>CM076996.1:89383717-99383717 GCA_039090855.1 Macrothele yani
TCATGGTCGTGAACGAACGGTACGGACTCCGAACATTGAGGAGACTGTGCTAGGTCTGGTACAAGACAGTACAAGTTCGAGTTCTTTAAAGAGAGTCGTCATGAGTCGTGAACGAACGGTACGGACTCCGGACATTGAGGAGACTGTGCTATGTCTGGTACAGGACAGTTCAAGTTCGATTTCTTTAAAGAGAGTCGTCATGAGTCGTGAACGAACGGTACGGACTCCGAACATTGAGGAGACTGTGCTAGGTCTGGTACAGGACAGTCCAAGTTCGAGTTCTTTAAAGAGAGTCGTCATGAGTCGTGAACGAACGGTACGGACTCCGGACATTGAGGAGACTGTGCTAGGTCTGGTATAGGACAGTCCAAGTTCTAGATCTTTAAAGAGAGTCGTCATGAGTCGTGAACGAACGGTATGGACTCCGGACATTGAGAAGAATGTGCTAGGTCTGGTACAGGACAGTTTCAGTTCTTTAAAGAGAGTCGTCATGAGTCGTGAACGTACGGTACGGACTCCGGACATTGAGGAGACTGTGCAAGGTCTGGTGCAGGACAGTCCGAGTTCGAGTTATTTAAAGAGAGTCGTCATAAGTCGTGAACGAGCGGTACGGACTCCGAACATTGAGGAGACTGTGCTAGGTCTGGTACAAGACAGTTCAAGTTCGAGTTCTTTAAAGAAAGTCGTCATGAGTCGTGAACGAACGGTACGGACTCCGGACATTGAGGAGACTGTGCTATGTCTGGTACAGGACAGTCCAAGTTCGAAATCTTTAAAGAGAGTCGTCATGAGTCGTTCGTGAACAAACAGAATGGACTCCGGACATTGAGGAGACTGTGCTAGGTCTGGTACAGGACAGTTCGAGTTATTTAAGGAGAGTCGTCATGAGTCGTGAACAAACGGTACGGACTCCGGACATTGAGGAGACTGTGCAAGGTCTGGTACAGGACAGTCCAAGTTCGAGTTCTTTAAAGAGAGTCGTCATGAGTCGTGAACGAACGGTACGGACGCCGGACATTGAGGAGACTGTGCTAGGTCTGGTACAGGACAGTCCAAAATCGAGTTCTCTAAAGAGAATCGTCATTAGTCGTAAACGAACGGTACGGACTCCGGACATTGAGGAGACTGTGCTAGGTCTGGTACAAGACAGTCCAAGTTCGAGTTCTTTAAAGAGAGTCATCACGAGTCTTGAACGAACGGTACGGACTCCGGACATTGAGGAGACTGTGCAATGTCTGGTACAGGACAGTTCGAGTTCTTTAAAGAGAGTCGTCATGAGTCGTGAACGAACGGTACGAGCTCCGGACATTGAGGAGACTGTGCTATGTCTGGTACAGAACAGTTCAAGTTCGAGTTCTTTAAAGAGAGTCGTCATGAGTCGTGAACAAACGGTACGGACTCCGGACATTGAGGAGACTGTGCTAGGTCTGGTACAGGACAGTCCAAGTTCGAGCTCTTTAAAGAGAGTCGTCATGAGTCGTGAACGAACGGTACGGACTCCGGACATTGAGGAGACTGTGCTATGTCTGGTACAGGACAGTTCAAGTTCGAGTTCTTTAAAGAGAGTCGTCGTGAACGAACGGTACGGACTCCGAACATTGAGGAGACTGTGCTAGGTCTGGTTCAAGACAGTACAAGTTCGAGTTCTTTAAAGAGAGTCGTCATGAGTCGTGAACGAACGGTACGGACTCCGGACATTGAGGAGACTGTGCTAAGTCTGGTACAGGACAGTATAAGTTCGAGTTCTTTAAAGAGAGTCGTCATGAGTCGTGAACGAACGGTACGGACTCCGAACATTGAGGAGACTGTGCTAGGGTCTGGAACAGGACAGTCCAAGTTCGAGTTCTTTAAAGAGAGTCGTCATGAGTCGTGAACGAACGGTACGGACTCCGGACATTGAGGAGACTGTGCTAGGTCTGGTATAGGACAGTCCAAGTTCTAGATCTTTAAAGAGAGTCGTCATGAGTCGTGAACGAACGGTATGGACTCCGGACATTGAGGAGAATGTGCTAGGTCTGGTACAGGACAGTTTCAGTTCTTTAAAAGAGTCGTCATGAGTCGTGAACGTACGGTACGGACTCCGGACATTGAGGAGACTGTGCAAGGTCTGGTGCAGGACAGTCCGAGTTCGAGTTATTTAAAGAGAGTCGTCATGAGTCGTGAACGAGCGGTACGGACTCCGAACATTGAGGAGACTGTGCTAGGTCTGGTACAAGACAGTTCAAGTTCGAGTTCTTTAAAGAGAGTCGTCATGAGTCGAACGAACGGTACGGACTCCGGACATTGAGGAGACTGTGCTATGTCTGGTACAGGACAGTCCAAGTTCGTAATCTTTAAAGAGAGTCGTCATGAGTCGTGAACGAACAGAATGGACTCCGGACATTGAGGAGACTGTGCTAGGTCTGGTACAGGACAGTTCGAGTTATTTAAGGAGAGTCGTCATGAGTCGTGAACAAACGGTACGGACTCCGGACATTGAGGAGACTGTGCAAGGTCTGGTACAGGACAGTTTAAGTTCGAGTTCTTTAAAGAGAGTCGTCATGAGTCGTGAACGAACGGTACGGACGCCGGACATTGAGGAGACTGTGCTAGGTCTGGTACAGGACAGTCCAAAATCGAGTTCTCTAAAGAGAATCGTCATCAGTCGTAAACGAACGGTACGGACTCCGGACATTGAGGAGACTGTGCTATGTCTGGTACAGGACAGTTCGAGTTCTTTAAAGAGAGTCGTCATGAGTCGTGAACGAACGGTACGAGCTCCGGACATTGAGGAGACTGTGCTATGTCTGGTACAGGACAGTCCAAGTTCGAGTTCTTTAAAAGAGCCGTCATGAGTCATGAACGAACGGTACGGACTCCGCACATTGAGGAGACTGTGCTATGTCTGGTACAGGACAGTTCAAGTTCGAGTTCGTTAAAGAGAGTCGTCATGAGTCGTGAACGAACGGTACGGACTCCGGACATTGCGGAGACTGTGCTAGGTCTGGTACAGGACAGTCGAAGTTCGAGTTCTTTAAAGAGAGTCGTCATGAGTCGTGAACGAACAGAATGGACTCCGGACATTGAGGAGACTGTGCTAGGTCTGGTGCAGGACAGTCCAAGTTCGAGTTCTTTAAAGAGATTCGTCATGAGTCGTGAACGAACAGTATGGACTCCGGACATTGAGGAGACTGTGCTAGGTCTGGTACAGGACAGTTCCAGTTATTTAAAGAGAGTCGTCATGAGTCGTGAACGAGCGGTATGGACTCCGGACATTGAGGAGACTGTGCTAGGTCTGGTACAGGACAGTCCAAGTTCGAGTTCTTTAAAGAGAGTCGTCCTGAGTCGTGAGCGTACAGTACGGACTCCGGACATTGAGGAGACAGTGCAAGGTCTGGTGCAGGACAGTCCGAGTTCGAGTTATTTAAAGAGAGTCGTCATGAGTCGTGAACGAGCGGTACGGACTCCGAACATTGAGGAGACTGTTCTAGGTCTGGTACAGGACAGTCCAATTTTCAGTTCTTTAAAGAGAGTCCTCATGAGTCGTGAACGAATGGCATGGACTCCGGACATTGGGAGACTGTGCTAGGTCTGGTGCAGGACACTCCAAGTTCGAGTTCTTTAAGGAGAGTCGTCACGAGTCTTGAACGAACGGTACGGACTCCGGACATTGAGGAGACTGTGCTAGGTGTGTTACAGGACAGTCCAAGTTCGAGTTCTTTAAAGAGAGTCGTCATAAGTCGTGAACGAACGGTACGGACTCCGGACATTGAGGAGACTGTGCTAGGTCTGGTGCAGAACAGTCCAAGTTCGAGTTCTTTAAAGAGAGTCGTCACGAGTCGTGAACGAACGGTACGGACTCCGGACATTGAGGAGACTGTTCTAGGTCTGGTACAGGACAGTCCAATTTCCAGTTCTTTAAAGAGAGTCGTCATGAGTCGTGAACGAACGGTACAGACTCCGGACATTGAGGAGACTGTGCTACGTCTGGTGCAGGACAGTCCAAGTTCGAGTTCTTTAAAGAGAGTCGTCATGAGTCGTGAACGAACAGTATGGACTCCGGACATTGAAGAGACTGTGCTAGGTCTGGTGCAGGACAGTCCAAGTTCGAGTTCTTTAAAGGGAGTCGTCATGAGTCGTGAACGAACGGTACGGACTGCGGACATTGAGGAGACTGTGCAAGGTCTGGTGCATAACAGTCCGAGTTCGAGTTATTTAAAGAGAGTCGTCATGAGTCGTGAACCAGCGGTACGGACTCCGCACATTGAGGAGACTGTGCTAGGTCTGGTACAGGACAGTTCAAGTTCGAGTTCGTTAAAGAGAGTCGTCATGAGTCGTGAACGAACGGTACGGACTCCGGACATTGCGGAGACTGTGCTAGGTCTGGTACAGGACAGTCCAAGTTCGAGTTCTTTAAAGAGAGTCGTCATGAGTCGTGAACGAACAATATGGACTCCGGACATTGAGGAGACTGTGCTAGGTCTGGTGCAGGACAGTCCAAGTTCGAGTTCTTTAAAGAGATTCGTCATGAGTCGTGAACGAACAGTATGGACTCCGGACATTGAGGAGACTGTGCTAGGTCTGGTACAGGACAGTTCCAGTTATTTAAAGAGAGTCGTCATGAGTCGTGAACGAGCGGTATGGACTCCGAACATTGAGGAGACTGTGCTAGGTCTGGTACAGGACAGTCCAATTTCCAGTTCTTTAAAGAGAGTCGTCATGAGTCGTGAACGAATGGTACGGACTCCGGACATTGGGAGACTGTGCTAGGTCTTATGCAGGACACTCCAAGTTCGAGTTCTTTAAGGAGAGTCGTCACGAGTCGTGAACGAACGGTACGGACTCCGGTCATTGAGGAGACTGTGCTAGGTGTGTTACAGGACAGTCCAAGTTCGAGTTCTTTAAAGAGAGTCGTTATGAGTCGTGAACGAACGGTACGGACTCCGGACATTGAGGAGACTGTGCTAGGTCTGGTGCAGAACAGTCCAAGTTCGAGTTCTTTAAAGAGAGTCGTCACGAGTCGTGAACGAACGGTACGGACTACGGACATTGAGGAGACTGTGCTACGTCTGGTGCAGGACAGTCCAAGTTTGAGTTCTTTAAAGAGAGTCGTCATGAGTCGTGAACGAACAGTATGGACTCCGGACATTGAGGAGACTGTGCTAGGTCTGGTGCAGGACAGTCCAAGTTCGAGTTCTTTAAAGAGATTCGTCATGAGTCGTGAACGAACAGTATGGACTCCGGACATTGAGGAGACTGTGCTAGGTCTGGTACAGGACAGTTCCAGTTATTTAAAGAGAGTCGTCATGAGTCGTGAACGAGCGGTATGGACTCCGAACATTGAGGAGACTGTGCTAGGTCTGGTACAGGACAGTCCAATTTCCAGTTCTTTAAAGAGAGTCGTCATGAGTCGTGAACGAATGGTACGGACTCCGGACATTGGGAGACTGTGCTAGGTCTCGTGCAGGACACTCCAAGTTCGAGTTCTTTCAGGAGAGTCGTCACGAGTCGTGAACGAACGGTACGGACTCCGGTCATTGAGGAGACTGTGCTAGGTGTGTTACAGGACAGTCCAAGTTCGAGTTCTTTAAAGAGAGTCGTCATGAGTCGTGAACGAACGGTACGGACTCCGGACATTGAGGAGACTGTGCTAGGTCTGGTGCAGAACAGTCCAAGTTCGAGTTCTTTAAAGAGAGTCGTCACGAGTCGTGAACGAACGGTACGGACTCCGGACATTGAGGAGACTGTTCTAGGTCTGGTACAGGACAGTCCAAGTTCCAGTTCTTTAAAGAGAGTCGTCATGAATCGTGAACGAACGGTACGGACTCCGGACATTGAGGAGACTGTGCTACGTCTGGTGCAGGACAGTCCAAGTTTGAGTTCTTTAAAGAGAGTCGTCATGAGTCGTGAACGAACAGTATGGACTCCGGACATTGAAGAGACTGTGCTAGGTCTGGTGCAGGACAGTCCAAGTTCGAGTTCTTTAAAGGGATTCGTCATGAGTCGTGAACGAACGGTACGGACTGCGGACATTGATTAGACTGTGCAAGGTCTGGTGCATAACAGTCCGAGTTCGAGTTATTTAAAGAGAGTCGTCATGAGTCGTGAACCAGCGGTACGGACTCCGCACATTGAGGAGACTGTGCTAGGTCTGGTACAAGACAGTTCAAGTTCGAGTTCTTTAAAGAGACTCATCATGAGTCGTGAACGAACGGTACGGACTCCGGACATTGAGGAGACTGTGCTATGTCTGGTACAGAACAGTTCAAGTTCGAGTTCGTTAAAGAGAGTCGTCATGAGTCGTGAACGAACGGTACGGACTCCGGACATTGCGGAGACTGTGCTAGGTCTGGTACAGGACAGTCCAAGTTCGAGTTCTTTAAAGAGAGTCGTCATGAGTCGTGAACGAACAATATGGACTCAGGACATTGAGGAGACTGTGCTAGGTCTGGTGCAATACAGTCCAAGTTCGAGTTCTTTAAAGAGATTCGTCATGAGTCGTGAACGAAACAGTATGGACTCCGGACATTGAGCAGACTGTGCTAGGTCTGGTACAGGACAGTTCCAGTTATTTAAAGAGAGTCGTCATGAGTCGTGAACGAGCGGTATGGACTCCGAACATTGAGGAGACTGTTCTAGGTCTGGTACAGGACAGTCCAAGTTCCAGTTCTTTAAAGAGAGTCGTCATGAGTCGTGAACGAATGGTACGGACTCCGGACATTGGGAGACTGTGCTAGGTCTGGTGCAGGACACTCCAAGTTCGAGTTCTTTAAGGAGAGTCGTCACGAGTCGTGAACGAACGGTACGGACTCCGGACATTGAGGAGACTGTGCAAGGTCTGGTGCAGGACAGTCCGAGTTCGAGTTATTTAAAGAGAGTCGTCATGAGTCGTGAACGAGCGGTACGGACTCCGAACATTGAGGAGACTGTGCTAGGTCTGGTACAAGACAGTACAAGTTCGAGTTCTTTAAAGAGAGTCGTCATGAGTCGTGAACGAACGGTACGGACTCCGGACATTGAGGAGACTGTGCTATGTCTGGTACAGGACAGTTCAAGTTCGAGTTCTTTAAAGAGAGTCGTCATGAGTCGTGAACGAACGGTACGGACACCGAACATTGAGGAGACTGTGCTAGGTCTGGTACAAGACAGTACAAGTTCGAGTTCTTTAAAGAGAGTCGTCATGAGTCGTGAACGAACGGTACGGACTCCGGACATTGAGGAGACTGTGCTATGTCTGGTACAGGACAGTTCAAGTTCGATTTCTTTAAAGAGAGTCGTCATGAGTCGTGAACGAACGGTACGGACTCCGAACATTGAGGAGACTGTGCTAGGTCTGGTACAGGACAGTCCAAGTTCGAGTTCTTTAAAGAGAGTCGTCATGAGTCGTGAACGAACGGTACGGACTCCGGACATTGAGGAGACTGTGCTAGGTCTGGTATAGGACAGTCCAAGTTCTAGATCTTTAAAGAGAGTCGTCATGGAGTCGTGAACGAACGGTATGGACTCCGGACATTGAGAAGAATGTGCTAGGTCTGGTACAGGACAGTTTCAGTTCTTTAAAAGAGAGTCGTCATGAGTCGTGAACGTACGGTACGGACTCCGGACATTTAGGAGACTGTGCAAGGTCTGGTGCAGGACAGTCCGAGTTCGAGTTATTTAAAGAGAGTCGTCATGAGTCGTGAACGAGCGGTACGGACTCCGAACATTGAGGAGACTGTGCTAGGTCTGGTACAAGACAGTTCAAGTTCGAGTTCTTTAAAGAGAGTCGTCATGAGTCGTGAACGAACGGTACGGACTCCGGACATTGAGGAGACTGTGCTATGTCTGGTACAGGACAGTCCAAGTTCGAAATCTTTAAAGAGAGTCGTCATGAGTCGTGAACGAACAGAATGGACTCCGGACATTGAGGAGACTGTGCTAGGTCTGGTACAGGACAGTTCGAGTTATTTAAGGAGAGTCGTCATGAGTTGTGAACAAACGGTACGGACTCCGGACATTGAGGAGACTGTGCAAGGTCTGGTACAGGACAGTCCAAGTTCGAGTTCTTTAAAGAGAGTCGTCATGAGTCGTGAACGAACGGTACGGACGCCGGACATTGAGGAGACTGTGCTAGGTCTGGTACAGGACAGTCCAAAATCGAGTTCTCTAAAGAGAATCGTCATTAGTCGTAAACGAACGGTACGGACTCCGGACATTGAGGAGACTGTGCTAGGTCTGGTACAAGACAGTCCAAGTTCGAGTTCTTTAAAGAGAGTCATCACGAGTCTTGGAACGAACGGTACGGAGTCCGGACATTGAGGAGACTGTGCAATGTCTGGTACAGGACAGTTCGAGTTCTTTAAAGAGAGTCGTCATGAGTCGTGAACGAACGGTACGAGCTCCGGACATTGAGGAGACTGTGCTATGTCTGGTACAGGACAGTTCAAGTTCGAGTTCTTTAAAGAGAGTCGTCATGAGTCGTGAACAAACGGTACGGACTCCGGACATTGAGGAGACTGTGCTAGGTCTGGTACAGGACAGTCCAAGTTCGAGCTCTTTAAAGAGAGTCGTCATGAGTCGTGAACGAACGGTACGGACTCCGGACATTGAGGAGACTGTGCTATGTCTGGTACAGGACAGTTCAAGTTCGAGTTCTTTAAAGAGAGTCGTCGTGAACGAACGGTACGGACTCCGAACATTGAGGAGACTGTGCTAGGTCTGGTACAAGACAGTACAAGTTCGAGTTCTTTAAAGAGAGTCGTCATGAGTCGTGAACGAACGGTACGGACTCCGGACATTGAGGAGACTGTGCTAAGTCTGGTACAGGACAGTTCAAGTTCGAGTTCTTTAAAGAGAGTCGTCATGAGTCGTGAACGAATGGTACGGACTCCGGACATTGGGAGACTGTGCTAGGTCTTATGCAGGACACTCCAAGTTCGAGTTCTTTAAGGAGAGTCGTCACGAGTCGTGAACGAACGGTACGGACTCCGGTCATTGAGGAGACTGTGCTAGGTGTGTTACAGGACAGTCCAAGTTCGAGTTCTTTAAAGAGAGTCGTCATGAGTCGTGAACGAACGGTACGGACTCCGGACATTGAGGAGACTGTGCTAGGTCTGGTGCAGAACAGTCCAAGTTCGAGTTCTTTAAAGAGAGTCGTCACGAGTCGTGAACGAACGGTACGGACTACGGACATTGAGGAGACTGTGCTAGGTCTGGTGCAGGACAGTCCAAGTTCGAGTTCTTTAAAGAGATTCGTCATGAGTCGTGAACGAACAGTATGGACTCCGGACATTGAGGAGACTGTGCTAGGTCTGGTACAGGACAGTTCCAGTTATTTAAAGAGAGTCGTCATGAGTCGTGAACGAGCGGTATGGACTCCGAACATTGAGGAGACTGTGCTAGGTCTGGTACAGGACAGTCCAATTTCCAGTTCTTTAAAGAGAGTCGTCATGAGTCGTGAACGAATGGTACGGACTCCGGACATTGGGAGACTGTGCTAGGGTCTCGTGCAGGACACTCCAAGTTCGAGTTCTTTCAGGAGAGTCGTCACGAGTCGTGAACGAACGGTACGGACTCCGGTCATTGAGGAGACTGTGCTAGGTGTGTTACAGGACAGTCCAAGTTCGAGTTCTTTAAAGAGAGTCGTCATGAGTCGTGAACGAACGGTACGGACTCCGGACATTGGAGGAGACTGTGCTAGGTCTGGTGCAGAACAGTCCAAGTTCGAGTTCTTTAAAGAGAGTCGTCACGAGTCGTGAACGAACGGTACGGACTCCGGACATTGAGGAGACTGATCTAGGGTCTGGTACAGGACAGTCCAAGTTCCAGTTCTTTAAAGAGAGTCGTCATGAATCGTGAACGAACGGTACGGACTCCGGACATTGAGGAGACTGTGCTACGTCTGGTGCAGGACAGTCCAAGTTTGAGTTCTTTAAAGAGAGTCGTCATGAGTCGTGAACGAACAGTATGGACTCCGGACATTGAAGAGATCTGTGCTAGGTCTGGTGCAGGACAGTCCAAGTTCGAGTTCTTTAAAGGGATTCGTCATGAGTCGTGAACGAACGGTACGGACTGCGGACATTGATTAGACTGTGCAAGGTCTGGTGCAAAACAGTCCGAGTTCGAGTTATTTAAAGAGAGTCGTCATGAGTCGTGAACCAGCGGTACGGACTCCGCACATTGAGGAGACTGTGCTAGGTCTGGTACAAGACAGTTCAAGTTCGAGTTCTTTAAAGAGACTCATCATGAGTCGTGAACGAACGGTACGGACTCCGGACATTGAGGAGACTGTGCTATGTCTGGTACAGAACAGTTCAAGTTCGAGTTCGTTAAAGAGAGTCGTCATGAGTCGTGAACGAACGGTACGGACTCCGGACATTGCGGAGACTGTGCTAGGTCTGGTACAGGACAGTCCAAGTTCGAGTTCTTTAAAGAGAGTCGTCATGAGTCGTGAACGAACAATATGGACTCAGGACATTGAGGAGACTGTGCTAGGTCTGGTGCAGGACAGTCCAAGTTCGAGTTCTTTAAAGAGATTCGTCATGAATCGTGAACGAACAGTATGGACTCCGGACATTGAGCAGACTGTGCTAGGTCTGGTACAGGACAGTTCCAGTTATTTAAAGAGAGTCGTCATGAGTCGTGAACGAGCGGTATGGACTCCGAACATTGAGGAGACTGTTCTAGGTCTGGTACAGGACAGTCCAAGTTCCAGTTCTTTAAAGAGAGTCGTCATGAGTCGTGAACGAATGGTACGGACTCCGGACATTGGGAGACTGTGCTAGGTCTGGTGCAGGACACTCCAAGTTCGAGTTCTTTAAGGAGAGTCGTCACGAGTCGTGAACGAACGGTACGGACTCCGGACATTGAGGAGACTGTGCAAGGTCTGGTGCAGGACAGTCCGAGTTCGAGTTATTTAAAGAGAGTCGTCATGAGTCGTGAACGAGCGGTACGGACTCCGAACATTGAGGAGACTGTGCTAGGTCTGGTACAAGACAGTACAAGTTCGAGTTCTTTAAAGAGAGTCGTCATGAGTCGTGAACGAACGGTACGGACTCCGGACATTGAGGAGACTGTGCTATGTCTGGTACAGGACAGTTCAAGTTCGAGTTCTTTAAAGAGAGTCGTCATGAGTCGTGAACGAACGGTACGGACACCGAACATTGAGGAGACTGTGCTAGGTCTGGTACAAGACAGTACAAGTTCGAGTTCTTTAAAGAGAGTCGTCATGAGTCGTGAACGAACGGTACGGACTCCGGACATTGAGGAGACTGTGCTTTGTCTGGTACAGGACAGTTCAAGTTCGATTTCTTTAAAGAGAGTCGTCATGAGTCGTGAACGAACGGTACGGACTCCGAACATTGAGGAGACTGTGCTAGGTCTGGTACAGGACAGTCCAAGTTCGAGTTCTTTAAAGAGAGTCGTCATGAGTCGTGAACGAACGGTACGGACTCCGGACATTGAGGAGACTGTGCTAGGGTCTGGTATAGGACAGTCCAAGTTCTTAGATCTTTAAAGAGAGTCGTCATGAGTCGTGAACGAACGGTATGGACTCCGGACATTGAGAAGAATGTGCTAGGTCTGGTACAGGACAGTTTCAGTTCTTTAAAGAGAGTCGTCATGAGTCGTGAACGTACGGTACGGACTCCGGACATTTAGGAGACTGTGCAAGGTCTGGTGCAGGACAGTCCGAGTTCGAGTTATTTAAAGAGAGTCGTCATGAGTCGTGAACGAGCGGTACGGACTCCGAACATTGAGGAGACTGGTGCTAGGTCTGGTACAAGACAGTTCAAGTTCGAGTTCTTTAAAGAGAGTCGTCATGAGTCGTGAACGAACGGTACGGACTCCGGACATTGAGGAGACTGTGCTATGTCTGGTACAGGACAGTCCAAGTTCGAAATCTTTAAAGAGAGTCGTCATGAGTCGTGAACGAACAGAATGGACTCCGGACATTGAGGAGACTGTGCTAGGTCTGGTACAGGACAGTTCGAGTTATTTAAGGAGAGTCGTCATGAGTTGTGAACAAACGGTACGGACTCCGGACTTTGAGGAGACTGTGCAAGGTCTGGTACAGGACAGTCCAAGTTCGAGTTCTTTAAAGAGAGTCGTCATGAGTCGTGAACGAACGGTACGGACGCCGGACATTGAGGAGACTGTGCTAGGTCTGGTACAGGACAGTCCAAAATCGAGTTCTCTAAAAGAGAATCGTCATTAGTCGTAAACGAACGGTACGGACTCCGGACATTGAGGAGACTGTGCTAGGTCTGGTACAAGACAGTCCAAGTTCGAGTTCTTTAAAGAGAGTCATCACGAGTCTTGAACGAACGGTACGGACTCCGGACATTGAGGAGACTGTGCAATGTCTGGTACAGGACAGTTCGAGTTCTTTAAAGAGAGTCGTCATGAGTCGTGAACGAACGGTACGAGCTCCGGACATTGAGGAGACTGTGCTATGTCTGGTACAGGACAGTTCAAGTTCGAGTTCTTTAAAGAGAGTCGTCATGAGTCGTGAACAAACGGTACGGACTCCGGACATTGAGGAGACTGTGCTAGGTCTGGTACAGGACAGTCCAAGTTCGAGCTCTTTAAAGAGAGTCGTCATGAGTCGTGAACGAACGGTACGGACTCCGGACATTGAGGAGACTGTGCTAGGTCTGGTACAAGACAGTACAAGTTCGAGTTCTTTAAAGAGAGTCGTCATGAGTCGTGAACGAACGGTACGGACTCCGGACATTGAGGAGACTGTGCTAAGTCTGGTACAGGACAGTTCAAGTTCGAGTTCTTTAAAGAGAGTCGTCATGAGTCGTGAACGAACGATACGGACTCCGAACATTGAGGAGACTGTGCTAGGTCTGGAACAAGACAGTCCAAGTTCGAGTTCTTTAAAGAGAGTCGTCATGAGTCGTGAACGAACGGTACGGACTCCGGACATTGAGGAGACTGTGCTAGGTCTGGTATAGGACAGTCCAAGTTCTAGATCTTTAAAGAGAGTCGTCATGAGTCGTGAACGAACGGTATGGACTCCGGACATTGAGGAGAATGTGCTAGGTCTGGTACAGGACAGTTTCAGTTCTTTAAAGAGAGTCGTCATGAGTCGTGAACGTACGGTACGGACTCCGGACATTGAGGAGACTGTGCTACGTCTGGTGCAGGACAGTCCAAGTTTGAGTTCTTTAAAGAGAGTCGTCATGAGTCGTGAACGAACAGTATGGACTCCGGACATTGAAGAGACTGTGCTAGGTCTGGTGCAGGACAGTCCAAGTTCGAGTTCTTTAAAGGGATTCGTCATGAGTCGTGAACGAACGGTACGGACTGCGGACATTGATTAGACTGTGCAAGGTCTGGTGCAAAACAGTCCGAGTTCGAGTTATTTAAAGAGAGTCGTCATGAGTCGTGAACCAGCGGTACGGACTCCGCACATTGAGGAGACTGTGCTAGGTCTGGTACAAGACAGTTCAAGTTCGAGTTCTTTAAAGAGACTCATCATGAGTCGTGAACGAACGGTACGGACTCCGGACATTGAGGAGACTGTGCTATGTCTGGTACAGAACAGTTCAAGTTCGAGTTCGTTAAAGAGAGTCGTCATGAGTCGTGGACGAACGGTACGGACTCCGGACATTGCGGAGACTGTGCTAGGTCTGGTACAGGACAGTCCAAGTTCGAGTTCTTTAAAGAGAGTAGTCATGAGTCGTGAACGAACAATATGGACTCAGGACATTGAGGAGACTGTGCTAGGTCTGGTGCAGGACAGTCCAAGTTCGAGTTCTTTAAAGAGATTCGTCATGAATCGTGAACGAACAGTATGGACTCCGGACATTGAGCAGACTGTGCTAGGTCTGGTACAGGACAGTTCCAGTTATTTAAAGAGAGTCGTCATGAGTCGTGAACGAGCGGTATGGACTCCGAACATTGAGGAGACTGTTCTAGGTCTGGTACAGGACAGTCCAAGTTCCAGTTCTTTAAAGAGAGTCGTCATGAGTCGTGAACGAATGGTACGGACTCCGGACATTGGGAGACTGTGCTAGGTCTGGTGCAGGACACTCCAAGTTCGAGTTCTTTAAGGAGAGTCGTCACGAGTCGTGAACGAACGGTACGGACTCCGGACATTGAGGAGACTGTGCAAGGTCTGGTGCAGGACAGTCCGAGTTCGAGTTATTTAAAGAGAGTCGTCATGAGTCGTGAACGAGCGGTACGGACTCCGGAACATTGAGGAGACTGTGCTAGGTCTGGTACAAGACAGTACAAGTTCGAGTTCTTTAAAGAGAGTCGTCATGAGTCGTGAACGAACGGTACGGACTCCGGACATTGAGGAGACTGTGCTATGTCTGGTACAGGACAGTTCAAGTTCGAGTTCTTTAAAGAGAGTCGTCATGAGTCGTGAACGAACGGTACGGACACCGAACATTGAGGAGACTGTGCTAGGTCTGGTACAAGAAAGTACAAGTTCGAGTTCTTTAAAGAGAGTCGTCATGAGTCGTGAACGAACGGTACGGACTCCGGACATTGAGGAGACTGTGCTATGTCTGGTACAGGACAGTTCAAGTTCGATTTCTTTAAAGAGAGTCGTCATGAGTCGTGAACGAGCGGTACGGACTCCGAACATTGAGGAGACTGTGCTAGGTCTGGTACAAGACAGTTCAAGTTCGAGTTCTTTAAAGAGAGTCGTCATGAGTCGTGAACGAACGGTACGGACTCCGGACATTGAGGAGACTGTGCTAAGTCTGGTACAGGACAGTCCAAGTTCGAAATCTTTAAAGAGAGTCGTCATGAGTCGTGAACGAACAGAATGGACTCCGGACATTGGAGGAGACTGTGCTAGGTCTGGTACAGGACAGTTCGAGTTATTTAAGGAGAGTCGTCATGAGTTGTGAACAAACGGTACGGACTCCGGACATTGAGGAGACTGTGCAAGGTCTGGTACAGGACAGTCCAAGTTCGAGTTCTTTAACGAGAGTCGTCATGAGTCGTGAACGAACGGTACGGACGCCGGACATTGAGGAGACTGTGCTAGGTCTGGTACAGGACAGTCCAAAATCGAGTTCTCTAAAGAGAATCGTCATTAGTCGTAAACGAACGGTACGGACTCCGGACATTGAGGAGACTGTGCTAGGTCTGGTACAAGACAGTCCAAGTTCGAGTTCTTTAAAGAGAGTCATCACGAGTCTTGAACGAACGGTACGGACTCCGGACATTGAGGAGACTGTGCAATGTCTGGTACAGGACAGTTCGAGTTCTTTAAAGAGAGTCGTCATGAGTCGTGAACGAACGGTACGAGCTCCGGACATTGAGGAGACTGTGCTATGTCTGGTACAGGACAGTTCAAGTTCGAGTTCTTTAAAGAGAGTCGTCATGAGTCGTGAACAAACGGTACGGACTCCGGACATTGAGGAGACTGTGCTAGGTCTGGTACAGGACAGTCCAAGTTCGAGCTCTTTAAAGAGAGTCGTCATGAGTCGTGAACGAACGGTACGGACTCCGGACATTGAGGAGACTGTGCTATGTCTGGTACAGGACAGTTCAAGTTCGAGTTCTTTAAAGAGAGTCGTCGTGAACGAACGGTACGGACTCCGAACATTGAGAAGACTGTGCTAGGTCTGGTACAAGACAGTACAAGTTCGAGTTCTTTAAAGAGAGTCGTCATGAGTCGTGAACGAACGGTACGGACTCCGGACATTGAGGAGACTGTGCTAAGTCTGGTACAGGACAGTTCAAGTTCGAGTTCTTTAAAGAGAGTCGTCATGAGTCGTGAACGAACGATACGGACTCGAACATTGAGGAGACTGTGCTAGGTCTGGAACAGGACAGTCCAAGTTCGAGTTCTTTAAAGAGAGTCGTCATGAGTCGTGAACGAACGGTACGGACTCCGGACATTGAGGAGACTGTGCTAGGTCTGGTATAGGACAGTCCAAGTTCTAGATCTTTAAAGAGAGTCGTCATGAGTCGTGAACGAACGGTATGGACTCCGGACATTGAGGAGAATGTGCTAGGTCTGGTACAGGACAGTTTCAGTTCTTTAAAGAGAGTCGTCATGAGTCGTGAACGTACGGTACGGACTCCGGACATTGAGGAGACTGTGCAAGGTCTGGTGCAGGACAGTCCGAGTTCGAGTTATTTAAAGAGAGTCGTCATGAGTCGTGAACGAGCGGTACGGACTCCGAACATTGAGGAGACTGTGCTAGGTCTGGTACAAGACAGTTCAAGTTCGAGTTCTTTAAAGAGAGTCGTCATGAGTCGTGAACGAACGGTACGGACTCCGGACATTGAGGAGACTGTGCTATGTCTGGTACAGGACAGTCCAAGTTCGAAATCTTTAAAGAGAGTCGTCATGAGTCGTGAACGAACAGAATGGACTCCGGACATTGAGGAGACTGTGCTAGGTCTGGTACAGGACAGTTCGAGTTATTTAAGGAGAGTCGTCATGAGTCGTGAACAAACGGTACGGACTCCGGACATTGAGGAGACTGTGCAAGGTCTGGTACAGGACAGTCCAAGTTCGAGTTCTTTAAAGAGAGTCGTCATGAGTCATGAACGAACGGTACGGACGCCGGACATTGAGGAGACTGTGCTAGGTCTGGTACAGGACAGTCCAAAATCGAGTTCTCTAAAGAGAATCGTCATGAGTCGTAAACGAACGGTACGGACTCCGGACATTGAGGAGACTGTGCTAGGTCTGGTACAAGACAGTCCAAGTTCGAGTTCTTTAAAGAGAGTCATCACGAGTCTTGAACGAACGGTACGGACTCCGGACATTGAGGAGACTGTGCTATGTCTGGTACAGGACAGTTCGAGTTCTTTAAAGAGAGTCGTCATGAGTCGTGAACGAACGGTACGAGCTCCGGACATTGAGGAGACTGTGCTATGTCTGGTACAGGACAGTCCAAGTTCGAGTTCTTTAAAAAGAGCCGTCATGAGTCATGAACGAACGGTACGGACTCCGCACATTGAGGAGACTGTGCTATGTCTGGTACAGGACAGTTCAAGTTCGAGTTCTTTAAAGAGAGTCGTCATGAGTCGTGAACGAACAGAATGGACTCCGGACATTGAGGAGACTGTGCTAGGTCTGGTGCAGGACAGTCCAAGTTCGAGTTCTTTAAAGAGATTCGTCATGAGTCGTGAACGAACAGTATGGACTCCGGACATTGAGGAGACTGTGCTAGGTCTGGTACAGGACAAGTTCCAGTTATTTAAAGAGAGTCGTCATGAGTCGTGAACGAGCGGTATGGACTCCGGACATTGAGGAGACTGTGCTAGGTCTGGTACAGGACAGTTCAAGTTCGAGTTCTTTAAAGAGAGTCGTCCTGAGTCGTGAGCGTACAGTACGGACTCCGGACATTGAGGAGACAGTGCAAGGTCTGGTGCAGGACAGTCCGAGTTCGAGTTATTTAAAGAGAGTCGTCATGAGTCGTGAACGAGCGGTACGGACTCCGAACATTGAGGAGACTGTTCTAGGTCTGGTACAGGACAGTCCAATTTTCAGTTCTTTAAAGAGAGTCCTCATGAGTCGTGAACGAATGGTACGGACTCCGGACATTGGGAGACTGTGCTAGGTCTGGTGCATGACACTCCAAGTTCGGGTTCTTTAAGGGAGAGTCGTCACGAGTCTTGAACGGACGGTACGGACTCCGGACATTGAGGAGACTGTGCTAGGTGTGTTACAGGACAGGCCAAGTTCGAGTTCTTTAAAGAGAGTCGTCATAAGTCGTGAACGAACGGTACGGACTCCGGACATTGAGGAGACTGTGCTAGGTCTGGTGCAGAGAACAGTCCAAGTTCGAGTTCTTTAAAGAGAGTCGTCACGAGTCGTGAACGAACGGTACGGATTCCGGACATTGAGGAGACTGTTCTAGGTCTGGTACAGGACAGTCCAATTTCCAGTTCTTTAAAGAGAGTCGTCATGAGTCGTGAACGAACGGTACAGACTCCGGACATTGAGGAGACTGTGCAAGGTCTGGTGCATAACAGTCCGAGTTCGAGTTATTTAAAGAGAGTCGTCATGAGTCGTGAACCAGCGGTACGGACTCCGCACATTGAGGAGACTGTGCTAGGTCTGGTACAAGACAATTCAAGTTCGAGTTCTTTAAAGAGAGTCGTCATGAGTCGTGAACGAACGGTACGGACTCCGGACATTGAGGAGACTGTGATATGTCTGGTACAGGACAGTTCAAGTTCGAGTTCGTTAAAGAGAGTCGTCATGAGTCGTGAACGAACGGTACGGTCTCCGGACATTGCGGAGACTGTGCTAGGTCTGGTACAGGACAGTCCAAGTTCGAGTTCTTTAAAGAGAGTCGTCATGAGTCGTGAACGAACAATATGGACTCCGGACATTAAGGAGACTGTGCTAGGTCTGGTGCAGGACAGTCCAAGTTCGAGTTCTTTAAAGAGATTCGTCATGAGTCGTGAACGAACAGTATGGACTCCGGACATTGAGGAGACTGTGCTAGGTCTGGTACAGGACAGTTCCAGTTATTTAAAGAGAGTCGTCAGGAGTCGTGAACGAGCGGTATGGACTCCGAACATTGAGGAGACTGTGCTAGGTCTGGTACAGGACAGTCCAATTTCCAGTTCTTTAAAGAGAGTCGTCATGAGTCGTGAACGAATGGTACGGACTCCGGACATTGGGAGACTGTGCTAGGTCTTATGCAGGACACTCCAAGTTCGAGTTCTTTAAGGAGAGTCGTCACGAGTCGTGAACGAACGGTACGGACTCCGGTCATTGAGGAGACTGTGCTAGGTGTGTTACAGGACAGTCCAAGTTCGAGTTCTTTAAAGAGAGTCGTCATGAGTCGTGAACGAACGGTACGGACTCCGGACATTGAGGAGACTGTGCTAGGTCTGGTGCAGAACAGTCCAAGTTCGAGTTCTTTAAAGAGAGTCGTCACGAGTCGTGAACGAACGGTACGGACTCCGGACATTGAGGAGACTGTTCTAGGTCTGGTACAGGACAGTCCAAGTTCCAGTTCTTTAAACAGAGTCGTCATGAGTCGTGAACGAACGGTACGGACTACGGACATTGAGGAGACTGTGCTACGTCTGGTGCAGGACAGTCCAAGTTTGAGTTCTTTAAAGAGAGTCGTCATGAGTCGTGAACGAACAGTATGGACTCCGGACATTGAGGAGACTGTGCTAGGTCTGGTGCAGGACAGTCCAAGTTCGAGTTCTTTAAAGAGATTCGTCATGAGTCGTGAACGAACAGTATGGACTCCGGACATTGGAGGAGACTGTGCTAGGTCTGGTACAGGACAGTTCCAGTTATTTAAAGAGAGTCGTCATGAGTCGTGAACGAGCGGTATGGACTCCGAACATTGAGGAGACTGTGCTAGGTCTGGTACAGGACAGTCCAATTTCCAGTTCTTTAAAGAGAGTCGTCATGAGTCGTGAACGAATGGTACGGACTCCGGACATTGGGAGACTGTGCTAGGTCTCGTGCAGGACACTCCAAGTTCGAGTTCTTTCAGGAGAGTCGTCACGAGTCGTGGAACGAACGGTACGGACTCCGGTCATTGAGGAGACTGTGCTAGGTGTGTTACAGGACAGTCCAAGTTCGAGTTCTTTAAAGAGAGTCGTCATGAGTCGTGAACGAACGGTACGGACTCCGGACATTGAGGAGACTGTGCTAGGTCTGGTGCAGAACAGTCCAAGTTCGAGTTCTTTAAAGAGAGTCGTCACGAGTCGTGAACGAACGGTACGGACTCCGGACATTGAGGAGACTGTTCTAGGTCTGGTACAGGACAGTCCAAGTTCCAGTTCTTTAAAGGAGACTGTGCTAGGTCTGGTGCAGGACAGTCCAAGTTTGAGTTCTTTAAAGAGAGTCGTCATGAATCGTGAACGAACGGTACGGACTCCGGACATTGAGGAGACTGTGCTACGTCTGGTGCAGGACAGTCCAAGTTTGAGTTCTTTAAAGAGAGTCGTCATGAGTCGTGAACGAACAGTATGGACTCCGGACATTGAAGAGACTGTGCTAGGTCTGGTGCAGGACAGTCCAAGTTCGAGTTCTTTAAAGGGATTCGTCATGAGTCGTGAACGAACGGTACGGACTGCGGACATTGAGGAGACTGTGCAAGGTCTGGTGCATAACAGTCCGAGTTCGAGTTATTTAAAGAGGAGTCGTCATGAGTCGTGAACCAGCGGTACGGACTCCGCACATTGAGGAGACTGTGCTAGGTCTGGTACAAGACAGTTCAAGTTCGAGTTCTTTAAAGAGACTCATCATGAGTCGTGAACGAACGGTACGGACTCCGGACATTGAGGAGACTGTGCTATGTCTGGTACAGAACAGTCCAAGTTCGAGTTCTTTAAAGAGATTCGTCATGAGTCGTGAACGAACAGTATGGACTCCGGACATTGAGGAGACTGTGCTAGGTCTGGTACAGGACAGTTCCAGTTATTTAAAGAGAGTCGTCATGAGTCGTGAACGAGCGGTATGGACTCCGAACATTGAGGAGACTGTGCTAGGGTCTGGTACAGGACAGTCCAATTTAAAAAGTTCTTTAAAGAGAGTCGTCATGAGTCGTGAACGAATGGTACGGACTCCGGACTTTGGGAGACTCTGCTAGGTCTCGTGCAGGACACTCCAAGTTCGAGTTCTTTCAGGAGAGTCGTCACGAGTCGTGAACGAACGGTACGGACTCCGGTCATTGAGGAGACTGTGCTAGGTGTGTTACAGGACAGTCCAAGTTCGAGTTCTTTAAAGAGAGTCGTCATGAGTCGTGAACGAACGGTACGGACTCCGGACATTGAGGAGACTGTGCTAGGTCTGGTGCAGAACAGTCCAAGTTCGAGTTCTTTAAAGAGAGTCGTCACGAGTCGTGAACGAACGGTACGGACTCCGGACATTGAGGAGACTGTTCTAGGTCTGGTACAGGACAGTCCAAGTTCCAGTTCTTTAAAGAGAGTCGTCATGAATCGTGAACGAACGGTACGGACTCCGGACATTGGAGGAGACTGTGCTACGTCTGGTGCAGGACAGTCCAAGTTTGAGTTCTTTAAAGAGAGTCGTCATGAGTCGTGAACGAACAGTATGGACTCCGGACATTGAAGAGACTGTGCTAGGTCTGGTGCAGGACAGTCCAAGTTCGAGTTCTTTAAAGGGATTCGTCATGAGTCGTGAACGAACGGTACGGACTGCGGACATTGAGGAGACTGTGCAAGGTCTGGTGCATAACAGTCCGAGTTCGAGTTATTTAAAGAGAGTCGTCATGAGTCGTGAACCAGCGGTACGGACTCCGCACATTGAGGAGACTGTGCTAGGTCTGGTACAAGACAGTTCAAGTTCGAGTTCTTTAAAGACACTCATCATGAGTCGTGAACGAACGGTACGGACTCCGGACATTGAGGAGACTGTGCTATGTCTGGTACAGAACAGTTCAAGTTCGAGTTCGTTAAAGAGAGTCGTCATGAGTCGTGAACGAACGGTACGGACTCCGGACATTGAGGAGACTGTGCTAAGGTCTGGTACAGAACAGTCCAAGTTCGAGTTATTTAAAGAGAGTCGTCATGAGTCGTGAACGAACGGTACGGACTCCGGACATTGAGGAGACTGTGCTAGGTCTGGTACAGGACAGTCCAAGTTCGAGTTCTTTAAAGAGAGTCGTCATGAGTCGTGAACGAACAATATGGACTCCGGACATTGAGGAGACTGTGCTAGGTCTGGTGCAGGACAGTCCAAGTTCGAGTTCTTTAAAGAGATTCGTCATGAGTCGTGAACGAACAGTATGGACTCGGACATTGAGCAGACTGTGCAAGGTCTGGTACAGGACAGTTCCAGTTATTTAAAGAGAGTCGTCATGAGTCGTGAACGAGCGGTATGGACTCCGAACATTGAGGAGACTGTTCTAGGTCTGGTACAGGACAGTCCAAGTTCCAGTTCTTTAAAGAGAGTCGTCATGAGTCGTGAACGAATGGTACGGACTCCGGACATTGAGGAGACTGTGCTAGGTCTGGTGCAGGACAGTCCAAGTTCGAGTTCTTTAAAGAGAGTCGTCACGAGTCGTGAACGAACGGTACGGACTCCGGACATTGAGGAGACTGTGCTAGGTCTGGTACAGGACAGTCCAAGTTCGAGTTCTTTAAAGAGAGTCGTCCTGAGTCGTGAGCGTACGGTACGGACTCCGGACATTGAGGAGACTGTGCAAGGTCTGGTGCAGGACAGTCCGAGTTCGAGTTATTTAAAGAGAGTCGTCATGAGTCGTGAACGAGCGGTACGGACTCCGAACATTGAGGAGACTGTTCTAGGTCTGGTACAGGACAGTCCAATTTCCAGTTCTTTAAAGAGAGTCGTCATGAGTCGTGAACGAATGGTACGGACTCCGGACATTGAGGAGACTGTGCTAGGTCTGGTGCAGGACACTCCAAGTTCGAGTTCTTTAAGGAGAGTCGTCACGAGTCGTGAACGAACGGTACGGACTATGGACATTGAGGAGACTGTGCTAGGTGTGTTACAGGACAGTCCAAGTTCGAGTTCTTTAAAGAGAGTCGTCACGAGTCGTGAACGAACGGTACGGACTCCGGACATTGAGGAGACTGTGCTAGGTCTGGTGCAGAACAGTCCAAGTTCGAGTTCTTTAAAGAGAGTCGTCACGAGTCGTGAACGAACGGTACGGACGCCGGACATTGAGGAGACTGTTCTAGGTCTGGTACAGGACAGTCCAAGTTCCAGTTCTTTAAAGAGAGTCGTCATGAGTCGTGAACGAACGGTACGGACTCCGGACATTGAGGAGACTGTGCTACGTCTGGTGCAGGACAGTCCAAGTTCGAGTTCTTTAAAGAGAGTCGTCATGAGTCGTGAACGAACAGTATGGACTCCGGACATTGAAGGAGACTGTGCTAGGTCTGGTGCAGGACAGTCCAAGTTCGAGTTCTTTAAAGAGAGTCGTCATGAGTCGTGAACGAACGGTACGGACTCCGGACATTGAGGAGACTGTGCTATCGTGAACGAACGGTACGGACTCCGGACATTGAGGAGACTGTGCTAGGTCTGGTGCAGGACAGTCCAAGTTCGAGTTCTTTAAAGAGAGTCGTCATGAGTCGTGAACGAATGGTACGGACTCCGGACATTGAGGAGACTGTGCTAGGTCTGGTGCAGGACAGTCCAAGTTCGAGTTCTTTAAAGAGAGTCGTCATGAGTCGTGAACGAACGGTACGGACTCCGGACATTGAGGAGACTGTGCTAGGTCTGGTACAGGACAGTCCAAGTTCGAGTTCTTTAAAGAGAGTCGTCATGAGTCGTGAACGAACGGTACGGACTCCGGACATTGAGGAGACTGTGCAAGGTCTGGTGCAGGACAGTCCGAGTTCGAGTTATTTAAAGAGAGTCGTCATGAGTCGTGAACGAGCGGTACGGACTCCGAACATTGAGGAGACTGTTCTAGGTCTGGTACAGGACAGTCCAAGTTCGAGTTCTTTAAAGAGAGTCGTCATGAGTCGTGAACGAACGGTACGGACTCCGGACATTGAGGAGACTGTGCTAGGTCTGGTGCAGGACAGTCCAAGTTCGAGTTCTTTAAAGAGAGTCGTCATGAGTCGTGAACGAACGGTACGGACTCCGGACATTGAGGAGACTGTGCTAGGTCTGGTGCAGGACAGTCCAAGTTCGAGTTCTTTAAAGAGAGTCGTCATGAGTCGTGAACGAACGGTACGGACTCCGGACATTGAGGAGACTGTGCTAGGTCTGGTACAGGACAGTCCAAGTTCGAGTTCTTTAAAGAGAGTCGTCATGAGTCGTGAACGAACGGTATGGACTCCGGACATTGAGGAGACTGTGCTAGGTCTGGTGCAGGACAGTCCAAGTTCGAGTTCTTTAAAGAGAGTCGTCATGAGTCGTGAACGAACGGTACGGACTGCGGACATTGAGGAGACTGTGCAAGGTCTGGTGCAGGACAGTCCGAGTTCGAGTTATTTAAAGAGAGTCGTCATGAGTCGTGAACGTGCGGTACGGACTCCGAACATTGAGGAGACTGTTCTAGGTCTGGTACAGGACAGTCCAAGTTCGAGTTCTTTAAAGAGAGTCGTCATGAGTCGTGAACGAACGGTACGGACTCCGGACATTGAGGAGACTGTGCTAGGTCTGGTGCAGGACAGTCCAAGTTCGAGTTCTTTAAAGAGAGTCGTCATGAGTCGTGAACGAACGGTACGGACTCCGGACATTGAGGAGACTGTGCTAGGTCTGGTGCAGGACAGTCCAAGTTCGAGTTCTTTAAAGAGAGTCGTCATGAGTCGTGAACGAACGGTACGGACTCCGGACATTGAGGAGACTGTGCTAGGTCTGGTGCAGGACAGTCCAAGTTCGAGTTCTTTAAAGAGAGTCGTCATGAGTCGTGAACGAACGGTACGGACTCCGGACATTGAGGAGACTGTGCTAGGTCTGGTACAGGACAGTCCAAGTTCGAGTTCTTTAAAGAGAGTCGTCATGAGTCGTGAACGAACGGTACGGACTCCGGACATTGAGGAGACTGTGCTAGGTCTGGTGCAGGACAGTCCAAGTTCGAGTTCTTTAAAGAGAGTCGTCATGAGTCGTGAACGAACGGTACGGACTCCGGACATTGAGGAGACTGTGCTAGGTCTGGTGCAGGACAGTCCGAGTTCGAGTTATTTAAAGAGAGTCGTCATGAGTCGTGAACGAGCGGTACGGACTCCGGACATTGAGGAGACTGTGCTAGGTCTGGTGCAGGACAGTCCAAGTTCGAGTTCTTTAAAGAGAGTCGTCATGAGTCGTGAACGAACGGTACGGACTCCGGACATTGAGGAGACTGTTCTAGGTCTGGTACAGGACAGTCCAAGTTCGAGTTCTTTAAAGAGAGTCGTCATGAGTCGTGAACGAACGGTACGGACTCCGGACATTGAGGAGACTGTGCTAGGTCTGGTGCAGGACAGTCCAAGTTCGAGTTCTTTAAAGAGAGTCGTCATGAGTCGTGAACGAACGGTACGGACTCCGGACATTGAGGAGACTGTGCTAGGTCTGGTACAGGACAGTCCAAGTTCGAGTTCTTTAAAGAGAGTCGTCATGAGTCGTGAACGAACGGTACGGACTCCGGACATTGAGGAGACTGTGCTAGGTCTGGTGCAGGACAGTCCAAGTTCGAGTTCTTTAAAGAGAGTCGTCATGAGTCGTGAACGAACGGTACGGACTCCGGACATTGAGGAGACTGTGCTAGGTCTGGTACAGGACAGTCCAAGTTCCAGTTCTTTAAAGAGAGTCGTCATGAGTCGTGAACGAACGGTACGGACTCCGGACATTGAGGAGACTGTGCTAGGTCTGGTGCAGGACAGTCCAAGTTCGAGTTCTTTAAAGAGAGTCGTCACGAGTCGTGAACGAACGGTACGGACTCCGGACATTGAGGAGACTGTGCTAGGTCTGGTGCAGGACAGTCCAAGTTCGAGTTCTTTAAAGAGAGTCGTCATGAGTCGTGAACGAACGGTACGGACTCCGGACATTGAGGAGACTGTGCTAGGTCTGGTACAGGACAGTCCAAGTTCGAGTTCTTTAAAGAGAGTCGTCATGAGTCGTGAACGAACGGTACGGACTCCGGACATTGAGGAGACTGTGCTAGGTCTGGTACAGGACAGTCCAAGTTCGAGTTCTTTAAAGAGAGTCGTCATGAGTCGTGAACGAACGGTACGGACTCCGGACATTGAGGAGACTGTGCAAGGTCTGGTGCAGGACAGTCCGAGTTCGAGTTATTTAAAGAGAGTCGTCATGAGTCGTGAACGAGCGGTACGGACTCCGAACATTGAGGAGACTGTTCTAGGTCTGGTACAGGACAGTCCAAGTTCCAGTTCTTTAAAGAGAGTCGTCATGAGTCGTGAACGAATGGTACGGACTCCGGACATTGGGAGACTGTGCTAGGTCTGGTGCAGGACAGTCCAAGTTCGAGTTCTTTAAAGAGAGTCGTCATGAGTCGTGAACGAACGGTACGGACTCCGGACATTGAGGAGACTGTGCTAGGTCTGGTGCAGGACAGTCCAAGTTCGAGTTATTTAAAGAGAGTCGTCATGAGTCGTGAACGAACGGTACGGACTCCGGACATTGAGGAGACTGTGCTAGGTCTGGTACAGGACAGTCCAAGTTCGAGTTCTTTAAAGAGAGTCGTCATGAGTCGTGAACGAACGGTACGGACTACGGACATTGAGGAGACTGTGCTAGGTCTGGTGCAGGACAGTCCAAGTTCGAGTTCTTTAAAGAGAGTCGTCATGAGTCGTGAACGAACGGTACGGACTCCGGACATTGAGGAGACTGTGCTAGGTCTGGTACAGGACAGTCCAAGTTCGAGTTCTTTAAAGGGAGTCGTCATGAGTCGTGAACGAAAGGTACGGACTCCGGACATTGAGGAGACTGTGCTAGGTCTGGTGCAGGACAGTCCGAGTTCGAGTTATTTAAAGAGAGTCGTCATGAGTCGTGAACGAACAGTACGGACTCCGGACATTGAGGAGACTGTGCTAGGTCTGGTACAGGACAGTCCAAGTTCGAGTTCTTTAAAGAGAGTCGTCATGAGTCGTGAACGAACGGTACGGACTCCGGACATTGAGGAGACTGTGCTAGGTCTGGTGCAGGACAGTCCAAGTTCGAGTTCTTTAAAGAGAGTCGTCATGAGTCGTGAACGAACGGTACGGACTCCGGACATTGAGGAGACTGTGCTAGGTCTGGTGCAGGACAGTCCAAGTTCGAGTTCTTTAAAGAGAGTCGTCATGAGTCGTGAACGAACGGTACGGACTCCGGACATTGAGGAGACTGTGCTAGGTCTGGTACAGGACAGTCCAAGTTCGAGTTCTTTAAAGAGAGTCGTCATGAGTCGTGAACGAACGGTACGGACTCCGGACATTGAGGAGACTGTTCTAGGTCTGGTACAGGACAGTCCAAGTTCGAGTTCTTTAAAGAGAGTCGTCATGAGTCGTGAACGAATGGTACGGACTCCGGACATTGAGGAGACTGTGCTAGGTCTGGTGCAGGACAGTCCAAGTTCGAGTTCTTTAAAGAGAGTCGTCATGAGTCGTGAACGAACGGTACGGACTCCGGACATTGAGGAGACTGTGCTAGGTCTGGTGCAGGACAGTCCAAGTTCGAGTTCTTTAAAGAGAGTCGTCATGAGTCGTGAACGAACGGTATGGACTCCGGACATTGAGGAGACTGTGCTAGGTCTGGTACAGGACAGTCCGAGTTCCAGTTCTTTAAAGAGAGTCGTCATGAGTCGTGAACGAACGGTACGGACTCCGGACATTGAGGAGACTGTGCTAGGTCTGGTACAGGACAGTCCAAGTTCGAGTTCTTTAAAGAGAGTCGTCATGAGTCGTGAACGAATGGTACGGACTCCGGACATTGAGGAGACTGTGCTAGGTCTGGTGCAGGACAGTCCAAGTTCGAGTTCTTTAAAGAGAGTCGTCATGAGTCGTGAACGAACGGTACGGACTCCGGACATTGAGGAGACTGTGCTAGGTCTGGTGCAGGACAGTCCAAGTTCGAGTTCTTTAAAGAGAGTCGTCATGAGTCGTGAACGAACGGTATGGACTCCGGACATTGAGGAGACTGTGCAAGGTCTGGTGCAGGACAGTCCAAGTTCGAGTTCTTTAAAGAGAGTCGTCATGAGTCGTGAACGAGCGGTATGGACTCCGGACATTGAGGAGACTGTGCTAGGTCTGGTACAGGACAGTCCAAGTTCCAGTTCTTTAAAGAGAGTCGTCATGAGTCGTGAACGAACGGTACGGACTCCGGACATTGAGGAGACTGTGCTAGGTCTGGTGCAGGACAGTCCAAGTTCGAGTTCTTTAAAGAGAGTCGTCATGAGTCGTGAACGAACGGTATGGACTCCGGACATTGAGGAGACTGTGCTAGGTCTGGTGCAGGACAGTCCAAGTTCGAGTTCTTTAAAGAGAGTCGTCATGAGTCGTGAACGAACGGTACGGACTCCGGACATTGAGGAGACTGTGCTAGGTCTGGTACAGGACAGTCCAAGTTCGAGTTCTTTAAAGAGAGTCGTCACGAGTCGTGAACGAACGGTATGGACTCCGGACATTGAGGAGACTGTGCTAGGTCTGGTGCAGGACAGTCCAAGTTCGAGTTCTTTAAAGAGAGTCGTCATGAGTCGTGAACGAACGGTACGGACTCCGGACATTGAGGAGACTGTGCTAGGTCTGGTGCAGGACAGTCCAAGTTCGAGTTCTTTAAAGAGAGTCGTCATGAGTCGTGAACGAACGGTACGGACTCCGGACATTGAGGAGACTGTGCTAGGTCTGGTGCAGGACAGTTCAAGTTCGAGTTCTTTAAAGAGAGTCGTCATGAGTCGTGAACGAACGGTACGGACTCCGGACATTGAGGAGACTGTGCTAGGTCTGGTACAGGACAGTCCAAGTTCCAGTTCTTTAAAGAGAGTCGTCATGAGTCGTGAACGAACGGTACGGACTCCGGACATTGAGGAGACTGTGCTAGGTCTGGTGCAGGACAGTCCAAGTTCGAGTTCTTTAAAGAGAGTCGTCATGAGTCGTGAACGAACAGTATGGACTCCGGACATTGAGGAGACTGTGCTAGGTCTGGTACAGGACAGGTCCGAGTTCGAGTTATTTAAAGAGAGTCGTCATGAGTCGTGAACGAGCGGTACGGACTCCGGACATTGAGGAGACTGTTCTAGGTCTGGTACAGGACAGTCCAAGTTCGAGTTCTTTAAAGAGAGTCGTCATGAGTCGTGAACGAACGGTACGGACTCCGGACATTGAGGAGACTGTGCTAGGTCTGGTACAGGACAGTCCAAGTTCGAGTTCTTTAAAGAGAGTCGTCATGAGTCGTGAACGAACGGTACGGACTCCGGACATTGAGGAGACTGTGCTAGGTCTGGTGCAGGACAGTCCAAGTTCGAGTTCTTTAAAGAGAGTCGTCATGAGTCGTGAACGAACAGTACGGACTCCGGACATTGAGGAGACTGTGCTAGGTCTGGTGCAGGACTGTCCAAGTTCGAGTTCTTTAAAGAGAGTCGTCATGAGTCGTGAACGAACGGTACGGACTCCGGACATTGAGGAGACTGTGCTAGGTCTGGTACAGGACAGTCCAAGTTCGAGTTCTTTAAAGAGAGTCGTCATGAGTCGTGAACGAACGGTACGGACTCCGGACATTGAGGAGACTGTGCAAGGTCTGGTGCAGGACAGTCCAAGTTCGAGTTATTTAAAGAGAGTCGTCATGAGTCGTGAACGAACGGTACGGACTCCGGACATTGAGGAGACTGTTCTAGGTCTGGTACAGGACAGTCCAATTTCCAGTTCTTTAAAGAGAGTCGTCATGAGTCGTGAACGAATGGTACGGACTCCGGACATTGGGAGACTGTGCTAGGTCTGGTGCAGGACACTCCAAGTTCGAGTTCTTTAAAGAGAGTCGTCACGAGTCGTGAACGAACGGTACGGACTCCGGACATTGAGGAGACTGTGCTAGGTCTGTTACAGGACAGTCCAAGTTCGAGTTCTTTAAAGAGAGTCGTCATGAGTCGTGAACGAACGGTACGGACTCCGGACATTGAGGAGACTGTGCTAGGTCTGGTGCAGAACAGTCCAAGTTCGAGTTCTTTAAAGAGAGTCGTCATGAGTCGTGAACGAACGGTACGGACTCCGGACATTGAGGAGACTGTTCTAGGTCTGGTACAGGACAGTCCAAGTTCCAGTTCTTTAAAGAGAGTCGTCATGAGTCGTGAACGAACGGTACGGACTCCGGACATTGAGGAGACTGTGCTAGGTCTGGTGCAGGACAGTCCAAGTTCGAGTTCTTTAAAGAGAGTCGTCATGAGTCGTGAACGAACAGTATGGACTCCGGACATTGAGGAGACTGTGCTAGGTCTGGTGCAGGACAGTCCAAGTTCGAGTTCTTTAAAGAGATTCGTCATGAGTCGTGAACGAACAGTATGGACTCCGGACATTGAGGAGACTGTGCTAGGTCTGGTACAGGACAGTTCCAGTTATTTAAAGAGAGTCGTCATGAGTCGTGAACGAGCGGTACGGACTCCGAACATTGAGGAGACTGTGCTAGGTCTGGTACAGGACAGTCCAAGTTCCAGTTCTTTAAAGAGAGTCGTCATGAGTCGTGAACGAATGGTACGGACTCCGGACATTGGGAGACTGTGCTAGGTCTGGTGCAGGACACTCCAAGTTCGAGTTCTTTAAGGAGAGTCGTCACGAGTCGTGAACGAACGGTACGGACTCCGGACATTGAGGAGACTGTGCTAGGTCTGGTACAGGACAGTCCAAGTTCGAGTTCTTTAAAGAGAGTCGTCCTGAGTCGTGAACGTACGGTACGGACTCCGGACATTGAGGAGACAGTGCTAGGTCTGGTGCAGGACAGTCCGAGTTCGAGTTATTTAAAGAGAGTCGTCATGAGTTCGTGAACGAACGGTACGGACTCCGGACATTGAGGAGACTGTGCTAGGTCTGGTGCAGAACAGTCCAAGTTCGAGTTCTTTAAAGAGAGTCGTCATGAGTCGTGAACGAACAGTATGGACTCCGGACATTGAGGAGACTGTGCTAGGTCTGGTACAGGACAGTCCAAGTTCGAGTTCTTTAAAGAGAGTCGTCATGAGTCGTGAACGAACGGTATGGACTCCGGACATTGAGGAGACTGTTCTAGGTCTGGTACAGGACAGTCCAAGTTCCAGTTCTTTAAAGAGAGTCGTCATGAGTCGTGAACGAACGGTACGGACTCCGGACATTGAGGAGACTGTGCTAGGTCTGGTGCAGGACAGTCCAAGTTCGAGTTCTTTAAAGAGAGTCGTCATGAGTCGTGAACGAACGGTATGGACTCCGGACATTGAAGAGACTGTGCTAGGTCTGGTGCAGGACAGTCAAGTTCGAGTTCTTTAAAGAGAGTCGTCATGAGTCGTGAACGAACGGTACGGACTCCGGACATTGAGGAGACTGTGCTAGGTCTGGTACAGGACAGTTCGAGTTCTTTAAAGAGAGTCGTCATGAGTCGTGAACGAACGGTACGGACTCCGGACATTGAGGAGACTGTGCTAGGTCTGGTAAGACAGTTCAAGTTCGAGTTCTTTAAAGAGAGTCGTCATGAGTCGTGAACGAACGGTACGGACTCCGGACATTGAGGAGACTGTGCTAGGTCTGGTACAGGACAGTCCAAGTTCGAGTTCTTTAAAGAGAGTCGTCATGAGTCGTGAACGAGCGGTATGGACTCCGGACATTGAGGAGACTGTGCTAGGTCTGGTGCAGGACAGTCCAAGTTCGAGTTCTTTAAAGAGAGTCGTCATGAGTCGTGAACGAACGGTATGGACTCCGGACATTGAGGAGACTGTGCTAGGTCTGGTACAGGACAGTCCAAGTTCCAGTTCTTTAAAGAGAGTCGTCACGAGTCGTGAACGAACGGTACGGACTCCGGACATTGAGGAGACTGTTCTAGGTCTGGTACAGGACAGTCCAAGTTCGAGTTCTTTAAAGAGAGTCGTCCTGAGTCGTGAGCGTACGGTACGGACTCCGGACATTGAGGAGACAGTGCAAGGTCTGGTGCAGGACAGTCCGAGTTCGAGTTATTTAAAGAGAGTCGTCATAATTCGTGAACGAACGGTACGGACTCCGGACATTAAGGAGACTGTGCTAGGTCTGGTGCAGAACAGTCCAAGTTCGAGTTCTTTAAAGAGAGTCGTCACGAGTCGTGAACGAACGGTACGGACTCCGGACATTGAGGAGACTGTTCTAGGTCTGGTACAGGACAGTCCAAGTTCCAGTTCTTTAAAGAGAGTCGTCATGAGTCGTGAACGAACGGTACGGACTCCGGACATTGAGGAGACTGTGCTACGTCTGGTGCAGGACAGTCCAAGTTCGAGTTCTTTAAAGAGAGTCGTCATGAGTCGTGAACGAACAGTATGGACTCCGGACATTGAAGAGACTGTGCTAGGTCTGGTGCAGGACTGTCCAAGTTCGAGTTCTTTAAAGAGAGTCGTCATGAGTCGTGAACGAACGGTATGTACTCCGGACATTGAGGAGACTCTGCTAGGTCTGGTACAGGACAGTCTAAGTTCGAATTTTTTAAAGAGAGTCGTCATGAGTCGTGAACGAACGGTACGGACTCCGGACATTGAGGAGACTGTGCAAGGTCTGGTGCAGGACAGTCCGAGTTCGAGTTATTTAAAGAGAGTCGTCATGAGTCTTGAACAAACGGTACGGACTCCGGACATTGAGGAGACTGTTCTAGGTCTGGTACAGGACAGTCCAAGTTCCAGTTCTTTAAAGAGAGTCGTCATGAGTCGTGAACGAATGGTACGGACTCCGGACATTGGGAGACTGTGCTAGGTCTGGTGCAGGACACTCCAAGTTCGAGTTCTTTAAAGAGAGTCGTCCTGAGTCGTGAGCGTACGGTACGGACTCCGGACATTGAGGAGACTGTGCAAGGTCTGGTGCAGGACAGTCCGAGTTCGAGTTATTTAAAGAGAGTCGTCATGAGTCGTTAACGTGCGGTACGGACTCCGAACATTGAGGAGACTGTTCTAGGTCTGGTACAAGACAGTACAAGTTCGAAATCTTTAAAGAGAGTCGTCATGAGTCGTGAACGAACGGTACGGATTACGGACATTGAGGAGACTGTGCTAGGTCTGGTGCAGGACAGTCCAAGTTCGAGTTATTTAAAGAGAGTCGTCATGAGTCGTGAACGAACAGTATGGACTCCGGACATTGAGGAGACTGTGCTAGGTCTGGTGCAGGAGAGTCCTAGTTCGAGTTCTTTAAAGGGAGTCGTCATGAGTCGTGAACGAAAGGTACGGACTGCGGATATTGAGGAGACTGTGCAAGGTCTGGTGCAGGACAGTCCGAGTTCGAGTTATTTAAAGAGAGTCGTCATGAGTCGTAAACGAGCGGTACGGACTCCGAACATTGAGGAGACTGTGCTAGGTCTGGTACAGGACAGTCCAATTTCCAGTTCTTTAAAGAGAGTCGTCATGAGTCGTGAACGAATGGTACGGACTCCGGACATTGGGAGACTGTGCTAGGTCTGGTGCAGGACACTCCAAGTTCGAGTTCTTTAAGGAGAGTCGTCACGAGTCGTGAACGAACGGTACGGACTCCGGACATTGAGGAGACTGTGCTAGGTGTGTTACAGGACAGTCCAAGTTCGAGTTCTTTAAAGAGAGTCGTCATGAGTCTTGAACGAACGGTACGGACTCCGGACATTGAGGAGACTGTGCTAGGTCTGGTGCAGTCCAAGTTCGAGTTCTTTAAAGAGAGTCGTCACGAGTCGTGAACGAACGGTACGGACTCCGGACATTGAGGAGACTGTTCTAGGTCTGGTACAGGACAGTCCAAGTTCCAGTTCTTTAAAGAGAGTCGTCATGAGTCGTGAACGAACGGTACGGACTCCGGACATTGAGGAGACTGTGCTACGTCTGGTGCAGGACAGTCCAAGTTCGAGTTCTTTAAAGAGAGTCGTCATGAGTCGTGAACGAACAGTATGGACTCCGGACATTGAGGAGACTGTGCTAGGTCTGGTGCAGGACAGTCCAAGTTCGAGTTCTTTAAAGAGATTCGTCATGAGTCGTGAACGAACAGTATGGACTCCGGACATTGAGGAGACTGTGCTAGGTCTGGTACAGGACAGTTCCAGTTATTTAAAGAGAGTCGTCACGAGTCGTGAACGAACGGTACGGACTCCGGACATTGAGGAGACTGTTCTAGGTCTGGTACAGGACAGTCCAAGTTCCAGTTCTTTAAAGAGAGTCGTCATGAGTCGTGAACGAATGGTACGGACTCCGGACATTTGGGAGACTGTGCTAGGTCTGGTGCAGGACACTCCAAGTTCGAGTTCTTTAAAGAGAGTCGTCACGAGTCGTGAACGAACGGTACGGACCCGGACATTGAGGAGACTGTGCTAGGTCTGGTACAGGACAGTCCAAGTTCGAGTTCTTTAAAGAGAGTCGTCCTGAGTCGTGAGCGTACGGTACGGACTCCGGACATTGAGGAGACAGTGCAAGGTCTGGTGCAGGACAGTCCGAGTTCGAGTTATTTAAAGAGAGTCGTCACGAGTCGTGAACGAACGGTACGGACTCCGGACATTGAGGAGACTGTTCTAGGTCTGGTACAGAACAGTCCAAGTTCGAGTTCTTTAAAGAGAGTCGTCACGAGTCGTGAACGAACGGTACGGACTCCGGACATTGAGGAGACTGTTCTAGGTCTGTCTGGTGCAGGACAGTCCAAGTTCGAGTTCTTTAAAGAGAGTCGTCATGAGTCGTGAACGAACGGTACGGACTCGGGACATTGAGGAGACTGTGCTAGGTCTGGTGCAGGACAGTCCAAGTTCGAGTTCTTTAAAGAGAGTCGTCATGAGTCGTGAACGAACGGTACGGACTCCGGACATTGAGGAGACTGTGCTAGGTCTGGTGCAGGACAGTCCAAGTTCGAGTTCTTTAAAGAGAGTCGTCATGAGTCGTGAACGAACGGTACGGACTCCGGACATTGAGGAGACTGTGCTAGGTCTGGTACAGGACAGTCCAAGTTCGAGTTCTTTAAAGAGAGTCGTCATGAGTCGTGAACGAACGGTACGGACTCCGGACATTGAGGAGACTGTGCTAGGTCTGGTGCAGGACAGTCCAAGTTCGAGTTCTTTAAAGAGAGTCGTCATGAGTCGTGAACGAACGGTACGGACTCCGGACATTGAGGAGACTGTTCTAGGTCTGGTACAGGACAGTCCAAGTTCCAGTTCTTTAAAGAGAGTCGTCATGAGTCGTGAACGAACGGTACGGACTCCGGACATTGAGGAGACTGTGCTAGGTCTGGTGCAGGACAGTCCAAGTTCGAGTTCTTTAAAGAGAGTCGTCATGAGTCGTGAACGAACGGTACGGACTCCGGACATTGAGGAGACTGTGCTAGGTCTGGTACAGGACAGTCCAAGTTCGAGTTCTTTAAAGAGAGTCGTCATGAGTCGTGAACGAACGGTATGGACTCCGGACATTGAGGAGACTGTGCTAGGTCTGGTACAGGACAGTCCAAGTTCGAGTTCTTTAAAGAGAGTCGTCATGAGTCGTGAACGAACAGTATGGACTCCGGACATTGAGGAGACTGTGCTAGGTCTGGTGCAGGACAGTCCAAGTTCGAGTTCTTTAAAGAGAGTCGTCATGAGTCGTGAACGAACGGTACGGACTCCGGACATTGAGGAGACTGTGCTAGGTCTGGTGCAGGACAGTCCAAGTTCGAGTTCTTTAAAGAGAGTCGTCATGAGTCGTGAACGAACGGTACGGACTCCGGACATTGAGGAGACTGTGCAAGGTCTGGTGCAGGACAGTCCGAGTTCGAGTTATTTAAAGAGAGTCGTCATGAGTCGTGAACGAGCGGTACGGACTCCGAACATTGAGGAGACTGTGCTAGGTCTGGTACAGGACAGTCCAAGTTCGAGTTCTTTAAAGAGAGTCGTCATGAGTCGTGAACGAACGGTACGGACTCCGGACATTGGGAGACTGTGCTAGGTCTGGTGCAGGACAGTCCAAGTTCGAGTTCTTTAAAGAGAGTCGTCATGAGTCGTGAACGAACGGTACGGACTCCGGACATTGAGGAGACTGTGCTAGGTCTGGTGCAGGACAGTCCAAGTTCGAGTTCTTTAAAGAGAGTCGTCATGAGTCGTGAACGAACGGTACGGACTCCGGACATTGAGGAGACTGTGCTAGGTCTGGTGCAGGACAGTCCAAGTTCGAGTTCTTTAAAGAGAGTCGTCATGAGTCGTGAACGAACGGTACGGACTCCGGACATTGAGGAGACTGTTCTAGGTCTGGTACAGGACAGTCCAAGTTCCAGTTCTTTAAAGAGAGTCGTCATGAGTCGTGAACGAACGGTACGGACTCCGGACATTGAGGAGACTGTGCTAGGTCTGGTGCAGGACAGTCCAAGTTCGAGTTCTTTAAAGAGAGTCGTCATGAGTCGTGAACGAACAGTATGGACTCCGGACATTGAGGAGACTGTGCTAGGTCTGGTGCAGGACAGTCCAAGTTCGAGTTCTTTAAAGAGAGTCGTCATGAGTCGTGAACGAACGGTACGGACTCCGGACATTGAGGAGACTGTGCTAGGTCTGGTACAGGACAGTCCAAGTTCGAGTTCTTTAAAGAGAGTCGTCATGAGTCGTGAACGAACGGTACGGACTCCGGACATTGAGGAGACTGTGCTAGGTCTGGTACAGGACAGTCCAAGTTCGAGTTCTTTAAAGAGAGTCGTCATGAGTCGTGAACGAACGGTACGGACTCCGGACATTGAGGAGACTGTGCTAGGTCTGGTGCAGGACAGTCCAAGTTCGAGTTCTTTAAAGAGAGTCGTCATGAGTCGTGAACGAACGGTACGGACTCCGGACATTGAGGAGACTGTGCTAGGTCTGGTGCAGGACAGTCCAAGTTCGAGTTCTTTAAAGAGAGTCGTCATGAGTCGTGAACGAACGGTACGGACTCCGGACATTGAGGAGACTGTGCTAGGTCTGGTACAGGACAGTCCAAGTTCGAGTTCTTTAAAGAGAGTCGTCATGAGTCGTGAACGAACGGTACGGACTCCGGACATTGAGGAGACTGTTCTAGGTCTGGTACAGGACAGTCCAAGTTCGAGTTCTTTAAAGAGAGTCGTCATGAGTCGTGAACGAACGGTACGGACTCCGGACATTGAGGAGACTGTGCTAGGTCTGGTGCAGGACAGTCCAAGTTCGAGTTCTTTAAAGAGAGTCGTCATGAGTCGTGAACGAACGGTACGGACTCCGGACATTGAGGAGACTGTGCTAGGTCTGGTACAGGACAGTCCAAGTTCGAGTTCTTTAAAGAGAGTCGTCATGAGTCGTGAACGAACGGTACGGACTCCGGACATTGAGGAGACTGTGCTAGGTCTGGTGCAGGACAGTCCAAGTTCGAGTTCTTTAAAGAGAGTCGTCATGAGTCGTGAACGAACGGTACGGACTCGGACATTGAGGAGACTGTGCTAGGTCTGGTACAGGACAGTCCAAGTTCGAGTTCTTTAAAGAGAGTCGTCATGAGTCGTGAACGAACGGTACGGACTCCGGACATTGAGGAGACTGTGCTAGGTCTGGTGCAGGACAGTCCAAGTTCGAGTTCTTTAAAGAGAGTCGTCATGAGTCGTGAACGAACGGTACGGACTCCGGACATTGAGGAGACTGTGCTAGGTCTGGTACAGGACAGTCCAAGTTCGAGTTCTTTAAAGAGAGTCGTCATGAGTCGTGAACGAACGGTACGGACTCCGGACATTGAGGAGACTGTGCTAGGTCTGGTGCAGGACAGTCCAAGTTCGAGTTCTTTAAAGAGAGTCGTCATGAGTCGTGAACGAACGGTACGGACTCCGGACATTGAGGAGACTGTGCTAGGTCTGGTACAGGACAGTCCAAGTTCCAGTTCTTTAAAGAGAGTCGTCATGAGTCGTGAACGAATGGTACGGACTCCGGACATTGAGGAGACTGTGCTAGGTCTGGTGCAGGACAGTCCAAGTTCGAGTTCTTTAAAGAGAGTCGTCATGAGTCGTGAACGAACGGTACGGACTCCGGACATTGAGGAGACTGTGCTAGGTCTGGTACAGGACAGTCCAAGTTCGAGTTCTTTAAAGAGAGTCGTCATGAGTCGTGAACGAACGGTACGGACTCCGGACATTGAGGAGACTGTGCTAGGTCTGGTGCAGGACAGTCCAAGTTCGAGTTCTTTAAAGAGAGTCGTCATGAGTCGTGAACGAACGGTACGGACTCCGGACATTGAGGAGACTGTGCTAGGTCTGGTACAGGACAGTCCAAGTTCGAGTTCTTTAAAGAGAGTCGTCATGAGTCGTGAACGAACGGTACGGACTCCGGACATTGAGGAGACTGTGCTAGGTCTGGTGCAGGACAGTCCAAGTTCGAGTTCTTTAAAGAGAGTCGTCATGAGTCGTGAACGAACGGTACGGACTCCGGACATTGAGGAGACTGTGCTAGGTCTGGTACAGGACAGTCCAAGTTCGAGTTCTTTAAAGAGAGTCGTCATGAGTCGTGAACGAACGGTACGGACTCCGGACATTGAGGAGACTGTGCTAGGTCTGGTGCAGGACAGTCCAAGTTCGAGTTCTTTAAAGAGAGTCGTCATGAGTCGTGAACGAACGGTATGGACTCCGGACATTGAGGAGACTGTGCTAGGTCTGGTACAGGACAGTCCAAGTTCGAGTTCTTTAAAGAGAGTCGTCATGAGTCGTGAACGAACGGTACGGACTCCGGACATTGAGGAGACTGTGCAAGGTCTGGTGCAGGACAGTCCGAGTTCGAGTTATTTAAAGAGAGTCGTCATGAGTCGTGAACGAACGGTACGGACTCCGGACATTGAGGAGACTGTGCTAGGTCTGGTACAGGACAGTCCAAGTTCGAGTTCTTTAAAGAGAGTCGTCATGAGTCGTGAACGAACGGTACGGACTCCGGACATTGAGGAGACTGTGCTAGGTCTGGTGCAGGACAGTCCAAGTTCGAGTTCTTTAAAGAGAGTCGTCATGAGTCGTGAACGAACGGTACGGACTCCGGACATTGAGGAGACTGTGCTAGGTCTGGTGCAGGACAGTCCAAGTTCGAGTTCTTTAAAGAGAGTCGTCATGAGTCGTGAACGAACGGTACGGACTCCGGACATTGAGGAGACTGTGCTAGGTCTGGTACAGGACAGTCCAAGTTCGAGTTCTTTAAAGAGAGTCGTCATGAGTCGTGAACGAACGGTACGGACTCCGGACATTGAGGAGACTGTGCTAGGTCTGGTACAGGACAGTCCAAGTTCGAGTTCTTTAAAGAGAGTCGTCATGAGTCGTGAACGAACGGTACGGACTCCGGACATTGAGGAGACTGTGCTAGGTCTGGTGCAGGACAGTCCAAGTTCGAGTTCTTTAAAGAGAGTCGTCATGAGTCGTGAACGAACGGTACGGACTCCGGACATTGAGGAGACTGTGCTAGGTCTGGTACAGGACAGTCCAAGTTCGAGTTCTTTAAAGAGAGTCGTCATGAGTCGTGAACGAACGGTACGGACTCCGGACATTGAGGAGACTGTGCTAGGTCTGGTACAGGACAGTCCAAGTTCGAGTTCTTTAAAGAGAGTCGTCATGAGTCGTGAACGAACGGTACGGACTCCGGACATTGAGGAGACTGTGCTAGGTCTGGTACAGGACAGTCCAAGTTCGAGTTCTTTAAAGAGAGTCGTCATGAGTCGTGAACGAACGGTACGGACTCCGGACATTGAGGAGACTGTGCTAGGTCTGGTGCAGGACAGTCCAAGTTCGAGTTCTTTAAAGAGAGTCGTCATGAGTCGTGAACGAACGGTACGGACTCCGGACATTGAGGAGACTGTGCTAGGTCTGGTGCAGGACAGTCCAAGTTCGAGTTCTTTAAAGAGAGTCGTCATGAGTCGTGAACGAACGGTACGGACTCCGGACATTGAGGAGACTGTGCTAGGTCTGGTGCAGGACAGTCCAAGTTCGAGTTCTTTAAAGAGAGTCGTCATGAGTCGTGAACGAACGGTACGGACTCCGGACATTGAGGAGACTGTGCTAGGTCTGGTACAGGACAGTCCAAGTTCGAGTTCTTTAAAGAGAGTCGTCATGAGTCGTGAACGAACGGTACGGACTCCGGACATTGAGGAGACTGTGCTAGGTCTGGTGCAGGACAGTCCAAGTTCGAGTTCTTTAAAGAGAGTCGTCATGAGTCGTGAACGAACGGTACGGACTCCGGACATTGAGGAGACTGTGCTAGGTCTGGTGCAGGACAGTCCAAGTTCGAGTTCTTTAAAGAGAGTCGTCATGAGTCGTGAACGAACGGTACGGACTCCGGACATTGAGGAGACTGTGCTAGGTCTGGTGCAGGACAGTCCAAGTTCGAGTTATTTAAAGAGAGTCGTCATGAGTCGTGAACGAGCGGTACGGACTCCGGACATTGAGGAGACTGTGCTAGGTCTGGTACAGGACAGTCCAAGTTCGAGTTCTTTAAAGAGAGTCGTCATGAGTCGTGAACGAACGGTACGGACTCCGGACATTGAGGAGACTGTGCTAGGTCTGGTGCAGGACAGTCCAAGTTCGAGTTCTTTAAAGAGAGTCGTCATGAGTCGTGAACGAACGGTACGGACTCCGGACATTGAGGAGACTGTGCTAGGTCTGGTACAGGACAGTCCAAGTTCGAGTTCTTTAAAGAGAGTCGTCATGAGTCGTGAACGAATGGTACGGACTCCGGACATTGAGGAGACTGTGCTAGGTCTGGTGCAGGACAGTCCAAGTTCGAGTTCTTTAAAGAGAGTCGTCATGAGTCGTGAACGAACGGTACGGACTCCGGACATTGAGGAGACTGTGCTAGGTCTGGTACAGGACAGTCCAAGTTCGAGTTCTTTAAAGAGAGTCGTCATGAGTCGTGAACGAACGGTACGGACTCCGGACATTGAGGAGACTGTGCTAGGTCTGGTACAGGACAGTCCAAGTTCGAGTTCTTTAAAGAGAGTCGTCATGAGTCGTGAACGAACGGTACGGACTCCGGACATTGAGGAGACTGTGCTAGGTCTGGTGCAGGACAGTCCAAGTTCGAGTTCTTTAAAGAGAGTCGTCATGAGTCGTGAACGAACGGTACGGACTCCGGACATTGAGGAGACTGTGCTAGGTCTGGTGCAGGACAGTCCAAGTTCGAGTTCTTTAAAGAGAGTCGTCATGAGTCGTGAACGAACGGTACGGACTCCGGACATTGAGGAGACTGTGCTAGGTCTGGTACAGGACAGTCCAAGTTCGAGTTCTTTAAAGAGAGTCGTCATGAGTCGTGAACGAACGGTACGGACTCCGGACATTGAGGAGACTGTGCTAGGTCTGGTGCAGGACAGTCCAAGTTCGAGTTCTTTAAAGAGAGTCGTCATGAGTCGTGAACGAACGGTACGGACTCCGGACATTGAGGAGACTGTGCTAGGTCTGGTGCAGGACAGTCCAAGTTCGAGTTCTTTAAAGAGAGTCGTCATGAGTCGTGAACGAACGGTACGGACTCCGGACATTGAGGAGACTGTGCTAGGTCTGGTACAGGACAGTCCAAGTTCGAGTTCTTTAAAGAGAGTCGTCATGAGTCGTGAACGAACGGTACGGACTCCGGACATTGAGGAGACTGTGCTAGGTCTGGTGCAGGACAGTCCAAGTTCGAGTTCTTTAAAGAGAGTCGTCATGAGTCGTGAACGAACGGTACGGACTCCGGACATTGAGGAGACTGTGCTAGGTCTGGTACAGGACAGTCCAAGTTCGAGTTCTTTAAAGAGAGTCGTCATGAGTCGTGAACGAACGGTACGGACTCCGGACATTGAGGAGACTGTGCTAGGTCTGGTGCAGGACAGTCCAAGTTCGAGTTCTTTAAAGAGAGTCGTCATGAGTCGTGAACGAACGGTACGGACTCCGGACATTGAGGAGACTGTGCTAGGTCTGGTGCAGGACAGTCCAAGTTCGAGTTCTTTAAAGAGAGTCGTCATGAGTCGTGAACGAACGGTACGGACTCCGGACATTGAGGAGACTGTGCTAGGTCTGGTACAGGACAGTCCAAGTTCGAGTTCTTTAAAGAGAGTCGTCATGAGTCGTGAACGAACGGTACGGACTCCGGACATTGAGGAGACTGTGCTAGGTCTGGTGCAGGACAGTCCAAGTTCGAGTTCTTTAAAGAGAGTCGTCATGAGTCGTGAACGAACGGTACGGACTCCGGACATTGAGGAGACTGTGCTAGGTCTGGTGCAGGACAGTCCAAGTTCGAGTTCTTTAAAGAGAGTCGTCATGAGTCGTGAACGAACGGTACGGACTCCGGACATTGAGGAGACTGTGCTAGGTCTGGTACAGGACAGTCCAAGTTCGAGTTCTTTAAAGAGAGTCGTCATGAGTCGTGAACGAACGGTACGGACTCCGGACATTGAGGAGACTGTGCTAGGTCTGGTGCAGGACAGTCCAAGTTCGAGTTCTTTAAAGAGAGTCGTCATGAGTCGTGAACGAACGGTACGGACTCCGGACATTGAGGAGACTGTGCTAGGTCTGGTACAGGACAGTCCAAGTTCGAGTTCTTTAAAGAGAGTCGTCATGAGTCGTGAACGAACGGTACGGACTCCGGACATTGAGGAGACTGTGCTAGGTCTGGTGCAGGACAGTCCAAGTTCGAGTTCTTTAAAGAGAGTCGTCATGAGTCGTGAACGAACGGTACGGACTCCGGACATTGAGGAGACTGTGCTAGGTCTGGTGCAGGACAGTCCAAGTTCGAGTTCTTTAAAGAGAGTCGTCATGAGTCGTGAACGAACGGTACGGACTCCGGACATTGAGGAGACTGTGCTAGGTCTGGTGCAGGACAGTCCAAGTTCGAGTTCTTTAAAGAGAGTCGTCATGAGTCGTGAACGAACGGTACGGACTCCGGACATTGAGGAGACTGTGCTAGGTCTGGTGCAGGACAGTCCAAGTTCGAGTTCTTTAAAGAGAGTCGTCATGAGTCGTGAACGAACGGTACGGACTCCGGACATTGAGGAGACTGTGCTAGGTCTGGTGCAGGACAGTCCAAGTTCGAGTTCTTTAAAGAGAGTCGTCATGAGTCGTGAACGAACGGTACGGACTCCGGACATTGAGGAGACTGTGCTAGGTCTGGTGCAGGACAGTCCAAGTTCGAGTTCTTTAAAGAGAGTCGTCATGAGTCGTGAACGAACGGTACGGACTCCGGACATTGAGGAGACTGTGCTAGGTCTGGTACAGGACAGTCCAAGTTCGAGTTCTTTAAAGAGAGTCGTCATGAGTCGTGAACGAACGGTACGGACTCCGGACATTGAGGAGACTGTGCTAGGTCTGGTGCAGGACAGTCCAAGTTCGAGTTCTTTAAAGAGAGTCGTCATGAGTCGTGAACGAACGGTACGGACTCCGGACATTGAGGAGACTGTGCTAGGTCTGGTGCAGGACAGTCCAAGTTCGAGTTCTTTAAAGAGAGTCGTCATGAGTCGTGAACGAACGGTACGGACTCCGGACATTGAGGAGACTGTGCTAGGTCTGGTACAGGACAGTCCAAGTTCGAGTTCTTTAAAGAGAGTCGTCATGAGTCGTGAACGAACGGTACGGACTCCGGACATTGAGGAGACTGTGCTAGGTCTGGTGCAGGACAGTCCAAGTTCGAGTTCTTTAAAGAGAGTCGTCATGAGTCGTGAACGAACGGTACGGACTCCGGACATTGAGGAGACTGTGCTAGGTCTGGTACAGGACAGTCCAAGTTCGAGTTCTTTAAAGAGAGTCGTCATGAGTCGTGAACGAACGGTACGGACTCCGGACATTGAGGAGACTGTGCTAGGTCTGGTGCAGGACAGTCCAAGTTCGAGTTCTTTAAAGAGAGTCGTCATGAGTCGTGAACGAACGGTACGGACTCCGGACATTGAGGAGACTGTGCTAGGTCTGGTACAGGACAGTCCAAGTTCGAGTTCTTTAAAGAGAGTCGTCATGAGTCGTGAACGAACGGTACGGACTCCGGACATTGAGGAGACTGTGCTAGGTCTGGTGCAGGACAGTCCAAGTTCGAGTTCTTTAAAGAGAGTCGTCATGAGTCGTGAACGAACGGTACGGACTCCGGACATTGAGGAGACTGTGCTAGGTCTGGTACAGGACAGTCCAAGTTCGAGTTCTTTAAAGAGAGTCGTCATGAGTCGTGAACGAACGGTACGGACTCCGGACATTGAGGAGACTGTGCTAGGTCTGGTGCAGGACAGTCCAAGTTCGAGTTCTTTAAAGAGAGTCGTCATGAGTCGTGAACGAACGGTACGGACTCCGGACATTGAGGAGACTGTGCTAGGTCTGGTGCAGGACAGTCCAAGTTCGAGTTCTTTAAAGAGAGTCGTCATGAGTCGTGAACGAACGGTACGGACTCCGGACATTGAGGAGACTGTGCTAGGTCTGGTGCAGGACAGTCCAAGTTCGAGTTCTTTAAAGAGAGTCGTCATGAGTCGTGAACGAACGGTACGGACTCCGGACATTGAGGAGACTGTGCTAGGTCTGGTGCAGGACAGTCCAAGTTCGAGTTCTTTAAAGAGAGTCGTCATGAGTCGTGAACGAACGGTACGGACTCCGGACATTGAGGAGACTGTGCTAGGTCTGGTGCAGGACAGTCCAAGTTCGAGTTCTTTAAAGAGAGTCGTCATGAGTCGTGAACGAACGGTACGGACTCCGGACATTGAGGAGACTGTGCTAGGTCTGGTACAGGACAGTCCAAGTTCGAGTTCTTTAAAGAGAGTCGTCATGAGTCGTGAACGAACGGTACGGACTCCGGACATTGAGGAGACTGTGCTAGGTCTGGTGCAGGACAGTCCAAGTTCGAGTTCTTTAAAGAGAGTCGTCATGAGTCGTGAACGAACGGTACGGACTCCGGACATTGAGGAGACTGTGCTAGGTCTGGTACAGGACAGTCCAAGTTCGAGTTCTTTAAAGAGAGTCGTCATGAGTCGTGAACGAACGGTACGGACTCCGGACATTGAGGAGACTGTGCTAGGTCTGGTGCAGGACAGTCCAAGTTCGAGTTCTTTAAAGAGAGTCGTCATGAGTCGTGAACGAACGGTACGGACTCCGGACATTGAGGAGACTGTGCTAGGTCTGGTGCAGGACAGTCCAAGTTCGAGTTCTTTAAAGAGAGTCGTCATGAGTCGTGAACGAACGGTACGGACTCCGGACATTGAGGAGACTGTTCTAGGTCTGGTACAGGACAGTCCAAGTTCGAGTTCTTTAAAGAGAGTCGTCATGAGTCGTGAACGAACGGTACGGACTCCGGACATTGAGGAGACTGTGCTAGGTCTGGTGCAGGACAGTCCAAGTTCGAGTTCTTTAAAGAGAGTCGTCATGAGTCGTGAACGAACAGTATGGACTCCGGACATTGAGGAGACTGTGCTAGGTCTGGTGCAGGACAGTCCAAGTTCGAGTTCTTTAAAGAGAGTCGTCATGAGTCGTGAACGAACAGGTATGGACTCCGGACATTGAGGAGACTGTGCTAGGTCTGGTACAGGACAGTCCAAGTTCGAGTTATTTAAAGAGAGTCGTCATGAGTCGTGAACGAACGGTACGGACTCCGGACATTGAGGAGACTGTGCTAGGTCTGGTACAGGACAGTCCAAGTTCGAGTTCTTTAAAGAGAGTCGTCATGAGTCGTGAACGAACGGTACGGACTCCGGACATTGAGGAGACTGTGCTAGGTCTGGTGCAGGACAGTCCAAGTTCGAGTTCTTTAAAGAGAGTCGTCATGAGTCGTGAACGAACGGTACGGACTCCGGACATTGAGGAGACTGTGCTAGGTCTGGTGCACAGGACAGTCCAAGTTCGAGTTCTTTAAAGAGAGTCGTCATGAGTCGTGAACGAACGGTACGGACTCCGGACATTGAGGAGACTGTGCTAGGTCTGGTGCAGGACAGTCCAAGTTCGAGTTCTTTAAAGAGAGTCGTCATGAGTCGTGAACGAACGGTACGGACTCCGGACATTGAGGAGACTGTGCTAGGTCTGGTACAGGACAGTCCAAGTTCGAGTTCTTTAAAGAGAGTCGTCATGAGTCGTGAACGAACGGTACGGACTCCGGACATTGAGGAGACTGTGCTAGGTCTGGTGCAGGACAGTCCAAGTTCGAGTTCTTTAAAGAGAGTCGTCATGAGTCGTGAACGAACGGTACGGACTCCGGACATTGAGGAGACTGTGCTAGGTCTGGTGCAGGACAGTCCAAGTTCGAGTTCTTTAAAGAGAGTCGTCATGAGTCGTGAACGAACGGTACGGACTCCGGACATTGAGGAGACTGTGCTAGGTCTGGTGCAGGACAGTCCAAGTTCGAGTTCTTTAAAGAGAGTCGTCATGAGTCGTGAACGAACGGTACGGACTCCGGACATTGAGGAGACTGTGCTAGGTCTGGTACAGGACAGTCCAAGTTCGAGTTCTTTAAAGAGAGTCGTCATGAGTCGTGAACGAACGGTACGGACTCCGGACATTGAGGAGACTGTGCTAGGTCTGGTGCAGGACAGTCCAAGTTCGAGTTCTTTAAAGAGAGTCGTCATGAGTCGTGAACGAACGGTACGGACTCCGGACATTGAGGAGACTGTGCTAGGTCTGGTGCAGGACAGTCCAAGTTCGAGTTCTTTAAAGAGAGTCGTCATGAGTCGTGAACGAACGGTACGGACTCCGGACATTGAGGAGACTGTGCTAGGTCTGGTACAGGACAGTCCAAGTTCGAGTTCTTTAAAGAGAGTCGTCATGAGTCGTGAACGAACGGTACGGACTCCGGACATTGAGGAGACTGTGCTAGGTCTGGTACAGGACAGTCCAAGTTCGAGTTCTTTAAAGAGAGTCGTCATGAGTCGTGAACGAACGGTACGGACTCCGGACATTGAGGAGACTGTGCTAGGTCTGGTGCAGGACAGTCCAAGTTCGAGTTCTTTAAAGAGAGTCGTCATGAGTCGTGAACGAACGGTACGGACTCCGGACATTGAGGAGACTGTGCTAGGTCTGGTGCAGGACAGTCCAAGTTCGAGTTCTTTAAAGAGAGTCGTCATGAGTCGTGAACGAACGGTACGGACTCCGGACATTGAGGAGACTGTGCTAGGTCTGGTACAGGACAGTCCAAGTTCGAGTTCTTTAAAGAGAGTCGTCATGAGTCGTGAACGAACGGTACGGACTCCGGACATTGAGGAGACTGTGCTAGGTCTGGTGCAGGACAGTCCAAGTTCGAGTTCTTTAAAGAGAGTCGTCATGAGTCGTGAACGAACGGTACGGACTCCGGACATTGAGGAGACTGTGCTAGGTCTGGTACAGGACAGTCCAAGTTCGAGTTCTTTAAAGAGAGTCGTCATGAGTCGTGAACGAACGGTACGGACTCCGGACATTGAGGAGACTGTGCTAGGTCTGGTACAGGACAGTCCAAGTTCGAGTTCTTTAAAGAGAGTCGTCATGAGTCGTGAACGAACGGTACGGACTCCGGACATTGAGGAGACTGTGCTAGGTCTGGTACAGGACAGTCCAAGTTCGAGTTCTTTAAAGAGAGTCGTCATGAGTCGTGAACGAACGGTACGGACTCCGGACATTGAGGAGACTGTGCTAGGTCTGGTGCAGGACAGTCCAAGTTCGAGTTCTTTAAAGAGAGTCGTCATGAGTCGTGAACGAACGGTACGGACTCCGGACATTGAGGAGACTGTGCTAGGTCTGGTACAGGACAGTCCAAGTTCGAGTTCTTTAAAGAGAGTCGTCATGAGTCGTGAACGAACGGTACGGACTCCGGACATTGAGGAGACTGTGCTAGGTCTGGTACAGGACAGTCCAAGTTCGAGTTCTTTAAAGAGAGTCGTCATGAGTCGTGAACGAACGGTACGGACTCCGGACATTGAGGAGACTGTGCTAGGTCTGGTGCAGGACAGTCCAAGTTCGAGTTCTTTAAAGAGAGTCGTCATGAGTCGTGAACGAACGGTACGGACTCCGGACATTGAGGAGACTGTGCTAGGTCTGGTACAGGACAGTCCAAGTTCGAGTTCTTTAAAGAGAGTCGTCATGAGTCGTGAACGAACGGTACGGACTCCGGACATTGAGGAGACTGTGCTAGGTCTGGTGCAGGACAGTCCAAGTTCGAGTTCTTTAAAGAGAGTCGTCATGAGTCGTGAACGAACGGTACGGACTCCGGACATTGAGGAGACTGTTCTAGGTCTGGTACAGGACAGTCCAAGTTCCAGTTCTTTAAAGAGAGTCGTCATGAGTCGTGAACGAACGGTACGGACTCCGGACATTGAGGAGACTGTGCTAGGTCTGGTGCAGGACAGTCCAAGTTCGAGTTCTTTAAAGAGAGTCGTCATGAGTCGTGAACGAACGGTACGGACTCCGGACATTGAGGAGACTGTGCTAGGTCTGGTGCAGGACAGTCCAAGTTCGAGTTCTTTAAAGAGAGTCGTCATGAGTCGTGAACGAACGGTACGGACTCCGGACATTGAGGAGACTGTGCTAGGTCTGGTGCAGGACAGTCCAAGTTCGAGTTCTTTAAAGAGAGTCGTCATGAGTCGTGAACGAACGGTACGGACTCCGGACATTGAGGAGACTGTGCTAGGTCTGGTGCAGGACAGTCCAAGTTCGAGTTCTTTAAAGAGAGTCGTCATGAGTCGTGAACGAACGGTACGGACTCCGGACATTGAGGAGACTGTGCTAGGTCTGGTGCAGGACAGTCCAAGTTCGAGTTCTTTAAAGAGAGTCGTCATGAGTCGTGAACGAACGGTACGGACTCCGGACATTGAGGAGACTGTGCTAGGTCTGGTGCAGGACAGTCCAAGTTCGAGTTCTTTAAAGAGAGTCGTCATGAGTCGTGAACGAACGGTACGGACTCCGGACATTGAGGAGACTGTGCTAGGTCTGGTGCAGGACAGTCCAAGTTCGAGTTCTTTAAAGAGAGTCGTCATGAGTCGTGAACGAACGGTACGGACTCCGGACATTGAGGAGACTGTGCTAGGTCTGGTGCAGGACAGTCCAAGTTCGAGTTCTTTAAAGAGAGTCGTCATGAGTCGTGAACGAACGGTACGGACTCCGGACATTGAGGAGACTGTGCTAGGTCTGGTGCAGGACAGTCCAAGTTCGAGTTCTTTAAAGAGAGTCGTCATGAGTCGTGAACGAACGGTACGGACTCCGGACATTGAGGAGACTGTGCTAGGTCTGGTGCAGGACAGTCCAAGTTCGAGTTCTTTAAAGAGAGTCGTCATGAGTCGTGAACGAACGGTATGGACTCCGGACATTGAGGAGACTGTGCTAGGTCTGGTGCAGGACAGTCCAAGTTCGAGTTCTTTAAAGAGAGTCGTCATGAGTCGTGAACGAACGGTACGGACTCCGGACATTGAGGAGACTGTGCTAGGTCTGGTACAGGACAGTCCAAGTTCGAGTTCTTTAAAGAGAGTCGTCATGAGTCGTGAACGAACGGTACGGACTCCGGACATTGAGGAGACTGTGCTAGGTCTGGTGCAGGACAGTCCAAGTTCGAGTTCTTTAAAGAGAGTCGTCATGAGTCGTGAACGAACGGTACGGACTCCGGACATTGAGGAGACTGTGCTAGGTCTGGTGCAGGACAGTCCAAGTTCGAGTTCTTTAAAGAGAGTCGTCATGAGTCGTGAACGAACGGTACGGACTCCGGACATTGAGGAGACTGTGCTAGGTCTGGTGCAGGACAGTCCAAGTTCGAGTTCTTTAAAGAGAGTCGTCATGAGTCGTGAACGAACGGTACGGACTCCGGACATTGAGGAGACTGTTCTAGGTCTGGTACAGGACAGTCCAAGTTCGAGTTCTTTAAAGAGAGTCGTCATGAGTCGTGAACGAACGGTACGGACTCCGGACATTGAGGAGACTGTGCTAGGTCTGGTGCAGGACAGTCCAAGTTCGAGTTCTTTAAAGAGAGTCGTCATGAGTCGTGAACGAACGGTACGGACTCCGGACATTGAGGAGACTGTGCTAGGTCTGGTGCAGGACAGTCCAAGTTCGAGTTCTTTAAAGAGAGTCGTCATGAGTCGTGAACGAACGGTACGGACTCCGGACATTGAGGAGACTGTGCTAGGTCTGGTACAGGACAGTCCAAGTTCGAGTTCTTTAAAGAGAGTCGTCATGAGTCGTGAACGAACGGTACGGACTCCGGACATTGAGGAGACTGTGCTAGGTCTGGTGCAGGACAGTCCAAGTTCGAGTTCTTTAAAGAGAGTCGTCATGAGTCGTGAACGAACGGTACGGACTCCGGACATTGAGGAGACTGTGCTAGGTCTGGTACAGGACAGTCCAAGTTCGAGTTCTTTAAAGAGAGTCGTCATGAGTCGTGAACGAACGGTACGGACTCCGGACATTGAGGAGACTGTGCTAGGTCTGGTGCAGGACAGTCCAAGTTCGAGTTCTTTAAAGAGAGTCGTCATGAGTCGTGAACGAACGGTACGGACTCCGGACATTGAGGAGACTGTGCTAGGTCTGGTGCAGGACAGTCCAAGTTCGAGTTCTTTAAAGAGAGTCGTCATGAGTCGTGAACGAACGGTACGGACTCCGGACATTGAGGAGACTGTGCTAGGTCTGGTACAGGACAGTCCAAGTTCGAGTTCTTTAAAGAGAGTCGTCATGAGTCGTGAACGAACGGTACGGACTCCGGACATTGAGGAGACTGTGCTAGGTCTGGTACAGGACAGTCCAAGTTCGAGTTCTTTAAAGAGAGTCGTCATGAGTCGTGAACGAACGGTACGGACTCCGGACATTGAGGAGACTGTGCTAGGTCTGGTGCAGGACAGTCCAAGTTCGAGTTCTTTAAAGAGAGTCGTCATGAGTCGTGAACGAACGGTACGGACTCCGGACATTGAGGAGACTGTGCTAGGTCTGGTGCAGGACAGTCCAAGTTCGAGTTCTTTAAAGAGAGTCGTCATGAGTCGTGAACGAACGGTACGGACTCCGGACATTGAGGAGACTGTGCTAGGTCTGGTACAGGACAGTCCAAGTTCGAGTTCTTTAAAGAGAGTCGTCATGAGTCGTGAACGAACGGTACGGACTCCGGACATTGAGGAGACTGTGCTAGGTCTGGTGCAGGACAGTCCAAGTTCGAGTTCTTTAAAGAGAGTCGTCATGAGTCGTGAACGAACGGTACGGACTCCGGACATTGAGGAGACTGTGCTAGGTCTGGTGCAGGACAGTCCAAGTTCGAGTTCTTTAAAGAGAGTCGTCATGAGTCGTGAACGAACGGTACGGACTCCGGACATTGAGGAGACTGTGCTAGGTCTGGTACAGGACAGTCCAAGTTCGAGTTCTTTAAAGAGAGTCGTCATGAGTCGTGAACGAACGGTACGGACTCCGGACATTGAGGAGACTGTGCTAGGTCTGGTACAGGACAGTCCAAGTTCGAGTTCTTTAAAGAGAGTCGTCATGAGTCGTGAACGAACGGTACGGACTCCGGACATTGAGGAGACTGTGCTAGGTCTGGTACAGGACAGTCCAAGTTCGAGTTCTTTAAAGAGAGTCGTCATGAGTCGTGAACGAACGGTACGGACTCCGGACATTGAGGAGACTGTGCTAGGTCTGGTGCAGGACAGTCCAAGTTCGAGTTCTTTAAAGAGAGTCGTCATGAGTCGTGAACGAACGGTACGGACTCCGGACATTGAGGAGACTGTGCTAGGTCTGGTGCAGGACAGTCCAAGTTCGAGTTCTTTAAAGAGAGTCGTCATGAGTCGTGAACGAACGGTACGGACTCCGGACATTGAGGAGACTGTGCTAGGTCTGGTGCAGGACAGTCCAAGTTCGAGTTCTTTAAAGAGAGTCGTCATGAGTCGTGAACGAACGGTACGGACTCCGGACATTGAGGAGACTGTGCTAGGTCTGGTGCAGGACAGTCCAAGTTCGAGTTCTTTAAAGAGAGTCGTCATGAGTCGTGAACGAACGGTACGGACTCCGGACATTGAGGAGACTGTGCTAGGTCTGGTGCAGGACAGTCCAAGTTCGAGTTCTTTAAAGAGAGTCGTCATGAGTCGTGAACGAACGGTATGGACTCCGGACATTGAGGAGACTGTGCTAGGTCTGGTACAGGACAGTCCAAGTTCGAGTTCTTTAAAGAGAGTCGTCATGAGTCGTGAACGAACGGTACGGACTCCGGACATTGAGGAGACTGTGCTAGGTCTGGTACAGGACAGTCCAAGTTCGAGTTCTTTAAAGAGAGTCGTCATGAGTCGTGAACGAACGGTACGGACTCCGGACATTGAGGAGACTGTGCTAGGTCTGGTGCAGGACAGTCCAAGTTCGAGTTCTTTAAAGAGAGTCGTCATGAGTCGTGAACGAACGGTACGGACTCCGGACATTGAGGAGACTGTGCTAGGTCTGGTACAGGACAGTCCAAGTTCGAGTTCTTTAAAGAGAGTCGTCATGAGTCGTGAACGAACGGTACGGACTCCGGACATTGAGGAGACTGTGCTAGGTCTGGTGCAGGACAGTCCAAGTTCGAGTTCTTTAAAGAGAGTCGTCATGAGTCGTGAACGAACGGTACGGACTCCGGACATTGAGGAGACTGTGCTAGGTCTGGTGCAGGACAGTCCAAGTTCGAGTTCTTTAAAGAGAGTCGTCATGAGTCGTGAACGAACGGTACGGACTCCGGACATTGAGGAGACTGTGCTAGGTCTGGTGCAGGACAGTCCAAGTTCGAGTTCTTTAAAGAGAGTCGTCATGAGTCGTGAACGAACGGTACGGACTCCGGACATTGAGGAGACTGTGCTAGGTCTGGTGCAGGACAGTCCAAGTTCGAGTTCTTTAAAGAGAGTCGTCATGAGTCGTGAACGAACGGTACGGACTCCGGACATTGAGGAGACTGTGCTAGGTCTGGTACAGGACAGTCCAAGTTCGAGTTCTTTAAAGAGAGTCGTCATGAGTCGTGAACGAACGGTACGGACTCCGGACATTGAGGAGACTGTGCTAGGTCTGGTGCAGGACAGTCCAAGTTCGAGTTCTTTAAAGAGAGTCGTCATGAGTCGTGAACGAACGGTACGGACTCCGGACATTGAGGAGACTGTGCTAGGTCTGGTGCAGGACAGTCCAAGTTCGAGTTCTTTAAAGAGAGTCGTCATGAGTCGTGAACGAACGGTACGGACTCCGGACATTGAGGAGACTGTTCTAGGTCTGGTACAGGACAGTCCAAGTTCGAGTTCTTTAAAGAGAGTCGTCATGAGTCGTGAACGAACGGTACGGACTCCGGACATTGAGGAGACTGTGCTAGGTCTGGTGCAGGACAGTCCAAGTTCGAGTTCTTTAAAGAGAGTCGTCATGAGTCGTGAACGAACGGTACGGACTCCGGACATTGAGGAGACTGTGCTAGGTCTGGTGCAGGACAGTCCAAGTTCGAGTTCTTTAAAGAGAGTCGTCATGAGTCGTGAACGAACGGTACGGACTCCGGACATTGAGGAGACTGTTCTAGGTCTGGTACAGGACAGTCCAAGTTCGAGTTCTTTAAAGAGAGTCGTCATGAGTCGTGAACGAACGGTACGGACTCCGGACATTGAGGAGACTGTGCTAGGTCTGGTGCAGGACAGTCCAAGTTCGAGTTCTTTAAAGAGAGTCGTCATGAGTCGTGAACGAACAGTATGGACTCCGGACATTGAGGAGACTGTGCTAGGTCTGGTGCAGGACAGTCCAAGTTCGAGTTCTTTAAAGAGAGTCGTCATGAGTCGTGAACGAACGGTACGGACTCCGGACATTGAGGAGACTGTGCTAGGTCTGGTGCAGGACAGTCCAAGTTCGAGTTCTTTAAAGAGAGTCGTCATGAGTCGTGAACGAACGGTACGGACTCCGGACATTGAGGAGACTGTGCTAGGTCTGGTACAGGACAGTCCAAGTTCGAGTTCTTTAAAGAGAGTCGTCATGAGTCGTGAACGAACGGTACGGACTCCGGACATTGAGGAGACTGTGCTAGGTCTGGTACAGGACAGTCCAAGTTCGAGTTCTTTAAAGAGAGTCGTCATGAGTCGTGAACGAACGGTACGGACTCCGGACATTGAGGAGACTGTGCTAGGTCTGGTGCAGGACAGTCCAAGTTCGAGTTCTTTAAAGAGAGTCGTCATGAGTCGTGAACGAACGGTACGGACTCCGGACATTGAGGAGACTGTGCTAGGTCTGGTACAGGACAGTCCAAGTTCGAGTTCTTTAAAGAGAGTCGTCATGAGTCGTGAACGAACGGTACGGACTCCGGACATTGAGGAGACTGTGCTAGGTCTGGTGCAGGACAGTCCAAGTTCGAGTTCTTTAAAGAGAGTCGTCATGAGTCGTGAACGAACGGTACGGACTCCGGACATTGAGGAGACTGTGCTAGGTCTGGTGCAGGACAGTCCAAGTTCGAGTTCTTTAAAGAGAGTCGTCATGAGTCGTGAACGAACGGTACGGACTCCGGACATTGAGGAGACTGTGCTAGGTCTGGTACAGGACAGTCCAAGTTCGAGTTCTTTAAAGAGAGTCGTCATGAGTCGTGAACGAACGGTACGGACTCCGGACATTGAGGAGACTGTGCTAGGTCTGGTGCAGGACAGTCCAAGTTCGAGTTCTTTAAAGAGAGTCGTCATGAGTCGTGAACGAACGGTATGGACTCCGGACATTGAGGAGACTGTGCTAGGTCTGGTGCAGGACAGTCCAAGTTCGAGTTCTTTAAAGAGAGTCGTCATGAGTCGTGAACGAACGGTACGGACTCCGGACATTGAGGAGACTGTGCTAGGTCTGGTGCAGGACAGTCCAAGTTCGAGTTCTTTAAAGAGAGTCGTCATGAGTCGTGAACGAACGGTACGGACTCCGGACATTGAGGAGACTGTGCTAGGTCTGGTACAGGACAGTCCAAGTTCGAGTTCTTTAAAGAGAGTCGTCATGAGTCGTGAACGAACGGTACGGACTCCGGACATTGAGGAGACTGTGCTAGGTCTGGTGCAGGACAGTCCAAGTTCGAGTTCTTTAAAGAGAGTCGTCATGAGTCGTGAACGAACGGTACGGACTCCGGACATTGAGGAGACTGTGCTAGGTCTGGTGCAGGACAGTCCAAGTTCGAGTTCTTTAAAGAGAGTCGTCATGAGTCGTGAACGAACGGTACGGACTCCGGACATTGAGGAGACTGTGCTAGGTCTGGTGCAGGACAGTCCAAGTTCGAGTTCTTTAAAGAGAGTCGTCACGAGTCGTGAACGAACGGTACGGACTCCGGACATTGAGGAGACTGTTCTAGGTCTGGTACAGGACAGTCCAAGTTCGAGTTCTTTAAAGAGAGTCGTCATGAGTCGTGAACGAACGGTACGGACTCCGGACATTGAGGAGACTGTGCTAGGTCTGGTGCAGGACAGTCCAAGTTCGAGTTCTTTAAAGAGAGTCGTCATGAGTCGTGAACGAACAGTATGGACTCCGGACATTGAGGAGACTGTGCTAGGTCTGGTGCAGGACAGTCCAAGTTCGAGTTCTTTAAAGAGAGTCGTCATGAGTCGTGAACGAACGGTACGGACTCCGGACATTGAGGAGACTGTGCAAGGTCTGGTGCAGGACAGTCCGAGTTCGAGTTATTTAAAGAGAGTCGTCATGAGTCGTGAACGAGCGGTACGGACTCCGGACATTGAGGAGACTGTGCTAGGTCTGGTACAGGACAGTCCAAGTTCGAGTTCTTTAAAGAGAGTCGTCATGAGTCGTGAACGAACGGTACGGACTCCGGACATTGAGGAGACTGTGCTAGGTCTGGTACAGGACAGTCCAAGTTCGAGTTCTTTAAAGAGAGTCGTCATGAGTCGTGAACGAACGGTACGGACTCCGGACATTGAGGAGACTGTGCTAGGTCTGGTGCAGGACAGTCCAAGTTCGAGTTCTTTAAAGAGAGTCGTCATGAGTCGTGAACGAACAGTACGGACTCCGGACATTGAGGAGACTGTGCTAGGTCTGGTGCAGGACAGTCCAAGTTCGAGTTCTTTAAAGAGAGTCGTCATGAGTCGTGAACGAACGGTACGGACTCCGGACATTGAGGAGACTGTTCTAGGTCTGGTACAGGACAGTCCAAGTTCCAGTTCTTTAAAGAGAGTCGTCATGAGTCGTGAACGAACGGTACGGACTCCGGACATTGAGGAGACTGTGCTAGGTCTGGTGCAGGACAGTCCAAGTTCGAGTTCTTTAAAGAGAGTCGTCATGAGTCGTGAACGAACAGTACGGACTCCGGACATTGAGGAGACTGTGCTAGGTCTGGTGCAGGACAGTCCAAGTTCGAGTTCTTTAAAGAGAGTCGTCATGAGTCGTGAACGAACGGTACGGACTCCGGACATTGAGGAGACTGTGCTAGGTCTGGTACAGGACAGTCCAAGTTCGAGTTCTTTAAAGAGAGTCGTCATGAGTCGTGAACGAACGGTACGGACTCCGGACATTGAGGAGACTGTGCTAGGTCTGGTACAGGACAGTCCAAGTTCGAGTTCTTTAAAGAGAGTCGTCATGAGTCGTGAACGAACGGTACGGACTCCGGACATTGAGGAGACTGTGCTAGGTCTGGTACAGGACAGTCCAAGTTCGAGTTCTTTAAAGAGAGTCGTCATGAGTCGTGAACGAACGGTACGGACTCCGGACATTGAGGAGACTGTGCTAGGTCTGGTGCAGGACAGTCCAAGTTCGAGTTCTTTAAAGAGAGTCGTCATGAGTCGTGAACGAACGGTACGGACTCCGGACATTGAGGAGACTGTGCTAGGTCTGGTACAGGACAGTCCAAGTTCGAGTTCTTTAAAGAGAGTCGTCATGAGTCGTGAACGAACGGTACGGACTCCGGACATTGAGGAGACTGTTCTAGGTCTGGTACAGGACAGTCCAAGTTCGAGTTCTTTAAAGAGAGTCGTCATGAGTCGTGAACGAACGGTACGGACTCCGGACATTGAGGAGACTGTGCTAGGTCTGGTGCAGGACAGTCCAAGTTCGAGTTCTTTAAAGAGAGTCGTCATGAGTCGTGAACGAACGGTATGGACTCCGGACATTGAGGAGACTGTGCTAGGTCTGGTGCAGGACAGTCCAAGTTCGAGTTCTTTAAAGAGAGTCGTCATGAGTCGTGAACGAACGGTACGGACTCCGGACATTGAGGAGACTGTGCTAGGTCTGGTACAGGACAGTCCAAGTTCGAGTTCTTTAAAGAGAGTCGTCATGAGTCGTGAACGAACGGTACGGACTCCGGACATTGAGGAGACTGTGCTAGGTCTGGTACAGGACAGTCCAAGTTCGAGTTCTTTAAAGAGAGTCGTCATGAGTCGTGAACGAACGGTACGGACTCCGGACATTGAGGAGACTGTGCTAGGTCTGGTACAGGACAGTCCAAGTTCGAGTTCTTTAAAGAGAGTCGTCATGAGTCGTGAACGAACGGTACGGACTCCGGACATTGAGGAGACTGTGCTAGGTCTGGTGCAGGACAGTCCAAGTTCGAGTTCTTTAAAGAGAGTCGTCATGAGTCGTGAACGAACGGTACGGACTCCGGACATTGAGGAGACTGTGCTAGGTCTGGTGCAGGACAGTCCAAGTTCGAGTTCTTTAAAGAGAGTCGTCATGAGTCGTGAACGAACGGTACGGACTCCGGACATTGAGGAGACTGTGCTAGGTCTGGTGCAGGACAGTCCAAGTTCGAGTTCTTTAAAGAGAGTCGTCATGAGTCGTGAACGAACGGTACGGACTCCGGACATTGAGGAGACTGTGCTAGGTCTGGTACAGGACAGTCCAAGTTCGAGTTCTTTAAAGAGAGTCGTCATGAGTCGTGAACGAACGGTACGGACTCCGGACATTGAGGAGACTGTGCTAGGTCTGGTGCAGGACAGTCCAAGTTCGAGTTCTTTAAAGAGAGTCGTCATGAGTCGTGAACGAACGGTACGGACTCCGGACATTGAGGAGACTGTGCTAGGTCTGGTACAGGACAGTCCAAGTTCGAGTTCTTTAAAGAGAGTCGTCATGAGTCGTGAACGAACGGTACGGACTCCGGACATTGAGGAGACTGTGCTAGGTCTGGTGCAGGACAGTCCAAGTTCGAGTTCTTTAAAGAGAGTCGTCATGAGTCGTGAACGAACGGTACGGACTCCGGACATTGAGGAGACTGTTCTAGGTCTGGTACAGGACAGTCCAAGTTCGAGTTCTTTAAAGAGAGTCGTCATGAGTCGTGAACGAACGGTACGGACTCCGGACATTGAGGAGACTGTGCTAGGTCTGGTGCAGGACAGTCCAAGTTCGAGTTCTTTAAAGAGAGTCGTCATGAGTCGTGAACGAACGGTACGGACTCCGGACATTGAGGAGACTGTGCAAGGTCTGGTGCAGGACAGTCCAAGTTCGAGTTCTTTAAAGAGAGTCGTCATGAGTCGTGAACGAACGGTACGGACTCCGGACATTGAGGAGACTGTGCTAGGTCTGGTACAGGACAGTCCAAGTTCGAGTTCTTTAAAGAGAGTCGTCATGAGTCGTGAACGAACGGTACGGACTCCGGACATTGAGGAGACTGTGCTAGGTCTGGTGCAGGACAGTCCAAGTTCGAGTTCTTTAAAGAGAGTCGTCATGAGTCGTGAACGAACGGTATGGACTCCGGACATTGAGGAGACTGTGCTAGGTCTGGTACAGGACAGTCCAAGTTCGAGTTCTTTAAAGAGAGTCGTCATGAGTCGTGAACGAACGGTACGGACTCCGGACATTGAGGAGACTGTGCTAGGTCTGGTACAGGACAGTCCAAGTTCGAGTTCTTTAAAGAGAGTCGTCATGAGTCGTGAACGAACGGTACGGACTCCGGACATTGAGGAGACTGTGCTAGGTCTGGTACAGGACAGTCCAAGTTCCAGTTCTTTAAAGAGAGTCGTCATGAGTCGTGAACGAACGGTACGGACTCCGGACATTGAGGAGACTGTTCTAGGTCTGGTACAGGACAGTCCAAGTTCGAGTTCTTTAAAGAGAGTCGTCATGAGTCGTGAACGAACGGTACGGACTCCGGACATTGAGGAGACTGTGCTAGGTCTGGTGCAGGACAGTCCAAGTTCGAGTTCTTTAAAGAGAGTCGTCATGAGTCGTGAACGAACGGTACGGACTCCGGACATTGAGGAGACTGTGCTAGGTCTGGTGCAGGACAGTCCAAGTTCGAGTTCTTTAAAGAGAGTCGTCATGAGTCGTGAACGAACGGTACGGACTCCGGACATTGAGGAGACTGTTCTAGGTCTGGTACAGGACAGTCCAAGTTCCAGTTCTTTAAAGAGAGTCGTCATGAGTCGTGAACGAACGGTACGGACTCCGGACATTGAGGAGACTGTGCTAGGTCTGGTGCAGGACAGTCCAAGTTCGAGTTCTTTAAAGAGAGTCGTCATGAGTCGTGAACGAACAGTATGGACTCCGGACATTGAGGAGACTGTGCTAGGTCTGGTGCAGGACAGTCCAAGTTCGAGTTCTTTAAAGAGAGTCGTCATGAGTCGTGAACGAACGGTACGGACTCCGGACATTGAGGAGACTGTGCAAGGTCTGGTGCAGGACAGTCCGAGTTCGAGTTATTTAAAGAGAGTCGTCATGAGTCGTGAACGAGCGGTACGGACTCCGAACATTGAGGAGACTGTGCTAGGTCTGGTACAGGACAGTCCAAGTTCGAGTTCTTTAAAGAGAGTCGTCATGAGTCGTGAACGAACGGTACGGACTCCGGACATTGAGGAGACTGTGCTAGGTCTGGTGCAGGACAGTCCAAGTTCGAGTTCTTTAAAGAGAGTCGTCATGAGTCGTGAACGAACGGTACGGACTCCGGACATTGAGGAGACTGTGCTAGGTCTGGTGCAGGACAGTCCAAGTTCGAGTTCTTTAAAGAGAGTCGTCATGAGTCGTGAACGAACGGTACGGACTCCGGACATTGAGGAGACTGTGCTAGGTCTGGTGCAGGACAGTCCAAGTTCGAGTTCTTTAAAGAGAGTCGTCATGAGTCGTGAACGAACGGTACGGACTCCGGACATTGAGGAGACTGTGCTAGGTCTGGTACAGGACAGTCCAAGTTCGAGTTCTTTAAAGAGAGTCGTCATGAGTCGTGAACGAACGGTACGGACTCCGGACATTGAGGAGACTGTGCTAGGTCTGGTGCAGGACAGTCCAAGTTCGAGTTCTTTAAAGAGAGTCGTCATGAGTCGTGAACGAACGGTACGGACTCCGGACATTGAGGAGACTGTGCTAGGTCTGGTGCAGGACAGTCCAAGTTCGAGTTCTTTAAAGAGAGTCGTCATGAGTCGTGAACGAACGGTACGGACTCCGGACATTGAGGAGACTGTGCTAGGTCTGGTGCAGGACAGTCCAAGTTCGAGTTCTTTAAAGAGAGTCGTCATGAGTCGTGAACGAACGGTACGGACTCCGGACATTGAGGAGACTGTGCTAGGTCTGGTACAGGACAGTCCAAGTTCGAGTTCTTTAAAGAGAGTCGTCATGAGTCGTGAACGAACGGTACGGACTCCGGACATTGAGGAGACTGTGCTAGGTCTGGTACAGGACAGTCCAAGTTCGAGTTCTTTAAAGAGAGTCGTCATGAGTCGTGAACGAACGGTACGGACTCCGGACATTGAGGAGACTGTGCTAGGTCTGGTGCAGGACAGTCCAAGTTCGAGTTCTTTAAAGAGAGTCGTCATGAGTCGTGAACGAACGGTACGGACTCCGGACATTGAGGAGACTGTGCTAGGTCTGGTACAGGACAGTCCAAGTTCGAGTTCTTTAAAGAGAGTCGTCATGAGTCGTGAACGAACGGTACGGACTCCGGACATTGAGGAGACTGTGCTAGGTCTGGTGCAGGACAGTCCAAGTTCGAGTTCTTTAAAGAGAGTCGTCATGAGTCGTGAACGAACGGTACGGACTCCGGACATTGAGGAGACTGTGCTAGGTCTGGTACAGGACAGTCCAAGTTCGAGTTCTTTAAAGAGAGTCGTCATGAGTCGTGAACGAACGGTACGGACTCCGGACATTGAGGAGACTGTGCTAGGTCTGGTGCAGGACAGTCCAAGTTCGAGTTCTTTAAAGAGAGTCGTCATGAGTCGTGAACGAACGGTACGGACTCCGGACATTGAGGAGACTGTGCTAGGTCTGGTGCAGGACAGTCCAAGTTCGAGTTCTTTAAAGAGAGTCGTCATGAGTCGTGAACGAACGGTACGGACTCCGGACATTGAGGAGACTGTGCTAGGTCTGGTGCAGGACAGTCCAAGTTCGAGTTCTTTAAAGAGAGTCGTCATGAGTCGTGAACGAACGGTACGGACTCCGGACATTGAGGAGACTGTTCTAGGTCTGGTACAGGACAGTCCAAGTTCCAGTTCTTTAAAGAGAGTCGTCATGAGTCGTGAACGAACGGTACGGACTCCGGACATTGAGGAGACTGTGCTAGGTCTGGTGCAGGACAGTCCAAGTTCGAGTTCTTTAAAGAGAGTCGTCATGAGTCGTGAACGAACGGTACGGACTCCGGACATTGAGGAGACTGTGCTAGGTCTGGTGCAGGACAGTCCAAGTTCGAGTTCTTTAAAGAGAGTCGTCATGAGTCGTGAACGAACGGTACGGACTCCGGACATTGAGGAGACTGTGCTAGGTCTGGTGCAGGACAGTCCAAGTTCGAGTTCTTTAAAGAGAGTCGTCATGAGTCGTGAACGAACGGTACGGACTCCGGACATTGAGGAGACTGTTCTAGGTCTGGTACAGGACAGTCCAAGTTCGAGTTCTTTAAAGAGAGTCGTCATGAGTCGTGAACGAACGGTACGGACTCCGGACATTGAGGAGACTGTGCTAGGTCTGGTGCAGGACAGTCCAAGTTCGAGTTCTTTAAAGAGAGTCGTCATGAGTCGTGAACGAACGGTACGGACTCCGGACATTGAGGAGACTGTGCTAGGTCTGGTACAGGACAGTCCAAGTTCGAGTTCTTTAAAGAGAGTCGTCATGAGTCGTGAACGAACGGTATGGACTCCGGACATTGAGGAGACTGTGCTAGGTCTGGTGCAGGACAGTCCAAGTTCGAGTTCTTTAAAGAGAGTCGTCATGAGTCGTGAACGAACAGTATGGACTCCGGACATTGAGGAGACTGTGCTAGGTCTGGTACAGGACAGATCCAGTTATTTAAAGAGAGTCGTCATGAGTCGTGAACGAACGGTATGGACTCCGGACATTGAGGAGACTGTTCTAGGTCTGGTACAGGACAGTCCAAGTTCCAGTTCTTTAAAGAGAGTCGTCATGAGTCGTGAACGAATGGTACGGACTCCGGACATTGAGGAGACTGTGCTAGGTCTGGTGCAGGACAGTCCAAGTTCGAGTTCTTTAAAGAGAGTCGTCATGAGTCGTGAGCGAACGGTACGGACTCCGGACATTGAGGAGACTGTGCAAGGTCTGGTGCAGGACAGTCCGAGTTCGAGTTATTTAAAGAGAGTCGTCATGAGTCGTGAACGAGCGGTACGGACTCCGAACATTGAGGAGACTGTTCTAGGTCTGGTACAGGACAGTCCAATTTCCAGTTCTTTAAAGAGAGTCGTCATGAGTCGTGAACGAATGGTACGGACTCCGGACATTGAGGAGACTGTGCTAGGTCTGGTGCAGGACACTCCAAGTTCGAGTTCTTTAAGGAGAGTCGTCACGAGTCGTGAACGAACGGTACGGACTCCGGACATTGAGGAGACTGTGCTAGGTGTGTTACAGGACAGTCCAAGTTCGAGTTCTTTAAAGAGAGTCGTCATGAGTCGTGAACGAACGGTACGGACTCCGGACATTGAGGAGACTGTGCTAGGTCTGGTGCAGAACAGTCCAAGTTCGAGTTCTTTAAAGAGAGTCGTCACGAGTCGTGAACGAACGGTACGGACTCCGGACATTGAGGAGACTGTTCTAGGTCTGGTACAGGACAGTCCAAGTTCCAGTTCTTTAAAGAGAGTCGTCATGAGTCGTGAACGAACGGTACGGACTCCGGACATTGAGGAGACTGTGCTACGTCTGGTACAGGACAGTCCAAGTTCGAGTTCTTTAAAGAGAGTCGTCATGAGTCGTGAACGAATGGTACGGACTCCGGACATTGAGGAGACTGTGCTAGGTCTGGTGCAGGACAGTCCAAGTTCGAGTTCTTTAAAGAGAGTCGTCATGAGTCGTGAACGAACGGTACGGACTCCGGACATTGAGGAGACTGTGCTAGGTCTGGTGCAGGACAGTCCAAGTTCGAGTTCTTTAAAGAGAGTCGTCATGAGTCGTGAACGAACGGTACGGACTCCGGACATTGAGGAGACTGTGCTAGGTCTGGTGCATAACAGTCCGAGTTCGAGTTATTTAAAGAGAGTCGTCACGAGTCGTGAACGAACGGTACGGACTCCGGACATTGAGGAGACTGTTCTAGGTCTGGTACAGGACAGTCCAAGTTCGAGTTCTTTAAAGAGAGTCGTCATGAGTCGTGAACGAACGGTACGGACTCCGGACATTGAGGAGACTGTGCTAGGTCTGGTGCAGGACAGTCCAAGTTCGAGTTCTTTAAAGAGAGTCGTCATGAGTCGTGAACGAACAGTATGGACTCCGGACATTGAAGAGACTGTGCTAGGTCTGGTGCAGGACAGTCCAAGTTCGAGTTCTTTAAAGGGAGTCGTCATTAGTCGTGAACGAACGGTACGGACTCCGGACATTGAGGAGACTGTGCAAGGTCTGGTGCATAACAGTCCGAGTTCGAGTTATTTAAAGAGAGTCGTCATGAGTCGTGAACCAGCGGTACGGACTCCGCACATTGAGGAGACTGTGCTAGGTCTGGTACAAGACAGTTCAAGTTCGAGTTCTTTAAAGAGACTCGTCATGAGTCGTGAACGAACGGTACGGACTCCGGACATTGAGGAGACTGTGCTAGGTCTGGTACAGGACAGTCCAAGTTCGAGTTCTTTAAAGAGAGTCGTCATGAGTCGTGAACGAACAGTATGGACTCCGGACATTGAGGAGACTGTGCTAGGTCTGGTGCAGGACAGTCCAAGTTCGAGTTCTTTAAAGAGAGTCGTCATGAGTCGTGAACGAACGGTATGGACTCCGGACATTGAGGAGACTGTTCTAGGTCTGGTACAGGACAGTCCAAGTTCCAGTTCTTTAAAGAGAGTCGTCACGAGTCGTGAACGAACGGTACGGACTCCGGACATTGAGGAGACTGTTCTAGGTCTGGTACAGGACAGTCCAAGTTCGAGTTCTTTAAAGAGAGTCGTCCTGAGTCGTGAGCGTACGGTACGGACTCCGGACATTGAGGAGACAGTGCAAGGTCTGGTGCAGGACAGTCCGAGTTCGAGTTATTTAAAGAGAGTCGTCATAATTCGTGAACGAACGGTACGGACTCCGGACATTAAGGAGACTGTGCTAGGTCTGGTGCAGAACAGTCCAAGTTCGAGTTCTTTAAAGAGAGTCGTCACGAGTCGTGAACGAACGGTACGGACTCCGGACATTGAGGAGACTGTTCTAGGTCTGGTACAGGACAGTCCAAGTTCCAGTTCTTTAAAGAGAGTCGTCATGAGTCGTGAACGAACGGTACGGACTCCGGACATTGAGGAGACTGTGCTACGTCTGGTGCAGGACAGTCCAAGTTCGAGTTCTTTAAAGAGAGTCGTCATGAGTCGTGAACGAACAGTATGGACTCCGGACATTGAAGAGACTGTGCTAGGTCTGGTGCAGGACTGTCCAAGTTCGAGTTCTTTAAAGAGAGTCGTCATGAGTCGTGAACGAACGGTATGTACTCCGGACATTGAGGAGACTCTGCTAGGTCTGGTACAGGACAGTCTAAGTTCGAATTTTTTAAAGAGAGTCGTCATGAGTCGTGAACGAACGGTACGGACTCCGGACATTGAGGAGACTGTGCAAGGTCTGGTGCAGGACAGTCCGAGTTCGAGTTATTTAAAGAGAGTCGTCATGAGTCTTGAACAAACGGTACGGACTCCGGACATTGAGGAGACTGTTCTAGGTCTGGTACAGGACAGTCCAAGTTCCAGTTCTTTAAAGAGAGTCGTCATGAGTCGTGAACGAATGGTACGGACTCCGGACATTGGGAGACTGTGCTAGGTCTGGTGCAGGACACTCCAAGTTCGAGTTGTTTAAAGAGAGTCGTCCTGAGTCGTGAGCGTACGGTACGGACTCCGGACATTGAGGAGACTGTGCAAGGTCTGGTGCAGGACAGTCCGAGTTCGAGTTATTTAAAGAGAGTCGTCATGAGTCGTTAACGTGCGGTACGGACTCCGAACATTGAGGAGACTGTTCTAGGTCTGGTACAAGACAGTACAAGTTCGAAATCTTTAAAGAGAGTCGTCATGAGTCGTGAACGAACGGTACGGATTACGGACATTGAGGAGACTGTGCTAGGTCTGGTGCAGGACAGTCCAAGTTCGAGTTATTTAAAGAGAGTCGTCATGAGTCGTGAACGAACAGTATGGACTCCGGACATTGAGGAGACTGTGCTAGGTCTGGTGCAGGAGAGTCCTAGTTCGAGTTCTTTAAAGGGAGTCGTCATGAGTCGTGAACGAAAGGTACGGACTGCGGATATTGAGGAGACTGTGCAAGGTCTGGTGCAGGACAGTCCGAGTTCGAGTTATTTAAAGAGAGTCGTCATGAGTCGTAAACGAGCGGTACGGACTCCGAACATTGAGGAGACTGTGCTAGGTCTGGTACAGGACAGTCCAATTTCCAGTTCTTTAAAGAGAGTCGTCATGAGTCGTGAACGAATGGTACGGACTCCGGACATTGAGGAGACTGTGCTAGGTCTGGTGCAGGACACTCCAAGTTCGAGTTCTTTAAGGAGAGTCGTCACGAGTCGTGAACGAACGGTACGGACTCCGGACATTGAGGAGACTGTGCTAGGTGTGTTACAGGACAGTCCAAGTTCGAGTTCTTTAAAGAGAGTCGTCATGAGTCGTGAACGAACGGTACGGACTCCGGACATTGAGGAGACTGTGCTAGGTCTGGTGCAGAACTGTCCAAGTTCGAGTTCTTTAAAGAGAGTCGTCACGAGTCGTGAACGAACGGTACGGACTCCGGACATTGAGGAGACTGTTCTAGGTCTGGTACAGGACAGTCCAAGTTCCAGTTCTTTAAAGAGAGTCGTCATGAGTCGTGAACGAACGGTACGGACTCCGGACATTGAGGAGACTGTGCTAGGTCTGGTGCAGGACAGTCCAAGTTCGAGTTCTTTAAAGAGAGTCGTCATGAGTCGTGAACGAACAGTATGGACTCCGGACATTGAAGAGACTGTGCTAGGTCTGGTGCAGGACAGTCCAAGTTCGAGTTCTTTAAAGAGATTCGTCATGAGTCGTGAACGAACAGTATGGACTCCGGACATTGAGGAGACTGTGCTAGGTCTGGTACAGGACAGTCCAAGTTCGAGTTCTTTAAAGAGAGTCGTCACGAGTCGTGAACGAACGGTACGGACTCCGGACATTGAGGAGACTGTTCTAGGTCTGGTACAGGACAGTCCAAGTTCCAGTTCTTTAAAGAGAGTCGTCATGAGTCGTGAACGAATGGTACGGACTCCGGACATTGAGGAGACTGTGCTAGGTCTGGTGCAGGACACTCCAAGTTCGAGTTCTTTAAGGAGAGTCGTCACGAGTCGTGAACGAACGGTACGGACTCCGGACATTGAGGAGACTGTGCTAGGTCTGGTACAGGACAGTCCAAGTTCGAGTTCTTTAAAGAGAGTCGTCCTGAGTCGTGAGCGTACGGTACGGACTCCGGACATTGAGGAGACAGTGCAAGGTCTGGTGCAGGACAGTCCGAGTTCGAGTTATTTAAAGAGAGTCGTCATGAGTCGTGAACGAACGGTACGGACTCCGGACATTGAGGAGACTGTGCTAGGTCTGGTGCAGGACAGTCCAAGTTCGAGTTCTTTAAAGAGAGTCGTCATGAGTCGTGAACGAACGGTACGGACTCCGGACATTGAGGAGACTGTGCTAGGTCTGGTGCAGAACAGTCCAAGTTCGAGTTCTTTAAAGAGAGTCGTCACGAGTCGTGAACGAACGGTACGGACTCCGGACATTGAGGAGACTGTTCTAGGTCTGGTACAGGACAGTCCAAGTTCCAGTTCTTTAAAGAGAGTCGTCATGAGTCGTGAACGAACGGTACGGACTCCGGACATTGAGGAGACTGTGCTATGTCTGGTGCAGGACAGTCCAAGTTCGAGTTCTTTAAAGAGAGTCGTCATGAGTCGTGAACGAACAGTATGGACTCCGGACATTGAAGAGACTGTGCTAGGTCTGGTGCAGGACAGTCCAAGTTCGAGTTCTTTAAAGGGAGTCGTCATTAGTCGTGAACGAACGGTACGGACTGCGGACATTGAGGAGACTGTGCAAGGTCTGGTGCATAACAGTCCGAGTTCGAGTTATTTAAAGAGAGTCGTCATGAGTCGTGAACCAGCGGTACGGACTCCGCACATTGAGGAGACTGTGCTAGGTCTGGTACAAGACAGTTCAAGTTCGAGTTCTTTAAAGAGACTCGTCATGAGTCGTGAACGAACGGTACGGACTCCGGACATTGAGGAGACTGTGCTAGGTCTGGTACAGGACAGTCCAAGTTCGAGTTCTTTAAAGAGAGTCGTCATGAGTCGTGAACGAACAATATGGACTCCGGACATTGAGGAGACTGTGCTAGGTCTGGTGCAGGACAGTCCAAGTTCGAGTTCTTTAAAGAGATTCGTCATGAGTCGTGAACGAACAGTATGGACTCCGGACATTGAGGAGACTGTGCTAGGTCTGGTACAGGACAGTCCAAGTTCCAGTTCTTTAAAGAGAGTCGTCACGAGTCGTGAACGAACGGTACGGACTCCGGACATTGAGGAGACTGTTCTAGGTCTGGTACAGGACAGTCCAAGTTCGAGTTCTTTAAAGAGAGTCGTCCTGAGTCGTGAGCGTACGGTACGGACTCCGGACATTGAGGAGACAGTGCAAGGTCTGGTGCAGGACAGTCCGAGTTCGAGTTATTTAAAGAGAGTCGTCATAATTCGTGAACGAACGGTACGGACTCCGGACATTAAGGAGACTGTGCTAGGTCTGGTGCAGAACAGTCCAAGTTCGAGTTCTTTAAAGAGAGTCGTCACGAGTCGTGAACGAACGGTACGGACTCCGGACATTGAGGAGACTGTTCTAGGTCTGGTACAGGACAGTCCAAGTTCCAGTTCTTTAAAGAGAGTCGTCATGAGTCGTGAACGAACGGTACGGACTCCGGACATTGAGGAGACTGTGCTACGTCTGGTGCAGGACAGTCCAAGTTCGAGTTCTTTAAAGAGAGTCGTCATGAGTCGTGAACGAACAGTATGGACTCCGGACATTGAAGAGACTGTGCTAGGTCTGGTGCAGGACTGTCCAAGTTCGAGTTCTTTAAAGAGAGTCGTCATGAGTCGTGAACGAACGGTATGTACTCCGGACATTGAGGAGACTCTGCTAGGTCTGGTACAGGACAGTCTAAGTTCGAATTTTTTAAAGAGAGTCGTCATGAGTCGTGAACGAACGGTACGGACTCCGGACATTGAGGAGACTGTGCAAGGTCTGGTGCAGGACAGTCCGAGTTCGAGTTATTTAAAGAGAGTCGTCATGAGTCTTGAACAAACGGTACGGACTCCGGACATTGAGGAGACTGTTCTAGGTCTGGTACAGGACAGTCCAAGTTCCAGTTCTTTAAAGAGAGTCGTCATGAGTCGTGAACGAATGGTACGGACTCCGGACATTGGGAGACTGTGCTAGGTCTGGTGCAGGACACTCCAAGTTCGAGTTGTTTAAAGAGAGTCGTCCTGAGTCGTGAGCGTACGGTACGGACTCCGGACATTGAGGAGACTGTGCAAGGTCTGGTGCAGGACAGTCCGAGTTCGAGTTATTTAAAGAGAGTCGTCATGAGTCGTTAACGTGCGGTACGGACTCCGAACATTGAGGAGACTGTTCTAGGTCTGGTACAAGACAGTACAAGTTCGAAATCTTTAAAGAGAGTCGTCATGAGTCGTGAACGAACGGTACGGATTACGGACATTGAGGAGACTGTGCTAGGTCTGGTGCAGGACAGTCCAAGTTCGAGTTATTTAAAGAGAGTCGTCATGAGTCGTGAACGAACAGTATGGACTCCGGACATTGAGGAGACTGTGCTAGGTCTGGTGCAGGAGAGTCCTAGTTCGAGTTCTTTAAAGGGAGTCGTCATGAGTCGTGAACGAAAGGTACGGACTGCGGATATTGAGGAGACTGTGCAAGGTCTGGTGCAGGACAGTCCGAGTTCGAGTTATTTAAAGAGAGTCGTCATGAGTCGTGAACGAGCGGTACGGACTCCGAACATTGAGGAGACTGTGCTAGGTCTGGTACAGGACAGTCCAATTTCCAGTTCTTTAAAGAGAGTCGTCATGAGTCGTGAACGAATGGTACGGACTCCGGACATTGGGAGACTGTGCTAGGTCTGGTGCAGGACACTCCAAGTTCGAGTTCTTTAAGGAGAGTCGTCACGAGTCGTGAACGAACGGTACGGACTCCGGACATTGAGGAGACTGTGCTAGGTGTGTTACAGGACAGTCCAAGTTCGAGTTCTTTAAAGAGAGTCGTCATGAGTCGTGAACGAACGGTACGGACTCCGGACATTGAGGAGACTGTGCTAGGTCTGGTGCAGAACTGTCCAAGTTCGAGTTCTTTAAAGAGAGTCGTCACGAGTCGTGAACGAACGGTACGGACTCCGGACATTGAGGAGACTGTTCTAGGTCTGGTACAGGACAGTCCAAGTTCCAGTTCTTTAAAGAGAGTCGTCATGAGTCGTGAACGAACGGTACGGACTCCGGACATTGAGGAGACTGTGCTACGTCTGGTGCAGGACAGTCCAAGTTCGAGTTCTTTAAAGAGAGTCGTCATGAGTCGTGAACGAACAGTATGGACTCCGGACATTGAAGAGACTGTGCTAGGTCTGGTGCAGGACAGTCCAAGTTCGAGTTCTTTAAAGAGATTCGTCATGAGTCGTGAACGAACAGTATGGACTCCGGACATTGAGGAGACTGTGCTAGGTCTGGTACAGGACAGTCCAAGTTCGAGTTCTTTAAAGAGAGTCGTCATGAGTCGTGAACGAACGGTACGGACTCCGGACATTGAGGAGACTGTTCTAGGTCTGGTACAGGACAGTCCAAGTTCCAGTTCTTTAAAGAGAGTCGTCATGAGTCGTGAACGAATGGTACGGACTCCGGACATTGAGGAGACTGTGCTAGGTCTGGTGCAGGACAGTCCAAGTTCGAGTTCTTTAAAGAGAGTCGTCACGAGTCGTGAACGAACGGTACGGACTCCGGACATTGAGGAGACTGTGCTAGGTCTGGTACAGGACAGTCCAAGTTCGAGTTCTTTAAAGAGAGTCGTCCTGAGTCGTGAGCGTACGGTACGGACTCCGGACATTGAGGAGACAGTGCAAGGTCTGGTGCAGGACAGTCCGAGTTCGAGTTATTTAAAGAGAGTCGTCATAATTCGTGAACGAACGGTACGGACTCCGGACATTAAGGAGACTGTGCTAGGTCTGGTGCAGAACAGTCCAAGTTCGAGTTCTTTAAAGAGAGTCGTCACGAGTCGTGAACGAACGGTACGGACTCCGGACATTGAGGAGACTGTTCTAGGTCTGGTACAGGACAGTCCAAGTTCCAGTTCTTTAAAGAGAGTCGTCATGAGTCGTGAACGAACGGTACGGACTCCGGACATTGAGGAGACTGTGCTACGTCTGGTGCAGGACAGTCCAAGTTCGAGTTCTTTAAAGAGAGTCGTCATGAGTCGTGAACGAACAGTATGGACTCCGGACATTGAAGAGACTGTGCTAGGTCTGGTGCAGGACTGTCCAAGTTCGAGTTCTTTAAAGAGAGTCGTCATGAGTCGTGAACGAACGGTATGTACTCCGGACATTGAGGAGACTCTGCTAGGTCTGGTACAGGACAGTCTAAGTTCGAATTTTTTAAAGAGAGTCGTCATGAGTCGTGAACGAACGGTACGGACTCCGGACATTGAGGAGACTGTGCAAGGTCTGGTGCAGGACAGTCCGAGTTCGAGTTATTTAAAGAGAGTCGTCATGAGTCTTGAACAAACGGTACGGACTCCGGACATTGAGGAGACTGTTCTAGGTCTGGTACAGGACAGTCCAAGTTCCAGTTCTTTAAAGAGAGTCGTCATGAGTCGTGAACGAATGGTACGGACTCCGGACATTGAGGAGACTGTGCTAGGTCTGGTGCAGGACACTCCAAGTTCGAGTTGTTTAAAGAGAGTCGTCCTGAGTCGTGAGCGTACGGTACGGACTCCGGACATTGAGGAGACTGTGCAAGGTCTGGTGCAGGACAGTCCGAGTTCGAGTTATTTAAAGAGAGTCGTCATGAGTCGTTAACGTGCGGTACGGACTCCGAACATTGAGGAGACTGTTCTAGGTCTGGTACAAGACAGTACAAGTTCGAAATCTTTAAAGAGAGTCGTCATGAGTCGTGAACGAACGGTACGGATTACGGACATTGAGGAGACTGTGCTAGGTCTGGTGCAGGACAGTCCAAGTTCGAGTTATTTAAAGAGAGTCGTCATGAGTCGTGAACGAACAGTATGGACTCCGGACATTGAGGAGACTGTGCTAGGTCTGGTGCAGGAGAGTCCTAGTTCGAGTTCTTTAAAGGGAGTCGTCATGAGTCGTGAACGAAAGGTACGGACTGCGGATATTGAGGAGACTGTGCAAGGTCTGGTGCAGGACAGTCCGAGTTCGAGTTATTTAAAGAGAGTCGTCATGAGTCGTAAACGAGCGGTACGGACTCCGAACATTGAGGAGACTGTGCTAGGTCTGGTACAGGACAGTCCAATTTCCAGTTCTTTAAAGAGAGTCGTCATGAGTCGTGAACGAATGGTACGGACTCCGGACATTGGGAGACTGTGCTAGGTCTGGTGCAGGACACTCCAAGTTCGAGTTCTTTAAGGAGAGTCGTCACGAGTCGTGAACGAACGGTACGGACTCCGGACATTGAGGAGACTGTGCTAGGTGTGTTACAGGACAGTCCAAGTTCGAGTTCTTTAAAGAGAGTCGTCATGAGTCGTGAACGAACGGTACGGACTCCGGACATTGAGGAGACTGTGCTAGGTCTGGTGCAGAACTGTCCAAGTTCGAGTTCTTTAAAGAGAGTCGTCACGAGTCGTGAACGAACGGTACGGACTCCGGACATTGAGGAGACTGTTCTAGGTCTGGTACAGGACAGTCCAAGTTCCAGTTCTTTAAAGAGAGTCGTCATGAGTCGTGAACGAACGGTACGGACTCCGGACATTGAGGAGACTGTGCTACGTCTGGTGCAGGACAGTCCAAGTTCGAGTTCTTTAAAGAGAGTCGTCATGAGTCGTGAACGAACAGTATGGACTCCGGACATTGAAGAGACTGTGCTAGGTCTGGTGCAGGACAGTCCAAGTTCGAGTTCTTTAAAGAGATTCGTCATGAGTCGTGAACGAACAGTATGGACTCCGGACATTGAGGAGACTGTGCTAGGTCTGGTACAGGACAGTTCCAGTTATTTAAAGAGAGTCGTCACGAGTCGTGAACGAACGGTACGGACTCCGGACATTGAGGAGACTGTTCTAGGTCTGGTACAGGACAGTCCAAGTTCCAGTTCTTTAAAGAGAGTCGTCATGAGTCGTGAACGAATGGTACGGACTCCGGACATTGGGAGACTGTGCTAGGTCTGGTGCAGGACCCTCCAAGTTCGAGTTCTTTAAGGAGAGTCGTCACGAATCGTGAACGAACGGTACGGAGACCGGACATTGAGGAGACTGTGCTAGGTCTGGTACAGGACAGTCCAAGTTCGAGTTCTTTAAAGAGAGTCGTCCTGAGTCGTGAGCGTACGGTACGGACTCCGGATATTGAGGAGACAGTGCAAGGTCTGGTGCAGGACAGTCCGAGTTCGAGTTATTTAAAGAGAGTCGTCATGAGTCCTGAACGAGCGGTACGGACTCCGAACATTGAGGAGACTGTTCTAGGTCTGGTACAGGACAGTCCAATTTCCAGTTCTTTAAAGAGAGTCGTCATGAGTCGTGAACGAACGGTACGGACTCCGGACATTGAGGAGACTGTGCTAGGTCTGGTGCAGAACAGTCCAAGTTCGAGTTCTTTAAAGAGAGTCGTCACGAGTCGTGAACGAACGGTACGGACTCCGGACATTGAGGAGACTGTTCTAGGTCTGGTACAGGACAGTCCAAGTTCCAGTTCTTTAAAGAGAGTCGTCATGAGTCGTGAACGAACGGTACGGACTCCGGACATTGAGGAGACTGTGCTATGTCTGGTGCAGGACAGTCCAAGTTCGAGTTCTTTAAAGAGAGTCGTCATGAGTCGTGAACGAACAGTATGGACTCCGGACATTGAAGAGACTGTGCTAGGTCTGGTGCAGGACAGTCCAAGTTCGAGTTCTTTAAAGGGAGTCGTCATTAGTCGTGAACGAACGGTACGGACTGCGGACATTGAGGAGACTGTGCAAGGTCTGGTGCATAACAGTCCGAGTTCGAGTTATTTAAAGAGAGTCGTCATGAGTCGTGAACCAGCGGTACGGACTCCGCACATTGAGGAGACTGTGCTAGGTCTGGTACAAGACAGTTCAAGTTCGAGTTCTTTAAAGAGACTCGTCATGAGTCGTGAACGAACGGTACGGACTCCGGACATTGAGGAGACTGTGCTAGGTCTGGTACAGGACAGTCCAAGTTCGAGTTCTTTAAAGAGAGTCGTCATGAGTCGTGAACGAACAATATGGACTCCGGACATTGAGGAGACTGTGCTAGGTCTGGTGCAGGACAGTCCAAGTTCGAGTTCTTTAAAGAGATTCGTCATGAGTCGTGAACGAACAGTATGGACTCCGGACATTGAGGAGACTGTGCTAGGTCTGGTACAGGACAGTTCCAGTTATTTAAAGAGAGTCGTCATGAGTCGTGAACGAGCGGTATGGACTCCGAACATTGAGGAGACTGTTCTAGGTCTGGTACAGGACAGTCCAAGTTCCAGTTCTTTAAAGAGAGTCGTCACGAGTCGTGAACGAACGGTACGGACTCCGGACATTGAGGAGACTGTTCTAGGTCTGGTACAGGACAGTCCAAGTTCGAGTTCTTTAAAGAGAGTCGTCCTGAGTCGTGAGCGTACGGTACGGACTCCGGACATTGAGGAGACAGTGCAAGGTCTGGTGCAGGACAGTCCGAGTTCGAGTTATTTAAAGAGAGTCGTCATAATTCGTGAACGAACGGTACGGACTCCGGACATTAAGGAGACTGTGCTAGGTCTGGTGCAGAACAGTCCAAGTTCGAGTTCTTTAAAGAGAGTCGTCACGAGTCGTGAACGAACGGTACGGACTCCGGACATTGAGGAGACTGTTCTAGGTCTGGTACAGGACAGTCCAAGTTCCAGTTCTTTAAAGAGAGTCGTCATGAGTCGTGAACGAACGGTACGGACTCCGGACATTGAGGAGACTGTGCTACGTCTGGTGCAGGACAGTCCAAGTTCGAGTTCTTTAAAGAGAGTCGTCATGAGTCGTGAACGAACAGTATGGACTCCGGACATTGAAGAGACTGTGCTAGGTCTGGTGCAGGACTGTCCAAGTTCGAGTTCTTTAAAGAGAGTCGTCATTAGTCGTGAACGAACGGTACGGACTGCGGACATTGAGGAGACTGTGCAAGGTCTGGTGCATAACAGTCCGAGTTCGAGTTATTTAAAGAGAGTCGTCATGAGTCGTGAACCAGCGGTACGGACTCCGCACATTGAGGAGACTGTGCTAGGCCTGGTACAAGACAGTTCAAGTTCGAGTTCTTTAAAGAGACTCGTCATGAGTCGTGAACGAACGGTATGTACTCCGGACATTGAGGAGACTCTGCTAGGTCTGGTACAGGACAGTCTAAGTTCGAATTTTTTAAAGAGAGTCGTCATGAGTCGTGAACGAACGGTACGGACTCCGGACATTGAGGAGACTGTGCAAGGTCTGGTGCAGGACAGTCCGAGTTCGAGTTATTTAAAGAGAGTCGTCATGAGTCTTGAACAAACGGTACGGACTCCGGACATTGAGGAGACTGTTCTAGGTCTGGTACAGGACAGTCCAAGTTCCAGTTCTTTAAAGAGAGTCGTCATGAGTCGTGAACGAATGGTACGGACTCCGGACATTGGGAGACTGTGCTAGGTCTGGTGCAGGACACTCCAAGTTCGAGTTGTTTAAAGAGAGTCGTCCTGAGTCGTGAGCGTACGGTACGGACTCCGGACATTGAGGAGACTGTGCAAGGTCTGGTGCAGGACAGTCCGAGTTCGAGTTATTTAAAGAGAGTCGTCATGAGTCGTTAACGTGCGGTACGGACTCCGAACATTGAGGAGACTGTTCTAGGTCTGGTACAAGACAGTACAAGTTCGAAATCTTTAAAGAGAGTCGTCATGAGTCGTGAACGAACGGTACGGATTACGGACATTGAGGAGACTGTGCTAGGTCTGGTGCAGGACAGTCCAAGTTCGAGTTATTTAAAGAGAGTCGTCATGAGTCGTGAACGAACAGTATGGACTCCGGACATTGAGGAGACTGTGCTAGGTCTGGTGCAGGAGAGTCCTAGTTCGAGTTCTTTAAAGGGAGTCGTCATGAGTCGTGAACAAAAGGTACGGACTGCGGATATTGAGGAGACTGTGCAAGGTCTGGTGCAGGACAGTCCGAGTTCGAGTTATTTAAAGAGAGTCGTCATGAGTCGTAAACGAGCGGTACGGACTCCGAACATTGAGGAGACTGTGCTAGGTCTGGTACAGGACAGTCCAATTTCCAGTTCTTTAAAGAGAGTCGTCATGAGTCGTGAACGAATGGTACGGACTCCGGACATTGAGGAGACTGTGCTAGGTCTGGTGCAGGACACTCCAAGTTCGAGTTCTTTAAGGAGAGTCGTCACGAGTCGTGAACGAACGGTACGGACTCCGGACATTGAGGAGACTGTGCTAGGTGTGTTACAGGACAGTCCAAGTTCGAGTTCTTTAAAGAGAGTCGTCATGAGTCGTGAACGAACGGTACGGACTCCGGACATTGAGGAGACTGTGCTAGGTCTGGTGCAGAACTGTCCAAGTTCGAGTTCTTTAAAGAGAGTCGTCACGAGTCGTGAACGAACGGTACGGACTCCGGACATTGAGGAGACTGTTCTAGGTCTGGTACAGGACAGTCCAAGTTCCAGTTCTTTAAAGAGAGTCGTCATGAGTCGTGAACGAACGGTACGGACTCCGGACATTGAGGAGACTGTGCTACGTCTGGTGCAGGACAGTCCAAGTTCGAGTTCTTTAAAGAGAGTCGTCATGAGTCGTGAACGAACAGTATGGACTCCGGACATTGAAGAGACTGTGCTAGGTCTGGTGCAGGACAGTCCAAGTTCGAGTTCTTTAAAGAGATTCGTCATGAGTCGTGAACGAACAGTATGGACTCCGGACATTGAGGAGACTGTGCTAGGTCTGGTACAGGACAGTTCCAGTTATTTAAAGAGAGTCGTCACGAGTCGTGAACGAACGGTACGGACTCCGGACATTGAGGAGACTGTTCTAGGTCTGGTACAGGACAGTCCAAGTTCCAGTTCTTTAAAGAGAGTCGTCATGAGTCGTGAACGAATGGTACGGACTCCGGACATTGGGAGACTGTGCTAGGTCTGGTGCAGGACACTCCAAGTTCGAGTTCTTTAAGGAGAGTCGTCACGAATCGTGAACGAACGGTACGGAGACCGGACATTGAGGAGACTGTGCTAGGTCTGGTACAGGACAGTCCAAGTTCGAGTTCTTTAAAGAGAGTCGTCCTGAGTCGTGAGCGTACGGTACGGACTCCGGATATTGAGGAGACAGTGCAAGGTCTGGTGCAGGACAGTCCGAGTTCGAGTTATTTAAAGAGAGTCGTCATGAGTCGTGAACGAACGGTACGGACTCCGGACATTGAGGAGACTGTGCTAGGTCTGGTGCAGAACAGTCCAAGTTCGAGTTCTTTAAAGAGAGTCGTCACGAGTCGTGAACGAACGGTACGGACTCCGGACATTGAGGAGACTGTTCTAGGTCTGGTACAGGACAGTCCAAGTTCCAGTTCTTTAAAGAGAGTCGTCATGAGTCGTGAACGAACGGTACGGACTCCGGACATTGAGGAGACTGTGCTATGTCTGGTGCAGGACAGTCCAAGTTCGAGTTCTTTAAAGAGAGTCGTCATGAGTCGTGAACGAACAGTATGGACTCCGGACATTGAAGAGACTGTGCTAGGTCTGGTGCAGGACAGTCCAAGTTCGAGTTCTTTAAAGGGAGTCGTCATTAGTCGTGAACGAACGGTACGGACTGCGGACATTGAGGAGACTGTGCAAGGTCTGGTGCATAACAGTCCGAGTTCGAGTTATTTAAAGAGAGTCGTCATGAGTCGTGAACCAGCGGTACGGACTCCGCACATTGAGGAGACTGTGCTAGGTCTGGTACAAGACAGTTCAAGTTCGAGTTCTTTAAAGAGACTCGTCATGAGTCGTGAACGAACGGTACGGACTCCGGACATTGAGGAGACTGTGCTAGGTCTGGTACAGGACAGTCCAAGTTCGAGTTCTTTAAAGAGAGTCGTCATGAGTCGTGAACGAACAATATGGACTCCGGACATTGAGGAGACTGTGCTAGGTCTGGTGCAGGACAGTCCAAGTTCGAGTTCTTTAAAGAGATTCGTCATGAGTCGTGAACGAACAGTATGGACTCCGGACATTGAGGAGACTGTGCTAGGTCTGGTACAGGACAGTTCCAGTTATTTAAAGAGAGTCGTCATGAGTCGTGAACGAGCGGTATGGACTCCGAACATTGAGGAGACTGTTCTAGGTCTGGTACAGGACAGTCCAAGTTCCAGTTCTTTAAAGAGAGTCGTCACGAGTCGTGAACGAACGGTACGGACTCCGGACATTGAGGAGACTGTTCTAGGTCTGGTACAGGACAGTCCAAGTTCGAGTTCTTTAAAGAGAGTCGTCCTGAGTCGTGAGCGTACGGTACGGACTCCGGACATTGAGGAGACAGTGCAAGGTCTGGTGCAGGACAGTCCGAGTTCGAGTTATTTAAAGAGAGTCGTCATAATTCGTGAACGAACGGTACGGACTCCGGACATTAAGGAGACTGTGCTAGGTCTGGTGCAGAACAGTCCAAGTTCGAGTTCTTTAAAGAGAGTCGTCACGAGTCGTGAACGAACGGTACGGACTCCGGACATTGAGGAGACTGTTCTAGGTCTGGTACAGGACAGTCCAAGTTCCAGTTCTTTAAAGAGAGTCGTCATGAGTCGTGAACGAACGGTACGGACTCCGGACATTGAGGAGACTGTGCTACGTCTGGTGCAGGACAGTCCAAGTTCGAGTTCTTTAAAGAGAGTCGTCATGAGTCGTGAACGAACAGTATGGACTCCGGACATTGAAGAGACTGTGCTAGGTCTGGTGCAGGACTGTCCAAGTTCGAGTTCTTTAAAGAGAGTCGTCATGAGTCGTGAACGAACGGTATGTACTCCGGACATTGAGGAGACTCTGCTAGGTCTGGTACAGGACAGTCTAAGTTCGAATTTTTTAAAGAGAGTCGTCATGAGTCGTGAACGAACGGTACGGACTCCGGACATTGAGGAGACTGTGCAAGGTCTGGTGCAGGACAGTCCGAGTTCGAGTTATTTAAAGAGAGTCGTCATGAGTCTTGAACAAACGGTACGGACTCCGGACATTGAGGAGACTGTTCTAGGTCTGGTACAGGACAGTCCAAGTTCCAGTTCTTTAAAGAGAGTCGTCATGAGTCGTGAACGAATGGTACGGACTCCGGACATTGGGAGACTGTGCTAGGTCTGGTGCAGGACACTCCAAGTTCGAGTTGTTTAAAGAGAGTCGTCCTGAGTCGTGAGCGTACGGTACGGACTCCGGACATTGAGGAGACTGTGCAAGGTCTGGTGCAGGACAGTCCGAGTTCGAGTTATTTAAAGAGAGTCGTCATGAGTCGTTAACGTGCGGTACGGACTCCGAACATTGAGGAGACTGTTCTAGGTCTGGTACAAGACAGTACAAGTTCGAAATCTTTAAAGAGAGTCGTCATGAGTCGTGAACGAACGGTACGGATTACGGACATTGAGGAGACTGTGCTAGGTCTGGTGCAGGACAGTCCAAGTTCGAGTTATTTAAAGAGAGTCGTCATGAGTCGTGAACGAACAGTATGGACTCCGGACATTGAGGAGACTGTGCTAGGTCTGGTGCAGGAGAGTCCAAGTTCGAGTTCTTTAAAGAGAGTCGTCATGAGTCGTGAACGAACGGTATGGACTCCGGACATTGAGGAGACTGTGCTAGGTCTGGTGCAGGACAGTCCGAGTTCGAGTTATTTAAAGAGAGTCGTCATGAGTCGTTAACGTGCGGTACGGACTCCGAACATTGAGGAGACTGTTCTAGGTCTGGTACAGGACAGTCCAAGTTCGAGTTCTTTAAAGAGAGTCGTCATGAGTCGTGAACGAACGGTACGGACTCCGGACATTGAGGAGACTGTGCTAGGTCTGGTGCAGGACAGTCCAAGTTCGAGTTCTTTAAAGAGAGTCGTCATGAGTCGTGAACGAACAGTATGGACTCCGGACATTGAGGAGACTGTGCTAGGTCTGGTGCAGGACAGTCCAAGTTCGAGTTCTTTAAAGAGAGTCGTCATGAGTCGTGAACGAACGGTACGGACTGCGGATATTGAGGAGACTGTGCAAGGTCTGGTGCAGGACAGTCCGAGTTCGAGTTATTTAAAGAGAGTCGTCATGAGTCGTAAACGAGCGGTACGGACTCCGAACATTGAGGAGACTGTGCTAGGTCTGGTACAGGACAGTCCAATTTCCAGTTCTTTAAAGAGAGTCGTCATGAGTCGTGAACGAATGGTACGGACTCCGGACATTGAGGAGACTGTGCTAGGTCTGGTGCAGGACACTCCAAGTTCGAGTTCTTTAAGGAGAGTCGTCACGAGTCGTGAACGAACGGTACGGACTCCGGACATTGAGGAGACTGTGCTAGGTGTGTTACAGGACAGTCCAAGTTCGAGTTCTTTAAAGAGAGTCGTCATGAGTCGTGAACGAACGGTACGGACTCCGGACATTGAGGAGACTGTGCTAGGTCTGGTGCAGAACTGTCCAAGTTCGAGTTCTTTAAAGAGAGTCGTCACGAGTCGTGAACGAACGGTACGGACTCCGGACATTGAGGAGACTGTTCTAGGTCTGGTACAGGACAGTCCAAGTTCCAGTTCTTTAAAGAGAGTCGTCATGAGTCGTGAACGAACGGTACGGACTCCGGACATTGAGGAGACTGTGCTAGGTCTGGTGCAGGACAGTCCAAGTTCGAGTTCTTTAAAGAGAGTCGTCATGAGTCGTGAACGAACAGTACGGACTCCGGACATTGAAGAGACTGTGCTAGGTCTGGTGCAGGACAGTCCAAGTTCGAGTTCTTTAAAGAGAGTCGTCATGAGTCGTGAACGAACGGTACGGACTCCGGACATTGAGGAGACTGTGCTAGGTCTGGTGCAGGACAGTCCAAGTTCGAGTTCTTTAAAGAGAGTCGTCACGAGTCGTGAACGAACGGTACGGACTCCGGACATTGAGGAGACTGTGCTAGGTCTGGTACAGGACAGTCCAAGTTCGAGTTCTTTAAAGAGAGTCGTCATGAGTCGTGAACGTACGGTACGGACTCCGGACATTGAGGAGACTGTGCAAGGTCTGGTGCAGGACAGTCCGAGTTCGAGTTATTTAAAGAGAGTCGTCATGAGTCGTGAACGAACGGTACGGACTCCGGACATTGAGGAGACTGTGCTAGGTCTGGTACAGGACAGTCCAAGTTCGAGTTCTTTAAAGAGAGTCGTCATGAGTCGTGAACGAACGGTACGGACTCCGGACATTGAGGAGACTGTGCTAGGTCTGGTGCAGGACAGTCCAAGTTCGAGTTCTTTAAAGAGAGTCGTCACGAGTCGTGAACGAACGGTACGGACTCCGGACATTGAGGAGACTGTTCTAGGTCTGGTACAGGACAGTCCAAGTTCCAGTTCTTTAAAGAGAGTCGTCATGAGTCGTGAACGAACGGTACGGACTCCGGACATTGAGGAGACTGTGCTAGGTCTGGTGCAGGACAGTCCAAGTTCGAGTTCTTTAAAGAGAGTCGTCATGAGTCGTGAACGAACAGTATGGACTCCGGACATTGAGGAGACTGTGCTAGGTCTGGTACAGGACAGTCCAAGTTCGAGTTCTTTAAAGAGAGTCGTCATGAGTCGTGAACGAACGGTATGGACTCCGGACATTGAGGAGACTGTGCTAGGTCTGGTGCAGGACAGTCCAAGTTCGAGTTCTTTAAAGAGAGTCGTCATGAGTCGTGAACGAACAGTATGGACTCCGGACATTGAGGAGACTGTGCTAGGTCTGGTACAGGACAGTCCAAGTTCCAGTTCTTTAAAGAGAGTCGTCATGAGTCGTGAACGAACGGTACGGACTCCGGACATTGAGGAGACTGTTCTAGGTCTGGTACAGGACAGTCCAAGTTCGAGTTCTTTAAAGAGAGTCGTCCTGAGTCGTGAGCGTACGGTACGGACTCCGGACATTGAGGAGACTGTGCAAGGTCTGGTGCAGGACAGTCCGAGTTCGAGTTATTTAAAGAGAGTCGTCATGAGTCGTGAACGAACGGTACGGACTCCGGACATTGAGGAGACTGTGCTAGGTCTGGTACAGGACAGTCCAAGTTCGAGTTCTTTAAAGAGAGTCGTCATGAGTCGTGAACGAACGGTACGGACTCCGGACATTGAGGAGACTGTGCTAGGTCTGGTGCAGGACAGTCCAAGTTCGAGTTCTTTAAAGAGAGTCGTCATGAGTCGTGAACGAACAGTATGGACTCCGGACATTGAGGAGACTGTGCTAGGTCTGGTGCAGGACAGTCCAAGTTCGAGTTCTTTAAAGAGAGTCGTCATGAGTCGTGAACGAACAGTATGGACTCCGGACATTGAGGAGACTGTGCTAGGTCTGGTGCAGGACAGTCCGAGTTCGAGTTATTTAAAGAGAGTCGTCATGAGTCGTGAACGTGCGGTACGGACTCCGAACATTGAGGAGACTGTTCTAGGTCTGGTACAGGACAGTCCAAGTTCGAGTTCTTTAAAGAGAGTCGTCATGAGTCGTGAACGAACGGTACGGACTCCGGACATTGAGGAGACTGTGCTAGGTCTGGTGCAGGACAGTCCAAGTTCGAGTTCTTTAAAGAGAGTCGTCATGAGTCGTGAACGAACGGTATGGACTCCGGACATTGAGGAGACTGTGCTAGGTCTGGTGCAGGACAGTCCAAGTTCGAGTTCTTTAAAGAGAGTCGTCATGAGTCGTGAACGAACGGTACGGACTCCGGACATTGAGGAGACTGTGCAAGGTCTGGTGCAGGACAGTCCGAGTTCGAGTTATTTAAAGAGAGTCGTCATGAGTCGTGAACGAACGGTACGGACTCCGGACATTGAGGAGACTGTGCTAGGTCTGGTACAGGACAGTCCAAGTTCCAGTTCTTTAAAGAGAGTCGTCATGAGTCGTGAACGAATGGTACGGACTCCGGACATTGAGGAGACTGTGCTAGGTCTGGTGCAGGACAGTCCAAGTTCGAGTTCTTTAAGGAGAGTCGTCACGAGTCGTGAACGAACGGTACGGACTCCGGACATTGAGGAGACTGTGCTAGGTCTGTTACAGGACAGTCCAAGTTCGAGTTCTTTAAAGAGAGTCGTCATGAGTCGTGAACGAACGGTACGGACTCCGGACATTGAGGAGACTGTGCTAGGTCTGGTGCAGAACTGTCCAAGTTCGAGTTCTTTAAAGAGAGTCGTCACGAGTCGTGAACGAACGGTACGGACTCCGGACATTGAGGAGACTGTTCTAGGTCTGGTACAGGACAGTCCAAGTTCCAGTTCTTTAAAGAGAGTCGTCATGAGTCGTGAACGAACGGTACGGACTCCGGACATTGAGGAGACTGTGCTAGGTCTGGTGCAGGACAGTCCAAGTTCGAGTTCTTTAAAGAGAGTCGTCATGAGTCGTGAACGAACGGTACGGACTCCGGACATTGAGGAGACTGTGCAAGGTCTGGTGCAGGACAGTCCGAGTTCGAGTTATTTAAAGAGAGTCGTCATGAGTCGTGAACGAACGGTACGGACTCCGGACATTGAGGAGACTGTTCTAGGTCTGGTACAGGACAGTCCAAGTTCCAGTTCTTTAAAGAGAGTCGTCATGAGTCGTGAACGAATGGTACGGACTCCGGACATTGGGAGACTGTGCTAGGTCTGGTGCAGGACACTCCAAGTTCGAGTTGTTTAAAGAGAGTCGTCCTGAGTCGTGAACGAACGGTACGGACTCCGGACATTGAGGAGACTGTGCAAGGTCTGGTGCAGGACAGTCCGAGTTCGAGTTATTTAAAGAGAGTCGTCATGAGTCGTGAACGTGCGGTACGGACTCCGAACATTGAGGAGACTGTTCTAGGTCTGGTACAAGACAGTACAAGTTCGAGTTCTTTAAAGAGAGTCGTCATGAGTCGTGAACGAACGGTACGGACTCCGGACATTGAGGAGACTGTGCTAGGTCTGGTGCAGGACAGTCCAAGTTCGAGTTCTTTAAAGAGAGTCGTCATGAGTCGTGAACGAACAGTATGGACTCCGGACATTGAGGAGACTGTGCTAGGTCTGGTGCAGGACAGTCCAAGTTCGAGTTCTTTAAAGAGAGTCGTCATGAGTCGTGAACGAACAGTATGGACTCCGGACATTGAGGAGACTGTGCTAGGTCTGGTGCAGGACAGTCCGAGTTCGAGTTATTTAAAGAGAGTCGTCATGAGTCGTGAACGAGCGGTACGGACTCCGAACATTGAGGAGACTGTTCTAGGTCTGGTACAGGACAGTCCAAGTTCCAGTTCTTTAAAGAGAGTCGTCATGAGTCGTGAACGAACGGTACGGACTCCGGACATTGAGGAGACTGTGCTAGGTCTGGTGCAGGACAGTCCAAGTTCGAGTTCTTTAAAGAGAGTCGTCATGAGTCGTGAACGAACAGTATGGACTCCGGACATTGAGGAGACTGTGCTAGGTCTGGTGCAGGACAGTCCAAGTTCGAGTTCTTTAAAGGGAGTCGTCATGAGTCGTGAACGAACGGTACGGACTGCGGACATTGAGGAGACTGTGCAAGGTCTGGTGCAGGACAGTCCGAGTTCGAGTTATTTAAAGAGAGTCGTCATGAGTCGTGAACGAGCGGTACGGACTCCGAACATTGAGGAGACTGTGCTAGGTCTGGTACAGGACAGTCCAATTTCCAGTTCTTTAAAGAGAGTCGTCATGAGTCGTGAACGAATGGTACGGACTCCGGACATTGAGGAGACTGTGCTAGGTCTGGTGCAGGACACTCCAAGTTCGAGTTCTTTAAGGAGAGTCGTCACGAGTCGTGAACGAACGGTACGGACTCCGGACATTGAGGAGACTGTGCTAGGTGTGTTACAGGACAGTCCAAGTTCGAGTTCTTTAAAGAGAGTCGTCATGAGTCGTGAACGAACGGTACGGACTCCGGACATTGAGGAGACTGTGCTAGGTCTGGTGCAGAACTGTCCAAGTTCGAGTTCTTTAAAGAGAGTCGTCACGAGTCGTGAACGAACGGTACGGACTCCGGACATTGAGGAGACTGTTCTAGGTCTGGTACAGGACAGTCCAAGTTCCAGTTCTTTAAAGAGAGTCGTCATGAGTCGTGAACGAACGGTACGGACTCCGGACATTGAGGAGACTGTGCTACGTCTGGTGCAGGACAGTCCAAGTTCGAGTTCTTTAAAGAGAGTCGTCATGAGTCGTGAACGAACAGTACGGACTCCGGACATTGAAGAGACTGTGCTAGGTCTGGTGCAGGACAGTCCAAGTTCGAGTTCTTTAAAGAGAGTCGTCATGAGTCGTGAACGAACGGTACGGACTCCGGACATTGAGGAGACTGTGCTAGGTCTGGTGCAGGACCCTCCAAGTTCGAGTTCTTTAAAGGAGAGTCGTCACGAATCGTGAACGAACGGTACGGACTCCGGACATTGAGGAGACTGTGCTAGGTCTGGTACAGGACAGTCCAAGTTCGAGTTCTTTAAAGAGAGTCGTCCTGAGTCGTGAGCGTACGGTACGGACTCCGGATATTGAGGAGACTGTGCAAGGTCTGGTGCAGGACAGTCCGAGTTCGAGTTATTTAAAGAGAGTCGTCATGAGTCGTGAACGAGCGGTACGGACTCCGGACATTGAGGAGACTGTGCTAGGTCTGGTACAGGACAGTCCAAGTTCGAGTTCTTTAAAGAGAGTCGTCATGAGTCGTGAACGAACGGTACGGACTCCGGACATTGAGGAGACTGTGCTAGGTCTGGTGCAGGACAGTCCAAGTTCGAGTTCTTTAAAGAGAGTCGTCATGAGTCGTGAACGAACGGTACGGACTCCGGACATTGAGGAGACTGTTCTAGGTCTGGTACAGGACAGTCCAAGTTCGAGTTCTTTAAAGAGAGTCGTCATGAGTCGTGAACGAACGGTACGGACTCCGGACATTGAGGAGACTGTGCTAGGTCTGGTGCAGGACAGTCCAAGTTCGAGTTCTTTAAAGAGAGTCGTCATGAGTCGTGAACGAACAGTATGGACTCCGGACATTGAGGAGACTGTGCTAGGTCTGGTACAGGACAGTCCAAGTTCGAGTTCTTTAAAGAGAGTCGTCATGAGTCGTGAACGAACGGTATGGACTCCGGACATTGAGGAGACTGTGCTAGGTCTGGTGCAGGACAGTCCAAGTTCGAGTTCTTTAAAGAGAGTCGTCATGAGTCGTGAACGAACAGTATGGACTCCGGACATTGAGGAGACTGTGCTAGGTCTGGTACAGGACAGTCCAAGTTCCAGTTCTTTAAAGAGAGTCGTCATGAGTCGTGAACGAACGGTACGGACTCCGGACATTGAGGAGACTGTTCTAGGTCTGGTACAGGACAGTCCAAGTTCGAGTTCTTTAAAGAGAGTCGTCCTGAGTCGTGAGCGTACGGTACGGACTCCGGACATTGAGGAGACAGTGCAAGGTCTGGTGCAGGACAGTCCGAGTTCGAGTTATTTAAAGAGAGTCGTCATAATTCGTGAACGAACGGTACGGACTCCGGACATTAAGGAGACTGTGCTAGGTCTGGTGCAGAACAGTCCAAGTTCGAGTTCTTTAAAGAGAGTCGTCACGAGTCGTGAACGAACGGTACGGACTCCGGACATTGAGGAGACTGTTCTAGGTCTGGTACAGGACAGTCCAAGTTCCAGTTCTTTAAAGAGAGTCGTCATGAGTCGTGAACGAACGGTACGGACTCCGGACATTGAGGAGACTGTGCTACGTCTGGTGCAGGACAGTCCAAGTTCGAGTTCTTTAAAGAGAGTCGTCATGAGTCGTGAACGAACAGTATGGACTCCGGACATTGAAGAGACTGTGCTAGGTCTGGTGCAGGACTGTCCAAGTTCGAGTTCTTTAAAGAGAGTCGTCATGAGTCGTGAACGAACGGTATGTACTCCGGACATTGAGGAGACTCTGCTAGGTCTGGTACAGGACAGTCTAAGTTCGAATTTTTTAAAGAGAGTCGTCATGAGTCGTGAACGAACGGTACGGACTCCGGACATTGAGGAGACTGTGCAAGGTCTGGTGCAGGACAGTCCGAGTTCGAGTTATTTAAAGAGAGTCGTCATGAGTCTTGAACAAACGGTACGGACTCCGGACATTGAGGAGACTGTTCTAGGTCTGGTACAGGACAGTCCAAGTTCCAGTTCTTTAAAGAGAGTCGTCATGAGTCGTGAACGAATGGTACGGACTCCGGACATTGGGAGACTGTGCTAGGTCTGGTGCAGGACACTCCAAGTTCGAGTTGTTTAAAGAGAGTCGTCCTGAGTCGTGAGCGTACGGTACGGACTCCGGACATTGAGGAGACTGTGCAAGGTCTGGTGCAGGACAGTCCGAGTTCGAGTTATTTAAAGAGAGTCGTCATGAGTCGTTAACGTGCGGTACGGACTCCGAACATTGAGGAGACTGTTCTAGGTCTGGTACAAGACAGTACAAGTTCGAAATCTTTAAAGAGAGTCGTCATGAGTCGTGAACGAACGGTACGGATTACGGACATTGAGGAGACTGTGCTAGGTCTGGTGCAGGACAGTCCAAGTTCGAGTTATTTAAAGAGAGTCGTCATGAGTCGTGAACGAACAGTATGGACTCCGGACATTGAGGAGACTGTGCTAGGTCTGGTGCAGGAGAGTCCAAGTTCGAGTTCTTTAAAGAGAGTCGTCATGAGTCGTGAACGAACGGTATGGACTCCGGACATTGAAGGAGACTGTGCTAGGTCTGGTGCAGGACAGTCCGAGTTCGAGTTATTTAAAGAGAGTCGTCATGAGTCGTTAACGAACGGTACGGACTCCGAACATTGAGGAGACTGTTCTAGGTCTGGTACAAGACAGTACAAGTTCGAAATCTTTAAAGAGAGTCGTCATGAGTCGTGAACGAACGGTACGGACTCCGGACATTGAGGAGACTGTGCTAGGTCTGGTGCAGGACAGTCCAAGTTCGAGTTCTTTAAAGAGAGTCGTCATGAGTCGTGAACGAACAGTATGGACTCCGGACATTGAGGAGACTGTGCTAGGTCTGGTGCAGGAGAGTCCTAGTTCGAGTTCTTTAAAGAGAGTCGTCATGAGTCGTGAACGAAAGGTACGGACTGCGGATATTGAGGAGACTGTGCAAGGTCTGGTGCAGGACAGTCCGAGTTCGAGTTATTTAAAGAGAGTCGTCATGAGTCGTAAACGAGCGGTACGGACTCCGAACATTGAGGAGACTGTGCTAGGTCTGGTACAGGACAGTCCAATTTCCAGTTCTTTAAAGAGAGTCGTCATGAGTCGTGAACGAATGGTACGGACTCCGGACATTGAGGAGACTGTGCTAGGTCTGGTGCAGGACACTCCAAGTTCGAGTTCTTTAAGGAGAGTCGTCACGAGTCGTGAACGAACGGTACGGACTCCGGACATTGAGGAGACTGTGCTAGGTGTGTTACAGGACAGTCCAAGTTCGAGTTCTTTAAAGAGAGTCGTCATGAGTCGTGAACGAACGGTACGGACTCCGGACATTGAGGAGACTGTGCTAGGTCTGGTGCAGAACTGTCCAAGTTCGAGTTCTTTAAAGAGAGTCGTCACGAGTCGTGAACGAACGGTACGGACTCCGGACATTGAGGAGACTGTTCTAGGTCTGGTACAGGACAGTCCAAGTTCCAGTTCTTTAAAGAGAGTCGTCATGAGTCGTGAACGAACGGTACGGACTCCGGACATTGAGGAGACTGTGCTAGGTCTGGTGCAGGACAGTCCAAGTTCGAGTTCTTTAAAGAGAGTCGTCATGAGTCGTGAACGAACAGTACGGACTCCGGACATTGAAGAGACTGTGCTAGGTCTGGTGCAGGACAGTCCAAGTTCGAGTTCTTTAAAGAGAGTCGTCATGAGTCGTGAACGAACGGTATGGACTCCGGACATTGAGGAGACTGTGCTAGGTCTGGTACAGGACAGTTCCAAGTTCGAGTTCTTTAAAGAGAGTCGTCACGAGTCGTGAACGAACGGTACGGACTCCGGACATTGAGGAGACTGTTCTAGGTCTGGTACAGGACAGTCCAAGTTCCAGTTCTTTAAAGAGAGTCGTCATGAGTCGTGAACGAACGGTACGGACTCCGGACATTGAGGAGACTGTGCTAGGTCTGGTGCAGGACAGTCCAAGTTCGAGTTCTTTAAAGAGAGTCGTCATGAGTCGTGAACGAACAGTATGGACTCCGGACATTGAAGAGACTGTGCTAGGTCTGGTGCAGGACAGTCCAAGTTCGAGTTCTTTAAAGGGAGTCGTCATTAGTCGTGAACGAACGGTACGGACTGCGGACATTGAGGAGACTGTGCAAGGTCTGGTGCATAACAGTCCGAGTTCGAGTTATTTAAAGAGAGTCGTCATGAGTCGTGAACCAGCGGTACGGACTCCGCACATTGAGGAGACTGTGCTAGGTCTGGTACAAGACAGTTCAAGTTCGAGTTCTTTAAAGAGACTCGTCATGAGTCGTGAACGAACGGTACGGACTCCGGACATTGAGGAGACTGTGCTAGGTCTGGTACAGGACAGTCCAAGTTCGAGTTCTTTAAAGAGAGTCGTCATGAGTCGTGAACGAACAATATGGACTCCGGACATTGAGGAGACTGTGCTAGGTCTGGTGCAGGACAGTCCAAGTTCGAGTTCTTTAAAGAGATTCGTCATGAGTCGTGAACGAACAGTATGGACTCCGGACATTGAGGAGACTGTGCTAGGTCTGGTACAGGACAGTCCAAGTTCCAGTTCTTTAAAGAGAGTCGTCACGAGTCGTGAACGAACGGTACGGACTCCGGACATTGAGGAGACTGTTCTAGGTCTGGTACAGGACAGTCCAAGTTCGAGTTCTTTAAAGAGAGTCGTCCTGAGTCGTGAGCGTACGGTACGGACTCCGGACATTGAGGAGACAGTGCAAGGTCTGGTGCAGGACAGTCCGAGTTCGAGTTATTTAAAGAGAGTCGTCATAATTCGTGAACGAACGGTACGGACTCCGGACATTAAGGAGACTGTGCTAGGTCTGGTGCAGAACAGTCCAAGTTCGAGTTCTTTAAAGAGAGTCGTCACGAGTCGTGAACGAACGGTACGGACTCCGGACATTGAGGAGACTGTTCTAGGTCTGGTACAGGACAGTCCAAGTTCCAGTTCTTTAAAGAGAGTCGTCATGAGTCGTGAACGAACGGTACGGACTCCGGACATTGAGGAGACTGTGCTACGTCTGGTGCAGGACAGTCCAAGTTCGAGTTCTTTAAAGAGAGTCGTCATGAGTCGTGAACGAACAGTATGGACTCCGGACATTGAAGAGACTGTGCTAGGTCTGGTGCAGGACTGTCCAAGTTCGAGTTCTTTAAAGAGAGTCGTCATGAGTCGTGAACGAACGGTATGTACTCCGGACATTGAGGAGACTCTGCTAGGTCTGGTACAGGACAGTCTAAGTTCGAATTTTTTAAAGAGAGTCGTCATGAGTCGTGAACGAACGGTACGGACTCCGGACATTGAGGAGACTGTGCAAGGTCTGGTGCAGGACAGTCCGAGTTCGAGTTATTTAAAGAGAGTCGTCATGAGTCTTGAACAAACGGTACGGACTCCGGACATTGAGGAGACTGTTCTAGGTCTGGTACAGGACAGTCCAAGTTCCAGTTCTTTAAAGAGAGTCGTCATGAGTCGTGAACGAATGGTACGGACTCCGGACATTGGGAGACTGTGCTAGGTCTGGTGCAGGACACTCCAAGTTCGAGTTGTTTAAAGAGAGTCGTCCTGAGTCGTGAGCGTACGGTACGGACTCCGGACATTGAGGAGACTGTGCAAGGTCTGGTGCAGGACAGTCCGAGTTCGAGTTATTTAAAGAGAGTCGTCATGAGTCGTTAACGTGCGGTACGGACTCCGAACATTGAGGAGACTGTTCTAGGTCTGGTACAAGACAGTACAAGTTCGAAATCTTTAAAGAGAGTCGTCATGAGTCGTGAACGAACGGTACGGATTACGGACATTGAGGAGACTGTGCTAGGTCTGGTGCAGGACAGTCCAAGTTCGAGTTATTTAAAGAGAGTCGTCATGAGTCGTGAACGAACAGTATGGACTCCGGACATTGAGGAGACTGTGCTAGGTCTGGTGCAGGAGAGTCCTAGTTCGAGTTCTTTAAAGGGAGTCGTCATGAGTCGTGAACGAAAGGTACGGACTGCGGATATTGAGGAGACTGTGCAAGGTCTGGTGCAGGACAGTCCGAGTTCGAGTTATTTAAAGAGAGTCGTCATGAGTCGTGAACGAGCGGTACGGACTCCGAACATTGAGGAGACTGTGCTAGGTCTGGTACAGGACAGTCCAATTTCCAGTTCTTTAAAGAGAGTCGTCATGAGTCGTGAACGAATGGTACGGACTCCGGACATTGAGGAGACTGTGCTAGGTCTGGTGCAGGACACTCCAAGTTCGAGTTCTTTAAGGAGAGTCGTCACGAGTCGTGAACGAACGGTACGGACTCCGGACATTGAGGAGACTGTGCTAGGTGTGTTACAGGACAGTCCAAGTTCGAGTTCTTTAAAGAGAGTCGTCATGAGTCGTGAACGAACGGTACGGACTCCGGACATTGAGGAGACTGTGCTAGGTCTGGTGCAGAACTGTCCAAGTTCGAGTTCTTTAAAGAGAGTCGTCACGAGTCGTGAACGAACGGTACGGACTCCGGACATTGAGGAGACTGTTCTAGGTCTGGTACAGGACAGTCCAAGTTCCAGTTCTTTAAAGAGAGTCGTCATGAGTCGTGAACGAACGGTACGGACTCCGGACATTGAGGAGACTGTGCTAGGTCTGGTGCAGGACAGTCCAAGTTCGAGTTCTTTAAAGAGAGTCGTCACGAGTCGTGAACGAACGGTACGGACTCCGGACATTGAGGAGACTGTGCTAGGTCTGGTACAGGACAGTCCAAGTTCGAGTTCTTTAAAGAGAGTCGTCATGAGTCGTGAGCGTACGGTACGGACTCCGGACATTGAGGAGACTGTGCAAGGTCTGGTGCAGGACAGTCCGAGTTCGAGTTATTTAAAGAGAGTCGTCATGAGTCGTGAACGAGCGGTACGGACTCCGAACATTGAGGAGACTGTTCTAGGTCTGGTACAGGACAGTCCAAGTTTCCAGTTCTTTAAAGAGAGTCGTCATGAGTCGTGAACGAACGGTACGGACTCCGGACATTGAGGAGACTGTGCTAGGTCTGGTGCAGAACAGTCCAAGTTCGAGTTCTTTAAAGAGAGTCGTCACGAGTCGTGAACGAACGGTACGGACTCCGGACATTGAGGAGACTGTTCTAGGTCTGGTACAGGACAGTCCAAGTTCCAGTTCTTTAAAGAGAGTCGTCATGAGTCGTGAACGAACGGTACGGACTCCGGACATTGAGGAGACTGTGCTAGGTCTGGTGCAGGACAGTCCAAGTTCGAGTTCTTTAAAGAGAGTCGTCATGAGTCGTGAACGAACAGTATGGACTCCGGACATTGAAGAGACTGTGCTAGGTCTGGTGCAGGACAGTCCAAGTTCGAGTTCTTTAAAGGGAGTCGTCATTAGTCGTGAACGAACGGTACGGACTGCGGACATTGAGGAGACTGTGCAAGGTCTGGTGCATAACAGTCCGAGTTCGAGTTATTTAAAGAGAGTCGTCATGAGTCGTGAACCAGCGGTACGGACTCCGCACATTGAGGAGACTGTGCTAGGTCTGGTACAAGACAGTTCAAGTTCGAGTTCTTTAAAGAGACTCGTCATGAGTCGTGAACGAACGGTACGGACTCCGGACATTGAGGAGACTGTGCTAGGTCTGGTACAGGACAGTCCAAGTTCGAGTTCTTTAAAGGGAGTCGTCATTAGTCGTGAACGAACGGTACGGACTGCGGACATTGAGGAGACTGTGCAAGGTCTGGTGCATAACAGTCCGAGTTCGAGTTATTTAAAGAGAGTCGTCATGAGTCGTGAACCAGCGGTACGGACTCCGCACATTGAGGAGACTGTGCTAGGTCTGGTACAAGACAGTTCAAGTTCGAGTTCTTTAAAGAGACTCGTCATGAGTCGTGAACGAACGGTACGGACTCCGGACATTGAGGAGACTGTGCTAGGTCTGGTACAGGACAGTCCAAGTTCGAGTTCTTTAAAGAGAGTCGTCATGAGTCGTGAACGAACAATATGGACTCCGGACATTGAGGAGACTGTGCTAGGTCTGGTGCAGGACAGTCCAAGTTCGAGTTCTTTAAAGAGATTCGTCATGAGTCGTGAACGAACAGTATGGACTCCGGACATTGAGGAGACTGTGCTAGGTCTGGTACAGGACAGTTCCAGTTATTTAAAGAGAGTCGTCATGAGTCGTGAACGAGCGGTATGGACTCCGAACATTGAGGAGACTGTTCTAGGTCTGGTACAGGACAGTCCAAGTTCCAGTTCTTTAAAGAGAGTCGTCACGAGTCGTGAACGAACGGTACGGACTCCGGACATTGAGGAGACTGTTCTAGGTCTGGTACAGGACAGTCCAAGTTCGAGTTCTTTAAAGAGAGTCGTCCTGAGTCGTGAGCGTACGGTACGGACTCCGGACATTGAGGAGACAGTGCAAGGTCTGGTGCAGGACAGTCCGAGTTCGAGTTATTTAAAGAGAGTCGTCATAATTCGTGAACGAACGGTACGGACTCCGGACATTAAGGAGACTGTGCTAGGTCTGGTGCAGAACAGTCCAAGTTCGAGTTCTTTAAAGAGAGTCGTCACGAGTCGTGAACGAACGGTACGGACTCCGGACATTGAGGAGACTGTTCTAGGTCTGGTACAGGACAGTCCAAGTTCCAGTTCTTTAAAGAGAGTCGTCATGAGTCGTGAACGAACGGTACGGACTCCGGACATTGAGGAGACTGTGCTACGTCTGGTGCAGGACAGTCCAAGTTCGAGTTCTTTAAAGAGAGTCGTCATGAGTCGTGAACGAACAGTATGGACTCCGGACATTGAAGAGACTGTGCTAGGTCTGGTGCAGGACTGTCCAAGTTCGAGTTCTTTAAAGAGAGTCGTCATGAGTCGTGAACGAACGGTACGGACTGCGGACATTGAGGAGACTGTGCAAGGTCTGGTGCATAACAGTCCGAGTTCGAGTTATTTAAAGAGAGTCGTCATGAGTCGTGAACCAGCGGTACGGACTCCGCACATTGAGGAGACTGTGCTAGGCCTGGTACAAGACAGTTCAAGTTCGAGTTCTTTAAAGAGACTCGTCATGAGTCGTGAACGAACGGTATGTACTCCGGACATTGAGGAGACTCTGCTAGGTCTGGTACAGGACAGTCTAAGTTCGAATTTTTTAAAGAGAGTCGTCATGAGTCGTGAACGAACGGTACGGACTCCGGACATTGAGGAGACTGTGCAAGGTCTGGTGCAGGACAGTCCGAGTTCGAGTTATTTAAAGAGAGTCGTCATGAGTCTTGAACAAACGGTACGGACTCCGGACATTGAGGAGACTGTTCTAGGTCTGGTACAGGACAGTCCAAGTTCCAGTTCTTTAAAGAGAGTCGTCATGAGTCGTGAACGAATGGTACGGACTCCGGACATTGGGAGACTGTGCTAGGTCTGGTGCAGGACACTCCAAGTTCGAGTTGTTTAAAGAGAGTCGTCCTGAGTCGTGAGCGTACGGTACGGACTCCGGACATTGAGGAGACTGTGCAAGGTCTGGTGCAGGACAGTCCGAGTTCGAGTTATTTAAAGAGAGTCGTCATGAGTCGTTAACGTGCGGTACGGACTCCGAACATTGAGGAGACTGTTCTAGGTCTGGTACAAGACAGTACAAGTTCGAAATCTTTAAAGAGAGTCGTCATGAGTCGTGAACGAACGGTACGGATTACGGACATTGAGGAGACTGTGCTAGGTCTGGTGCAGGACAGTCCAAGTTCGAGTTATTTAAAGAGAGTCGTCATGAGTCGTGAACGAACAGTATGGACTCCGGACATTGAGGAGACTGTGCTAGGTCTGGTGCAGGAGAGTCCTAGTTCGAGTTCTTTAAAGGGAGTCGTCATGAGTCGTGAACGAAAGGTACGGACTGCGGATATTGAGGAGACTGTGCAAGGTCTGGTGCAGGACAGTCCGAGTTCGAGTTATTTAAAGAGAGTCGTCATGAGTCGTAAACGAGCGGTACGGACTCCGAACATTGAGGAGACTGTGCTAGGTCTGGTACAGGACAGTCCAATTTCCAGTTCTTTAAAGAGAGTCGTCATGAGTCGTGAACGAATGGTACGGACTCCGGACATTGGGAGACTGTGCTAGGTCTGGTGCAGGACACTCCAAGTTCGAGTTCTTTAAGGAGAGTCGTCACGAGTCGTGAACGAACGGTACGGACTCCGGACATTGAGGAGACTGTGCTAGGTGTGTTACAGGACAGTCCAAGTTCGAGTTCTTTAAAGAGAGTCGTCATGAGTCGTGAACGAACGGTACGGACTCCGGACATTGAGGAGACTGTGCTAGGTCTGGTGCAGAACTGTCCAAGTTCGAGTTCTTTAAAGAGAGTCGTCACGAGTCGTGAACGAACGGTACGGACTCCGGACATTGAGGAGACTGTTCTAGGTCTGGTACAGGACAGTCCAAGTTCCAGTTCTTTAAAGAGAGTCGTCATGAGTCGTGAACGAACGGTACGGACTCCGGACATTGAGGAGACTGTGCTACGTCTGGTGCAGGACAGTCCAAGTTCGAGTTCTTTAAAGAGAGTCGTCATGAGTCGTGAACGAACAGTATGGACTCCGGACATTGAAGAGACTGTGCTAGGTCTGGTGCAGGACAGTCCAAGTTCGAGTTCTTTAAAGAGATTCGTCATGAGTCGTGAACGAACAGTATGGACTCCGGACATTGAGGAGACTGTGCTAGGTCTGGTACAGGACAGTTCCAGTTATTTAAAGAGAGTCGTCACGAGTCGTGAACGAACGGTACGGACTCCGGACATTGAGGAGACTGTTCTAGGTCTGGTACAGGACAGTCCAAGTTCCAGTTCTTTAAAGAGAGTCGTCATGAGTCGTGAACGAATGGTACGGACTCCGGACATTGGGAGACTGTGCTAGGTCTGGTGCAGGACACTCCAAGTTCGAGTTCTTTAAGGAGAGTCGTCACGAATCGTGAACGAACGGTACGGAGACCGGACATTGAGGAGACTGTGCTAGGTCTGGTACAGGACAGTCCAAGTTCGAGTTCTTTAAAGAGAGTCGTCCTGAGTCGTGAGCGTACGGTACGGACTCCGGATATTGAGGAGACAGTGCAAGGTCTGGTGCAGGACAGTCCGAGTTCGAGTTATTTAAAGAGAGTCGTCATGAGTCCTGAACGAGCGGTACGGACTCCGAACATTGAGGAGACTGTTCTAGGTCTGGTACAGGACAGTCCAATTTCCAGTTCTTTAAAGAGAGTCGTCATGAGTCGTGAACGAACGGTACGGACTCCGGACATTGAGGAGACTGTGCTAGGTCTGGTGCAGGACAGTCCAAGTTCGAGTTCTTTAAAGAGAGTCGTCACGAGTCGTGAACGAACGGTACGGACTCCGGACATTGAGGAGACTGTTCTAGGTCTGGTACAGGACAGTCCAAGTTCCAGTTCTTTAAAGAGAGTCGTCATGAGTCGTGAACGAACGGTACGGACTCCGGACATTGAGGAGACTGTGCTAGGTCTGGTGCAGGACAGTCCAAGTTCGAGTTCTTTAAAGAGAGTCGTCATGAGTCGTGAACGAACAGTATGGACTCCGGACATTGAAGAGACTGTGCTAGGTCTGGTGCAGGACAGTCCAAGTTCGAGTTCTTTAAAGAGAGTCGTCATTAGTCGTGAACGAACGGTACGGACTGCGGACATTGAGGAGACTGTGCAAGGTCTGGTGCATAACAGTCCGAGTTCGAGTTATTTAAAGAGAGTCGTCATGAGTCGTGAACCAGCGGTACGGACTCCGCACATTGAGGAGACTGTGCTAGGTCTGGTACAAGACAGTTCAAGTTCGAGTTCTTTAAAGAGACTCGTCATGAGTCGTGAACGAACGGTACGGACTCCGGACATTGAGGAGACTGTGCTAGGTCTGGTACAGGACAGTCCAAGTTCGAGTTCTTTAAAGAGAGTCGTCATTAGTCGTGAACGAACGGTACGGACTGCGGACATTGAGGAGACTGTGCAAGGTCTGGTGCATAACAGTCCGAGTTCGAGTTATTTAAAGAGAGTCGTCATGAGTCGTGAACCAGCGGTACGGACTCCGCACATTGAGGAGACTGTGCTAGGTCTGGTACAAGACAGTTCAAGTTCGAGTTCTTTAAAGAGACTCGTCATGAGTCGTGAACGAACGGTACGGACTCCGGACATTGAGGAGACTGTGCTAGGTCTGGTACAGGACAGTCCAAGTTCGAGTTCTTTAAAGAGAGTCGTCATGAGTCGTGAACGAACAATATGGACTCCGGACATTGAGGAGACTGTGCTAGGTCTGGTGCAGGACAGTCCAAGTTCGAGTTCTTTAAAGAGATTCGTCATGAGTCGTGAACGAACAGTATGGACTCCGGACATTGAGGAGACTGTGCTAGGTCTGGTACAGGACAGTTCCAGTTATTTAAAGAGAGTCGTCATGAGTCGTGAACGAGCGGTATGGACTCCGAACATTGAGGAGACTGTTCTAGGTCTGGTACAGGACAGTCCAAGTTCCAGTTCTTTAAAGAGAGTCGTCACGAGTCGTGAACGAACGGTACGGACTCCGGACATTGAGGAGACTGTTCTAGGTCTGGTACAGGACAGTCCAAGTTCGAGTTCTTTAAAGAGAGTCGTCCTGAGTCGTGAGCGTACGGTACGGACTCCGGACATTGAGGAGACAGTGCAAGGTCTGGTGCAGGACAGTCCGAGTTCGAGTTATTTAAAGAGAGTCGTCATAATTCGTGAACGAACGGTACGGACTCCGGACATTAAGGAGACTGTGCTAGGTCTGGTGCAGAACAGTCCAAGTTCGAGTTCTTTAAAGAGAGTCGTCACGAGTCGTGAACGAACGGTACGGACTCCGGACATTGAGGAGACTGTTCTAGGTCTGGTACAGGACAGTCCAAGTTCCAGTTCTTTAAAGAGAGTCGTCATGAGTCGTGAACGAACGGTACGGACTCCGGACATTGAGGAGACTGTGCTACGTCTGGTGCAGGACAGTCCAAGTTCGAGTTCTTTAAAGAGAGTCGTCATGAGTCGTGAACGAACAGTATGGACTCCGGACATTGAAGAGACTGTGCTAGGTCTGGTGCAGGACTGTCCAAGTTCGAGTTCTTTAAAGAGAGTCGTCATGAGTCGTGAACGAACGGTACGGACTGCGGACATTGAGGAGACTGTGCAAGGTCTGGTGCATAACAGTCCGAGTTCGAGTTATTTAAAGAGAGTCGTCATGAGTCGTGAACCAGCGGTACGGACTCCGCACATTGAGGAGACTGTGCTAGGCCTGGTACAAGACAGTTCAAGTTCGAGTTCTTTAAAGAGACTCGTCATGAGTCGTGAACGAACGGTATGTACTCCGGACATTGAGGAGACTCTGCTAGGTCTGGTACAGGACAGTCTAAGTTCGAATTTTTTAAAGAGAGTCGTCATGAGTCGTGAACGAACGGTACGGACTCCGGACATTGAGGAGACTGTGCAAGGTCTGGTGCAGGACAGTCCGAGTTCGAGTTATTTAAAGAGAGTCGTCATGAGTCTTGAACAAACGGTACGGACTCCGGACATTGAGGAGACTGTTCTAGGTCTGGTACAGGACAGTCCAAGTTCCAGTTCTTTAAAGAGAGTCGTCATGAGTCGTGAACGAATGGTACGGACTCCGGACATTGGGAGACTGTGCTAGGTCTGGTGCAGGACACTCCAAGTTCGAGTTGTTTAAAGAGAGTCGTCCTGAGTCGTGAGCGTACGGTACGGACTCCGGACATTGAGGAGACTGTGCAAGGTCTGGTGCAGGACAGTCCGAGTTCGAGTTATTTAAAGAGAGTCGTCATGAGTCGTTAACGTGCGGTACGGACTCCGAACATTGAGGAGACTGTTCTAGGTCTGGTACAAGACAGTACAAGTTCGAAATCTTTAAAGAGAGTCGTCATGAGTCGTGAACGAACGGTACGGATTACGGACATTGAGGAGACTGTGCTAGGTCTGGTGCAGGACAGTCCAAGTTCGAGTTATTTAAAGAGAGTCGTCATGAGTCGTGAACGAACAGTATGGACTCCGGACATTGAGGAGACTGTGCTAGGTCTGGTGCAGGAGAGTCCTAGTTCGAGTTCTTTAAAGGGAGTCGTCATGAGTCGTGAACAAAAGGTACGGACTGCGGATATTGAGGAGACTGTGCAAGGTCTGGTGCAGGACAGTCCGAGTTCGAGTTATTTAAAGAGAGTCGTCATGAGTCGTAAACGAGCGGTACGGACTCCGAACATTGAGGAGACTGTGCTAGGTCTGGTACAGGACAGTCCAATTTCCAGTTCTTTAAAGAGAGTCGTCATGAGTCGTGAACGAATGGTACGGACTCCGGACATTGGGAGACTGTGCTAGGTCTGGTGCAGGACACTCCAAGTTCGAGTTCTTTAAGGAGAGTCGTCACGAGTCGTGAACGAACGGTACGGACTCCGGACATTGAGGAGACTGTGCTAGGTGTGTTACAGGACAGTCCAAGTTCGAGTTCTTTAAAGAGAGTCGTCATGAGTCTTGAACGAACGGTACGGACTCCGGACATTGAGGAGACTGTGCTAGGTCTGGTGCAGAACTGTCCAAGTTCGAGTTCTTTAAAGAGAGTCGTCACGAGTCGTGAACGAACGGTACGGACTCCGGACATTGAGGAGACTGTTCTAGGTCTGGTACAGGACAGTCCAAGTTCCAGTTCTTTAAAGAGAGTCGTCATGAGTCGTGAACGAACGGTACGGACTCCGGACATTGAGGAGACTGTGCTACGTCTGGTGCAGGACAGTCCAAGTTCGAGTTCTTTAAAGAGAGTCGTCATGAGTCGTGAACGAACAGTATGGACTCCGGACATTGAAGAGACTGTGCTAGGTCTGGTGCAGGACAGTCCAAGTTCGAGTTCTTTAAAGAGATTCGTCATGAGTCGTGAACGAACAGTATGGACTCCGGACATTGAGGAGACTGTGCTAGGTCTGGTACAGGACAGTTCCAGTTATTTAAAGAGAGTCGTCACGAGTCGTGAACGAACGGTACGGACTCCGGACATTGAGGAGACTGTTCTAGGTCTGGTACAGGACAGTCCAAGTTCCAGTTCTTTAAAGAGAGTCGTCATGAGTCGTGAACGAATGGTACGGACTCCGGACATTGGGAGACTGTGCTAGGTCTGGTGCAGGACCCTCCAAGTTCGAGTTCTTTAAGGAGAGTCGTCACGAATCGTGAACGAACGGTACGGAGACCGGACATTGAGGAGACTGTGCTAGGTCTGGTACAGGACAGTCCAAGTTCGAGTTCTTTAAAGAGAGTCGTCCTGAGTCGTGAGCGTACGGTACGGACTCCGGATATTGAGGAGACAGTGCAAGGTCTGGTGCAGGACAGTCCGAGTTCGAGTTATTTAAAGAGAGTCGTCATGAGTCCTGAACGAGCGGTACGGACTCCGAACATTGAGGAGACTGTTCTAGGTCTGGTACAGGACAGTCCAATTTCCAGTTCTTTAAAGAGAGTCGTCATGAGTCGTGAACGAACGGTACGGACTCCGGACATTGAGGAGACTGTGCTAGGTCTGGTGCAGGACAGTCCAAGTTCGAGTTCTTTAAAGAGAGTCGTCACGAGTCGTGAACGAACGGTACGGACTCCGGACATTGAGGAGACTGTGCTAGGTCTGGTGCAGGACAGTCCAAGTTCGAGTTCTTTAAAGAGAGTCGTCATGAGTCGTGAACGAACGGTACGGACTCCGGACATTGAGGAGACTGTGCTAGGTCTGGTACAGGACAGTCCAAGTTCGAGTTCTTTAAAGACAGTCGTCATGAGTCGTGAACGAACAGTATGGACTCCGGACATTGAAGAGACTGTGCTAGGTCTGGTGCAGGACAGTCCAAGTTCGAGTTCTTTAAAGGGAGTCGTCATTAGTCGTGAACGAACGGTACGGACTGCGGACATTGAGGAGACTGTGCAAGGTCTGGTGCATAACAGTCCGAGTTCGAGTTATTTAAAGAGAGTCGTCATGAGTCGTGAACCAGCGGTACGGACTCCGCACATTGAGGAGACTGTGCTAGGTCTGGTACAAGACAGTTCAAGTTCGAGTTCTTTAAAGAGACTCGTCATGAGTCGTGAACGAACGGTACGGACTCCGGACATTGAGGAGACTGTGCTAGGTCTGGTACAGGACAGTCCAAGTTCGAGTTCTTTAAAGAGAGTCGTCATGAGTCGTGAACGAACAATATGGACTCCGGACATTGAGGAGACTGTGCTAGGTCTGGTGCAGGACAGTCCAAGTTCGAGTTCTTTAAAGAGATTCGTCATGAGTCGTGAACGAACAGTATGGACTCCGGACATTGAGGAGACTGTGCTAGGTCTGGTACAGGACAGTTCCAGTTATTTAAAGAGAGTCGTCATGAGTCGTGAACGAGCGGTATGGACTCCGAACATTGAGGAGACTGTTCTAGGTCTGGTACAGGACAGTCCAAGTTCCAGTTCTTTAAAGAGAGTCGTCACGAGTCGTGAACGAACGGTACGGACTCCGGACATTGAGGAGACTGTTCTAGGTCTGGTACAGGACAGTCCAAGTTCGAGTTCTTTAAAGAGAGTCGTCCTGAGTCGTGAGCGTACGGTACGGACTCCGGACATTGAGGAGACAGTGCAAGGTCTGGTGCAGGACAGTCCGAGTTCGAGTTATTTAAAGAGAGTCGTCATAATTCGTGAACGAACGGTACGGACTCCGGACATTAAGGAGACTGTGCTAGGTCTGGTGCAGAACAGTCCAAGTTCGAGTTCTTTAAAGAGAGTCGTCACGAGTCGTGAACGAACGGTACGGACTCCGGACATTGAGGAGACTGTTCTAGGTCTGGTACAGGACAGTCCAAGTTCCAGTTCTTTAAAGAGAGTCGTCATGAGTCGTGAACGAACGGTACGGACTCCGGACATTGAGGAGACTGTGCTACGTCTGGTGCAGGACAGTCCAAGTTCGAGTTCTTTAAAGAGAGTCGTCATGAGTCGTGAACGAACAGTATGGACTCCGGACATTGAAGAGACTGTGCTAGGTCTGGTGCAGGACTGTCCAAGTTCGAGTTCTTTAAAGAGAGTCGTCATGAGTCGTGAACGAACGGTATGTACTCCGGACATTGAGGAGACTCTGCTAGGTCTGGTACAGGACAGTCTAAGTTCGAATTTTTTAAAGAGAGTCGTCATGAGTCGTGAACGAACGGTACGGACTCCGGACATTGAGGAGACTGTGCAAGGTCTGGTGCAGGACAGTCCGAGTTCGAGTTATTTAAAGAGAGTCGTCATGAGTCTTGAACAAACGGTACGGACTCCGGACATTGAGGAGACTGTTCTAGGTCTGGTACAGGACAGTCCAAGTTCCAGTTCTTTAAAGAGAGTCGTCATGAGTCGTGAACGAATGGTACGGACTCCGGACATTGGGAGACTGTGCTAGGTCTGGTGCAGGACACTCCAAGTTCGAGTTGTTTAAAGAGAGTCGTCCTGAGTCGTGAGCGTACGGTACGGACTCCGGACATTGAGGAGACTGTGCAAGGTCTGGTGCAGGACAGTCCGAGTTCGAGTTATTTAAAGAGAGTCGTCATGAGTCGTTAACGTGCGGTACGGACTCCGAACATTGAGGAGACTGTTCTAGGTCTGGTACAAGACAGTACAAGTTCGAAATCTTTAAAGAGAGTCGTCATGAGTCGTGAACGAACGGTACGGATTACGGACATTGAGGAGACTGTGCTAGGTCTGGTGCAGGACAGTCCAAGTTCGAGTTATTTAAAGAGAGTCGTCATGAGTCGTGAACGAACAGTATGGACTCCGGACATTGAGGAGACTGTGCTAGGTCTGGTGCAGGAGAGTCCTAGTTCGAGTTCTTTAAAGGGAGTCGTCATGAGTCGTGAACGAACAGGTATGGACTCCGGACATTGAGGAGACTGTGCTAGGTCTGGTGCAGGACAGTCCGAGTTCGAGTTATTTAAAGAGAGTCGTCATGAGTCGTTAACGAGCGGTACGGACTCCGAACATTGAGGAGACTGTTCTAGGTCTGGTACAGGACAGTCCAAGTTCCAGTTCTTTAAAGAGAGTCGTCATGAGTCGTGAACGAACAGTATGGACTCCGGACATTGAAGAGACTGTGCTAGGTCTGGTACAGGACAGTCCAAGTTCGAGTTCTTTAAAGAGAGTCGTCCTGAGTCGTGAGCGTACGGTACGGACTCCGGACATTGAGGAGACTGTGCAAGGTCTGGTGCAGGACAGTCCAAGTTCGAGTTCTTTAAAGAGAGTCGTCACGAGTCGTGAACGAACGGTACGGACTCCGGACATTGAGGAGACTGTTCTAGGTCTGGTACAGGACAGTCCAAGTTCCAGTTCTTTAAAGAGAGTCGTCATGAGTCGTGAACGAACGGTACGGACTCCGGACATTGAGGAGACTGTGCTAGGTCTGGTACAGGACAGTCCAAGTTCCAGTTCTTTAAAGAGAGTCGTCATGAGTCGTGAACGAATGGTACGGACTCCGGACATTGAGGAGACTGTGCTAGGTCTGGTGCAGGACAGTCCAAGTTCGAGTTCTTTAAAGAGAGTCGTCATGAGTCGTGAACGAACAGTATGGACTCCGGACATTGAAGAGACTGTGCTAGGTCTGGTGCAGGACTGTCCAAGTTCCAGTTCTTTAAAGAGAGTCGTCACGAGTCGTGAACGAACGGTACGGACTCCGGACATTGAGGAGACTGTTCTAGGTCTGGTACAGGACAGTCCAAGTTCGAGTTCTTTAAAGAGAGTCGTCATGAGTCGTGAACGAACGGTACGGACTCCGGACATTGAGGAGACTGTGCTAGGTCTGGTGCAGAACAGTCCAAGTTCGAGTTCTTTAAAGAGAGTCGTCACGAGTCGTGAACGAACGGTACGGACTCCGGACATTGAGGAGACTGTTCTAGGTCTGGTACAGGACAGTCCAAGTTCCAGTTCTTTAAAGAGAGTCGTCATGAGTCGTGAACGAACGGTACGGACTCCGGACATTGAGGAGACTGTGCTAGGTCTGGTACAGGACAGTCCAAGTTCCAGTTCTTTAAAGAGAGTCGTCATGAGTCGTGAACGAATGGTACGGACTCCGGACATTGAGGAGACTGTGCTAGGTCTGGTGCAGGACAGTCCAAGTTCGAGTTCTTTAAAGAGAGTCGTCATGAGTCGTGAACGAACAGTATGGACTCCGGACATTGAAGAGACTGTGCTAGGTCTGGTGCAGGACTGTCCAAGTTCCAGTTCTTTAAAGAGAGTCGTCACGAGTCGTGAACGAACGGTACGGACTCCGGACATTGAGGAGACTGTTCTAGGTCTGGTACAGGACAGTCCAAGTTCCAGTTCTTTAAAGAGAGTCGTCATGAGTCGTGAACGAACGGTACGGACTCCGGACATTGAGGAGACTGTGCTAGGTCTGGTGCAGGACAGTCCAAGTTCGAGTTCTTTAAAGAGAGTCGTCATGAGTCGTGAACGAACAGTATGGACTCCGGACATTGAAGAGACTGTGCTAGGTCTGGTGCAGGACTGTCCAAGTTCGAGTTCTTTAAAGAGAGTCGTCATGAGTCGTGAACGAACGGTATGTACTCCGGACATTGAGGAGACTCTGCTAGGTCTGGTACAGGACAGTCTAAGTTCGAATTTTTAAAGAGAGTCGTCATGAGTCGTGAACGAACGGTACGGACTCCGGACATTGAGGAGACTGTGCAAGGTCTGGTGCAGGACAGTCCGAGTTCGAGTTATTTAAAGAGAGTCGTCATGAGTCTTGAACAAACGGTACGGACTCCGGACATTGAGGAGACTGTTCTAGGTCTGGTGCAGACAGTCCAAGTTCGAGTTCTTTAAAGAGAGTCGTCACGAGTCGTGAACGAACGGTACGGACTCCGGACATTGAGGAGACTGTTCTAGGTCTGGTGCAGGACAGTCCAAGTTCGAGTTCTTTAAAGAGAGTCGTCATGAGTCGTGAACGAACGGTACGGACTCCGGACATTGAGGAGACTGTGCTAGGTCTGGTGCAGGACAGTCCAAGTTCGAGTTCTTTAAAGAGAGTCGTCATGAGTCGTGAACGAACAGTATGGACTCCGGACATTGAGGAGACTGTGCTAGGTCTGGTGCAGGACAGTCCAAGTTCGAGTTCTTTAAAGAGAGTCGTCATGAGTCGTGAACGAAAGGTACGGACTGCGGATATTGAGGAGACTGTGCAAGGTCTGGTGCAGGACAGTCCGAGTTCGAGTTATTTAAAGAGAGTCGTCATGAGTCGTGAACGAGCGGTACGGACTCCGAACATTGAGGAGACTGTGCTAGGTCTGGTACAGGACAGTCCAATTTCCAGTTCTTTAAAGAGAGTCGTCATGAGTCGTGAACGAATGGTACGGACTCCGGACATTGGGAGACTGTGCTAGGTCTGGTGCAGGACACTCCAAGTTCGAGTTCTTTAAGGAGAGTCGTCACGAGTCGTGAACGAACGGTACGGACTCCGGACATTGAGGAGACTGTGCTAGGTGTGTTACAGGACAGTCCAAGTTCGAGTTCTTTAAAGAGAGTCGTCATGAGTCGTGAACGAACGGTACGGACTCCGGACATTGAGGAGACTGTGCTAGGTCTGGTGCAGAACTGTCCAAGTTCGAGTTCTTTAAAGAGAGTCGTCACGAGTCGTGAACGAACGGTACGGACTCCGGACATTGAGGAGACTGTTCTAGGTCTGGTACAGGACAGTCCAAGTTCCAGTTCTTTAAAGAGAGTCGTCATGAGTCGTGAACGAACGGTACGGACTCCGGACATTGAGGAGACTGTGCTACGTCTGGTGCAGGACAGTCCAAGTTCGAGTTCTTTAAAGAGAGTCGTCATGAGTCGTGAACGAACAGTATGGACTCCGGACATTGAAGAGACTGTGCTAGGTCTGGTGCAGGACAGTCCAAGTTCGAGTTCTTTAAAGGGAGTCGTCATTAGTCGTGAACGAACGGTACGGACTGCGGACATTGAGGAGACTGTGCAAGGTCTGGTGCATAACAGTCCGAGTTCGAGTTATTTAAAGAGAGTCGTCATGAGTCGTGAACCAGCGGTACGGACTCCGCACATTGAGGAGACTGTGCTAGGTCTGGTACAAGACAGTTCAAGTTCGAGTTCTTTAAAGAGACTCGTCATGAGTCGTGAACGAACGGTACGGACTCCGGACATTGAGGAGACTGTGCTAGGTCTGGTACAGGACAGTCCAAGTTCGAGTTCTTTAAAGAGAGTCGTCATGAGTCGTGAACGAACAGTATGGACTCCGGACATTGAGGAGACTGTGCTAGGTCTGGTGCAGGACAGTCCAAGTTCGAGTTCTTTAAAGAGAGTCGTCATGAGTCGTGAACGAACGGTACGGACTCCGGACATTGAGGAGACTGTGCTAGGTCTGGTGCATAACAGTCCTAGTTCGAGTTATTTAAAGAGAGTCGTCATGAGTCGTGAACGAACGGTACGGACTCCGGACATTGAGGAGACTGTTCTAGGTCTGGTACAGGACAGTCCAAGTTCGAGTTCTTTAAAGAGAGTCGTCATGAGTCGTGAACGAACGGTACGGACTCCGGACATTGAGGAGACTGTGCTAGGTCTGGTACAGGACAGTCCAAGTTCGAGTTCTTTAAAGAGAGTCGTCATGAGTCGTGAACGAACGGTATGGACTCCGGACATTGAGGAGACTGTGCTAGGTCTGGTGCAGGACAGTCCAAGTTCGAGTTCTTTAAAGAGAGTCATGAGTCGTGAACGAACAGTATGGACTCCGGACATTGAGGAGACTGAGCTAGGTCTGGTACAGGACAGTTCCAGTTATTTAAAGAGAGTCGTCATGAGTCGTGAACGAGCGGTATGGACTCCGGACATTGAGGAGACTGTTCTAGGTCTGGTACAGGACAGTCCAAGTTCCAGTTCTTTAAAGAGAGTCGTCATGAGTCGTGAACGAATGGTACGGACTCCGGACATTGAGGAGACTGTTCTAGGTCTGGTACAGGACAGTCCAAGTTCGAGTTCTTTAAAGAGAGTCGTCCTGAGTCGTGAACGTACGGTACGGACTCCGGACATTGAGGAGACAGTGTGCAAGGTCTGGTGCAGGACAGTCCGAGTTCGAGTTATTTAAAGAGAGTCGTCATGAGTCGTGAACGAGCGGTACGGACTCCGGACATTGAGGAGACTGTTCTAGGTCTGGTACAGGACAGTCCAAGTTCCAGTTCTTTAAAGAGAGTCGTCATGAGTCGTGAACGAACGGTACGGACTCCGGACATTGAGGAGACTGTGCTAGGTCTGGTACAGGACAGTCCAAGTTCCAGTTCTTTAAAGAGAGTCGTCATGAGTCGTGAACGAATGGTACGGACTCCGGACATTGGGAGACTGTGCTAGGTCTGGTGCAGGACAGTCCAAGTTCGAGTTCTTTAAAGAGAGTCGTCATGAGTCGTGAACGAACGGTACGGACTCCGGACATTGAAGAGACTGTGCTAGGTCTGGTGCAGGACAGTCCAAGTTCGAGTTCTTTAAAGAGAGTCGTCATGAGTCGTGAACGAACAGTATGGACTCCGGACATTGAGGAGACTGTGCTAGGTCTGGTACAGGACAGTCCAAGTTCGAGTTCTTTAAAGAGAGTCGTCACGAGTCGTGAACGAACGGTACGGACTCCGGACATTGAGGAGACTGTTCTAGGTCTGGTACAGGACAGTCCAAGTTCCAGTTCTTTAAAGAGAGTCGTCATGAGTCGTGAACGAACGGTACGGACTCCGGACATTGAGGAGACTGTGCTATGTCTGGTGCAGGACAGTCCAAGTTCGAGTTCTTTAAAGACAGTCGTCATGAGTCGTGAACGAACAGTATGGACTCCGGACATTGAAGAGACTGTGCTAGGTCTGGTGCAGGACAGTCCAAGTTCGAGTTCTTTAAAGGAGTCGTCATTAGTCGTGAACGAACGGTACGGACTGCGGACATTGAGGAGACTGTGCAAGGTCTGGTGCATAACAGTCCGAGTTCGAGTTATTTAAAGAGAGTCGTCATGAGTCGTGAACCAGCGGTACGGACTCCGCACATTGAGGAGACTGTGCTAGGTCTGGTACAAGACAGTTCAAGTTCGAGTTCTTTAAAGAGACTCGTCATGAGTCGTGAACGAACGGTACGGACTCCGGACATTGAGGAGACTGTGCTAGGTCTGGTACAGGACAGTCCAAGTTCGAGTTCTTTAAAGAGAGTCGTCATGAGTCGTGAACGAACAATATGGACTCCGGACATTGAGGAGACTGTGCTAGGTCTGGTGCAGGACAGTCCAAGTTCGAGTTCTTTAAAGAGATTCGTCATGAGTCGTGAACGAACAGTATGGACTCCGGACATTGAGGAGACTGTGCTAGGTCTGGTACAGGACAGTTCCAGTTATTTAAAGAGAGTCGTCATGAGTCGTGAACGAGCGGTATGGACTCCGAACATTGAGGAGACTGTTCTAGGTCTGGTACAGGACAGTCCAAGTTCCAGTTCTTTAAAGAGAGTCGTCACGAGTCGTGAACGAACGGTACGGACTCCGGACATTGAGGAGACTGTTCTAGGTCTGGTACAGGACAGTCCAAGTTCGAGTTCTTTAAAGAGAGTCGTCCTGAGTCGTGAGCGTACGGTACGGACTCCGGACATTGAGGAGACAGTGCAAGGTCTGGTGCAGGACAGTCCGAGTTCGAGTTATTTAAAGAGAGTCGTCATAATTCGTGAACGAACGGTACGGACTCCGGACATTAAGGAGACTGTGCTAGGTCTGGTGCAGAACAGTCCAAGTTCGAGTTCTTTAAAGAGAGTCGTCACGAGTCGTGAACGAACGGTACGGACTCCGGACATTGAGGAGACTGTTCTAGGTCTGGTACAGGACAGTCCAAGTTCCAGTTCTTTAAAGAGAGTCGTCATGAGTCGTGAACGAACGGTACGGACTCCGGACATTGAGGAGACTGTGCTACGTCTGGTGCAGGACAGTCCAAGTTCGAGTTCTTTAAAGAGAGTCGTCATGAGTCGTGAACGAACAGTATGGACTCCGGACATTGAAGAGACTGTGCTAGGTCTGGTGCAGGACTGTCCAAGTTCGAGTTCTTTAAAGAGAGTCGTCATGAGTCGTGAACGAACGGTATGTACTCCGGACATTGAGGAGACTCTGCTAGGTCTGGTACAGGACAGTCTAAGTTCGAATTTTTTAAAGAGAGTCGTCATGAGTCGTGAACGAACGGTACGGACTCCGGACATTGAGGAGACTGTGCAAGGTCTGGTGCAGGACAGTCCGAGTTCGAGTTATTTAAAGAGAGTCGTCATGAGTCTTGAACAAACGGTACGGACTCCGGACATTGAGGAGACTGTTCTAGGTCTGGTACAGGACAGTCCAAGTTCCAGTTCTTTAAAGAGAGTCGTCATGAGTCGTGAACGAATGGTACGGACTCCGGACATTGGGAGACTGTGCTAGGTCTGGTGCAGGACACTCCAAGTTCGAGTTGTTTAAAGAGAGTCGTCCTGAGTCGTGAGCGTACGGTACGGACTCCGGACATTGAGGAGACTGTGCAAGGTCTGGTGCAGGACAGTCCGAGTTCGAGTTATTTAAAGAGAGTCGTCATGAGTCGTTAACGTGCGGTACGGACTCCGAACATTGAGGAGACTGTTCTAGGTCTGGTACAAGACAGTACAAGTTCGAAATCTTTAAAGAGAGTCGTCATGAGTCGTGAACGAACGGTACGGATTACGGACATTGAGGAGACTGTGCTAGGTCTGGTGCAGGACAGTCCAAGTTCGAGTTATTTAAAGAGAGTCGTCATGAGTCGTGAACGAACAGTATGGACTCCGGACATTGAGGAGACTGTGCTAGGTCTGGTGCAGGAGAGTCCTAGTTCGAGTTCTTTAAAGGGAGTCGTCATGAGTCGTGAACAAAAGGTACGGACTGCGGATATTGAGGAGACTGTGCAAGGTCTGGTGCAGGACAGTCCGAGTTCGAGTTATTTAAAGAGAGTCGTCATGAGTCGTAAACGAGCGGTACGGACTCCGAACATTGAGGAGACTGTGCTAGGTCTGGTACAGGACAGTCCAATTTCCAGTTCTTTAAAGAGAGTCGTCATGAGTCGTGAACGAATGGTACGGACTCCGGACATTGGGAGACTGTGCTAGGTCTGGTGCAGGACACTCCAAGTTCGAGTTCTTTAAGGAGAGTCGTCACGAGTCGTGAACGAACGGTACGGACTCCGGACATTGAGGAGACTGTGCTAGGTGTGTTACAGGACAGTCCAAGTTCGAGTTCTTTAAAGAGAGTCGTCATGAGTCTTGAACGAACGGTACGGACTCCGGACATTGAGGAGACTGTGCTAGGTCTGGTGCAGAACTGTCCAAGTTCGAGTTCTTTAAAGAGAGTCGTCACGAGTCGTGAACGAACGGTACGGACTCCGGACATTGAGGAGACTGTTCTAGGTCTGGTACAGGACAGTCCAAGTTCCAGTTCTTTAAAGAGAGTCGTCATGAGTCGTGAACGAACGGTACGGACTCCGGACATTGAGGAGACTGTGCTACGTCTGGTGCAGGACAGTCCAAGTTCGAGTTCTTTAAAGAGAGTCGTCATGAGTCGTGAACGAACAGTATGGACTCCGGACATTGAAGAGACTGTGCTAGGTCTGGTGCAGGACAGTCCAAGTTCGAGTTCTTTAAAGAGATTCGTCATGAGTCGTGAACGAACAGTATGGACTCCGGACATTGAGGAGACTGTGCTAGGTCTGGTACAGGACAGTCCAAGTTCGAGTTCTTTAAAGAGAGTCGTCACGAGTCGTGAACGAACGGTACGGACTCCGGACATTGGGAGACTGTGCTAGGTCTGGTGCAGGACCCTCCAAGTTCGAGTTCTTTAAGGAGAGTCGTCACGAATCGTGAACGTAACGGTACGGAGACCGGACATTGAGGAGACTGTGCTAGGTCTGGTACAGGACAGTCCAAGTTCGAGTTCTTTAAAGAGAGTCGTCCTGAGTCGTGAGCGTACGGTACGGACTCCGGATATTGAGGAGACAGTGCAAGGTCTGGTGCAGGACAGTCCGAGTTCGAGTTATTTAAAGAGAGTCGTCATGAGTCGTGAACGAGCGGTACGGACTCCGAACATTGAGGAGACTGTTCTAGGTCTGGTACAGGACAGTCCAATTTCCAGTTCTTTAAAGAGAGTCGTCATGAGTCGTGAACGAACGGTACGGACTCCGGACATTGAGGACACTGTGCTAGGTCTGGTGCAGAACAGTCCAAGTTCGAGTTCTTTAAAGAGAGTCGTCACGAGTCGTGAACGAACGGTACGGACTCCGGACATTGAGGAGACTGTTCTAGGTCTGGTACAGGACAGTCCAAGTTCCAGTTCTTTAAAGAGAGTCGTCATGAGTCGTGAACGAACGGTACGGACTCCGGACATTGAGGAGACTGTGCTATGTCTGGTGCAGGACAGTCCAAGTTCGAGTTCTTTAAAGACAGTCGTCATGAGTCGTGAACGAACAGTATGGACTCCGGACATTGAAGAGACTGTGCTAGGTCTGGTGCAGGACAGTCCAAGTTCGAGTTCTTTAAAGGGAGTCGTCATTAGTCGTGAACGAACGGTACGGACTGCGGACATTGAGGAGACTGTGCAAGGTCTGGTGCATAACAGTCCGAGTTCGAGTTATTTAAAGAGAGTCGTCATGAGTCGTGAACCAGCGGTACGGACTCCGCACATTGAGGAGACTGTGCTAGGTCTGGTACAAGACAGTTCAAGTTCGAGTTCTTTAAAGAGACTCGTCATGAGTCGTGAACGAACGGTACGGACTCCGGACATTGAGGAGACTGTGCTAGGTCTGGTACAGGACAGTCCAAGTTCGAGTTCTTTAAAGAGAGTCGTCATTAGTCGTGAACGAACGGTACGGACTGCGGACATTGAGGAGACTGTGCAAGGTCTGGTGCATAACAGTCCGAGTTCGAGTTATTTAAAGAGAGTCGTCATGAGTCGTGAACCAGCGGTACGGACTCCGCACATTGAGGAGACTGTGCTAGGTCTGGTACAAGACAGTTCAAGTTCGAGTTCTTTAAAGAGACTCGTCATGAGTCGTGAACGAACGGTACGGACTCCGGACATTGAGGAGACTGTGCTAGGTCTGGTACAGGACAGTCCAAGTTCGAGTTCTTTAAAGAGAGTCGTCATGAGTCGTGAACGAACAATATGGACTCCGGACATTGAGGAGACTGTGCTAGGTCTGGTGCAGGACAGTCCAAGTTCGAGTTCTTTAAAGAGATTCGTCATGAGTCGTGAACGAACAGTATGGACTCCGGACATTGAGGAGACTGTGCTAGGTCTGGTACAGGACAGTTCCAGTTATTTAAAGAGAGTCGTCATGAGTCGTGAACGAGCGGTATGGACTCCGAACATTGAGGAGACTGTTCTAGGTCTGGTACAGGACAGTCCAAGTTCCAGTTCTTTAAAGAGAGTCGTCACGAGTCGTGAACGAACGGTACGGACTCCGGACATTGAGGAGACTGTTCTAGGTCTGGTACAGGACAGTCCAAGTTCGAGTTCTTTAAAGAGAGTCGTCCTGAGTCGTGAGCGTACGGTACGGACTCCGGACATTGAGGAGACAGTGCAAGGTCTGGTGCAGGACAGTCCGAGTTCGAGTTATTTAAAGAGAGTCGTCATAATTCGTGAACGAACGGTACGGACTCCGGACATTAAGGAGACTGTGCTAGGTCTGGTGCAGAACAGTCCAAGTTCGAGTTCTTTAAAGAGAGTCGTCACGAGTCGTGAACGAACGGTACGGACTCCGGACATTGAGGAGACTGTTCTAGGTCTGGTACAGGACAGTCCAAGTTCCAGTTCTTTAAAGAGAGTCGTCATGAGTCGTGAACGAACGGTACGGACTCCGGACATTGAGGAGACTGTGCTATGTCTGGTGCAGGACAGTCCAAGTTCGAGTTCTTTAAAGAGAGTCGTCATGAGTCGTGAACGAACAGTATGGACTCCGGACATTGAAGAGACTGTGCTAGGTCTGGTGCAGGACAGTCCAAGTTCGAGTTCTTTAAAGAGATTCGTCATTAGTCGTGAACGAACGGTACGGACTGCGGACATTGAGGAGACTGTGCAAGGTCTGGTGCATAACAGTCCGAGTTCGAGTTATTTAAAGAGAGTCGTCATGAGTCGTGAACCAGCGGTACGGACTCCGCACATTGAGGAGACTGTGCTAGGCCTGGTACAAGACAGTTCAAGTTCGAGTTCTTTAAAGAGACTCGTCATGAGTCGTGAACGAACGGTATGTACTCCGGACATTGAGGAGACTCTGCTAGGTCTGGTACAGGACAGTCTAAGTTCGAATTTTTTAAAGAGAGTCGTCATGAGTCGTGAACGAACGGTACGGACTCCGGACATTGAGGAGACTGTGCAAGGTCTGGTGCAGGACAGTCCGAGTTCGAGTTATTTAAAGAGAGTCGTCATGAGTCTTGAACAAACGGTACGGACTCCGGACATTGAGGAGACTGTTCTAGGTCTGGTACAGGACAGTCCAAGTTCCAGTTCTTTAAAGAGAGTCGTCATGAGTCGTGAACGAATGGTACGGACTCCGGACATTGGGAGACTGTGCTAGGTCTGGTGCAGGACACTCCAAGTTCGAGTTGTTTAAAGAGAGTCGTCCTGAGTCGTGAGCGTACGGTACGGACTCCGGACATTGAGGAGACTGTGCAAGGTCTGGTGCAGGACAGTCCGAGTTCGAGTTATTTAAAGAGAGTCGTCATGAGTCGTTAACGTGCGGTACGGACTCCGAACATTGAGGAGACTGTTCTAGGTCTGGTACAAGACAGTACAAGTTCGAAATCTTTAAAGAGAGTCGTCATGAGTCGTGAACGAACGGTACGGATTACGGACATTGAGGAGACTGTGCTAGGTCTGGTGCAGGACAGTCCAAGTTCGAGTTATTTAAAGAGAGTCGTCATGAGTCGTGAACGAACAGTATGGACTCCGGACATTGAGGAGACTGTGCTAGGTCTGGTGCAGGAGAGTCCTAGTTCGAGTTCTTTAAAGGGAGTCGTCATGAGTCGTGAACAAAAGGTACGGACTGCGGATATTGAGGAGACTGTGCAAGGTCTGGTGCAGGACAGTCCGAGTTCGAGTTATTTAAAGAGAGTCGTCATGAGTCGTAAACGAGCGGTACGGACTCCGAACATTGAGGAGACTGTGCTAGGTCTGGTACAGGACAGTCCAATTTCCAGTTCTTTAAAGAGAGTCGTCATGAGTCGTGAACGAATGGTACGGACTCCGGACATTGGGAGACTGTGCTAGGTCTGGTGCAGGACACTCCAAGTTCGAGTTCTTTAAGGAGAGTCGTCACGAGTCGTGAACGAACGGTACGGACTCCGGACATTGAGGAGACTGTGCTAGGTGTGTTACAGGACAGTCCAAGTTCGAGTTCTTTAAAGAGAGTCGTCATGAGTCTTGAACGAACGGTACGGACTCCGGACATTGAGGAGACTGTGCTAGGTCTGGTGCAGAACTGTCCAAGTTCGAGTTCTTTAAAGAGAGTCGTCACGAGTCGTGAACGAACGGTACGGACTCCGGACATTGAGGAGACTGTGCTACGTCTGGTGCAGGACAGTCCAAGTTCGAGTTCTTTAAAGAGAGTCGTCATGAGTCGTGAACGAACAGTATGGACTCCGGACATTGAAGAGACTGTGCTAGGTCTGGTGCAGGACAGTCCAAGTTCGAGTTCTTTAAAGAGATTCGTCATGAGTCGTGAACGAACAGTATGGACTCCGGACATTGAGGAGACTGTGCTAGGTCTGGTACAGGACAGTTCCAGTTATTTAAAGAGAGTCGTCACGAGTCGTGAACGAACGGTACGGACTCCGGACATTGAGGAGACTGTTCTAGGTCTGGTACAGGACAGTCCAAGTTCCAGTTCTTTAAAGAGAGTCGTCATGAGTCGTGAACGAATGGTACGGACTCCGGACATTGGGAGACTGTGCTAGGTCTGGTGCAGGACCCTCCAAGTTCGAGTTCTTTAAGGAGAGTCGTCACGAATCGTGAACGAACGGTACGGAGACCGGACATTGAGGAGACTGTGCTAGGTCTGGTACAGGACAGTCCAAGTTCGAGTTCTTTAAAGAGAGTCGTCCTGAGTCGTGAGCGTACGGTACGGACTCCGGATATTGAGGAGACAGTGCAAGGTCTGGTGCAGGACAGTCCGAGTTCGAGTTATTTAAAGAGAGTCGTCATGAGTCCTGAACGAGCGGTACGGACTCCGAACATTGAGGAGACTGTTCTAGGTCTGGTACAGGACAGTCCAATTTCCAGTTCTTTAAAGAGAGTCGTCATGAGTCGTGAACGAACGGTACGGACTCCGGACATTGAGGACACTGTGCTAGGTCTGGTGCAGAACAGTCCAAGTTCGAGTTCTTTAAAGAGAGTCGTCACGAGTCGTGAACGAACGGTACGGACTCCGGACATTGAGGAGACTGTGCTAGGTCTGGTGCAGGACAGTCCAAGTTCGAGTTCTTTAAAGAGATTCGTCATGAGTCGTGAACGAACAGTATGGACTCCGGACATTGAGGAGACTGTGCTAGGTCTGGTACAGGACAGTTCCAGTTATTTAAAGACAGTCGTCATGAGTCGTGAACGAACAGTATGGACTCCGGACATTGAAGAGACTGTGCTAGGTCTGGTGCAGGACAGTCCAAGTTCGAGTTCTTTAAAGGGAGTCGTCATTAGTCGTGAACGAACGGTACGGACTGCGGACATTGAGGAGACTGTGCAAGGTCTGGTGCATAACAGTCCGAGTTCGAGTTATTTAAAGAGAGTCGTCATGAGTCGTGAACCAGCGGTACGGACTCCGCACATTGAGGAGACTGTGCTAGGCCTGGTACAAGACAGTTCAAGTTCGAGTTCTTTAAAGAGACTCGTCAGGAGTCGTGAACGAACGGTACGGACTCCGGACATTGAGGAGACTGTGCTAGGTCTGGTACAGGACAGTCCAAGTTCGAGTTCTTTAAAGAGAGTCGTCATGAGTCGTGAACGAACAATATGGACTCCGGACATTGAGGAGACTGTGCTAGGTCTGGTGCAGGACAGTCCAAGTTCGAGTTCTTTAAAGAGATTCGTCATGAGTCGTGAACGAACAGTATGGACTCCGGACATTGAGGAGACTGTGCTAGGTCTGGTACAGGACAGTTCCAGTTATTTAAAGAGAGTCGTCATGAGTCGTGAACGAGCGGTATGGACTCCGAACATTGAGGAGACTGTTCTAGGTCTGGTACAGGACAGTCCAAGTTCCAGTTCTTTAAAGAGAGTCGTCACGAGTCGTGAACGAACGGTACGGACTCCGGACATTGAGGAGACTGTTCTAGGTCTGGTACAGGACAGTCCAAGTTCGAGTTCTTTAAAGAGAGTCGTCCTGAGTCGTGAGCGTACGGTACGGACTCCGGACATTGAGGAGACAGTGCAAGGTCTGGTGCAGGACAGTCCGAGTTCGAGTTATTTAAAGAGAGTCGTCATAATTCGTGAACGAACGGTACGGACTCCGGACATTAAGGAGACTGTGCTAGGTCTGGTGCAGAACAGTCCAAGTTCGAGTTCTTTAAAGAGAGTCGTCACGAGTCGTGAACGAACGGTACGGACTCCGGACATTGATGAGACTGTTCTAGGTCTGGTACAGGACAGTCCAAGTTCCAGTTCTTTAAAGAGAGTCGTCATGAGTCGTGAACGAACGGTACGGACTCCGGACATTGAGGAGACTGTGCTACGTCTGGTGCAGGACAGTCCAAGTTCGAGTTCTTTAAAGAGAGTCGTCATGAGTCGTGAACGAACAGTATGGACTCCGGACATTGAAGAGACTGTGCTAGGTCTGGTGCAGGACTGTCCAAGTTCGAGTTCTTTAAAGAGAGTCGTCATGAGTCGTGAACGAACGGTATGTACTCCGGACATTGAGGAGACTCTGCTAGGTCTGGTACAGGACAGTCTAAGTTCGAATTTTTTAAAGAGAGTCGTCATGAGTCGTGAACGAACGGTACGGACTCCGGACATTGAGGAGACTGTGCAAGGTCTGGTGCAGGACAGTCCGAGTTCGAGTTATTTAAAGAGAGTCGTCATGAGTCTTGAACAAACGGTACGGACTCCGGACATTGAGGAGACTGTTCTAGGTCTGGTACAGGACAGTCCAAGTTCCAGTTCTTTAAAGAGAGTCGTCATGAGTCGTGAACGAATGGTACGGACTCCGGACATTGGGAGACTGTGCTAGGTCTGGTGCAGGACACTCCAAGTTCGAGTTGTTTAAAGAGAGTCGTCCTGAGTCGTGAGCGTACGGTACGGACTCCGGACATTGAGGAGACTGTGCAAGGTCTGGTGCAGGACAGTCCGAGTTCGAGTTATTTAAAGAGAGTCGTCATGAGTCGTTAACGTGCGGTACGGACTCCGAACATTGAGGAGACTGTTCTAGGTCTGGTACAAGACAGTACAAGTTCGAAATCTTTAAAGAGAGTCGTCATGAGTCGTGAACGAACGGTACGGATTACGGACATTGAGGAGACTGTGCTAGGTCTGGTGCAGGACAGTCCAAGTTCGAGTTATTTAAAGAGAGTCGTCATGAGTCGTGAACGAACAGTATGGACTCCGGACATTGAGGAGACTGTGCTAGGTCTGGTGCAGGAGAGTCCTAGTTCGAGTTCTTTAAAGGGAGTCGTCATGAGTCGTGAACGAACAGTATGGACTCCGGACATTGAAGAGACTGTGCTAGGTCTGGTGCAGGACAGTCCGAGTTCGAGTTATTTAAAGAGAGTCGTCATGAGTCGTTAACGTGCGGTACGGACTCCGAACATTGAGGAGACTGTTCTAGGTCTGGTACAAGACAGTACAAGTTCGAAATCTTTAAAGAGAGTCGTCATGAGTCGTGAACGAACAGTATGGACTCCGGACATTGAAGAGACTGTGCTAGGTCTGGTACAGGACAGTCCAAGTTCGAGTTCTTTAAAGAGAGTCGTCCTGAGTCGTGAGCGTACGGTACGGACTCCGGACATTGAGGAGACAGTGCAAGGTTTGGTGCAGGACAGTCCGAGTTCGAGTTATTTAAAGAGAGTCGTCATAAGTCGTGAACGAGCGGTACGGACTCCAAACATTGAGGAGACTGTTCTAGGTCTGGTACAGGACAGTCCAATTTCCAGTTCTTTAAAGAGAGTCGTCATGAGTCGTGAACGAATGGTACGGACTTCGGACATTGGGAGACTGTGCTAGGTCTGGTGCAGGACACTCCAAGTTCGAGTTCTTTAAGGAGAGTCGTCACGAGTCGTGAACGAACGGTACGGACTCCGGACATTGAGGAGACTGTGCTAGGTGTGTTACAGGACAGTCCAAGTTCGAGTTCTTTAAAGAGAGTCGTCATGAGTCGTGAACGAACGGTACGGACTCCGGACATTGAGGAGACTGTGCTAGGTCTGGTGCAGAACAGTCCAATTTCGAGTTCTTTAAAGAGAGTCGTCACGAGTCGTGAACGAACGGTACGGACTCCGGACATTGAGGAGACTGTTCTAGGTCTGGTACAGGACAGTCCAAGTTCCAGTTCTTTAAAGAGAGTCGTCATGAGTCGTGAACGAACGGTACGGACTCCGGACATTGAGGAGACTGTGCTACGTCTGGTACAGGACAGTCCAAGTTCGAGTTCTTTAAAGAGAGTCGTCATGAGTCGTGAACGAATGGTACGGACTCCGGACATTGGGAGACTGTGCTAGGTCTGGTGCAGGACAGTCCAAGTTCGAGTTCTTTAAAGAGAGTCGTCATGAGTCGTGAACGAACAGTATGGACTCCGGACATTGAAGAGACTGTGCTAGGTCTGGTGCAGGACTGTCCAAGTTCCAGTTCTTTAAAGAGAGTCGTCACGAGTCGTGAAGGAACGGTACGGACTCCGGACATTGAGGAGACTGTTCTAGGTCTGGTACAGGACAGTCCAAGTTCCAGTTCTTTAAAGAGAGTCGTCATGAGTCGTGAACGAACGGTACGGACTCCGGACATTGAGGAGACTGTGCTACGGTCTGGTGCAGGACAGTCCAAGTTCGAGTTCTTTATAGAGAGTCGTCATGAGTCGTGAACGAACAGTATGGACTCCGGACATTGAAGAGACTGTGCTAGGTCTGGTGCAGGACTGTCCAAGTTCGAGTTCTTTAAAGAGAGTCGTCATGAGTCGGGAACGAACGGTATGTACTCCGGACATTGAGGAGACTCTGCTAGGTCTGGTACAGGACAGTCTAAGTTCGAATTTTTAAAGAGAGTCGTCATGAGTCGTGAACGAACGGTACGGACTCCGGACATTGAGGAGACTGTGCAAGGTCTGGTGCAGGACAGTCCGAGTTCGAGTTATTTAAAGAGAGTCGTCATGAGTCTTGAACAAACGGTACGGACTCCGGACATTGAGGAGACTGTTCTAGGTCTGGTGCAGAACTGTCCAAGTTCGAGTTCTTTAAAGAGAGTCGTCACGAGTCGTGAACGAACGGTACGGACTCCGGACATTGAGGAGACTGTTCTAGGTCTGGTGCAGGACAGTCCAAGTTCCAGTTCTTTAAAGAGAGTCGTCATGAGTCGTGAACGAACGGTACGGACTCCGGACATTGAGGAGACTGTGCTACGTCTGGTGCAGGACAGTCCAAGTTCGAGTTCTTTAAAGAGAGTCGTCATGAGTCGTGAACGAACAGTATGGACTCCGGACATTGAGGAGACTGTGCTAGGTCTGGTGCAGGAGAGTCCTAGTTCGAGTTCTTTAAAGGGAGTCGTCATGAGTCGTGAACGAAAGGTACGGACTGCGGATATTGAGGAGACTGTGCAAGGTCTGGTGCAGGACAGTCCGAGTTCGAGTTATTTAAAGAGAGTCGTCATGAGTCGTGAACGAGCGGTACGGACTCCGAACATTGAGGAGACTGTGCTAGGTCTGGTACAGGACAGTCCAATTTCCAGTTCTTTAAAGAGAGTCGTCATGAGTCGTGAACGAATGGTACGGACTCCGGACATTGGGAGACTGTGCTAGGTCTGGTGCAGGACACTCCAAGTTCGAGTTCTTTAAGGAGAGTCGTCACGAGTCGTGAACGAACGGTACGGACTCCGGACATTGAGGAGACTGTGCTAGGTGTGTTACAGGACAGTCCAAGTTCGAGTTCTTTAAAGAGAGTCGTCATGAGTCGTGAACGAACGGTACGGACTCCGGACATTGAGGAGACTGTGCTAGGTCTGGTGCAGAACTGTCCAAGTTCGAGTTCTTTAAAGAGAGTCGTCACGAGTCGTGAACGAACGGTACGGACTCCGGACATTGAGGAGACTGTTCTAGGTCTGGTACAGGACAGTCCAAGTTCCAGTTCTTTAAAGAGAGTCGTCATGAGTCGTGAACGAACGGTACGGACTCCGGACATTGAGGAGACTGTGCTACGTCTGGTGCAGGACAGTCCAAGTTCGAGTTCTTTAAAGAGAGTCGTCATGAGTCGTGAACGAACAGTATGGACTCCGGACATTGAAGAGACTGTGCTAGGTCTGGTGCAGGACAGTCCAAGTTCGAGTTCTTTAAAGGGAGTCGTCATTAGTCGTGAACGAACGGTACGGACTGCGGACATTGAGGAGACTGTGCAAGGTCTGGTGCATAACAGTCCGAGTTCGAGTTATTTAAAGAGAGTCGTCATGAGTCGTGAACCAGCGGTACGGACTCCGCACATTGAGGAGACTGTGCTAGGTCTGGTACAAGACAGTTCAAGTTCGAGTTCTTTAAAGAGACTCGTCATGAGTCGTGAACGAACGGTACGGACTCCGGACATTGAGGAGACTGTGCTAGGTCTGGTACAGGACAGTCCAAGTTCGAGTTCTTTAAAGAGAGTCGTCATGAGTCGTGAACGAACAGTATGGACTCCGGACATTGAAGAGACTGTGCTAGGTCTGGTGCAGGACAGTCCAAGTTCGAGTTCTTTAAAGGGAGTCGTCATGAGTCGTGAACGAACGGTACGGACTGCGGACATTGAGGAGACTGTGCAAGGTCTGGTGCATAACAGTCCGAGTTCGAGTTATTTAAAGAGAGTCGTCATGAGTCGTGAACGAACGGTACGGACTCCGGACATTGAGGAGACTGTGCTATGTCTGGTACAGGACAGTTCAAGTTCGAGTTCGTTAAAGAGAGTCGTCATGAGTCGTGAACGAACGGTACGGACTCCGGACATTGCGGAGACTGTGCTAGGTCTGGTACAGGACAGTCCAAGTTCGAGTTCTTTAAAGAGAGTCGTTATGAGTCGTGAACGAACAATATGGACTCCGGACATTGAGGAGACTGTGCTAGGTCTGGTGCAGGACAGTCCAAGTTCGAGTTCTTTAAAGAGATTCGTCATGAGTCGTGAACGAACAGTATGGACTCCGGACATTGAGGAGACTGAGCTAGGTCTGGTACAGGACAGTTCCAGTTATTTAAAGAGAGTCGTCATGAGTCGTGAACGAGCGGTATGGACTCCGAAGATTGAGGAGACTGTTCTAGGTCTGGTACAGGACAGTCCAAGTTCCAGTTCTTTAAAGAGAGTCGTCATGAGTCGTGAACGAATGGTACGGACTCCGGACATTGTGAGACTGTTCTAGGTCTGGTACAGGACAGTCCAAGTTCGAGTTCTTTAAAGAGAGTCGTCCTGAGTCGTGAGCGTACGGTACGGACTCCGGACATTGAGGAGACAGTGCAAGGTTTGGTGCAGGACAGTCCGAGTTCGAGTTATTTAAAGAGAGTCGTCATAAGTCGTGAACGAGCGGTACGGACTCCAAACATTGAGGAGACTGTTCTAGGTCTGGTACAGGACAGTCCAAGTTCCAGTTCTTTAAAGAGAGTCGTCATGAGTCGTGAACGAACGGTACGGACTCCGGACATTGAGGAGACTGTGCTACGTCTGGTACAGGACAGTCCAAGTTCCAGTTCTTTAAAGAGAGTCGTCATGAGTCGTGAACGAATGGTACGGACTCCGGACATTGGGAGACTGTGCTAGGTCTGGTGCAGGACAGTCCAAGTTCGAGTTCTTTAAAGAGAGTCGTCATGAGTCGTGAACGAACAGTATGGACTCCGGACATTGAAGAGACTGTGCTAGGTCTGGTGCAGGACAGTCCAAGTTCGAGTTCTTTAAAGAGATTCGTCATGAGTCGTGAACGAACAGTATGGACTCCGGACATTGAGGAGACTGTGCTAGGTCTGGTACAGGACAGTTCCAGTTATTTAAAGAGAGTCGTCACGAGTCGTGAACGAACGGTACGGACTCCGGACATTGAGGAGACTGTTCTAGGTCTGGTACAGGACAGTCCAAGTTCCAGTTCTTTAAAGAGAGTCGTCATGAGTCGTGAACGAACGGTACGGACTCCGGACATTGAGGAGACTGTGCTATGTCTGGTGCAGGACAGTCCAAGTTCGAGTTCTTTAAAGACAGTCGTCATGAGTCGTGAACGAACAGTATGGACTCCGGACATTGAAGAGACTGTGCTAGGTCTGGTGCAGGACAGTCCAAGTTCGAGTTCTTTAAAGGGAGTCGTCATTAGTCGTGAACGAACGGTACGGACTGCGGACATTGAGGAGACTGTGCAAGGTCTGGTGCATAACAGTCCGAGTTCGAGTTATTTAAAGAGAGTCGTCATGAGTCGTGAACCAGCGGTACGGACTCCGCACATTGAGGAGACTGTGCTAGGTCTGGTACAAGACAGTTCAAGTTCGAGTTCTTTAAAGAGACTCGTCATGAGTCGTGAACGAACGGTACGGACTCCGGACATTGAGGAGACTGTGCTAGGTCTGGTACAGGACAGTCCAAGTTCGAGTTCTTTAAAGAGAGTCGTCATGAGTCGTGAACGAACAATATGGACTCCGGACATTGAGGAGACTGTGCTAGGTCTGGTGCAGGACAGTCCAAGTTCGAGTTCTTTAAAGAGATTCGTCATGAGTCGTGAACGAACAGTATGGACTCCGGACATTGAGGAGACTGTGCTAGGTCTGGTACAGGACAGTTCCAGTTATTTAAAGAGAGTCGTCATGAGTCGTGAACGAGCGGTATGGACTCCGAACATTGAGGAGACTGTTCTAGGTCTGGTACAGGACAGTCCAAGTTCCAGTTCTTTAAAGAGAGTCGTCACGAGTCGTGAACGAACGGTACGGACTCCGGACATTGAGGAGACTGTTCTAGGTCTGGTACAGGACAGTCCAAGTTCGAGTTCTTTAAAGAGAGTCGTCCTGAGTCGTGAGCGTACGGTACGGACTCCGGACATTGAGGAGACAGTGCAAGGTCTGGTGCAGGACAGTCCGAGTTCGAGTTATTTAAAGAGAGTCGTCATAATTCGTGAACGAACGGTACGGACTCCGGACATTAAGGAGACTGTGCTAGGTCTGGTGCAGAACAGTCCAAGTTCGAGTTCTTTAAAGAGAGTCGTCACGAGTCGTGAACGAACGGTACGGACTCCGGACATTGAGGAGACTGTTCTAGGTCTGGTACAGGACAGTCCAAGTTCCAGTTCTTTAAAGAGAGTCGTCATGAGTCGTGAACGAACGGTACGGACTCCGGACATTGAGGAGACTGTGCTACGTCTGGTGCAGGACAGTCCAAGTTCGAGTTCTTTAAAGAGAGTCGTCATGAGTCGTGAACGAACAGTATGGACTCCGGACATTGAAGAGACTGTGCTAGGTCTGGTGCAGGACTGTCCAAGTTCGAGTTCTTTAAAGAGAGTCGTCATGAGTCGTGAACGAACGGTATGTACTCCGGACATTGAGGAGACTCTGCTAGGTCTGGTACAGGACAGTCTAAGTTCGAATTTTTTAAAGAGAGTCGTCATGAGTCGTGAACGAACGGTACGGACTCCGGACATTGAGGAGACTGTGCAAGGTCTGGTGCAGGACAGTCCGAGTTCGAGTTATTTAAAGAGAGTCGTCATGAGTCTTGAACAAACGGTACGGACTCCGGACATTGAGGAGACTGTTCTAGGTCTGGTACAGGACAGTCCAAGTTCCAGTTCTTTAAAGAGAGTCGTCATGAGTCGTGAACGAATGGTACGGACTCCGGACATTGGGAGACTGTGCTAGGTCTGGTGCAGGACACTCCAAGTTCGAGTTGTTTAAAGAGAGTCGTCCTGAGTCGTGAGCGTACGGTACGGACTCCGGACATTGAGGAGACTGTGCAAGGTCTGGTGCAGGACAGTCCGAGTTCGAGTTATTTAAAGAGAGTCGTCATGAGTCGTTAACGTGCGGTACGGACTCCGAACATTGAGGAGACTGTTCTAGGTCTGGTACAAGACAGTACAAGTTGGAAATCTTTAAAGAGAGTCGTCATGAGTCGTGAACGAACGGTACGGATTACGGACATTGAGGAGACTGTGCTAGGTCTGGTGCAGGACAGTCCAAGTTCGAGTTATTTAAAGAGAGTCGTCATGAGTCGTGAACGAACAGTATGGACTCCGGACATTGAGGAGACTGTGCTAGGTCTGGTGCAGGAGAGTCCTAGTTCGAGTTCTTTAAAGGGAGTCGTCATGAGTCGTGAACAAAAGGTACGGACTGCGGATATTGAGGAGACTGTGCAAGGTCTGGTGCAGGACAGTCCGAGTTCGAGTTATTTAAAGAGAGTCGTCATGAGTCGTAAACGAGCGGTACGGACTCCGAACATTGAGGAGACTGTGCTAGGTCTGGTACAGGACAGTCCAATTTCCAGTTCTTTAAAGAGAGTCGTCATGAGTCGTGAACGAATGGTACGGACTCCGGACATTGGGAGACTGTGCTAGGTCTGGTGCAGGACACTCCAAGTTCGAGTTCTTTAAGGAGAGTCGTCACGAGTCGTGAACGAACGGTACGGACTCCGGACATTGAGGAGATTGTGCTAGGTGTGTTACAGGACAGTCCAAGTTCGAGTTCTTTAAAGAGAGTCGTCATGAGTCTTGAACGAACGGTACGGACTCCGGACATTGAGGAGACTGTGCTAGGTCTGGTGCAGAACTGTCCAAGTTCGAGTTCTTTAAAGGAGAGTCGTCACGAGTCGTGAACGAACGGTACGGACTCCGGACATTGAGGAGACTGTGCTAGGTCTGGTACAGGACAGTCCAAGTTCCAGTTCTTTAAAGAGAGTCGTCATGAGTCGTGAACGAACGGTACGGACTCCGGACATTGAGGAGACTGTGCTAGGTCTGGTGCAGGACAGTCCAAGTTCGAGTTCTTTAAAGAGAGTCGTCACGAGTCGTGAACGAACGGTACGGACTCCGGACATTGAGGAGACTGTTCTAGGTCTGGTACAGGACAGTCCAAGTTCGAGTTCTTTAAAGAGAGTCGTCATGAGTCGTGAACGAACGGTACGGACTCCGGACATTGAGGAGACTGTGCTACGTCTGGTGCAGGACAGTCCAAGTTCGAGTTCTTTAAAGAGAGTCGTCATGAGTCGTGAACGAACGGTACGGACTCCGGACATTGAAGAGACTGTGCTAGGTCTGGTGCAGGACAGTCCAAGTTCGAGTTCTTTAAAGAGAGTCGTCATGAGTCGTGAACGAACGGTATGGACTCCGGACATTGAGGAGACTGTGCTAGGTCTGGTACAGGACAGTCCAAGTTCCAGTTCTTTAAAGAGAGTCGTCATGAGTCGTGAACGAATGGTACGGACTCCGGACATTGGGAGACTGTGCTAGGTCTGGTGCAGGACCCTCCAAGTTCGAGTTCTTTAAGGAGAGTCGTCACGAATCGTGAACGAACGGTACGGAGACCGGACATTGAGGAGACTGTGCTAGGTCTGGTACAGGACAGTCCAAGTTCGAGTTCTTTAAAGAGAGTCGTCCTGAGTCGTGAGCGTACGGTACGGACTCCGGATATTGAGGAGACAGTGCAAGGTCTGGTGCAGGACAGTCCGAGTTCGAGTTATTTAAAGAGAGTCGTCATGAGTCCTGAACGAGCGGTACGGACTCCGAACATTGAGGAGACTGTTCTAGGTCTGGTACAGGACAGTCCAATTTCCAGTTCTTTAAAGAGAGTCGTCATGAGTCGTGAACGAACGGTACGGACTCCGGACATTGAGGACACTGTGCTAGGTCTGGTGCAGAACAGTCCAAGTTCGAGTTCTTTAAAGAGAGTCGTCATGAGTCGTGAACGAACAGTATGGACTCCGGACATTGAAGAGACTGTGCTAGGTCTGGTGCAGGACAGTCCAAGTTCGAGTTCTTTAAAGAGAGTCGTCACGAGTCGTGAACGAACGGTACGGACTCCGGACATTGAGGAGACTGTTCTAGGTCTGGTACAGGACAGTCCAAGTTCCAGTTCTTTAAAGAGAGTCGTCATGAGTCGTGAACGAACGGTACGGACTCCGGACATTGAGGAGACTGTGCTAGGTCTGGTGCAGGACAGTCCAAGTTCGAGTTCTTTAAGGAGAGTCGTCACGAGTCGTGAACGAACGGTACGGACTCCGGACATTGAGGAGACTGTGCTAGGTCTGGTACAGGACAGTCCAAGTTCGAGTTCTTTAAAGAGAGTCGTCCTGAGTCGTGAACGAACGGTACGGACTCCGGACATTGAGGAGACAGTGCAAGGTCTGGTGCAGGACAGTCCGAGTTCGAGTTATTTAAAGAGAGTCGTCATGAGTCGTGAACGAGCGGTACGGACTCCGAACATTGAGGAGACTGTTCTAGGTCTGGTACAGGACAGTCCAAGTTCCAGTTCTTTAAAGAGAGTCGTCATGAGTCGTGAACGAACGGTACGGACTCCGGACATTGAGGAGACTGTGCTAGGTCTGGTGCAGGACAGTCCAAGTTCGAGTTCTTTAAAGAGAGTCGTCACGAGTCGTGAACGAACGGTACGGACTCCGGACATTGAGGAGACTGTTCTAGGTCTGGTACAGGACAGTCCAAGTTCCAGTTCTTTAAAGAGAGTCGTCATGAGTCGTGAACGAACGGTACGGACTCCGGACATTGAGGAGACTGTGCTAGGTCTGGTGCAGGACAGTCCAAGTTCGAGTTCTTTAAAGAGAGTCGTCATGAGTCGTGAACGAACAGTATGGACTCCGGACATTGAAGAGACTGTGCTAGGTCTGGTGCAGGACAGTCCAAGTTCGAGTTCTTTAAAGAGAGTCGTCATTAGTCGTGAACGAACGGTACGGACTGCGGACATTGAGGAGACTGTGCAAGGTCTGGTGCAGGACAGTCCGAGTTCGAGTTATTTAAAGAGAGTCGTCATGAGTCGTGAACCAGCGGTACGGACTCCGCACATTGAGGAGACTGTGCTAGGTCTGGTACAAGACAGTTCAAGTTCGAGTTCTTTAAAGAGACTCGTCATGAGTCGTGAACGAACGGTACGGACTCCGGACATTGAGGAGACTGTGCTAGGTCTGGTACAGGACAGTCCAAGTTCGAGTTCTTTAAAGAGAGTCGTCATGAGTCGTGAACGAACAATATGGACTCCGGACATTGAGGAGACTGTGCTAGGTCTGGTGCAGGACAGTCCAAGTTCGAGTTCTTTAAAGAGAGTCGTCATGAGTCGTGAACGAACAATATGGACTCCGGACATTGAGGAGACTGTGCTAGGTCTGGTGCAGGACAGTCCAAGTTCGAGTTCTTTAAAGAGATTCGTCATGAGTCGTGAACGAACAGTATGGACTCCGGACATTGAGGAGACTGTGCTAGGTCTGGTACAGGACAGTTCCAGTTATTTAAAGAGAGTCGTCATGAGTCGTGAACGAGCGGTATGGACTCCGAACATTGAGGAGACTGTTCTAGGTCTGGTACAGGACAGTCCAAGTTCCAGTTCTTTAAAGAGAGTCGTCACGAGTCGTGAACGAACGGTACGGACTCCGGACATTGAGGAGACTGTTCTAGGTCTGGTACAGGACAGTCCAAGTTCGAGTTCTTTAAAGAGAGTCGTCCTGAGTCGTGAGCGTACGGTACGGACTCCGGACATTGAGGAGACAGTGCAAGGTCTGGTGCAGGACAGTCCGAGTTCGAGTTATTTAAAGAGAGTCGTCATAATTCGTGAACGAACGGTACGGACTCCGGACATTAAGGAGACTGTGCTAGGTCTGGTGCAGAACAGTCCAAGTTCGAGTTCTTTAAAGAGAGTCGTCACGAGTCGTGAACGAACGGTACGGACTCCGGACATTGAGGAGACTGTTCTAGGTCTGGTACAGGACAGTCCAAGTTCCAGTTCTTTAAAGAGAGTCGTCATGAGTCGTGAACGAACGGTACGGACTCCGGACATTGAGGAGACTGTGCTACGTCTGGTGCAGGACAGTCCAAGTTCGAGTTCTTTAAAGAGAGTCGTCATGAGTCGTGAACGAACAGTATGGACTCCGGACATTGAAGAGACTGTGCTAGGTCTGGTGCAGGACTGTCCAAGTTCGAGTTCTTTAAAGAGAGTCGTCATGAGTCGTGAACGAACGGTATGTACTCCGGACATTGAGGAGACTCTGCTAGGTCTGGTACAGGACAGTCTAAGTTCGAATTTTTTAAAGAGAGTCGTCATGAGTCGTGAACGAACGGTACGGACTCCGGACATTGAGGAGACTGTGCAAGGTCTGGTGCAGGACAGTCCGAGTTCGAGTTATTTAAAGAGAGTCGTCATGAGTCTTGAACAAACGGTACGGACTCCGGACATTGAGGAGACTGTTCTAGGTCTGGTACAGGACAGTCCAAGTTCCAGTTCTTTAAAGAGAGTCGTCATGAGTCGTGAACGAATGGTACGGACTCCGGACATTGGGAGACTGTGCTAGGTCTGGTGCAGGACACTCCAAGTTCGAGTTGTTTAAAGAGAGTCGTCCTGAGTCGTGAGCGTACGGTACGGACTCCGGACATTGAGGAGACTGTGCAAGGTCTGGTGCAGGACAGTCCGAGTTCGAGTTATTTAAAGAGAGTCGTCATGAGTCGTTAACGTGCGGTACGGACTCCGAACATTGAGGAGACTGTTCTAGGTCTGGTACAAGACAGTACAAGTTCGAAATCTTTAAAGAGAGTCGTCATGAGTCGTGAACGAACGGTACGGATTACGGACATTGAGGAGACTGTGCTAGGTCTGGTGCAGGACAGTCCAAGTTCGAGTTATTTAAAGAGAGTCGTCATGAGTCGTGAACGAACAGTATGGACTCCGGACATTGAGGAGACTGTGCTAGGTCTGGTGCAGGAGAGTCCTAGTTCGAGTTCTTTAAAGGGAGTCGTCATGAGTCGTGAACAAAAGGTACGGACTGCGGATATTGAGGAGACTGTGCAAGGTCTGGTGCAGGACAGTCCGAGTTCGAGTTATTTAAAGAGAGTCGTCATGAGTCGTAAACGAGCGGTACGGACTCCGAACATTGAGGAGACTGTGCTAGGTCTGGTACAGGACAGTCCAATTTCCAGTTCTTTAAAGAGAGTCGTCATGAGTCGTGAACGAATGGTACGGACTCCGGACATTGGGAGACTGTGCTAGGTCTGGTGCAGGACACTCCAAGTTCGAGTTCTTTAAGGAGAGTCGTCACGAGTCGTGAACGAACGGTACGGACTCCGGACATTGAGGAGACTGTGCTAGGTGTGTTACAGGACAGTCCAAGTTCGAGTTCTTTAAAGAGAGTCGTCATGAGTCTTGAACGAACGGTACGGACTCCGGACATTGAGGAGACTGTGCTAGGTCTGGTGCAGAACTGTCCAAGTTCGAGTTCTTTAAAGAGAGTCGTCACGAGTCGTGAACGAACGGTACGGACTCCGGACATTGAGGAGACTGTTCTAGGTCTGGTACAGGACAGTCCAAGTTCCAGTTCTTTAAAGAGAGTCGTCATGAGTCGTGAACGAACGGTACGGACTCCGGACATTGAGGAGACTGTGCTACGTCTGGTGCAGGACAGTCCAAGTTCGAGTTCTTTAAAGAGAGTCGTCATGAGTCGTGAACGAACAGTATGGACTCCGGACATTGAAGAGACTGTGCTAGGTCTGGTGCAGGACAGTCCAAGTTCGAGTTCTTTAAAGAGATTCGTCATGAGTCGTGAACGAACAGTATGGACTCCGGACATTGAGGAGACTGTGCTAGGTCTGGTACAGGACAGTTCCAGTTATTTAAAGAGAGTCGTCACGAGTCGTGAACGAACGGTACGGACTCCGGACATTGAGGAGACTGTTCTAGGTCTGGTACAGGACAGTCCAAGTTCCAGTTCTTTAAAGAGAGTCGTCATGAGTCGTGAACGAATGGTACGGACTCCGGACATTGGGAGACTGTGCTAGGTCTGGTGCAGGACCCTCCAAGTTCGAGTTCTTTAAGGAGAGTCGTCACGAATCGTGAACGAACGGTACGGAGACCGGACATTGAGGAGACTGTGCTAGGTCTGGTACAGGACAGTCCAAGTTCGAGTTCTTTAAAGAGAGTCGTCCTGAGTCGTGAGCGTACGGTACGGACTCCGGATATTGATAAGACAGTGCAAGGTCTGGTGCAGGACAGTCCGAGTTCGAGTTATTTAAAGAGAGTCGTCATGAGTCCTGAACGAGCGGTACGGACTCCGAACATTGAGGAGACTGTTCTAGGTCTGGTACAGGACAGTCCAATTTCCAGTTCTTTAAAGAGAGTCGTCATGAGTCGTGAACGAACGGTACGGACTCCGGACATTGAGGACACTGTGCTAGGTCTGGTGCAGAACAGTCCAAGTTCGAGTTCTTTAAAGAGAGTCGTCACGAGTCGTGAACGAACGGTACGGACTCCGGACATTGAGGAGACTGTTCTAGGTCTGGTACAGGACAGTCCAAGTTCCAGTTCTTTAAAGAGAGTCGTCATGAGTCGTGAACGAACGGTACGGACTCCGGACATTGAGGAGACTGTGCTATGTCTGGTGCAGGACAGTCCAAGTTCGAGTTCTTTAAAGACAGTCGTCATGAGTCGTGAACGAACAGTATGGACTCCGGACATTGAAGAGACTGTGCTAGGTCTGGTGCAGGACAGTCCAAGTTCGAGTTCTTTAAAGGGAGTCGTCATTAGTCGTGAACGAACGGTACGGACTGCGGACATTGAGGAGACTGTGCAAGGTCTGGTGCATAACAGTCCGAGTTCGAGTTATTTAAAGAGAGTCGTCATGAGTCGTGAACCAGCGGTACGGACTCCGCACATTGAGGAGACTGTGCTAGGCCTGGTACAAGACAGTTCAAGTTCGAGTTCTTTAAAGAGACTCGTCATGAGTCGTGAACGAACGGTACGGACTCCGGACATTGAGGAGACTGTGCTAGGTCTGGTACAGGACAGTCCAAGTTCGAGTTCTTTAAAGAGAGTCGTCATGAGTCGTGAACGAACAATATGGACTTCGGACATTGAGGAGACTGTGCTAGGTCTGGTGCAGGACAGTCCAAGTTCGAGTTCTTTAAAGAGATTCGTCATGAGTCGTGAACGAACAGTATGGACTCCGGACATTGAGGAGACTGTGCTAGGTCTGGTACAGGACAGTTCCAGTTATTTAAAGAGAGTCGTCATGAGTCGTGAACGAGCGGTATGGACTCCGAACATTGAGGAGACTGTTCTAGGTCTGGTACAGGACAGTCCAAGTTCCAGTTCTTTAAAGAGAGTCGTCACGAGTCGTGAACGAACGGTACGGACTCCGGACATTGAGGAGACTGTTCTAGGTCTGGTACAGGACAGTCCAAGTTCGAGTTCTTTAAAGAGAGTCGTCCTGAGTCGTGAGCGTACGGTACGGACTCCGGACATTGATGAGACAGTGCAAGGTCTGGTGCAGGACAGTCCGAGTTCGAGTTATTTAAAGAGAGTCGTCATAATTCGTGAACGAACGGTACGGACTCCGGACATTAAGGAGACTGTGCTAGGTCTGGTGCAGAACAGTCCAAGTTCGAGTTCTTTAAAGAGAGTCGTCACGAGTCGTGAACGAACGGTACGGACTCCGGACATTGAGGAGACTGTTCTAGGTCTGGTACAGGACAGTCCAAGTTCCAGTTCTTTAAAGAGAGTCGTCATGAGTCGTGAACGAACGGTACGGACTCCGGACATTGAGGAGACTGTGCTACGTCTGGTGCAGGACAGTCCAAGTTCGAGTTCTTTAAAGAGAGTCGTCATGAGTCGTGAACGAACAGTATGGACTCCGGACATTGAAGAGACTGTGCTAGGTCTGGTGCAGGACTGTCCAAGTTCGAGTTCTTTAAAGAGAGTCGTCATGAGTCGTGAACGAACGGTATGTACTCCGGACATTGAGGAGACTCTGCTAGGTCTGGTACAGGACAGTCTAAGTTCGAATTTTTTAAAGAGAGTCGTCATGAGTCGTGAACGAACGGTACGGACTCCGGACATTGAGGAGACTGTGCAAGGTCTGGTGCAGGACAGTCCGAGTTCGAGTTATTTAAAGAGAGTCGTCATGAGTCTTGAACAAACGGTACGGACTCCGGACATTGAGGAGACTGTTCTAGGTCTGGTACAGGACAGTCCAAGTTCCAGTTCTTTAAAGAGAGTCGTCATGAGTCGTGAACGAATGGTACGGACTCCGGACATTGGGAGACTGTGCTAGGTCTGGTGCAGGACACTCCAAGTTCGAGTTGTTTAAAGAGAGTCGTCCTGAGTCGTGAGCGTACGGTACGGACTCCGGACATTGAGGAGACTGTGCAAGGTCTGGTGCAGGACAGTCCGAGTTCGAGTTATTTAAAGAAAGTCGTCATGAGTCGTTAACGTGCGGTACGGACTCCGAACATTGAGGAGACTGTTCTAGGTCTGGTACAAGACAGTACAAGTTCGAAATCTTTAAAGAGAGTCGTCATGAGTCGTGAACGAACGGTACGGATTACGGACATTGAGGAGACTGTGCTAGGTCTGGTGCAGGACAGTCCAAGTTCGAGTTATTTAAAGAGAGTCGTCATGAGTCGTGAACGAACAGTATGGACTCCGGACATTGAGGAGACTGTGCTAGGTCTGGTACAGGACAGTTCGAGTTATTTAAAGAGAGTCGTCATGAGTCGTGAACGAACAGTATGGACTCCGGACATTGAGGAGACTATGCTAGGTCTGGTACAGGACAGTTCCAGTTATTTAAAGAGAGTCGTCATGAGTCGTGAACGAGCGGTATGGACTCCGAACATTGAGGAGACTGTTCTAGGTCTGGTACAGGACAGTCCAAGTTCCAGTTCTTTAAAGAGAGTCGTCATGAGTCGTGAACGAATGGTACGGACTCCGGACATTATGAGACTGTGCTAGGTCTGGTGCAGGACACTCCAAGTTCGAGTTCTTTAAGGAGAGTCGTCACGAGTCGTGAACGAACGGTACGGACTCCGGACATTGAGGAGACTGTGCTAGGTCTGGTACAGGACAGTCCAAGTTCGAGTTCTTTAAAGAGAGTCGTCCTGAGTCGTTAGCGTACGGTACGGACTCCGGACATTGAGGAGACTGTGCAAGGTCTGGTGCAGGACAGCCCAAGTTCGAGTTCTTTAAAGAGAGTCGTCATGAGTCGTGAACGAGCGGTACGGACTCCGGACATTGAAGAGACTGTGCTAGGTCTGGTGCAGGACAGTCCAAGTTCGAGTTCTTTGAAGAGAGTCGTCATGAGTCGTGAACGAATGGTACGGACTCCGGACATTGGGAGACTGTGCTAGGTCTGGTGCAGGACAGTCCAAGTTCTAGTTCTTTAAGGAGAGTCGTCAAGAGTCGTGAACGAACGGTACGGACTCCGGACATTGAGGAGGCTGTGCTAGGTCTGGTACAGGACAGTACAAGTTCGAGTTCTTTAAAGAGAGTCGTCGTGAGTCGTGAGCGTACGGTACGGATTCCGGACATTGAGGAGACAGTGCAAGGTCTGGTGCAGGACAGTCCGAGTTCGAGTTAGTTAAAGAGAGTCGTCACGAGTCGTGAACGAACGGTACGGATTCCGGACATTGAGGAGTCTGTTCTAGGTCTGGTACAGGACAGTCCAAGTTCGAGTTCTTTAAGGAGAGTCGTCACGAGTCGTGAACGAACGGTACGGACTCCGGACATTGAGGAGACTGTGCTAGGTCTGGTACAGGACAGTTCGAGTTATTTAAAGAGAGTCGTCATGAGTCGTGAACGAACGGTACGGACTCCGGACATTAAGGAGACTGTGCTAGGTCTGGTGCAGAACAGTCCAAGTTCGAGTTCTTTAAAGAGAGTCGTCACGAGTCGTGAACGAACGGTACGGACTCCGGACATTGAGGAGTCTGTTCTAGGTCTGGTACAGGACAGTCCAAGTTCCAGTTCTTTAAAGAGAGTCGTCATGAGTAGTGAACGAACGGTACGGACTCCGGACATTGAGGAGACTGTGCTACGTCTGGTGCAGGACAGTCCAAGTTCGAGTTCTTTAAAGAGAGTCGTCATGAGTCGTGAACGAACAGTATGGACTCCGGACATTGAAGAGACTGTGCTAGGTCTGGTGCAGGACAGTCTAAGTTCGAGTTCTTTAAAGAGAGTCGTCATGAGTCGTGAACGAGCGGTACGGACTCCGAACATTGAGGAGACTGTTCTAGGTCTGGTACAGGACAGTCCAAGTTCGAGTTCTTTAAGGAGAGTCGTCACGAGTCGTGAACGAACGGTACGGACTCCGGACATTGAGGAGACTGTGCTAGGTCTGGTACAGGACAGTTCGAGTTATTTAAAGAGAGTCGTCATGAGTCGTGAACGAACGGTACGGACTCCGGACATTAAGGAGACTGTGCTAGGTCTGGTGCAGACTCAGGACGACTCCAAGTTCGAGTTCTTTAAAGAGAGTCGTCACGAGTCGTGAACGAACGGTACGGACTCCGGACATTGAGGAGTCTGTTCTAGGTCTGGTACAGGACAGTCCAAGTTCCAGTTCTTTAAAGAGAGTCGTCATGAGTAGTGAACGAACGGTACGGACTCCGGACATTGAGGAGACTGTGCTACGTCTGGTGCAGGACAGTCCAAGTTCGAGTTCTTTAAAGAGAGTCGTCATGAGTCGTGAACGAACAGTATGGACTCCGGACATTGAAGAGACTGTTCTAGGTCTGGTGCAGGACACTCCAAGTTCGAGTTCTTTAAGCAGAGTCGTCACGAGTCGTGAACGAACGGTACGGACTCCGGACATTGAGGAGACTGTGCTAGGTGTGTTACAGGACAGTCCAAGTTCGAGTTCTTTAAAGAGAGTCGTCATGAGTCGTGAACGAACGGTACGGACTCCGGACATTGAGGAGACTGTGCTAGGTCTGGTGCAGAACAGTCCAAGTTCGAGTTCTTTAAAGAGAGTCGTCACGAGTCGTGAACGAACGGTACGGACTCCGGACATTGAGGAGACTGTTCTAGGTCTGGTACAGGACAGTCCAAGTTCCAGTTCTTTAAAGAGAGTCGTCATGAGTCGTGAACGAACGGTACGGACTCCGGACATTGAGGAGACTGTGCTAGGTCTGGTGCAGGACAGTCCAAGTTCGAGTTCTTTAAAGAGAGTCGTCACGAGTCGTGAACGAACGGTACGGACTCCGGACATTGAGGAGACTGTTCTAGGTCTGGTACAGGACAGTCCAAGTTCGAGTTCTTTAAAGAGAGTCGTCATGAGTCGTGAACGAACAGTATGGACTCCGGACATTGAAGAGACTGTGCTAGGTCTGGTGCAGGACAGTCCAAGTTCGAGTTCTTTAAAGGGAGTCGTCATGAGTCGTGAACGAACGGTACGGACTGCGGACATTGAGGAGACTGTGCAAGGTCTGGTGCATAACAGTCCGAGTTCGGGTTATTTAAAGAGAGTCGTCATGAGTCGTGAACCAGCGGTACGGACTCCGCACATTGAGGAGACTGTGCTATGTCTGGTACAGGACAGTTCAAGTTCGAGTTCGTTAAAGAGAGTCGTCATGAGTCGTGAACGAACGGTACGGACTCCGGACATTGCGGAGACTGTGCTAGGTCTGTTACAGGACAGTCCAAGTTCGAGTTCTTTAAAGAGAGTCGTCATGAGTCGTGAACGAACAATATGGACCCCGGACATTGAGGAGACTGTTCTAGGTCTGGTGCAGGACAGTCCAAGTTCGAGTTCTTTAAAGAGATTCGTCATGAGTCGTGAACGAACAGTATGGACTCCGGACATTGAGGAGACTGTGCTAGGTCTGGTACAGGACAGTTCCAGTTATTTAAAGAGAGTCGTCATGAGTCGTGAACGAGCGGTATGGACTCCGAACATTGAGGAGACTGTTCTAGGTCTGGTACAGGACAGTCCAAGTTCCAGTTCTTTAAAGAGAGTCGTCATGAGTCGTGAACGAACGGTACGGACTCCGGACATTGAGGAGACTGTGCTAGGTCTGGTACAGGACAGTCCAAGTTCGAGTTCTTTAAAGAGAGTCGTCCTGAGTCGTGAGCGTACGGTACGGACTCCGGACATTGAGGAGACAGTGCAAGGTCTGGTGCAGGACAGTACGAGTTCGAGTTATTTAAAGAGAGTCGTCATGAGTCGTGAACGAGCGGTACGGACTCCGAACATTGGGGAGACTGTTCTAGGTCTGGTACAGGACAGTCCAAGTTCCAGTTCTTTAAAGAGAGTCGTCATGAGTCGTGAACGAATGGTACGGACTCCGGACATTGGGAGACTGTGCTAGGTCTGGTGCAGGACAGTCCAAGTTCTAGTTCTTTAAGGAGAGTCGTCACGAGTCGTGAACGAACGGTACGGACTCGGACATTGAAGAGACTGTGCTAGGTCTGGTACAGGACAGTACAAGTTCGAGTTCTTTAAAGAGAGTCGTCCTGAGTCGTGAGCGTACGGTACGGACTCCGGACATTGAGGAGACAGTTCAAGGTCTGGTGAAGGACAGTCCGAGTTCGAGTTATTTAAAGAGAGTCGTCATGAGTCGTGAACGAGCGGTACGGACTCCGAACATTGAGGAGACTGTTCTAGGTCTGGTACAGGACAGTCCAAGTTCCAGTTCTTTAAAGAGAGTCGTCATGAGTCGTGAACGAATGGTACGGACTCCGGACATTGGGAGACTGTGCTAGGTCTGGTGCAGGACACTCCAAGTTCTAGTTTTTTAAGGAGAGTCGTCACGAGTCGTGAACGAACGGTACGGACTCCGGACATTGAGGAGACTGTGCTAGGTCTGGTACAGGACAGTCCAAGTTCGAGTTCTTTAAAGAGAGTCGTCCTGAGTCGTGAGCGTACGGTACGGACTCCGGACATTGAGGAGACAGTGCAAGGTCTGGTGCAGGACAGTCCGAGTTCGAGGTATTTAAAGAGAGTCGTCATGAGTCGTGAACGAGCGGTACGGACTCCGAACATTGAGAAGACTGTTCTAGGTCTGGTACAGGACAGTCCAAGTTCCAGTTCTTTAAAGAGAGTCGTCATGAGTCGTGAACGAATGGTACGGACTCCGGACATTGGGAGACTGTGCTAGGTCTGGTGCAGGACACTCCAAGTTCGAGTTCTTTAAGGAGAGTCGTCACGAGTCGTGAACGAACGGTACGGACTCCGGACATTGAGGAGACTGTGCTAGGTCTGGTACAGGACAGTCCAAGTTCGAGTTCTTTAAAGAGAGTCGTCCTGAGTCGCGAGCGTACGGTACGGACTCCGGACATTGAGGAGACTGTGCAAGGTCTGGTGCAGGACAGTCCAAGTTCGAGTTATTTAAAGAGAGTCTTCATGAGTCGTGAACGAGCGGTACGGACTCCGAACATTGAGGAGACTGTTCTAGGTCTGGTACAAGACAGTACAAGTTCGAGTTCTTTAAAGAGAGTCGTCATGAGTCGTGAACGAACGGTACGGATTACGGACATTGAGGAGACTGTGCTATGTCTGGTACAGGACAGTCCAAGTTCGAGTTCTTTAAAGAGAGTCGTCATGAGTCGTGAACGAACAGTATGGACTCCGGACATTGAGGAGACTGTGCTAGGTCTGGTACAGGACAGTTCGAGTTATTTAAAGAGAGTCGTCATGAGTCGTGAACAAACGGTACGAACTCCGGACATTGAGGAGACTGTGCTAGGTCTGGTACAAGACAGTAGAAGTTCGAGTTCTTTAAAGAGAGTCGTCACAAGTCGTGAACGAACGGTACGGACTCCGGACATTAAGGAGACTGTGCTAGGTCTGGTACAGGACAGTCCAAGATCGAGTTCTTTAAAGAGAGTCGTCATGAGTCTAGAACGAACGGTATGGACTCCGGACATTGAGGAGAATGTGTTAGGTTTTGTACTGGACAGTTTCAGTTCTTTAAAGAGAGTCGTCATGAGTGGTGAACAAACGGTACGGACTCTGGACATTGAGGAGACTGTGCTAGGTCTGGTACAGGACAGTTTGAGGTATTTAAAGAGAGTCGTCATGACTCGTGAACGAACGGTACGGACTCCGGACATTGAGGAGACTGTGCTAGGTCTGGTGCAGGACAGTCCAATTTCGAGTTCTTTAGAGAGAGTCGTCATATGTCGTGAACGAACGGTACGGACTCCGGACATTGAGGAGACTGTGCTAGGTCTGGTGCAGGACAGTCCAAGTTCGAGAAAGAGTCTGGTCATGAGTCGTGAACGAACGGTACGGACTCCGGACATTGAGGAGACTGTGCTAGGTCTAGTGCAGGACAGTCTAGGTTCGAGTTCTTTAATGAGAGTCGTCATGAGTCGTGAACGAACGGTACGGACACCTGACATTGAGGAAACTGTGCTAGGTCTGGTACAAGACAGTCCAAGTTCGAGTTCTTTAAAGAGAGTCGTCATGAGTCGTGAACGATCGGTACGAACTTCGGACATTGAGGAGACTGTGCTAGGTCTGGTCCAGGACAGTCCAAGTTCGAGTTCTTTAAAGAGAATCGTCATGAGTCGTGAACGAAAGGTACGGACTCCGGACATTGAGGAGACTGTGCTAGGTCTGGTACAAGACAGTACAAGTTCGAGTTCTTTAAAGAGAGTCGTCATGAGTCGTGAACGAACGGTACGGACTCCGGACATTGAGGAGACTGTGCTATGTCTGGTACAGGACAGTCCAAGTTCGAGTTCTTTAAAGAGAGTCGTCATTAGCCGTGAACGAACGGTACGGACTCCGGACATTGAGGAGACTGTGCTAGGTCTGGTACAAGACAGTCCAAGTACGAGTTCTTTAAAGAGAGTCGTCATGAGTCGTGAACGAACGGTACGGACTCCGGACATTGAGGAGACTGTGCTAGGTCTGGTACAGGACAGTCCAAGTTCGAGTTCTTTAAAGAGAGTCGTCATGAGTCGTGAACGAGCGGTACGGACTCCGGACATTGAGGAGACTGTGCTAGGTCTGGTACAAGACAGTTCAAGTTCGAGTTCTTTAAAGAGAGTTATCCAAGAAAGAAGGAATATTTTAAGTCGGACTCCTAGAAGTAGAGATATTGACAAAAATAAGATACACATCTACGCCCCTGGCGTAGAAACCATGCATTATTTTAAGAAGAAAATATTCCTAAAAAGTTTGTCGACATGAGTAGTATCGGTCAGCAAACCACTTTTTTTTCAATCGAGAATTTAGAAGCTCATATTTTGCTGCAAATACATCAGAAGCGGAAATTAAGACTTACGCCCCTGGTGGACAAACCATTTTTTACAAAAATTAGAATTTATGTGCAAACGATTTCCCATCAGGAGCTGTATCCGGTGCAGAAAGAACTTTTCAAATCGGAGATTTAGAAGCAGAGATATAGGTAGAAAGCAATTTACCATTAGCCCCCTAGTGAAAAATGTCAATAAATTAATTGAAAATTTTGAAATTATATGAAAAACATGTCACACTGGAAACACCATACAACAAAGAAAGAATTTTTAAAATCGGACTCCTAGAAGTAGAGATATTGACAAAAATAAGATATACATCTACGCCCCCTGGCGTAGAAACCATGCATTATTTTAAGAAGAAAATGTTTCTAAAAGATTTGTCGACATGAGTTCTATCGGTCTACAAACGACGAATTTTTTCAGTCGAGAATTTAGAAGCTCATATTTTGCTGCAAATACATCAGAAGCGGAAATTAAGATTTATGCCCCCTGGTGGCCAAACCATTTTTTTACAAAAAATTAGATATTATGTGCAAACGATTTCTCATCAGGAGCTGTATGCGGCGCAGAAAGAATTTTTCAAATCTGAGATTAAGAAGCTGAGATATAGGAGGAAACGCAATTTACCTCTACGCCCCTTAACGGAAAGTCTATGAATTACTTGAAAATTTTGAAATTATATGAAAAACATGTCACACTGGACACACTATCCAACAAAGAAGGAATTTTTCAAGTCGAACTCCTAGAAGTAGATACACTGCTGGCCACCCAAAATGCAACACCAAGAAGGAAGCTTCCGATTGGCCTGAAATTCGCAGCATGCGTCGCCCGCGAGAGGACATGCAAACGATTAGCATTGCAGGGCATATACAAATCATGTGCGCCCGGCATGCCACCGAGAAGCACTATAAGAAGGGTGCACAGAAGGCGGGGTGTAAGTAGTGGAAGTGTGTTGTGCTGCCGGACCTGTGCGGGGAAGCTTCCAGATGCCTCATCGCAGAATACGGCAGTCATTCCAGCACGTTTCAGAGTTCGACAGAGGACGAATAATGGCTTATCGCGACAGCGGTTTATCGTACCGAGACATCGACGCCCGTGTGGGACGACATCCAGCCACAGTGAGGCGAGTATGGATTCGGTGTTTGCAGGAAGGACGGACGGACTGACGTGATCGATTGCTGCAGCCGCGGCACACCCCCTAATGAGAGCACTGGCATGCTGTGCTGCGGGGATTGACGGCTCGCACCGCCACATCACGAACGTTAGCGCAGGAATTAGGGTGTGTTGCGCAACAACCTATGTCAGCACGTACCGTTCGACGTCGTCTGCAGGAGCGGGACTTGTCGCACGACGCCCATTGCTCCGATTACCATTGACGTTACACCACTGGCGAGTGCAGCGGCAGTGGGCCGTTGAACGCTGCACCTGGACTACGGAACGGCACGACATTGTCTTCTCCGACGAATCCCGCTTCTGCCTGCAACACCACGATGGTCGGATCCGCATGTGGCGGCACCGCGGCGAGAGACTGTTTGACGCCTGCATTATGCATTGCCATACCGGTCCGTAGCCTGGCGTTATGGTTTGGGGCGCAGTTGGATATGACACCCGCACCCCTCTGGTACGCATCGCCGGTACACTCAACAGCCACCGCTACATCTCCGACGTTTTGGAGCCTGTAGTCCTCCCTTACCTGCAGGACCTGCCAGCGGCCACGTTTCAACAGGACAATGCGCGCCCGCACGTGGCGCGCATCGTGCAACATTTCTTCACGGCCCACCAGGTGTCACTGCTACCGTGGCCCGCCTGTTCTCTCGATATGTCGCCCATTGAACACGTCTGGTCGAGTGGCCCGACAAGCATCACGCGCGGCTATGCCTGATGAACTGTGACAACGTGTGGAAGCAGCCTGGACCGACATACCCCAAGCCCACATCCAAAGCCTCTTTCGTTCGATGCCGCGGCGTGTAGCGGCCGTTATTGCCAGCCATGGGGGCCACACGAACTATTGATGTCTGCGTGTTCCGCAAGTCGCACGGGCCTGTAAGCTCAATCGTTTCATCTTTGTATCTGCTGTTATGTGTCCAGTAAATCTGGCTTTGCTATCTAGTGTCCTTCTTGGTGTTGCATTTTGGGTGGCCAGCAGTGTTTATTGAGAAAAATAAGATATACATCTACGCCACCTGGCGGAGAAACTGTGGAATATTTTAAGAAGAAAATATTCCGAAAATGTTTATCGATGTGAGTGGCATCAGTCCGCGAAATAATTTTTTCAATCAATATTTTAGAAGCTCAGATTTTATGGCAAATACATCAGAAGCAAAAATTAACACTTACGCCCCCTGGTGGCTAAAGTATTCTTTACCAAAAATTTGAAATTATATGCAAAAGATTTTCCGTCAGGAGGTGTATCCGCTGAAGAAATTTTTTTTCATATCGGAGTTTTAGAAGAAGAGTTATCGGGAAAATAAAAAACTCTTCGACATAATTTACTTTTACACCCCCTAGCGGGAAATCTATGCGTAATTTGAAAAAGTAACTGTATCTAAAATACTCTTCGACTTAAATGGAATCGCAAGATAAAATAAATTTTTCAATCGGATGTTTAGAAGCAAATATGTGGAATAAAACGTATTTTTGAATTCGACATCATTTGCATTTACGCCCCCTAGCGGCAAAATTGTACATCGTAAAAAAAAACGAAATAAAGGATCATCATTCGCATATTTCAAGCTTCCCAATGCAAAAAGAATTTTTCAAATCGGACTAATAGTTGCAGAAATATCGTGGGTACAGACGGGCGGACTGACGGACGGACATAAGAAGGATCTTTTTTTAAAAGACGTGCTAAAAATTGCCAGTACATATTTGTGGATTATTGATAAAATTGTGCGATTTTTCTACTTTTACCTGATCAAGTTATATGTATATATATATCATCATCATCATCATTGTCAACCATTATCAATCCACTGCTGGACGAAGGTCTCCCCAAGTTTCCTCCACAACGGTCTGTCTTGTGCCAGTCTCCTCCATGTCACCCCTGCATACTTTCGAATTTCATCCACCCATCTCCCATGTGGTCTTCTTCTGGGTCTTTTCCTGTCCCTTGGAATCCAATCTAAAATTTCGGCTGTCCATCGATGATCTGTCCTTCTGGCAGTATGTCCAGCCCATTGCCATTTCAGGGATTTAACTCTGATCATGATGTCTTCCACTCTTGTCATTTTTCGGATCCACGAGTTCCTCTTCTTATCTCTCCTGGTTACACCAAGCATGCACCTCTCCATGCTGCTTTGAGTTGTCTGCAGCCTTTGTATGTCTCTTTTAGTTAAGGTCCACGTCTCTGCACCATACGTAAGCACTGGAAGGATGCATTGATCAAACACTTTTCTTTTAAGACATAATGGCATATTGCTCTTGAAAATTATGCTGTTTCTTCCAAAAGCTCTCCAGGCAAGTTTTGTACGCCGATTAATTTCTTCATCAATGTGACCCTCACTTGATATCTGCTGTCCAAGATAAACGTACGTGTCTGTTATCTCCAGCTTTTCTCCATCAATCGATAAATCTTCATTTCTTGTAAAAGCATTGAACATCACTTTTGTCTTCTGAAAGTTCATTTTTAATCCCACTTCTTTACTCTTGTCAGCAAGTTCCTGGATCATACTCTGCAGCTCTGATGGGGTAGTTGCAAAAATGACTACGTCATCAGCAAAACGAAGGTGGGTTAGATAATCTCCATTAATCTTTATCCCCTTGTTTTCCCAGCTCAGCGACTGAAAAACACCCTCCAATGTGGCATTAAAGAGCTTCGGAGATATGGTGTCACCTTGTCTCACTCCCTTTCCAATTTTTACGTGTGTTGTATTTTCAAACAGCCTAATCTTTGCACTTGCATTTTCATAGATGTTATTAATAATATTAATGTATGCATCTTCAATACCGCAGGTTTTCAGAGCCATTGTAACTGCCGATGGTTTCACCGAATCAAAGGCTTTTTCATAATCGATAAAAGCCATGCACAATGGAAGTTCATATTCCCTCGCTCTTCCAATTAGTTCTCTCAGCACGTGGATATGATCTATTGTGCTGTAGCCACTCCTGAATCCAGCTTGTTCTCTCGGTTGAGCCATGTCCAGTGTTACCTTCAAGCGATGTGAAAGAACTTTAGTGAAGATTTTATAAACTGCTGATAGGAGGCTGATAGGTCTGTAGTTTCCGAGATCCTCAATGTCACCTTTCTTATGTAGCAGGATCATTGTAGCGGTGTTCCAATCCTCAGGAATCTTTCCTTCATTAAGGCATCGAGTGAAAATTTGGGCGAGTACTGTTTCGATTTCTCCACTTGCTTCTTGTATGATGTCTACAGTAATTCCATCTTCTCCTGGAGCTTTTCCTCGCTTCATGTTCTTGATTGCATGTGCAACTTCTGCTGGAAGGACTGGAGGAACTCTGGTACTGGTATCTTTCATGATGTCTGGAGTGCATATATCATCCCTTTCATATAATTTGGAGTAGAAATCTTTCACTCTTGTCAAAATTTCACCTCTATTTCTTGTTACAGAACCATCTTCTTTTCTCAGTGCCATAATCTGTTTTCTTCCCTTACTGAGATGTCCCTTTGCTATCTTTAGGCTTTGGTTGTTTTCAATTGCTTTCCTCACTAGTTCACAGTTGAATTTCCTTACGTCTTCAGTGATACTTTTTCTTACTGTCTTGCATAGCTCTATATATTCCACTTTGGAAGTCACATCTTCTTTAGTTGTCCCCATCTCTCTTCTTTTTTGCATCAACATTTTGGTTTTTCCTGATAATTTGTTCACATGCAACTTGTTCTTAGACCCAGCTAATTTTGTTGCTGTTTCCATAAGAGCTTTGGTTACTTTTCTGTTAACTTCAGAGATGTCCACTTCTTCCGATGTTAAGCCTCCTAAAGCAGAGAACCTGTTCTTCAGTTCTAACTTGAAGGTATTATGGTGTTTTTTAAGGTTGGTTATGTCAATAGATTTTGTTTGTCTTATGAGCTTGCCACGTTCAAGTTTAGTGTTGAGGTGCATCTTACATCTCACCAATCTATGGCCACTACCTGTGTTGAACTTGTTTAGCACACTGCAGTCTTCTATGACGAATTTTTTGTTACACATAATAAAATGAATTTCACTTGTCGTCCCATTTGGATGTCTCCATGTCCATTTCCTGTGTGGCTTTTTCTTGAAGAAGGAGTTCAAGATGAAAAACCCTTCTGCCTCTGCAAACTCAACGAGAGTATTTCCACGCTGGTTTCTGTTGCCATGACCGAATTTACCTACTGAAGTTTCATTCTGTTGCCGTTGCCCTATTTTTGCATTGAAATCTCCCATAATTATTTTCAAGTGCTGCTTACCTTTATTATTTAGACGACAAATTTCCTCATAAAATTCTTCAATTTCTTCTTCAGGATGACTTGTGGTGGGTGCATAAGTTTGAATAATCTGAGCCTGGTATCTTTTCGAGAGTTGGATAACAATTCGTGCAGCTCTGTCAGAGGAACTTTCAACTTCTACAACTTTATCCTTCAGTTTCTTGTTTATTATAAATCCAACACCAGTAGTTCTGCCAGTATCTGTCCCACGATAGTAGAAGAGATGTCCACTTTTCAGTTCGATGAGATCTTCTCCTTTTCTCCTTACCTCACTTAGCCCCACGATGTCCCACTTGATCCTTTGTAGTTCCTCTTCCAATTCAAGAAGCCTTGAATCAGAAGATAGGGAGCGTCCATTGTAAGTAGCCAAGGTCAGCATCAGATGGCAGCCTAGTCCGGTCCTCCGGGGATTCTTAGCACCCTCTGCCTTCATGTCGCACTGGCCGCTGCCTTGGCCAGGTACATTCCAGCTGCCGGAGACGGAGGGCCAAGATTTAAGTTGTGGAATCATTTTGGAGGGGTTTGGCCATAACTCACCACGCTGGCCAAGCGGGTTGGTGAGTGTGGGATAGAATTTCCTCTAATCCCGATGGTATAGTTATACCGCTATGGGCGGTCGTCAGAGCCCCTTTAGTGGGAACAGGATGCACCACGAGAAGGCGGGGTTGACATTTGTCAAGGAGAGGCTGTGATGTTACGCATCACCTGACCTTACATCCCATATATATATATATATATATATATATATATATATATTATCCCCACACCTTCTTAAGGATAATTAAAGCCAACAGAAAGATCACAGAGTGACCACAAAATTTCAATGAAACGTTTTAGAGTTCAGTTTTTCGAATGGATGGGAACAGGGGTATGGATAGCGGGGAAGAGAGAGAATGAAAGTCGGTAACGTCTCCATTAAAAAATCTAAATGAAATGTCTCTTAAATATATTGTATTTCGAGGAAATCAACTTTCAGGCGTAAATTACGTTTGCTTTTTTCTTTTACGAAATAAAATTTAGTTCTATTTTATTTGCTGGTTTATATCGGTAGTATGGGGCATTTAATATAAGAAGCAATTGATCATGGCACAAGTCAGTCCGCATTTTGCCATCCGCCATGTTTTGGTTTCTTTAATCCAGCATCAAAATGCTAAATTTTCTAGCCCAGGTCCACGCATAACTCATACTTATATATACTTGTTGGAAAAAGAAAATTCTATTATTATTTACATGACTTTGTAGTGTATTCTTTCAAGGAAAAAGACTTCCCACATGGGCGTAGTATTTTCGCTTTCTTTTCTCTTTGAGCCCCCAAAAGTAAGCGCCTAGCAGATTTGAAAGCCTCTGACGTAGAGTATAAATCTGGAAGAAAGAACATTCAGTTATTATTTGCAGGGCAGCGGGCCGCGGGTGTCCTAGTGGGCAACGTTCGTGACTGCCACGGAAAGGACCTCAGGTTCGATCCCAGTAGGTACGAACGCTCGATCCACTAAATATCCGCCGTGCGTCGGATGGGCACGTTAAGCCGTCGGACCCCGGGTACTGCCCCCCCCCCGGTAATAAATAAGGGCGTCTTCCTCCCCTTTGTACTTCGCTTCCGTGTCACTTTCCTATCGGGCACTCTAGCCCAAATCTCCTAGCTTCCTATTTTTAAGGGTTGTTTAAGACCTGGGGTCAGACACTCCCTTCCTAAAATCCTCTACATATGATCATTTGCATGATTTTACATGTTTGCTATGCATATCCTTCATGATAGTTAAGACCAGTGGTGAAAGTAGGCGGGAACGGTGGGGAATGGAGGTCCCTTAAGAAAATGGCAAGGGGAACGACGTTCCCCTAAGTGAAATAGTTGTGAACAAGAGTACATAGAAATTTGAAAAAAAAAAAGGTAAGAAAACAAGTGTGCTGCTGAACTATATACAAAGGAAATTCGGGTTTGCTGTTTATTTACATCTATGAATTCTATTCGTAATTTGTGAAAGACTTTTATTGTTCATCAAACAGAAATCATTGCTCTTTCCACGTTTATAAGTGAGTCAAGGAAAATTTTCTCATTGGCTGCCACCGGAAATTGAACCCAGGGTCTTCCAGTTACGCGCCGGATATGCTTCCACTGTACCACAGCGGCCTCAAATTCCTCCAAAAAGAGCGACGACCTCTGTTTGGTGTTCCTGGTCCACGTCAAATGTCTGATTTAATTATTCATTCGCCTTCTAATTATTTGTTCAGTTGTTGCTTACCGTCTTTGTTGAATCCCCAGCATTGTGCGGCGCTCCAAGAAGCAACCTGCCAAATTGCCTTGGCAATTAGTGTGTGTGAGTCTGGAGAAATTTGAGGCCGCTGTGGTACAGTGGAAGCATATCCGGCGCGTAACTGGAAGACCCTGAGTTCGATTCCCCCGGTAGCGGCCAATGAGAAATTTTTCCGTGACTCACTTATAAACGTGGAAAGAGAGATGACCTCTGTTTGATGTTCCTGGTCCACGTCAAATGTCTGTATTAATGATTTTTATGTTTGAAGACTTTCTCTCTCTGATTTTATAGTTTTCAGAGCTTTTGAACCGAGATAATAAATTTTGTCCTTCGGACTCTTAGCTAAAGACTCGTGGAGAATGCCCGCATTCGACTGTTTTGATTTCATATCGTCCCGTACGTTATCCCTTGGGAAAGGGGATCTTGAACTAGTAACAGAGCTTCAGGCTAGCTTTAGAATACCCGAATCAAATTAATTCATAGTGACAATTTGGTACATAGCAGCTGAAGAAGACCACACTGACTTCCGGGGAAGACGGAACTCTCGAATTGTTTAAATTGATGTCTAACACAGAGGTTTCTTTGGTAACTTCGAAAGGAACACCCTGTGAGGTGTTCCTTTGTAAGTTTAAGTTACTTGTCGTTTTGATGCTGCATTATGTCGATGAACTGAATAATTACTATGTATGATACATTTAGATAGGAAAACTATTAGTGAATAGATACACAATTGAAAAAAACGAAACTCCTTCAGTTGACACGTAACCTGCGCTTTGTGATACGTAGTGCGATCAAAAAGTTCTGAGGCTAGGTACGTAGCGCACCAACAGATGGCAGTACGCTGATGCGCGAGCAGCTGTCAAGGGCAGTGACTTTCATCAGTCATTGTGCCTAGTGGCGTCGTTCTGAGAACATCGGGAGCTGTGCTACACGATGTTTGGTGACTCCGTGCAGAACACAGCTGCGATTTCGGTATGGGCTGCTAACTAGAGTAGCGAGCGAATATCAAATTCTGCGTCAAACTCGGCAAATCGGGAACGGAGACGCATGAAATGTTGCATCAGGCTTATGGCAATGAAGCAACGAGTCGTGCGAGGTGTTTTGAGTGGCACTCGCGCTTCAAGAGCGGCAGAACGGCACTGGAAGACGACGAGAGGTCAGGGCGACCGTCCACGAGCAAAACCTCCAAAAATGTGGACAAAATTAGGGAACTGGTGCATGAGGATCGTCGGAGAACCATGCAAGACATTGCTATCATCGTCAATGTGTCATACGGAACAGTGCAAAAAATTCTGACGTCGGTTTTGAACATGCACCGCATTGCTGCGAAGTTTGTGCCAACGATTCTGAACCCCGAAAAGTAGGAGCTCTATGTCGAACTCTGTCAAGATCTTCGTCAGCAGTGGGTGAATGAACCAACGTTCCTATCGTGGGTCATCACTGGGGACGAGACTTGGGTCTACGGTTACGACCCGGAGACCAAACAACAGTCGTCGCAGTGGAAGAGCCCGGCATCTCCACGACCAAAGAAGGCCCGACAGGTCCGGAGCGCAACTAAAAGCATGTTCATCGTGTTCTTCGACATTCGTGGGGCTGTGCATCGTGAATTCGTCCCCCAGAGCCAGACCGTCACAGCCCTTTTTTACTGCGATGTTCTACGGCGTCTTAGGGAGGACATTCGCCGCAAATGACCTGAAATGTGGAGCAGGGGCAATTTTCTGCTCCATCTGTGACGTACCTGCCAGCAGGACGCACACGACATAAAGGCGGATAGTAGTCAGAACAAACGTCCGCGTAGCTCAATTGGTAGAGTGACTTATTCCGGAATGGGGGATCCGGGTTCGAATCCTGGCGCGGATAAAAATGACGGAGAAATTTACTTCGTTATAATGGCGCCCGAACTATCCGGATGAACCGACCGTTCAAAATCTCGCAATGGTGTGATGTTCTTTCCACACCGCGAGATAGGAAAAGTCAGAGAATCCCTTCTACAGTGCTTCGAAAAATAAAAAAATGTGTGATGTTGCATTCCACACACTAGATTGACTGGGAGTTCTCAAGTGCACGTTCTACAGTGGATGGCTGCCTGCAACGATTCATGGTCACGGCTGACCCGTGGGCCATGCCCCCGGCTCTCTTTCGGGGGGGGGGGGTGTGACGTACCTGCCAGCAGGACGCACACGACATAAAGGCAGATAGTAGTCAGAACAAACGTCCGCGTAGCTCAATTGGTAGAGTGACTTATTCCGGAATGAGGGGATCCGGGTTCGAATCCTGGCGCGGATAAAAATGACGGAGAAATTTACTTCGTTATACATCACGACAATGCAGCAGCTCACAGAGTGTTAGCAACAAGCCAGCTTTGCAGCGCAACAGAATGACTACCTTTCCTCAACCGCCTTACTCGCCGGATTTGGCCCCCCTGCGACTTCTTTCTGTTCCCGAAGATGAAGATGAAGCTCAAGGGGCGCCGTTTTGAAACTATGGACGAGATCCAGCGCGAATCGCAGACGGTGCTTGACACGATTCGCGAACAGGACTTCCAAGGAGCGTTCCAACAGTGGCAAAAACGCTGGCAGCGGTGTATCGCTGCTCAAGGAGACTAATTTGAGGGAGATCATAGCCAGACTTAAGCAAGATAAGTGCTTTGTTGTATATCGGCCTAGTCTCAGAACTTTTTGATCGGACCTCGTATAGACATTTTTTGGTGAATTTCAAATTTATTAGCTTAGTTTTTATTCATGAAAATAATTTTTATTTTTTTATTTATGTGTATATACAGTATATAAGAACACAGGCACAGAGACGTATAAAATGTGTGTGCGTATGTGTTCATGTAAATTCGCCCAGACTTTAAACGCTGGACAGTGCGTTCCCCTAAAGAGAGAACATCTACTTTCACCAGAGAGACGTAGCATTGCTTCCCTCTCCCTTCACCCCAAGAGTGAACGCCCAACACGCTTGAAAACCGTGACGTCCCACTTCCGTACGTGCTATTTCCGTACAAATGAATTTTGTCCCATTTCCGTACACATCCTGATCATCTAGTGCCATTTCCGTACACAGATGTGATGATCTGTAAGCAGTGAGATATGCGTTAAGGAAGACAGAGGATCAGGGGCGTACTGATCAAACCTCGCATCCCCCACTCCCCATTGCGGGTGGGTTCACGGCTTTACAGCCTCTAGCTTAAGAAAAATATTTTACAAAATCTTTTGTGGAAAGTTCATACGAAACTGGTTAAAGAAATAGCCCGGAATTTTTGACGGCAGCTTTGAACAAAATATTAAGAAAAAAGCAATTTCTTTTCCCGCGGTTTTGAAATTAAACATCTGCGACGAATGCTTAAGACCGTAAAGATGGCATTAATGGACAGCCAACAACAACAAAACCACAGGTTTAGGGTCATTTCACATTCAGTTGTATGACCGGAAAATGAAGCTTATAGATTCTGGGTAGAGTCCCTAAATTGGAAAGAGTTTTAAAGTAGGAAAGGAGAGCTAGAGTTTGAGTTGTATACTGTTAGATGTGACCGCGGGTCCATGAGCTCTTCTAACAGTTAAGAAAATAAGATGCTGCCTAACACTACCTAAAAGATATTTAAAAAAAAAACAATAATTAACTGGGACTTTGGCCGCAGAGGTAGGTGGCGGGGCTTAGAGAATTCGTTTCCCGGGGATCCGAAGGCTAGTACAATGAAGATTTAGTAATTCCTAGTAATTCCTGGTAATTCTTTTAATTTTGGGTAATTCCGGCAATTCCTGGGGAGCTGGTTTGCTGTGAGGGGTTAATTTGGCGGTGTATTGGAGATTAGCTAAGCAGAAGGAGGAGAAATTGGAGAAATTTTTACTCAATGCAGCGTTGTTTAGAGCTATATTTACCACATATTTTTAACGGACGCACATTTTTTTTTTTTTTTTTTGACGCATGTTATTTTGATATGGAGTTGGCTGCTTTGAGTAACTGGGAAATTAGGGAGCTAAGGAAATAGTTCCTTTTAAGGGCCAAACTAGGGAATTTGGTGTTTAACGCGAAGATTTATTGAGCTAATACGTTAAACTGAGATTTCCCCGGAGATCAGGAGATGGAAATTGTGTTTTGGAAGCTGCAGTTTCTGGGATGAGTTGCGACCTTAAGAGAGATGGGATGCAAATGCTTTTACACGCTTAATGGACAGCATGATCATTATCATATGTAGAGGATTTTAGGAAGGGAGTGTCTGACCCCAGGTCTGAAACAACCCTTAGAAATAGGAAGCTAGGAGATTTGGGCTAGAGTGCCCGATAGGAATGTCACACGGAAGCGAAGTAGAAAGGGGGAGGAAGACGCCCTTATTTCTTCCCGGGGGGGGCTAGTACCCGGGGTCCGACGGCTTAACGTGCCTATCCGACGCACGGCTGATATTTAGTGGATCGAGCGTTCGTACCTGCCTGGGATCAAACCTGAGGTCCTTTCCGTGGCAGTCACGAACGTTGCCCACTTGGCCACCCGCGGCCCTTAATGGACAGCCTGTTAGCCCTACAGCTTTTATTGCTGTTCCCGCTTACGCTACCACAAGCGCCTATTGGTTGACGAGAACAATGAAGGGGGATCTCTGTGACGTCGGAGGAATTCGATTTGCTATGTACGGAAATGGGACAAAATTCTTTTTGTACGGAAATGGTACGTACCATTTCCGTACGAAAAGAAGGGGGAGGGATGGGGGGTATAGTATGGCTGGAATCAGCGCCGTATCCATGCAGAGGCCGGGAGAGAGAGCTGAGCCTTCTTGCTGGGTAGATGAGTCCCCCCCTTAATAGGGTAGCGTGGATCTTGCTGATGTGAATTTTACGGACAGTTGGAAAATCGTGGATTTTGTATAGACAAAGAGGGGCGAGATGTGGAAATTGCGGGGACACTGGTAGGTCCCCCCGATCAGAGATGCGCTGGAGTACAATGGGACGCGTCAACCGGTGGCGCAATTCCAACATTGACTATATAGTAAACCGCTCTCTGAAAGAAGATGGGGAAAAAGTAGGATGGATGCTGTAAAGTACTAAGATACAATTTCGATGTAACCTATGATGCATTATATTATCTCATTGGCGATAACGTTTGGAGATAGTGATAAAAGAAATTTAGCAGATTTTTTTAAACTAACACTAAAACTATAAAATTTATATGTTCCATAGTGATTTAGTCTAATTTTTAAAAATAATAATCATCAATGTAAAAATCTGAAGTAATTATACCGACCATAATGGAAATGCACAGTTCAGTTTGCAAGAAAAGCATAGCTTGTTTTAACATGATCTTTAATATTATTAATAATATGATTATTACGTATTGGTTTTAATATGATCTTTAATACGATTACTTAATTTGTTTGACATCTCTTTCCCCACCGTTCAGTAGGCTTGAATGGGGAAATCAAATCAGACTGCTTCATTTTATCCCCGTCAACTCTATAATACTTCAACCACACTTCCTGTCTGCAAATTCCACAGCTCGTCCTTCTTTGTCCGCAAAATCCACGTTTTGCAAAATCCGAATTAGTTGCTTTTGCGGTCAGTGTCGAAAATCATAGTTTATGCGGCTACCAGTGTTGCCAGGTCGTGCTGTTTTATAGCAAAAATGCTATTTTTTTTTCTCTTGCGTTATAATATTTTTCTGGATGCTATTTGCTATTTTTTTGGGAAAATTTCGCTATTATTTTGCTGAAAATTTTGTATTTTTCGTTAAATCCAACTTGCATGCCAACAATTTTTTGGCATTTTATTGGCGACTTGAATACACAAAGTTCAAATGCAGAGCTTGTTGTTTAACTGAAAGAGGATGAAATTTAGTTTCCAGATCCATCTTGAGTAGGCTAACTCAGTGCATTCTTTTTTACCTCACTGGATTTTTGATATTGCCACATTTCTTTCTACTTATGTATCCACATTCCTTCATCCATCCTACAAAGTTGGTTGGGCCGCGCCGGTGGCGCAGTGGTCTTAGCGCTGGCTTCTGACTATTCGTCCGAGATGGGTCAGGGTTCGAATCCCAGAGAGGCATGGATGTTGTGTTTGTCTTACGGCTCTCTCCCTTTCAATGGAACCATTGATCCTAAATTAGGGACGGGTGACTGCTTTAGCCCATTGAGTTGCTCACAATGGTCGCTAAACCTCTAATAAAAAAACAAAAACAAAGTTGGTTGGTTTCTTTCCGTTAGCTATTTGTACTATTGAGCAGTGGCGGCTCGTGCTCCTGAGAGTGTACGTGCAGCGACTTACCGATTTACACGCGTTCTGCACCCCCCCCCCCTGCTCCCCTACCACTTTCACTAAAGGCCTTAGGAATTGGGCAATGGGATCATCTTAATCATCGGGAAAAATACCCAAGAGCAGATTTTTGTAATTACATATAAATTAATATGATTATTCATTTTGTTCACCTCTTTGGCATTAATGGTTAAATTTGTAATTGTATACTACACTGAAGAGCAATTGTATTAGAGACAGCTGACGTTATGCAAATGTGGCGCTGTGGGTGGCCCTGTAAACGGAAACGACATGACGTATGCAGCGATCCGACAATATAAGGAGTGATGCGACGGGAATCAGTAAGAGTCGGACGCAGTATGGGTAAGACGAAGGATCTAAGCGCATTTGATTGTGGGCAAATTGTCGGGGCCCGACGAATGGGTCACTCCATCTCAAAAGTCGTGCAGGCACTGGGATTTTCACGAGCCACTGTGTCATGGGTGCACCGTAAGTACATTGAATCCACCGTGAGTACATCGAATCCGGTAAAACCATCCCTGCAAGGGCCAACTGCCGTGGATAACAGCGTGTAGATGAGCGGGGTCATCGTCGGCTAACTCGCATTGTAACAGCGGATAGACGGGCCACAGTGCAAGAAATCACTCGGCAATTTAACGCTGGTGCACAAAAACGTGTAAGCAGCCACACCATCCAGAACCATCTCCTCGCTATGGGGTACAGAAGCCATTGTCCTACGAGGGTACCGCTGCTGACCGCACAGCACAGGGTACAAATATTAGCATGGACGCGGGAACATCGCCACTGGACCCTAGCCATGTGGAAAACTTTTGCCTGGACTGATGAGTCGAGATTCACGTTGGTATATGCGGATGGCAGGATACGAGTACGGCGCAAACCACATCAAGCGACGGATCCTTTTTGCCAGCAGGGTACTCTTCAAGCTGGTGTGGGTGGCATTCTCGTCTGGGGACTGTTTACGTGGACTTAAATGAGACCCCTGGTACGTGTGACATCGTCCCTCACAGGTCAACGTTACCGGGATCTCCTGGACGACCATTTGCTCCCGTTTGTGCGTTTTCAACATCCCACTGGGGACCTCATCCTGCAACAAGACAATGCACCGTGCCATCGCTCCCGAATTGTATCCGAATGGTTGGATGAACACTCCCCGACGTGACCTCGCTTCCTTGGCCAGCTAGGTCACCTGACCCCAATCCCATCGATCACATCTGGGATGCCATCGAGAGAGATGTTCGAGGCTCTGACCCCCCTGCATCAAATCTTCGTGAACTGTGGGAGCTTGTTCAGGGGTCGTGGATCCGTATGGCTTCCCAACGTTTCCGGTGTCATGCCGAGACGAATCGCCGCCGTTATCAGGGCGAAAGGTGGTGCTACACGTTACTAGACAGGTATCTCTAATTGAACTGCTCTTCAGTGTATATTTGACAGATTATTAAGCCTAATATTTTGCGGAATATACGGCTTGATTAATCTACCCCGACTTCAGTTGCCTGAAGTCGGGACAGATTATCAAGATCTGTTAATGTGACCCGACTTCAGGTGCCTGAAGGCGGGGCACGTTATCAGATTTTGATCATCGTGGAAAATAGCCGAGAACAAAATCAATGTTCTGTAAAAAGAACGAAAGTTTATTTATTTATATTTATTTATTTATTTATTTATTTATTTATTTGAAAATAGGTTTTTATTCAGTTTCATGTTTTTAATACGAAACTTTTTTGCAGTGTGCTTCAAAAAAACAATCACTCTTGCAACTTTATTATTTGCGATTTTTAATGCACTTTGAAGAGCTTAAATATGAATTAATAATATATGAATGAACGAAATTACTCAACGTATATTGCACAAGTAAAGAGTTTATGAAATGCAAAAGAAAAAAGAAACAAAAAAGGACGTAGATAATGAGTTGTACGTGGATCAAGCTTTAGTTTCAGCCCCTCGCGAAAAAGATTACGAAAACCACAGAATAAAGAACACAAAATTAGAAGCACAGATGGATTTTTACTGACTGATCAAACAAACGTTATGAGAGCACAGAAACAAACAAACAATGATATATGTTTTCCCTCTATTCTATTGGTCAACTGCCCTGCTCCCAGTTCCGATGGGAAAAAGAGAGGGATTTGGTTTCAACGCCGTTTGCTGCCAGCGATCTTATATCGTGCTGAGAGAAATACAGCACGCTGGAAACCCTTGTGGCCGGTTTGACAAGAAGACCCCCAAGAGGTGTGTGGTGTAGGAGGCAGGAATGACACACTGTTGGTGCCGTGCTACTTGGTTTGCAGCACGAAAGACCGAACGCTTAGGAGGCAGCACGAAAGACCGAACGCTTAGGAGGCAGCAGAAACACGTTGTTATTCCCATGTGCTAACCGACACCACAGACCGAATGACGAACAGGAGCCTTGATTACGGCCCGTTTAAAATTCAGATTTTGTGCTGGCAGCAAATCATATGCATGCACTTTCAAGCTTTCAGCTACAATAAACAATACGAATATGAATTCAAAATGTTTTAGCGTGCTGCAGCACAGTAGCACGTAGTCACCAGCCGCCACTGCAATTGAGCACTTCGAATGATCACTGGGTGCAATTACACAACAAGATTGTAAATAATTTCGATTATTTGAAACTTCTTGCAAACTGCTGCTTAGGAATATGCTTACCGCAAACCAGAGGTCCAGTGACTGATCGTCCTGGTAATTTTAAAGACTAAAATGCTCAAATGTCAAAATTGGAAGCAGAATACAGGAATTTACTGTGTTTGGATTGGACTAAGCACATATCGACATATCCAATTGAATTGGGGGGGGGGGGGTCAATCTGTACCAAGATTGTATACGAGGCAATCCATTTACAATCCTTTCTGTGTTTTAGATGCACATTCTGTACCCATCAGAAGTGTAGTTGTTGAAAGAATATTTTCCAAAATGAATTTGCTGAAAAATGCAACTCGGAATTGCATGAAAGTTGAAATGCTCCAGACCCTGAAAATCAGGTGCCGTTTGAATTTTGAAGCAAAACGTTGCAAGAATTTTCCGATTACTAGTCAAATGCTAAAAAAGTTTGAAAATTCAATGCACGATAAATGCATGTATTATAAGGACGGTGATAATGATGATGGTATTAACATTATTGAAGAGTTTAATATTACAACAAATACTTAAGTATAATCCATTAAAACAAGAATCTTACTTTCATAGACATGATTTGCTTTATTTATTCTTATTCTGTGTTTTGTGTCATTGCCCTCTTAAATTATGTGCTCACATGTGATTAATTTTTATAGGAAAATGCGGTACTCTGATGAAGTATGGGATTTTTACAATTGAATGAATGGTATGCAAAGTTTTTTGTACAACTGCAGTACTAAAGTATGAGAAATGAATAAAGTTCCTTGAAATAAAAAATTTTTTCTTGAAATGCTATTTTTTAATCTATTATCGGAACCCTGGTGTCAGGTTTTTGCTATTTTTCATGGCAAACCTTGCTATTTTTCTAACATCTGACCTGGCAACGCTGGCGGCCACTGGTTCTTTGACTCCCCTTTTTGAGATAGAACAGGGGCTGCCCCTTTGAGTTCCGTCAGTTATAGACAAAGATCCAGGTGTCCGTACCTTTTGTGTTGTTCCTCTACCACCGATTTCCGGAGAGAATTAAGACATCATAAGGTTTATACATCCCACAGTCTGACGGGCGTGTCTTCCGCATTCGCCTATTCTTGTTTCGCCTATTCCTGCTACGTCGAAAGTCAATGGGTTTCGCCATTTTAGGCGAGGAAAGAATTCTTAATTCGCCTATTCCTGTCTCGCCTAAAACTTTCACATGCTAAAGGGGAGAGATTCACCTGGAGCAAACTTCCTTTTCCCCCTATTCTTGTTTCGCCTATTCCTGCTACGTCGAAAGTTCAATTTTTTCCGCGCAAAAAAAAACAAACTAGTTTTATCCCTGGAGTTTGAAACTAGTTTTATTTCTTTAATCGAAAAAAAAAAAAATAGCAAGTAGAAAACAAAGTTGTGCAAAACATTTATAATTTAAAAAAAAGGGAGGGGGGTGGATGCTATTACATTATTTCGCGTGAGCTTTGACGGAGTGATTTAAAAAAAAGATACATTTTTACCTTCCGTGATTTTTTTTTTTTTTTTATCGAAACATTAAATCTTTCGTGCAGTTAATGTAGGAGACATCAAATACTGAGTAAAAAGTAATAAACAGAAGGTAGTCGTCAGCGTGATTAAGGTATGAAATGTGTCGTCCAATCAAAATCGTGAGAGACTATAGTGAGGGGTGGGTAGGGGTTATGTGGGTGTACGGCAGAATTCAAGAAAGCGTGGATAATGAAAGGTAAAGAAGAGTAAAAGATAGAGGGATGTTGATGCGGGGTCCAGACTAAAGCCCACAGGACATTTGCCCAACCGGACACCCACCCGCCCACCGGACACTTGCCCACTATGGAGGATTTGTAGATAATACGTAACGTCGGAGGACGTTTCCGGTCTAGTCTAGGAAAATTGATCACATAAATATTTATGGACCGTATAAAAATTGCACTTTGTTTTAGAAATGATGAAATTTAAGGGGGTTACTCCCAAACCTAAACTTACATATATTTCCTTTGTTATGGGTTCAAAAAGCTCAAACTTAAATCACAAGACAACGCTATCAACAAACGAGCAGCACATTTAAAAATTTGGAAAAGTTTAAATTTAAGGGGTTTTAACCCGCTAAATGTAAACTAACATATATAATCTTTTTCATGGGCTCAACTTAAATTACAAGACAACGATACCAATGGATGAACAACGCACTTGAAAGTTTGGAAAAGTTAAAATTTAGCGGGTGTTAACCCCCCCCCCCCCATGTAAACTAACATATATAATCTTTTTAATGGGATTCCTTGTGTTCACTCTTGTTTGCTTAACTTCAAAACCGTAGAAACAGATTTGTTATAATGGTAAACGATAAACGATAAGCTTTTTACATTACGGACAAAATCATACTGTAATGTATCAAAAGTTTCTTCAAAAAATTAAACAGGATGTACATCAGTTATCAAATACAGTTTTTTATTTGCCATCATGTCGTAACTCGAACTTTTCGGCCAAAAACGAAGGAAGAGAGTACATGATTCCATAGGACCAGGGGGTCCAGACACAAGTCAACTTCATTGACCGACTACGACATGAGGTGACAGGACATCAGCCACTTCCGAAAATGACCTGATTTTATTGCTATTGAATGTTCACATGTGCAAATCGTAATAGCAGAAATTTCCGGCCATAAAAATTCCCCATGTCGGAAAGATTCCTATCCGTTTATAAGAAAACAAAATTGCTACAAACCAAAATAGAATGTGGAGGAACTCTCCACTAGGTACCATTTTCCAGCCGTAACACTGGGAGTTCATTTTTGAAACCACAGATGAAAATAAAAGGCAGCACGTTATGCCCTAATGCTTACAAGGCATCTAGGCTGAAGAGCACTTTTTCAAACTAGAAGCTATAAATTTTAAGTTAGACACATTAAGTATGTATATAATTTAAAAATAAAATGATACCATAAAAATAAAATAAAACTATTAAAAATAAAATGAGACAGAATTAGACACAACATATTGATTCTGAGCAGCTTACGAAGGACATAAGCTTAGGTCTTATTTGTAGGTTTTAAGTGGTAAGCATAATATTTGGTACGTGCACATAGGAAATAATATTTGTAAAAATCTGAGGATATTTTAGTTACGTTATTATATTCTCCTCAGGTTGCTGAAAACCTGCTAGCATCATTGATAGTAAAAAACTCGTTAGTGTTGGACTCCTTTTTGTACACGTTACGGCTCTTTTGACTCAACATAAAGTGGTAAAAAGCATTTAAGACGCCATAAACTAAACTGTGGCTGCCATACATCAGCTTTTTTAGTGACTTGAATTCTGTTATGAGTGTCACAGAAATTTTAGTTATCCACCCACCCTGCAAACCAGAACTGGACTAGTTGCTGGCACATTAGGCTTAAAGATGTAGAGCCACAACTTTACTAGCTTCTTTCCCAGATAGTTCTGTACTCTTGGACTTTGAACCGAAGAGGTAAACAATTATGTCATGATCTCTTTACTTTTTACTCAGCATTTGATGTTTTCTACATTAACGCACGAAAGATTTAGTGTTTCGATAAAAAAAAAATTCACGGAAGGTTAAGATGTATCTTTTTTTTAAAATCACTTCGTCAAAGCTTATGTGAAATAATGTAATAGCATCCCTCCCCCTCCCTTTTTTTAAATTATAAATGTTTTGCACAGCTTTGTTTTCTACTTGGCTTTTTTTTTTTTCGATTAAAGAAGTAAAACTAGTTTCAAACCATAGGGATAAAACTAGCTATTTTTTTTTCACGGGAAAAATTGTCATTTTTTTAACACACGAAAGATTTAGTGTTTCGATTAAAAAAAAACAACCACGGGAGGTAAAGATGTATCTTTTTTCAAAATCGCTCCGTCAAAGCTTAAGCGAAATAATGTAATAGCATTTTCTCGCTCCATTAACTTTCGACGTAGAAGGAATAGACGAAACAAGTATAGGCGACAAAGGAAGTTTGCTCCAGGTGAATCCTTCCCCTCTAGCAGGTGAAAGTTTTAGGCGAGAAAGGAATAGGCGAATCAAGAATTCTTTCCTCACCTAAAATGGCGGAAACCATTAACTTTCGACGTAGCAGGAATAGGCGAAACAAGAATAGGCGAATCAGGAAGTAACTTCTGATGGGACACCTATACTGATATTTCATTACAATTCGTTTTGTGTGCGCATTGTTTCGCATGCTTAGCAATTAAATCATTTGAAGTCATTGTGGCAAGAAAAATTAATCGTGTGCGTTATATAATGATTTTCGATATAGGATAAAAAGGAAGAATTAGATGGTTCCATAATTTGGAATTGCTCGAAAACAAAGAGCGAAAAGTATAACATTCGAATGTCTTCAATGGATGTGCTTGTTTTGCAAGTAATAGATCGTACTTGTCAAAAATGTAGTAGCATAAATATATTAAAATATTCACAAATTCTTAGTGAAAAACAAAAAACAAAACGAAGAAACAAACATCCAAAAAATATATAAATAAAATAAAAATAATTTAATAAACCGTAACTCTTAAACAACGTCAGCATTTTCTTATAAGCGTAAACACTGCCAGGCCTAAGACTGGGTAAAGTATGAAGGAAAGTTGACAATTTCGAAGCTCCTACTTTTCATCTAAAAACAAAACGCTTGTTTGTCCCAACTATATGTACACCTGTTCTCAGATTGCGATAAGTGGCCGCAAAAGCTACGTTTTCATCACCGGCCGCAAAATCCACGGAGCCCCCCAATATATATTCTACAAAACTTTCATAAAGTAGATTGAGGGGGGGGGGGCATTTGTGTTTATTCAGTCATGGTTTCAAGAAGCGTCAATCAGAGCACATTTAAAGAGACAGGGGGCCGGGGCTGAACAGTATTTTGGGGCCCCAGTATTACTGGAACATCTAAGATTGCCGCCCCGGTGGCGTAGTGGTCTAAGCGATGGCTTCTGATCATTCGTCCAAGATGGGCCCGGAATCGAATCTTCGTGAGGGCATGGATGTTGTGTTTGTCTTAAGGCACTGGTTCTCTCCCTTCCCTGGAACCAGTGATCCTAAACTAAGGATGGGCGACTGCTTATAGCCCACTGAGTTGCTCACGGTGGTCGTTAAACCCCCAATAATAATAATAAACAAAACCCCATCTAGGATTTCACTATGGGTGGCCGAATAAAAATACCCAGAAGAAAACATTCCCAAAGCATGCTGAGGAAGCCATAAAAATATCCCTGCCGTATTTTTTTTTTATTGGAGTTTTAACGACCAGCGTGAGCAACTCAATGGGCTATAAGCATTCGCCCGTCCCTAATTTAGGGCCACTGGTTCCAGGAAAGGGAGAGAGCCATCGCCGTAAGACAAACACAACATCCATGCCTCACCGGTATTCGTACCCGGACCCATCTCGGACGAATGATCAGAGGCCATCGCTTAGGCCACTGCGCCACCCGCCGTAGTGAGGTGTGTATCACACGATTCTTCATGGACGAATCAGTGTTAGCAAAAAAAAAAAAAAAAAAAAAGAAGAAAGGAAACAAACAACGTAAATATGCATGGTTAAAAAATGGATACCAGTTCATTTCTGCTTTATTTCCCCTACTCCAAGGGTTCAGCTTGTTGAAACTATATCAAAGTAGTGGACAAAATAATATGATCCAAATATCATGATTCAAACGAATTCTTAAAGTATGAAAATTTCCCCCAATTACAGATGTGTGCAAAACATCTGTAATGTTTTATAAAGATTTGAGGATGGACTGGGGGCTACTACACGTTTTGCGGACTCCTAAAAAAAGCGGAAGGAAATAGACATTTTTTTCACAAGGCAGTTTTTGCTGTGCTATCTGCAAAAACAAAACAACAAGAAAACCTGAAGAACTCTGTCAATTCTTCAAGCATCCTGCATAATTCTGGGGCCCCTTAAAAATGCGGGCCCGGGGATGCAGCCCCCTCTTAAATGGGCTTTGGCGACAATAGTCGAGAAAAGGTCGAAATCAAAAAGAAAAATAATCGAAGTGTTAGTTTTTGTTCTTTTTTTTTAACTTGTTTCTCTCTCTCTCCCTCTCTCAAGAAGTCGTTGCTTGTATCATAAATGGGAATGTTAGACTTAATCAACATCAACAAAATTCTCTCTTTGTCGCTACCATAATATTTTGCCTAAGACTGAATTAGATTAAAAAAAAAAAAAAAAAAAAAAAAGATGTATTAAGAGGGGTCCGGAACCGTTGGACCCACTCTTGGCTGAGTCACTTCCTGTTGTAGAGCAAGAAAATGAGAAAATTCAATTTATTTATTTCCCAGTGCTTTTCTTTCTATTTTGACCGTGTGCCGTACTTGTTCGGCTGTGTAATTTAATAAAAAGCTTTCGATTTTAGGTGAAAAAGTGTAACTGTATTGTTGCACCTATTGGCGACAAATACTGGCGGGCATCCACGAACACACTCCTTTCAAAGGGCGAGAAATGATCATCTCGTTAGTTATCAGACCTCGCAGTCTTACACGAAATGTGAACGTTCTCCAAGTATGTCATCTTTTGGACGTAACGTCACTGCTCAAACTCGTTCACTGGCTGGGAAAATGACTGTCTGAGCGGATTCTTTCAAATATTTGACTCTGTGACTGCCAACAACAAAAGGGGTTAATAAAAGAAAAGAAACGCTTTCTATTTTCCTTTCTTTCAGAGACTGAGCAATGAATGTTAAAAAAAGAAAGAAAGAAAAGAACCTCCCCTCCCTCCCGCGTGGTTCTATTGTTGATACGCAGCCGCTATCACTTTCGTGAGGAAAAGGCTTTTAACATCATCACAATAGTGACTCTTGTCGATTTACCGCTCTAAGTCCTTCTTCTTCATCTTCTTCTTCAGGTAAAAACGAGTCCATGGACCGGTAGACCCGGTTAGACGTGTACCGAGATTGGGAGACAAAAATGAGGTCAGATTCGTCTGCTATAAAACACAGTGGTTTCGCGAGTTCCCGTTTCGTCTTTTAAAGTAAAACGAATGAGTGAGAACTTTCATCGGTGGTATTAAAAAAGAAGTATATATATTTATACGCATATCAGTGCTCGGGATATTCGAACTCCTGCTGCCGCAAGGAGGCGCTCTCTGTGGTGAAGAAGGAACCCAATCTTTTTGTCGTCTGTGGCCTTCGAAAATCGGACGAAATGAGGTTAAGGTGAGAGAGAGATCTTGGTCTTATTTACTCTAAATATTTACCCCTCGTCAAGCTGAACTGTCAATTAATTAGTTGCCCAACATCGAGTAATTAGTTTTCTAGGAATCAATACGGTCACAATTTTTTTTTCTCAGAAACATTGACGCGACCTGCAGACTATGGGGTCAACGAAATTAAATACGTTATTCAAGAAAATAATGTAGATTTGTTTTATTAAAAATAGTTCTTACTTTAAAAAAATGTAGGCCCACCAAAAAGTTTTACGAAAATTGCGCGTAAATAAGTAAATAAATAAATATATACATATATATATATATATATATATATATATATATATATATATATATATATATATGCAGTTACCACAAAAATTAATATTTCTAAAAATCACCTTTTCAAATTCCACTATTTTAACTAAGCGCCAGTTTCGAGAGGGCGGATACTAACTTGCTGTTTCCTTATTACAGCTGGGCACCAAATTTAATCAGTTTTTCAAAAGTTTTCTAGTAATACTTAAAGTAATCACTTGTATTCTTCTGAAAGAATCGTCGACAGGAAGATGAAATCAAATATAGTACAGCATATTTTTAGTGTGTGTTCCACAAAAAAATAACGAAAAAGAATATATTTCTCAAAAGTTATATTTTTCGTTCAGAAATAATTTTTAAGCTTGTAAATATCATTTAACATATCAATAAGAACTTTTTCCTAAAAATCTTATTTTTATGAGCTTCAAAATATTATTAAACAATTTGGAAGGATTTAATTTTGAATCACAAAAACTTTCATTAGCCTCAAGGAAACGCGTTAGTAAATTATCGATACCACCACATTATCATATGGTTTTCATTTTTAATTCACATGGGTTTGTCATATTTAGTTTTACATTTGTCAGTAATGGTGCGTATAACATAAATAAGAGCATGTAATTAAATTAAGCACCAAATGTTATTTCTCCTTTACGTATCAATGAGAAATTTGACGCTGTTTCTGCCTGATTAGCAAATGCAAGGGCTACCAAAATTTATGACATGACTGATGGTTATGAATTTGGACACACTCGCGATTTAAGAAATAAGCATTTCTTTTTGTTGTTGTTGCTTTTGTTTTATACATGTATACCTTTGTAATGATACACATGGCTATGAGTCAGCCAAAATGGTTTTATGGGCTGCGAGTTTGTCTCCTGATTCGGCTGAAATACAAATTTCTGGAATCTCTATAGATCAGAGATGGCCAACTGCTATGCTCTCGAGGATTAGGACTGCATATTTTGATGTCTTGATAGCCGCACGTAAATTTAAGGCCAATAAAAGAAGGGGAGAATAATGAATAAATAAATATTATTGAATATAACTAACAAACAAAATTCAACAACATTAAGTAGTTGTTCTTAATATTTATTACTATCTGAGCAAAGCTGCAGGTATATTGTTTATTAGTTAAAATTATTAGCGATGAGAAAACGAATATAATAATGTGACTAACTAGAAGAGGCTTTATGTCCCTGCTCCAAATAGCAGACTGGGCAACTTTAGCAGTTCTTACGATTTTCTGCGAATCAACATATACTGTTTATTCATATGCTTCAGAGGCGGAATAGCCCACCGAGATACAGGGACATTTTCCGAAGGACCACTCGAGAAATGGTACACTTCCTAGTATTCCATTTGTTTGAGTTTTTGGAACCAACGAATAATTATTTCGGTACTTAGTAACTGTTAACTTCATTCATGCATTATATCTGTGTGAAAAGCTATTTCCTTAAAAGAAAAAAAAAAAGGGAAGCTAACAGCTATTAGACGTAGGTCGTTGAACTTGGGGCCCATGATCATTGGTAGGCCCTACCCTTCTTTTGTAATCTTGAAGGAGGCACTAATAACAATTTTGATGGTCCATAATCCACACACCCTTATCCACCTACAGATATAGAGTACAAAGCGATTCTCTGGCAGAGATGTTCCGAAATCCGTATTTCTCCCACATTTATCTCAAAAGTTCCGAAATCCGTATTTCTCCCACATTTATCTCAAAATGTTCCGAAATCCGTATTTCTCCCACATTTATCTCAAAAATGTTCCGAAATCCGTATTTCTCCCACATTTATCTCAAAATGTTCCGAAATCCGTATTTCTCGGATTTATTCCCACATTTATCTCAAAAGAAACAACGATTTACCAGTACTGGTTCAAAACGGGCATCTACTCAAGGAAGAGTTACCAATACCATTGCACAGAACGTGATCACTGACCAAATAAACACAAAAATTAATTGCTTAGAAAAATTGTTACGTGGAACGGGAAATTTTTAACTTTCAGAATGATTTCCATAGTGATGATTTAGTTGGAAATGGGGATCTCTCTTCAAGAGACTTGTGATTTTGCCAAAACTGTATTTTTCAAAGGAAAATAATTAGCTGATACCCTGTTCTGAGCATGGTTTGTGAGCGAATTCCTAAAATTCTTTCATTCTTAAATTCTTGTAAAAAATTGTTCACGACTGAATTCGTTTTACAGTGCGTACTTCAACAGTTCTCTGTAATCCAGGATCTAACAGAATTTATTTAATGAGCGAATTTATGAGCTGTTCTCTTACAGGTACGTGTGTTTTTGTAGTGGAACTTATGAATAAAATCCCCGGCCTGGTCTGATCGTCCCAATCCGCCCCTGATATATTTTACCTATTATCATTGAATTAATTTCTTATTTTGTGAAAACACAAGTTTGTCTGCCTCGCTCCGGAGTAAGTTACTCTCCCAACTAAGCTACACGGACGGAATGCATCGCTGCAGATTTATCGTCTTGACATGTGCTTTACCTCTGTAGTGCGTCACATCATCACATCCCTCTTAATTTTTTTTTCTTTCATTTTGAAGCGAAGAATGAATTTTCATCAATTCTGGATGATATGTGGAACAAACATCACACATTTTTCGAAGAACCCGACTGCCAGAACATCCATTTTTACGTTCGGGCTCCAATAGGAAAACACATATTGATCTGTGACGCAGATCGAAACCGCGCTTCCTCACTCCGAAGTAAGTTACTCTCCCAACTAAGCTACACGGACGGAATGTATCGCTGCAGATTTATCGTGTTGACACGTGATTTACCTCTGTAGTACGTCACAACTTGATGTACCTTATGGAGACCGCGTAAACTGACATGGCGGACCTCGTGCCAGCACTTTGTCATCACTGCCTGAGATATTCATTTTTCGTGCAAAATGTGAAACGTCACGCGCATACTGAGAGAGAGAGAGAGAAAGAGATTGACTAAAAGCTCTATCAGTCCTTCGTTTATGCCAAAGGTATGACACACGTACAAAACCATTTATCTCCGTAAATAACACTTTTGAATAGTTGCCACTATCAAGCAACAACAGCAAATTCTCTTCTTATCAAATAAGTTTAATTTTCTGCTGCTTTGAGGTCATTGACCTTGATGAAACCTCAGCTGAGGTTGTCAAGAATATTTTTTGCACTTTCCAAAAGTTAGAACTTATTAAACTGGAGACGGTTTTTGACAGGGCCATAATTAGGGTATCGCCAGTGTGAATGTACGAAAGAATGCCCACGGGGAAAATGCCCACAGAAAACACGCCTACAGAAAAAGTGCCCACTTCTCGAAAATAGGGAAAATGCCCACATCTTGAAAATAAGAAAATACGCCAGGTGTTGACTGATGTTTTCTTACGCCTGTTAGAAACATGAGGTCTTTCTTAATTTCATGAAAAAATATCTTAATTTCAACTAAGCAATGACAAAACTACTCAGAACATTTCTACTGCTCAATCATATGTTAACGAGCATTAAAAAAAACATCGCAGCTTGTTCCCAAAATGGCAGGAGAGGCTCATCGTTCGAAGGAACGCGTGATTGGTTCATCTTCGAACAATAACTACGTCTAAGGCAATTCTTTTCAGTGAGTGGCGCATGACAAAGAAAGCACCTTTAACTAAGCTTTCCAACTGAATCTTAGACACGTGGTGAAATAAAAAAGAACACTTACCTCATAAACAAAGCATCGCATAATTTAATACGGGTGTGAGGGTGCATCAGAGTAATAAGTCTGAGCCTAGTATGGTATTTTTAAAATGCCAATTCATAAGCCCACGACTTTCAGAATAGTTACTGGCTCTTGATAATATTTTATTCCACGTTTACACATATTAAGATTGTTTTGCTCATTAAAACAATGAGCCTCTTCTGCCATTTTGAGAACAACTACGATGTCTTTGGGAAATGTTTTGACTAGTTTTATCGATTGCTCAGTTAAAATAAAGATATTTCATCATGAAATTAAGAAAGACCTCATGTTTCTAACAGATGTAAGAAAATATTAGTCAACAGCTGGCGTATTTGACTATTTTCAAGATGTGGGCATTTTTTCCTATTTACGAGAAGTGGACATTTTTCCCTATTTACGAGAAGTGGGCATTTCCCCTCATACCGGCCAGTGTTCGCCTTCGTTTAATTGCCACAGGCGCATTTTAAACGAAAGCGCCGCACGGGGTTTTCGGATAGTAAAATAAATAGCAACTAGCAAATACAAGGTTTCAAAAAGCAGCGGAAGCACGAATTTGCCGCCCCGGTGGTGCAGTGGTCTAAGCGATGGCGTCTGACCATTCGTTCGAACGGGGTCCGGGTTTGAATCGCGGTGAGGCATGGATGTTCTGTTTGTCTTACGACACTGGCTCTCTCCCTTCCCTGGAACCAGTGACCCTAAATTAGGGACGGGCGACTGCTTATAGCCCATTGAGTTGCTCACGGTGGTCGTTAAACCTCCAATCAAAAAAAAAAAAAAAAAAAAAAAAAAAAAGAAGCACGAATTTGAATATTTTCATTGTTTTTCTATATGTTTGAATTTTGCATGTTAACGGCGACACGAAGTGATGTTATTTCTCCGGAAGTTGACCGCAAGTCTCTTGATCAAAAAGCTATGAAAATTTTTTTAATCCTTTTCTTCACTGTCGAACTAAGCTGATGACCGTCCTGGCCGACCGTTCTTCTCCCAGCCTGTAGCTATGGTACTTGTGAAAACAAAAATTTGTCGGTGGAGGGGGACTCGAAGTAACATCCTTCTGCTCTTGAGCCGAATGCTTTCCCAATTAAGCTACACCGACATGTGCTCATCACGGTTACTTGCCGTCTGGAGATGTACGTCACAACCCCCTCCCCCTCCCCTGATAAAGGGCTGGAACGGAATCGTAGGTTTCCGGGTCAGCCGGCAAACCACTCTTGAAGGAGCTCATTGTAGAAGAGGGAAGAAGCACTACATAGTTTTTGAAGCGAAGAAGGAATTCTCATTAATTCCAAACGATGAGTGGAACGAACATCACACAATTTTCGAAGAAACTAACTGCCAGTAGATCCATTTTTACGTTCAGGCGACAATGTGAAAACTCGAAGCTCAAACCAATATCCTTTTGATCCGGAGACGAATGTCTTTCCAATTAAGCTACACCGGCGATTCCATCATTGCTACTTGCCGTCTTGACATGTACGTCACATCTTGCGTGCATGCATTTATTATTTCACTTTCAGAGTTTCGTAAAAGCTTTTATAACAGCTGTCCGCTGTAATTTTGGAAATAAAATCATCTGTAGATCTAGCACAGTGGGGTGGGGGTGGGGGGTGAGGTTACAAAACAGTACATGCCCTCTTTGAAATACATTGTTTTAGAAGAGCTTAGGTTTTTATTTTTTTTTACGCATGGTAACAATAACAATCGCAATGAGCATATAAGACAATAAGCAGGGTCAACCGTAATTCAGGACCGCTGGCTCCAGGGAGGCATCGCCAGGCCCGTGGGACAGGCGCACTACCTATGCCGCAACCAAACATTCCTAACTTTAATTACATACACTCATGAGCAATATCATTATGATCACCTCATCTGCACGAGGGAAGTGTTCCACATGACTCAGCAATGACGTCATCTACCGGCGCGGAATGTACCCCGAGTGATCACTGAATTATGACCACACCTATCAAAAGAGGATGAGGCTTGTTGAGCACGTGATTTTAGAGAGGGCGCGATTAGTCGACCGATGTAGCATATACACTGAGTGGCCACTTTATTATGACCACCTGACAGTTTTAAGCAAATGAGCTATGGCTGTACGCTGTTGCCGCCAGAGGGCGAGGCTAGTATAGAAAGGGAAAGCTTAGTGCTTGCGACAGTAGTAGAAGTGATTTTTGGGTGACGAGATGGGTAAAAAAAGGCGATTTGACGGACTTTCAACGTGGGATGATTGTAGGAGCTCGGAGCCATGGAGCGAGTATCACCGAAACCGCCGCATTCATGAAATGTTCCAGAGCAGCTGTTGTTAAAGTGTTTAAAGACTGGACTGTCAGCCAAAAAACTGGGTCTCTACGTGCAACGTGTGGTCGTCATCGACTAGTGACTGTTCGGGCGGAATGGAGAGTGTCCAGACTGGTAACAGACAACAAAAGGGCAACAGTGCAGCAAATTACAGACCATCTTAATCAAGGATCCCCTCAAATAATCTCTGCACGCACTGTTCGCCGTACACTGCATCGGATGGGATGCGGCCGCCGAAAACCTGTTCGAACACCTTTGCTGTCTGCAGTTAACAAAAGAAAACGTATCCAGTTCACACAGGAGCACAAGGATTGGACAGTCGATAATTGGAAACAAATTATGTGGTCCGATGAATCACATTTTTAGTTGCACCATGCCGATGGCCGAGTGAGTATTGTGCGGAAACAGCACGAAAGCATGGACCCCAAATGCATTGCTACAACCCTTCAAGCTGGTGGAGGCAACGTTATGGTTTGGGGAATGTTTTTCTGGCATGCTTTGGACCCTTTAATTCGTATTGATCAACGTCTGACTGGCACATCATATCTAAACATCGTTGCGGACCAAGTGCATCCTGTCATGTGGATGGTTTATCTCGCGATGGATACTTTTAACAAGATAATGCGTCCTGCCATATAGTGCTCGTATGATACAGGATTGGTTTCAGGAACATGCCGGGGAGTTTACTTTGCTGAGGTGGCCCCCATTTACTTTGCTGAGGTGGTCCCCATTGAGAATTTGTGGGATGAAGTTGAAGGAGCCGTCAGACAGCTGGATCCACAAACCTTGCAATCTCACACTCTTGGAAAGTGCTATTCATCAAGCATGGTCTCAGATCCCACAAACCACCTATCAACATCTCGTGGAGTCCATGCCACGAAGACTCGACGCAGTATTAAAAGCAAAAGGTGGCCCAACGAAGCACTGAGGGGTGGTCATAATAAAGTAGCCACTCAGTGTATAAGGTGTGAGTGGAGAAGTATGTAGTAAAATTCAGAGCGTGATGGGTAAATGGAAGGATTTATTGGGCTTTGAGAAAGGATAGATTGTGGGAGCTCGGAGAGCGGGTGCGTCGATTTCTTAAACGGGTGAACAGGTGGGTTGTTCGCGAGCCGCTGTAGTTCAAGTGTATCAGGACTGGCGTGAAAATGGTCAGACAGCGACCCGGAGGCAAAACTGCAGACGACAGAGAGAGGTTGATGTGATAGGTAAGCGCTGGGTCCGACGACTCGTACAGGGCAACAGACGCACTATTATTCAACAGTTGACTTCCCAATACAAAAGAGGTCAACCGGAAACAGCATCTGTCATGACCATGCGTTGCACGCTCGCACGTATGGGCTATAACAACAGACGACCCCAACGACATCTTCTCCTAAACACGGTTCATCGGCGCAAAAGACTCGCCTGGTGCAAAGATCATGCAAGCTGGACATCGGAAGACTGGAAAAAAGTGTGCTGGGTCTGACGATTTTTTACTCCATGCACTCCAGGATGGTCGTGTACGTATTTGGCGCAAACAACATGAGGCACTTGATCCATCCTGTATGGTCTCCACAGTGCAAGCCGATAGAGGCGGTTGTGTGGTGTGCGGTATGTTTACCTAGCAGGAGCTTGGACCCCTGCTGCATGTGAAACAATATATGACTGGTGCCCACTTTGTGAATTGCTTGGTAACTCTGTACACCCGACGATGTTGCACTTTTTTCCGAATGGCGACGGTGTCTTCCAAGATGACAGTGCGCCGAGCCACAGGTCCAATGTTGTGCATATATAGTTTGAGAAACACAGTTCAGACTTCTAGCATATCCATTGACCTCGGAGCTCCCACAATATCAATTCCAAAGATAACTTGCGGGACACTGTGGAACGTCATATCAGGCGTCTGGATACACAAATCACCCCTGTACCTGCATTGAAGGCAGCATCACACACAGCTTGGTTTTTTTTTTTTTTTTTTTTTTTGAGATTTAACGACCACCGTGAGCAACTCAATGGGCTATAAGCAGTCGCCCGTCCCTAATTTAGAGTCACTGGTTCCAGGGAAGGGAGAGAGCCAGTGCCGTAAGACAAACACAACATCCATGCCTCACCGGGATTCGAACCCGGACCCCTTCCGACGAACGATCAGAGGCCAACGCCTTAGACCACTGCGCCACTGGGGCAGCCAGCTTTGTTGGCTATACTTCCCAACTGCTTCCGACATCACATTGAACCGTCGAATAGCTGCTGTACTGAGGGAAAAAGGAGGACCTACGAAGTATTAGGTAGGTGGTCATAATTCAGTGATCACTCAGTGTAATTGATCACTACAGTTTTCTAATTCCAAATGTATCGTTGTGAGGTTATTTCTGTCTTGTGGCAATGTGTGTAATGTAATCGCATGGAGACGAAATTTGCTGGATGACATGGGTGAAAAAAGTATGGTAAAATTTCTGAGTCGCCACTCTCCGGACATTGTACTCTTCCTAATCCTCCTCGCATGCCCCTTTTGTCTTACGCAATCTGCAGACCCAGAGTAACCCTCCTATTTCATAGCAAGTCATTCAATTAGCCCATCAGTTCGATATATGTGTATAATTTTTGTAATATTTCGTTTAATCATAACAACCGTCTCTTTCAACTTATAGGACAAGTCTACGCCCATGCACAGGCCGTTACAATGTATTCGCATAACTTTTATAAGAACCATTTTTTTAATCGCATTCGGAAGAATTCTGCCCGTTCACTTGAGTTTCTAACCGAGCTCGAAAGAAATCCTTTCTCTTGTCTCAGGTATGGGTGACCAGGCGTATGCGTGGGACTGCTTGTGCGATGAAATTCAAAGAACTGCTCGTTCCACAAAATGCGATCCGCTGTATTCTTTGAGCCAGTGTGACATTCGTTTGGGAACCTGTAGGCATGTGGAATGGGGTCAGACATCTTGATATATAGTGGCCCACCTTGAATTCGCTCGAGTGCGGCACGATGTCACCGCAAAATGACTCATATCTCAAGGAACAAGTTTCTCTCGGATTGGGACCACTCTTATTTTCCCTTTCCAAGAACGTTCAGAACAGGCGCCCGAATAAATGGGGAGGGGGGGGGGTAGTTAATGAAAGAATGAGATCGCAAAATGCAAAGCGTATAATTTCTTTTTATATACCTCTGAAACCACCCGATAAAACATGAAAAACGCCCGCTTTAGAGGAAACACGAGTGTAAAATGATTCACCTCATCATTGAGTTGCCAGAGTCGATTTTTTTTCTATTAAGTAGCACAACTCCATCCAATTTGAATAGCGTCTCCACCTCCATGTCAAACAAGGTTACATAGTGGGCGGATAGGTTGAACAGTTTGTTTATGTAGGATGGACAGGGATTAAGCTCTGTTTGTGTCAGATGGTGTTATATTTTTATTAAGCCGAAAAGATCATTAAATATACTAATGATTATGCGTACTCTTCAAAAGAAGAGGGAAATATTGCTTCGCTCTCCTTTTTTTTTTTTTTTTTTTAATTACAGAGAACTGATCGCTTAAGGCAATTATCATAGAGGGCAATGATCATGAGCAATTATTCTTGTGCAACCCTTCAAGTATAGTTGTTTGTTCCAATTTAACCTATCCTTATACTGAAAACATTATAACAAGATTTATTTTTCATGAATCCTTTGTTCTATACAGTAAAAAATAATTGATCGTTTTTTGTTATTTTGTTCTATAAGATGCGCAAAACTCTCGCTTTCTGCTTATTATTATTTTTTACTTGGGTGGGTGTATACTGACCACGGTGAGCAACTCATTGAGCTATTAGCAGTCGCCCGTCCCTAATTTAGGGTGACTGGTTTCCGGGATGGGAGACAGCCAGTGCTGTAACACAAACCCAACCCCCATGCCTCACCCGGATTCGAACCCGGACTCAACTCAGAAGCCAGTGCTTAAACCGCTGCGCCACTGGGGCGTATTTAATTCATTTATAGTCGTCCCCCTCCCATATTACAATAAACAAGATTGAATTTTACGGTCTCACAGGTTGCAGATCTGTGGCTTAGATCAATGCTGTCCAACTGACGACCTCAGGAACGAAGTTTTGCGAAAAAGCACATAATCACTTTTTTGCTGAAAAGCCGCAATCACTTTTGGGAGAAACGTTTCCTTCCCTTAGGTTCACTTGGAAAACAAAAAGAACACATGCATACAGTGAATAACTTAAAGGATGAAGCTACTTTTGATAGGACCTCCCATTTTTGTGTGAACTTGGGAAACAAGCATACTCGATTATCAGTAATTTCACTTTCGTTGAGCTAACACATGTCCATTTTCTAACAACTCTGAGATCAACTACAATGCTTGAGCCAAAATTAAAAACTTACTGACTCTCTCTAAGCTACTCGTGATCAGGGCAACAGCCGTCAGTTTTAGAATCCCTACTTTAACGACTAATAATCCCAGTGATGATGGAGACAATATCACAGCGAAATTAGTGATGGTCATTAGAACACACCGAAGAGCCAAAACATTATGACCAGCGCGTGTTTATTCAAATCGAAGCAACTGCAGGTGAACGACGGCCCGTGTGAAGGTCATGAAACGGTATAAATAACAACTCATGCTGAGCTTTGTTAATCACTGTTATTCGTGTTCTTCAGCTGGCAAAAGCAGTGGACTTAAGCGAGTTTGACAAAGACCAAATCGTAATGGCCAGAAGACTGGATCCGAGTATTTCTGAGATGGCCAGGCTTGTGGGGTGCTCACGGTCAGCCGTGGTTAGTACCTTCAAAAAGTGGTCCGAGGAGGAAAAACCACGAACCGCCGGCAAAGTGTGGGCCGACAACGGTTCATCGATGCTGGAGGTAAGCGAAGGTTATCCCGTATGGTACGAGCCAGCAGAAGGGATGCTGTGGCGCAACTCGCTGGTAATTTGAATGCTGGTGATGAGAGTAATATATCACGACACAAAGTGCATAGAACCCTACTGAAAATGGGGCTGCGTAGACGTAGGCCGCTCCGAGTGTCCATACTGGCCTCGGTTTACAGTCGAAAGCGCCTATAATGAGCACGCGAGCATCAAAACTGGACCTTCAATGACTGGAAGAAGATCGTCTGGCCCGATGAATCTCGTTTCCTGTTGTACCATGGGAACGGCCTTGTATGAGTGCGTCGTTTACCAGGGAAAGTGTTGGCACTAGGATGCACCGTGGGATGAAAACAAGCCGGTGGAGGAAGTGTAATGCTTTAGGCATTGTTCTGCTGGGAACGTTTACCACCTACCTAAACAACATTGCAAACCAGGTACATCCTTTCACAGCAACGGTATTCCCTTCTAGTAGTGCCTTCCTTCGGAGGATAATGCCCCATGCCACAATGCCTCGATTTTAGAGAATGGTTCGCGGAAGATGAGGAAGACTTCCCTGGCCTTCAAATTCCCCAGACATCAATCCAATCGAGCATCTGTGGTTTGTGTTGGAACAGCAAATCCGATCTGCGGAACATGAGGAAGACTTCCAGGTATTCCACATTCCCCAGACATCAATCGAATCGAGCATCTGTGGTTTGTGTTGAAGCAGCAAATCCGATCTGCGGAACACGAGGAAGACTTCCAGGTATTCCAAATTCCCCAGACATCAATCCAATCGAGCACCTGTGGTTTGTGTTGGAACAGCAAATCCGATCTGCGGAACACGAGGAAGACTTCCAGGTATTCCAAATTCCCCAGACATCAATCCAATCGAGCATCTGTGGTTTGTGTTGGAACAGCAAATCCGATCTGCGGAACACGAGGAAGACTTCCAGGTATTCCAAATTCCCCAGACATCAATCCGATCGATCATCTGTGGTTTGTGTTGGAAAAGCAAATCCGATCTGCGGAACACGAGGAAGACTTCCAGGTATTCCAAATTCCCCAGACATCAATCCAATCGAGCATCTGTGGTTAGTGTTGGAACAGCAAATCCGATCTGCGGAACACGAGGAAGACTTCCAGGTATTCCAAATTCCCCAGACATTAATCCAATCGAGCATCTGTGGTTTGTGTTGGAACAGCAAATCCGATCTGCGGCGGCTCAACCACGTAACTTACGAGAGTTAAAGGATCTGCTGGTAACGTGTTGGTACCTGATACCACAAGACACCGTTAGAAAACTTGTAGCGTCTATACCTCGCCGGGTGAGAGCTGTTTTGGTGGCACGTGGAGAATCAACATCATATTAGGCAGGCGGTCATAATGCTCGGCTCTTCGGTGTTTATGTAAATATCCCTGGACATAAAATGCATAAACAATGAAACAATTTTCTCCAATACCTTACTGGATTTTCACTCTTACATTTTCCTGTTTCGGAAATTCACTCGATGAAAGGGATTGATACATTATTCTAAATGTGCAAGCCTTTTAGATGCTAACGAAGGTCAAACCCCACCCTCTAAAAAATCATATGCTTAAAATGCGATTTTTGAATCACTACTAAGGTATTTGCCAAACAGTCCATCCTTGGGTTACCAATGATAGCGCTTGGAAGGCGAGTGGGTGGGGGCGGAACAGTAACATTTCCCTTTCTGGAAAAACTCTCACTTTGTAACTTCAAAGTTTCTGTAAAGTTGAGAACTATAACACTTCTTGCAGAAAATTGAACACAGAATTTTAAAAGTTCAAGACTGCAATTTAAAATGCTTTAGTTTTCCTAATTTTTTGCGACCTCGGAGGAAAATGAAAAGATTCCAAAATTTATATTTCTTTTTTTTTTTTTTTTTCTTTTTTTTTGTCCTTGTAGTTTCCCAATTGCAGTGGTCATCGATAGTTCGGAGAAATCGTTCACCCTTAATGTAGGGTCATTTGCTCCAAGGCAGGTAGTAAACCAAAGACGAACACGAATAGCACGTTTCCTACATTATTCCAAAGCAAACATTCAGCTCGAGATGTTAGCATCGTATCACCATTTGAACTGTCTAGAAGGCGTCCACATTTCTAATTTAGGCTGAGAGCCCTGGGTGAACGAGGGCCCGAGAGCCCGAGAACAAGCGCAGTATATGATCCAGCCATAACGTCAGAAGTTGGCATTCTGACAGCTTGCTCGTCTGTAGTCCGGATTAACCTAACCTGGTTACAGAATGGAATCTAGCAGAGCCTTTTTACTGAAAAGATATCTCTCATTTTTCAGTATTTCTCTGTACTAATGGGGTGCAATATATTGAGATGTATTCCACAAACTCTGAGGGTGTGCAACATTGCTGAGACGGGCCGAGCGCGAGCCCTAGATGAGCCAGGGCTCAGGCTTCACAATTTCTACTCCGGTTCGGGCCCAGAGAGAGAGAGAGAGAGGATTTTCTTCTCCTTTTTTTTTAAACGCGATAGACTTTCCTTACACTTTTTAGTTGGCAAAGAAAACTCTTCTGCAACTGGGTTTGGGTGCAGTCTCAGGAGGGCTATTTATTCCGGGCATGGATAACAAATTGCATAAGCAACTCATTACTGGATTTTTGCGGAGAAGAAAAAGCTTCTTTAAGAACTGTAGACACTAGATATTAAATAGCACGCCAATGAAATTTTGCCTCTTATCTCCATATGGAAGCTGTCTAATAAAATTACATAGATTGCAGTGCCGACCGATCTTTCCGGATGCGCGGCCGCCCGAACCATTTCAGGAGGAAACGAATGGTCACAAAGAAAACCGTGGGACTATTCTATAGAAACAGATCAAGACTTCCCCTTCCCAGGTGAGGAAAACATCGGTTAATTGCGGCGGTAGGAGACAGTGGAATTCGGGAAGAGGAGATTTGCTTATAAATGCCAAAACAGGCTAGTCATAGTTTTCGGGTGAGTTCGGACTCGGGCTCCTAAATTTGAGCCCGAACTCAGCACTGGTGTGCAACAACGGTGGGAAGCCGAAGAGAAGGTATCTTCCCACTGATCCTTCTATTGGCGATTTCCTCCTTAGGAAGAAAGGAGCAATATACGTGGTGTCCCCAAACCATTTAATTGTCCGCTTAAATCCCACCCGCAGTAAATATCTTCCCGCTATATATAGCCTGTCTAATGCTCATAGCCTGCCGACAGAAGTGACAATGACGTCGCGAAAACCCGAATATCTGTATTGTTTAAAAACGCGAGATCTACATTTTTTAAATGCACAGCGTTTAGTACAACTATGTACTTTTTAAGTCCTATAGTTCAAGCTCGAGCTTGGAACTATATTATGCAGTGGAAGTATCCGCTCAGAACCTTCCACTCCATAGCCAAGTAGCCTTTCTGCGAATATAGAAGACCTTTCTCACTACGCTTTATTTAGGGTAACTGGTTAGGGAAGATAAAAAACAAAAAGAAGCAAAATACAAAACATTTTGGAAATTATCTGTTAAGGAAAATCTTTTACTGGAGACACACAGGCAGAGTGATTAAGTTAGAACAGTTTCTTTTTTCACCAGCACTTGCACCACTTTTCTTTTTATTTTTGAGCATGCTCGCAATTTACTGCATTGTTGTGTCAGACATACGTATTTTTCAGCGTGGTTGCGCTTTGGAAAAGAATGCTTTCTTTTCATGATATTTGTTTTTATTTCTCCTGTTTTATCACATCTGAGTCAACTAAGATATCGTACTATGTTTGATAACTGCTTTTTCTGAACGTAGAAATAAACATGCCTCAACACGACGAAGTCTTTTACCTTAAAAATCACGTAGCATAAAATGCGAAATAATCACCTTCGCTCGCCCAGAAACTCTTGCTTCGCCTTACCCTTTTTGTTCTCCCAAGAATGTTACACTTCAAAGCTCAGGGAAATTGAGCTCACAGTGATCCGGCGGGTTAAAAGACAATAAGAAACAGGAAAGAAGTTTTTGTTTCACTTCAGAAAGTGGTATAGCTTCATATTCTTACGGTTTCTATTTCTTTAAGCTTGCTGATTGCTACGAGGCTCCTAGCAGAAGCTCGTATTCATTATATGAAAAAGATTCGCCATGTTACAACAACTGTTTTTTCAATGAATCAACACCATTTTTTTGTTTTGTTTTGTTTTTTCAAAAGGAAATGTGGTGAAAATAGAATTTAGACAACGAAATGTCTAGATGTGGTTGATAACTAGTGTTACCTTTGAGCGTGACCTGTTTCCTTCTATAACTACTGAGAAAAAAAAACATTCCTTTGATGCCACAGTGCAGCCCTTCCCCCTACACACACAGAACGTTTCCTAAATCAAATAACATATCTTTAATTGACGAGTTCATCTCTTGCACATGTATGTTATACATCGCTCTACCCTACGAGCGCGAAATCGTATGTGTACGGGAAATGCGTCCTCCCTCAACTTTTGGCTTTAGTTTGTCACCCAACATACTTTGCATCCGTAAATTTTTGAATTTCAAAAGCTCTTTAATTCTAGGAATAAAATTCATAGTGATTGAGTACAACATTTTTCTAATAACAAATGTATCCTTGTAAGGTTATGTTTTGTCTTTATATCAACGTGTGGAATCATAGGCGTAGCCAAAGGGGTGGTCCTCGGGTCCGGACCCCTCCCCTTGAGGGAAGATTTAGTATGAATTTAAAGCAATATATATGGAGCTTTTACCAATGAACCAAGCCCATGGACCCCCCCCCTCCCTAAGAAATTTCTGGCTACGCCACTGTATGGAATGCAATCACATGGGAACAGGAGTTTTTGCCTGTCGTGGGTGGGCAGGGCATGGCCCGAGCGCTGAGACTTTGCCCTCGGGCATTGTACGCTTCTTAATCCTCCTTGTTTGATCCGGATGTCTTATGCAATCTGCAGACCCCGGGTTGTCCTCCTATTTTACGGCGTGTCATCAATTTGCACCTTCTTTCAACGGTCTTCTTACCGTTAACCACAGTAAGAATAACCGCAGTGATAATTTTCACTCTTTAATGAAAAATGAAAAGTATTTATATATATATATATATGATATAAATAATAATTCTTTAATGAAAAATAATTATATATTATACAGATTAGTTGAAGTTTTTCGTTTAATTAAAACACCTCCCCCCCCCCCCCCCAAAAAAAAACAACCGTTTGTGTCAAGTCTACGACCATTGGCCCACTAGAAAATCTTACTTGAAATGAAAACTCATTCCTGCGCGTATGTTATTCGAAATTTATAAATTCATTTTCAGATTCAAGTATGGCACACAAAGGCACGCGAACAAAAAAATATTTGAAATAAATAAAAGAAAAAGAACTTTATCTAAGGTAGGCTTTTCCTAAATTGCTGCTTAAAGCTTCGTTATTTCTTGAATTTGAGCATCCCTGGAGAATAATGTGCAAAGTAATCAGGGAGTATGAAAGTAGTATTTTGATTCGAATCGTTTTGATTTTCTTAAACTAATCAGGCCAAAGTGAAATTTTTTTAAAAGGAGAAGCGGTTTTTATCTCAAATTTAAAACTGATGTGCATTCACAAAATATGTATGAACCAATGTACACATCTGAGATTTGAAAACTTGCTTCTGTGTGCGAATTTTTGTCAAAAAAATTAATAGACGGTCTTTTCCCAAAGGTACTGCCGAAATGAAAGTCAATAGTGGAATAGATTTTGTGTAGCATTTACATATATTGACTGCATAAGCAAAAACAAATATAAATAAGATTTAATTATTTTTCAAGTTCTTCACGACTGGAGCAGGATGCTCGTCATATTATAGCAAACTAGAACACTCAAGGCAGCTTCTTGGTTTCATAATATCCTGCATTACTTTATTCATGGATGTAATAATAATAATAATAATATATTAGTCTTCATACAAACAGAGTACACGAACAGGCACAATCAAGTCTCCCAGATCCTCCATCAGAAATTGAAAGCGCCACCTCATTTCAACTGAGCCTGTCCCTTACTACAAGTATGAGCCAACAATGCTTCTAGAGAACAACACCCACAAGATGTACTGGGACAGAGCGATCAGAACAGATAAGACCATCCCCCACAATCGGCACGACATCGTCCTGGTCGACAAGGAGAAGAAGTCAACATGCCTCATTGCCATAGCCGTGCCCAACACGTGCAACATCCAGAAGACGCTCGAAGAGAAGCAGTCAAAGTATAACGACCTACGATACGAAGTCAAGGAAATGTGTCATATGGAGAACGTCACCACCGTTCCCATAGTAATATCAGCCACAGGAGTTGTACCTAAGAGCATTCACAGCTCTATACAGCCACTAGACTTTCAACCTAACACCTACATGGAACTACAGAAGGCAGCTATCCTGAACACTTGTAGGATAGTAAGGAAGTTTCTGGACAACTGAGAGAAAGAAATACCACTTCCCAGACTTGATACGTCGTACCCGTCCCGGAAGGAAGAGAAAAACCTTAGGATGAAGTGGAATCATCTTTATAATAATATAATGATTTTAGCCCGCTGCTCTCCTCCTTCTTTAAAATAGTACCTTAAGATACACGACCAGGTAGCTAAGATCCTACATCAAGAGCTTGGCGTCAAATATGGGCTTATGCAAGGTTATACTCCACCTTATTGCAAATACCAACCAGAACCTATCCTCGAAAATCAGAATTTCAACATGTATTGAAACAAACCTAACATCAGAGACACGACCGTTGACCACAATCGATGTGACACTGTACTTGTAGACAAAAAAACTGAAGAAGACACAATTGATAGATGAAGCGGTCCCACTTACAGAAAAGATCTAAAGAACAGTATCTGAGAAAATCTCGAAACATGAAAACTTGCGACTGGAAATCCAAAGGATCTCGAAACACAGCACAACACAGATAGTACCAGTAGTTATTTCGGCAATCGCAGTGGTACCAAATAACTTTCTGAAAAATCTTGAGGAATTAGGATTGCCACAGAGATTGTAACGTACCAGGAGATGTGACGTACCTACCAGAAGGACGCACACGACATAGAGGCAGATAGTAGTCAGAACAAACGTCCGCGTAGCTCAATTGGTAGAGTGACTTACTCCGGAATGAGGGGATCCGGGTTCGAATCCCGACGTAGACTAAAAATGACGGAGAAATTCACTTCGTTATAATGGCGCCCGAACTATCCGGATGACCCGACCGTTCAAAATCTCGCATTGGTGTGATGTTCTTTCCACACCGCGAGATAGGAAAAATAAGAGAATCCCTTCTCCAGCACTAAGAAAAAAAATAAGGGGGAGATGATGTAACGTACCAGGAGATGTGACGTACCTGCCAGAAGGACGCACACGACATAGAGGCAGATAGGGATCAGAAAAAACGTCCGCGTAGCTCAATTGGTAGAGCAACTTATTCCGGAATGAGGGGACCCGGGTTCGAGCCCCGGCGCGGATAAAAATGACGGAGAAATTTACTTCGTTATAAGATTGCTTCACCCAATCCGAAAGGCAGTCATTCTACAAACCTGCAGTATCACTAGAAAATTCTTGAATTTCCAGGCCTGAGACGAATATCTCCGCCTTTTGCTCACCGGCTCTGGCTGAGAAAGTCGACAGGTGAAATAATAATAATCACGCCACAATGGCAACAGAAACACACCCAGATCCTTTCAATCATGATCTCTAGTACAGGAATAATTTCTAAAACTCTCCCAGAAAACCACATCAAATTAAACATCAAGAAAAGATGCACAGCACTCATCCAAAAATCTGTTCTGAACAGATTTTTGTTCTAACTGTTTGGCAGCCCGCATTAGCTTTTTTAGGTGTTTTCCCGTGATACAGGATAAAAACAACAACACTGAATGCCCGAATCGGGCCGTCGGAGTATTTCAAGACACAGAATATTTAGAAAACTGAATTGGACGTTAAGCAAGACTGTGTTTCAACCGTGCCTTCATAGTCTGTTTAGAGATTACTTATTCTGTTTAGAGAATACTTATCTGTTTACTGTTTACTTCTGTCATTTGTGTACCCGAAGTTATTTGAATTTTAGTTTGTATAAATTCCTACAAACTAATTTCGGCCATATGGTGAATCGAGATAAGGAATTGGGTTACATTGCTTATGCATCAATGATTTCTTGAATTTTGTAAGCATATATTCTACGGTAACCTTGAGAATTTGACAGCAAATTTGTACAAGCTTGTCGCGATGACAGATGGTGCTTGCACAAGTGGTTGAAGCTTTGGCTGGGTTTGTCGCGCATTTTCTTCCTCCTGACTTTAATGCGTCCCCTGATTATGACAGAGCGATCTTCCTCGGAGTAAAAACTAATCCGTAGAAAGCGTGTCCTCAATGTGGACGTGATTAGCCTTCTGAAACTATATAGCACAGTTGTTCCTAGTTTCAAATATTTGGCACTGCATTCAGCACTTCCTTGTGCTACAACATGAAACTTGAAATTGAGTTCAACAGCCACACGTGATGCATTCTGTTCTGTTTTTCAATGTTTAAGAGAGAAAGAAAGAGTAAAATAATTAGTTACATACCCCCATATCACATCTAGTTTGCGCTCTCTGCCTTTTTTAAAGTTAGAGAGAGAGAGAGAGAATAGAAGAATTAGTCGCATATCCCGATATGATACCCAGGTTTTTTAGATGCCTAATGAGTAGTACATCGTCTTAAATTCTCCGATTTTACAACGGAGTTGTTGAAAGTGTCCTGGAAATAACGCTTGCTGCAACAATAGTAACGGAAAGGATACTCGCGCTTCACATTCTCCATGCTATCTAAGCCCGCTGGCTCGTTCCGGTGGCCAAGCTGTTAGAGGCGCGTACTTCTAGCTGTGCCTTATCCGCTCCTGGGACCGCGCCCCGGATGAGTGTGCTTTCCTACGGCGCTTAATCTTTCCCTTTTCTGGAACCACCGGTCCCCAATCAGGCACGGGCGGCTCCTAGTAGCCTATAGATGCTCATGGCGGCCATGAAGCCCCATGTTGCCAGCTTTTTCCAGTCAAAAATTAGTAAACAGAACCGGAAAAAAATCAATAGAGAAACTTTTATGACATGTAATATGTGTAGGCACATTTTTGATCATATAAATAAACATGCCCATCGATTAATATGTTGGTACTGCAAATTTGGCACACAAATGCAAAATCATCAATACGAAGTGCATGTAAGTGAACATTCCAACAGTGTTATTCAAAAACTGCATGTAGGAAAGAGCCCCCCCCCTATTAAAAATAAAACAGTTCATAATATTAGGACAAAAGAAACAGTCTGAATAATTAAAATATAAAGACAGATCACTTGCATAACATAAAATGAAGCTACTTTTTAATTGGCGACCGGCTCGCTGCGGGCATCAAACATCCAAAGAAACTGCCCTGTATTTTTACATAAGGACTGAAGAACTCTACGAAAATAATTAAAATAATGAAATCTATCATTCGCAAAGATAGAAGCCGAAGGAATATTAAGAATGATGGAAATTGGAAGCAGAAGAGTAATTAGGCATTTCAGCGCCCAGGGCAAGCCACAAAATATACGCCCCCTTTTGTCTTTCTATCTTATACACATCCACATAGACATATCTATACACACTGCTCGACAAAATTAATTTTCACACTCTAATGTTATCTCTACGGGGGAGGTACAATAAAAGTTTGACTGTTTGTACAGCTTTTCCCAAATTCTTCGAAGTTCGGATCTTCAGTACCACATCTAACGAACCGAATGCAGTTGGAAGTTGTGGCTCGTAGTAATGATCGAATACCCTACAGAGAATCTTCAACAATGTGAACAACATCCATATCTTGTAACGTATATACAGCCGCGCCTTCATTTCTGAATGTGAGCAACTAGCTTACACTGAATTTTTTGAGGAAGAAATGCCAATTCAGGCTACCAAGGCTATCGAAACTGGCGAAACATAAGCAAATTCTGTCAATGGACAAATGACAAAGTATGTGGTGAAAAAACTGTACTTGAAACTGGTGAAAAATTTCCAATCGAATTTTAATCAGATTGTAAGCAGTGGTTTTTGCGCCCTCTCTTGAGATGCGCCAGGGGCAGGCGCCCTGCTTGCTCCGCCCTGGTTACGCCTGTGGTTGGTTGGTTGGTTGGCGTTTTATGGCGCAAGGGCCTCAAAGGGCCAAAGAGCGCCACGTCAGAGCATTAAAAGAAATAAACAACAATATTGAAACAAAACGATAAATGTATAAAACAGTAACAATAAACGTGGTATATGGCAGGAGAGTCTAGAACAAACAATAAAAACAAAAAGAACTGGTATAACGAATACAACAATTAACACAGTAACGTTGATATAACATGGTTAAAAGAGAACAATGACAGCAAAAAAGGACAAAAGGTGGAAATCGCCGATAAAACAACACACTACACAAAACGTAAAACACCGGTAACACGAAGAAACGATAAAACAGAAGAGATGTCACACTGATCGTTTAAAAGACGACTCAGGGTCATTGAGTTGTCTGGTAGAATTGATAAAAAAATGACGAGAGCGTTGATGAATGAAACGACGACACGAACATAAAACATGAACAACAGTTAAAGGCACCGCATGTGGTTGGAAGTAACAGTTCTGAAGAAAAGTATTGTCCACCGCGCGCTATCCCGTCAAATTTCCATTACAAAACCAATTTCTATCCGAAACCGTTCAGTCAACCGCTGACGCTTGGGGCAATGGTCTGAAGTAATCCCAATCGTAGCATCAATTTTACCTAACGGTCAGGAAAAACCGGTTGCTTTAAGAAAAAAAAAAAAAAATCGGGGTTTTACCATTCCTGTGAACATTCAATGCTACACTCACAGACAATAAAACTTGCGCACCTAGAAGAAAACATGCTACTACCGCGAAACTTTGCAAATAGCTAGAGTGCATGCTGGTATGCAAATGATCCACGTTTGCTGTGATTGCGCATGACCACACACCCTGTGGTGGCGCTGCAAGCACGAACCGGCAGCCTTATAAACCGGCGTGTAGTCGAAGCCCTATGAAAGTGAGAAGCACAAGCCGACGCAAGCAAGAGTACTGAGTGACAAGAATGCCGGGTAGGCGCCAGAGACGTCGATTTACGCAACTTACGGACTTTGAGAGAGGCCTGATTATCGGGCTGAAAACCACAGGGTGGTCGGCGTGCCGTATAGCCTGCCACGTGGTTCGTTCTGACCATACCGTCCGACTGTGGTGGGAGCAGTGGACATGTGACGGCCTGCCACACGGCGGAGCGGCTCCTGACGGACCAGGAGGACCACCGGTAGAGAGAATCGACTGATCGTGCGCCAGGCACGAACGGATCCCACAGGGACCCTGTCTACTATACAGGCAGATTTAACGGCTCTTGTGTGCCTACGAACCATTTCCCGACGCCTCGCGGAAGCGAATCTGCGATCTCAGCGCTTCTTACGTGTGCTGCCATTAACACCGGAACATCGCCGGCTCCGTGTGTAGTGGTGCCAGGCTACAACGACGTGGAACGTCACAAACTGGCGACGTGTGGTGTTTAGCGATGAGTGCCGCTTCGTTTTGAAGACAGATGATCATCGTGTCCGAGTGTGGAGGTCCCCGGGTCAATGGCACAATCCCAACCTCGCTATCGAGTGCCACACCTCCCCCACTGCAGGCATTAGGGTCTGGGGAGCCATTGCCTACGATAGCTGATCAGCTCTAGTAGTGGTACGTGGATCATTGACGGGCCAGCGGTATGTGGATGAGATCCTACGGCACCATGTGCTCCCATTCCTGGCCGGGATTCCAAATATCCTATACCAGCAGGATAATGCCCGCCTCATATGGCACGGATTGCCCAGGACTGCCTACGTCATGCCCAGACACTTCCATGGCCTGCCCGCTCCCCGGACATGTCCCCTATCCAGCATGTGTGGGATCAGTTGAAACGCCAGCTGCCGCCGTGCCGCACCATCCGGGATTTGGAGCACACCGTCCAACACGTGCGGGCCAGTCTGCCGCAGTACAACATCAGGCGTTTGTTCGCTTCCATGCTAGACCGTATTGCAGCATGTATCGCCGCACGAGGCGGTGCGACGCGCTATTGAAGATGGCCGGACTGCGTACCGCAGATCCCTCTGTAATTGTCCTGCAGCTCTGTTTCTGCCATCATGTGTATCATTCATCTGTATCATTATGTCCATAAAATCTCAGTTCAATCCGATGCTTCCTTCTTTGTGCGCAAATTTCATTGTCCGTGAGTGTATAAGGAGTCACCCGTCTCTATTTTTGGGGCTACTGGCTCCAGAGAGTGAACAAGGCCCGCGCGCCACCAATGCCCTTCACCCAGGGCTCTCAGCTTAGACAATTAGCCACAGGCTTGCTACGCTGACCACTCGGTCACTGGGGTTGCGCATAAAAATCGTCATAATTTTATAGTTCAGGATGACTTTTTATCAGTACATTAGAAGCCACATCTGAAAATCAGAAGATCTATTGGTTTTCAGTGGATGTCGAAACTGTCTAAGCCAGTGCTGTTCAACTTCTAAAGAGCCGCGGGCCAAGAGTTTTAATAGACTTAGATGGCTGGCGACAATTTTTTTCACTTATACAATGTATATAAGATTTTGACGTATACCCTAATACAACTTTTTCTTTTTAGTTCCTGTATCTTTGTAAATTTTGGGGTTCGTTCTCCTTAAATTGTTTCTAACGGAACGCTTATACAGGGTGTCATAAAGAAGTATACAGTTTCCAGATGCTGTAAAATAGTAACAGTTGAAGACACGGACCACAACGGCGGACCGTTAGGTAAATGCACTCATAAAGTTTGTGTCCCGCTACTGAGGGAAGTGACGTAGGCGACAGCGCGCGGAGCACGTGACTAGTCAGTCGATGACCATCTTCCTCGCCGATGGATTGGACGAGCCGCGGGCTACATGCGCCCCCCCCCCCCCCGAAAGAGGGGCCGGGGGCTTGGCCCACGGGTCAGCCAGGACCATGTGTCGCTGTAGGCAGTCATCCGCTGAAGAACGTGCACTTGAGAACTCCCACACAATTTGGTGTGTGGAACGTAACATCACACACATTTATTCATTCTCACTTTTCTTGTCTCGCGTTGTGGAAAGTACATCACACCAATGCGAGAAACTTAACGGCAAGGTCATCCTTGAAGTTCGGGCGCCAATGTGAAAACACAGGCTTGTCCACGCCGGGCATCGTACTCGGGTCCACTCACTCCGGAGTAAGTCGCTCTCCCAACTGAGCTACGCGGACGTATGCTTTCGCTTCTATCTGCCTATATCTCATGTGCGTCCTGCGGTGCAGGCACGTCACAACTTACATTCTAATTTAGTAGGCTTTTTTTTGAGGAAAGGAAGTGTAGCTGGTTTTTTTTTGTTGTTTTTTTGTGGATAAGGGGGTCACAAAAGTCCGAAGATTTTAGACTGTTAATTTACCCGTTGCTCCCGAGAACAGTAAACTGTACGGAACTACACTAGATTTCGAGCATGCGCACAACCCCCCTCCCATTTTTGTTTTTACGCTGCGTTTGTGTCATCGGATCTTACGTCGTATTTAAATGTGTAGGTACAATAATCGTTAAATTAACTATTAAAATTTGTCATAAACGGCAACAAAGTGTAGGTATTTTTTTTACGTGTTAAGGGAAAGCATTGGGTTGTAGAAGCGAAATTCGATGCTTTAAAAAGAAATGAAAAAGATGTACAAGTAGAAGTAGAACATGTGTGAGGCTTGTCGAGTACAGTGAGAACTCACTACTTATAAAGCCATTGAAAAAAATCATCTTAAGGATATCGATTCTTTGCTTTCCCATTCCACGACTCATCAGTGTATTTCATTTACATTACTGTGCCTCAATTTTTGTATCTGAAAATTTGTATTACTTGTGTTCCTTTATTTTTGCTTATACGTTTTCTGTTTGTTTTTTTTTATTTTGTACGTAAAACGAACTACAAAAATCTCATTTAACTGAAATAAATTTTGAGATAGTCTACTGTACAGACACGCAACTGGAACATTTTTAATCAGTAGTTTTTTTCAAAATATGTTTTACAATTGTTCCAAAAGATTTCAAAGCAATATTATAAGCTTTGCTGAGCAAATCTGATGAACAGTAACTGTGCCAAATTAATTATCCGGAGTCCTAAAAGTAAAAGCTATATCCATGATTTGTAGTAAAAATTCATGCTCCGATTTTCCACGATCGCGATTTATGATGTATATCTCAGATAAGAATTGGCATCATAAGCAAGGTTAGGTTTGGATGGTCTTTTCTGTCATTTCTTTCGAACGTACAGCAGAAGAATTGCACACCAGTAAGATTTGCTTTAAAATTTAAAACATTTATTGTACACTAGTTCTCCCCCCCTCTCTCTCTCTCACACACACACACGGAATAAACAATATAGGGAATAATACAGAATTTTGGAATAAGGAGAGAAAAGTGTTTGAGGAAATGAAGGTTACATAATGTCAGAGAAAATAAATAAAAGACTAAGTGTTTTTAATCACGTTTTTTTCATTCACTGGTAAGAACACGATTTTATTTACTCTAGGAAGAAATTACTTTTCTCTTAAGATCCTGGAAAGTTGTCAAATACTGCTTTCAGTCTTTTTCAATTATTTCTCCACTCCAAGGAGCTAACAGCTGTGGAACCAGTTCACAAAAACTGAAATTTAGCACTTCAATTTATTTTCTTTATTATCATGTTCCTTTGGAAGCTTTCTCTGTAGAACTATCTTTACATTTAGACGAAATGGTAATTTTAAAACGCAGTCACTTTATGGTTAAAAGATTTAAGAGATTTATGTAGAGGATTTCAGGAAGGGAGAGTCTGGCCCCGGGTCTTAAACAACCCTTAGAAGTAGGAAACTAGGAGATTTGGGCTAGAATGCCTGAGGAAGCGAGGTAGAAAGGGGAGGAAGACTGCATAATTTATAACCTGGAGGCCAGTACTCAGGGTCTGACGGCTTAACGTGCCAATCCAATGCACGGCAGATATTTAGTGGTTCGAGCGTACATAATATGCCAGGGACGATCCTGAGACTTTTACTTTATAGTTAAAACGTCCGTTTTGCCATATGAGCAACGTTATAGCTTGCAGCCTGCCGCTACGGTGGTGCAGTGGTCTAAGCGCGATCTCCTGACCATTCGTCTGAGATGGGCTGCGGTTCAAATCCCGTGAGGCATGAATGTTGAGTTTGTGTTACGGCACTGGCTCTCTCCCTTCTCTGGAACCAGTGGCTATAAATTAGGGACGGGCGACTGTTTATCACACACCGAGTAGCTCACCGTAGTCGTTAAACCTCAAACAAACAACAACTTGTAGCAAACGATAAATACAACATTTCCAGTTCGCCGCGTCCTAGGAGCTGTTTATGTTTCGTGCACGGAGACTCTAAATGCGCGCTGGCACACATGATACTGATATCTATTGTTGACACGCTATATTGCTAAATTTGAACTCATGAATGTGACAAGTTGTCGCAAATCCGCAATCGCGAAAAGGTGAGTTTCGAGAATATGGCGAATCCACTATATTTGACAAATCACAAAAAACAATTTCTCTTACTGCGCATTTACAGCTCATTTATTAAGAATACCAAAAAAGCACACTGGAAATTTTACTGATGAATTCTGAGAATACTTAAACATCCAAAGCTGGTTATTGCAAACGAGATTCTTAAATGCATTTTTTGAAAGCTATGTAGCATTAATTTGCAGCTCTTTTTTTTTTTTTTTTTTTTTTTTCAAGGTATTTGTCGACGCCTTACAAAAAGATCTGCTACTACTATACTATTATATTTGCGCTTTCAGAAACAGCTGCTTTTATCGAATTTGTCGTAAGATTGTCACAGAGTTCCGTCACACGTGACAAGACAATACAGATTTTGGAGCTTAGGAAACTTCAGAATTGCTTTTGTTTTCGAAATACAGTAGGTATATGCCAGTAGAGTGTGTAGTCTTTGCAGTTGGGTTTTATTTTTTTTTTTTTTTTTTTTGCAAATTCAGAGAAGATTCATAAAAATGACGTAAGTCATTGACTATAAAATAATTCGAAGTGCACCAAACAATGTTTGAAACGAAACATCTGCATTTAACTTTCAATACTATTAACATCACGCAAAGCAAGGTTGAAGCACGTCCCAATCATAACAGTCACATACAATTTTCTTAGAATTTAGCTGATCCAAGGCTATACTGATAAGAAAGGATAAGGGGCGCCGCCATCCATGCCAATAGAAATTTAATATGAACTTACAGGTAAGTGTGAAACTATTAAAAACAAAGAAAATAAAAAGATGACTCATAATAGAGATGACACAACAAAAAGAAAACATAAAATATGACACAACAAAAGAAAACAAACAGACAAAAATAAAAGGCACCCACGGTAAACGCTGAAAGAAATAAGTAGAAAAAGTTACAGGTAAGTACAAAACCCTGAAAAAAAGAAAAAAATCCTCGTATGTGAGTGTTCAATTAAAACGAAAAATGAAAACAGAAAGTATGTAACCGAAAAACTTATAGGTAATAAGCGGAAACTATAAAATACCAAAAAAAGAATAGAACTCACAGATGAATATGAAACTCTTATAGAAAGATAGAAAAAGTAAAAAAGAGCTTACAGGTAGGTGCGGAAAGCTGAAAAAATCAGAAAAAATTCACAGGTAAGTGCAAAATTAAAAAAAAAAAAGAAAGGAAAGAAGGAAACTTACAGGTATGTATAGAACCTTTCACAGAAGAGAATTTATAGGTAAGTATAAGAAGAAGAAGATGAAAAACGGGGCAGGGTATTTCACAATGGAAAAAACTGAGAAGAACTCAGAGGTAAGTTGCAAATATAAAGTAATTAAAAATAAAGGAGAGATCGTACAGGTAAGTAATTGCAAATCTAAAAAGAGAGAGAGAGAGAGAGAGAGAGAGAGAGAGAGAGAGAGAGAGAGAGAGAATGAATTGAAATAATGAAGAAATCACAAAGGTAAGTGTGAAACTTAAGAAAAAAGTAAAAATTGTAAAACTCACAGGTAAGTTTGAAACCCTTGAAAGGAAAAAGAAACAATTCACAGGTTGACATGAAACTCTGAAAAAAGAAAGAAACACAAAGAAAATGATTCATAGGTAAGTCCGAACTCTACCCTCTCAAAAGAAAAGAATGGAAGTTGGAAACAAAAAAGAACTCGCAGGTAAGTGTGAAAAGATTTTCATGTTTCTCTAAGCGATTTCCGGCTATCTATTCAAGATTTCGGTTTTCGGTGACGTTAGGGTATATACAGGAAGAGCGACACATACACACACACATACGCAAAGGAAAAGTTAAAATCATCTTAAGATGTGAATGTATTTTTAACTACAGCATTTTTAAAAATTGCCGTTAGACCAGTCAAAAGGAACTGAAAAGTAGGGAATGGCGTCTGTTACTCATGACCAAACGTTGTCAAACATAAAACCAAAAAGTAGAGCGGACGGCAATGCTTTTGTACCGAGGATTTACTTTTTTATAAATTATGATTATGTTTTAAGATCTGTGCGCCAAGTTTCCCACATCCAGCGTTCAGCGAATCATGCGATTCCACAGGTCTTACAGGACAGGTTATGTGTTCGTACCTGGAAGCTATATGCTTCTCGCTTTGAGGAAGCAAAATATTCATGGCACTCTGCATTCGAACCTGTGCTTCAGACTCCCCAACCAAGTGTGCATAATGCTATCTCCCCTTCGCTTCACATGCAGAAAAGCTAAACCACTTTAATAAGCATTTTAAGGTTATTTTCTGAGTTTAAGGTGCAACTAAATTTTCACGAAATATTTCATTGATGATATTTTCCAGTAATGATTCATACACTCATTTTACAGCTTTCCGCATTTGCAAGGAAAACGTATTAAGTTTTTATTTATTTATTTATTTGTAAGCACATCCCTACAGACAGTAGATCTAGTTACAAAGATTGATATCACATCATTGTACCTTAACATCACAGCGCATTAAAAGTGATAATTACAATCTTGCAAAACATACTTTTACGAAAGAAGGCATAGCTTACATTAAAGATATCCGGACAGTCTTCAAGCGAGTTGTGTAGTCTACACGCTTTGCATAACGGAGAATTTTTCCCAGCTTCAGTCCTGCAGAATTGCACTGCAAATATTTCACATTTTGTGGTTGGCGAACGTGGTACACGGACAAGGGCGTCGCCAAGGGTGTGCGAAGGTGTGCTTGAACCCACCCTGAAGTTTGTCTTGCCCACCCTGCCGCCCACCCAGTTCAAAATGTGCCATTTTTTAATATATTTAACTTCAAAATATAATCTGGACTCCCCAAGTAGTAATAAGTTTCGTGTTTTACTTCATGTAGTCCTACGTATTTCTCCCTAGGAAGTGCTTTGTTTACTACTCCGTAGAGAGGGTATCAAAATAGCCTCCGCAGAGCCATGGACATTCAGTTGTTCTCCACTCTTCCAATTCCTTAGTTTAAGCCTCTGTTTCATGTTAACATGGCTATGGGGCGAATGAGGTGGATGAATAGGAATTCACTGAGTGAGGTCATTACTCTGCTTTTGTCATTACTCTGCTGTTTGTTTTCTTTACAAAATTAGGGATTCCAACACGGAAAGTGTAATTTAAAGCTACACTAGCGCTCTTAAGACTGCCCCGAGACAGTGATAGTGCAGAAAGTGGCTGACGACTACTTTGTAGGGGAGGAATGCAAAGCAAAATCGCTGGCTTGAAGGAAGGGAATTAAGGAGTGGGGAGGATTGTGTCTGCGTGGCACGACGTTAAAATAAGATTTAGATAAACAAAAACGGCGTTTTCCTTTAAATAAATTGTCCAAGTACAGTACTATTTTCGTAATCAAAAATGCAAAATTTTGAAAAGCAATTAAGACAATGCATTCAGTGCAAGCAAAGTTGAAGGCCACATTTTAGAAGCACTTGTATCTTATTCACCAGTGGCGTACATAGTCAGGTTCGTGTATGTGGATGCGTGTCCAGATTAAGAGGGCGGGGATTGCATGAATTCCTTTGTAGCCGGTAGGGAAAAGCATCAAAAATTCTTTATTTCAGTGTTTCGTAAATATAGTTGCTATCGAGCTTGCCCCACCAAAAATAATGCTTGCCCACCCGTCGCCCATTCTGATTTCGAGGTCTAGCGATGTTCCTGCAAGCGGAACTTTAATCGGTTTACAATTACAATATCATCTATCTTTCCATTGATGATACCATACAGAAACTTTAGTTGGAGAGCCTTCCTTCTTGAGTGTAGAGAAGTCATAAAGAATGGCAGAAAGTCAGCCGTGGGGTGATATCCGAGATATACATAAAAAAGTGTCGTAGAATTTTTTTGTGCTTTCTCAATTTCATTTATTTGTGTAACGAGGCTGGGGCTCTAAATGATCATAACATACTCTACTGAAGGTTTGACCGCAGTCTCAAAAATGCGGATAAGTGTCTGAGGATTGGAAAAACACTAAGAAAGTCGCATAATGAATCCCAGACTTCTGGAGGCGGAACGTACTGTTCTTTGGATATGGCTTTTAAAGTTCAAGCAAATGTAACTCCCAAGTCCTGGACATTGTCTGGCTAACAGTGTAGTCTCTAGCTTTGTAGGCAAAAAGAACTGAGTTTCTTTTCCGCAAAAAGGAAATGACATGACACTTGGAGATGTTGAGGTGTAGATGGTTTAACGAACACAAGTGAAGCAGGTCATTGATGTCAGTTTGAAGTGCAAGATAGTCATCAAGAGTCTGTACATTGCCCTATGCTTGAAATCAACAGCGAACAAGAGACAAAGGCCATCAATGTAAAATATTAGGTCATTGATGTATATGGAAGTTGAACAAGTGTGCAGGAATTTTTAAGCTACAGCATCAAAAATTACATTCTGTAAAGTATATCGGTATAACTATGCGTATATTCAGAAAATTACTGTGTAAACATCACATTTGTTGCGTTGAACTGTGTGTGTCTGACAATTTCTGTTCCACTGCTCTTTATGACAGCCAATTTACATAATATGAAAAACAGAAACCGAAATTATTCGTCCGTATTTCATTTCAAGAATAAATGAACTGCATCGAAATCAGGGGTTTATATAGGGGTTAGGGAGGTGTTGAAAAAATTGGTTGAGGGGGAGGGATATGCATGAAAGCAAATTTTTCGAAGGCTGAAAATTTTTATAGTGAAATATTTAGTCTTTTTTAAAGCTAGGATTAAAATTGGGGTACAAATAAAAAAAACGGAGAACTGTTGAATTTTTTATAGGTAAGAATGGTTAAAACCAGAAATCTTTTTTCTAACACTACACATGGCTATTTCGTTTTTCTGTTGCTTTTATTTGTAATATTCCATGCCTAAATGCTTCCCTAAACAAGGCAAAAACAATTAAGTACTAATGTGAATTGCCGGAACATTAGATATTGATATTTTCACAAATCCTGTGTATGTTGAAATTATTCACAAGTATATCTGCAAAATTTGTAAAAGACTGAAATGAAGAGATGCTTACATACGTTTAGTTTTGTAGTTTGAATGATTGGCTTTGAGCATATGTTTAGAAAAAAGAAAAACTAAAAAAGAAACATTAGACTGACATATACATAGACTTCAAATATAAAAAAAGAAAAAAATATTGCATATTACAGGGCAGAAGATGCTTCAAGGTAAAGCTAAGAAATTCATATAAATGCTGTTGAGTTTTTTATGGGGTTATATGAAGAAAGTGGGGGGGGGGGTAAAGGTTTGTGTGTATATATATAAATCCCTGATTGAAACGGGCAGGAACCAAGTTTCCATCAAACGTAACAGTTTTATATTTTGCTGATCATCATTAACCCTTTAACCGGCTGGAACGAATAAACTCGGCGTTAACGAAATGGGCTGAATGGGCCGTGTTAAGTCCACTTCTTAGACAGCGAATATATTCGCTGTCTAAGAAGTGGACTTAACGCGGCGCTGGAAGGCGTGTACCTGCTCATTAAAAAGTGTTGTGTCCCCCCCCTTCCTTTAGCTTTGTTATCTAAAGGGATTATTTAGGTGGATGATTTTTTTTATTGGAGGTTTAACGACCACCGTGAGCAACTCAATGGGCTATAAGCAGCCGCCCGTCCCTAATTTAGGGCCACTGGTTCTAGGGAGGGGAGAGAGCCAGTGCCGTAAGACAAACACAACATCCATTCCTCACCGGGATTCAAACCCGGACTTCTTTCGGACGAATGATCAGAAGCCATCGCTTAGACCACTGCGCCACCGGGACGGCTAGATGGATGATTGATACTAATCTTTTCTGACTCATTACTTGCTAAAGGGGCTACAACGAACCTAAGAAAGGAGAGAAAAGATGGTTGAGTCACTTGTTTCTACCCAGGCCGCGGGTGGCCTAGTGGTCGGCGTTCGTGACTGCCATGGGCGAACCTCTGGTTCGATCCCGGGCAGGTACGAACGCTCGAACCACTAAATATCCGCCGTGTGTCGGATGGGCACGATAAGCCGTCGGGCCTCGGGTACTGGCCCCCCGATAATAAATAAGGGCGTCTTCCTCCCCTTTCTACTTCGCTTCCGTGTCACTTTCCTATCTGGCACTCTAGCCCAAATTAACTAGCTTCCTATTTCTAAGGGTTGTTTAAGACGGTCAGACACTCCCTTCCTAAAATCCTCTACATATGATCTGATCTGTTTCTACCCAATGGCTTGGTGTCCATGTCAAGGAGACTAACAATTTCCCATCATCCCTTGAGTCATGGAGCACATAATAATTGACTCGGCGCTGCTGAGATGAGAGGGGAACAAGAATTGTTTTGCCGTAGCTTTCGTAAAACCTGAACGCTATGTGAACATTTCTGTTCCGGGGCCGCAGAACATTTTGGGCACCATTTCATTCAGGTACATCGGCGGCTCAGAGGGTTAAGTATCAGTTTTTTTTTGTTTGTTTTTTAGAAATATGTCACTCTATTTCATATCTATTAATGTAGAATATGATTGAGAAATATTCAGTTAAGCATATTTCTATGTGTAAGCCCTCAAGGTCTTAGCTATATGAGAATTTGGGAAGCATTTTCTCACGGGCGTTTCTGTAAGGTTTCCTTTATTTTTGTAACACCTTCTTCAAGAAAAATGCAGTAAAGGAACAGACGAATGAAAGGGGTTATTGCGTTCATTGTAAACCGACGATTGTGAAAAAGAGAGATTGAATCGCACCTTTGTTCCAATGTTAGCTGCACCTCAAGGTGTTCATATTTGTATGTCAGCTATTCTGCAATCCACTCGACTTATCTATTGCGTCCCTCTGACTAAAAAAGGAAATAAAGTAGCAAATTTGATTTCCCTGACTTCTTGCTTTATGACGTAACATTTCATGTTAGTAAATTGTTCTAGTATGAAAATATGCGCTGTGTTGGTATTCCAGGAAGAATTCGAGGGTGTTGGTCAGTTGCCCTCAAAAATCTACGAATCTCAGTTGCACTCAGAGCCTTTCCCGGTGGATGGGCTAATTGCACTGTGAGACCCCTCCTGCCTTTCCCGGTGGATGGGCTAATTGCACTGTGAGACCCCTCCTGCCTTTCCCTCGTGTGGGATTACTGCACTTAGAGACTCCCTCAAAGTCTTTGCAGCTATTGGGGATAGTGCCCTAATAGAACCACGAGTGCGTGTGTGTATGTACACTATACCATATTATCAAAAGTATTTGGACACCACAGTGTTTTTGGACAAATGGCTTTATTATCGCAATTAATAGTCAGTCGGTCCACCGTTTGCTTATATGACAGCGGCAACATGTCGAGGCATACTATAAATCAATTTCCTGTAGGTCTCGAAGGAAATGACTCGTCATTCGTCCTGCAAAGCTGTTGCCAGAGTGGAAAGCGACGACGGTCGTTGTGGTGGATTTCGTACTCGTCGCTCCAGTTCACTTCAGAGGTATTCCATGGGATTAAGATCAGGACTCTGAGCAGGCCAGTCTAACAATTCCACCTCTTTTTCAAGAAACCAGTCCTGCACATGCCGTGCCGTGTAGTAGGGACCTCGATCGTGTTAGAAGAGACAACGGTCATTTCCATAATACTGCCACATTGTCGCTAGGGCAAAATTATCCAGAACGTCGAGGTACACTTCTGAGTTCATGGTTTGTGGTATAATAATCAACGGGCCGAGTCCCATCCACGAAACACAACTCCGTACCTTGATGGAGCCTCCGCCGAACTTAACAGTTGGAAGAACACCGTCCGACGAAAATCGTTCGTCTGGCTGTCGTCAAATCCAAACACGCCCATCAGATTGGAAGAATGAAGAGCGTGACTCACCACTCCAAAGAACAGCTTTCCAGCCGACCACAGTCCAGGAATGACGGGAGACACACCACTCTAAACGACGCTTCGCATTTACGGTAGTGATGTTTGGCTTGTGTGCCTCTGTTCTACCATAATAACCCAGACCGTGCAACTCTCTGCGGATAGTTATGGTACTAATCGACCTGTTATATGCATTTCCTACTTCAACAGCGATGGAAACGGCAGAGGAAGAACGGGCTTTGTTAACATTTCTTACGAAGGGTCTTCTGTGACGTTCCGTAAGTTTGAGCGGCCTTCCTGAACGGTTTTTTTTGTTGTTGTTGTTGTTGTTGCTGTAATTTCACCGTTCTGCTTTCATTCACGACATCACTTACAACCGATTTTGGCATGTTTACTTTAGCTGCAATGCTCCGTATGGAAACGTTACTCAAATGACATCATATGACCAGCCTACGCTGGAATTCGAAAAGTTCACGTCCACGTGGCATAGGCATACCCGCTTCAAAGTTACTGATAACACGACAGAATATCTGAGCTTTATACATATACGTACCTCCCTACTTACAGCGAACCTTCCTACGCAACCGTTCTTTGCACTTATACAAATAATTGGTAGTGTCCGAATACTTTTGATAACGTGTATATATATATGTGCCTTCAATTTTTTTTATATCATCATATCAATACACTGTTACATTAAGGTTTCCCCAAGTTTCTTTCACAACTTTCTGTCTTGAACCACTCTCCTCTACGTCAGTCCGCCATGCTTTCGAATTTCATCCATCCATCTCCAGCAGGGTGTTTTTCCGTGTCTTTTCCTGTCCCTTGGAATCTAGTCTAGTATTTCAGTTGTCCAATGGTGGTCAGTTCTAGCAATATGTCCAGCCCATTGCCATTTCAAAGATTTTACCTTGATCACGATGGCATCAACTTCCGTCATTTTCTTGATCCACGAGTTCTTCCTATCCTTCCAGGTTATATATATGTGCATATAATATTTGGGCTTGGATTGCTATCTGGTGGCGTTGATAAAGTCTGTTAGCGTTACCCAGAGAGAAAAGCAGTTCTGGTGGGTCATGGTTGTGGCACAAATCAGCCTCTAAAATAACTGACTTTTAAAATCTGTAGGTACTGACTAGGTACCTAGTTTATTCAACGGGAAAATGTACAAAGAGTCATTCGAAATAAATGCGGATGAAGAACAATGACATGAAGTGGGGATAAAGGCATAATGCCACACGGTATGGGGACGGTACAGAATATAAACAGTAATAGTGTCACAAATGGCATGGAGTAGGCGCATTGTCACATGTTGAAACAAGCAAACAAACAAAGAACGAGGATACACCTCGGGGAGATTGAAATCGCAAAAAAAGAAAGGACCAAAGAATCTGGCCTGATTCACTATTGTTCGCACGCAGTTTGTTAAACATTCGCGTACTGCACAAAGCCATTCCCGTCCTTTCCCTATTTTTTGACCTTTATAGAAATTATATACTTAATGTATTAATAGTTTCCCCCCTTTAAATTGGACGTAAACTCCATGTTACGTCTAGAATCTACCACTATTTTGCAGGGGGTCGGTCGAGCAATGTCCAGAACAGAGCATCTAACGCCGGAGGTTCCCTGTTCTACCAACCAGTTTTACTACATCCCCCCCCCTAGAGTAAGCAAGGGCTGTGTGAGTGTAGTCAATCGCTATTGTTGTCTCTCTTCTGACAGTGAGTGCAACTGCCCTAACAGATAAGATGACTCAATTAGGGAGTGCAACTGCCTCGAATTCGGCTAGCTGGACCCAATATTGTGCTCATTACAAAATGGTCTTTTTCTCTCGATGATTTCCATAAGACCCATAGTTTACCGTTAGAACGGACTGGATTCGCTTAACTTATTGAACAGCTTTCCTACTGTTTTCATACCGTCATTCATGATTTTATAACTCGAATCTCCAAACAATTACATACCACCTCTTTTTTACTCAAAATATTTTTTTTTTTTTCGAACTCTTATGAAGAATCATTCATAGCTTCGAGTCGGGCTGTGCTCTACAGTTCCACGTTCTACACCCGCATAGAACTGTTTACTGTCGCACAGATGTGTTCACTTTGCGCAATGATTCGTTTTTGAAAATATTCACCTGCAAATACTTCATTATTTGTTGTGTTTTAAATGTGTCTTGTAATTTTACTTCTGTAAATAAAAAAATTCTGAATTCCTGTTTACCTAAGACGACCGGGTTTTTGTTGACACCGCTAGATAATTGAAATATAAAACAAAAACCAAATTGAATTGAATTTGACTTCTTGCATGGCATTTGTGTCTGCTGCGAACTTTCAAACTCTTAATGCGGTGCCTTCCAGTTTTTGTTGTTGTTGTTGTTTATTTGTTTGCTTTTTTTTTCTGGTGTGAAGTTTTTATATGTTTCCTGACTGATTGGCGAAAAGTTTTCCGTTTGGCTTTTGTGCTTGTCTGACTTCTTCTCCTTCAGTCATTTCTCCCATTTCATGTCGATATGAGAAAGCGAAATAAAATTAATTCGTAGTGAAAATTATATGCTTTATGAAGACAGAAGCAGCTTTTAAATTAAAGCAACACTTAAAGTATCGCGTCACTGTTTTGACTAAAGCAGTTTTGTAAATTCTGGTATTAGCGAACTGCTTAATTCCAGATTTGTGAGAAGGTTTTTCACATTAATGCCTTCATTAAGAGCATCCTTTCTCTCGCCATGGCTAACCTGATTATGGAGTGGAAGGTACTGAGTGTGTACTTCCGCTCTATAATATAGTTGCTGTTTAAAAACTCGTATTCGAGCAACAAATATTGAAGACTCGTGCGACATTAATCACTGAAGCGATGAAAGATTTCCGTCTTTAGCACGATTTAATGATTAAAAGATGAGAAATATATACAATTAAAACCATGAGCACTTTCGAGGCAGCAGCTGCCTCTTCTTCAGATGTAATAAAAAAAAACCCACAAAAATGTTTATTACATCTGAAGAAGAGGCAGCCGCTGCCTCGAAAGTGCTCATGGTTTTAATTGTATATATTTCTCATCTTTTAATCATTAAATCGTGCTAAAGACGGAAATCTTTCATCGCTTCAACTCGTATTCGAGCTTGAACTGGGACTTAAAAATTATATAGTTGTTATATATGTTATGCGTACGCACTTTAAAGAAATGAAGATCTCAGTTTCAGTTGCGCTTCTAAAATATACAGAATTCATGTTTTGGTGACGACATTATCATTTCTGTCAGTCGGTGTTAGAGAGGCTATGCTCGGATGATATTTGCTGCGGGTGGGAGGGTAAACGGGTAGTCAAGTGGTTTGCGGGTCACTAAGTTTTGTTCCTTTCTTTTTCAGGCGGAAATCTGTAATAGAAGGATCAGTGGGAAGTTTCCTTTTGTTGTGCCTCCCGTCGCGGTGGTGAACACCCGTTTCCCCTAATTCCCGTTTGCCCTAATCACGTTTACCCCAATCGCGTTTCCCCAAAATCGCTTTTACCCGAATTCCCATTTCCCCTAATTTCGTTTGCCCTAATCTCGTTCCCCCTAATTCACGTTTGCCCTAAACACGCGTACCTCAATCGCATTTCCTCGAATTCGCTTTTACCCAAATTCATTTCCTCGAATTCGCTTTTACCCAAATTCCCATTTCCCTTAATTTCGTTTGCCCTAATCTCGTTTCTCCTAAATCTTGTTTCCCCTAAATCTTGTTTCCCCTAATTCAAGTTTACCCTAAACACGTTTGTCTGTATCAAAGTTTCCCCTAAACACGTTTGTCTGTATCAAAGTTTCCCTTAAAAACGTTTCCTGTATCAAGTTTTCTCTACTTCTCCTTTGCCTTGATTGGCGTTTTCCTAAATTTATGTTTTCCCTAATTCAGGTTTGTCCTGATTCTCGTTAAGCGAAATAAAACGTTTCTTTTATCGTCAAAATTCAGGGAGGGGGGGGATCGTTGTGTAACAAATATAATATTTTTATCGTCAAATTCAGAAAAATATATGTATATTTAATCATCATCATCAACCATTACTAATGCATTGCTGGATGAAGATCTCACCAAGTTTCTTCGAGAATGGTGTATCTTGACCCAGTCTGTTTATGTCACTTCCGCATGCTTTCAAATTTCATTCACCCATCTCTCTTGTGGTGTTCTGGGTCTTTTTCTGTCCCTTAGAATTCAGTCTAGAATTTTGGTTGTCCATCGGTGGTCAGTTCCTCTGGCAACATGTCCATCCGATTGTCTTTTCAGGGATTTCACTCTGGCCATGATATCCTCCACTCTTGTCATTTTCTTTATCCATGAGTTCCTCTTATCACCTCTCCTGGTTACACCAAGCATGCATCCTCCAGGCTTCTTTCAGTTATCTTCAGTCTTTGTATGTCTTTTTTAGTTAAGGTCCACATCTTTGCTCCGTACGTAATCACTGGAAGGATGCATTGATTAAACACTTTTCTTTTTGAGACATAATGGCATATTGATCTTGAAAATTGTATTGTTTTTTTCAAAAGCTCTCCATCCAAACAGTGGCGCTCCAAGTGTATTTGCCGCCCATTGTACGAGAATATTTTTCAATTTTTATTTATTTTTGTATGAAATAAATACTTTTAGCAGCATCATTTTCTATTTCCCGTAAACTAAAATTTTCATAAAACACGAGTCTCATATAAAACTAAAAGAAAAAATATCTGTGAAGCACTAGTTTAGTTGACGCTTTGAATAATCCAAGAAGTCAGCTTCCTCTCTGTCAATTTACACAAGTCCGCTTTACCGGTAAAAAAAAGTTTTGTCATGTACGATTATAGTCATATTACAGCTTCTTTCTTGGAGGGGGGCAATTGTTACATATATATATGTAACAATTCAGATCAGGGCCGGTTGAATCATTAGGCAAACTAGGCGGCTGCCTAGGGCGCCGTAGGGGGCGCCAAGATTCAGAGTTGATAAAATAAAATTAGTTAATAAATGAGGCAAAAAATAAAAACAAAAGCAACTTTATTTTCTGTTGCCCTTTCGATATTCTATATAACTTGCGAATTCTTATATTCCTTGAGTAAGTGAAAACCTGAGACTTACGCTTATAGATTAGGTAAGTCAGCGTGCTGTAAATGAGGAGCCGATGAGAAAGTACGCCTCTGTCGAAAAATTGCCATCAACCAGGTCCCTCTCCCTATGCAGCAGGCAAGTCATGCGACACCTGAAGTTGGCAATGGATTCTATACTAATCCGGCTTTCGATGGAAACATCAAGACCACTTCTATCACAAATAGTAGCAATGCTCAACGCCAAAAATATTGTTGTTATTGTTTTAACGACCAGCGTGAGCAATAGGGTGGGCTATAAGCAGACGTCCGTCCCTAATTTAGGACCACTGGTTCCAGGGAAGGGAGAGAGCCAGTATCGTAAGACAAACACAACATCCGTACCTTACCGGGATTCGAACCCAGAGCCATCTCGGACAAAAGGTCAGAAGCTAGAGCTTAGACCACTGTGCCACCCGGCTTGCCTAAAGAGTAGAAACTGTCACACTCAGACTATTTTCTAATAATAACAGGAGCAAGAGTAAGACAGGCCATACTACTATATTCATTCCCCTGGCATTCTTGTTCCATTTTTCCTTTCTATTTTTTTTTCTTTTTTCTTCTTTTTTTTTTTTTATCGGGTAGTCCGGGAAAGAAATTTGTTGAGTTAGCTACGTTACCGATCGAACAAGAAATTGCCCGTGAAGACACGTGCTGGTAATTTTGCGAACAATAAAGAACGCAAAATGAAATTTTAATTTAGTTTTAATTTATATTGGCAGTAATTAAATAGATATAGATTCCATTAGTTTCTTTCTATTTATTGCTAATGAATGTATTGCAATACTATTTATTTTTGCCTCTTGAAATTACTATTGAATAAATCCAATATATTTAGCCACACAAAGAGTCACATAAATTTTGGGGGCGCAAGGATAATGGCCTGCCTAGGGTGTCAAGCGTGCTAGCACCGGCCCTGTACTAGATGTGCCCACGGCTTCGCTCGCGGTGAAGATATCACTGAAAAACAGGGCTATGATAACACGTGTAATCCGATTCTACCATAAGAACTGTAGTTGGGCTCAGTCCCCCGACATGTTTTAAAACAGAATTTCATAGCAACCGATGGAGGAAATTGGCCGAAAGATTAAATAGTCGGCAGTTAGTTTTTTAAGTGAACGAAAATTATAATTAATTTTTACATAAATTTAAGTACATAATTTTTTCTAATAATTCATAATGTGCATATATAACATTCTTTGTCCCGTTTCCAGTCGTTATCAAAATAAATTGATTTTGTCTGAACTGGCGGTTCTCGATAAGCCGACGTACAACCGTCCGTGCGAGAAACATTCTGCGGGCATATGCTAACGCAGGAAAAAAAAACTGTCGGGCGGGGGGGGGGGATTTCGAAAATATAAAATATAAATAATTTCTGTTTTAAAACATGTCGGGGGACTGAGCCCCTTCGACAGGTTTTTTGCGTAAGCACATGCCTGGAGAGAATTTGTTGAACTGTACTGTGTACAAGCCGAGAATTTCCCAATTTTTACGTGAAATAAAAAAAAAAATGCAAATTCTTATATTTTATATATTTGGTATTAAGACCCCCACCCCTAGGTTTCCTGCGTTAGCACACGCCCGCAAAGAATTTGTTGACTTGTGTGTAAACGCCGACAATCTCCCGATTGGGCTACAAACTCTTTACATTTTATTTTTTCGGTATTAAGCCCCCTCCCCCGACAAGTTTCCTGCTTTTGCACGTGTCTTCAGATAATAATTTGCAATGTTGTAGTTCGCAAACGCTGAAAATCTCCGGATCAGACCAGAAATACTTTATATTTTATATTATTGGTATACCGCCCCCCCCCTCCAGATATACTTCCTGCGTTTGCAGAGAATTTATTGAGCTGTAGTTTTTAAACCGTGAAATTCTTCTGTTGGGTTGTAGATTATAAACATTTTTTATGAAGAATTACATTAAATATAGCAGTTAAGAAAATACGACATTACGAAAACTTTGTGATTCAGATAACCAACCTCTGGGGACGAGGCCACGAAGCGGTCGAAAACGCAGTTTATATACGGCCCCTTAAAATTTTTGTGGCCAGTTCTACGCCCAATCAGTGATGGTGGTAAGTGGGAAAACATTCAAGCCGGACAGACTGACGTCTACTATTAAGGTGGAACTGAATTAGAAAAAGGCATTCCCACTGCTCATGCTTAGCCTCGTACGGAAGGGGGGGGGAGGGTCTGGTACGCTAAGAACTCTTAAAAAGTTGGCCTTCTGCGTTCACAATTTTAATTAATGTATTGCAATACTATTTTTTGCTTTAATAAAAGTTTAGCGCGATGTAATACTTTATCAGAGGGGGGGGGGTGACGGATACAATGGCTGCGTTAAGGACTATCCGAATAATGATAATAATCATATGCACTTTTCTTACACTTTTGCTAGCATGGTGGTCGACATCATTAACAGGAAGGGAAAGAATAATTCTCTTGAGATATCAAGACCCACCGTTTTATTTCGGTTAACAAAAATTAGGCAAACGCGAATTAGGGAAAATTTGATACGAGCAAACGTGATTAGGGGGAACGAGATTTAGGGGGAACGAGATTTAGGAGGAACGAGGTTTAGGGGAAACGAGATTAGGGCAAACGAAATTAGGGGAAATAATGGTAATTCGGGTAAAAGCGATTTCGGGGAAATGCAATTGGGGTAAACGTGTTTAGGGCAAACGTGAATTAAGGGAAACGAGATTTAGGGGAAACGAGATTAGGGCAAACGAAATTAACGGAAATGGGAATTCGGGTAAAAGCGATTTCGGGGAAACGCAATTGGGGTAAACGTGTTAAGGGCAAACGTGAATTACGGGAAACGAGATTTAGGGGAAACGAGATTAGGGCAAACGAAATTAGGGGAAATGGGAATTCGGGTAAAAGCGATTTCGGGGAAACACGATTGGGGTAAACGTGATTAGGGCAAACGTGAATAAAGGGAAACGAGATTTAGGGGAAACGAGATTAGAGCAAACGAAATTAGGGGAAATGGGAATTCGGGTAAAAGCGATTTCGGGTAAATCCGATTGGGGTAAATGTGATTAGGGCAAACGGATTAGGGGAAGTGAGGCTACGCGGTCGCACCCTGAGTGCTTGTGGGATGATTCTCGGCACTTTCCACCCCATTTGTGCCAATAAATACCGAAAAACCACGAGATCTTTTGGGCCAAAAGGCTCTCCCAGATTGTATCGCATAGTCAGATTATATTTGCCCCAAGTATAGGCAATACGTGATCAACTGTCCTTAAAATTTTTGATCAGATATTCTCCGAATACAATCATTTGAACTTTGAAATGTCCCTTTTGGAAGTGGTGTTTCTGATGAATACTCAGAGCTTCCTCTTTTGAAAAACACAGTGCTTTTAATTCGTACTCAGAGCTTTCCCTTTTGGAAACAGTGTTTTTAATTAGCACTTGGTTTTTGAGTGGCCAAAGGCATAGGTTTGCGGCTAGCCGCCCGAGCAAGTCCCCCGTGAGGCATGGTTGGTGCGTTTGTCTTTTTGCTGTGACACTTTCTTTCCTTGGAGCCAGTGGCACCAAATTAGGGACGGGACTGGCTGCTCACGATGATTGTTATAAATCCCGAAAATTATAATAATAATAATAATAATCGGGTCTTTCCTTTTTGGATATTAGTTGAAAATGTGTGTCACAGAGAGACGAACAGATGAGATATTTTTCAGCTGAATCAGCTTTCTTCAAAGCAGTGGTCGCCTGGAATTGAAAGATAATAAAGCTTTTCATTGTGTTGTATTCTTCAAAATAGCAATTCAAATGGTTTTGCTTTCCGCCATGTGCTGTTTCGAGAGACAGATTGTTAAACATGAATGGGTTGACAATTTTTTTTATTCTTTTTATTTTGTCCTTTCAAAATCGTGCAACGCACAAGGCCAGCTAGAGCTCGGCCAGTTTCATTCATTAGAAAAGTTCTCATTATTTCATGTTATTGTTTATTTTTCGTCACTCTACTTAGAGCTTTGTATTTCCTACTGGGTCATATGGAAGGTCTAAAGGCTATGCTTGTATGTATGTGTGCGTATGAAAGGGGATAATTTTATGCGTAACTAGCCCCTAGAGAAGCGTGACGAATGATAGGCATGGAGAAAGAGAAGTTAAGCGTAATGACTGACTGCTTTGTCATGCCGTCTATAAGAAGTGAGCCTCACGCGGCTGGAACGAGTGAACCTGTGAATAAGAAAGCATTGCTTTCCCCCTTAGCTTTGTTATTCAAAGTGGTCATTTAGGAGGAGGATTAACACTAATCCTTCCTGACTGATTACATTCTAAAAAGGCTACAACAATAGCGACGAATCTAAGAAAGCAGAGAGATGTTTGAATCACTTGTTTCTATCCAGTGGCATGATGTCCCTGTGAAAGGGACATCATGCCACTGGGTAGAAACTTACTCATCATGCCTTGGGTCACGGGGCAGATAATAAAGGACTGGAAGGGAGCGCTTATCAGCAGTGCCAGGCTCATGGTCGGCACTGCTGAGATAGAGGGGGAAATGGAACTGTTTTGCTGTAGCTTGTTTAAAGCTCTGCGGCTATGTGAATATTTCTGTTTGGGGAGCGCAGAAAATTGTGGGCACAGTTTGGTTCAGATACATCGATCGCTTAAAAGGTTGACATTTTCTTCGGCTTAGATCGCGGGCCGTTAGTGGTCCCCATAGCTCTTTTTAGGGGCCCGCGAGACCTTTTCCACATCAAAATTTCCAAACTGAAAAAATAAAATAATTCTAAAAAATGTAACTTTTTTTTATTCATTTTATTTTCTACTAGTTTTACGTTAATTTCAATTACACTTGCATTAAAAAGTAGTATATTTCTGTATTTTTTCATCTGCGTACCCCAGATTTAAGAGCAGTTATTTTACATGATTCTCTATCACTTTGTCCAAGTTCCTTTCGTCCACGTTCACTTGGTCCAATTGATTCTGTCTACGATTCATTTTGTCCACCGTTCACATTCTTCCCTATTTATTTCGTCCTCAGAATGGATGGAATACCGTGGAAATTTTCTGTTTTGATGGAATTTTTGTTGCTAAAAAGAAAAATATGGTCAGAGGACATTGCTTACATGCGATTTTTTTTCCTGTTTAGGTTTTTCGATTAAAATATGAAGATTTTAAGTGTTATTTAAAGTAAAACGAGGAATTGAACTTTGAAGAGCTTTTTTAACTCTTTTGTATGGTACGATGTCAATCACTATGACATCAATCAAAGTTTATTCCAATGGCCATACATTTGTTGGACTGAAGAAGAAAATTATTTTAGACCCCTTTCTCATTTATGTAAAAAGGTCTATTTTTCTTCTGTCACACAGCAAATGCGTGGTAAATATCAATCTAAACTCTTTTTCACCATTGTACTTTTATGGATTTTTTCTCATGTCAAATAGTTGTGACATACATAGAGAGCATTATAGTTCATTCGTTTGAAAGCTAGTAATACGGAAATTATAAACAATTAATAATCAAAATAAAAAATAAGTATACTGAAAAGCGTATAATTGTGTGAAAACAATATACAAGATGTATTTCAAAACATTAAAAGAGTTTTGTAGAACTTTGATTTATGTCATAGTGATTGATATCGTACCAAACGAAAGAGTTAGAAAGCTTCAAATAACATTTAATATCGTTGTATTTTTATCGAAAAACTTAAACAGGAAAATAATCTCATGTAAGTAATACCCGCTGAACTTTTTTATGCCTAACAACAAAAATTCCATCAAAACAGAAAATTTCCATGGCATTCTATCCATTCTGAGGACGAAATGAAGGTGGACAAAGTGAACCGTGGACGAAATGAACACGGACAAAGTGATCCGTCACCATTTTATATACCTGTTCAACTTTTAAAGGTGGTAATTTCAGTAAGTACCTTGGGTCCATGGGCTTTAAATTCCCAAATCTGCAATGAGCTGTGTTGGGATGAATTACGTATTTTAAATTTTTAAAGTTTGCTCAAAATGTAGGCACATAAAGGAACTATTTCGGACTTCTTTGTAACATAGGTATCATGTTAAATATAACGCTTCTTTATCCGAAAGTTAAGTTTTTAGGATTGAACACTTCTCTGAAGTAATCGATATCCACAATAAACACCTGTATTTTTGCTCTTCTTTTTTATGCAGCCCGCCAGTTCTATTCATATTGTCATGTGACTGCCTGTCCTATTCTATTTTGTCATGTAGCTCGCTAGTCTCATTTCGTTTTGTCATGTGGTACGCGATTCAGTAAAGGTTGAAGGCCCTAGCTTAGAGTAAACGACGCTTCCAAAATTCACGCATGCAGAGCGCATGCGTAGTCTTTTGTTACGAAATAACTTCCGAGTAATGTCTTAAAATACAAGTTCCACATTTATTTTTTATTTCACATAGCGCAAAAAAAAAAAAAAAAAAAGAATGAAAAATAGCGTACGTAACTTGTCCTTGTACTACGGTACTTTATATGCATTAAACTTTAACATATCGCATGCGTTAAAGTTTAATGTATGTAAAGTATTGTGTATATTTACAATGCAAGAGGTAATACGAGCATTGAAATATTACGACCAGAAAAATTTCTACATGGGACATTAGAATGAGAATTTTTTTTTCTTTTGGTTAGGGGTTTAACGACCACCGTGGGCAACTCAGTGGGCTATAAGCAGTCGCCCGTCCCTAATTTAGGGCCACCAGTTCCAAGGAAGGGAGACAGCCAGTGCCGTGACACAAACACAACATCCATGACTCACCGGGATTCGAATCCAGACGAATGGTTAGAAGCCAGAGCTTAGACAACTGCACCACCGGAGGAAGGTGGGGGAGGGGGGGGGCTGGGATGAGAATTTTTAAGCAAACCGATTCATGAACATATGAATGCTTGGGCACCGAAGTTTAAAATAGATTCGGAGAAATGATAGTTTAGATCTGGAGAAGATCATATTCAAAATTCGGTGGTGAACGGCACCTATTATTAACATAAGCTTTACAGAGTGGATCTCTTGTATAAATAACGACAGAGCATTAAGAAGAAACTCTTTTTACTACAACTTTGTACAGAACTGATAAGAAAGGAAAATTCTACACAGGTTTAAATCCACGTTGCAACAAACCTCAAGCGGTTACAAAAATTTGTTCCTTATACTGAAATAGTGAAACGTAGAAATTATATGCATACTCTATAGAAATAATGCGTTACTTCCCTGAAAAATAATATGCCCAAGTAATTTACTCCAATTTAGAGCCTTACTGTGCGTTATTTGACTTCTAATTGGGAAGCCCGAACATCTTCAAACTAAACAGTTTTAGTACCTGTCATCGTATAATACTCCTCTGTTTTTTTACACTGAGGCCCGAATTACCTTGTGAATAACGCGATTTCTGAAGATCGTTGGCAATGTTGAAAGAGCTAAATCAAATTTTTTGTGCAACGTTGCCTTTCCGTTTTCCCGAAAAAAAAAAAAAAGAAAAATGCTCTTTCTTAAACCTTTTCTTCCAGCGTGAGTTGCTGTCATTCGCAACGTTTTAAACCCACTTTTTGGGCAACTCAGTGAGGCGGTAGCGTTTCCTTGGTAACTCCGAGAGTCGACAAAAAGCGACCTTACTCGGATGGTAGTCAGACGAAGAATGCGCATTGTTAGAAGATCTCATTAAGCAATAAACAACTTCTCAAACATATTCTTGGCCGTCTGATGGCATTCGGCGCTTATCTGGGATTGACATGTCATGGGAAAGCTGTTCACTAGGGGGGAGTACATAAAGGGGCGAAAAAAGCGCTTTGACTGATGGCTCTGCTTAGGCATGTGGTTTCAGTTTTCAGCTGTATTTCCACAGTCACTTCAGGGGCAGATAAAAGAGTAACTTGTAACGTACTGCGTAAGATGACGTACTACTGCGGTGACATATGAGTAAAATCGGCAGAGTTGCAGAGATAAGCCTTGTCGGCGTAGTTCATTTGGGAGAATAGCCGCCTTCGGAGTAGAAAGATGTGGGTTCGAAAGCACCACATGTGGAAAGGTTTTGCGCTATGAATTCACAGCTAGTTTGTACTTCCGACATTAAAAATGTGTATTAAAAATGCCCAGCGTTTTAGAATGGGTGGTTTGTTATTTCTGAGAAAAAAAAAGGTCCCAATGCTGAAAATTTCGTCGCAGTTTTTTTTCTTTAGAACGAATCTATTTTTAAGGATTTGCTACGGGATGTCAGTTAGGAACATTCGTTTTCGTAATTTAGGAATTCTCTATAATGGTATGGAATATGCACTATCTTTTCCGTCTCACCAGTTTACCAGATACCGCATTCAAAAACCAGTCTAGGCTCTTTTATTTTAAGACCTTCTAGAAATATATTAATCAACACTGAAGTAATTGTAATTGTTCTCGTTTTAAATGTCAAGAAAGTCGCACAAGAGTTCTGTTTTTTTATGTTCCATTTATAAATGGTTGAGTTGAAGCCTGTTAACATAATGACAGGACACAACAATCAACAGTGCTTCAATGGCGTTTCCTTGATGTACATAAAGTCACGCAAGCAATGTATCCTTGCATGTCACTATTCAAAATACCAACCACAACACACATTGTCTACATATTACCCTTTCTACTGGAAAATGAAATATATTTCTTTTCTATTATTTCGCGCAGGCGTGAGATGCCACCCACGTTCCTTCTAAATTGGACCAAGTGAACAAAAGAACTCTTTATTTTTGCAAGAAACAAAACCGCTCTTCAGCGATAACTTGAAATTGCTGCCGCCGCGTATGCATTCTCAAATTTGATTCGCCCCATTTACGACAGGCTTCCTCTCTGACAGAACAAATGATAATGAAATTCTTCTTCCATAGTGACCTTACATTGTTATCCTGGTTGCAACTTTGCTCATCAAGATGATTTTACACAATTGTTTGTTCGAGCGACTGTCGTCCATGACATACATTCTTGATATGTAGATTCTTAATGCTGTTCATGACTATAGACCGTAGAGGAGCAAAAGTTCCTTCTTTTTTGACGGACATGAAAGACTCACGAGTAAAACAACACAGAGTCTTTCAATACTATGAGAAGCCAATCGCATATTTGTTTATGAATTAGAATTTCCTTTTGATAAAAGGATCCTTACAAGAATATATCTGTTGTTGAATTCCTGGCTGTTTTTGTTGGTTAAGACACCTAACGAGCATGCTGCTTATAAATTTGTGTTTCCTTTTGGCACTTATAACAACACTATGAGAATGTTATAGATAGTTTAATCACTTTTGTGAGCGTGTTTTTGATGACTGACTTGAGATTTGTTTGGTAGCTTAAAGCTTTACGTTTTAATTTATTGGTGATATTTTTGGAAGCATGACGATTTTAAAGAAAACGTTTCTTTATGAATTTTTGACTTCCTTTTAGTTTAATGGTTCTCACGAGCATGCCTGTATTTATTAGAGGCTTCTTTGTAGTTGAACAATATCTACGGTCATGGCTTTACCTCAAGTCTGGGCTTTTTTTAGGACTATGGCTGCTGTTCCGAGCAAATCTTCTGTTTCTAAGTTTATGATTCTCTTTAGTAGTGAACGATCCCACAAATAGGATTGTATTGATCAATTTAAGATTTTTTTTATTATTTAAAGGGCCCTCATGAATACTTTTTTGTTATTAGTTCATTATGCTTTTTTAATAGTCTAATGACATTCACAAGCATGCTTCTATTTGTTGATGTGCTGTTGTTTCCTGTGGTTTAATTAACTTTATAATCGTGCATTTCTATCGTAGTTTCCTATCGTTCATCTTAAGGTGCCATGTCCAGGCAGGGATGTTGGCGATTCATCAGATGAGATGCGCGCAGTCATGCACTGTAAAAAATTAAAAAAATTGTAGTAGATTGCACCAAAAAGGTGTGCTACACCAAATACCCCGCTTTTGGGGCAAAGGTAAACCACTGTATGAAGCATGAAATACAGAAAAACGTGATGCAATTATGCACCACGGTGTGGTATTCAATCTGAATCGTGCGAAGTTGCACCCATTGCACCATGTTTATATATGTTTAATTCATCACACAATGGTTTACCTTTTTCCCAAAAGTGGTGCAGCTGATGTAGCACCACTTTTTTGTGCAACCTACTACAAAACGTTTAACAGTGTGATGACGGATATACTAGGGAAAGGCGATTACCACGAGGTGGTTTCCCATTGCTTTCCTCATCAAGTGTCAGGCGGCAACCACCAGAAATGCCTCGGTACGTTCAGAGCCGTTTTTTAGGATCCTTCCACACATTCACATCACATTCGCGGAAACCCTGGAAAACCGCAAATTGGATAGTCGGCAGCATGGGATTTAAACCCGCAACAGGCGCCAACAACACAAACACGAGGCTGGCGATTAGTCAACTGCACTAAGCCGGTGGTTCGTTTTCTGTAAATTACAGTGGAACCTCATTTATACGTTTTTCAAGGGACACAGTAAAATTAACGTACAATTGGAAAACGTATAAACGAAACATAACAAGTTCCCGTCCCTAGATGGCAGCACGTTATTCTGTTGCAACATATGGCGTAGCCATTAATGTTTTCATAATAGGTACTACGTAGTATGTAGTATTATTTTATGTTCTAGTGCACTAGTATGTTCAGTGATCGTTATTTTTTTTCAAAACTTTTTCCTTTTTAACCTTCTTGATTTCAATCACACTGCATAGAGTTACAACACCTCTAAGTACAGTATGCAGTACATATACTGTCTGTGCATACCTTGTAGCTTACAAAGCAGTACCGCTAATTTATTTACGACTTACATCCTTTGCACAAGAAGGTATGATGTAGTAAATTGTAAAAAATACGTATACATTAACATGTTTCAAAAATCTCATTAATTTTTTTATTGTTGTTTACTTTCAAATTGAAACATTGTATTTTCAAGGCTATTAAAAGCCTTTATTGCTTTCTCATCAGTACTATAGCTATAAAGAAGTCCCTAACGACGCAGGACGATTTCAGTACTTTGCTACGTTTGGGTGCTGATGCATTTACCTGGAAATCCTCATCGCTCTGGTAACTGGAGATATTCTCATTGCACTTTTTTGCTCTGAATCATTTCATCTGAAGTCATAAGTGATGACATTGCCAAATCCCCGCCGCAACTGAGGTAATCTAGGAAGATAGAGTTCCAGTCAGATCGCGAAGCGATATCTTTTTGGGGTGTATATTCGTCTGGAAAGCGAATGCAACTCAATGTATCAAGGAAAGAGTCCGATACGACAACGTCAAACAAGAGCAGGTGTCTACTGTAGATGCCAAATGGAAGCTCAGGAGGAGAGCGCGCATTTTTCAGAATGAGTCGTAAAGGTGGTGGATGAAAGGAAATAGGAAGAGCGAAAGACGGAGGGGAGGGAATTGAAAAATGGAAAACGGAATTCAGGGCGAAGAGAAAGGATGGGAATAGAATTTGGTAAACGGAATTCGCGTTGTTTGTGTTCTTAATTCGCGTTGTTTAAGTTTTTAATTCCCGACAATATGATTTAGCATGTGAATGAGAAGAAGGCTTATTTGATTAACGTGTAAATGATAAAATTTAACATTAAAGGCAATTCCAAATTTTTGGATCAGCGACATTTTACGTATAAATGAGAAAAACGTATAAGTGAAAAACGCTTAAACGGGGTTCTACTGTACATCCATATTATACTAGATACTACTAGGAACTCGTGTTCCCAAGGGTTTCGAAAATTAGCTATGGCTTTGTTATGGGCTAGAGGAGATAATAATGTTTTACCATAATATTATATACCGATATTTTTGCATTAGGGGGGGGGATTAGCAACATCGTTTTTGATAGCTAATTCCTCTTCGAGGTAGGAAAAGTCCTGATGACTGCTTTTCTCTCAGTATCCTACAAGCTACATCAGAAGTGCAGTAAAACCTCGTTTATCCGATCTAATTAGAACTGTCGTCGGAAAATCAGAGATTCCGGATAATTGGGAACACTCCGTATTGGTTATCAGTCATCGCTAACTGGGGAAATTTAATGTGTTATAAATTTGTTTGTTCATTAGCATCCGCAAGATTGGAAAGCATTTTTTTATGATCTCAATACTCAACTGCCGGATTCCGTAGCGATGTCTGAATGTATTTTAATAATCTACTGCTCGGTCTCGGTTTAAAATCTGTACTGCTGCAAAGTTTCGAATTCAGCACAAATGATGTTTCCGTTATCATTTTTCCAGATAGAGGCACTCCTCCACTTCGTTTCGGGATGAGCCAACTATATAAAATACAGTCCAATTCTTCGTCATCTGCTGTCTTCATCTTTTCCCGTGACTTTACTCAACTTGTATCCAATGATTAAGCATTTTCATTTTCTCTACACCATGCTTCATATCACCGATAGTTGATAGGCCTACGTAACAATTAATTCGCTAGCTTCGGGACTGTTTCACTTGCTTCCAGTCTATTCACAATCTGGAGTTTTCGTTCTATCGTCAATACATCACGATTTCGTTTGACGGATGTCATCTTACCGATCACTTAGCAAGCTTTCGATCTCATATAAACCCAACAGCAAAAAAGAAGTAGGCACATCCTACTTCGTTTTGCTGTTAGGTTTGCATATCCACAGTTGTTTCGTTCAGTATTATTTACAACAATATCATCGCTATCATAAATAACAAATGGGATAGTGGCAGGGTCGGATGGAACTTTTGCGGGACCCAGGGTGCAATTTCAATTTCTAGAAAATAAATTTCATATCGTAATAAAGTCACGACGTGAAAAATATCGTACGAAAAGAACACACACGAAAACTGTCGTACAGAAAAAAAAAGTATTTTGAAGAAATATTTGTTTTAAGCTTGGAAAAAGACCATGTTGAAATTTCAGAGAGATAGAGAGAAAAAGTAAAAAAGTGTTAAAATCTACGATTTTCTTTTCGGTGAATCTATATTGTGATTCTTATATAAACTTCCTCATAAAATGATAAAAGGATATCTTCAACTAATTTATATAGCGAATATTTTTGCGTAGCGAATAATATGGATCGTTCTGAAATAAATTCGTATAAATACTTTTTTCCCTAATGAATGTTTTAGTAATTGATTTTTGATCCAAATTAGTGAATTTTTTAATATTTTTACACCCGATCACATATTAAAATTACTTTTTATTTAAATTTCCAGTACTGGTTTTAAAGTCGCTAAACAGCTGGCCTCCACATACAGATAGCTTCAAACCAACTTTGAAATTGTTCTTTTTATTTTTTCAATTTAAGTATCTGGTTTACACATAAATTGTTGAATATATAAAAGTAGGGAGCCACAAAATGATGAAATTCAATTTGTTATTTCACGAATGCGGAAAAGATTAATTAAGTTCGTTATAATAATCATTTGAAATCTGCAAATCTCAGTATCTGTACGAGGAAAGGCGATAGCCAAATTTTTTTAGCACCTTAGGCCACAAAACTTAATAATAATAATAATAATAATAATAAACATAAATTCTCCCCCGAAAATGATTTAAGTTTTATTTCCAAAACTTCTGGGCCCTGTGAGGGCGACCGCCTCGGTTGCCCCGATGCTCCAGCTGGCCCTGGATAGCGGATCACCTTGGAATTAGAGATTGCTACCGGTATTTCGGTACACAGAATATCCATATACTCTGCTATTTTATCTAACCGTAATACCGGCACTTTTGTCAGTAAAATACCAGTTTTCCGACAATTTTTGAAAATTTAGTTTATTCACACTTATGCCACAGAGAAAGTGTCCGCCGCAGGCCAGAACTTATTTCGTGCGACCCTTGATCTGCCATAAACTAAAACTTCTTGCAATGTTTTATATACGTTTGATACTTCCATCTGTAGTAACTAATTTCATCATTAAGGGTCACCATAATACGTTTCATGGCAACTTAGTCTTGTCGTCACGTCTTTTCCCATTTGAACGTTATACTAAAGCATTGTATTCACGGCTTTGACAATTATATTCGAAGACTATGTATGAAATAACAACGAGATTAAAGTGTCTAGGCTCCAGTTAATGCCCACCAAAACATATTGTTGCGCATCATGGTTAAACATTAGCTTAAAAATACTTGAAAACCAATTTTGACGCAACGTCCAGAACGGGAGTACATAACCCAAAATCAAGCAGATAAGCATTCAAATGAAAACTCAATTTTTAGCACATAAACATTGACTCATTTAACATTTTTGATTAATTAATTATAAAAGATGGTACTAATAGGAATTTTCAAATAAGAGATGGTATTATTTGAAGATGGAGGAATCAACACATAATTATCTCCTCACTATTCTCTCACCTAAAATAGGAGCTGAGATAGCTTTCTGCAGCTGGATTTTTTTTTACAAAAGATGCGTTCGCGACTCAATCATGTCCCCTTTATCGTACTTTATTAAAAAATAAAAACAATTAATTAAACTTTTCTGAATTTCTGTGAGATTCATATGTTTAGTTTGCCACTGTTTTGAGTAATATTTTTATTTTCAAATTTATGTACTGTTTCTGAATATTGTTAAATTCTTCTTGTCAATGTAATGTTTGTGCTAGATTTTTATGAATTTTTGTGCATGAATTTTATATTCTGTTCTGAAAAGTTTAAGAAATTCTACTTGTCCATGCATTGTTCATGCTGGATGCTTAGAAATTTCTGTATTTGCAAGAAATTTAATATTTAGTATCATTTATTTCAGTTTACCCAATTTTTTTGTTTGAATCATGCAACGTTTCTTTTAATAAAATACCAGTAACCGTGGTATAAATACCAAAATGCTAGAATACTGTCATTTTGTTCCGGTATTACGATCACTACTTGGAACGTACTTCTTCTGATGTTAACTCGTCCTAGTTTTTCACGATTTACTGTTCATATTCATTCCAGAATAAGGGAATTTTCTATAATTTTCACTTATTTTCATGATTTCCAGGCACTTCTTAATCCAGTAGGGTAGACAGAAGTCGAACGCATTTTTGTAATTAATTCAAACCATGTGCAGATTGTTTTGTGCTTCTTTTATAATTTTTAAGGATTATTTTATTAATCAGCAATTAGTCGTTTTTACCTCGAGAATTTCGACAATTTCTATTCTGTTCGTAAGCTGTTTTTTGCACAAAGACAATGGATTGCATTTGCCATTATTTCATTCAACAATTTAGACACTGTTGACAGGCATATGATTATCTTGTAGTAATTAAAAAAATCCCCCTTCTTTTTATCTTTTATGATCAGTGCTCTTCTTCCAGTTGTCATCTGGCTGCTTGTGTCTTGAAATTAAGCTGCTCTTTTTAAGCTAGAATGTTAGTTGGCTAAGATTTTCAGCCAAATTCCACGTACTCAAATCTTTTCCAGGGCCTGACTAATTCTTTACTCGTTTCTCCCGCTTTGACACACCGTCTTTTACAATTCTTAATTTTCCTATATCTCCGATTCTTAAATAATTTTAAACATCTTTAGTCCAACTTATAGTTCTTTGTGTGTAGGGCCGGATTATGTCATGCTGTGGCCCGGGGGTGACATTAAATTGCGGCCTCTTTCAGAAAACTTTTCTATTTCTGTGAGCTATTTTCCTATCAATTATTTTTCGCTAAACATTATGAGGTTATTTTTGTTGGGGAGGGCGGTAATGTTATCAGAAATACATTATTGCTTCTTTATTATAAGCAATCGCCAGGGGAAAGAAAACATAACAAAAAATCCTTCTGCACAGAAGACTGGACCAAATTTTAATAGCTAGATTAAGTGCAAGGAACATAATTTATTTTTGAGGATATCAGTGGAGGCTCTTACCGAGGTTGCGGTCCGGGACTTCAGCTCCCAAAGCCCTTCCGGACCTATTTGTGTGTGTGTGTTCTTTTGAATTACCCCACATTCACGTCCAGAAGTTAATAGTTTCATCTCATCCTGGATGATAGCGAAGCTCTTGTCTTTATAAGCGATTTGCAAAACTGTCTCTAAATGCATTAAAGCTGGAAATTTTGCCAGATCTGAGTTATAAGTTATAAAACACGTGTAACTGTGTTATTATAACTATTACTATAGTGCTTTACCGCAGTCCATTAGGTGTGACGGACTGGTTGTATCACTCCACAGACCTAACCAATGGTCTGAGAATCGCAATGTTGACACAGGGTGTGGGCTGTTCCTAGTATGTAATGTAGTCTTCTAGAGAGTAGAGATAGTACAATCTTCTCAAGACCGAAAGTTTCTTCAGGCTTCTGGGCGTTGCTCTAACATAATCAATTACTAGCACGATGGTAACTTTCTTTTCCCAGAAACATCCTAGTTGCAATTGCAGCCATTGATCAGTTATATCCAGTGCACTGTGTTTTATATACCCACCAGTTGTATCTCGGGGGCAAACCATATTATCATACTCGTATGATAATATGGTTTGCCCCCTTATTATTATTATATCATACTCAGTATGTTGGGCAATTCGGAAAGTAAGGCTCCCAATTTTATTCCAGCCTAAAGAATCCCTGCATTGAGTTGGCAAGTATGAGTTTAGTTAGTACATATAACCACCACCAGATGACAGAAGTAGCCTGCATCTCAGATGACATGGACCCACTTAGTTTCAAAACAGGAACGTCGCCAAGGGGGTATTCCACCCACCCTGAATTTTCTATTCTGCCGCCTACCCAATTCAAGATGTGTTGTTTTTAATTTTTTTAGCAATAAAATATAATCTGGACTTTGCTAGCAACAATGAATCTGACATTTTTTGTAGTGTAGCTCTGCATATTTCCTTCTAGGAAGACTGCGTTGTTTACTTCTCCATAGAAAAGTTACCAGAACAGAATCCTTAGGACCGTAAAAATTCAGTTGTTCTCCACTCTTCCAAATCCTAGTTCAAGCCTCTTTTCATGTTAGTATGGCCGGAGGTGAATCAGGAGGATAGATAGGAATTCACGGAGGGATGCCATCACTGATTGCTCTGCTGTTGGCTGTACTAAGTAGGGAATCGCAACACGGAAAGTGTAGTCTAAAGCTGTGCCGGCGCTCTTAAGCCTGTCTCGGGGCAGTGAGGGAGCGGGACGTAGCTGACGGCTGCTTTGGAGGAGAGGAGTGTAAGGCAAGGTCGCTGGCTTGAAGGAAGGGAGTTAAGGAGTAGGGAGGTGTTGTGTCTGCGTGTCACGACGTTGTCATTTTATTTAAGTAACAAATTGAATCTTTTCTTTAAAGAAATTGTATAGTACAGTACTATTTCCATTAGCAAAAGTGCAAAATTTTGAAAAGCAATTAAGACAATGCATTCACAGCACGAAAAAGTTAAAGCGACATTCTACCAACACTTATATCTTACACCACTAACCCATTAGTTTTTGTCATGTTATGTTGTCGGTTTATCAGTGGCGTAACTAGTCCGATTCAGGAGCATGTGTATGTATGTGCGTGCGTGTATCCAGGTGGGGGAATTGCGCTAAATTACTTTGTAGCCCGGTAGTAAAAAAGCATTAAAAATTCTTTCTTTCAGTGTTATGTAAATAAAAGAGTCTATCAAACTTGCCCCAGCAAAAATAATTCCCGTCCACCCGTCGCCCATGCTGATTTCCAAGTCTAGCGACGTCCCTGCTTCAAGACGACGACCGCTTTGAAAGAGCAGACAAAGGAAGAAGTTCGTTTTGTAATTCGTTTATCATGGACAAAAATAAAAGGTTCCACCTGTTGAAATTGATCGTGATCCCCGTATCAAAATCGAGGCGACGGGTGACGTACGTCGCGGATTTATTTTGGTTCTGCAGACAAAAATGATATACCCAGAGCCCCAGAGCCCTGTTAAATCCTTTTGCAGGCTCCCGATCATGGATGCAAGATTTTAGTCTTTCAAAATTTCCGAAAACGGAAGTTAGGCGGAGTGAAGATTTCTTCCGTAACCGTTTTTTTTTTTTTACGCGATATTTCTTTAATGTTCCAAGAGAAAATTGTCCGGTATTGTTGTTAAATGCCATTTTATTGCATAAAGGTTTGTGTTTCAGTTCGAAAATGGAGGTAACAATTACCGAAAATGGAAGTTAGACGGAGCCCTGTAATCTCAAATACTTTTTCTCGCGACGTTTCCTCTGTCCTTGTATGGTCGTTAAATATAATTTTATTAGATAAATGTTTGTAGTTAAGATTGGAAATGGAGAACATTTTTCCGGAAACGGAAGTTGGACGGAGCGAAAATTTCTCCCATAATCGTAAAATGGAGGCAGAAACTTTCGACAACGGAAGCTAAAGGCAGCGAACATTTAATTACGTGAATGTTTGTATTCGAGATTGGAAATGGAGAAAAATTTTCCGAAAACAGAAGTAGGACAGAGCGAAGATTTCTCCTGTAATCGTAATTTCTTTTCTAGGGATGCCTCTGTCCTTTATTGTCCTTAAATACAATTTTATTCCATAAATCTTTGTGTTTCAGCTTGAAAATGGGGGTAAAATTCTAGGCGTTGCAGAAGACCTGAGCGTTCTTGATACTAGTTGTCATTGCAATTGCTATAGTATACCTATGTTAGGTATTATTTTAGGTTCAAAAAATATAAGGTGGTCAGTTCTTTTCTTTCTTTTTTTTACACTCCTACCTGTGAACATTTTTATTGTTTTTCGTATCTAGTAGTTATTTTACCTAGTGACTACCCAGTAGAATATTTTGTGGCACCATGTTATCTGTCGCAGACTGAACAGGATTTCTGCTATGGGGAACGTGAGATAGTGAGAGTGTATGGTGTAAATGTGATGATAGTACAACATGTGCGTAAATGGTGCAAGGAGTTTGACATTGCACTGCCCCACAGTGCTGTTGCAACTGTGAATCTCTGGAATTCCTGAAACTGAATTTTTTTTTTCGCATCGACGTGCAGTTCTGATTTCGCACCGTCGCACAACTTTCTTTTCCCAAAGCAGAGGAAGCACCACATAGGTCATGGCTTCCATTTCGATGAAGATGTTCAAAATGAAGTCAAGAAATGGCTGGCTACGTGCCCATGACGCATTATTTTAAGTCGATTTATCGCTACGGTAAGTGTCTAAACAGACTTGGTGACAATATGGAAAAGTAAAGTTAATATGAGACTGTATCTCACCAATAAAAATTTGGGAACCTTACTTTTTGAATTTCCTTTGTTACTATGGTTTAATAGCCCTACATCAAACGCCTTAATCCGACGCTGAGTAATTTTATTTTTTGTTCCGGGGTTAACGACCACGGAAATTAGCTATGGCTTTTTTATGGGTTGGAGGAAATAATGTTATACAATAATAAGGGTCAAGCTTACACAGTGGCAGTTCTAATGGGGTAGGGCACAGCCCCCCCCCTCCTTGAGGGAGCCTCATGGAGCTTTTCTTTTTCATTATATACCAAGATTTTTGCATTAGGGGGAAGAGGAAAGAGATTAGCAAAGTTGCTTTTGATAGCTATTTCCTTTTCGAGGTAGGAAAAGTCCTGATGACTGCTTTTCTCTCAACTGCTTTTCTCTCAATATCCTACAGGCCACATCAGAAGTACAGTAAAACCTCGTTTATCCGATCTAATTAGGACTGCCGTCGGAAAATCGAAAATTCCGGATAATCGAGAACACTCTGCATTGGTTACCAGTTATATGTAAATAAGGAAATTTAATGTATTATAAATTGGTTTGTTCATTTTTTAACATCGGCAAGGTTGGAAGACATTTTTTTGCCCTCGATGCTCAGCTGCCAGATTTCGTAGCGATGTTTAAATTTCTCTAATCATCTACTGCTCGGTTTAAAACCTTTATTGCAGCAAAATTTCGAATTCAGCGCCAGTGATGCTTCTTTACAATTTTTCCAGATAGAGGCACCCTTTCACTTCGTTTCTAACGACCACGATGAGCAACCACAATGCCCTCCCCCGGGCACTCGCTGAGTAATAATTCAAAGCACGTAACGCAGCGGAATCGGGAATCAGGTAGGCTGATGATTTAAAAGCAATGATCCTATTAAGCTCCATGTCACAAGTCTGATGTCTTACGCACTTGCTTGTTGATTGATTGGAATATAGCATCCTCACGGTTAAATTTCGTAATTCTTCTTGCTATTGGTACTCTATCATATCGTTGCATCATGGAAACCCAAAGGCCAATGAACAACATTTATGGCCACAGATCATTCCAAACTAATACCCAGATGCAGATACAATAACAACACACTGTGTACAACTGAATGCACCCATTAATGAAAGAATAGAAGGAAATAACAATAATGAAAAAAAAAAAAGCCTTTAGTTCTGAAACGAATGAAATGTAAACGGGCAATGTAAAAGCTTGAATGGGAATCCAATGATTACAAATGAAGCTGAGGAATAAAGAAAACATCAGAGAAAGAAATTCTTTAACAGAAGAATTACATCATGTCCAAGTCAAGATTTATCTTAAACAAAAAAGTATCTCCGCTTGTGCTATGAAAGTGAGATTGTTAGTCACAGCAAAATACTGAAGCGACACACCAATTTTTTTTTAAATGTAGCCTTGAGATATTTTTCTTTTACTGTCAGCTAGCAGCCATGCATGAAGGAAGGCAGGGATACAGAGAATTTATTTCTACTTGCGAGATGGAAAAATAAAATCATAGTGATTTGAGGTCATTTAAAAGTAAACAGACAACCAGGCCCAAATAGAACTTCAACGTAATCTTCAGAAATGCTGTTTGACCTGTTTTCTTAAATGCGAGAGTTCTTCCTACTGGCTGTGGTAGCTCTGAAGTACGTTCTCTTTTGTATGATGTTTCTGTTACGTTTGGCTACAAACCGACTTTGCAAGAAATTATCGCTTGTAAATGACATTTTTATTTTCTTTTTTTTTTTTTTTTTTTGCGGCATTTTGACCCTATGATCGTAGAATTAGTTACCTACCCCCTTTTCAGTAAAGTGACAGAAACAAAGAGCAGATACAAAACTCAATTTTAATGTTAGCCTAAAGGTTCTCTAAGTAGGCAGTTAACCATACTGGCTTCCAAGAGACTTCTAACTCGGCTTTTACATCTGAAGCCTATCTATTAATAGTTGTACGTTGTGGATCTGTCGTGTCAGCGGCATACCCATGGCAGAATGGGTGTATTTGTGCAAGGATGCATTTGCACCCTCAAAATTTCCAGTGTTTAGATGCTTTATTTCATATGTATCATGAAGCTTCTCGTTTTCCCAAATTTTAAATAACTGTGAAATGATAGAAGAATGTATAATGTCAATTTGTTGACAATACCTGTCCATCGTGATGGTTTGACCCAGTTGTAAGTAGGAGGGCGGCCCGGTAGCGCAGTTGTCTAAGCGCTGGCTTATGACCATTCGTCCAAGTGGGTCCGGGTTCGAATCCAGTGAGGTATGGATGTTGTGTTTGTCTTACGGTACTGGCTCTCTCCTTCCCTGAAACCAGTTTCCCTAAACTAGGGACGGGTGACTGCTTATAACCCACTGAGTTGCTCACGGTTGTCGTTAAACCCTCAACCAATGATAATAAAAATAAGTAGGAGGAATGGATCACGCCAGCTGCGGACCACTAAACCCTGCCAATCGTCTTTCAGGGATGGAGTACTGGCTTCAGGGTGTATTTCAGGGCTTCATAGTGGTCCAGCAGCCTTTGCGCCGAACGTCAGCAATTGTTATACAGCATTCATTTCTCATCACACGTGACGAGGCTCTTCAAAATGCCGTTCATTTGGCTGTGGATAAGCAGATATGAAAGCGTCGTATTTTGTGCTGTTCCGTCAACACATGTGAGGCCCATTTACTGCACTTTGCCTATAGCCGTTAAATATTGGGAATGTTGCATGGTGCAGTCGAATTTCTTGCCAAGTTCTCGCACCATTTGACGTACATCGGATTCAGTCAAGGCCTTTAACTCAGCATCATCGATAGCTCCTTTTAGTTTAATGCGCGGTTCGTGTTCGCGGCTCATATCGCCGGACCGTAATTTAGCGAAACAACGGCGTTCACTAAGGGTGACTTCTCCAAATACTGTATTGACGTTGCGAGCTGCCTCCGATGCAGGGTGTCCAAGTTTAAACTCATATGAAAAAATGATACGAATTTGGCACTGATCCATCGTCGTCTTCACTGCAGCACAATCCCCTTTGGAACTGATGGCAGTGACGAAATGACCAGTGCTTTATAGGCAGCAACCTTGACACTTTAAATTTACATTTTACAAGTCCCATTGCGCCATGTGTTAATTCCTAAATTACCTACGAACTGCACGAGATTGCACAATCCTACATTTCATCTGCAACAATCTAATGCATTGCCGTTCATTTGATTAGGTAGCCGTAGTGACCTGACGACAATGGATGACGTATCGACCTGTTTCTATAAAATGGGGTACTGGCCATAGTAAATAGGCCAGTCAGTGTATACACTGAGTTAGCTATACATTGGGAACACCTATCTAATAATGCATTGGTCCACCTCTCTGTACAATAACGGCTCGCAGACGCCTAGGAACAGATTCTACAATGTGTTGAACATCATCCATGCGTAACTTGACCTATGTCCGCTGCAGCAGCTTCGTAAGTTTACACTCATTCCGTGGAGGAGGATCAGCAGTTTTCACATCCCGCTCTAGCATATCCCACGAATGTTAAATTGGGTTACAGTCAGGAGAGTTTGGGGGACAAGGCAATGTGGCGAATTCGTTGCCGTGTTCCTCCAACCACGCAGTTACAGTAGTTATACGCGCGCGATGACACGGTGCGTTGTCCTGTTGAAAGATAGCAATATGGTCCGGGTAAACCTCCTGAAGATGTGGATGGAGATGGTCGGCTAACAGGTCCCTGTAGCGTCCACCATTCAGTGTTTGTGGGGTGATAACCAACGGGCCTAGGGCTTGCCAGCAAAAAGCTCCCCAGACCAGAACACCACTTCCACCGGCCTGTTGAACCCAAACTGTGCAACCAGGGGATAAGGCTTCATGCTGTTTACGCCATATGTGAACCCGGCCATCAAGATCGTGCGGCAGGAAGCGGGACTCATTTCTCCAGACGACCTTCCACCCGTCGAGGGTCCATTGCCGGCGTTCCTTGGCCCATGCGAGGCGTTGTTTGCAATGACTGGGCGTCATCTTTTGTACCCTCGTTGGTCTCCGGCTGTGGAACACCAGGCGGAGCAAGGTACGACGGATGGTTGTGCATGTGGAAATAGGTCTAACTGCACCACTGTTGTACTGGTGGGTGAGGTGGGTAACTGTTACACGTCGTTGCTGAGATTCCAGTTGTGACACCAGATGCCCACCAACGTGAGCCTTTCTTCTGGATACCTGTGCATGGTTAATCCAGTACTTGTACACCCTTAATACAGTAGTACTGGAGCAGCCAACAAGTGCGGCAGTTTCCGAAATACTCGCACCTACCCTCCAAGTCCCAACTATCTGGTGGCGGTCAAATTGGCTGAAGTCGCCACGTTTCCCCATTACTGGCAAACTCTACTAATTACGTACAGAGGATAGGTGGGCACAATCTATAGTAGCCGCACTTGACGGTGACAACACGGGGTACTTCGCTATCATTCCAAATATGTAAAACGTCTTCTTAATGCAAAGCTAACTCAGTGTATAACGCGTACATAACACACAAATAGATCGATAGATGTAAACTGCTTTCTGAAGCCACAACCCGTAGATGTTGGAGCTAAAAGTAAAATATTAATGCCACTGGCAAAATCACATTTAAACATCAAAATTTGGATATCACGCAGTTTATGTTTTATCCCTTTTCTTTTGATTCCTGCTCTTTCGTTTATTTATGTTGCATCATTTTTACGTGCTCTGCTACCAGTATAGTTTGCTTTTGTCGTAATTGGCTTACTTCGTTCCTTGCATCCGCATTTCTTTCTCTTTTTTTTTTTTTTTTCAAACCGGCGTTTTATTTTTTCCTTCACCATTTATAGAGGGAAACGAAGCACGTGTTCGTTCCACCTTTCTACTTTTTCACCAGTGGGATATGATGTTGCATTTTTCCTCAGCGCGAACAGCAGTATTTTATTTATTCACTTCTTACTTCTCATGCCTACACACCGTTTGTCTTTCATTCCTCTACTTGCACAGTATGACACTGTTTTATTTATTCGCTTCTTACTTCTGATGCCTAGAGACTGTTTGTCTTTCATTCCTCTACTTGCACAGTATGACCTTCATAATTTATTTATTATTTTCTTCTATTAAAGCAATGCGTCGAAGCGCGAACCTTGTTACTTTCGGGTGTTATAAAATCAGAACCTTCTACTTCCGTTTCTCATGAGAGTTCGGAACATTTATGCTTCCGAGTCTACGCTAAACCATTTACTTTGGGTTCCACAACATCCCAGTCAAGGACTAATTGGTGGACCACTCTAGAAGTAGCCCACTTTTTCATATTCTTTCAGTCTGGATTTTTTGGGACGAACGAATACTTATTTAGTATTTTTGAATAATGATCGTTAATTTCGTTTGAGCTTTATATCTGTGTGAAAAGGTATTTCCTTTGTAATGTTCGTGGAATATAGCTGTCTGAACACTACACAAATCAGTTCTTAATAACTTCACTTTTAAGCAAATCGGGAGTCACTCAAATAACTTCAGAAAAGGTTACTTACAGATTGGTTCCTTTATTCTCTGTTAACTGATCCTTGAACAGTAACATATCAATAGAACAGAACACTTAATCGTCGAACGTTAAACTTATCCGATTAGTAGTAAACGTTAGAACTAAACAATGTTAACTGGTAGAATTTCTAACGATAACTATATAAACATCAGCACAACAAGCAGACTTTAAATAGACACAACTTTAACTAAACAACGTCTCTTTCACAAATAGCATTAACTTCCACCAACAACACCACCTAAAACAAAACACAACACATTGCTGCTTCTCAAAACATTATATATATATATCGTGCAGTTCTTATCTCAGATATACACGTCATTCCTTCTGACCTCAGGGTGTTGCCAACCATACTCTTGCGAGAGAGAAGATATTACGTTAAGTTTTAAAATTGCTAAAGAGAACGAACACAAATGTGCATAGAGAAAGAAACCAAAAAGGAAATTTAAATTACAGAATGCGTCACACCTTACAAAAGAAAAAAAAAGTGCCTCCTATCTGTCTGTTGGGCGTTAGCTATGAAATGACATAACAAAATTATCTGTACTTTGTGAAAAAAAAGTGCCAATCACGCTGTTATAAATTAATTAAGCTAAACCTAACTGCAGTTAGACGTAGGTCGTCGGACTTGGTGCAAAGGGTCATTGGTAGGCCCTACCCTCCTTTTGCAATCTTGAAGGAGACACTAGTACCAATTGTAGTGACCTATCATCCTCACTCCCTTATCCACAGACTGACGTAGAGCACAAAGCGAATCCCAGGTGGAGATATTCTGAAATCCGTTTTCCACTCACATTTATCTGAAAAGAAACAATGATTTACCAGTACTGGCTCATGGGTCAAAATAACGGTTAGACTTGTGACGTATATTCTTATATAACTTTCATTTTTAGTTCCTTTTCCTATGTAAATTTGAGTTTCTTCTCCGTTATACTTCCAAACTGAACGTGTCATCTTCTCTCTCACGAGAATACTGTTGGCAACACATTTGAGGTCAGAGTGAACGTGACGTATGAATGTATGAGATGAGAACGATAGATAAAAGGACGAAATAACAGTTGCTGTGTGGGTGGATGCGTATAGACGTTGGATTGTTAAGTTGAATGTGAAATCAACAACTCTAGAGCCATGTTGTGATGTTCTATTGAAATAGTGTTGGAATAAAGAAAAAAATACCGTAAATTGACTGCTGTCTATGTTTCATCTGGCCGTAAAAGTTTAATTAGGAACTATTGCATCGTATTCTTATCTAATGGTAATATCTCTCGCGTAGCGATAATATCTCTCACAAAAAAGACATTACTTTATAGACTTTAAAAAAGCGTCTACTCAAAGAGAAGGTACCAATATCATTGTGCAATAGAAGATCAGTGAAAATAAAAATTAAAAAAATTGCTTTAGAAAATTGCTATGTGGCACGTGCACATTTAACTTTCAGAATGACCTATATTGTGATTTAGTTGGAAATAGGGAAAGAGATTCGTGATTTCTTCAAAATCAAATTTTTCAAAGAAAAATAATTATCTGGTACAACATCTCGTTTTGAGTGGGGTTTGATGCTACATTCAATCACGATCGGATGTTTGAAATTCTTTCACCATTAAATTGTTATAATTTGCTTACCAGTGAATTCATTTTACAATGCATATTTTAACAGTTCTCCTTCATCCAATATCATCATGATGGAATTTATGAGGTGTTTCTCTGTATTTACGTATGCTTTTGTAGCGGACCTCAAGACTGAAATTTCCGGCCTGGTTTCGTCATCCCAATGCGCCCTCTGATCACTGTCTTCGGATTTCTTAACATTGGACTTCCTTTACTGATTCTTTCCATAAATTTGAACTTTATCGATTCGCCCATTATAGATTTCCATTTATGGTTTTGGAACCGCACTAAGATTTAAACAGTGGAAGTTAAAGATCACAGTGGGGTATTTATTTATTTTTTCATTTCGGCTAAAATCTTTTAAATTTATCATGCAACTTAACTTCTGAGATTTTTTTTTTCGTGATTTATGTAGAGGATTTTAGGAAGAGAGTGTCTGACCCCAGGCCTTAAACAACCCTTAGAAGTAGGGAGCTAGGAGATTTGGGCTAGAGTGCCCAACAGGAAAGTCACTCGGAAGCAAGATAGATAGGGGGAGCAAGACGCCCTTATTTATAACCGGGGGTGAGGATCTGACAGCGTAACGTACCCATCCGACGGCTTAACGTGCCAATCCGACGCATGGCGGATGTTTAGAGGTTCGAGCGTTCGTACCTGCCTGGGATAGATCCTGAGCGAGCGTTCGTACCTGCCTGGGATAGATCCTGAGCGAGCGTTCGTACCTGCCTGGGATAGATCCTGAGACTTTTCCGTGCTAATCACGAACGTTGATCACTAGGTTCTCAGCGGCCCCACTTTTGAGTTAGGGGAAGGTGGGATTTATAATGGTTCTCAATACTTTTCATAAAAAGAAGAGAGAAAAAATATAAAAAGAAAGATGTCACCTAATTCTCCGGTGTAATGAACACTCACTCAATTTAAATCCTTCCCAACACACATAGAAAATGCATTCGCACCTCTTAGGGGAAAATGTGCAAATGTGCGCGGTTTTCTGGATAATGAATAGAACTAATTACCAAAATAATTTTTTCAACCTGATTTCTGGTATTGTTAAAACATTTGCAAGTACCGGGTGGTTATGAAATAAGGATCCCTATTCTAGGGTCCATAGATAACTGAGAAATTGAGATATCGCGATGAAATTTGGTAGGTAGCTTGTTAAGGGCATGGGAAGGCGATTTAGAGGGGAAGGGGGAAATTTTAATTTGCGCAGCTAGGGGAATACTGGTGCTGCAGATGCAAGAAAAGAACAGACAGGTGAGTGAAATTACTGGTTATTGACAGCACAAACGTTCCAGGACAAAATCTGCTCAATATGCAGGAAATCACAAGAGATTGCCCAGGTAGCACAGCAGAAGTATCACTGATGAAATCCAAAAAAAATGCAGGTCTTTGTTTCACATGGAAAGTTAAACATGTAAATATTCATTCAAACACGGAAAGTTTCGTGTGCAAATATTCAGTCGAACATTCAGCAATGAACGCATCATTTCTTTAGGGTTTCCGCAGTTCTGGCCAGCCCGTTCACCGGCCTTTACTAATTGCGATTTCTGGCTTTGGGGGATATCTGAAAGACAGTTTATTGGGACGGCATATGCACTCTCTTAGATATGTAAACAAGTATTAGATGTGAAGTGGCCAACAACGACTGCGACGTGTTGCGAGCAGCAATGTCACATGCCGTTCTTTGGTTGCAGCATGTCATCTCTGGTGAAGGCCAGCATATCGAGCAGAATTTGTCCTGAAACGTTTGTACAGTCAATAACCAATAAATTCACGCACGTGTCCGTCCTTTTGCGTATGCAGCGCCACTGTTCCTCTAGCGGCGCACTTTGAACTATTTTCCTGCTAAATCGTTTCCGCATGCCCTCAATAAGCTACGTACCGAATTTCGCCGCGATATCTCAATTTCTCGCTTTTCTAGACACCAGAGAATATAAATACTTATTTTATAACCATGTAACGTATACTCTATATTCACTTTCCTTTTGATTTTACTATCTCTGGTTATTTTATTTTACTATGTAAATTATCTTCTTACTGAACGAAATATTATTTCACCCGATGAATGAGATCTGGCAATGAGTGTAAGTCATGACGTGGTGGTAGCCAGTATATGTAGGCGCGTTCATCGATAGCAAAGAGCGCGTTTGTTATTGAAGGAAGAGATTTTGTTGTTATGAGGAGAGATTTTGTTGTTATGAGGAGAGATTTACTTTGTTATAATGGCGCCCGAACTATCCGGATGACCCGACCGTTCAAAATCTCGTATTGGTGTGATGTTCTTTCCACACCGCGAGATAGGAAAAATCAGAGAATCCCTTCTCCAGCGCTTCGAAAAATAAATGTGTGTGACGTTGCATTCCACACACCAGATTGACTGGGAGTTCTCAAGTGTACGATCTACAGTGGATGGCTGCCTGCAACGATTCATGGTCACGGCTGACCCGTGGGCCATGCCCCCGGCCCTCTTTCGGGGGGGAGATGTGACGTACCTGCCAGCAGGACGCACACGACATAAAGGCAGATAGGAATCAGAATAATCGTCTGCGTAGCTCAGTTGGTAGAGCGACTTGTTCCGGAAAAGCGGCCTCGGGTTCGAATCCCGGCGTAGACCAAAAATGACGGAGAAATTTACTTCGTTATAACCACCCTGTGGGTATAAACAGCTACTTACTTCTATTAGAGGCAAAAATGTGCTTTACAAAATATCACAAATTGTATGCAAAATGTTCCATGTAGCACAAGATATCCGAGGCAGCAGGAATTCTCCAAATCGAACAATTAGAAGCAGAGATATGGAGAAAAACCTAGTATAACTTTCACCCCTAGCGGTGAAACTGTGCTTTAGAAGGAAATGGGCACAAAATGTTCTTCATATACAAGGGTATCCGACCAAGATTTTTAGAAGCGGCGATGCTCTCGCTAATAGAAATACACACCTAAACTGTGCAAACCGTGCTTTATGAAAAAGTAGAAAACATCCACAAAATGTTCTTCAAGGTTAGAGCAATGCGAAGAAATTTTCCAAGTACGACTTTAAGAAGCAAAGATGGAAAGAAAACAACTTATACATATAAGCTCCCTAGCTGAAAAACTGCGCATTATTTGTAGTGTTCGAAATTACTTTTTTCAGCATAGCGAATGACATGCAGGGCAAAAATAATTTTTAAATCGGATTGTTAGTGGAGGAAATAAACTTGCAAACATAAATACACGGTTACGCCACCTGGCAGAAGAACTGTTTGACGTACTACAGAGGTGAAGCACGTGTCAAGACGACAAATATGCAGCGATACATTCCGTCGGTGCAGCTTGGTCGTTTAGAGCAACTTACTCCTGAGCAAGGAGACGCGAATTTGATCTCGTCACCGACAATTTTGTGAATTTCACTACTGTTTTTTATGCAAAGTTAAAAATTATATGCAAAATGCTCTTCGCAAGGAATGGTATTCGGCGTGACACGAATCCGTGTTTTTAAAAGAAGGGATATCGAGAAAAGTAAGTTAAACACTAAGATGCCAATTTATCATGTACACCTACCCTTGTCACATAAATGGTCACTCCAACGCGTAAGACGTCACGTGAGCAAGGTACTCGGTATAAATCAGGCAGACCACCTCGTCGAGCATCAGTTAACGTTCGACTGAGGGTCAGAATGGGCAAAACGAGTGATCTGAGCGATGGTGAACGTGGCATGATAGCTGGCGCCAGGTGTACCGGTTCGAGCATCTCGCAAACGGCTGTGCTCCGGGACTTTTCACGCACAACAATAGCAAAGATTTACCTCAGTGAACGGTGCGACATGCAAAAGGACTTCCGCCGATGGGCCATTCTGTGGACGAAAATAGCTGGCGGATCAGAGGGGTGAAAAGAGGTTGGCAACATGGTCGTCGGCTTATGTAGCCATGGAGGTTCAAATTTACAGGAGACACCTTAAACCACAGTTCTTAAGCTGATGAAACGGAAAATCTTTTGGCCTTCTCGGCTACCTTCATCGCATTGATTGCCCTCTATGGCTTGACTTCCATTGAAAAGCATTGAAAATTTGTACCTTGTAGAAGCTGACATTTCTTCTTAAACAAATGAATTTTCCAGCGCAGATTTTTTCTTCCTACTTCAAAACACGTTTCAAAGTGTTCATATTTAGCGTCCATGTAAATTTATTTTACACTTATTTTTTATTCCTATTTCTATTTCACACCGAAGAGCCAAAACATTATGCCCACCTGTCGAATATGATGTTAGTCTTCCATATGTCGCCACAACAGGTCTTTCCCGGCGAAGCATAGACGCTACAAGATTTCTAAAGGGTTGTGGCACCTGGCACCAACACGTTACCAGCAGATTCTTAAACTCTTTCTTGTAAGTTACGATGCTGAGCCGCCGCAGATCGGATTTGCTGTTTCAATACAAACCACAGATGCTTGATTGGATTGATGTCTGGGGAATTTGGAATACCTGGAAGTCTTTCTCATGTTCCGCAGGCCGCCCCGGTGGCGCAGTGGTCTAAGCGATGGCCTCTGATCATTCGTCCGAACGGGGTCCGGGTTCGAATCCCGGTGAGGCATGGATGTTGTGTTTGTCTTAAGGACACTGGCTCTTTCCCTTCCCTGGAACCAGTGGCCCTAAATTAGGGACGGGCGACTGCTTATAGCCCATTGAGTTGCTCACGGTGGTCGTTAAACCTCCAATCAAAAAAAAAAAAAAAATGTTCCGCAGATCGGATTTGCTGTTTCAACACAAACCACACATGCTTGATTGGATTGATGTCTGAGGAATTTGGAATACCTGGAAGTCTTCCTGATGTTCCGCGAACCATTCTCGAGCAATCCGGGCAGTGTGGCATGGCGCATTATGCTTCTGAAAAAAGGCATTACTAGAAGAAAATATCGGAAACATGAAAGAATGTACCTGGTCTGCAATGATGTTTAGGTAAGTGGTAGACGTCATAGTGTCCTGCACATGAATGACTGGACCCAGGGTTTCCCAGCAGAACATTGACCAAAGCATTACACTTCCTCCACCGGCTTGTTTTGGTCCCACGGTGCATCCTGGTGCCAACACTTTCCCATGTAAACGACGCACAAGCCGTTCACACAGTGCAAGAGCAAACGAAATTCATCGTACCAGACGACCTTCTTCCAATCATTCAAGGTCCAGTTTTGATGCTCGCGTGCCCATTGTAGGTGCTTTCGATGGTGAACCGAGGTAAGCACGGGTATGCGGAGCGGCTTGGGGCCCCGTTTTCAGCAGGTCTCGATATACTGTGTGTTGTGACGCATTACTCCTGTCGCCAGCATTCAAATTAATGGCAAATTGGACCACAGTATCCCTTTTGTTGGCTCGTATCATACGGGATATCCTTCACTCACCTGTAGCATTGATGAGCCGTGGTCGGCCCACACCTTGTCGGCGGTTCGTGGGTTTTGCCTCCTCGAACCACTTTTGGAAATCACTAACCACGGATGACAGTGATTACACCCCACAAGCCTTGCCGTCTCTGAAATGCTCTGACCCAGTCGTCTGGCCATTTCAATTTGGCCTTTGTCAAACTCGCTGCCTTTCCCATCTGAAGAACAAGAACAACACTGATTAACATAGCTCAGTAGCAGGTGTTATTTATACCGTTTCATGACTTTCACACGCACCGTCGTTTACCTACAGTTGCTTCGATTTGCATAAAGACGCGCTGGTCATAATGTTTCGGCTCTTCGGTGTATACTTTCCTTGAAAATTTCATTTTTCATTTGCCAGGTTAAATTTCACAAGCTGTTGGGGAATTCCTAACCGATGTTTAGCATTTCTATCATTCTTTCCTCACAAAAGGTTTACTATTAACAGGTACTACTTTCACTGCGGAAGAGTAAACAACCAACAAATCCATCTTTGTCTGGTTAGCATGGGAGAGTCTCCTAAATTCCTACCTGCATTTTTGTACACTGTTAAAAATTTTGTGATAGGTTGCACTAAAAAGTGGTACTACACCAGCTACACCAGTTTCTGAGAAAAGATACACCATTGTGTGAGGCAAACAAGACCAAATAAGGTGGTGCCCCATATTATGTTATAAGGCTCAGTGCTCGAAGTGAAAATTTTGAGGTGCCGGTATGCTGGTATTTAGCTAAAAATCCTCCGGAAAGATACCTTCGCAAGAAAATCTCCAAAACTAAAAATGTAAAAAAAAAAAAAAACGAAAAAAACAAACAAAAAAACTCCTTCGTTTGAAAATGTAATTGACAATTCCGTGGAATTCTATTGCATCATAAGTCAGAAACGATGGCGGTTGATTAGAGTTGGTTGGTTTGTGGACCCCAGCGGGCACTACTGCTACACCACGTGAAGAACTGGGAGTTAGACTTGTTTATAGCGAGAAATCTCTACCCCGGGACCAACGGATTTACCAGACTTCCGAACCTCGGCTAATCATTAGTGATTCAGCTGGACTTGAACACAGAACTTTAAGGTCCCAGGCCGAGAAGCCAGCCTCCTTGCAATAGGGACTTTCATGGAGTAGAAATTCAGGCAATTATAACCTCCGCAGTCAGAACGAATATTCAGTCTTTAAATTAATAGCAATCTCACCGCCCTATATAAAAAAAAAGTTCGAAGTAGAAAAATTTATACTCATGGCTGCAAAACTAAAGAACAATGGAAAATCTGTGTTTAATCTATTACTCCCAATTCTTCATTCTATGAAGAAGCTCTTCAACTTGAATATACTGTATTAAATTAATGATATAGTAAAAATCCCCTCCCTTACCCTTTATTGTTCCCACACAGCTATTTCTCAAGGGCACGAGGCATATAAAGTTTCTGTGATTAAGAATGCGCGGTCATAAGTCAGGAACAAAAAAAGCATAAGAATGAATAAAAAAAAAATTTTTTTGCAGGTCCCACTACTAAAATTAGCGCCGGTATGCCGCACCAGCGTATACCGGCCCATTTCGAGCACTGATAAGGTTGCTCCATATTATGGTACAGGATTGCACCATGCTGTTGGTTTTGTTTGCACCACAAAACGGTGTATCGTTTCTCAGAAACTTGTGCAGCTGGTATAGTACCGCTTTTTGATGCAATCTACCACACAATTTTTAACAGTGTAGCCCATTCGTGACATGATGGTCTGATACTTCGTGCTTTCGAAGATAACATCATCACACTAATGTTGAATTTTGCAGTGATTTGCCTGGTTGTGGCCCGACTGTTCGTTAGTACGATTCTTGCCAGTCTCATTTGACCCTTCTGATCTACCGGCTCTTTCCGTCCACAGCATCGACGATTTCGTTGAGTGAAAGGCTTATTCTGACATTTTTGCTAATTATGAAATTGATGTCTTATTATCGAGTAAATAAATAACTAGTGCAATAAGTAAACGTTTACATTCGAAACGCGCATGGAACCCTTCTCGACAATTTCAATGTTGTTGTGGAGCTTCGATTCCGGTTCAGTAAATTACATCGACCCACACATTTTACCAATTGGAAGAGAGTGCGCTTTCTGTTTGCTGCACGTAAGAGCTGTCATTGTTGAAATATCATTTAGTATTTGTAACGTACCAGGAGATGTGACGTACCTGCCAGAAGGACGCACACGACATAAAGGCAGATAGGAATCTGAATAAAACGTCCGCGTAGCTCAATTGGTAGAGCAACTTATTCCGGAATGAGGGGACCCGGGTTCGAATCCTGGCGCGGATAAAAATGACGGAGAAATTTGCTTCGTTATAATGGCGCCCGAACTATCCGGATGACCCGACCGTTCAAAATCTTGCAATGGTGTGATGTTTTTTCCACACCGCGAGATAGGAAAAATCAGAGAATCCCTTCTCCAGCACTTAAAAAAAAAAAATAAAAAAAATAAGGGGGGAGATGATGTAACGTACCAGGAGATGTGACGTACCTGCCAGAAGGACACACACGACATAAAGGCAGATAGGAATCAGAATAAAACGTCCGCGTAGCTCAATTGGTAGAGTGACTTATTCCGGAATGAGGGGATCCGGGTTCGAATCCTGGCGTGGACAGAAATGACGGAGAAATTTACTTCGTCATATATCCTGCAACGCGTAATAACATGATAAGACACATCATGTCAGATGAGCGTTTGTCAGATCTATGTTAATGCTGAGTGTTCTCAAATAATGCATTGAGGGAAAAAATGAACCATTTTGCAAAAGTCAAAAGAATTTATGTGAAAGGTCGACCGGTGGCCGAGTGGTATGATGCGGACAATTATGAGCACAGATACCGAAAAAATCAAGATTTACATCTGCGCCAACTGGAGGAAAAACTGCGTTTTTTATGAGCAGAAACGAAAGTTTTCTGTCGTGAGCGATATTTGATCGAACATTTCTTCAATTGAATTTTTAGGAGCGCAGATACTGCTGCAACACACACACACACACACACACACACACACACACACACACACAGAGTAAAACCTCTGAATAACGTTCACCGGTCGGACCGGAAAAAAGTGACCGTTGTTGGGAGGTGGCCGTTGTTCGAAGGTTATGCTCAAATTTATATTGTCTCCCCGTTGTGCTTTGGCTGAGCAAATCCTGGAACTCAATTTGAAATTAGAGACAGATGTGGTCAGTCATCGTAGCAATGCAAAGAGCAGAATGCACACTGCACGATGTTAGCCTACAGAAACCTGACCTTAGTTCAAGAGTGAAGATGTCGAAATGTAGAACAGTAAATACAACTGATTGTTTACAGCTGAATTTTTGAACTAGAAATAGGCGTTTAAGGGCAACATTTTATCTCGTTATGTCCACCTGTTGTTCACTAGAATTGGACGACCTACAGCTGGACTTTAACAATTTATCCTGATGTAGAAGATTTTAGAGGGGTGGATGGGAAAGTTTTATCCCAGGTCTTAAACAGTTCTTAGAAATAGCAAGCTAAGGGGTTAGGGTATTCTATAGGAAAGAAAAACAGAACAATTTTAGAGACAGTGAAGTGTAACTACACAGTTTGGCGGACTCGTGCTGGAAAGCAGGAACAGGACCCACAGGAATCAAACCAAGAAACACCACAGCTAACGGACAATAATCCAGGCACTAGCACCCAAGGTACTTAGAAGGAGGAGAGGTAGGTCCAGCATCGTAACCGCGCCGTCTTCCCGCTTCTGTTAGCTGCGCTGTGATGTCACGGTGGCCATAAGCAATGCTGTAACGCGCGCGGAGCCATACCGAGAAAGTGTCGTGTGCTCTGTGAATTTTCAATGAAAAAAAAGAGCTAGTTTTGATTAAATAACTTTTAAGTAAAAATTGTACAAACATCCAACTATTTTTCAAAATAGAGAAAAGAATATATATTGTATATACTGGGAAAAAACGGGAATATGACATGAATACTGTTCGAGGCTTTTTTGCTGAATACCTTTTTTTTTTTTTTTTTTTCCAAAAGCACACTGCAATGGCTCTTTGGAGCTGGGAAATTAATATTTCATTACGTCGAATCAGTCATTTACCAATTTTATAAAATTAGCAATTTGTTTTCTTTCAGGAAAACAAATACTCTACAGCTTTGCTTACGTTGTTAGATTGCATCTGGGGCGCTAACACTAATTCTTTTTCTCATAGGGCTTCTTACATTTGTGTGGATCCATTTTATTTTATGAAACACCTTTAATTCTGATTTATTAAGTTCCAGCAAAAGGTAAAATATCTGGCGATTGATGGTTCCACACTACAGCGTGTTCCGCGATCAAATATATGATTTCGGAGAAGTTTAATTAGATGGGGCACATCGGCAAACATCCATATTTTTCGATTTTCATTTACTGGATTTGGAAAAGAAGACAATATTGGGGTTATTCCAAGCTGCCTCCAAACCTTGATACCCCCCCCCCCAAAGATTAGCATCAGCACTAAATAACACGATTGCTCCATGCACTAAATAACCCGATTGCTCAACGGCTCGAATTATGTCAGTTAATAGCTTTTGATCCATCTGTTTATCAAAGGAATAATACAGTATATGGTTGTTTCTAAGATTTCCAGAAGCCTCTCAGCATAACTACTAAAACGTTACTATGCGGTCCTAAAACTTTATCTGCAGCTGCATCATAACAATATCGGCAATCAACGCTCATTTCACCAAAAGATAAAACTGAAACTCTGTCGAATTCGGTTAGGTGTATAACATTCATTTTCATCACCTTTAAAACGGGCTCAATTAAACCATCGGTAACACAAATTTACCACACCACCGTTTCAGAGAGGAAATGCTTGGAAGCAGTATGTGCATTTTATTTTTGATGGAAAGATATGCTTTTCGAGAAATAGCATGCAAAACAAGTACTTGACTTATATCTTCTTCATTCCATTTTGCTGGTCTCTTTTTTTGACACAAGAGTTTGAATTTGCACTTCAGTGAAACAATGGCCAAGCAAATTTATGATAGCTGGCCACCTTTCACTGTTGCTCAGAACATTTCTATTCTTGCATTTGCGTTTCATAATATTAATTTCCGTTTTCAGGCTTCTTTTCTCGAGGCAAAAGCATTGCTTTACTATTACCAACTGTTTTCTTACATTTGATAATTCTTCCCGTAGTGAATTATTTTCACTCTTCAGTTGCATTATATTTTTGTTCAGACATTCGCACTTCTCACATAACGTTGACAGTATGATAAATAAATGTTGGTCAGGAATGATGTCACTTTCATTGTGACCTGTGATTTGACATTTAATTGGAGATATACTTTCAATCCGATTTAATGCAATTTTTTTCTGACCTCTCCGATCTTAAACCGTTCACTTCGAACAGAAGTTTGCTCCTCCATCTGCTAAAGCATATTTTTTGTAGGCACGGCATCTTTTCTCAGTTTTTTTCTGGGAGGCAAGTTCAACAATTCATTTCTAAGATCTCGCTCTTACTTCGAGACATCAAAGTGTTCTGAACACATTCGAGCTTTCTTTGTATCGAATATAACCTTTCGACAGCATTTCGCTACCCATTGCTTCAAGAAATCTCTATCCGATGGGAAAACATGGTATGTAACATCTAACTTCCTTTCCTTTGAACTGTTATTACGACAAAGTGCAACAGCGTATCCAGGTATTTTCGAGATAGTTGTACACAGAAAACAAATGAAGAAAAAAATGAATGAAACAACAACGCAGGTCTAAAATTGACAAAGAAATGCAGCGAGTAATCGACACTACAGCACAAGCTCCGAATGACTCCGAATGCTCAAGAGATCGTTTATGGCCACTGTAACGTCACACACCAGCTCGTAGGGTGACAGCTCGCCGGCGGCACGGAAACAAAGGCGATTGGACCTACCTCTCCTCTTTCTAAGTTTACCTTGCTAGCACCCATCCCCGCTGGTCTCGGTGTAGTACTGAGACTTACACGGGAGCTGGATCTCGCCTTAAGTAACTACCGTCACATGTCGAACTAAACTAGAATTCCTTTCTTTTCACTTTACCACGCCATAGTGACCCCCCCTTCGTAATACAACCCATCCTGCCAGAGAAACAGTTCCTTTAGCAACATTGCTTGTCCCGATCTTACTATCCCGCCGAAATATCGAAGGAGCTAAGTAAAATCCTAAGGGACAAGGTGTCCGTTGACCTCTGTCAAGACGTTCCGTTGCTCGAAGGTTATGGCTAACAATCGTACCAGAGCTGTTCTGGGCCAATGAAAATTTGTCGTTGTTTGGAAGTTACTTTGTTCGGAGGTGTCCGTTGATGGAGGTTTCACTATATATATACTGTATATATAGGAAACTGAAATATTCACTTGCGTCCCCTAGCAGCATAACTATTCATTCGGAAAATTCAGAAATTATATGCAAAACGTTCTTCGCCACGAACTCTGTTCGACACAAAAATAATTTTTCAAATCGGACTTTTATCAACAGAGATAGTTGGGAAAATGTAATATACGTTTAAAGAGAGGGGGGGGAGATGCCCCTATCGTGGATGTGTAATATTTGAAGAAGAAATTGTGCGCAAAATGATCTTCGTTCTATATGATATCCAAGGACAGCAGAAGCTTTTCAACCCGATCTTTAGAAGTAATCATGGAATAAAATACATTTTGAGTTATGCAGCATCTGCATTTATGCCTCCTAGCGGCAAAGTTATGCATCGGAGAAAGACCAACGGCAATGATAATTGTTCCCACTCTTCAGGCTTCTTAATGCAGATTTTTTTCTTTAAATTGAAATAACAGGTGAACAGATGAGGCACCTACAGACGGACGGACATACAGTAGAAATAACATGAACACGTCCTTTAAAAAAAAAAAAAGACGCGTTAAAAACTATTCTATGCCACAAGTTGGATACATTTAGAATAAGAGGCAGAAGACTTTTTTCCCGTAAAAGGGCTACTTCACTTGACAAAAGGAAGCGAGTTCTGATCTCAATAACGTGTTGACTTTTGTAATAATAAAATTCCACAAGGATATCGTCATTCCAACGTTGTTTTTCCGGTCTGTCCTTTAAAAGAAGAGGTACCGTAAGAAATACAATTTCCGAAAAACATTCAAAAACAAATTTTGTCGTCTAGAAACATAACAAGTTCAAGCATCTACAATTTTACGCAACCTAGAAAAGCGGAAAACACATGAGCAATCTTGACTACGCTTACCTGCATCATCCGATACCTTTTTTTTATACGATTTGTAGAAATTGGGGTAGCACCTTTATAGACGGACAGAGAAAACGATAACATCAGGAAATCTCTTTTTATTTTGCCAAAAGGTTGTCGAAAGAGGACAAACTTATTTTTTTAAACCACACAGAGCGTGACTTTCACCGCAGCTTATACAGGATTTTTTTAAAAACTTGGAACTCCTTTCAGATATACCCTTCAGAATTTTTGTTCATTGAAAGCTGAGGTTTTTAACCTTTTTTTAATCTCTTACTTTTGGGAGTTAACCTGCGGTTAACTCAGGACTTAGAAGAAATGTCATAAAAAACAACAACAACAACAAAAAAAAAAAAACACGTCGCTGCTCAGATCAGCTGATAGTTTTTCCGCCCTTGTACTGTACCTCCGGAAATAACGTAATAATCTTGGATAACGCGAGTGTTTACGATCTGTTTGAGGATGCGGTAGTTCCGGGAAAAGTTCGGCTGGAGAAATAAGCGTTCCTCCCTTTTTGCTGTTTATGGTTTTCTAATTGAAATGTGGGATCTGGTTTTTTCTTATTCATTCTTTAACGACCCACTAAAGCGAAAACCGGATATTCCAAATCAGTCATCTTGGTATTTTAAATGGGACTACAAAACAGCTAAGCTTTTGGAGCGTGACATACATATAAATAAATAAATATCAATATTTATTTATCAATGCAATAATTTGAGACAGCATTTCCAAAAAATAAAAAAAAATAAAAAATACATGACGACTGATTTACTGCATAAAAAATTGTTCTGAGGGAAAGCACTACTTAAAGTAAATACGATTTATTTATTCATGAATGCGATTTATTTAAATAAATTTTTAGTATATTTTATTCTCCTTTCAGTTTCTCCTGGAAACTCAATGTTCCTAAAATTACGCTTTACGTGAGGGGTGGCCATCCTTTACGGGTGACGGGCCATATTTGTTGTGGGTTAGTTCCAGCGGGCAGTGAAACATTGATATCTCTTTGCGAGGTAGGTACATTTAGCCCAAAAAAAGTTCTAGTTTGCACCAAGAAGATTTTAATGAACTATTTAAAAAAAAATGTGCTATCGAAAACTGAGCAACTGTTAGGAACATATTTATTTTTCATAATTTGTTGGATTCTGAATTCCAAGGGTTATTTGGTTCTGTTCATCGTAATATGCACTCAATATGCAGAAAATGTAGGGGAGATAACATCATCAAAATTTTCTTTTGAGGTAGGCAATTAGTTACTCTGACTCCGAACATGCTCGTCTCAATTTCATTCCTGAAACACTGTTAAAAATGTTGCAACAGGTTGTACCAAATATTGGTGCTACACCAGCTGTACCACTTTTCAGCCAAAGGTAAACCATTGTTTCATGCATGAAATTAAGAAAAAAAAAATAAAAAAAGATGGCACAATATAGGTGCAACTTCGCACCAGTCATGTTGGATACCATAACATGGTTCAGAATTGAATCATGTTTTTTGTGTGTTTCATGCACCACACAATACTTTACCTTTGCCACAAAAGTGGTGCAGCTGATGTAGCACCACGTTTTGGTGCAACCTACAGCAAAAATTTTAACAGGGTAGACGTAGGTGCTCGTCAACGGAGAGCACACCTTTAGTGAATGCCAGATTAGCGCGACACATACAGACCGATTTGGACGGCTGAAGAGGGCCAGGGTTCCAGTCCCAGATGGAGCATGGGTGGTGTGTTTGTTTTACGGCACTGGCTTTTTCCCTTTCCTGAAACCAGTAGCCCTAAATTAGGGACGAGCGACTTCTTATAGCACATCGAGTTGCTGACGGTGGTCGTTAAAACCCAAAACAAACAAGCGAAAACCAAACACACACACTGAACTTACAGAAACGAACTAAAGCCGTGACGTAATTGGTCTTCCAGCAGCTTGGTGGGGACTGTGCATCTGATGGCTCATGGTAGGTAATACAAACAGTAGGGCAGTAACGATAAAACTGTGGGCTCCGTGCGGAGTTCTGTTACGGTATTCCAACACTGTTCTCTTTCCTCATCCTCACACACCTAAATTTAGAACTAATTCTTACCACAAAATGATTTGCATATTAAACATGTGTTTAAATTTTAATTTGGCGCCCTGATAGGCGAGTGGTCTTATGGCGCTGGCCTCTGACTATTCGTCCGAGATGGACCCTAGTTCCAGTCTTGCTTGAGACATGGGAGGTGTGCTTGTCTGATGGGGGTGGCTCCCGATCATTCGTCCGAGATGGGCCTGGGTCTATCAGGGCGCCAAATTAAAATTAAGCACTAGGCATGGGATGGGTGGTGTGCTTGTCTAATGCACTGTAAAACAAAAAAAGAGGTGTGAATTCACGGAAAATTCCTGAAAATAACGGCAGCAAAGTTGCCGGTAGGTGTCCTTCAGTGCGTGCACAAATTTACCGCGAGCACTGTAGATTTTTTCAGTGCACGTGTTGACGCGGGACTCCTGTAGTTTGAGCATATTTTACACACGGACTTATTGCACACGTTTTCAAATGCACCATATATAAAACTGATGCAATTACACTGAAGTAAAAAACAACAACAAAACAAAACTGGGATACCTCTCTAATACCGCCTTGGTCCTCCTCACGGCAGGATAACGCCAGCAACGCGACGGGGCATGGACTCCACCAGCTCTACGAAGTACTGTGGAGACAGTGCACTCCATGCTTCCTGAAGAGCGTCTCACAATTCCGTAATATTAGCAGGTGGAGGATTCCTGGCATTGACGGCACGCTGAACAGCATCCCAAATGTGTTCGGTAGCGTTTAAATCCGGTGAACGAAGAGGTCAAGCCACAATGCCAAACTCCGTGGAATGTTTCTCAAGCCCTAATCGGGCGACTGTGGACATGTGCGATGGCGCATTGTCGTGTGAAAGAGGTCACACCCGTCGGAGTGGTTGCATGATATGAACGGATTCAAATGATCTCCAAAGATGGTTACGTAGCCTCCACTGGTCAGAGCGGTCTGAAGACGTGTGAGGGATCCTAATGCATGCCAACTGAAAATACCCCACACCATAGCAGAGCCACCGTCGGCCTGCACTGTCCCTCGTAGAGATACGGGATCCATTGCCTAGTGGGGGTGTCGCCACACCCGGAGTCGGCCATCTGCCCGAAATAGTTGGTGCCGTGACTCGTAGGACCAGGCTACACGTTTCCAGTCATCTCAAGTCCACTGGCGGTGTTCCCGATCCCAGGCGAGGCGCACAGCCTTGTATCGTCGGTACAGCAATGGCACCCCGTTGGGCCGTTGGCTCCGAAACCCAGCAGAACACAGGAAACGTTGCACTGTCCGAACGCTTATGCTACTACTCGCCCCAGCATTGAATTGCTCTATGATTTGCGGCAATGTTGCATGCCGGGTGAATGTTACGATGCGTGCAAGACGCCGCTGTCCATGATCGTCCAGCGATTTCCTACAGCCACACCGGTCTCACACTCTGGATTTCCCTCCTAATTTTGTGTAGTCCAAGTACACCCTTGAAATTACTGACCGTGTAAATCCAAATTTCGTGGAAATTTCCAAGATGGAGTGATCCATCTCCCGGGCGCCTACTATCATACTACTTTCGAAATCACTTAAATCCTGACAAGCTTCCATCTGAACTGCGAATGCTAAATACTTGAGCTTGCGGAGATATCTGTCTCTATATACACGTCGTTTGTAGACGATACCATTTACCGCATGGGTGTGGTGGCATGTAATGGAAATAGTAGTGCCCTTCCCAGTTTTTTTGGCACTGCAGTGTATACAGATGCGCGTATCGTATTATCATATGTAATTCATTTCTCAGGACGCTAAATACAAAGTTGAGAGCCACTAGTTGGCCCGCCTGCTTTGCACGATGGTCAAGTTAATAACAAATAATGTAAAGAAGTTCAGTAAATGGGTATTTTCAACGTCGGGCAGTATTATTCTTTTGCATTTAATAACATGTTGAAATTTCTTATAAAATACTATGCTGTGCATAAGATTCACGCGAACGTTTGCATAGGAGATATAATGATATTCATCCTACCGCTTCTTGCTAACTGCGCTTTTCAGAATAAGGTTAACTTGCTCAAAAACTTGTCCGTCACCTGGTGAAGGAACCATGTGTGTTTAGGGAAACAAGTTTGTTGCATTGACTTGTTTATTCAAGGTAATGCACAGGCAGTCTTCATCAGACCGAAGCCTTAACTGGTAGCATCAGAGAATGTTTCATAATTTTCTCCTCGAGGGAAAAAAGAGAGAGATAGAGAAAACCCTTTGTCAACACACGAATACCTCAAGGCTCAAGAGTCAAACGGAGCCTCGGGGTATCAGTATCAAAAAATAAAATGAATTTGACTGTGTCTACCTGAAGCGCTTAGATAAAAAAGCAAATTGTTTCTTAGATTAAAATAATACGTTCACATGTAGATTATTAATATTACGGTAGCTTTTGATTATAAAAAAACAAATGCTATGCTTTGCCGAAGTATTAATAAAAAAAAAAGAATTGATTGTTTGCACATTTACATAGCGTGACGCATACTTCTATGTAGCCTTCCTTTTGTGTTTCTCTTTCCTTTTGTAAATTTCGTTACTTCCCGGTTAAAGGTTTTCTTACTGAACGACACATTACTTCCCCGAACAGTTTGTACATTTTGTCAACGCTACCAGTGAGTCAGAAGAAAATAAATACAATATATTGGCTGATTCTTTCACCCAGACAGTTTTATTCAGTTATTTATTTCTAGTGTGAGATATACAGTGGTATAGAAGAGCTTTAGCGGGCCTTAGCATCACTAAGGCACTATTTTTCTAGTTTTAGCGGAGCTAAGAGATTCCTCGGTTAGATGGCTGCTGAAGCTGAGCAAAGGAATTCTTTTAGATGACCAGATATTCGAAAAAATAAGGAATACTGTGTTTTATATGCAAGTACAGTCATATCTTAACTGCACGTTTGTATTGCAATTATGAGACTAAACAGCTGGATCACGCAGTATGGCTCCTCATAAGGACCGTAGCAACTTTTCTTATCTGGGAGGGCGAGACTTGAAATTTTGCCCCTTGGAGGTCAAAATTACGCCCTGTGACGTGCCTGCATCGCAAAACGCAGATGAGATAAAGGCAGATAGCAGCAAGAGCATACGTCCGCGTAGCTCAGTTGGGAGAGCGACTTATTCCGGGATAAGGGGACTCGGGTTCGATGCTTGGCGTGGACAAAAATGACGGAGAAATTTACTTCGTCACAGCCCCTTGGAGTTCAAATTACGCCCCTTCGAGTTCCACTCAAATAATACTTGGTTTTTACTTTCTCACACACCGCCGTTATAGGAAAGTATTATGATCGTTCAAAACCGCACTTCAGTTTTTTGCATAATTTTATTAAAAATGTAAAACCTGGGAAAATACCCATGAACCACAGGTTGTAAATACCAAACAAATCGTAAACGTTATGCGAACTCCGACAACACAAAACTCCACTGAAAGGCAGAACGAAAAACAAACCAGTGCAGAACGAATGAATGTCGAATAGTGAACGTAACAATAGGAAGAAGCTTTAGGGTTTGGGCTTGGAAAAATTCTGTTCAAGGTTAAACGTTTAGAGAACTTTCTGCGACAGAGCACAAATGATTAATTAGCTCTTCATCCCAACGCCATGTTCAGAAAGGTCATGAAGGTTAGGCATATCAGCATAATGTTTTCTATGCCTCCATTCACTGTTTTGGAATATTCCCTTCATGAATATAAGTTTATCATATAATCTTTTGTAGGTGGTGGGTTTCGAATCCACGTCTTCTTATCACGGAGCGGCTGTTCTCTTAAATTAATTAAGCCGGCAGGCTCATCGCTGCTTTATTGTCGATTTGACTCATGCGCCACCTCAGTAGTATGTCATCGAAGTCTGTGAAAACACAAATTTGTCCGCGAAGGATATCGAAGTCGCGCCTCCTCACTCCGGAGTAAAGTGCTCTCCCATCTAAGCTGCACGGACGGAATGTATCGCTGCAGATTTGTCGTCTCGACAGGTGCTTTACCTCTGTAGTACGTCACACGTCATATTACGTGGTACGTTACAAATTAACTAAAGTCAGAGGCGGATTGGCCCACCGGGACACCGGGACACTTCCCGGTGGACCACTCGAAAAATGGCCCATTTCCGCGTAAACTTTTTCAGTCTGATTTTTTTTAACGAAAGAGTATTTATTTTACTACTTATAAATAATAACCGGTAACTCTATTTGTGCTTTATATCTGTCTTAAAAGTTATATTTCCCTATGAAAAATAAAAAGCGTTTCCTCCCATCCATAATTTGGGTGTTTGCTCCTAAAATACATAGCAAATGGACTTATACGAAGAAGGTGCAGCCGGACCAAGTACAATATTTTAAATTAATTAAGCAAAAGCTAACTACAGTTAGGCTTAAGTAGTTGGACTTGGAGCCAGCGTAATTGGTAGGTCCTACCTTCCTTTTTAATTCTGACGGAGACACTAGTATCCATTGTGATGGCCTATCATCCCCACACCATTCTCCACATGTAGACAAAGCGATTCTCCAGCAGAGATGTTCCGAAATCCGTGTCTCTGATGCATTTATCTTAAAAGCAACAACGATTTACCACAGAACTGGTTTATATGGCGCAAACTAATGGCTCTACTGAAGGAGGAGGTACCAATACTGTAAATAGAGGTGCCAATAAGTATTTATTTTCGGTTATACGTTTTTCTACTTTGTGGCCTTAAGAAAACCGAATAAATGTAAAAAAAAACATATAAACGAAATTTCAAAGTGTTAAATACTTTTGTAAAATGTATGCTTTAAAGGGATATAAGATGTTCCTTAATAATTATTTATTTAAGGTGGACGTCAAGTAGTTTTGCTTCCTATACTTCCAATGGAAAAACTTTTGTACACATTTCCTTCACAATTATTGTGTTCCCAAGGAAGAAAATTTGAACATCGATTAAAATAACTTCATATTATAACTTGGAATACTTAATATTTTCTAAAACATAACCATAATTATGTAAAAAATCAATAACTTTTCTTTGGTGGTGTTGGAACCAGAAAAAAGATGGCACGACCTGTACTTTGAAGACGTCAGTAGACAAACAAATGTTGGTTTACATAATTATGGTTATGTTTAAGAAAATATAAAGTATTCCAAGTTATAAAATGAAGCTATTTTAATCGATGTTCAAATTTTCATCCTTGGGAACGCATTAGTTGTGAAGAAAATGTGTACAGAGGTTTTTCCATTGGAAGCATAGGAAGCAAAATTACTTGACGTCCACCTTAAAGTCGAATGGTGAAGGTGACGGGGGGGGGGGGGGAGGCGTTACAAATTATAAAAATATATTTTATCGCATTGCAAAAATCATAAAACCTGTGAAAATGAAACTTCTCTTTTGACGGCTTTTACCGATCTATAAAAATCCTGATTCTAGATTAAGTGAAATAAATCCTCACAACTAAAAATTTGGGACCAGTGCTTCAGCATGGAACTCATGAATTAAAAGATTTTTATTTCTGTAGATCCCGAGTGCATCATTTGAAACCATAATGTTCAATATTAACGATGCATATAAAATTCCATTCTACTACGCCACGAAATAGTGGAGCCACAAAGTTATGTTCCAGATATTTATTAATTTTTGAATAGCGTACATGTGTGTATTTGAGTCATGAAATGCAAAACCAATTTTTCATCCAAACCGAAAGTAAAGTACATACCCTTCTCTGATGGGATTAAGGTTCATCTTTGGCTGCTGCACTAAGAAGGAGTTCAACAACGCTGTCTCAATTTCCTTAGCATTGTAACATACCGGGTTACATATAAAAGAATCCAAGAACCGTGTATTTTTGATAAAACATATAATTCCTTTATTTTAATTGTGGGTTTAACAACCACCGTGAGCGATTCGATTGGCTATCAGCAGTCGTCCGTCCCTGAATTACGGTCACTGGCTCCAGGGAAGGGATATAGCCGGTGCCGTAACACAAACACAACATCCATGCCTCACCGGGATTCGAACCCGGACCCATCTTGGACGAATGGCCATAAGCCAGCGCTCAGCCCACTGCGCCACCGGGGTGGCATCTGAAGTTCAAATTCAACGTATAATTTCAAGAAAGGTATAAATGAATTAGGTATAGCCGGGTTTAAAAAAGCGATAGAAATACGGTTAAATATTGGGACTAGTGCAGAATTACGTAAGAATGTGAAAAACGTAGAACTGAGAAAAATATATCTGAGGTTTCACTGTATGTGAAAAAGTTTGGTCGAGGTTTATTTCTATGCAATACAAAACTAATTCTTCCGTTCTAGAAGTGGAGATGTCGTGTCCACAGAGAGAGCGATAAAACGATAGTAAAAGCACATCGTACTTCCTTTGTGCCTCACAAAAGGCGTTAAAACGTAAATAAAAGTAAAATGATATAAGGAGAAGAGATGCCCTCACAAAGAATAAGAGTGTTTCGGTGTCGATGAAAGCATCCCCCATGCAGAGTAGCAAGTCCCAGATTCCACATTTTCCTTTTTCGTGGCCTGTTTTTCTTCCTCGCATATTATTGAAAACGTAAGCAGCAACAGCACTCTGTCTCTCAGGGGAAAACCAGTTCTTTTAACCAGTCGGTTGCAGTTCTGGCGACCCCAATCTTCCAGCCGCTTCCTCCCTAGAAGAGGAGCTTCTGCTTTTTGGTATAGGTTCACATCAGGTTTAACTGGGGATTTTCAAGTGCCTTACTGCATTCCAGCCAAGACCTAAAGCCCGCTGAATCATTAAAAACGACTTTCTTACGAAAGAGAAAGCCCGCAAAGACCTACTTAGCTATACAGCTGAATTCCTGACCACTGACAGCTCCGGTTTCGCCAGCTATCCTGCAAAAAAAAAAAAAAAAAGAAGAAGAAAAAGAAAGAACTGAAAAAAAAAGCGACTTTTGGTAGTAATAGAATACCTCATTGCCACCGTATAGCTTAAGTAGTGACCACAGTGTGATGAAACTGATTTTTTTAGGTCTTTTGACATACATTTAAATATTAAGCATGAGGGGGGAAACGATAATAAAAATCTCATTAAAATTATTTTTTTTTTACTTCCTTATTTTATTTTTCACGCTGATGGTCTATCATATTTTTTAATTAAATCTAATGTGTGTACAGTAGAACTTGATTAACGCTTAGTAACAGGAGAGATTATGTCGATTTGTAGCAGACTAAGTGGAGGGCATTCTGAAGAAAAATTGCGATTTTAAACAGCAATGTTTTAAAAGGAAAAGGTTTAATCAAAGCATTATTCCAGTTCCTATTTACGGATCAGAGACATGGAGCTTAACTAAAAAAAGAGATACAGAAGCGGCAGACAACTGCAAGAAGCATGAAGAGGTGCATGTCTGGAGTAACCAGGAATCGTAGGAAGAGGATACCTTCCTACGTTTCCTGGTTACTCCAGACATGCACCTCTTCATTGTGATGTCTTACCATTTTCCTGATCCATGAGCTCCTCATGGATCAGGAAAATGGTAAGACATCACAATCAAATTAAATCTCTTAAATAGCGATCGGTTGGGCATATTGCTAGAAGAACTGACCACCGTTGACAACTTAAATTTTTAAACTGGATACCAAGAGATAGAAAATGACCCAGTAAAAGACCACATGGGAGGTGGATGGATGAAATTCGAAGGTATGCTAGAGTGAGGTGAAGGAGACTGTCTCAAAACAGACAGTTGTGGAGGAAATTGGGGGAGACCTTCATCCAGCAGTGGATTGATAATGACTGCTGCTACTGATGATGCTAAAATTTAGCGATTTTTTACTGGAATTACATAGAAAGATTTTAATGTTTGTAACGTACCAGGCGATGTGACGTACCTGCCAGAAGGACGCACACGACATAAAGGCAGATAGGAATCAGAATAAAAAAAAAAACGTCCGCGTAGCTCAATTGGCAGAGCAACTTATTCCGGAATGAGGGGATCCGGGTTCAAATCCTGGCGCGGATAAAAATGACGGAGAAATTCACTTCGTTATAATGGCGCCCGAACTACCCGGATGACCCGACCGTTCAAAATCTCGCATTGGTGTGATGTTATTTCCACACCGCGAGATAGGAAAAATAAAAGAATCCCTTCTCCAGCACTTCGAAAAAAAAAAAAAAATAAGGGGGAGATGATGTAACGTACCAGGAGATGTGACATACCTGCCAGAAGGACGCACACGACATAAAGGCAGATAGGAATCAGAATAAAAAAAAAACGTCCGCGTAGCTCAATTGGTAGAGCAACTTATTCCGGAATGAGGGGATCCGGGTTCGAATCCTGGCGCGGATAAAAATGACGGAGAAATTCACTTCGTTATATGTTCACTAACTTTGTGACGTACTACAGACGGGAAGCACGTGCCAAGAAGACAAACATGCAGCGATGCATTCTGTCGATGTAGTTTAGTTGGTTGGAACAATTGGCTCCGGAGCGAGGAGGCGTTGTTTCGATCTCCGTAACGGGCAAATTTGTGTTTTCACAACTTGTCTGATTTTCGAATCGAACACTACTCTCTCAGGACAATGCCAACAGAGCACGTGTTGCCATTCCATTAGTAAAATCTAATCTCTCTGGTCATTTAACATTGCTGCTCTTCTATCAATTTCCTAGTCGTTCGTTCTACGATTTTTCTAACAAATACGGTGCTTTTGATGCGTCTTAATTTCTAAAGAATCCCACTTGATTGCAAGCCAGTGTTTTGAACACGTTTGTCTAATATAGTATTGTTTCCAATATTGTTTTATTACTGCTTAGAAACAAGACTGGGTTAAATAGACATAGTCGAAACGCATATGAGAAATGGATGAAGCGCTGGAACGAGAGAAGAGGAACAATAAAATGATCATAAGGATGGGATTTTACCAATGGAATGGCGAACACCTACTTTGCTGACATCGTCTAGATTGGTGTTCAATCGGAAAATTAAATTAGAAGAGAAAATTAAAAATTTGCCCGTAAATATATTCCGTAAAAACTGCTAAATTTTAGCATTCCTAGCCAGGATACTGCATTTTTTTGACCTTATGTTTCAGTATCGCGTTAATCAAGAGCAGGTTGAAATGACACACATTCTCAAAATAAGTCCTGTTTAGAATGCCACGTGCATCCGGATTAATAATTAAACTGAGAGGGTTTTCAAATGAAGAACTTGTACACTTTTGCCTAAAACAATAAAAAAATCGAACTGCTTATTTTAATGTGAAATTCAGGGCCGTCTAGACGAGCGGTCTTCCTAGACCCCGCGCCTTCACGGGGCCTCGCAGTTTAGGATGAATGTACGAAAGAATGTCCATGGGAAAAATACCCACATAAAGAATGCCCACAGAAAAAACTCCCGCTTCTCGAAAATAGGAAAAAATGACCACATCTTAAAAATAGGAAAACACGCCGGATGTTGATTGATGTTTTCTTACTTCTGGTAAAAACATGGGGTTTTGCTTAATTTCGTGAAGAAATATCTCAATTTCAACTAAGCAATGGACAAAACTAGTCAGAACATTTCCTCTGATCAACCACATAACGTTAACTAGCATTAAAAGGACACCGTAGTTTGTTGTTTCCAAAATGACAGGAGAGGCTCATTGTTCGAAGGAACACGTGCATGGCTTATCCACGAACAGTAACTACATCTAAGGCAATTCTTCTTAGTTGGTGGAGCGTTATAGGAGAAGCAAGCTTTCCAACTGAATCTTAGACACGTGGTAAAATCAAAAGAACACCCACCTCATAAACAAAGCATCGCATAGATTAATATGGGTGTGAGAGTGCACCAGAAAAGTCCTGCGCCTAGGGACTTTGTAAGCATTTCAGGTTCAATGCGTGATCATATTTAATCTTGATCTCTTGATCATATTTTAATCCAATCTTACAAGTATTAATATTCTTCTGTTCCTTTTAACAATGAGCTTCTTCTGCCAGTTTGGGGACACACTATGCGATGTCCCTGTTATTCTAGGTAGCGTTATGTGGTTTGAGCAGGGGTAATCGTTCTGACTAGTTTTGTAGTTTGCTTAGTTAAAATTAGGATTTTTCTTCATGAAATTAAAAATTATCTCATGTTTCTAACAAACGTAAGAAAACATGAGTCAACAGCTGGCGTATCTCTTTATTTTTAAGATGAGGGCATTTTTTCCTATTTTCAAGAAGTGGGCGTTTTTCCGGTGAGCGCATTTTCTGGGAGCATTTCTTACGTAAGCACTTTTTCTGTGGGCATTTTTCTCTGCAATGAAATTTGCCCCGGGCCCCGAAAAAGTACCATCCGACCCTGTTGAAATTGAATTAGGCGGTGTGACGTATACATATAAACAACCTTTCTTTTGAGTTCTTGTTTTTTTCTATGTAAATTTAGTTACTTCTAATTAAACTTTTTTTCACTGAATGACATATTACTTTTCATTTTCAGAACAAGTTTTTACATTATTTATTTATTTATTTATTTATTTATTTAAGTTTTGGGGAACGAGGCCCTTAAAAACATGGGGGCGGGGGTCTGGTTTCTAATCCCTTCACTTTCAAATATGTTATCACCCTTCGTTGTACAGATACTGAGATTTGCATGTTTCAAATGATTATTATAACCACCTTAATCTTTTCCGCATTCAAGAATTAACAAATTAAATTTCATCATTTCGTGGCCCCGAACTTCTTGTGTGTAAGCAAAATACTTAAATTAAAAATAAAATAAAAAAAACTATATCAAAGTTGCTTTTGGGCTATATATGTGGAGGCCAATTGTTCATTAACTTCAAAAATAGTGCTGGAAATAAAAAAAATAAAAAGGAAAATTTCATATATAAGCGCGTACAAAAGTAAAAAAAAAAGCCGCTGGTTTGTCACTTAGTGCACCTTGCTTCAAAAACCAATTACTAAAACCTGTATCAAGAAAAAAACTATTTACATGGTTTTATTTTAGAGGGATCCTTAATTATTCGTAACGCAAAACTATTTGCTACGCAGATTAGTTGAAGTTATCTTTTTATTATTTTGTGAGGAATTTTTTATAAGAATCACAATGCAGCCTTAACCTTTTCTCCCCAGAAGGAAAATCATAGATTACTTTTTACTCTCTCTCTCTCTCTCTCTCTCTCTGAGCTTTCAATCTATATTATGGTCTTTTTCTTAAGCTTAAAGCAAATACTTCCTTGAGACAAAAATAATAATTTTTTTCTTTATGACAGCTTTCGTGTGGGTTCTTTGTGAATGACGTTTTTCACTTAGCGACCTTATTTAAATTTGAGATTTACTAGGCGAAAGCCCGTCAATAATCGGGAAAATAAGATATGTAGAGTAATTTTTTAATAACCAGGAATTCTTTTTGTTCTGATGTCCAAATGTGAAAGTATGTTTCATGAACATTACGACAAAGAAATTACAACAATAAAAAAAAGTATATTGGTTGAAGTAGGGATTCGACAGTTAAAACAGGCAAGCGCTCTTTTCACTGCGCCACCAAAGTGGGACAAACGTTCAAACGTTCAGACAAAGGAAATTATATGTGATTTTCTAGGACCCTCAATGAAATTATACTCTGGGCCCCGCAATGAAATTTCTTCCCGTGCTCCGACAAATTACCATACGGCCCTGTTGAAATTGTGTTACGCGGTGTGACGTGTATATCTAAATAACTTTCCTTTTGAGTTCCTGTTTTTTTCTTATGTAAATTTAGTTACTTCTTTGCTTAAAGATTCTCTCCCTGAAAAGCACATTGCTTCCACGGACAGCTTTTACATTTTAGCAACACTGACGGTGAGTATGAACAACATACAATGACAAGATTGAATATGGAGTTAGAGCAGGGTCACCGACCTCACTAAATTATTGGGGGGGGGACGTGAATAGATCAGACGTGGGTGGGGCACGCTTCTTCCGATGTCAGGAGAAAAATTAAAGAAAAGGGGAAAAAGATAAACTACGCGATTCGACGTATGTTTTAAAGCGCAATTGTAATGCTCATCAGCAAATGAATATTAAAATTTCTAAAAATAAAATTCAGCTTGTGATTTTATAAAAACAGGCAGAGAGATTTTATCTCCAAACATGAACCAAAAATATAAGAAATTAGCGCGGTTACTCAAATAAAGAACGAGAATCGCAAAAAGTAAATAGATAAATAAAGGAGCTGGAGATTATACATTTCTGTATTGCTATTTATTTACTTTATTTTTGATAATCGTTTTAAACATTTATCACATATCACGAAAGCATGTCAAACACAATACGAGGCTGGCAGTCAAATTTCTTATCAAATGAGCAATGATGAATATGGAAAAAAAGTTATTACTTATTTTGTTATTTGTTAATTTTTTTGAAAAAAATCGCTTTGGCCTCACAAGGTGGAGCTTGGTCCATCTTATAAAGAATACACAACAAAATCTGAATAGCATGAGAAAACGTTTTTTTCTCTATAGAAATACATTGCTGGCCACACAAAATGCAACACCAAGAAGGACGCGAGATAGCAAAGCCAGATTTACTGGACACGTAACAACAGATACAAAGATGAAACGCTTGAGCTTACAGGCCCGTGCGACTTGCGGAACACGCAGACATCAATAGTTCGTGTGGCCCCCATGGCTGGCAATAACGGCCGCTAAACGCCGCGGCATCGAACGAAAGAGGCTTTGGATGTGGGCTTGGGGTATGTCGGTCCAGGCTGCTTCCACACGTTGTCACAGTTCATCAGGCGTAGCCGCGCGTGATGCTTGTCGGGCCACTCGACCAGACGTGTTCAATGGGCGACATATCGAGAGAACAGGCGGGCCACGGTAGCAGTGACACCTGGTGGGCCGTGAAGAAATGTTGCACGATGCGCGCCACGTGCGGGCGCACATTGTCCTGTTGAAACATGGCCGCTGGCAGGTCCTGCAGGTAAGGGAGGACTACAGGCTCCAAAACGTCGGAGATGTAGCGGTGGCTGTTGAGTGTACCGGCGATGCGTACCAGAGGGGTGCGGGTGTCATATCCATGCAATTGCGCTCCAAACCATAACGCCAGGCGACGGACCGGTATGGCGATGCATAATGCAGGCGTCATACAGTCTCTCGCCGCGGTGCCGCCACACACGGATCCGACCACCGTGGTGTTGCAGGCAGAAGCGGGATTCGTCGGAGAAGACAATGTCGTGCCATTCCGTAGTCCAGGTGCAGCGTTCAACGGCCCACTGCCGCTGCACTCGCCGGTGGTGTAACGTCAACGGTAATCGGAGCAATGGGCGCCGTGCGACAAGTCCCCGCTCCTGCAGACGACGTCGAACGGTACGTGCTGCCACGGTTGTTGCGCAACACACCCTAATTCCTGCGCTAACGTTCGTGATGTAGCGGTGCGAGCCGTCAATGCCCGCCGCATAACATGCCGGTCCTCTAGTTCGGTGGTGTGCCGCGGCTGCGGCAATCACTCACGTCGGTCCGTCCGTCCCTCCTGCACCCACCGAATTCATACTCGCCTCACTGTGGCTGGATGTCGTCCCACACGGGCGCCGATGTCTTGGTACGATAAACAGCTGTCGCGATAAGCCACTATTCGTCCTCTGTCGAACTCCGAAACGTGCTGGAATGCCTGCCGTAATCTGCGACGAGGCATCAGGAAACTTTCCACGCACAGGTCCGGCGGCACAACACACTTCCACGACTTACATCCCGCCTTCCGGGCACCGTTCTTATAGTGCTTCTCGGTGGCGTGCCGGGCGCACATGATTTGCATATGCCCTGCAATGCTAATCGTTTGCATGTCCTCTCGCGGGCGACGCATGCTGTGAACTTCAGGCCAATATGATGCTTCCTTCTTGGTGTTGCATTTTGGGTGGCCAGCAGTGTATTTCAACTCATGCATTTCGAAAATCACACACACACACACTATTTAATTAAAGAGAACGAAAAAAATTGGGTGTGCACTGCCCCCCGGTAAAATTACTTGGTAGGCAAGATTTACCTTGCCCCCTATAGTCGGCGCCTGTGAGTTAGTGGAATTAATGCAGTTGTACAGATGTTGAGATATATATATATTTTTTTTTTTTTTGGTTGGAGATTAATCGACCACTGTGAGCAACGCAACGGGCTCTAAGCAGTCGCCCGTCCCTAATTTAGGGCCACTGACTCCGGGGAAGGGAGCGAACCATGGCCGTAAGGCAAGCATAACATCCATGCCTCACGGGTTTCGAACCCGGACCCATCTCGGGCGAATGATCAGAGGCCATCTCTTAGACCACTGCGCCACCGGGGCGGCATTGTGAAAGTTAGCCAAACTGTTAAAGTATTATCTTCCTTTAGGCTATTTACTGGAAAATCTCAGTCATCCTACTACAGAGGTGAAGCACGTGTCAAGACGACAAATCTGCAATGATACAGTTCGTCGGTGTAGTTTAGTAGATTAGAACAACTGGCTCTTGAGTAAGGAGGCGTAACTTCGATGACAAATTTGCGAATTTCACAACCTTCAGTATTCAGTTAAGGCTGAAAACATTGGTTGTCGTTTATGGGCTGAATACTTTGGTCGTCGTTACGTGGACAACGGTGTTCGGCATTTTGTTGTTTTTTAATCAATATATGTGCTCCGACAAGTCTAAAGCATATGGCAACTTTGGAAGTTTTAGTTATTTCGCTCAGATATCCTGCTTAGTAGTCACACTGGAAGCTCACGAAGGAGCAGTATAAGGCCGATGTGAATTATTCTTGGGCTGCTTTCGAAAAAGAAACTGGTGTAGCACCTCTTTTTGGGGCAACCTATTGCAAAAGTTTTAAGAGTGATGTGGTTTAGTATATCTAAAATGAAATACAAAATACTTTATGATCTTTAAGATTCATTTTTCGCTTCCAGTTTTAGTCATAAATTTTCTCTTAATAATAATAGTAATGTGCTATTGTTTTGTCCTCTGCTTCAATTGTAATAAGCACCCCATCTGACCCACTAGCCCCCCTCCCATAAAACACCCTGGCTGCGTCCTTCATCACATCAGAAAATTTGGAAATTACGAAAAAAAGAAACAAACTAAACGGATGCTGGAACGGAAATCGAAAGATGCGGGTTCGGTTCCGCTCCAAGGCGATGTAATTTTCAGGTTTTCTGATGTGATGATGGTACGTATTGAACAGTAAAACTGGTGATTCAGGTGTATCTGATTGCTAAAATTCCTGTGGAAAGGAATTTGTAATTTTCGTTTGTTTTCCTTCTGAAGACAAACGCACTTGTTAAAGCTTGTCTTAGAAATCAAGATTTTTTTCCATTGATCGTTTTTATCTCATGCACCATGTATGTCCTCCTCCATATTTTCATCATCGTCGTCATCATCATCATCAATGTTTCCGTCATTACTTTAAATTACCTGGGTGATTTCGAAATCCTTTCGTGTCGATGTAGCTAACAACTTGTCATTTATACTTACGATTTCATGCAATTATTGCATACCAGAATCTCGAGTGAATGTATCAAGCCACTGAAGGTGCAGATGCGACGATATAGGGGGGGGGGGAGCTGGGGTAGGCTCTAGCCTTTCCAACTGTTCTTTAAGCCCACCCTTTATCTTTCCCTCCCCCCCCCTCGAAAAAAATAGAGTTCGAACATTTTGAATGCACGCCAAATGCAAAGATCTTAGATTTAAAAAAAGTTAGATGAGCATGTGTAATTTTATGATCCAAGAACTTGCGAACAAGATTATTGAACTCGGGCTAAATATGAATTTACTGGAAACAAAAGCGATGTACAATGTTTTACAAGAACTGAAGGTTCACTACAAGAACTTTGATTCACTATCAGTGTTGTTAAATTGTAAAAGCTGTTCGGGGAAGTAATGTGTCGTTCAGGAAGAAAAAGTTTAAACAAGATGAGGTTTTTTTGGTTGGGGGTTTAATGCCCACCGTGAGAAACTCAATGGGCTATAAATAGTCGCCCGTCCCTAATTTAGGGCTACTGACTCCAGGGAAGGGAGAGAACCATGGCCGTAAGACAAACACAACATCCATTCCTCACCGGATTTCGAACCCGGACCCATCTCGGACGAATGATCAGAAGCTATCGCTTAGACCACTGCGCCACCGGGGCGGCCAAGGTGAAGTTGATAAGGCAAAAGTAACTGATGCCTACATCTATAGGACAACAGATATCAAGCCAACATTGAGGAAAAATTAATAGGTGTATAAAAACTTAGCCGAAGTACATTTCGAAGAAACAGTACAATTTTCAAGAGTAATTTACCATCGCCACGTAAAAGAAAAGTGTTTAATCAAAGTACGTCCTTCGAATTCTTACTTATGGATCAAAAATATGAACCTTAACTAAAAAAGACATAGAAAAGTTTCAGACAACAGAAAAAAGCATGGAGAGATTCATGCTTGGTGTAACCAAGAAAAATTGGAAAAGAATTCATGGATCAGGAAAATGACTAGCATGGATGACATCATGATCCAAATACCCGACAAAGACCCTCAATTGGCAATGGGCTGGACATATTTCTAGATGAAGTGACCACCGTTGGACAACTAAAATACTAGGCTGGATGCCATAGGACAGGATAAGGTCCAGAAGAAGACCACGTGCGAGATGGGTGGATGAAATTCAAAAGCATGCTGGAGTTGACATGAAAGGGAATTGCTTGAAAAAGGCAGTTGTGAAAGGGACTTGGGGAGACTTTCATCCAGCAGTGGATTGAGAATGGTTGATGATGAGCATTATGATATATTTACAATGCGACATTTTATGAATCGATAAAATAAAAAAAAACGTGCACGGATATATGCATCCGGATAATCGAGAGCACACTATACATACTTTCTGCACACGAATTCGAGGAAAGGAGATAATTAATTTGCTCATCATGAGAAAATGACAGGGATCATCGGCACGATCGTTCATACCGCCCACGCAGCTGCTGGTGAGGTTAATTTTTGCAGCATCGACACTAAATGGAATATTACTGCTTTGCGAATGATAGGCTTTCAGTTAAAATGTGTAGGAATTTTAAGGTGTAATCCTTTACATGATCATGTTCTTAATTTTTTTTTTCGCTTGTGTACTTTTGAGTAAGACAAGGACAAGTTCCAACACCAAATGGAAGTAACAGATAGTGAGAGAATCGTTATCGTTGCTAGTGAAGAGCCATTGTGTGAATCTGCAAGTTTTTTCCATTTGCCGCTTTGAAGGTGAGGCGTTTTCATTGCTTTTTTTTTTTTTTTTTTGTATCATAAGTCCTTTTACCCCTTTTTTTGTGCGTTTAAGGTCACATGCGCGGCAGAGAAGTTAAGAGAATATTTCTGGATTGGACAGTTAACCAACAGTTGTGAGACGGAAATTTCGAAACACTATTTCAAGCTTCGGAGAAGATGCGACGAGAGATTTCGAGTGCAAATTTACTTACAGATAGCGTCACGTTATCATTGGAAATGAGTTAACAGCGTGTTATCTTAAAGCAGATAGTGTCATTTTGTTGTCTTAACCGAATTTTCATTTCGAAGCTGCCAGCTTTTTTCTTTTTCTTTCTTTTCTTTTCTTTCTTTTTTCTTTCTTTCTTTTTTTTTTTTTATGATTTTTTCCTGTTGGCTATATACTTTTGTTTTTGAACAGCCGAGTACGCAACGAAAAAGAAAAAAAAAGGAAATAAATTAAGATTAAAGTAAAACCTCGCATTCTGAGATTTACTTGCGCCATAATAGGGAAACTTGCAACGCTAAAAACCGCCACGGTGGCGCAGGCTCCTGACCATTCATCCGAGATGGAATCCTGGTTCGAATCCCAGGGAGGCATAGATGTTGTGTTTGTCTTTGGACACTGGCTTTCCCCCTTTCCTGAACCAGTGGTCCTAAATTAGGGACGGGCGACTGCTTATATAGCCCATCGAGTTGCTCACATTGTTAAACCTCCAAAAAAATTTAAAGAAAAAAGTCATACAGTATTTCAGAGGAAGGATTAAATAAGTATGAACGAGGGCTTTAAAAAAAAAAAAAAGTTGCCCTCTTGAATACATTGTAGTGTTTTTAGGTATTTTGCAGTTGTCCTAGTCTTTACCAAATCACTAGTTGAACAAATAGAGCAGTCCCTGAACTCAAACAAAATTTAAAACGGCCAGGGGCTATAAGAATGAGCAACTTACGTAACAAGTCCAAACACTTTTATTCTTCCAAATCGTAGACGTCACACTAATATGCAGCAATAGTCACAAAGATGCTTAATGCTTGCGTAGCTTCCAGTTAACAATCATTACGGACATCAACTGACGATAGTATCAACACCTCACAATCTCAACGATCTCTATAACACCACTCTCCACACTGTTTGCCTTCGACGTCGATTTTTATTTCCTTTTTTTTTTTTTTTTTTTTTGAGTCACCGTCCGCGTTGCCAAACGTACAAGGAAATTCGGGGAAGTAATGTGCCGTTCAATAGGAAAATTTGAGAAGTAACAAAATTTACATGAGAACGAGGCACTCAAAAAGAAGGTTAAATTAGAGATATACGTCGCAACATACAGTATATATCAAACAACAGAATACATGAAAATGGAAAATACATTAGGGTGAAGATACAACCTGAATTTACGTACTTCTCCATGAAATTCTAGTTTATTTAAACATTTACCCGAACGTGTGATCCGGGCCGTAGCTACTGGGAGGGCAGCGAGAGCTGTTGCCCTCCCAGAATGGTCATTCTAGGGGCGTAAATTCATGCTCTGGGAGGATGTAAAAAATGCAAATTATAAATAATAAAGTTACACTGTTCAGTATTTTCTTTTTAAAGACTTTAGTTAGTCTCATACAATATTCAATGCAGTTAACCAGGGTACAGAATAACATACATTATGAGGTGTGAACATCTGATTTCCATGAAGGGAATTTTCCAAAACAGTGAATGGAGGCATAGAAAACAATATGCTGATATACCTAACCTCCATGACCTTTCCGAACATGTCGTTGGAATGAAGAGCTAATTACCATTTGTGTTCTGTTGCAGATAGTTCTCTAAGCGTTTAACCTTGAACGGAAGTTTTCCAAGCCCTAACCTTAAAGCTTCTTCCTATTGTTACGTTCACTATCCGATACTTATTCGTTCTGCACTGATTTGTTTTTCGTTCTGTATTTCTGTGGAGTATTGTGTTGTCGGCGTTCACATAACGTTTACGATTTACTTGGTATTTGCCACCTGTGGTTCTTGGGTATTTACCCAGTTTTTACATTTTTTATAAAATTATGTCAAAAACCTGCAGTGTGATTTAGGAAGGGTCCTAATACTTTCCTATAACTGCGGTGTGTGAAAAAGTAAAACCCACGTATTATTTGAGTAGAACGCGAAGGGGCATAATTTTTAACTCAAAGGGGCGTAATTTTTAACTCGAAGGGGAGTAGTTTCAAGTATCTCTCTCCCAGATAACTAAAGCTTGCTACAGTCCTGCGTGTGATTAATTTGTCCATTCCCTGAAAGTAAAACTCTGCTGTAGTGCCCACCAACCAGGTTTAAATCAGCTTCTTTGACTTCTTCGTCCGACGAAAACGTTTGTCCTTCTCGGATTCTCTTTCAGTTTACCGATCAAATGGTGGTCTTAGAGGATAAATCAGAACTACAGAATGGATGTTACCGCACTTGCCACTTAAACTTCTTCCGCAATTCCTGCGACGAATGTCGACGGACTTCCTCTGCGGTATTCGTCTGTCAAATCTGTACGGTGATTTTCAAATCGTTGACACTACTTAATGATAGACTGACGAAGCATCTCATTCCCCCCGTATACATCGAATATTTTCCGATGGATTTTCGTACAGTTCAATTCAGAACACGAACTGTTCTGCAGACAATTTGGAATAACAATGAAGTTGACGCGCCATCATTCATGAAAAATAGAAATTCAACATGCACGTTCTTCATGTGTTACATCTGCCCTAGTGGGAAGGTTGCATTACGTCATACATCCCTCCCAAGCACAAATGATGGTTTTCTTACAACGGCGACAGGAGTGCAACTTACTTTTTTGATACGCGTACGTTGTAAAACATATTAAACGTCACCCTGTATGCTTTGCTTAATTAGACACTTTTGATGAATTGTTAGTGTAATTTCGCTCACAGCAATGACTTTCGCGGATCTGGTTTTCTCGGTGTACCCCGGCCTGACATAGAGGGAAATTTTTTGGACCCCATATAATTAGAGGCGTGTCGAAGGTGTCTGAAGTACCTAAATTTGTGTCGCTTGGGAAACAGCATCATAAGATTCGTTTTCTCGTATGTTATGAGTCAGAGCCAGCCCCCGGATCTGGCAACAAGTTCTACCAAGATCACCACCACCAGTGATCCAACTACTGTAGGGTTTACACCCTCAGAGAAGGTTTAGACTCGACTAACTATGCCTATTACAGGCTTTTGAGCTGAGTACCAGAAACGAAAAAGAAATGGGTGGAAACTTTTTTTTTTTATCTTTGAGCTTTAACGACCTTCGTGAGCAACTCGATGGGTTATAACCAATCGCCCGCCCCTATTTTAGGGACACTGGTTCCAGGGAAGGGAGAGAGCCAGTGCCGTAAGACAAACACAACATCCGGGTCGACATAGGTGGAACCTAGAGACACTCGATAGGAAAGCAGATTGACAGAGAGAAGTCAGAATGGCAAGCTGTTAGTGTGCGTCGCAAACGTGACTGACGTCACACAGCGTCAAAGTACACACTAGCAGTACTAAAGGAAGGGGGACAATACCCCGGGTCCGACGGCTTAATGTGGCCATCTGACACACGGCGGATATTTTGAGGTGCTACACATTTGATTCACCTGGGATCGATCCTGATACCTTTCCCTTGGCAAGCAGAGGCACTATAGCAAACCATAAGGCCATCCGCGTCCCAGTTCCGTGGGGGGCATGCGCAGCATCCATGTCGCTCCTGGGATTCAAGCCCGGGAGAGAAATAGATTTCCCGGAACAGTGGCCTCGAATTTTTGACGGGCGAGTTCCCCAAACCAAGATGCACATGGAGGTCTTTAACCCCCTCCAATCCCCCTCCCCCACACACAGAAAAAAGATAACAAAACCAACTGTGGGGTGATGATCATTAGCTATTGTAACACAGTACTGACCTATAAATGAATTATTTTGCAATACATTCCATTGGATTCAGACTGTTCATTGGCAGCATAAAGCGTTTTACAAAAGAAGCATTTGACTCATCGATAAAATAAAAAAAACAAAAAAACGATTAACTCTTAGACTGAAGAATAAGCATTAACATTTTTTTTAGACAAATTAAGAAAAATGTCCAGGACATTTACAAAACTCAAAAAGGATTTATGGAGACTGGAAATTTCGTGAAGTGCGTGCTTTTGTTTAGATCAAGATATTTGTAGAAGAAAGAGAAATCGCGAAAAACGGCTGCATAACCGGCTGTCTTATGTTCTCAAGAACTGGTCCAAAGTGAAAAAATAAGCGACACAAAGGTTGAGAAATCTTCACTGGTAGGCAGTTCAAAAGCAAATCGAAGGAAATGAAATGAAAAAAAAAAATAACATTAAATTAATTCTGGTCAAAGACCAGAATATGAAGAAATTCTGTGTCATGACCTCGGTCGGACCTCAGATGTTTCAAAATGGTTTCCCTAAACGAAAACCATTTAACAAAAGCCATTTTTCTTATAGGGAGTTCAAAGGTTAACGACTTCCATGAACATCTAAGGCTAGAGGAAGACTCACATCTCTAAATTAGGGTCACTGTGTCTAGGGAAGTGACAGAACCAGGGTTGTAGAACAAACACACCATGCATGCCTCATCCAGGACTCGATGCTGATTGTTCGGGTGGGTGCATGTGATGTACCTTTCTCAGAGGCGACACACACGTCAGGGCAGCAAGTAGCAAAGAAAAGCCCCTGCCGGCGTAGCTTAATTGGGAAAGCTTTCGGAGCAGAAGGATGTGGCTTCGAGTACCCCCACCTGCAGAGAGAATTTTATTTTCACACGTATTAACTCAGTTTGTTTACATAAGGCCAGCGCACGCCCGCCGCCACAGGTACAAAGAAACTAGCTTCGCCGCTACGTTTCATGCGGAGTATTTGTTAGAATAATAATTTAAATGCTCAAACGCGTTTCTTTTACACGAAAGAAAAAAAACCTGGCTTCTTTTATACGAAGGAAATGTAGAATAATATTTAGCACACGTACAAATGGTCGAGTCGAATTGGAGAGCTCTAAAGCGAAAGCTACGCAGCCGCACTTGTACATCGGAACATTTGCCTAACATGCTTATTATTTCTCATGTCTCGACTTTTTCTCCATTTCATACATTGAATGTTTCAAACATACTCAATTCGAAAAATTAAATCTCCAAATCTTTTCTAGTTCTATATCTTTATCGTCTTTTTTTAGCGGTGGAAGCAGTTTGTTTGCCTCTGATAGTTACTGATTAGTTGTGTGAACTTCTGTCAGTAGTTATGTCCTCATTTGTGTCCACCCCCTGAACACGAGGGGGTGGGCAACTATGGATAAAAGCTGGCACGTATGATTAGTACTCGAAATAAAATTATGGGTAAACTGCATAGTTTAATTATAATTTGTAGCACTGCTTGATAGAAGCAAAAACACATCTTTACAATGCTATTTCTATGGGGTCGTGTAAATGAATAAACAAAGACATCGCCCTTTGCACGTTTAGCAACGCACAGCAACCGAAAAATTGTTATTCGACCGCCGCTGGTTAATTGAATCTCGGATCTCTCGATATCTAGCCGAGCGCGTTAACCTTACACCACGATGGCCAACAATCCACGGCGCTATGTGCGTTTTTCTGTTAGCATCTGACATTATAAATCCGGTAAAAAAAATTTCGGTTGCTGCGCGTTGCTAAACGTGGAAAGAATGATGTCTTGGTTTATTCACTGACGCCACGTATTCAGAGGATTTTCACTTTGGACGTATAAATCCTAATTGGTTCTCCATCTGAAAGAAACAATGGAATTTCACAGTGCATGCTATTGCTTTAGTAATAAACATTACTGCCATTAGATCCGTAAAGTAAAAATGAAAGAGAATGTATATGGGTGGCAATCATAACTGAACCGTAAATCGTGGCAGACACTTTAAAATTTGGGAGATTGTTTTCCATTGTTGCCCGAGTCGCAATTTCAGGGGGAGGGGGATCTTGGAGTAAATGCATTAACCTTGCTATGTCTACAGGAACTAGGAAGTTGTGAGCTGGAAGCTACGAAGCGCGTACGACCATGAAATTTCCTACGTTGCGTACGCTGCGATTGGCGAAAATTTTCCTGTTAAGTGTGCATCAGGAGAAATAACTTCCCTTACTTGGGCGTTGTTAGAGCAGCGGTGATCACAATGCTTGGTGGCAGTAACATTGCGTAGGCCCCGCAGCCCCAGCGATGCGAGCGGTGGGAGCATACCGGCAGGGGCCTCGATACCCTTGCAAATAATTTCCTTAGCTTTCGTTGCAATGTTAAAGAAATGCTTTCTTTTATCGTTGCATAACTCTTAAATTATTTTCTGGAGAAAAATCATACTCAGGCTCCATAATTAATCTTCTTTTTGTATTTCACTGCACAGGGCACGCTGGGGAGAATTTATTTGTTTCTTCTTAAACCCCAGCTAGAGGAAGAGGATGTTATCACCACACCTGATCTTAATTAATGTTTTGACTGACCCCTTCAGGCCTGGCGAACTGAGACGCAACCCCAGTGCCCATTCTTTCTGCGTTGTGTAAGAGTAAGGATCTTCTGTTTCCGAAACCGAGAGTTCAGCTAAGTTGCTAAGCAGCAAAATTTTCTTTCAGCAATCGATCTCTTCCACTTGGCCTGTACTCCTTTAGTCTTTTTGTGGACGTGACCTCCCCCCTCTTAGGTTTTTTATTTTTATATAGTTTATGCGTAATATTATATATAATTGATTTTTTATATAATATTACATATTTTTTAATATACCAACACGCATTGGCTATGTGTGATTAGAAATTTTTACGATCTATTCAGAATCATCGACAGTGGCCAAAATTAATTTGTGTTGGAGGAGGGGGCCTTTTTTTCGCGCTATGCCTCTGTAGCGTCGAATCTGCGTTACTCTCCCGACGTAACGCAGATTCGGCGCAATGAGCATATTACTTTACTTACGGCTTATATAAGATTTCACAGGGTGTTTTTGTCAACTCATTTTCTATTTAGTTTTACAGTTGAAAATGTATACTATTTAAATAGAGTCCATTATAGGATAAAGGCTCATTTTCATTACATTCCTTTTGAAAGCCCAGTATGTCAACAAGGACTAAATTGGAAAGAAAGAGGAAATTCGTGGCTGCAGCTAGGGCAGTGGAAACAGAAGAAGCGAAAATGCAGAGGGACATTTTAGCATCGAACGGAAAGACGATTAACGTGGTTTATAAAGAGGTATTATGAACTTATAACTGATATTTTTCCATGTATTCCGAAGTTAATATTACCGCACTGCTAACAAGATTCACACACACACACAGTGCTAAAAAATGAACATTTTTTGTACTTAAGGGGTTCGAAAACGAAAAAGTGACAACATGGGCGCCCGCAGAATTTTTCCAGGGTGTATCAAAGCAAAGTTCCAGCATACTGCACACAAGACCTCTCTAAGCTCTATGTCATGCAAGATAAATGACAGAAATACAGTCTCACTGCGTAAAGGGAAATATATTTATTTCTTAAGACAAAGAGGGAAAAAATGTGTTACAGAGTATTATATAATGACAGTTTAAGTAAAACATAACTGAATAAATGGTGCGAAACCTATTTAGCTAGCAAAGAACTTCTTACGATAATCAGGCTTGATTGTGACTGTGTCACTCCTGTTTGGAAGAAAATAAAAATTGCAGTGCCCTATTGCTTCTCCCCAATCAGTCGGCAATTCTTCTTATAAATCTGAACTTCTTTATACCCAATTTCGATGGACACTCATTACACACAGACTATCTAGTCTCTCCTCAGTCATGGTTCATCTCACCCAAAACTTCACCCAATGCAGAGTACTGAAAGTACTTTCAATGGTACATGCTGTTGCGGGGAGCGTTGCTGCGATTTGTTGTGCCATTGAAATTGGCGGGGTAGGGGGGTCACTGATTCAGACATACTTTCTAAGAAGGAAATCTTTCTGTTTCCGCTACTAAATTGTCTTTCGAAAAGTGGTGCCCTGACTTTGATTGTTTGTCTAAATTATCAAGATAAACGCCGTACGTTGCTCAAATGTCTTTGAGCGATAGATTAAGTTTAGCCTCGTAAAGTATGCTAATATTTTTGGAAAGTAAATTAAAAAGAAAAAAATGAAGATTACTTCTCTTTCGAGAAACTTCTTTTCAGAGAAGTTATACCTACCTTCTTCCCATCACAGCTAATCGACTTTGCAGTTATGCTGCTAGTGATACTTTCATGCATAAGCGTTACTTGGGTTATTTTTGGAGGAGAAGGGGGAGACAAACTATCAAATCTTAACGTGTAGCATTTCAAAAAAACGAACTCTCATTTTTTGGTGATTTAACAATAAATTTTCGTAGCAATTTCAGTTTAATGAAGTCGCGACCAGAATTAAGTTTTTCAAAAATGTATTGTTCGAATGTAATAAAAATAGAATTATTTTGGAAAGTGAAAATTATTGAAGGAACAGTTGCTCCCCTTGCCTCCTCCAACTTATGCCTAGGCTCTGTGCATCTTACGCCCCGGGTGTTCACATCGCGACAGTCTTTCTCGCTGGATATGCATTTTCAATATTTTTACACATTCGTTTTCCCATTGAAACCCTTATTCTAAAACGGTGTTTGTAACAATTTTTCTATTACAGAAATTGATTTGGTCATTATTCAGGAATTAAATAAATATGAGTTCGGATAAGTTTGAAAAAACTCCCAATGAAACATCAAAATGTAAGATACTTTTGAGACGCATTAATCAAAATTCAAAAATATGCAAACTGCACCATTGACGTAGGAAAGGGAGGGGCTAAGGGGGCTCGAGCCCCTCCCATTGGATAGTAAGGCACATTTTTCTCTTGAACGCCGAATCACATGATTTCTTTTTCCGAATTTTAAATCTTGTTCATTAAAAATATGAAGATGAATCTGAAAAACTGATAAAAAAAACTGTCTCAAATCACATTTTTTTCCAACGAAGTCACGGATTTTTTTTAATCCCTTTGAATTCGTTTCATTGGCGCATTTTTCCACGTGCAAGCAACTCACCGGCAGGGTTTACTCGCTGTCGCTCACACTCCTGGATGACGCCTTTATTAACCATAAAAGAAGAGGGATGACCAACCACTGTGATAGAATCCTTATCAAGTTGGGAAGCTGCTTGAAGTACATTTTCTACTCTCAAGCGCCAGAAAATGTATCTTCGAAACACAAAGTCTAATTCTCGACTTTTTGGACTCGCATTGCTGAACATTCATCGATGAGTAGAAGTAAATACAGGATCCACATTTTGAAGGCAATGGCGGCGAAGCGCAGTTACCTTGTATAACGACGCTAAGATATGTAAGTACAATTTTATTAAAGTACTAGCAAAACTTTTACATTTTCAATATTCTGACCTATTATTTATTTCATAAAACAACTAATTTTAAAATTGCGCCTTTATAAATAACTCCGAGAAATTGAATACTGAGAGAGAAGTACTCTATTTTACATGAACCACATTTAATAAATATATAGCCCTCCACATCACATAAGGCTTTGTATCAAAATTTTGTAAATCACTATTTTAATTACCAATAAAATTGTTAATTTATTAATGAATTTATATAATTATTCTAAATAATCAATTATTGATAATTAACGCTTAATTATTAATTGATTATCCTAGATTAGCCATTATTTTCGGGATTACGGTATGAAACTACTTCAGCCTCTCCCATAATTTTTGAATTGCTACGCCCCTGGCGTGGACAGAAATGACGGAGAAATTTACTTCGTTATACCTGAACTGCACAAGTACACGGAACGAAAGACAGTTTTGCTTGCTGAAACTAAAAACGTATTTTCAAACCTCAAAACAGCGCTATGAAAATGCGTTTGTTCAACAGCTAACGAAAATATTAAAATGTACTGCACTGCTGGCCACCCAAAATGCAACACCAAGAAGGAAGCATCCGATTGGCCTGAAATTCGCAGCATGCATCGCCTGCGAGAGGACATGCAAACGATTAGCATTGCAGGGCATATGCAAATCATGTGCGCCCGGCACGCCACGGAGAAGCACTATAAGAAGGGTGCACAGATGGCGGGGTGTAAGTAGTGGAAGTGTGTTGTGCTGCCGAACCTGTGCGTGGGAAGTTTCCTGATGCCTCGTTGCAGAATACGGCAGTCATTCCAGCAAGTTTCGGAGTTCGACAGAGGACGAATAGTGGATTATCGCGACAGCGGTTTATCGTACCGAGATATCGGCGCCCGTGTGGGACGACATCCAGCCATAGTGAGGCGAATATGGATTCGGTGGGTGCAGGAGGGACGGACGGACCGACGTGAGCGATTGCCGCAACCGCGGCACACCACCGAACAAGATGACCGGCATGTTGTGCGGCGGGCATTGACGGCTCACACCACCACTCACGAACGTTAGCGCAGGAATTACGGTGTGTTGCACAACAACCTGTGTCAACACGTACCGTTCGACGTCGTCTGCAGAAGCGAGGACTTGTCGCACAGCGCCCATTGCTCTGATTGCCATTGACGTTACACCACCGGCGAGTGTGGCGGCTGTGGGCCGTTTAACGCCGCACCTGGATTACGGAATGGCATGACATTGTCTTCTCCGACGAATCCCGCTTCTGCCTGCAACACTACGATGGTCGGATCCGTGTGTGGCGGCACCGCGGCTAGAGACTGTATGACGCCTGCATTATGCATCGCCATACCGGTCCGTCGCCTGGCGTTATGGTTTGGGGCGAAATTGGATATGACACCCGCACCCCTCTGATACGCATCGCCGGTACACTCAACAGCCACCGCTACATCTCCGACGTTTTGGAGCCTGTAGTCCTCCATTACCTGCAGGACCTGCCAGCCGCAACGTTTCAACAGGACAATGCGCGCCCGCACGTGGCACGCATCGTGCAACAAATCTTCACGGCCCACCAGGTGTCACTGCTGCCGTGGCCCGCATGTTCTCTCGATATGTCGCCCATCGAACACGTCTGGTCGCTGATCGGCAACCGAGTGGTCCGGCAAGCACCATCCGCGGCTACGCCTGATGAACTGTGACAACGTGTGGAAGCAGCCTGGACCGACATACCGCAAGCCCACATCCAAAGCCTCTTTCGTTCGATGCCGCGGCGTGTAGCGGCCGTTATTGCCAGCCATGGGGGCCACACGAACTATTGATGTCTGCGTGTTCCGCAAGTTGCACGGGCCTGTAAGCTCAATCGTTTCATCTTTGTATCTGTTGTTATGTGTCCAGTAAATCTGGCTTTGCTATCTCGTGTCCTTCTTGGTGTTGCAGTTTGGGTGGCCAGCAGTGTATATTGTGAAACCATTTAATCTACTCATTCACATCAAATAAAAACTTTCTTGAATTCAATGACAAATACAGTAATATATAAATTCTTACATTTCACTCTGAAAAAATAACCGGGAAACGTAATAACAAACGGCAGACAAGCGAAGTGGAGAAATTTCTGCGTGTTAGAAGTTTGTTGTCCGAGCGCATGCGCCAAGCTACTCGTTAGCAGAGGCCAAATTAAGCAGCTGCTTTGCTGTGATACAAAAGTCGAACACAAGTGCGTGCGGCGCGCATGCTTCGTGCGAAGAATTCTCTCAGCAAAAGCAACACTCTCACCTAAGCAAACAAAATTAGGCACTGTTGTAATTTTGAAAATAGAAAGACTGTGATCCAAAATGAGTAAAAATGTATATAGAAGTCAAGACAGATGTTTAAAAATTGTGATATTGATTCCTAATCTAAGTGGTTCTTCAGAGCTTACCCTGAATTCTGCAAAGTATCCCACTGCACGATGGACATCAGCGATTGTGTTTAAATGCTGTCTCATGAACTTTAAACTGTTACGAAGCCCTGTAACTTGTAAGACGCAAAAGAGATTAAAACATTTCTCCTGTTTACCATGCCAAATAAACAGTTCACAAAGAAAAGTTTCTCTGTTATTGATCCGAATATTTCCTCCAATTTGCCTTACCATTTCTAGCATGCTCTTTAAGCATAAGCGTTCAACAGAAACTCCAACTCCCAAATACGTAGTGTAGTTAAGATAAGGTTCACTGTCCTGCAGAGAGTATTTTGAACTGCCGTTATCCAAATGTAAATGGAAAAAATCAATATCTATGGCGTTTGCTGCTATGTAATGTTATTTTTTCTCCCTATTATTAGCTTTTTGCAAGAAATATTTCCAAATGGGGACTCAGAGAAAACACAAATTCCACAAAAATTCTTTTCTTATACGCAAATATTTTGAAAGCCCATTAAACAGAATGGCAGTGAACTGTGAAGCATTTGCAGACTAAGGATTAATGGACCATAACATATTCGAATAGATAAGGTTTATTACCTTCAAGCTGAGAAAAGACTGGCATTTAGTTGAACCAGAATTTAATAGTTTTCCAGCCCATCTAAAATAAGGAGAAATTACCCATCGCCATTTTAGTTTTGTTAGCTCTAATGGAAAGAGTCAGAATCGTGAAATGATTTCAGTGCTCATGTTTAACTCAATACTAAAACGCTGACGGTACCGCTCAACCACGAGACATCGCACTTGATACTTGATTTAGCAAGATAATGGTTATCAGTAGACAAAATGAAATGCAGAGCTTAACAGAGATTTCTTTCTCGATGTGGCCGAAGAATTTTTTTTTTTTTTTGATCCCAGGATTAAAAAAAACCAGCAAAGCTAAAAAAAAAGTAACATTTGCTCTGCAGAAAAAACCGTTTTGCCGCTGTTAGAACATAAAAGTTCCTCCTTTTCTCCAAACTATTTATTTATGCTAATTAAAATTTCATTTTTTAAGTAAATTCACTAGATATTTGAAATTAACTTGCCAAGAAAATCCCGTATAGTTTGGAACAGATAGCTCAAATGCAGGAGACCCTACGGGTGGGCTAAGGTGGGCTTCATCCCCACACAAATTTTCTTTGAGCACATCCTTTACCCACCCCACACCCCCCCCCCAAAAAAAAAAAATATTTAAGCAGTTAGAACACGTGGCGAAGGCAACCATCTAAGATTTTATGGAACTTGGATAAACGTAGGTGAGTTTTTAAAACTCAAGAAATTTTGTTATATAAAATAAATTTTTTATTAAATTTAATGTTTTTACTTATGGGAAATGGAGGGAGTCTTCTGGGCAAATTTCTAAGAGAAAAGTAGAAATACATCATTTTTATGACTATAGTTTAAAAAAGATGAGAGAGAGAGAGAGAGAAAGAGTGAGAGAGAGAGAGCGAGTGTGAGAGAGAGAGAGAGTGACAGAGATATTCCTTGTCAGGCTACAAACTAAAATTAATAAGCAGGCTTATGACAACAAATATTGAAAAAAATGATTAAAAAAAACAAAAAACGACGTAGTAAGCTGAAATTGTGAAGAGAGAGTAACTTGCTAAAGGCCATGGAGATTCGTATCAATGGTTCCGAGTATATACCCTCAGTAGACAAAACATTAGAGATAGAAGTGATGGGCTGTTGACATGGGTATCCCCCACGCAGAGTGGAACAGACCCAAACCGAAAGCAGGCAATAAAAAGGCAGACAGCAGGGTTTCCCAACAGTGTATCGCAATCGACGAGTATGGGTAAAAGGGGTGATCTGAGCGACATTGAACGTGTGCAGATTGTCGGCGCAAGGCAGATGGGCCATTCTATCTCAAAAGTGGTAAGAACCCTAGGGTTTCCGAGGGCAACCGTATCAAGGGGGCACGCGAGTATACCGTCGACGAACGTACCAGAGCCCAGAGAGCAAGCGGTGACCGACAACACGCCATTCAGGACCCAGGTCAATGGAGACTATCCACGCTCGTACATAGCGATCGCTTGGCAACGGTGGCACAAATCACACCCACGTTAAATGCCGGAGACTCAGGCAGCGTCAGTGAACGAACGGTACAGTGCACGTTGCGTACCCTTGGCTTCAGGAGCCGACGCCTTACTCGTGTGCCATTGTTGACTGCTCGTCATTGTACATTACGTCTCGCCGGGTGCCGGGGACACCAAAACTGCACCTCTGCAGAGTAACGCCGCGTCGTGTGGTCAGATGAATCTCGTTTTCAGCTGTACCGAGCTGACGGGAGGGTGCAGCTGTGGCGTTGACAGTATGAGGCCATGGCCGAGTCGCGCCAGGTCTGCTCTGTTCAAATCGGTGGTGGCTCTGTGCTGGCTGATCACCTACACGCTTTCATGGTCTTCGCGCATCCTGTGGCCATTGTTTCTTCCAGCAGGACAATGCGCAGCCCAACTGGGCCGCAGCCATCCAGGCATGGCTCGAGGAACACTCATCTGAGTTTGAACCATCTAGTGGCTCCCAAGGTCCCCGGATTAAAACCCGGGAAGCTCTTTGGGATGCCGTGGGACGGAACACCAGATCCATAGATCTTGGATCGACGTCCGGGCGGAAGTGTGGGCAATGCTGCCACAAGCATGGCTGGCATTACCTCCGGAAACCTTCCGGTATCAGGTAGAGTCGATGCCTCGGTTTGTACAGTCTGTTACTGGCGCTAGAGGAGGACCAACACGTTATTAGGTAGGTATCTCTAGTGTTTTGTCCATTGAGCATACTTCCTACAGTATGTACCTGATTTTTTTGCACTGGAAATGACATTAGCGTCGGGTAAAATCTACATAAACGGAATTTTTTGCCAAAACCTCTTTCAGGAACTTCAAAATTTGTCCCATCTCTCGTATGATGATTATCCCCCTTATAGCACCCCCTCGTTCTGAATTGCTGGCTTCGTCACTGTTCAAATACAAAATGGAGCAAGCGTTGGGTTACATGTTTTGGAATTTCCTCCGGTGAAAAGTATTTTCATCACTTTGATGAACAAATGCGACAAAAAAGAAAAAGAGTTTTAGTTAACGTTGATCAAAATACGTGTACTGCCATTTCTATTCTTATTGTACCTTAGATTCTCCTGACTGTGTCAGTATGAAGTAGGCATTGGTACCAACATTTCTGTTTCCTCATAAAATGCCCGTTTTTCCTTGTGGTGCCGGCATATATGTTACATACCCATACATCAACCTTTCACTCAAAGCATCAGAATTAAAGAAAAAAAAATATGATTGCCTGAAACTTCCAAACTGTTAACTCGCCATCTCAGAAAATGGTCCTCGCTCAATTTAACACCCGAAAAGCGTTTTACAGATAGGCAATTACTATTTTCTTTTTCCGCTGTATTTGTTCACAGGTTCACACGTAAGACAAATAGAGCTTGAAGTTTCGAAATTATTAAAACCGTTTTGGTTATTAACACACGGAAGAAGAAGGCGAAGACTGAGCCAAAAAATAAACTAATAAAAATGCGAATACGTTATTTGATTTTTAATGGTTGCCACCTTTCCTGGTGTATTTCTTAGCAATGGCCTCTGGCCACAGATATGGAAAACAACAGGAAAGAAAGTGATACAAACCCTACATATTTTCTATGTCCCAAAAACATTTTGCGCTAAGTACAAGAAAATTGATTTCTTTTCACGTTGCATTAATTTTATTTCCATCTAGATGGCTGCTAAATTCTATAATGGATAAATTGCGATTTTCATTTTAGCACAGCTAAGTTAATTATGCTTGATGAGAATTCGCATTTTAAACGTTTAATGTATGTATAAAGTACTACCCTACAAGGTTCAAGCGGTTCCTAGAAGGTGTTTACCGGTCATTCCCATTGTTCTGAAGGAAAGCAGACGAGAAACCAGTGGTGTTATTCCAGGAAGCAGCGTTACAAAAACGCGGCTACGAAAAGCTGGTTTGAAGCTCACGGGTCACTCATGCGCTGCAGAGATTGAAAGACAGACACAAATCAGGAAGAGATATAGAGTTTCTTTGCTTATTTTAAGGGTGTGATTAATTTACATCTGTTACTATAGCAAACTCGTAATTCTGAGAGTATACACCAGTGGCGAGCGGTAGTCTTTTCAACTAGGTATACATGTCGAATGTTTTGCACATTTTTACGTCTCTTTATTCACAGCAATTCTTTTGCCGAAATGGCCTTTTTATCGGTTCGATTATTTTACAAACTTTAAATTAGAGATTGGAAAGCTATTTTTAAAAATAGCAAGCTACTGCTACAACTACATTCTTGAAAAAGTAGCTAGCAACTACACTGGCTTTCGTGAATTAAGGAACAAAATGAAAAATCGAGATAAGTTGGCTAATTATCGTAAATATGCACGAAATTTGCACATGTTACAGGGCCGCCCCGGTGGCGCAATGGTATAAGCGCTGGCTTATGACCAGAGTTGGAAACGGGTCAAAAATTTTGGATCCGAAGCCGGCCGTCACATAATTGGACCTGACCCGGACAAATCTTCTTTGAACTATAAATTCGTATATATCGTAATCATCATCATTGTCAATCATTATCAATCCTTTGCTGGATGAAGATTTCCCCAAGTTTCTTCAACAACGGACTGTTCTGGGCCAGTCTTCTCCATCCATCCATCTCCCACGTGGTCTTCTGGGTCTTTTCCTGTCCCTTGGAATACAGTCTGAGATTTAGGTTGTCCATCAATGTTCCGTTCTCCTGGAAATATGTCCAGCCCATTGCCATTTCAGGGATTTTACTCTGATCACGATGTCTTCCACTCTTGTCATTTTTCTTATCAACGAGTTCTTCTGTTAATCTTTCTTGGTTACACCACGCATGAATCTCTCTATGCTTCTTTCAGTTGTCTGCAGTCTTTGTATGTCGTTTTTAGTTAAGGTCCACATTTCTGCTCCTTACGTAAGCACTGGAAGGATGCATTGATTAAATACTTTTCCTTTAAGACATAGGGGCATATTGTTCTTAAAAACTGTACTGTTTCTTCAGCTCTCCAACCAAGTTTTATACGTCGATTAATTTCTTCATCAATGTGCCCTTTGCTTGATATCTGCTATCCGCTTATAAATGTAGGTAACGGATATGTCCAGTTTTCCCCCATCAATCGATAAATCTTCATTTCTTGTAAAAGCATTGTACTTCAGTTTTGTCTTCTGAAAGTTCATTTTTAATCCCACTTCTTTACTTTTCTCAGCAAGTTACTGGATCATATTCTGCAGCTCTGAAGTATTATTTCAAAGACCTCTGAAGGGTTCTTTGAAATATGTGTTTTCTTTCCAAAAATGAAGCAGAAATTAAAACCAGGTCAAAATCGGGTCAGTAACACCTTGACCCGCCCCGTTTGACCAGTAGGAAACGCTGACCCGTGACCCGTTTCCATCTCTGCTTATGACCATTCGTCAGGGAAGGAAGGGAACGGGTTCGGATCCCGATGAGGCATGGATCTTGTGTTTTTTCTTAAGGCTCTGGCTCTCTCCCTCCTCTGAAACCAGAGGTCCTAAATTAGGGACGGACGACTGCTCACGGTGGTCGTTAAACCTTCAATCAAAAAAAAAAAAAACATGTTATAAGCCAAGTTCTACAGCATCAATGAATAGTATGCAAATGACAACTGGCGCTGGCACAGCTTTATGCAAATTAACAACAGCATAAAACTGTATGTTTCTCAGTGAGTCGCCAATTCACGTGCAGAGGTTGAAGAAAGCATTTCGTGATAGAGACTGTGTTGTAATGACTTCGAGACGTCATTTACCAGTGTAATTACGCTACAGAGTTATAGGCAGACTCGAAGCAGGCTAAAGTCAGTCGAACGTAGCCAAATGGCTGAACATAAGTCGCTCTGTAGTCTGAAGGCTGTGGAATCGCTTCCAAACCAGAGAATCATATTCCCGCAGGTACAGCCAAGGCAGGCCTAGGGTAACTACTTCCTCATAAGATCGATATTTACGGCTATCTGCGCGCCGGAAGAGGACTGCTACGCCGACCCATATTTCAATCTGTGCTTTCTGCAGCTACCGGAAGAACGGTATCAGCTTCTACGGTGCGCAGAAGGCTACATGAAGGAGGGCTTTATGCTAGGCGGCCCGTAATGTGCGTGCCCCTAATCTTGTGCCACAGGAGGGAGCGTTTGAATTGGGCGCGCATGCATGCGAATCGGAGTCCAAATCAATGGAGATCTGTACTGTTCACGGACGAGTCAAGGTATGCTTTACAGAGTGATTCTCGGCGAATTTTGATCTGGAGAGAGAGCCAGGGTCCAGATATCATCCCTCTTATATACGTGAAAGGGACACGTATGGTGGAAGTAGTGTGCTTGTATGGGGAGGCATCTCTTTAGGAGGACATACTGACCTCTAAGTGCTGCAGGTGACAACTTTAACGCGTGGAGGTATAGAGATGATACCCTGGACCCCTTTTTTTGGCCATATGCAGGTGCAATTGGCGACACGTTCATACTGCAAGCCGATAAGGCTCGCCCACACACAGCGCGGCTGGTACAGCAATACCTTGAAGAGGAGATTATTGTCCGTATGGTGTGGCTAGCACGCTTTTCTGACCTTAACCCAATCGAACATGTGTGGGATGCTCTTGGTAGGCGTGTTGCTGCCCTCAACCCCCTCCACGAACCTTGCAGGGGCTTCAAACTGCTTTGCTACAACAATGGGCATTGCTACCTACGGATCTCATAGACACCATTATTAACAGCATGAAACATCGCTGTCGGGTCTGTATTGCTGTTCTGGGTGACCACACTCCATATTGAGACACTTTTTAATTTAATTTTTGGAATACTGATTTATGTGTTTTTTTAATTTTTATAGTGCGATTTTCTGTAACATATGGTACAATGAAGTATTTCCCCAAATTTCATTCGAATTGTTTGCATATTTTTTGAGTTATAAAATTTTTTCAGTTTGTTCCTTAATTTATGGGAACCGGCGTACTTTTTCCGAAAAGCAGATAGCTATACTACTTTGTCTGAAAAGTAGTTACTTTCGCTATTTTTCAGCTACTTTTTCTTCCTCTAGTATTAAGTTAAAAATGCAAATATGTACATTCTTACATATGGGACTCAGAGCTAAATATCTAGGTAAATTACACAAGTAATTTATCTTTGTATTTACCTCAGCTCTGATCATCTGTAACACAGTCAGTGGCTTATATTCCAGGCTAGATGATATGCCTTGGAGATTCAAATAAAAACACTATCAGCAAGTATCTGCGAATTCAGTTTCTTTACTAACAGAATCGAATCTTGCCATCAACTATCATCAACAAAATAGCTAGCTAGATCATCTCGTACGATCTGTCTTCTCAGGATGTCTGAGATTTTCCAGTAAATAGCGTAAAGGAAGATAATACTTTAACAGTTTGGCTAACTTTCACAATGCCGCCCCGGTGGCGTAGTGGTCCAAGCGATGGCCTCTGATCATTCGTCCGAACGGGGTCCGGGTACGAATCCCGTGAAGTATAGATGTTGTATTTGTCTTACGGCACTGGCTCTCTCCTTTTCCTAGAACCAGTGACTCTAAATTAGGGACGGGCGACTGCTTATAGCCCATTTAGTTGCTCACGGTGGTCGTTAAACCCTAATCACAAAAACAAATATTTCACAATACAAGTCAGGTACATGATTATAAGCAGTGCACACTCAACATCCCTGTTCCAGCCAGTAATGTTTCAGGAAATGTCACGTAATTTGAAGATTTTATTTTATTGTTTAAAGTAATACGATTTGTAGCGGAAGTTTCCACTTCAAGCTATTTTATTTTGTAGCGTGCTACTGCTACAACTATATTTTTCTATTTGTAGTCATGCGTCACACCACTGTAAATGTAGCGCGCTACTACCGATCAATTCTTCAAATTGATCTGTTCATTTAATTTCTTATACTGAAAAGCGCGCGCGCGCGCTCGTGTGTGTTATAACGAAGTAAATTTCTCCGTCATTTCTGTCCACGCCAGGATTCGAACCCGGATCCCCTCATTCCGGAATAAGTCACTCTACCAATTGAGCTACGCGGACGTTTCATTCTGATTCCTATCTGCCTTTACGTCGTGTGCGTCCTCCTGGCAGGTACGTCACATCTCCTGGTACGTTACAGTGTGTGTGTAACATTTTTTTGTACAAATCTTGCAGCTATTTTTTCATTGAAACTCTCATGTCAAAGGGGGTTTGAAATAGTTTTTCTATCGAAACATGAGCTCGTAAACTATGTCTCACAAGGTTGATCAACGCGTAGCGCATTTTTAATAGCCAGCAATCTACCAAAATCCCCTGAACTCTTGTTACAGTCTCTTTTATCACTTCTTTGTCGTGACCTTTCACCTGGCTGTCACCGTTGCTAAACGTAACAAACAAACAAACAACAACAACAAAACAAAACAGATAGGCTCAGTTCTGAATGAGCCGTCAGTTTGGAATGTAGAACTACGATCGGTGTTTTGGATCTTTGTTTGGCGGCGGCTGCTTTCAGGCGTTCTCGATACTCTCTAAGAGTTCGTTGGGCTGCAGTCTTTTTGGGCTTCTTACAGTCCTCATCACTTGCTCTTGCCCTTCATTTGGATTCTCTTCACTTTTGCTTGCGTTCTTTCTGCGAATTCTGCGGCATTGTCAAAAATGTTAAACCGTTCACACGACAACAATTTTTAAATTTTTTTGTTTAAACCACTGCGATATGTTCTTTATACAGTATATTTGAATAGATCTCGTCGAAAACGATACCGAGGACAGTTATTTTGCACTCACGGTTGTCTAGATAAACCGCGATATTGTCAAAAGTGTTCATCGGTTCACAAGTAAACAATTTTAAAAATGTTCAGTTCGAACCACTGCAAAATGTCCTTCATATATTTCAATATATCTCGTCGAGAGCTTTAAAACGATATCACGCACAGTCGTGTTGCGCTCACAGTTGCCGAGATAGACTGGGTCAAAAGCGGCGGCACCTCCAGAAATATTGCATCATCTCCCCCGCGCACAGGGAGCGAGGGGAGTATCGCGAGCAAGATGTATTGCGCAGTACGCGATTTGGACTCCATGCTGTTTACGAATATGCTAACACGATTAGTGTGCCGCACGTATTTTTAACACTATAATGATTTCAATTGAAACCTAGTTTGTCACTGGCGGTCGGCCGCAAGTCGCCCATTATTATCCGCGGAGTTAGACGTAGCCCTACGTCAAAAGTGGAGGTTCAGAACGTGACGTTAAGGAGTGAAAAGTGCAACCAAGAAGTAACACAACCTGTACAGGAAAGAAAACTCAAAGGTAAAGTTTGATATATAAGTACTTGTCAAAAAGAGGCCCGCTACATGTGTGGTCCCGGGACTCAGGCGGCCATTAAGAGTCATTGATAAGATTATTAGGTTAAAAGAAGAGAGAGAGAGAGAGAGAGAGAGAGAGAGAGAAGAGTCCGGCAATTCGCAATGTCCGGCAAAACCTGCTACTTCAAAATATGTCATATTTATATAGTTCTCTCCTGCAATTCTGTGTTTATTAGGTTAAAAGAAGAGAGAGAGAGAGAGAAGAGTCCGGCAATTCGCAATGTCCGGCAAAACCTGCTACTTCAAAATATGTCATATTTATATAGTTCTCTCCTGCAATTCTGTGTTTATTAGGTTAAAAGAAGAGAGAGAGAGAGAGAGAGAGAGAGAGAAAGAGAGAGAGATAGAGAGAGAGAGAAGAGTCCGGCAATTCGCAATGTCCGGCAAAACCTGCTACTTCAAAATATTTGTCAGACACGATGTCGTATTTATATAGTTCTCTCCTGCAATTCTGTGTTTATTAGGTTGAAAGAAGAGAGAGAGAGAAAGAAGAGTCCGCCAATTCGCAATGTCCGGCAAAACCTGCTACTTTAAAATATTTGTCAGACACGATGTCGTATTTATATAGTTCTCTCCTGCAATTCTGTGTTTATTAGGTTGAAAGAAGAGAGAGAGAGAGAGAGAGAGAGAGAGAGAAGAGTCCGCCAATTCGCAATGTCCGGCAAAACCTGCTACTTCAAAATATGTCATATTTATATAGTTCTCTCCTGCAATTCTGTGTTTATTAGGTTAAAAGAAGAGAGAGAGAGAGAGAGAAGAGTCCGGCAATTCGCAATGTCCGGCAAAACCTGCTACTTCAAAATATGTCATATTTATATAGTTCTCTCCTGCAATTCTGTGTTTATTAGGTTAAAAGAAGAGAGAGAGAGAGAGAGAGAGAGAGAGAAAGAGAGAGAGATAGAGAGAGAGAGAGAAGAGTCCGGCAATTCGCAATGTCCGGCAAAACCTGCTACTTCAAAATATTTGTCAGACACGATGTCGTATTTATATAGTTCTCTCCTGCAATTCTGTGTTTATTAGGTTGAAAGAAGAGAGAGAGAGAGAAAGAAGAGTCCGCCAATTCGCAATGTCCGGCAAAACCTGCTACTTTAAAATATTTGTCAGACACGATGTCGTATTTATATAGTTCTCTCCTGCAATTCTGTGTTTATTAGGTTGAAAGAAGAGAGAGAGAGAGAGAGAGAGAGAGAAGAGTCCGCCAATTCGCAATGTCCGGCAAAACCTGCTACTTCAAAATATTTGTCAGGCACGATGTCATATTTATATAGTTTTCTCCTTCAATTCTGTGATTATAAAGGCTCAAGAACATAACTTGTGAAAACACAAGTTCACCGCTGGTGACTCAAACCCTCATCCTTCTGCAACGGGGCCTAATTTTTCCCAATTAAGCTACACTGACAAGGACTTATCACTGCTACTTGCCGTCTTGACATGTGCGTCACCTTTGTAGCACGTCACACATATCCCCCTACCCCCTAAGAAAGGCGGGGGCATGAAATCGCAGGTTTCGGGTCCGCCGCAAACCGTGCTTGAAGTAACACTCTGTGGAAGAAGGAATTCTAATTAATTCCAGATGATGTGCGGAAGGAACATCACACATTTTTTGAAGAACCTAAGTGCCAGTGATTCATCTTTACGTTTGGGCGCCAATGTGAAAACCCAACTTTGCAGTTGGCGGAATCCACATCCTTCTGCTCCTGAGCCGAATGTTTTCCCAATTAAGCTATGCAGGCAAAGGCTTTTAGTTGCTACTTGCCGTGCTGACATGTGCGTTACCTCTGTAGTACGTACGTCACAAACTTACTAAAAAGATTTGAATATTAGCAATGTATTGTTTTTATTTCGTGATGCACTTTTTCTTTTTTAATTTGGTCTTGTTTGGATTTCCTTTTATTCTACCTAAATGGAGAACAGCCAGGAAAGTTTTTCCAATATTTGGTAATAGGTCAAAGTAAGTATCTTTTACTTAAGATTACCTCCAGGCACGCATATTTTGTGGAAGATGATAAAAGCAGTTTGTCTGCAAAGTACTTTTCTACCCCTCTAGCTCACTGCGTTTTAATGGATTACCAAATTCTAGCCACCGGCTTTGCGCATCCTCGCACGCATGCGCGCCCAAACAAAATACGTGAACGTGACTTTCCGTAATCGGTCAATCGAAAAGTCTTTTCGTGATGCCACCAGTGATGATCAAAATGAAGAGGAAATCCTGAAGACAATATGCCCTTGTTTCTCTTCTGATGTGGGATATAGAGCGAGCATCCAGGCGTTGTCCTACTCCATTTTGACGTGCATCAAAGAAAGGTGAAAAAAGAAAAAGGTGTTTCACTATGCAGAAATCGTATGCAATATCTTTGGAGCGATAATCCCAAAAGGAATGTTTATCGTTGTACGTTGTTATCTATCCATACTTTGATACAAACAGCGTTTAAATTTTAATTTTATTTAAGCGGTTACCCATTCTAGTGAATTTCGTGGAAGATTGAAGCTGACTTTAAGTTATTTGCATTTTTCTTAAAAGCAAAATACGGTCATTTATCAATCTTTTAAGGCATTTAAATTCCTGCAGAATTAGAAAAACATTTCTGTCTTCTTTTGAAGATAAATGATTTGATACTATTTAAAGCTTTACAGATATAACGATCAAATTTTGCGATATGCTTTTTTTTATGGCAACAAGAAATTCTGTGTAATCATAAAACTATGTATTGAGCTTCTAGCATTTTAGACATTTAAACGAAAAATGCACTTGAGTAACTTGAAAACTGTCTTTCAGCTTTCTAACTACACCACTTTTTTTTTTTTATTCGTTAAATTGTACTTTCTGCTTCGGAGAACAATTTCTCATTTCCTTCTCACAAGTACGTTTCAAATTTAAAAGATAACTAACAAATTACGTTTCAAATTAAGGCATAACCAAAGGAAAGCTATGGTTCCAGAGTCAGATTTAATGAATACGTCCTTTGGAAGGGTGTAAGATTATAACTAAGCAAAAGGGTTCTTAAAGCTATCAAATGCACTGAAGGCACGAGCAAAGAACCGTAGGGTGGTGACATGTACCCCTCAACTTTTGGTTTCAGTTTGTCACCCAATATGCTATGCTCCCTAAACTCCTGCAAGAAGGTCAAAGTGTAACTACGTAGTAAGACTCAAGAGATAAGAGCTTATGTGTGCAGTGCTCAGCGTGCTGTGATAGGTGAATGATTTATGCTTTGAGCTATTTGTAATCTATATAATATACATACTTGATGTACGATTCTATGTTAGGAGAGAGTAGAGAGCTACGATTTGTTATTTGTTTTAAGAAAGCATTCACGCTTGTTGTGATTTAAGCTTTACCACTTGTAATTTCGAACGGATTGTGGATGTTTGAATAACCACGTGCTGATTGAGAACAATAAAAGACTGGATTTGTAACCTTATTTTTTGCTGAACCCTTGACCGCATTGGTGCAGAAATATATTTGTATGTTAGTTAAGATGTAACGTACCAGGAGATGTGACGTACCTGCCAGCAGGATGCATACGACATAAAGGCAGATAGGAATCAGAATAAAACGTCCGCGTAGCTCAATTGGTAGAGCAACTTATTCCGGAATGAGGGGACCCGGGTTCGAGCCCCGGCGCGGATAAAAATGGCGGAGAAATTTAGATGATGTAACGTACCAGGAGATGTGACGTACCTGCCAGCAGGACGCACACGACATAAAGGCAGATAGGAATCAGAATAAAACGTCCGCGTAGCTCAATTGGTAGAGCAACTTATTCCAGAATAAGAGAATCCCTTCTCCAGCACTTCAGGAAAAAAAAATAATAAGGGGTAGATGATGTAACGTACCAGGAGATGTGACGTACCTGCCAGCAGGACGCACACGACATAAAGGCAGATAGGAATCAGAATAAAACGTCCGCGTAGCTCAATTGGTAGAGCAACTTATTCCGGAATGAGGGGACCCGGGTTCGAGCCCCGGCGCGGATAAAAATGACGGAGAAATTTACTTCGTTATAATGGCGCCCGAACTATCCGGATGACCCGACCGTTCAAAATCTCGCAATGGTGTGATGTTATTTCCACACCGCGAGATAGGAAAAATCAGAGAAGCTCTTCTCCAGCGCTTCGAAAAAAAAAAAATTGACTGGGAGTTCTCAAGGGCATGTTCTACAGTGGATGGCTGCCTGCAACGATTCATGGTCACGGTTGCACGGTTGACCCGTGGGCCATGCCCCAGGCCTTCTTTCGGGGGGGGTGATGTGACGTACCTGCCAGCAGGACGCACACGACATAAAGCCAGATAGTAATCAGAATAAGCGTCCGCGTAGCTCAATTGGTAGAGCGACTTATTCCGGAATGAGGGGACCCGGGTTCGAATCCTGGCGTGGACAGAAATGACGGAGAAATTTACTTCGTTATAAAAATTTTAAGCTTCTACGCATGAGAAGAAATCTAAGGTGTCATAGTGAAACCAATTTATTACATCAAGTTAAATCTTATGTGAGATAGGCTGTGCAGTGTTGTAAGTTAATAAGCTGTGCAGTGTTATAAGTTAATAAGCTGTGCAGCGTTATAAGCTGACAAGAAAAACTTTTGTGTTCCAAAAGGAAGATAGCTTAACGTTAAGATAACAGTTACAAGCAAACTTATACAATACTCAACTATTATTTTATGGACGTTAAGTTCTGAAAATATAACGCGAGATCGCTAAGAGAGAGAGAGAGAGAGAGAGAGAGAGGGAGGAAATTTAGAAGTTCTAAGTACCATACTTTATGATCACGTAGAATCTTCTAGAAAATTATAAAATGAGTTATCATGCTCACAGTATTACCACGCCCGCAATGTGTTGTGGTGATACAGGAACAGGAAAAACATCGTCTAATATGTTAAACAGTGAGGTTACGTCCTCAGTAATTTTGGGAACCCAAGTTCAAAGTTTACGGACTTCGCGTCATGATGTCATATGGCCCTTTTACGAGCTCATTTCCCCTTTTACGAGAAAATGAGTCTTTTACGAGAATAAAAAACTCATATGCTGCATAACTAGTGACAGAAAAACATACGCAGTACTCTGAGAATCGCGCCACACAGAATTGAGGGATAACATGATATAATTTATTTTAAAATAAGAAACAAGTCATATTACAGCCTTGCTGGATAAGGCGTTTTAGTGTTTTAAGGTTAGTGTTTTCATCAAATCACTTGTTGCACAAACAACACAATCACAAACTTAACAAAGTAAATAAAGCCCAGAGTTCAAATGTATGAGAGCAACTTACGTTATATAAAGTCCAAGTGCTTTATTCCTTCCAAATGTAGAAGTAACACGATTACAAAAACTTTGCTATAACATTAATAATACGCAACAGCAATCACATATAAGTAGAGACCGGATTATATGGATTAAAAAATAGCAAAACATACACTTAAAATACACGAAATATGTACTTAAAATGTAAAATATACATTTATAACTTTTTTTATTACTACACTTGTAATGAGGTACGGTTCTGAATTTTCATCTTTTTCATCATATCTTCATCATTTTCATGCATAACTCTATTTTGGTCTCCTATATCTCGCGCACAAATCACCTATTGCTTATTACTGTTGTCCTCCCCTGTTAAATCCGGCGTATATATGAAGTCCAGTGGGGAGGCGTGACTTTTTTGGTTGTGTTACCAGAATCCCACAACAGGGCTCTTAAGAGTTAATAAATGATAACAAAACGGTATTAAAATTATACTTTATTATCATGTTAAGCTTTTTTTAATCACTAAAGCTGAGAGTTTCTGTCGTCTGCAAGGCATTTTTAAGCGCAAAGTTCCATATTTTTTATTTTCAAAAACTTTGTCTCTAGAAAAGTATATTACAAAACCACACAAGCACTCTAACTCATGACATGAGCATTCGAAGGGTCCGGCATAGAGGAAGCACTGCCGTTCAGTCTGGTTCTTCCAAACACAGCTTGAAGATAGAGCTAAATAAAAATAACACGTTAAATAATAATAAAACAGTTGTCCACATGCGGTAGGTAGCTCGTAAAGCAAACGTGAGAAAAGCACTGAAATCAAAGGAGGAAAAAGATTATTCACAGCCTAAAAGACGCCATGTAAGCAAATCCTAGAATGGTGGCGCATGCCCTGTGGGTTTGAGTCTACCTGAGAGTTCACGCAGTCTCTTCGGCTTCGAGCGCAAGCGCAGTCGAGAGAACTCGCGTGTTACGTAACCTCTATCAGAAGTGGAAACACAAACACCTGCCTAACTTTTCCAATGACTCAACTTATCAATAATAGCTCTTCACTGGTTTTGCCCTCTGCACGAATGCGAAAGGGCTGCATGAAATTTTGGACGATATAGTCGTTGTTGGTAAACGCCTTGTCGATATGTTTCGACAAAGGAGATGATCCAAGGTAAAAAAAAATAATAATAAATAAGGGGGGATACGGCAGGCTGGCTTTGCTCATTGTCCTAAAACGCTTCACATTATTACAGAGGGTGAGTCGAAAGTTTTGCAATATTTGGATCACTTTATGTCTTCATGCGTACCTTTACGACGAAAGCTGACTAGCATTCAAAGTATAGGCCATCGTGTTGCACCGTTTTTAGCCATCTGTCTGCCAGTTCTTCGATTCTACAGAGAGTGAGTCGAAAGTTTTGCAATATTAGGATTACTTTATGTCTTCATACGTACCTTCACGACGAAAGCTGACTAGCATTCAAAATATAGGCCATCGTGTTGCACCGTCTTTAGCCATCTGTCTGCCAGTTCTTCGATTCTACAGAGGGTGAGTCGAAAGTTTTGCAATATTTGGATCACTTTATGTCTTCATACGTACCTTTACGACGAAAGCTGACTAGCATTCAAAGTATAGGCCATCGTGTTGCACCGTTTTTAGCCATCTGTCTGCCAGTTCTTCGATTCCGCGGCGGTAACAGTTCTTGTCCTTCGAGGCGAAAAACTCCTTCACCCCAGCTGCCACCTCCTCCTGGTTGTTCAATTGCCGCCCGCGAAGGAAGTGGGCCACGGACAGGAAAAGGTAATAATACCACGGGGCAAGGTCCGGACTATATGCTTTGTGTGGCATCAGTTCGATGCCCTCAAGTTCCTGGTGTCTTGCCCGAGTCGTTCTTGCGGTATGAGGCCGAGCGTTGTTCAGCTGTAGTAGAGCGCGCTATCTGTTCACCAGTGCCGGGTACTTCTCCTCCAAAACGGCATACATCCGCTCCAGCTGTTCAGTGTAGAGATTGGCGTTGATGGCCCGACCATCTGGAACACATTCGTAATGGATTATCCCCTCGAATTTCCACCAGACGCAGAGCATCACCTTGGGCTCGAAGAGCCCACGTTTGGCAACAGGTTCAGGAAGCTGACCAGGGCTCAACTATTGCCGTTGTGAGTTAGGATTACGGAAATAGACCCACTTTTCATCGCACGTAACAATTCTCTTGATGAAACGTACATTGCACGGGTTCTCTAGGAGTTTCGTGCACACTTCCAGTCAGCGGTTTGCTTCAGCTGGCGTGAGTTCGTGAGGGACAATGCGGTAGCTCCTGTAGACCTTGCCGAGGTCTTGAAGGTGACATACCACGGTGGTCTGTTATATGTCCAGCTCGCCTGATGATCTCCGAGTGCTGGTTGTCAGATTTACCTCTACGGCCTGGCGCACAGCCTCCGAATCCACGGTTCGCGGCCTACCTGACCTTGGTTGATCGTTGAGGTTTCTGTAACCTAAGCGAAATTTCTTGAACCATCTGGTTGCGGTGCTGTGGTCCACGGAACCTTCCCCTTTCGCATGACAAATGTTTCGTGTTGCTTGAGAAGCGTTATGGCCGAGTTCAAACTAGTAAAGCCAAAGTTTCCTAATCAACCGGTTGTGGCTGTTCATCTTTTAGTCCCAATTACAGACCAGACAGAACGACGACATGCAATGCTGTTCACAGCAACGACTACCACTTCATATCCCTTTCGACGGACTGCAGTGCGTGACTTGAACTAGTTTAAACAGATGACACACCCGCCGCACCACATGCCTTTATGCAAATATTGCAAAACTTTCGACTCACCCGAATCCATAATTTACGTATTACTGCCCTTATTTCCTAGTAATAAGGCCACTAATTGTAATCGTGAACAACGAAACTCTTGGTACCGGACATTATATCTCATAGCAAATTTCACAGGATGTTTTAGGTCGCTTTCTGAAATATTCCTTTATTCCTTTAAATGGATCTGCTGAGTGTCTTCGCATTCTTTCCATTTTTGAAAAAAAAAATGGTTTTGCTGCGAGCAACAAGTAATAGTTTTCCCCCCTCGTAGTTACGCTTTCGGTCGATATTCACTTAAATATCTTAATCAATCTAAAACAATATAATTCGCTTTGTCTGAACGTTTGAACGTTTGTCCCACTTTGATGCGCAGTGGAAAGAGTCATCACCATAGCAACAACCGAGAAAGAAACATTTGTGACGTCACTCTTTGCTTTTCGTGTTTTCGGGCAGATGTTCCGCGAAGAGAAACTGCGAAATATGTCAGCGTGTGACTCAACAACTCTATGACGTAGTACTTTTTTTTTTATTTTTGCAATGTTCATGAAACATACTTTCACATTTGGACATTACAAACAAAAAGAATACCTGGTTATTAAATAATTACTCTACATATCTTATTTTCCCCGTCTTTTTTGACGGGCTTTCACCTAGTATTATTACATTTTACAATTTTCATGCCTGATATCTTCGGCGGAAAAACTGATGAATGACACAATAAGAATGTATCATTCCCGTCGACATACCTTTGAAATATTTACTATTTTCATTTCTTTACGTAATGATATGTCGTCTTTCCTTTAGCAAGGCACGGACTTGCCGCCGCCGGGATACCGGGAGAATTCCCGGTGGGCCGCCATATTCAGGGCCGGAAGGCCTTACGCTAACTTAAGAATAGAAAAAGTATAGACAGGGTGGTCATAAAGTAACTTGGCCTATTTACGAGCTTCTAGTGACCACAGTTTTTGACGAATTGGGTTAAGATTTGGGATTTAGACGTTTAAAGATATGCGCTCGAGATTTATGCAGATCAAATGAATCGTGCTCTCACAGTTACGGTGTCAGCTCACGAATTACGGAAATTTCCAATGGCAACACCCACCACCCATTTTGTGATATCTCATTGTGATCAGCACCTTAAAAAACCACAAATGGCGTTAACAGTTTCTTTCTAGCCCTAAAGGCCACTGCACTGACCAATAGCACTTTCAAATGATATGAGAAGTAACAACAAAAGAGATAAAAAAAAGTCAAAAAGAAACGGTGACATCCTTTCGTCACTCATTTGCATTGTATCTGCAGTAGTGATGACGCACGTCATTTGCATAAATCACCGTCGCCTATCACGAAACATGCAATTGGCGAACACAGTTTGTTTTACGTCTTCGCAACCAGTTCCTATAAAAAGCATTGACGGCTGGACGTTGAGTCAGTATTGTGTCTGCACGTGTAGGAGAACAAGATGAGAGTTTCCGCTAAACATCGTGGTGAATTGGTCAAGCTCTATTTCATTAATGGTTGTAATACTGCAGAGGCGCTGCGTGTTTTTCGTCGAATCCATAATTTACGTCGGGGTCCATGTTCTATTCAAGCTGTGCGGGACTTGGTGCGTAAATTTGAAGATACGAGGTGCACATGCGATAGACTCGAGCTGGGCGACCTTCCCTCCAGTTGAACTTGTTGCTGAAGTGCATCACACGATTAATGACGATCGTCATGCAACTGCACGAGGTGCTTCTCGCATTCTGCATGTTTCTAAAATTACGATCTTAAAGATTCTTTGATCGGTACTCCAGATGTTTCCGTACCGGTATCATCGAGTCTAAATGCTGCAAGAAGGTGACGAACAGCTACGTTTGGAATTTGCGAATGAATTTTTAATAAGATATAACAGTGACAACAGCTGGCCACTGCGCATACTGCGGATTGACGAAGCACATTTCATGTTAACTGGCAAAGTGAACTCTTAAAAACTGTGTGCATTGGGCAGACAAACATCCCCACGATTTGTTACCTCTTCCATCACAGGAAGCCAGAGTGACTGTGTGGTGCGCCATCACAAGCACTTTCATTCTAGGCTCCTACGACTTTGAACAAGTGGCCCCTCACGGTTTACGGACGTGTACTGAACCGGGTGCTTCCAGTAATGTTAACGAATTACGTCATTCCAGAGCTGCATCAACGACGTGTAATATCTGACGTCATTTAGATGCAAGACGGTGCTCCACCAGATGTCAGCAAATGTGTCAAATAATTGTTCGAACAGCACTTCGGTAAAAGAATTATATCTCGCCATTTTGCATTTCCATGGCCACCACGGTCTCCAGATCTTACAGCAATGGATTTCTGGCTCTGGGGATTTCTGAAATCAAAAGTGTACAAAGATAATCCAAGAACTTTTTCTGACATGAAAGAAGCCATTAAACGAGAGGTTATTCACATTCCATGTAACATGTTGCATGCTTCGGTAATGTCCACGATTCCCCTCATGCGATCTGTCATTACCTGTGATGGCAGACACATCGAGCATTTGTAAATAAAGGTAATTGTGACGTTTTTTTTGTTTTTTTTTTACTTTCTTTCCTCTTTTTTTGTTACTTCTCATATCATTTGAAAGTGCTATTGCTCAGTGACCTTTAGGGCTAGAAAGAAACTGTTAACGCCATTTGTGTTTTCTTAAGGTGTTGATCACAATGAGATATCACAAAGTGGATGGTTTGTGTTGTCATTGGAAATTTCCGTAATTCGTGAGCTGACACTGTAATCGCGAGAGCACGATTCATTTGATCGGCATAAATCTCGAGCGCATATCTTTAAACGTCTAAATCCCAAATCTCATCCCAATTCGTCAAAAACTGTTGTCACTAGAGGCTCGTAAATAAGCCAAGTTACTTTATGACCACCCTGTACTTATATTTAAACATTCTAGTATAAGAAAACCAAGTTATACTAAAGTGGCAAAGTTTGTTTACCACTTTAACCGGCTCAAGGGGAAAAAAGAGCCCTTCGTATCAAGGGTTCTGTTGAGCCAAACACTGTTTTTGATCCCTCCTCTCCCCTTTCTGGATTCAAATTTAAACCTCGTCCCTTAGGGCTAATGTCCTGTACTTCAGTCCGCTTTTTCCAATTAAAGTTGTAGTTGAGTAATCAATGCAATCTAATCAAATATGCTACCAATAGTCTGGGATATAAACTCAAAATTCATTGTGAACGTTAATGCATTGAGTTCACCTACGGTAAAAATATTTGGGGTGCAGCTTTCTATATGTGCATTTTTTTTTTTCTTGAACAGGATCTGCATTTTATTCACTACTCTTGACCTGCAGTTCTGGAACGTCTGTTTCAGCTATAGCAAAAATACTTTTTCATGTGAAAGTAATTAAATAAAAATTAATATCCGCATTCTTTAATTTTTCTCACTTAATAAATTTGAACTGAAATTCTTGCAATTCTAGACATTTTTGAATTTTCCATGATATTTTTTTCCTAATTAATTTTCGGCACATTTGGATTTTCTTTCTCAATTAAAGCGAAGAAACTGTAACAAATTCTGAATTCAGTTTTCGTAGTAAAATACATAAGAATGGGATACAATCTTCGGCAGTCTCTCTTAGAGAACGTACCTTGTTTATTGCGTCTCAGCAAAGGAAGTAATTTTATTCTTACTTTAAATTTTACTAGGGATCTGTGGTCCAGGGAATCAGGTAAAATGTTGTTAATTATTGCCGCAATACAAAAAACTGCAATGATTCGCAAACTTAAACTTGTATTGAAAAGATCTTTAAACAGTAAACGGTGATGCTGACATATAGTTTTTTTTTTTAGGGAGGGCACCTTTATAATTGTTCCCAAAAGTGGGCCGATCAAGATCAGCTTCCAAGGCCGTTTGTGTATCGCCAGTCCGCCAGTCCGCCACTCCTTTTAGCTAACTTAGTCTTGTGATTCATTTTGAAAAATTAGGATCTCTGTTTAAGATTAAACTGAAAAACAAATACAGACAGCTGCTAAAATAATCACCATCTTTCAGTTAACACTGTGCTGTGTTACCGATTTTGTTTTCCACTCTCTTTGCTGGCTGACAGTCATGAGGCCAGCAAAAACAGTTGATAAATTAATTATTGTTCTCACGAGCTAGAGCACGGCAAGGCACAAGGCATCTTTCTTTGCTAACGTACGGAGCATGCGCCGAAAAACTTCTGCCCATTTTATTACTCAGAGCTTGTTATCACAAGAAGGAAGAAATTCCACAAATCGGTTCTTCGCAAAAGAGGAACTCTTTTGTTTTCTTTAATTTTTTTAGTGCATTTTACGAGGGAATTTTGGAAGCAGGCTCACAAAACAAATACGTATTCATTAATTTAATTGCAATAATGCCTGTTCATTGACGTCTTAAAACTTTCCCGGGCTACCTGATTCTAGCGAATGAATGGCTCGACGAAGGGGCAGCAAGCAATATCTTCCACCATGACTGAAGGAGAGAATATTCAGATTTTTGGTCATTTTTTGGTCGATTCAGATTTTGGTCAATAGGAAGCATCACGAGAAGGCAGGATTGTCATTTGTCAAGGAGAGACCATATCCTGCACCAAATAAAGTGTCATCATCATCATCATTGTCAACCATTATCAATCCACTGCTGGACGAAGGTCTCCCCAAGTTTCCTCCACAACGGTCTGTCTTGTGCCAGTCTCCTCCATGTCACTCCCGCATATTTACGAATTTCATCCACCCATCTCCCATGTGGTCTTTTTCTGGGTCTTTTCCTGTCCCTTGGAATCCAATCTAAAATTTCGGCTGTCCATCTATGGTCTGTCCTTCTGGCAGTATGTCCAGCCCATTGCCATTTCAGGGATTTAACTCTGATCATGATGTCTTCCACTCTCGTCATTTTTCGGATCCACGAGTTCCTCTTCTTATCTCTCCTGGTTATACCAAGCATGCACCCCTCCATACTTCTTTGAGTTGTCTGCAGCCTTTGTATGTCTCTTTTAGTTAAGGTCCACGTCTCGGCACCATACGTAAGCACTGGAAGGATGCATTGATCAAACACTTTTCTTTTAAGACATAATGGCATATTGCTCTTGAAAATTATGCTGTTTCTTCCAAAAGCTCTCCAGGCAAGTTTTGTACGCCGATTAATTTCTTCATCAATGTGACCCTCACTCGATATCTGCTGTCCAAGATAAACATACGTATCTGTTATCTCCAGTTTTTCTCCATCAATCGATAAATCTTCATTTCTTGTAAAAGCATTGAACATCACTTTTGTCTTCTGAAAGTTCATTTTTAACCCCACTTCTTTACTCTTGTCAGCAAGTTCCTGGATCATACTCTGCAGCTCTGATGGGGTAGTTGCAAAAATGACTACGTCATCAGCAAAACGAAGGTGGGTTAGATAATCTCCATTAATCTTTATCCCTTTGTTTTCCCAGTTCAGTGATTGAAAGACATTTTCCAATGTGGCATTAAAAAGCTTCGGAGATATGGTGTCACCTTGTCTCACTCCCTTTCCAATTTTTATGTGTGTTGTATTTTCAAACAGCCGAATCTTTGCACTTGCATTTTCATAGATGTTATTAATAATATTAATGTATGCATCTTCAATACCGCAGGATTTCAGAGCCGTGGTAACTGCTGATGGTTTCACCGAATCAAAGGCTTTTTCATAATCGATAAAAGCCATGCACAATGGAAGTTCATATTCCCTCGCTCTTTCAATTAGTTCTCTCAGTACGTGGATATGATCTATTGTGCTGTAGCCACTCCTGAATCCAGCCTTTTCTCTCGGTTGAGCCATGTCCAGTGTTACCTTCAAGCGGTGTGAAAGAACTTTAGTGAAGATTTTATAAACCACTGACAGGAGGCTGATAGGTCTGTAGTTCCTGAGATCCTCAATGTCACCTTTTTTATGTAGCAGGATCATTGTAGCATTGTTCCAATCCTCAGGAATCTTCCCATCATTAAGGCATCGAGTGAAAATTTGGGCGAGTACTGTTTCAATTTCTCCACTTGCTTCTTGTATGATGTCTATAGTAATTCCATCTTCTCCTGGAGCTTTCCCCCGCTTCATGTTCTTGATTGCATGAGCAACTTCTGCTGGGAGGACTGGAAGAACTCTGGTACCTTTCATGATGTCTGGAGTACATGTATCATCCCTTTCATATAATTTGGAGTAGAAATCTTTCACTCTTGTCAAAATTTCGCCTCTATTTCTTGTTATAGAACCATCTTCTTTTCTCAGAGCCATAATCTGTTTTCTTCCCTTACTGAGATGTCCCTTTGCTATCTTTAGGCTTTGGTTGTTTTCAATTGCTTTCCTCACTAGCTCACAGTTGAATTTCCTTACGTCTTCAGTGATACTTTTTCGTGCTGTCTTGCATAGCTCTATATATTCCACTTTGGAAGTCACATCTTCTTTAGTTGTCCTCATCTCTCTTCTTTTTTGCATCAACATTTTGGTTTTTCCTGATAATTTGTTCACATGCAACTTGTTCTTAGACCCAGCTAATTTTGTTGCTGTTTCCATAAGAGCTTTGGTTACTTTTCTGTTAACTTCCGAAATATCCACTTCTTCCGATGTTAGGCCTTCTAAAGCAGAGAATCTGTTCTTCAGTTCCAACTTGAAAGTATTATGGTGTTTTTTAAGGTTGGTTATGTCAATACATTTTGTTTGTCTTATGAGCTTGCCACGTTCCAGTTTAGTGTTGAGGTGCATCTTACATCTCACCAATCTATGGTCACTACCTGTGTTGAACTTGTTCAGCACACTGCAGTCTTCGATGACGAATTTTTTGTTACACATAATAAAATCAATTTCACTTGTCGTCCCAATTGGATGTCTCCATGTCCATTTCCTGTGTGGCTTTTTCTTGAAAAAGGAATTCAAGATGAAAAATCCTTCTGCCTCTGCAAACTCAACGAGAGTATTTCCACGCTGGTTTCTGTTGCCGTAACCGAATTTACCTACTGAAGTTTCATTTTGTTGCCGGTGCCCTATTTTTGCATTGAAATCTCCCATAATTATCTTCAAGTGCTGCTTACCTTTATTATTTAGATGACGAATTTCCTCATAAAATTCTTCAATTTCTTCTTCAGGATGACTTGTGGTGGGTGCATAAGTTGGAATAATCTGAGCCTGGTATCTTCTCGATAGTTGGATAACGAGTCGTGCAGCTCTGTCAGAGGAACTTTCAACTTCTACCACTTTATCCTTCAGTTTCTTGTTTATTATAAATCCAACACCACTAGTTCTGCCAGTATCTGTCCCACGATAATAGAAGAGATGTCCACTTTTCAGTTCAATGAGATCTTCTCCTTTTCTCCTTACCTCACTTAGCCCGACGATGTCCCACTTGATCCTTTGTACACTGTAAAAAAATTTATCGTAAATTTCACAGTTTTGGACCGTTAATAAGGTTGCCATCCTTTGACTGTAAAAAACAGTTTTGTACTGTATTAATTACGGAAAACAACTGCGAAAGAACAGTCAGGAACTGTTATTTTGACAGTTTTGTACCGTATTATTTACGGAAAACAACTGCGAAGGAACAGTCTGGAACCGTTATTTTTACAGTTTTGTACTGTATTATTTACGAAAAAACTGTGAAGGAACAGTCAGAAACCATTATTTTTACAGTTTTGTACTGCATTATTTACAGAAAACAACTGTGAAGGACAGTCAGAACCCGTTATTTTTACAGTTTTGTACTGTATTATTTACGGAAACAACTGTAGTTTTTACAATTTTGTACCGTATTTTTTTATGGGAAGGAACAGTCAGGAACTGTTATTTTTACAGCTTTGTTTTGTACTGTATTATTTACAGAAAAGAACTGTGAAGAAAGAATTACAAACGGTAATTCTTACAGTTTTATACTGTTGTTTACAGAGAGAAGAAACAGTCAAACTGTAAATCTTAGTTTTAAGATTATTAACCTAGCAATCAGATATGCCTGAATCGTGTGATTTTTTACTGTTCAATATGTAATATCACATCAGAAAACTTGAATATTACATCTCAATCCAGGGTGACAATTTCTAAGTTTTCGTACATGATATTACATATTGAACAGTAAAAAACAGGCAATTCAGGCATATCTGATAGCTAGGTTAATAATCCTGTGACCTTGTTCCACATAAGGGAAGAACGCATCTTCAGCTGAATGAATAGTAAAACTTGCTTTATATAATGTGTTATTTTAATACAAACACTTGTGAAACAGGTGAAGTAAACAGTGTGCTCACAAAAAACTTTAATGATAATGTATAACAATGAATACGCACTTGTTTTATTGTGCTTATATTAAACATATGCTACTTATAAGCTTACTTGTTTTGTGTGCTGGCAAATTCAGCATCAGTCAGTTCTGAACATGATTCAGTGAAAGTGGTCTTATAAAGTAGGATATGTGTGATATAAAAGCAATAAAAATGTGTTCTCCGAGAACAACTGCAGTCAGTGTGGCGAGGTGTGGAAAAACACAAAGGTTGAAAAAACAGCTGAAGCTCAGATTTTCAGACAACAACATGGAGGGAAAGCACAAACGAATATTGAGCTGCCCAAGGATGATCATTGATTACATCTGAAATGTTAGAAGTATCTAACTTGCTACATAGACCACAGTCACAGCATGATGCAATAACACAAGATAATAGACATATCTGGTCAGTATTGCATTACAATTTGGCAGCCTGAACATGGTTTCCCTCTTCACAAAATAACACGGGAATGATAGGGAATTGTTGGCCCTCGACAACATAATACAGGCTGCTTTATGGTAATAGGGACTTCATCCTTTCTATTCTCCAGACCTTGCCACAACTTACCTTTCAGAATGTTTCAAAGATAAAGAGCTTTTCAAGAAAGCCACATAGGCATGGCTATAAGAGCCTCATACATATTTTACTGCCACATAAAGTTAAAGAAAATATTTTAAAAAATTGTCCCAATGGTTTCCCTCTTTACAAAATAAGATGTTTAGCTGTGTTTTCTTATTTATATACTGTCATTCATAAAGAGCAATAAAAGGGCTACTTTATTATTTTTAAAAATGGCTCTTTACTGAGAAATACTTTTGAATTTTCATCACCAAATCATAAATTTTGTGATTACCATCCAAACCATTATACCACGAGGCACAGTAGAATTCCAGAATTTCAACCTGTCATCAGTACAGCTTGTTCAAAGGATTATGCATTAAAAATTACTTTTATATTGATTGGTTACAATTTTAAAAAGGTGACAATGCTGAAAGGCCCAAGAAATCAGCAAAGATAATTGCTTTTTATTGCTGTCAAAGGTATGTTTTTATTCCCACAATAAAGATGTAGAATACAGATTCAAAATAGTTTCTCTTTTAGAGAAGTCGTATAACATCAGTAACTAAGCAGACTAGATATTAAACATGAAATAGACTTATCTTTTACAAATAACGTTTTTATTAAATAAGTGGTAAAGAAATTGTGGTACATAGTTGAAATATTTGTTTTTTATTGTTTTGTCCACTCAAAGTCAGTCATTCATTCATTAACAAAAGAATGTTTGGACTGTATGGGTCATTTTATCTCTCAATTTTGATTCCATGCTCAGGGTTGATGTTGAGAAGGCACCTATACAAAAAAAAAAGTATCAAGTTTAGGAAACATAGAAATATATATATATATATATATATTCATTTATTTTATATCTAAATGCTTACATCTAGGAAATATAGCACATAAAACATTACCAAATGTATAAGCATTGCAATCTGAGCTGCACACTTGATAACAAAATGAATTTGTTTATCAAGGTCAATTAACAAATATTTAAATGTTTATGCCCAATTATATACTAAAGAAAGACAAAAAATACGAAAATCTCAGGAATACAATACCCTTGCAACTACACTCACGGACAATGAAATTTGTGCACTTAGAAGAAAACATCGCATTGAACTGAAATTTTATGGAATTAATGATACAAATGGATACAAATGGCAAAAACAGAGCTGCAGGACAATTACAGAGGGATCTGTGGCACGCAGTCCGACCTGGAATCCCCGCCAGGAATGGGAGCACATGGGGTGGTAGGATCTCATCCACACATCGCTGGCACGTCAATGATCCATATACTAGCAGGGCTTGAAAAATACCATGCCAGAGATGCCCGAGGCATGTAAATTATTGGCCTGGGTAAGTAAAAATGAAATCTAGTAGCCCGGTCGGTTGGGCAACTAGGTTCAAAGAAAAAAAATAGTTTGGAATGGAGAATTTTCTACTCTAGAAAAAAAAAAAAAAAAAAGACAGTCGTCGCATGTTTTTCATTTTACTGCAAAAATCACCAGAATTTGTTTTATTATTATGGGAGGAAGCGCTTCTTCAATTATATTATGCTCTACATCCAGAAATTGGGGCCATACGTAGTTTTGCTCCAGATGGCGTTTACAGTTAACGACAGGGTGCATGCCTGGATTGAAACTAGCCTCCGGTGTTTAGTGACAAAATGCGTAAACTGCCCTGAAACAGGAGGATGCAGACTGATGGGCAAAAAAGCCGTGCTTTATGAGGAGGAAGTGACCACAGAATATTTATTGCACAGCCCCGGGTGGGGTTGGGTCTCTGATACAACTTGCGCGAGTGAGGGAGGAGAAATAATGGAAGCCCCCCCCCCACACACACACACACAAAGAACAGCGGTACTACTGAAACAAAGCTTAAGTTTCGTTTAAGATTTAAGAATGAGCCTGTACTGTTACAGTGGACACACACCCCTCAACCTAAAACCTGAAGAAAACTTTAAAATTTGTCCGCCATGTCGCGTATTGTATGAGGCAGCTAGGAATCACAGTTCGGCAGGCTCACATGTTCTTTTACAGTTCAGTTTTTCTTACCCACTAAAATTATGGCAGTTCTTAGAAAACAGCTTAAGGCTTACTTAATGCTAAATTATACAAAATTCGCACCGAACAAAACTAAATAAAAATAGTAATGGCAGTCAATTCGCACTTATTTTACGAACATGAGTGTTGTTCCGCTAGCTGCAAAATATAGGTATCGATCCTGGGACAACGGCACCATTAATGTTACACGGCACTAGCAGTGTTCCTGCCGAGTCGGCCGGTAACGGTGCTTGGGACCTGAAGTACAATTTAGTTGGCCGCGGCACCAGGTGAGAATCTCAGGTGCACTGCTGCACTCAAAGATTCACACCAGAACATAAAAAATGAAAAGTTGAAGAATGACCCGAAGCATGAGGCTTGGGTGAATCCACCGTGTGAACAAAATAACAACAACAAATAAAAAATAAAATAAACTAAAAAAACGATACTTTGGGATCAGAGTTGTGATGAGGTTCACCCGCAATCACCAATTTGTGACTGAGTGTAGTGGTCCGGATCTTACTCCGGTACATTCAATCCCCAACCAGCCAGTACAACACTCACTTTCGCAAATAACACATGATTCTCAAATACACAACACAACATTTAATAACGTTCTGCGAGATTTAAACAGATCCGGCGCTTTCTAGGCGCATAGACAATTGCCCCTCATATGTGGGCAGCATACGGTGTCACACTTTACTGGCGGAAGACGCAGCCGACTGAGTCTCCACCGGACTATCTGAACAAGAGATACTACTCGTTTACACACTAAATAGAGCTGCAGGTGATATTCATATACAATTGCTTAGAGAATGAAAAAAAAATTATATGCAAACGATCACATTAAAAATACTCGCGACACAAAATACACAAGCACGTTAATTTGCGGTATAAGATTATAGGTGCGAAATACTGCCAAAGTTAATTAACTAAATCTAATAAGCATGCACATGCAGATCCCTTCCCCGCTCGCTTTGGCCCTGAACCAAAGTTAAAAGAAACTGTCCCGCCCAGCGGAATTTGTGGCCACACCCTCTCCCTTATTCATGTAAAAAAATAATCAGGAAATGGGCCCTGTAAGAAATTGAAATCTGTATGTGCAGGTATTTCCTCTGAGGTTCAGTCACTCAGCATTACTGCATCTATGTCCATGCAGCTTTGGGTGTCGGGATGGCACAAGTTCGCAGATGTGCGAAGAAAGAAAAAGGAAATATTCATCTACTTACAGTTACGTGACTTTGCTGTGCAAATCCGTTGTGCATCACATAATATCACACGACAAAAAAAAAAAAAACACGCACACAGACACTTGCACCATGTGGCAGCACCGATGATTCAACACTTCACTTTGACGCTTGATGTAAATTAAGCACACAATTAAAATGGTAATATCACGCCGCACTTTGTTGCAATGATTAGAATGCACACTGATCTATTCTCGTGATGACTTGAAGGTGGCCGTTAAGTAAAATAGGCCCTCTCACATCTGCTGTTGCGGTTTCCAAGATTGATTTTCTGTGTTCCTGGGAAATGATTTCTGTTGTCGTGAAGAAATAATTGTGAACGTCAACTGTTTGGAGAGTGGCACGCCCTCACTTCCGCTGCTGCTATAGTGGATTCCGTCCGTCGCTACCTTCCGTCCTTTTTGACCGTTCATTCCCTATTCAGTCAGTTCCTTTCCGTTAGCAAACCATCTACCCTGCCTGAGTACGCAGTTCAAATATGCCACTCGCAGGTTTTGTTTCCATTTTTTTATCGAGTTGCGACAGCCAGCCCTGAGATTAATTTTCTCGGCCGAGCGAAATCAGACGTGCTTTTATCTTAAGCGTATATCAGCAACTGCTGACCGAAAACAACGCTCGAATCCACCCCCTATTCTTTTCAGCGATTCTAAACTCTTAATTGCCCATTGTCCCTCGCATACGTCAGTCAAAGTATCTTTCTCGCTGACAGAGTTATGTGTCTGCTGAGGGTCTCTTGGCCCACCCACTGAAGTAAACATACGGACCACAGCGTTAAGCTACAAGCGGAAAGAAGAAAAGAAAGAAAAGTGAAAAACCACTTCGAACATTGCTGCTTCCATCCGCATTCGAAAGCACATTTCCCTCGTTCGTTTTGCAGCCCCTCTAAGACACTTGAGATAGGAATTTTTATGTTTCACTTCAGGGCTATGTGTGAGGTCTAGCAATTCAAAATGGCAAAAATATTGCGTTTCTTGCCTTCAAAAGCATTGGAGCGACTTCCCAATTATCCCGCAATTTTGTTAATTAATTTAGAGAACAGCCGAAAGAAAAAAACAACGTAAATGAGAAATAAATAAAAAAAACTGAACTGTAAAAGAACATGTGAGCCTGCCGAACTGTGATTCCTAGCTGCCTCATACAATATGCGACATGGCGGACAAATTTTAAAGTTTTCTTCAGGTTTTAGGTTGGGGGCTGTGTGTGTCCACTGTAACAGTACACTTACCCGGGAGAAGAGCAAAAATTACCGACACCGATAACTTACCTAGTTTGTCTGAGAGAACAGTAGTTTGTGTTAGCTGCGGATATAAGTTTTATTTATAAATGGATACGATTGGGGGGGGATCCAGCAATGAGAGCATATCTCATAGTAAGCTATTATGTGGAATTTCCGATCTGTCAGCGGTTGTTACAAATTCGTCTTCTGCATTGTTGAGTGATGTAATTTCAGAATCTGAATCTGTGTCGTTGGCAGAATTGAAACTTACGCAAGCGGACTATGATAAAGTGTACGCAAAAAAACACCGTTGGACAGTTCAGGAATCTTGGATAAAAACATTTAATTGGCTAAAGTCAAATTATGACAAGACTATTATGTGGTGCACTGCTTGCCAAAACCATTCCAAAATTGCCAATACCACCAGCAATTTTTTCAAGAAATGTGTGTGTGTGTGGGGGGGGGGGGGCACACAGGAGCAGCTACATTTGGCTGTATAGCGGACCGGGTCCCCGTGGAATCCATTTGTACCTGGCGCATGATTCGTCGATCCTCTCTACCAGTGGTCCCCCTGGTCCGCCCGGAGCCACTCTGCCGTGTGGCAGTGCAGTCACGTGTTCACTGCTCCCAACACAGTCAGACGATATGGTCAGAATGGTCCAGGCGGTGTATTTTTTAACATTTCAAAATAAAAATTCTAAAACATAGAATTGAATTCACTATTACACAAGTACAATGTCATCACGGCCCCACAAAGACCCAGTGAGTTAAACCTGACCTTCCAGTGTGCAAGGAACACTTTTTTCCAGATTACTTTGCAGTCATCGTTGAAAATTTTCTTGGAAATTTCACCTAAAATAATCCCCTCTCTAGGTCCCAGGGCTTGACAAATCCCAGGTGCCTAGAAAACTGGCACTCACATTCGTTTTTTTTAAAGTTCTGTAATGTGCACTAAATACCATGATTTTTGTCATATGATCCACAGAGCATCTGTTAAAAGGTTTTTAACCCTACATTGCATACATTAGTCCCCCCCCCCCCATTTTTTTTAACCTAAATGTGTATATACAGTATAATGCTTACAAAAATCACACGAAATTCTGAAAATCATTATTGAGTCTATAGATTATGAAATATAGGTTGGTGACAAATTTGGCACTTTGCACGACTAGGGTCTCCATCCAATAAATATACTGTAATAGAAAATTAACGTCCTTTTTCATGAAAATATTTTTACAACATGTTTTGAATATCATTTTATTATTAAGGTAATGTATGCATTGACGATATTTTCCAATGCAAAGCAATCAATAAATCACTTATATTGTCATAAAATTCAATCAATAATCATTGAGCAAATAACATGAATTGTAAATTACTAGTCTTATGATGTAAGAAATTCAACAAAATAATTACTGTGCTTATTTAAATAAAAATGCAGATTGCATTTTATAATATATATTTTTTTTTGATTGGAGGTTTAACGACTATCATGAGCAACTCAATGGGCTATAAACAGTCGCCTGTCCCTAATTTAGGGTCACTGGTTCCAGGGAAAGGAGAGAGCCAGGCCGTAAGACAAACACAACATCCATGCCTCACCGGGATTCGAACCCGGACCCTTCACGGACGAATGATCATAAGCCAGCGCTTAGACCTACGCATTTACCCACGTTCATCAATTCCAACACACTGTTGAGAAGCCCCGCTGACCACCTATTTATTACCTGTGTTTGGTTTGGAACTGCTTCACCGCGATGGATGCCTACGTCAACTGCCCATCACCCTTATCTCTAATGTTTTGCCTACTGAGAGGATATTTAACACACTGAAAGCTCTTCTTAGTGAAAAAGTTGCACAGTATTTGTAATATTACAAAATATTGCTGTACAGAAAAATCCCAACGTGGAATGTCTTCCCCCCACACAATACAGAACAAGCTTTGTCGATACTATCAAACAGCTGATTATTACACTATTTTAAACATGTGAAAATTTTTAATACTATAAAGCCAGTCTTTATTAAAGATTTTAACTTTAACAGTTACAGAGTTAGTCTTATTAACATTCATTGAAATCTTCAGTCAATTTCATTGAGACCATTCTCAATTTAAGTAATTTAATATATTTGTATAACAGTACTGTTAGAAAACATAGATAACGTACATTTCCAAGACTTCAAACCTATATAAAATACAACAATATTATCTAAGAGAATTTTACAGATAAGATTTTGAAGAATTTTTTTGTGGGGGGGGGGGGCTTGAAGCACAAAACGTTTTTCAGACTCATCAGAAATAACTTTTCTGAACACACTGTAAAATGTTTTCATCAGCAAAATCTATTACCAATTTTGAATATAGGAAATAAAAATAAAATGGGCAGAACTTAAACACAGAAAACCTGTTCACTAAATGGAATTTTAGAACATTTTTAAAACTCAAGCCCCCCCCCCCACACACACACATTACTTGCAAAATAAATTTGCTAGCAGCTTCACTGTATAAAACTACGAGAAATTTTAGTACCGGTTCCACAACTGATGTACACATCAGTGTGCATAGAGCATATATTTCTGCAATCTGATTGCCAACCTAGATGAAAATGCTGTTTGCTCACTACACAAGTTTGAAGCCAACTTAGTGTTTACATTATAATGGAATTTTATTTCCACACCAAAACCTTTGCTCGTCTTGGCTTTCTCTACAGGAACAAGAGATACCGTTTTTTTAAAAAATGCTGAATGATCTTCGCTTTTTTTCTTTTTTTTTTAAACGTCAGAGCTATTTTAGTTTTATTTATTGCAATTTTGCAAGAAGGATAATAGACTTTTTTAGACTTAATTTTCCAAACGACCTTGAACATATTTTATTTAAACAAAAGTTCCGAAAACAATTTCATATGAAGTTGGCAATGAACTATTCATTCTATAATAAGATGAGCACTAAACTAACCATGCACACAAAACTAACAATTCAAAACTAAGTTGAAGCCTCACCTCTAAATGAATTCCAAGTTGGCAGCAGCATAGCAAATTCCTTTTCAGAACTTGAAATTCTGTCTATTATTTTTTGATCAATGCTGAGCATGAGTGTTGGGTGAGAGTACAAGTTTCTTCTGAAATGGATTAAAACAAGAATCTTAAACATAAGAATTAAAAAGCTGTTAAAAGTTGACAAAAATATCCTACAAGGTATTTTTCTTAGTGTTCTTTATCTTAGCTTTTTATGCATTAGATACATCTCACAAGAAAGAGAGAAATATCTATTGTAAATGATGCTTTAAAAATAAAGCTTCCACCATGGAACTTATTTTAAAGCACCATTTACAATAATTTTGACACAAAAATTGATTTTAAATAATTTTGACACTTTTTGATAGAAGGAAATTTATACATATTCAGTTACATATGCATGAGGCTATCAGAGGTTTGAACTTTGGATTTGCTAATGATCTGTTGTTGGCATTAGTAAATAAATACTGCACAGGACCACTAAACTACTTATTTTACTGGTCCTGTTGGAGAGTTGTTATTTACATAAAACTATAACTTTTCTTCTCATCCAGAAATTAGGTAGCAGTTTTTGGCTGGACTTCTGAATCTCAATGTAACACGTAATTTAATGTATCAATTCTTGCATGCATGCTTCGTAAGAATTTTGTGTTTGGAGGTTTAACAACTACCATGAGAAAGTTGAATAAGCAGTAAATGTGAGCAACTTTTCCATGAGCAACTTAATGGGCTATGAGCTACATAATTTCGGGCCACTGGTTCCAGGAAAGGAAGCCAGTACTGTAAAATAAACACAACATCCATGCCATACTGGGATTTGAACTTGCACTCATTGTGGACAAATGGTCAGAAGCCAGCGCTAAGCCTACTGCGTCACTGGGACACCTGTAAATTTTATGCTATGTACTTAGAAAAAATTTCAATGCTGTCGTAACATTTTTTAGTGCTAGCTTCCTTTAGCAGCTCCATATAATTTATCTGAATTTCTTTATAAAACTCATGTTTTCCCATTATTTGTGATCTCATGATACTATGTTTCTGCAGAGCATGCACTTTTGGAGTTTAAATTTGGTTGCAAAATGAAAGAAAATCTGTACTTACCCACTGCGATGCTTCGGCAACCACCATTTGCAATAGCACGTAAAGTTGTTTTCACAGCACAGGTAATTCTTGGCAATTTAATTGCTGGTTGCCAACCGATCAGCTGTGGATGCGTAAACCTCTGAGCCGCACGCTGTCATATTACAGCTGAGCAGAAAGAGTTTTTTTTTCTTTAATTTTATTTTGATTGGAGGTTTAACAACCACTGTGAGCAACTCAATGGGCTATATGCAGTCGCACTTCCTTAATTTAGGACCACTGGTTCCAGGGAAGGGAGAGAGCCAGTGCCATAAGAAACTCAACATCCATGCTTAATCAGGATTTGAACTCTGCCCCAAGTCGGACGAATGATCAGAAACCATTGCTTAGACCACTGCGCCACCAGGGCAGCGAAAGAGCATTCAACTACCAAAGGTCACAGGAAAATGGATTGTTTCTCCCAGCTGAATATTAATCTATATATTCATCTTTTTGCCACGCGTGTCTGTTCTACTTTACGAATAGATCTTGCGAAGTTTAAATAAGATAGGATCAATGCTTTTAAAAATCAGTAAATATTTCCTTTCGACTGCAGAAAGGGCGTGGGACTGTAATGAAATACTGGAAGTTCTGGTTGCTTTGGGAATTCTTGCTGTGCAAAAGATCATCTTCAAGTCTTTTGATTTGCGATATTATGTGGCGCAGTTTGACTGGGCGATTTTCGCTTCCCACCAAAAGCTTCGTATTTTGTGGGCTTCTCTGCTTTAGAAGGCCTTACATCGGAAGAAGTGGATATTTCTGAAGTTAACAGAAAAGTAACCAAAGCTCTTATGGAAACAGCAACAAAATTAGCTGGGTCTAAGAACAAATTGCATGTGAACAAATTATCAGGAAAAACCAAAATGTTGATGCAAAAAAGAAGGGTGATGAGGACAACTAAAGAAAATGTGACTTCCAAAGTGGAATATATAGAGCTATGCAAGACAGTACGAAAAAGTATCACTGAAGACGTAAGGAAATTCAACTGTGAACTGGTAAGGAAAGAAATTGAAAACAACCAAAGCCTAAAGATAGCAAAGGGACATCTCAGTAAGGGGAAAAAACAGATTATGGCACTGAGAAAAGAAGATGGTTCTGTAACAAGAAATAGAGGCGAAATTATGACAAGAGTGAAAGATTTCTACTCCAAATTATATGAAAGGGATGATACATGTACTCCAGACATCATGAAAGGTACCAGTACCAGAGTTCTTCCAATCCTTCCAGCAGAAGTTGCACATGCAATCAAGAACATGAAGCGGGGAAAAGCTCCAGGAGAAGATGGAATTACTGTAGACATCATACAAGAAGCAAGTGGAGAAATCGAAACAGTACTCGCCCAAATTTTCACTCGATGCCTTAATGAAGGGAAAATTCCTGAGGATTGGAACAACGCTACAATGATCTTGCTACATAAAAAAGGTGACATTGAGAATCTCGGGAACTACAGACCTATCAGCCTCCTATCAGTGGTTTATAAAATCTTCACTAAAGTTCTTTCACACCGCTTGAAGGTGACACTGGACATGGCGCAACCGAGAGAACAAGCTGGATTCAGGAGTGGCTACAGCACAATAGATCATATCCACGTACTGAGAGAACTAATTGAAAGAGCGAGGGAATATGAACTTCCATTGTGCATGGCTTTTATCGATTATGAAAAAGCCTTTGATTCGGTGAAACCATCAGCAGTTGCAATGGCTCTGAAATCCTGCGGTATTGAAGATGCATACATTAATATTATTAATAACATCTATGAAAATGCAAGTGCAAAGATTCGGCTGTTTGAAAATACAACACACATAAAAATTGGAAAAGGAGTGAGACAAGGTGACACCATATCTCCGAAGCTCTTTAATGCCACATTGGAAAATGTCTTTCAATCACTGAACTGGGAAAACAAAGGGATAAAAATTTATGGAGATTATCTAACCCACCTTCGTTTTGCTGATGACATAGTCATTTTTGCAACTACCCCATCAGAGCTACAGAGTATGATCCAGGAACTTGCTGACAAGAGTAAAGAAGTGGGATTAAAAATGAACTTTCAGAAGACAAAAGTGATGTACAATGCTTTTACAAGAAATGAAGATTTATCAATTGATGGAGAAAAGCTGGAGATAACAGACACGTACGTTTATCTTGGACAGCAGATATCAAGTGAGGGTCACATTGGTGAAGAAATTAATCGGCGTACAAAACTTGCCTGGAGAGCTTTTGGAAGAAACAGCATAATTTTCAAGAGCAATATGCCATTATGTCTTAAAAGAAAAGTGTTTGATCAATGCATCCTTCCAGTGCTTACGTATGGTGCAGAGACGTGGACCTTAGCTAAAAGAGACATACAAAGGCTGCAGACAACTCAAAGAAGCATGGAGAGGTGCATGCTTGGTGTAACCAGGAGAGATAAGAAGAGGAACACGTGGATCCGAAAAATGACAAGAGTGGAAGACATCATGATCAGAGTTAAATCCCTGAAATGGCAATGGGCTGGACATACTGCCAGAAGGACAGACCATCGATGGACAGCCGAAATTTTAGATTGGATTCAGAGGGACAGGAAAAGACCCAGAAGAAGACCACATGGGAGATGGGTGGATGAAATTCGAAAGTATGCGGGAGTGACATGGAGGAGACTGGCACAAGACAGACCGTTGTGGAGGAAACTTGGGGAGACCTTCGTCCAGCAGTGGATTGATAATGGTTGACAATGATGATGATGATGATGATATTCAGCTACATTTTGTTTTGAGCTTTTCGAAATTCTGCTTCATTATGCCATCTTGCCAAGGTTGTTCGTGGAAATTGCTGCAATAACATGGAGCTTCGAGTTTTACCCATACAATGCTTATCAGTTGGTAACCAGAAGTTCCATGTAGCAGAAGACACCTATGCCATGAAAACAACTTGATGTGCTATATAGCAAATTATGGTTGCCGCTGCGTGTAGGTACCAATTTTCAAATTTCATTTTGACAATTTTAAACACCAAAAATGTGTGCTCTGCAGAAACATGTGCTATTATATGGCCACAAATAATGGGAAAACATGGGTTTTATAAAGAAATTCCGGTAAATTACACAAAGCCGTTAAAGGAAACTAATAGCTACCTGTTTTTTATAAATAGAAATGAAAGTTCTTTTACACAAAGGAAATACCGAATGATAATAGAACAGTTTGGTTTTAGCCATCAGCCTGCTGCTTATCTTCTGCTGCACATTTTAAAAAAATATTACTGAACTATGTTATTCCCCAATAATTTTATTTCAAGAGCTTTCCACCTGTTCCAGGTGTTATTCATGGCTGGCAGAGGTAGGGTGCCGCCCTGAGGATATAACTGATAGTTCACAAATCTATATCAGTTACTATTAAAGGGAAAACAAACTACTTTGCAGCTAAAGAATGTCAAAAAATATGGCCAAACGCAATTTGAAATTGTTTTTATTTTAATTTTTTAAATAAAGCTATTACAAACAAATACATAAAATGAAAAAAACCCCTGAGGCATGAGGAAGCATCAGGCTGTGTGTGCCAAATGATTTGATGTGCAAATGTCCCCAATGCTTGCTTTAGAGCTCTCCAATTTAACATGATGTTTTGGGGGCATGCTGTTATTTGAAAAAAGAACAGCTTTTTTTTTTGTTGTTTAAAAAACACATAACAGCACCTTAATTATATCATTCTAACAAATGCACTGCACAAAGTGTAACAGTGGAGCTAATTTCTGTGGCCCGTGATTGTGAGTGTGTAGAAGTCTAATGCAAATGTAGACTACTCGATATACTAAAATTTGAATGCCTACCCCAGTATTTTACTGAGGTATGTATAGAATTTTTTAACTAGAATTGAGATATATATGTATGTATATATATATATATACATACAGCACTTGACAAATATGTTCCAGATCTAGAAGCCAGATGAATGAAGTAAAAAAAAAATGCATGATGTCTGTTGATGATGCTAAGCCAAAAAATAATAACTACATCTGTTGTCAATTTCCTTTTTTTTTTTTTTTTTAACCCAAAGCACTTATTTGCAAAACAAAGTTCCAATTTGCTTCATAATTTTGTTTTCCCACTCATCCATTGCTGATCTCAAAAAAGCCGCCCCGGTGGCTCAGTGGTCTAAGGCACTGGCCTCTGATCATTCGTCCGTAAGGGGTCCGGGTTCGAATCCCGGTCAGGCATGGATGTTGTGTTTGTCTTATGGCACTGGCTCTCTCTCCCTTCCCTGGAACCAGTGACCCTAAATTAGGGACGGGCGACTGCTTATAGCCCATTGAGTTGCTCACGGTGGTCGTTAAACCTCTAATCAAAAAAAAAATATCAAAAAATTAAAATTTAAGATTTTGATTTTATTAAAATACTATTTGCAGAAGTCATATTTTGTACATATTAATTCAAAATACTGTACTTTTACCTTTGTGTAACCTGCAGACCACAAAATTCACACAAAAAGTTTCTTTCTAAGATCCACGGTGGTGTATAATACACAAGGCTGTGAAAAAAAATGTGACATAATCCATAGAAAATGTGCCACCATCTGTCGTGTTAATCATGAACCATAATTTCCGGCAGAAAAGCCACGATTCACAGGATGACTGACTCAGAAGTCCAAAGATGAAGAAAAAACTATCAGCTTATAAAAAAGTAACTAATTTTTAAGTACTTTTGAGTTACTTTTAAATAAACAAAGGAACTCATATCCCTGGGTTTTGCAGCATTACTGTAGTTCATTAGTTAGACCTAATAAATCTGTAGTATTTATCTTTTTTTTTTTTATATGTCTCAAAATAAAAAAAAATAAAAATAAAAAAAATAAATGAGAATGTGATATTGCAAAATGGTTAAGTGCCATGGAATAGCTCTGTGTGCTGCTCACAACACAGACTCCCACATGCACAAATATATAGACTTCGTTGCATCATATTTTATGTCAGAATGCTTGTAACTAAAAAAAATCTTGCATCTCTTGGCGGTCCTCTATTGCTGCGTTTGTGTTACGTTTTTCCTGTTACATTTTTGGTACTTTTCCAATCACACCTCTCCTGACAATACCCTCACATATTTTTTTAAATGCTGTACCAATTTTTTTTAATTATTTTACTCTACCAGTATTTGCAGTACCTAAATTTATTACTTCTTAACAGATAATCTGCAAATTATGCAACACAAATTACATTATTTACTAGAAATTGTAAAGTCTGAAATAAAAAATATTTGCTGCCAGGGACAAAAATCTAAGTGCCTGGCACCTAGGATATGTCAAGTATGGATATACATATATAGCAACTATGTTAATACTAAGCAGGGGTTGCACTGGCTTTTCTAAAGTTTTTTTGCCAATTTAGTCGCCAAATTCAATTTTTTTTTTCACCAAAGTGTTTATAACATAATGAAACTGTAATCGCCAAAGGTTTTTTCCATCACCAAAATGATTTCGTTTTGCGCAAATTGCTAAGATGGCAATCGGCAGTGCGACCCCTGCTAAGTTTACATTATAAAAAGGAACAGATTGCTCTAACTATTCAAATTTGCACGTGGTCAAATCTTTATAAAACATAGTTAAGGCACTAGGATACCATATCGGAGGTTCCTGGGTCAATTTCATCTAGAAATAGGATTTGATTTTCCTAGGGCACCACCAGACGTAGACAAAAATATCCCTCCTCTAGAGGTCTGCAAGGGCCTAATTTGGTGAGCCTGGCCCAAGCACTGGCATTCAAGACCCAGCCCGTTTCAAATATCAGACATTCAGCCCGGGCCCATCAATTGCCTCTCTTATTTAGTCTTGGCTCGGCTTGTGATGTGCCATTTGGTATTATTTTGTTTTTCTATTGTATTTTATGAAAATGTGAAAATTAAGTAATGAAATGGGATATTATTGAAAATTTTAAGTTGCATGTAGTAAGCCTAAAAATATTAACTAAACTTTAACAATTACCAAAAAATATAATTAATTAATAACAAGGAACTGTACACCAATTACAATTAAAATAGTACTAGAGATCCAAATTTCTTGGTTTAGAATATAAATCAAAGTTTCCAAGCTTTCGCACATCAACCAGATGGCTTTTTCAAGGAAAGTAGACATCCATAAACTTTAAAAAGAGAGAAAAAGGAAGACTAAATGCATTCAGAATATCCATTTCTCTGAACTAGTAAGCTGTAACACTACAAAAGATCAGATTAGGGATAGGAGAAAAAATCCATGCCGTCCCACCGTCATAGAAAAACACCCTCACCCCACTGCAGACACCCTCTGCCCCCCCCCCCCATCCTACACAACACTCACGGAGTGTGGCAAATTTTTTTGCTGTCAACAAGCCCCAAAATGGTTTTACCATCTTAACCTTAGATTGGTAAAAACACTGTGCATGCCTCTGCCTCTTGTTGCTTTTCTTACGACGCCCTGGGCTGTCATGGAAGTAAGTAAAACCTACGAAACAGTTTAACACACCAGGAAATCCAGGAATTTTTTTCTTCTTTACCATTGCGATAAAAAGAATGGGTCGACTTGGCCCAGCCCGTTGCTTTGTTCTCTAAACTACAAAAAGGCCTGACCTCGCCCCAATTTGTGAAACAGGGCTAAGTTTACAGTGAACTCTAACTTCACAGTCTGATTGCTCACTAAGTATAAATACAGAGAGGGCTCCCCCCCCCCCCCATTATACACAAAAATCAATGGTTCCCTTTTTCAGAGCTAGTATATTAAGGACAAGCTTTTTTTTTTTTGGCTAACCTTCCGAAAGTGGCCCGCTCCGATAGATGGCGCTCTGGCTACGCACATTTCACAGTCAACCACTCCCTCGACTTCATTGATCCCATCACAGGGGCGCATACACAAGGAGTAGAGAGCAATTGGCGTCCCCTTAAGCATCAGTTAACACAGGGCAACCACAAAATGTACTTGGCAGACCACATTATGGAATATTTATTCCGACGGAATTGCCCAATTTCCTCAGAACATTGCTTTGAAGTCCTGATTCGTGCGATCAGGCAGTTCTTCCCCGGCAGATAAAGGTTTTCTGGCTTTTATTCTGCTAAGTAGACAGTTTCAGATTCATGAGGAAAACTCACTCTTCCGTCGTAATAAATATTTTACACATATGCAAGAATGTACATTCATAAAGGCCCTTTTAAGGGCCACCTAAAATCCATATTATTCATTTCCTTTGCCTATTTCATAACATTACGCTACGCTTTACGATTTAGCGATAACGTGTCGCCATCTATCGTCGCTTCAGAAACTACTTTTGGGCCACTTTCGGAAGGTTTACCCTTTTTTTTCCACCCGTGGGGAAGTAAAGATTTTTGTGTACCACTGATTAACAAAATCTGGTGGTCCAGTATGAAGTTTACTAATAATGCTAATTGATAGTTCACTCATAATACTAATTATCAGGTTGTTCAGAAAATAATGGCAGATTTTCTGAAATGCCATATTCAACTTTCCCACAATGCTTGCAAAGTTTCACTCCAGTGACATTAGCCAACGAGATAAGGAGGGCTGAGGAGTGAGTACGGCATTCGGTCACTGATAACAATGTTCTGAAGGCAAATCCCAACATCAGTCAGTGAACTCGCCAAACAGTACAAGGTGTTGGTGCCAATCATTTCCATCAAATTGGTAAGGCCAAGAAGCTCGATAAGTTGGTCCCACACAAACTAATGGAACATCAGAAACAATGGTTCAAAAAGTGCAGTAACCTTCTGCTTCACAACAAAAAAGGAGACCCTACTTGATCGCATTGTAACTTGTGTTGAAAAGTGGGTGCTATGTGACAACTGTAAGCAATCTGGACAGTGGCTGAACCTTGTTGAACCACCAAAACATTATCTTAAACCAAGGTTGATGCAAAAAGTCTTGACAGTGTGTGGGATTGTTCAGTGTTATACACTTAAAGTTCTGGAATGCTGATGAAAGCATTACCTCAGTTACATACTGTAAAGAAATTGACAATGCACCAGAAGTTGTGTTCCAAACAGTCATCTTTGGTGAACAGGGAGGGTCCTTTTCTCCTCCATGTTAACGCAAGACCACATGTGTCACATATGACAAAACAGAAATGATACGAACTGAGGTTCAAACCCTTCCCACATCCTGCCTACGCGCCTGACTTGGCACCTACGGATTTCCACCTGTTCATGCATTTTAGCAATTACGTCAAGGTCAGAACCTTCAGGAACCGAGAGGAGGCTGAAATTGCATTCTGGGAATTTCTTGTATCCAGGAGCCAGATATCTTTTGGACTGGCATTAAAGCACTTGTTCCACAACAAACGCTTGCGAAATGGTTACTTTCGAAGGTGCAGAGCAAGCATGTTGTGTGTTTTGGTTTGAGGAAACAATGTCTGCGACACAAAGTTCAAAGGAATTTTCGCACACAATATGGCAAATAACCTCTGAATAGGGGTACATTCTGTGTGTGTGGCACAATAATTTTGTGGAAACGGGCTGTTATATTCGTCATTTGATGGCGTACCCAAACACCTGTTTTCCAGATGGGTGGATTGGTAGAGGTGAGCCAGTAGCATAGCCACCTCTTATTCCAGATATGCATAGTTGTATAGCCCCATTCAAAACACCCTGTATTTTTTCAACAGAGTAGTTGAAAAAAATACAGTCCTAGCACTAGGAAGTAATGAGCAGACTGTAAGGTAGAAAAGAAACTGCAAATGGTGGCATTTTTTTCCTTGATCAAAATGTCAGTTAAGGAACAGTTATTTCACTTTGTAAATATTTGTTTACGTGCCCCATGAAGGGTAAATGTCTAAGTAATTGCACGCATGTATTTGTATTCAGATATCTTTATTAAGCTTTTTAGATTTAAATTATGTTTTAAAAGTATAACAAGGAAAAATAATAAAAAAAAATATTAATCAGCTATGTTATTGTGGGCCTCCTTTATTTAAACAATCAAGTTTTATAAACCAATGTTTTTCTTTCTTCATAATGATGCCTTACCCAACAGAGTAAGAAAGTATGATTTATTCACTTATTTCATTAAATTAAATTTATTTTCTAATTCTTGTAACTTTCAGTCATGGTAGTGTCAAACGGGAAGTAAAACAGGAGTGTTTCTAAAGTGTGATAGTTTTTCTCTGTGCCTACATTTTTCAAGGTAAAATTGCATTTTGAATGTTTAAATTTTCATCTACATTTTTTTTTTTTTAGTGGAGGTTTAACGACCACCGTGAGCAACTCAATGGGCTATAAGCGGTCGTCCGTCCCTAATTTAGGGTCACTGGTTCCAGGGAAGGGAGAGAGCCAGTGCCGTAAGACAAACACAACATCCATGCCTCACCGGGATTCGAACCCGGACCCCTTACGGACGAATGATCAGAGGCCGACGCCTTAGACCACTGCGCCACCGGGGCGGCCATCTACATTTGATCATATATATATATATCTTATGATTTATTCAGACTCTCACAACTTGTGGTTTTTGTAATCGTTTTTCTGTTTTTTGTGGCAGATGACGAGCGTGGGTTGAGCAAGGAAACTTATAGATGCATGCAAAACTAAGTGATTTATCATGCAACTCTGAGGAAGTTATGATAATAAAAATTTTTTTGGTGGGCTTTTTTTTTTTTTTGATTGGAGGTTTAACGACCACCGCGAGCAACTCAATGGGCTATAAGCAGTCGCCCGTCCCTAATTTAGGGTCACTGGTTCCAGGGAAGGGAGAGAGCCAGTGCCGTAAGACAAACACAACATCCATGCCTCACCGGGATTTGAACCCGGTCCCCTGTCGAATGAATGATCAGAAGCCATTGCTTAGACCACTGCGTCACCAGGGCAGTGAAAACAGAAATAGAGTCAAGTAGTACAAATTGTGTATGCATCTGCTATCGTGGTCACAATATCTAGAAATATTGTTCTCACAATAAATTTATCACCTGAGTAAAACCATTTTTCAGATGGTGCATGTTATTCAATTGCATTATAACCCTTTTGTATTTTGTTAAGTAGGTTTTTCTTAGTTTGGAACTGAACATATAATTTTGATATCGAAAAAAAAAACACTAAAAGAAACTATTTTTAATAAGGGTATATTTTTAAAAGGTTACTAGACAAGCATACTAAAATTTAGAATTGTTTTAAGGCATGAATAAAGTACTTTCTTCAGAAACTTTCATTCAGCAAAACTTTAGGCATGTAACTACATTCTGTACAACATTTCAAAAGTTTAGCAGCAAAAACTATGCTTACCTGTATCATTATTCCAGGCTTTGACTTTTTTGGAAGGTATTCCATGCTTTCTTCTTCTTCTAATAATTTTCACATTCAACTAATGAGTCACGTAGAAAACAAAAAAAACTACATGGCCATGTTATTATACAAAGCTGATATTTGAGACTAATTTAAAATTCGGACAGAGCAAAAGTAAATTTCCGTCTTTACTGGGTGGTATGTAAAAAGGTTATGAGAAGTAAATACAAATGATCAACAAGTTGTTTTTTTCAATTTTCCTTGAATAAGCCAGTTGCCTGGATGAAGCAATTTGTCAGATGATGATCATGCATCCCATAAACAAATGCACTGCATCCTGGAGAATTAACCAAGCAACAAAATTATGGGTAAATGTGTACTTTAGCGTCCTGCAAAGTTACGTAGTAGAATTCGTTTGTTTCTCACATACAATCCAAAATATCACCAGTCCAAAAGTTATGAATTTATCGTAAAATTCCATCACTTACACGATAGTACCATTAATAGTACAGGTAGTCGTTAAAAGTACTTTATAACTGTTAGCGGCAAACATACGCTAAAAGCAGATAAGTGCCCAGTCTTAACTCATGCCTAGACCAACGTGTAACCGAATAGTTAGCATATGTCCACATGAACTTTCCTGTTAAACTGTAATCAAAAAGTTTCCAAATGAAAAAAAGCACTAGTCTCCTACAGTACAGAAAAACTTTGGACAAACAGATACAAAACGTTAGGGAAAGATATTGAATAGGAATAAAGTGAAGTGATATGCAGCGAACTTAACGTAGAAATTAAGCCTAACATACAAACAATCCGGCGAAGTGCTCAACGCCAAATAAAATTAACTGAAATTGAAAGAAAAACAAAGAATGATAAATCTCGGAAGTGGAACACGGAAATTCTAACCTCGTAATAAGAATTTAGTGGAACTGAGAATGATTAATATGTCTTGTAATGCTGAGATTACAAATCCCGTTTGCTCGTTATTTTGCTAAGTTCTACCAAACTACTTCGAAACGCGAGGCTTAGTGTTTGAGCATGCGCGTTAAGTAGTTCAGTAGCTCGGCGCGTTGCCATCCCCAAAACTGTAGATTTTACAGTTTTAAACTGTTAAATGTGGTTACGGCATTTTTCTGTAGCGATTTACAGTAATTTTCTGTAAAAACTACAACTTTTTTTTACAGTGTAGTTCCTCTTCCAATTCAAGAAGCCTTGAATCAGAAGATAGGGAGCGTCCATTGTAGGTAGCCAAGGTCAGCATCAAATGGCAGCCTAGTCCGGTCCTCCGGTGATTCTTAGCACCCTCTGCCTTCATGTCGCACTGGCTGCTGCCTTGGCCAGGTACATTCCAGCTGCCGGAGACTGAGGGCCAAGATTTAAGTTGTAGAGTCATTTTGGAGGTGTTTGGCCATAACTCACCACGCTGGCCAAGCGGGTTGGTGAGTGTGGGATAGCATTTCCTCTGATCCCGATGGTATAGTTATACCGCTAAGATGTGTTAACTGTCAGGTGTCTTCGATATTAGAACAGGGACGTCGCCAAGGGGATGCGAGAGTGGGTGGTAGCCCACCCTGAAATTTTTCTTGCCCACCCAGTTCAAAATGTGCCATTTTTCAATTTTTTTTACTTTAAAATATAATCTGGACTTTGCCAAGTAATAATGAGTCTCGTGTTTTTCGTTATGTATAAATAGTTTCTCGTATTTTTCATCGTGAAGTATTTTCCTCTAGGAAGTGCGTTGTTTACTTCTCCGTAGAAAGGTTATCAAAATAGCATCGGAAGAGCCATGAAAATTCATTTGTTCCCCACTCTTCCAAATCCTTAGTTTAAGCCTTTTTTCATGTTAGTATGGCCAGGGGTGAATAAGGTGGGTGGATAGGATTTCCCTGAGGGAGGTCATTATTAATTGCTCTGCTGTTTGTTCTACTAAGTAGGGGATTCCAACACGGAAAATGGAGCCTAAAGCTTTACCAGCACTCTTAAGCCTGCCCAGGGGAAGTGCCTGACGACTGGTTTGAGGAGATGAGTGAGAGACAATGTCGCTGTGTTGAAGGAAGGGAGTTAGGGAGGTGGTGGCGGTAGGGGGGTATGCCTACATGTCACGACGCTAACATTTAATTTCGGTAAACAAACACGACATTTTTCTATAAGGAAATTGTTCAAGTACAGTATTATTTTCACAAGCAAAAATGCAGAATTTTGAAAAGCAATTAAGGCAATGCGTTCAATCAAGAAAAAAAGTTGAAGGCAACATTCTACCAACACTTGCTGTATATCCTACACTACTAACCCACTAGTTGTAACGTACTAGGAGATGTGGCGTACCTGCCAGAAGGACGCACACGACATAAAGGCAGATAGGAATCAGAATAAAATGTCCGCGTAGCTCAAATGGTAGAGCAACTTATTCCGGAATGAGTGGACCCGGGTTCGAATCCTGGCGCGGATAAAAATGACGGAGAAATTCACTTCGTTATAATGGCGCCCGAACTATCCGGATGACCCGACCGTTCACAATCTCGCAATGGTGTGATGTTATTTCCACACCGCGAGATAGGAAAAATAAGAGCAGCACTTCGAAAAAAAAAAAAAAAAAAAATAAGCGGGAGATGATGTAACGTACTAGGAGATGTGGCGTACCTGCCAGAAGGACGCACACGACATAAAGGCAGATAGGAATCAGAATAAAATGTCCGCGTAGCTCAAATGGTAGAGCAACTTATTCCGGAATGAGTGGACCCGGGTTCGAATCCTGGCGCGGATAAAAATGACGGAGAAATTCACTTCGTTATATAGTCATGGTCATGTTATCTTGTTGCTTTCCCAGTTGCATAACTAGTCAGTTCCAGGTATGTGAGTGTGTCGGGAGAGAGGGGGGGGGCTGCCAAATTTCTGTGTAGCCGGCAGTCATAAAAAAACATTAACATTTTGTCTTTCAGTGTTTCGTAAATAAAGTTCCTATCAAATTTGCCCCGCAAATACACTCATTGTCATAAAAATCCGCGCACCAAGAAAAAATCGTGCGATTAACGCGAAACTCGGCGAATAGCTACGGGGAGTGAAGACATGCAAATGATTAAAGTTTCGAGCGATACTGCATGCTCGCGCGTCCAAAACCGGCGCTGCAATCGCAATCCTTGGGGCTTACAAGGCGCCGCGCAGGGGACTCCACATTCGTGCCGAAGTGCACGGAAAGAGTCAGGTGAGATCGCCGAGCGATAGACATACCGTGGAGTCGCCGTAGATGTGCGTACGGGCAACTGACGGAGTTTGAAAGAGGCCGTATCGTCGGGATGAGAGAGGCACGGTGGCCGGGGCGTGGAATCGGCCGCCATTTGTGCCGGTCGGACAGCATGGTGCAATCGTGTTGGGTGCAATGGACACGGGAAGGCACCCAGACACGGAAGACTGGCTCTGGACGACCCAGACACACCACCAGCAGGGAGGACCGTGGGATCGTCAGAGCGGCACGCACAGATGCAACGACGTTCTTGTCCAATATCCAGAGACATGTGGCGGCTGTACAAGGGACTTCTGTGTCCGCCAGATCAATTTCTAGATGCCTGGCAGAGGCGAATCTGCACTTTCGACGGCTCTTACATTTTTTGCCATTAACACCTGACCATCGTCGGCGTCGATTGGAGTGGTGTCAGCAGCGAGCAACGTGGAATGCTACGAACTGGCGACGTATAGCGTTCAGCGACGAATCCAGCTTCTGTATGGGAACGGACGATCATTGTGTCAGAGCGTGGGGTACCGCAGCTGAGCGCTACAATCCCAACCTCACTGTACGGCAGCCCACGTCCCGAACTGCAGACATGATGGTTTGGGGAGCTATCACGTATGGCAGCCGGACTCCCCTCGCAGTGATCCAAGGGACGTTGACAGTCCAGTGCTACGTACAGTAGATCCTGCGGCCCCATGTGCTGCCTTTCCTGGCGGGACGGCCCTCAGCCATTTTACAACAAGATAACGCCCGTCCGCACATGGCTTTTCCACTACTGTCTACGCCATGCTTCGACGCTTCCGTGGCCTGCCATATCGCCTGATCTCTCACCCATCGAGCACATGTGGAACCAGATAGAACGCCAGCTTTCTCCATGTCCCAGTGTTCGTGATTTAGAGCGTCAGTTGCAAGAAGTGTGGGCCAATCTGTCCCAGGATAACATACGGCGTCTCTTTGACCCCATGCCGGACCATATCACCGCATGCATCCGAGCACAGTGCTGCGTACAGTAGATCCTGCGGCCCCATGTGCTGCCTTTCCTGGCGGGACGGCCCTCAGCCATTTTACAACAAGATAACGCCCGTCCGCACATGGCTTTTCCACTACTGTCTACGCCATGCTTCGACGCTTCCGTGGCCTGCCATATCGCCTGATCGAGCACATGTGGCACATGTGGAACCAGATGGGACGCCAGCTTTCTCCATGAGCACATGTGGAACCCATCGAGCACATGTGGAACCAGATGGGACGCCAGCTTTCTCCATGTGCCAGTGTTCGTGATTTAGAGCGTCAGTTGCAAGAAGTGTGGGCCAATCTGTCCCAGGATAACATACGGCGTCTCTTTGACCCCATGCCGGACCATATCACCGCATGCATCCGAGCACGAGGCGGTCCGACGCGGCACTAACGCTGACCGGAATGTGTACCGTATGTCCACGAGGAATCGTTCTGCTGCTGCGATATTGTAATCACTTCTGTCCTTGATATGTACCATCTCACTACTAAAAACTCATTTCAATCCGACGCCTCCTTCTTGGTGCGCGCATTTTTATGATAATGAGCGTATAACACTCGCCCGCCCGTCGCCCACTCTGATTTCGAAGTCTAGCGATGTCCCTGTATTAGAATAGCCAGATATCTGCAAGCTATACGAGATTCTGCTAGACGACGTTTTTTGTTCTATTAATGATAAATATTCAGTAACCTTTGTTAATGCATTCACGTTAGTTAGATTGTTTTGACGACTAATCTATTTGTTCAATCTTCATACTTTGTTTATGTGCAAGTTCATCATAATGGTATACTTGCCCAGAAGGCCTGAATAAATACGTTTCTGTGGATAAACTGCAAATCTCTTTATTGCCATCATTTTACTCTAGTGAAACCACTGTAACATCATAATATGTTTTTCAGTTTGGTTTGGGTTCAGTCAGTATATCACCCAAACAAACATGAGTTAGGTCAGACTCGACTTATCTTACGTACGCTATTTTTTACGACTAATAATTGTCCCACAATACATTGAAGTACCAAAAGTCATGGGATACATACCTAGTATCATGTAGGAACTCCCCTAGCCCGGCGAAGAGCAGGAACTCGACGTGGCATCGATTGTACAAGTGGCCGGAAGACGTGGCATCGATTGCACAAATTGCCGGAAGATTGACAAGTGGACGGAGATGTTGAGCCACGCCGTCTAAACAGCCGTCCATAGTTCCCTGGTATATTTAGGTGCAGGATTTTGGGTGCGAATGGACCTTCCCACCACGTCCCATAAGTGCTCTATTGGGTTCATGTCGGGCGAATGTGGTGGCCACACCATCCGTCGGAACTATCCAGAATGCTCTTCGAACCAATTTTGGGCAACTTGAGTCCGATGACATGGTGCATTGTCCGCCTGGAAAATCCCATCGTTGTTGGGGTACATGAAGTCCACGAAGGGCTGCAAATGGTCATCCAACAGAGAAACAAAGCAATTACCGGTTAATGACGTGTTTACGGAGATCAGAGGACCTAAACCGTGCCACCTAAGGACACCCCACACATGTATGGAACCACCACAAGCTTGCACAGTGTCTTGTTGACAGCTTGGGTCCATGGCCTCATGGGATCTGCGCCACACCCGAACCCTACCATCAGCTCGTAACAACTGGTAGCGTGACTCATCGGACCACGCCATATGTTGTCAGTCTTCCAGGGTCTAATTACTGTGTTCACGAGCCCAGGTGAGGCTCTGTGTCCGATGTTGTGGTGTTAACAAAGGCACTCTGGTTTGTCTTCTGCTCCTAAACGCCATGGACGCTAAATTACGCTGCACTGACCTGATGGATATGTCTCTGGTACCTCCTGCATTGAATGTGGATGTTATTTGAGCCAGTGTCGCTTCTTTGTTAGCATGGACAATCCAGGTCAGACGCCGCTGGTCAAGGTCATTGAGCACCCGTGGTCGGCCATTGCGCTGTCCGCGGTGGGTGGTAATGCCTTCCATGAGGTATTCTCAGTACGCACGTGACACGGTGGATCGAGGAATGTTCGCACAACTTCAGAAATTGAATGTCCCATCCATCTGGCTCCCACTACCATACGTCGTTCGAACTCCGATAATTCACGTCGTCTGGCCATAATCACTGGCGTTTGTTCAACCTGACTCACGAGATTACACCTCGCAACTGATAAAAATCGTGGCATGCGTTGAAGCCTTTATACGACAGCACCGCCAGTTAAAAATTTGCATACTGCTATCCTATGACTTTTGGTACTTCATTCTCAAAAAAAATAAGAGTCCCACAGTAGTAAAGTAAATCCAAAGTAAAAAATTTCGATCTAATGAGAATGGGTAACGGTGGGTCATTGTCAAAACCATTGTTGAAATCTGATTGTGTGGCGTGCTGTTCCATGATGTGACCAACAATAGTTAATTTCATTGCTACTCAACGATATATTTTACTAAACTATCGTCGAACATTATTTCATCACGTTTTACACAAACGTAACAATATCTCGTTGAAATATGCATAAATTACGAGAACCTAATGCTAAATGTGATACAACCATTACAAAAATTCATTTTTGATGCTATAAAATTGTTGCATCGTAGTAAAATTCGGCTTCCTCTCGACCCACCAAGGGGAAGGGGGTTTACCTGCTATAGACGAGAGTTTTAAAATGTTGTATAACACAATGGGGTGTAACCTGTAGATGTCCTATACCAAAAGCTGCCAATTTTTTTTACTGACACACTTGCGATTCACTTTTTCTTTCTATCTCGAGGTCACATTTTAGCCTGCGCATGCGTAGATGGACTTTCGTAGTTACATCACGTTTAATCAGTGTCAAAGTCGTTTCTTACGTTTGTTTAAATCTGAATAATGTAAAATAATAATATAAAAATAAATATTGTTTTTGAAAAACTAAACAGCAGAAATGCTTACTATTGCCGCCCGCCACAGTTTAGTAAATATGTACTTTTATTATGACTCACATATCTTCTTTCATTTGTTTTACGAAAGCAACATTCGTTAAACCACCTACCAAAGTACAGCTCAATGTGAAGAATTAGTAAACCTTATTGTTTGTTGTATGATTTAATTTCACTCAGTATGTACCGGAGTGGGGCTCGGTATGGTCGTGAGTGACTCGAATAAATGCAATGTGTTGTACATAAATAAATGCATACTCTCAAATCACTCGTTTTATTTCACACACAGAAAGATCTTGACATTTGAAAGATTCATAGTATGAACTATCTACAAAGAGTACCAGGGTACTCTATCGATTTTTTTTTTTTTAGTTATAGACTCAACAAACTTTGGTTTTCATCAGCCAACGAAGTTCTGCACGAAAAAATCAAAGATATATTCGATTTCTTCAAAAAAAAAAAAAAAAAAAAATGGCAAAACAATATGCGACTGAAGTTGTGAAGATTTTATTACATTCCTAAATTTTACATCACTTACTGTGGATTTCAGATTTGGGATCCTCAGTTAATATGACATTTTGAATCTCATGGTTTTCATAATATATATAATATATATCAAATACGTGGAGATAATGTAAATGGACGATGTCATCACTCTTTCCACGTTATTTTTTAAACAACGCATAGCGACTGAAAAATTGTATTCCGGCACTGCTGGGAATATCTCCACGTATTTGATATATATTAACCATTTCTATCGCCCTTTGAATTTATCAGCTACAATTAAAATAGCTGTTGCGTTAAAATGCCACCAGATGACGACATCTCAGTTGCTGAGACCATCAATACGTATTCGTGTAGTCAGATGCTGACTGATAAACCACGCATGGCGCTGAGAATTGTTGGCGCTGTAGCGTAAATTCGAACGCACTCGACTAGTTATCGAGAGTTCTGGGGTTCGTTCCCAGCAGTGCCGGAATACAATTTTTCAGTCGCTATGCGTTGTTTAAAAAATAACGTGGAAAGAGTGATGACATCGTCCATTTACATGGTTTTCATACCAAATTTTAGATACCAAGAAAGATCCTCAGTTAATATGACTTTTTGAACCTCTTGGTTTTCATAACAAATTTAGATACACTGCTTTGTTCAAAGAGCACGCATCAATGTATCATTTTTCTCAGCTTTTCTTTTTTTTTTTTTTACACGAAATTTTGCTCGTTTAAGTATTTTTCACCGGAAGAAATTCTTTTCTACGAGGGTCATTTCAAAAGTTTTACACATTGCAGGCTATCTCTTAAAAAACGAATTGATTTCACAACATACCTTTACAGGCCTTCGAAGTAATTTCCGTGTTTTTTATGACAGCGTTTGGGCAAATCTTGTATTCCAGTCAGGACACCTCCATTGTTGAGGTGTCGGTTACCTAATCAGAAACATCTTGAATTGTACTGAATCGTTTCCCGAGGAGTGGCTTCTTCATTTTTGGGAAGAAGTCATAGTCTGGTGGGCTCTTGTCAGGACTGTATGGCGCGCGGGGAAGCAATTCCCACCCATACTTTTCCAGAATGTCTCTTACTGTACGGACACCATGCAGCCTCGCTTTGTCGTGTAAAATGATGGCACCAGCTTCGAGCATGTCGGGCCTTCGTTGGCGAATCTTTGGGCGCAAAACCTTTTGTAGAAACTTTCTGTAGTATTCCTCTGTTACAGTGGTCCCCTCGGGTACTCTGTTGCTATCACTCCAACCTTGTCATAGGCCATAATCATCATCAGCTTAACCTTCGATTGTTGGCGGCGGAATTTTTTCTGGCGAGGTGATTCTGGATGTTTCCACTGATCGGGCTGAGATTTCAGTTCTAGTTCAAATTCGCGTATCCAGGTTTCGTCTATAGCAACAATTCTGTCCAAAAACTGCTCGCCTTCTGTCTCGTACCACTGCAGTAATTCTTCTGCGATCCCTTTGCGAACTGCTTGCTGCTCTTCACTCAGATTATGCGGAACTCATTTGACAGCCACTTTTCTCTTCTGTAAATTTTCAGTCTGGATTCTGAAAAGCGAAGCGGTAGACACGTTTGCTTCATATGCAATCTCTTCACATGTTTTCCGTAGATCTTCTTCCAAAATTCTTTTGATCACAACCACAGAAGTGTCGTCCGTTGCATCTCATGGCCGGCCGCTTCTTGGGTCGTCTTCGATGCTTTTCCGACCTTTCCGGAAATGAGAATCCCACCGTGACACTGTTCTACGATCCACTACACTAACCCCACAAACTTCACACAACGCTTTATGAATTTCGGTACGGGATTTTCCTCGCAAAGTTTTCAATTTTCAAAGTTTAATGGAGGATTGCTAGTCGTCACGCGAGATCTGACCTGACTAGCTTTCTTCCTCCATTTCTAAGCAGAATTTTTCGGTACAAGAACAAATTAACCAGCAAACGTAGACACAACTTTGTATACTGAAGTCTGACTCACAACTGCATGGCGCAGCGGTTGGAGCGATTGCATCATCCTACGAGCAGCGCCTGCGCAGTGTGCAAAACTTTTGAAATGACCTACGTAGTTGTTTGTTTTGGAAATTCCTAACAGAATAAACACCATTTCAAGCAGGAATTTGAAGATTCTATTTAATAACTTTATATACGGAAAGTAAATGATGTAACTGACAATGTCGGCAATAAAATTGAAGAAATGTTTACGATAACTGTTAAAACCTAAAGCTTTCTGAGGATGAAGAATTCAAAATATAATTTTCTTGTTGTCCTATTGTGTGCGTGTCTGTGTGTGTGTGTGTGTGAGAGAGAGAGAGAGAGAGAGAGAGAAAACGGAACCCCCAAAAATGTGACCCTCTATTATATATCTAGTTGTTTTGTTGTTGTTTTTTCTTCCACAAGATAGGTATTTTGCAAAGTGAAACGTATATTTCCAAAGAAAATTCTCATATTAGTATAAGAGTGCTTTTAAAATCCCGCTGTTAAACTTGATATTCAATTACTCTGCCGTTGGTTTGAAATCCTTCCGCGTACTGCGTTAATCCATTTAAGCTTGAGATCCTCATGCTCAGGAAAGCTGAAGACTGATGCTTTAAAAATTTTCGCATAAACTGATTTGCGCATGGGAACACAACATTTCCACGGCATTTTTTCTTTCATCTAAAACTGCGCACGAGTAATAATAAGTGAAGCACCAGACACAACGACAAAAGTATACTTAGCAGTCTCACTCAAACTCAGTGGCGTAGCCAGAAATTTTTTAAGGAGGGGTTCATCGGTCAAAGCCTCGTACACACATATAAATCGCTTTAAATTCGTGCTCAGTCTCCCCTCAAGTGAGGGGTTCAACCCCCACTCTGGCTACGCCACTGCACAAAATGATCGCGCTGAGTAAACGATCGAGGAGGGTGACGTCACACAAGTCTTCCCAGCAGTTCTAAAGCTTTCTATTAGAGACAGTTCTGGCTTTTCAGAACTTCGCATTCGTCACTGATGGAGCTTTCAATTTGAATTATCAGTTACTGTGTTTTCCTGTCTTTAACATGGCCATTCCGCTTGCCGTATGCACAAAAGCAGAGCAGCGAGCAATCTGTTTTTTTTTTTTTGTGGGTTGAAGATGTATCAGGAGCTGAAATCAATCGAAGGCTTTCAGCACAGTGCGGGAATAGCGTTTAACGCAGCTGAATATTTACGAATGAATTTCCGGGTTAAAAAAAATGGTCTCACAATTGTAATGCATGAAGAAGGAGCTGGACGTCCGTCAACGTCCACCGCTGATGACAGCGTAGAGTACATGGCATAGTTCTGGACAACAGACGGATTACTGTTAATGAAGTGTTAAATCACATACAAATTAGTCATGGTTCTGCCTATGAAATCTTCCTCAACAGAGTTCACTTTCAAGTCAGTGCAAGATGGGTCACAAAACTTCCCACAGAAGTGTACTAACGCAATCGTTTGAACATCTGCTAAAGAATTTATGGTAACGATAGTGACATCTCTTAGAAAAGAATCATCACTGGAAATAAAACATGGTTTCACCATTAAAAGCTGAAGCGCAAACGTCAGAGTTGGGAATGGAAACATTCTAAATCACCAGTCCAAGAATATTCAAAATCTCTTATCAGTAGTTTAGAAAAAACGTTTACCGTTTTTTTTTTTTTAGGGGCGGATTACAAGGGCCAATACTGTAATATTATCAGGAGAGGAGTTCGACAATGAGCAATGCTCGTTGGAGTAAGGTGCTCACTGTTTATGGGGGGACCCCAGGGGCCAATATTGTAACATCATTAGGAGGAGGTTTCAACAGACAAAAGTGCTTGTTAGGATGAGGTGCTACGTGACAAGCTGAAGCCCCAAGTTCGAAGCAAAAGCAGAGAACTAGTGTGGGAAGGCATTTTGTTGTTACACGACAATTCCGTCCACGTACTACTCTCCGCAGTATTGAAAGCCTTCAGGAAATGAAACTTCGAGGTATTGGAGCATCCTCCGTATAGTTCTGACCTCTCCCCTTTGGACTATCACTTGTTTGGTCCACTCAGAGATGCCTTAAGAGAACGTCGATTTTCTACCGATCAAGAAGTGAAGGAAACGGTGCATGCATGGTTTGTATCTCACCAAAAATAATTATTTTCTAACGACATAAAGAAGCTTGTTCAAGGCTGAACCGATTGCACTGCAAAGAAGGGGACTATGTTGAAAAACGATGTCCTTTTCAGTTTTTGTTGCAAAGTATCGTATAAATATGTCGTAGACAATTACTGACGTACGCTTGCGCGTATGTATCTTTATTAAACAATTTTTTCATGCATGTGTCATCCCAGGACGAGTAGAAGTGTCAAATATTTCAGTTATCAAAATATCGTTGCTACTCTAAACACAGTTTTTCTGCTTTACTACTGTTGTTGTTATTTCATTACTCGACATTCCATTCCTGTCATCTCATTTGCTTGATAACCACCAGGTTAAATTTGTTTACTCTTCAATTTTTTATCACGTCTTTTGAAAAAAGTGCGTGCTTAGCATCACTACAATGTCCACCCGTCTGTCCGTGGACGCCATATCCCTGCACCTACATATTTGTCCGATTTGAAAAATTCTTTTCGCAGTCGAAAACTTGAACTGTAAGAGCGACGATAGTCATCACAGGTGTTTGTGGTCAGCTTCCGGAAATGACGTCACGGGTGCACTTCCTTGGACGTCGACGAAGGAGCTTTTCTACCAGTGGCAACGGTGGACGTGGTCCTCGGTGTCCGCAATTTTTGTTACTCTATGACGTCACCACCCTTGTCCATTGTTGACGAAGTCACTTTTAATTCTGGAAAAATTTTCCCCTCCACTTTTTATTTTGGAATTTCGCAATTTATTTTTGGAGGGGAAATTTAATTGTAAGTAAACTGGGGAATTTGAATTTTTTTTAATCTAGGATTTATTTTCGAAAACGCAACCAGACTGTCTGGAAGAAGCTGGTTTCGAACCCATGCGGTCTGGCTGCTTTTTCGAAAATAAATGAGGCCAAAGCAGCGTCAGCGAGCGAACGGTACACGGCACATGCCGCATACCCTGGGCAACGGGAGCCAACGCGACGCCCTGCTCGTGTGCCACTGTTACCTCCTCGACATTGTACATTACGACTAGCGTCTCAATTCTACAGTGGCCGAATCATCATTCCCTGTAATGCGCATGCCCGAGACTTAGAAATTTTCTACCCATCTGTTGGTCTCGCACTCTTTGCCCAGGAGTGGATAGTCGATATACGCCCCAGATTAAGGTGCACGTTGAACATTATGCTCAAATGCTGTGTTAATACGAAGTGTGACGTCACAATATGGCGCTGGGTAAACAATATCTATTCCTCTATGAATCCCATATCCCATGTTTCAACGTGAGTGGTGAAATGTGCTCATATTTTGCAACTTCTTCATTTTTTGTGACAATTCCACATAATTTTAGACGTCTCTGTCGATCTTGCACGGGTTCATAGCACCCACTCCGATGGCATTTATATTGGACAGCAGTTCTACCATCTGCTAGCAGGAAGTCTGATCTGCATTTAACAAAATGAGACCGAGACTCAATTTCAATTTTCTCTTTCCACACAGCAAAATCGTTCATACAATTAAACTTTTTATTTTCAAATGACAGAGATATCCAAATATTCTGCCTCAATGTGTGTATGCAAAATCTTCAGAGATCAAAAAAAAAAAAAAAAAACTGTTATCACAAATGCAACACGTCATATTCGTTACTACAGTATTTTGTTCTTCAGAAAATGAGCATTGAGATTTTTTTTACAAGTAAACGTTTTTTCACAAATGGTGCACGACCGAAGGGGCACAGCCGTTGCTTCCGAGCGATGGATGAACGTTATTTACGTGTCTATTCAAATTATATTTCTGTAAAAACGTTTCTTCGCAAAACGAACATGAATATACCTTCCTCTCAGATGTCATACCTTCTACTACTTGATGATGGGAATTTTTCATATGCCTATAAAAATTCTGTTTGTGAGAAAACGATTTCTCGCACCCTGAACATCTGTAGTCACCTTTTTTTTTTTTTTTTTTTTCTGAAGACGATGAATCTGTGCTTTGGTCAGGATGAATGTTCTTCATATGTCGATACAAATTAAACGACTTCATGAATATTTTCTTACAAAACGCGCAAGAAAAACAATCTTTATTCTCCATACAAGGTGCATCAACAATATTACCATCCATCGTCCACAGTAGATTAGAGAAAAGGCACACGTGATATGAAAAATTGAGGTTCAAGTAATTTGTTGTCTCGGTGGGCATGCGCATTACAGGGAATGAGGATTCAGCTACTGTGGGATTAATCTGGAGCGTTATCGACTGTCCACTCCTAAGCAAAGAGTGCCAGACCAACAGATGGGGAGAAAATTTCCAAGTCTCGGGCATGCGCATTACAGGGAATGAGGATTCAGCCGCTGTAGGATTGAGACGCTAGTGTACATTACGCCTCGCCTGGTGCCGGGAACATCAAAATTAGGCCTCTGCAGGGTGGCGCCGCATCGTGTGGCCAGATGAATCCCGTTTTCAGCTGTACCGAGCTGACGGGAGGGTGTTGACAGTATGAAGCCATGGTGCCGTCGCGCCAGGTCGGCTTGTTCAAGGCGGTGGTAACTCTGTGATGGTTTGGAGAGTCTTCTCAATTTACACATTAGGACCTTTAGTGTGTCTGGAGAGGTTCTTAACCGCTGCGCGCTACCATCATGTGCTGGCTGATAATTTACACGCTTTCATGGCCTTCGTGCGTCCTGCGGCCGATGGTCTGTTCTAGCAGAACAATACGCGGCCTAACTGGGCCGCAGCCACCCAGGCATGGCTCGAGGAACACTCATCTGAGTCTGGAACCATCCAGTGGCCCCCAAGGTCCCGGGATTTATGCCCTGTGGGAGCTCTATGGGATGTCGTGGAGCGGGACATCAGATCCGTGATTCCAAGACTGACGTCTCGGGCGGAGTTCTGGATAATGCTGCAACAGGCATGGTTGGCATTACCTCCTGAAACTTTTAAATGTATACTTACATATATATATAACCTACAAAGCAGAAGCTACAACAACAACAAAAAATAATAAAATAAAAATAAAAAATATAAAAAAAAACAACTCAAAAGCCAACAACAGGAAGAAATAAATAAAATCGATCTGCAGAAAGTGTCGAAAATGCCGAGCCTTGGCTTTCTCAAGGACCGGTAAAATGAGTAAATGCAGAGTTTTGCTGGTCCTTGAGAAAGCCAAGGCTCGGCATTTTCGACACTTTCTGCAGATCGATTTTATTTATTTCTTCCTGCTTGTTGGCTTTTGAGGTTTTTTTTTGTTTTTTTATTTTTAATTTTTGATTTTCATTTTATTATTTTTTTGTTGTTCTAGTTTCTGCTTTGTAGGTTGTTTCTGAGAATTCTTCACTGCCGCTTTTGCGCGTTTTGGTCTTCAGAATGTAAGTTTGTAAAACATATATATATATATATATATATATATATATAAATTAATTTGCAAAAGTAAGAGAAGAAAAACAAATCACAAAAATAAAACAAAAACATAGCTAGTACCATGAGAAGCGCCAAAGGCAGCTATACTCATGTAGTGGCATATATAGAATGAATTATAAGAAATAAGAATTGCAAAATATTAAATTCCATAAGGAATACTGAATTACACTCAAAATGGAAGTTCAAAATTGAAAACCAAAAAAAAAATGAACAAACAGGTTGTCGTCATCAGGAGAGCATCAACCTCCGGGAGTTGCCTTCCTAGTACCAACAAACGACAAGGAGAACCAAAAATGTCGGTTGGTCATGCTTCCTAGGATACCAGATCAAACGCCAAAACAGACACTAAAATTCAAAAAACAGGAATATAAACACTGAAAAAATGATAAAAAAGGCTTACCGGCAGACCAAACCGGTCAACGCCATGAATGAAGATCAAACTGAACTGGACCAACGACCCACAAGAGCCCAAATATATATATGCTAACGTTAAAGTGGTCGCGGTTAGATAACATCCTAGCAAGCGAAAAGAATATGTAAAATGACGAGATGCAAAACTGTGTATGTAAATAGAAATCTTCAACCACTAGGGACCCACTAAGTGTTACTTTATATTGCCTGACTTACTTAATATTGTTAGGTCCTAGATTAGTAAAGCATGTCAATGTGCAATTTGAAACTCTTTGAAACGGAATTAAAATTCAAAATGAAGTGCTTTAAATAATGCTTTACAAAATTACTAGGAAAGTTGTTAGAATGAAGTTTAGATAGAAGTGTTTTAAGATTTTTTTACAAGCAAGAACTGTGTAGAACATATTTTTGCTGTTCTGTGAAATTAATAAAGAAGTAGATTACGATGTACTTCTTTAGAAATACTGAAGGACCAATGAGTTTAGTAAATGATATCGAAATCAAAAGCATTTCTTTTATCATAAAGATTTACCACACCCCTACCCCCCTCGTCCACCTGTACCTCTAAATCGAGGTAGCAAACATAAGTAGACAAGCTGTTAGTTTTTTCTAAGGTGTGATCCTCAGGATACAATTCAACAGCGCATCGCAAAAAGTCCTGCACGTTAATGACAATAACGTCATCAACGTACCTCAGAACGATACCAGGCAAAGGGCAAGTAGCAGTAAATCTATCCTCAAAAAAGTGCAGATAGAGATTGGCTAAGCTACTTGAGAAGCGACTGCCCATCGGAATGCCACGAGTTTGGAGGTATAGCCCATCGCCCACGGTAACGAAATTGTTATTATTACAGAAGTCCACTAAAAAGTGCCAAAACTGTTCTGTAACCCCGGACTCAAACTTTGTGTGTAAATTTATGGCCACCTGCCATAAACCCTTCAATGAAATTGAAGTGAAAAGGTTTTTAAAATCGTAGGTATTAACAGATGAGACAGTTGTTGAGTTCAACGCCTCTAAAACTCTGTCATTGTTCCCGATAATCCAGGTCGAATCTAGTTTACGAAGCACTGCAGACAAGTACCTCTGAAGCAACCCACCCGCTTTACTATTGTAACAATTGAGTCCACTGGTTATGAAACGAAAAGAAACAGGCTTCTTATGGAACTTTGGAATATCATAAACAAAAGAAAAATTAAAGTTAGATACTGTAAGCTTAATCCTTTTATGCAGAGCAATGATTTTTTTTAACAACATCCTTACGGTTTTGAGATGCCGGAGTGTATGTAACCGTAGTGTTCATCTCCTGTAATAGGAGACTCTGGTAAAACTGTTTACAGATAATGGCAAAATTATTAGTAGTTTTATCCACTGGGGAAACAGTGAATAAATCTTGAAGTTCACGAATTTGTGAAGTAATCAAGGAAAGGTTATGTGGTTGCTGGGTGCAAACTATAGAGCTTTTTAATTTACCAAGCTCGTGACGAATGTCACAAAGCACACAATCCAACCACTCGTTGAAATATTCGAAAGGCAGACAAAACTCATAGGAAAGTTTGAGTGCACATTGCAAAAAATTACTACGCAAAGTGGAGACACACTTCTTTATATTGAAACGAGGTGCGAACCTGTATTTGGTGCCCAAAGACATAAGAGAACGTAGCTCTCGAAAAGGCACGATATCGAGGTCACCAGTAATAATATGACCATGGTGAGGATCGACAAATTTACTAAATTTGTCGGAATGACAGTGACAACTGTCATCCTCTTTATCGTTTAAAGCTTCGAGATTTGCTACGGTTTGTCTGTAATTGAAAATTCGGCGGCCAAGCGGTTTTTCATATCGATAACAGGTCCCCAATTTCACCTCATTTCCAAGTGGGAAAAGATCCAAACGTATACGTAGAATTGACTTTAAACCAATGTAGTCAACGGCCTAATGGCAAAAATCAATTACGCAATACTTCCTGACAAGGTGAGCTCCCGAGAACTTAGAACGAAAGGTAGAAAGACGGTACTCAGGAAGGTCGCCAATCAAAATTCTAATGTGTTCAGAGCTAAATGCATAGTTCCGAAACAACTGATCAAGAACCCTGATTTTTTTATTGTTCAGGGCGAAGATTCTGGATCGGCAACGCTTAACGAAGTAACCATCGGAACAATCAAGCTCCTGAACCAGTTCACCAAAGTCCACCTGGACACACGAGTTTCTTCCACCGTCCCTCCTCCCCCTCCTTTTTTCATGAAAAACAATAAATGGTTTAAATTTGAATTTAAGATAGGCACAAGTCTCCTGGTTTAACTGTTTACCATTGAATAGTTCGTTGAGCTCATATGGAAAGAGAGTTTCAAACTGTATCATGCACAGGTTCTCCAGTAATAACCTGTTCTCCAACCCGGACTCAACGAATAAAATTCTAATGGAAATATTGCTGAAATCGTGAGATTGAAAATGTTGAATCTCACGATCCGATTTCCCTTTGAAGGTTCTTATGTCAGATCTATGACCATTTATACGGATGTGCAATGGATTACTGCTCTGGCCAACATAACCACATTGACAGGTTTCGCAAGTAATCAAATAAACACAGTTGACAGCTTTACAAAAGATAGACGAATGATCTTCACCAAGATTGGAATAGTGAGCACAACAGCAAGTCTTGCATCTACCATCACTACATTTTGAAAATCTTAACTGAGGAATAAATTGAGGAACTAAAAAATTATAACTTTCAACAAAATCATTTTGAAATGGAGACCGTAGCGCAAAAGTAACACTGGGCCCCTCTGCCTTAGGTCCAGGTACCGGAGGCTGTAGCACTCTTTTCGCCGTGACCCCCCCCCCCCTGCCTCAGGGTCAAGCGCGGTCCTTGTTAAACCACGCGAAGACATATATATATATATATATATACACACTATATTGACAAAAGTCACCGGACACCTAGAAGAGGAACACAACATAGCATTTATTGACATACATTAGTACAGTGTCGGTCCACCTTTGGCCGTAATGCATGCACTGACCCTTCGAGACATGCTTTCTACAAGGTTTTTGGAACACAGAGATAGGAATGCGTTTCTATTCAGTACATAATGCTGCCGCTAACTGTTGCTTAGTAGTAGGCCTTGGTTCCGAACTTCTTATGCGGCGCTCTATAATTCATCCCATAGGTGCTCTATGGGATTATGATCAGGGCTCTGTGCTGGCCAGTCCACACACGATACGGAATTATCGTCAAACCACACCGTACCAGTCCTTGCTTCATGGCTCGGTGCATTTTCCTGCTGGTACCAACAAGGCTCGGTTCCATAGTATTGCCACAGAGTTCGTAGGGCATAATTGTCCAGAATATCGAGGTAGACGTGCTGGTTAACAGGGTTGTCCACGATAACCTGTGGGCCGGGACCAGACCACGAAAAACACCCCCACACCAGTACACTGCCAGCCCAAAACTTGACCGTAGGAACAGTACACTGTGGTAAATAGCGTTCCCCGGCTGCCGCCATACCCACACACGGCCATCAGACTGATGGATCGTGTATCTGGATTCATCAGTCCATAGGACCCGCTTCCATTGATCTACGGTCCACGATAAATGTTCTTTACACCATGCTAAACGACGAATATCATTCCGAGTGGAGATGAAAAGCTTATAAGCAGCCGCACAACCACGGTAACCCATGGAATGAAGTTCTCTGCGAATGGTGAGTGTACATACCGAGGTTTCAGCATTTTTATTCACCTGTACACTGAGGTGTTGAGCAGTACTCCGTCGATTAGCTGTAACGACTCTCCCGAGGCTTCGACGTCCTCTATCACTGATTTTCTGTGGTCTGTCGGTGCGATTTGCTGCCTCAGGTAAGCCATGTGTCTTTCACTTATATTCAGTACATCCAACACAGTTGACTTGGGTATATTTAAACGCCTCTCGGTTTCTCTTATGGACAACCCACTAATATAACACCCAACAATCTTTCTTTTCTCAAAGTCAGTTTTCTCCCGCCGCGACATTTTCACTCAACCTCACAGTGCGATATGATCGCAGTCAGCTGCAGGCTAGTTTTTATACCGTTTGAAGCTGTGCCGTGCATCTTAACAATGCAGCGGATCCGTTCATTTGCTTTTGAAGGGTGTCCGGTGACTTTTGTCAATATAGTGTATATATATATGTGTCATTTTTCTGTACCTCCCCCAAACAGAAATACTGGATACCTGCCTGCGTTTCTGCTCTCAGGCAACAAACTACATCAACACCATGCACACTTGGAAACTCTTATCATATGTTTCTATATATGTTTTTTAAATCGTTCATGCATTGTAAGATTTAATAATTATGTACAAGTATACTGCCAGAAGCTGATTTATGTATTTTTGTTATACCCTGGTAATGCCTGGTCCCTTTGCTAATAAATGAATAAAATCAGCATTGTGCGTGTGTGTTGTTCGTGAAATATTGTACGTAAGAGTCTTTCGGAATAACACGCTTGGATCAGCGACAACAAAGAACAATGAGAAACTTCTCTAACTATATCCTTAGCCAAAACCAGATGCAGTGGTTAATGTGTACTGTTCATGGAAAAACATTACGGAAAGAATCTTTTCGCATCAGTATTAAGGTGTGCCATTTGTAGCACATTCTGAAGGTTATCACGTTCGAGAAGCTTGAGGTCAACAACTGACCGCTTTATCGAATCAAATCGTGTGGCCAATAGATTTCGCCTCAGGTATTACAGCTTAATCAAAACGAGAACAAAAATGTCGGCCAAAACTCGCCTTGCTCGGGTATGTGACATTGAATACGAAATATCTTTTATTTCTCTTTGGCATCCATTTTTATCGTATTTTATTTTCCCCGTTGCGGATGAAAACAGGATTGAAAGGCTGCAACAACTGCTGAAGGGCGTGGTTATGTTTAAATTTCCCCTAAATCCAATGTCTTGAAGCGAACTGTTTTTCCTTAAACACTTCTTATGCTCTAAAAGGCTGGGAGTTTCTTTTTTTTTTTCTTCTTTGTCATCTTCAGCTCCATGTAAACTGCTGTCCTAAATGACAATTTAAGGATTGTTCCTTTTGCAGTAAAAAAAAAAAAAAAAAAAAAAAGAGTGAGAGAGAGAGAAAATTATTAGATACGAATATCATCCCTAAACCAAAAAGAGTTTGTCTTCGCTTTTTATTTGTCATCGAACTTACGCTGTTGTGTGTCATTTCAGATTTGCTAAGGAGTGAACATCCGATAGCTGAATCCTACTGTGATTATTTCGGATCCAAGATAACACAAAAACACTCACCAACACTAGTATATCCCGAACTAACACACATGCATTCAGGTATAGTTTGAAATAATACTCACAAAAATGCAGAAAAGTGAAGTTCAAGATATTATTGATTACGCTCACACAAGGTCCGAGTTCCTGATAAGGCATGGATGGTTAGGTTTTCCTACGGCGTTGGTTCTCCCCCTTGTGACATACAAGGTGTAGCAATTTAATTCCCAGAAAAGTCGCATAATATCGCCCTTGTGGCGATGCGGGAAGAATCGCATGCCTATGCGAGTCCAGACATGTTTCAAGTAGGGCATGCGTTAACCCAGCCCAGTAGAGCCATTCGTGAGAGAGCAGTTGCGAAAGTAATGCAAGTCTGTGTGTGAGTTTTAAGGTAAAAATGAGTGATAGAAATTTAGAGCAGCGCATCAACATCCAATCCTGTGTGAAGATCGGTAAGAGTGCTACTGAAACATCATGCATATAAGTGGGAAACGAATCGTCCAGAAGAAAAGTTCTTCACAAATACATGGAAGGCAATACAAATGTAATTGTTGGCACAAATGTGCCGTATTTTCACTGTTTCTATGTAGCAACTCCTTCAGAAAACTTGAAAATTGCATGGCCCTGGAGCGGGAATCGAACCCGGATCTCCCGATTTCCATTAGAGCATGCTTTCCTTTACACCACCCAGAAATGGTCCTCAGCTTTCTAAGCTACATTTGCTTAGCTTCAGTTGCTTGGAACTTCCTGTCCTGGGTGGTGTAACGGATAGCATGCTCTAACGGAAATCGGGAGATGCGGGTTTGATTCCAGCTTCAGAGCGATGTAGTTTTCTGAAGGAGTTTCTACATAGAAATAGTGAAAATACGGTACATTTGTGCTACTGAAACGTTATAGCTATTGAAAGTGGCGTATGGTGAGGATGCTATGAAAAAGTCAAGTGTCTTTTGGTGACATAAGAGCCAAAAAAAGCACACATGTCACGCTCGAAGTTCAAGACCATGCTTGTGTGTTTTTTCGATCACAAGGGAATAGTTCATTACGAATAGATTGAACAGGGACAAACGGTCAGCCAACAATGCTATTTAGAGGTGTTGAAAAGGTTACGGAATTTCGTTGGAAGGAAAAGAGCTGAACTGTGGCCTGACAATGCCCCAAACCATGGTGTGCTCAGTGTTCGCGATTTCCTGGCTAAGAAATCAATTACCAAATTGGATCGTCCACCTTATTCACCTGACTTAGCCCCTTGTGATTTCTGGATCCCCTCCCATCAAAAAACAAACTTCCATGAAAGGACGAAGATTTTTATACATTTCTGACATCCAGCGTAACGTGACAAAGCAGCCCAAGAGTGTTTTAGAAACAGAGTCCCAGGTATGTTTCCAGCAATGGCTACAGCGTCCAAATAAATGCATAGCTGCGGAAAGAGATTACTTCGATGGTGACAGTAGCCGCTAGTGCACAGGTACGCACACATTTTTCCTACATGTGCATTCCGGGAATTAAATTGTCACACCTCTTATACCTTTGTCTAATCTTCCCTTTGTGTTTTTCTGTTCTCTTATAAAAATGTTACTTCCCATTAAACGTTTTCCCACTGAACGACACAGTACTTCCCCGAAGAGATTTTACAATTTGGCGACACTGAGAGGGAGTCGGAGGTAGATAAGAATGTCAACACTGATAGTGAGTCGGAGGTAGATAAGAATGTCAACACTGATGTAGCAGGAAGAGAGTGTGAGCAGAGTTAAGAGGTAGTTGATGCGATATGCATTATGTCCAAAATTAACGTGACAAACACAAAATCTAACGCGAAATCCACACGGCAGAGTTTAACGACAGTTCGTACATCGATAACGCAGCAATACGCAACAGAAAAGGAATGCCATTGCCGCATGAGAAGAAAGCATGCTCGCGACAGCACGGCAGTTCAAAAGTGATTCTGCGAGTGGCGCGAATTTTGAGGGGCTAACAGGAAGTGTGATTACCTCGAACAGCGGATACAGTTCTCACAACGAGACCTCATGCTGTATTCAAGGTTGTGAATGAGAGGTTGAGGTAATAAGTACCACTCGTCCCGGGAGGGTTCTGGGAGGCGGCTGCCGATTTACAATTGCTCTTCCCATGGCATCCCAGACATGCTGTATTGGGTTCAGTCTGACTTCAACTTCGTTTGTAATGGTTTTTCGAGATAAACAAAACGAACGAATTGTTTCGAAGTCCTTGGTGATGTTCGACTAGGGAGACAAGGATGAACGTCAAGACGTAAGGGTTAGACAGAGCGGTCTGCCGTTTAGAGGTGGGAGAGTGGTAATGTGCCGTGTAAGGGAAGGTTTACGTGATGGAGAGGTGTGGCGTGTTGGTGTTTCTCGTTTCCGGAAGACGACATGTTTGAACGACAAGAAGTAAAAACAATTTATTTTCGCATTTTCGAATCTTTCTCTGGACCACTTTAGTCGTGTCCGCGGGCTGCAGTTTTCCCATTCCTGGTCTAAAATAAGATAGACAAGGAAAATCCAAGCTAACACAACTCTTAAGGAAGGTCATACATACATACATACATACATACATACATACGTATAAGAATAATCACATACAGTGATGTATTCAGGCATCTTCTCGGACGTGCTTAGCCCCCGAAAATCCATGAACGACCCCCCCCCCCCCGTAGGTTTTTGGGCGATCTCTCCTTACATTGAGTCTAACTGTGTTCGTTTATGCCTGAATATTCGGAGGAAATAATTAAAAAAAATAAGAAAAAGAGGGAAAATATTATATTAATAATAAAAAAGACATCCACATTGACTTCAATCTGAAATTTATATCATCCTTCAACAAAACATTAAACAGTCCTCGCTGAAGGGGCAATTTTTCAAGCACTGACAACTCGGACTACTTCCGCAATAAAAACCTAATTCCACAGAGTAGAGATGTTTGAACTGCAATACATAATATTTTGGAAGCTGGCATTCAGCTTTATTTCGGTCTTCTGGATGTCGTCTTTCCATGTATACGGTTAAGCCTCAGTGTAGCTAACGTGATGTTAGTGCTTCCAATACAACAAAATATTTGCAACCTAATTTTTAACAATAGCAAATTATTAGAAATTATTCCCATAATAAGGTGTGTTTTTTCTGGCGGTGGTGGTTTACACTCTGTGACAAAAAATATAATAATACTAATCGAGGCACGTCAAACTGGCATCCAAACGGTTAGTTACTTTTTGGTTTTTTTACTACTATTTGCTAATCTAAATGATCTAAAGGGGCTGAAACCAAATGGCAGGGGAATGGCTTACACCATACGTTTTCAGGTAACACTAATTATTCCTTAATAATCAGAAACACACTTGTAGTAAGGGGAGGACATTTTTACCACTCCTGTCTTGGCGGGATTTCCTCCAGCACAGCCTTGCCTTACTAGCATCTTCAATATTTTGCACTACCCCATGGTGACATCCGTGGTGCGTTACTGAATTAAAGCAAAGGTATAACATTTTTACATTTGTAATCACTTGTATTTGTAGATTTCTTTGAATTTGCATTTGCGATATAAGAGCATAAGAAAATTGTCGTACTCTATTCAAAATGTTTACAACAAAACTGTGATTATATATATATAATCAGTCAACAAGATTTAGCCCCCTCAAAATTTGTAATTGCTCACCCAGAAAAAACTCTCTGAATGCAACACTGATCACATATCGCGCACAGAAACATATGAGGCGCGTCCAATACATTGTAAAACCATCTGTGGAAGGTTAAAAATATATCGATGCACATGGAGTAGTTTAAGGTAACACACATTCGTAACAAGGAAAGTTTCAGTTATTACATATGGTATAGGCCTTTGACAACACGTTGCAGATCACCAACTCACGCTTATCAGATGAATCCAAGATAATACACAGATCTGTACACCTATACTCGGGGTAAAGCTAGCCCGGTTGCAGACTGGAAGCTAGCGAAGTCTATTCATCGAAAAGATGTCTCTTGCTTTTCAGTATTTCTCCTCACTAATGACGTGCAATGTGTCAGAAACCCTCCTAGAAACCCTAAGGGTGTGCCACCGTGACGGGAGGTAGAACAGAGGGAAATTTCCCGCTGATCCTTCTTTAGCTATTTACCCTTCATCCCCGACCCATCTCAAACCTGCTAACCATCAGACAAGCGATTTCTTCAATAAGTATCCCTTCAAGAAGCATTGAATATCCTCTGGCTATAGCCTCTCTAACACACATGGCCAACCGACCGAAGTGACAACGACCTCACCAAAATGTCAATATCCGTATTTCCTAGAAACGCGACCGAAACTGTCCGCACGCACAACCTTAAGAACATCTATATACTTTTTCTTTTTAAGTTCCAGTACATTCTCAAATATGAGTTTTGACCCTAGAACTATACTATGCAGTGAAATTAGATACTCAGTACCTTTTATCTATAGTCCGGTTAGCATTGACGCGAATTTAGGTTCCAAGCCAATACTCATACGAACATATACACGGTCGTATCAGAAAATATGACCACCCCCGGAATCACTGTGAACCCAGCCAGACGCGTCACAGAAAGCACGTGACAAGATCGACCATACGGAGATATAAGCGGCCGGCCAGGACAGATGCGCCATAGGGCGTAACGTGAGCCCAGTGGGCAGAGGTAGTGATTTGACGGATGTGCAAAAAGGAATGATGATCGGCTTCCGCGCCATCTCAGAAAGAGTACACTTCGTGGGCTGTTCGCGAGGTGCTGTAGTAAGGATGTACTAAGAATGGACCGCTGGTACACCGAGTACATCCCGACGTCATAACTGTGAAGCCCCAAAGGCCATCGACCCCAGAGGAGAACGTCGACTGGTAAAGGGCAATCGACGCGCAACAGTGTAGCAATTGACCACGCAAATGAACGCTGGGGCACCCAGGCACGTGTCCCTGATAACAGTAGTGCGAACCCTGTTACGTAATGGGTCTCCGGAGTCGACGTTGCGTCAACGCGCCCATGTTAACCCAGGTCCATCGGCAACGACGCCTGCAGTTCGCATGAGACTACCGTCACTGGACAGTGGAAGAGTGGGAAAAGGTTGCCTTCTCCAACGAATCGAGGTTTCTATTCCACAGAAGTGACGGACGGTGGCTGATACGGTGTCAGACACACGAGAACCAACATTCAGACACGCTTGTCGGTCAAGTACAGCCCGGCGGTGGCAGTGTGAATGTCCGGAGGATGTTTTCCTGGTATGACCTGGGACCGCTGGTACCACTGGATGGGTCCCTGAACGCCAATCGATACCTGCCCATCCTCGCTGACCACATGCATACCTTCATGTTGGATGTTTACCCTGGTGGTGGTGGTGTCTACCAACAGGACAATTCGCCGTGCCACGTCACTAAGGGGGCGCGTGACTGGTTCCAGGAACACGGCAGCGTTGTACCCGCCCCCTTTGGCCGGAGAAATTGCTCGATCTCAATCCCATAGAGCACTTGCAGGACTATTTGGATCGACAGGTTCGGTGTACCGACCCACAACCACGTAATCTCCGAGACCTCCGTGCTCTGCTGCAGTCCGAATGGGCACGTGTGCCTCTGGCAACCTTCCAGGGCCTCATTGCGTCCATGCCACGCCGTCTCGCCACTGTTATCCGGGTTAAGGGTGGTTATTCCCATTATTAGGTAGTGGTCATATTATTTTTTGATACGATTGTGTATAAATAGGATTCAAAACCAAGCCCACGAGCACGTGGCAGCGAGGGACATAGTGGTTTGAACACAACCCTCCGACCAAATGGTCGCCGAATCAATCCGGTGTAGTTTGAGCTGCTCAGAACCACTGAATTTTCGCCGTGCGTCGGATGGGAACGCTAAGCCGTCGGCCCCTAGGCATTGGACCTTCATTTAAAAATAAGGTCATTTGTTCCTGCTCTTGCGCTCTCTTCTTGGATATGCTCGTTGGGACGTCATAGCCTGGCACTCTCAGTTACGTCGACTTGCACTTTTAATCTGGCACTCCTGCTTCTCTGACCTATCTACCCTCTGTTGTACCTCAGCCCCAGTTGTATCTGAGCCTCGTGACGTCACAATGTTTTTTCTTTTTGTTTGTGATATCCAAATTTGAAAGTATGTTTCATGAACATTACAAAAATGAACATTACAACAATACAAAAAAAAGGATATTGGTTGAGGCAGGAATTCGACAATGAAAACAAGCATGCGCTCGTATTTTCCCAGTGTTCGTTCGACGAACATCAGGTGTTTCTATTGGCAGCTGATGAAATTTTGAAAACAGATAACAGCAGCCAGTCGCAATGTTTCTCGGGATTGTTTTTGTTGAAATCGTTAGAAAGCAAGCTTTGTCAGTGGTTTCCGCCCTTCAAATCCCCTCAAAAAAATGCATAGTGGCTCTAAAGCGCATTGTTTCATTTATTGTGTAAAAAAAAAATCACGCTCATGGCAAGCAAATACTGTACGTTCACTTGTTTCTTCAGCTGCCAGATAACAAAAAAGGGTTAAAATAGTAAAAGCATTTTAGGAAACTTAGAATTGGTTGCAAATGTAAAATTGTTGTGGTATAGTTCATGAGCAGACGCGCAAACAGTAATTTTTCTTTTTTTCTTTTCTTTTTTTTTCTTTCTTTTTCATTTCTTCTACAAATGTAAATAAAAGAGTTTCTGGTTATATTCTGCGAAAAAACTTTAGCTATATTCTTAGAATTTCGTGGTTTAAATAAAAAAGAAGTTCCCAAATCATACTTCTTCAGCATGCGCATGAAATAATAACACACTGTTTTCTACTGTACTGGAACTCTCAATTTTTAGACTTAAATAAGAAAAGAAACTGGTTTGACAATCTAAAATAACGATTTTAGGTTCTCAAGAGGAATCTTAAAATTAAATTTCGTACGATACGATCTTAAATGAAAAATTTTGTACATTGTTTATGTACGACAAAGTAGAACCAAAATTCCTGACGTAACGTTCTTCCGTTTTTAAAGAGTTGATCATGTTACGTAGCGCATCTCTGACGTCATGTCAAAATGATTTGGATGGGATGACGTCACACCAGAAGCTATGAAAAATCGGCCTTTGTTGCTATGACAACGAAACAGACTAAGCGTGACGTCACAAATATTTTTTTCTCGGTTGTAGCTACGATGACAACTTTCCGCTGCACCACAACAGTAGGACAAACTTTCGGACGTTCAGACAAAGGAAATTATATTGTTTTAGATATTTTTTGGTCTATATGCCCTGACCAAAACCTCAGTATGCTGAACAACATGATCACCCTTCACAACTAATAATATGAAATTTACCCATCCCTTTTAGGGATGCGCGACACTGTCTGTGTTGGTACAAAGCATGACTGCTTCCTTAAAAAAGAAAAACTTGTGCACAATTTGTGTATTCAAAGGTGAGTACGCCACAGAAGGAATGAGATCTTGGCCACACAAGAACTGCATATCAGGGCTGAATATGCATATGATTAAAAAATAACGACCAATGACTAAATAGTGGCCCGGCACAGAGCATGGGAACCGCTTATCGCAGAGGGTATATCCAAATCAATGCTCGCACGCAGGAACAATGGTGACAACGGATTGCGGATGCATTAATCTCAATGGAATGTGAGGATAACTCGACGTCATATCCGTGCACACTACGAGCAGCTGAGCTAGTTTGAGAGAGGACGTATAATTCTGCTGAGAGAGGCCGGTTGGTCACCGTCTTATCACCAGGCACTTTGGTAGGGTTGGACGATGTTGGCGCCCATGGGTCGAGAAGGGCACAACCCAGCTGCACGCGGGTAGTGGAAGGCCGAGGGCAACGACAGAACACGAGGATCGAGTGATTGTGAGAGCCGCCCGAACAGAACCGAATTCGTTCCTCTCAAGCATCCGTGGTCATGTTGCGTCGTCTACAGGTACGGAAGTGGACCGTTGCCAGATGACTTGCGGCACGGAGACTACATTCGAGGAGGCCACTCTGCCCCTACCACTGACCAGCGAGCATCGCTAACACCGGTTGCAGTAGTGTCGGGGCCGATCAACGTGGGATAGTGTCTAATGGCGTCGTGTTGTATTTAGTGATGAGTCACGGTTTGCACTTGGCGCCGATGACCACCGCATACGTATCTGGAGACGAGCTGGCCAGCGCACATAGATCCTGCCTTTACCGTGGAATGGCACACAGCACTCACACCGGGAGTGACTGTCTGGAGAACCATTTCCTACGATAGCCGGACACCCTTGGTAGACCTCCGTACTACCTTCACGGCTCAAAGGCACGCCGACGACATTCTACGGCCTGTTGTGTTACCATTCCGGTCGCAGCCTCATCGATCAATTTTTCAACAGGATAATGCCCGGCCACACATGACACGGCTCTTCCAGGCCTGCGTCCGTAATGTCGACACCCTTCCGTGGCCAGCCCGATCGCCAGACCTCTCACCGATCGAACATGTTTAGGACATGATAGGACGCAACCTACGCCTGTTCCGGAATGTCGTGGTACTAGCCCGCAATTTGGACACAATCTAGCATGCTGTACCTCAGGATAGCATCCGGGAACTGTATGCGTCTATATGTCACACCGGGTAACCGTGTGTATCTGAGCCATTGATGGCGCTACAACTTGCTGACTGTTCCACTCCTGTAGCTGTTTTATCCGATTAAATGGCCCAACTCTTCTGGAACTACAATCATTTCCTTTCCTATACATGCACATTGATACAATTTTCATCGATTGGATGATTCTTTTTGGGTGCTTCGTTTGTTTGTTTTTGGCGAAGAGTGTATGTAGATTATATACTGTTTGCAGTGGATGCACATACAGTAGGGGCTCCGTGCACATACCAATATATCTCTCAAACTCTTTCAACTGCTCGTAGTGTGCACATACCAATATATCTCTCAAACTCTTTCAACTGCTCGTAGTGTGCACGGATCTGTCGTCGAGGCATCCTCACAGTCCGTTGAGATTAATGCATCCGCAATCTGCCGTCACAATTGTCCCTGCGTGCGAGATTTGCTCTTGGTATACCCTTCTCGATGCGTGGTTCCCATGCGCTGTGGCTGGCCATTATTTCGTCATTGGTCATTGTTTTTTAATCATTTGCATATTTGGCCCTTAGGTACATGCACGTGGAGTTTCATCAAGATCGAACAACTTCCTCGGGGTGCTTCGTTTTTTTTGGGTTTTTTTTTTTGCAAAGAGTGTACTATGAGGCAGACAGAATAACAAGGGGTAATCACAGGTGAAACATGCAGGAGCTGAGCACTTGTCCCTCTAACGTTTCACATGATTAAATTTTGAACACTTTCACTCGCAGTTTTTTTTTTTTTCAAAACTAAACTAAAGTAAAATTGCGACGGAAATTCAAATGCTTTATGTTTTCCATCTATAAAATGCAACTCAGCTGAAATTTGTAGTTTCGTCTCTTGCCCCCCCCCCCCTCCAATTTTTAATTGTTGTAGTTGGTTCAAGTTGCGCCTATGGGGGAAATGGCAACGTACAAGACAAAAGAGAAAATATTCTCATCCTTTGTACTTTAGCCATTACTTAAAATTGTGCCCACTTACTAAGGTGATTGCTGACCAGATTCTGCTTTATTGCCCCTAAATTGCAAATCTTTTCTACAGTTTTTCTTTTAAAACCATTCATGTTATCTGTGTCAAAAAATAGACAGTTTTTTTTGAGGTAGAAATGAAACCAACTCTTTTTCTTCTCGTTTCAGGATCAACGTGATTATAATTGGCATCATTGGGATTGTTTTATATCAACCAGCATCGTCCTTCGGCATTCGCAGAAGACGTGAAGTGCCTAATTCACCAGAAAATTACAAGTACTATGTTCGTCCTTTCTTAGTTCCTGAACCTGAGAGCGCTATCCATTCGGATCCTCTGCTGAAGGCGCAGTCTGTGTCAGACAGTACGACAGCAAAGCAATACAAACCACCACTTCTGGCGCCTCTTCCTTCCTTAGGACAACCTACCGGCAGCTACCAGCCGCCTCTTCCGCTTTTGTCAGCTATTCCTCGATCACCGGAAGTACCTAGGCAACCATCTAAGCCTCTTCAGAGACAGCCTCTTCTTTATTCTGCCGCCGACATCACAGAACTGTCACAATCTCCACCCGAGCGTCGATCAGATGCTATCGACAATCGTTCCAAAGCAGTCGGTTCCTCACGTCATCCTTCTCAAGCAATCCACCAGGTTCCTGCTTCCGAAATACAGTCGGACAAAGGTACGCTGGCAAAGGACAGAGACAGTGCTAAAAATGACGAGTATGTAGTCTACTATTACTATTATTATGACAATGACACGAATTCGAACAATCTGACATTAAATTTCGACGACATACCATCTTTGGACTCATACGACGACACGAAAAGTGGTAAAGAGCCGGAGAAGAGTGCCAGTTCGAGAAGTATTGCAGCCAATGTCAATGCCTTAACTTCAGTTCAGGATCAGCCTAAAGAAAGCAGCGCACAAAGAATCCCTACCACACCGAAGGCAAGCGTCACCGGTGGGGCTTCACAACCAAGATCTATTTCTTCTGGAGATGCTGACATTGAGCCTATAATTCGGGCAGATAAACCAGGAAACACCTTGGAGGATACAGTTGTCCAGCCCCTGAAGCCAGTTTCCAACGTCTTCCGTTACGGAAGCAACGAAGTACCACGATTCCCTGTTTTGCCCAATTTCATTGTCTCTGAGGTTCCTAAGGATATCAAACTCGAAGAGCAGTCGACGCAAGACACTTTGTCAACACCTCCTTCAACCACTTTGCCAACATCTACTGTTAGTGGCGTTCTTACTGACGAGCGTTTGCAACCTGAAGTCGACAGCGATGACGCAAACAACGTTCTTGATTCAGATACCAAAGTTGGAGAAGAACACGAAGAAAAGGCGGCACTGGAAAGTTCCACGACAACGACCACTACGACTACAACAGAGGCTCCCACAACAACCGAAGCTCCAACGACAACGACAGAAAAGCCTCGTAAAAGGCCAGGACTGGCAGTAGGTGGAAGACGAAGACTTGGCGGAAGCTCTGCAGCTCCACCTGGAAGAGGTCGCCAAACCCCTTCTAGGGCAACCACCAGTCCATCTGTAGCAACTTCCTCCACTACGAGCACCACTACCCCGTCGTCATCATCTACTGTGAGGTCATTCCGAGGTTCTTCATCAAGCAGAATACGTCCTCGTCAGCCAATTGGAGGAAACAGACCACGGCCATCGCTATCAACTAGCAGCAGCAGTAGCAAACCCGAAGATAGCGAGGATTTAGGAAGTAGCAAACCAGTGGGATCTACTTCGACAACTGCTTCCAGGTCTCGTCTAAGCACCACAGCAGCTCCTCGTCGTTTCGCCGGAAGTCGTAATTCTCTTTCCCGATCGGGTTCGGCTTCTACGACTTCAACAACGCCTTCGCTTAGGCTGAGAACGACAAGCAGACCCCGACCTAATAGTCTGGTCACTCGAAACAGGCCAAGACCTGGCTTTTTGAGACCACGCCCTGGTAAAGAAGAGGAACCTGAAACGGTTGAAACCACCACTCCAGAACCAGAAGTAACGGAAGAAAAGGGTTCAAACTCTCCTAGTCCTGCAGATGACAAAGAACCTGAAGATCAAGAAGAAAATGAGAGCACAGATACTGAAACACCAGAAACTGAAGAAGAGACTGAGGAGCCAACAACTACTGAAGCGAACAGATTTGCAGCTCTGTTTCGGCCAAGAAACCGCAACGCAGGTGGGAACAGACCTCGTCCTATAATTGCCAACAGGCCATCTAGGTCAAAACGAGGGGCGAGTAGCTATTAGTTTCCGGACTGTCCGGCCTGTTAACTGCTGTAGTATCGACGCAACATTTGCCATAGATTCGAGTCTCGCTTGGATAGGATGTTTCGCAACTGCAAAAAGTTTAAGGAACAAATTCGTTTGCATTGGCTCTGTGATTGTGACTGACAACGACAGAACGAAAAATATAATTCGTTCTGAGAATCTGTAGTTTCTTGAGAGTCATCAGGAAATAACAGCAGCTCTTACGTGGATGAGTATCCACTCTCTTTTTTTCATTAATACGTACTGGACTGATAAAAAGAAAGACAATTTTTATTGTTAGAAATTTTTCACTCATTTTTGACATTCATTTATTTTATGGTGTAAGTGTATAACATAACAGTGGTAACTATTCTACAAAATTTCAAACTACTCCATAGATATGGAATTTTAAATGCATCACTCTGTGACATGCATTATTACTTTTTTTATTGCTATGTTATAAAAGGCCGTGGATAAAATTTCAATTCATTGTTTTCCAATATGTATTCTAAGGGTGAGCATTATATACTTACGAGTTTAAACATAACCACTACAATATGGTGGCCACAGATCTAGCTAATTTAATTGATGTCCATACAGTGAAACCTCCATTAACGGACACCTCACAACAACGGTAACCTCCAAACAACGGCAAGTCTGGTTGGTTCAGAGCTACTGCGGTAGGATTAACATTAGTGACAACGGAGCAGCCTGACAACGAGCAACTGACACTCCAGTCAGTCCCGAAAAATTTCCAACTGTCACCTTGGAAGCAAACTTCAAAATTTTACATAGTTCATCCAGTTTGGGAACGAGATTTCCAACTGTTCCTACTGCGTTACTTCGCCGGGAGGAGGAAATGGGGCACAAACTGTTCTCTTAAAGGAATTATGTTGGTTGAGTTGGAATACGAGCAGAATTCAGTGGCACTCTTAGGTCAAAAAATGCGTTAGTGCTTAGCTGGAGAAATTATGGTACGATAAAGATTCATGCATTTAAATTGCTAAGATCTTGCCGAAAAAACTTTAATTTCTGCTTATTTACAGTTTTAAATCGCGAAATTTTTGATCTTGCACTAAATTCAATTTTATGTGGTCTGCAATGCAATCTCCGCACCACCAGCGGGCGCTGACTGGGTTTACCTCCAACTCTTCAACTTCCAGAATTTGCTCAGTTCCACTGATTTCTTCTAGATGGATTGTTTGGTGTTCAACACATTCTTTATTTTCCAGTGGGATGCGTCCCTTTTCAACCCCATTTTGCTGCAAGTTTGATTCACACCCATCTAAGAGGGAAACTTGCAGAATCCCAGGGCTTTTCAACAATCGCAGAAAGGTAATTTTTCCTGTTGTTTAAATTTGCGACGTTTTTGTTCTTTAAAACTGAGAGAGAAATAATGGCAGGAACCTTACTCCTGAATGTGAAAATCATAATATTTTTAATGGTGATAAAACTGGTGTGTTTTTTCGCGTTCTGTCCGATAGAACATTGTAAAAAAAGTATCTGTGATTTGTTCTGTGTACATTAACTAACTGTAGTATAATCTGTACGCATTACACTACTTTGAAATAGAATACGCCCATTAGTTCAACAGAGTGTTATTCATTTTGATTTAAAGGTATTAGAAAACTTTTCTATTATGATTAGTTTCATATACCTATTTTTCTCTTACATATACGGAATTGACAAGAAATATTAAATTAGGTCTAATCTCAAACAATAGTGACTGTAAACAACGGTCCCTTTTCTCCAGTGATTACTGTTATTCGGAGGTTTCACTGTATCTGGAAGTAGTGGGATGAAAATGTTAAGTTTTAACAGTAAAAGCCCGTTGATTGCACTTAATTTATGTTTTTATGTGCCCAGATACCTTCAACTCGCAAGGGCCGATCAAAGAGTATCGAAAGAACACATTTTTGATGAATAACGCTGCGTGATGACGCAGCAGTTGTTTTTTTTTCTCAAATTTTAGGGAATGGAGGAAAGTAGTACTCATTATGTCTTTAATAGGATTTGAATCTAGATTTTGCAGTCCGATGATCAAGAAGCTCACGTAATCTGCTACTTGATTATTGCATAGCTAAATCCGGTTCTGATAAATATATACTAGATTTTTAGTGAATGTTTGGTCGTATTTACGGCTCACTCAAATGCTTCATTCGCTCGTGATTTTTCTTAAATCAGTGTCTATTTTGTTATCCGACCTTTTTTATCACATCCGACAGCATGAAGCAATGAGCTAAACGTTTTAGACAGTCTGAAACTGAAGCTTATCAACTGATGCGAACCGGATTTGGAGATAAAATAACGAATCATGTAGGAGGTCTCGAATGATTTCGTATCTTTTAAAGAAAAATCTTTTCAAAAGCCATTCCCTCTGGTCTCCTAACAAAGAGTACAAGCAAAAAGTAGATGTGAATAATATAGTGGTAAATGCTGTATTCGGTAAACATTTGAAGAGAGTTAATTTTCTTGCGATTCTTGAAGAACAATTTGGACTGCGGCCCATCTCATTCAAGTTTGTTCAACAACTACCGGAGGGACATAAATCAAACTTCTTGTCTGCCAGTTTCGACTTGCTTCAATACGGAAAGAATGATATATGACAAATATCCTGAAATGTGAATGTGATTTTGCGATTACATAAAGTTAAAGAAACTTTAAATGACATATATCTCATGATACTTCTACTAGGATTAGAATTCCATTTCTTCCCGCCAAACATTTAAATTTTGATAGATTTATTCCCGATGCAAAGTTACACAAGAATAGGAATTGAAACATGTTGAAGCTATTTTATTGCCAGATACACAAATTCGAAGTTTTGGCTCATCTACGACAGAGTTTTACCAGGAATAAATATCTTTAAATCAACCACGATGAAATATCACCATTATGTTTTAATAGCTCCAAGTGACTGTTTGTTCTGAGTATTAACCGATATTGGAAATGTAAGATGCACTTGCCTTTGTGCTCTGGAGATAATTATCCTTGAGGAAGCTCAACTGTGGTTGTGCAAAAGCTTGAAATTCGTGTATTTGGAATATACCGCATTAAAACAAATTTAATATTTTTGATTTGTATTCTTGTGTGATTTCGTATCGATGGCACAAACTACCTTTGAATTTTGTTCTTGTTTTTTCGATACTGTCGGATCAGTTCTTATAATTGAACAATAAGTCAATTACATACATATGCGATATCTTATTATGAATGCATTATTAGCTTCAATGCCAGAGTGAAATTTACAACCCTAGCAAACCACTTAGCGAGTCCTGTAGAAAGTGAAAAAGCCTTCAGTGTTTTTTCGTTTTGTTTTAATTTTGTGTTCGAATATGTCCAAGAATATTTCTTTTTTCAGAAGAGATGATAGAATTATCTTGGCTATATTAATGTTTAGATGTTTTGTTGCATTCACGTGTTAGAATTTTGCCATTTTGCTTTACCACAAATGAGAAACTACTTTCTGCCATGAGGGTTCTGTTATCATGTTTTCACCACTGTTCAGAGTGAGTACAACGAATGTTTTTAGGTTGTTGGGCTGCAGAAATCAATTTATGCAATTATTGACGCTTCAGGGTGCGGGCAACGCTTCTGAAAAGTAATAGTTCAGATATAATGACCTTATTTTTTTCTCCACTGTTGCGTTACGAGATCTATGCTTCCTAAAGATAGTTCTTCCTAAAGATAGTTCTCCCTCTTAATCTGAAAAGAAAGCAATATTAATATATAATATGACAAGATTAATGGCACTGAAGAGCAGCTGGCAATGTTGGCACAATTCTCAAAAACAGATATTCCATGTCCAAACACCATTTGATGTTGCTGTCTTTAGCATTATCCAGAAGATTCAGCCTTTCTTTCCATGAGTAATACTATTGCAGCAAAATCAGCTGCCCGTAATTATGCTGATTCGAAGGACGTCTGCTGCCCCAAACGATGCATTTGATTTTTACTCCCGATTTGGAAGTCTCGACACAAAACTAATATTGTCTGGTGCTTCAGATTTCAGTTAGCTGTTATCCTAAGAGAGTGTTTTAAAATGCACCCCAGATAGCAACGCAGATACAGCAGTTGAAAATGGCTGAAATTTTTTATGTTTGTACTTAACTATCTTTTCCCTAAGTTTGATTCCATATAGACCCTTGAAAGCGTTTGCGAATCCTCAGAAACCAGTAGGTACAACATTCTTGGTTGCACTTTTAAATTTATATGATACGTATTGGGAAACTGGTAGGCACGACAGTTTATATCTTGTATTTTAACACATGCTTCGCATTTTACAATACAGAAATTACTGCAAAAAATTATTAGAACGAAAAGATAAAAAAATGATAAAAATAAATAATAGAACCAGGAATAGAAGAAGTTGAGAACAAATTAATGAAGAGACGAAATTCATGAAACAGAAAGCATAAGAAGGCTTCTTAAGGAAACAAAAATTGGCCAGCCGGAACTTCTATCAAGAAATTAAAATATTTCAAGAAAATTCAACATAAAAATCAGGGAAACAGTTAACTAAACAGTAGAGGCAAATCATTAGATGAAAACTGAATAACTGATAGTGGGGTTTTTGCAAATTAGAGACTAACCATAAAATGGATTTACGGATGTAATGAAGAGAATGATGATCAGTAACACTGAATGAAATAGCAAAATTATGAAAATAAATCTGTCAACTACAGAAAATGTTCCACATTAAAATATAAGTTTTAACTGATTGTTCGATTAGAATCAACTGTACATGTTAGTTTAAATACATTCACTCAGCTGAAATCAATGAGATTCACTGAAAATCACACCGAAATCGGCAAGAAAGCCTTGCGAGAGAAAAAGCTTCTAACTTACATTCGCTGAGGTACTGAAATCATCCTATGACAGCAAATAGTTATAAGGTCAGCCTTCAGTGAACTGTCGGGGTCTTCCTGACAATAATATTACTAGTTTTTACTATGCTGGGTAAATGCACGTTTGCTGAAATTGTTACGAAATGGTGCCAGATACGATCGCGTCAACTAGAGTAACCAGCGACCAATATCATCTATGCAGTTCTATATTTGCACATAAGAGATCATTTAAATATCTGACACGCTCACTGCGCAGACTATCGGAAAGTTCCCGGGCGTTCCGGTGGCCGAGTGGTCAGAGGCGTTGGTTAATCTTCCGAACTGGGACCGGATTCGTGTCCCGGATTGAGGCTTGAACTAGTGGCTCTAAATTAGCGACGGGCAGTTGCTTATAGACTTTGAAGTTGCTCATGGTGGTCGTTAAATACCGAAATGAAAATAAAAATCTCGCAGACAGCAGTGTGGTAATAGACAACAGCACGCTGGAGAGTTTCTTTCTGCGGAATGTTTTTGTCCGACAGAGATTCGCGGTTGCTGAAATGTTTCATGTAATGCGTGTATGCGGTGTATCGTTAAATATCGTGATACAGTAAAGGGAGTTCTAACGATTTGAATGATAAACGGTGTGTTACAGCAACGTTAAGAAAACGAATTAGCTGATTCAAATGATCGACAAATCACCATTTATGATTTGACTGCTCATATAGAAATGATAAGCTGTTAGCAACTTGATTATTCAGAATATGTGCGTACAACAGATGCCACCAGTATCAACTTTCACCTACAGACTCATGAAACTGTTATGGACTGTAAGGTGCACTTCCCATTCCGCCCGGCCCTTGCACTTTTGGACTTTCCGCTGATCGGTCCTGTAAAGAATGCATGTGTAGTCAACTCATGTAGTATGCTAATTTCGTGAAAACATCTGTAAGTAAGTGACTGCATGTGGGAATATATGCTCTTTTCGGTTACCGGTTCAAGCTCACAGAAAAATATGATGACGACGTAAAAAAATTGAGGTCTACAGTAAATGTGACTAAGTTTATCTATGCAAAATTGGAAATGCGTGCTATTCAACAATTTTGATATTACTTTGGAGTAACCCTATAAGGTGGAGCAGCTTGAAAATATGCGCCAGCTAAAGGTAATTTAGTATGAATACCTTGATATTTAGTACAAATTAGTTGTACCATAATAATTAATATCGAATACTAAGTCTAGGAAACTGTGATTCTTAAAGAGAGAGAGAGAGAGAGAGAGAGAAAGAGACGAATTTCAAGAATGTGCAATAAAATCTATGAGCTTCCTAGTTGGTTTACGTTTTACGTGAAGATTTTTCTAAAAGGAGTTTGTCTCAAGGTGTTTTAAGAAAAGGTGCTACTCTACTTCTCAACTGATAGAAACCGAGTTCAGCCATTTTTTCCTTGACTGCATGCCTCAGACAGTAAACGAAAACCTGGCAGCCGCTCAAGGTTGTGTATTCATTGTTCACGTGTCCTTCTTATTAACATACTACTATTTTCTTTTTCTTCTTAGTGTCACGTAGCTCCGTGAAGGGCTGTTGTGGATGTAATAGGACTTCTTCAACGGCCGTAGTTTTGTGTTCTACAAGAGGTACCGCGAGTTTCCAAGTTCGACAGATCAACGATTTCAATTCTTTACATAGTTTCCGGTCTACGACTCCTAAAATTTTTTTCTTTCAGTATTCTCTAAAATATTTCCTTTCAAGTTATACTTTTCATTTACGCAAGGCATTTCTGTTCATTCACTGATGAAGAATTTGAACTCATTCATGTCTCCTCAGTAGCGAATCGTTTTGACTGTTTAATGAAATTCGCAGCATTTTCCGTAACACCAGTGCAGTAGATTTTTCTCTGTTAGTTTCTGTCAGGATGGATCTGAAAATTAGCCCTGGGAATGCATTTTACTACTAATCATGATTTTGCTTCGTGTTCAATTACAGATCTTTCTGTAACATAGCTGTATTGGTAACAAGAGTTTATTTTTTTTTGCAAAAGATGGACTTCTAAAATCAGCTGAGCAATCTGCGAGCTCTTTTGCTGATTCGTGACCTTAATTACTTAAATTCTTCAATTTCTCATCGATTTGTCTAATCCGCTCGCGTGGCTGAGTGATCAGAGGTGCGAGCTTCTGGCTAATTAGGCTCAGGTTCGGGTCAGGATGAAGCATCGGTGGTGTGATCGTCCTAAGGCGCTGATTGTGCCCCCGTTTCCTGAAACTAGGGACCTAAAGTAGGGACAGGCGACTCCTCATAGAGTTAGATGTTTAAGGGGGTCATTAAATCCAGAAACATGAAAAGGAAAATCGATTTTCCGTTCCGGTGACGCAGTGGTCTAAGCCTTAGTTTCTAATCATTCATCCGAGGTGGGACCTGGTTTGAGTACTGGGTGTTGCCTTTCGGCACTGGTTCTCTCTCCCTTTACTAGAACCAGTGGCCCTAAATTAGGCACGGGTGACTACTTATAGCCCATAGAGTTGTTCACAGTGGTCGTTAAACCCCGAGTTAAAAAAAATCAATTTATCTTAACTTTAGGGGAATCTGCCGTCTAATTACTTCGAAGTCTCGGTTTTTCATAAATTAAAAAAAAGAAAAAAAAAAGAGGCTTTTCTCATTCGCAAAATCTTCACTTTCTCTTCTCACATTCTTCGGAATAGCAGACTGAAGTTGCACGTCATAGGTCCAGGATTCAAAACTCAGTACAGCATGGACGATGTTTTTGTTCTGTTGTTCTGATTTTGGCAATTCACAGGAGTCAATGAACTAAAACAGGAGTCTTGTCTTAAATTTCAATGTTAATCACAGTAGTTACCCCCAAATATAACAAAATCCGTATCATTCGTCAATGACAAAACTATATTAAAGTTTTTACAATAAAAGCAATAAAGTTCAAATATTCATCGAAGGAAAGATACAAATCAAGGTAAAGAATTACCACAGTTGGTACTTCGGGTGGTCATCCGGTTACAGAAGCTTGCACGTAGTTCTCACGTTTGTGTGCACTGCTGCGCCATGTTTACATACAGCCGACTACTCACACTCACTATCAACGAGCAAAGAAAGTAGCTCCTCATAAATCGCATGCGGACTATTTTTACAAACAAAAATAACAATTTCAACTCTGTAATAATACGGATTCCTTTCTTACACAAAAATTCAGCTAGTTCTTTAGTAAATAAATAACAGATATTAATAAAACGCACGTTTAATTCGGTTAAATTTTTACCATGAGTCCATTCGTTGACGACGAAACCTGGCCGGGAATTTTAGTCTTTCGGCCCACTGCATAAACATACATATCTACCTGTAAATTCTCTCATGAAAAAAAAATGTTAGATCCTGGACGAAAGCGAACCGTTAAAACATGCATTTTAAAACTAATTCAGTCGTGAACAAAGTTTAACAACAATTTAACAGTAAAGAATTTTAAAAAACCGCTCGTGATTGTTTCTAGTACAAAGTCACTCTCAAAACGGAGTGTTATTCCAGGTTATTAATTATTTTCCGCTGAAAAATTTGGATTTGACAAAAAGAAAAAAAAAAAAAATTACGAGTCTTTTGAAAACTTCATCTTCAACTAAATCACCATAAAGATCATTCTGAAAGTTGAATGTACACATACCACATGCAATTTTCCCACGCATAAGTCTTGAATTTGTTTGGTCATAAATCGCCTGATGCACAATGGTACTGCTACCTTCCCCTTGAATGGACGCCTCTTTTAAGTTTACCTATGAACTGCCATTTTGACCTATGAGCCAGTGCTGGTCAATAGTTTTTTCTTTTAAGAAAAATATGGGTGTGACACTTACCTATTTCGGAATATCTCTGCAGCAAAATCGCTTTGTGCTCTGTGTCAGTCTGCGGATAAGGGAATGGGGACGATGGCCCTTTGCAATGGGTACAGTGTCTCCTTCAAGATCACGAAAGGACGGCGGCTGGTCATACTAATTACTCTGGGCTACAAGTCCAAAGACCTAGGTGTAACTGAAAATTTTCAGACACGCATAAAGCTCAAATGAAATTAATTATTATTATTCAAGGTACCAAAATAATTATTCGTTCGTTCCAAAAATTCCGGACCAAAAGAATACGAAAAAATGGGCCATTTCTCGAGTGGTCCACCAGGAAATGTCCCGTTGGACCAATCCGCCCCTGCTGCGCACCATACTAATTTCGCAAAGAGCAGAACAGCCCCACAAATGATTAGCAATGTGTTCTCAAATTGATAGTTTCCTCTCTGCATATCGAATGAATTTAATGAACTCCTCGAAAGGATATAAATGCTGCTTTTTGAACACATGTAAAAGCCCATTCTACTATTGCTCTATAATTTTCCTTCATAAAATACATTCCGAATGTGTTCCTTTTGAAAAAATCCGAGTAATTACAGCGTATAATCTATTCACTGGGGAACACAACTTTTGGTGCCTAAGATGTTAGACCCTTTAAGGGGTATTTTGGGGTCACAGATTCCGAAAATGGCATTAGTTTTTGTCCATCAGATCTGCTTCTCACGATATGACATATGCAGAGAAATCCCAAGAAGCCTAGAACACGAACAACAACACACGAGTTTCGTCATTGAGACATGCTTCTGAACCCGCGTTTCTGTGGTTTCCTGCGATGCGATGTTCCTGGACATTCGCGGTGAATGCTTCAACAATAGCACGCCATCATATGCATATCCCATCGTCCACGGTACCGTTCTTCCATGGCCCTTATTTCCTGGTGAAATCGCTCCCCTTGTTTATCGCTGATATCAACCAAGACAATGTGGAAACCGATTCAAATGACTGTGGAGGTAATGCAATTTGATGCTCGTGTTACAACCAAGTGTACAAAACGCAGTGAGCATATTCTCCACGAGTTCACGGTAGTTAGCGGCCGAAGAAAATTCTGTACAATCGTACAAAATGACGACCACGCACATGCCTCAATATTGTCCACTGAGTCTTCGAAACGCTGGTCTTGCAGGAGTTCCCGGATTTGTGGTCCATCGAATATACCTGCTTTTATTTTCTAAATGCTCAACGCTGGAAATTTTCTACATATGTAGCCGAAACACATTCCATCTCTTTTAAGTGCCTTTACAAATTGTTTCATCAAACCAAGTTTGATGTGCAATGGTGACAACATGATCTTTTCTCTGTTCACCAAAGATTCTGTGATGATATTTTCCTCTCCAGCTACCATATTTTCTCTCACAGGCCACTGTCTTTTCACCCAGTGTTAATATTTAGCTCTACTGTCCCACAGACATACAAAGCACTGGTACTTGGTGTACCCGGCCTGCTGACCTAGGAGAATATTCACCATCTTCAAATCCACACAGATGATCCATTGGTGATCGCGGTATGTTACCTTCTCTAGGACTATGGCTATTGTCGCCCGATCTTCCCGCATGCCAACTGAGTGACCGATTGGGATTGATCTGTATCTGTTCCCGTTATGTAGAAGTACACATTTCAGGCTGCGTTTGGAGCCATCTATGAATAACCGCCATTCACTGGGTGTGTATTCCCGTACGCTCAATTTCGTCAGCAATCTTGGAACATTACTGCAGAAAACAAATTCGTTTTCTTTTGTGAAGAATAGCAGAAACTCTTCTTTTCTGTTGTGATACACTGCGATTTTTGTTCCCGGTAACAGTACTTTTTTTTTTTCTGCCAGCCTGGAAGCTAAAAATTCAGCTGCCTTCTTTGGAAGAGGCCGTTCAATTCCGTTTGACTGAAACCTGATGCAGCTGATGAAGGTCCTTGGAAATCACCATCATGTTGCTCAGTATAGCTTTCTTTCTCACCAGCCGATTCATCCCACTCATCGGAGAGCTCTAGAAGGCTGCTACATGTTGGGGCAGGTATCTCTTCTGAATATGGAACAAGGCGTCTAGCGGATGCTAGATCAGGATACATCCACTTACTCCGGTTCTTCCCATTGATGCCCTTTACATTCACCAGACAAAAGTAACAGTCATCACTGTGTTCCCGCCATACCATTGATATACCAAATTTCATGCACTTCCTTTTCCCATTCGTCCACTGTCGCAAGTGCTTTGTACACGTTTTACACACGACATGCGGTGCCCAAGGCTTATCTTGGTCCCCTAGTTTTACTGTGAAGTAAGCAAAAATAAGCTCTTTTTACAAAGTCCGTTATAGCTTGTCTCTGTTGAGTGAACGTGTACTCTCCGCAAATGTAACAAAAAACATCCTAATGATTGACACATTTTCTTCGTGATTAATCCATGTCAACGCCTGAAACAGAAATAAAACACGTCTGAACATGTAACGTGCACACGCAAACACGGACAGCAACAGAAAATTCAAAGGTATGTATACGAACAGGTAACAAATGCTGGCGGTAAAATAAAGTAATACTAGGTAATAACGCCAACAATACCTCAAAAACTAGAGCTGCTAGAGCAAAAAGGATACCATTTCCGGAATCAGCGGCACAAAAATACCCAGAATCAGGTCAAACATTCCCGGTACCACGTAAAAAAATCTTTTTTGTTCTCCAGTGATTACTCCAAGAAAAACTTCACATAAAATGCATCGCGAACTAGTTCCTTTGTTTCTTGATGGTGGATGTGAGACGGTTGTGTGTAAACATAGCGCAGAGATACACGCGAACTTTGGAACAACGTAAAAACGTTTGTTTGTAATCGGAAGACTACCCATTCTTTTCATGGAAGGAATAATAATCAACTTCCAGTACCCAAGGATAAATTAAGAAATTTTTTAAACGAGGTAAATCTTGTACTTCTGAATACCCGATACCACAACAAAATAAGTAACCAAATCCTTTCCATTTTAAGTACAAATCATGTTAAAAAAACTGGATTACTTATTACTTTTCAGTCGACTTTTTTTATCTTTAACCATCGAAGCTTTACTTTAATTTCAGTCAAACAATTTGTCGCTTCTCTGCAGAACAATCTATTTCTGCTCATTTCTTCTTCTCAGTTGAATTGTTTATTGCACTTTCGTAAAACGATATTTTTTTTAACTGAATTGCTGACGTGTTAAAATGGCCATTGTTCTGAAACTATAAATTTCGCAGTGCCGTGAAATCAGACAAAACCCGTTACGATTTACAGAACGAACTGTAGTTGGTACTGTTTCGAACGGTGGCAGCACTGTCTTGCATTAAATTTTTGCTTCCTTAAAACATTAATGAAAATGAAAAGCTTTAGTCGTTCAACCGTAAGGTAATGCAAATAATTTTTTTATTTTAAGACCCCCCCCCTCACATTTTCATAACGGGCAATCGTACGCTCCTTGACCTCTAATAGCTCTACCGATCTTTCTAATCACGTCGATCTATCCCGCTTCTAAGTTCTATTTTTCCAGAAACAAAAATCTCTTTGGGCAAAGCTTTATCCATTTAAATCTGCCCTCAGAAGAAAAAGAGAAGTGAAAACAGAGAGAGAGAGAGAGAAATAAGATAATATGAAACACCATGCACGAAAATAATGTTTTCCCCCTTACTTCTTTCACGTACAAAATAACGTTCATTTTTTTAAAGCATACAAACCCAAAAAATATTCTGAGTGGCCAAAGCAATTCATCCCGTGATTTCATTTTGACCAAAGGCTATAAATAATTTAGAATCAGGTGGCAAAATAGTTTTCTAAAGGAAGCGCAAAAACGAAAAAAAAAAAAAAAAAAAAAAAGATATATTATCCAATGTTGTAAGAATTTAAAATTGAGAAGGATAACATCGACGGACATGCAATATGGTTCACCAGAGAAATTTGAAAATGTAAAAAGTAATAATTTTAAAAATTAATAAGTCTTACCTGTTGTTTTTCTATGTGAATTTTATTGTTAAATTTATTGTTGAATAAAATTTCATGACAAACTTTCTGACTGCCATTTCTTCGCATGCTTAATTTTATACACAAACAAGATTTTTGCAATTCGACGGTGAACATTTTTTGGCGAAAGAAAACACTTTCAAGTTTCACATAAATAAGTTCCGTTTCAACTACCTGTACTTTTAGCGGAGGAACTTCTGTTACATAAATAACCAAATACGAGGTCCAATCAAAAAGTTCCGAGACTAGGCCGATATACAACAAAGTACTTACATCACTCAAGTCTGGCTATGATCTCCCTCAAAGTAGCCTCCTTGGGCAGCGATACACCGCTGCCAGCATTTTTGCCATTGTTGGAACGGTCCCTGGAAGTCCTGTTCACGAATCGTGTCAAGCACCGTCTGCGATTAGCGCTGGATCTCGCCCACGGTTTCAAAACGGCGACCCTTGAGCTTCAGCTTCATCTTTGGGAACACAACGAAGTCGCAGGGGGCCAAATCCGGCGAGTAAGGTGGGTGAGGAAGGGTAGTCATGCTGCTGCGGCTGAAAAACTGGCGTGTTGCTAACGCTCTGTGAGCTACTGCATTGTCGTTATGGAGCAGGAAATCGTCTCTGCGCCACATTTCAGGTCGTTTGCGGCGAATGTCCTCCCTAAGACGCCGCAGAACATCGCAGTAAAAAGGGCGGTGATGGTCTGGCTCTCGGGGACGAATTCACGATGCACAGCCCCACGAGTGTCCACATTTCGGGGGGGGGTATCTCGTGGACGGTCGCGCTGACCTCCCGTGGTCATCCAGTGCTGTTCTGCCGCTCTTGAAGCGTGAGTGCCACTCAAAATACCTGGCACGACTCATTGCTTCATTGCCATAAGCCTGCCGCTACATTTCATGCGTCTCCGTTCCCGATTTGCCGAGTTTGACGCAGAATTTGATGTTCGCTCACTGCTCTAGTTTGCAGTCCATACCGAAATCGCAAATGTGTTTTGCACGTGGTCAACAAATATCGTGTAGTACAGCTCCGGATGTTCACAGAACGACGCCACTCGGCACAATGACTCATGAAGGTCACTGACCTCGACCACTGCTCACGCATACGCGTAGTACCATCTGTTGGTGCGTTACGTACCTAGTTTCGAAACTTTTTGATCGCACTACGTATTTGACAGAGAATTATGTGTTAAGTGAATGCTGACACCTTTGATGGCGAAACTAGATGTACAGACTTTGCCAAAAAAAAGCGAAGCGCCCCGAGAAAGATGTTTGATCCTTATGAAACTCCGCATGCAAGTACTTCAGGGCCGAATATGCAAATGATTGAAAAATAATGACCAGTGACTAAATAGTGGCCCGCCACAGCGCATGGGAACTGCGCATCGAAGAGAATGTATCAAGAGCAAAGCTCGCGAGCTGGTAAAATTGTGACAGCGGATTGCGGTTGCATTAACCTCCACGGACTGTGAGGCTGCCTTGGCGTCGGATCCGTGCACAATACGAGCAGTTGAGCGAGTTTGAGAGAGGGCGTATAATTGGGCTGAGAAACGCCGGTTGGTCAAAGCGCCGTATCGCCAGGCATTTGTTTCGGAGCGACGCGGCGATCGGACGATATTAGCGCCCATGGGTCGAGGAGGGCACAACCCAACGGCGCGAGGGTAGTGAATGGCAGCGATAGAACGCGAGGATCGAGCGATTGTGAGAGCCTTACAAACAGAACCGAATTCCTCGCTCTTAGCCATCCGTAGCCATGTTGCGTCATCTGCAGGTACGGAAGTGACCATCCAGACCGTTGCCAGACGGCCTGCGTCACGGAGACTACATTCGAGGAGGCCAATTCGCTGCCTATCACTGATCAGCGAGCATCGCCGGCATTGTTTGCAGTGGTTTCGAGGCCTATCAACGTAGGACAGTGTCCAGTGGCGTCGTGTTGTCTTCAGTGATGAGTCACAGTTTGCTTTTAGCGCTGATGACCAGTGCATACGTGTCTGGAGATGAACCGGCCACCGCACCGATCCTGTTTTTACCGTGGAACGGCACACAGCTCTCACACCGGGAGTGACAGTCTGGGGAGTCATTTCCTAAAATATCCGGACATTCTTGGTAGTCCTCCGTACCACCCTCAGGGCTCAACCGTACGTCGACGACATTCTACGACCGATTGTGTTGCCATTCCTGTTGCAGCATCACCGAAAAATTTTGCAGCAGATAATGCCCGGCCACACTCTGCACGCCTATCCCAGGCCTGCCTTCGTAGTGTCGACACTCTTCCATGGCCAAACTGATCGCCCGTCCACTCACCGATCATACATGTTTGGGACATGATGGGACGCCACGTACGCCCATCCCGGAATGTCGGCCAACTGGCGCGCAATTTGGACACTATCTGATAAATACTATACCTCAGGATAGTATCCGTGAACTCTATGCGCCTATGCCACGCCGGGTTACCGCTTGTGTTGGAGCCAGTGATGGCGCTACAGCGTACTAACTTGTTCAACTCGTGTAGTTGTTTTATCGGAATGAATGGCCCAACCGCTCCGGAATCGCAATCATTTCCTTTCCTATGCATGTACACTGCAGATACCAATTTTCACCTCAATTGGATGATTTCTTTTCGGTGCTTTGGTTTTTTTTTTGTTGTTTTTTTTTTTTTGTTCTTTTTTTTGGCAGAGAGTGTATTAATTTCAAGATACAGTCGAACCCGCATATAACGAAGTTGAAGGGAGAGTCAAAGACATTCAAAATATGCAACCTTCGTTAGAACCAGACAGATACGAAAGGGGCTATTTCTGGCATATTACGTTATATCAGGTTAAAACTAGGCAATCATACACTATTTATCAATTAGTCATCGAAGGTGAATACTAGGGTGGATCGAAAAGTAACGCACACTATTGGGGGGGGGCAACAGTTTAGTAGATAGGCAAAGCAAAGCATATACACAATGAAACTACATTTCTTAGGCATTTTTCAACATACGAACCGAGACGTTCGAGACATTTACCCCATCGTGGTACCAGTTTTAGAATACCTTGTTCATAAAAGTCCGTTTTCTGGGCGTATAGCCACCTGCGGACAACCGGTTTGGCTTCGTCAGCCGAATCGAAGTGTTGGCCGCCCAGGAATCTTTTTAAGAAAAAAAACATCTGAAAGTCCGAAGGAGCCTGGTCCGGACTGTACGGTGGGTGCTGGAGCACCTCCCAGCCAAATTGCGCAATTTTGTCACGAATGTGTTGTGCAACATGTGAGCGAGCGTTGTCATGAAGCAGTTTAACATTTGCAGCGTCTCTATTGGGACTTTTGTCACGAAGGGCACGATGCGACGCAACTTTGTCAATGTGTTAGGGTAGGTTTCGGGATTCACAGTGGTCCCTGTTGGACACAGAGTTGGAAACGGGTCAAAAATTTCGGACCCGGACCCGTAACTGACCCGGACAAATCTGCTTTGAACTATAAATTCGAAATTCAATTTATATATATATATATATATATATATATATATATATATATATATATATATTCTATTAAGAAGAGACTGAAGGAAAAAAATTTTTGACTCATACCAAGTACAACATAGAAAAGGTTATGTATTGACCGGTGTGAGTAAAAAGAGAAAAAATAGAACAACTGAATGTAGAAAGTGTCGAGAATACTGAGCCTTGGCTTTATCAAGGACCAGCAAAAACTCTGCATTTTCTCACTTCCACAAAGACCTATTTGGAAATGGGTTTCTGCAAAGTCATAGATGCAAGTAATAAGCCCACCAAAAAAATTAAATATATATATATATATATATATATATATATGTCATAACCTCCACAGAGTTGTATGACCAAGCTTTAGTTAACAATTTAGCTTGCATCCATAACTTTCCTGGCCTGACCCATGCTCTTCATCTGTTACTAATAAACAGAAAGAAGATGATTATAGAAAACTCAAGTTGTAAGAGTGACATAATGAATCAGAAAAAATGTTCAGCAATAACAAATTGCCAAGTTACCTAGTCGCCTGAGAGATAATTTCACTCTTCCCCTTGTGATTTTCAACAAGCATGTATTTTTTGGCCTCGACGCCTTTCTCAAGCTCCTTAATATTAAATCCATCCATATTAACAAATAAGGAGTTAATTTCGACATAGCATGTCATGGGAACGGGATGTTAGCACATCAATCGAAAACCTCTGAATGCTCAATGTAAAAGATGCGATGTGAAAAGTAACTGTTAATCATACAGTAAACTTTGCACGGAGAGAGTGAATCAGCTGAGAAGCAGGCGAATGGCGGTTGCCTGTACCTTGCCCTGGACAATCGCACTCTAAAAGAACGCAAAGGAAGTATCTTTTTACGATATGGTCAGTGTGTCTGACGTCGGTCGGTGGAAATCTCCGTTGCTCTAAGAAAGAAACGACAATATTTTTGCATGGCAAATCATTATTGACTCCGCGGGCACCAGTATCGACTACAGAATTCTACAACGCGCATTTTTTTTTTTTTTTAAATATATTTTTCACTTTTCAAAAATAAAACGGGAATAAAACTGGGTACAAATTGAGTCAGGAACACCTTGACTCGACCCGTTGGACCCGCAAGAAATTGTCGACCCGTTGACCCGTGACCCGTTTCTATCTCTGGTTAAATAAAACTCCACCAGGAGAATGCTATGCATGTCCCAGAACACCATCATGGGGACCTTTTGTGCAGATTGGGTTACTCCGAATTTTTTTGGTGGCGTGGAGTCTGAATGTTTCCACACCATACTACCTTCTTTGTTTCGGGAGTGTATTGGTACGCCCAAGACACCACCTACCAGAAATTCATGTCCTTCTTCTGTGTAACGCATCAAGTGGTCCATGGATGATATCATTCTCTCTCCCTTCCGGTCGTCTGTCAAGTTCTTGGGCACCCATCGTGCATTGACCTTGCGAAATTGCAATTCGCCATGCACAATATCGTACGCTATACCGTACGAAATGTTGAACTTCTGTGCCAATGTGCGTAGATGATCCGCCGGTCACTCAGAATTGCCTCTTCAATGCCTCTCACAGTGGCAGTTGATGAAGAGGTTACAGGTCAACCGGAATGTGGCGAATCGGTAAAGTTGCTATCGCCCTATGCAAAGAAACTGCACCACCTTGAGATGTTGCTGCGGTCCAGGCAATCACCACCATACACTTCGACCATTTCTTTGTGAACTTCCGTGTCGGAGTTTTCCGTTTAGCCCACGAAAATCGGGCTACACCGCGCTACTTTTCATTCGTAGACGACGCCAACAAACGCTATATCTTTGTGCCGTCGTTCACACTACTGTCTTCCACCACGGCGACACCTGATCCAACCAAAATGGATTGTAGCGTGATATTCAAACTCGTTGTCTGCCGAACTGCAACCTACTACTTGCAACCTGAAAACTGGAAAAAATTGCTGTGCGTTACTTTTCGATCCTCCCTCGTAATATTTGTTAAGTGAAAACTATAGCTAGCACGAGTAAGATCTGAAATAAGCAAAACATTTAACGAGTGTAAAAATTAAAGTAACTGCCAAAAACTTGAAATTTTACCTGTTATATGTTACGTGGGATACATGAGCCAATTGTTGCTTGTTTTGTGCTTATCATGATCGCTGTTTTAAATATTTTTCTACTTCCTTTGACGCTATGGTTAAGATGTTTATAGATGCTAAATAAAGATTTCTTAAACAAAGATTAAGTGATTCAAAGGGGGCGAGGGGAGGGGGGAAAGACAGCATTTGCCAGAGAGCTATATGTTTGACAAGCGTGCGGTGGAAAGCTGGAGGTAGGGAAAAACAACAACAGCTGAAACGCTCTTGTCTTCATGCGAGCTGACCTATCTGTGATGAGAACCATTTGGTGAAAGCCGCTTTTTTTTTTTTTTTTTTTTTTTGCTGATAACCGTGCTGAACTTCAATATATGCGGTTCTCCAAAAATTGTTGTTCGTAATGAGGGGTTAAGATTACGAGTGAGAATATTAAAAATTTCAAGGGATATATAAAAACTTCGGTTTATGCTACACATCGTATTATGTGAGCTCGTTACATGTGGATTTAACTGCGTCAGTTTTAATTGGGATATCGGTGTATGAAATTCCAAATCATGCCGGAGTAAAGTGGAAGAGAACTGCTGAACACTGAGAGCTGTAGAACGGACTTGGGAGATCTTCATCCAAGAGTGGAGTAAGAATGGTTGATGATGACGATATAATTAACCTCGTGAATAAAGATGTTACCTCGAGTTTGAAACTGTGCGTATCTGATAAAAATTGTAGCAATGGGCATGACGGGGGAAAAGCATCTTGGATGTCACAACCGCAAATGCATTTATTCTTACCGAAACTAGCCTGCAGCCCAGGGACGAATTTAGAAGTTTACTCTAGGGAGGACGGTTTTTCGGGTATAAAAGGGGGGGGGGGCAGAAGCCATTATGAAAGGGTTTTTCAGATATAACGTTAGCATATATATCTATATATATATATATATATCATCATCATCATTGTCAACCATTATCAATCCACTGCTGGACGAAGGTCTCCCCAAGTTTCCTCCACAACGGTCTGTCTTGTGCCAATCTCCTCCATGTCGACCCCGCATACTTTCGAATTTCATCCACCCATCTTCCATGTGGTCTTCTTCTGGGTCTTTTCCTGTCCCTTGGAATCCAATCTAAAATTTCGGCTGTCCATCAATGGTCTGTTATTCTGGCAGTATGTCCAGCCCATTGCTATTTCAGGGATTTAACTCTGATCATGATGTCTTTCACTCTTGTCATTTTTCGGATCCACGAGTTCCTCTTCTTATCTCTCCTGGTTACACCAAGCACGCACCTCTCCATGCTGCTTTGAGTTGTCTGCAGCCTTTGTATGTCTCTTTTAGTTAAGGTCCACGTCTCTGCACCATACGTAAGCACTGGAAGGATGCATTGTTCAAACACTTTTCTTTTAAGACATAATAGCATATTGCTCTTGAAAATTATGCTGTGTCTTCCAAAAGCTCTCCAGGCAAGTTTTGTACGCCGATTAATTTCTTCATCAACGTGACCCTCACTTGATATCTGCTGTCCAAGATAAACGTACGTGTCTGTTATCTCCAGCTTTTCTCCATCAATCGATAAATCTTCATTTCTTGTAAAAACATTGAACATCACTTTTGCCTTTTGAAAGTTCATTTTTAATCCCACTTCTTTACTCTTGTCAGCAAGTTCCTGGATCATACTCCGCAGCTCTGATGGGGTAGTTGCAAAAATGACTACGTCATCAGCAAAACGAAGGTGGGTTAGATAATCTCCATTAATCTTTATCCCTTTGTTTTTCCAGTTCAGTGATTGAAAGACATTTTGGCATTAAAGAGCTTCGGAGATATGGTGTCACCTTGTCTCGCTCATTTTCCAATTTTTATGTGTGTTGTATTTTCAAACAGCCGAATCTTTGCACTTGCATTTGCATACACGTTATTAATAGCATTAAGGTCTGCATCTTCAATACCGCAGGATTTTAGAGCCATTGTAACTACTGATGGTTTCACCGAATCAAAGGCTTTTTCATAATCGATAAAAGACATGCACAATGGAAGTTCATATTCTCTCGCTCTTTCAATTAGTTCTCTCAGTACGTGGATATGATCTATTGTACTGTAGCCACTCCTGAATCCAGCTTGTTCTCTCGGTTGAGCCATGTCCAGTGTTAGCTTCAAACGGTGTGAAAGAACTTAAGTGAAGATTTTATAAACCACTGATAGGAGGCTGATAGGTCTGTAGTTCCTGAGATCCTCAATGTCACCTTTTTTATCTAGCAGGATCATTGTAGCGTGGTTCCAATCCTCAGGAATCTTACCTTCATTAAGGCATCGAGTGAAAATTTGGGCTAGTACTGTTTCAATTTCTCCCCTTTCTTCTTTTATGATGTCTACAGTAATTCCATCTTCTCCTGGAGCTTTCCCCCGCTTCATGTTCTTGATTGCATGTGCAACTTCTGCTGGGAGAACTGCAAGAACTCTGGTACTGGTACCTTTCATGATGTCTGGAGTACATGTACCATCCCTTTCATATAATTTGGAGTAGAAATCTTTCACTTTTGTCAAAATTTCGCCTCTATTTCTTGTTACAGAACCATCTTCTTTTCTCAGAGCCATAATCTGTTTTCTTCATTTACTGAGATGTCCCTTTGCTATCTTTAGGTTTTGGTTGTTTTCAATTGCTTTCCTCACTAGTTCACAGTTAAATTTCCTTACGTCTTCAGTGATACTTTTTCGTACTGTCTTGCATAGCTCAATATATTCCACTTTGGAAGTCACATCTTCTGTAGTTGTCCTCATCTCTCTTCTTTTTTGCATCAACATTTTGTTTTTTCCTGAAAATTTGTTCACATGCAACTTGTTCTTAGACCCAGCTAATTTTGTTGCTGTTTCCATAAGAGCTTTGGTTGCTTTTCTGTTAACTTCAGAAATATCAACTTCTTCCGATGTTAGGCCTTCTAAAGCAGAGAATCTGTTCTTCAGCTCCAACTTGAAGGTATTATGGTGTTTTTTAAGGTTGGTAATGTCAATACATTTTGTTTGTCTTATGAGCTTTCCACGTTCGAGTTTAGTGTTGAGGTGCATCTTACATCTCACCAATCTATGGTCACTACCTGTGTTGAACTTGTTTAGCACACTGCAGTCTTCTATGACGAATTTTTTGTTACACATAATAAAATCAATTTCACTTGTCGTCCCATTTGGATGTCTCCATGTCCATTTCCTGTGCGGCTTTTTCTTGAAAAAGGAGTTCAATATGAAAAACTCTTCTACCTCTGCAAACTCAACGAGAGTATTTCCACGCTGGTTTCTGTTGCCGTGACCGAATTTACCTACTGAAGTTTCATTCTGTTGCCGTTGCCCTTTTTTTGCATTGAAATCTCCCATAATTATCTTCAAGTGCTGCTTACCTTTATTATTTAGATGACGAATTTCCTCATAAAATTCTTCAATTTCTTCTTCAGGATGACTTGTGGTGGGTGCATAAGTTTGAATAATCTGAGCCTGGTATCTTCTCGAGAATTGGATAACGAGTCGTGCAGCTCTGTCAGAGCAACTTTCAACTTCTACCACTTTATCCTTCAGTTTCTTGTTTATTATAAATCCAACACCACTAGTTCTGCCCATATATGTCCCACGATAGTAGAAGAGATGTCCACTTTTCAGTTCAATGAGATCTTCTCCTTTTCTCCTTACCTCACTTAGCCCGACGATGTCCCACTTGATCCTTTGTAGTTCCTCTTCCAATTCAAGAAGCCTTGAATTAGAAGATAGGGAGCGTCCATTATACGTAGCCAAGGTCAGCATCAGATGGCAGCCTAGTCCGGTCCTCCGGGGATTCTTAGCACCCTCTGCCTTCATGTCGTACTGGCCGCTGCCGTGGCCAGGTACATTCCAGCTGCAGGAGACTGAGGGCCAAGATTTAAGTTGTGGAGTCATTTTGGAGGGGTTTGGCCATAACTCACCACGCTGGCCAAGCGGATTGGTGAGTGTGGGATAGCATATCCTCTAATCCCGATGGTATAGTTATACCGCTATTGGCGGTCGTCAGAGCCCCTTTAGTGGGAACAGGATGCACCACGAGAAGGCGGGGTTGACATTTGTCAAGGAGAGGCTGTGATGTTACGCATCACCTGACCTTACATCCTTATATATATATATATATATATATATATATATAATGTTAGTAGCAGGAGATGCTGAAAATTACCCCGTATTAGCGACGCTGCCTCCCTCCTAGCCCACCCCACCTAAGCGGGGATTGACTTCGGAGTGGGTGGAACAACGGGAAGCGCCCGTAAGACGTGATGGAGCAGGAAAAATAAGAAAAAAGAAAGAAGTTATGAAAAGACCATCTGGGAGGAAGCGGTGGGGACATTTTTACGAATTTTCTTTATGACCCAATTAAAATACGTACGAAGATCAGATTGTTATTCACAGCTTCTCCCACTTACTCTGATTTCAGTACCAATCTCTGCCTTGCCCTGTTTCGAGACGTTACAGATGCTAGAAAATATGAAAATAGCAAAGAACTAACAAAGAATATTCCCATGTTTTTAACCCCCGCTGCCCTTGTTTTCCCTTTATCTTTTGCACTCTGTCTCTTTTTATTCTATTCCCTTCTCATTCTTTTTTACTGAACCTAAATCAATGTAATAAGTATTTTAAATCATCCGTACTAAGTTTAATTGTTAATATTTTTTAGGAAAACTGAAGCAATATTTGCAAATTTAATCATTGACGATCTTTGCTACTTTGAACGTAAAAACTTCGTAAAGGTTTGGGGGGGTCGGCTTATTCTCCAATCGCTGGATCCGCCACTGCTGCAGCTCGCCCTAGGACGGCTCCTTTTAAGCTGTAAATAAATATTCATGTATAGGGGATGCTGCCCGACCTAGGACGGGATGAAATTTTTAATTGAAGTAGATTGAAAACAAATCAAATAGACGCTGGATTTCTTTAAGGAAATATAATAAAAACTTATTCATATAAGAGTTGAAATTGTTTTCAGATGCGATTTTGGTCACTTTGACATCTCAAAATTTTAGTTTTTATTGTAGGTTAGAGCGTTTTAAAGAGATCTGGATATATACAGTATATTTACACCAGAAAGCCCGTAGCGAAATATTCTGCAAAATGTATGATATTGTGGCGTATTTGAAATATTTTGCAAAATGTACAAGATAATCAACAGTAAATTCGGAAAGTTCGATAAAATAAAAAAAGTAAAAAAATTATTAAATGCGTACAAATTAATATTCCAGTTAGTTGTGTTAAACTAAGTTAACATACAAACTCAACTTGCCGTGATATTAAGAATTCATTTCGAATTTCGTAGATTCGATAAACACGACGTAGAACTCGACTAATTGATAATCCAATGTTTTTAAATGAGCACGCGATCACGTTGACATCTCAAAGTGATAGCGTCCTATTATATAGCACGCAATCACTTTGACATTTCGAGAGCACACACGATTTGATCGATACGTTCAGTAGTTAAAAGCTTGTTTTCGGCTCTCAGAACAATTAAAATGCGAGCATGTGGCGGTCCTCGCTTTGGAAACTCAATCGTGTAGATATGAGCTGCCGATTTTCTTAAAACAATGAACTTCCGATCTTCTATGAGTGATTTCAACTTCAACTATGAGTGATTTCAACTTTCGCAACGGACTTACAGTCCGTTGAAAAATATTTTGCGAAATGTACGATAATGTGGCGTATTTGGCTGCGTTTCCTCTCAGCATTAAGAGATGGCGGCACAATGCAGACGTTGCTGTGCGTCAAGCGTTCCAGACAGAGAGATCTGGCTGTTTATATGTATAATTTTTGGAACTAAACTTTCCAAACATATGTTTGCATTTTTGTTGTAATTCAAAGTCTGAAGTAGGCTGCCTAGTTGTTGTTTTTTTGTTTTTTTTTCTATTTCCTGTTTCTATTCTAACGAATGAGAGGATATGGAATACTCCAGAAAACGAGCTACGGTATTCATGTTTGTAGCACTTAATGTTGATTAACAGAAGTCTCGAGCAGAATTTTTTCCTGGCAAGGAAATGACAGCGAACCAGGTCAGAAACATATACTCCTATGTGGCACGCTGTTGACCTTCAAGAAAAGTACTTCACTGCTATAACCTTTCTTTTGCTGACAGTAGGGAACATCTTGGTGATCCTCAAACCAAGACTGAACTGTTCTGGCTGTATGTATGGGCGCATCATCAACTTGAAAAATGGTATCATTGTTGGGAAGCAACATTTGGACCATAGGATGCACCTGATCACCTGGAATGCTTAAGAACTAGCTGGTAGTAATTTGACCATGTAGGGTAATGATGGGGCCAGCCGAATACCATAGATACGCGTATGGCCGCCCAAATCATCACAGATCCACCCCCATGTTTGATGGAACTAGACATTCCGAATTGTCCGCTTCCTTGGAATTTTCCATACGTAAACTCGACCTACTGTTGGGAATAATGTAAATGAGGATTCATCGGACCATATCACACGTTTCCAGTAATCAGCTGTCCAGGTTCAATGCTCATGACATTACCCTTTTCTCACTTCCACGGATGTTGGCTTAATGAAATTCTCTGCAATCTTTTTTTGTGGAAACAGGGTCTTCTAGGCGGATATTGAGTTTGACTGTCACTTTTGCTGTAGTAGTTCTGCTTCGTTTGGACACAATCCTTCTTAGTGTTCGAGGGTTCCTTCCATTCAGTCTTGGTTTTTGCCCACTGTTCTTCTTCGCTGATGAAGTCTTGCCATGCTTTGTGTACGCAGTCATAACCGTAGAGGCTCTTGCTCGTAAACACCGAACAATTTGGCTGTTGTGGTTAGAGACGTTTCTGCTAAACGGGCTCTGACAATTTATCCTCTTTGGAAGTCTAACAGGTCACCCATTTCACCGAACGCTCGTACGAACCGCTGCTAAACACAACTTGTACTGTACTGGTATACAACCTAGAGACTGTGTACAAAGAAAAGATAAACACAACGTTTGGTTTTTTCAGTGTAGCCTACACGAATAGCAATAACCCATATAATCATAGTGTTCACATTTTTTGTACAACCCCTGTATATCTGTATATTGCTCTATATGCCCCACTCGCTGTTTCGAATAATTCCTTTAAAGTATATGAGGAGTACTCACGCCTCACAGAGTAGGTAATTCTGTACTCTGATTAGCTGGGCGGAATACTACACTGACGGAAAAAAATCCCAACAGCAAGAAAAAATTGTTGTAGAGGAATGAAATGGCGGCAATACATTTGTATAGGTAACATATTTAATCCATTAAGGTTTCAAGATCACAGCTTAATGTAAGCGCGAGAAGAGCCATTTTAAATGTGAAATGCTGGTACATTAATAACCGGTGTAACCGCCAGAATGTTGAATGCAAGCACGCAAACATTCATGCATTGTGTCGTACAGGTGCTGGGTGGCAGTTTGTGGGATGGAGTTCCATGCCTGTTGCACTTGGTCGGTCAATACAGGGACGGTTAATGCTGGTTGTGGGTGACGCTGGAGTTGTCGTCTAATGATGTCCCATACGTGCTCGATTGGTGAAAGATCTGGTGATCTAGCAGGCCACGGCAACATGTCGACACTCTGTAGAGCATGTTGGGTTACAACAGCGGTATGCGGGCAAGCGTTATCCTGTTGGAAAACACCCCTTGGAATGCTGTTCATGAATGGCAGCACAACAGGTTGAATCACCAGACCGACGTACAACTGTGCCGTCAGGGTGCGTGGGATAACCACGAGAGTGCTCTTGCTGTCATAGGAAATTGCTCCCCAAGCCATAACTCCAGGTGTAGGTCCAATGTGTCTCGGCCGCAGACAGGTTGGTTGCAGGCGCTCACCTGGCCACCTTCTAACCAACACACGGCCATCACTGGCACCCAGGCAGAACCGGCTTTATCAGAAAACACAACAGATCTCCACTCCGTCCTCCAATGAGCTCTAGCTTGACACCACTGACGTCGCAAACGGCAGTGGTTTGGAGTAAGTGGAATGCACGCTACAGGGCGTCTGGCTCGGAGCTGTCCTTCAAGTAACCGATTTGCAACAGTTCGTTGTGTCACTGTGGTGGCAACTGCAGCTCGAATTGCTGCCGCAGACGCAGTACGATGCGCCACGGCCATACGCCGTACACGGCGGTCTTCCCTCTCAGTAGTGCCATGTGGCCGGCCGGAACCCGGTCTTCTTGAGGCAGTATCTTCCCCTGACCACCGCTGCAAACAATCATACACAGTGGCTACATTCCTGCCAAGTCGTTCTGCAATATTGCGGAACGAGAATCCACCTTCTCGTAGCCCTATTACACGACCTCGTTCAAACTCCGTGAGCTGTTGTTAATGGCTTCTTCGTCTTGTTAAAGGCATTCTTGACTAACATCAACACACTACGTCGAATCTCAACGATAACTAACGCTCACGAACGTTACAGCGCGTATTTACATCAAACCTGCTTTGCATGTTCCGAGGGGTGCTACTAGCGCCACACGTATGCGCCGAGCGCGAAATTTGCATAGACGTCATCTTACAGATGTACTCTCACCGCCTACCAACTGTCGTTTATCTAACACAACCCCTTCTTGGTGTTGGGATTTTTTTTCCGTCAGTGTATATAATGTTAACTGAAATCTTTAAATCAGAAAATACTGAAGCGTATAACTTTCTTTTTTGAGGTACAATATTTAGTAAATTTATTAAAACGTTATGCATTTCTATTTTTCACGCCGCTTAGAGCATGAATTTACGTCCCTGGTATGACCATTCTGGGAGGGCAACCTCCCCTGCCGTTCCCCATGGAGGGTAGGTTCCGGCCACGACATTAAGGAGATGAGTTATCACCGGCCATGACGTTAAAGATATGAGTTCCCTCTTTTAGTGACGTCACGCGAAAACCAAGGTTTCCGATTGGTTTCCAACGCTGTCGTGTATGACGTCAAACTTGACACCGGCGTATCAGGCCGTGTAACATGAGAGTGACATAAAAAACGGAGGGAACTCATATCTCTAATGTCATGGTCTTGTGTTTTCTAGACGGCCTTGCTTCTACCGAATCAGCGAAGTGTCTACCACGAAGAAGATGCGCCATCGTCCGAAACAGGTGATAAGATGAAGTGCGGGAATTTGAGATCGTACGCTGGGTGTGACAGTCAGAATCATAAGCAGGCATTTCTGCGCACGAGGTAAACCACAAAATATTTTGTCCCTCTATGTGCCTCTCCATCTTATTTATCATCATTATCAACAACCATTATCAATCCACCGCCGGATGAAGGTCTCCCCAAGTCTCTTCTTCAACTTTTTGTTTTGAGCCACTCTTTTCCATTTCTCATTCGACATGCCTTCGAATTTCATACACACATTTAACACGCGGTCTTCTTTTAGGTCTTTTCCTGTCCTTTGGTATCCAATCTGGTATTTCAGTTGTCCAACGGTGGTCAATTCTTCTAGCAATGTACCCAGCCCGTTGCCACTTGAAGCTCTTCACTTTGATCACGATGTCATCAACTCTTATCTGTATATACATAAATATACATATTACTAGACAACAAAAATAATAACGTCACACCTCAATTATATCTGTTATTTCTATGTATTAAGCACAATCATACTATGACTATACGGCTTCTCCGAAGTGCTTCGGATCTTCGGTACCACATCAAATGGACCGAATGTAACTGGAAGTCGTGACTCGCAGTCGTAGTAATGATCAAATAGTTCCCACAGAATCTGCAAACGACATCCTTATTTTGCAACGTACGTGTAGCCTCGCCTTCGTTTTGAAAGTGAGAAACTAATATCCCTTAAGCATTTTGAGGAAGAAAAGTGAATATTAAGTTACCAAGACTACCGAACTGGCGAAACATATATTTTAAGCAAATTCTGTAAATGGAAAATGGCAAAGTATGGTGTGAAAAAACTGTACGAGAAACTGGCGCAAAAGTTTCAATTCTAATTAGATTGTAAACAGAGATTTTTAAGCGGAACAAGCTCGTTGCCGGTGGCGACCCTCGAACTCGCATTCTGCTGCTCCGGAGCTGAATGCTTTCCCAATTAAGCTACACCGACGAGTGCTTATCACTTCTCCTTGTCTTGACACGTGCATCGCGTCAGTAGAACGTCACAGTTCATCTCTTGAAGAGAGATTTCTGTGCTTAATTAATTAATTAAGAATATTAAATGTTAAGCTGTCCAGGGCTTCAGTTAAAACAAACCAGCTACGATGGTTAATCAAGCTTCACGTAATGTTGGTGTTCTAGATAAACTGACTTTTCTCGTATATTAGTATTCTTAAAACCAAAGAACACTATAATGTGCATACACACGTCCACATATATGTACAGGGTGTCCGAAATATAACTGTGCCCTGAAAGTAACACTTTTGCCGCCCAGGTGGCGCAGTGGTCTAAGCGATGGCCTATGATCATTCGTCCGAAAGGGGTCCAGGTTCGAATCCCGTGAAGCATGGATGTTTTGTTTGTCTTACGGCACTGGCTTTCTCCCTTCCCTGGAACCACTGACCCTAAATTAGGGACGGGCGACTGCTGATAGCCCATTGAGTTGCTCACGGTGGTTGTTAAACCTTCAAAAAAAAAAAAAGTAACACTTACCATGTCGAACTGGTTCCTACAGGAGCTGTTGGAAATGGGCCCCACCGACGTCCAGACATATCTGCACACGCTTCTGCATGTTGGTGAAGGCTCAGGGTATATGTTGTGAATTGTTGGATGTGGGTCGTTATTGTATAGCCTTGAATAACCATCCCCACGGACGAGTGTTTTGGCTGTTGTTGTACCCGGACGGGTGAAACCATGCCTCATCTGTAAAGACCGTCACGTCCATAATGTCCTCACCTTCTTTAGGCAGGAACTCTTGGAACCACCTGCAGTATCGAACAAGGGCCTCGTGGTCTGTTTCTTTCAGCTGACGCACGACAGACAGTTTGTACGGGCGGAAACGTAATTTCCTTCACAGAAAATCGTGGGCTGTATTCTTTGGCACGTTAGCTTGTTGTGACAGCCGCCTCACGGACTTGTGTGGACTCCTCTGTATCCTCTCCTGGATATCCTGTACGGTCTCGGCTGCCGTGGATGGCCTGCAGAGGCGGGGGATATCCAGAACACTGCCAGTTTTCGGAAACTTCGCTATGAGCTGACGTACCACATTATGGTTGCGGACGTCTGCATCACGAAATTTCCTAGCGAACTGTTTTTGCACTTCGTCCGTGTACTTGTCATCATGGCGAAACACCAAAAACACTCTCTGTTCAACCGTCAATTCCATTTTCCTTGTGCCGAGACGAGTGATAAATCGACACGTCTGCCTCCGCCGACCAAACGCTCGGGAATGACCTTCGCTTGGAATGACATCTGAGCGCCTCGGGGTGGGGAGACATGAAGGTTACCAGACACAGAGCACTTCCGCGTAGCGGGTCACTACTACTGTAATTCCATTCAAATTTTTTTAAATATTACATTACTGCAATTTGTACATTCAGTGCACAGTCATTATTCGGACACCATGTATATATTTAAAAAGTTGGATGTTTCAATTTTTTTTTGCAAAATGCAACTGCGTTTGCAACATTTTAGAGAAATTGTTTCAAGAAAGAATGCGCGATCAGAGATTTGTACAGCAATTACTCAGCTGGCAACTGCACTTGCATCACAAAGGTAAGCTGCATGAAATGAGACTAGAGAACAGGGGTGTGGCGTGACCTTCTTGATAGTGTTACCAGAATTTTACAGTAGGGAATATAATAGGTAATAAAATGCTATTTAAATTATATTTTATTATCATATTAAGCTTTATTAATCACTAAAGCTGAGAGTTTCTTTTGTCCGTAGAATATGTTTGATGTTGTTTCTCTCGCAGGTCCTTTTTTTTTTTTTCTTGTATTTTTAAGCACAAACCCCCATATTTTTGTTTTCAAAAACTTGTGACGTACTACGGAGGTGAAGCACGTGTCAAAACGAAAAATCTGCAAAGATACATTACGTCGGTGTAGTTTAGTCGGTTAGAACAGCAGGCTCCGGCGCGAGGAGTCGCGGATTCGATCTCCGTCACCGACAAATTCATGTTTTCACATTGGTACTCGATTGTGAAAAATGAATCTACTGGCCGTTGGGTCTTCGAAAAATGTGTAATGTTTGTTCCACACATAGTCTGGAATTAACAAAAATCCGCAATTCGCTTTAAAAAATAGGAAGGAGATGATGTGACCTACTACAGAGGTAAAGCACATGTCAAGACGACAAAGTTGCAGCGCTAAATACCGTCAGTGTAGCTTAACTGGTAAAGCAATCTGGCTCCGGAGCAGAGTGATGCAGGTTCGGTCACCGACAAATTTGTGTTTTCATAAACTTTGTCGCAAGAAAGGTATAAAACACAACCTCTTTCACTGACGACATTAATATTCGAAGTGTTCGACGTAGACGAAGCACTGCCGTTCATTCCGGCTGTTCCAAACACAGCTTGCGCGCGAAGCAGAAGAGGATGCTTCGCCTCAAAAATAAGTAAAAATATCCAGCTAAATAATAATAAAGCATTTCTCCACACGCAGTGGATAGCATGTGAAACAAACGAAACAAAAGCATTGAAATCAAAGCGGAGAAATGATTCACAACATAAACAACGTCGTGCAACCAATCCTGAAATGATGACATAGAAAGTATGCGCTGTGGGTTAGGCGATCTAAGCGCATGCATCCTCTTCTGCTTCACGTGCAAGCGCAGTTGACAGAACTTGCAGTGTTTTATAACCGTTATAAGAAGTGGAGTTACACACACGCTTGACCTTGCAATGCGTCCACTATCCGCTCATTCACAAGGCAGACTGGCGCGCTATGTAGTCCAATGGGTAGTACGGAATAAGCAACTTCATAGGTAATTTGCACCGCATTAGTTTCATATTTCAAAAAAAAAATGTTTTTATTTATTTAAAACTACTTCCATTGGCACCACAGGATAGCAGCACATTTATCCCCGTGCTGTAGATAATGGATCAGGTGCAGTTCATTTACCCGATGACCACTTCACCGAAGGGTCATTTTACCGAAACTCACTTAACCCAAATTTCCCCAAAATCATTTCACAGGGGCGGATTGCCCTCCGGGACATTTCCCGGTAGTCCACTCTCGAGAAACGTCCCACTTTCTCATTATTTATTTATTTTGGTACGAACGAATAATTATTTTGGTACTTCTGAATAATAATAATATTTTTCTTCATTTGAGCTTTATTTCTGTCTGAAAAAAGTTACTTCTTTAGGAAAAGAAAAAGTTTCCTTCTATTTATATATATGTTGAGGGGTGAAAATCTTCCAAATACGTGGAGACAATGTAAATAGACAAAGTCATCGCTCTTTCCACGTTTTTCTTTAATCAACACACTGCAACCAAAAAATTGTATTTCGACACCGCTGGGATCGAACCCCAGATTTCTCGATAACTAGCCGTGTGTTAATTAAGGAAAAACGTGGAAAGAGCGATGACTTTGTCTATTTACATTGCCCCCACGTATTTGGAAGATTTTCACCATTTCTCTCGCCCTTTGGATTTATTAGCTGTAATTAAATAGCTTGTGCCGTTAAGCCCCACCAGATGAAGACATCTCAGTTGCTGAGCCCATCCCTACGGATTTGTGAAGTCAGATGCTGACAGAAAAACATACATAGCACCGTGGATTGTTGGCACCGTAACATAAGGCGAACACACTCGGCTAGTTATCGAGAGATCTGGGATTCGATCCCAGCGGTGTCGAAATACAATTTTTTATATGTTGAGCGTTGGCTCTGATATGACACTGCAAAATTCTTTGTGCTTTTGTGAGAAAAGTGCCGCCTGACTAAGCACGCTGTCATAAATTAAGCTAAAGTAACTACAGTTAGACTTAGGTAGATGTAGCTGGAAGTTCAGGGTCATTGCTATAGGTCCTATCTTCCTTTCGTAATCTTGAAAGTGACGCTAGTATCCTTTGTGATGGCCAATCATTCCCACCCCTTTATCTACAGACTGACACAGAATACAAAGCGATTCGCTCCCACAGGTGTTCTGAAATCCGTGACCCACCCACATTTATCTTAAAAGAAACAACCATTTACCACAGAGGTGTAACTAGAATTTCTGCGCCCGGGGCAAGCTACCAATTATTGCGCCCCACCGATCCTTTTTGTTTTGGTTTTGGGGTTTAATGACCACCGTGCGCAGCCCTAAGGAATATAAGCAGTCTCTCGTCCCTAACTTAAGGACACTGACTTCTAGCCATGCGTTCGAGATGGTTCTGGGTTGGAATCCCAAACGAGGCATGGATGGTATATTTGTCGTATGGCACTAGCTGCTTGTATGGCACAAATGGCTTAAAATTAGGGACAGGCAACTGCTTATAGACCATTGAGTGAGTTGCTCTCGGTGATCGCTAAACCCCCGAGCAAAATGAATAAATAAATAAATAACACTTCGACTGTTTGTTCAGCTTTCCCAACAAGTTCGGACCTTCCGTACAACACCAAACGGATCAAATGCAGCTTGTTGTGGCTCTCGGCCGCAATAATGATAGAAGAGCCCTCAGGGAATCTTCAACAATGTGAACGATATCCTTATCTTGCAATGCATATACAAACACGCCTTCATTTCTGAAGGTGAGCAACTAACATCCCTGAACCTTTGACGAAGAAAGGGCGAATTTTAAGCTGTCGAGGCTACCAAAACTGGCAAAGCATTTATTATAAACAATTTCTATAAATGGGCAAATAATAAAGTACGGTGCGATTAAAAACTACCAGGAACTGATGCAAAGGTTTCAATTCCAATTTTAGTCTGATTGTAAGAAGTGAGTTTTGCGCCCTCTTTTGAGCTGCGCCCGGGGCAGCCGCCCCGCCCTAGTTACCCCTCTGATTTACCAGTACTGGTTCATGATGGTTAAAAATGATGGGTAAACTTAAAAAAGGCGTTTACTGAAGAAAGAGATGCACTCTAAAAAATAAGTGGTGCGAGTTCACAGAAAATTTCTGAAAATAACGTGCAGCAAAGTTGCTGGTAAGTGTCCGTCTTTTAACGAAATTTCCGTTCTTAAAAAGTGCCCGTTTTATTTTTTTTATTTTTTTTTAACTCCGTATTTTTGCAGATTTTCCGTGGTCAGTAGTTCCGTTTATTTCAGAAAAGTTAGTTTCGGGTTTTTTCGTATTTATACAGAAATTTCCCAAAATCGAAAACCCATTTTGTTGATTTATTTACGTCTTTTTAGTTTTCTCGTTCATTTAAATAATACAAAATTATAATGTAGTACGGTAGATATTTATTTTTGAACCGCATAACATTTGTTTTTATAAAATACGATAAACGAAAAATTTAAATTCCCTCACTTCAATTAATAAATATGTATTTGGCCTAAAGAAAAAGACAACCCAATTATCCGGATTTTCCTAATATCCGGATGCGTTGTGGTCCGAGTTAATCCGGTTAATTGGAGTTCTACTGTATCTTTAAGAAAAGGTTAAATGTACAGTTTTATAGTATTATTTCACAAAACTTCTAAATATAAAATTTACTCTTGATAGCTATAATAGCTTTTTGTTTTAAGGATTCCACAGACTTATACATATAGACATCGTACAATCACCTATACAGTAATTTAAATACCCGGTTTCTTACGGTAACACAATGTAATAGCTGGTGCACAAAATGCAGGAGTAGAGAAGAGAAATATCCTGCGCTACAATAACCAAATTTCATGCGTTATGCTACCCACAATATGCGATCTCGCTACAGAACTTCAAAATCAGTTCCTTTGACAGACGACTGAAATTTAACAGTAAATCAAACCTCAAATAATCCCCCGAATCTCTCCTATTACCGGAATGTTATCGTCATATGGATAGGGAAAAAGTGATAACGAAGCTTTTCCGTTAATATACGGAAGGAATTTGGAACGGTTTCTGAAAATTCAGAATTTTCCGTTAAGACATCTTAAAAACGGCAATTTACCGTCAATAGAAGAAAGGGATTGTGGAAAAATTTCTGAAAATTCAGAAGTTTCCTCGAGTACCAAAAATCCGTGAAATTCAGGTTTCTTTCCGTTATTTCACGGAAAAGGTTATATCAGAAATATGCTTCGTCAATTCACGAAAGGAATCATGGAGAGTGTCCCGTGAATTTCAGAAAATGTTTTAGCGTACCAATACCATGGCGCAGTAGGCTATCTGTGACCAAATAAATATATAAATAAATATAAAAATAATATCTTGGTGATTTTGTCGGAAAAGTGGTTAGTCTGCATTTTCAAAGGAAAATGATAATCTGGTTCGATACTACATTCAATCATGAGAGGACTTTTTAAATTCTTTCACTATTAAATTGTTGCCAAAATTCGTTTTACAATGCATGTTTCAACAGTTCTCTTTCATCAAGGATCTAATAGATTTTTTCATGAGGGAATTTATGAGGTTGTTATGTAGGTAGGTGTGTTTTTATAGTGTACGGCAAGACAAAATTTCCCGGCCTAGTTTGGTCCACCCAATCCGTTCCTGCACCTCATCAGAAAGTCACTTTACCGAAATTTCCGGACAACCTCTTCAACGGAGAGTCACTTTACCGAAATTCGCCGACAACCACTTTACCGGAGGGTTATTTTACCGAAATTCGCCCGACAACAACTTCACCGAAGGGTTACTTTACCAAAATTCGCTGACAGCCACTTCACCGAAGACAACTTTACCGAAATTCACAGACAACCACTTCACCGAAGGGTCGCTTTAGCGAAAATCACTTCACCAAAAAAGTTCATTACATTGAAAGGTTTATCAAAACGATAATTTTACCGAAGGACTGTTGCACCAAAATTTCACTTCACCAAAAAGTTCATTACACTGAAAACCCGGTTTATCAAATGATCATTTGACCGAAGGTTTGTTGCACCAAAAAGTTCACTTTACCGAGCTATTAATTTCGCCGACAGGTCACATTATCGAACGATTCGTTTCATCGAAAAGCCATTTCACAGATGGGTCCGTTTATCGAAAAATTGGGCCGCCCCGGTGGCGCAGTGGTCTAAGGCGCTGGCCTCTGATCATTCGTCCGTAAGGGGTCTGGGTTCGAATCCCGGTCAGGCATGGATGTTGTGTTTGTCTTACGGCACTGGCTCTCTCCCTTCCCTGGAACCAGTGACCCTAAATTAGGGACGGGCGACTGCTTATAGCCCATTGAGTTGCTCACGGTGGTCGTTAAACCTCCAATCAAAAAAAAAAAAAAAAATCGAAAAATTGGGAGAACAAAACTGGATTGTAACACCAAAATTTTACAGTTATCCATAAAAAATATCAGTACATTTCTAGGTGTAACTTATTTACATAATTTCCAAAACCCTGTTAATTATGACTCACTATTTTAGGGTTTGAAGTGCTCAAGGTCTGTATAAAGACTGCGTAGATTTTTGAAACGTGAAACATTTTCATGCATCACCATTTACAAGGAGGTTATTTAAAGCATCGTTAAAGACAGACACTTCAAGCGCTTGGCCTATTAAAGAGTGAGTCGTGAATACTTTTTCTTCAAGAGAATAGATACGGAGACCTCAACTTGACTATTTAAGGTTTGAAAACACTGTTCCTGAGACGTCATCGCAACCTTGACCCTCCTATTTTAAAAACGCACTCATCCTTGAAAATAAAGTTGGTTAGTTATGGTCAACGAAGCAAGACACTCGACACTACTGCAGGTGACTGCAAATCAGCCCTTTCACAGTAGGTGACCTTAGATTAGTGTCATTTTAAGAAACCCACATGGGTAATTTTTGCCAAATGCAAAAGATGTCAGCAGGTGAAGAAAAGTTTCATTGCTGTGGTCCCATTACACAATTTTAATCTTTTGTTCCTGATCACAATTGAATAGCTTGTTTTTCGTGATTAGAAGATTATCACTGGAAGCCCGTTTTGATGCCATCTTAATTATACTGAAGATCCGGCGCCGCAAATTCGAAAAATAAGAAGACATCTCGAATGGTGCACGTAAAGAACCCAAATGGATGCTTTTAAAATGACTGACATTTCGTCTTCATATACAAAATTATTCAACATTTCAAACATTAAGCGCAAACAACGACAACAAATTATTCAGACGTTTCTTTTCGTGCGTGTTTATGGATCCGTTCCAAAAACGGTTGGCTCTTCGTGACAGGAGCTCGTACGTCTGCCTGGAGCTTCAGTGGAAGTTTACACAACCAGCAACGCAATTTTCTTGTTCAGGATATTTAATGTATCACAAAATGTAGATAACTCACATTATTATTATTATTATTATTATTATTATTTTTGCGTTCGCTGATCTAGAGCGTATCACCTGGAAAATTAGCGGGTACAAATTGCCAGGAGAGCTGGAACGATTTTGGGACTGCGGGGACAAGATATCAGGATATGTATTTTTGGTTAGAGCGTGAAATTTATTGTTCTGCTGTAAAACAAGAAGTGATAACGTCATTAGAAAACACTGCAGATAAAACTATTATATTGATAAAATCTGAGGCAGCATAAAACTGGTGTTTCATAACGATACAGAATTTATCGCTATAAAATGTTGTCAAACTGTATTGATTTGTACAACTCCACATTAGTATGGACTCCACAAGAACCGTAGTCTTGACATTTTGCATCAAACAGCGTACGCATAAAGATACATCCTATTCCTTCCCCCTTCTTTTCCATTTCATTCATTTTTTTCTTTCTTTAAAGAAAGACTGATTTTGTTATACCTAAATGAAAGAGAACTCGTTCCGTCTTTTATAAAAACTCAATACCTTTCAAGAATTTCAGGTTAAGTACTTTTTAATAAGGCTGGTACTTCCTCAAATGTCTTTTTTTTTCTTATACTGATTTTTTTTTTCGTCATGCTGGACAGAGCGAGGAGAGTTTAACCTGCGTCTCGGGAATGGCATTAAAACTTCACAGTTCTAGATAGTTAAAAATCAAGACATATCAGACGACAAAACATAAACGACCGGTACCAGGTCATCCAAGGTCAACTTCCGTCCCCTCTGACCGCTTTCTTGCCTTAACTGCAAGACGCAAATGAAGCCTGACATATCGTCAGCTAGCTTCAGAGCTGACAGCAGCAACTGGGCGATCAGTATTCCTCTGGACAGTGATCAGAAGGCTTCAGAAAAGAGGCTTTTATGCCAGAAGACCTGTAGTGTGCATGTCGCTAACGTCTTCCCACAGGATAGAACTTATTGCGTTGGGCTCAGGAACATCTGCACTGGACATGTGAACAGTGATCTGACCTTCTCTTCACGGATGAGTCGCGTTTCTCATTCAAATGGATTCCGAACGTGTATTAATCTGGAAAAAAATGTGACATACATTACCATCCATCAAACACCCGAGAGAGGGATACATTTGGAGGTGGTGGTTGTATGGTGTGGACAGGCGCAATGCGTAACGGACAAACCGACCTGCACCTGTTTTCTTGGAGTTCCATCAATGCTATCCGCTATACAGACGAGATCGAAGCGCAATATGTTTCCTTGTTTGCAGCTGCTCTGGGGCTAGAATATTTTTAATGCTGGACAATGCCCGACTCCATACCGCTCGACTGGTGCTACAATACCTTGAAAGAGAAGGCGTTGCGGTCATGGAGTGGCCAGCAAGGTCTCCGGATCTTAACCCTGTAGAACACCTGTGGGACACTTTAAGGAGACGGAAGGCTGCTCTAAGATCCCCTACAAGAAATGTACAGGGGCTGCTACGTGATGTTGTACAGCAGTACGACAGACTGCACTGAGAACTTATTAACTTTCTTTCGGACAGCATGCCGCGTTGTTGTCAGTCATGAGTCTTCATGAAAAGCGATTACACTCCATATTAAGGCCAAAGTATGTCCGTCTGGTATTTTTATTATTTACATATTTGTGTTTTGTTCGAATAACACGGTTCATTTGAAATGCACTCAGGGGCTTTAACTTCATTTTGGAGTATATCACGTGTTGTTGTGTTGCCCATGTTATTGTTCTGCAGCGTTTCGGTGTAAGATCTCTAACCGTTTTCTCACAATGTTTATCTATGTTTGTAACTTAACTTTTGCATATGAGTGTAGATCGTTTCGTGAATCGCTTAAGGCAAACACTGAGCTGTAAAGAATTTGGAGTGCCAACCCTTCATTGATTATTAGCATAGGAGCCTAGCGAACGCATAAATGAAGTCTCGGAACCTGCATGATTATTAGTGCTATTCACGGATTCCGGATTTTTGGATATACGGATATTTTAGTATTCGAAAACCGGATTTTTAGCATTCGAATAGTTCGAACTCCGGATATACGGATTTTGAACTTCTGAAGTGCTGTTCACGAATTTCGGATTTCCGGATATTTTACTACCCGAAAACCGGAAGTTAGCATTCGAATAGTTCGAACTCCGGATATCCGGATTATGAACTACGGATATCCGGATTTCGAACTTCGGATATTTAGATATCCGGACTTAGAATACCGAATATTCAGACATCTCAACAACATAGTTCTATCTGGCCATGATAGACCGCATGTCTCAGGTTGTTGACCTTAACGCAACAGTTTGTGAATGTGCGTTATTTTGCTGCACAAGGTCCGTTTGATTAGACAAACTGATCTTTCGTGACATTTATATTGCACTAAGGGTACGGATAATAAATAAAATTGCAGTGTTTTATCCTGTAACAAACACATGCGGCAATCAGGATTTACGGATTTAAGATATTTCGGATATTTCGAAATCCGAAATCCGGATTTCAAATATCCGGTTTTTGACAGCACTAGCCGGATATCCGAATATCCGGATTTTGAAATTCGGATTTCATGCGGCAATTCGGATTTCGGATTTATGATATTTCGGATATTTTGAAATCCGAAATCCGGATTTAAAAATATCCGGTTTTTCCCTGTATCTTAAATACATTTAAGGATTTAAATATAAATATATCTTAAATCCGTAAATCCTGATATTCGGCATGAGAATGACAAGTAATAACGATGTAAGCGATTTTCAACGCGGTGTTATCGTTGGCGCTCGTGAGATGGGCCATAGTATTTCAGAGTTAGAAACGAAGTTCGGATTTTCACGGACGACCATTACAAGGGTGTACCGTGACAACAAGAATTAAACCTCCAACCTACAATACCAGTGTGGCCATAAAAAGACATTGGGTGAACGTGACCATCGTCGGCTGTCAAGAATCGTTTCACGCGATAGGCATGCAGCACTCTCGCAGGTATCATCGGAATTCAATGCTGGAGCCTAACAAGCATCAGCGTCCGGACTGTGCAACGCTGCACGATATGGGTTTTGGGAGCCGACGCCCAACTCGAGTCCCCTTGATGGGTGCACGACACAGAGCTATGCGCCTCGCTTGGTACCGGAAACACCGCCACTGGACACTTGATGACTGGAAACAAGTAGCCTGGTCTGACGAGTCGCGTTTCCAACTGTTTCGGGCAGATGGAAGGATGCGTGTGTGGCTCAAACCCCATGAAGCCATGGATCCCGCCTGTCAACAGGGAACTGTGCCGGCTGGTAGGGGGTCCGCAATGGTATGGGGTGTGTTTAGCTGGACTTCAATGGGACCCCTGGTACGTCTACAAACGTTTGTGACCGGTCAACGCTATGTGCGCATCCTTTCTGACGAAGTACACCCGTTCATGTCCCGCATTCATGCTGATGGGTTGGGCTTATTCCAACAGGAAAATGCACCTCCACACAAGTGTCGGGGCGCCACATTATGGTTAGAGGAGCATTCATCTGAGTTTGGGGTGTTGCCATTCCTCCCAAATCCCCAGATATTAACGTGATGGAACATATTTGGGATGCCATGCAACGCGCTATCGAACACAGGAATCCGAGACCTCGGAATACACCCGAATTGTGGAACGCTCTGCAGGAAGTATGGTGTTCATTGCCTACAGCATATTTACAGAAGCTAGTGGAGTCCATGCCCCGTCGTATTTCTGCAGTCCTGCGCTCCCGTGGGGGACCTACCAAGTATTAGACTGGTGTACCAGTTTTACTGGCACTTCAGTGTATATAGTCTGTGCTAATCAGGGACAGATCGGGTCGACGAAACCAAGCCGGGAATTTTAGTTTTGTGGTCCACTACAGAAATACACAACACGGTACCTACAGGAAATCACCTCATAAATTCCCTCATGAAAAAAATTCTTTTAACTCTTGGATGAAATAGAGCTGTTGAAATATACAGTATAGTAGACTAATTCAGCCGTGTAAAAATTTTAGCAGCAATTTAAGGGCGAACTAATTTTAAAATCCACTCATGATTGAATGCAATACATCAAATCATGCTCAAAATGAAGTGTTGTACCAGATAATTATATTTATTTTGTCCCTGATCGTCTGCTGCGCAAATGTATTCGTACCACCTCCTTCAATAGACGACTTTTTCGAGTCTAAACATTATTTTGACTCATGAACCACCATTTTGATCCATGAACTTTGACTCATAAATCGTTGTTGTTTTTTAAGAAACATGAGGGTGAGACACCGATTTCGGAACGTCTCTGCCGATGAATCGCTTTGTGCTCATGTATGTACGTGGAAAAGGGTGTGGGGGATGATGGACCATCAAAACTATTACTAGTGCCTCCTTGAAGATTACAAAATTATTTTGATTCATGAACTATCATTTTGATCCTTTTTGATTCAAAAGGAGGGTAGGGCCTACCAATGTCCCTTTGGCTCCTAGCAGGGACGTCGCCAAAGGAATGCCAGGGTGGGCTTCAGTCCAACCTGAAATTTGTCTTGCCCACCCTGCCGCCCACTTAGTTCAAAGTATGCCATTTTTCAATATATTTAACTTTACAATATAATCTGCATTTTGCCAAGTAATAAGCCTTGTGTTTTATTTCATGTAGCCCTACGTATTTTCCCCTAGAAAGTGCGTTGTTTTAGTCTCCAAAAATGGTTATCAAAATAGCATCGCAGGGTCATGAAAATTCATTTGTTCCACTCTTCTAATTCTTTAGTTTCAGGTTATTTTTCATGTTTGTATGCACAGGGGGCTAACGAGAAGGGTGGATAGGAGTTAACTGAGGGGGTCACTAATAATTGTTCTGTTTGTTTTATTTACAAAATAGGGGATTCCAACTCGAAAAGGGGAGTCTAAAGCTACACTATATATAGCGTCTTTAAGACAGCCAGTTAAAGTGTAGAAAGTGGCTGACGACTGCTTTGTATGAGAGGAATGCAAGGCCATGTCGCTGGCTGGAAGGAAGGAAGTTAAGGAGGGGTGAGGTATTGTGTCTGCGCGGCACACCGTTAAAATTTGATTTAGATAACCTTTTTCTTTTCAATAAATTGTTCAAGTACAGTACTATTTTCCTAAGCAGAAATGGAAAAGTTTGAAAAGAAATTAAGGACAATACATCCAGAGCAAGCAAAATGTTGAAGGCGTCATTCCACCAATACTTTTATCTTACACCCGTGGCGTAACTAGTCAGGTCCATGTATGTTTGCGTGTCCAGGTGGAGGGGATCGGAATTCGACGAATTATTTTGTAGCCGGTAGTGAAGAGCATTGAAACCACACCGCTGGTGCAGTGGTCTAAGCGCTGACTTATGCTCATTCGTCAGAGAAGAGTCTGGATTCGAATCCCGGTGAGGCATGGATGTTGGTTTGGCTTACGGCACGGGCTCGCTCACTTTTCTGGAACCAGTGGACCTAAATTAGGGACGGGATACTGCTTATAGCGCATTGAGTTGCTCACGGTAGTCGTTTAACCTTCAATTAAAAGAAGAAAAAAACACATTATTAAAAATTTGTTCTTTCAGTATTTCGTAAAGAAAGAAAAAAAAAGTTCCTATCAAGCTTACCCCACCAGAAATAATGCTAGCCCATCAGGATTTCGAAGTCTAGCGACGTCCCTTGCTCCTAGTTCAACGACCTACGCTTAACCGTAGTTAGTTTAATTTATTTATAACAGCGTGCTTGGTCCGGCGACAAATTTTTCACTGAAGTAGAGAAAATTTCGTTTCGTCATTTTATAACAAACGCCCAACATGCGTATATACAGATAGAAACGAATTTTTTTAAGATAATGACGTTTTAGACAGATAACATAAAGCTTACATGAAGTTAACGATTCTTATTCATAAGAACCAAAATAATTATTCGTTCTTTCCAAACAATCCAGACAAAGAGGACACGAGAAATAGGAATGGTCCACCGTGAAATATCCGCCCCTGGTGCCAATATATACAGAAAGGTCATGCTTCCTGTTGTACTTTTAAGTTTCAAACATAATTTAGTCAAAGCATGGAATTCGCACTATCGGGGGTTTTAGCATTTGACAACTGCGTTAGGTTTAGTTCTAACGTACAGTCGTACGAGGTAAAGAAGTATCATATGGAAGAAAACTTGTCTGCTCGTTGTCATATTCTCTCATTTCGTGCTAACGTTCTTTAAATATTTCTCTAAAGTACCCAGAATGCTCTAGCCAAGCTCATTGTGGTTGAATATGTTAATTTCAGTAACATTTCACACAGCTGCGTCGGGTTCTTTTTTGCTTACGTCATCTACGTAACTTAATGTTGTATTGATCCTTTTCGGCGCAATATGTCTGAATTGAAGATATTGCGAAATGAATCGAAGTGCACATTTTCCTCTTTTTGTACGTAGAATAATACAGGGTGTCCGAAAAGTCTTTCCCTGATTACAAACGTCATTCATATCCACTGTATGTACGTTACAGATGTGAAACTGGTGCCAAAATGTTGGAAAACTGACCAAGTTTTTTGTTGCAGGTTTCCGCAACGTGGCTGTAGTGTAGCAGTGTCAGTGTCCAGGAAACCGGAAATGTTCACAAATCAGGAAAAAGCTCAGTGTGTCCTCTGGTACCACGACACCCGATCACCAATAACAGTGCAGAGGAACTTTCAAACAACGTATGGAAAGAAGCCGCCAGATGTCAAGAGCATTAAGTCGTGGTACGACAAGTTGAAGACCACAGGATCTGTTGCTGACTTACCGAGAACTGGCCGGCCATCAACCTCAGTTAAAAGGGTGGAAGCAGTGAGACAGTCTTTTGTGCGAAGTCCCAAGAAATCAGTGCGTAGGGCCTCACGTGAGCTACAGATGCCAAAAAGTTCTGTTCATGATAAAAAGTTCTGTTGATTATTTGTGAACATTTCCGGTTTCCTGGACACTGACACTGCTACACTACAGCCACGTTGCGGAAACCTGCAACAAAAAACTTGGTCAGTTTTCCAACATTTTGGCATCAGTTTCACATCTGCAACGTACATACAGCGGATATGAATGACGTTTCCACAGCAAAAACAGTCTTGCTGGGCTAGCACTGGGCCACTGCTTGCAGCCAGCACTACCAGCAATGACCCATCACTATGATGCCGCTGCCAAACCGTCAATAAAATGTCCGGGCGGCCAACAGAAGGGCCAGCAGTCCAGGCCAACAGCTGGCACCCCATCAGTTCTCATATGCCACAACAGGGCCATCAGTTGTCCATCACAGACCGTAGCTGCCACAAGTGTCCCTTCAGTGGCTCTGCAAGCACGTGCCAGAAATGATGGCTAGCCTAATGTGGTCCGCTGGTGTACTGGTAGTGGCAGCCGGAAACCACGTGACGTAACTGGTGGCTTGCCGAATCTTGTCCGCCAATTTCCCAGTAGTAGCCATAATTATAAAAAACAAGGACAACCGCAGTTTCCCACAGCTATAATTTTTTTTCTACCCTTACGAAACTTGTGAATTAACGCACTGCGCTGGGGAAATTTTCTCAACAGACCGGAAAAACGCCCGCTTGCATCTGAGTGGATTTGAACCAGGGCCGTTGGCGTAGTAGCTGAGCTCTCTACCGACCGGACTTATTTGCCGCGCTCGAGCGTTTGCTTAAAGCTCTCTGTTTCGTATGCAATGTGTAATCGAATGCTTCTCTCTTTCATTTTACAATATTGCGAGATATTTTTCATAAAAGTCAGTTTCATATAATTCATAAATTAATTTTTTCAACGTAACGATAGTTTTTTTACCTTAAGGCAACTTTACTCATTTTCAAGGAGTGTACATACTTAGAGTCGCTTTCCAAAGTTTTGTACTGTTCTTGTCGTCTTGAAAAGAGATTGTTGAATAAATATATACACTATCTACCAACAAGTAATTGGACACCCCTGCAATCGACGATATCTGCGGTCCTGATACACGTTACGGCCGCCGCCGTTAAATATCGTGTGAGAAACAACAACGCAACCAGTCGCATGCAAGATGCCATGCAGTTCGGAGCTCTCTGATTTCGAGAAAGGTGTAATCGTCGGGTATCACAGAAATGGCCGATCCATACGTGACATATCCAGCTAGTTGAAGTACCCAAAATCGATAGTGACCTACGTGATTGACAAGTGGAAGATGAGAGGTGACTGTCGGAATGTGCCCCGACCCGGCAGACCCATAAAACTGGTAGTTACATACCGACGGGTGCTGGCCAGAGAAATTCGGAAGAACCGCATAAAATCGATGGGCCACATCCGCGAGGAGTTTCAACAGGCATCCGGGAGTGTTCTTTCGATGAATACCATCCGCTCGGTTATCATGGACATCTGCTCGGTTATCATGGACGTGCTGCCGCCCACAAGCCTTTGATCACCAAGTCCAATAGAGCTGCTCAGCTAACGTGGTGCAAAGAACGTCGACAATGGACCGTTGAACAGTGGAAACAGGTTCTCTGGAGTGACGAATCAAGGTTCACCTTCTACCGTTTGGATGGCAGGGTCTGGGTTTGGCGTCTGCCTGGAGAACGCCTCCTGCCGGAATGTATTGTGCCAACTGTGAAGTTCGGCGGCGGTGAAATTGTGCTAGGGGGTGTTTCTCCTGGTACGGCACGGGACCCTTGGTCGCAATTCCTGGTAGACTCAACGCAGAGACCTACTGCACCATTTTGGATGACCATGCGCTTCCTACGGCAGTTTTACGGGGTGGACCCATGTTACTTTCAGGATGACAATGCCACCTGTCATGTTGCGAGGTCCACCATGGCTTGGTATGATGACAATGGGGTTAATCGAATGGACTGGCCTGCGCAGAGCCCGGACGTTAACCCTATCGAGCACCTCTGGGACGAGTTGGAGCGTCGACTTAAGGGACTCCCACCGTCCGAAATCGGTGAAGGAACTGACCTGTCTTCTCCAAGCCGAGTGGAAGAAAATACCGCTAGCCGTCGTACAACGCCTGGTTGAGAGTATGCCCCGGAGGGTCACAGCTGTAATCGCTGTTCGTGGAGGCTCCACCAACTATTGAAGGTGAATAAACTTCGTTTTCCTTTGCTATCACAGGTGTCCAATTACTTGTTGGTAGATAGTGTATTTACCTGGGTTCATGTCACATTCTGTTACATTTTTAACGTTGTGTCTTTCCTTACCGTTGTCCGAAGCTACATTTGTTTTAAAGAGGAAAGATATTTTATTTTACTTCTCGTTATTTTTAGAAGCGAATTCCTCCCAGTCTTGTGTATTCAACCCATGGATGAGTACACCACACAGCGTTGCTTTTTTCTTTCAAGTAATTAACAAATTTTGTACGCGTATAATTATTTTTTTTTTTCAACAAACGTTGTTTTAATGGTTTTCCAGGACATTTGTTTCAAGCGGTTTCAAATTTTTTCTTGTTATTCATCCACTCCATTCCATGAATTGTTATTCATGGGAATGGAGTGGGTGTATTTCATGGCTGTAATCTAGTATTTAACGGCTTAATCTGATATCTTCGTCGACGTAAAATTTCATTAGGAAATTAATTCGCCTCTCTACATATGGATTTTTTTCTTAACATCCACTAAAATAACACGATGGCGATAGCGTCGTCTTCAACTAACTGGTACCATGAGAGACACAGCAAGTGTTGCTTCTGCGCATGCGCAGTCCCGTTGCTTCCACCTGTTGTTGGGGTTGCATTGGTTGCCAGCAACGGGCCACTAGTGGCACTTGCTTGGAGGCCTACAATTCACGGCGATGCTGCAGGGCCATCAATGGCTCGCCAACTGATAGCGCTGCCACCAACGGACCACTACCGGGCCGTGAGCGGCAGATTTCAGCCAGCAGTAACCCATCACTGCCAGCTGGTGGCCAGCAGTTTCCCAGCACTTGTGTTTTTGCTGGGGTAATCAGGGAAAGACTCTTCGAACACCCTGTATAACAAATTATCAGTTAGATCCGCGGTTGTCAAATTGTGGCCTTCCCTTGTTAGTATGCTTTTTTTGGTTGTTGTTGTTGTTGTTTGTTTCGCGCTGGGGAGTGTAAAACGTGGATTTATTTTCGGCCTGGCACGTAGAAAAGTTGGTGAGCCAGCAACAGGGAAAACCACAAAACTGTAGGCGCTACCACAATCACACAGGAAATTAGAGTGGTGTTTTCCTCTTTCAAAACCCATAAACTACTGTCGTGTCAGCCACAGGCTAAACGACGTTCACCTTCCTCTGCTCGCGGTTGATAACGAACGTCTGCTGTGAAACCCTTATCGTCGTAAACGGAAGGCCTTTTACTAATTAGGAGGAAGAGCTGAGCAAGTACAGCAATGAAGCAGTGGTGACGACTGTCATTCAGTGCATAAATTTCCGCGCGTGTAGAGCGATTTCACCCTCGATGTTATTAGATGTGAGTTGCGCAGGCGATTCGAAGCGCATTAAAAATAAACAGAGTTCCTACCCCCCCCCCATTGTGTCATTTATTTTCGACTCAAGCCATACAATGTATTCTGCTATCATGTCGGCTGAGTGGGGGAGGGGTCTGAATTGGGGCCAAATAAAAACTCCTTTGTGGTATGTTTAAACTGGGTGCGGCGTTATTTCCGATTACATACCAAGGAGATAAATGGAACTGCGACGTTATTCTCGTAAAATACGGTATACATTTAATTATATCTTAAAATAAGCAAACATAAAGAAATAATTATAGGCTTTTCCCGCTACTACTGTATTTAAGTCTCCTTTCCAAGAAAATGTATATGCTGCCAGTGGCACCCATATGAATACTTTTAAGGGGGAAGAGGGGCTAAGAAGCCGCCCCAGTGGCGCAGTGGTCTAAGGCGTTGGCCTCTGATCATTCGTCCGAAGGGGTCCGGGTTCGAATCCCGGTGAGGCATGGATGTTGTGTTTGTCTTACGGCACTGGCTCTCTCCCTTCCCTGGAACCAGTGACCCTAAATTAGGGACGGGCGACTGCTTATAGCCCATTGAGTTGCTCACGGTGGTCGTTAAACCTCCAATAAAAAAAAAAAAAAAAAAAAGGGGCTAAGAAAACTCCCTACCTCCTTCAAGGCTGTCAAACAATTTAGTAAATGTACAAGATACTAAAATACAACAAAAATAATTGATAAATCAACATTAATATCTTATTATTTTTAAAAATGCTTTAAAAAAAGGTTTCGTCTATTTCAGTGTTTTAAATTTATCAAAAATATGACTATCCAACATCTAGGGGGGGGGGGGATCGAAGCCCCCGGCCCCCTTATGGGCGCCCTTGTATGCTGCTATCTATTCGAAGCGTCTGTTTTAGGTGTATTAGTTGTTCAGCGCCCCTATGGAGGTCACCTAAAAATTGGTCGAAAGTTTGGAAGTTTGAATTTCAACAAAAAAGAGCTCTAAGGTGTGCACATACTCAGATGCTTCTGGGAGTTTATGCCAAACTTCAATCCTCTACGTTCAGCAGTTCTTTCTGACGATGGCAGACAGAGACACAGTTTGACAGACCATTTTGTTGTTACAGATGCGAAGCCTTTGGAATAACATAAGAGACATCGGAAAACACGATTTGTCGGTTAATCGAGATTCTATCTTAGTGGTATGTCTTCATCAATTTCCGTGCATTTTCGATAATAATTAACGGAATTAAAATCTATTTTGTACGTATCGCAGTGAATCTTGACCCGAGTTTCTTACGTAATTTTCTGTTCCCACTTCCAGCTCAAAAATAGTAATATGTGGGGGAGGACGAAACACTTGAGATGCAGTACGTGTTGCTCTGATTGGAAATGATTGAAATTAAAGCAAATGAAAAATTAGAGTTACATAAATCTGCGGTTTTCTGTTAAGTAATGAAGTTGTAAGTTGCTTACATACGTACTTGAGTCAAATTGAACCCACACAAAAACCCCAGACGAGGAACTCGTGGGAAAGCACCCAGCACGGTAGAGACCTGAAAATAACAAAGAGAAAGCATTACAAATACAGAGGATGTGCACACATTTTTAGAATGATTTTGATAAGAATTTACAGTAAATAAAAGGAGTTTAAAGAATTGAAACTGGCAACAGCGTGTTAGATGAACACGAAAGGAACATCTGCTGCAGTTAAATATCGTCTGCTATGAAAATGGCGTACCTAAACAAGTTGTGAATAGAAGGTTATGTTTTTTGCTCTTCACGAAGAGAATTATTTGTATTTTGCAATTACAGAACGCTGTGAAAATCATGGAAATAGCATTGCTAAATGTAAAACAAGCAAAATTATCAATAATAGAAGAAAAAATCGTTAAGCATTGCTTTCTTTTTTTTTTTTTTTTTTGGTTGGAGGTTTAACGACCACCGTGAGCAACTCAATGGGCTACAAGCAGTCGCCCGTCCCTAATTTAGGGTCACTGGTTCCAGGGAAGGGAGAGAGCCAGTGCCGTAAGACAAACACAACATCCATGCCTCACCGGGATTCGAACCCGGACCCCGTTCGGACGAATGATCAGAGGCCACCGCTTAGACCACTGCGCCACCGGGGCGTCAAGCATTGCTTTCAACAAGAAAAAGGACACAAACGAATATCCAGAGAAGTTACGTACTTTTACGACTATTTCGAAAGTAAGGTCTCTCTCTGGTCTTAAAAGAAAACCCACTGATTCAAAGAGCAATCGCTAAATTGTTAAAATCTCTGTACCAAGTGTAAACAAAGTAATAAACAAATATTTGAATTTGAAAAAAAAAAATGTTCGCTGCCTTTTGCCTAGGCACGTGACTGAGCGCAGAACACGGTGTAGACTTCTTTATGAAAATCATTTAGCCGGAGACAGATGGAAATTTATTGTGACTATTGATGAAGCATGGATCTACTTAAACGACTGCAACAAAAAAAGGTCGACTTACTATGACAAAATCGCAGAAAAAACTTACAAACTTGGTTCCAAGAATCCAAAGACAGTTTCAGTAAAGATTTCATGATTTCTGCTGGTTTCTCGTGCAATGGGAAATTTAAGTAAAGAAAAGTTGAAAAGAATGTTAAAATCAATTCTACATATTACCAAAATAATGTTTTAAGTCCTATATTTAAAGAGAAATACCATTCCTTTATCCACAGAGCATTCAAAGAGTAGAGCTCCATCAGGATAAGGTTACCAGTCATACATCCAAATCTACCACTTTATTTCTTGAAAAAATAAAAAAGAGACGGGTATCAAGTCTATACCTTTTGTTCACCTTCCTTCAAAATCTCCTGATGTCTCACCGATGGACTATTGTGCTTACGGACTGCTAGAAAGAGCACTTTCCAAACGCTGACCTAAAACAATGATTGGATTATGGAAAGCAGTGGAAGAAGAGTGGAACAAAATACCGCTGCCAATTTTAAGAAATGCCCTGTTATCTTGGGAATCTAGATGTAGGTTTATAGTCCAGAGAAAGGGCTGTCAGATAGAATATTTAAGAAAGAAATAATTTCATTTTAAACATTAATTATATTGATCGAAAATCGTTTCAAAAATGTGTTAACATCCTCTGTAATTATGCAAAAGCAACGAGAATATTAACAAAAATGAATTATTAATTCCTGATAGTTCTTTCCCCATCTCCATGCCGAATTGTAACATAAACTTTAGCTTTTTTGTAGTGAAAGAGAGAGAGAGAGAGAGAGAGAGATTCAACCATCATTTATGTAGGGTTTACACTCACAGAGGAGTTTTAGACGCGACTAGCTGAGGCTGTACAGCTCTTAGAACACGTAACAGAACCGAAGTAACTTTAGGTGGAACCTAGAGGCTCGCGACAGGAAAGTTGGCAGACAGAGAGACAGCAGAATGCCTTACCAATGCGCGTCGCTGACGCGATTGACGTCACACGATGTCAAAAGTACACACTAGTAGTCCGGGAGAGAGAAATGGGTAAGGGGAAGAACAGACACCCTTTTTTTTAACGTAAGGGGTGGGGCAGAAACACGAGTGCGACGGCTTAACGTTCCCATCCGAAGCACTGGGGATATTTTGTAGTTCAACATAACCTACCTGGGACCGAACCCGAGACCCTCGAGTTGGTAGGCGAATGCGTTAAACAACATTCTACCTTTTTGTAACCCTGTCTCGTAACTCGAGTTTTCATTGGATGTTCAGACTCGCATGAGCCTCCTGCTGACTCGGGCACTGGAACCGAACACGTTTTTTCTGAAGAACTTCTTGGCCACCCCGGTGGCGCAGGCTTCTGACCATTCGTCCGACATGGGTCCGGATTCGAGTCCCGATGAGGCACGGATGTTGCGTTTGTTTTACAGCAGTGGCTTTCTCCCTTACCTAGAACCAGTGGCTCTACACCGACAGCTATTACATTACGACCACTCCCAGCCTAGAGAAATGAACGCGCCTGGAAACCAAACGGTGGCTCAGGTAAAGTTCATAGAGCAGTATATACATTCCAAGGGCCGGCTTTTGGTTAGTAGAGTGTTCGGAGTCAGAATGGGAAAAGCTGCCGATTTATCGGAGACTGATAAAGGGAAAACTGTGATGACACGGCGCCTCGGAACTACGATCTCGGAAACGGCGCGGCGTGTGACTTGTTCACGTACCGCTGTAGTGAGCACGTATCAAAAGTGGTGCGCAGATGGCCAAACAACGAACCGTCGTCCAGCCGTGTGTCTTCGCAGCTCATTGATGCCATAGGGGAGCGGAGACCGTCACGCATTGTTTACAGCGACCGCAGGGCCACAGTGCGGCAAATCACCCGCAGCTACAACAGTGGTGATCAGGGCAATGTGTCACAGCACGCAGTTTATCGCAGCCTTCTGCGCATTGGCTGGCGCAGCCGAAGAGCCAGCCGGGTCCCCATGCTCACTGCATGTCATCGCCAACAACGCCCGAAATGGGCCCAAGATCATCAAGATTGGACCGTGGATGATTGGAAGAAAGTGGCCTGGTCTGATGAATCGAAAATCCTGGTGCATCACGTAGACGCCCGAGCGCAGATTCCCCGATTACCAACGGAGGCTGGGGCACCTGGATGCACTGTTGGGCGGAAACAGGGTGGCGGCGGTGTTACGCTGTGGCCGATGTTTTCTTGGGACACTTTAGGCCCGATAATCCCAATTGCAAAATCCCTGACAGCTGTCAGGTATCTGAACATCGTTGCGGACCAAGTTCACCCATTCATGGCAACTGTGTTCCCTGCTGGTGATGGCATTGCCAACAGGATAATGCACCATGCCACACTATCAGAATCGTCAAGGAGTGGTTCGAGGAACATACTGGTGACTTTCTGTTAATGCCCTGGCCTCCAAATTCACCTAACATGAACCCAATCGAACATTTGTGGTTCGACTTGGAAAAGCGGGTTCGCGCTAAATCACCACCACCCCGAAATGTACGGGAACTGGAGGATCTGCTGTTGAAATTATGGTACCAGATACCCCAGGATAACTATCGCCACCTCATCGAATCGATGCCTTGCCGAGTGGCTGCAGTTTTGCTGGCTAAAGGGGGTCCTACAGCTTATTAGACAGGTGTTCATAATGTAATGGTTCATCGGTGTAAATTAGGGACGGGCGACTGCTTATAGCCCATCGAGTTGCTCACAATGGTCATTAAACACCCGCACAGCAACAACAACAGCAAAAAAACAAGAAAGATGACAACGAATTTTTTGTTTAATAAGCACGTCTTTTGAATCCTTTCCGCCACAAAAAATGTACTTTAAAGCAGATTTTTACCTACACCCCCAAGCGGCTGAAGAGTATGCTACGAAAATAAAAAAAAGATGAACAAAAAGTTTCTCATAGCAGAAGGAAAATATCAGTGATAAAGGGGTTGTTCTCAAATCGAGCAGTTAGAAGAAGAGATATAGAGGAAAACATGATGTAGTTTTATACTTGATAGCAAAAGCTATGCTAAGGCAAAATAATTTTTCAAACACTTCTCTTGGAAGCAGAGATAGCGAGAATATATATATATTTTTTTTGACGTTTACGTCCATTAGCAGGAAAACTGTATTATTTAAAAAGGACAATGTTCACCATCTTTACTACTGTAGCGAATAGTATACAGTACAAAAAATATCAATAAGATTTTCTGAAGCGGATGTACAACTGCAAAAATAAATGCACCAACCACCTAGAGCCAGAACGGTGAACTACAAAACCATATGAACACAGGCAAATTGTTCCACAAGGTAAAAATGATATCCGGTTTTAAAAGAATTTTTTAAATCAGACGTTCAGAAGAGATATCGAAAAAAACAGATTAAATATTTGCGCCCCCTTGCGGGAAAATTGAGCATTATTTTGGGGAAGAAATGACTAAATACACTGACGGAAAAAAATCCCAACACCACGAAAAAATAGTTGTAGAGGAATGAAATGGCGGCAATACATTTGTATAGGTAACATATTTAATCGATTAAGGTTTCAAGATCACAGCTTATTGTAAGCGCGAGAAGAGCCATTTTAAATGTGAAATGCTGGTACATTAATAACCGGTGTAACCGCCAGAATGTTGAATGCAAGCACGCAAACGTTCATGCATTGTGTCGTACAGGTGCTGGATGTCAGTTTGTGGGATGGAGTTCCATGCCTGTTGCACTTGGTCGGTCAATACAGGGACGGTTAATGCTGGTTGGGGGTCACGCTGGAGTTGTCGTCCAATGATGTCCCATACGTGCTCGATTGGAGAAAGATATGGTGATCTAGCAGGCCACGGCAACATATCGACACTCTGTAGAGCATGTTGGGTTACAAGAGCGGTATGCGGGCGAGCGTTATCCTGTTAGAAAACACCCTCTGGAATGCTGTTCATGAATGGCAGCACAACAGGTTGAATCACCAGACCAACGTACAACTGTGCCGTCAGGGTGCGTGGGATAACCACGAGAGTGCTCCTGCTGCCATAGGAAATTGCTCCCCAGACCATAACTCCAGGTGTAGGTCCAGTGTGTCTCGGTCGCAGACAGGTTGGTTGCAGGCGCTCACCTGGCCTCCTTCTAACCAATACACGACCATGACTGGCACCCAGGCAGAACCGGCTTTCATCAGAAAACACAACAGATCTCCACTCCGTCCTCCAATGAGCTCTAGCTTCACACCACTGACATCGCAAACGGCAGTGGTTTGGAGTAAGTGGAATGCACGCTACAGGGCGTCTGGCTCGGAGCTGTCCTTCAAGTAACCGATTTGTAACAGTTCGTTGTGTCACTGTGGTGGCAACTGCCGCTCGAATTGCTGCCGCAGACGTGGTACGATGCGCCACGGCCATACGCCGTACACGGCGGTCTTCCCTCTCAGTAGTGCCACGTGGCCGGCCGGAACCAGGTCTTCTTTAGGCAGTACCTTCCCTTGACCACCGCTGCTAACAATCATGCACAGTGGCTACATTCCTGCCAAGTCGTTCTGCAATATTGTGGAACGAAAATCCACCTTCTCGTAGCCCTATTACACGACCTCGTTCAAATTCCGTGAGCTGTTGATAATGGCTTCTTCGCATTCTTAAAGGCATTCTTGACTAACATCAACACACTACGTCGAATCTCAACGATAACTAACGCTCACGAACGTTACAGCGCGTATTTACAGCAAACCTGCTTCGCATGTTCCGAGGGGCGCTACTAGCGCCACACGTATGCGCCGAGCGCGAAATTTGCATAGACGTCATCTTACAGATGTACTCTTACCGCCTACCAACTGTCGTTTATCTAACACAACCCCTTCTTGGTGTTGGGATTTTTTTCCGTCAGTGTATTTTTCGTAGTTAGCAGTATCTGACTGAAAAAGGGTTTTTGCAATCGAGATTTTAGACGCACAGATATTGCTGTAATTATGCTGCAAACTCAAGCGTAAACATATTGCTCTTTGGTGGTAATTTCGTACGTTAAGAAAATTTTTAAATTATATGCAACACATTTCGCACTAGAAACGCTCTCCGACAAAGAAAGAATTTTTTCAAATCGGTCTGTTAGAAGCAGAGATATTGAGAAATATAAGATATAGCCTACATCTACACCCACTGGCGGAAAAACTGTGCATTATTTTAAGCAGAGAAAATTTTGAAATGTTCGTTGTGAGTGGTGTCAGACCACAAAAGAATTTTTTCAGTCGAGTTTCCGGAAGCGTAGATATTACTGAAAATAGGGAAAATACATATACACTTACGTCCCCTAGTGGCGAAACCGGTCTTTATAAAAAATAAAAAAAATATATGGAAAACATTTTCCGCCAGGAGATCTATCCGATGCAAAAAATCTTTTTCAAATCGATCGTTTAGAAACATAATATCGGAGAAATCGCAATTTACCTTTACGTTTCCGAGCTGAAATATTGTGCATTGCTTGAAAAAAAAACTCCATCCAAAATAGTGTTCGTTATAAATGGCATCGAAAGGAAGAAAAATAATATCTGTCGGGCATTTAGAAGCAGTGATATGGGATAAAATGCGTTTTGAATTCGATAGCACATCTGTATTTACGCTCTCTAGCGGTGAAGTTGTGCATCGGAGAGAAACCGGAAAACAAGGATCATCGTTCTCACATTTTGGGCTTCGCGACATAAAAAGGAATTTCTCAAATCGGAGCAACAGTTAAAGAAATATTGTGTCCACAGACGGACAAAATGATACCGCACGTGTTTTCTTTTACAATAGACGTGCTAAAAATATACTAACCACATTACTCACCTGACGAACCGGCATGTGGAGGACATGGGCGCATGGGCGTAGATTTATTCTAAAAGTTGGGGGGGGGGGCGATGTTACGATTAAACGAAAATTTGCAAATAATCTGAATGTATGTGCAGAGGTTTATAAAAATAGGTAACATCGATTGCGGCTGAAGTACATGCTATGCAAACCACAGAGACTACGTCACTTGCGATGAGAGATGTATTAAGGTGTGTGTCGATTATCACGTAGCAGTGCCACTGTCGCAGGTGAAACAGCCATTGTGGAGAAATGGTCGATAATGTCAGATCTCAGTGACCTCAAAAAAGGCATGCCTATTGGTACGCGTCTTGCAGGAGCTTCAGTAATAGAACGGAAGAAATAGTTTGTGGGTAACACGAGGAATTGTATCGATGATTATGAATATCTATAAAAAAGGACACGGCGTTTCCTCAAAACGTGCAAATTGTGGACGCCATACGAAGATGTCAGATGGGGACAGGCGAACGTTGGCACGTATTGTGCAGCGGAAGCACAAGACCACGGCACTGCAAATACGGTCTGTAGCAGCAGAATTGAACACAATGATCCTGTTTCTGTCATAACAGTTCGTAGGTAACTCCATTGCGCCGATATTTAAGGCCGTTCTGCAATCCACAAACCTCTGATTGCCAACAACAAGGCAAGGAAACATGTAAGGTGGTGCAAATTACATAAAAACTGGGATGCTAAAGACTGGCAACGTGTCATCTTGTCTGATGAATCGTGTTTCTCGTAGTTTCTTGCCCCTGATACAGTATATTTCTGGCAAAAACCTACAGGAGTTAACCACTCCGACTGTGAAGCATGGAGATGGATCCCTGATGCATCGCCCTAAGGCCATTGGTTATTGTGAGGGGCCGTGCCATATCTGCAACGTTTGAATCCATTCTTGGGTAACACCTGCCCCTAATGTTGCAGACATGGTATCCTAGTGGCCGTCCCAGGTGTCAAGTAGATAATGCACCCACTCATTGTGCGAAATGTGTCAAGTTGTGGTTTGCAGAGCATGAAGATGCGGTACAGCAACCACCTCAATCTCCAGATCTAAATATTATTGAACATTTGTGGGAATATCTGGTGCAAAAGTTCAGATCATACTTTCCACCTCCATCATCACTAGCGTAGTTGGGACATATTCTACAGGAAGAATGGTCCCGATTTCTATTATCGTATGTGGAATGTTGATATATGGGCTGTCCCCAACAACTTCAATTAGGCGGAAAAACCGATATCATAAATAACTTCCAACGCTGATTCGATTTAATTATTTTATATGATGCAACTATTTACAATTTATTTACAGCTGATTTTCTACGATGCATACTGATTACATCTCTTGGACTCGTGTATTCCGGATAGTTTTACATAAAATCCTATCAACTGACTTCAGATTGACTTCGAGCTCACTTTCTGACTGCCTTTCTGTTGAAAGGCGTTCACATTTTGCAGTCTGTTTCTACTACATGACTGACTTCGGAGCTGGCTACCTTACTTACCTGTATTTTAGGAAACGTCCACCGTAGACTCCTTTTCAAAAACTCACCTCTTTCACTTCTGGTATCGAACTGCCTTTTTGTTACGGTTTCTTTCACTGTTTACATCGCACTGCTCTTGACTTGACTTGCAATATAATCAACGACTATGTGTCGCTGCGTTACCTATTTGAATAGATTGATAGGTGACGTCACGCAGAAGACACAGCAGTATGAATCTATTCCAAGTCGAATTGCTTCTGTTCTGAAAGTCCGAGGTGGGTCTGTAGCTCATTAATTGAAAGTTACCGGCAAACAATAAGTGTTTCTATCATTTTGATAAACTCCTGTATACGAGTATGTACGTATATGTAAAATTATTTCTCATATCATATATACCTATAAATATTTTTCATTAAACAGTGAAAATGAGCATTGCAACCTGCTGTCATTCTCACTGTGTTTAACGGTGAGAAGATCATCTAACTGAGGGGCAAACCAAATAGCATGCTTCAAAACAGGAGGTCACTCTGGGTCTGCAGATTGCAGAAGATATCCGGAGCAAGCTATAAGAATCAGGAAGGGTACGGTGCCACAGGGAGCAGTGTCAGAGCGCGGACCACGCCTAATCCACACATGTCATCCAGCTAGTGATGGCATAAATCATTCCTTCTTGGGAGTTCATTCATCATTCACGTAAACAAGTTATTCAGAAACAAGGCCTGATTAAGGCTTAGTGGGTCCATAGGCTAAGACATCTCAGTGGGCTACCTAGGCTAAGACATCTCAGTGGGCCCTCAAAGAACTTATGACGGGGAATCATTATGAAGTCCGTTAAAACACGAAACTGTAGCAATATGATTTTGATAATTAATACACAGTGCATTCTTCAAACTAATAAATTATCTGCTGAGTTTTCATAATAAGTCCCCGTATTTTCCATTGTTCTCATAAGAACATAAGTTAAAAGCTTAAGATTCATAGATTTTGTTTTGAATTTTCTAATGGTTTAGCATTGTATACTTTTCTTAGTACATCTTTTTTGTTATGCAATGTGAAGCCACAGGGACTACGATCATTAAGAGTTCTAAGTGTAAGTACAAAGCTGTTGGTGGATCGTAGTAAAAAAGAGGAGACTGTCTCGCCAACTCCGCTGTAGACAGCGACATGAAACGTTAATGATTTAATTTCCAGGTTGTCACTTCGCTCACTGAGTAAGTCATTCGTTGCAGGAATTCCATGTTGTGCTTCCAAGGGCAGAGTTGTTTTTGTCAAACTGCCGAAAGGAGTGCGAACTCTTGAACCATTCACTGTTAACGATAACTGATTTGCACGATCCGGACACCATTCAAATGAATGGCATTCACGTGTCATCCTCATTCTTAAGTTTCACCATTATCTTCTAGCTGACTGCTCGCTCACATAACGGTTGACACTTACTAACCCTCATGTTGTAGCCTTCGGCTTCTATTTTATATGAATTAATACTCAAGATAAGCACTTCTTTTGAAGACACAACATTTTAATAGTAACCTAATCGAACATCACTCTACAAATAAAGGAAATTGTTTGTCAGCCTAACTGCAATAAACATAACATAAGCTTAACTACATGTACGTCTGTCTCGGACGTTGCGCCCAAGCTCTATGCGCCCTGACGTTGTTTTGAAAACAGTACGTGCCTTTAGAGCACGCAACAATCTCGTGCGCTACATGACGTATTATTATTATTATTTTTGATTGGAGGTTTAACGACCACCGCGAGCAACTCAATGGGCTATAAGCAGTCGCCCGTCCTTAATTTAGGGTCACTGGCTCCAGGGAAGGGAGAGAGCCCCAGCAGTCCAGCACCGTAAGATAAACACAACATCCGTGCTTCACCGGGATTCGAACTCTGACCCTTCTCAGATGAATGATCAGAAGCCATCGCTTAGACCCCCGCGCCACCGGGTCGGCTGACGTATTATCACACGCGACATCATAGACAATTACACATCAACTACAGCACTTCGACATTACTTTTCTTATTGGGAATTCGTTTCCAAACTTATTGGGGGCGGAATCAAGTTAAAAGTTCTGCGATTTCAGTGATCCGCGTCCGACCATCGTGATGTTGCTGGCAAAAGCGGGATTCGTCGGAAAAGACAATGTCGTGCCATTCCGTAGTCCACGTGCGGCGTTCAACGGCCCACTGCCGCTGCACTCGCACGTGCTGACATAGGTTGTTGCGCAACACACCCTAATTCCTGCGCGAACGTTCGTGATGTGGCGGTGCGAGCCGTCAATGCCCGCCGCACAACATGCAGGTCCTCTCGTTCGGTGGTGTGCCGCAACTGCGGCAATCGCTCACAACGGTTCGTCCGTTCCTCCTGCACCCACGGAATCTATACTCGCCTCACTGTGGCTGGATGTCGTCCCACACGGGCGCCGATGTCTCGGTACGATAAACCGCTGTCGCGATAAGCCACTATTCGTCCACTGTCGAACTCCGAAACGTGCTGGAATGACTGCCGTATTCTGCGGCGAGGCATCAGGAAGCTTCCCACGCACAGGTCCGGCAGCGCAACACACTTTGACTACTTACACCCCGCCTTCTGTGCACCCTTCTTATAGTACTTCTCGGTGGCGTGCCGGGCGCACATGATTTGCATATGCTCTGCAATGTTAATCGTTTGCATGTCCTCTCGCGGGTGACGCATGCTGCGAATTCAGGCTAATCGGACGCTTCCTTCTTGGTGTTGCATTTTGGGTGGCCAGCAGTGTAATTCAAAGCGGTGAGGGAAAACCATTCACAGTGAAGAGTTACTCATTGTAAGCGAAACATTCAGAAAATCAACATGGTTTTCAATCTTGAAAGTCAACAGAATAGGCCTTATTATATCTACAACAAATAGTCCAATATTATTTTGAACTCAACTTATATACCATCGCTTTATTTTTATACCTATCCAAAGCTTTTGATACCATAAATCATAATATCTTACTATTTACTACACAAATTACCCACTATATAGGAATAAGGAACAATAAACATTCTGTTTTTAAAAGTTATTTATCAGGTAGGCAACAATATACACAAATTAACTAACATCAATCCTCTCTTCAATTCATACCAACTGGTGTTCCACAGGGTTCAATTTTGGGACCTGTACTTTTCAGTATATACATTAACGATATCTTTACTTCAATAAGTGATATTGATCTTCTACTCTATGCAGACGACATAACCATCCTCACCTCATTTAATTTTAACGACTGACACTAATTTGAATATTAATACTCAACTTAATAACATTTCAGATTGGCTAAATTCCAATGAATTAATAATAAATACTACCAAAACAAAATCTTTAATTTTCTCAAAACAAAATATTTCACAACCCCCTTCTATCACATTATCTATTAATGGTACAAATATAAAGAGTTTAACTCCTTACTTTATTTGGGGATTACCTTACATAGGGACCTTAGATGGAACCAAAATGTGGACTCTTCTTCTTAAACTATCTAAAAACATTGGAGTTATCAGCTCGGTATTCACAAATCTTACCTATAAAACACTAATTCATTTATACTATACCATGTTTCAGACTCATATTAATTATGCTATCTTATCGTGGAGACAGACGACTAAATATAATTTCAAAAAACTTCAAATTCTTCAAAACAAATATATAAGATTAATCGACCTAAAATTTAATAGAAATACACAAATAATACTATATAATAACGCAAGAGTTTTCCCAAACAAATACAATTGATGTTGCATTTTGGGTGGTCTTACGATTAACCAACTAAATTACTTCAATAACGGGAAAATAATGTTCAGACGCATTAAGAATAATTTACACACTGACATCATTCAAATTATACCTCACACACACACACACATATTCGGCCTATTCATCCGAAGACGGAGACCATGAAGCAAAGTATAAATTACATTGGCCCACACTACTGAAACTCATTACCGACGGAACTGACTTCTTTAAATAATTTTAACCTTTTTTAAAAGAAATTAAAAAAACTTCATAATGAATCGCAGCTCCTCAAATTAATGATTACAGTGGAGGGGAACTATGTCTAATACAATGACTTGTATATCGCGATCTAAATTTCTTTTTCAATGGTTTTATCTGTAATGTTTATTATCTCATCATATATCATTACGGTTTTTTTCATTTTGTCACTATGAAACACTGCTTTGTTTGTAACTACGACTACTGACCTCACTGTAAAACTAGCCTAGGCAGCATGGGACCCTGTCAGGCCTGGATGAAGGCAAAATTACCTCTTAACGATGCAGTGGCGCACACAGGAGTCCCTGTTAGGGGGAGCTAGATGTATGTGTAGGTATGTGTGCATACGCACGTAGTATATATGTATGCATGTATATATATATACACACATACGGTATATATATATATATATATATACATATATACATACACACATACGGTATATGCATATATATTGAGCCGCGGATGGCTTAGTGGTTAGCAGTTCAGAATATCGATGCAAGGCCCTCAGGTTCGAACCTGGGCAGATCTTTCAGAGATGGTGTGATTTACTAACAATCGCTGAATATCCGCCGTGCATCGGACGAGCACGTTAAGTGACGGCCACCAGGCTGGACCCACTGGTTAAATGGGTATCCTTTCCTATGCCCCCCCCCTCCCTGAAATTCTCTCACCCCTCTATCTGCAATATCGTACTTGTACGGTGGCGCCATCTACTGTACTCTAATCTCACAACAAACTGTTCTGTCAAAGTCGCTAGACTTGCTCTCATTCCTTCCGTTTCTGCGTCCTGCCCGAAAGGCTGTAGGTGGCTGGGACCTAAACTCTACTCACTGTGGACGGAAGTCCTACAAGAAAATGACAAATACTGTATATGGAGTGAATTGTAAAAAATAAGAATTGCAAAAAATTAAATTCCAAAAAGAATACTGAATTAAACTCAAAACGGAAGATCAAAATTGAAAATCAAAAAAAAAAAATGAACAAACAGGTTGCCGTCATCAGGAGAGCATCAACCTGCGGGAGTGGCCTTTCTAGTAACGACAAGGAGAACCAAAAATGTCGGTTGGTCATGCTCCCTAGGCCACCAGACCAAACGCCAGAACACACTAAAATTAAAAAAAAAACATGAATATAAACACTGAAAAAATGATAAAAAAGGCTTACCGGTAGACCAAACCGCTCAACGCCATGAATGTAGATCAAACTGAACTGGACCAATGACCCACAAGAGTCGAAATATATATACTAACGTTAAAGTGGTCGCGGTTAGATAACATTCTAGTAAGCCAAAAAAATATGTAAAATGACGAGATGCAAAACTGCGTGTGTAAATAGAAATCTTCAACCACTAAAGACCCACCAAGTGGTACTTTATATTGCCTAACTTACTTAATATTGTTAGGTCCTGGATTAGTAAAGCGTGTCAATGTGCAATTTGAAACTCTTTGATACCGAATTAAAATTCAGAATTAAGTGTTTTAAATAATGCTTTAAAAAAATTAATAGGAAAGTTGTTAGAACGCAGTTTAGATAGAAGTGTTTTGAGATTTTTACAAGCAAGAACTGTGTGGAACATATTCTTGCTGTTCTGTGAAATTTAGAAAGAAGTAGATTACGATGTAGTTCTTTAGAAATATTGGAGTACCAATGAGTGTAATAAATAGTATCGAAATCAAAAGCATTTCTTTTATCATAAAGATTTACCACACCCCTTTCTCCCTCGTCCACCTGTATCTCTAAATCGAGGTAACAATCGTAAGTAGACGAGCTGTTAGTTTTTCTAAGGTGAGATCCTCAGGATACAAGTCAACAGCGCATCGCAAAAAGTCCGGCACGTTAATGACAACAATGTCATCAACGTACCTCAGAACGATACCAGGCAAAGGGCAAGTAGCAGTAAATCTATCCTCAAAAAAGTGCAGATAGAGATTGGCTAAGCTACTTGAGAAGCGACTGCCCATCGGAATGCCACGAGTTTGGAGGTATAGCCCATCGCCCACGGTAACCAAATTGTTATTAATGCAAAAGTCCACTAAAAAGTGTCAAAACTGTTCTGTAACCCGGGACTCAAACTTTGTGTGTAAATTTAAGGCCACCTGCCATCATAAACCCTTCGATAAAATCGAAGTGAAAAAAACCCGCTTGGTCGCCGAATTTTCAATTACAGACAAAGCGTAGCAAATCTCAAAGCTTTAAACGATAAAGAGGATGACAGTTGTCACTGTCATTCCGACAGATTTAGTAAATTTGTCGATCCTCACCATGGTCATGTTATTACTGGTGACGTCAATATCGTGCCTTTTCGAGAGCTACGTTCTCTTATATCTTTGGGCACCAAATACAGGTTGGCACCTCGTTTCAATATAAAGAAGTGCGTCTCCATTTTACGTAGTAATTTTTTGCAATGTGCACTCAAACTTTCCTATGAGTTCGGTCTGCCTTTCGAATCCTTCAACGAGTGGTTGGATTGTGTGCTTAGTGACATTCGTCACGAGCTTAGTAAATTAGAAAGCTCTAAGGTTTGCACCCAGCAACCACATAAACCTTTCCTTAATTACTTCACAAATTCATGAACTTCAAGATTTATTAACTGTTTCCCTAGTGGATAAAAACTACTAATAATTTTGTCATTATTTGTAAACAGGACATGAACACTACGGATGCATACACTCCGGCTTCTCAAAACCGTAAGGATGTTGTTAAAAAAATCATTGCTCTGCATAAAAGGATTAAGCTTACAGTATTTAACTTAGATTTTCCTTTCGTTTATGTTATTCCAAAGTTCCATAAGAAACCTGTTTCTTTTCGTTTCATAACCAGTGGACGCAATTGTTTTAATACATAGTAAAGCGGGTGGGCTGCTTCAGAGGTACTTTTTTTTTTTTTTTTTTTTTGATTGGAGGTTTAACGACCGCCGTGAGCAACTCAATGGGCTATAAGCAGTCGCCCGTCCCTAATTTAGGGTCACTGGTTCCAGGGAAGGGAGAGAGCCAGTGCCGTAAGACAAACACAACATCCATGCCTGACCGGGATTCGAACCCGGACCCCTTACGGACGAATGATCAGAGGCCAACGCCTTAGACCACTGCGCCACCGGGGCGGCCAGAGGTACTTGTCTGCAGTGCTTCGCAAACTAGATTCGACCTGGATTATCGGGAACAATGACCGAGTTTTAGAGGCATTGGTCGCCCCGGTGGCGCAGTGGTCTAAGCGATGGCCTCTGATCATTCGTCCGAACGGGATCCGGGTTCAAATCCCGGTGAGCCATGGATGTTGTGTTTGTCTTTCGGCACAGATTCTCTCCATTCCCTGGACCCAGTGACCCTAAATTAGGGACGGGCGACTGCTTATAGCCCATTGAGTTGCTCACGATGGTCGTTAAACCTCCAATTAAAAAAAAAAAAAAAAAAAAAGAGGCGTTGAACTCAACAACTGTCTCATCTGTTGATACCTACAATTTTAAAAACCTTTTCACTTCGATTTCATTGAAGGGTTTATGGCAGGTGGCCTTAAATTTACACACAAAGTTTGAGTCCGGGGTTACAGAACAGTTTTGGCATTTTTTAGTGGAATTCTGTATTAATAACAATTTCGTTACCGTGGGCGATGGGCTATACCTCCAGACTCGTGGTATTCCGATGGGCAGTCGCTTCTCAAGTAGCTTAGCCAATCTCTATCTGCACTTTTTTGAGGATAGATTTACTGCTACTTGCCCTTTACCTGGTATCGTTCTGAGGTACGTTGATGACATTATTGTCATTAACGTGCCGGACTTTTTGCGATGCGCTGTTGACTTGTATCCTGAGGATCTCACCTTAGAAAAAACTAACAGCTCGTCTACTTACGATTGTTACCTCGATTTAGAGATACAGGTGGACGAGGGGGAAAGGGGTGTGGTAAATCTTTATGATTAAAGAAATGCTTTTGATTTCGATATCATTTACTACTCTCATTGGTCCTCCAATATTTCTAAAGAAGTACATCGTAATCTACTTCTTTCTCAATTTCACAGAACAGCAGAAATATGTTCCACACAGTTCTTGCTTGTAAAAAATCTCAAAACACTTCTATCTAAACTGCGTTCTAACAACTTTCCTATTAATTTTTTAAAGCATTATTTAAAACACTTAATTCTGAATTTTAATTCGGTTTCAAAGAGTTTCAAATTGCACATTGACACGCTTTACTAATCCAGGACCTAACAATATTAAGTAAGTTAGGCAATATAAAGTACCACTTGGTGGGTCTTTAGTGGTTGAAGATTTCTATTTACACACGCAGTTTTGCATCTCGTCATTTTACATATTTTTTTGGCTTGCTAGGATGTTATCTAACCGCGACCACTTTAACGTTAGCATATATATTTGGGCTCTTGTGGGTTATTGGTCCAGTTCAGTTTGATCTTCTATAACGAAGTAAATTTCTCCGTCATTTTTGGTCTACGCCGGGATTCGAACCCGAGGCCGCTTATTCCGGAACAAGTCGCTCTACCAACTGAGCTACGCAGACATTTGTTCTAATTCCTATCTGCCTTTGTGTCGTGTGCGTCCTGCTGGCAGGTACGTCACATCTCCCCCCCCCCGAAAGAGGGCCGGGGGCATGGCCCACGGGTCAGCCGTGACCATGATTCGTTGCAGGCAGCCATCCACTGTAGAACGTGCACTTGAGAACTCCCAGTCAATCTGCTGTGTGGAATGCAACATCACACATTTTTATTTTTCGAAGCGCTGGAGAAGGAATTCTCTGATTTTTCCTGTCTCGCGGTGTGGAAATAACATCACACCAATGCGAGATTTTGAACGGCCGGGTCATCCGGATAGTTCGGGCGTAATTATAACGAAGTAAATTTCTCCGTCATTTTTGGTCTACGCCGGGATTCGAACCCGAGGCCGCTTATTCCGGAACAAGTCGCTCTACCAACTGAGCGCTACGCAGACATTTGTTCTGATTCCTATCTGCCTTTATGTCGTGTGCGTCCTGCTGGCAGGTACGTCACACTTCATTCATGACATTGGCCGGTTTGGTCTGCCGGTAAGCCTTTTTTATCATTTTTTCAGTGTTTATAATCTTGTTTTTTGAATTTCAGTGTGTTTTGGCGTTTGGTCTAGTGTCCTAGGGAGCATGACCTGACCAACCGACATTTTTGATGCTCCTTGTCGTTTGTTGGTACTAGAAAGGCCACTCCCGCAGGTTGATGATCTCCTAAAGACGGCAACCTGTTTGTTCATTTTTTTTTTTTTTTTTTTTGGTTTTCAATTTTGAACTTCCGTTTTGAGTTTAATTCAGTATTCTTTTTGGAATTTAATTTTTTGCAATTCTTATTTTTTACAGTTCACTTTATATATGCTACTACATGAGTATAGCTGCTTTTGTGATTTGTTTTTCTTTTACTTTTGCAAATTAATTTATATATATAAATATATACATAGGGATGTAAGGTCAGGTGATGCGTAACATCAGAGCCTCTCCTTGACAAATATCAACCCCGCCTTCTCGTGGCGCATCCTGTTCCCACTAAAGGGGCTCTGACGACCGCCAATAGCGGTATAACTATACCATCGGGATTAGAGGAAATGCTATCCCACACTCACCAACCCGCTTGGCCAGCGTGGTGAGTTATGGCCAAACCCTTCCAAAATGACTCCACAACTTAAATCTTGGCCCTCAGTCTCCGGCAGCTGGAATGTACCTGGCCAAGGCAGCGGCCAGTGCGACATGAAGGCAGAGGGTGCTAAGAATCCCCGGAGGACCGGACTAGGCTGCCATCTGATGCTCACCTTGGCTACGTATAATGGACGCTCCCTATCTTCTGATTCAAGGCTTCTTGAATTGGAAGAGGAACTACAAAGGATCAAGTGGGACATCGTCGGGCTAAGTGAGGTAAGGAGAAAAGGAGAAGATCTCATTGAACTGAAAAGTGGACATCTCTTCTACTATCGTGGGACAGATACTAGCAGAACTAATGGTGTTGGATTTATAATAAACAAGAAACTGAAGGATAAAGTTGTAGAAGTTGAAAGTTCCTCTGACAGAGCTGCACGACTCGTTATCCAACTCTCGAGAAGATACCAGGCTCAGATTATTCAAACTTATGCACCCACCACAAGTCATCCTGAAGAAGAAATTGAAGAATTTTATGAGGAAATTCGTCAACTAAATAATAAAGGTAAGCAGCACTTGAAGATAATTATGGGAGATTTCAATGCAAAAATAGGGCAACGGCAACAGAATGAAACTTCAGCAGGTATATTTGGTCACGGCAACAGAAACCAGCATGGAAATCCTCTCGTTGAGTTTGCAGAGGCAGAATGGTTTTTCATCTTGAACTGCTTTTTCAAGAAAAAGCCACACAGGAAATGGACATAGAGATATCCAAATGGGACAACAAGTGAAATTGATTTTATTATGTGTAACAAAAAATTCGTCATAGAAGACTGCAGTGTGCTAAACAAGTTCACCACAGGTAGTGACCATAGATTAGTGAGATGTAAGATGCACCTCAACACTAAACTCGAACGTGGCAAGCTCATAAGACAAACAAAATGTATTGACATAACCAACCTTAAAAAACACCATAATACCTTCAAGTTGGAACTGAAGAACAGATTCTCTGCTTTAGAAGTCCTAACATCGGAAGAAGTGGATATTTCTGAAATTAACAGAAAAGTAACCAAAGCTCTTATGGAAACAGCAACAAAATTAGCTGGGTCTAAGAAAAAGTTGCATGTGAACGAATTATCAGGAAAAAAGGAAAAACCAAAATGTTGATGCAAAAAAGAAGAGAGATGAGGACAACTAAAGAAGATGTGACTTCCAAAGTGGAATATATAGAGCTATGCAAGACAATACGAAAAAGTATCACAGAAGACGTAAGGAAATTCAACTGTGAACTAGTGAAGAAAGCAATTGAAAACAACCAAAGCCTAAAGATAGCAAAGGGACATCTTATAACGAAGTGAATTTCTCCGTCATTTCTGTCCACGCCAGGATTCGAACCCGGATCCCCTCATTCCGGAATAAGTTGCTCTACCAGTTGAGCTACGCGGACATTTTATTCTGATTCCTATCTGCCTTTATGTCGTGTGCGTCCTTCTGGCAGGTACGTCACATCTCCTGGTACGTTACATCATCTACCCCTTATTTTTTTTTTTTTTTCGAAGTGCTTCTCTTATTTTTCCTATCTCGCGGTGTGGAAAGAACATCACACCAATGCGAGATTTTGAAAGGTCGGGTCATCCGGATAGTTCGGGCGCCATTATAACGAAGTGAACTTCTCCGTCATTTCTGTCCACGCCAGGATTCGAACCCGGATCCCCTCATTCCGGAATAAGTTGCTCTACCAGTTGAGCTACGCGGACATTTTATTCTGATTCCTATCTGCCTTTATGTCGTGTGCGACCTTCTGGCAGGTACGTCACATCTCCTGGTACGTTACAATCTCAGTAAGGGAAGAAAACAGATTATGGCACTGAGAAAAGAAGATGGTTCTGTAACAAGAAATAGAGGCGAAATTTTGACAAGAGTGAAAGATTTCTACTCCAAATTATATGAAAGGGATGATACATGTACTCCAGACATCATGAAAGGTACCAGTCCCAGAGTTCTTCCAATCCTCCCAGCAGAAGTTGCACATGCAATCAAGAACATGAAGCGGGGAAAAGCTCCAGGAGAAGATGGAATTACTGTAGACATCATACAAGAAGCAAGGGGAGAAATTGAAACAGTACTCGCCCAAATTTTCACTCGATGCCTTAATGAAGGGAAGATTCCCGAGGATTGGAACAACGCTACAATGATCCTGCTACATAAAAAAGGTGACATTGAGGATCTCAGGAACTACAGACCTATCAGCCTCCTATCAGTGGTTTATAAAATCTTCACTAAAGTTCTTTCACACCGTTTGAAGGTAACACTGGACATGGCTCAACCGAGAGAACAAGCTAGATTCAAAAATTGGAAAGGGAGAGAGACAAGGTGACACCCTATCTCCGAAGCTCTTTAATGCCACATTGGAAAATGTCTTTCAATCACTGAACTGGGAAAACAAAGGGATAAAGATTAATGGAGATTATCTAACCCACCTTTGTTTTGTTGATGACGTAGTCATTTTTGAAACTACCCCATCAGAGCTGCAGGGTATGATGCAGGAACTTGCTGACAAGAGTAAAGAAGTGGGATTAAAAATGAACTTTCAGAAGACAAAAGTGATGTTCAATGCTTTTACAAGAAATGAAGATTTATCGATTGATGGAGAAAAGCTGGGGATAACAGACACGTACGTTTATCTTGGACAGCAGATATCAAGTGAGGGTCACATTGATGAAGAAATTAATCGGCGTACAAAACTTGCCTGGAGAGCTTTTGGAAGAAACGGCATAATTTTCAAGAGCAATGTGCCATTATGTCTTAAAAGAAAAGTGTTTGATCAATGCATCCTTCCGGTGCTTACGTATGGTGCAGAGACGTGGACCTTAACTAAAAGAGACATACAAAGGCTGCAGACAACTCAAAGCAGCATGGAAAGGTTCATGCTTGGTGTAACCAGGAGAGATAAGAAGAGTAACTCGTGGATCCGAAAAATGACGAGAGTGGAAGACATCATGATCAGAGTTAAATCCCTGAAATGGCAATGGGCTGGACATACTGCCAGAAGGACAGACCATCGATGGACAGCCGAAATTTTAGATTGGATTCCAAGGGACAGGAAAAGACCCAGAAGAAGACCACATAGGAGATGGGTGGATGAAATTCGAAAGTATGCGGGAGTGACATGGAGGAGACTGGCACAAGACAGACCGTTGTGGAGGAAAGTTGGGGAGACCTTCGTCCAGCAGTGGATTGATAATGGTTGACAATGATGATGATATATAGATATGTATTAATATACAATATGTATGTATATATAGCGCATAAGACAGACAAATATACATTAGGTAGATATATAAAAGAGTTGACGTACGGGGCTGGGTAAAGCCTCGTACATCCCTTGGATGCGCCACTGAAACGGTGCATTTGGTATTAGAAAAACGCAGTACTCAGTTATTCTAAATTGCAATCTAAATTCTAGAAATAATAAGCTTTCGAGATTGAAATATTTAGGGGAGCAAAGTTTGTTGAATTACAACAAAGTAAAGCTAAAAGTTGTGGGGAACGTGCCCCCGTCCCGATACAATTCTTCTCCCTTAGTAGGAGCAACACCACAAATGTTTACCTGTTTTCAACACAATATTCGTTTACATTTATGTTTATTATACGTTCCAGTTTGATCAGATAGTCCCGGTTTAAGGTCTTTAGCTCTCCCAAAATTATAAGCCCACCCAAACTTATCGGAGCTGCCCAAAAACAGGGAGAGTGCAACCATCTAGGATTTTAGGGAACTTGGATAATCGCATGATGTGAATTTTTCCAATTCACAGAAATTTTGTTATCTAAAATGATTTTTTTATTAAATTTAATGTTGTGCAGTTCTTTGAAATGGATGGAGTCCACTGAGAAGGAGCCTATATAGAGTTATTTGGAGGGAGGGCGACGAAAAATGGAAGTTTTTGAAATCCACTAGGACAAAATAAAAGTTAATGACAAATAGAAGAAAAAATTACAGCATTTTGTAAATGTAAGTTGATGCGTTTTTATTAAAATAAAGCATTTTTTTAATGTAAGTCGCATTTTAACAAAAAACATAAAAAAAATGAAACACTTTCGGGGTCAAGGACCCTTTGTCCCTCGCCCCTTCTCCATCTACTGTAAGTATGCCTCTGACACGAAGCGGATGTCTAAGAGTAGTAGAAAGACACTGTTTTCGAAATTATAGTTTAAAAAAATGAGAGAGAGAGAAAGACCTTGTCCGTTTGCAAACTAAAACTCATACACAGCCTTATGACAACAAATATGCTAAAATTACGAAAAAAAGCAGCCTGTTAAAAGCCATGGATGTTCGTATCTGTGGTTCCCGGTACAACATACATTAAAAAATGTCACTTCCAATCAAGACTTTTCTTATCTGGGAGGGCGAGACTTGAAATTACGCCCTATCCAGTACAAAAATAACCCCCTTCGAATTCAAATATAACCCCCTTCGAGTTCCACTCAAATAATACGTGGTTTCTACTTTCTCACACACCGCCGTTATAAGAAAGTACTATGATCGATCAAAAATTGCACTTCAGGTTTTTGACCTAATTTTATTAAAAATGCAAAACCTTGCTAAATACCTAAGAACCACAGACTGTAAATACAGGGTGTCCCACTCGCTACCGAACCTGGCATTTTTTAATAATATTAACACCAATGAAGATATTGCAATCAAATGTCAAGTGGACTTACCTCATTTCGTGCGAAATGTGATGTGCTGAAAGTGGTCACCATTTGCATGGGCTGAAAGTGGCCACCATTTGCGTCCAGACGGCATTGAACCCGGCGCACCATACTGTGGAAAGTCCTTGCCAGTACGTCCGCCTGAATTTCTTCGGTGATGTTTGCTTTCAAAGTATCCATGGTTTGCGTTTTCTTTTGGCAAACTTTCCCTTTTGGATATCCCCATAAAAAGTAATCAGGAGGCGTCATGTGGGATGTGCGCGGTGGCCATAGATCCCTCGAAATGACGCGGTCTCCGAAAAATAACTGAATTTCGGCCATACTGGTGTGTGATGTATGTGATGTCGCTCCATCATGCTGGTAATATCCAATGGAGAGTTCTTCGTCGTCAAATTGACTTACAAAGGTGTTGAAGATTTTCATATATGCAGCTGTCTGCTGTTGTGATGGTTGTATCGAAGAAGGTGGGACCAATTATGTGGCGCCGGGTCATCCCACACCAAACACCGATTTTCTGTGAATGAAGGTGGTTCTTCATGTATCGCGGTGGGATTTTCACTGGCCCAAATACGGGAATTTTGAGAATTGACGTATCCGGACAGGTGAAACCACGCCTCGCCCGAGAATCACGTATAGTCCAGAATGCCCAGATTTTCATGAAGAAATGTCTGAAACCGTTGACAACATGTCACTCGTTTCACGTAGTCAGGCACTTTCAGTTCCTGGACCACGGAGATACGTTACGCATGAAGCTTCGCTTTTCTCGAATCCCGGCGAGGCATGGATGGTGAGTTTGTCTTACGGCGCTAGCTCTCTCTACCTTCCCTGGAACCAGTGGCCCTAGATTAGGTTGAGTTGCTCACGGTGGTCGTTAAACCTCCACTCAAAAAAAAAAAAAAAGTTCCGACTGCTGGCGTCACCACTGCATACTGGCCAGTTTATGAATACGCCCTCGGTTGTCAGTTAACTGACCGCATCGCTTGTTTCTTGAAAACGATCGCAGGAAGTACCTGCAAAGTTTTTTTAAATCTGGTATTAATTCATCATTTATAGAATTTTATGATTAAGGACGGAAATGTTAATGCATTTCTCAATGAAATTGGGTCTAACGAAGCATATGAAAGTTTTTCAAAACAATTAATGAATAATATTCAGAATGTGTAATAAACTGAAACAAAGCATTTGTTTGCGCTTCATATCCTATTGCTTTGCAGAAACCGCCATATAAACATTTGTGGCTGACACGCGTGGTATTGGTGGTTAACCCTTCTCCCCTCCCCAGTAACGAAAAGCGAGACTTCAGTGATATCTCATTCTTGCAAAAAAGGAAAATAGAAAAGAAAGCGATGTGATATGAGTGTGGCTCATAAAAATCCATGTGACCTGGTCTATTTTAGGATATATTCATGTCTTTTCCATTTCAATTCATTCCCGATAACCCTGTTTCGTTGCATGAAAATGTGGCAAAGCTATTTAGAATTTTTTTTTTACCTTGTGATTCCCGAAATCAGCGTGATTGCTTCAATTTAAGACAGCAAAGAATCATAGTTTTTGACTCATTGTTTATTACATGTGTCGCCAAAAGATGGCGACACATGAAATAAACTGGTTGTTTGGTATTATCAAAGAATATGGTATTATGAGATATGTTTTGTTGAGAGATACATTTTTGGCACGCAAGAAGGCAGTGGATACGCCAGAAGTTCAGAACTAGGTGGACCATATGGGGGAGCAAATTTTAAGGTGCTCTGCAAAAATTTCACCAAACATTTTCTTTCATGTAAAGTTTACCCGATGCTGATTGATGATATTGGTATTATCCCCAATAAGAAAAATGTTTTCAGGTACATACTATATATACATGTATATGTTCAATGTACGTATATATATGGGTACGAACTTCCAAGTACGAGATATGGGTACGAACTTCCAAGTCACTATATCTTCGCAATTTTAGCTTACTTACGTCATTTTTTTCTTTCTTAATATTCGCTTTCATAAGGCTGTTTGTGAATTTTACTTTGTAACCTGACAAGGAATATATCATCTTTTTTTAACTATACTTACAAAAGTGGTGTCTTCCTACTACTTTCTTAGAAATTCGCTCAGAGGACTCCATCCGTTTCACTGAATTGTACAACACTAAGTTTAACCAAAAAATTCATTTGTATAACAACATTTTTGTGAATTCGAAAAATTCACATACTTTTATCCAAGTTCCTTAAAATCTTAAATGGTTGCACTCTCCTTGTGTTCTAACTGCTTAAATATTCTTGGGGGGGGGGCTGAAGAGGGGGCTTAAATATCCAGAGTGGGCTTGTGAATTTGAAAAATTCACATACTTTATCCAAGTTCCTTAAATTTATGGGGGGGGGGAGGGTAAAGGTTGGGCTCAAAGAGAGGGCTGAAGCCCTTTGTATCCCACCAGTAGCGTCGCGCCTGCAAGAAGGGTGCGCATAGCCAGGGGTTTATCCAGACATTTCAAATTTGGGGTGTGGGGTGCTGAAAAATATTTTGGGTGTGTGTGTGTGTTGAAAAAAATGTGGGTGAAAATTAAATGACAGTAAATTTTTCAAAGACTGAGCATCATTATAGTGAAATATTTAGGGTTTAAACCTAGGAGTAAAAACAGTAAAAACTAAAAAAAAAAAAATGGTTAACTGGCGATTTTTGTTGTAAGAGAATGGTTAAAACTGAGAATCTTTCTCCCAAACCTACGCATGGTTGTTTCGTTTTTGTGCTTTTTTGTCTCTCGTGTCTAAATGATTCTCTAAACAAGGCAAAAGTAACGAGAGCAGGCAGATTTATTGAAGACTAATTCATCGAAAACGAATTCGTCGGTTGCAAATTCATCGAACAAGCAATATTACCAAAAGACGACTTTTTCAAAAAAAAAGAAAAAAAGAAACGAATTCATCGAAATGAAGTTTTATTCATCGAAATGGAGTTTAGGACAAGTGGCTACTGGACAAGCGACCCCACACACTTCAGGGGCCGTATAAAAAATTCAGTTTCTTGGCCACTTCACCTACATAATGGAAATATATTGCTGTGAAAATCTGACATATTATTGTCGCTTAAAATAAGAACCGAATTGGAAACCCCATCGATAGAAATTATTTATTCTTATACCAATAGAAATGGGCTTTGTTGAATTGTATTAGGATGTCAGGGTCGTAGATAGGTCTCAGAACCAGGGGAGGCTGGGAGGCTTAAGACTCATCTGGGGGGGGGGGCTCTATGTTCAATGACAAACTATATTCTTCTACGAATACAGATGCAAGATTTGCTTTGTGTTTCCGTTCCTTTTGTTAATTTACATCACTATTGAGCAATTTCTCCACGCCTAAAAGTACGACTTAAAAAAAAATGAAATTTGAAATATGAAGGAGGGGGGGTGAATTCTCTTCAAATGTAAAAATTAAATTGCACTATCAGAATTTGTTTGACGGTGGTTAGTTGCAGGGTCATTATCGCTGGAGGAAAGATAACTCCGAACCCCCAGAGCAGAAAGTTTCCGATTAGTCTGCGACTGATATCGTGGTACCACAAAAAATGCTGGGGAAAAGGGGGTGGGGGCGGAAGACTACAATTAGGTGTGCGAAAACAATAAAATTTTGCACAAGTAGTAATGAAAAATTAAAAAAGAGAAAAAATAAATACTATTTTACTTAAAAAGGCCTATGTACTGCAGCAATTGTGTAGTGATAACTAGGATCAAGAATACTAACATCTGAACCTTGGATTTCGTTGTTGGATTTTGAAACAACTTTTAATATAACTATCTGTGAAAGCTAGAACGCATTACCCAGACTGAAAATGTTTTCACTCTACAACACGCTCCCACTTAACTGTAACATAGCCGCCCCCGGTGGCGCAGTGGTCTAAGCGATGGCCTCTGATCATTAGTCCGAAAGGGGTCCGGGTTCAAATCCCGGTGAGGCATGGATGTTGTGTTTGTCTTACGGCACTGGCTCTCTCCCTTCCCTGGAACCAGTGACCCTAAATTAGGGACGGGCGACTGCTTATAGCCCATTGAGTTGCTCACGGTGGTCGTTAAACCTTCAATAAAAAAAATAATAATAATAACTGTAACATATTAAGCACTACGCTGGTAACTGTCTCTTTTATCTTCCCTTTTTAATGTAATGCGACTTATTTATAAACGGTCGTATCAGAATAACATGACCACCCCGGAATTACTGTGTACCCGCCCAGGCGCGTCACAGAGTGCACATGGCAAAGTCGACGGCCAGGACAAAGAATCCATAGTGCGTAACATCAACACAATGGGCAGAGGTAGTGATTTGACGGACGTCCGGAAAGGAATGATCATCGGCTACCGCGCGAAGAATGGAAGCATCTCAGAAACAGCAGACTTCGTGGGCTGTTCGCGAGGTGCTGTAATAAGGGTGTACCAAGAATAGACTGCTGGCACACTGAGTATATCCATCACCCCCTAATAGCTTAGCAGGCCCGCGCACCGATTTGTGACGTCACTAGAGTAGTCCGTAGTCGCGGAGAGGAGCATTACGGCGATGTGCGAACGAACGCGTCTTTACGTACACCAACTAACCAGGTCGTGCGTTCTTTTAGAGTTTCACTGCATTTAAATAAGAACTTGTGTGTTAGTTTTCAAATAACTGCAGAGTTAACAAGTTTGTTTAATAATCTTTTAAAATACAGAAGAAAAAGAAATTACAGCGTAAAATTTAGCGTAGCAATAATTTCGACTTGAAAGGGTAAGCAAGACAGATTCGTCAACTTAATGAAAGCATCACTGTCATTTCACTGGAAGTGATAAACCATTCCTATAATCGAAATTATAAACTGTTGTCGTAGTTTCACTTGAAGTTATAGTGTCTTTATAGTTAGCCGAACGATTCCTGTACTTGTGAACAAATCGTTCTTGTACTTGAAAGATTAGTTTGAGGGTCCATTACGAAGTATCGCCGTCGTTTCAAAAGATGTCGATTGACATATTTAAGGAATCAGATTTTTCATTCATTGCAAACTTATGACTATGAAAATTTTAGTAATGAAATAATTCCTTTAGTGAAAATGTATTTTATATGCAATCCGTGATCACTAATATATAAAAAAAGGTCAAGAAAAACTGAATTTTTTTCTCTGTTTTTTAATTATTACCAAAGGCTCAATAAAACACGTTTTAACATACATACAGTGAATTGCTGCTTGATCCACTGATTGCATCAAATAAATTAAGATTTCAAGAAAATTATGCAATTGCTACATTATTAAACGTACAATAATGACATAACAAGTTTTCCTAATTTTAGTACCATCTAGTTACGGGTTTGGACAACTTCATTTTGATAAGCAAATATAAAGTTTATAATTTTTGTCTTCCAGAGCACTATTTCAAAAAAGTTACCTTGTCAAAGTTCAACACATCTGTATTAAGTATATTAGTAGCATTAAGCAAAACTATTTGGATCCACAATATAAGCATTTCTTTTTATCTGGAAAAATACAAGTAACTTATTGGCAGAAATTTACTGAAATTTGATTTTCAAGAAGTATTCAGCAAAACTGCCAATGTACATATAATTATGGTTGTGTAGTTCTTTGTGTATCACAATCACAATTTGATCATGTGTCCGTTAGCTGTTCCTTGAAGAATTTCAAAGACACGTTTCTAAGAAAATCTGAAATTTGTTCCAATAATTTCTTAAAGTATTTTTTCAGATAATTGTTATATTTTTTGAGAACCTGACAAATGCACATGCAGTTATTGTACTGAATAAATCTAAGCGATTGTTTTGGTACTATAGGATGTATTTTAAAAGATGTACATGTTTCATTATAAATTGACTAACTTGATGTACCATTTTCTCAGAAACTATAAAAAGCAATAGTATAAAATTTTGCACAAATGTTTTGTCATTGCTAAAGCTATTGAAAAAGATTGTTCTTTCCTTTTTTTATGATTTTGGTTTCAAAATAAATTCTATAAAGGATTGAAGAAGTTTTTCCCCATACAAAAATTGACACCCACCCTCACGTTTGGAAGCACACTTTCCAGTAGTTATCGGATAATATGAGATATATTAGTTCCAGTTATTATTGCTGTAGCTTGTGAAGACACAGTGCAGGAAGTCTGGAAACAAATAAGTCTAGATAAATGAATAAAAAGTTGATCTCTCATTTTAAGCAAATGTTTTCAAAAAAACAGAAAAAAAGAAGCGAGTATATATTTCTACTTGTATTTTAAAATCTTGTTTGTTTAGAACATAGTTTCCACAATATGTGGATTCATGTCGATCCACGTACTTTTTTCTCTTAAAAATAACAATATCCAAGGCTTAAAAATACCATGCCCGAGATGCCCAGAGCATGTAAATCATTCGTCTGGGCAGGTAAATAAAACATCTAATTACCTGTGCATGGTAACTAAATTTTAAAATAAAAAAGTTTGTAATAAAATTTCCTACTACACAAGAAAAAAAGACAGTCATCACATGTCGTGTTTCATGTCATTGTTAGTTAATGGAAGTTGTATTGTTGTTACGAAGTACCAAGGAAAGAGTAATATCTCATCTTTAATTATGTTATGCTCTACGCCCAGAAATCGGAAACCTAGTTTTGCTCCAAATTTTGTTTATAATCAACAACAGTATGCATGCCTCTGATGTAACTGGCCTCTCATGTTTAGTGACGCCGCCCCAGTGGCGCAGTGGTCTAAGGCGTTGGCCTCTGATCATTCGTCCGTAAGGGGTCCGGGTTCGAATCCCGGTCAGGCATGGATGTTGTGTTTGTCTTACGGCACTGGCTCTCTCCCTTCCCTGGAACCAGTGACCCTAAATTAGGGACGGGCGACTGCTTATAGCCCATTGAGTTGCTCACGGCGGTCGTTAAACCTCCAATCAAAAAAAAAAAAAATGTTTAGTGACAAAGGGAGAAAACTTTAACAAAAGGAACATGGCATAATCACTAAATTTCCGAAACACCAGTTTCATCATCGTACCATTTCATACCGATTTTAGCATCAGCATCTTAAAAATTGATATACACACGTTTGTGCATTGAACATTTGTAATACAGACCCTTAAAATGGAAGTGCAAACATGTTAAAACAGTTCATATTTTTAACTGAAAAAAAAAAAAATAGGGTTCTGGTTTGTTATCTTAAAAGATACATTTTCCTGCGCATCCAGCTTTTACTACCTGGGCAAGTAAATAATTTCTTGCCCAGGTAGTACTGATATATTTCACCTAATTTTTAAGAAATTGAATGGTTCTGATAAATTCCCATCCAACCACACATAGAGCATACACACTGCTCACACAAGAGTTCTTCAATGTGTTGGTTTGTAGAAAAATGCTTCAAAATCTTTAAACGGACATTTTAAAGGCAAACTTACTCCTGAACTATGTATGAACTTCTGTTTTTGTGCATTCATATCTAATTTTTGCTGTCTATACTTGATTCAGTGTTTGTGTTCCTTTAGTAATAAATATTAAAAATGATAATTCAATGCAATTCTCTATGTCTGCAAACACAAAAGATGTATTTCACATGGCAACAAGGCCTTAGCATTTATATAAAGGACATAGGCATGTTAGATATGTACATGACATACATATATTTCGTATAGGATATAAGTATTTTACAAGCATTTGTGCCCAGAAATAGGGACACCAAAAAGTTAATCAGGCGCTGCCTTAACACTTAAATAACTAAGTACGAATGTATCAACATATTACTCTTGGGATCAAAAACATGCAACCCTTATTATTCTGTGTCCATAATAAAGTTCAAAATCCCTTCCTAAATATACATATTTTACTTTGAACTTATTTGATACATTGGCAAAAACATGTTATATGTTACTATAACAACACAAGTAATCTATTCTTTCCATTACAAACATAAATTTCATTTTTCAAAAATCTTTTCAGTGCTTTGACTTCCCGCTGTGAGATGCATTAGATTATAAAATTAGCCAAATTTAAATTTCCTAGTTCAAAATTTTTATTTTACGAGTAAGTTTAAAATGAGGTTAACAAAAGGTTTCCACGTACCTTAGAGTTGAAAATTTTCACGCTTTATTGCTGTAATCCATTTTCGGAGAACCTCCCCATTAGTAGGGAATTTGAATACTTTTAATATTCCTCTATGAAAATAAATTTAGTTGACAATTTGACAACAACAACCACGCACATCCGCAGTCACGCTTACACAGAGTTAGCAAGCTCATGCATGCTCGACCACCCACCACGGACATCAGCCTACTCTCCCCTACGTCACGCAGCTTCCGGCGTTCGGTGCGCGGGCCTGCTAAGCTATTAGGGGGTGATGGTATATCCCGACGTCATAGCTATGGAGCCCCAAAGGCCATTGGCCCCAGAAGAGAACGTCAACTTGTTAAAGTGCAATCAACGCGCAACAGTGCAGCAAATGAACGCTGGGGCACCCAGGTACGTGTCCTCGATAACAGCAGAGCGAATCCTGTTACGCATGGGTATCCGGAGTCTACGCTGCGTCAAAGCCCCCATGTTAATCCAGGTCCATCGGCAACGACGCCTGCAGTTCGCATGGGACTACAGCAGTCATTGGACAGTGGAAGAGTGGGAAAATGTTGGCTTCTCCGACCAATCAAAGTTTCTACTCCACAGAAATGACAGGCGGTGGCAGATACGGCGTCAAACACACGAGAACCAACATCCGGACACGCTTGTCGGTCAAGTACAGGCCGGCGGTGGTTAGTGTGCATGCCTGGAGGATGTTTTCCTGGTATGACCTGGGACCTCTGGTACCACTGGACGGCTCTCTGAACGCCCGTGGCTATCTGCCCATCCGCGCTGACCACATGCACCCCTTCATGTTGGACGTTTACCCTGGTGGTGATGATGTCTACCAACAGGACAATGCGCCGTCCAACGTCGCTAAGGGGATGCGTGACTGGTTCCAGGAATACGACAGCGATGTCTCCCTTTGCCGGCGAAATCACCCGACCTCAATCCCATAGAGCACGTGTAGGACTATTTGAATCTACAAGTTCTTTTTTTTTTTTTTTTTTTTTTTTTTGGAGGTTTAACGACCACCGTGAGCAACTCAATGGGCTATGAGCAGTCGCCCGTCCCTAATTTAGGGTCACTGGTTCCAGGGAAGGGAGAGAGCCAGTGCCGTAAGACAAACACAACATCCATGCCTGACCGGGATTCGAACCCGGACCCCTTACGGACGAATGATCAGAGGCCAGCGCCTTAGACCACTGCGCCACCGGGGCAGCAATCTACAAGTTCGACGTGCCGACCGACAACCACGTCATCTCCGGTACCTCCGTACTCTGCTGCAGCCCGAATGGGCACGTGTGCCTCTGGCAACCTTCCAGGGCCTCATTGCGTCCATGCAACGCTGTCTCGCCGCTGTCATCCGGGCCAAAGGTGATTATTCCCATTATTAGGTAGGTGGTCATATGATTCTGATACGACAGTGTACATATAAATAGAGTGCATATTAGAGTGCCACACCATTATAAGGAAAAAATAAATTATAAAAATTTTCAGGTCTCACCCCTCTAAGTTTGTTCCTCACCATAACGTATGCGCATATGAAAAAACTGAAGCCATTAAAAAAAAAAATTCAGGTTTCACAGCACCGTCAAATTTTAACAATGTGTTCATTATTACTCTAAATATTACATCACTAAACAAGAGTCAAGGTCTATTGATTTCAGCCATGCTAAACATATATACAGCAGCATACTACAGAAGAGAGCATGAATTCCTTGGTACACTTTTCAACGATCCAACTGCAAAGTACGATCTTTCGACTTACTGTAATGCAGAAATACCAACAATTACGGAATAATGTATCAAATAACAACACACGACAGAAGAAACATTTCGAGAGAAAAAAAAACGATTTTGGGAAAAATTAACGCTCCGTCGTCAGAAATTATTGCCTCCGTTTTCAAGCTGAAACACAAAGATTTATGGAATAAAATGATACTTAGTAACGCTACAGGTCAGAGGGGATACCACGAGAAAGGAAAACAAAAAGACCCCCAAAAATACGATTACGGCAGAAATTCTTGCTCCGTCAACTTCCGTTTTCGGAAAATTAACCCCTGCATTTTCTGTCTTAAATAAAAACATTTCTGTAATTAAATGGTATTTAACAATGTAGCACAAGGAAAACATCGCGAAAAAAAAAATTACGTTCACGGAAAAATCTTCTTTCCCTTTAACTTCCATTGCCAGAACAACGCTGAGGAACAAATTACGAGAGAAATCTTCGTTCCGTCTAACTTCCGTTTTCAGAAATTCACACACACACACTAGATTATGGGGAAATCATTACTTCGTCTAACTTCCGTTTTCCCGGAAAGTTTTGAAAAACGGAATTCCGTCAAGAGACCGGGAAAACTTATCGATAATCAGGAGTCTGCAAGAGAGGATTAAAAAAGGTTATGGGGACGTCGTTTTTGTCTACAGACCCAAAATAAAGGTTCTGGGGATATCCTTTTTGTCTGCAGGACCAAAATAAAATCTGTGACGTACATCGCCGCGATTCTTCTACATAACTCCCAACTAGCATTATAACATTAAATATATATATATATATATATATTCTATTAAGAAGAGACTGAAGCAACAAATTTTTTTGACTCATACCAAGTACAACATAGAAAAGGTTATGTATTGATAGGTGTGAGTAAAAAGAGAAACAAAAGAGAACAACTGAATGTAGAAAGTGTCGAGAATACTGAGCCTTGGCTTTATCAAGGACCAGCAAAAACTCTGCATTTTCTCACTTCCACAAAGACCTATTTGGAAATGGGTTTCTGCAAAGTCATAGATGCAAGTAATAAGCCCACCAATAAAAAAAAAAAATTAAAAATATATATGGGTCATGACCTCCGCAGAGCTGTATGACCAAACTTTAGTTAATAATTTAGCTTGCATCCATAACTTTCCTGGCTCGACCCATGCTCTTCATCTGTTACTATTAAACAGAAAGAAGATGATTATGGAAAACTCAAGTTGTAAGAGTGACATTAAGAATCAGAAGTAATGTTCAGCAATAACAAATTGCCAAGTTCGCCTGAGAGAGAATTTAAACCTGAATAGCAATACAAAAGTATTACAAATTCTTAACATTGCAATAAAAAAGGAAATATTAATTTTTTTCTAAAGCACAGATTCTTGAAAGAAAACTGGATTATAAAGACATCCTACTCCACAACTTCTGACAACACAAAAACGAGAATAAAATAAAGACAATAATAAACTAAAGAAATGCTTTGTGAAGGTTATGTGACATAAACAATTAGTTGCAATATGTACAAAGTATTTCAGAAGTGCTTTAAGTGCATAATTAAGTAGTTATTAAGACCTTAACTACATTGAAAACACAGCGCAGACTACAAGAACAATGAAACGGCCGGCTGCTTGGCCTTAGTTCCCTAAAAAACGCGCAAAGTTACCAAGAAAAGAAAGAGTTAAAATCCGCAAAAAAGTTAATAGACTTGCTAGTGCCTAAATGCTTAAAGCAAAAAGAAAAATGTTCAAGAAGTTCAAACATTGAACTTGGGAAACCTAAAACCCAAAGACAATGAAGAGAGCTTACCTCTTATGCAACTTAACTTCCTCCACTCTTGAGGAAACATGGCCGACCTTTTAACCCAAACTTCCAAACACCCCTGCCACTCCCTAGTCGCTGGGGGCAGTGTGGGTGGGGCTGTAGACCTCCACACACTGAAAAATCCTACTCGCGGAGATTTTAACTAGAGAAAAATATAATTAAGATTGTGGACCTGTATGATCAGAAAGAGCAGAATTAACTCTCCAGAATACATGAGAAATATTATGAAATACACAAGTTGTGTATTTAATAATCTTTGCATGTATTTAATCACCTTAGTGAGCTTCTGTAGACTATTCAGAATCCTATTAATTTTAATGTTAGTTTTACTATTTTTAGTATAGCTATTCTAGTGAGTGAATAACTAGTTTTCTTTTATATTTATTTTTATTTTCTTTTATAAACAGATTTTTAAGTTTGTTTTGTGATTTTGTCTATATTATTTAATTTTTTATTTTTAATAGAACCTTCTTATCCATAGCACTAAGGTTCCTTTTTGTAGTTAATATTCATCCTCTAGCCAACTTCCAAAAGGCTTTCATTGGTCAGAATCATATTATTAACTGTGTAGAAAATTAAAGCAGATCTACCAACCTTACTCTATTATTCAGAATAATTTTTCTTAAAGTTCTTTTGATGAAAGAAGTAGGAATTTTGTTCTCTAGAAAACTTTCTAATAGTATATTAATGTGGTAATTGAAGTCCAAATTGTTGCTGCAAATTCTTGAAATTCTAAGCACCTGAGAAATTAGTACATTCTCAATTACTTTGGTTGATATGTTATTATTCCAGTGTAGATATTTAATTACTTTGAAAGGAAAATTAACTCTTTTATCAAAGAGGCTAATAGATGGGTTACCTCTGTTAAGTTTAATGCTTAAGTCTAGGAACTCTAGTTCCTGATTACTGTGGTTGGTTTTACATAAGTTAAGAGAGCTAGGATAGATATTATCAAAATCACTCTCTATAACTTCTGAATTATTTATACACAGCAGATCGTCAATATATCTAAATGTGTAAAGGTAGTTATTTGTTAATGTAGGAGCCTGGAACTCTTATCTAAATTGCTGCATAAAAAATAACCATATCTTATATAATAATACTCTCTATAAGCAAGTAAACGGTATCCCTATGGGAACGTCAACATCCACGAGTATTGCAAATCTATTCCTGTTCTTTAAGGAATATAAATTCATTAACAATCACTCCACTTGCTCCGATAACTACCTTTACACATTTAGATATATTGACGATCTGCTGTGTATAAATAATTCAGAAGTTATAGAGAGTGATTTTGATAATATCTATCTCAGCTCTCTTAACTTATGTAAAACCAACCACAGTAATCAGGAACTAGAGTTCCTAGACTTAAGCATTAAACTTAACAGAGGTAACCCATCTATTAGCCTCTTTGATAAAAGAGTTAATTTTCCTTTCAAAGTAATTAAATATCTACACTGGAATGAATAATAACATATCAACCAAAGTAATTGAGAATGTACTAATTTCTCAGGTGCTTAGAATTTCAAGAACTTGCAGCAACAATTTGGACTTCAATTACCACATTAATATACTATTAGAAAGTTTTCTAGAGAACAAAATTCCTACTTCTTTCATCAAAAGAACTTTAAGAAAAATTATTCTGAATAATAGAGTAAGGTTGGCAGATCTGCTTTAATTTTTTACACAGTTAATAATATGATTCTGACCAATGAAAGCCTTTTGGAAGTTGGCTAGAGGATGAATATTAACTACAAAAAGGAACCTTAGTGCTATGGATAAGAAGGTCCTATTAAAAATAAAAAAATAAATAATATAGACAAAATCACAAAAAAAAAAAACTTAAAAATCTGTTTATAAAAGAAAATAAAAATAAATATAAAAGAAAACTAGTTATTCACTCACTAGAATAGCTATACTAAAAATAGTAAAACTAACATTAAAATTAATAGGATTCTGAATAGTCTACAGAAGTTCACTAAGGTGATTAAATACATGCAAAGATTATTAAATACACTACTTGTGTATTTCATAATATTTCTCATGTATTCTGGAGAGTTAATTCTGCTCTTTCTGATCATACAGGTCCACAATCTTAATTATATTTTTTTCTCTAGTTAAAATCTCCGCGAGTAGGATTTTATAAAATAATAAAAAAAATAATAAAAAATTAAATAATATAGACAAAATCACAAAAAAAAACTTAAAAATCTGTTCATAAAAGAAAATAAAAATAAATATAAAAGAAAACTAGTTATTCACTCACTAGAATAGCTATACTAAAAATAGTAAAACTAACATTAAAATTAATAGGATTCTGAATAGTCTACAGAAGTTCACTAAGGTGATTAAATACATGCAAAGATTATTAAATACACTACTTGTGTTGTAACGTATACTCTATATTCACTTTCCTTTTGATTTTACTATCTCTGGTTATTTTATTTTACTATGTAAATTATCTTCTTACTGAACGAAATATTATTTCACCCGATGAATGAGATCTGGCAATGAGTGTAAGTCATGACGTGGTGGTAGCTAGTATATAGGCGCGTTCATCGAGACTTAGAAAGAGCTTTTGTTGTTGTTATGAGAGAGCGTTGTTGTTTACGAGGAGAGATTCTTCATTATGGTAAAACTAGTTGTGTGTGTGCTTTAGTTGAAGAAGAGTCTGAGAATAAAGAAGTTACTGTAAGTTAATCTTTCTCAATTCATAGTTTTTGTCAGACCTCTGTCTGGCTGTTAGGTTTATAACATTTATTTATAACTATAAATAACCAGCGTTAAGACTTTGTTTACGTTCGTAATTAACTAGTAACAACACCCTTTTGAATTCACTATTTTGAAGCTTAGTACAAGTATATCATTAGCTAGCTGGTAGGAAGAGAATCATTCATATGAATTAGCTTAGCGGAAAGAAAATAAAGCTAATTCATTATAGTGTATTTCATAATATTTCTCATGTATTCTGGAGAGTTAATTCTGCTCTTTCTGATCATACAGGTCCACAATCTTAATTATATTTTTTCTCTAGTTAAAATCTCCGCGAGTAGGATTTTTTCAGTGTGTGGAGGTCTACAGCCCCACCCACACTGCCCCCAGCGACTAGGGAGTGGCAGGGGTGTTTGGAAGTTTGGGTTAAAAGGTCGGCCATGTTTCCTCAAGAGTGGAGGAAGTTAAGTTGCATAAGAGGTAAGCTCTCTTCATTGTCTTTGGGTTTTAGGTTTTCCAAGATCAATGTTTGAACTTCTTGAACATTTTTTTTTTTTTTTGCTTTAAGCATTTAGGCACTAGCAAGTCTATTAACTTTTTTGCGGATTTTAACTCTTTCTTTTCTTGGTAACTTTGCGCGTTTTGTAGGGAACTAAGGCCAAGCAGCCGGCCGTTTCATTGTTCTTGTAGTCTGCGCTGTGTTTTCAATGTAGTTAAGGTCTTAATAACTACTTAATTATGCACTTAAAACACTTCTGAAATACTTTGTACATATTGCAACTAATTGTTTATGTCACATAACCTTCACAAAGCATTTCTTTAGTTTATTATTGTCTTTATTTTATTCTCGTTTTTGTGTTGTCAGAAGTTGTGGAGTAGGGGGTCTTTATAATCCAGTTTTCTTTCAAGAATCTGTTCTTCAGAAAAAATTAATATTTCCTTTTTTATTTCAATGTTAAGAATTTGTAATACTTTTTGTATTGCTATTCAGGTTTAAATTCTCTCTCAGGCGAACTTGGCAATTTGTTATTGCTGAACATTACTTCTGATTCTTTATGTCACTCTTACAACTTGAGTTTTCTATAATCATCTTTCTGTTTAATAGTAACGGATGAAGAGCACGAGTCGGGCCAGGAAAGTTATGGATGCAAGCTAAATTATTAACTAAAGCTTGGTCATACAGCTCTGCTGAGGTCATGACCCATATATATTTTTTAATTTTTTTTTTTTTTTTTGGTGGGCTTATTACTTGCATCTATGATGACTTTGCAGAAACCCATATCCAAATAGGTCTTTGTGGAAGTGAGAAAATGCAGAGTTTTTGCTGGTCCTTGATAAAGCCAAGGCTCAGTATTCTCGACACTTTCTACATTCAGTTGTTCTCTTTTTTTTTCTCTTTTTACTCACACCGGTCAATACATAACCTTTTCTATGTTGTACTTGGTATAAGTCAAAAATTTTTTTGCTTCAGTCTCTTCTTAATAGAATGTGAATTCCGAATTTTCATAACTGCTGCGTTGCGCGTTTTGATCTTCAGGTTATTTTGCAACTTTCGTTTTAAATTCTAAAGTTTTTCTTATGTTTTAGGCTTTGCTCTTTAGTATATATATATATATATATATATACTTAAGAGCAAAACTGAAGACTAAGGAAAAAATTTTAGAATTTAAAACGAAGCGTGCAAAATAACCTGAAAATCAAAACGCGCAACGCAGCAGTTTTGAAAATTCAGAATACACATTCTATAAAGAAGATACCTAAGCAAAAAAATACATATATAATTTTGACTCACACCTAATACAACATAGAAAAGGTTATGTATCTACCTGTGTGAGTAAAAGGAGAAAAGATAAAAAAATAAAATAAAACAACTGAATGTAGAAGGTGTCGAGAATACTGAGCCTTGGCTTTATCAAGGACCAGCAAAAACTCTGCATTTTCTCACTTCCACAAAGACCTAGTTGGAAATGGGTTTCTGCAAGGCCATAGATGCAAGTAACATTCTCACCTAAAATAGTTAAAAAATATATATATATAAGTCATGTCCTCCGTAGAGTAGCATGACCTAGCACTAGTTAACAATTTCGCTTGCATCCATTAACCTTCATGGCCCGACCCATGCTCTTCATCTGTTACTATTAAACAGAGAGAAGAAGATTAAAGAGAACTCAAGCTGTGAGAGTGACATAATAAATGGAAATGATTTTCAGCTATAACGAAATTCCAAGTTCGTTTGAGAGAGAATTTAAACCTGAAAAACAATGCAAAAGAAATCCAAATTTTACATTGCAATTAAAAAAGGAAATGTTAATTTATAACGAACAGATTTTTGAAAGAAAACTTGAGTCTAAAACCCCCTACTCTACAACTTATGACAGCACGAAAACGAGAATAAGTTAAAGATAAATATTAACTAAAGAAAACTTTGTGAAAGTTATATACCTTAAACAGTTAGTTGCAATATGTACAAAGTATTTCAGCAGTGCTTTAAGTGCATAATTAATTAGTTATTAAGAACTTAACTACTTTGAAAAAACAGCGCATAGACAGCGCATAGAAAAGGAACAGGCTTAGCCTTCTTCTGTTCCTAGGTACCCCAAAAGACGCTCAAAGTTACAAAGAAAAGTAAGAGTTAAAACCCGCAAAAATGTTAACAGACAAACCAATGCTTAAAAGCTGAAAAGCTAAAAAACGACAGAGAAAAGGTACATAAAGTACAAACATTGAACTTATAAAACCTAGAACCCAAAAACAAGGAAGAGAGCTTACCTCTTGTGTGACAAAAACTTTTCTCCACACAAGAGGAGAACATGGCTGACCCCTTCTGCCACTCCCTAGACGCTGGGGGGCAGTGAGGGTGGGGCTGATGGCCTCCTCATACAGCAAGAAACCAACGCGCGGAGATTTTAACCAGAGAAAAAAAATATATAAACTTAAGACTGTGGATCTGTATGATCAGAATGAGCAGAATTAACTCTCCAGAATACATGAGAAATATTATAAAATACACGAGCAGTTTATTTAATAATCTTTGCATGTATTAAATCACCTTAGTGAGCTTCTATAGATTAATCAGATAGATCTTGCTTTTGAAGATGTCTTAAAGAAGGTTTTGAAACACATTAGAAACTGTTCTAACTTGATGTACAGAGATTTTTGGATAATTAATAATAATGCAGAAGTAATTTCTACTATACTCAAAGTTTGTCCCCTAGATATTAATAGTTATGATTTTGAAAACCTATATACTAATCTGCCTCTATCAGATATAATCACTACATTTAAGGAGCTGTATGCAGAATTTAAACTTAACCAATTTGTTGATGTAGGAACTTGGAACTCTTATCTCAATTGCTGCATAAAAAATAACCATATCTTATATAATAATACTCTCTATAAGCAAGTGAACGGTACTCCAATGGGAACATCAATGTCCACAAATATCGCTAATCTATTCCTGTTCTTTAAGGAATATAAATTCATTAAAAATCACCCCACCTGCTCAGATAACTACCTTTACACTTTTAGATATATTGATGATCTGCTGTGTATCAATAATTCAGAAGTTATAGAGAGTGATTTTGATAATATCTATCCTAGCTCTCTTAACTTATGTAAAACCAACCACAGTAATCAGGAACTTGAGTTCCTAGACTTAAGCATTAAGCTCAACAGAGGTAACCCATCTATTAGCCTCTTTGATAAAAGAGTTAATTTTCCTTTCAAAGTAATTAAATATCTACACTGGAATAATAACATTTCAACCAAAGTAATTGAGAATGTACTAATTTCTCAGGTCCTAAGAATTTCAAGAATTTGCAGCAACAATTTGGATTTCAATTACCACATTAATATACTACTAGAAAGTTTTCTAGAGAACGAAATTCCTTCTTCTTTCATCAAAAGAACTTTAAGAAAAATTATTCTGAATAATAGAGTAAGGTTGGCAGATCTGCTTTAATTTTCTACACAGTTAATAATATGATTCTGACCAATCAAAGCCGTAAGGAAGTTGGCTAGAGGATGCCTATTAACTACCTAAAGGAACCTTAGTGCTATGGATATGACGGTCCTATTAAAACAAAAAATTAAATAATATAAACAAAATCACAAAAAAAGCTTAAAAATCTGTTTATAAAAGAAAATAAAAACAAATAAAAAAGAAAACTAGTTATTCATCACTAGGATAGCTATACTAAAAATAGTAAAACCAACATTAAAATTAATAAGATTCTGATTAATCTATAGAAGCTCACTAAGGTGATTTAATACATGCAAAGATTATTAAATAAACTGCTCGTGTATTTTATAATATTTCTCATGTATTCTGGAGAGTTAATTCTGCTCATTCTGATCATACAGATCCACAGTCTTAAGTTTATATATTTTTTTCTCTGGTTAAAATCTCCGCGCGTTGGTTTCTTGCTGTATGAGGAGGCCATCAGCCCCACCCTCACTGCCCCCCAGCGTCTAGGGAGTGGCAGAAGGGGTCAGCCATGTTCTCCTCTTGTGTGGAGAAAAGTTTTTGTCACACAAGAGGTAAGCTCTCTTCCTTGTTTTTGGGTTCTAGGTTTTATAAGTTCAATGTTTGTACTTTATGTACCTTTTCTCTGTCGTTTTTTAGCTTTTCAGCTTTTAAGCATTGGTTTGTCTGTTAACATTTTTGCGGGTTTTAACTCTTACTTTTCTTTGTAACTTTGAGCGTCTTTTGGGGTACCTAGGAACAGAAGAAGGCTAAGCCTGTTCCTTTTCTATGCGCTGTCTATGCGCTGTTTTTTCAAAGTAGTTAAGTTCTTAATAACTAATTAATTATGCACTTAAAGCACTGCTGAAATACTTTGTACATATTGCAACTAACTGTTTAAGGTATATAACTTTCACAAAGTTTTCTTTAGTTAATATTTATCTTTAACTTATTCTCGTTTTCGTGCTGTCATAAGTTGTAGAGTAGGGGGTTTTAGACTCAAGTTTTCTTTCAAAAATCTGTTCGTTATAAATTAACATTTCCTTTTTTAATTGCAATGTAAAATTTGGATTTCTTTTGCATTGTTTTTCAGGTTTAAATTCTCTCTCAAACGAACTTGGAATTTCGTTATAGCTGAAAATCATTTCCATTTATTATGTCACTCTCACAGCTTGAGTTCTCTTTAATCTTCTTCTCTCTGTTTAATAGTAACAGATGAAGAGCATGGGTCGGGCCATGAAGGTTAATGGATGCAAGCGAAATTGTTAACTAGTGCTAGGTCATGCTACTCTACGGAGGACATGACTTATATATATATATTTTTTAACTATTTTAGGTGAGAATGTTACTTGCATCTATGGCCTTGCAGAAACCCATTTCCAACTAGGTCTTTGTGGAAGTGAGAAAATGCAGAGTTTTTGCTGGTCCTTGATAAAGCCAAGGCTCAGTATTCTCGACACCTTCTACATTCAGTTGTTTTATTTTATTTTTTTATCTTTTCTCCTTTTACTCACACAGGTAGATACATAACCTTTTCTATGTTGTATTAGGTGTGAGTCAAAATTATATATGTATTTTTTTGCTTAGGTATCTTCTTTATAGAATATATATATATATATATATATATATATATATATATATATAAATAATAAGGTGATGCGCAACATCACAGCCTCTCCTTGACAAATGTCAACCCCGCCTTCTCGTGGTGCATCTTGTTCCCACTTAAAGAGGCTCGGACGACCGCCAATAGCGGTATAACTATACCATCGGGATTAGAGGAAATGCTATCCCACACTCACCAACCCGCTTGGCCGGCGTGGTGAGTTACGGCCAAATCCCTCCAAAATGACTCCACAACTTAAATCTTGGCCCTCAGTCTCCGGGAACTGGAATGTACCTGGCCAAGGCAGCGGCCAGTGCGACATGAAGGCAGAGGGTGCTAAGAATCCCCGGAGGACCGGACTAGGCTGCCATCTGATGCTGACCTTGGCTACGTATAATGGACGCTCCCTATCTTCTGAATCAAGGCTTCTTGAATTGGAAGAGGAACTACAAAGGATCAAGTGGGACATCGTCGGGCTAAGTGAGGTAAGGAGAAAAGAAGAAGATCTCATTGAACTGAAAAGTGGACATCTCTTCTACTATCGTGGGACAGATACTGGCAGAACTAGTGGTGTTGGATTTATAATAAACAAGAAACTGAAAGATAAAGTTGTAGAAGTTGAAAGTTCCTCTGACAGAGCTGCACGACTCGTCCAACTCTCGAGAAGATACCAGGCTCAGATTATTCAAACTTATGCACCCACCACAAGTCATCCTGAAGGAGAAGTTGAAGAATTTTATGAGGAAATTCGTCATCTAAATAATAGAGGTAAGCAGCATTTGAAGATAATTACGGGAGATTTCAATGCAAAAATAGGGCAACGGCAACAGAATGAAACTTCAGTAGGTCAATTCGGTCACGGCAATAGAAACCAGAGCGGAAATACGCTCGTAGAGTTTGCAGAGGCAGAAGGGTTTTTCATCATGAACTCCTTTTTCAAGAAAAAGGCACCCATCCAAATGGGACGACAAGTGAAATTGATTTTATTATGTGTAACAAAAAGTTCGTCATAGCAGACTGCAGTGTGCTAAACAAGTTCAACACAGGTAGTGACCATAGATTAGTGAGATGTAAGATGCACCTCAACACTAAACTCGAGCGTGGCAAGCTCATAAGACAAACAAAATGTATTGACATAACCAACATTAAAAAGCACCACAATACCTTCAAGTTGGAACTTAAGAACAGATTCTCTTCTTTAGAAGGCCTAACATCGGAAGAAGTGGATATTACTAAAATTAACAGAAAAGTAACCAAAGCTCTTATGGAAACAGCAATAAAATTAGCTGGGTCTAAGAACAAGTTGCATGTGAACAAATTATCAGGAAAAAACAAAATGTTGATGCAAAAAAGAAGAGAGATGAGGAAAACTAAAGGAGATGTAACTTCCAAAGTGGAATATATAGAGCTATGCAAGACAGTACGAAAAAGTATCACAGAAGACGTAAGGAAATTCAACTGTGAACTAGTGAGGAAAGCAATTGAAAACAACCAAAGCTTAAAGATAGCAAAGGGATATCTCAGTAAGGGAAGACAACAGATTATGGCACTGAGAAAAGAAGATGGTCCTGTAACAAGAAATAGAGGCGAAATTTTGACAAGAGTGAAAGATTTCTACTCCAAATTATATGAAAGGGATGATACGTGTACTCCAGACATGATAAAAGGTACAAGAACCAGAGTTCTTGCAGTTCTCCCAGCAGAAGTTGCACATGCAATCAAGAACATGAAGCGGGGAAACGCTCCAGGAGAAGACGGAATTACTGAAGACATCATACAAGAAGCAAGTGGAGAAATTGAAACAGTACTCGCCCAAATTTTCACTCGATGCCTTAATGAAGGGAAGATTCCTGAGGATTGGAACAACGCTACAATGATCCTGCTGCATAAAACAGGTGACATTGAGGATCTCAGGAACTACAGACCTATCAGCCTCCTATGAGTGGTTATAAAATCTTCACTAAAGTTCTTTCACACCGCTTGAAGGTAACACTGGACATGGCTCAACCGAGAGAACAAGCTGGATTCAGGAGTGGCTACAGCACTATAGATCATATCCACGTACTGGGAGAACTAATTGAAAGAGCGAGGGAATATAAAATTCCATTGTGCATGGCATTTATCGATTATGAAAAGGCCTTTGATTCAGTGAAACCATCAGCAGTTACATGGCTTTGAAATCCTGCGGTATTGAAGATGCATGCATTAATATTATTAATAACATCTATGAAAATGCAAGTGCAAAGGTTCGGCTGTTTGAAAATACAACACACATAAAAATTGGAAAGGGAGGGAGACAAGATGACACCATATCTCCTAAGCTCTTTAATGCCAGATTGGAAAATGTCTTTCAATCACTGAACTGGGAAAACAAAGGGATAAAGATTAATGGAGATTATCTAACTCACCTTCATTTGCTGATGATGTAGTAATTTTTTGAACTACCCCATCAGAGCTGCAGAGTATGATCCAGGAACTTGCTGACAAGAGTAAGGGAGTGGGATTAAAAATGAGCTTTTAGAAGACAAAAGTGATGTTCAATGCTTTTACAAGAAATGAAGATTTATCGATTGATGGAGAAAAGCTGGAGATAACCGATACGTACGTTTATCTTGGACAACAGATATCAAGTGAGGGTCACATTGATGAAGAAATTAATCGGCGTATAAAACTTGCCTGGAGAGCTTTTGGAAGAAACAGCATAATTTTCAAGAGCAATATGCCATTATGTCTTAAAAGAAAAGTGTTTGATCAATGCATCCTTCCAGTGCTTACGTATGATGCAGCGACGTAGACCTTAACTAAAATAGACATACAAAGGCTGCAGACAACTCAAAGCAGCATGGAGAGGTGCATGCTTGGTGTAACCAGGAGAGATAAGAAGAGGAACTCGTGGATCCGAAAAATGACAAGAGTGGAAGACATCATGATCAGAGTTAAATTCCTGAAATGGCAATGGGCTGGACATACTGCCAGAAAGACAGACCATCGATGGACAGCCGAAATTTTAGATTGGATTCCAAGGGACAGGGAAAGACCCAGAAGAAGACCACATGGGAGATGGGTGGATGAAATTCGAAAGTATGCGGGAGTAACACGGAGGAGACTGGCACAAGACAGACCGTTGTGGAAGAAACTTGGGGAGACCTTTGTCCAGCAGTGGATTGATAATGGTTGACAATGATGATGATGATGATATATATATATACTGACGTGACGTTGAGGATCTCAGGAACTACAGGCCCATCAGCCTCCTATCAGTGGTTTATAAAATCTTCACTAAGGTTCTTTCACATCGCTTGAAGGTAACACTAGACATGGCTCTACCAAATGAACAACCTGGATTCATGAGTGGCTACAGCACTGTAAATGATATCCATGTACTGAGAGAACTAATTGAAAGAACAAGAGAATATGAACTCTCATTATTCAAGGCTTTTACTGATTATGAAAAAGCCTTCGATTTCGTGAAACCATCAGCAGTAACAATGGCTTTGAAATCCTGCGGCATTGAAGATGTATACATTAGCATTATTAATAACATCTAGGAAAACGCAAGTGCAAAGGTTCGGATGTTTGAGGATACAGCACAAATAAAAATGGGAAAGGGAGTGAGACAAGGTGACACCATACCTCTCAAACTCCTTAATACCACATTGCAAAATTTCTTTCAATCACTGAACTTAGAAAACAAAGGGATGAAGATTAATGGAGATTATTTAACTCACCTTCAGTTTGCTGATGACGTAGTCATTTTTGCAACTACTCCTTCAGAGCTGCAGAGTATGATCCAAGAACTTTCTGACAAGAGTAAAGAAGTGGGATTAAAAATGAACTTTCAGAAGACAAAAGTGATGTTCAATGCTTTTACAAGAAACGAAGATTTATCGATTGATGGAGAAAAACTTGAGATAACCGATAGCTACATTTATCTTGGGCAGCAGATATCAAGTGAGGGTCACATTGATGAAGAAATTAATCGCCGTATAAAACTTGGATGGAGAGCTTTTGGAAGAAACAGTACAATTTGTAAGAGCAGTATACCATTATGTCTTAAAAGAAAATTGTTTAATCAATGCATCCTTCCAGTGCTCACGTATGGAGCAGAGACCTGTACCTTAACTAAAAAAGACAAAAAGCATGGAGAGATGCATGCTTGGGGTAGCCAGGAAAGATAAGAAGGGGAACTTGTGGATAAGGAAAATGACAGGAATGGACGACATCATGACCAGAGTGAAATCCCTGAAATGGCATTGGGATGGACATGTTGCCAGAAGAACGGACCACCGATGGACAACCGAAATTTTCGACTGGATTCTAAGGGACAGAAAAAGACCCAGAAGAAGACTCCATGAAAGATGGATGAATGAAATTCGAAAGCATGCCGGAGTGACATGGAGGAGACAGGCTCAAGGCATACAATTATGGAAGAAACTTTGGGAGACCTTCTTCCAGCAGTGGATTGATAATGGTTGACAATGATGTTGATGATGACGATGGCATATTAGTTTACTATCCTGTTTTATTTTTTTCTGCGATCCAGGTAATGGCATCGAGAAGTTATTGATGCCAAATTTCGGCTCTTTTCTTTCAGTTTTTAATCACGTATTCCTCTTAGCTGGTGCTTGGAGCAGGGATGCAGTCGAGGCCAGGAGCCGCCGGGCTACTTTTTTTAAGGTCAGGTGGCGCCATATTACTTTTTACCTAACTGAATCCGACTTTCAGAAATTTATTATTTAATTGTCGCCCATTTAAATCGACATTTTATTAACACAAATAGTCTTAAATGAGTTTTTTCTCTTTCTTCTTCTTCTCTCTCTCTCTCTCTCTCTCTCTCTCTCTTTATTCATTTCCTTTCATGGCGGCTATGCATAATTACAGAGGGTGAGTCGAAAGCTTTGCAATATTTGGATCACTTTATGTCTTCATACGTACCTTTACGATGAAAGCTGACTAGCATTCAAAGTATAGGCCATCGTGTTGCACCGTCTTTAGCCATCTGTCTGCCAGTTCTTCGATTCTATAGAGGGTGAGTCGAAAGTTTTGCAATATTTGGATCACTTTATGTCTTCATACGAACCTTTACGACGAAAGCTGACTAGCATTCAAAGTATAGGCCATCGTGTTGCACCGTCTTTAGCCATCTGTCTGCCATTTCTTCGATTCTACAGATGGTGAGTCGAAAGTTTTGCAATATTTGGATCACTTTATGTCTTCATACGTACCTTTACGACGAAAGCTGACTAGCATTCAAAGTATAGGCCATCGTGTTGCACCGCCTTTAGCCATCTGTCTGCCATTTCTTCGATTCTACAGAGGGTGAGTCGAAAGTTTTGCAATATTTGGATCACTTTATGTCCTCATACGTACCTTTACGACGAAAGCTGACTAGCATTCAAAGTATAGGCCATCGTGTTGCACCGTCTTTAGCAATCTGTCTGCCAGTTCTTCGATTCCGCGGCGGTACCAGTTCTTGTCCTTCGAGGCGAAATACTCCTTCACCCCAGCTGCCATCTCCTCCTGGCTGTTGAAGTGCCGCCCGCAAAGGAAGTGGGCCATAGACCGAAACAAGTAATAATCTAACGAGACAAGGTCCGGACTATATGCTGGGTGTGGCATCAGTTCGATGCCCTCAAGTTCCTGGAGTTTTACCCGAGTCGTTCGCGCTGTATGAGGCCGAGCGTTGTCCTACTGTAGGAGAGCGCACTTTCTGTTCACCAGTTCCAGGTACTTATGCTCCAAAACTGCATACATCCGCTCCAGCTGTTAAGAGTAGAGGTTGACGTTGATGGTCCGACCGTCTGGAACAAATTCTTAATGGATTATCCCCTCGAAATTCCACCAGACGCAAAGCATCACCTTGTGCTCGAAGCGTCCACGTTTGGCAACAGGTTAAGGAAGCTGGACCAGGCTCAACCACTGCCATTGTGTGTTAGTATTACGGAAATAGACCCACTTTTCATCGCACGTAACAATTCTCTTGATGAAACGTACATCGCGCTGGTTTTCTAAGAGTTTCGTGCACACTTCCACTTGGCGGTTTGCTTCAGCTGGCATGAGTTCGTGAGAGACAATACGGCAGCTCCTGTAGGCCTTGAAGGTGACGAACCACGGTGGTCTGTGATTTGCCCAGCTCTTCTGATGATCTCTGAGTGCTGGTTGTCGGATTTGCCTCTACAGCCTGGCGCACATCCTCCGAATCCACGGTTCGCGGCCTACCTGACCTTGGCTGATCGTTGAGGTTTCTGTCACCTGAGCGAAATTTATTGAACCATCTGGTTGCGGTGCTGTGGTCCACGGAACCTTCCCCTTCCGCATGACAAATGTTTCGTGTTGCATGAGCAGCGTTATGGCCGAGTTCAAACTCGTAAAGCAAAAGTTCCTTAATCAGCCGGTTGTGGGTGTTTATGTTTTAGGCTTCCCAACCACAGACAGAACGACGACATGTAATGCAGTTCACAGCAAAGACTACCACTTTACATCCCTTTCAACTGACTGCAGTGCGCGACTTAAACTAGTTTAAACACGTGACATAACCGCCGCAGCACATGCCTTTATGCAAATATTGTAAAACTTTCGACTCACCCTCTGTAAGTAGACCTTTTATTTACGAAAACCACCTCAGAAAAATAGCCAGAGAAATGGGTACCAGACAGTATATATATATATACCAATTGAGCTACGAGCTACGCGGACGTTTTATATATATCATCATCATCATCATTGTCAACCATTATCAATCCACTGCTGGACGAAGGTCTCCCCAAGTTTCCTCCACAACGGTCTGTCTTGTGCCAGTCTCCTCCATGTCACCCCTGCATACTTTCGAATTTCATCCACCCATCTCCCATGTGGTCTTCTTCTGGGTCTTTTCCTATCCCTTGGAATCCAATCTAAAATTTCGGCTGTCCATCGATGATCTGTCCTTCTGGCAGAACGTCCAGCCCATTGCCATTTCAGTGATTTAACTCTGATCATGATGTCTTCCACTCTTGTCATTTTTCGGATCCACGAGTTCCTCTTCTTATCTCTCCTGGTTACACCAAGTATGCACCTCTCCATGCTTCTTTGAGTTGCCTGCAGCCTTTGTATGTCTCTTTTAGTTAAGGTCCACGTCTCTGCACCATACGTAAGCACTGGAAGGATGCATTGATCAAACACTTTTCTTTTAAGACATAATGGCATATTGCTCTTGCAAATTATGCTGTTTCTTCCAAAAGCTCTCCAGACAAGTTTTGTACGCCGATTAATTTCTTCATCAATGCGACCCTCACTTGATATCTGCTGTCCAAGATAAACGTACGTGTCTGTTATCTCCAGCTTTTCTCCATCAATCGATAAATCTTCATTTCTTGTAAAAGCATTGAACATCACTTTTGTCTTCTGAAAGTTCATTTTTAATCCCACTTCTTTACTCTTGTCAGCAAGTTCCTGGATCATACTCTGCAGCTCTGATGGGGTAGTTGCAAAAATGACTACGTCATCAGCAAAACGAAGGTGGGTTAGATAATCTCCATTAATCTTTATCCCCTTGTTTTCCCAGCTCAGCGACTGAAAAACACCCTCCAATGTGGCATTAAAGAGCTTCGGAGATATGGTGTCACCTTGTCTCACTCCCTTTCCAATTTTTACGTGTGTTGTATTTTCAAACAGCCTAATCTTTGCACTTGCATTTTCATAGATGTTATTAATAATATTAATGTATGCATCTTCAATACCGCAGGTTTTCAGAGCCATTGTAACTGCTGATGGTTTCACCGAATCAAAGGCTTTTTCATAATCGATAAAAGCCATGCACAATGGAAGTTCATATTCCCTCGCTCTTTCAATTAGTTCTCTCAGCACGTGGATATGATCTATTGTGCTGTAGCCACTCCTGAATCCAGCTTGTTCTCTTGGTTGAGCCATGTCCAGTGTTACCTTCAAGCGGTGTGATAGAACTTTAGTGAAGATTTTATAAACTACTGATAGGAGGCTGACAGGTCTGTAGTTTCCAAGATCCTCAATGTCACCTTTCTTATGTAGCAGGATCATTGTAGCGGTGTTCCAATCCTCAGGAATCTTTCCTTCATTAAGGCATCGAGTGAAAATTTGGGCGAGTACTGTTTCGATTTCTCCACTTGCTTCTTGTATGATGTCTACAGTAATTCCATCTTCTCCTGGAGCTTTTCCCCGCTTCATGTTCTTGATTGCATGTGCAACTTCTGCTGGAAGGACTGGAGGAACTCTGGTACTGGTATCTTTCATGATGTCTGGAGTGCATGTATCATCCCTTTCATATAATTTGGAGTAGAAATCTTTCACTCTTGTCAAAATTTCGCCTCTATTTCTTGTTACAGAACCATCTTCTTTTCTCAGTGCCATAATCTGTTTTCTTCCCTTACTGAGATGTCCCTTTGCTATCTTTAGGCTTTGGTTGTTTTCAATTGCTTTCCTCACTAGTTCACAGTTGAATTTTCTTACGTCTTCAGTGATAGTTTTCCTTACGGTCTTGCATAGCTCTATATATTCCACTTTGGAAGTCACATCTTCTTTAGTTGTCTTCATCTCTCTTCTTTTTTGCATCAACATTTTCGTTTTTCCTGATAATTTATTTACATGCAACTTGTTCTTAGACCCAGCTAATTTTGTTGCTGTTTCCATAAGAGCTTTGGTTACTTTTCTGTTAACTTCAGAGATGTCCACTTCTTCCGATGTTAGGCCTTCTAAAGCAGAGAACCTGTTCTTCAGTTCCAACTTGAAAGTATTATGGTGTTTTTTAAGGTTGGTTATGTCAATAGATTTTGTTTGTCTTATGAGTTTGCCACGTTCAAGTTTAGTGTTGAGGTGCATCTTACATCTCACCAATCTATGGTCACTACCTGTGTTGAACTTGTTTAGCACACTGCAGTCTTCTATGACGAATTTTTTGTTACACATAATAAAATCAATTTCACTTGTCGTCCCATTTGGATGTCTCCATGTCCATTTCCTGTGTGGCTTTTTCTTAAAGAAGGAGTTCAAGATGAAAAACCCTTCTGCCTCTGCAAACTCAACGAGAGTATTTCCACGCTGGTTTCTGTTGCCGTGACCGAATTTACCTACTGAAGTTTCATTCTGTTGCCGTTGCCCTATTTTTGCATTGAAATCTCCCATAATTATTTTCAAGTGCTGCTTACCTTTATTATTTAGATGACAAATTTCCTCATAAAATTCTTCAATTTCTTCTTCAGGATGACTTGTGGTGGGTGCATAAGTTTGAATAATCTGAGCCTGGTATCTTTTCGAGAGTTGGATAACAAGTCGTGCAGCTCTGTCAGAGGAACTTTCAACTTCTACAACTTTATCCTTCAGTTTCTTGTTTATTATAAATCCAACACCACTAGTTCTGCCAGTATCTGTCCCACGATAGTAGAAGAGATGTCCACTTTTCAGTTCAATGAGATCTTCTCCTTTTCTCCTTACCTCACTTAGCCCCACGATGTCCCACTTGATCCTTTGTAGTTCCTCTTCCAATTCAAGAAGCCTTGAATCAGAAGATAGGGAGCGTCCATTGTACGTAGCCAAGGTCAGCATCAGATGGCAGCCTAGTCCGGTCCTCCGGGGATTCTTAGCACCCTCTGCCTTCATGTCGCACTGGCCGCTGTCTTGGCCAGGTACATTCCAGCTGCCGGAGACTGAGGGCCAAGATTTAAGTTGTGGAATCATTTTGGAGGGGTTTGGCCATAACTCACCACGCTGGCCAAGCGGGTTGGTGAGTGTGGGATAGAATTTCCTCTAATCCCGATGGTATAGTTATACCGCTATTGGCGGTCGTCAGAGCCCCTTTAGTGGGAACAGGATGCACCACGAGAAGGCGGGGTTGACATTTGTCAAGGAGAGGCTGTGATGTTACGCATCACCTGACCTTACACACACATATATATATATATATATATATATATATATATATATATATATATATATATATATATTGGATTTCAAAGGTTTCTTGGGCCTTCCCCCTATATGTGCTGGAGTCAACATCCGGGCCGGTCTTCGGAGCGCCAGGCCACTTTTTCAGGACTGCACCACTGGCTCGGGAGTAGTTTATTCTTACCGTAGCAAACAGCCAAACCTCCTTTCCACACTGAAAACTCAAAGACCCTCATATATTCCTGCCAATAAACACTTATTCGCCCGCACATGAATCGCAAAATCACTTCTACTGACTGCAAAACAATGAACAGAAAGAAGTTAAAAGCCTTCTCTCTCTCTCTTTCTTTTCCTCTCTCTCTCTCTCTCTCGCACAAAGGTTTCTCTTCAGCACCGTTTTACATCGCATAGAGAGATACATTTAGCTAAAAACGTTCTGACGACAGCACTTCTTTGTAGGCAATTAACCATCTGGAAGTTTTTGAACTGCAGCTTAGCATCTCATAGTCACATTAAGTGAGGAACATTGTTTCGTATGCGCAATTAATCTATAACGAAGTAAATTTCTCCGTCACTTTTATCCGCGCCGGGGTTCGAACCCGGGTCCCCTTATTCCGGAATAAGTTACTCTACCAATTGAGCTACGCGGACGTTTTATTCTGATTCCTATGTGCCTTTATGTCGTGTGCGTCCTTCGGGCAGGTACGTCACATCATCTCCCCCTTATTATTATTTTTTTCGATGTGCTGGAAAAAGGATTCTCTTATTTTTCCTATCTCGCGGTGTGGAAATAACATCACACCAATGCGAGATTTTGAACGGTCGGGTCATCCGGATAGTTCGGGCGCCATTATAACGAAGTAAATTTCTCCGTCATTTTTATTCTCGCCGGGGTTCGAACCCGGGTCCCCTCATTCCGGAATAAGTTACTCTACCAATTGAGCTACGCGGACGTTTTATTCTGATTCCTATGTGTCTTTATGTCGTGTGCGTCCTTCGGGCAGGTACGTCACATCTCCTGGTACGTTACAAATCTTCCATCTGCTCCTCTTTTTTTTTCTTTTCTTTTGTAATGTTCTTTTAAATTTTACTTTTCTCTCTCTCTCTCTCTCTCTCTCACACACACACTAGAGCTGAGTTCGGGCTCAATTTTCGGAGCCCTAGCCCGTCCGAGCCCGTGGTATATCAGCCCGAGCCCACCCTAGCCCGAATTTTATATGGAAAGATAGAGCCCGGACCCGAACGAGCTCGAAAATTGGCTAACCTGTTCAAACATTAATAAAAAACATCTCCCTTTCCACACTTCCATTCTCTCCTCCTCCTGAAATTAACCAATATATTTCTGAAATAGGGAGTGGGGAAGGGACCTCTATCTAATTTTATAGTGTAACTGTACGATTTTCTTTGACCATTCCTTTCTACCTGCAGTGCTTCGGGCGGCCGGCCATCCAAAATGATTCTGCGGTGCTACAATTGTATGTTGTTCAAATAATGCTAATATTATCGGGCCATAATGAGCTGAAATATGTACGTTGCTAAATAGAATTAGCAGGGAACTAATGCATGGAGATAGGGGGTAAATTATCGTCGGCAAGCTATCAACTATCCAATACTTATAGTTCTTGAAAAGCTTTTTCTTCCATGCAGAAACACATTAATGCGCGGCCTATGTCATTTTCCACCCTAGCCCGGAATAAATAGCCATATCGAATGCGTGCTCCCCAATCAGAACCAGTGCCCGAAGAATTCCCTTTACCAACTACAAAGTGTCTCATTTGCTAAATCATATAAAATCACATTTATACATAAAAAAAAAAAAAAATTCTCTCGCTCTCCCTCTCTCTAAGAGCCCGAGCCCGAAACGCAGTATTCTATAGCCCGAGCCCGATTCGGGCCCGGGCTCTGCTTCGGGTTCGGGTTCAGCCCGTCTCAGCTCTAACACACACACACACACACACACACAAAATTCTCTCTTTCTTGATCCTTCGCAGCAACAAGTCGGTTGGGTGCTCATGTGGCTGAGAAGCATTGGTGTAGCTGTTCCTACTTATTCGCGTCCAGAAGTAATTTCTTTTGAGTTATCCATAGTTCGTGCTGTACCATTTCAATTGTGGTTTTCTTTAAAAAAAGCGCAATACGCGAGTAAGTAGGGTCAAGTATTTATGCTTATTATGAAATACAAAAGAAGTTTTCATAAACCACCGAAAATTAAAAAAAATATAAATAAATAAAAGTTCAGGGAATTTTCAACCACGTCCATTTCCCAGGGAGCGAGGGGGGTTGCTTGCCTTGCAGGAGAGGTTGAGCTTCCTCTATAGCTACCTGCTAGCTACGGCTCTGTATGAGGTCCTAGTGCAATTTGCACTTTCAGTTTCGGAAATAGATTGCCGTGATTTTGTAGATTTTTCAAACTTTCGGTGTGCGGTGAAAACAAAAACAAAAATAACTAAAAAACGAATTATAGCGTGACTCGTGCTATCATTCTGTCGCAAGATTTATTATTATTATAATTTTTTTTTTGGAGGATATTCTTTGGACTTTTTATTTTATACCGAAGTAAGAAACTACAGGGACTTTATGAGTTCTAAATATTTGCTTTGGGACCATGCACACACGACTTCGCTCCGCCTAAGAACAATGAAATATCACACTTTTACGGAGGCACAAAACTTAGTAAGTTTGAAACGACCATTTTCATATTCATAAGGTTTAAATAACTTGTGAAGTTTATAATGTCGCGCTTTTACTCAGGCACCAAACATTAATTATAAGGCCATGGCCCTATGCCTTTTCAGCATTTTTTGATCCTCCATGCTCATATTCATAACGCTTACATATAGGCCTAAGTCAAGCTAATAAAGCGCAGCTTTATTAGGCATTAACATTAATTAATAGACCCTAGGCCTATTTAACAATTTTTATTCCGTCGTGCTCATATTCATTAACTTTGGACACCAAGGCAAGTTAGAAATATTGCGCTTTTACTTAGGCATCAAACATTAATTAATAGGTCCTAGGCCTAGGCCTTTTTCACAATTTTTATTCTGTCGTGCTCATATTCATGAGGCTTGAACGCCAAGTCAAGTTAGTAACATTGAGCATTTACTTAGCCACTAGGCTTTTTTAGCAGTTTTTTATCCGCAAATCTTATTTTCATATGCTTTGCATGACAAGACAAGTTAATAATGTTATAAATTCTAAAATGGCCTAAGCCCTATAATAATTAGTGCTTAGTACCTATGAAAAAAGGCATTGATCTCTTGACTTGGTATGGAAACCTTATGAATACGAGTAATTAATATTTGATTGCGTTATTGTCCTGAAAACGCAACGATTTCGGAGCAGTAAACAAAATATAGGATCGTTCAGTAAATAAAGTAACAAGACTTCCGGCATTCAGATTCTTAACGCGCCAAAGAAGAGTTAAATGCGTGCGCACGCGCAGAGAGCCAGGGACATCACTTCTCCGCCAGAGGGATTTGCTCCCACTTGTTTACCCGGAACAGCTGTTGAAAGATGGCAGCGTTTTATTGTTTTTGTATTAAAATACGTTTACTTGGGGGCGTCTGATTTTTCCTGGCACAGGGTGATGTAATGTTTAAACCCGCCTCTTGGTTCACTTGTTGGGCGAAGGTGTTATGCTACGGAAGCAGGTGTGGAAATAGTGCAAAAATGTTTGCAGAGGGCCAGACAACGACAAAATTTGATATGGGCGCCCAACGGCCTTTGCTGATACATGAAAAATATCACATACTGAGTATTCTACATCGACAGCATTTTGCCATTACAGTATTTTACATCCTCACGAAAACGAATCACAACCAAATGTAAGAGATCAGCATAACAGTGTGCGTATAAAGCTCTTGGTTCTTTTTTCAAATTGGTAACGACTCCGTTAAACCTCCTATTTATACTTGCTGCCCCATCGTAGGCTTGACCTCGCATTTAAATTCCCTGAAGTTGGATGCATGTGTACCCCCGTACATCTTTCCCCCGACGCTACACCTATGATTTGTAGTGAACCTCAAGATTAAAATTCCCGGCCAGGTTTTGTCCTACCAATCCGCCCCTGACTTCCTTGCAGATATTTTGGAATTCATAGCGTCTTCTTTTACAAATTCCTACACAGTAACGGTCGTAGTATTCTCAGTTTTTAGTTCTGAATTCTATATCTAGCTAGCTGTTGTGTTCCAGCTCATTTCCGGCGGATTATTATAATGGATAGAAAAGAAGGCAAAACAGTCGAATGTTAGCATCCCCTGTAACACTTTTTTTGTTTTTTAATTTCTGCATGCAATTATTGGGGGATCGTCGCGTAAAAATTTATCCCACTTTCACCATACATAGCCCGTGACTTCGTTTATTGATACGTGTTTTAGCAATCTTTTCTCCTCTTTCTTTATTTGAGCAAAAAAACTGCAGCGTACAATTATATTTTCCCTTACGTATTGAGCATCTACGATGTTTTCGAAACGGAGAGAGCTTTCTTTCGACACCTGTTCCTTTAGTCAAGAAAGCCAGCAAAGAAGACACGCCGCGCATGCGCAATACTTTTTCCTTTTTCACAGCTGTTCATATTTGTTTTGCTACGACTGTATTTGTAGCGTGTCCTTTTGTCCAGAGAGTGAGCTTGTTCTACGGTCTATGAAGCTAGGTGTTGGTTTTGAATAGCGTCTCGTACAGCTGAGAGATGCCAATTTGATTGTAAACAAAGTAAATACCAACATTCACTGTTCCTTTTTTCCAGATGATAATTATAGTGGTACTGATTATACGTCAAGCCGTACATGTTTGGCAATTGTTTACAAAAATAATCCTCTCTTTGAAACGCTGTATTTCACGAAAGAATGGCAAAACGACAAAAGAAAAATATTAGAAGACAGAGAAAGCTCCTATGTAAACAAATTTAATCGAATTTTATATGTAATTAATGTTTTACTCTAAAAAAATAAAATTTAGAAATTCCTTATCATCCTGCCCGCCACCGTGGTATACTCGGAGGCGAAGGTCCTGCACGAGAGCTTTGTAATTTACATATTGACATGAGGCGCTGAAGGCATTATGCGCCGAACACTTGCGTGATGATAAGCTGTCTCCGGCAATCGTTGTGCCATTCTTTTTCTTTTCTTTTTTTTTTTTTTTTTTTTGATTGGAGGTTTAACGACCACCGTGAGCAACTCAATGGGCTATAAGCAGTCGCCCGTCCCTAATTTAGAGCCACTGGTTCCAGGGAAGGGAGAAAGCCAGTGCCATAAGACAAACACAACATCCATGCCTGACCGGGATTCGAACCCGGACCCCTTACGGACGAATGATCAGAGGCCATCGCTTAGACCATTGCGCCACCGGGGCGGCCGTTGTGCCATTCAAAACATGGAGTTGTTACTGAGTTTCGTTCTTTAGGAAATGGCGTGTTGTAAAAGTTCTCAGTATTCCGTTAATAAATTTGTAAAAAATGTTGATGACACGAACAAAATGGATAAACTTTTGGTCGAACATGGACGTTTACTAAAAGAGAAAATGTGCTGCAGTTGCGGAAAATTTTGAAACTAAATTGCAATGATAATAAATACATTGATTACGCATGAAATCCAATTGGTTAACAGAGAAGCTTTGTGTCCAACCATAATGTTATTTTGACACTAACTTCTGTTTTCTATGGATAATAACTGTCACTTATGACTGTTACTTGAAAGGAAGAAACATGGAATAACGGCACAGTTCAATTACAGCTGATTAACATATGCGTGTTTTCTCACTGCTGAAGTAGTTCGGCGCTTTGCGAACTTCGCAGCCGCGTCTCCTGAGGTAAATCTATTAATGTGTGCATAACCTGGGCAAGATGATTTCACAGCCATACTCCGTACGGAGATCAACACGCCGCCAAGGTGGAAGGAACACTTAGGTTTTTTTATTTCATTTTTGAATAAAAACATTATGAAACAGCAAAGACCAATTAAATTTGTTTTTAGCGAAGCTTTCTCCATCAGTTATTATTATTTTGTCACTTTTCCATTTCTTTCGCGAGATTCATCGTTTAAAAGAGGGGCCACTTTGTCAGTAGCTACGCCAGCCGCTCAGAACTGGGTGGGTTATTAGGGAGGCTGAGCACGATGGGGGGAGGGAGCATAAATTTTGAAGTGTAAGACAGAAATTTTGTTGAAAAATCCTTTCATGTGAATTTTACCCGACGCTAATAATGTTATCCTTAATCAAAAAAGTTTTCAGGTGCATACTGTACGTATTTATTCAAGTATGTAGTATTGAAACCATGGGTACGAATCTCTATGGTCAGCTACTATTTCTTCGCAACTTTAGCTTACTGACGTAGTTTTTTCTTTTTTTCTTTATTTGCTGTCATAAGACTGTTTATGAATTTTAGTTTGTAACATGACAAGCAATCTCCTTCTCTCTCTCTCTCTCTCTCTCTCTCTCTCTCTCTCTCTCTCTCTCATCATTTAAACTGTAATTACAAAAATGGTGTGTTTCTACTACTCTCTTAGAAATTCGCTCAGAGGACTCCCTTCATTTTCCAGAAGTACAAACACTAAATTTAACAAAAAAATAATTTTATATTACAAAATGTCTGTGAATTCGAAAACTTCAGGTACATTTATTCAAGTTCCCTAAAATCTTAGACTGCTCAGCTTAAATATTTTGGAAGGACTAAAGAGTGGGCTCAAAGAAAAGTTGGGTGGACTGAAGCCCATACCTGCCCATTTGTAGCGTTGCGCTTGACACTTGTAGTAAACAATTATCGTATCATCTATTATTTCGTACCTGTTACATTATTCAATTAAATACTGTATAAATTTATCATTTAAATATAAATAAATGATTCGAGACTTAATTACAGGCACACCAGTTTCCGTAACTTAAATGTTGCTACTCAGATGTTCCAACCTTCTGGGTGTCGGAGTAGTCAGAAGCGCGAGCTTCAGGCTCATTGTCTGAGCCGGGCCACAACCGCGGATGAGGCATGAGTGGCGCTCGTAATTAATTGTCTGAGCTAGGTCAAGAGTAACCTTCATGCCTCATCCGCGACTCTAGTCCGGCTCAGACAATTAGATACATGTTTAAAAGAGGGGCCCCTTATTGTAAACAATTGCCGTACCATCTCTTATTTTGTACGTGTTATATTATTTAATTAAATATATAATTTAAATAGAAATAAGGGATTCGAACATTAGTTAAAGTCGCACCAATGTCCGTAACTTAAATATTGTTACTCGAATATTCTCAGCCTTCTGGGTGCTGGAGTGGTCAGAAGCGCGGGATTCTGGCTAATTGTCTGAGCCTGCCCAGAGTAAAGGATAAGGCATGAGTAGTGCACCTGGCCTACGGTGCTGCCCCCAAATCTGGGACGGGAAGTTGCTTACCCGAAAAATAAAAGAAATGTTCCCAGTACCCCTGTTTCGTAATTGTAAAAGGCATTCGTTTGAGCTTCTTTTGTTTTCCGGTAAGTCACTGAACATCAAATACTTTCAGTAAATCAGAATGGTTACATGTAATTTCTCCTTACATGGTCATGTTTTAGGATAGAGGATTAAAAGTATTACCTTCAAACATTCACCTTCTTATTCTACAAATGACTAAACAGCTGTTTACTCATATAATTCAAGCAACGTCATCGTGCTGAAAGTAATACAAGCAAGGTCATCGCGGTGAAAATGCAGCGAGCTAAAGGCATGGAAATAGTAACGAACTGGTCGAGTGTTAATAGAGGTTGTGAGTTTATATTATGCAAAAAAGTAATAAAGGCCTTGTCGCTGTAAACATGCAAATAACGGTTATCATGATTTTAAATGGTATATATGTATTTATACTTATGCTATGGGCTATGACGTACTGCAGAAGTGAAGCACGTGTCAAGACGACAAATCTGCAGAGATACATTCCGTGGAAGTAGTTTAGTCAGTTAGACAACTGACTGGCTCCGGAGCGAGCAGGCACGATTTCGATATCGTCACCGACAAAAAAAAAAGTGAAATGTCACTGGGCTTGGAAGTCCATACCCATAAATTCATTAATTATCGTGCAACTGTGATACTTGTAACACTGGAGCTTCTTAACGTAATACTCCGGATAACTAGCACAATGTCTTTAATTACACAGTGAGCAATATTAGGCTTTCTAACGGTCAGAAGAGAGTAGTAGTCTTACTTACAAAAACAGTTTTTATTGGTTTCTAAGGCACATCACTTGGATATCTCATCAATGGCAATAATCGGTAACCAACGGGTTTCCTTAAAACAGTGAACAGCACTGCACTTCAAATACCTTCAACAGCACTATACTAGTAGTAGGGGGAGAATTGGGCGGCGGAAGTGACGTCACACGTGGGCGTGGTCAACTTTCGGAAGTGACGTCACGGATGCGCTTCCCGTGGACGTCCACGGGGAAACTTTTCTTCCGGAGGCAACGGTAAGGGTTGGTGTCCGCCATTTTTTTTACTGCATGACGTCACTTCCACGTCGATGTTGACGAAGTCATTTTTAATTCTGGGAAATTTCTCCGCCATTTTTATTTTTTGGAATTTCCCAATCTGTTTTTTCGGGTGGTGGTGGTAAATTTAATTGTAAGTGGACTCGGGAAATTTTTTTTCAACCATGGATTTATTATCGGAAAAAAGCGACGACCATGTTTGAAACCAGTTGGATTCGAACTCGGGCCTTTTGCGTGGAAGTCAAATGCTCTACAAATTCGGCCACCAAATCGTTGGGAGGGTTGGTCGAAATGATTAAGATATGTGGTTGCGTATGGGGAAAGACTGCCTGAGGGGATTTGCAGTTGGCCGTCTTACGATGAATACAGGAAGGAGGGCGTATTAGGAGTTGACGTCATTTTAGATTCTGATAGACACATTGAACTCCAAGTCTGATTATTTTTTTCAATAACTTGATCATTTTGCAACGAATTTATTCCTTATTTTCCCCCATAATTTCCCATTTTATATACATAATTTTTCAACGTAACGATTTTTTTTTTATTTTCTTTGAGGAGATTTCACGCTTTTTAAACGGACGTACCAACATAAAGACGTTTCCCAAAGTTTTGTGCTGCAGACATAATCTTAAAACACGATTGTTTATTAATGTACTTACGTGTTCATGGCATTTTCTGTTACATTTGTTCACAATGTACCTTTTTCCGCCATAAAAGCCGCAATGTTTTATACATAATTAAAATATTTTTTTTTATGTTTTCGTATTTTCTTTTATGATTAATCAGTGAAATGTACCTTTTAATGCATTATCTTAATCTACTTTTTTTTTCTAAATGCTTGGATACTCGTTAAACTTCTCGATGTACCATCATTATTTTATTTTCTTACTTTTCAATCTAAACAACTATTTTTATCGAGGCTTTATTTTTTCTGATTTAAACAAGCAAACGTTTCTTCATTATTATTTCTTTTTCCTACGCAAAGAACTTTTCTTACTTGCTTTTAATGTACGATTTTATCTGGTTTTCTATATAGCTGTTTCATGTTTGCGCAAGAAATATACAGATCTATAGCAGATATACATAAAATTCGTTCGTAACAGTACCTTTTTTCAGATTTAAACCAACATACGTTTCTTAACGATTTGATTTCTGTTCCACAAGATGTGACAAAACTTCAGATTTTTAATTTTTTCCCTCTGAAACTGTTTTTTTCTTACTTGCTTTTAATGTATGGTTTAATCTATTTTTCTATCTTACTTTTCTATATGTGTACAAGAAATATACGGATCTATAGTAGTTAAAATTCGATTGAAACAATATTTTCTCCATTCTTACTGTATTTTTACATTTCTTTCTAACAGACGTTTTTTCTTCTCAATTCCCGCTATCTAACTTAATCTATGTTTTGAATATCATTCTATGTCCGCGTATTCGTCCATTCTTTTATTTCAAACTTTGCTAACTGCCTCATACGTATATTCTGACTTTATTTTTTTCATTTCAACCAACGTTTCTTAACGACTTGAATTTCCGGATGTGACAAAACTTCAGATTTATTTTTTCTCCTCTTAAACTATTTTTTTCTTACTTGCTTTAAATGTGACTTAATTTATTTTTTACATCGCTGTTTCGTGTATGTACGAGAAATATACAGATCTATAGCAGTTAAACATTCGATTGAAACAGTATTTTCTTTATTTTTACTTAATTTTTACATTTCTTTCTGACAAACATTTTTTTTTCACATTTTTCCCATATTTAACTTAATTTTGTGTTTTTGAATATCATTCTATGTTCACGTATTCGTCCATTGTCTTTTTTTCTAACTTTACACTTCATTCTTACCGTATTTTTCCATTTAATTTCAACCAACGTTTCTTAACGACTTGATATCTGTTCTACAAGATGTGACGAAACTTCAGATTTTTAATTTTTTCCCTCTGAAACTGTTTTTTTTCTTACTTGCTTTTAATGTATGGTTTAATCTATTTTTCTATCTCGACTTTCTATGTGTGTACAAGAAATACACCGATCTATAGTAGTTAAAATTCAATTGATTTCTTCATTCTTACAGTATTTTTCCATTTCTTTCATTTACAGTAGTTAAAATTCGATTGAAACAATATTTTCTCCATTTTTACTGTATTTTTACATTTCTTTCTAACATACGATTTTTCTTCTCAATTCCCGCTATCTAACTTAATCTATGTTTTGAATATCATTCTATGTTCACGCATTCGTCCATTATTTTATTTCAAACTTTGCAAACTGCCTCATATTTATATTCTGACTTTATTTTTTCATTTCAACCAACGTTTCTTAACGACTTGAATTTCCGGATGTGACAAAACTTCAGATTTATTTTTTCTCCTCTTAAACTGTTTTTTTCTTACTTGCTTTAAATGTGACTTAATTTATTTTTTACATCGCTGTTTCGTGTATGTACAAGAAATATACAGATCTATAGCAGTTAAAAATTCGATTGAAACAGTATTTTCTTTATTTTTACATTTCTTTCTGACAAACATGTTTTTTTTCGCATTTTCCCCTATTTAACTTAATTTTGTGTGTTTGAATATCATTCTGTGTTCACGATTCAGACTTTATTTTTTCATTTCATTTCAACCAACGTTTCTTAACGACTTGATATCACAAGATGTAGCAAAACTTCAGATATTTTTTTTTTGTTTTTTCAAGTAACGTAATATTTTTCAAAACTCACTTTTAAGTATTCCTAAAAGCTTACATTTATGAGAAATATACAGATCTGTAGTGGTAAAAATTGGACTGCAACAGTATTTTCTTTATGCCAACTTTACTTTTCTATTTCTTTTCAACAGGCGTTTCTTCATTATTATTTCTTCTTCATATGTAAGCAACTTTTCTTTCTTTCTTTTAATGTATAACTTAATAAATTTTTCTATCTTACCTTTTCGTTGGTATACGAGAAATATACAGATCTATGACAGTTAAAATTCGATTGTATTAGTATTTTCTTTACTATGACTTTATTTTTTCATTTCATTTGAGTAAAACGTTTCTTAACAACTTGATATCACAAGATGTACCAAACACTTCAGAATTTTTGTTTCCCTCACTTTCCAACTCACTTTTACGTATTCCTAAAAAACCTGCATGTATGTGAAATATTCATATTTTTTCATTCTATCCTAATTTGCTATACTTTTCTTTAACTGACCCAACAGGAAAAGCATTCATTGTCAAGACATTCATTCTAAAGCATTCTTTCTTACGATAAAATTTATATTCTTTGCAATATATTTTCAGTATATTTTTTCTAAATCAACAGAAAAAAACATTCATTCTGGAGACATAGCGACCAAGTCCGTACTTCCACTAAACATCATATTCTTAGCAAACATTTCCCCCTACATAGCAATTTCTTAACTCACCAGAAAAGCAGCTATTCTCAACATGTAGCTAAAATATCGAATTTCTCCAAACAAATGTAATAATTTTTTTAAGAAAGACTTAGTTCTTTTCTCTGTATAACGACTTAATCTATTTTTCGAAAAACTGTTCTGCGTTTACGTATTTTGTTTAACTTTGCTTTACACTGTACTTCGATTTTTTTCTTCGTAGTACTTTTTTCCTGTTTCATTCCAACAAACTTGTTTCTTTTCGACTCTATCACTCTCACATTTCCATACAAACTTTCCTAATATCAGAAATGTAACAAAAACTTCAGATATATTTTTTAACTTTAGAATAAGTCTCACCGACATTTATTATCATGACATAAACTAAAATTTCATACTTTCCCCAAAAATAATTTTCTTAATGAGTTGCTTTTACACTTTTTTCATGTATATCCAAATATTTATTGCTAATTCACCTCGTCAAAGTCAGTATGAACACACCTAACCACATGCTTTTTTTCCCAATTTATTTCGCTTTACATCGAAATGCGTCAAAACTTTGCGTTTACTTCATTCGCGCAACGATCACTTTTAACTTGCCAGGCATTACATGTGAAACATCTGTGTTTGAGGTATTCCCCTTCATACGTTAACTTTTGTTTCCCCTTACATTCATTTCTAAATAGGTTATCTCCATCGCATCTGTTTTTCTGATACAAGATCACACGCCATTTATTTAATTACTTCAAGAACATATTAATCTTGAACATAAAGAACAGCCAATTGTATTCTAAGTATGTTTTCTCTTGATTCTTATAAAGGAACAGACAGCAAGAAGTCTCACACACTGAAACAAACATCGCCAATTTGTTGCTTTCATTGAGAGGGCGATTTTTTTTTTATTTTAGTTTTTTATATAGTCGCAAAAATCACATAGAATAACATGAGAAAATCATTTATCTTAAAGGAACGTTTTCAGACATGTTAGAAATCTTAAAAGAGCAAAATATTTCACTTGAAAAGTTAAGGGGTACGTTTTTAAAAAGTTCATAATTGAGGAGGATTGTGTTTTTTACAACTTCATTTTATATAAGGTTAGTTTCGAGAAAGTTAAATTTCGTCTAGTGTTAATCGAACAGAAGAAATATACATCAAGGAAAGAAAACTGAAATCATACATATGCAAAGAATTTGCTACTGCTGAAGGTCCCCCGAGCGAGTTATTCAACCAATGCTCGTATTACCCATTCAAAGATGGAGGTATCAGGATGACCAAATCCCTCGTTGTTGCCTTCTTGTAGCACAAGAGGTGGTGAACTTCATCAAACATGGTTCCATAATATTGGAGAAACACATTAAGGTTTACGGAGCAATTAAGCCCATGTCAGTGACCTTCTTCGTTCACATACACTCACATTCAAACAGAAAAAAATATAAATGAATGACAAAAAATAATGAAATAAAAGTAGTCCTGAAAAGGACTGATGTTTAGTCCTAAAAAGGACTTTTTTTTATTCCTCAAAAGAACTTTTTCTCTCATCTGGACTCTAAATTGCTCCAACGTATTCCACATTCTTTAGCTTTTTCCTTCACATTAATGCTCTCGAAGAAAAAGTGAGTAATGGTGGAACGTATGAGCGATTGAAGGCGCTCACCAAAGTATTTCCCCAAAGTCTTGGGTTCAACAAGAGCAAATGCTTCGTCAAAGCATAGAGTCCATTTGTCTTCTGTTTCGTTAAAGCACCTATGCCCCAGCTGATTGTTTGGCATGAGATTAGGATGCAAATGACATTCTCTTCAGTAATACACTTTTGCAATGTTTTTTCCAACCGCATCGACCAGAGCAAGTTTAAGAGCATTGGTGTCTTGATCAGATATCGTATGTTCGAGTCCGAATTTACTGCATACCAATCTCGCTGCGTCACGAAAAACTGTTCCAAACTGTAATTGTAGAATTCCGTCCCACAGCTTTTCAGAAGCATCACGAAGCGTGTTGAATTGCTCCCAGGTTAGGGACACCGAAGCACAATTCAATTGCAAGGCATCATTGGAGCACGTGAACAGTTGTTGAAAGGTGTACACAGGCCCATCAGATGAAGGTGAACAGTTCTTTATTGATAACTTTGATTTTGTTGAGAGCGTCATAACAATGCGAGCGGTCCATGAACTTCTTGAATGTTCTAGCAGACACTGTCACGCCATATTTGGTAGGAAACAGTTTTTCTCCTTTGGTAGTGTAGCTGCGAATGTGCACTCTCACAGTTCCAGAAAAATCAGTCACTTTAGCAACTTTGTTTCCCCTGAGGGACACATGATGAAGAGGCATGCTTTCTAATGAAATACCGTGAGGAGGAGGTTCGGCAAACGGATCAGGACATCCATAGTTTAAAAACTTCCATCGTGCTTCCATTAAGCGCGGATCATCACTCACTTTTTCTTGGCATCAGAAACATCTGAAGACGAAGAAGTTCGCTTCATGTTTAACGCAGATCGACGAGGAGGTAGGTAACACAACGTGCACAGAATTCGAAGGCAGAGAACAGAATGAGGGAGCTGGTCTGTCCTCGGCCAAAACTGATAACAAATTTGTTGTTGACGCATGCGCGTTGTTCACCGTGTGATGACGTGATTGTATAGCCACGTGATAAAGGAGCCTCTGTTATCATCTTTCTAAAGGTCAGATTTAATCGAACATCAGGTGCATTTTCGCAACGTGGAAGGTCCTGAAACCATGACTCATTCGTCTTGTTCACGCATGTGTGTTGTTCGCTTCTTGATGACGTGATTCCATAGTCACGTGATAAGGGTGACCCTGTTATCATCTTTCTAAATGTCAGATTTAGACGAATATTGGGAGCATTCTTGCAACGTGGCAGTCCATGATACTATGACTCATTCGTGGGGGGTAACATTTGTAAAAGGCATCCACATTCCAAACCTATGACGACAAGCTGAAAACCATCTCTTTTAAAAACAAAGTCCCTTGTTTCGCCAAGAGAAACTGAGGCAATGCATGATTTTTTTACAATTTCACATTCGTCATCTCTGTGAAAACCAATACAGGGATTTCCATTTTTATACTTATTAATCAAAACAAAATTGAATATTTCTCCACATACATTCTCAACAGCATCCTTGATTTCAGGAAGCACTGGTATCTAAGGTTTAGGCAACACACTCAATCCACTGAATGAGTAATGGAGATGATTATCACAGTAGGCCACATGTTGTCTAGGAATTTTATATGTTTTTCCATAAATCTTAATTTTGCTGAGATCATCACTGATATATTCTACTTCATTTTAGAGGTGGTTAAGATAATCTGAAGCTTCAGAATCAGAAAATAATTTCTCATAGGAAAAATGGAGGCGATCCTTATGATACATCTTAGAAGAATACATTTCTTCAGACGAAAGAAAATGTAGCAGTAATTGAAAAACGCAGTATCTTCACACCTAGCAACGAAGCGAGAATGAAACAGACTTGAGATAAGACGTACGATTAACGAGTGCGTGAGTCATTGGTGATGCAAGCACGAGCACGTAACGGACAGGTGTAAATGATCAAGAATTTAGCACGTTTGTTCAAAACCAGTGTCAAATAATCAGGCAAAAAGGACAATTTCCGAAGGGGTGAAAATGAAATTGACTACATGTGAGAAAACAAAATGGTGGTGATCGTGAAACGTCGACACCCCCCCCCTCCCAAAAAAAGAAAATGGCGGCAACAGCTAGCAGGATAGCAACATCCACCATGGCGACTCACCCACACACATGGCGTACAAATCACATCTCAAAGAAGTAGATATTAAACTTCCTTCTTCTTACATTGCCTCCATTCACAAAAATTTGTAATATGAGTGTTACTATCTCCATTGTTCCACCCTCAGATTTCATTTTTCCTATGCGAACAGAAACGAACGTGAACCATTGTCATAGAAGATGACTCGTCCGCATTCCCCCCCCCCCTCGACTCACACAAGACCAATATCGTCGCCTAACCCCGGCAGTAGTTCACCAAATTTAACGTACATGACCTCTTAATAATCTTGTGTGAGTCGAGGGGGGGGGAGGGAATGCGGACGAGTCATCTTCTATGACAATGGTTCACGTTCGTTTCTGTTCGCATAGGAAAAATGAAATCTGAGGGTGGAACAATGGAGATAGTAACACTCATATTACAAATTTTTGTGAATGGAGGCAATGTAAGAAGAAGGAAGTTCAATATCTACTTTGAGATGTGATTTGTACGCCATGTGTGTGGGTGAGTCACCATGGTGGATGTTGCCATCCTACTAGCTGTTGCCGCCATTTTTTTGGGGGGGAGGGGGCGGGGGTTGTCCACGTTTCACGATCACCACCATTTTGTTTTCTCACATGTAGTCAATTTCATTTTCACCCCTTCGGAAATTGTAATTTTTGCCTGATTATTTGACACTGGTTTTAAACAAGCGTGCTAAATTCTTGATCATTTACACCTGTCCGTTACGTGTTCGTGCTTTCATCACCAAGACTCACGCACTCGTTAATCGTACGTCTTATCTCAAGTCTGTTTCATTCTCGCTTCGTTGCTCGGTGCGAAGATACTGCGTTTTTCAATTACTGCTACATTTTCTTTCGTCTGAAGAAATGTATTCTTCTAAGATGTATCATAAGGATCGCCTCCATTTTTCCTATGAGAAATTATTTTCTGATTCTGAAGCTACAGATTATCTTAACCATCTCTAAAATGAAGTAGAATATATCGGTGATGATCTCAGCAAAATTAAGATTTATGGAAAAACATAAAATTCCTAGACAACATGTGGCCTACTGTGATAATCATCACCATTACTCATTCAGTGGATTGAGTGTGCTGCTTAAACCTTAGATACCAGTGCTTCCTGAAATCAAGGATGCTGTTGAGAATGTATGTGGAGAAATATTCAATTTTGTTTTGATTAATAAGTATAAAAATGGAAATCCCTGTATTGGTTTTCACAGAGATGACAAATGTGAAATTGTAAAAATTCATGCATTGCCTCAGTTTCTCTAGGCCAAACAAGGGACTTTGTTTTTAAAAGAGATGGTTTTCAGCCTGTCGTCATAGGTTTGGAATGTGGATCCCTTTTACAAATGCTACCATCCAAGAATGAGTCATGGTATCATGGACTGCCACGTTGCAAGAATGCTCCCAATATTCGTCTAAATCTGACATTTAGAAAGATGATAACAGGGTCACCCTTATCACGTGACTATGGAATCACGTCATCAAGAAGCGAACAACACACATGCGTGAACAAGACGAATGAGTCATGGTTTCAGGACCTTCCACGTTGCGAAAATGCACCTGATGTTCGATTAAATCTAACCTTTAGAAAGATGATAACAGAGGCTCCTTTATCACGTGGCTATACAATCACGTCATCACACGGTGAACAACGCGCATGCGTCAACAACAATTTGTTATCAGTTTTGGCCGAGGACAAACCAGCTCCGTCATTCTGTTCTCTGCCTTCGAATTCTGTGCACGTTGTGTTACCTACCTCCTCGTCGATCTGCGTTAAACATGAAGCGAACTTCTTCGTCTTCAGATGTTTCTGATGCCAAGAAAAAAGTGAGTGATGATCCGCGCTTAATGGAAGCACGATGGAAGCTTTTAAACTATGGATGTCCTGATCCGTTTGCCGAACCTCCTCCTCACGGTATTTCATCAGAAAGCATGCCTCTTCATCATGTGTCCCTCGGGGGAAACAAAGTTGCTAAAGTGACTGATTTTTCTGGAACTGTGAGAATGCACATTCGCAGCTACACTACCAAAGGAGAAAAACTGTTTCCTACCAAATATGGCGTGACAGTGTCTGCTAGAACATTCAAGAAGTTCATGGACCGCTCGCATTGTTATGACGCTCTCAACAAAATCAAAGTTATCAATAAAGAACTGTTGATGAACTGTTCACCTTCATCTGATGGGCCTGTGTACACCTTTCAACAACTGTTCACGTGCTCCAATGATGCCTTGCAATTGAATTGTGCTTCGGTGTCCCTAACCTGGGAACAATTCAACACGCTTCGTGATGCTTCTGAAAAGCTGTGGGACGGAATTCTACAATTACAGTTTGGAACAGTTTTTCGTGACGCAGCGAGATTGGTATGCAGTAAATTCGGACTCGAACATACGATATCTGATCAAGACACCAATGCTCTTAAACTTGCTCTGGTCGATGCGGTTGGAAAAAACATTGCAAAAGTGTATTACTGAAGAGAATGTCATTTGCATCCTAATCTCATGCCAAACAATCAGCTGGGGCATAGGTGCTTTAACGAAACAGAAGAAGACAAATGGACTCTATGCTTTGACGAAGCATTTGCTCTTGTTGAACCCAATACTTTGGGGAAATACTTTGGTGAGCGCCTTCAATCGCTCATACGTCCCACCATTACTCACTTTTTCTTCGAGAGCATTAATGTGAAGAAAAAGCTAAAGAATGTAGAATACGTTGGAGCAATTTAGAGTCCAGATGAGAGAAAAAAGTTCGTTTGAGGAATAAAAAAAGTCCTTTTAGGACTAAACATCAGTCCTTTTCAGGACTACTTTTATTTCATTATTTTTTGTCATTCATTTATATTTTTTTCTGTTTGAATGTGAGTGTATGTGAACGAAGAAGGTCACTGGCATGGGCTTAATTGCTCCGTAAACCTTAATGTGTTTCTCCAATATTATGGAACCATGTTTGATGAAGTTCACCACCTCTTGTGCTACAAGAAGGCAACAACGAGGGATTTGGTCATCCTGATACCTCCATCTTTGAATGGGTAATACGAGCATTGGTTGAATAACTCGCTCGGGGACCTTCAGCAGTAGCAAATTCTTTGCATATGTATAATTTCAGTTTTCTTTCCTTGATGTATATTTCTTCTGTTCGATTAACACTAGACGAAATTTAACTTTCTCGAAACTAACCTTATATAAAATGAAGTTGTAAAAAACACAATCCTCCTCAATTATGAACTTTTTAAAAACGTACCCCTTAACTTTTCAAGTGAAATATTTTGCTCTTTTAAGATTTCTAACATGTCTGAAAACGTTCCTTTAAGATAAATGATTTTCTCATGTTATTCTATGTGATTTTTGCGACTATATAAAAAACTAAAATAAAAAAATCGCCCTCTCAATGAAAGCAACAAATTGGCGATGTTTGTTTCAGTGTGTGAGACTTCTTGCTGTCTGTTCCTTTATAAGAATCAAGAGAAAACATACTTAGAATACAATTGGCTGTTCTTTATGTTCAAGATTAATATGTTCTTGAAGTAATTAAATAAATGGCGTGTGATCTTGTATCAGAAAAACAGATGCGATGGAGATAACCTATTTAGAAATGAATGTAAGGGGAAACAAAAGTTAACGTATGAAGGGGAATACCTCAAACACAGATGTTTCACATGTAATGCCTGGCAAGTTAAAAGTGATCGTTGCGCGAATGAAGTAAACGCAAAGTTTTGACGCATTTCGATGTAAAGCGAAATAAATTGGGAAAAAAGCATGTGGTTAGGTGTGTTCATACTGACTTTGACGAGGTGAATTAGCAATAAATATTTGGATATACATGAAAAAAGTGTAAAAGCAACTCATTAAGAAAATTATTTTTGGGGAAAGTATGAAATTTTAGTTTATGTCATGATAATAAATGTCGGTGAGACTTATTCTAAAGTTAAAAAATATATCTGAAGTTTTTGTTACATTTCTGATATTAGGAAAGTTTGTATGGAAATGTGAGAGTGATAGAGTCGAAAAGAAACAAGTTTGTTGGAATGAAACAGGAAAAAAGTACTACGAAGAAAAAAATCGAAGTACAGTGTAAAGCAAAGTTAAACAAAATACGTAAACGCAGAACAGTTTTTCGAAAAATAGATTAAGTCGTTATACAGAGAAAAGAACTAAGTCTTTCTTAAAAAATTATTACATTTGTTTGGAGAAATTCGATATTTTAGCTACATGTTGAGAATAGCTGCTTTTCTGGTGAGTTAAGAAATTGCTATGTAGGGGGAAATGTTTGCTAAGAATATGATGTTTAGTGGAAGTACGGACTTGGTCGCTATGTCTCCAGAATGAATGTTTTTTTCTGTTGATTTAGAAAAATATACTGAAAATATATTGCAAAGAATATAAATTTTATCGTAAGAAAGAATGCTTTAGAATGAATGTCTTGACAATGAATGCTTTTCCTGTTGGGTCAGTTAAAGAAAAGTATAGCAAATTAGGATAGAATGAAAAAATATGAATATTTCACATACATGCAGGTTTTTTAGGAATACGTAAAAGTGAGTTGGAAAGTGAGGAAACAAAAATTCTGAAGTGTTTGGTACATCTTGTGATATCAAGTTGTTAAGAACGTTTTACTCAAATGAAATGAAAAAATGAAGTCATAGTAAAGAAAATACTAATACAATCGAATTTTAACTGTCATAGATCTGCATATTTCTCGTATACCAACGAAAAGGTAAGATAGAAAAATTTATTAAGTTATACATTAAAAGAAAGAAAGAAAAGTTGCTTACATATGAAGAAGAAATAATAATGAAGAAACGCCTGTTGAAAAGAAATAGAAAAGTAAAGTTGGAATAAAGAAAATACTGTTGCAGTCCAATTTTACCACTACAGATCTGTATATTTCTCATAAATGTAAGCTTTAGGAATACTTAAAAGTGAGTTTTGAAAAATATTACGTTACATGAAAAAACAAAAAAAAATATCTGAAGTTTTGCTACATCTTGTGATATCAAGTGGTTAAGAAACGTTGGTTGAAATGAAATGAAAAAATAAAGTCTGAATCGTGAACATAGAATGATATTCAAACACACAAAATCAAGTTAAATAGGGGAAAATGCGAAAAAAAACATGTTTGTCAGAAAGAAATGTAAAAATAAAGAAAATATTGTTTCAATCGAATTTTTAACTGCTATAGATCTGTATATTTCTTGTACATACACGAAAGAGCGATGTAAAAAATAAATTAAGTCACATTTAAAGCAAGTAAGAAAAAAAAAGTTTAAGAGGAGAAAAAATAAATCTGAAGTTTTGTCACATCCGGAAATTCAAGTCGTTAAGAAACGTTGGTTGAAATGAAAAAATAAAGTCAGAATATAAATATGAGTCAGTTTGCAAAGTTTGAAATAAAATAATGGACGAATGCGTGAACATAGAATGATATTCAAAAACACAAAATTAAGTTAAATATGGGGAAAATGTGAAAGAAAAATGTTTGTCAGAAAGAAATGTAAAAATAAAGTAAAAATAAAGAAAATACTGTTTCAATCGAATGTTTAGCTGCTATAGATCTGTATATTTCTCGTACATACACGAAAGAGCGATGTAAAAAATAAATTAAGTCACATTTAAAGCAAGTAAGAAAAAAAAAGTTTAAGAGGAGAAAAAATAAATCTGAAGTTTTGTCACATCCGGAAATTCAAGTCGTTAAGAAACGTTGGTTGAAATGAAAAAATAAAGTCAGAATATAAATATGAGTCAGTTTGCAAAGTTTGAAATAAAATAATGGACGAATGCGTGAACATAGAATGATATTCAAAAACACAAAATTAAGTTAAATATGGGGAAAATGTGAAAAAAAAGTTTGTCAGAAAGAAATGTAAAAATAAAGTAAAAATAAAGAAAATACTGTTTCAATCGAATGTTTAGCTGCTATAGATCTGTATATTTCTCGTACATACACGAAACAGCGATGTAAAAAATAAATTAAGTCACATTTAAAGCAAGTAAGAAAAAATAGTTTAAGAGGAGAAAAATAAATCTGAAGTTTTGTCACATCCGGAAATTCAAGTCGTTAAGAAACGTTGGTTGAAATGAAAATAATAACGTCAGAATATAAGTATGAGGCAGTTAGCAAAGTCTGAAATAAAATAATGGACGAATACGCGGACATAGAATGATATTCAAAACATAGATTAAGTTAGATAGCGGGAATTGAGAAGAAAAAACGTCTGTTAGAAAGAAATGTAAAAATACAGTAAGAATGGAGAAAATATTGTTTCAATCGAATTTTAACTACTATAGATCCGTATATTTCTTGTACACATATAGAAAAGTAAGACAGAAAAATAGATTAAACCATACATTAAAAGCAAGTAAGAAAAAAAAAACAGTTTCAGAGGGAAAAAATTAAAAATCTGAAGTTTTGTCACATCTTGTGGAACAGAAATCAAGTCGTTAAGAAACGTATGTTGGTTTAAATCTGAAAAAAGATACTGTTACGAACGAATTTTATGTATATCTGCTATAGATCTGTATATTTCTTGCGCAAACATGAAACAGCTATATAGAAAACCAGATAAAGTCGTACATTAAAAGCAAGTAAGAAAAGTTCTTTGCGTAGGAAAAAGAAATAATAATGAAGAAACGTTTGCTTGTTTAAATCAGAAAAAATAAAGCCTCGATAAAAATAGTTGTTTAGATTGAAAAGTAAGAAAATAAAATAATGATGGTACATCGAGAAGTTTAACGAGTATGCAAGCATTTAGAAAAAAAGTAGATTAAGATAATGCATTAAAAGGTACATTTCACTGATTAATCATAAAAGAAAATACGAAAACATAAAAAAAAAAATATTTTAATTATGTATAAAACATTGCGGCTTTTATGGCGGAAAAAGGTACATTGTTAACAAATGTAACAGAAAATGCCATGAACACGTAAGTACATTAATAAACAATCGTGTTTTAAGATTATGTCTGCAGCACAAAACTTTGGGAAACGTCTTTATGTTGGTACGTCTGTTTAAAAAGCGTGAAATCTCCTCAAAGAAAATAAAAAAAAATCCTTTACGTTGAAAAATTATGTATATAAAATGGGAAATTATGGGGGAAAATAAGGAATAAATTCGTTGCAAAATGATCAAGTTATTGAAAAAAAAAATAATCAGACTTGGAGTTTAATGTGTCTAACAGAATCTAAAATGACGTCAACTCCTAATACGCCCTCCTTCCTGTATTCATCGTAAGACGGCCAACTGCAAATCCCCTCAGGCAGTCTTTCCCCATACGCAACCACATATCTTAATCCTTTCGACCAACCCTACCAACGATTTGGTGCCCGAATTTGTAGAGCATTTGACTTCCACGCAAAAGGCCCGAGTTCGAATCCAACTGGTTTCAAACATGGTCGTCGCTTTTTTCCGATAATAAATCCATGGTTGAAAAAATTTCCCGAGTCCACTTACAATTAAATTTACCACCACCACCCGAAAAAACAGATTGGAAAATTCCAAAAAATAAAAATGGCGGAGAAATTTCCCAGAATTAAAAATGACTTCGTCAACATCGACGTGAAGGTGACGTAATGCAGTAAAAAAAATGGTGGACATCAACAACCACGCCCACCGTTGCCACCGGAAGAAAAGTTTCCCCGTGGACGTCCACGGGAAGCGCATCCGTGACGTCACTTCCGGAAGTTGACCACGCCCATCTGTGGCGTCACGTCCGCCGCCCAAGTCCCCCCCACTACTTATATTTCAGAATACTTCAACAGTATTAACATCACTACACTTCAACAGTATGAACCTCTATAACGTGAGGCTGAAAGTGTCTGACTACAAATGTAATATATAGAAAGCTTAAAGCTATTTTGCATTTTCTTTTATATCTTTGCTTCTGATTTTTCGATTTGAAAAATACCCTTTGATTCGCATATCTTTTGCTATGAGGAACATTATGACTGCAAAGTTTTCGTGATGCACATTTCTGTCGCTAGTGGGCATAAGTATAGCTATTTCAATTTACAAATGTTTTACCGTAATTAGGAATCCGATTAAAAAAATTCTATTTGCTGTATTCCCTATGAAGAAAATTGCGCACAAATAAATAATGCGTAGTGTTTCCGTCATCGGGCTTAAATGCGTTTTCTTATTCACACTGATTTCCTCCGTCTGTAAAAATCAGAAAATTCTCTTTATATGCCGAAAGGATTCGAAAGACGGCCTCATTTCACCAGAAAATTCGGTGTCACCTTTCTTGCTTTCATTTAGTAGCGGAACCATTTATCACGATATTTCAGCTTCTAGAATATTCATCGGAAAAACTTAATATAGATCTGATAGAACAAACGTAAAATTGTTTAGACGTTTTCTAGCTTTTCTGGATGAAGGATGACGCTGTTGGTGGCTGCAATATAAACACGTATTAATCCTGTTATCTTTGTTTCTGTGAGGTGACCGGAGAAGATTTTTAAGGATGTAATAGACCGAAGCCAGAGCAGAATTTTCTACACCTTTTTTCGATGGAACAATTTTACTCCAAGGTGGCCTAAATGTTTATAGTAATTCTCTTACTAACAGGGAATTTAGCAGCCGAGAAATTGAGTATATGTCAAAAAAATTCTGCATATTTATCCACCTTACCTAACATGACGCCAGCATCTGTAGTATACGCGGATCGACGGACATGTTTCAACCTCCGGCTTAATCTCAAAAGGCCGGATTTAAATTCCAGTCAGCAGTTTGCTGTTTAGAATGTTTAAATTTCTTGTGCTTCCCAACATAAAAGTCAGTGAGATGGAAGCATATTATTAGGTTCACCAGCTCTCGTCACACACACAGTGCGGCAATTAAGTACTGAGACTGATTTTTAAAAAAATCCCGGTAAAACACACGGGTCAGGAAGGCATGTTTTTTATAACTCATTTATCAGCTATGTGGTGGCAACAGCGTTTGCTCGAGAATTGCGCAGTTGATTATTTACGCCGTGCATGACGTCATTCGGTGGAAGAGCATTGTCACGGTTCTATCATGGAGCAGGCAGCAAATATCCGGTTCAGTTTGAAAATCGGTAAAACTGCGTCTGAGACAGTTGAATTGTTGCGTGATGTGTATGGGGCTAATTGCCTATCTCGTGCACAAATATTTCGAGGGTATGCACGTTACAAGAATGGGTGGGAAGATTTGGAAAATGACGAAAGGCCCAGACGCCCGATTTCAGTGCGCACATCTGAACTCATTGAGAAAGTTTGCGAAAGAAATAAAAAGTGATCGTTATGTGACCTTGGCGATGCTGGAATGCGAGTTCGATGTTAATAAGGAAACGATTCGGCAAATTTTAGTGCAAGATTTCTGGGGAAAAAAGTTTGTGCTTGTTTTGTTTCGCATGCTTTGTCAGACGACCAGAAACATGCACAGCGGAGTACGCAAAAGACATCCTGGAGACTGCAGAAATAATACAAAATTTTCTCCAAAGCATTGTGGCGAGTGTCGAGACATGGTGCTTGAGACGAAGCGTCAGAGTGCTCAATGGAAGTCGCCACAGTCATCCAAAGGAAAGAAAATCAGGTTACAGAAGTCCAAAATCTAGTCAATGATTGTGTGTTATTATGACAGCAGGGGAATTCTTCATAACGAGTTCATTTCTGAAGGTACAACTGTCTTTCAATGTTTACACATGCATTTTGGCGCGATTACGGAAGAGGATTGTTCGTATCAGGCTTGCATGCAAAAACGGGCAATGGTTCCTTCTTCACAATAACTCACCAGCACGCAGAGCAGTCTGTGTACAGCAATTTCTGGCACGAAAACAAGTGTGTGAACTCAACCATTCCCCTATTATCCAGATTTACCACTGTGTGACTACTTTCTATTCCCTAAATTAAAGCTGCCTTTAAAAAGGAAAAGTTTTTCAAGACACTGAATACGAAAGAAAGAACTGTGACATTAGCTCTTCACTCCATACCAAAAAATGACTTCTGCAAGTCCTTCCTTTCGTTGGTTGATTGCGCCACTTCTTGCATTAACGCAGGAGGAATGCACTTCAAATAAAATATATGCACGTTATTTTTTTTTTTTTTGCTTTTCCATTTTCTTTTTAAAAATCAGTCTCATTACTTAATTGCCGCACTGTGTGTATGGCTTACTCCAACACGCAAGGCGTTATGCGAGCGCGCTGTGCAAGACAAATCAGGCAGACGAGTTCGTTGAGCGTCATTTAGCGTTTGACTGAGGATCGGAATGGGAATCTAGTGACCAGTTCGAACGTCTCCCAAACGGCTGTCTTACTGGGCTTTTCATCTACAACCGTAGCAGGGGTTTATTTACCGTGTATGGTGCAATGTGCAAAACTTCCAGCAATGGAAGATTTTTGCAAAGAAAAGCTGGCGGATCAGAGTACGCTGTCGAGAATCGTGCGAGGGAATAGCCTGGCCACAACCCTGGAAGTCACTGCAGAATTCACCCCTGGTCTTCCGAGGGTCATGTAACAAGTCCGCACGTATAGGACCATATCGGGAATGGGCTACATTTTTTAAATGTTGTGGTAAGTTGCACTAAAAAGTGGTACTACACCAGCTGCACCACTTTCTGAGAGAAAATACAACATTATGTGATGCAAACAAAACCCAACATCGTGCAATTTTCCACCACGTTATGGTACAAGGTTGCACCATGTTATTAAGTTTGTTTGGTACACCATTATATCCTTTTTCAGAACTCACTTTTCTTTCTTTATTGTATCCTTTCGCAGAACCCACTTTTCTTTCTTTATTGTATCCTTCCTCAGAAAGTGGGTTCTGAGAAAGGATACAATGATGTATCTTTTCTCAGAAAGTGGTGCAGCTGGTGTGTGGCACCACTTTCTGGTGCAACCTACCAAAACATTTTTAACAGTGTACGACAGCCGACGACCATATCGAGTGCCGATGTTGTTAGCGCAGAACACGAAAGACCTGGTCCAGTGGACGCGGGGGCATCGATACTGGACTGATGAAGACTAGAAAAAGGCAGCCTGGAAGGACGAATCCAGGTTCCTTTTCCATCATGCGGATGTCGGGATCCGATTTCGTTGCAAGCAACAGGAGGGCACAGGTGTCAACAACACAGGCCCGTAGTGGTGGTGTGCTGGTAGAGGAATGTTTTCTCGGTCCATTTCAAAATGAAAATGTATCCCTTTATGACTACCTACTACCTTTGATCCTCAAGCAGATGGACATTTCCAGCAGATAAGGTACCCGCTCATAAGGCTCATAACGTCAGCGAATGATTCCAGGAACATGCCGAAGAGTTTTCCTTGATTCAGTGGCCTGCACAATCCCCGGATTATAACCCCATACATCAAGGGGAATGAGCTGTTCTCTGCGAGGCTGTCCAATCTACAGCTACTGCGCGACTCAGTAATTTCCGCAGGGTACGATATTTCTGTATGACGTTTCCAGTATCTGCCATATTCCATGTCCCGACGAATTCGGTCTCAGTGAAAATAATCCCTTTTTGACGGTGGTGGAACTAGAATCTCCTCGCTCCGGAGCCAGTTATTCTCCTCACTGAACTACACCCACCTTAGCTTACCGCTGCAATTTGCCTTTTTGACTCTTGTGTCACCCTAGAGGTACGTCACATACACTGAAGAGCAATTGAATTAGATACAGCTGGCGTTATGCAAATGTGCCGCTGTGGGCGGCCCTGTAAACTGAAACTACATGACGTATGTAGCGATCCGACAATATAAGGAGTGATGCGACGGGAATCAGTAAGAGTCGGACGCAGTATGGGTAAGACGAAGGATCTAAGCGCATTTGATCGTGGGCAAATTGTCGGGGCCCGACGAATGGGTCACTCCATCTTGGAAGTCGTGCAGGCACTGGGATTTTCACGATCCACTGTGTCACGGGTGCCCAGTGAGTACATCGAATCCGGTAAAACCATCCCTACAAGGGCCAACTGCCGCGGACAAGAGCGTGTGTATGAGCGAGATCATCGTCGGCTAGCTCGCACTGTAACAGCGGATAGACGGGCTACAGTGCAAGAAATCACTCGGCAATTTAACGCTGGTGCACAAAAACGTGTAAGCAAGATGTTATCGGGATATCCTGGACGACCATTTGCTCCCGTTTGCGCGTCTTCAACATCTCACTGGGGACCTCATCCTGCAACAAGACAATGCACCGTGCCATCTCTCCCGAATTGTATCCGAATGGTTGGATGAACACTCCACCGACGTCACCTCGCTTCCTTGGCCAGCTAGGTCACCTGACCTCAATCCCATCGAGCACATCTGGGATGCCATCGAGAGAGATGGTCGAGGCTCTGACCCCCTCCATCAAATCTTCGTGAACTGTGGGAGCTTGTTCAGGGGCCGTGGATCCGTATGGCTTCCCAATGCTTCCGGTGTCTTGTCGAGTCCATGCCGAAACGAATTGCTGCCGTCATCAGGGCGAAAGGTGGTGCTACACGTTACTAGACAGGCATCTCTAACTCAATTGCTCTTCAGTGTATTTCTATTTCCCCCTTGAGTAAGGCGGGGGCACGAAATTGCAGGTTTCGTGTCCGCCGCAAACCATGCTTGAAAGAGAGCTCACTGTATAAAAAGGAGTTTTTTTATTAATTCCAGACGATGTGTCGAAGAAACATCACACATTTTTAATAGTGTCAATATAGGGGTTCTGGCGCATTACTTCCATATTGACACTACTCATAGAAGAAGGAATTCTCATTAATTCCAGAAGATGTGTGGTAGAAGCATCACACATTACTCTCGAACCTCACAGCCAGGAGATTAATTTTGAAGTTCGGGCGTCAATGCGAAAATAAGTCCTTTTTACCGATGGTGAGATTCGAAATCACGCCTCCTCGCTTCGGAGCCAGTTATTCTCCCGACTGAAGTACACCGACTGTGGCTTACAGCTACAAATTGCTGTCTTGTGTCTTGCGTCACCATAGAGGTAGACCACAGCTCTTCTGCAAGCCAGGGGGGGGCGGAACACGTTACAAATTAGGCGTGCCTAATAAACTAGCATCGCAGTGTATATTGTACTGCTCAGACGATTTTTGATAAAACGTTTAAATAAAAAGCATTTGATAGTCTGTTCTTTGGAAAATAACAGGAGCTTACAGTATATAGCAAAAGAGAATAATAAAATACGCAAATCTGGTGTAAATCCATAATTTAAGAAATGCAAGCCAGTTTTGAAGACTTTGTTAGTTTTCTAAGCATACGTTTGACGCTCTAACTTGAAAATTAATTTTAGTGACTACACATAGACGTTTAGTTGTGCTCAGTATTTCTTGAAGCATTCAACTGCACAAATTCTGAATGCTTGCAGAAAAAAACCTATCTATACAGTGTTAGTTCAAACACATTTTTTCGGGGTTCAACGACCACTATGAGAAAATCTGAGGGCTACAAGCAGTCGCCCGTCCCTAGTTTGGGGCCACGGGTTCCAGGGAAGGGAGAGATCCAGAGTAATCGGACAAGAACACCATTCATTCCTCATCCGTGACTCAGACTCGGGGCCATCTCTGATGAATGGTCAGAAGCCAGCGCCTCAGATCACTCCGGCACCTGCTTTATTATACGTGAAAACAAAAATGTTTAAAACGTTGAACAGGAAGGTTTTTTATTTCAAAGTTTAACGGTTCCCCATTAGCATTAAAGGATATAAGAAGTCGTCCGTACCTAATTTATGGTCACTAATTCCTGGGGAGTGACAGACACGGTGACGTACAGCAAGCCACTGCCATCATACCTCATCTAGGAATTTAGCCGATTTACAACTCCGAGGAATAGCCCTTAACACCTGTGCTTCTGATATAATGTCGACCAAATTGTGACCACATTTACTCTAATCCTATTTTCCATATACGATCTTAAATTTACCAGACGCGAGAATTTTTCGTAAACGGAATACTTTTATTTTGATAGAGTTTATTGTATTTGCATTTGTGATTTTACTGTACATCCAAGTGACCATCTGAGTAACTAAATGATTGTAACACAATCATCCGGTTAACTGTGTATGACCAAGACTTTCAGTACTCCTTCAATTTCCCAATTATCATAAAACAAACAAACAAATAAACAAACAACAACAACAACAAAAAACAAGAAAGATGACACCCAATTTTCGGTTGTAATAAGCATGTCTTTTGAACCCTTTCTGATGAGAATGAAAATTTTCAAAGTTATTCATATTCAATGGGTCGGTTAGAAAAAAGAATTTAACCGTATTTGTAAATACAATCGATAAATCATCCACAAATAGAAACAGCTACCTACTCCCACCAGCGGCTAAAAAATATGTTACCAAGATTAACAAATGGTGCACAGAAATTTTTCACGGCAGAAGGAACACAGCAGAGACAAAGGAATTTTCAAATCGAACAGTTAAAAGAAGAAATATAGAAGGAAACGTGATTTAAATCTACGCCCCCTAGACCCTGGCAGAAGAATTTTGCATAATGGATAAGTTGAAAATATGCAAAAAGTATTCTTCATAGCAAAAGCTATGCAAAAAAAAAAAAAAAAAAAAAAAAAAAGAATTTTTCAAATGCGTCGCCCGAAAGTAGAGATAGCGAGGAAGGTCGACCTTTACGCCACTAGCGGAAAAGCTGAGCATTACTTAAAGAGGATAATGTTCTACATATTTATTTTAGCGAATGGCATACAGTAAAAAAAGACATTTTTCAATAGGATTTTTAGAAGAAGAGATACAGCTGCGAACAAAAGTACACAAACACACTAGCGACAGAACTGTAAACTACAAGTAAAAAAAAAAGGAAAACATTTATATGCAAAACATTTCGCTCCGGAAGCACTCTCTGCTAAAGAAGAATTTTTCAAATCGGTCACTTAGAAGCAGAGATATCGACAAAAATGAGATATACATCAACGTCTCCTGGTGGAAAAACTATGCACTAATTTAAACAGAAGGTATTCTCACAAAAAGTTTTCCGAGGTGAGCGGTATCGGTCCACGAAACAATATTTTCAATCGAGTTTTCAGAAATGCAGGTTTTTCTGCAAATACATCAAAAACAGAAATAAAAACTTACTCCCTTGGTAGTCAAACTATTCTCCACAAGAAATTAGAAATTATATCTTGAGCATTGCCCACCAGACGCTGTATCCGATGCAAAAAAAAAAAAAAAAAAAAAAAAAAAAGAATGATATCGGATTTTTAGAACCAGAAATATAGAAGAAATACTATATTTCTGGTTCTAAAATCCGATATCAAAATTTACTTTACGCCACCTAGCGGACAATATATACATTACTTGAAAAAGAAACTGTACCCAAAATACTCTTCGTTATAAATGGCATCGAAAGAAAGAAAAAGAATTTTTTCAATCGTATATTTAGAAGCAAATATATTGGGTTGGAAAGAATGTAATGTCCTACAACGCGGTACCCAAAGTCGAAGCTCCGGCCATGGTGCTCACATTGGCCACTGAGATTGAGCAGCACACCGGCATGACATCAGTAGTCAGAAGGAGTAGAGTGTAAGCGCCAGCCAACATGGAAGTGGACAAGGAGCATATCCGCCATTGCATGCTGAATAAGTTTCGTCGAGGAAGCACCCCTGCAATTGCTGTAAGGAACATTACCAGTGTGTACCCCAATGCCATATCACATCGTCAGTGCTGTCGTTGGCTGGAACGGTTTCGAGAGGGAAGTTTTGACCTATCAGACTGTCCCAAAACAGGAAGACCCACAACAGTGGATATGGACAACCTGAAGACCTTAGTGGAGATTGATCCATGTGTGACCACACGGGAGTTTGCCGAACAGCTGAGGACTAACCACACGAACATTTTCACGCACCTGCGTTAACTTGGGAAGGTGTACAAGAGGGGAGTTTGGGTACCCTATCAACTTACAGTTGAGCAGAGAGTAAATCGCATGAGTGCATGCGTTTCTCTGCTTGCACGTGACCAAGTTGAACCATTCTTGGACCGCATGTGACAGGTGACGAGAAATGGGTCCTGTATGACAATGACAGCGTCTGGAAACAGTGTTTGGCCCCAAAACAGAAGCCCATGCCGACCCCCAAAGCTGGCTTACATCCACGTAAGGTCCTGCTGTCTATATTCGGTGGGATATGCGGTGTTGTGTTATTGAGCTGCTGCCTGCTGCCGGACAACACCGCTATCACCGACGATGTGTACTGCCGTCAGCTCGATAATCTGCATGCATCGCTCACGTTGAAACAAACAGCACTGCTGAACCGCAAGGGCATCCTCCTACAGGACGATGGAGCGAGACCTGGCACAGCACGGGTGACCTGTCACAAGATCAAGAACGTAAGCTAGGAACTACTGCTGCACCCAGCCTATTCCCCGGACATTGTCCCAAACTACTACTACCTTTTGCGGTCGTTCCAGCATTTCCTGGAGGGACAGCGGTTCACCAACCGGGACGACATCGAACGCACACTTACTCACTTCTTTGCGTCCGAACCGCCACAGTTCTACAGGGAAGACATCCAACAGCTGCCCAGACGATGGGAGCAGGTCGTGGCAAACGAGGGCGACTACATTTTGGACTGATTTGTACTTGTATGTACGGTAATTGACACTTTTCTGTTGCTTTGCATAAGCAGACATCACTTTCTTTCCACCAACCCAATACATGTATAGAATAAAATGTATATATTTTGAATTCAATAGCATCAGCATTTACGCCCTGTATCGGCGAAATTATTCCTCGAAAAAAAACCAACAAACAAAAAAAAAAAACCCATAAAACATGGATCATCGTTCTCACATTTCAAGCTTTCCAATGCAAAAAGAGTTTTTGAAATCGGACTAATAAGTGTTGAGATACGGTGTCCACAGACGGACGAAGTGATACTGCTGTATAACCACGTATTTTTTTTTTTACAAAAGATGGGCTGTAAGTCTGTGGAAACAGTACGTCTGTTGACTCGGCAGTTACTTTGGTGATTGCATAGTACATATCGTGAAACATCCGAACTTTGTCTCATTTTTATCTGAAGACGTGTCTGTCTGGAGACTTCGGTACCTGGCATCACTGTTTTCTCCGCTTAGGCTATTCTCGGAACGCTTTCAGATCGCTGCTTTGAGGAGAGCAGGGCCAATAACCCCTGAAGATTAAGAAAGCCTCCGAACTGGTCTGTGAAGTCAGAGCTAGTGGGCCGACCGACTCGAGCCTCGAGCTCTTCACCTCCTGAAAATGCCAACGAAGTACCGCGGTGTTTACGCAGAGAAATAATTTCTAGAGTGCGATACCAGACAATTTGCGCACACTGCAATAAATCGACCATGTTTTTTTTTCTCTGTAATTTTTATCCTTAGATAACATCGAAAGACTATATCTTTAGCTTTCATTTTTTTTTCTTAGTTTACAGCAATGCTACCTGTAAATCGGGGAATTCCGAAGTTTTGTTCTTGTGCTGGGAAATGATTTCATGTACGGGTCTTAAAACTAAATATTTTAGGAAATTTTTCCTTTTGTTTGCAATTTGGCTAAAGGAGCACAAACATAAGTTTTTTCACGCATAACGTGAAAAGCCCAGCATTTTACGTTAAGCATTTTTGCAACTACGATTTTTTTAAATGCGTTAATGGCAAATTGGTAGGACTGTATGAACATAATCATTTCACTTAAAACTTTTAGAAATTCCCTTCGCGTTCGATTCACTAAAATGAAAGAAAAAAAAAAGATTTTTCCTTAATTACGTAAGGAACGCGACGCAAAATTTCCGATTTAGTGAGTATATTTACTGAAAATACGGTAAGATGTGTGCACAAATCTTGCAAATGCTTCTAGAAGGTAAAAAACAAATAAATTATAAATTAGAACCATTTAAGGAAAAGTTCTTTGTCAAATCAACAAGGAATGTATTAATTTGGATATCTTCGAATTTATGCACATAACACTGCAAATTTTATGCTGGAAAATCTGAATGTCATATTTTTGTCCATTTTTCCATATCTGTAACGATATTGAAGATAGCAATTAACACATTAACAGACTCCCTAAAAAGCGGAAAACACATGCATCAATAAATGTGTTCCTTCATTATGCATAAGTACTTTCTTTTTTGCACGATGCTCTTCTTGTAGGGAGGAACGTTTCACTGCCAATATTTCTGAAACTATCCTAGTACATGTGACTATGAATGTAACTAGGAATTAAAGTGCTGCTTTGCAAAAGAGTTATATGTAGACAATTCAAGTTCATAGTTCTCTAATCCGAACCTCAATCTCTACCACAACTTAATTTAAATTAAATTGTATATTCACTAACTTAAAAAAATTGTAAGCCCATGAATATATGTAACACATACATTTTAACTTATCAGGCAGTAAACTTCAGGGATTGTGCTGAAGTTTAATGATATAAGTGAATTCTTTCGGACACATTCCAAACTTTCGGTACATTTGTTTGACAATCCAATAAACTTTTTTTAGGCTAGCCTCTTCAGATAATCAGAGCACCAAGTAGTTCTGTACATTTCGTGCGAATTCTGGTTTTTATTAGGACACTGATACACAGCAATTTTGTGAAGAAAAATGACATTTGTTTTACGGAAACGAAATGTTGATTAATAAATAACGTAATTACTTATTGCCAGTTTCTTTGCCTGGTTAACTTTAGGCACTTGATGCGCTGATAATATCTGTACATCTACGTTGGGTTTTTTTTTTTTTTCAATTTGAACACTACTAACTACGAATTTTGTAAAGAAAAATAACATTTATTTTATAGAAATGAAATGTTGAATGGTAAGTAATATTTAAGCGACAACAAATAATGAGCTGATATTCCGTCAATCAAAATAACGACTAACAATTCACTAAATTATAATTGTATTTACAACGAAAGAAGAACATGCTATCATGAGATTAATTAGGCTTAAGTAACCTTTGAATTCACGGTGGGTTCAAAATTCTTTATCCGTACGGAAGAAATCCATCTTCTTCGAAGGCTTTCACCTTCAGGAAAGCTGAAAACAGTGGCTTTTGGATGTGCTTTGTAATTAGATCTACATAAATAGGCACTCAATATTTTCCCGACATGTTGCATAAAAACGCTAACTCACGTGCACGACTACCGAAAGCTCAATACTGACCAATGCCGCATGAATGCGCAGCTAATATCGGCATTCTCCTTACGTTTGCTCTTTGACCTCTCTGGAGAGAGGGATTGCGATCAGGCCTGAATTGCGATAGCCTTCTGACCGTGACGTCACACCCGTCTTGCCTTCTCAGCAATACCTTCATAGTTCGCGCGCTGGGGCTTGCTCTCCAGGGCTGTCGCGAAGGCAGTTCCGGTGGTACGCCTTGCGTTTTTAACAGTACGTATATAATAAATTACAACGTGAGAAATCGTTGTAGGACTACAGTACGATGAGCTCATAAGTGATTTTGCCACTGTTAAAGCAAGAAAACTACACTTCATTTGAAAACCATTTATAATCCGGGATTTTTGCGCGCTTTGACATCGTTGTTAGATGTCACACAAATTAACTTATGCAGAGCGTGTTCAGAAAGTAATGCCTCCATATTTAAATACAAGCCCAGTGTCCCGATATCAGATTGAAACAAAACAAGAACAAAGCTCAGAATTTCTACTTTAATTCACATACTTTATTTTTTTACATAATCCCTCTCACGCTCAATACAGATACGCCAACATTTAACAAGTATTTTAAACTCGTCTCTGTAAAAATCTTCTGGTTGTTCTCGGAACCATTTCCTCGTAGAGGCTTGAGCATCTTCATCACAGATGAACTGAATTCCTTTCAAATGTCTCTTGAGAGTAGACAACAACCAGAAGTCGGCGGCGCTAAATCTGGGCTGTAGGTAGGGTGTTCAAGTACTTCAAACCCGATTTTCTGTATGGCCGCTGTAGTGAAAGCACTGGCGTGGGATTTGGCCTTGTCGTGTTGCAGAATCGTTGGCTCCCCTCCATGCACATGGTTTATTCTTTGCTTTTACTTGTTTGGGGTATGCACGTAAGTCTCAGAGTTGGTAGTCGAACCTTTGACCATGTACTCTTGAATAATAATGCCTCTGTAAAACCAGAACACAGTATGCATTCACTTACCGGCAGAAACTGGAGTTTTGAAATTTTTCACTCTAGGAGAAGATGGATGCCGGTATTCCAGCGATTGATTTTTCACTTCTGGATCATAATGGTGAACCGAACTCTCATCACCAGTTACAATGCTTTGGAGAAAATCACTTCCATATTTTTCAGAGCGAGCAAGCAACCATTGCCATGTTTCAAGTCTTGATTTCTTCATTTCAGTCGTTAGGTGACGCCGTACCCAACGAGCACACACTTTGTTGTATCGTAAAACGTTAACAATGTCATTGACACAACCTAAACTAAGGTCCAGCTTACCTGCTACGGTTCTCTGAGTTGTTCCTCGATTTCTCCTGATTACCTGATCGTCATTTTGCCTGTTCAAATCGCAAATTGCGATTACGGGCCTCTCACCCCGTGGCTTATCATTTACTGCCATCATTCTTCCACTGTCCTTTGATTTTCTTACCCAACGACATACAGTGCTTATATTCAAAGTTCCAGAATCCTAAACTGCCACTAATCTAGTATGAATTTCCTTGGGGGGTACATTTTTTCATGAGTTAAAAACTCGACAACTGATCGTTGTTTGACAAAAGTCGACACAGTTGAATTAAATACGAACAAAAGATGTGCGGAGTTCTGTTACGCAATAAAATGAAGCGCCGCCCCGGTGGCCCACTGGTCTAAGCGATGGTTTCTGATCATTCGTCTGAGATGGGTCCGGGTTCGAATCTCGTGAGGCATGGATGTTGTGTTTGTCTTACGGCACTGGCTCTCTCTCTCTCTCTCTCTCTCTTCCCTGGAACCAGTGGCCCTAAATTAGGGACGGGCGAACGCTTACAGTCCCCTGAGTTGCTCACGGCGGTCGTTAAAGCTCCAATCAAAAGAAAAAAACCTCATGGCACAAATAAGTACTTGCCGTGTGACCGTAGGCAACAAGGTATGCGCGTGACACTTGTGCGGAGGCATTACTTACTGAACACGCCTCCTAGTAGACATTGCTTTTCCTTAAAAAGTAGGTAAGTCTTATATAATCCATGTTTAAATTCCCTCACACCACAGCAGCTAAGGTGGGAGATATTGGCTGTAAATTTATTCCGCTGATCAAAAGGACTAATAAGTTTGTAAGCCGTAAGAAATATGTAAAAGAAACTTCTTTCACGAGAACTTTCTTCAGACTACTTTGGAAATTTTCTGAGTGTTTCCTAGTAAAATTATATCATATAAATATCCTGCATTTTTACTATAGGAAACTCTCAGAAAATATGTTCTTTCTCTGAGAGTAGACATATGTTCTGAGATTTGAACAAAAATGCTAATATAAAAATAGCAAAATCTTATTCAAAAAGCTTTATTCAGACAATTTTTAACATGAGCTTCACATATGCTATTCTGTTTAACCGGTTTGGTTATCTTTAGTATGAGGATGTAGCACGTGACGTCATCGAGAAGTTTCAGTAAAGTGGCAACAGTCCTTGCAAGTTCCTGAAGGACAAACACAGCTGGCTGCCTTGCAGTTATTGTGTAAAATGCAATCATTAGCGATCAATGTTAACAAAAATATTGAAGAGTTAGACTCTTCAAAGGTAAAAAATCTTTTAAAAGTTAGTTTTATCCATAAGTCAGTGATTTCTGGTAAGGCTGAGAACCTATCTTTTACTTGTTCAAATGCTGTTGGCGTGCAGTGCTTGTACATATTGGGCCAGTCGTTTCACTTGTTGATTCGAAGTTTTCAAGTTGAATTTAAAAGGTGTTGGCTTTTGTTTTGCGTAGGTTTTATTGCTACTGACTATTTTCTGATAGAACATCCTTCAGAGTTTGTCTCTTAGTCAAACAAATTCCTAAATCAACGCTTCGGTATCAAATCTGCACTTCTGTGCGCTTGGGTTTTTCACCTTCAGGGATTTCTATCCAGAAGGTTCCTGGCTGATCAAGGAGGTGTTGAAACTTTTTATAGAGCTGAAAGTTAATTTGTTAGCCAATCTGATTGTTAGTCAGAATCAAATCTCTTCGACTGTTCTGGATTTTTTAGGAGTGCTTAACCCACTTTTTTGCGAATTTTCGGCTTTTCACTTAGTATTTTCACTTTTAAGATTATTTGGCTCTCAGTGTTGGGAGATTTTTGTTTTTTACTTTAATATTTCGTTCTATATATTTCCTCCCCAAACCACCGTTGATTTTATATTTAGTAACCTGGATTTTTAACTGGAGCTGAAGTACACTTTTGTGGAAAAATGCAAATAATGGATAAAATTATTTCCAAATGAAATTTTTTTGGTGTCTAGGTCTGTTTACAGACTGGGATTATGCTGCTAAATTAATTTACGGATAAATAACGTAGGGCGCAAATCGAAATTATCGGTTTTTTTTTACCACAATTTTGCGTGGAAAAACAGATTTTGCTCTAAATTTTTCTAAGTCTTGGAAAACATTTCCCAGAACTAAGAGAAACACTTTTTATTGAAGAGTTCCTAATTACTCACTAATTAGTGATCACACTAAATTACCATGTAAAAGAATATCCACGATAATAAAATGTTATTTGCTTCAATACTTTTATATGCCTCGAGCTGTTGTATGGTAAAGGCGGTTCGACCAAAACAAAGTAATAGAAAATATTTACTATTTGTACTTTCGGAAAACTTTTCGCGTCACCTTTGAAGATACTTGCATTCAGCACATACAGATATTTTTCTTCAATCTCTTAAATTTTTTCCAAATACCGCATTTTGTACTTGGAAGTTAAACTTTCAAAGTAGGACGCCATCATTTCAACAGGGACTGGTTGTCCTTCACTTACGTTACTAAGGCTCGTTGTCATGCTAAAGTCACGTGTCTGCTACAACCTCATTCTTTCATATTTTTTGTATTATTATCATTACTTTTTATTATTGTTTTAAAGAACATTTCATCCCTAGTTAGATTCTTGAATTTCCTAGATTTTTTCTCTACTATTCCATACGCGATCTTCACTAACATCCATTTTTCTATGTAGAAGGCCCCGCCCCGTTTTATTGGAATAGGCATGCCCCCGAAATTGGAGCGATGACCCTGGAGGTGCGTCTTGGAAATCGCAACTTTTGAAAAGAACAGACTTTAGGAAATTAAATGTTTCAGCTGGATTAATTACCTCAGCAATTTTTTTCAGAAGTGTGAAAGGAAATTTCTTCCAAACCGGATGCCAACTTCGAAACTTTTTTTGGAAATTCTTAGCATTAAATTTTAACGAGAATGAAACGCCGCTGTTTCAACATTATCTGTAATTTTAAATATTGCATTAAACACCTGCGTTCAGAACTTTTCCCCGAACGAAGCAAACAGAGCAGCGCCACAAGCTGACACAGTTTTTTACAATAAACTGCAGTTGTACATCAGCTCCTCAATGCTTTTCTGTTTTGTTTAGGTCATTAAAGGTGCTATCGAGCATGCGCTTCATATTACGTGCTCCTAGTGGCCACGCAGCTTGAAAGTACCAGCCTCTCTTTGCGCCGAACAAGCTCATTCCAGTTTTTCTTTCTCTGTCATGTAAAGAGTATGGTAAGTTACTGTGGAAAGTAGCATCTCACACCCCAAGAAATACTTCGCGGAATACTGAATAATAAGAAATGAGGTGAAGATACGCTTGATGTATCGCTGTTCCGCCAGCTCTCCTTTTATCATGACCACGATCAGGTAAACATAACTCAGGTACTTATTTTCTGCTATAAATTTTTAAAAGCATTTCGAGTTTCATTTTCAAAAGTTGTAGCGAAGCCCTTGTCAGTTTCTGCCAACATTTTCTTAAAATTAAGGAAGAAATTTATTTCCAAATAAATGAAGTCATCATGAATTGAGAGGTTTGTTCCCCTAAGAAATCAAGAAAGTAGCAGTTCATTTGACTTCAAAACTCGGACGCTTTTTCTTTTCAACAGAGTTCTTAAGTGCTAGGAAAATTATTTTTCAAAATAAGTTAAGTAAAATTATGGTATTCAAAATGTAGCGCGCCACCGATAAAAATGGTTTTCTCTAATGGTAGGCGTTGCAAGTGAAAATAACTTTTAAAATAATTAAAATTGCAGTTACAAATAATGCATGCTTAAATGAAATTACTTTTTTTAAAAGTAGTGTCCTGCAGATGAAACTATGTTCAAAAATATTTTGTTAAAATTACAGCATTCAAAATGCTACTAAGCACACAGATGAAGCTACCTTTCTATAAAAGTATTTCGCTACAAATGAAACTATTTTTAAAACTGGTTAAAATTGGAATTATGGAATTCAAAATTCAGCGTGCTTAGATAAAACTAATTTACCATTACAGTAGCGCTCTGTGAATAAAGCGATTGTTAAAAATAGTTCAAATTCAAGCGCTCTCAGATAAAAATTATTTCATATAAAAGCTACAAATATGTTTAAAAATAAAGTTCTTTAAAAATTTCAGTTACAGCATTTGAAATGTAGAGCGATCGGGTAAAACTACTTTTTTTTTTAATAAAAATATTACTTTACAAATAAAATTACTTTTTAAAATAGTTAAAATCACAGCGCTGAGTTAAAACTGGTTTTTGTAAGAGCTACTAATGAAGTGCTTCTAAAAAGTGCGAAAGTTGCAGATGCAACAATCAAAATGTCGCGCTTTCAGATAATACTACGGTTTTTTTTTAAATAGTGCGCTTCAAGTAAAACTGTGCTCGAAATTATTTGGTTAAAGTTATAGTTAGGCATTCAAAATGCTGAACGCTAAGATTTATAGATCTATTTCTTAAAAAAAAAAAAGCGGTGCATATTTATGAAACTATTTTCCAAAATAAAGTAATTATAATTACCCTTACGGAATTCAAAATTCAGCGAGCTTAGATAAAACGACTTTTATTTAAGAATGGCACACTGCGAATGAAACCGCTTTTAAAAATGCAGTAATTAAAACCACAGCCCGCTCAGATAAAACTAATTTTCCATAAGTTCTTATAATCAAAGTGTGACGTACTGCACAGGTAACGCACATGCCAAGACGGCAAGTAGCAATGATAAGCTCTTGCCGGCGTAGCTTAACCGGGAAAGGAGCAGGAGGATGACTGTTCGAGGTCCGCCCCCGACAAAAAATGCGTTTACACAAAACTACTTTTTAAAATATTTAGTTAAAACAAAACAGCAACAAAAAACGAGAGTACTGTGGGACTCGTCCACTCGTAGTGAGTAGTCACAGTGATCAGGCCCATGAGTGTAAATTATGTTGGTAAACTATTTAAGCGAGTTTTAGGTTGTTGCCCCGCTGTAGGTGTGAAAACAGTCTTTTGTACTCTGCATGGCTGTAGCTGAAATATCTTTAGCGTGTGATTTTCAACTAACTGTGTGATCTAATGTTACGTCTAAGTACGTATTTCGTAACAATGGGATTGTCTACGCTGAACAATCTAAGCTTTATTCTCTTGTATTTTTGTAAACTTTTAGAGAATCTAATAACTTCCGTTTCCATTTTGTGCGTAGATTTGACTTTATTCTTCATTTTCATTGATATTATTGAAGGTGGAGTCTGGTGATCAGTGAGTTGGCTTGGTGTGTAAGAGTAGCAGAATCTTCTGCATACAGGGTAGAAGCTCCTGATCTATTTTTAGATTAAATTTCCAATGCAATTGTCTTAATAAGTTACCTTGTGCATTTTATTACTTCATGTGAGCTACAGGAAGTGCAATCAGATCTTCAAACTTTGCCCCCACATATATCGAAAATTATGTAATTCATTTGCAGAAGAATATTTATGAACTGGTATCGTCAATTTAAGGCTGGGGCTATTAAAAGTTCTCACAGAACAATGTGATACAAAAGTTTTGCAGTTTTCCGTATCTGAATACCGTTGAAAAAAAAAGAAAAGCTTTGTGAACATAGGGAGGAATGCTTAAATCAGCGGTTCTCAAACTGTGAGGGCTCTGCGAGCTTGTCATAGAAAAGTTACAGGATTATTGTCCGGTCCATATCGCGGCAGAAATAACAAGAAAGATGTCACTAAATTTTCTCGGGTGAAACCAGCACGTGTTTTGAATGCTTTCCGGCGCAAAAAAAAAAAAAAAAAAAAAAAGAGAATTCAAAGCAAGGGTTTTAGAAAAAAATTCAGAGAGAAAGAAAATGCATTTACGCCTGCTAGAGAAAGTCTGCGTATAATTTAAAATGTGCAAGGTAAGTGGTGTTCTTCATAGTGTATAGAACAGGTTACCAAAAAAAAAAAAAACATATATAAATATATACTTTATATATAAATGTACGAGATGTGCCGATTTAATTCCCGGAATGCACTTGTAGAAAAATGTGTGTATACCTGTACCCTGGCGGCTACTGTCACCTTCGAAATAATCCCCGCCGCCCCGGTGGCGCAGTGGTCTAAGCGATGGCCTCTGATCATTCGTCCGAACGGGGTACGGGTTCGAATCCCGGTGAGGCATGGATGTTGTGTTTGTCTTACGGCACTGGCTCTCTCCCTTCCCTGGAGCCAGTGACCCTAAATTAGAGACGGGCGACTGTTTGTAGCCCATTGAGTTGCTCACGGTGGACGTTAAACCTCCAACCAAAAAAAAAAAAATCCCCTTCCGCAGCTATGCATTTAGTTAGACGCTGTTGTCATTGATGGAGACGTACCTGGAACTGAGTTTCTGGAATACCCTTGAGTTCCTTTGTCACCTTCGAAGTAACTCCCTTCCGCAGCTATGCATTGACTTGGACGCTGTCGCCATTGTTGGAAACAGACCTGGAACTGTGTTTCTGGAATACTCTTGAGTTCCTTTGTCACGTTACGCTTGATGTCAGAAATGTTTGAAAATCTTCGTCCGTCCGTGGCAATTTTCTTTTTTTTTGGGGGGGGGGGATCACAAGGGGCTAAGTCAGGTGAAAAAGGTGGATGATCCAATTTGGTAATTGATTTCTTAGCCAAGAAATCGCGAACACTGAGCGCATCACGGCCTGGGGTATTGTCAGGCCACAGTTCAGCTCTTTTACTTCGAACAGAATCCCGTAACCTTTTCAACACCTCTAAATAGCATTGTTAGTTGACCGTTTGTCCCTGTTCAATCAATTCGTAATGAGCTATTCCCTTGTGATTGAAAAAACGCACAAGCATGGTCTTGAACTTCGAGGGTGACATGCGTGCTGTTTTTGGCTTTTATGTCGCCAAAAGACACTTGACTTTTTCATAACATCCTCACCATACTCCACTTTCAATAGCTTTAACGTTTCAACAGCACTTTTGCCGATCTTCACACAGAATTTGATGTTCGTAAATTTCTGTCACTCATTTTTACCTGAAAACTCACAGATAGATTTGCATTGCTTTCGCAACTGCTCACTAACGAATGGTCCTGCTGGTCTGCGGTTAACGCATGCACTACTTGAAACATGTCCAGACACGTATAGGCACGTGATACTGCCCATATCGCCACAAGGGCGACACTATGCGACCTTTCTGGGAATTAAATTGTCACACCTCGCATGTCTTTCAACCGCTGAACTGGGAAAACAAGGGTGCAAAGATTAATGGAGATTGTTTAGCTCACCTTCGTTTTACTTATGACACGGTCATTTCTGCAACTACCCCTTCAGAGCTGCAGAGTATGATCCAGGAACTTACTGACAAGAGTAAAGAAGTGGGAGTTAAAATGAACTTTCAGAAGACAAAACTGATGTTCAGTGCTTGTACAAGGAATGAAGATTTATCCATTGATGGGGAAAATCTGGAGGTAACCGATACCTTGGGCAACAGATATCAAGCGAGGGCCACATAAAAAAAAGAAATCAACTGGCGTATAAAACCTACTTGGAGAGCTTTTGGAAGAAACAGCACAATTTTCAAGAGCAATATTCCATTATGTCTTGAAAGAAAATTGTTTAATCAATGCATCCTTCCAGTTCTCACGTACGGAGAAGAGACATGGAGTTTAACTGAAAAAGACATACCGAGGCCACAGACAACTCAAAGGCATGGAGAGATGCATGCTTGGAGCAACCAGGAAAGATAAGAAGATGAACTTGTGGATCAGGAAAATGACAAGAGTAGAAGACATCATGATCTAAGTAAAATCTTTAAATTGGTAATTAGCTGGACATATTGCTAGAAGAACGGACCATCGATGGACACAGCTGAAATATTAGACTGGATTCCAAGGGACAGAAAAAGTTCTGGAAAACCACGTGGGAGATGGGTAGATGAAATTCGAAAGTATGAGGGAGTGACATGGAGGAGACTGGTTCAGGACACACTCTTGTCGAAAAAACTTGAGGATACTACCATCCAGCAGTGGATTGATAATGGTTGCTGCCAATGATGATGATATATACATTCATGTTCATAAAAAAACAGAACACCTGAAAGCAGTCGAGCTACGCCTTTGCATTTTACAGGATATGTTCATTAGGCAATACAGAACAAATTATTAGCATCTCGGTGTCATACGTATCAGGTGCGTCGATGTAGCTAATAATCGGTGTGGCCACCTCTGGTTTGTATCACCTGCTGTACGAGCTGAGGTATCGAATCAAATAATGAGTGAATGGTGTCCTAAGGGATAGCCATCCAGACTGTGTTGACCCGCGGCCGTAGTTGGCTAAAGTTCATCATGAGTTGCTGGCGAACGGTCGTATAGCTACACCTGTGGTTTGAACTTGCTCCCAGAGGTTTTCTCCGGGTTATAAATCCGGGGATCTAGCTGGCCATGGCAGAAGTGCAACGCTTTTATCGCTGACGAAAGAATGTTTTGTCGCTGCTGCATGCGGTGTGGCATTGTCTTAATGAAATATAGTCCCGGTAACGTCCTGAAGGTACGGAAGAGAGATCGGCCGTAGAATTGAAGTGTGTTAAGGCACTGGTAATGGTGGTACGGACTCTCACGAGAGGCGATCTGCTTTCGTACCCGATAGCATCGCAGGCATAATACCTGGTGTTGGTACGGCATGCTTGGTGCGAATACACTCTTCCGGACCCCTCTCTTCCTGTCGTTGGCGGACACAGATGCGAAACAAAAGTGCGTTTCATCCGAGAACACGATATTGGCCCATTCATCACGCCACGTCCTTCGTTCGATGCACCACTGCAACCTGGCAGTCCATTGCTGCGGTGTCAAAGATAGCATGAGGAGTTGCCGACGAGCCTGCAGTCCGAACAGTAATTACCGGTGATGTTTTGTTAAAGCTGAAATGGGAGAATGCGTCACAGTTAGCCACTGCGGCGCCAACGCAGTTGGTGATAAGAACGGTCGTTCTAAGACACCCTTATGGTATGACAGTTGTCCCTCGGCGTTGTCTGGGTACCACATCCAGAACCTTCTCTTCGTGTCCTACGCACTTTTTCGTACTATTCCCTGCATACGCTTGCCACTACGAACACACTGCGTCTCACACGAACGGCAATCTCCCGGAGGGAAGCATTGCAGTTTTTCATGCCGATAATGCGACCTTCGTCGAACTCGCTGATGTGACTGTACGACTGTGTTACACAAAGACGAGGCATCCTTACCAACTGCTGACCAAGCACTGACATGCCGACCGAGCCACGAGGTGCTTATAACAGAAAAACGGTCGGTTTTCGGTCTGTGACGTTGCGCAATCTGATTTGCATAGACGCGGTACGCATGTACCCATAACGCCGAAATGCTAATCATTTCTGCAATATTGCCTGATTTAGCATATCCTGTAAATATCAAAGTCGTCGTATAACGAAGTGAGTTTCTCCGTCATTTTTATCCGCGCCAGGATTCGAACCCGGGTCCCCTCATTCCGAAATAAGTTGCTCTACCATTTGAGCTACGCGGACATTTTTATTCTGATTCCTATCTGCCTTTATGTCGTGTGCGTCCTTCTGGCAGGTACGTCACATCTCCTGGTACGTTACATCATCTCCCCCTTATTTTTTTTTTTTTTTTTTTTTTTAAGTGCTGCTCTTATTTTTCCTATCTCGCGGTGTGGAAATAACATCACACCATTGCGAGATTGTGAACGGTCGGGTCATCCGGATAGTTCGGGCGCCATTATAACGAAGTGAAGTTCTCCGTCATTTTTGGTCTACGCCGGGATTCGAACCCTAGTACGCTTATTCCGGAACAAGTTGCTCTACCATTTGAGCTACGCGGACATTTTTATTCTGATTCCTATCTGCCTTTATGTCGTGTGCGTCCTTCTGGCAGGTACGTCACATCTCCTGGTACGTTACAGTAGCACGACTCCTTTCAGGTGTTCTGTTTTTTATGAACATGAGTGTATATTTGACGAAGTTACTTTGGTTGTCAGACATTTTGAGCCTCACGTTACAGGGGTTCATGCTGTTGAACTATTCAAAGTGTAGTGCTGTTGACTGTTTTAAAGTATCCCGCTGGTTACCGATTATTACCACTGATGAGCTATCCACGTTATGTGCCTTAGAAACCAGTAAAGACTATTTCTGTAAGATTCTCTGGCCGTTAGAAAGCCTGATATTGTTCATTGTGTAATTAAGTTATTTGTGCTAGTTATCCGGAGCCCAATGTTAATAAGCTCCAGTATTACAAGTACACAGATGTACGATAATTAATGTTTCAAGGGTACAGACTTTCAAGTCCATAGCATAAATACAAATATATACCTTTTAAAAACATTATACGGTAGTATGCCTGTCTTTATAAATGTTATATTTTTGAATTCATGCATTTTAGTTTCACATCCTTAGAAACATCATTTTAATTTTTTAGAGGGGTGGGGAGAGGCTCAAAATTAGGTTGCTCTTGGGCCTCTATAAATGCTTAATCCACCACTGAAGGTAGCTGAATAAAATACGTATATTTAAATGTGAAACTAAACGCTGTCACTGTTAATATCAGTGAACATTCGGTCGGTAAAAAAAGGAAACAAAGATGTTTCAGTTGAAGCTGTCTCTTCAGAGCACCATTTCAAGGATTTTATGCTTTTCCATTCTTCAGGATTCATAGTGCAAGCACTTAATCTAAATAGAAAACATAAAACCTAAAATCTAGAATACCAGGATGTTAGTATTTTCTGAACACCAAACAGAAAACAAAAAGGAGGGGAGAAATAATAGACTTTTGATAAAGGTTTCTTCCTCAAAAGACCGATTCAACGAATTAACTTGTTTCTATAGTTGAAAAATTCTAGTGAAAAAGTTGCATGTTACACGGAAAATGTACGCTTGCCAAAACTGAATCTGTTATTTCTTTAGTCGTTGAAAAAATTTGGGAAAATATACAGTTGTTTCTTTCGGTTTCAAGTGGAAACGCGAGCGAGAGATTCAAACGTTAAAATGAAAGTGAAACTTCAGTCAGCCATTAGTTGGGTCAAAAGATCATTTCTAAACGTGGGAGAGCCCGTCTCCGTATAACTAAGGAACCGGTTGGAACGGATGTGATTGCAGTTTCTGTGCTTCAGTTCAACGTACTTTGATTTCTTTTCACCTTTTGTATAATCATAAGATCTCTTTCGGAATTAAGTTTTAAACTAATGAAATGTGTTTCCAAATCCGGGCAGCCACTTTCGAACTGCCAGTATCCGTTCCTGGAAAAATTCGCTGTTGGAAAACTTATGATGTAACGAGAACAATAGGGTTAAAGGAATTGGAAGTTATAGTTCCATCTATTAAATTTCTTGAAAGTTTTTGTCTCCTACGGTAAGACGATAACATTAGAACACAGAAAAGCTCAGCATATGTTGGAAATAATCGTGTATAGTTCAGGGATGTCTAATTGACGAGCTACTGTAGCCGCACTTAAAGACCTTGAGTCTTCGGGAGCCATACTTCAAGAATTTCCTCTGGGTTTTATGTAGTTAGAGACGATTATCAGTAGCGTGTTGAAATTGTTTAGATTGTTGGAATCTATCAAGTAATTTTTTTTAGAAAGATGCAAATCGTATAATTAAGAAATAGATGGCTTTTGTCCCTGACGTTGCAGCTCACTTACAGAATTTCGGAAGCGTATTGTAGAGATAAAGTGCACTAAGACCAAAAATGTGTACAGAGATACACTCAGTAGACAAAACATTAGAGATAGGGGAAATGGGCAGTTGACATGGGCATCCCCTGCGCAGAGTGGAACAGACCAAAACCGAACGCAGGCGATAAATAGGCGGACGTTCAGATCAGATCAGATCATATCATATGTAGAGGATTTTAGGAAGGGAGTGTCTGACCCCAGGTCTTAAACAACCCTTAAAAATAGGAAGCTAGGAAATTTGGGCTAGAGTGCCAGATAGGAAAGTGACACGGAAGCGAAGTAGAAAGGGGAGGAAGACGCTCTTTTTTATTACCAGGGGCCAGTACCCGGGGTCCGACGGCTTAACGTGCCCACTCGACGCACGGCGGATATTTAGTGGATCGAGCGTTCGTACCTGCCTGGGATCCTTTCCATGGTAGTCACGAACGTTGCCCACTAAACCACCCGCGGCCCAAATAGGCGGAGCAGGGCCATCGAGCTTATATTAGATGGAGACACCACTGACTCACTGAATCTTTGGCGTGACGTCACATACAGGCAAAAAAGAACTAAATTATTCAGTTGATAAAACAGTAAGCTTGTGAATAATCGATAAAGATTATTGAATTCCTCATTTTATCTGTTTATACGCCTAGGAGCTTTTATTCTATTGGTTTCAAAGCAGCTTCTCGTCTGCGGCTGCGTCGTGCCCTGATGTGACGTCACTTGCAGTACGGACGGTGACTTATGGCGGCCAGTGCTGCGTGGGTAGGAGTGGTGTCTCCACCTGATATAAACTCGATGAGCCGGGCTTCTCAACAGTCTAACGCAATCGACGAGCATGTGTAAACGTGGTGATCTGAGTGACTTTGATCGTGTACGCATTGTCTCTGCAAGACAGATGGGGCATTCTATCGCCCAAGCGTTGTAAGAACCCTAGGGTTTCCGAGGGCAACCGTATTAAGGCTGCACCGCGAGTATACCATCGACGGCGGTACCAACGCCCAGAGAGCAAACGGTGGCCGACCGCACGCCATTGATGACCGGGGTCGACGTAGATTATCCAGGCTCGTACAGACCGACCGCTCGACAATGGCGACGCAAATCACATCCAAATTAATCTTGCGGACCCAAACAGCGTCAGCGAGTGAGCGGTACGGCGCACGCGGCGTACCCTATTAGTGTGCCAGTGTTGACTGCTTGTCACCGGATATTACGCCTCGCATGCTGTCGGAAACATCGAAACTGGACCTCTGCAGAGTGGCGCCGCTTCGTGTGGTCAGATGAATCCCGTTTTCAGTTGTACCGCGCTGAAGGGAGGATGTGTGTGTGGCGTCGACAGCAGGAGGCCATAGCCCCATCGTGCCAGGTCGACTCTGTTCAAGGCGATGGTGGCTCTGTGATGGTTTGGGGAGCCTTTTCATGACATGCATTAGGTTCCTTAGTGTGCCTGGAGAAGTCCTTAACAGCTGCGCGCTACCAGCACGTGCTGGCTGACCACCTACACTCTTTCATAGCTTTCGCGCATCCTGGGGCCGATGGTCTGTTCCAGCAGGACAATGAGCCGCCCAACCGGGCCGCTACCAACCAGACATGGCTCAAGGAACACTCATCTCAGTTTGGAACCATCCAATGGCCCCCAAGGTCCTTGGATTTAAACCCTGTGGAAGCTCACTGGGATGCCATGGAGCTGAACATCAGATTCACGTAATCTGGACAGACGTCTCGGGCGGAGTTGTGGACGATGCTGCAACAGACATCTTTGGCATTACCTCCGCAAACCCGCCGGCATCTAGTGGAGTCGATGCCTTGTTATTCGGGTTACAGGAGGACCACACGCTGTTTGGTAGGTATTTCTAATGCTTTGTTCGTCGAGTGTGGATTGCCGTTCCCTTTGAGTCTCTGCACTGAACGCAAAAAAAAAAATTGAAACAAAGAACTTCTCTGTGTTGACCGATGGGCGCCATACTGGATTCTATGAACTGCTTTAATTACCGTATTTGTCCGAATATAAGACGTACCCTTATTTTTTTCTAAAAAAATAAGAAAAATAAAATGACATTTTAAAGATTTTTATTAAGGAAAAAATTTATGAGTAAAAACGGCAGCTTATGAATCATGGAATCCTTCCGATTTGCGAAATTAGCAATGTTTGACACCGTTGGTGAAAACAACGTAGAGAAACGCCGCGCTGTCCATCAACCAATGGCTTACATGCGCTGGAGGATTTGACCGCAATGTCACACCTACGTACAGCCAGTGACCTTTAGTAGAAAAATATCGGCATTCTGTGGCAAACAAACATTACAAAAAAAAGAAAAAAACATTTCCTGGGAACGGGATTCCCCCCCCCTTTCTTTTTAATCTATAGCTTGGCAAGAACCAAAGAACCATTCGAAATAAAAAACATCGCCAAAGAGACGAACAGAGTAATCTCTGCACATTGTTGGGGAACAGCAAGGAAGCGAGACTGTCAGATACGGCGACATCTTCCGTCGTAAACTTCAAACAAAGTACGTACCCCCAGTTAAAGTTCAAGCAAAATTTGCACGTTTTACGAATGAATTTTTCCAAAAATTACTTCAAAATTTCGACTTCACAGTATTTATGTTACTGTGAATGTATAAGTTTTTGCGTTTTGTCTTCGAAAGTTTTGCGTTAACCAAAGAATTTGCTGCATCAATAATGCTTTTGTCTGTTGTGATGTTTAGTCCTGAGATGCGGTTCTTTCCCTTCTTTTTCTATCACTTCCCTTCATAAAAGAATATGATAGCATAGGCGCCGGCTTCTGAAAATTTCGAGGGGTGCTGAAATTCAAAAGGCAGGTACCGTTTCCAGTGTTGAAAGATTAGATGTTTAAATGGACCTTGTCTTCAGTGTAAACGAAAACAAAGCGGTAAAGGATTTCACGATAAAGATATTACATTTTTTTATAGCAACCAAATTCTTGAACCCCGTTTTAGTTCTTCCGATTTAATTTTCTCTAATGTGCGTACAAGAGGTCCATAACGTTTTTTCTTTTGGACAAAATTTGAGCATTGTGTTGGGACTACTACCAGAAAACCAAACCTGTTTAAAAAGGCTGAGATTGGCAATATATATCATTAGTCAAAACAGATAGTAGACTAATAGCGCGATCTTTCAGTAGCTCGCTCTAGCAGTAGCAAACAAACTGACGTGTTCAGTGTTGGAATGGAACGCGCTTAATAATCACTGCACTGTATTATTTTCCTTACTTGTTATTGTTAGCCTTTAGCGTATAACGCAGCACATATCGCAGTGAAATTTTTGTTTGATCAACAAGTGTAACTTGTAAATCTCCACCCCCACCCCGCCATCATTCATTTTGCAGTCCATGTGAACCGGTTGTTATCGATTTAGTGTATCACCCCTGCGCGGATTAATTGGTGTTACTATTGGTGACTGCTTATATGTTTTATAAAGCTAGGGAGGAAAAAAAAGCCTTAACAGAATTATGTCATACAAACAAACAATAACTGCAACAACAACAACAACAACAACAAAAAAAAACCTTGAAAATTATCCTTTGAGCGAAAAAAGATCATTCGCAATCTCGTTGTGTGTCTTCTGCTTTCGGGCGTTTATGGCCTTATGACCCTACCGAAGCTCATTGCGTGCATGGTGAGCTGCTGACAACTTACTGATGTACAAGTAACGTGATTGCGAAAAAACATAAAAGCAAAACCTGTTGCTTTAAACAATTAGGAAGGTAGGGTACAAACCACATCCCATACTCCCGATTTCTCGCTTGCTTGGCTGTCTTATTTCTTAAGTGTTTATTCGGTATCAGTGGTTAAAATACGATTTTTTGAAGATATTTGCGCTATATTCCCATTACCTTATTTAATTTTATGTAAAGTGGGACTAAATATTTAAGTATGAATCCAGTACCTATAACAAAAATTCGGAGGAGTGCGGAGCACGCCCCCCCCCGCCAAATTATTTCAAGGGGTGCTCAAGCCCCTGAGCACCCCCGTAGTTGGCGCCTGTGTATGATAGTCCTTTTCATGTCCGTTTCAGACTGCTATGTACAACATGTGAGGTATGAATTTAAACTATATTTTATATCATTAACTCATGAATGCACGGGTATGTACAAGGGCACAAATACACATCTCTAGCACGACAGCAAGGCCGGCTCATAGAAAACACACACACGTACACTGAAGAGCAATTGAATTAGATATACCTGTCTAGTAACGTGTGGCACCACCTTTTTTCGCTCTGATGACGGCGGCGATTCGTCTTGGCATGGACTCGACAAGACACCGGAAGCATTGGGAAGCCATACGGATCCACGACCCCTGAACAAGTTCCCACAGTTCACGAAGATTTGATGGAGGGGGTCAGAGCCTCGAACATCTCTCTCGATGGCATTCCAGATGTGCTCGACGGGATTGAGGTTAGGTGACCTAGCTGGCCAAGGAAGCGAGGTCATGTTTGTGGAGTGTTCATCTAACCTTTCGGATACAATTCGGGAGCGATGGCGTGGTGCATTGTCTTGTTGCAGGATGAGGTTCGCAGTGGGATGTTGAAGACGCGCAAACGGGAGCAAATGGACGTCCAGGATATCCCGGTAACGTTGACCTGTGAAGGACGATGTCACACGTACCAGGGGTCCCATTTCAGTCCACGTAAACAGTCCCCAGACGAGAATGCCACCCCCACCAGCTTGAAGAGTACCCTGCTGGCAAGAAGGATCCGTCGCTTCGTGTGGTTTGCGCCGTACTCGTATCCTACCATCCGCATGTACCAATGTGAATCTCGACTCATCAGTCCAGGCAACATTTTCCCACATGTCAAGGGTTCAGTGGCGTTGTTCCTGCGCCCATGCTAATCTTTGCACCCTGTGATGTGCGGTCTGCAGCGGTACCCTCGTGGGACGATGGCTTCTGTACCCCATAGCGAGGAGATGGCTCTGGATGGTGTGGCTGCTTACGCGTTTTTGTGCATCAGCGTTAAATTGCCGAGTGATTTCTTGCACTGTGGTCCATCTATCCGCTGTTACAATGCGAGCTAGCCGACGATGACCCCGCTCGTCCACACGCTGTTGTCCACGGCAGTTGGCCCTTGCAGGGATGGTTTTACCGGTTTCGATGTACTCACGGTGCACCCGTGACACAGTGGCTCGTGAAAAACCCAGTGCCTGCATGACTTCCGAGATGGAGTGACCCATTCGTCGGGCCCCGACAATTGGCCCACGATCAAATGCGCTTAGATCCTTCGTCTTCCCCATACTGCGTCCGACTCTTACTGATTCCCATCGCATCACTCCTTATATTGTTGGATCGCTGCATACGTCATGTCGTTTCCGTTTACAGGGCCGCCCACAGCGCCACATTTGCATAACGTCAGCTGTCTCTAATTCAATTGCTCTTCAGTGTAGTTAACAATGGCTAAACATAAAAGTATAGCATATACAAGCATTCACGATATATTGACATTGTAGAAAAAGTGTAAAAGAATATCAATTACCTAACATAAACCGACAACATTTTTAACTCATTTGTCAGTCTTTATCGCAGCATAAATACATGGCAATAGTAATGACCTTCGGTATATAAGACGCAGGGGGACTTTGACATCAATTTTTGTGAAACAAAAAGTGCTTCTTATATTCCAAAAAGTTTGGCACTTACCAGATCAACTTTAATGAGCCGACGGCTCCAATGTGTACTCGCAAAGAATCAGCAGGCAAGGTAAGTGTATGAAGTGGCGTTATGTTGACTGCTGTGTCTGGACAATATGGCGATAATTACACTGCCGGACAATTGCTAAGGACGGATGACAATAGCAACGATAGCAACCATAAAATGGAAGGCAGGAAAATGTGGAAATTAGCATAAGTGCGGGATACAGTAAGACGTGTTGTGCGTATGCAAATTTTGGATTGCCGAACTTGTTCGTGACGTCATAGCGCTGATAAGAGATATAAAGGATTTGACGCGTATTGACCGTTGTTGTTAAAACGCAAAGTTGAAAGGGAAAGAATCAATTGACGAACTTGCAATTCTCAGTATGTCTTCCCGACATCACCTAGATGATTTTACGCGTGGCTGTATTATTGGCAAGATTGAAGAAGGGCGAAAAATAACAGATGTTGCCAGGGAGTTCGACGTCAGCCACAGTGTTGTTTCAAGGCTTTGGAAATAATTTCAAACAAATGGAGAGTGTAGCAAACGTCACGGGGGAGGTCGTGTTCGCAGTACGACACCTGCAGAAGATCGGTACATAGTGCTATCAACAAAAAGACACCGGCGCAGCACAGCTAGTGAGGTAGCAAATCAGTTTACGGCTGCTACTGGCAAGCGGATCTCCCGAAAAACTGTCGCCAGACGTTTGCATGAAGGAGGACTATACGCCCGCTATCCTGTTGTGTGCATCCCATTGTCCAGACGTCACCGTACCGCCCGTTTGCAATGGTGCCATCAACATCGCAATTGGACTGATAACGACTGGTCTGCTGTCCTCTTCTCAGATGAGAGTAGATAGTCTATCATCTGATTGTCGACGACAACTGATCTGGCGTGATAGTGGTACTGCATATTGTCCAGCAAACATACAGGAAAGGGACCGATATCCGACATGTAGTGTCATGGTATGGGCTGGCATCATGATCAATGGCCGTACGTCTCTCTATGTGCTTCCAACTGGGACTATGACTGGCCAACGATACATTAATGATGTTCTGCTACCTCATGTTCGCATGTTCCGTGGTGCTGTCGGTGATAGATTCATTTTCATAGACGACAACGCAACATGTCATCGAACAGTCGCTGTCCAGGAGTGTCTTGAGAGCGAGGATATTCAACGCCTCGTATGGCCATCACGTTCTCCAGATCTGAATCCCATTGAAAATGTGTGGGATGCTTTGGGGAGGAGTCTTGCTGGTCGCCAATGCCCTCCAATAAACAAGGACACCCTCATCCGTGCACTGACAGAGGAATGGGATAAATTACCCCAACAGCTGCTTGATAATGTTGTGCAATGCATGACGCGACGTGTGGAATCTTGCATCGCCCTCCATGGTGGCCATATCCCGTATTGACATCTTACGCCGGAACGCCTGCGGACGGTAATTGCATTTTTTCACGTTTACGTATTCTGCACAAAATGGCCTGTTTGTCCCTTGAACATGTTCCAAAGCCTTCTGGATTTCAGAGCACAATAAATTGTCTTTCTTGTAATGTCCTGGCATTCTGACATTATTTTATTTCACTTGGCATCCAACCACACTTACTTTTTTATGCGCTATATAGCCGTTTATGATCCGTCCTTAGCAATTGTCCAGCAGTGTAGTTTCTCGTGTTTTTGATAATTTATTTTCAAATAGCTGCAAAGGTGGTTATCAACCATTTCATTAATCAAATAATGCGTTTTCTTAATCCTGAATGTGATTATTTTTTTAGCTTTGACGCTTTTAATATCAAAGTACTACGTACACAATATAATTACCTGTATCTCGCTCTAGGCACAGTAGTGAAATGCGGACACACGGCTCTTTTGACGCGTTGTGCCTAACCCAGGTATAGATAGTTTTCAAATGAGTTTCTTTGCAATATTTTGGGATTTATGCAGTTTGATATTTCAAGGACGATCGCGTGCAAACAAAAGTTTATACGTACTAACAAAAACTTGCTGACTTGATTTAATTTGTTAAACTATAGACTCACAACATATCTGCGAACTTTACTGTTTTCTTTGGTTATATACCGAGTGATTACAAATGATCTTTCCAATAATAGAAGTAATTGTGAAGATGCAATTAGGTACTGACCCAAGTTGCCGACATTGTGGGAAACAGCTACTTAAACAGTTGTTTTGCAGGACTGTTGTGATTACGTAGATCCAGCAGGTGGCGTTAGCTTGCAGCACAGAAGAAAAATGTCGTTTTAAGTGCTGGAATTCCATTCGTGTCAATCAGTGATAACTGTGCAGGGACAGTTCTTCCCGTGAAGCTTCATTAAGGATAAAGTTTATGCATCACTATTACCTACAACCATTGACGACTTGAAGGTTGCATAGTAAGAATAATTGGCACAATTCATTTGGACTTAATAAAGAATGTTTGGCACAGGATCGAATGCCGTCTTGATGTTTGCAGCGCTACAAAAGATGCACATATTGAACTAATTTAAACAAAATAGAAATAAAACCTTTGAGGGATCTTTCTAATTATTATTATTAGTGTTTTTCTTTCAGGGTTTGACTACCACCATGAGCAGCTCCTAAGACTATATGCAGTCACTCGTCCCTATTTCGTGGCCTCTGGTTCCAGAGAGAGGATAGGGTTAGCCTCGTTGAACAAACTCACTTCCCATGCCTCATCCGGAACACGAGCCCGAGTACAACCTGGACAAATAGTCAAAAGCCAGTGCCTCAGGCTAACAGGATGGCTATTTCTGTTTGTCTCATATTTATAAGGTCTATTCTTCTCCCACAAAAAATATTTGCAATCGGAAAGATTATTCATAATCATCCTGTACTTTACTACATACTCCATTTTATTCTTTGGTTTTTTTAGGGTTTAACGACCACTGCGGGAAACTAGAAGGCCTATAGCCAGTCGCCCGTCCCTATTTTGGGGCCACTGGTTCCAGGAATGGGGCAGAGCCCAGTACACCAGCCATGCTTCATCCGGGACTCGAACCTGGGAACATCTCGGACGAATGGTCTAATGTCAATTCCTTAGAACACTCGGGCACCGGGCGAACATGTTTTCCTTCGGATAACTGACTATAAAACACCTTTCATATCAAAGTTTTATTGTAAAGAGCTCAGGAAACATAAGATAATTTGTGTTAAAATGCAGGAAAAATTTAAGCATACCAAAATATTAATTTCTGCAGCCAGAGTCACTTGGATTGAATTTGAATCCGGCCTCTTAAAGCCTAAGGCGGAGTTTGGAACACACCCGTGCCTTCTCTGTGCCCGAGTGGTCTGAGGCGCTGGTTTCTGATCGTTTGTCCGAGATGGACTTGGGTTCGAGCCTCGGATAAGGTATAGGCTGCGCGTTCGTTTGATGCCGCTGGCTGTCTTTCTTCCTGGAACCAGTGATAATTCGTACATGCTCAAATTCGCTGTTGAGAAAGCTACTGAGGTTATATTACTTATATTTCTTGCAAAACGTATAACGACCATCACTTTTGCATGATTAACCTCGTGAGACTCGTTTTGTATGTTCACCGCTTGCTTACAGGATATACGGATCTTGGCTTTACTCGATTTAAAAATGCTGATATTTTACTGATTAGAATTAGATTGAAATTTTTCTGGAATTAAACTGGAAACGTTTCTCACAGCAACTGAGGAAGTACAAAGTGGTCCAAACGTCTTTCCGTAGTTTCAAAATTTATTTCCAAGAAAACTAAAGTGCTGCAACAGCAAGGTTTATAAAGTTTAACGTACGAACGACTGAAATATTTTTAATGCTCATTAAAACACTTCAATATATATTATGATCCCTTGATTGCACGGAGAATATCCAACCTGTACTAAATTTCAAGCTCTGTCTGTTGCAAGAGTTCGAAATCAAAGGCAGCGATGCTGCCACTGTCGATACATTTTTAGGTCGTTTAAATCCTCTACCATTGTTTTGTTCACTGCGCTCTTCATAAACCCCCATGAAAAAGAAATGCAACATCGTAATGTCCGCAGAGAGGGGTGACCATAACATCGGATCATCCCTGCCGATCCACAGTTCTTCAAATACAGTACTCAAGTAATTGCGGATTTTTGTTCCCCAGGTTGGTGGAGCATTAACAGGCTGGACACCGTCCCGGTAGTGCAGTGGTCTAAGCGCTGGTTTCTGACCGTTCGTCCGATGTGGGTCCGGGTTCGAATCCCTGGGAGGATGTCTTTCGGGACTGGCTGTCTCCCATCCCTGGAACCAGTGGCTCTAAATTAGGGACGGGAGACTGCTTATATCCCAATGAGTAGCTCACGATGGTCAATAAACCACCAAACCAACCGGAACAGCAAAGCAAAACAAACCGCTCTGCTGGAAAAAGATATCAGGCTGAAGGATTTCGACCTGTGCAGGACGGCAAAATTCTGTAGCATATCCAGGTAAATGTTCGCCCTGGTAAAGGGTTCCTTGAATTAAAATAGATCGGTGACGTGACTGTGCATTTGCCCGCGCCAAATATTATGTAACTTTGGGGCTACCTTGATCATGTCTAAGAACAACATCGGTTTTATAAGCCCCATGTCCGGATATTATAACGATTGACCTGACACATGAAACGTCGCATCGTTGGTAAAAAGCTAAAGCGTCCATTCCAGGAAGCGTTCATCATTGTTCAGGCGATCCAACATGTTAACTGCGGACTGCAGACGGGGTACCGTTCGATTGCAAATCTTGAAGGATGTTTACTTCGTATGCATAAAATACAATGCTCAGTACTGAAACTGCCTCACACAGAAAGAATGAGCCAAAACATCCGAAAATCACTAGATACACAGAATATGAGGTGGATAATACGTGATGCAGATTTCAAGGCAGTACATCAATTTGACAGGCTACAACAGTAGTTAATTCCTTGTGTGACCACCATATTGTGCCATACAATCAGATATGCCGCGCGGCATGGAGTGATACTAATTTCTAATGGTGCCCTGGGGTATCTAGGACCACGCAACGCTTATCTGCTCCCGTGATTCAGTGGCATTTCGGGGTGATCGAGGAGATGCTTGTAAGCGTCGTCCAATTAGGTCCCTACATGGCCGATGGGCGTTAGGTTCGGAGATCTCCCTGGCCTTGTCGTGGAACCATATGCATCTCTTATAGGCTAGCTCTGGAGATATTTGCGGTTGTGGCTAAGAGTGAACTTGCTGGGAAACGACCTCCGAGACACCACTCATAAATGGCAACAACACAGTCTGTAAAACGTCATCCACTTCCGCTGGGCTGTCACCGTGCCCGTTATTCGTATCAGAGGTGACAGATGGCACCCCATACGAGGATGCCTAGTTGGCAAGCACTGTGCTATTCGCTGAACACAGATGAATCCTTTCTGTAGCCACGTCATCGCTAGATACGTACTCGCTGATCGTCGGCACTGAGGTTGAATCTGGACTCATCGCTGAACATCACATGGTGCCATTCCTGTCGCCATTCCAGCCGAGATCGGCGATTCCCCGCGGTCAATGACAGTCGACACAATGCCCGCTGGGAGCGCAGCTCTGCCTCTGCCAGTCTTCGGTTTACCGTCGTGACGAGGCGAGGATGTTCATAATCTCCGCTTCAGATCGTCCAAAGCTTTCTTCAGTAACTTGTGGCCCCGCAATTGCCTTGAGAGTAATACGCAAATCGATGCTTTCTAAAGTCTGCCTGACTGCAACTGTCGGGCTACGATGCCTTTCGGTACCCTCTTGCGATCATTGTTGCCAACAGCGCGGCGTCCAACTGTTCTGGCATCCCGATGCACATGGGCCACGATTCGGGGAAGCGACCAACCGGCTTTACGGATCCCTAAGATGGCAGCATCCCTTTGGGCCGTTTTCAAGTCCATTCTTAGATATGTCTGAAAGTCAGTTTTCCTTTGTTAGCCCTTTCCCTTTTTATTTTTTTTAATACCTTAACTCACCCACAAACTTACACTCTGCGTATTACCCCGTACCGTGAACTCGCTAGATTTTGATAATGGTCGTGGCATTTTTCTTCAGATCAAAATTTTAACGTTAATTCTCTATTCTAACAATCAATTATACAGGGGTTGGACAAAATGATTGTAGGTGTTAATGTTATTCGTGTTGGCTACACTGAAAAAAACAAACGTAGTGTTTGTCTTTTGTGTATCTTTTTTTTTTGTATATATTCTTTAGGTTGTATGCCGGTGTAGCACAAGTTGTGTTCAGCGGCGGTTTACTAGCGGTCGGTAAAATGGGCGACCTGTCAATCTTCCAAAAAGGACAAATCGTGGGATCCTGTTTAGCAGGAGCATTTGTAACCATAACAGCCAAATTATTTGGTGCTTCAAGAGCAACAGTCGCCACGGTTATGACTGTGTTCATAAAGCATGGCAAGACTTCATCGGAGAATGAGAATAGTAGGCGAAAACCGAGAGTGAATGAAAGGGACAGTCTAACACTAACAAGGACTGTGTCCAAACAACACAGAACTACTGCAGCAAAAGTGACAGCAGAACTCTCCTGGAAGACGGTGTCTCCACAAAAACAACAGTCCGCAGAGAATTTTATAAAGCCAACGTCCATGGAATAGCTGATATATGAATAACCCTGAAAAAAGCGTACAATTCAGAATATCTAGTTCCAACTGTCAAACATAGGGGTGAATCTGTGATGATTTGGGTGGCCATATCTTGACATTCGGCTGGCCCCATCATTATCCTACATAGCTGAGTTACTGCCAGCGAGTACTTGGACATTCTAGGTGATCAAGTGCATCCTATGGTCTAAATGTTGTTTCTGAACAATGATGCCATTTTTCAAGATGATAATGCACCGATACAAAAAGCCAGAACAGTTCAGTCTTGGTTTGAGGAGCACCAAGATGAACTTCAACATTTGCCCTTACCAGTTCAATCACCTGATTTGAATATCATCGTGGGTAGTTTTCGAGAGCAGAGTGAGAAGCAGTCTCTTCTCCAACATCTCTGAAGCAATTGTCCCATGTTCTTACCGATGAATGTTACAACATTCCAATGGAAACTATTCAAAGGCTATATGAATCTATTCCAATAAGATTGGAAGCTCTATTAAAGGCAGATGGTAGTCCAACACCTTATTAATAAAAACATATAGCCTATTTCACATGTGTTCACATTATTTTGTCCAACACCTATATATCCTACTTTTTCTTAAAGACAAAGGGCGAAAACCATTCTTCAATAAAAACACATTCTGGTACCACACAAACAGAATCCAGTATAAATGGGTTGCAGAAACACCAATTTCTTGTCGGCAAGTCATTCTGGTGGGCGAGTGTTCAGAAGCGTGGCCTGCAGGATGATCATACGAGTTAGGCCCAGTGAGGCACAGGAGGTGCGTTGTTCTATAGCGATGGTTATGCCTTTTTCGTGGAACCAATGACCTTAAATTACGGATAGGTGTCTTCTAGCCTTTAAATGCTTCTGAGAGTCATTAAATTCCCTTAATTTGAACAATAGCCGTCGGTAATTCTGTTTAACCGTCACCCGTACCTAATTTAGGGCTAATAGTTCCTAGGGATAGGAGACAGCTAGAGCGCCATCAGACAAACACACCACCCAAGCCTCACCTTGGTCCATCTGGGACGAATGATCAAAACTAATAGTTAATTCATGAGATCCTGTCTATCGTGGGGTTTCAACTTTTTAAGCCTACAACAATAGCCATAAAATGTTGAAAAAACAACAACAAACGAGACTGATATACCGAACCGAACCGAACCGAACATTACGACCACCTACCGAATATGATGTTGGTCCTCCACCTGCTGCCAAAACAGCTCTTACCCAGCGAGACATGGACGCTGCAAGACTTCTAAAGGTGTCTTGCGATAACTGGTACCAACACGTTACTAGCAGACTCTTAAACTCTTGTAACTTACGCTGTTGAGCCGCCACAGATAGGATTTGCTGTTCCAACACAAACCACAGATGCTCGATTAGATTTATGTCTGGTGAATTTGGAATACCTGGAAGTCTTCCTCATGTTCCGCAGATCGGATTTGCTGTTCCAACACGAACCACAGATGCTCGATTGGATTGATTTCTGGGGAATTTGGAAAATCGAAGTCTTCCTCATGTTCCGCAGATCGGACTTGCTGTTCCAACACAAACCACAGATGCTCGATTGGATTGATGTCTGGGGTATTTAGAATACCTGGAAGTCTTCCTCATGTTCCGCAGATCGGATTTGCTGTTCCAACACAAACCACAGATGCTCGATTGGATTGATGTCTGGGGAATTTGGAATACCTGGAAATCTTCCTCATGTTCCGCAGATCGGATTTGCTGTTCCAACACGAACCACAGATGCTCGATTGGATTGATTTCTGGGAAATTTGGAAAATCGAAGTCTTCCTCATGTTCCGCAGATCGGACTTGCTGTTCCAATACAAACCACAGATGCTCGATTGGATTGATGTCTGGGGAATTTGGAATACCCGAAAGTCTTTCTCATGTTCCGCGAACCATTCTTGAACAATCCGGCAGTGTGTCATGGCCCGCATAATGCTGTGAAATAAGGCACTACTAAAGGCAGACATCATAGTTTCCTGCGTATAAAAGACTGGGCCCAGGGTTCCTTTTTTTGTTTTGTTTGGTTTGAGGTTTAACGACCAGCGTGAGCAACTCAGCAGTTGCCCGTTCCTAATTTAGGGCCACTGACTTCAGAAAAGGGAGAGAGCCAGTGCCGTAAGACAAACACAACATCGTCCATGCCTCACCGGGATTCGAACCCGGACCCATCTCAGACGAATGGCCACAAGCCAACACTTAGATCACTGCGCAACCGGGGCGGCTGGCCCAGGGTTTCCCAGCAGAGTATTATATATATATATATCCTGGTGCCAACACTTCCCCAGGTAAACGACGCAGACGTACCAGGTCGTCCACATGGTGCACCAGACGACCTTCTTCCAATCTTTCAAGGTCCAGTTTTGATACTCACGTGCCCATTGTAAGCGCTTTAGATGGTGAACCTGTTGGATGTTAGCGTCCTTTGCTCGTTTCTTTTATTTTCATCGAACACCTGCTGCAAGTTTGTTTACATTTGCGAGTTTCAGTTGTGCCGATGCAGCCAGCCAGCGGTGTGTTGCAAAGAATTATGGAATCACGACCCTGGACAATTGAGAAGAGAGGAGATGGCGTCGTCGCTTCGATGTGTGTGAACACGCCGTTTGTTGTTCTTACAAAAATAGCTCTAAAAGAGAACATGCATTATGATGACCTAAAAGGTTTCTCGAGAGAATATACTAAGTGTTTTTTCTGTGAAGTATCAATTGGATATATATATATATATATATATATATATATATATATATATATATATATATATATATATATATATATATATATATATATATATTTCTCGAGAGAATATACAAAGTGTTTTTTCTGTGAAGTATCAATTGGATATATCATCATCATCATCATTGTCAACCATTATCAATCCACTGCTGGACGAAGGTCTCCCCAAGTTTCCTCCACAACGGTCTGTCTTGTGCCAGTCTCCTCCATGTCACCCCTGCATACTTTCGAATTTCATCCACCCATCTCCCATGTGGTCTTCTTCTGGGTCTTTTCCTGTCCCTTGGAATCCAATCTAAAATTTCGGCTGTCCATCGATGATCTGTCCTTCTGGCAGTATGTCCAGCCCATTGCCATTTCAGGGATTTAACTCTGATCATGATGTCTTCCACTCTTGTCATTTTTCGGATCCACGAGTTCCTCTTCTTATCTCTCCTGGTTACACCAAGTATGCACCTCTCCATGCTTCTTTGAGTTGTCTGCAGCCTTTGTATGTCTCTTTTAGTTAAGGTCCACGTCTCTGCACCATATGCAAGCACTGGAAGGATGCATTGATCAAACACTTTTCTTTTAAGACATAATGGCATATTGCTCTTGAAAATTATGCTGTTTCTTCCAAAAGCTCTCCAGGCAAGTTTTGTACGACGATTAATTTCTTCACCAATGTGACCCTCACTTGATATCTGCTGTCCAAGATAAACGTACGTGTCTGTTATCTCCAGCTTTTCTCCATCAATCGATAAATCTTCATTTCTTGTAAAAGCATTGAACATCACTTTTGTCTTCTGAAAGTTCATTTTTAATCCCACTTCTTTACTCTTGTCAGCAAGTTCCTGGATCATACTCTGCAGCTCTGATGGGGTAGTTGCAAAAATGACTACATCATCAGCAAAACGAAGGTGGGTTAGATAATCTCCATTAATCTTTATCTCCTTGTTTTCCCAGCTCAGTGACTGAAAAACACCCTCCAATGTGGCATTAAAGAGCTTCGGAGATATGGTGTCACCTTGTCTCACTCCCTTTCCAATTTTTACGTGTGTTGTATTTTCAAACAGCCGAATCTTTGCACTTGCATTTTCATAGATGTTATTAATAATATTAATGTATGCATCTTCAATACCGCAGGTTTTCAGAGCCATTGTAACTGCTGATGGTTTCACCGAATCAAAGGCTTTTTCATAATCGATAAAAGCCATGCACAATGGAAGTTCATATTCCCTCGCTCTTTCAATTAGTTCTCTCAGCACGTGGATATGATCTATTGTGCTGTAGCCACTCCTGAATCCAGCTTGTTCTCTCGGTTGAGCCATGTCCAGTGTTACCTTCAAGCGGTGTGAAAGAACTTTAGTGAAGATTTTATAAACTACTGATAGGAGGCTGATAGGTCTGTAGTTTCCGAGATCCTCAATGTCACCTTTCTTATGTAGCAGAATCATTGTAGCGGTGTTCCAATCCTCAGGAATCTTTCCTTCATTAAGGCATCGAGTGAAAATTTGGGCGAGTACTGTTTCGATTTCTCCACTTGCTTCTTGTATGATGTCTACAGTAATTCCATCTTCTCCTGGAGCTTTTCCCCGCTTCATGTTCTTGATTGCATGTGCAACTTCTGCTGGAAGGACTGGAGGAACTCTGGTACTGGTATCTTTCATGATGTCTGGAGTGCATGTATCATCCCTTTCATATAATTTGGAGTAGAAATCTTTCACTCTTGTCAAAATTTCGCCTCTATTTCTTGTTACAGAACCATCTTCTTTTCTCAGTGCCATAATCTGTTTTCTTCCCTTACTGAGATGTCCCTTTGCTATCTTTAGGCTTTGGTTGTTTTCAATTGCTTTCCTCACTAGTTCACAGTTGAATTTTCTTACGTCTTCAGTGATACTTTTTCTTACTGTCTTGCATAGCTCTATATATTCCACTTTGGAAGTCACATCTTCTTTAGTTGTCCTCATCTCTCTTCTTTTTTGCATCAACATTTTCGTTTTTCCTAATAATTTGTTTACATGCAACTTGTTCTTAGACCCAGCTAATTTTGTTGCTGTTTCCATAAGAGCTTTGGTTACTTTTCTGTTTACTTCAGAGATGTCCACTTCTTCTGATGTTAGGCCTTCTAAAGCAGAGAACCTGTTCTTCAGTTCCAACTTGAAGGTATTATGGTGTTTTTTAAGGTTGGTTATGTCAATAGATTTTGTTTGTCTTATGAGCTTGCCACGTTCAAGTTTAGTGTTGAGGTGCATCTTACATCTCACCAATCTATGGTCACTACCTGTGTTGAACTTGTTTAGCACACTGCAGTCTTCTATGACGAATTTTTTGTTACACATAATAAAATCAATTTCACTTGTCGTCCCATTTGGATGTCTCCATGTCCATTTCCTGTGTGGCTTTTTCTTGAAGAAGGAGTTCAAGATGAAAAACCCTTCTGCCTCTGCAAACTCAACGAGAGTATTTCCACGCTGGTTTCTGTTGCCGTGACCGAATTTACCTACTGAAGTTTCATTCTGTTGCCGTTGCCCTATTTTTGCATTGAAATCTCCCATAATTATTTTCAAGTGCTGCTTACCTTTATTATTTAGATGACAAATTTCCTCATAAAATTCTTCGATTTCTTCTTCAGGATGACTTGTGGTGGGTGCATAAGTTTGAATAATCTGAGCCTGGTATCTTTTCGAGAGTTGGATAACAAGTCGTGCAGCTCTGTCAGAGGAACTTTCAACTTCTACAACTTTATCCTTCAGTTTCTTGTTTATTATAAATCCAACACCACTAGTTCTGCCAGTATCTGTCCCACGATAGTAGAAGAGATGTCCACTTTTCAGTTCGATGAGATCTTCTCCTTTTCTCCTTACCTCACTTAGCCCCACGATGTCCCAGTTGATCCTTTGTAGTTCCTCTTCCAATTCAAGAAGCCTTGAATCAGAAGATAGGGAGCGTCCATTGTACGTAGCCAAGGTCAGCATCAGATGGCAGCCTAGTCCGGTCCTCCGGGGATTCTTAGCACCCTCTGCCTTCATGTCGCACTGGCCGCTGCCTTGGCCAGGTACATTCCAGCTGCCGGAGACTGAGGATATATATATATATATATATATATATATATATATATATATATATATATATATATATATATATGGGATGTAAGGTCAGGTGATGCGTAACATCACAGCCTCTCCTTGACAAATGTCAACCCCGCCTTCTCGTGGTGCATCCTGTTCCCACTAAAGGGGCTCTGACGACCGCCAATAGCGGTATAACTATACCATCGGGATTAGAGGAAATTCTATCCCACACTCACCAACCCGCTTGGCCAGCGTGGTGAGTTATGGCCAAACCCCTCCAAAATGATTCCACAACTTAAATCTTGGCCCTCAGTCTCCGGCAGCTGGAATGTACCTGGCCAAGACAGCGGCCAGTGCGACATGAAGGCAGAGGGTGCTAAGAATCCCCGGAGGACCGGACTAGGCTGCCATCTGATGCTGACCTTGGCTACGTACAATGGACGCTCCCTATCTTCTGATTCAAGGCTTCTTGAATTGGAAGAGGAACTACAAAGGATCAAGTGGGACATCGTGGGGCTAAGTGAGGTAAGGAGAAAAGGAGAAGATCTCATCGAACTGAAAAGTGGACATCTCTTCTACTATCGTGGGACAGATACTGGCAGAACTAGTGGTGTTGGATTTATAATAAACAAGAAACTGAAGGATAAAGTTGTAGAAGTTGAAAGTTCCTCTGACAGAGCTGCACGACTTGTTATCCAACTCTCGAAAAGATACCAGGCTCAGATTATTCAAACTTATGCACCCACCACAAGTCATCCTGAAGAAGAAATCGAAGAATTTTATGAGGAAATTTGTCATCTAAATAATAAAGGTAAGCAGCACTTGAAAATAATTATGGGAGATTTCAATGCAAAAATAGGGCAACGGCAACAGAATGAAACTTCAGTAGGTAAATTCGGTCACGGCAACAGAAACCAGCGTGGAAATACTCTCGTTGAGTTTGCAGAGGCAGAAGGGTTTTTCATCTTGAACTCCTTCTTCAAGAAAAAGCCACACAGGAAATGGACATGGAGACATCCAAATGGGACGACAAGTGAAATTGATTTTATTATGTGTAACAAAAAATTCGTCATAGAAGACTGCAGTGTGCTAAACAAGTTCAACACAGGTAGTGACCATAGATTGGTGAGATGTAAGATGCACCTCAACACTAAACTTGAACGTGGCAAGCTCATAAGACAAACAAAATCTATTGACATAACCAACCTTAAAAAACACCATAATACCTTCAAGTTGGAACTGAAGAACAGGTTCTCTGCTTTAGAAGGCCTAACATCAGAAGAAGTGGACATCTCTGAAGTAAACAGAAAAGTAACCAAAGCTCTTATGGAAACAGCAACAAAATTAGCTGGGTCTAAGAACAAGTTGCATGTAAACAAATTATCAGGAAAAACGAAAATGTTGATGCAAAAAAGAAGAGAGATGAGGACAACTAAAGAAGATGTGACTTCCAAAGTGGAATATATAGAGCTATGCAAGACAGTAAGAAAAAGTATCACTGAAGACGTAAGAAAATTCAACTGTGAACTAGTGAGGAAAGCAATTGAAAACAACCAAAGCCTAAAGATAGCAAAGGGACATCTCAGTAAGGGAAGAAAACAGATTATGGCACTGAGAAAAGAAGATGGTTCTGTAACAAGAAATAGAGGCGAAATTTTGACAAGAGTGAAAGATTTCTACTCCAAATTATATGAAAGGGATGATACATGCACTCCAGACATCATGAAAGATACCAGTACCAGAGTTCCTCCAGTCCTTCCAGCAGAAGTTGCACATGCAATCAAGAACATGAAGCGGGGAAAAGCTCCAGGAGAAGATGGAATTACTGTAGACATCATACAAGAAGCAAGTGGAGAAATCGAAACAGTACTCGCCCAAATTTTCACTCGATGCCTTAATGAAGGAAAGATTCCTGAGGATTGGAACACCGCTACAATGATTCTGCTACATAAGAAAGGTGACATTGAGGATCTCGGAAACTACAGACCTATCAGCCTCCTATCAGTAGTTTATAAAATCTTCACTAAAGTTCTTTCACACCGCTTGAAGGTAACACTGGACATGGCTCAACCGAGAGAACAAGCTGGATTCAGGAGTGGCTACAGCACAATAGATCATATCCACGTTCTGAGAGAACTAATTGAAAGAGCGAGGGAATATGAACTTCCATTGTGCATGGCTTTTATCGATTATGAAAAAGCCTTTGATTCGGTGAAACCATCAGCAGTTACAATGGCTCTGAAAACCTGCGGTATTGAAGATGCATACATTAATATTATTAATAACATCTATGAAAATGCAAGTGCAAAGATTCGGCTGTTTGAAAATACAACACACGTAAAAATTGGAAAGGGAGTGAGACAAGGTGACACCATATCTCCGAAGCTCTTTAATGCCACATTGGAGGGTGTTTTTCAGTCGCTGAGCTGGGAAAACAAGGGGATAAAGATTAATGGAGATTATCTAACCCACCTTCGTTTTGCTGATGATGTAGTCATTTTTGCAACTACCCCATCAGAGCTGCAGAGTATGATCCAGGAACTTGCTGACAAGAGTAAAGAAGTGGGATTAAAAATGAACTTTCAGAAGACAAAAGTGATGTTCAATGCTTTTACAAGAAATGAAGATTTATCGATTGATGGAGAAAAGCTGGAGATAACAGACACGTACGTTTATCTTGGACAGCAGATATCAAGTGAGGGTTACATTGGTGAAGAAATTAATCGGCGTACAAAACTTGCCTGGAGAGCTTTTGGAAGAAACAGCATAATTTTCAAGAGCAATATGCCATTATGTCTTAAAAGAAAAGTGTTTGATCAATGCATCCTTCCAGTGCTTACATATGGTGCAGAGACGTGGACCTTAACTAAAAGAGACATACAAAGGCTGCAGACAACTCAAAGAAGCATGGAGAGGTGCATACTTGGTGTAACCAGGAGAGATAAGAAGAGGAACTCGTGGATCCGAAAAATGACAAGAGTGGAAGACATCATGATCAGAGTTAAATCCCTGAAATGGCAATGGGCTGGACATACTGCCAGAAGGACAGATCATCGATGGACAGCCGAAATTTTAGATTGGATTCCAAGGGACAGGAAAAGACCCAGAAGAAGACCACATGGGAGATGGGTGGATGAAATTCGAAAGTATGCAGGGGTGACATGGAGGAGACTGGCACAAGACAGATCGTTGTGGAGGAAACTTGGGGAGACCTTCGTCCAGCAGTGGATTGATAATGGTTGACAATGATGATGATGATGATGATATATATATATCGTGGTAAGACTGTTTAAAACAAACTAAATATAAAGCAAAGTTCGTTGTTAATAATAATTTATACATTCTATGTTTATTATATATCCGTGAACGTACATTAGAGTTTTAGTTGTGTGTTTAGTCAAGAATAAATAACGAAAAACTTAAATCAGGAGTCTGTCGATTATGAACATAGTTACCGTTGCAAATCATTTTCTTAGTTTTTAACTTACACCATTATTATTTTTGTTTATGATACTGAAGACTAGTTTCATATCGCAGCTTCGGAAATAAGTGAAAAAAAAGGCACAGGTACTAAGTACAAAGCAAAACAGTCAGCAAACTGGCGATGTCGAAAGAATATATTCACATAGAAAAACTTACAGAAACTAACTATGCAACGTGGAAATTTAGGATGGAAATGTTGTTAATCAGAGAAAACCTAAGTGATGTAGTGTTTGAACCCAAAACACAAACTGTAGATGAAACATGGGTTAAAAAGGATAGGCAATGCAGAGCATTGATTTGTTTGTATATCGGTGATTCACAATTATATCACGTGTTACACGAAACCAGTGCAAAGGATACCTGGAACAAACTCAGACGAATACATGAAAGAACCAATTTATCCAGTAAACTGTATTTGTTAAGAAAATTGTACAGTATAAAATACACTGAATTTATTCCAATGAAATCACACATTAAAGAAGTAAGCGAACTGGGAGAGAAGTTAAACAATATTGGGGAACAAATAAAAGAAACCCATATGGTAGCAATTTTGTTGTGTAGTATGCCACAAAGTTATAGTACATTGATGACAGCTCTGGAAAGCAAAAATGAAGAGGAACTATCACTGGATTATGTGAAATCTAAATTAATTGACGAGTATGAGAGAAGAATACATATTGAGGGGTCAGTTAAACACTCTGAAACACAATTTTTAGTTTATAAAACAAAAGACACTTTTACTGTCCCTAATTTTAAAGCCAAAAGATATTGTACTTATTATCATAAGTCAAATCATATTAGAAACGAGTGTTGGCATCTGAATGCTAATAATAAGCATAGTAATATTCACAAAGGTAAAACAAAGTTTACTACTAAGCAGCCGATTTATAACAGTAAAGTACAAAGTAATAACAACCTGCCACACAAGTTGAATATATGTAGCAAAAATGAAAATGTGGAGAACAATTTTTGTGCTAGCGTTACAAGCAAAGATGCAAAACTTGATATAACAAAGAATGATGAACAAAGAGCATTAGTATCACAAAACAATTCAATGTCTTGGATTGTAAATTCAGGAGCAACTAGCTATATGTGTAGTGACATAAATTTCTTTTATAGAATTACAGAAAAATAAAATGAAAATGTAACCATAGCAAATGGTCATATGTTGAAATCAAAAGGTTTTGGAGAAGGTAAGGTACTAGTGAAAACTCTAGATGGAAATGTTCAAACCCTTAGTCTATCAAATGTTTTGCATGTCCCAGACCTAGTTGGAAATATTTTATCAGTTAAAGTGCTTACTAGTAAAGGCTTTACAGTACTATTTGAAGAAAATACTTGCACTATAAACAAAGGTCAAGCCATAGCTGCAAATGCCATTGCCACAGATGGTTTATTTGAACTCATCGTTGTTAAAGACAAAGATGAACAAGTTACAAACTGCGTAACACAATTGGGGAATAATATGTGTAAAAATGAAAACTGCATTTATAAATGGCATCTCAGACTAGGACACAGAAGTATTGAAGCAATTAAAGAAATGGCAAATCAAAATTTAGCTAAAGGTATGAAAATAAATAATTGTAAGCATAGTTTTTATTGCGATTCATGCATTAGAGCGAAACTTACAGAGAAACTATACCCGAAACAAACATCTTACAGAACAAAACAACCGTTAGAACTAATACACTCAGATGTATGTGTGCCTTTTGAAGTTGAAAGCTTGGGAAGAAAAAGATATTTCTTGTCTTTTATAGATGACTTCAGTAGATATGCAACAGTATATGTAATAAGTAGAAAAGATGAGGTATTGGCAAAGTTGAAAGAATTTGTTGGTTCTACTACAAATAAATTTAATAGAAAAGTAAAAATTTTGAGAACAGATAATGGCCTAGAATACTGCAGTAAAGAAGTTGAAGAGTATTTAACAAAAGAAGGTATTGTTCATCAAACTTCTATAGTGTATTCACCAGCTCAAAATGGAGTAGCCGAAAGAAAAAATCGATCGTTAGTTGAAATGTTCAAAGCAATGCTAATTAATGCAAATTTACCAAAAGCATATTGGGGAGAAGCAGTGCTAACAGCAATGTATTTGCAAAATAGATTAGTCACAAAAGCAAGTAACAAAACTCCGTATGAGTTGTGGAATGGAGTCAGGCCAAATATCAATCATTTAAAAGTGTTTGGATGTAAAGTCTGCTATTAGTACATTCATAAACAGAAAAGGAGGAAGTTAGATGACAAAGCAGTTAAAGGTACATTCATCGGTTATAATTTTAGATCAAAAGGATATCGAGTTTACGTTGGAGGAAGAAACGTAGTCGTGTCAAGATCGGTAAAATTTTTTGAAAATCAATTTAGCAAAAAAAGAAGAAACTAAAGAAAAAGGAGATTTTAATCTCGAACAATTAGGAAGTCTGAATTATTCAGAAAGTGCAGGTATTGAAAATTAAATACAGAAGACTCAACAAGAGGAAAGCACTGAAGAAATTTCAGAAGAGCAAGAAACTGAACCAGGCATAACCATTAATTTACCTAGAGTTTCTTAGCGTTCAAATAAAGGAGTTTCACCAGAACGATTTGGATTTAAAGCAAAAACAAACCAAACTTCTAACTCAGATCCAAAATCTCTAAGTGATATACAAGATCTTCCAGAAAGAGAGAGAACAAAATGGCAAAATGCAATGAAAGAAGAAATAAAGTCTCTAAAAGCAAATAATACTTGGTCACTAACAGAGTTACCAAATGGAAAGAAAGCTATAGGAAGCAAATGGATCTTCAAGACAAAATGTAATGATAAACGTCAAGTAACAAAGTATAAGGCCAGATTAGTAGCAAAAGGATATGACCAAAAATATTGGTCAGACTACGATGAAACTTTTGTACCAGTGGTCAAGCACACCACAATAAGATCTTTTCTTACTACAGCGGCATATAAACAAATGCACGTACACCATATTGATATTAAATCTGCGTATTTGAATGCAAAATTAAATGAGGAAATATATATGAAGCAACCAGAAGGTTTTGTGAAGTGAAAGGCGAAGAACACAAAGTTTGCAAATTGGACAAATCTATATATGGTTTAAAGCAAGCAGCAAAAGCGTGGAATAACTCAATAGAACAAACGTTGGAAAGTCTTGGATTTACTAAAATCAAGGCCGATTCTTGTTTATTTCTCAAGACAGAAAAAGAAAATCCTGTGTATTTAATTCTGTATGTAGACGACATTTTGATCAGCGCTAAAAATGTTGCAGAAATAAAAAGTGTAATAGAAGAATTGCAGAAAAGGTACGAAGTGACGAATTTAGGTGAAGTGCAGTACTACTTAGGAATTGAAATGCAGAAAAACGAAGATGGAAGTTTTCATTTAAGCCAAAGGAACAAAATTCAAGAAATGGTTAAAAATTTTGGATTAAAGGAAGCAAAACCAAGTAAAACTCCCATGGAAACTGGATACTATAAGCTTGAAGGAGAAGATGCATTACCAAACAACCACAAATATAGACACGCTATAGGATCTCTGTTATACATCTCTACTATCACAAGACCTGATATCTCTACTGCTGTGCATATTTTGAGTAGAAGGTGTCAAAACCCAAGTCAAAGAGACTGGGCAGCTGATAAAAAGGTAATAAGTTATCTAAAAGGATCAGAAGACAAGAAAATGAAAATTTCTGCAGAACATCCACCAGTAATGAAAGTATATACTGATGCTGATTGGGGTACAGACAAGCAAGACAGAAAGCCAACTTCAGGACACTTGTTTTTCTTGGGAAGCAATTGTTTAAATTGGAAATCGCAGAAGCAGAATTGCATAACATTATCGTCCACAGAAGCAGAATATGTGTCATTATCAAAATCAACTCAAGAACTGACATGGATGTTGGAGTTGCTGAAAGATTTAGGTTTTGAACAACAGTTACCAATTAAAGTGTTGCAAGACAATCAGTCTATAATTAAACTTGTGCAATCCAATAAAGGTTACTCAAGAATTAAACACATAGATATCAAGCGCCATTACGTCAAAGATTTGTGTAACAAAGGGTTTTTGGACCTGGAATACTGTGCGTCGCAAGACAACATTGCAGACCTCATGACAAAACCACTTCCACATCCAGCATTTACAAAATTCAGAACGGAACTTGGAATTAACTAGCGCGGACGCAGGAGGGGTTTGTTGGATGTTAGCGTCCTTTTCTCGTTTCTTTTATTTTCATCGAACTCCCGCTGGAAGTTTGTTTACATTCGCGAGTTTCAGTTGTGCCGATGCAGCCGGCCAACGGTGCGTTGCAAAAAATTATGGGATCACGACCCTGGACAACTGAGAGGAGAGGAGATGGCGTCGTCACTTCGATGTGTGTGCACACGCCGTTTGTTGTTCTTACAAAAACTGCTCTAAAAGAGTACATGCATTATGATGACCTAAAAGGTTTCTCGAGAGAATATACAAAGTGTTTTTTCTGTGAAGTATCAATTGAATTTATATATCATGGTAAGACTGTTTAAAACAAACTAAATAGAAAGCAAAGTTCGTTGTTATTAATAACTCATTCATTCTATGTTTATTATATATCCGTGAACGTACATTAAAGTTTTAGTTGTGTGTTTAGTCAAGAATAAATAACGAAAAACTTAAATCAGGAGTCTGTCGATTATGAGCATACACTGACGGGAAAAAAATCCCAACACCACGAAAAAATAGTTGTAGAGGAATGAAATGGCGGCAATACATTTCTATAGGTAACATATTTAATCGATTAAGGTTTCAAGATCACAGCTTAATGTAAGCGCGAGAAGAGCCATTTTAAATGTGAAATGATGGTACATTAATAACCTGTGTAACCGCCAGAATGTTGAATGCAAGCACGCAAACGTTCATGCATTGTGTCGTACAGGTGCTGGATGTCAGTTTGTAGGATGGAGTTCCATGCCTGTTGCACTTGGTCGGTTAATGCTGGTTGGGGGTGACGCTGGAGTTGTCGTCCAATGATGTCCCATACGTGCTCGATTGGTGAAAGATCTGGTGATCTAGCAGGCCACGGCAACATGTCGACACTCTGTAGAGCATGTTGGGTTACAACAGCGGTATGGGCGAGTGTTATCCTGTTGGAAAACACCCCCTGGAATGCTGTTCATGAATGGCAGCACAACAGGTTGAATCACCAGAGCGACGTACAACTGTGCCGTCAGGGTGCGTGGGATAGCCACGAGAGTGCTCTTGCTGTCACAGGAAATTGCTCCCCAGACCATAACTACAGGTGTAGGTCCAGTGTGTCTCGGCCGCAGACAGGTTGGTTGCACGCGCTCACCTGGCCTCCTTCTAACCAACACACGGCCATCACTGGCACCCAGGCAGAACCGGCTTTCATCAGAAAACACAACAGATCTCCACTCCGTCCTCCAATGAGCTCTAGCTTGACACCACTGACGTCGCAAACGGCAGTGGTTTGGAGTAAATGGAATGCACGCTACACAGGGCGTCTGGCTCGGAGCTGTCCTTCAAGTAAGCGATTTGTAACAGTTCGTTGTGTCACTGTGGTGGCAACTGCAGCTCGAATTGCTGCCGCAGACGCGGTACGATGCGCCACGGACGTACGCCGTACACGGCGGTCTTCCCTCTCAGTAGTGCCACGTGGCCGGCCGGAACCCGGTCTTCTTGAGGCAGTATCTTCCCCTGACCACCGCTGCAAACAATCATACACAGTGGCTACATTCCTGCCAAGTCGTTCTGCAATATTGCGGAACGAGAATCCACCTTCTCGTAGCCCTATTACACGACCTCGTTCAAACTCCGTGAGCTGTTGTTAATGGCTTCTTCGTCTTGTTAAAGGCATTCTTGACTAACATCAACACACTACGTCGAATCTCAACGATAACTAACGCTCACGAACGTTACAGCGCGTATTTACAGCAAACCTGCTTTGCATGTTCCGAGGGGCGCTACTAGCGCCACACGTATGCGCCGAGCGCGGAATTTGCATAGACGTCATCTTGCAGATGTACTCTCACCGCCTACCAACTGTCGTTTATCTAACACAACCCCTTCTTGGTGTTGGGATTTTTTTCCGTCAGTGTAGTTACAGTTGCAAATCATTTTCTTAGTTTTTAACTTACACCAACAGAACCGAGGTTAGCATGGGCACTCGGAGCGGCCTGCAGCTACGCAGCCCAATTTGCAGCAGGGTTTGATGTACTGTGAATTTTGTGACACATTATTCTCGTCACCATCATTCATATTACCAGTGAGTTGCTTTACGACATCTCTTCTGTTGGCTCGTACCATACGGAATAGCCTTCTCTCACCTTTAGCATCGATGAGCCGTGGTTGGACCACACCTTACCCGCTGTTCGTAGTTTTTTCCTCATCGGACCACTTTTTGAAGGTACTAACCACGGCTGACCGTGAGCGTCCCACAAACCTTTTCCTCTCGGAAATGCTCTGACCTAATCATCTGGCCATTATGATTTGGCCATTGTCAAACTCGCTTAAGTTCGGTGCCTTTCCCATCTGAACACTGATTAACAGAGTTCAGTATCAGGTGCTTTTATACCGTTTACCTAGGGTTGCTTCGATTTGCATAAAGACGCGCTGGTCATAATGTTTTAGCTCTTCGGTGTATGCCCATGTTAAGTGAAAAGATAAAATGAAAGGAATTCTATTTAATTCCGTGAAGAAACGCTACTTTTGTGCGTGCGTGTGCATGTGTGTTCATATGATCATCAGGTTCTTCTGTGCAAGAGCCAATATTCCAAGTTTGTTGAACCTTGGTTTTCAAAGCCAGGGCTTGATGACACAGACATTAGTTTGAAAATTAGCAATGATTGGCGTTTATTCGCGAAAAAGTTCCGAAAATCTATTTTCCAAGAGCGCCTGCTTCGCTGAGTGTGTGTGTGTGCGTGTGTGCGTTTCCGTCTTGTAACCAACTGTGACTGCTTTTTCCTCCTACTTTTCCTATAATCGATTTATTATCGCTTACTAAGAAAATCCTCGTTCTCAGAATGGCAAGGAATGTTTCGTGTCGATTCTTTGTGAGAAGTTATTGCAAGAGCGTTACTGGTTTGCTCACCATTCTGTGATATGGTACTACATATTAAAAACAACAACTACTACAGCTTTAAACTAAAACAACATTAAAGCTTGCCGTCGTAACTTTTGACACGGACGAATTGTAAAACTTTAGTTTGCTCCTATCGTATGTTTGTCTCCAAATATATGAAAATATTTTTGTTACGCCTGAAGAAAAAGTAAGTGCTTATAGTATCACAATGTCCGTCCGTCCGTCCGTCTATGAACATCATATCTCTGCAACCATTAGTCCGATTTGAAAAATTATTTTTGCAGTAGAAAGCCAGAACACTGTGAGAACGGTGCTCTTTATGTTTTGGTCTTTGTCCGACGCACAACCTAGCCGCCCAGAATGGGAGAGGCGTATGCACGTGCTATTAAATTCAAAATATATTCTACTCTTATAATGTAAATCTAGACGTCAATATAAATCTCTGTAATGATGATAGCTCCGTTTCTATAAGTCTGATTTTAAAAATTCGTTGTGCTATTGATAGCCTTTATAGCGAAAAATATTTTTCATATACTTGCTAATTTTTGTACCTCACAGTTTTGCCACTAGCATTATAAGTGTCGTTTTCTGTTTGTACCATACTTGGAACTGTATCTTCGCTTCTAAGAGCCCGATTTGTAAAATCTCCTTTGCCTTGGTTATCTTTCGTTGTGAGAAATGTTTTATGCACATTTTTCGTAAAACATATCTCAGCCGCTAATGGCCGAAATTTCTATTTGTTGATGTCTTATTGATTGTGTAAAAAAATCCATTTGATATTTTTTTCCTCGGTTCAATACATTATGAAAATACTGCTTACATGGCACATTTCAAATTATGCGGAAAATCTCTCTAGGAGACGTAAATGCTATATCTTTTTCGTTGAGCTGTTTTCTTCTAAAAACCTGCTCTAATATTATTTTTTTTTTCGCGTCGGAAAGTATACAAAAGATGGGCTCATTACACCCGAGAATTCAGTGTCATCTTTCTTGTTATTTTCGGCTTTAGTTACAGATGCCAGCTTTTGTTTTTTGACCTGCTCTTTTGGCATAAAGTATAAAAAAATAGCGCATTGACAGCATCTCTTCATCGGTCTGTTTGCGGGCACATCTTCGCTACTATACAGTAGATCGAATAAAAATTTCCTACATTCGACAGCTCAGATCAGAAGAATGGTAATTCTGGTATTTTCAGCTTTTGCGATGAGCAATGCTTAGTCTAGCTGGCGTAGACGTGGGTTTTGCGCGAAATCTCCACCTGTAACACTCTGATTGGTAAAAAAAAAAAAAGAAAATTATTTTGGACTAGATAGCCAGAACTGTGATAAAATCTATGAATGTTTTAAATTTTTCTCATGACTCTTTTATGTTTTATTCTTTTGATCATGATGATATGTAGAGTATTTTAGGAAGGGAGTGTCTGACCCCAGGTCTTAAACAACCCTTAGAAATAGGAAGCTAGGAGATTTGGGCTATAGTGCCCGATAGGAAAGTGACACGGAAGCGAAGTAAAAAGGGGGAGGAAGAAGCCCTTATTTATTACCGGGGGAGGCAGTACCCGGGGTCCGACGGCTTAACGTGCCCATCCGACGCACGGCGGATATTTAGTGGATCGAACCTGAGGTCCTTTCTGCGGCAGTCACGAACGTTGCCCACTAGGCTACCCGCGGCCCGTTTTATTCTTTTATTCGGTGGCGTAAGATATCTTAAATTCTATATCCTGGATTGGAAAAATACTTTTGAATAGATGATAGTAGGTGAAATCGCAATCAATACGCTTTTCTACCTGCACAAAATCACTACAGTGTGGCTGAACGCGGTAATTTTGTATTGGGCCGGGGGGGGGGGGGGGTACGTCCACCATGAGCAATATTTGTTGATCTATAGTCATCCATCCCTAATGTGGAGCCACTGGTTCCAGAGAGAGAGTCATTGCTGTAAGACAAGTACACCACCCATGCCCCATCGGGACTCGTCTCGGACGAACCCATGGTTCGAGTCTCGGATGAATCCAGATGCCTCATCCGGGACTCAAATCTGGGCCCGACCGGGCCCGTCTCGGACCTAAGATGCTCGAGCTCAGATCACTGAGCCACCAGGGAAGCGATTGTATGCTTCTAGAAGTTGAACTGGAAAAATTATTTTTTAAACGAAAAGATGGTACCATGACAAAGAGTATCCACATATTTCCTAGATTTTCTCCATGGAAATTTTTCCAGCTCAGTGCCATGAAAAACATATCTGGCCAACCCCGGTGGTCTAATGGTCCGAGGAGCCGACTTCTAACCATTTGTCCGAGATGAGCATGGGTTTGAGTCCCGGATGAGGCACGGGCGGTGTGTTTGACCAATGGCCCTGGCTCTGTTCCTTCCGTGGAACAGGTGGCCCCGAATTAGGGACGGGCAACTTCTTACAGCCCTCAGAGTTCATGGTGATTGTTAAATCTCGAAACAAACAAATGTACAGTGGTTGATAAATTTGAGGCAGCACAGTGGTTTACATCAGCATTAACATTTTTGCATTTTTACAATTTCCCGAACTGCAAAACGGTCCGGAGTGTTATAAAAATGCTGATTGCAAAACAGTTTATGAGAGTTAGCAATTATCCTTTGGCGCTGTGTTTATCTCTCAGATTCTTGAGTGCGAGTTTCTGGCATATTTCACTCACGGCTACTTGTTGTGTGTCGACACTGTCCTTATATGTGAGACGCAAAATGCACCGCTAATTGTTCACGCTTTGTGTATGAGTCTTCGTTTGTGTCGTTTTCTTCCTTTATCGACTTCATAAGACGACTCGGAAACCCTGAGTCGCCTTTTAAGGATTATCGTTGTATGTCTTCTCTCTGTTTTTCGTTGTGTCGGTGTTGTGTTCGTATATCCTGTCTGCCAGTCAGGTACTACAGGTACACGTTTTTTTTTTTTTTTTTTAATGGTAGTGTTTGTACCACGACACTAGTTGTCACCCATTACAGGAGCCACTGTCACTCTGGGCACATTAATATTATCTGTTAAGTTAAAATCATTTCCCTTTTTCGTCAGTTCTTGGGGAGGCATTTAGATGGTCCCTCAACCAGCTTTCTGCCAGCCATTACTGAACCCCTCCCTGCTACGTTTCTGATGCTCTCTTTATGTTTGGGGCTTAATGATCACCGTGAGTAACTCAATGGGCTATAAGCAGCTGTCCGTCCCTGATTTAGGGCCAATGGTTCCATGGAAGGGAGAAAGCCAGTGCCGTAAAACACACAATCCATGCCTCACCTGGGATTCGAACCCGTACCCATCTTGGACGAATGGCCATTGAAGCCAGCGCTTAGACTACTGCGTCTGCCTCCTGATGTTCAGAGAAGACGCTATTACTGGCCTTTTCCCTGCATCGGCTGTTCATAAGTTCAGTTCAGAATTATTTTATTGCAGTGGCGTATCTTGGGTCCAAGAGCTAGGCTATCTTACCCGGCACTCCCCCGCCCCCTCCCCACCCCCACCACCACACACACACTGTTGATTTTTTAATTGCGAAGTTTATTTTTCAGTTGTTAAGTAATAGAAGTAACTTTTTCTCAATTTTAGGTACATGCTATTGTTAACATGATACCAAATAATTATGAGGATAAGGACTTGAACCCTTATTTGTACACGAACTCTATTCTTCTGAATACTTTATTTGTACACGAACTCCATTCTTTTTTTCCTTTTGTGTGAACTTTGAGTGTTACGTTTTCATAAAAAGTTTCTTCCGGGTACTTTTTCATATTTAAAAAAAATGTTTTTCTCTACTGAAAAAATAGCCAAGTTGCTCAAATGTACATGTCCTTATGTGGCTCTAAGATATATCTTGATTCTTTTTAATGCAGAAAAACTCCTTTCGGCAGTTCCAGTTGTTGATGGGAACTTTAATAATAGGTCTGGGAATTTGTACACCTCACTAAACACAATGTCCAATTTATTCAACTTTATGTAACAAGTAATGTCTCTTACTGATTTGTTTTTGTATTCGTCAATGGAATAAAGCACCTTCAGTTCATTTTTTTGTCGAGCTGTATCAAAATTTGAAGCATAGTCATTTAAATTATGACAGTAGATGTTTAGGAAAGCTTTCACAAAATTTATCAAAACAGTTCAAATCCAACAAAACCACGAATTTAAGATATAATATCACTGATTTTAATTCATTGACACTTCACACAAATTAAAACAACTCTCGCAAAACACGTGCTGTTACGGGCGGAAGCATGCGAGTGAATAATGTAGTCCCAAGTCTTCTCTTTTCTGAGCGAACCTTTGCCCAAAGCAGTGGCCACTCGCACATTCATGTTGTCATGGAAACACTAGCTGGTGATCGTATCGAAGGTCTTCGAATCAGAACTGCGAAAACTGGCAGAGATGTTTGCGTTACGATGACACCATCCCTCCACTAGGAGCCCCGTTGGGCATCGCTCGCCAGACTGATTCTCTCAGTCAAAAGAAGCAAATCCGCACGTGTTTTTTTTTTTTTCGCAGCGAAAAAACCGACATATCTTAATACGTCAATTATCAAAGGCATTTATAATACCTTTGATAATTGATTTTTATTTGTGCACACTTGAATTTTTTTGTGTAAATTTAATTGACTTTTATTTGTGCATTGTCTGGGCTTCGCAGCTAGCCTAGCTAACCTCGAATACACGCCACTGCTTTATTGCTTTCGAAATGGTTTTAAACATTGTTTGGAATTCTCAGACTGTGAAAATTAAGCCTTTTTTTGCCTGTAATGGGATTCGAAACCACTTCTCGCTCCGGAGCCAGTTATTATCACGACTGAACTACACAGACCTTGGCTTAGTGCTGCAACTTAGCGGAGCATTTTTGGTTACTTGTTATACATTTTATGACAGGAGAAAACATCCGGTAACAGAGAGACTTCTGCTATTAGAAGCAAGAAGTCGTTTTGTAAAATTTTAAACAACTCTTAAAAGGGGTGAAGAAATAGCTCTTTTTCTCTCTCCCTCTCTCTCTGTGTTCATGGAATTAGAAAAACAATATATTGCACCCACCCACCCCCATACACATATATGCAATTTTTCTAGACCCCACGCAAATAGAAACCCTAGATACGTACCTGATTTGAATGGTGTGCCCAAATCGTTCGCTCTTGGCAAATCATTCATCATGAATGATTGAATAGCTCACGCTCTTTCGGGCAGTTTGCAAAACAAGAGCTGTGCCTTTGATACCGCAACACGGGATCCCTGCAACCAATGACTTACTCAGCGAGCTTAGCGACAACTTGGAAATTAGATCATTAGTTTGAATGTTTATTTGCGAATGATCCTTCTGCGTGAATTGTGAATGAACCACCAAGAAGGAATGATTCATGTCATCACGTAAGACGGCACGTGATCGCGCTGCGCGATATAAATCATACAGACCAGATTGTAGAGCATCAGTTAAGCGTTTAATTGAGAGTCGGAATGGGCAAAACGAGTGTTCAGTGCTACTACGAATGCGGCACGACGGCTGGAGCATCCCAAACTGTCGTTCTCCTGGGATCTTCACGGACGATCGTTCCAAGAGTTTACCATAAATGATGCGATATGCAAAAAATTCCAGCAGTCGGCGAACCGCCCCGGTGGCGCAGTGGTCTTAGTGTTAACTCATGAACGCTCATCCGAGTGGGTCTGGGTTCGAATACCAGCGAGGCATGAATGTTGTGTTTGTCTTGCAGTTTGGCTCTCTCCCTTTCCTGGAACTAGTGATCCTAAACTAGGGACTGGCGGCTTCTTATAGTCCATTGAGCTGCTAAACGTGGTCGTTAAACCCCCAAACAAAAAAACGAAAAAAATAAAAATAAACCCTAGGCCCAGTCTTTCATGTGCAGGAAACTATGATGTCTACCATCTAACTAAACATCGTTGCAGACCATGTATATCCTTTCATGAAAACAGTATTCCCCTCTAGTAATGGCAAAAGCAATCAGCGATCCTTTGGACGAAAATAACTGGCGGATCAGAGGGGTGAAAGGTGTCTGGTGAGGATTGTGCGAGCGAACAGACTGGCCGTAACCAGTAAAATCCGCAGAATTCAACACTGGTGAGCAGAAGGCCATTTTGAATGCGCCACTTGTCGCACTATATAGCGAATGTCCTACCGTCCTTCTGGGCTTTTCACGCACAACCGTCGCAAGGGTGTACCGCGACTGGTGCGACATGCAAAATCTCTCCCGTGATTACCGATCCTGAGGGCGAAAACATCTGGTGGATCAGAGGATTCAAAGGAGACTGGCGAGAATCGTGCAAGCGAACAGACTGGCCACAACCAGGCAAATCCCCAGAATTCAACACCGGTGGTCCGAAGGTCATTTCCGAATTCGCAACGTATCGGACTATATATAACGAATGCGCTACAACAGCCGACGATCATGTCACCAACCTCCTTTGATCTCTCTCATCAACTAGATATTTTCGTCCACAGGATCGCCATTGCTGGAAGTTTTTTGCGTGCCGCACCATTCATGTTGAACCCTTACTACGGTTGTACGCGAAAAACCAAGAAAGGCTCTCGTTTGGAAGTTACTCGAACCGGCACGACTGGCATCAAGTATCATATCACGTTCGAAAAGCCGCAAATCCCTCGATTTGAGCATTCCGATACTCGATCATACGCTAAATGATGCTCAACGAGCTGGTTTGTCAGATTTGTACAGCAGACCGGTCTCACGTGCCATCTTACTTGTTGGAATGAGCCATTTATACACTATCTCCAAAACTTAAGCACGAACGTGATGTTTTTCTAACAAACATAAAAATTGACCGTACACCATACAAATACTCATCCAGGTGAATGACAGAGTCCCTACACCGAAATAGCATACTCCAACATAGGTGGCGCTTGATACAGGTGGTGAATAGTCCGTGAACGCTTATTGTGAGTAGTTGCTGTGTGAGTGCAGTCTGTGATTTCATTGGTGTTTTGAGGTGTAGTGAAAACATACTGGAAAGTCGGAGTAAACGTGCCACAAAGACATTGTCTGGGTGAATTTGAACGTGGTCGGATCATCGCTGAACTGCAAGGGCTGTGACCAGTGTTGGAAATGATTTGAGAATCGATCACAGCATTGTGTCAAGCTTGTGGTTAAGGCACCAGACAATTAAAATGCCTCTAGACGTGTTGGGGGAGGTCGTCTACGATGCACTACAGCATCAGAAGACCGTTATTTGGTGCTATCTGCAAAACGGAATTGTCGGACGGAGTCATGTTGGTCAATTGAGTAATAAACTGAATGCTGGAGGGCTCTATGCAAGCAAACCTGTTATGTGTGTACCTTTAAAACCGCGACACAAACAGGCCCGTTTGCGATGGTGTCGAGAACAAGGTGGTTGGACGAATGAGGAATGGGGAAGCATTTTATTCACAGATGAAAGCAGATTCAGTTTAACGTCCGATTCTGGGCGTCAGTACACCTGGAGGGAACGTGGTACACAGTACCGTCAAGAGAACATCGTGGAAAAGGATAGAAATTGTGTTGGAGGAATCATGGTCTGGGCGGCATTATGGCCAATGGCCGTACCAAGTTGCAGCTGTAGTCCATGACCGGTAAACGGTTCTGTAGTGATGCCATCCTCCGTCATGTTCGCCTGTACCGTTGAGCTATAGGACCAGTGTTTCGTTTTTATAAACGATAATGCTCGCCCCCATCGTTGAGTGGCTGTCGCTGAACTCCTTGAGGAAGAAGATATCCATCGAATGGAGTGGTCAGCATACTCCCCTGATCTAAACCCAATAAAGAATGCTTAGGATGCTTTGGGGAGACTTCTAGCTGAGAGAACACCACCACCACCAACGATTCCTGAGCTTCGAAGAGCACTGATGGAGGAGTGGCAAGCTGTGCCAGAGGAACTACTCAACAATCGTGTTCTGAGTATGCCACATTGGTGTCAAATGGGCATATCTGTTAGATGAGGGCACAACCCATATTAATTTACTTATAGGTGTTACTGGACAGTATATCTTTGCGATACTCTGGACTTCAGCGTTATAGACGGTTGCACCAACTTTGCATTTTCTGGAAGTCGGGCGCTCTGTATCAGTGTCAGATGAATGGTAACTATGTGATATGTTGTGTTCTTAAATGACATGTATTACTGTAGGTAAACATCAGTGATTAAACTACGTATGTATGTGTTACATGTGAAAATGTTCGTGCTTAAGTTTTGGACATGTGTATATGACGAGGGCAGAGGTATCTAATAAATTTGGATCTCAGTATACATTTTCTGTCTAGAGGAGCGATACCTCAGCAACTAAGGAAACTTTCGTGCTGGCCACATTTAAGTCATTTTCTGCTAAAAGTGTTCGTGTCACTCATAACGTGGGAACATCATGTTTTTTCTAAACCGCAGAAGGTGCGTGCTTACGAATATTATTATCACTCACGATTCTCTAGAAATCTGTCTTCTCAGCTGTTTTCGAATTGTTTCGAACCCCACATTAATTTCTCGTGCTCTCTCGCGCCACTGCTTTACGTCATTACTCTGTCGAAAAGAAAACAGTCATTTTTCATCTAGCATGACTTGTGATTTGGTTTCACAATAATGCAGTTATTGAAAACTTTTCCCCTTGCATCACTGTTAGCTACTGGTGCACAGCTAAGAACGGCAGAAAATTTCACAGTCCGGCGGATTTCTTGGTGGCTTGTATTACTGCCATATTTGTGTTTAATGCTGAAGACGTTTTCTGTACTGAAACATACCAACCACATAAAACCAATTTTATGAATTTATCCGTAAAAATTAGAGATATTGAGAGAGGCACAAATAAGTGTTGTTTTTTCCTAAAAAACAACAGGAAAAAACAACAACACATATTTGTTAAAAAAGTTTCAAAATGTATGAAAATATTGGACTTAATTGTTTCGGTCCCATGCAGAAAAAAATTCTGTGTTTGTTTCTCAAACTGATATACTCGCTTATTGGCGGACGTATGTAAGAAAATCAATAAAAATTCTCTAAAATTATGTTTTCTCTCTGATACAAAAAGGATTTTCCAAATCTGATTTCTCGACTGAAGTTAAATAGACAAGCAAAGGTGTGCTCTGTTTATCAGACACGGAAAATATCATTTTTTTCATACGACTTCCAAAAGTTAAAATATCGTCATAAATAACATGAACTCGTGCAAAAATGAAATTAATGATTCGTGAAGTTTACCGTCTAAAAGCATGATTTTAATAAAAGATGAATCATATATACAGTTTAAAATACACATTAGCACTTTCGAGGCAGCGGCTGCCTCATCATTAGATGAAATAAGAGTAGCAAAGTACATCATTATATAATACAGACATGGTGCATTGTGGATGATAAGAATAAGCCAATGACTATCTACGTGCGTTATCGAGTGCGTATTTTGGTTAACAAAATACGCACTCGATGACGCACGTAGATAGATAAATAGGTTAACAAAATACGCACTCGATGACGCACGTAGATAGTCATTGGCTTATTCTTAACATCACCCACAATGCACCATGCCTGTATTATTTAATGATGTACTTTGCTACTCTTATCTCATCTGATGGACAGCCGCTGCCTCGAAAGTGCTAATGCGTATTTTAAACTGTATATATGATTCATATTTTATTAAAATCGTGCTTTTAGACGGTAAACTTCACGAATCATTAAAAATATCGTGTTCACAGATCAGAGGTGGATTTTGAGTTACCGGGGCCCTGTGCACATCATCAGTTTTGGGGACCTCTCAAACTTTGACCGCCATCCATGGAAAATAAACTTTATTTTTGCCACATAGTTACTTATCAAAATTACACCTCTCCATTTTTTACTTTATCCTAATTATACACCCCCTCCTTCCCCACCCACTCCCGTTTCCACTTTACTAAAATAATGCCTGAGAAAAAGTTGTTTGTAATCGAAAAAAAAAAAAAAAATTCGAGATTTCGACAGAAAGCCATTTTGAGTTCCCCTAAACATGATTTGGCTATTTTTACAGATGTGCTTGTGTGTCAGTCTGTCTGTCTATGTGGTTTGTTGCACCATAACTCAAAAACTGTCGCAGCTGCCAATACGAAATTTTGTTTCGTGATACCCTGATGGAGAAGAACAGCGGAAGTTACAAATGGGAAAGCCTTTGTTAAGGAAGAAAAGTCAGAACTTTTTTGAATATTGTCACTGAAGCATAGTAGTAGTATTTAACATGTTAGCCGGGTTGATGGCGCATTCGTCGAAGCGTTGGCGTGTGATCATTCATCTGAGATGAGTCAGAGTTCGAATCCCAGTGAGGCATGCACGAGGTGTTTGTCTTATGACACTGGCCTTCTCCCTTCCATGGAACCAGTGGCCCTAAATTAAGGACCGGCGCCTGCTTATAGCCGTTGGTTGTTGAACCCCTGAACAAAAAAGAACATATACACTTAGTAGACAAAACATAAGAGATAGGGGTGAGAGAGATGGGCAGTTGACATGTGCATACCCCGCGCAGAGTGGAACAGACCTAAACCTAACTCAGGCGATAAATAGGCGGACAGCAAGGCTTCCCAACAGTGTATCGCAATCGACGAACATGGATAAACGTGGTGATTTGCGCAACTTTGATCGTGGACACATTGTCGGCTCAAGACAGATAGGCCATTCTATCGTACATGTGCTAAGATCCCTAGGGTTTCCGAGAAGAACCGCATCAAGGGTGTACCGCGAGTATGCCATCGAGGGTCGACCCAGATCCCAGAGAGCAAGCGGTGGCCGACTACACGCCATTGACGACCAGGGTCGGCATAGACTATCCAGGCTAGTACAGACCATCGGTTTGACAACGGCGGCGGCGCGATTCTTATTCAAGTGGAGTGTCGGAGGCTAAAGCAGCGGCGGCGAGCGAACGGTACAGCGCACGTTGCATACCCTGGGCTACGGGAGCCGAAGTCCTGATCGTGTACCACTGTTGACTGCTCGTCATCAGAAATTACACCTCGCCTAGTACTGGGAGCATCAAAACTGGACCTCTGCATAGTGGCTCCCCATCGTGTGGTCAGATGAATCCCATTTTCAGGTGTACTGAGCTGACGGGAGGCGGAGGATGTGGCGTCGACACCATGAATCCATGGCTTCGTCGTGCCAGGGAGTCTGTGTTTAAGGCGGTGGTGGAGATGTCCTTAACCGCTGCGCGGCGCTACCAGCATGTGTTGGCTAATCACTTACACGCTTTCATGGCGTTCGCGCATCTTGCGGCCGATGATCTGTTCCAGAAGGACAATGCGCCACCCTGCCGGACCGCAACTACCCATGCATTGCTCGAGGAACACTCATCTGAGTTTGGAACCATCCAGTGGCCCACAAGGTCCCCGGATTTAGATCCTGTGAAGCTCTCTAGGATGCCGTAGAGCGGAACGTCAGGTTCATAAATCCTGGATCGACGTCTAGGGTGGAGTTGTGGACAATGTTGCAGCAGACATGGCTGGTATTACCTCCGGAAACCCTCCGGCATCTAGTGGAGTCGATGTTTCGGCGGGAACAGGCTATTATTCGCGCTAGGGGAGGACCAGCACGCTACTAGGTATAGGTATCCTAATGTTCTGTCCATTAAGTGTATGTAGTAACATGTTACACACGATTAGTTTATGGCACTGCTTTAATTGTCATTTATGCTACATGCAGTGTTGTATCTACGGTCGCATATCATCAGATTCCACCCCACTCTCAGTTCCCCTAAAGAGCCCAAACATGGATAGAACCAATTCGCATGCCTCTTAAACTGAACTGAATCAGGAAAACGAAATTTCAGAGAAAAGTTAGACGATCAATTAAATATCGAATTAAAGAGCAAAATGTTCATTACATTTAAGCAAATTCGCCACAAAAAACACCCCAATCTCTGAGCTCGGTTGTAGAGCGTAGCGTTAAGTAATACTACTCTCAAAATGATTTTTAGTGAGTCTGCATTAAGCTAGTTAATTAACTGTTAAGCCAACTGTCAATCGTATCAATAGATTTCTTCCCATTCACACTTCATATGATGACGGGTAGTTTTGGGCGCTCATGCTTTCATCAGTGGATTTCAGTATATAAATGCGACTTTGTGGCTTATGCATGCCGTATTTACCCTAATTTGTGTTTTATTTACATTTACATTCTTTTATAGATATACATACCCCTTTTGTTCTGGTATCAAATACATCATTTTCTTCCACTGGAAGATCATCATTTCTTAGTTTCCTTTGCACTCATTTTCAAATCAGCCTGTAACCGTTGTTCGACAAACTGTATTGCATCCCCCATTTCAGCGCGTCCCTCGTGCGCGTTACGTTTACTGTACATTCATCATCCCTCACTCCATACATATAATTCTCAGTTTGTCATTGATGATGTCGATTTTGGAGTTTCATTAGTGTATACACTGACGGAAAAAATCCTAACACCACGAAAAAATAGTTGTAGAGGAATGAAATGGCGGCAATACATTTGTATAGGTAACATATTTAATCGATTAAGGTTTCAAGATCACAGCTTTTTGTGAGCGCGAGAAAAGCCATTTTAAATGTGAAATGCTGGTATATTAATAACCGGTGTAACCGCCAGAATGTTGAATGCAAGCACGCAAACGTTCATGCATTGTGTCGTACAGGTGCTGGATGTCAGTTTGTGGGATGGAGTTCCATGCCTGTTGCACATGATCGGTCAATACAGGGACGGTTAATGCTGGTTGGGGGTGACGCTGGAGTTGTCGTCCAATGATGTCCCATACGTGCTCGATTGGTGAAAGATTTGGTGATCTAGCAGGCCACGGCAACATGTTGACACTCTGTAGAGCATGTTGGGTTACAACAGCGGTATGTGGGCGAGCGTTATCCTGTTGGAAAACACTCCCTGGAATGCTGTTCATGAATGGCAGCACAACAGGTTAAATCACCAGACCGACGTACAACTGTGCCATCAGGGTGCGTGCTATAACCACGAGAGTGCTCCTGCTGTCATTGGAAATTGCTCCCCAGACCATAACTCCAGGTGTAGGTCCAGTGTGTTTCGGCCGCAGACAGGTTGGTTGCAGGCGCTCACCTGGCCTCCTCCTAACCAACACACGGCCATCACTGGCACCCAGGCAGAACCGGCTTTCATCAGAAAACACAACAGATCTCCACTCCGTCCTCCAATGAGCTCTAGCTTGACACCATTGACGTCGCAAACGGCAGTGGTTTGAAGTAAATGGAATGCACGCTACAGGGCGTCTGGCTCGGAGCTGTCCTTCAAGTAACCGATTTGTAACAGTTCGTTGTGTCACTGTGGTGGCAACTGCAGCTCGAATTGCTGCCGCAGACGCGGTACGATGCGCCACGGCCATACGCCGTACACGGCGGTCTTCCCTCTCAGTAGTGCCACGTGGCCAGCCGGAACCCGGTCTTCTTGAGGCAGTACCTTCCCTTGACCACCGCTGCCAACAATCATGCACAGTGGCTACATTCCTGCCAAGTCGTTCTGCAATATTGCGGAAAGAAAATCCACCTTCTCGTAGCCCTATTACACGACCTCGTTCAAACTCCGTGAGCTGTTGATAATGGCTTCTTCGTCTTCTTAAAGGCATTATTGACTAACATCAACACCCTACGTCGAATCTCAACGATAACTAACGCTCACGAACGTTACAGCGCGTATTTACAGCAAACCTGCTTTGCATGTTCCGAGGGGCGCTACTAGCGCCACACGTATGCGCCGCGCGCGAAATCTGCATAGGCGTCATCTTACAGATGTACTCTCACCGCCTACCAACTGTCGTTTATCTAACACAACCCCTTCTTGGTGTTGGGATTTTTTTCCCGTCAGTGTATTTTGATCTCATGTAAAACGCGGTTATCTGGACCATGTGTTGTACCAACTTACGCCTTCTTTCCGGCATTCTTATGTTACCTTCATATTACATCACTTAGTGTTAATCCCCTTAGGAGGGACCCATTCATTTTATCAAATTTTATTTCACATTAATTGTAAAAGTTTGTACAATACCCTGTTGTACATATTTGGTATATAGTGTTGCCATTGTTCTGTAACTTGTTTTTCAGAACAATAAAGTTCCGTTGATCTAAGGCTTCAGCCAGTCAGCCGAAATAACAATGAAAGCCAAGTTAATGGGGACTATGAATTTTAACCATACAAACTACTCCTCTTAAGAAGTTCTCTATGTCTAGCTTGTTTTCACTGTCATCAACACATTTTTCGTTGCCGAAATAATTTAAGTTGTGTTAATTTCTCCACGTAGATTTACTGCTTGCACTTACACAACAGTTTGAAATTCATTTTCCTCTTTATTTATGCTTGAGTTACCAAGATAATATTTTTTTGCCTTACACTCCATCTCCCCCAATAAAAGCCATACTGATGCTTGTTTTACGCTCTTCTGATTTAAGGAAACTGATTTTTCAAAGAAATGCCGAACGATTACCGTAAGTCAATCATCATCATCATCATCATTGTCAACCATTATCAATCCACTGCTGGACGAAGGTCTCCCAAGTTTCCTCCACAACGGTCTGTCTTGTGCCAGTCTCCTCCATGTCACTCCCGCATATTTACGAATTTCATCCACCCATCTCCCATGTGGTCTTTTTCTGGGTCTTTTCCTGTCCCTTGGAATCCAATCTAAAATTTCGGCTGTCCATCTATGGTCTGTCCTTCTGGCAGTATGTCCAGCCCATTGCCATTTCAGGGATTTAACTCTGATCATGATGTCTTCCACTCTCGTCATTTTTCGGATCCACGAGTTCCTCTTCTTATCTCTCCTGGTTATACCAAGCATGCACCTCTCCATGCTTCTTTGAGTTGTCTGCAGCCTTTGTATGTCTCTTTTAGTTAAGGTCCACGTCTCTGCACCATACGTAAGCACTGGAAGGATGCATTGATCAAACACTTTTCTTTTAAGACATAATGGCATATTGCTCTTGAAAATTATGCTGTTTCTTCCAAAAGCTCTCCAGGCAAGTTTTGTACGCCGATTAATTTCTTCATCAATGTGACCCTCACTTGATATCTGCTGTCCAAGATAAACATACGTATCTGTTATCTCCAGTTTTTCTCCATCAATCGATAAATCTTCATTTCTTGTAAAAGCATTGAACATCACTTTTGTCTTCTGAAAGTTCATTTTTAATCCCACTTCTTTACTCTTGTCAGCAAGTTCCTGGATCATACTCTGCAGCTCTGATGGGGTAGTTGCAAAAATGACTACGTCATCAGCAAAACGAAGGTGGGTTAGATAATCTCCATTAATCTTTATCCCTTTGTTTTCCCAGTTCAGTGATTGAAAGACATTTTCCAATGTGGCATTAAAGAGCTTCGGAGATATGGTGTCACCTTGTCTCACTCCCTTTCCAATTTTTATGTGTGTTGTATTTTCAAACAGCCGAATCTTTGCACTTGCATTTTCATAGATGTTATTAATAATATTAATGTATGCATCTTCAATACCGCAGGATTTCAGAGCCATTGCAACTGCTGATGGTTTCACCGAATCAAAGGCTTTTTCATAATCGATAAAAGCCATGCACAATGGAAGTTCATATTCCCTCGCTCTTTCAATTAGTTCTCTCAGTACGTGGATATGATCTATTGTGCTGTAGCCACTCCTGAATCCAGCTTGTTCTCTCGGTTGAGCCATGTCCAGTGTTACCTTCAAGCGGTGTGAAAGAACTTTAGTGAAGATTTTATAAACCACTGATAGGAGGCTGATAGGTCTGTAGTTTCCGAGATCCTCAATGTCACCTTTCTTATGTATCAGGATCATTGTAGCGGTGTTCCAATCCTCAGGAATCTTTCCTTCATTAAGGCATAGAGTGAAAATTTGGGCGAGTACTGTTTCAATTTCTCCACTTGCTTCTTGTATGATGTCTATAGTAATTCCATCTTCTCCTGGAGCTTTCCCCCGCTTCATGTTCTTGATTGCATGAGCAACTTCTGCTGGGAGGACTGGAAGAACTCTGGTACCTTTCATGATGTCTGGAGTACATGTATCATCCCTTTCATATAATTTGGAGTAGAAATCTTTCACTCTTGTCAAAATTTCGCCTCTATTTCTTGTTACAGAACCATCTTCTTTTCTCAGTGCCATAATCTGTTTTCTTCCCTTACTGAGATGTCCCTTTGCTATCTTTAGGCTTTGGTTGTTTTCAATTGCTTTCCTCACTAGCTCACAGTTGAATTTCCTTACGTCTTCAGTGATACTTTTTCGTGCTGTCTTGCATAGCTCTATATATTCCACTTTGGAAGTCACATCTTCTTTAGTTGTCCTCATCTCTCTTCTTTTTTGCATCAACATTTTGGTTTTTCCTGATAATTTGTTTACATGCAACTTGTTCTTAGACCCAGCTAATTTTGTTGCTGTTTCCATAAGAGCTTTGGTTACTTTTCTGTTAACTTCCGAAATATCCACTTCTTCCGATGTTAGGCCTTCTAAAGCAGAGAATCTGTTCTTCAGTTCCAACTTGAAAGTATTATGGTGTTTTTTAAGGTTGGTTATGTCAATACATTTTGTTTGTCTTATGAGCTTGCCACGTTCCAGTTTAGTGTTGAGGTGCATCTTACATCTCACCAATCTATGGTCACTACCTGTGTTGAACTTGTTCAGCACACTGCAGTCTTCGATGACGAATTTTTTGTTACACATAATAAAATCAATTTCACTTGTCGTCCCAATTGGATGTCTCCATGTCCATTTCCTGTGTGGCTTTTTCTTGAAAAAGGAATTCAAGATGAAAAATCCTTCTGCCTCTGCAAACTCAACGAGAGTATTTCCACGCTGGTTTCTGTTGCCGTGACCGAATTTACCTACTGAAGTTTCATTCTGTTGCCGTTGCCCTATTTTTGCATTGAAATCTCCCATAATTATCTTCAAGTGCTGCTTACCTTTATTATTTAGATGACGAATTTCCTCATAAAATTCTTCAATTTCTTCTTCAGGATGACTTGTGGTGGGTGCATAAGTTTGAATAATCTGAGCCTGGTATCTTCTCGATAGTTGGATAACGAGTCGTGCAGCTCTGTCAGAGGAACTTTCAACTTCTACCACTTTATCCTTCAGTTTCTTGTTTATTATAAATCCAACACCACTAGTTCTGCCAGTATCTGTCCCACGATAATAGAAGAGATGTCCACTTTTCAGTTCAATGAGATCTTCTCCTTTTCTCCTTACCTCACTTAGCCCGACGATGTCCCACTTGATCCTTTGTAGTTCCTCTTCCAATTCAAGAAGCCTTGAATCAGAAGATAGGGAGCGTCCGTTGTAGGTAGCCAAGGTCAGCATCAAATGGCAGCCTAGTCCGGTCCTCCGGGGATTCTTAGCACCCTCTGCCTTCATGTCGCACTGGCCGCTGCCTTGGCCAGGTACATTCCAGCTGCCGGAGACTGAGGGCCAAGATTTAAGTTGTAGAGTCATTTTGGAGGTGTTTGGCCATAACTCACCACGCTGGCCAAGCGGGTTGGTGAGTGTGGGATAGCATTTCCTCTGATCCCGATGGTATAGTTATACCGCTATTTGCGGGCGTCAGAGCCCCTTTAGTGGGAACAGGATGCACCACGAGAAGGCGGGGTTGACATTTGTCAAGGAGAGGCTGTGATGTTACGCATCACCTGACCTTACATCCCGTAAGTCAATATTGCCGCTATAAATTGTAACAAAGTACTAAAAGTTCTTATCTGCAGCCACTTTCTACACCGAATGACGTTAATGTTACAAAGTCGGTCAGTGTAGGTGTGCGAGACGTTGAATGTTATTGTTACTAGTGCGACCGCAAGTTCACCTCAGGTATCAAGGCTTTTGTGTGATGATACCAACTACCTACAATACAGTAAAACCTCCTTAACGAACACTCCCGAATAGCGGACACCTCCATTTAACAGGCAGTTTTCTAATCCCCAGTCCCAAAGTATAGGCGCCGCCCGGTGGCGCAGTGGTCTGAACTATGGCCTCTGATCATTCGTCCGAACGGGGTCCGGGTTCGAATCTCGGTGAGGCATGGATGTTGTGTTCGTCTTATGGCACTAGCTCTCTCCCTTCCCTGGAACCAATGACCCTAAATTAGGGACGGGCGACTGCTTATAGCTCATTGAGTTGCTCACGGTGGTCGTTAACCCTCCAATAAAAAAAAGTTTAGGCGGCTCTGTGTTTTTACCTCTGAATAGCGGACACCCAATAGCGGACAGTGAAAATGCGTTCACTGAAGGGAGGCAGGAGGGAAAAGCATGCGAAATTTTATCGCGATGCCAAGTCCACTGCACTGAAAACATTCCTAGCTATTGTTTGCCATCTCTTTCGCGTTAATGCTTTGTATGCCGTCGCTTGGGTAAACTTCGCAATCAGAAACGTTAAACCGCAGTGCGTTGGTCTTTGTTTCCACAAGACAGGGTTTGTTTCGGCAGACACAGAAGATTAAGTATGCACTTTCAACATAGAAGAGGATCAGCGCTTGATTTCTGAATTCATGTCATGTTTGAACTGTGAGGGAAATGCAAAAGATTTTATTGCAGTTGATGATGAACTGCATTTTGAACAGACAACGGATGATTTGCGAGATTACATTTCTTCACACACACACCCATCAAGAATGACACGGTAGAAGAGACAGCGGAAGGAGCTGAAGAAGAGGCAGTGGACGGAGTTGCAGAAGAGGTGTGCGACATTAAGAACTTCACAGCCGCGGAGAAATATAGTGAAGAACTTTATAACTTTTTTATTAGCAAAGGTGATTCTGAGGGACTGGCACTTTTGATGAATTTGAAAATTCATATTGAAAAAGAGGCTGTAAACGACAAAAGGGAAAAACAAACGCTTTGTCAGATTTTTTTGGCATGCAAGAATACTAACTGATAAATTGATGAATTAGCTATAAGAACCTTTTGAAAGATTTAAAACATTTGTTAATCAGAAACATGCATTGAATTACGTATATACATATGTCCGTAAATTGCATTTTCCCTCATGTTTGAAGAGCTCAAAATTATTTAAGTTACTATAAATACGTACATATATTCAGTTTCGCGTACAGTATTACTAATGTGGTTTCGGAATTTATTACTGCATAAATATGTGCATGTAAAGTACGTATATTTGTACATGTAACTTTATTTTTAACAAAAAGAAAAAAAAAACGGCCACGGAGTTCGTATTGCGCAATGGCTTGGGCAGATAAACGTGTATCTCCTATAATGAATAAAATTCTCCGGCTGGACGTGTAGTGCAGGAAAGCTTACGTTAAGTCACGTTAGGGTTATTGAAAGGTTACTTGACGTAGCTAAAGTGTGCTTAATCTTCAAAGTGCTAGAGTTTGTTTAGGTAAGACACGCACGTGCAATAAATTCCAAGAATATGGAATTTATTTTTACTCAGCGTTCTTCATTAACTTGAATATCAGTAATATAACTTCGGTTTTAGTACATTAGTACCTTGAAGGCTCCTTATTAGTGCGGTAAACACAATATACCCTGAACTTAACGTAAACACTCAATGAAATAGACTTAACGGCCAGACAGAGGTCTGACAATAAAATGAACTAAGTAAACGTACTCACTTTTAACCTTTTATTGGGGAGCTCCTGGTATTACTCAAATACACACTCCAAAATAACACAACTACTGATAGCCCGAACTTTCGTACTATCGTAATATCGTAGAAACGTAGGTAAATCGCATATCAATAATCAGGAAGAACCTATTACATATAAAACGAAGCTCTTCGGTATACTTGAGCGCGCCTATATATATACTGCATACCACCACGTCATGACTTACACTCGTTGCCACATATAATTCAGAGGGGAGAAACAACATCTCGTTAAGTGAGAAGATAATTTGCATAGGAAAATAAATTAACAAGAGATAGTAAAATCAAAAAGAAACTGAATCTAGAGTATACGTTACACTCCCAATAGAGGACACCTCCAAATAACGGACAGATCATCCGGTTCGGAGGTGTCCGCTATTCAGAGGTTTTACTGTATCTGTAAATAAGATCTCCGGGTACACGTGATAATAATGTACATGTAATGTATCATGCTTTTTCTCTTCTGATAATAGGGAGATTCAACCCCGTTAAACCCTCCTTATACGGTCGGGTAATTGCGCTTAGAATGTATTCGGTATTGCGAGTGGCCTAGTGGTTCGAGCAATCGCCTTCCAACCAGAAGGTCACGAAATCGATTCCAGAAAGTTGCTCTGAACCACCGAACACTCTCCGTGCCTCTTGCATGGGCCCATTAAGCCGTCGGCCCTGGGGCATTAGACCTCCTGTTAAAAATAAGGTTGTATGTTCCTTCGCACATGCTTTCCGTCCCTGGAAGAGCTGGTCGGGTAGTCATAGTCTGATACTCCCAACTAGATCGACTCGCACTCTCAATCTGGCGCTCCAGCTTTCCTAACATGCCTACCCTCTGTCGTATCTGTAGGTTCAATCTAATGTAACTTCTTTTCTGATATGCAGCACAAAAGTCCAATGGGTCACAGGTAGTTGCGTTTAAACCCTCTGTCAGGTCCCGCTCAGTTCGATCTGCCCCTAGGCCTTACTGAACCTGAATTTCTCAAACGGGCCTGACGTAGGTTCTTTTGAGAGCCGTCGAGTTAAACTCGATCTTTGAAATATTGGAACGTGTAGTCAGCAATTCTTAAGATCTACGATAATGAGGAACTCCAATAACAAGTCCTTGGTTAGACGAAACAAAATTTAATAGATGAAAGAATAAGTTCCGTTCGATTGGCTATCTCCACGTGCCAACAGGTTTCCAACTAGCGAACACTTCACTATCTCACTTATATCCCGGAAGACCCTTCGCTACGTGGACTTAAGTCGTTAAGACCCTCCGCTACGTGGACTTAAGTCGTTAAGACCCTCCGCTACGTGGACTTAAGTCGTTAAGACCCTCCGCTACGTGGACTTGAGTCGTTCCGTCTACAACTCGGTCGATCTCTTATCGCCGAAAAACCCTGACTAATCAGTCAGTGAAAACGTAAAAACCCCGAGGGGTCTAACCGACACTCTCTCGTAAAACACAAATTCCTCGTGGAAGGTGAAACGCGAAAAGCCTCTCCAGCATTGATCATATTGATCATATGTAGAAGATTTTAGGAAGGGAGTGTCTGACCCCAGGTCTTAAACAACCCTTAGAAACAGGAAACTAGGAGATTTGGGCTAGAGCGCCTGATAGGAAAGTGACACGGAAGCGAAGTAGAAAGAGGGAGGAACACGCCCTTATTTATTACCGGGGGGCAGTACCCGGGGTCCGACGGCTTAACGTGCCCATCCGACGCACGGCGGGTATTTAGTGGAACGAGCGTTCGTACCTGCCTAGGATCGAACCTGAGGCCCTTCCCGGGGCAGTCACGAACGTTGCCCACTCGGCCACCCGCGGCAGCCTCTCCAGCGAACGTGTCGCTTCCTTTTATATCCTCAATCTTATCTCTCCCCCCCCACTTTCCGCCTCTGGAAATCCTATTGGTGTGGAGTTAGCCGTTCACCGGAAGGGGTGACCTTTGACCTATACATCACACCCCGTCGACCAGGTCGAATTTAACGGATGCCGCTAGTCGCATGCTTTGTTTGATTACATAATCCAGCTTACAAAGGAAATGGTGTAACGTTCGTCTGAATTGACATTACATTGCCTTGGAAATGAGAAATAATTACAGAAAACATTACTACATGGAAATGAATTAGTGGGGGCCCGACTCCGTCACCTTACACCCTCCATGTGGGTGTAAACTCTACGAGAAATTCCTGGGTGGCTTAGTATGTATCCGCGTTAGTGTAAAAGACTGGGAAATAGTTCGAAACGATGAAGTGACAAACAATAACTATAGATATCTGAAGATTAAAGTTAACCTTCTATTTTAGACTAGAATACCAGCATCTTTCGTATGTAGTTTGAAACTGAAACACATACAGGTTTATCACACGATGTTTTTTGCCTTTTGCCGATCATTCCCCGTAATAACCACGTGGTCAGATTACAAGAAAATAACACCAATAGGGTGGTGGGACAACCCGGCTGCTCCTAATTTCAGTCTTTTCCTCTTACGAAGCGAGGACTACAATCTTTTTGCGAACAAAAATGTGAAAGGTAAAGTTTCTTTGTTAATGACAACTACACTCAATGGACAAAAGATTAAAGATATCTACCTAATAGCGTGCTGGTCCTTCTTTAGCACGAATAACAGCCTCTACACGCCGAAGCATCGACTCCAGTAGATGTCGGAGGGTTTACGGAGATAATGCCAGCCATGCCTGTTGTCCACAACTTCGCCTGGATCCAGGATCCACGGATCTGACCAAGGAGGTTATATTACTGGAGACACCACTGGCTCTGCCGCCATAGGTCACAGCTAATCTGTGGTGTGACGTCACAAGCAAGCAAAAATGAACTAAATTATACCTCTGATGAAACAATAAGCTTGTGTATCATTGATAAAGGTTATTGAATTACTCATTTTATCTGTTTATACGCTTAGAAGCTTTTGTTCCATTGGTTTCCAAACAGCTTCTCTTCTGCGGCTGCGCCGTGCCTGCTCATGACGTCAGACGGTGACTTATGGCGGCCAATGCTTCGTGGATAGGAGTCTCCAGTAATATAACCTCCTTGGATCTGACGTTTCGCTCCATGGCATCCCAGAGAGTTTAAATCCGGGAACCGTGGAGGCCACAGTATAATTCCAAACTCAGATGAGTGTTCCTCGAGCCATGCATGGGTGGTTGCGACCCGGTAGGGTTGCTCATTGTCCTCCTGGAACAGATCATCGGCCGCATGATGCGCGAAGGACATGAAAGCGTGTAAGTGATCAGCCAACACATGTTGGTAGCGCCGTGCAGCGGTTAAGGGCCTCTCCAAACACACTAAGACACCTAACGTGTCTCATGAGAAGACTCCCCAAACCATCTCAGGGCTTCCACTGCCTTGAAAAGAGCCTACCTGGCACAACGAAGCCATGGACTCATGCTGTCGACGCCTAACTTACACACTCCCGTAGCTGAAAACGGGATTCATCTGACTACACGACGTGGCATCACTCTGCAGGGTCTAGCTTTGATGTTTCTGGCCCCAGTCCGATGACGAGCAATCAACAGTGGCACACGAGTAGGGCATCGGCTCCCGTAGCCCAGGGTATGCAGAGTGCGCCGTAACATTCACTCGCTGACGCTGTCTGGCCTCTAACATTTAACCTGGACGTGATTTGCGCCGTCTTTGCATGCTTTCGGTCTGTACGAGCCTGGATAATATACGTAGACCCTGGTTATCAATGGCGTGTGGTTGGCCACCGCTTCCTCTCTGGGCCTTGGTACGTCCGTCGATGGTGTACTCGCGGTTGCACCCTTGATGTGGTTGTCCTCGGAAGAAATGCACGATAGAATGGCCCATCTGTCTTGCGCCGACAATGTGTCCAAGATCAAAGTCGCTCAAATCCCCACGTTTACCCATATTCGTTGATTGCGACACACTGTTGAGAAGCCCTGCTGTCCGCCTATTTATTACCTGTGTTCGGTTTGGTACTGTTCCTCTCTGCGCGGGGGATGCCTATGTCAACTGCCCATCTCTCTCTTTCTCTCTCTCACCCCTACAGGTCTGATGTTTTGTCAACTAAGAGTATTTTTATTTTCAAATCAGTTTTGCAATTTTTCTACGAAATTAACAATGAAAGGTTTTGTGAGAAAAAAATACTTGTTTACCATAGAAATATTGTCTACTATGAAAAAATTTAGAAATGAAATACATTAGTGGTCCAAATTTGTACCTTTTCTCTTCCTGAAAGTTTTTTTTCCAATAATTTCCTTTTTAATCAAACGTTTCTCTTTCTTAGTATTAAATACAAATTTAATCACATTAAATAAAAACGCCAAACGATCACGAGATCACAGTAGCTGAAATATTGCAGTTGGGTCAGCAAGCGAGTCTTCTCACACTTGGCTCTCTGAGGAGGTAATGTTACCAGGGAAACAGATGCTCAGCTGCTAGTTTTCCCGCGCTTTCGCAATTTTTTTGTTGAGAGTTTAACGACCACCGTGAGCAATTCAATGTGCTATAAGCCGTCGCCCATCCCTAATTTAAAGCCACTTTTTCCAGGAAAGGAAGAGAGCCAGCACCGTAAGACAAACGCAAGATCCATGCCTCACTGGGATTCAAACCCGGACCCACTTGAAAGAATGGTCATAAGCAAGCTCTTAGAAAACTGCGCCACCAGGGCGGCCTTTCGCAACTAACCTTGATTCTGTCGCCTAGTGTTCAGGTGCGCGCACTAACCTTTTTTTTTTTTTATTGGAGGTTTAACGACCACCGTTAGCAACTCAATGGGCTATAAGCAGTCGCCCGTCCCTAATTTAGGGTCACTGGTTCCAGGGAAGGAAAAGAGCCAGTCTCGTAAGACAAACACAACATCCATGCCTCACCGGGTTTCGAACCCAGACCCCTGTCGGACGAACGATCAGAAGCCATCGCTTAGACCACTGCGCCACCGGGACGGCTTTTCCTTTTGGGGTGGGGTAACGACCACCATGAGTGCAACTCTAATGGATATAATAAACCGCCCGTCCTTAGTTTTGGGCTACTGGTTCTACAGAAGAGGACAGAGCCATCAGAGCCACAAGATGAGCACACTACCAAAGTCTCATCCGAGACTCGAACCAGTGCCTATCTCGCAGGATTGGTAAGAAGTCAGCGCCTCAGACAATTTGGACACCGGGCGGAAGCTCACCACTCTTACGGAGTGAGATATGTCAGGTGATAGATTCGGTGATCCGACATTTTTTACTGTTAATTATCACTGTGGTGCCGCGGTGTCAGTGACGGGGCATCTAAATCGGTGAAGATCCTTTACCAGAAATTCTTCACATTCGAGGGGCCCGCATCCCCACTGAAAATTATTGGTGGCCCAATACACTCAGGCCCCCTGTAGTGTTTTTAATTCTTTGAAGCAGTAATTCTTTACAGTATCTAACTAATTAATTAATGTTCTTTGGGGTGGACATATAAATCCCACTTCTGAAATAACTGAGTAAATACTAACGAGCAGATCGAAAGAATCCGCGCTTAGTATAACATCAGCTTGTTCTTCATTCTCCACTCACTGGGACTTCAGGTCATCAATACAATATAATCGTCACGTTGTAATTTATAAACTGACACTAAATATTTCTTGTATATCACATACAGAGATTGGACAAAATAATGTGAACACCTAGAAAATAGGCTATTATTAATAAGATGTTGAACCACCATTTGCCTTTAATACAGAATCCAGCCTTCTTGGAATAGATTCATACAGCTTTTGAATAGTTTCCACTGGAATGTTGTACCATTCGTCCATCAGAACATCAGTCAATTGCTTCAGAGATGTTGAAGGGGAGAATATGCTTCTCACTGTGATCTTCAAATCTATCCACAGTGGTTCGATGATATTCAAGTCAGGTGATTGAGCTGGCCAGGAGAGATGTTAAAGTTCATCTTGGTGCACCTCAAACCTCGAATGAACTATTCTGGCTGTGGGTGCATTATCTTGAAAAATGGTATCATTGTTGAGAAACCACATTTAGACCATAGGATGCACTTGATCATCTAAAATGCCTAAGTACTTGCTGGTAGTAATTCAACCATGTAGGGTAATGATGGAGACAGCCGAATACTAAGATATGGCCACCCACAAAATCATCACAGATTCACTCCTGTGTTGGCAGTTGGAACCAGACATTCGAATTATACGCTTCTTTCGGGATTCTTCATATACATGTATAAACCCAACCTGCTGTTGGGAATAATGCAAATGAGGACTCTTCAGACCATCTCACACGTTTCAAGTCATCAGCTGTCCAGGTTTTATGCTCATGACACATATTTTTCGCGTTGTAGCGTTGGTTTCTGTTATTATAGGTTTAGAAATTGCAGCTCTTTTATGAATGTTGGTTTTATGAAATTCTCTGCGGACTGTTTTTGTGGAAACAGGGTCTTTCAGGTGGATACTGAGTTGTGCTGTCACTTTTCCTGCAGTAGTTCTGTGTTGTTTTGGACACAATCCTTCTCAGTAGTCGACGGCCTTTCTCATGCAGTATCGATTTTCGCCCAGTATTCTTCGCCAATGAAGTCTTGCAATGCTTTTTGTACGTAGCCATAACCGTGGTGACTGTTGCTCTTGAAGCACCAAACAATTTTGCTGTTCTGGTTAAAGACGCTCCTTCTAAACGGGCTCCCACGATTTGTCCACTTTGGAAGTCTGACAGGTCAATTCACCGATCATTTGTACGAACCGACCGCTGCTAAACACAATGTTGCTGCTGTATACAACTTAGAGAATATATAGAAAGGAAAGATACACAAAAGATAATCACAACTTTTTTTTCAGTGTAGCCAACACGAATAACATTTACACCTATCATCACGGTGTTCACTTTATTTTGTTATTTCATACCATTGCGTTTGCCCCACCGTGAGATCCCAACTAAGACTGGTTTCCTCGTGAGAAGAGTCCTCCAGTTTCGAGCTGCAATTTTTAAGAGGAAAGGAACTTCGTACAGGAAGCAAAGGAACAAAATTCGCCGACCATATTTCCAGCTGAGTGCATTTGAAAGGGAACGGCAAATTGACCATCCTAGAGAGTGTATGGTAGATTTACCGTATTGGGCAGAATTTGGGCCATGACAACAAAATAGTGCATCAATGCTGGCAGTAGTTTTTCAGAGAAAGTATGACCTCTCATCCGCCTGGAATTGAAACACGGAGGGAGACCGTTGGCACCGGCGACAAGCTTCGGCCACTCTTATATGCACTCTCGATATCACCAGATGAACGGTAAATGTTGCTTTAAGGTGGGTACACACTCTGAAAATGGTTGTTTTATTTTTTTCTATATCTCCCACTTATCTGCTTTCCAAGAATTTGAATTTAAGCAAAAAGACCCAGAAGATCATAAGACATGATTTTTTGAAAGTTGTGTTGTTTCAATATTTCTGCCTGAAGGTGTCTTGCATTTTTACCGGAAGTCGTGCAGCTTTGTCAAATTCAGTTGTCATTTTGCTTTTAACTTAATTTACCTAATATTGATTAAACAATAATATTTTGTTCCTAAAGTATCACCAGGACATTTCTAACCCCAACTGTGCTTCATATGCAGAAAATAGTTAAGACACGTCTTCGCAAACTGAAGGAAAAGTGAAGGCTTATGTGGAAAAGGCAGACTGAAAGATGCTATGGTGATTGACAAAATTATTATGGTTTTGCGATTAGGTAAAATGTGAATAATTTAACAAATGAGGCGAAACACCATAGCTGCCCTTTTTCATTATGCATCATCAAAAGAAAAGCCGCGACATTAACAGTGCCCGAAAGGTGAGAACAGCTGGTGCAATTACCAAATATTCCTATTCACACCAAAATGTCCATTTTAAGGATGGGAAAAGTCTTCTAAAGATGTACTAAATAAAGTGAGAGCTATATATTGGGTTGTCGGAAAAGTCATGACGTATTTTGGCCCCCGATGGCGGTTGGGCGGTTTTGGAAGTACTAGAGGCATGCGCAGCTCTGTTATCGCTATGGCATTCGACGGATGCTAGTTCTAGCTGCAGTCTAAAAGGAATAGTGAGCGATTTGGTTGATTTGCGGAGATTTGACATCAAGTTGAAAATGGAAGACCAAACTGTGCATTTTCGCCATATTTTACTGTTTTATTTCCGTAAAGGGAAGAACGCGCGTCAAGCTTGTGAAAAGTTGCGTAAAGTGTACGGTGATAATGCTGTACAAGAACGTCAATGCCAGCGGTGGTTCGCAAAATTCCGTGCTGGTGACTTTGATCTCAACGATGATCCTCGGTCCGGGATGCCAACTGAGGTTGGTGACGACCAATCAAGGCATTGGTCGAGTCAAACCCACGTTACACGACACGAGAGATTGCAGACACGTTACACATAAATCATTCAAGGTTCCTCATGAACTCAAAGAAGCTCAATTGACGGCGCGTATAAACATCTGCGATATGCTCATTAAACGTAAGGAAAATGATCCTTTTTTGAAGCGACTGATAACTGGTGATGAAACGTGGATTGTGTACAACAATGTGCTGCGCAAACGGTTTTGGTCCCGACGTGCTGTTTTGCCTCAAACGACATCCAAAGCAGATATTCATCAGCGGAAGGTTCTGGTCTCAGTGTGGTGGGATTTAAAAGGTGTCGTGTTTTTCGAGCTCCGACCACAGAACCAAACAATCAATTCGAATGTGTACTGTCGGCAATCGGACAGTTTGAACGAATCCATCATCCAAAACTCGTTCATTGTAAAAGTGTTGTGTTCCATCACGAAAACGCGAGACCACACACAAGTTTGATCACCCGCCAAAAATTATTGGAGCTTGGGTGTGATGTGTTGCCACACCCAGCACGGTAGTACAGCAGGAGTATCAGTCTGCCGTTTACGCATGCCGTGAAAGCTCCTTCTATGCTACGTGGTCGCCAGTGACCCCGTGGTTCGCTGTTACACCAAGTCCGTTACATCTCACGGGGAGTTAAGACTCTGCATTAACTTTTTGATGTTCTTTCGCACTGCAGGGCCCCGCCTGTGAACATTTTGTTCTTCCTCAAGCATTGCTCTGTTTGCATCACGTTGTAAATTTGTCATTACTCATTCAATGTACATATCATCGCTTTTAAAAGTTGGCATCATTCGTGTTCGTTTTTTTATTTGAGACGATTCCATATTGCTCGTCTCCTATGTTTTGTTACATTAAAGCGATTCTGAAACCACCTTTGGCCTTAATGCATGCGCTGGCCCTTCGAGACATGCTTTCGACAAGGTTTCGGAACACAGCGATAGGTATGCGCTTCCATTCAGTAGACAATGCTGCCCTTAACTGTTGCTTAGTTGTAGGCCTTGGTTCCAAACTTCTTATGCGGCGCTCTAAATCATCCCATAAGGGCTCTATGGGATTAAGATCATCCCATAAAGCACTGATGGATCGTGTATCTGGATTCATCAGTCCATAGGGCCCGTTTCCATTGATCTACGGTCCACGATAAATGTGTTTTTACACCATGTTAAACGACGAGTAGCATTCCGAGTGGAGATGAAAGGCTTATGAGTAGCCGCACGACCACGGTAACCCATGGAACAAAGTTATCTGCGAATGGCAAGTGTACATACCGAGGTTCCAGCATTATTACTCACCTGTACACTGAGGTCCTGTGCAGTACTCCGTCGATTAGCTATAACGACTCTGCTGAGGCTTCGACGTCCTCTATCACTGATTTTCTTTGGTCTGCCGGTACGTTTTGCTGCTTCAGGCAAGCCATGTGTCTTCCACTTATTCAGTACATCCAAAACAGTTGACTTGGGTATGTTTAAACGCCTCTCGGTTTCATTTATGGACCACCCACTAATATAACACCCAACAATCTTTCCTTTCTCAAAGTCAGTTCTCTCCCGCCGCGACATTTTCACTCAACCTCACTGTGCGATATGATCGCGGTCAGCTTCAGGCTTGTTTTTATACGGTTTGTAGCTGTACCGCGCATCTTAACATCGCAGCAGATCCGTTCATTTGCTTTTGAAGGGGTGTCCGGTGATTTTTGTCTATATAGTGTATAACGCATATTATTTATATTTTACGTACGTATTTACGCATTTACTATAGCTACACAACAAATAGGCACTAGTGTCTCTGCAGTTTAACTTCGCATCTTTTTTTTTTTTTTTTTTTTTGTACCAAATTTTCTCTCTTCAGACATTGCATTTTTGAAATAAAATTTCTCGCTTTGTATTATACAAATTGAACACTCTATGGAGATCAGTTCTATTGGAAACCCACAGTTGTTTCCAAATATAGATCATTGGATTAACTGAATCTAATTAAATAACCAAATTATTTGATCGAAATGCAACTTCCAAAAGTGATTTAAAAAAAAGCCTTCCTTTCAGCATGCTGTTATCTTGAGAGCTTGTCTGATAACAAAACAAACTCTCAAGGTGTCACAAATTGTCTGCATTCACCATCCGCACGGAAATTCGGGGGTTTTCAATCAAGCATTGTAATTCCCAAAGAAAATGCAACTCGAAAGGAACTTTTAAGTTACCATTTCGTAGCATTTTTAGAAATAAAATGACTGAGGAATCTCAAATTCTACTAAAACTTACAAATCCGGATTTTCGGGTTTAGAATGTGACCAAACCCGGAATTCCGGGCTACAACTGGACTACAAACAGGTCTACTCCATTTATTGCTCCAGACATGTTTGCTGCTCCATCATACCATTGGCTGCGACAAAACGCTATAGATATATTAAATCTTTGAAGCACGTCGAGAATAATTTCCAAAAGCGTGCCAGATTAGGTAACCGATATCTCATAACTTTTTTCCAAAAAAAAAACTCCTCCACATCAAAGCTGTCAGATACTATGCGAATGCAAAACGACACTTGCTCATGGACTGCAATGTCACTTGTTTCGTCGACAATAATGGAAAAGTACTTTGCCAGATGCACTTCAGCAATAAGCTGTCTTAGTGTCATTTGGCCAAATATTTTTAAGATTTAATTTCCAATTTCATGGAACATCCACCTGTAGGAATCTTTACTTAGCTATCGATCTAATTCCAGAGTATCAGGTGCTCTCAGTTTAAGCAAATTAATAAAGTTACTCGTTTAATCACTATGGCCGTGAATAGCCAAGCCTTGAATAGCTAAACATTTCAATGAAGAAATCATTTTTAGCAGAGCTGATCTTGCCATCTGCATCTACTTTCTCTTCACTACAGAAAGCTGAGTAGAAACATTATTGTGATAGTGACCATGTAGGTTCAATTTAAGCACTGATTCTCTGCTAGTTGCTGAAGCTTCGTGTGTCTGAAATCTTTCAAAAGCTTTGTTCCATGACTTGAACCCCTAGTGAAATAAATTGCAAATCAGTCTTTGTTGAAAACGTGAAAAGTTTTTACTAAAAGCTTGCTGACACGGATTAAAAATACCCCACCATTTTCACTGTCATATGTAATTCTAAGTAAATATTGATTTCCACACCTTTATAGCCGCGCCCGTGAATTTCTTTGCATGTCGTTTTCTTACCACGCTTCGGAATTGGTGCAGCGCTCACACTTTCAATATCATTTTCTCCACTTTCGTTTTTACACTGAGCAGAAGGAACAACCAACTGCCTCTCCGGTATTTCTTCTGTTGCTGCTGGATATTGTCTTTTGGTCGTTTTGATCACAAATTTATCCGTATTAGACAAAACATCTACATCGGATAACCACAGAAACCACACACGATAAGGACGATATGTTCGAAAACCCAGCAGCAAAATTTCCCTGCCGTCGGACAATACGGGTAAGTCCGGGCCGTAAAACCCACGTGGGTCATATTTCCATAGGCCGTCTACTTTTGGGAGTGGCCTGTGATCGTGATGACAGAATGACTTAAATGAAAGTCGCGTCGTGTAAACTTCTTCGACAATCAGAAGGCGAAGGGGGGGGGAGGGCTGGCTCCTTAGATGAGTCCTAGAAAAATATACCCCAGTAGCTTTACGTTTGCTGCCGAAATTCTGAGATGTGACCAGCCGCCTCCCCCCTCCCCCTTCCCCTAAACGACTCCCTTTAAAAAGAAGCTGGCTGAAATAAAAGCCAGTTTTCCCCAGGCTGTTCAGGTTCATGGGTGCTTGCGACGAAGAACAAAGTAAAAGTAAAGCAAAGGTGAGTCTCCGACAAGGAGGTTAAAAGGGAGAGTAGATGGCATTAGCCGCACGCTCTGTGTTTTCCGTGGGCTCCACTTCGTATCAGCTGTGTATGCCCACTATGCCCAACTTGGGCTGCTTCTGTACTTTACTATGGGGTAATCGTCGACTTTGAAGAAGTTTTCGAGGTACTTATGAAGCATATACAGTCAGGAAAATATGAGACTGAAATATACATGCACATAACTAAAAATGATCACAAAATAACAGAAATACTATTTAGTATTTTCTAAAAAAAATTAAACAAAATTATGTTTCGTAGAGCGGAAGTGCATATTGCACATTAGCCAATCACGGCCTTGCTAAAGCTGTGGGAGCCTCATTAACCATCAAGGAATGCTGCAGATAGTAAGAGACTGCCGCTATCAGCCTGTGCTTCAGCATAGGTCTTCAAGAAGTGACGTCGCGTCACTTAACCCTCGCCACCCCGGAGGGAGCAAGAAACCAGATGGCCAGATTTGGCTTCACCAGTGGCGGCTGATGCCATTTTCTCTCTTTTCTAAACACCTTGGTCCCGACTGTCCGAAGATAGGGTAGGCCAACTGACTATACAACGTAGTTCAGCTTTTATCACTATGACCTCGAATAGGTTCTCGTCTCCGCATGTAGACTTTTGTATTTTGTGGGAACCCAGACAAACTGAAGAATTTTCTTTTATAAAGGAGGCAGTTTTATATGCTGTTAAACAATGGTACTTGAGGTATTGTCTGTCGCGTTAAATTCGATAAGCGCGAACAAACACTAATTCTTTTTTTTTTTTTTTTTTTTTTTTGAGGCACAATAAACAGGTTGAGGGGTGAATTTCTATACACACTTTCTATATATATCAAACGGGCAATGAATAATGAAAACCTTGAAGACTTGATAACGAAAAACAAAATTTATTCATATATGCGTGCGTGTATCTTTCCCACGAAATATGCGCAAAAATATTAGGGGTTCGAGGAGCTCACAATAAAATGATTGGGGGTTCAAAAACTGTCTCGAACCCACGAAGTCGGCGCTTATGTGTAAGAGTAACATACTCGAACGTACATCAGGAAATGCAGGTTTGATTCCCGTTACAGGACGATGTAATTTTCAAGTTTTCTGAGGCATGTCTACTTCCATGATTAATTTGGCACCCATATGCCTGTAACATCTATTGACTATCATTTAATTCTGAACTGTTATTTCTTCAGGGGATTCACTTTCTGCTCGCGTGTCGCTAAGATGAAGGATCAATATTTGCTTCGATCTGAGCACAGCGAAGCGTTACATCTAAGTCCCGAAACACATCCTCAGTTGCTTGGTGGTTCCTTGTTCTGGGTGGTGTAACGGAAACATACTCGAACGTAAATCGGGAGATGAGATGAGAAAATAGGTGTCGTCCCACTTCAGTACGTGCCATTTCTGTACAAATGAATTTTTGTCCCATTTTCGTACACATCCAGGTGCCCTAGCGCCATTTTCGTACACATCCAGGTGCTCCAGTGCCATTTTCGTACACAGATGTGATGATCCGTGAGCAGTGAGATATACGTGAAGGAAGACAGAGGATGGGGCGTACTGATCGCCCTCACACCCCCTCCCCCACCCCATCCCCACTGTGGGAGTGTTCACGGCTATTAGAATTTCTAGGCTTAGGAAAAACATTTTACAAAATCTTTTGTGGAAACTTTATACAAAACTGGTTAAAACAAAAGCCCGAAATTTTTGACGGCAGCTTCGAAAAAAATATAAAAAAGAAAAGCAGTTTTTTTTTCGCGGTTTTGAAATTAAACATCTGCGACGAGTGCTGAAGACTGTAAAGATGGAGTTAATGGACAGCCTATTTACTCTTCAGTTTTTATTGCTTTTCCAGCTTACCCTATCATGAGCGCCTATTGGTTGACGAAAACAATGAGTGGTGATCTCTATGACGTCGGAGGAACTCGACAGGGGATCAGCATTTACTTTCGTCCTTAGATTCCCCACGTCTTATACCAGGCGCAGTGAAACTGTACGGAAATGGTACTAACCGATTCGCTATGTACGGAAATGCGACAAAATTCCTTTTGTACGGATATGGCACGTACGGAAGTGGGAGACAATCGAAAAAAAGACTCCCCTCTCGTCTCTTCTAAATACCAACGAATTTATCTGCAGTGGGTACAGGAACAGCAAAACTGCACCCTTGTGGACTGGAAACAATTCGTCTTGTCCGATCAATCTCGTTTTCAGTAAAGACATGCCGGTAGGTGGGCCACAGTTCAGTTGTCTAGCGTTAATTGTACAAGCTGGTGGAGGTGGTGTAGTGGCTTGGGTTTGCTAACATGGCAGGTATTGCTTCCTTAATACCTCTGGAACAGGTTTTGGATGCCACGACGTATCTTAACATCATTACGAGCCAGGCACACTGCATATGTGCATTGTCTTTCCCGATGAAGAAGACTACATCTATCAGGATAATGCGCCATATCAGTGACATCAAAGTGCAAAAATGATCCCCACAGTCTCCAGACTTAAACCAATCGAACACTTGTGGGATGAGATTAAAAGGGCTTTTCGTAATGGAGATTCAGAGAACATTCAACAATTGATGGACGCCATCCCATCCGCTTTGGCTGAATATACCTGTAGAACAACAAGAGAACCTCCTTGAATCCATGTCACCTCGAATCGAGGCTGTTTTGAAGGCCAAGGGCGGCTCAACACTTTATTAGGTAGGCGTTCCTAATAATTCGCTGATTGAGTGTACAGATATTTGTAGAACGATATCAGCACCTTCTTGAATCCATGCCACCTCGAATCGAGGCTGTTTTGAAGGCCAAGGGCGGCTCAACACTTTATTAGGTAGGCGTTCCTAATAATTCGCTGATTGAGTGTACATAGATATTTGTAGAACGATATCAGCACCTTCTTGAATCCATGCCACCTCGAATCGAGGCTGTTTTGAAGGCCAAGGGCGGCTCAACACGCTATTAGGTAGGTGTTCCTAATAATTCGCTTCTTCACTGTAGGTCAATAACTCCAGTGTGCCGCCCCGGTGGCGCAGTGGTCTAAGCGATGGCCTCTGATCATTCGTCCGAACGGGGTCCGGGTTCGAATCCCGGTGAGGCATGGATGTTGTGTTTGTCTTACGGCACTGGCTCTCTCCCTTCCCTGGAACCAGTGACCCTAAATTAGGGACGGGCGACTGCTTATAGCCCATTGAGTTGCTCACGGTGGTCGTTAAACCTCCAATAAAAAAAAAAAAAAAAACTCCAGTGCTTCAAATCATAGATATCAGTTGGAAATGACTCCCTCTTGAAGAAATATTTCTGCACAAATACTTGAAAGTCACAAACAGTTGTCACCGTTGGCGCACATAGGTGCAGTATTTTCCACTTTTTCCCATGTAGCAATCTTTTCAGAAAACTGAAAAACTACATCGCCCTGGGCTTTACTCTTGATTTTGTCACTTTAATTCTTGCTCGTTTGTAGTTTTGGACTCGGATAATTCAAATGTTACTTTGCGTAGTCTTCGCACTTCGGATTTATGACCCAGTCTGTGTCGGGTATGGTTCAGAAGAAATCAAACGGACGATAACTTGATCGTCGGAATAATTATTACAATTATGAGGTTTAATGGCCACCATGAGCAACTCTATGGGCTATAAGGAGCCGCCGGTACCTAATTTGGGGCTGCTGGTTTCAGGAAAGGGAGAGAGAGCCAGTTCTACAAGACAAACACACCTCCTATGCCCCATTCAGGATTCGAAGCCGGGCCCAACTTGGGCAAACGGTCGGATAACAGCGCGTAGACCACTGCGCCACCAGAGCGGCGTAGCGAGTTGCGATTGAAAGCGAAAGTTTTCTGAACAAGAGACGTACAAAGAAGCCTTAGAAGTTTGCTTTTTTTGATCACGGCATTAACTTTATTATTTTTTTTATAAAATTATTATAATTGCGTGGTTCAAAGTAAGCTTTTGTATTGTTAATGGGGGGGGGGCTTCGGGAAGGGGGAGGGGCATGGGACAGACGCCGAATTTCACATGAAATTGCTCTAAATTTCTCCCAGATAGCATAAACTTCTGCTTTTATCAAAGTAGTTTTCATGGAAATCGAAACGCTTGTCTGGAACATTTAGTTACTATGGCAACGTCTTTATAAGTCGGCCTTCCGTAAAGCTAAAAATTCATCTTGTTCAAAGAAATTCTGATTTGCCAATGAAAAGTATTAAAACAAGAGAAATAACTGGATGGCTCGAATACTGGGATTCTAAAAACATTTGAAAACAGCACTGGAGTAAATATTCGGTCGATGAGAGCAAATGCAAAATTGTTGTCCTGAAAACTGAGCAGAAGGTCGGTTGGCAACGTGATCACAGCAGTTTCTGTTTGCTGTCTTCCGATCTGTTTAGCAACGCACGCATATCTGTATAGAGAGGGCAGGAGAGCGGAGCACGGAATTCCACAACAGGACAGCATGCGCAGACCCATATGTTGCCGGCAACTCTAGTGAATTCATAGGGAGAGATTTCTTCATTTTCTGTCATCGGAGCTGTGATTCTCCCAGGAATAAAATAAAACACAAAACCATCGGAAAGCGATGCCCTTTCTTCAATGGTGGGAATTCCTGGAGACAAGGAGTTCGTTGCGTCGGTGCGTATACTTTTATTTTACTTTTCTAGAGGCTGTTGTGTTACAGATGTGTGTTTCCATTCTAAAAGACTGCCTTGCAGTCTGACTGGAGAAAATCCTTTTGTATCGATAGTATATCTGTTGCGGGATAATTGTGGGGACCCTAGTTTAACTATTTTTCCCAATTCAGCCCTTTCTTCACAACCTCACAGAAATACACGGGCGCCCATGTAAGGGGCAAGAGGGGGCATTTGTCCTCCCCTGGAAATCTGACCATGCCTTTTCTCAATAACACTAATTCTGATTTTTCTGGTGAACTTCTAGATGCGTGAGTATGGAGTTAAAATAGAAAAAAACCGTTGGGAATTTCCAATAGAAAAAGGTGAAATTTGCAGCAGAAAGTAAATAATGAATTTTATATTTTTTTCGATCAGACATTTTTCGAAGAACCCAACGGCCAGTAGATCCATTTCCACAATCAGGCTCCAATGTGAAATTCACAAATTTGCCGGTGAAGGCGATCGAACCAGCATCATTTTGCTACGGAGCCGAATGCTTTACCAATTAAACTACACCGACGGAGTTTATCGTTGCAACTTTGCTGTCTTGACATGTGCTTCACTTCTGTCAAGACAGCAAAGTTGCAGCGATATTACCTACAGTCTGTAAAAGTGTGAAAAGCGAAGCCGCTCCAGTGGCGCAGTGGTCTAAGCGATGGCTTCTGATCATTTGTCCGTGATGGGTCCGGGTTCGAATCCCGTCAGGCATGGATGTTCTTGTTTTACGACTCTCTCTCTCCCTTCCCTTGAACCAGTGGCCCTAAATTAGGGCCGGGCGACTGCTTATAGCCCATTGAGTTGCTCACGGTGGTCGTTAAAACTTCAAAAAAAAAAAAAAAAAGCGAAGAAATGAAATATTTATCATCCTCTGCATCAGCTAATCACTGCTGCACAAAGATCTCGCGAAATCTTTCCCATAAATTTGTCTTGAGGGTATATTTTCATTCTAATTGAGTGATCTGTGGAGTTACATAGCATATGCGACCCGAATGACCAAAAAGATCTCAAGAGAACGACAAAAAAAAAAAAAAAAAAAAGAAATTCTTATTTTCCTAACATGTTTTCTTATTTCATTTATTCATCTTTTTTTCATGTAGTTTTTGGGCTTCTGGTTTCCAATAAAATTTGTGTTAAGAGTAAGGTAAAAACTGTTACATAACAAGTAGGCACAGGGGAAATTTACATATGGTTTTTGTATATTTTATTCGTAGTTAAAATTTGTTTCCCCCTCTTGAAAACTAAGCTATGGACGCCCATGTACACACATACATTGAACACTTACATTTAAAAATGGGCTACGTATTACCGTATGCTCCGTGTTATATTCTAATCGATGAGCCCTAAGCGAGGTTTAGTCCCTGCATGCCTTTAGCTCAGTGGAGCTTTTGTGAGGTAGGGGAGTATAAAAATTAGATGCTGAAGTAGGGTGGCCTGATGGCAGCGGTAGAAATTTGGAAAAAGACCACCATGTGTATACTAGAAGTTGGTGGTCCGCACCCATTTTTACTAGTCCGCAAACGACAACAATATTAATGAATTTAATATATGCACTGTATTAGTTTCATTTTCCTTCTTTGAGGCGGGATACAGTGAAGCATAAATTTTAATTTCAAATTAGCTAAATAACAGAGTATAAATATTAAGAAACATTGTCAATTACTGTTTGTTTTTCAACTAATGAACCTGAAAAATACATTTGGCTTTAGTTAGTGGTTTTTTTTTACGGGTTTAAGGTGTTTGGTAGCAATTTGTTTTGTCTTTTCACCTAATTGGATCTATAGTGACACTGCTGGAAGTGGATGAAATTGTGCAATATCTGGGGTATCTGCACTGTTAAAAATGTTGCAGTAGGTTACACTTACATCAATAAGTAGTGCTACGTCAGCTGAACCACTTTCGCTGCAAATAAACCATGGTGTTGTGCAAGAAACATACACAAACATGGTGCATGGGGTGCAACTTCGTACCATTCGTGTAGGATACCTTACCGTGGTGCGTAGTTGCATCATATTTTTATGTATTTCATGCATCACCCGAAGGTTTACCTTTACTTCAAAAGTGGTGCAGCTGGTGTAACTCCACTTTTTGGTGCAACCTACGACAAAATTACCCTCAAAGTCTGAAACAGTTTCGGTGTTCAGTTTGTTTCGCCAGTCTCTTTCGATTTCTTCCATATTTCTAACCCCCGTTCACACTGCTTATGTGCAAGGAATAAAACGTTAAACTTCAATCACAGCCAAAAGAAATTTACATGTCTGATATGTTTTTGCGAACTTCTTTCTTCCCAAGGCAATTTGCTGGGTTTTACATTGCAAGAATATAGTGACGTTTTAGGAAATCCACTCAATTCTATACTAGCTGTCTAAATTATTAATTTCTTATATTCATCAACCAGTGCCATGATTTCTTCCTAAGGCTCGCTGGACATGGTTTCAATGGCCATTCCGGCAAGGATAAGATCCTACTCAAATTAAACTTAAATTGCCATCATGATAGGTTTAATTGTTTAGTTATTTGCTTAACAAACTGTGGAAAATGTTCACTGTCCTGCACATTTCTTCTTGCACCACCTTTTGACTGTGGCCCTAGAACACACGTTCTTATTCTAATTTCTTCGTCGTTCAGGTCACTGAGAGCTTCCATAACTGCACGTACAGAAGTGTATACATGAAAAACAATGCAGTATGATGGTGGTGTTAGGTTAAAAATTTTTTTTGTAGACAACAGATCACATTGGATAATTCTTTTGCAGCATAAATGAATGTCCTTGATGTCATGGATTTTACCAGACCATGAGCAAAAGATGTGGATTGTATTTTGGATGACAGATGGCAGTTTTTCAGTTGTAATTTTAGAGCATTAAAATGTCTAAAATTTATTCATTGCTTTATTCAAGTGTGATAGTCATGTCGGGTTCAATAACGTTATCTGAAAAAAGGTTTTGGTCCCTCTGACCACCGTCAGTTTTGATTTGGTGGTCCGATTCCATTTTAGTGATTTCGGACCAGCAGACCACTAAAGAATTCGATCGCTGCCTAACAGGAAATTAAGAAAGAAAAGTAAGGGAAAATTGAATTGTAGGAGTATATGGTTTCCCGTTAAGAGTGGAATTCACACTGAGTTAGCTTTTCATTAGGAACACTCCCCGTTTTAAATAGTCTTATCGACAACGAAGTGCACCGTGATATCAACGACACGTACGGATACTATAAATTGCACACACCTATCCTTTGTATGTAATCAGTAAATGTTTGCCAGTAATGGGGAAACGTGGCGACTTAAGCCAATTGGGCCGCGGACAGATAGTTGTGGCCCGGAGGGCAGGTACCAGTAACTCGGAAACAGCCACGCTTTTTGGCTACTCCCGTACTACTGTATGAAGGGTGTACCAGAGCTGGATTAAACATGCACAGACGTTCAGAAGAAGGGTTCATATTGGTCAGCCACGTGCTGTTGATCCTAGAATTGAGCGTCGGGTATCACGACTGCAATCTCAGCAACAAAGTGCAACAGTCACCCAGTTCACCCACCAGTACAACAGCGGGGCAGTCAGGCCTATTTCCACATACATCATGCGTCGTACCTTGCTACGTCTGAGGTTACACAGCCGGAGACCAACGAGGGTACCCATGATGACTGAGCGTCATCATGGGTACCCTACAAACACCTCTCATGTGTCCAAGGAACGTTGGCAATGGACCCTCGAAGGATGGAAGAAGGTCGCTGGAGTGATGAGTCCCGTTTCCTGCTTCACCATGCTGATGGCCATGTTCGCATATGGCGTAAACAGCATGAAGCCCTATCCAGTAGTTGCAACGGGTGGGTGGAGGTGATGCTCTGCTCTGGGGAGCCTTTTCTTGGAAAGCACTAGGTCCGTTGGTTATCATCCCACAAATACTGAATGGTAGATGCTACATGGACCTGTTAGCCGGCCATCTCCATCCATATCTATTGGAGGTTTACCCGGATCACAGTGCCGTCTTCTAACAGGACAACGCACGGCGTCATCAGGCTCATATAACTACTGAGTGTTAGGAGGAAAACGGCAACGAATTCGCCACATTGCCTTGGCCCCAAACGCCTCTGACTGCAACCCAATTGAACATATCTGAGATATGCTAGAACGGGGTGTGAGAACTGCTGATCCTCCTTCACGGAATGAGCTTGAACTGACGGAGCTGCTGCAGCGGACATGGGTCCAGTTACGCATAAGGATGTTCCATACCTTGTAGAATCTGTTCCCTAGGCGTCTGCGAGCCGTGTTTGCACAGAAAGGTGGACTAACGTGTTATTAGGTTGGTGTTACTAATGCAATAATGCAAAGCTAACTCAGTGTACAAACGTAACATACATTCTTGAACTGTTACTAATGTCAGCAGTTCTCAGCAAAATGGGATATTTAAGGATATAATTAAGATCCTTATTTCATTTCAGCAATGGTTCCACATTTATAAAAGTCCCTAATACTGGCACTTGCGGTTGTTAAACTTTTACACCAGTTATATTCTTCATATTTTGTACAAAAAAATATAATTAAATTAGACGTAAAGCAAACACAAGTTTTGTCTTGCGGGTACACAAGAGTAATCGAGTAACAAATACAAGAACAAAACTTCTAGAATACCTGCTTTGTAGGTGTAATTGACGAGCTTTCACAAGCATTCAGGCAGCTTTTATCAAGACGACAAAGAGACTGTCAGATTTTATGAAGCGGATATTCTAAAAAAATTCAAGTTGCTTTCGTGTCTATTAATCTAATAACTTTCAGTTACAGTCGATTTTGAACTCTTGCAAACAACGAGGAATTGTTTGGAGAAACTATTTATAACTTCAATGCAGTAGAACCTCTATTATCCGGGCTAATGACCGGCACCCGTCGCCAGGATAATCAAAAATGCTTTTAAAAGTTCCAAAATGCTGTACTCTATAGAAAAATTCTTACCTTTTAAGGTGTTCTTTAAAAGTTTTTTTTTTCTTTTTTGAAAAATTCCGATAGGAGACTCTATCTTGTGTTTTTGCAGCACTTCAATTTCATTGACGCGCGGAGTTTGCGAAGTGTGAGAATGTCAATAAAATTTGAATCCACTTCCTGGTCAAGAAAGTCTAACAGTGTTTCTGCACAATTCAGCGCTTCTGCAAGCGAAACTTTCTTTTCTGAAAGTTCATCTTCATCCACCACTTCATCGCTTTCTTCGGATAATTCCGCACTTGACGTGGCTTCTGCAGCAATAGTGGCATCGTCTTTCGTTTGATATCTTGGCTGATCATTAGCATGGAGCAGCCATTGTTCTATGTCTTTTCTGTCGACATGTTCAAATCCACAGACACGTTGAACGTCAGTTAAAAGCGATGCAGCTGTTATTTCTTGGGTTTTACTTGAAATGTCATTGACGATTTAATCCTTTTTCATCACATCAGGGAACAATTTTCGCCATGACTTTTGTAAAGTCGAGCTTGGTATGTCATTCCAACTCTCTGAACATGAGAACATTGCATTGTCCATTTCTCGTAAAATTCACGGAAACGTGCATCTTCTTCCAAAACTGAACGGAGTAAAGATTTCTTGAAACGACGCTTGAATGCTTAAAAGACTGCTGCAAGAATGACTTCACGTTTGAAGGAAGATTTGCCAAGAAAATCTGGCCAACGCTTGTTTTCAGGACACTTTCATGAGGATGGGAAGGAGCGTTGTCCAAAACTAACACAGCTGTTTGTGGTAAATTTTTGAAGGGCAGATAGTCTCGAACATCACGAACAAAATGTTTGGAAAACCATCTGTAATCTCCCTCGTCATCGATGCTTTATTCTGATTGTAGTAAACAACGGGAAAATGGCGCATATTTGTTCCCCTAAATGACCGTGGACTCTTGGATTTTCCAATGCACACGAGTTTCAATTTGTGCAAACCACTGGCATTAGAGCACAGTTATTCGTTCTTTGCTTGATTTGTAGCCTGGAGCAGATTTTCTTAAGGCGTTCCAATACAAACCAGTCTCGTCAGCATTGTAAATTTGATCAGGAGAGAGATTATGACTCTCGACAATTCTTTAAACTCCGTTATGCCGCCCCGGTGGCGCAGTGGTCTACTCATCGAGAGTGCTGCTGTGTTTTTTTGCTCCACGATTTTCGTTCAGTAAGAGCTCTTTCCGGCGTTTCAAGTTTTTGTACTTGTGGGTGTGTGTTCCGTGAAGGTTTCACCTTTCTGTTTGTGTATCTACCAAGTTGGTAAGTGTTTGTTTTATTTGGTAATCTTCATTTTTGTTTTGGCCGAGTCTGCCAAGACGTGAGCGCTTCTTTGCCATTGCAAATGGCGACTTCCGGTGAGAGCAGTAACCCAGCTCTCAACTCCGGAAATGACTTTCCCCCTCTCCCATCTACTTTACGTCCTACCACCAATGAGGAGTCTGCCTCGGTAAGCCCCTCCTCTCCTCAGTGTTGTTCTACTGCCGTATGTCATGACGCTGCTTCTACGTCAATGTTGAAGAGTGATGACAAGTTGTCTTCCCAAGCACCTTTAGTTGAATCGATGGACGTCACACCTACGTCCGAGGCTACTACGTCACCACAACATCCAACTACTATTCCCTATGCTACTATCCTCTCGAAGTCGACTGACGCATCTACTCGACCTTCCTCTATGGCCAGCCTTTATCCCTTACAGTCTGATGCTGATTCCAATTTTTTGTTGACCTTCCGACGTCTTCCCCAGCTGGGCAAAAGTTCATGGAAAAGTTGCCTCTTGTTGGTGTAGCTTTCACCAGTCTTCCGAACACAAAACTTTCCGCCTATAGTGCTGCCCTTCGGAAGAAGTTCCCGAAGTCAGCTGTTACACACATGGGCAGCAACGAACGTAAGGTTGTAGTCTATTTCTCGTCCTCAGAGTACGCCCTGAGGGTCATCAACGATGGACTTTCGATCGGTGATCGTCATCTCACTGCTGATCCCCTTGCTCATGCGCCGACTGTTCTCAGTTTCTCCCCAGTTCCACAGGAAATATCTGATGAGGTATTGTTATCGATTGCTCAAAACTTTGGACAGATTGTCGGCTCCGTCACCACTTTTTCCTCGTTTCCTACTACACCTGAAGATCGTTATTTATTGGGTTTGAGACGCAACGTACGTGTGATCTTCCCATCTGATCAAGCCAAACAGCGTGTTCCTACTCATTTTAGCGTGCGATGTGACACTCATGTCCGTACTATCAGTATCTCTGTGGGTACCATGTGCACTCGTTGCAGGGGTTATGGCCACTCAAGTGATCACTGCCCTCATCGTCCCTCTGCAGGCCCCGGATCGACAGAACAGCCTACGCAGTCTCCATCAACGATCCCGGCAGCTTCCACTTCCACTCCTAGGCAGCAGAAGCCAACTATTGATGACCGTCATGTTACAGGCATTGGTCAACGCGTGTCTTCAGTACAACCTTTCACTTCTCAGCTTCTTTCTGCTATATCTTCGCATCCTTCAGTGAATTCTTCAATATCAGAAGCTTCCCTGCCTCCTACCTGGCAAAAAGTCAGTGCTCAACTTCCTATATCAATACCTGTTAGTGCACTTGAAGCTCCAGGCACTTTTAAAGTGCCGAACCCTCCTGATTCAGGTTTAATACCATCCCGAGGACGCGGGAAGCGCCGCAGAACTCATAACACTCGAGCCAAGAAAACTTGCCCAGGAACGGCACGTTTAGGACGGAGTGACCGTTCAGGTAGCTACACATCTTCTGAAGATTCCACCTTGTCTGATGTTGATGTCGGCTCTAAGGAACCGATCTCCTCTACCAAATTTCTTAGGTTTCTAGAAGATAATTCACTACCTCAAACTCCGATTCCAGGAGAAGTTTTGTACAACTTCCTGATTAGTCCTCGGATCCATAAATTGTCAAGGAAATTCCTCGACTCATATACAGCTACTCTTTCTGGAGTTTTACCGCAAGTGCTGGCCATACGATCCCATCTTACGGAGGTGCCTCCAGAGTCTCTTGGTGATCCAGATTGGATCAAGCGATTTGCTAGTCGCCTGGAAAATTTACGGCATGCCGCTGATCGGCTTCTCCAACCAACATCTGATCTATCTTTTCAAGATAGCGACGATGAATTGTAGGGGCTTTAGCTCCCCGTTGGCCAACGCATTGGTCAAGGAAGATGTAATGCACTTGGATACGGACACAATTCTCCTCCAAGAGACTAATTGTTTTGCTTCCACGCCTTTCCATCGTTGGCGTAGGTGGGATTTTCAATTCCACCACGCCTTCCGCCTGTCTCAACATGGTGTACTGGCAATCGGAATCCTCTCTCGACTTCGCCAGCTTGCATCCTCCATCCAGGTACATAATCTTTGTCAAGATTTACTACAGCGTCTTACCTTCTCAATGAATGGCCAAAAAAAAAAAAAATATCTGGTTTTCAACATCTATGTGCCCAATTCACCCGCACACCTTACATTGCTGTTCACCTCGTTGCGCACCGCACTTCAGTCTGCCTTACCATCCGATCACATAATAATAGGTGGAGACTTCAATTGTACCCTCCAACCTACTCTCGATCGCACCCCGTCCAATAACGAATATCGTACTCGTCTCATGGATCTACTTCGCTCTGTCGTGGCGGATTTCGACCTATTTGACGTGTTCCGGCAACTGCATCCGACGTCCATCTCCCATACGTGGAGAGCAGGGACTACTTCTTATTCCTCATCTGCACGTTTAGATCGGATTTATGTTACCTCACAGCTCTTACCCATTGTGATGAATTGTATGCATTCTCCTACGGCTTCCTCTGACGACTGCGCAGTCGTTGCCACACTGGGACCCTCGTCCCGCAAGTGTTCTGGATACTGGGCGTGGACTCTCGACTCTTCTCTCCTAGAAGATCCTACATTTTGCTCTGGGGTTCGGGAACTTCTCCACAGTTTCCATCCAGGCATATCCACTTCTACCTGCGCCCTTGAATACTGGCTTAGTGTTAAATCTCATCTGCTGTACTTCCTGAAATGTTTTTCTTTCAGGGTACGCACATTGCGCAATATGGAGGAAAATAATTTGCGACGAGTTCTTTTTCATATTGGCGTCAGCCATCCATTATATGCTACATATCAGGCCGATTTGCGTGCGTTGATTGAACTGAGAGCTCGACAAGCCATTCTCCGGCTTCGTCTTCAGCCCCTTACACCAGAGGAGTTTCTTTCATCTCTTGAAGATAAACATCGATCTTCTAATCACATTGGACTTCTCCGACAACCGAATGGACAGGTGTCTTCTGATCCTGACACCCTGTGCTCACAAGTTCGTCAGTTTTTCACTGCAAAATTTAGTGAAACTCCTCCTCCGCCTTCTTCTGCTACTGCCTCTTTGCTTTCCTCCCTCCCTCAGATTCCCTCTCACTTGTCTTCTTCTCTACTACAACCTCCATCTTCTTCCGAACTTAGGAGTGCTCTCCGCTCTCAGAATCCCCATGCCGTCCCTGGTCCGGACGGTCTTCCTCTCGCTTTTTATCTCACTTTCTTCCCCACTCTTCTTCCTTTCTTACTCCCAGCTTTCACTGCTGCTCTTTGTTCTACATCTCTTCCGAGGAGTTTCACTATGGCTCATATGGTGCTATTTCCTAAGAAAGGCGACCTGCTGGACCTGGGCAACTGGCGTCCTATCTCTTTACTCAATCTGGACTATAAACTCTTCACTAAGCTCCTTTCCCGTCGACTTAACCCAATTCTTCCGCTTCTCCTTTCCCCCGACCAGACCTACACGGTCCCTGGTCGGTCTATTACTTCCAACCTCCATCTTCTCCGTGATCTAATTCATCTTGCCCGTATTAACTCTGAACCTCTTGGCCTTTTCAATCTTGATCAAAAAGCCGCTTTTGACAACATCTCTCACTCATACTTATCTTCTGTTCTTCTTGCCTTTGGCTTTCCTTCACCTTTTGTAACTTCTATCGTTGCCCTCTATCAGGATGCCGTCTTCCACGTCAAGTCGGCCGCCTTTCTTACTGCACCCATTTTCTTTCGACGAGGCATCCGGCAGGGCTGTCCACTCTCTGGACAGCTCTTTGCCCTTGCTTTTGAGCCGTTTCTTCGATCCGTACATAAAGCCTTCCTCACTGCTCTTCCTCCGCCAACTGCAAGCACCCGGCATTTTTCCATCACGTATTCTGCGTATGCCGATGACGCAACGTTCTGTATCAGAGAAGAAGCCCAATTCGACATTCTAGCTCAGTGTTTTGATCTCTACTCAGCTTGCTCTGCTGCCTCTCTTAACACGTCCAAGAGTGTTGGTCTGTGGAGTGGCTCCTGGACATCCCGGACTGACACCCCCTGGGGTGCCTCATGGACTGCATCTACCCAAAAGTTCCTTGGTGTGCATCTTGGTGTGCATCTTGGTGTGCATCTTGGTGTACACCTTTCAGCTCAGAATGCCACATGGGCCGCACTTCGTTCTCGGCTCACACGGACTGCCGCCTTCTGGCGTAACTCACAGTTTTGCACATCCTATGTCTTGCGAGCACGGATCGTTAGAACTTACCTTCTTCCGTCATGTCTTTACGTGTGGTCTGTTACTCGGATGCCGGTTTATAATCTGACAGAAATTGTCCGTCTCATTTCCACGGTGATCTGGTCCGGACACCACTGGGTTCAAGTTTCCACTCTTCATCGTACAGGTTCACAAGGTGGAATTTCGCTCTTGGATATTCGAACCTACTACACAGCATAAAGAGTGATTTCTTTCGTTCGGCTCCTTTGCTCTCCTGCATCACCAGTCACTATTGTCAGAGATGTAATACTATCACCACGTAACCCACGCTTCACGTTCACTATGTATTTACTTATGGATCAATGTCCCTTCTTTCGTACTCGACTATCTCCCTTCTATAAAGAGGTTCTTTCCTTTTTCCGCTCGCTCCCTCTTATTCGTGCACCTCCTACTTCCACGTCTGAGCTATTAGCTGAGCCCCTCTTCTTTTCTTCAGTCCTCCATCCTCCTGATGCCCCCTGCTTTTCTGACCCTTCCTGGCTCCCAGCCGGGATTGTAACTGTTCGAAACCTCCTTTCCTTAGATCTCACCTGGATACCTTTCTCTAACCTCTTTCCCTCTCTTCCTCCCTCCCCAACAGCCCTTGCTCTTTATGACTCCCTCCGCTCTGCCATCATTACTCTCTTTCCCACCCTTGCCTCCTCTACTGGTTTACTTCTTGTTTCTTCTGCCTCACTTCCTCTTCCTTTCTTCCTCTCAGTTCGGGGCTCTTCTCTCCCTATTTCTAGCTTTTCAGTCTCCACTCTTTATAGGCTTCTTCTTGATCCATTGCATCCTACGCCGGTACAGATCCCAGATGTTCTAGCTGCAGTACTTCCATTTGTTTGGTCAGCCACCACCTCACCGCTCTCCTCTCCGATGGAACGAAATATTTATTGGCTTTTTCTTCATCGCCGTCTACCTGTTCCAGCAACTCTTCATCGGATGACGCTCCTGGATTCGCCGCTCTGTTACTTCTGCTCATCTCATGCAGACGTGGATCATGTGTATCTGCATTGCCCGGTGTTACTTCCTTTCCTGCATCTCGTCTTCAGTATTGCACAGTGCCTCAGTGTTAGTGAGCTTCCGTTCTCAGCCTACACAGCACGCTATTACAATCCAGCTCTCCACCCATTCCAGTTTCAGAGCCGTGTGCGTATGTCTTCATATTAGCTCGCAATGTGATATATGGCTACCACCTCCAACTTCGCTCAGGCCCTGCCATGCCTACCATCTTTCAGGCGGAGGATGCGATGTGCAGTATTTTTCGTAACCGACTGATCTCACGTCTACGGTTGGCCTTTACGACCGCTCAAGTGTCGAATCGGCTTCAACAATTCCACAACGTCTGGTCACCCTATTACCGATGGTTTACTGGACCATCAGCCGACCTACGACTCCTGTTCTGACGCCTGAGATACTGTTTCGACTAACCTCGTGACTGGTTGGGTATTGGGCTGCAATTTTGTTGCTTAGTCCCGCATCCATCACACCTGCAAGTCACTCCTTGGACTTAATTACAGTACTTATTGTCCTTCTCTTTAGCACAACCTACAGTTTGCATATAAGACTTTTCTTCACTCAAATTGTGTTGTATTTTTTGCTCTAACAGTAGAGCTCATATTTTTGATTATTTCATTAGTTTGCACAATGTATTGGTTTTTCTCTTTTTTAACATATTTTAACTCTTTGGTTGTTCTAGTATTTTGCTTCACTATTCTGTTTGCACTAGTACTTGTGTTCCTTGTCACGTTCGTGTTCTTGCGTAACTTGTTGATTGTATATTTTTCCTGTTGTGCATAGCCTCATTTCTGTTTGCACTTATACGCATATCATGTTGTACCATGACCTGTTATAATTGTTGCTCGTCCACAATAGCTGTATATAGTGATGTCTTCGTATACCTTTCTATGTTGTTCATCAACCTGTGCATGTACATTGCGAATCAGTTATAGTGTCATCTATTGCTTTTGTCGCAAGGTATTATACCTTATGTTACCGTATTTGCTCTCTATTGATGTTCTTCTTTGTATTTATATGACACTGCCTATGCGCCTGTTGTACATACATTACTATTTTGCTCATCTGGTACACATCTGTTTCACTTGCACTTATCACAATATGCCTTTACCTTGTCTGCCGTGTGTCACGGATATACTTATTGTCTCGATTGCACTATATTTTATGGTACTGCACATATTGTCTCATTTTACGGAGTGTCTGCCTATACTGTTTCACCTGTTTCTCTTTTTTGTATCCACTTAAGTATGTGAAACAATCCCTCGAATATGAATTTGTTATCAATGTAAATAGTACATTTTTCATTTGTGCATATATCTTTTTTTTTTTTTTTTGATTGGAGGTTTAACGACCACCGTGAGCAACTCAATGGGCTATAAGCAGTCGCCCGTCCCTAATTTAGGGTCACTGGTTCCAGGGACGGGAGAGAGCCAGTGCCGTAAGACAAACACAACATCCATGCCTCACCGGGATTCGAACCCGGACCCCTTACGGACGAATGATCAGAGGCCAACGCCTTAGACCACTGCGCCACCGGGGCGGCCAGTGCATATATCATCCTCGCTGTATATATGTTGTCATTTCATCTTTTTCTGTTTGGCGCTGTAAATCCAGGCCTTATGTACTTGCTTAATTTGTTCAATAAAGTGAAAGCAGTGGTCTAAGCGATGGCCTCTGATCATTCGTCCGTAAGGGGTCCGGGTTCGAATCCCGGTGAGGCATGGATGTTGTGTTTGTCTTACGGCACTGGCTCTCTCCCGTCCCTGGAACCAGTGACCCTAAATTAGGGACGGGCGACTGCTTATAGCCCATTGAGTTGCTCACGGTGGTCGTTAAACCTCCAATCAAAAAAACAAAAAGAAAACTCCGTTATGTACAAAGTGGCAGCGTTGGAATCACCACTTAATTTCTGACCTTGGATATCCAACTGTCTAATTCCGTGGGGAGATTTGAAACATTGCAGCCACCCTTGAGATGCAGCAAATGGTTCAGGAATTTTCATCTCACTGTGAAACCATTTGGCTTTTTCGAGTAGCAATGGCCCGGACACAGGACGCCCCTCTGCACATTTTTGCTTGAACCACTCAAACACTGCTATATCCAAATCATCAAATTTTGAACGCTTTGTTGTCTTGCGACCACTTTTTCTGTTAAATGTATCGGATGAAGTAACGAGCTTGTAGAGTTCATCTTTCTTACGAATAATATCGCGCACAGTTTGATTTGCAATGTTAAATTGCGATGCTAGCTTAGCGATTGATTCGCCTCTTTCGGCACGTTCAAGAATTTACAGTTTTGTAGAAATTGACAAAACAACTCTTTTTATTTTCACTCCTGTACTGAACCCAGACATTTTGGCACAAACTTATGCGAAGCTCTTTACTAACCTCGAGGTGGTCGCCAGTTAAAAGAGCTCGGAACAAGGCGTTTGCCACACGGGCAGTGAGATTGGTCCTTATTCTAGGAAACGTGATATTGATGAAACATATTACGTGGCCAGCATTCGGCTCCTTTGGCACAATGGGGGGGGGGGGGAGAGAATGCAACTCTTTTCTATTCCTAAGGCCGGCCACAGACGAGAAGGAAAAGCTCGCGAAAGTACAAATGACGCAGAGATACATATGCCACTGTTAGGAGAGAGGTTTTGAACCTCTCTTGAGAAGCGGGTCTAAAGGTCCGAGCAGCGTGGTTCTTTTTTTTTTTTTTTTCTCTCGCGATCCCGGATAACCGAATCCATGGTTAATCGAAGCCCGGATAATCGAGGTTCCACTGTATTTGTTTTTCTCTTTTATTTCCACTATCAATATGGCCAGGTCTAACGATCGATTTTGAGCGCCATAGTATTTCTTCAACAGAGTTTTAATTGATTGTTTTTGTTTCTTTTTGGAAAACGATCTGATTCCCGTCGCAAGGGTGACTGGTACAGTCAGAAATAACACAAATACTGTGCAGGCATTTGAAAAATTCGTAGTTGAACAATATAATTAACAAATTTTCTAATTCTTACATTCAACGCACATTTCTGAGTCTTCCATTCAGCATTGTTTTGAAATAAATAACTTGCATTGGGTATGTTTCTTGAAATTAGTGGCAATGAAAATCCACTAATTTCCTTGCAAAACATGATTTGAAAAAAAAACTGAAAAAAGGTTTTAAAAGTTGTCCTTGCAATTTTAGATTTCTAAATGGTTGATTGCCTAAAGTTCAAGCGACGGACAAAATAGAACCAAAAAAGGGACCACTTCAGAAATATATTGAAAATTCCAAACTAAAATGTTTTAATGTCTTGCGGGGCCTGAATGGGCGATACTAACTGCTGTTGAGTTTATCGCGTAAAAGCTATTTGTTGGTGGCGGAATCTTCGGCTCCGGAGCCGAATGCTTTCCCAATTAAGCCACACCGACTAAGTTTGTCGCTGCAACTTTGCCGTCTTGACATATGCGTCATAGCTGGTTCATCTTCCTGAGCGCGTTCTTGAGCTTACACAAAACATTTAGCACGTAAGGAATAGAGCTGAGATAGCGTAGCCGCAGAATTAGAAAGATTGGCATGACACTTTCCGTTTCTTTCGATGTATCTATGTATCATGTTCGGGTTGTATCCTGCCTCAGTGGCCAGTTCGATAACGTTTTTTAATTCGCTAAGTCTAGAAGGAACGTCGGAGAAGATGACGAAGGCTCTTCTGATACGAGAACGGAAGAAAGCTGTTTAGTAATCAGGGGCAAAATGAGCTGCGGAGCATCAGGTTGGGAATGGAAGAGGGCTTATAATAGACTTGTGTACGGAGGCGATTTTCAGGCGATTTACTCAGTAAAACATATAGATAAGGCAATGCATTCCTGTGTTTTAGATCCATAGTGAAATTGATCCTAGGGTGTATATCATTGATTTTATCCAGGAAAAGCGGGAGAGTCTCCTTTCCTGGAGGGCAAATGAAAAATACGTCGTCAGCATATCGCAGCCAAGTGGTAGGTCTTAGAGTAATGCTGGTGAATATATGCTGCTCGATTTGGCGAAGGATTGCTTCCGCGAGAATTGCTGAAAGTGAAGATCCCATCAGAGTGTCATTTGCCTGTTTGTAGATTTTTCCTCGGAAACTACAGTAACTAGAATTTGAGATTAAGTCCATTAATTTGAAGATGCTGAGGCAAGTCTCTTTCGAATAAAGTAATGAATTAGATATGGTCTCTTTTAACATTCTGATGGCTTCCGCCATGGGGACCGACGGATAAAGGGAAACCACGTCGAAAATACCAATAATGTGTCGTTGTTGGAAGGAGATTTGCTTGATTTTCGTGATAAATACTTGATTGGAAGTTATTATAAAGTCCGATTCAGGGACTTTACAATAACTTCCAAATTTCTGGGTGATTCGCCAGGGTGATTCGCCAGAAATTTGCAAAGAGCCTTCTCTAAATGGGTACGTCAGTGCGGATCTCCTTCACACTATGGGTCTCAATAGATTATCGGGCTTGTGGTGTTTAAGTCTTCCGAAGAACTGTGGGATCTGGGGGCCAGGCGGTAATTGGGGGGTTTCTTGAGATCCTCCAGGATATCGGTCAACCTGGCAGCTCTTTGTACGAGTGCAATCCAACAATTTAGAGGGTTCGTTCGTAGTACTATAGATCCAGAAGCGGAGTTGAAGTCTTCAAGTTTCTAATTGTAGTCTGTAGCATCCATGATCGGATTTGTCCGTTAGCGTTAATACTATAGAACGGTCATTTCTAATGTTCGAAATCGGTCTCGGAATTTTAAACCTATTAGACGACTGTTTTGATGTGTATAAGGATCAAAGCCTAGAGCTACAGAGCTGGCGTAGTTCATTTTTGGTGCTTTTAGGAAATTGCGATATTATGCTCTCCAATTCCGAAATGACGCTTTTTGCATTCGGTCTCGTTCAGAAGCAGAACTTTTGTCCAAGTTCTAAAACTTTAGTTTCTTACAGTGTGAGCGTGCGGTTTGAAATATTGACGAAGGGAGTGAAATCTTTAGGTTTGGGATTCTGGGATGATTTCAGGTAATTTTGGAGATCATTTACCAACAATGAGGCCAGCAATTACAGCGTCTCTCTAGAGTTACCACGAATCTGGAACCAATTCTTCAAATAGTAATGCCATTTTGTTTTCCCCAAGGATTCAGCGTTCAAAAAGGACATGCTATGTCGTGTATTTAATTGAATAATTACATTTGCCTCTCTTAGTTTGTCAAATCAAGTCACCGCGTTCAAATTGTTGAAGCGTTCTATTATCCAGTTTGTAATTCGCTGTATATCTTCCTTGAAAAAGCTATCTAGTTGATGTGCGAAAAACTTGGAAACTTCGATTTTTATCTACGCCAATAAATTCGGATCACTAGTATGGTTATACTATCTTATGTATAGTTCGTGTAAAGTTCCTTGCGTTATTATTTAGTTTGTGCACTTTCCGAGCAATGTGGAACGCCTTTACACAATTCCGACAGCTTCGACTCAAATTGGAAAAGGAACGGTCCCACCTCGATATTTTAACCGCTTGCAAGACGTTAGGCTTAATCCCAAAGTTCCTTAATTTTAAGGCACCGGTAAAAGTATCATGGTTCGAGAAGAAAAAGTACAAATTTCTACGCAAGACCCTCTCAAGAATAGTGAACCTGAAAAGAAAGGACGTCATATCATTGGAATCAGTGTGCTATGCCCTATATATGAAGTTGCATAGATGTTTTGGCCCGATCACTTTCAACAACTTAGAGTGGACATGTTTCTCGAAAGATTCCAAACTTCCTAATCCTCCAGAAAGAAGCTGGATTACTTGAAATCATCCCAGTATCCAAAACCTAAAGATTTCACTATATTCCCTTCGTTAATATTTCAAACCGGACGCTCACACTGGAAGGAACGAAAGTTTTGGAACTTGGACGAAAGTTTTGCTTCCGAACGATACCGAATGCAAAACGCGCGATTTCGGAGTATGAATGCATAATATCGCGAGTTCCGAAAAGCACTAAAAGCGAATTACGCCAACTCTGTTGCTCTAGGCTTCGATAGTTATACAGTCCAAAACAATCTTCTAATAGGTTTAAAATTCCGAGACCGATTTCGAACCTTAGAAATGACCGTGCAATAGTATTAACGCTAACGGACAAATCCGGCCAGATAGCGAATATGGATGCTGCAGGCTACAGTCAGAAACTCGAAGACTTCATTTCCGTTTCTGGACTTAAAGTACTAAGAACGAACCCTCCAAAATGTTGGATTGAACAGGTACAAAGAGCTGCCCGGTTGACCGCTATCCCGGAGGATCTCAAGAAACCCGCTAATTACCGCCTGGCCCCCAGATTTCGAAGCTCTTCGGAAAACTTAAACACCACAAGCCTGATAATCTATTGAGACCCATCGTGTGAAGGAGATCCGCACCGACGTACCATTTACAGAAGGCTCTTTGCACATTTCTGGCTAATCACTTCTCTGAATCGGACTTTATAATAACTTCCACTGAAGTATTTATCACGAAAATCAAGCAAACCTCCTTCCAACAACGACACATTGTTGGTAGTTTTGACGTGGTTTCCTTTTATCCGTCGATCCCGTGGCGAAAACCATCTGACCTTTAAAAGAGGCCATGCATATACACTGACGGAAAAAAATCCCAACACCACGAAAAAATAGTTGTAGAGGAATGAAATGGCGGCAATACATTTGTATAGGTAACATATTTAATCGATTAAGGTTTCAAGATCACAGCTTAATATAAGCGCGAGAAGAGCCATTTTAAATGTGAAATGCTGGTACATTAATAACCGGTGTAACCGCCAGAATGTTGAATGCAAGCACGCAAACGTTCATGCATTGTGTCGTACAGGTGCTGGATGTCAGTTTGTGGGATGGAGTTCCATGCCTGTTGCACTTGGTCGGTCAATACAAGGGACGGTTAATGCTGGTTGTGGGTGACGCTGGAGTTGTCGTCCAATGATGTCCCATACGTGCTCGATTGGTGAAAGATCTGGTGATCTAGCAGGCCACGGCAACATGTCGACACTCTGTAGAGCATGTTAGGTTACAATAGCGGTATGCGGGCGAGCGTTATCCTGTTGGAAAACACCCCCTGGAATGCTGTTCATGAATGGCAGCGCAACAGGTTGAGTCACCAGAGCGACGTACAACTGTGCCGTCAGGGTGCGTGGGATAACCACGAGAGTGCTCCTGCTGTCATAGGAAATTGCTCCCCAGACCATAACTCCAGGTGTAGGTCCAGTGTGTCTCGGCCGCAGACAGGTTGGTTGCAGGCGCTCACCTGGCCTCCTTCTAACCAACACACGGCCATCACTGGCACCCAGGCAGAACCGGCTTTCATCAGAAAACACAACAGATCTCCACTCCGTCCTCCAATGAGCTTTAGCTCGACACCATTGACGTCGCAAACGGCAGTGGTTTGAAGTAAATTAAATGCACGCTACAGGGCGTCTGGCTCGGAGCTGTCCTTCAAGTAACCGATTTGTAACAGTTCGTTGTGTCACTGTGGTGGCAACTGCAGCTCGAATTGCAGACGCGGTACGATGCGCCACGGCCATTCACCGTACACGGCGGTCTTCCCTCTCAGTAGCGCCACGTGGCCGGCCGGAACCCGGTCTTCTTGAGGCAGTACCTTCCTTTGACCACCTCTGCCAGCAATCATGCACAGTGGCTACATTCCTGCCAAGTCGTTCTGCAAAATTGCGGAACGAAAATCCACCTTCTCGTAGCCCTATTACACGACCTCGTTCAAACTCCATGAGCTTTTGATAATGGCTTCGTCTTCTTAAAGGCATTCTTGACTAACGTCAACACACTACGTCGAATCTCAACGATAACTAACGCTCACGAACGTTACAGCGCGTATTTACAGCAAACCAACTTTGCATGTTCCGAGGGGCGCTACTAGCGCCACACGTATGCGCCGAGCGCGAAATTTGCATATACGTCATCTTACAGATGTACTCTCACTGCCTACCAACTGTCGTTTATCTAACACAACCCCTTCTTGGTGTTGGGATTTTTTTCCGTCAGTGTATAATTCATCACTTTATTCGCAAGTCTGGCCTCAGCATCTTCAAATTAATGGACTTCGTCTCAAATTCTAGCTACTGTAGTTTCCGAGGAAAAATCTACAAACAGGCAAATGGCGCTCCGATGGGATCTTCACTTTCAGCAATTCTCGCGGTAGCAATCCTTCGCCAAATCGAGCAGCATATATTCACCAGCATTACTCTGAGACCTACCACTTGGCTGCGATATGCTGACGACGTATTTTTCATTTGCTCTCATGGAAATGAGACTCTCCCGCTTTTCCTGGATAAAATCAATGATATATACACCCTACGATCAATTTCACTATGGAGCTAGAACACAATAATGCATTCCCTTACCTGGATGTTTTACTGAGTAAATCGCCTGAAAATCGCTTCCGTACACAAGTCTATTATAAACCCTCTTCCGTTCCCAACCTGATGCTCCGCAGCTCATTTTGCCCCTGATTACTATAGGCAGCTTTCTTCCGTTCTCGTGTCAGAGGAGCCTTCGTCATCTTCTCCAACGTTCCTTCTAGACTAAGCGAATTAAAAAGTTTTATCGAATTGGCCACTGAGGCAGGAGACAACCGGAATACACGATACATAGATATATCGAAAGAAACGGAAAGAGTCAAGCCAATCTTTTTATGCCGCGGCTACGCTATCTCGGCTCTATTCCTTACGTGCCAAATGTTTCCTATAAACTCAAGAACGCGCTCAGGAAGATGAACCTCTGTGTCGGCATGAGATCTTTGAATTCTTTATATGCTTATGCTTAAGCGAAATACTGAAAATCCCCCTCTTTCCAACGGAGCAAGTGTTTATGCCATACCCCTACAACATCCAAACGGCTCCAAGCGATACTACATTGGAATGACCAAACGTTCATTTAGAATTTGAGTCAAAGAACATAAGGGAGACATAAAGAACGGCAAATTAACCACGGCCTTATCCAGAGAAGTCCAGTTGAAATCCGTTGATCCTATGTGGGATGACAAAGAAATTAGCTTCCTACTCTGTTCCTAAATCCACTGCCATTCGGGAAACTTTGGAGGTCATTACCAACAATGAGGCCTGCAATGACAGCGTCTCGCTAGAGTTACCACGAATTTGGAACCAATTCTTCAAATAGTGAATGCAATTTTGTTTTCCTCCAAGGATTCCGCGTGCAAAACGGACATGATGCGTCGTGTCTTTAATTGAATTATTACATTTGCATCTCTTCATTTATTGTCAAGTCACCGCGTTCAAATTGTTGAAGCGTTCTATTATCCAGTTTGCAGTTTACCTTCCTTGAAAAAGCCGTCTGGTTGATGTGCGAGAGTTTGGAAATTTCGATTTTTATGTACGCCAATAAATTCGGATCACTAGTATAGTTATATACTACCTTATGTTATAATTAATATAATATAAGCTGAATGGAAGTTGATATCAAATCACTATTCTGAATGTTGTTGCTGAGATCGTTTATACATACGTTATGTTCCTGAAGTGCAGTGCAAGGTTTACAATAAAAATCATTTGCTCGTAAGTGTTTTCAAGGCTTTAGGTAGCCTAATTTAGCTTGGCGTATAATTAATGATTTTGGTGTGCTAGCTATCCGGTCAGGGGCGGATTGGCCCACCGGGACACCGGGACATTTCCCGGTGGACTACCCGAAACATGGTTCACTGTCTCGTACTCTTTTTGTGTGGATTTTTTTAACGAACTAATAACTATTTTGGTACTTTGGAATAATAATCGTTAACTTTATTTGAGCTTTGTTTTCGCCTGAAACGTTATTTCCTTAGAAATATTTAAAAAAAAAAAAAAGGTTCTTTGTATTTATATGTTAGGTGTTTTCTCTGAAGAGAAATAGCAAAATTCTCCGTACTTAGTTCAGAAAAGTGCCGTCGGACTAAGCACGTTATTACAAATTAATTAAACTAACGCTAACTACAATTAAACGTAGATCATTGGACTTGGATGCCAGGGTCAGTGGTAGGCCCTACTTGCTTTTGAAATCTTGAAGGATATACTAGTACTCATTGTGATGATGACCCATCATCCCCACTCTCTTATCCACATACTGACATACAGCACAAAGCGATTCTCCGGCAGAGATATTCCAAAACCCGTGTCCCTCCCACATTGATCTTAAAAGAAATTTTTACTAGTATTGGTTCACGGGTCAAAAATCGGTACACTGTAAAATGCGTCTACTGAACGAGATACCAATACCATTGTGGAGCAGACGATTGTTGACCAAAAATTATACCAACAAGTTAGTAAAATCATGCAATGCATTGATTATGATACGCTTTCTAACATACCAGAAATCATTACTCAAGTTATGAGGATAATGATTGTGGAATAAATCTCGCTCCTGTGCCCTGACCTTTGACCTCATTTCGATGATGTTAAACAGAATTGGTTCAGTATACCTCCGGAACAACATACTAAAGTTTTGTCGTAGTAGAAACATTTTTAGTCAAGTTATGAGGATAATGGCTGTGGAATAAATCTCGCTCCTGTGTCCTGATCTTTAACCCCATTTCGTTGATATTAAACCGAACCGGTTCAGTGCATTTTCGGAACAACATAGAATTTTGTCGCAATCGAAGCATTTTTACGTAAGTTATGACGCATAAGAGCAACGGAATGGATCCTACTCATATGTCCTGACCTTTGACCCCATTTCTGCCATTTTCAATAGGGTTCGTCCCGAGGTAGTCCTCTACCACATACTATCAAAATCGAACCATTTTTACGTACGTCATGACGCATAAGGGCAACGGAATGGACCCCGCTCGTATGTGTTGACCTTTGACCCCATTTCGCCCATTTTCAATAGGGTTTGTCCCCACGTGGTCCCCTACCACATACTAAAATTTCATCGAAATCGAACCATTTTTCCACGAGTTATCGTGCGGACGGACAAACTGACAGACAGACGGACAAAGCTGAAGCCTATACGATTCTTCAGCCTACGGCTGGAAAGCGTAAAATATTACCGTAGGTAAATTTCTATGTCGCATGTGCGCACCTTTCAACTTTCAGAACGATCTTCATGGTAATTTAGCTGGAAATAGTCTTCAAAAAACTTTTTTTTTTACGTCAAAACCAAATTTTTAAAAGGAAAATAATTATCCGGAATTTCAAAAAATCCGCTTATGTTTGAATGTAACGTGGTTTTGATATATAAGTGGATTTTCAATCATAAGTGGATTTTTTATATTCTTTCACCGATAAAGCGTTATTAAAATCTGTTCACGGCTAAATTCGTTTTACAATGCATATTCCACCAGTTCTCTTCCATCGAGTATCTAACAGATTTTTTTCGTGAGGGAAATTATGAGGATGTTCTATAGGTGTACGTGTGATTTTCTAGTGGACCGAAAGACTAAAATTACCGGCCTGGTTTGGTTCGCCCAATCCGCCCCTGTATCCGGTGCTTCAGACTTCGAAGTTACAGTGCGACGAATTCAAATGACAGGTAGTATGATAGATAATGTTTTAAGTAGTGACATTTTAAACGAAAAATGTTAGAGCTGCCATTCCTGAAATCAAATCTAGAATGAACCATCTGACTCGCTTTGATTTGAGTCCTACAAGGAGCTTTTTTTTTTTTTTTTTTTTTTTTTACAAAATGACAATTCTTCGTAAAACTATAGATTTTAATACATTTGTTCCTCATCAGAAGATACTTATTAAGAATTTTGGTGGCAGTTATAAACAAATTGAACTCAAACCAAGCATATTTATGTTCAGCAATCGATTGAATGTCGGCATCAAAATCACAATCCCCATTTATCAAATGGAATTGTGTGAACTTCAAGGAGATGAATTTATTGGAGCTTGATCAGACTGGGCAGAATTGTTTAATTTTTCTCATTGAATATAAGCTATTTTTTTTTATTTTAAAATTCGTCTGTCTTTATATTAATTAATAGACCTGAAAGGTTTAATGCCGCCCCGGTGGCGCAGTGGTGTAAGCGTTAGCTTCTGACCACTCGTCCGAGGTGGGTCCGAGTTCCTATCCTGATGAGGCATTGAAGTTGTGTTTGCCTTATGGCACCAGCAATTTCCCTTCCCTGGAACTGATAGCCCTAAATTAGGGACGGCGACTGCTTTATAGCCCCCTGAATTGATCATGGTGATCGTTAAACACCCAAACAAAAAAAGAAAGGTTTAATAAATAAGCAGGACTTCTTTGTACTGTATTTACAATATGTTACATAAGCACACCGGGCAAAAAATTAGTCACCCCTAATAGTAATGACAGTAGGAAGTTATCGGTTGCACAGAGAGCGCAGTGATAGCATTGTTAAGAGATAAATAGCACTAACGTGGTCTACAGGATCATTTCTGTCTCGTGCAGTGGTGAAGAGCAACGTGTGTGTTGAATTTAGTCTTCAATATGGGTCGTAAGGCAGACGTTACTGAGTGGAAGAAAGGAGCCATCGTGTTTGGCCGTGCCTGCGGACTCAAAGTGAAGGAAGTCGCCCAATTTGTTGGTGTGTTGAAGCGTACTGTCCAGCAGGTCTACAAACAGTGGTGTAGTTCGCAGTCAACTGAAAATTGGCGACGTAACTGGGGCCCGAAAACGATTCTCACCAACAGGAACCGCCGCAATGTTTCACGCCTAGTAACTGCAAATCGATTTCGAACCAATGTAAGTCCACTGCAACCAATTTCCGGAAGGACACTGCAACGCGAACTGTATGCAATGGACATCTGGAACAGGGTACCACAAAAGGGACCTCTTTTAACAGCAATTCAAAGTCGCACATTATCAATGGGCTCAGAGGCACCAAAACTCTATTGTGAAGAATTGGAAACTATTAATTTGGTCTGATGAGTCTCGTTTTTGTTTGTACCTCAATGATGGAAGGCGACGAGTGCATCGCAGGCCCAATGAAGCCTTTAATCCTGATTGTGTCAAAGGTGTTGTTCAAACTGAAGGGGGTTCTGTGATGTTTTGGGGATGTTTTTTGTGCCACAAAATGGGCCCTCTCGTTGCAGTGACGATGAATTTCAACCAGCATACGCACCTCTGCGTTGTAAATGACAAAGTGTTGCCCTTTGCCCTACATCTCCAGGAACAGCATCACATTGGCACTCCTGTCTTCCAAGACGACAATTGCAGTGTGCACAGGGCTAAAACTGTCTGAGTGGCACGACGAACAATCAGCAACACTGCCTCACCTCGACTGGCCCGCCCAAATCCCCAGATTTAAATCCTATTGAAAATCTGTGGGATCATTTGGAAAAGAAGGTTAAACCCCGGAATCGACACCCATGTACTCTAGCGCAACTTCGGGACCAATTGACGCACAAGTGGCTGCAAATCGATGTTCAATACATCCACAACCTCGTGGAGTCTCTACCACACCGGATTCATGCTGGCTATACCACACCGGATTTTTATCAAGGCAAGAGACGCCATCACCCGTTATTAGGTAAGTTCTGACAGAGGTGACTATTTTTTTGTCCGGTGTGCTTATATTGGAAACAATGTGGACCATCATCTAACTCTTTTTGAAAATCTTGGCCCTCTGTTCTATAGAAGTTGGACAACACTGATGTAGACGTTGACCCTTCAAAGATTTTTCATATATTTTACGCTTTTTTCTGGAGCTCAAAATTTTATCTAGGTGATGTAAATGCACGTTTGTGCTAACCGTGATATGTTTTCTCGAAAAGCGGATTAGAAACATCCTTTTGCATTAGGATTAGTGTAAAAGCGCCCACAAATTTCATATATTTTCCAGATGTACAAACTTTGTTTGCAGTCTAACTTCTAGAGCTGGAAATATCATATTATGCATCGTACAGAAAGAATTTTCCAATCCAAGTTCTAGAAAAGGGGATATCCCATTCCAGATGGCACAAAAATAAACTCCCAACAAAACTTCTAGAAGGGGTGATGTCATATTCAAGATGACACAGAAAGACTCTCTCTCATTTAAACTTTTAGAGAGAGATGGAGGCATCGTTTTTAAGAAGGTAGAGAAAGATTCTTCGAATCCAGCTTTTAGAAGTGGATGTATCATTTCCAAGGTGGTACAGAATCTTCGAACCCAAATTCTAGAAGCGATGACCCGCCCCGGTGGCGTAGTGCTCTAAGCTTTGGCTTATGACCATTCGCCCGAGGCGGGTTCGAATCCCGGTGAGGCATGGACGTTTTGTTTGTCTTACGACACTGGCTGTTTCCCTTCCCTGAAATCAGTGGCCCTAAATTAGGGACGGGTGACTGCTTATAGCCCTATTGAATTGCTCACGGTTGACGTTAAACCTTCGATCACACACACACACACAAGGAAGCGATAGTGTAATTTCCAAGACAGTACAGAAATATTCCACTCAGACTTCTACAAGCGGAGAACCATTTTTGGGAAAGTACAAATGAAATCTTCTAACATAGCTTCTAGAGTAGATATATCATATTCAAGACCGCACAGAAAAAATTTTCAATCCAATTCTAGAAGCGGAGATATCATATTTAAGATGGTGCAAAAAGAATCTTCTAAACCACTAACCAGCTTCTAGAGAGAAGATACCATGTCGAAAATTGTACAAGGGAATTTTCCAGTCCACTTTGTAAAAACCAAATAATAAAAAACAACAAATAATATTCAGTACATCTTCTATAAGCGGAGATGCCATGCTTAAGATGGATGACGTACATACCTCATATGTATGTCAAAAGACATACAAACATTCTTGAAGCCGAAAACACACACACACACACACACACACACACACACACACAAAATGTAAAAGAGGCAATGAATTAGGAAAACTCCGATGAGAATTATATCAAAATTTAAGGCAATTAATTTTTTCGGGGCAGTCTCATCTGCTTATCACAACATTAATAAATGTCTGGGTTACACCGGTTGTCTTCGTAGATTTAGAAAACGCATATTGTTTAATGTTCCTTCGGAAACCAGTTTTATTGCTATTACATGATGTTTTTTATGTGCAAACTTCATAATCCTGTGTTTTAAGTAGTTATTTAAGAAGCTAATACTTGAACGAAGAGTTGTCAAACAAAACCGCATTAAACAAGAACCGGTTCAAATATTTGTGACCTGCAACATCGCACTGTGTATGATGCCAGAGTAAATTACTCTTCCTCAGAGCAATTAAAGGGCCATTCTGAAAAAAGAAAAACTTGAGATCTTTGTGTCACTTGTAGTTGCCGTCAGTCGGCTCTCACCAATACTTGGCAATTCTATTTGCAATAGCTTGGAGATGGGCACTTTTTTTTCCCGATTGTAAACCAAATAGAGTCGGTATCAACTTCCCTTCGTAGAGAGCCGGACAACTTTTCATCGACTAGTTAGGGACGTCTTGATATTTCCTAATATACAAGCACAACAATGCACTTTCGATTCCCAGTTTTGATAGTTTTGATTGATTCAGTGGAACTAACATTGCATAATTAAAAGCAAGAAAAAATTCCCACCGGCTAGGAGCGTAAACCTTTTCCATTTGTCAGTCAGTTGCTGTAAGGAAACTGACGCACTGATTGGTGGAAATTACGTCCGTTCTTTGGCTTCGAGATACGTGCGATTCACGGAACTTCCGTGTGAGAATTACAAATGATTGAGACTTGCAGGTTGTTTTGGAAATGGACATCGTGTGTGTTTCCTTGAACATCAACGGATTTCAGATCAAATGACGTAACACACCGCGTGACATCCGCCTCTAAAGGTATGGAAAGCATTTCCGAGGAATAAGGTGCGTTCAATTCATTGTTGCCCATTACGTAAAAGCATTTCGAATTCTTTCTGCTCTCCACGGAATCCTTAGAGAGATTAAAAATGTGAGTATTTGTTCCTCCAAAAAAAATTTTTTTTGACTAGTGATGACAACAAATTATTTTAATTATTGACCGCAATTTTAAAATAAAGAATTCCAGGTTGGGAGGTTCTTAATCCGAAAACATGGCATGGTGATAGAAACATGTAAATATACATCTGCTCAAAATGTAAAGCATAATAAAAATATTGCTACAACCAAAAAACTTAAAGTTCATTTTTACAAGTAAAATTGAATTGTCCTGTTCGTGGTGATTTTCTACGAGAAGCAGATGCTTTTTCATAGACCCATAGGATCAGGGCCGTAGTGGCAAGGGGCTAGAGGGAGCTCAGCCCCTACAACGCAAGCTATCTGCCCTGGAAAATTCGTGTTGTTAATTCTTTGAGCTTTTCTTTTATTTTCGGTGATTTATGAAAATGACTTTCGTATTTCATTATAAGCATAAATACTTTATTTTTGCCATGCATTACATTTTTTAAAACAAGACAAATCTAAATGATTCAGCACGAACGATGAAAAACTAGTAAGAAATTACTTTTCAAGGTGAATAGGCAGGAGCAACTGTGCCAGTGATTTGCTGCTATATGGTGACAGGGCTTGTTGGTGTCATGGGCCAGGAAAGAGAGTAATGCCAATTCTTCTTCATTTTTCGGAGAAACGTAAAATTTTAAAGAACATTACTAAAGAGAGAGAGAGAGAGAAATAAAAGACAGAAAGAAAAAGTGACTGGGCGTAGTATCGTGCAGAACGCTAAAACCCTGTTCGTCATGTGGAAAGTGCCTATGAGATGCTAAGCTGATGTTTAAAAACTTCCAGGAAGATCCTTGTCTACAAAAAGTGCTGTTGTGGGGATATTTTAACTAAATGTATCCCTCTACTCGTTGGAAAATAGTTCTAAAGGTAAATCCTCTTGCGTGCCAGCAAGAGAACGAGCTTTCAGCATCTCCTTCATTGTTTTCCGTCCAGTTGGAGGAGTTTTATGATGCCCGAGCTCGAGAAAAGGTTTTTTAACGCTTTCCAACCGTAAGTTGAAGAAGCGTATATGCTCCAGTTTTGTCCGTCTGTCTATCCGTCCGCACGATAACTCACGTAAAAATGGTTTGATTTCGATGAAATTTTAGCATGTGGTAGGGGATCACCTGGGAACGAACCCTATTGGAAATGGGGTCGAAGGTCAGAACAGAGGAGCAGGATCCATTCCATCGCCCTTATGCGTCATAACGTATGTGAAAATGCCACGATTGCGACAAAATTTTATCATGTTGTTTGGGGTCAAAGGTCAGGGCACAGGAGCGCGATTTATTCCACAGCCATTATCCTCATAATTTGAGTAATAATTTGAGTAATGATTTCTGGTATGTTGGAAAGCGTATCATAATCAACGCATTGCATGATTTTACTAACTTGCTATTTCATATTTTGTATTTTATCTAGTTGTTTTTACTTTTTGGCACAATTATTCGCCAATGAAGTAAAACAGTAAAAGGCGAATAAAAACAAAGCAAAACTTGCGTCTGTATACGTGGAAAAATGCCGTTTATAGTTGAAACACAGACATCCCCACCCCCACCCCCGACGACTCTTCAGACTCTCCTAGTTCTGGGACATAGCTACGGCCCTGCATAGGATCAACAGTGAGGCAGTGAATAAAATGCATGAATGTTGTTTCCTATATGTATCAGATTCCTTCCAGTAACTTTAAACAAAGCATAACACTGTAAATAATTTCCTGAAATTGACACTCGATTTTCAGCGATTCCTTTCGTGAATTAACGAAGCATATTCCTGATTCAACCTTTTCCGTGAAATGGAAGTAAAAAACTGAATTTCGTGGATTTTTTGTACTGCGGGAAAATTCTGAATTTTCAGAAACCTTTCTGCAGTTCCTTTCGTATGTCAACGGTAAACTGCAGTTTCTAAGAGATGTTAATGGAAACTTTTGAATTTTCAGAACCCTTCAATTTATTTCGTGTATTAACGGAAAAATTCCGTTCTAACTTTTCCTAATCCATATGACAAAAAGTTTTCGGTAATAGGAGTGATAAGCGAAAAGAGTTGAAGTTTGATTAACTATTAAATTGCAATCGTCAGCCGGAGGACCTGATTCTGATGTTCTGTAGAGAGATAGGATATTGTGGATAGCATTTCGCATGATATATAGGTTATTGTGGCAGCGGATATTCCTTCCCCTCTTCCCCCATTTAGTGCACCAGCTATTGTATGTTGTGTTACTGTAAGAAACCGGGTACTTTAATTGTAATTTTAAGTTACAATTTAAGTACCCGTTTTCTAAAATTATAAAATAAAAAAATATTAATAGATTATTTTTTCTAAAATTATAAATAATTTATAATTTAAGTACCCGGATGATTTTATGATGTTTGGCTCGACTGTTCGAGGACGCAGCTCCAAAACATTGGTAATTGAATAAGGAAAGGTGACACCATAACTTTCAAGCTCTTCACCACATCTACCAAGCTTTTTACCATATCTTCTAAGCTCTTCATCCTTACGATAATTGTCGTGCGGGTGATTGTCTGATGTCTGTGTGCCAGTCTTAGACCCCTTAAGGTAAAAGTTGTTATAACTATCAAGAGTAACTTTAATATTTAGGGGTTGTGAAACAATACTATGAAACAGTACATTTCACTTTTTCTTAAACATAACTGAAAGACATTTGTCAGTTTAAAAAGATCTCGATTTCCAAAGCATTCGGTTGCTTTGAGAAATCACGATGGGGAAAAAAATGCAATTTGTTATAAGTTCTCCTATATAAAAAAAATAAAGTTATTAGAAACCACTTCAGGAAAATAATAATCTCTGAAAGAAAAGAAAATGTCCAATCAACCCGTATTAATGGCGAAAAACATTTCACCATGCACGATTAGAGTCATCTTAATTTCTATCTTATACGTGGCCACGTGTTAAGGTGACTTTCTAGCATAGGCGTAACCACTAGGAAGGGGGTCAGCCCCTCCCCAGATTTTCAGTCTGGGATACTCATATATGTATATATATAATGTGTGTATGTGTGATCGGACCCCTCCCCCTCGATTTTGAAACATGGTTACGCCACTGCTTTTTAAGTCAGTCGGTAGCGCGCTTCGCTGTCGTTAAAAACGTACCCAGTTCGAAGCCCACCTGCGGAAAAGGGAAAGGATTCGTTCATTTTCTACGCCAGGAAAGAATCTTAATTAAAAAGTAAAAATCGAAGTTTTTGCGAAATTTATGTATAAAAACGGTAAAACCCGAAACTGACTTTTCTGAAATAAACGGAATCAGTGACAACGAAAAATCTGTCGAAATACGGTAGTTAGAAAAGGAAATTTCGTTCAAATACGGAGAACAACCGGCAACTTTGCTGCTCGTTATTTTCAGGGATTTTCCGTGTATTCACAATTTTTTTTTCTTTTTTTTTTTACAGCGTATGTTACTGAAACTAGTGTTTACGTACCTGGAACATAAACGTAAAAACGGAAATCACTTTTAATGATCACATATCTGAAATTTTGTTAATAACATCTATGAAAATGCAAGTGTTCGACTCTTTAACGACACAGCTAGTACAAAAATTGGAAAGGGAAGTTACACCATATCTTCCAAGCTTTTCAGCGCCGCATTGCAGAATGTCTTTCGATCATTGTCCGGGAAGATAATGTGATCAATATTAATAGAGATAGTTTATTCCACCTTTGTTTTACTGATGACAGTATTTTTTTAAGTACCCCTTCAGAAGCTGTAAGGCACAATCCAGGAATTTTCTGATAAGCAGGGCCACTTTATCCATTAGGCAGAGTAGGCACAGTGCCTAGGGCCTACGATATTTCACTTAAAAAATCAATACACAAACATAAAAAGTGAAAAATCCAATATACAAAAAACTGCAAGTTTTAATTTAAAATATTTATTTAGATATTTCAATGAAGAAAACAATAATAAATAATTTAAGTTGTCTCGTTTCTCAACAGCGTCATTGATACAATCACAGACACAGTAGTGTAGTAGGTATTTTCAGTTTAATGTTTAAAAGTTCACTTTGTGACATTTTTTTCCTGTGCAAATTCAGAAATTACGTGGTCGAATGTAATTTGTTGCATAACATTATTTTGAATTGAAAGTAGTGAAAATGACTACATTCGTTGCTGTCCCATTGTTGAACGGAGATAATTTTCTTATTTCGTCTTTAAGAAGCTCCTTTCTCTTTCTGCACTTGTTCCGAAAATGGAGAGAGAGATTCTGAATGCTATGTTTACATTCGGAAAACTTCTTACGAGGTTATCATCAGTTTGTGCACGAATCATAGCTACTACAGATTTGTTATCCTCATACATTCTTGAAAATAGTGAAAATTCCTCAATAAATCCATCTTCAAGATCTGACTGATATGTATTCACTAGTTCCTTTGCTTTATAAATGATTTCATCTGTAGTCATGGATATATGTCCAGTAAGAAATCAAACCTTTCGCATAGAATTTTATAAGCTTCGGGTCCTTTTGTCACCTCAGTTATAAGTCTGTCGATTGTACTATAAGATAAAACGATTGAGCGCGGAATTTGTCACTGACACTCAGATTTAAACTTTGATCTGCGTTATCCGAAACTTCGTCTGCAAAGCCAGTTCTTGTTCGTTTACGTTGCGCACATTCTTTGTAGTCGGATGATGTAAGTTTTCTTGCCATGGTCTCAAATACATTGATGAGCCATTACATTATGACCACCTACCTAATAAGCTATAAGGACCCCCTTTAGCCCAAAAAACAGAGGCCACTCGGCAAGGCATCGATTCCATGAGGTGGCGATAGGTATCCTGGGGTATCTGGTACCATAATGTCAAGAGCAGGTGCTCCAGTTACCGTACATTTCGAGGTGGTGGTGATTTAGCGCCAACTCGCTTTTCCAAGTCGAACCACAAATGTTCGATTGGATTCATGTCAGGTGAATTTGGAGGCTATAAGGGCAGTAACAGATAGTCACCAGCATGTTCCTCAAACCACTCCTAGGCGATTCTGGCAGTGTGGCATGGCGTATTATCCTGATGGTAATGGCCATTACCATCAGGGAACATAGTTTGCATGAATGAGTAAACTTGGTCCGCAACGATGTTCAGATAACTGAAAGCTGTCGGGGATTGTGCTATTGGGATAATGGAGCCTAAGGTGTTCCAAGAAAACATAGCCCACAGCATAACACCGCCACCGCCGGCCTGTTTCCGCCCAACAGTGCATCCAAGTGCCATAGCCTCCATTGGTGATCAGCATATCCGTGCTTGGCCTTCTAGGAGATGCACCAGTAATCTTGATTCGTCAGACCAGGCCACTTTCTTCCAATTATCCACGGTCCAATCTCGATGATCTTGGGTCCATTTCATGCGTTGTTGGCGATGACGTGCAGGGAGTTGTTGGCGATTAACGTGCAGGGAGTTGTTGGCGATTAACGTGCAGGGAGTTGTTGGCGATGACGTGCGACTACGCAGGCCCATGCACAGAAGGCTGCGATGAACTTTGTGCTGTGACACATTGCCCTGATCACCATTATTGTAGCAGCGGGTGGTTTGTCGCACTGTGGCCCTGCGGTCGCTGTGAACAATGCGCGACAGTCTCCGCTCCCCTGTGGCATCAATGAGCTGCGGACGACACACTGCTGGACGACGGTTCGTCGTTTTGGCCATCTGTGCACCACTTTTGATACGTACTCTCTACACCAGCACGTGAACAAGCCGCGCCGTTTCCGATATCATAGTTCCGATGCGCTGTGCCATCACAATTTGTCTTTTATCAAACTCCGATAAATCGGCAGCTTTTCCCATTCTGACTCCGAACACTCTACTAACTGAAAGCTGGTCCTCGTGTTGTATATATACTGCCCTGTGAACTTCACCTGCGCCGCCATGGGCCGCGGGTGGCCTAGTGGGCAACGTTCGTGACTGCCACGGAAAAGACCTCAGGTTCGATCCCAGGCAGGTACGAATGCTCGATCCACTAAATGTCCGCCGTGCTTCGGGTGGGCACGTTAAGCCGTCGGACCCCGGGTACTGCCCCCTCCCCGGTAATACATAAATGCGTCTTCCCCCTCTTTCTACTTTGCTTCCATGTCACTTTCCTATCGGACACTCTAGCCCAAATCTCCTAGCTTCCTATTTCTAAGGGTTGTTTAAGGCCTGAGGTCAGACACTCCCTTCCTAAAATCCTCGACATATGATCATTTGATCACCTACGCCGCCGTTCGGTCTCCAGGGGCGTTAACTTCTCTAGGCTGGGGGTGGTCATAATGGAATGACTCATCGGTGTACATCAAATTTATTTCGCGTTACTTGAATATGTGCTAACGGACTGTCATAATTTCACAATGATACACAATTTAATGCCATGTTCCTGTAGAGCTTTATTAACAATATCAATATTTTGCAGTAAATCTTTCCAAATTGCTCGCATCAACGCTGTCTCAAAATAATCAACGTTTTCATTACGGATCGTGCTTCATGAACAGCTGCTGGTTGGTGGTGGTTGACGTTTCACTTTCAGTTATATCAAACAATGCTTAACGAATTTCAGAGTAATTGGCAAACAGAGCGTTAGTGGCATTGATTCGTGCAGACCGTCTGGGATCCAATAACATTTTTACAACACCGATATTTTGAAGGAAAATATCGGTGTAAAAAAATGTTTACACCACCTCTGCTGTGATGCGGAAAAATATACACAGATTGCCTGCAAAATTAAAAAAAAAAAAAAAAAAAAAGAAAGAAAGAAAACTCATTGCCGTTAAACAACATTCCACTGCAGTTGATCCAACCAAGTTAAGGCTGTTGGCTGCACATGGTTTTGCGTACAACCTTATGCGTAGTTGCACGTATCGTATTTTGTGTTAGCAGGGGTTCAGATGCGTTCACGGTGCATTGCAATTTACGAGTATTTTTAAGATTAATGACAAAATTGTAATACGTGCGTGCAAACGATTAAGATAGCATAAAGGTAAGTAAAAATTTCGGACAGAAGCCTCAAGAAATAAAAGTGCCTTGGACCTACGAAGGTCTTAAAATGGCCCTACTGATAAGAGTGAAGTAGTGAGATTAAAGGTGAAATTAAACAAAAAATTATGTACAATTTTTTTACCAGAGCTGAAGATTTAGAGGTTGATGGGGCGGAATTTTTCATAAGCAACTGATGCCTACAACTTCGACAACAGATGTCAAGTGACGGCCACAATCGAAAAAGGAATTAATAGTCTCATAAAACTTGGCTGGAGTGCATTTGGAAGAAACAGCACATTTTTCAAGAACAATTCACCATTATTCCTTTAAAAAAGAGTAATAAATGAATCCCTCTAGCTGTTGCCTATGGATCAGAGTCGTGGACATTAACTGAAAAAGAACATACAAAATTGTACAGAGGCTGCGGACAACTCAAAGAGGCATGGAGAGATGCATGCCTGATGTAACCAAGAGAAATAGGGAAAGGAACTCGTAGATCAGGAAAATGGCAAGAGTGGATGATATCATGATGAGAACAAACACCTTCAAGAGGCAATGTGTTGGGCATATTATTAAAACTGATCTCCGTTGGACATTTAGAATATTTGACTGGGTACCAAGGGACAGGGAAAAACTTAGAAAGCCACATGGGAAATGGTGGATAAAATTCGAAAGCATGCCAGTGTAACATGGAAGAGATCAGATCATGTATAGAGGGTTTTAGGAAGGGAGTGTCAGACTTAAAAAAACCTTAAAAGTAGGAAGCTAGGAGATTTAGGCTAGAGTGCCTGGCAGGAAAGTCACACGGAAGCGAGGTAGAAGCCCTTATTTATAACCACGAGGTCAGTGCCCGGATTCCGACGGCTTGACGTGCCCACCCTACGGACATTTGGCGATTCGAGCTTTCTTACCTGCTGGGATCGAACCTTGGGACTTTACCAAAACAGTCACGAACGTTGACTGATAGACCGTCCGCGGCCCATGACATGGAAGAGAATTTCCCAAGACAGAGTTATGGAAGAGACTTCGGGAGACCTTCATCCAACTGTTCATTGAGAATAGTTGATGATCATTGACATCAGTAATGATTCAATTATTTTAAAGACCCAGTCTCAGAGTTCAGCACGTTTTTATTTAAAAAATGACCGTGATACGCAACAAAAAAACTCCACACCAGCTTTAGCGAAAAATCATGGATCTGATGTTTGTTTTTTTTAGCTAATAATTTTCATCACTTGCGTTAAGAAGATTTGAATTTTAAATCTTAATTTTAAGAGAAGTTTTGACGTTAGCGACATCACGTTGTTGTTGTATTGAGCCTGAGGTTTATGATAATCTTCTTGGCTTGTGTTCTAACCCTTCTAGTTTGTCGCACTCCCGTTATTCCCCTTTAGTATTGGCAAGATAATCAGTATTTTCCCTTTGTTTTTTCACTCGCACGTAGAACACAGATCTAAAGAAGGATTTTTGATAGCTAGTACCCTAGTGAACAGGAGAGTTGCTCAGCCGATTATCTGAATTGGAAAAAATCTCTCTGCGTGTCTGTTATACACCGAATAGACAAATCATTATATGACCACCTGCCTAATATGACGTTGGTCCTCCATGTGCCGCCAAAAAAACATCTTACCCGGTGAGGCATTGACGCTACAAGATTTTTAAAGGTGTCTTGTGGTATCTGGTACCAGCAAGTTTCCAGCAGATCCCTTAACTCTTGTAAGTTACGTGGTTGAGCAGCCGCAGATCGGATTTGCTGTTCCAACATAAACCACAGATGCTTGGCTGGATTGATTTCCGGGTAATTTAGAGGCCAGGCAATACTTGGAAATCATCCTCGTGTTTGGCGAATTATCCTCCAGCAATCCGAGCAGTGCGGCGTGGTGCATTATCCAGCTGAAAGAAGGCACTACTAGAGGGAAGTACCGTTGCCTTCAAAGGATATACTTGGTCTGCAAAGATGTTTCGGTAGGTAGTAGACGTCATAGTTTCCTGCACACGGAATGACTGGACCCAAGGTTTCCCAGCAGAACATTGCTCATAGCATTATATTTCCTCCATTGGCTTGTTTTCCTCCCACGGTGCATCTCCGTGCCAACACTTCCCTAGGTAAACAACCCACACGTACCCGGCCGTCTGCATGGTGTGCATCTGGAAACGATATTAATCGGACCAGACGACCTTCTTCCAGTCCTTTAAGGTCCAACTTTGATGTTTGCGTGCTCATTGTAGTATCTTTCGACGGTGAACAGAGGTTAGCATAGGCACTCGGAGCAGCCCTATTCTCAGCTAAGTTCGTTGAACCCGGATTAATTCTCAGTCCTTTGTAGCAGCAGAACGTGTTAACTAAACATAAATGTCACTTCAATAATACTGCCAGAATTCAGTGAAAGCAAAATGTACTTACAAGTTTCCACTTTCTTTATTCGGAAATCAAGCACGTTCAATGCCCGATATTCACAGCTTGTTGGAAATCAAGAAGATAAGTTGAATAGCAATCAATATTAAAACGGTCTTTCAAAAATAAAAATCGCTCGTAGCATTTTATATCACTTTACTCTCGACATGAATGCAATTCATTCAAATCACATTGAATGCTGTACAAAAATTACTTGTGAATCGCTCTCTCAACATGAATGTTGCTCAGTTAACGATGTACATAAGATACTATTCGCTTAACAGAGCATCTCGGATTGCACACAGAATACTGCTCAATTAACATTGTATATAGAATACTGTTCATCTAAGACTGCACATTCAGCTCCTATCTCAAGGCGTCTTTAGCTATGAAGCTTGCCCTTTGTCCTTCTTTCAAAATTGCCGACATCAAATTCATTAGAAAAAAACTCTGTGGCATTAAGTCAGAAAACATTTAACAAGAAGAAACCAATTTTGCATAAGGATACAGGCACTAAAAAAAAAATTAAATTAGAGTTATATGTTACATTGCCTACTAAAAAAACGCATTTCGCATTCATTATTTTTATCCGAGTTTTAATTCGAATATGCAAGTATCATAAACATATATATCATCATCATTGTCAACCATTATTAATCCACTGCTGGACGAAGGTCTCCCCAAGTTTCCTCCACAATGGTCTGTCTTGTGCCAGTCTCCTCCATGTCACTCCCGCATACTTTCGAATTTCATCTACCCATCTTCCATGTGGTCTTCTTCTGGGTCTTTTCCTGTCCCTTGAAATCCAATCTAAAATTTCGGCTGTCCATCGATGGTCTGTCCTTCTGGCAGTATGTCCGGCCCATTGCCATTTCAGGGATTTAACTCTGATTATGATGTCTTCCACTCTTGTCATTTTTCGGATCCACGAGTTCCTCTTCTTATCTCTCCTGGTTACACCAAGCATGCGTGGTGCCGCCCCGGTGGCGCAGTGGTCTAAGGCGCTGGCCTCTGATCATTCGTCCGTAAGGGGTCCGGGTTCGAATCCCGTGAGGCATGGATGTTGTGTTTGTCTTACGGCACTGGCTCTCTCCCTTCCCTGGAACCAGTGACCCTAAATTAGGGACGGGCGACTCTGCTTATAGCCCATTGAGTTGCTCACGGTGGTCGTTAAACCTCCAATCAAAAAAAAAAAAAAACACCAAGCATGCACCTCTCCATGATGTTTGAGTTGTCTGCAGCCTTTGTATGTCTCTTTTAGTTAAGGTCCACGTCTCTGCACCATACGTAAGCACTGGAAGGATGCATTGATCAAACACTTTTTTTTTAAGACATAATGGCATATTGCTCTTGAAAATTATGCTGTTTCTTCCAAAAACTCTCCAGGCAAGTTTTGTACGCCGATTAATTTCTTCATCTATGTGACCCTCACTTGATATCTGCTGTCTCAGATAAACGTACGTGTCTGTTATCCCCAGCTTTTCTCCATCAATCGATAAATCTTCATTTCTTGTAAAAGCATTGAACATCACTTTTGTCTTCTAAAAGTTCATTTTTAATCCCACTTCTTTACTCTTGTCAGCAAGTTCCTGGATCATACTCTGCAGCTCTGATGGGGTAGTTTCAAAAAATGACTGTCATCAGCAAAACGAAGGTGGGTTAGATAATCTCCATTAATCTTTATCCCTTTTTTTCCCCAGTTCAGTGATTCAAAGACATTTTCCAATGTAGCATTAAAGAGCTTCGGAGATATGGTGTCACCTTGTCTCACTCCTTTTCCAATTTTTATGTGTGTTGTATTTTCAAACAGCCGAATCTTTGCACTTGCATTTTCATAGATGTTATTAAAAATATTAATGTACGCATCTTCAATACCACAGGATTTCAGGGCCATTGTAACTGCTGATGGTTTCACCGAATCAAAGGATTTTTCATAATCGATAAAAGCCATGCACAATGGAAGTTCATATTCCCTCGCCCTTTCAATTAGTTCTCTCAGTACGTGGATATGATCTATTGTGCTATAGCCACTCCTGAATCCAGCTTGTTCTCTCTGTTGAGCCATGTCCAGTGTCACTTTTAAGCGGTGTGAAAGAACTTTAGTGAAGATTTTATAAACCACTGATAGGAGGCTGATAGGTCTGTAGTTCCTGAGATCCTCAATGTCACCTTTTTTATGTAGCAAGATCATTGTAGCGTTGTTCCAATCCTCGGGAATCTTCCCTTCATTAAGGCATCGAGTAAAAATTTGGGCGAGTACTATTTCGATTTCTCCACTTGCTTCTTGTATGATGTCTACAGTAATTCCATCTTCTCCTGGAGCTTTTCCCCGCTTCATGTTCTTGATTGCATGTGCAACTTCTGCTGGGAGGACTGGAGAAACTCTGGTGCCTTTCATGATGTCTGGAGTACATGTATCATCCCTGTCATATAATTTGGAGTAGAAACCTTTCACTCTTGTCAAAATTTCACCTCTATATCTTGTTACAGAGCCATCTTCTTTTCTCAGTGCCATAATCTGTTTTCTTCTCTTACTGAGATGCCCCTTTGCTATCTTTAGGCTTTGGTTGTTTTCAATTGCTTTCCTTACTAGTTCACAGTTGAATTTCCTTACGTCTTCAGTGATACTTTTTCGTACTGTCTTGCATAGCTCTATATATTCCACTTTGGAATTCACATCTTCTTTAGTTGTCCTCATCTCTCTTCTTTTTGCATCAACATTTTGGTTTTTGCATGTGAACAAATTATCAGGAAAAACCAAAAAAAAAAAAAACATATATTTACATGTATATTAATTTTGATCTGGTCTTTTTCGTTGTGCTGTAGTGTGTTACTTTTCATACTTCCATTTTTTGGCCATTTCCTCAATCGTCGCTGATCTTGAAGCCCGCGGTCCTAAGCTCTACCTATAGGACACTTAAGAAACGTGCTTCGATTATGACTACTAGAAACGGAGATAGTGAGAAAATGTTTACATACATGCCCCCTAGTGGGGAATTTAAGGTGGATAATGTTCGCTATCTTTGCCATAGCGAATGACATACAGTACAAAAAATGACTTTTCAATAGGACTTTTAGAAGCCCAAATACAGTTGGAAAGACAATTCCACACTAACGCCACCTAGCTAGGTAACTGGGCACCAAAAAAGATAAAAAAATCTAAGAGTATGTACAAGTCTTCCATGAAGTAAATGGCATCCGGTGTTTAAAGAATTTTTCAAATCGAACTTTTAGAAGCAGAAATATAGAGGAAAATAAATATCCCATGTGTGACTCTAGCGACAAAATTATGTATTATTTTTAGCAGGAAATATGCTGGAAATGTTTTCACAATGAGATGTGTCTGGACGAAAAAGAAGCATTTCAATCGGGATTTTGGACGCGCAGATACGACTGCAAATACATGTATATTATAAATCGAAATACAGTAGTGCTGCATTTTACGCGGGGGTTACGTTCCGACAAGACCACGTAAAGCCAAAACCACGTGTATTCAAAACCAATAATAAAATTATGTACAATAAATCACTTCACACGCTTTTTTTCGTTATACACTGAGTGGCCACTTTATTATGACCACCCCCTCAGTACTTCGTTCGGCCACCTTTTGCCTTTAATACTGCGTCTATTTTTTGTGGCATGGCCTCCACGAGATGTTGATAGATGGTTTGTGGAATCTGAGACCATGCTTGATGAATAGCACTTTCCAGGAGTGTGAGATTGCAGGGTTGTGGATCCAGATGTCTGATGGCTCGTTCAACTTCATCCCACAAATTATCAATGGGGTTGAGATCTGGAGATTGTGGGGGCCACCTAAGAAAAGTAAACTCACCGGCATGTTCCTGAAACCAATCCTGTACAATACGAGCACTCTGGCAGGAAGCATTATCTTGTTGAAAGTAGCCATCGCCATTGGGATAAACCATCCACATGACAGTATGCACTTGGTCCGCAACGATGTTTAGATATGATGTGCCAGTCAGACGTTGATCAACACGAGTTAAAGGGCCCAAAGCATGCCAGGAAAACATTCCCCAAACCATAATGTTGCCTCCACCAGCTTGAAGGGTGGTAGCAATGCATTTGGGGTCCATGCTTTCGTGCTGTTTTCGCCAAATTCTCACTCTTACATCAGCATGGTGCAACTGAAAACGTGATTAATCGGGCCACATAATTTGTTTCCAATTATCGACTGTTCAATCCTTGTGCTCCTGTGCAAACTGGAGACATTTTCTGTTGTTAACTGCAGACAGCAAAGGTGTTCGAACAGGCCTTCGGCTGCCATATCCCATCCGATGCAGTGTACGGCGAACAGTGCGTGCAGAGATCATTTGAGGGGATCCTTGATTAAGATGGTCTGTAATTTGCTGCACTGTTGCCCTTCTGTTGTCTGTTACCAGTCTTGACACTCTTCGTTCCGCCCGAGCAGTCACTAGTCGATGACGACCACACGTTGCACGTAGAGACCCAGTTTTTTGGCTGACAGTCCAGTCTTTAAACACTTTAACAACAGCTGCTCTGGAACATTTCACGAATGCGGCGGTTTCGGTGATACTAGCTCCATGGCTCCGAGCTCCTACAATCATCCCACGTTGAAAGTCCGTCAAATCGCATTTTTTATCCATCTCGTCACCCAAAAATCACTTCTACTACTGTTGCAAGCACTAAGCTTTCCCTTTTTATACTAGCCTCTCCCTCTGGTGGCAACAGCGTACAGCCATAGCTCATTTGCTTAAAATTGTCAGGTGGTCAAAATAAAGTGGCCACTCAGTGTATATGTACGGTATTATTCGCTTACATATTTCTATTACAGTATAATGTGTTTTTTACAAAGAACAATGCATACGTACTTCTGTAACAGTTACAGTTAAAATATGAGATAGCATGATACAAATCCTTATGCATACCTACCCAATCGTTGCCTTCACTACGTAACACCACTGCGGGGGTCGTCAAAGCTGAGGTCCAAAGCTGATGCAATTAGGTGCAGTAGTTGGAGACTCTTTGCGGGGCAATGGGGGGCCAGTAAAAGGAGTTTGTTCCTGGAAAAACATTGTTATCAGCAATTGTTGCCACTGCGTCTTTAATTGCTGAAAAATCTCCTCATACGGCATTAAAGAGTCCGCAATACTTCGGTTTATTTTAAGGCTACGTTCCATAGAGTGATGTCACGTGCCTGCACCGCAGGACGCACATGAGATAAAGCCAGATAGCACCGATACGTCCGCGTAGCTCAGTTGGGAGAGCGACTTATTCCAGAATGAGGGGACCCGGGTTCGATGCCGGCGTGGACAAAAATGACGGAGAAATTTACTTCGTTATATTGGCGCCCGAATTTCAAGAATGACCTGGCCGTTAAAGTTCTCGCAATGGTGTGATGTTCTTTCCACACCGCGAGACAGGAAAAATAAGAAAATCCCTTCTTCAGCGCTTCGAAAAATAAATGTGTGTGATGTTACGTTCCACACACCAAATTGACTGGGATTTTTCTAATGTACGTTCTTCAGCGGATGACTGCCTACAGCGACACATGGTCCCGGCTGATCACTGGACCATGCCCCGGCCCTCTTTCGGAGGGAGGGGGTGATGTGTCTGCACCGCAGGACGCACATGAGATAAAGGCATATAGCAGCGATAGCATACGTCCGCGTAGCTCAGTTGGGAGAGCGACTTATTCCGGAATGAGGGGACTCGGGTTCGATGCCCGGAGTGGACAAAAATCACCGAGAAATTTACTTCGTTATAGTGATCATAGTTAGAAATTAAATATTTCAAGTGCTTTGCTGCTTTGAACATTTCGGCAAACTTGTGTAGATTATCGCTGGCAGTTTCATCTTGTTCGTCGGCGTCGTCATAATCATCTTCGTCCGAAGAAGTTTTCACAAGTTCTTCTAACTCTTCATTTGTCAACGGTTCTTGATGTCCAATTAAAACTGTTATTTCTTCCTCCAGAATATCGACGAACCCTTTACCCCCAATCTGCTTGGCCATCTGAGTAATATGTCTTGCTTCCTCGTTGATGACCTTACAAATCATTGACACAGTCACACCACAGCGGCCGCCAGCACGAGTTGATTGATTCTTTCGTAGCTCCATTTCCCGTGTGATATGAATCTAGCAGTGAGGCTGACCGCGTTTAATTGAATCCGCGTAAAATGCGGCACCACTGTATATGCTTACGTCCCCTTGTAATACAGTCTCTGGCCATAAGACCCGTCGGAATTTTGAGGTGGACGAGTTTTCTCTTCAGATCCTGTTAGGGCATGCCCAAAGGAAGGATAAAATCTTGGGTAGATATCTGGCAACCTGGGCATAAATTTTAAATAACGCCATTTTGTTTTGGGCATATACGCGCACTTGTTAGTATTGAATTTCATAATTTTCTGTTCTTTTCGGTATACCTACACGAAATACGACATGGTTTTTTTTGGATTCCTCATAAAATTTCCGATAAGATTAGACTATTTTTACTCCTCTGGGACCCTTGGCTGTGAATATTAAAGGATAAAAAAAAACCGTACAAGATAGATTGCGCAAAGAACTAAGTGAAACAAACCTACCAACATTCGAGGACGTGCTACCGTGTTGCTTCGAAGAAAGCAATAAACTTTCAATATCATCGGATTCAAAGAAAAAAATTGCATTTTCAACAATAGCCGATTATGTTGCTACTCAAATAGAGGAAATCAATATAGCCGCCCCGGTGGCGCAGTGGTCTAAGCGATGGCCTCTGATCATTCGTCCGAACGGGGTCCGGGTTTGAATCCCGGTGAGGCATGGATGTTGTGTTTGTCTTACGGCACTGGCTCTCTCCCTTCCCTGGAACCAGTGACCCTAAATTATAAATTAGAGACGGGCGACTGCTTATAGCCCATTGAGTTGCTCACGGTGGTCGTTAAACCTCCAATCAAAAAAAAAAAAAAAAAAAAAGGAAATCAATATAACAAAAACTGATCTCAGTGAAGACCAACAGTACCTTCTGGACATTGTCAGGGCAATCCAGACAAGAGACTGTGATCCAGATGTGGCTGTAAAAGATCCTGGACCTCTCGGTCATTCCCGATGGTTGACATGTGCAAACCGGGTCTTACGATTGTTCATTTCCCAAACGAGTCCTACGAACGAACTGAAGATACTTGCCAGTTACATTGTGAAGACGTATGCTCCTGTCTGGTTCGAAGTTAAGAGATATCACTCAGTAAAATACGGTCCTAAGCATATCTTTAAGGTCGTACAAACGAGACATTTGCCGGACAACATTAAAAAAATAATCGATCCTGTGATTCAGAGAAACGCCTCCTTCTGTAATTCAGAGAACATGTTGTTGGCTATGATAGTGGATGAGAGACAACACATACGAGAGTTGGGTTACAGGATACTGAAAGCAAGAAATCAACAGCCGAAGGAGAAATCTGTTAAACCTTTTATGCCTCCCTCAATAAATTTTGGTGCCACGGACTACAGTGAGCTGATTGAGTGGACGAAATATAAGCTGTCTCCCCCTCCAATGATGGAAAGCTTGACAACAGAGAATTTTTCATCATTTCTTCAAAATAAAACTATGCCTGAGTTTGAATTTTTAAACTTTCCTTGCCATACCCAAGCAATTGAAAGATGCGTAAAACTTGTGACAGAGTCCGCCGGAAAAGTATGCGGGCAAGACAACAGAGATGGCTACATTACAGCAACTTTGCTCTCACGATCTTCGATGCTACCAAAAATCCGATTTCAAGATAACGCCTTTGACTGATAGTGGCGAACCAACATAATTTACCTCACCCTGAATGGTTGGTTGGATGGTTGGGTAAGGCGTGGGTGGAACTCTAATTGCAGCCACCTCCACGTGGTGAGTTCTGGGTAATTTCAGCATAAATAATTTTGCGAAATGGGCGAAGAGCTGCAAGGTGATGTATTCGGATCAAAGTTGAATATATAAAATCACTCATAGGAACAAATTAGTAAAAAAAATGGCCTTGTATATATTTTTAATACAACAGTGCATCTGTTTGTAAAACTGTAGAAATATAAATTTTTGACCAAATTTCGCAAACTGTATAGGCCTCATGCGCGAACTCAAAATGTAGTGCGCGATTTTTTTAAATATTTTTTTCTATTATCAGGCAACTAAAATGAAGTACTTTCACGCTATTATAAGTCGAAAAACTTAATCTGTAAAATTTGAGCGTTAATGTAATATTTGGTGTGTTTTGTCATTTTTTTTCAAATTTTAGGCCCTTTGCGCGAACTAAAGATTAAACATAGGAATTTTTTCAATATTTTTCCGTTTATTACCATGCAAATACGCAACTTTTCTGCACTATTAGAATTCGATACTCGAAAATTCGCTTTTTTCGACCCACCCTAATGTTCACGGTTAGTAGCTTCAAAAAGTAGTCCGAGGAGAGAAAAAAATAACCTCGGAACTGCGCCAGCAAGGTATGGGCCGACCACGGCGTATCGGTGCTAGAGGTGAGAGAAAGCTACCCCGTATCATACGAGCCAACGGAAGGGGTACTGTTGCGCAGCTCGCCTGTAACTTGAATACTGGTGGCAGCAGTGACGTGTCACAACACGCAGTACAACGAACCCTGCTTAAAAAGGGACTGCGTAGCCGCAGGCTGCTCCTAGTGTCATGCTAACCTCGTTTCACCGTCGAAAGCGCCAACAATAGGCATGCGAACATCAAAACTGGACCTTGAATGATTGGAAGAAGGTCGTCTTGTCCAATCAATCTCGTTTCCTGTTGCTCCATGTGTACCGCCGGATGCATGTGCGTCGTTTACCTGGTGAGGTGTTGGTACCAGGATGCACCATGGGACGAAAATAAGCTGGTGGAGGAAGTGTAATGTTTTGGGCTATATATTCTGCCAGGAAACCGAGTTCAGTTATTCATGTGCAGGAAGCTGTGACGTCTACCACCTACCGAAACATCGTTGCAGACCAGGTACATCCTTTCATGACAACGGTATTCCTCTCTAGTAGTGTCTTCTTCCAGCACGATAATTCGCTATTCTACAATACACGGATTGTTCGATAATGGTTCGCAGAAATGAGGATGACTTCCAGGCACTGCCTTAGCCTCTAAATTCCCCAGACATCAATCCAATCGAGTATCTGTAAAGGTTTGTGTTGGAGCAGCAAATTCGATCTTCGGCCGCTCAACTTACAAGAGTTAAAGGATTTGCTGGTAACGTGTTGGTACTAGATAGCACAAGATATCGTTGGAAAACTTGTAGCGTCTATACCTCGCCGGGTACGAGCTGTTTTGGCAGCACGTGGTGGAGCAACATAATACTATTAGGCAGGTTGTCATAATGTTTTGGCTCTTCGGTATGGAAAAAATACTTTAATTTTTTCTCCTATTTTTCATTAACTTTTACTTCGTTCTGATGGATTTCAAAAACTTCAATTTTTTGTCGGCCCTCCCTCGAAAAATAAAATTCTATATACGCCCCGGTATTCCTGATTATTAGACATTCCGTGTTATCCGATAGCTTTAATTTTATTTCGGAGGTTTTCACGTAGACAATCGTGAGCACACAACATTAAGAAAAACCGATCGTTTGAGTGTTTAGATACGTCATATATTACCACGCAATATTATTTAAGGATATCCCAGATGCGTCGGCAATATCTTGCCGCAAGGAAACGCAGTTAGAACTTGAAGCAATTATGTGTTACCAGCCTTTTAAAATAAATATTCATATTTTTCATTTCTATATTTTTTATGCAGCGTTCTTCTGTTTTATTTCTTATTTCTGTTTACAGTCTTTCATATTATCTTTACAATGTAGAAAAAGGTGACAGAAATATAATGTTTTGTTAATACGCTATTATTTTCGACGTTTTCATTTTCTTCCGTATTTCCGGACGATTTTGATTATCAGATGGCCTTATTGTCCCGAATAGGTAAGATAATCGGAATTCTATTGTATTCCGTGCCGCTCGGTGACGTTGTTGCTATGTACTGCGGGATGCTTCCACTCGTGGAGAATGGGCTGGTCATAACGATATATTCCGTGAGAGTATATGCACACACTGGGCCGGCCCGGTGGCCAAGTGGCCTGAAGCGTCGGCTACTGAGCATTCGTCCCATTTGGGACTTGGTTCGAGTCTCAGATGAGGTGTGAGTGGTGTGCTTGTCTGGTGGCACTGGCTCTGCCCCTTCACTGGAACCAGCTGCCCCAAATTGAGGACGAGCGACTTTTTATAACTCTTCGAGTTGCTCGTTGTGGTCATTAAACTCTGAAACAAAACGAAAGGAACACCACGCTGGCAAAAACAAATCAACGACCCTTAACCCTTCAACAACGAAATGCCCGAAATGCTCTTACATCAAAACTACCTGGACAGTCCGAAAATGCCCCCTAGAGAGTTGGATTTCCTACCTCCACCTACTCTTTGAATTTACACGGCTTCTATGGGATTAGTAGAAGTCACTCTCAGCCACCATTGTTGTCGTTAAACAAATAAGTAAAGCAGGCGTTGGTATATCCCGGGACGATATTATGTATTCTCATGACATCGCATAACTTCTCCGTGGAAGGCCTGCGAGTATCAAAACTGGACCTTGAATGATTGGAAGAAGGTCGTCTGGTCCAATCAATCTCGTTTCCTTTTGCTCCATGTGTACCGCCGGATACATGTGCGTCGTTTACCTGGTGAGGTGTTGGTACCTAGGCAGTGATCACCTCAAGAAACGTCTAAAGGTCAATGCACATCAAGGCGGAAGTTTCGCGTGTTAACCGAGCACTAATCCTTCTTCTGTTAACTTGTAAAGGGGGGGATTCTGGAAGGAGCAACAGAAAGTTTCGGCGTTGTGGTATGCTGAGCGACACAAGATTTCAAGACCTGGTCTTTAAAGGGTTAAACAATACAAACGCCATTATAAAACTACATTATATACAAACGCCATTGTAAGCAATACAACACCATTATATGCAAATGTAAGAGTCACATGGACTAATGACGTTTAGCCTTGTTCTTTATAAACAGCGAACAGATTATTCGGCTACAGTAATTCATGTAAATATGGAAAAAACCCAGGTTCTGTCGAAATTCAGAAAGGTCTAATCCTAAGCTCACGTTTAGCAAGACCCGCGATTAACAAAACTAAAGATATTACTGGTTTCTCAAAAGAAACCATTTCAAAGGTGTTTAGTGACTGGAAGACAAGCAGATCTTCCGCATCCAAGAGGCATAAATGTGACCGGAAAACTAGACAAATAGCGTGACCGTCGTGCTGTGAGGAGGATTGTACGGCGTAAGATAGCTTCTAGTGTGCAGCAATCGACCGCTGAAATCCACTCAAGACCAGGAGTACCCATTTTGATCAGATGCTAAAGAAACTGGGGGTTGGAAGTTGTCTGCCCATTCGGAAGACACTTGTCTCAAAGAAAAATAGAAAAATCCGCCTACGTTCCCGAGAACTTAGCGAATGGACAGGAAAGTGATGGAAGAAAGTAATGTGGTGAAATGAATCACGCTGTACATTGTTTTCTACTGATGTTTGGCTCAGAATGTGGCAAGAAGCTATTGAAGCGATGGACCCGGCATGTCTTGTGAACACAATCCGAGAATCTGGAGGTGGCACCACGCTGTGGGGGATGTAATGTGGGTATGGACTGGGCCCGCTGCTACAAGTGGAAGTTAAAATGAGATCCAAGGAATACCTGCGTATTGTAGAGAACCAAGTCGCACTTTGTTCCTGCATGTGATGACATCTTTATGGATGATAATCGTGTGCCCTAAACTTGCAAGAATTTTTTTTATTGAACGCGAGGAGGACTTCCATCATCTCCCCTGGAATCCACAGTCCCTGATATCAATCCTATTGAAAATTTGTGGGATTTGCTGCAAAGAGTAATTCGGCGTCTCCGAATTACTCTGTCTGTCAATACTAACAAAGTTGCGCGATATTTGCTACAGGAATGGTTATCTTTGAACCAGAGCGAACTCAAGCACCTCGTAGAACACATGGTGCGTTGTATATTGGCTGTCATTCGCACCAAAGGTGGTCTTACTCGATACTAAATAAAGATTCTTTTTTTTTTGGCCAGTGTGTGTATAAATTGTAAACTCTGGCCACAATATGCTTTTATTTCTGGACTGAGTAATAGCTTAAAAATCGTAAACTGAATAGACAAATTGTAATGCACACCTACCTAATAATGTGTTGCTCCACCTTTTGCCTTCACAACAGCAGACAGACGTCTTAGTAAAGATTCAGTGAGGTGTTGAAAATACGTTGGTGCTATTGCTGCCCATGAAGCGAGGATCGCCTGTAGTAGGACATTCACAGTTGCCGGTGGGTGCTGGCAGGCTCGAACAGATCTTTCCAGTTCGTCTTGCAAATTCTCAGTGGGGCCGAAATCTGGTGATCGAGGGTGTCATTCAAGTGTAGTAAACCCACTTGAATATTCGGGAAGTATGCGGTGTGTCGTTGTTTTGTTGAAAGGTGGTGTTATGGTGCAGAAAGAGAATCGTTACGAACGGGGGTAGTGTGCGGCGCGGCGCCTCGGTGGCGCAGTGGTCTAAGCGATTGCTTCTGATCCTTCGCCCAACGGAGGAGTCTGGGTTCGAATCTCGGTAAAGCATGAGTGTCTGTGTTTGTCTTTCGGCACTAGCTCTCTGTTATTTGCAAATTTGGCATGCTGTATCACATGTTTGATCTGTATTTTGATGATTTCGATGTATTGCATAATATTCGTACCCTGTGACGCACAATACTGTATATGTATGAATTCGAGATGTATGTGTTCACTACAACTAATGTATGAATTCAAGTTGTATGTGTTACCCGGGACCAATAAATAATTAAAATAAAAACCCAATATTAAAAAAAAAAAGTGTGCGGCGAGGATGTTCACATGCCTTTTGCTGCTGGCATCGAGGAGTAAGAGAGGCCGCAAAGAAGCCCATGTAAACGCACCCCAAACAGTTAGTGTCTTCACCTGCCTGTATGAACCCAACTTGGCAAGCTGGGTCCATCGTTTCCTGCGGTTTACGCCACACATGCACATATCCATTGGCGTATAGAGTTGAAACGTTATTCGTCAGACCAGATGACGTGTTTCCAGTCCTCCGCACTCCACTTGCGATAGACGTTTGCAAACCGCAGCCTAATCTCTCCGTGCCTTATAGTCAACAAGGAGACACGATGTGAACATCGACTGCCATAGTTTATTTTTTTTCCATGGTACGACAGATAGCCTTTGTTCATAAGCTTGGGGACGAGCCCTCATGAAATTCCGACGTTATCTGCTCCGCGGTAGCCGTGCGATTCCTTGTAACGATGCGAGACACAGTCTGCACTCACGTCGAGACAGTTGAATGTTTACGGTCACATTTCGCTCTTTGGTTGGAAGTTTTGCCGTAGTTCCTGTGCTCTTGGTATACACGTGCGACAGTCTGTTGTGCAAATCCCAACAGTTCAGCTGTTGCGGTGATTGGACAACCGACTTCCTCGCAACTACTATCTGGTCACTGTCAACCTCACTTTATGTCGCTGTCTTTACCCATGATTACTTTTTCGTGACTCGTTTCCAATGCGTAGAGACATGTTCTATTTAATGACATTCCCAGTTTGAGCGTCTCACGTAACTGGACGTGATACTTCTGCTTCGTATATTGTTATCGGGGTATATATAATAATTTGTCCATTCAATGTAATTAAAACATGCACAGACGTAGTGGAAATCTGCGTCAAAAGTACCATCCTTAATTTGTATTGAAGAGCGACAGCATTTCTTTGTTTAAAATACTTATTTGGGCACACACACACACACACAACATTCCGTGAAAGTGATCCGGGCCCACTTCACTATTTGTATCTGCGCGCCTGTATTGCTGCTCAAAATAATTACGAGACCATGTGACTTTGGCAACATTACGCAAGCCAGCAGTGTGATATTTATTCATTTTATTTCAGCTGTTTTATTACAAATACATTTTGGCATTATTACAATTATTAATAGAAACAGCTAGGGAGACAAGGGAAAAGGCCAAACACAGACCTGACATAGCCCCCAGTCTCCCTATATACACACATCTAGTCAAACACCACAGAGACAGCAATCCAAATTATTAAATGTATGTTAGTTAACATATTAAATTAATTAAAAACAAAGAACATGGAAATGCAAGGTCTTTCCCCCTTAACTACCACTACGTTCACTTTATCGCTCACATTGTCCCTGCCTTCACATATTAACAACCCCCCCCCTCATTTCTAATTTTTATATAATAGATGAAGTTTTTATTTCCTCTTTAAAATATTCAAATTATTCAAATCAGTAATCTCATGAGGTAAAGAGTTCCAGTATTGTGGTCCCATGTAATTTATACTTTGCTTAATATAATTAGTTGTGGGAAAGACTGGTCTCAGCAAGCCCTGATTCCTGGTATTGTAGCTATGTACAGATTTAGAGATAAGCATAAATTCCCTATTAATATTATTTTTAATCCTTTTGTACATTATCTTACTTAAATTAAAGTTACATAACTGGCTAGTAGTCAAAAAACCATATTTCCCAGTGTGTACTCTAGCGAAATATTGAAAACTAAATTGTGCTTCATTTGTAGGAGAGAAATTATTTTTTTAATTCCAAAAGTCTGACAAATTTATTTTGTAATATCTGGAGTCTAGAAATATTCACCAAAGTGGTCTGCCCCCATGCCAGAATGCAATAGCCAAGGCGAGACTGCAGTAATTAGTAATACAGGGTGTCCGAGAATTATTGGACACATTACAAAATTATATAAAACAAAACATTAAACAGATAGAAAGAAACTGACTGTACTAACTTACAATGTAACTACACAAGTTAATAAATTTCGATGTGAGATCCCTTCGTTGCTCGTAGTACGTCCAAGCGATACTCGATTTCATGCCATGTATTGGCAAGCATCTGAGGAGTTATGAAATTAACAGCAGCTGTGATACGCTGCTTCAGTTCCTGCAAATCAGTACAAGGCGTCTGATAGATACGATCCTTCACATAACCCCACATGAAATAATCCAATGGAGTTAGTTCTGGAGAGCGAGGAATCCACGGAATGGGACCACCACGCCCAATCCATCTGTTGGGGAAATGCTCATTTAGGCACTTACGTACACACGTTGACCAGTGCGGAAGCGCGCCGTCTTGTTGGTAAACGACGTTGTCATATCTTTTGATCTGGGGTATAGAGAAATATCTAGCATATCCAAGTAAATGTCACCATTTATGTTTTTTTCGCAGAAGAAGAAAGGGCCAATCACTTCTCTTTTTGATAGGGCACACCACACATTAACTTTTGGATAATCACGTTCCAGTTCAATAGCAGCCTGAGGCGGTTCACTGCCCCATATCCTACAGTTGTGACGATTCACAATACCTGATACATGAAATGTGGATTCGTCACTAAAAATTACAGTACTGAGAAAGGTTTCGTCATTTTCAACTCGATTCAGAATATCCACAGCAAAATCTTATCGCAGAGTGGGGTCATTTACATGCATCTTTTGCACTATTTGAATTTTATAAGCATGAAACCTTAATTTCTTGTGCAAGATATCGTGAACTGTCGATTTCGGAATGCACAGTTCTCTGCTTGCTTTACGAACGGATTTCCTGGGGCTTCGTCTGAAACTTTCATTAACTTGGTCAACCATTTCACCGCTGACGCTAGGCCTACCGGCTCTTCCACAATGTTCCACATTTCCAGTTTCTTTAAACTGTTTCATCCACCGCTTAATTGAATTCGTTGACTGAGGATTACAACCATACTCTAAACGGTACCGTCTTTTAACTTTAATGACGACAGACTTTAATTCCGCAAGCCATAACACACACACATCGCCTTCTGCTGTACGGATGACATGACTACTGATTGCGCATTCCTTATACATTCCTCATCAGGCCACACCTAGCGCCATCTATCGGATTCTGGGAATAACAATTCTGCAAAACAAAAATATAGAAACCGTATGAAATTATGAAATTAAAAGTTGCTGTCTTTAGCACGATATATTAAAACAATTTACCAAACCGTAAACAAATTTTACATTTTATTCACGATCCAAAATCGTTCAATGAAAGTGACAAGTACTTTCGAAGCCACAGTGGCTTCATCCTCAGGCCGACAATGACACGGCACAAGAAACAAACCAGTCAATTTGTACTGCAATACGAGGCGCATCTGTTCATGAGTTGACCAATCAGGTAACGATGCCATCCCACTAAATCCTAAACGTAAAGTACAGAAATAAAACAAAATGCACAGTATTATACAAAATCCTGAAGACCCGTTTGTGCTTGTGAAGAATGAAGTATTCGTCTCCAGGGTCTGTGGATCACAGTTGGTAGTTCTATGTTGCAACACATTTCCCCGTAAGAAAGAATACAGAGACTTTCCAACAAAAGAATTGAGCGTTTGTCGACTGTAGATATTAATGTTACAGTGGACACCCCCCCCCATCCTAAAACCTGAAGAAAACTTTAAAATTTGTCCGCCATGTCGCGTATTGTATGAGGCAGCTAGGAATCACAGTTCGGCAGGCTCACATGTTCTTTTACAGTTCAGTTTTTTTTTATTTATTTCTCATTTACGTTGTTTTTTCTTTCGGCTGTTCTCTAAATTAATTAACAAAATTGCGGGATAATTGGGAAGTCGCTCCAATGCTTTTGAAGGCAAGAAACGCAATATTTTTGCCATTTTGAATTGCTAGACCTCACACATAGCCCTGAAGTGAAACATAAAAATTCCTATCTCAAGTGTCTTAGAGGGGCTGCAAAACGAACGAGGGAAATGTGCTTTCGAATGCGGATGGAAGCAGCAATGTTCGAAGTGGTTTTTCACTTTTCTTTCTTTTCTTCTTTCCGCTTGTAGCTTAACGCTGTGGTCCGTATGTTTACTTCAGTGGGTGGGCCAAGAGACCCTCAGCAGACACATAACTCTGTCAGCGAGAAAGATACTTTGACTGACGTATGCGAGGGACAATGGGCAATTAAGAGTTTAGAATCGCTGAAAAGAATAGGGGGTGGATTCGAGCGTTGTTTTCGGTCAGCAGTTGCCGATATACGCTTAAGGTAAAAGCACGTCTGATTTCGCTCGGCCGAGAAAATTAATCTCAGGGCTGGCGGTCGCAACTCGATAAAAAAATGGAAACGAAACCTGCGAGTGGCATATTTGAACTGCGTACTCAGGCAGGGTAGATAGATAGATGGTTTGCGAACGGAAAGGAACTGACTGAATTGGGAATGAACGGTCAAAAAGGACGGAAGGTAGCGACGGACGGAATCAACTATAGCAGCAGCGGAATTGAATGTGTCCCACTCTCCCAGCAGTCGACGTTCACAATTATTTCTTCACGACAACAAAAATCATTTCCCAGGAACACAGAAAATCAATCTTGGAAACCGCAACATCAGATGTGAGAGGGCCTATTTTGCTTAACGGCCACCTTCAAATCGTCACGAGAATAGATCAGTGTGCACTCTAATCATTGCAACAAAGTGCGGCGTGATATTATTATTTTTAAGTGTGTGCTTCATTTACATCAAGCGTCAAAGTGAAGTGTTGAATCATCGGTGCTGCCACATGGTGCAAGTGTCTGTGTGTGTGTTTTTTGTTTTGTCGTGTGATATTATGTGATACACAACGGATTTGCACAGCAAAGTCACGTAACTGTAAGTAGATGAATATTTCCTTTTTCTTTCTTCGCACATCTGCGAACTTGTGCCATCCCGACACCCAAAGCTGCATGGACATAGATGCAGTAATGCTGAGTGACTGAACCTCAGAGGAAATACCTGCACATACAGATTTCAATTTCTTACAGGGCCCATTTCCTGATTATTTTTTTTACATGAATAAGGGAGAGGGTGTGGCCACAAATTCCGCTGGGCGGGACAGTTTCTTTTAACTTTGGTTCAGGGCCAAAGCGAGTGGGGAAGGGATCTGCATGTGCATGCTTATTAGATTTAGTTAATTAACTTTGGCAGTATTTCGCACCTATAATCTTATACCGCAAATTAACGTGCTTGTGTATTTTGTGTCGCGAGTATTTTTAATGTGATCGTTTGCATATAATTTTTTTCATTCTCTAAGCAATTGTATATGAATATCACCTGCAGCTCTATTTAGTGTGTAAACGAGTAGTATTTCTTGTTCAGATAGTCCGGTGGAGACTCAGTCGGCTTGTGTCTTCCGACAGTAATGTGTGACACCGTATGCTGCCCTCATAAGAGGGGCAATTGTCTATGCGCCTAGAGAGCGCCGTATCTGTTTAAATCTCGCAGAACGTTATTAAATGTTGTGTTGTGTATTTGAGAATCATGTGTTATTTGCGAAAGTGAGTGTTGTACTGGCTGGTTGGGGATTGAATGTACCGGAGTAAGATCCGGACCACTACACTCAGTCACGAATTGGTGATTGCGGGTGAACCTCATCACAACTCTGATCCCAAAGTATCATTTTTTTAGATTATTTTATTTTTTATTTGTTGTTGTTATTTTGTTCACAAGGTGGATTCACCCAAGCCTGTTATGCTTCGGGTCATTCTTCAACTTTTCATTTTTTATGTTCTGGTGTGAATCTTTGAGTGCAGCAGTGCACCTGAGATTCTCACCTGGTGCCGTGGCCAACTAAATTGTACTTCAGGTCTCAAGCACCGTTACCGGCAGACTCGGCAGGAACACTGCTAGTGCCGTGTAACATTAATGGTGCCGTTGTCCCAGGATCGATACCTATATTTTGCAGCTAGCCGAACAACACTCATGTTCGTAAAATAAGTGCGAATTGACTGCCATTACTATTTTTATTTAGTTTTGTTCGGTGCGAATTTTGTATAATTTAGCATTAAGTAAGCCTTAAGCTGTTTTCTAAGAACTGCCATAATTTTAGTGGGTAAGAAAAACAAAATGGCTAACACGAAGAAATCGTCATCTGCGAGTCACGTGGATTCAGATGATTCTGATGGTCACTCTGACGGAGAACATGTGAGCACTGGGGCTGCAATTGTTCAGGAAGAGAGTACACCTGTTACAAGTACAGCGGGTACATCACAGCTGAGACGAACAGCTTTAGCCGCACCTATGGTTTACGGGGAGCAGTCGAGATTATAGTGGATCCCCAGGAAGACTGTGACACCACGATTATCTACGATGTTGAGAAGGAACTCGAAGACAGTGGAACGCAAGAATTTGGCATCGAGCGCAGATAAAAGCGGGTGTAGGAGCATCGAACGTGAGAGATCTGTGGAACTCGTGGATTCTCGAAGCTATGCCTCATATTTAAATTTTCTTTCCGCCTATCTCGACGGGTAGCAATGAACGTGTGATGAAATCCTTAAACTTTCCTTCCGCTCTCAGGGCACTTAAGTCCGGAATTAGGTGCCTTGCGACGGTGGGAAAGGGTTGAGTGTTTACAGTTAAAAAAAAAAAAAAAAAAATGGAATGATTGGATGAATAAACTTCATCCAGTCATCCCTTTTTTTTTTCTTTCATGGGGGGATGGAATGTTACAGTGGACACCCCCCCCCCCCCATCCTAAAACCTGAAGAAAACTTTAAAATTTGTCCGCCATGTCGCGTATTGTATGAGGCAGCTAGGAATCACAGTTCGGCAGGCTCACATGTTCTTTTACAGTTCAGTTTTTTTTTATTTATTTCTCATTTACGTTGTTTTTTCTTTCGGCTGTTCTCTAAATTAATTAACAAAATTGCGGGATAATTGGGAAGTCGCTCCAATGCTTTTGAAGGCAAGAAACGCAATATTTTTGCCATTTTGAATTGCTAGACCTCACACATAGCCCTGAAGTGAAACATAAAAATTCCTATCTCAAGTGTCTTAGAGGGGCTGCAAAACGAACGAGGGAAATGTGCTTTCGAATGCGGATGGAAGCAGCAATGTTCGAAGTGGTTTTTCACTTTTCTTTCTTTTCTTCTTTCCGCTTGTAGCTTAACGCTGTGGTCCGTATGTTTACTTCAGTGGGTGGGCCAAGAGACCCTCAGCAGACACATAACTCTGTCAGCGAGAAAGATACTTTGACTGACGTATGCGAGGGACAATGGGCAATTAAGAGTTTAGAATCGCTGAAAAGAATAGGGGTGGATTCGAGCGTTGTTTTCGGTCAGCAGTTGCCGATATACGCTTAAGGTAAAAGCACGTCTGATTTCGCTCGGCCGAGAAAATTAATCTCAGGGCTGGCGGTCGCAACTCGATAAAAAAAATGGAAACGAAACCTGCGAGTGGCATATTTGAACTGCGTACTCAGGCAGGGTAGATAGATAGATGGTTTGCGAACGGAAAGGAACTGACTGAATTGGGAATGAACGGTCAAAAAGGACGGAAGGTAGCGACGGACGGAATCAACTATAGCAGCAGCGGAATTGAATGTGTCCCACTCTCCCAGCAGTCGACGTTCACAATTATTTCTTCACGACAACAAAAACCATTTCCCAGGAACACAGAAAATCAATCTTGGAAACCGCAACATCAGATGTGAGAGGGCCTATTTTGCTTAACGGCCACCTTCAAATCGTCACGAGAATAGATCAGTGTGCACTCTAATCATTGCAACAAAGTGCGGCGTGATATTATTATTTTTAAGTGTGTGCTTCATTTACATCAAGCGTCAAAGTGAAGTGTTGAATCATCGGTGCTGCCACATGGTGCAAGTGTCTGTGTGTGTGTTTTTTGTTTTGTCGTGTGATATTATGTGATACACAACGGATTTGCACAGCAAAGTCACGTAACTGTAAGTAGATGAATATTTCCTTTTTCTTTCTTCGCACATCTGCGAACTTGTGCCATCCCGACACCCAAAGCTGCATGGACATAGATGCAGTAATGCTGAGTGACTGAACCTCAGAGGAAATACCTGCACATACAGATTTCAATTTCTTACAGGGCCCATTTCCTGATTATTTTTTTTACATGAATAAGGGAGAGGGTGTGGCCACAAATTCCGCTGGGCGGGACAGTTTCTTTTAACTTTGGTTCAGGGCCAAAGCGAGCGGGGAAGGGATCTGCATGTGCATGCTTATTAGATTTAGTTAATTAACTTTGGCAGTATTTCGCACCTATAATCTTATACCGCAAATTAACGTGCTTGTGTATTTTGTGTCGCGAGTATTTTTAATGTGATCGTTTGCATATAATTTTTTTTTCATTCTCTAAGCAATTGTATATGAATATCACCTGCAGCTCTATTTAGTGTGTAAACGAGTAGTATTTCTTGTTCAGATAGTCCGGTGGAGACTCAGTCGGCTTGTGTCTTCCGACAGTAATGTGTGACACCGTATGCTGCCCTCATAAGAGGGGCAATTGTCTATGCGCCTAGAGAGCGCCGTATCTGTTTAAATCTCGCAGAACGTTATTAAATGTTGTGTTGTGTATTTGAGAATCATGTGTTATTTGCGAAAGTGAGTGTTGTACTGGCTGGTTGGGGATTGAATGTACCGGAGTAAGATCCGGACCACTACACTCAGTCACGAATTGGTGATTGCGGGTGAACCTCATCACAACTCTGATCCCAAAGTATCATTTTTTTTAGATTATTTTATTTTTTATTTGTTGTTGTTATTTTGTTCACAAGGTGGATTCACCCAAGCCTTATGCTTCGGGTCATTCTTCAACTTTTCATTTTTTATGATCTGGTGTGAATCTTTGAGTGCAGCAGTGCACCTGAGATTCTCACCTGGTGCCGTGGCCAACTAAATTGTACTTCAGGTCTCAAGCACCGTTACCGGCAGACTCGGCAGGAACACTGCTAGTGCCGTGTAACATTAAGATTTTAGTGTTGTTCCAGTCAGGGGTGTATCCATCCTGTTTTATTGCTACAGTGAGTGCGGTATTTATAGTATCAGTACGTAGGGAATATTTATGTTCAGACAGACGAGTATTTAAGGTCCGAAGTGTAGAGCCCACATAGTACTTAACTTCACTGTAAGTATCTTCAGGTAATAAAGGTATAGTATACACACCAGATTTATTGGAAGTTGGAACTTTGTCTCTATCATTTCTCACCAGTGAAAAAATATTCCTGGTACCAATTCCAAAGGACATATTATGTTTATGACATACTTTTTTCAGAATGGTTAGTTACAAGTGGGGGAATAAATTCTATCTTACCAACAAATTGTGTAGGGGTAGTTTGAGTAGATAATGTGGTAAATCTCAGTCTCTGGAATTTTCGCAAAAGTCCTTGGAAAAGGTGAGGTGAGAAGCCGAACGATTGTGTCATAGACGAAATTCTGGTTAATTCAAGTTGTCGGGCTCTGCGTGAAGACGAATGAGTGAAAGCACGTTTTATCAAAAAGAAGAAGGAGGAGGCCTAATGTTCAAAAGGGTGAGATGATGAATATGGTATCATGCAAGGTATAGAAGTAGGTTTGCGGAACACAGAATAGTTGAGTTGGTGAGTTTTTAAGTCTCGAAGTAGTAAAATATCCAGGTACGGCAGTTTTCCTTGATCTTCAATTTCACAAGTGAACTTAATGGTAGGGTACTGGTTGGAAAGACAATCCGTAAAACGTTCTAGTAAGGACAAGGGGTGGGGCCAAAAGATGTGTTAGTAATACATGACATAGAAAAACAGACAATGCTCATAGTTGTTTTGTTTTTTTTACATAATTTTGTAATGTGTCCAATAATTCTCGGACACCCTGTATAATAACTTTAGAACCCTGAGTGGCAAAGCTGAGACTATTGAACCAATTATATCTAAGTTTCTCGAAAGTTTAATAACAAGATGGTCAATATGTAGAGAATGTTATGATTAATTGTGTCAAAGGCTTTGGTTAAATCCAGGAGAAATGCCACTGTAGTTTTATTTCTTTCCATGTTGTTTTGAATAAAGCTTTGAATGAAAAGTAATGCTGTCTCAGTCGATTTATGAGTCTGAGAACCAAATTGGTTAGTATTTATAATTTTATATTTATGCAAATAAGTTTTTAGCCTTTTACATATTAACTTTTCAAGAACTTTAGCAAAGATAGTCATTTTATAAATAAGGCTGTAATTATTTTCAATTTTTAGAACCAGATTTATATACGAGAGATACCTTAACAATTTAAAGAGCATCAGGAAAAATGCCAGTGTCAATCACCTGACTGAAAATGGAAAATAGTGTTCGATCAATAAATCAGAAACTGCTTTTACATCAACCGGACTAATTTCATCATAACCAGGACTTGTGCCAGCTTTAATATTATTAAGTTCTCTTAGCAGTTCTTCTTTAATAAGCTCAAATAAGAAAAAGCTGTGAAGACTATGAACTCCATTGACAAAGGCAATGATTAGGGTTAGTTTTAGCTGAGCTAGACTCTGTAACTCGAGGAGCAGTAACAAAATAGTGATTCAACCGATTTACTATAACCTGCTTATGAGTAATTTGTGAACCATCAGAGTTAGTAAGATAGTCAGGAGTAGTAATCCGTGATATCCGACCCATTAGTTGATTCAAATGCTTCCAAATTAAATTAGTTGAATTATGTGAAAAAAGTTTTAAATAATAAATACATTTAATTGCTCTAATTTTAGAATTCAAGTAGTTTCTGTATTAATTTATTAATATTTATTTTGTGTATAAAGGTTATCTATCCAAGGTTTCCTAAATATTTTGTTATTTTACTTGCATTTCTGTGAAACAGTAAATATTTGTTCATGTATGTCTTTAAATATTGTTAGAAACGCATTAAATGAAGTGTTAGGCGAAGGATAGGCCAACTCATTTTTTCCAGTCAATTTCCTGAAGTCTATCTCGTAATTTCTCTATTGTAACCTTATTAATTAATCTTGTTGAGTAAGACACTGTTTTAATTTTTTAACAGAGGAAATGGAGTGAGTTATGAAAATAGGCAAGTGGTCATTAATATCGTATCTTAAAACACCAGAAGTAATAGTTTACTCCAGTACATTTGTGATACATAGGTCCAGTACAGAGCCTGAAGTAGAAGTAACTCTTGTAGGCAGTTATATTGAATTATAAAATCCAGATGACAGCAAAACATTTTTGAAATAATCAATTGTGGGATTTTTTTGAGAAATGTCCAAGTCAAAATCACCCAGGAGGAAAGTTTTTTTTAAATTAAATTATCAAAGCTAAGTAAATCATTAATAATGGTAAAAACAAATCATAAGAATCTGAATTGGGAGATCTGTAGCAAACAGAGATAATGTATTATTAATTTTGTATAGTTAAAATTTCTATATTATGATTTATAATAGTAAAGTTGTGAACAATGGCAAAATTAAAGTTTTGATTATTTACATAAATTGCAACACACCCACCCCTAGAGTATGTTCTGTTTAAATGAAAAATATCATAATTTGAAAATTGAATATTAAAGTCAGCACTCAGAAACCAAGTCTCTGTAACACAAAAGAAAATCAATCTTGAAAAAAACGATTGAATAAGAACTTCCAAAAGTGTTTCTTTATTCAATAATGACCTTGCATTGACATGAAGAATTGAAATAAAGTTACTGCGTTTGGTACTCAACAGTTCATTTAGGTTTTTAACAGAAAAATAGTTAACAGACATTATTAGGTAGAAGTCAAATCAGTTTTCAAAACCAAACTGTTGCAACTGTTCCAAAGAAAATACTTTCTTTTTCTGGTCAGCTTCTATAACCTTAATTAATATATCACCATTACATACCCATGTATATTTTATCTTACCCTGCTTAACCAGCAGTCTCGACTGCCAGTAAATATATCTATTTTGAGGAGTTAGATTTTCATTGAGATATAACTTTGTGTTATGTAAATTACTGTCCAAAGCTTAGTTAGTAACCGTAATTTTCCTTTTAGACAACCACAAGTTTCTCACAGCTCTAGTAGCAAACTGGATAATAATCCTAGAATTTTCCAAATCTTCAGTACTATTAAACAGAGGGTAAGCCACATCAATGTCAGAGTCCTGGTAGTTAGTAATCTGTAATTCTTTTGCTAATTTACCCAAATGAACCCTTAGGTCAACTTCACTTTTAATGTAAGACAAGTCAATGCCATGAATCTCAATATTTCTATTCCTACTGTACTGGTTCAAGTCATTCAAATCTTTCTTCAGGACAAGAATTTCCTGCTGTTGCTGTAGTCTCTTTTCCTTCGTATCATTCAACTCAGTTTGCAGGGATTTATTTTTTACCTCCAACTCTTTACATTTTTGTAACACATCAAAATGTCTGTCCTCAAGATTAACAATAGAGAGTTTAATAACAATAAGTTCTTGTTTAAGTTCATGTTTAAAATCAGAAATATGGCTCAGCCCAGAGTTAACCTCTTCAAATGAACGTTTAATAAACTCCATGTCAATACTGGATATATCAGTGACTGGAGACAAATCTTGTTTGGATTTATTTTTGCCTGGAGGAACTTGTCTATTCTTGTTTGCCATAGATAGTAAATAGAACTCACGAAACTTACCGAGATTCTGAAACAGCGGAAGCAAATGAAATAAGAAGTATATAAATTGCTCAGGGGCCACTCACTAAGATAGCAGGGTGTGCGAGTACTTTACTTTTACAAGTACTTGCGAGTAGTTTACTTTTACAAGTAGCAGCGTGTGCGTAGTAACCAATTCAATTTGTCCGGTAGCACAGCTGATAACTTGAAAGTCACTATGTAAATGAAAAAAGTGACACTCAAACCCTTATTGCACCACAATAGCACTCCAAATACTGTAACAGAACACGATATTCCAAAGTGGCAGTTAGTAGAACATCATAGATTTCACAGATGGTGACACATAGGTAAAACACATACAGACTCGAACGAAGTGCAGAACAATACTCACACACTAATCAGCTGATCGAAAAATGAAAAACAGCTAATAATAAACAGAAAAACTGTTCGTACACTGAAAATATTTCTGCTAAAATATAATACCTTAATCAATACTAAATGTACCAATTTCTCAGGCGTTTGACAGAGCCCAGTGAAACACAGACCTCACTTCTCCGAGCTGTTTGACTGCGAAACGAAACATGGAAAACACATCTTACAGAAACGTGGAAAACGCAAGTCGAGTGTAACGTAGACAAACGAATAATGCATTCTTTTATGCAAATTAGCGTCTTCGGTTCGAAGGATGTCCCAACAGCATGATATACCGGAATCACCTACGTGGAGAGTTAATGGCAGGCTGGAAGCAGGTCAGACACAGCAGGTGGTAACATGGCCATTGGAGTTTCACGAAATGTCATTTCCCGACTGTGGGTACGATTCCAGGATGGAGGAAGTGTTCGAAGAAGGCAAGGTCAAGGGTGTCCACGAGAATCTACAGCAAAGGACGACCATTATCTATTGTTAACAGCCCGTCGGAACAGGCGAAAAAATGCTACTAAGCTCCAACTAAAGCTTCTCATGTCAACAGGAGGCAGGTTGCCAACTCAAACTATCTGCAATCGCCTTCGCCAAGGTGACCTTTATGCACGTAGACCGATAATGTGTGTCCCTTTAAACGTACGACACCGTAAGACCCTTAGAAACTGGGCTGAGAAGCATTATGGTTGGGGACACGACGAGTGGGGTTAAGTTCTTTTCTTTGACGAGTGGAGATTCAGTCTGGAATCTGACAATCGGCGAGTTATCAGGAGTGAACCCGGCACACGAAATAACCCAACTTTTGTGCAGGAAACATCACATTACGGCGGACATGGATTAATGGTGTGGGCAGGCATAAGTATCGGTGGAAATACGGATCTGTATGTCATCCAAAACGGCACTCGGACGCTCCAGAGATATAGCGACTAGATTCTTCGTATTCTGCAGCCATCGGTGATTCGTTTCTTTTCATGTGTAATGTTCGTTTAAGTATAGCTGGCTGAACACTAAATAAAAACTGCACCTACAGTGAAAAATGAGTTATTCAAGTAAACGTCGAGAAAAAGTTACTTACGATTAGTCTTTATTCAGCCACTAATACTCTAGCACTTCCACAAGGCATAATCAAACGAACGTGAGCTAATAATAATATTAATTCTTGGTTAAGAGATCAACACCAATACTAAAATAGAACACGCAGCCTTCAAATAACTCAAACTTCAAATTAACAAACGTATCTTCCACAATTAGAATGATAACTTCCACCATCTCCACATACTGCTGCTTCTAAAACATTATATTCGTTCTGTTCTCATCTGATACATCCACACGTCACACGTTCTGACCTCAAGGTGTAGCCAACCATACTCTTGCGAGAGACAAGATATCACGTTAAGTTTGAAAAACGCTGAGGAGAATGAACTCAAATTTACATAGAGAAAGAAACTAAAAAAAAAGTTCAATTGGAGTATACGTCACATGGACGATAACGTTCGACATCATAGAGCTCGGCTAGTGGACAGTATGCTTCAAGAGGAGGGAATCGATTGTATGGAGTTGCCAGCATGTTTCCCTGACTTAAATCCAATTGAACATTCTTGGGACGCACTTGGAAGATACATTGCAGCACGGTCGGCACCTCCGTTGACTTTTTGTGGACTAGAGACTGCCGTCATTGAGAAGTGGCAAAGGTACTCCCAAAACCTCCTCGATAACCTTATTAATTCCATGCCATACATGTGTTCAGTGGTTTTAACTTCTCGAGGGGATCACACACCCTACTAGAGGTCAGTTACCTATAAAAAGTCATTTTTATTGTACCAATATGCCTATTATAGTATGGCATATCACATCATATGCATTAAATGATAATACTGCATAAAAATTCGCAAATGTGCATTTTCTTTCCAATTTTACTGAATAGTCTACTGTAACCTATACAAAAAAATTATTTTATGTTCAACAACCTCAGTTTCACATGATTTTCCTTACAGTATCTCTTGATCCCCTAACCCTTTTGAGCAGTGTATTTAAGATTCTGTGTTCTTACTTTGTAGTTGGGGTAACATGCTTTTATGGCAGCAATTTTTTCTTGCTCTTTTGACAGGAAGCCTACAGCGGATTCAACAGAGCGCACAATCGTCACTGCTGTCACTGATGGAAAACTCGAAACTGTTGTCGAGCCGGGAAGCGAGAGAGTGGACATTGACATTTCACCACCTCCTTCACCTGAGACAGCCGAAGACAGCAGAAAAGATACCACCTCTCTCGGCGGAGAGATCACCTACGTGAACAATGCCTTCGTGCCTGATGTAGAGGTGCGTCCTTTTTCGCTTCAGTGCTACCGTGATAATCACTATCATTTCTCTATTTCCTCTGTCAATCATTTGTGAATGCAATAACGGATGAAAAGAACTTGTTTCGCTTTTCATCTTTGGTGACACCGTAATTAGAAATACATTCATGTATACACGATAACTGAGAAACAACAAAAACATTAGTTTTAAATAAAACACTGCCGCAGGAGCTATTTCTGCACGTATCGATAGAAACGTTTGTTGCTGACAGGGTATGATTTGCACCATAGTTTATTGAGTTACTAATGCACGTAGTTACCTACCTAAATACGGTTACATCCTGTTATACGTCGCTCTGGCGATTCCTAGCATCCTCTGCCTTCAACATCAAAAAATAAAAATGTAAAGGGAGTGAGGCAAGGTGACACCATGTCTCGCTAGCTCTTCAATGGCACATTGTAGAATATCTTTGTGTCATTGAACTGGGAAGGCAAGGGGTCAGAATTAATGGAGATTATTTAACTCAACTTCGTTTTGCTGAAGATAGTCATTTTTGTAGTTACCCCCTCAGAGCTTCAGCGTTATGATCCAGGAACTTGCTGCCAAGAGTAAAGTCAGATTCAAGTTGAAATTACAGAAAACTAAACTGATGCACAATACATTTGAAGAACTGAAGTTTTAAAGAAAGGCAAATTTAGAGGTGACTGATGCCTGCATCGACCTAAGACAACATATATCAAGCTAGGACCACTTCGAAGAAGAAATTAATAGGCGTATAAAACTTGATTAGAGTGCATTTGAAAGAAACAGTACAACTTTCAAGAGAGATTTACCATTGTCTTAAAAGTCAAGTGTTTAATCAATTCATCCTTTTAGTTCTCACGGATCAGCGACATGGTCCTTATACACTGACGGGGGAAAAAATCCTAACACCAAGAAGGGGTTGTGTTAGATAAACGACAGTTGGTAGGCGGTGAGAGTACATCTGTGAGAGTACATCTGTGAGAGTACATCTGTGAGATAACGTCTATGTAGATTTCGCGCTCGGCGCATACGTGTGGCGCTAGTAGCGCCCCTCGGAACATGCAAAGCAGGTTTGCTGTAAATACGCGCTGTAACGTTCGTGAGCGTTAGTTATCGTTGAGATTCGACGTAGTGTGTTGACGTTAGTCAAGAATGCCTTTAAGAAGACGAAGAAGCCATTATCAGCAGCTCACGGAGTTTGAACGAGGTCGTATAATAGGGCTACGAGAAGGTGGATTTTCGTTCCGCAATATTGCAGAACGACTTGGCAGGAATGTAGCCACTGTGCATGATTGTTGGCAGCGGTGGTCAAGGGAAGGTACTGCCTCAAGAAGACCGGGTTCCGGCTGGCCACGTGGCACTACTGAGAGGGAAGACCGCCATGTACGGCGTATGGCCGTGGCGCATCGTACCGCGTCTGCGGCAGCAATTCGAGCTGCAGTTGCCACCACAGGGACACAACGAACTGTTACAAATCGGTTACTTGAAAGACAGCTCCGAGCCAGACGCCCTGCAGCGTGCATTCCACTAACTCCAAACCACTGCCGTTTGCGACGTCAGTGGTGTCAAGCTAGAGCTCATTGGAGGACGGAGTGGATATCTGTTGTGTTTTCTGATGAAAGCCGGTTCTGCCTGGGTGCCAGTGATGGCCGTGTGTTGGTTAGAAGGAGGCCAGGTGAGCGCGTGCAACCAACCTGTCTGCGGCCGAGACACACTGGACCTACACCTGTAGTTATGGTCTGGGGAGCAATTTCCTGTGACAGCAAGAGCACTCTCGTGGTTATCCCACGCACCCTGAGGGCACAGTTGTACGTCGGTCTGGTGATTCAACCTGTTGTGCTGCCATTCATGAACAGCATTCCAGGGGGTGCTTTCCAACAGGATAACGCTCACCCGCATACCACTGTTGTAACCCAACAGGCTCTACAGAGTGTCGACATGTTGCCGTGGCCTGCTAGATCACCAGATCTTTCACCAATCGAGCACGTATGGGACATCATTGGACGACAACTCCAGCGTCACCCCCAACCAGTATTAACCGTCCCTGTATTGACCGACCAAGTGCAACAGGCATGGAACTCCATCCCACAAACTGACATCCAGCACCTGTACGACACAATGCATGAACGTTTGCGTGCTTGCATTCAACATTCTGGCGGTTACACCGGTTATTAATGTACCAGCATTTCACATTTAAAATGGCTCTTCTCGCGCTTACATTAAGCTGTGATCTTGAAACCTTAATCGATTAAATATGTTACCTATACAAATGTATTGCCGCCATTTCATTCCTCTACAACTATTTTTTCGTAGTGTTGGGATTTTTTTTTCCGTCAGTGTATATATATATAAAAGACATACAAAGGCTGCGTATAACTCAAGAAGCATGGAGAAATGCATGCTTGGTAAAACCAAGAAAGATAAGAAAAGGAACTCGTGAATCAGAAAAATGACAGGTGTTGATGACATCATGAGCCTGCCCAGTGGCGCAGTGGTTTAAGTGCACATTTCTGACCATTCGTCTCAGCGGATTCGAGTCCCGGATGTGGTATTGGTGATGTGTGTCATGGCGTACACCGATGAGCCATTACATTATAACCACCTACCTAATAAGCGGTAGGGGACCCCCTTTTGCCCACAAAACAGTGGCCACTCGGTGAGGCATAGATTCGATGAGGTGGCGATAGGTGTCCTGGGGTATCTGGTACCACAATGTCAACAGCAGGTCCTCCAGTTCCCGAACATTTTGGAGTGGTGGTGATTTAGCGCGAACCCGCTTTTTCCAAGTAGAACCACAAATGTTCGTTTGGGTTCATGTCAGGTGAATTTAGTGGCCAGGGCATTAACAGAAAGTCGCAAGTATGTTCCTAGAACCACTCCTTGACGATTCTGACAGTGTGGCATGGCGCATTATCCTGTTGGTAATGGCCATCACCAGCAGAGAACACAGTTGCCATGAATTTGTGAACTTGGTCCGCAACGATGTTCAGATACCTGACAGCTGTCTGGGATTGTGCTATTAGGATAATGGGGCCTAAAGTGTCCCAAGAAAACATCGCCCACAGATAACACCGACGCTGCCGGCCTGTTTCCGCCTAAAAGTACATCCAAGAGCCGTAGCCTCCGTTGGTAATCGGCGTATCCGCGCTCTACCGTCTACGTGATGGCCCATGAATCTTGATTCGTCAGACGAGGCCACTTTCTTTCAATCATCCATGGTGCAATCTCTATAATCTTGGGAACATTTCTTGCATTGTTGGCGTTGACGTGCAGTGAGCATGGGGACCCGGCTGGGTCTTCAGCTACGCAGGCCCATACCCAGAAGCCTGGAATGAACTGTGTGCTGTGACACATTGCCATGATCAACACTGCTGTAGCTACGGGTGATTTGTTTTCGCGGTCGCTGTGAACAATGCGCGACAGTCTCCGCTCCCCTCTGGCATCAATGAGCTGCGGACGACGCAAGCCTGGACGAAGGTTTGTTGTTTGGCCATCTGTGCACCACTTTTGATACGTACTCACTACAGCGGCACGGGAACAAGCCACGCCGTTTCAGAGATCGTAGTTCTGAGGCGCAGTGCCATCACAATTTGTTTTTTTTATCAAACTCCGATAAACTGGAAGTTTTTCCCATTCTGACTTCGAACACGATATACTAAGCGAAACCCGGTCCTCAAGTTGTATATATACTGCTCTGTGAACTTCACCTGCGCCACCGTTCGGTATCCAGGCGCGCTGATTTCTCTAGGCTTTGGGTGGTCATAATGTAATGGCTCATCGGTATACAGTATACTCTAATTTTAACTTTTTTTAGTTTTTTTTTCTCTATGTAAATTTTGAGTTCATCCTCAATCTTAACGTTATATTTTCTTACTCACTGAATGTTAGGTAGCAACAGTCTTGAGGTCAGGTTGAATGATGTGTGTATGTTTTGACAAGATAAGAACGATTGTGAAAACAGAATTTTTGCCTCCTCGCTCCGGAACCTGTTGTTCTAAGTGACTACACCACACTGACGGAATCTATCGCTGCAGATTTGTCGTCTTGACACGTGCTTTACCTCTGTAGTACGTCACACAATGTATATAATGTGTGGAGAGAGCAGAGTGAAGTGTGGGTAGATTAGGGCAGCCTTGCGTTGTGCTTTGTAGACTATATATACGAGGATCGTTCAAAAAGTAACGAGACTGATTTGAGGAAGAAATATAATGCAGCAAACATAATTGCATATTTTCGAAATATTCTCCCTCTACCTGAATGCACCGGTCCCACCTTTCTATCCACTTCCGGAAGGTGTGTTTTTAGCCCTTCCACAACATGTAGTTCGGGATACTCACCACAACATTGTTCAGTTCAGTATTCGATGCAAACCGACGCCCACGAAGTTTTTTCACTTCAGGAAATAGGTGGAAGTCACACAGCGCCGGGTACTGTGAATACGGATGGTGCGCCATCATTTTGGTGCCCAGATCTTGGATAACCTGCTGGGTAAGCAAAGCACGATGTGCAGGGGCCTTATCTTGATGTAAAACCCCACCAGTTTATTCATATTCTGGGCATTTTGGGGAATTTTTTTTTTCTTTAGAGGACTTTGAGAACTTCAGAATAATAGGCACCGGTAACAATTTTACCTTGTGGAACAACTTGGTCATACACAATTCCCTGTTTTCGAAGAAAATTAGGTTCATGACCTTCCTGCACTTGCTGACCTTTTGATTTCTTGGATCGGGGACTCTGTCGCTGTTTCCAATGGGCACTCTGTTTTGTTTCTGGATCGAAATGATCAAAACATGTTTTATCATGTGCGACAACTCGATCCAAAAAGTGTGGCTCACGTCGTAATTGGCACTTCCATTGGCGACAAGTGATAACACGATTTGCCTTGTGTTCATCCGTGAGCAAGTGGGGAATCCACTTTGCAGCGACTTTTCGGTACCCCAACCGGTTTCTCACATTGTCATCAACGAAACCAACGAACATCTGCATCACATTAGGAACTTTTTCAATGGTCCGTAGTCGATGTTGAAGGCCTACCGGAGCGTGGCGCATCTTCCAGACACTCTTCACCATTCACAAATTTCTTGTGCCAGTCAAAAACTTTTGTACGGGACAAAGCATCTTCCTTATAGGCTGTTTTAATCATTTTGTGCGTTTCTGTGGTGGTATTATTCAAACGCACGCAAAATTTTATTGCTGCTCTTTTCTCCAGTTTTAAATCCATACTGGCTTACAGAAACGAATCTGAACTCTACGCCGTCTACTACAAGAATGAACTAGCGGAGCGCTGTAACGCGGGTCATCACGTGACTGACCTTGCAGATATTCCAGCACAGGCAGCTACATTTTTCTGCGTGGGTTTGTTTTGGCGCTATGACGTCAGTCTCGTTACTTTTTTAAACGACTTACGTGTATTGAATGACATTTGTATTAAAATGGATACACTTTGAGCCTAATGTTACAGAGATTCAGTTCATTGAAGTATTTTAGAGTAGTGTTGTTGAGACTACTGAAGTACCTTGATGCATAGTTCTGTTATTCTTGGACGACTAAATAAAGACGATTTATGTGAGTATTTAGAAACTTTTTCTCTTCTGGCGGTTAGAAAACCTGATGTTGATGATTGTATAATTAAGGATTTTGTGCTAGTTACCCGGAGCATGACGTTAAGAAGCCCCAGTTTTGTGAGAACCACCGATAGTACGACTAGAAATATTGAGTTAATGCTATTAATTAAAGAAAACATTAAACATTACAGTATGCCTTACGGCTCCGGCTCTTTCTATTTACTGGAACCACTGGCCCTAAATTAGGGATGGGAGACTGCTTCATTGCTCATTGAGCTGCTCATGGTGGTTGTTAGTCCCCCTCCTCAAATGACATCATGATCAAACCAAAATCCCTCAAGTGGCAATGGGCTGGAGATATTGCTAGATGAACTGACCATCGTTGGACGACTATACCAAGGGACAGAAAAAGACCCAGAAGAGGACCAGTTGGGTGGATGAAATTCCAAAGCATGACGGAATAACATGGAAGAAATTTGTGGATGAGACATGAGAAGACTCTCATTCAGTCGTGGATTTAAGAATGCTGATGATGCACTCGATTTATACAAAGACACTACACAGCGCTGTTTAGCCTCCATTCAGTAATCCTTCTGTTTTTCAAAAAAAAAAAAAAACATCCTTCTGTTTTTCAAAGACATCGCAACTCGCGAAAACTTTTATTTCACAGTTTGCCTGTAACTTCTATTTCGCCAAAAGAGAATACACAGGCTCCATCCGCTTCAGTCATTTGGCTCCCTTGGATCTGTACAAATTTTAAAGCTGTGACTTGAATTACAGGTGAGCATTTAATCGAAGCTACCCATCAGCTCTACCTTGATAAAGCAGGAAACTGGTAATAAACTTTATTTCTCAAGTCGCATTACGTTTGTTGTTGCAGCTGCAATATCCTAATTGAATTTCAAATAATCCGTTTTTTGACCTTACGAAACGCGTATGTGTCTCGGTGTAAAAAATATAAAAAGCAAATTTTCAGCACCCCATTTGGAAAAACTACGTGCGCAGTGTTCCTAGGTTCTCCTGTGAACAACATATCTCTTCACCTACTAATACGATTTGAGAAATTCTTTTTGCATTGGGAATCTTCATCTGTGAGAGCGAAGATCCAAACTTTTAAAGAGTACACAATGCGTCAAAGAATTTTTAAGACTGGCGCTAGATTTCAGCCTACGGTGGCGCCACCAGTGTAATCGCGAATGCGTTATAAACCGTGACCATCTGCTTGCTTTCTGCTAAAAGTACTGCACAGTTGTTAAAGTAACTCAAACGAAACGGCCGTTCATTAGAGAAGTAAATTTTTTTCATGTTGAATTATTAAGATGGAACAAAGGGCTGTTATTAAATTTAACGCAAAACTTGGTAAAAGTGCCTCGGAAACATACCAAATGGTGAAACAAGTTTACGGTGAGTTTTGTTTAAGTAGATCAAATGTTTTCCTGCGGCACAAACGTTTTTTGGAAGGAAGCGATATGCTAGAAGATAATAAGCATACCGGAAGACCAAGTTCATCTAGGACACCTGAGATTATTAAAAAATTGCGTGATTTCGTGGCAAACATTCGATGTGCGTCACTAAGAATGATGGAAGAGTCTTTAAACATCAACAAAGAAGCGATTCGAACCATCCTGCATGAAGATTTGGGCAAAACAAAAGTCTGTGCTAAATTTGTTCCACACACGTTAACCAATGAACAAAAATCAAGGAGAAGTGCGCATCGCAGAGACATCATTTCAGCCGCTGAAAATGATCCAAACTTCTTAAAATCGATTGTTACAGGTGATGAAACATGGTGTTTTCAATATAATCCTAAAACAAAGTGACAAAGTGCGGAATGGAAGTAAAAAAACTCACCACAAGCCAAAAAAAAAACAAGAAAAGTTCCATCGAAAATCAAAACAATGCTCATTACATTCTTCGATAGTAAGGCTCATTACATTCTTCGATAGTAATCCACAAAGAATTTGTTCCAAGTGGACAAACAATTACTGGTGAGTTTTATTTAAATGTTTTGAGGCGTTTGATGGGCAGAATTCGTCGCATTCGTCCCAGATATCGGGATGAAAACAGTTGGTGTTTGTTGCACGATAATGCACCCAGTCACACCTCACTTCTTGTTCGTAGATTTTTGGCGAAAAATAACGTCTGTGTGTTGAATCATCCACCATATTCACCTGATTTAGCACCCTGCGACTTTTCTTTATTCCCAAAACTTAAAATGACGTTAAAAGGGTGTTATTTTGATGATATTTCGGCCATACAAACAGCTTCGACGCGTGCTTTGGAGGCAATTCCGCAAAGTGAACTGGAACAGGCATTCGAATCATTATTAAATCGCTGTAACAAGTGTATTGAAGCCGGAGGGACTTATTTTGAATAACAAAACAAAACAAATTATAATTTATTGTTTCTATTTCATTTTACAGACCCAGTCTTAAAAATTATTTGCCACACTGTATATTTCAAATGAATATGAATCTAAACGTATGTAAAACAAGTATAAGGGCTGTTTCTTTTTTCTTTTATTTCAAATGTTTTCTTTCACCATGACGCCAGTATGAATTCCAGGGATGAAATACCTAGCGAAATAAGCCCATTTGTCGGTGGCGGATTGAAACCAGATCCTTCTGCTCCGGAGCCGAATGCTTTTCCAATTAAGTAACACCGACGGAGTTTATCGCTGCACCTTTGCCGTCTTGACATGCGTGTCACGTCTGAGTAGGTACGTCTCATATGATATATCCTCCCTTGAGAAAGAGCTGGGACGAAATCCTAGGTTTCTGGGTCAGCCAGCAAACCACGCTTGAAGGAAATCACTGCAGAAGAAGGAATTCTCATTAATTCCAGATGTGTGGAATGAACATCGCACATTTTCTGAAGAACCCAACGGGAAGGAGATTCATTTTACATTCGGGCGCCGATATAACGAAAAAGCCATTTGCCGGTGGTGGATCCTTCTGCTCCGGAGCCGAATGTTTTCTCAATTAACCCACACCTACGGTGCTTATCACTACTTGACATATGCGTCACCTCTGAGTTATGTACGTCACAAATATACTAAAATTTGGCATACCTTTTTTTATTGACTTCATTAAAATTCTAAAGATGTATTGTAAAAACTACGTGAAACGTTGCTCTCCATTTATTATTTCGTAATACGTTTACCAAATCCTTGTTAGCCGCCCCGGTGCCGCAGTGGTCTAAGCGATGGCTTCTGATCATTCGTCCGAGATAGGTCCGGGTTGGAATCCCGGTGAGGCATGGATGTTGTGTTTGTCTTACGGCCCTGGATCTCACCCTTCCCTAGAACAAGTGGCCATAAATTAGGGACGGGCGACTGCTTATAGCCCACTGAGTTGCTCACGGTGGTCGTTAAACCTCAAATAAAAAAAAAAAAAAAAGTCCTTGTTATGAGATCTGAGAGTTTCTTCGCTTCGCCACTAATCATAGCTCCTCCCCGATTATTGAGCTGCGGCTCCCCCCCCCTTTCCCAATAGGTTGTCTACGCCACTGTTTATTTTTTATTAGCGTCTGCAGTTTCCATAACTTCACATTATTTCGTTTTAAACAGCGACTCCAGTCTACTACGCAGCATTCAGAAACAACTGTCTTGTGAACCAGGTTATGATAATGACTTTTATTTTGTTTTTCGCGGCGTTCAACAATTCTAGCAGGTTTCTGTGACGCACTTCGCAAATGCAGAAACATGCTTTCCTGCATGACGGAATTAATGACGCCGATGAGAACCATATCAGTTTACATGAGGATATTTTCGCCGGGTGCGCATTACAAAGCAATACAGCAAAAGTCTGGAACACGTAAAACGTTTTCTCACTCGAGGAAGTTTTATCTTTTCTTTCGTACTTTTTTTTTCAGTGAAACAGCACCAGTAAAGTCCACGAAACTTGTGTAGTTTGTTTTGCGTAGGTAGTTTCGACACTTCTCTAAATGGTCATAAATATCAGAAGAAAAGCGTATCCCCTGTAGCAATGCCATTTTTTGCGAAGCGCCGAGAGAAATATAACTGAGCAGGAAACTTTAATCAAATACTTACATGCAAATGTATAAATAATATACAGTTGCAATCAAAAAATACAATTAAAATCAATATAAGCTATAAAGGGTAGTGCTGCCTCCAGCTACGTTGTCGTAACCCTAGCGCTTGCGCACTAATGAAATAGAAGGAGAAAAAACAAGAAATGACACCGAATTCTCGGGTGAAATGAGCAAGCCTTGAATACTTTCAGCTCTCAAAGCTCGAATGGCACTATCGCTCTCCGGATTATCCCAACTGAGCACTTGTGTGGCAAGATGTAGCAATGCATTCAAGCCGGAAGCACTTCACCAGCAACTCTCGGAACTTTGCTGACGGTGACTGCTGTCCCTGAACCTTAGGTCACAATACAGCCCGAAAATGTCCAGTACCTGGTAGAATTCATATCACAACGCATTGCTGCTGCTGTGAGGTGAGGGATGGGCCCCACACTTTATTAGGTGGATCTGTATAATAAACTGTCCTTCATGTGTACAATAGTCGGTCAAATAATTAAAACAAAAAAAGACGTTATTCCAATAGTTATCCAACGTAAAGGTGAACCACCTTCAGACAACATTGAAGCTTTCCCCTGACTGTAATGTTTTGTAGATTGCCTGTAAATGAAAGAAAAGAAAAACAGTGGAAACGGCGAGAATCTGCCACCATCGACCCAGACATCTGAAAGAACCTTGTCTTCATATTATTGCAGGCTCTGAAGCTTAAGATCTCAGATGCTGCTAGTAGAGAAATTAGGCTTAAGTCTATCTTCAGTAGGCTAGCGAGCCGCTCTAGTGTTCTGAGTGGTGAAATGCGCTGGCTTTGAATTGGTCGTTCCGCAGATTGCCCCTGATGGAGGTTGGGTGGTTATTTTGTCTGATTGAGCTGGCTCTGTTTCTTCCCTGAAACCAGTAACCGTAAATTAGGGATGGAAAACTGCTTATAGCCCATCGAATTGTTCATGCGGAAGTCGTGAACTCCCTCCGTTCCCGAAAAAAAAAAGTAAGCCAGCAATAGATCTTTAGCTGAAACACTCGATCGAACACCTCTGCAAGAGGTGGCACAAAATGTAAATCTTAGAAAAGTTTCAAATTTATGACACAGTGTTGTGCAGAGGGGGCTGTTGATGGAATAATACGTGCACGCTGTAGGCGATGCGATTCACCTAAACTAGTACATAATCCAGGTATCTGAACATCGATGACAGTCAGATCATTGCATCAAAGTACATCACCTTTCCTGTTTCTCTCACGAATGTTTGCTCACGCACAACCTGCAATCCTAAAAAACAAAAAAACAATTGATTAGGTAAAGAGCAATCCTATCATAGTTCCTAATGCGCAGAATATCATATTCGTTTATATCTTTTATCCGATACTGACAGGCGAATATTTAGGCTAGTCCAAAACTAGGGAAAGATAGCACTTTTCAGGCTCATAAGAATTTGCCTGAACAGAGCGGAGGATTTCTGATCATATTACAGGCACAGAATGATGTAATATTACTTTCCTGAACAACTACTGCATCAGTCCCCAACTCGAGAAAGAAAATGTACGCACATGATTGCTCCAATTTTATCTTTGTTTATGATGCAAAATATATTTATGTAAACAGGGAGAAACATCCGATTTCGGTGAGGAAAACAAAGAGTCTGTTTTACCCTTCTTTAATATAACACACATGTCCGAAACGTGAGTAAAAGGCATGTATTGCAACTTATAACCTAGATAATGTAAAACAATAATACTTCCATTAATGGAGATAACTTTTAACTCCATTTAAAAAAAGTACACATAAACAAAATTATTACAAAATCGAAATAATAGAACACTCACACTAAAATATTTACATTCAATTAATCAAATGAATACCCCAACACATTTTATAAAGATCTCATGGCAATATCAGTGCTAGACAATACCAGATTGATCAATCATTTAAACAGACACAACACTCATAAGTGCGTATATATCATTCATGAAGTTAAAGAAGAATATACGAGAAATCCTGATACAACGAGGAAATCCTGGTCTAAATTCACAGCGAAAGGTCGAGCCTTTAGTATAAGACAAGAAGACATCAATAATTTTAGATTTTGCTGGCTGCACTGGTAATTGGTAATCTAAAATATCATTTTCAGTTCCATTTAGCAAAAATAATTATAAATATATCCAAAGTCAGGATCATTGAACAATGTTTGTGCAATCTGTTGCCATGCGGTAATATCTGCAATTAGAAATAATGATTGAGGTTCATCATTAAGGTTTCCCTTATCCACTGTACCTGGGCACATTGAAAATGCACTGAAGAGCTGATCAGACTGTCTGGTTTGATAAAAAGCTAATGTTAATTCCTGTAATTTCAATGCCCAACGCAGAAGGCAATTACACAAATTTGCTTTACTGTGCCCAAATGTTGGAGGACAAAACGATCAGTTGCTATCTTCCTTTTTAACTGAATAAGGTAGCATCTAAATTCTTGCAACGCAAGCAGAATAGCCAGGCATTCACATTCTGTTGCAAAAAAATCATGTTCAGCTTTTGACAGAGTTCTAGAAGCATATGCTGTGGGTTGACTATCGTGTGCTAACACAGGCCTTAGACCAACACCTGATGCATCTGTGTATATTTGAAAATGCTGTGTGTGGTTGGGAAATGCAAAAACAGAAGGTAAAATATGAGTTTTACAGTTCCTTCAATGCGCCGTCCGCTGCTGTCGTCCAAACAATTTTTTTATATTTAACCTTTTTGAGATGATTTTCAGTCCAAAATAGTCAAGCTCGTTGAAATAGTTGAACTACAGGCATTGCATAATTATATTTCATTTAACTCAAAAAACAACGTTTATTAATGCAATTTTTAAAATTTAAAGTCTACTATGATTACGCTGAAAGCTATGGTTCAGCTTCGTCAGGACTAAGCGTTTTCATTTCTTGCTTCCGACAATGTTACCAGTTTCACGTGTCAAACGCCTCGCACGGCCATCAGATTGCAGATTGATGAGTGCGTTTTATGCGCTTGATAGGTATGGAGATGAAGATAAATCATTTAGCAGGTTATTACGGTTTTGAAATATATGAAAGGCTTCTAAAAAGTCTAGGTCAAATATTGATTTAGGTCTATCTAACAATTTGGCGTCATTAAACAGAAATTGGTGGCTGTTTTCCCAACAGTGCTGGGCTATGGAAGATTTCTTTATTCCATACTTTTTAATACGGTTGGTGTTCTTTTAATCTGAATTTAAGCGATCTCTGTGTTCTGATATGTATGACAGACCACAATGACACTGAATGCGATAGATTTCCCAAGAATTTATGACAGGAATTAGGTCCTTTTTGCAGAGTAAATCATCTTATATACAGGAGTGAAGATAACTTTTTGGGGACTTAAGGATTTTAGAAATTTGAAACAAATTTTAGGGATGAATGGAATAACCGCCAAGTTTCGTTGAGAATTTGGAGAGATCGGGAGCAAGGTGGATTTATACTGAGGTTTAAGAAAATTTTTGATAGCTGAGTCCACTAATGAATGTTTGAAGCCTCTGTTGATATCAATATGTCTGATGTAATTTAGTTCTTTCTCGAGAACCTCCTTTGTAGACATGTGTATAAAATGCATAGGTTTTATACATATGACTATCGAGCCTTAAATGTCTGTTCTACAAAGGAGGGTCTCGAGAAAGAACTAAATTACATCAGACATATTGCTATCAACAGAGGCTTCAAACATTCATTAGTGGACTCAGCTATCAAAAAATTTGTTAAACCTCAGTATAAATCCACTTTGATCCCTATCTCTCCAAATTCTCAACGAAACTTGGCGGTTCTTCCATTCATTCCTAAAATTTGTTTCCAAATTTCAAAAATCCTTAATTCATCAAATTTCAAAGTTATCTTCACTCATGTATCTAAGATGATTTACTCTGCAAAAGGGACCTAATTCCTGACATAAATTCTTGGGGAATCTATCGCATCCAGTGTCAGTGTGGTCTGTCATACATAGGTCAGACACGGAGATCGCTTAAATTCAGATTAAAAGAACACCAATCATATATTAAAAAGTGTGGAATCAAAAGATCTTCCATAGCCCAGCACTGTTGGGAAAATAACCACCAATTTCTGGTTAATGACACCAAACTGTTAGATAGACCTAAATCAACATTTGACCTAGACTTTTTAGAAGCATTTCATATATTTCAAAACCGTAATAACCTGGTAACTGATTTATCTTCATCTCCATACCTATCAAGCGCATGGAAAGCACTAATCAGTCTGCAATCTGATGGCCGCACGAGACGTTTGACACGTGAAACTGGTAACATCGTCAGAAACTAGAAATGAAAACGCTTAGTCCTCACGAAGCTTAACCATAGCTTTCGGCGAAACTATAGTTGACCTTAAATTGTGAAAATTGCATTGATAAACGTTGTTTTCTAAATTAAATGTATGGAAGACAAGCTCGTATTTGTCAAACTGCATTTGCTAGGTTTTAATGCAAACGTTATGTATACATTTATGTGCTTAATCTAAACGTTCAAGCTGCTCTTCAAGGGTTTCTGATGTAGCAATAATATAATCGAGATACACATGTAAGCGTAGGTATAAGAAGCGACGTAGCACACTATTAATGAAGAGAATTAGAAACTCAAGAACGAAAGCAAAATTAAAGGTATGCTTCAAAACCAGTCAATAAGTGGTGGAAGAATACAGTAAAAAATCACCATTATATACTTATTTAAAAATTTCATTTTTTTAAATTTTTATCTGCGTCTGGTTTCTGGATTTTTTTCTTTCTTCAGGGACTCGAGCTGCGATCGTTTTACTCCGGACACGTGGAAGCTACGAAAGACTTACCTGAAAGTCAGAAGAAGCCGTGGGACTATTTGTGTTCAGCGAAGGCAACTGCAGCTTTATGGATGGAATCAAAAGAAAATATATTCATCGGTTTGTGCGGCTGACCATGTTTCTGATATTCAATGTGTATCTCTCCTTCGCCATTTACTTAACGTGGAGCCATTCAGAGTCATGGTGCAGTGGAGTCAAGCTCCTAGTGGTCATCACTGCCGTAGTGTATGCATGTGCATTCTACGCGTATGTCTTCAAGAGGTTCTTTCTTAAACCATTATTAAGTGCGATAAGACCAATCTTCCATTCTTCCGCAAAATGCTGCCAACACAAATATGCAAACCAGTAAGCATCATTTCTTTTTTATTGGTTATATACACTGTTTTATCAAAGGACACTTACTTCAATAGGAGCAAAATATGACTTAGCCAAAACGAATTAACACCGTATGGTCTCACCTTTAGGCTTGATGACTTTTATAATACACTGTGGAGCACTTTTAGTTAATTTGCGGAAGGGAGATAGTGGTATTTTGCGTCGCTGCTGTTCCCTTTGCTACCAAAGAGTGTCAGTTCGACCGTTGCATAACGATGAGGCCCGGTTCATTCCATAGGCAACGGTCGCGAATGGGACTTAGATGTCATTGAAAAATGCGTGTTACAGGTTGAACTTCCCTTATCCGAAAACCCCAAAACCCCCCCCCCCCCAAGTCCGAAACTTTTTTCGAACGCCAATCATAATCAACATCATCAACCATTATCAATCCACTGCTGGACGAAGGTCTCCCCAAGTTTCTTCCAAAACGGTCTGTCTTGTGCCAGTCTCCTCCATGTTACTCCCGCATTCTTTCGAATTTCATCCACCCATCTCCCATGTGGTATTCTTCTGGGTCTTTTCCTGTCCCTTGGAATTCAGTCTAAAATTTCAGCTGTCCATCGATGATGTGTCCTTCTGGCAATATGTCTAGCCCATTGCCATTTCAGGGATTTTACTCTGATCATGATGTCTTCCACTCTTGTCATTTTTCTGATCCACGAGTATCTCTTCTTATCACTCCTGGTTACACCAAGCATGCACCTCTCCATGCTGCTTTGAGTTGTCTGCAGTCTTTGTATGTCTCTTTTAGTTAGGGTCCACGTCTTAGCACCATACTTAAGCACTGGAAAGACGCATTGATCAAATAATTTTATTTTAAGACATAATGGCATATTGCTCTTGAAAATTATACTGTTTCTTCGCAAAGCTCTCCAGGCAAGTTTTATACGCAGATTAATTTCTTCATCTATATAACCCTCACTTGATATCTGCTGTCCAAGATAAATGTAGGTATCTGTTATCTCTAGCTTTTCCCCATCAATCGATAAATCTTCATTTCTTGTAAAAGCATTGCACACCAGTTTTGTCTTTTGAAAGTTATATTCTTTACTCTTTCTAGCAAGTTTCTGGATCATACTTTGCAGCTCTGATAGGGTAGTTGCAAAAATGACTACGTCATCAGCAAAACGAATGTGAGTTAGATAATCTCCATTAATCTTTTATCCCTTTGTTTTTCCAGTTCAGTGATTGAAAGACATTTTGTACCACATTGCAAAATGTCTTTCAATCACTGAACTGGAAAAACAAAGGGATAAAAGATTAATGGAGATTATCTAACTCACATTCGTTTTATATGGTGTCACCTTGTCTCACTCCCTTTCCAATTTTTATGGGTGCTGTATTCTCAAATAGCCGAATCTTTGCACTTGCATTTTCATAGATGTTATTAATAATATTAATGTACATGCATCTTCAATACCGCAGGATTTCAAAGCCATTGCAACTGCTGATGGTTTCACCGAATCAAAGGCCTTTTCATAATCGATAAAAGCCATGCATAATTCATATTCCCTTGCTCTTTCAATTAGTTCTCTCAGTACGTGGATATCATCTACAGTGCTGTAGCCACTCCTGAATCCAGCTTGTTCTCTCGGTTGAGCTATATACACTATATTGACAAAAGTCACCGGACACCTAGAAGAGAAACACAACATAGCATTTATTGACATACATTAGTACGGTGTCGGTCCACCTTTGGCCTAAATGCATGCACTGACCCTTCGAGACATGCTTTCGATAAGGTTTTGGAACATAGCGATAGGTATGCGCCTCCATTCAGTACATAATGCTGCCGCTAACTGTTGCTTAGTAGTAGGCCTTGGTTCCGAACTTCTTATGCGGCGCTCTAATTCATCCCATAGGTGCTCTATGGGATTAAGATCAGGGCTCTGTGCTGGTCAGTCCACACACGATACGGAATTATCATCAAACCACGTCGTAACAGTCCTTGCTTTATGACTCGGCGCATTATCCTGCTGGTACCAACAATGCTCGGTCCTATAGTATTGCCACAGAGCTGGTAGGACAAAATTTTCCAGAATATCGAGGTAGACGTGCTGGTTAACAGATTTGTCAACGATAACCAATGGGCCGGGACCAAACCACGAAAAACACCCGCACACGAGTACACTGCCAGCTCCGAACTTGACCGTAGGAAAAGTACTCTGTGGTAAATAACGTTCCCCCGGCTGTTGCCATATCCACACATGGCCATCAGACTGATAGATCGAATCGTGTATCTGGATTCATCAGTCCATAGGACCCGTTTCCATTGATCTACCGTCCACGATAAATGTTCTTTACACAATGCTAAACGACGAGTAGCATTCTGAGTGGAGATGAAAGGCTTAGGAGCAGCTGCACGACCACGGTAACCCATGAAATGAAGTGCTCTGGGAATAGTATGTGTGCATACCGAGGTTCCAGCATTTTTACTCATCTGTACACTGAGGTCTTTGTTAGCTGTAACGACTCTCCTGAGGCTTCGACGTCCTCTATCACCGATTTTCTTTGGTCTGCCGATACGTTTTGCTGCTTCAGGCACGCCACGTGCAGTGCATCCAAAACAGTTGACTTGGGTATGTTTAAATGCCTCTCGGTTCCTCTTATCGACAACCCACTAATATAACACCCAACAATCTTTCCTTTCTCAAAGTCAGTTCTCTCCCGCCGCGACATTTTCACTCAACCTCACAGTGCGATATGATCGCGGTCAGCTGCAAGCTTGTTTTTATACCGTTTGCAGCTGTACCTCGCATCTTAACAACGCGGCGGATCCGTTCATTTGCTTTTGAAGGGGTGTCTGGTGACTTTTGTCAATATAGTGTATATGACGACACAAATGGAAAATTCTAGAAGGCTCTGGGAAGGCTTCCAGGCGTTGTGCAGGTCCCAGTCATCGAGTGTATACTGGGTGGATTCATCACTCCTATCCACGCAGCACTGGCAGCCATAAGTCGCCGCCTATGTTGCAGGTGACATCATATCTAGCCAAAAACCTGCTTTGAAACTACTGAAACCAATGGTATAAAGTCTTCGATGTTTATAAAATAGATAAAATGATTGATTTAATAAACGTCATCAAATATACAAGGTTATGGTTTTATCAGCTGTATAATTTAGTTCGTTTTTGCCTGTATGTGACGTCCCTCCAATGATTAGCAGTGACCTATGGCGTCAGAGCCAGTGGTGTCTCTACCTAATGCAAGCTCGATGGTCCCAGCGCACACCAACGGTTACGATATGTCTCCTCAGATACCCGTTCTGCTCTGATGTAGCGATGTGGAATCGTTTCATTAAAACAATTTGTTTGCATTGCTTCGTTCGTCAACAAATCCGGTGAACGATTTCCGCATGGAATGAGTGTCGCGAATCGGTTCTGAGTTGGATCAGGTTGTGGCGTTCATTGACTCTTCCGCTGAACGCTTTTAGCAGGGGTAGAATATCGCGAATCGTTTCAGAGTCTGATCCGTTTGGATTGTTCGTTGATTCTTCCGGTTTAGTGAACGATTTTCAGTTTAAATTTGTATTTAACCTTGAAAGCAACCGATTTACCTGAACTAAATGGTGCCCAAAATTTTCTGCTCTTCCCGAGCATAAATGTTCAAAAAGCGACCGGGTTTTATGAAAGCTACAGTGAAACAATTTCTCCCCCCCTTATCATCTGAGTAGTACCGACCATAAACCTGCCACAGATGGTAACGGCTCTCCCTTCTAGTCCTTTATTCTTTGCATCATGACACAATTCATAATGGGGAAAAGCTAGTCCCTCTGACATGGACATCATGGCCCTGGTTAAAAACAAGTGACTCATATCTCTTTCCTTTCTAAGATTCTACGCAATTGTCATAGTCTTTTTAGCACGTAATCAGCCAGAAAGGATTAGTGCCAATCATCCGCCTAAATGACCACTTTGAATAACAAAGTTAAGAGGAAAGCAACGCTCTCTGATGCTCAGGTTCACTCGTTCCAACAACGTTCGACCCATTTCTTAGACAGGGAATGTATTCGTTCGAACTGATTTCAGCTCATTTTTGCAAACCCCGATTTGCAGACAAATAACTTAATTGCTTTAAAATAACATTGACAGGAAAAAATGGAAATCTCCATTGTGTACAAGGCTCAGCAAATCTGTTAATTATTTATTCATCTAAAGATTTTTAGATGGTTTGTTTCGAAGTTTTAACGATTCTTCGGGCCTCCTAGGAATGCCGGGAATGGCCCGTTCCTGATTTGATACAGCTGATTGAAGTGAAGGGACGGAGACATTGGCGTGCGGGTCAGGCGCACCATTCAGGATTCATCCAGTGTTTTAGTCAAGCATACACAGCTCAAGGGCTCAGCCAAAAGTTCGAGCCTAGGACCACTCGGCCACTAAGACTGCCAACTGCCCAGAAGGCTGTACATCGTTGGTGTCAAGTTTAATAATGCTAGTCACAATTGCTCCTGTAGAAAAATCTTTATTTAAAATGAAGTTGGTAAAAAATTATTGGAGAGATCATATGGCTCTAAGATTTCGTCATATTGAGTAACAAAAAACGAGAAACGTAAATACTGATCAAGTTAAATTTTGCCTCCAAGCGAATATTCGTTCCTTGTGTAAGTTCTAAATCAATGTGACTAAAAAGTATTTCTATTTGCTTCAATTATATTATATTTATTTATTCAAATGAAATGGAGAATGTGGTTTTATAGTGGAGTAAAACTTGCACTGTCGGAAATGAAGTACAAACAGAGAGAGTAATGAACCTTATTAGTGTTAAACTATTACTGAAATTATATATGACTTTATCTCTTGAATAAGTGTAATGTTTTTAGTAGTTGAACGTTGCTGATTAATTGATTAATTAATTAATTAGTGTCCTTAATTAGTCTTTGAATAACTTGTTGATCATAGTACACTGTGGACAACTCATTAGAAATAAACGGCCAGGGTGAAGAAAAATATCAATGCTTATGTAAACTGGAAACTGGTGTTTATTTTCCCGAAGTGGTAATGCACTTGAAGTTTTAATTCCAAATACCATTTAGTAAACAATCATCAAATCTTAATTCATCAGATCATACATAATAGAAAATTTATGCACTGAATGACCAAATTATTATGGCCACCTGGTTAGTATGTTATCGGGCCATCTTTTGTCCTTAATACTGTTTAACTTCGTTTTGGTATGGACTCTATTAAATGTCAGTAAGTGGTTTGGAGTATATTAGCCCAAATGCGTTAAATTGCACCCTCCAGCTCTTGAAGATTTGATGGTACCGGATCCAGCTGTCTGATGCCATATTCGACTTTATCCCACTAATACTCCATTGGATTGAGATCAGGTGAATGAGAAGGCCAGTGTAACAATGAAAAGTCTCAGTGATACTCCTCAAACCATTTGCGTACAATGGGAGCACTATGACATTTAGCATTGTCTGCTGGAAGTATTCATCTCCATTGGGATAAACCATCAACATAACTTGGTGGACTTTGTCGGCAATGATATTTACATACCTTTGGGCGGTGAGAAGTTGCTCCACACGAATAAGAGAGCCCAAACACTGCCACGAAAACATGTTCCAGTCCATGACGTTGCCTCCGTCAGCTTGAAGAGTAGTGACGATGCAAGATGTGTCCATGTTTTCGTGCTGCTATCTCCATATCCTCACCCTTCCATCTACGTGGTGTAGTTCAAAATGTAATTCGTCGGACCACATTACCCTTTTCCACTCGTTTACTGTCCAGTTCTTGTGTTCCTGAGCAAACTGGAGGCATTTCTTCTTGTTACCTGCAAATAGCAATGACTTACGGACAGGCCGTCTGCTTCTGTACCCCTACGATGTAATGTGCAGCGAACTGTACGTTGAGAGGCCATCGGACTTAGTCAATATTTCAGTGATTCAGATTATCTGTAATCTGACGAAGTGTTGCCAGTCTATTGGACTGAACAAGTCTGCCTACTCTCCACTCAGCTCGAGCATCCAGTAGCAGTTGACGACAACACGCCTTGAGCTCAGACCCTGTTTTTTGACTGGTGGTCCACTCTCTGTAAACTTTAACTGCTGCCCTCGAACATTTCACAAGTGCAGCCGTTTTGCTAATGATCGCACCAATGTTTCGAGCACCCACGATCATACCACGTTCAAAGTCCATCAGATCGCGTCTGTTACCCATTATTTATTACACAATGCACTTCATTAGTCTCTGCGTGCCTTCAGCGTTCCCCTTTTCATACCAATTCAGCCATCTTGCGTCAGCAGCATCTGTAGGATAGTTACTTTGTATAAACAGTCTGGTGGTCATAATAATTTGGGCACTCAGTGTATATTCGGTATATACGCGATAACATTATATATACGCGATAACAGTATATATACGCGATAACGTTCTACCTCATAGAGCTCGGCTAGTGGATTTTTTTGGATTGGAGGTTTAACGACCACCGTGAGCAACTCAGTGGGCTATAAGCAGTCGCCCGTCCCTAATTTAGGGTCACTGGTTCCAGGAAAGGGAGAGAGCCAGTGGCGTAAGACAAACACAACATCCATGCCTCACCGGGATTCGAACCCGGACCCCATTCGGACAAATGGTCAGAGGTCATCGCTTAGACCACTGCGCCACCGGGGCGGCCCTCGGCTAGTGGACAGTATGCTTCGAGAGGAGGAAATCAAGCGTATGGAGTAGCTATCATGTTTCCCCGACTTAAATCCAATAGAGCGTGCTTAGGACACACTTGGCAGATGCATTGCAGCTTGGCCGGCCCTTCTGTTTGTTCTTCGTGAACTGGAGACTGCCCTATTTGAGGAGTGGCGAAGATACTCCCAAAACCTCCTCGATACACTCATCAATTCCATGCCATACTGGTGTGCAGCGGTCCTAGCCGTTCAAGGGGACTACACAGCGTTCAAAAGGTCGGTTACCACTTTCAAAAAGTCATTTTTTCTTGTTGTACAGATATGCACATTGTTGTATAGCATATCGCACCATACACATTAAATGATAATATTGCATAAAAATTCGCTAATGTGCTTTTTCTTGCCTATATTACTGAATATTCTACTGTATCTTACATAAAAATAATATTTTACGTTCAACAACGTCATTCCCACATCATTTTCCTTACAATATGTTTTGCTCTCCTGATTCATTTGAATAGTGTATGTAGGATTTTTTTCAATAAGTGATAGAGTTAATTGTATCAATATGGGTGTGATGTAGGGAAGAAAAGACTGTATGTGACTCCCATTGCGTGAAAAGAATGTTCTAGAGGGCTTACAATTTTTACGCTATTGCCCTGCTTACGCACTAGCATTTTCCCAATGCGGTTTCCACAATATTACATTGTGGCATTCAGTTGACCCCGGTGGAAAAGTGTTCAGATGCGCGGGCTGTCGACTAAATCTATGAGCTGGGTCCTAGTTCGAGTACCGGACGGCGCACGGACGTTGTGTTTGTTTGTCCTACGGTGCTAGCTGTAACCATTTCCTAGAACTAGTGGCCCAGAATAAGGGACGGATAATTCTTTACAGTCTTAGATGCTCGTGAGGAAGTTAAACTTTGAACAAAAAATAATCTAGGTTAAAGATTTCTTCCAAGGACTAATCGTTTGACCATATCTTGTAAATGACTTCTGAGAAAGCCGCCCCGGTGGCGCAGTGGTCTAAGCGATGGCCTCTGATTACTCGTCCGAAAGGGGTCCGGGTTCGAATCCCGGTTAGGCATGGATGTTGTGTTTGTCTTACGGCACTGGGTCTTTCCCTTCCCTGGAACCAGTGACCCTAAATTAGGGACGGGCGACTGCTTATAGCCAATTGAGTTGCTCACGGTGGTCGTTAAACTTCCAATCAAAAAAAAAAAAAAAAACTTCTGAGAAAAAAACTACTGCAGCCCTCATAAGCCAACAGATTTGCATATTTCATCAACGCACACTTTTTCCTTCAAACGCCGGGGTGTCTCCTGATATTTAATTGGACAGTGTGTAAACACACCCAGAAAAGGCAATCTATGATACATACAACCAAATACTTTGTCGGTCCACTTTTTGCCCTCACAACAGCAGCACCACGTCGTGGTATAGACTCTATCACGTTGTAACGTATACTCTATATTCACTTTCCTTTTGATTTCACTATCTCTGGTTATTTTATTTTACTATGTAAATTATCTTCTTACTGAACGAAATATTATTTCACCCGATGAATGAGATCTGGCAATGAGTGTAAGTCATGACGTGGTGGTAGCTAGTATATATAGGCGCGTTCATCGATAGCCAGGGAGCGTTGTTGTTGAGAGAGAGCGTTTGTTATACGAGGAGAGATTTTGTTGTTATAAGGAGAGATTTTGTTGTATGTGATTAGTGATTCTTCATTATTGTGAAACAAGTTGTGTGTGTGTGTGCTTTGGATGATCAAGCGTACCGAATAAAAAAGCTGTCGTAAGTACGTCTTTCTCAATTCATAGTTTTTGTCAGACCTCTGTCTGGCTGTTAGGTTTATATCATTAATTACCATTAACAACCAGCGTTAAGACTTTATTCATGTTCTTAATTAACTAGTAACAACAACCATTTGAATTCAGTATAATATTCGTGCAAGCTATATTCACGATAATATACTTAGCTGGTAGAAAGAGTTTATTCATTATCATTAGCTTAGCGGAAAGAAAATAAAGCTAATTCATTATAACGTGTAGGAAACATTATCCCACACAGACACAAAACAACGTGTGGGTCCACTTTTCATCCTCACAACAGCAGCAACACATCCGGGCATAGGCTCTACCACGTGTTGGAGATGTTCATGTAATAGGTATAGCTGGCCATGATTTTTTTTTCAAGACAACTGTTTTTAAAGCGTCGAGTGTAGTGGTGACTGGATTTGGACACACACATCCCCGCACACCCCCCCGCGCACTCACACACACACACACACACGCACACACACACACACGCACACATATACTCAACGGGGTTCATATCCGGAAAGTGAGAAGGCAATTCGAGGGTTGAGAACTCACTGGAATGCTTCTCCTAACCAGTCTTTCCCCCAAAAGAAGGGGCGTTGTCTGTTGAAAGAAGGCATCCTGTTGTGGCAAATGAATAGCCATGAATGGATGTAGGTGGTCGGGGAGCTCGTCAAAATAGCATTGTGTGGTGATGGTGGTCTCGGAAGCTCCAAGAGATCCCAAGGTCGCCTACGCAAACACCCTCCAAAGCACTACACTGCCTTCACCATCCTGCAACACCCGGACTTGACGGTTGGTGTCCATGGTGTCGTAACACAAACCCTACCGTCGGCGTGTTTTAGTTGGAACCTCAATCCGTCGGACCAAGCTACCCGTTTCAAATTTTTCAGGGTCCATTTACGAGTTCTATAACCCACTGCAGCATCATAGCCCGGTGACTTGCTGTTGACAAGATTACTAGATGTGGGTTTCGGTTATTATAGCCCAGTCGTTTAATCTTACGTCGAAAGGTCTTTGTACGAACCTTCGTATGTGAATCGTTGTTGAATGCCGACGTTATCCTCTCCACTGTGGTCTTCATTCTGATCATTCTGACGTTACGATACAAAAAACACAGAGCTTATTTCGAACATCAACGGCCGTTTACGGCCATGTTTTCCCCAGAGGCTGCCAGTTTCGATGTAGTCCACGCACATGCGTGAATATCCGAGTAATCCTGCAGCCGCAGAGAAGCATCCCATGTTTTTCCGATCGGCTATGTATCCACGATCGAATTCGCTCAACTTGCCGTCCCTAAGCGCGCCCTCACAGTCGCGGGTACGCTACACAACACATAGTTGTCTAACCTACACATAGCCCGCAGGAAGTTTCCGCTAGGTGTATTATTGTGGCTAGGTAGGGAAGGTTTGTTGATAGGGGCTTTTTTGTGTAATAAATAATGCTTACAGCGAAGACCTTTAAGATACATAGACTGGAAGTTCTTGCATAAATGAGTGGCAGCAGTTGCCGATATTTGACCGCCAAGCTTCTACGCATAAAAAAGCATGTTCCCTATGTAAACAATGTTAATTTAGCTCTTTTACCTGAGCGAAAGAAAGAATTTTCCGTTGTTATAGTACTGCGTATTAATTTTTTTCAGTGGGGGATAAATGAAACATTGCACCTTTTGACTTACGATTAAACAAAACATCATTATCGTAATTTTTTAGGATATGAAATAACTGAAGGAAAACATCGCTTGTCCTACGTGTAAATATATTTCCTCTTCTGTTTCGCGCAAACTGCGAGATCTAGTTGCTTGAAATTAATCTTTCGCACTCTAATTAATGTCAAGAATCATTTTAAGGCGGCCATTTGTTTATTCTTCATAGAAGTTGCCCAGAAAAAAGCCTTTTAATTTTATTTTATAAGTCCTTTACGCAGTGTCATGAATTCGGAATAGCTACTCAACGCGGAAAAAAAATATGATAGAAAGAAATGCCCCATACACATAAGTTTAGACAATTTCAAATCTCAGGGATGAAGGGTCTCGAAAAAAGAAACACGAGTTAGTGTTTACTGCATAAGAATGAATGTTACGTTCTATTCGAAATTGAAATTGGGTCTCTTCCTCCTTAAAATGAATAGGTTCCCTGCCTGTCCGAAATTAAATACTTATTTTTAAAATACGTTCTATATAAGCATCTCAAAAAGAATATTTAAGTAGGCTTTCGGATAACAAGTTAGTAAAATCATGCAATGCATTGATTATGATACGCTTTCCAACATACCAGAAATTATTACTCAAGTTATGAGGATAATGGCTGTGGAATAAATCTCGCTCCTGTGTCCTGACATTTGACCACATTTCGATGATATTCAACAGAACCGGTTCCGTATACCTCAGGAATAACATACTAAAGTTTTGTCGCAATAGAAGCAGTTTTACGCAAGTTATGAGAATAATGGCTGTGGAATAAATCTTGCTTTTGTGCAATGACCTTTGACACCATTTCGCTGATATTCAACAGAACCGGTTCACTATACCTCCGGAACAACATGATAACGTTTTGTCGCAATCGAAACATTTTGAGGTAAGTTATGATGCACAAGGGCAATGGAATGGATCCCACTCCAGTGTTTCGACCTTTGACCCCATTTCGCCCATTTCCAATAGGATTCGTTCCCAGTGACTCCCTACCACATACTAAAATTTCATCGAAATCGAACCATATTTACGCATGTTATGACGCATAAAGGCAATGAAATGGATCCCGCTTTTATGTTCTGACCTTTTGACCCCGTTCCGCCCATTTTCAATAGGGTTCGTCCCCAGGTGGTTCCTTACCAAATACTAAAATTTCATCGAAATCGAACCATTTTTACGCAAGAGCAACGGAACAAATCCCGCTCTTTTGTCCTGCCTGCCCTTTGACCCCATTTCGCCTATTTTCAATAGGGTTCGTGCCCAGTGGTTCCCTACCACATACTAAAATTTCATCGAAATCGAACCATATTTACGCATGTTATGACGCATAAAGGCAATGAAATGGATCCCGCTTTTATGTCCTGACCTTTGACCCCATTCCGCCCATTTTCAATAGGTTTCGTTCTCAGGTGGTTTCTTACCACATACCAAAATTTCATCGAAATCGAACCATTTTTACGCAAGTTATGACGCATAAGGGCAATGAAATAAATCCCGCTCTTATGCCCTGCCTGACATTTGACCCCATTTCGCCAATTTTCAATAGGGTTCGTGCCCAGTGGTTCCCTACCACATACTAAAATTTCGTCGAAATCGAACCATTTTCACGTGAGTTATCGTGCGGACGGACGGACAAAGCTGGAGCATATACGCTTCTTCAACCTACGGTTGGAAAGCGTAAGAAGATGAAAGTCGCTTTCCCAGCTACTGCAAAAAGCGGGCCCTCTGCTTTCTATCATTGCCCTTAGAATAAAACAGATTTTTTTCTTAGAATATTTTTATTCAAAAGAAAGTTAAAAAGTTGACTGTCGCCAAAGTACAGTGGGTCGCTTATCCCAATTAAAAGCCTGTTTCTTAGCCATTCCTTTCATTGCACTACGAAAAGATAAATTTAGAAAATAGGTAAGCTCCCTTAATAAGCACGGTTCTCTGCCCTCCCAGGTGCGGATCCCTGTGTAAAACAGATAGGTTCTCTGCCTTTTCAGAAGTAATTGATTTCTGATTAAAACTGGCCACTTAAAAAGTCCTCTGCCTTTTGGTTTTTAATCGGATTAAATAGAACAGGTTCTCTGCCTTTTGGAAAATTAAACTCTTCAATAAAAAGTTATTTACTAGTTTTTGGGAAATTATTTCCATGACTTAAAATTGGATTTTTTAGTAATTTCTGCCGAAAAAATCACGGGATTTTTCCTGGGATTTGAGCTCTAATTTGTTTGCACGCAAATAAATTTACCAGCTTAATCCCTGTCTGTAAACAGACCAACATACCAAAACGATTTACATTCCGACGGTAATTTACGCTATTTTTTGCATTTATTGCAAAAGTATGCTTCAGCCGCAGATAAAAATCTAAGTGTTCAAGAAGTTAAAATGGATCCACCTAAAATCTTTGCCTTCTGTTTCCAATGGAAAAACTTCTGTAGCCAATTTCTTAATAATTAATGCGTTCGCGTTCCTAAGAATGAAAATTTGAACATCGATAAAAATAACTTCATATTATATCCTAGTATACTTAGTATTTTCTAAAATTTAACCATAATTAAGCAATCCAACATTTGTTTGTCATCAATGTACAGGTCGCTCCATCTATTTTCTGGTCTGAACACCACCAAAGGAGAAGTTATTGATTTTTAATATAATTATGGTTAAGATTTAGAAAATATTAAGTATACTAGGCTATATATGAAGTTATTTTTATCGACGTTCCAACTTTTATCCTTGGGAACGCATTAATTGCGAATAAAATGGCTACAGAAGTTTGCCCATTGGAAGTACAAGGCAAAGATTTTCGGTAGATCCACCTTAACTATTTGGTGTTTTGAGAGAGTTAAATCATATGACATAAGCCTATAAATAAAACACCCAACATCAATAGTAAAATCGCCTTAAAATTGGAAAAAGCGAATGAAACTTCAAATTTCTGAAAAAAGGTGATGAAAGGTGGAGGTGTGTCCGGCTTCCTCTAAAAGAACTAGGGACGCTACCAGAACTTTTACCTAGCAAAAAGACAAAATATGTAATTACTTATACATTGCACTAAAAAAATCTTAACACCATTGCAAGGTTAACCACAAACCTTCACTTTAGAGCCATACATAGTCTTGTGAATGGCACAATCTAAGTCCCTCAATTTTATATTTAGAGATAAAAGTAGTGTAAAGCGTTACTAGCTAACTATCGTGCACTTAAAATACTAAAACACTTCCACTAGTTCCAGGAAAAGCTTAGAATAGGAGGTGAGAAGCCTAGATTGAAACTGCAAGTCACGGCAACATTGCTGACTCTGCTCCTATTTCCGCATGGAAATATGAATGTTTCAACTAAATGCAGAAAAAACATTCGTGCACATGAATCATTTGGATGAATACCGTTTTCACACGATTTTAATGATCTTAAAATATGAAATATATGTACAATTAAAATACTCTAAAACACACTAGCACTTTCAGAGCGACAGTCGCCCTATCATCAGGTGTGATTGGATCTCTCAAACCGTTCAGTATAAATATCTGTAGTGCGCCATAACTGCAATCGACGTAACAGAATCTTGCGACGTACGCGCCATCTGTCCCGGAGGTTAAACCACGATCACAGCGACACCACATCACAAATCGAAAACATGATTACAACTGCAACATTAAGTATTAAAGTCTAAAACAGGAAGATAGTTCTGTGGATTGTCCAACACTTGTAAACAAAAGAAGTCTCCAAATATCAGGTAGATCCCAAGGGCAATTATCATTACAGCAACTTCCTTTGAGCGCAGAAATGAACAAACTCTCAGTCACAAGTAGCATGTGTGTAGAGGCTGGGGTTACCAAAATTTTGGCATTGTCCCAATCAGGGATTAAATCTTCTGAATCAATGCATTTGGTAAGTGCTGTACACATATGGCTTGCTTTTAAACTATATTTATGTTCCTGCAGACTGAGGCACAGTTTCCACGAGTGGAGCCTATGTAATAGTTAATACTCTCATGCGAGTCATTGTCCAATAGTGGGATGCAATAAACACCCCACCTCAACACCCCACCTCTGTGTTCGTTTTTTAAATTCCAAAGCTGCATTTATCAGCAACTTGAAGGTTCCCCTATGGGTTCCCCTCTTTCAGCAGTTCTCGCTGAGATCCTGATGCAGGATCTTGAGAACAAAGTTATTAGTGAATTTCCTTCCCCCGCTTCTATTTTTAAGGTACGTTGACGATATCTTGGTAGCGTGGCCTCACTCCCAAGATGATTTATTTTGTTTCGCCGACGTACTTTCTTCAAAGTATCCCACTATCAAGCTCACGGTACAACTTGAGTCTAACTGTGAAATCCCTTTCCTAGATTTTTGTATTCACAGGCACCCAATTTCGAATCACTTATCTTCTTCGGTCTATCGTAAGCCTTCTACCCCGGGTTCCTTAATCCCATTTGCCTCCTTTCATCCTATGCAACATAAAGTTGCTGCGCTTTACTCTTTGTTTCATAGAGCATTTACACATGCTTCCACCAGGTTGTTCTTTAATCAGGAAATCAATTACATTTTTGATTTAGCCCACTCGTTCGGCTATCCTCGACAGATTGGTTGTAAACTTTTTCGTCGAGTTTTTGCATCCCGTCGACCTCTGTCAACTTTGGTCGGTGATCCACATGTTATTAAAAAGTTTGCTGGAAAAATGGATTTCTTACCTGGTTTTACTACCATAATGTCTAAAATTTGCTCTAGATACCGGCTACATTTTGGCGCGGGTGTTAACAACCTATCATCTGTTTTGAGGAAACACCGCCCAGGAATTGATGATTCACAGAGGTGGGGTGTTTATTGCATCCCACTATTGGACAATGACTCGCATGAGAGTATTAACTATTACATAGGCTCCACTCGTCGGAAACTGTGCCTCAGGCTGCAGGAACATAAATATAGTTTAAAAGCAAGCCATATCTGTACAGCCCTTACCAAATGCATTGATTCAGAAGATTTAATCCCTGATTGGGACAATGCCAAAATTTTGATAACCCCAGCCTCTAAACACATGCTACTGGTGACTGAGAGTTTGTTCATTTCCGCGTTCAAACGAAGTTGCTGTAATGATAATTGCCCTTGGGATCTACCTGATATTTGGAGACTTCTTTTGTCTACAAGTGTTGGACAATCCACAGAACTATCTTCCTTTTTTAGACTTTAATACTTAATGTTGCAGTTATAATCATGTTTTCGATTTGTGATGTGGTGTCGCTCTGATCGTGGTTTAACCTCCGGGACAGATGGCGCGTACGTCGCAAGATTCTGTTACGTCGATTGCAGTTATGGCGTACTACAGAGATTTATACTGAAATATTTGAGAGATCCGATCACACCTGATGATAGGGCGACTGTCGCTCTGAAAGTGCTAGTGTGTTTTAGAGTATTTTAATTGTACATATATTTCATATTTTAAGATCATTAAAATCGTGTGAAGACGTTATTCATCCAAATGATGAATGTTTCAATTTTTTTTCTCATTCCACTTTTCCTTTCGACAACTTGGCCCTTGCACTTCTCTTTTCTATTTCCAGACAGGGGATACAGCAAAGGTGTGTCGTACCCCTTACTAAATGACAATCGTCAGATTTTGGCTTGGCTTGGTTTCCAGTTAGCACGTCTTACTGCATTTGCCCACTTCCTGAAAGTATCACAATTATTGTGAGGAAACCTATGAAATGAAAGTGTCTGCTGGTTAGTTGTTTGTCTGTTGGCACATCCGTATATATCAATTTTAAAAATTTATACACTGCTGGACAATTGCTAAGGACTGATCATAAACGGCTATATAGCACATAAAAAAGTAAGTGTGGTTGGATGCCAAGTGAAATAAAATAATGTCAGAATGCCAGGACATTACAAGAAAGACAATTTATTGTGCTCTGAAATATAGAAGGCTTTGGAACGTGTTCAAGGGACAAACAGGCCATTTTGTGCAGAATACGTAAACGTGAAAAAAATGCAATTACCGTCCGCAGGCGTTCCGGCGTAAGATGTCAATACGGGATATGGCCACCATGGAGGGCGATGCCAGATTCCACACGTCGTGTCATGCTTTGCACAACATTATCAAGCAGCGGTTGGGGTAATTTATCCCATTCCTCTGTCAGTGCACGGATGAGGGTGTCCTTGTTTATTGGAGGGCATTGGCGACCAGCAAGACTCCTCCCCAAAGCATGCCACACATTTTCAATGGGATTCAGATCTGGAGAACGTGCTGGCCATACGAGGCGTTGAATATCCTCGCTCTAGGGACACTCCTGGACAGTGACTCTTCGATGACATGTTGCGTTGTCGTCCATGAAAATGAATCTATCACCGACAGCACCACGGAACATGCGAACATGAGGTAGCAGAACGTCATTAATGTATCGTTGGCCAGTCATAGTCCCAGTTGGAAGCACATAGAGGGACGTACGGCCATTGATCATGATGCCAGCCCATAACCATGACACTACATGTCGGTTATCGGTCCCTTTCCTTTATGTTTGCTGGACAATATGCAGTACCACTATCACGCCAGATCAGTTGTCGTCGACAATCAGACGATAGACTGTATCTACTCTCATCTGAGAAGAGGACAGCAGACCAGTCGTTATCATCCCAATTGCGATGTTGATGGCACCATTGCAAACGGGCGGTACGGTGACGTCTGGATAATGGGATGCACACAACAGGACGGCGGGCGTATAGTCCTCCTTCATGCAAATGTCTGGTGACAGTTTTTCGGGAGATCCGCTTGCCAGTAGCAGCCATAAACTGATTTGCTACCTCACTAGCTGTGCTGCGCCGGTGTCTTTTTGTTAATAGCTCTATGTGCCGATCTTCTGCAGGTGTCGTACTGCGAACACGACCTCCCCGTGACGTTTGCTACACTCTCCATTTGTTTGAAATGATTTCCAAAGCCTTGAAACAACACTGTGGCTGACGTCGAACTCCCTGGCAACATCTGTTATTTTTCGCCCTTCTTCAATCTTGCCAATAATACAGACACGCGTAAAATCATCTAGGTGATGTCGGGAAGACATACTGAGAATTGCAAGTTCGTCAATTGATTCTTTCCCTTTCAACTTTGCGTTTTAACAACAACGGTCAATACGCGTCAAATCCTTTATATCTCTTATCAGCGCTATGACGTCACGAACAAGTTCGGCAATCCAAAATTTGCATACGCACAACACGTCTTACTGTATTATGCTAATTTCCACATTTTCCTGCCTTCCGTTTTATGGTTGCTATTGTCATCCGTCCTTAGCAATTGTCCGGCAGTGTATAACCAAGATATAGCCATTTTAAAAATTTGTTTAGCTCATTAAATCTGGCTATGTTATTTTCTGAAATACTTTACAATATATACATACTAGTTATAAAAACAAAAAATAATAAATACTGGTTATATATAAAATAATGGATGTAACTGATATAAACACGCGAATGCCTTTGATAAACAACGAGATGTGACAGATTCTTGCCATACAACGCTGAACTTCAAATGTCTCACGGTTAACTGACTGCGTTCCAGTCTATGCATCTTAAAGGCCTTTGCCTTACAGTGTATATGAGTGCGTAATGCACAACGTGACATGACTTAGATGAGTAAAATGATGTACTTCTGATATGACGCAAGGGTCAAATCGACAATGAGGCAGCAATAAGCCTTCCAGTGTAGTTCAGTTGGGAGAACAGCCGCTCCAGATTAGGAAGACGTGGGTTCGAACACCCCTACCAGCAAAAAGATTATACGTTATATTGGCACCAGAAAGAAAGCATATCTCCTGAGTTTTAGGTTTGAAAAACTGGGGTGATGAATCTTCCATACAACGCACGTAACTAAATAATAAATTAATTCTTCTACAATGAAACGGTGCTTCGAGCTTAGTTGTCAGCAGACCCGAAACCTGCGACTTCGTGCTCCCACTTTTCTCAAAGAGAGAATGATGTAACGTATTACGTGACTTGAAGTAGATGACACGTACTACTAAGGTGACGCATGAGTAAAATCGACCAATGAAGCAGCGATGAACCTGCCAGCGTAGTTCAAGTGGGAGAACAGCCGCTCCGGAGTAGATAGATGTGGCTTCAAATCTCATCACCGGCAAAAGTTTGTATGTAGTTCTGTAGTTCCCAAAAGTTAAAATCCATCTGAAGGGTCACTCTTTTGACAACGTGTGAGAGATCCAAAGCATATAGAGGAGGTAGTTAAGCAGGGTTCCACAAAATCTGTTTCACAAAGCCAAACGGAAGCCGTAGTACCGTGCAAAGAAGTGTATCGAGTTCAGAGGGAGGTACTTTGAAGATTAAATGGTAGTAAACCATAAAAATTTTGATTTTTTTCAGAGGATGTTCACACATTTTTAGAATTTTTTGATAACAAATTACAGAAAATAAAAGAAATTCAAAGAATTGAAACTGGCAACAACGTGTTACATGAACACGGAAGAAACATCTGCTGCAGTTAAATATCGTCTGCTAAGAAAATTGCGCACGTAAACAAATTGCGGATAGAAAGTTATGTTTTTGCTCTTTACGAAAATAAACATTCGTTTCCCGTAATTAAATAACACTTTGAAATCATGGAATTAGCATTTCTAAATGTAAACAAGAAAGATGACACCGAATTTTCGGGTGTAATAAGCACGTCTTTTGAATCCGTTCTGACGCAAATTAAATTTATCAAAGCTATTCAAAGGCAATGGGACCGGTATGGAAAACAATAGTATCTGACGGAAGAAAGAAGTTTTTCAGTCGGATCTTTAATCCCTCAGATATTGGTGTAAACGGTATCTTGAGCTTACGAATTCTTAGAAACAGAGTTATCGACAAAAATAAGATGTGACTTTACGTCCGCTGGTGGGAAAACCATGCATTATTTTAGGAAGAAAGTATTCGCAAAAGGTTTATCCATATGAGCAGTATCAGTCCAAAAAAAAAAAAAAATTTGTCGAGTTTTCAGGAGCCCAGATTTTGCTACAAGTACATCAAAAGCAGAAATTAACACCTATGACCCCTGGTGGCCAAACGATTCTTTACAAAACATTAGAAATTATGTGAAAAATATTTTCCATCAGGTCTTGTATTCGATACAGGAAGAAGTTTTTTAAATCGGAGTTTTAGGAGCAGAAAACGCAATTTACCTTCATGCGCCCTAGCGGAAAGTATAAATGATTTACGTGAAAATTTTGAATTTATAGGGAAAACATTTCGCATCGGAAACACTATCCAACAACGAAGGAATTTTTCAAATTGGACTTTTAGGAGTAGAGATATTGACAAAAATAAGATATACATCTTCGCCCCCTGGCGTAGAAACCATGCATTATTTCAAGAAGAAAGTGTTCCTAAAAGGTTTGTCGACATGAGTAGCATCGGCCAATAAAAGACTTTTTTTTCAATCGAGATTTTAGAAGCTCATATTTTGCTGCAAATACATCAGAAGCGGAAATTAAGACTTACGCCACCTGGTGGCCATTCCATTTTTTAAAAAAATTACAAATTATGTGCAAACGATTTCCCATCAGGAGCTGTATCCGGTGCAGAAAGATTTTTTCAAATCGGAGGTTTAGAAGCAGAGAAATAGGGAAAACGCAATTTAGCTTTACGCCTCCTAGCGGAAAGTCTATGAATTACTTGAAAATTTTGAAATTATAGGAAAAACATGTCACACTAGAAATACTATCCAACAAAGAAGGATTTTTTAAATCGGACTCCTAGAAGTCGAGATATTGACAAAAATATGATATACATCTACGCCTCCTGGCGCGGAAACCATGCACTATTTTAAGAAGAAAATGTTTCTAAAAGGTTTGTCGACACGAGTAGTATCGGTCTACAGACGACGTTTTTTTCGATCGAGAATTTAGAAGCTCATATTTTGCTGCAAATACACCAGAAGCGGAAATTAAGATTTACGCCCCCTGGTGTCCAAACCATTTTTTTACAAAAATTAGAAATTATGTGCAAACGATTTCCCATCAGGAGCTGTATCCGGTGCAGAAAGAATTTTTCAAATCTGAGTTTTAGAAGCAGAGATATAGGGAGAAACGCAATTTACCTTTACGCCCCCTAGCGGAAAGTCTATGAATTACTTGAAAATTTTGAAATTATATGAAAAACATGTCACACGGAAAACACTATCCAACAAAGAAGGAATTTTTCAAATCGGACTCCTAGAAGTAGAGATATTAACAAAAATAAGATATACATCTACGCCCCCTGGCGGAGAAACTGTCGGATATTTAAGGAAGAAAATATTCCGAAAAGGTTTATCGATGTGAGTGGCATCAGTCCACGAAAGAATTTTTTCAATCGATGTTTTAGAAGCTCAGATTTTATGGCAAATACATCAGAAGCAAAAATTAGCACTTACGCCCCCTGGTGGCCAAAGTATTCTATACCAAAAATTCGAAATTATATGCAAAAGATTTTCCATCAGGAGATGTATCCGCTGAAAAAAAAATATTTTCAAAACTGAGTTTTTTTTTTTTTTTTTTTTTGATTGGAGGTTTAACGACCGCCGTGAGCAACTCAATGGGCTATAAGCAGTCGCCCGTCCCTAATTTAGGGTCACTGGTTCCAGGGAAGGGAGAGCCAGTGCCGTAAGACAAACACAACATCCATGCCTGACCGGGATTCGAACCCGGACCCCTTACGGACGAATGATCAGAGGCCAACGCCTTAGACCACTGCGCCACCGGGGCGGCAAACTGAGTTTTAGGAGAAGAGTTATCGGGAAAAATGTTATTTACTTTTACGCCTCCTAGCGGAAAATCTATGCGTAATTTGAAAAGGAAACTATATCTAAAACACTCTTCGACATAAATGGAATCGATAGATAAAAGAATTTTTTCAATCGGATGTTTAGAAGCAAATATGTGGATCAAAACGTAATTTGGAATTCGACATCATCTGCATTTACACCCTTTAGCGGCAAAATTGTACATCGTAAAAAAAAAACGAAATAAAGGATCATCATTCGCACATTTCAATCTTCCGAATGCAAAAAGAATTTTCAAATCGGACTAATAGTTGCAGAGATACCGTGGGTACAGACGGACGGACAAACTGATAACAGAAGCACGATCTTTTTTTACAAAAGACGTAATAAAAAAGCAATATTATTAATAATAGAGGATAAAATCGTCAAGCATTGCTTAACAGGAAAAGGAACACCAATCGAATATCCAAAGAAGGTACGTACTTTTACGAAAGTTTCAAAAGTAAGGTCTCTGGCCTTAAAAGAAAATCCACCGATCCTAAGAGCAATGCAATGCTTCATCGCGAAGATTAAAGATCGTCAATTTTGCTGTTTCCTTCTGGGATTGGCTGCCAGAGTAAAGCGCGTTCCCTAGTGGGAACAACTTCTAATTGTGTTGATTAAGGTTTCGTCGGTGAAGTTTTCCAGTGAGTAGTGGTAGTGCAGTGTTGACACGCAAACAGCGGTGTAAGTAATTCCGGTTCTGTGTGTTTAGTTCATATTGTAACTTTTCGAAGAACCCTTAAAATAGCCGCCCCGGTAGCGCAGTGGTCTAAGCGATGGCCTCTGATCATTCGTCCGAACGGGGTCCGGGTTCGAATCCCGTGAGGCATGGATGTTGTGTTTGTCTTACGGCACTGGCTCTCTCCCTTCCCTGGAACCAGTGACCCTAAATTAGGGACGGGCGACTGCTTATAGCCCATTGAGTTGCTCACGGTGGTCGTTAAATCCCCACTCAAAAAAAAAAAACCCTTAAAATATGAGTGAGAGTGAGACGTCTTCGCATTTTCGAGCAGGCGCTCTCAGTGTAGATAATGTCGTGGAATGTGAATCGAGGGACAGCAGCATTCAGCCGCGTGAAGACGAAGAAGGGTCAACCACCCAATGTTTTATGACCATCGTTGATGGTGGCTTTTTCGAAATAGTGTCAGAGAAATGTACATTAATCAATGTAACGGCATTGTGCAAAAAGCGTGAGCCCCAAGAAATGATAATAAGGGGCCACAGGAAAGTAAAAATGTCACTGAGTGAAGTTACATTAACGCAACAAGGTTTAGAGACTAAGATTTGTCAGTTTGTGGTAAACTCAATGGTTCCATTTCGAGCGGTGGAAGACGGATATTTGAGAGAAATTTTCCAAGAGCTTCACATTGATAATCATGGCATTAAAATACCCAGTAGACACTCAGTTGTCCGGAGAATGGAACAATTATTTGAAAATAATATTGTGACTATTAGTAACTTGCTGCGCGATAAGGAGTATGTTTGCACGACAGCTGACATATGGTCAGGGAAAAAACAAAGTTATCTATGGGGTCACTGCACACTGGATTTCTGCCGGTTATGAAAGACAATCGGCGGCCCTGGCGTGTAGAATATTTAAAAATTGCCACTCGTACGACAGAATCACGAGCATACTTCAAGAAATTCACATAGACTTCGGTTTGAGTGTCAAAAAAGTAACTGCCACAATAACAGACAACGGTTCTAACTTTGTGAAAGCATTCAAAACATTTGGAATCGACACAGAAGTGATAGAAACATGTAATGAAAGCAATGTATACCCTGATGATGATGAGATTGTTGAGCAGTTTGCAGATGAAGATTCATCATCAGAATCGGACAGCCACAATACCCAAACGGAACCCAACTCAGTTTCTGCAAAATCTAGTGTTAGTTCCAAGGAGTTCTCCGAAGGTATGGAACGTCTCCTACCTAACCATATTCGGTGTTGCTCACATAACCTATCTATGTGCAATTTCTGACGCGAATAAAACATTTTCATAACGTCCTAAATTCGCTGAGCTGCATAAAGCTGTGATCTCCAAATGTAACGCCTTGTGGAATTCAGCATCCAGGTCGAAATCTGCTGCGGTGCTTCATGAGGTACTGGGTCATAAGCTATCTAGGCCTGGAGACACCAGGTGGAATTCATTATTTGATTCACTAAATCAAATTTTGAAAAATTAAGATGCCCTCAAGTGTACAGATAGTTGAAAACTAAACAGCAGTTGACAGATAATGACTTTTTATACATCAAGGAATACATTGAATGTTCCGCGCCCTTGGCTCATTTGCTGGACATTTTTCAAGTGGAAAAATATTTTTTGGAATACTTATACCTTCTTTGGTCGCACTTCGAAAAAAACTTCACGCCCTAGCTGAGAAATCATGGTTTCATTGCCAGCCCCTAGTCGATATCTACATGCCGAGTGTAGAGAGACAATTCTGCGAAATTTTCAACATTGCCTCTAAAACAGCAGAAACTTTAGCGATTGCTGCATTATCTAACCCTATTTTAAGAAGCGATGGTTACCTTGCATCGATGAAGTTCATCACGAGAGGACATTGCACCTTTTCAAATCGGCAGTGATGACGAAAATCCCAAGAGAAACTGAGGAACAGTATTCATTGAAAAAACAAAAAGATGGAGAAGGACCTATTTACATTGGTATTTCCTCAGTATTTACATTACTTCGATTTTGGGGTTAACGAACAGGAAGTACTGCCAGGTAACCAAATTGAAACGAAAGCGCAAATGCAAATATGTAACTATTCTTGCGAAGGTTCTACGAATTTCCGTATTCTCGATGAATACGCTGCAATAAAAAAAAAATGTCGAGAGCCCCCACCACCACCACCACCACCACCCCTTCCTTCCTCTGCTCCAGTAGAAGCACTTTTTTCATTTGCCTCAGTGACTAACTTTTCAAAAGCAAACCACTTATCTGATAGAAATTTTGAGATGAGAGTAGTTTTGAAAGCTAATTCATTTCGTTTCAATCAAATGTAACCAATTAATCTTGATGTAATTATTACATAATGGATACTTGGTCTTGGTTAAAACTTTAAAACGAACTGAATTAGGTTTCAACACGACCCTCACAACGCATATGTTTTGCTTTCACCAATTTCCTTGCAGTGTATTTTTTTTCGAAGTTGTTGAAAGTTTTCGAATAACATGATTAAGGCAAATTATTTATTTTCAAATTCAGACATAGAGGCCATACTGTTACTGTAAAGAAATATTCATTTTTGGAATTATTTTCTTTTACTTTTTGCTGAATTTGGCTAAGAAACTGTTGAATGATTTGTTACCACGAAGTAAACTTATGTTTAAAATGGTTATAATTCTTATGTTAGTGTTATGTACTGTTAAACGTCACTTTAGCATTAAATCTATGTGATAGAACAGATGCCTTTTTGTTCAACTAATTATTTTCCCCCACTCATAATAAACTAAATAAACTACAAAATAAAGCAATACATTACAAATGAAAAAAAAATATATGATTCATGTAATTCTAGTTGCCAATTAGTAACCACAACTACTAGTTGGTAGTTGCTCTTGCTACTACCTTTTTTTCAACTACTAGTTACAGTTGTAACTTTCAACTACAACTACATGACAAAAAGTAGTTGCGGATCATCAACTACCAATTACATTTGTAGTTGTTAGTTGTAACTAAAACTCAAGTAATGAAGTTGTAGTTTGTAATTTGCAGTTGCGACTAGTTTGTAATTTGCAGTTGCCCAACTCTGACACACACACACACACAGTGTTCACCGCCTTTTGCCTAGGCATCTGGCTGAGCGCAGAACAGGGTGCAGACCTCTTTATGAAAATCACTTAGCCGGAGACAGGTGGAAATTTATTGTGACTATGGATAAAGCACGGATCTACCTAAACGACTGTAACAAAAAAAGGTCGATTTACTGTAACAAAATAGCAGAAAAAAAACTTACAAACTTGGTTTCAAAACTCCAAAGAAAGATTCAGTAAAGGATTCATGAATACTGCTGGTTTCTCGCACAATGGGAAATTAAAGTTAAAAAAAGTTGAAAAGAATGTTAAAATCAGTACTACGTATTACCAACATAATGTTTTAACTCCTATATTTAAAGAGGAAATGACATTCATTTATCCACAGAGCCTTCAAAGAGTACAACTCCATCAGATAAAGCTGCCAGTCATACTTTCAAATCTACTACTCTATACCCATTTCTCTTTTCATTTTTTCAACAAATAAAGTCTATACCTTTTGCTCATATTCCTTCAAAGTCCGCTGATGTGTCACCAATGGACTATTGTGCCGTGGGACTGCTAAAAAGAGCGCTTTCGAAACGCAGACCTAAAACAATGACTGGACTATGGAAAGCAGTGGAATAAAATACCACTACCAATTTTCAGAAATGCCCTGTTATCTTGGAAATCTAGAAATAGTTTCATATAAAGAAAAAGGGGCTATCAGATAGAACATTTAAGAAATAAAATAATTTTATTTCAAACATTAATTATATTGCTGGAAAATCGTTCTAAAAATATATGAACATCCTATCTATTAATGCTATCCTGGAACTTTTCAGACACACCTTGTATTTAATTTTAGAAATTATTTGTAAACTAAAAATTTATGCTTGGCCTGTAAGCTTCTCGAAGTTGTCACCCTGTGTTTTTTCTGTGTTTTTAGAATAATGTGGACTGTAGTGCTAGCCGCCATCGTGGTTTTCCTGCTAGTTGACACGCATAACAACAGATATCGTCTCGTGTCCTTCGGTGGTCTTCTTGCAATTCTTTTCTTAGGTTTTATTTTCTCTGCTCATCCGTCTAAGGTTAGTATCCTCAATGATTTGTGATGTAAGTGTTTGAAATCAAATTTTGATATTAGAACAAACTGGACACGAAGTAAAACTAATTAATCATCCTGAACAGTGATAATGAAATGCTTTTCAAATAAATTGTGAAATGTTCTGTAATCATTGCAACAATGCCAACATAAGTTTTCGAAAGCGCTTCACAACTGAGTTTAACAGCAGTAGCGTAACTACAAATTTTCAACCCTTAAGTGAAATTTTGGAAAAAGGCCCTTCGTTTCTGCTGTATTTGCAAAACCAATCACGTAAGACAAAACTGTGAATAACAAACGAAACAATACAGACTTGTACAATCTTTTTGCTCTGTTACTGTAATTAAAACCTCTAAGAGCTACAAGCTGTCTCCTGCGCCCCCAATTTAGAGCCACGGGAAAAGGAGGCACCACTCGTGCCTCGTCCGAAACACAAACCCGGGCCCAGTTTGGTCTACTAGCCGGAAACTTATGATTCTGACCACTTGGGCACGTGTGTAAATGCTAAAACATGATTTGTGTGGCGCTTCGTGCATGGGAATAATATGCTAATCAGAATGGCCTACGGAAGTAATGTGCTGCCGCGGTGGTCGAGTGGTTTGAGTCGCTGGCTTCTAGTCATTCGTCCGATATATGCCCAGGTTCGAGTTCCGGGTGAAGCATGGGTGGCGTGCTTGCTCGATGTAGCTGGTTCTGTCCCTTCGCCGGAAAGAGTGGCTCTAACTTAGGGACAGGCCACCATTTATAGCCCTAACAGTTCCTCATGGTGGTCGCTAAACCCCAAACATTAAATAAATAAATAAATAAATAAAAGGAGTGCTTTCCATCGGAGACTATCAGCGAAATGTGAAATGCTCTAGCATACGTCGAGAAGTAATGTCAAAACAAGACGTCTACAAGATTAATAAAGATGGAGAGCTGCTAGGAGGTTCGAGATCTGCCAATCAATCTCAAAGGTAGTGCGTTTCTTTAGTGTCGACCATTCTGTATTCTATAATGTCCTAAGGTTGTGGTTTTGAAGATTGTTTGTTGACAAAAACTCAGTCACTTTAAGATTAGCACTTAAACAAATAAAATACTGCCAGAGTTTCTTTGAATGAAACTAAACTTTTTTGTTTGGTTTTTCACTTGGGGGTTTAACGACCACTGTGAGCAACTTGATGGGCTATAACAAGTCGCCCCATACATAACTCTCTAAATTGGGAGTGGCTTTTATTTACCTGTGATTCACTGTCAGCCATTGCCAAAAAGTATAAGGAAATTCGGAGGATTTGACGTGCTATTTAGAAAAAAATATAACGGGGAAGTAACATCATTTATATTGGAACGGAAACTCAAACAGGAAGATTAATTTAGCGATATATGGAGACGCGTTCCAGATAGTCCAAAAGCGACAACCGCTGAAGATGTCCGCTACATTGCATTACTGATCAGACGAAATCTGAGAACAATAGCATCCACTTTGCATTCGGACCTTATCGGGGCCACAGGCTGCTAGGTATTGTGTTTCAAAGAAGTTGTCTACGAACATTAATTTATTAGTTAAATAATTAAACAACTGCATCATCTCTTCACCATTTCTTCTGTGACCAGACTTTATGCCCGTAGACCTGCTGTGTGTGTGCGGTATCGTGCCAACCACTTTCAGCCGCGCTCGCATAAGATGGTGTCTTTCCTCGAATGCTGTTTGGAACAGTGGTGTAATGTGTTATTCACGAGTGAGTCATGCTCCTCCCTGGAATCAGACAGAAGACTTGTATCAGTCTGGAGCGACAATAACCATCTACACTTCTCGTAACATGATCGAACGAAGCGCCTTTCACTGTGACAGTGTGAATTCGTAGGATGATGTTTCACTGGGTGGCAGCACCGACTTCCATGTGTTTCCTAAAGAACCTTATTAAATCCCCTTATTAAAATTATGGAAACAGCTGTTTTCGCCGACCAAACATCGTATCAAAGATCAGCTTGAAGAGTTTTTTACTTTTTGGTGCAGTTGTTTAATTATTTAACTAATAAATTAATGTTCGTAGACAACTTCTTTGAAACATAAATCTCACATCTCAACTGAGTGAGTAATAATAATATCAGCCAGAGTGAAAGAAAAAGCACTCACAAATGACAGCAACTTGTTCCGTTAATTTTCCACTCAGTGAAAGTTCATTTGATGCGTATAATATAATCGTCACGCAGTTTATCCACTGACACAAAATATCTATTGTATCAGATCTTCATCATATAGCACAATTACGTGTTCATCGATTCTCATAGGTATCTAACAGGCTTGAATCTTCTTCGCTTTATCAGCTCTTGACAACATATTCGTATTCTCTCTCTCTACACACCACTATTATATTCACATCTTGTTTTTTATTTGGGGGGTCTATCGACCACCGTGATCAACTTGATGGGCTATAAGCAATCGCTCGTCACTAATTTAGGGTCACTGGTTCCAGGAAAGGAACAGAGCCAGTGCCGTAACACTAACACAACGTCCATGTCTCATCTGGGATTCGAGCCCGGACCCATCTCCGACGAATGTGCAGAAGCCAGTTCTTAGACCATTGCGCCACCGATACTCACATTCAACGTCGGCAGTTATTTCTGTCTGACTCACTGTCCGCGTTGCCAAAATGTACAAGCTGTACGCAGAAGTATGTGACGTTCATCAGTGAGAAAATGTTTAACCATGAAGTAACGAAATTTACGTAAGAAAACAGGGACTTAAAAGGAAGATTAAATTAAGAATACGTCACGAGCTATGAAAGCCGCCATTGCTTCAACTTCCCGTCCCTTTTGAGAGCTGACTCTTGCTTTAAACATTTCGTTTTCTTTTTTGTCCAATGAGAGCGTTAACCTCCCTTTCTTCTTGATTCTTGGTTAACATTGTTCATCTGAGTAATTTTTGTTCCTCTTTTCGTGAACACTTTTTTAGATTTTGTGACATATATTCTACACTGCTGGCAACCCAAAATGCAACACCAAGAAGGACACGAGATAGCAAAGCCAGATTTACTGGACACATAACAACAGATACGAAGATGAAACGATTGAGCTCACAGGCCCGTGCGACTTGCGGAACACGCAGACAGCAATAGTTTGTGTAGCCCCCATGGCTGGCAATAACGGCCGCTACACGCCGCGGCATCGAACAAAAGAGGCTTTGGATGTGGGCTTGGGGTATGTCGGTCCAGGCTGCTTCCACACGGTGCCACAGTTCATCAGGCATAGCCGCGGGTGGTGCTTGCCGTGCTATTCGGTTGCCGATCAGCGACCAGACGTGTTCGATGGGCGACTTATCGGGAGAACAGGCGGGCCACGGCAGCAGTGACACCTGGTGAGCCGTGAAGAATTGTTGCACGATGCCTGCCACGTGCGGGCGCGCATTGTCCTGTGGAAACGTGGCCGCTGGCAGGTCCTTCAAGTAAGGGAGGACTACAGGCTCCAAAACGTCGGAGATGTAGCGGTGGCTGTTGAGTGTACCGGCGATGCGTACCAGAGGGGTGCGGGTGTCATATCAAATTGCGCCCAAAACCATAACGCCAGTAGACGGACCGGTATGGCGATGCATAATGCAGGCGTCATACAGTTTGCTGGATAGGATTTCGACTGTTTCCCTGAAGGCAGTCTCTTTAAAGTTCGTGTAATGGACAGTTCTTCTAATACTCTTTCATAGAAGAGCGCCCGATGAATGCGTGACTTCTCTGGCGAAGGTTGTATTCTGCATGTTCTGGGTGACACTTCGCACGTGCTCTTTACATCTAGTGTCAAAGGATCGCTTTGTCATTACGATATATATCTTTTCCGTGTTGTCAGAATATACCAACGGTATAGCGTGCACACCCACCTGCCTTTTGTTTCTCACACTGTCTCTCCTTGCAACTTGATATTATATGTGATAACGGGGTCGGGGACTTGAGTGCTATCAATATGTTGTATTTATGTAATACATCCTTTAACCAATATGTAAAGCCTGGAACATATGTGATGGATCCTGCGTATCTCATCGTCTTACTAGATCATTTCGTTATTGCTGACATTATACGATTTCTTACAGTTATATGTATTCTGTCTATGTCATGTTTCTTATATCCAGCCTTTTAGACCTTTGCTCTAAATATTATCAATTTCCTTATGATTAGGTAGTCGGGTTTGCATACGTTATATGCTCTATAGAACCATGCTCTAAATGCAGAAATTTTGTACCCTTTTGGGCAGTGCGGATCAGGAGGGACAAGGTTCGGTACTGCGGTCGGTTTATAATAAATGTCAAAATTGAAGCTGGATGTTTTATTTCTTCTGAGCGCGACGTCAAGATTATTCAACGCCCCATCTACTTCAATCTCCATGGTGAACTTCATCGTATTGTGTAGTTTGTTTATCTTGTGCATGAAATCATTTAATTCATCTACTCCGTGTTCCCATATGAAGAATATGTCGTCAGCGTAGCGGATCCGCACTCGGGGTTTCTGGATACAATTTAGAAAGATGAGATCTTCTAGCGGTCTAATTACTGCTTCCGCAAGGACTGAAGATAGAGGTGAAGTGAATGACGCAGACAGTATAGTTGCACAAGAGAACAAAAATATCCCAATGATGAATGGCTCTTAAAAAATGAAGATGAAAGCGTGACGTTGTCAATAAGTATGACATCCAATAGAATTAACAGGTCATTTGTCAAAAGAATGAAGTGTGAACGGACAGTGATGAACATCCGATGAAAAATGCTTCTGTTTTTAAAAGGAAAAACTGGATCTATGACTTAAATTAGAAGTCAAATAGCACGCGAATTCTCAGGGGAATGAAATACTGTATTTTTCGGATTGTGCTGCAATAACAATTTCAAAAACGTTACTTCACATAATACCTAGATGATATTTCCATTCATTAACCTCATAGTTTCCAATTACTGGTGCCCACCACTATTGGGGTAGAGCGTTAATAATATGAAAGCGTGTGGGGTAGAGAGTCTAATCGGTGTTATACAGTATTTATTTAGGGAATATTAGCACGGAAAGCATGGTCAGTGGACTACAAGGTTATGTAAATAAATATTTTTCTGTTACTTTCATTTCGTAATACAATAGAACTTTGGTTATACGTTTTTCACTTTTATACGTAATTCTGCGTTAGTACCAATATTTTACTGTAGTTTCTATAGCTTTTTCTTTTAACTCGGTTATACATAATTTATTTATACTCCTTTTGCGTACGTTAAAATTTGAATTTGAAATTCTGAAAAATACGCGGTTCTTTGACTCTTTTCTACGTAACCCGGCACGTTACAACTTTGAAAGAATTAAGACAGCGTTGTTGAGTTCCCATTTGGTGCAGCTAAAGTTGTACCTCGATCCCATCAGAAAAGGGTATATTCTTTACTCTCGGTTTGGATCAAGAATTGGTTTCACAATTCATGACTCGCACACATATGCGTATTTAAACATTGATAAATCTCTGGGTCCTAACTTTGTGGCCACACTATTTCGTGGCGTAGTAGAATGGAATTCTAAATGTGGTATCAATATTCTACATTCTGGTTTTAAATGGATGCATTCGGGATATGCAGAAAAAAAAAAAAGCTGTTAATTCATGAGTTCCATACTGAAGCACTGGTCTCAGATTCTTAGTTGTCAAGATTTCACTTAATCTGGAAGCAGGATTTTTACAGACAAAGAGTTCCCAAAGAAAATGTTTGATTTTGATACGATTAAATATATTATAATTTGTAACGCTTTTTTTCTTTCCACGCCAATTTGACTAATAAATAAATCATTTTTAAGGAACATCTTATACTCTTCTAAAACATAAATTTTACAATAGCATTTAACATTTTGAAATTTCGTTTATACGTTATTTACATTTATACGTTTTTTAAAGCCATACCATAGAAAAACGTATAACCGAGATTTCACTGCAGTTACAGTCGGTGACCTGATGAAAGCATTTCAGTTCTGAAGATATCTGAAAATTTCACTATTTTCAACAAGAAAACATAAACCGATCAGCCAAAACATTAAAACTACCTCTGCATTATGCAAATAAGCTTGCGTGTAGCCATTCAACGTCACATACCAAGGTCGTGAATGATATATATATATAATACATGGGTTGGAGCTGTCTGTCAGTATTTCATTTCGTCTTAACATGGGAAAAGCGAAGGATATATCTGATTTGGACAAAGGCCAGGTCGTTATGGCAAGACGCCTTGGTAAGAGCATCTCCGAAACAGCGACGTTGGTAGGCTGCTCACGCTATGCAGTAGTTAGTACCTATCAAAGATAGTCCGAAACAGGTGATACGTCGAGCCGTTGACAAGGGGTGGGCACACCACGCCTCACTGATGCCAGAGGTCAGCGCAGGATATCTCGTCTTGTCCGTAGCAAGAGGAGGGCTACTGTGGCTCACATTACCCAAAATTTCAATTGTGGTGAAGGGCCCAATGTGTCCTAACACACAGTTTAATGTACGCTTTTGGATATGGGTCTCCGCAGACCCATTCGTGTGCCTATGCTCACAGCCGTTCACCATCATCAATGCTTTCAGTGGGCACGTAATCATCGACATTGGATCACAGAAGACTGGAAGAGGGTCTCAATGGTCAGACAAATCCCGCTTTCTGTTGCACCATGTCGACGGATGAGCTCATGTGCGACGTTTACCAAGGAAGCCTTCTCATCTGGATGCACTGTGGGACGGATCCAGGCGGCTGGAGGGAGTGTGATGTCATGTCTGGGCATTATTTTCTTGGGGAACACTTGGACCCATTATCCTCTAGAGTAAACTCTGACAGCTGTCACGTACTTGAATATCGTGGCTGATCAAGTACACCCCTTTAGGGCGACTGTATTCCCTAGCGGAGATGACGTCTTTTAACAAGACAATGCTCCATGCCACACTGCAAAGAAGGGTCAAGAATGGTTCAAAGAACATAAAGAGGAGTTCCATTTATTGCCATGGCCCGCAAATTTGTTGGACAGGAATTCAATCGAGCATTTGTGGCTTGACTTAGAGAAACGGGTGCAAGCAGCATCGCCCAAACCACACAATTTACGGGAACTGTGGGATCTTCTGTTGGAGTCATGGTACCAAATATCAAGAGACACCTACCAACATCTCCTTGAATCTATGCTTCATCGGGTGAGAGCTCTTTTGGTGGCGAGAGGAGAACCTACATCATATTAGGTAGGTGGCTTTAGTGTTTTGGCTGATTGATGTATACCGGGGAGGAACAAAATAATGGAAACAGCTGCTATAAAAGTACAGGTTGAGCATTCCTTATCTGAAAATTCCCAAACTGGAAACCTCCGAAACTTTTTTCCGAGTGCCGACATGACGTCACAAATGGAAAATTCCAGGACGCTCTGGGAAAATTCGCAAGCATTGCGCAGGTCTCTTCGCACCTCGACGGTTGTGACACCTGACCACAGATACACTGTGTGGGGTTCTGACGCTCTGTTCTTTTGTATCGATAGGCAAACCAATGTTTTTGAAAGAATCTGTTTTTTCGGTTTGACTCAATAAAGCAATTTGCACCAATTTGTTCGTTCACACTTGCGGTAAGATTCCCGCAGGAAATGACTGTCGCGAGTCGTTTGAGAGTCGGATCCGTTTGTGTCGTTCGTTGATCTTTCCTATTTAGTGAACGATTTGCAGTTAAAATTTATTTTTAAATCTTACGGAACGCTTTTTTCTTAGTTTTTTAGATAAATTGGTTTCAAAACGTTTTTGAAATTTATAGAATTTTTACACCTCAGAATAAGGTTACGTTTTCTGACCGAAGCATGAACCTCAGCGAGACATCCTGGTGAACATTTGTTGTCTAGTGAAAAGTAATTCTGGCCGATTATTTGATGGAACCTGCTCTTTTGAAGAATCGATTCTTTTCATTAAAGAATCGTTCGTAAACGAATACTGTTTGTTGATTCGTTCTTCACGAACGACTTAAATTTCTTGAAGTATAAGTGAATTTAGTGTTCAGACTTGGTCCTATCGCAGAGCTATCTCATTATACACTGAATGGATAGAAATCATGGGATACTTACCTATAAATGGATAGGCCCATCTTTCGCCCAGAAAGGGGCTGTCACACACTACATGGCGAGGCATTGAATCCACTAGGTCACAAAGGCGTTCCATAGGTATCTCCACCCATGCTTGCTGAATCGCTGTCCTTGATTCTGTTTCATTCCTGGGTGAGGATCCTAAACTCAAAGGAACTTTCCACAGCATTCCACGGATTTTACACAGGAAGCATGTTCAGTGAACGGAAAGGCCATTCCGGGGTTAGAAAAGCATTTCTGCGTAATGCTCTTCTAACCATGAACTAGTCACACGGCCCTGTAAAAAGGCTCTTTGTTTTGTTGGAAAAGTCCATAGCCCTGTGGGTGCATGATGACCATGAACGAATACAGATGGTATGCAGAGATGAACACGTAGAGTGGACCGCTTATAGATGCATCAAGACGTACCAGAGGTTCCAACGTGTGCCAGATGAACACACCGCTTAGCATAACCGAACTTCCATCAGCCTGGAAAGTTCCTTGTTGACATGCCGGGTCCAGCGGACAGATCCGCACCCTCTCGTCTGCACGAATTAACTGGAAACTTGACACATCGAACCAGGAAATCAGTCTCCAATCATCCCAAGGTTCACTGCCGATGACTCTTTCGCCCAGTTGAGGCGCACATTCGGGTGACGTGGCGTTAACAATAAGAGTCTAGTGGGTAGGCGGCTCCAATGACCTATTGCGGCTAATGATTACTAAATAGTCTTGTTGGAGAAGTTTCTGAAACCTTCATCGTTGAAGTCCGCTGTGATTTGTGCCACTCTTGCTCTCCGGTTGGTTGCAACTATGTGAAACAGACGTCGAAGACCGCGTTCATCCACCACATTTCTCGGTCCACCGCGTTTTCCACGATGCGATGTTGTTTCGGAAATGGCGTATTCCCGATGCACTCTTGATACTGTCGAACGGGGATACTGCAATTCCTGTACCACTTCCTCGATAGAGCGACCCATGCGTTGGGCAACCACTGTCATCCCTCTTTCGAACTCTATTACCTCACGATGTTTATTCATACTGACATCGAATTACCGCCTACGTTAATGCAGTGATAACCTCCTACCTTAATACCCACCAAGCGGTGAGTCCGTCCACTAGCAAGTTGGGAGAGCAACTCCGGTGTAAGTTGTTCTCCCAACTAAGCTACACGGACGGAATGTGTCGCTGCAGATTTGACGTCTTGACACGTGCTTTTACCTCTGTAGTATGTCACAGCTCCCCTAATTATTTTGAGCAGTGTAGTAAGAACAATTGCATTTTCTTACACAGTCGTCTGGTATCTTATGAAAGCTGATCAGTTCTGTGAAGTGCTCCTTCAGCAGCTCTGACTTCCAAAGCTGATTTCACTCGTCTTCAAATTTCGCCATCTCATCTGCTCTCTGTCAAATATGCTTCCAAACTGCATAAACTCTGACCTAATTCTGTAACATTTAGACTGATCTTGCATTCAGTGCTAATACCTAGTTCCTCGGTCAAGACCCATAACTTTGGTTTTTAATTTGCAATCAGCATGAAATTCATACCAACTTCTTTCATTCGGGACAACATACTTTACACTACACTTTTGTTCTCAGCCAGCAGGATTTGTCATCAAAATAAAGTTATCTGCAAGCACGAAAATTTCCAAGACAAACCAGTATTGCGTGTTTTGGCATCAAGCATGCATGGATATATAAATATATTGACAAGCCAACGTAACATTACACTGCCTTATCTAACTCCCGCACCAGTGTAAAGTCAATTCTATAAAACACAATTTATACATACACACGCTCTACTGCCAGCATGCGTATATTTCACTCATTCAAACAGATTCCCAGTTATAGAATAATTATTCCGGACCTTCCACAGGAGCACTCTGCTATAGATATGATAACGTGTTTTGAAAGTTGAGGATAAGTCGTTTTCGAGAATTAAAAAAAAATGGGGGGGGATTTGTTACAGTAAAATGCGTCTGCAGAGCAAAGATGCTCCAATAGGGGACTCAGCTCCAGACATCGTAAGAGGAATCCCTCCTTGCTAGACAAGAATGCAAAAAAACTGTACTCGAGAAGAAAACACCCTTTACGACGTCTCGGCGAACGAAAACTAGTTGAGGTTATGTAGCAAAAACGCTGGCACAGTCAAATAGGGGTTGGAGGTCTTGTGCATAGAAAAGGAGCGTTGTCAAGCAATAAATAAATTTCGTGTGGCTGGGACCTATACGAGGTTCAGACAGAATATTCTGCACGGGATGGGGCTTCCATCGAGTGAATCCGAGGGAGTAAGAAACAAATGAATATGCGTCGGTGGCATCTTGAAAGAACGGTCGTGAGAAGGGCTGTTCCCTTCTGGTTATCGTAAACTCGTAAAATGACTGTGCAATAAATTCACTTCACAAGAAAGAGAAAAAGTTACGAGTGAGCTAAGAGGATTTCCAAAGCGTTTGTAGTTAAGACTCGGGAACCAGAGCAACAATGCTAGTGAATGCAAGATAGTAAGAACCTCACCTTGGATTTGCGTAACGATGTTCTGCAACTTGATACAAGCGGACCTAATTATGGTATTCACGTTGGAAGGTGTGTATGAAACCCTTTTAAATTGAGAGCTTTCCATTTTACAAGGTCGCTGACTGGAACCGCCGAGAAGAGCCAAAGTGTGAGAATTCTCTCCTACTGCATCCTGAAGGGAAGATCCCTGGATGGATGGTATCGGCAAAAACCAAGTCGTTAGGCAAACCGCTGCGCCGAGATAAAGTGGGAGAGAGATCATCTTCCTGACCTCTGCAAGGGGGGGCCAATTCCAACCCTTCCCCGTACAACGGGGACTCGCGTGGAGAAGAGACATTTCTGCCTACTGAGAGGGCTAAAACGTTTGTACGTTTCAGTGCGCGCGAGAACAGCCGATGGACGTCCGACAATTCAGCGACGCTGCGAGGCACAGATATGGATCGGCAAATGCTGCGTTCCATTGCACCACACAAATGTCCAATGGGATTCAAATCGGGGAACTTTGGCGGCCAGGAGGCCATATAAAATTCTTGGGCGTGATCCGCGAACCATTTTTGAATAATGTCGCCCTTGTGATGCATTTTGAAAAACGAACAACCTCTGACTGTACAGCATTCTTCTCCATTCCTTTTCTTTCTTTCATTTTTTTTTTTTTTTTTTTTTTTTTTTTTTTTTTGTCATAGGAATATGAGTTTTTGACACTATGGTAGATACTTTTTGGAGAAAAACGTTATTCTGAAGCAAATGTTTTGCTTCCTCTAGGAATAGGGCAGATAATTTTTATTTATTATGAAATGCTGTCGATCAATACCACAGTCAACATTTTTAGTCGAAATTTTGTGTGCTTGTAGTTTTTCTTGTGAAGCTCTAAACTATAAAGATTATAATCAAATTTTAGAAATTAAAAAAAAATATTTTAACCATACATATATAATTTCAATAATTTTTATGTTTTTCTGAACAGTACCTTCCTGCTCTTATTGTAGGTAGTATGGAGACACGTGCTCTGGGGTGTTGTATTACAGTTTATTATTGGATTGTTAATACTCAGGTGGGATATCGGCAAAGAAGTTTTCCTCTGCCTTGGAGACAAAATGAAGGACTTTCTGGCCTTCTCCGACCAAGGATCAACGTTTGTCTTCGGGTACCTCGTATCCGGCGAAGTAGAAGGAACTCCTCTTCAAGAGGCTATTTTTGCATTTAAGGTAAGGCTGAAGAAAATTTCGAACTTTATTCTACAAACATTTTTCCCGAAAAAGTATGTCTATAATATTTTAAAAAGAAAATTAAAAAAGTTTTAACTTTGCATATACAAACTTGACCACGTTTTCCCTTATTCTTCATTTTCCTATTATCGTTTTCAGTCCAGTGATGAATTCTCTCGGTTTTGAAGTTATTAAAAAATTAACCCAACCACTCCTGCGCAACTGTCTTCATTTCCGTTGAAGTGCTGTTAAGGCAATGCATTCTTTATCAGTCTAAAAAAATCGACAGAATACCCTGGAACTCTTTGTAGATAATTTATGTTACACATCTTTCGCATGCCAAGATCTTTGTGGGTGTGAAATAAAACAAGTGGTTCAGTTCAAGAGTATACATTTATTTATGTACAACACATTCGCGTCACTCACGACCACACCGAGCACCACGTCCGGTACGTACTAAGTGAAATTAAATCATAACAAAGAATAAGGTTTACTAATTTCTCACATTGAGCTGTACTTAGGTAGGCTGATTAAAAAATATTGTCGTAAAACTAATGAAAGAAGATATGTGAGTCATCAAAGTAAATATTTACTAAACTATGGAGGCGGAAATAGTAATTTGACTGTTTATTTTTCAAAAACAATATTTATTACTATTATTAAATATTCAAATTTGGACGAACGTAAGAAACGACTCTGACACCGATGAAATGTGATGTAGTTGCGAAAGTCCATCTGTGCATGCGCAAGCTAAAATCTGACGTCAAGATAGAAAGAAAAACTGAATCTCAAGTGTGTTAGTGATGGGGATTGGTAATTTTTGGTCTAGAATATCTACAGGTCACATCCCATCGTGTTAGATAACATTTTAAAGATCTCGTCAATAGCAGTAACCCCTTGTTGGGAGCGGCGTGGAGAGGAAGCCAACTTTCGCTACGACGCATACTTTCCTACTATCGGGAAAGATGCGTAGCATCAAAATGCATTATTGTAATGGTTTTAATCACCATTTAGTTTCAGGTTCTCGTAATTTACGAAGATTGTAATGAGATATTGTTACGCTTATGTAAAACGTGATGAAATTAAAACCACTGATGAAATTTTCGTCACTTCGTGGGAGAGCATGCAGCATGATCAAATTTCAACAGTGGTTTTGACAATGATGCACCGTTACCTATTTTCGTTACATCGAAATTATTTACTTTACTACTGTCGGGAAAGATGCGTAGCATCAAAAAACCAAGAATATGTAGGTGCTATATCTAAGTTGTATGGAAAGCGTGAAAGTTCAGTGTAGTTAAAATTGGTTGTTCGATCTTTGAATTTTCAATTTAGAAAATACTGCTTTCGCCAGGTTCACCCACGACGAAATTCTTGTGCATACACTATAGAACCATTACATTTTGATCACCTACCAAATAAGGAGTTGGGCAGTGATAACCCTTGCACCTGGAGTGGTATCGACTTCACTAGACCACGAAAGGTGTTCTCGGGTCTGTACCAGCTGTACAGAATGACGTCCAGAAGTTCGACGACGCTGCGCGGCCCTGATGTGGACCGGCGAATGCTGAGTTCCACTACATGCCACAATTGTTCGATGGGATTTAAGTAGGGAGACTTTGACGGCCAGGGGAGCATACGAAATGCTTGAACATGATGCTTGAACCATACTTCATTAATGCGGACCTTATAACACGGAGCGTTGTCTTTCAGAAAGAGTCCAGTGCCTTGTCTGGATATACGGCGGCACTTGGTCCAAAACAATGCCTAGGTAGGATCTGGCGGTGAGGGTGTGTTCAATGAGCGGACCCAGTGATGTTGTCCGTTAGAACAATCCCCATACCATGATACAGCCGCCAATGGTCTGTTGATTCTGGCTACAGCTGCTCACCCACACGGAGTCTAATACGGACCCGTCCGTAAGCATGTTGTAGCTGAACCCTGGACTCGTCGGAGCAGCGTCCAATGTCTGCTCACGGTGCTCCCCTGCCCGCTCCAGGTGAATCTATAGATTATGGTCAGTCAACACGGGGAACATGAACGAACAGCTGACTCATTTGGCCCATTCCGAATAATATCCCCGGGATTGTATTGTCGCAAACGTTTCGCTGTGCATCCAAGTTGAAGTTTGGTGTTAATTCGAGAATTGCGAGCCGTTCGTCTGTTGTCCAGGACAATACGTGTCCACCGACATTCACCTCGATAGTCAACCAGTGGTGGTCTCCCGTTACCGTACGTTAGGTAGACGTGTGAACCTCTTCGGATCATTCCAGCAGCACCTGCATTACGGCAAGCTTTTAGCGTCGCTTCGAGCCTAATGCCTGGCGATAGGGCGACTTGACCAACCGGCCTCTCTCAAACTCGCTCAACTGCTCGTATTGTGCACAGATCCAACATCGAGGCATCCTCACAGTCCGTGGAGGTTAATGCAACGGTAATCCGTTGTCACAATTGTTCCTGCGTGCGAGCTTTGCTCTTGATATACTCTCGATGAGTAGTTCCCATGCGCTGTGCCGGGCCACTATTTCGTCAGTAGTCGTTATTTTTTAGTCATTTGCATATTCGGCTCTGAGGTACTTGCATGCAGAGTTTCATCAGGATCGAACGACTTTCCCGGGGTGGTTAGTCTTTTTTTTTTTTATTAGCAAAGAGTGTTTTGAATCAGCTTCATATCAGATTACCTATAGCGTTTTAGCTGACGCCCGCTTTGTTTGTATCCTCATCACTAACATCATGAAGAATATCTTCACGTCACTGTGAATCTCTAACTGTCTAACTGCTTCAGTTGAACGGAATTCAGTACTCACCATTGTCTTGGACGCAACCTCGATATCGTAAAACGGACCGCTTGGTATTGGACCAACTTCGATAAACTAAACGGACCGTTTGGTATCGGACCAACCTCGATAAACTAAACGGACCGCTTGGTATTGAGTATCATGTTTTGATTAAAAAATCAGATGCATCTCCTTTTTTCTGGAGCTGCGTCGCTGAAAAAACTACACATACTTACACACAAATATGTGCATGATGTAAACATTTTCTTTCCTCCATTTTTGCAGATCCTGTGTGTGGTGATCTTCTTTAGCTTCCTCGTTTCGATTCTGTACTTCTACGGAGTGATGCAAATCATAGTTATGAAAGTTGGATGGCTTCTTCAACAAACCATGGGGACCACAGCTTGCGAGTCCATGAATGCAGCAGGAAATATATTTTTGGGAATGGTGAGTATTTTGCTTGGCATTCTTTACATTTTTAGCACATTAATTTTGATATTCAGTTTAGTCGTTTCATGTGCGATGCGGCGCTTCCCCGAATGAAAATGGATCTACTGGCCGTAAGGCTCTTTGAAAATAAAAAAATGTGCAATGGCCGTTAGGTTACGTTCTTTGGTTAAAAAAAAGGGTTAGGTTCTTTGATTTAAATAAAAAAAATTAGGTTCTGGCCGTTAGTTCTTTGAAAAAAAAAATGAAATGTGCGATGTTCCTTCCACACATTGTCTGGAATTAGTGAGAATTCCGTCTTCTACAGAGAGTTACTGCAATCATGGTTTGCGGCACACCCGAAACCTGCGATTTCGTGCCCCTGCCTTTCTCCTGGGGGGCGGGGATACATGTGACGCACATGCCAAGACGGCAAGCAGCAGTGATCAGCCATTGCCGGTGTAGCTTAATTGGGAAAGCATTAAGCTTCGGAGCAGAATGATTTAGGTTCGAGTACCACCACCGGCAAAATTTGGGTTTCACAATCTCCTAACGCACCAAGAATCGGATCATTTCCTGAATAGGCTACAATAGTCGATTTTCATGTCGTCAGTCTCCCTTGACTCTTCTGCTCCACCAGCTGTTTTCGTCCACAGGATAGCCTATTGTTGGAAGATTTTTTGCGTATCGAACCATTCACGGTAAACCCCTGCTACTGTTACGCGTAAAAGTTCCAGGAGGATGGCAGTTTGGTAGGCCTAAGCTTAATAGACTACTAGGTTTGCTGATACGGGAGTATGGGATAAGCTTTGCTGCAGAACCTACCCTCTGACGTCACCTGTTTTACAAGAGAACCCAACGAACAGGCGAATTGTCTGCTGTCTATTAACATGCAGCAGTTTGTTAGAAGCAATGCATTGGCGTAATCACTTCGTAAATTTAGTTCTGTAATCAGGGCAAGGGAGGGGTTTGGGGGTTTAAACCCTCCCCGAAATGTCGTACTTAAATAAAGAGAGGGTAGATAAATCCATATACTTATATAAAGTATGGCATATAATTTGAAAAATGGGAAGTATTAAACATAAAAATTTCGGGTGCAATAAAATGTGACAGAGAGAAAATACTCGACATGTTTAAAATGTACGGTGAAAATTAATTTTCAAATTCAGAACCCTCCCCGAAAATTCTTTCTGGCTACGGCCCTGTCTGTAATAAATGAATTTCTAATTATTTGTCGCCGAATTTGATTATCACTAAGTGCCAACATGGTTTCAGAGAAAAATCGAACGATTTCTTATGCAAAATACTGTAAATAAACAAATGCACCGGCGCACTCAGTTGGTGTAGCCCAAAAGCCTACGCTCTTCCCTTGAGCTATCACTTGGTCCTTCGTTCTTTGTTAATGGCTGCGTATTTTTAAATATATTTGTACAAGATTTTAAATATATATTTTATGAATCATTGGAAACACTTTAATACGGCGGACATACTGTTATCGCTTCCTAGTATTTTGGGAGATGTTTTCTCCTGTGTATTTTTATTTGCATCTTCAGTATTTTTGGCCACCCACAAAAGAAATACTCTGGGTGCCACTGAACAAATGTGAGAAATAATATACCTAAAATAAAAAATCATTTTTTCATGTAGTTATCTTTAGAAGCTTGCGTTTTCTATTTTTTTTTTTTTTTACTATGTCAGTTGCGAATTGATGTTCCTCATCCGAATCATAATACGTGTTTTGATGAAAAGCTTTAATGCTTTAATGCCTCTGCTGAATTTTAGAGGAAACTTTTTTTCTATTGCCTGTGATATGTTTCTCCTGATATATTTCATTTTTTTTTTAATTTCATGTTCGCCATAGATTTGGAGGAACATCCGCTTAACGCTTTTTCTGCTGCAACCCCATTAGCTCACTTTGCATATCCCTTTCATAGTCACCTTCCGCAAAATGTTTAGAGCAAGCACAGGGGCGTACTGGTAGCCCCCGCAAACCTCGCATTGCGGGAGGGGGGCTCATGATTAAAAGGGCCTCTAGCCTCACCAAAAAGATTTTATAACATTTTTTTGCGGAAACTTTATATGAAGCTGCTTATAAAAATCAGCCAGGAATTAAGGCATTTTTGATGAATGAAGTATTAAAATGAAAGCAATTTTGGCTTTTTTCTTCAATAAATATGTAAATTTTTAAAAAATCATTTGCTTTGTTTTAGTTTATAAAAACTGGATGACGAGATAACAGCTATTCTAGAGGACTTGAGGCCCCTCTTTCCAGCCATAGCAATAGTTCCTACTCATGTATGTTAACAAGAGAATGTGAAAGTTCAATGAGTGGAATTTTTATATCAATGAGGGTAAGGTGTTATTTATTACAATTGTTTGCATATAAATACGCATTATTCAGAATATAATAAACTAAAAGGTGTTCTTCGCGATAACGAAGAAACAGAAATCTGTATCATTTTTTTTATAACAGAGTTAAGAGAAAAAGCTTTTACCATGTGCAAAAGATTGCGGCATTATGTTAAGCGTATTTCCTATATTCAGGAGTAAATGATTTAAGTAGTTTTAAGTTTTTTGTGCTACAATACTTAATTGTTACTTAGTTATTTGCTTACTTATGTTCTGACATTTCGTATACATCGGAAAAAGTCATTATATATTGTCACACTGCAGTTGCATGTTTTATGTGAGTGTAATCGTTATGCATTTTAAAAAGGATAGCCTTTGTTCTCTAAAAGAATAAATTTTGCATGATATGATTAACTTTGGCGTAAGTGTTTAGTTGTACTTTGTATCGGTATAAAACTAGGGCAATCATTTGAATTACAATGTGCACATTTGTGTTTCACGCAATAAAGTGTAATAATTTTGGTTTTACGAAAAATACACGTAGGTTCCAAGGAACTTGCTTTATTAAAACGCCCGTGAAGCCTCGTTAAAAACATGGAAGTTAAAATTTTTAGTAATAGAAAGCTAATAGATTTTCGGAAAAGGGCCTCGAAAATATTTCTTCCGGTACGCCACTAAGCAAACAGTAGCATTCTGGATTAAAAAAAGCAAACGAAAAAAGGATCTCGTTTACAGCGTGATTTCCATTACTTCCAGAACTCAATCACTTTCGGAAATCTATGGCATGCAATCGACTATCCTTTGATATTTCTATAGTTATTCTTGCAATCTGCAACAGCGCAGGAACTTGAAGGCATCTCGAAAGAATAGATTATTTGCAAACAAACTTAGCTCTATTCTACTGAACTTAGTACATATCAGGCGCAGACTGGCCCTGCCGCTGGGATACCGGGAGAATTCCCGGTGAGCCTTCATATTCTGGGCCGGGTAGGCCTTATGCCAATTCAAAAAAAAAAAAAAAAATTATGTATGTATATATATATATATATATAGAAAGTTATCCTAAAACGGCAAGGGTTTTTTGCACTAGTTTGACGCCACTAGAAAAAAAAAGATAGGTATCATATGTTCTGCTGAGCCTAACAGTGTTTCTGATACAATCCCCACCCCCATCTCGACTGTAAAACTAATGCTCCATTCCTTTCGGCTGATTTCCTTTGATTTCCTGTAACTCAACTCCCTTTCCTATTTGCAGTTGAAGTTGAATAATCAATACAATATAATCAAATATACCATCAATAATCTAGAACAAAAACATGAAAACCGTTGGATACGTTAATGCATTCAGGTTCACCTACAGTAAAATCTTCAGGTTGCTTTGCCTATATGTCATCATCATCATCATCATTGTCAACCATTATCAATCCACTGCTGGACGAAGGTCTCCCAAGTTTCCTCCACAACGGTCTGTCTTGTGCCAGTCTCCTCCATGTCACCCCTGCATACTTTCGAATTTCATCCACCCATCTCCTATGTGGTCTTCTTCTGGGTCTTTTCCTGTCCCTTGGAATCCAATCTAAAATTTCGGCTGTCCATCGATGATCTGTCCTTCTGGCAGTATGTCCAGCCCATTGCCATTTCAGGGATTTAACTTTGATCATGATGTCTTCCACTCTTGTCATTTTTCGGATCCACGAGTTCCTCTTCTTATCTCTCCTGGTTACACCAAGCATGCACCTCTCCATGCTTCTTTGAGTTGTCTGCAGCCTTTGTATGTCTCTTTTAGTTAAGGTCCACGTCTCTGCACCATACGTAAGCACTGGAAGGATGCATTGATCAAACACTTTTCTTTTAAGACATAATGGCATATTGCTCTTGAAAATTATGCTGTTTCTTCCAAAAGCTCTCCAGGCAAGTTTTGTACGCCGATTAATTTCTTCATCAATGTGACCCTCACTTGATATCTGCTGTCCAAGATAAACGTACGTGTCTGTTATCTCCAGCTTTTCTCCATCAATCGATAAATCTTCATTTCTTGTAAAAGCATTGAACATCACTTTTGTCTTCTGAAAGTTCATTTTTAATCCCACTTCTTTACTCTTGTCAGCAAGTTCCTGGATCATACTCTGCAGCTCTGATGAGGTCGTTGCAAAAATGACTACGTCATCAGCAAAACGAAGGTGGGTTAGATAATCTCCATTAATCTTTATCCCCTTGTTTTCCCAGCTCAGCGACTGAAAAACACCCTCCAATGTGGCATTAAAGAGCTTCGGAGATATGGTGTCACCTTGTCTCACTCCCTTTCCAATTTTTACGTGTGTTGTATTTTCAAACAGCCTAATCTTTGCACTTGCATTTTCATAGATGTTATTAATAATATTAATGTATGCATCTTCAATACCGCAGGTTTTCAGAGCCATTGTAACTGCTGATGGTTTCACCGAATCAAAGGCTTTTTCATAATCGATAAAAGCCATGCACAATGGAAGTTCATATTCCCTCGCTCTTTCAATTAGTTCTCTCAGCACGTGGATATGATCTATTGTGCTGTAGCCACTCCTGAATCCAGCTTGTTCTCTCGGTTGAGCCATGTCTAGTGCTACCTTCAAGCGGTGTGAAAGAACTTTAGTGAAGATTTTATAAACTACTGATAGGAGGCTGATAGGTCTGTAGTTTCCGAGATCCTCAATGTCACCTTTCTTATGTAGCAGGATCATTGTAGCGGTGTTCCAATCCTCAGGAATCTTTCCTTCATTAAGGCATCGAGTGAAAATTTGGGCGAGTACTGTTTCGATTTCTCCACTTGCTTCTTGTATGATGTCTACAGTAATTCCATCTTCTCCTGGAGCTTTTCCTCGCTTCATGTTCTTGATTGCATGTGCAACTTCTGCTGGAAGGACTGGAGGAACTCTGGTACTGGTATCTTTCATGATGTCTGGAGTGCATATATCATCCCTTTCATATAATTTGGAGTAGAAATCTTTCACTCTTGTCAAAATTTCGCCTCTATTTCTTGTTACAGAACCATCTTCTTTTTCTCAGTGCCATAATCTGTTTTCTTCCCTTACTGAGATGTCCCTTTGCTATCTTTAGGCTTTGGTTGCTTTCAATTGCTTTCCTCACTAGTTCACAGTTGAATTTCCTTACGTCTTCAATGATACTTTTTCTTACTGTCTTGCATAGCTCTATATATTCCACTTTGGAAGTCACATCTTCTTTAGTTGTCCTCATCACTCTTCTTTTTTGCATCAACATTTTGGTTTTTCCTGATAATTTGTTCACATGCAACTTGTTCTTAGACCCAGCTAATTTTGTTGCTGTTTCCATAAGAGCTTTGGTTACTTTTCTGTTAACTTCAGAGATGTCCACTTCTTCCGATGTTAGGCCTTCTAAAGCAGAGAACCTGTTCTTCAGTTCTAACTTGAAGGTATTATGGTGTTTTTTAAGGTTGGTTATGTCAATAGATTTTGTTTGTCTTATGAGCTTGCCACGTTCAAGTTTAGTGTTGAGGTGCATCTTACATCTCACCAATCTATGGTCACTACCTGTGTTGAACTTGTTTAGCACACTGCAGTCTTCTATGACGAATTTTTTGTTACACATAATAAAATCAATTTCACTTGTTGTCCCATTTGGATGTCTCCATGTCCATTTCCTGTGTGGCTTGTACACGCACATATATATGCTTTTCTTTTTAATGGGATCTGCATCCGATTTACTACCTTTTTGGCGTTACAGTTACATGAATTCTTAAACTGGAGTTTTGGAAATTCTGCTTCACGTATTGCAAAAATGCTGCTTCCATTTGAAAGTAATTAAATAAACACTTATCTTCGCATTCTTTACCTTCTCTCACTTCATAAATTTGTACTGAAATTCTTGCAATTCCGAATATTTTTAGTTTATTCAAGATAGTTTTTCGTGAATGTTTAGTTTATGATCGGTAAGTCGTGCAAATAATAATAGTAATAATAACAACAACAATAATAACAATAATAATAGTATTGGCACATTTGGCTTTCCTTTCTCACTAAAAGCGAACCAAATATTACAATTCTGATTTCAGCAATCGCAACGAAATTCGTCAAAATGGAATAAAATCTTCAACAGCCTCCTGTGAGAACGTACCGTGTCGCTTTAGGAGCGGAAGAAAAAATTTCTCACATTAAATTTAACTAGGAATATCTTACGCTGCGGTGAAAAAAATCATTAAAATGTTAGTTAATGATTTCCTCAACAGAAAGACTGCAGTAATTCGTAGACTTGTGTTGAAACGGTGTTGCTGATATAACTTTTATTACAGGGTTCCTTGATAATTTTTTTCCAAAAGTGGGCTGCAAAAACTCCGTTGTAAGGGCCGTTTATGAATGTCCAGTCTGCCACTGGTGCATATGCACTAAAATTATTCAAGAAACAAAACACAGCGCTTTGAACAAGAATCAAATGACATTTGCTACTGCTTTGACCTCCGGTGCACCAAACCAGTTGGTTTGTCAGACAGCTAACGTCATCAGACCATCTCCTCCGAATTCTCGCGAAGGAAAAGCTTTACAGGCGTCTTACGGGCACAACGTTGTGTGTTAAAGAACCTTGGGTAGACCCTAGAACCGGCACGCCTGGGGCTAACAATCATTCCATGTTCGAAGTCGCTCAGATCATTCCTTTTGATCATTCCGACCCTGAATCGAACGTTACCTGATGCTTGATGAGCTGGTCTGCCAGAGTTACACCGCGCTCACATGCCGTCTTACGTTATTAGAGTGAGTAATTTATGTGACGAGGGAAAGTGTGCCAAATAAACTAGCACCTCGGTGTATATTTTCTGAGGGAAAAGAAGTGCGTTTCATATTAATGTCATGAATTTGAAATGTCCTCTATTTTTATCATTGATTGTGATTTATATTTGTTCTGTGCAGCTATTGCATTCCACCTCTCTTTGCTGTGCAGTCACAACTTTGCACTCCTTTTCACGACATTTTTTTTTTCTGCTGCTGCAGAAAAAAAAAAAAAAAAAAAGAATGCCATACGCTTCAGATATTTTATTTTCTTTGAAGAAAGAAAGCCTGGTTTTGATTCCATTGTTCTTCGCTTCTTACTCAGTCAGCTCAAGGTTGCCGAGCGAAGTTATTTGAAGCTATTCTTCGAGTGCAATATTATTCACATAAATTTGAGATGACGTAATATGCATCGTAAAACGTTGTCACATCCTATTGCTTTTTCATTGCGAAATAATATATATTTTGGCAATGCTATTTTAAAGGCACAATAGCTGACGAGTTTTTACTTATTCGTGTAATAAGTTACGTTAACCGAATTCGTTCAGTACAAGATTTAGTTTCCTAAAAACGTGATGTTACGAAAGAGATGTGTTTAAATAGGCATTCGACGTAATTCATTCATAGTAAAGTATGGATCCTGTAAGGTTTACTGTTCTCTTTTCCTTTTCAATCGCTTTCACACTTCCAAGTCACTTTCCTTTTAAGGTTTTTGATTTTGGAGAACAGAAAGAGGTCGTGGGGAAACAAATAATATGCTCAAAAAAAATGTTAGGTATATTACGGAAACCCTTTCCGATACGAAAAAAATATTTCAAAGCAGATTTTTAGGGGGGTCAACAAAAAAGATAATGCTCTTACGTCTCTTAGAGGACATCTGCGCATAATTTAAAATGCTCAATGCAAACAGTGTTGTTCGTAGTATGTACATTGAATCAACTACAAAAAAAAAAAAAAATACCAACCGAATTTCTACATAATTGGTAAAACATACACAAAGAGATGTAGCTATTTTTCGCCACTAGTGGCTGAAATGCGAGCTACGAAAAATCACAAATTGCGCACAAAACATTTCTCATAACGGAAGATATCCAAGGCAAATGGATTTTACAAATCGGTTTCTTGGAAACGAAGATTCGGCTCCAAATGTGGTACAAATAGAAATGAACACTTATACCACCTAGTGGCAAAACTGTGTGTTAAGAGAACTGGCAAATAAATGAAAAATATTCCTCGCCATATATGACGTATATTCTAATTTAACTTTCATTTTTAGTTTCTCTCCCGATGTAAATTTTGAGTTCGTTCCCTTTAAGCGTTTCAACCTTAACGTTATATTTTCTCACTCACTGAATATTATGTATGTGGCAATAGTTTTCTCGGTAAAAAAATTTCTGACTTCACATTATTTCCCCGGTGAGTTTTCTAAGTTGCAACACTGGTAGTGAGTCCAAGTTCAATATAATGATATGCATTGTGAAGTTTGGAGTGGGCAGAGCATGGTGTAGTTTCTTTTGGTCAAAGATGTGATGCTAATGATTCTTAAAGAGCAAAATTGATGATTCCGTTTGTTAAGCGAGCTAACGATTTGTTGAAAGGCAGTATCTTTTGAGTTAAATATTTTTGAACGGAATTTAGATAATGTCTTGATATTGCATGTTTTCAAGATAACGATTTAACATTTGAAGTGCATGTTGATAGCAGCATTTGTTATTGTAAAGTGATTGTGAATCAACGTTGATGTGCCAATAACAGGAATAAAGCTGATTCGCTGAAATGTAAATACTACACCGGTGTCCAATATTAAGCGTGACAAATACAAAATCATGAGTAACGCATAATCCACACGACAGAGTTTACTGACACTTGGTACGGGCATACATATATCGATAACGCAGCAATACACAACAGAATAGGAATGTCATTACCCTATGAGGAAGAAGCATGCGCATGACAGCCCAAAAGTAATGCAGGAAGTGGTGCGGATTAAGAGGGGCTAGTAGGAAGCGTGATTACCCCGAATAGCGATACAGCGCGCACAACGAGCCCTCGTGGTGTTTACAAGGCTGTGAATGAGAGTTTGGGGTAATAAATGCCACTCCTCCCCAAAGGCGTGTCGGAGTCCCGGGAAAGTTCTGGGAGGGGAATTTCTGCTTGCAATTACACTTCCCAGGGCATCTCAGACACGATCAAATCGGGTTCAGGTCCGGAGATCTCGCGGGTTACTCCATCTTGCGAATATCCTCACTCTCCGGAAATTTGTCGACTAGCCAAGCCCTATGACGACGAGGGTTATCGTCTATAAAAAGGAACTAAGGATTAACAGCTCCCTTGAATATCCGTACAGAGGGTTCTAGGATGTCATCCTTGTAATCCCTGTGGCATGCAGTAGTCGGGGTACCTCATGGAAACACGTGAAGCGTCGTGCGTCAATCCAACATGCTATCCCAAACCAGGAGTCCTCCACCACAGTAGTGGTCAATTTTCCTAACGTTGGAGGGAATATTTCGGCTTCCAGCCTCTCTCCAAATGCACATACGTCGAACATCTGTGTTTAGTTTGTACCGCGACTCGTCACTGAAGAGAAAACAGCCCGGTTGATAAGGGGTCCTGGGGTGACGGTGTCGGGCCCAATTCAGACGCACCCTTTTGTGCGATGCGGCGAGTGGGATAAAAACCATTGGCCTTCTTGCATACAGACCTCTTTCATGGAGTCTTCTGTAAACTGTTTGCCTTGATATCGCGGTTCACGTAGCAGAAGAGAGTTCCTGCGAGAATTGCCTGCCTGTCGACTTACAGCGGTGAACTATAGAGACAAATATTGGTCGTCTTCACTTGTTGCAGCACGTGGGCGTCCTTGTTTCGGCCTTTTGGTAATTTTCCCGGTTTCCTGAAACTGTCAAATGTCTCCAGAGATTGGAGACCACTTACTTTGACACATTCATCCATCTTGCTACTTCAGCTTGCGATTGCCCTGCTTCCAGTTTACCGATCGCTCTCTACCGTAAAGAGTCTCTTAAGCGATGGAGCGAAGCCATTCTTCTAGTCCAACTGAGCTTCAATTGCTGCCCCCCGCTGAGAAAAACGTTCATCAAGGTCACGTGCCTTCCATCTCGATGATGTAGGTCGTTATTTGCTTATTTTCATATGAGTTATCATAATGTAGTTTGGGTACGTCGATTTAGCGTTTCCGCTTGCACATGTCTCCGAAAGAACTTTACAACAGGTCATCTCGTTTTGAACATATTCTCGAATTTGTATTTGTCACATTAATTTTGGACACCAGTTTATTTGCTGATTCATAGATACTAAACCGTTTGATTACAAGTGTTTAGTTAAAAACAATCAAAAGTGCATAGTTAAGGTTTATAACGAAGTAAATTTCTCCGTCATTTTTATCTGCGCCAGGATTCGAACCCGGACCCCCTCATTCCGGAACAAGTTGCTCTACCAATTGAGCTACGCGGACGTTTTATTCTGATTCCTATCTGCCTTTATGTCGTGTGCGTCCTTCGGGCAGGTACGTCACATCTCCTGGTACGTTACATCATCTCCCCCTTATTTTATTTTTTTTTTCGAAGTGCTGGAGAAGGGATTCTCTTATTTTTCCTATAGTTCGGGCGCCATTATAACGAAGTAAATTTCTCCGTCATTTCTGTCCACGCCGGGGCTCGAACCCGGATCCCCTCATTCCGGAATAAGTCACTCTACCAATTGAGCTACGCGGACGTTTTATTCTGATTCCTATCTGCCTTTATGTCGTGTGCGTCCTTCTGGCAGGTACGTCACATCTCCTAGTACGTTACATCATCTCCCCTTCATTTTTTTTTTTTTTCGAAGTGCTGGAGAAGGGATTCTCTTATTTTTCCTATCTCGCGGTGTGGAAATAACATCACACCATTGCGAGATTTTGAACGGTCGGGTCATCCGGATAGTTCGGGCGCCATTATAACGAAGTGAATTTCTCCGTCATTTTTATCCGCGCCAGGATTCGAACCCGGATCCCCTCATTCCGGAACAAGTTGCTCTACCAATTGAGCTACGCGGACGTTTTATTCTGATTCCTATCTGCCTTTATGTCGTGTGCGTCCTTCGGGCAGGTACGTCACATCTCCTGGTACGTTACAGGTTTAAATCTTATAGCTTGCAACTACTACGAGCAAGAGTTAAACTAAACCTTTAACTTCAAAGAATAACATAAATCTTGATGATTTCACAGTGAACAAAACAATATATTTTCACATTGTGTTGATTTTTGTTGAGTAGCTGTCTGGACGCCCACTGCTACTCTGATCGGCTACAGTATCCCTACTAGCCGCACATCCTTCAGCAGCATGTTGACACGATACTGCATGTTTACCAAACATTTACAGTATTACAAGCTGTCGACAGGTTTCATCAGCCAGCGAAACTTTCTTTGCCCATAAAAATCGAGCCTCTTCCCGAGATCAACGTTCTTTCGAGCCCAATCGTCATTTTGAACTGCCACGGCACAGCTGTAGTATGTGCATGCGCCTTCAATCTGCGCTGTGTTGCTATTCGGTACATTACTGTCTATATGCATGGCTTTTGCTCTACCTACAGGTAAGTTCGTGGAATGTTCACCTAATTTTTTGATTCGAGAGTATATCTTGAACCCAATGTTATAACCTTATTTGCTGACTAGGTACATGTCACGTTAATGTTTTTCTTTCTATAATGTAAACATCTTTCGAATATTTCGTATGGTATTTACGCCTTGAAATAAAAAAATATCATAGATGTTCTTCTTCTCCTCCTTGTAGACGGAAGCCCCTCTCCTCATACGGCCATATTTGCCTGTATTAACCAAGTCTGAGCTGCATGCAGTTCTTACCGGTGGATTTGCCACGATAGCAGGATCTGTACTTGCTGCCTACCTAAAATTCGGGGTAAAATATTTTTATATATACCTTTATAAATAAGCAAGAAAATGCATATGCTCAAGCTTTGATGTTTATGTACTGATGAAAACGCATGTGCATATTTACATGTGTAAACATCGTGGACTCTTCTCTCCCCGAATCCTTATTCTTCTCTTTCAGTTTTTATTGAAGGAAAATGGTCTGATTAAAAGCTATGAACTCGTTAAAAAATCTGGCAGTTAAAAAAAAGTAGTTCACATACCTCGAACGAACGCACTTTGAACTATGCAGAATAGTGCACTTGGTTTGTCGTTCTCAAACTCACATCTAACTATGAACAAAAGCGGATGCTGTCAGTTAGTCTAAAGCAGGGGCGTTTCGTCTAAAGGAGCAAGTAAGCTTGTACTCTTGGCGATATAATCGAGGTCATTTTATTAGACTAACGAATAAATTGAACACATGCTAAAAACATTTCGTTGAAGATTAAAACATATTAATCAACATTATCTGTTGTGTGATAAAGGCATCGATTTGTCAGGAAACACACCTTGGATTGCGGTGCGTTTTTCAAAATCCAGATTTGCCCAGAATAAGAAAATGATTTTAATTTGTTAATGAGAGCCAAGTGCCGTTGTTTCACTCTAAGTGGGTCTTTGAGAATGCTCAGTTAAGAATCCTTCTTGAAGGTCAACAGCTTTCCGCACGATAACATGGGAGCACATTTTAGTTTTGGTTCAAGCTCATTTCATTGACGGAAAATAATTCACTTGCTCTCTGTTACAACTTCCGTTAGTTTATAGAAAGTGCTGCTGAAACAACAGTTCTTCACTCATTCGTTGCAGCAGAAAATGGAAGTCTATGCGTGCATCATTAATTGCTGTAGAATGCAAAAATAAAATGCTTTGGGAAGGGCTGTGGCCCTGTGTGTGGCTTAGTAGTGATCGTGCACGACTTGGGGCCGGAGATATCACCAATTTGAGCTTCCGCTGCCGCCAAGCATGCGTCGTGATTTGCCAGTGAAGTGAACCGTCCACGGTGGAGACGCTTTATAAATAAGTCAACCCCCTGAAAACACGGCTTCAACCTATTGTGTAGTACAAGTAGTGCCCGATACGGGAATAACAACTAGCCAACATACTGAAATGAAAAATTATGGCCGCGCCCGGTGGCTTAGTGGTAAGAGGCGCGTGCTTCCCTCTGATCACCTGGCCTGGTACCCAGGCTGGAATCCCGGATGAGATATGGTTGTTGTGTTTGACCTACGACTATGCCCCTTCTCTGAAACCAGTGACACGAAATTACGTACGAGAGACTTACGGGGGTAGTTAAACCCTAAAAGATAAAAAACAGAGAGTAAGAAAGAAACCACTAAGTTATTGTTAACACACTCCTCGGAAAAAAGCGCTAAATACCTTGGTCTCTGACATACTGCGTGATCAGGCGTCAAGGCATGAAGAGAGACAGTTACACTGTGGTGTCAAAAAATCCCTTGTTGAACAGAAAAGTGCGTTTATGCAGAAGCATCAGATTATTGTTTCCGGACACGCGGAGATATAAGTATGTTTGGGTTGTGCATAGCAAAGCTCGCCGAACGCCGTACCGGTCCTCAGGAGAGGGTCACCCCACCTCTGCAGGTGTTGCACAGGCGCGTAGCCTTCGTGCCAGGCTAACCCCCACCCCTATCGTTCAGGTGGTTTTGGTCCAGACCGTCACCTTCTTCAACTGTAGCCCTTTAGAGCTAGTCTAATGTACGCAGTAGACTCCTTCAGCATCACAGCCTGATTGACTGTTCTCAAGCATGCTCGATGCGATTCAGATCGGGCAAGATTGCGGATAATTCCATCCGTATGATCGCCACTTTCTAGTAGTATCAATTCACGTGCCTCGCACGATGAGTTCAGGTGTTGTTTTCCTGAAAAATAGACTCAATGCCGCTAACCAAGTTGTAGGGTTTCATTATGGGTAGTAGAACATGGCTTCGATACTTCATAGCGGTCAGGTTGCGCTGGACAAGAAAAATCGCCGTGCGGCGTCCATACATGATTTCGGCCCGAAACATCGCTGAATCCGCTTGGTTGGGAGCTGAAGGAGCGCAGCTGGTCCTACCTCTCTCCACACATGTTGTCTACGATTGTCAGAAATCAGGGTGAGATCTTTCCTCTCGATGTCGATTGAGTTAAATGCTCCGTGGTTAGCCGTTGGTCCAAAAACAGAAAGAGAGAGATAAAGAAAAAAACAGACAGATATAGCAGGATGTTTTTCAATAGAACGTTGTTTTTTCAAAAGCCACATGGAGTTTTTTTCGAGGGTTAAGGACTCCCGTGAGCAACTGGTGGGAGGACGGGCGACACCAGAGAGGAGTCTTCCGTATCTACATTATGGGACAAACACACCACCAAAGTTTCATTTGGAATTGTATCGGGCCATTACGCATGCACAATTATCCAGAAGCCTACGCCCCCCTGACCACTCTGCAACCACCATGAGGATTGGCGCCTCGCGGCTGAATTTTTTCATTCTGAAAACATTCAAAAATTTATGTTACGCTGGACCAAGTGTGTTGAAAAGACAATGGATTATGTTTGAAAACCGCAACCTACTGATTTCTGAATTGCTGGTAATTTTAATAAATTCACTGTAAACACTTTTTCGCTTGCCCTTATAAAGCCAACGTGTGGTTAGAAAACAAAGAATTGAATAGGTGTCTATCCTGCTCAAAAATTCTCGAGGATGTAACAAGCTCCATAATTCTAAGGCGGCTAGGGAACTTGAGGAACGCATTTTCATAATCCTTCTCTTCATTTTCGAAGCGATTAGAATGCATTTTCACAGTGTAAATACCTCAGTGATCAGAAAGCAGCTATTTTTTCGTGCGAAATTTCAAATAACTAATGTTCTTTATGAGCGAATGTATTTCCTGAGTGTGTGTCTTCAGCTCTTCTCTTAAGAAAGATTAAAGGAATTCAGTTTTTTTTTTGTTTTTTTTTCTCATCTCCATATGATTGTTGTTTTAAGAGTATTTTCAGATCGGAACTGTTAGCAAGTCGTAGCACTCATGCAGAGAGTACAACCATTCATTCGGAATCCGGACTAGTTTTGGGATCAGCGAAGTTAAGAAATTAAAAATCAAGTATCCTACGTCGCAGAGGAGGAAAATTCCCCACAAATGAGAAAGATTGTGATCCAGATGATCGCAGGGGCGAAGAAGAAGAATATTTGTCTTTAAGATTATATGTCAGATTTTATCGGGGAAATTTTCACTTAATCTTAAACAAAAAATCACAATGTTCGACGTAGAAAATGACACACCATAAAGGAAACCACAAAATAAGACGAAACTTGCTGTACATGTAAATGGGAAAGAAGTGACTTAATTTATAAGGGTTTTTGTTTGTTTGTTTGTTTGTTTGTTTTTGTTCGGGGTTTTAACGACCACCGTGAGCAACTCAATGGGTCTCCCGGTCCTAATTTAGGGCCACTGGTTCCAGATAAGGAAGATAGCCAGTGCCGTAAGACAAACACAACATATATGCCTAACGGGATTCGAACCCGGACCCATCTCTGACAAATGGTCATGAGCCAGCACTTAGAGGACTGCGCCACCGGGGCGGCTTCTAAAGGTTTACGATGGGTGAGGAAAACAATGTGGCCCAAGTCCCAATAAGTTCGTATGACCACCATGCTGGGCTTGTACATTCGACACAACGGCATGGCATCGAGTGGAAAAGTCTCCAAATAATGTCCTGAGGTATATTTGATCATACGTCGTCGACCTATGACCACAATTTATCGGTATTGCCAGGGTGTCGTGAAGAGACGTTAATTTGTCTGCCAATGGCGTCCCACACGCTCTCTATTGAGGAAAAGTCTAGGGACAGCCTTGTCCAGCGCAGCACCTAGACATCTTGTATGCACTGTCTGCTGATATTGGCAGTGAGCGGAGGGGTATTATCTTGTAACTGGGCATCAGGGATATCACGGAGAGACGGAAACAAAGCGTGCTGTAGCACCTCATCGACGTATCATCGTGCTGTTAGTGTGCATAGGAGTGGTGAACGTCTGTTGGAACTGATAGCGCCCGAAACCATGACCCCAGGCTGAGAAGCAGCACGACGCTTACGGGTGGCAGCAAGATAATCCCGGTGACCACGTTGTCTCCAGACTCAGAATAGGAAATCGTAGATGCTGAGACAGAAGCGAGACCTCGCTGTATACGACATGTTCCATTCGTCTCACCACGCATATCTGCTACGACAACGCTGCATTCTTGCGCGACGGTGTACTGCGGTGAGTGGCAGTCATCGCAATGGCTAGCGAGAGCACAAGCCTGTTTATGATAATCTGTGATTCATAGTCCCTATCGATAAGGGGATGTCCATAGCTACCTGTACATTTCATCAAATGTCGTCCGCTGTGAAATGTGGGGCTACTATGGCTTACCATTGAATGCGGTGATCGAGGTGTTCGGACGTCCACCAACGTGCACCGGTCCCACAGCAGCGAGGCACGTTACTTTCCTCCCATCATTGTCTTTACATTCGTCTGATGGTTGTTGCCTTCCTACCTTTCCACAGCGATGCGCTGCATGGACCAACCCGCAGTATGTAGCCCTATGGGGAAGTTTCTGGTAAAGGTATCCGTGTGATGACAGGAGTCCCGATGACCACGAATCGGCATTCGCACTCCTTACACGTGCTTACGCCACTGAGATTACTACGACTTACTGGTCAACCTGCCCAGGTGGGGACGACCAAACTTAACAACGCCGAGCCATTTTGCCCTTTATCTCCTTCACCTATCACGTGATTAGTTGGCAACTACAACCACTTACATAAGCCAACTGGCGACACCGCTACCAATTTGCATAGTCCTCCAACAAATACTTCCTGATGTGGCGTGTTTTATGTCGAGCAGTGTAGTTGCTTGCAGGGTGTACAGGTGAGTATTAATATAACTTGGGGACTCAAATCTCCTCCGCATTCCTTTTGGTTTGCTGTGCCTATTGTACAGCTAACGTCGGGTATTTTTCTCGCGGTCAGCCTTTTGATTAATACATTTTTATTCCTTATTTATTACCTCCTCAGTAGCGCAGTGGTCTAAGCACTGGCTTATGACCATTCGTCAGTGATGGGTCCGGGTTCAAATCCCAGGTTAAACATAGATGTTGTGTTAGCGTTACGGCACTGGCTGTCTCCCTTCACTAGAACCAGGGACCCTAATTTAATGACGAGGGGGTGGGGCTGCTTATAGCCCATAGAGCTCACAGTGGTTGTTAAACCTCAAGCAAAACAAAATATTATTTATTGTCATGATTTTTCCACAATTTCTTTCTGGTCAGATTTGATGTCCAGCACGACATTGCTCATTATGTTCAGATACGGTGATCACCTCGCTATGTAATGACTCGTATGAAGTGTTAATAGCAACTGTGTGTTAAGTTCAGACTCTGTTGTGCGAACCGAATCCTCTGTATACCTTGACGTAAGTCCAACTAGAGGTCTGCACTGGCATCCGGACCTGTACTGGAAGGATTAGCATTTTGCTCCAGCATTAAAAATAATTTCGTCTCACAAAATGAAGACTGACTTTCTAAATAATCAGATGGCGAAGTTCACCGAGAGAAAATAATCTGCCACTGGATGCATTGGTTAATTACAGCTTAAACCGACAAGTAGGGCTATTAGATGAGTCTCAAACGGGAAGGTTTATTTCTTTTAAGGTTGAGATGGTAAAGTTCACTGAGTGAAGCGAATCTGCCACCGGATGCATTGATTGATTACAGCTTAAACCGATGAGTCGAGCTGTAAAATGAGTCTGAAACGGAACGGTTTGTTTTACTTGAGATTGAAATCAAATTCCGTTTTTACGCGTTGGCTTTAGCGACTAAAACACGTGGCTCTTTTTCTTTTCCGAGAAATGTTTACATGAACAGAGTTATCAGCTTCTCGAAACCAAAACGAAGTTCTGGCGCCATTCGTTTCTACGGCAGAGACCAGGAAGTTCGAAATATCTGTTTACATATTTGGGGATCGAGGACTATCCTGTTTGTATTTAAGTGTAGAAGAGGAAAACCATTTACATTTGTATCAGAAGCATTTAGTTAGGCCTAAATCTCCACGGTGTGAGGAACTTCTACAAGAAATTGTACTCTGTGTGACGGAGAACGCATGATGAAAGTATAAAACTGGTCGTGCCGGGCCGGGCCATAAACTGGAAATTCTGAATTGGCCCGGGCCAGGACGGGCTTTCGAAATTAAGGCCCGTGCAGACCTCTTAGTCCAACGTCAACATTTTACCCTGATTGTATTTTCACAAAAGAACTTCCAGCCTATCAAATAGCAGTGTCAACGGTTCATTGAGATAGGAGGTAGTGTGTTTTAATGCTCCTACTTTAGAGTGTTTTTTTGTGTGTGTGTGTGTGTGTTTTTTTAAACATCGGGGATATTACAACTAATGAACTGTTGATTGAAATCTTTATCTATATACGAGTGTGTGATACAGTGATATATCATTTGGGGGTGCAGGGGAAGAAATAAAAATGCCACCGAAATCCAATGTGAAAGGAACAACTGGATCCACTCCATCAGCTGACAAATAAGGCTTGTGGCATCTCAGAGGAATTACTGACTTTCTGAAAACAATGGACATCAGATTTAGAGGTGCTGACAAAGAGCTTTGATGACAGGATTGACACCAGACTTCGTTCCGTTGGTGCGGTTTCAGACGGAAGTGCTGCTATTACTGCAATAAAGGGGGAACTTATTGAAGAGTTGACAGCTACTATCAAGAAACTAGAGGATTGACGTATGGATGAATTCGAACTGAAATTATGTATCTTGCAGTCTACCTTGCAATCTGTCGAAAATTCGCTTGATGACCTGGAACAATATGGAAGGCGCCCTTGCCTTGTAATTTTTAATCTCTCGGAATCTTCTAGAAATCCAGTTAATGAGGTTATTGATTTCTTGAATCAAAACATTAAGTGCAATCTTCTTACAACGGACATAGTCACTGTACATCACCTGGATCGTGGATCACCAACTAGTTCGAGACCTCTTATTGTTAAGTTCCTACGTATGTCACAACGTGACTATATCTACAGAAACAAACGTCTACTAAAGGGATCCGGGACTGTGATTGCCGAAAGTCTTGCAACGGCGAGAAAGACATTCTGTAACAATCTAAGGGCGAGTGGATTGCGGTATTGGACGCAATATGGCAAAATTTCCATTCTTGGGGCAAACGGCCACATAAGGATTATTAAAATTCTAACAAACATCTCGGCTTGCTCTGCAGATGCTTTGAAACAGTTTGCTGCAATTTTTTTTTTTTTTTTTTGCTAACTGATTATTCCTACGGCCTGTATCAGTTTCTTTCCCTGATTGACTTGGGTGGCCCAGCTATGACATACTTTGGGTTTCAAGAGTGTGTTAAATTATTTGCTTCGGGCTTTGGATGCGTGGTTACGTGTGGCTGGTCCCAACTGGTTCAGGACCACTTGTGAGTCCCTGCGTATGTCAAAACATGACTATATCTACAGAGAAGGACGTTGGCTCAAGGGGTCCGGGATGCCGACAGTCTTTCAACGTCAAGACAGACATTCCGTGACAATCTACGGCGAGTGGATTGCAGTATTGGACACCATACTATACAATTTTCATTCTTGATGCAAATGTGGACACTTAAGGATTATTTGAACTCTAACAGACATCTCTAACAACCCTGAAGACGATTTTAAATAGTTTGGTATGTTGCTTACAATTTTTGTTATTTTTAACCTGTTATTTCTTACTTGTGTCTTATATGCTTACTGGATACCAGTTTTACTTGCATTTATTACATCTATGCTTTGTTTTTGTGTTTTTGGTTAACTCGGGATACCCAGTTATACATAAAATAAGCTTCAATTGCATGGTGACCCACTATCTGCACGTTAATATTGATCTATGGGTATTCTGATTATTGCGATATTATGCCGCAGATATACAATCTAATTTAGCCTTTGGTATAGCTTTTTCTGGGTGGCTTTGGGATAATGTCTTTCTGATTATTAGGGCTAATGCTTTTTGAGCTTAGTAACTTTTTTTTTTGGGGGGGGGGATCCCTCACCTGCTTTACACTCTCAATATAGCTGCTCTGCTATTATTGTTACTTGGCCACTTAACCAGAGCGGCCAGGCTGTTGGGCTGTGTATGCCCCTTACGTATATTATACTACAGATTATACACTGACGGGGGAAAAAAATCCCAACACCAAGAAGGGGTTGTGTTAGATAAACGACAGTTTGTAGGCGGTGAGAGTACATCTGTAAGATGACGTATATGCAAATTTCGCGCTCGGCGCATACGTGTGGCGCTAGTAGCGCCCCTCGGAACATGCAAAGCAGGTTTGCTGTAAATACGCGCTGTAACGTTCGTGAGCGTTAGTTATCGTTGAGATTCGACGTAGGGTGTTGATGTTAGTCAAGAATGCCTTTAAGAAGACGAAGAAGCCATTATCAACAGCTCACGGAGTTTAAACGAGGTCGTGTAATAGGGCTACGAGAAGGTGGATTTTCGTTCCGCAATATTGCAGAACGACTTGGCAGGAATGTAGCCACTGTGCATGATTGTTGGCAGCGGTGGTCAAGGGAAGGTACTGCCTCAAGAAGACCGGGTTCCGGCCGGCCACGTGGCACTACTGAGAGTGAAGACCGCAGTGTACGGCGTATGGCCGTGGCGCATCGTACCGCGTCTGCGGCAGCAATTCGAGCTGCGGTTGCCACCACAGTGACACAACGAACTGTTACAAATCGGTTACTTGAAGGACAGCTCCGAGCCAGACGCCCTGTAGCGTGCATTCCACTTACTCCAAACCACTGCCGTTTGCGACGTCAGTGGTGTCAAGCTAGAGCTCATTGGAGGACGGAGTGGATATCTGTTGTGTTTTCTGATGAAAGCCGGTTCTGCCTGGGTGCCAGTGATGGCCGTGTGTTGGTTAGAAGGAGGCCAGGTGAGCGCCTGCAACCAACCTGTCTGCGGCCGAGACACACTGGACCTACACCTGGAGTTATGATCTGGGGAGCAATTTCCTATGACAGCAGGAGCACTCTCGTGGTTATCCCACGCACCCTGACGGCACAGTAGTACGTCGGTCTGGTGATTCAACCTGTTGTGCTGCCGTTCATGAACAGCATTCCAGGGGTGTTTTCCAACAGGATAACGCTCGCCCGCATACCGCTGTTGTAACCTAACATGCTCTACAGAGTGTCGACATGTTGCCGTGGCCTGTTAGATCACCAGATCTTTCACCAATCGAGCACGTATGGGACATCATTGGACGACAACTCCAGCGTCACCCCCAACCAGCATTAACCGTCCCTGTATTGACCGACCAAGTGCAACAGGCATGGAACTCCATCCCACAAACTGACATCCAGCACCTGTACGACACAATGCATGAACGTTTGCGTGCTTGCATTCAACATTCTGGCGGTTACACCGGTTATTAATGTACCAGCATTTCACATTTAAAATGGCTCTTCTCGCGCTTACAATAAGCTGTGATCTTGAAAACTTAATCGATTAAATATGTTACCTATACAAATGTATTGCCGCCATTTCATTCCTCTACAACTATTTTTTCGTGGTGTTGGGATTTTTTTTTCCCGTCAGTGTATGTTTCGGTCTTTCTAGACCTATTGCGCTCTGTCACAACTCTGAGGGCTTATGTTGCTGCTGAGGTGATATAGCATTGGCCTACTGATTCTAATAGGATATTTTACAGGTTACAACCTATTGCCTGCGACTTACAGATGTTTTACAGGATAGAACTATTATTTTGTTTGCCTTACATTCTTGGATATGGATTACCTGCATTTACGATAGTTTATCTGCATTGAAATTAAGTTTACATCACAGTCCTCTGTATGTCGGTATTGGGTCTATGATATCGCAGTGCGTAGTGCTATTTTTGTATATCCTCATTACATAGCCTATTACTTCGAGGGGCACGCCTCTTTTTTTTTTTTTTTTTTTGTAATTTTGCAGTACCTGCCAGGCTATATTTTTCACTGCTATACGCTTTGCAGCTACTAAGATTGTTGGTTATTTTATTAATTATATATCTCAATGTTGAATACCAATCACATTCGTCAAAACTTTAATGCTTTGTGTTGCTTATAATGTCACATAGCTTTGGCTTAAGGCTTCCTGTGTGGTACTAGACAAATGTTGAAATCTAATGCTTGTGACCGGAGGTTGGCTTGGTTGTTGCAGTTACTGTTGTTTACTTAACTCCTTCGGTAATAAGTTACTAGCACTTATGTTGGTTTGAATGCATTCATTTCGAGATTATATTACAGGTTTCTACTTCTGTTGGTATTTGTGCATTCATAATACAGTGGCGTAATGTTTTTGTCTTATGTCATCTCCAGATAGCCTGTGCTTTTGTGGGGTGTGGTCTTTCCCTAATCTGTTTCTTCCATAATCGTACCCGTTACCTCGTGTAATCTAATGTCACTTCATCTAATCAGCCATTATGACTGCTGGGGTTATTTACCTTACATTCTGGTAATACACTGCCGGACAATTGCTAAGGACGGATGACCTCCTTCAACGGTAGCAACCATAAAATGGAAGGCAGGAAAATGTGGAAATTAGCATAAGTGCGGGATACAGTAAGACGTGTTGTGCGTATGCAAATTTTGGATTGCCGAACTTGTTCGTGACGTCATAGCGCTGATAAGAGATATAAAGGATTCGACGCGTATTGACCGTTGTTGTTCAAACGCAAAGGTGAAAGGGAAAGAATCAATTGACGAACTTGCAATTTTCAGTATGTCTTCCCGACATCACCCAGATGATTTTACGCGTGGCCGTATTATTGTCAAGATTGAAGAAGGGCGAAAAATAACAGATGTTGCCAGAAAGTTCGACGTCAGCCACAGTGTTGTTTCAAGGCTTTGGAAATCATTTCAAACAAATGGAGAGTGTAGCAAACGTCACGGGGAGGTCGTGTTCGCAGTAAGACACCTGCAGGAGATCGGTACATAGTGCTATTAACAAAAAGACACCGGCGCAGCACAGCTAGTGAGGTAGCAAATCAGTTTATGGCTGCTACTGGCAAGCGGATCTCTCGAAAAACTGCCGCCAGACGTTTGCATGAAGGAGGACTATACGCCCGCCGTTGTGTTGTGTGCATCCCATTGTCCAGACGTCACCGTACTGCCCGTTTGCAATGGTGCCATTAACATCGCAATTGGACTGATAACGACTGGTCTGCTGTCCTCTTCTCAGATGAGAGTAGATACAGTCTATCGTCTGATTGTCGACGACAACTGATCTGGCGTGATAGTGGTACTGCATATTGTCCAGCAAACATACAGGAAAGGGACCGATATCCGACATGTAGTGTCATGGTATGGGCTGGCATCATGATCAATGGCCGTACGTCCCTCTATGTGCTTCCAACTGGGACTATGACTGGCCAACGATACATTAATGATGTTCTGCTACCTCATGTTCGCATGTTCCGTGGTGCTGTCGGTGATAGATTCATTTTCATGGACGACAACGCAACATGTCATCGAACAGTCGCTGTCCAGGAGTGTCTTGAGAGCGAGGATATTCAACGGCTCGTATGGCCAGCACGTTCTTCAGATCTGAATCCCATTGAAAATGTGTGGGATTCTTTGGGGAGGAGTCTTGCTGGTCGCCAATGCCCTCCAATAAACAAGGACACCCTCATCCGTGCACTGACAGAGGAATGGGATAAATTACCCCAACAGCTGCTTGATAATGTTGTGCAAAGCTTGACACGACGTGTGGAATCTTGCATCGCCCTCCATGGTGGCCATATCTCGTATTGACATCTTACGCCGGAACGCCTGCGGACGGTAAGTGCATTTTTTTCACGTTTACGTATTCTGCACAAAATGGCCTGTGTGTCCCTTGAACACGTTCCAAAGCCTTCTGGATTTCAGAGCACAATAAATTGTCTTTCTTGTAATGTCCTGGCATTCTGACATTATTTTATTTCACTTGGCATCCAACCACACTTACTTTTTATGCGCTATATAGCCTTTTATGATCCGTCCTTAGCAATTGTCCAGCAGTGTATGAGACATAAGTTTACTACCCTTATCGATCCTTGACTGGGATTTGTTTTGATTAACCTAACTACTTCCCACATGATACATTTGTGGGGTGTGGCCTTGCCATAGTTTATTTGTTCTTCAATTGCCCCTGAACCTTTATATCAACTAATGTTATATTAGCTTTTCAGTTATTTCATTGTTAGGGTTATTTCCTTTAATTCCGACTTTATCAGGCAGATTTTTTCAACTCCAGTTAACCCTTAACTTACATTACTTAGTTTAATCTAACTTTCTCCTACATGAAATTAATCGTGATTTATTACATTATTTTAATAGTGCGCTGCCTTGGTGTCACCTTGCATTGCCCTGTTACTTCAAGGATTGTACCTATTGGATTACTTACTCAGCACTTACCGATCATGGTGGCTAATTTTTATTGTCACAGTTTGCTCTAATAGTATGGACTAGGTGCATTAATGGTTTACGCTTAAGTTCAGCTCTACAGGCTGGGCTGCCCTGGGTGTTATATTACGTTAGTTTGTAGCATCAATTGTGGTTTGTGTATGCTAGTTCCTAATCATTGACATTCTGGTGTGTCTTGCCTTTCATTTTGTGTCATCAATACTTGGCGTTTTACTGGTTGGGACCCTTCGTTGGTTCATTCTTTCTGCTATGGTATATGTGACTTCCAAAGTGGAATATATAGAGCTATGCAAGACAGCACGAAAAAGTATCACTGAAGACGTAAGGAAATTCAACTGTGAGCTAGTGAGGAAAGCAATTGAAAACAACCAAAGCCTAAAGATAGCAAAGGGGCATCTCAGTAAGGGAAGAAAACAGATTATGGCTCTGAGAAAAGAAGATGGTTCTATAACAAGAAATAGAGGCGAAATTTTGACAAGAGTGAAAGATTTCTACTCCAAATTATATGAAAGGGATGATACATGTACTCCAGACATCATGAAAGGTACCAGAGTTCTTCCAGTCCTCCCAGCAGAAGTTGCTCATGCAATCAAGAACATGAAGCGGGGGAAAGCTCCAGGAGAAGATGGAATTACTATAGACATCATACAAGAAGCAAGTGGAGAAATTGAAACAGTACTCGCCCAAATTTTCACTCGATGCCTTAATGAAGGGAAGATTCCTGAGGATTGGAACAATGCTACAATGATCCTGCTACATAAAAAAGGTGACATTGAGGATCTCAGGAACTACAGACCTATCAGCCTCCTATCAGTGGTTTATAAAATCTTCACTAAAGTTCTTTCACACCGCTTGAAGGTAACACTGGACATGGCTCAACCGAGAGAACAAGCTGGATTCAGGAGTGGCTACAGCACAATAGATCATATCCATGTACTGAGAGAACTAATTGAAAGAGCGAGGGAATATGAACTTCCATTGTGCATGGCTTTTATCGATTATGAAAAAGCCTTTGATTCGGTGAAACCATCAGCAGTTACCACGGCTCTGAAATCCTGCGGTATTGAAAATGCATACATTAATATTATTAATAACATCTATGAAAATGCAAGTGCAAAGATTCGACTGTTTGAAAATACAACACACATAAAAATTGGAAAGGGAGTGAGACAAGGTGACACCATATCTCCGAAGCTCTTTAATGCCACATTGGAAAATGTCTTTCAATCACTGAACTGGGAAAACAAAGGGATAAAGATTAATGGAGATTATCTAACCCACCTTCGTTTTGCTGATGACGTAGTCATTTTTGCAACTACCCCATCAGAGCTGCAGAGTATGATCCAGGAAATTGCTGACAAGAGTAAAGAAGTGGGATTAAAAATGAACTTTCAGAAGACAAAAGTGATGTTCAATGCTTTTACAAGAAATGAAGATTTATCGATTGATGGAGAAAAACTGGAGATAACAGATACATATGTTTATCTTGGACAGCAGATATCAAGTGAGGGTCACATTGATGAAGAAATTAATCGGCGTGCAAAACTTGCCTGGAGAGCTTTTGGAAGAAACAGCATAATTTTCAAGAGCAATATGCCATTATGTCTTAAAAGAAAAGTGTTTGATCAATGCATCCTTCCAGTGCTTACGTATGGTGCAGAGACGTGGACCTTAACTAAAAGAGACATACAAAGGCTGCAGACAACTCAAAGAAGCATGGAGAGGTGCATGCTTGGTATAACCAGGAGAGATAAGAAGAGGAACTCGTGGATCCGAAAAATGACGAGAGTGGAAGACATCATGATCAGAGTTAAATCCCTGAAATGGCAATGGGCTGGACATACTGCCAGAAGGACAGACCATAGATGGACAGCCGAAATTTTAGATTGGATTCCAAGGGACAGGAAAAGACCCAGAAAAAGACCACATGGGAGATGGGTGGATGAAATTCGTAAATATGCGGGAGTGACATGGAGGAGACTGGCACAAGACAGACCGTTGTGGAGGAAACTTGGGGAGACCTTCGTCCAGCAGTGGATTGATAATGGTTGACAATGATGATGATGATGATATACCACTTTACGTTATCTACTGCTATACATGCATCACTACTTATACTACCGTGGGGTTATTTCAATGACTGTCTATGCTTTGGGATAATGGTTTTCGCCGCTTACGGATTTATTATTACATGGTTTTGAGCGGTGCTCCCTGGATTTTTGGGTTCTTGTGGAATTATACCAATACTTGGTTGGCCGTGATTGAAGTGTTTTTATTTATTTATTTTGTGTTTTCTTGGCTTCTAACTGCTTACCGGGTGAATGGTAGTAATTACTTTGGGTTATTTCGCACGAGGTGGAGGCATTAATGTTGATTTGGGGGGTGGCTGACTAGATTATCTGCTGCTGGTCATTCTTGAGACAGCCTTGGAATGGATTTGTACTTTTTATATTTGTTTACATTCGTTTTGGCTATTTGTTATTTCTCCACCAATTATTATTGTGGATTGGTTGATACACCTTTCGGCTTGTTTTTGGGCACTACGCCTTTCAGCTTGGATGTAATTCTACCTATACAGTACTGTATTTCAGAACACATATTTGGGCACTTGGGTTCCTAGTTGCCTTCCACTCTCTCAATATCTTGTGCTAAAAATCTGGGGCCCTCAACACATCAGGACTAAAACTGGGTATCCATGAGGGTTGGTCTACTGCTGGTGGAAGATCGCGAACTGGTTGTGACATGGCGTAATGGTATATCATGATCTGATGATTACTTCTTTAAATATACTTAATAATCACAGCACATATTTTGATTGAATTATCTTTTGGATTATTTTTTTTGGGGGGGGGGGCTTTATTTGCACTATATTACCCATTGTTGACATTGCTAATGCATTTTACTATTAATTTTCAGTTGTTCGACCCTGTTCATTCTAATTCTCCTTCTTTATTGATGTGATATCCCCGGTGTTTATATTGTTCATATTGATTTGTGATTTTTACTTATTCTTCATATTCATTTTTGCTGAACTTTTGTTTTCCTACATTTTACATTTACTACTTCTCTTCTTATCAGTACTTGAATGCAGTGTGACTACCATTCATTACAAATTTCCAATCACCTATTAACGACTTACTCACTCAATAGCCTAAAATTAATTCATGTCAGTGCTAGATCATTAATTAACAAAATCACCTTATTGGAATCACTAATTCAACTGACAAATTTAAATCTTGATATAATTTGTATTTCTGAGACTTAGTTTTCTCCATATCATTATTCATTACAAATTACTAACTACAAAAATTTCCATTTACACAGAACTTACTCAAACGGTGGAGGGGTCGCAATTTATGTAAGAGATATTTATAATGATTTTTCCATTATTCCAAATTTTACAGTATCGAATCAAAATGCCGAAATTCTAACTATTCAATTATTGTTTGCTATAGGCCACCTAACTCAAACCTTATATCATTACTTACTGAATTATTACAAAACACCAATCACTCTTTTCAACTTTTACAATCTTTGAATGCGTCTGGACACAAAAACATGATTTCAGTCCCAACTCGTATAACTGCTACCTCGCAAACATTGATTGATCTGTCTATCACAAATGTATTAACTGAGACTACTATTTCAGGGTCCTTAGAGTACGATTTTAGTGATCATCTCCCTATATTTACAATTTACCCTCTTAAACAACAAACCACTACACCTGAAGACTACTACATTTTTAGACAAATTAATAATACAAATATGGAAAGTTTTAAAACTCAATTAGCTGACATTAGCTGGAGCACTATTTTGGTTCATGGCTCTGCAAATAAAAATTACAAGTCGTTCATCACAATTACTACAAAGCTTTATAATCAATCTTTTCCAAAAATTATAAAACAACATAAACTGAAGAAAAAAATTTGTAAGCCATGGATTACCAATGCTTTATTAAAAAGAATAAACAAAAAAAAATAACCTCTTTTCGAAATTCATAAAAAGTAAACTACCTCAGGACTTCCAAAACTTTAAAACTTTTCGAAATAAACTTAACAGTGACATTCGGTGCACTAAGCGTAACTACTATCTCCGCATATTTTCACATAACTCCCCAAAACTAACATGGAAACATGTAAACTTGCTAATGGGCAAAAATACAGTTCTAACGGTTCCTCAGTACTTAATAGATTCTAATAACTTTCAGCTAACAGACAAACAAGAAATTAAAAATTCATTAAATGAACATTTTACCTTATTTCCACAAATACTAAAAAATAATTTAATTACCCCAAAAAATTCCTTTCCCTACCTACCTAGGGAGCACACACAGATCTAGTAATTTTCAACTTACTGAAATGACTGAAACGGAACTATTAGAAGAACTTAACCACGTGAATTCTAGCTCTGGCCCTGGATATGATGATCTTCAACCATTTATTATAAACAATGTCGCTAATCTCATTCTTGATCCTTTATTATTTATATTTTAATGATAATTCCAATCTGGTGAATTTCCTGATCTACTTAAAATAACAAAAATAATCCCAAAATACAAATCTGGATCAATAAATGATGCAAACAATTACCGCCCTATAGCCAATTTATCAATTTTTGCTAAAATTTTGGAGAGATTAATTTATAATAGATTAAACTTGTTTATTCATAATCTAAATATTTTCCATCCGAATCAATACTGTTTTCAATCTGGTAAGTCAACTTAATCAGCTTTATTATATCTACAACAAACAGTCCAACATAATTTTGATCTTAACTTAAATACTATCGCTTTATTTTTGGACCTGTCAAAAGCTTTTGATACCATAAACCATATTATCTTATTACACAAATTACACACTATTGGAATAAGGAACAATGAACATTCTCTTCTTAAAAGTTATTTATCAAGTAGGCAACAATATACTCACATTAACCAACATCAGTCCTCTCTTAAATCCATACCAACTGATGTTCCACAGGACTCAATTTTAGGACCTCTACTATTCAGTATATACATTAACGATATCTTTATTTCCATAAATGATGTTGATCTTCTTCTTTATGCTGATGACATAACCATTATCACATCATTTAATTTAACGACTAACACTATTTCAAATATTAATACTCAACTTAATAACATCTCAGATTGACCAAATTTCAATGAGCTAATAATAAATACTACCAAAACAAAATCTTTAATCTTTTCAAAACAAAATATTTAAGAACCACATTCTATCGCATTATCTATCAATAATACAAATATAGAACAGGTTTAATTCCTTACTTTATTTGGGGATTACTTTAAATAAGGACCTTAGGTGGAACCAACATGTGGACACTCTTCTTCTCAAACTCTCTAAAAACATTGGCGTTATCAGTACGGTTTTCACAAATCTTACCTATAAAACACTAATTCAATTATATTATACCATGTTTCAGACTCACATTAATTATGCTATCTTATCGTGGGGACAGACTACTAAGTATAATTTAAAAAAACTTCAAATTCTGCAAAACAAATATATAAGATTAATTGACCGAAAATTTGATAGAAATACACCACTATCACTATATAATAACACAAGAGTTTTTCCAAATAAATACAACATTCTTACGATTTATCAACTATATAACTTTAATATTGGGAATTCAAGCGAATTAAGAATAATTTACACACTAACATCATACAAATTGTACCACAGATACTCACATGACACACGTACTAAATTACATATTCGGCCCATTCATCCGAAGACTGAGACCATGGAGCAGAGTATAAATTACACTGGCCCACACTACTGAAATTCAGTACCGACGGAACTTACTTCTTTAAATAACTTTAACCTGTTTTAAAAAAAATTAAAAAACTACATAATGACTTGCGATTCCTCAAATTGATGATTGCAGTGGAGGGGGACTGTGATTATTACTATGACTTGTATATCTCAATGTAAATTCATTTTCAATGGTATCACCTGTAATGTTTATCATCTTTTCATATATCATTTTTTTAGACAATGTTTTGTACGTAACTTTAACTTCTGACTTAAGTGTATAATTTGTGTGGGGAGCGTGGGACCCAGTCAGGCCCTGCTTCCTTGCTGTGTTTTTTTCATTTGATATTTTTGTAACACTGGTTTTCTGTTCAGCAAAATAAATGAATTGAATTGAAACTCCAAAATGCATTGCCGAAGGCATTTCTTCTGTATACTTTGCCGTAAGCAACACCACATTTTTATTCACAGACACCAAAATGTGGACCCCAAAACAATTATTCGGTTTAAACGTTTTTCTGTAAGCTCCTCAGTTTGTTCTTTAGAACAGAATAACTGTATTTGTATCTCATCATAATTTGTGTAACACTCGTTCACGTTTTTAACCACAAAGTTGTTTCTGTACAAACAGGTAAACGCTAGCCATCTTCTTTCCGCTTCCGTGATGTCCGCTCCCGCCGCTCTGGCATTCTCGAAACTTTTCTATCCGGAAACTGAGGAGAGCCGCACAAATGTTGAAGACATCAAAATAGAGAAACCGTGAGTATCACTTTGATTAAACCAAGAAACCGTACCACTTTCAGCAGTGGCGTGCACTGCGAGTACGCAGTGTAAACTCAGTTTATTTAAGGGATTGATGTAACACAGTTTTCTAAATACTTATCTTTATTTTTTTAATATCTGTCTTTATTTCTATACACATTTATTTCCTTATTTTGCATTAGTCTTCCTGCTCTCAAAATTCCTTCAGTTCTTAACATGGTTTTCTTTGTAGAGCACGCTGGGTTGTTTCGTACGTCACGTGCGGCAATGTGCTACCAGTAAATGATTAAAGTTCCGCAGCGATCGGTCGAGTGAACGACGGCTGAGTAGAGTCTAAATACGGTGTACGTACCGGCGCCTTATACTAAGGCAGACGCAAAGTGAGAAGAAAACAAGTGTCATCACTGAAACGTTAAGCGCACGAGCGGATTTGGTGATGATTGCAACACCACTAATTCGTAGCCAGGCACCTCCATATAGTTGAATTAACAAAATATAGCCAACGAAATGATTTTGTTTTGCCAACAAAACAATTCCGATGGAGTTTTGCTAAAGCAACAAAATAAATCGACAAAACAGCTCAACAAAATTATTTTGTTGTTTCAAACAAACTTTTTTTCTCAGTGTGTATGTTGACCGGGAAAGCAGTTTGCAATGTTTGTTTACTTTCTTACGCTACAAGAGCGAAATAGTTTTTCGTTTGGCGTTGCGAAGTTCTTCATTGCTTTGGTGAAGGATCTTTACGTCAGTTAGAGCTTGCTCGATTAAATTCCCTAACGCATTTTATTTCGCACATTGCATTTGTACGAAAATGTCGCAATGTAGAGATGGCAAATGTTTGCAAACGTCAAAATTTTGCAATACGTAGGACATAATCAAAATTATCTGATTACGAGCACATATGGATATCGTTTACCGTAAACTTTGTTGCGGTAGTTGGGTTAAGCTCTTGATCTTGCTGATTACCAAACTAATAGAAGATATTAAACCCAGCTGAATACCTTTGCCTTCGCTGCGCAGCTCCATCAGTTGGATTACTGCCTGCCGACCTAAACACGCTATCGCGTTGGCTTTGGCGTTTTTATCACCCAGAAAACTGTCGAATATTTATGTTGATAAACAGGAGACTTTACAATCGTTTCTACAACCAGCGAAAACAGGAAAGAAATTATTACACCAGCAACAAAACCAAGATGGACGATCGAAAGAAACAGTTTTCATAATAGTAAACTCGCTTTACAGTAGAAGATTATGGGATTCGTTTTTTAGCCTAGTTCGGCGTCCGTTGTGATGAGGATACTATTTCACTCTGCGACCAGCCACTAGTAGAGAAAAAACGCTTATCATATATTAGCTTTGGGCAGATGCTTAGGGTCGATTGTGTTTGTCGGAAATGTTCCGAATCTGCCTCGAATAAGCCTATGGGACACTTACATTCAATTGACTGCTACAGTGAGTCAGTCAGAAGATTTTCAGGAAAGATATGTCGGACTTCAGGTCTTAAACAGCCTTTAGACGTAAGAAGCTAGGGGATTTGGGCTAGGGTGCCCGATAAGAAAGTGGTATGGAAGCGAGGTAGAAAGTGGGTACGATAAACCCCTGTCACGTTGAGCCACTATTCGTCTTCTGTCGAGCTCCGAAACGTGCTGGAATGACTGCCGTATTCTGCGACGAGGCATTAGGAAGCTTCCCACGCACAGGTCCGGCAGCACAACACACTTCCACTATACTTACTTTTATGTGCACCCTTCTTATAGTGCTTCTCGGTAGCGTGCCGGGCGCACATGATTTGTATATGCCTTGCAATGCTAATCGTTTGCATGTCCTCTCGCGGGCGACGCATCCTGTGAATTTCAGGCCAATCGGATGCTTCCTTCTTGGTGTTGCATTTTGGGTGGCCAGCAGTGTACATCGCCCTAACGACGTATGCTGGTGAGCAGTGAAATGCGATATAGCAGCAGGATATCTCATGTCGATAATCTTGGAACTGTGACGGCGAGACTCAACATGCCATCGTCAATCCTGTCATACAAGTTTTCCTTGCCGCCACTCCGGCAACGATCCTGTAACAGGACAGCACCCTTCTTCACACTGATCGTGTTACACGGGAGACAGTATGACTCGCCATCTGCAGGCTTGTTTAACTTCCCGAGGTGGAACAGCTCCGTATTGAAAAAAAGTAAGAATACTACCTTCGTGCATTTCATATTTTGATCGTTTTCATTTCTTCGCCTGCTCGTGCTGTGATTTTCGCGACTATGCGTCACCTCCTCAGAGTTATGATTTCTATGCTGAGCAATGTGTTTAAGAAATACGATGAAAGAATTGCGTTTTATTGTACTTGCAGTGTTTAGTATTGAACACGAAGAAACGCATCTAACAGACATAATGAAGTAATAAATGAACTCTTTCTTGCGAAGAAACGCTGTCACGCAACTGAGAACCGCACGCAACTGCAATACATCAATCCCGGATTTTTGCTTATAATATCCACGCCACCGTATCTCAATGGCAAGTAGTATTCACTTAGATAGCAGATTATGAGTGTCAAGTGATAGTGTGTTTATTGCCCCTTGAGCCGGGGGGTCTGCTGGGACATTATCAGAACCACATATTAAATTCAATAGTTTGACAGAACTACACTGTCGTGCAAAAATTAAGGACGAGACGGTTTTTCGAATGTAACGACGTGCAGAAGTGCTCCACATCGACTTAAATCATACAATAAGATCCCGAAGATGTAACAATATGGGACAAGTGAGCAAAACCGTTAAAACAAGGAATCCAAAAGATACAAAGGCACTTTATTGAAAAGGTAGCTTCGAGCTCAACTGGACAGAAGACAGAAACGTCCATGTGGCAGGCGGCTGCCAAGAAAAATCCAGGCTTTAGTAGTGGATATGATCAACCCTGACTGCGTTGCAGGATTTACAACGTCTGTCCATGCTGAGGACGAGGTTGTCAAAGAGCTGTTGAGGCATCGCGGCCCATTCCTCTTGTATCGCCAATTGCAGCTGCGGAATCGTTGCTGGCGGCTGGTGACGTGCTGCCAAGCGTTTCCCGAGAAGGTCCCACACGTGTTCGATTGGATTTAGGTTCGGGGACCTTGCGGGCCAATCCATGCATTGAATATTTTCACTCTCCAACAGCTCTGCGACAGCCATTGTACGATGAGGTGTAGCGTTGTCATCCATGAAGAGAAACTCAGGACCCACAGCACCTCTAAACAGACGCACGTGAGACAGGAGAACCTCGTTACAATAGCGGACACCAGTGACTGAACCTCCTTGGAAGATGTGGAGGTCCGTATGGCTATCAAGCATGATACCGCCCCAAACGAGAACTCCACCACCTCCAAACCGGTCCCTTTCGATGATGTTGGAGGTGTGGTTGCGTGTTCCCTGCTCTCTCCAGATGTGTATACGTCCAGAATCGCTAGTCAGACTAAATCGGCTCTCATCCGTAAATAGAACTCGACCCCATTGCTGATGTGTCCAGTTCTTGTGTTCCTGGCACCACAGAAACCGCCGTCTCCGATGAGCAGGCTTTAATGGCCCACACCGTACTGATCGTCGTGCAAATAGACCACCTTTGTGCAGCCTCCTGGTCACGGTAAAACGCGATAACGGACGTCCAGTTGTCTGTTGCATGTGCCGTGCGATTTCTTCCGCTGTCTGCCGTCTCTCTTCTCGCCTGTAGGACAATATACCCGTCGTCCGCCGCCGTGGTTGCTTGTGGACGACCACTGCTAAACTCTCGGACAGCTGTTCCTGTCGTTTGAAATGCTCTCCAAGCTCGTGTAACGATGCTATGTGCGATTCCGAACTTCTCGGCCACACTAGTCTCACTTCGACCTTCTTCCAACTTCCCAATGACGCTTTCTGGGGTAAAGTCATCCAGATGTAGTCTACTGGATTGCCTGTTGGCCATATCACACGGTGGCAGCAACTCGACGTCGATAAAACCGATGTACACCGTGCAATAGCTGTCACCGAATTACTGAGCGTACACCACCCGTGTGCTTTACACCCTTCCGACCTCCCCCCCCCCCCACGTCATGCTGCATATATGCGCATGCCCTATCGTACCGGTCCCTAGTCTATCTCCTGAGTTGTCTTTCGGTCCGTTCTGCCTGCTCGTTCCGCTGTTATGCTAATTTCTTCTCTCCGTCCTTAATTTGTGCACACCAGTGTAGGACCTTATAACCACTTGAACATCTTTGAAATACTCTGGATCGCGGGAAAACTAATTCTTCGCATTTCCGTCGTTGAGTTAGTGAGATTTTTCAAGTAGAACGACCCACTATTGTTGCACTTACACAGAGTATTTAGAAGTTTGCATGGAGATTGCAATTCAACAACCATTTTTCAAAACAGTTTAAGCCGCCCCTGCGTAAATGGCCGAGCGGTAAATGACGTGGGTTTTTGATTAATCATTTTGAGCTGAGTCCAGTTTCGATTCCCGTATAAAACATGGGTGGTGCGTTTACCTCACGGTGCTGGCTCCTTCCCGTCACTGGAATCAGTTGTCCCAAATTAGAAACAGGAGATTTCAATAGCCCTAAAAAGCAGTCGCCCGTCCCTAATTTAGGACTACTGGTTCCAGGGGAGAGAGAGAGAGAGAGAATTAATGCCGTAAGACAAACACAACCTCCATGTCTCACCGGGATTCGGACCCATCTCGCTAAGACCACTGCGCCACCGGCTTTTTTCATTTTTTATTTTTGTTTCAGTGGTTTTAACGACCACCATGAACAACTCTTTGGGCTAAGCAGTCGCTTGTCTCTAATATAGGGCCACTAGTTTCAAGGAAAAGACAGGGCCAGCGACATCAAACAAACAGGTCATCCTGGACTCGAACCCGTCCCATCTCGAATGTCTGACACAAAGCAAAGCCGTCTACGAAGTAAATGGCCATGACATTAGATAGATCAGGTCCCTCCGTTTGTGACATCATTCTCATGTTACATGGCCTGATATGTTGGTGCTGTGTTTAACGTCATACTCGACAGCGTTCAAAACCAATCGGAAGCCTTTGTTTCCGCGTGATGTCACTAAAAGAGAGAATTCATCTCTCATGGCCTTGTATTTTCTAGACGGCCTTGCACAAAGCCTCCAGGAGACTTAAACCATTCATCCACTGGGGCGACGCATTAAGTTCGCTTCTGACTTCTGATAAATACGGTGTTCATCAAACATACGTTCGAATAATTAAAACAAAATTAAGTGGATATGCAAAGATCAGTTCCATTGTGTGATAAAATTTAATACTCCTTTGAAATTTATTCGAGAGTATAGAAATACATGTTGTAATATCGCTGGAACGAATTAAAGGACATTTTTCTTTGGCAGGAAGGAGATTAATGCTTTGGAAGCAGCTACAAATGGTGCTTCAATCGCCATTTCGACCGTCTCGAACATTGCCGCCAATCTTGTAGCTTTCGTAGCCTTCATCGCCCTTTTGGATGAAATCTTTTCCTGGCTAGGGTCGCTTGTTAAGTGGGACTTTCTTTCATTTGAGGTAATTATTTATCACTTCTTATTCTAATAAATTCATAAACTTTGTCAATCTACTAAAGCTATTTCGCAGCAACCGGATCAAATGGTCAACACGATTCCGAAAAAACCCCGTGGTTTGGTCCAAATCGGTTGACCCATTTTTGGCAGTCTGTCATCTGTATTTCTAAGAGTCGATCGTAAAAGATAACGACCATAATGAGTTTTAATGTTTTTTTACGTGTGTCAGATTTCTCAAAAGTAATTCCTCAATCCTGATTTACGTAGTTGAAAAGCTAGAATGTTAAGTAGGAAATTTTATCTATTAACTGATCCCAAAATTTTTGAGTTAGCAAAATATTTTGTGTGGTGCTTTTCATCAAGTTGAGCTGTTAGATGACTGCACCATTTGTAGAACGATGGAAAATTGGAAGAGGTTGAAAGTGTCGCCATATCTCCATTCCAGAACAATTCTCATAGCAGCACAAGTATCTTTCGCACTACACGATTAATTGGTTCTGAAAAATCACATAAAGTAGACTGATTTTAACATGGAAGAAAGAGGTATACGTTCAAAAAAAAAAGATCTGCATATATAAAATTTGTAAAGAAACACGTCTTCTTTTCTCCAGTTAGTACATTAAAACCAGGCGTAGATTGGGCCGCCCTATTCTGGGCAGACAGGCCTAATTCTACCCCCCTCCCCCTCTCTCCCAAATATATACGTACATTTTTTTCTTTTTTGGGCACTTCACGATGCTCATGAAGAAAATTAAATTATGCTAAAAAGGCCAATTTGTTTTACCACTTTGACGGTATTGGAAAAAAAACTTACGTGGCAAATGTTCTGGTGAGCTAACCACAGTTTTCACAGCCCCTCTCTGCCTCCAAATTTAACCTCCATCCCTTTCGGCTTATTCCCTTCACTTCTACCTGATTTCGCTCGTTGTAGGTGTAGCTAAATATTCCATACAATCAAATACTGTATACCATCAATATACACCGAAGAGCTAAAACGTTATCACCAGCTCGCCTTTATAAGCCAATCGAAGCAAGTGCGGGTAAACAACAGCGCGTGAGAAGATCATGAAACAGCATAAATAACACCTGATACTGAGTTCTGTTAATCGGTGTTATTTTTGTTCTTCAGATGGGAAAGGCGGCGAGTTTGACAAAGGCCAAATTGTAAGGGTCAGACGACTGGGTCAGAGCATTTCAGAGGCTTGTGGGATGCACGAGGTCAGTCGTGGTTAGTACCTTCAAAACATGGTCAGAGGAGGAAAAAAACACTAACTGCCGGCATGGTCAGAGGAGGAAAGAAACACTAACTGCCGGCATGGTCAGAGGAGGAAAAAAACCCATGGTCCGACCGCGACTCATCGATTCTAGAGGTGAGCGAAGGCTATCCCGTATGGTACGAGCCAACATAAGGGATACCGTTGGTGAAACTCGCCGATAATTTGAATGCGGGTGACTGAATGTGTCACAACCCACAGAACATCGAACCCTGCTGAAAACGGGGTTGCGTAACAGCAGGCCGCTCCGAGCGCACATGCTAACCTTGGTTCAACGTCGAAAGCGCCTACAATGCGCTCGCGTGCATCGCAAGTCGACCTTGAATGATTAGAAGGTCGTCTGGTCCGATGAATCTCGTTTCCTGTTGCACCACGAGGACTGCCAGATACGTGTGCGGTGTTTATCTGAGGAAATGTTGGCACTATGATGCACCGTGGAACGAAAACAAGCTGGTGGAGGAAGTGTAATTATTTGGGCAATGTTCTTCTGCGAAACCCTAGGTGAAATCATAGTTTCCTGCACATGAATGACGTTTACCTCCTACCTAAGCATCACTGCAGACCAGGTACATTCTTTCATGGCAACGGTATTCTCCTCTAGTAGCGCCTTCTTTCACAGCATAATGCGCCATGCCGCTCTGCCCGAATTGCTCGAGAATGGTTCGTGGAAAATAAGGAAGACTTCTACAGATATTGCCTTGGCCTTCAAATTTTTCAGACATCAATCCAATCGAGCATCTGTTGTTCATGTTGGAACAGCAAATACGATATGCGGCGGCTTAACCACGTAACTTACAAGTGTTAAAGGACCTTCTAGTAACGTGTTGGTACCAGGTACTACAAGACACCTTTAGAAATCTTAGTGAGTGAAAACTATCCCGTAAAATGTTTTACATCTTTTCACCGTAGGATCAATTCAACTTCATTGTGCACTCACATGACTGACGACGTTCACAAAGTTGCTATGCCATTATGGAAATAAAGCATATACAACGCGGAAAAGCAAACAAAGGATGATGGAAAGTAAAAACAATGTGATAAAGGGAAGATTTGGGCTGTTTACCTTAATATCGTTAACGTCAACAACGGTTCGACTTAACTGTTCTGTTTTTAACAACTGGTTGAATGACACCACTGGGCGCATGGGTGTTTGTCAAGCATGTATACAAATTGATTTATTCTGTTTAGCAATAGCAGGAGTTTTTTCCTGATATATTGCTAAATATAAGTACTGAGATTTCTTACATTTATGTTATCCTGATTTTTATTTGATACTGTACGGTTAAAATTTTAAGCAGTCAAATGTTTTTGCATATTAATAATCAAGATAGTGTTTAAGGTATTCAATTTACTGTTCTGTCCTTATCCGGATTGAATGTAATAGCAGATAATTTTATATATATATATATAGTGGCTTCTTTCCAAAATTTTCATTCCTTTGTCCTTGGCTATGGGTGTGGACTGGGACGATCGTGAGCACGTTGCGACACTCGTTGGACTCAAAACTGTGGTGAATGAATTCGTCGCCTATAGGAAACTTGCTGAATTCCAGAAAAGTCACATGCTTTCGGTATGTATTCTTCCATTACTTGAAAAACGCTCTTGCTTAATATTGGATTTCTCTTTCTACTATATTAAGAGATGCTGTTAAGGACCAACAACATACACATAATCTGAGGACAATGAATGGCCCCCTTGACATCTTGTAATATCCGTACGATACGAAGACAAAAATGATGCATCACCGGAATCCCTATGTTATTGAGGAATGTGAACATTCTTTTGGAAATTGAAGTGCTCTTTCACAGAGATGCGAGTGGACATTATTCATGGAGGGCAGACACACCCTAGGCAAACACACTGACCCTAACACTCTGAATAGTGGATGTTCGTAAAAAGACCATGGACCCATCGTAATAGAGGATAGGTCCATTGTCTCGTTGGGTTGCCAGCATACACTACTCTTCCATCCTTGGTAAGCATCATATACACTCGTGTGCAAAAATTCAGGACGAAGAGGAGAAATTAGCATAACAGCTTAACGAACAGGCAGAACGGACCGAAAGACCACTCAAGACATAGACTAGGGTCCGGTACGGTAGGGCATGCGCATATATGCAGCATGACGTAGGGGAAGGAGTGTCGGAAGGGTATAAAGCACACGGGTGGTGTACCCTCAGCAATTCGGTGAAAGTTATTGCACGGTGTACATCGGTTTGATCGACGTCGAGTTGCTGCCACCGTGTGATATGGACAGGCAATCCAGTAGACGACATCTGGATGACTTTACCCCAGAAAGCGTCATTGGGAAGTTGGAAGAAGGTCGAAGTCTGACTAGTGTGGCCGAGGAGTTCGGGATCGCTCACAGCATCGTTTCACGAGCTTGGAGAGCATTTCAAACGACAGGAACAGCTGTCCAAGAGTTTAGCAGTGGTCGTCCACGAGCAACCATGGCGGCGGACGACCAGTATATTCTCCTCTAGGCGAGAAGAGACAGGCGGCATACAGCGCGAGAAATCGCAAGGCACATGCAACAGACAACTGGATGCTCATTTTCGCGTTTTATTGTGGCCAGGAGGCTGCACAAAGTAGGTCTATTTGCACGACGACCAGTACGGTGTGTGCCATTAAAGCCTGCTCATCGGAGACAGCGGTTTCTGTGGTGCCAGGAACACAAGAACTGGACACATTAGCAATGGGGTCGAGTTCTATTTACGGATGAGAGCCGATTTAGTCTGACGAGCGATTCTGGACGTATACACATCTGGAGAGAGCAGGGAACACGCAATCACACCTCCAACATCATTGAAAGGGACCGGTTTGGAGGTGGCGGAGTTCTCGTTTGGGGCGGTATCATGCTTGGTAGCCATACTGACCTCCACATCTTCCAAGGAGGTTCAGTCACTGGTGTCCGCTATTGTACCGAAGTTCTCCTGCCTCACGTGCGTCTGTTTAGAGGTGCTGTGGGTCCTGAGCTCCTCTTCATGGACGACAACGCTGCATCTCATTGTACAACAGCAGAGCTGTTGGAGAGTAAAGATATTCAACGCATGGATTGGCCCGCAAGTCCCCGAACCTAAATCCAATCGAACATGTGTGGGAACTTCTCGGGAGACGCTTGGCAGCACTTCACCAGCCGCTAGCAACGATTCCGCAGCTGCGATTGGCGCTACAAGAGGAATGGGGCGCGATGCCTCAACAGCTCCTTGACAACCTCGTCCTCAGCATGGACAGACATTGTAAATCCTGCAACGCAGTCAGGGTCGATCATATCCCCTACTAGAGACTGAATTTTTCTTGGCAGCCGCCTGTCAGATGGACGTTTCTGTCTTCTGTCCAGTTGTGCTCGAAGATACCTTTTCAATAAAGTGCCTTTGTATCTTTTGGATTCCTTGTTTGGACGGTTTTGCTCACTTTTCCCATATTCTTACATCTTGGGGATCTTATGGTATGATTTGAGTCGATGTGGAGCACTTCTGCACGACGTTACATTCGAAAACCCGTCTCGTCCTTAACTTTTGCTCGCCAGTGTATAACACTATTCACCGGACCACAGGGCAAGTTTACTGTTCTGTACAGTCCAATTTATATCCTGAGTTCCCATCATATACTGCATCCGTCTTCCATCGGTGGTAAAGATTGCACAACGCTATAATAATCATCCCGCATGACATGTTTCCAGCTCTTTACTGTCCAGTTTCGCTATTCTTCACCTCATGAAGTCACTGTTTGGAAATTGTGCTGTGTCATTTTCTTCTACATTGTTCTTTTTCATATGGATGCACCAGAACTTTCAGCAGTAATGTAAGCAGCTGCTAAACTGTAGCTTCTTCCTCATGCCCGACCTTAAAGGGCAGTTTGTGTTCGTCTTTGTCCTAAAGTAATTGCTTACGTCAGCATTTTTCTCCATCCGACGAGAGGAATGGGCCGCGATGCCTCAACAGCTCCTTGACAACCTCGTCCTCGAGGTTGTCAAAGTTCTTTAGTTTTCGTAGCCATAATGAATACTCCTGCGGCACTGTGTCCTTTGATCTAGAACTGAATTCCTTGACAGAGACAGAAGCTACAGCCTGTCAAGCTCCAATGATGAATTCTCCTTCAAAGTTTGTCAGATCCCCAGTTTTCCAGTTCAGCCTTACTGTCGTGTCTTATGCTGCTTCGCGGCGTTTCCAAGTCTCTGAGAATACAATGCAGCTAACGGTTTATCCAAGCATTCAGGTATCTATTGGGTTGATGCAAATGAAATGTCCGGCGCGAACGAGCAGTGGAGATGGGCCCCCACCACAGCGGAATGGAACCACTCACAGGTGTTGCATGTATTACGTCACAGAGTTACTATAAATAACTAGCACGTGTGTGAAGAACAAGGTTCAGGAGTGGTTTGTTTGGACGTAACGTGGCTTGCAAAGGAAACACGCAGACGCCGGATTTGAGAGTCATCTTCCTGTATGAATTTAAACTGGGTCATTCTGCAAGAATTACCGCCCGAAACGTTAACAAAGCGTTTGGGGGAGAATACAGCCAACGTACGAACCATTTGGCGATGGTTTGTGAAGTTTCAAAGCGGAGATACGGACCTGCAAAGCGAAGCACGTGGTCACCGACCTGTTGCTGTTTCTGACGATGTTCTGTTACGTGTGGTGGAAGCGGACCCCCGAAAAACTTGTCGTGAGATAGCGGCAGAGGTAGGTGTCTACTACACGACAGTTTTTCGGCGTAAAAGCTGCGTTGGTAAAGTCAAAAAGCTGGGCATGTGGCTGACGCATGAGTTGACAACTACCAACAAGACTAGGCGTTTAAAAGTCTGCACGTCGCTGCTTTCCAGGAACAAACAGGAACCTCTGCTGTATTGAATCGTCACCTGCGACGAGAAGTGGGTCCTTTATAAGAATCGGAAACGATCTGCACAATGGTTAAGCAAGGCATAGGATGCTGGACTGCATCCTAAGCTACTCCAACACACCAAAAAGATGATGCTCTTTGTCTGGTGGTCCACGGACACAATAATTCATCTGAGTTTCTTGGCAAGAGGCCAAACCATCACTGCAGAACGTTATTGAGCTGAATTACACCAGATGCACCGGAAGCTGCTGCAAAAACAACCAGCTTTGGTCAACAGACATGGTGTTGTTCTGCTCCAGGACAACGCTCGTCCTCATGTCGCACAACGAACGATGCTGACACTAAGTGCCTTGGGCTATGAAGCACTTCCTCATCCTGCCTATTACCCGGACTTGTCTTCGACAAACTATCGTGTTTCGTCGCCTGGATCACTTCCTGTCCGGGAAACAGTTCACGACAGACAACGAGGTTCAACGTGCAGTTGATGACTTCTTCGGGTCCCAGCTACAAGATTTTTTTCGTTCCGGGATCATGGCCTTGCCGGACAGATAGTAACTGTGTGTCGATGCCAAGGCGTATTATTTTTCCTAGGTAAGTTGTCGTACTTTTCCGTTCTTGCCGTCCACGTGTGCTGGTCCTTTGTCGGACATTTCATTCGAAGCAACCCAATATATCTTCCAGTTCTCTTGCGAGAGAAAAGATATAACATTAAGTTTGAAAAATGCTAAAGGAGAATGAACTCAAATGTACATAGAGAAAGTAACTAAAACGGAAAGTTAAATTAGAGTATACGTCACAGGGATTCTTTACAGCCTTGGCGTTACCCCTGAGGCATTACACACCGGACAAAGTCGACGAAATTCGACATATTATACTCGGGATATGCAAATTAGACACTGTTATGCCTTACAACTTCAAATCAATTACCACATAAAAAAGGTGCGCTCTCAGTAACGTTTTAGAAACTAAGAATCATCGGGAGTCATTGGAAAATTTAAGTTCTGTATTACAATCAAGGTGGTTGCCTAATGCCTTGTTGTCCAGGATTTTGTCATCTCCAGACTGTGACGTTAATTTCGAACAACCCAAACAGTCAACAAATGACTTGTTCCAGGGTGAAGTAGGCTCGCAACCTTTTAAGATGACTGCTATATTTGACAGCCACCCATCAGTAATAAGAGAACAACACTATCATCGCTGCGTGCAAACTTATTGCAACCATAGGAAGTAATCAAGCCCAGTTGATACTAGAAAGCTCCGAAAGGCTGGACTCTATGCCCATCAGCCTGCGGCATATGTTCTTTTGGTCTCCAAACATAAGAAAGGTGGCTTGTAACAGTCCCAAGATCATATAGATTTTTCGGGGTTTAACGACCACCACATGCAAATCTGAGGGCTATAAGCAGTCGCCCGTCTCTAATCCGAGGCCATTGTTTCCAGGGAAAGTACAGATCCACAGTCATCGGACAAGCATACCACTCACCCGGACATCGAACCAGTGCTCATATCGGACGAATGATCCTAAGCCAGCACCTCAGACCGCTCGGCCACCAGGGGTGGCTCATGTAGATTGTACCAGAGAAAAATGAAGTAATGTTCTTTACACCGATGAGTTTAGAGTTTCTCTGCAAGTTGACAAGACATGTGTATTTGTCCGGAGAGAGGTGAGGACCTCTTGGAAGCCTTATAATACAGTGGAGAGAAGTGCTATCGGTGGTGGCCCGAGCTTTCATTGGGTGGACGTACCAACAGGATATGTTTACTTCTCGGAGATATCAGAATAAAGTACTGGAACCATATATCATGCCGTTTTCTGATGCAATTATCATCATGAGTATAATGATTTATGCTTAGAATTGTTTTTAGTTGAATGTAACTTTTATGTTAAGTTAGCTTTAAGGTAATGCTAAAGGGTTTGAGGTCATTAGGATTAGCTTCACTGTAACACACTCAATGTTTAACTTAACGTTGAATCCAGATAGCTTAAAAACTAGTTGTCGCCAAAAGTCTTAATTAGACATAAAATCTCTAATTATGCGCTTCAAGATAATGACCAAGGTTGAGTAACAAGGCAGTACTTTCGAACAACATCCACTTTTTGTTATATCTAGCAGCACCTCAACTTCCAACAAGGCGTCGTACTGTAGCACAAATAAGATACGTTGTATACAATTTCCTCAGCAAATGCGTACAAGTCGGTTATCCAATACGTTAAACTTCACACAGCATCAACTTACTCAATATATAAATCACTCTTCTCTCAACGCGATTATACCGGACATCATGCCTCGTGATACGTCAAAGACTGCAAAACTACTCGCGGGAAGCTCGAACTACACCCTGTGTACGACGACGTCAAGCGTACCATCAGCCCACCACCACTGAGCGTGACAGGATTGTCGAAATGCATGTCATTGCCAATCATGTGAGCCTTTACGTCAGCACCGGGTAACGCTGCGTGTCTCAGTGGCTTCAAGAACACTAACGGCGATGCCAACGAGTGAGCAAGAACACCAATGAATAGGTCAACTCATCGCGGCTGAATAGACACGTCCGGAGAAGGGCAGCGCTTGACTGTTTCACTAGCATAAGTGAAATCAGAGCTCGCTTACAGCAAGCAGATGGGGCAACTGTATCCACGCAAACCATTAGAAGATATCTGCATGTGGCTGGCCTCCTAGCCCTTCGATCTGCAGCAAGCATGGCAATAACACCTCTACATCGGACCCACCACTTCGCCTGGTGTAGGTCTCGATAGCATTTGACAGCCCAGTGGCAACACGTATCGTTAACCGATGAATCCCGCTTCTGCCTCAGATGTAGCGATGGCCGGGCAATGGTTTGGAGGCAGCTTCGCCAACACCATGCCGAGGGCTTAGTCATGGAATGTCATGCTGCCGAACACACGGCATCACGGTACGGGACAGCATTATGTATGGTAAACGGACGCCCCTCGTGACTTTCGTAATTCCGCGCCTATTCTTATATGATATCATTTTCAATGTTGACGAGTGTACCGTAAAATAAATCCCAGAGGGAGAGAGTTCGTTAAGTTTTACTGCAATATATAAATCTGTTGAAAAAAAGAGCTGTGCTTCAATAGCAAGTCCCAGCTGAGAAGTACCATATGTAAATTGGGATATAAATCTTCCTCAAGATGGCTATTGGCTTCTTCAAATCGTTTTAAAAAATTCTCAAAACACACAAAATATCAGAATTTTATCCTTTCATATGAAAGGTTTCCTTTTTGGTATAGCCAAACTATCTCTAATATCACTTAACTGGTCATTCACGGATTCTAATATAGCGCACAAAATATTTCAGCGAGTTTCGACTTCTTTATAGAGTTTTTCAACTGAGACACAATCCTAAACTTTCTTAAGAAAACAAATTCACAGTTCTTTCCAGTTCTAGTAGCACTTTAGTTGCTTCCGTGCAGTAGTGAAAATAGACGGTTTGTTTTGGGGGAACGCAATGTTTAGTGTTGAAAGAGTCTGGGCGGATTCTCTCTCTCTCTCTCTCTCTCTCTCTCTCTCTCTCTCTCCCTCTCTCACACACACACACACACACACACACACACACACACACACACACACACACACACACATTTTATACGGCTGTGTTCTTTTATATGCACATAAATTCAGAAAATTAAAGATATTACAATGAATAAAAACTAAATCCTAATATATTTATAATTCAACTAAAAATGTCTCTGTCACAAAAAGAGCAGGTTACGGCTTCAGCTGAAGGAGTTTCGGTTTTTTTAATGGCGCAGCTGAAAAATAGTCAAAACATTTGGAATTCACTAATTGTTATCCCGTCTAATTGTTCATACTAGGTAGTAATTATCGCAATAAATGAGCAAATTCAGTTCATCGACGTTATGCAGTATCAAAAGAGGCAAAAACTACACACCCCGGTAATTTAAACGTATAGAGGAACACCTCACAATGAGAGAGAGAGAGTGTTCATTCCTAAATTTAAGTTACCGAAGAAACCGCTGCTGTTAGACACCACTTTAAACAATTACAGGATGCTGTCTCTTCCTGAACCCAGTGCGGTTTTGGTCAGCTTCTATGTGCCGGATTGTTATTGTGAATGAATTTGGGTTCGGTATTCTAAAGCCAAGGTTAGTAGACTCTATTAAACTTGTTCTAAATCAAGCCTTCAACATTGTTACTAGTTGAACATTCCGCCCTGTGGGATAACCTACTAAATCAAGGTTAATAGACTTTTTTAAAGAACCTTGGTACTAAATGATACGAAACCAAAACGGTCGAACGTAAGCATCGCCTCTGGCTACGGACGGGCCTTTAGCTAAGAGTCGGAGGAAGAAATTTATTGTCTCGTGTCAAAAGCTCTGAAAACTGCAAAATCAGAGATAAAATTTTCAAACGTAAAAATCTTATACAAATTACGAATAGAATTCATAGATATAAATAAACCGCGAACCAAAATTTCATAGGTATAGTTCTGTAGTACATTTGTTTTTGTCAAATTTTGTGTACTTTTGTTCATCACTATTTACGAGAATGCCGTTCCTCATCGTTCCCGCCCACTTTCACCACTGCTTCCGTGAAACTGTGTTTCAGTACTATGTTCATTACATTGCAGGCAAGATTTAAGCGACATAAACATATTAATATAGAGTTGTTACACTTCCCGTTGAAAAAATGATCAAAAAGCAAAATAACATTTCTTAAACGACAGAGAGAGGAGCCAAGGTATGCAACAAAATTTCTGCTTACCAGCCACTCGTTAGCCATGGCAAGCTCAGCAGAGACTTTCTGCAGTGGCCTGCGTAGAAGACGAGCGTGGAGGGTGAGCTTGCGCCAGGCGAAAGCATTGTGGCTTCTGCTTATCTACATCGACAAAACTACATTAGAAGATGGCTCCACGTGATGTGAGAAAAAGAACAGCGGGACGCGCTCTATACAAAGCGACAAATCACGCTGAAGGAAGCAAAGTTATGTTAAGAACTAATTTAATTTTAAGAGTAGGAAGACTGTAATGTAAAACAAACAAGTACAGAAAGATACTTAAGAGTTTGTGATAATGATTTCTAAAATAAACTGCATACCACAGTCCTGTACCACCCAGAAACTCTTTTTTTTTTACCGTCGATGAAGGTGCTGAAGAAATACTGGAAGCCACAGATGGGAGCTCCAGAGGCCGAGAGGTCAGAGTCGCGGGCTTCTGGTTATTCGCAGTACCTGGGACGTGGCAAAAGACCAAGATCAAGCATAGGTGTACCTACTCTACGGCGCTAGCTCTTTTCCCTATATGGAACCAGTCGCTCTAAATGAGGTTCGAGCGACCACGTGCATAGTCGTGATAATGACGTTTACTGAATTGAAGGACCAACACAACTAGAACAAAGATATGCTAAATGCGTTGAAGACATGGGGAACTTGTGAAACCCAAACCCTTTCTCTGCCGGTGGCTAGACTCGAACCACATCTTTGTGCTCTGGAACTGAATGCTTTCCCAAATAAGCTAGGCCAGCAAGGGCTTATCTCTGCTGCTTGCCGTCCTGAAGTGTACGTCAGCGGTCTAGTGTCTCATATATATATCATTCCCTTGAGATAGGCGGGGGCATTAAATCTCAGGTTTCGGGTCTGCCACCAACTATGCTTGAAATAACTCTCTGTAGATGAAGGAATTCTCATTCAGGCGCCAATGGGAAATTCGGACCACTCTCTCTGTCGGTGGCAGGACCGGGAAACCCACATCATTTATCTGTAGAGCTGAATGCTTTACAAATTAAGCTAAGCCGGCTTTGGATTATCGCTGCAACTTTGCCGTCTTGAAATGTGCGTCACCACTGTAGTACGTCACAAACTACGTCTAAAGGTAATGGTACAATTCTGCCAGAATACAAGCGATGCAGTTACATTAGGCATAAAACTTGCTGAAATATTTCGTAACTCTAAATGTAAGCTATGTTCTGTTGCGACGAATTCCCAAGTAAGAAAGAAGTGATTGTAATATGTATAATAAAAAAAATTGTGATGCGTTTGCAAGCTGATCTAAAACTTCGTCAAGCCATGTATTATGCATTCATTGTTTTATCTTCTTCTCCATTTATGTTTCTTTCAGCCTAGATCCGAAGCCATCGCTACATATGCTCTTTGCGGTTTTTCAAATATTAGTTCCATTGGAATTCAGATCGGAGCTCTGGGAGCAATGGTACCTGAACGGAAGACCGATTTGGCATCGCTAGCCGTCCGAGCCATGATAGCTGGATCAGCAGCATGTTTCATGACAGCATGTATTGCAGGTATCTATCTATTTATCTATCTATCTATCATAGTGAAGTTCTAAGGTCCGTCCCGGGTTAAAAGTAGTCAGACGCGCTGCCTTGGGCCAATCGACCAAATTGGGTCCTGTTTCAAATCCCAAATAAAGCATGAGCTCGTGCTGTCCTTTTCCTGGAACCATCGGCCTATAATTATGAACGGGCGACTTCCTATAGCCTTAGATATTCATCTGGGTCGTCAAACCCCGAAAGATGAAAGAAATCCGGGGACTGCTTTTCAGTAACAACTTATGCAACAAAACACGATCACTAGTTTTGTTCAGAACTGTACCGACCCAATTTTGCCTTTGCCACAAAACGCTCTGTTAAAAATACTGCGTAATACATTCATAACTTTAGTCATAACTGATATGTGACCTTTGCAACAGACTGAAAAAAGAAAGTAACTTTTATATGGCTTGACTTAGTTTTGTTATAATGGCGAGCCAAATCGCAAACTACATTGCGTTGTCTGTGCAACACAATTACGGAACCAGAGTAATGAGGCGGCACGCAACAACACCTTGTGTACTGCCCAAGAAAAAATTTAGGCGTTCGACTGTCTTTCTGTTGGTGAAAATGAATTTGCTTTTACCGTGGATTCTTCGGCATGAATTTTAGAGAATAGAAAATCAGTGTTATGAGACGTCTGCAGTACGTGGCGTCAAGACAGCTCAAGCAGAAATTGGTGCGATCGACGACGGCTCTTATTGCCTGAGCGAAGACAGTTGCTTTTTACTATGGTTTATTTAGTAAAGTTTCCGATTGGGAAGGGGAAAGAATATCAAGGGAGGGTCAATAAATTATTCCTAGAAATACCCGGGTTGAAAAAAAACTGAAATGCGAAAATTGGTAAATCATTAGGGAAACGAGCTGGTTTTAAAACCAGCGTCTTGAGTTTTTTTAAATGAGCCACACAGTTGCTCATTTAAAAAAATGATTTAAAATAATTTCTTGTTTGATTTGTTTCATCTTAGAGAATAAACATCTTTCTAATGTTTATTCTCTACCGGAAGAGTGTGATGGTTAACAAGATTTATTTGACGATATCGTGACGTATACTCGAATTTAACTTTCTCTTTTAGTTCCTTTCTCTGTGTAAATTTGAGTTCCTTCTCCTTCGCGTTTTTCAAACTTAACGTGATATTTTCTCACTCGCAAGAGTATGGTTGGCAACACCCTGCAGGTATGACGTGTGTATGTGTCAGATGAAAACTGTTCGATATATAATGTGTGAGCAGCAGCAAAGGTATGGAGATGGTGTATAACGTACAAGTTTGTCCACTCCGGAGTAAGTCGCTCTCCCAACTGAGCTACGCGGACATGGGCTTTCACTGCTATCTGCCTTTATCTCATGTGCGTTCTGCGGGGAAAGCACGTCACTGTTGGTAGTATAATAGTACAGTAGTTGCGAAATTGAGTTACTTGAAGTTGTGATTTTTTGACGTCTGCGTACAATATATTTAGTGTTGGCGTTTTGCTTTTTCGTTAAACATTCCCTCAGGAGTAAATTGGATGAGTTCACAAATATTTTTAAAGACTGAGTTGTGCTAAAAGATATTTAGTTGAATAAAGACTAATCGTAAGTAACATTTTCTGAAGTTCTTGAGTGACTCCTGTTTCACTGTAGGTGAAGTTGTGAGACTGATCTATGTAGTGTTCAGACAGCCATATTTCCCCGAACATTACAATACCACTGCAGTCTTTTCGGCACCCAATCCTGTTAACCCAGCGTGGCTACGCCTCTGTACGTATCTCGCAATATTTGACGTACCGGGTGGTCATAATTCAAGATGCGTTCAGAGTCCTGTAGCGAAACATGTATGTGGCGAAACGCAACCAAACTTGGTAGGAATACTGTACTCTCACGAACATGTGCTCGCGATTTATATAAAAAAAACCTGTTTAAAAAGAATTCCCATCGCGTGCAACTGAGGCAGTTAGCAACACCAATTCAGCATTTGGATAGTGAACACAAGATACAACGTTGGTTTGCTAAATTCCAGTCCAGCTATGTGAGCCTTGAAAATGAAATACGCGGAAGACCAGAAGGTGCTATCTAAATGCTGAGTTGGTGGCCTTGATGGAATTCTATGAACGTCAAATGGTACGAAAACTTGACGAGAAACTGGAAGTACACTATACATCCATTGGCAAAGTGAAGAAGATGGAATAATGGGCTCCTCATGAGCTGACGGAATAGCACAAATCACGATGATTTGATTATTGTTCTTCTTTGCTTATCCGTAACAAAGGAAGTGTGATCCACTCCTCCTTCTTACAATCGGGTCAAATCATCACGGCGGACAAGCTCGACATCTTTTCATGACGGCGTACAGAAGCTTGCACCCCGTTAGCAAAAGTGGGTTGCTGCTGCCTGTGATTATAAGCTGCACCATACGAAGTACGAAACCTTACTTCACCCACCTTATTCACCTGATCTATGCCCTACGAGTATCACCTCGTCAAGCACGTGGACACCTTTCTGCCAGTTAAATCGTTTCCAAGTCAAAGATCGGTTGAAATCTCACTCCACGAGTCAATCGCTCCCCGAAGCTCGACATCTTTTCATGATAGCGTACAGAAGCTTGCATCCCGTTAGCAAAAGTGGGTTGCTCCTGCCTGTGATTATTTTGATTATTAAAGTTTATTTTGCACCGTATTTTGGATGTTTGAAGTTCCCATCAATATTCCGACATATTCCGGTTAATCGGGACACAGCCGTTTATTTGGGTCAGTTCTTGAAAAATATCCCAAATTTGCTCTTTGGGATCTTTGCAAAAATGAAGAGTTCAGGCGTAAACCATGGTAACCAACATTTTTGTAAAAAAATGAGTTACGTACGAAAAATAACTGCGGTGGTAATCTGAGCATTTTAGAGTGTGTATTGTATATTTATGTCAACATATGGCACCACAATACAACTTTCAATTTATGGTAGCCGCCCCGGTGGCGCAGTGGTCTAAGCGATGGCCTCTGATCATTCGTCCGAACGGGGTCCGGGTTCGAATCCCGGTGAGGCATGGACGTTGTGTTTGTCTTACGGCACTGGCTCTGTCCCTTCCCTGGAACCAGTGACCCTAAATTAGGGACGGGCGACTGCTTATAGCCCATTGAGTTGCTCACGGTGGTCGTTAAACCTCCAATAAAAAAAAAAAAAATTATGGTAAATTCAAACGTTTATATTTTTTTACTACTTGTTGTGATATCATTGTATTGTGTTCTAATTTTAACGTATCGGAAGTTGGCAGCAGTACTCATTGTTTACATCCGCTGTGAGTATGTTAATGGTATGATCTCTGTTCGATTTAGCTAGGAAATGAAACATGTATGGTTAAACGACAACCATATTTCTTTGTTGATTAAAGCCTAATTATAATGAAGGTGAGTTTTAGTGTTATTACTTTTTTCATCACTTGTAATCTACGTATCTCACAACGACAGAAGTGTTGGTTACCATGGTTTACACCCGAGTCCTTCAGTTGGGGCAGCCGCTTAATTGGGCCAAAGTGTTCAGCCTCGATGTGTCCCAATCAACCAGAATCACCTGTATTTCTTTAGATTCGGTGAATGTTTTCTGTTTCTGGTGAATTTATGTCAAAGATGATTTCTAGTTAACCACTTCATTTAAATCTCTCTCGCATCAGTGAACTTTTTTGAAATTTAACGGCCGCCATTAGTAAGTCCCCCGTCCCTACTTTGGGGTTGCTGGTTTCAGTGAAGAGCCAGCGCCATACGAACAACACGCCGCTACTGTGGCCGAATGGTTAGAGGCGTAGATTTCTGGCTAGACCTCTGAGCTGGTCAAGGGAGAGACGTGGGAGGTGCGCTTGCTCGATGTCGCCCACTTCCTGGAACCAGTAACCCCAAATTAGGGATAGGCGACTGCTTATAGCACATAAATTTGCTCATGTTGGCATTTAAATTTCCAAGCAAAAAAAATAATAATAATAAAGGGTAAAAACACGAAGACACTCAACCCTATTTAGAGCCACTGATTCCAGGAAGGGGTAGAGACATTCGAGAATCGCACCACCCATGCCTTATCCGGTGCCCGGGCCCATCTCAGAAAACTGATCCGAATCCCGCACCTCAGTTCACTCAACCACCGGGACGGCACTAATACGTATTATTCACGATGAATATTTTGTATTGTGTGGAATGACAGAGCAGCATTAAAAAAATAATAATAAGGAAGAAAATATTTAATGATCTGACCACGTGACCCCCCCCCCCATGTAACATTTTTTATTTTGTTTAAAATTGCTGAAATTTAGCTATTTTAACAGAGAAATGGAAATAATTAGTAATAATTTTTTCTGATAAAAAAGCAAAAAACACAGCAGATCATTAATTTAAAATTTCTTTTGAACATTTTCATTGTCTTTTTTTTTTTCCAGATTGTTCTTATCTAACCTGTTCACCACTGAGACAACTTTACTTTTTAGAATTACATCTCTGTCATAAACATAAGAAAGGGAAAGTAAAATCTTTGAAATCACATAATGGAATTAATTTAAGGCTGATGTAAAAATATGAAATAAATAAATCAAAAACACTAAAAATTTTCGTCTTTTAGTGTTGCTCCTTCTGAGGACTGAAGGCTTTGCATTCATACATTTCTGATTTCATTTCGCGCATGGACTCTTACCTGAAATTTGTGACGTGCTTTTTTTTTTTTTCGCTTTTTGTAAAGCTCCGCTCTCAACACAATGATTGCTATCCTGAAAATTTACATCTTTTGAGAAAAAATATTTGCATACATCATGCGTCACATTTTAAAATTAATGATATTTAAATTGCTTGTGCTTATTATTTATGTATTTCTTACCAAACTTAAAGTTTAACACACAGCTATTTGTTATCTTTTTTGTTTATGTAGGTACTTTAATCACAGATGAAGATTTACTTCCCAGGAAAGGATGACTACAGATTTTGCGATAAAAACTTGACAATTTGAGAAATATTTCTTATTTAAATTTTTGTAAATCTCGTTGGAAAAAAAAAGGGATTGAATTTGAGTTCATAAGAAATGGTTTTTATGAAATAGCTTATTTTTTAGATCAGGATGGTGATTATTTTAATGAAAAACTTAGCAGGGGTGAAAAAATTCAAATTTTATCGCAGAGTGCGGTGAGACAAAAGAAAAAGAGCTGGAGTACGTCAAGAAAATTCAATCTCTCAACATTGTTTTTGGTTGCAAATAAAGTCAAAGAATTACTGGTAAACATGCAGCTTGAAATTCAGAAAAGATTTTCGGAACTATATAAAAAAAAAAATGATTCCTCAACAATGTACACATGAATCGGACATCTCTGTTTTAATTCATTCCTTTTTAAAGGGGTGGCTATTTTCCAGTATAGGTTCAAATGGAATATACAGGATTTCCATGCCTTATTTTCTAAATCAAAAAATGTGATTCCGCCGTATGTATTTTGTCATTTTTTTCCAGTGTGATACCAGAATATCGCCGCCCCTGATGGCAGATTGGTAGGTGTCGTTGACCTCTGATCATGTGTCCGCATCCAGGATGGGTGTGGTTTTCCGATGTCTCTGACCCTTCCCTGGAACCAGTGGCCCCAAGGGACGGACGACTGTTCACAGTTCTGAGTTGCTCATGATTATACTGAACAGAGGTCCCAAACTCTTGAGAACAGACCCCGCGTATTAAATTTACTGTCCTCCAAAACATTTTGTCTTTGGGGACGCATACTGTTCTATATAAAGAATATTTTGATGTTTGTCATCAAATGTTCTCAAATGCAGACTTTTTCCCTAGCTCGCTACATTTTTAATGAAAAACTTTCTTAAAATAGCACTCGCTGTACCCACCTGATAATATGCTTATTATTAAAACAAATTTTGTCTGTATTCGTTCTGAATTGCACCAAAACTTTTACAAAATGAAAAAAATTATCCATGCAGTTCGTTCTTCAGAAAAATATAAAAAAATTGCAGCTTGTTATTAACTCAGCACGTGTGCAAAGATACAGTATTTTAGTTTTGCAGAGTATTTTCTTTCCATCACAGTTCTGTTTATCTGTACAATTTCCAACATTCTACTAGTTATAAATTTTTAAGATGCAGATTTTCAGATATAATGCTGAAACAACACTATTTTGTGACACAAAAAGTTTGCATACTTAATCATACATGTATGTGACCCCAAATGATCTTCAGATTACGGGAAATTTCACTATTTTGCCCTTAAATCACACTATGAAAAAAAATAAGTGGTGTGAATTCACGGAAAAATCCTGGAAATATACCGTGCAGCAAAGTTGATGGTAAGATTCCGGCTTTCAACGGAATTTCCTTTTCTAACTTCGGTATTTTGGCAGATTTTCCGTTGTCAGTAGTTCAGTTTTTTTGTTTTGTTTTTTCTTTTCAGGAAAGTCAGTTTCGGGGTTTTCTCCAAAAATCTTCGACGTTTTCAGCCCTTTTAGCAGAGACTCTTACTTTCCTGATGTACAAAGTGAAAGAACTCTTTCCCTTCGCGCCTGGAGTCAGGTGCTACTTAAGTACCGGCGAAGTGCACAGCCGACTGGGGGCCGGGCCGCGGATAGCCTAGTTAGTGGTCAGCGCCCGTGCCTGCCACGGAAAAGCCCGAGGATCGATCCACTAAATACCAGCTGTATGTCGGATGGGCACGTTAAGACGTCGGACACCGGGTACTAGGCCTCCGGTCATGAATACAGGTGTCTTTCTCCCCCTTTATACATCGATTCAGTATGACTTTCCTGTCGGGCACTCTAGCCCAAATCTCCTAGCTTCTGACTTCCTCTATATAAATATCTCTCTAAACCGACTAACCTAGAAAGACATTTACCTATATTAACGTTTAGGGCAGAAATATGCCGCCCCGGTGGCGCAGTGGTCTAAGCGATGGCCTCTGATCATTCGTCCGAACGGGGTCCGGGTTCGAATCCCGGTGAGGCATGGATGTTGTGTTTTTCTTACGGCACTGGCTCTCTCCCTTCCCTGGAACCAGTGACCCTAAATTAGGGACGGGCGACTGCTTATAGCCCATTGAGTTGCTCACGGTGGTCGTTAAACCTTCAATCAAAAAAAAAAAAAAAAAAAAAAAAAAAGGCAGAAATGAAGAGCACTCCAATCCGCGATGATGAAATGTTTTTCGCTGTCAGTGCAGGTTAATTAGTCATTTAATTTTCTGCGGGAACTTATTATTTTTCGGAATAGATTTATAATCATTTTATTTATTTATTGTAGGAGGACATATCACAAATTATGTTTTATCGTGATTTTCCAAAGCAGCAGAATGTTTTGGAACTCGAGAATTTTTAAACTGGCATTGAACTTAAGTTATGTTTAAGAAAAGTTGAAATGTACTGTTTCATAGTATTATTTCACAAAACCTTTAAACACAAAATTTGCTCTTGACAGCTATAAATAGCTTTTGTGTTAAAGGGTTCACAGGCTGATACATAGGCATCATGCAATCACCCGTATGATACTTGAAGTACCGGTGGTTTCTTACGGTAATAATGCCCGGTGATCCAACTAGGAGGGGGAGGGGTACAGTTGCCACAATAACCTAAATATCATGCGATATACTATCCATAATATTCGATCTCGCTACCGATATTCAACATCAGATCCTCCGACAAACGATTGAAATTTAATAGTTAATCAAACCTCAAGTATTCGCGCGATTGCTTCTGTCACTGGAAATTTTCCGTCATATTTTCGAAAAAGAGAGAACAGAATTTTTCCGATAATATATGAAAAAAGTGCGGAATGGTTTCTGAAAATTCAGAATTTTCCGTTATTAACTGGAGAAAGATGAACAGGAGTATTTCTGTCAATTCACGTAGGAAATATCCGTGAAATTCATGTTTATTTCGACATTTCACTGAAAAGTTGAATCAGTTTCATTAATTTACGAAAGGAGTCACGTAGCATGTCTGGTTAATTTCAGGAAATGTTTTACAATGCAGTATGACTACTTCGGGTGACTTTATTCACGGTGTAGTTAACCCCCCCCCACCCACCCCCCGAAGAAAGCAGGGTGTCCACTTTTCTCTCATTGGAATTATTTCTTTCACTTTGAGTGAATACAAATTGCAACACCAGATAAAATAAACAATAAAAGAGTTATTCCTTCATAATACCTACGTAGAACTGCAGCGGTAATATTTGTTGGGAACCTCTGAAACCAATTCCTGAGCAAAGACCATAATGCAGAATGTTGTATAAAACGTGTACATTTGTAAATAATTAGTGAAATGTGAATAAAACAAAATGTTTGCCTTTACAAAAGTGTGTTCTTTATGCATGTACATGGTTTTTCGTTTTTACCGAAAGAAATGCAGTGTCATGGGTTGCACATCAACCGGTTCGGCAAGCTTGATGAGTGGAGGTCAGATCTACACATTAGAGATGAGTTCGGGCTCAATTTTAGGAGCCCGGGCCCGGATTCTTGGAAAATTTTGCTTATCAAGGCTTGCATTTATGCATTATACACTGGCCAAAGATATGACCCAAGCAAGGATTAGTTTAAAAATCATTAGTTTAAAAAGTTTAGTTCAGTTAATCCACTTCACAATATTATGTTTTTAGAAATACTACGCATAAAGCCAAATGTTCTAAAATGTTGATTTGAAAATAAATAAATCATCAACATGCCCTTCGACCGTATCAGGGGAATCAGTAATTTTGGTAAAAGCTGAAGAAAATAAAATCGTTTAGAAACAAAAAATTCCATTCGTTATTTCTTTTTGATTTCTAAATTTTCTTTTATTTTGAATAAATTGCATTTTAAAAAGCACAACGCCGTACAGACAGTTGCAAGTGTTTGAAATTTTGACTCTAGAAAACTAATCTTTGCAATATAATTTACATATATGCTAATTGGTAAAGGTAGTTTAGAGTGATGTAGTAGAATATAAAAAAAGCATGTATGGAAATTTTTAAAATTAAAAAAAAAAAAAATAACGTAAAAGCATTCCAGACCAGATTATTCTGCATTTTGTAACATTAACAAAGTTTTGCGCTTAGTAGTATAATAATCACAATATTATCATATGTGTGTGCAGTTTCCAGATCAAGTTCATCATGAAGAGAGAGAGAGAGAGAGAATTGCATCTAATGCCTCAGCGCTTCAACTTGATCTTATTTTCTCTAAAACTCTACCTGCTGCACTAAAAACCAAAGTCACCCCAAAAATCGCGGGAGTGAGAAAATTTAAAAAAAAAATAACAATACTTCTACCTGCACAATTTTGGAAATTAATACATCATTTTAAAGATAAGATTCTTGATTTTTAATAAAATAAAAAAAATGGGAATGTGATTTTTTCCCAGTTTTTCGATACCAGACCTCCTTAAACTAATCCTTGCTAGGGCCATAGCTTTCGACATTGCATAATGCAAGTCTTGCTAAGCAAAATTTGTCTTGCAATGGCAGCTAGCTTAGGAAATTGAAAATCCTTCCACCATGGTAACACATCCACAATGAAATTCAACACGTGTAATTCAACCGAGCTCGGAATTACACGTATTGAATTAATTACAGTAATGAAATTCAAGACGTATAATCCCGAGCCCGGGTTTTTCGGTAGTTAATGAATTCTGAGCCCGCCCGGGCCGGGCCCGAGCTCATCTCTACTACACATCACGAAATGACCCTGTACCGAATTCAGAAATGTTTACGGTTTTAACACGATTCTGACCTACAAAGAAACAACTTGACGTCAGTATGAATGAAAATTACATTTAGAGTAAAACATAACAGATGAACTTCTATTAAATGAAATTTTTGTGTTATTTTTCATGAAATATCATCATCATTGTCAACCACTATCAGTCCACTGCTGGATGAGGGTCTCCCCAAATTTCTTCCACAACTGTCTGTCTTGAGCCAGTCTCCTTTGTGTCACTCCCGCAGGCTTTCGAATTTCATCCACCCATCTCCCACGTGGTCTTTTTCTTTTTCTGTCCCTTGGTATCCAGTATCAAATTTCGGTTGTCCATCGGGGGTCCGTTCTTCTGGCAAATATATCCAGCCCATTGCTATTTCAGGACCATGAGTTCCTCTTCTTATCTTACCTGGTTGCACCAAGCATGTATCTCTCCATACTTCTTTCAGTTGCCTGCTGTCTCTGTATGACTTTTATAGTTAAGGCGCATGTCTCAGATCCATAAGTAAGAACTAGAAGGAAGCATTCATTAAACACTTTTCTTTCTAAAAAATAATGGCACATTGCTCTTGTGAAAATTGTACTGTTTCTTCCAAAAGCACTCCAACCAAGTTTTATTGGGGAAGGGGCATAAATCACTAGGCTGGCCGAGCGGGTTGGAGAGTGTGGGATAGCATTTCCTCTAATCGCGGTGGTATAGTTATACCAGTATGTGACGGTCGTTAGAGCCTCTTAAGTGAGAACAGGGTGCACCGCGAGAAGGCGGGGTTGACATTTGTCGTGGAGAGGCTATATTATGTCTGCTCATCACCTGACCTTGCCGTGTAAATATATACGTGAATGAGTTAGTAACACAGGAGTTTTGTTGTTTGAGGTTTGTTGCCGGTTTCTTTTTAATTTCAGTGTGCTGATTTCATAAATGAAACTCAAATTTGTCCGTCATGTCGTGGTTTTCTACAAATTAAAACCGCCCCAGTACGTCTGAGTCGCTAGCTCCTTCTGATTCGTCCAAGATGTGCCAGGGTTTGAGTTCCGGATGAGGCAATGGTAGTGTGCTTGTCTTACGGCGTTGGCTCTGTCCTTTCGTAGAACCAGTAACCCTAAATTAAGGACGGGTGATTATTTTTCGGGTTTTAACGACCACCATGAGCAACTCATTGGGCTATAAGCAGTCTCCCGTCTCAAATTTTGGGCTACTGGTTCCAGGGAGGTGAGAGAGCTAGTGCTATAAGACAAGTATACGGCCCACATGCGTCATCCCGAATTCGAACACAGGCTGATCTCGGACTAACAGTCAGCAGCCAGCGCTTAGACCACTGCGCCAATGGGGCGGCAGCGACCGCCCAAAGACCTTAGAATTGCTTACGGTGGTAGTTATACACCGAAATTAAACAGTAAAATTCCAAGTCATTGGATAAAACAAAAAAATAAGGCTTTATAAGTTAGTGATGCTGTCCTATCTCAGTAGAGGAAAAGGGCGGGTTCTGGCACAGGGGCAGCCCTCCCATAGACTTAACATTAGCTGTCCACGAGGCTGCCCACGAGGCTGCCCCTGGCTGCCCACGAGACTGTCCCAGCTGTCCCCGAGTCAGAATTTTTGTCACGTGGTCGTCCCCATGATGTACTGCCCCCTAGCTGTGCTTCTTGGAACTTTCAATGGAACTTTTGAGGGATGGCAACGACCGAGAGGGAATGGGGGTGGATATAGGGGGATGTCAACTCGATGTGCTGTCCCCGAGTCAGAATTTTTGTCACGCGATCGTCCCCATGATGTGCTGCCCCCTAGCGGTGCTTCTTGGAACTTTCAATGGATCTTTTGAGGGATGGCAACGACCGAGAGGGAATGGGGGTGGATAGAGGGGGATGTCAACTCGATGTGCTGCCCCTGGCGGTGCTTCTTGGAACTTTATGTTTTTCTCGGGAGATTTATTGGACTTTTGTCAAATTTTTGGAGGAAGTTTTTTTTTTTGTCCATTCCAATATTTTTTGTTTCCTCGAATTTGTTTTATTAAACTTATATTTTTAGAGCTTTCGTGGGGTGTTAGGTTTTTTTTCTAAACGTTGCAATTTTTTTAATTTTTTTTATTTCAGAGTACATAAAAATGCTCTAATGGTCTCGGTGAGATTCGAACTCACATTAATTCATTCAGAAAGCGTACATTCTTCCCCTAGACCATCAGACCATTGGGAAAATATGTTTGAGATAGGAAGATGTTTGTTCACGGTGTTAAAATGTTTTTGGGGACTTTTCTTGGAATTTCATTTAAAAATGGAGTGTGAGGGGGAGTGGACGTTATTTGAGTTGTGAACGAGTTGGTGTGAACATGAATTTTTCTGTTAGGGTTGAACATCTCTCGTTGAATTGTTGTAATGGAGGATGTAATGAAACAGACTTATCTTACAGCCGTAAAAGAAGGAAGCTTCGGTGGTGTGAATGCTTTATTCCGTGCTGTCAAGAAAGAAGGAATCAAGAAAAAAGACGTCGAAAAATGGCTGAAGGGGGAGAAAACGTACACCCTCCACAAACCGACGAGACATAATTTTCCGAGAAACAGAGTGTTGGTGAATAAAATAGATCAACAGTTTCAAGCAGACTTGGTTGACCTTCCCAGTTTGAGTCAACATAATGATGGATTTCGTTACTTGTTGACGTGTATTGATATATTTTCCAAATATGCGTGGGTAATTCCCTTAAAACAAAAGTCGGGGTCACATATCGTTCAAGCGTTTTCCAAGATTTTCGAACAGAGAAAACCATTAAAACTGCAAACTGATAAAGGAACTGAATTTAAGAACAAAGAATTGCAAAAGTTTTTAAAACAGCACGAGGTGCATTTCTTTACGACGAACAACGAGACGAAAGCAAGTGTTGTTGAAAGATTCAATCGCACGCTGAAAACTAGAATGTGGCGATTCTTTTCAAGTCAAAATACGTTCAGATTCATCCACGTACTCAACGATTTAGTCCACAGTTACAATAATTCTCCCCATCGAAGTATAAAAATGAAGCCTGTAGAAGTGAACGAAAACAATGAAAAGGAAGTGTTTGACAATCTGTATGGTGACCTCAAGAGGGAAAAACCAACCTATAAATTTCAAGTCGGTAATCATGTGAGGATTTCTAAAACCAAATTAAAGTTTGAAAAGGGATACGAATCAAATTGGACGGAAGAAGTGTTTGTGGTGAGTGACCTTGTTCCAAGATCCCCTCCCGTGTACAAAGTAAAAGACTTATTGAATGAAGAGCTGGAGGGAACCTTTTACGCTGAAGAGCTTCAAAAAGTGACTCTCTCAGAGTCCTTTCCTGTGGAACGTGTTCTGAAGAAACGCAAAAGAAAAGGAAAAATGGAATACTTTGTTAAATTTAAAGGGTATCTTGATAAATTTAATGCTTGGATCCCCGCGGAAGACTTGACCTCTCTATAAAACCGACCTTGTTTTTAGAAGAAACATCATTCGTCAACATGAGTTTCTATCTGACGTTACCTAGCGACAGCTCTCTCCGCTACTTTTCAGACAATAAAATTTCTCATTTCATCACGCGTCTTCCTTCCCCGATCGAACTCAATGGTGACTGGGAAGTGGGACTCGTCGAACTCATCTACCCTCATTCCTGGTTTAATGTGAATGTAAATTCAAATTCCTTTGCTTACGGTGTCGGCCCAAATCAACTGAAAGCAGCAAAAATCCCTGCTGGATATTATGATTCTGTGGGAGATGTGGTAAAAGCCATGTCCCAGCACTGGTCGAAAAAAATTACGATGTTTTTTAATAAAAACACGAGACGTGTCAAAGCAGCTTTAACTCATGGTTCTCAACTGCAGTTATTTCCTGGAATAGCTGAAATTCTAGGTTTTCAATCTGTAGTGTATTCAGCATCAGAAGGGAGTGATGTCACAATTCATGGAAATTTCGTAGCCGATCTGAACACGTCGCTTTCCCTATTGTACGTGTACAGCGATATTGTGGATCCTCAGCCTGTGGGAGACATGGTTGCTCCGCTCCTTCGCATCGTGAAAGTGTGTGGAGAAGACGGAGATGTGGTGAGCGCCTTATACGACCGCCCTCATTATTTGCCTATCGCAAGAAAACATTTCCAAACCGTAGAAATCGTTATAAGGAATCACTCGGGACAATTAGTACCATTTGAACGTGGGAGAGCGATCGTGAAACTTCATTTTCGTCTCAAGGCTCTGTAGTTATGTATGAACCATACCGTTGTTGTACAAAATCCTTCGAGGAATATTACGTCAATCAAACTGGAAAAGGTTTAGTCTACTATCAAGGAGCACCCCTTCAAAAAGGGTATGGACTTGGGGGACTTTTTCGCTCGTTATTTAGAGCGGCGGTACCATTATTCAAACAAGGTGCAAAAACGCTTGGAAAACAAGTCTTGCGAACGGGGGTCGACCTTGCAAATGATTTAATGCAAGGAAAGGATGCAAAAACAGCAGCCAAACAACGAGCTAAAGAAGCAGGACAAATTCTCACTGACAAAGCAGCTAATAAAGTGAAGAAAATGTTGGGAGGAAGTGTTAAAAGGAAGAGAAATACGAAGAAACGCATCATTCGTTCAAAGAAAGTCAAGAGGAGAGCACACGATATTTTTGATCCATAAACCATGGCTTTGATTCACAGTCATTCTTCCGTATGTCTCAAGTCAGAGCTTGATTTATTTGCTTTACCGCCCACCCAAACGAGTATAGAAAAAGGACAATGGATCGAATATCACCCCTTGGCCAACATTCGAGATGGAGGACCTCTGGAATTTAATATTTCTGGGAGTGGGGAAGAATACATGGATTTGTCCTCCAGTCAACTCTACGTAAAAATTAAAATTGTGAAAGCTGACAATTCTGTCATAGCTGACAAAGAGCCCGTGGGACCCATTAACTGTTTTCTTCATTCTCTGTTTTCCCAAGTTGATGTTAGTTTAAACGAAAGAGTGATTTCGTCCTCAAGCAACACGTATCCTCACAGAGCATATGTTGAAACTCTATTAAGTTATGGAGAAGACGCAAAGAAATCCTATTTAGCATGTGAAGGATTTTACAAGGATACAGCCGGACATCTGAACGAAATTAATCCCACGAATGCAGCAACAAACAAAGGATTGCATCAACGCTATGAGCTCGTGAAAGACAGCAAAACGTTGGACATGATTGGAACCTTGCACTGTGATTTATTTTTTCAAAACAGACTGCTTCTCAATTTAGTGGATGTGAAAATTAAACTGGTTCGAAGTAAATCTGATTTCTGCCTCGTTTCCTCCTCAGAGGCCCCCAATTACAGAGTTCTCATCGAACATGCATCAATTTTTGTGAGAAAAGTGAAAGTCAACCCGGAGTTGCCATCGGCCATGCAAAAGCTTTAGAAAAATCTCCAGCCAAGTATCCTATTGACCGTGTTTTATGCAAAGTGTATTCCGTCTCTCAAGGAAGTATGTCATTCGTGCAAGACAACGTATTCCTAGGACAAATGCCCAAAAGACTGATTATCGGATGTGTCGATAACGATGCTTTTAATGGTACATATAAATCCAACCCCTTTGAATTTAAGCATTATGATGTCAACTTTATAGCCGTGTACGTTGACGGACAGCCAGTTCCTCATAAACCTCTAGAACCCAATTTTGAAAAGGGAAACACAATTCGTTCTTTCCATAGTCTATTTCAAGGAACCGAGAAACTTGGCCAAGATTGTGGAATATATATCGATCGAGAGGAATTTTCCAAAGGATACACTCTTTATGCATTCAATCTCAGTCCCGACCTGTGTGATGGAGGGCATATGAACCTGATCCAACAAGGAAATTTAAGAGTGGAAATCAAATTTGGAAAAGCTTTAGCAAAAACCATTTCTGTGCTAATCTACGCAGAGTTCCAAAACATAATTGAAATTTCAAAGTCCAGAAACATTCTTTGTGATTTCTCCAATTGAAGAAATGAACAGTGTTCAAATTGCAAAGACCCTAAAGCAAGATCACGTAACAAGACGATCATTTCTAGGAGTGTTTGCCTGTGACAGACTTCCCAAGAGAATTACCAAGTTCCCAGCATGCCTTGTTGTGAATACGGACCGACATGGAAATCCTGGAAAACACTGGTTGGCTATGTATATGTCAAACCCCAAAACAATGGAATTCTTTGATTCTTTCGGACATTCTCCAGAATATTTTCAAGGCCCTATTGCTCAATTTGTCGCCAAGTTTGATACTGTAAATTTTAATGATGTACCTCTTCAAAGTTCGTTTACAGCCGTATGTGGACAATATTGTATTTTCTTCTTGTATTCTAGATGTCGCGGAAAAAGCTTGTACTCCATTGTAAGAAATTTTCGATGGAAATCTGAAACAAACGACGTGCTTGCCTATCATTTCGTTCGAAATAAATTTCGAATTGTATCAAAATTTAGAATTTAAAATAAAAATTGATTGAAATCTATTTTATGTGTCTTTAAATTATTTTGTATCTTTTTTAATGACTTCAGTTGACAACATGGAAGTGCCCAGACTACAACATCCTTTCACTGCTCTGATAGCGGGTCCTACTGGCTGTGGGAAGACTCAGTTTGTAAAACGCTTACTTCAACATCAAGGGGAAGTCATATCTCCCTCTCCCGAACATGTGGTTTGGTTCTACGGGGTTCACCAAACATTGTACGATGAAATAGAAAATGTGACATTTGCGGAAGGCCTTCCCTCTAATTTCCGTGACTATGTGAAAGGAAGAATGCTGTTTGTTATTGACGATCTCATGACTGAATGCGGAAGCGATAAAAAATTAACTCACTTGTTCACTAGAGGGAGTCATCATTTCAATGTATCTGTGATATTCATTACTCAAAATATTTTTCATAAAGGCAAAGAAATGCGAGAAATTTCCCTGAATGCGCATTACTTGTTTCTGTTTAAATCACGAAGAGATGTGAATCAAATCACTCATTTAGGGAGGCAGTTGTACCCTAGCAAACTTAAATTTTTTCAAGAAGTGTATTTGGATGCCACAAAATCCCCTTACAGCTATTTATTGATTGATCTAAAACCAGAGACCAAGGAAGAATTAAGATTACGCTCTCAGATTCTTCCAGGAGACATTCAAGTAATATATCAACCTCGGTGAAATGAAATAAGTCTCAGTTTTCATCATGACGTTGTCTAAGCAGCAGGTCCAACTTTTATGCATAATTCAACACTGTCCAAGAAAAGTATTAAAAGACCTAATATTGAATTGTAGAAAAAATGGAATTAAAGCACTATGCGAAGTTTGTATGAATACGCTAAAAGGAAATGTTCCGCTTACACCAGCCCAGAAACATTCACTGCAACGGCATAAGCACACCTTGCGAGCACTCTCTCGAAAAAAGACGCCTCTATATAAAAAGAGGAAACTCCTTATTCAAAAAGGCGGATTTTTAGGTGTGTTGATTCCTGCTGCTCTCAGTGTATTAACGACTCTGCTTACGAAATAATGGAATTTGCCAAGAAAATGGTACTGATTCCCGAAGAACGGATTTCACGTCATATACCAACAGAGGAAACGTTAACGGACTTAGACAAAGAAATGAAAAAAATCCTACTAAGCAAAGTGTCTGACGAAGTGAAAGTGAAATTATATAATCAAGTCTTGAATAAACGTATTCATGTACCGAGTTTTAATCCCCAGTTTCATCTCAGGAAACACCATCGAGAACTGAAGAACCATTGAAAGAAGAACATGTCAAAGACGAGAAAGTAAAAGATGCTGTGGAAGACCTTATCATTCAGACCGTTCCTACTAACTTGAAGCGAAATGCAAGAAATGTGTTGGACGTCTTTAAAACGAACTCTGATATTATTGGCTGGAGCCATAAGGCCGAATTGCAGGTCCGAGGACGTATTGTGAAAAACACGAATATTATTGACCTCATAGACTCTATGTTTCGAAGCAAAGGATCTAAGCTGCACATACCTCCTGAATTTGTTAAAGCATTAAAAGACATTAATTTACCCAAAAAGTTCATTAAAAATAAACGAATGTTGCAAGTTCTTGTACAAGAAGGAAATTCGGTTGTAACTTCTAAACGGAAAAAGACAAATTTATGTAAAAATGTTCGTTGGATTCCTTATTAAAAATTTAGTTGAAAAAAAAAGTGTCATTCTTTTTTTTTAGTTTTAGTTTTTTTTTAAATGCATTCATAAGTTCATATTGAGAAGGGTTTAAATTTGGATTGAAAGATCGTTTTAGAAAAAGTTGAAAACTGATAAGGTTCGTTTCGGGAAAGTTGAAAACAGATAATGTTCGTTTCGCAAAAGTACATTCTCATATAGGGTTAAAAAATGGAACACTTCATATTTTCTTAGGGGCGGTTTTGATGAAACACGTTTCAGTAAAAACAGTGAAATTCCCATTGAATAACATGGGGAACTATGAAATTTAAGAAGCACGTTTTCGTTCAAGGAAAATATTTTAAAAGGTCTATTTTCGATTCAGTTGAAAACGATTCAGGTAGAAAACAGAATGCAGAAAAAACAGTCCCAGCAAGTTCTGAAAGTTGAAAATAGATGAGGTTGAAATTTGGAAAAATGTCTAAGGAAAGAAATTGTTATAAAACACAGACTGTTTTAGTTTTCCCAGGCTAGCGGGGTCTTCAGTGAGAGCACTTCTTCTTTTTCAACCCAAAGAATGAAGCGAGTCAGTTTGAAACATTTCAAACTCCCCGAAAATAAGCCGTGTACTCTGGTTTCGGCTCAATACTGTAAAGCATTGCTCTCAGACCAGTCGGAAATCCCCCCCCCCGATTGGCCGCCTAATGGAAAACATCAGGCCCAGTTCCCTTAATAAATACCCAAATATCCATAAGAAAAGTCTTCCAAAAAAAAGCACTAGTTCACCATTAAAACAATTGCATTCATTCTGTTACTGTTTTAAACATTTCTAAAAAGAAATTTTACTTTTAAAATTCTTGAAAGCTTAAATTTTGACCCATTTCAAAAAAAAAAAATTCACTTAATTTATGTCACTATAAAAAATAATTTCACAAATATTTATGTTTAAAATTAAAAAATAAAAATTACACTTTAAATTTAGGGTCTAGTATTAGAAATGGCTAAAAAAATGCATTTATTAAAAACTTAATTCCTCCCTTTTTTTTTTTTTTTTAGTAATTTACCTCCCTCCCTCCCCCTTCCCTTACCCAAATTTTTAAGAGTCCTAAAAAGGACTTTTTTTTTTTTTTTAAACTAGCAGGAGTTGCTGTTACGAAGACTCTTCACCGTCTCTAACAAAGAAGCTGCATCAATATTGTTCACAAATGCTTCTGTGATGAGCAAGCTACCAACTTCTTTCAAAAAAGATTCCGCAACAGTTTGGGGTTCTAGTAAAGAAAGTGCTTTATTAAAACCCATATTCCATTTTTCATCGTTGGTAAACTGAGCACACTCATGTCCTAACTGGTTGTTGGGTTGTTCTTCAAGAGGCAAACGACACGTAGCACAATCAAACACAGTCCATGTATTTTGCTCAATGGCGGACTTGAGTACATTAGCCAGAATGAAATGCAGTTCCTCATCGCTCGCTGGGGAATTTTCAGCACTTTGGTTTATTAAGATAAAGTTCTTAAAAACAGTTCCAAATAAAACTTGGCAAACACTCTCCCAGATTTTAGGACATTCTTCAACGAGCTCACTGAATTGGGACCTAGTGAGAGATATTGCAGTAGGCGATAGTTGAAGGGCGCCATTGGCAGCGGTATTTAGTGATTGAAACTGGTAAACGGTTCCCGAACTTGAAGGAGTTGCACAAAGAAGCAGTTTCTTTCCCACTACTTTAATATCGTTCATGTTCCAATACATGAATCTAGACTCCTTGAAAACGCAGAATGTGTATGCCGACATCGTAACACCGAATTTAGTGGGGTGTAAGAGCTCGCCATCGAACTCATAGCTCCTGACATGAACTCTTACAGTTCCTGTAAAATCAGTCACTTTCGCGATCTTGTTTCCCCCGAGAGAGAAGTGGTGGGGTGGTAAATTTTCTAGTGAAATTCCCGACGAAGCAGACTTGTTTGCAGCAGGCATTGTTGATGTAGACCCAGTACTAGCATGCACAGTTGAGACAGGTGTGTCGGAACGCAACAAGTCGTCACCACGATGAAATTTCTTTACAGCATCCGATTTGGTTTGGTTGGCAGTACGCTTCATGCTAATGGCTGGTAAAGGGTTTGTAAGGGCAGACAACTGAACGTGTTCAGAGTTCGAAGGTAGAGAACCGAATGAGTGAGTTGCTGTGCGTTCAAACAAAACTGATAACAGATTGTGGCTGAGGCAAGTATCCTGTTTACTGCTTGAAAGCGTGAATGAGTCACGAGACAATGGCGTCTGTGTTATCATCTTTCTAAAGGTCAAATTTATTCGAACATCTGGGGCATTTCCGCAACGTGGTAGACCATGTGCCCATGAATCATTTGTTGGGGGTAGCATCTGGAGAAGCGAACCACTTTCTAATCTCAAGACAACTGGTTGAAAACATTCTCTTTTAAAAACAAAGTCCCTTGTTTGACCTAGAGAAACTGAAGCAATGCAAGAATTTTTCACGATTTCCTTTTCATCGTCCATGTGGAATCCGATGCATTGATTTCCATTTTGATACCTATTAATCAATACAAAATTAAAGGTGTCACAACACACGTTCTCTACCTCACGCTTGATTTCTCGAAGTACAGGAATCCACGGTTTTGCTTTTATGGTCAATCCACTGAAAGAGTAATGGAGGTCAGCATCACCGTAGGCAACATGCTGTCGAGGAATGGAATACGATTTCCCATATATTTTAATCTTTGAGAATTCACCGCTAAGATATTTCACTTCTGTCTCCAAACACCGAAGAAAATAATCAGCCTCTGATTTAGAAAACAACTTGGAATACGAAAAATGGAGACCGTCCTTGTGATATGATGAATGCATTTCTTCAGACGAGTAGGCGCAATTGAAGTAGGCTCCCAACGATCAACGAAGTAAGAATGAGGAAGACAAAGGATAGATTAGCTACGAGATAAAACAGATGACGTCAGCAGATGAATAATCGATTTTTTTTTTTTTTCGGTTTAGTCCTGAAGACTGTTTTTTTCTTCTATTTTCATTCTTTTAGGAGGAGGTTCTAATGAATTGAATGAGTAATGCCCATAGGGAAGGGTATGAATAAAATCTTCCATAATGATGCGTTTATTGTCATGAGGGCTTAGAGATTTCTTATTTGTTTTAATGCTGAAGACTGCATGTTTCATACTACGAAACGAGTGACAAACATTTCTCATCTCCTGTTTATTGAATAATGAATATCGGTAATTTTGAAGTTGGAGTTGATTTTGAACAACTGGCTTACTCACTCCTTTAGCTTTTTTTATTTCTACATCATCGGAAGAAAAAGCATACATTTTTGCCCTCAGCCCAACGAATTCTCTTATTATTTTCCCATTCATTTCATCTTTAAATTTTCCGATAACTTTTTTATTAGCTGAACTGTAGAGAGGATGGTCTATTGAATAGTCGCTCGTATCTAGTAAAGGCAGGATTTTCACCATGTCATTATAAAGATCTTCTGTCTTCGTTTCATAAAAGAAACTGTCTGTGTCCATGTACAGAACCTTCACTCTTTCTTCATACATGGGTTTTATAACGTCGTAATGGAACGAGTACATTAAGGTTTTAGACATATCCAGAACGGCGATTCCTATATATATGGGTTTATTGAAAACTAGTTTGGTGACATCTAGATGGCATAAAATCATAAACTCCTCATCGGACTCATTCTTCAGAATTTTTCGGTCTTTGAAGTTGTGTTTAGCCAACACTTTTTCCAAACGTTTCTCATCATGAACCAGTTCTATGGATGTTCTTTTCCTGATGTCTTCCATAGTCTTCCCAAAGACGCTGTTATTCATGAGCTTGTAGAAATTTTTTTCGAATTCATTTTTTGCCAATTTTCGTTTCTCAGTATTTAGATTTATGTATACCTGCAACCACTTAGATTGGGAAAATGATATGCCTCGATGAATTTTTTAATTACAAGCCCAGCTGCAACTGCTTGTTTAAGTAAGCGGTAGTGTGCTATATATCTGTTCTTGGGGTTTAGTGTTGTCAGAAGTTTGGTTTGTCGGGTACCAGGAACAACCCCAACCTCAGGACAGAAGGGAAGATCGGCGTGAAAATCATGCAATGAGTCCGGGTACTCGATGTCGACTTCCAAAAAGCATCCAAAGGGACCATCATCAGGAATAGAGCCAATATTCAGCTGCTTCAACTCATCAGAATGCATCCAATTAAAGTGAGCATATGGAATCGATTCGCTTAAAGAAAATCCATACATATTATTGCAGTCGAGATAAGAAATATAGTTGCTTTCTTTTGCTGGATTAAAATTTTTCATGTACTTGTTGTTCGCCAGGGCATGCCGCTGGATGCATTGGCATAGTCCCCCTCGTTTTGCCGCCTCGACAAATAATAGCATTTCATAATCTGTAAGTAATTCTAAAGACATTTTCGTACTCTTAAGCATGGCAGCGAATGCTAATGATGGTGCACTGAAGAACCACACAGGATCCAGTGAATATGTTTCCTGACAGATATCCCGAAAATTTTCAAAGATATCGGCCAGGATGAGAACATCAGTCTTTAAATACAGATCTGAGTATTCTCCTAAATCTCTTATATTCATTTTTTCCCATACTTGTTGAGCATGATTATAATCTTCGTTACTTATGTGGGACTCGGAAATGCTACTATAAAAACTTGATTTTGGTGGGAGGCGTGAATCTTCTAATTTGTTGTATGATGTTACATATTCATACGGAAAAACACCCTTCTTTTTCAACAAACGAAACTCATCATCTTGGGGGTAGTGCTTTCGGGTGATCTTAAATTGGTTTGCTGGAAGATTATTTGCAAGGCTCGACAACCCAGTAGGCATGAATCTTAAGCTGTCTAAAAATCGAATTTCCATCCCACCAATAAATTTTGAGAAGGAAATGAATTTTTCGGTGGATTCTGGAATGACTTTAATGTTTCCTTCTGAAAAACCAAGCTCTTGAATGATAAAGTGGGAATCATAACCAGATAAGTTGTGGAAGAAGACAGGCACAAATTTTGGGTTTCGGAAATTGATATTACATGACGCATGTGCTGGACCCCGGAATGCGCCAGTTCGGTGGTCATGGTCAGCGACTTTGAGTTTGCCTTTTGATTTGGCGAATGCTTTTTCACAGAGATAACAGATTGATGCAGATTGAAAAGATGCTTTTTCTTCAGCACTTAATGGACACATGGGGACATTTTTTTGATACTCCTCCTGGATTTTCAATACATCTTCTTTCAAGGAGTGAAGGAAATGACGAATGACGTCGTCTTCAGATCTATGACTCCGAAATACGGAAAATTCATCTAATTCATCTTTTATGAAGTACGCATACGACATGAGCTCGTCAGTTTGGGTTGTCATGGTGTATGAAATTTCGGGATTTTGAGGGGGCCCTTGAATGGGTTTGAGAACGCACTCAAAGTCAGCGTAGATGACAAAGGGAACCCGTAAAGCATGCTGAAAATCTTTGAATTGAAGGATATTATTCTCTGGCATCTGAATGGCAACTGGTTTGTTTTTCATACAGAGGAGTTTGTGATTTTTTAATTTGTTTTCTCCATCATAACGGGCATCGTAGGTTGTAAAACATTTTTTGCATATTATGACTTTTACACGACGCTTGGTGATTTGTTTGGAAATCAACCGCTCGAAGTTAGTGATGAATGCGTAGTGGGAGCGACATCCATCTTCTAAATAGAGGAGATCTCGATGGTCTTGTAATTCCTCATCGCATACCTTAATGGGAAATATTTTTTCTCTCTCATCGATGCCGAAGACATTGATGGACATGTTATTTGCCTTCTCGAACTTTTTGATATCGGAAATTTTTACCGGGTACTCAATACAGTCCCATATATATCCTGTGAGGAATTGTGGGTCCTTGAGGAAATTTTTGACTCTATCCCTATTGTAACATTGAAGACGTGGGGTCCAGACTGCATATTTAAAGCAGTAGATGTCATTATTCATAACATTCACTACTGCCTTCTTCCTTTGAATATTGGTTGGTAGGGCGATAAATGACTTACCCCTCAAGGGTCTGAAACGGTTGATTCTAAGTTCGAACCAGGAGACATGGGAAAATACCCAACCGGACCCTTTCAATTCTGCCTCCGACTTTTCGTTCTCGATTTTAGCAGCCATTGAATCATAAAATTCACTAACATCACTAGCTCTGAAGAGAGGTTTGTTAGGGGTTTTCAGGTTGTGGTCACAAAACTCGTACTCGTCTGGAACATCTTTTTTCTGTTTTTTAAAAACTGCCTCCATGAAAACGCTGACTTTGATCGATGGGTGAGTAGCTAATGAATGTTGCAGGATTCTTAGACATGGTGCTTTACTGGATTCTAAAAAGGAGCGGAGACATGATGCTGACCCCTCATTGGGTACGGTCTTATAGGTGGTGAGTCGCTGTCTCGCGGCAGACTCGACTTCAATGAATCCTCCAATATTTTCAAGGGGGCCTGTATGGGCACAGCTATCGGTGCATTCATAGCGACCGGAGCTTGATTTGGTGCAGCTATCGGAACATCAAAGTTTGGGGGAGCATGACTTGGCCCTGCAACTGCGGGATCCGAACCACCGCCTTGTTGATGAACTCGTTGTTCGTGACGCTTAAGATGAGGTTTACGGCTGAATTTTGCTGGGCATTGTGTACACGCGAATGGTTTTTCACCTGTATGGCTCCTCATATGATTTTTCAGGTTGAATTTTTTGGCAAAGGTCTTGGAGCAGACCGAGCATGTGTTGGAAGGAATATTGACTGGGATGTCGGGTGTAAAATCAGAGGTTAGGTCTTGATTCATGGGAATTTCCTCCAAGGCATCGAACACATCGGAATTCTGCAAAAATAATTGTTCATCCACTAACCACCACTGTGTCTGTAAAAGAATTAAAAAAAAAAAAAAATAACCCCTTTCCTCTAACACATTTTTATGAAATAAACATTGAGAATAAACTTCTTAAATTTTTATTGGAAAGGGGAGCTATCGTAAAAGTATGAAAAATAAAATGTTTTAAAAGAATAAACGAGGCCATTAACATGAATTTTTCTTCTTTAAAATCTAACTTTAATCGTATGCAAAAGAACTCAAATGCTTTTCCTAACACGCAAACATGTTTTAAACCCCTATCAACGCATTTTCATGGAATAAACATTAAAATGGGAAATTCCTGCGTCGAGAATAAACTTCTTAAATTTTTATTCGAAAGGGGAGCTATCGTAAAGGAATGAATTCCTAAAAGCTTTCTAAAAAAGAATCATGTTTTTCCGTCAAGAGAATAAACGATTCCACTAACATGAAATTCTAACAACATCCTAATTCAAACAACTTGGTGCACCTAACAATAAATAATTGCATGCGAGGAAATGCGAACTTACCTCTTCCGTTGTAGAACCTTGGTAAAATCCGATAGACATTTTCCAAAATAATAATCCAGAGAGCAAGAGAGGTACAACAGCACACGTGTCGACAACTGAACCAGAAAAAACAAGTGATGCAGTAGAAATGGCAAACGTTTTAAAGGAAGCTGAATGCACTTTGACCCCAAGCATTTTCGGAAACGTCACGAGGGCATTTCAAGCGGACATCTCAACTAATAAAATTCAGGAATTCACACATGACAAATGTGGGCGAATCGAGCTGTTATCGCAAGGGGGAGGAAATTGAACTACATTCCTATGCGTTTTCTAAGCATTTCGAGGGTTCTAAGTTTAATCAGTTTCCGAAATTCTGCTGTTCACAAAGAAACAACACACGATCCTTATCACCACAACCTGTCTCATGGAGACTACTTCCTTATCTGGTCATCCAGCAACGGACACGATGCTGATGAATCATCATGTGTCAGTTCTTGTGACGTTTCAAAACACTGGGGACTGTTTCCTTATCTGTTCATCTCTCAACGAACATGCTATCGATTCTAATCAAAGCTTATTTTCAGGAAAATTCTTAGAGAAAAACGAAAGAACTTCATTATAATTAATTTTCATATCCTGAGAGAATAAAACTAAAATGTATTCGGTAAGAAATTCTTCATGGCTGAATTTTCCACAAAAGGAATACGGAAAGCGAAAGAATTTAATCAGACACCTTGAAAGAATTCATCTCAGAATTAAAACCGCTTTTGAAAAAAAAAAAAAAAACCGAGTGAACTATGAAATACTTTGTTCTTCACATAAAGAAAACACTGCGTACGATTTCAATAATTCCTTTTTGAAAAAACTGGGTGGTCCTGAAAAGGACCGTTAAGATTTTTTTTTTTTACCAATAATAATATTCGTCTAAATCTCGTAAAATTTCCCCCACGTAATGACTTAGGTCAACTGAGTCCAGAAATGCTTCGTCTACTTTAGTATTTCGCTTCCGCTGGAGTTCTTTCAGATACTGTTCAGCTATTTTCTCAAAATCCAGTTGTAAAATAATTTTGGTCATGTTTATTTGATTGTCGTTGTCGTAGGAGATTTCCATTCCATTCATATCCGCTGTATCATACATTGTGTCCACGAGAGTTTCTTCAAGCAGAAAAGAACCATCTTCATAATGTCGAAATCCTTCTTTTGTGGACTGTAATGCTTCCAAAGTCAAATTATTTTTTTCCAATGCTTTCTTAATTAAAGCTGAAAACGAAATGGAACGAAGAAACGTCTGTTGTATGACTCTTAACATAGTAGATTTCTTATCAGTCACTTTAGTCCAATGTTCTCCGCACAGAGAAATTTCAGTTTTCAAAATTTCACCATCCTGACCCACTTTTTCCTGAGTGAAATCCAATACATGGTGAAAATCTCGACTTGTGCATTCCACCGAGTGGGGATTCATTCTCATAAAAGGAGTCAACGGTTCTAAACGATGAGCCACTGTAATATTTCCACTGAAAACGTAATCATATTTCGCAGGCTTGCGACTTTTAACAACATCACGCAGAAAGACAAAGCTGTCTAGAAGTTCAAACCATTCAACACCCTTCAAAGCGATTCCCATAGCTGTAGGAACGTATAAGTCACCGATGCAAATATATTTTCGGACATGAATCTGTAATTCTCCATCAAAACAAAATATCCGAATGAATCGATCGTCTCCTAAAGGAAAGCAATTTTCAGGCATTTCATTCTTCCTAAAGATGATGCGATTTTCATCGAGTAATGCTATGGACGATTCCATTATAAAATTTTCAAGAAACCCAAAAGACGACCACTCTCCTCGACCGATCGAGTTCAACTGATAGAAACTTAAACCCCTACGTCAATCATCCACCTTGTTAGGAATGGACCATAACGATCATGTGACCTGGGAATAGAACCAATCCTTTGACGAGAACCATTCTTGATGCGGAACATGAATCAATAGGAACGAAATCTCATCCATCGAGGCATTTCGTCGTCTAAATTAAAAAAAAATAATAATAAATTGCAACGTTTAGAAAAAAAACCTAACACCCCACGAAAGCTCTAAAAATATAAGTTTAATAAAACAAATTCGAGGAAACAAAAAATATTGGAATGGACAAAAAAAAAAAAACTTCCTCCAAAAATTTGACAAAAGTCCAATAAATCTCCCGAGAAAAACATAAAGTTCCAAGAAGCACCGCCAGGGGCAGCACATCGAGTTGACATCCCCCTCTATCCACCCCCATTCCCTCTCGGTCGTTGCCATCCCTCAAAAGATCCATTGAAAGTTCCAAGAAGCACCGCTAGGGGGCAGCACATCATGGGGACGATCGCGTGACAAAAATTCTGACTCGGGGACAGCACATCGAGTTGACATCCCCCTATATCCACCCCCATTCCCTCTCGGTCGTTGCCATCCCTCAAAAGTTCCATTGAAAGTTCCAAGAAGCACAGCTAGGGGGCAGTACATCATGGGGACGACCACGTGACAAAAATTCTGACTCGGGGACAGCTGGGACAGTCTCGTGGGCAGCCTCGTGGGCAGCTAATGTTAAGTCTATGGGAGGGCTGCCCCTGTGCCAGAACCCGCCCTTTTCCTCTACTTATCTCCTACAAAATAATGCTGCTACTCAAATTTGTTGTGTAACAGGTCTGTACATGAATCTGATTATGACGTACCACTAAGGTGACTCATGTGTCAAAACGCCAAGTTGCAGTAGTAAGCCTTGCCGGTGTAGTTCAGTCGGGAGAACATCCTGCTCAGGAGTAGGATTCGAATTCCACTACCAGCAAAAACGGCTTTTATTCACATTAGCGCCCGAACGCAAAATAAATTTCCTGGCCGTTAGGTTAGATAAAAATTAGTGATGGTTCTTCCACACGTCGTCTGGAATCAATAAAAAAATTCCTTCGTCTGCAGTGAGCTCCTTCAAGCATGGTATGTCGGCGGACCCGAAACCTGCGATTTCGTCAATCAAGTGGGGGGGTAATGCCTTTCTCAAAGGAGGATATATGTGACGTACCACTGAGGCGATGCATGAGTCAAAATGGCAAGTTGCAGCCATAGGCCTTGTCGGCGTAATTCAGTCGGGAGAACAATCCGCTACGGAGTAGGAAAGCGTGTATTCGTTCCCCACCTACAGAAAAGGGCTTTTCTTCACATGGTTACACTTGGGGAGGGGAGGAAGAAGTACTTGGAAAGGAAGGGGATCGCCGGGGGGCGCGGGTTCGAATCCCGAGTGAGGCAAGGATGGTGTGATTGACTTACAGCACTTGATCTCTCGCTCCCCTCCCAGAAACCAGTGGCTTTAAATTAAGGACAAGCGACTGCTCATAGCTCATTGAGTTTATGACGTACCACTGGGGTGACGCAAACAAGCGCCAAAACGACAAGTTGCAGCGATTAGCCAAGGTCGGTGTACTTCAGTCGGGAAAATAACTAGCTCCAGAGCGAAGAGATGTGGTTCGAATCACCGGCAAATGGGCTTCTTTTCACATTGGCGTCCGAACGTAAAAATGAATCTCCTGGCCGTGAGGTTCGAGAATAATATGTGATGCTTCTTCCACACATCTCTGAAGCGAGTGAGAATTCCTTCTTCTACAGGCTTGCCGGCTGACCCGAAAACCCGCGATTCCATCCCAGCCCTTTCTCAGGGGGAGGGGGAGAGATATATATGACGTAGCACTGGGGTGACGCAAGAGTCGAAGCGGCAAAAGCCAAAACGGGGTTCAAATATGTCTGTGAACATGCAACTGGCTAATTTACACCTCTCTATGAGACTGAAAGCAACCGGTTGGAGTTGTGCCTTTTAGTGATTGGTCGTTCGTGAACGATTCGTTCCCAACGAAATACTCTTCCAGTGAATGGTGAATGTTTCGCTCTCAGAGCTGTGAATGGCCGTTTAATCTGGCATTACTGCGACATACACTGAACTCGAAGCACGTTTAACTTTACACCGCCCACATGAGTTCGGAAACAAGTTCCCAGGAAGAAAAGTAATGTCGAGAATTAATAAGTGTCAACCGTAATGTAAGTGAGCAGTCAGTCAGGAGATAATGACGAAACTTAAGAATGGAAATGATACGTGAATGGCATTTATTTGAATGGTGTGCCCCAATAGTTCGTTCCCTACGAGCCGACTCGCGGAGAACCATTCATCGTGAACAGTGGAGAGTTCTCGCTCTTTTGGGCAGTTTGTCAAAAAGAGCTATGGCCTTGAAGCGTTTTGCTCATAAACACGGGATCCCTTCAACGAAGGATTTACTCAGTGATGGTATTGACAACCTGGAAATTGAACACCCATTCGTTTGAATGATCACTCGTGAATGATGCAACTTTGCCGTTTAACATGTACGGCACTTGTGAGGTAGATACCTCACATATATCCCTCACCTTGAGAAAGGGCTGGGGTTCGAAATCGTATATTTCCGTGTCAGCCGGCAAACCATGCTTTCAGTAGTTCACTGTAGAAGAAGGAATTCTGATTAATTCCAGACGATGCATAGAAGAAGCTTCACACATTTTTCGAAGCGTTGAAGAAAGAATCCTCATTAATTCCAGATGATTAGTGGAAGAAGCATCACACATTTTTTCTCAAACCTCACGGCCAGGAGATTTATTTTACGTTCGGGCGCCAATGTGAAGAAAAGCCTTTTTTTTGCCGTTGACGGGATTCGAACCCACATCTGTTTTCTCCTGAGTCAACTGTTCTGCCGATTGAATAACACCGACAAAGCTTATCGCTGCAGCTTTGCCGTTTTGACATGTGCGGAGTCACCTCTGATTTAGGTAGGCCACAAGAAGATCAACTAAATTATGGAACAGATACAAGGGATGTGGAATATGAAAATAAAAAGGATGAACATATGTGCTTGGATGAAACTGAAGATGCTGATCCTAGAGACAGAATGATTGTCGAATTTACACTGCTGGTCACTCAAAATGCAACACCAAGAAGGACACGAGATAGCAAAGCCAGATTTACTGGACACATAACAACAGATACAAAGATGAAACGATTGAGCTTACAGGCCCGTGCGACTTGCGGAACACGCAGACATCAATAGTTCGTGTGGCCCCCATGGCTGGCAATAACGGCCGCTACACGCCGCGGCATCGAACGAAAGAGGCTTGGGATATGTCGGTCCAGGCTGCTTCCACACGTTGCCACAGTTCATCAGGCGTAGCCGCGGGTGGTGCTTGCCGGGCCACTCGGATGCCGATCAGCGACCAGACGTGTTCGATGGGCGACATATCGGGAGAACAGGCGGGCCACGGCAGCAATGACACCTGGTGGGCCGTGAAGAATTGATGCACGATGCGTGCGACGTGTGGACGCGCATTGCCCTGTTGAAACGTGGCCGCTGGCTGGTCCTGCAGGTAAGGGAGGACTACAGGCTCCGAAACGTCGGAGATGTAGCGGTGGATGTTGAGTGTTACGGCGATGCGTACCAGAGGGGTGCGGGTGTCATATCCAATTGCACCCCAAACCATAACGCCAGGCTACGGACCGGTATGGCGATGCGTCATACAGTCTCTCGCCGCCACACGCGGATCCGACCATCCTGGTGTTGCAGGCTGAAGCGGGATTCGTCGGAGAAGACAATGTCGTGCCGTTCCGTAGTCCAGGTGCGGCGTTCAACGGTCCACTGCCGCCGCACTCGCCGGTAGTGTAACGTCAATGGTAATCGGAGCAATTGGCGCCGTGCGACAAGTCCCCGCTCCTGCAGACGACGTCGAACGGTACGTGCTGACACAGGTTGTAGCGCAACACACCCTAATTCCTGCGCGAACGTTCGTGATGTGGCGGTGCGAGCCGTCAATGAGCGCCGCACAACATGCCGGTCCTCTCGTTCGGTGGTATGCCGTGACTGCGGTAATCGCTCACGTCGGTCCGTCCGTCCCTCCCTCCTGCACCCACCGAATCCTTACTCGCCGCACTGTGGCTGGATGTCGTCCCACACGGGCGCCGATGTCTCGGTACGATAAACCGCTGTCGTTATAAGCCACTATTCGTCCTCTGTCGAACTCCGAAACGTGCTGGAATGACTGCCGTATTCTGCGACGAGGTATCAGGAAGCTTCCCACGCACAGGTCCGGCAACACAATACACTTCCACTACTTACACCCCGCCTTCTGTGCACCCTTCTTATAATGCTTCTCGGTGGCGTGCCGGACGCACATGATTTGCATATGCCCTGCAATGCTAATCGTTTGCATGTCCTCTCGCGGGCGGCGCATGCTGCAAATTTCAGGCCAATCGGATGCTTCTTTCTTAGTGTTACATTTTGGGTGGCCAGCAGTGTATATGTTGACCTTATCATCACAAATTCAGATTTATTCCACAAGACTAAAACAAAAACTTTTACAAATTGACGAGAAATCCTGATAAAAATAAGGCATATAACAAAAACATCCCTTTTTCATTCTGGGGGTTTAAGAACCACCGTGAGCAACTCGATGGACTATATATCTAAGCAGTGGCCCGTCCCTAATTTAAGACCCGAATCAGCCGGCAAAATGGTTTCAGGGAAAAGCCAGTGCCGTAAGACAAGCTCAACATCCATGGCTCACGGGGATTCGAACCCAGCCCACCGCGGACGAATGATCACAAGCCAGCGCTTAGACCACTGCGTCACCGGGACAGTTTCTCTTTTTCAAGTTCACAAATGGTAAGCATAAGTGGAAAGAATAGCATGTTTATTTCGATATGACTGACTATTTGTGCTGCACACGATAACGGTTGTTCGAATACCACCCTTACATCTTATGCAATCATTATGGATTTGGCACTTGATGTTATCCATGTCGATCAGATAGCATTTTTCATTTCAGTATGTTCCTCCAGAGGCGTAAATAAGCCTTTCTGAGCCTGGGGCAAACCAATAAATATTGCGACCCCACGTATGCCTTTCTATCTTTTAGCATGTATATACACATATATTAGTATACATATATAAATAAATGTACACTGCTCGACAAAATTAACAACACACTCCAATGTTATCTGTATGGTGGAGGCGCCACCAAAATGTGACTGTACAGCAGTTCAAGGAACCGCTGGCTAAACTGATCAAATATTGTTGAACTGTACGGGGACAATTTAACGCACACAAGTTCAGCATGGAATTGCTTAGCAGGAAACTGAACTATAAACGTAAATTTTCCCTACAGTTTAGTTTAATTCAAGAGAAAAATCGCAGCAATGCATCATAATAACTTGCGATCCTTATTAAGCACTAATATAGTGGATGTATCTCAAGAACTTACTTCCTGTAGTCTGAGTTTGGTTTAGTTTCCTTCCCATAGAACCTTCTGTTACTGCCAGGCGAGGCCTTTTCCTATTTCCCGCTGCCCTGATTGCCATTTTCGCTGTAGTTTAACAACCTATTACTTAATTATAGTTTGGAGGAGGGTGGGGTATGACAGTAAACAGGATATTTTGGAGCAATTGTTTTTTCTTGTCCCAAACCGAAACGGCACTTTAAGCTTTTTAATTGGATAGAAAAAACTTAGGAAATGTGGAACAGCACTCAACAGAAGGATTTCGTGCATTTCCCTTACTCTTACATCACAAATGTTCTAGGTAGTGATCCGAACTGGACGCCATTTGTGGTTGTAAAATACAGGAGGAAATGAGATTCCCAACTCGTCCGAGATGGGTCTCCGTCCAAATCCCGGTGAGACATGAATGTTGTGTTTGTATTAAGGGCTCTTTCCGTTCCCTGGAACCAGTGACCCTAAATTAGGAACGGGAGACTGCTTTTAGCCCATCGAGTTGCTCACGGTGGTCGTTAGATCCTCCCCCATCCCCCAAACAAACAAATAAACAAACAAAATAGAATTCCCAACTACTTCGGAATTCAGACCTTCGGTACCACAAGAAACGGACCGAATCCATCTGGCTTTCGTGACTCGCAGTAAAAATCTCATATACCCCAGAGAATGTTCACCAGTACGAACGACATCCTTATCTCTGGTGGCCCAGTTGTCTAAGAGCTGGCTTATGACCATTCGTCTGAGATGGGTCCGGGTTCGAATCCCGATGAGGCATGAATGTGATGTTTATCTTACGGCACTGGCTCTGTCCCTCCGCTGGAACCAGTGGCCCTAAATTAAGGACGAGCGACTGGATATAGCTCATTGAGTTGCTCACGGTGGTCGTTAAGCTCCCAATAAAAAAACTTATCTTGCAAAGCACGTAGAACTGCAGCTGGCTTTTTACCATTCGTCCGAGATGTGTCTATGTTAAAATCCCGGTAAGGCAAGAATGTTGTGTTTGTCTTACGGCACTGACTCTCTTCCTTTCCTGGAACCAGTGGCCCTAAATCAGGGATAGGCGACTGCTTACAGCCCATTGAGTTGCTCACGGTGTCGTCAAACAGCCAAAAAAAAGAAAAAAAAAACGTACAACGGCACCTTCATTTCTGTATGTGAGTAATTAACGCCCCCTCAACATTTTGAGGCCCAGGATACCGAAACTGGCGAAACATTTAGCTGCCCAGGATACCGAAACTGGCGAAACATATTAAAAGCAAATTCTGTATATAGCCAAAAGACAAAGCATGGCGCGAAAAAATTGTACCAGAAAGTGGTGAAAAATTTTTAAATTCGAATTTTAATCAAATTGTGCATAATGATTTTTGCGCCCTCTCTTGAGCTGCTCCGGAGGCTGCCTCGCCCTAGTTACGCCTCTGTGTTTCTCCTTCAGATAAAATTACTAAGAAATTTTTAATTTCTATTTCAGTACCTGACCACAAGTCCGAACATCCGAAAAAAATGTTATGGACGTATTATTTGACGAATATAGCATTACAAGAAAATAGTAAAACTATACTATTAATCCGATTCATTGGCGTAGGAATATGTAAATAATCGTTTCCGAGCTTTCGCACATCAACCAGATGGCTTTTTCAAAGAAGGTAGACAGAAACCCCTTGTTCCTCGTTATTATATCATTATCAGTGCTCACTGCAGACGGCAACGGATGTGACGTTTACCTGTAATTTAACCTTCCTTTTAAGTTCCTGCCTTCTTATGTAAAAAAACAATTTGGTTTCTTCTCGTTAAATATTTTTTACTTAACCCAACAGAGCGCTGTCCAATGAATTTGATGTTGTCAATCTTGACAACAGGTCAAATGGCAAACTTTGTGGTAAAAGGCTCCTGAGATAAGAACTCGGTGTGCAATGTTTATTCAGTCGAGGGAGAGGCCCCCTCACACTGAGTGCACCACTAATTCAATGTGCAGTATTAGGTGAGAGACTTGGGTGTAATGTTAATTGAACAGTATTCAGTGTGGAATCTTAGACGAGTGACCACGTGTATTTGAGCAGTATTCATGTTAAGAGAGCATTTCGCGAATGATTTATGTGAAGTATTCAATGTCATTCGAGGGAGCTATGCTTATTCTTGTAAGACCGTTTTGTTATTGAGTTCCGTTCAATGTGTCGTATTGTGTTACGACTTCTTGTTGATATTGGACTTTGAACGTGCCTGATTTGCAAATAAAGAAGTAGTATGAAAACCTATAAGTAACTTTGAATTTACTGAATGCATTATTGCAGTGACATTTATATGCTTAATTAAGATTTTCAGCGGGTATGACGACGGAGATTTATTCCGGGTTTTACAGTAAAGCAAATCCACTAAATCTACAAACTAAGCTAAGCCATGGAGCTTATATTAGGTGGAAACACCATTGGCTCTACCGTTATAGGTCACAGCTGATCTTTGTTATATGCTTAATTAAGATTTTCAGCGGGTATGACGACGGAGATTTATTCCGGGTTTTACAGTAAAGCAAATCCACTAAATCTACAAACTAAGCTAAGCCATGGAGCTTATATTAGGTGGAAACACCATTGGCTCTACCGTTATAGGTCACAGCTGATCTTTGGCGGAACTTCACATACAGGAAACACAAACTAAATCATGCAATTGATAAAACAGCAAGCTTGTATAATTGATAAAGATTATTGAATCCCTAATTTTACCTGTCTTATACGCCTCAAAGCTTTTGTTCCATTAGTTTCAAAGCAGCTTCTTAGCTGAATATGACGTCAACTGCAACGCTGGCGGTGACTTGTGTTGCAGGTGACGTCGTATCCAGCTCATTTATTTATTTATTTGTGATTTTTTTTTTAAATGATTTATTGGACCTGGTGATACAATGACATACAGGCAGACATAAACAGGATACAGATATTTCACAACAACAAGTACAAATCATGCATGGTTAACAGCATGTCAAATGATCAATTTACACAGATATAACCAATGTTGATAATGTAACACATTGTGAACGAGTATACATCAAACATGGTTTTTACAGTATGTTACATGACCAATGTACACAGATAACCAGTGTTAGACAAGTAACACATTGAGACCCAGTTCCGAAAGACAAACATCCATGCCTCACGGGATTCGAACCCGGACCCAACTAGGGCGAATGGTCAGAAGCCAGCGCCTTAGACCACTGCGCCACTGGGGCGACCATCGAGAGTATATTAGGTGGTGTGTCCACCTAATATAAACTCGATGAGCTAAGCTTTTAGTCTTCTGCAGTGAAGTAAAATTAACGTAAAAGTTCAAATCTACAACCCATTTAAAATAAACATGTATATTATTCGTTATTATAAAGCAAGTGGTATGTTTGGAATTTATTCAGTCCAGGGAGAAAACTAAATAACAGTTCTCTTGCACGATCTGTCGCTAAATCTCATTGCACCTTGCAATGCAAAATCTTGTCATGAAAAAAGTGGTTATATTCCTATAAAGTTCAGTCAGCCGCCCCGGTGGCGCAGTGGTCTAAGCGATGGCCTCTGATCATTCGTCCGCAAGGGGTCCGGGTTCGAATCCCGTCAGGCATGGATGTTGTGTTTGTCTTACAGCACTGGCTCTCTCCCTTCCCTGGAACCAGTGACCCTAAATTAGGGACGGGCGACTGCTTATAGCCCATTTGAGTTGCTCACGGTGGTCGTTAAACCTCCAATCAAAAAAAAAAAATCGTTCGTCCGAAAGGGGTCCGGGTTCGTATCCCGGTGAGGCATGGATGTTGTGTTTGTCTTACGGCACTGGCTCTCTCCCTTCCCTGGAACCAGTGACCCTAAATTAGGGACGGGCGACTGCTTATAGCCCATTGAGTTGCTACGGTGGTCGTTAAACCTCCAACACAAAAAAAAAAAAAAAAAAAAGTTCAGTCAGAGGAATAACATGTATTGTGCAAGAGAACTGTTATTTATTTAGTTTTCTTCCCGGACTGAATAAATTCCAAACAAGCCGTCCAAAGTAAAAAAACTACATGTACTTTTGAAGTGCTCAGGGCCGCCCCGGTGGCGCAGTGGTCTAAGGCGCTGGCTTATGAACATTCGCCCTAGTTGGGTCCGGGTTCGAATCCCGGTGAGTCATGGATGTTTGTCTTTCGGCACTGGCTCTCAATATGTTACTTGTCCAACACTGGTTATTTGTGTACTTTGGCATACTGTAAATTCCTCTTTGATGTGTACTTGTTCACAATGTGTCACATGATCAACACTATCTGTGTACATTTGGCATGCTGTCAACAATTTATGATTCGTATTTGTTGCTGTGTAATTTCTGTCTCCTGTTTATGTCTGCCTGTATGTCATTGTACCACCAGGTCCAATAAATCATTAAAAAAAAAAAAAAAAAAACTTTGACGAGAGGAAGCTTTAGTGGATCGAGTGCAGTGCGTAAGCCTTGTTCTCCAGCTGTCTCGCTCTTGGAGCACTTGGTGTTCGGCAACTCAGTAGTTAAGTTTTTTATCCTCTATCATGTTTGTTTCTCCTCATACTGCATTGACATTTACTAAGTACTTAGTGAATGTAGTATGTACAGAAAGTGTAATTTAATTTTGTGTTAGTAAACTTCATCGTGTGAAAATGCTGTCAGCAGTCAGCTATTTATTTGTGTGCAAAGCAGCGTGCTTAGCTCGATGACAGTGAGCTTCGAACCTATTGATACTACGACGGTCTACCTACAATTTTTGGTTTGTGAATAAGTGTCATCTCAAGAAGATTTATGGTAAGAGTGATCTAGCTTACAAGTAATCTGATCATTAAAAGCAACAATTGAAAATACAGTGTTGACAGAACATTTTTTTACTTTCTCATTCATTAGTATGAGGAAGTATTCATCGTGCAAAAATTCGGCTTCGAGATTTCAATGGAAATACACGTTCTGTTGACCGCCGAATACGATTTCACTATTTTGGCCATGGTGTCTGTGTGTCTGTCTGTTTTGTGTCCACCATAACTCAAAAACTATATTAGCAAAATTTTATATTTGGAAGTTTTGTGGTACCTTGATGTGCTGATTATATTCTGGTATAAATCGATGAAACGGAAGGGGCGTTCCCCATGATGCGTTTGCTCTTTCTTCATAAAGCTTAAATACTATTGTGGATATCTTGACTAAATTTATTATTTAGCAGCTTTGTTATATGTATATTCATGCGCTCAATAGATTTTAGTAAAAATCGGGGAACCGGAAGTAGCCGTTCCCTATTGAACTTTTCTTATTTTGTTTTATAACTCAATAATTGTCGAGCTTATCAACATTAAATTTTATATTTTGCAGTTTTTTTTGTTGTTTTTTTTTTTTTTTGTTATGCATCTTCACATCTCAGTTCATGCATGAGAAAGTCCAGTGGAGGCCACTACAGATTTCTTTTAGCACGTCTTTTGTAAAAAAAGATCGTGCTTATGTTATCGGTTTGTCCGTCTGTCCGTAAGCCTGTAGACATTATATCTCTGCAATTAATTGTCCGATTTGAAAAATTCTTTTCGCTTCAGGAAGCTTGAAATGTGCGAATGATGATCCTTCATTTCGTTTTTATTTTTACGATGCACAATTTCGCCGCTAGAGGGCGTAAATGCAGATGATATCGATTTCAAAATACATTTTATGCCACATATTTGCTTCTAAACATCCAATTCAAAAAATTCTTTGATTTTTCGATTCCATTCATGCCGAAGATTATTTTAGTATAGTCACTTTTTCAAGTTAGGTATAAATTCTCCGCCAAGTGGCGTAAAAGTAAATTGCGTTTCACCCCATACCTCTGTTTCTAAAACGCCGATTTGAAAAATTATTTCTGCAGCGGATACAGCTCAGGATGGGAAATATTTCGCATATAATTTCTAATTTTTGTTATAAAATGGTTTGACCACCAGGGGACGTAAGTGCTCATTTCTGTTTCTGATGCATTTGCAACAAAATTTGAGCTTTCAAAATCTCGGTTGAAAAAATTATTTCGCGGACCGATACTACTCACGTCGAGAAACCCTTTCAGTATATTTTCTTCTTAAAATAATGCATAGTTTCTCCGCCAGGTGGCGTAGATGTATATCTTATTTCTGTCAACATCTCTGCTTCTATGAGAAAGTTGAAAGGTCTGCGGGACAGTTTTTTAACTATTAATGAAATTTTTCTTAATGATAATGATGCAGAATATGCAAATTTAAATACTAACAACATATTTTATTAAAAAATGTAATAAATTAAAATATGTGATAATTTTAAATAAATTCACCAGTTATCGCTAACCTGGGTATCCCCCAAAATAAGTAGGGCCGTGGTGGCCCGGTAGCAGCGTTCTCGCCTCGAGTTCAACTGGATCCGCCGAGGTTCGGAAGTCTCATTAAGCCGTTGGTGCCACGTGCCGGGGTAAAGAAACTCTTCGTTAGGAACAATTCATCCCCCCCACCACCACCACCACCTATGTCATGAGATTCGGCCCTGGCCATTTAGCTTTCCGTCTCCGTGTAGCACATGAAATCATTTTGGGGTTGGTTGGTCAAAACCCAACCCTAAAATGAGTTTTGCAGGTTCATATACTAAACAAAAATCCACGAGCCTTTTATGTTCGTTGCTCTGCTCACACGCTGAGTTTGGTAGTTTATGATGCCGCAAAAGTAAATTATCGGATAATTTATTTCTTTTCTGTTATTCAACGCCTGTTCACATGCTTCTTTTGCTCGACTAAGAGGTGGGGAATTTTAACCAAAAATGTGTCTCAGTTTACCCTGAAAGCAGTTGCAGACACTCGATGGGAAAGTCGAGTTGAAATAGTAAAACCTTTACGATTCGGTTTATCGGAAGTTGGTGACAGCTTATCAGAAATTATCGATGACGAAAAAAAGTGAGCCTAATGTTTGTTAAAAAAATTGGAATCTTTTACGTTTATATGTTCCATCGTTATACGGTATGAGGTGTTATCGAAAGTAAACTTCGTTTCCAAAATGAGGCAAAATCGAAACACAGATATATCATCTTGCATTGAACATTTAGACCACCTTAAGAAATGTCTCGCGGACTACAAAGATAAATTTGAACACATGATACATACAGCGTCTGAAATTGCCATCTCATGTATTGTAGAGCCACATTTTCCTTCTCAACAGTTTCGCAGGAGTAAAATGAAAACAATGTTCGAAATGAACACGAAGATGAAACTATGACCAATCCTAAAGATAATTACCGCATAGATTTTTTTATGTTATTATTGACACGGCTATTGGATCAATCGACGAGTGATTTGATTTGCTTCAAAATCACAGTGAATTGTTCAGTTTTGTGTACGATTTTGAGAAAATGTCGGAACTGAGTAAACAACAACTGTTGAAACATTGTATGGATATTGAAATAAAGTTATCCGACGAAACTGATAAAAACTGCCCGAAGGACATAAAAGCTACGGAACTTGCAGATGAATTTAGTATCATTACGAATTTTCTAAAAACCGAAACTTCACCAAAAGATGTTGTGCAGTACATTTATAAGATTACACTGACGGGAACTTTCCCTGTGACATTTGCTTCTGGAGAGAGGTCCTTCTCGAAATTAAAACTGATCAAGAACTATTTGAGATCAACAATGCTACAACACTTGGCTCTAATATCCACTTAAAGTGAGATGTTCGAGAAAATTGATTTGAAAAATATTTTGGAAAATTTTGCTACCTTGAAAGTTAGAAACGGGCAATTCCTTTAGCTTATCTCTGGATTATAAAACGAAGTACTTTTGATTTATCTGATGAGGTGTATTTCTCAAATACAGTTCTCGTTATCTTAAACTCTGTGCACATTCCTTCATGTGAGTAGTTTAGTTTCACTTCGATGCATGCACTAAAAAGCTGTAGCAATCTGGATACTGCAGTAAATAAAATATTGAAAACAAGAGGTTCCAGGGACTAAAAAAAAAAATTCAAAGACTATTAGTCTCACTGTTGTGAACATTTCACTAAGAAATATTTATTACCATTTAGTACACAAATTCTCAAATGCTCACTGAATTTGCTAACTTTATACAGTTAAAATCTGAAGGAAACATCAAGGAACAAAATACTATGTTAAAAAACATCGAAAAGTCAACACTACCACGACACTCTCACCTCTACATGATCTTCGGAATTCGCAATGCATTCGGATCAGTGGCGCACACAGGGATTTCTGTTGGAGGGGGCTATATATACATGTATAGTATTCGCAGTACATATATCATCATCATTGTCAACCGTTATCAATCCACGGCTGGACGAAGGTCTCCCCAAGTTTCTTCCACAACGGTCTGTCTTGTGCCAGTCTCCTCCATGTTACTCCCGCATACTTTCGAATTTCATCCACCCATTTCCCATGTGGTCTTCTTCTGAGTCTTTTCCTATCCCTTGGAATCCAGTCTTATTTTTCGGTTGTCCATCGATCGTCTGTTCTTCTGGCAATATATCCAGGCCATTGCCATTTCAGGGATTTTACTCTGATCATGATGTCTTCCACTCTTGTCATTTTTCTGATCCACGAGTTCCTCTTATCTCTCCTGGTTACACCAAACATGCACCTCTCCATGCTCTTTTGAGTTGTCTGCAGTCTTTGTATGTATTTTTTAGTTAAGATTCACGTCTCTGCACCATACGTAAGCACTGGAAGGATGCATTGATCAAACACTTTTTTTTAACACATAATGGCACATTGCTCTTAAAAATTATACTGTTTCTTCCAAAAGCTCTCCAGGCTAGTTTTATACGCCTATTAATTTCTTCATCAATGCGACCCTCCCTTTTTTTTTCTTTTTTTTTTTTTTGATTGGAGGTTTAACGACCACCGTGAGCAACTCAATGGGCTATAAGCAGTCGCCCGTCCCTAATTTAGGGTCACTGGTTCCAGGGAAGGGAGAGAGCCAGTGCCGTAAGACAAACACAACATCCATGCCTCACCGGGATTCAAACCCGGACCCCGTTCGGACGAATGATCAGAGGTCATCGCTTAGACCACTGCGCCACCGGGGCGGCCGACCCTCACTTGATATCTGCTGTCCAAGATAAATGTAGGTATCGGTTATCTCCAGCTTTTCCCCATCAATCGATAAATCTTCATTTCTTGTAAAAGCATTGTACATCGCTTTTGTCTTCTGAAAGTTCATTTTTAATCCCACTTCTTTACACTTGTCACAAAGTTCCTGGATCATACTCTGCAGCTCTGACGGGGTAGTTGCAAAAATGACTAGGCCATCAGCAAAACGAAGGTGAGTTAGATAATCTCCATTAATCTTTATCCCTTTGTTTTCCCAGTTCAATGATCGAAAGATATTTTGCAATGTGGCATTAAAGAGTTTGGGAGATATAGTGTCACCTTGTCTCACTCCCTTTCCAATTTTTATGGGTGCTTATTTTCAAATAGCCGAATCTTTGCACTTACATTTTCATAGATGTTATTAATAATATTAATGTATGCATCTTCAATACCGCAGGATTTCAAAGCCATTGTAACTGCTGATATACACTGGCGGAAAGTGAAAAAAGAACACCGAGAAGGAGACTTCTGATACCAACGAAATTTATACAGCATAATAACGGAATACAGAGGATAACGTGATCAAAACATTATGGCAAAATACAGCTGTATTTGCTGGTAAACTGAAAATTAACATTTCCATGTAACATGGTTAGTACGAGGTTGAACCGCCATGAACTGCGTCACACTGTGCAATTCTGGCATGGAGTCTGTTGTACAGATGTTGGATGTAAGTTTGGGGTATTGAGTTCCAAGCATTCTCAACCTGGACGCATAAATCGGGGATGGTCGTGGCTGGCCGTGGAGACCGGATAAGTCGTTGTCCCATAAAATCCCACACGTGCTCAATGGGGGACAAATTCGGTGAACGTGCAGGCCATGGAAGTTGTCTCACACCGTGAAGTGCATGTTGCTTTGCACGTGCCGTGTGTGGGCGTGCGTTTTCTTGCTGGAAAACCCCACGATGGACCGATCTTAAAAATGGCACAACAACGGGCTGAATGATGTTGTTGATGTAAGAGGTGCTGTTTAACGTACCCGGTACAAACACTAGTTGTGTACGGGAGTGATAGTTGATCGCTCCCCACACCAGGAGACCAGGTGTAGGCCCTGTGTGTCGCTGGCGGATGCAAGAAGGGTGGAGACGCTCCCCTGTGCGTCTGCGAACACGCATACGGCCATCGAAGGCTCCCAAGCAGAATCTGCTTTCATCGCTAAACACGACAGATCGCCATTGCGTTCTCCAGTGCAGACGTTGGCGACACCAATGCAGCCGTTCCTGACGGTGGGCTGGAGTCTGAGGTACACATGCCAGAGGCACACGTGCACGTAGTTCTGCATCCAGTAGACGGTTGCGGATTGTCCGCACAGTCACCTCAGGTGCAACAGCAGCTCAGATTTGCGTCGCAGTGGATGTTCTGCTTGACAACGCCGCTCTTCTTATGCGTCGATCGGTCCGCTCATCAGTCCGTCTGTGACTCCCGGTTCCACGTCTTCTCGTGTGGGAATGTTCCTCGGACCATCTACGCCACCATCGTACCACCACCGACACTTCCCGTCCAATTCGCTAGGCAAAACGACGATACGACCACCAGGCCTCGCAGAGTCCGACTAGACGACCTCGCTCAAAGTCCGATAACTGCTGAAATCGTACACGTCTTCCATGTCCAGGCATTGCAGCTTCTTCAGGGTCTTCGCGCGTGTCCGTACGCCGACGACTGATTACATTCACTTCGCCGTACTTCTTAAATACCACTGACGATAATTTGCATATCATGCTGTGCTGTGGCGTAAGCGCTCACCGGTTGGTCCCGAAATTAACATCACACCTACGTAAACTCGACCTCATTAACATATGTAAATTTCATGATCGTCCGCCAATTCCTTCTTGGTGTTCTTTTTTCACTTTCCGCCAGTGTATATATATATATATATACAGGATGTCCCACGATTCATTGTACAGTGGAATATCTCGTGATCGGACGAAGCTATTGAGGTGAAACAAAAAGCAATGTAAATTAGTGAAGATGAGCTACCACGGAATGCAAAAGTTGACCCTCTTCCCCGGGGTTTGTGGGAGGAAAATGAAAACGAAAATCTGCGATAAAAAAAATTTCATCCATGTACAACGTATGTCCAAAGACTGCTCATTTGAAAGCCATGCAACAGATCATTAGCGAAAACACGATTGAATTTCACCGAAAGCGCGCGAAATGGCGGGGGTGCGAAATGTTATGTTCCATGTCTCCAAAACCCCAGAAATAACCCAGAAAGAAAACTGTTCGTTGCAAATGTAGATGAATGGAGGCGTGAAACAAACGTGCTATAGAATATTGACACCTCCCCGATCCTCATATCGGGTCATAAGGACGAGGCGGCGCACCATCTGGCTGAAACCATGGGTTTTCCTATTCACCTAGTGTAGGTCCTCCAGCAAACTACGCAGAATATCGCAAAATATCATTGTGGTGGTAACGCATGCTGCGCCATAAGTGTAATCTCCATACTCATTGAAACAGATTACGGCTCATCGAGGGTGAATGTACGACATTCCGCGAATAAATGCAATTGTGTCGCTGGCCGATTCCATTGGTCTGTGTTATGCGATGTAAAAAAACCACATGAAATACGGAACAGTAGACACAACAGCTTGTGCAATTAACTGTTCTTCCGTGTTGGAGGGGGTGGTAGAAGTGGACGAAAAACATCGCGAAAATGAGTTTGCGGTGTAAAAGATATCTACCAAAAGACAGCTGCTTTCGATGTCGTCATAGGGAATATCGCCATGTTAGCGTTCACGGGATTATGCAGATTTTGTACGAAGCTACGTACCAAGAGGTGTGAGGTCATACGTTCCTTGTTCGGCAACACCTAAACCAACTGAATACATGTCGCAGTGCGAGGGATTATGCAAATATCGTATGAGACTACGTTTCCTGAAGTGAGATGTCAGACAACGTATGAACGGTGTTCCAGTACTCTTACTGAATGCTGGCATTTCCTGCTGTAATCGTGTTGTAGACAGTAGTGTCGTTCAGTGGTATTCCGTAATTATTGCACGGCGTTGTCGACCAAGTTTTTCAGGTCAGTTTGTTTTATTTAATTTCTTTAACCTGCGGAGACCATAAGGTACGATGGTGTTCTCCAATGATGAATATGTAGATATGCTACTGATTTACGGAGAGTGTAAACGAAATTGTCGTTCAGCAGCCCAATGTACAGACAGAAATATCCAGACCGTCATCCGCCTAGTAAAAACTTATTTCGACATGTGGAACACAAACTGCGCAGTAGTGGCACATTGCCATCCAGGAAAAAGCGTACCATCTAAAAACTGCAACTGATGAGGCACAAGCTACTGCAGTAGTGGCACATTGCCATCCAGAAAAAGCGTACCATCTAAAAACTACAACTGATGAGGCACAAGCTACTGCAGTACTGGGTACATTTCATTTGAATCCATGTACCTCAGTGCGATAAGTATCCGGTGAAGTAGGCATTTCGAAAACATCTGTGCACCGTATTTTACGCAATAACAATATCACCCTTACAAGCTGCACTTAACACAAGGATTGGACGCCAATGATCCGGAAAGGAGGTTAGAATTCCTGGCTTGTTTCTCTGTGCTCGTGAACAATGTCAACGTTAAGGCGAAAATTCTATGGAGCGACGAAGCACGGTTCCACAACAATGGAGTTGTAAATCGACACAATTGCCATTATTGGAATGACATAAATCCTCACTGGATGAGACAAACACGGTTTCAACGTGTTTGGGGTATAAACGTATGGTGTGGCATGCTGAATAACCACATCGTAGGTCCTTATTTTTACGAAGGTATTTTGACAGCCAATCGCTACCTTCATTTCTTGAGGAATATTTTACCTGGGTTGCTGGAGGACATACTACTAAGTGAAAGGCAGGGCATGTGGTTTCAGCACGATGGTGCACCACCACATACTTTTCGCCCTGTGACAGAATATTTAAATGTTCACTTTCCTAACCGATGGATTGGTACCCATGGACCAATCAAGTGGCCTCCGAGATCTCCTGATTTGACACCACTAGATAATTTCCTATGGGGTCATTTGAAAACAGTTGTTTTTTCAAATGAAGTGCATTCACTGGACGAACTGCAACAAAGAATACGTTCAGAATGTGGAAGAATATCGCCCAGAACTGTGCAATCAGCAACACAGAAAGCACTTGTGACCAATTTCGAAATGTGTCTCCAGAACAATGGTGGTCACTTTGAACACGTAATGCGATGTGGTCATAGTTTGCTTCCTTTTATGTTTTGTTATCCAGTTGAACAGCTAATCTGCACACATGATATGTTGTCTGGGCTGAGGACTACTCTGACATCCAACAAGTTCCACACTCTGGAATTAACGCTGACCCGAACTTGTGCATGCAGGCACGAACACATTTGGGCACTTTATTTTAGGTCATAAGTCATAAGACCTGTACTTTCCAATATGGAAAAAAAATTGGGTTTTCTCTCTCGAAACAGTGACTCTTAGGTGTTGTATCCATTTTGTTGTTTAGTTAGCATGCGTAATGTCATCGGTGCATCCAAACAACAAAGAGTACTGGCTCGTCACGGCACACACACTACGTGAATGTGTACGACTACAAGGGCCTGGTAGAACGTTGTTTCATGCCTCTATGCATCTACATTTGCAACGAACAGTTTCCTTTCTGGGTTATTTCTGGGGTTTTGCAGACATGGAACATCACATTTCGCACCCCCGCCATTTCACGCGCTTTCGGTGAAATTCAATTGTGTTTTCGCTAATGATCTGTTCAAAAGCATGGCTTTCAAATGAGCAGTCTTTGGACATACGTTGTACATTGACGAAATTTTTTTATCGCAGATTTTCGTTTTCATTTTCCTCCCATTCCCACAAACCCCGGGGAAGAGGGTCAACTTTTGCATTCCGTGGTAGCTCATCTTCAATAATTTACATTGCTTTTTGTTTCACCTCAATAGCTTTGTCCGATCACAAGATATTCCACTGTCCAATGAATCGTGGGACACCCTGTATATATATAAATTTTGTTCTTTCAGAAATAACACAGTGAAACGTTCACAGAAACGACACAAGACATCACGTTACCACTGGAAGTTCTTGTACAAGGCAAGCCTCAACCAGAGGCCTAAGCCTCGGACAAGTATCGACGAATAACTGCTGCAGTGCCGATGATTGCAGTCTTTTGTAACTCGACAGTTGTTATTATTGTTGTTCCAAGTCGGGTAAAGTAGTCCATGAATTTGGGTGATATACTCCCTACTGTGCCGATTATGAGTAAAAAACCGTATTACATATCCCGAACGTTGTTAAAAAAATCAATAAGGGAGAACGAAATAAAGAACCAAGTTAGAACAAAATGAGATATAACATATAATAAAATTTCTTGAGTTGGGGACACTTAGGAATTATTTGGGAGAAAAACAAAGAATAAATAATACTTGAACTAAGTAATTTCGTTAGGGAAAGAAACGTGAAGAACTAGCGTAAATTAATCGAAAAAATAAAACACGAACAAATCACGAGTAAAAATCCACATTACATACGGGAAAAAAATATATCCTAAGTTGGGGAGTCGGAAAAAAGTTATAATGAATAAATCAGGATTAAAAGCATGAATACATTTTCAACTTGACGAAAAGATTCCCAAAACATTTGTCAAAGTTCAATAAATACGCTATCTCCCGAGATAACAAACTTCCGGTAGGTTCACTCGTGTGAAGCACATCGTGAGGAGCTCCGCCCCTCCTTCCCAGCTGCGGCCCCAGTGAGGTGCAGCCGTGAAGTGCACAATGTTAAGTCTATTTAGGTCAAACGTAGCATTTCTCTCTACTGGGGGTGGGGGGGCTAAGAAAAATCTTTACCTCCTTCAAGGCTGTCAAACATTTTAGTAAATGTATAAGATACTAAAGTGCACCGGAAATGATTGATACAATCAATCATTAATATCTTATCATTTTTAAAAATGCTTTAAAAAAAGGTTTCGTCTATTTTAGCGTTTTAAATTTATCAAAAATTTGGCTATACCAATGGCTGGGGCTGAAGCCCCCTTCCCCCAGCGCCCTTGTATACAACACTAAATTCAATTTCACCCAGCCCTGATTGAATAAAATGAGAATTGTGTGACACTTTGACACATCTACCATTTGAAATTGTTCTGGTTGTTATACAACACAAAATTCACTTCACCCAGCTGTGATCGAATAAAATGAGAATTACATGACCACCTTACACTTTGACATGAGAACAACTTCCATTTGAAATTGTTCTGTTAACACATTGACACCTTGATATTGTGCAGTGGCTCAGAGTTACTTGAAAACCATGTCACATGGGCTTACAAACCTGACATACTGGGTTATTAAACCAAAGAATCTTGCACGACACATAAGAATTAGCTTTCAGGCATGGGCGGCGGAAGGTAGGGGACTCGGGGGTCCGGACCCTCTCTGGAATTTCATGGTCCCCCTCACTGAGGGGGTCCACCCAGGAACGTCCTAAAACGGGGTTCACATATAATTTATAGTTGTTGTTTTTTTGTTTTTGTTTTTTACGATTTCCTGGATACCGTCACCATGCTTCGCAGTTTTCTGGAAAACCTTTCAAGTACAATTTTGAAAACTGATTTCGCACAAATATACTGAAAAGTTAATTCAACGCTCGGTTTTTTTTCCTTAAAAAAGATCGTTAAAGAATTCTTTAAATTTCTTTAAAACAAAGGCCAGGGCGGAGAAGGGGTCTCTCTCCTTCCCTCTGTGCGTTTTTTTTTTTAATAAGTCCGAATGTGTGTTATTCGAGAACAGAAAACCTCATCTGAGAAATAAATAACTGAACAAAAGAACTCGAACTCAAATTAAGTGGTGAGTATACTACTTGTTTTGCACAGAGGCCAGATCTTTTTTGGTGTTTCTTTCATATAGGAGATAAACGATCCTGGACGAATGCGCTTGCTTTTGCTGCGAGAACAACTATTGTCGAACTAAGAGTAACAAATCGCTTGCCTCTCACACCCTGTGGCGTTCTGCATGGGGTTTTTACCGAGGCTAGAAACAATCTATTGGCGTTTCCTTGAAGTTTGTGTTTTCACCAGTGTTCGTTATGCACAATACTTGTGTGTGGTAGATAAAACTAAAGAGATTTGTTTAGGCACTAGGCTTGGTGTGAATTTCAAAGCGCCCGAGTAAGAACTGGCTCCTGCCATTTCAACAATAAACTTACCCGTTTAATCCAGGAGATATGAAATTGCAATGCTAAATGGTTGTTGTCATCCCAGGTAGGCGTTAGAAAATACGAAGATGTCAGATAGGGATAGGCGAACGTTGGCACGAATTGTACAGCAGAAGCACAAGACCACGGAAATTCAAATAACAGCAGAGTTGAACACCAATAGGAATAATCCCGTTTCCGTCATAACACTTCGTCGGGAACTCCATCGTGCCGCCAGTATTTATGGCATTTCTGCAATCCACAACCTCTGATTACCAACATCAATGCAACAAAACATGTAAGGTGGTGCAAAGCATATAAACACTGGGATGCTAAAGAATGGCAACGTGTCATCTGGTTTGGTGAATCGTTCTTCACATTGTTTCCTACCGTTAGTAGAGCGTACGTCAGGCAAAAACCCGCAGAAGCGTAACAACCAACTTTACTGTTTGATTCCCACTGTGAAGCACGGAGGTGGATCCCTGATGGTGTTGTGTGTCATATCATGGCATTTCTTAGACCCATTAGTTGTTCTGCAGGGTCGTGTAACATTCACAATGCACAAATCCATTCTTGCGGAGAACCTGCACCCAATGTTGCAGGCACGCTTCCCTAACGGCCACCGCTGGTTTGAAACAGATTGTGCGTAATGTGTCGAGTTGTGGTTTGCAGAGCATAAAGATCAGGTACAATAGCTTTTCCAGACCTTAATATTATTATTGAACATTTGTGGAAATATCTGGAGGAAAGCTCAGTCAATCCCAATTTCCATCTCCAACTTCACTGGTACAGTTGGGATATATTTTACAGAAAGAATGGTCCCAAATTGCATTATCGTATGTGCATGACTTAATAAGTCTATTTCAAATCGAATTGCTTCTGTTCTGAAAGCCTGAGCTGAGCCTATAGCTTATAAATAAAAAGCTCTCCGCAATCAGTAAGTGTTTCAATTATTTTGATAAACCCCTGTACATGTATATGACCTGTTTTCCGTTTCATATTATTAACTGCATACGCAAGTTCTTCCAGTAGTCCCTCCAATCCTTCTAATTCATGTTGCTCATGCCTTTAAGAACATAGAATGGGGAAGAACTGAAGAACTCCAGAAGAGGATGGAATTTTCACGGGTATTGTCCATGAAGCCAATGGAGAAACAAACTATTGGGTTGTCGGAAAAGTCATAACGCATTTTAGCCATTTTTTGCAAAAGTCATTTATTTATAGAAAGAACAAAGATCAATCAATGATATAATGCCCGTTTTGTTCGATAACCTTTTGCCATCTTTCAGTGAGCTGCAGAATGCCTCGTTCATAGAAGGACCTGTCTCTCGTGGCGAAAAACTATATACAAGGTGCTGATTTACAGCCTCATCTGAATTGAACGTTATACCACGCAAGGACTGTTGAAGAGAGCGAAACAAGTAGAAGTCTGACGGCGCAAGGTCAGGTGAGTATGCTGGGTGTGGCAACTCATACCACCCAAGCTCCAATAAGTTTGGGCTGGTGATCAAACTTGCGTGTGGTCTCGCGTTGTCGTGATGGAACACAACACCTTTACGATGAACTAGCTCTGGACGTTTCTGGATGATGGATTCGTTCAAACTGTCCAATTACCGACAGTACACATTCGAATTGATTGTTTGATTCCGTGGTAGGAGCTCGAAAAACACGTCACCTTTAAAATCCCACCACACTGAGACCAGAACCTTCCGCTGATGAATGTCTGCTCTGGATGTCGTTTGAGGCAAAGCAGCACGTCGGGACCAAGACCGTTTGCGCAGCACATTGTTGTACACAATCCACTTTTCATCACCAGTTATCAGTCGCTTCAAAAAAGGATCGTTTCCTTACGTTTAATGAGCATATCGCAGATGTTCATACGCGCCGTCAATTGATCTTCTTTGAGTTCATGAGGAACCCACACATCGAGCTTGCTTACGTATCCCAGCTTCTTCATGTAGTCGTGAACGCTTGAATGATGGGTATGCAATGTGTCTGCAATATCTCGTGTCGTGTAACATGGGTTTGACTCGATAAATGCCTTGATTTGGTCGTCATCATCCTCGGTGGGCCTCCCGGACCGAGGAGCATCGTTGAGGTCAAAATCACCAGCACAGAATTTTGCGAACCACCGCTAGCACTGACGTTCTTGTAGAGCATTATCACCGTACACTTTACGCAACTTTTCATAAGCTTGTCGCGCATTCTTCCCTTTACGGAAGTAAAACAGTAAAATATGGCGAAAATGCACAGTTTGGTCTTCGATCTTCAACTTTATGTCAAATCTCCGCAAATCAACCAAATCGCTCACTATTCCTTTTAGACTGACGCTAGAACTGGCACCTGTTGAATGCCATAGCGATAACAGAGCTGCGCATGCCTCTAGTACTTCCAAAACCGCCCAACCGCCATCGGGTGCCGAAATACGTCATGACTTTTCCGACAACCCAATACACTCGCCCAAATTTTCACTAAATGCCTCCAACAAGGAAAGATTCCTGATTACTGGAACAATGCTTCTTTGATCCTCCCACAAAAAATGGACCTTGATGACCTCAGGAAGGGCAGTCCCATCAGCCTCCTATCAGTTGTTCACTTCATTTTCAGGAAGGCACTGTCGCATCACTTGAAGGAAAAATTGGACTTGACTTAACTAAAAGAACAAGCTGGATTCAGGAGTGGCAGCTGCACTATTAATCATATACAGGTACTGAGAGAACTAATTGAAAGGAAGAATGAATATGAAATCCTGGCTTTTACTGATTACGAAAAGGCTTTTGATTCTGTGAAATCATCAGTAGTTTTGATGTCTTTGAAATGCTGCGGTATCGAAGATGAATACATTTCCATAATTAATAACATCTATGAAAATGCAAGCACAAAGGTTCGATTGTCTGAGGACACAACACTTATAAAAAAAAGGGAGTGGGGGAGTGAGACAAGGTGACAGCATATCTCCCAAACTCTTCAATGCCATGTTTGCAGAATGTGTTTCATTGAACTGGGAAGACAGGGGGGAATTAATGTAGATTATTTAAATCACCCTGGCTTTGCTGACGTTATAGTCAATTTTGGGAGTACCCACTCAGTACTAGATTGTATGATCCAGGGACATACTGAAAAGAGCAAAGAAGGGGTTTACAAATGAACTTACATTTGACAAATTGATGTACAGTGCTTTTGCAAAATCTAAAGATCAGGAAGTTGATGGGATTAATCTGAATGTGGCCGATACCTACATTTAGCTTGAACAACATATATCAAGCAAGGTCTACATAGAGAAAAAATGTGAAGTGAGTCAAAAGTTCTTCCCGTTTGCAGCTAAAAAACTAAATGATGCAGGATAATCATACATGCTCACCTCATTCTGCAAAGTGCAGGCCGTTATCTTACAGTTCTTTGCCAACGTTCCACAACAGCCACATTCCCACTGCGGTACCACTCGGTAGATTTCGAGGACAGGAACTATCTGATATGCGATTCCACATCCACCAATGAAGCGAAGTGCCCTCCTCGTAGGAAATAGTCCACGGAGCGAAACAGGTGGCACTCGGATGGGGCCAAGTTAGAGCTGTATGGAAGATAGTATCCCAACCCCTGCCAATTCCTGTAGTTTCAGGCGGACTATTCTGTAGGTGTGCCCTGGGTATATTATCCACGGCCACTTTCTATTGATGAGTGCTGGGTAGCCGCGGTTGTTTCGCATCATCCGGAGCATGAATATCTGGCACAAGTTCCCCTTGTTGGAGACCCTTACAATTCCACCAAATGTACAGCATGACATTCCACTCGAGGCTGTGCTTTCTAGTGTGTCCTCAGCCACTGGTGCCCAGTGGTAGGATAATGTAGGATTATACACTTTTCATCGCCTGTAGTGATAGGACGCCAAAGCCTGTCGTCCTGTGGATCTGACTGCCATCTTCGACAGAGAGCAGCACCTTGTTTCGCCTTCTGAGGTATCCACGCAGGGGGACCATTCGATGGCACTTGGAGGAGAAAACAAGCTTGTGCAGATGACGAACAAAAATGGATTGGGAAGACAACACCTCGGCTGCCATTTGTCGTGTATTGGTACCTGGGTTAGCTGTCACAGCTTCCGCCGTGGTTTCAGTGTTGGTGATCGATGGACTTCCTGACCTCGACTTGTGTCCGAGACGAATGTTCCCAGCATTGAAACGCCGGAAACATTTTCGTGCAGTGCTGCTATCCACTGCTTTTTCGCCTTCAAGTGCAGAAATTTGCCTCTCTGCTGCCGCGTTTCACCCATTTTTACAATAACGGCGTAGGTGCACTCAAACAGTGCGTTTATTGACCTTCATCCTGTGCTCACCTGATAAAGCAATGAGGCTCCATGCTAAACACACATCATTAGCCTTTTGTGTTCCACATCATCGCTGTACGCAGTCGACGGTGGAGCGCGTTTTGCACAGGAATGGAGGCCTAACATTATGTGGAGCTAAAAATGGGACGAACTTTTGATTCTCCCAAGTAAATAGGTATGAAAAACTTATTTGGAGAGCATTTGGAAGGAACAATACATTTTTTCGAGAACAGTTTACCATTATGTCTTCAAAGAAAAGTGTTTAATGAACGCATCCTTCCATTTTTTACATATGGAACAGAGACATTAACCTTAACTGAAAAAGACGTACAGAGGATGAAGACAACTCAGAAAAACATGGAAAGGCGCATGCTTGGTGTAATCAAGAACGATAGGAAGAGGCAGGGCCGGATGGAGCTTTTGCCGGGCCTGGAGTGAAATTTCATTCCTGGCGCTAGGAAATCTCATATTTTAATAAAGTCGTTATGTGAAAAATGTCCGTAAGGAACACACACAATGTGAAATCCACAAATTTGCCGGTGGTGACGAAGCCGCATCCCTCTACCCGGAGCCGAATGCTTTACCAGTTGAGCTATACCGACGGAATTTATCGCTGTAACTTTTTCGTCTTGACATGTGGTTCACCTCTGTAGTACGTCTTAACGAAAACTGTTATAAAGACAAAATGATTTTTTTAAAGAAGTATTTACTTTAAGCTTAAGAAAAAGACCATAATGTGGATCGAAAGTTCCGAGAGAGAGAGAGAGAGAGAGATAGGAAAAACTGTTAAAATCTACGATTTTCTTTCCGGGGAGATGGGTTGAGGTTGTATTATAACTTCTGTAAAAACTTCCTCACAAAATGAAAAAAAAGTTACCCGTGTCGCGAAAATCTTTGGATTGCGAATATTTTAGTGTAGGAATAAAAATAAATTCATATAAATAATATTTTTTCCTCCTGATACATGGTTTAGTGATTGAATTTTAATGCAAAGTAGAATAAGTGACAAATTAGGGACTTTTTAAACATTTATACGCGCTCATATGTGTTTTTTTTTTATTTCTAGTAATGTTCTTAAAGTCACTGAATAAATGGCCTCCATAAGTAGCCCGAAACCAACTTTGATATTTTACTTTTTATTTCTTTAAATTTAAGTATCTGATTCTCTCGCAAATTGTTAAATTAACAAGTTAGTAAAATCATGCAATGCATTGATTATGATACGCTTTCCAACATACCAGAGCCGCCCCGGTGGCGCAGTGGTCTAAGGCGCTGGCCTCTGATCATTCGTCCGTAAGGGGCCCGGGTTCGAATCCCGGTGAGACATGGATGTTGTGTTTGTCTTACGGCACTGACTCTCTCCCTTCCCTGGAACCAGTGACCCTAAATTAGGGACGGGCGACTGCTTATAGCCCATTGAGTTGCTCACGGTGGTCGTTAAACCTCCAATTAAAAAAGAAAAAAAAAAAAAAAACTACCAGAAATTATTACTCAAGTTATGAGGATAATGGCTGTGGAATAAATCTCGCTCCTGTGTCTTGACCTTTGACCCCATTTCGATGATATTCAACAGAACCGGTTCAGTATACCTCAAGAATAACATACTAAAGTTTTGTCGCAATAGAAGCAGTCTTACGCAAGTTATGAGAATAATGGGTGTGGAATAAATCTTGCTTTTGTGCAAAAACCTTGGACCCCATTTCGTTGATATTCAACAGAACCGGTTCACTATACCTCAGGAACAACATGATAACGTTTTGTCGCAATCGAAACATTTTTAGGTTACTTATGATGCACAAAGGCAATGGAATGGTTCCTCCAGTGTCCTGACCTTTGACCCCCATTTCGCCCATTTTCAATAGGGTTCGTCCCCAGTGGCTTCCTACCACATACTAAAATTTCATCGAAATTGAACCATTTTTACGCAAGTTATGACGCATAAGGGCAATGGAACAAATCCCGCTCTTATGTCCTGCCTGACCTTTGACCCCATTTCGCCCATTTTCAATAGGGTTCGTGCCCAGGTGATTCCCTACCACATACTAAAATTTCATCGCAATCGAACCATATTTACGCATGTTATGATGCATAAAGGCAATGGAATGGATCCCGCTTTTATGCCCTGACCTTTGACCCCATTTCGCCCATTTTCAATAGGGTTCGTCCCCAGTGGCTCCCTACCACATACTAAAATTTCATCGAAATCGAACCATATTTACGCATGTTATGACGCATAAAGGCAATGAAATGGATCCCACTTTTATGTCCTGGCCTTTGACCCCATTCCGCCCATTTTCAACAGGGTTCGTTCCCAAGGGGTTTCTTACCACATACGAAAATTCCATCGAAATCGAACCATTTTTACGCACGTTATGACGCATAAGATTAATGGAATGGATCCCGCTCCTATGTCCTGACCTTTGACCCTGTTTCGCCCATTTTCAATAGGGTTGTTCCCCAGGTAGTCCCCTACCACATACTAAAATTTCGTCAAAATCGAACTATTTTCACGTGAGTTATCGTGCGGACGGACGGACAAAGCTGGAGCATATACGCGTCTTCAACCTACGGTTGGAAAGCGTAAATAAAAGGGGCCACAAAATGACGAAATTTAATTTGCTATTTCATGAATGCGGAAAATATTAGGGAAGTTACAATAATCACTTGAAATCTGCAAATCTCAGTATTTGTACGGCGAAGGGCAATAACCTATTCGAAAATAGGGGAATTGGAAACAAACAAAAGAACTTTAAAAACATCTTTTTAAAGACCTCGCACCCCAAAATTTACACACAAAAAATAAATGTAAAAAATGCTACCGAAAATGTTTTGTTTTTAAGCTGCGGGGCCCCCTTGAAGGCGCGGGGCCCGGGGCGATCACCCCGGTTGTCCCTATGGTCCAGCCGGCCCTGGGAAGAGAAACACATGGATTAGGGAAAGTAAAAAGTTGATGACGTCATGATCAAAGGGAAGACGTTCAAGTGACAATAGGCTGGGTATATTGCTAGAAAAACTGGCCATGCTTGGGCAACTGTAATATTAGATACATAATACCAAAGGGCAAGAAAGGACCCAGAACAAGACCACGTAAAAGATGGGGGGTTGAAATACGAAAGCCTGCTGGAGTGACTTGGAAGAGACAGGTTCAAGACAGAAAGTTGTGGAAGGTACTTGGGGAGGCCTTCATCAACCGGTGGAGTGACAATGGTTGATGATGATGATGATAAGTTATGTACGAGTATATACTCATCTACACTACGTCGTTTTATTTCTCTCTCTCTCTCTCTCTCTCTCTCTCTGTCTTTTTACGCTTTCCAACCGTAGGTTGAAGAAGCGTATACGTTCCAGCTTTGTCTGTCCGTCCGCACGATAACTGGCGTAAAAATGGTTCGATTTCGATGAAATTTTAGTATGTGGTAGGGGACCACCTGGGGACGAACCCTATTGAAAATGGGACAAATAGGGCCAAAGGTCACGACGTAGGAGCGGGATCATTCCATTGCCCTTATGCGCCATAACTTGCGTAAATATGGTTCGATTTCAATGAAATTTTACTATATGGTAGGGGACCGCCTGGAGACGAATCTTATTCAAAATGGGTGAAGTGGGGTCAAAGGTCAGGACGTAAGAGCGGGATGCATTCCATTGCCCTTATGCGTCATAACGTGCGTAAAAATGGTTCGATTTCGATGAAATTTCAGTATGTGGTAGGGGACCACCTGGGGACGAACCCTATTGAATGTGGACGAAATGGGGTCAAAGATCAGGACATAGGATTGCGATCCATTCCATCGCTCTTATCCCATATTACACTGCCGGACAATTGCTAAGGACGGATGACAATAGCAACGATAGCAACCATAAAATGGAAGGCAGGAAAATGTGGAAATTAGCATAAGTGCGGGATACAGTAAGACGTGTTGTGCGTATGCAAATTTTGGATTGCCGAACTTGTTCGTGACCTCATAGCGCTGATAAGAGATATAAAGGATTTGACGCGTATTGACCGTTGTTGTTCAAACGCAAAGTTGAAAGGGAAAGAATCAATTGACGAACTTGCAATTTTCAGTATGTCTTCCCTACATCATCTAGATGATTTTACGCGTGGCCGTATTATTGGCAAGATTGAAGCAGGGCAAAAAATAACAGATGTTGCCAGGGAGTTCGACGTCAGCCACAGTGTTGTTTCAAGGCTTTGGAAATCATTTCAAACAAATGGAGAGTGTAGCAAACGTCACGGGGGAGGTCGTGTTCGCAGTACGACACCTGCAGAAGATCGGTACATAGTGCTATCAACAAAAAGACACCGGCGCAGCACAGCTAGTGAGGTAGCATATCAGTTTATGGCTGCTACTGGCAAGCGGATCTCCCGAAAAACTGTCGCTAGACGTTTGCATGAAGGAGGACTATACGCCCGCTGTCCTGTTGTGGGCATCCCATTGTCCAGACGTCACCGTACCGCCCGTTTGCAATGGGGCCATCAACATCGCAATTGGACTGATAACGACTGGTCTGCTGTCCTCTTCTCAGATGAGAGTAGATACAGTCTATCGTCTGATTGTCGACGACAACTGATCTGGCGTGATAGTGGTACTGCATATTGTCCAGCAAACATACAGGAAAGGGACCGATATCCGACATGTAGTGTCATGGTATGGGCTGGCATCATGATCAATGGCCGTACGTCCCTCTATGTGCTTCCAACTGGGACTATAACTGGCCAACGATACATTAATGATGTTCTGCTACCTCATGTTCGCATGTTCCGTGGTGCTGTCGGTGATAGATTCATTTTCATGGACGACAACGCAACATGTCCTCGAACAGTCGCTGTCCAGGAGTGTCTTGAGAGCAAAGATATTCAACGCCTCGTATGGCCAGCACGTTCTCCAGATCTGAATCCCATTGAAAATGTGTGGGATGCTTTGGGGAGGAGTCTTGCTGGTCGCCAATGCCCTCCAATAAACAAAGACACCCTCATCCGTGCACTGACAGAGGAATGGGATAAAGTACCCCTACAGCTGCTTGATAATGTTGTGCAAAGCATGACACGACGTGTGGAATCTTGCATCGCCCTCCATGGTGGCCATATCCCGTATTGACATGTTACGCCGGAACGCCTGCTGACGGTAATTGCATTTTTTTCACGTTTACGTATTCTGCACAAAATGGCCTGTTTGTCCCTTGAACGCGTTCCAAAGCCTTCTGGATTTCAGAGCACAATAAATTGTCTTTCTTGTAATGTCCTGGCATTCTGACATTATTTTATTTCACTTGGCATCCAACCACACTTACTTTTTTATGCGCTATATAGCCGTTTATGATCCGTCCTTAGCAATTGTCCAGCAGTGTATTAAGGTGGACGTCACGTAATTTTGCTTCCTATACTTCCAAAGGAAAAACTTTTGTACACATTTCCTTCACAATTAATGTGTTCCTAAGGATGAAAATTTGAACATCGATTAAAATAACGTTATTATAACTTGGAATATTTAATTTTTTTCTAAAACATAACCATAATTATATTAAAATCAATAACTTTTCCTTTGGTGGTGTTGAAACCAGAAAAAGGATGGCGTGACCTGTACTTTGATGACGTCAGTAGACAAACAAATGTTGGATTGCATAATTATGGTTATGTTTTAGAAAATATTAAGTATTCCAAGTTATAAAATGAAGCTATTTTAATCGATGTTCAAATTTTCATCCTTGTGAATGCATTAATTGTCCAGGAAAAAGATGGTGCGACCTGTATTTTCATGACGTCAGTAGACAAACAAATGTTGGATTGCATAATAATGGTTATGTTTTAGAAAATATTAAGTATTCCAAGTTATAAAATGAAGATATGTTAATCGATGTTCAAATTTTCATCCTTGTGAACGCATTAATTGTCCAGAAAAAAGATGGCACGACCTGTATTTTCATGACATCAGCAGACAAAAAAATGTTGGATTGCATAATTGTGGTTATGTTTTAGAAAATATTAAGTATTCCAAGTTATAAAATGAAGATATGCTAATCGATGTTCAAATTTCCATCCTTGGGAACGCATTAATTGGGAAGAAAATGTGTACAGAAATTTTTCCATTCGAAGTACAGGAAGCAAAATTACTTGACGTTCACCTTAAAGGAGCAATTCTTGTATGTATGTAAATTTTATTTTGAAAACAGCTCTAAGGATTTTGATGAAAGTCGTTATCCCACCGTTTTCTGGTACTAGAAATCGATTTAGCTTGATCTCGACTTTAAGAAAATTTGTTTAGTGGATTAAATAACCACCTCTGCACTCCATTTTCCATATCACTGAATTCAATGCTGGGGAAACTATTTGCATGTACTTAAGTAATGAAAAAAGTTATTGTATCTATTTAAGTAATGAGAAAAATTTATTTTGCTACAAAAGTGACAGAAATTTATGTTCAAATAAAAATAAAAATAACTTACGAATATCAGGAGCTTAAGAGTTAAAATAGGAGTCATTGCTATTAAGAAACAACAAGAACTTCACTTTCTCTGCCAACAATCGAGAGCGTCTTTGGCTAAAAATCTGTCCTGCCTTAAAAAAATTCGTTCGCATGGAACGGAAGTCGCGGTCACTGCAAATATTTGCTTGACTAATTCACTTAAGTTGGGATACAAATAGCAGTTGTTGTTTTTTTGCCACCACTGCATTGGATTTTTGTCTCTATACAATAAAACATCGTCCAAATACCGTTGCACTTCAATAATTGCCTTGGACTCTCTTATTCCTGATGGCTTGAATGCAGAGGCTTTTGCATCAAATAAACGAAACACTGACAACTCACCATCCAAATTATTAGTTATTGGTGACGGAGATATATTTTTCTTCTCTTCGGAATTTATTGTGCCAGCAACCATATTAATAGCCATTCCTTTAACATGTTGCTTCATATTTGATTCAAATATGATATCCTTGAATCGTGGATCCAAAAATGTGGCTATCAAAAGCGTATTACTTTTGCCTATATTGCCCAGTCGTATGCCAATCTGCTCATTAATTTTTGACAATACAGATTTAGTCTTGACGTAAAAATCTCTTTTCAGTAGCTCACTATACACGCTTTCCAACCTTTTTTTTTTTTTTGGTTGGAGGTTTAACGACCACCGTGAGCAACTCAATGGGCTATAAGCAGTCGCCCGTCCCTAATTTAGGGTCACTGGTTCCAGGGAAGGGAGAGAGCCAGTACCGTAAGACAAACACAACATCCATGCCTCACCGGAATTCGAACCCGGACCCCTTACGGACGAATGATCAGAGGCCATCGCTTAGACCACTGCGCCACCGGGGCTGCCTTTCCAACCCTTTTGATATAATTATCACTAAAGATGTTGTTACATATTTTTCGGCCGCCTCGGTGGCGCAGTGGTCTAAGCGATGGCCTCTGATCATTCGTCCGTAAGGGGTCCGGGTTCGAATTCCGGTGAGGCATGGATGTTGTGTTTGTCTTACGGTACTGGCTCTCTCCTTCCCTGGAACCAGTGACCCTAAATTAGGGACGGGCGACTGCTTATAGCCCATTGAGTTGCTCACGGTGGTCGTTAAACCTCCAATCAACCAACCAACCAACATATTTTTCGGCTCTTAAAGTTTTCGTAACATTTTTAAATGGTTTCAAGATCTCTACCAATTCTTTGCATATTTTCCATTCTTCTGTGGTGAGAGACGGACCATCAGTTTCTAGCAGAGCAATAGATGTTTTCACAGCATTCTCTAATTCAGTGAACCGGTTCAGCATATAAAAAGTTGAGTTCCACCTTGTGGCTACACTTTGAATTAATTTCTTAGGAATGCTGCTCGTACCACTGTTTTGCTGGCATTTCTTAAATTTCAAAGCAGCTGTTGAACTTCTTTTAAAACATCACACAATGCTTTTAATTTGTTCTAACAATTCATCAACTACTTTGAGGCTGTCCATAACAATCAAATTAAGCGTATGAGCAAAACAACTAAAATGCTTCCATTTCAAATTATTTGTGATCGCGCTTTTTATATTTTCCCGTTGTCAGATATTGCTAATATAATTTTCTGGTCGACACCTCACTCGGAAACTATACGTTTTAATGAACTGGCTAAATTTTCACTTGTGTGGCGGTCATCAAAAGAATCACATTCTAATAAAACAGATTTAACTGCAAAAGTTTCATCGATGTAGTGTGCAGTAACACTCAGAAAACTTTCGTTAGTAATCGATGTCCAGCAGTCTGTTGTTATTGTGACAGATTTCACACCTTGCAAGACAATTTCAACACGATTTTTTAATTTTTCATAAATTGATGGCAGCGTTGATTTTGTTATGGTTTTTCTGTCTGGAAGAGCATACTCTGGGTTCAAAGTAGAAACAAATGACCTAAAACCAGCGTCCTCAACAAATTGAAAATGGCTGAAAATCTTTAGTAAAAAGGTTCATTAAGGAATCGTCGATTCTTTTCTTGTTAACAGAGGTCATCTTTTTAGCAACATATGAATGCAACGTGTCTTGTTCTAATTTCTTACGTTTGATTTGCCCATGTCCACTGAATCCGCTTCCACTAGGTTGCTCTTCATTTTGAAGATCATTATGAATGACGCATGCTTCTACTTCCGTGCAGTCTAACATAGGGTCAGCAACAATTCCTTGTTGTACATTCTGAGAAAGCACATTATCTTTCCTTTTATTCAGTTCAGGTTTCAAATTCACTAAAGGATGTTTACTTTGAATATGTTTTCTTAAGTTCGTAATTGACGATTTATAGGACAAAGTCTGATTGCATATATCACATGTAGCTTTACACGTGTCAGCATTACTCACTTTAAAATACGTCCAAATATAAGATTTTCTTTCTATTTTAACAAGAGTTAAACATCAAAAAGCAACACTTACGAAATTTCCCCCTAAACTCTGAAGGAACCAGCGAGGAATAATAGCGAAAACTGCAAATCATCGTCAGCTTTAACTGTGATTGGTAACAGCGGGTCTCGAGCACGAGTAACAGCTGACAATAACAGGTTCGGCAATAACAGCTATCAGTAACAGTAACAGGTCGGCGGTAACGATTCCTCAGCGCCGCTCAGTGAAGCGGTGGCATACATGGCTCCCTTGTTATTCAAAGCATGGCTTTCTGCGATTAATCGTATAATACAAGACTATGCCAGTTCGCTATCGCTAACGTACAAGCAAAAGTTCATATTCTTGCCGCTGCACAGAATCTGCGCTGATTCGCGACCCCTAGGATGTTTGTTTACCATTGAATGCAATGCAAAATTGTGGGTATTTTATATATGCCATTTGCCAATAATTTAGCTCACTTTCACAATTTAAAATTGTGTAATCAATCTGTTAATTATTCTTGATGTATGGCTCTTATATTATAATGTTAATTATTTTCTAAACGTGAATACGAGAAAATTTTTCGTGCATGCTCCCCAGTATTGCTTCTGGAAATCTAGTTATTTTACTCCGAAGTTTGACTAAAATTATAACATGTTTATGTAACTTTTGGCTGTCTGCATGCCGAACATAATATTTTAAGAAACGATAATCGTTTTTCGAGATGTTCAAGGGTAAAGGCTGCTAACATTTTCTAACAAGAGGAGCTCATTTTCTGAATATACCCCCGTAAGTAAAGAAAGCTATGACTTCAAAGAATTTAAATTCTAGAAACATTAAATGAGAATATTTGATGACAACAGTACTAGATAACTGCGGTACCATTCATGGTGTACAGTAATGAGCTATGTTCAATATTTCTGCAAAAAATGTACCAGTACAAAATTAAGTTTTCACACATGTTCTGATTTTTGTGTGTTTCCTATTGTTAATTAAAATTTGAAAAGAAAAACGAAGTGTCGTTTTGATTACCATAGCTCTGCAGAATGAATAATAACCAAAATGAACTAAACCATGGTAACGACCAACAGAGTGTAAAATACTGTTTGGGGGAGATCTTTTTTTCTTTTTTGTACACCAAGAAATTCCTTTAAGTAATGTATTGACTTAAAGTTGTACAGCAATATAAATTCAGTAAAAATAAAAACTGAAATATAAAAAAATACACAAAAATATCTTCTTGTGCACAAGCATGTTTTGTTTTGAACTTTAATAAATTCTCAACTCAAAAGTACATGAAATGTATAATTATAGATATCTTACATCGACAGCCGTGGTATAAGCCATTCAATGAAGGAAGTTTTCTAAGTATGCAAAAATACTCAAATCACTTTTTTTCTTTTGTATTGGAGGTTTAACGACCACCGGGAGCAACTCAATGGGCTATAAGCAGTCGCCCGTCCCTAATTTAGGGTCACTGGTTCCAGGGAAGGGATAGAGTCAGTGCCGTAAGACAAACACAACATCCATGCCTCACCGGGATTCGAACCCGGACCACTTTTGGATGAATGATCAGAGGCCATCGCTTAGACCACTGCGCCACCGGGGCGGCCAAATCATTTTCAATGCAAAGTACAGTTTCATGTATTAGGTTTTAGCAGGTTAACCAGTATAAAAACACTGAACTAAAGTTAACAGTTTAGCTGTAAACCATTGAAGTGTGACTTAAAAATTCTTTACCTCAGATCATTTTTGCAGTAGTTATCATGGTAAGACACAATGGCACACTCGGTGAAGATGGCCCAAAGGCCCGAGCCTTCCCCAAGTGGTATCACTTTTTTTTTAAATATATTTTACGAATCATTAGAAACACATTTTAATATGGCAGAGATATTTTTATTGCTTTAAAATATTTCAGATGTTTTCTACGGGGTATTTTTATTTGCATCTTCAATATTGTGGGTTACCCGCGTAAAGAAATCCTAGGTGCACCACTGCTACAACATAATGCATTCCAGAAGGCAATGAATTAATCATATGCCAAAACGCAATGTATATATATTAAAATATTTACAATGCAAAACTCTACATCCTTGTAATCCAACATAATAGCAGCAAATATGACTAACTGAAATGCAGCTTATTCCTTATATATCATAGAAATGTCCTTGATATTTATGCATAAACTAAAAAATGAATGTCATATGCAATAACCCACATAAATGAATTCAAAGTACAAAATCTGTATATTTACAATTGTAAATTATGGGTGATGCTATATTTATCAACAAAGAATATAAAGTTATTCAATATATTTAATTAAATACAAATATAGATTCTAAAAGATATGTATATCATAGAAATGCCCTTGATATTTATGCATATGTTTAGATTCTGGTTCTAAACTAGATCCATGTATAATTACAAATGTAGATTTTAAATCACAAATGGGCAGAACAAATTGATAAATACATGTAGCACGAACAGCATATTTCAGGAAACTTTATGATATTCTCTAGTAATATTTACTTAAGTTAATACTCATTAAGAAGGCAAATGAGCCACCACGGTGAGGCATGGATGTTGTGCTTGTCTTACAGTACTGGCTTTCTCCCTTCCCTGGAGTAACTGACCTTAAATTAGGAACGGGTGGCTGCTTATAGCCCATTGAGTTACTCACAGTGGTCATTAAACATTCAATAAAAAAAAAGGCAAATAGCAACATAAAGCATTGTTAACAATATCAAAAATAAGGAGATTACCAGTACTTAGAAGTTTACTCCACCCAAATAGGGGTAAAGGTTGTTCAAAATTCATGCAAGGACTGTACACATCACTACAAAAATTGTGCTTAACAGATGGCTGTAAGACTCAAGGGATGATTGCTGGAAATATCCTAACAATGAGGTCCAACTTTCTTCAGCATTTGAACATGGTGCTTACAAAGTTTGCCTGATTCCTTCTCCCATCTGAATAGTTCTGATCCCCTCTAAATTTGGGGCTTTTCTTTTTTACCTCAGTTCCCTAGTAGCTGGTAAGGTAATGGTAAGGTAATCTCTTGAACTCACTACCAGACACCCCCTCTTTCCTTAAAAAAGAAAAAGTAATATATTGATTGTTGAAGTTTTGTTTTAACTTCCAACAGAGAAGAACCAGACTTAACTCAGCAGCACAAATAGGGGAGAGAGGCAAATATTATTTTTGTATTATAAAATGAGGCACAGTGCATATGTTTTTGTATCAACTTGGCCTCATAATGTTTATTCTTTAATAATGCTTATAAAACATGTTTATGTTTTTATTGCATAATTCTTATTTGTTGTTTAATTAATAATTTATGCATCATTCACATTATGCATATGATTTTGGGGTTTGTACAAAAGTCTGGCCGAAAATCCCCATACTCATAGACGCAATCCCATATAATGCAAAAACTGAAATACTACCTTAGAATAATCTCAATAACTGTACTTTTTCCATAGACATTACCAACAAACTTAATTCTTTTTTAATATGTTCAGATGGAATAAATGTTGAAATATAGGTACAAAACCGAAAGAAACAGAAGTAACCTACATACACATGATGTTCTTGTGCACCATTGACTATATAAGATATAATTTGTGTATGGTGTTCATGCGAAATTTGGCATTTTTGCTCTTTTTGAAAATCAGAAATACAAAAAATGCTGACCTACAAATTCTAAAAATTTGAATTTTTCATATGGTACCAATTACCATGCACCAATTTCAATATGTAGCTTCTCATTTGAAGTATAGTAGATTCTGGTTAATTGGGGCACATCAGGCATGGAATGTTTTGGCCCAATTATGCAAAGCTTTGTCCTGAAGAGCTAATTTGGGATGTTCTTCAAGAATCGTCCCAAATAAACAGCTACCTCGATTAACCAATGACCCAATTAACCGGAATCCACTGTATTTGCAAAACTGAACAGATTTATCATATTATTTGCATCATTAAAGGTATTAAAACACCATCAAAATGCACATATTTATGTGCAAGTCATTAATGACATATCATTAAAGAGCCAATCACTTACTCGAAAGATCTTGGTCACTTTTTTTCTTTACACTTCATGCACATCGATTATCACATCATGTAATGTGGTTGGCCTTCAAAGGTTGAAAAATGCCTTGCTTATAATATTCGTTCTTCCGGTCATGAAACAGCGTATTTTTTATTTATTTTTATTCACAGGACAAAAACGCTGATTTCATTCTGCCGTCTGAGATGTAACAGAGCTCGTCATCTCCATAAAAACCACTCAAAGTTACACAACATACAACACATTCATACACTTGATTAAAACCACTATGTACATAATTACACTATTTACATTCCCTGGCAGTCAAATCCTTGTCAACTGTGACTAAAATAGTACTCCATCTGCCTCAAACACCAAACAGATTTAGTGAACTGTCAATTGGCACAATTCCTGCTGATATCAATGGAGATGTGGTGATGGTTCAATAATTATGGACACGCTGCATTCTGACTGTAAATGGATCATTTCCTGTCAATTGAACACAGAAAAATTGCATTTTCAATGTGAACCCTTTGGATTTTTTATGAAACTCTGTAGATTTGTTGACATACACCAGAAATGAATGTGTGCCAATTTTTAGCACGCAAGAGCCTTTAAATTTCCTGAGATAGGAGATCATGAAATTCAAAAAATTTGCTAAATTTCAGTGTTTTGTATTTTGTAAATGTATTTATAACTCAAGTTATTTTAATCACAGGGTAATGAAGTTTTTTAGTATCTTTTTACTGGCTTCAAAATGATACATTACTTAATGCATAATTTTTAATTTAAAAGTCACAAAATTTTAAATTTGACCTTGAATTTCTCAAAAAGTGCCATTTTGATCTCTTTAAAAAATATAATATTAAATTACATCACATAGTGATAATATTTTATAAATTTGGTGGTGGCAGTTGAAGGGCATCAAAAGTTACAAGGAACTGTTAAATCGACATGCTTCATAAACTTACCGTATGATTAAACTGTGCATGTTCCACTGATCAATAGGGAAGCTTAATAATCTAATCAATCAGTAACATAAAAAGGAACACACATGTACTATGGTGATGGGTTACTCTTGTTTATAAACCATTTTATGTAGTATTTATAACAATATGAAAACTTTCAAATTAATATCTTAGCAGTTCAGCTTTAAACAAGGACATGCATTATTTGCTGAAAAGAGTGGACATAATGCATTTGAACTTGGCACTGATATCTAACTTTAAAATCTTCAAAAATTTATCTTCATGTTTGTGGTGACAATTTTATATTGTAACCATTGAAGAAGACTATTTTTATGTAACATAAAGAAAAGTTTGCATCAAGACATGCACCACACGAAATTGTTTTTTGTGTAATGCTTTACATTATTTATTTTTACTTCATCCATGTCTTCAAAGGTATTCAAGGCACATCCAACCCACAAGCATTCTGCACAGAGGCATGTCACAAAGATAGATATAACTGCAAGTGCTATCTCACATTTATCAGAAGTAACATACTTTTACATATTATATTTTGCTGATTGTAGAACTTGAATAAACTCATATGCTGTTTTTGTACACTAGGATAAAACAGTGAAGTTTGGGAGTGTTGGGTATTGATCTTGATATTTCAAAATGTGGTTATGGTAGCTTTTTTTCAGCTTCATTTTGACTTTCACTGTGGTATTCGAAATCACAGACTGACATGCTTTTGGTTGTCCAATTATATAATTGATGTGGTGTCATAATCTGTATTATTATATGGCCTTAAATTTGCTTTTTCTGCAAGACTTTTAAGATTGCCATGCAAGACTGTTAATATTGCCATCTGATAACGTTGCCACCAACGTTATCACATGCACTATTACCACATGATGTTGTATAAAAGTGCCACCGAGCAACTGTTCTAAAATCTATCTCATGGCAGCAGAAATTGATCAATTTTTTTTTTCTGTTCTTATATATTTTTTTCTGTTCTGTTCTTATATATATGAATAATAAATAGTCTTTAAACTTTTGTTGAGATATGCAGTTAATGCTGCCTAAAACGAGCTGCTACTGCATTGTGTTGCAAGCTCTCCAAAATTATGCCATAATTTGTGCATTCAGTTTTCCCAGTTTTTTTTTAATATGCAACAAATGGGTGAATTGTGGTTTGAAAATTATTCTAATGTAATCCTTGAGCAGAATCTTGCAACAGAAATAAATAATTGTTAGAAAAATCACATACTGCCAAAAATTCACCAGCTTGAAAATTTGCCATTTATTCATTTTTAAAAGCTGCTTGCTCTTTAGTTATAAATGATCATCTTAGATGAACAATACATTTTAAAAAACATAACTAAACAATTATCAGTGGTTTTGTTAATTTTGTCAAGTGTCCAACACAGTTTGTGGATATTCACTGCTTGTAAGTTATGTCATCAATTACATTAGAATCAAATCATTAAAATTATTTTCTAATTTTTTAGTTCCTGAGCATTTTTTGTATTCACCTAAATAGCAAGTTGGTTAAGGTGATTCACAAAGGGTATATTCCCTGTGCAATCTTTGTATTCTTGAATCTTTAGACTTGCATCACTCTTTGCAGATAACTTTTCTATTTTTCATCCACTTAGCATTAATTTGACATTTTAGTTAATAGTACATACACAGAGGATGCAAGTGCCACTTGCATCATCAAGATCACAATTGTTTGGTCTTAATTCACAAAACTTGGAAAATCTGATTCTTAAAATGTGATATTTTGCCTTGTAAAATATGTACTTCAAATTGGAGTGACACAAAAAATGGAAGTTTTAGAAATCCAACAAGACAAAATGAAAATTAATGGAAAACAGTAGAAAAAATTAAAGATTTTTTTTTAATGTAAGTTGATACATTTAAATTTTTTGTTGTTGTTGTAATGCAAGTCACATTTTGCAAGTCACTGTAATGCAGTAAATTTTATATGTGCAGGATGTTTGACTAGACCACGTACTTTAGTGGAATTGGGATTCACTCAGGCTATATATTTATAGCCTTTTACTCAATTTCCTGTTCTGTGGTTACCCTGTACATAAGTATTCACACTATATATGTTGTTTTTCTTAATACTATATGTTATAAAATTAATTTTGAAATGTAACATAGTCAAATGTAACTCCATAACAAAATAAATGAAATGAAATCTTGATAAATTTAAATTTAAAATAAACACTAACATATTAACAAAAAACAAAACAAAAAAAATAATACAGTAGGGAGGAGCAGAGTTCCTTGACTTTCTCTAAATATGCCCCTAAGTAGATCTAAGTTCCTGATTTCCAAATCTGAACTTTACAGATTTAATTAACCAGCACATGAAGGTGGGGTGGGTACACCACTGAGGATATAAAAATTGTCCCCAGCACGGGGAGATGGGGTACACCACTGAGGGTATCTAAATTGTAAACAAACATGCAGTAGTGTTTATATAGTGTAATGGTTCCTGCAAAGCCACTATCTGAAACATAAACAAATGCGTTGGTGGATGCAGTGGAAGGATACCCATAACACTTCAGAATCACTTCTATATTGAAAACATGATTGTCATTAAGGTACTCAAGCCAAGACTGAACATCAAGTCTCATTCACTGTGAGGAGTTGAGCCAATTGGTCAATGAAACAAGGACTATATACAATTACACCCCCTCCCCCAAAAGAAACTTTGCAGCTTCATAGACAAAATACACTGCCGGACAATTACTAAGGACGGATGACAATAGTGCCGCCCCGATGGCGCAGTGGTCTAAGGCGCTTGCCTATGATCATTCGTCCGTAAGGGGTCCGGGTTCGAATCCCGTTCAGGCATGGATGTTGTGTTTGTCTTACGGCACTGGCTCTCTCCCTTCCCTGGAACCAGTGACCCTAAATTAGGGACGGGCGACTGCTTATAGCCCATTGAGTTGCTCACGGTGGTCGTTAAACCTCCAATATGATGATGATGATGACAATAGCAACGATAGCAACCATAAAATGGAAGGCAGGAAAATGTGGAAATTAGCATAAGTGCGGGATACAGTAAGACGTGTTGAGCGTATGCAAATTTTGGATTGCCGAACTTGTTCGTGACGTCATAGCGCTGATAAGAGATATTTAAAGGATTTGACGCGTATTAACCGTTGTTGTTCAAACGCAAAGTTGAACGAGAAAGAATCAATTGACGAACTTGCAAGTTTCAGTATGTCTTTTTTTTTTTTTTTTTTTTTTTTTTTGATTGGAGGTTTAACGACCACCGTGAGCAACTCAATGGGCTATAAGCAGTCGCCCGTCCCTAATTTAGGGTCACTGGTTCCAGGGAAGGGAGAGAGCCAGTGCCGTAAGACAAACACAACATCCATGCCTGACCGGGATTCGAACCCGGGCCCCTTACGGACGAATGATCAGAGGCCAACGCCTTAGACCACTGCGCCACCGAGGCGGCTCAGTATGTCTTCCCGACATCACCTAGATGATTTTACGCGTGGCCGTATTATTGGCAAGATTGAAGAAGGGCGAAAAATAACAGATGTTGCCAGGGAGTTCGACGTCAGCCACAGTGTTATTTCAAGGCTTTGGAAATAATTTCAAACAAATGGAGAGTGTAGCAAACGTCACGGGGGAGGTCGTGTTCGCAGTACGACACCTGCAGGAGATCGGTACATAGTGCTATCAACAAAAAGACACAGGTGCAGCACAGCTAGTGAGGTAGCAAATCAGTTTACGGCTGCTACTGGAAAGCGGATCTCCTGAAAAACTGTCGCCAGACGTTTGCATTAAGGAGGACTATACGCCCGCCGTCCTGCTGTGTGCATCCCATTGTCCAGACGTCACCGTACCACCCGTTTGCAATGGTGCCATCAACATCGCAATTGGAATGATAACGACTGGTCTGCTGTCCTCTTCTCAGATGAGAGTAGATACCGTCTATCGTCTGATTGTCGACGACAACTGATCTGGCGTGATAGTGGTACTGCATATTGTCCAGCAAACATACAGGAAAGGGACCGATATCCGACATGTAGTGTCATGGTATGGGCTGGCATCATGATCAATGCCCGTACGCCCCTCTATGTGCTTCCAACTGGGACTATGACTGGCCAACGATACATTAATGATGTTCTGCTACCTCATGTTCGCATGTTCCGTGGTGCTGTCAGTGAGAGATTCATTTTCATGGACGACAACACAACATGTCATCGAACAGTCGCTGTCCAGGAGTGTCTTGAGAGCGAGGATATTAAACGCCTCGTATGGCCAGCACGTTCTCCAGATCTGAATCCCATTGAAAATGTGTGGGATGCTTTGGGGAGGAGTCTTGATGGTCGCCAATGCCCTCCAATAAACAAGGACACCCTCATCCGTGCACTGACAGAGGAATGGGATAAATTACCCCAACAGCTGCTTGATAATGTTGTGCAAAGCATGACACGACGTGTGGAATCTTGCATCGCCCTCCATGGTGGCCATATCCCGCATTGACATCTTACGCCAGAACGCCTGCGGACGGTAATTGCATTTCTTCCACGTTTACGTATTCTGCACAAAATGGCCTGTTTGTCCCTTGAACACGTTCCAAAGCCTTCTGGATTTCAGAGCACAATAAATTGTCTTTCTTGTAATGTCCTGGCATTCTGACATTATTTTATTACACTTGGCATCCAACCACACTTACTTTTTTATGCGCTATATAGCCGTTTATGATCCGTCCTTAGCAATTGTCCAGCAGTGTACTATTAGGTATTACCCCCCCCCCACACACACACATACACACATGTACATACCAGCAGAAAATAAATCATTTAAAGAAACTGCTAAGTAAAAATAATAGATGGCACCAGTCATACATTTGGATTGATGTATTTTAGTGATTATTTAAAAACTGGAATGAATTGGAAGTTTTCAGAACTTCTAATTCTTGGTTCATTAACAGTTACTCAGAATTGAAACTTTCATTAGATATGGGGATTGAAAAGGAATTAAATATGATTTGCAAAAATATTAAAACATACCTAGTTATAAATGTTTTCTTGAAAATGAAACTTTTTACTTGTGGTTGTTTTATGGATCCAGATATCACTGAAAATGTCAAATATGATCTCATATTTTTTTTTATAAAGTTTCTTAATGAATGAACATTTTTCTTATACCTTATAGTCCCTTCTTCCTATACCCATCCCAGGAGAAAGCATTTCTTCTTTTTCAGAGCCCAATTCAGGGTTTTTTTTTATTGGAGGTTTAACAACCACCGTGAGCAACTCAATGGGCTATAAGCAGTCGCCCGTCCCTAATTTAGGGTCACTGGTTCCAGGGAAGCCAGTGCCGTAAGACAAACACAACATCCATGCCTCACCGGGATTCGAACCCGGACCCCTTTCGGACGAATGATCAGAAGCCATCGCTTAGACCACTGCGCCACCGGGGCGGCCCGATTCAGGTTGAAAATCATTATTTACCCGATGCATGCTAGAGGTCAAATATTTATTAAGAACCACGTTCGATAGGGTACAGAGTAAAATCAGGTAAACATATGAAAAGCAATAATATACATGAGAATAAAATAGTCTGGAATCAATCCAGGGAGGCAGAAATACCATGTCTTACAGGAAAAGTCCGTATAGAGAAAGAGTCCGTCAGTACAATCATCCCTGAGAGAGCAAACAGGAAGCTGGAAGTCAGACTGCATGAGTCCCGGAATTAGAAACAGACATAACATGAGTGTGCACCTGACAAGCAATATAGGCACAGCGTTCAAGGCAAGGTTCAAAGTCAGGGTTGGTCTGGACAAAATGTCGAAGCATAGACATAAGTCCAAACAACTGGGAGTCAACATCAAGTACTCTATATGTACATTGAGAGAGATATGTAGGAAAGCACAACGATTTATCGTGGGCTAACGCAAAGAGACAACACATTTGCCTTAGGGATAGAGGCGTAGTGCGCCCAGCAGCAATTGTACGAAATTGCTCGAACTTGACCTGTAATGCAGCTTCAGCAAGTTCCACAGGGTTATCAGTGTGGCCGCACACACGCGGAGATGAATGAGTGCCGGAGGAGGAACGGGAGCGGTAGACCCGTGGGCGTCCACGTTTGGCCGGAGCACTAGAAGCCAGGAAAGCGATGCGTTTCTCACTCCAGGAGCGAGGATCACGCGCGGAGTTATTATCAGGAGGCGGCTCAGTTCCACCCTGACTGACCACGCTGGTAGGCACCGACGAGGAAGCGGAAGTTGGCGCACTAGACGAAGGATTTGAAGCAGGAGCAACGGGCGATGTAACAGGAACTTCCACAACCGAAGGAGTTTCAAACAAGGCATCAAAGAGGATTCCGATTCAGAGGCAGATTCCGTGTCGTCCATGGACGCAGGAAAGTCAGTTGCAGACGTATCCGAAGACGCCGGATTCAAAGGGAGAGGATCCACAGGAAGAAGCAAAGGCGGTGAGGAAGGAACACCTTGTTCCACCCCAGAGGCAGCCGTCGACGATGGATCATCCGTTGTGGAAGGCACATTGGTTCGGCGAGGAAATGACTGCAGAACAGGTACAGGAGTGGGGCAGTCCGCCTTGTGATGGCCGTACTCCAGGCATTTTTCACAGTGGTTGGAAGTAATGAGCGTGATTCGACGAACGTGACCATCACACTTAACTGTGACTTGGTTGGGCAGCGAGCAATATCATCTTGTGAGGAAAACACCATCTGTGCCGTGCGTCGAGCACTGAGGATGGAGCGATCATCTGCATCACGTGGTGCAGCGGAAAACGTGCTGATACGGCCGACAACCCGACCGACAATTGTAAGGGCAGCATAGAGCATAAGATCGGTCACTTCAGGGGGGACCGGGCACAATGGCACAGCAACAGTGCGCTGGGCAACGGGTTCGGGCATAAGAAGTCGATTCCGGATAAACAATCCAGTCTGTAGAACAGAATGAGCAATGGCTGCCTCCGTGAAATACACGATGACAAATCGTGGTCGACGAGACATGTGAAGTATGGCTGTAGGGGAGAACTGGCATTTAAGAGCAGTAGCATAAATTTTGAGAGGCGTGTTAGGCAATGCCTCAAAGCATACCCCTTGGGCTAAAATAGATGAGAAGGAGGTTCTGGGAGACGATTCCGCCGGGAGATCAAGAAGAAGCTGATCGCCGCACGACTCAAAAAGGTAGAAGAGTATTTGCATCCCTGTACAACGGAGGGGACACACAAAATGCCCGGGCAGCTGCAACCGCAGAGTAGGATGGTTGTTTGCGAGGAAGAGCACTGTCCGACGTGTCCATGACGTCATCAGTCGTCACAGAGGTGGAAGAAGTAGAGGAGTGCACATGCTGAGGACCTCCGGAGACACGTCGGGATGACGCATTGAAGAGGGCAGCGGACCAACGCCAATCGGGGAAGGCGACGTGGCAACGCGGTCGAGCGAGAGTCCAAGAACGGAAGAACCAGAAGTAGGCAAAGTAATCTCAGTATCCCCACCGGATGACGCCATTACAAATGGCGGCACCCAGCAGCTCTTCTGGCCAGCTCGACCAAAATGTAAATAAAGCTATTTCGAATAAAATATCGTACTTACGATTCAGGAAACGAAACAAAACGATGCTCCAAACCTTTAGACGTACGAAATACACAAAAAATAAGTCGTAGGGCAATAAAATGGCAACTTTGGGCACGAAATATCGGAGCTTAGAAAACGCAGTACTACGACATGCATGCTAGAAATGGCACCATTTCTGTTACCCGTACAGTGGTTCTTACTGCACAGTGGGAAACAGCATTACATGTTCTAAACTTTAATTTAATCAAAAATGAAATAGTTGTTTTCACTGTTTGCTATAGTAGAAGAAGCAAAATTTTTCATTTTGTTTTAAGAAATCAAAATTGAAATTTCAACTGTTCGTTGCCAGCAGTCTGCCATGGCACGCAAAGTCGTTTTCTCTGTACAATGTGTAGGAACTGCCGTTTTCAAACTTTAATTTTGTTAAGAAAAAGGCCTGCTCTGTTCCTTGATATATTATAACGAGATATGACTAAGAAACGGTAAAACATGCATTTTAAGTGAAATGGAATTGAATTCCAAAAATTGTTGCTGCCGTAGCTCACTCTGCTGTGAAAACAATTTTACGAGTCACAGAAAATGGCACCAGCCCCATCATGGACAGATGAAAAACACACATTTAAAATTTTAATTTCGGTTTAAATAATTGGGGATGGGGTAAAAATGTGAGCTCCGTGGATTGATCTTGAAAGAAAGACTGCCATGTAAGAGGGAAACACACATTTCATTAAGAAAAGTACTTTTAAAAATACCAAACTGCTGTTTTGCTCCATTACGAAAAATAAGAAATGAACATTGTCAAAAAACCATTAGAAATAAGAAATACATCCAAGAAGAAATAAATAATAAAACAAAAAAAAATCGAAACACCAAAAATCTCAGAATATATTTATCACTGCTACAACAGACTGTATTTCTGCTGATTCCAAATTCAACCAGTAAGCGGACATAAAAAAATGTAACAAAATCCAGTAGAAAGCTTTTTTTCTGAACTGGAAGACACAATCGCAAAATCCAGAAAATTTTGCAGGTATACAGCTGCATCAAAATTTTCAAAACATTTTGAAAACTGTTAAAACATTTAGTGCAACTCCACATTTCAGTGATCACAGGAATTCAATTTTGCATCATTTTTGGAGGGAAATTAAAAGTAAAATTGGGAATGGATCTTTAAAATAATATGACAATCATGACAAGCGTCCAAAATTTTGGAAAGATGGAAAAATGGCTACCATGTGAATAATAAATCCGACTGAAAATAAAGCACTGTATAACAATGAAAAATATCAGAGAACAATATGCAACTCTACAGGACTGTAACAAACTGAATCCTTGAGGGAAAAATCCATTTCACCAATACCTGTTACTAATAATTTTGAATGATATTAGCCAGTCTACAGTAGTTAGGAAAAAATGCCAGTGCTGTTCATTAAGTCGTTTTCTCTGGTTGTAAACTGGATTCTGACAAATTGATACCCACACAAATGTACAACTTCCTGTGGTCATTAAACACGTTTGCGAGAAAAGAAACAGAAGCTTACCTATACAGTATTTATAGCCTGAACTTCTGATCTGGTTACTGATGCAATTCAGACCATTAAAACAAACATTTTGAATGGATTTTTTTTTTAAATTCACTACAAAACATTTCCTTCAAATAGTCAATCCAGTCTCAAGGTGAAATCCTTTATTGGCCACAGAAAAATGCATTCCACAGGTAAGTACATATGTTTGTCCTTTCAGAAGGCTCATTCCTGTACTGTTCTGATGGGAAGGGAAAACAACCTGGAAGGAGGTGCATGAATATATACAAGAATACCAAATGGTTAAGAGTTAAGACACAAAATAATAAAAGCTACTAACACATTAGGCACTAGAGATTTACACTGAAGTGCAAAACACACATTTTTCCAACTTGAACACACCTATTAAACTGATACGACATAATGGCTCATTTAAGATGCTTCTTGATGTGATCAACTGAGATGCAAATCTCTATCATCTTTCATACTATTTCATGTTGGTAAATGGTCAAGTGATAGATAGTTTAGAAGATTTTACAGTTCTATCAAATAGTTCATTGCCTGCCATAAGCAGTTTCTATATAGTGCATTATGAATCATCGCTGTCATTTTGTTCTTTCCTAACTGTCTGGGAAAATGTGGGGAAGGTTTGTTTAACCACTTGTTTAAAAGAAGCTACACATGATTCAGCAATGGCCTTGTGCTGCGAAACACTCTGTGCCATAGCCAGCAATCTATGCAATTTAGCAACGGGACCATTACCTCTCTCCCACCCAGTCTCTTAATGAGACAAAAAAAAAAAAAAAAAATAGGGCCGGAGAATGTGTATGCATGCTAAGAGGTAAAAATTCGGAAAAACATACATTTTACAAAGCATGGTAACAAAATTAAAATATGCAATGAACACAAACATATACAACAGGAGAAACAGAGATACAATGTACACAGTTTAAAGCAGTAAGAACATTTAACAATTTTGGTAAATATTAAATACACTGAATTTTCTTGTTTTATAAAAATGCAATGCTTTTCAGTGTACAATAATTGTTAATGAATATGTCATTAGAAACGACTGCATGCTTAATAGCCATATTTTGACAGGATAAGCCATGTGAATATTTTTCATCTCGGTTGTTACACTGTTCTGCTGATTCCTGTGTGCCGTTGATGAATTCAAAAACTGTTCTTCAAATATTTCTGAAATGAATTACAAGACTAACAAAGGCAGTCAGTATGTCACTTTAAGCCTCTGTGCTAAGTAATGGTAGATATATATATATATATATATATATATATATATATATATATATATATTCTATTAAGAAGAGACCTAAGCAAAAAAAAAATATATATTTTTGACTCATACCAAGTACAACATAGAAAAGGTTATGTATCTACCGGTGTGAGTAAAAGGAGAAAAGATAAAAAATAAAATAAAACAACTGAATGTAGAAAGTGTCGAGAATACTGAGCCTTGGCTTTATCAAGGACCAGCAAAAACTCTGCATTTTCTCACTTCCACAAAGACCTAGTTGGAAATGGGTTTCTGCAAAGCCATAGATGCAAGTAATAAGCCCACCAAAAATTGTTTTAAAAAATATATATATGTCATGACCTCCGCAGAGTTGTATGACCTAGCTCTAGTTAACAATTTAGCTTGCATCCATAACTTTCATGGCCCGACCCATGCTCTTCATCTGTTACTATTAAACAGAGAGAAGAAGATTAAAGAGAACTCAAGTTGTGAGAGTGACATAATAATTAGAAATAATTTTCAGCTATAACGAAATGCCAAGTTCGCCTGAGAGAGAATTTAAACTTAAATAGCAATGCAAAGAATTCCAAATTTTTACATTGCAATTAAAAAAGGAAATATTAATTTTTTAAAACTCAGATTTTTGAAAGAAAACTTGATTCTAAAACCCCCTACTCCACAACTTCTGACAACACAAAAACGAGAATAAATTAAAGACAATAATTAACTAAAAAAAAGCTTTGTGAAAGTTATATGACATAAACAATTAGTTGCAATATGTACAAAGTATTTCAGCAGTGCTTTAAGTGCATAATTAAGTAGTTATTAAGAACTTAACTAAGGTGATTTAATACATGCAAAGATTATTAAATACACCACTTGTGTATTTTATAATATTTCTCATGTATTCTGGAGAGTTAATTCTGCTCTTTCTGATCATACAGGTCCACAGTCTTAAGTATATATATTTTTTTCTCTGGTTAAAATCTCCGCGAGTTGGTTTCTTTCAGTGTGAGGAGGCCATCAGCCCCACCCACACTGCCCCCCAGCGACTAGGGAGTGGCAGAGGTGTTTGGACGTTTGGGGAAAAGGTCAGCCATGTTTCCTCTTGTGTGGAGAAAGTTTAGTTGCATAAGAGGTAAGCTCTCTTCATTGTCTTTGGGTTTTAGGTTTTATAAGTTCAATGTTTGTACTTCTTGTACTTTTTTTCTCTGTTGTTTTTTGCTTTTTAGCATTTAGGCACTGGCTAGTCTGTTAACATTTTTGCGGGTTTTAACTCTTTCTTTTCTTGGTAACTTTACGCGTCTCTTAGGAAACTTAGGCCCAGCAGCTGGCTAAGCATAGTTCCTTTACTTTGCGCTGTATTTTCAAAGTAGTTAAGTTCTTAATAACTACTTAATTATGCACTTAAAGCACTGCTGAAATACTTTGTACATATTGCAACTAATTGTTTATGTCATATAACTTTCACAAAGCTTTTCTTTAGTTAATTATTGTCTTTAATTTATTCTCGTTTTTGTGTTGTCAGAAGTTGTGGAGTAGGGGGTTTTAGAATCAAGTTTTCTTTCAAAAATCTGAGTTTTAAAAAATTAATATTTCCTTTTTTAATTGCAATGTAAAAATTTGGAATTCTTTTGCATTGCTATTCAAGTTTAAATTCTCTCTCAGGCGAACTTGGCATTTCGTTATAGCTGAAAATTATTTCTAATTATTATGTCACTCTCACAACTTGAGTTCTCTTTAATCTTCTTCTCTCTGTTTAATAGTAACAGATGAAGAGCATGGGTCGGGCCATGAAAGTTATGGACGCAAGCTAAATTGTTAACTAGAGCTAGGTTATAGCGTCTAAAAGGGGAAGTGTGCCGTGCGAACTCAAAATCTGCGTTCGAAATATGTCCCACGCCGCATCGCGGCGCTGCAGACGGCGTCTGTGTCAAAGATTGTGTGTACAGTTGTGCAATGTGAACCAAACAACAGGGGTTGGATTAGGATATGTACGATTTTCTTAAGTGTGTGATTATGGAAACACATTTTATGGTTCAGTGAAATGTCTACGTCTGGCGCAGAGTGCAGCGTCGGCAAATGTAATTGAAAGTATAATTATGCGTGATTTAAATTGATATGCTACCTCCTCGAAGAATGCCTACCAAAAGGCTAACAAATGGCTTGTATGTGCCAAGTAAAGAAGTGCTGTTTGGAAAATTTAAATGTATGTCACTTAGTAGCGGCTAGTGGTAAGCTGAGTCGAATCTGACGAAAAAGACAGGCTACGGTGCGAAATAGTCACGTGCACAACTTAGTGCTGTCGCCAAGTCAATCGGTTGAACAGCCATTGCGTTTCATTGTTGGTTCACATTTGTTTGTATTGAGTGAGTGTTCCGTTTATTGCCATTTGGATACACGTATAGTTTTGTAAGGTAGGTATTATTATATTTCTAAGGTAAGGTTAATTCTTAGTAAACGTTTTATTTAGTTTTAGTAATAATTATAGGTTTAATGAGTAGATCTTAGTTTCACACGTGTTGAAATCTGTTCATGTCTCGTGAATAGTGAAGTATAAAGAAGTGAGTTATTCTGTAGTGTTGAATTCTTATTTCAAATAGAATAATTAATATATTTTGCCAATGCCGATTCACATAGAGCTTGAATATTACCAGAAATCAGGGCAACTTTTCAGGAAATTAGCCTTCGTAATTTGTATAACATTTGCATCTCCAACAATCGTTAGCCCTTTCTTTACGAAATTAATGCTTGAACTGTTGTTGCATTGTAATGTGTCTCTGAATTAAAGAGTACATTTTTTAATTTCGTAACTTAATGCAACTGTGATATAGCATTTGTCTGATTGAATTTACTAAAGCTGTCTGAACAGTGTGGACAGATTATGTTGAAAAACTTGCATGATCAACTTTATTCTAACTGTACAAAACATAGGGAACTACTTTCGATTAAAAATTTCATATCTAGTTCTTCACTTGTATTAAAAGGTGTAATTCTTTTTACAGGAATTGCCAAAATTTGCCATGCCACAGTGTTGCAGTGTTAGTGGCTGCTAGTTAAATTATAGAAGTCAAAAAGGAGACTTACAACTTTTGCCATACCAATTGTCTTATACAAAATCTGCTGCATACATTTAAACAGACAAAGTTCTGATTTTAGATTTCCTTGTTCATTTTCCGTGGAATGTTTGTGTATGAGTAGCTTGAAAACTAAATAGGAAAACATAACTCTCCTCAGCTGGAAAATACTCTTGAACAACTTAGTGAAAGCCAAACATGACAACTGAAATTATTTGAAATCACGTGAAAGGAAAATTAAGAAGTTGAAAGTCTGAACGCTAGTTTTGTGTGCCTCTCCTTAGTGCATAGTGTGCACAGAGTAAGTCCTGAGATAGGAAAAAAGAGTTCAAACTTATCAAATATTTTATATGCAAAAGTGTATAGCCAGGTTGGTTAAAGTATTGAAATGTATTTTTCTTCTGTAATAAATGAAGATAACATTTCTGAAAAGTTATCTTTGAAACTGGAAAGTAAAGATCCGTCATATTTGGTTTAATTTTATTTGAAACTTGTATACCAGGAAGCAGTACTTCAGTTAGCTTCTCGTAACATATTTCCAATCTTTTTCTGCTTCATCACATATTCACACAGTGATGCGGAGTGGTTGGTGGCATTCTGTACTGAAGATTTGTATTTAATATTTGGTGGTGTCTTTTTTTTTTTTCAAATTGGAACTAATACTGTTTGTGCAGTGGTTGCCCGTCTTCAAAATGGACCAGAGGTCCTCATTTACTAGCAGGTTTGATTTCATCTGTCAAAATTCATTTGAAAATCTATGGACTATTTTCTTTCCGTGGAAGATGATGCTGTACTCCTTCGCGTCATGGGGTCCGGCTAGTCCCTCAACGACACCATACCCGTACGAGTTCCATGTCACTTATTTTCAGATTAATAAATGTTAGCAGTAATATTGTAGCATTTTTGTTTATGTTTCAATACTGTACCAAAAAATTCCAGGAAATTTCTCTTATTTTTCATACTTACCACTATGACTTCATTGCCATAAAATTTTTGATAAAAACACCTGTGAGAAATTAACTGAAGTGTTACTGTGTGTGTGTGTGTCAGAGCTGAGTTCGGGCTGAATTTCAAGATCCTGAGCCTGAAGTATGTCAGCTCGAACGAGCCCGAAAACTATGATTAACCTGTTAAGCATTGAAAAAAGTCTTCCAGACTTCCACTCTTTCCTACCCATGCAATTAACTGATGTCTTTCTCAACTGCGGAGTGGAGAAGGGATGTCTATCTATTTCTATAGTTACCTTTAACCATTCATTTATTCCCGAAATGTTTTTTTGGGGGAGGGGGGACATCTGGAGGCACAACAAACTATGTCGTATGTTGCTCAATAGAATTAGCAGGGAGCTGCCCCTTTGAGGTAGGGAGCAAAATTCCGTCAGCTTGCTATCTACTATCTATGCTTCTTAAAACTTATCCTTGGCAGAAATCCTGTAATTCATGGCCTATGGTATTTTGTTATCCAAGCCCGGAATGGATAGCCCTGCAGAATTCCTACTCCCCATTTGACCCAGTTGCTGAAGAATTCTCTTTCACAACTAGAAAGTGTAAAAAGTCTCGTGTGCTAAATTATATAAAATCACATTAAAAGAAAAAGGAAGAAAATTCTTCCCCTCTCTCCAAGCCCGAACTCCAGTAAGTATTACACAGCCAGCGCCCGGTTCGGGCTCGGCCCGTCTCAGCACTGGTGTGTGTGTGTACTAGTGCTTAGCTTGACATTTATAGTAGGTATATTGAAAGTAAAAATTTAATTTTACTATAATGAGCAAATTTGGCTTCTAGTAAAGAATGTTAGTAAAATGTATAAATTCCCTAGTGTTATGAAAAACTACTAACCAATTCTGCTTAATTCCTTTAGAAATGTGTGGGAAATATTTATTTATACTGTTAAAATGTTGTCTAATCTAAAAAGTGATATCAAATATGTTTTATAAAAAAGTAGATCACAGGTATGAACATTACAAGAGTAGATTTTAGGTAAAGAAAATAATTGACATAACTCATACATAAAATATTCAGATGGTAACACACACTGGAGGATCTAAAGCTGAGATAATTTTGATGTAACTTGTGATGATTCAAACTATTTGAAACAGATGTCTTAATTTCTGCCATTGGTTAGCAAGAATTCTTTTTTTATTTTGTTGTGTGTATCTATAACTTTGTTGCAGATGCTATCACATAAAGGAAGTTTGGGTAACAATCTGAAGCTGAATACTGTTTAGCTTGTGATGACTTCCTTCTTTCAAACTATTTGAAACAGACATTTGAGGTACATTTATGTAAAAGAATGGACCCATTTGTTTATTTTTAATAGTATTTTTTACTTTGTTCCGCTTGAAGATACAAGACAAATTCATAGTCAATAGGTAAGTTGATACTTTATCCAAATGTAGTATTTATGCTAATTTTTAAAACAAACTAAAAAATTAATTTCTGAATTGTAGCAAAGTGCTTTAATAATATGAGGGTGGATCAAAAAGTTAGTTACACTGTTGAATAAAAAAATCAAGGATATACTCAGGGGATGTATGTTGGTTTACAACATTAATTCATTTTTCGACATAGTCGCCTAAGGACTGTAAACATTTATCGGAACGTGCGATTAACTTTCCCATACCTGTACAAGAAAAGTCCAGTTTGGTGCAACTAGTTAAGGACCGCACTTTTCACAGCCTCATCCGTTGGGAATCATTGTCCACTAAGCTCCTGTTTCATTTTACCGAACAAATGGTAGCCGCATGGGGATAAGTTGGGGCTATAAGGTGGATGCTGCCACACAATTCCGACTTGAATTAATGCAGCAATTCCCTTAGTTTTCCGTGCTGTGTAATGTTCTTGGACATCAGTGTGACACCTTCGCTCAACTTACCCCGGCATCTGTCCTTAATTGAATTTCGCAAATTTAATGGTGTTTGGCAATATGAGTCACTTGATGGTTGTCTCTTTTGACAGAAATTCTGTGTAAACAACAGATTCACAGTCATCATGACCACTCCCGCAGACAGAGACAGTTGGACTTTTCACGTGCCTTCCTTGTTGGGGAGGTGACATGTTTCCATTCCATGGACGATCGTTTGATTTCAGTTACGTAACAGTAAATATGTGATTTCAGATTGCTTATAGAGATATATTTCCCACGTATAATAAGAAGAAATATTTCTTCCCCAGTGTTTACCTGTATAACTGGGAATTTGCTAAGCATCGACCTGACTCTAAATAGCTGAGCTACGATGAAGCAAGGCTCGCTTTGACTGGCGAAAATCTGATATGAAATGTAAACTAGAACAATCTGTAGGATGCATAATGCTGTATTTAGTTCCAGAACAGTCTGCTGATATACCAAATGTCTTCCACATATTCCTGGTCCAAGAAGCCCCATCACACGTAATGAAATTAACAAACAGACCTGCATTTTCAGTGAGAATAACAGCTTTAATAATTAATTTTGCTAGCAAAGTTCCACTTATATTGTTACTTGTGGCAAAAACACCAATTATTTGGGTCCAATCTCCATTTAATGGCTGAAACACCATTACCAGTCCGTGATTACATGGGGTATACTTAACAGTTTTTGAAGTGTATGGCCCAATATGAACAAACCCTAATATTTCACCAGATGATTTTGCATGCAGTTTTTCTGTAAGCTTCACTTCATCTATTAATATACCACCATGTCTTGCAAAAGGCTCCATTTCACTTGTTTTCTTTGAAATAGTTTCAAACGTCAGTGCATTGAATCCAAAACTGCTGTTGTAATTTGAAATATACTTTCTAATAGTTGTTCTATTAGGTAGGATCATGATTTTGTGTTTCCGTATGTGCTCGTACAATTTTGGACTTTTTATGTGCATTAGTAAGCATTCAAGTAACCATTCTTTGGTATATGACATACCTCTTGCAGATTTCTTTTTTGCTGCCTTATAACAATGAATAACCATTTGCTGCTGCTTAATGCGTAATTCTGCTATTTTTTCATTAATGGAAAGTTCTGTAAAATTCCTTTTTTTTTTTATTTTTTTTTTTTTTAAGTTTAATTAGAGAGCGAAATAACTAGTTTCTTCAGCCTGTTGATTTTCCGAACTGTATTTTGATACTTATTTTTAAATGTAGCCTTTCTTCTATGATAAGCTATTTTGTGCAAAAGTAAGCCCTGCAGATACTTACATCTGAGGCAAGTCTTTGTTGTTCCTTTCGTTACACAATTTTTGCTGTACAAATTATTCTAAAAAATAACTCCACTTTCAAGGTACTTCATGTTATTTTCAAATTCTGAAATGGAGCCTGTGCCATGACATACTGTTAGCCTATCAGTGTCTCGAATAATGGATTTTGATTCATCTTTAGAAGTAATATTAGAAACTGAGTTAATTTTTATTCCACGTAAATACACTTTACAGGTAACCTCTGGTTAACTTTTGGTAACAACAACCAGTTTTTCTGTTGTCAATGAATTTGACAATTCACATTTGAATGAATGAACATGGAAAATTATGCACTTTGAATTATTTGCAGGAATTTGCTTACCCCAAAATACTGAAGGCTGTGATATTCAGAAGGCAGTTCCGTGTAACTCTTTGGGAAGTGAATTCCAAGCTATTTAAATTACCATCAGGCTTATCATCGGTTTCCCTAACTTTCCTGTATTTTGCCAGAGTTTTTGACAAATAATGGGGAAGGTTTGGAAATATTGTTGGAATTGCATCTGGTGTCAAGATGGGCCGATCTCTGGGTATTAACACAGTCTCCTCATTTATTTTATGCACAAAATTTCGAACCACAAATCTCTCAAAGTGCAGTTCACATACAGCACTAAATTTGTCGTAAGTTTTTATCTGCACATCTGCACCGGGAATCAATCTTTGCCACTGCTGTAAAAGTTTATCATTTTTGGGTATTCCAAAGAGTGACGGCTTACTGTTTTTGTACTGAGTATTGCAACCTGGCACAAAACTATGGTTATTTCTCTTCCGCATAATGAGCTAAGTATAACTTATATACAATATTTAGGTAATCCACATTCCTTCTAAAACCTAAAACATAACACGTTTTCGTCTAAATTACCGTTCTTTTCACAGTAAGCAACACGAATTTAGTTTCCCGCTCCCATCACAGTAAGAAAGAGGGAAGGAAGGCGATCGAAGCGCCATCTACGAAGGGGACAAATTTCGGTATCCACGCCAATCATTACGTACGCTAGGCGCTCGGCACACTTTCCCTTCTAGACGCTATAGCTAGGTCATACAACTCTGCGGAGGTCATGACATATATATATTTTTTAAAACAATTTTTGGTGGGCTTATTACTTGCATCTATGGCTTTGCAGAAACCCATTTCCAACTAGGTCTTTGTGGAAGTGAGAAAATGCAGAGTTTTTGCTGGTCCTTGATAAAGCCAAGGCTCAGTATTCTCGACACTTTTTACATTCAGTTGTTTTATTTTATTTTTTATATTTTCTCCTTTTACTCACACCGGTAGATACATAACCTTTTCTATGTTGTACTTGGTATGAGTCAAAAAAATATATATTTTTTTTGCTTAGGTCTCTTCTTAATAGAATGTGAATTCTGAATTTTCATAACTGCTGCGTTGCGCGTTTTGATCTACAGGTTATTTTGCAACTTTCGTTTTAAATTCTAAAGTTTTTCCTTAGTTTTCAGCTTTGCTCTTCAGTATATATATATATATATATATATATATATATATATATAATACAACTTCTCCCCTATCTTCTGATTCAAGGCTTCTTGAATTGGAAGAGGAACTACAAAGGATCAAGTGGGACATCGTGGGGCTAAGTGAGGTAAGGAGAAAAGGAGAAGATCTCATCGAACTGAAAAGTGGACATCTCTTCTACTATCGTGGGACAGATACTGGCAGAACTAGTGGTGTTGGATTTATAATAAACAAGAAACTGAAGGATAAAGTTGTAGAAGTTGAAAGTTCCTCTGACAGAGCTGCACGACTTGTTATCCAACTCTCGAAAAGATACCAGGCTCAGATTATTCAAACTTATGCACCCACCACAAGTCATCCTGAAGAAGAAATTGAAGAGTTTTATGAGGAAATTTGTCATCTAAATAATAAAGGTAAGCAGCACTTGAAAATAATTATGGGAGATTTCAATGCAAAAATAGGGCAACGGCAACAGAATGAAACTTCAGTAGGTAAATTCGGTCATGGCAACAGAAACCAGCGTGGAAATACTCTCGTTGAGTTTGCAGAGGCAGAAGGGTTTTTCATCTTGAACTCCTTCTTCAAGAAAAAGCCACACAGGAAATGGACATGGAGACATCCAAATGGGACGACAAGTGAAATTGATTTTATTATGTGTAACAAAAAATTCGTCATAGAAGACTGCAGTGTGCTAAACAAGTTCAACACAGGTAGTGACCATAGATTGGTGAGATGTAAGATGCACCTCAACACTAAACTTGAACGTGGCAAGCTCATAAGACAAACAAAATCTATTGACATAACCAACCTTAAAAAACACCATAATACCTTCAAGTTAGAACTGAAGAACAGGTTCTCTGCTTTAGAAGGCCTAACATCGGAAGAAGTGGACATCTCTGAAGTTAACAGAAAAGTAACCAAAGCTCTTATGGAAACAGCAACAAAATTAGCTGGGTCTAAGAACAAATTGCATGTGAACAAATTATCAGGAAAAACCAAAATGTTGATGCAAAAAGAAGAGAGATGAGGACAACTAAAGATGTGACTTCCAAAGTGTAATATATAGAGCTATGCAAGACAATAAGAAAAAGTATCACTGAAGACGTAAGGAAATTCAACTGTGAACTAGTGAGGAAAGCAATTGAAAACAACCAAAGCCTAAAGATAGCAAAGGGACATCTCAGTAAGGGAAGAAAACAGATTATGGCACTGAGAAAAGAAGATGGTTCTGTAACAAGAAATAGAGGCGAAATTTTGACAAGAGTGAAAGATTTCTACTCCAAATTATATGAAAGGGATGATATATGCACTCCAGACATCATGAAAGATACCAGTACCAGAGTTCCTCCAGTCCTTCCAGCAGAAGTTGCACATGCAATCAAGAACATGAAGCGAGGAAAAGCTCCAGGAGAAGATGGAATTACTGTAGACATCATACAAGAAGCAAGTGGAGAAATCGAAACAGTACTCGCCCAAATTTTCACTCGATGCCTTAATGAAGGAAAGATTCCTGAGGATTGGAACACCGCTACAATGATCCTGCTACATAAGAAAGGTGACATTGAGGATCTCGGAAACTACAAACCTATCAGCCTCCTATCAGTAGTTTATAAAATCTTCACTAAAGTTCTTTCACACCGCTTGAAGGTAACACTGGACATGGCTCAACCGAGAGAACAAGCTGGATTCAGGAGTGGCTACAGCACAATAGATCATATCCACGTGCTGAGAGAACTAATTGAAAGAGCGAGGGAATATGAACTTCCATTGTGCATGGCTTTTATCGATTATGAAAAAGCCTTTGATTCGGTGAAACCATCAGCAGTTACAATGGCTCTGAAAACCTGCGGTATTGAAGATGCATACATTAATATTATTAATAACATCTATGAAAATGCAAGTGCAAAGATTCGGCTGTTTGAAAATACAACACACGTAAAAATTGGAAAGGGAGTGAGACAAGGTGACACCATATCTCCGAAGCTCTTCAATGCCACATTGGAGGGTGTTTTTCAGTCGCTGAGCTGGGAAAACAAGGGGATAAAGATTAATGGAGATTATCTAACCCACCTTCGTTTTGCTGATGACGTAGTCATTTTTGCAACTACCCCATCAGAGCTGCAGAGTATGATCCAGGAACTTGCTGACAAGAGTAAAGAAGTGGGATTAAAAATGAACTTTCAGAAGACAAAAGTGATGTACAATGCTTTTACAAGAAATGAAGATTTATCGATTGATGGAGAAAAGCTGGAGATAACAGACACGTACGTTTATCTTGGACAGCAAATATCAAGTGAGGGTCACATTGATGAAGAAATTAATCGGCGTACAAAACTTGCCTGGAGAGCTTTTGGAAGAAACAGCATAATTTTCAAGAGGAATATGCCATTATGTCTTAAAAGAAAAGTGTTTGATCAATGCATCCTTCCAGTGCTTACGTATGGTGCAGAGACGTGGACCTTAACTAAAAGAGACATACAAAGGCTGCAGACAACTCAAAGAAGCATGGAGAGGTGCATGCTTGGTGTAACCAGGAGAGATAAGAAGAGGAACTCGTGGATCCGAAAAATGACAAGAGTGGAAGACATCATGATCAGAGTTAAATCCCTGAAATGGCAATGGGCTGGACATACTGCCAGAAGGACAGATCATCGATGGACAGCCGAAATTTTAGATTGGATTCCAAGGGACAGGAAAAGACCCAGAAGAAGACCACATGGGAGATGGGTGGATGAAATTCGAAAGTATGCAGGGGTGACATGGAGGAGACTGGCACAAGACAGATCGTTCTGGAGGAAACTTGGGGAGACCTTCGTCCAGCAGTGGATTGATAATGGTTGACAATGATGATGATGATGATGATGATGATATATAATACTTGTCAGAATTCAACTTCCAATGGCCTGTCACATGTTAGATATTGCATACATCTGACAGCTTTCTGATTTATTTGTGAACAGAGTATGCTACAGAACCAAATACTATGCTAACACTATTATGTTCTACTCAGTTATATCCCCTATTGGGTAACCCAACTATTTTGGGCTGCTCTAAATCCAAAAACATCTTAAAGTTCAAAGTAAATATGATGGCAAAACTCATGCAAATGAAACTGCCTTAGGTTCTTATACAGCTGTATATAAAAAATTAATATAACTTACACGACATTTCTTTGAGCTGATGATGGTTTGGGATCTTTCTGGGAAAATGAATGTACAATCCTCTTTTTCAGTAAACCTTACATCATTATTCCGATGTTAATTTTTTTTTATTGGAGGTTTTACGACCACCGTGAGCAACTCAATGGGCTATAAGCAGTCGCCCGTCCCTAATTTAGGGTCACTTGTTCCAGGGAAGGGAGAGAGCCAGTGCCGTAAGACAAACACAACATCCATGCCTGACCGGGATTCGAACCCGGACCCTTTACGAACGAATGATCAGTGGCCAACGCCTTACATCACTGCGCCACCGGGGCGGCCCCGATGTTAAATGAGGGGTCATATTTGTTGTTGTTTTGTTGGTACCTATATAGTAGTGATGATGCCTGATCTGCCGCCCCGGTGGCGCAGTGGTCTAAGGCGTTGGCCTCTGATCATTCGTCCGAAGGGGTCCGGGTTCGAATCCCGGTGAGGCATGGATGTTGTGTTTGTCTTACGGCACTGGCTCTCTCCCTACCCTGGAACCAGTGACCCTAAATTAGGGACGGGCGACTGCTTATAGCCCATTGAGTTGCTCACGGTGGTCGTTAAACCTCCAATCAAAAAAAAAAGAAAAAAAGATGCCTGATCTTAAAATATGGTTCATAGAGAACAAACACAACAGCCCTGGAATCAATCAGCATTTTAATTTGACATTGTAGGAGAGGAATGAACCATATTTCCACTGGATCACGGACAATTCGTGTCAAAACATAATGAAAGTTACGGTTCAGAAATACATTTAATGCCCCGAATAGTTGTTGTTGGTAGTAGTATTTCATGTCCGTGGTTTTAAAAATATTTTTTTGCAGTTTCTTGAATCTTGTACGATGAATAATGCGGGAATATTTACAACACTGCTCCATTTTTCAAACGTCTTACTTTAAGACCGTCAACAAAGTCTTCGAAATGCACATTACTGCAAAACTTATCTACCATACCTTCAATTTATGTCGAAATATGGCATTTAATCCAGGTAACTCACTAACGTTCATCATCGGGAAATGCACAGTAATTTATTCCTATCACTACACCTTTTTACAACACCGAAATGACACAAAACGAACAGTATGCTGCAAATCTCAAAATATTTTATTTTAACTCGCCAATATCTCCAAAAACAACCCAAATAAATACTTATTTACCCATATACCTTAGCTGAAACCAACAGTGATGATTGATGTTTTGGGGTCGCGATTTGGCGCCCCCATGTTGCTGAACCGGCGTTTTTGCTCGTACACGGAATCCCGTAGGATCAGCGAAATTAGCGTAGCCTTGTATTATACGATTAATCGCAGAAAGCCATGTTCAAAGTAACAGGTATTCTTTCAGGCGATAATTAACAACCGGTGATTGATATTCTGCAATAAGAGTGACAGAATAACAGGTACTGTTGTTGCTACAATCCCTAATTCTAACCTCCTTGTGCATGACCAAAGAATGTCTTCTGTGGCGTGACTAGCACTAATTTTTCAGCCCGCCATTTTCCTTTCCAAAAATAAAATTTAATAAATATATTTTCAGAGCTTGGTTAACTACGCTTTTAAAGAAATATTTCATGGTACGAATAGATTCTTTGTAGAAAGGTGTTATAGAGATCGACCTCGCACTTTGCTGACATTCGTTTTAAAATTTTTTCATTGGATAATTCGTCAGCGTAAAAATAACATGTGTTTGCTCAGTCTGACTTTAGGAACGCTACAATAACCGTAACCATTGGTTGTCTGCTGGCGGTACTTTTTGGGTAGAAAAGCTTTTAGCAGCTTGATTGTGTCTCAAGATAATTATTGTGTTTTCTGCGTGATTATTTCCTTTTGAAAAAATATGGATGACTTAATGGCATCTTTCCGACCCAGAGTGAATGGAAATATGCTGCTTTCTCATCGGGGAAAGCCAGTTTGTTTGCTTGGTCGAATCCTACAGGTTGTCAAATGTTAATGAATGTTTTTTTATTCGTACTTCTGTTTTCTCCTACCTTTAAATAATGTATAATTTTTCATTTTGTATCCTTAAGAGTACCGAATATGCTTGATTTTTGAAGTCACGTAAAATGCTGATATTCATGTAGGAATTTATTTTAAAGAAACGAAAAGTACTGAAAAACATGCTGAGCTGCGATGACTTAGTATTCTGATAAAATACATATTGTCAAAACTTTCAGAAAGTATTTGGAATTTTCATCTAATTTTACATACTGAAACTTTTTTTTTTCAGTTGGCTTTCTTTCACAGTGTTAGGGTGCATTGTCATAAGCCTAATGTGGTTTATAGAAATGGAAAGTACCCACACAACCCTGCACCCATTTGCAGGTGTAGGCAAGATTGCTATTCTGCCATTCATAGTCAGGGGTCAACAAATGTGATACATGTCCACCAGACAACACAAGATGTCCCAGATTTCAGCATTTGCGATAGCAAAGGTATGAGCATTGTGACTCGCATTTAGCATGGCAGTGTATGTTGTTTGTGGGGTTTAATTTGGGAAATGTGCACTTGAGTGTCCTAAATTATTTGGCTAAAAAAATTTCGAAAAACAGATGTACAGATTTTAAAGTATGCAATTTCAGGGGAAATGGTGAAAGAATTTCGTCGTTATGGTGCATATTAAAGATTTTTACCGAAAAATTTACCTTCAAGTACGAGGAGTGAATATCCGCTGCGGTGACGACCTCAAGCTTTGCTTCATTGAAACAAAGGTTCCCTCTGGCAGGCAATTCATGGGCTGAAGAGTACAAGAGGAACTAGTACATTCTTATCAGGAAAGAGTGTAGTGCTACACTACAGAAAATAGTTCTTCATTTTAGTGTTAATTCTTCACATCACAATCAGAGTTTCTTGGTTACTTCGTGTGCGATTCTTTGATGCTAAATGTTCATTCTCTGTGGAAAGTTTTTTTTTTGGTAATCCAAATTGAACGCAAGTGGGATTTAACACTTTTCTAGAGACATAAAAAATGGTTGTTGTAGAACTGTTTCCAGATGTCGATGACAGTAAAGATGCATGGCCTGCCCTAGTTAAAAAAACTGGATAAAAGGTATGTGCAAAAGATGCGTCCAATTTGGATACAAACTAAGCTGCGAGCAACACACCAATACGCGAACCAAAACTGCACTGGGATACCAAATGAGCTGTGAACCACTCTGTCAATACCAGAACTAAAACTTTCACTTTCAGACTTGCCATCAAACTTCTGTTAGAGAGAACACTGCACTTTTGTAGAAACAAAGGCATCTGCATACTTTCTATGTCGTATCAGGAAATTTATATGCAAATGAATGAAGTTCTCGGCATGTTTCTTCAAAAAGTGAGGACATTTAGAACTATTTTATTTAGCCAAGCACTACAATATGTAACTCTTTCTTGACAAGAACATACCCAGTTCCTCTTATAGTCTTCCACCCATGAGTTGCCTGCTGGAGTGAACCTTCATTTCAACCCAGCAAAGCTTGAGGTCATTGCTGCAGCATGTGTTCACTCGTCGTACTTGGAAGTAACATTTTCTGTAAAAATCTTTTAAATATGCAGTATAACGAAATTTTTTACTATTTCCCCTTAAATTGCATACTTTAAAATCTGTACATCTCAGTTTTTCGAATTTTTTGTAAATTTTTAGCCAAATAATTTAGGACACTAAAAGCACAGTATGACTGTTTCTCAAAGTACAGCATGACCTGTACACATTTACCATAATTTGTTGTAGTGTCTTTGGGTCACAGTATCATATAGTAATTTTACTTCAGGAATGGGCTACCACGCTGTCAATGCCAGAACCAAAAAGTACACATTTATCATATCTGCTGCTACATTGCAAAATTTGCAGTCAGCAATCTCAATAAAAAGTTCAAAGAAAGGATAGTTGAAGCTCTCATCTGACTTTCATTGTCCTGTTTTTTAATAAATTATCCGCAGTTTATGTAAAAATATGAAATATCTTTTGCTCTTATGGAAACCCCTGCCAGCTTTTGTTACATAGGATCTTGTTGTATTACAATTGTTATAATGTTTAGCACCGTATGACCTGATTCAGTGGTCTAAGTGATGGTTTCTGATCATTCTTCTGAGTTGGGGCTGGGTTTGAATTCCGGTGAGGAATGGATGCTGTGTTTGTCTTAAGGTCTGGCTCTTTCCCATTCCTGGAACCAGTGATCCTAAATTTGAGACGGGTGAATGTTTGTTTATTTTTTTGATTGAAGGTTTAAAAACCACCGTGAGCAACTTGATGGGCTGTAAGCAGACGCCTGCCCCTAATATAGGGCCACTGGTTCCTAGGAAGGGAGAGAGCCAGTGCCGTAAGACAAACAACATCCATGCCTCCCTGGGATTCGAACCCAGACCAGTCTCAGATAAATGGGCACAAGCCAGCACTTAGACCACTGCGCCTGCTTGTCACCCATTTTATTACCCACGGTGGTCGTTAAACCTCCAAACAAACAACAAAGTATGAGGCTTGGTCAACAACCACCTTAAAATAAATACACTTAAACCTGTTTAAGTAAGAATCCAAGTGATTGGAAATATTTTCCATTTTTTACAGGTGCATCTATGGGAGCCATTGAAGTGCAAACATTTGAATTTTTGTCATGCTAGTAACAGATTCAACATGATTATTTAAGACAATGTATTGTTCATATTGGGTCATCAGATAAGGTTTTTTTTCTTCAAATTACTGGAATCCTTATTTTTCATTAAAACTTTCCACAAATCAGTCAATATATTCTCCTTCATTGTTCACTACCTCTTGCTAGCGTTCCACTAGGTTGTCAATGTCTCGATGGTAGAAATACCCCGGTTTTGACTCTAAGCCATCGAGCCACCGTTTCAGCTGGATGTCGTTAAACGATATGCCTCGCAGACTGTTGGAAAGTGACCGGAAAAGATAATCTGAGGGTGCTAGATTAGGAGATTAAGATTAAAATTAGTGATTTTTTCAAGTGGTCATTGGCCAGTGGGTGGACAAAATGTAGTGGCCACTTTAATGCCTGTTTCATGTTGTATACACATTTCGTCACTGCACTGCATACCTTTCATTTATTTAGACATAGTTAAATTTAAGCTTAGTAGTTACAAGGGCCCAGCGTCTATTGTCCAGTGCAATTAAATTAATAAATATAATCTTAAAAGCTATATTTTTCTTCAATCACATCAACCAAATTTTCTAGACAATTTTTATTGGCAAGATAATTTAATCATTTTTATTTAGTCTCTTGCTATGTTCACTAACAAAATCTCTCCACCACAAATTGATAGCAATGGATGGGTCAAAAATTTCAAGCAATACTTACTTTTGGCTTACTTTATTTGCTGTATTTTATGAAGTCATTTTTTGCATGAGCATTGTCTTTTCATCAAGAATATTGCCCACAATGCTCTCATTCTCTGAACTTCTACCTTGTTTGGCATAACGGTCAGCAGCATTTCAGCAATTTTTGCTATGACCTTCATGTACTAAAAATTGCTAGCTTTTAGTTTCTCTTGCAGTTTTCGGTGAGTTATTGATGGTCAAAAATGTTTAGACATGTTTCAAAGCTGCTTCTATTCTGCTAAATTTTTCTTTTCATTCCATTTATTTTTAGTTAGGTTCTTCCTGGTGTCAAAATGAAAACTGACTGTATAGCTGTCAAAAATGAATTTCATACCTTATAGCAGAATTATTTTGTGGTACTGTGTGGTTGCCAGTACTGAATCATAACCATACATCTACCAAAGCTGAGGAGATTGGGAGAAATAGGATACCAACATGGTCGCTTTATTTTAGACTCACAATGATTCCTAACCCCTAACAACAACAAAAACAAAAAAATAAATGTTCAGTAATTTTCTGGGTTCTAATAAATATTACAATAAAAACATTGATAAATCTTCACAGGTGTTGAAAAAATAGTCATTACAAAATAAAAACACTTGCAGAGTATCCTGATTCCTTCGGATTCTGCCTTGTTTTCGAATCCAGTGTCAGGTTTTTTTGTTTTTATTTTTTTCAGAAAACATTCAGTTTTTGTAGAATTTTAATGATTAGTCATTTTTTCCTGTTTGCCCACCACAGACCTAAATGCTACAGATTCTGCTTAGTCACTTCACTACACAAATCGTCGATCGCTGCGGAGTACGGGGAAACATCAAGTATAAAAAATATCTGAAATAATGTTATTCAACATTTGTTCAAAGTTTATTTTCATGTTTTCAAAATTCTAACATTCTTTAAACATTTTGGGACTGTTTATTGGATATAATTTGGGCGTCTTCATGCCGTCCGTCGCTTGCAAATGGTTGTTTTAGCAAGGATGAAAATGTTCCGTAGTTTTCTAAATTTCGAATTTTTCTTACTCCAAGATATGTTATTTGTTTCATTTTCTGGTTATATTCTCATTTGTTATATTTTTTCTGATTATGTTTCTCATTTTTAATATTTTCAGTAATAGCGAAAAACAACAACTTCGAATTTAAAAGTTTTTTGTAGTGAAGACTGTATGTAGGGCCATGATCCAGTGAAAAAACCTTACCATCGACTGTAGTGTCAAGTGATCCAGTGAAAAAACCTTACCATCTTGATTTTTTTTAAAATTTGGCTCACCTAATGCACCCCTGGAGATAGTAAGAAAATCCAAATTTTTAGATTTTTGTCTGCAGTAGTTTTAAAGTTATGGCCCTCTGAAATCTTGAAAAAAAACCCCACAATTTTCAGCTGACATGTAATTCCAAAATAAATTATTGCTCAAGCTAAAAATGAGATAGGTTAGGGTAACAGAGATGCCAACAACTACGGAATCTCCGTAGTTCCTACGGAAAAAGCTCTTGTACTATGGAATACGGAAAACCGTGATTTTTATACAGAAAATTAACGGAAAATATAATTTTTTATTTTGCTCGTTCCCCTTCCTAACGCAACGGCGGCCACTTGATGATCCGTCTTTCGTCTTGCTTGTGATGCTGCCTTCAGTTCTGCCTCTCAAAGCTGCTCGGATCTTAGCGCTAGCGGCCGGCACTCAATTATTGTGGCCTTGCGCTGAGTCATTCTAAGTGAATACCCTCCCGCTCCAGCATGCAACAGTTTGGGGACGTTGAGCGTAGCTCGCTTTGGTGGATGTGGGCAGAGTTCGGCCTGAAGTTCTTTCGCAATGCAGCGACAAGCTGTTGAAAATCGTTTGATGCAGAACGTGAGTGTCATTGCCTGGCATCGGAGTTTTTTTTAAATCGTGCATCGACCATTCATGTCTGTTATTAATATTTTGAAGTTTTTTTCTTGCATTGCAGAAAAGTATGCTTGGATTTTGTTGCAGAGTTCAATGCGTAATTACGCGTCTAGTACGCATAGAAATTTTTACAACGCATAAAAATATGCATCAGGAATTTTTCACGATGCGCAGAAGTACACGTTGAGCTTAATTTTTCAAATAACAGTTTTTCAAAAAATAAAAATCAGAAAGGACACAACTGGTAATTGGAGTAAAAAACAAGAATGTATTAAAGCAAAATCATTTTAAACGAAAATGAAGTTTCTAAGTTCTATACATCTGTCGGAAAAATTAACATTGAAGAATGTTCTTATATTCAAGAAAAGATACTGATCTATGATGAATTCTTAAAACATGCAGAAGTAGTAGATCCTTCACTTAGAGCCATAACATCATTTACTTCTGTATTACACATAGCCAAACGCCTTCCATTTATAATACCTGAAAATGAACTTGATATACTGGAAGCGGATTTCCTTGTTATCAAGCTGACAAATTAGAGACCATAACAGCAACAGATAGAATAGATGTCACTTGGGCAAAAATCTCATAATTAAGAGGCTGTAATGGAGCGGTTAAGTATACTATTCTCTCGAAAGTAATGTTTGCAATACTTGTAGTTCCACAGTCAAATGCTGTGAGTAAGAGAAATTTTAGTTTGGTGCGAAAAAATCAAGCCCGTTTCCAACCTAATTTAGGTTTAGAAACTGTAGAAGCACTTCTTATTGCAAAAATGAATATGTTCTCCTCTGGGCAAGTGTGTTATAAAAAGATTTTCTGCTGAGGAACTCAAAGCTGCAAAACACTACAGCGAAATCACTAAAGAAAGCTGTTTAATCAATTTTTTTGTTGTGTAAAAAATATATATTATCAGTCATGGTGTATATTATTTTCCATGTGAAAAATTTGGAATATTTTGATACAGTTTTTCATGTATATAAATAAGTAAGTAAAAAAATGGTAATTAAATTAGAGTTGTTTTCCTCGGTTAAAATTATTTTTTTTGGTATGACTACTGAAAAATGACCAAAACTACTGAAAATTTGTATGTGTACTAAAAATATCTGAAACAGGTTGGCATCTCTGGGGTAAGAACCATTTTGTAGCTTATTTTATAAGCTCGCATATGATATGTAACATTGCTAGTTTTGGACACTTTAATTTCAAGGTCATATGATACAACTTTTGACTTTGAATTTCTCAAAAACCTAATTTTTTAAAATTTTGAAAAAATTCACACACAAACTTCTATATTTTAGCACCATTTGTGGAAAGTTTCATAATCGGATCGCTGTGGGTTCATGGATTTTAAAAAAAATGTTATGCGAAGAAAAAACCTTCCGAATGCGAAAAAAATTGTTAAATTCTAATTCATAATTTTTAATTCCTTTTTGCGAGCTAATTTATTGAAAATTATAACTAATTACATACCTTTTAGTATTGCCACCATCCCTTCCACGTTAACAACTTCAACAATCCCTTGCAAGGTAGTTTTGAAGGGCCATGGTTGCTGCATCCAGCTCTTCCTTGCAAAGGTAGTAAGTGTGGCCAGTAGGACATATGGGTCCCCCTGTGGTCAGGATTTGTCAGACAGGCATTTCAAGTTCATCTTCAAAGTCCTGTGGGTATGTAAAGGATGTAGGAGGACCTTCAGGGTGTAGAAATTTCCCTTACGCCATCTCGGTTGTCTCGTTTTTGTTTAAAACTACAGCAAGCCGCCATTTCTTGTCATATTCACAGGCTTGTATCCTTTAACTTCTGATAGTGATAGCTTATGATTGAAATCTCCTGACAAGGAAAACTTGTGTGATTTGCTCACTCTTTGAAAATATTTTTGTCAGTATTACTTTATCTGACACAGGGAGGATACTGTGGAACTTTTGGGTGTCTGGTATTGGTTTTGCAACCAAAAATCCCTCTTCAAGCACTTTCTCTTCTAAGTGTTGTTTGTTATTTAAAAAGAACCTCAATGGAGTCAATGTTGGCCTGACTCCATGCAAAAAGCTTTGATGGTATCATAATTTGTTCTTCATAGGGTTGTTGGAGGCTTGCCCTTGCTACAAGTTGTTTCACTGTTGCCCCCAGACCATCACATACTCCTATACAATGGGCTGTTGCGTAGAAATGCCATTCAGCTTCAATTCCAAACTCACTTTCATGGTGGCATATGTTTGAGAAGTTTTTTCAGTTTTTAAACTGTGCAGCTAAACCATAGAGAAGTAGTAGATCTTGTTCAAATTGGCATCAGTCCAGATCTTAGATGTGAGATAAGTGTTTTCCAAAACAAGTGTACAGCAACTGTATCATGCTTAAGAGATTCAGAGATACAAACACTACTTTTAACTAAAAAAACCTCTTAAACCATCAGAATCCTTGTAATACACTGCTATTGGAAAAACTGTTGCCTGGTCATTGTTCCAACTGGAAAGACGGGGTCTCATCTTGCAATACAAAGGCATAATTTTCTGCAAAATCAAAAGATACCACGAAAATGAGGTATCTTTGAGGCTATGGTCTGGGGACAACAGTGAAACGACTTGCAGAAAGGGCAAGCCTCCAACGACCCTATGAAGAACAAATTATGACGCCATCACAGCTGTTTGCATGGAGTCAGGCCAACATTCACTCCATTAGTTCTTTTTTTTTAATAACGAACAACACTTAGAAGAAGAGAAAGTGCTTGAAGAGCAATTTCTGGTTGCAAAACCAATGCCAGGCACCAAAAAGTTCCACAGTTTCCTCCCTGTGTCAGATAAAGTAATACTGACAAAGGTATTTTCAAAGAGTGAGCAAATCACACAAGTTTTCTTTGTCAGGAGATTTGAATCATAAGCTCTCACTATCAGAAGTTAAAGGATACATAGCATGGGAGTATGACAAGAAATGGTGGCTTGCTGTAGTTTTAAACAAAAACGAGACAACTGAGATGGTGGAAGTGAAGTTTCTACACCCTGAAGGGGTCCTGCTCCATCCTTTACATACCCACAGGACTTTGAAGTGCATGTCTGCCAAATCGTGACCATGGTGGGACCCATATGTTCCACTGGCCGCACTTACTACCTTCGCAAGGAAGAGAAGGACGCAGCAAGCATGGCACTTCCAAACTACCTCGCAAGGGATTGTTGAAGTTGTTAAAATGGAAGGGACGGTGACAATACTAAAAGGTATGTAGTTAGTCATAATTTTCACTAAATTAGCTTGTCTGAAGGAATTAAATTTTGAGTTAAAATTGAACAATTTGTCTTTCGCATCCTGATGGTTTTTCCTTTGCATATTTCTTAAAAATCCATGAAACCATGATCCCATTATAAAACTTTCCACAAATGATGCTAAAATATAGAATCTTGTGTGTGAATGTTTTCAAAATTAAAAAAATTAGGCTTTCAAAAAAATTCAAGGTATTTACTGCTATCCTTGCATATTGCCACTCCTTGGGCCTGAACAGATGTGCTCTCTGTAAAACATATTTTGTTGTACAACCACATCCATGACAACTGCCAATGTATTTGACTGTGCCATTCTGTCTTTCCCAATACAAAGCATACTTGATGTACCACCACTTGCAAGCTGTGCGAGAATTCCCTTCCTGATTTTTTTCAGACCGTAATTCAGTTGTAAATAGAGATGGGTTGGAAATCATGTCACTGATATGAGTATGTCACCATCACCAGCTGTGACTTGTTTGCTGAAATATCAGTGACAGAATCGCTGTCAGCCCCACCTGTCCCTGTAACCGGCCAAAACTTCTAGCTCCACAGTTCCTGCTCTTTGGAGACTAGTTTGGTGCCACTGAGCTGTGACAATGATTTCCGCTCTTTTTTTACTATATACAGTTCATAAAAGAGTAAGTTTGTACAATTGTTGATTATTAAATCCCTGATTTTATGTGTCTATACACCCTGTAGAGCTGTAGTTCCATTGATTTTCATAATTTAAAAGCAGCTTCATACTTCTCTGGAACCGTCACTGTTGTCACTGATACTTAAGTCACTGTGAAGCCCATCTCTAGTTGTAAACCATATTATAAAAAACACTGATTCGATCAAAAATGTGAATCAGTGTCTTTTAACATTAAGAAAATTCTTTGAAGCACACCCACAGGATGGTGGCATTTGAAATGTGCTGGTTAAATTGGATTGTGCTCTGGAAACAATGGGGTTAAAATCTAAGACACATATATACACTGCTGGCCGCCCAAAATGCAACACCAAGGAGGCATCCGATCGGCCTGAAATTCGCAGCATGCGACGCCCGCGAACGGACATGCAAACGATTAGCGTTGCAGGGCATATGTAAATGTGTGCCCAGCACGCCACCGAGAAGCACTATAAAAAGGGTGCACAGTAAGTAGTGGAAGTGTGTTGTGCTGCAAGACCTGTGCGTGGGAAGCTTCCTGATACCTCGTTGCAGAATACGGCAGTCATTCCAGCACGTTTCGGAGTTCGACAGAGGACGAATAGTGGCTTATCGTACTGAGACATTGGCGCCCGTGTGGTACAACATCCAGCCACAGTGAGGCGAGTATGGATTCGGTGGGTGCAGGAGGGACGGACGGACTGGCGCGAGAGATTGCCGCGGCACACCACCAAACGAGAGAACCAGCATGTTGTGCGGCGGGGATTGACGGCTCGCACTGCCATATCACGAACGTTAGTGCAGGAATTAGGGTGTGTTGCGCAACAACCTGTGTCAGCACGTACCGTTCGACGCCACCTGCAGGAGCGGGGACTTGTCGCACAGCGCCCATTGCTCAGATTACCATTGATGTTACACCACCACTGAGTGCGGAGGCAGTGGGCTGTTGAACGCCGCACCTGGACTAGGGAATGACACGGCATTGTCTTCTCTGACGAATCCTGCTTCTGCCTGCAACACCACGATGGTCGGATCCATGGCGAGAGACTGATTATGCCTGCATTATGCATCACCATACCGTTATGGTTTGGGGAGCAATTGGATATGACACACGCACCCCTCTGGTACGCATCGCAGGTACACTCAACAGCCACCGCTACATCTCCGACGTTTTGGAGCCTGTAGTCCTCCCTTACCTGCAGGACCTCCCAGCGGCCACGTTTCAACAGGACAACGCGCGCCCACACGTGGTACACAACGTGCGACATTTCTTCACGGCCCAGCAGGTGTCACTGCTGCCGTGGCCCGCTTGTTCCCCCGATATGTCGCCCATCGAACACGTCTGGTTGCTGATTGGCAACAGAGTGGCTCGGAAAGCACCACCCGCGGCTACGCGTGATAAACTGTGGCAACGTATGGAAGCAGCCTGGACCAACATACCCCAAGCCCACATCCAAAAGCCTCTTTCGTTTGATGCCACGGCGTGTAGCGGCCGTTATTGCCAGCCATTGGGGCCACACGAACTATTGATGTCTGCGTGTTCCGCAAGTCGCACGGGCCTGTAAGCTCAATCGTTTCATCTTTGTATGTGTTATATGTCCAGTAAATCTGGCTTTGCTGTCTCGTGTCCTTCTTGGTGTTGTTTTTTGGGTGGCCAGCAGTGTATATATGAAAATACTCTAAATGTCTATGAAGACCAAAGGACAATGAAGCTATCGATACTAAAAACTCGCATCCTTGCCCTTAACTCTACAGAAATGAACACATACACTATATTGTCAAAAGTCATCGGACACCCCTACAAAAGCAAATGAATGGATCCTCTGTGTTTTTAAGACGTGCGGTACAGCTGCAGAAGGTATAAACACGTGCCTGCTGCAGACTGCGATCATATCGCACTGTGAGGTTGGGTGAAAATGTTGCAGCAAGAGAGAACTGACTGAGAAAGGAAAGATTGTTGGGTGTTATATTAACCGGTTGTCCATAAGAGAAACCTAGAGGCATTTAAATATACACAAGTCAACTGTTTTGGATGTACTGAATAAGTGGAAGACACATGGGGTGCCTGAAGCAGCAAAACATACCGGCAGACCAAAGAAAATCGGTGATAGAGGATGTCGAAGCCTCGGGGGAGTCGTTACTGCTAATCAACAGAGTAATGCACAAGACCTCAGTGTACAGGTAAGTAAAAATGCTGGAACCTCTGTATGTACACGTACCATTCACAGAGAACTTCATTCCATGGGTTACCGTGGTGGCGTGGCTACTCATAAGCCTTTCATCTCCACTCGGAATGCTACTTGGTTACCATGGTGTAAAAAACATTTATCGTGCATCATAGATCAATGGAAATGGGTCCTATGGACTGATTGATAAATCCAGATACACGATCCATCAGTCTGATAGCCGTGTGCAAGTATGGCGGCAGCCGGGGAACGCATTTACCACATTGTACTTGTGTTCCCATGGTCAAGTTTGGAGCTGGCAGTTCACTTGTGTGGGGGTGTTTTTCGTGGTGTGGTCCTGACCCATTGGTTATCGTAAACAAACCTGTTAACCAGCATGTCTACCTCGATATTCTGGACAATTATGCCCTACCAACTCTGTGGCAATACTATGGAACTGAGCCTTGTTGGTACCAGCAGGATAATGCACCGAGCCATAAAGCAAGGACTGTTGCGGCGTGGTTTGACGATAATTCCGTATAGTGTGTGGACTGGCCAGCACAAAGCCCTGATCATAATCCCATACAGCACCTATGGGATGAATTAGAGCGCTGCATAAGAAGTTTGAAAGCAAGGCCTACTACTAAGCAACAGTTAGCGGCAGCAATATGTTCTGAATGGAAGTGCATACCTATCACTGTGTTCCAAAACCTTGTGGAAAGCATGTCTTAAAGGGTCAGTGCATGCATTAAGACCAAAGGCGAAGAGTCATCATGCTAATATATGTCAATAAATGCTATGTTGTGTTTCTCCTGTAGGTGACCTGTGACTTTTGTCTATATAGTGTATATATATGAAAATAACATATGCAAATGCAAAGATTCGGCTGTTTAAGAATACAGCACACATAAAAATTGGAAAGGGAGTGAGACAAGGTGACACCATATCTCCCAAGCTCTTTAATGCGACATTGGAAAATGTCTTTCAATCACTGAACTGGGAAAACAAAGGGATAAAGATTAATGGAGATTATCTAACTCACCTTTGTTTTGCTGATGACTTAGTCATTTTTGCAACTACCCCATCAGAGCTTGCAGAGTATGATCCAGGAACTTGCTGACAAGAGTAAAGAAGTGGGATTAAAAATGAACTTTCAGAAGACAAAAGAGATGTACAATGCTTTTACAAGAAATGAAGATTTATCGATTGATGGAGAAAAGCTTGAGATAACAGATCCGTACGTTTATATTGGACAGCAGATATCAAGTGAGGGTCACATTGATGGAGAAATTAATTGGCGTAAAACATTTGCCTGGAGAGCTTTTGGAAGAAACAGCATAATTTTCAAGAGCAATATGCCATTATGTCTTAAAAGAAAAGTGTTTGATCATTGTATCCTTCCAGTGATTACGTATGGTGCGGAGACATGGACCTTAAGTAAAAAAGACATACAAGGGCTGCAGACAACTCAGAGAAGCCTGGAGAGGTGCATGCTTGGTGTAACCAGGAGAGATAAGAAGAGGAACTCGTATGGATCAGAAAAATGACACGAATGGAAGACGAAATGATCAGAGTAAAATCTCTGAAATGGCAATGGGCTGGACATACTGCCAGAAGGACAGACCATCGATGGACAGTTGAAATTTTAGATTGGATTCCAATGGACAAGAAAAGACCCAGAAGAAGACCACATGGAAGATGGGTGGATAAAATTCGAAAGTATGCGGGAGTAACATGGAGGAGACTGACACAAGACAGACCGTTGTGGGAGAGGCTTGGAGAGACCTTCGTCCAGCAGTGGATTGATAATAGTTGATGATGATGAGATGAGTTTTCCAAAAGAAATTAAGATATGCAAACTCATTTTAAGAAATTCTATTAATTTTCTCTTGATAAATTTTAGTAAAGTAGCACGATTTGTTATTCATTTTCTTATAATTCAAAAGTTGTCTCCTTACATGCAAAGTAAATTTTTACATTTGATGCATACCAGGAGCTTCTAAGATAGAAACAAATACTTTGAACTATGTGCTCATCACGTATGCAACATATAACTGAATTTTTTCGAATTAACATGTTTTTAATTTGATACTGATTATGATTTTCAGTGAACCAAAATGAACAAATATTGTGTTACTTAGAAATAATGGGCAAATTTGATGTAATGTAACAAATGGTGACAGTACATCAAGGGTTGACTGTATTAGTTTTCTTAATTCCAGATTTAATATTCTAAAAGGGATCTAATATCCCTTACTAGTTTCTTTGTGCTATTACATTTTCCCTTTGAGACATGACCAGAGTTGTATAAAAATAAAATGTATCTGCATACACATCCATTGAAACAGAAAACTTGCTGCAAACCCATGAATTGTGAACCACGATAAAAACAGAATAAGATAATTTAAAGAGAAACTAATAAAACAACAATTATTAGAACATTGCAGATTCTACTGAAGACAAAATAAGTACATTACAATTGAATGTGCTGCAATGTGTATGAAATGGATCTTTATGGAAAAATATTAGACTATGAACCTCATAAAAGCAAAAGACTAAAGAAAATTTTTATATCCAGAAAAACAGTTTCATTAATGAACCTTCAAAAATTATAAATGGCATTTTGAACAACTTTATTGAAAAGTAGTAGACTTATGAAGTACATAAGATTTTAATTTAATAACTGGCAACTACAAGAAGAACCTGGCAATAAAATTTAAATTGTTTCTGTGTGAAAATCCTCCAAATACATGGTGTCAGTAAATAAATAAATACATCGCTCTTTCCACGTTCCAGAAACACACAGCAACCGAAAAATAGTTTTTCAGCCGCGGCCGTGGAAACGAACCACGGATCTCTCGATATCCAGCCGAGCGCGTTACATTTGTACCATGGTGGCCAACAATCCACGGTGCTATGTGTATTTTTAAGTCAGCTTCTGACATCATAAATCCGTAATATGGGCTCAGCTACTGAGACGTCTCCATCTGGTGGGCATTAAGAACGACACTGGCTATATATATTATAGCAATTAAATCCAAAGGGCGAGATCCAAGGTGAAAATCTTCCAAATACGTGGCGTCAGTAAATAAATACATCGCTCTTTCCACGTTCCAGGAACACATAGCAACCGAAAAATTGCTTATTTATTTATTTTTTTCAGCCGCCGCCGTGGAAATGAACCACGGATCTCTTGATATCCAGCTGGCGCATTACATTTACACCATGGTGGCGAACAATCCACGGTGCTATGTGTATTTTTTAGTCAGCTTCTGACATCATAAATCAATAAGATGGGCTCAGCTACTGAGACGTCTCCATCTGGTCTGGTGGGCATTAACAATGGCACTGGCTATATATATTATAGCAATTAAATCCGAAGGGCGAGATCCAAGGTGAAAATCCTCCAAATACGTGGCGTCAGTAAATAAATAAATACATTGCTCTTCCCACGTTCCAGAAACACATAGCAACCGAAAAATTGTTTATTTATTTATTTTTTAGCCGCTGCCGTGGAAACGAACCACGGATCTTTCTATATCCAACCGAGCGCATTACATTTACACCACGGTGTCCAACAATACACGGTGCTATGTGTATTTTTAAGTCAGCTTCTGACATCGTAAATCCATAAGATGGGCTCAGCTACTGAGACGTCTCCATCTGGTGGGCATTAACAATGACACTGGCTATATATTATAGCAATTAAATCCAAAGGGCGAGATCCAAGGTGAAAATCCTCCAAATACTTGGCGTCGGTAAATAAATAAATGCATCGCTCTTTCCACGTTCCAGAAACACATAGCAACCGAAAAATTGTTTTTCAGCCGCTGCCGGGGAATTAAATCCACGGATCTCTCGATATCTAACCGAGCGTGTTAGCTTTTACACCTCGGTGGCCAACAATCCACGGTGCTATGTGTATTTTTAAGTCAGCTTCTGGCATTGGCTATATATATGTTACCGTTAAAGTGTATAATTCAGTTATTTCATAGAATACCTAGTTAAAGCGTGTAATAAATTAATAATTCCACACTTTAACTAGGTATTCTATAAATTATTTGCTGCCCGGTGGCGCAGTGGTCTAAGCGATGGCCTCTGATCATTCGTCCGAAAGGGGTGCGGGATCGCATCCCGGTGAGGCATGGATGTTGTGTTTGTCTTACGGCACTGGCTCTTTCCCATCCCTGGAACCAGTGGCTCTAAATTAAGGATAGGCGACTGCTTATAGCCCATTGAGTTGCTCACGGTGGTCGTTAAATTTACAATGAAAAAAAAAACAAACTATGATGAATTCTTAAAACATGCAGAAGTAGTAGGTCCTTCACTTAGAGCCATAACATCATTTACTTCTGTATTACACATAGCCAAACGCCTTCCATTTATAATAACTGAAAATGAACTTGATATACTGGAAGCGGAATTCCTTGTTATCAAGCTGACAAATTAGAGACCATAACAGCAACAGATAGAATAGATGTCACTTGGGCAAAAATCTCAAAATTAAGAGGCTGTAATGGAGCGGTTAAGTATACTGTATATATTCTCTCAAAAGTAATGTTTGCAATACTTTTAGTTCCACAGTCAAATGCTGTACGTAAGAGAAATTTTAGTTTGGTGCGAAAAATCAAGCCAGTTTCCAACCTAATTTAGGTTTAGAAACTGTAGAAGCACTTCTTATTGCAAAAATGAATATGTTCTCCTCTGGGCAAGTGTGTTATGAAAAACGATTTTCTGCTGAGGAACTCAAATCTGCAAAACACTGTACAGCGAAATCACTAAAGAAAGCTGTTTAATCAATTTTTTTTGTTGTGTAAAAAATATATATATCAGTCATGGTGTATATTATTTTCCATGTGAAAAATTTGGAATATTTTGATATAGTTTTTCATGTATATAAATCAATAAGTAAGTAAAAAAATGGTAATTAAATTAGAGTTGTTTTCCTCGGTTAAAATTATTTTTTTTGGTATGACTACTGAAAAATGACCAAAACTACTGAAAATTTGTATTTGTACTACTGAAAATATCTGAAACAGGTTGGCATCTCTGGGGTAAGAACCATTTTGTAGCTTATTTTATAAGCTCGCATATGATATGTAACATTGCTAGTTTTGGACACTTTAATTTCAAGGTCACATGATAAAACTTTTGACCTTGAATTTCTCAAAAACCTAATTTTTTAAAATTTTGAAAAAATTCACACACAAACTTCTATATTTTAGCATCATTTGTGGAAAGTTTCATAATCGGATCTCTGTGGGTTCATGGATTTTTAAAAAATGTTATGCGAAGGAAAAACCATCGGAATGCGAAAAAAAAAATGTTCAATTTTAATTCACAATTTTTAATTCCTTTTTACGAGCTAATTTATTGAAAATTATAACTAATTACATACCTTTTAGTATTGCCACCATCCCTTCCACGTTAACAACTTCAACAATCCCTTGCAAGGTAGTTTTGAAGGGCCATGGTTGCTGCATCCAGCTCTTCCTTGCAAAGGTAGTAAGTGTGGCCAGTAGGACATATGGGTCCCCCTGTGGTCAGGATTTGTCAGACAGGCATTTCAAGTTCATCTTCAAAGTCCTGTGGGTATGTAAAGGATGGAGGAGGACCTTCAGGGTGTAGAAACTTCCCTTACACCATCTCAGTTGTCTCGTTTTTGTTTAAAACTACAGCAAGCCACCATTTCTTGTCATATTCACATGCTTGTATCCTTTAACTTCTGATAGTGAGAGCTTATGATTCAAATCTCCTGACAAAGAAAACTTGTGTGATTTGCTCACTCTTTGAAAATATTTTTGTCAGTATTACTTTATCTGACACAGGGAGGATACTGTGGAACTTTTGGGTGTCTGGTATTGGTTTTGCAACCAATAATCGCTCTTCAAGCACTTTCTCTTCTAAGTGTTGTTCGTTATTTAAAAAAACCTCAATGGAGTCAATGTTGGCCTGACTCCATGCAAACAGCTGTGATGGTATCATAATTTGTTCTTCCATAGGGTTGTTGGACGCTTGCCCTTGCTACAAGTTGTTTCACTGTTGCCCCCAGACCATCACATACTCCTTTACTATGGGCTGTTGCGTAGAAATGCCATTCAGCTTCAATTCCAAACTCACTTTCATGGTGGCATATGTTTGAGAAGTTTTCTCAGTTTTTAAACTGTGCAGCTGAACCATAGAGAAGTAGTAGATCTTTTTCAAATTGTTATCAGTCCAGATCTTAGATATGAGAAGTGTTTTCCAAAACAAGTGTACAGCAACTGTATCATGCTTAAGAGATTCAGAGATACAAACACTACTTTTAAATTTTAAACCATCAGAATCCTTGTAATACACTGCTATTGGAAAAACTGTTTCTTGGTCATTGTTCCAACTGGAAAGACGGGGTCTCATCTTGCAATACAAAGGCATAATTTTCTGCAAAATCAAAAGATACCACGAAAATGCGGTATCTTTGAGGCTGGGGGCAACAGTGAAACGACTTGCAGAAAGGGCAAGCCTCCAACGACCCTATGAAGAACAAATTATGATGCCATCACAGCTGTTTGCATGGAGTCAGGCCAACATTGACTCCATTAGTTCTTTTTTTTTTTAATAACGAACAGCACTTAGAAGAAGAGAGTGCTTGAAGAGCAATTTCTGGTTGCAAAACCAATACCAGACACCCAAAAGTTCCACAGTTTCCTCCCTGTGTCAAAAGTAATACTGACAAAGGTATTTTCAAAGAGTGAGCAAATCACACAAGTTTTCTTTGTCAGGAGATTTGAATCATAAGCTCTCACTATCAGAAGTTAAAGGATACATAGCATGTGAGTATGACAAGAAATGGTGGCTTGCTGTAGTTTTAAACAAAAATGAGACAACTGAGATGGTGGAAGTGAAGTTTCTACACCCTGAAGGTCCTGCTCCATCCTTTACATAAAGTGCCTGTCTGCCAAATCGTGTCCATGGTGGGACCCATATGTTCCACTCGCCGCACTTACTACCTTCTGAAGGAAGAGAAGGACGCAGCAACCATGGCACTTCAAAACTACCTCGCAAGGGATTGTTGAAGTTGTTAACATAGAAGGTATGGTGACAATACTAAAAGGTATGTAGTTAGTCATAATTTTTACTAAATTAGCTTGTCCGAAGGAATTAAATTTTGAGTTAAAATTGAACAATTTGTCTTTCGCATCCCGATGGTTTTTTCTTTGCATATTTCTTAATAATCCATGAAACCATGATCCCATTATAAAACTTCCCACAAATGATGCTAAAATATAGAATGTTGTGTGTGAATGTTTTCAAAATTAAAAAAAATTAGGCTTTCAAAAAATTCAAGGTATTTACTGCTATCCTTGCATATTGCCACTCCTTGGGTCTGAACAGATGTGCTCTCTGTAAAACATATTTTGTTGTACAACCACACCCATGACAACTGCCAATGTATTTGACTGTGCCATTCTGTCTTTCCCAATACAAAGCATACTTTGAAGTACCACCACTTGCAAGCTGTGCGAGAATTCCCTTCCTGATTTTTTCAGACCGTAATTCAGTTGTAAATAGAGATGGGTCGGAAATTATGTCACTGATACGAGTATGTCACCGTCACCAGCTGTGACTTGTTTGCTGAAATATCAGTGACAGAATCGCTGTCAGCGCCACCTGTCCCTGTAACCGGCCGAAACTTCTAGCTCCACAGTTCCTGCTCTTTGGAGACTAGTTTGGTGCCACTGAGCTGTGACAATGATTTCCGCTCTTTTTTTATTATTTACAGTTCATAAAAGACTAAGTTTGTACAATTGATGATTATTAAATCCCTGATTTTATGTGTCTATACACCCTGTAGAGCTGTAGTTCCATTGATTTTCGTAATTTCAAAGCAGCTTCATACTTCTGGAACCGTCACCGTTGTCACTGATACTTAAGTCACTGTGAAGCCCATCTCTAGTTGTAAACCATATTATAAAAAACACTGATTCGATCAAAAATGTGAATCAGTGTCTTTTGACATTAAGAAAATTCTTTGAAGCACACCCACAGGATGGTGGCATTCGAAATGTGCTGGTTAAATTCGATTGTGCTCTGGAAACAATGGGGTTAAAATCTAAGACACATATATACACTGCTGGCTGCCCAAAATGCAACACCAAGGAGGCATCGATCGGCCTGAAATTCACAGCATGCGACGCCCGCGAAAGGACATGCAAACGTTTAGCGTTGCAAAGCATATGTAAATGTGCGCCCAGCACGCCCCAAGAAGCACTATAAGAAGGGTGCACAGAAGGCGGGGTGTAAGTAGTGGAAGTGTGTTGTGCTGCAGGACCTGTGTGTGGGAAGCTTCCTGATGCCTCGTTGCAGAATACGGCAGTCATTCCAGAACGTTTCGGAGTTCGACAGAGGACAAATAGTGGCTTATCGTACTGAGACATTGGCGCCTGTGTGGTACGACATCCAGCCACAGTGAGGCGAGTATGGATTCGGTGGGTGCAGGAGGGACGGACGGACAGGCGCGAGCAATTGCTGCGGCACACCACCAAACGAGAGGACCGGCATGTTGTGCGGCGGGCATGGACGGCTCGCACTGCCATATCACGAACGTTAGTGCAGGAATTAGGGTGTGTTGCGCAACAACCTGTGTCAGCACGTACCGTTCGACGCCACCTGCAGGAGCGGGGACTTGTCGCACAGCGCCCATTGCTCCGATTACCATTGATGTTACACCACCGCTAAGTGCGGCGGCAGTGGGCCGTTGAACGCCGCACCTGGACTAGGGAATGACACGACATTGTCTTCTCTGACGAATCCTGCTTCTGCCTGCAACACCACGATGATCGGATCCGTGGCGAGAGACTGATTATGCCTGCATTATGCATCACCATACCGTTATGGTTTGGGGAGCAATTGGATATGACACACGCACCCCTCTGGTACGCATCGCAGGTACACTCAACAGCCACCGCTACATCTCCGACGTTTTGGAGCCTGTAGTCCTCCCTTACCTGCAGGACCTCCCAGCGGCCACGTTTCAACAGGACAACGCGCGCCCGCACGTGGTACACATCGTGCGACATTTCTTCACGGCCCAGCAGGTGTCACTGCTGCCATGGCCCGCTTGTTCCCCCGATATGTCGCCCATCGAACACGTCTGGTTGCTGATTGGCAACAGAGTGGCTCGGAAAGCACCACCCGCGGCTACGCCTGATGAACTGTGGCAACGTGTGGAAGCAGCCTGGACCAACATACCCCAAGCCCACATCCAAAAGCCTCTTTCGTTTGATGCCACGGCATGTAGCGGCCATTATTGCCAGCCATTGGGGCCACACGAATTATTGATGTCTGCGTGTTCCGCAAGTCACACGGGCCTGTAAGCTCAATCGTTTCATCTTTGTATGTGTTATATGTCCAGTAAATCTGGCTTTGCTATCTCGTGTCCTTCTTGGTGTTGTTTTTTGGGTGGCCAGCAGTGTATATATGAAAATACTCTAAATGTCTATGAAGACCAAAGGACAATGAAGCTATCGATACTTAAAACTCGCATCCTTGCCCTTAACTCTACAGAAATGCACACATACACTATATTGACAAAAGTCATCGGACACCCCTACAAAAGCAAATGAATGGATCCTCTGTGTTTTTAAGACGTGCGGTACAGCTGCAGACGGTATAAACACGTGCCTGCTGCAGACTGCGATCATATCGCACTGTGAGGTTGGGTGAAAATGTTGCAGCAAGAGAGAACTGACTGAGAAAGGAAAGATTGTTGGGTGTTATATTAACCGGTTGTCCATAAGAGAAACCTAGAGGCATTTAAATATACACAAGTCAACTGTTTTGGATGTACTGAATAAGTGGAAGACACATGGCGTGCCTGAAGCAGCAAAACATACCGGCAGACCAAAGAAAATCTGTGATAGAGGATGTCGAAGCCTCAGGGGAGTCGTTACAGCTAATCAACAGAGTAATGCACAAGACCTCAGTGTACAGGTAAGTAAAAATGCTGGAACCTCTGTATGTACGTGTACCATTCACAGAGAACTTGATTCCATGTGTTACCGTGGTCGCGTGGCTGCTCATAAGCCTTTCATCTCCACTCGGAATGCTACTTGGTTAGCATGGTGTAAAAAACATTTATCGTGCATCATAGAACAATGGAAATGGGTCCTATGGACTGATGAATCCAGATACACGAACCATCAGTCTGGCCGTGTGTAAGTATGGCGGCAGCTAGGGGAACACATTTACCACAGTGTACTTGTTCCTATGGTCAAGTTTGGAGCTGGCAGTGTACTTGTGTGGGGGTGTTTTTCGTGGTGTGGTCCTGACCCATTGGTTATCGTGGACAAACCTGTTAACCAGCATGTCTACCTTGATATTCTGGACAATTATGCCCTACCAACTGTGTGGTAATACTATTGAACTAAGCCTTGTTGGTACCAGCAGGATAATGCATCGAGCCATAAAGCAAGGACTGTTACGGCGTGGTTTGACGATAATTCCGTATAGTGTGTGGACTGGCCAGCACAAAGCCCTGATCATAATCCCATACAGCACATATGGGATGAATTAGAGCGCTGCATAAGAAGTTTGGAAGCAAGGCCTACTACTAAGCAACAGTTAGCGGCAGCAATATGTTCTGAATGGAAGTGCATACCTATCACTGTGTTCCAAAACCTTGTGGAAAGCATGTCTTGAAGGGTCAGTGCATGCATTAAGGCCAAAGGTGAACAGACATCATGCTAATATATGTCAATAAATGCTATGTTGTGTTTCTCCTATAGGTGTCTTGTGACTTGTCTATATAGTGTATATATATGAAAATAACATCTACAAAAATGCAAAGATTCGGCTGTTTGAGAATACAGTACACATAAAAATTGGAAAGGGAGTGAGACAATGTGACACCATATCTCCCAAGCTCTTTAATGCGACATTGGAAAATGTCTTTCAATCACTGAACTGGGAAAACAGGGATAAAGATTAATGGAGATTATCTAACTCACCTTTGTTTTGCTGATGACTTAGTCATTTTTGCAACTACCCCATCAGAGCTACAGAGTATGATCCAGGAACTTGCTGACAAGAGTAAAGAAGTGGGATTAAAATGAACTTTCAGAAGACAAAAGTGATGTACAATGCTTTTACAAGAAATGAAGATTTATCGATTGATGGAGAAAAGCTTGAGATAGCAGATCCATACGTTTATATTGGACAGCAGATATCAAGTGAGGGTCACATTGATGGAGAAATTAATTGGCGTAAAAAACTTGCCCGGAGAGCTTTTAGAAGAAACAGCATAATTTTCAAGATCAATATGCCATTATGTCTTAAAAGAAAAGTGTTTGATCAATGTATCCTTCCAGTGATTACGTACGGTGCGGAGACATGGACCTTAACTAAAAAAGACATACAAAAGCTGCAGACAACTCAGAGAAGCCTGGAGAGGTGCATGCTTGGTGTAACCAGGAGAGATAAGAAGAGGAACTCGTGGATCAGAAAAATGACACGAATGGAAGACTACATGATCAGAGTAAAATCTCTGAAATGGCAATGGGCTGGACATACTGCCAGAAGGACAGACCATCGATGGACAGATGAAATTTTAGATTGGATTCCAATGGACAAGAAAAGACCCAGAAGAAGACCACATGGAAGATGGGTGGATAAAATTCGAAAGTATGCGGGAGTAACATGGAGGAGACTGACACAAGACAGACCGTTGTGGGAGAGTGGCTTGGAGAGACCTTCGTCCAGCAGTGGATTGATAATGGTTGACAATGATGATGATATGAGTTTTCTAAAAGTAATTAAGATATACAAGCTCATTTTGAGAAATTCTATTAATTTTCTCTTGATAAATTTTAGTAAAGTAGCAAGATTTTTTATTCATTTTCTTATAATTCAAAAGTTGTCTCCTTACATGCAAAGTAAATTTCTACATTTGATGCATACCAGGAGCTTTTAAGATAGAAACAAATACTTTGAAATATGTGCTCATCACGTATGCAACATATAACTGAATTTTTTCGAATTAACATGTTTTTAATTTGATACTGATTATAATTTTCAGTGAACCAAAATGAACAAAATTTGTGTTACTTAGAAATAATGGGCAAATTTGATGCAATGTAATGTAACAAATGGTGACAGTACATCAAGGGTTGACTGTATTAGTTTTCTTAATTCCAGATTTAATATTCTAAAAGGGATCTAATATCCCTTACTAATTTCTTTGTGCTATTACATTTTCCCTTTGAGACATGACCAGAGTTGTATAAAAATAAAATGTATCTGCATACACAACCATTGAAACAGAAAACTTGCTGCAAACCCATGAAGTGTGAACCACGATAAAAACAGAATAAGATAATTTAAAGAAAACCTAATAAAACAACAATTATTAGAACATTGCAGATTCTACTGAAGACAAAATAAGTACATTACAATTGAATGTGCTGCAATGTGTATGAAATGGATCTTTATGGAAAAATATTAAAATATTAGACTATGAACCTCATAAAAGCAAAAGACTAAAGAACATTTTTATATCCAGAAAAACAGTTCCATTAATGAACCTTCAAAAATTATAAATGGCATTTTGAACAACTTTATTGAAAAGTAGTAGACTTATGAAGTACATGAGATTTTAATTTAATAACTGGCAACTACAAGAAGAACCTGACAATAAAATTTAAATTGTTTCTGTGTGAAAATCCTCCAAATACATGGCGTCAGTAAATAAATAAATACATCGCTCTTTCCACGTTCCAGAAACACATAGCAACCGAAAAATTGATTTTCAGCTGCCGCCGTGGAAACGAACCACGGATCTCTCGATATCCAGTTGAGCGCGTTACATTTATACCACGGTGGCCAACAATCCACGGTGCTATGTGTATTTTTAAGTCAGCTTCTGACATCATAAATCCGTAATATGGGCTCAGCTACTGAGACGTCTCCATCTGGTGGGCATTAAGAACGGCACTGGCTATATATATTATAGCAATTAAATCCAAAGGGCGAGATCCAAGGTGAAAATCCTCCAAATACGTGGCGTCAGTAAATAAATACATCGCTCTTTCCACGTTCCAGAAACACATAGCAACCGAAAAATTGCTTATTTATTTATTTTTTTCAGCCGCTGCCTTGGAAACGAACCACGGATCTCTTGATATCCAACCGGCGCATTACATTTACACCATGGTGGCCAACAATCCACGGTGCTATGTGTATTTTTAAGTCAGCTTTTGACATCATAAATCCATAAGATGGGCTCAGCTACTGAGACGTCTCCATCTGGTCTGGTGGGCATTAACAATGGCACTGGCTATATATTATAGCAATTAAATCCAAAGGGCGAGATCCAAGGTGAAAATCCTCCAAATACGTGGCGTCAGTAAATAAATAAATGCATCGCTCTTCCCACGTTCCAGAAACACATAGCAACCGAAAAATTGTTTTTCAGCCGCCGCCGGGGAATTAAATCCACGGATCTTTCGATATCTAACCGAGCGCGTTAGCTTTTACACCTCGGTGGCCAACAATCCACGGTGCTGTGTGTATTTTTAAGTCAGCTTCTGGCACTGGCTATATATATGTTACAGTTAAAGTGTATAATTCAGTTATTTCATAGAATACCTAGTTATTTCATGAAATAACTGATTAAGTTAAAGCGTGTAATAAATTAATAATTCCACACTTTAACTAGGTATTCTATAAATTATTTGCTGCCCGGTGGCGCAGTGGTCTAAGCGATGGCCTCTGATCATTCGTCCGAAAGGGGTGCGGGTTCGCATTCCGGTGAGGCATGGATGTTGTGTTTGTCTTACGGCACTGGCTCTTTCCCTTCCCTGGAACCAGTGGCTCTAAATTAAGGATAGGCGACTGCTTATAGCCCATTGAGTTGCTCATGGTGGTCGTTAAATTTCCAATGAAAAAAGAAACTTCAATTTCTCAAGGTGCGATCTTGGCTTTAGAGGGTCACCCCCTCCCCCCGGGCACTTTTTAAGTCTTAAGAATATACATAGCACCGTGGATTGTTGGCCACCGTGGTGTAAATGTAACGCGCTCTGCTGGATATCGAGAGATCCGTGGTTCATTTCCACGGCGGATGCTGAAAAACAATTTTTCGGTTGCTATGTGTTTCTGAAACGTGGAAAGAGCGATGTATTCATTTATTTGTTTCTGTGTAAACCGAAACTTTTGATAGATTTCCTATTCATTGAGAACAAACAGGCCTTGATAAAATCTGGAGGCCATAAACATCTGTAAAAGCAAAAGAACTCAGAAGATGTAAAAAAATAATTGAATATTCTTCGAGTCAAAATAGAATTGAGTATATTAATCTGAGTAAAACCTTAAGTAAGTGCTTTAATTACAGTAAATAGCATTTTTTAAATCTACAAGCAGAAACTATCTGCTAATGATTTGGAAACTATCCGCTTACGTCTACATTCTGCTACTCTGGACGTGACCTGCCAGAATTGTTTTTGAATTATTCTTGTTTTGCATTGCTCCTTGTCAGTTATTTCTGTGGTAATTATATAACCCAGGCATGATTTCACTTTCAATATTTATTTATGTTTTGTGGGAAATTATGACTGACTGCAAGAGGTCAGCTGGTATTTTCCAGTTGATTGGGTGTTGGCGTTCCTGTGACCTGAGCTGAAGTTGTGTATAATGTATTTTGATGTAGTGCTGTTTAGCCAAATATGACTTTTGTGTCATAAATCTTAAACAATGAAGTAAAGAAGGTATTGCAAGGAATGTTTGCATTAGAGAATCATATTTTGTTGATCTTAAACTCTTAGAATTATTTATAGCTCTTTTTAAACATTATACCTTAAAGGGTAAGTTCTTGTAAAAAACATCACTTTTTTTTTTTTTTTGCTTGAAAATGTGGTCCAAAACATTTCTTTGTAGTATGTGTAATGATTCATGAAAACCATTAAAACCCATTTCTTCATTTCTATAGAAGAAAATAAAACAAAATTCTACTTCAGTGATAGTATCTTGGCAATATACTGCCATAACTATCTTTAATTTACATGCATAAATATCATAATGATAATACCTTACCTTTAAGGCCAGCACCTTTAAACATTTACCTGCACATCAGGTTTGGGGGTTTCTGTTGGTTCCAGCCCGGTGTGGTGATCCCATCTTGCCATTGTTGTATTTCTCATGTGCAGACGAGCAAATTAAGCGACACGAAGCATTTTGCAATAATACTATAGTTCTCCATGACTTCGAAAACATTTTGTATTCCTTTAAAAAATCCTATACCAACATAAATCGAACTCGTGCAGCACAGGAAACTTATCAAACCAAAATTCCTTTGACAAACCACTAACATACACAAGAATTCACATTAACATCTAATACCCAAGAACCAAACAACACAAAAACATTTCTAACCAAACCCCTAAAAATGTATTTACATTATTTACAATGAACCAGTAATTATTGCCGGCTATGCCATTCTATCTCATTCATGCCCTTCGCTTCAACCCGATGCACACGAGCCCACCACACCTCTGCCTTTCACATACAGATCTCCTCGAGCGCTTTCAGCCCCTCCCAGGCCATCTTAAGGAAGCCTTATTGATGTTGGTCATTCTGCCGCTGCAGAGTGAGTGAAAAGATCCATCTCGTCCGTTTCCAACGCCATCGCTGAATCCTCAGCCGTGGCTCCATCTATTGCAAAATCTGGAAAACCACAGAAGAAAATGGTTTTCCAGATTTTGCAATAAATGGAGCCACAGCAGAGGATTTGGTGATGACGTCAGGAACGAACGAGACGGGGGATCTTTTCACTCGCTTACTCACTCTGCGGCGGCAGAATGATTAACATTGATAACACATGCTGAAGATGGCCTGAGAAAGGGGCTGAAAGCGCTCGAGGCGATCTGCATGGGAGAAAGGCAGAGGTGTAGTGGGCACATGTGTGCATCGGGTTGAAGCGGAGGGCACGGATGAGATAGAATGGCATAGTCGGCAATAATTACTGGTTCATTGTAAATAATGTAAATACATTTTTAGGGGTTTGGTTTAGAATGTTTTTGTGTTGTTTGGTTCCTGGGTATTAGATGTTAATGTGAATTCTTGTGTATGTTAGTGGCTTGTCAAAGGAATTTCGGTTTGATAAGTTTCCTGTGTTGCATGAGTTCGATTTATATGTTAGTATAGGATTTTTAAAGGAATACAAAGTGTTTTCGAAGTCATGGAGAACTATAGTATTATTGCAAAATGCTTCGTGTCGCTTAATTTCCTCGTCTGCGCGTGAGAAATACAACAATTGCGAGATGGGGATCACCGCACCAGGCTGGAACTAACAGAAAACCCCAAACCTAAATAATGTGCAGGGAAATGGTGAAAGGTGCTGGCCTTAAAAGGTAAGCTATTTATCATTAAAAAAAATTCTGTTGTGGTGTTTAGCATTATCTCCAGTAAACAGTGTTAAACCCAAAATTTTATTTGGTTTGTAAGTTGCCAATCAAAAGGCAGTTTCACATTCAAAATATTAACAATAAAAATATTCAATTATGAGATTTACCCAGCATTTTTGGACATAATGATTATGCAAAGTTTCAAATTATTATAGTTGTTTTGGTGTACGGACATAACATAATTATTTGTGCATATTACTTAGGTGGCTAGCAATGGGAAATCATTTGTAATCCAGACAAGTGATAAACAAACGGTGACTGTGGAGATGTTTGCACCAGTAAGTTATATTTTTTGCTTTTTTATTTTTTTGAGAGCTCAGTTTTTTTTATTGTGCATCCGAATATATGAAAATTATAATTGTTAAAAATATGTTTAGTTTAATGCAAGTTAATTATCAGTATTTTTACTGTGCAACGAGCTCGACAAATTTGCTTTTATATATTTCATTTCTACAACTTTTCTAAAATAAGTATAATTCTCAAAAGTAGCTGTAAAAGGAATAAGTGTACATGCAAATTAGCATGGAGATGTGGGTTTTCTAGAAAATTTTGAACTGGAAAATTTTCCTATTCAGAATTTCCAAGTAAACCAACACCTCTATGCTTAATTTGCATATTTTGAGTGGTATACAAAACAGAAATACTATCAAATGAATCAAAACAGCCATAAAGATCTTTGAGTTCCCCAGGAAGTTCTTGGTGCTCCGTTAGTTTTTTGACCATGAAGGCATCAAAGAAAAGGAACAGAAGGAAATAATGAATCCATGTCAAAGGTGTACAAGAAATCTTGAGGATTGATGGATGAAGGGAGTTTCTGGTTGAAGTCCTTGGTTGACAGAACAGTTTTATTCCTCTTTTGTATACAATGGTATCTACTACCAACAAAAACAAGGTGTACCAATGGGCTTTCCTCTTTCTCCCTTACTTGCTGAAATTTATTTGCAGAACATTGAAAAATTAATCGTTGCCCATCCTTCTTAAAACCCTCCATCTGGTTACGACACGTTGATGACATCTTCATCATTTGGCCACACCAGAAATACTCTGTTTGAATTTATGTCCTCTATAACTTCTAAATTCCTTCATATACGATTCTCGTCTCAAGAACAGGTCGACAACAATATTAGTTTTCTGGATGTTAACATCAACCCAGTCTTCTCACATGGTCTCTGTTTACAGGAAACCTTCTGCCACCCATAATATCATCCCTTACCATTCCTGCACCTTTGGTAAATACAAATTTGCTGCTTTAGAGGTGTACATCCACAGAGCTAACCTTATTTGCAACAGCCCTTCTGCTCTTCAAAACGAATATCAGAACATCATCAACATTGGCAAATTGCATGGCTTTCCATCCCTCTTAGTACATAGGCTAATTAAGAAACTTGAATCACAGAATAGATCTACTAGTTTACTGCCTGAACTTTCCACTACTCATCAGTGTTGTTGGCACTTTGCTTTTTAGCCTGGCCTTCACTCATAAAGTTTGCTCCATTTTCAAGTCTTTTGGCTACAGGATTGCTGTTAAACCACCTCCACATCTTCTTAACCTTATCCTTAAAGACAGAGATCCCAATAAATCCCTAGAGTTACAAGGTGTCTACTCTATCCCTGTCAACACTTCCACTGGTCTATATTTTGAGGTTACTCACCTTTAATCCCTAACTCTTTCAGGAGGTTTTCGTCTCTACACATTTCCAACACGTATTTTTCTCATTTACATCGTGGTTTGAGGTCGCAAAATAAACACAAAAAATAATAATAAATAAAAATCTTTTACAACTCACGCAAATTTCACTCTCTTCCTTTCTTTTCACTATGACCCAAATTCCAATTCAAAATAATCTACCACAAATATATACAATTGAACTCCCTAAAACACATTAATCTAAAACTTAAATCAATAAAAACCTATTTACACATTTCCATAGATGCCAAGTAGGTACAGATTTTCCGTAATTATACGGATTTTTGGTTGCTGTTACGGAAGTACGGAAACAGTGCTGAAATTACGGAAAATCGCCATTTGATTTAATTTTCTGAGATAGAAAGCAAATTTTTATCAACTTAAAAATTTTTGTTGGTTCTTCAAGTTTTTCTGGGGGGGGGATTAAATGCTACATTCTGTGTATTATAGATTTCTGCATCTTAATTGGCAATTTATCTACCGTAGACTGAGCAGCAACCACACTATGCTGGCTCAGTGTTTCATTCCATGACACCGCTCCCATTGGTTCTCCCCCTGCTGGACGCAACCGCAGTTTAGCTCTGTGCGGACGCTGCTTAGGCATTCGTTCCGAACTCCCATGATGCACTTCGTGTCTCCTGCGTGCAACCAGGGCAGTTGCTTTCGTTCCTCATAGGCAGCGCTTCTGCTTTATTGTCCTTGATGCTTTTTGGTTCTCTCTGCTGCACGTGCTACCGTACTGTTACATCATGGAAGGGTGAGGCAATTGTGAAGTTTTTTTTTTGCTGTTTTCTTTCATTTATTTAGAATGAAGCGTTCTTTAGACAAACCTTCGTCGTTGAAGAAGAAACAGTGTTTTCTAGAAACTTACAATAGAGATTGGCCCTGTTTTGAGAAATCAAAAGTTTCTGTGAACCACATGTTTTGCAGAATTTGTAGATGCGATTTTAGTATTGCGCACGGTGGGCGGGATGATTGCCGAAGACACGCAGAATCAAAAAAGCATAAATCTTTCGGGAAAAATTTAACTGTTTTGTTATCATTGGTTGAATCAAGTAATAATACAGGTGAAGGAATATTCAACGTTTTGAACAATGAGTTTGTTAAAAAAAATATCTCGTGGAGCAACTGTGTGTCATTTTCTTGTGACAATGCTAACACTATGATCGGTCAAGTAAAAGGTGTTGTTTCTCACATAAAGAAGGTTCAGCCTGCGATCATAGTGCAGCGATGTTCATGCCATTTAGTAAATTTAGCTGCACAGAAATCTGCTACTCAACTGAAAGGATTTAATGTTAAGCAGTTTCTGATACAGTTGTTCTTTTTTTTGGAGAAAAGTTCAAAGAGGAAACACAATCTAAAACTGAGTCAAACTGTTGTGGTACTAAACCACACAAAATTCTAAAGCATTTCAATACTTGCTGGTTATCACTTTTGGAATCCATTGACAGAATTTTAGAACAGTGGGAGGCTCTAGAACATTATTTCAGTGACAATGAAGAAGCTAATTCACAGTATAAGAACCTTGCAAGTATGATTGGAAATCCTTCAATTTTTATTTCATCAAACTTTGGGTATTGCCTTTGTTCAATACAGTACTGGACCAATGCAGTTTTGCTTCTTTTTTTTTTTTTTTGCCAATTCCGTAAGTGCTGTTGTAAAGGATGTTTTAGTTTATTTTTAGTGCTTCCGATATATGATACTGTAGGATTGTTGCTTATAGGAATTTCGTAAACGCCAGCTCTATCCAAGCACTTCTTGTTTTCTTTCGTATTGATTACAAAATTTTTTAATGGTATGTAATTTATTGCCCAATTGTAAATTATATCTATTACCCAATTTATTAATTTCAGCTGAAATTCCTTTTTTATGTATTGAAATGATCCAATATATTTAATCTGCTTATTAATATTTCTTCTTATGTTTGAAGAGTTAATAACACTGTTCTGCACTTCCTTAATCCATTTTTTTATTTAAAAAATGAAATATTAATATCTAAATACCACGTGAATAATTATGCAGCTAGATGACAGTTGACATTTGCAATGCTGTATGAATATATATATGACTTCCACTGGTGTTACCCACTTGGTAGTAATTACCGGAATATCAACCGGCGATTGGTGGAACATATCGCTGATGTTAAGAAAGGCAACCTCCTTTTCAATTTTAACCATCAGCGATACGTCCGCGATTCCCGGATTGGCAAAATGTTAAACGCATCGCTCTGTTCAGCACTCAGAAAGCCCTCTGGTACCGCAAAAGCATTGAAATCTACCTTACTTCTAACACTTGCAATATAGACACACCTTATAACATGCCTATCATTTGGAAAGCTATTTTGAAATCTGGCTACAACTGATGCTTATAACCGTGTGTTTCATTCTGTGGCTGATGAAGGTAGAAGTCACTACAGAAATGTTCCACCACTTATAATTTTAACGTAACTTATGCGTGATATGTGGACATCAAGAATTATTCTACTGTTAGTAATAATACCCCTTCTGTAAAATTCCATTTTGGAGTCAAAGAACTCGTGTAATCAGGCGTTGATCTCTTTTTTTTTTTTCAGCAGTAGCAACACTTGCTAGTGGCCTTATTTTTTACTAGCAAATTGCATTATCTACTAGCAAAAGTTTATTATTAACATTATACAAAAGAAACTTTAACATGTCCCCCTCCATTAGTCGATCATGACAAATTTTGATTTCACCCCTGTAACTGTCACATTGCAATGCTGAAAAGATTACAAATATTTAGATATAACTCAGTTTTTCATGACCCGACAAATTAATCCTAACAATTTAATTCAAATGCAAATATTTAAAAACTTTTTTTATTTAACTTTATTCACAAAATTTAAGAACACTATTCAAAATCTTAAGTTATTTTCCATATGGTTTACCATCTGTGTTTCGGGTCTTTTCATCCTACCACTTTAAAACCGCAGGCCTGGGGTCAGACTTTTCTTAAGACTGACCTTCAACCTCAATACTCATGAGAGCATTCAGTGTTTCTAAGTTTAAACTGTCTCTCCAACACCCTGGATTTTCTTCATGAAACTGAACCCAACCTCCCATGCAGAAGTAGATAAGGGAAATATACTGGATATTTCTACTAGTGCCAAAATGTTTTTATAATGTTTGTACTTTTCAAGAAACATTCGTTTCCTGAAAGCAGTTGTTCCATTTTGTATGTGTCTAAAATATTCCACAAGCGCAATGCAGTGGCGCTTTACAGTTCACACTAAAACATTCAAAATTTGTCCACTAGCAACTTTTGCTAGAACCACTTTTTATCACTAGCAAAAGGCATTTGCTTGCTAGCAATTTGTCACTAACTTCCAGTCGAAATCAAGCCCTGCGTGTAATGCAGTTGGACATCTTCAACTTCATCGAAGGGTTTTCCAGCAAAGAGATCGTAAAAAGTGGTAGTCCATAGGTGCAAGGTCTGGAAAATCCGGGGGTGAGGTAACACTTTCCATTCAATCCTGAGTAATTTTCTCTGAGCAGTTAAAGTAGTATGGGGTCTTGTGTTGTCATGTTGCAAGATGACTCCTTTGTGATTAACCAGTGCTGGGTGCTTAGATTTCGGTTTTTCTTTCTGCCTTTCCAACTGTTGGCAGTACAGAACAGCAGTTATTGTTTCGTTAGGTGCAAGTAGCTCCCAGTTAATTACCCCTTGACATTCTACCATACACTTAAAACCTTTCTCAAATGTAGTTCTCCTCTTAAAGTCGATGGAGCAGGCTCTCCAACTTGGCATACAGTCCTGTGACGCTGTACATTTCTGTAAAGAACCCACTTTTCATCATACATAACTAATTGTTCCGAGGAAGGTTCATTTCTGTAAGCACAAGCAAAGAAAGACAGGTGGTCATTGCTGAGAGGTCATATGGTATCCACTGGTAACTTTGTGATAAACCCAAGTGCATGCATCATCCTTTTTTACTGTTCTGTGTATAAAAAAAAAAAACTTTCTGATAATTCTTCAACAGTTAGATGTTGGTCCTTTGATATGGCTTGGTTGAGATCCTCTTCAGAAACCTCTGATGGACGTCCAGAACGTGGTTGATTGCTGCAGCTTCTGTCTCCTTCATATAATTTCCAGAACTAACGGCGACATGTGCTTTCGTCTACAGCATCCTCACCATACACATCACAAGGGTCATGGCAGGCTTCAGCTGCATTGTTAACTTTGTCGAACTCATAAAAGGAGCAAATAATGCCTAATGTGATCCTTATTACTTCACATGTTAAACCCGTATGTGACTTGTTTATGAATGAGATGCACCTGCATACTTGGTGCCATTTTATATCCTACTCCTCAAGGCATTTTGGCCATCATATGCGCCATCTGCTATTGCTGTTGTTACTTAAATGTTTTATATTTCTGTTACTCTTTCCTCTTCTACCTTTGATCTGCTAATGTTTGCTATCACATTCATTCATTATATTTTCATTTCCTCTGCCTACGTCAAGTAAAGTTCATGCTGGAATGGCATGTTGCACAAACATTAGCACTAGAACTGCAGTTTTTTTTTCTTTATTTTTTTGCTTACGTAGAATTGAAGTAGCTGTCAATTTGACTGCTCTTAAAGAAACAGCAACAGTTGCTCAAAATACTGCTCTCAGAATGTGTTTTGATAAAATTCATTGTAATGTCTATTTCAATTTTAAGAAGTGTCAGGAAATTTAATTTTTTAATGCTGACTTATGTAGAAATAAAAATTTTTTAGTGTTGCAATATTGGTGTAAGAATAATAAAAAAAATCATGTTAATGTTTCATGTGGCACAAAAACAGTAACAGTACTAAATGTTATAGACTTACAATTTCAAAACTGTCATTAGCCCCAAGACAATATAAAATGGAAAAAATAAAAATACATGTGCATTTAATCAAAAGTTGACTGGTGGTGTTGTGTGGTCAGAGGTTTCTGACTAGTTTTCCTAGTTGGGCCTGGGTTTGAGTTCTGGGATGTGCTTATCTTGCAGTCTATCTCCCCTCCCTCCCCTCCATGGAGCTGTTGGTTTTAAATTAGGAATAGACAACTGCATATAACCCTCAAGAGTTGCTTACAGTAGTTGTTAAAAATCTGAAACAGACAGACAAGATTTTTGTGCATAACTTATGTGCAACATATTTCATTCACTGAAACGAGGGCAATGCTTCGGTATTGCAACATTACATTTTTCACAAGTTGGTTTCTTATAAAAGTGACAGTTGTATAGAATGACAGAGCGGTAGAAATTTCTGTAGCAAGATGACACTAAAGAGATTCATGGAAAGGTATTCATCATACAGCATTTGGAAATAAACTAGATGCTTTAAGGTAAATAAAATTGTTATATGGGACATTTCAGTAGTGACTGCTACCTTCTTCAGCTGTGAAGTGAGTACACATGTTGGTTCAGATGTTGCCAGATTTGAGAAGGAATTTCTAAACAATTGAATGGTAATTCTGTGTTATGGGAAAGTTAGATTTAAATACTTTTGTGATAATTGAGAGATTTCTGATTAATGAAAAGTGCAATGCGTTTTGTGTTTTCGCAATCGGGTATGGCAGATTGTTACTAATGATTAACAATAACAGGGCTTGAAAAATACCATGCCCGAGATGTCCAAGGCATATAAATAATTTGCCTGGGCAGGTAAAAAACAACAACTGGGCAACTAAATTTAAAAAGGTTGGAATAGAATTTCCTACAGCAAGAAAAACACTGCTAATCACCGGAAGTTGTATTATTGTTACAGAGTGCCGAGGACAGAAGAATATCTGTTCTTTAATTGTATTAAGCTCTAGGTCCATAAAATGGAAACACTTGTAGTTTTGCTCCAAATGTTTATAATCAGCAATGGAATGCCTGCCTCTGATGGAACTACAGGGTGATTCAAAAGTCCCCAAACTCTATATTTTAAAACGTATTTGCTGTAAAACCATAAAAGATATCCAAGTATTGCTGTTTGTGTGTGACCTTGGGGAAAGAGCTGCACCACGCGACACTATGCTTACGCGGGCACTGGCAAGCAGTAACGTTCAGTCAGCTGCAAGTCTCACTCAAGAACAGAGTCTCTTTGTTAGAAGTGTATTTTTCAGAAAAATCTTGCCAACATTGCATCCAGCTCTTTCAAAGAAAGTTTCCTGATGCTCCTATACCAGGGAAAACAACTGTATGACCTTGTGAACCGGTTTCGCAAGACAGGCAATGTTCAGGATAAGCCTAAAAATGTCCGTCCGTGGTGACGACCAAGTTTCTGGAGAAAATTCATGTTTCCCTGCAGCGCTCTCCTCGGGTGTCATTTCGGCGGCTGTCTCACGAGTTAGGGGCATCGTATTCAGCCTGCCAGAGGTCTACTAAACGTCTAAAGCTACAGCCGTATAGAATTCGAGTAGTGAGCTACGTCCTTTGGACTCGGAAAAACGGATTGCCTACTGCCAATGGTTTAAGAGTTTCATGCGCAACACTTTTTTCAGTGACGAGGCATGGTTTCATTTGAATGGAGATGCCAATAGCCAAAACACTCGTATATGGGCTGCAGAGGAATCCACATGCATTGCATAAGGTTGGACTTCACTGTCGGAAAGTTGGAGTGTGGTGCGCCATGTCTAGACGGCGAATTGTAGGGCCATTTTTTTTCGACACAACTGTAAATTCCGCTGTGTGTGCAGACATCATCCATCAATTTGTAGCGATGTTGGAAGAACACAAATGTTACTGTTGGTTTCAACAAGATGGAGCAACATGCCACACATCAAACGACACAATGGAGATGCTCCGTGAGTTCTTCCACGATTGATTAATCTCGAAAAAACTTTGGCCGCCTCGGTCACCATACTCTTATTTGTGCATACATGAGATTCTTCCGTGGATTCGCGGAATGCCGCTTTTTTTTTTTTTTTTCATCATTTGGGTTATTCTCGAGATCGATGAAAAACTGCAGAGAAATTTTTGAGGATTAGTTAGGGGGGGGGGGGGGTATCTGGGGATGGTATTTTGTTTTTCAAAACTTTCGAAAGCTGAGTGAAATTTCTTCCCGCAATCGTGATTTCTTTTTCTCGCAATGTTTCTTCTATACAGTATTATTGTTAAATATAATTTTATCTCATAAATAATTGCATTTCAGCTTGAAAATAGAAGAAAAAATACCGAAAACGGAAGTTGGCACAAAAATTTTCCAGTGATCTTCAGGCATGAAATTCTTTAGTGGATTCGAAGAATTCTGCCATTTTTATCATGATTTCGATGGTTCTCGTGATCGATACAGAACTGAACAGAAATTTGGGAGGGATTGATGGTGGGGTAGTTTTTCGTCGGTGGGCAGAAGTCTGACTTTCAAAACTTCCGAAAACGGAACTTACATGGAGTGAAGGTTTCTCCTGTAATCGTAATCCTTTTTTCTCAGTGTTTCTTCTACCAATAGTGTTGTTAAATATCATTTTATTCCGTATTTGTTTTGCAGCTTCAAAAGGGAGGAAAACGTTCTTAAAATGGCAGTCGGACAGAGCGTAGATTCGCCGGTCGTCGTAAATTTTTTCTCCGCGATATTATGTTTATCCGGTGAATTTATATATATTGAATACAGTGATGTGCTCCGGCTTAATATTTACTTAATGAATTTCAGTGAACAATCTTGTCTTGCTCACGCTGCGTTATATTCATGCTGTTTGGCAGCGCGTTCTTATTTTTCACCCATGCGGTTAAAAAGTTCAGCTTTTTTTTCCTTCATCAGTCTCATGTATGTTTGTGGGGCTATCTGAAAGACACAGTTTACCACAACAACCCTAAAAAGGTACAGGACCTGCGAAACATCATTACAGCTGTGAGGGCCATACCAGCCAACACGCTAAAAAGAGTCCAACATGTGTAGTCGGGTGAATTTGTGTCTTCAACAGAATGGTGGACAATTCCAGCATCTGTTGTAAAGTGGTTTTCATTTCCTGTAAGTATGAGTGTGAATATAACAGTATGTCAAAGCAGTTTATACATCACTATATTTGTAGTAGAAATATTTGAATTCAGAGTTCGGGGACTTTTGAATCTCCCTGTAGCTTCCAGTGTTTAGCGACAAAGGGCGAAAATTTCAACGAAAGCAACATGGTAGAAACACTTAAATTTCTCAAATACCAATTTCATTATATCATTCATACCAATTTTAGCATCATCTTAAAACTTTAGATACACGCTTTTGTGCATTGAACTTTTTGAATACAGACCCTTAAATTTGAAATGCAAAACATGTAGAAAAAGTTCATATTTTTTAACTTAAAAAAAAATGAGGGTTCTGATTTGTTATCTTAAAAGATAAATTTTCCTGGGCATTCAGCTTTTACTATCTGGGTAGGTAAATAATTTCTCCACATGCCCAGCTGGGCATGTAACTTTTCAGATATTTTTCAAGTCTTGAATAATGAAATGCATGGATTATTGTTCTTTACATCAAAAACATGTTTAGCTGTATGTCGATCAATACTAGGATTGGTATTTCCAATGTGAAAGGTTTCACGTAAGAAAGTGTTGACTGGAATAGCATAAACACTTCTGTGAAATGAGGGGTTTAATTGCTCGTCTTTTAGAATTAGTTTAAGAAGTTTTGGGATAGGGTTAACAGCTAACTAACCAAATGATTTGAAGATTGTGCAGAGTTTATCAGAAGTAAAAATGTTGTAAGGTATAGAACCTACAAAAAAATGGGAAATGGATTTTGGGAGTAAAGAAGTGACCCTTTTTGTGATTCATATTTACTGATTACACTGTACTAAGGTAGGGAAAAAAATCATGTTCTACCTTCCTGCAAAGAAGAACCATTACAAACAAGATTAGCTTTGTGTATGTAGAATTTGAAACCAGCTAGCTCAGGAGCAATATATATAATTTTTTTCGGGGGAGGGGGAAGGGGTAACAAAAAATGAAAGTTTTTGAAATCCACCTGAACAAAAAATTAAAGTTAATGAATAATAAAAGAAAAAATTAAAGCATTTTTTTTCGAATGTAAGTGGGTGTATTTTTATTAGATTAAGGCATTTTGTTTCTAATGTAAGTCACATTTTAACCAAAAACTTAAAAAAAAAAAATTACACTTTTGGGAGACCTGGCCCCCTCCCCCTCTAAATATGCCCCTGAGCTAGAATATGTTTTGGTAAGAAATAATGTCAAGTCTGGCAATATATAGGTTTCACATAAACAGAAAGAGCAGAAGAGTAATCAGAATTTATGGTGATGTTTACATCCAGGAAATTTTTATTTTCTTGTTCATTAGGATTGAATTCTATATTAAGGTATTTAGAAGTGATAGTGACATGAGTGCTAATAATGAGTCTTCTGGTACAGCCAAGTAATGAAAATGTCATCTGTATACCTTAAACAAATGGTAGGTTTTAAATAAGAAGTGGCAAATAATTTTTCTGAATTCAGCTTATATCTTTGTGCTAGCATTGAGAAAATAAAGAGCCCATGGGTATACAATCATTTTGTTTATGGAAAATTACCATTCGTAAACAAAGTAACTATAATTCTGAATGGTTTTAAAGCAGTCATATTATATATCCTCGACTATTTCACCTTGGTGAATATATACTTCTGACCATCAGTTTCTTGATCAAAAGCATATAATTCATCCAAGAATGGCACTGAAGGAATACAGGTTCAATGTCCAAGTATTGAAATCTACTTTTCTGATAACATTTGGGCTGGACATATAAAGTGTTACATGTATCATTTCACCATAGTTGCCAGCAAGTTTGTTTACACTTTTGATAGCTGTACACCAATATCAGTATTCAAATTTTCTGACTATTTGTCAGTTATAGCCTCGGTTGTGCCCCTCCACCTATCCTTCCGTTATGTGGGGACACAGCTGTGGATAATAACTGGCTTGTATGATTATTCGACTCTCAAGAAATGCCACTCCTTCTATTACCCAATGGAGAATGTGTGCATCAGAAGTAAGTGGCCACCTTTTTGGTGCAGTGGTCTAAGCGCTGGCTTCTGAACATTCATATGAGATGGGTCCAGGTTTGAATCCTGGTAAGGCATGAATGTTGTGTTTGTCTGCTGCCCTTCTCTGGAACCAGTGGCCCTAAATTAGGGATGGGCAACTGCATATAGCCCACTGAATTGCTGATGGTGGTTGTTAAACTTCCAACCAAAAAAGATGTTAATTTCACACCAATAAAGTGAGAAGAGAATTATAATTTCAGAAATGTTTCACATTGCATTCTCTATGTACTTGTTTATTTGAAATATCATCATTGTCAACCATTATCAATCCACTGCTGGACGAAGGTCTCTCCAAGTCTCTTCCACAACGGTCTGTCTTGTGCCAGTCTCCTCCATGTTACCTTCGCATACTTTCGAATTTCATCCATCCATCTCCCACGTGGACTTCTTCTGGGTCTTTTCCTGTCCCTTGGAATCCAATCTAAAATTTCGACTATCCATCAATGGTATGTTCTTCTGGCAGTATGCCCGGCCCATTGCCATTTCAGGTATTTTAGTTTGATCATGATGTCTTCCTATCGTGTCATTTTTCTGATCCATGGGTTCCTCCTCTTATCTCTCTTGGTTACACCAAGCATGCACCTCTCCATGCTTCTTTGAGTTGTCTGCAGCCTTTGTATGTCTTTTTTAGTTAAGGTCCATGTCTCCGCACCATACGTAAGCACTGGAAGGATGCATTGATCAAACACTTTTCTTTTAAGACATAATGGCATATTGCAATTGAAAATTATGCTATTTCTTCCAAAAGCTCTCCAGGCAAGTTTTATACGCCAGTTAATTTCTTCATCAATGTGACCCTCACTTGATATCTGCTGTCCAAGATAAATATAAATATATATACACTAAAGTGCCAAAAAAACTGGAGTACTTCTTTAATACCGCTTTGGTCCTTCTTGCAATCAGATAACAGCAGGAACGCGGTGGGGCATGGATTCTATGAGCTCTCTGTAGTACTGTGGAGACAGTGCACTCCATGCTTCCTGAAGGCGTGCCACAATTCCGTAATATTGGCTGGTGGAGGATTCCTGACATTGACTGCACGTTGAACATGAACAGCATCCCGAATGTGTTTGATGGCATTTAAACCCGCTGAATGGGGGGGGTAGTCAGGATGCCCAAACTCTGTAGAATGTGTTTCTCCACCCATAATCGGGTAACTGTGGGCGTGTGCGGTAGTGCATTGTGGTATTGAAAGAGGTCGCACCCGTCAAAGTGGTTGCATGACATGAAGGGGTGCAAATGATCCCCAAGGATGGTTACGTAGCCTCCACCTGTCAGAGCGGTCTGCAGGCATATGAGTGGTCATAACGCAGGCCAGGGGTGCGGAAAATGTTTAGGGCCCAATATTTCCCCAGAACACTTTTTTTGTCTGAAATTTCCCCGAAAAATGTAGCGGATTTTCATACAAGTTTAAGCGATTATTAGAGTACATGTCGATGATCAAGAACTATCTTTAAAGCCTATTACTTAAAAATTTGAACAAAAAAAACCAAAAAAAAAAACTAATATTTATTCTAACGAATAATTAGTTTTTTTTTTACGAAAAAATTGTCCCCCCCTTTTTTTTTAACGCACGAAAGATTTAGTGTTCCAGGTGAATCTCTCCCCTCTAGCAGGTGAAAGTTTTAGGCTAGACAGAAAAATCAAGAGTTCTTTCCTCGCCTAAAATGGTTTAACCCATTAATTTTTGACGTACGAAGAATAGGAAAAACCAGAATAGGTGAATCAAGAAGTAACCCGAGGCAGAGAGGCTGAAAAATAAACAGCTGAAAAATTCTGTAATTAACTATAATTTATTTCATTCTAGCATTTCAGGCGTCTAATTGTGCCAGATAATTTTACTGAATGGAATTTAAATCTGACTTAAATCCTTTGAAAAATGCATCGGTCATTCGCTTTAAAATGTCCGTAACCCCCAATAATTTTTCAAATTGGATGACACATTCGCTGCCATTATTATTTTTTTCTATTGGAGGTTTAACGATCGCCTAGAGCAACTCAGTGGGCTATAAGCAGTCGCCTGTCCCTAATTTAGGGCCACTGGTTCCTGTGAAGAGCAAGAGCCAGCGCCATGAGACTAACACAACATCCACGCCTCACCAAAATTTCCCACTCGAACCCATCTCGGACGAATGATCAGAAGCCATCGCTTAGACCACTGTGCCACCGGGCGGCCCATTAATTTCGGAAATGTTTATTAGCGTGACTAGTGGTTGCGTCGTCGTCTCCGCCTTGGCATTAGTAAAGTCGTTTAGGCTTGGCGAATCGTTTGCGAGGGGCAGTTCGCAGTACGTCACAGCCCTCATAACCTCTTGTATTCATAACGACACATTTTTCAAAATGATTACCTGATTACCGTTAAGTAAATTACTCCCATTTTTCGCGTTATATTCGTTAATAAGTACATTTTTCGTTTTATTGTTACTATTATTATTTTACCTCCAGGCAAAAATTTCCCTAGAACTGCCTTAATTTCTCCTGAACCTTGTTCGCGCCTTCGGACATATTCAGCACCCCTGATGCGTGCTAGCTAAAAACACCCCTCACCATAACAGATACCGCGGGACTGCACTGTCTTTTATAGGCACGCGGGATCCATTGTTCTATGGAATTGTCACCACACCTTGAGTCTGCCATCTGCCCGAAACAGTTGGTATCATGATTCATTGGACCAGGCTACATGTTTCCAGTGATCTTGCATCCAATGGCGGTGTTCACGAGCCCAGGTGAGGCACACAGCCTTGTGTTTTGTGGGTCAGCAATGGCACCAGGGTGTGCCGTCGGCTCTGTAACCCCATAGAACACAGGGAACATTGCACTCTCCAAATGCTAATGCTACTGCTGAGCCCAACATTGAATTGCGCTGTGATTTGTGGCATTGTTGCATGCCGGGCAGATATTACGACACACGCCACAGAAGCCTCTGTCCTCGGTTGTCCAGGGCTTTTCTATGGCCACACTGGTCTCGCACTATGGATGTTTTCTCTGAGTTTTTGTAGTCCAGGCAAACCCTTGAAATTTTTGACCATGTAAATCCAAATTTAGTGGTAATTTCTGAGATAGTGTAACCTATCTTCCTAGACCCAAATATCATACCACGTTCAAAATCTCTTAAATCCTGATTAGCTGCCATCTGAACTGCGCATGCTACCACTTGAGCTTGCCGAGATATCTGCTTCTATATAGAGGGTGCATAGAAAAGTCCCTTTAGCCTGAAATTAACCATACATGAGATTCTTCCGCGAATTTGCGGAATTCCGCTTTTTCGTCATCATTTGGGTCATTTCGAGATCGATGCAGAACTGAAGAGAAATTTTTTTTGAGGGGTAGGGAAGGGTCGTTTTCCGTCTGGGATCATTTAGGGTATTCTCGAGATGAATACACAACTGAACAGCAATGTTTTTGGGGTGGGGATTCATTTTCCATTTGAGGACGGAATTCCGCCCTTTGAAATTTTTGAAAACGGAAGTTAGAGTAAAGATTTCTCCGTAATCGTTTTTTTTTTTTTTTTTTTTTTGGCGATGCTCCTTCTGCCCAGTATTGTTCTTATATTAATATGTGGTTTTACTCCAAAAATACTGCATTTCAGATAAAAAATGGAAGAAAAAGTTTCCGAAAATGGAAGTCGATCGAAGGGAAGATTTCTTCCCGTAATCATATATATATATATATATATATATATATATATATATATATATATTTTTTTTTTTTTCCAGCGATGTTCTCGCTATCCAGTGTTGCTTTTAAATATTACTTTCCCCCATAAATGTTTGCACTTAAGCTTGATAAGGGAAAGGAAATTTTCCAAAAATGGAAGTGACTAAAATTGAAAATTTGTTAGAATCAATGCATGGTGTTCGAATGTATTCATATTCTGTAAGTTACACCATTTATTTAAAGTAGTGAAAGCTTTGATATCATGCATAAATAAATAAAATTAAATACATCGCTCTTTCCACGTTCCAGAAACACATAGCAACCGAAAAATTGTTTACTCAGGCTAAAAGTTTTTTCATCATGATGGCTAAATTATTGTCATCTGAGGAAATAAAAGGAAATAAATAATAAGAAAAGTGGTGAAGAAATGTGAAGGGAATGATATCAGCAGAAAGGAAAACTAAGCAAAATTACAGTGCAGCTGCAGTCAACAAAAGACAGGATTGTAGGCTGCAGACAAAATGGTTACAGAACGATAGTATCTGTTTATTTTTATCTAGTTTAAAATGGTTACATTGTAACGCGAACTGCTATATGTTTGCGAGCAATGAAGCTCGCAAAAGATTAAAAGTTTGCAGCTGCAAATAACACTTTTCGTGCCTCACCAGGTTGGTGCACAAGGTTCATGAACCGCTATGGGTTGTGTCTATGCCAGCACACCAAAATTGCACAAAAGTTACCTTGTGACCTCGAAGCAAAGATAATGGAATTTCAAAAGTATGTAATTCAAAAGAGAAAAAAAGACCGCTTTTGAACTTTCCCAAATAGGGAACATGGATGAAACCGCCATGTGTTTCGACCTTTCTGGAAATAAGACGGTGAATCAAAAGGACGAAAAAACCAGTTTCATGGTTGTTGTTTCCTGTTTGGCCGACGGCAGGAAGCTACCTCCGGTAATTATTTTCAAACGCAAAACTCTGCCGAAAAGCGTCTTCTTTCAGTCTACTGTGCTCGTTTGTGCCCATGAAAAAGGATAGATGAACGAATCTGGAATAATTGACTGGTTAAAGAATGTGTGGAACAAAAGGCCTTTCGCACTTTTGAGGAAACCTTCCCCTTTGGTGTGGGATATTTTTGTTGCACACCGCTGTGCAGAAGTTAAAAAAATGGCAGAAAATTCAAAAACTACTCTTGCTGTCATCCCAGGTGGGTTGACATCTGTTCTTCAACCACTAGATGTCTGATGAGCCCATCAAGGACAATGTGCGAAGGTATTGGGAGGATTCGATAAGTTCCGATTTGCCAACTGAAACCAAGGGCGGAAATCTAAAGAACCGGATATCGTTTTGATTGCGCGATGAGTCAAGGATGCTTGGGATGCGATACCTGCGGAAATGGTCGTGAAATCATTCAAGAAATGTTGATGATGAGATTTTTGAGTGACGACGACAGTGATTCTTATGACACAGGAATAGATGGGAATACTGATGTTTATGATGACGCGCCAATGACGGAGAAAGACTTTTTGAACTGTTTGGGGAGTCTGACTCGGAATCAGATTTTGAAGGGTTCCGATGAAGTTTTTGGGTATGCAAATTATATTTATTATTTTATATATAATTTTTTTTTCGTTTTCAAATGTTTTTGAATAAATTCATTGAATTTTTTTTTTCTCGTTCCGGGATCAATTTATACGTGGGTTTTTGATTTTTACGATTTATTTACTCCAGCTGTTCAGAGTAGAGGTTGATGGTCCGACCATCTGGAAGAAATTCATAATGGATTATCCTCTCAAAATTCCACCAGATGCAGAGCATCACCTTGTGCTCAAAGCGCCCATGTTTGGCAACAGGTTCAGAAAGCTGGTTCGGGCTCAACCACTGCCGTTGTGTGTTAGGATTATGGAAATAGACCCACTTTTCATCGCATGTAACAATTCTCTTGATGAAACATACATCGTGTGGATTTTCTAGGGGTTTCGTGCACACTTCCACTTGGTGGTTTGCTTCAGCTGGCGTCAGTTCGTGAGGGACAATGTGGCAGCTTCTGCAGACCTTGCCGATGTCCTAAAGGTGACGAACCGTGGTGTTCTGTAATATGCCCAGCTCACCTGATAATCTCAGAGTGCTGGTTGTCGTATTTGCCTCTACAGCCTGCCTGACCGTGGCTGATCGTTGAGGTTTCTATCACCTGATTGAAATTTCTTGAACCATCTGGTTGCGTTGCTGTGGTCCACGGAACCTTCCCCTTTCCCATGACAAATGTTTCGTGTTGCTTGAGCAGCGTTATGGCTGTGTTCAAACTGGTAAAGCAAAAGTTCCCTAATTAGCCGGTTGTGGCTGTTCATCTTTTAGGCATCCCAACCACAGACAAAACGAAAACAAGCAATGCTGTTCACAGCAACGACTACCACTTCATATCCTTTTCAACTGACTGCAGTGTGTGACTTGAACTAGTGTAAACACGTGACATATCCGCCACAGCACATGCGTTTATGCAAATATTGCAACACTTTAGACTCTCCCTCTGTAATATATGAATGAAGTACAATTTTTGTTCCAAAGAAGACATTTGAAAGGAGCTAAGTAGTCAGAAAGTAGGACACATTCAATTCAACAAGTGGATGCTCTGGTTCCATCAAAGAATGTAATTCTTACTTTCAATATCCCTCAGTGTTCTGTTAAGACAATTGCAAGGTGCAACTGGGAATCCTTTATTCTTTTGACTGTTGTAGATGTCAGGTATTTGGCTGTTTGCAAGTCCCTTGTGTTAAACCTATCTGCGGATAATGTATGCATTGAACTCTCTCTCCCAAACATGAATTTGTTTGGTGTATTGTAGGAGTAGCTGTATGGCTTTCCTTCTCCTGTACTGTTTAAAGTGGTTTCAAAAGTAAACACACTAAAACATCTTAGTTATTTTGAAGTTTGCAGAAAAGTGGTACCTCTTGTGACCAGTGAACCTTCATATGCTGGCATAATGAAGGCAACTTGAATATCTGCAACTCAACACTGAAATCTCTGTACCACTTTGTGTGTCCAGTAGTAGGTGTTTTTCTTATTCCAATACCAAAGTCAGAATCAGTGTTGGCAGAGATTTTTGCCTGAAATCAGTAGACCAGAGCTAACAAAATCAGTAGAAGTCAGTAGATCTGTTTTTCTTTCTTTCTTTGCTTGAAATATACACTACATGTCAAATTTAATGCATACTTCGATGCATTCTCAATGTGAATAAACATTCAAAACTACAGATATTTCAAATAATACAAGCACTCCACAGATTCCCATTTAACATCTTAATGCAAATTCAAACTACTATTGCCCTGGTTAACTTTTTTACACGACATTAGTAATGATCAGCTTTTAAAAACTAATGGTGCAGATAATAAGGACATTGGCCCCAACAGAATCACAGTTGTATCAGTCTTATTTGTTCATTTGTTGTCTTCCACGAAAAAAAAATTATGAACTTACTTTTCTTAAATCATGAAAGAAATACGGGATTACACCATATAATACAAATTTTGAAGATGGCAATCCGATTTTTGGTCTAAATGTGACAAGGATGGTAAGTCAGATAATATTCAAAAACTTGAAAATTTCATCGTCCTGGACTCGATCCCGCGTCTCCCAGATAGCGCCCGGGTATGCTAAATCACTACACCACCCAGAACAACCAAGTTTCAAGTTTCAGATTAATTTTAATATAACCAACACAGGATTCGCTAGTCGAAGCAACCAGCATTCATGTTTAGCGAATCTGGATGAATGCCGGTTGCTTTGACTAGCGAATCCTATGATGGTTATATTCAAATTAATCTTAAACTTAAGAGTTGGTCATTCTGGGTGGTGTAGTGATTAGCATACCCGGGCGCTATCTGGGAGACACGTTATTGAGTTCCGCTCCAGGACGATGAAATTTTCAAGTTTTCGGATATTATCTGACTTACCATCCTTGTCACATTTACACCAAACATTGGATTGTCATCTTCAAAATTTGTATTACATTTCTTACTAAACAGTACCCAGATGTTCTCATAATAGGTGAAACAACTGCCAAACTCAGGAAAGTGTCATCATTATTAAAATGTCCAACTATAGACATTGTTCTAATATTTAGGGTTTTAGCATAATACTGGAGAGTATTCTTTGTATAACAGACAGTAATTAGCCACCTTGATTAAAAAAATCATAACCAGTATGGATTTAGAAGTAAATCTATTTAGTTTGCAGGTAATATTAAAATTACAAGCACAGTTTGTTTCTTCTCTTCAGACAAGTGCTGGTTTGAGGATTTATTAACAACTGCATCAGTAGACAGTAAAATCCTCTCCAACAGCATTCATCCAATATTCATTTTTTATCAACTTATACAAAAAAAAAGGGGGGGGATCTTTTGGAGATGTTTTTACTTTTCTAAGTCACTCGATAAAAGTAACCGTAATAAACTGCTTCAAAAATTATATAATGTTAGTATTAGAGGTACATACATATCACTAAGCTGTTCTCTGGGATTCAGAAGTTAGCTTCATAAAGAAAAGACAAACTACCAGATCATTTTTAACATTATTTACTTACTGTTGCCATATCAAACTCCTCCATTTACAGTGATCTTGACACACAACTCGGGCTTTGCTGACATCCATCGCACGACATACACAAGATCTTCTATACTTCATACTCATAATTTGTTTCTCATGCAGACACTCCTGAATTTGATCCTCCCATGACTTCCTTGGCCTTCCTCTGCCTTTCCTTCCTGCCACTTGGGCTGAAATTTTTTTCTTAGTAAGCATCTCATCACCCATTCTTTCAACATGGCCAAACCACCGAAGCATATTAGTCTCCACCTTGCTAACAGCATTTTGCTTCACAGTACACAACTCCAACACATCTTCATTCCTCACATGATCAGAACGTGTCTTGCGCCCCTCCCGTAAGTTACACATTTCTCCAGCACACAAGACTCCTATGTTTCTTCTGTATTACCCAGGTTTCACTGCCATACATCAGAGTAGGAACAATTACATTTTCATACACAGTCATGCGCGACTCCCTTGAGAACCCATCATTCCTGTGAAAACTTCCCAAGGCAGCTTATGACTTTCAATGAAGAATTCACTCTCCTACTAATTTCATCATCCAATTTGTTCTCTCTGTTGTCAAACATGCTTCCTAAATACACAAACTCATTCATTTGGTCAATCACTGTGCCATTTAGACTTATGTTACATTCAGAACTACCAGTTCCTCGCTCAAAAACCATAACTTTGGTTTTTTCCTTATTAATACTAATACTCAGTTTGAATTTCATGCAAACTTCGTACATCTGGGACAACATACTCTGCAACTTACTTTTGCTCTCTGCCTGCAGGACAGTGTCGTCAGCATAGAGCAATCTGCACACACGGATATCCACAAGACATAAACCAGTATCACTCATTGGCATCATGCATGCATGCATATATTAAACAGCCATGGTGACATTACACAACCTTGCCTGACTCTTGCATCAATAGGAAATCATTTTGATAAAACGCCATTCACTCTTACACAAGCTCTACTGCCAGCATACATGGCTTTTACACTATTAAGTAGATTCCCGGTAACACCATATTCATTCAATAATTTCCACAGAAGTGTCCTATTTACTCGGTCGTAAGCTTTCTCCAAATCTATGAAGGCAGCAAAAACTTTCTTACCAACAGCCAGATACTTTTCAATCATCATGCATAATGCAAAAATTTGGTTAGTGCAGCCTTTACCAGGCATGAAACCACTCTGAACATCCCACACTTTCTCTGATGTAAGACTGCGTACTTTTTCAATAATGACCTTACCAAACACTTTCCCTGGCACACTCAGTATGCTAATACCATGATAGTTCTCGCAGTCAGTCTGATCACCTTTTCCCTTATACAAAGGAATAATCCTTCCAATCCCGAGGGACCATTCCTAGCTCCCAGCGCAACTAGCAAATTTCAGTTAGCCAGTCAATTGCAGTGTCACCACCATATTTCAACATCTCGGCAGTTATGCCATCAACTTCCGGAGCCCATTCTGAAGAGATTTTAGAGCTTGACACACCTCTTCTCTTGAGATTCCTCCTGTGCTTTCCTCCTTCACTGTGACATCATCTGCTTCTGCCTCAGAATCACCTTTGCTTTCCTGATCTAATAACTCACAGAAGTATTCACCCCATCTTTCACTTAACTCATTGGGCTCCCATATCATTTCTCCACTTCTATTCTTCACACAACTTTGTTTCTCCTATTTTTCCCGAGTCTCGCGTGCTTCCAGAAAGTTTCTATCTTTCCAAAAAGCCAATTCATGCCTTTCCACCTTCTTTTTCCTATCTTTTGCCTTACTCCGGCGAACCAGCTTAGCTGCTTCACGCTTCTTACAGCGGTATTCATCCACAGAAACTCTACCTTGCAACATCCCCAGATAGGCATCCTTCTTTCTCTTTACTGCCTCTTTAATCTCATTATTCCACCAATCCTCACCTCTGTTGTTACCTACTACTATGGTACCACAGACCTCCTCCTCAGCAGCAGTAACAACACAGTTCTTAAAACATTCCTACTTCTTTTCTACATCCCTCTCGCATGACTTCAGTCATTCTCTGAGTAAGTTAGCATAATGCTGATGGTCTTCAGGAAGCCTCTCAACCTTTATTCTTTCCACCCTAGGCCTCTTCTTATTCCTTTTACTCCAGCCAACATTGTTTCACTCGTGACACTACCAAGTAATGATCAGAGCCAACATCTGCGCCTCTCATCACACGAGTGTCAACTAAGTGTTTCAGACGCCGATCGTAAACAACAAAATCGATTGCACTCTTTTGACCAAGAGTACGACTTTCCCAAGTATATGTGTGGATATACTTGTGGTTGAAAAATGTATTAGATACACAGAAACTTTTCTCAATGCAGGGTTCAATTAACCTTTCACCATTGTCATTTACACAAGAATAATTAAACTTACCTAGAACATTGTCAGAAATCGCATTTTGCGCTCCTACTCGAGCATTGAAATCCCCTGCTATTATAACTTTTTCTTTAGCACCAAACTGGCTCAAAACAGCTTTTAGCTCATCCCAGAAATCCTTCCTATCGGAAGGTTCCGAATCACAAGGAGCATACACTACAACAATTGCTATTCTCTGAAGTTTCACTTTCAGACGTATCCAGAGAATTCTCTCACTAATGCAGCTGTAATGGATCAAGTTGTTCATCTTTTCACTTAAAATCACACCTACATTAGCTTGTCCCCTAACATTATCCAATACTCCAGACCACATACTCACCGTGCCACTCACTTCTTCTATCCTAATTTCCTTCTTTTTGGTTTCACTTACACACAGCACATCCAATTTATACTTATTCATTTGTTCAATCACCTCATTAATCTTGCCATTTATACTTCTAGTATTCCATACACCAATCTTACACTCACTTAACCATGGTCTCTTTCTCATGCGCCTTTTAGAAATTTCAGGGCTATTCCGTGGTGGACCGTCCTTCTCCAGTGTGGTAGGTCCACTGCATCCCACACTTGAGTCAGTTTTTTCATTTCTTTTTGTCTTTTTAATCAGGTAAATACATCAGTGTGGGGGATTAGACCACAGCTGACGGTTCCAGTTGGTCATTCAACCTAAGGATTCTGGAACAAAACCCTGTGAGTTGGGGTCTTTTTGCCAATGTCATACAGAACTAGCTGTCACTTCTCTAAGATTCACAGAGGCCCTTGTTGCTGTTCTGCACGCCATTACCCACGGAGCGCCCCGAGAAGGCAAATCCATCTCTCACTAAGGCCGCCCGATTCTTCGTGAGAGATGGGTTTGCCACCTCGGGGCGGTCCGTGGGCATCAGGAGCATCATACAAATTATTGTACAGTTATATGAAAAAGCATCCATCAGAATATTACGCCACGAGTCAAAAACTTAGGCATAACAGTAGAAAATTCAGGAGGTTGCCTTAAAACAAAACAGAAAGAAAAGAAAAATATCAGTAGATTCCTGTGATTTATACAATTCTATCAGTAGAACAGCAGACAAGAGCTAAAACCAGTAGATCTACTGATAAATCAGAATAGAAACAACTACTGTAATGCTAGCTGTGATAACTACAAAACTAGAACTGATAAAAGTTATGCTATTAGACTTCCCTAAAGGCAGGTGATTTTAGTGGCATGCCAAAGTCCTTTTGGGCCAAAAATACCACCCATATGAATGCGCAAAGAACACTTATAGCGCAGTAAATTCGTTTAGTGGTGTAAATTTGTTTAAAGATTTGCCAAGCTTTCACACTACTGGCAATGTAGACATAACAAGTCTGTATACATTTAAAGTCTGTCTATGTCAAAAGTCTACTTCTATATTACGGCTACATTGCCTTGAGAAAGCCTCCCAGTGGAGTGTGAGAGCTTGGCGAATCTTTATACAAATTTACACCACGAAAATAAATGGATTTACTGCTCTATAAGCATTCCTCGCATATTCACTACCTGGTGTATTTAAAATGAGAGTACCACCCATATGATTTTCAAGGGATTCACCACAAAAAGAATTGACCACGCAGCAATTAGAAATAGTGAAAGGTTATGGGTAAAACTAATTTGAATCTTTTCAATTCAGTTGTGTTTTCATATTAAAACAACTTTTGTGTTTGCTTTCTTTCATTGGAGCTATGATAATACAATGGAATTATTAGGGATCCAGTTCATGGTTTAATGAAAATAAAAAGGTATTTCCTTCCCACTCTAGTGCATTACTGCCTTCAAGAGCCCAAACTTCAATCCTCAGGCATACTTTTGGTTTAGTGTTACTGCATGTTCCACAAAGACCACGACAATACTTGTCTTGTAGTGAAGTGACCATCCTAATTCCCCTGATTGTGCATGTCTTTTCATGCTGTGACAGTTCAGGTATCACTGTCACAGCATGAAAAGACATGCACAATGTTGCTTGGAGTTTGTTGCACATTTCTGCTATTAACTACTATCTTCATTTTTTGGAGGGATTTTGCTACACACCTATTATGGCATAATTGAAATAGAGATCCTAGGGTTGTAGGGTGAAATGCCTTTTGTCTTTCTCTTTGTCTCCATGTCACACTGTAGAGTGTACCTGTTTTCATCATTCAATCCATATTTAGTTATTAACATGTCAGTGTGATTACCCACTCTATCTGGATGGCTTGTGTGTACTAAGTTGGGTTGTGTTTTCACTCTTATATCAGCAAGTAGTTGTTACTGTCATCTCACCATGCTAGATGGAATCTTGATCAGGCGAAGTAACATGCTATTGCAGTGTGAATTGCATCATGCATATGGGAACTATTTAAGCTATTTCAGTAACCACCTTCTGAGATTGCAGGGTATCTAGAAACACCTAAAATAGAGTAGGAAAGCCAAGTACACCAAACTGATTGCTTTCAAGAAGGCAGAGGAATTTGAGTAGTTGTTTTGGATCAGAGCCAGAATGGTTTGAAGCTTTGGTATTATGTGTGTGTGTGTGTCATCACGTTCACCATGCTGATCACACTCACACATCTCATCACACATTAATTTTGGTGATTCTATTGATGTTGGAGTTATTGCTGACTGCCTGGGTAAAACTTTTGCTGTGGTGCCCAGCTGCAGCAAGTTGCCCTCCTTCATTCGAGTAAAAAACACACCGTGTATACACGATACATATAAAACCTGAGATAGTTAAAATCTACAAGTTTAAAAAAGCTTTAACGTTAAAACCAGATGTTAGGTTACATAAAAAATTTTGAACCCACTAGGGTTCATCATCAGATAAGGTAAAAGGTTACAAGATGTAGTGGAGCATATTTTATAACAACTTTGAGTGAGTCGTAATTCTCATGTAGGTTTAGTTCATCAGGTGGTCAATGTCATATCGTGACATCATATACAGTTACAAGTGATCCATCATTAATAATGCATATCGGGAACCTTGAATCAGTTGTTTCCAGGGAGTTGGGATTTCAGCTGGAAGGTAGTCATTACAACATTTGTCCCCACTGTTACAGATGTATAGACTTTCTGCCATTGATAGTTGGGATTTGAACCTAGGGATTGAGAGAATAGTAGCTTCTTTCCAAATTGGAAAATATAAGCCCTCGTTCACCAAACGTAACAAAGCTTGTAGAATTAGAAGAGGTATGAACGCTGTGAGAGTGTTCTTTCAGTCTTGCCTTCAAAGACCATTTTGTAGAGCCTATGTAAACCTTTGAGGGTAGGGTATTGTCCATTGTTCATAGTGGAATACTGTAAATACCATAGTGTGATCCCATAAATACAGGGTCACGATAATTTTTTTATCTTGGACAAAATATTGGTGGTTTTGACCCCGAAATCCAGGTCATGGCGATGACAGGCATTTTTTAGAAGGGGACAGTGATTTGGTTGAAGTTTAGTAATCCTATATATTTCTTAGTATTAAAGTCTTTACATAAGGTGGTAGATTCAGAAAGCAGAATCTTCTTGTAAAGACGGTTGATGATATGTCTATTATACCCATGTTCTTCAGTAATTTTCATAATTGCGTGAAGTTCTTGATTACACATTCAAAGGGCTGAAGAATGTGAAATGGCCCTACGAAGCATAAACCTTAATGCTTCCAATTTATAACTCATAGGATGTGATAATGTTGCTGGTGTAATCGAGGTGGTCGAATTGGGTTTGCGATAGATATAATACTGCAGAGAGAGATCAATATTGTTTCTTTCAACAGTGAAGTCAAGAAAAGATAGTTTACAGTTTGATTCCAGTTCTAAGATAAACTTCTTGGGTGAGAATTGAGACGACATAAGAGTAACAAATGAGTTGAGATCTTCGAGTGAATGTTCCCAAAAAATAATATATCAACATAACATATATAAACTGGGTCATAATGTAGCTTCTTCCAATGCTCTTTCTTCGAGGGGTTGCATAAGGATTTTAGATAACGGGGGAGAGTGGTGAACCCATGGGCGCACCTCCCTTTGACGATAAATAATATTGTCAAATTTAAAATATCTTTTTAACCAAAATTAAGAGCTTGAATGGTAGCTTGAATTTCGACAGGAGATATGGTGTTCAAAGCAGTAAGTTTTATTTTGATAAGTTGGTGAACTTCATTTACCGGAACATTGGGGAAGAGTGATATGGTGTCTTAATGATGCCATGTCATGATGTAGGGTTGACCCGTAGGTTGGTAGCATTTGATTTTTTTTTTTTTCAAAGCTTCAATGGAATTGGAGACAGAAAATTGTGAGTTGTGAATTAAGGGGGTTAAGAACTGAGTGAGAGTCTGTTCCAATGGTCTGATTGGGCTAGCTCTATTTGAGACCAAAGGATGTATGGAGGAGCCCCTCCTTGTGGGGTTTCAGTTTCCCAAAAAAAACTCTGGGACTCTAGGGCCACAAAGAGGGGCCCATGTTATTCACTATGAAAGCTGGGAGGTTGCCATATTCTCACAATTCTCATATCCTCCTCCATTCAAACTGCTGATTTGAAGGCTAGAGAAAAACTGAGATTTTGCCTTGAAACTGCTTTGAAAAAGTCTTGTAACACTGTGTGGAGATGCAGCCTACTCTGTGACTATGACTGCAGTGTTAGAATTAGAAATAAATCTACTGGCCCAACGGACCACTTGAATTCGTAAAAAAAAAAAAGATTAAAAAAATTTAAAGACATTTACAATATATGTAGAAAATAACATACCATTTCAATGGAATTATCTCCCATATTTGTTTTTAAACCTATCATTAGTTTAGCAGCCCCAAAAGAAAACTATACAGCAAAGTAAAAGAAAAAGAAAATAGATATTCATTTTTGAACTTGTGACAAATTAGAAAATGAAAAAACTTTCTGGCCATCGGGGCCAGTTAAAATCAATAGTTCAGTGGTCCGACGGAAGTTTTACTGGCCAGTGGGCCACTGGGTAATTCGAACGCTGGACTGGGTTATGGAATATCAGCTTGCATTCATTGCTGGTTTATCCTCTGCCATGTACTTCAAAGTGCATTTCAGTTGACCTCTGCAGTTTACACTAAGAACATGGCATTCCTTTGCATTCCATTTTATCTAACACATTGCAAATTTTCTTTGCTACTAACATCATGCCCTGGGAAATGCATAATGGCTTCATCATATTCTCTCAGAAGAACTCACCCCGCACGGGGATAACTGGTTTTCCAGTTATTTGGGGAGCGGCGCCCCCACGGCCCGAGCTAACCTTGTGACGGTTTCTATTGCCTCTTCGGCTTTGACAATTACATCACCGAAGGGACAGCTGTTCATCCAGCTGATGGGGGATGGCGTCCCTACGGCCCGAGCCGATTTTCTCTTATTGTTTTGCTTTTTTCGTCTTTAGTTCATATATTGACATGTACCCGCCTCAGTTGTAGGCTGCTGAGGTTGTGATGAGGCGCCTGCTCCGGGTTTTGTTCCTCGTTCTTTTCCCTGTCTTTTCTCTTTTATGTTACATTTTCTGTTTTTCCGGAGCTGGTTAGCTTAGACCTACCTGCATGTTTGCCGTGTGCGGTGACCCGTACAGGTGGAAAAGGGGATGCTGGAGGCTGAGGTATCTGGGGGCCGGGTTGTAGTTGTCTCCAGATGCCAATACTCCTCTTTGCCCTCTGCTTCACCCTAAATGGGAGGCTGGGAGCTAACCCACTCCTAGTCAGGAAGTCTGTGGCCGAGTGGTGTCCAGCCTTCTAGCGGCTTGTCGTTCTGTTTGGCTGGGTGAGTTTGGGGGTAGGGTGGGCATGCCAAAAGGGTGTTCTCCGGGCACGGGAAAGTCTGGGTGCACGCTGAGCCTGTGTCTGCCCTACCAACTTGCTATATCCGCTGACTATCCCTAGAGCCGTGTCCTGCGTCCTCTTGGGCTTGCGGACCTCCGACTCTCCCTTGTTGGGCTCGGTAGTGGGTGGGGAGGTCTGCGGACGAATCTTTTCACTCCTTCATGGAAAACCCAAGTGTTTCCCATGCTACCAATTTAAAGCGCCCTGTGGAGGAAAGTACACCTTCCTCCACAAAGAAACTTGTCACATCAAATTGCAATGCTCTGTTTCTTTTGATCAAATCTGGTGACTCTTCACAGTCACTCAGTTCGAAGAGTCCCTTCTGGATCAACAAGGCTCTGCAAGCCGTTGCTGGCTCTCCAAAGAGTGTGAAGAAGCTCACTTCAGGGGATCTTCTTGTGGAAACATCTAATCCACGCCACAGTGCCACCTTGCTGGAGACGACCGTTTTGCTTGGCATTCCTGTCCAGGTTTCTCCACATGGTTACCTCAATTCCTCTCGCGGTGTTGTCAACTCCCGCGACCTGCTTGAGTGCAGCGATGAGGAGTTGCTGGTGGAACTTGGTGAACAGCATGTCATTGGGGTTCGACGGATTCTTTTCAGGCGGGATGGGAAATCTATTCCCTCCCGTAACATCATCCTGACTTTTGACTCCCCAACCCTGCCTACTTCCATCAAGGCAGGTTATTTACGGCTTGATGTTCAGCCGTATATCCCGAACCCCTTGTGTTGTTTCAGGTGCCAGCATTACGGTCACTCCCAGCAGTCTTGCCGTAATGTTGCTAAGTGTGGTCGCTGTGGTTCCACAGAACACTCTTTGGCAGATTGCTCAGCAGAGTCTGATCATTGTGTCAACTGCGAAGGGACTCATCCTGCATCTTCTAAGCAGTGTCCAAAGTGGATAGAGGAACAGGCAATCCAACGCCTGAAGACAACTGAGCATCTCTCATATCCCGAAGTTAGACGGCGGATCGCCCCTTTACAACCAGGCCGGCAATCCTATGCTTCAGTTGTGGTGCAAAAGGCTTCAGTGGCGGTCCAGACTGAGGTGACCATCCCAGCGCGATGTCCTTATGATTTTGAGGACATCGTTGCTGCTGGATTGGAGGCACTGCAGTCTCGCCGCATTGCATCCAAGGCGACATCAACATCGTCGCCGAAACCTTCCTCTGTGCCGAAAACATCTGTCAGCACAGGGACCCAGGGCACTGCTAAGAAGAAGCCAGAGAAGATGAAACCAGGTTCCTCCTCCCCGAAACAGAGCAGGCAAAAACCACCTCCTAACACAGGGGGCAAACACAGCCCTGTGTTGCCTCCAGACACTGCGGATGGCTTGGAGGTGATGGACGACACTGAGACCTTCTAGTCGTCTGTCTTCATTCTGTCATTTCATTTTTCATTATGGCCACGCTCATTCAGTGGAATTGCCGAGGTCTGCGATCCCACATTGATGATTTGAAAGGTTTACTGTCTTCGAACACACCTGTGTGCGTTTGTCTCCAGGAGACAAAGCTTCGCACGACGGACACTCCTTCGCTGCGGAGACATTCAATTTTCCGCAATGATCACCAGGACGGCGTTATCGCCTGTGGAGGAGTGGCCGTCGTCGTTCCTCATGGTGTTCCTGTCACTGCAGTTGCCCTTCGGACGACTTTGCAGGCAGTGGCAGTGAGACTATCTGTGCACACACTCTTCACGGTGTGTTCCATGTACATACCACCAAATGAAGCTGTAAGCCTTTCGGATCTGGAAGATTTAGTGACCAGCTGCCGCCTCCTTTCTTCATCTTAGGAGATTTCAATGCACACAATCCGTTGTGGGGTTCTCCCACTCGTGACTCCAGGGGCCGTGTTGTTGAGTCCCTTCTCTCCAACACGTCCCTCTGTCTCCACAACACCGGGGCAGTGACGTGTTTTCATGAACCCACCCGCTCGTACTCAGCCATTGATTTGTCTCTGAGTTCACCATCATTATATCCTGCCTGGTCCTGGAGCGTGTCTGGTGATCCCCTTGGCAGCGATCACTTTCCCATCTTCCTCCGTCTAACGAGTGGCGGGTACCGTGACCCTTCTCGCCCTGCTAGATGGAATATTGATCGTGCCAAGTGGGACACATTCACGGCTTCGGCCTTTATTACTCTGGCAATGGTGACCTCAGGAACAGTCAATGACGCTGTTGCGGCGGTAACGGATTGTATTGTGCGAGCGGCAGAACTTACCATCCCCAGGACGTCGACTAAACTTCCACGTTGCCCGAGACCTTGGTGGAATTCCACTTGTATGGCAGCTCGTCGGGCCCAACATCGGGCTTGGGGTAGGTTTCGTCGTTACCCCACCGACGCGAACCTACTTGCTTTCAAGAAAGCCAAGTCCTACGCGCGATTGGTTCGTAGGCGTAGTCAACGGGAGTCCTGGATACAATATGTATCCGGGATTAACACCAATACCAGCCCTAAGATCGTTTGGGACAGGATCCGTAAGATTCGGGGACAGTACCCATCTGGGGAAATCTCCATTCTTGAGAGTGGTGGAGGGACGGTTGCTGACGCTCAGGGTATTGCTGACTGTCTGGGCGCCGCTTTTCTTCGGTGTCCAGCAGCAGCAATTACCCTGCTTCGTTCCGGCAGTTACAGCCGCGGCTTGAACGGTCCAAGATTTCTTTTGGACCGTTTTCTGCCACAGATTACAACAGCCCGCTGACTGCCGTGGAGCTGAAGACCGCTCTGAATCGGTCCGGCCGGACATCTGTCGGACCAGATAACATCCATTACGAAATGCTGAAGCACCTTTCTCCGTCCTCTCTTGAATGTCTGCTAATCCTGTTTAACAGGATTTGGCAAGAGCATGTCTTTCCCGAATCTTGGCACGCTGCCATTGTCGTTCCTGTTCCCAAACCTGGTAAAGATCCCACCAACCCGTTGAACTACCGGCCAATTGCTATGACGTTCGTTTTTGTGATCATCGTTTTCGTCATTTTCACTCTCATCTGTTGGACGAAGGAGCAGCTACGCTGCAAACCATTATTGGCGAAGCCTGCGACGTTAAAGCAGTGTTTTCGTTTTTACAAGATATTGACTTTTTTAATCTTATCTAGATTTTAACTTGTTCACTATCATTTTTACCGCATCAGCCTGTTTTTAACCTTGTGTACGTTTTTTATTGATTTTGTTTTGTTTTGATGTCTTTTGTTTGGCGCTCTTTGGCCAACCTTGGCCCTTGTGCCATTAACATCAATTAACCAACCAACCAACCAACCAACCAGAAGAACTCAGACCTGATCTCCACCCAGATCTTCATCTCAGGTTGCGTTCATCTGCTAATGCTATTCCTGTTGTGTTGGGTGTATCTGCTATCCCTGAAAGTGAAGTTCAGGAAAGTTTTGAATGTCTTGAAGGTGTTTATGGTCAGTTCTTTGGGATTGGGCAGGTATACTTACCACTTTAGTTTAGTCAAAGCTGGACTATGGCTATGTATTTTACAATTTGTCTAGAAAATCCATCCCTAAGACTAAATCTCTTGCATGGCCCAGCTTTTTTTTTTTTTTGTCTCTTACTGATAGCTTTGCACCTCTTGGGTACATAGGTTTGTTGAATGATACAAGCAAGCTGCATCTGTGTGTTGTGAGTAGCTATACCTGTACAGCTTTGGAGTGTAATGCTTTACCAAAATAGAGCTCCTGCATAATATTAGTCAAATTTGTGTTGTTGTTTTTTTTCCCTTTAATATTTTGTCACACATTAAAATTTTAGTTACTCTCTACTAAGCATAATGAAGAGGTTATGGCATTATTTGAGAATGGTTCAGTTAGAATCTTCATCTGAATAAAATGTGTAATTTCCCATAGCAAAAAGGTTGTTATGGCCGTTCTTTAATATGATTCTCTTGCAATTGTTATGTCAAGAAAAAAATGATTTTCTGTTGCAGAAGGTTATATACGCATGCAACATCGCTTCAGTGAGAGTCTTTTGGAATCTGTGCATCTAAAAAACAAAATATATTTCTCAATGTGCAGTTGTTGTTTATAGCATTGTATGAATGTGTTTTTCTTTTTTTAATCTGTGGTGGTAGGGGGGTGCAATTTCCACAGCTCAAAGGTTGTTGCATTGAATGAATCAGTGCATCATATAAAAATGCAATTCTGGGAGAGAAGGGGTTGTCATTTACACATAGTGGAAAAGTTATTTCATATTTGGCATGTAATTTTGTTTAAATCAGTGTGAATAAACTGTGTAACATGTGGTCATAGTCCATACTTAGAAGATTGTGCAAAAAATGGATGGAAGTTAAATTATCTATCTTATATTTCTATAGATATAAATAGCCTATAATGAAATGCTGGAAATGTGGTTTTATAAATATTCCAAAATTCATGTGCTCTTATACAAACAAATTTTACACACCTGTCATTGCACATAAAATTCCATAGTATTCATGTTCTTGAAAATATTCCAGAGGCATGGATTTTTATTGTTTTTGTAACACACATTAAGTAAAAATGTTTTCTTTCAATGGGATAAGGGGAAGAAATGTAATAATGCATTATCAACAGAGCGCCATTTTGGCCGGTAGTTAGTAGCAAATTGCTGTGAGCAAATGCATTTTGCTTGTGATAAAAAGTGGTTCTAGCAAAAGTTGCTAGTGGAAAAATTTTGAATGTTTTAGTGAGTAATGTAAAGCGGCAACTGCATTGCGCATGTGGAATGAAGGTCTGCGCCATGGGGAAAAAAATTTGGTGGCGACATGCTGGGGGAAAAAAAAAAAAAATCAACGGCTGCGCGTTCCTTCCGCAAAGCTTGTTGAATGACTTAACTGTAACTCACTCCAGGGTAAAAGCTGGGAGGCATTGCCAAGACTGAATTTTTTTGTCACTCTAGAACCCCCCTGTAGACCGTAACAAATTAGGCACTATGCTATAATTTACCTCCTTTATCTAAAAAGTGGTAAATGTTTTACTTCCTTTTCCTAGATTATGGCTCACCTAGACAACACTGCATGTTCTGAGTCTTCTTCAGATGAAAAAAAGAATTGCTAATGTGAAGTCTTGTGTAACCTAAAATTTTCTTCTGAATTTGTTTTTTCACCGATGATTTAGGAGAATTGTCTCAGCTTTCGTTATGTCTACAGGAACATGATGTTAACTTGCAAACTGTAATGAATCGTATCAGTAGTGTGAAAAAAAAAAACCAACTTAATAAACATGAAATGTAATGACTGCTCAAACCTGGAGGATTTCACAAACGAGGTCCAACTAGTCAGTGGAACAGGGCAATCTAAATTTAAAGATATAAATTTAAAAGCTATAGGATATCTAGTGTGTTTATTTGAAAAGTCAAATACAGGGTGTTTCAAAAAGAAGACCCGATTTCAAAGTAGTATATGTAATAAGACAAATGTGGGATAGTTAAAAAACAAAGATCCAAGTATGAAGGAAGGTCTATAGTTTCACGCACCACAATTACAAATGCTCAATGTGCCCTCCACCTGCTTCACGGACAACATCAAGCCGATAGCTGAATTCATCCCTAACGCGTCGGAGAGTGTATTTCAGACACAAAATTTACTGCGGCCGTGATTCTCGTTCAGAGCTCATCCAAGTCAGCGAGTAAAGGGGAACATAAACAGTCTTTTACGTATCCCCCCCCCAGTCACGTGGTGTGATGTCTGGAGATCTCGGAGGCCAAGTGTGTAGTGCCAAGTCATGGGGTCTCCTGCGTTCAATCCAACGCTGAGGCAATGTGTCATTTAGAAACCAACGAACTTGGAGATTCCAATGTGGTGGTGCGCCGTCCTTCTGCAAAATGTAATCTTCAGAGTCGTCCTGCGGCTGTGGAAGTAGCCAGTCCTTCAGCATTGCAAGATAGGAGTTGCCCGTAACTGTGTTTTCCGCAAAAAGAAAGGGCCATAAACCTTTCTAACAGAAACCGTGCAAAAAACATTCAGTTTTGGTGAATCATGTTCATGTTGGAGAGTTTCATGTGGATTCTCCAGTCCCCATATGCGAACATTGTGGCGCGAAACTTTCCCCCTTACATGAAAGGTTGTACCGTAATCACGGACATGGTCTTGTTAAATTCGAGCACACAAAATTCCTTCTGTTGCCTCGACGCCATCTTCTCACTCACTAAGCGTAGCGGCTGTTTGGACGCTCATGCTGCCGTCTAGCGGTAGTCATAACAAACTCTGGGCCATGCCCGTAGACATGATACAAGTCGCATTTATCGGTGGTTCGTGGTTGCCAAGATATCCACTTTTCAAATCGGAACATTCTTTATGAAACACCCTGTATAATAGATTCACTTATCAGCAATATTGACTTGCATTTTGAAACACTAATAAACGACTCCATTGCAAAATGTGCAGCAATTTTTGAAGTCGCGAACTGGCCATTCAACGCTGATGCAGACAAGTTTCAAAATTACAGGATTCAAGATTCCTTTAACACTGGCCAAGATTGAACTGGAAAACATGCTTAGAGAATTCATTGAATTTAAAAGTGATGCTAAAGATAATCACCAATCTGACGTACAAAAAGGAACAACTGTTTTCTGGAAACTGTTTCTTGAAAAGTACAAACATTATAAAAACATTTTGGCACTAGTAAAAATATCCAGTATATTTCAGTTATCTACTTCTGCATGTGAGATTGGGTTCAGTTTCATGAAGAGAATCCAGGGTGACTGGAGGTGCAGTTTAAACTTAAACATTGAATGCTCTCTTGAGTATTGAGGTTGAAGGTATATCGAAAGACAAGTTTGACCCCAGGCCTGCTGTTTTAAAGTGGTATGATGAAAAGACCTGAAACCCAGATCATAAACCATACAGAAAATAACTTAAGATTTTAAAAAATGTTCTTGAATTTTGTGAATAAAGTTAAATAAAAAGAAAAATGTTTTTAAATATTTGCATTCAAATTTAAATTGTTAGAAGTAATCTGTCAGGTCATGAAAAGGTGAGTAATATCTAAATATTTGTAGTCTTTTCAACATTACAATGTTACAGTTACAGGGGTGACATCAAAATTTGTCATGGTTGACAAATGGAGGGGACATGTTAAAGTTTCTTTTGTATAATGTTAATAAACTTTTACTAGTAGATAATGCAATTTGCTAATAAAAAACAAGGCCACTAGCAAAAATGTTGCTACTGCTAAAAAAAAAAAAAAAAACGAAATAATGTCAGTTTGCTGAGAGGGAAAAATTTGTCTTTTAAAACAAGTAGTAGTAACTTTAATACAGATGCACATGACACACATTGACACATGTTCAGCCCATACCGAGAATATCAATTTTATTTTGAATTGATTGGTATCCTGTTGCCACAGCAGTGTGCTGGACAGATGATCTATGAATGAGGGATTTAAGAGTGCTCAACCCCTGGATTTAGGGGCTGTAAATATTGCGCAATCTGTAGAAGGCAGCTAAAATGAAACTTAAGGTTTATCCTTTTCGTTAGTAACTGAACATCAGTGAGTGTAGGGTAAGCTTTTGAAAAGTTCAATACTAAATCAGAACGATAACATCTGAGGGCAATATTCAAATGTTTGATTTAGAAAATACAGTTGAACTTTGTTATAGTGTCCTCTCTTAAAGTGACACCTGCCGCCCTGGTGGCGCAGTGGTCTAAGCGATGGCCTCTGATCATTCGTCCGTAAGGGGTCCGGGTTCGAATCCCGGTGAGGCATGGATGTTGTGTTTGTCTTATGGCACTGGCTCTCTCCCTTCCCTGGAACCAGTGACCCTAAATTAGGGACGGGCGACTGCTTATAGCCCATTGAGTTGCTCACGGTGGTCGTTAAATCTCCAATAAAAAAAAAAAAAAAAAAAAAAAAAGTGACACCTCGGCTATAGTGTCAAGGACCAGGCAGTCCCGCCAAAATTCCCATTGGAATAATGCTATTCATGCTCGGTTTTAGCGTCACCTGAACCTCGGATAAAGCGACAAAGATGTGCACTATGTATTTTGTATGCTGTACTATACAGTGTATGTACAGGATGATTCAAAAGTTCCCGAACTCTGAATTCAATTATTTCTACCACAAATATAGTGATGTATAACTATTTTTACAGACTGCTATATTGACACTCATAATTACAGGTAGTGGAAACCACTTTACAATAGATGCTAGAATTGTCCACCATTCTGTTGAAGACACAAATTCACCCGCGGACACTCTTTTCAGCGTGTTGGCTGGTATGCACCTCACGGCTGTAATGATGTTGTTCTGCAGGTCCTGTACTGTCTTAGGGTTGTTGTGCTAAACTGTGTCTTTCAGATAGCCCCACAAATAAGTCTGGAGGACTCAAGTTTGGTGAGCGAGGTGGCCAAAGTTTTTTCGAGATTAATCAATCGTGGAAGAACTCGCGGAGCATCTCCATTGTGTCGTTTGATGTGTGGCACGTTGCTCCATCTTGTTGAAACCAACAGTAACATTCGTGTTCTTCCAACATAGCTACAAATTGATGGATATCTGCACACACAGCTGAATTTACAGTTGTGTCAAAAAAAAAAATTGCCCGGCAATTCGCCGTCTATACATGGCACACCACACTCCAACTTTCTGACAGTGAAGTCCAACCTTATGCGATGCGTGTGGATTCTACACAGCCCATATGAGAGTGTTTTGGCAAATGAAACCATGCCTCATCACTGAAAAAAAGTGTTGTTAAGCTGGTTAGTCACATTGTTGCGCATGAAACTCTTAAACCATTGGCAGTAGGCAATGTGCTTTTCCCCGAGTCCAAAGGACGTAGCTCTTGAACTACTCGAATTCTGTATGGCCATAGCTGTAGACGTTTAGTAGACCTCTGGCAGGCTGAATATGATGACCCTATATCTTGAGACAACTGCCGAAGTGACTTTCGGGGAAGATCTCTGCAGGAAAATGTTAATTTTCTCCAGCAACGTGTCTTCACTATGGCCGGCTGCTTTTAGGCTCATTCTGAACACTGTTTTCCTTGGTATAGGTGCATCAGGAAACTTCCTTTGAAAGAGCTGGATGCAACGTTAGTAAGATTTTTCCGCAAAATGAACTTTTAACAAAGCGACTGTTCTTGCGTGAGACTCGTGGTTGACTGAACGTTACTGCTTGCACACATAAGCGCAGTGTCCCGTGGAGCAGCTCATTCCCCAAGGTCACACACAACAGCCACAAGCAGCAGCACTCTGATCTTTTATGGTTTTACAGCAAATACGTTTTAAAAATAGAGTTCGGGGACTTTTGAATTGCCCTGTACCTTTTGTTTTTGAGCCAGAAAAGTAAAATGTAAGATTTTACTAACTTTTCTGGCAAGTGTTTTGAATTAAACTCAGATCAATTTTGGCAGTTTTCTCAATTTTACTGGTTGCTAAAGCTAGCACCCTCCGGTGGCAAGTGCTTCCTCTTTTTCTTCCTGCCACCTCACCCTGCACCTAGCACTTAAGCGGAGCAGCCCTGCCTCTTGTTCGCTAGATTGCCGCTGGCAAAATCAGCAGCCTGGGTTCAGCGTGCTACGCTCCCAGCCATTACAGTTGTATGATTGGGTGAGTAAATTTCACATTTGAAGTTTATTGTGCTTTTCGCCTGCCCTCCATTGGTTATCCCTTTTCCTGGCTGTGACTTGACTGCAGCTGCAAGGCGCCCACTGTTCCACTAGATCTTTTTCTATGTGAAACATATCAGAGGCTTTAACACCCACCCTGTATGTGGCATTTTGCATAGATTTTCTGACTACACTACGTACATTTCAAGTAAACGATGCTACATACATTTTCAAGGAAACAATATGTACATTTCAAGGAACTGAACCACATTAGGTAAGAGGTTAATCTCCAATGAATGTTCAGGAAGTGAGTTAGTCTCTCTCTCTCTCTCTCTCTCTCTCTCTCTCTCTCTCTCTCTCTCTCTCTCTCTCTCACTCACTCACACATATCTGCCTTTGCATTCAGTTTGCTGAGAAAGAACAATTTTAGTATGACTAGTTTAAAACGGAAAGTTTTAACCATAGACGAGAAAGTCAAAATTATAGAAAAAATCGATAGTGGTAGAAAAAAAATCGGATGTTTGCCGTGAATTTAATTTGGTAAATTCCACAGCTATCTGGATATCATCTGGAAAAACAAGGAAAAAATTTTGAGAGCTTTTGAACTTCCAAATGGCCCCAAACTATAAAACACACCGGTCATCCTGATTGAATTGAAATTGATGAAGCTCTGCTAAAATGGTTCAAGCAGCAAAGGAATGCAAATGTTCCTGTCAGTGGGCCTCTTTTAAAGACCATGGCTGAAGAATTTGTCAGACTCTTTGGTGATGAACAATCTGTATGTTCCAGTGGCTGGATTGACAGATTTAAAGCACGACACAACATTTGTTCTAGGAAAGTGTGTGGTGAAACAGAGGACACAAATTTGGAGACAACGAAGGAATGGCTCAATACTGTGTGGCCTAAAGTTAGAGAAGGGTATAGCAACAGTGACATCTTTAATGCTGATGAGACAGGACTTTTTTTAAGTTGTCTCACTATAAAACTTTAAAATTTGAGAGAAACGTGTAGGTGGAAAACTCTAGAAGGAGCGCATTACTGTTCTTGTTTGTACAAACGTGAATGGGACAGAGAAGAGAAATTTCATGATTATAGGTAAAGCAAAAATCCTAGGTGCTTCAAAAATGTTAAAAGCCTGCCTGTGTGATACAGTGCTAATAAAAAACCTTGGATGACTTCTAAGCTATTTAGAGCACAGCTCATTCATTGGAATCAGCAGCTACAGAAGCAAAATTGCAAAATTCTTTTGCTGGTAAATAACTGCCGTACTCATCCGAAGACAAATGATCTTGAGAACATTAAGCTTGTGTTTCTTCCAGAAAACTGCATAGGTGTTATGCAACCCATGAACCAAGGTGTAAGAAGGAGCTTCAAAAGTCACCGTCAGAAATTTATATTGATGAGAATGATTAAGTGCATCAAAAAACAGGAGGATTGCATTATCACCTTGTTGGACGCAATTCGGAACATTCACAAAGCATGGTGGTGAGTGACAGAAAAAACAATTTGAAACAGTTTTCGCCAGGCTGGTTTTAATTTTGTTGAGCTCGAAATTGGTGATGAAGACAAGTTGCCCTTGTCAGAATGGATGCCACAGGTTAACAACCATAGTCTTCCACAGTACAAGAATATTAATGGTTATCTGTAGATAAATATACCGCTACGTCCCGAAATCTCGCAGATCTGGAACGTTGTAAATGAAGTGTTGATTGGAAAACTTAAGATAATGAAGAGGATTAGGAGGATGCCTATGAAGAACCACTCCCCAGCATATGTGATGCTGTTAAGCTGCAAGACTTATCTAGATTTTTCGAAGCCAGGGAAGAGGGTGAAAAAGTGTTGACTAATGTAGCAAAAATAGAAGACAATTTGGATACACTATATACATGTTTAAAAACAAAAATAGTGACACACTTCATGAAAAAGTAGCACATAAGGTATATACTGTACCACATGTCTAGAACTGTACAGTCATGAACACACAGTATGTACGTACATACATACACACACACATACATACATATTCTTTTTTACACTGCATCATATTATTTATGTGCTCTACATAAATACATTACTGTATTTATAGATTTGGTATTTTAGAGTCCTACCCTCCACCAGTTTTATTTCCTAAATGCATATGTACGTACGTAACATTTCTTTTATTATTGTTTGCCTGCTTGTTACGTGAACTTGGTTTAAGACACTCTGTTATAACGACATAAATACTGCGGTCTCTTCGATGTCGTTATAACCAACTTTGAATGTATTTGGAATCGAGAACATTAACGTGGGTAAAGTCTAGTTTCAAACAAACTCCTTCATTTTGTTTACCCCTTTATATCCCCCTCCCCCAAGAAAATGGCAGAATTAATCAGCTCTTAAATGTAATTCTGCTTCCATTTTTTTTGTTGAGTTGCAAATCTGAAACTAACTTCTTTAGATCAGAAAGTGCTTGTGTATTACTGAAAAAAAAGTAACCAAAGAACATTAAAATTAAAAATCTTAAAAAGGTATTTATAAAGATACCAAGAAAAGATTAAGTTTCAAAATTCAGTATCTCACCAAACAGTTTATTTGTAATACTAAAAAAAAAAAAATCTTGAGGCAAATTTAAACCAAGGAGGGAGAAGTCAGTTCCAGTAGAAAAAAAGGATAAAAAACAGAGGTGTAGGTGAGGATGTTTTGAAATGTGTTCCTCTGTGGCCCATTCATTAAAAAAAAAAAAAAAAAAAGATATGTAGGCTGTGTGACATACTGAATTTTAAAAAGTAAGTGCCAGGTCATATGAAGTCAAGAAAAGATGTGTAATGTAATAACTTAAATATGGGTGTGGCTCAGGTGTAACTAAAGATTATGTTCAGTGTATCAACAACAAAAAAGAGAGATTAATTAACAAGAACATTGTTAACAAGCTCCTGCCCAATAATAATATAATTAATGTTTTGGATGGATGCACATGCAGTATAAATAAATAGCCTTATATAAACATAGTTATTATTTAAGTTTTATTTTTCTGCAGTGAATATTTTGAAGGTTAACAACTTTGTTAAACTGTGTTATGATTTGTGTAGTATTTTTAAGCATTACTGTTATCCTATCATTTGCATAACTTACAGCTAGTGGAATTGATTGACGGCATGATTGAAATCCAAGGTGTTGTCACACAACGCAACACAGTAATCTGCAGACATTATGTGTTGTTTCCTGACCAAGATCCAGATAAGTTTTGTGAGTTTGCATCTTTTTCTCACACTTTAAAATAAATAACTATTCAGTTACCTTACATTTGTATGCAATGTATTTATATAACATATTTCAATTGTATAATCTGCATACTATAGTTGAAAAAGTTATAGAATTAGGTTCTGCAAGTAAATACACGGATCATTTCCATGTCAGATCAACACAGTTTAGAATTAAATTCTCCCTTGACTTCTCAGATTTTGATGAAATTTGGTGCATCAAGTGTTCTACATATTTATGAATAGAAATTAAAAAAAAAAAGTTCTGCCTTGTATTATTAAACTCATTTCATAAGTATTTTTAAACTCTGTACACGTTTTGGTTAAAGTTGTTTCAGAAATTCACGTGTTGATGTCGTGCTGTACTGACATGTCGTAGTGCACACAGTATTTGCAGGAGGAAAAGGATGTAATGGAATTAGGAACACATGGTGTCCAAATCATTCCAAGGCAGAAAATTGATGAGACGTTGAAATAGTCCTTTATTAAAGGTTACATGCAATTTTTTTTATTATTATTACATATGATAGTAAAAAGATGAGGTATTAACGCTAGAATCCAAATGTTCAAGTTAGGTACATAAGTGTGAAGTCGAATGAAAAGTGTGTCGACACTTAAGTCACATTTAGCAGTAGGTAATTGTAACAATGGGGTGGGGGTTTACAATGACTCAGCACAGCGACCTGAGGTCTATTGTGCGTCCCCAGCCTTAATCTCGAAAGAGACCAGATGCACGAGCAAAAGCAAGAATGCTCTCGACTGGTACTAAAGAAAGATCATTTGGTCGCAAGTTATGAGTGCCAAAGTGTTAGAGCATGAGTGCTGCAAAAAAGTTAGTCACAAAGAAAATGCAAGAAAGTCTCCTCTTTTAGATGGCATCCTCTATAAAGTGGATCCTCTTTCACCCTAATCAAATTAAGGTGCCTATTAAGACGACAGTGTCCTGTAAGTAGACCAACAATCAGTGTAAGTAGACCAACAAGCAGTCCAATATCCTTTTTTGGCAGTTTAAGGAGCTTCTTAGCTCTATGAGGAAAGGGTCCTTGATTAAGTTCTTTTGACTGCCTCTGTCCCTGGTAGCAAGCCAGAGGCAAGTCCTAATGCAGGCTCTGGACCATAAAAAGCTTGCTCTGCCCCTCTTTAGCAAGAAGGTCAGCTTTTCATTACCTACAAAACCCCTATGTCCTGGCACCCAGAACAGTTGCACTTTGTTCCGGTTTGCCAGTTCAGTTAGGGTCTGGAGGCAGTTCCAAATAATTTTGGATGAAATGCGGCACTGACGGAGTGCCAGTAAAGCCGCCTGACTGTCTGAACGAATCTGGATACACACATTGTGATACCCTTTGATCAGACATTCTGAGGCACATGCCAAAATAGCATACACCTCAGCTTGGAACATGGTAGCATGCCTTCCACAGCTTTGGCATGCACCTCTGGATAGGCAATACTCCCCTGCTCCAACTCCAACATTTGTCCTAGAGCCCCGTCAGTAAACCAAACAGTTTCACCGCTGCATCCAGGAACAAAGGATGCTTCCCATTCACTGCGACTAGGAAAGTTGACACTAAATGCTTTATCGAAATTATATTTTACTAGCATGTTGTCGGTTCCCAGTTGAAAGATGGGCTCCTTACAAAAATACTCCTGAATAGGCTTGTTATGGCTGCCGACCCACAACGAGGGTCTCCTCATACCATTGCAGCATAATCTATATGCTCCCATAATGGCCTCACCCTCAATATGAAGTTGAAGTAGCAGAATATCAAGAAGCAACTCCAATGCAGCTGTTAGTGTAGTTCTCGTTGCTTCTGATATACCTATGCAGGCCAACCTTTGTAACTTGTTAAGTTCATCATGCAGAGGGTAATTCTACGCCACCACACTGTTGAACCATAAGTGACCATAGTATATATCCAGTGCAAGATCCTCGGGTTAAGGCCCCAGGATTTGCAAATAGCACCTCTACATGACCAGAACACTTTCTTGGCTCTGGCAATGCAGTAATCTAGGTGCTGTTTCCAGGTTAAGCCTCCGTCCAAAATGACTCCCAGGTACTTAACCTGTGTAACGAGAGGAATTGTTTTCCCAAAGAGAGTAATACCTCCAAAATTCCTCTTACTAGTGAAAGGCACAAGGGTGGTTTTTGTCAGGGTTTACTGATAGACCAACCTTCCTGCACCAATCCTCAACAAGTACCAGTGTTCTTTGCATTGCACTCGAGACTGTTTTAAAGAATTTTCCCTTGACATAGCAGTAGGTAAGTCTCGTTAGTTGACAATTCTGAGATATAGGGGGAGGGTCCCTCTGAAGACTTCCTGCTTGAATTCACTCGAACACATGAACTCTTAGCCAAAAAAATAGTGTGAAAAACGGAATCTTAAAATATGACGCTTGTATGTAAGATGAAAAGTGAACAATATATAAAAGTTAAAATACGTGTAAACACGTTATTTGCTGCGTGAGAAGGGCAGAAAGTAGTTATTCATTTTACCTGCTGGTGCTCCATAGAATGCAATACAGCATGTTGTCGTTGAGCTGTATCCTTGCTTACGAAAGTTGCAGCAAATCCTCGAAGAACAAATGGAAACCAACGTCGAGTGATTGTTGTAAGTAAACTTGGGTGAGAATCCGGTTGAAATGGGCACAGGTAAATATGGCGTACCGGCCGTACGATAAAATAAGGGAATTATTGTGTAGCTACACAGCACGACTATCACCACTTAGACCACATTGACTAAACTCGCCGCGAACCTCTCTAGAGCCAAACTTAGTAACAGGGCTGCAATGCATTTCGGTGTATGTATATCACCATAATCAGGCAGAATGCCATTTCAGTCATTGTTCGCAGGTATATATATATATATATATATATATCTTCTTTATAGAATATATATATATATATATATACTTAAGAGCAAAACTGAAGACTAAGGAAAAAATTTTAGAATTTAAAACGAAGGGTGCAAAATAACCTGAAAATCAAAACGCGCAACGCAGCAGTTTTGAAAATTCAGAATACACATTCTATAAAGAAGATACCTAAGCAAAAAAATACATAGATAATTTTGACTCACACCTAATACAACATAGAAAAGGTTATGTATCTACCTGTGTGAGTAAAAGGAGAAAAGATAAAAAAATAAAATAAAACAACTGAATGTAGAAGGTGTCGAGAATACTGAGCCTTGGCTTTATCAAGGACCAGCAAAAACTCTGCATTTTCTCACTTCCACAAAGACCTAGTTGGAAATGGGTTTCTGCAAGGCCATAGATGCAAGTAACATTCCCACCTAAAATAGTTAAAAAATATATATATATAAGTCATGTCCTCCGTAGAGTAGCATGACCTAGCACTAGTTAACAATTTCGCTTGCATCCATTAACCTTCATGGCCCGACCCATGCTCTTCATCTGTTACTATTAAACAGAGAGAAGAAGATTAAAGAGAACTCAAGCTGTGAGAGTGACATAATAAATGGAAATGATTTTCAGCTATAACGAAATTCCAAGTTCGTTTGAGAGAGAATTTAAACCTGAAAAACAATGCAAAAGAAATCCAAATTTTACATTGCAATTAAAAAAAAGGAAAATGTTAATTTATAACGAACAGATTTTTGAAAGAAAACTTGAGTCTACTCATTCTGATCATACAGATCCACAGTCTTAAGTTTATATATTTTTTTCTCTGGTTAAAATCTCCGCGCGTTGGTTTCTTGCTGTATGAGGAGGCCATCAGCCCCACCCTCACTGCCCCCCAGCGTCTAGGGAGTGGCGGAAGGGGTCAGCCATGTTCTCCTCTTGTGTAAAAAAAAGTTTTTGTCACACAAGAGGTAAGCTCTCTTCCTTGTTTTTGGGTTCTAGGTTTTATAAGTTCAATGTTTGTACTTTATGTACCTTTTCTCTGTCGTTTTTTAGCTTTTCAGCTTTTAAGCATTGGTTTGTCTGTTAACATTTTTGCGGGTTATAACTCTTACTTTTCTTTGTAACTTTGAGCGTCTTTTGAGGTACCTAGGAACAGAAGAAGGCTAAGCCTGTTCCTTTTCTATGCGCTGTCTATGCGCTGCTTTTTCAAAGTAGTTAAGTTCTTAATAACTAATTAATTATGCACTTAAAGCACTGCTGAAATACTTTGTACATATTGCAACTAACTGTTTAAGGTATATAACTTTCACAAAGTTTTCTTTAGTTAATATTTATCTTTAACTTATTCTCGTTTTCGTGCTGTCATAAGTTGTAGAGTAGGGGGTTTTAGACTCAAGTTTTCTTTCAAAAATCTGTTCGTTATAAATTAACATTTCCTTTTTTTTAATTGCAATGTAAAATTTGGATTTCTTTTGCATTGTTTTTCAGGTTTAAATTCTCTCTCAAACGAACTTGGAATTTCGTTATAGCTGAAAATCATTTCCATTTATTATGTCACTCTCACAGCTTGAGTTCTCTTTAATCTTCTTCTCTCTGTTTAATAGTAACAGATGAAGAGCATGGGTCGGGCCATGAAGGTTAATGGATGCAAGCGAAATTGTTAACTAGTGCTAGGTCATGCTACTCTACGGAGGACATGACTTATATATATATATTTTTTAACTATTTTAGGTGGGAATGTTACTTGCATCTATGGCCTTGCAGAAACCCATTTCCAACTAGGTCTTTGTGGAAGTGAGAAAATGCAGAGTTTTTGCTGGTCCTTGATAAAGCCAAGGCTCAGTATTCTCGACACCTTCTACATTCAGTTGTTTTATTTTATTTTTTTATCTTTTCTCCTTTTACTCACACAGGTAGATACATAACCTTTTCTATGTTGTATTAGGTGTGAGTCAAAATTATCTATGTATTTTTTTGCTTAGGTATCTTCTTTATAGAATATATATATATATATATATATATATATAGAAGCAGGATTTAAGCTTGCTCAAACAATGCTGTAGCAAAAATACTAAAATGGGGGAAAAAAGTTGTAGCAAAATGCTAAAGAAAGTTGGCCGCTTTTGTCACTCGAAAAATTGCTATATCAAATGAATTATTTGCTCCAACAATGCCTTGGACAGCAGTGGAAAACTAATTAGCTTGGAAGATACTAACATATTTAAAAGAAAACTGTATTGGGCAGTGTAAGTTGATATACAGCTCCTAACAGGACAATGATTTTTTTCTAAAATCATGACTAAATAAGCATAAAATCCAAATCTGAAATTTGATTTTGTGAGTTATAACAATGTCTTTGCCGAATGATTTGATTAATGACCAGTATGAATTCAATAAGTAAAATGCCAATACTGTTACTACACTGCTGGACAATTGCTAAGGACGAATTATAAACGGCTATATAGCGCATAAAAAAGTAAGTGTGGTTGGATGCCAAGTGAAATAAAATGTCAGAATGCCAGGACATTACAAGAAAGACAATTTATTGTGCTCTGAAATCCAGAAGGCTTTGGAACGTGTTCAAGGGACAAACGGGCCATTTTGTGCAGAATACGTAAACATGAAAAAAAATGAAATTGCCGTCCGCAGGCGTTCCGGCGTAAGATGTCAATATGGGATATGGCCACCATGGAGGGCGATGCAAGTTTCCACATGTCGTGTCATGCTTTGCACAACATTATCAAGCAGCTGTTGGGGTAATTTATCCCATTCCTCTGTCAGTGCACGGATGAGGGTGTCCTTGTTTATTGGAGGGCATTGGCGACCAGCAAGACTCCTCCCCAAAGCATCCCACACATTTTCAATGGGATTCAGATCTGGAGAACGTGCTGGCCATACGAGGCGTTGAATATCCTCGCTCTCAAGACACTCCTGGACAGCGACTATTCGATGACATGTTGCGTTGTCGTCCATGAAAATGAATCTATCACCGACAGCACCATGGAACATGCGAACATGAGGTAGCAGAACATCATTAATGTATCGTTGGCCAGTCATAGTCCCAGTTGGAAGCACATAGAGGGACGTACGGCAATTGATCATGATGCCAGCCCATACCATGACACTACATGTTGGATATCGGTCCCTTTCCTGTATGTTTGCTGGACAATATGCAGTACCACTATCACGCCAGATCAGTTGTCGTCGACAATCAGACGATAGACTGTATCTACTCTTATCTGAGAAGAGGACAGCAGACCAGTCGTTATCAGTCCAATTGCGATGTTGATGGCACCATTGCAAACGGGCGGTACGGTGACGTCTGGACAATGGGATGCACACAACAGGACGGCGGGCGTATAGTCCTCCTTCATGCAAACATCTGGCGACAGTTTTTCGGGTGATCCGCTTGCCAGTAGCAGCCATAAACTGATTTGCTACCTCACTAGCTGTGCTGCGCCGGTGTCTTTTTGTTGATAGCACTATGTACCGATCTTCTGCAGGTGTCGTACTGCGAACATGACCTCCCCTGTACTCTCCATTTGTTTGAAATGATTTCCAAAGCCTTGAAACAACACTGTGGCTGACGTCGAACTCCCTGGCAACATCTGTTATTTTTCGCCCTTCTTCAATCTTACCAATAATATGGCCACGCGTAAAATCATCTAGGTGATGTCCAGAAGACATACTGAAAATTGCAAGTTCGTCAATTGATTCTTTCCCTTTCAACTTTGCGTTTGAACAACGGTCAATACGCGTCAAATCCTTTATATCTCTTATCAGCGCTATGACGTCACGAACAAGTTCGGCAATCCAAAATTTGCATACGCACAACACGTCTTACTGTATCCCTCACTTATGCTAATTTCCACATTTTTCTGCCTTCCATTTTATGGTTGCTATTGTTGCTATTGTCATCCGTCCTTAGCAATTGTCCGGCAGTGTATTATTGTTTTGATGTTTCGATCAACCTACTTTGATTGTTTTAATCGCCCTAAATGTTTGATGCTTCAATCGAACTCCTTCCGCGTAGGACATTTTTTTAATTAGTTAGCAGCCATGCGCAAAAACAAATATATGAAAATAATTGGAAGCTGGGAATTTTCACTTAATTTATCACTTAGCAGGACATTGCTTTTTCTTGCTGCAACACACAGTTCGCAGTTCAAATATGGTATTTTATCCCTCCAGTTAACTTGCACCCATTTATAAAAGGAGCACCATTTTCGCACAAGTTGCTCGGGAGGTATATTTGATTCAGTAGCAGTTTTCCTTTTTTGTTTTTAAAGTCACATTCCTTTTCAGTTGTTTTATTGGTACTGTCTTCACAATCTTTGTATTTCTTAATAATGAATTTATCCATTGTAATGCGGCATGTTGTATGATGGATGACACCTTGAGTGGCGAAAGCAGATGCCCTAGCTTGCACTCATCTTTCCTAATATGTGTTCTTTCTCTATAGAAGTTTGAAAGGTCACTCTGGTCACGAATGCAGGGGTTGTTTATGGCCTTGGGGATGGGAATGAAGCGGTAGACATCGCAGTTGACTTGAATGGGGGAAGGGGTCTAATCCCTCTAGCCTCTATCTTACCCCAGTGGCAGCCAACCCCACCCTTTATGGAGCGCTCTAGAGTGTATGTTGGGGGTGGGGAGGGATTCAACAGGTGCTGTAGGGACACAGTGGGAACATATTATACCTTAAGGATTGAGAAAATAACAGCGGAGTGCAAATCGTTGCCAGAATTTCGAAAACTAGTTTCCACAAAAACAGAATAGCCGGAGTAGAATCTGCTAATGGGTTAATATTTAAACGGGGCGCAATTTTGCGACGGGCACTAATTTTGTTCTCGCATTTTAGATTAACTCATTGCATTTTGCGAAAATAGCGACCATAGCTTAAACACTGTATTAAAGTGTGTTGGCAGATAAGGTGTTTCTGTTGTCCACACATTCTTCATTCACGTACTATTGCATGTCGACGCACCCCCGGAAGGGTTATTGTTACGTGTGTCATCTTTTTGCATATGTTTTCTTTTCTTATTTTTATTTGCGATTTTTCCTTCATTTTTGATGAGTAGTTTCCATGGTAACGGGAGATCAATCTTGTAATTCTTGCTGCAGTTTGAATTTTTTTGTTTTTTCGATGATAACTGCCTCAGCAAATAATGTGTCTACACATATTTTAACTTGTATATTGTTCGCTTTTTACTTTACATACAAGCGTCATATTTTAACAGATTCAGTTTTTCATGCGATTTTTTGGCTGAGAGTCCATGTGTTCGAGTGGATTCAAGCAGGAAGTCTTCAGAGGGACCAGCCCCTCCCCCTATATCTCAGAACTAAAGTGTCAGCACACTTTGTATTGAACTTCACACCTGTATACCTAACTTTAACATTTGGACTCTAGCATTAATACCTCATCTTTTTAGTATCATTTGTAATAAAATAAAAATAAATAAATGCGTGTAGCCTTTTTAAGTAAAAGACCATTTCAACGTCTCGTCAATTTTCCACTTTGGAGTAATTTGGACACCGTGTGTTCCTAATTCCATTTACATCCTTTCCTTCTGCAAATACTGTGTGCACCTTGGCAGATATAAGTACAGCACGACATCAACACATGAATTTCTGAAACAACTCTAACCAAAACGTGTACAGAGTTTAAAAATACTCATGAAATGAGTTTAATACAATTCTTTTTTACACACTTTTATAACCAGTCACATCTGAGCATGTTCATGACATGACTTTTTGATAAATTCTGCCTTCCGTTCAAAAGTTAAGTATTAATTATTTAAATTTTTATTAAAAATTGATGTGTTCTGAAATGGGCAGGTCCAGTCCGTGTGTAAATTGACGAAAAATGTTCATAGGGAAGATGAGGGTTTAAAGGCTGTGAGAGGTATGCTGGTAGATCTTCCTTCACCAGGGAAGGGAGACTTAGCTATATATGGAATTTTGGTTTGTTGTTGGGTTTGCATTTAGAGTTTCAGATTGTGACTGGTTGTTCTTAGCAATTCATTTTTCAGGTAATGTGAGACTTTCTTTTTCGTCTGTGATTCATATTATGCGGGATGTAAACAGAGGAGTTAACTGCCATTTTTCTCAGGAACCAGATGCATAGATGCCAAGTAGTACGGATTTTTGGTTGCTGTTGAGGAAGGACGGAAACACTGCTGAAATTACGGAAAATCGCCATTTGATTTAATTTTTTGAGATAAAAAGCAAATTTTTATCAACTTAAAAATTTTTGTTGGTTCTTCAAGTTTTTCTGGGGGGGGGGGGAATTAAATGCTACATTCTGTGTATTATAGATTTCTGCATCTTAATTGGCAATTTATCTCTACCGTAGACTGAGCAGCAACCACACTATGCTGGCTCAGTGTTTCATTCCATGACACCGCTCCCGCCGCCCCGGTGGCGCAGTGGTCTAACGCGCTGGCCTCTGATCATTCGTCCGTAAGGGGTCCGGGTTCGAATCCCGGTCAGGCATGGATGTTGTGTTTGTCTTACGGCATTGGCTCTCTCCCTTCCCTGGAGCCAGCGTCCCTAAATTAGGGACGGGCGACTGCTTATAGCCCATTGAGTTGCTCACGGTGGTCGTTAAACCTCCAATCAAAAAAAAAAAAAAAGACACCGCTCCCATTGGTTCTCCCCCTGCCGGACGCAACTACGCAGTTTAGCTATGTGCAGATGCTAACACTATGATCGGTCAAGTAAAAGGTGTTGTTTCTCACATAAAGAAGGTTCAGCCTGCAAACATAGTGCAGTGATGTTCATGCCATTCAGTAAATTTGGCTGCACAGAAATCTGCTACTCAACTGAAAGGATTTAATGTTGAGTCGTTTCTGATACAGTTCTTTTTTTTTTTTTTTTGGAGAAAAGTTCAAAGAGGAAACACAATCTAAAACTGAGTCAAGCTGTTTGTGGTACTAAACCACACAAAATTCTAAAGCATGTCAATACTTGCTGGTTATCACTTTTGGAATCCATTGACAGAATTTTAGAACAGTGGGAGGCTCTAGAACATTATTTCAGTGACAATGAAGAAGCTAATTCACAGTATAAGAACCTTGCAAGTATGATTGGAAATCCTTCATCTAAACTTTATTGTTTTTTTTTTATCTGCAACTCTTCCATTATTTACATCTGTTAACATGTTCTTGCAGCAGGAAGCTCCGCTTGTGCATGTATTAAAAAGAAAACTTCATAGTCTGTTATCTGAATTGCTTGTACGTATTTATCAAGCCATCGGCATTTGATGTGACAGCAACATCTCTTGCAGATGGAAATTTTGAAAGAAGGAGAAATCAAAAGAAAACTGTGATCTCGTAACTGGGTCAAAAGCGAGATCTTATATAGGCACAACTGCAGATTTGAGTGAAGACACAGTGGCTACTTTTTATTCTGAGGTAAGGGAATTTCACAAGGCAGGCTGCAATTACATTTTAAGAAAATTTCCACTTAATGATGAATTTCTGAGTTATGCTGAAATTGCAGATGTAACATTAAGGCAAAGTGTTTCTTTTGCATCAGTCCAATATATGTGTTCCCTGTTTCCAGTTTTGAAACCAGAAGAATCTGACAAGGTGGAATCTGAATTTGCTCATTACCAGTTTGAAAATTTTAACTGTGCTGTTACTTCTGGGAGAATGGATGAAGTGTGGCACAGAATTTCTTTAATGAAAAATGAAAGTGGCCAGTTGAAGTATGAATCATTAAGCAAAATTATGAAAATGATTTTAATAGTCCCTTATAGCAATGCAAGAACAGCAATAATTTTCAGTATTGTAAAAAAAAAACCATGAATGAATTCAGACTTAATTTAAGTACTCATGTGCTGTCTTCTTTAGTAGTAGAAAAAATAAATAGCATTGTACACAGTGAACTATGCTATCAGAAGAAGTTTTCACAAATTGAATTAAGGAAGGCCAAAATGGCAACTACAGCCAGTTTATCATAATAATTTGGCCAACATTCCAAAGAATAATTTTTCTTCATGTCTGGAGGTAATTTATTATATTTTTCTGGTAGACAGTATTTTAAATGTTCCCACTAGCAAATTATTTTTATTGTATTATTATAATTATTATTATTATTATTATTATTTTGTTAATAGTTCTGACAGATTTGTTGCAGTGTTAAATACCCAAATTTGCCGCTGTAGACTGGATTACTGAAAAAAAAAAAATTGTTACTGAAATTTACTGAAAAAAAAAAAAAATTGTTACTGAAATTACTGAAAAATGAACATGTTGGTTACTGAAAACTACTTTTAGAGGTTGGCATCTATGCAGATGTGATACAGACCTGGTAAATGTCTTATTTTAAAGCTCTTTTGATGGGCTTTAATTTAATGTTAAACATGACACAGTTAAAAACTAATTTTTTTCTTAATAACCACATTTACTTTTAAAATTTTGAAGTTACAAAATTACTTTGTACTATCCTCTTGCACCTCCCAATGTTTCATTTGGAGATCACTATGGGATCAGGTGATACAGGAAGCACAAGTTCCACATGTGTGGGGAAAATGTCAATTTAATTTTAAAATACAATGGTAAATTTATGACAAAAAAAATATTATCCAAATTTAAATGCTTTAGATTGTTGAAAGCAGAAACCAGAAGAAATCTTATTGATTGTCCCTCCCCCACTTCTCCAATTAGCTTGAGGACCATTGGACAAGCTTGAACAGGCTGCTTGTGCCTGTTGAAACATGTTTGTAAGTATGTTCTTCAGTCAGTCCACCATTAGAGCTTCTTCTAGTAGGTTCACTTGAGTTGTGCTGTGCCATTTTTGTTCCCTTAAAATCCAGAACTGTGAAGTGGTTTTAATGTGATTTGTGAGTGTTCATCATACTATTTACAAATTGTTATTATTCCATTAATAATAATCTCTATCATGAATCCCAGTGGGCACTTTAAATTGTTTTAACCCTTTAAAAAAGCTGTATCACTCCCATGTAAGAAAGGAATTAAGATCTATTATGCCACGGATGTGTTCACTGATAGCAGGAATGCCTGAAAATTCCAAAGTCTGTGATAGCTGTAGAAAGGAGCTTTCAAAGCTGAAGAATGAGAGTAGGCTTACCACAGAAGATCTCCCCAGCACCAGCCAGTGTGACCCTCAACTTGGGAATGATGGAAGTTTTGATGCTGATATTGGGGGAAAAAATGGAGATGAAAATGAAGTGAAAGTTACATTTCTTTACCCATCAGGACCTTCTCCTTCTTTTTCTTACACCTAAACACCTGATGTGCTCTGGATTCCTTCTACTGATGTAATTTGCGAAGTGAATCCTGTCACACTAACTGGTCGGGATTATACTCTACCAGAAGGTGAAATGAAGATTTCAGAGGACAATAAACACTTACTAGACTCAAGAAAAGACTGATAGACATGAGTTAGCAGCAGCCACCCCTTACTTCCAGCATATTGACAAAATACTATGTTAATTATTAGTGGTAAGGTGCTAAAACCAATGTTTTCTTCTTGTAAATTGAAATAATTTTTTTTAGTTCGACATACTTAGAAAATGTGGAAAAACATTTGTACTAAGCACTATCATAATTTCTTAAACTACCGGTAATAAGTCAGCTAGATTCATCTAAAGCTAGACTTTTGTGTAATGCTAGATCTGATATGTTGGCTATTTCTTCGTACATGTGAAACTTGTATCACCTGATCCCAAAACTAAACTTTGGGAGGTGCAAGAGGATAGTACAAAGTAATTTTGTAGTGTTTTTTTTTTTGTTTTTTTTTAAATTAAATTGTTTTTAAGAATTTTTTTTAACTCTGTCACGTTTAATATCAAATTAAAGCCCATCAAAGAGCTTTAAAATGAGACATTGACCAGGTTTGTACATCATCTGGTTCCTGAGAAAATGGCAGTTAACTATTGTAGGATGCAACAATTTTTAATAACATGTAAGATAATTAAAATTCAATAACTTTTGAACAGAATAATTTCTTTAAGATTTCCATTCATAATATGTAAGGACACTTGATACACCAAATTTCATCAAAATTTTAGAACGTCAATCAGAATCAATGTGTTGATTTGACATGGAAAGACCCTCACCACTTCAAACAAATAATAAAAAAGGAAAAAAAAATTGTGGTACTTTGATAAAAAAAATCCTCATGTTAATTATGCAGAAGAGGTGGTGTAATTGGAAAAGTACCAAAAAAAAAAAAAAAAAATTAGTGCAATACAAAGGTAGAGTTTGGCAGAAGCTTTTTTTTTTTTTGTACTTGTGAGAATTTTGAAAGAAAATATGATGCAATGAAGGCTGTACTACTTGCTCTAATGGAAGATTGCATGCTTCAGGAAGCTAGGTGGCACACACATTCATGGGCACAGCTGAGCCCTTTTTATACTTCACATCTTTGTGATATGTTTTGTGCTTTATCATTGATTTTCACTTGTTAGTACCTTATCTGTGTCATATGGTTTTTGTCACTTTTGATATGTTTCCATACCATTGTATACCTCCACTTGTGTTGTTAGTTACAAAAAGTCATTGTGAGTTAAGCTGCAGGCCCCAGAAGCACTTGCAACATTCAGCAGCCTGATTGAGATTCAAATGAATCTAACCATGTCTACAATGAAAAAGCAAGCATGTAACCAAAACATTCAGTGCTGAGACCTCCAAACAAAGTACAAGGGTTGATCAGAAAAAAAAAGTTACATGCTAGAGTAGGAGAAAAGAAAACTCTCCAACCAAAAAAGTGTTTGTGCGATGTGACAAACGATATGAAGCACTATTTCTCAATGAAATCACCATGACGATTCAGATATTTGTCGGACCGCACAACCAGTTTGTCCATCCCAGACCGAAAAATTTCGTGTCCCTGCTGATATAGCCAGTTTGTTGCAGCTATTTTCAAGTCATCGTCACATGTGAATCAAGTACCAGACAGGTGCTATTACAGAGCAGGAAAGAGTTAAAAGTCACTAGGAACCAAATCCAGGCTGTAGACTGGGTGTTTCCACACCTCCCACTGGAATTTGTGGAGCAAGTGCTGCATGATATTGGTGGTGTGCGGCCACGCATTATCGTAAAGGAGAATGACACCATCACTCAGCAGACCTGGTCGTTTTCAGCGGATGCTCTCATGCAATTTTTTCAGTGTGGCACAATACCAATCAGCGTTGATAATGTGTCCATGCTCTAAGAAGTCCACCAAAAAGCACACCCAAGGAATCCCAGAAAATGGATGCCAAAATTTTTCCAGCAGACGGTGTGACTTTAAACTTCCTCCCAGTGGTGAAGCAGCATGTTTCCATCGCATGAAAGCTGTCTTGCTGGCGGAAGTCATGTCACATTTCGTCTCAATATGATCAAGAAAGCCTTGTCCGTCTTCAGCGTAACACTTCAGGAACGTCAAACTGCCATAATTCATGCAGCTTTGTGATCGACAGTAATTAACATGGCACCCATTTGGCACAAACCTTGAAGTACTGCAAAACATCCACCACAAGATGTTGAACAATGCCATAGCTCAATCCCAGCTTGGTCGTCTTGAATCATTTCACTACACATGCAGTATTGATCTCTGTCGTCGAAGAACTTGGACATCCACTGTTTGTGCGATGTTGGCTCCGCACATCATCCCTGCCTGATCAAAAGGAACACCATTTCTCCACGTGTCACGACATGTCACCATAAATTTCGACGAGCTGCTGATGAATTTCAGCTGCGGGTACATTCTTGGCCCATAAAAACCCTATCGCTGCTCTCACTTTGACCTGAGACCACGTTTCCAACTGCGTCGCCCTTTCGAAATGTCACTGCACATCTCATTCTGCGCACAGGAGTTCACAAAGGTGCCTGGAGCACTAGTGCCATCTCACGGACGTACATATAATCTATGCCACTCAAATGCAGCATGTGTATCCTTTTTTTCTGATCAACCTACGTACAATAGTATCAGACAGCTGCAGGGACATCTCTAGGCTTCGAAATCAGGGTGGGTGAGTGTTATTTTTGTTGGGTGGAGCAACTTTATTTACAAAACACTGAAATAATTTTTAATGCTCTTCACTGCAGGCTGCAAAGGAATCCCCCCCCCCACCCTTCCCCATTATCATTATTATTGAAACTGTCTTGAAGTTTTTGGAACTAAAAAGAATCCAAACTTTGGGGTCTATTTTTTTTTTTTGTAAAGTAAAACTTGAAGAGTTACATACTCATGTAATAAACATGACACACTGCTACTGAAACCAGTAGCATGCACTGATTAAAAGAAAATTTTATGCCTAGGGAAAGCATGTGAAAGCAAATGTTTTTGTGGATTACAGTTGAGGAGAAATAAGGACATGCAGATATAATACCCCTTCCTTCAAGCCAACAACATTATCTTGCACTCTTCTCTTCCTAAGCAGTCATCAGCCACATCTTGCTGCCTTGGGGCAAGCTTAAGAGTGCTGGTATGGCTTTAGACTTTACTTTCCGTGTGGAATCCCCTACTTAGTATCACAAACTAAACAGCAAAGGAATTAGTAATGACCTCCCTCAGTGAATTCCTGTGCACTCCTGATGAAAAAAAGGCTTAGACTAAGGATTTGGATGAGTGGAGAATAAATTTTTTGTGGCTCTGGATTTAATCTTTCTACAGAGAAAAATGCCTTCCTAGGAGAAAATATGGGCTACTTGGCAAAGTCCAAATTATATTTTAAAGTTATAAAGATTGAAAACTGGCACTTCTTGAACTGCGTGGACGGCTGGCCCAAGTTAACCAGTGAAGGCTGAGAAGACTGGCACGTAAGTAAAAGGGGGGAAACTTAATTCACACCTCTTTCTCCTGTGAAATCTGTGAGAGAATTTCATGCACATCAGTGGCAAATGGGTACAGTGTAGATCCCCCTACCTGAGCTCCAGTGGGTGAGCTTGTTTATGCAGATAAGGCAAACAGCTGTTCTTGAAGTTTTGTGCACATGTGTAGCAGAAACTATCTTCTTGATGCTTAATGAATTTAATTGACCATTATACTGTCAACAATGCCTATGCACCCATGTTCAATTCAATTCATTTATTTTGCTGAGCTAAAAAAACAGTGTTACAAAAATATCAGTTGAAACATTGCACAGCAAGGAAGCAGGGGGAAAAAAAGGCCAGTAGTTGTAGTTACAATTACAAACAAAGCAGTGTTTCACAGAGACAAAAAAAAAAAAAAAAAAGAAAAGCTAAGCTAATGATATATGAGAAGATAATAAACATTACAGATGAAACCATTGAAAAAGCAATTTACATTGCGATATAAAAGTCATTAGTTCCCCTCCTTTGTAATCATTAATTTGAGGAGCTGAGATTCATTATAAAGTTTTTTAATTAAAAAAAAAAAAAGGTTAAAATTATTTAAAGAAGTCAGTTCCATTGGTAATGAGTTCCACTAGTGTGGGCCAATGTAATTTATACTTTACTTCATGGTCTCCGTTTTCGGATGAATAGGCTGAATATGTGATTTAGTGTGTGTGTTATGTTTGTGTATCTGAGGTATAATTTGTATGGTCAGTGTGTAAATTATTCTTAATGCTTCTGAACATAATTTTTGTGATATGGAAGTAATATAGTTGGTTAATAGTAAGAATGTTGTATTTGTTTGGGAAAACTTGTGTTATTATATAGTGTTAGTTGTGTATTTCTATCAAATTTTGGGTCAATTAATCTTGTGTATTTGTTTTGAAGAATTTGAAGTTTTTTGAAATTATATTTAGTTGTCTGTCCCCACGATAAGATAGCATAATTAATACGAGTCTCAAACATGGTATAGTATAAATGAATTAGTTTTTTATAAGTAAGGTTTGTGAATACTGAGCGATAACTCCAATGTTTTTAGAGATTTTGAGAAGAGTCCACATGTTGGTTCCATCTAAGGTCCCTATGTAAGGTAATCCCCAAATAAAGTAAAGAGTTAAGCTCTTCTATACTTGTATCATTAATAGATAATGTGATAGAAGGGGGTTGTGAAATATTTTGTTTTGGTATTATTTTATTAATTCATTGAATTTAGCTAATCTGAAATGTTAAGTTGAATATTAATATTCAAATCAGTGTCAGTCATTAAATTAAATTAGGTGAGGATGGTTATGCCGTCTGCATAGAGAAGTAGTTCAATATCACATATTGAAGTAAAGATATCATTAATGTATATACTGAAAAGTACAGGTCCCAAAATTGAACCATGTGGAACACCAGTTAGTATTAATTGAAGAGAGGATTGATGTTGGTTAATTTGTGTATATTGTTGCCTACCTGATAAATAACATTTAAAAAGAGAATGTTCATTGTGTGTAATTTGTGTAGTAAGATATTATGATTTATGGTATCAAAAGCTTTGGATAGGTCTAAAAATAAAGCGATGGTATATAAGTTGAGTTCAAAATTATGTTGGACTGTTTGTTGTAGATATAATAAGGCCGATTCTGTTGACTTTCCAGACTGAAAACCATGTTGTGATTTGGATGAATAATATTTAGATTATGAATGTACGAGATTAATCTATCAAAATTTTAGCAAATATTGATAACTTGGCTATAGAACAGTAGTTGTTTGCATCGTTTATTGATCCAGATTTGTAAATATTTTTGTGATTTTAAGTAGATCAGGAAATTCACCAGATTGGAATATATCATTAAATATAAACAATAGAGGATCAAGAATGAGATTAGCGACATTTTTTTATAATAAATGGTTGATCATCATATCCAGGGCCAGACCTAGAATTTATGTGGTTAAGTTTTTCTAATAGTTTCGTTTCGGTAATTTCAGTAAGATAAAATTTATTAGACCTGTGTGTGTTGTTCCCTAGGTAGTTAGTGAATGAAATTTTAGGGGTAATTAAATTATTTTTTAATGTTTGTGGAAATAAGGTAAAATGTTCATTTAATGCATTTGTAATATCTTGTTTGTCTGTAAGCTTAAAGTTATTAGAATCTGTTAAGTACTGAGGGATCGTTAGATCTGTATTTTTACCCATTAGCAAGTTTAAATGTTTCCATGTTAGTTTTGGAGAGTTATGGGGGAAAAAATGCCGATCGTAGCTACGCTCAGTTACCAAATATCACTGTTAAGTTTATTACAAATTTTTTTTTTTTATTTTGGAAGTCCTGTGGTAGTTTACTTTTTATAAATTTCAAAAAGAGGTTATTTTTTTTATGTTTATTCTTTTTAATAGAGCATTGGCAATCCATGGCCTACGAAAAAATTTTTTTCGGATTATTTTGTTTTATAATTTTTGGAAAAGATTGATTATAAAGTTGTGTAATAGTTGTGATGAACAACTCGTAATTTTTGTTTGCAGAGCCATGAACCAAAATAGTGCTCCAGTTAATGTTAGCTAATTGAATTTTAAAACTTTTTAATTTGTCTAAAAATGTAGTAGTCTTCAGGTGTAGTAGTTTGTTGTTTCAGAGGATAAATTGTAGATATAGGGAGGTGATCACTAAACTCATACTCTAAGGTCCCTGAAATAGCAGTCTCAATGAATACATTTGTAATAGAGAGATCAATCAATGTCTGTGAGGTTGAGGTTATACGAGTTGGGACTGAAATCATGTTTTTGTGTGCAGACGCATTCAGTGATTGTAACAGTTGAAAAGAGTGATTGGTATTTTGTAATAAGTCTACATTATGATTCATATCCCCCATAAGAAAGGTTAGAATAGTTCAGTAAGTAATGATAGAAAAGCTGTAAGGTCTGAGTTGGGTGGCCTATAGCAAACAATTATATAAAATTGATTATGAATAGTTAGCATTTCAGCATTTTGATTCGATACTGTGAAATTTGGAATAATTAAAAAATCATAAATATTTTTTAGAAAATTCGCAACCCCTCCACCAGTTGAGTAAGTTCTGTTTAAGTGGAAATTTTTATAGTTAGTAATTTGCAATGAGTAACAATGTGAAGGAAACCAAGTCTCAGAGATACAAATTATTTGAAGATTTTAATTTGTCAGCTGAATTAGTGATAACAATAAGGTAATTTTGTTAATTAGTGATCTAGCATTGATATGAATTAATTTTAGGCTATTGAGTGAATAAGTCGTTAATAGGTGATTGGAAAGTTTGTAATGGATAATATTCACCCTGCATTCAATTACTGGTAAAGAAAAAAATAAACATAAAAAGTAGCAAAAACAAATATGAAGGATAAGTAGGGATCACAAATTGATGTAAACACCGGGGATATCACATCAATAAGATAAAAAAATTGGAGTGAACTAGGTTAATCATCTGGAAGTTTACAGTAAAATGCAACAGCAATATCAACAAAGGGTAATATAAAGCAAATGAAGGCCCAGCAGAAGACAAAAAAATATTCCAAAAGGTAATTCAATCACATAGCGATCCCAGAAATATGTGTTGTGATTATTAAAGTATTGTTAAAGAAGTAATCATCAGATGATGACATACCATTACGCCATGTCACAACCAGCCGTAGACATACCCCCATGAAAACTGCAGTTTTAATCCTGATTCGTTGAGTGCCCAAGATTTTAGCCCAAGATATTGAGTGTGTGAAGCCAACTAGGAAACCAAGTGCACAAATATGTGTTCTGAAATACAGTACTGTAAAGATAGTCACAACCAAGTAGAAAGGCGTGGTGCCCTAAGACTAGCTGAATGGTGAAGCAACCAAACGACAAACATAATTAGTGAAGGAATGAGAAACAGCCAGAAGGAAAGTGTAAAGATATAAAGAATAGTAATCCACCCCCAGGCTGTTTCAAAAAAAAAATAAATAAAAAAAAATGACCGGCAACAGATGAACTAGTCAGCCACCTCCCAACTCAACATTAAGCCCCCATAAACCGTGTGAAATAACCCAAAATAAATTAATACCATATACTTGGCAAGCTGTTAGATGCCAAATAAACGCAAAGTAAATAAAGAACCATATCGATCACGGCCAGCCAGATATTGGTATATCCCCACGAAAACCTAAAAATCAGGAGGGGCACAGCTGAAGAAGCAGTGCCGGAATAGAAATGCTGAATGCTGTTAGAAAGTGGCTGACAACAGTCCATACGCTCGCGAAATCGCGACCCGATTCTAAAGTAGCCAAGTAGGCATACAGCAATTTTTATATTGGTAATGTCCTGAAATGTGTAACGGAATGCAAACAAAAACAAAACAAAAAAACTCTGCAAGGCCATCGGAATAGCCCGAATATACAAACAATAAACTAGAAGACCTATATCTTATTGTAATTTAAGACAAAGCTGTTGACTGCCACAGTAGCTGGGCCGCTCAAAGTTGCGGAATAAGAAATCCACAAGCAGAAAAAAACATTATCCCAAAGTATAAAAAGCTATGGAAATAACCCCAACAATAATAGAAGTAGTAATGCATGTATAGTAATAGATAACATAAACTGATATATATATAATACCACGGCAGACAGAAAAAGCCAACACAGGGCCCCAACCAGTAAAGGCCAAGTAGTGGTGACACAAAATGAAAGGTAAGACACCAGAATGCTAATGATTAAGAGCTAGCATACATCAAAATCAATAATATTTCATAAATAAGTGCATCTGACATGAGGCAAGTACCAATGTAGTGACCTTAGCCAATCCAGTCAGTGGCTGTAAATAAACACTCAGTTTATATGTGATAAGTGTAAGACCACAACGAAAGATATAATACAACGCCTAGAGTACAGCAACTCAGCCTGCAAAGTTGAACTTGAGCATAAAGAATTAAATGTGACGAGACTGTACAATTATAGCAAACTGTGACAGTAAAAATAGCCACCATGATCAGTAAGTGCTAAGTAAGTAACCCAAGCAGTACATCTGAAGTAACAGGGCAATATTAGGTAATACCAAAGGTAGCACACTGTTAAAAGAATGTAATAAATCACAATTAATGTGGGGGAAAGTTTGGTTAACACACTACCTGCCACACTAGAAAAAAAAAAAAAAATTCTTGGTGACAGTGTTTTCATGAACCAGCTGCAGGGTTTTGTCTAGGGGGCCACTCATCACGTAAGATGTATGTTACAGCATAGCAGCATGAATTGCCTACGGAGCACGCAGCTTCCAAGGTAAAGAGACGAATGAGTTATACTTGTATATGCTTCACGAGGCACCGGGCTCAAAACTAGCGTGAGTTAAATACAACTCGCATGGCAGTCAATGTGTTAAACTAAGTAATGCCAGTTTAGGTTCAACTGGAGTTGAAAACCTAGTGTCTCATATTGTCAGAAGGTAAAGGAAATAACCATAGCAATCAAGTAACTGAAAAGCTAATGTAACATTAGAGTACATAAACTGTCAGGTAGCATTGATGAACAAACTATGGCAAGGCCACACCCCACAAATGTATCATGTGGAAATAAGTTAGGTTGACCAAAAATCCCTGTTAAGGATCAACAAAGCAGGAAACTGATGCCTCATATTGATAAAAGATAAAGGAAAACTCCTAGCAATAATAATAGCTGAGTATCTGAAATAACGTTAGATTGCATGAGCTAACGAATACCATTATAGCACAAGAAAGATGACACCGAATTTTCGGGTGTAATAAGCATGTCTTTTGAATCCGTTCCGACTCAAATTAAATTTATCAAAGCTATTCAAAGTCAAGCGGGCGGTTGTAGTGAGCGATGGGTTTGCCTCCTCGGGGCGCTCCGTGGTAACAATGGCACACACAACAGCAACTAGGGCCTCTGTGAATCTTGGAGAGGTGCAAGCTAGTTCTGTGTGACATTGGTGAAAAGACCCCAACTCACTGGGTTTTGTTCCAGAATCCTTAGGTTGAATGACCAACTGGAACCCTCAGCTGTGGGCTAATCCCCCGCACTGATGTACTTACCTGATTAAAAAGACACAAAGAAATATTAAGAATGACTCAAGTGTGGGATATGGTGGACCTCTACCACACTTGAGAAGGACGGTCCACCACGGAATCGACCTAGACTTTCTAAACGGCGTATGAGAAAAAGATCTCGGCTGAGTGAATGTAAGATTGGTGTATGCATAGATGCCAAGTAGTACGGATTTTCCGTAATTTTACGGATTTTTGGTTGCTGTTACGGAAGTACGGAAACACCGCTGAAATTACGGAAAATCGCCATTTGATTTAATTTTCTGAGATAGAAAGCAAATTTTTATCAACTTAAAAAATTTTGTTGGTTCTTCAAGTTTTTCTGGGGGAAAAAATTAAATGCTACGTTCTGTGTATTATAGATTTCTGCATCTTAATTGGCAATTTATCTACCGTAGACTGAGCAGCAACCACACTATGCTGGCTCAGTGTTTCATTCCATGACACCGCTCCCATTGGTTCTCCCCTGCCGGACGCAACTACGCAGTTTAGCTCTGTGTGGACGCTGCTTAGGCATTCGTTCCGAACTCCCATGACGCACTTCGTGTCTCGTGCGTGCAACCAGGGCAGTTGCTTTCGTTCCTCGTAGGTAGCGCTTCTGCTTTATTGTCCTTGATGCTTTTTGGTTCTCTCTGCTGCACGTGCTACCATTCGTTCCGAACTCCCATGACGCACTTCGTGTCTCGTGCGCGCAACCAGGGCAGTTGCTTTCGTTCCTCGTAGGTAGCGCTTCTGCTTTATTGTCCTCGATGCTTTTTGGTTCTCTCTGCTGCACGTGCTACCGTACTGTTACATCACGGAAGGGTGAGGCGATTGTGAAGTTTTTTTTTTTTTTTTTTGCTGTTTTCTTTCATTTATTTAGAATGAAGCGTTCTTTAGACAAACCTTTGTCGTTGAAGAAGAAACAGTGTTTTCTAGAAACTTACTATAAAGATTGGCCCTGTTTTGAGAAATCAAAAGTTTCTGTGAACCACGTGTTTTGCAGAATTTGTAGATGCGATTTTAGTATTGCGCACGGTGGGCGGGATGATTGCCGAAGACACGCAGAATCGAAAAAGCATAAATCTTTCGGTGAGTTGAAAGTTCAGTCAGTGAGCGATTTGTTTGCATCAAAGGAGAACAGTGTAATAAATGCAGAACTTATGTTCACTTCATTTATTGTGGAACACAATTTACCCATAGCAGCTGCTGACCATGCTAAACCGTTATTTCAAGACATGTTTCCCGATTCAGCGATCGCAAAAAAATATTCGTGTGGAAGAACCAAGGCTATTGCACTAATTCAGCACATTGCCAGTGTTTCTACAAGTAACATCGTATCTGAAGTTAAAAAAAAAAAATCCTTTTTCTCTATCTACGGACGGAAGTAAACGATGCTCACGCAAATAAACTGTATCCCATTACAATAACATATTTTGACGAAAAAATAGAGAAAAATTTAACTGTTTTGTTATCATTGGTTGAATCAAGTAATAATACAGGTGAAGGAATATTCAACGTTTTGAACAATGAGTTTGTTAAAAAAAATATCTCCTGGAGCAACTGTGTCATATTCTTGTGACAATGCTAACACTATGATCGGTCAAGTAAAAGGTGTTGTTTCTCACATACAGAAGGTTCAGCCTGCAATCATAGTGCAGCGATGTTCATGCCATTTAGTAAATTTAGCTGCACAGAAATCTGCTACTCAACTGAACGGATTTAATGTTAAGCAGTTTCTGATACAGTTGTTCTTTTTTTTTTTTTTTTTTGGAGAAAAGTTCAAAGAGGAAACACAATCTAAAACTGAGTCAAGCTGTTTGTGGTACTAAATCACACAAAATTCTAAAGCATGTCAATACTCGCTGGTTATCACTTTTGGAATCCATTGACAGAATTTTAGAACAGTGGGAGGCTCTAGAACATTATTTCAGTGACAATGAAGAAGCTAATTCACAGTATAAGAACCTTGCAAGTATGATTGGAAATCCTTCATCTAAACTGTGTCTTTTTTTATCTGCAACTCTTCCATTATTTACATCTGTTAACGTGTTCTTGCAGCAGGAAGTTCCGCTTGTGCATGCATTAAAAAGAAAACTTAATGGTCTGTTATCTGAATTGCTTGTACGATTTATCAAGCCATCGCCATTTGATGTGACAGCAACATCTCTTGCAGATGGAAATTTTGAAAGAAGGAGAAATCAAAAAGAAAACTGTGATCTCGTAATTGGGTCAAAAGTGAGATCTTATATAGCCACAACTGCAGATTTGAGTGAAGACACAGTGGCTACTTTTTATTCTGAGATAAGGGAATTTTACAAGGCAGGCTGCAATTACATTTTAAGAAAATTTCCATTTAATGATGAATTTCTGAGTCATGCTGAAATTGCAGATGTAACATTAAGGCAAAGTGTTTCTTTTGCATCAGTCCAATATATGTGTTCCCTGTTTCCAGTTTTGAAACCAGAAGAATCTGACTTTGCTCACTACCAGTTTGAAAAATTTAACTGTGCTGTTACTTCTGGGAGAATGGATGAAGTGTGGCACAGAATTTCTTTAATGAAAAATGAAAGTGGCCAGTTGAAGTATGAATCATTAAGCAAAATTATGAAAATGATTTTAATAGTCCCTCATAAGCAATGCAAGTACAGAAAGAATTTTCAGTATTGTGAAAAAAAACATGAATGAATTCAGACCTAATTTAAGTACTCATGTGCTGTCTTCTTTATTAGTAGAAAAAATAAATAGCATTGCACACAGTGAACTATGTTATCAGAAGAAGTTTTCACAAATTGAATTAAGGAAGGCTAAAATGGCAACTACAGCCAGTTTATCATAATAATTTGGCCAACATTCCAAGGAATAATTTTTCTTTGTCTGGAGGTAATTTATTATATTTTTCTGGTAGACAGTATTTTAAATTTTCCCACTAGCAAATTATTTTTATTGTATTATTATTATTATTATTATTTTGTTAATAGTTCTGACAGATTAAAATTTGTTGCAGTGTTAAATACCCAAATTTGCCGGTGTAGACTGGATTACTGAAAAGTACTGAAAAAAAAATAGTTACCGAAAAATGAACATATTGGTTACTGAAAACTACTTTTAGAGGTTGGCATCTATGTGTATGGAATACTAGAGGTATAAATGGCAAGATGAGTGAGGTGATTGAGGAGATGGATAAGTATAGACTGGATGTACTGTGTGTAAGTGAAACCAAAAAGAAGGAAATTGTGATAGAAGAAGAAGAAGTGAATGGCACGGTGAGTGTGTGGTCTGGAGTATTAGATAATATGAGAGGACAGGCTGTTGTAGGTGTGATTTTAAGTGAAAAGATGAACAACAACTTGATTTACTATAGTTGCATAAGTGAGAGAATTCTCTGGATTCGTGTGAAAGTGAAACTTCAGAGAATTGTAATTGTTGTAGTGTGTGCTCCTTGTGACTCGGAACCTTCTGATAAGAAAGAAGATTTCTGGAATGAGCTAAAAGCTGTTTTGAGCGAGTTTGGTGCTAAAGAAAAAGTTATTATAGCAGGGGATTTCAATGCTAGAGTAGGTGTGCAGAATGCAATTTCTGACAATGTTCTGGGTAAGTTTAATGATCCTTGTTTGAATGATAATGGTGAAAGATTAATTGAACTCTGCATTGAGAATGGTTTGTGTGTATCTAATACATTTTTCAACCACAAGTATATCCACACATATACTTGGGAAAATCGTACTCTTGGTCAAAAGAGTGTGATAGATTTTGTTGTCTACAATCAGCGTTTGAAACACTTAGCTGTTGACACCCGTGTGATGAGAGGTGCAGATGTTGGTTCTGATCATTACTTGGTAGTGTCACGAGTGAAACTTAATGTTGGTTAGAGGAAAAGGAATAGGAAGAGACCCAGGATAGAAAGAATAAAGGTTGATAGGCTCCTTGAAGATCATCAGTGGTATTCTGACTTACTCAGAGAACGACTGAAGGATCTGAAGTCTGGTGAGAGGGATGTAGAAAAGAAGTGGGAATGTTTTAAGAACTGTGTTGTCACTGCTGCTAAAGAGGTCTGTGTCACCACAATAGTGGGTGACAATCGAGGTGATGCTTGGTGGAATAGTGAGATTGAAGAGGCAGTAAAGAGAAAGAAGGAAACCTATTTGGGGATGTTGCAAGGTAGAGTCTCTGTGGATGAATATCGCTGTAAGAAGCATGAAGCTGCTAAGCTGGTTCGCCACAGTAAGGCAAAAGATAGGAAGGAGAAAGTGGAAAGGCAGGAACTGGATTTTTGGAAAGATAGGAAGTCTTTCTGGAAGTACACGAGACTCATGAGAAATAGGGGAAACAAAGTTGTAAGTTGTGTGAAGAATGAGATTGGGGAAATGATATGGGAGCCAAATGAGTTAAGTGACAGATGGGGTGAGTTATTAGATCAGGAAAGCAAAGATGATTCTGAGACAGACACAGATGATGTCACAATGAGGGATGAAAGCACAGGAGGGATCTCAGGAGAAGTGTGTAAAGCTCTAAAATCTCTTCAGAATGGTAAGACTCCAGGAGTTGATGGCATAACTGCAAAGATGTTGAAATATGGTGGTGACTATAATTGACTGGTTAACTGAAATTTGCCAGTTGTGCTGGGAATTAGGAATGGTCCCTCGGGATTGGAAGGATGTTATTATTGTTCCCTTGTATAAGGGAAAAGGTGATCAAACTGAATGCAAGAACTATTGTGGTATTAGCCTACTGAGTGTGCCAGGGAAAGTGTTTGGTAAGGTTGTTATTGAACAAGTACGGGGGGGGAGTGTCTTACATAATTGAAAGTGTGGGATGTTCAGAGTGGTTTTATGCCTGGTAAAGGCTGCACTAACCAGATTTTTGCGTTACGCAGGATGATTGAAAAGTATCTGGCTGTTGGGAAGAAAGTTTTCACTGCCTTCATAGATTTAGAGAAAGCTTACGACTGAGTGAATAGGATACTTCTGTGGAAGGTATTGAATGAATATGGTGTTACTGGGAATCTACTTAATAGTGTAAAAGCCATGTATGCTGGTAGTAGAGCTTGTGTACGAGTGAATGGTGTTTTATCAAAATGGTTTTCCATTGGTGCAGGAGTTAGACAAGATTGTGTAATGTCACCATGGCTGTTTAATATATTTATGGACACATGCATGCGTGATGCCAAAATAGATAATAGTGGTTTATGTCTTGGTGATATCTGTGTGTGCAGATTGCTGTATGCTGATGACACTGTCCTTTTGGCAGAGAGCAAAAGTGAGTTGCAGAGTAAGTTGACTCGGATGCACGAAGTTTGCATGAAATTCAAACTGAGTATAAATAAGGGAAAAACCAAAGTTATGGTGTTTGAGAGAGGAACGGGTAGTGAATTCTTCTTTGAAAGTCATAGCTGCTCTGGGAGGTTTTCACAGGAATAATGGGTTCTCTAGAGAGTCCCTCATGGCTGTGTATGAAACTGTAATTGTTCCTACTCTGATGTATGGCAGTGAAACCTGGGTATTGCAGAAGAAACATAGGAGTTGTTTGTGTGCTGGAGAAATGCGTTACTTACGTGGGGTTTGTGGAAAGACACGATCTGATTGTGTGAGGAATGAAGATGTATTGCAGTTGTGTGATGTGAAGCAAAATGTTGTTAGCAAGGTGGGGACCAATATGCTTCGGTGGTTTGGCCATGTTGAAAGAATGAGTGATGAAATGCTTTCTAAGAAAATCTTTTCAGCCCAAGTGGCAGGAAGGAAAGGCAGAGGAAGGCCAAGGAAGACATGGGTAGATCAAATTCAGGAGTGTCTGCATGAGAAAAGGATTATCATTATGAAGTATGAAAGATCTTGTGTACGGCATGTAATGGATATCAGTGAAGCACGAATTGTATGTCAAGATCGCTGTAAATGGAGAAGTTTGATACAACAACAATAAGTAAAAATATCTGGAAGTTTGTATTTCTTTTTGGAGCCAACTTCTGAATCTCAGAGAACAGCTTAGTGATATTCAAAGTCAATGAAACTGGTATGGAAAGCAATAGATCTGACGAAAGAAAGATTTTCAATCTGGTTTTTAATCCCTCTGATATTGATGTTTACAGAATCGTGAGCTTACGAACTCTTAGAAACAGAGATATTGACAAAAATAAGATGTGACTTTACGTCCCCTGGTGGGAGAACCATGCATTATTTTAGGAAGAAAGTATTCTCAAAAGGTTTATCCAAACAAGCGGTACCGGTCGAAGAAAAAAAAATTAGTAGAGTTTTCAGGAGCCCAGATTTTGCAACAGATACTTCAGAAGCAGAAATTAACACACCCCTGGTGGCTAAACCATTCTTTACCAAACATTAGAAATTATTTGAAAAATATTTTCCATTAGGTCTTGTATGCGATACAGGAAGAATTTTTCAAATCAGAGCTTTAAGAGCCGAAATAACGCAGAAAACGCAATTTACCTTTGTGCCCCCTGGCGGAAAGTCTATGATTTACTTGAACATTTTGAAATTATATGAAAAACATGTCACACGGAAAACACTACCCAACAAAGAAGAAATTTTTCAAATCGGACTCCTAGAAGTAGAGATACTGACAAAAATATTATGTACATCTACACCCCCTGGCGGAGAAACTGTGGAATATTTTAAGAAGAAAATATTCTGAAAAGGTTTATCGATGTGAGTGGCATCAGTCCACGAAAGAATTTTTTAATCGATATTTTAGAAGCTATGATTTTATGGCAAATACATCAGAAGCAAAAATTAACACTTACGCTCCCTGGTGGCCAAAGTATTCTTTACCAAAAATTTGAAATTATATGCAAAAGATTTTCCATCAGGAAATGTATCCGCTGAAGAAAAAAAATTTCAAATCAGTCTTAGAAGAGTTATCGGGGAAAATGTAATTTACTTTTACGCCCCTAGCGGAAAATCTATGCGTAATTTGAAAAAGTAACTATATCTAAAATACTCTTCGACATAAATGGAATCGAAAGATAAAAACAAAAAATTCAATCAGATGTTTAGAAGCAAATATGTGGAATAAAACAAATTTTTGAATTTGACATCTGCATTTACGCCCTCTACCGGCGAAATTGTACATCGTAAAAAAAAAAACGAAATAAAGGATCATCATTTGAATATTTCAAGTTTCCCAATGCAAAAAGAATTTTTCAAATCGGACTAATAGTTGCAGAGATAGCGTGGGTACAGACGGACGGACGGATGGACAGACAAACCGATAACAGAAGCACCATCTTTTTTTTTTTTTTTACAAAAGACGTGCTAAAAAACAGATTAGGTCAAGACCACGCCCCACAAATGCACAGGCTATCTGGAGATGACATAACATAAAAACACTGCTACACCACTATATTATGGATGCACAAATACCAACAGAAATAAAAACCTGTAATGTAATCTCGATATGAGTGCAATCAAACTAACATAAGTGCGGGTAACTTATGACCGAAGGTGTTAAGTAAACAACGACAACAACCAAGCCAACCTCCAGTCACTAGCATTAGGTTACAACGTTTGTGCAGTACCGCACAAGAAGCCGAAACTATGCGACAGTATTAGCAACACAAGCCCTCAGAGTTTTGACAAATGTAATTGGTATTGCACATTGAGATAGTTAATTAATGAAATAACCAACACTCTTAATAGCAGTAAAAAACTTAAATTGGCAGGTATTGCCAAAGTACTAACAAACCAAAGAAAAGGACACACCCCTCGGAATAATAGGCTTATGTAATAAGGATATGCCAGAATTAGTACAACGCACTGTGACAGTATCTAGCAAATACCAACATATAAAAGCCTGTAATATAAACCTGATTTGAAATCAAGAAAACTTGCATAAATGAAGGACGTTTATATCAAAGAGTGTAAAGTAATAAAAAAAATAGTCCTGTCCTGTAAAACAACTGTGAGTCACAAGTATAGATCTGTAATAGATTGTAACATCTGTACAATCCTGTATTAGAATCAATAGGCCAATACTATATCACCTCAATAGCAACATACTCCTTCAGAGTTGTGTGAGAGCAAATAGGTTTTAAACACCGAAACATATAATTTGTAATATAATGCACATTAGGGGCATGCACCCAATAGCTTGGCCGCTCTGGTTAACTGACCAAGTAACAATAATAGCAGAGCAGCTATACTGAAAGTATTAAAGTAGGTGAGGGAACACAGCCCTCAAACAAAAAGAAAAACAAAAAAGTTACCAGGCTCAGAAAGTGTAAGCCTAAGTAATCAGAAGGGCATATTAGACTGTATATCTGCAGCATAATATAGCAATTTTACTAATAGAAATACCCATAAATTAATATGAACATGCAGAAAGTGACCCACCATGCACTTTTGAAGCCTGAAGATTGTATAGGTGGGTCACCCGAGTTAACCAAAAAAGCATAGGTGTAATGAATGGAAGTATAGCTAGTATCGAGTGAACACATAAGACACAGGCTGTAAGAATACCAGGTTAAATATAGCAAAAATTGTAGCTAACATACCAAACTATTTCAAATCGTCTTCAGAATAATTAGAGATGTCTGTTAAGAGTTCAAATAATCCTTATGTAGTCATTTGCATTAAAGATGGAGAATCTTACCGCATGGCGTCCATTACTGAAATCCACTCGCCCTTGATTGTCACAGAATGTCTGTCTTGCCTTTGTAAGACTTTTGACAATCACGATCCCGGACTCTTTGAGAAGACGTTTGTCTCTGTAGATATTGTCACGTTTTGACATACGCAGAAACTCGCAAGAAATGGTCTCGAACCAGTTGGCGATCCATGATCCAGGCAATGTTCACCAACACATTACCACGCATTTGAAGCTTGAAGCAAGTAATTTACCACACACTTGAAACCTGTAGTATGTATACCTAGGCCACCCAAGTGAACCAGGGAAAAAAAAAATGACAAAGGCTGTAGGAATAATAGTACGTTAGAAATAGCAAAAATTGCTGCCAACATTCCAAACTATTTCAAAGTGTCTGCAGAATAGCCAGAGATGCCCGTTAGAGTTTTAATAATTTTTATGTCGCCATTCACATCAAGAATGAAAATGTTACCGTATTGCATCCAATACCGCAATCCACTCGCCCTTAGATTGTTACAGAATGTCTTTCTTGCCATTGTAAGGCTTTCGGCAAACACTGTCCCGGACCCTTTGAGCAGACATTTGTTTTTGTAGACAGAGTCACGTTGTGACATACGTAGGAATTTAACAACAAGTGGTCTCGAACTAGTTGGGGATCCACGACCCAGGTGATGAGCAGTAACTATGTCCGCTGCAAGAAGATTACTAGTGATTTTTTTTATTCAAGAAATCAACAGCCTCATTAACTGGATTGCCAGAAGATTCTGAGAGATTATAAATCATAAGGCAAGGGTGCCTTCCATATTGTTCAAGATCATCAAGGGAATTTTCAACAGACTGTAACAAAGACTGCAAGGTACACAATTTGAGTTCGACTTCGTCCACAAGTCTAGTCCGACGATCCTCTAAGTTTCCTGATAGTAGCCATCAACTCTTCAATAATTTCCCCTTTATTGCAGCAATAAGCAAATTCTAACTGGATTATTGTTGTGTGCCTTCAAACCTGGAGGTAACATTTCATTAGTGTGTTGGACTCCATTGTACATTCAATAGAAACTTGAGCAGTGCCACTGGCTGATAGTCTGGCCAAGCAAATTAGTGAATAGTGTTACCCAACATGTTTTCTGTTTTAACCAATGACTCCCTTGGAAATAAGTAAATATGAGGCCCATTCAAGAAAGATTTGCATGGAAATATATAAACGTGTATGTACGAACCTCATGAGGCTGTGGTCCTTTTCAAAGTAATCTCCAGAGGCAATGCACCTGTCCAAACGTTACTGGGTAATTCTACATGGGGACATCGGGCGAGTGTTGCACCATAGCAACATATTTTTTTTACCATAGATGCACATGGTAGTGAAACACTCAAATCTGAATTTGGAAAATATTTTTTCCAATAATGGCTGAGATACAGGCATGTGAAAAATGGTCATTTTGACCAAATGCCAGCCATCTTGGAGTTTACACCAATGTCAATAAATGTAATAACTTTACAACTATGGTTCAAATTCAATAATTCTGGTACCAATTTGAAGTTATTTATATCAGGAGTGTATATGTCATATCATGTAGTCACTGATATGGATACCATGAGTTTAATGTTCTGATGGTATATGAATACCTTTGCTTCCAACAGTCACACATGATCTTGGATGTAGTGAGCAACATTTAGACAGTCCAATTTTTAATTCATCATGCTCTTTAAATTATACAAAATCAATCTTTTTTTGTTTTAATACTCCATTTTCACGTGGAACAGATATGAAATCTTTTTTTTCAGGACACATACGACTGTTATTATCATCACAATAAAAATTAGTAACCTTTTCTATTGTATCAGAACTTAATTTAACACTTTTTTTTTCACTAGGCATTGATAACATCCTTTGTTTCTTTTAATTTTCTTGCTTTTTTTTTTATTAAATGCTCTAGTATTGAAATATGTCTGTTTGCTGGATTGTCAATGAATCCGGAACTAATGTCAGAATTTGAACCTTTTCTTTAAATGATGCATTTATAAACTTATTCAATAATTTTTCCATCATACATATGCAGTCTGGATAAGTCATGTTTGAATTGTGTGGCTTACTAATAGTTTCAACACCTAATACTGCAGCTGCTTTAGTAGCAACACAGTTACTTAATTTCTTAACTTTAGTGTGTGTGTAAGCAAGTTTTCTCTTAGAGCTAAATCTACTGACCTTTATTGGCGATAAATCCAATACTTCACTATAATCTTGATCACTGGTGACTTCCATGTCAGCAGTAGGTATCTCTGACTAACTGAAGAATAACAAGAAATGCACAGGTTTTCTCCCTGGAAAGTTTCAGTGATTTTGCTGGGATGTTTATTAAATGGATCACAACCACCTCTCTCTGCCTTAAACTGTACCATTTAAAATATTCATCCTTGTGAACCTTGCAGATACTTCCACCCACATAAATTTTTTTATCTGTAATTAGACTTTGTAATCTCCTTTTTAGCATGTCTTTTGTAAAAAAGATTGCTTCTGTTATCGGTTTGTCCGCCCATACCCACGATATCTCTGCAACTATTAGTCCGATTTGAAAAATTCTTTTTGCATTGGGAAGCTTGAAATATGCAAATGACGATCCTTCATTTTGTTTTTATGATGTCCAATTTCGCCGGTAGAGGGAGTAAACGCAGATGTCGAATTCAAAAATACGCTTTATTCCACACATTTGCTTCTAAATATCCGATTAAAAAAAAAAAACTTTCGATTCCATTTATGTCCAAGAGTATTTTAGATATAGTTACTTTTTCAAATTACGCATAGATTTTCCGCTAGGGGGTGTAAAAGTAAATTACATTTTCCCCGATAACTTCTTCTAAAACTCCGATTTGAAAATTTTCTTCAGCGGATACATCTCCTGATGGAAAATCTTTTGCATATGATTTCAAATTTCTGGTAAAGAATACTTTGGCCACCAGGGGGCATAAGTGTTAATTTTTGTTTCTGATGTATTTGCCATAAAATCGGAGCTTCTAAAATATCGATTGAAATTGTTTTTTCGTGGACTGATGCCACTCACATCAATAAACCTTTTTGGACTATTTTCTTCTTTAAATAGTCCACAGTTTCTCTGCCAGGGGGCGTAGATGTACATCTTATTTTTGTCAATATCTCTACTTCTAGGAGTCCGATTTGAAAAATTCCTTCTTTGTTGGATAGTGTTTTCCGTGTGACATGTTTTTCATATAATTTCAAAAATTTCAAGTAATTAATAGACTTTCCGCTAGGGGGCGTAGCGGTAAATTGTGTTTCCCCCTATATCTCTGCTTCTAAATCTCTGATTTGAAAAATTCTTTCTGCACTGGATACAGCTCCTGATGGGAAATCGTACGCACATAATTTCTAATTTAAAAAAAAAAATAGTTTGGCCACCAGGGGGCGTAAATCTTAATTTCCACTTCTGTTGTATTTGCAGCAAAATATGAGCTTCTAAAAAGTCGTTTGTTGATCGATACTACTCATGTCGACAAACCTTTTAGAAACATTTTCTTCTTAAAATAGTGCATGGTTTGTATGCCAGGGGGCGTAGATGTATATCTTGTTTTTTGTCAGTATCTCTACTTCTAGGAGTCCGATTTGAAAAATTCCTGCTTGTTGGATAGTGTTTCCGATGCGAAATGTTTTCCCTATAAATTCAAAATTTTCACGTAAATGATTTAAGACTTTCCGCTAGGGGGCACAAAGGTAAATTGCGTTTTCTGCGTTATTTCTGCTCCTAAAGCTCTGATTTGAAAAATTCTTCCTGTATCGCATACAAGACCTGATGGAAAATATTTTTCACATAATTTCTAATGTTTGGTAAAGAATGGTTTAGCCACCAGGTGTCATAAGTGTTAATTTCTGCTTCTGAAGTATTTGTTGCAAAATCTGGGCTCCTGAAAACTCGACTAATTTTTTTTTTTTTTTTTTCTTCGACCGGTACCCGCTTGTATGGATAAACCTTTTGAGAATACTTTCTTCCTAAAATAATGCATGGTTCTCCCACCAGGGGAAGTAAAGTCACATCTTATTTTTGTCAATATCTCTGTTTCTAAGAGTTCGTAAGCTCACAATTTCGTTTACAGCAATATCTAAGGGATTAAAAACCTGATTGAAAAACTTCTTTCTTCCGTCAGATCTATTGTTTTCCATACCGGTTCTATTGACTTTGAATAGCTTTGATAAATTTAATTTGTGTCAGAACGGATTCAAAAGACGTGCTTATTACACCCGAAAATTCGGTGTCATCTTTCTTGTTAATAATTCCAAATCATTTGAAGACTATGTAAGCGCAGGAATAAACTTAGTATTCAATGATACATTGAGTTTCTTGGATACAAAACATTTCATCTCTACTGCATAAAACTAAGCTGTACTGAAATAATCATACAACACTGTTTGTTGACTGAACATACTTCTCTGAACACTTAAGCACAAATGAGCTCTGAAGGAGATAGCCAAGTCCTTCAGATAGTGAATGATGTAATATTGCATCATACTTTGATTTCAACCAATCAGAAAACATGATGCAACACAAGCAATCATTTCAGGATTTGCATGATAATTGTTATTACTTGTATTTAACTGAATTGTCTGTGCATAGTAAATACCTTTTTTATATTTCTAATTAAGATAATAACAGGGTGCGCACGCGTGCTTGAAAACCTGGAAAGTCCTGGAAAATCATGATTACGTTTTCAAGGCCTGGAATATCCTGGAAAAACGGTATTTTTTTAATGCTGTCTTGAAAAGCCTTGAAATTTGAAATTAGTGCTTAAAAAAATGCCGTTTTAGGAAATCGTGTTACTGACTGTTACCCCTTAATTTTTTTAAGTTCCTCTCCTCTGTTCTCAAAGAAACCGCCGGCTACAGTGGTGTTTCGGATGTGCCCAAATCCTAATTTGGCTGGGGGAGGGGAAGCATACTTCCAGTACAATAAAATTGGATGATTACTATTATAGCAGGTCTGTTAGGGAAGGGGAGCTTGATGCATTCTCTAGCCCTGAGCTTGATGTCCGTCCGACAACTACTGAGAACAACAGAAGGGGAAAGAAGAGACATTTAGCATTTGCAAGGGGGTCGCGTGTTTACCAAGTCAGCTGGCATCCACCAGTGAAGAGTATGCCTGAACAACACATTCATCTGCTCCTTGTTTATTGCATTAAGACGCTTGCTTCCGGCCCACCCCTCAAGAGACTTCGGCTACTTATGATAAAAAATAAGAAAACTATCTTTGCGAATTTTTCACAAAAGTGGCTGAAATTTTTACACTTACTATAATTGGATTACAGAAGCTCACTCCCAAAATTCCATTTGAATCGGTTTAAAACTTAAAAAGTTAGCATTGGAAATTTTTATTATGTGTGCCTCTTTAGACAGTGAGCCTTGAGCAGAAAGGGCGTTACCATAGCAACGGTTGATTGACAGCTGGGAGCGCTGATCCGAAGCCCTTGGTTGGGAAGAAAGCAAACACCTGTTTATCACTTCCACGGCTCAAAAGGACTAAGAGATATTTTCAGAAATCCATTTTCCGGAATTTTGAAAATAACAGTAAAATTTTTACAGTGGTTAAAGTACATCACAATAAAGTTCTAGTGCAAATTTCGCCGAATTCCGTTTGAAACTTTAGCAGATGCAAAATAAAAAAAAAAAAAATCTTCCGTTGCAAAATCGGATTCAAAAAAGAAACGGCAATTATAAATTACGGGAAAAGCAAGCAAATTATTTTTTTTTAGATGCCATGGTTTATTTAAACAGAGTGATCCTTAAATTTTGAAATTTTGTTTCTGTGATATGGACTCTATTTTAATTACAAACATACATTTTTATTCAGGTCTGAGTTACTGTTTTAATAAAAAAATCTATAATTAAAAAGTTTTCAATGGATTTAGGCGAAATTCAGCAGATAAACGTATTTTAGTAAATTGCAACGTTATGACGTAAATTTGGTCATTTTGTCGAAAATTGGGCAGCATTTTTTTTTTTACGTTTTCTCCTATAGTTAGGGTGAAGGAGGAAGACACTTCAGTGAGCTGCAGGTGGTGATTTATGGCGATGTGCCAAATGAAAAGAAGCCGTTCCATCAGGACATTCCAGAGGTTGAGTGTGCGTGGACGCGTGCTCCTGCTGTTTGAACTTAATCGGAATGTTTTCCGGAGGGGGAGAAATATCCGTTTCAGCTTTACAGCTTTCAGGCTCCTTTTTTTTTTCTTGGTAATAAATAAAAACCATAGTTGCTGCATTCACCATTGATCCATATTCGCATTTCTTGAATATAAACAGCAGACAATCGGAAACATGGTGTTGGGTGGGTCTTGATGTTCTTCATTTGTATCTGCTGAATTTTGTTCTGTGGGAATACGGAATGAGTTATACTGTGAATACATACAAAATTACATATTTTTGAGCTGAAAAAATATGTCTACTTGTACACAGTAGCTAACGTGTGAACTCAGACGAAGACAATCGGACATATGGACGTCTGATTCCATAAAAAAATCAACCCATTTTATTATACACGACAGGTAAAAAAGAAAAAACATTACATGTTTTTAAACATTATAAAGGAAAGCGGATTTTTGAAACACCATGACTTGATGATATTAATTTCTGAAAGTTTTTTTTTTTCGATTTTAATTTCTGAAATCTTTTTTTTTTTTTTTTTTTCAATTACAATACACTGTAACATGATACCTGTGTGTTGTATCCCTTAGTTGTATGGCAGATTTTCAGTTGGCCGATATCCGCGATCGTAAGTGGTAGTTACATTGCTATTGTTGATGATGACAAGATAAATACTGGAGTAATGTAGAATGTTGCATAACGTAAAAAAGAAATCGCCCCCCTTCGAACTTTTATGCGGTTATCATAGCTGATCAACCATTTCATTCCATGAACATCAGCACATTTCAATCATTTGACCATTGGGGGTCTGACGGAATTCAGCAGTGCTTAAGCGCCTAGCGCAACGAGAACATGCTAATTATGGACAGTTCTATTCCCTTCCCCCTATCATCCCTAATCCATTTGCATCTTTCATCATTTTTATTACTTAAAACTGAAATTGCTTTTAAAAACTAATTTGAGCATGATACTGTAAAGCGTAGTAATCATCCTGGAATTTTTTGTATATGGCCTGGAAAAGGCCTGGAAAGTCCTTGAATTTTTTCCCCCAAAAAGAGTACGAACCCTGTAATAAAATATAAGAATGATTTAGAATTATTAACTGTGTGGTTTTGAGAAAGCTTTGTAATTAGCATATTCCAGTACCAGTATCTGCTATTATGGTGTAACAAGTTTTTCTTATGATGGGTGTCTTCACATAGAATGACCCCCGCTGCCTCTGAAGCTTTGACTACTTCTTCTATTGACATAAACCTATGTCCTTTGAAGTTCTTTTTTAGAGTTGGGAAAAGAACAAGGTGCTAAATATGGACTGTGTGGAAAGAGTGTGGAACTGTTCCAATATTTTTTTCAGCCAAGAAGGTAGTGACTTTTTGTGCCACGTGAGAACTAGCGTTATCATGGTGGTGTTTCCAACCATTTTGGTGAATGTGTTGATGATGCTTCTTACGGATATGTGCTATCAGCTTTGTCAAAATAGACATGTAATAATCCGCTTTAACTGTGGTATTTGGCAGCACAACATTCTGGTACACCATTCTGGCAGACTTCACATTTTGCCTTTGGAGATGAGAGTTTCTCATACAGTTCTCTGGATCGCAGTTATAAAGAAAAGTTTCATCGGCTGTAATTACTGACTTCAGGTAGTCCTCATTTGAAGCAATTTCTTGCTTCAAAAATACATGCACTTGTGTTTGTTCAGACGTCAGAAACTGAGGAATCTATCTTGCATTGAGTCATGTCATGTGGGCATTTCCAACTAAAATCTGTAAATGTTCTGCCATTTGTCTTTCTGTGAGCCAACGATCCTCACGAATAATCGTGGCTGCAGTACCTACCATCTGATCAGTAATTGCTGTTGGCGACATCCCAGGTCCACTTTGTTTCTGAAACGATTCGTGGCGTTTGCGAAATTTTTTTAACCACCACTGTGCTGTATAATGTAGCATCACACTCACCATATTCCTGCACCAACATTTCATATGCTTCCGAATTTGTTTTTCCTAAATGAACACAGAACTTCAACGCTGCATGCTGTTCCACTGAGAGGCTAGCGCAAACAGATGCTTCTTCACAGCATTCTACTCTAGATCACGTGCAGCGCAACGGCTTGAAAGGTTCATTCACATGAAAGGGGTTGGAGTTGGGTTTGTGCAAAGGCGATGTTTTGGTTCCAATATGTAGCTGTACTATTAAAAAAATGTGGCCTTGCAAGTTATCTGTTAATGTTTTTGCTTGCCACTGTTGATCTATAATTCTTGGTAAGATTAGAGTACCCGTTGTGCTACATTGTGTCACTCAGCAAATCCTGTAACAATACACACACATGTATAATGTGTATAAAAGTTGTGACTCACTGATAACTCAACAGTGAATTGGTGCAGGTAAATAACTCCCAACCCCCTGATTGCAGGGTCTTGGGGGGGGGTAGCTATCTCATAACGGAAGCGAGTTTGGAAGAAAATAAATTACAAAGAGTTACAGCATACTAGCAGTAAAATTTTCTGAAACTCACTTGCACATGAAAATATGATGTTGAGATAGCTATATAAACAGCTCACTGCAAATGATTAAAAAGTACAGTGTAGATAGAGGGAATGTTTGAAAGACTCCAAAAGAGCCACAATGGTGGGCAGGTGCAAGCATCCCAGAAACGACAAACCTTCTCAAGTGTGCAAGAACAACTGTATCGAGGGTACATAATGGGCAGTGATGGAAGGTTTGTGCCAATTTCATTATCTTGTGCCGAATTGCTACAAATTATGAAAAAATTTAATATTTGCGCCGAAACTGCAATCCATGGCAAACATCGACGAGCGGAAAAAATGTTTTCACAGCAAAAAAATGCCGTTTTAAACAGCAAATTGAATGACGCTTTTTAAAGGTCTACACGTAATTTGGTTAAACATATAAAGATGCTTAATCATGCGTACCGTCAATCCCAACATTTCACCATGTTTTTCACCTACCTTCTAATTCGTTGTTTTTTTTGGCATAAGTGACGAATAAGTTATGCGATGTAGCTTATGGAGTAGTTTTGTTGTAATCACGTGGTATGTAGGAGCAACGGTGCTGTACACTATGAAGTCTTGATGATTGTTTACAGATGGTTTGGTGGTCTTTCAGAATGTTGTGCAATTGAGCTTGTTTATATGTCGTTCCCGACCCTTTGGGATGGTGCAGTTATTTCGTTCCGGGCGAGGTGCACGCTTACGTAAATACAGCGTAAGGTCAGTTGTTGGCTATTTCGTTGACGCGGAGGACGACTGAAAATGGCTCTCCCGTGGCAGGGTATGATGGTTCTGTTTCTAAAGGATTCAGAGATGCCAACTTCATGGATTTTCCGTAGTTTGTACCGATTTTCACTCCATCTTACAGTTTTACGGAAAAGCCCACGCAAGGTCCCTGCACTCTATTTTTAACCATTTTTTGGTCGAGAAAACTGACTTTACAGATAGTCCCTATACGTCTTCGATGTTCTGACTTCCCCGCCAACAGAGGCAGAGTTTTGTCACGTGATTACCCGCAAAAGCAGAGAGGGCTCACAGCTTTTGCAAACTCTTTACATTGATTATATGTGGCTTTGTGCTTGTGAAAATTTCGCTGCAAACTTTTTAACCCTTTCCACTCGTCTGACACCCGACGTTACGAAATCGCCGAATAGCTCACGTGGCGGGTGTCATCCACCACGCTGATAACGCCTCTATAGCCCGAGAGACATTTCCTTTTTGTCGAATAGGTCAGGTGTCACCCACCAAGCCGACGACTCCTCTATAGCTCTCATGTCGGTGCTTGCAAGGAATTTCTTTTTCACCGAATAGCTCCTGTGTCTGGTGTCACCCTTCATGCTGATGACGCTTCTGTAGCTCGCATGTCGGCACTCCTGAGACATTTCTTTTTCGCCAAGTAGGTCGGGTGTCATCCGCCACGCCGCCTCTATAGCTAGTGTGTTGGGGCTTGAGAGACATTTTCCGCCGAATAGGTCTGGTGTCACCTGTCAAGCCGACAACTCCTCTATAGCTTGCATGTCTTTGCTCGTGAGGAATTTCTTTTTCACCGAATAGTTTGCATGTCAGGTGTTATCCGGCACGCCTCTATAGATCGTATGTCGGCACTCGCTTGGAATATCTTTTTTGCCGAATAGCTCGTGTGTTGGGTATCACCCTTCATGTCGAGGATGCATGTATAGCTCGCGAGACATTTCTTTTTCGCCAAATAGCTAGAGTGTCACCCGCCACGCCTCTATAGTTCGTATGTCGGGCTGGCGAGCCGAGCTTTCACTGCTAAGTTGTAGGCTCTACTGCAGAAAAAAGAACAAAAAATGAGTGCTGGGCGAGTATTGGTGAAAAGTTATTCGAGTGGAAAGGGTTAATTTAGATTAAAACGAAATGAAACAGCAGTTAAACCGCTATGACAACAAAAGAATGAAGTCAAATATATCGTCAAGTGTATAGTGATATATACACTGCTGGACCCTTCATGTCGGCTATATAGCGCATCATAAACGGCTATATAGCGCATAAAAAAGTAAGTGTGGTTGGATGCCAAGTGAAATAAAATAATGTCAGAATGCCAGGACATTTCAAGAAAGACAATTTATTGTGCTCTGAAATCCAGAAGGCTTTGGAACGTGTTCAAGGGACAAACGGGCCATTTTGTGCAGAATACGTAAACGTGAAAAAAATGCAATTACCGTCCGCAGGCGTTCTGGCGTAAGATGTCAATACGGGATATGGTCACCATGGAGGGCAATGCAAGATTCCACACGTCGTGTCATGCTTTGCACAACATTATCAAGCAGCTGTTGGGGTAATTTATCCCATTCCTCTGTCAGTGCACGGATGAGGGTGTCCTTGTTTATTGGAGGGCATTGGCGACCAGCAAGACTCCTCCCCAAAGCATCCCACACATTTTCAATGGGATTCAGATCTGGAGAACGTGCTGGCCATACGAGGCGTTGAATATCCTCGCTCTCAAGACACTCCTGGACAGCGACTGTTCGATGACATGTTGCGTTGTCGTCCATGAAAATGAATCTATCACCGACAGCACCATGGAACATGAGGTAGCAGAACATCATTAATGTATCGTTGGCCAGTCATAGTCCCAGTTGGAAGCACATAGAGGGACGTACGGCCATTGATCATGATGCCAGCCCATACCATGACACTACATGTTGGATATCGGTCCCTTTCCTGTATGTTTGCTGGACAATATGCAGTACCACTATCATGCCAGATCAGTTGTCGACAATCAGATGATAGACTGTATCTACTCTCATCTGAGAAGAGGACAGCAGACCAGTCCAATTGCGATGTTGATGGCACCATTGCAAACGGGTGGTACGGTGACGTCTGGACAATGGGATGCACACAACAGGACGGCTGGCGTATAGTCCTCCTTCATGCAAACGTCTGGCGACAGTTTTTCGGGTGATTCGCTTGCCAGTAGCAGCCGTAAACTGATTTGCTACCTCACTAGCTGTGCTGCGCCGGTGTCTTTTTGTTGATAGCACTATATACCAATCTTCTGCAGGTGTCGTACTACGAACACTACCTCCCCCGTACTCTCCATTTGTTTGAAATGATTTCCAAAGCCTTGAAACAACACTGTGGCTGACGTCGAACTCCCTGGCAACATCTGTTATTTTTCGCCCTTCTTCAATCTTGCCAATAATATGGCCACGCGTAAAATCATCTAGGTGATGTCGGGAAGACATACTGAAAATTGCAAGTTCGTCAATTGATTCTTTCCCTTTCAACTTTGCATTTGAACAACGGTCAATACGCGTGAAATCCTTTATCTCTTATCAGCGCTTATGACGTCACGAACAAGTTCGGCAATCCAAAATTTGCATACGCACAACACGTGTTTCTGTATCTCGCACTTATGCTAATTTCCCCATTTTCCTGCCTTCCATTTTATGGTTGCTATCATTGCTATTGTCATCCGTCCTTAGCAATTGTCCGGCAGTGTATAATAAAGAATCTAAAGTTTTGCAGAATCACGCTTTGTAAGCCATGTGGCTGTGATTTTAGCCCAGCGCATGGCGGCCGCTATGGTTGTAAGCGTCCTGTAGAGAGCAATAAGCACAAAGATCATGTCAAGAGAGTAAATGGAGATGTGAGTGAAATTAATGTAACCAAAAAACTTCTGACAGCTTATAAAGAATCCTGGAAAAAATATCAAGAGCGGGTTAATGCAGCAAAATAAGCAAAATAGAGAAGAAGAAATTGAATGTTCACAAGGTGATTTGAAACGGGAAGAAGCTGGACTTTTGCAGCGGTTGGATTCCTCTCATAAAATGTTAAACAATGCTGAGGAGAACAATGAATGTGGCACAAAAAATTGAGACATCAGTGCAATAGAAAGTGGACAGGTGCTATTAACAGATACAAAACATTGCTAACTATCTTGAAAGAAGCAGCAAAAAAATTAAACATTTTTGTAAAATAAATTATTAATAATAGAATCCTGCTATGATTACAAATTTTTGGATCTATTTGGAAACAGAAATCTTTGTATGTGTGTGTATTTCAATGCAAGATGTTTTAAATTTGAGTAGGGTGCATCTAGTTTCAAAACATTTTTTGCTTAAGAGATTTTTTACCTACACCGAAAATGAGTTTGCAACTTTCCATCACTGAATGAGTGAAGAAAAACAAACAAACCAGTTGTCTTCCTGTGGGCTGAAATTATTGGTGATTGGGGAGAATTGTGCGAGGTAACAGATGAGCTCTATTGCATTATTAAGTTATCGCATAGGACAACAGCCGGATCAAAAGAATTTCAGCATACACTGCTTGCCACACATTAGCATGAATGGGCTACAACAGGGAGATGTCTCTGCAGTGGACACAGGAGCACCAAAACTTCATCCTTGAGGATTAGGAAAAGGTCACCTTATTTGATGAATCATGCTTTCAGTTAATATTCAAATGGATGGGACAGCATGAATTGAAGGATCCCAACTGTTCAAGCTGGTGAAGGTGGCATGGGCTCTGTTTTACTGGAGATCATTGGATTCCTTAATACCTCTGGAACAGCATTTGGATGCCATGAGGTATCCTTAACATCACTGTGAACCGGGCACACCCGTACATGTATGGTGTTCCCTGATGGAGAGGTCTACTTCTAGCAAGATAATGTGCCATGCCACAAGGTTCTGTGTCATGGTGGTTCCAGGAGCACAAGTGGCCCCCAGAGTCTAACCCATTGAACAGCTGTAGAATGAAATTTGAGAGAGCCACTTGTAACAGCAAACATTTGGAAATTGACAAGTGCTATAACATCTACTTTAGAATGATATCAGTACCTCGTTGAATCAAGGCTGTTTAAAGGACCAAAGGCAGCCCAACACATTATTAGGTAGGTGTTCCTTCAGTAAATATAGTCAGGCCACAAGTCAACATACACCCTTCAAAATGTAACCATTTAAGAAATTAAGACTGGGTGGAAAACCTTATGTTTTACAAGTACAACAATATTTTAAAATAATTTCACAAAAATCTTCATCCATCACTTGTATTTCTGTTTCATCATACGAACTCTTTCGTATTTAAGCAATCAGGAAACTGTAGTGCATCATACCGCTGAAGAAGTTTATCTTGTGTGTGTTAGTCAAGTTCTTTTTTAGTGTTCCAGTTAAAGTGGCTCCATGAAAAGAAATTTCCTTGGACATGAGAAATGTGAGATTTCAAAAAGCTGTTCAAGTGTCCAAACTGTTATTAGGAATTACGAGTCAGCCGGAAATGTGTACAACAAAGCTCGAAGTGGTCACCCCCAGAAGATGCTCAAGCTGTTCTAAAAGGAGTAAAGTCAAATTTGAAAATACCTGCTCCAAAATGAACGAAATATATTGCAACAATGACTGGTTAAGACTGTACGAAGAATTCTTCGATCTAAAGGATTTAATGGTAGAGTTCCCTGAAGAAAGCCTCTAATAACTTCAAAAAGTACATCAACAAAGACTTCAATTTTTGAAAAACAGTCAAATTTGATAAGCATCATAGAGGCGGCAATGTAATGGTTTGGGGATCTATATTCGGGGTTGAGAAATTAGTTTTCATTGAGAGTACAATGGACTGCCTACAGTACTTTAAAATTTTATAGACATCTGCCGACAGTTTAGGACTTAAAAGCCAGTGGGTCTTTCAATAGGATAATGATCATAAGCACACAGCCAAGGAGTGGCTGCTTCATAAGGCTCCCCAGTCACCAGACTTAAATCCAGTTGGGAGTCCTTGAAGAAAGCATTAACACAGGCATGGTTTGAAATGACATCGGATACCACAAAATCTCGTGCTGTTAACGCCCAGCAGATTATAAGCAGTGACTGAAACACAAGGAGGGCCTACACATTATTAATTTATTTTGCAGAAGTCTAAATCATGCATAATTTTCTTTTTGTGACCTACATATACTTAATCTTTTACTGTAAGAAATATATAATTTCTTATAGTTTTTGTGACTGACTGTATGCACAGTCTTTTTTTTTCAGACATGTAGATGTGTGTTAACATAATTCATAGTGTAGTAGCATTATTAACAAGTGATCCTGCTTGGTTATGATGTACTGTCAAAGCATCTAATGTGCAAAATGGAACATGCACACAAAGCTACATCTCTCCTAGTTTTCTGACTTCCTTCATCTTAAAAAAAAAAAAAAAAATAGGCAGGATGAGTGGCAGATACTAGTAAGCAGTTTGAGATGAAGTCTGTATCTGCTTTAAATAGATAGAACATTCATTACTAGTTTTATTTGCTGTAAAGATAAGACCAGTAATTAAAATTTCCTAACATTCGAAGCCCCCCCCCAAATAATTCTGTAACAGACAATGACTTTTCTCACTTTGCTAGGAACGAAACTGGCTGCACAATGAATTGTGTAGATCCACACCCTTTTCACGATTGATACAGAGTTGTGCACAGGGGTTAAAATTCAGGGCGGGAGTCCTCGCCTTATGAAAGTTTAAGAAAAAAAAAATATATATATAAAAAATCTTGGGTCCGTTTTTGGACCACTCACAATATACTTGTTAAAAACTGACTGTTCAAAGTTCTGAACATTGCAATCTTTATGGGCACTTGAATTAGCTTCCATATGTAGTCGCAGGAGCATTTCATTTCGCATATTGCGGACTGTTATACTCGAGATCAATGCAATAAAAAACAACTGAAGAGAATGTTTTATTTTTGTCGGAAGATTATTAATTAGTGTGTGTGGGTCCGAACTTCAGCAAACAAAAAGTTAAATGGAGTGAAAAATGTTCCCGTAATTTCTTCAGTCCAGTATTGTTGTTAAATACCAATTTATTGCATAAATGTTTGTATTTCAGCTTGAAAGTGGGGACAATTCCCTTGTAGGCTCAAGGAACTCCTCCAGAATGCTGCAAAAAGGGTAGTTTTGTTCACTGTGTTTCAGCTTGAAAATGGAGCAAAGGTTTTTTTCGCGATGTTCCCACTGTCCTGAATTATTGTTAAATGTTAGTCTCCTTCCATAAATAGTTGCAAAGGGAAGAACTGGACATTCCTCATATCAGAAGAATGGTTGAATCAATTATGTAAACATAGTATTCAAGAAGATATTCTTTTTTCAGAGCTGAAGGGAAATAATAAATTAGTTGACCCTTATAATACTAAATTTGCACATCACAATGTCCAGTGAAGGTTTATTTTATCTTTCGTGATTGAGATGACTGCAAATTTCCTTCCTCCACAATTGGAACTCCTTTTGAAATACACTAGTTTTTTGAAAATTAATGAAGAGTATATGTGCCAATGTATTTCTAAGCAACCTTCTGTGTTTAACAAATGTACCTTTAGCAGTACCTTTAGCAGACAAAACAAAATTTAGAGATTCACTGAGCAACAAAAAATCTTAATGCATATTTCTGTAATTGGGCCAGATAAAACAGCTGATATTTATACTTGAGGCACAAGTTTATGCGTGGTAATTTGTATTAGATTGAATGTTTTGAAAAATTAGTTTCCCAGTCTTAAGTCAAATATTTAAAATTTGTACTGCAGACATTAAACTGAGTTGAATGTTAATGAGACACATCTACACTGGTTTCCGTAAATTAAGCAACAAATGGAAAAAGTATGCAATCTGGTGGTAAGCTTTATAAGAAAAATGTGATGCAAATATGAAATATAGGTATGTATTACCATCCGTCTGGTGGCTACTGCAAGCACAGATCTGAGACGAGTCAGTGTAGCCATCCTGTTCTGGCGCGGAGGTCATCGCCCGTGACTTGGAACTGCTGCCACATCAACGAAATCACTCTCTAAATCTTATCTTGCACACGATTTCTTCAGACTCGTGCACATTTTCATAAAGCACTGCCACTCATTTGCATTTGCCCAATTATCGTGATTTTTTGGTTTGTTGCTTAATTTGTGGGAACCACTGTATTATAGCAGATCAGGTTGAGAACTAGCATTTACATTTGACAGATAGTTTATATGTATGACTATTTTTGTGTGTGGTTGTTCAAGTCCAGTCTCGTAATTTTCTTTTTACTTCCAGCAATGTCATTATACAATAGTGCAGTGGAGCTGGCAGCTAATCATCTTGACCATTACATCACAGTATGAACAAGGGAAAGGAACTTCATTAGTAAACCTTAGTTTAATGGCTTTTATTCAAATATGTACATAACCCAAAACAAATAAAGATGAATTTCAACTATGTTCATTTAGTCTTGTTCCTAATTTAGCTGTTCCGTCTAAAGACATGCATCGACACGTACAGCCAGTAACTGTGCATTCAACATTTTCTCTGAAAAAGACAATATTTACCAACTATTTATAAGCAGTAAAAAGATCATTTGATATCAGAATCACTTTGGGCATAACTTAAACATACAGATAAAAAAGCACATGCAAAAGGTTCCTATATCTGTATAAATGAGAAACTTTGCATGCACTGTTGAGGTTACAGACTTGCTTTTTATTATTATTAAAAAAAAAAAACCTGAAATGGACATGACAGACCCAGACAAAAATGAAATCTTGTGCCGGGAGAAACTGAAATGCAGTGGTTAACATTGCTATTTTGTGGAGTGTCTTGAAGTAACAGTAAAAGAAACTTTGTGCAAAGCATAAATGCTAAATTTATGCTTGCACATATTTAAGATCTATGTATACAGGGTGATGCAGAACTCATGGGACAAACTTTAAGGGGTGGTAGAGCACGCTGTAACAAACACTTTTTGTATAGGAATGTATGGGGACATGAAAGGAAACTTAAATTGTATACTTACAGCATCGTTGGCAAGTGTTTGTTTACAATAATTGCTCAACATTACCTCTCGTCCACATGCATACCAAGAACGATTCTCTGAAAATGTGTGGGCGGGTATTGTGAACGACTTCCTGCTTGGCCCATATCTACTACCAACGCGACTCGATGGCAGATGTTATCGTATTTCTCTGGAAGAGGTTTTACCAGAATTGCTTCAAGATGTACCACTGGCCGTCCGTCAAAGACTGTGGTTTCAGCATGATGGGATGCCAGCCCATTTCGGCATTAATATGCGCAATTGCCTGGATGGCCGTGGTGGACCAGTACGTTGGCCACCCCGATCGCCCGATTTATCGAGACTCCAGTTGACTCTGTTAAGGACCTCGTCGCTCCAATATCCGTTGCAGCTGCACGTGTGTGAGAAATACCTGGCGTCTTTGAAACTGTACGCCACTACTGTTGGTGGACGCAATTATTGTAAACATTGCTGTAAAGAAGCACTTGTCAACGATGCTGTAAGTAAACAATGTTTCCTTTCATGTCTATTTCTTGTGTTTGCACGTCACTTGCGCCCATACATTCCTATACATCCTATACAACAAATGTTTGTTGCAGTGTGCTCTACCACCCCTTAAAGTTTGTCCCACGAGTTCTGAATCTCCCTGTATATACGATTGATTGCTGCTATTACCACCATGAGAATTAAAAAGATCAATTGTTTAAAGTTATATCATACTATGGGGGGGGGATATGCAAAGTTAAGAATAATTTTACATTCCTAATTTATGGCAAAGAAAGGACCATTAAAAAAAAAACACTGTTGCTAGGCTTCTAACTACTTAGTAATGCCACACCTTATAAAGATAGGGAGTAACTAGAGGCTAACTTTTTAAGGCCAATTGCATCAATCTTACATAACATTGCTTAACTTCAAACAACTCTCTGGTACTTCTTGTCCTGACAGGCAGCATTAGATAAAATAACTCCCAGGCTTGTTACATAGGAACACATTGTATCAGCCTAAGTTGACGAGTCAGGAGAGGAATTCCTTTTAAGAAGAGTTAGGTAGTTGGAAATGTCAGTGTAGGAATAGAAGATGCAATGGGTAAATTTGGAGAAAACTCCTTGGCAAATAAGAAAAGGCTCACTGACTTTTTTTTTTTTTAGGGGGGCAGGGGAGGCCAAACACAGCTAATCGATGCTAGATGTGAGCGAAGGCGGCTGTCCTGTATGGTAAGAGCCAACAGAAAGGATACTGTGGCAGAACTTGCTAGTAATCTGAATGCTGGGGACATGTGTCATAATGCACAGTATATTGAACCCTGCTGAAAATGGGGGCTATGTAGCTGCTCCGAGCACAGAAGCTAACCATGGTTCACTGTCAAAAGCACCTACAATGGGCACGCGGACCTTGAATGATTGGTAGAAGGTGGTCTGGTCTGTCTTTTACCTGGAGAAGTATTGGTACCAGGATGCACTATGGGGCAAAAAACTGGTGAAGGAAGTGTAATGGTTTGGGCAACATTCTGCTCGAAAACCCTGGGTCCAGTCATTTGTGTGCAGGAAACTATGACATCTAATTAAACATCATTGCAGACCAGACATCCTTTCATGGCAGTGGTATTTCCCTCTAGTAGTGCCTTCTTTTAGAAGGATAATGTGTTATGCTACACTGCCCAGGTTGTTAATGAATGTTTTGTGGAACATGAAGACTTACTTGCAGGTATTAACCCATGGCTCCAAATTCCACAGACATCAATGCAATCAAGCATCTGTGGTTTGTGTTGGAGCAGCAAATCCAATCTGTGGCAGCTCAACCATGTAACTTACAACAGTTAATGGATATCTGCTGGTAACATGTTCGTACCAGATGCCACAAGGCACCTTTACAAATTTTTGTGGTGTCTATGCCTCACCAGCATGTGGAGAATCAACATCATATTAGGCAAGTGGTCGTAATGTTTTAGCTTTTTATTCTAGGTTTCAATGCTTTTCAGACATCAAAAAATGGCTTCCTGAAGGAAATCATTATGGGTGATGAAAAATGAGCTCAATGCAAAACATTGCGAATAGACCCAGTGACATCAACACTGAACCCCAACATCCACAGTAAAAATGTTCTCTACATCTGATGAGACATGTAAGGTGTCATGAACTCATGCTACCAGGTCTTAACTGTGACTGCAGAACACTAGTCATCGACTACTGCTTTTGTACAAGGAACTGCAACAAGCATTTTCAGGAGATGGGTGTCAGAAGGTCATTCTGTTGCAAAAGGTAATGTACTATTTAATGTTGCTGAAGTGACCCAGGAAACCATCGTGCAGCTGGGGTAGTATGTTCTCCTTCAGACTTTCATTTGATGCAACATTTCTTGGCTGGAAAGCAGTTTGCCAAACTTGAGTCTTAAAAAATGTATCAACTTCATTCTTCAAAACCATTGCGGTTCTTATATGGCAGCATTTGTCAACTACCGGATAGCTGGCACAAGGTTATATACATTGAGTGCCAGAAAAACTGGTAAAGACTAGCTTATGCAAAATACATAGCAATGTCATCTATGCACATACTCTGTTGCGTCCGCCAGTGCGCCGTATATAAAGCGATAGACATCCTTGCCAGCTGTCAGAGCTGTTTTCGGCATTAGAATGGCAGGTAATAATGATACAAGTGATTTTCAACGCAGTGTCATAGTTGGTGCTCGTGAGAAGGGCCATAGTATTTCGGAGATAGAAACGAAGTTCGGATTTTCACGGATGACCATTGCAAGGGCCGTGACTACAAGAATTACGGCAAAACCTCCAACCTACGATACCAGTGTGGCCGTAAAGAGACTTTGGGTGAACGTGACCATTGTCGGCTGTCAAGAATCGTTTCATGCGATGGGCGTGCAACACTCTCACAGGTATCATCGGAATTCAATGCTGGAGCCTCAACAAGCATCAGCGTCCAGACTGTGCAACATACCCTGCACGATACGGGCTTTGGGAGCCGAGGCCCAACTCGAATCCCCTTGATGGGTGCACGACATAGAACATAAATACGTACTACGAAGGGGGACTATTAACACAGCACTTACTACTGCAGTTGGACAGGGAAGTTACTCCCATGACTGGGATAACGCAAAAATTCTCTGTTCAAATGTAAATAGAAATACAATATTTTTGTCCGAAAGTCTGTATATTATTTCATATGGTGACACTTGTTGGAATACTGACATGCCTACTTATATATCAAATCCATGGAGATGGTTGGTGACTTCCTCTTCTATCGAGAGTGAAAACTAGAACTACCTTTGACTTGTATAATTATTTTTTGAACATTAGTGTTTGGGTTTCTAATGTTGGCAACACAGGAGGGTAAAAGAGACGTACGACGGTAATACTTTGTGGCTGTATATACACTATCTACCAACCAATAATTGGACACCAGCGAGAGCAAAGGAAAACAAAGTTTATTCACCTTCAATAGTTGGTGGAGCCTCCACGAGCGGCGATTACAGCTGCGACCCTCCGGGGCATACTCTCAACCAGGCGTTGTACGACGACTAGCGGTATTTTCTTCCACTCGGCTTGGAGATGACAAGGTCAGTTCCTTCACCGATTTCGGACGGTGGGGGCACCCCTTAAGTCGACGCTCCAACTCGTCCCAGAGGTGCTCGATAGGGTTAAGGTCCGGGCTCTGCGCAGGCCAGTCCATTCGATTAACCCTATTGTCACCATACCAAGCCATGGTGGACCTCGCAACATGACAGGTGGCATTTTCATCCTGAAAGTAACATGGGTCCACCCCATAAAACTGCCACAACGTAGGAAGCACATGGTCATCCAAAATGGTGCAATGGGTCTCGGCATTGAGTCTACCAAGAATTGCGACCAAGGGTCCCATGCCATACCAGGAGAAACACCCCCATAGCATAATTCCACCGCCGCCAAACTTCACAGTTGGCACAATACATTCCGGCAGGAGGCGTTCTTCAGGCAGAGGCCAAACCCAGACCCTGCCACCCGAACGGTAGAGAGTGAACCTTGATTCGTCGCTCCAGAGAACCTGTTTCCACTGTTCAACGGTCCACTACTGTTGACGTTCTTTGCACCACGTTAGCCAAGCAGCACTATTGGACTTGGTGATCAAAGGCCTGTGGGCGACAGCACGTCCATGATAACCGAGCAGATGGGCTTCCTTACAGATGGTATTCATCGAAAGAACACTCCCGGATGCCTGTTGAAACTCCTCGCGGATGTGGCCCATCGATTTGGTGCGGTTCTTCCGAATTTCTCTGGCCAGCACGCGTCGGTCTCTAACTCCCAGTTTTGAGGGTCTGCCGGGTCGGGGCCCATTCCGACAGTCACCTCTCATCTTTCACTTGCCAATCACGTACGCCACTGTTGATTTTGGGTACTTCAACTCGCTGGATGTGTCATGTATGGATCGGCCATTTCTGTGATACCCGACGATTACACCTTTCTCGAAATCCAAGAGCTCTGAACTGCGTGGCATCTTGCATGCGACTGGTTGCCTTGTTGTTTCCCACACGATATTTAATGGCAGCTGCCGTGACGTGTATCAGGACCGCAGATATCTTCGATTGCAGGGGTGTCCAATTACTTGTTGGTAGATAGTGTATATGAGATAGCTCTTCATGCTTCGTGGCACTTGGGCCTGATGATGGGGACATGGGAGCCCTGAAAGTACTTGCCTTTGTATTTTAAAATAGTGTTTTTAATTGTAAATAAATGTGTTTAATTTGCAGTTGGAGATGCGGTTTGTGTTGATCGTACGTGAGGCAGCATATATCTAGTAATTGAAATGGTATTCTTTATCATTCCTACATAACAATCTTTCACAGAATAAAAAATATGAAACTTGAATATTTCTTAACCTGTTGAAAAAGTGTACATCTACTACTGAAAGATGTAATATGCTAGCCCAGCTTCGGCCTTAACTTTTTTAATGTGTTGTACAGGGTGATTCACAGAAAACTAACACATTTCATATGTTCGTTTTATTTCAGCAGGAATAAATTGTAATGGCCCGTGTTGGTGTCAAACGACGCAGTGCATCTGTGAGATTCTTATGAGAGGGCGTTGCTCTGCAGGATGTGGTAGCTGTTGCAACCAGATTGCCTCAGTCACTGTGAAGATGCAGTACACACTACAGCAAGAGGTATTTTTTGTGAAAATGTACTGAATTACAGCTATGCAAAGGGCATATGCAAGTGAATTAGGTGTTAGCAAACTTTCCCAAAGGAACTCTATACTGGCGCTTGTAAATAAGTTGGAAACAATAGAATCTCTTGTGAGTGAAACCAGCAAGCATCATCTAAGAAATACACAGTTGACGTGGATTAGGAAAATCAAATAGAAGTCATCGTTCTTTCCACGTTTATAAGTGAGTCACAGAAAAATTCTCATCGGCCGCCACCGGGTATCGAAACCAGGGTCTTCCAGTTACACGCAACATTCACGGTGGCGGCCAATGAGAATTTTTCCGCGACTCATTTATAAACATGGAAAGAGCGATGGCTTCTATTTGATGTTTTCCTAATCCACGTCAACTGCGTATTTCTTATTCATTTGCCTTCTAGTTGTTTGTTCAATTGCTACTGTTCATCTTTGGTGAATCCCCAGCATTGTGCGGGTCTCCGAAGAAAGCAACCTGTCAGGTGGTTTGGCAGTTTGTCGTATGCGAGTCTGGAGAATTTTGAGGCCGCTGTGGTGCAGTGGAAGCATGTCCTGCGCGTAACTGGAAGACCCTGGGTTCGATTCCCGGTGGCGGCCGATGAGAATTTTTCCGTGACTCACTTATAAATGTGGAAAGAGCAATGGCTTCCATTTGAAGAATCGTCTATCTGCACTGCCGACGGTTGCTGTGGACATTGAGGTACGGCTGCAGCTGTCACCCCAGAAGTCATTACGATTACGACATCTGTTGCAGGAGACTGGGCACTCTTACTCCATGTGTCAAAGCGCTGCTAAACCCGTATAGGTTGGCTGTTCATGAGTTGCTAGAGTCAGATAAGGAAAACAAGTGCACCATTGTTGCTGGTTTCAGGACTTCGCTGTTCAAAATCCTGGCATATTAACCATCACGTGGTTCACGGACGAGGCGTGGTTCCACTTATGTGGCTATGTCAATTCACAGAACACACGCATTTGGGCCACAGAACATCCACACCCTCTTCAGGAAGCGCCTATGCACCCACAAAAAGTCAGAGTTTAGTGCTCAATGTCCGCTGAAAGAATAGTGGGTCCCATTTTTTTTTCTCAACAGGACTGTCAACAATGCAGAGTACCAATGAATTTTCATGGACTTTGTTGAGCAATTGAATGACATAGAGCTGCGTCGAGGCTATTTTCAACAGGATGGCACTGGCACCACGTGCCGTACATCAAATGTGTCCATGGCACTGATCCACAGTTACTTTGAGGACCGGATAATTTCCTCTAACTTGTGGCCACAGAGATCACCAGATTTCTTTCTGTGGGGGTTTCTTAAGGAAAGAGTGTACTCTACATACCCTCGGACATTAGATGCATTGAAGGTGAACATTACAAATAAAATCAGCGATATTGACAAGACGATGCTCCAACGAACAGCCAGGAACATGGAACGACATGAACAAATGTGCCTTCAGGAGGGGGCATTTACAGAATTTGATGTAAAGGTAAATGTTATGTAAACTTTCATAAATATGCTACATTTCAGATGGCATAACTTGCTGTTAGCTTTATTCTTATTCACATAAATTGATAATGAAATGAGTTAGTTTTATATGAATCACCCTTTAGAATATTTTCATTTATCGTTTAGTAGAAAGACACTACTGGTATGTTGCTGTACTGTTTTTTTCTGTTTTTTTTTTACAGCTCCTGTGAGCTTTTCCTTTGAAGAGGGTCAGTTTGACTGTGCCCAAATTCTACATTCCAGTTATTTCTAAAGATGTTCTGTAGAATTGAGAGAGGGGCTGAGTGCTGGGTAATACAAAGTTCCAGTGCTATTCTTAGTCTGTACATTGCAACCTTCATGCAATGGCATATTTGATAATGTAAGTCCAGTTATATTAAAATGCAACACTGCAGCTGTTGTTATTCCATGAATTACTACCAGTGATTCTATCTGTACCATGAGAAATATACTTACATCACAACTCCTCCACCTCCAAATTTCAGAGCTCCAATAACACAGTCATATACAGTACACTTTATCTGCTGTTCTCCAAAAACAAACATGCTTGCTAGATTGTGAGAAAGTACGCTAACTCATCATCCCACAAGCAAAGTTCCGCTGATCTACAGTCCATGTTCTTCGTGAGTTTTCAATCATGCCAGCTGATCCTGCGTATCATTTTTTATTATTAATCGCTTGTGGTCTGTAGATGTCAGAGATAATTCATGACATCGGGCCCTCTACAGGCTGCAGGAATGTTTAGAAGCTCATGTATAACTAATTCATAATCAGATTTTGTTAAGATCTGCTGGTAAGTTGACATCCCCATCTATGGTATATCAATTTTGGTATATGTAGTCATTTCCTATGTTGCAGTAACAGCACTTGATTTCCATTTGTCTAATATAACATCTAATTGAAAATCTTAACTCTGTTCTGAGTCATTGTTCTGTCTTACCTTGCAGCAGACTTCTGAGCAACACACTGTTGCCTTCATAGGCCATCACATTTGCATATTTTCTTGTCACACAATTCCTTTAATAACACGAGTCCTATGACTTTTGGTATGACAATAAATGTTACATTTTTTTCTCTCATTTTGAAAATGGTGATGAACCTTCCCTCCTTCTTTCCCACACAAAGAACTTCCATGCCTACATAACTTCCACCTTAAAAACTTAATTGCTCTTTGTACCTGAATCTTGACTACTAAATAATTACATGATCCCTGTTTCATTAACGTTTTAGCTCAGAATTTCTCACGGCCAGTTGGACAGAAAACAAATTAATTGAAAATTTTCTGCTGTGTTTCTGATTACACGCTACATATACATTTTAAACAAAAACAAAAAATACGGCAAAAACTGACAAAATATTATTTACAAGACAGCAATATTTAATTTACCAACAGAAGAATTACTTTATATTTTCTGTAAAAATTATGTGTACTTACTCAAACCATCCTAGTACATGTACAGAATGCCCACCATGCCGGCAAGACTGACACCACGTTAACCAGCTGGAAAACTGTGAAAGCTTCCTATCTAAAAAAAAAAAAAAAAAAAATTCCATTGCTTGGATTAAACAACAACAAAAAACATGGAAAAGGATGGTATTTTATGTTTAACTCTTAGTAGTATTATTGGGATAAATACTAAACTTGAGCACATCACAAATTTGAAAATATAGTATCACACTGTGACTACATGGATCTACGTAGAAAAAAACATCACACACTGGCTTGATTAAAGTAAAATCTGATCTCGTTAGTAACCACATCACATCAAATATCAAGTTCAGAAGAAAAAAAAAGTTAATAAAATAGCACAGGAGCACCTAAAAATCTAACAGTTTTCAATCAAAATGGAACTAGACTTTGAGTGGTAGGCAGTGCAGAGATGGTCTGAGTCCGAAGATGAGGGGCTGCATAATATTTACTGCAGTTCGAGCTAAGGCTTTGAGAGAATTTCTTTCTTTCTTTTTTTGTAATGTAATTTTGTATGGTTTTGCACACAGTGTTTTTTACACTTTTCTAGTTGATAAAGAGAATTCTTCGACTGTTGGGTCTGAAGGGATAGTGGGGACTCGGGACAGCAATTTATTCTGGGCTTGGGCAGCAAATGCCATAGGCTATGCATCAGTAGATTTCTATGTAGAAGGAAAATCTTCAAAACTACAGATAGTAGATAGCATGCTAACAACATTTTGCACCCTGCTTCCATGCAGCAGCTCCTGCTTATTCTATTGAGCAAAGTAGGTATGCAGCAGCTCCTGCTTATTCTATTGAGCAAAGTAGGTAGATTGTAGTGCCTCCCAAAATATTTACAGCATTTCAATATTTCTGGCATAATGATCTTTAAACCTGTGAGCATTTTGAACACTAAAGCTAAGCCATCCTTTTGAATTATTTGATTTTCAAACTTTTCTGGGTGTAGAAGTGGTAGAAAAATTTCAGCAGACAATATTCCAAAGCCACCCTTTCGAATTTTTTGGTGTTCACTTTTCCAGGTATTCAGATCTTAAGACCAATCAACATGCCAATTTTTAGATCTCTAGGTCATTTATCATAGAAGTAGTTGAACAATTCACAAAAAACTCAAACAATGTTCCAAAACCGCCATTTTGATTTTCAGACTTTTCTAGGTATGCAAACCTTAAGACCCACCAGCATACTAATTTTCAGATCTTTAGGTCATTTAAAAGTGGTCAAACAATTCACAAAAAATTTCAAGCAGGAATGTGTTCCAGAGCCACCATTTTTTTTTTTTATTTTCTTGGTTTTTGGACTTTCCTAGGCATACGGGCATTAAGATCTATCTATCAGCATACTAATCTTCAGATCTCTAGGTCATTTAGAAGTGGTCGAACAATTCACGGATGTTAACACATTTTCCCACTTTGTTTTATGTGTATATATATATCCATACCTCACTTCTCTCTAAGAACCTTCATTGGAACCCCCCACTATTTTCTTGGTTTGGAACTCGAAACGTAAATGAGAATGAACCAAGGTATAAAACTCACTAACCAAAAATATAATAAGAAAAAACACAAAAAGAAATATAAAAACTCGGGTGCCGCAGGCCACTCATCAGGGAAAGACGTCCTGCGACATCCGAGTTAGGTTCGAGTTTCGTGCAGGTGTCAGGTTAGAAAATTTCATTTTTAAAACGAATTCTCGAAACGAGGGTTAAAATTTTTTTTACCAAACTTTTTACCAATTTAGGACACCTGGTCTTCCCTACTCGAACCAAATATACAATATACGAAATATAACTAACTTACCTTGGCAATTAGTCCTCCCAATATCATCTCCAGTGTGGACGGTAGGTAACTAACTCCTATCTAAAATAGGTCCCTCCCCTACTGAATTTGGAATGTCTGTTCCCTGTGGAATGGAACTCACAAACCTAAGGAGTCGTGTGGCGACTCCTGTCGGAACTAATAAAAAGGATAAATGAAATAAAATAAAATGGAATAAAAGTAAAACAAGATGTTGGTAATCTAATGTGTGCCAGTAAAATTTGTTAATGGTTCCGGGGCGGCTTGGAAGAAGAGATTTAAGTTTGAGGCCCGAAAATAATTAGTCCAAAGTATCAGAAGTGGTGATATTGCAAAGTCTAATTTTAAATGGATTTGTAGAATTATAAGAGGTTAATAAGTTTTCGAAGTGGAATAAGCAGTACCTCCTTGGATAGTGATTTGTCAAAAAGAAAGAGAAAAGTATTTTCAATTGTCTGGTACTGTTGTGTTTGTTATTGCATATTCTGGTAATCCGGATAAATTGAGATATAATAATATTTCTGAATACATGTTTCGATATATTGGAGTTCCAATCACTGAGGATTTTAGTTTTGAAATTAAATTGTAATCTTTTATCAGAAACATCCATGATAATATTTTTGTTTTGTATAACAAGGTCTATGTCAAGGAATTGTACATGATTCTTGTGATTTTTCTTATTATATTTCCAGTGTTATTTTTGGTTAGTGAGATTTTATACCTTGGTTCATTCTCATTTACGTTTCGAGTTCCAAACCAAGAAAATAGTAGGGGGTTCCAATGAAGGTTCTTAGAGGGAAGTGAGGTATGGATATATACTCTACCAGTGGTTCTAGCAGCTAAGCGCGGATCCCCGGTAAGTAATACAACTCAATGGTACACGGTTTTATAGTTATTATCACACACATATATATATATATATATATAGAGAGAGAGAGAGAGAGAGAGAGAGAGAAAATAATAACTGTCATTTTGTAAGTGCTCTTGCACTGTTGGCCTTTCCTAGCAGCAAGATGAAAGCCTAGGAATTCAAACTCAGGGTGAAATTGAATAGCACTTACTTAAGTATAAAAAGAAATAGTTACACTTAAGAACAACTTAAAAATGAACTGTCACATATAATTTACCTGAAATGGGCACTTAGCATTTTCCCATTTAAAAAGAAAAACTATTACAAACAGAAAAATTACCTGTTGTTTTGGCATTAGGTGGGCGACGCCAGTGCATCCCTGCTGGTGTTCCAATATGACTAAGACAGAGAGAGCACCGTGGAAGTGGCTTTCGGCAACCTGGGCAACTAGTGACCTGTAAAGAAATATGAAGCAAATGAACAACACAAGTAACTGTGAAGTGCTGCATCTATTGTTACTATACACAATACTTTTAAATTTACTTGCTGTTAATACTGCAGTGAAATTACAAGGTATCTATAAAAATATACAACTTGAAGCAAAATAAACAGTATTTATTACAAACGGTACAATAATGATGCATAAATGCTGTGTTTTTGTTTGTTGTTCTGTATGGTTTCATACATAAAGGACCCTTTTCTCAACCTGCAGTGAAATAAGGGCAAATATGGTGACACCACTAGAAAATGCAGTGTGACTAAGTCAAACACATTGAGAAACACAATTACAGCCCAATTTCCAGATATGCTCTAGAAAGATGCAACCAGAAGGAAAAAGTATTTATTAATGGATGAACAGTTTCAATACAACAGGACTACAAGCACAGTCAGTGAGGCAGCATATGGAGAACCTAAAAGTCAGGTATTGTCTTCTACCAGTATGGTGATACACCAACATAGGGTTATACAAAAGCACTCCCACTTTTATTCAAGCAGTAATGTGTGAAATAGTCAAACTATTTAAGTGTCAAATGACCATTTTCATTGTAATACAGTGGAAAACAGCAGGAGATAAAATTCGGGAGGCCATCTCTGTACAATGATAATAGCTGTAAAGATGTACTCTATCTGCAGGCGTCACAGGTGACACCTTACTACCACACGCACTACCGACTCTTCCAAAAGCTTTCCCTTATTTTCCTCGTTTTTGGAAGAAGTTTCTTTTTTTATTTTTTAATAACCTGTTTTGCTGTCTTTATTACAATAGAAAAAGTTTCATACATGATTTATTGGTCACTGCACTGACACAGTAGCTCTCACAGGAAGGAGAACAGAGGAACGCTGATGCTGCTATATAGCAGGAGGCAATCACACATAGCTAACTGAGTGGAAATGATGCCATGACTTTAGAGTAAATGCACTTCCTGTGCTTTGTTTTCTAAAACTAAAGATTTGTGTTTTATAGGTGATTAAATGACAGTTTGTGTTAATAATAGTGAACCACTGGACATCAACTTAACTAAGGTAAACACTTTCTTTATAAGTAATGATTTGAAATTTTATTGGTTGTGTTATAAAATAAGTGTAGCAAAAGTTTTTGTGCATGAAAGTTACGTATTTTGGGGAAATTGTTCCAGATGCACCCAAGGGAATAATGAATATGAAGCTTACTGTATGCTGTGTAACACATTGTTTTGAATTTCAAAATGTGGAAGGCATCACATAAGTCATTTGTCAAAACAGAAATGCTTTTAGAAGAGAAATGCTGTTAAAAGAACATGGATGTTACTGGATGCACATAAGCAGGCAGGTGCTGCATCTAGTTCATGTTTGCAGTTGAACAGATGATGTTTCCCTATGATCCTGTTGCTGGAAAAATGCATCTCATTGAAAGGAAGTTTCCTACATAATTTCACATGGTCTTGCGAAGAATCTTAAACAGGAGTCAACAAGTGAAATAAAAAGATGTAATGATAATAAATATTTGTGCAGCATCACCTTTGGTGAAACTACAACCATTCAGGTGAAAAAACAATTTGATGTCCTTGTTAAATTCTGAACCTTCCTTAAAAAACAAGATCAAAATTTCATATTTGTCAAGTGAATTTTTAGGCCATGCAGATGTGGACACGCTCAAACAATGCCCGTTGATAATATTACGGAACAAAAAACTGCCTTTAGATAAGTTATTTATATGCTCTCAATGGATGGACCAAATGTGAACAAAGCACTGCAAAGAAAGGTTAACAAAATTGAATCTGTATGGTGCTGAAGAACTTGTTAGCATTGACACATGTCCATTACATACTATATGTGCACAATGCCTTTCCTCAAGGTTTGTTTGTTTTAGATCTAGTTGTAGATGAATTTGCAAGTTACCGTGTTTTTCGGCATTATAATCCGCAGACGGTAAAATTTAGCATGAGAGAAAAAAAGTCGCTGTATAATTCGCAGACAAAATTCATAGTACAAGTTAAAAAAAGTTGCATAATCTACAACTTTGTCTACATGTAGTAGCCTATATATATAATTTAGCAGGAAAGAAAAAAGTCGGCGTATAATCTGCAGACAAAATTCATAGTAAAAGTTAAAAAACAGTTGTGTAATCAACAACTTTCTGTACATGTAGTAGCCATAATATACACTATATTGACAAAAGCCACCAGACACCTAGAAGAGAAACACAACATAGCATTTATTGACATACATTAGTAAGGTGTTGGTCCACCTTTGGCCTTAATGCATGCACTGACCCTTCGAGACATGCTTTCGAGGAGGTTTTGGAACATAGCGATAGGTATGCGCTTCCATTCTGCTAACTGTTGCTTAGTAGTAGGCCGTGGCTTCAAACTTCTCATGCGGCGCTCTAATCATACATGAGACCGGCCGATGACAAAAAAAGCTGAACTTTTTAACTGGGTGGAAAATTGGGACACGCGAACGCGCGGTGAGCAAATTCAAATACAGCATATATACAATATTTAAGAGTATGCTAGCCATATGGAATTATTTTCTGTAAATTATGTAAGTAAATATTAAAGTGAAGCACATTATTATATTCACAATAGAAAAGTAGGGATTTAAGAACAAAATAAAATGAAATATTTTAAAAAATCAGATTTAAAACTTACATGTGAATCTTTACTAGCTAAATCCTGAGGTGAAAAGTATTTGTCTAGGAAAGTTTGTGAATTTAGTCAAGCAATTAGAAACTTGCAAGAATTAGAAACATATATCCACAGCTTAGTTTTTAGTCATTGAAGAAGTCAATAAAGTATTTCTCAATGTAACCTTATAAAAAATGGCTTGCAAAATTTTTTGCTTGCATTGTGAATATGGTGACATGAATCTCCATCAACGTCAAGCAAGTGGGGAGATTTTCTCTGCCGAATTCTTGTTTTTCACCCTGTTTTTGAGCCTCCCATGACACATTCTTTCCACTTAGCTTTCAAACAAGCAAAACAAATTCCTTCTTAGAAAGAAAGAATAAAATAAAAAGCAAAAAAAAAAACCGGAAAGCTGCGTCACAAACTTTTTAGAGGCTTCGGCCCGACGTAATAACGGCCCGAAGCCGTGCCCCCCCCCACTTAGCTTTAGCTTTCAAACATGCAAAACACATTCTTCCTTAAAAAAAAACCAGAGTTGCGTCACGAACTTTGTTCAGCGGCTTCGGGCCGACGTTATCCTAGCCGGGCGCCGTGCTTTCTTTCCACTAAGTTTTCAAACAAGCAGAACACATTCCTCCTCCTTAGAAAAAAAACAAAAAGGTTCGTCACGAACATGGTTCAGAGGCATCGGGCAGACACAATTCTGGGCAACAGCGAAAGCACGTCCGAACCAACGTAATTCCGGATCACGGCAAAAGAAGCCCGCCAGGCCTACATAATTCTGGCGTGGCGCCATTCTTCCTTTCCACTTAGCTTTCAAACAAGCAAAACAAATTCTTTCTCTTCGGGGGAAGGGGGGGGGGGGTAGAACGAATTTAAGAAAAGAAAGGTGCGTCACGAACTTTATTCAGATGCTTCAGGTCGACGTAATCCCGGGCCACGCCGAAAGAAGCACGACGGGCATTTTTTTTCACACTTTGAAACAAGCAAAACAAATTTCACCACCTGAGATAAAAAAAAAAAAAAGACAAAGGGCTGTGTTACGAACTTTGTTCGGAGGCTTTTACGTCGATTATTTACAAAATCAGTAAAACTTTCTTAATAACAGCGAAAATCTGAATATCCATAATTTTTTTGTTAGTCACCCGTAATCCCGGGGGAAATCCGTATTTTTTGGCATACTCCGTAGGAAGAGGATTCACGAGTGCTCCGATTCTCGAACGATCTCAGAAAAGCGGGAACGCTTTCGGGTACATTTGCAAATTACAAGAGAGAGTTTCTGGCGATGACGTCACGGATAGAATTAAGCAGATAGTTTGGCCCTGATAGAATGCAGAGTGGCGATTTCCCGCAAGACATGGAAAGGGCTGCGGTAGTTTCCCTAACGCACGAAGTAGGCGGAGCTTCCACCCTTTGCGCTGCGATGCTCAAGTGACTGACATCCCATCCATTGTTGACAGCAGACTCCACCCTCCAATATTTCTTCTTGCCCCCGCGTCTGCTCCAAAAACAACGCTTTAAGCTAGAAAGCGCTTAGTTCTTTTACTCCACAAAAAAGCAGAATTCCGCTTTTTTTTATTTTTCTATAGAACGACGACCCCCCTAAAAATCCTGAAAAATTTCTCTTCATTTTTGCAATGACCTCGAGAATGACCAAAATGATGCCGAAAAAGCGGAATTCCGTGAATTCGCGGAAGAATCTCATGTATGTCTAATTCATCCCATAGGTGCTCTATGGGATTAAGATCAGGGCTCTGTGCTGGCCAGTCCACACACGATACGGAATTATCATCAAACCACACTGTAACAGCCCTTGCTTTAAGGCTCGGTGCATTATCCTGCTGGTACCAATAAGGCTCTGTTCCAAAGTATTAGTTGGTAGGGCATAATTGTCCAGAACATTGAGGTAGACGTGCTGGTTAACAAGTTTGTTCATGATAACCAATGGATCAGGACCATACCACGAAAAATACCCCCACATGAGTACACTGCCAGCTCCAAACTTGACCGTAGGAACAGTACACTGTAGTAAATAGCGTTCCCCGGCTGCCGCCATACTTACACATGGCCATCAGACTGATGGATCGTGTATCTGGATTCAACAGGCCTTAGGATTCGTTTCCATTGATCTACAATCCACGATAAATGTTCTTTACACCATGCTAAACGACGAGTGGAGATGAAAAGCTTATGAGCAGCCACATGACCACGGTAACCCATGGAATGAAGTTCTTTGTGAATGTACGTGTATATACCGAGGTTCCAGCATTTTTACTTACCTCTACACTGAGGTCTTGTGCAGTACTCCGTCGATGAGCTGTAATGACTCTCCTGAGGCTTCGACGTCCTCTATCACTGATTTTCTTTGGTCTGCTGGTACGTTTTGCTGCTTCAGGCACGCCATGTGTCTTCCACTTATTCAGTACATCCAAAACAATTGATTTGGGTATGTTTAAACACCTCTCAGTTTCCCTTATGGACAAACTCACTAATATAACACCCAACAATCTTTCCTTTCTCAAAGTCAGTTCTCTCCCGCCGCGACATTTTCACTCAACCTCACAATGCGATACGATTGCGGTCAGCTGTAGGCTTGTTTTTATACCGTTTGCAGCTGTACTGCACATTTTAACAACACAGCGGATCTGTTCATTTGCTTTTGAAGGAGTGTCCGGTGACTTTTGTTAATATAGTGTGTACATATGTATGTATATATGTGTGTATATATATATACCAAGTGCTTATATATATAAAAATTGGAAAAGGAGTGAGACAAGGTGACACCATATCTCCGAAGCTCTTTAATGCCACATTGGAAAATGTCTTTCAATCACTGAACTGGGAAAACTAAGGCATAAAGATTAATGGAGATTATTTAACCCACCTTCGTTTTGCTGATGACATAGTCATTTTTGCAACTACCCCATCAGAGCTACAGAGTATGATGCAGGTACTTGCTGACAAGAGTAAAGAAGTGGGATTAAAAATGAACTTTCAGAAGACAAAAGTGATGTACAATGCTTTTACAAGAAATGAAGATTTATCGATTGATGAAGAAAAGCTGGAGATAACAGACACGTACGTTTATCTTGGACAGCAGATATCAAGTGAGGGTCACATTGGTGAAGAAATTAATTGGCGTGCGAAACTTGCCTGGAGAGCTTTTGGAAGAAACAGCATAATTTTCAAGAGCAATATGCCATTATGTCTTAAAAGAAAAGTGTTTGATCAATGCATCCTTCCAATGCTTACGTATGGTGCAGAGACGTGGACCTTAGCTAAAAGAGACATACAAAGGCTGCAGACAACTCAAAGAAGCATGGAGAGGTGCATGCTTGGTGTAACCAGGAGAGATAAGAAGAGGAACACGTGGATCCGAAAAATGACAAGAGTGGAAGACATCATGATCAGAGTTAAATCCCTGAAATGGCAATGGGCTGGACATACTGCCAGAAGAACAGACCATCGATGGACAGCCGAAATTTTAGATTGGATTCCAAGGGACAGGAAAAGACCCAGAAGAAGACCACATGGAAGATGGGTGGATGAAATTCGAAAGTATGCGGGAGTGACATGGAGGAGACTGGCACAAGACAGACCGTTGTGGAGGAAACTTGGGGAGACCTTCGTCCAGCAGTGGATTGATAATGATTGACAATGATGATGATGATGATATATATATACCGGGTGTTCAATAAATGACCGAACACTTAGTTTGGAAATAACTTTTGAAATACGCACGAGAGGGCAGCACTATCAGTTTTTTTTTGTTTTTTTTTGACCAAGTGCTTATATGTAAGGTAACTGATTCAGTGTTGGTTCGACTGTGTTTTAGTGCAAGTTAAAAATCGTGTATTCAACCGCACAACGCGTTTGTATTGTGAAAACTTGGTATGAAACAAACAAAAGTCCTTCTGAAACACTGAGAAAGTGGTCAACAGCTTACAAGAATGTTCAAAAACCGTCAACAGTTCTGGACCTGGTTAGGAAATTTGAGACAACTGGTTCTGTTCTCGATGCTTGTAAAGGAAATGTGAGTGTACCAAGATCAGCCAGGACACCAGAAAATTTGGAACAAGCATGGAGGACTGTGACCGATGATCCTGCCACATCAACAAGAAAATTGGCCAGCCAACTTCAGGTAAGCATTGGATCTGCTCACTCAAACCTAAAAAGACCTCCAGTTATTCCCATACAAAATTGAAACACTTCAAAACCTTAACGAGGCTTCCATCGAAAAGAGGGATATGTTTGCTAACGCAGTTGTTGATGTCATCGACAACAAACAACTGAATATCGATTGTGTTTGGTTCAGCGACGAAGCCCATTTCTGGTCTATGCTGGAAAACAAGTTTCTCCTGGAAATTCGCTGTCTGGGAATGGTCGATGGTTTCTGGTTCATGCAAGATGGTGCACTACTGCATCACACTCTGAATGATTTTAGGACCATAAGCAGCCACTTCGTACACGTGCTCGCTCTCGTCTACCCCAATCATTACCCTGGAGCTATCGAATGGCCTCCTTATTCTCTCGATGCAAATCCTCGCAACTTCTTTCTTTGGGGATACATGAAAGATTTGATCTAAAAATCACGCCCTAACACTGTGACTGAGCTCAAAGACGCTATCACTGAGACTTTTTCCACTGTAACTCAAAATACTCTAGGCCAAGTCATAGAGAACTTTGAAGCCCGAATGCACCATCTTGTGGTAACAGAAGGCAAACACTTTGAAAATGTTATCACTTAATTACCTTTTGATGGGCCCACTTCAAAGAAACACTGTTTGCTTAAATTCTATCTTTTGTCTATAAAACTCTTTCTACAAACTAAGTGTTCCGTCATTTATTGAACACCCTGTATATACACACTTTCTTTCCATTTAATGAGTTTAAAAAAAATTATGAAACTGCCGAATTTTTTTCAAAATTAAAAAAAAAGTTACTGTTACAATAACCCGCAACTTTCAAACAGTTGTGACATATATTTTTAATTTCTGTGGCAATCGTGCTGTTATTCTGAGTAATGCTTAAATTACATCAATAACTGAAACATTCAGACAGTTAATAATTTGTGATGGTGTCAAAGTTTTCCCCTTCAGTCTTGGAGCTGTAGCAGAAGTGCCAGAGGCATTCTCTTTGAAGTAGAGCAAAATAAACAAGCAGGGATGGGGTTGTACCTCGGGGAGTGTGTGTGTGTGTGTGGTGGTGGGTTGGGGGTGTAACATTATAGAGGTCAAGGGTTAGAGCAGCGTGCAGCAATCGTGTTCTATGGAATGGAAACCGTGCTATTTAGCAAAGGCCTCACAACATCATAATAGAGAATCTCTCAGGAAGATAAGGTACCGCCATGGTGAAACAAATAAATCATTCCTTCTTATCTTCCGTTTGCTTTTAATTTTCATTCTACATAAAGAATTTTACTCATTTGTCTACTTGCTACAAAATTTGTAAAGTCTAAAAAATATTGTAAAATTTTACAAAACCAAAACAAAACTTTTTATTTCAGAACTGCCCAGTAATTTTTTTCTTTTCTTTCTTTCTTTTCTTTTGTGCAAACAGAAAAACAAAATCTCTAGCTAACATGCCATGATCCCAGTTCCACTTTGTGCACTTGTGAACTGATGTTCGTGCAGGCTCAACTGACTCAGTAGAGATGGACTCCGTCAGTTGAAGTCTCCCCTCTGGGCACACACATGAGCAACACTACTGGCTGTGATCAAAGCCAGTTTGTTATTAAGAATGGAAAAAAAAACAAAAAAAAAAAAAACTTACTAATTTGCTAGTCAGCATATATTTGAAAAAAATTATTCAAATCCTTCAAATTCTGAATCATTAGAATCAAAACGAAACATTTGCAACATTTCTTCACTTAACATTGTGGAACTGTTACTGCAAGGATCACAGTCATAATCATAATCACTTTGAGCAGTTTCTATCTCACAAATACCAAATTTTCTAAATGCGTTTTATATGGTTGCCTCAGTGACATCCTCACATGCCTCTTTGACCCATGTGGTATCTTCTTACAGTGTTGTGTGACGTATTTGGCCAGTCTTTGTATAAGTATGCAGGCCTTCCTACCATCTCAGTTTCCTCAATTTTTACTTACTTTGCTTTTAAAGGATTTGTTTATCTCTTCGTACAGCGGTTGCAGTTTCTTTGTAAGACCACTAGGGATTACTCAGTTGTGCTGAAACGTCTTTGCAACATTTTTTTACAGATTCTTTCAAATGAACTTTCATGTAATCCAAGATAAGCACACATTTGGGTCTGAAAAACCCCCAAAAAAACACCTTTGCGTTTTCTCCACACTGTGCTGAGCCATGTTTTCATTACATGCTCATTCATCCAGCCTTTTTCATTCACTTGGATAACGATTACATTGGGAAACACTTCTTTTGGCATGGTTTTTCGCTTAAAAATTATTAAAGGAGCTAATTTTTCCCCGTTTGCTGCACACAATAAAACCACTGTAAATGAAGATTTTTGATGTCCTGTTGTTGCTACAGATACGGTTGTTGTTCCACGAACATCCACAATGCGGTTCGACGGGCAGTCAAAAGAAAGGGTGATTTCATCCATATTAATAATTTGATTCGGGTAAAAACTCTCCTCCGAGATTAATTTTTTTTTTTTTTTTGTGAATTGTACAAAGTCTTCCACTTTCTTTCCCCAATTATCTGGAAGTTGCTGGCTAACTGTGGTTCTCTTCCGTATTCTTAAATTTTTACTCTGCATAAACCAAAAACGCCACATTGGCTTACCTTTAAAATAATGAAGGTCCATTTCTTCTGCCATTACACAAGCCTTGATGTGAATATTTATAGTTGATATTGGCAATCCAGCTCCTCGTTGTGAAATTACCCATTGCACTAAGTTTTCTTCTAATACTGGCCAGCTTGGGATACTGTGACGATCAGCTCTGCGGCATTAGTCACCTTCACTAAGACGCTCTTTGTTTTTTCTCGACAGTCTAATATTGCTCTCATCTACCTCAAAAAACCTTCCTGCTTCACGATTCCCCAGTTCCTCGGCTTTTAAGACAACTTTCAACTTGAATTCTGCTGGGTAACTCACACGTTTTCTTTTAGAAGACATAACTATTTAGAGAAACACAAATGAACAAAAGGAGCAAAGAACCGAACGGCACATAGTATGAAGGGAATCTGAGTCACCGGTAGTTCAAGAGATGGGAATTGTGGGCATTCCATTACTCCTGGCACTCCTCTATTCAAAATTAATGAGCTTTGCCACAGGCAATGCTTTCTCCACTAACATTTACAAAGCAGCAAGCCCTTTGCAGAGAGGAAATGTCTACACACACACAAACACACACACACAGACATTTTTGTCAAAGCCAAGGGGGTATGTTGATGCACTAACAACACTGCACATTATCATCGAACACACGGCGTCTTAAAAGCTTTGACGTGATACAGATTTCCCTCATTATACAGCACAGTGTGAAGAGCAAAACTGCTTCATTTTTTAAGTTTAGGGGGGAGGGGAAGTTCTGTATTATCCACACCATCTTATAATCTGCAGTGGCTAGAATTTAAACTTTTAGGAACAGATAATCTGCTAATTATGTGCAGGAAAATACAGTACTTGTTTTCTTTCTTTAAAACAAGTGAAACACAGTGAGAGGATTTCACACTTGTTGAGCATCACTTCCTTTTTCGTCACATTAGTTCAAAGTGGTTGACACTAGAACTCATGGTCCAAAGAATTGTGGAGCAGTTTGAAGCATTGAAAGAATACTTCAAATTGATTGAAAAAAAAGGGGAGACCCAAGGAGGTTTTAAATTTTCCGTCATAGGAGAATTAAAAGTAGGATCCGGCAAAATTGGTGTACCTCAGTTTTACGTTGAATTCTTTCTTTTTTTCAAACAGAAGGTCCTTTAGTTCATGTAAGATGATGCTATAGTAAACAAGGAGGGTGCAGATTTATGGCACACTGACGTCACAACAGGAGAAAATGTACTTTCCTTAAGGAAGATGGATGTTGGGATTGGAGTCAAGAAACTGTTGCACACACTTTCAGAACACCAAGTTCAGAAAGTGCTGTACAAAGTCTGCTAGTGTTTTTGTGAAATGGCTGAATATTTACAAAATAAAAAAATTGGCTCTTGCTCGGTTGTCAAATTCCAAAAGATCTTCGAGTTCTGAATGCATCGATGAAGGACAGTGCAGACACAGAGCACAACCATTAGTAGGTTATGTGTTAGTCTGAAACTGACTAATAGTGAAATTGATGCCATTACACATGAATGGAGTAAGTACGAATTAGAGAAGATAAATGAAGATTGTTGATTTATCAAGTCTGATGAGATCATAAATGGTGTGTGAAATGTGAAATATATGAGCAAGTTGAAAAATATTGGGGCAGTTGGTTGATTGATTGTTTGTTTTGGCGCAAGGGCAAATATTGCGGCAGAATTTTTCAGGTCGATATTGATACTGAAAAATCACAGCCCAAAAATTTAGTAAAACTTGTTACTACTTGTCTTACCCTTTTCCATGGTGAATGCTGATGTAGAGCGTGGCTTTTCTATGAATAATGCTTTGCTAACCAAAGATCAATGAAGTGAAAAAACCATTGTAAGGATAAGAATTATAAAGGACAAAATCAGAACTGAGAATTGATCTCTAATATTCCCATTACTCAATGTTGAAAGCTGTTAGAGAAGCTTATGCATCTTATGTTGATTTAGAAAATCAGAAACAATGTGAAGAGCAGGCTATGAAGCAAAAGAAAGCAGAAGAAAAGGAAATTAAAGCAAAAAATGTATGGCTGAAAAGAAAGATTTGAAGTTAGAAATGAAAAAAATTGACCTTAACAGAGGGTGAGCTTAAGCTTGAAGTTCAGCTTGATCAGAAATTGCTCAATGAAGGAACTGAAAGACTGAAGAAGGTAATACTAGCTAAGAATATGAAAGAGTCATCTATTGCAAATTCAATTATTAAAGCTGGTATTAAAAATTAAGGGAAAATATGGAACCAGATGAAATTCAACAGCAGTTAAAAAATATTGAGATTGAACTAGGATCACTAACTAAAAAATAATTTTTCAAATATTTTAGAGAATGCACAAAATTGGAGAATTGGCAATTTATGTAGTGCATAGGACTCATTTTGTTATTTTTTTTTCTTAAACATCTATTTTGTTCCACCAGTCTCAAAGAACATTCATATAGATCTAATAATATTAAAAAAGACCAGAAAGAATGTTTTCAAAAACAGTGACTGTTTTCTAGAAATGCAGGAATGAAATTGAAAAAAATCTTCAACTTGACTTATCAGTGGTAGATGATGTACCTCTTAAAAACTCTATGACATTGATTCAAACACCATTAACTAGTCATTCCACTATGAACTACTACTTCTGAAAGGGGACTTTCCACTCAAAATAAAACTGAGAATCCAAAATCAAGGTAGTCTAAATGATTAAACATTGATACCATAATTAAACTATCAAAATTTGGCCCTTATTTTTTCAAAAGACAGAATTTCTGATTAAAATTTTAACTTTGCCTAGCTGCTGTAGATTTGAAGGAAAGGTAACTAAGAAGAAGTCTTGGAATAGGTAGCTGTTTATGCAGCTAACTGAGAATAAATGGCAGATACAACATTTTTTTAACAAAAACTTTACAAAATGTTGTATGCATAATTTGCTATTTTCAAATATGAGCTTATATATTTTCAGATATTAATGACAGTATAATTAAATACTTGTTAAAGATACCAGTATTAATTGCAACATATTTAAGTTAGGACTGCTAAACTTTTTCATAAAACTGCAACAGTAGGTTATTTTTAAATTTCTACTCTTCAGAAGAAGGTACTTCATAAAAGAGATTATTTTTACTTTTGAAACATTCTTCTGTGACCACACACAGTTCAAACAGAATTTCTTAAATTTTATGCATAGTGTGCTATATCATGAAAAATGTACCTTAACATTGCATTAGTCTGCATTGTTTTCCTTTTTGCAGTACATTTTGAAAATTCCAACTTTTTTTTTAATGATTGCTATGATCTCTGTATCTGCCAGTGTTAAAATGATTGAAAAGAATTATGAAAATGCAGGGTTGTTATTCATGAGAATTGTCTTTTTCTAGCACAGGTGAACTCAGCATTCACAATAATGCTACAAATAATAAAGGTACTATGGATGTTTGGTGAGTGCAAAAACTTTTGAGTTTTAATCATTTTAATATCCAGTACATTACTGAAATGACAGAAATAAATAGCATTCAAATGGAAAAAGGGCAAGTCAGAAAAAAAAAAAAAAAAAACTCCATTCGACTATGTATGTAAATTTACAATAGGACACCCCATTTTTGTAGCAGTAATATGACCTTGAATTTGTGATTTACACACACACACATTATAAAAAGTATTTCTGATAAGGAATCTCAAAATCCTGAACAATGCACAGAAGGAATTAAGAGTGCAGTAAGCTGCACCTTACGTATTTGCAACCTATACATTCTCAAGAACTTATAAAATGAGGCAGAAAATTGAAATAGACTTGCATCTCAGAAAAAGAGCATTTTACACTTTTTTTTTCTTTCCATTTTAATGAATTGAAAATTTCAAGCAGTTTTTCAGACATGACAAACTTAATGTAATTGAAGTACTTTGCTTTTTTTTTTTTTTTTTTTGTTAAATATGTTTTCTCTGCCATCTTGTCAGTCTAACAGCCAACAAAGGTTGTTTTGCAAGCAAACAAGCCATACTTGGGTAAATGCAGTTAACTCATTGTATGACTGACTTCATCGGGAGCAATCTGTTTGGTGCAACCAGAAGAAAAGAACTTTAACACTGTATTATCCAGGATTCATACCCAGCCCCCAATGCAAAAAGCTAGTGTTCTAACCACTAGAATACCCAATGATCTTATTCTATGCAATGTAACAGAAAATGATTCTTTGGTATTTGCAAAAGTTTGGGAGTACTTTCTTTACTTTTTCGATGTGCCTTTTATTTTTAACAAATGAAAATTTCAGAGTATGTAGCCATAAATATAATAATTTTCACACAAACACAGGTGTATCATAACCATTAGAATTTTGGAAATAATTATAACATAAAAATTCCATTTATAAAACATTAAGTCATTACAAGCAAATTATTTTTGACTTAATACCTTAGATTTATTGGCAGTTGTTGTGGCAAGCTGGGAGAAACGTCCGCTCTGTGATGGTGCATTCATCTGCAAATAATTGGAGACAGATTTCCCACAAAAATTGCAGCTCACAAACACTTGTTGGTGTGGTTTATTTATCGGACTGGCTTTGAACCATTCAATGTCGAAAAGAGCCCTAAAAATAAAATAATATGTTTTAATAAATCTTATGACTTAATTTGTAGTACCCTGAATCTTATGACTGATATTTATTAGTATTCTATACAGCACTAATTTTTTAAATTAGTAAAAGCACTTCAGTATTTTGACAATATGATACATAAATCAAAATAGTATAACTATACTAATGATCCGAATTTCTGGCATAAAATAGAAATAAAACTTTCCAAGCTTTCACACATCAACAAGATGGCTTTTCAAGGAAGGTAGACAGCAAACGGGATATTAGAACATTTCAACAATTTGAACACAGTGACTTGACTATACAATAAATGAGCATGCGCAAATGTGACAATTCGAAAAAGCGAGGTCATGTTGGTTGGGCATGTGGTACCATGGTGGAAAACGCAGCATTATTTGAAGAATCGATTCCAAATATGTGGCAACTCCAGAGAGACACTATCATTGCAAGCCTTGCTGCTGTTCAAGATTTCCAAGGTTTCACGAATGGCAGTCGATTTGGGAGTGGAGTATGAAGCTAATTTCTTTATATCACTCCACATAGGATCAGCGGACTTGAACTTGACTTCTCTTGATAGGGCAGTGGTTACTTTTCTGTCTTTTGTATCCCTCTTATGTTTGCCGATTCTAATTCCAAACGAACATTTGGTCATTCCGACGTAGCTGTCCGGATATTGTAGTGGGATGGCATAAACATCTGCCTCATTGAGAAGTAGGGGCTTGTCAATATTTCTCTTAAGCATCGTATATAAAGATGCCGGAGACCTTATGCCGACAACGAAGTTCATCCTCCTGAGCGTGTTTTTGAGTTGATAGGAAACATTTGATATGTAGGGAATATAGCCTAGGCAGTGAAGTTGCGGCATAGCAAGATTAACACAGCTGGTTCTTGCTTTTCTGATAAAGTTATGCACCTGGTTCGACATATATCCTGCCTCAGTGGCTAATTTGACGATGTTTTTTTAGTTCAAAAGCTTGGAAAGTCTTGGGGTGATGTTGGTGAATGTATGTTGCTCAATGGGACGAAGTATTGCTTCTGTGAGGACGGCTGAAAGTGAAAATCCCATCGGAGCACCATTTGTTTGTTCATAAATTTGCCCTTGGAAACTGAAGTAGCTAGAATTCGAGACCAATTTGAAGATGCTGAGGCAAGACTCATGCGAATAAACTGATGAGTTACACATAGCCTCTTTCAATATTCTGATGGCTTCCGGTATGAGGATTGATGGGTAAAGAGAAACTATGTCGAAACTGCCAATAATGTTGCGTTGTTGAATAGTGAGCTGCTTGGTTTTAGTGATAAAATATAAAATATAGAGTAGAAGTTATTATGAAGTCTGATTCTGGTAGATGTTTTGTTAGGAATTTGAATAATGCTTTCTCTAGATGGTACGTTGGATCTCCTGGACATGATTGGAAAAGCCATCTAGTTGATGAGCAAAAGCTTGGAAAGTTTTATTTCTATTCTACGCTGAAAATTTAGATCATTAGTATAGTTATACTATTTTGAGTATAATTGGTGTACAGTTCCTACTTATTAATGATACATTGTTTGTGGAAGCGGTATATTATATATCACTGATATGATAACATGCCTGTGTGCCAACAACATGTTACTCAACACATATTACTAGAAAAATCTACTAAAAGAAAAGAAGATAAGGTCTTTTAATGCTGATTTGCAACAAACTCTCCATCTCTTTCACAGTCCACTGCAAAATTCTGTACCTCTAACAGCAATCATTGACAGCTTATTTTACACCTTTCATCCATCTCTAGGTCTAATCCTTTGTTGTGTGATCTTGATATCACAGAATGTAACATCTGCATAGGAAATCATTAATTCCTTATTTCAGGTGCCAAAACCACCTCAATATATTCTAAGACTTTTTTTACATAAGTTCCTAGTTCAGTTTTAACATCTTAGCATCACTAATTCTGTTTTGTGACTGAATTCACCTGTAACTCCCAATTCCTTTCACCTCTCTCCTGTCAGCAGCTTCTAACCTCCTGAACAGCCTTTTACTTCACGTCCAACACTTGCTGCTGTAAAGGAGGGTAGATCTAAGTACTGCAATGTATAATTCTTTGGCCAATCCAAGATCAATAGAAAATAAGGTCTGCTTAATTCGCCTTCATTGTGAGCTGGAGGACTTGTCACTCGTGTGGTGACATCACCACCCTTACAGGTTGAGTGCAGATCCAGAAGTGTTATCAACATTTTTTATACATAATTTAAAACTCAAAATGTGCAGCCATACTTATGTAAAACAATATTTAGATAATTATGATTTTAGATATTTATATCTTAAAGACTATTTAACCTGGAAAAGTTAAGAAACCGTCATTTGAAAGCTCAGTTTATTATCTTTTTAGGTAAATCATTGATAACATTGTCACGGGCATCACTGTCACAGAGGAAATGAAAACAGCATATATGCTGTCGGCTCTCAGCACAGGGAGAACCCGAAAGGAGATTGCAGAGTTCCACAAATTCTTCTTGTCTTCTGTCTGGAAGATCAAGAGCAAGGTTTATAATGCAGAGTACTCTGACAACATCCCTACTAAGTGTAAGAAGCACGACTGTCGCTCTGACACCATCAGGACGCCCGAGTTTGTCACCAAAGTGCAAGGGATGGTGAACAACTACCCTGGGAAATCAATGAACGCCTTATCCAAGGAGTTGGATGTTGCTTATGGTACAATCCACCGCATCATCCATGAGGACCTCCGCTACAGCTCCTACATTCTTTAGAAGGGTCATTGACTAGACCATGCAGAAAAAGCAACTGAGAAAGGCAAAGAAATTGTTCAACAAAGTGAAGCCCCCTGAGAAGAACAACATGCTGAGATTCTTCTCAGACGAGAGGAATTTTGACCTGGACCAGAAGGTCAATTAGGAAGAATGACAGGTGGTTGTGCAAGAACCCTGATGATGTGTCCAGGGTCATGCACACAAAATTTCCTACCACCGTCATGATTCTTGGGGGTCATCTCCAGTGAGGGAGATGTCATGCCTCCTCACTTCTTTGAGAAGGGTTTAGAGTTCAATGCAGACAACAAGTACATTAAGGTGCTGAGAGATGTAGTGAAGCCCTGGATGGATGCCATTGCTGACGGACGGCCTTGCATCTTCCAACAGGACTCTGCCCCAGCCCACAAGGCCAAAGCGACTCGGAAATGGCTTGAAGATAATGTGCTCTATCACTGGTCTCCAGATGTTTGGCTCCCCCAACTTGAATCCCTTGGACTACTATATGTGGTATGTAGTTGAAAGAGAGACCAACAAGCATCCCCATAACACCCTTGACTCCATCAGGCATGCCATCACCAATGTCATGAGCCACATAAACAAGGCACAGGTCGCCAAGGCCTACGACTGATTCCTCTCACGGATGGACGCCATCATCACCGCCAACAGCGGGTTCATTGAATAATTACGAAGTGTGTTTATGCATCAATTATTGTCAAGATTTTGCTTCAATAAAATGCACATTCATGTTTCAATTTTTTTTATATACATAAGTTTTCCACATTTACCGTGATAACACTGTATATTCTTTTTTAATGTACACTGAAAAAGTTTATACTGTTGCATCACTAACATCATGTGGAGAAATTTCTTCATAACAAGAAGTTTCAAAGCTATATACTACTTAATTAAAAAAAAAAAAAAAACTAAAAGTGAAACACATTAAAAGTTCTTATTATTTGCAACTGGTCATTTAACAATATATTAGAAATTCTAGATTTTATTTTAAAATTTTTTCTGCACTGCTTTTCTTTCTTCAACAAATTTTTATTTTTTGTTTCATCAAATGAACAGTACTACCAATGTCTTTAAAAATTTCCCTTACATTAACAGAGCAATTTGTTGTGTCAAATCACTAACAATATCAGTTCATTTCCTTTTTCCAGCATGCTTCTCCTGTCTAAACTGGAATCTATACTAAATCTCCCAGACAGGTTTAACATTTGTATCACAGTGCCAACAGTACTAGTACATTTACTATTCTTTGGGTTAGCAAAACCTGAAAGTTTGTTCCTTAAATCCCATTTACAGTCTTCCTCACAAAACTGCTTCGGGCATTTAAATAAGTACATGCATTCATTGAAAGCATCAGCTCTTTTGCAACACAATTTCCGTGTTTTATGCAGAGCATCATTTTTTTCCAAAAAACAAACCTAGGAAAATTAATGTTATTCCCTTTATTTATCGAATAATAATTCAGACACATTGCTGTGGCACACTTGCCAGGCACGTCTAAGTACAGGTGTATATCCAGCACAAAGAAAACCCATTTACTCCAAAAATAAACTTCAAAATTAATTCATTAATAGGAAACATAATAATTTTGAGAACTTGAGAGAGAGAGAGAGAGAGAGAGAGAGAGAGAGAGAAAAATAGCCTTGGAAGAAGGGTCTGAGAAAGGAGATGTTGGAATGGTATTAGGACAGTGACAATCACAAAGTTGATCCCTAAGAAAGTGACTAAAAGTGCAGGTTGAACACAATCTTGTCTTCTACCGACCTTGGGCCAACCCTCTTAATGAAAATGTTATATTTGCCCTTTTAAAGTATTAAACCCCTGCAAAGTGCGCATAGTTTACGTGCAATTAATTAACGATATACTATTAAAAATCACCAATCACTTACCCTAAAGATCATGGTAATTTCCATCCACAAAACACTTCAAGCACGTCAATTATCGTAATGTTGTTGGCCTTCAAAGGCTTACAAAGACACCTTGCTTACGATTCCTTCTTCCGGGGATGAAACATCATATTATTATTATTATTATTTTTTTATTTGCTAGACAAACAACGCTGGTTTTTTTTAGCCATATGAGATGTAACCATAGCTCGTCAATTCCATAAAAACTACACAAGCATACTACTCATTCATACATTCAATTAAAAAACTATGTACATATTTACACTACATAAACCATCGTTATTTGTCTAGCCAAAAAAAAAAAATAATAATAATACGATGTTTCATCCCCGGAAGAAGGAATCGTAAGCAAGGTGGTCTGTAAGCCTTTGAAGGCCAACAACATTACGATAATTGACGTGCTTGAAGTGTTTTGTGGATGGAAATTACCATGATCTTTAGGGTAAGTGATTGGTGATTTTTAATAGTATATCATTAATGAAAATGGTTTTACACAGATGATAGGACTTTCTTATCTTTGCTGCTTAATTCCTTATTAATAAACATACCAAAACAATTAAAACCTATTTCAGCCCATTCCTTACACTACACACAACTTCGCAGTTCCATCCAGAATAATTGATTCAGACTCCCCAACACTCATCTTCATATAAAAATTCTCACAGGTTTACTAAACTAATTAAAAGTTGCACTGTAAATTGAACACCATTCAATGAGCGACAAAGACTTTAGTAATATGTCAACATCAATAAATGAGGAAATAATTAAAATGTAAGCTGGTCTACAGGTTTTTCATAAAGGAAACTTCATTGCCAATAAGTTTTCTATGGCATCAATACTGAAGGACATAAATCTACACTAATCTACTCCATTAGCTCTTAGGTCACAACCGAGCATATGTGTTATACCCAAGCACAGTGTGCTTTCATTGTGCAAAGTTATCTCAAATGTCAGTTGTTCTCTAAATGCCAGGATGAATTTGGAGCTCCTTTTCCAGAATCTAAAGTGCCAAATAAGTCCACAATATGTTGTTTGGTCTCCTGTTTTCAAGAAACTGGTCATGTGGATGATCATAAACATTAGGGCCATTCGTCAGTCTTAATCTAGGAGTCTTTGGAAACTGTCTATCAGTCCTTCATGCATTCACCACAAAAATCAATTCCAAAAGTGTCCCAACAAACTGGAATATCTTACGGGAGCGTTCACAGAGCAACAAAAAAGCTAAATCTGCATCCCTATCGGATTAACGTTATGTGTGAGCTGCAAGAACCTGATAAAGAGAAGCGACTCCAATACTGCCAATGGGTTTTGTGTTTTGTCCACAACAGACTTCATATCCTGGACTATGCTTTCTTTTCTGATGAAGCATGGTTCCATCTAAGTGGGTATACAAACAGAATAACAGGTTCTAGAGCTCTGAAAACCTGCACTTTTTTCATGAGAGCCCGTTACATTCCCAGGAAGTTGTAGTCTGGTGTGCTGTTTTGTGAAAAAGAATAGTGGGTCCAATTTTTTTCACAGAAACAGTGATAGCTGATTGTTACCAGGATATCATTCAGCAATTCATATCATTGTTAGATGTTAATGAATGCATCTGCTGGCTGCAGCAAGATGGTGCAACAGGGTACACAGCAAATGACACTGTGCTTGTGTTGTGTGAATTCTTTGGTGAGCGCATCATTTCTCATGGACTGTGACCATCTAAGTCACCTGACCTGTCTCCTCCAGACTTTTATCTCGGGGGTCATCTCAAAGAAAATGTGTACAAGAACAACGCTCGCCGAACTAAGACAGAACATCGAGGGCCAAGTCTCCATCAGTACAGCAACTATCAGAAAGGTTGCAGCAAACATGAAGAAATGCATTGAGGCCTACACATCTGCAGCTTGAGGACATTTCTAGCATTTATTGTAAGGTAATTGTTTCTTACAGTGCATATTATGTACATACACAGTATTTAGTTAGCTCTACATCATGATGTAGATGTTATGATGTAGAGCTATTTGTTAGCTCTACATCATAACACACAGCTTTGTTAAGTAAAGTTTATTAATGAGTTGTGTAACTTTTGGATCACTTGTAATAATATTGTAATTGTGAAAAAATTCAACTTCAAGATTTTGACCAAAATACAAGTTCTGGGTTACTGTCAAACCCTATCAGAGCTTGAAAAATACCATGCCCAAGATGCCCGGGGCATGTAAATTATTGTCCTGGGCAGGTAAATTAAAAATCCAGTTGCCCGGTGAGGGCAACTAAATTTAAAAATAAAGTTCGGAATAGAATTTTCTACTACCAGAAAAAAAAAGACAGTCACAAGTCACGTTTCATTTCACTGCTAATCATCAGAAGTTGTATTATTGTTACAGAGTGCCAAGGACAGAAGAATATCACTTCCTTAATTATATTATGATCTAGGTCCAGAAATTGGAACCTTATGCAGTGTTTTGCTCCAAATGTTGTTTATAGTCATTGGCCGGATGCATGCATCTGATGGAACTATCCTCTTGTGTAGTGACAAAGGCTGAAAACTGCAACAAAAGGAACATGGCAGAAACACTAAATTTCTCAAATACCAATTTCATCATCATACCATTTCATCCCAATTTTATCATTGCTATCATATAAAAACTTGAGATACACGCATTTGTACATTAAACAGTTTAACCCTGATAACGGAGAAGCAAATTATGTAAAAAAAAGTTCTTTTTTTTTAACTTAAAAAAAATGAGAGTTCTGGTTTGTTATCTTAAAAGATAAATTTTCCCAGGCATCCAGCTTTTACTACCTGGATAGGTAAATAATTTCTGCACATGCCCAGCCGGGCATGTAACTTTTCAAATATTTTTCAAGCCCTGCATATACACGGGGGTGTTTGCCCTAAAGATAGGGTATGAAATTTAAATAACAAATGAAAATCACTGTTAAGGGTGCAATAGCTTCACTACAGCCTGTGGCCGCAGCTTGGTACAATGATGTCACAACAACAAGAAATAAAGAAACACAAAATCATTTCCTCAAATGAATTTAAATATATATATATATATATATTGTGAATGAGGACACAGAAATAAAGGAATTTTACCACATTAAAAATTTTCCATTAGTTCATGTGTTTTCTTCTAGAGATTTGAGAAGTCAGAAGTTTGCAAATATTTACTAACAATAATTGTAAGTGTTAGAAGAGACAGTTTCAGTTACACCAAAATTGCATTTTGTGTTACACACACTAGGGCAAAAATGCTTAATTTGTTATTTCTTCCCTTACTGGTTACATGTCAAACTTCATATTAGGAACGATGAAACTCAAATTTTCGAAAATTACAGTACATTGCATATACAGTCCAATCACAAAATTATGACCACCCTTCATGTAAGAAGGAACAGTAACCAGCAGCCAGATGGTGTGCGTAGCAACATATGCAAATCATGTAAGGCATTTAAAAAGACAAACTCATAGACAGTATGCAGTTTCATATAAAAATGGGAAAAGGGCGAGACTAACAGAATTTGAAAAAGGAATTATTGTTGGCTACCAGCTGAAGGATGGTAGCATTACAGAAACGGCTGATATTGTGGGTTGTTTCACATGGTGCAGTTGTTAAAGTGTTTCAGGAATGGAAGGAAACTGGCAAGACCTGCAGTAATTGGGGTAATAGTGGACACCCAAGCACTGATGACCGTGGGCAATGACAGTTATCCCAACTAGTATGATCCAACAGACAAGACACAGTGGAACAACTGGCCAGAGCATTTAATGCAGGCACATCAAAGAGTGTCAGGCCACAGTCCAACATACTCTGCTCACTATGGGTCTCTGGAGCTGGTGTCCACTCTAGGTACCCATGCTGACAGCCAGATATCGACATCTATGGTGTGAATTTGCACCTGAGAGAGGGCATTGGACTGTTTAACAGTTGAAGAAAGTTGCCTTTTCAGGTGAATCACATTTTCTGCTTTATTGTGTGGATGGTCAACGGACAGTACTGTGAAGCACTGTTGACAGAAATCATCCCAATGATTCTTGGTGATGTGCGAGAAGCTGGGTGTCTGCATGGTATAGCATTCCTACAGAAATGTTCAGAGGCCTTAATGAATCAATGCCACGCCATATATTTGCAGTATTGGTGGCATAAGGAGGTCATACCTCATACTAACAGGTGGTAATTTTTTGACTGCGCTGTGTAAAGTTATGGCAAGAATGTGGAGACTCAATTTCAAAATGCTATGAAGCTTTACTTGTGAAAAACCATTTTGTGGAGAAATTTAGTGGTCTAAACACCAAACATCCAAATAATTCATCAAAATTGGTGCTGTACTTCTGCGCACGAAAAATGGTTGGCCAATTATGAATTAGGGCCAATGCTGGTTGGCCAAAGTCATCCAAAGATATCAGTTTTTAGTGGTTCAAAGGTCCCACCCACAATTCCTTCCTCAAAATCAGTGCAGTAGTTTGTCGAACTACTTACTGTAACCTCGACCAACCAGCATACGCCAATTGAAATTGAAGCCAATACTGGTTGGCAGACACTGTTGGAAAGCAACATTCAATTTATTTATTTTTTATGTAATTAGCCCTCATACCAATTCTTATCATATTCGGTTCAGTAGTTTGGACTGCAATAGCAGGCTGCAGACAAATGAACAAACAAAAACGGGTACAACTTCTACATAGGACGCTTTTCCTATTACTAAGTAAAGAACACTTAAAAAGCTGGGAAACACTGAGTCACAATATTGTTAATCTGAATATATGTTATACGTATATAGTCCTTATCTGAATGACATGCAAACTAAATGGCAAGAAAAAGAAAAGTAGGCTGCCCAAGATGTGTGCACTGGCCCAATGATGTAAACACCCATAACAGCAATTCTTAAAAAAAAAAAAAAAAAAAAAGACAAGAGTTAACCTCATGCCAAAGCCCAGCATCAAACATACTTTGAATGATATTGTACAAAAAATGGAAATTCTCTTCAAAAATGTCTCAAATCTACCCATAGGAATAGCAGGGAACGAACAATAGGGTCCAAACCAACGTAATTATTCATAGGCAGCTGTAATCTGGCCTGTGTGGCCTAATCGCAGCTATCCTAAAACATGCATATGACAACACACACACACAAAAGTTGATTACACATTCCTGGGCACTTACAACCTTCACAACAGTGTATCATACAGTTTGCAGCCTCACTACCCCCCCCCTTTGGGGGAGGGGGTTGTCTTATTTCATATGTACCACTGGCTGGTAATAATACTACATGTTGCTGTAACATAGGTTACACAAAACAGAACAACACATACTTTGAAAATATATACATAAGCAGTGTTCAAATTCTTTGGTGGTCTGCTGATCCGAAATCACTAAAATTGTAATCGGACCACCAAAATACAATACAATAGAATTTATTCGGGTGAACCAAAAACAAAATTTACAAATGTATACAACAGTATACAAGCATGCACCCAGGCAGCAATGGGAAAAGACCTTAAGGGGCCTGACAAAGCCCACGCCGCCAGGAAAAGGAGAAAAAAATTATATATATATAATTATATTTACATATATACACACAATAAACTGAATTGCAAATGAACCATGTCGAGTCAAAACCACACTAACCACTTTCTGACCAAGTGTGAAGTAAATGCTCCAGTAACTTTTTTTTTAAATAACGAAAATGAATTAATTTGTTTCATTTCTTAAGGTAGACCGTTCCACCTTCTTGGGCCGCCCCGGTGGCGCAGTGGTCTAAGGCGTTGGCCTCTGATCATTCGTCCGTAAGGGGTCCGGGTTCGAATCCCGGTCAGGCATGGATGTTGTGTTTGTCTTACGGCACTGGCTCTCTCCCTTCCCTGGAACCAGTGACCCTAAATTAGGGTCGGGCGACTGCTTATAGCCCATTGAGTTGCTCACGGTGGTCGTTAAACCTCCAATCCAAAAAATCCACCCTCTTGGACTGCCAGAGCCCTCATTACCTAGTGCAGGATTAGTTCTAGCAAAATTTGGTCGATAATAATTTGCAAAGCGTGTGTTATAATCATGCAGTGGCAATTGTGCAAACATTCCTTTTTATTCTATTAAACATAAATGTTATTAATTTGAATTCATAAAGCTCTTTTATAGGCAGTGTATTGTATTTCCTGATTATACTGTTTAAAGATTCTATCCGAGAGTCCCTAAGAAGATGAAGATATCTATTTTGTACCCTCTGAATTCGACCAATATTTAATTGTGATGTGGAACCCCAAATTAAAAAGCAGTAATAAATGTAAGAAAAAAAAATGAATAGTATAACATAACAAAAGTACCCTTTGGCAAATTAAAAGAAACCCTCTGAATGACACCAACATTTTTAGCAATAGTAGTACATGAAACGTTAATCTGAGAGTCCCATCTAAGGTTCGACTGAAGCACTGCACCTAGAAAAGTAGTTTCTCGAGACAGTGGGACAACAAACACCCCCTACAAAAACTGTACATTGATCCAGCCTTAACCCATGGGTCAAAGTAAACTAAATCTCCACGACTGAACTTTTACGGGTGCACATAGATATAATTTCTCGTGCGCGCCCAGGGTGTGGGTGTGTGTGTGTGCTATAGTGACATACACAGGGATCATAGCATACTTCTGGAAAATTTTAGGTAGGAATTTTAGGACTTTTTAGAAAAATTTTAGGAAAATTTTAGGAGTGTATTTCAATAAAAACTAGATGTATATTTGTATACATCTAGTAAAACAACTTTGTATACATTGTAAAGAGTTTGCTTCACACCCTTCAACCATATATACTGATAGACTGTGCATGACATCAAAATTTCTGGCTCCAACATAAAATCACATGACAACAGTCAAAAAGATGGGTTACACCTGCTGTGCTTATGGTTGCTCTGAGCGATATAGTAAAGAAAGTTCTATGATTTTTCATGGGTAAGAAACGAATTAAATACCTAAGTCAATAAAGTTCAATTACTTAACCAGAAACTTGCAGCTATTGATATAAAAATATAGTAACTTAAGAAAAAAATGGAATGCATGTTCCAAATTCTTCGCAAATGTTCATCACATTATAAATCACAAAATGTAAACAACCCGATCATGCATGTATATAGCTCATAAGTAAACTTACCTGAAGAGTTTTCATTATATATGAGGCGCATTCACATAATACACCGAAAACACTGAAGTTCTGCAGCGTAAATTAGTAATCATAACAGCATTTTTACACGAAATTTGGAGTCTGATTATGACGTGCCTAATGTTTGAGCCATGGCGGCTTTGATGCAGCTATTGCCAATGCGCAGTCCATTAGTATATATGGTCGAAGTTCACACCCAAATTTTTTGCATAACGTCTAATGTCTAAAAGTTTAAGTATGATTTACTTCTAATGTTCAGTTCTTATCTTTTCACGTGTTATTATCATATTCAAGTATATTTACCACATTCAAGTTTCACTTTGAACATTAATATGCTGTTGAACCAGAAGCAATTCACGATTTTCACAGTAAAGTTTTCAGGTTTCACATTAAATTATAATATCCTAAAAAGGTAATTGAAAACCAAGAACTATGTACAATTGTTCACTGAATTACTTTTTTCATATTATTGTTTTAACCTTTTCCTGATTAGCCTATCTTTTTCTGCTTCCACCACAACTAATTTACTTTCAGTTTTCTTTATTTCAGCTGAACCTTGTATGATCAAGTTAGAGGCAACTGCTATTTCAACAGTATTTTGTTTTTCTACAGCTTTTCTCATTCTTTCTGTTCCCTCTTGAATTACTGCTAGGGAGGCTTCTTTATCTTTTTTAAGCCTATTTATTTCTGCATCATTTTCTTTTATTTTGTCATCAAACTCAGCTTTTCTTTTTTTCTCTAGCTGCTTTTCCTTATTTTCCCTCTCTTTCTGCTTCCTTTCTTTTACCTTTTTTGATTCTTCTTCCTTCAGCTTATCAACAGACTCTTTATAAAATTTATGTGAATCACGAACACTATTTAACAAATTTCTTGTTATGGGAACTTTACTTACACATCCATAGTGTTTAATGGCCCCTTTAACTATTCTTAATGATGTTATAGTTGAGTCTTTTAAGTTAGCCTTGTCCTTCCTTAACAGAGCAGTGTTAACCGAAAATCCCCTTTCTGCATCAGCATTACCATGAGGTAAAACTAAAATTGACTTGATGAGTTTAGCAAGATTTGAGTATTTTTCTTTTCCGCTAGAGTCTTTAATACTAAATATATTACGCCAGTAATGATCAATCCGCACTGGAATATGCCCTTCCTCTGAAAATTTCACTAGTTCATCTAGAGTTGGCTTATCGCAATTTAAAAGTTTCCACTCTTCTCTTACTCTATCAATTTGTTCCTCAGAAAGATGCAAAACACTTGAAATTCTGGTTATTTCCGAAAGTCCTTCAGTGACTGAAAGTTGAGTTGACTCTTTCTTTGGTTCTTTTACCTTTAAAACTTCTATGTCTCTTAGCTTTTGATTGCAGAATGGCAAATTTGACTTTATATATTTTGTGGTTGCAATTAGTGATGATCTTACATCTAAGAGAAATAATTTCTGCCTAGTCTCCTGAACATTCCTGAGGAGATTTTATGTCTTCATACCAACTTCTAACTCCCCTAGTTTTTTCCATGAATTTTTGTTTTCAAAATCTACATTCTTTAGGTCTTCTCCAAATTTCCCTGCAATAACATCATCTTGGATAAACTGAGTCATAACATTCCTCATTAAAGTATTTAAATCAGAATATAACTGGTGTATTTTTGGTTCTTCACTCTGATAACATAATGAAAACTTTTCAAAATTTTGGTGTGAAAATGAAATTAATGCTAAATAGCAAGGAGTTAGCTCATTTTTCAGGAAACAGTGAATTCTTTTATACCTTGCCGAATAGCGTAGTTGTTTTTCAAATATTTTTTGAGATGGCAAGAAGTTTAAAAATATTCTGTAATATTTAGCCAATGATCCAAGAGCCTCTGGGCTACAGAACCAACGGTTAACCATCTGTTGCTGACATGACGCAAAAGAAATTTGGCTGTGACCAATGTTATATCCTCGACAGATTTATAATCCTCTCGTCTTGCAGCACTACTCTTTAAAAAGTAATGCATATCAGTAGCAAATTCGTCAAAATCTATATTTAAGCTTGTCAAAATTTTTTTAAATGCATTACTAACAACATGCAGGTTGCAAAAACCTAGTTCCAAAGATTTCTGGCCTGTTTCTTGTTTTACAACTTCATTGAATTTGCGTAAAAAGCACTTATTTACATTTGGGCTGTCCATGGATACACAAATAATTCTGTTCAACGAAATATTGAAGGATGATAACACATCAAGAATTTCTTTTAGCAAAAGATCTGCTGTTGCATGACCCAGAAAAACGCTTGTTAGGCATCGGCAAGAAACTGAATTTATTTCTGAAGACCAGTACCTGAGATACACATCCAACTGCCGTTTCACTTGTGCATTTGTAGTTTCATCAAATGCTATAGTAACCTTTCCTGGGCTACTAGATGCAATGTCTTTTTTCAAATCCTCTTCAAAATATTTTGACAATCCATGTGATATCACATAAGCAACTTTTTTTCTTTAAGTTGCATTTTGGCTGCAATAGCAGAATCAGGAAACATTTCTTTGAAAAGTTCAACTGTTTCAGTGCATGAAACAAAAGACATATTGTCCTTAGCAACTTTCATGGCCCATAATGCTTCGGCTTTAGCCAACTGTAAATCATGACTCAGTACTTCACTAATATTTGTTTTGGGCTGAAGATCCCGTCCTCCAAAGGCTTTCAGGATGGACTTATTTTGAAATTTACTTTGAAATTTCTGCAAATGTTTTTTTCCTTTATGATGCGCTTTTACTTGTGAAAAGCCACTATTAGAAATGTTGAAAATTTCTGAACACAATATACACTTAGCAGAAAATATTGTTTCAGTTGCAGAACACCATTCTTTCAACTTCACTCCGTCCAATTCTTTGGCGAGCCACGCATCTTGAAATTTCTGTTTTGGATTTAGGCATCTTAAACACTTGTATTACTAACCAGAAAATGAAAGGGAAGTACAAAAACACGTTCCAATATTGCAAAACCAGACAACTTCCTGAAATTTGGCTGCGAGGATGTCAGAAGATAGAAAAAAAAACAACAGGTCACCACTAGAGAACTGAACCTGCACACAGCACAGAGAACACCATAAAAGATGCAAAACCAGAAACTATCATACGCATCTCACGCAAGTTCAGTCAAAGCGAGTCGGAGCCGAGATATATTGCGCATCGAAGATCGCTGTCACCGACGCACGATCGAAGGCCAATGATCACGTGCTCTACTGCCTGCCATGATAACACTCAGCTACCATCCCATCGTCATTACCAGAGGTTACGGAAGGAGACCACATGTTTCCTCTTTGCTTCCACCCACCTGCGGTTTATAATAACAAAACATCAGCAGAAAGAGGAGGTTCCACAAGGCATGTTGTACAAAAATAAAGTACGATCTTCTGCGTGCCACGGAGTTCGTCTGCAAAGCGCAAACCAGGGGTGAAAATGACCCCTCCCCTTTTCCCTTAGATCTCTTGTTACTCTCGAGAACTGTCCGAAGGCAAAAAAGTGGAGCGCCCGCCCCGAAGCAAGTGCATCTCGATGGCGTCATTTTCCCTCCCTTCACCAGCACAGCATATAGGCTGTGTTTCTACAATAACAGGTCTTTTTACCTTACCGTAATGGCAAATTTATTGTCGTTAATAACGGTTGTATTTTTAATAAATAAGCTTACGAAAATTTTAGGAAGAATAGCAAATTTTAGGTATAATTTTAGGAATTTAAGGAGGGTCACAAAATATTAGGAATTTTAGGAGGAATGCGATCCCTGCATACACGAATATAAAATTTGAAGCAACGTACATAAATCGTGTAATGTACTATAGTGATGTACAGAAATCTAAAATTTGAAGAATATGCCTATATAATTGTTTTTTCTTTGAAAAAAGTACAAATGAACTAACTCTATTTCAGGGGTTTTGCACTGCATGGAACTCCCAAAAAGGTAATGAATGCTCAATTATACAAATGCTTATGTTATGCAAATACGTAACTTGCAACACCACTTACTAGTCAGGACTTGAAAAACGGCTGGATTTTGACTTTTTTGTCTGCACTTTTTCTTCTGCTATCTTTCTTTTAGCTGGAACTGGCATGCTTTCTGTTATAGAAGAGTGACTGCTTTCACCTCTCATGGGTTTACAGAATGCCTTATGTATTGGCAAATTTTTTGTCATATTTACTGATGGTGTTTTCAATTTTGCACTCATTTTTGTTTGTTCACTTTTTTTCTTGGGGTTTAAGACTTTTGGAAATTGTTTTTTTTAGTAGGCTGAGACTTAGATTTCATTACTTGTATGACTGGTTTACCATGTTTTCTTCCTCCAGTTTTTCTTACAGTTTTGGTTGTGGCATAAGTTTGCAAGCATTTTCTTTGCTCTTCTACAGCATTTAATTTTTCGCTTTTGGAATGTTTTTGGTATTCAATATATGCATTGAGACAAGATTTTCGCACTTCATCTGATACTTCAAGTTTTGTTGCTTTAGTACCGTAACTCTTCAGCATACGTTTTACACAAGATACAGCTTCATAATTGTGCACCTTCAACCTTGATCTGTCACAGGTGATGATATCATCCACTATGTTAAACAAACTTTCAACAGCGGGGCCAGAAAACATACTTAAAAATGCTTTCACCAGCTTTGCTATCATCTTATAACGGGGACCACCGACATCTGAATCCAAAGTCTCATCCTGCAGGGAAAAAATTAAAGACCACCAATCAACATCTATTCTATAGTTTCTATTATTCTCAATCAGATTCATGGTTTCCATTTGGTCAACATTAGAATTGACTGCCAGCATTTTCACCTCCTCTTGAAGTTTGTCAAGGCTTTCTGCAGAAATGACATTTGGCAATGACTTGGCCAAAAAATGGAAAGCCGCAAGTGTTGAGGTTTCTTTGCATTGCGAAGGATGAAGTGCAGAGAGACTTATAAGGATTTTGTTTCGGAGTGGCAATTTTTTCTAAAGTGCTTTAGTTGTAGCAATATATGCATCTCTAAGCTTTGTGTAAAATGCCGACACCCATGGACACTTAGCTAATGTTGCACTTGTGAAAAGGGGGCTATATGTACCCATACACAAATACTTGTTGCTCAACTGCAAACCCACATCATGCAAATCAAATTAGAGAAATTCATTCACATTTGTGGGCACACATTCTACTCGGACAAAGGAAGCAACACATTTTTTCACCAAGCCAAACATTTCCACATGTAAGCAGTGAATAATTGGTTTCTCATGTTGACAGAACTTGCAAAATTTTTGGAACTTTGGAAGGATTTGCAAGTACAATCCACACATAACTTGCAGCTTAGTCCAGTGATGGAATATCTGAAGCAATATTCGGTTGAGCCTTTCCGATTGTGATATTGACTGAGACATACGAAACTTCTGCAGGTGAGATTGTACCGATTCAATAGAGCACTTCTGAGCACAGGATACCTTACATAATTTGTAAATGCTTTCAACTGTGTTTTTGTACAACTTCTTTTCTTCAGGATCAAGGAAACTGTAAAAATAAACTGTGAGAGTATTTTTCAGTCTGTTTACACGTTCCACAACTGGCAAAACCTGCAAAAAGCGTGACGGAACTGGCCTAAGAATCCTCAAAAAATTTTCACAATTCAGAGACTGCTGCATAACATTAAACAGTTGTCTGGCTTTGGGAGATTTTTCAACATAAACAAATATATCCATACAAAACTGCTCAACATCTGAAATAGAACCAAAATCGCTGAAAAATATCTTTGAAATATTGTGAACAATGTAAACAGGATCACCTCCAATATCAAGCAAATGTGGGTTACCATCATCACCAAATCGCAATAATGTTTCTACTCCCAATTTTACACCCCTCATTGTTGCACAGCTATCCATCAAACACGAAATAATGGAAGAGAGCTCAAAATTATTTTTTGCCAAAATTCTTTTGATTACATTTGACACATTTGCAGAATTTGCAAGATTTTCATCTGCCGATCCTAAATGTGTTGTAATAACTTTTTGGTGTCTCATGATAAAATCTTATCATAACGTTTACAATTTTTACACAGCTGTTGCTTGTCGCTTCATCAACGTTAATGGAAAAAATCCACCACTGTCATGGACAGAATGCTGAAATTCAGAAAGCATACCTTTTGCTAAACCATACGTATTAATGTAAGTAGCACTAGTTGCTGAGAGGCTTAGTCTATTCAGTGCAGGTTTATCTTGTCCTAACCTTTGGGCAAAGTCAACTAGTTCTGGTGCAAGTGAAAAAGGCAAAAAATGTTCACTCACGAAAGCAGCTGTTACGGCTCTCAGATCAGTAATTCTGTCACACATACTCTTGCAGGCTGCTCTTTCACAGTTGCTCCAGGAAATGTTTGCGCAAATGAACAGTCCACCATAGCCTCCTTCTGATGCTTTGGATCTCCACTGTGGACCCGAACAACTTTTTTACCATTGTTCCCATATTCCAGTGTTTTTCCATATGACACGCAATAACAATGTCCAGGTTGTCTGATTTTGTGACACCATTCCAAATACTTGCATCCTTTTTTGTCAGCTTCCTTCAGCCAATCCCATTTCCACTTATTTTTCTCACCAGCTTCCAGCTGCTTTAATTTCTCAGAGTTATCTTCTGTAATGAATTCCATTGTTGCAGTGTACTTAATGTCTTACGTCTCATGCACGAATAATAAAAAAACCTCGCATAAATAAAAAGCTTACTTGCAAACATGTGTTTACGCAAAATGACAAAACTGGATGATGCATAAATCTGTAATGTTTTCTCCTTTCAACACATTCTTCAAAGAGTAGTACTTCTTACTAGACTAGCCTAGCCTAGCCTAACAACAGCATTGCAACTGCTCATTAACAATAAAATGAACAAACAAAGAAATGAAATCCGAAACCAACACCTGCACGTGCCAGCGAGGAGAAACATATAGCTCTTCTTTCTGGACTGGCGAATTCCCCTCAACGCATCGTTGGTAAAGCCGACGATGCGCGCGCATAGCTGGGTGGTATATCATCTCATGGTCTTCGCAAAATGACAAAACTGGATGATGCATAAATCTGTAATGTTTTCTCCTTTCAACACATTCTTCGAAGAGTAGTACTTCTTACTAGACTAGCCTAGCCTAACAACAGCATTGCAACTGCTCATTAACAATAACGACTAGCTGATGACCATTATCCTGTACCGTCCAAATGCGGACTCCACAGGGTTAGGAGAACTATCTCAAAAGATTTTTGGTGACGGCGTTGCGAGTAATCCTGCCTGGATCCGACATTCCTCCATCCGGACAGGATCGGTTCGTGGACCTGCAGTGCGCTGCTACCCCCGGTTGCCGGCACTTCCCACCTCTCCTTCATGACCCGGGTGTGCGTGCCATTTGGGCAGGGGCTAGAAATTTTTCTCTCTACCCCTGACTGGGAGAACAATTGCTGGCGCGGACTGTTTGGGGCATCTGCCCTTTATTCAAACAAACAGGTTACATACATGGTTAATTACACTGAGGAACCCATCTTCGCTTAGGAAACAAGTCCTTTGCTCAATGGGCCCTCTCACATTGAAATATTTACATTATTTACATTACCACAGGACTAGGGTAGGTTCTGTGGTGACGACTCTGGGCTCGAGTCATTGGTTTCCCTTCTTCGGTTCTTCATTCCTCTTCTTTTCTTCTTTCTTCTTCCTTCTTCGTTCTTCTTCGGTCACCCCTCTATTAGGTAGACCGCCTGTTCCTCTTTGAGGAACTTGACCATCTCGATGAGCCCCTGTCTCGCTCTTGGGTACGCGAGCAGGATCGAGAGGTCCCTCGTCTTTGCCAATTCTGGCACCAACGTTGCTCTCTTCCCTGCCAGAGAAGCACATTCTAGAATCATGTGTGCGACATCTGCAGTCTGGGCACCACACATGCACACTCGCTCCCTAACCGCAAATCTGCGGAAGTACTCCGGCGACACTCCGTGCCCGGTTAGTACTTGGTTGAGGAAGCCATTACTCTCAATGCGCCTTATCGAGATTCGGGGGAAGATACGGTATGTCCTTCTACCCGTATCCCCTTCATCCCATCTCTGCTGCCACTCCACCAATGTGGCTGATTTCAGTTGCGTCCGCACACTTTGCAGCGGCGTTCGCATCTGAAAATCTATCTCCTCTTTACCAGTAGCTTCCTTCGCTAGCTGGTCTGCACGTTCATTTCCAACTGTACCGACATGACTTCGGATCCAGTGGAAGGTAACCCTCCTACTCTCCATTGATTTATATAGCACTTTTATCTCTCTGACAAGGGGAGTCTTACTCCCGAATTGGCCAAGCGCTTTCAGGGCCGCTTGGCTGTCAGAGTGTATGCTATAGGCCCCTTCTCCGTTCATAGCAAGCACCCAACGCAATGCTTCTCTGATCGCCAATAACTCTGCTTGAAACACAGAGGAATTAGACGAGAGTTTCATTCGTTCCGCGTGCATCTCGTTGCCATCCGAGATCACGCAGAAACCTGCGCCGACGCTACTTCCTATTTTAGAACCGTCCGTGTACAGTTCCTTCCCCTGACCTGTGGGGAGGGCTTTATCCCAACTCAGACAAAGCTCGTTGGCTGGGTGGCAAGTCCAGTCCATTCTCAGAAGTTCCACCTCGGACGACCGATACTGGTGTCCGAGGAAGGAAACATCTTCCCCGTAGCGGAGGGTCTGCATTGCTGCTTCCCTCGCTACGACCAGGTCCGCCGGTTCGCACCCAGCCAGCACTTGGAGCGCTGCTGTGGAGGTCGTTCGGAAGCACCTGGTCATGCCCAATAGCGCCCTGCGCTGAATTTGGTTAATACCATTTCTCATCCTGACCGTATCTGACCACCAGGCGGGACACGCATATGTTAATATGCGCTCCACCCCTCGCTTATAGAGCACCTTTTTGGCTGTCCCAGGCAGCCGCATTCCGTTGATCTTATTTAGAATGCTGGTGCATCTGTCCTTCAAGAAGCGAAGATGCGGTAGCCCTGACAATCTGGTGTCAAGGATGACCCCTAAGTACCGCATCTCTCTCACCGCTTTAATAGTATGCCCATTGAAGCGACACTTTGGTGGAGTGACCAGTTCCCCCTTCTTTGCTATTAGCATTAGTGTCGTCTTTTCGGGAGCGAAGCAGAGCTTACACTCCTTGCTCCAACTATTTAGCTGTGAGAGAGCGGTGTGTACCTTCTGCTCAATCACGTGCCTACCAGATGCTGACACTATTAGCATGAGGTCATCTGCGTAGGCTTGCAGCTGCACCCCGTCTTCCAGAGGAAGCGCAAGTGCGGTATCTGCAACCACATTCCACCACAGAGGGCCCGAGCAAGAGCCCTGCGGACACCCCTTGGTGTATTCCCTGCTAAAGGTCTTGTCTCCGACCTCGAACTCTACTCTTCTATGCGAGAGAAAATCGCTTATTAACAGGAACAGATTCCTGGGGATGTCAAGTCTTTTCAGACGGTCCAGGACCAGGGGCCACCAGACGTTGTTGAAAGCGCCCCGCACATCCAAAGAAACGAGACAGGTGTGCTTTCCCTGTACACGATTTTGCTTTACCTGCTGAGTAAGGCTGATCAGCGCTTGGCTGGTACACTTCTCCGGTGTGAAACCGAATTGGCGGCTGGAGAGCTTACCTAGGCCGACTAGGTAGTGGGTTGCTCGGGTCACGAGGACCTTATCCAGCACCTTACTCCATGCTGTCAACAGGCAAATCGGCCTATAAGCTGCGGGATCTGCTCGGCTCTTGTTTTCTTTGCTGAAGAGGACAAGCAGCGCAGTTTTCCACATTGATGGGAAACAACCTCTTTCCAGGCATTTATTAAACAGGGCAACGAAGTACCCAGGGTTGGATAGAAACACCTTTCTGATGATCGAGAGGTCCAACCCATCTATGCCTGGTGGTAACAATAAAATGAACAAACAAAGAAATGAAATCCGAAACCAACACCTGCACGTGCCAGCGAGGAGAAACATATAGCTCTTCTTTCTGGACTGGCGAATTCCCTCAACGCATCGTTGGTAAAGCCGACGATGCGCGCGCATAGCTGGGTGGTATATCATCTCATGGTCTTCGCGAACTCAACTAGGTGCAGGAGTCCAAAGAGAGCTGAAGGAATTACGTACTGGGGAACATCACATGCCTTGGCCCGGCGAGAGAGAACGGAACCCCACCCAAATTCGTTTAAAGATTGATGTGGCACAAATGCGCATAAACGATCCTTCCTCGCCAGTGCAGTGAATTTATTTTACGTTTTCAGTAAAAAAAAAAAAAAAAAAAAAAAAAACTGATTTTTTTTTTTTGTTACGGCAAAGTGTTTGATGAAGACGGAGTGTGCCTGACTATATGAACAACGGATGACGGAATACTTTTACTCATGCCTTAACCTCCTGCCATTACTGAAAAGTAAACATTTGGTTCTGGAAGAATTTAAAGTTAAGAAATTATAATAAAAAAAAATCTACATATTTCTGAATCTCCCCATTAGCTATACCAAACAATGAATCTAGATCGTTATGACAAAAGAACAAAAAAAAAAAAAAAACTAGTATCAGCAAAACATATTGGAACAAAACAGACAGGGACAAAAAAAAAAAAAAAAATATATATATATATATATATATATATCATTTATGCAAAAAATAAACAGTAATGGACCCAATGCAGACCCCTGTGGGATCCCACAGATAATGTCCGAAAGAGGCGAACAACTAGATTGCATTCGCACATACTGCTTCCTATTTGCTAAATAGTTCCTAAATAAATCCTTAGCAATACCTCGAACTCCAGCTAGATGTAATTTATATAATAACCTCTCAGAAATTTTAGTAACAAATGCTCACAATAGATCGAAAAGAACACCAAGAACAGATCTTCTAGAGTCCTAGGAAGAATTAATAATATTAAGTGCTGCAAGAAGTGCATGTTCAGTAGATTTACCTTCAGAATATCCAAATTCACCAGGATGGAGAATGCTATTACATGACAAAAAATTGCGTAAGCGAACGTAAAGCAGCTTTTCAAAGATCTTAGAGAAGATTGTAAGAATTGAAATAGGACGATAATTAGAAATATCAGACTTGGAACCCTTTTTGTAGACTTGAATAACAGAAGCAATTTTAAAAGCAACTGGAACGATGCCAGTCGAATAAATTAGATTAAAAATAAACAACAAAGGTGACTCAATAAGACCAGCAACGAACCTTACAACAATGAAGTTAATTTGATCATGCCCAGGGTCTTTACTGACACCAATTTCTCCAAGTACTCCAGAAAGTTCAGAATTAGTAGTACCACTAAAAAAAAAAAAAAAAAGAATTAGCAAGACCATAATTGTGACAACCAGCCATACAGTCACCTGTTGACCGACGTTGAGGTGTCAATGAAGGAGGGAAATTCATGAAATATTCATTGAAAACATTTGCAATTAATTTAGGATCATGTCAACTGATCACTTTTATAGCATCCAAAGTTACATTATTTAAATTACCTCTGTCCAATAATTCATTAATACCAGACCATAACTTACTGGAATTGGAATTTGAAAATGTGTTCATGTAATACCGTTCTTTTGCAGATCTTAATTTTTTGTTTAATGTGTTACGGTATGCACGAAAATTAGAAAGATCCTCCAAAACCCTGCTCCTAATAAATTTATGAAATAGTTTATTTTTTATTCCAATCTCCTTGAGCAAGGCGCAAGTCATCCAAGGTTTCCTAATTCGCTTTCTAGCAACACGTTTCACCATTGGGAAACACTTAATATGTAAGAAGAGTTAAATACAGAAATTTTGTTATTATAAGCCTGATCAGGATTAATATCATCAAGTATGCAAGACCAATTAATGTCCGACAAGTAATTTCTAAACATATTCAAATTTTCCTCAGAAAAATTTCTAAAATAACTATAATCCAGAACCTCCCTACAAGGACAACGATTATCAGATATAATAAAAATAGGCAGGTGGCCACTAATTTGATATTCTAACACACTAGTGGGTCATTCCATGTGAAGTCACCTAGGCCTCCTGCCACACCAGGTCCGATTTGCTTGAAAATTATTTTAGTGTTAGGCATTCAGGAGAATAGCATATCAGATTTTTTCAGATTTTTTGTGTAAGTATTGTCGCCTGCGGCGCCACCTGAAATATGTGCATTTGCACTTTGTTTATGTCTCAAGGTCACTGCTCGTTACCAGTTTTCCTCTAATAACTTCAAAAATTTCTAACCGATTCTCATGATCTTGGTGTCTAATTAAAGATAACATTTTAGGCTACATGATTAGATAATTATTTGTTCTTTTTATTAATTTAATTATTGAGATATACCACGACAAAGAAATATTTACATTATTTATTTTAAACTGCTATAACTTCTCTGTACTTAAATTTACAGGATTCAAACTCGCAGGGTTGTTAAGTAGTTAGCTGAGCAACACATGGTAAAAATTTGGTAAAGGTGTTTGTACAGTGAAAAAAAAAATTAATGTATCTGCAGCCCCAACACACAAACATAATGTAACTTACCATTGTTTGAATGTATTTTTTCTTAAAAAGTATGTATTGTTATTTAACATGCATTCTGATGTGTGTGTGTGTGTGTGTGTGTTAAGAAGAGGAACTCGTGGATAAGGAAAATGACAACAGCGGGAGACATTGTAATCAGAGTAAATTCCCTGAAATGGCAATGAACATGTTGTCAGAAGAATGAATGACAACCAAAATTCGAGACTGGATTCCAAGAGACAGGAAAAGACCCAGAAGACCACATGGGAGATAGGTGGGTGAAATTCGAAAGCATTTGGGAGGGACATGAGGAGACTGGTGCAAGATAGACAGTTGTGGAAGAAACTTGGTGAGACCTTCATCCAGCAGTAGATTGATAATGGTTGATGGTGATGATGATGATATATAGGCTAAATATTTGTTCTTAAAATTTATCTTCCTAAAAAAATTATCTTTGATGCTATTAAAACTTTCTTTTTTTGTTTCTTTTAACAGAGACAGTTCTATATTATTAATAATCTATAATGTTTTGCACAATTGTTTAGTTATTTTTCATGCTCCTGATTAATTTTTCTTTATCTACCAACTTGCAAGATTTTTAAAGACCCTGTGTGTGCATGTGTCAGAAGAAAATTCACCCAGTCAGGATACTTTACTGATGTTTATACGTATGGCATGGAAGTCAGTATGTTTTGTCAATATAGCTGCTTTTAATTGCCACCATGTGTGCTGCCACTGTGGGTGCACAATGACATGTCTGAAAACAGGAAGTCTGACTCAACTTTTTTCTTGCTTATCTGCCTCTACAGATGAGTCAGTAACTTGTTGCTTTCCCAATGGCTCTATGAGTCATCTTCCTGGGACTGCTGCCCAGCCAGTCAGTGCTGACTTAGATAACAAAGCAGAGGCAGTGAATTAGTATTTCTCTCATATACTGACACTTTAGTTTGGCTGAAGTATTTAAGAAAGAATGGCAAAGGGCAGTGTTGGTTTGTTAATGGAGAGCCATGTCAGCTGTGATTCAAGTGACTTTGAGAGCATTGAATCTTTGAGTAATGAAGAACAATAGCTTTTGTTTTTAAGGTCTAAAGTCACTGCTGGAAACATATGTTATCATCACAAGAAGAAATACCTGAGCTCTTCATATGAAAACCATCAAAACCATTGTTGTGATCCATTTCAAATTCACAAGAGGCTTATTAATAAATCCCTAAAAGCAATAACATTTAATTTTTGTAGAAGCTGCAGTAAGTGGAATTGACCTAGTGCCTGGAAAAAAGCTGTGTATCTCCTGTAATAAGAAGATTTATGAAACAATTTGCAACCCACCCACTACCTCTGTGGAAAGTGATTATGTGCCCCACTGGAATCGAAAATACTAGACAACCTGAACAAAAGTTTGGAAGAAAGTAGTTGCTCACCACTAAAAGTAAAGAAACGAACGGCCTGTGAACGTTTCTCTTACTTACAGAAAAAGGGTAAACAAATCTGTGAAAGAATTATTACATCAGCAGCAGAAAGCACTCCATATTGATCAACCTGCAGAAGATACAAGTTCAGTGCAGAAACAGGGATGTTTAAACTGTGAAGAACTGATGCAGAACTTACGAATGAAATTTTGCAGTGCATCAATTGGTAGTAAGGTGCAAATCCTGACATTAGTTCCCACAACCTGGAGCATCAGCAAGACAATTGATTTCTTTCATACCACGGAATATATGGTTAAAAGGGCAAGACAGATAAAGACTGAACAGGGGATTCTGTGAGTACCAGGATTGAAAAAAGGTGCAAAACTAAGTGAAGAACTTACTTCCCTTGTGAAAGAATTTTATCGAGATGATAGTAACAGTCGCATCTGCCCAGGCAAGAAAGACTGTGTGTCAGTGCCAACAGAAAGTGGAAAGAGAGAACTCATACAGAAGAGGCTAATTCTACTAAATTTAAAAGAACTGTATGAGCTGTTTAAAGAGAAGTTTCCACATGTCTCCATTGGCTTTTCAAAATTCTGTGAGTTAAGACTAAAGGAGTGTGTCACAGCCAGCAGTCGTGGTCTTCATTCTACATGTGTTTGCATTTACCACCAGAATGTCAAATTAATGCTTCATTCTGCACATATAAATGTAGACTACAAGCAGTTAATGGCTATGCTTGTGTGCAGTTTGGAATCTGAGGTAAGTATGCTTCACCGATATCCTGCATGTCCACCAGAAGATACACTTCGAACATTTCTGCTCAATAATTATACACTATCATGCTTGGACACCATCCCTTACTGGACATGGGAGTAAGTAGATCGCACAACTATGTCAATGAAAACAGTAAGTAGAAAAATTAGTAGAACTAAGCTGCCATCATTTCATTTCAAAATCACAAAGTCACTTCTGTCAAAAATCAAAAGAAGAACTAGCTGAAAATACATGCCTTATTCTTGTCGACTTTGCTAAAAACTACACTTGCATAGTACAAGATTCTGCCCTGGGTTTCCACTGGGGAAATATTCAAGCCACAGTGCATCCCATTGTTGTGTATTTCAGATATGCATCAAAAAGCACTTTGGACACAATGAAGATGTGTTTCATCAGTGACTGTTGGGCACATACAACTGCAACTTTTTGCATTTCAAACTCTTGCCCTACAGATGATTAGAGAAAAGCTTCCTCATATCACACATGCAATGTACTTCAGTGATGGATCGAGTGCTCAGTACAAAAATTTCAAAAACTTTATGAACATATACAGGCACAAAGAAGATCATGGAATTACAGCAGAGTAGCTTTTCTTTGCTACCAGTCATGGCAAGAATGCATGTAATGGTTTAGGTGGCACACTGAAGCGTCTTGCAGCAAGAGCTAGTTTGCAAAGACCATATGAGCACATGATCTTATCACCACAGGATTTATATAACTTTTGTGTAAAAAATATTCAAGGCATTGATGTTTATTATGTAAGAGAAGAATTTTAAAGAAAGTGCTATGAAGCAAGAATTAAGATACAGCATTGGACAGACAGTACCAGGTACAAGAAGCAGTCATTGTTTCAAACCTGTGGATGAATTTACACTAAAAGTATCACGAATTTCAACCAGTTCTGATACTTTCATTGCCAAGGTTATAAAACAAGATGTCAGCATTACAGAATCCTTATCAACCTATTCAAAGGAGGAGTATGTTGCCTGTGGGTACAACAAAAAATGGTGGCTTGGAAAAATCATTGATGTGTCACAAAATCATGAAGATTGCTATGTGCATTTCCTTTATCCTCATGGCCCTACTCCAACTTATGTTTGGCCTGAGCAGCTAGATTTGTGATGGGTACCATTTGGCAATATTTTGCAGAAAGTATCTTCTCCTGTAACCACAACTGGAAGAACATATTCCATATCACAAACAATTACTGACAAAATAACTAATTTGTTTGACACTTGGAAATAATTTCCACTTGGGGGGGGGGGGGGGCTCATACTTTATAATTAAGGTATATGTATATAATGTTGCAGTGCAGATGTTTTGATTCTTTCTCATTGTCATCACAGCCAGTTAGTGCCAGTATTGCAATTTGAGGGAATATATGTTTAAACAATTGTAAGTTACATTGTGTTTGGGCTACAGATGTGTTAATTTTTTTTTTCACTGTACAAGAAAACACCTTTACCAAATTTTTACCATGTATTGCTAAGCTAACCACTTACCAACCATGCAAGTTTGAACCCTGTAAATTTAAGTATAGAGAAGTTATAGCTGTTTAAAATAAATAATTGTAAATATTTTTTGTCATGGTATATCTCAATAATGAAATAAAAAAAAAAGACTAATAATTGTCTAATCATCTAGCCTAAAATGTTATCTTTAATTAAACACCGAGATCGTGAGAATTGGTTAGAAATTTTTGAAGTTATTAGAGGAAAAGTGGTAGCAAGCAGTGACCTTGAGACATAAACAAAGTGCAAATTTCAGGTGGCGCCACAGGCGACAATACTTATGCAAAAAATCTGAAAAAAATATGATATGCTATTCTCCTGAATGTCTAACAGTAAAATAATTTTCAAATAAATCTGAGACTGAGTGGCAGGAATTTTTTTTTTTTAGGTGATTTCATATGGAATGGCCCCAGTATAATTATACGTAGTATTAGTAAGACATAAATAAATTGCTGACTGTGAACTAGACATTATTATAGTAGGCACTTGAATAGTAATATCAAAAGCATGTGATAAAAAAACAATGTCCCACAAGGTATTAACAAGAGTATCACCCTGGACATTAATATTTAAGTTAAAATCACCGAGAACAAAACATTTCCCTAAGGCGTCATTTATGAAATCAAAATAACTTGAAAAAAAGTCAAAAAATTGTTGCATATTACCTGATGGTGGCCTATACATTACACTAACATAGGTACCCTGTACAAGAATTGTCAAGAACTCAACATCAGAACAAATACCATACCATTGTGGGACAAGTATATAAGATAAAGAACGGTGTATATAACTGGCAACTCCACTTTCCTTACTGTTTGAACGACTCTCCAAAACAACCTCATATGAATCAAATGTGTATACAAAACCATGATAAAACCATGTCTCAGAGACACAAACTATATCAACCCTTACCCCAATATCATCAATTAAATGTTCAAGAAGAGACATTTTATTAGTAAGGCTTCACACGTTTAAGTGTATAATATTTAAGCTATTATCAGATAATTGAAATTGAGAAATTAGAGGTGGCCGAAAGTACCGGCTCTGGCGATCATCAAGCTCCATTACAGAAGAAATTGGGGAAAAATATAAGTAAAATTTAGCAAAAAGTAAATGCAAAATATAGAATATGAACATCGGGGATATCACATAAAAAAAATGCATAAATAGCACTTCATAACCAGAAACATATGCGATTCCAATCCAACTAAAAATAACTAAAGCACTGAAATACATATCATGATCAAGTAATAAAGAAACAATCACCAAATATGTATTCACATAAATACTAATGCTAAATAACATATAGGCACACATAGCAAAATATTTTAATATGCCAACCGGCAGAACCCTATAACAAAAAAAAAAAACACTACCCCCTAACCCAGAGATAAAAAATCAAAATGCTACACCATTACAACTAAAATATAAAAACAACAAAACTCTACAAAATGTGGAATGCAACTTAATATAATTTCACTACAAAACAAAAAAAACTACAAAATTAGTAGCCTGTCATTCACCATAAACAAACAAACTAATAACTCAGACAAAACCTGTAGATGACATAAAACAAATAACGAACCTCAGCACCACTCCAAGAGACTAGTAATAACCAACACAATACAATAGTTAGCACTGATGAAGACCCAGACAATTAAACCGCTCTGGTCCAGTATGGCACAGACAATACAATAAGTTAAAACATGAGTACGAAAGATATGACACACAGTAACAGAGCGTTAGAGCATCAGTTACTGAGCATCATAACCGTAACAATTCAAACACACAAGCACCTAGTCTTAAGAATGCACGAGGCCTAGTTATCTACAAAATGCTGTGATGAAACCCCAAATGAATATCAGGCCACAAAATCACGACACCATACACAAAATTTTCAATCTGAAGTTAAAATATAAAAAATACCGCTTATCCTAAACAATGCAGCTGTACATGTACAAGTAATCAAAAGAAGCCACAAAACAGCACCAACTTATCCAACTAATGCTGAACACCGCATTCACAGAAATCTAAAATGTAATCCTAATATTTCAAAAAAAAAAAAAAAAAAATTTAATTACAAGAAACTACCAGGCAAATATGCCCAAAAGCCACGAAAGCATGTAACCGATATCCATAATGGAAAACCACCAAATAGTAACACCAAAACTCAAAGCACACACCAAGCAAATGTGCAGAAACCCCATGAAGGCATGAAACTGGTATCTAAAGTAAAATACCCCCCTTCCCAAATCATGATACAATGCACCTAATTTTATGTATTGAAATACCAATATATGAGGTACCGCATACTTTAAGTAATGCAGCTATATATTCAAATAAATAATGGGAAACTACAAGAGTGTACCAAATATCCAACCCCATGTTCACAGAACCCCAAAATGTAACCCTAATGTTTCAAACAAGCAGTGGAAGTCCAAGTAACTACTCGACAAGCATGCAGGAAAGCCGTGAATGCATGAACCAATATCCAAAATGAAAAACCATAAAGAAGTAACCCTAACAATTAGAGCCTGCTGTAATGCTCCAAAAACGGTGGGTCATATCATCCACAAAATGCTGCACCAGAACCCCAAGTGAGTGACAGGCCATACAATCATAATGCAGTACGCCAAATATTACTCACAAACTTACTAATATAAAAAATACAGCATACATTAAATAAAGCAGCTGTATAATCAAGAACTGATAAGAAATCAAGATGTATTATACAAAAAATTACATTGCCTTCAGCCACGTAGCATACATAAAAATAAAAAAAAATGGGCTATAGAGACAATAAACAATGTCAAAGTTAATTGTTCACATGTTAACTCAGGGCTCACAACAGGGCATGACCTTAAAAATAGTTGAAATAGTGACCAAAAACTCAAAAGAAGTGACCAAAAAATCTGAAAAAAGGGACCAATAGTGACTTTCCTCTCAAGATTTCCACAAATTCTGAATTTCACGCAATTCAATTCGCAATTTGTTTCTTTTATGTAGTCAAACTGTGATATATTAATATATGCAATTATTATATATACACACACGTCACACACACAAATTAAAGGTTTGAGACAACATGTGTAATATATGAGTAATCTTTCTCTATATTTTTCTTAGTAAAGTTATTATTTGCAACAACATACATACTTTTTTCTGCAATTTTCCCCAACCAAATCATGGCCAGTTGAATCAAAGCTGAAGCATGAATTGTAACTGTCAATAACTGTCAGCAATGTGATGATTTCTAACACTATTCTTGAAAAAAATGTTTTTGTATCTGTCAATTTTTTTCAAAATTTCACTAGCCTCCTGTATAATCTGTAATGGCTAATGATATTTGAAAGATCTATTCTATCTCACTACTATGCTTAAGCTTTGATCTGGATGGGGTCTGGCCTTTATTATTATTATTATTATTATTATTTTAGTATGTTCAAACTTGATACAAAAGATTATCAATTACTAATACAAAATTTACGCATACAAAGGCTTTTGACAAAAGGAAAAGAACATGTCTTCTTGGTGTAAATTTTAATTTCACAAACTGATTAAGTTTCTGTTTGCTTCTATTTGTCCTTCTTCCTAAGGAAGTGGGTGATGAGCCTAGTTTTCTGTTTGTCAACTTGAGTTTGAATCTTCTCAGTATCTTTCTTCTCTTCTTTCAAGTCTTTCTGCAACTTTCTTATCCCTTCAAGCATCCCTTGCACTAAATGTACTTTGGACATATCATTCTGTCTAATGGCAGTTTTAATATGTTTAGCTGCTTCTGACAAAAGGTCTTCTTCTGCTTTCCTTTTCACATCCTCCTCTCTTTTTCTTTTTAAGATCCTTTTCCATTTCCTGAATCCCAGTTTTCTCATTTTCAAGTTTCTTCATTGCTTGTTCTTTGATCAGTTTCTCTTCCTCTTCCAGTTTTTCCTTTTCCTCTTTTTGAGCTTTTTTCTTTTTCTTTTCTAGGTATACCTTAAAATTATAACCAGCACATCTTGCTTGTTTGAGGAGCTCAGTGGTTATGGGTACCAGCTCTGGTTTGTTCCCATATCTCTATATATAAAAATGTTAAGTTGGTTTGCGTACGCTTCAAAAACTCAAAGTTCTGCACCGATTGAGCTCAAATTTTGACACGATATACAACCAGCTTCAAAGATTGTTTTTATCTATTTTTCGCGTCAGTAACATACCCGCGATCACGAGAAAACAGCTTTTTCCTTCGACCATATATACTAATGGACTGCGCACTGGCAATAGCTGCATCAGAGCGTAATAAATGTATTCACGAATGAAAAGTCGTAATATCTATCTATATAAAAATGTTAAGTTGGTTTGTGTACACTTCAAAAACTCAAAAAGTTGTGCACCGATTGAGCTCAAATTTTGACACGATATACAACCCGCTTCAAAGATTGTTTTTATCTATTTTTCGCGTCAGTAACACACCGGAAATCGCGAGAAAACAGCTTTTTCCTTCGACCATATATACTAATGGACTGCGCACTGGCAATAGCTGCATCAGAGCGTAATAAATGTATTCACGAATGAAAAGTCGTAATGGAATTCTAAAAAGAAACTCCTAAAATTCATGATAAGCACAGCACGAGTTAACCATCTTTTTGCCCGAAGTCACGTGATTTCGTGGCTTGCGATGTTGGAGCCAGAAATTTTGATGCCATGCGCAGTCTATCAGTATATATGGTTGAAGGCTTTTTCAACGGTCAGCTGTGTACCAGCAAACGCACCATCTGCCAGAAGCGAGGGAACACTCTCCATACTAGGTGATCGTGTTGTTTTTATCTATTTTTCGCGTCAGTAACATACCCGCGACCGCGAGAAAACAGCTTTTTCAACGGTCCGCTGTGTACCAGCAAACGCGCCATCTGCTGGAAGCGAGGGGAACACTCTCCATACTAGGTGATCGTGTCGTGATTGAGCTGCGCCGTTCGCCAAATCGTAAGTAGAGGTTATGTTTTGTCTCTTATCTCTCATGGTTTTCAACCTAGAGCTGTGAGAGCCATAAGAGGTTATAATCTTATCCCTTCCTTCTGTACCAGTGAAAACCGAAATAATGTCTCGCAAAAAAACGAATTTGGGTCGTCGCACTCGCCACACAGAAGGATCGAGAAGACGGCTTTCGAATATGACTGAGGAAGAGCGGGCATACGTACGAGAGAGGAACAGACTAAGCACCATCCAGATGCGTAACACAGAACCAGCAGAAAGACGAGCAGCCAGGCTTGAAGATGCACGATTGCGAGCACGGCAGTCGCGTTCTGCAGCAACAGATTTGGTTCGTTCTCAACGGAATGAACGCGAGGCGTCGAGGATAGCTGAAACACGTACCCAAAGAACAGCAGATCTGATTCTGCAATACAATCGTCTTGCATTCCGGTACAATCCAGCTGTTGATTATAGTTCAAGTCCGCATGTTGTCATTGGCCAGATGAGTCATGTCTGTACCTACTGCCAGGCTCTAAAGTTCAATAATGAAACGAATGGGATGTGTTGCGTAGGCGGAAAAATTAAATTGCCTCAACTTGAAGCACCACCAGAGCCGTTGAAAACTCTACTTGCTGGATCTACCGCTGAATCGAAGCATTTCCTATCGAACATCAGGAAATATAACTCTTGCTTCCAAATGACATCATTTGGTGCGGAAATTGTGACTGCTCAATTCATGCCAACTTTTAAAATCAAAGGACAAATATATCACAAAGCTGGCTCCCTGCTCCCGTTCCGAGATAGTGACCATAAATTCCTTCAAATGTACTTCATCGGTGATGATAGAGATGAAGTCGATGCACGTTGTGGAATACATACCTCGCTAAGAAGATCCATCATTTCGCAACTACAGGAGCTCCTTCACGAAAAGAACAATTTGGTGCGTTTGTTCAAAACGGCAATGGATATGATGCCATCAGATACCCACAAGATTGTCATTCACGCCGACAAAACGCCCGCTGGAGAACATGTCCGAAGATATAATGCTCCAACTATAGACGAAGTAGCAATTGTCATAGTCGGAGATCAGTTCCAACCTAGAGATATTGTTCTCCATCGAAGAAACGATCAATTGACAAACGTCGCAGAAACTCACCGTTGTTACGATGCTTTGCCATATCCAGTTATCTTCTGGGATGGTGCCGATGGATATCATTTCAATGTGAAGATGATAAACCCAGTGAATGGTGCAGAAATTAATAAAAAGTGCAGCGCAATGAACTTTTACGCCTACCGCTTAATGATTCGGAGGAACGAGGACAATTATATTTTGAAATGCCGTCAGTTGTTTCACCAGTACATTGTGGATATGTATGCAAAAACTGAAACGGAACGTTTGCTATTTCTTCGTTTGAATCAGACCAAACTCCGCTCCGAAGAATACATTCATTTGCGAGATGCAGTTGTGAATGACAGTAATACAACCAACGTTGGAAAGATTACTATTTTGCCATCTTCATACATAGGCAGTCCACGTCACATGCAGGAATATGCTCAAGATTCAATGGCATATGTTCGTCATTACGGGCGTCCAGACTTATTTATCATTTTCACGTGCAATCCAGCTTGGGACGAGATACAGCAGCTGTTACTTCCTGGGCAATCACCCGTGGATAGGCATGACATCACAGCATGTGTTTTCAGACAAAAGCTTAAGTCGCTGATGGATTTCATTGTGAAACATGAAGTGTTTGGATCTGTGCGCTGCTGGATGTATTCAGTAGAATGGCAAAAGAGAGGATTGCCACATGCACATATATTAATCTGGCTATACGATAAAATAACTTCAGACAAAATCGACGATGTGATATGCGCTGAGATTCCACGGGCCGACGTCGATAAGGATTTGCATGCAGTTGTTATCAAAAACATGATACATGGACCATGCGGTACACTATATCCGAATTCACCATGCATGGTAGACGGGAAATGTTCTAAGCAATATCCTCGAGCATTCGCAGCAAACACAGTAACAGGAGACGATGGATATCCTCAGTATAGGAGACGATCAACTGAAGATGGCGGGAATTCGGCAACTATACACATGCGAAATGGTGATATTGATGTAGACAACCGTTGGGTGGTCCCATATTCGCCTCTGTTGTCAAAAACATACAAAGCGCACATAAACGCAGAATATTGCAATTCGGTCAAATCGATTAAATACATCTGTAAGTATGTGAATAAAGGCAGCGATATGGCAGTTTTTGGTGTGCAACCAGAAAATAGTGACAGAATGCAGTATGAGTTATCGATGAAATTGCACAATACCAGGCTGGAAGATACATAAGCAGCAATGAGGCTGCATGGCGAATTTTTCATTTCCCATGCATGAACGTAATCCAGCTGTGGTTCACTTAGCAGTACATTTAGAGAATGGACAGCGTGTTTATTTCACAGATGCAAATGTGCAACAAAGAGCCCTCAATCCACCTGGTACAACTCTGACTGCTTTCTTCACCTTATGTCAGGAAGACGCTTTCGCCAGAACACTGATGTACACAGAAATGCCCTCTTATTACACGTGGAATGTAACTAAAAAAGCATTCGTACGACGCAGACGAGGGGAGCCAGTCGACGGTCAACCTGGCATTTTCAGAGAAAATACAATTGGTAGACTTTATACAGTGCATCCTAATCAAGGTGAATGTTTTTTTCCTTCGCATGCTGTTGGTAAATGTGCCTGGTCCTAGATCTTTCCAGCAATTGAAAATTGTTGACGGCATCACATATGCCACTTTCCGCAGTGCGTGCCAAGCTCTTAATTTATTAGAAAACGACCAACAGTGGGATATATGTATTAGTGACGTGTGCAACACTGCACATCCAAACCAAATTCGAGCACTATTCGCAATTATATTCACTGCTTGCTTCCCTTCATCTCCCACAGAGTTATGGGAAAGATATCGATCGCATATGGCTGAGGATATTTTGCATAGAGTATGCCTAGAAAATGTTAATATGACCATGGAATTTACAGAAGGCATTTACAACGAAACATTGATAAATATTGAAGAAAAGTGCTTAGCTATTGCAAATAAAGTTCTTAGTCAATTGGGAATGCCAGCACCCAACCGAACTACGACTGCTTCATTTGATGTGGATTTGCGCCGTGAACAGAGTTACAACACCGGTGATCTCCAGTCATATGTCCAATCAAACATTCCCAAATTAACGTGTGAACAGAAGGGCATTTATGATCGCATAATGCAAATGATAAATGACAGAGTTGGGGGGCCTTCTTCTTGGATGCGCCAGGAGGAACTGGGAAAACATTCCTTATCAGATTGATTCTGGTAACGGTTTGATCAAAAAATGACATAGCCTTAGCTCTCGCTTCGTCTGGAATAGCTGCGACATTGTTACCAGGTGGAAGGACTGCTCATTCAGCTCTGAAGTTGCAATTAAACATGCGAATCATCGAGACTCCCCCGTGCAATATTTCCAAAGCATCCGGCGGTATGGGAAAAGTATTACAAAAATGTAAACTCATTGTTTGGGATGAATGCCCGATGGCACATAAAAAATCGCTTGAAGCTCTTAATCGATCGTTGCGAGATTTGCGTGGAAACGTTCAACCATTCGGGAATGCATTGATATTGCTCGCAGGAGATTTTAGGCAAACATTGCCTGTAATTTCTCGATCGACACCAGCGGACAAAATAAATGCTTGCCTGAAATATTCAACATTGTGGCGACACGTACGTACATTGCAGTCGACTACGAATATGCGTGTCCAGCTGCAGAACGATCAATCAGCCGAGGTATTCTCACGACAGTTACTGGACATTGGGAACGGACAACTGCCAGTCGATGAGACGTCAAGACGAATATCATTTCCTGATAATTTTTGTAATTTAGTAACATCGAAAGAAGAACTCATCGAAAAAGTATTTCCTAATATTCAAATTAATTATAAGAATCATGATTGGCTCAGTGAACAAGCTATCCTTGCCGCGAAGAATAAAGATGTCTATCAAATTAATAATGTTATTCAATCCAGCATTCAAAGTGAGGAAATTACATACAAGTCGATAGATACAGTTGTGGAAGCAGATGAAGTAGTTAATTATCCAACGGAATTTTTGAACTCACTTGATCTGCCAGGGATGCCACCACACATATTAAAATTGAAAATAGGTGTGCCAATTATCATGTTGCGGAATATTAATCAGCCAAAACTCTGCAACGGCACGTGACTCGCAGTGAAAAAACTGATGAAAAATGTAGTGGAAGCAACGATTTTAACGGGGCCTTTTGAAGGTGAAGATGTCCTCATCCCTCGAATTCCCATGATCCCGACCGATACACCATTTCAATTTAAAAGATTGCAATTCCCAATTCGATTGGCGTTCGCAATCACAATCAATAAAGCTCAAGGTCAATCTTTAGAATTGTGTGGTTTAGATTTAGATGCGGATTGCTTCTCACATGGACAACTGTATGTTGCGTGTTCCCGTGTCGGCAAACCAGATAGCCTTTATATCTAACCAGAGAATGGAAAAACAAAAAATATTGTATACCCACAAGTATTGTAAAATTAAACTTCTATGAAACGTATGCTTTGTTTTGTTCCTCATTTCTCATCCATGCAACCACAATGTGCCACAGCTACGCGTGGCCGGGTATAGCTAGTTTCTTCATATATGACAAGATGGTCAACTTAGCATCTAGTGTTCTTGAACTCATTGCAGTCCGATCTTCTGCCAGCAAACGACCAGATAAAGAAAACCCTCGCTCAACATCTGCACTGCCATGACTTAAAGACAAACACGCCTTCACTACTTTTCCTATGCTTTCATACTTTGAAAAAAACTGCCTCCAGTAGTGGTCAATGCGTTGATCTTTTTTCAGTTTTGAGATTTTTTCTTCTACCTGTAACAATTTCCATTCATCAAGCAGTATCTCAGGATCAACATTGATTGGTAAGAGGTTTCCCAAATTGGTGATGTACATGCTACTGTCACTTGACTTAATATTGTCAGGATGAAGGCAAGACAAGTACTTCAAAATATTCTTAGAGATAGGAGCTGTAATAATATGTTTGTAGGCAGCAATGTAATGATTTCTAACACTATTCTTGAAAAAAAAATAAATGTTTCTGTATCTGTCAATTTTTCAAAATTTCACTAGCCTCCTGGCCACATTCAACTTGTGAAAGTGGTAAGAAATTGCTATTATCTTCAACAACACTTTTGTGACGATTTTCCAATGAAGCAACATCCTTCTTAACAAAGCGAAGAAGAAGAGTTCTTGCCAATTTCACTAATTTAGAGTGAATGACATGTACAAGGGGTTCATTCTTCTGTAGTGTGCCTGTGATATCTGTAAAAACCTTTGAGCTAAATATTACAAAACTTATCCACAGCTTTTGTTGTAGGATCTTTGAGAAGCTTGGTTATAGACTGATATTTGTGGGATGACATTTCCTTTGACTTTTTTTGAGGGATGAACTTCATGAAGTACTCAATGAGAGCATCCCATTGCTCTAGGACTCTATTGCATGTTTCTGTCTGTCAGCCACCTTGAAGTTACATGTTTCATAAACATATGTTTGGGCAGTGACAGTTTTGATTGGATTTGGGAAAAGTCCTCACATCTGGAGGGCCAGCCTTTAAATAATAGTATATGTCAATGACTAAATCGCTGATATCCAGTCCAAATTTTCCTATACCTTTCTGGAAGGCGTTATGAACTGTGTGAATTGTACACGAGCCTAAGTCCAGGAGTTGCTCACCACGCATGGATTTCATATCCTCATTCATGAGACGGTGAACTTTTTTATTTACATTTGGCCCATCTGAATCAATCATGAGCAATGACTGTCTGGGTAGCCGAGCATTGTTGATAGCTAAGTTGATATGCTTGACAAGTACTTCACCAGTTGCCTTGCCCAAGAAAAATGTCTCCAGGTGACACGACTCTACCTGATTACTGGAATTCGACCAATATCTAACCATTAATTAGAGCTCTTTTTTTCCAGCATTATTAGTTGTTTCATCATACAGGGTCGTGTAGCAAGGTGACTGCATACAGGGGCGTGTAACAAGGTGACTATCTTCAACAATCTTTTCTTTGAAATATGAAACCCTGCAGTATATCTTCAACAATCTTTTCTTCTTTGAAATATGATACCCTCAGATGTGCTTCATAGGGACTCGACAGTAAAAGAAAAGTACAATGAAATCTGGGTTTACAAAAATAAATAATGAAATTAGATAAAAAACAAGGGGAAAACAGTTACCATGATAACGAAATCTATAAAATTTCACAAATAATACCATGGCAGTCAGAGAACATCCATTTCGAAATTCCCTGATAATTCCTTGATATTTCCTCGAGTCATCACAGGTTTCCCTGAAGCCATTTATATTGACGCAAATAAACACTTTATGAGAAAAATGGCATTTATAACCATATCTTTTTTATATAATCCTATATGTACACATATTTTACATACATGATATACATCCTACGTATTAAAACTGTTTTAGACGATGTAGCCACAATGACTAATTTACAACGCTGTCAAAGTCTGAATATTTTGATGACTGTGTGTGTGTGTGTGTGTGTGTGTGTGTGTGTACAGGGTGATTCAGAACTCATGGGAAAAACTTTAAGGGGTGGTAGAGCATACGACAACAAACATTTTTTGTATAGGAATGTATGGGCGCAAGGGACGCGTTGAGGCACAAACACAAGACACGAAAGGAAACATAATTTGTTTACTTACATGCTTGGCAGCGTCGACGGAGTGATTGGCGTACAGTTTCAAATATGCCAGGTATTTCTCACACACATGCAGCCGCAACGGATATTCGAGCGACCAGGTCCTCAACAGAGTCAACTGGAGTCTCGTAAATGAAGGCCTTCAGATGTCCCCATAAGAAGGACATCTCGGTCGATTATGATATATATATATTATTGTCCTTCATACACACCAAAGTAAAAAATAATTGAAATTTTAATAGCCGATTTTTGCTAAGAAGGTGGGTTCAAAACTATTTACATAACAATAGAATACCTATGGTTATATCTCTGTTACTACATTTATATCTATACTGGCTGATGAAGCAATCCAGAGGATTCGAAAGTACTCCCATTGTAACTATTATACATCCAACATGCAATAAACAGTTGTATGTTCCTGTTTTTTTTTTTTTTGGCGAGTTATTGGAAAAAATTGACTTAGTAATTGTTAATTTTTGAAAAAAATTGTGACTTTTAGTTAATTTTCGGAAAAATAGTGACTTTTAGTGACTTTTTCAAAAATAGTGAGTTTTAGTTGCAAAAGTGACCTGTTGGGGAGCCCTGTAACTATTTAATACCTTCACATCAGCAAAATCCGAAATATCCTTTAAGGTCCAAAAATTCTAGTCTGGCCAACCTCATCAAAGAAAAAGATCCTCCCGGACTGGGTTCAAAATCGGAATCCACCAGCCCACAATTTGTTACAAAACAACTTTCTAGCCAATACTAAACTCTCAGTAATCACAATCTTAGATCCCTTAAGTAAACACCAATTTCTGAATATAAATCACGCTGCAACACATGGAGAAACTACACCAAAAGCGGTCCTGAACCAGAAACCATTTCACAACCCAAGTGATGAACAGTAACCGTGTCTATTGCAAACAAAGTGCATATTTAGAAGAAATGAAAGAAGCAGAAATAATCGAGTCAACCAGGCACCGCACTCCCTGGCCTCACCCAGAAAGACCGATGCCCAGTTAACTACGAAATGCTATATTAGTATCCCAAACAAGTATGAGGCCACGAAATCATGACAAAATACACAAAATTTTACACTCTAAAGTAACAATATATAAAATACCGCTTACTGAAGTAATGTAGGTATATATTGACAAGTAATCAAAAAAGCTGCAAAACTGCACTGAAAATCCAAAAAATGCTAAACCCTACAGGCGCAGAAATGTAAGGTAATCCTAATATTTCAAACAAAAAAATTAAATTCCAAGCAACTACCAGGCAGAAATACCTGAAAGCCACGGACACATGTAACATACCTGTCAACCTGTACGGTTTGCCCGTACAAATGTTTTGTATGTTTAAATCTCTGGAAAGCTTTTTTTGTTAATTATTTACATTAACTGGCCCTATTCTAAAACTTTTTTGCGGATATAATACCAAACGTTTTACGTTCATTCCATGGCTCGTGCAACCGTAGCTGAATCACGGCGACAGGCAATGTTACGTCGCAGATTTTGTTTTGGTTCTGCAGACAAAAATGACATCTCCAGAACCCAATTGAAGCTCCTCTTGCGGACTTTCCCGATCATGGATGCAAGTTTCTCGTCTTCGGACAAAATTCAGTCTTCAAAACTTTCCGGAAACGAAGTTAGACGGAGTGAAGATTTCTCCCGTAATGTTTTTATTTCTTTTTTCTCTCTCGCGATGTTTCCTTTTCCGATATTGCGAAATATAATTTTATTCCATTGTGTATCAGTCTGAAAATGGAGGAACAACTTCCGAAAACGAAAGTTAGACGCTGCCTCGTAATCTTACATTCCTTTTCCGCGATATTCTCTCTGTTCCGTATGGTTAAGTATAATTTTGTCACATAAATGTTTATACGTATATAAGACTGAAAACGGAAGAAAATTTTCCGAAAACGAAAGTTGAACGGAACAGAAATTTATCCCATAATCGTAAATTGGAAGCACAAAAAAATTTCGACAAAGGAAGCTAAAAGCAGCGAATGGTTCTTCTGAATCCGTTTTTTTCTTTATGCAATGATTTCCCTGCATTGTATTATTGTTTAAACATCATTTATAATATAAGATCGCAAATGAAGAAAACTGTCTCGAAAATGGAAGTAGAATGGAATGAAAGTTATTTCCCTTAATCATAGTTTTTTTTTTCTAGCAATGTTCCTTTGTCCTGTATTTTTAAATAAAATTTTATTCCACAAATTTCTTAACATAATTATATTCCATAATCAAAACAAGCGGCTGATTTAAGGCAAATCAAATTCAATAATCGCGAGGTGCAGCACGATGACATCACACTAGCAGTAGGCCTCTCCATTAATGGAAGAAATGGAACTTAATGGTGCAGATAAAAAGTTATTTTTCACTGATGTGAGAAACTTTTATGTAGCAGTAGCATACTTGCTAACTTTCACGCGTAAAATTTACGCATTTTAACTGTTATTTATGATTTTACGCATAGATCGGTATTTTTTACGCATTTCTGTATATTTATTTTAAATCTTCCTTGAGAAATATTTGTTAATGTTTCAGTTTAAATCATACCTGCCAACTCTTCTGAAATTTGCGGAAGTTTTCTGTTTTTTTATACGGTCTTCTGGTCGGAAGAACTTTTCTTACAGATTTTGAAAATTTTCTGTATTGTTTGTTAAAAATTTCCCAATAAATAAAATATATAACAGAGATGGGAATTTTGTGCCTTTGTGTGCCAGAACACCCTGTGCCCTATCGTCATCGTCGAGACTTCGGTACACAAAATTCTCCGTGCACACTGTTATGCTTGACGCTGAATAAAGATTATGCGGCGGAAGAAAGATTCAGAGACTCCAACTACTGCGGATTTTATGTAGTTACTATGGAAATAGTCTGTCCTCTATGAATGACAGAAAACATCAAGTATGCTATGGAAGTCGTCGGTCCACTGCGGACAACGGAAAACGTCTAGTATGCTACGGAAATCGTCGGTCCGCTACGGATGAAAAACATCAAGCATGCGATGATAATCGTCGGTCCGCTACGGACAACGGAAAACATCGAGTATGCTATGGAAATCGTCGGTCCACTGCGGATGACGGAAAACATCGAGTATGTTATGGAAATCGTCGGTCCACTGCGGACGACGGAAAACATCGAGCATGCTATGGAAAATCGTCGGTCCGCTACGGACGACGGAAAACGTTGAGTATGGTATCAAAATGTGATATAATTTGCTTATATTATAAACATCTAAACATTATAAAATGCACAAATATTTGCATTTATTTTTTCTTGTACATAGCTAAATTCATTATAAATGTTGTTTGCGCATAGTTAAAAAATAATTATAAATGTCGTTCGCGCATAGTTTAAAAAAAATTATTAGAAATGTCATTCGCGCGCAATTTTATACGTTTGAATTTTCTCAGGTTGGCAGGTATACAGTAGTGAGAAAGATGGTGGATAAATTTCCATTTGAAAATCAGGTGCTGAAAGACCTGAAGTACTTGATTCAACCCTCAAAAACAGCCCGAAGTACACACATATTTGCAGACACCTTTGCTCCACACTTTGATCAGGAAGCTCTAAAGGATGAGTTTAGTAACTATTGTATGATCTCTGATGACTGTGTGCCTGTAGTGATAGACAATGACCAGAAAAAGAGCTTTTGTAGCTACTAGCTGGATATTATAAGCCTGAGAACAAGTACTGGTGGCATCTGCTTCCCAAATCTTAAGTGAGTATTCAATGACTACTTACTTTGCCTCACAATAATGCTGGTCTTTAGCTGATAGTTCTGTGTCTGGCGCTCTTTGGCCAAACCTGGCCCTTGCGCCACTAAAATCAATTAACTAACTAACTAACAATAATGCTGGCTGTAAAAGATCTTTCTCCATGATGAAGAAAATCCATACAGGCTGTAGGAAGTCCCTGAATGCAGATACAATGACATCTTTTTTACATTGTAAAATAAACATTGACACTTGTGTCATTGGCTTTAAACCCACTGATTACATTTTGGGAAAAAGCAAAACATAGATGGGTTGAATATAATACAACACACACTAAGATTAAATTGCTTAAATATGCAAAAAATTAATACACGTACATCAGTTGCTGTTATAAAACTGTTGATCTTGTAAAATTTGTGTAATACATTTTGTGTGTAAAGGTTATTTAGTCTTTGTAAGGTTTTTATTAGCCCAGTGTACAGGTTATCACCTCAAGAGGTTGACAGGTATGATGTAACCATGTCCAAAATGAAAAACCACGAAGTAATAACACCAAAACTTGAAGCACATACCAAGCAAACATGCCAAACCCCACAAGGCATGGGACCAGTATCCAAAGTGAAATACCCAAAGCAGAAACCCTAACAATTCAAACATACACCAAAACCACAGAAAGTGTTAGGTCGTATTTTCCAAAAAAAAAAAAAAAAAAAAAAATGCCATACCAGAACTCTAAACAAATATCGGGCCAAAAAAGAAGAGAAAAAAATTATAATAAAAAAAATCATAATACAATACACCTAGTTTTACATACGGAAATACTAATATATAAAGTACTGCATACTTTAAGTAATGCAGTTATATATTCAAATAATCAAAGGAAACCATGAAAATGTGCCAAATATCCAACAAACACTACATCCCACGTTCGCAGAACCCTAAAAATGAAACCCTAATATTTCAAACGAACAGTTAAAGTGCAAGTAACTACCCAACAAACATGCCCGAAGGCAGTGTAAGCATGAAACCAATATCCTAAATGAAAAATCACATAGAAGTAACCCCGACAATTGAAACATGCTGTAATACTTCAAAAAGCAGTAGGTCATATCCACAAAATGCTACACCAGAACCACAAGTGAGCGACAGGCCATACAATTGCAATGCAATACGCCAAACATAACACACAGAATTACTTACATAGAAAATATCGCGTACATTTAGCAAGACAATTGTATATTCAAGTAACCATAAAAGAAATCAAAAAGTATTATACAAACAATTACATTACTTCCAGACAACTAGCACACATAAACAATAAAAATAGGCCATTGGGGCAACAAATAAACAATATCAACATTAATAGTTCACATACCAACTATTTAACACCGTTGTCAGTGAAATCCGGAATGTCTATTCAAGTCCTGAAAATCCTAGTCTGGCCAGCTTCATTAAGCAAAAAGATCTTTCCGTACTGGGTCCAAAATCGGAATTCACCAGCCCACAATTTATTACAGAACAACGTTCTAGCCAATGTTAAACTTTCAGTAATCACAGTCTTAGATTCCTTGAGTAGACGCTTATTTCTGAATGTGAAATCACGCTGCAACATTTGCAAAAACTTAACCAAAAGCGGTCTTGCACCAGAAAGCATTTTCTGACCCAAGCGATGAGCAGTAACGATGTCTGTTGCAAGCAAATTGCCTTTAATTTTTTCATTTAAGAAATCAACTGTTTCACCAATTGGATTGACAGTAGACTCAGGAAGATCACAAAGTACAAGGCAAGAACGCCTACCATACTGCTCAAGATCATCAAGGGAGTTTTCCATGCTTTACAATGAGGACTAGAAAGCGCATATTTTGGATTCAAATTCATCCAGACGTTTGGACCAATGTTCCTCCAGTCCCTTAATAACAGCTGTCAAATCATCAGTTAACTCCTTTTTAATCGCAGCAACATCAACACTTTCTATTTTGTCAGATGATATAAAGCTGGAGTGCAGCCTCAAATCTATTTTTACATCTAAACTTTCTCTTAACTGCTCCAAATCTGATTACCATTGCCTTCAGAAAATCGACAACTCTTCAGAAATGTCACACACCCTGTTGTCACCAGACGGAATAGAACCAGATGTTCCCTTGCCATGTAACTTCGGCAGCATTTTCATAAGTAATATATTGCTGGTAGCAGAAAAACACTAGAACTGTATGGATTTCAACTGACACTCACTCAACACTCAATGAATGTGACACCCCCTATGTTCAAGAAATCACGACGGTGGTCCGAGGAACCAACACCTTTTTTCAGGTAATGTTATTGAATGCGATATGGCTACCACATTTTAGACATTTTAATGCTCTAAAATAAAACTGCCATTTGTCATTCAAAATACAATCTGCATCTTTTGCTCATAGTCTGCTAAAATCCATGATATCATCAAGGACATTCACATTTATGCTGCAAAAGAATTATCACATGTGATCCACTGTCTACAAAAAGTTTTTCTAACCTTACACCACCATCATACCACACTGTTTCATGCATACATTTCTGCATGTACATTTATGGAAGCTCTCAGACACCTGAACAAAGACCCTGAAGAAATTAGAATAAGAACATGTTTTCTAGGGCCATAGTTAAAAGGTGATGCAAGAAGGAATATGCAGGACAGTGAGCAACACTTTCCACAGTTTGTTAAGCAAATAACTAAGCAATTAAATCTATCATTATGGCAATATAAGTTTAATTTGAGTAGGATCTTATCCTTGCTTGAATGGCCATTGAAACCATGTCCAGCAACCCTTAGGAAGGAAGAGGTCAAGACACTGATTGATGAATATACGGATATAATGCAGAAATTAATAATTCAGACAGCTAGTATAGAAGTTTAGTGGGTTTCCTTAAAAACGTTGATATATGCTTGCAATGCAGAACTCAGCAATTTGTCTTGAGAAGAGAGAAGTTCACAGTAATGTGGGAGAAACCGAAAGAGACTGGCGAAACAAATTGAACACTGAAACTGTTTCAGACTTTATGAGAGTATTGTTATAAGACACCCCAGATATTGCACAATTTGATACACTTCCAGCAGTGTTACTATAGATCCAATCTGGTGAAAAGAAAAAAAAATAGCTACCAAACCTTAAACTCATAAAAAAAAAAAAAAAAAAACACTAACTAAAGCTAAATGTATTTTTCATGTTCATTAGTAGGCAAACAAACTGTAATCAATATAAAAATGTTTCTTAATATTTGTACTCTGTTATTTAGTTAATTTGAAATTAAAATTTATACTTCATTGTATCCCACTTTGAAGGACAATAAAACTAATACAGTGTGTATATTAAATTCACTAATATTGGTGTCATTTGCGGCCAGTAAAATCGGGAGCAGACCAGTGAAGTGTTTTTCTTAATTTCTACTGTTGATAATTATATTGATACATAAATTAACTTATGTTTCAGTTTCGTGATGACTAATGCCCAAGGCTTTTCATTACTCTTGAGAACATTGTAACCTCTAGGCTGCTGTTATTTGAAGACATAATGGCAAATTAGTTTGACAAGCAGGGATTTCTGATAAGAACTTACCAGTTAGAAATAACTTACTCAGTACTGCAACTGGTCCTGGATTTTGATTATTTTCTGAGAACACTGAATTTAGAAAACATATTAAGAATGAAAATACAAAACCAGTGCTTCTATGGGTTAGCCAATCACATTATTTGGTGTGAAGCTCAGTGGAAAGGCAGAGCTAACTTGGTTTTCATAGCTCAAATTCAGAGGTTTTCAGCTACTATACCCACTTTTGTTACAATAGAATTCAAGTTGATTAATCATAGAAGAGATTCTAATTTCTCTTTTACAACTGGTCATTGATTTCTATCGTCACTTCACTTATTCACTAAGCTGTTCTCCGAGATTCATAGGTTAGCTCCACAAAGAAATACAAACTACCAGATAAATCTCAGACAGAAATGAGTTATTTCATTTCAAGAGAGAAGCACTTCAATTCCACTCCAAGCACAACTTCTCACACAATCTAGTGCCAAATTGGAATACTTCCCAATTCCGATTAATTTAATTAAAAAAATTCTGACATTTTTTTTAAATAACAATTGAGGAACATATTAGCTATGGACCTTTTTTATTTGTGCTCAAATTTTAAAAACTAGAAAGCAATAGTCTTCGAGAAAATGTGTATAGAAAGAATTAACATAGCAGATATAGATAGGGTAGAAATTCTCTTCAGATCCCCCTTAAGTAACAGACCCTAAAACTGTAGAGATTAATGCTACCAAAAAAAGGAGAATTAGCACACTGGTCTGAAGAAACAATAAACAGCATTGAACATTTTTTCTCATTTCTTACTGTTACCTAAGCCCCAGTAGTACCAACACACAGTTGGAAGAAAAATTTTACAATGGCAGAAGTGAACAATACAGAGTTTTCTTAAAATTTGGTTTTCCTACACATGCAGCAAATTACAAAAATAAACTTATGCATAAAATATCATAGATAAACCTTTGCTTCCAGAGATGCCAAGCATCAAGCATCTGCCGATAACTCTGAACCCACTCTTGAACCCTGGTATCTTGAGCTATATGGCTAGGCAATGTGTGCAAAACAATGGCACTTGCAGTCTGGACATCACCAGTAATGTCAACATAGTTCTGTAGCAAGGATAATCCATCATTTGATATACCTGCAATGCAAACAGCAGGAATCACAATGGTAAAACTAAAACAGGAGATAACATTGCTGCTGAAAATAACATATACATGGGATATGGACAACCGTTGTTGAACACATTGCAAATGCTTTTGAAAAGCTCTTTTATCCATTTTGCCCAGCAGGTATACAGCTACAGCAAATACAATATTTATATCAACATACTTATATCCTATCTTATCACACATAAAAAGAAATATAGCAAGTACCAGTTGTCATATTGATGTTTCGAAATCATAATCATACTTTGATTTTATTGAACTGCCATGATACTACTTTGACTCCAGTAAACTTCAAGAAGGAAACAACTGTACAAATGGCATTTGCAAAGTAGAAAAATTACACACACTACATAACATATGCAGGGTGATTCAAAAATGATTTTACAACTTTGAAATCATATAAACGTTTATTCATCTACAGATTAACACCTCCAAAAATTTTGAACTTATACAAAACTTTTGGAGGTGTTAATCCGTAGCAAAACACATCAAGTTCTACCTCGCATAGTGCCATAGCACGGGATTCTGTAACTGTGACCACTGGCAATGTGCATTTCAAAATGGTTGCTTTCACAGGTGTGCAGCATGCTCGCTGTGTGTTTTGGTTTGAAAAAAGGTAAATGGCGGCAACTGTTCAACAAAAATTTTGCACCCAGTATGGTAGGGGGATCCTCCTACTAGACCTACAATTTACTCTTATCATAAGAATTTTGTTGAGACTGATTGTTCTGTTTGGTAAGAAGGTCCCCAGGTCAACCATGTGTTTCTACTGCTGTCGTAGAACTACTGAGGGAAAGCTTCATTCATGTGCGTCTCGCAAAATAGGTACTTCACAACCAATGGTTTGGCAAGTGTTACAAAAACGATTGCACTTAAAACCATACAGATTTACCATGGTTCAAGAAATTAGTTAGTGCAGATTACATGGCTCATCACGAATTCTGTGTGGAAATGTTGCATCGGATAGAGGAAGACTGAGCATTCCTGGACTACATCATCCTCAGTGATGAGTTGAGATTTCATGTCAGTGCTAAGGTTAACATCCACAACTGCAGGATTTGGGGTGCTGAAAATCCACGTGAATCTCGGAACGTGTTTGTGACAGCCAAAGGTAAATACGTTTTGTACACTTAGTTAACATAAGGTTTATGGCCACTTCTTTTTTGACGAGAAAACCATCAACAGGATCGTGTATCCGAATATGCTCGCAAACTATCTCATTCCACAGTTGGACGACGACCAAGAAGGATGCATTCACTTTCAGCAAGATGGCACACCACTTCAATACTGTACAGACGTCCGGGATTTCCTCAATAAATGTTTCCCAGGCCAATGGTTGGTTGAGCAGGACCGATAGCATGGCCACCTCATTCTCCAGACTTGCCACCTCTTGATTTTTTCCTACAGGGTTTCATTAAAGATTCAGTGTTTGTTTCAAGATTACCTGCAAATCGTGCTAAACTCAAAACTTGAATCACCACTGCAGATGCAGAAGTGATAACAGATATGCTGCTTTGAGTCTGGGAAGAAACTGACTTCAGGTGGGATGTCTGCCATATCACCAATAGCAGTCGCATCGCAAACCAAAATGACTGTGGGATAAAACTCTGTTTTGCCACACGTTAAAGCCTCAAAAAAAGTTCTGTAAGTATTCTGAATAAATTTCTAAATGCTTTCAAAAGTTGTAAAGTTCTTTTTGAATCACCCTGTATTTTAGCAATAAAAGAGAGCTGTAAAGAAGGAACATTAACAAGATAAATGTTACAAAATACCATGCAACATATGTATTACTTTTATTGCTTCTAAAGTCAGAATCTTGTTACTCACAAAACTATGAATGTTAATATTAAATTTATAAAGAGTATGCGTAAATTTTAAATAGCCATTTATTATTGTTTGTTTTGAACTCTAATATAAAATCTATTATGCAGTGGTTACCATTTTGTTTAAGATGAGGCCAGATGTGTCTTCAGAAAAGAGGAAAACTCTTAAAATATTTCATATGCAATTGGGAAACGAATTTCCCGAAGAAATAATCCTTTATAAATAATATAATGCTATTATTGGCATGTTTTCACTTTTTTTCAAGTTTTCTGAAGGAAGTGGTTACATGGAATACAGTTGTCCTGTCGAGAATTTTCATGTTCGTAAATCTTGGGTAAGCTGATTACTTCGCTGAGATTTACGAAATAGTAGAAAAAAATACATAGAATGAAAATTCTCTACAGTCCCAAGTTTCAAAATTTTGTTTGGAAGGAGGAGAGAGATGAGGGAATAGTGGCCATGTTCACTCATTTCTCAGCCCTGACCCAAACAAACAAAATTTCATGGGAAAAAAAAAAAAAAAGGAATAATAGGCATTAAACTTCTTTTTTTTTTTTTTTTTTTGCTTGATTTATTTTTACTTTAGTAAGTTAAATAATAATAAAAAAAGCGAGCAAAAGAAGTCACCGTCAACCCTTTTAGAAAACAAAATTATTCGTAGTAATCACGGAATGAGGAAAAAGCCTTTCTGTAAATTTGTGCAAAAAGCAAGCAAAATCTTTCTTTTAGAATCTGCCATCTTAGGGAAACTTTGGTTGTCGCTCAGAGTGTGTCGCAGAGGGTTCTCTGGGCATGCAGGCAGGCTATTTTTAGAACAGCAGTATGCAGAAGGAGATGACTTCCCCGGCGTAGAGGTCAGAGGTCACTCTTGAGGCGTGGGAGAGAAGATTCGTTGGGAGGCCATGTGTTTAGTACCAGAGTTTTGGCACAAACTCGTGGCCAATAACCAGCGAAGCCGTTGGTTACTAAGGGAAAAGTTCAGCCAATGAGAGGTCACCAGTTTTCAAGCATCCCAGCTTCAGTTGAAAAAATTGGCACTCTCTTGACGCTGGTTGAGCTGACCACAATGTAATATCTAGGAGAAACGGGGCTCCGTTAAGGGGCATCCCGCTACCGTGATAGGATGTTGGCCTGGCTGGCCATAAGAATGGCGGTGCAGCCACTCGAAAATATGTAATGCTGGCGTGGGTACGTGCCGTTTTTATTTGTACCTCCAATTATGCCAGTAAGTTAATACATTAAGTGATCGGTATGCCTCAGCTGCAAGGTTTCTTCCTATGCGGCATTCAAATCCAAGAGGGAATTCGCCATTAACCCCTGAAACCAGCTTTTGCTCGCCTTTTTTGATGGTGACTTCTTTTGCTCGCCCATTGTTGACCAGCCAGTCGCTGTGATGACCCATACAAGAAGAAACCACCCCCGCTGCCCACCATGAGAAGAAACCAATGCCATCCCTGGCACTAAAATCTGAACGTGGTTCGCCTGGGGAAAAATTTTGCACCTGGCTATGAAATTACCGAGAACACCTGCACGCCTTGAAATCGGTGAGAAAGTATTGTCACAAACTGTTTGTTGAAGTCACTAGTTTGTCGGGTATACATTCTGAAGATCAACACAGGGATGTGAAGACCTAATGAGGTAGTGTGCTAGTTTATACACCCATACATATATATATATATATCCTGTTATGTACTAAGACAACAGGAGCTCTTGCTTTGAGCTATGCTTAGGAAATTATTCGTCACTGGGTGTGGCTGTGTAGAATGAATTTATAAAAAGTAAATTGTTTTTTTCCCCCTCGGGAATTCAACTCAGGAAGGGCTTTATTTTTTGGATGTAACAGTAGTATTTCGTGAACGCTCATTTTTGTACATTCTGTGCTAAAGTAAATGGTTTTGATTGGCATTAATTTTTTTTTCGAATATTGTTGAGGTTAAGTTAAACAATTTTTTTTTTGTGGAGCATTACATGTTAAATGTATATGAATATATATATATATATATATATTTCTATGATTTTTTTGATTTTTTTTGTCTAGCTGGGTGTGAAAAGGTTGTCAATATCATTTTGTTAGGTCTTGTATGTGTGGTCAAGTAATAGCTGGCCTGGAAACTTCCTGTCAGTATTTTCTTTTGAGTTAAATTAGAAAGAAGTGTAATTTTACATAGATTAAGCCAGCAGTACTTTATCTCTTGTAGTTTTTTTGGGAGCTTTTGTGTGGAATGTTATGAAGTTCAGTGATTAAGTATTATTTTTTGTGAAAAAAAAAACCAAAAAAACCAAAAAGCTTCATACTAAATTTTATACTCAGAGGGGACAAATTGAGAAAAAAGGAGATGTTATAAATGTAGTAGCAGTAGGGGTTATAGGATTTCATAATTGTGTTATAAGCTATTTTGATGAACAACCTCTCGGACCAGTATTTATTTCTATTAAGTAAAATTTAACTCTTTTTGTGCTCAGTGATTTTTTGTATTTGTGAAATAGAATTTATATTTATGAGCTTAGTGTAGGTGCCATGTAGCCATGTAGTTGGGAATTTTTCTTGTAGGCTGGTTATTATTATGGTTTGGTGTTTCAGTAAATTTAGGTGCAAAATTACTCTTTGAAATTTTTGTATTAGTGAGGGCTAATTTCTTGTTTCAGCCCGTGGATTAGAAAAACCGATTTTTATGGGGAAAAAATATAGAAATGGGCATACAGGCAGAATAAGGGGCAGGTGTATAGTGTGACTGAGAGAACCCGAATGGCTGTTGTGTTTCTTCAAGAAGTGATGGATTTTTCTAGAAATAGGTGATTTTGAGATATGATGATTTATGGAGTTTTCTGGAAATAAAGTAAGGTTTGGTACAGTGTGTTTTCTGGGAAATGAGTAGTACAGTGTGTTCCTGGGAAATGAAGATATGGAGTGATTTTCTGGGAAATAAGGATATGGAGTGATTTTCTGGGAAAAAGGTGATTTATTTAGTTTCTGGAAATAAGGATGTTGGGTTAGTTTTCTGGAAAATAGGGAATGAGAGATTTTTGGGGGCAAGAGAACTCTTGTGGGATACTTTTCCCTATGTGGACATGCCTCGGGTCTGAAAGGGTGCATGAAACAAATTGGGGGATTTGTTTTCTGCCCGAGTAAGCTCATTGGCCCATAGGAGGTGGTTCCTATCAAGTAGTGGTGTGAGTTGTCCAGTTGTCCCAAAATCAGAGTGAAGAAACAATACGGGGGGGGGGGCTAGGCCACGCTTTGCTCCACCACACTGTATAGGCTGGGAATGGATTCACGACCTATTCTCGCCTTCAGACCCAAACTTTGTTGTTCCTGCAGTAAAAATGGTGTTTTTCTAGAGAAGTGGGACTTGTTGAGTGAGATGTTTGTTTGGCCTTTCTGCCCGAGTTGGTTACTACATGGGTGCTTGTAGATTGGGAAAACGTGTAGTGTGGGATTTTGAAAAGTTGGATTAATCTGTTTATAAAGTGTCTGTCAGGACCAGTATGTAAACTAAAATTTTGATGAACAGTAGGAGTGCACATAAATAAGCCCAGGAGTGTTGGAAATTGGAGTATGCTTTTGCCTACATTATAACATTTTGAGTAGTCAGAGCAAGTTCGTGTTGGTAAGGATTTTCATGATGATAGTGTGAATTGAGATTCTTTTGTCAGTGTAGCAATTTAATGATAACTTTTGAGTGAATTGAGTAAGGTATTTAGTGTATTAGGTTTTGTATGGTGTCTAGAATTGGTTCAGTATCAGGTAATGCTAGATTGTTAGGTTATGTTGATTTTAAGGCAAATTTTCGTGGGAGTATAGAATCTTGTATTAAAGTAACTTTTCATTATGCGTAAAATTTTGGCTTAGTCGTTGTGGTATTTTAAAATGAAAATGGATTCAGAAAACTGGTCTGAGAAGGTTTGTTCGAAGGAGTTAGAGCAACATAGTGTACACATATTCTTATAAATTTTTTAACTGAGAGAGAGAGAGAGAGAGAGAGAGAGAGATTTGCATTTCATCCACTTAATTTACACCCCACGTGAATTGCCTTTATGTTATGTTGATTTTGATCAGTAATGCGCCTGGTGCTATAGTTTCATTGAAAGCAACTAAGCTGTCAGCTGTTTATTTTTATTGGGGCCCAGTGGCCAGGTTAAAATTTGTGTCCAAAAAGTAAGCTTGTTAAGTTTTACAAAATAAATATAGGCCAAGTGGCCTTTCAAAAACCCAAACCTTAGTGCAGTGAAGTATTAAGTGTCTCAGTTTGAATTTTCATCACATGGTTCAAATGTATCCCTCTCAGCAGAGACTGAGGTGAGAAACGAAATCAGGGGTAATTGTGTTTTAAAATCAATGTTTTTGTCCTAACTATTATATTTGACTTCACCGCCTCCAAAAGTTATTTACACGTGTACATTGTATACCGTTAATTTTTAGTGTTTAAAATTTGGTACATATGTAAACAAAAGTTACCTTTCTTCCACTTTCAGGTGTATCTACTCATCTAATGCAAACAATACAATAGTAACTTTTGGGTGTTTCTAAATTCAGTGTTGCATTTTATTTTCCTATTTATGTTTCATGGCCTTCATCAAAATTTCAGTTTTGTTCCAAAGTGCATCTACCCATCTCCCAAATTGCAATTTTCTGTAATTTCCATAGAAATTGCAATTTTAGCATAAACATAATCTCTTTTTTACATACCCATATCTTCAATATAACACAGCGAAAATATGCCAATAATGGCATCTTAAAATATTATTTAAGATGGGACCAATTGATTCACTCTTGAATGAAAAAGTTGAATTGTGTGACTGACTCACACAAGGCCACGCAAACTAATTTTAGATTAGCAAAAAGGGAGGGGTTAAGGCTAAGCAGCTTACATTCCCGAGTCTTGATTTCATAGTGACAAATCTGTTAATCACATAAGTTTAATAATTAGATATTTTTCTTTTCAGCATGGAGATTTTATACCTAAATAAACCCACAACACACATGCTGAAACATTTATGTTCACACAGCAGCTCAAGGCAATGTGTTGTACCACAATTTCGTTCTAATTTCTCAGTTGTCATTTTCAGAATCTTTCTCTAGCAAAACACCATCCCAAAGTGCACTGCTCGACATAGAGATTGCCTCACCCAGTAGGAGGTGTGCTACAAACATGCAAATCGCAGGGCGGGTGTACCCACTCGAGATATGCAAATGATGCTAAATCGGAGCAGATGATGGCACACATTTGTGATATAAAGGTACCAGCAGCAATAGGGATGGTAATGTGTGGTCGCACGTGGAAGTGTAGCCGCCGTTTCAGATTTGTTGTTTGTGCTGGGAAACTGTTCAGTAAAGGCCAAAAACGCTGTATACATGCCATCGGCAGGTTTATCACCATTTGAATGCGTTTCAAGAAGGAAGTGTTGTAAGCTTGTGTGAAGCAGGTTGGTCTACACGTCATATCGCTGCACATGTGTAACGGGATGCACAAACTGTGGGATGCTGTTGGCACCAGTGGCTACAGGAAGGTTTGTACCTGCGTTGGAGCAGCAGTGGTGCAGTACAACAAGACAGCACACCTGGACCCGCGGATTGTTCAAGACGTTCGTTCGTCACCAGAAAGCACTTCAGCAGATATTCGGCATGCTGTGTCATTGGCCATGGACAACGCCATAACGATCCAAATTGTAAACTGAAGGTTACATGTGGCAAACCTGCGCAGTAGGAAACTGTTACGTCGACTGCCGCTGATGGCCAGCCATCACAGCGCTCGCCTGGCCTGGTGCCAAATTCATGTGAACTGGGGTCATGAATGGACCACTGTGGTCTTCAGTGATGAATTACGATTTTGTCTGGATGCTGGCGATCGACGGATCCGTGTCTGGTGACATCCTGGTGAGCGGGAGGATCCCAGTTTCGTTCGTGACTGCCACACCATCTGTCAGGCAGGCATCATGGTATGGGATGCTATTGCGCATGGCAGCAGGTCACTTCTTGTCCGTGTCACGGGCACACTAACAGCTGCACAATACGTGAGCAAAGTTATGCAGCCCATTTTTATACCATTTTTGAATGGCCTACAGCACCCTATTTTTCCAGCAAGATAATGCCCATGTACACACCACTAGGGTCTCCAGACAATGTTTGCAACATGTTCAAACACTGCTATAGCCCAGGGTTTTACAGAGGAAAGAGCTAGTCTGTCCCTTTGAGGAACTGAATGCCGACCCGTGCCTAAAAGGGTGGGTGGAAAACAGGTTGGCCACTTGTTTCTACATCATTGTGCTGGCCTGTTCCCTGAGTTTCATTTGTAAACTTCCCTACAAGTCCACATTTTCTTCTGTTATGGTTTTGCACGCCCGCGCCTTTTCTTGGTTTATATATAGCATTTGTTTCACGTTGTGTTTTACTTAAGTTGTATACTGAGTGGTGATTTTTATTTCCTTTTTTTTTAATGCAATGCCATCATGTGCTGAAATATGCATATAAACACGGAAGGATGAATTACGATTTTGTCTGGATGCTGGCGATCGACGTGATCCTTCTTATAAACACGTGATCCTTCTATAAACACGAAAGGACGTGGCGATCCCACGTCCTTTCGTGTTTATAAGAAGGATCTGCATCGGGTTCCGATAAAGATCCTTCTTTAGGAACTATTTCAAGAAACTGCCCCGAAACTAATTCTGCTCAAGATAATTAGAACATAGTTGATCTTCATACGCTGTTGATCTATCATATCTGCTGGCTGTTTGACAGTACCAGCATGTTCTTGGGATAATATTATTTAACAGTTTGAAAAGATTTTCTGCGCAGTTCACGATAGGACATTTAAAATAGGGAAAGGTGTTATTAGGGAACTCATAAATGATCTAGAAAAACGTTTTCTATCTGCCAACAAAGATTCTATTTGTATTTGTCGGTTTTGCAGAATACGAACATTTATTCGAATTCATTTTCTGAACAGAAATTCATTATTAGTGCGGTGCAGGAAAGTTCTGCAGAAAATGAAGAAAGAAATTAATTGATGCAAACGCAGTAAGAAAAACCATAAGTTTTTTGTTTTGTTTTTTTCATTTGGGCAATGAAGAAAACAGTTTTACATTTTGTACAATGCAAAAAACATTTTCCAGTTTGTGCAATAACAAACATACCTTCAATTCATGAAGTAAATATTTTTTCACCACTTTTTCTTTTTAAACTCTCAGTGACTTTCAGAAATCATGATGGATGCAAAATGTAAGTAAATAATTTTTATTTTATACATTAACAGAGAGTTTGAACTACTTTTGCGGAGTTTGAAGAACTCATTAACTTTCCGTGTCTTAAAAGTTTTAAACTAATGTTTGTAACAGAGAGAAAAAGGTTGTAAACCACTAAACTTTTCTAGGGAATTACTAAAAAAAAAAAAAAAAAAAAAAAAAGGAACGAAACACTGAGTTTTTGACATCAGAAAAATATAGTTAGTATAGCAAGCAAAATACTTTTTTATGAAAAAGCATTCACGACAGAAATTGTTCATTTAAAATTATTGCATTTATACTATTACATCAATGTTTTCTGATTTTAGGACCCAAAATCCTTAACTTTTGTTTTCGAAAAACACAATTTCTAATAACCGAGTGCGAATTGCAATAGATGACACACTGTAATATGTTAAACACGGTAAGAACTTTGACTGAAAGTGCCTTTCCTATAGTGCTCCTTTAGAGCACAGCTACCCGTGGCTCTTGGCTTCCGAAGGGCCAGCGTTTTGCTGTTTGCTTCACTAGATTTATTTTTTCATCACTACATAAAGCTCGGCGGCGTGTCTCAGGGGGTGAAGCGCTAAGGACTAGCCCTTTCCTCTCAAGCCCTGGCTATAGCCAGCAAGATCGCCCGAATTATCCCCAATCGAAAACCTGCGAGACGACACACTGAAAGTCGTCTGCAATCAAATCTGCCTGCTCATGATCTTGACGAGTTATGGGAATAAGTCAACCATTCTTGATGTTCCATTCCTCTGGATGATATCCATTGACTGTATGACTCCTTGCCATGCCATATTGCTCCCTGTATTGCCATTCACGGCAGTGCAACCACTTACTGAGGAGTACCCATTGTGCTGCATTATCTCATTTGATAAACACTGTATGTGGCTGAAAATAAAATCAAGGTAAACCCCTTATGTATTCCCATTTGCATGCTCAATTTCACCCCTCTATCCTCACTTCTTCTTTGTGGGGAAACTTCTATGTCGAGCAGCGTATGTAGATCAACTATGTTCCATATTTGGGTTTTCTTTATAACTTCTCTGGACAACACAGAAGTGTGTGCATACAAATCATTCAAAACCCCTGCGAGTTAGAAGTCCTTTTGCCAATATCTCAACTAAACTGTTGCTGAAGTTTATTTTGACCTAACTTTTAAATTGTTGGCAGGACTGATGCACACTGATTCACCTTGAAAATTAAATGCAGTGGCCCAATTTGCATTTCAGATCTGCAGTTTATGACAGAGAAAGTCAACATGAAGGTTTGCTTGGTAAAAATGTTTGTACTTACACAACAGAAATGAGCATTTATTACTATTTATTTCACTAGATTTATTTTTTCATCACTACATAAACACTGCATGCAAACAATAGCTTCATAAAAATCATTGGTACAGAAATACTGCTTTCTTTTAGCCAAACAGCTTACCTGCTGGATTGGAATCCTCTGTTATACTCCACGAAACATTCTCTGAGCATCTAGAAGTCAATAATTTAGTAACATTTTAAATACAAATTGAGTAAAAATTACCCCAACTAACCAGGTAACCAGGACAGGGATCCACATAATTAAACAATGCAATAAATAAATACTATATCCAGAAAAATATACCACATCAATCAAAATTATATGTGTGTGTCATAATTTCAGACTTAATCACTGGAAATAAAATAGCCATGGATGAAAGGGTAAAATTGCCTTGAATATTTAAAAAGGTAGGGCAATGAAAACCATAAAAACCAATTAAAATGTTTTATAATTGCAAATGAAATGAACAATGCACTTTACATCTGGGCCACACCTCAACCAAGATCTCAGATCACTTGTAGCTTGAGAATGCCGGTGACTAGATACATGAGGACATGTGTCTAAGTATGACGACCACTTGCATGTTAAGTATGTTGTGCGGTTTGAATTTTGTTTGCAATTACAAAACCTTTTAATTGCTTTTTATGGTTTTCATCCCCTTCTTTAACTATTTAAAGCAATTTTACCCTTTCATCTATTGCCATTTTGTTTTCATTGATGAGTATCCTAATGGTGTTCTATAGAGGATGTCTTACAAATATTCACTTGTTTTCATCTATGCAAATTTCCTTCCATTTGGTTTTATTTCGTATTGATGTTTCTCATGATTGACCTTTTCTTGACTTTAAACATCTTCCACATGAACTCAAGCCTATATTAAACGAAAATATTAACAACTTAGCCATGTGACAACAGACCAGGATTTAAGCCTAAATTTTACTTTATGCAGACAACTAGCCACAACAACCTTTTTATCTCACTGCGGTGTAGACCATCCTAGACCATGTGAATCATTAAGGTGTGTGATGTGTTCTGTGTCATTATTTAAAATTATGATACTTATCAATTTATTCCATTTCTTTACTTTGCTTTGCTTATGACCTGCACAGCACATAATATGCATGCAATTTTATTATTCCTATTGTTACGTGATGAATAGAATGTTATACGGTGCAGATCGTTGACCTATACCAATTGCACCTAAATAATATGGGATAAATCTTTGCTCTGTCCAACTTCTGTTTTCAGAAATTATTCATCCAATCCCAAGCTGAAATACAAACATTTATACAATGAATTGATATTTAGAAACAATACTGGGACAGAGGGAACATAGCGAGAAAAAAATTATGATTACGGGAGAAAAAAATCTTCACTAACTTCAGTTTCTGAAATGTTTTGAAAGGAAAACTTGCACCCATGTTTAGTGAGTTCAAGAATTGGGAGGGGTGGATCATCCTTAAACAACAACAAAAAATAAATTCTGTTTATTAGATAACATGGACAATGGATAGGAAAAGGGACATCACTGAGAGGTTTCATGTTAGGGAAGCAGTAGGTGGATCTATCATTTTTTTGGCTATGAAGCTCAAGTGACCCTGCCACCCATTATAGGGAGCAGTAAATAAATATAAACTGAACTCCTCATTCCTGCCCTCCCACATTTCTTCATGCCTTCTGGCTCCTGCTTCCAACAAAACAGAATCTTCAACTGTGTTTATTCAAGTTATTAAAAATGAAAACAATCTCAACATTTTATAAAACCAAAACTACGTATATAAGATATTGGCACTCACAATGTACTATTCTATCACTAACAGCAATGATTTTATTCCATAAATGGCGTCACTAAAAGATTGTACGTTTTTACAGTCAGGCAGATGGTCGCAAATGCTGTGGAGAAGGTGTTCTGCATGCTAGAATTAAGCAAAACAAATTCTGTCACTGTTGTGCAATAGTGTTTTAGAACATGTTTCAAGAAATCACCGCTGAATATACAATACATCTATGACTGGCACAAGATTTTTGAAACAACAAGGTAAAATCCAAGAAGGTGACCATGTGCATCTGATGAACAAGTGGAGTGTGTTGTGCCATTTTCCAAAGCAGGGCACGGAAATCTACAGCGATGGTGACGAGATTTACAAATTCCACAACCAACCGTTTCGAAAATTTTGAGGAGGCAGCTGAAAATGTGACTCTATAAACTGCAGTTATTTCAAAGTCTAAGTGACAATGACAAAAATGCAAGAGCGTTTTGAAGATGGTTTTTGGTGAGCATTTAATTTTCAGCAACGAATCAACATTCCGCATAAGTGGGAAAGTTAACAAACACAACATTCCTATATGGGGGACTGAAAATCCTAGAGCAACAAGAGAAGCATGTGTGGGATTCCCAAAGGTTAATGTGTTTTGTGCTGTATCTGCTAAAAAGTGTATGGCCCCTTCTTTCCCAAGAAAACTCTGTAATGGGAAATTCTTGTCTCGATATGCTAATTATTTGGTTAATGTCTCAAACTGCACAAAGACAGTGCCAACTTCATTTTCCAACAGGATGGAGCAGCATCCCACTGGCATCAGGAAGTTAGAAATTACCTTGATGAAAAATTTTCACAGTGCTGGATTGGACAGGCAACAACATGTCACAGACATGTTGGCCACCACAAAGTTTCTACTTATTTTAGTGTGATTATCATGTCCTTTGACATTTTTTTTGTTTTATGGTGCTATGCCAAAGACAAGGTCTTTGTCTTTCCCCTTCCTGGTAATCTTGCTGATCTGAAACAATGTAGCACAACAGCTATTGCTAGAGTTGATGAAGATATGTTAATGTGTGTTTGGCAAGAATTCAACTACAACGTTGATATATGCCATGTGACTAAGGGTGCACACATCAAACATCTGTAAATTGATGTAACAAATTTCAAGAGTTTTGCTACAAAATGCCGTAATGCAAGTGTTAATACCTTAAGTAGTTTTGGTTTTGTAACGTGTTGAAACTGCCCACTTCACTTGCAATAACCTTGTATGTTCTTTACTTCTCCCGCTCAGCCTTCACACAGCTTATATTATATGCAAGGATTATTTTTTCTGAGGAACAGCATCAAAATTCTCTTCAGTTTTGCATCAATTTCGAAAATGACTCAAACAACGACAAAAAAATTGAATTCCGCGAGTCGTCAAAAGAATCTCACGACTGTTTAATACCCCATTATGGATGACAATTACATTTCATTGATCAATCATATGACTCATACTATCCTCCCACATAACGATTTAAAAAAATACTTTCCTCATCATTTTATTTGCATAGAAATGCCATCTTCAAAACTACTTATTTAGTGTGATTATCATGTGGTTTGAAATTAAGTATGAATTTCTACAATGTTCATATTTTATCCATTATTTAGAGTGCATTTTTTCTGCAATTAATAAAACTGATAATTGGATGTCCAGATAATCAGCCTCAATAAATCAAAACACTGCTGTCTTTTTTTTTTTTCACATCTGATACAATAACCATTAAAAAAGTAAAGCACCCAGAACTAAAATGAAGTTAGTAAAACACCATGTCAGTATATTATATATACAGTCTGAGAAACTGTGCAATACCTGTTACTATAATTCCACAGATGTCACCCTCTTCAATCAGCTGCCGTTTTAATCTGTACAAGAATTCTGCCAACTGAAAATGGGAGAAAATATGGGATGAAGTGGCTGTTTAATTATGATAACTAAAATACAAATAGTTCAGCTCTAATAACTAAATACAAAATTTCAGATAACTAAATACTTAAACTCAGCTTTTAAAGTGCATAGAAACATGAATTTATACCTGCATACCAAAAATGTTGATGTTTGAATCAGAAAATGCAAAGAACTCAAATACAAATCTAATTAAAACCATTTCATTGTAGGTATAAAAACCACAAATGGTTCAAGCAATATTTTTTCACAACTGCATGGTGCATTGCAAGATACACTAATCAGCCAAAACATTAAAACCACCTTTGCATTATGCAAATAAGTGCGTGTGCAGCCAATCAGTGTCACATGCCAAGGTTGCGAATGATATATGGGTTGAAGCTCTCTCAGTCAGTATTTCATTTCATCTCAACATGGGAAAAGCAAAGCATTTATCCGATTTTGACAAAGGCCAGATCGTCATGGCAAGTCACCTTGGTAACAGCATTTCCAAAACAGCAAAACTGGTAAGCTGATCATGCTATACAGTAGCTAGCACCTATCAAAGATAGTCCAAAACAGGTGACACTTAAGCCATCGACAAGGTGTTGGGGTAGGCCACACCTCAATGATTCCACAAGTCAGCGCAGGCTATCTCGTCTTGTCCGGAGCAACAGGAGAGCCACTGTGGCAGACATTACCCATAATTTCAATTGTGCTGAAGGGACCAATGTTTCCGAACACACAGTTCATCATATACTCTTGGACATGGGTCTGCGACTGTGGAGACCCATATCCAAGAGTGTATGGGTCTCCACAGATGCAGACCCGGAAGGAGTGTGATTGTCTGGGCAATATTCATGTGCCTATGCACAGACATTCACCATCGTCAAGGTTTGCAGTGGGCACATAATCATAGACATTGGACCACAGAAGACTGGAAGAGGGTCTAGTGGCCAGATGAGTCCCATTTTCTGTTACATCAAGTCGACAGACGAGTTCGTGTACAACGTTTACCCAAGGAAGCCTTCTCAGCTGGATGCACTGTAGGAGAGATCCCAGTGGCTGGAAGGAGTGTGATTGCCTGGGCAATATTTTCTTGGGGAAACACTGGGACCCATTATCCCTGTAGAGCAAACTCTGAGAATTGTCACGTACTTGAGTATTGTGGCTGACCAAGTACACTCCTTTATAGTGACTATTCTCTGGCAAAGATGGTGTCTTTCAACAAGACAATGCTCCATGCCACACTGCGAAGAAAGTTCAGGAAAAATTCCAAGAACATGAAGAGGAATTCCATTTATTGCCATGGCCCTCAAATTTGCCAGATATGAATCCTATCAAATATTTGTGGTTTCAGTTGGAGAAACTAGTAAACTGGTGTGCAAAAATTAAGGACGAAGAGGAGAAATTAGCATAACAGCAGAACGAGCAGGCAGAACGGACCGAAAGACCACTCAGGAGATAGACTAGGGTCCGGTATGGTAGGTTGGTTGGTTGGTTGGTTTAATATATTTTAATGGCGCAAGTGCCATGGTTGGCCAAAGAGCGCCAAAACAAAAGACATCTAAACAAAACTAAAGCAATAAAAACGTACACAAGGTTAAAAACAGGCTGATATAGTAAAAATGAAATATGATAGTGAACAAGTTAAAATCTAGATAAGTTTAAAAAAGTCAATATCCTGTAAAAACGAAAACACTGCTTTCATGTCGCAGGCTTCGCCAATAATTGTCTGCAGCGTAGCTGCTCCTTCGTCCAACAGATGAGAGTGAAAATGACGAAAACGATGATCACAAAACCGAACACAAGTACACAAAACATGAAGGACAGAGAGACGACAGTCGCACGCCTCACACACCGGGACACTCTCGCCACACAGCAAAAAGCGGTGAGTAAAACGACAGTGCCCAATGCGGAGACGTGCAAGAACAACTTCCTCACGACGGTTCTTCCGCAAACTAGACATCCAAAGTCCGATCTGTGGTTTGATGGCATAGAGTTTATTGCTGCCCTGCTGAGACCACAGGGACTGCCACTCATCCAGAACAAATTTCCGGATCAACGGCCGATAATCTCGGAAAGACAGTGGCAGCCGAGCTGGCGACATGGAGGAAACAGACCTGGCAGAGAGATCTGCCAGTTCGTTACCCCGGATCCCAACATGGCCAGGAACCCAACAGAATCCGGTATGGTAGGGCATGCACATATATGCAACATGACGTGGGGGTGGGGGGTGTGTGTACACTAAGCAATTCGGTGAAAGCTATTGCGCGGTGTACATCGGTTTGAACGATGTAGAGTTGCTGCCACCATGTGATATGCCAACAGGCAATCCAGTAGACGACATCTGGATGACTTTACCCGAGGTCGCGCCATTGGGAAGTTGGAAGAATGTCGAAGTGTGACTAGTGTGGCCGAGGAGTTCGGGATCGCTCACAGCATCGTTTCATGAGCTTGGAGAGCATTTCAAACGACAGGGACAGCTGTTAGAGAGTTTAGCAGTGGTCGTCCATGAGCAACCACGGCGGCGGAAGACCGGTATATTGTCCTACAGGCGAGAAGAGACAGACAGCGGGAGAAATCGCAAGGCACATGCAACAGACAACTCGACGTCCATTATCGCGTTTTACCGTGGCCAGGAGGCTGCACAAAGGTGGTCTATTTGAACGACGACCAGTACGGTGTGTGCTATTAATGCCTGCTCATTGGGGACGGCGGTTTCTGTGGTGCCAGGAACACAAGAACTGGACACATCAGCAATGGGGTGGAGTTCTCTTTACGGATGAGAGCCGATTTAGTCTGACTAGCGATTCTGGACGTATACACATCTGAAAAGAGCAGAGAACATGCAATCACACCTCCAACATCATCGAAAGGGACCGGTTTGGAGGTGGCAGAGTTCTCGTTTGGGGCGGTATCATGCTTGGTAGCCGTACTGACCTCCACATCTTGCAAGGAGGTTCAGTCACTGGTGTCCGCTATTGTACTGAGGTTCTCCTGCCTCACGTGCGTCTGTTTAGAGGTGCTGTGGGTCCTGAGTTCCTCTTCATGCACGACAACGCTACACCTCATCGTACAGTGGCTGTTGCATAGCTGTTGGAGAGTGAAGATATTCAACGCATGGATTGGCCCGCAAGGCCCCGGGACCTAAATCCAATCGAACATGTGTGGGACCTTCTTGGGAGACGTTTGGCAGCACGTCACCAGCCGCCAGCAACGATTCCGCAGCTGCGATTGGAGCTACAAGAGGAATGGGCCGCGATGCCTCAACAGCTCCTTGACAACCTCGTCCTCAGCATGGACAGACGTAAATCCTGCAACACAGTCTGGGGTGATCATATCCTCTACTAAAGACTGGATTTTTCTTGGCAGCCGCCTGTCACATGGACGTTTCTGTCTTCTGTCCAGTTGTGCTCAAAGCTACCTTTTCAATAAAGTGCCTTTGTATACTTTGGATTCCTTGTTTGGACAGTTTAGCTCACTTGTCCCATATTCTTACATCTTGAGGATCTTATGGTATGATTTGAGTCGATGTGGAGCACTTCTGCACGACGTTACATTCGAAAAACCGTCTCGTCCTTAATTTTTGCATGCCAGTGTATGAGTAGCATCACCCCAACTACATAATTTACAGGAACTGTGGATCTGCTGTTGCAGTCTTGGTACCAAATATCAAGAAGACACCTACCAACATCTCATTGAATTTATGCTTCATGGGTGAGAGCTCTTTTGGCGGCAAGAGGAGGAATTGCATCATATTACACCGATCAGCCATTACATTATGACCACCCCCAGCCTAGAAAAATGAGCGTGTCTGGAGACCAAACGGTAGTGCAGGGGAAGTTCACAGAGCAGTATATACATACAACCAGAGGACCTGCTTCAGTTTGTAGAGTGTTTGGAGTCAGATTGGGAAAAGCTGCCGATTTATCAGAGTTTGACAAAGGACAAATTGTGATGGCATGGCGCCTCAGAACTACGATCTCAGAAATAGTGCAGCTTGTGGGTTGTTCATGTGCCACTGTATTGAGTACATATGAAAAGTGGTGCACAGATGGCTAAATGATGAACCGTCATCCAGCAGTGTGTCATCCGCAGCTCATTGATGCCAGAAAGGAGCGGAGACTGTCGTGCATTGTTCACAGTGACCACACAGCCACAGTGCAACAAATCACACGCAGCTACAACAGTGGTGATCAGGGCAATGTGTCACAGAACACAATTTATCGCAGCCTTCTGCATATGGGCCTGAGTAGCCGAAGACCCAGCCAAGTCCCCATGCTCACTGCACGTCATCGACAACAATGCCCGAAATGGGCCCAAGATAATCGAGATTGGACCGTGGACGATTGGAAGATAGAGACCTCGTCTAACGAAAGATTCCTGATGCATCACGTAGATGTCAGAGCGTGCATACGCCAATTGACAACAGAGGCTATGGCACTTTAATGCACTGTTGGGCGGAAACAGGCCGTCAGCGGCGATGTTATGCTGTGGGCGATGTTTTCTTGGGACACTTGAAGTCCCATTATCCCAATAGCACAATCCCTGACAGCTGTTAGGTATCTGAACATTGTTGCAGACCAAGTTCATCCATTCATGGCAACTGTGTTCTTCGCTGGTGACAGCCATTACCAACAAGATAATGCACCATGCCACACTGCAAGAATTGTCAAGGAGTGGTTCGAGGAACATGCTGGTGACTTTCTGTCAATGCCCTGGCCTTCAAATTTCACCTGACATGAACCCAATTGAACATTTGAGGTTCGACTTGAAAAAGCGGGTTCGCACTAAATCACCACCACCCTGAAATGTGCGGGAATTGGAGGACCTGCTGTTGACATTATGGTACGAGATACCCCAGGATGCCTATCGACACCACATCAAATTGATGCCTCGCCAAGTGGCCACTGTTTTGCGGGCTACAGAGGGTTCTACAGCTTATTAGGTAGGCGGCCATAATGTAATGGCTCATCAGTGTAAGTAGGTTGTTTTAATGTTTTGGATGATCAGTGTATATTACATAAGAAGTCTCCAAGGTAGGACAATTACATAACCATTTAAATAGTGCACCAATGCATGTAACATCACCTCATCAATTTTTTTTCTAGTACCGTAATTTTGGGTAAATAAGCCGCACTGGCGTATACGCCGCAGCGATAAAAAAATGGGCGGAATGAAAAAAAAAATAAAATCAACAGAAGCGCCACATTTTCGCAGTAAGGTGGGGTAGTACCATAGCGGAATCTTGAAAATATTACGTAGATAAAAATATAGTAGCTGATCTTTCAAATAATAAATAAAAATATCAATTAAACAAGATTCAATCTTAAGGATAACACTTACCCTACTACCTATTTTATAAAAATTTACTCAGAGAATTCATAAGGCGCTTAAACCAATTATAAAACATTTATACCTCAAGAATGTAAAACATACACACACAACATTCTGAAAATATATGGTACACATAATTTTTCAATCAAATCCATCAAAATCGGAAACTTCACTGTCCGAGTTAAAAAGTTTTAAAAGCTCATCATCTAAAACTTTGGGGTTGTTTGCATCACTTTCGCTGTCTTCTGGCGATTCACCGCAGTTTTTAAAAATAATGTTTGTTTCAGTGAAGCCCGAAATAATCGTCGAAGTTTTGATGTTTTTCAAGGATTTGGATACCCAATTTGTGACTTCCTCGTAGGTAACTTTTCTCATTCTGCTACTATTCGTGAATGAATGTATTCCTTCACGCATCCAATCCTCTCAATGTTTTCTCATTTCACTTTTAAAAACTTTGTTTATGACCAAGTCAAGAGGCTGCAAAACCTTAGTCAGCCCTCTGGGAATCACTGCCAGTGTAGCTGAAACTTTTTTACACTCCAATTTTACTGATTCCATCAAATGGGTACGCATGGAATCAACAATCAACATTCCACGTGGATGGAAAAATGTGCCTCTTCTCTTGCGCCACACTTTGTTCAGCCAGTCCAGAAATATCTCTTCACACATCCACCCCTTCTCATTTGCGCGGATTAACACACCTGTCGGATAATTTCCTTTAGGAATAGTTTTTCTCTTGAAAATCAAAAGGGGTTTCAATTTGTATCCATTGGCTATGCAGGCTAACATGCATGTAAAAGATGTCTTCTCATTTTCCGTGGTTACCACTGTGATTGTTTTATACCCTTTATTATCCGCGGTTCTATTTGGAGAGCAATCAAAGATTAGGGGTACTTCATCCATTTTAATGATGCTACCTTCTATAAATTTCTGCTCTTTAATAACTTTGTGCACATAATCCAGAAAAGAAGCTTGTTTCTCTATCCAGTCCATTGGCAGTGCCTGCCCTACGGTAGTCTCCATTAGAACAGAGAGCTTCTTTCTCCTCATAAATCTGTAGCGCCAGTTAGGACCTCCTTTGAAGTTCTTCAAATCCAACTGTTCAGCAATTAATTTTGCTTGTAGATGAATTTGAACTGTAGAGACTGGCAGACCTTTGTCTGTCTGTTCCTTTATCAACTTTTCTAAATTCGTCTCTAACACTGGCCAAGCTACAGCTCCTCTCCTTTGCACTCTTTTCAGTCTCGGCATTTTCTCCAAAGTCTCTTTTTCTGACCTCCACCTGCGAACGCAGTGTTCATCAATGTCATGCTCTCTGGCTGCAGATCTATTATCTATTTTTTCTGCCCTTTTGCCTACTATTAGCTTAAAATTAGAAGTATAACTTCTGCGTTTCGTCATTTTACTTTCCATGATAATGTAGAACTACGTGTACTCGTCGAGAAAATGTGATTTGGCGAACTGAATGCAACGAACGCCTACATCGCTAACAAAATTTGCATGTGCTGTCCTTGAGTCATTGATCAATAACAATTGATCTTGGATGGTAGTTGAATATCCCGTTTCAAGAGGGGAGAGCAAAGCAAGGGAGAGAGAGCGAAGCTGATGATGTCATGAGTTCAAAGAGAGTTAGTTGCTTGGAGCATGAAACAAGGGCAATCCTTGCTAACAAGATCAATTCCCTGCAAAGTTTCCCCTGCCACGAACTTTTCCCGAGTTTTATCGGAGTCACCTCTCTCTTACCTGTCCCACCTCAATCCTATAACCTATTATTGTCATGTCTTGTTTTAAGAGGGAGTGGGTGGAATTTATTGCACGTGGCTGTAACATCGTTATTCTATTCCCTCTCTTGAGATATCTTACCGCGGGAAAAAGAATGGAACGGGACCAAAACGTTTTTTGTTACATAATTTCACTCCACAAAAAGAAAAGAAAAGAAAAAAAGTCGTATACACCACCATGCTGTATAAGCCGTGCGGGCCGAAAATTTAATTTTGAACTTGTATACGCCGTAGCTTATCTACCCGAAATTATGGTACTGTGGCCATAAAAAGGTAAAAAAAACATTAGTACCAGGCTAAAATAATGTGTATTCATATTAGCAAATAATTGTTGAATTACTCAAGATAATTAAATAAAAATATAAGGGGTGTTCAGAAATGTCTCGCACACAAGATCTCAGTATAGATACCTCATGCAAAAGATGCTACCTTGAAGTGGAGCCTTTCCCAACTTTGTTTGTTCCGTGAGCTTCAGTTTGCAGTGTGGTGCATCTTAGTAGATATAGCAGTTTGTGTTGCATTCAGGTCAAATTGAATTAGTACTAGTTTTCAACTGTGTTGAAGTGCACAAAACAGTGAGCAGTTATCAAGTTTTTGACGCATACAAATGAAACTCTGTCTGGAATTCACTGGCGATTATTGGATTTTTATTGTGAAGATACAGTGGACATAAGTAGTGTTCATAATTATGTGAGAAAGTCAAGCCATAGTGGTGTAAATTTTGATCTGAACAACCAACTATGGTCTGGAAGGCCTGTCACCACAACTCAGGATTTCAATAGGCAAAAAAAAAAAAAAAACTTATTCAAAAAAATCAAATTAGTCAGAGAGATCTATAGCACAAAAGTTAAACATCAGTGTAGCTACTGTCAACGAAATTATTGCAGATCTAGGTTATAAGAAAGTGCGCATTCAATGGGTGCTGCATTTGCTTAAGTCCAAAACAAAGGAAGCAAGACTGGAAGTATGTCAATAATAACTCACTCTCTATGAAAGTCAAGGCTATAATTTTTCTGTAGAGCACTGTTATAGTTAATAAAAGTTGGGTGCATCACTATGACCTGGAAATGAAAAATCAGACACTTGAATATCATCACCCCACTTCTCCCAGAAAAAAAAAGAAGTTTTGAACACTCAACCTTCCACTGGAAAATGCATGCTCACTACTTTCTGGGACTACAGAGGTACCACTCACCAGCGATACATAGTCATTAGACTGAAACAAAGAATCAAAATCATGATCAGGATTTAATGTCCATACTTCTTCAACATGACAACACAAGACCCCACACCACTGCTCCCCAGTTCAGCAGCAATAGAGCATGTGATCTGAAGCAGTTCCACACCCTCCCTACAGCCTGGATTTTACATCATCTGCCATCTGGTTGCTTCAGCACTCAAAAAACGTTTGATTAATTCATTTCTCACAAGCATACACAAATACATGTAAAAATTAAACACAAATTCATATCAGTTAATCAAACACGTTTTCTCATTTTGTGAGGCTTATTACAAGATTTCCTAAATTCACAAAAACTACTACTACTATGATGAATGGACAATTTATTCTTATTAATCCACATAATTTTATGTCTACAATGTGGCCGGTCGCAGGCTATCTCAGAAATGTACTTATGTCAAGCAAGTCCTTTCACTTGCAGTACAACAATGTATCACATGAGTCAAATGAAAACCTTAAAGTGTCATTGTCCTGGAACTTAGCAATATTGTTACCAATGACTAAAATATTTTCTTACAGGTGGCAGCACAGTGCAGACAAGCTTAGTGACATCATGGTAGCAGTGTAGATATGACTGCCCCACTTGAGACATGCACCAAAGAAGAGCAACATTCTGTCATCTGTTTTTTGAGTAGTGAAGGTGTGAAGCCTATTGAAATTTATCATCGAATGAAGTTGCAGTATGGTGATGCACGTCTGTCACTCCAGCAAGTGTACAAATGGACTAGGAAGTTAAGAAATGGCTTGAGTTCTGCGACAGATTCTCCGTGACCGGGTCAGGAACACGGAGTAGTGACACCAGAGTCCATTACAGCAGTTGAAGGCATTGTGATGGGAAATCGCTGAGTGACGGTGGATGAAATAGCCGCATTTTTGAACAACAGTCATGGTTCAGAGCACCACATCCTCCATGATGTGCTCCAGTTCAACTAAGAGTCTGCAAGGTTGGTGCGATGCCAGCTGACTCCAGAATTGAAACAACGACATGTTGATGCCTGTCAAAAAATTTTGTGGTGCTTTGAAGCAGAAGGTGATGGCTTCCTACAGATAACTGTAATTGGAGATGAAACCTGGGTTCACTATCATCAGCCAGAAAGCAAGAGAGCGAGCAAGGAGTGGCACCATCCCTCCTCACCAAAACCGAAGAAGTTCCACATGCAGCCAACTGCAGGGAAGGTTATGCCGACTCTCTTTTGGGATGAACGAGACTTAATTTTGGAGCACTATATGCCCACGGGGGAACACTGCAACCAGTGACATGTATGCAGATCTTATCAGGAATCATCTTCGAACTTCCATCAAATCCAAATGATGTGGTCTTCTGAGTACTGGTGTCTTGTTGCAACATGGCAGTGCTCAGCCCCACACTGCCCGTGCAATGATTGCAACCATACAAAACCTGCACTTTGAGCGTCTTCCATATTCACAGTATTGGCCAGACCTTGCTCCAAGTGATTACCACATCTTTGGACAACTCAAAGATGGAAAGGAAGGAAAGACTTTCAGGTCCAATGAAAGAGGTGCAGCAGGTGGTGCACGAGTAGCTGTACACACGACCAAAAGAATTTTTTTCTACGTGAATCTATGCACTGGGGGACTTGTATTGCACAAAATGGAGATTACATTGAAAAATGATACAGGTGTGTACCACTTTTGTTCAATAAATTGTGAGGAAAACATTATTTAAGGTTTTCACTAGACTCTCCCTTGTATGACCAACTCAGCTCGGATCTCACACCCACACTATTAATCTTACCTGCAGTGAATTTGTATGTTTGTCATTAATTAAATTTTGGGCAAAACATGTAATTGTGAAGATGAATCAAAGACAAAATAGCATACCTAAACAAATTTGTAACCAAAATTTTAAAGTTCATATAACTGAAGTATGCTTTTTAGTTTTTAATAAAATTTACCATTGCCCTCACGTCCCTCTCGTCATTCTCATGTTAGCAATTTCTAATTTCCTAATAAGACCCTTGTGTCACACCCAACGCCAACATTAAAAAAGATATGTCTAAATACTGCATTTTAAACAAGCTCTATTCACTGTCCAATCTTTTGAAAATAAAAACAGTCTCATACTGCTAACAAAGCACTTTACTCCATTCCCGATTTGTTTTTCAAACTTCTTAATAATGTTACCAAGCCTCACTAATAACAGCATGTAAGTAATTAAAATCTGACACTTTTGCCAGCACTTTTCACGGAGCTCCACAGTTTATATCTTTTGGGGAATCAGATCATTTAGATTCTTCAACTTATACTTTCACTCAAAATGGTCTGTGTAATAAAGATTATACTACAAGCTACCAACATATTTTCATAATATCAGTATATCATCAGCATACACCAAAATACTTAAACTACCTATACAAAATTAAATGTAAATTTCCTTTCTTGAACTAGTTTATCCCAACAAAAACAACAGGCATCAATCCACATTCCTGTCATACCCCCGATTTTACCTGAAACCATCATCCATTCATCATCTTACAATTGCAAACGAACATGGTATTGAAATGCACTAATTACCAAACCAAACCTGCCAACTTCTCAGAACCAAAAAATGTAACACTCAAATAGAAAAATCGTAACATGATGTGTGCTGGTAATTTTTGAAGTCTATTTCAGCTATATAAATTTCCGATGGGGTAAGGTGTAGCTATATAAATTCTTGATAGTTGCAGGTGTAAGGGGAGGGAGGTTGCTTCAAATAAACTGACACTCGTCCATATTCCAGCACCGACCAATCAGCAGCTTTAAGTATGACGAAGAGTTGAAAATACGAATCAGTCTCGAACGTTATACAAAACGAGTCAGGATTCGTTCATTGGTTGCTGATTGCGCTTGACTTGCTTTATTTTCGTTAGGAAACTAGAGGCAGGGTCATTTGTTAAGAGAAATTGAAAACCTCTCTGAGAAAAATCTTTCGAAGGGAGATAAACAGATTACACGTAAATTTTTCCCTACTTCTGTCTGAAAAGGGGAAAACATGACTTTCTAAAAAAAAAAAAAATTGTATTTTTGGTGTCAAAATCATATTATCGTACTAAATTTGATAAAATCGTAACAGTTGGCAGGTCTGACATACATACATATCATTAAGCTGTTCTCTGAGATTCAGAGATTAGCTCCACAAAGAAAGATAATCCACCAGATAAATGTTTAAATGATTATTTACTTATTTGTTGCCGCATCAAACGTCTTCATTTACAGCAATCTTGGCACACAGCTCGAGCTTCACCGACATCCATCACACGACGAACACAAGACCTTCTGTACTTCATACTCATAATCTTTTTCTCATGCAGACACTCCTGAATCTGGTCCTCCCATGATTTCCTTGACCTCCCTCTACTTTTCTTTCCTGCCACTTGGGCTGAAATTTTTTCCAAGTAAGCATCTCATCACTCATTCTTTCAACATGGCCAAACAACCTAAGAATATTAGTCGCCACCTTACTAACAACATTTTGCCTCACATTACACAACTGCAGCACATCTTCATTTCTCACACGGTCAGAGAGTGTCTTGCCACAAACTCCCCGTAAGTAATGCATCTTTCTCAGCACACAAACAACTCCTATGTCTTTTGTGCAGTACATCAGAGTAGGAACAATTACACTTTCATACACAGCCATTTGGGATTCTCTTGAGAACTCATCATTCCTGTGAAATCCTCCTAAGGCAGCTATAACTTTCAATGAAGAGTTCACTCACCTACTAATTTCACCATTTAATTTGTTCTCTCTGTCAAACACGCTTCCTAAATACACAAACTCGTCCACCTGGTGAATCACTGTGCCATTTAGACTTATCTTGCATTCAGTACTAACAGTTCCTCGCTCAAAAACCATAACTTTGGTTTTTCTTTTATTTATACTCAGTTTGAATTTCATACATCGGGGACAACATACTCTGCAGCTCACCTTTGCTCTCTGCCAACAGGACTGTGTCATCAGCATACAGCAATCATTATCAAGACATAAACCTTGTATTGTCCATTTTGGCATCACACATGCATGCATCCTTAACCCAACATAAAAAAAAAAAATTTGCCTCTAAAGCATATTGCATGTTCAATCACTAGTAACTGATTTTACACCTTCAATGTGTCCTGTTCCAAAACTACTCCTTGGTATGCAGTCTTATACTACAAAATGCCACATCTACCTAGAAAAGTGGTTCTCAACATTTCTTGGGGTCATGATCATATGTAGAGGATTTTAGGAAGAGAGTGTCTGACCCCAGGTCTTAAACAACTCTTAGAAATAGGAAACTAGGAGATTTGGGCTAAAACGCCCGATAGGAAAGTGACATGGAAGCGAAGTAGAAAGGGGGAGGAAGACGCCCTTATTTATTACCGGGGGCCAGTACCTGGCGTCCGGCGGCTTAACGTGCCCATCCGACGCACGGTAGGTATTTAGTGGATCGAGCGTTCGTACCTTCTTGGGATCGAACCTGAGGCCCTTCCTGTGGCAGTCACGAACGTTGCCCACTCGGCCACCCACGGCCCATTTCTTGGGGTTAAAGAACCCTGGCATTATATTGTGATAATTCACAAAAAAAAAAAAAAAAAAAAAAAAAAAAAATCATACCTATTTACATTAAACATGGTGAAATAACTAAACAGACAAATATTGCTTGAATCTAAGTTTTTACTGGAGTATTTAAACTCTCTTGTATTATATAATACATTACAAAAATTATAAAAGATGAAGTTTCATACACATTCATACCAATCTTAAAATGTTTGTGGAACTCCATGAAGGAACTCGTGGAATTAGTGAGGATTCTCCAGAACCGTGGTTGAGAACCATTTGCCTAGAAAACTTTATCTTCATGTAGTACACATCTAAATCATTATGTGCTCAGAAACTTCTTCTACTGAAGAAATACTCACTCAGTTCTAATGTCTGAATTATGAAATCTATTCTGCCACTGATTTAACTTATTCCCCCCCAATACTCTTCTTACCACTCACATCATAAGCATATAACCTTCTACACAGCTCTTCAATTCACAATGAAGAATTCAATGTATTGTCAGTTCTGTCCTTTGGCCAACCTATTTCTAGTAAAATAGTAACGGTTCTAAGTTAAACAGTAACAACTATTAATAATGTAACTAGAACAGATGGGTATAGGTATGGTAACTGACAAGACAAGAAAACTTGATAACGAAATAAACAAAATAATCAGCAAAAGCTGAGTCTCTCTTAATCTGAATCAATTACTGATATTTCCCTTCATCTAACTACTGCAAGACTTATGTGAATGAATACATGCTTCCCACTGATTTTAAAAACACTTCTCTCACTGCATGGCATTTTAGCAAACTGAACACGTCTTTTTGATGTCCGATAACAACATATGCAAATCCTGACTTATTTTGAATCAAAATATCCATACACTTTATAGTTCAGTTTTTCAAAGAACACATTTTCAACTTGAATTTTGAATACATGGCAGTTTTTAATTTACTAAACCTTACAAGAAAGAGCAATTTGAAGTTATGACACTTTACAATCAAACACAGCCTTAACTTTGCAGTGTGAAATGAGCTTTTTGAGGACAGGGAATGTCTCAAGTAATTACTGCATCACTGTAAACTGTGGTTTTCAACCAGTAAATAGTAAAAGATTTCATTCTATCAGAAGATAAATTTGTGAACCACAATTGTGATATACCAGATGGTTATAATTAAAGTGACACTACTCAGAGAGCTATGGAGGGAGTACTATGACAGATATAGCAGTAAAACTTGGAAGGAAGGTGAATTAGAACATGCGGTCAAGAATTATGAAATAAAAAAAATAGGTCAACTGTTCACCACCAGGTGGAGGATGGTGCTGTGAAAGAAAACAAGAGCTGGAATGGGCATATAATTAGAACATGCGGTCAAGAATTATGAAATAAAAAAAATAGATCAACTGTTCACCACCAGGTGGAGGATGGTGCTGTGAAAGAAAACAAGAGCTGGAATGGGCATATTATTTATTGTTATCATTCAGAAATTACAAAGTTGGTTCGATATGTGTGCCATCCAGGTCAATTACGTGCTGAATACGCAATACAGAATTATCAACATACGCTTGTAGCATTTCAGGTGGGATATTTCCAAAGCCACACAACACATTGTGGACTATGCAGATTATCTGTGAGACAGTTGTTTAGTCTGCGAGGCAGGCTGCAGACTATAAAACAACAAGAACCTTTTCAATGGAAATAGTTGTCGATGGTCATCATGCTGGAGAAAAAAGACTGCACGCTCTCAGTGAAGTTATTTTATGAGAGAAATGGGAATGCATCATCGGAGCTAAGGAAGCACCGAAGATTAAAAGGGTTGCAACGAGGCCCCCTGATAAGAAACGGATTAAAAAAATTATTGTAAGATTTGAACTAACAGGTGAATTAAATGTTTCACCTGGAAGAGGTCGGCGACGTGTTCTGGAGGAAGTCACTGAGGAGATCGCTGTTGCTATCACCAACAGCAAATGCAGAGGTTCCTACATCATCAACAAGTGCTCAAGTAGTTGCCCGATGAGTGTAAATCCCATGGTCAACTGTAAGCAAAGTGCTATGTGCTACGGTACGTTTTTGTGCATTTTTAAGTGCTACGTGCTACTACCCATGTGAAATTCAGATGGTGCACGAATTTAAACCCCAAGATCCAGGGCAGCAAACAAATTTTTCGTTATGGTTTTTGGTGAAAATGGGTGTGGAAGAAACCTTCCCTTAAAACATCCTTTGGACTGATGAAGCCCATTTTACATTGGCAGGTGCGGTGAACACTCATAACTGCCTAGTATGGGGCACTGCAAATCCACATGTTGTGTTCCAAAGACCATTACAGCCCACCTATGTGACTGTTATGGTGTGGATTCACATCCAGTTTTGTTCTCGGGTCATTTTTCTTTGAGGAAAGAACCCCAGCAGGTGTAGTGAGATGCACCATTACAAGTGAATGTTACTGTGACCTTGAGGCTCAACATGCCATTCCTGCATTGCAAGAAAGAGCATGTTTACCGAGCACTGTTTTTATGCAAGATGGGGCACCACCACATGTTCGTTGCACAGTTAAACAGCTGCTTCAGGATACATTTGGAAGTGAACGCGTAATTTCCAGAGATTTTTCTCATGTTTGGCCTTCAAAGATCACCAGATTTGATTTGAATCCCTGTGACTTCTGGCTTTCAGGATATCTCAAGGATAGAGTCTACCAGGGCCATATTCACTCCATACCAGAACTGAAGTCAAGCATAGTGATGTTTCAAATATCCCACCTGAAATGCTATGAGCATGTGTTGATAATTTTGTATTGCATATTCAGCATGTAATTGACCTGGATGGCACACATATTGAACCAACTTTGTTATTTCTGAACAATAACAATAAATAATATACCCATTCCCGCTCTTGTTTTCTTTCACAGTGCCATTCCTCCACTGGTAGTGAACAGTTGACCTTTTTTTTTTTTTTATTTCACAATTCTTGACCGCATGTTCTAATTCACCTTCCTTCCAAGTTTCACTGCTATATCTATCATAGTACTCTCTCCAGAGCTCTCCCAGTAGTGACACTTTAATAATAACCACCCGGTATAATGGTATTGTATTCAATGTTTCCCAAATGTTAAATTGCTGTTTACCGATAAACTAATTACATGGTTGAATTTTCACAGATCAAGCTGACAGCTAACTTATTCTGTCTTCTGCTTGCTAGTTTTTAGTCACACCTGACACTTGTGTGACAAAATCTTATTACTCGCTCAATAAATTCCCTAATGAAATAAATAAGCAGTATAACATGCCTTTAAAGTAGGGATCTTCAACCTTTCAAGATGGAGGGTCACATCATTAAATTTGAAAGCTTCCACAGGCTGCACATCTGTCGACACTGATAGCGAATCATAGATGACACATTTTAGTTCATCGTATCCTACACCTTTATTGCTAAAAGCACGTTAAGTAGCAATATATTTTGTACTTAATGAAACAGAAGAATACAGTACTGGTATATAACTATACTACAAGTAAAAGCCCACTGACAATAAGGTACTCACATTGCAGCAGGGATGGATGTCATTAGTCTTAATGAGAAACTTGACATTGTTGTCGCTAGACTAAAGCTTCAGTATCAGGTGTTATCTGCGTTGTCATGATTCGCAAAGTGTCCCCCAAATGCTGATTTGTCAGACATGTTCTTGTTTTTGTGTTCTTCATTTTACTGAACAACTGCTCACATAGGTAGGTACTGCCAAAGATAGAAGACACAAACAATGTATGTTTACATATTTCTGGATACTTTTCTTGGGACCCATGTTTGAAATAAAAGTCAATTACTGTAAGAACTTGTAAAAACTTGCATTTCACTGCGGAATCGCACCACAGATCTGAGAACTATAATTGCAGATGAAGTGAAACACTTTGAATGTCAACCAAGAAGGGTGAGGAGAATATTGTCATGGAAATTTTGTTCTCTCTGAAGTCAGAAAATCTGCTTTTGAACTCCTCTTTCAAATTTGAAATACATTGTGCATAACCATCTGAACTCCATGTTTTATTTTCACTCACCGATGCCACTAATGTTGGAAAGTGAATACAGTTTCTATTTTGCAACTGATGTTCCCACATGATTAGTTTGGTTTCGAAAGCTTTCATATAGTCATAAAGATTATGAACAAGTTGACCTTTCCCAAGTAAATGATAGTTCAGTTAATTGAAGTGATCGACCAGTAATGTCGACAAGGAATGCAAAGTCACTTAACCAGTTTTCATCATGGTTCTTGCGAATGGGGTTTCCTTTGGATTTCATGAATTGTTGAACTTCGTCCGTCAAAGTCAAAAGGCGCTGAAGCATCTTCCTGCAGCTCAACCAATGTACTTCGCATAACATGTGATTTCACAATGTTCAGTTTTCAAGTCACTCAAGAACTTTTGACATTGCCTGTGGTTGAGACCTTTTGACCGGATAAAATTTCCCATTTTCACAACAACCATCATCACATGTTCAAAGTTCGAGAAGGACTTCACACATAAATTTTCATGGTGGATGATGCAATGGAAAGCCATCATCTTATCATCATAGTATTGAGGCACTCCTTTGCATCAGATTTAATTCAAGTTGTCACTCCTCCTTTCTTTCTGGACATAGCAGGTGCACCATTTGTGGTTATGGCAGATATGTTGCTCAAGTCTAACTCATATTTAGCCAAGGTATCACTTAGACTTGAATAGAAATCTGACGCCTGCGTTGTGTCTTTAAGAGTAACTACACTGGCTAATTCCTCTACAATCATGAAGTTTCTATCAACACCACGACTGAAAATGGCTACTTGTGTAGTGTCTGTTGCGTCTGTGGATTCATCCATCACTACAGAATAAAACACAAACACCTTGCACTTGCATTTGAAACTGCTGAATACATTTGCAAGGTTCATACTCATTTTTGAAAGTCCAATTTAAGGAGTTTTTAAGGAGTCTTTTACAAGTGTTAAAGTAGACATTATTCAGACTATTGAGATGCGGAGATTGCAATGGTTCGGTCATGTAAAGAGATGCCATCAGAAAGACTTCCAAAAATTCTGATGGAGTGGGAGGCTCCAGGAAAGAGGAAGACCAAGGAGAAAGTGGATGAAGGAGATTAAATAAAGTTTTAAAAATAATGGACTAGATGAAGTGATGACCTTCGATAGAGAAGTGGAGGAAGACCCTGGATCAATTATATGGTCGAGGAAATCCACTTGGTAGTGGAAACTCTTGATGATGATGATGCCAATTATGACATACTGGAATGAGAGAAAACCAAACTTTATTAAATGAATTTTTTCATACCTAGCTAACTGAAGTTACTATTGCCATAGCTATAGGTATTTAAGTATTTTGCTTCTTTCTTTGAAATTCCAATAACATACTGGAATCTGGGAATAATTTTGAATAATATATTTTACACTCAAAAGTTAACTAAAATTATTACCAGTGCAACTATAATGTAATTTTATATAAGTATGGTAATTTCTATCCTTGAAATACAACATGACATTTGGCAACATGAGAATCAGGATAGCATGGCCAATAACAATTCAGTGCATCACCAGTCTCCCTGAGGGCAGAGCACAACTTCAATGTCCCAGTCTTAAGCCTTCACCCAGTAACAAGCCAATATCCCATAATTCCAGTTAGTGGGGTACCTGTAAGCTGCGAATGCTGGTGTTATTTCTGTGATTGTGACGCCATCCACCTGTTCGCATATTAATTTTGGCAGCGAGGGAGAAATAGTTTCCCAAAATCTTAACACACTGGAAAAGAAAAAAATAAATAAAGAAAAAAAAATCATGAAACCTACAATTTGAAGTTCCAACATCAAAATAGTAATACCAAACAGAAATCGCTTTTTCCACGTTAATAAGCGAGTTTTGGAAAAATTCTCACTGGCGCATAACTGGAAGACATGGGGATTCACCAAAGATGGAAAGCAGTAACTGAATGTATAACTAGGAGGTGAATGAATAGTTAATTCGAACACTCGAAGTGGATCAGGAACACCAAACAGAAATCATCACTCTTTCCACGTTAATAAGCGAGTCTCGGAAAAATTCTCATCAGCCGCCACCGGAAATCGAACTCAGGTCTTCCAGTCACGTGCCAGACATGCTACCACTGCACTACAGAGACTCATTTATTAACGTGGAAAGAGCGACGGTTTCTGTTTGGTGTTCCTGATCTACGTTGAGTATTCGAATTAATTATCCATTTGCTGCTTTTCATCTTTGGTGTGTCCCCAGCATTGTGCGGCACTCCATGAAGCAACCTGCCATGCATGTAGTTTGGTAGTTAATTACATGCGAGTCTGGAGAATTCGAGGCCGCTGTGGTAGCATGTCTGGCACATAACTGGAAGACCTGGGTTCGATTCCCGGTGGCAGCCGATGATAATTTTTCCAAGACTCACTTATTAACGTGGAAAGAGCGATGATTTCTGTTTGGTGTTCCTGATCCATGTCGAGTGTTTAAATTAATTACCAAAATTGTAATAATTTAAGGAGTCAGTTTCAAATTTAAGGAGTTTTCCAGGGCTCTTATGAGGGGGAAAGTTCATTTAAGGAGTATATCCTTAAATTCCAGGAGCAGTACAAACCCTGTATATGCTGACAGATTCTCCACATGCCTCGCTACTGTCATACCAGATAAGCTGATGTTCAGAACAACTTGAGCCTGTAACGGGCAAAACACATCAATTGCACACTGAAGACATTATTTGACAAACTCTCTATTAATAAAGGGCTTTCCACATTTTGCTATTTTTTCTGCTATCATGTAGCTAACACACACACTGTTTTCAGACTGTTTATTTACCTTGGAGAATAACGACTGCAGACAATTTAGCTTGCCTTTAAATTCATTAACTTTTTGGCTCCAAAAATGTCTCACCAATCCAGACAAGCTACCTTATTCTTATGCTCAACAAAAAAGTAATGAGACAACCATTTTTCTTGGGAAAATTCACAGTTTGTTTCCAACTTCCCTCCTCTTGCTATCACAGCTCACCATTGCGCACACTTTCAAAGACCAAACTCGTCTGCTCACTGAAGTGTTTCACCCAGCTCAGGTCAACTACTAAGCATCCTTCTTATCGCCAACCAATCACGAGCTTTACATCCACCTGCTCTCTTCTTGACCACAGGGTCATGCAAATGTTCACCTCCTAGCATCCATTCCTCTTAATAGGACAGTGGCAATTTTTGGGAATAGAATGCATAGGCAGCAAAAAGAGGGCATAGACTAGCAGCCACTCTTTACTTCTTCCAGACACTAGCAGCTGGTGTTTATGACTCCAATAGATGGTAATTATATTTTGTTAAATTACGTAACGCAAACTTTTATGGTAAATTATGTTTTGAAAATCACAAAAGTTATTAATATTATGTTAGCAATCATTGTCATTTTTTATATTTTTTTTTTTGAAACTCAATCTTCCCTACTTTCTCACACAAACATGGTATTTATTCCCCATTGTGGATTTCGGCATATACAAATCTCACTCTCCCAAATGAAATGCCACCCCTGATACAGTGTTTGCCTAGTTGATGTGAAACGGCTCGGCGGGGCCCGGGTTGAAGACCCCTACTTTAAAGCATAAGGGGATTTATACTTTATTCTGAAAGTATGACAAACTGAAATAAGCATACAAGGTATACTGAGAGGGGGGGGAAGGAAGGGGGTGCAAGTCATCACACCGCTTCACTGTTTCAAAACATGATCAGAAACATTTTTGTCTTATTTCTACCAGAATACTGGAACTTCACATATTCCCCCTCTTTACAACAACAAAGTCAATTAAATCACCATTACAGCAAGTAAACTTTCTTTGGACATTTTATGGGTTTCCTGTAGGTCTAGGCAAAGCCGAACATAAGAACTATAATGGTGTGCCAGGGAAAGTGTCTGGAAAGGTCATTACATTATCAATAAAATACAAGGCCTTACATCAGAGAAAGTGTGCAGTGTACAGAGTGGTTTTATGTCTAGTAAAGGCTGCATTAACCAAAGTTTTCTGCATTATGTATGACTGAAAAGCATCTGTCAGTTGGTAAAAAGTTTTTGCTGCCGTTGTAGATTTGGAGAAAACTTATGACTAAAGCCCGGAAGTTGAGGCAAAATGCCTTAAAATGCTTTTTTGACTTTTCGTCTCTTATTCGAAGAAAATGCCTTTTTATGTTTTTAATGCCTTCTTTTGCCTATACTCAACAAATGCACTATTAAAAAATGATTTCTTCTTAAGAATGCGATAAAATCAAAGTTTTGATAACAATCTAGCATGCAGTACGTAGTGTTTCCGAGTAAACACGTAATTTTTTTTAAGTTATTCATTTCTTTTAAAAACTCTTTTAGGGTATAGGTGTACAAACCATAAGGTAGGTGGCATTTTCTCTAAAATGAAATCACAGTCGGCAGACATCTGAAAGTAAACACGAGTACAATCGGTACATTCAAAACGAGGAGCTCCAATTTAAGCAGCGGTGGCAGACGCATGCGCAGAGTCTGCGATGGTCAGCATCTCATTTTATGTTTTGCTCTCCCAAGAATCCTAGATGATAGTTTCTGCGCATGACGGAAGTAGCCGAATCCAGTCAGATAACATTGTAACCAATCAAGCTAGAGTGAAAGCCAAGAATGCACGTACACACATAAGACCTTGAACGTAAGTGTAAAACAAGGGAGGAAGATTCTGTTAGTTCGCTACCCCTAATAGATCTCGCCTTGCATCCAAGTGAAACAATAATGCTGAAAACAGCTCCTCCAACCAGTGCTGAATTAAGTCGGTATGTTCAAGAGTATGGAAGTGATATCTTGTCCACTGATGGAATGGTGTTGTTTTGTAAAATATGCGATACGAAACTGAACTACGAAAAGAAATTATTCATTTCACAACATTTGGCAACAGCTAAACATAAAGCTGCTGTTATTCGGAAGATTGGTGAAAAAAAGACATGTTTGATTTCGTCATTCGCTTCTACTTCGAGCAAGCAGTCACAGTTTGCAAGTGATTTGTGCCATGCTTTTACAGATGCTGGAATACCTTTGTGGAAGCTGGAAAATAATTCACTGAAGACTTTTTTGGAGAAATATACAAAGGAAAATATTCCGTGCGAAGCAAATTTGCGGAAAACATACTTAGATTCCTGCTACGTCAGTATAATGTAAGAAATACGAGAAGATGTCAGGGATAAAAATATCTGGATCAGTATCAATGAAACAACAGATGCCATGGAAAGGTATGTGGCAAATGTTGTTATAGGTACATGGAACCTGCTCAGCCCTCAACTATCTACTTACTTACATCAGAACGACTTCCAAAAACAAATAGTAGCACGATTTCTCAGCTTTTTGCCTCTTCATTAGCTCTTCTTTGGTCTGGTGGAATAAAGTATGAAAATGTATTATTGTTTTTAACAGACGCAGTTCCTTATATGAAAAAGGCTGCCCATAGCCTGAAAGTTCTCTTTCCAAAAATGCTTTATTTAACTTGTCTGGTTCATGCTCTCCACAGAGAAGCGGAGGAAGTACGTGGGTTATTTCCGGATATTGATGCGTTAGTGAGTAATGTGAAGAAAATGTTCCTTAAAGCTCCTCATCGAGTTCACTTATTCAAAAAGATGGAACCAAATCTTGCTTTACCGCCTAAACCGATTTTGACAAGATGGGGAGCATGGATATCAGCCGCTGTATATTACGCAAATAATTTGAACAAGATTGCTGAAGTTGTTAACAGTTTTCAAGAGGATGAATCCTGCGCAATACGCAATGCTCAATAGATACTAGCTAAAGATTCCATTCGTAACGATTTAACTTTTATTCAAGCACACTTTTCACAGATGCCCGATATGATTACTTTGCTGGAAAAAAGGAACGAAACGTTAGTGAATGTCTTTAAAATATTAAATGATGTAGTTAGTACAATTAAATGTGTTCCCGGGAGAAAGGGTCAAATCGTGAGTGAAAAATGTCAACGAGTTCTTTCAGCAAATAATGACTTGGAGAAAGTCAAAGTCTTCGCTGAAATACTCCAACGCGAAAGTTCAACTTCTATTGAAATGGATTCTACAACTGCCTCATGTTTCAAATACGCTCCCATTACCTCCATAGAAGTTGAAAGATCATTTTCGCTTCTAAAACATATCCTAAGAGACAGAAGGCAGAGTTTCACGTTCAAACATTTAAAAAAACACCTAGTACTTATGTGTAACCGCAAAAATAAGTAAGTGATAATCTGATAAATGATTTTGTCAATTCAGCTTAACACCTGAGTATGATTCAGAATTTTTCGACCACTTCTATAAATGCCTATTTTTGATGCCTATTTTGACACTTTATTTCACTTATTTGCCTGCCTATTTTTAGCATTTTTACTGCCTCAACTTCCGGGCTTTACTTATGACGGAGTGAACAGGGTGCTTCGATGGAAAGTCTTGGATAATTAAGCTATAACTGAAAATCTGTTTGAATGTGTGAATGATATGTATGCTGGAAGCAGAGCATGAGTATATCTGAACAGTATTTTACTGAAATGGTTTTCTATCTGCGCAGAAGTCAGATAAAGTTATGTAATGTCACCATGGCTGTTTAATATATTTATGGATGCATGCATGATGCCAAAATAAACAATACTGGTTTGTGTCTTAGTAATAATCATGTGTTCTTACTGCTGAATGCTGATGACACGTTGGCAGAGAGCAAAAGTGAGTTGCAAAGTATGTGGTCCCGCATGGACGAAGTTTGTATGAAATTCAAACTGAGAATAAATAAGGGAAAAACCAAAGTTATGGTTTTTGAGTGAGGAACTGTTAAGAACTAAATGCATGATCAATCTAAATAATACAGAGTTTGTGTATTTATTTATGAAGTATGCTTGACAGAAAAAACAGATTAGGTAGTGAAATCAATAGGCTTGTGAATTCAGCTTTGAAAATACTACTGTAAGAAGATTTCACTTTTATTGATGGGGTTTCAGTAAGGTGCCAAATGACTGTTTATGAAAGTATAATTGTTCTCACTCTGGTACACAGTCGTGAAACCTGGGTGCTGCAGAAGGGACACAGGAGTACTTTGTAAGCTGCAATACTTATGTGAGGAGGAGGTAGCAAAAATGTTAGTAGGACAGAGACAAATTTCCTGAAGTGGTTCAGCCATATTGAAAGAATGATTGGTGAGATGCTTACCACAACAATTTATTCAGCTCAGGTGGTGAGAGAGAAAGGTAGAGGAAGACCAAGGAAGCCACGGGAGGACTAGATTCAGGAATGCCAGCCCGAGAAAGATAATGAGTATGAGAAAAATAATGAGTATGGTCTTGTGTGTGATGGACATCAGTGAAGCTCAAGTTATGTACCATGATCACTGTAAATGGATGTTTGATTCATCAACAGTAAGTTAAATCTAGTGCCATCAGAAATATTAATTTGGCAAATAATCTTTTTGTGATTGAGAAGGAATCCTATTAATCTCATAGAATAGGTTACTGATATGTATGTAGGTAAAGCAACCATCTCTGGGCATTTCCCTGAAAGCGGATTAGGCTACCACTGATGACCGACTAGGGAATATATGTGGAAGAAGGTAAAGTAACTCCAAAAGCCACAAGATGAGGTATGTGTGTGGGAGGGGATCCATTAGAATTCATTCTTGCTATTTTTTATTAATGAAATATTTCTTAATATGCATTATTTTGAGTTAATTTAACTTCATGTTGTAAGAGACAACCTCTTGTTGAGAAGTCTTTTAAGAAAACCTTAACACTGCCTTTATTTATTTATTTATTTATTTTTTGCTGCTGTTGTTCAGGAAATACTGCAACAGTGTTTGTTGTCTAACAGAAAAGACAGGTTCACTCAAATACAGGCCAATGTGCCAGAATTGTTTATTAATTAACCACAATAGTATAAGTAAGAATGCTTAGGAACTGGAGTCTGTAAATAATGAATAGATATTTCTCATTGCTTGACACAAAACCAATTTTCAGAGAAAGGATGACACTGCAATTTGATCTAAGTTGTTATGTCCAATCTGGAACTGTTGAAGACCTTTTTTGACAATCAGATTCAATACCAATAAAGCAATAACATCAACTTTCAGTTTAAGCTGTGAGTAGCATTCCTAAAGGAGTCTGTAGGTGAAGAAATTTAATCATATAATTTAGAGAATCTTTATTTTAGCTGCCCAGATTACAATGTCATTAAATTACAATGATTCATTACTTTTAGTGGCAAAAAATTATTTCCTCCGCCAAGTGTTCAACAAAAAAATGTCACAAGTCAGCTCTATACATGGCATCAATAATCTGGTAATTTGGGATAAAAGTCTGATGCAAAAATCATTGGGCACATGAGCTCAGACTGCAGTGTACAAGGCTTCAGTGATGCTAAAGCACTTTTACTTCTATGTTAGCAGCCCTAAGGCACTGTTTTGTGCTTAGATAGGAGAAGTTGGGCAAAGGATTTTTTAGAGGATCAAGTATGCAAAAAACAGTGAATACTGTGTTTTATATGTAAAGATACTCATAAAGTAAATGAATGTTTATGTTGCAGTGATAAGACCCAAATAGTTGAATCACCCAGTTGGGCATTATATGAATCCTAAGGGATCTAATTGTAAAGAGAATATGAACTCCTTGTGTCACAAAGGCAGTCCTCAAAATAAAGTTAGAGGTGATTTTTCTGTGGGTTAAGACCACTCTCTGCTATGAGGAAAATCTGCAGAGAAAAATCAAACAAGCATAAAGGCTAAGTGATGAGTATTCTATGGTTGCAAAGGGCTTTTCAACAAAACAACTTGCCACCGGTAACTGGGTTCTTTAAAATCTCTGATCTCTTTTTGCAATTCCTTTTGAGTAACAAAAGAATTCCCTTAGACCAGGGGTGGCCAAACCGTGGCGCATTGGATGATTATAAGTGGCACATTGCATCCTTGCGCCTACTTATTCTTTTGAAGTAGGCTCCATAACTGAATTTATCCATCTTTATATTTTCAACACCTGAGTGCTCTCAGTTCAATTCATACAGCCTTCTTACTCATCAGTTCAGCCGATTTTTTTTTACAGTTTACAATTGAAGGATGTGAACAGTGTGTATAAGAGAGAGAAACTGCATGAGTGAGATGTGGTACGATTGAAAACGGTGCGATTCACCCAATAAAACGCTCTCGCAAAAACTCTGCTTCAAACTCCACGCCGTGCCGTGGGTGGCTGACCTTGACAGGTCGCCAGTAAACATCGCTAAAAAACATTACTTCAGAGCGATTTTTCCCACGAGTGCTGTACCCTCTGGCAGAAGAAACTGAATGAGCCATCGTGGCGTGGAGTTTGAAGCAGGGTTTTTGCGAGAGCGTTTTATTGAGTGTAATAGGGTGGTTTTTGTATTGAGTGATTGAAAGACAGATTCAAGAATAAATATATATGACGTTTGTCGAAGAAGAGCGCCACTACTGTTTCTTAACGCGAACATAGAATTCAAATAGCACATAATTGATATTCTGTGACTGTGTGATACGACGTATGTACTTGTGATCTATTTGTTCTTTTTCAACATTTAGATTTTTAGAGTTTTGTACTTTTCTATTTTTTTTAAATTCCTTTTATCCATCACAGAGCAAAAGAAAATGAGCAAAAGAAGCGCAGAAAGTGATAGTAAGCGAGAATTTAACGAACAGTGGGAAAATGAGTTGTTATTTATAGCAAGTCCATTAGGAAAACCGTTTTGCATTGTTTGTGAAAGTACTCTTTCACATAATAGAAGATATGATCTTAATAGACACTATAAAACACAGCATTGTTTTGGTGGAAAAAAAAATTGAATTTTAATTTGATTTGAGACTATATTGATTATATTGAATTGATTGTTATTTATCAAAGGCATTATATTTATGCTGGTATTGAAATTCATATGGAAATTATAGAAAAGTTAAATTTGGGAGATGGGTGGATGCATTTCGAAACAAAAATATTTTCTAAGTACTAGAAAAGGCCATGAACATCCTAAACAAAAATGCATCTGAAAATTTACATTCCACAAGAAGTTATTGGAAAGTTTGCGTTGTTTGTGTTCAAGCAGAGTTGAGTCACCTGAAAGTGCAAAAATAAGTGGATATTGTTGCATGTGTATGAAAATGTGTCACTATAAGTCATACAATAAAATGTACTCGTTCAATAACAACTTGTGGAGGCGGTGAAAGTCAATTAAAATGGATAGGACAAAAATTGCAGTTATGAAAAACCTTATAATACCAGGATTCGGATCGATAGCCTTAGTCAAGCTAAGGGGAGTACATGGGACCAAGTCATGGAAGACAACAGCACACAAAAACTTTTACACTGCACTCATTTTGAACTTTTTTTTGAAAGGCTACTGCCTGTATTTATTATTTTTCTTTAAAAACTTAACCAGTTAATTTTAATGGACAAACAGATGGTATTTCCTTTTTTTCTTGTTTGCTTAAACACAGCAGAATAAAACAGAATCTCAATTTACTTTCTATTTCTATTTGGCCACTGGCCTTATGAACAGCACAACTTTACATATTTCAACACAGTTGGTTTGAACACTAGGCATGCATCCAAAATTATACCATGATTCACATAGCTTAAAAAAAAAATACTGGATTATTTTTAATTCTACAAGGTGGACAAATTCTGTTCTTTTGAAACGTACTCTCTTCTCTCTCACCCAGTTAGCTCAATGACCAATTTACAATTTTACACTTATTGATTTGAATTTAAACAATCTTAGCAAACTCCGCATATCTCCCAGACCAGATTCAAAGACTTCAATTAAATTTACAGTTATTTTAAGAGCCACAAATTATACTTTAACAAATCTACTATCAGCAAGTAAACAAACCAAGTAAATTATCCTCAAAACAGAATTTACACTGAGCACAAGCATTAATTAACATTACATAACCTATAGAACTACCCTGAATGAACCTACTTCACTTATAAAGAAACCTCACTAACTAATCTTAAAAATTATCACTATTCATAACATCAACATAATTCAGAAATTCAAACAATCTTCTTGCACTAGCTTGCTCATAAAAATCACCTCACTCTGCACTTCACATAATAGTTCAGGATACTTAATAACTCTATACTGTAAACAAAAGCTCAAAATACCAATTAACTAAATTTCCAAACTAAATATCAAGTTCACTAACACCAACAACCAGAATTTAGAATTTACATCCCTAGCACTACAGCAAATCATAAACAAATAAATTTAGATACTTTAAATCACCAAACAAACTTAAATTTAACACCTGCAGTGAATTACTGAGGTAGCGGTGAGGCAAATACTCTCAGTTCAGACACTACCCTGGGTTTTGAGAACCAACACAGGAAGAAAATACCAAGTCAGGCTGAAGGCGTGAAATTGGGTCGTGAATCCACTTTCAGCCTATGCAAAGGGAAAGAAAAAAATCCTCAAGTGTGACACATCATCATCAGGCACAGAATTTCCTCTAACATGATCTCACCACATTTCTTGAAGCAACGCTCGACCGACCCTCGCTGGCAGTACATATCTCCGTGAGCAGCAAAACTACTGGGGGGTTTGAAGACAAGTTTTCCCCCAAAAACCACGTCTTCAAGGATCTCCCCCTTTTCGAACCAATGCATGATCCCACCTTGATCAACCACGCCTGCAAGAGCCTGTCGTACTTCAACCCTAAATACTCCAGGCACATCTGGCCCAGAACTAACACAACTATATCTCAGGAAAAATTCACTTATCTCTGTATATATCCCAAGAAATTCTAAATCACAATATCCACATATATCCCAGGAAAATTCACTTATCTCTCTATATCCCAAGAAATCCTAAATCACTATATCCACATATATCCCAGGAAAAATTCACTTATCTCTCTATATCCCAAGAAATCCTAAATCACTATATCCACATATATCCCAGGAAAAATTCACTTATCTCTCTATATCCCAAGAAATCCTAAATCACAGTATCCACATATCATCATCATCATCATCATTGTCAACCATTATCAATCCACTGCTGGACGAAGGTCTCCCCAAGTTTCCTCCACAACGGTCTGTCTTGTGCCAGTCTCCTCCATGTCACTCCCGCATATTTACGAATTTCATCCACCCATCTCCCATGTGGTCTTTTTCTGGGTCTTTTCCTGTCCCTTGGAATCCAATCTAAAATTTCGGCTGTCCATCTATGGTCTGTCCTTCTGGCAGTATGTCCAGCCCATTGCCATTTCAGGGATTTAACTCTGATCATGATGTCTTCCACTCTCGTCATTTTTCGGATCCACGAGTTCCTCTTCTTATCTCTCCTGGTTATACCAAGCATGCACCTCTCCATGCTTCTTTGAGTTGTCTGCAGCCTTTGTATGTCTCTTTTAGTTAAGGTCCACGTCTCTGCACCATACGTAAGCACTGGAAGGATGCATTGATCAAACACTTTTCTTTTAAGACATAATGGCATATTGCTCTTGAAAATTATGCTGTTTCTTCCAAAAGCTCTCCAGGCAAGTTTTGTACGCCGATTAATTTCTTCATCAATGTGACCCTCACTTGATATCTGCTGTCCAAGATAAACATACGTATCTGTTATCTCCAGTTTTTCTCCATCAATCGATAAATCTTCATTTCTTGTAAAAGCATTGAACATCACTTTTGTCTTCTGAAAGTTCATTTTTAATCCCACTTCTTTACTCTTGTCAGCAAGTTCCTGGATCATACTCTGCAGCTCTGATGGGGTAGTTGCAAAAATGACTACGTCATCAGCAAAACGAAGGTGGGTTAGATAATCTCCATTAATCTTTATCCCTTTGTTTTCCCAGTTCAGTGATTGAAAGACATTTTCCAATGTGGCATTAAAGAGCTTTGAAGATATGGTGTCACCTTGTCTCACTCCCTTTCCAATTTTTATGTGTGTTGTATTTTCAAACAGCCGAATCTTTGCACTTGCATTTTCATAGATGTTATTAATAATATTAATGTATGCATCTTCAATACCGCAGGATTTCAGAGCCGTGGTAACTGCTGATGGTTTCACCGAATCAAAGGCTTTTTCATAATCGATAAAAGCCATGCACAATGGAAGTTCATATTCCCTCGCTCTTTCAATTAGTTCTCTCAGTACATGGATATGATCTATTGTGCTGTAGCCACTCCTGAATCCAGCTTGTTCTCTCGGTTGAGCCATGTCCAGTGTTACCTTCAAGCGGTGTGAAAGAACTTTAGTGAAGATTTTATAAACCACTGATAGGAGGCTGATAGGTCTGTAGTTCCTGAGATCCTCAATGTCACCTTTTTTTATGTAGCAGGATCATTGTAGCATTGTTCCAATCCTCAGGGATCTTCCCTTCATTAAGGCATCGAGTGAAAATTTGGGCGAGTACTGTTTCAATTTCTCCACTTGCTTCTTGTATGATGTCTATAGTAATTCCATCTTCTCCTGGAGCTTTCCCCCGCTTCATGTTCTTGATTGCATGAGCAACTTCTGCTGGGAGGACTGGAAGAACTCTGGTACCTTTCATGATGTCTGGAGTACATGTATCATCCCTTTCATATAATTTGGAGTAGAAATCTTTCACTCTTGTCAAAATTTCGCCTCTATTTCTTGTTATAGAACCATCTTCTTTTCTCAGAGCCATAATCTGTTTTCTTCCTTTACTGAGATGTCCCTTTGCTATCTTTAGGCTTTGGCTGTTTTCAATTGCTTTCCTCACTAGCTCACAGTTGAATTTCCTGACGTCTTCAGTGATACTTTTTCGTGCTGTCTTGCATAGCTCTATATATTCCACTTTGGAAGTCACATCTTCTTTAGTTGTCCTCATCTCTCTTCTTTTTTGCATCAACATTTTGGTTTTTCCTGATAATTTGTTTACATGCAACTTGTTCTTAGACCCAGCTAATTTTGTTGCTGTTTCCATAAGAGCTTTGGTTACTTTTCTGTTAACTTCCGAAATATCCACTTCTTCCGATGTTAGGCCTTCTAAAGCAGAGAATCTGTTCTTCAGTTCCAACTTGAAAGTATTATGGTGTTTTTTAAGGTTGGTTATGTCAATACATTTTGTTTGTCTTATGAGCTTGCCACGTTCCAGTTTAGTGTTGAGGTGCATCTTACATCTCACCAATCTATGGTCACTACCTGTGTTGAACTTGTTTAGCACACTGCAGTCTTCGATGACGAATTTTTTGTTACACATAATAAAATCAATTTCACTTGTCATCCCAATTGGATGTCTCCATGTCCATTTCCTGTGTGGCTTTTTCTTGAAAAAGAATTCAAGATGAAAAATCCTTCTGCCTCTGCAAACTCAACGAGAGTATTTCCACGCTGGTTTCTGTTGCCGTGACCGAATTTACCTACTGAAGTTTCATTCTGTGCCGGTGCCCTATTTTTGCATTGAAATCTCCCATAATTATCTTCAAGTGCTGCTTACCTTTATTATTTAGATGACGAATTTCCTCATAAAATTCTTCAATTTCTTCTTCAGGATGACTTGTGGTGGGTGCATAAGTTTGAATAATCTGAGCTTGGTATCTTCTCGATAGTTGGATAACGAGTCGTGCAGCTCTGTCAGAGGAACTTTCAACTTCTACCACTTTATCCTTCAGTTTCTTGTTTATTATAAATCCAACACCACTAGTTCTGCCAGTATCTGTCCCACGATAATAGAAGAGATGTCCACTTTTCAGTTCAATGAGATCTTCTCCTTTTCTCCTTACCTCACTTAGCCCGACGATGTCCCACTTGATCCTTTGTAGTTCCTCTTCCAATTCAAGAAGCCTTGAATCAGAAGATAGGGAGAGCGTCCGTTGTAGGTAGCCAAGGTCAGCATCAAATGGCAGCCCTAGTCCGGTCCTCCGGGGATTCTTAGCACCCTCTGCCTTCATGTCGCACTGGCCGCTGCCTTGGCCAGGTACATTCCAGCTGCCGGAGACTGAGGGCCAAGATTTAAGTTGTAGAGTCATTTTGGAGGTGTTTGGCCATAACTTACCACGCTGGCCAAGCGGGTTGGTGAGTGTGGGATAGCATTTCCTCTGATCCCGATGGTATAGTTATACCGCTATTTGCGGTCGTCAGAGCCCCTTTAGTGGGAACAGGATGCACCACGAGAAGGCGGGGTTGACATTTGTCAAGGAGAGGCTGTGATGTTACGCATCACCTGACCTTACATCCCTGGGATATATATATATATCCACATATATCCCAGGAAAATTCACTTATCTCTCTATATCCCAAGAAATCCTAAATCACAGAATCCACATATATCCCAGGAAAATTCACTTATCTCTCTCCACATATATCCCAGGAAAAATCACTAGCAAGGAAACTCTTCTGCACCATGGCAATGCGCAGGTCCACTTCAGACAATAACACTGACCATTTACATAACCCACTAAATATTTTCACCTTATTGAAAATTAAAATTACATTTAGACTTTTAACCTTATAGTAAAAAACAAGAAAATTTAGGCCAAAGAAAAGAACAATTAATACTGGAACTGGTGAGCAAAAGTGTGTCTTCTCAACCCATGATGTTCATTCTTTTTGTGAAATACTAAACTTGAGAACAAAAAAATACTTTAACTTCTATTTTGCACATATCGCGTCCTGGTGAAAATTCCCTACTCAGAGCCCTCTGCCCTAGGACAAGTTCCCTGCTTGCCCTAAGATCACCCCTTTCCAATGGGAGATTAACACTCATCTGGAGCATGTAAAATACTGGTCCTCAATTAACACTCCTACCATCTCAATTTCGACACTCAACACTCCAAGAATGTAAACAGCACTTTAGGTTTCCAATTTCATCACACTATAATATGTTCCCAAAATTCCAATATAAATCATCCCATAATTTACCTTCACTCAAAAAAAAATAACTCAACGCTGTAAAAAGGCTAGAGAAAAAATGTTTACAATTATTTTATCAACCACGACATCACAATAACACTGCTTTTCAATTATCACATGCCCAACTAAACTATTATCGATGCACCAAAATTTACTGTGCTCAAACAATAAACCAAATTTTTCCGATACATTAAAATTTACTGGCCTGGGAAGTTGCTAAACTACCAGACATGACAACACAAAAAAAAAAAACATAAATGAAAGCATCTTCAACTCCCCTCTCTTTTTTTTTGTCTTGCAATATATTTTTCCGACAGCCCCCAATTTTAAAATCAACTCGTTTTATAATTTTAAAGAAACCACAACATAATACAAAAAAAGAAAATGCCGAGAGAAATTTACCTTTAGGACTGGGGGCAGCAACACTTCCTGCCAAGCACACTAACCGTCGATAATAATAAAAAAAAGGTTTCACAGCCTAATAATAGATAAAATGAATATAATAAAAAAAAAAAAAAACTCTCCCTCAGAGAACACCACTGTCCCGGTTGATTTTCACTTCACTTCCAAGGTGCTTTTTTTTTCCCTCTTTTTTTTTTTTTCTCTTTTCCTTTTTCTGAGGCAGCGTGTTTGGCCAACGATACAGGAAACGGGCATTTTGGAACCCTGCTGGTGGACCCCTTGTTGTAATCAGTAGGGCCCAACTCGACGATTCAGCAGTTAAAGGCGGTATCTTCTACAAAGCCGTGCATGCCCCTTTTTTTTTTTTCGGAACTTCCAATGTCTGGTTGAACTGGCTTGAAGAGTTCCTTCCATATTGAACCGAGTAGTAACAGCATTCGGGTTGCGCTGGCAGAAAATTCTCCTGCGGCGATCAATTCACGGTAGTTATTACTTTTCTTTTTATTGCAGTTCACTCCTCCGTCGTCCACTAGGAGAGGAGGAGAGGGTTGAATCTGCAAGCATTTCCTCTCCAGTAATGAGATCCTTGAAATTCAATTTTAACTGTTGTCCGTTTAGATTTCAATACGAAATTTTCCTTCTTGCCGCCCCCTCCTCCGCCAAAAAGGCGAGGAGAGACTCGGCTGTGTCCTCTTTCTCTGCCGGTCAGCAAAAGTCAAGTACAAAAGTGACTCTCAACGGATAAAAACTCTGGGGGTGCTTGAAACCGCTGACCCCTCTCATTGGTCGAAACTTCAGCCTAGCAACTCACGGCTTCCCAACGGACCCTTCACTCCCACGCCTCGAGTGACCTCTGACCTTCACACGTGCAGACCAGGCCCTTCTTGACCCTGGGGTCTAAAAATAGATTTCGTTGCTGAATTCCTTACCCCAAAAGACGAAAAGATGTTACACTTTTGGGCGACTTCTCGCTTGGAAACAGGAACGCAAAAAAAAAATGGCGAATTCTTGCTTTGCAGAAAATCACTAGTTTTAATTTTCTTTTTCTCTCGTTCCGTGATGTTAAACCAAAATTAATTTTGATTCTCTGAGCTGCACACCTACTCGCCTTTTCCTATCGCGATAAAAGAACAGATAAAATAATTATTTTCAAAACCCCAAAGTCAGTTAAATCAAATATTCTTTTTTTTTTTTTCAACATGAAATTTTGTTTTCCTGGTAGTGATTAAGACAAGCGAATTTTGCGCATGAATTCCCCTGCCTTTCAACCAGGAATTTTCTTCTAACATATGTCATGGAAGAAAATTTTTGCATTAATTAATCTCCGATAAACCAACAGAAAGATTGATCAGGTCTCTCTGAAATTCACCAGAGGTTAAAATTTTCGCCATGACAGCATCAGACTAACATAGAAGAAAAAATGAAGCTTGTTTTTGGGTCTGAGTTACGAAAAGAATATGTGACTAAGAAAAAGGAAGAAATCTGAAGAAGACAAAATATATTTGCTAAAGTAAGTTGTGAAGACTTGGCGATGACAGAAGCGTCATATGAAATTGCTTTAGCATTGGCGAAAAGAAAGAAACCTTTTTCTGACGGGCAAGAAATTGTGAAGCCTTGTCTTCAAATATTTGCACGCCATCTTGGTAATAAAGGTATTGAAAGGAAAGCAGACAGAAATTGCTATATCAAGGCAGACGTTACGAGACGTATCGAGGAACTCTCTCAGGATGTATCTCAGTAACTGAAAGACCTTGTCCATTCTTGTACTTTCTGTTCTCTAGCTTTGGATCAATCAACGGACACATGTGATGTTGCCCAGTTAACCATTTTTATAAGAGGAATTGATGATAATTTTCATGTCTTTGAAGAACTTGCCAGTCTGGAGTCATTGCATAGTAAAACGAGAGGATAAGACATATTTGAAAAAGTAAAATTATGCCTAGAAAATCTAAAATTAGATTATAGAAAACTAATCAATGTGTGTACGGACAGAGCACCGTCAATAATAGGTAAAGTCAATGGCACTACAACTTTGCTTGAAAATTTTTTAAACCGTCCTGTATTTAAATATCACTGCATTATACACCAAGAGCAACTGTGTGGGAAAACTTTAAATATGCAGCATGTTATGCTACCGGTTGTGAAATGTGTGAATAAAATTAGAGCAAGAGCATTACACAGACGAGAATTCAGAGAATACCGTCAATTGTTAGATTTGGAATATGGTGAACTTGTCCTTCATTGTGAGGTACGCTGGCTTTCTAAAGGACAGGTTCTGAGTAGATTTTGGAAATTGAAAAATGCTGTTTCTAATTTTTTAGAACAGGAAAATGAACTACCTGATGAAAGAACCCTATTATTGGACAACAACTGGCTATTTGATTTGGCATTTTTAGTTGACGTTACTAGCCATCTCAATGATCTAAATTTAAAACTACAAGGCAAGAATAAATTATTTCCTAGCTTAGCCAACAGAATCAGTTCATTTAAAATGAAATTAAAACTGTTCATCTCTCAGTTACAAAATGAGGATTTGACTCAATTTCCACACTTGAAAGAGCAGAGTGAATGTGCTGCGGATAATAGCAATTTGACCAAATATATTGAAAAAATCAAGATATTGCAAGGGTCATTTGAAAGTCGTTTTCATGATTTTGCTAAAGAAGAAAACTGCATGCTCGCATTTATAAACCCATTTTCACTTAGTGAACAAAACATAATGCAGATACCTAGTAACATACAAATGAAAGTGATTGATTTAAAAACAAATTCATTATTAAAAATGATATTTGATGAGCTTTTTCCAGATCAAAATGATTCTGACATAATTAATTTCTGTCGTTCATTACCCTGTGAACATTTCCCAGAGCTAAGAAAATTTGCAAAAAGTTATATATGTTGCTTTGGAACGACATACAGATGTGAACAAGCATTTTCGTCCATGAACTTGATTAAAAGCAAAACAAGGTCGCGAATAACTGATTCAAATTTGAAGAATTCTCTGCTGCTCTCAGTAACAAATTTAACACCAAACATTGAAAGACTAGTGAAATCCAAACACGCTCAAAGGTTTCATTAATGTGGTAAGTAATGACAGCTGTAATAGATATTGTTTTACATACAATAATTAAATCATTTAAAAATGTCGATTATGTCTGTAAACAAAAGAGATCATTTCTGACTATTGTAGATTGGTGCTCCCATAAACGTGTCTTTTGAACTGGTGTAAATTAATTAATTAATTTAATTGCGTGATTGAGTTATTCCTTTTCCACCCCTAAGTGAAGAATGTCCTACCCCTATCCCTATTTTTCAACCCCAAACTTGAGTTGTATGGCGCATCTGAACTCATACGTGAAAAAATTGGCCCATGGTATGTAAAAGGTTGGCCACCACTGCCTTAGACTTACCTCACAATCTTTGGAAACTGACATATTAGATCTTTGGAAACTGACATATTAGTCATACTGAATATTGGTATTGTATAGAACAGAGAAGGGGAACCTTTTCATGTTAGAAGGCCGCGCTGAGTTAGCTGTAATCTAATAAAGCCACATTCAAGAAACTTCAATTAGATATCCTTCAACATGTACATTATTTTGCAAACATCTAACTACTACAAACTAATTAGCTTCAAAAAATGAAAACAAAATGTTAATTCTAAAGTTAACTAACCTTTTAACAACTTTGTTGTAACTGCTTTTTGATGGAAAGCATTTGAATATTTGGTTGCAACGTGGACGTCCTCAATTTTAGCTGATCCTCTAGATGGGTATCCGTCATTTGTGACCTTAAGGGAGTCTTGATTTGGGTTAGGTAGGAGAATGTAGATTTGCAGCAATAAGTGGTTGAAAAACAAGAAAGCATTTTTCGTGCATGTTGCCAAAGGCATGGGTATCCTATTGCTTTTCTTCCATATTTCAATTGGATCTTTCTTAGCATCAAATAAGGACTCTAAAATGTCATCTTCCGAGAGCTCAATCAATTACATTTGTAGTTCTTTAGGAGCCATGGAAACCTAAACTAGGTAAGGTTGAAATGCTCATTTCAGTGTGATGGCATGATTCTCAAAGTCAATAAACCTTTCATTGTACTCTCCAATTAATAATCGGGTTGCATTAGAATGAAATTATGAACATAGCAGGTTTAAATTGCCTTATGGCTTACTAATGTTTCACTTGTGGCCGTCAGTCGGGGAGCATTAGTTGAGATGTTTCACTTGCATCGCCGTCAGTTGACTTGTGACATCTCGAGCATTAATTCATTGAATCTTCTTTTATTCCTTGGTATTTCAAATATCATTTAAGATTACAATAAAAATAAAGAAATGCGAACAAAAACATATTAATAAAAAAACTATTTTTTCTGCAAAATTTAGATTTATTCAAAAGGCTGCACATGAAATTGTGGCCTAGAAGGCCACAATTTCTCCACCCCTGGTATAGAATGAGGGAGCAGTATTTCAAGAGGAACTTAATAATATTAACATGTAATTGCCAAGTATCATTCTTTCTTTTATGTAAAATTGCTTAAATTAAGCAATTTATGAAAAAAAATGATCTGTGTTCAGTGATAAAATTTCAGTAAAAAGTGTAAAATAATAAAAACAGCAAGTCAAGTTTCAAAATGCATGTGTGTTAATTTTAGGGTCTTTCTCCTGTTTGGTTTCACCAAAACTATTCATTGCTAAGGCCCTTTTTCATTTAGAAGTACATCTCTTGGATCAATTAGAAAAGTGCTATTTAGAACTAGCAAAAGCCACAAATGAAAACTCATTTTCCCATGTCAAATTAACTTGTCTGAAATGTTACCATCCAACATATGCACTTAAACAATATGGGTCCTCTTGCATCTTTGAAAAACCACAATCCTTTGCTTAAAGTCATTTCAACACACTACAATAATATTGCCCCTTGGAATAGCCACATGGCTTTGAATATAAAGATACTTCCTGTAAGAACAGATTTGCCTCAAATTAATTTATTACTTATCACAAGTTCTACTAGAAGCAAAATGATGCATCAAAACCAAAATTCAGCATCATGGCAGCTTAATCAATAGCAATTAAAGATGACTGTCTTAGTAAACTGTCTTTCAGGGGTAATTTATTTGGTTTTATGCATGACGTGCAGTTCTCAGGCAATGGTATTAGCAACACAGAGCAACTAAATACCATATAACCTCCTCTGGAAAAGTGTTGTGGTAATACCAGTTGCAGCATACTTCTAAAAATATTTATGATGCTGATGTCACACCATTATATGATTTTGTGCAATCAAAACCAGTGTGAGTTATATGCAGTCTAACATATGGTATCACATAGTCTGACATCATAGTGATGTATGATCTTTAAATGCTAACTCATAGATACACAGACCTAGACTTTTATACACAGCCCTACCATTAATATCAGGACACCCCTCTATTGATAGTGAATTCAGTAATATGTAAGCACATCATCATATACCCAACTATAACTATGCTCGTAGGGCTACGAGGACACAATATCATGACTGTGAACAGTAGTGTATACAGGATGCTGATATGGGGATGGTTCAGCAAAAAAAAAAAAAACGTCTTCCCAAAATTAGAGTTGCAGGTGATATTTTTTAAAAGGGCGATTAATCAACCAGTTAATCGACTAACAAATTTTGATTAATCAGTTAAAATTTTAAGTCACTTCACACCCCAACAATGCACGGTATAGGCAATCTTAAATGTTAAAAATAAACAATGCCCCCATTACAGTATGAAATATTTATTTCCTGACTTACTTCAAACGTTACTCAATTTGACGTGCTGTTTCAGATAGTTCATTAAGAGCTGCATCAGTTGTAATCATGATATCTCTACATATATTTAATACTGCCAATCCGTTTAATCGATTTTCACTGATTATCGGTAGGAAAGCCATTTCACGTAATATGACGAAACCAAATGCTGCAGCCGAAAGATCCCACAAGTCTGAAGTTCAATACGTAATAAAACATGCATGAAATTTTCATTATTATTGGTATCGCTGATTATGTTTTGAAGATATGTTTTGAGTTGTCATAGCATTGAGAATGATCGTTCACTTACTACAGTAGGTACTGGCAATGTTGCAAGTACCTTTAGAAGTTTTCTTACTGTCAGAAATACATCTTCATCACATATGAGAAATACATTGTGACCATTTCTCAGAATATTTTCAATATTGAGAATATGCCGCCACCACCACAGCTTTAGTTCCCTGATAACTTCCTCTATACTACAATCAAGAATATGTCCACATGTTTTGAAAAGTTTTTTTTTTCTTTTTTTTTGGTGCTATTTTCTTGCTTTATGGTAAAACCTGTCTTACTTGGCAGAAGGCACAACTTTGCAAGATCATTTTGTACTTGTCACAAATTTGGTTTACGACAGTGTTTGTGTGGTGCTGCTGACTGTGTAATGTGGTGTCACCATCGACATGATCTCGTGGTGGATCTCTCACTGGCCCACACTCCACTGATTAAAAAAATCAAACTCAATTCTTTTTCTAGATTTTTCACTTTAGTTTAAATTGAGTTGCGTTCGTGAAAGTTTGCACGAACTTTGCATTTCTTACAAATAATAAAACTTTTTTGAAATTTGAATTTCATTTTTTTCTGTCAAAACTTTTTAAAATAAAAACACCAACTTGTAGACTGGGGGTGGGGGTCTGACCCCAACTAACCCCTATGAGGATATGCCACTGACTGTGGAATGCAAGATGCATCAATCAACAAACTGATTTCCAGCACATACTTATAATAGGGTACCACATAAGCAATTTCCCCATATTTTGCTGACATTTCACCAGCAATGAAGATTCCTAGGTTGATGGTTGGTGATGTGATATGCAAATGAAAGTGGATTGGAGCTAAATTTGCAAAGAAATTACATTGAAAACCTTTACAGCTAACAGAATGCGACGAGAGACTTCAGCAAAGTAGGGTAAGCTCAGAATACAAATCAGCATTGTATCAAATCACACAAACCCTCTGTGAGACTATTGGGACTAATGTTAGCACAAGTACAGTGCACAGGATGCTGCATGATATTCAGCAGCCATCCACAAGCCACTAATCATTTCAACTAATTGTACTTACCTCACATATTGGACACATGTCCAATATTGTATGGTTTAAACTAATGTGCAAAATGTAATAACACATTTATGGGCAACTTACCATTTCATGGTCTTGCTCCCATTTGAGATTTCCAGCACATGATTTGTGAGCATAATGTCACTTGTTTCAAGAGGTAGCATGGGGCTCTTCACTTTTGTCGGTTGAAGTCATTCACGTCATTCATTCAATTCTTGGTCGTATAGGGTCCCCCCCCCTTCCGAAGGTGTCATGTAGTAATCTTCAAGTACTTCATTTTTTACCAACACGTAGTCACGTCAAAAATGCTCGCTATATACGCTCGCAGTCTTATTTACATATCACACTAAAAAAAACATCTTTTTTTTGTCATACATACCACACATTCATACATTTCATTATACAGTATATACAACCACAATTGCTCAATTACCTCACTATATTCATATATACAATAGACGTTTCCACCTTGGTTAACTACATCCATGTTTTATACTCCAGCCTCCAACTTACATACATCTCATGACCTCTGTAAAATGGCTTTGCATAAAGAGCTCACCCATGCTGCACTCTACTTTCAGCAACATCCCAGCCCTAGCACTTTCTGTAGCAACCTGCTACCATCATCAGCTGGGGACGGAAATTTTGACTGCTACTCACGGTATCCTGAGAGCAAGTGAGTACCTCTCCCGGGGCAATATCCATTCTCGAAGCTTTGTTCTCTGGCCGCTGTGGTGCCCTCTTTTGTTTGTTTTAGATTTCAATTTTCTAATATTTCTGTTTTTTTGTTCTACTCTTATTAAATTCTTCCAGTTAGACATTACATTTGGATCATTATGGTTACATACTGAAGCTCTATTTTTTCAATTAACATGGATTCTGCCATCCTGAGGTGTCTTTCAAATTCCAAACTTTTTATTATCTCAATCTTGTCAAACTCTGGAAGTTTTGACAAGATTGAGATTTTACAGAGGTCATGAGATGTATGTAAGTTGGAGGCTGGAGTATAAAACATCGATGTAGTTAACCAAGGTGGAAACGTCTATTGTATATATGTATATAGTGAGGTAATTGAGCAATTGTGATTGTATATAGTGTATAATGAAATGTATGAATGTGAGGTAGGTATGTATGACAAAAAAAAACAGATTTTTTTTAGTGTGATATGTAAATAAGACTGCGAGCGTATCTAGCGAGCATTTTTGACGTGACTACGTGTTGGTAAAAAAAGGTACCTTCTGGACTGTACCATCCAGAAAATGAAGTTTGGTGGAAGCAACGTGATGGTATGGAGCTGTTTCTTATGATTTGGCTTGGGGCCACTAGTCATTTTGGACAAAACCATAAATGTTGAGCTCTACCCAGACATCCTGGACAATCATGCACTACCAACATTGTGGCAGTACTTTGGGGAAGGCCCATACCTTTATCAGCATGACATCACACCATGCCATACTGCTCACATTGTCACAGATTGGTCTGGGGCCATAAGCATTTTACATTTGGAATAACTAGCCTGACCAGAACCCTATAGAGATTCCCCTTTGAAAACCAAATGGTGAAACATATAAGCAGGCATTTACAAAAAAAAAAAAAAAAAAACTGGAAAAGAATTCCATAAGACTAGAGGCCATCATAAGGGCCAAAGATTTCAGCACACAATATTAAATGTTATGTAAAGATTAGATTATTTGTATACATGTAGGTATCTGGATATTAATGGTAGAGCAGTGTATATGTCTCTCCTTTCAGTTCTTCCCACACTGATATTTCTTAAGTTTTAAAAACTCACATAACAACTTCTACACATACAGAAACCATTTCTGAATACAATACCACTGCATATAGCTTCTTAAAACTTTGTTCATATGATTTCAAAAATATCATTTGTACAATTTCAATTTTACCAAAAAATTTGAGAAAAGAAGATTTACTTTTCTGTCTGAAAGGTATAAACAAGCAAAAGCTATCCGATCTTGAAGAGAGATTTCTTCTTCATCCTATAAGAGAAAAGGATTAAATCAGTGTGTTGATGATAATTATGAGATATTCTTTATGAATCACAGTGAACCTAATATAAAAAGGTATATCACACTTTAATATCAGCTTGTTGTAGCCTTAAAAATGGTGCAAAAAAGAAATTTAAAATCAATTACTACAAAGCATGCTTTCACACATGCATCCAATTATTAACATATGATGATGCACACAACATATATGCTACCCTTTCTTCATTCTTCCAATTGGTAATATAGTGTACATAAATGTTCATCCTGATTTAAGCAGGTTATAATTTTAAAATGAATACTGATAATGGAACACAGTTTTAAACAAAAGCAGATAAGCATACAAAGTTTTGTTACATAGTTAATGAACTTAGTAAACTTCAACATGTATATCTGTAGTGACACAAAATGTCTAAATGATATTCACACTCACAGCACACATTTCCCAACATTTGTAGGGTTGTTGTTGCACATGTAATGCATTCTAGCAAAGTCCTGATATCCAGGGCAACTGTTGCACAAACCACATCATTTAGAAATGTAGTGGCAAGAGTTTCATGAACAACATGTGCCCAATGAGAGGTTGTCCCATCTTGTTGGAATACGACAGTCGACTGCCTATTCTGCAGCTGGGGGATGGTGTAACATGATTAGCACATTCAGGTACACATTTGCAGAAACCATTTTCTCAGTAAAGAAGAAAGGCACATTGACAATTACTGGGTCATGCATTAGCCCATGCCAGACAATGATCTTTGGACTGTCCTGAATATGTGCACTTATGACATTTGGGGTTTCCGATCTCCAAATACATACATTCTATCTGTTAACTGTACAACTAAGATGTAATGTAGCTTCATCTGAAAAGGAGACACATAGCAAAAATTCCTTGCACTCATCCCAATAAAGTTCAAAATGCCATTAGCAATAATAATAAGTGCATCTTAACTACACAGCTGCCACAATGTTGCTGGTGGCAGATGTGGTAGTTGAAACACATCAAAACAGAAACTCAATGTATGTACAATATAACTTATAAAAAGAAGATGCATATAAGACTCAACATTAAAAATTTACCATACTCATGGTTCCTACACTTTTTCAATCACATATTCCAGAACTTTTGAACTTTTTTCCAGGACATATGAGCCAAACGTTCCTACTTAAAATATAGTGAAACCATAGGTCTGCTCAACCTGTAATCTATAACAAACAACTCCCTACATGCTTGAGCAAACTTAATACAGAATGTTGAAAATGTCTTCTGCGGCTAATAAGAAACTTAGAATTACAGATAAATATTGAAATACCAGAGCTCTCACTGAAAATGTTGCCAGGTTTAATTTCTACAAAACTTTTAAATAAATTATACTATACTGATTTTGAGAAAAAAATATTTTTCTAATTTGGCTTTAGTTCAATTATAGAAGCAAATTATACCTATAAAACTCAAAAATATATATGTATAAAATCTATAGTTAGAACATAAATGTGGCATTACTCTTGAAATGCTTTCATATACCACACAATATATAAAATGCTATTTATATTTAATTATTTTGAACTAATGCTAACATTGGAAATTTAAGGATAAGGAACAGTGAAATATTTGGAACTTTTCCAAACAAACAAAGGGATTATTATTTCTTAAACAATATTCATGAGAGTAAAGATTTGAGTTACTTTTTATTTAGGGAAGGAATTTTCAACACAATATTGACGCTGTAGTTATGTTTTAAAATTGTACTCACCAGCAAACAAAGTATACACAAAAATTTCCAAAATGAAACAAAAGAGAATAACAGGAAAACCTTAAATCCTAGGGCTATGTGTACAGCTGCATTCATCAGTGATCAAGGCAATTTAACTGGGCATGATTAGAAAGCTAATTATAGAAAATGAAAAGTGATTAGTTATCTCAAAAAATACTAAGAAACAACTAAATTTAAGTTTCTGATATTAGAAAGCGATTTGATTTTATGGCAAATTTTTACATAAAGCATTCATTAGCAAATTTCAGTAAAGGTCTTAAAATAAGCCACAAAAAAAAAAAAAAAAAAAAAAAAAATCAGCTACTTACTTCCACAAGTGGCTAAAAAGTATGTAACAAAAATTCACAAATGGTGCACAAAAAGTTTCTCATAGCAGAAGGTATCAGAGACAAAGAGATTTTCAACTCAAACAGTTAAAAAGAAGAGATATAGAAGGAAACGTTATAACGCTATGCCGTCTAGTAGAAGAATTTTGTAATCGAAAAGCTGAAAATAGGCAAAAAGTATTCTTCATGGCAAAAGCTAAGCTAAGGAAAAAGAACTTTTCAAATATGTCTCCCGGAAGCAGAGACAGCAAGAAAAAGGTTTTGACCTATACATTCCTAGGGGGAAAGTTGTGCATTATTTAAAGAGAATCTTATTGTAGCAAAAATCTTATTTGCTCCCCCCCCCCATCTTTATTGTAGCAAATGGCATACAGTAAAAAAAGAAATTTCTCAATAGGGTATTTAGAAACAGAGATACAGCTGCAAATGGAAGCACACAAACCCCACATAGTGGCAGAACTGTGAACTACAAAACTCCTCAAATACAAACCTTAAGTGTTCCACAGGTAAATGGCATCCAGTGTTAAAATAATTTTTTACATCGGACATTTAGAAGCACAGCTATTGAGAAAAATAGATTAAATATCTGTGCTCCTAGCAGTGAAATTGTGCACTATTTTGGGACGAAAATATACATACACAAAGAATTTTCATAGTTAGTAAGTAGTACCTGGTCGGTAAAGAATTTTTTTCAATCGGGTTTTGAGTCCAGCAGATATTATTGTAAATGGAAATGTGAACTCACGCCCGCTTGTGGCACACTTGTGTGTTAAGAAAATTTTGAAATTATATGAGAAACATTTCACACAGAAAATGCTCTCCAACAAAGAAATAATTTTTCAAATCGGACTCCTAGAAACAGAGATACTGACAAAAATAAGATACATACCTATGCCCCTGGTAGAAAAACTATACACTATTTTAAGTAGGGGAGGTATTTCTTAAAAGGTTTTCTAAGGTGAGCAATATCGGTTCATGAAAGAATTTTTCCAATCGAATTTCCAGAAACTCAGATTTTGTTGCAAATACATCAGAAACAGAAAATAAACACTCACGCTCCTTGTGGCCAAACCATTCTCTAGCAAAACATTTCCAATCAGGAGCTGTATCCGACACAAGAATTTTTTTTCAAATCGGACTTTTAGAAGCAGACATATCGGGGAAAATTGTGATTTACCTTTACGCTCCCTAGCGGAAAATGTACTCATTACTTGAAAAAGGGACTAACTAAAATAGTCTTCGATTAAATGGCATCAAAAGGAAAAATAATTTTTTCAATCAGATATTTAGAGAAACAATATGAAATAAAATGTATTTTGAATTCGGAATTCGATAAGATCTGCATTTATGCCTTCTAGCGGTGAAGTTGTGCATTGAAAAAAAAAAACAGAACACAAGGATCATCATTCTCACATTTCAAGCTTCCCAATACAAAAAGAATTTTACAAATCTACCTAATAGTTGCAGAGATATGGTGTCCTCGGCCTACAAAACATCACGCAGGGACAAAAAGGCAGAAATGGATAAAATTCCACCACATTTAACAGAATTTTAGAACATTTCCATGACTTTTTCAGGACAACATGAAATTCTAGGATGAGTACAAACCATGCATACTGTAATTAGGGAAGTAGCTTATGGGCACCCAGCTACATTTTTACTGTGATATATTTAATCTGTATCATATTTACATAGCTGCCAACATTTCAAAATAAAAAAAACAGGAGATTTTAGCTGGATACTATTGAAATACTGAAATAAAGTGTATTTATATGTATATATGCATATCATGTTGTACACACACCCAATGTTTTATTTATGTGTGTGCGTGTGCCCTTGTTGGAAAACACTTAACTAATCACTGTACTTTTAAACAAATAATACAAGACATTAATACTAGATTCCAAATTGAACATTAACACATGATACAACATTGAAAAATAATAAATACCTATATCTTATTCACAGCACTTGTTGATGCCGATTTTGCTTTCTTTAGAAATGCACACTTTCCTTTCTGGCAACATTTGGTGATCAGCAAATTTTTCAGATTTTCATCTGAGATTGAAGATCGAAACTCATTCCTTATTTCTTTTACCTGACTGAATATACATTCACATTCAGCATTGCTGTGTGGCATAGATAAAATGGAGAGCATGACCTTTGCTATTTTGTCAAATGGTCTGTGTCCAAATTTATTTTTAATCTGGCTTACTTGGAACCACTGCCTATCAATTCTGTGTTCCTGCATGATACCAGGTGGAAGCTGACTGACCTGTAATCCACAAAATTGGGTTTGTAGTTCATCCATTGCTTCACTGTGATTTTCCTCTCCTAGTGAAACAGGAAACTTTTTGATAAAAAAGTTGATGCTTGAAAATGAAGCATTTGCTCATTCAGTAGATGGCATTTGGCACACTTCGGCATTATTGAGAATTTCATCTTTAAATAGAAATTTGTGTATCATGTAATCGCAAACAGAAAAATATTTTCTGACATGAGAAAAAAAGAGACCTTGTCTTCAGATTTCAGAGAATCTACTATGGTGGTGGTAGAATGTCTAATCACCAGGTCAACATCATCCTTTTGGTGTAAAAAAAATCTACTGTGATAGTCCATGCTCAATAACCCTACAGAACTACCCTGTTTAGCAACTGACAGCTTGACAAATTTTGAAATAATGTCTGCAAACAAATCATACAACACTGACCTTAAGACATGTATGTGAGGAGCTTGGGACTGTAGCAGTATGTTTACTTTTTTGAAGGTTGGAATTACAGTCAACCAAAATAAACAAAAAGCTTTATTTATACCGTCTGTAAGAAAGAGAAATAACCTCTCTTCACGTGAAGTAATAGCTGAAGGTTTTGTTTCAGTCTTCTGTATACTATTCACAGCTTTCATAACCTTTCCACTCTTTTCAGGGAGAGAAGCTTCCACTGCACATCATTTTACAGAACCAAGCTTTTGACCACAGACCTTATTACTGATGCACTGTCTTTTGGCTTCTGGAATTGCTTTATCGTGCTTTGGAATTCGGTAGGAATCTGAGCTGCTATATTTTTTTGTTCTTCATGATTTCATCCTTAAAAAGGCTGACTAATGGAGTTCATTACTCAACCAGTCTTCCCAGGCATTTCCCCAAAGAAAGCCAGCAAGTGCACACGAGCTTCAATTTTTTTTTTTTTTTTTTTTTTTTTTTTACTTCTGTACATGGAGGTTTTGAAAATATTTTAATTTCTCTTTCCGTTTCGCACTTTTTTCCAAATAGTAAAAAAATATCTATTTAGGACCTCGTCAACTTTTACTGGAAGAACTAAAGCACCTTTCTCAGCCGCTAAATTTATGAGATGGCATGAACATCCTAATACTATTAAATCTTCTTGTTCTTCTTTTAGAACAGCTGCAACTCCAGACTTCTGTCTAATCATAACTGGTGCGTTGTCTGATGCCGAAGCAATACAGTTTGACAATGGGACATTATGTTGCCTTAGATTACTGATCAAAAGGTTAGCAATATTATGACCTGTGGAATCACCACTCATCACTGGAGCTGACAACGAATCACTTTAAATTTTTCCCGTATCAATGATAAAATATGTAACGACAACTGGATATAACTCTCTGTCACTATCATTGCTTCCATCAGTAGCAATGCAAAATGCTTGAGTTTTTATTGTGGCTACCAACAAAATCTTTTCTTTTGCCACAAATTCCCCAATAATTGCTGTTGTTTTAGTGTGCACACCCATAATATGTTTAGCAGTTTCACATGTCAAAAACATTTTCCCAAACAAAGCACCAGCATGATCAGTGCAACTGATCGGTAAATTATGTTCGATTACAAATGATGTAAAATAACACTAAGCTCGAATTACCTGGTATCTTCTTCACTGTCAAAAAACTGACTGATTTTATTATTTTGTGACTGACCACAAGCTCTTTCTTTATGTTTCTTAGTACTGATGTGGCTAACTAAATCCCCTTTACCACCATGGGATATACTTATATCAACAGCACATGCAAATGTTAAAAAGCAAAATGTTCACCTTTCCAGGATTTCGATATGCACTCAAAATCTGTACTGTAAGTCTCCTTGAAGGTCTGTAAGTACTTTTTCTTCTTCTCTGCCATTTTTTTTTAACTTATAACTTACTGCCTCAGTGAAATGTGAAAAATTTACGAACAACGAAATATGAACGAACAATGAATAACACACACACACACACACACACACACACACACACACACACACACACACACACACGGCCTGACGTTGCTTTGTTCCAAATGCAAACAGGCACAGAAAAATTGCAGTCACTAACCCCAATGCCAAAACTACTCGTTCTGCTCAGTAACATCCCACTTCCAGTTCACTTCGCACAGCTGTCCGGTTCTTGCCACACTTAGAGTGGAATCATGAGTAATAGTCAAGCGCCAGTGATGCAGCATGTAGGCACAGTGCACACGCCAAGGCATTTCGGATTCCGGTGGAATCGGAACCTGGGCTACGACACACTCAATTCCATACGACAAAACTACAACACCTTTCCACTGAGGGATGTTGTTTTTTGGAAACATTACAGAATATAAATACATACAATACAAATAAAACCAATTGGGAGGAATTCAGGAAAAAACAGGAGATTATGGCGTAAAATTGGGAGACGGAGATAGCATTAAAAACCAGGAGTCTCCAGGGAAAAACAGTACAGTTGGCAGCTATGTATTTAAGATATTTTACAAAAGCAACTACAACCATATAATATAAAATTCCTATTCATATTTATTTGCATTTAATATTTTTGCAGAATTGAAACTGTGCCGATTAAGGCACAGTTCCAATTGTTTTAACTGAACCACCAAAAGTGTGTAATGTATATTCATGTGACTGAACAATGGGGGAGGGGAAGCTGAACTTCTTAACCAGGTGGGAAATCAACATGTGTAGGGAAAAAATGTGAACACAATAATTTATGCTAGCATGATCCAAAGAATTCTTCACTATAATTTATGTATGCAAATTATTAAACTGGAGCACTTCACTGCATTCACAATATAAAATTACTGAAAACAAAATACAATGCAACATGCTCAAAAATGAGACTTAAAACTCAGATGTGAATTTTTAGTTAAATCTTGAGAAAACATTTTGTGCATTCAGTGAAACAATTCTCTAGAAGTTTGCAGGAATTAAAAACATTATATCCATTGATTTGTTTTGACCAGATAGTGCAACACAGGAGATAAGTCAAACTGTTTCATTGGCTTTGTAGCGTTTTAATACATCAAACTTTTCAGAAATGTGAAAGTTTCCTGAGCTTGTCCCAAGAGTCACAATATTTGCTACAAGAAAGTTAAATTCACTGATAAAATTACTAAAAGATAACTTGAATATGTATTTGAATGGTTATGAATTTTAAAAATTGCCAAGACTATGGTTTTAAAGGCATTGCTTAAAAAATACTTTTTTTACTTGTTTTTTGTACTTTCTTGCTCATCAGTTCAAGTTGTCTCATGTGAGCAAGCCTCCTTTTTTTTTTTTAGCAAGCTGTACAGCTGCATTTGTCTTATCTTGACTCTGCAGCTGAACAGCATACATGTGTACTTTGCAACCTTTTTTTGTCTGCTAATATTTCTTTCTCCCTTTCTTTTTCTTCATTGTAACTTGAAATCTACAGATTTCAGCAAAGTTGGCATCAAATGCTAGTCAACTGCAGACTTGCCTTGTGCTTTAAGCTTTTACTTCTCAGTTTGCATAACCAAACATGTTTTAAAAAACCAAACATGTTTTAAAATACCTTCAGTCTTCCTGACTTTATAACTATAATTTCATCCATCATGCTGAAAGAATTTTTAACCTACATACCATGAGAGCACTATATCAAAGCTTTCATTCTTCTAGATAATGTGGTGTACTTGGAGCAGATGAATACCTTTGCCCACCATGTATCAATTCTTAAAAAACTTTCCAATTTTATCACTTCCATTTTTGGAAATTTCTGTTTCCTTTTCAAACTAAAATGCAAATATTTATGGGAAATAACTAACATTTAACAACAATACAGGACAAACGAAACATCGAGAGCAAAAAAAATTATGACTACAGAAGAAATTTTTACTCCATGTAACTTTCATTATCAACATTTGTTGCTTTTTTTCAAGCTAAAAATTAACATTTATGGGGGAAATGATTATAACAATACAGGACAGAATGAATATCGCGAAAAAAACATTTCTGATCATGGGAAAATTTTGAAACTTTTGTTTTAAGATTTTTTCTCTTTTTGTAAGCTGAAATACAAACATGTATAGTAGAAGTGGCATGTAACAAGATAAATCTTTTTTTCTTTTTATGTCAGATTCATAAATGACACCGAAAGAAATTCTGACTCGGTAAAACTTCCATTTTCAGAACTTTTTGCCTCCTTTTACAAGCTGAAACAAAAACATTTATAGAAAAAAGGTTAACCTAACAACAATAATATAGGGCAGAAGGAACATTACAAGAATAACAAATCATACTTATATAGGAGAGTTTTCGCTCTGTCTAACTTAAGTCTTCAGAAATTTTTGAAAGACAAAAGTTTGACCCCATGCCATGACGGAAAACTTTCGGGCATGGACATCCGTACATATACTTTGCAGAGGGAAAAAATTACTGCAATTAAAGAAACACCAGCTATTCTCCAAAATTACTCAAAGAAATATCACCATATTAAGCAGATTCAGAGTCAGTATGGAGAAATGAATTAAAATTGTGCAGGAGACACTCACTCAAAGCAGTAGGATTGGCTGGTACATACAAGGTCTGTTCAAAAAGTTTCTGAACTTCCGGTTGTAGGCAGAAGTTTGAAGTCGCATTGAAATCCTGCAGGTGTCATGCGACAACAGGGTTTTTGTTCTAGAAAGACAATAAGCAGAATGCTCTTGTTTGTTACTTTTTGTTCAGTAAGGCTTCGTCTGTGAGTGTGTCAGCAGTCAACATCAACAGATGACGATCATGTTGCCTTAGAGCATCAGACTGTTCATTCTAATTGTCACCTTACTGTCAGAGATATTGCAGAGGATTACAACATCTCTATTGGTTCATGTCATCAAATTTTAACTGGAAAATTGAACATGCATTGCATACAGACAAAATTTGTACCACGACTTCTTACTGACAAGCAGAAACAACAGTGCATCATCACCAGTCAAGAACTTTGGATTGCACTAATTGATGACAATTTTTTTAAATGAGGGGTTATAACTAGTAATAAAACCTGGGTATATGGATATGATGTGGAAACCAAGGCCCAACCTTCTCAGTGGATTTCAACAAGTTCACCAAGACTGAAAAAGGTGCAACAAGTAAGATCAAAGTGATGTTTGCTATTTTTTTTATTTTTTTTTACTGTAACAGTATGGTGCATTACAAGTTTGTCCCTCAAGGACAAAAAGTGAACAAAGAATTTTATTGTGGCACTTGCATGTTTGGAGGAACTGATCTGACGCTTGGAGGAAGAAGTCAATTATGCTCCACCACAACAATGCACCAGCTCATGCATCACTATTGGTTTGTGACTTTTTGGCAAAACACAACACAACAATCATTCCTCAGCCACCCTATTCACTGGACCTTGCTCCTGTGCACTTCTTTCTCTTCCCTACGTTCAAAATTCCACTGAAAGGTAAGTGTTTTGTCCCATTAGATGACATAAAAGAAAATTTACTGGCGGAGCCAAGTGTGATCTTGAAACAAGCCTTCAAGTAGTGTTTCCTGAACTGGAAAAAACACTGGGAAAGATGTATCAACTGTGGAAAAGAGTGCTTTGAAGGAGACAAGAGTGAATAGCATGTAGGTAAGCCAGAAAAAAAAAAAAAGTTTGACAACTTTTTGAACAGACCTTGTACATTGATGCATTCTTTAGTTCCCACACTCAAGGCCTCTTTCTGACAGCTAAGATTCTTAGCAAGATTTTTTTTGTAGAACAAACTCCCAATCCTAAAAAAAAAAAAAATCTCTTCAGTTTTGCATAGATCTTTATAATGATACAAATGATGAAAAAAAAAAAAAAAAAGAAGAAGCAGAGTTCCACAAATCCAAGGAAAAAATCTCAAGCCTGAATGAATTCTTTGTTCTGATTAACTGCTGGAAAGGATTTCCTAAATTTAGACATGAAACTTCTGTCTCCAAATGTTAAATCAATTCTTGATTTAACATTGGAGGGAAATTTCTTTGTTTTGAACTATGTATGCTAGCTCAATGCATCATTTTCATGGCATGCACACCCTCAGAACATCATGTTGTCTGCATATTTGCGGAAGTGGTTACTGTTTATTCTTTGTCTGCCATGTTTGCACGCTGTAGAAATTTCAAAGTAGCAAATTATTATGGCACATACACTGCCGGAAAGTGAAAAAAGAACACCAAGAAGGAATTGGCGGACGATCATGAAATTTACATGTGTTAATTAATGGGGTCGAGTTTACGTAGGTGTGATGTTAATTTCGGGACCAACCGGTGAGCACTTACGCCACAGCACGGCATAATATGCAAATTATCGTCGGTGGTACGACGAAGTGAATGTAACCAGTCGTCGGCGTACAGACACGTGCGAAGACCCTGAAGAAGCTGCAATGCCTGGACACAGAAAACGTGTACAATTTCGGCAATTATCAGACTTTGAGTGAGGTCATCTAGTCGGACTCCGCGAGGCCGGGTGGTCGTATCGTCGTATTGCGGAGCGAATTGGACGGGAAGTATCGGTGGTGGTACGATGGTGGCGTAGATGGTCCGAGGAACATTCCCACACGAGAAGACGTGGAACCGGGAGTCACAGACGGACTAATGAGCGGACCGATCGACGCATAAGAAGAGAGGCATTGTCAAGCAGAACATCCACTGCGACGCAAATTCGAGCTGCCGTTGCACCCGAGGTGCCTGTGCGAACAATCCGCAACCGTCTACTGGATGCAGGACTATGTGCACGTGTGCCTCTGACTCCAGCCCACCGTCAGGAACGGCTGCAGTGGTGTCGCCAACGTCTGCACTGGAGAACGCAATGGTGATCTGTCGTGTTCAGCGTGAAAGCAGATTCTGCTTGGGAGCCTCTGATGGCCGTATGCGTGTTCGGAGATGCACAGGGGAGCATCTCCATCCTTCTTGCATCCGTCAGTGACACATAGGGCCTATACCTGGTCTCCTGGTGTGGGGAGCGATCAGCTATCACTCCCGTACACAACTAGTGTTTGTACCGGGCACGTTAAACAGCATCTCCTACATCAACAACATCATTCAGCCCGTTGTTGTGCCATTTTGTAAGGTCGGTCCAGCGTGGTGTTTTCCAGCAAGATAACGCATGCCCACACATGGCACGTGCAACGCAACATGCACTTCAGGGTGTGAGACAACTTCCATGGCCTGCACGTTCACCGGATTTGTCCCCCATTGAGCACGTGTGGCGTTTTATGGGACAACGACTTATCCGGTCTCCACGGCCAGCCACGACCATCCCCGATTTACGCTTCCAGGTTGAGGATGCTTGGAACTCAATACCCCAAACTTACATCCAGCATCTGTACGACAGACTCCATGTCAGAATTGCACAGTGTGACGCAGTTCATGGCGGTTCAACCTCGTACTAACCATGTTACACGGAAATGTTATTTTTCAGTTTACCAGCAAATACAGCTGTATTTTGTCATAATGTTTTGATCACATTACCCTCTGTATTCAGTTATTATGCTGTATAAATTTCGTTGGTATCAGACGTCTCCTTCTTGGTGTTCTTTTTTCACTTTCCGCCAGTGTAAAAAGGAAAAGGCTACCAATTTATATGTGGAAAAATTAAAATGGAAGCCCACATGTTTGCATTGTTACAAGGGCTTTAAAAGTGCCATGGGCTTCATTTGTCATCATTAAATAATATGAATGTGGAAATTTAAACTTCACAAAAAGTCAATGTGGGGCATGTTCCAGAAATGAAAATAATATGAACACCTTTTGAAATAAAGAATTCAAAACATAAACTGTTCAGTAATTACATCAGCTGATATCTAAAAATATTTTGATAAGTAAATAAGACACGTTCTAACCACTTACTACAATTTCCTCATAATTGTCTCCATCTGCAGTTACAAACGAAAACATAGCACGGAGGTGAGGATCAGGGAGTTGAGATTTCAAACAGGCAGCAGTTTCTCTCCAAAGTGCATTCCTGTCCTCACTGTAGCCAGCAAGAGCCATTGCTATGGCATTTAAGTCTGTACCTGTTACAGCATTGAATATTAAAAACTGTGAATAGATCTGAAATCAAATTTTACTGATACAAGATGTGCATGCTGGAAAAAGTTACCATGGGGTAAAATGAAACACTATAACATGTCTTCAGAAGCAACATAAAACAAATTGATAACGAGGAACAGTACACCAATTAAGTAGTAAATAGTAACACTATAATAGTGATCCAATTTATTGGCTTAGGAAATAAGACACATAAGCGTTTCCAAGCTTTCACACATCAACCAAACGGCTTTTTCAAGGAAGTTAAACTGAAACTGCAAACTGAAAAACAGAACGCATTAACAATTTGAGCGCAGGAACTTGACAATAAATAGATATGAAGTTATATTTATTTAAAGATATGAGGCATTACGTTGGTTGCACACACGGTATCCTGGTAGGGAGAAGGCGTTACTTGAAAAATTGGTTCCAAATTCGTGGTAACTCAAGTGAGACTCAATCATTGCAAGTATCGCTGTTGGTAATGATCTCCAAGATTTCCTGAATTGCTGTACATTTAGGGGTAGAGTAGGTAGCTAATTTCTTTACATCCTCCCATATAGGAGTAGTGGATTTGAATTTGACTTCTCTGGATAGTGCGGTGGCTACTTTACCATATTTTGTGTCCCTTTTATGTTCGTTGACTCTGATTCCAAACAAACGCTTGGTCATTCCAATGTAGTAATGTTTAGAGTTGTCCAGACACTGTAGGGGGATCGCATAAACACATGCTTTGCAGGAGAGAGGTGGTTTTTCACTGTTTCTTTTTAGCATAGTATATAAAGATGCAGGAGACCTTATGCCGACGCTGTAGTTCATCTTCTTGAGGGCGTTTTTGAGTTTGTAAGACACATTTGGTATGTGGGGTATTGAGCCTAAATAACGTAGCTGCGGTACAGGAAGATTAGAATGTTTCACCCTGGGTTTTTGGATAAAGTTACGTATCTGATTCAATGAATATCCTGCATCAGTGGCTAACTTGAAGACGCTTTCAATTTCGTGTTGTCTAGAATGAGTATCGGAGGAAATGGCGAAGGCTCTTCGAATTCGAGAACGGAAGATAGCTGTTTTGTATTTTGCACGACAGAAAGAGCTGAAAAAAATTCTTGGATTGCGCAGGTACAAAGAGCGGCTCAGTTATTTGCTATTCCAGATTATCTCAGGAAAGCCACCAGACTACCACCAGAACCTCAGACCCCAAAGCTCTTCACCATAAGCCCGGAAACCCACTGAGACTCATCGTATCCAGGATGCCTGCACCAATTTAGAGAAAGCACTATCCAATTTCCTGCGTAGTTTTCTTCCTGAATCGGACTTTGTAATAAATTCCACTCTGGATTTTATAATGAAAGCAGACCTGCCCACCTCTCAGAACCAAAAAACGTAATACTCAGATAGAAAAATCGTAACATGATGCATGCTGATAATTTTTTAACCCTATTTCAGCTATATAAGTTCTTGATGATGAGAATGTAGGGATTTTTCCCTACATCAAAATTTTATTAAGAAACTAATTAAATCTAATCAGCAAACACTTTTATGTTGTTAATTATTAGAAAAAAATTAAGATTATTAGAGGAGGAAATTTTGAGAGGCGGAAAACTTGCATCTTAGAGAGTCTGCAAGATGGTTTAATCGGATTCTGGGGATGTCATTTTTGTCTGCAGGACCAAAATAAATCTGAGATGTGCATCGTCCATCGGCGCGATTCTGCTACAAGGATTAGTAGAAAATGAATCTGCAATGTACGTCAGCCGTCTCCACGATTCTTCTACGGGGATGGGTACAAAATAAATCTGCGATGTACGTTGGCCATCGCTGCGATTCTGCTACGGGGATGAGGGCAAAATAAAGCTGCGATGTACGTCGCCGCGATTCTTCTACTGGGACGAGTACAAAATAATTCTGTGATGTACCGCGCCGCGATTATTCTACTGGGACGAGTACAAAATAATTCTGTGATGTACGTCGCTGCGATTCTTCTACTGCGATGAGTACAAAATAATTCTGTGATGTACATCGCTGCGATTCTTCTACTGCGATGAGTACAAAATAATTTTACGATGTACGTTGGCCGTCGCCGTGATTCTGCTATGGAGACGAGTACAAAATAATTCCGCGAAGTACGTTGTCCTTTGCAAGAAAAAAATTACGATTACGGAAGAAATCCTCACTATGCCTAACTTCCGTTTTTGAACATTTTGAAAGGCGGAAAACTTGCATCTATGATAGGGAGTCTTCAAGATGGTTTAATAGGGTTCTGGGGATGTTTTCGTCTGCAGAAAAACATCCCCAGAACCCTGAAGTCCGTCGCCGCGATTCTGCTACAAGGCTTTTGTCTGAAAAGAGAAAAAATGAGGGAAAACATGACTATTTAAAAAAAAAATCATATTTTTGACTGCAAAATCGTATTAGCGTACTGCAGCAGGATTTATCGTACTAAATACGATAAAATCGTAACAGTTGGCAGGTCTGCTAAAGCCAAGCAACTCACTGTCCTACCAGGCGACATTAATCGGCAGCTTCGGCGTATTTTCCCTTTACCCTTCAATCCCCGTTCTGTAAGTCATCAGAAAATTAAAGGAGGCCAATTCAAATTCAGCATTCTATACGCAGAAGTCATGCCTCAGAATCTTCAAATTAATAGACTTCGTCGCTAATACTAGCTTCTACAGTTTCCAAGGACAAGTATGTAAACAAAATTATGGCACTTCCGATGGGATCCTCACTTTCACCTGTCCTTGCAGAAGCAACACTTCGCCCAATTGAGGGGAATATATTCTACAGCATTACCCCATGGCCTACCACTTGGTTGTGTTATGCAGGCAACATATTTTTTGTATGGCCTCACAGGAAAGAGAGACTCTTCCAATTTTCCTGGATAAAATCATTGATATGCAACCTACGATCAATTTCACGATGGAGCTTGAAGACAACAACGCTTTACCTTATCTGCATGTTTTGTCAAGAAAATCGCCTAACAACCGCCTCGGTACACAAGTCTACTATAAACCCATGTGGTCCCCAACCTGATGCTTCACGGCTCTTTCTGTCCTGCAGAATACAAAACAGCTATCTTCCATTCTCGAATTCGAACAGCCTTCATCGTTTCCTCCGATACTCATTCTAGACAACACAAAATTAAAAGCGTCAAGTTAGCCACTGATGCAGGATATTCATTGAATCAGATACATAACTTTATCCAAAAAGCCAGGGTCAAACATTCTAATCTTCCTGTGCCGCAGCTACATTATTTAGGCTCAATTCCCCACAAACCAAATGTGTCTTACAAACTCAAAAACGTCCTCAAGAAGATAAACTATGGCGTCGGCATAAGGTCTCCTGCATCTTTATATACTATGCTAAAGAGAAATAGTGAAAAACCACCTGTCTCCTGCGAAGCAGGTGTTTATGTGATCCTCCTACAGTATCTGGATGGCTCCAAACGATACTACATTGGAATGACCAAGCATTCGTTTGAAATCGGTGTCAACAAACATAAAAGGGACACAAAATATGATAAAGTAGCCACCGCACTATCCAGAGAAGTCAAATTCAAATCCGCTACTCCTATGGGGGATGATATAAAGAAATTAGCTACCTACACCCCTAAATGTACAGCAATTCGGGAAACCTTAGAGATTATTACCAACAGTGATACGTGCAATGATTGAGTCTCACTCTAGTTACCACGAATTTGGAACCAATTCTTCAAGTAAGGCCTTCTCCCTATCAGAATACCGTGCGTGCAACCAATGTGATGCCTCGTATCTTTAAATAAATATAACGTCGTATCTATTTATTGTCAAGTTCCCACGTTCAAATTTTTAAGGCGTTCTATTTTTCAGTTTGCAGTTTCTGTCTAACTTCCTTGAAAAAGCCGTCTAGTTGATGTGCGAAAGCTTGGAAACACTTGTGTCTATTTCCTAAGCCAATAAACCGGATCACTAGTATAGTGTTACTATTTGCAACATAAAACATCAAAGGGAAAATATCAGAGTTAAGATACATTGCACAGTAGTAGAAATTTAAAATCACTACTACACGCAGAAAAAAGTTAAAATTCTAATCAATGAAATATTTCGGCAAATATTTTTTTCCCAATCATAGTATTTACTTTACAGCATGAGTAACATAATTTCGGGTAAATAAGCCGCGACGTATACGAGTTCAAAATAAAATTTTCGGCCTGCACGGCTTATAAAGCATGGCGGCGTATACGGTTTTTTTTTTTTTTTTTTTTTTTTTTTTTTGGCAGAGCGAAATTATGTTATGAGAAACATTTTGGCTTGTTCCATTCTTTTTTTCACGGGAAGAAGCTCAATAGAGAGGGAATGAAATAATGATGTTACAGCCAAGTGCAATAAATTCCACCCATCCCCTCACAAAACAAGACATGAAAATAATAGGTTATAGGATTGAGGTGGCACAGACAAGAGAGAGGTGTCTCCAATAAAACTTGGAAAAAATGAGTGGCTGAGAAAACCTTTGCAGGGAATCGATCTTGTTGGCAAGGAATGCCCTTGTTTCATGCTCCGAGCAACTAACTCTCCTTGAACTCATGACATCATCAGCTTTGCTCCGAGGCTAACGCTCTCTCTCCCCTCTTAAAACGGGATATCCGACTACCATCCAAGATTGATGGTCATTGGTCAATAACAGCATGTGCAAATTTTGTCAGTGACGTGGGAGTTCATTGCATTCAGTCCGCCAAATCACATTTTCTCGAGTACGCCACTCATAGTTCTACGTTATCATGGAAAGTAAAATGATGAAACGTAGAAGTTATACTTCTAGTTTTAAGCTAATGGTAAATATGTTTTTCCGAATCTTGAAAAACATCAAAACTTCGACGATTATTTCGGGCTTCACTGAAGCAAACTTTATTTCTAAAAACTGCTATGAAACGCCAGAAGACAGCGAAAGTGATGAGGACGGCCCCAAAGTTTTTTTAGATGATGAGCTTTTAAAACTTTTTAATTTGGACAGTGAAGTTAACGATTTTGATGGATTTGATTGAAAAACTATGTGTACCAGATATTTTCAGAATGTTGTGCGTGTATTTTTTAAATTCTTGAGGTATAAATGTTTTATAATTGGTTTAAGCGCCTTATGAATCCTTCGAGTAAATTTTTATAAAACAGGTAGTAGGGTAAGTGTTATCCTTAAGATTGAATCATGTTTAATTGATATTTTTATTTATTATTTGAAAGATCAGGTACTATATGTTTATCTACGTAATGTTTCCAAGACTCCGCCGTGGTACTACCCCACCTTACTGCGAAGGTGCGACATATACGGAGGTGCTACGTTTCTGGTGATTTTTTTTCATTCTGCCCCTTTTTTTATCGCTGTGGCGTAAACACCAGTGCAGCTTATTTACCCAAAATTATGGTACTTTACTTCATGGTCGGCATTTTTACTCCTTTTAAATAACATTCCTACATAAAACATAAAATAAAATTGGAAACACAAAACAAAGTTTTAACCATAATATAAAGCTGACCCCCCCTTCCTTCTTCAACAGCTAAAAATTGGTGAAAACCATTGATGCACATATAAGCCGATCTTAAATTTCAAGATTTTAGAAAACATTTATACATTGAAATAAATTTCTGAGATTGCCTCCTTTAAAAACCTTCGAAGTTCAATTCACTATCGGAGTTTCCAAATAACTCCTGAAAGTCCACTTCCCCATTGCACTTGCACCATCAATATAGACATCTACATCACCAAATTCATCATCATGCCTGTTGTCTTCATCTGATTCATAAATCAGATCATCCTCTGTACCATCTATCGCATTAATCGTGCAGCATTTTTTGAAAGACTATAACCATTTTTGACGGAAATGTGCCCCACACTTCTTTCACCCAATAAGTAACAAGGCCAATGTTGGCCTTTTTCAAGTTACCACTTTTTGTTATTTCCACATCTGACAATGAGATCTATTCAATCCATTTGTGTCATAGTTTGTGTTTGAAAGGCTTGTTCAAACTAACATCCAGTGGCTGCAAAAGTGATGTTAAACCACCAGGTATTGGTGGTTTAACATCACTTCACAGCCACTAGGACCAGTGTACTGTTAGTTTCTTTTGCATTCTATTTAGCATCTTCTGTGCTCACAAGGTATCTCACATGAGCATAGTTGAATTTTTTTAAATGAGCTCCAAGTCTTTTATTCCAAACTTTTTCTAGCCATTCAATTGTCACTTTTTCATCCATCCATCCCTTTAGATGAGTGTGAACTAACTTCAGCTTGAAATTTCATACATTTTGGAAAGTTTTGAGTTTAAAAATAATAGCAGGCAGAAGCTTGGTTTCATCTGCTAAGAATGAGATCACTACTGAAAAGTTACAAAGCAATATCATTATTATGACTCACCTTCATCTCGGTCTCATTTACATATTTTGGTACAGGGCATGTACAACCCTGAAACTTATGTACTGCTAGCCTTATAAATTTTATATATGAAATATTTTAATGGAAATAAAATGTTTAATAATTTCAATTTACTTCCGATATTGGAGGTTATTTTTTTAACGTGCATTAATGCATTTGCATTTTTGAACTTCCCTTTTTGTTGGTAAAGTTCGATTAACACTTACCGCACATGGGGCTTGGCTTTCAATTCTTATTTCCGTTATGTGGATGCGGCATGGGGTTTTTCATTTAGTTGCGGGTCCACTTCATTTTTTTCCCCGTTGGTATTTACTTTTCCTCCAATTTGAATGTTATGCTTTGTAAAAAGCATAACATTCAAATTGGAGGAAAAGTAAATACTATAAAAAATATGGTAATAAAAAATAATGAAAAAATAAAAATGTTAGAAAAAGCAGGTATTTACTCAATTCCTATCACTGAAAATCCTCCAATGGCTTATATAGGAAGTACCAAAAATAAGCTTAAACACAGATTAAAACAACACATAAAAAATTGGCAGAAAAAAGAAGAAAAAACAGCACTTATTCAATACTGTCTGGATAACCAAAAATATCTTAAATTCGAAAATTAAAAAAAAAAAAATCATTTAAAGCTGTAAATCCGAAAAACACCTCAGAATAGCAGAGTCGGTAATGATTGAAAAAAATAGGGCAAAAGTTTGCAACCATAATGACCCTAATATTTTGAGAAACAGCTGGAGAAATTTAATTAAAATTGAGCAAAAAAATTAAAAAGTTCGAAAAATGAGATCAGTGACCAACAAGAGATGGCACCACAACGCCCAAGAAGAAGCGATAGCCGATGACAGAAGCAGCCCGCGAGAACCACCGAAATGCCCAGCTGACACGGTCCGTGCTAGTCGGAGCAAAACGTCCCCTCGATGACGGTAATGGAGTATTACCGAAAGTACTCGGGTTATGAAAAATTATTGAAGTAAATGAGGAGGCAGCAAAGGAAAAAAACTCATTTAGTGACGAGGCCAGATAAATACCAACGGGGGAAAAAAAAAATGAAGTGGACCCGCAACTAAATGAAAAACCCCCATGCCGCATCCACATAACGGAAATAAGAATTGAAAGCCAAGCCCCACGTGCGGTAATGTGTTAATCAAACTTTACCAACAAAAAGGGAAGTTCAAAAATGCAAAAGTTTAATAATTTTTTCAAAATTTTTAAATTTTGCAAGTTTTTTTTATCAAAGCTTAGAATTTTGTTTGTTACTTGCAAACAAAATTTTTAACCCTGGAATAACATAACTCTGTGTAAGTACTATTGTTAACTTACTGTTCACAACTTTTAAACTTTGTCATCTCAACATCTTTTAAAACATTTACTTACCTTAAAAACAAATTTTAGAAATTTAAAGGACTCAAGTGTGGGATATGTTGGACCTACCACACTTGAGAAGACAGTTCTCACATCAGAGAAGGCATGGAATATACAGTGCTTTTATGCCTGGTAAGGGCTGCATTAACCAAACTTTTGCATTACTTATGATAAACAAAAAGCACCTATCTGTTGGTTAGAAACTTTTGCTGCCTTCATAGATTTAAAGAAAGCTTATGACCAAGTAAAAAAGACACTTCTGTGAAAGATCTTGAATAAATATGGTGTACCTGGGAATCTGCTTAATAGTGTGAAAGCCATACACGCTGGCAGTAGAGCAGGTGCACAAGTGAATGGTGTTCAGTCAAAATGGTTTTCTACTGGTGTAGGAGTCTGGCAAGGTTGTGTAATGTCACCATGGCTGTTTAATATATTTATGGATGGTTGCATGCACGACCCCAAAATAGACAATAGTAGATTTATATCTTTGTGATATCTGTGTATGAAGACTGCTGTATGCTGGTGACACAGTCCTGTTGGCAGAGAGCAAAATTAAGTTGCGGAGTATGTTGTCCCAGATGGACAAAGTTTGTATGAAATTCAAACTGAGTACAAATAAGGGGAAAACCAGTTATGGTGTTTGAGTGAAGAACTGCGATAGCACTGAATGCAAGATAAGTCTAAATCGCACACAGATAGACCAGGTGAATGAATTTGTATATTTAGGAAGCACGTTTTGACAGAGAAAATAAATAATATGGTGAAATTAGTAAGCTAGTGAATTCATCTTTGAAAGCACACAAGACAGATGGAAAAAAAAAAAAAAGGCTGAACTTTAACTGGATGACAAATACGAATGCATGATGAGAGTTCGAATATAAAGCAGCATGAGATGGAATTTTTCACTGTAATTTATTTATGTAAATATTAAACTGGAGCACATCACTGCATTTACAATATAAACTTATTGAATTCAAAACAAAATATGGTTTCAAAAGGCACTGCTTCAAAACACAGTACTATTATTGTTCTTTTGTACTTGCTAGTACTCAGCTCAAGTTTCCTCTTGTATTGCTTTCTTCTCAGCAAGTTTCATGGCCATACTAGACTTTTGTTAACTCTGTAGCTGCACAGCATTCATTGCTTAATTTTATTTTCTGTTGATATCATTCCCTTCCCATATCTTCACTGTTGCTTTCCTTTTCTTTTTCCTATTCCCTCGGATGACAATAGTTTTATCCATCATGCTAAAAGAACTTTCAGCCTGAGGACCATGAATGCATGATATCAAAGCCTTCACTATTTTAGATAACTTTGAGAATATGAATACTAGGGTGGTTGCCAAATATGGTAAAAAATGAAGTTTGTTGTATGCCAAATGGTATCCTGTCATATTGTTACATATGTTATATAAATGATTTCTACCAAATCTGGAGCCATTTGAATAATATTTAGAGGTGGCTCAAGACAAGCAAAAAGCTTGAACGTACACGATATAAGGTACTTAATCAATAGTCAATAGCCATTGATTAAGTATCTTATATCATGTAATAGTCAAAGCTTGGACATAAGCGATATCAGATACTTAATCTACAGTCAATAGTCATTACTCATATGCCAATATTAATTGCTATAAGAATTATCCAATTTATTATTCTTTTAACTGCAACTATTCCATTTAGTAGTCAAAATATTAAAATCATGTATTTTGTTTTCAGGTAGAAGGTAGCCTACTGTGGCAAGAAAGGATTAAAACGAGATGGTTACTAGGAATAGTGCTTCTGCTTCAGTTCAAACAAGAACAGCATTTCAAATTTGGCTGGTAGGATGCACTACGGAATGCATCAAGGGGAATGAAACTCCCTACGCATCGCCAAGCACTCTCTCTCTTCTTTCACGAACATAATGCAAACAACAGAACGATAAGAGAAAGCTCACGGCATGTTGTTAGGGAGGTTTCGAAATTCTGGAGTATGGCTCGTATCCCAACGACCATAGAGAGAAATGCCATTGATAAACGAAATTATGTTTGACAGACAGAAAAGACTAAAGAAGAACGCAAAACGATGAACCCTAACTCAAGGAGGCAAATGAAATTGCTTTCGAAAGAGATATTGATAAGCTTTTTGACATTGCGCATGCTGATGCCATGACCATGATTACCATCCCTGAAGATTGTGACTTCTTGCATGATCAAAGAAACGAGAGGAAAGTTAAAAAGCAGATTGATTGATGTTAAATTAGCAAAGAAAAAGGCTTTTTAGCAGGAAATGTCGTGAAATAGAATGGAAAGAGCGGGAAGAAAAAAGAAGAAAAGAAAGCCAGCCCAAGTCCAGTGATGAAACCATCATGTCGTCTGAAGATGACACAGATTTAGAGGAGGAACAAGTGAAAAGCACTTGTAAAAAGGTCAATACAAAGGGTATTTGTGGAGACCATCGTGAAAGACCCCGAGTATTATATCCCCAGATATTGCCTCGGCTCTCGATCGGACAAATATTAGCGATAGAAAAGCTGTGTTCCTGTTAAACAGCAGCTGCTCAGAGTCTTGCCCATGATGTTTTCAACTTAGCAATAAATCGGTCAACTATCAGAGATGCAAGGATTAAGCTCAGAACAGATCAGGCTCAGTCTTCAATGCAATGTTTTTCTCCAGACGTGACACTAACTGTTCACTGGGCCGGTAAGATGCTACCAGACATACAAGGAACACAATCCCTTGAAAGACTCCCTGTATTAGTGTCAGGACATCAAGTGGAGCAGCTTTTGGGCATACCAAAATTACCCAATGGAACAGAGAAAGCAGCATGTGATGCTGTTTTGTGTACTTTAACAGAATGGGATATTACTGATCAGGTAAAGGCGATGAGCTTCAACACAACCGCTGTCAACACAGGGCTCAAAGCTGTTGCTTGTACTCTAATTGGGACAAGTTTTGAACAGAGTATGGCTTGTCGACACCACATTAATGAAATTGTCATCAGTGAAGTCTTTACTTACTTTTTTGGTCTGTCATCTGGCCCAGAAATCGGTATTTTCAAGCGGTTCAAAACAAACTGGAACCTCATAGACAAAGGAAGTTTCACGACAGCACCTGATAATCCTATATGTTCAGAGGTTCTCGCGAAAAACAACAAGCTTTGAACAGACGCTCTCGAGTTTGCAAGAAAATCATTGCTGCAGCCAGGTGGGCTTGCACGTGATGACTACCGTGAACTGCTGGAGCTGACATTTATTTTCCTTGGTGGGACTCCACCACAAGGCATTCATATAATGAGTCCAGGTGCAATGCATCGTGCCAGGTGGATGCCGAACGTTTCTATACTCCATCAAAGTATGGATGTTTAAAAGCAATTCAAATTGATTTCGCAGGAAGAGAAGTCGGTCCGATAAATCAGTCTTTTTTGCCTCTTTACTGTGCAGTAAGGCTTGGATTTCGTGCACTCTTTCAACTGCCACTCCAGCAAATGATCTCAAATTTCTGAGGTCCGCAGTGAAGTACAGCACCATTAACTCTGGCATTTCCACAGCTGCCGTCACATTCTTTACATGACACCTGTGGTACCTCATTGAGGAACTAATTGCCTTAGCTTTCTACAGCCCTGAAACGGATATCAGCAAGAAGAAACAAATGGTAGGGGCATTAAGTAAACCCGGTTCCAATTGCCCGCCAAAGAGAATCACATTGGATGCAAGCACCACTGTCTCCAAAGAAGTTGAAGATTCTGTAACAGTCAACACCATCAACTTTTTCAATATTTTGGGGATTCCTTATGACTTTCTTACAAAGGTTGATCCGAATGACTGGGAAGAGGACAAACAATATTAGGAAGCCAGGAAATATGCAACATGCCTCCATGTAGTCAACGACGTGGCAGAAAGAGGAGTGAAGCTTATTCAGGATTTTAACTTAAGCATTACAAAGAATGAAGAGCAGAAGCAGTACTTGATTCAAGTAGTGTCTGAGCACCGCTCAAAGTTTCCTGAGCCTAAGAAGTATTTGCTAGTTGGTGATAGCACCGATAAGGCTGGAGGAAGTAGACCACGCAAACTCCGCAAAGTTTCTTGAGCCTAAGAAATGTTTTGCTAGTTGGTGATCACACCATTGAACTGCAATTTGCTTTAATAGTGAACTAACAATCTGACATGGATATGTTTTTTATTAATTAGCAACATTTTACTGTTTAAGATGTTTGATACTTACCAAGAGGGTAGTGCATTTACCATTTATCTATGCAAAACCGTAATACTTTATTATGTTATATGTGCTAGAAATTCAAGTTCTCTGAGCGACCAATAAATATTGTCCAAACTGTTTCAAATTTTTTTTTGTCATGTTTACTTTACGCATTGAAACCAAATTAGATGGTACCAACAAATAATTTCCAACTTTTAATTTTGACAGCCACCCTAATGAATACTTTGAACAACACCATGTATTAATTCCTAAATTCCTCCCCGCCCTTATCAAGCTTAAATGCAAACATTTATGGGGGAAAGTAACATTTAACAACACAAGATAGTGAGAGCATCGGGGGGGGGGGGATTACAATTAAGGAAGAAATCTTAGCTTCATCTGACTTCTGTTTTCAGAAACTTTCCTCCCATTTTTAAGCTGAGATGAAAATATTTATGGAATAAAAGGATACTTAACAACAACACTGAGCAAAAGGCACATTGCGAGAGAAAAAAATATGCTTATGGGAGAAATCTTCACTCCGTCTAACTTCCATTTTTAAAATTTTGAAAAATGGAATTCTGTCCTCAAATGGAAAACGAATCTCCCCCACCCCCACACGTACACCAATGCCCAAAAAAAAATTTTTTAGTTGTGCATTGATCTCAAGAATGCCTCAAATGATAATGGAAATGGCAGAATTCCTCGAATCCACAGAAGAATCTTGCCTGAAGACTACAGGGAAATCTTCAGACCACCTTAACTTTCATTTTCGAAAATCATCTCGCAGTTTCATGGTGAAAACCAAACATTTATGCAATAAAATGATATTTAACAACAATACTGGCAGAGGCAACATAGTGAGGGAAAAGAAATTTTGATTATGGGAAAAATCTTCACTCCTTTTATAACTTCTATTTCCAAAGGTCTGGAAGACAAAACTGTTCCCAGATGGAAAAAGACCCCCCCCTTTAATCCCAAAAACATTTCCCTTCATTTTTGCATCAATCTCGGGAATGACCCGAATGATAGGGGGGGGGGCAGAATTCCGTGAATCTGCAGAAGAATCTTATGTATGTAAAAGGTCATAGCTGCCTAAGGAAGATTTCACAGGTATGATGGATTCTCAAAAAAAGTCCCGAATGGCTGTGTATGAAAGTGTAATTGTTCCTACTCTGATGTAAAGCAGTGAAACCTGAGTACTGCAAAAGAGACATAGCAGTCATTTGTGTGCTGGAAAAATATGTTACTTATGGAGGATTTGTAGCAAGACATGTTCTGATCATGCGAAGAATGAAGATGTATTGCAGATGTGTAATATGTGGCAAAATGTTGTTAGTAAGGTGGAGACAAATATCCTTACATGGTTTAGCCACGTTGAAGAATGAGTGGTGAGATGCTTACTAAGAGAATTTATCCAGCCAAAGAGGCAGGAAAGAAAAGTACAGGAAAGCCAAGGAAATCATGGGAGGACCAGATTCAGGAACGTCTGCATGAGAAAAAGGTAATAAGTATGAAGTACAAAAGGTCTTGTGTCAGACATGTGATATGGATGTCAGTGAAGCTCGAGTTGTGTGCAATGATTGCTGTAAATGCAGACATTTGATACACTAGCAGTACATAAAATCTAGTTCCATCAGTTTTTAAATTTTAATGTGGCATATGACCTCTTTTGAGGAGCTAATCTCTGAATCTCACAGAACAGCTTAGTGATATATATGCACATTAAAAAAATACTGGAAGTTTAAAATTATATTTACAATTATTCTAAAAGTCACAAAGGAAACTTAAACTTTTTAAACTTTCAATAATTGTTTTTAAATGTTGTTAGTAAGGTAATAAAATGTTTTAAATGAAATTGAAATTTTATATGGTGGTCACATGACGTAGTTTAAAAGTCAGGAATTGCAAGTTAACAATAGTATTTATTTGTAGTTATGTGGTAGCAGTCATGCAGGTTCCTGGTAATTTTACCAGAAATAGCCATAAGGTCCTTGAGTTTGTGAACTTCGTCACTAAAAACCACCAGTACTCTTTTTCATATACTAAATTATTTGCAACAGTCTTCCAAGATTCTTTAGCACTCAATGAAACATGTTCACTCTGGATGTAGTTTCTGTTTCCTTCAGTGCCACTTTTTCACAAACTCAAGGACCTTGTGGCTATTCCTGGCACACACACCAGTGACCTGTCTGACTGCTTGAACACTTTATAGGATAATTGTCATTTCAGTTTTAACAATAAATTTTACCTCCAACAACAAGGAGTCACTATGGTATTTCAGCTGTAACCCTTCTCGCAGAAATCTTCTTGTAACATATTGAAACTTCTGTCATGGCTAAGTACAATTTTGAATCCACTGTCTGGTTTCAATATGCAGACAACATATTTGTTGTCTGGCCTCATTCTTCTCATGAATTACTTGAGCTAACTTCTGGCCATGAAGAGGTTGACAATTCCACTAATTTCCTGGATGTTTGTCTTGAAAGAATTGGTTGGTTGATTTTTATGGCAATAGGGCCATGTTTTGCCAAAGAGAGCCAGACACAAGACCATCAAAGAAAGAGTAATATAGAAAAGAGAACGAGAAACTAAACTCAGGTGCTGGCGCATAATCATAACCTCAGCAGCTTACAACTGACGAGAGTCCATGTGAAAATAACAGCAAAAGCTTAAAAATGGGAAAAACATCATATACTGTGTCAGCTCGGGCCGTGGGTGCGCTTACTCCCCAAATCACTGGAAAACCAGTTATTCCCATGCTGGGTGAAAGAATTGGAAGTAAAACCCTACATTTTGAATATTAATCATTCATTAACCCTGTCTTGATGAACTTTCAAGCCTTTGAAATGGCGTCCATTTCATGATTTTCTACTTGAAACAGACAATGTGACTTAAATAAGTTCATTGGATTGGTGGAAAACTAATGCTATCAGAAGTGATAACACCACTGATGCCATTCCTGAAGTTGTTCAACAACTACTTACAGCAACTGTACCATCAGGTGCTTTGGAAAGGATTTTCTCCACCTTTGGTGTACTGTAATAAAAACTGAGGAACAGCTTAAGAATTGGGAAAGTGGCTAATCTCTTGTATTTCTTTTTAAAACATTTTACTCAGCTTAGTGTAGTTGCCTAGCTGGTTCCAAAATGTAACACCTGCTTTAGTATTGTGGTATAGAATTAATCTACAGTGAATAGGGTACCTGTCACATAGTTCAGTGACTGTGGTGTGATAACCGTGACCGACAGTTGTTCACTGTTTAGAAGCTTGGTCTAGCAGAGCGCGTTCGTTGTGTATGTTTGTGTTGTTGTGGAACTAATACACTGGCGGAAAGTGAAAAAAGAACACCAAGAAGGAGACGTCTGATACCAACGAAATTTATACAGCATAATAACAGAATACACAGGATAATGTGATCAAAACATTATGGCAAAATACAGCTGTATTTGCTGGTAAACTGAAAAATAACATTTCCATGTAACATGGTTAGCACGAGGTTTAACCGCCATGAACTGCGTCACACTGTGCAATTCTGGCATGGAGTCTGTCGTACAGATGTTGGATGTAAGTTTAGGGTATTGAGTTCCAAGCATCCTCAACCTGGTTGCGTAAATCGGGGATAGTCGTGGCTGGCCGTGGAGACTGGATAAGTCGTTGTCCCATAAAATGCCACACGTGCTCAATGGGGGACAAATCCGGTGAACGTGCAGGCCATGGAAGTTGTCTCACACCCTGAAGTGCATCTTGCGTTGCACGTACGTGTGTGGGCGTGCGTTATCTTGCTGGAAACACCACGCTGGGCCGACCTTAAAAATGGCACAACAACGGGCTGAATGATGTTGTTCATGTAGGAGGTACTGTTTAACGTACCCGGTACAAACACTAGTTGTGTACGGGAGTGATAGCTGATCGCTCCCAACACCAGGAGATCAGGTGTAGGCCCTGTGTGTCGCTGGCGGATGCAAGAAGGGTGGAGATGCTCCCCTGTGCGTCTGCGAACACGCATACGGCCATCGGAGGCTCCCAAGCAGAATCTGCTTTCATCGCTGAACACGACAGATCGCCACTACGTTCTCCAGTGCAGACGTTGGCGACACCACTGCAGCCGTTCCTGATGGTGGGCTGGAGTCAGAGGTACACATGCCAGAGGCACATGTGCACGTAGTCCTGCATCTAGTAGACGGTTGTGGATTGTTCGCACAGTCATCTCAGGTGCAACGGCAGCTCGGATTTGCGTCGCAATGGATGTTCTGCTTGACAATGCAACTCTTCATATGCGCCGATCGGTCCGCTCATTAGTCCGTCTGAATCCCGGTTCCACGTCTTCTCGCGTGGGAATGTTCCTCGGACCATCTACGCCATCATCGTTCCACCACAGATAGTTCCCGTCCAATTCGCTCCGCAATACGACGATAAGACCACCCGGTCTCGCTGAGTCTGACTAGACGACCTCGCTCAAAGTCCGATAACTGCTGAAATCGTACACGTCTTCTATGTCCAGGCACTGCAGCTTCTTCAGGGTCTTCGCACGTGTCCGTACACTGACGACTGATTACATTCACTTCGCTGTACTCCTTAAATACCACCAACGATAATTTGCATATTATGCCGTGCTGTGGCGTAAGCACTCACCGGTTGGTCCCGAAATTAACATCACACCTACGTAAACTCGACCCCATTAACATATGTAAATTTCATGATCGTCCGCCAATTCCTTCTTGGTGTTCTTTTTTCACTTTCCGGCAGTGTAGAACAAGGTGTTCACGATCCTGTCTGTAACGATATAGTTTAAAAAAAAAAAAATCTTTATCTATGTGTGTCTATTTTTTGAAGTATAGTGCTTGTAAACTATAGACCATGAATATGACATGGTGGCAGCAGTAGTTCAACTCTCAATTCTTCAGGATACTTCTATTTTTGTTTGTCTTCGAAAGAACAATCTCGAAACCTTACCAGTTCTAAAATAGTAAATACTCTACTTTGAATAATTCAGAATTGAACTTAAACCGCCTTCACATATGAGATTAAATGGTAATTTAGCTGACAATTGGACGAAGTTTAAACAATGGGTTTTCTTATACACTGCCGGACAATTGCTAAGGACGGATGACAATAGCAACGATAGCAACCATAAAATGGAAGGCAGGAAAATGTGGAAATTAGCATAAGTGCGGGATACAGTAAGACGTGTTGTGCGTATGCAAATTTTATATTGCCGAACTTGTTCGTGACGTCATAGCGCTGATAAGAGATATAAAGGATTTGACGCGTTTTGACCATTGTTGTTCAAACGCAAAGTTGAAAGGGAAAGAATCAATAATCAATTGACGAACTTGCAATTTTCAGTATGTCTTCCCGACATCACCTAGATGATTTTACGCGTGGCAGTATTATTGGCAAGATTGAAGAAGGGCGAAAAATAACAGATGTTGCCAGGGAGTTCGACGTCAGCCACAGTGTTGTTTCAAGGCTTTGCAAATAATTTCAAACAAATGGAGAGTGTAGCAAACGTCACGGGGAGGTCGTGTTCGCAGTACGACACCTGCAGAAGATCGGTACATAGTGCTATCAACAAAAGACACCGGCGCAGCACAGCTAGTGAGGTAGCAAATCAGTTTATGGCTGCTACTGGCAAGCGGATCTCCCGAAAAACTGTCGCCAGACGTTTGCATGAAGGAGGACTATACGCCCGCCGTCCTGTTGTGTGCATCCCATTGTCCAGACGTCACCGTACCGCCCGTTTGCAATGGTGCCATCAACATCGCAATTGGACTGATAACGACTGGTCTGCTGTCTTCTTCTCAGATGACAGTAGATACAGTATCATCTGATTGTCGACGACAACTGATCTGGCGTGATAGTGGTACTGCATATTGTCCAGCAAACATACAGGAAAGGGGCCGATATCCGACATGTAGTGTCATGGTATGGGCTGGCATCATGATCAATGGCCGTACGTCCTTCTATGTGCTTCCAACTGGGACTATGACTGGCCAACGATACATTAATGATGTTCTGCTTCATGTTCGCATGTTCCGTGGTGCTGTCGGTGATAGATTCATTTTCATGGACGACAACGCAACATGTCATCGAACAGTCGCTGTTCAGGAGTGTCTTGAGAGCGAGGATATTCAACGCCTCGTATGGCCAGCATGTTCTCCAGATCTGAATCCCATTGAAAATGTGTGGGGTGCTTTGGGGAGGAGTCTTGCTGGTCGCCAATGCCCTCCAATAAACAAGAACACCCTCATCCGTGCACTGACAGAGGAATGGGATAAATTACCCCAACAGCTGCTTGATAATGTTGTGCAAAGCATGACACGACGTGTGCAATCTTGCATCGCCCTCCATGGTGGCCATATCCCGTATTGACATCTTACGCCGGAACGCTTGCGGACGGTAATTGCATTTTTTCACGTTTACGTATTCTGTACAAAATGGCCTGTTTGTCCCTTGAACACGTTCCAAAGCCTACTGGATTTCAGAGCACAATAAATTGTCTTTCTTGTAATGTCCTGGCATTCTGACATTTTATTTCACTTGGCATCCAACCACACTTACTTTTTTATGCGCTATATAGCCGTTTATGATCCGTCCTTAGCAATTGTCCAGCAGTGTATTTAGAAGCAACAGAAAAAATGGCAAAACCTGATAAGCTTATAGTGGCACTGTTATTAGGCACTATGGGTGAAGAGTGTATTGATATATTTAACAGTTTTAAGTGGAGCACTGAAGATGCAGATAAATTTCATACTGTGCTCCAATCTTTTGATACTTACTTTGAACCTAAGAAAAATACTGTTATTGCAAGATATAATTTTTTTAATTGTGTACAGCAAGAAAATGAAACTATTGACTCATTTGTTACTAATTTAAAACTCTTGGCTAAAGACTGTGCCTTTGAAAACCAAGAAGATAGCTTAATTCGAGACCTTTTAATTATTGGTATTCAAGATAAATCTGTAAAAGAAAAGTTATTGATAGATAGTGATAGACAAAGCTGTGGAATACTGTAGAGCACAAGAATACAGTGCACTGCAGGTTAAACTTCTAACAAAAGGCAGTGAAGCCGAAACAGAAGTAGTGAAATGTGAAAAATTTAATAGAATACCACACGAAGTTCATAAGCTTAGGGATACTTATGAAGGTTCAAATAATGAAACTAAAACTTACCCAAAGGTCAATATCAATAAAAGCAAACCTTGTTCTAAATGCAAAACTAATCATGAATATGGTCGATGTCCAGCATGGGGTAAGAAATGCCATAAATGTAAGAAACTTAATCATTTAGCTATATTTTGCAGGAATAAAAGAGTACATGAAGTAGGAAATAGTGATGAGGAGTCAATGAAAACCTTAGGGGATGATTTGTTAAAATTAGAATCTGTTGTTTGTGAGATACAATCCATCAAGTCTGAATGGAAAGAAACAATTCTTGTAAATAGAACTGAAATTACGTTAAAAATAGATACAGGTGCAGAGGTAAATATTCTTCCCAGAAAGAAATTACAAGCACTTGGTTTAAATCTAAATTTAAAGAAAACCAATAAATGCTTGAAATCCTATAAAGGACACAGTCTCACTGTCCTGGGAACATGTAGACTGTCTTGCACAGTTGGAAATAAATCTGAATTTCTCCAATTTTTTAAGAATCAAATGCTTTGTTGGGATTGCAAGCATGTGGGCATTTGGGTTTTGTGACTCTAGTAAATACTGTCATTACAGATAAATTAATAAAATAATATGATGATGTCTTCACTGGAAAATTGGGTAAACTACCATATGTATATGATATTAAATTCAAGGAAAGAGCAGAACCTAAAATTGTTCCTCCTCGAGTCATACCTATCTCTTTAAGAGATCAAGTTAAAGCAGAATTGAACAAAATGGTGCAGGAAGGTGTTTTGGGAAAAGTAACTGAACCTACAGATTGGGTTCGTCCCATAGTGGTAGTACAAAAACCTAATAAACAGGTTAGAATTTGTATGGATCCTAGACCATTAAATAGATATATAAAAAGAGAACACTACCCTATTTCAACTCAACAGAATATATTTGCCCAGTTGGAAGGAGCCAAATATTTTTCAGTTCTTGATGCTTCTTCTGCATTTCTACAAATACCTTTGGGAGAGGAAGGTTCCAAGTTATATACCACAGCAATAACATTTTTGGAAGATATAAATTTTGTAGATTGCCTTATGGCCTTGCCAGCTCTCCAGAGGTATACCAAAAAACAATAGATAATATTTTCATGGATTTGGAAGATACTCTTGTTTACGTTGATGATATCCTTGTCTTTGGCCGTAGGGAGGAAGAGCATGATAAAAGATTAAAAGCAGTGTTAAACACAGCTAGAAAATATGGTTTGAAACCCTCTAAAGAAAAAAGTCAAATGAAAAAAAGTTCTGTTAAATATCTGGGGCATACCTTGTCCAAGGAAAGTTTGTCTGTGAATCAAGACAAAATAAAAGCAGTGCCTCAGTATAGGTCTCCAAAAAATAAAATGGAACTACAGAGATTTATAGGTATGATTACATTTGTAGGTAAATTTATTCCCAATTTATAGAGTAAGACAGGAATTCTTCGCAAGCTTCTTAGTGATAAATGTGAGTTTATGTGGCCAGCCAATGAACAAAAGGCTTTTGATAAACTCAAAACTGTGTAATAAATATGTCAGCACTATCATATTTTGACATAACATTACATATCATACCACTAAGCTGTTCTCTGATATTCAGAGGTTAGCTCCACAATGAAATACAAACTACCAGATAATTTTTACTTACTGTTGCCGTATCAAATTTCTCCATTTACAGCGATCTTGATATACAACTCAGGCTTCACTTACATCCATCACATACTGTACACAAGATCTTCTATACTTCATACTCATAATCTTTTTCTCATGCAGACACTCCTGAATCTGATCCTTCCATGACTTATTTGGCCTTCCTCTACCTTTCCTTCCCGCCACTTGGGCTAAAAAGATTTTCTTAGTAAGCATCTCATCATTCATTCTTTCAACATGGCCAAACCAGTGAAGCATATTAGTCTCCACCTTGCTAACAACATTTTGCCTCACATTATACAACTGATTCCTCACACAATCAGAACGCGTCTTGCCACAAACCCTCCGTAAGTAACGCATTTCTCCAGCGCACAAACGACTCCTATGTTTTTTCTGTAGCACCCAGGTTTCACTGCCATACATCAGAGTAGGAACAATAAACACTTTCATACACAGCCATAAGGGACTCTCTTGAGAACCCATTATGCCTGTGAACACCTCCCAAAGCAGCCATGACTTTCAATAAAGAATTCACACGCCTACTAATTTCACCATCCAATTTGTTCTCTCTGTCAAACATGCTTTCTAAATACACAAACTCATTTACCTGGTCAATCACTGTGCCATTTAGGCATATATTACATTCAGTACTACCAGTTCCTCTCTCAAACATCATAGCTTCGGTGTAACTTATTTGACATTAAATGTCAGTCATTACTGTGTCACACGTTACGTAAGTTCTGCAATCAGGAGATTATTAAATGATGTTAGATACGTATGGGGCACAGTATCAGCGATTAAAATCAAGAAATAATGAACTATATATGTACTTACAATATCCGTAGTGGCTGTCGGAGCTTCTTATGTACACTTGTAATGAATCTACTCACAAGACATTGCCGTAAGTATCCGACTCACTCAATGAATGTGAGCTATTTGCAGTTGTGAAGTTCAAAAATAAAATTCATGATACTGTAAAATCTGCACCAGATAAAATTGAACAAGATGCATTTTTATAATGAAGGCAAATAAATCCTTGACAATAACAAAACATGAAAATGAATTAAAAACGTGCCGAAATTTTTAAAAAACGAACTAAAATCTTGAAGAGGAAATCATTTTGACTGCGAAGCACAAAGAAATCAATCTCCCGATTGTAAAGCATCATGACAACAACGAAATACGAAAACGAATAACAACTTTGCCGCAATTTTAAAAAACCAACTAAAATTTTGAAGAAAAAATAATCATCTTGACTGCGAAGCATACAGAAATAAACCTCCCGATTGCAAAGCACCAAACTAGTTTCTGCTAAAATTCATAGCCATGATCAGTGGTAGGTCCACGGACGTTGTAATTACCGCACTCACACGCTCCGGTATGCTGCTCAACCCGAATGCATGTTCAGCCCCGTCGTGTAGATATTTGCGCATCATGGGTTGGGTTTTACTGCACACGTATATGGTGTCGCCATCTGTAGTTACACAAAATAATCAAGTAGAATTTACGGAGTAGAAATATGCACTTGTATTTTTAAGAAATATTTGATGTAAGCCGTTTTATGTTATTGTTTTTCTTCTAGAAATGTTTTTCTCCTGTTCAATGAGGTACCTCCATGCAAACTGAAGCTCTACTGGACTATTAACGTTACAGTTGTATCTTTTGGTTTTCTCAATGACCACAGCCTCGGAGGTCAGAATCTGGGCATGTGATCTATGCAATGTTATAATTTTCGTGTTAGTCCCATCCGGAGTTACATCGTTTCTGATACAATGTTGTATTAATGAGGTTTCTTCATCTCTTCTTGTCCAATTCGTAATATGTTCCTTTAATCCAGTCAAAAATTTTCTACGTGTACTTCCGATATATACTTTGTCATTTTGGTTAGCATCTTGAACTGTTGGAATGATATAAACACCAGATTTATTTAGAACTGATCTATTATTATTAGTAGTAAGTATACCTCCATTATCAATGACTGTTTCTGCAATGTTAATATTGTGGTTGTGATATTTTTTTAAAATAGTACTACTAGAAGGTAAGTATGGAAATTTTCCATAATATTGCTTTTTTCTTTTTCATTATTATTTTCGGAATGATGCATATTGGCTGTAATGTTGTTATACAAAGATTTGATTATTTTTTTATTATATCCAAACTCTTCTGCAGTCTTGTCAATCCATTTGAGCTCTTTGATCTCTGATATTTTATTGGATGAATGTGTAATGGCTCTTTTAATATAAAAGCAGAACGCTGCAGTCTTGTATTTCCAAGGGTGTGTAGAATCCTTTGGGATAATTGCTTGTACATATGATGGCTTTCAGTAAAATGAATATTCAATATTTCCGTTATCATTGTGTATAGAGCTATCCATGAAGTTTAGCTGGCCATTAACTTCAATTTCTTTACTAACCTGTATCGACGGATAATAACTGTTAAATTTATTAATGAAGTTGTCCAGTTAAAGATTGGAGTGCTGCTAAAATAGTAAAATATCATCAACGTATCGGAGATATACATATGGTAAGTATGCATTGGAATGATCTAATATTCTGTTTTCAATGTCTTGTAGAAAAACCTCAGCCAGTAGCCCTGAAATTGGGGACCCCATTGGGGCGCCATATTGCTGTTTATAAATTGTCCCATTAAATGTGAAAAAAATATTACACTGCCGGAAAGTGAAAAAAGAACACCAAGAAGGAATTGGTGGACGATCATGAAATTTACATATGTTAATGGGGTCGAGTTTACGAAGGTGTGATGTTAATTTCGGGACCAACCGGTGAGTGCTTACGCCACAGCACGGCATAATAGGCAAATTATCGTCGGTGGTATTTAAGGAGTACGGCAAAGTGAATGTAATCAGTCGTCGGTGTACGGACACGTGCGAAGACCCTGAAGAAGCTGAAATGCCTGGACATGGAAGACGTGTGCGATTTCAGCAGTTATTGGACTTTGAGCGAGGTCGTCTAGTTGGACTTCTCGAGGCCGGGTGGTCGTATTGCGGAGCGAATTGGACAGGAAGTATCGGTGGTGGTACGATGGTGGCGAAGATGGTCCGAGGAACATTCCCACACGAGAAGACGGGGAACCGGGAGTCACAGACGAACTGATGAGCGGACCGATCGACGCATAAGAAGAGCGGCGTTGTCAAGCAGAGCATCCACTGCGATGCAAATCCGAGCTGCCGTTGCACCTGAGGTGACTGTGCGAACAATCCGCAACCGTCTACTGGATGCAGGACTACGTGCACATGTGCCTCTGGCATGTGTACCTCTGACTCCAGCCCACCATCAGGAACGGCTGCAGTGGTGTCGCCAACGTCTGCACTGGAGAATGCAATGGCGATCTGTCGTGTTCAGCGATGAAAGCAGATTCTGCTTGGGAGCCTCCGATGGCTGTATGCGTGTTCGCAGACGCATAGGGGAGCGTCTCCACCCTTCTTGCATTCGCCAGCGACACACAGGGCCTACACCTGGTCTCCTGGTGTGGGGAGCGATCAGCTATCACTCCCGTACACAACTAGTGTTTGTACCGGGTACGTTAAACAGCACCTCCTACATGAACAACATCATTCAGCACGTTGTTGTGCCATTTGTAAGGTCAGTCCAGCGTGGTGTTTTCCAGCAAGATAACGCACGCCCACACAAGGCACGTGCAACGCAACATGCACTTCAGGGTGTGAGACAACTTCCATGGCCTCCACGTTCACCGGATTTGTCCCCCATTGAGCACGTGTAGCATTTTATGGGACAACGACTTATCCGGTCTCCACGGCCAGCCACGACTATCCCCGATTTACGCATCCAGGTTGAGGATGCTTGGAACTCAATACCCCAAACTTACATCCAACATCTGTACGACAGACTCCGTGCCAGAATTGCACAGTGTGACGCAGTTCATGGCGGTTCAACCTCGTACTAACCATGTTACATGGAAATGTTATTTTTCAGTTTACCAGGAAATACAGCTGTATTTTGCCATAATGTTTTGATCACGTTATCCTCTGTATTCCGTTATCATGCTGTATAAATTTCGTTGGTATCAGACGTCTCCTTCTTGGTGTTCTTTTTTCACTTTCTGCCAGTGTATTTGTAATGAACAATAAAGCAGATATAATACTGTTTCTGACATTATCTGTAAGATTTTCCTCTTCTAATTTGGAGTTAATTAAATCGATAGTGATATCGGTTGGAGTATTGGGATATAGAGAGATAACATCTAAACTGGCCATTGTGAAATAGGAGATTTTTATTGTTTTTAACTTGTTGATAACTTCAGTAGCATTAGTAATACTGGCTTCATGGCTATTGTAAAATGGTTTAAGGTAGTTAAATAGTGCTCTCTCCAAGTCAATGGTTGGAGATAAATTCTTATTAACAATAGGCCTAATAGGTCTGTCTGTCTTATGCATTTTTATTTTACCAAAAATATTTGGTGTACAGGCTCCTACTGGTGGAATACATCTGCTTTTAATAATTGTAGGCAAGTCACTGTGATTTTTTATATTAGCGAAGTTCCTAATTATATTGTCAACAGGGTCTTTTTTGACAATGGTGGCATCCAACTTATTTATTGCTTCTGTCATCTTGTTATTATATTCATCTATATTTAAGATGACTATCTGCTTAGATTTGTCTACCATAATACATTTAACTGTAGGGTTGTTTCTCAATTTCATTAGGGCTTCGCGCTCATACGTGATTCTTGGATTTTCACTGGTGGTGTACATGTTGTTGATGGCACACACCATTTTAAATCTTGTAGGATCTCTAGTTGCATTAGGCAATCTTTGGATGACATTCTCAATTTGCAGAATGAGGTATTCAGTTTTCGGCACTTTTTGCCAATACGCAAATCTCATACCTCTTTCAAGTGCCTTCTTTTGCAGACTTGAAAGTTCCAAACAGGATTCATTTAATATAAAGATTTCTGTTATTAATCTCTATTTTATGTTTTTTGTTGTGCTTGTCATTTATTAGATTTTCGATTTTACGAAAGTGTTTTAATTTACATATTTCTTGCCGTCTGTCCAAAATTGCATACAGATTTATAAACTCAATCTTGTCTTTATCTTCATACTGTATACACTGATTGTACAGTTCGTAGTTTTTCACACTCATTTTATCAATATCCTTGCGTTTATTTTCAAGAGCAATATACCATTATGTCTTAAAAGAAAAGTGTTTGATCAATGCATCCTTCCAGTGCTTACGTATGGTGCAGAGACGTAGACCTTAACTAAAAGAGACATACAAAGGCTGCAGACAACTCAAAGAACCATGGAGAGGTGCATGCTTGGTGTAACCAGGAGAGATAAGAAGAGGAACTCGTGGATCCGAAAAATGACAAGAGTGGAAGACATCATGATCAGAGTTAAATCCCTGAAAATTTTAGATTGGATTCCAAGGGACAGGAAGAGACCCAGAAGAAGACCACATGGAAGATGGGTGGATGAAATTTGAAAGTATGCGGGAGTGACATGGAGGAGACTGGCACAAGACAGACCGTTGTGGAGGAAACTTGGGGAGACCTTCGTCTAGCAGTGGATTGATAATGGTTGACAATGATGATGATTACGAATTATAGCTCTCAATCATAACAGCTTACATGTTTCAATGATACTACGATCTTAGTAGTTGATAGGGTTAACCCTAATTTGAAGAAATTTTGGCGTAACATTGTTATTCTTACAGGTAGTTAGGAAGTTCAAATGTTCTACTTCCTTGCAAAACTTAATTCGATTCTTTTTAAAAGTTTGAATATCCTACGCAATATATCGTGGTAGCATAACACTAAGGGCTAGAACAAAACAAAGGACAAAAAACAGCCTTAACAAGCACATATATTGCATCTCCAGTTAAACACAAAATATATCTTTGTTCAAATTCCGCCAATTTGCAATGAACATATTTTTACGTGACCACGATAATGTAACTTATTTGACATTAAATGTCAGTCATTACTGTTTCACACATTACGTAAGTTCTGCAATCAGGAGATTATTAAATGATGTTAGATACGTATGGGGCATAGTATCAGCGATTAAAATCAAGAAATGAACTATATATGTATAGTACTAACAATCTGTAGCGGCTGTCGGGGCTTCTTATGTACGCTTGTAATGAATCTACTCACAAGACGTTGCAGTAAGTATCCGACTCACTCAACGAATATGAGCTATTTGCAGTTGTGAAGTTCAAAAATAAAATTCATGATACTGTAAAATCTGCACCAGATAAAATTGAACAAGATGAATTTTTACAATGAAGGCAAATAAATCCTTGACAATAACAAAACATGAAAATGAATTAAAAACGTGCCAAAATTAAAAAAAAACGAACTAAAATCTTGAAGAGGAAATCATTTTGACTGCAAAGCACATAGAAATCAATCTCCCGATTTTGAAGCATCATGACAACAACGAAATATGAAAACGAATTACAACTTTGCCGAAATTTTAGAAAACAAACTAAAATTTTGAAGAAGAAATAATCACCTTGACTGCGAAGCATACAGAAATAAATCTCCCGATTGCGAAGCACCAAACTAGTTTCTGCTAATATTCATAGCCATCGTCAGTGGTAGGTCCACGGACGTTGTAATTACCGCACTCACACGCTCCAGTATGCTGCTCAACCCGAATGCATGTTCAGCTCCGTCGTGAAGATATTTGTGCATCGTGGGTTGGGTATTTTAATCCAATCCCTAATCCAGGGCGAAAGGAGCTGTCTGAAGGTGAGATGGAAACCATTCCCAATCCCGGACAAAAGGAGGTGCCTATCTCCCAATCCAGGACGATATGAGGTGTCAACTCCAAAACAGGAGTGACTTAAGAAACTAACTAAACGTCCATTACGTTTACAGAACTATTGTTGTTAAGAGATTAATTAATTGTCCATTATGCCTACAGGACTATTATTTTATAATAATGAGACTATTAAAAAACGGGGGGGGGGGGGGGCATGTCACATAGTTCAGTGACTGCGGTGTGATAACTGGGACCGACAGTTGTTCACTGTTTAGAAGCTCGGTCTAGTAGAGCAGATTCGTTGTTCACATTGTGTTGTTGTGGAGCTAATAGAACAAGGTGTTCATGATCCCGTCTGTATGACATAGTTTAAAAAAAATAATAAATCTTTATTTTAACTATGTGTGTCTATCTCTTGAAGTACAGTGCTTGTAAACTATAGACCATGAATATGACGGTACCCACACTATGTGACATAACTACATAGGGGTAAACAATATATAAATAAAACAGTACAATACTTTAATAAATTAAGTAGATATTTCAGTTTTTCTTTCTTTATTTTTTCAATACAATTTTCTGTCTTCCCTTTCATATCTTCAAGTAGATTCAAGTAATGAGATCTTTTGCATTTTTGAAAATCATGTGCAGCTCAAGAATGTATTTTTCACAGTTTGGCAAATTACAGGCAACACAAGAGGCCAGCAAATATTCAAAAATTCAAAATAGTTTACCAATCTTATAGTAACACATGCATACCAATTTTGAAATCTAAACCTTTTATCTTCACCACGTACAGATTATTCATAAACCACCAATATAAATTTTACTCTATAACAAATACAATGCAAGAGTTGAGACTGCTTTTAAAAGATGTAATTATAATATTTTTTGGGAAATGAAGGCTCAAATTATAAAAATAATCTGATCACTCTTGGTCACTCAACGTATCACAATAACAATGTAACTACATTGTTATCAACAGTAAAATGTCTCACTTATTAAATGTTTACACACAAAAAAGATTATTTTGATAAGAAAAAACATCTAACTCAAAAAAAAAAACCTGTTTTAATTTTTTAAATAAAAAATTCACAAATCCTGTTTCCATAATACAGTATACAGTCAACTCTTGTTATAAGAAAGTTTAACATAGCAAAGCAACAAAGACCGGAAAACACGTGTGTGAAATGTTTCTCGTCGCTAGCAAGGAATGCCAAGGTAAGCATTATCCTCTAGAATATTGTACAAGTTATTTTAAAATAGTGCACGTAAAAGAGAATAGCAGAATGATTAGAGCTATATAATAGTCAGAATTAGAACTACTAATAGGAAGTTTAAGGAGATTGAAAATCAGTTTCTTATAACAGAATTTGAATTAAAATGGTTAAAACTTCGAAATGAAAGCAGATAGATAACGTACAGCACATGTATTTTATGAATAAACAAGTTTATATCAATATCTACCGTTTATTTAAAAAAATCTGTTATAGAAGTCTGCTTTTTTGCATTTACCATTACAATTGTCTCACATTTTTTGAGTTCAGTCAAACATTACTCTTTCTCTGCTTCTTGAGCACTTGGAAATCCTACTCACATAGTCCTTCACCTTCTGAATCATATCCATGACTTCCACCCGCGTCGGTAGATGCGGCTCAGAAAAGTTGTTATCCTCTTCTTCACTGCTGCTCCCAGTTTCTTTAACAGAATTCACTTGGGCCAAAATTTTGGCGTCTATCAGCTCAGGCGATGTTTGCACATCGTTATCTACGGTGACAAAATCCTCAAAAGAAACACCTTCCACATCCAATTGAACCCACTTATCGAGGGGAACTTCATCCTCAAAGTCTTGTTGTAGTTCATAATTTTCTTCATTATAAAATCCAGCTTTCCGAAAGTAGTTCTTAATTACTGTAGAGTCTACTGAATTCGAAGTGGCGTGTACAAAATCAATGGCAATTTTCACATCATAATTTTCATTATAAAATCCAGCTTTCTGAAAGTAGTTCTTAATTACTGTATAGTCTACTGAATTCCAAGCGGCGTGTACAAAATCGATGGCAATTTTCACATCGATTTTCATCTCCTTTCTTGCCTCCATGTTTAAAACACTAAGCTGCTGTTCTCCGATATTCAGAGGTTAGCTCCACAAAAAAATGCAAACTACCAGATAATTTTTACTTACTGTTGCCGTACCAAACTTCTCCATTTACAGCGATCTTGACATACATTCGGGCTTCACCGTACCTGCCAACCTGAGAAAATTCAAATGTGTACAATTGCGTGTGAATGACATTTCTAATGACTTTTTTTAAAACTATGCAGAACAACATTTATAATGATTTTTTAACTATGCACAAACAACATTTATAATGATGTTTGTACAAGTAAAAATAAATGCAAATATTTGTGCATTTTATAATTTTTAGATGTTTATAATATAAAAAAATTATATCACATTTTGATACCATACTAAACGTTTTCCATCGTCCGTAGCGGACCGACGATTTCTATAGCATACTCGACGTTTTCCATCGTCCACAGTGGACCGATGATTTTCAGAGCATACTCTATGTTTTCCGTCGTCCATAGCGGACCTATGATTATCATAGCATGCCTGATGTTTTCCGTCATCCGTAGCAGACCGACGATTTCCATAGCATACTGTGGCACACAATGGTGCGAAATTCCCACCTCTTACAATATTTTATTTATAGGGATATTTTTAACACAAAGTACAGAAAATTTTCAAAATCCGGAAGAAGGGTTCTTCCGGCCAGAAAACCGGAAGACCATATAAAAAAACAGAAAACTTCCGCAAATTCCGGAAGAGTTTGCAGGTATGATTTAACTGAAACATTAACAAATATTTCTCAAGGAAGATTTAAATTTTTTTTTTTTTTAAATATATGAAAATGTGTAAAAAAATAGCGATCTATGCGTAAAACCATAAAGAACAGTTAAAATGAGTAAGTTTTACGCTTAATGCATAAAAAGTTGGCAGGAATGCTTCACTCGCATCCATCACATGCTGTACACAAGGTCTTCTATACTTCATACTCAATCTTTTTCTCATGCAGACACTCCTGAATCTGATCCTCCCATGACTTTCTTGGCCTTCCTCTATCTTTCCTTCCTGCCACTTGGGCTAAAAGATTTTCTTAGTAAGCATCTCATCATTCATTCTTTCAACATGGCCAAACCAGTGAAGCATATTAGTCTCCACCTTGCTAACAATGTTTTGCCTCACATTACACAACTGCAACACATCTTCATTCCTCACACAATCAGAAAGCGTCTTGCCACAAAACCCCGTAAGAAACGCATTTCTCCAACACACAAACGACTCCTATGTTTCTTCTGTAGCACCCAGGTTTCACTGCCATACACCAGAGTAGGAACAATTACACTTTCATACACAGCCATACGAGACTCTCTTGAGAACCCATCATTCCTGTGAAAACCTCCCAGAGCAGCTATGACTTTCAATGAAGAATTCACACGCCTACTAGTTTCACCATCCAATTTGTTCTCTCTGTCAAACATGCTTTCTAAATACACAAACTCATTCACCTAGCCAATCACTATGCCATTAGACATATATTACATTCGGTACTACCAGTTCCTCTCTTTAAAACCATAACTTTGTTTTTTCCCTTATTTATACTCAGTTTGAATTTCATGCAAACTTCGTACATCCCAGAACATCAGCCTAATGTGCTTTTAGGCATCAGATGATCCCCTGATCAAGGGGCTGCAGATCAGAAGTGGTGTTTGGAGGGAGATACAACACCTGAATTGAATCCAGCTTTATGCAACATCTACGGACAGAACAGTTGTCCAAAACAAGCAGAATTTTCCTCTTCTGTGTCTTCATTTCATTGTCTCATTCCTTTAACCAGGCTTTGAAGATAGAAGAGGTCACCCAAGCTTTCTTATTAGAAAGATATTTCACTGGTAAATATGAAATCCCTGCAAAACACAGAGGTTTCTTCGATTTACTAATCACAATGATTTTTCTCTTGTCTGAACCATCCATATTGCACGCAAGAAGTCAAGTGTTCCTTACTTTTTTTACCATGACATTTTTTATTTTTGAATGCAAAACTTTTATCCGGCATCATTCGGAAAAATAATCTGGTGTCATCTGCATTGTAGACATCTTGTGCATCATATTTAGCAATGATCGGTATTAACTTGGTTATCCATTCCTCTGCAGTGGTTTTGGAAACTGAGGCAGACTCACCACACAGCTGATGGCAAACAATATCGTACTAATCTTTGAATCGGCTAATCCAACTCCTGCTGGCCTTGAAATCGGTATGTCCAAATCCAACGGCAAAGACTCTGGCCTTCTCTTCCAAAATAGCACCACTAATAGGTAGATTGCAGCCCCTGTCTTTGAACCACGAGAGCAGTGCACTTTTAATGTCAGGATATGTGAGAGCATGAATCCTTTTCCCATCTTGCCTTATGGTGCCAGACAGGATTTTTTTCCCCTGCGCGCTTAGAATGTTGGAAAGTGTGGAGGCTGGAATTCCAAATTCTGCAGCAATATCCATCTTCTTCCTTCTGTTATTAACAGCTTCAATGACCTTTCTCGATTGACAGAGCTTTACACTTTGGTGCCATTGTACACGAGCAACTGAAAAAAATCTAACAACTCAGAACTGTAACAACTAACACTTCATGTGATGTCTGATCGGGTTGGACAACATGGTAATCTGGGGACCCGTTAACTGCACACCGACCCTGCAACTTCACACTAGTAAATGTTCCCAATGCGCTCTCTCCACTTACACTCACGCTAGCTACGTCATTCAAACATGGTTTCGAATTTTAGGTATGTCCCTCATATCAAACAACCAGGTCGCTAGTTTGCTCACTAATGGAAACAGGAAGAAATAGAACTCAAACACAGTGCAAAATGAAAAGATGAGAACAAAGAATACATATGTACTGTATGTAGCAATGTACCGATCTTCATCTATGAACGTGCAGGTGATGACCTAGAAGTCTTGGAAGGGGTAAGTCAGAACAGGATTTACCCCTTCCAAGAAAATGTTTATCATGCATTGCGATGAGGGGCAAAGGGAAAAAAACGACATGCATTATCTGATGGAGGTCACTCCGAAAATGGCCTTGAGATTCCATGGAAGATAAAGAGAAGAAACATTGCAATACAGGTAAAAAAAAATTTATTTTGGAAATAAATTTTCTGGAACTTTCTTGTAACCGAAATTCGACTTTCTTTGATTTCTTATAAACATGAAATGTTACGTTCCTATACTTTAACAATGGGCCAACCAGTTATAAATTTATTTTGTATAACCGTAAATTTCTTATATCAGAGTTTCTTATTACAGGAGTGTACTGTATTCCTAAACACTGATTTTCCTTGTGATTTTGTTGAGCGCCACTGAATTGCAAGCTTGGCTTGTTTTCAAAGAGTTATCACTGTATTTTTGAGAAAAACTTGGACTTTCCATATTTGATTTTACCAACAAAATGGCATTATCACTTTCTTTAAAGTTTAACTTTTCTGAAAATGCAGTTTCCCATTGCTTAGTCACTTCTTGTTATATATCAACAGACAAAAAGAGTAAGCATTTTTTTTTTTTTTTGTTTACAAAAAAAGTTCAAAATCAGAACTTCAACTCTTTGCCACTTTCTTTTGCTTCCTGTAATTAGTCATTTTCTCTGCAGAGGGCACACAGTAGTGTTTTTAAACACTAATTTCACTTTAAACATTAGAAAAAATGTGGGCTCTGCTCTTTGATACAAAAAAATGTGACTAACGAGTGAGAAAGCACATGATTTAAGTAAAATTAAATATCAAAAAATGGTGCATTGTTTACTCTGCCATGAACACAATTTTATGGGTCACAGAAATAGCTCAGATTCCATCACAGACTGATAAGTACTAATTTTGAAATTTAATTTTGCTTTAAGGGGATTGAGACAAAAACGCAGGCTCTACTCATTGATTTTGAAAAAGGGAATGTTCGAAATAGGAAAACGTGTAACTTGTTAGAAATTTATATATATAAAAAAAAATGTTCTTTTTCACAATTACCAAAGATATTAAAAATAAGGACCATGATAAGAAAAATATAAAAACTAAGCATATAATCAGGAAAAGAATTGAGGGATAGGGGATGGTTTTGGTCATAAAAATTCGAAATTCCGAAAATCATGGAACATTCTCATCCCTGCTACAGTAATCATTTCTGGTGGTTCCATTTTCGGCTCGCAGAAAGCATGAAGACATCCAAAAAATACCGAAAAAAACAAAAGAAATGTCATGATATTTAGAACACGCAATAAACAATCCCAAACATGTATAATAAATTTTTAAAAACTTGAAAATATGAAAATAACTTTACATATACACTCGCGGACAATGAAATTTGCACACCAAGAAGGAAGCATCAGATTGAATTGAAATTTTATGGACGTACTGATACAGATGAATGATACACATGATGGCAAAAGCAGAGATGCAGGACAATTACAGAGGGATCTGTGGCAGACAGTCCAGTCAACCTCAATAGCACGTTGCACCACCTCGTAGGGCGATACATGCTGGAATACGGTTCAACATGGAGGTGAACAGACGCCTGATGTTGTCCTACAGCAGATTGGCCCACACGTGTTGGACAGTGTGCTCCAAATCTAGGATAGAGCTCCACAGCGGCAGCCGGCGTTTCAAGTGGTCCCACACATGCTAGATAGGGGACATGTCTGGGGAGCAGGCAGGCCACAGAAGTGCCTGGACATGATGTAGGCAGTCCTGGGCAACCTGAGCCATGTGCGGGCGGGCATTATCCTGATGGTATATCGCGTCCGGAATCCCGGCCAGGAATGGGCAGTAAGATCTCATTCACATGCCACTGGCCCGTCAATGATCCACGCACCACTACTACAGCTGATCGGCTATCATAGGCAATTGTTCCCCAGACCATAATGCCTGCAGTGGGGGAGGTGTAGCGCTCGATAGCAAAGTTGGGATGGTGCCATTGACCAGGGGACCTCCACACCTGGACACAATGATCATCTATCCCCAAAACGAAGCGGCACTCATCGTTAAACACCACACGTTGCCAGCCTGTTGCGTTCCGCGTTGTTCTGGCCTGGCACCACTGCACACGGAGCCGGATATGTTCCGGTGTTAATGGCAGCACACGTAAGGGGTGCTGGGATTGCAGATTCGCTTCTGCAAGGCGTTGGGGGAAGTCATTCGTGGGCACACAGAAGCCGCTACATCTGCCTGTATAATAGAACGGGACACCATGAGACCCGTTAGTGCCTGGCACACAATCCATCGATCCTCTCTACCGGTGGTCCTCCTGGTCTGCCCGGAGCCGCTCCGCCATGTGGAAGTGCCATCACGTGTCCAATGCTCCCAACACAGTCAGCCGGTATGGTTAGAACGATCCATGTGGCGGGTTATACGGCGCGCCGACCACTCTGCAGTTTTCGGCCAGATGATCAGGCCTCTCTCAAAGTCCGTAAGCTGCGTAAATCAACATCTCTAGTGTCTACCCGGCATTCTTGTCACTCTGTACTCTTGCTTGCGTCGGCCGGTGCTTTTCGCTTTCATAGGACATCGACTACACGCTGGTTTATAAGGCTGCCGGTTCGTGCTTGCAGCGCCACCACAGGGTGTGCGGTCATGCGCACTCGCACCAAACGTGGATCATTTGTATGCGAGCCCGCACTCGTTTTCTTCTAGGTGCACAAATTTCGTTGTCCGTGAGTGTATGTTGAACATTACTTGACTGAGATTTTAGATTTCCACAGTATATTCAATGTTTCTCATACTCGCTGGTTCATATTCAAGGGACCAACAGTTCCCCATATGGACTATGGAGAATCTGTAGCACTTGGAGTGTTTGTAATAGTAGTAAACAGGGCACATTTACAGAAAAAATGAACAATGAATTGCAACTTACTGAAATTCCACAAAAAAATCAGATGTTTTCACCAAAAGAGAAGGAAAAAATGGATTCTGAGCCACTGGGTTCAAAACCCAGTCATAATCCAATTAAATCTGAACACAAGGCAGCTACCATACATGAGACTGATGAAAATACAAAAGTTGAACGTTTTAATTGCGTGAAAAATCAGAATGTGTGGCGAGAAAGTGTGAATATAACACAGCATGAGCAAGACTAAATTGTTCATCGTAATTTATTTATGTAAATATTTAACTAGCGCACCATTATATTTGCAATATAAAATTACTGAATTCAAAACAAAACAAAACAAAATGATTTCAAAAGACATTGCTTCAAACACAGTTTTTTTTTTCTTGTTTTGTTGTTGTACTTGTTAGAAAATCAGCTCACGGTTCCTCTTGCACGAGCAAGCCTTGTTTTCTTCTCAGCAAGTTCCACAGAAATATTTGTCTTGTTTACTCCACAGCTGCACAGCATCCATTGTTTAATTTTTCTTTCCGCTGATATCTTTCCTTTTCCATTTCTGTGTCACTTTGTTTATGCCTTCAGATGACAATAATTTTATCCATCATGTTGAAAGTTCTTTCAGCATGAGGACCATGAATGCTGATATCAAAGCTGATAAATACTTTCAAACACAATTGCTTCACCTTCTTAGAAAAATTTTTAACTTCACCACTTCCGTTTTCAGAAAATTTCCCTTATCAAGCTTAAATGCACACACTTATGGTGAGGGGGGGGATAACATTTAACAACAACAACACAGCAGAGTGAGAACACTACAGGATGGGGGATTACAATTACGGGAGAAATCTTCGCTCTGCCCCACTTCTGTTTCTGGAATTTTTATCCTACATTTACACTCTGAAAACATTATTACACACTGAAATACAAATATTTATGGAATAAAGTATCTAACAACAATTCATGGCAGAAAGAACATTATGCGAGAAAAAAAAAAAAAAGATTATAGATGAAATCTTTGCTATGTTTTCCTTCAGTTTTCGAAAGTTTTGAAGGATTGAAAACATTCTCCTCCTCCCATCATCACCACCAATCCCTAAAAAAATTATTCTCAGTTGTGCATCAATCTTGTGAATGACCCAAATGATAACAGAAAATGTGGTATTCTCAAATACACAGAAAAATCTCATGCCTGAAAATTACAGGGAAATTTCCGTGCCATTTAACTTCCATTTTCGGAAATTGTTGCTTACAGTTTCCAGCTAAAATACAAAAATTTATGCAATAAAATATTAGCAACAATACTGGACAAAGGCAGCCTCACAAGAAAAAAATTACAATTACAGGAAATTTTTTTCACTCCATTTAACTTTTGTTCTCAAAAGTTTTAAAAGATTAAATAGTGCACCCCCTCCCCACCACACATACTAATTCCCAAGCATTTCTCTTCAGTTTTGCAATCTCAAGGATGACCCAAATGATGATAAAAAAGCAGAATTTCACAAATCAGCAGAAGAATTTTGCGCAACAGCTACGCAAAAGTGACACCGCCAGAAAATCTTGAACTGCACTGGTGTCAAAAATTAACATGACAAACACAAAATCCACATGACAGAGTTGCCACCCCGGTGGCACAGTGGTCTAAGTGCTAGCTTATGATCATTCCTTCCTGAAGGGTCCGGGTTCAAATCCCGGTGAGACATGGATGTTATGTTTGTCTTACGGCATTGCCTCTCTTCCTTCTCTGGAACCAGTGACTCTAAATTAGGGAATGTGACTGCTTATAGCCCATTGAGTTGCTCATGGTGGTCGTTAAACCTTCAATCAAAAAAACATGACAGAGTTTAGTGACAGTTGATACAACCAGACATATGTCAATAATGCAGCAATACACAACAGGAAAGGAATAACATCACTGCATGAGGAGGAAGCATGCACATGACAGCATGGCAGTCCAAAAGTGATGCAGCCAGTGGCGCAGATTTTGAGGGGCTTATAGGGACAGTGATTACCCCAAATAGTGATATAGCCAACACAACAAGTCCTCATGCTGTTTACAAGGTTGTGAATGACAGTTTGGGGTGATAAGTGCCACTCCTCCACCAAGGTGCATCACAGTCCCAGGAGGGTTCTGGGAATGGGCTGCCAGATTTTAATTTCTCTTCCCAGGTAATCCCAGACATGCTTTCTCGGGTTTAGGTCCAGAGATTTCACAGACTACTCCATGCTGTGAATACCCTCACTCTCCAGGTATTAGCTGACTAGCTGAGCCCTATGGGAACAGGAGTTATCACCTATAAAAAGACACCAGAGCAGCGGCTTCTGTGAAAAGCCATACATAGAGCTGTATGATGTCATCCCTGTAGTGAAAAGCAGTTCGGGTACCTCCATGGCTGAATGTGTCTTGCCTCAACACATTCAGCCATCTTGCTATCTCAGCTTGAAATTGCCCTGCTTCTAATCTGCTGATCACTATGCACCATAAAGTCTTCTGAGCAATGGTGCAGAGCCACTCTTCCCCTAACAGTCCAACTCAAGCTTCAAATACTGCATACCACTCAAAACATTTATCAAGGTCACATGCCTGAAGCTTGACGATGTATGGTTATCATTTGCATATTTTCATAGGAGCTAGAACAATGTTGTACACAAACTTCCCTTTCATGCCTCTGAAAAATCTTTACAATTGGTAATCTCATTTTGGACATATTCTCAAATTTGTATTTGCCATGTTAATTTTTGGCACCAGTTTACATAACATCACCTAGGGACAAAAATGGGAATGGATAAAATTCTACGACATATAACAGAATTTTAGGACATTTCCAGGACAGGTACAAACCATGCTAATAATTTCTTTTTCTTAAAATTATCTGACAAAAATGACACTATCAAAATCAATAAATCATGAATCAAAATTTTATAATGAGATTTGCATACAGTTTAAATAACTCCAGATACATGAACCGGATAAATGTTAGAGAAGATATAGGTTGTACTTTACACCAGAAATGCTGCTCTTCCCCCATCCCCACAGAAGTCAATCAAAACAAGCTGCAGCATTTGATCAAAATGATTGCCATAAACAACTATGTGAATAGTAAAAGCACCAGCATGTGATAGAGCTCAAAGCATGAAGTTTTACTATTTAACTATTTCCAGAAAAGTGACAAAATTTAGATATGTGCATTTAAATAACATATTAATATTCGTACAAAATTAAACCTAATACATTTTATGAATTACTACATTCACCAAACACACAAACTAGAAAAAAAGCATGAGCATACATACCACTATCACCTTTCTTGACAATGGCCCCTTCATTTAGAAGCTGAATGGCACGTTTAATATCCAGATGAAATACAGCTGTTGCAGCAGCCCGACTGAAATCTTCTTCTATACGGAGACTGAAAACACACTTATGAGAAAGCTATAGACAAGCAAAAAGAAATACACAAAACACAATTCCAATTGTAATGAAACTGCTTTTGTGATACACAAAAATACGTGTCAAATGTAATATAATCAAAAATTAAGAATTAATCTCCAGAACACATGCAGAGATGAACTCTCACTAGTTAATACAATCCGGCCCAATGCAGATGCATTGTGATACAATGTAACACAGAAAAGAAAGAAAAAAAAAACCCTGTACACATTCTTTCCATCAAATTATCCTCAAAAATGTATCAGAATTTTTCTCAACTGCTTCATTAAATTAAGAGCAGCAAGCTTGTTTTACAGAAGAAAATGCAATAGACTTGACAGTCGCATAGCAAAATAACCTATATTAGCTACTTTCATTATTTGTTATACACTACGAATTTCCAAGAGAAAAGTGAACTGAAGTGCACACAGACAGTGTGGTATCCTTTATAACATACACTGAAAATGGCTAAAATATTAGGAACACCTACCTAATAACACGTTGGGCCAACTTTAGCCTTCAAAACAGCCTCAAATCAGTGTGGCAGGGATTCAAAGAAGTGCTGATATCATACTACAGCTATGTTCAGAAAAGCGGAAGTAATGGCATCTGGAGGAGGATTTCAATTAAGAGTAGCTCTTTCAATCTCATTCTACAGGTGTTCAACCAGGTTAAGTTCTGATGACTGTGGGGACCATTTTAGCATTTTGAAGTCACTGTTGTGCTCCTGGAACAACTGTGTGATGATCCCAGCCATGTAGCATGGCGCATTACCCTGCTGGAAATAGCCCTCTCCATCTGGAAATGCCATGCATATGTACTGGTGTGCCTAGTCCACAATAGTCAAGATACCAAGTGGTATCCAAATGCTGTTCCAGAAGCATTAAGGAACTCAATGCCTGCCATGAAAACAGACTTCAGACCATTACACCATCTCCACCAGATTGCACAGTTAATGCTGCACAGCTGGGATCCATCGATTTATGGTTCTGATGCCATATTCTGGCCAGTTCATTAGAATGTATTACCTGAAAATGTCATACATCAGACCAAGAGACCTTTTCCCAGTACACAAGGGTCCAGTTTTGTGGTGCTTCTGTGCCCACTGCAGACAATCTGTCAGCTTTTAGCAGAGACAAGTGGTGCACAAAGGGGGAGCCCACTGTTACAGCCCATTTGCACCAACATACAACAGGATGTGTACGTATGCTGAAATTCTCTCAATATCACTGTTGTACTGTGTGGTTACTTGACACAATGGAGCTCATTTGTAACCTCGTACAATCCTCTCCAGCCACTGTTGCCCCAGAACATTGACCAGCTGTTTCCACTCACAGGTAGGACACTGACTCCTTGTTTCGTTGTTTGTGTACCAATCACCGTACACCCTCAATATAGTTGCTCTTGCATAGCTGAGAAGGTTTGTCATTTTTAAGATGCTTGTACCTGTCCACCTAGAACCCACTATCATATGCCTCTTTCAAAGTCACTTAAATCAGAAGTTTTTCTCATATTGCCACTATCTATGCTTTGTACAGGTCTGAATCTTTTGCAGTAAGCTGCTTATAAAGCCATCTCTATGTCATAGTTGCATACATCAGAAAGGATGGCACATGTCTGATTGCTACAGTGAAACCAGTCAAAGACAGAATCCAAGGGACTGGAACTATTTTCCATTTTAGACAAGTGCATCCATGGAAACCATTGAAATGTAAACAACTGATTTTTTTTTGTCATGCTAATAACAAATTCAACATAATTAGTGATTACCAATGGTGTAGGGTGACCTAAAATTTATCCGGGGCAATATATTTTTAAATTGTTCTCAACCTTCTTCCGTACTGTAAAACATAATTTCAGTGGAATGTCAGGTTTCCAAATGCCACTTGCTAAAATCATACTTAACCTCATGGAATGAGGTAAAAATTTTATTTACATATATGCAATGCTGCATAACATAAAATTCAAGTTTATGTTTTTGCTTTTCTTCACTTATAAAGAAACTGAGCTTTATTTTTTTTATTTATTTATTTTTTTTTTTTTTGCTTGACAAACTTCTGGATTCTGGATAACTTCCATTTTAAAATTCTCAATTTCTGAAAAATGAACTTTTTCCTCAACAGATAAAAGAGTTAAGGCATTTAACCATTCTTTGCCTCACTGTATTACGTAAGCAAGTTTTTACATGCTTCCAAGTAGAGTTCTAGACGGATTCTTATGGTTTTGCACTAAGCAAATATTTAGTCGATGTGGACCTAAGTCTTTAAAGTTCTTTTTTTCTTTATCCTTAAAACTAAAAGGGTGTTCCAATAAAAAGTCTACTTTGTTCAGTTTACTTACATGAATGATCCTAACAGCGGGCGGTCGTAGTGAGCGATGGGTTTGCCTCCTCGGGGCGCTCCGTGGTAACAATGGTACACACAACAGCAACTAGGGCCTCTGTGAATCTTGGAGAGGTGCAAGCTAGTTCTGTGTGACATTGGCAAAAAGACCCCAACTCACTGGGTTTTGTTCCAGAATCCTTAGGTTGAATGACCAACTGGAACCCTCAGCTGTGGGCTAATCCCCCACACTGATGTACTTACCTGATTAAAAAGACAAAAAGAAATATTAAGAATGACTCAAGTGTGGGATATGGTGGACCTACCACACTTGAGAAGGATGGTCCACCACGGAATCGACCTGGACTTTCTAAACGGCGTATGAGAAAGCGATCTCGGCTGAGTGAATATAAGATTGGTGTATGGAATACTAGAGGTATAAATGGCAAGATGAGTGAGGAGATGAATAAGTATAGACTGGCTGTGCTGTGTGTAAGTGAAACCAAAAAGAAGGAAATTGGGGTAGAAGAAGTGAATGGCACGGTGAGTGTGTGGTCTGGAGTATTGGATAATATGAGAGGACAGGCTGGTGTAGGTGTGATTTTAAGTGAAAAGATGAAGAACAACTTGATTCACTATAGTTGCATAAGTGAGAGAATTCCCTGGATTCGTTTGAAAGTGAAACTTCAGAGAATTGCAATTGTTGTAGTGAATGCTTCTTGTGACTCGGAACCTTCTGATAAGAAAGAAGATTTCTGGAATGAGCTAAAAGCTGTTTTGAGCTAGTTTGGTGCTAAAGAAAAAGTTATAATAGCAGGGGATTTCAATGCTAGAGTAGGCATACAGAATGCAATTTCTGACAATGTTCTGGGTAAGTTTAATGATCCTTGTGTGAATGATAATGGTGAAAGATTAATTGAACTCTGCATTGAGAATGATCTGTGTGTATCTAATACATTTTTCAACCACAAGTATATACACACATATACTTGGGAAAATCGTACTCTTGGTCAAAAGAGTGTGATAGATTTTGTTGTTTACGATCAGCGTTTGAAACAGTTGTTGACACCCGTGTGATGAGAGGTGCGGATGTTGGTTCTGATCATTACTTGGTAGTGTCACGAGTGAAACTTAATGTTGGTTGGAGGAAAAGGAATGGGAAGAGACCCAGGATAGAAAGAATAAAGGTTGATAGGCTCCTTGAAGATCATCAGCGGTATTCTGACTTACTCAGAGAACGACTGAAGGATCTGAAATCTTGTGAGAGGGATGTAGAAAAGAAGTGGGAATGTTTTAAGAACTGTGTTGTTACTGCTGCTAAAGAGGTCTGTGACACCACAATAGTGGGTAACAATAGAGGTGATGCTTGGTAGAATAGTGAGCTTGACGAGGCAGTAAAGAAAAAGAAGGAAGCCTATTTGGGGATGTTGCAAGGTAGAGTCTCTGTGGATGAATATCGCTGTAAGAAGCGTGAAGATGCTAAGCTGGTTCACCACAGTAAGGCAAAGATAGGAAAGAGAAAGTGGAAAGGCGTGAACTGGCTTTTGGAAAGATAAAAAGTCCTTCTGGAAGTACATGAGACTCAGGAAAAATAGGGGAAACAAAGTTGTAAGTTGTGTGAAGAATGAGATTGGGGAAATGATATGGGAGCCCAATGAGTTAAGTGACAGATGGGACGAATACTTCTGTGAGTTATTAGATCAGGAGAGCAAAAATGATTCTGAGACAGATGCAGATGATGTCACAATGAGGGATGAAAGCACAGGAGGGATCTCAAGAAAAGAAGTGTGTAAAGCTCTAAAATCTCTTCAGAATGGTAAGGCTCCAGGAGTTGATGGCATAACTGCAGAGATGTTGAAGTATGGTGGTGACTCTATAATTGACTGGTTAACTGAAATTTGCCAGTTGTGCTGGGAGTTAGGAATGGTCCCTCGGGATTGGAAGGATGCTATCATTGTTCCCTTGTATAAGGGAAAAGGTGATCAGACTGAATGCAAGAACTATCGTGGTATTAGCCTACTGAGTGTGTCAGGGAAAGTGTTTGGCAAGGTTGTTATTGAAAAAGTACGGGGTCTTACATCAGAGAAAGAGTGGGATGTTCAGAGTGGTTTTATGCCTGGTAAAGGCTGCACTAACCAAATTTTTGCATTACGCATGATGATGGAAAAGTATCTGGCTGTTGGGAAGAAAGTTTTTACTGCCTTCCTAGATTTAGAGAAAACTTACGACCGAGTCAATAGGACATTTTTGTGGAAGGTATTGAATGAATATGGTGTTACTGGGAATCTACTTAATAGTGTAAAAGCCATGTATGCTGGTAGTAGAGCTTGTGTACGAGTGAATGGTGTTTTATCAAAATGGTTTTCCATTGGTGCAGGAGTTAGACAAGGTTGTGTAATGTCACCATGGCTGTTTAATATATTTATGGACGCATGCATGCGTGAGGCCAAAATAGATAATAGTGGTTTATGTCTTGGTGATATCCGTGTGTGCAGATTGCTGTATGCTGATGACACTGTCCTGTTGGCAGAGAGCAAAAGTGAGTTGCAGAGTATGTTGACTCGGATGCACGAAGTTTGCATGAAATTCAAACTGAGTATAAATAAGGGAAAAACCAAAGTTATGGTGTTTGAGAGAGGAATGGGTAGCACTGAATGTAATGTAAGTATAAATGGCACTGTGATTGACCAGGTGAGTGAGTTTGTGTATTTAGGAAGCATGTTTGACAGAGAGAACAAGTTGGATGGTGAAATCAGTAGGCGAGTGAATTCTTCTTTGAAAGTCATAGCTGCTCTGGGAGGTTTTCACAGGAATGATGGGTTCTCTAGAGAGTCCCGCATGGCTGTGTATGAAACAGTAATTGTTCCTACTCTGATGTATGGCAGTGAAACCTGGGTACTGCAGAAGAAACATAGGAGTAGTTTGTGTGCTGGAGAAATGTGTTACTTACGTGGGGTTTGTGGCAAGACACGATCTGATTGTGTGAGGAATGAAGATGTATTGCAGTTGTGTGATGTGAAGCAAAATGTTGTTAGCAAGGTGGAGACCAATATGCTTCGGTGGTTTGGTCATGTTGAAAGAATGAGTGATGAAATGCTTACTAAGAAAATATTTTCAGCCCAAGTGGCAGGAAGGAAAGGCAGAGGAAGGCCAAGGAAGACATGGGTGGATCAGATTCAGGAGTGTCTGCATGAGAAAAAGATTATGAGTATGAAGTATAAAAGATCTTGTGTACGGCGTGTAATGTATATCAGTGAAGCACGAGTTGTATGTCAAGATCGCTGTAAATGGCAAAGTTTGATACGGCAACAATAGGTAAAAATATCTGGAAGTTTGTATTTCTTTTTGGAGCTAACCTCTGAATCTCAGAGAACAGCTTAGTGATATGTATGATCCTAACAGCTTGACCCCACAAACAAAAATCAACCGCTCACTGTAGGACAAAGCAAAAGCAAAACTGCTACTCTTAAACTGAAAGGCAACCAGCCCTGAAAGACAGTTTTATGTGTACACAGTTCAGCACACACCTGAATACTGCATGGGGAGAGTCTCCTCTCCCACATGCAGTATTCAGCCATGGCCACGATTCAGGGCACTCTAATAAACAGATATGGAAGGTTGTAATGTGTTACTCAACTATTGTAATGGCTCAAATTTACATTCAGAAAATCTGGGGGACTGGTTACTAATACTAATTTTCTTTCAGAATTTTTCCAGTTAAAGGAAGAAACAATTTTCTTCTCATTTTCATGTGGGGCTTAGACTCGGATGCCTATAATGAGACTGATGATTACTTAAAAAATGCATTTTTCGTACATACCTTGATCAACTAAAAATCACAAACTTCTATTTTTTAAAGAATCCAACATTGATTTCTTTCTATACAGTAACATTTACAATATGATACTCAGTCAGAGCACATGCAATACTCATTAACTGAAGTAATTCAGTTACCTAGGAGAAGTGCAAAATCTTAAATATCTTGAATATTTTGCAAGGTTTGTTGATATGTTTTTAGCCTAGTTGTTGGTTTCTATGTTCACCTCCTCTATTTCATCATCCTCACTGCTACTGTTTTTTTCTTCAATTTGATGTCATTCATCAATAATTTTGTCAGGATCTTCATTACAAGGCTGAGTCACAATGTTGGTGTCGATGTTTACACAATCCTTTGCACTGATAGTTACAAAACTGGCTCTGTTTAATACTACTTTCAGATCATTGGAGCTTTTACCACACATCAGATAAGTCCTCCAAAGGAAATTTTGCTCTCTTGAAACGAGACAGTCATTTTGGATCATGCACTCAAGCGATGCTTTTGCAAGCTATCCAATAGCGTCAAAAACAGTTATGGATCTCATTAGTTCGCTAGAAGAGGATGTGAATTCCATATTAACAAGAAGCAACTGCATAACAAGTTCCTGATAACAAATTTGACACGTTGAATAATCCGTTGAACCATTGGCTGACAAATGCAAGTTGTGTTTGGTGGAAACCAGTCAAGTTTTACATTTGATAGGTCAAGATTAGAATGGCATGTTTCATTACCTAAAAACAAAAACAGATCCTGTGTGTTTTGTCTTTCCATCTTTATAATAAGTTGTCAGTCACACGGCCATAATTTAAGCTGTTATCCAGGCATTCTTATTCAATTTCTACTCAAAGGGTAGCATTTTTAAATCCAAGTTACTAAAGCATTATTGTTTGGTTGCATTGCCAATCACTAATGTTTTTTCATCTCTCTAGGAATAAATCCACAAAGAAAAAGGAAAACTTTAAGCAGTGGCAGCTTTTCAGGTGAAGTAGGTGAAGTGCCTCTTCACCTATTTTATTTGAAATAAGATTTTATTTAATAATTTCGTGTAATATATTCTTTTTTTGCCTTTATTGAGTGCCAAAATTCCCAAAATTTTGATTAAATATCAATTCACAATGCGCGTTCAATACGGAAAACAAGTCCTTATACGCAAAATAGTTCAAGTGAAGAGCTGAAATGAGAATGCTTGGAAGTCTGCAGTTTTCGTCCGAGTTGCCATGGTAACTGTGACGTCACCCTCCTTTATCTGACAGGCAAGTGAAGTGTTTTAGCATGAGACGTCAAGGCTCTGCATCTGGAGTCGTGACCTTCCGAAGAGATCGCAGTGGAACGGGACGGATTGCCAAGAGTTCTTTGCAATCCACTAGGGCTTTTTTCTTGCGGTGTTTTGGTACATACTTTCTGAAAGAGATTTGTTTTTTCGTATTATGTGATTGTTTGTTAAAAACTTCATTAGTTACTTTAGTTTCGTGTACAGTTTAACTGATAATGATAGTTTTAGTTTTCAGTATGTATCCTGTGAACAACATTGTCTGTAATTTATTGCAAACTCCGTTCAATCGGTGGAAAGATGAAAATAAAAGAGACATTTTACTTCAAGGACGACAGACTAATTCACTGACAATTGTCGCCAAGAAAGAAATCAAGAAGAGCGGTAAATCTCACAATATTAATTTTAAAAATTGTTGGTTTACTGAATATAAATGGCTTTGTAGCCCTTCTGTGTTACAAAAATTATTTTGTTGGCCCTGCTTATATTTTAGTAATAAAATTCAGCTTGGAATAAAGACAATTTTCAGATTTCTTAAATATAAAATGGTCACTTCACAAACGTGGTGATCCTAGCACACATCTGAAATGCGAATTAATGCTAAATAATTTTGAAAAGAATCAGGACACCATTGCCGATGCCCTGAGTGAGAATGCTAGGCTTTTGAAAATGCATTTCAACGAAAGCGTTAGTTTAAATAGACTTTTCCTGCAGACAATGATTGATGCAGTACTGTATTTGAGTAAACAAGAACTAGCATTCCATGACCATGACGATGGCATTGACTCGATAAATCGTAGAAATTCAAGGTATTGCTTTAACTGTTTATATCAAGAAGTGCTTTAAAAATTCAAAATCAATACAGAACGATAAAAATGTCTTCACAGGTGACTCAAAAACTATTCAAAACAAATTAATTGAATGTATTTCTGAATATATAAACGATCACATCAAAAATGAAATAAATGAAGTTCAATGCTTTTATATTCAAGTAGATGGGAAGACATAACCAGACTTCCGAGTGCTCTTTAAATAATAAAATCTGTTGATTCGGAAGGTGTATTGGTTGAGCGATTTTTGGATTTCCATGGTGTGAGTGAAGATAGAACGCCAGAAGCTTTATACAAAATGCTAGACAAAATTTTAGAACAGTTTGATTATTAACACAAGTCAATAGGACAATGTTACGATGGGGCAAGCTTAATGTCTAGACACTTTACTGGGCTCCAGAAAAAATGAAGCATAAAGCTTCTCAATCTGTTTTTGTTATTGCTTAGTACATCGTTTGAACCTTGCATTACAGCAGAGTTTTTCTAAAATTTCTAAGTGTCGAATATTTTTTGCAAGCCTCAATGTAATTCCTTTGTTTTTTCACCACTCAGCGAAGCGATCGCTTCGCTGAGTGGTGAAAAAACAATACAGTCACATCAGCAACCGCAAGATGCATGCCAACCATAACAGAAACTCGATGGTCCTCCACTTCGAAGTTAGTAAGGGTAATTAGTTGAAGATTGGGATAAATTGAAGGAAGTATTCGAATTTCTCACAAATAGTGACCAATCAGACAAAAAATCAATTCAACTTGCCCAAGGGTTTTTAAATGATATGAACATTTTTGAATTTACATTTTTGGGAATAGTATTTAATGAAATATTTGGCTTCACCGACCTATTATTCGAAATTTTGCAGAAAAAATCACTAGACATAAACTACTGTGTTACTCAAATTAAAAAAAAACTTATGAAATTTTGAGCCATAAAAGGAACGATGAGGTATTTGGAAGACTGTTTGGAAAAGATAGCAAAATCCCAGAAATAAGCAGATCTAAACGGGAATATGTTGCTCTTACACAAGATACAATTTAAAAAAATTATAAACAATTGTATTTTGAAATTTTGTACCACATTCTTATGGAAATGGATATAAGACTTCAAGACTGAGAAACTTAAACTTCAATTTCAATTTCCTTGTCTTGCTGACACAACCAAATTTGGCCAATTTAATTCATGCTTTCCCTTCTCACGCTTTTGAAAATCTACAACATTTTTACGGAAAAATATTTACTAAACACCAGAGCCTTAAAATTGAACTGAGTCTTGTATATTCGGGTGAAAAATTAAGGAATATATTGACTCATGAACTTCTTCGAGTGCTTCATGAAGATAAAGGCATTTTTACAGAAGCATATAAATTGGTTTCCCTGATTTTAACAATTGCATTTGCAAGTGTTTCTGTGGAAAGAAGTTTTTCTTGCCTTAAAAGAATACAAACTTACTCAAGAAACACTTTCTCCAGATAAACTTGCTTCTTTGGCAAATATTTCTATTCAGAAAGACATTATCTTGATGTCATGAAGAAACAGCCATTTTATGACGACATAATCGACAAATTTTCAACTTTAAAGGGAAGAAGAATTGATCTAATATATAAAAAAATAGGTAAGTTCTCATTAACCAATTTTCACTGAAGATAGTAGATATCTTTTCATATTGCTCTTGTAGCTCTTCACCTATTTTTCCTACCACGAGCCGCCACAGACTTTAAGGCATTCCTGTGTTCCTAAGAACTTTTCCCTCTAGTACAGGTTTCACCTTTTAAACACAAAGTTTTACTTTGAAATGCCTGGAAAAAAAGTTTCATCACTATTAGCAATGTTTTGAGATAAGCCTCAAATAAGTATTGATAATTTTGTATCCAATCCAAAACTTTTTTGTTGTTGTTTCTGACATCTGTCATTTCACCACAAATTTCCTTGAATGAAATGTTTCGTTTCTCTCACTAACCATCCATTAGAAGAATAGAACACCTTTCCAAGATTTTTGGCAACACCTCTTGCTCATGTTTGCAGCATAGGGTCCAAAATTAGAAAATTTCTCATTCTTGTACTAACAAGCAACTTCCAACAATCTTATTCAACTCAATTCCAGTTCTTCCCATTTTTCTCTTCATGGAGCAGTTACTTTTATGTCACTGCTCTGTTATCTCATATTTTCACTTTAAAATGTCATAAATTCGATTTTTTTCTGCCACTGAACTTCTCTGCCAAATGCTTGACACTCACACTTTCTTTTTCTTGTGCATTTCAATAACTTTTATATCCAAATCGAGCACATTTTTTTTGGCACCATGGAAGATGCAAATGAAGGGACTCAACTCACAACAAGCAAATGCTGTGAACAATAATTTCTATGAATAAATGTTAGAAAATTAAATCTGATCATCATGCTGAAATCTGTGAAAATCGGCCAGTTGCAAAGACTTCGGACTTTTTTGCAAAGAAAGCAATGTTGGTCACATGACTAAAACCTATATCACACTATGTGCTTAAGGAGAAGCCAAACAGTGGGTGTGCTGCAGTGTGTGTTTGTATAAACAACCCAAAAACAATCTGTCTCTGTTTAATTATGTGATCTGTTTGGATTCATCATTACACATTGTCATGTAATGTCATGTATTCACTTAAAATACTTGATGGCATGGGAACATATGAGAGCTTTCTGTTATAAAGTTCATTTACTCTTTTGCCATTTCTGTTTCCACATTAGGCAGGTTCTGTCTTAGACAAGTTAAATAGTACATAATTTGCTAACTGTTATTCCAGGGAAAAAAAAAAAAAAAAAAATCCATTTTGGACAGATTTCTGTTTTGTGTAGATTCCATCTTAAACAGGATTTACTGTACTGGGCATTTCTAATAATTTACTACTTTAGTGTACAGTATAAAACTTCTGTAACTCGAACTTCTATGAATCAAATGCTTCAATAAGAATTTTAGCACTTTGCTCAAAATTCTTATTTCCCCCATTTTTAACTCTATATAGCTGAATTTCTTCAAGCCAAATTTAATTTTTTTAATAACTTGAAATGGCATTAAATGTTCTGTAGTACAATTTTCATTTCATAATTCAAAAATCCAAGCTTTCAGGAAACAAGCGGACATCATTGCTATTTATAGTTGACTCTGCCATTGAGCAAATATTGAACAGGAATGTGAGACCATTTCTTGAAATCTGTAGTTATCTATCCCCCAGAATATAGTGCTATTCTAGACCTGCCCCACTCTAATCGAAGCTGTAGTCAAGCATGGTTATGACAAGACACTGTTTACTTACTTAGCAGCCTCCTTGATTTTGTTTAAGTGCAAAGAATTTTCTGCCTTTTCATCCCCTTGCCGTGTTAATAAAGGAGAATGGGATGATGACACATGGATTACATAAAGACATTTATCTAGAATTTTAAGTGCATATGAGGAGGATGACACTTTTAATGCTGACAAGGCAGGTCTTTTTTATAAATGTCCGTTTGGATAAAACCATATGACTTTCAAATCTGATGCATGCCAAGGCAAAGAAACATAGTAAAGATAGTGTCCCTCATGATAGCTGCAAACATGTCTGGTAAAGAAATACTTTCACTTTTAATTGGAAAATCTAAAAATTAAAGGAACTTTTCACATGTTAAAACTCCTCGTTTGGTACAACAACAACTAAAAGGCCTGGATGAAGTCTTAAATTTATGAATCTTGGCTCCAGAAAATTCATAAGAAATTTTCCAATCAAAATGGAAAAGTTCTAACAAATGAACTAAAGGCTATTAAAGTTGCATTTTTACCCCAAAATTCAACATCAAAGCTTCAGGAAATGGGCCACAGGGAGTAATAAAAGCCTTGAAAACTTTTACACAAAGCACAATGTGGCAAAGTTAATTTCTGCAGTTGACAAGAAAAATGGTTCTCAATTGCATTAGAGAAGTTCATAAAAAGCATGAAACCTGAAACTACTGCAGACTGCTTTCGAAAAGCTAGTTTCAGCCATTTTACGACAGCAGTGCAAACTCCAGTGGATTACTCAGATGTTGATGACAAAACTACATCTACTTAGTAAGTTCCAGGCAAGTGAAAACTAAGCAGATGTATTTTGCCAAGCTTGTGCAGTTCACAGACAATTGTGGGCTGAGGTATTCCCAGCTCATTTGGCAGTTATCTACTGCTTGTGCACGGATTTGAATCAACAGCTTGACGTACAGCTTCAGAATTCACCATTGAAGGTCTTCTAGCACATGCTTTGTCTTCAAGGCTGCAGTTACCATTTTTAAATTGCTGAAACCAAAATCTTTCCATTCTTTCAGACACTACTCTTTTACCTTCCACAGCACAACAATTTTCCCTCGCTGCAGTGGTCAACTTTTTTTAAAGGAAAAAACTGTAACAGCACTTGGATTGCCTATTTCTCATCCATAGTTTTTGACAGTAGAAAATTATCCAATAAATCGCGGCAGTGTGTGCTCCTATTTATACCAACTAGACAATGCCAGTTTCCTGATCATGCATTGTTCTTAGCTGCATAACTCATGAACACTGAGTAACTGCCTGACACAGGACGTCACTTCAAAATAGCGATGACTTTGGAATCATCCTAATAAAAATGCAACCCAACTGACTGATGTTAAATACTTATCACTGAAACGAAAATCTGACTTTTTCTAGATGCTGAGATGGTTCTTAAAACCAAAAGGTTTTGAACTATTCATTAATTTCATAACATTAGAAATTCCGTCTCACTTGCTATTTACAAAATATAACAAATTATAAAAGTGCCAAAATGTTTTTTTTTTTTTAATCATATAAATTCAATCTCACATTTACCAATACAAAACATTTAAATGCTAACAAGAAAATAAATTACCAGTCTAAGAAAACATCAAGGGAATGTGAGTTCGTAACATAATTCAAAAAACCACACATCTGGAGGGCTGCTTTCCTGGGGGAGAAAAAAGTGATCTATTCATTCCTTTTTGGAAAGTGATAGAACATTCTTCAGCAACATAATACTCTCACAAGGTACTTACACTAATGAAAATTCAAGGTTTAGATGCAAACACCAACTTATTTTATCATATTACAATTCGTATAAAAATATTCTTCAAGCAACTCACCTGTTTTTATAGAATTATACATGTGGCATTTATTATATAATGCCTCCATGTTTAAATATTTACTCCCATATAAAGTATCGAAATGAAACAGAAAACAAAATATAGCCCACAACATGTAATTTGCTCTCATAACTTTATTTTACCATGTAATTTTCTTTGTGTTTGATAAAAAGTCACCAGTGCTAAACAAGATTTTTGAACCCATTTTTTCTGTAGAACTCAGACTGCCCTTGAAACCAATTCTTTGTAGGAGCTTGAACTTCTCACCATATGTGAAATGAATTCCTTTGAGAAGTTTTCTTAAGTGCTACAAACAACTACAGGTCAGATAGTGCTGAATCCCAGCTAAGGTGATGGTGTGGAACAACTTCAAATTAAATACTCCCTATGATATAAGTTTGTTGACGACTGCTTCAGGATTATCTCCCGCACCAGTGGTCAGTATATGAAACTGTAATAAACAAATATATCATAATTGCTTACAAACTTAGTAAGTAAAATACCCACCTTTTGCACTACAATATCTGCAAACATTTCTAGCATGTGTTATGTTGGCTTCTCGAGAGAGGTGCTCACGTTGGTCCACGAACAAAAAAACACACCGAACCTGTACAACCCGAAAATTCAAATATGACAATTCACCAACACTTAATCCAAAATTAATGCAATATTGATACGGAACAAAAAGGGCTATTTACACCTTGTTAAAAATAGACTGGTAAGACTGCTTGTGCTCCAAACATTCACAGAAATTGCATACCACTATAAGAACAATAAAAATGCTAAAACAAATTCTTTCACCAAAAGGCCAAAAACCATTCTAGACAATTTATTGCAATTCCCTATCATAAGACACTAGAAAATTCATGTAATAGAAGTTCAAACTAAATATGAATAAATTTCATAGTCAACATATATAAATATGAATTGTACCTAAAGTTAAAATCCATTAAAATCTTACCCATGCCATACCACAACAAGCCGACTTTGAACAGTTCACGAAACACCACTAGAAACAAGGCTCGAATGAACCACCGGCCATTCTCGTCATAAGTAAGTCCATAATCTTCGCATACCCTGCGACAACAATCTCTCATTCACCCCAATTCACCAGCCCGAGGCCTTTCGCCACCTCCTGCGACATCGTCAGGAATGATTACTACTCTCTTTCGTGGACACGGACACTGTGTTGTAACATCATCCGTGATTTTGGGCCACGTCCATATCGACGTGTATTCACTACTACAGAGGCTCCAGCTGGTGTCATCAATTGAGAATCCTCCGTCTTTGATATCTTGGCTTCGTCCTCTCCTGTATTTTTGTTTTTATAAATTTCTTCACTTTTCTTTTTTTCCTATATGTTGAATTATTGTTCTCTTTTTATTAATTGCTTCCATTGTAATGCCAATTGAAAAGGGTCATTCCATGTGAAATCAACCAGCAAAAACAGCATTTTCAACCTGACCATTTTTGATTTTTATGAAACTTGGTATATTTGCAGAATTCGTCAATATAAACATATATGAGTTTTTTCAGAATTTTTAATGCATGCGTTTCTGAGTTATTGATTTTTGAAATTTCAAAAAAACCCTGAAATTTCATCATCTGAGCAAACTTTAACTGCCAATTACTCGGGTTCTAGTAGAGCTAGGGTCATGAATTATGGCTCATTTTAAAGATCTTGAATTGGGCTTTCATTTGATATGCCACACGACACTATTAAGAAAAACTTAATGTCAATTTTAAAATTTTGAAATTGAAATATTAAAAAACGTGTTTTTAAAAAATCAGAAAAAAATATATGTTTAACAAACATTATTTTTCTACATATCCTGAAAGTTTCATAATGGGATCGCTATGGGATCACTATAAAAAAATTAATAACATAGAAGGACGTTACTAAACGCACCATCAGTGACTGAGGAATTGTTTATTTTGTCTGTCTAAAATGTTATCCCAGGTCTTACAAACACTGCAAATGTTAATGAATTAATTATAATTAGTTAAAAAGTTAATATATATCCATAAGGGTAACAAATTGTGTTTCCTTCCTAGGTTTTAAAGTAAAAGCAAAGTAAAAGATGGATGCCAGCATACCATTCACATCAAAAGTTTCAAGTGTGGTTTACTGTTGCAACCCCCCCCCCCTTGGGAAACCAAACCATAAATATAACAAAAAAAAAAAATCTGGGACCAGTTTCCAAGAATCTATTGCTACAGAACAAGTTGCTCAAAACTGGAGACAAGATCTGTGACAGTTGTCGTAAAGCAATCCAGAAATTTCACTCTGAAGCTGCTGAACATTCCTCTTCACCTTTTGACGGCTATGATGAACAAGAAGCCGAAGGCCATGCTGTTCCATCTGAAAACATTGAAGTATCAACTCCTGAAAAAGAGCATGCTATAGAAGCATTTAACAGAAGTTTACAATGTCTGGATGAAACACCAATCAAGAAAAAACGCCTGCAAGAAAAAAAATACCCGAAGAGAAATATAAAAAAGTCCAAGAAGCATTTCGAGCAAAATTATTAAAGTTAAGTCCTGCGTCGGAACCAAAGGATATTTCATCTTTTGAACCAGAAATTATAAGACAGTTGAAAGAAAAATTTCATTCCACAGAAAATAAAAGCATAAGAATGCAGATATTGAGTACACTGCCTAAATCTTGGTCACTGAAACGAATTGAAACAGAATTTAGAGTTTCAAATTTTATGGCCAGAAAGGCTAAAAAGCTAGTAAAATAAAAAGGTATCATGTCTTCTCCTGATCCAAAGCCAGGAAAGACTTTAGACAAAGACACAGCAAATTGTATACAAGAATTTTATGAGAGTGACGATGTAAGCCACCAAATGCCAGGAAAAAAAAAGACTGTTTCCATTAAAATAGATAATAAGCGTCAACAGGTAAAAAAAAATTGCTTCCGAGTAATTTGCGTGAATTGTATACTCTTTTTAAAGAGAGATTTCAAGAGAAAAAGGTGGGGTTCTCCGAGTTCTCTGAACTTCACCCTAAGCACTGCGTTCTTTCAGGAGCAAGTGGCACACATTCTGTTTGTGTTTGTACAATGCATCAGAATGTTACACTGATGATGACACAATGCAAGTTACCTGAATTAACAGGAGACACTGTTCAGCCAATAAACTCCTATAAAGATGTCCTTGCAAACATAATTTGTGGAAACCCTACATCTACATGTTACTTCAGTCAGTGCAACAACTGTCCAGAATTAGAACAGCTCAAGCAGCAATTTGAAGATTGTTTTGATCTAAATAGTATAGAAAATGTGACATTCAAGCAATGGATGCAATTAGAGAAGAGGACAGTACTTGAAACATTATCAAAATCCACACAGGAGTTTTTGGACCTGTTGTTTGGAAAACTTCCAGCCCTGCTTCACCATTCTTTTATAGCAACTCAACAGTCAAGTTACTTAAGACATCTTAAAGACACAATAACAGAAAATCAATACATTGTAATTTGTGACTTTGCTGAAAATTATTCTTTTGTATTGCAAGATGCAGCTCAGGGTTTTCACTGGAACAATGCACAAGCAACCCTGCATCCTATAGTTATATACTATCGAGATGAGAAAACTCAGAACCTAGGACATGTAAGTTTTGTGATTATATCCGACTGCCTAATTTACGACAGTATAGCTGTCCATCTGTTTCAGCGTTACCTAATTAATTTCATGCAGTCACATTTTTCTCAAAACCCTGAAAAGATATTTTATTTTTCGGATGGAGCAGCTTCACAATACAAAAACAAGTCAAACTTCCTCAGCTTGTGCTACCACGAGACTGACTTTAATATAAAAGCAGAATGGAATTTTTTTGCAACAGCACATGGCAAAAATGCATGTGATGGGATAGGGGGTACTGTGAAGCGATTAGCTGCAAAGGCAAGTTTACAACTTGTTTATAATAATCATATTATGACCCCACGCCAACTCTTTGAATGGGCCACTGCTAATATTGCCTCCATTCACTTTCGGTTTGCAACAACAGAAAATTACAAAGAGGAGGAAATTATCCTTAAAAGTAGAATAGCTTCTGCTAAAACAATAAGTGGTACTCAGAAACTCCATTGTTTCATTCCTGCAGGAAAACACAAATTACTAGTCAAAACTTACTCACTTTCTGAGCATTTTAAAGAGATATGTGTAACAGATGAAGGGGAAGAGACCATTAGTTTTGAAAATATGGTAGGTTTTGTGATTAGTAAGTACTCAGAGCACTGGTGGTTGGGATGTGTACTTGGTGTGAATGAGGACACAGAAGAGGTAAAAGTGAGCTTCCTGGAGCCGCATGGTCCATCTCCATCATACAAGTATCCTCAATCACCGGATATACTGTTGGTTCATAAATCTGATGTTTTGTTAAAAGTTGACCTGACAACAGCTACTGGAAGAGTATATAATTTAACAATGACTGAGACAAAGAAGGCAAATCAAGCACTGGCATACAAGTGTGGCAAAATTTAAAAGAAAGAAAAAAAGCAGGATACATGTAGAAGATAAAATAATTTTGTAAATGTAAATATGCACACAGAACCTTATACTGAATTATGAAATGAATTACTTTGGGACACAGTTTCAAATTACTTAGATGTTTATTTTCATTCTTTAACAATCACAATGTTTAAAAGAACAAGTATGACATTTTACACAAACCACATAAAGAATACTCTTCCAGTCATGGGTGGAACTGGTAAGTACATCTGGCACATTTCAGTTGCATTGTTCTACGTTATTATTTTTTTATAGTGATCCCATAGCGATCCCATTATGAAACTTTCAGGATATGTAGAAAAATAATGTTTGTTAAACATATATTTTTTTCAGATTTTTTAAAAAACATGTTTTTTTAATATTTCAATTTTAAAATTTTAAAATTGACAGTTTTTTTAATAGTGTCATGTGGCTTATCAAGTGAAAGCCCAATTCAAGATCTTTAAAATGAGCCATAATTCATGACCCCAGCTCTACTAGAACCCGAGTAATTGGCAGTTAAAGTTTGCTCAGATGATGAAATTTCAGGGTTTTTTGAAATTTCAAAAATCAATAACAAAAGCGGATGCATTAAAAATTCTGAAAAAAAAATCATGTTTGTTTATATTGATGAATACTACAATTATACCCAGTTTCATAAAAATAAAAAAATGTCGGGTTGTGAGCCTTGTTGATTTGACATGGAATGACCCAAAAAGCTCATTGTGGTTACAAAAAACACCTTGTTTTTTTTTCGATTATCAGTTTCTGCTAATCGAAGAAGCCTTTCATTTTTTTGCAGTCGTTATTAGTACTATATCTTTAAATCTAGGGTATACTTTTTTTTTCTAAGCAATAGTAGATCAATGCTGTTTTATCCTCTCTTTTGTTCCAATTTTTGACATGCTGCAGAAGTCTATGTTTCAATCGGTTTTTTGTGCATCCTATGTATACCATTGGAGTTGATTATTCAATTGGGATTCGATATACACCGCATTTTCCAATTTCCCCACTTTTTTTATCACTGTTAATAACAACATTACTGATAGCATCCACTGAGCTTCCCATTCCAAGGCCATATGGTTTTAGGATATTGTTGAGCTCTGCTGTTACGTTGGGTAAGTATGGGAATGATGTAACATAGTGAAGATCTTTACTATTTTTTTATTATTGCAGTTGGTATTTTTCTCCTTCACTTCAATTCTTTTTTTACTTCAGTCTTCTGATGTTTTTCCTTTACTTTCAATATCCAATTTTCTACTGATTTTTCAGCATAACCATATGCTTTAGCTATCAATTTGATATAATCCAGTTCTTCCTTTAAATATATTCCATTAGATGAATGTGTGTAAGCTCTTTTAATTAATGTTTTATGCTATTAATCTTATGAGATTGAGGATGAGATGAGTCAACAGGTATTAACACAGGTATGTATGATGACTTCCTATACACTGTAATATCTATTTTTGTCTCTCTTCTCATCTACATAACATCAAGAAATGGAAGTAAGCAGTGTCTATTTCATTTTCTATTCTAAGTTCAATAGTTGGGCAAATCTCAGTGAATGATCTGTTATGTGCTTTAATTGTAGTTCTGTATTCTGTGAGAATAAAAATATCATCAATGTATCTTGTATGCAATAAAGGTTGTGGATGCAATGCATCAATTACAATTTCTTCAATATGGTTTAAAACAATCTCTGCATATAATGTAGATAATGGTGAGCCCATAGAGCCTCCAAAATATTGTTTACATAGGTTAACTACATCAGAAAAAATATTATTTATGCATTGCAAAATTTTGATAAGTTCAAGCTGGCCATCCAATAACTACTACTATCTTGGTTTATTGATTTAATTCTATCAATAAAATCACAGCTATTTCTTAAGTAATATTTATTTTTCATGCAAAATAGCGTGAGGAAACTATATTTTTTTTTTTTTTTTCCAAATTTATCAATGGTGATTTTTTCTTTGTTACTATAAATCTGAAGGGCATTTCTGGTTTATGAGTTTTTATTTTTGCCACCATTCCTGGAGTCTTAGCACCCATTGATGGGTATGCATTTTTTATTTCTGATGGTAGGGTGCTGTGGTTTCTAATATTGGCTAAAAAACATACTTGCTTTTCAGTAGAGTCCTTTTCAATAATTTCACATTTCAAATCTTTCAAAGCATCACTCATTTTTCTATTATATTTTTCTGTATCCAAAATAATGATTTGGCCTGATTTATTCGCCACACAGAATTTCATAGTAGGATCATTTTTCAATTTTATCAATTGGTCTCTGTCATACTTTAATTTTTCGATGTAATAGTCTTTCTTCTTCCCTTTTTTTTTTTTTTTTTTTTGTCTCATTCTGTTTATTGTGTTCTTTTAATATGACACAATATAATTTAAAATGCAAATCCTCTCTACTATTGCTTAGAAAAAAAAGTATACCCTAGATTTGAAGATATAGAACTAATAACGACTGCATAAAAACGAAAGGCTCTTTCGGTTAGCAGAAACTGTGAAAATCGGAAAAACCAAAAGGTGTTGTCTGTAACCACAATGGGCCTTTTCAATTGGCATTACAACGGAAGCGATTAATAATAATAATAAAAAAGAACAATTAATTTAACATAGGAGGAGAAAGAAAAGTGAAGAAATTTATAAAAACAAAAATACAGGAGAAGACGAGATATTGAAGACAGAGGATTCTAAATTGATAACACCAGATGGAGCCTCTGTAGTAGCAAATATATGACGATATGGGCGTGGCCCAAAAAGCATGGATGATTTTACAACACAGTGTTTGTGTGCACCGAAGAGAGTAGTAATAGTTCCTGACGATGCCGCAGGAGGTGCCGAAAGGCCTCTGGGGTGAATTGGTGTGAACGAGGGTATGCAAAGACTATGGACTTACTTACGATGAGAATGGCCGGTGGTTCATTCGAGCCTTGTTTCTAAGTGGTATTTTGTGAACTGTTCAATGTCAGGTTTTTGTGGTATGGCATGGGTAGGATTTTAATGGATTTTAGCTTTAGGTACAATTCATATATGTTGACTATGAAATTTATTCATATTCAATTTGAACTTTTATTACATGGATTTTCTAGTGTCTTATAGGGAATTGCAATAAATTGTCTAGAATGATTTTTGGCCTTTTGGTGAAATAATTTTTTTTAGCATTTTTATTGTTCTTATAGTTGTATGCAATTTCTGTGAAAGTTTGGAGCACAAGCAGTCTTATCAGTCTGTTTTTAATAAGGTGTAAATAGCCCTTTTTGTTTGGTATCAATGTTGCATAAGTTTTGGATTAAGTGTTGGTGAATTGTCATATTTGAATTGTCGGGTTGTACAGGTCGGTGTGTTTTTGTTTGTGGACCAATGTGAGCACTGAGAAGCCAACATAACACGTGCTAGAAATGTTTGCAGATATTGTGGTGCAAAAGGTGGGTAGTTAACTTACTAAGTTTGCACGCAATTATTATATATTTACTCTCTATCATTACGTAAATAGCAGCACAGGTGTGGGGTCTACCATTATGTTGAAGAAGCACAAACTTTTATCACTGACAAACCTGACTGATTCTTTGTTTCAACCTCTTTAGAGTGTTCACATAAGTCTAGGAGTTGATTTTCATAACTTTGACTATGTACTTTTGACGAATTAGGCCTCTGTAATCCAAGAAAATGGTATACGTCCATTTTCCAGGAGAAGACAGGAAGGAGAAGGTGGAAAGGCATGAACTGGTTTTTTGGAAAGATTGAAAGACTTTCTGGAAGTACACAAGATTCACGAAAAATAGGGGAAACAAAGTTGTAAGTTGTGTGAAGAATAGGATCAGTGTAAGGATATGGAGTCCAATGAGTTAAGTGCAAGATGGGGTGAATACTTCTGTGAGCTATTAGATCAAGACAGCAAAGGTGATTCTGAGGCAGAAGCAGATGATGTCACAGTGAAGGATAGAAGCACAGGAAGGATCCAAAGAGAAGAGGTGTGTAAAGCTCTAAAATCTCTTCAGAATGGTAAGGCTCCAGGAGTTGATGGCATAACTGCTGAGATGTTGAAATATGGTGGTGACTCTGTAATTGACTGGTTAACTGAAATTTGCCAGTTGTGCTGGGAGTTAGGAATGGTCCCTCGGGATTGGAAGGATGCTATCATTGTTCCCTTGTATAAGGGAAAAGGTGATTGTCATATATTGTTGTCATATTTCCCTGTATTCTTACATAGCTAATTTGTCGATGAATAAATGAGATTGGCAACACCCATCAGTTCGGTGGTTGTTGTGATCTGTAATGGCAGTTTATTCTTAGTGAGTGATAACTGAGTTGTTATTACATGGTGTCAGATTGTGGGATTGTAAATTTCATGGTGTTATGACTAATTCGAAGCAACTGTGTTAAATTTATAGTTAGATTAGCATGGATTCTACTAACGCGCGTCTTCCTTGAGAGCTAGAAGGGACTGCTGACAACATGGCTTCAAAATGGAAGCTGTGGAAACAATCGTTCAAATTTTATGCAATAGCTACACAGCTTTTTGAGAAACCACCGCAGGTACAGGCCACTACTTTTACGTCAGAAATAGGAACTTCGGCAATTGTGATTTTTAATATTTTTAATTTAACTGAGGCGGAGCAAAGCGATGTAGCTGTGATTAAAAGATTTGATGATTGCTTTGCCCCAAAACCAAATGAGATGTATATATGCTATTTGTTTTTTACTTGTGTTCAGGGTGAGCAAGAAAATTTTGATTCTTACTTAGCTAAACTTCGAACGAAGATTAGTGATTGTGCTTTTGGTAATTTACAAGATAGCTTGTTATGGGAACCAGATTGTGCATGGTTTAGATAAAGTATGTGAATTATTATTAGCTGAAAGAGAGCTAGCTAGCATTGAGTAAAGCGATTGATATATGCAGGGCTAGTGAACGGGCTTCGAATCAACTTCAGGATATGAGGGCAGTGATGAATAAAGATAAAGAAGTCCTTTCGTTAAGAATAAACAAACAAAGGGTCCGAAAAGAATTCAATGGCTCAGAAATGCATGAAAGATTGAAGTCCACAGTGGACATCAAAGCGAAAGGAGTGTGTTGGCGATGTGGTTTGGTGCACCAAGTTCGGAAGTGTCTTGCTTTCAGTGTGACATGTAATTCCTGTTCCAAGAAGGGACACTATGCGCGTCAATGCAAAGCGAATATGAAAACCCTTTAAGTCACAAAATAAGGAAGTTCATGAGATAAGCGAATCTGATAGTGATTTGGAGGACATTACTACATATACCTGTGATACTTTACATATCAGTGAATTGGTTAATTTCTCAAATAATTACAAAGGTAAATGGTATACAAAGGTGCTATTTGATAAAGGAATTTGTGCTAATTTTAAGATTGACACTGGTGCAGAAGGGAATGTGTCACAACTGCAAGATTGGCAAGACAACTATCTGTGAAAATTTCAAATTCACAAGTTAAATGACTGAGATCTTTTAATAATACATATACACCGGTTCTGGGAGAGATAAGCACTAAGTGTATTATACAAAACAAACCTGTTATACTTAATTTTCTAGTGGTTGAGGGTAGTTTCAACTGCATTTTAGGATGATATGCTTGTGAGAACTTAGAATAGTAAGAAATAAGGATTTCATTCAAGTCCATGAAGTTGTAAGTCCTATTTCAGAAAAGAGTTTTCAAGGTATTGGTTGTATAAATTTTTTTAAATATATATATATAGAGCTGCAAGAAGGTGCTTCGTTAACTATACATCCACTACAACGAATACCTTATGCAATTCGTGAGAAGATAAAGAAGGAGATTCACATGATAGTCAAGATGAAAATTCTCATACCTGTCACAAATCCTACTCCTGCAGTAAGCCCATTAGTAATAGTTAAGAAACAAAACAATATTCGTTTGTGTTTAGACCCTACTGATCTAAATAAGGCTATTAAAAGATGTCACTTTCCACTCAAAACTGTGGAAGATATAGCTGCTAGAGTAAAGACAGCAAAATATTTTACCCTACTTGATGCAAAAAAAGGGGTTTTGGCAATTACGTGTAACAAAACGTACTTCGGATTACTTGACAGTTAATACACCCTGGGGTCGATACTCATTTTTGAGAGTGCCTTTTGGACTTGCTTCAGCACCCGCAGTTTTCTAACAGGTTTGGAGTCAATATTGTAGGGCTTTGGCAATACTGAATGCCCAATGGATGATATTCTGATCTGGGCAAACACACTCAAGGAGTTACGTAGTTTAACATCGAAGGTCATTGATCAACTTTTAGATAGTAGAGTTCGGTTGAATAAAGACAAGTGTGAATTTGAGAAAACAAGAGTTAAGTTCTTAGGTCACATTTTTACACCAAATGGAATAGAAATTCACCCTGTACCAAGGATGGCACTTTGTTATGAGTACCAGTTGTGGCATTTATAAGCTGGTTCTCTCTGGAGAACCAGCATATAAATGCCACAACTGGTACTCGTAACCAAGCGCCATCCTTAGTACAGGGTCAATCTATAAAACTTAAAACGGCACATCGCAACTGGATTCCTGCTACTGTATCTGCGAAGCTTGATACCACTCGCTCCTATTTAGTGTTACCACTCTTCGTCGCAATGTAGTGTATTCATCCAACAAAAGCTATATTCATGCAAAAAAAAAAAAAAAAAAAAAAAAACAGAGTTGCGTGCCCACCAGTTTAGTCTCCCCTGGAGAACTCTCAAAACTATGATACACCTATGCTTACAATACCCGATTCTAATCGGTTGCTCCTTCCTCAGAACTCTCCAACTAAAGATAAACGTTATGCTACTTACTATACCTGAATCACGATTACCATCTCGTATTTCTCAGTGCATTGGCACACCTACTAAGTTGTCTAATTCTGTGACCACTCGTTCTGGACAAAAAATCCATCCACCTGATAAACTGAATCTCTAAAAAAAAAAAAAAAAAAAAAAAAAAAGAAAGGAAGGAAGGAAGGAAGGAAGAAATATGACACATATTGTTGTCATATTCTCCTGCATTCTTATACAGCTAATTTGTAGATGAATAGATGAGATTGGCAACACCCATTAGTCCGGTGGTTGATGTGATCTGTATCTGTAACGGCAGTTTATTCTTAGTGAGTGATAACTGAGTTGTTATTACAGTGAACAGACTGACTGCAAGAACTATCATGGTATTAACCTATTAAGTGTGCCTGGGAAAGTGTTTGGTAAGGTCGTTATTGAAAAAGTACGGGTCTTACATCAGAGAAAGTGTGGTATGTTCAGAGTGGTTTTATGCCTGGTAAAGGCTGCACTAACCAAATTTTTGCATTGTGCATGATGATTGAAAAGTATCCGGCTGTTGGTAAGAAAGCTTTTGCTGCCTTCATAGATTTAGAGAAAGCTTATGACCGAGTAAATAGGACACTTTTGTGGAAGGTATTGAATGAATATGGTGTTACTGGGAATCTTACTTAATAGTGTAAAAGCCATGTTTGCTGGCAGTAGAGCTTGTGTACAAGTGAATGGCATTTTATCAAAATGGTTCTCTATTGGTGCAGGAGTCAGGCAAGGTTGTGTAATGTCACCACAGCTGTTTAATATATTTATGGATGCGTACATGCGTGATGCTGAAATAGATAATACTGGTTTATGTTTTAGTGATATCCGTGTGTGCAGATTGCTGTATGCTGATGACACTGTCTTGTTGGCAGAGAGCAAAAGTAAGTTGAGAGTATGTTGTCCCGGATGTAACGAAGTTTGTGTGAAATTCAAACAGAGTATATAATAAGGGAAAAACCAAAGTTATGGTTTTTGAGAGAGGAACTGGTAGTACTGAATGTAATGCAAGTCTAAATGGCTCAGTGATTGACTAGGTGAATGAGTTTCTGTATTTAGGAAGCATGTTTGACAGAGAGAACAAATTAGATGGTGAAATTAGTAGGCGAGTGAGTTCTTCATTGAAAGTCATGGCTGCTCTGGGAGGTTTTCACAGGAATGATGGGTTCTCAAGAGAGTCCTGCATGGCTGTGTATGAAAGTGTAATTGTAACTACTCTGACGTATGGCAGTGAAACCTGGGTGCTACAGAAGAAACATAAGAGTTGTTTGTGTGCTAGAGTTACGTTACTTACAGGGGGTTTGTGGCAATTCACATTCTGATTGTGTGAGGAATGAAGATGTGTTGCAGTTTTGTAATGTGAAATCAAATGAAATGTTGTTAGCAAGGTGGAGACTAATATGCTTTGGTGGTTTGGCCATGTTGAAAGAATGAGTGATAAGATGCTTACTAAGAAAATCTTTTTAGCCCAAGTGGCAAGAAGGAAAGGGAGAGGAAGGCCAAGGAAGTCATGCGAGGATCAGATTCACGAGTGTCTGCATGAGAAAAAGATTATGAGTATGAAGTTTAGAAGATCTTGTGTATGGTGCGTGATGGATGTCAGTGAAGCCTGAGTTGTATGTCAAGATAGCTGTAAATGGAAAAGTTTGATACAGCAACAGTAAGTAAAAATTATCTGGTAGTCTGCATTTCTTTGTAGAGCTAACCTCTGAATCTCAGAGAACAGCTTAGTGATATGTATGTATGTAGTCGAGAATTTAATTATTTTTCTTTCTGGGAGAAGTGGGGTGACGATATTCAAGTGAATGGTTTATCATTTCAGGGTTCTTGATACACTCCACTCTGCCACCCATGACACTGCTTTACAAAAAAAAATTATAACCTTTGGATTTGTAGTGAGTGAATAAATGCTGATATGCATCCAGACTTGCTTTCTTCATTTCATGCATAAACTCTGACACAGCTCCTATCCACCACACACTTTCTTGTAACTCAGATGTGCAATAACCTCATTGATTCCACCTAACTAGATTATTAACAATTTTACTATGGCCTCCTGAATAATTCATTGATTTCTAGAATGTCTATTAGACTTTCAGACCACTGCTGGTTGTCCAGGTCTTAATTTCCACTACTATCCCTTCACTTCTCACCCAATGATACACAGTACTTATCTTGTGTTCACGGTATCTTCACTACAAAAAGCAAATAATCCTTGGTGAATTTTGATGGGAGTTTCATTTTCATGCATGGAAATTTTGATAACTATTCACTGTTTCATGTCCATCAACATGATTGGAAATGAGTCATCCATTCTGTCTGAAAAAACAACAAAAGCTACTATTTTACAAAATGACTACAAGTGTTGCTGTGACAATTATAATGTTAAGAAAAACGTTATTTTGCAAATATATAGACATAGTTTTTATTTCTAATTTTTTTACCAAGATGTACCTCACTGCAGATGGAAGCTCACAGAGCAACGAACAATTTGGAAAAGGTTCCACTCTCCAAGAGGTCACACCTCTAATGCGAGATACCCCTGCAGAGGCATTACTTCCTAAACAACCAAAACACATTACCATTTTTAATTCAAAGGTTAAAAATCTAAACATAAGGGGATTCTTATATGTCTTTCACATTCTGATTCTCAACAGTGTTTGACTGCAACAGCGATCAAAAATCTGCCATTGGAGAAACACACCCCCTCTCTTTTCATGAAATAACAAAACCATAAGCCTAAGAAATTATGAATGTACTACTAAGCAAAGAATATATTACTTACCCCACAATCTCTTCTTGCTATTCAGGAATGTGATTGCCCCAAACTTCATTCTTCCAGTGTCACGTTATAAATAATGCAAATTATATTTTTGTACATGTACTATCTTCTGATTCAAGGCTTCTTGAATTGGAAGAGGAACTACAAAGGATCAAGTGGGACATCGTCGGGCTAAGTGAGGTAAGGAGAAAAGGAGAAGATCTCATTGAACTGAAAAGTGGACATCTCTTATACTATCATGGGACAGATACTGGCAGAACTAGTGGTGCTGGATTTATAATAAACAAAAAACTGAAGGATAAAGCTGTAGAAGTTGAAAGTTCCTCTGACAGAGCTGCACGACTCGTTATCCAACTCTCGAGAAGATACGAGGCTCAGATTATTCAAACTTATGCACCCACTACAAGTCATCCTGAAGAAGAAATTGAAGAATTTTATGAGGAAATTCGTCATCTAAATAATAAAGGTAAGCAGCACTTGAAGATAATTATGAGAGATTTCAATGCAAAAATAGGGCAACGGCAACAGAATGAAACTTCAGTAGGTAAATTCGGTCACTGCAACAGAAACCAGCGTGGAAATACTCTCGTTGAGTTTGCAGAGGCAGAAGGGTTTTTCATCTTGAACTCCTTTTTCAAGAAAAAGCCCCACAGGAAATGGACATGGAGACATCCAAATGGGAGGACGACAAGTGAAATTGATTTTATTATGTGTAACAAAAAATTCGTCATAGAAGACTGTAGTGTGCTAAACAAGTTCAACACAGGTAGTGACCATAGATTGGTGAGATGTAAGATGCACCTCAACACTAAACACGAACGTGGCAAGCTCATAAGACAAACAAAATATATTGACATAACCAATCTTAAAAAACACCATAATACCTTCAAGTTGGAACTGAAGAACAGATTCTCTGCTTTAGAATGCCTAACATCGGAAGAAGTGGATATTTCTGAAGTTAACAGAAAAGTAACCAAAGCTCTTATGGAAACAGCAATAAAATTAGCTGGGTCTAAGAACAAGTTGCATGTGAACAAATTATCAGGAAAAAACAAAGTGTTGATGCAAAAAAGAAGAGAGATGAGGACAACAAAAGAAGATGTGACTTCCAAAGTAGAATATATAGAGCTATGCAAGACAGTACGAAAAAGTATCACTGAAGACGTAAGGAAATTCAACTGTGAACTAGTAAGGAAAGCCATTGAAAACAACCAAAGCCTAAAGATAGCAAAGGGGCATCTCAGTAAGGGAAGAAAACAGATTATGGCACTGAGAAAAGAAGATGGTTCTGTAACAAGAAATAGAGGCAAAATTTTGACATGAGTGAAAGATTTCTACTCCAAATTATATGAAAGGGATGATGCATGTACTCCAGACATCATGAAAGGTACCAGCACCAGAGTTCTTCCAGTCCTCCCAGCAGAAGTTGCACATGCAATCAAGAACATGAAGCGGGGAAAAGCTCCAGGAAGAGATGGAATTACTGTAGACATCATACAAGAAGCAAGTGGAGAAATCGAAACAGTACTCGCCCAAATTTTCACTCGATGCCTTGATGAAGGGAAGATTCCTGAGGATTGGAACAACGCTACAATGATCCTGCTACATAAGAAAGGTGACACTGAGGATCTCAGGAACTACAGTCCTATCAGCCTCCTATCAGTGGTTTATAAAATCTTCACTAAAGTTCTTTCACACCGTTTGAAGTCAACACTAGAAATGGCTCAACCGAGAGAACAAGCTGGATTCAGGAGTGGCTACAGCACAATAGATCATATCCACGTACTGAGAGAACCGATTGAAAGGGCGAGGGAATATGAACTTCCATTGTGCATGGCTTTTATCGATTATGAAAAAGCCTTTGATGCGGTGAAACCATCAGCAGTTACAATGGCTCTGAAATCCTGTGGTATTGAAGATGCATACATTAATATTATTAATAACATCTATGAAAATGCAAGTGCAAAGATTCGGCTGTTTGAAAATACAACACACATAAAAATTGGAAAGGGAGTGAGACAAGGTGACACCATATCTCCGAAGCTCTTTAATGCGACATTGGAAAATGTCTTTCAATCACTGAACTCGGAAAACAAAGTGATAAAGATTAATGGAGATTATCTAACCCACCTTCGTTTTGCTGATGACCTAGTCATTTTTGCAACTACCCCATCAGAGCTGCAGAGTATGATCCAGGAACTTGCTGACAAGAGTAAAGAAGTGGGATTAAAAATGAACTTAAAGTGATGTTCAGTGCTTTTACAAGAAATGAAGATTTATCGATTGATGGAGAAAAGCTGGAGATAACAGACACGTACATTTATCTTGGACAGCAGGTATCAAGTGAGGGTCACATTGACGAAGAAATTAATCGGCGTACAAAACTTGCCTGGAGAGCTTTTGGAAGAAACGGCATAATTTTCAAGAGCAATATGCCATTATGTCTTAAAAGAAAAGTGTTTGATCAATGCATCCTTCCAGTGCTTACCCCTTCCAGTGCATTTTTCCAGTGCATTTTTGCAACTACCCCATCAGAGCTGCAGAGTATGATCCAGGAACTTGCTGACAAGAGTAAAGAAGTGGGATTAAAAATGAACTTAAAGTGATGTTCAGTGCTTTTACAAGAAATGAAGATTTATCAATTGATGGAGAAAAGCTGGAGATAACAGACACGTACATTTATCTTGGACAGCAGGTATCAAGTGAGGGTCACATTGACGAAGAAATTAATCGGCGTACAAAACTTGCCTGGAGAGCTTTTGGAAGAAACGGCATAATTTTCAAGAGCAATATGCCATTATGTCTTAAAAGAAAAGTGTTTGATCAATGCATCCTTCCAGTGCTTACGTATGGTGCAGAGATGTGGACCTTAACTAAAAGAGACATACAAAGGCTGCAGACAACTCAAAGCAGCATGGAGAGGTGCATGCTTAGTGTAACCAGGAGAGATAAGAAGAGGAACTCGTGGATCCGAAAAATGACAAGAGTGGAAGACATCATGATCAGAGTTAAATCCCTGAAATGGCAGTGGGCTGGGCATACTGCCAGAAGGACAGACCATCGATGGACAGCCAAAATTTTAGATTGGATTCCAAGGGTCAGGAAAAGACCCAGAAGAAGACCACATGGGAGATGGGTGGATGAAATTTGAAAGTATGCGGGAGTGACATGGAGGAGACTGGCACAAGACAGACCGTTGTGGAGGAAACTTGGGGAGACCTTCGTCCAGCAGTGGATTGATAATGGTTGACAATGATGATGATGATGATGATGATATGTACATATAAAAAAAAATTTAATAATTCCTGTTTATTTTTTAATTTATACAGGGGTGATGCATTTAAACCAGTACCCTGAAAAAACCTTACATTTTTGCAAGGGATCACGCAAGGAACTTCTTTTTATTCAATACAAGCAACAATTCCTGGAGAATGAAAACCACCACCGTGAAGAAGATTGTTAACCCGTAACTGTAACTCACCTCGTGATTTGTTTGTTGTTGCATTGCCATTCACTTGCGTGCATTCGGAAACATGCAGTACTCTGTTCCAGAGCGTGTTTTTTTTAGTGAAATCATATTGGGTAACCAATTCTGTCATCAAAACGCAACGAGCATTTCGAAGAGAGTTTGGAGTTCGAAAAGTGCCAAGCAAGTCAACAATTCTGTTGATGGCAAAAAAACTGTAGCAAACCGGCTCTGTTCTCAGCGGTAGCGGTAGACATCACCCTCCGATGCCCAAACGCGTGTTGACGATGTTCGGCAACGTTTTCTTCAATCTCCCCTGACTTTTTTTTTTATGGGGCTACTTAAAGGACAGAGTTTACAAAACCCATCCAAAAACATTGGATGCATTACGTGAAACAATCACGACTGAAATTGGCAATGTAACTGCTCGTACTCTACATGAGACATCACTGAATATGGTGCGGCGTGTTCAACTGTGTTTACAAGAAAATGGAGGACAATTCCAGCATTTGCTTTGATAAAATGATTCTCCAATACCACATGTATAATTCTCAACTTACTGTATGATTTTGTTGTTATTTATAAAAAAGTTATAAGTAAATCACATGGTACTGGTTTAAATGGATCACACTGTACTTGTAATACTATGGTACTTGTTTATCATCATCATCCATTATAAATCCACTGCTGGATGAAGGTCTCCCCAAATTTCTTCCACAATTGTCTGTCTTGGGCCTGTCTCCTCCATGTCACTCCAGCATACTTTCGAATTTCATCCTTCCATCTCCCATGGGGTCTTCTTCTGGGTCTTTTTCTGTCCCTCAGAATCCAGTCTAAAATTTTGGTTGTCTATCGGTGGTCCGTTCTTCTGGCAACATGTCCAGCCCATTGCCATTTCAGTGATTTCACTTTGGTCATGATGTCGTCCACTCCTGTCATTTTCCTTATCCACAAGTTCCTCTTCTTATCGTTCCTGGTTACACCAAGCATGCATCTCTCCATGCTGTTTAAGTTGTCTGCAGTCTTTGTATGTCTTTTTTAGTTAAGGTCCATGTCTCTGTTCCATACATAAGCACTGGCAGGATGCATTGATTAAACACTTTTCTTTTGAGACATACCGGCATACTGATCTTAAAAATTGTACTGTTTCTTCCAAAAGCTCTCCATCCAAGCCTTATACACCAATTAATTTCTTCATCAACGTGACCCTCACTTGATATCTGCTGCCCAAGATAAATGTAGGAATCGGTTGTCTCAAGCTTTTCGCCATCAATCGCTAAATCTTAGTTTCTTGTAAAAGCATTGTACATCACTTTTGTCTTTTGAAAGTTAATTTTTAATCCCACTTCTTTACTCTTGTCAGCAAGTTCTTGGATCATACTCTGCAGCTCTGATGGGGTAGTTGCAAAGATGACTATGCCATCAGCAAAACGAAGGTGAGTTAAGTAATCTCCATTAATCTTTATCCCTTTGTTTTCCCAGTTTAATGATTGAAAGACATTTTGCAATGTGCCATTAAAGAGCTTGGGAGATATGGTGTCACCTTGTCTAACTCCCTTTCCAAATTTTATTTGTGCTGTATCCACAAATATCCAAACCTTTGCACTTGCATTTTCATAGATGTTATTAATAATGCTAATGTATGCATCTTCAGTACCGCAGGATTTCGAAGACATTGTTACTGCTGATGGTTTCACGGAATCAAAGGCCTTTTCATAGTCAATAAAAGCCATGCATAATGGGAGTTCATATTCTCTTGTTTTTTCAATTAGTTCTCTCAGTACATGGATACAATCTATTGTGCTGTAACCACTCCTGAATCCAGCTTGTTCTCTTGGTTGGGCCATATCTAGTGTTACCTTCAAGCGATGTGAAAGAACCTTAGTGAAGATTTTATAAACCACTGAAATGAGGCTGATGGGCCTGTAGTTCCTGGGATCCTGAATGTCACCTTTTTTATGGAGCAAGATCATTGTAGCATTGTTCCAATCCTCAGGAATCTTCCCTTCATTAAGACATCTGGTGAAAACTTGGGCGAGTGTAGTTTCAATTTCTCCACTTGCTTCTTGTATAATGTCCACAGTAATTCCATCTTCTCCTGGAGCTCTTCCCCGTTTCATGTTCTTAATTGCATATGTAACTTCTGCAGGGAGGATTGGAGGGACTTTGGCACCTGTCGTAATGTCTGGAATAGATGTATCATCCCTTTCATATATGTTTAATAGAAATCTTTCACCCTTGTCAAAATTTCACTTCTATTTCTTGTTACAGTACCATCTTCTTTTCTCATAGCCATAATCTGTTTTCTTCCCTTACCGAGATGTCCTTTTGCTCTCTTCAGCCTCTGGTTGTTTTCAATTGCTTTCCTCACTAGTTCACAATTGAATTTTCTTTTGTCTTCAGTGATACCTTTTTGCACCATCTTGCATAGCTCTATATATTCCACGTTGGAAGTTATGTCTTTATTTGACCTCATCTCCCTTTTCTTTTGCATCAACATTTTTGTTTTTCCTGAAATTTTCTTCATATGTAACTTGTTCTTAGTACCAGCTAGTTTTGTTGCTGTTTCCATAAGAGCCTTGGTGAGTTCTCTGTTAACTTCAGAAATATCCACTTCTTTCGATGTTAGGCCTTCTAAAGCAGAGAATCTGTTCCTCAGTTCTAACTTGAAGGTATAATGGTGTTACTTGTTTATAATCTCCATTATGTCCACATGGGCACAAGGTAGACATAAGCTTATTATATTTTCATGTTACATTTAAAATAATTAAGAAACGTTATATTAAAAAAACAGAATGAAACTTCAGTAGATAAATTCGGTCATGGCAACAGAAACCAGCGTGGAAATATTCTTGTAGAGTTTGCAGAAGCAGAAGGGTTTTTCATCATGAACTCCTTTTACAAGAAAAAGCCACAAAGGAAATGGACATGAAGGCATCCAATGGATTGGCAAGGGAAATTGATTTTATTATGTGTAACAAGAAATTTTTCATGGAAGACTGCTGTGTGCTGAACAAGTTCGACACAGGTAGTGACCATAGAATGGTAATATGCACCACAATGCTAAACTCGAGCGTGGCAAACTCATAAAACAAAGTGCATTGACATGACCAACCTTAAAAAGCATCGTAACACCTTCAAATAGGAACTGATTAAAAGATTCTCTACTATAGAAGGTCTAATGTTGGAAGTAGACATCTCTGAAGTTAACAGAAAAGTAACCAAAGCTCTTATGGAAACAGCAACAAATTTAGCTGGTACTAAGAACAAGTTACATGTGAACAAATTATTAGGAAAAACCAAACTTTTTATGCAGAAAAGAAGAGAGATGAGGACAACTAAAGAAGATGTGACTTCAAAAGTGGAATATATAGAGCTATGCAAGACAGTACGAAAAAGTATCACTGAAGATGTAAGGAAATTCAACTGTAAACTAGTGAGGAAAGCAATTGAAAACAACCAAAGCCTAAAGAGAGCAAAGGGACATCTCAGTAAGGGAAGAAAACAGATTATGACACTGAGAAAAGAAGATGGTTCTGTGACAAGACATAGAGAAGAAATTTTGACAAGAGTGAAAGATTTCTACTCCAAATTATATGAAAGGGATGATATGCACATGCAATCAAGAACATGAAGCGGGGGAAAGTTCCAAAAGATGGAATTACTGTAGACATCATACAAGAAGCAAGTGGAGAAATTGAAACAGTACTCGCCCAAGTTTTCACTCGATGCTTTAATGAAGGGAAGATTCCTGAGGATTGGAACAATGCTATAATGATTGTGCTACATAAAAAAGGTGAAAAGGTGACATTGAGAATCTTAGTAACTACAGACCTATCAGCCGCCTATCATTGGTTTATAAAATCTTCACTAAAGTTCTTTCACACCGCTTGAAGGCAACAATGGACATGGCTCAACCGAGAGAACAAGCTGGATTCAGGAGTGGCTACAGCACTATAGATCATATCCACGTAATAAGAGAACTAATTGAAAGAGGGAGGGAATATGAACTTCCATTATGCATGGCTTTTATTGAATATGAAAAGGCCTTTGATTCGGTGAAACCATCAGCAGTTACAATAGCTTTGAAATCCTGCGGTGTTGAAGATGCATACATTAATATTATTAATAACATCTATGAAAACGAAAGTGCAAAGATTCGGCTGTTTGAGAATACGGCACACATAAAAATTGGAAAGGGACTGAGACAAGGTGACACTATATCTCCCAAGCTCTTTAATGCCACATTGGAAAATGTCTTTCAATCACTGAACTGGGAAAACAAAGGGATAAATATTAATGGAGATTATCTAACTCACCTTCCTTTTGCTGATGACATAGTCATTTTTGCAACTACCCCTTCAGAGCTACAGAGTATGATCCAGGAACTTGCTGACAAGAGTAAAGAAGTGGGATTAAAAATGAACTTTCAGAAGACAAAAGTGATGTACAATGCTTTTACAAGAAATGAAGATTTATCAATTGATGGAGAAAAGCTGGAGATAACAGATGCATACGTTTATCTTGGACAGGAGATATCAAGTGAGGGTCACATTGATGAAGAAATTAATTAGCGTATAAAACTTGCCTGGAGAGCTTTTGGAAGAAACAGCATAATTTTCAAGAGCAATATGTCATCATGTCTTAAAAGAAAAGTGTTTGATCAATGCATCCTTCCAGTTCTTACATATGGTGCAGAGACGTGGACCTTAACTAAAAGAGACATACAAAGGCTGCAGGCAACTCAAATAAGCATAGAGAGATGCATGCTTGGTGTAACCAGGATAGATAAGAAGAGGAACTCGTGGATCAGAAAAATGACAAGAGTGGAAGACATCATGATCGGTGTAAAATCCCTGAAATGGCAATGGGCTGGACATATTGCCAGAAGGACAGACTGTTGATGGACAGCTGAAATTTTAGATTGTGTTCCAAGGGACAGAAAAAGAGCACACGGGAGATGGGTGGATGAAATTCGAAAGTATGCGGGAGTGACATGGGGGAGACTGGCACAAGACAGACCGTTGTGGAAGAAACTTGGGGAGACCTTCATCCAGCAGTGGATTGATAATGGATGATGATGATATTAAAAAAACTGAAAACTACAAAATATATTTATACTCTTTTTAAAATAATATATGGCCAACTACCTTCAATCAACAAAGTTATATACTGTATTGCCATATCAGTGTAAATTATTTTCTTTTATGCTTTTTTTTTTTTTTTTAATGGCATTCCTCCCAAATTAAAGAATCTCATGGTCCAGGTAGACAATATGGATCTTGTGATTGTTACATATTGATACAGAAATTTGGGTACAAATTAATTACTATTAAAATGGGGGACGGACTCGATAGGTGTGGTTAAATTATGATGATGATTAAATTAAATATTTGGCCTATTGCAAATCAATTGGAAAATTAACTCATTTTAATTGGGGAAGTCTGGTAATTCTCTTTGGCTGGGTGAAAACAAAGGAATCATGAGATTGCCTTTAAGGGCCCATGCAGATACTCCAAGACCACCCAGTCGGCGACAGAGAGGCATCCAGACCCTCATAAATATGCCTTCAAGTGTGCCATTAGTGCCAAAAATCCGTAAGGAACGCTGAAAATTACAATTATGAGGGGCAAGAGTCAGTTGTGGAACTATTCTTGCAGAAGTGACGGCACTCTGTACGAAAGAGAAGAGAGAAATCTCAAGTGTTGACAGAAAAGAGGCAGACGATGCCATGTGTCAGGGAATAGGGGCAACTTTGGTTTGCCTCCGAAAAGAGGGGAACCAAAAAGTTGCCTCTATAAAGGGAATCGGTTATCTCCGTACGCTGTAGTAAGTCGCACGCTAGAAACTGCCACGAAAAGAATACGCAAGAAGGTTCGGCGCTGCGGTAAGACGCACGAGACCGAAATTTGTGAGCCCGACGTCCGGCGAGACCTAATATAGTCCACTGTACCTGAAGCGCAGCTGTAAGACACCGGGGTACGAGAAAAAGCAGAGCTTAACGATGATTAGGTGGCTGGGTAAGACTACCAAGTATACCAAATTGAGGGTGCCGACAAGAGCGATTTTACCGCCGTTGAAAAGAGCCGCTATATTCTTTTGTAGAGGTAATAAAACCACAGCAAGAGCACGAGCCCCAGAGACCGACTACCTTCTCATACACGGTTCCCGATAAGAAATCACGATGAACCACCAGCGAAAAATAAGGCTCTGAGCGCTGAGCAAAGATCTTCTGTTTCCCATCTAGAATGCCTACTACGAGTCATTAGCTAACCACGGCCAGCAAACCAGCCTCCCGAAAACGCCGTTTTCCAATGAAGAGGAGTAGAGGTCGCTGACCTTTGGGAAAGCTTCAACAGGTCCGCGCTCCAAGCAAACTACGCATCTTTATCCACGGGGTCAAAGAGAGCTATCCCCCGTCTATCCTACAGCCATCGCTCTGCTAGGTAAAAGGAGTCAGCCATTGGTGTTCTTTCCCCCCACCTACACACGGCCGGTTAAGAGCGGAGAAGTTCGCTCTCTGTGTCGCCCAAGATAAGAGGTGAAAGCCAGCAAATTAGTGATGACCCTCTGTGACACATAGGTGAAATTCTCCCCACTGCTACTTCAGAGGGGGTGTGTGTGTGTGAGTGAAACACAAATAGTATACTAATTACATGGATTGCCCAGCATGCGCCAGCTATTCGTAAGTACCGACTTTTAATTATTAGCTTGCATAGCTCATTTTGGAAACGGGGTTCTAACCCATGCTCAAGTGCATAGACTGCCAACTGAACTTATTAGTCATATGCTAACTATCCAGAACTTTAAATATTCCCGGTATAGTGAACTGAAATACTTTCAAGATATAACTACAAAAGAGTAAGGACTGAACAAGTAGGGAGATCCCTCCCCTTTCTTTTTTTTTTTTTTTTTTTTTGTATACCTACCGGATGTACGGAATTTACATCCTAGCGGACTGGGTGTTCCGTTGATTAAATAGATTAGTGTGTTAACTTATTATTTGCTCTCTGTTCTTTTAGGCTCTGGTGTATTAAATTCCTGTGTTTCAGCAAGCAGCCAATGTTCTCGCTAATTTATACCAGCTGCCAAATTTAAAAGAACCCTCAAGTTCCGGATCCAAATAGCGGATTAATTGCAGACTGCGGCGGGATCGAGACCACGAACTTATCATTTGGTGGCGAGCGTTTTAATAAATAATATCGCTCGGCACGTATGTATCAATATCATTGCTTTCTTTCTTAAATTAAATAATATACATTGATATGATGTCACAGTATCTAACTCTGATAATAGAGGGCAGCAAAAAAGACACTTGTTTCAATGATGGGTCAGGATGGCTATGATGTGCATGTACTGTTAATGTATCAGGCTTGAAAGGTGTAACCATCTCTTTTAACTTCTTTTCACATATGATGTGCCTGGAGGAAGATATGATAGCCCAACTGTATTTGTTCTGACACAACTTGAAAGACCCAATTAAGTGAATTAGAATTCACGAAAGCGCAGTCAGGAAGGATGGTGAAAGGACAGATTATGATGTTGTAGAGTTATATTATTTTAAAAGGAGTGTTAAATATGTTTATTTTAGTTTTCCGTTTCTTTATGTAACATTAAATATTTTAATTGTAGCATATGAAAATATAAGCCTGCGTCTACCTTGCACTAATGTGAACGTAGTGGAGTTTATAAATATGTACCAATTACAATATTACAAGTACAAATTTAAAAAGAAATAATTATCAGCAAAATTATATAATTTGCATAATTTGTAACAAGATTCGAAGAATAAAATTCAGGGTGAATGCAAGCCCAAATACTGCATATAAGAAATGATTCTGAGGCAAATAATATGCATTGCTGTTCAAAACCTGAGGATAAGGCTCATTTTGACTAGTCAAAATTTAGAAAAAGCAGTTTTACAGTTGTAAGTGGTATCTATGGTAATAGCAACAGCACAATGAAACACACAACATCAAAATCATCATTAATATGAAATTGAAACAAAACAAAATTTTACGAAGGAGGTACGCACTCACCTGTCGTCCAGTGACACTCTTCCATTAGCACTGCATAAACAAACCACAGAGTGAAGTCCTCAGCAAAGGATATATCCACCCCACACCACAATGTATGTTTGGCACAAGTATATTATGGTTAGCACCAAGTGGTTTAGGAGCTCTTGGGGTAAACTGTCCCACTCTTGCTGGACAGCTCTGATAAGTGCTGGAAGGGATTTTGGTGGGGGATTCCTTTGTGCAACACATCTCCCCAGAGAATCCTATGCATGCTCAACTGGATTGATCTCATGGAAGTGTGCTGGCCAGTCCATCCAACAGATACCCTCACTATCCAATATATCATCCACAGCTGCTGTGCAGTGAGGACTGGCATAATCCACAAAAATTAAATATGCCTCCACAGCACCCTGAAAAAGACTAACGTGGCAAAGAATTGCATCATTGCAGTACTGCTGCCCAGTGATTATCCCTTGATGCATCACCTGCAGTCTAGTACATCCATTACTAAACTACATATAACACCACTTAGGAAGTATGATTACACCCACACCATGATGGCATGACTGCCATGTCTGTTCCATTCAACAAAGGTTCTGGCACTATACACAGTCCCACATTTCCTCCACATTAACTGTTGCATGGAATGCGATGAAAGACTACAGCAGCTTTTATCTGTGAACATTACCTTGGCTCACTGATCTGAAGACCAGTCAGTGAGACATACACCACTGATGGCAGACTGTACAATGCACCCTAAGACAGCATACAGGTTTCCGGGTATATAGTCCCATCTGCTGCATTCAGATGTCTTGACACTGGCATGAAATCCGCATACTTGTGTTTGCTTGAAGATGATTAGCCAAATGGCCACAGTACCTTTTCAACTCTGTTTTGCCATTATGGCCACGTAAATATCATCCCACTGGCTCATACACTGGAGACAACCTCCAGCAACACATCTGGTAGCAGTTCTGTGTCTTCTAAATGCTGACCAAAGCAGCAACACTATGCTGTGTGCTCCTCTAAACTTTCTGGAGACATCGGTCACAGTCTGGCCTTCTTCGAATTTGACGATAATTTAGCCTCAGGTAAAAGCACCCACATGACGTCTGCGAGACATCCTTTTGTTACCTCAGGCACACAGTTTCTCACTCCGTTATTGAAACATATGAAAAACAGAATGAACTCATATCAAATATGACTCAGCTTACTGCCTATATACACCCTCGGTAGCTATCATGAACTCAAAGCAAATTTGCATATGAGCAGTGCACCATGGAATGTTTTCATATGCCACACCATTCTTTTAGACTCGTGAAGCTTTGTAATTTTCATCTCATGTTTTTCTATAAGTTTTGGGAAAGTGTGTGTGTTTTTTTTGTTTTTTTTTTTTTTGCTTTCATAATTGCTTAGGCCTACAGCATTCATTACTTCCTTTGTTGAGGGTATGCAAAAGAGGGAGGTGATTTTTGGTTATTGACCTTTGGTTATTGACCTTTGGTATTATTTTAACTCTTTATCATTGTATGCAATTCATGGTCTATGAAAATTGAAAATTTTGCACTTTTGTCTTCATGGATGGCTGTTTGGATAGTCAGCTGTACCCTCATATAGACAATGCCTTTTATAATTTACTTAGCTATAAAAATACAATCAATTCCAATTTACTATGCTTCAGTTTTTACAACATCCGGCAAGTGTTATGATCAACTACTTTTATACAGTATTTGTGTTATGTGCGGAAAACTAACTGAATATGTTATGGCAATATGATTCCAACAATAGTAAGCTACGTGAAACTACTTGTGTTTATGACTATGTATACTGTGATCAGATGATTTCTTTTTAATACTTTTTTTCAGTTTTGGCAATCTACGAGTCCAAAGCAAGTTCATAATGGAAGTGTTTATCTGTGTTCAGAGGAACAGTGGGAAAAGTATTGCTCCATAAGTAAAATTTGAAATTACAGGGGGGGGCCTTAATAATAATACTTAATAATAATAATAGTAACAATGAAAAAATCAGGTAACTCGTGTGTTAGATCTGCTAATGATCAGAAAAGAAATAGCCAAAGATGCTGGGTAGATCAACAAGCCTGCCACTTCTATTTAGTTCTATTGCTGCATTACTGTGCTCTTGTTATCCAAATTACAGAGCATTTCTTCAAACTGCAAAAATTCCATTTTATAGCAGAAAGGTTTGGAAAAAACTCAAGCCTAAATGGATAAATTTGGACATCATTATGTAATAACTGTAATGTTTTCCCTAGAGCCTTTTCAATGGGTGCCCTTACCAGCAAATTTGCTCTGCTGCCCCACTATGCAGTTATACTGCATACTTTATTTTGTTATTTTATCACTCAATGTGTTCTCATTCATCATAAAATCCCCCAAATGCCTACCCCAAAATCAAGCAAAAAATTGTTTTTTTCTTTGAATTTTGGTGGGGGCACATGTGTTGAATTATTAAAAACACCACCTGGCTCCATGCTTTAGAAGCCTAATACAAAGCTTCCTGGCCACACAACCCTAAATAGCAAGAATTTATACACTTACCCAATACTTGAAGAGGTGCACAGAACTACCAGCGAGTGACAGTATATAAAGAAAACTGGTGGGCATGTTTATTAGGCAAATTACTCTTTTCCTCAAAGCATCAAGTTTTAGAGGTGATCTGGATGCAAACCTCCCTGGACAGACTCCAGATTTCTCTAGTGTCAAATGTTACTCAGGGGAGAGAATCATCTAGTCTACAAAGTAAATACTACGTTGTTTTTTGTTGTTTTTTTGGAGCAAATTTAATAATGAAAGAAATGAAGGAAAGTTGAGAACAATATTCATACTAAGAATACACAGGTTAAGTGCTCCTTGTCAAAGAGTTATCTGACAGCAGAAAAATTCATATCTTTTGCTGCTAACAAAGGACTAGGTTTTGCAAGAATGAAATTCCACAAGGCTTCTCTCACCCTAACAAGAAATGGACTCAGTATTGCTGTGTAGAGAGTTGGCAAAACTGCTGATGTCTGTTAAGATGGCACAATATGGCATGCAACAAAACTGTTCTGTAATGGAAAGAATTTCTATATGAGAAAAAAAAAAAAGTAAATGACAAAACAAATCCCTGAAGTGAACCTGAATTAAGGGACAATGCAGCTACACCCATAATAACTTGTGTATGACCAGATATGATACTAGACAACCAGTGACACACAACTGGATCAAGAACATATGGGTATACTTTATTTAGACTTCAATGCTACCATATTTATTATGTTCATTTGTAATATCAAGGGCAACAACATCTTGGGCTACCTAATTTTTTTGTGGCCATCTTCCAGACATGGGTAACATTGGCCAAAACATCAGCTTTTTTTCAGTTTGGGTTCCATCCAAATTGAAAGTCAATGATGAGCTCAAAAGAGATTCCAAGTAAGAAATTAGTTCCACTTATTGTCTACTCTATTACTTTACATCAACTAAATGCCGGAATCGTACATTATTTTGTTGTTGACATTCCCTCTTGTCTATTACACAATATCCATGAAATAAAACTCCAGCTTTTTAACAACAGCACCAGGATTTCTGAGAAGTTCTTCTTATAAAGGTTGATACAGTTGAGATTTTTTTTTTTTTTTTTTTTTTTTTGGTTGGAGGTTTAACGACCACCGTGAGCAACTCAATGGGCTATAAGCAGTCGCCCCTCCCTAATTTAGGGTCACTGGTTCCACAGGGAAGGGAGAGAGCCAGTGGCGTAAGACAAACACAACATCCATGACTCACCGGGATTCGAACCCGGACCCTGTTCGGACGGATGATCAGAGGCCATCGCTTAGACCACTGCGCCACAGGGGCGGCCAGTTGAGGAGATTACTGGCACAGGTTGGAAAAGCCTTCACATCTGATGTCCGCTTTTCAACTTGGTGATGATGGTTTGCTCTCTTTGGGATGAGATGCTGCAAATGGACTGACCAGGCTAATCAGCTTCATGCCAGCCATGGGAGAGACTTATTTCAACTATCCTTAGTTTTCCTTTTTTTTTTTTTAAGTAAAGGTAATTCAGAAGTAAATTTCCTCAATTGGAGGAGTGTCAGGTTGCAAGCATCTTTGGCAACATTGTCAGTTGCTTCTTTGTGCTTAATATTGACACATAACCCTGCTTTACCCGAAACAGAAAAAACAATTAAAGATAACAGAACAATAAAACGGAACTGGGAATTTATATTCAATTTGCTAAAAGTGGTTAAGCTTTGATATGCTAAACTTAGTGGTGGCATGCTAATGTATCATGTTTCATTAAAAGCTTTTGGCGATTTAATAACATCTGTGAAAAAGGAGAAGCCAGCAACAAGTAGAGAGAGTGGAGATAGGCAGTCTTTGAGAAATCTCTTAGTGTGAGAAGACTTGGTAGCACAAATTGCAGAATCCTGAGGTGTTTGGGGGCTGAAAAAGTCTGCCTGTAAGGAGTCTGATGAGGTCGGGGAGGATTGGCTGACTGGCAGAGCTGTCCATAGTGGTAGCAAGAAAAGAAACATCCTAGAGGCACTTTCACAAGGAACCAAGGCATAGATGGCCTGTGTATAATAAAAAGAGGTGACATTATTCCATTACAAATAGGATTAGCACTCTCCAGGTTACGAATGAAATGTCTAGTGACTCACTATTAAGAGATGAAAACCAGTGTTTAAACTGGAATTTTTTTCTCTTGTAGCAATTTGGCTATTTTGTCAGCAAAAGTTGTAGCAAAATGCTATGCAGATTAGCCAAATTTACAGTTCTATTCTTTGCTATATATATGCATGAAAATATAAGCACAATGCATTAGCTAAATAAAATTCTGTACTTTAAATAGAATTCAAGAATAAAAACAAATAGGCTTTTACACTTATAATTTTAATAACAATATTAGGTGTACAAATAAGTTTTAAAGCGTTTTTTGTGTGACGCATATACTGCTAATTTACATATCCAACATTCCCGGCGTTGTTGTCATGTGACCGTAACTGATCCAGAGTATAAAATTTGGCACAGAAGTTTGCCCCAAAGTCAAACGCACTTGCTCATCAGTAGGTGAAAGATGGCAAATGATACTGCATTTATTCAACACCGCATTCGTTACGAATTTCACCAAGGAAAAAGTGCTGCAAAAGCATGTGCATCGATGTGTTCTGTTCTGAGGAGAATATTGTATCAAAAAGCATGTGTGAGTTTTGGTTTAGATGGTTTAAAGTGGGTGATTTTGATGTTAGCAATTGAGAACGTAGCAGTGCCACGCAGAAGGTTGCACATGAGGAACTGCAAGCATTGCTAGAAGATTCATCTCAAACGCAAAAAGAACTAGCTGAACAATTGGGGGTAACTCAACAAACCATTTCCAATCGTTTATGAACGATGGAAAAGATTCAAAAGGAAGGGAAATGGGTGCCACATGACCTGAACCAGAGGAACAAGGATGAGCGTTTCATGAAATGTTTGAATCTGTTGAATAAACAACACAGAAAGTCTTTCTTGCGAAAAATCGTTACGGGTAATGAAAAGTGAACAAAGTAAGACAATCCCAAATGCAAAAAACACTGGGTAGACCCCAGTGAAGCAATGACTTAAACATTACATTACATTACATATCGCTAAGCTGTTCTCTGAGATTCAGAGGTTAGCTCCAAAAAGAAATACAAAATACCAGATAGTTTTTACTTAATGTTGCAGTATCAAACTTATCCATTTACAGCGATCTTGACATACAACTCGGGCTTCACTGACATCCATTACACGCTGTACACAAGATCTTCTATACTTCATACTCATAATTTGTTTCTCATGCAGACACTCCTGAATATGATCCTCCAATGACTTCCTTGGGCTTCCTCTGCCTTTCCTTCCTGCCACTTGAGCTACAAAGATTTTCTTAGTAAGCATCTCATCACTCATTCTTTCAACATGGTCAAACCACTGAAGCATATTAGTCTCCATCTTGCTAACAACATTTTGCTTCACACCACACAACTGCAACACATCTTCATTCCTCACAGAATCAGAAAGTGTCTTGCCACAAACCCCCCGTAAGTAACGCATTTCTCCAGCACACAAACAACTCCTATGTTTCTTCTGCAGTATCCAGGTTTCACTGCCATACATCAGAGTAGGAACAATTACACTCTCATACACAGCCATGTGGGACTCCCTTGAGAACCCATTATTCCTGTGAAAACCTCCCACAGCAGCCATGATTTTCAATGAAGAACTCCCTCGCCTACTAATTTCACCATCTAATTTGTTCTCTCTGTCAAACATGCTTCCTAAATACACAACAAACTCACTCACCTGGTCAATCACTGTGCCATTTACACTTACATTACATTCAGTGCTACCAGTCCTCTCTCAAAAACCACAACTTCCCCCCCCCTATTTATACTCAGTTTGAATTTCATGCAAACTTCTTACATCTGGGACAACATACTTTGCAACTCACTTTTGCTCTCTGCCAACAGGACAGTGTCATCAGCATACAGGAATCTGCACACACGAATATCACCAAGACATAAACCAGTATTATCTAGTTTGCTATCACACATACATAAATATATTAAACGGCCATGGTGACGTTACACAACCTTGCCTGCACCAATAGAAAACCATTTTGATAAAACACCATTCACTCGTACACAGGCTCTACTGCCAGCATACATGGATTTTACACTATTAAGTAGATTCCCAGTAACACCATATTCATTCAATACCTTCCACAAAAGTGTCCTATTTACTTGGTCATAAGCTTTCTCTAAATCTATGAAGGCAGCAAAAACTTTCTTACCAACAGCCAGATACTTTTCAACCATCATGCGTAATGCAAAAATTTGGTTAGTGCAGCCTTTACCAGGCATAAAACCACTCTGAGCATCTCACACTTTCTCTGATGTAAGATCCCGTACTTTTTCAATAACAACTTTACCAAACACTTTCCCTGGCACACTTAATAGGCTAATACAACGATAGTTCTTGCAGGCAGTCTGATCACCTTTTCCCTCATACAAGAGAACAATGATAGCAGCCTTCTAATACCGAGGGACCATTCATGGCACAACTGGCAAATTTCAGTTAACCAATCAATTACAGAGTCACCATCATATTTCAACATCTTGGCAGTTATGCCATCAACTCTCGGAGCCTTACCATTCTGAAGAGATTTTAGAGATTTTCACACTTCTTCTCTTGAGATCCCTCCTGTGCTTTTATCCTTCACTGTACCATCATCTGCATCTGTCTCAGAATCATCTTTGCTTTACTGATCTAATAACTCACAGAAGTATTCACCATATCTTTCACTTAACTCATTGGGCTCCCATATCATTTCCCCAACCCTATTCTTCACACAACTTAACACTTTGTTTCCCCTATTTTTCCTGAGTCTCATGTACTTCCAGAAATACTTCCTATTTTCCCAAAAAGCCAATTCATGCCTTTCCCCCTTCTCCTTCCTATCTTTTGCCTTACTCTGGCAAACCAGCTTAGCAGCTTCATGCTTCTTACAGCGATATTCATCCACAGAAGCTCTACCTTGCAACATCCCCAAATAGGCTTCTTTCTTTTTCTTTACTGACTCTTCAATCTCACTATTTCACCAAGCATCACCTCTATTGTCACCCACTATTGTGGTGCCACAGACCTCTTCAGCAGCAGTGACCACACAGTTCTTAAAACATTCCCACTTCTTTTCTACATCCCTCTCACAAGACTTCAGTTCCTTCAGTCATTCTCTGAGTACGTCAGAATAATGCTGATGTTCTTCAGGGAGCATTTCAACTTTAATTCTTTCCATCCTGGGCCTCTTCCTATTCCTTTTCCTCCAACCAACATTCAGTTTCACCCGTGACACTACCAAGTAATGATCAGAGCCAACATCTGCACCTCTCATCACACGAGTGTCGACAACTAAGTGTTTCAGACACTGATCGTAGACAACAAAATCTTTAACACCCTTTTGACAAAGAGTACGATTTACCCAAGTATATGTGTGGATATACTTGTGGTTGAAAAATGTATTAGATACATACAAACCATTCTCAATGCAGAGTTCAATTAATCTTCCACCATTATCATTCACGCAAGGATCATTAAACTTACCCAGAACATTGTCAGAAGTTGCATTCTGCACACCTACTCTAGCATTGAAATCCCCTGCTATTATAACTTTTTCTCTAGCACCAAACTGGCTCAAAACAGCTTTTAGCTCATTCCAGAAGGTTTCCAGTCACAAAGAGCATACACTACAACAATTACAATTCTCTGAAGTTTCACTTTCAAACGAATCCAGAGAATTCCCTCACTTATGCAACTATAGTGAATCAAGTTGTTCATCTTTTCTCTTAAAATCATCACAAATCACACCTACACCAGCCTGTCCTCTTACATTATCCAATACTCCAGACCACACACTCACCGTGCCATTCACTTCTTCTATCCCAATTTCCTTCTTTTTGGTTTCACTTACACACAGCACATTCAATCTATACTTACTCATCTCATCAATGATCTCATTCATCTTGCCATTTATACCTCTAGTATTCCATACACCAATCTTACATTCACTCAGCCGAGATATCTTTCTCATATGCCGTTTAGAATGTACAGGTCGATTCCGTAATGGACCATCCTTTTCAAGTGTGGTAGGTCCACCATATCCCACACTTGAGTCCGGGTATTGATTTCTTTTTGTCTTTTTAATCAGGTAAGTACATCAGTGTGAGGGATTAGCCCACAGCTGACGGTTCCAGTTGGTCTTTCAACCTAAGGATTCTGGAACAAAACTCAGTGAGTTGGGGTCTTTTTGCCAAAGTCACACAGAACTAGCTCACACCTCTCTAAGATTCACAGAGGCCCCAGTTGCTGTTGTGTGTACCATTGTTACCATGGAGCACCCCAAGGAGGCAAACCCATCACTCACTACGACAGCACGCAACAACTTAAAGCAACATCAAAATGCAATATTCACTCTAAGAAAGTTCTGCTGTGCATCTGGTGGGATATGAAGAATGTGTTCTATTATGAACTATTGAAACAAGTTCAAACTGTTACTGCTGATCGCTACAAGCAACAATTGCTGCGATTGAATCAGGAAATCTGTTGGAAACGACCATTCACAGGCAAAGGATTGCACCCCGTGAAATTACTGCATGACAACGCTAGGCTGCATGTTGTGAAATCGGTCAAAAAAACGTTATTGACACTTAGCTGGGAAGTTTTGGAGCACCCGGCGTACAGTCCCAACATAGCCCCTTCAGGCTATCATTTGTTCCGATTGATGCAACATGGCTGCTGTACAGTTCCGGACATGTGATGAAGTACAAAAATGGGTTGATGACTTCATTGCATCACACGGCGAATTATTCTTCATGGCTGGAATCCGTCAGCTGCCCGACCGATGGGGAGGGTCATAGATAATGACAGCACATATTTTGATTCGTAAAGATATTGTTGTTTTCTCTCAAATTACATGTTGCATTGTCTTAAAATGCTTTAGAACTTATTTGTACACTTAATACTTACATTTGCTGATGCATGCAATTTGTGAAAATATATATAAAGACCAGGACTGAGCAAAGCCACAACCAATGATTGCTTTCTTCACCAAATTGCCCTTTTTGCCCTGTCTCAGGTTCTTTGCTGCACATTTACAATTCATGCTCTATTCTTCTCTCACTCTTTCGCCTTCTACATTCGATTCTCCTACGGATTTGCTCAAGCTCTCATACTTTTCATCATTTTAATTTTCTTGTTTTGAGTGGTTGACTGGCTCCTCACCAACTGCCTTTGTGTACCTATCTCTTTATTTTGGCAAAAGTTTCCATATACGAATTTTGGCTCTCTCTCTGTTCCATCAGCTCTTTTCCTACGTTGCCTGAGGCTTGATAGTCTCTTGAGCAGTGGTGTCGGACTGCTTTACTCGCTCGTCTTCAGTACGAGCGCGGCTGCTGTTTCCCAAACTCTTCCTTACTTCTTCGCTACCTGGTCTCTTTCTCTGAATTGATTCTCGGTTCATCATAATGTGATACAGCTTGATGTCTAGTTTGTTCAGTTTCTATTTTCGTTTTTTTCTCGCTTTGTTTTGGTGTCCCCTGACTCTGGGGATGCTCCTTTAATGTATGTTTTGGTTTTGCTGTTTCTAGTTTTGCTGGTTTTTTTTTTTTCTTTTTCTTTGTCGATCTTTCAGTAGGGTTTTTTCCTGTAGGCTTTGACTTTTTTTTTTTGTGTGTGCTTGTCTCGAGTTGAGAAACATTTGTTTTGGGGTTTTGCTGTGCCTAATCAGGGTTTAGGTGGGATTGGTTCGATTGTCATACTGGCTTTATTTTTTATTTTTATTTTTTTGTTTGTTTGTTTGTTTCACTTTCAGGCTTTCCAATTCCATGGTGTGCTGGGTGCCACTAGTCTACCTCAGTTCCTGTTCCCTTAAATGTTTTGCCACATATTGTATATTGTCATTTTTAGTGTTCCTTCCTGTGTACTGTGTGGGTTTATTTTTGTCTTGTTTATTGTTCACGTTAATGTTTGTGATGGTGTATGATTAATGTACCATTAGTAATATTACGAGGTTTTTAACTTGCCTCCAATTCAGTCATAAACCATTATTACTTAACTGTACAGTTTTACTTTGTCTTATTAAGTATTAATGGCTCGCTTATAATTCCAAGGGTGGTTTCTCTGGCTTATCATCCATCATTATAGGTATATAATAGACAGTGCATCACTTGCTTTCATGATGAACTTAGTGTAATTTTTCCTCTGCTGCTGTATCTCCCTTTTCCTCCCTTGTGCTGGGGCAGACTTGTCCTGCACGACTCAGGTTCCGGCATTTGGCCTGGAATGCGACTTGGGATGCTGAGGCAGACTTGACTTGTGCAAATCCGCTTCCAGCGGTTGGTCGCCAAGGAGACTAATAATGTTTACTTGCCCTTAAGGTTTTCATTGTCACTATCTATTGAATGTTAAGGGGTTTGTTTATTTTTTATTTTGTTCCTATTGCAGATTGTTTCTACTGCTTGATGTACTACCATAACTGTTTGGAGCTTACCTCATTTACTACTATTACTGTTTTTCTGTACTTACTTCATTGCAGTCGAAGTATTATTACCACTCCTAAGATTACACCGTTGTTTATTCCCTTGTTTACCTGTTTTTTTGGTTTATGATTTATCATGCACCATTTGGCCACTCCTTGTGTTATAGTTTTTAAATTTCTATTGTCCTCACCGCTGTTTCTTGCTATACTGCATGACAATTGTATTTATCGATACGTTATCCCACAGAGGTTGGGGTTTTTGTCTTCATAAATCCAAATTGAACCTTTGTTCTTTTAATACTGGCTTAATCAGTACATGAGGTACAGGGACTGTCGATTGCTGAACAGCCTTACTTGCTTGAGCTAAGGGAGCGGGAAGGGGAGGTTTTTGTGTTTATGTATGTTTCATGTTGTAAATATGAGTAATGTCCTCCTTGGATCTGTAATTTTGTCTACTGCTTATCTCCTGGTACTCCCAGGCACTGGGACTGGCTTGTCTGGTGCAAGTTGGCTTCCAGCTATTGGTCAACAAAGTGCCAACTGTCTTTGCTATCCATATGCGTACTTTCATTTTTCTGATGTGTACTGTACGTAAAACGTTTTCCTAATTGGTTGTGATGGCATGTGCATATTACTGGTTCCGAGTGTGTGTACTATCCTGGTTTTGTGTTGCACTACTGATTGCCAATCGGATTAGATGTTCTGGTCCTAGTTCTCTTTGCCTAAGTTGTGTCATTGTAAGTGCCCCAAGAGTCTGCTGTGCGTTTCATGTACTCAACTATGTTCTCATGTTCTGTCACCTAACTTGCACTTGAACAGATTGTTTTCCTATTTTATGCTAATTATTATTTTAAATTTTAATGCTGTTGGTATATCTCTCTTGTTGGTTTTTCTAATAAACTAGGTGTGCTTGCACACCTACAGCATTTTTACCTCATATGGCCATCCCAGATAACAATGAAATATACTGATTCCAAGAATCACAACATGTAAAAGAGTTCCAAATGTTCGATAATCTAGAGTGTTTTCAACAACCTACTAAGCTAACAAAAGCTAATCCTCATTCAGATGTTATTGTAACTTTTCACCACTGAAATGGCTTTTTTTTTTTTTTTTTTTTTTTGATTGGAGGTTTAACGACCACCGTGAGCAACTTAATGGGCTATAAGCAGTCGCCCGTCCCTAATTTAGGGTCACTGGTTCCAAGGAAGGGAGAGAGCCAGTGCCGTAAGACAAACACAACATCCATGCCTCACCGGGATTCGAACACGGACCCCTTACGGACGAATGATCAGAGGCCAGCGCCTTAGACCACTGCGCCACCGGAGCGGCCTGAAATGGCTTTGTGGCTGACACAACAGACTAGGAACAAATTTTAATAAGCTAAGGTTTGACCCATAGGTTTTTGTTTTGCTTTGTCAGAAATGTAAGAAAAGGTAATGAAAACCTTTATTCTAGGACATAAAGCATTTTAAGAAATGAAAATACATCAACAGTTTAAAAAATAAATGTTACATTATGAAAACTTTTAGAAAGTTTTTGATATCCTATACAGCATAACATCACATTCATTGCTGGGAAACCCTATTTTTGTCACATTCAGCAGGAGACATTTTTAACAATGTAATTTTTTTTATTTCTTAAGTATTGTTATGATTCCACCCACTAACACAATATTTAACAGTATCTAAAATATTAAAAAAAATTAACATGGCAATTTTACAGAGAAGGCAGAATTTGGGGCACTCCTGGAAATTTGCAGCATGGCTTTTGGATGAAAATGAGAGAAGGATAATTTATCAAATATTTACCTTCCCGTGGGAGAGGGAGAAAAACTAATTAACTAAATGATCATTGCTTACCTTTCTTCACTGATGTATTTAAGTATTTTGGCACCACAGTATTTGAGTCCAGCCCACGGCATTCTCAAAATTTCACTGGGACTTCTTATGCTGCCGTTTTCATTGCATAAGACTGCATACAGGCCTTCAAATTTGTTGGCATGTTTACTCTCATGCACAGTTTTATTTTCATCAATTGCTTTAATTCATACAATCAGCAGTTAAGCAAAATAACTAGGCATCAAAGTAAAAATAAGGGAAAAACTAGGGGTTTATGCATTTCAGATCATGCATTATAAGTTCTTGTACACTGACACCTCATTCACTTGAGATACATAAATAACCAAAAATCGACAAGTGTGGTATAAGAACACTGGAGTTTTATTAACACTCCTGAAACTAACTAAAACTGACATTAAAGGAAGTGATTATTATAGTTGAAAGAATTGAAATATATCATATATCCAAAAATAAAGTTACTAGTACTTATAAGGAAAAGTGTATCCCACACAACATTCGAATTACCCAGTGGTCCGCTGGCCATTGGCCAGTAAAACTGCAGTCGGACCACTGAACTATTAATTTTACTTCTTACTTAAAAGTTTCTTTTTTTTTTTTTTAATTTGTCACAAGTTAAAAAATGAATTTCTATTTCTTTTACCTTGATGTATGGTTTTATTTTTAGGCTGCAATTTAGTGATAAGTTCATTAAATGCTATTGGATAACAGCTTTTTTTTTTTTTTTTTTTATCCCTCACGATTAGTAAAGAGTGGAAGAAACAACTAATATAGAAAGGCAGTTTCCCAGTCCTTGTCTTGTAATGGCAACGGCTCCTTTTTTGTTACCTGCATCCCCACCATTCGTAATGAGCAGTAGTAAGCACAATAAATATTGTGCTCTTCGTTGGATTCACCCACCCTAGTGAAAGCAATAGTTACTGATACCATACACAACCCATCTGTTGTTTCTGCGTCAAGAAAACACGCCGGCTGAGGAGGTCAATTGGATGTATAAAAGTAATTTTTGTAAAAGAGCAATTCACGTGTAACAGTGTCCAATGGGAGACTAAAACTAAATTCATGGAAAATAAAATGGATGAGCAATAAGACTAAAATAAGAAAAATGAAGCTAATCCCTAAACAATAAAACATACATACAAAAAAGTTGTTAATGTATGTGAATTTTTATACCCTTAGACAGTCTCCTCGTTCCCTTCTTACTTAAAAACAGATTGGGAATGCACTCTTACTCTGCTATATCCCCAATCCATTGGAATCTTAGTCTGGAAGCATTCTTTGTTCTGTGAGTTGTACTTTCAAATTAGATGTTTTAAAAACAAATATTGGTGATAATTCCATTGAAATGATACATTATTTTCTACATATATTGTAAATGTTTAAGTTTTTTTTTTTTTTTTTTTTATGGTCTAGTGGGCATTTTGGTGGACCGGTGGTTTGAAAATTCTAGTGGTCCACTGGCCCAGTAAAAAACTTATTTCTAATTCTAACACTGCCACATGAAATCGTCAGTTGCTATTTGCATGAAGAATCTATCGTAGCAGCCAGAGCATACTGTACATTTGTTGCACAAAGGCTCATGCTCTTCGGAACACAATCAGGAACATGCAGTTAAAAATCAAATAGGCAATTTATATCATTTAACAGTATTTGAGTAATGTTATACTGAAACCTAGAAATGCCTACTTTTGATTATTTATTTATTTATTTATTTATTTATTTATTTATTCTGCAAGTTTTAACAACCACCATGAGCAGATCTTAGGGCTATATACAATAACTTATTCCTAATTTAGGGCTACTGGTCCCAGGGAAGGGAAAGAACAAGCACTGTGGGACAAATACACTCTTAATGCTTAAAATAAGACTGTGGCTCACCTCAGACAAGACAAGACAAGACACACACACACACACACACACACACACACACACACACACACACACACACACACGCATGAAAAGGGTAATGAAGCAGCATCCCCTCCTGCACTTTCCTGAGAATTTGAAATGTCTGCACGAAAAGCAAGATACGTGTTACTACAGACAAATCACACTTGAATAAACTCATAATTCCTAGCTTCAGAAGCAGTTTGGAACTATTTAACACTTTTGATAAAATACAGAAATGATGGTTTAATATGAAGAGACAGTAGGCCATAGGCCATGCATCTGATATTATTTTTTGTGTACGTGGAAATATGGGAAACAAGAACTCAATAATTTCTATAATATTATCAAAAATACACATAGTAACACCAAGTTTTCTATGGACTGGAAGAAATATTCTTCTCACAATATGTGGAGGTATGTCAGAATCATTAATACAGCAGTCAGACATCTCTGAATTGCCTGCATTTACTGTTCTTCACATTAACATTAATCACATCAGAAAGCTTGAAAATTATATCGTTCTGGAGTGAGGATTGAACCTGAATCTCACAATTTCCATTTGAGCAGAATTTACCTGACAGACTGGTGATCTACTTAACGCTATGAGGAAGCAGAATTTGCTTCGACTGGCAAAACTCAGAGAATGTTCTGATACTTAACACTCAGATCATCCTGGGTGGTGTAATGGATAGCATGCTAGAATGGAAATTGGGAGATGCAGGTTTGATTCCGGCTCCAGGATGATGAAATTTTCAAGTTTTCTGATGTGATTAATGTTACGTGAAGAACAGTAAATAAAAGCAATTCAGAGATGTCTGATTGCTGTATCAAATGATTCTAACAGATTATCATTTTCAGATGTTCTCCTAACTCACAACAGCAACCATATTCATACTTTTTACCTTGAAGTGTACCATAAACTCATGGCCGCAATTAATGCCAGATTCCAATTGTGCAAAAAAAAAAAAAAAAAAAAGCAGTTATAAGAACTTAGATGCAGAGAGCCCAGTGCATATATGCTCTAATGAATGACTACTCAGAAATGAAATAGAGCATTGTTAAGAAAGGGATATCTGTAGGATGCTTGAGCTCGGAGTCACAAAATGAGTTACATAAGTAGGGAGAAGCCTAGTAAAGAAAAATGAAACAAAAGGCCCCAAACTGACATTTATTGGTAGCCACATTATACATCCCTGGCTTCTGTTTTCATATTAATAAGTTATTAAAGAAATATGTAATAGAAGTAGCACTCAAGCAACCAAACTCAATAGGGAAGATGTTAATGACTAGTATTAATGACTGATAATAATCACAACTACCCCAGTGGTGCAGTGTTCTAAGTGGTGGAATCTCACCATTTATCCAAGATGGGACTGGGTTCAAAGTCCCAAGTGAGGCATGAGTGGTGCGTTTGTCTTACGACACTGGTTCTCTCCCTTCTCTGAAACGAGTGGCCCCAAATTAGGGACAGGCGACTGCTTCTAGCCCATAGAGTTGCTCACTGTGCTCATTAAACTCCAAATCGAAATAATAATAATAATAATAATAATAATAATAATAATAATAATAATAATAATCACAAAGCTAGTATTTATGCCATTCCTGTGGATTACACGAACTCCATGAAAAATAAATGAGTGGTAGACAATGCACGCAAAGTTACGTATAAAAGTTTAATGCAAATATATTTCAGCCATTACTATGGCCTTCATCAGTGCGACTACGATTGGTTTACGTTGCCAGATTGGAAAGGCAAGTTTTGTAATGGTAACTTTGGGTGACGTAATGCAATGAGGGATTTCCAGATGTAAGGAACAAAAATGGGGAGCTCAGAGTTGCAATTTTTGGAAAATAAAATTTCCAAACTTTCTCTAAACCTCAGAGCATATCGATTTTGGAAGGGAGCCAACTTTTTAGTATTGGACCAAAGTAGAATAGCAGAAGTGTCAGCCATGGTAAGAAGAGATAAGGCAGATGAAGGTTTTCCAAATCTCACATCAGATTTGTGTTCCTGAAGTCTTGAGAGAATTTTCCGGAATGAACTTCCTATGTACGCAGTTAATCCAACATTAGTCTTGATAGGAATTTTATACACTCCAGGCGAAGAAAGCGGAGATCTTGGGTCTCTGTCATTACGGAGTATAACAGAAATTGAAGGGGAAGAACAAATGGCAAGTCTATATCCTTCTCTTTTGAAGATACTGATGAGTTTATAGGCAGAAGGTTCGTGGTAAGGGATTGAGCCAGCAAACGTTAGTTCCTTTTTTGGTGAAACAGGTTGAAGAGCAACAACTGGTTTTTTCTTAGCATTTTGAATTAATTTAGAAACCAGGAGAAGGGGAAAACCATGTTGAGTAGCAATCAAGTGGATGTTTGCTAATTCATTTGTTAGATTAACTTCAGTGTTACAAACCAAATGAGCTCAATGAATGAGAGACTTGAGGGCAGACAGTTTATATTGGTGGAAGGTATGAGAATTGAAAGGAATAATGCTATTGGTAGAAACTGGTTTTCAGTAGACAGAAGTGGAATGGATGTCAGCATCTCAAAATGTAATAATCTTCTTTCCACTTCTGTCTACTGAAAACCAGTTTCTACCAATAGCATTATTCCTTTCAATTCTCATACCTTCCACCAATATAAACTGTCGGCCCTCAAGTCTCTCATTCATTGAGCTCATTTGGTTTGTAACACTGAAGTTAATCTAACAAATGAATTAGCAAACATCCACTTGATTGCTACTCAACATGGCTTTCCCCTCTCCTGGTTTCTAAATTAATTCAAAATGCTAAGAAAAAACCAGTTCTTGCTCTTCAACCTGTTTCACCAAAAAAGGAACTAACGTTTGCGGGCTCAATCCCTTACCATGAACCTTCTGCCTACAAACTCATCAGTATCTTCAAAAGAGAAGGATATAGACTTGCCATTTGTTCTTCCCCTTCAATTTCTGTTATACTCCGTAAATGACAGAGACCCAAGACCTCCGCTTTCTTCGCCTGGAGTGTAAAAAAATTCCGATCAAGACTAACGTTGGATTAACCGCGTACATAGGAAGTTCATTCCGGAAAATTCTCTCAAGACTTCGGGAACACAAATCTGATGTGAAATTTGGAAAACCTTCATCTGCCTTATCTCTTCCTACCATGGCTGACACTTCTGCTATTCCACATTGGTCCAATACTAAAAAGTTGGCTTCCTTCCAAAATCGATATGCTTTGAGGTTTAGAGAAAGTTTGGAAATTTTATTTTCTAAAAATTGCAACTCTGAGCTCCCCATTTTTGTTCCTTACATCTGGAAATCCCTCATTGCATTGCATCACCCAGAGTTACCATTACAAAACTTAACTTTCCAATCTGGCAACGTAAACCAATCGTAGTCCCACTGATGAAGGCCATAGTAATGGCTGGAATATATTTGCATTAAACTTTTATACGTAACTTAGTGTGTTCTACACTACCTTCTTCTTAATTAGTTTGTTAGTTGCGTGCATTGCCTACCACTCATTTATTTTTCACAGAGTTCGTATAATCCACAGGAATGGCATAAATACTAGCTTTGTGATAATAATAATAATAATAATAATAATAATAATAATAATAATAATAATAATAATAATAATAATCACAATCCTTCTTAATTACTCCATGAAAAAAGTTTTATGTTGGGATGACTGAAAGATTTACATGTTTACGACATAAAAAACATAAAATAGGTATTAAAAACAAAACAAGATATGTGCAGCCTTAACCAGGGAAACTATTAATAACACAGCTGTCCCACAGTGGGATAAAACCTGGCTAATAGCACCTTTTATGACCTACAGATGTACAGTCATTAGTGAAAGCATAGAAATTCTAACATTACCTAATGCCTATAATGACAATATATCCATGGAGATACCACCACCTTGGATTTCTTTTCTTAAGTATTACATTTATAGTCACAGAAAATTGATTTTGTTAAAACCTGACTTACATTGCACCAGGTGCGTGCATTACTACCAGGTCACATTATGATTAGTTGTACTCATTTTCTTTTCACATGCTTTCAGTGATGTCCATGTTATTTTCCAACTGTATAATTTAAACCCATTTAGAATTTGAATTCAAATTTGAATTCTTCGTAAAGGATGCAAGGAAACTTCCTTGCATCCTTTACGAAGTCACCCACTTGATCGACACAAAAGCTTGAAATTAAACCTTTTTATTGAACACCATATACAAAGTCTAAAGACCTGCCCTTCTCAATCTCTTTCATACTGACTTTAAACATCACTCATGGAGACTACAAAATTAAATACTTTCCTTACGGATTTACAATCTATTAATTCATTATGGCATAGTACTTATATGCTCGAAACTGAGTGATAAAGTTGATACAGAACCATACAAAATATGATCAAGTAAAAGTCAATGAAAACTGCTTACAAACTTTCTTTCTCTCTCTTGTTCCATTGTAGAATTTTTGGCCAATTTTGTATCATCAATTCATCTAGTTCTAAGTCTTCCTCTTGATCTGCAACCAGCTGGTTCAGAATGTAACACCTCTTGTGAAAACTTTTCCTTTTCCATGTGACTAAACTATGTAAGTATGTTTTCATTAACTTTGTCTTCTACAGACAAAATACCCAACTCAGATCTAATATTTGCATTATTAATCCTGACAAACAACTGAATCCATCTACTTCTTCCATGATATTCTCACCACTCTCATATCAGCAACATCTACCTAATGAGACCCTTACTTACTTCCACTGCCCTAGAAGAGGGCAGCTCTAAATACGAGACAAAAACTTTGTGCAAAAGGATCAATCTGGATACTAGCAATACAGTCTTAGCATGATTTATTAAAAGATTAAAATTATGTACAGGTAAAAAACATACACATTAGAACTTTCAAGGTGACGTTCACCTCATCTTCAGATGTACCAAAAACACGCCAACACAACATCTTATATACACATGTGTGCCATGGGTACATTACTGCATAGTCACGTGACAAGACAGGGCTATTTGTACACAATATATGCAAATCATGATGAAGGTAAGTTGTGAGGACAAAATTATTCCAGAATTAAACACATTATGCTACTTGAAACAATAATTTGTCACAAAATGTATGAATGAGGTGCTCCCAAGTTCCAGGCAATTCAAAAGGGGTGTAATCGTTACAACATTGGTCACCAAAAGCGGTAATATATATATATATATTTTATATATTACATTTTTTGGTGACCAATGTTGTAACAATTACACCCCTTTTGAATTATATATATGTATTTATATATGGGATGTAAGGTCAGGTGATGCATAACATAACAGCCTCTTCTTGACAAATGTCAACCCCGCCTTCTCGTGGTGCATCCTGTTCCCACTAAAGGGGCTCTGACGACCACCAATAGCGGTATAACTATACCATCGGGATTAGAGGAAATGATATCCCACACTCACCAACCCGCTTGGCCAGCGTGGTGAGTTATGGCCAAACCCCTCCAAAATGACTCCACAACTTAAATCTTGGCCCTCAGTCTCCGGCAGCTGGAACGTACCTGGCCAAGGCAGCGACCAGTGCGACATGAAGGCAGAGGGTGCTAAGAATCCCCGGAGGACCAAACTAGGCTGCCATCTGATGCTGACCTTGGCTACGTATAATGGACGCTCCCTATCTTCTGATTCAAGGCTTCTTGAATTGGAAGAGGAACTACAAAGGTTCAAGTGGGACATCATCAGGCTAAGTGAGGTAAGGAGAAAAGGAGAAGATCTCATTGAACTGAAAAGTGGACATCTTTTCTACTATCGTGGGACAGATACTCGCAGAACTAGTGGTGTTGGATTTATAATAAACAAGAAACTGAAGGATAAAGTTGTAGAAGTTGAAAGTTCCTCTGACAGAGCTGCACGACTCGTTATCCAACTCTCGAGAAGATACCAGGCTCAGATTATTCAAACTTATGCACCCACTACAAGTCATCCTGAAGAAGAAATTAAAGAATTTTATGAGGAAATTTGTCATCTAAATAATAAAGGTAAGCAGCACTTGAAGATAATTATGGGAGATTTCAATGCAAAAATAGGGCAACGGCAACAGAATGAAACTTCAGTAGGTAAATTCGGTCACAGCGACAGAAACCAGCGTGGAAATACTCTCGTTGAGTTTGCAGAGGCAGAAGGGTTTTTCATCTTGAACTCCTTTTTCAAGAAAAAGCCACACAGGAAATGGACAGGGAGACATCCAAATGGGACGACAAGTGAAATTGATTTTATTATGTGTAACAAAAAATTCGTCATAGAAGACTGCAGTGTGCTAAACAAGTTCAACACAGGTAGTGACCATAGATTGGTGAGATGTAAGATGCACCTCAACACTAAACTTGAACGTGGCAAGCTCATAAGACAAACAAAAGCTATTGACATAACCAACCTTAAAAAACACCATAATACCTTCAAGTTGGAACTGAAGAACAGATTCTCTGCTTTAGAAGGCCTAACATCAGAAGAAGTGGATATTTCTGAAGTTAACAGAAAAGTAACCAAAGCTCTTATGGAAACAGCAACAAAATTACCTGGGTCTAAGAACAAGTTGCATGAGAAAAAAATTATCAGGAAAAACCAAAATGTTGATGCAAAAAGAAGAGAGATGAGGACAACTAAAGAAGATGTGACTTCCTAAGAGGAATATATAGAGCTATGCAAGACAGTACGAAAAAGTATCACTGAAGATGTAAGGAAATTCAACTGTGAACTAGTGAGGAAAGCAACTGAAAACAACCAAAGCCTAAAGATAGCAAAGGGACATCTCAGTAAGGGAAGAAAACAGATTATGGCACTGAGAAAAGAAGATGGTTCTGTAACAAGAAATAGAGGCGAAATTTTGACAAGAGTGAAAGATTTCTACTCCAAATAATATGAAAGGGATGATACATGTACTCCAGACATCATGAAAGGTACCAGTACCAGAGTTCTTCCAGTCCTCCCAGCAGAAGTTGCACATGCAATCAAGAACATGTAGCGGGGAAAAGCTCCTGGAGAAAATGGAATTACTGTAGACATCATACAAGAAGCAAGTGCAGAACTTGAAACAGTAGTCGCCCAAATTTTCACTCGATGCCTTAATGAAGGGAAGATTCCTGAGGATTGGAACAACGCTACAATGACATTGCTACATAAAAAAGGTGACATTGAGGATCTCAGGAACTACAGACTTATCAGCCTCCTATCAGTGGTTTATAAAATCTTCACTAAAGTTCTTTCACACCGCTTGAAGGTAACACTGGACATGGCTCAACCGAGAGAACAAGCTGGTTTCAGGAGTGGCTACAGCACTATAGATCATATCCACGTACTGAGAGAACTAATTGAAAGAGCGAGGGAATGTGAACTTCCATTGTGCATGGCTTTTATCGATTATGAAAAAGCCTTTGATTCGGTGAAACCATCACCAGTTACAATGGCTCTGAAATCCTGCGGTATTGAAGATGCATGCATTAATATTATTAATAACATCTATGAAAATGCAAGTGCAAAGATTTGGCTGTTTGAATATACAACACACATAAAAATTGGAAAGGGAGTGAGACAAGGTGACACCATATCTCCCAAGCTCTTTAATGCCACATTGGAGGGTGTCTTTCAGTCGCTGAGCTGGGAAAACCAGGGGATAAAGATTAAGGGAGATTATCTAACTCACCTTCGTTTTGCTGATGACAGTCATTTTTGCAACTACCCCATCAGAGCTGCAGAATATGATCCAGAAACTTGCTCACAAGAGTAAAGAAGTGGGATTAAAAATGAACTTTCAGAAGACAAAAGTGATGTTCAATGCTTTTACAAGAAATGAAGATTTATCAATTGATGGAGAAAAGCTGGAGATAACAGACATGTGTGTTTATCTTGGACAGAAGATATCAAGTGAGGGTCACATTGATGAAGAAATTAATCGGCGTACAAAACTTGCCTGGAGAGCATTTGGAAGAAACAGCATAATTTTCAAGAGCAATATGCCATTATGTCTTAAAAGAAAAGTGTTTGATCAATGCATCCTTCCAGTGCTTACGTGTGTTGCACAGACGTGAAGCTTAACTAAAAGAGACATACAAAAGCTGCAGACAACTCAAAGATGCATGGAGAGGTACATGCTTGGTGTAACCAGGAGAGATAAGAAGAGGAATGCGTGGATCCGAAAAATGACAAGAGTGGAAGACATCATGATCAGAGTTAAATCCCTGAAATGGCAATGGGCTGGACATACTGCCAGAAGGACAGATCATCGATGGAGAGCCGAAATTTTAGATTGGATTCCAAGGGACAGGAAAAGACCAAGAAGAAGACCACATGGGAGATGGGTGGATGAAATTCGAAAGTATGCAGGAGTGACATGGAGGAGACTGGCACAAGACAGACCGTTGTGGAGGAAACTTGGGGAGACCTTCGTCCAGCAGTGGATTGATAATGGTTGATGATGATTTATATATATGGAAAAACCAAAATGTTGATGCAAAAAGAAAAGAGATGAGGACAACTAAAGAAGATGTGACTTCCAAAGTGGAATATATAGAGCTACGCAAGACAGTACGAAAAATTATCACTGAAGACGTAAGGAAATTCAACTGTGAACTAGTGAGGAAAGCAATTGAAAACAACCAAAGCCTAAAGATAGCAAAGGGACATCTCAGTAAGGGAAGAAAACAGATTATGGCACTGAGAAAAGAAGATGGTTCTGTAACAAGAAATAGAGGCGAAATTTTGACAAGAGTGAAAGATTTCTACTCCAAATTATATGAAAGGGATGATATGTGTACTCCAGACATCATGAAAGGTACCAGAACCAGAGTTCTTCCAGTCCTCCCAGCAGAAGTTGCACATGCAATCAAGATCATGAAGCGGGGAAAAGCTCCAGGAGAAGATGGAATTACTGTAGACATCATTAGAAGAAGCAAGTGGAGAAATTGACACAGTACTCGCCCAAATTTTCACTCGATGCCTTAATGAAGGGAAGATTCCTAAGGATTGGAACAACGCTAGAATGATCCTGCTACATAAAAAAGGTGACATTGAGGATCTCAGGAAGTACAGACCTATCAGCCTCCTATCAGTGGTTTATAAAATCTTCACTAAAGTTCTTTCACACCGCTTGAAGGTAACACTGGACTTGGCTCAACCGAGAGAACAAGCTGGATTCAGGAGTGGCTACAGCACTATAGATCATATCCACGTACTGAGAGAACTAATTGAAAGAGTGAGGGAATATGAAATTCAATTGTGCATGGCATTTATCGATTAGGAAAAGGCCTTTGATTCGGTGAAACCATTAGCAGTTACAATGGCTTTGAAATCCTGCGATATTGAAGATGCATACATTAATATTATTAATAACATCTATGAAAATGCAAGTGCAAAGATTCGGCTGTTTGAAAATACAACACACATAAAAATTGGAAAGGGAGTGAGACAAGGTGACACCATATCTCCCAAGCGCTTTAATGCCACATTGGAAAATGTCTTTCAATCACTGAACTGGGAAAGCAAAGGGATAAAGATTAATGGAGATTATCTAACTCACCTTCGTTTTGCTGATGACATAGTCATTTTTGCAACTACCCCATCAGAGCTGCAGAGTATGATCCAGGAACTTGCTGACAAGAGTAAAGAAGTGAGATTAAAAATTAACTTTCAGAAGACAAAAGTGATGTTCAATGCTTTTACAAGAAACGAAGATTTATCGATTGAGGGAGAAAAGCTGGAGATAACAGATACGTACGTTTATCTTGGACAGAAGATATCAAGTGAGGGTCACATTGATGAAGAAATTAATCGGCGTACAAAACTTGCCTGGAGAGCATTTGGAAGAAACAGCATAATTTTCAAGAGCAATATGCCATTATGTCTTAAAAGAAAAGTGTTTGATCAATGCATCCTTCCAATGCTTACGTATGGTACAGAGACGTGGACCTTAACTAAAAGAGACATACAAAGGCTGCAGACAACTCAAAGCAGCATGGAGAGGTGCATGCTTGGTGTAACCAGGAGAGATAAGAAGAGGAACTCGTGAATCCGAAAAATGACAAGAGCGGAAGACATCATGATCAGAGTTAAATCCCTGAAATGGCAATGGGTTGGACATACTGCCAGAAGGACAGACCATCTATGGACAGCCGAAATTTTAGATTGGGTTCCAAGGGACAGGAAAAGACCCAGAAGGCCACATGGGAGATGGGTGGATGAAATTCGAAAGTATGCTGGAGTAACATGTAGGAGACTGGCACAAGACAGACCGTTGTGGAAGAAACTTGGGGAGACTCGTCCAGCAGTGGATTGATGATGATGATGATGATGATATATATCAATGAACTCCAATAAATCTAAACTTCGATCTTAACACATCCCCTCCATATCATGCAAAAGCATAACAACAGCTGCCGAACCTACTCCCAGACATAGCTTGAATTTTTGAAAGTAACCATATGATGTCCTATGGCGACCTCTGTTGGAATTCACAAAATACTGTAACGAAAATTAATTGTTTTTGTGTTTTAATGGATGTCGGCAAATGTTAGGTTAAATGCTCCGGGGGCGACTCTGAGGAAGATATTTTCAATTGAGGCCCAAAGAAAAATTAGTCCAAAGCTTAAAAGGCAGTAAGGTTACATAGTCTGATTTTATAAGATTTCCCCAAATTAAAAGATGTCAATAATTTTTCGGAATGAAATAAACAATATTTAAATGGATAATTATTTTTTAAAAAAGAAGAAAAAAGTATTTTTAACTGCTTTGTGGTATTGGACCGATTATTGCATATTCTTCTGATTCTGATGAATTGGGAAATAATAATATTTCTAAGTACGTGTTTAGAAACATTGCAATGCTAGCTACTTAAAACTTTGGTATCAAAACTAAAACGTGTTCTCGTATCGAAAAGATCCAGAATGATACCCTGATTTTGGGGAAGAAGGTCCATATCAAGGAAATGCACATGATCTTTAGATCCCGTTTCACAAAGCACTAGTCCTGGAGGATAGATGTCATTAATTCGGACAGAAGGGGTACCAGATGAAAATGTTATTAAATCGTCAACGTACCTGAAGGAAAAAATTGTAGGTGAACTAAATTTCTCCTTGTAGTGATGAAGATAAAGATTAGCTAACAGACTGGAGCAACAAGAACCCATTGGAATACCTTTTATCTGTACATACAGTCGTCTATTGTCATAAATATAATTATTCAAAATGCAAAAATTACATAAGGTTGTCCAATATTCAAATTTAACATCAAGCTGCAGACCAAACTGTTCAAAATAAACATCCAAAATTCTCCTTAGATCATTCAAATTAATTGAGGTAAATAAATTTGTGAAGTCATATGTAGTAATCTGTAGTTCAGTATGATTAATAAAATTAACAAAATACAGAACTTTTCTATTGCTATCAATAATCCATGAAGTATTTTCAATTTGGCCATAAATAATAGATAAATAGTTTTTTTAAATTTTACAAACCTGATTATTATAACTGTTTATTCCGCAAGTAATAAATCTGAATTTTACGGGCTGTTTATGGAATTTTCGAATTTCGAAAATATATGGAAATTGTAATTGCATTTTATTTATTTTTAATAATTTATTAAAGCCGATCAACTGCTTTTTTAATGTATTTAGAGTACAGTCTGTTACTATTTTATATGTATCTTCATTGGATAGTTCTAAAGCAAGTACCTGGTGATAAAAAATTTTGAAAATGAAGGCATAATTATTGCTACTTTTATCTATTGGGGGTAACTATGAAATCATTCTGCAGTTTTTTAATTTGAGCCTTAATACCCCTCCAATCCTTAATATAACCATTCCTTTGAAAGTTTTTATTGACTGATCTTAATAATGCCTCCAAAACTGAACTCAGCCATTGAAAGAAAAGCTCAACAGGAGTACTAGTTCTATCAGACCATTCATAGATAAAACCATGAAGGTCCCTGGACAAAATGTTTTTGATAATTCTGATGGGTACACAAATATTTGGTCTGAAGTTAGAACCAAAACTTAGTAGCCCTCAATTTTTTATGTTTTACAATACCAACATCTCCGGTCACAATATGTCTATAGCTATGATTCACATAACGTTTGTATAACTTGTCTTGACACATACATGGTAAATCATCCTCACCATATCTTCAAAATTTCTGCAAAAATCGTTATAGTTGAACACCCTTCTTCCTACAGGTAAAACATAGGCAAAGGAAGGGACCACTTGGAATGACTCTCTAAGAGGAAACAGCACCTCTCTCGCATTGAACCCTTGAACCATTTAACCTGATAACTCATGACACAGAATTTTTTTGTTTATTAATTTTGAAATACCTGTGGCTTTTTTTATTCTAAAATTAGACTGGTCAATGATAATATCTCTTACATAGCCATTATTAATTTTCATTTTTTCCCTTAAAAGGGGCTTTAACTTTCCTGTTGTTCAAGTAATGAAGAGCTGCAATAACTTTACATATACCAAAATTACTCTCAACCACATCTTCAAGATCTCTGATGAAATCCACAAAACTGAGAAATGGCTGTTTGTTTTTCCCATTACCTCTATTTCCTCTTTTTGTCCTGTGGCTAACTTCTTGATGTTTTGTTGGATTTTCATTTATCATTTTTTGCACATTTCTTTCAACATCATATGGGAACATTCTCTCACTGTTGAAGATGTTATTAAGTCCATAGTAAAGATCCAGACTTACAAATTTTGCTAGTAGACATTGGGCACCAAGATCAAAATTGTTAGTGGCCACAAAAAAAAAAAAAAAAAAAAAAACCTCAGTGGCCAAACTTTGAAAAACAAAATTAAATTTTATATTTCATACTAAATTATTTTTATAAAATTGCTTAGTATAATATCAGTATGTTTTATTTTGCATATTTCAGTTCTAGTATTCTTAAAAGTTGAAACTGAAGTAATAAAACAATGCAGGAGAGTGGGAACATAGTGAGGGGAGGGGAGTGTGCTTACGGGAGAAATCTGCGCACCGTCCTACTTCCGGTTTTGGAAATTTTCCCGCTATTTTCCAGCTGAAATACAAATATTTATGCAGTTAAATATTACTTAACAATAATACTGGGCAGAGGCAATATTGCGAGAAAAAAGGAATTACGATTACGGAAAAAAATCTGAACTCCGTCGACCTTCCGTTTTCGAAATTTTCATAAAGATGGAATTCCGTCCTCCGACGAACATCCCGTCACCCCCCCCCCCCCCATTGTGTTCACTAGTTCATTGATCTCGCGAATGACCAAAATAATAACGAAAAAGGCGGAGTTCCTCGATTTTGCGGAAGAATCTGATGTCCGAGATTCGGGGAAATTTTTGTGGCGTCTAACCTCCGTTTTCGCACATTGTTGCCTACAGTTTCAAGCTGAAATACTTTTATGCAATAAAATCATATTTAACAAAACTTTACACAAAGGCAACATCGGGAGAAAAAATTACGATTACTGAACTCCATTCAACTACCGTTTTCGAAAGTTCTGACACACAAAATACCGTCTCCAGATGGAACTCCCCCCGCAAATTGTCTTCAGTATTATGCTGATGACAAAAAAAGCCCGCGGAATTCCGCGAGTCCGCTTAAGAATCTCGTGCATATCATAAAACAATAAAATATTTTAAAAAAATGAAAATTCGTAGAATCCGTAGTTTCGACAGCGAGGTCCGTAGTCAGCCAACTAAATCCGTAGAAACTACGGACATTCCGTAGTAGTTTGCAGGTATGGAATTATAATCAGTACAACCTCGAAAATCCGGACTATGCAGATTCCGAATTTTAGAATTTTCCTGTGGAATATGCAGGCTTTCAGCGAACATTCATTAAAAATAATAAAAATAAAATGCCTAACTTCTAAAGTTTTCATCGGATTTTGACGAAATTTCACATGGGAGTTTATTTTGACGTGTCTTGGTTACTGTTAAATTTGCATTCAGTTATTTAAAAAATTGGAGATTTTTTTAAATAAAAATTTCTCCCAGTTGGACTTTTCCGATGCAGACGGTTGAGCTGTCCACCACCCGCTTTCATTCCCACAGCAACCTCGTTCCCCTACGATGAAACATCAGCCTTGGCGCATTCTTTGTGATCAAAAACCGATGCCCTCGCCTTTTTTATAAACTTTTTTTTTTTTTTTTTTTTCTGCTGTTCAAGCAGAATGAAAAGGTGATGGTCGACTTTCGTAAAACTCAAATTTTGTGCCATTTCGTGCGATTTCCATATATTTGGAGTAATATTTTTCAAAAACGTGCGAGTTCCGTACAAGTTAAAAAACATTTCCGTACAATACAAGTTAAATAAAATAAATGTTTTCCCCGTACAGGCCGCCAGAATTGGCGATTTAATCAAACATTTTTGGTCGCCACGATGATGAAGTTTATCGCCAGTGGCGACCTGGCGACCGTGAGTCTGGATCTTTAGTCCATAGGGGTATAAAGTTCTATGAATCAACATTTGATGACTCTCCATCCTTAGTCTTGTTTTCTCTTTATGTCCTATATCTAGTATAGTAATGGTAATATTTTCAAAATCATGCTTCTCATAATGTATCAGTTCAATGTCACCTACGTTCTTAAAATTTGTAATATCTGACCTGTGACAGTTAATCCTCAGATTCAAGCAGTTCGAAGTTTGACCAATGTATTTTATATTACAGGTATTGCATGTGATAAGATAAATACAGTCTTGACCTCGCAGAAACTCGGTGAGGTGCATTTCCTTGATATGGACCTTCTTCCCCAAAATCAGGGTATCATTCTGGATCTTTTCGATAAGAGAACACATTTTAGTTTTGATACCAATGTTTTAAAGTAGCTGGCATTCCAATGTTTCTAAACACGTACTTAGAAATATTATTTCCCAATTCATCAGAATCAGAAGAATATGCAATAATCGGTCCAATACCACAAAGCGGTTAAAAATACTTTTTTCTTCTTTTTTAAAAAATAATTATCCATTAAAATATTGTTTATTTCATTTCAAAAAATTATTGACATCTTTTAATTTGGGAAAATCTTATAAAATCAGACTATGTAACATTACTACCTTTTAAGCTTTGGACTAATTTTTCTTTGGGCCTCAATTGAAAATATCTTCCTGCGAGTCACCCTGGAGCATTTAACCTAACATTTGCTGACATCCATTAAAACACAAAAACAATTAATTTTCGTTACAGTATTTTGTGAATTCCAACAGAGGTCGCCATAGGACATCATATGGTTACTTTCAAAAATTCAAGCTATGTCTGGGAGTAGGTTCGGCAGCTGTTGGTATGCTTTTGCATGATATGGAGGGGATTTGTTAAGATCAAAGTTTAGATTTATTGGAGTTCAGTGGAGTTGTAGATTTATTGGAGTTCAGTGGAGTTGTAGATTTATTGGAGTTCAGTGGAGTCTTCCTTCTCCTGAGAGTTTATCTTATATATGAAATTTTGGGTTATTTCATTTCAGGTAAGTTTTTGTATTTCAGTTCTGTGTTGTTGGTTCAGGTAGGGAAAACCAGGTGTATAACACTAAAGTAAAAAAAAAATTTAACCCTTGTATCGGAAATCACATATTTCAAAGATACCTGCATGAAACCTGAACCAGGGTTCGGGGGCCGGGGAGTCTTTCCCTGACGAGTGGCTCCCGGTACCCGACCCAAAGTGTCTAATTTTTCTTTTTTTTTTTAATTATTGTTGTATGTGAATTGTGAGAGTTTTAATTTTAGTTTGCGTGTGCTAATTTAGAGGGATTCAGGGATTTCTAAGGGAAATTCTTGGTTGAAGGTGTAGAGAGTTTGACTTATAATATATATATATATATATACAGCTTTTGGTGACCAATGCTGTAACGATTACACCTCTTTTTGAATTATATATATTTATATATATACAGCTTTTGGTGGCCAATGTTGTAACGATTACACCCCTTTTGAATTGTCTGGAACTTGGGAGCACCTCATTCATACATTTCGTGACAAATTATTGTTTCAAATAGCATAACGTGTTTAATTCTGGAATAATTTCATCCTCATAACTTACCTTCATCATGATTTGCATATATTGTTTACAAAAGCCCTGTCTTGTCACGTGACTATGCAGTAACGTACCCATGGCGCACATGTGAATATAAGATGCCGTGTTGGCGTGTTTTTGGTACATCTGAAGATGAGGTGAACATCACCTCGAAAGTGCTAATGTGTGTGTTTTTTACCTGTACATAATTTTCATCTTTTAATAAATCGTGCTAAGATGGTATTGCTAGTATCCAGATTGAGGGCAGGTCTAAGTACTACATTGTAAACAGCTAGCTTTGTCCTTTGGCAAACCTCCTGCTTAGTGAAAATAGTTTAACACAGCTGAAATGAGACCTTTCTTGCTTTGCTAATTGTACTACTGTTCAATTCCTTACCAAGCTTTCCTGTTTCATTAATTACACATAGTTAAAATCAAATAACTGTTCAAACACCTTCCCCAGGGTTACACAATATTTTTAGCAGTTGTACTCAAAACCATACATTCAGGCTTCTCCACATTTATCCTCATTCTGAAATAGTCCTACTCAAGTGATTAAGATTACACTGCAAGCTATTGATTCTGTCAGATATTAACACCAAATCACCAGCATAGATTTACAATCTAGACACAAGATATTAATACTTTTATGAGAAAGAAAAGCTAATTACAGATCAAAAGCAATGTCCAAAAGAAAAGAAAAAAACTGCCATTCATTTTCCTACTCGCTTGCAGAGAAAATATATTCAATATGCATATTCGAAAACTAAAAAGTCAGTAATTTAAGGTAATACATGAACATACTATCACTTATTTATCACTTTGTTCAAATCAAGCTACTAAAACAAGAAGGATATTGCTTAGCCATGTCCAGATTGTGCGTAAGTCCGCTTCCCCTGCAATCTCCCCATTTAAAGCCACCTGATCCATCTACAAAAGGAGAAAAAATAATAAAAATGAATGTGGAGGTACATAAGATTACAAATACTGAAATGAGTCAATAATGAGTGCCTATGCTGGCACTCTCTTTAAAATTATTAGACTTAACAGTCATACCTGAGAATGTTAACAAGATAACATGCAAAAGCATTAGCAAGAAACTTGATAAATACCAGGGAAATTGGAAAAAATATTTTTAACAACCAACAATCACTTTTATAGAGTTTTCTTTTTCACTTTTAACATATCATTTGGTCATGCTATGGGCATTTCTTTTATGCTTCACATATAAAGAACACCATTAATTTGGAAGTGACCCTGGGGACACCACCTCACTCTAGCTGACTTTTACAATCTTCTCAACAATTTGTTGTCAGTTCTGATAAGGATTGGCAAGTCTTTGACCTTCAAACAGTCTATACTTTGCTCCCATGTGCTTCATGTGAACATGTCTCTTATCGAATGACTGCAGGCATTTGCGTCACACGAGAGCTTTTCTGATCAAATGACCACTGGCATTGGTGTTTTATATTTTTATGGGTAATGAGATAATACGAGGGCATCGTTCACCTAATTTGATTTGTAACTATATACAGTGATGGAAAGTTGCAAAATCATTTTTGGAGCAGCAAAATGTGTTTTTGGAGCAGGTAAAATACATTTTTGGAGTAGGTGAAATACATTTTTGGAGCAACAAAATGCATTTTTGGAGCAGATAAAATACATTTTTGGAGTAGATAAAATACATTTTTGGAGCAGATAAAATACATTTTTGGTGTAAGAAAACATTTTTTTGAAGCAGGTAAAATATTAATAGATAGAACAAACTCTTAGGCAAAAAATGTTTTGGAACTAGATGCACCCTACTAAAACTTAAAACATCTTGCATTGAAATACATACACACATATGCAAAGATTTTAGTTTTCAAATAGATCAAAAAATTTGTAACCATAGCAGGATTCTATTATTAATCATTTATTTTACAAAAAATGTTTAAATGTTTTAATTTTTTAATTTTTTGCTGCTTTTTTTCAATGTTTAATTGATCACTTTTTTTTTCTAATTTTTTAAGATAGTTAGCAATGTTTTGTTCTGCTTCTTTTAATAGTACCTGTCCACTTTCTATTGCACCCATGTCTCTTTTTTTATGCCACATTCAATGTCCCTCTCAGCATTGTTTAACATTTTCTGAGAGGAATCCAACTGCTGCAAAAGTTCAGCTTCTTCCTATTTCAAATCACCCTGTGAACATTCAATTTCTTCTTCTCTTTTTTGCTTATCTTGCTGCATTTTTCCAGAACTAATCCGCTCTTGATGTTTTTACCAGAATTCTTTATAAGCTGTCAGAAGTTTTTTGGTTACATTAATTTTACTCACACCTCCATTTAAGTCTCTTGACATGATCTTTGTGCTTTTTGCTCTCCACCTACAATCATTGCGACCGCCATGCGCTATGCTAAAATCGCAGCCACATGGCTTACAAAACGTGATTCAGCAAAACTTTAGATGCCTCATAAAAAAAAAAAAGGTCATTCTTTACTATATATATCGCCATACACTTGACGCTAAGTTTTATCTGACTTTCTTCTTTTTGTTGTCACACTTATTTCACTGCTACGTTTCATTTCGTTTTAATCTACATTAACCCTTCCATCCAGTTGAATAACTTTTCACTCAAATTCACCCAGCACTCGTTTTTTCTCTTTTTTCCTGCAGTAGAGGCCACAACTTAGCAGTGAAAGCTCAGCTTTGGCTCGCCAGCCACTACATATGAGCTATAGAGGCATCATCAGCATGGTGGATGACAACAGACTTATTTGGCGAAAAAGAAATGTCTCGCGAGCGTCGACATGCGAGCTATAGAGGCGTCATCAGCGTAGCAAGTGACACCTGACCTATTCTTACGAAAAAGAAATGTCTTGCGAGAGTTGACTTGCGAGCGTCGACATGCGAGCTATACAGGCATCATTGGCGTGGCGGGTGCGAGCTATTCGGCAATTTTGTAATGTCAGGTGTCACCTGACAGTCGAAATGAAAGGATTAAAATGTTTGCACCATAATTTTCACAAGCACAAAGCCACATGTAATCAATGTAAAAAATTCACAAAAGGCACTGAGCTGAGCTTCCTCTTGGCTTTTGTGTACGGCACTTTCAAATGGCTGTATGGAGAATCACGTGACAAACAGCGCACGAGAAGCTCCTCCCCTGTTGGTGGGGGAAGTCAGAACATCGCAGACAGGGACTATCTGTAAAGTGCATTTGTTTGACCAAAAAACGGTACAAAATATAAAATTGTGTGCAAGGATCTTGCATGGGCTTTTCAGCAGTTTTTTGGGGAATGACTTCTGTAAAACCGTAAGATGGAGTGAAAATCTGCACAAAATACGGAAAATCTGTAAAAGTTGGCATCTCTGAATGCCTATGAATCCTTTAGAAACAGAACCATCATATCCTGCCACGAGAGAGCCATTTTCAGTCATCCTCTGTGTCCATGAAATAGGTAACGACTGACCTCACGCTGTATTTACGTAATTGTGCACCTCGCCTGGAACAAAATAACTGTGGCATCCAAAAGAGCAGGGCACCGCAGAAAAACAAACTCAATTGCGCAACACTCCGAAAGACCATCAAACCATCTGTGAACAATCTTCATCAGGACTTCATAAGGTACAGCATCGTTTCTCCTACATACCATGTGATTATAACAAAACTCCTCCTCCATAAGCTCCACCTACATCGCGAAACTTATTCGTCACTTACGCCGAAAAAACATTGCGAAATGTTGGGATGGGCAGTACCTGTTGATTAAGCATCGTTATACGTTTAACCAAATTACGCATAGACCTTAAAAAGCGTCATTCGATGCGCCGTTTAAAACAGCATTTTTGTCGCTAAAACATTTTTTTCGCTCAGCAGTGTTTGCTGTGGATTGCCGTTTCATCGCAGTAGGGCGCAAATATTTTTTTTTTTTTTTTTTTTTTGTAATTTGTAGCAGTTTGGTGCAAGATAATGAAACTGGCACAGTTTTGTGCAAACTTTCCATCACTGTGGTGTTCTCCCTAGATTTTTTTTACAGCTGGATGGGAAGAAATTTCAGCTGGGTGGTACTTTAAAGGACACCTTCTCCAGCCGGAAAAAGTAGGTGTATATGTTTTGCTCAACGTTACTATACTTATTAAACATCTTTAGCGGTGTGGTAGACATTAATGTAACATTATAAACAACATTAGAAAATTGCACTTAAATCATTAAAAAAATAAGTACTTACTAATAAATCATATTCGACATGGATTTTGGCCAGTTTTCATCATTATTTATGGTGTATGTGGGAACAAGTTTTCCTCTCTTACTATTATATGCGTTGGAAAAAAATTGGTTAAAGGAAATTTAGCTGGGCGGCAGAGAAAGTAGCTGTGTGGGCCGCCCACTAAAAAGGCTCCAGGGAGAACACTACACTATATATATATATCATCATCATCATCATTGTCAACCATTATCAATCCACTGCTGGACGAAGGTCTCCCCAAGTTTCCTCCACAACGGTCTGTCTTGTGCCAGTCTCCTCCATGTCACCCCTGCATACTTTCGAATTTCATCTACCCATCTCCCATGTGGTCTTCTTCTGGGTCTTTTCCTGTCCCTTGGAATCCAATCTAAAATTTCGGCTGTCCATCGATGATCTGTCCTTCTGGCAGTATGTCCAGCCTATTGCCATTTCAGAGATTTAACTCTGATCATGATGTCTTCCACTCTTGTCATTTTTCGGATCCACGAGTTCCTCTTCTTATCTCTCCTGGTTACACCAAGCATGCACCTTTCCATTATCCTTTGAGTTGTCTGCAGCCTTTGTATGTCTCTTTTAGTTAAGGTCCACGTCTCTGCACCATACGTAAGCACTGGAAGGATGCATTGATCAAACACTTTTCTTTTAAGACATAATGGCATATTGCTCTTGAAAATTATGCTGTTTCTTCCAAAAGCTCTCCAGGCAAGTTTTGTACGCCGATTAATTTCTTCATCAATGTGACCCTCACTTGATATCTGCTGTCCAAGATAAACGTACGTGTCTGTTATCTCCAGCTTTTCTCCATCAATCGATAAATCTTCATTTCTTGTAAAAGCATTGAACATCACTTTTGTCTTCTGAAAGTTCATTTTTAATCCCACTTCTTTACTCTTGTCAGCAAGTTCCTGGATCATACTCTGCAGCTCTGATGGGGTAGTTGCAAAAATGACTACGTCATCAGCAAAACGAAGGTGGGTTAGATAATCTACATTAATCTTTATCCCCTTGTTTTCCCAGCTCAGCGACTGAAAAACACCCTCCAATGTGGCATTAAAGAGCTTCGGAGATATGGTGTCACCTTGTCTCACTCCCTTTCCAATTTTTACGTGTGTTGTATTTTCAAACAGCCTAATCTTTGCACTTGCATTTTCATAGATGTTATTAATAATATTAATGTATGCATCTTCAATACCGCAGGTTTTCAGAGCCATTGTAACTGCTGATGGTTTCACCGAATCAAAGGCTTTTTCATAATCGATAAAAGTCATGCACAATGGAAGTTCATATTCCCTCTCTTACTATTAGTTCTCTCAGCATATATATATATATATATATAAACTAAATTTCTGGCAAAAAAAAAAAAAAATTCTGGAGTGTTATTATTGAGTAGACTACTTAAAACAGCAGAAAAGGGTATTGAAAGAAACTCCTATGTGCAACCACTGGCGTTGTTCAATGTGCAGCGACCAATGACAGGTTAATGAGCAATATTTTTCATCATAATCAATGACACACTATGTCATCACTGAAGCCTGAATGCCTGGAAGGTTGCTTTAAGAATTCAAAAAGAACAATTTTGATGTCATCAGTGATCCAGAACATCTTGTTAAGGAAATGCTAAGATTATTAATCAACAGTAAGCAATGCTGGTGATGAGGCACAGCAACTTGACAATCCTACCCAATCTTTTACAGGATCATTCTTGCACGATGAGGCCTTGCACTGTGGTGCTAATGGAAGAACCCTCATTTCCTGTGACTTAGTGCTGGCAATTTCTCCACCTGAACGTGATGAAAATCCTTCAATTATTGATAGCAGAGGCATAATGATATTTTCTGACCTACCTCTAACACTTGTGTTTGAACTGAAAAATCACAGAGTAATTCCTCCAAATGCACAAGAGTTCCTGTGGTTGCAGACTTCATTTGGCTCTTCAAACTAGGTCCTAATATGATTGTTATATGATGAATTTTTCAGAAACTACATCAGTTCAAAGTCGGCAAATAATGCATTGATCTTCAATACAATTTGTGCACATGACATATTAGATAGTGAATAGGTCATGTCAAGCTAAAACAGTTAAAGCAAAACTAATGGCTTTTTAAGAACTTTGATGAAATATTTAGAACTTTTAAGGGCCCTAAACAATTAAAAACAAGTATTTAGCACTCTAAACACTTTTTCACAACCATGCAAATAATTAAAGATTTGCATTTAGGTATGTTTTAGGATTAATTACTGTCAGATGATAATGATTCCAAAAGTGGAGGTTGTGAGTAACAGCATAGCAGAATGGCACAGCAGAAATCTGTTGCTTTACGAATTCACATTTTGCAAAAGAAAAAAACAGTACCTTGATTGCTCAGAAGAACGCTTGTATCCAATATATAACAATGAAATGGTTTTAATATAATACACATGTAAAAGATGTTTACAACATGAATGTGACACAAATCCTAGAATGTTATGTGAAAAATAACTTTCAAAATAATGTTGCAGGTTTTGCATTATTCGAAATAAAAAAGATAGGCACAAAATGGCACCAAGTAGCTTCTTGTCAACAGGAAAGCTGGGCACATACTATGTTATTTTAAGCCTTAAGATGGTGGTATAAACTAGAAATCTCTTCAAAACACACGTGTGTTGAAAAACGGTCACTTGTTGAGATTGACTTGTATTGGTATTAAAACACTCTCTTTTCAAAATATGTTAGAATGGTCAATGACCCTTTTAACAGGACAACAAACTCGCTGTGCTCTGACAACTCAATATCGCTCAGCTCTGATTTCTCAATTGCAGATTGAACTAACAGCAGCTCTCCAGTCGTCCACCTTTGCTATGTTCCACACGAATTTGGCCTCCTTGGCAGGCTGGTTCTCCGTGCATCGTAATAATCTTCGGCATTAGTGTTACCCTCATTTTCATGTTTCTCCATTCATCCTGCTGTACTTTTCTCTCTCTGCTGCCATGACATGATCTACAACCTGGTGTGGTTTATCCAGCCTATTTGTAGAGTTTCTCCGATTACATTGTACCAGCATTGTATTACACCTGGTCCTTTCTTCGATGTTTCGCACATCCTGCATGTCATCCACCTCTTCGTGTATCCTACTGAACTCTTCCGATACATTTCGCATATCACACTGCTTTTGCCCATACTAGTCTTGACAGTAGAAGCCCAACGTTTTAAGAGTATTCCACTCATCAGAACACTGTGGCTGTCTAGATGAGCTAGAGTTTGAAACCAGTTTAAAACTACAGACAGCTGTAACTAACCAAACTACAGTTCTGGTTAGTTACAGCTGTCACTGATAATGGGTTTACACCTATTCAGAATGATGCAAAAATAATTTCTAGATATGATGAATGGAAATGTTCTCTTCTCTAGGAAACCATTGAAATTCCCACCAATAATCAAGCATGCAACAACAATCCCTCTAGCAGAATTAACAATATCAGAAAAATCTTGCTTGCAACATATTACCAGATTAAACCCAAACAAGTTGGCATAAACCCATTTTTTGGAAGAATTGGACAGGCAGATAGCAGCACAATACAACCTTTTGGTGGATTGCATCACAGATAACTTACAGCAAAACAGCTAATGCACTGATGAGGGGCTAAGTGGCTGAAACCTTGATACCAGTTAGTACTATTTTCTGGCATTTCATTTAAAATAAAATCAGATTTGATATTAAACAATGTTTTTTCATTGAGAAGCTGTTAGTGGACATGCAATAATTAAGTATATTAACAAGTTTAATTAATGTTTTCATAGGCGGTGGAAGGTAGTGGACACAGAGATACGGACTCCCTCTTGAATTTCATGGTTTTCCTCACTAGGGGGACTTCTAAGGAAACATAAAAGTATCTGGCTCACATTTGATTTATCGTACCTTTTTACGATTTCCTGGAGAATGTAACCATACTTCACAGTTTTCTGAAAAATGCTGCAAGTGTAAAATTTTGAAAATCGTTTTTGCACAAACAAGTTGAAAAGGTAACTCAACATTGTGTCTGTTCTTTAGTAAAAAGATTGTTAAGGAGTTCTTTAAATTTCTTTCAAGCAATAACCAGGGCAGTTTCTCTCTCTGTTTCCTTTCTTTTTTTATCAAGTCCAAATGTGTCCTGCTCGAGATCAGAAAACCCAATACACCATCTATGAAATAAATATCTGAACAACAAAGAACTCGAACTCAAATTAAGCAGTAAGCATACCACAGCTTGTACACAAGACTTCCTCGGAGTTTTGTCACACAGAAGATAAATGAGCCTAGATGAACGTGTGTGCTTTTGCTGTGAGAACAACTATTGTCGAAACGCAGCAGGTATTGAAATCGCTTCTCCTCTCAAAATCTGTGACAAACCATGCGCCGCCCCCCCCCCCCATGGGGTTGATACAATCCATCAGCGTTTCCTTGATGTTTGTGTTTTCACCAGTCTTGCAGAATACCTGTGGGTAGTGGGGACGAACTGAAGATATTTATTTGGGCACTGTGCTTGACGTGAATTCCAAAGTGTCAGAATAAGAACGGTTGGTTGGTTGGTTGGTTGGTTGATTTTTATGGCGCAAGGGCCATGGTTGGCCAAAGAGCGCCAGACACAGACAAACAAACAGTATTAAAAATGTGGTAAAAAGCTTAAAATCTGACTGATCATGTAAAACTGAAAAATGAGAACGATGGAAGGGCTAAAAAAGATAATGGAACAAACAGTATTAAAAACATGATACAGTGATTAGAATCTAGCTGATTCAGTAAAACTGAGAAATGAGGATGATGATAGGGCCAAAATCTAGATTCGTTTAAAATAGTCAATTTCTTTAAAAAATGAAAACACGGCAACAGTATCGCAGTGGTCATTGAGGAGCCAATGCAGTGCAGCGGCGTCCTCGGTCAACAAATGAGAATGAAAGAAATGAAAACGTACATCACGAAAACGAACACAGCTACACAGAAGATGAGTGACAGTGAGTCGGCAATTGCACGTCTCACACATCGGCGCAGTGTCGCCACACAGCAAAAAGCGGTGAGTGAAACGTCAATGCCCAATGCGGAGACGCGCAAGCACCACTTCCTCCCTACGGTTCCGACGATATGAGGATTTCCAGACTTCAAGATTAGGTTTAATACGATGCAGTTTATTTTCCACCTCTTGGTCCCACAGACCTTGCCACGTTCGCTTGATATGGTCGCGAACCAGAAAGCGGAAATCCCGGTGAAACAGTGGCAAGGGTGTGACGACCAAAGAGGAAGCAGATCTAGCAGCCGCATCAGCACACTCGTTACCCGAGATTCCAACATGCCCGGGAATCCAACAAAATGTTATCTGGACACCGGCCTCGAGCAAAGAACAAAGAAGCCTTCGTACGGTAAGAAGAAAAGGGTGGTCACAGCAGTCCAACGATGACAATGACTGTACAACACTCAAAGAATCAGTGTACACCACAGCCCGTTGATGAGAGCCCGACTGAACATGAAGTAGTGCAAGATACACAGCATGCATCTCTGCCGAAAACACCGTGGCCTCAGCTGGGATCCACGCGACAGAGACGTCATCAATACAAACCGCCGCGGATCCAACGACTCCGTGCATCTTGGAGCCATCGGTGAAAATGGGAGTGTATTCAGAATTGGGGGAACGGTGCTCAGCGAAGAGCAGAATAAGAACGGGTGACTTCCATTTCAACAACACACTTATGCATATGATCCAAGTCCAATGAAGTGAGGTATGGATCCCAGATCCCCCACCCCTCCACACCATGAGCAGGGCTGCCAGCCTATCATACCCAAGAAAATAGTTGCTTTAGTAGCCACTAATGGTAAAAATAGTAGCCTAAATAGTAGCCTTAACAACTTACGTTAATGACTAAAATAGTTGCCCCCAAAAGTGTACGAGTTTTAGAATGTAAGTGCTCCACACCAAAAAAAAAATTTTGTTAATTTTTTTTATTTATTTCAAACCACAGTGACAAAATTAGCACATGTTCACATTTTGGTGGGGGAAAAAATTATATATACACACATCCATACACTACAAAAAGGGCATCTTAAGTTTCAATATAATGCTACTCAAGACACTCAGAACTATAAAGTTTATGGAAATTACATCCCCTTCCCCACAAAAAAAAAAAAAATATTCAATTACATATCAAAAACTACCCTGATACAAACATTGGAATTACAAAACACTTCCTTCTTTGTCATTGTTCTGGAGGTCAGATGTTCTCATCTGTATCAAGCCAGTATGGAGAGCTTTTGTTATTTTTTTTATTTATTTCAAACCACAGTGCATTTGTGGTTGGTAAAAAAATATAAGATTTTCCAAGTGGGCTTCATACACTGTGTTGAAAAAATTGTTGTGAATTTATTTTTTGAAAGGCCATAGTTGTGGTCATTCAGTGTTATGATGATCACTTGTTTTGTTCTGTACACATAATAATCATAGTTATTTTTTTTTTTTTTTTTTGATTAGAGGTTTAACGACCACCGTGAGCAACTCAATGGGCTATAAGCAGTCGCCCGTCCCTAATTTAGGGTCACTGGTTCCAGGGAAGGGAGAGAGCCAGTGCCGTAAGACAAACACAACATCCATGCCTGACCGGGATTCGAACCCGGACCCCTTACGGACGAATGATCAGAGGCCAACGCCTTAGACCACTGCGCCACCGGGGCGGCATAATCATAGTTATCTGATATGAGGTATATCAAGAATCTAATTCGAATAGATGAACATTTGGAAACATTTCAAACTTGCCTTTTGTACAGCTATGACAATAAATATCAAACACTGTGAATGTGTTTAGTATAGAACAAAAACACGAAGCCTAGAACTAAAAAAATTTTAAACTTGCAGTTTATTATCATCAGGAATGGAATGGGTATAGTGTAATCTCTCTCTTCAATAATGGAAACTCTTTAACTCATAAGTAATAATGGTGCTTAATATGATTTTGAATTACATTGTAAAAGAGTACATTTTATTTTGATTCCCATATTTGAAAGGTAAACATGAAAAACCTGTCTGAAATGTCTTCATTTCATTAGGACATGGACAACTGTCTTACTATTCAAGCTCAAGTCTGTGTAGTTCAGGTATAATTGATATGAAGTATTACACTGATATACACCTGCCTTGATAATGTTACAGTCATTCTTCAGTGTCCTTGATGCTTTTGAGACAAATACACTGGCGGAAAGTGAAAAAAGAACACCAAGAAGGAATTGGCGGACAATCATGAAATTTACATATGTTAATGGGGTTGAGTTTACGTAGGTGTGATGTTAATTTCGGGACCAACCGGTGAGTGCTTACGCCACAGCACGGCATAATATGCAAATTATCGTCGGTGGTATTTCAAGGAGTACGGCGAAGTGAATGTAATCAGTCGTCGGCGTACGGACACATGCGAAGACCCTGAAGAAGCTGCAATGCCTGGACATGGAAGACGTGTACGATTTCAGCAGTTATCGGACTCTGCGAGGCCGGGTGGTCGTATCGTCGTATTGCGGAGCGAATTGGACAGGGAGTATCGGTGGTGGTACGATGGTGGCATAGATGGTCCGAGGAACATTCCCACACGAGAAGACGCGGAACCGGGAGTCACAGGCGGACTGATCGACGCATAAGAAGAGCGGCGTTGTCAAGCAGAACATCCACTGCGACGCAAATCCGAGCTGCCGTTGCACCTGAGGTGACTGTGCGAACAATCCACAACCGTCTACTGGATGCAGGACTACGTGCATGTGTACCTCTGACTCCAGCCCACCATCAGGAACGGCGGCAGTGGTGTTGCCAACGTCTGCACTGGAGAACGCAATGGCGATCTGTCGTGTTCAGCGATGAAAGCAGATTCTGCTTGGGAACCTCCGATGGCCGTATGCGTGTTCGCAGACGCACAGGGAAGCGTCTCCACCCTTCTTGCATCTGCCAGTGACACACAGGGCCTACACCTGGTCTCCTGGTGTGGGGAGCGATCAGCTATCACTCCCGTACACAACTAGTGTTTGTACCGGGCACGTTAAACAGTACCTCCTACATCAACAACATCATTCAGCCTATTGTTGTGCCATTTGTAAGGTCGGTCCATCATGGTGTTTTCCAGCAAGATAACGCACACCCACACACGGCATGTGCAACGCAACATGCACTTCAGGGTGTGAGACAACTTCCATGGCCTGCACGTTCATCGAATTTGTCCCCCATTGAGCACGTGTGGGATTTTATGGGACAACGACTTATCCGGTCTCCACGGCCATCCCCGATTTACGCGTCCAAGTTGAGGATGCTTGGAACCCAATACCCCAAACTTACATCCAACATCTGTACGACAGACTCCATGCCAGAATTGCACAGTGTGACGCAGTTCATTGCAGTTCAACCTCGTACTAACCATGTTACATGGAAATGTTATTTTTCAGTTTACCAGCAAATACAGCTGTATTTTGCCATAATGTTTTGATCACGTTATCCTCTGTATTCCATTATTATGCTGTATAAATTTCGTTGGTATCAGAAGTCTCCTTTTTGGTGTTCTTTTTTCACTTTCCGCCAGTGTATAAAGAAATTACTTTATCCTGTAAAATTATTTCAACTCATAATTACAGAAATAAGAAAAAAAAAAAAAAAACTTGACTTTCTTCTAATTTGGGTTACTTTTATAACAGCACACAGTTAGAATCCCTAGATGTTAACCATGATCGATTTTCGAAGCTCTAACAACAGTAAAGCTAAGATTATCCTTACACCCACTGATGACAATAATAAAGCCAAAGCTCAATTTTTTTGAAATGATTATAACTCTTCTGAAAATTATTGTCATGGAACATCAAAAACTTTTATATGATGCCCCCCCCCCTCCAATATGTATAAATGAACTGTTTTTTATCATTTAGCAATTTGGGGGGGGTCCTCTTTAAAGTTTACATTATTCTTATACCATGGTAGCAATTTGGAAGAGTTATATGCAGTAAATTATTTAAAAAAATTGAGTGTGAATTTATACCACTGCCATCAGTGCATATAAGGGTAGGTTTAACAATAAAGCTTCCTCATTAACCTTAGATTTATTCCTTTCTTGAGTTATCTGCATAAATGCATCAATTAGGGAGGATTTTTTTATGAAGTACCCTATTCATTTTAATGCTTCAAGTTCATGTTGTCTTTCCTTTTGTCGGAGTTTCTCTGGTTCTTCTAGAATGCCATGTGCAACTCGTATTGCAGGTACGTTTTTGTTTTTTAATGCTTGCTTTAGTCTCTCACTGGCTTCTTTAAGCACAGAGTTTGATTATTCTTGTACTTCTTTTTTTTTTTTCTTGAACAATAATTTTTATCTTGTTTTCCATGTTTCCTATAGTTTGCTTTCTGCTCTTCAAATCCTTTACTTAGCGATTCTTGTTTCAATCTCTTGCTGCTCTGCTCCTCTTCCAAATGGTTGCTATATGGCCTATGTGCATCAAGTGCTAATTTTATTAGTTCTTTGGTTATTAGCACCTTTGCAACTTGGTTGTTATACATTTTTAGTGCATCTTGAATTGTTAGTCTCTCATTCAACATCTTCTCAGACATAGATGCCTTCTCATCTGAAAGAACTCTTCGTGATACAGAAGAGCCTCTCTCTACATCAAAGTTGCCATGTGATAAAAGCAAGGCATGCTTTGACAATTTTAGCCAAAAATGGATATTTCCAGTCTCCAAATGTCTTTTGATACAATATGTCTCTCCAAAAATGATCAATCCTAATTTTGCTGTTTGGAATAAATTCTTATACATACAAGTACATCTATACCTAGAGCCACGTGACTAGAGGAACGACCTACTCAAATGACAAAAAGTACCGTCTCATTATTTTTAACAGATACGCAGAAATGTCTCACCAGGTGTTTTTTATTACCACTTAATTTTTTCGTTATGAACAATTCCTAATTTATATTAAACAGTTTGTAGATAATGTAAAGTGAGTTTAAATGTCTGTTGGCGAAAACATGCATTTTCCGTGTCATTCGGAAAATAAAGCTGTAAAAACAATCACGTATCATTCATGAAATTCTAGGTACACAATTTTCGACTTGAAATTGATATATTTAACTGCAAATAAACCCCAGTAAGCACAGAAAACAACAGTCTTCAATATGGCGAAGGCAAGATACATGCTCGCTCCTGGCACTGCCGTACAGCAATCTCTGCCATATTCCAAACAGAAAAACAAGACACTTTTTCGGCGGAATATCTTGATTTGAGTAGGTCGTTCTTTTAATCACACATGGGTCTAGTCTATACTTGCCATTGACTTTCCTCCATCATATTTGCAATAAAGCAGAAAGCAATAAACTGAACAAGACATATCGATTCGCATGGTTCATATGCTTTTTCAATCACAAAATTCCAGGACATACAATCCAAATGCTCTTACTTAAAATATAGTGAAACCATACGTCTGTTCAATTTGTAACCTACAACAAACAACTTCCTACACGCTTAGGCAAACTTAATGCAGAATGTTAAAAATGATGTCTGCTGCAGCTAATCAGAAACTTAAGAATCACAGATAAATACTGAAATACCAAAACTGTCACTGAAACTGTGACCAGGTTTAATATCTACTAAACTTTTGTATACAGTATACTACACTGATTTTGAGAAAACTTTAATTTTTCTACTTTGGCGTTCAATTATTGAAGCAAATTACAGAATAAAAAAACCTCCATAAAACTCAAAAATACATAGGTATGTGGCATTTCTATTGAAATGCTTTTATATACCACACAATCAATACATAAAATACTATTTGTATTTAATTATTTTGAAATAATGCTTACATTGGAAATTTAAGGGTAAGAAAGGTGAAATATCTAGAACTTTTTCAAAGGACCAAAGGAATTGTTAGTTCTTAAACACATAATCATGGTAGCAAGTATTTGTGTTACATTTTATTTATGGAAGGAATTTTCATCATAATATTTGATGCTGCAGCTATGTTTTAAATTTCTGCTCAGCAGCAAACAAAGTATGAACAAAAATTTCCAACGTGAAATGAAAGAGAATAACGGGAAAACGTTATGTCCAAGGGCTGTGTGTAATTATATTCATTAGTGATCATGGCAATTTAATTGGGCATGATTAAAAAACTAATTATAGAAGCTCAGAAAATACTAAGAAACAACTACATTTAAGTTTCTGATATTAGAAAGCAATCTGATTTTATGGCAAATTTTTATATAAAGTATTCATAACAAAATTTCAGTAAAGGTAAAATACCCCCCCCCCACACACACACACACACACACACACACAAAATCAGCTATTTACTTCCACCAGTGGCTAAAAAATGTTACGCAAATTAACAAATGGCGCAAAAAACGTTTCCCATAGCAGAAGGAAGGTATTTAGAGACAAAAAGATTTTTAAATCGATCAGTTAAAAGGACAGATATAGAAGGAAACATGATATAACTATGCATTTCAGCGGAAGAATTTTGCATAATGGAAACAGGAGAAAAGCATTCTTTATAGCAAAAGCTATGCTAAGGAAAATTAACTTTTCAAATAAGTCTGCCGGAAGCAGAGATAGCGAGAAAAATGTTTTGACCTTTACAACCCCTAGGGAGAAAGTTGTACATTATTTGAAGAGGATCTTATTGCAGCAAAAATCTTATTCACTCTCCATCTTTATTATAGCAAATGGCATACAGTAAAAAAAGAAATTTCTCAATAGGGCTTTTACAGGCAGAGATAGCCTGCAAACAGAAGTACATAAACACCACCTAGCGGCAGAAATGTAAACCACAAACCTCCTCAAACACAAACCTAAAGTGTTATATAAGGCAAATGGTATCTGGTGTTAAAATAATTTTTTAAATCGCACATTTAGAAGTACAGATATTAAGAAAAATAGATTAAATACTTGCACCCCTTAGCAGCAAAATTGTGCATTATTTTGTGAAGGAAATACAAATAAGGAGTTTTCATAGTTAGATATCGGATCGAAAAAGAATATTTTGCAGTCGGATTTTTAGTCGGCAGATATTGCTGTAAACAGAAATGTGAGCTTACGCCCTCTAGTGGCACACTTGTGTGTTAAGAAATATTTGAAATTTTATGAGAAACATTTCGCACTGAAAATGTTCTCTAACAATGAAAGAATTTTTTGCAAATCGGACTCCTAGAAACAGAGATATGGACAAAAATAAGATATACGTGTATGCCCCTGGTGGGAAAATTGTGCATCATTTTAAGCAGGAAGTATTCTCAAAAAGCTTTCCGGTTGAGCGGTATCGGTTCACGGAAGAATTTCTTCAATCGAGTTTCCAGCTCAGATTTTGTTGCAAATACATCAGAACCCAAAATAAACACTTATGCCCTCTGTTGGCCAAACCATTCTTTACCAGAAATGAGAATTGTATGCAAAACATTTCAACCTCAAGAGCTGTATCTGACTCAGGAAGAATTTTTCAAATCAGACTTTTAGAAGCGGAGATATTGGGAAAATCACGATTTACCTTTACGCCCTCTAGCGGAAAATTTATGCATTATTTGAAAAAGGGGACTGTAACTAAAATATTCTTCGCTATAAATGTCCTCGAAAGGAAAAAGAATTTGTTCAATTGGATATTTAGAAGCAAATATATGAAATGAAATGCATTTTAAATTCAATACGATCTCCATTTGCGCCCTCTAGCGGTGAAGTTGTGCATCGAAAAAAAAAAAAAAAAAAAAAAACAGAACAAACGAATCACCATTCTCACATTTTAAGTTTCCCAATACAAAGAGAATTTTACAAATCAAACTAATAATTGCGGAGACATTGTCTCCCCGGCAGGACAAACAAAGTCACAACATAAGCATGACACAAAAGATGATAATAACGCAGCTTCAGTCCTCTCCTAAACAAGAAAACCGATAAGCCCCCCCCCCCAACACCCACACATTTTTCAGGGGATGGGGTGGGAAATTTGTCAGACATAAGTTATGTCAGTAGAAAAATCCTCAACTACAAAACATCGTGCAGGGACAAAAAGGCAGGAATGGATAAAATTCCAGAACATGCAATGGAATTTTAGGACATTTCCAGGACAAAATGGAATTCCAGGTTGTGTATGAACCATGGATTTGACATATACGTATCTATATCAAAGTTGATATTCATGTGCATCAATATTAAAACAGATGTTATACAAGCACATCGATATATGCAACACAAATTAAGTTTTTAAAAAAATAGTAGCCTTACAATTAAAATACTTCAAGTTTTTCTGAAAATAGTTGCTTTTGGCTGTTTTTTGTAAGAAATAGTAGCCATAGTCGTCTGTCATCAAAAATAGTAGCAATAGTTGCCTATTTAGTCGCCACTGGCAGCCCTGCATGAGACATCAACAGTACCCGGACAGTTAGAGTGACTGAAGTGCGTCATGTTATTTCTCCTCAGAATATGTCTTATGGTGCAACTAGCCACAAGGAAATGGAAACTGTACAACTACAGTGGAAGTGACTTCAGGCTTAAAGCAACTTACAATTTAAGGATGTATGTCCCAAGTTATATAATTAAGTATGTGTTTGCACATCCTTAGAATCTAGCACTCAAAATTTTTAATTTCACCCTCTTGATCTCAGCATATTTAACACCTGGACAAACCCTTTTAGGGATGCCCCTGTCCAATAGGTGGTAGTCAGTGAAGGGAGATTAATACAAATGTCACAAGGAGACGCACACTGTGTCACACAGCAACTACAGTTCTTAATACAGAATGATAATACAGAATGGCTGTTTCCCTCCCAGGCATGGGCACCCATATAAGGAGGCAAGAGAGGGCATTTGCCCTCCCCAGGAAATTGAATCATGCTCCTTCTGGCCTTGGAAGGTACTACACATATTTTTGTGATAACACTAATTCTGATTCTAATTTTTCTGTAGGCTAGATATGCTTTTATGAAGAAAAAAATAAGGAAAACGTTGGAAATTTACAGTAGAAAGTACTAATGAAATTTCCCATTGCATGTTGGAGAACAACGTATATACGTAGTGTGGTAAAGCATGAAAGGCAAAGAAATGAAAAATATATCATCCTCTACAGCAGCTATTCATTACTGGACAAAGATCTGTCAAAATTTTCCCCAGAAATTTGTCTTACAGATGTTTTTTTCATTCTTGATGATCAATTGAGTAGTTCCTGTGGTTTTGTGGCAGATGTGACATAAGTGGCCAAAAGGATCAAAAGAACGACAAAGAAATTCCACGATTATGTTAGCATGCTGTCAAATTTCATTTATCCATCTTTTTCAATGGTTTTTTGGTCTTTTGGTTTCCATTAAATTTATGTGTTGAGAGTAGTAAAAACAGTTAGATAAAAAGAAGGCACAGGGAAATTTGCATATGGTGTTTCTATTTGTAGTCACAATTTCTGTTTGCCCCCTCCTGTAAACTAAGCTATGGGTGGCATGCTCCCAGGTGTAATTAGGTGTTCACATGTAACTAGTTTATCTGATCTTCACATTTGTTAGCTCCACTAAACATGCAAAATCTTCAGATACCCTTTTCAATTCATTTAAGAGTCTTACGACGGTCAGTTGATGAAAGGATTTTGCCATGCCTTACAATGTAAAATGTTTCATATTTCCTAGGGTGAAACAGGAAGGAATTATCTGATCACACCATCTCTTTAAGCCTTTAGCCTCCTATTAAGCAGCACCTGCAATTTAGCAGGCAGATGCTACAAGGCAAAACAAACTCGCTTTGGAATGCACTCTCTTCTGAATATTAGTGACAGGTGGTAACACATTTTCACTTGTGCCAAACATTTTCCAATATTTGTAGTCTAACTGTTCAGGTTGGGTATGGAGTTTCATTAGAAAATGAGAAAGTTCACTAGTGTTTTGGACTTTTTTTTTTTACCAAAAAAAGGTCCATGAACCTGGAACTGATGAAACAGATGCTAAGGCTGCAAAAAAAGTAACGTCCATCAGCTTGAACTTGTTCTCTATTTACTGCCATATTTATGCATTATGGCCTACGGAAGATATACAATTGTACATGCAAACATGTCTAAAATCTGTATTCTAAATAAATAATAATACAAAATGAAATAAACAGTAACAAGTTTTGAAGCTTTTATGAAAAAATAATATGAAATCAGATTGAGATGCATTATTTAACAAATCTTTTTAGTACAATTTCGTAAAAAAGAATTGAAGCCTGTAAATCAGTGATGCAGGTCAATTGAAAAAATAAATAAAAAAATACTGAAGTGGTAAAGGAATTAGCTAAGTATATGGACCTTTCTGGGAAAAAATCCAAAAACACTAATTTTGTATTAATTTTATTAAATTTTATCATTAACAAACACTGGACAGCAAATTTTGACTTTTTGTGTATTTCTGAGACAAAACCAAGTTACCTATATGTTGTTTGGGCTGCTGAATATGAAAATGGCCGTTAAAACAGCATATTAGCTCTAGTTTTTTAAATATGTATCTATAAAACCAGTTTTACACATTTGCATATATGTAGGATGGGCATTGGTGTGTTTGTTAGAGATGAGTTCGGGCTCGGTTTTCGAAGCCCGAATCCATCCGAGCCCGACTTAGCCCCATAAGTTCTGTGTACTGTGGGACCAGAGCTTGGCCGAGCCAGACTTTTCCAAGTGTTGATGCTTTTATCCCTTTTATCCGATTTTTGCATGAAACACGAAGGAGTATGGAATATGATGCTCAGCATTTATGCGTCTCATTAGGAAGGATATAACTTTGAAATAAAATTTATATTTTACAGTTTCACAGAAAATTTTGCAGTAGCTGATATTTTTTTATCTAAGAAAAATAAACTGCCTACTGTATTTGTGCACTGAGAGGAGATGGTCTTCAAGCATGTTTTGGTGTGATGCAAAAGTCTGCTAGATTCTGAAGAACTTTTATATTTCACAATGCATTTGCATTAATGGTGCAATCAATAATTTGGAAAAAAATGCTTCCACGTGGTAGATTTTCCCACTTCATTTTTAACTGTTTTACAATCACCAATCTTTTTCGTATAACTTCAGGATACAGATCATTCATATTGTAATGCACAAATAGATAAAATGAGTAACTCAACTTAAGGGATGAATGTTGAGTGGAGGCGACTGTAACAGCAGTTAGAAAAACTTTTTTTTTTTTTTTTTTTCTTTGCCGCCTTCTACACGATGTTTGGTTTAACGAGGCCTTCTAAAATACTGGCGGAGAGCTTCTGTTCTCAGAGCTGAGATCCTAAGGCCGGTTTTACGCAGGCAGAACATATCCGTCGAAGCAATAAATCTCCTGGCTGACCTACCGTTGGTTTTCAAGCGGACCATTTCCTCTGGGAAATTTACTTTGATTCACACTTCAACTCCCATCATACCCCAGAGCTATTCTTCACAACATAGTCAAATTGCATTTCTTTATCCACCCTCTATGTCATAATTTATAACAGATTTTTTCCTCTCCTATGCATTATATTTCAATGAAAAATTTATGACACTAGCAACTTTTCCTTTTTCCTCCCCATCTGTTTTATTGCAGATGGTTCTTTTGAGAATTCAGGTTGTCTTCTCTGATGTGTCCAAAGGCAATTTTAGCTGGCCACTGAACTGACTGTCCTGCTGCATCTGTGTGAAGGTGGAATTCCCTAATCTCTATTTCGCCTTGCCTCAACCCCCTACCTTCCTAGGCTAATTACTGTCCTAAAATCACTTAAACTATCACACAATGACACATCAATTCCCTTCTCATGCAATCAGGATTCACGGGTACACTGCAGGAAAACAAACTGATTCCTCTTCCTGAAACTCAGAAGAAGAAAAAAACGGAAAAGAAAAGACTCCCAGTATTTTAACATAAAAAAGAAGCCTGCATGAGATGTAATTAATATGCTATTTGTACATAGCTCATCTGAGCCCAAGATGTAACTAACATGCTATTCGTAGCTTGTTCGAGCCTGTCTCATCTTTAGTGTTCGTTGCAGAGGGGCGACTCCAATTCAGTTCAGGACTAACTTCTTCTGTACATAACAACTAAAACAACATTTAATGAAGTAAACAGTAATACAGGCGTCATCAAAGTCAAGGGAATGAAACATAAACAAACATTGTCTTAAGCACACATCCTTTAACTCGCACACACAACAACTTTCAACTTCATCTATCTTAGTCTCATCTCTGGCTGAACTGGATCACCTACTCTTCGTCCGCTGAACTGGATCACCTACTCTTCGTCCGCTGAACTGGATCATCTACTAGTCTTTGTACGGAAAGAAAGGCGAGCTGCTCTTTGTGCAGTATCACTGAGACATCTATTGGCAACAGTTCAAAGAAAGTTTCAAAAGTCAAAAAGTTTATAGGGAAAATCCCACATATATACAGTCATTTGCAATAGTTTAAGACCACCAGTTGATATTAGGAGATTTCTGCCAATTGCGACAGCTACTGTCTATTACTCAACTTCCTGTCGGTGTTGCATCATCCTACAGTGGCAGCTGTTGATAGAGTTGGAAGAAGTGTGTGAGCATCAATTTGCTTCTGGTTTTCATGCTGAGAGGTTTTGTACATATTTTCTACATAGTGAAAAATGGGCAAAAAAGTGTCACCGAGTGCTACTCAGAGGGCACAAATAGTGACATTATATCATGAAGATACTCCAAACATGACATAAGCAGAAAGGTGAATGTGAGCAAGACTGCTATTCATAATACGATCATGAAATATCGAGATACAGGTGAATTTAGCGAACGAAAGTGAAGTCAATGTCCAAGGGGAAAACAACCCCGCATGATGACAATACCATAAGGTGAATAGTTATGTGTTCTCCGAGGAGTTCGTGCAAGAAAATCAAGGCCTTTCCACATTCAAAAGGGTCTGATATTATTATCAGCACTGTTTCCTGATGTCTTAGCAAAGATTTTGGATTAAAGTCTTATAAACCTGCACATAAACCTAGACTAACCTCCGTCAAACCTAGATTAACCTCTGTATAAAACTGGGTTGGAGGGCATTTGGAAGAACCAGTACAACTTTCAAGGGGCAATTTACCATTATGTCTTAAAAGAAAAGCATTTAATAAATGCATACTTCCAGTTCTTACTTATGAATCACAGACATGGACAGTAACAAAAAACAACATACAGATGATGCAAGCAACTCAAAGCAGCATGGGAAGGTGCATGCTTAGTGTAATCAGGAAAGGTAGGAAGAGGAGCATATGGATTAGAGGAATGACAAGAGTTGATGACATCATGATCAAAGTGAAGACCCTCAAGTGGTAATGGGCAGACCATATTGCTATATGAACTGACTGACTACCCTTGAACAATTGAAATATTTGATCCGATGCCAAGGGGCATGAAAAGACCCAGAAGAAGACCACGTGGGTGATAAGTGGAAGAAATTCGAAAGGATGCTGTTGCGATTTTGGAAAAAATAGGCTCAACACAGAAAGTTGTGGAAGATACTAATGGAGGCCTTCATCTAGCATCCAGCAGTGGATTGACAATGCTGATGACGATGATATGAGCAAGTATATCAACCCTATATATATATCATCATCATCATCATCATTGTCAACCATTATCAATCCACTGCTGGACGAAGGTCTCCCCAAGTTTCCTCCACAACGGTCTGTCTTGTGCCAGTCTCCTCCATGTCACCCCTGCATACTTTCGAATTTCATCCACCCATCTCCCATGTGGTCTTCTTCTGGGTCTTTTCCTGTCCCTTGGAATCCAATCTAAAATTTCGGCTGTCCATCGATGATCTGTCCTTCTGGCAGTATGTCCAGCCCATTGCCATTTCAGGGATTTAACTCTGATCATGATGTCTTCCACTCTTGTCATTTTTCGGATCCACGAGTTCCTCTTCTTATCTCTCCTGGTTACACCAAGCATGCACCTCTCCATGCTTCTTTGAGTTGTCTGCAGCCTTTGTATGTCTCTTTTAGTTAAGGTCCACGTCTCTGCACCATACGTAAGCACTGGAAGGATGCATTGATCAAACACTATATATATATATATATATAATATATATATATATATATAATATATATATATATATATATATATACACATAAGCAAAGAACAAATATTGAAACATAAAACGATATACCATGAACATAAAACGATATACCATGAAGAACTACAAAGGATCAAGTGGGACATCGTGGGGCTAAGTGAGGTAAGAAGAAAAGGAAGATCTCATCGAACTGAAAAGTGGACATCTCTTCTACTATCGTGGGACAGATACTGGCAGAACTAGTGGTGTTGGATTTATAATAAACAAGAAACTGAAGGATAAAGTTGTAGAAGTTGAAAGTTCCTCTGACAGAGCTGCACGGCTTGTTATCCAACTCTCGAAAAGATACCAGGCTCAGATTATTCAAACTTATGCACCCACCACAAGTCATCCTGAAGAAGAAATTGAAGAATTTTATGAGGAAATTTGTCATCTAAATAATAAAGGTAAGCAGCACTTGAAAATAATTATGGGAGATTTCAATGCAAAAATAGGGCAACAGCAACAGAATGAAACTTCAGTAGGTAAATTCGGTCACGGCAACAGAAACCAGCGTGGAAATACTCTCGTTGAGTTTGCAGAGGCAGAAGGGTTTTCATCTTGAACTCCTTCTTCAAGAAAAAGCCACACAGGAAATGGACATGGAGACATCCAAATGGGACGACAAGTGAAATTGATTTTATTATGTGTAACAAAAAATTCGTCATAGAAGACTGCAGTGTGCTAAACAAGTTCAACACAGGTAGTGACCATAGATTGGTGAGATGTAAGATGCACCTCAACACTAAACTTGAACGTGGCAAGCTCATAAGACAAACAAAATCTATTGACATAACCAACCTTAAAAACACCATAATACCTTCAAGTTGGAACTGAAGAACAGGTTCTCTGCTTTAGAAGGCCTAACATCGGAAGAAGTGGACATCTCTGAAGTTAACAGAAAAGTAACCAAAGCTCTTATGGAAACAGCAACAAAATTAGCTGGGTCTAAGAACAAGTTTCATGTAAATAAATTATCAGGAAAAACGAAAATGTTGATGCAAAAAAAGAAGAGAGATGAGGACAACTAAAGAAGATGTGACTTCCAAGTGGAATATATAGAGCTATGCAAGACAGTACGAAAAAGTATCACTGAAGACGTAAGAAAATTCAACTGTGAACTAGTGAGGAAAGCAATTGAAAACAACCAAAGCCTAAAGATAGCAAAGGGACATCTCAGTAAGGGAAGGAAAACAGATTATGGCACTGAGAAAGAAGATGGTTCTGTAACAAGAAATAGAGGCGAAATTTTGACAAGAGTGAAAGACTTCTACTCCAAATTATATGAAAGGGATGATACATGCACTCCAGACATCATGAAAGATACCAATACCAGAGTTCCTCCAGTCCTTCCAGCAGAAGTTGCACATGCAATCAAGAACATGAAGCGGGGAAAAGCTCCAGGAGAAGATGGAATTACTGTAGACATCATACAAGAAGCAAGTGGAGAAATCGAAACAGTACTCGCCCAAATTTTCACTCGATGCCTTAATGAAGGAAAGATTCCTGAGGATTGGAACACCGCTACAATGATCCTGCTACATAAGAAAGGTGACATTGAGGATCTCGGAAACTACAGACCTATCAGCCTCCTATCAGTAGTTTATAAAATCTTCACTAAAGTTCTTTCACACCGCTTGAAGGTAACACTGGACATGGCTCAACCGAGAGAACAAGCTGGATTCAGGAAATTGGCTACAGCACAATAGATCATATCCATGTGCTGAGAGAACTAATTGAAAGAGCGAGGGAATATGAACTTCCGTTGTGCATGGCTTTTATCGATTATGAAAAAGCCTTTGATTCGGTGAAACCATCAGCAGTTACAATGGCTCTGAAAACCTGCGGTATTGAAGATGCATACATTAATATTATTAATAACATCTATGAAAATGCAAGTGCAAAGATTAGGCTGTTTGAAAATACAACACACATAAAAATTGGAAAGGGAGTGAGACAAGGTGACACCATATCTCCGAAGCTCTTTAATGCCACATTGGAGGGTGTTTTTCAGTCACTGAACTGGGAAAACAAGGGGATAAAGATTAATGGAGATTATCTAACCCACCTTCGTTTTGCTGATGACGTAGTCATTTTTGCAACTAGCCCATCAGAGCTGCAGAATATGATCCAGGAACTTGCTGACAAGAGTAAAGAAGTGGGATTAAAAATGAACTTTCAGAAGACAAAAGTGATGTTCAATGCTTTTACAAGAAATGAAGATTTATCGATTGATGGAGAAAAGCTGGAGATAGCAGACACGTACGTTTATCTTGGACAGCAGATATCAAGTGAGGGTCACATTGATGAAGAAATTAATCGGCGTACAAAACTTGCCTGGAGAGCTTTGGAAGAAACAGCATAATTTTCAAGAGCAATATGCCATTATGTCTTAAAAGAAAAGTGTTTGATCAATGCATCCTTCCAGTGCTTACGTATGGTGCAGAGACGTGGACCTTAACTAAAAGAGACATACAAAGGCTGCAGACAACTCAAAGAAGCATGGAGAGGTGCATACTTGGTGTAACCAGGAGAGATAAGAAGAGGAACTCGTGGATCCGAAAAATGACAAGAGTGGAAGACATCATGATCAGAGTTAAATCCCTGAAATGGCAATGGGCTGGACATACTGCCAGAAGGACAGATCATCGATGGACAGCCGAAATTTTAGATTGGATTCCAAGGGACAAGAAAAGACCCAGAAGAAGACCACATGGGAGATGGGTGGATGAAATTCGAAAGTATGCAGGGGTGACATGGAGGAGACTGGCACAAGACAGACCGTTGTGGAGGAAACTTGGGGAGACCTTCGTCCAGCAGTGGATTGATAATGGTTGACAATGATGATGATGATGATGATGATATATATATATATAGCATAAAAACAAGTCAAAACTATAAAGGCCAAAGACTGAACAGAATTGGGACATAATAAACGAAAAAATAGCTTACATCCGAAGGTAGCGCATGCGGCAGCTGGTCAAACGGTGAAGCAACATATGAAGTGTACAATACCACGATGCAAAAAACCTAAACACATAAGCAAAGAACAAATATTGAAACATAAAACGATATACCATGAACTGTAATCATCAGGAGAGTACCAGTACATAGCGAGAGCAGCTTTTCTGATGTCTGTGAAAGGTAGGTAGAAAACCAAAGTACCCACGGACAGTACTCTCTAAGCTGCAAACTCTGATGCGAGACTGAAGGAAGAATATATATACAGGGTTTGAAAAATCTTCACAAAACTTAGGAGCCAGTGGGTGAGGCCCCTTACGACACCTATCTATCTATCTATCTATCTATCTATCTATCTATCTCTCTCTCTCTCTCTCTCACACACACACACACACACACACACACACACACACACACTCTCTCTCTCTCTCTCTCTCTCTCTCTCTCTCTCACACACACACACACACACACACTCTCACTCTCACACACACACCTTCTGGAAATGAACTTCACATTGATTTGTTATAAATGGACATTGTACAATCTAATTCTAAAAAATACTGAGGCTAAACACTTATGGGGAAAATAACATATCTTTATGGTTTATGGCGCTTAATGTCCATGAACATGATGAACAGCTTTGGTTTGATAGCACCAATGATCGACAGTTTTGTCTTGCACAAAGTATCCAAACTCGGTTTATTCAGGTTAATCATCATAAGGTTGTGCAAGCTTGACACTTCCATTCGGTTTCATAATTTATTTTTGATTAAGTTCATCAATGAAAAACCACACTCACGTGAAGCAGTTGAGACTGGCATCACAGCAACAATGCTTATAAATATCTTAAAAGTGAAAAATCATGCATTGCAGTGACTCTTTGAAGCAAATGTTCCAAATTTAAGTCTTTTCCAAGTGTTTTGAGTTGCTACCACTCAATCATAAGATAATCAATAATTTCATCATTTGATTTAATTCCTTTGAGATTCAAAAATTTTATATAATGCAGTCCTGAAGTTTTTATTTCTTCCTCACCATAACTTATAATGTCAGTACCACTTGGCCTCTGGAATGTATGAAATACTGCTGTCGATTTTGCAATTTTTGGTAGGTTGTCTAAAAAGCTTTCTTTTAAAAATTTTACACCATTTTCCAGAATATTAATTTTATGTAACTGAAAATGATCTGCTTCTATTCCAGTAAGTTGAATGTCTTGAAATTTCCCATTTAATGTTGTTGATGAGACCACCAAGTCTTCCATTTCACCATAGGTTGTTTTTAGCTGTTCTAAATTAACTACAGCCTTTTTGACAAGCAACTCAATCAAACAGAGGAACTGGTTTTTCTTTTGAAATAACAGGGATAGTGAGTTGAATACCTTAAAAAAATCTAAAAGAAAATGCACATATTTAACAAAATCAAATGTTTTCAAATCTTTCAACAAACCTTTGGCTGTTGCTGCATCATCTTCATTACCACTTGATATTTTTTCTAAGTGTATGACCACACTTTTGTAGGTTTTTTATTAGTGCAGAGGGCTCCAATCTTGCTTGCCACCCATTTAATATTATGTAAATACTGAAATTTTAAAATTTCACATTCCAACACATCTGCTACTTGTTTTAGTTGTTTGGGAGAATAACTGGTAAAATTGGTACAATTTTTTTTAGCGCATCATCAATTTTCAAAAGGTACTTCACACCCTTAATGGAACTGAGTACAGCCAAATTGAGCTTATGTGCAACACAGTGAATTGCCATTAAATGATCCAAATCCATTGTGTTTGTCAGTTTAGCAACCAATCCATTTTCTATGCCTATCATCGAAGCTGCTCCGTGGGTTCCAATACCAATGAGAGAGTTATTCTGAGATTCTAATAATGCCCCTAAACCTGCTTTGTTCAGCATTTCTTTTAAAGCATTTAAATATGATTCAACTGAAACATTTTGAAATGGAACTACAGAAAAAAAAAAAAAAAAACTTCTTGAACAGCAATGTTTGTCATATATCTGACATAAACAATAAGTTGCTCTTCATCAGACTTGTCTGTTGATGCATCAAGCAGTAAACTGATGTATGCACATCGCTGAAGTTCTGCAATCATGTCTGTCTCAATTACATTGGCTATATGGGAAATTATTTCCTTGCACGAATTATTATTACTATATTCTTCAAGGACACCGACTCGACTCACTCCATCCATCCATACATACATACATATCACTAAGCTGTTCTCTGAGATTCAGAGATTATCCCCAAAAAGAAATACAAACTACCAGATAGTTTTTACTTACTGTTGCCGTATCAAACTTCTCCATTTACAGCGATCTTGACATACAACTCAGGCTTCACAGACATCCATTACACGCCGCACACATCTATACTTCATACTCATAATTTGTTTCTCATGCAGACACTCCTGAATCTGATCCTCCCATGACTTCCTTGGCCTTCCTCTGCCTTTCCTTCCTGCTACTTGGGCTAAAAAGATTTTCTTAGTATGCATCAAATCACTCATTCTTTCAACATGGCCAAACCACCGAAGCATATTAGTCTCCACCTTGCTAACAACATTTTGCTTCACATCACACAACTGCAATACATCTTCATTCCTCACACAATCAGAACGTGTCTTGCCCCCCCCAGTAAGTAACACATTTCTCCAGCACACAAACCACTCTTATGTTTCTTCTGCAGTACCCAGGTTTCACTGCCATGCATCAGAGCAGGAATAATTACACTCTCATACACAGCCATGCGGGACTCTCTTGAGAACCCATCATTCCTGTGAAAACCTCCCAGAGCAGCCATGACTTTCAATGAAGAATTCACTTGCCTACTAACTTCACCATCCGATTTGTTCTCTCTGTCAAACATGCTTCCTAAATACACAACAAACTCACTCACCTGGTAAAACACTGAGCTATTTAGACTTATATTACATTCAGTGCTAACAGTTCCTCTCTCAAAAACCATAACTTTGGTTTTTCCCTTATTTATACTGAGTTTGAATTTCACGCAAACTTCGTACATCCGGGACAACTTACTCTGCAACTCACTTTTGCTCTCTGCCAACAAGACAGTATCAGCAGCATACAGCAATCTGCATACATGGATATCACCAAGACACAAACCAGTATTATCTATTTTGGCATCACGCATCCATAAATACTGTATATTAAACAGCCATGGCGACATTACACAACCTTGCCTGACTCCTGCACTAATAGAAAACCATTTTGATAAAACACCATTCACTCGTACACAGGCTCTACTGCCAGCATATTCATTCATAACAGCATATTTGCCTTACTCTGGCGAACCAGCTTCACGCTTCTTTGAGCGATATTTATCCACTGAGACTACCTTGCAACATCCCCAAATAGGCTTCCTTCTTTCTCTTTACTGCCTCTTCAATCTCACTATTCCACCAAGCATCACCTCTATTGTTATCCACTATTGTGGTGCCACAGACCTCTTCAGCAGCAGTGACCACACAGATCTTAAAACATTCCTACTTCTTTTCTACATCCCTCTCACAACAGTTCCTTCAGTCATTCTCTGAGTATGTCAGAATAACGCTGATGATTTTCAGGGAGCCTTTCAACCTTTTTTCTTTCCATCCTGGGCCTCTTCCTATTCTTTTTCTCCAACCAACATTCAGTTTTACTCGTGACACTACCAAGTAATGATCAGAGCCAACATCTGCACCTCTCATCACACGAGTGTCAACAACTAAGTGTTTCAGACGCTGATCGTAGACAACAAAATCTATCACACTCTTTTGACCAAGAGTACGATTTTCCCAAGTATATGTGTGGATATACTTGTGGTTGAAAAATGTATTAGATACATACAAACCATTCTCAATGCAGAGTTCAATTAATCTTTCACCATTATCATTCACACAAGGATCATTAAACTTACCCAAAACATTGTCAGAAATTGCATTCTGCACACCTACTCTAGCATTGAAATCCCCTGCTATTATAATTTTCTTTAGCACAAAACTGGCTCAAAACAGCTTTTAGCTCATTCCAGAAATCTTCCTTCCTATCAGAGGGTTCCGAGTCACAAAGAACATACACTAGAACAATTACTATTCTCTGAAGTTTCACTTTCAAACGAATCTAAACAATTCTCTCACTCGTGCAACTATAGTGAATCAAGTTATTCTTCATCTTTTCACTTAAAATCACACCTACACCAGCCTGTCCTCTGACATTATCCAATACTCCAGACCACACACTCACCGTTCCATTCACTTCCATACTAATTTCCTTCTTTTTGGTTTCACTTACACACAGCACATCCAATCTATACTTATTCATCTCCTCAATCATCTCATTCATCTTGCCATTTATACCTCTAGTATTCCATACACCAATCTTACATTCACTCAGCTGAGATCTCTTTCTCATATACCGCTTAGAATGTCCAGGTCAATTCCGTGGTGGACCATCCTTCTCAAGTGTGGTAGGTCCACCATATCTCACACTTGAGTCCGGGTATTGATTTCTTTTTGTCTTTTTAATCAGGTAAGTATATCAGTGCAGGGGATTAGCCCACAGCTGATGGTTCCAGTTGGCCATTCAACCTAAGGATTCTGGAACAAAACACAGTGAGTTGGGGTCTTTTTGCCAATGTCACACAGAACTAGCTGGCACCTCTCCAAGATTCACAGAGGCCCTAGTTGCTGTTGTGTGTGCCATTGTTACTGCTGAGCACCCTAAGGAGGCAAACCCATCTCTCACTATTACTTACAAGTGTTAAAATATCTTTTGTAACAGAAAATGGCTTGTTATTTTTTGCCAAGTAATATGTTGCATTGAATATCACTTTTAAATGGTCAAACATCTTCTCATCCATTTTTTAATGCACTTTGCTAATGCAGTATGCTGAGGATTATTTTTAGCATTGTGTGCAGCAACACATTTTAAATGCGGCTGTGAAATCCCATGGTTTTTGAAAATCTCTAACCTGAAAGGAGCTGTGAACCCACAAACATGTTTCGATGCTTGATCACTTAGGTTTGGATATATGCTGCATATGGAACATTTAGCTATTCCTGTATTTCCACTATAGGCTATCTATGGTAGTTTTTTCTGCCACGATTCCTGAAATTTTCTCTGCCCCGCACGCGGTGTCGAGCATGCTCTAGAAGTGGACTGGTGCGCCGCATGTAGTTTACAAGCAGCTTTTTGGAACCAGCAAGATTAACTTTGGGCCTTTTAGTTTCAAAGTACATAGTCAGAAGAGCCTGACAATAATTCAAATTTGCACCTGAGCATTTTATAATTTTAACAAAAATCACAGATTGATGAAGCACTCCTCATTCAAGTGATCAGTTTGTGTTAAACCACGGCCTGACCTCGGGATGTCCAAAAGACCTCGATCTTTTTTAACATCAATGTTTTGCAACAAATAACACTAGCCAACAATGGTTCTGCAGTTAACGCGAAAGTGGGTGATTCTTGTGGAAATCTGTGTCCTGAATCCGAAAATAATGTTAGTTTTGGTCCATCACATCTAGTTGTTTCGCAATATTGTTTTTTTCCGTATACGTGAATTGACGTATCCACATTGTATGTAATGTAGAGCCATCTCCTCACAATCGCACTTAAATATCCACAAAGAACTTGACTTAAACATAGAAAATGCTATATTATTATGAGAAATGCCCCTTGTCAATGAATGTTCCTGCATACTTCTGCGTTTTGTTATTGTTTATATTTATAGACGCCGCTGTGTCGCATCAGAGCCGTCAGCGCGACGCTTGTTTATTGTACCCCTAGGAGTTTCTGTTTAAAGAACCCTCACATTCCTTCACTGAATATCCTACCAGTTGAGCAGAGGGCAGGCATCCTTGTGCATGTGCTCGTCCTATATAGTAAGTGTGAAAGTAAAATGTGAGCTTGTAAGTATAACTTGTGCGTCAGGATTGTGTAGAAGACAGTGTGTGCGAAGTCCTAAGCAATTTTGTTACATTTGTGGATGTTATGTGTTTGATGGTAAGGTACGTAAACTAGATTCATTCGTGAAGAAACTATACTTTGCGTACTGCAAAGTGAAAGTTGGAGACCAAGATAAGTCGTTTGCGCCTCATGTTGCTTGTAACAGTTGTGTCGAGGGACTGCAGTACTGGTACGAAGGAAAACGGAAGGCAATGCCGTTTGCAATTCCAATGATATGGCGTGAACAGAAGAACCACCACGATGACTGTTATTTCTGTATGTGCAATGTTGCTGGTTATAACAAAAAGAATAAGAAAGGAATTAAATACCCAAATCTGCCATCAGCCATGCGGCCTGCTCCTCATGGACTTGACTTATCAGTACCTTCACCACCAGCTAACTTGAGTGATGAATCTGAAAGCAGTTCTCTACTTTCAGACACCGAGGACATAGTTTTGAACCAGAAAAATTTGACCATTCACTAAAAATGTTTACTCAACTCGAGTTGAATGACTTGATAAGAGTACTGGGGCTCACGATGGAAAAGAGTGAATTACTAGGCTCAATACTTTATGAGAAAAACCTGCTGGCACCTGGAGTTACATTTTCTTGGTACAGGAATCGTGACAAGTGTTTTCGGAAGTACTACTCGGAGGAAGATGATCTGGTTTTCTGTACGGACATTCATAATCTTATTCATAAGTTGGGAGAGGAAATCTATCAACCCAGTTCCTGGCGCCTTTTCATTGACTCTTCCAAAAGAAGCCTCAAGGTGATTTTACTTCATAACGGCAACAAATTCGCTTCTGCACCACTTGCTCATTCCACAAAATTGTCAGAATCATACAAAACATTAAAGTTAGTGCTTGAAAAAATTAAATTCCATTAACATGAATGGCAAATATGTTGTGACTTGAAAGTCACTGGAATATTGTTAGGACAGCAGAGAGGATACACAAAATTTCCTTGTTTCCTTTACGAGTGGGATAGCAGAGCCAGGGACAAACATTGGAATACTGCACATTGGCTTCAGAGGAAGCATCTGACAACAGGTTCCAGGAATGTCATTAATGAAAGTCTAGTTGATCGTGAGAAAATTCTACTCCCTCTGTTACACATAAAACTTGGCATTATGAAACAGTTTGTAGAGGCACTAGACAAAAGTCGTCCATGCTTCCAGTACTTATGCACAACATTTCCTTCATTATCACAAGCCAAAATCAGAGAGGGAACATTTGATGGCCCACAAATTCGTAAACTGATGATGGATAATAATTTCACCTGTACAATGATCGAACTGAAGAAGAGGCGTGGAACGCTTTCAAAGAAGTGGTGAAAAGTTTTCTTGGAAACGTAAGGGACCCGTCATATAAGACAATTGTACAAAATATGTTGGACAAATTCAAATTACTTGGTTGTAATATGAGCCTAAAACTTCATTTCTTAAGTGCACATCTCGATTACTTCCCTTCAAATTTGGGAGCTTTGAGTGAAGAGCAAGGTGAAAGGTTCCATCAGGACTTAAAAGAGGCAGAGCGACGTTATCAGGGACGTTGGGATGAGCGTATGATGGCTTATTACTGTTGGTCTATTGCACGTCAGGATCCTTCCAGAGAACACTCAAGGGCATCGCGGACAATGAGCTTCCATGGCAAGAGAAGAAAACGAACTGCCGACTAACATTAAGGAATGTAATTAGGTATGTTTTCAACTCTTGTACACTTTTTATTTTATTTCTATGTAGTTTTGTTCTGATTATTCCCTTTCACTTTTACAAGTTGTTCTTGCTTATGTTTAGTTTTAAAAATGGTTAAATATGCATGCTATATATGCAAGGACGTGAAATGTATCGCTTCGGTCAACAGAAATTGATGAACTTATATTATACCATATTGCCAAGGAACCCAATGTGATACAGCAGAACCAAATGCATTTTTGAATTCAGCGTACAAAGATTAGTAAAAGTCACATATTCAAGTTCATACCACAGAAAAAAGTTTTCATTTGCAGGCTAGTGTAATCGATGTTTTAACCTGGATAATACAGATGCCGATACATCAAAAATACATCCAGCTTTCACGGCTGATGTTTGAGAAAGAAAACTAGAAATATCTCCTGTGATCAAGCAGCTAACAGCATGTTCTTTGAAACTGCAAAAGAGTATTTTCTACACAAAGTAAATGAATTGCTCTTTGTTGCATTCTTACAAAGAGGAAGGGAATATCATACTTGTACGTAGTTTGTCATGAATTGGCTGTTTTGGTTGATGTATTTCGTGGATGTTTTGTCGGCGAAAATTGAGTTCTTATCCTCGATGTTACAGAACCAATACATAGAAAAAGCATTGAGGTTTCCACCGATACATTGAGCATATTAACAAATATTTGTTACTCGACGTTGAATTGGTGCGTAATCACCTATATACTGAACAGAGCTTTTACCCACCAATGCACCTACTATCCTTGGCATGACTCAACCTCACGAGCATGAATGAACAAACATCATAAACATCTCAAATGTCAAGTAGTAATGTGTAAAAATGCCCAACTATTTTTTATTAAAACTAGGGGCTGCGCCTCTAGGCTCACTACGCTCATTTCCAGAGTACAGCTCGGGCCCTGCAGCCTGATCTCCAAGTATATCCCATGAAATAAAAACTGGAAAATTCATATAAATTTCAATTTTTATTGCATGTCTAAGCAAATAAGGCTTGTTATTCCAAAATTCCAGAACTTTTTTACTGTCGTTAATTTTTGGAAGGTCGGACTTTTGTCGTTTGAACTTATGGCACTTACTAAATTTACCAAGAAAAACAAAAGCGGTCCAAAAAGCATTTCCGTAAACCGTTATGCTAAACCGTTAAAGTGGACGTCAAGTAATTTTGCTTCCTATACTTCCAATGAAAAAACTTTTGTACACATTTCCTTCACAATTATTGTGTTCCCAAGGATGAAAATTTTAACATAGATTAAAATAACTTCATATTATAACTTGGAATACTTAATATTTTCGAAAACATAACCATAATTATATAAAAAATCAATAACTTTTCCTTTGGTGGTGTTGGAACAAGAAAAAAGATGGCGCGACCTACCTGTACTTTGATGACGTCAGTAGACAACAAATGTTGAATTGCATAATTATGGTTATGTTTTAGAAGATATTAAGTATTCCAAGTTATAAAATGAAGCTATTTTAATCGATGTTCAAATTTTCATCCTTGGGAACGCATTAATTGTCCAGAAAAAAGAAGGCGCAACCTATACCTTGATAACGTCAGTAGACAAACAAATGTTGGATTGCATAATTATGGTCATGTTTTAAAAAATATTAAGTATTCCAAGTTATAAAATGAAGCTATTTTAATCTATGTTCAAATTTTCATCCTTGGGAATGCATTAATTGTGAAGAAAATGTGTACAGAAGTTTTTCCATTGGAAGTATAGGAAGCAAAATTACTTGACATCCACCTTAAACAACTGAGATAGCTTTACCAACAAAACATATTCATAATAAATTCTCTGCGCCACCATGGCAGCAGGTCACGAGACCAAAACGTTCCTTGTAAAGACAGACAAGCCGTTCGTTTCTTTCCTTTGCGTCTTTAAAAATGCTTAAAAAATCAGAAAATGAAATTTTCTTACATTTTTTTTTTCATAAAAAAGGGAAGATAGTTGTAAGTTTATGCTGTAAAAATTGCAATGCATTATAATTTATAGTTTGCCATATATCCGGTTTTTAAATCGATCCCATCGCGAAATAGAGAATTTTGTGAAATTTAGAAATTTAATTTCTCGTAAACTACATCGAAATTCAGAAAAAGGGCGACGAGGTGCAAACATTCGGTCATGGCACTACATGCCTACAAAGTTTCGTGGTTCTGTTACTGTTAGTGTGTCCAGAACATGACCTGATGGCACTTTTTTGCTTACCTTAACAACTTTGAAATACAATAGCTCTTGAAGTTTAGCTAGAATCGAGAAACGGTTTATTTCAGCGTGTTCTCCAAGCAATTCTCTACAAACGATGTAAATTTCATATTTTTGTGTTAAATATGTTTTGCTTTGCGAGCTAGGAAAGCAAGAGTGTCCCAAAATTTCTAAAACAGCGGCAGCAGTTACTTTTTAGAATAGAGAGATAATATGCAAGTTCAAAAATCTGTAAAACTAGAATAATGAAAAAATCTAAACATTTTGATTGTGAAAGCTTCTTTCCTTCCCACTTACATCAGGATTTCTTATTTTCTGATGGTGATGTTCTCCAGATAACAGAAGTTTCCAAGCTTCACCCAGGGCATCATGGGACAGTAAATCACTAGTTACAAAAACCTGTTTCCATGGTGGAATTCTGTGCTGTCTTCATGGAGCTGCCAATTGCCACAGTTGGCAGAAAGCACCGCTGCATTTTGGGATTATACGCGCCGTGTCTGCCACTGCAGTAAGGTTTTATGGACGATGAAGTGGGGACGATAACTCATAGAACCAAGCAACTGAGGACATTCATTGAAACTGGGGATTTTTAAAATTCCTTTTCCCTTGTGAAAATATATATTGATTCTAATTTAAATTAAAGTATTAATTGCATAACTTAGGCTTTTTATATATACATTAAAAAAAATCAGTGTAACTTTAAAATTTGAGTTACTTTGGGGTAATTGTACTTAGGGCACCAGGCCCAATTTTTTAGTTGCCATGGCAATTTGGCGCCCAGGATTTTTCAAACTCTGTATATATTATATGTTACGGCTCTCTCGCTTACTCCTTTTTCTTTTTTTTTTTGTATTGTTTTAGCTTTCATGGAAGTTGAACACTCCTGAAATTAGGTTCCGCCACCCGTGAACGTTTTTCATACACTATGTGCCTTAGCTCATTTGTTATTGATATCATCAATATGGACTATACCCATTACTGTGCAGTGCTAGTAAATGTAATGAAGTAAATCAAAAGTTCATTAAGTCATGTAAAATTATTTTCTTAGGTTTAAGAACTAAGTGCTTGTTGATGTTTTATGGGTAATAACCATTATATTTATTATTATTAAAGGAAATTAAGTGGTACAGTGAAACCACGATTTTATGCTTTTCAGGGGTCCTGCATAAAAAGTCATACGACGGGAGAAAATGCAAAACCGAGATCAAGGTAAAAAAACTTTACAGGCATACATACATAGTGTGTACAGAAAATAGAAGCCAATGTACACTAATAGTAGAGTACTACTACACTAGTACATACACTCATTGTCATAAAAATCCACGCACCAAGAAAAAACCGTTCAATTAACGCGAAACTTGGCAAATAGCTATGGGGAGGGCAGACATGCAAATGATTAAAGTTTTGTGTGATTCCACATGCCCACACGTCCAAAGACTGGCGCTGCAATCCTTGGGGCTTATAAGGTGCCACGCCGGGGGCTCCACATTTATGCTGAAGTGCACGGTAAGAGTCAGGTGAGATCCCTGAGCTATACACATGCAGAGGAGTGACCATAGATGTGTGTATTGGTAACTGACAGAGTTTGAACGAGGCCATATCGTTGGTATGAGAGAGGCAGGGTGGCCAGCGTGCCAAATCGGCCACCATTTGGACCAGTCGAACAGTACGGTGCGATTGTGTTGGGAGCAATGGACACAGGAAGGCACCCCCGGACACAGCGGACTGGCTCTGGAAAACCCAGACACACTACCAGCAGAGAGGATGGTGGGATTGTTGGAGCGGCATGCACAGATGCAATGACGTCCTTGTCCAATATCCAGAGACATGTGGCAGCTGTACAAGGAACTCCTGAGTCCACCAGAACTATTTCCAGATGCCTAGCCTAGGCGAATCTGCTCTCTCAACGGCCCTTACATTTTCTGCCATTAACAACCTGACCATCGTCGGTATCGATTGCAGTGGTGTCAGCAGCGAGCAAGGTGGAATGCTACGGACCGGCGATGTATAGTGTTCAGTGACAAATCCCGCTTCCGTACGAAAATGGACGACCACCATGTTAGAGTGTGGAGGACCGCAGGAGAGCACTACAATCCCAACCTTACTGTACAGCAGCACCGGTCCCGAACTGCAGGCATGATGGTCTGGCGAACCAACACATATTACAGCTGGACTTCCCTCGCAGTGATGCAAAGGACGTTGACAGCCCAGCACTACATACAGAAGATCCTGTGCCCCCACATGCTGCCTTTCCTGGCAGGGTGGCCCGGAGCCATTTTCCAACAAGATGACACCCGTCCCCACACGACTCAGGTTTCCCAGGACTGTCTACATCATGCTTTGACATTTCCGTGGGTTGCCAGATCATCTGATCTCTCACCCATCGAGCACGTGTGGGACCAGATGGGATGCCAGCTTTCTCCATGTTACAGTGTTTGTGATTTAGAGTGTAAATTGCAAGAAGTGTGGGCCAATCTGTCCCAGGATAACATACAGCGTCTCTTTGACTCCATGCCGGACCGTAACACCACATGTATCCGAGCAAGAGGCGGTCCAACACGGTACCAATGCTGACCAGAATGTGTATTGTGTGTCCACGGGAAATCATCCTGCTGCTGTGATACTGTATTCACTTCTGTCCTTGGTTTAGACCATCACTACTAAAATCTCATTTGAATCAGATACCTCCTTCTTGGTGTGTGGATTTTTATGACAATGAGTGTAGTATGTATTGTAGACACATTTATATAAGAACCAAAAAAAAGCAGTACAACCACGTATGTACTTACATTGTGGGATGTTGGTTTGGAAAAAATCGGTAATTTCCTTTTGCTTTCTATTTTTAGTGTTTAGCTCAAGCAAAGCTTTCTGAATAATTGAAAGGTTTTGCAAGCATTTTTTTTAAGAATTGTGACCAAGGAAAATGTTTTTCACAAGTTTTAATCCATTTAATGCCTCTCTGAAAGAAGGCATAGGTTCCGAAATTTTAGCTATACTGTTGTTATCTTCCAACGAACAATCCATTACATCAGAGATTTATAAACCTCTGAAGTTAGCACACTTTCATCACATGCAGCATACTCTTCAAGTTAACTGATGTAGTCATCCTCTGGTTCCATCAGAACGTCAAGTCCATTTGAATCATCCTCTGCTCCCAAAAGAATGAGAAATGCAAGAGCTTGTCGTACTATTTTATGAAGAAGATCATAAATGTATCGCTTCCAATACCCTATACAAGCTACTTGGCACAGCCATGCGTGATAGTCTTGAGATCATGGCCCACCCCCACCCGTGCAACAAAAGCTTGTCTTTTGAGATATCAGATGCCTGGAGGTTCTCCTGAACAAGCATCCTAGAAACAACAGGCAATTCCTCTCCATGCCGCATGATCACATTTAAAACACGGACTCCACACATGAGTATGGCTAAACACAGACCTCAACGTGAAATGGAACTGTATGGTTCTATAATATCAAAATATTTGAATTGTAACAACATTGTAAGTTGCTATCTCTAAGGCTTTGAAAGCTTAGCCCAGACGAAGCCTCCTGGTGGAGAGCAAAAGCTCGGCTTGAATTGTATATTAGTTTTACACCATTAAAAGGAAGTGTTTAGTTTCTAAATGGTGTAGTCTATGATAATTGATAAATGTTTCCAATACATTGATTTTCTGCTTCCACGCATCTTCAAGGTTTTCAGAATCAAGTTCAGCCAGTGCTTTTTTCACCAACTGTTTCCGGTGAAACCCTTTGAAAGAGCAGATAAACCCCTAATCACATGGCTGAAGTTTGCTTGTGCAGTTTGGAGGGAAAAACTGTACATGCACATTTCAAAGTTTCAAATCAACAGGGGATGGACACTGATCAATAAATAAGATAATGTTTCGATTTTGCAATTACATTTTCTTATCTAGACTGTGCAAAAAATCTTGAAATGTAGTTTGCATCATCCAGGCCCTTTTGTTTGCCTCATAGCTCATAGGGAAACTCTTCACGGTTTTGAAACAACGTGGTTTCTTAGAATTGCCAATCACCAGAGGTGTTAATTTTTCACTCCCATTGGCATTACAGCCAGAGTTTGCCGAAAAAATAATTTAAAGGAGTATTTTTACTCCTTTGAAAAAATTTAGGGAGTAATTTTTAAAAGTGACGAGTATTTAAGAAAAATTAATGAGTAAAATAAAAAAAAAACTTGTGAAAACACCGGGAAATTAAAAAAACAAAAAACAATCCTGGTTTTTTTCATATTAAAAAATATTTCATTATTACTGAATGTATTTGGATGTTTTGCTACTTTTTTTAGTTAATATATATATATAATACATAAATAACGTAAAAACTACAAGCACATCGAAAGTAATCCCTGGAAATTCTTTGTACCATTTTGGTAAAAAAACAAGAATGAATTTCCAACTTTGACGTCGATGTAACACAGGAAACATAGTCTTTATCAACGCATTCTTCATTTTCTAATGAAGTGTCCATGTTTGTTGGCTGCTTTCGTATTTCCATCGCTAGTTTTTTGCAGCTTTCGTATTTCTACCGCTAGTTTTTTGCAGCTTTCATTGTTTCCTTCCTCTGCCTTTTGTTTTGTTTTCTACACCATTGGACTAAGTCTTGCCGGAAAAAAAAAAAAAAGATGTTAAAGTACACTGTTTCGACACATCATTCAATACTACAGTGTCTGATAAAGCTGTTTTAATCTCTACAAATCCCAATTCCACGACCACGTACCACCGTCATGACGAAGTACAAATCCCGATTCCACGACCACGTACCACCGTCATGACGAAGTACAAATCACGACTCCACGCCCCGCTCTGGAATTGCGATTGCGAAAGCATACTTCACTCAGGGTGATCAAGCATGAGCTGTAGCAGCAATGACAGTAGATTTGCGAGCTATAGCCCATGCAATTGCGCTCCCGATGACGTCAAGGTAAGGAACGATGTCTCCCTGACCGAAGGTCACGCCCTTGACTGCCTGGCGGGACCCACCGCCATAGCTCCGGTCGCGCCAAGCAAACCACGGCCAGGTATGGATCGCATACAACGTGAGATCTAGCCTGAGGTAACAAAGGATACCGCTGATCATATGTTTGAAACACGAAATTCGAATAAAAATTTGAAAATAAACATTTTTCAGATTAAAATTCTCGATTCGTATTTTTACACGTCAGCAAAATTCCGATGCATATTTTTATGCATGGGCAAAATTTCAATGCATAAACACACTTTTCGATGTGGACTAGACGCGTAATTACGCATTTTGGCGAACTCTGATTGCAGCATATAAGACAGTCAATAGCATTTTAGACATTTTCCCACCGCACAATGGTTCTCCCTTCACAATATATATTTTATCACGAAGAAGATTAAAAAATGCCAGTCTCATCAGCGTTGAAAATGTCCTTCGGAGCATAATTTGTGACTAATGCATGGGGTCCTGCATGTATGGACATGAACATTAAGCAGATGATTGCGAGTTAGTAAGTGGTTGCCCACACCTTCCGTCTGGAAAAAAGAAAACTGCGAGGGTGAAGATGTTCCCCAAGGTAGGTCAAAATAAGAAAAAGAAAACCTCCTAAAAATTTTGCTCCCTGAAAGTATGGGGGAAAATTCAGACTTTAAGAACCAAAAGATTGGTATTCCTGATAATCGATTACAAGTTATGCAATATAAACAATCCTTTTATTTATCCACAGCACTTGGGGGTGATTTTAATTAACATACATGAGACTGACGAAGCAAAAAAAAAAAAGCTGTACTTTTAAAGTTGGTGAAAAATCAGACAGTGCGGTGAGAAAGTGCAAGTATTATGCAGCTTGAACAAAACTGAATCGTTCACTGTAATTTATTTATGTAAATATTTAATTAGATCACATCACTGTATTCACAATTATAAAATTATTGAATTCCAAATAAAATAGGGTAGTTTTAAAAGTAAAAGACAGCTTCAAACAGTTTTTTTTTTTTTTTGGTTTTGTTCTTGTACTTGCTAGAACATTAGCTTCTGTTTCCTCTTGTGAGCAAGCCCTACTTTCACCTCACCAAGTTCAACAGGATTTATCAGTTAGAATTAAATAGCTGTTGAGTTTAATGCCACCAAATGACGACATGTCAGTTGCTGAGACCATCAATACGGATTTGTGTAATCAGATGCTGACTGATAAACCACGCATGGTGCTGAGAATTGTTGGCACTATAGCGTAAATGTGAACACACTCAACTAATAATCTAAAGCAACTTATGGGATTTTACTAGGAAATTTTTTCATTAATAGCAAATTTTCGGAGAAAACTCTTCTCCTTCTTCAGGCTGTCTTGTTGTTGTCACTTTTTACTTGTGCTATTAATGAAAAAATTTCCTAGTAAAATCCCATAAGTTGCTTTAGATTATTAATTCAATTAAACTAGGAAGCCATTTCTCAACATGAGCTTTATTCAAAGAACACTCAACTAGTTATCGAGAGAACTGGTGTTCGATTCCAGCGGTGTAGGAACACAATTTTTCAGTTGCTATGCGTTGTTTATAAAATAATGTGGACAGAGCGATGACATCGTCCATTTGTATTTGCCTTTTGTTGACTGCCACTGCACAGCATTCATTGTTTACTTTTTTTCTGCCAATAGTTTTCCCATACCATTTCTTTGTTGCTTTTCTTTCTTTCTTTGGTTTTTTTTTTATTCCCTCAGATAACAATTTTATCTATCATGCTGAAAGAACTTTCAGCCTGAAAACCATGAATTCTGATATCAGAGCTTTCCCTATTTTAGATAAATGGTGTTATTTTCAGATAACGAATACTTTTTTGAACACCATGCATTAATTCCTACAAATTTCCAAACTTCATAACTTTCGTTTTTGGAAATTTTCCCCACCCTTATCAAGCTAAAATGCACACACATTTATGAGGGTGATGACATTTAACAATACAATTAATTACGGGAGAAATCTTCGCTCCATCTGACTACCGTTTTCGAAAATTTGTCCAACATTTTCAAGCTGAAATGCAAATATTTATGGAATAAAATGTTATTTAACAATACTGGGTAGAAGAAACATCGCGAGAAAAAAAAAATTACGATTACGAGAGAAATCTTACCTCCATCTACTTCCCATTTTCGAAGGTTTCGAAGGATGAAATTCCGTCCTCCGACGGAGACCCCCCCCCACACACACACACACACTACCACCAACCAATCCTCCCAAAATTTCAGTTCAGTTGTGCATCGATCTCGTGATTGGCCCAAATGATAACAAAAAAGATGGAATTCCTCGAATTAGCGTAAGAATCTCATGCCCGAAGATTACAGGGAAATTTTCGTGCGGAATAACTTCCATTTTCGGAAATTGTTGCCTACAATTTCAAGCTGAAATTATGCAATAAAATTATATTCAATAACAATACTGACAGAAGCAACATCACAAGAGAAGAAAATAGACAATTACAGGAAAAATCTGCACTCCATTTAACTTCTGTTTCCGAACGGTTAAAAAGACAAAACAACGTCCACAGACAGAATGCGACCCCCTCCCTCCAACTAATACCCCAAAAATTTGTTCTTCAGTTTTGCATTGGTCTCAGGAATGACCCAAATAATGACAGGAGGGAGGGGGAGACTTCGCGAATCCGGGGAAAAATCTCACGTACAAATTAACCACTGAATCGATTTCGAATGTCGTAAGATTAAGCTAAAATATCAATGACCGGTAAAATTTTAACTCTAGGCACAAAATTGGCCCACATTTCGTCAAAATCACGGTTTTTTAGCAGGATGGAGGGCGCAAGATCAACATTTTGGTGCGAGCTGGCGCAGGTCTGGCAGCCCTGTAAGATAAGACACATACAGTCTGAGGAATGCAGCACTGCCCAAACTGGCCATCATGTGCTTTCAACAAATTCTGGGGAGGAACAACTGGTTTAAGGCAACCTGGTCTTTAGATTCTGCTGAGGAATGTGGCATGAAAGGGAAGAACTGGTTTAAAGCAATCTTCAATCTTACATGTACGAAAACCAAGAAAGATACGAAATTAGAGGAAAATCAGGTTTGGCACCAAAAATTTTAAACTAAGTTTGATGTGGGGAAATCATGTGATTGGAAAAACATATAACATGAGGGAAATGTACAAGAATGATCGAGACTTCAGAAAAACATCGCTCGAAACAGAAAAACGTAAAATGCGCGAACGTAAGATTGGGGTTTCATTGCATCATAAAGAGCTGCTGCTAGTTATCAGAATGTGTGACAGAATGCTACTGAAAGGTCTTCAAATACCAGCACTGGTAATAGGATATTACTTCTCAGATGCTGCCACTGCAAAAAAAGTGACATCATGTGACAAATTTGCAAGTGTGCTAATTTTAGTTTCTTGAAGTACCTCTCTAATATACCAGTATTATACAAAACAAAAATTCTGTGCAATATAACAAAAGATAAACTAAGCAAATCATGCAAGAACACAATTGAAACTTACTTTTGTACCATAGCCTGCAAAAGCACGCTTCTTCATTTTTGATGATATATCCTCTAAAGAACTAAAGAAATCTTCCTTGTAATCAACGCAGTGTAATGCCTTTTTGCTTTGTGTCCAAACAATTTCAGATCTGGAAGACCAATTCTATAAAGGGATGATAAAAACATACACATACAGAGAATGCATGATGAAAAATACACACGAGTAACTTAGTAACAATATTTAATAAACATGGTTTGAAACTGACAAGGAGTTTCAAAAAGGCAGATATTCAACAACAGAACATAAAACTTATATGAAGTGTTTGGGAAGGACACTATAACTGATCACATGTATCATAATGATGGATCACTAAATTCTATACTGATAACTTCAGCTTGGAAGATGAACCATGGCCTGGCTACACCTCCAACATTGATGATAACTGTGGGCAGTCATTCATGAAAATCCTCAACAAACATCTACAGAAATTGGAGAGAATCTTGGAATTCACCAGAAAAATGCTCTAAAGCACATTCATCATCTTGGTTTTGTTCTCAAATACAGTGCTTGGGTATCACATGAGTTATCAGAAAAAAAAACTTGCTTGATACAGTCATCATATCATGGCATAGATGCCAACCTCTGAAAGTAGTTTTCAGTACCCCCCCCCAATTCTGTAATCCAGTCCACAGCAGCAAATTTGGGTATTTAACATGGCAACTAATTCCAGTTTGTCACAACAACTTCATAAAAAAAAAAATACAAAGTATTTTTAATTTTAAGAAAAATTAAAAATGCTGTCTACAGGAAAAAATATAAAAGATTACCTTCACACATGAATAAAAATCATTACTTGGAATGTTGATGTTCCTTCGATGCTATGTAATGTGCCTTCGGCAATCATCCCGCCCACCAGTGGCCATCCAGAATTTCTTTATGGGGGTGGCCCAAAATACTGAAGATGCAAATGAAAATACCCTGGAGTAAACATCTCCCATACTATTGAGAACTGATATAATATCTCCACCATATTAAAGTGCACTTCCAATTATTCATCAATTAACTATATATTTAAAAACGTATACCAGTATAATTACAAATAACCACCAATAACAAAGAATGAAGCGCCAAGTGGCCAACCCCGCTGAGTGCACCACTGCCGCCCACAGCAAGTGATACTAAAATCATATCTACAAATGCTGCAAAACACATGGTTCACAAAAACCTGTGATTTTTTAAAAACAAGGCCAGTCTCTGTGGTACGTTTCTAGGAAACACTTTCTTTTTAGATTAAGATTGGCCTGAAGAATGCTTCATTTTAAATAAATAATACAAAACCTTCATGATTGCACAACTGATTGCCACACTTTTCTATCCGACAGTAGCACATGCTGCAGAGACCACAGAGCATGAAGAAAAGGCTATTCAAGTGAAGCAGCATACATACAACATGCATTCTGTGTAGCTGCAGGTGTCACAGATGGCATCAAGGTAAAATGGCAAACAAATGCCAGAGCAGCGTCCATGCAACATATGTTTTCTGCATAGTTGTGGGTGGTACAGAAACCATCCTGGGAGGGATAAAAAAAATAGGGGCAAAAATCTGAGCCAGCATCAACCGGCTGCTATTATTCCCTGTCATTGGATTTTCTTTTGTAGATAGATAGCTCATGGGATTACCAATTAAGATGCAGAAATTCCATATTACACAGAACACAGCTTTAAATTTATCCCCCCCCCCCGATTAACTTGAAGAACAAAAAAAAAATTAAGTTGATGAGAAAATTGTCTTCCACATCAGAAAAATCAAATGGTGATTTTCCATAATTTCACCAGGACTGTTCGTACTTCCACAATAGCAACCAAAAATCTGTAAAATTATGGAAAATTCATACTAGTTGGCATCCATGCCATGGCCATCAGCTCACAGAGACTTTTTTGAAGCTGACAGGAAACAAAAGGTTGGTTCTTTGCAATAACATACAATGAAAAGGCTCAATCAACACGAAGTTAAACTCTTTTGCTTGTGGGATTGAAAGGTAATTGTCAACTACAGGCTGCTAAAATTCAGCAACACTGAAAAGCTGAACTCAACCCTCACTACAAAGCATCCATCTTTGGTAAACAGAAGAGGCATTGTATTTCATCATGACAATGCATGACCTCATATGGCAATTAAGACTCAAAACAAATTGAAGGAACTCAACTGGGAACTTCTTGCTCATCCATCACATTCACCTGATCTCACACTGTTAGACTACCAATTGCTGAAGAATCATCTGAATGGAAAAAACTTCACCTTTTTTGGAGCTCCTGGAACAGCCACTGCCAACTTATTTGCATACAAGCCAGAAAATTTTTATGTGGATGGAACTTGACAATTGCCCAACAGATAGGAGACAGTCATTGTTAGTAATGGGCATTACATTCAATATTAATGCAGATAAGTACTGTAACTCAGCAATACAGTAGATTCTGGTTAATTGGGACACATCAGAACTAGAACCCTTTGGCAATTATGCAGCTGCCTCAGCTATACGAAGTTTTACCCCAAAGAGTTACTTTGGGATGTTCTTCAAAAATTGCCCCAAATAAATGACTGCCTTGATTAACTGACGGCCCAATTAACCAGAATCTACTGTACATAATCAGGTAGTTGCGCTTCAAAGAGCAATAGAACTTTGGCTTAGATCCAATAAATACAGATTTACTAACCAAGGTGATGCGATCAAACACAGTGTAATCCCGGATTTTATGCTCTGGTGTAACAACAAGCATTCTGTTTTCATGTTGATGATGCCATGCAAAGGAACAGATGGAATTTTCTTCAAAAGCTAAAATAAAAAAAAGCAAGTTCAAAAAGCACTTTGATGATATTTCTGAAGATGTATAAATATGATAAGTACAGATATCTAAATTATGAAAAAAAAATGCAACTTACACAAAAGTTTAATACATAAATGCAGAAATTTTTGGCTAACATTGTTGCCTTCCTCAACAAGAATTAAAGAAATTATTGCTGGATCCATTACAGCACATCTTGTTGTCAAGTTCCAAAATGGATTTCCAGATTATTCGAAGGTAGAAGAAAGAATACGAGCAACAGTATTTTTGTAGAAAGCACAAACTTTTTCAACTTTTTATGAAAGAAAGCACTGACTGATTGACAAAGAAAGGCATACTGTTATCCAGATGTTTCATGCAGAACCATCATATGAAGTTAAAGATATCTGGACTGTCATTTTTGACATCACTGTATTTAGGCAATTGTTTTAATGCTACAGGAAGTTTTGCTGTACACAGAGTTCATACATATTTAAAGATAATAAATTCCAGGAGTTTATCGAAAAATTCCTGGAGCTTACATTTTTGCTAAAATCATAGTGCTTAGGGAGAGAGCCAGTGCTGTATAACACACACACAACATCTATGCCTCACCGGGATTCGAACCCGGACCCCCTTTCGGACGAATGATCAGAAGCCATTACTTAGACCACTGCGCCACCGGGGCAGCTTACAGAGTGAGTGTTCTTCAGTGTGTGTGTTAAGTCTTCAAAGTGTTCTTCAGTGTAGTTTTGTGTTCTTCAGTGTGTGTTAAGTGGCAAAATTTCCTGGTATAAAAATTGCTCTGCATAAAACTTATATGAAACAGTCTGGAAGTTAGCACAATGATAATAATATAAAACAATTTTGCCATTGCACTGAAGATTTCCTATTCCATAGTCATCTATTCCCATGCATACTGGTGTCAAGAAGGCCATACATTGATCTCCTACAGTGAGGAAAGTGCATGCTATGAGAAAAAGCCATCTTGGACCTCGGAAAGGTTTTCACATGCTGTTGTGACTCCAACTGCACACAACTGCTATACCACAAACTTGTCCCTGGAAATATCACACTCAAACACCTTGCACTGCAGCATCACATGAGATGAAGGAGATGGCATCACATGTCCACACTTCATGGAAGGCAGTGATCTTATTATGAGCAGACGTCGCAGGTAGCAAGAACAAAGTGACACAATACTAATATTTCGACCAATTTTTCTTTTTTAATTTCAAGAAAAAATTCCAGGACTGTTCAAGGACCTTTCACAAATATATGAAAAATCAAGAACTTTCCATGCCCGGAAAAAAGGCAAATCAAATTCCAGGATTTTTCCGGTATTTCATGGGCCATGCAAACCCTGTGGGCAGGCAGATTTACCTGATCCACATACATACAAAGACCTAGGTTGTTTATCTTTCTTTTTTTAACTCACAGGTGAATCTTTCAGATTTGGCAGTACTTACCACAGCTTTGAAAACAGACTGGCTACCCAGTCAGAAGTGATACTAAACATCTTGCCCTGTTTTTTAACTGGTGTTCACCAGTGCTGAATTTGGACTCAAAAGAGCCAGAGCCAATCCAAGCCCAAAGTAAGTCAGCCTAAGCCCGCTGAGGCCCAAATTTTATATTGCAAAATAGAGCCCAAGCCCAGAAAACTATGATTAACCTGTTTAGGCAATAATAAAACAAATCTCCTCTTTCAGACTTCCACTCTCTTCCCTCACAATTAAAAGATTACTTTTTAAACTGGGGAGTGGAAAGGGACCTCTACTTGTTTCTATAGTATAACTGCAAGATTTTCTTTGACGATTCATTTCCTCCTGAAATACTTTGGGCAGATAGGAATCTGGAAAGATTGGGATGCACTGCAAGCTACATACATTGTTCACAAGAATTAGCAGGGAGCTGCAATGTGTAAATAGAGGGCAACATCTATTATATAGAATCTATTGTTCTTAAAGAAGCTTTTCCTTCTCCGCAAAAATCAACTAATGCGTGGCCTATGGCATTTGTTACCTAGATTCCCAAGCCCTCCGCTCCACACCCAGACCCAGTTACCAAAAAATTCTCTTTACCAACTAAAAAGTGTGAGAAAAGCTTTGTATGCTAAATCATACAAAACCATATTTAAACAAACAAACGAAGAACATTCTCTCTCATTCTCTCTCTTTCTCTCAGAGCCCGAGCCTGAACCACAGTAAATATTATGCAGCACAAGCCTGCCTTAGCCAGATTCTAGATCAGGCTCTGATTCAGGCTTGGCTTGGCTTGTCTCAGCACTGGTGTGCACTAGGCACTGGCCCAGCCATTCAAAACTTCCTTCTTACCTGCAACTCATTCTTCTCTGCACATTCCAATAATCTAGAAATCTACACTAAAACCAGTAAATTATATACATAAAATAAGATATAACAACCACTGTTATCAACTTTCACTTTGACTGGAAAAGGCTAAACACATTTTCTCAGATAGTAGTGTAACAATACATATGTACCTGGCACAATTTTTCCGCTTCCGAATCTTTCCTTTCAAAAATTCCATTCACTGTGGATAGCTAATACCATCACAAAGATTACACCATGAAGTTACCAAATCTTCATTGTGAAAAAAAAAAAAGAGAAAAATCTTGCTAGTTCATGAAATCAGTATCCACTTATAGAAGATATATTACAATTTTTCAGCAAATACACTGACGGAAAAAAATCCCAACACCACGAAAAATTAGTTGTAGAGGAATGAAATGGCGGCAATACATTTGTATAGGTAACATATTTAATCGATTAAGGTTTCAAGATCACAGCTTATTGTAAGCGCGAGAAGAGCCATTTTAAATGTGAAATGCTCGTACATTAATAACCGCTGTAACCGCCAGAATGTTGAATGCAAGCACGCAAACGTTCATGCATTGTGTCGTACAGGTGCTGGATGTCAGTTTGTGGGATGGAGTTCCATGCCTGTTGCACTTGGTCGGTCAATACAGGGACGGTTAATGCTGGTTGGGGTGACGCTGGAGTTGTCGTCCAATGATGTCCCATACGTGCTCGATTGGTGAAAGCTCTGGTGATCTAGCAGGCCATGGCAACATGTCGACACTCTGTAGAGCATGTTGGGTTACAACAGGGGTATGCGGGCGAGCGTTATCCTGTTGGAAAACACCCCCTGGAATGCTGTTGATGAATGGCAGCACAACAGGTTGAATCACCAGACCGACGTTCAACTGTGCCGTCAGGGTGCATGGGATAACCACGAGAGTGCTCCTGCTGTCATAGGAAATTGCTCCCCAGACCATAACTCCAGGTGTAGGTCCAGTGTGTCTCGGCCACAGACAGGTTGGTTGCAGGCGCTCACCTGGCCTCCTTCTAACCAACACATGGCCATCACTGGCACCCAGGCACAACCGGCTTTCATCAGAAAACACAACAGATCTGCACTCCGTCCTCCAATGAGCTCTAGCTTGACACCACTGGCGTCGCAAACGGCAGTGGTTTGGAGTAAGTGGAATGCACGCTACAGGGCATCTGGCTCGGAGCTGTCCTTCAAGTAACCGATTTGTAACAGTTCGTTGTGTCACTGTGGTGGCAACTGCAGCTCGAATTGCTGCCGCAGACGCGGTACGATGCGCCACGGCCATACGCCGTACACGGCAGTCTTCCCTCTCAGTAGTGCCATGTGGCTGGCCGGAACCCAGTCTTCCTGAGGCAGTACCTTCCCTTGAAAACCGCTGCCAACAATCATGCACAGTGGCTACATTCCTGCCAAGTCGTTCTGCAATATTGCGGAAAGAAAATCCACCTTCTCGTAGCCCTATTACACGACCTCGTTCAAACTCCATGGGCTGTTGATAATGGCTTCTTCGTCCTCTTAAAGGCATTCTTGACTAACATCAACACCCTACGTCGAATCTCAATGATAACTAACGCTCACGAACGTTACAGCGCGTATTTACAGCAAACGTGTTTTGCATGTTCCGAGGCGCTACTAGCGCCACACGTATGCGTCGAGTGCGAAACTTGCGTAGACGTCATCTTACAGATGTACTCTCACCGCCTACCACCTGTCGTTTATCTAACACAACCCCTTTCTTGGTGTTGGGATTTTTTTTTTCGTCAGGGTAGCTGTAACCAATGGCTCATTTTTCATGACTTTCCACTGTGCTTACTTTTTTCACTAGGCAGTGTATTTGTATGAATTTACATATTTACCAAGGCAGGCGGTCGTAGTGAGCGATGGGTTTGCCTCCTCAGGGTGCTCCGTGGTAACAATGGCACACACAACAGCAACTAGGGCCTCTGTGAATCTTGGAGAGGTGCAAGCTAGTTCTGTGCGACATTGGCGAAAAGACTCCAACTCACTGGGTTTTGTTCCAGAATCCTTAGGTTGAATGACCAACTGGAACCCTCACAGCTGTGGGCTAATCCCTCACACTGATGTACTTACCTGATTAAAAAGACAAAAAGAAATATTAAGAATGACTCAAGTGTAGGATATGGTGGACCTACCACACTTGAGAAGGACGGTCCACCACGGAATCGACCTGGACTTTCTAAACGGCGTATGAGAAAGCGATCTCGGCTGAGCGAATGTAAGATTGGTGTATGGAATACTAGAGGTATAAATGGCAAGATGAGTGAGGTGATTGGGGAGATGAATAAGTATAGACTGGATGTGCTGTGTGTAAGTGAAACCAAAAAGAAGGAAATTGGGGTAGAAGAAGTGAATGGCACGGTGAGTGTGTGGTCTGAAGTATTGGATAATATGAGAGGACAGGCTGGTGTAGGTGTGATTTTAAGTGAAAAGATGAAGAACAACTTGATTCACTATAGTTGCATAAGTGAGAGAATTCTCTGGATTCCTTTGAAAGTGAAACTTCAGAGAATTGTAATTGTAGTGTATGCTCCTTGAGACTCGGAACCTTCTGATAAGAAAGAAGATTTCTGTAATGAGCTAAAAGCTGTTTTGAGCCAGTTTGGTGCTAAAGAAAAAGTTATAATAGCAGGGGATTTCAATGCTAGAGTAGGTGTGCAGAATGCAATTTCTGACAATGTTCTGGGTAAGTTTAATGATCCTTGCGTGAATGATAATGGTGAAAGATTAATTGAACTCTGCATTGAGAATGATTTGTGTGTATCTAATACATTTTTCAACCACAAGTATATACACACATATACTTGGGAAAATCGTACTCTTGGTCAAAAGAGTGTGATAGATTTTGTTGTTTACGATCAGCGTTTGAAACACTTAGTTGTTGACACCCGTGTGATGAGTGGTGCGGATGTTGGTTCTGATCATTACTTGATAGTGTCACGAGTGAAACTTAATGTTGATTGGAGGGAAAGGAATGGGAAGAGACCCAGGATAGAAAGAATAAAGGTTGATAGGCTCCTTGAAAATCATCAGCGGTATTCTGACTTACTCAGAGAACGACTGAAGGATCTGAAATCTTGTGAGAGGGATGTAGAAAAGAAGTGGGAATGTTTTAAGAACTGTGTTGTTACTGCTGCTAAAGAGGTCTGTGACACCACAATAGTGGGTAACAATAGAGGTGATGCTTGGTTGAATAGTGAGATTGATGAGGCAGTAAAGAAAAAGAAGGAAGCCTATTTGGGGATGTTGCAAGGTAGAGTCTCTGTGGATGAATATCGCGGTAAGAAGCGTGAAGCTGCTAAGCTGGTTCGCCACAGTAAGGCAAAAGATAGGAAAGAGAAAGTAGAAAGGCATGAACTGGCTTTTTGGAAAGATAGAAAGTCCTTCTGGAAGTACACGAGACTCAGGAAAAATAGGGGAAACAAAGTTGTAAGTTGTGTGAAGAATGAGATTGGGGAAATGATATGGGAGCCCAATGAGTTAAGTGACAGATGGGGTGAATACTTCTGTAAGTTATTAGATCAGGAGAGCAAAAATGATTCTGAGACAGATGCAGATGATGTCACAATGAGGGATGAAAGCACAGGAGGGATCTTAAGAGAAGAAGTGTGTAAAGCTCTAAAATATCTTCAGAATGGTAAGGCTCCAGGAGTTGATGGCATAACTGCAGAGATGTTGAAGTATGGTGGTGACTCTATAATTGACTGGTTAACTGAAATTTGCCATTTGTGCTGGGAGTTAGGAATGGTCCCTCGGGATTGGAAGGATGCTATCATTGTCCCCTTGTATAAGGGAAAAGGTGATCAGACTGAATGCAAGAACTCTCATGGTATTAGCCTACTGAGTGTGCCAGGGAAAGTGTTTGGTAAGGTTGTTATTGAAAAAATACGGGGTCTTACATCATTGAAAGTGTGGGATGTTCAGAGTGGTTTTATGCCTGGTAAAGGCTGCACTAACCAGATTTTTGCATTACGCATGATGATTGAAAAGTATCTGGCAGTTGGGAAGAAAGTTTTTACTGCCCCTATATATTTAGAGAAAGCTTACGACCGAGTCAATAGGACATTTTTGTGGAAGGTAGTGAATGAATATGGTGTTACTGGGAATCTACTTAATAGTGTAAAAGCCATGTATGCTGGTAGTAGAGCTTGTGTACGAGTGAATGGTGTTTTATCAAAATGGTTTTCCATTGGTGCAGGAGTTAGACAAGGTTGTGTAATGTCACCATGGCTGTTTAATATATTTATGGACGCATGCATGCATGATGCCAAAATAGATAATAGTGGTTTATGTCTTGGTTATATCTGTGTGTGCAGATTGCTGTATGCTGATGACACTGTCCTGTTGGCAGAGAGCAAAAGTGAGTTGCAGAGTATGTTGACTCGGATGCACGAAGTTTTCATGAAATTCAAACTGAGTATAAATAAGGGAAAAACCAAAGTTATGGTGTTTGAGAGAGGAATGGGTAGCACTGAATGTAATGTAAGTATAAATGGCACTGTGATTGACCAGGTGAGTGAGTTTGTGTATTTGGGAAGCATGTTTGACAGAGAGAACAAGTTGGATGGTGAAATCAGTAGGCGAGTGAATTCTTCTTTGAAAGTCATAGCTGCTCTGGGAGGTTTTCACAGGAATGATGGGTTCTCTAGAGAGTCCCGCATGGCTGTGTATGAAACAGTAATTGTTCCGACTCTGATGTACGGCAGTGAAACCTGGGTACTGCAGAAGAAACATAGGAGTCGCTTGTGTGCTGGAGAAATGCGTTACTTATGTGGGGTTTGTAGCAAGACACGATCTGATTGCGTGAGGAATGAAGATGTATTGCAGTTGTGTGATGTAAAGCAAAATGTTGTTAGCAAGGTGGAGACCAATATGCTTCGGTGGTTTGGCCATGTTGAAAGAATGAGTGATGAAATGCTTACTAAGAAAATATTTTCAGCCCAATTGGCAGGAAGGAAAGGCAGAGGAAGGCCAAGGAAGACATGGGTGGATCAGATTCAGGAGTGTCTGCATGAGAAAAAGATTATGAGTATGAAGTATAAAAGATCTTGTGTACGGCGTGTAATGGATATCAGTGAAGCACGAGTTGTATGTCAAGAAGTTTGATACGACAGCAATAAGTAAAAATATCTGGAAGTTTGTATTTCTTTTTGGAGCTAACCTCTGAATCTCAGAGAACAGCTTAGTGATATGTATGTATGTACATATTTACCAAGAACTTTTTGGTGAAATGTGATACCACAGAGGCAGCAGAAACATATCAGTGTAGGTATAGACTGGAATTTTAGCTGTGGCCAGTAAGTCATAAGTCAACAAAAGTTAGTGACACCCCCCCCCCACTGGCTGGTAGTTAACAAATCTTAGTGGCCAAAAAGAAATATCCAGCATAAAAAGGGAAGGGGGATTAATAGGAGCGCTTTAATGTAACTGCTATTATTTACAAGGATGGCTTTATCAGAACATAAAAGAAGCCACTCACTGTGCAAAATAAAAACCATTTTGTAATTTTTTTTTTTTCTCCCTGGAGAAACACATGATACGAAAACATCTGCCATTGTCAACAGAAGCTTTTGTCAATAACTTTATTTTATTTTCTATCATGAAATGGGATATTATACAAGTATGGAACTAATTATAGGAGCATAAATACCATTTAAACTCAAAAACATGGTTGCTGGTTGGCATTGACACAATGGCCATAGTTTTGAAGTATCAATGACAGAATTTTTTTTATGCATCAAAACAAATAATTCTAAACTTTGAGATTATGTTTTAAACAGTAAAAAAATAAAATACATGAGGATATTTATAGAAATTATAAAACACAATTACAGCTATAGGGATTTATATACTAATTTATTTTCTGGCACTTTGGCTACATATTTTGAATGGAAGATAGAAAAAACTTAAAACATCTTTGAATTTGGATTAAAAACATGAAGGTTTCCACCAATATGCTCGATGTATCTTGATGATGTAGAAAGATGTGATATTCCCTTCCTCTTTACAACAATACAACAAAAAAGAAATTCATTTACTTTACATAGAAAATATTCTTTACCAGTTTCAAACATCGGTCATGAAACTTGATGTCTTTTTGATGTATCGGCTTCTGAGACATTGAGGTTTAAGCATCAATTATCGGTGGCAAAACTTCAGTGTTAAAAAGCATAGAGGTTTTTTGCCCATCCCTAATTAGGACTGGTTTCATGTCCTTTACTTCTGAATTGGTATACCTTTGTAAATTGGCACTAAAACTGACAAATGGCCAAATTAAATTGGTGACTACTAAAATAAATTTAGTCGTCAAAGTTGTCATTTAATTACCATCTGTCAAGTGCAAATCTGCACCTATGTACACTATCTACCAACAAGTAATTGGACACCTGTGATAGCAAAGGAAAACAAAGTTTATTCACCTTCAATAGTTGCTGGAGCCTCCACGAGCGGTGATTACAGCTGCGACCCTCTGGGACATACTATCAACCAGGCGTTGTACGACGGCTAGCGGCATTTTCTTCCACTCAGTTTGGATAAGACAGGTCAGTTCCTTCATTGATTTCAGACGGTGGGAGCACCCCTTAAGTCGACGCTTCCCAGAGGCGCTCGATAGGGTTAAGGTCTGGGCTCTGCGCAGGCCAGTCCGTTCGATTAACCCCATTGTCACCATACCAAGCCATGGGGGACCTCGCAACATGACAGGGGGCATTGTCATCCTGAAAGTAACATGGGTCCACCCCGTAAAACTGCCACAACGTAGGAAGCGCATGGTCATCCAAAATGGTGCAGTAGGTCTAGGCGTTGAGTCTACCAGGAATTGCGACCAAGGGTCCTGTGCCATACCAGGAGAAACACCCACATAGCATATTTCCACCGCCGCCGAACTTCACAGTTGGCACAATACATTCCGGCAGGAGGCGTTCTCCAGGCAGAGGCCAAACCCAGACCCTGCCATCCAAACGGTAGAGGGTGAACCTTGATTCGTCGTTCCAGAGAACCTGTTTCCACTGTTCAACGGTCCACTGTCGACGTTCTTTGCACCACGTTAGCCAAGCAGCGCTATTGGACTTGATCAAAGGCTTGTGGGCGGCAGCACGTCCATGATAACCGAGCAGATGGGCTTCCTTACGGATGGTATTCATCAAAAGAACACTCCCGAATGCTTGTTGAAACTCCTTGCGGATGTGGCCCTTCGATTTGGTGCGGTTCTTCCGAATTTCTCTGGCCAGCACCCGTCGGTCTCTAACTCCCAGTTTTGTGGGTCTGCCAGGTCGGGGCACATTCCGAAAGTCACCTCTCATATTCCACTTGTCAATCATGTAAGCCACGGTTGATTTTGGGTACTTCAACTCGCTGGATATGTCACGTATGGATCGGCCATTTCTGCGATACCCGACGATTACACCTTTCTCGAAATCAGAGAGCTCCAAACTACGTGGCATCTTGCATGCGACTGGTTGCGTTGTTGTTTCCCACACGATATTTAACGGCGGCCGTGACGTGTATCAGGACCGCAGATATCGTCAATTGCAGGGGTGTACAATTACTTGTTGGTAGATAGTGTATATATAAATTTACCCACAGGTTATCTCAAAAATCAGCTTCTAGAAATCTACAGATAATACTGCGAAATTGTACTAGGTTTCTAGTGGCATCCTTCTTGTCATTATTAACAATAGATTAGTTCGGCTTCAGAAGGTCCAATGTTTTAGTATACTGCAATCTTCAATTCTTAAACACATCCCAACTCAACAATCAATTTGCAGGGTTCACATACAAAGGGAAGCTTTAGGTGCAGCTACATATGGCTGTACAGACTCTTGGGCTACGTAATAAACACACCCACATTTACCTAAAATATCTATACCAACCAAGTTTTTTTTTTTTCTACTCTTTTGTTTTGTTTTGGGGCTTTACATCCTCCACAAGAACCTTCTTATAACCTAATGCCATAAGGAGTTGTCCACTCCTGCAGGTAGATACTGCACTACTGTTCTCAGAGAATGACACTCTACTGGAAAGTTCAATGGTGCACCAAAGAAGAGTTACAAACCTAATTCAGTAAGACAATTTGAGAAAACTTTTCCTGTGTGTTCAAGAAATGAAAATAACAGTTCTACATAAAAAATTTATTTTTCATGACTGAATTCATCAACTGTGATAAAAAAAATTAACACATATTGGCACCTGAATATAAAAAGAGGAAGATAGCTCTGGGCAGTGCAATACAGATAGGAACTTCTATATTAATTGTTCTGTAATTTCCTTTTTAACATACTATTTTAAGAACAAGAACTTTCTATGTTTTAGTTTTGTACTGCCAGAGTAGGGTTAATGTAAATCTGCATTAGATGCAATATTTCTGATTCTAGCAATTGACTGGAAAAAAATATCACAAATAGATATCTTATTTTCACAGCAATTATTTCAAATTTGTAAATTGAAACACAGAAGAGGTTTTGTAGTTCACCTCACTGAAAAGTTATAAACCAAAAACTGATTTACTGCAATTACAATCAAAACTTGAACGACAGTAAATCATTTACTTACGGCGGATGCTCCTTTCAACAATGGCGGGCTCAACCTCATCATTACCCAACGATGCCTGCTGGATCTCATAGAGTTTCAATAATGAACTGTCCTTTGGCAGGGCTGCCAAAACACTCATCCTGAAATATATACACATCACTTTGCAAAAACCTTGATAATGTCATTCTCACAAGATATGAACAAACTTACAATGACAAGCAAGAAAATTAATGGAGTCATACTGGATGGCTGACTGTGCCACTCCCACAGCATGTACAAACATTCTTTGAGTTTGGGAATTTTTACCACTGGCAAGATGTTGAACGTTTGCAGCCACATTGAGAGGGGACTTTGGACATGTCTCTTTTTCAAAAGTTCAACAACATATGCAGTTGTCTCTTTTGGTCCTGGGTATTTCTAGGAAAGGCTATGGTGATTCAGTGTGTAAATCTGATTAATCCCTATGATTTGTACATAGCAATAATCCATGACTGAGAATGTTAGTGTCAGAAAAACCAGTGATTTAGCCTAGCCAAATCAGACAGATTTTCATTGGCATATTTACTTCAATGTTGTCAATGTCTGCTTACATACACTTTCCAGCTGTCAATGTATAGCACCATTTACTTGCATCAGATTAGCCCATTATCCCCACTGTCTGAGAGAGATATGCATCAGCCCCATGTTACATGATCAACCTTCTGTAAAAACATGCCACTTTAAATCAACTTGAATGAATGAAGTAATGATTATCTGCCATCCTGGTGGCACAGCAGTCTAAATACTGGTTTTCCACCATTCACCTGAAATGCGCTTGGGTTTGAGTCCTGGATGAGGCATGGGTAGTGTGTTTGTCTTACAGCACTAGTCTCTCCCTTCCTCGGAACCAGTGGCACTGAATTTGTGACAGTACACTGTGTATAGCTTATAGAGTTGTCCACGGTGGTCATTAAACTCACAAAATAATAACAATTATCTTCAAACTATGATCTGGATAGAATTCCAACTTACAGATAAGAAATTGCAGCTTCATTTAAAAATAAAACCAAAGTATACTCTTAAAACTACATTCCTTCATAAAACACAACTGTATCTCACTTTGGATTCAACTAGACAACTACACAAAAATTGCTTAGTAATGCTTAATAGGCAATTGTTTATGTGACTTCAGCATGTTATTTTGCACTTTTAAGTAATTGTTGATTAACAGTTAATGCTTCTGCCAAAATGTATCACACTGGAACTTTTCAGAAGTATCATTATAGGAATGTTTTTATTAAATATTTCAACAAAATTATGTGTTTAAGACCTTAAGTGCAATACAATCTAAATACCACTGCCCTGTGACCTGGAAAAAAGATTTATGTTTTGTCTAGATGACAGGACAAAATATTTACATAACAATATAACAAGAATAAAACATGAATGATTTGTTTTGTTGTTCTGTGTTACAGACAGGTAACGAGGATAAAATACTTTCTTTTTAAACCAAATGCAACTGTTTTTGGCAAACATATTTTCTCAGTGTAAAAAAAAATACAAATATTACAGTCATAGTCTTCAATGTTTAAAATTTGCAGGGTGGTATTCCACAAATCACTGAGCAAGCTACAGCATCACTGGGAAATCATGCATGCACACAGCATTTTTGTGAATTTTTATAAAGATCTATAACAGTTATACTGATACAGTATATCAGTTCAAAATCAGCATTTAAAAATTCTGAAAATTTCTTCAGCATGCATGCAAATAGTATATCAGTAATGTTGTGTACTGACTATAATTTTAAAAAACAATATACACAGAGTGTGAGTGAGTGTGTGCGTGTGTGACATAATTTCTACATGAAAGACAATTAAGGAAATTTCTAAAAATTACAAGCACTGACAAAACGGAAAAGCAGTATGTAAATACAGATTTCATGAATCAATTTGAATGTGCTATATACAGTAATGTAGCTAGGAATTCATTGGGGGGAGCAGATAGAAGCATTCTATCTCATACTCTTATTAGTGTATGTGTAACGATAAAAGAATGACTTCGCACAATACGTCAAATGAAATGAAAACCTCACCGTCTATGTACGATATTTAATAAAATATGAAAGATATTTACAGTTAAAATACGCCACTGGCCCTTTCGAGGTAACATTTACCCCATCATCAGGTGGAACAGAGGCAATGTAGTACTCCTTTATATAGTAGTGCAACAATGCGTTATGGGTGCGAGTCATCAAACGCTGCATGGGTTGTGACCGTTGCCATTATAACAGTGTAACGGGTATAATTTCACAAGTTATTAGTTTAGCATATCAATACAAGGCTTCGTTACAAATACAAAGTTATGATCAATTTTGTATATTGTTGGAATTGTAAATATATATTACTATAATTTAAAGTTCAGGTTGGTAATACGCTCTTTCCAAATTCTTGATATGTCCACAGGCAAGTAGTCATTACAGCATTTGTCCCCTAAAGCTTCGTTGTACATCATCATCATCATCATTGTCAACCATTATCAATCCACTGCTGGATGAAGGTCTCCCCAAGTTTCCTCCACAACGGTCTGTCTTGTGCCAGTCTCCTCCATGTCACTCCCGCATACTTTCGAATTTCATCCACCCATCTCCCATGTGGTCTTCTTCTGGGTCTTTCCCTGTCCCTTGGAATCCAATCTAAAATTTTGGCTGTCCATCGATGGGCTGTCCTTCTGGCAGTATGCCCAGCCCATTGCCATTTCAGGGATTTAACTCTGATCATGATGTCTTCCACTCTTGTCATTTTTCGGATCCACGAGTTCCTCTTCTTATCTCTCCTGGTTACACCAAGCATGCACCTCTCCATGCTTGTTTGAGTTGTCTGCAGCCTTTGTATGTCTCTTTTAGTTAAGGTCCACGTCTCTGCACCATACGTAAGCACTGGAAGGATGCATTGATCAAACACTTTTCTTTTAAGACATAATGGCATATTGCTCTTGAAAATTATGCTGTTTCTTCCAAAAGCTCTCCAGGCAAGTTTTGTACGCCGATTAATTTCTTCATCAATGTGACCCTCACTTGATACCTGCTGTCCAAGATAAATGTATGTGTCTGTTATCTCCAGCTTTTCTCCATCAATCGATAAATCTTCATTTCTTGTAAAAGCATTGAACATCACTTTTGTCTTCTGAAAGTTCATTTTTAATCCCACTTCTTTACTATTGTCAGCAAGTTCCTGGATCATACTCTGCAGCTCTGATGGGGTAGTTGCAAAAATGACTACGTCATCAGCAAAACGAAGGTGGGTTAGATAATTTCCATTAATTTTTATCCCTTTGTTTTCCCAGTTCAGTGACTGAAAGACATTTTCCAATGTCGCATTAAAGAGCTTCGGAGATATGGTGTCACCTTGTCTCACTATCTTTCTAATTTTTATGTGTGTTGTATTTTCAAACAACCGAATCTTTGCACTTGCATTTTCATAGATGTTATTAATAATATTAATGTATGCATCTTCAATACCGCAGGATTTCAGAGGCATTGTAACTGCTGATGGTTTCACCGAATCAAAGGCTTTTTCATAATCGATAAAAGCCATGCACAATGGAAGTTCATATTCCCTCGCTCTTTCAATCAGTTCTCTCAGTATGTGGATATGATCTATTGTGCTGTAGCCACTCCTGAATCCAGCTTGTTCTCTCGGTTGAGATATGTCCAGTGTTGACTTCAAACGGTGTGAAAGAACTTTAGTGAAGATTTTATAAACCACTGATAGGATGCTGATAGGTCTGTAGTTCCTGAGATCCTTAATGTCACCTTTTTTATGTAGCAGGATCATTGCAGCGTTGTTCCAATCCTCAGGAATCTTCCCTTCATCAAGGCATCGAGTGAAAATTTGGGCGAGTACTGTTTCGATTTCTCCACTTGCTTCTCGTATGATGACTACAGTAATTCCATCTTCTCCTGGAGCTTTTCCCTGCTTCATGTTCTTGATTGCATGTGCAACTTCTGCTGGGAGGACTGGAAGAACTCTGGTACCTTTCATGATGTCTGGAGTACATGCATCATCCCTTTCATATAATTTGGAGTAGAAATCTTTCACTCTTGTCAAAATTTTGCCTCTATTTCTTGTTACAGAACCATCTTCTTTTCTCAGTGCCATAATCTGTTTTCTTCCCTTACTGAGATGTCCCTTTGCTATCTTTAGGCTTTGGTTGTTTTCAATTGCTTTCCTTATTAGTTCACAGTTGAATTTCCTTACGTCTTCAGTGATACTTTTTCGTACTGTCTTGCATAGCTCTATATATTCTACTTTGGAAGTCACATCTTCTTTAGTTGTCCTCATCTCTCTTCTTTTTTGCATCAACATTTTGGGTTTTCCTGATAGTTTGTTCACATGCAACTTGTTCTTAGACCCAGCTAATTTTGTTGCTGTTTCCATAAGAGCTTTGGTTACTTTTCTGTTAACTTCAGAAATATCTACTTCTTCCGATGTTAGGCCTTCTAAAGCAGAGAATCTGTTCTTCAGTTCCAACTTGAAGGTATTATGGTGTTTTTTAAGGATGGTTATGTCAATATATTTTGTTTGTCTTATTGAGCTTGCCACGTTCGAGTTTAGTGTTGAGGTGCATCTTACATCTCACCAATCTATGGTCACTACCTGTGTTGAACTTGTTTAGCACACTACAATCTTCTATGACGATGTACATACTTTCAACAAAATGCAGCGAATGTATGTATGTTGGTGTGTCCAATAGTCTAATATTTTCCCAGTCTGGTTGTAGAATTCCATTTACCACATTCCTTGATAAAGCTGTATTATTGCTGTTGGTTCGGATATTGTATTTGTGTTCCTGGACACGGATACCCAAACTTCTTCGTGTCAAGCCAACGTAGTTGTTAACATGTTCTCCTGTTGAGGGGTCCAGCAGTGGAATATTATACACACCCCATTTGTTCATAATATCTGTTCTTGCTCGATCCTTTTTAACTCATGATTCGAGCAGGTGCCGAATTGTATGTTATGTTTTGAACAGATACGAGATAGTGTGTTAGTGATATGGGGGTGCTGGTCCAATGCTCCCACGAATTGTTTATTAGGCCTTGTATCTGGCTTCAGATTAATAGTTCGTTCACTTGATATTCTAGTGTATAATCTACTAACCATCGTCCTGGGGTATCCATGTTTATCCGCTAATTTGAGAATGAACTGTATCTTAGACTGGAAACGACTATCATTTGAAGAATGAGTGAAGGCTCTTCTAAAAAGAAAATTGATAGCAAAAAAATTTTGTGGAGTTGGATGTGAGGAGTTAAACGGGATAAGGCTGTTACAATTGGTAGGCTTTCGATAGACACCAAAGGACAGTGAGTTAGTATTTGAATCACGAAATAAACAAAAATCCAGAAAAGGCAAAGAGAAATTGGATTCAAGTTCTATCGTGAGCCCGATAGTAGGAAATACTGACGAAAGTGCGTCGGCGAATTGCTTTATATCATCCTTTGAGTGAGGCCAGAACACAAGGATGTCGTCGACGTACCTAAGGTATAAACTGGGAACTAAAGGGAATTCAATGAGAACTTTGTTCTCAATATATTGTATCAGAATTTCTGCTAAAACTGCGGAAAGTGGGGATCCCATGCGGAAACCCTCGGTTTGTAAGTAGATTCTGTCGAGAAATTTGAAATACAAACGCCGTTTAACTAAACAAAGTGTGTTCATAATAGTGGAGATTTCAGTGAAGGGAACATTAATTTCAGCAAGTTTGGCCTCTATGATATGATGAGTGGCATCCACAGGTACATTAGGGTACAGTGAAACCACATCTAGAGCGGCTAATATGAAAGAGCCAGCCTGTGGCTGGATCATTCTGATCCTTTCTATTGCCCTAGTGGAGCTTTTAATAGAATACGGGGAGCTCTCTGCTAACTTAGCCAAATATAGGGCAAGAGCTTTTTCAAGCAGTCGGGTGGGGCTAACACAGCCTGCGACCAAAGGGTCTAATAGGTAGCCCCTCTTTATGTAGTTTGACACGCCCTAAGATATCGGGCACACGACAACCCGGTGGGGGAATAAAAGCTTTAGAAAAACCTTCAGGGAAGTTGTAAGAATTCTTCAATCGGGTTAACACTGCACATGTTGCTTTTGTTGGTTCACGCTCAACTACTTTGTGCAGAATAGAAGATATTGCTTCAAGCATTTTATCCCTATAGCATGAGCTATCCAATATGACCGTCTGATGAGTCTTCTCCACAGCCAGAATTGAAAGTTCATTATTATTTCTAAGCTCGGCTAGCTGCTGTTTTTCTTCATTATATATTAATGATAGTTTAGGTTGTTGCTGTGGTTTGCCTCTTCGTAGTAGTCTATCAATATGTAAGTGTGCAACATCATGTTCGGCTTCAGGTAAGTTTTCGATAATATGCTCTACTTGTGGGACTGTCTGAAAGACGTTAACTTTATGCCTCGGATATGCAAATTTGGTTCCTCTCTATTTAGTGCATGTGTGTTGTGCATATTATACATACACATTTTTCAATTAATTGAAGTTCAACTAATATATGTACATATATTAAATAAATTCAACTAAAGTTCTGTCAGTTTATTCCACATTCCATAATATGCATGCATTTCATGTTTTGTTCAGTGATTATTATTTGGAAATTTTTCATCACTACAAAAGTATTTTATTGGAGAGCAAAAGGGGAAAACACTTTGGTAGGAAAGACATTACATCTAAAACTTCATCTGCACTAAGAGGAACATCTGAATGCACTGAAAGAAAAGTCAAACCATTCAGTCATTGCTGTCCAGTTTTATTCCTTAAAACAGATTTAGCTCTCTTCATCATTAAAAAAAAAAAAAAAAAAAAAGACCATTTATTTGCTGCTGAGACTTCCGGGAGCTAACTCAGAACTTTTAATAGCATCTGGATACTTAGGTAGAATTCCTGTTCACAGCCAACAAAAACTGTAGAAATGTTGGAGAGTTAATTTTTCTGGAGTCTCTTTTCATTCCTATCTCACATTATACACTGCTGGCCACCCAAAATGCAACACCAAGAAGGACACGAGATAGCAAAGCCAGATTTACTGGACACATAACAACAGATACAAAGATGAAATGATTGAGCTTACAGGCCTGTGCGATTTGCGGAACATGCAGACATCGATAGTTCGTGAGGCCCCCATAGCTGGCAATAATGGTCGCTACACGCCGCGGCATCAAACGAAAGAGGCTTTGGATGTGGGCTTGGGGTATATCGGTCTAGGCTGCTTCCACATGTTGCCACAGTTCATCAGGCGTAGCCGCGGGTGGTGCTTGCCGGGCCACTCAGTTGCCGATCAGCGACCAGATGTGTTCGATGGCCACCATATCGGGAGAACAGGCGGGCCACGGAAGCAGTGACACCTGGTGGGCCGTGAAGAATTGTTGCAAGATGCGTGCCACGTGCGGGCCTGCATTGTCCTGTTGAAACATGGCCGCTGGCGGGTCCTGCAGGTAAGGGAGGACTACAAGCTCCAAAACATTGGAGATGTAGCGGTGGCTGTTGAGTGTACCAGAGGGGTGCGGGTGTCATATCCAATTGCGCCCCAAACCATAACGCCAGGCGACGGACCGGTATGGCGATGCATAATGCAGGCGTCATACAGTCTCTCGCCGAGGTGCTGCCACACGTGGATCTGACCATCATGGTGTTGCAGGTAGAAGCGGCATTCGTTGGATAAGGAAATGTCGTGCCATTCCGTAGTCCAACGCCCCACTGCCGCCGCACTTGCCGGTGGTGTAACGTCAATGGTAATCGGAGCAATGGCCGCCATTTGACAAGTCCCCGCTCCTGCAGACGACGTCGAACAGTACGTGTTGACACAGGTTGTTGCACAACACACCCTAATTCCTGCGCTAACGTTCGTGATGTGGCGGTGTGAGCCGTCAATGCGTGCCGCACAACATGCCAGTCCTCTCGTTTGGTGGTGTGCCGCGGCTGCGGCAATTGCTCACGTCGGTCCGTCCGTCCCTCCTGCACCCTCCGAATCCATACTCGCCTCACTGTGGCTGGATGTCGCCCCACACGGGCGCCGATATCTCGGTACGATAAACCGCTGTCGTGATAAGCCACTATTAGTCCTCTGTCGAACTTCGAAACGTGCTGGAATGACTGCCGTATTCTGCGACGAGGCATCAGGAATCTTCCCACACACAGGTCCGGCAGCACAACACACTTCCACTACTTACACCACTCCTCCTGTGCACCCTTCTTATAGTGCTTCTTGGTGGCGTGCCGGGCGCACGTGATTTGAATATGCCCTGCAATGCTAATTGTTTGCATGTCCTCTCGTGGGCAACGCATGCTGCGAATTTGAGGCCAATCAGATGCTTCCTTCTTGGTGTTGCATTTTGGGTGGCCAGCAGTGTATAAGATAAACTTTACTTTCGCACAAACCACAGATTTTCAAAATAAGGCTCTAACTGATACAGTAAATTAACTTTTTCTGATGGCATTTTACAGTCTGTACTGCACAGAGACCTCTGTGTTCTTGCACAAGTAGAGAGATGGACAGATCAGAAGTCAACACTAATAAAATATGTAATGATGGAAAAAAATATGTTGAACATGTAACATAATGCATATTCATATTCAGTGAACTGAATGTACATTCGATTAATCTTACAAATTGAAGGAGAAAAACAATACATAAACTGTATATAATTATGTCATAGAAAGAATGTATTGCAAAATTACTCAATGAAAACAATAAAAAAACTGCAGGTCACAATTTTCAGGGGTGGGGGTCCAAACCCTGAGGAACCTTCCCTTGGCAACATCCCAGACCACATGCAAGCATTGTTGAAAAACAACAGATAAGAAATTTGCCAAATTTTGATCAGAAATTATCAAAACAATATGATTTGTAGTTTTACAGAATTTACAAAATCAGTTTCAAGAAAACTGCTGAAAATACTGAACACACAATGGATTTCAATATTCATTACTTCACACACACAAAAAAAATATGCAGCCCATAACTTTCAAAGCAATAATATACCACGTGCCCTTACTGCCATGTTTTTGCCAATAGTATTATTACTTCTTGATCGCTTACACATATACATTATAACACCACAATGTCTCTCTTGCAGAATGACTTTTTAATTACAATCTTTTTTTATTAGCATGCTACAAGGTTGGGTTTTTTTGTTTTGTTTTTATATTACCTTCAGTATTTGTCCTCCAAGCTGTAACTCTTTGGTGCTGTGAGTTGACAACAGCATGAAGGAAATGAACATTCTTATGCCATAAAATAACAGCTTGAAGAACAAATACTGAAACTAACAGGAAAGAGACTATAGCATGCACATTTTGAAATCACAATAAAAAAAAAAAAAGGTTCTTTTGCAAGAAAGACATCCTGGTGCAACAACATGATAATGTACAAAAAATAAAAGAATTTATCCACTAAACTTTGCAAAAACACTTCCCAGAACAATAGGGGAAAGAATTTGGAGATTAAAATAATAGTTCCGAAAATTGCCACCAGAGGAAAATTTGGTGCTGCTAATTATAACAAGGTAACATTTACATATTGCATACTTCCCACAGGTGGCTAATGGATATGAAAGGAAGGCACAATAGTGAGTTCTTCTAGGGAAATGATGGTTCTCGCTGTGCCTGGGCATGCCTTACTCATGAAGCTGTTCTACCAGAATGGTGAAAAATGCTCCTGCGATGCTTCATGAATACAGGCACTTCAAGACATTGTAAGGTCTGTTCAGACCATGTGCCATTGAAGAATGATTTGCCAATTTGAGGAGATGGAATACCTGACAGTCAGGCCAGGAAATGAGAGCAAACTTATTCAACCACGACAGATTGAAGATGTTGCTACTACAGTTGTAGAGCAATCGCTTGGCATTGTTGTAGCCTCATACAGTGTATGAGCATTATCAAGGAAGTTAAATCTGCCCTACAAAAATGTATGGAAAATTTTGCACACAATGTTGCACTACAATCCCTACAAACTTATCCACAGCCAAGAGTTGTGAATTGGTGTCAAACATTAAACTGATTTTAGGTAAAGATTGTGTTGGATTTGCAAGCATGGAGGTATATGAAGCTTGGCTGTGGAACATCCTGTGGAGTGATGATGCTCACTTTCATCTCAATGGAAATGTCAGCACCCAAAATTGCACTATCTAGGCTACAGAGAATCCACATGTCAGAAAATCCCCTTACATTCATCAAAAGTTGTTATATGGATACGTTTTGTGGCAACATCTCTTATCAGCCCATTTTCCTTAAAAGAAAACAATCAAATGGTACCGTGATATGCACTGGAAACGCACAGTTTTATTGGATATGTTACACTGTTTTGTCATTCAACACGCAGTAAAAGGACTTCTTAACACAACCGTTGTTATGCAAGATATAACAACTCCTTACATCAGATGGTCCATATAGCAGTTGCTGAAACTAATAAGCTTTACAAAGGATAGAGTGACCAGTTACTTCCAGCAGCAGAGCCACCTTATTTACCAGACATTAACTCTGACTTTTCTGTGGGTTTGATTGAAAAACATGGTGTATAATAGCAATTTTCTTCCCTTGGAAGATTTGAAGAGAGGAGTCAATAGCCTATGAGAAACATATCAAATCATTTAATTCTGCCACCAAATACATTATTTCATGGATTCAGCTTTCAGCCCATCACAATGGCTGATACATTGAATGATGGCTATGATTTTTGATTATCTTCAGAGCACCCAGTAGACTTCAACTCTTGTTGTACGGTAAGCTCCAGTAGTTCTTTGCATTTTTTTTCTTTTTGATTGGGAGTTTAATGACTACCGTGATCAACTCTATGGGCTATAAGCAGTTGCCTGTCCCTAATTTAGGGCCACTGGTTCCAGAGCAGGAAGAGAGCCAGTGCCGTAAGATAAATACAACATCCATGCCACTCTGGGATTCAAACCCAGACCTGTCTTGGATGAATGGTCATAAGCCAGCGCTTAGACCACTGTGTCACCAGGGCGGCTCTTTGCATTAAAGAACAACCTTTATATTACTACACATTAATATTTGGGAAAGAACACAATCAACTTAATCAATTACGCATTACATATTGTTGACTATGGTTCATCTGCAAATCACACACATATAGGATCACAAAATTGTGGTTTTTGAATTTGCAGTGCCACATTCACTCCTAGTGGTGATTTTTAAAATACTTTTTCTCAATCCCTATTCATATAAATACTTTTTCTCAATCCCTATTCATATAAATACTTTTTCTCAATCCCTATTCATATAAATACTTTTTCTCAATCCCTATTCATATAAATACTTTTTCTCAATCCCTATTCATAGCCTACACATGGCCATGAATACGAATAGTTTATCAAAATCTGTGTGTGTGTGTGAGAGAGAGAGAGAGGATCTGTAAATGTAAAAGATTTATAATTATATCTGATGTATTAATTAGTTAAATGAAAAATTCAGGTGTTTATATTTGGCTGCACTCAAGAGTTAACTGTCAAAACATCCATTTATCATCTGGAGAACTCAATGTATTTCTTTTATTCTTCTTGTTCAGTTGTTTGTAAGACATGAAAGTACTGAAAGAGCATTATCATTCTTTGATTTACTTAGTACTATGCATTATTCTTTAAGTTGCCAGCTCATTTCAGCATTGTGAGCAGACCTTGACATTCAAAGGGAGCAAAGCACCTTGAAGTAGCTAAACAACTCATTGAATAACAAGAACACGTGGAATTTCTCAAGTGATAAATGTATTGTTTTGACATTTCAAACAGCAAAAGCAGATTTTTGATTATTTTTACACAAAAATTAAAACTTTCCTTTCATGCAAATAGTACAAAAATAATAAAATAAAAAATACGATTGCTGACTATGACTGAAAAAAAAGAAGAAAGACTACGATTCCATGATTAGTGGAGAAGTTACAATGCTCAGATAAGCAAGAGATATCATATATTCACAGCCACCGACCAAATCTCTCCCCCTTACTCACAATTAAGTGTAACTCACTTAACACTGCAGCACTGAATTTCAAAATATAGCATGCACAGAAAGTAAATTACACACCTACTAGGGCACCAAGACAATTTTATGATGTTCTTTGCCTCATGTAAGGTTGCTACCTGCAGAATACTTGTTAAGGAAATTTAGAATAAAAATATACTTTTCTACATAACAAGAAAAATAAAAATACATATGGTAAACATTACATTTCCATCGTTAAAGTTTATACAACAGTTTTGTTGTACTGCCATTTACTGTTTCACACGTTAATTTATAGCATTAGCCACTCGAGAACATTAGTCATTGCATTTTGAGAACTATATGTAATTATTGAACATATTTATAAATTGAACATAGTTTTTTGTTGTAGTTCTTACCTTTCCTTCTGCATAGGTCGATATTCCCGCTCTCTATTGTTCAGTCAATGGCTGTGGCCATCCAAGTGCGCTCGAAGTATCACATTCAAAAATTGAGGTCGTTGTCACTTCAAGTAATTAAAATATAATAAAACACTATTTGAATTAAGACTATGGATGACGAAAAGAACCTTTAAAAGAATTTGGATGATAGTATATCGTAAAAGAAAAATTTGAGACTTTGAATGAGTCAACGACCACATTGGAAGGTATAGACATTAAGTCTATAAATTAATAAAAAGGGTTAAAAGAGGAAATATCCTTGCATGTTCAATTTATAAATATGTTCAATAATTACACATAGTTCTCAAAATGCAATGAATAATGCTCCAGAGTGGCTAATGCTATAAATTAATGTGTGAAACAGTAAATGGCAGTACAACAAAACTGTTGTATAAACTTTAACAATTATAGAGCCAAGTAATATGGTTCAAAGTGTTTGAACAAAGAATAAATTATGTTTCCACTCTGACATCAAAAACTGCTACAGAAGGACACAGATTAAACTGAGCACATACAACATGCCTAATGGAATACCATGCACCCTTTGGTTACTAATAAGTGAATGGAACATATTTTTCCAGAGTGTCAGGTGTGAAGATTCTTTTTTTCAAGATACATGGCTCGAAAGTGAAGGCATAAATTCCAAAAGTCAGAACTTTAATTCAGACATATTGTACAATTTATGTGCGATTTCTTAGAGTGGTTCATGGGAAGCATTGTTTACAGTATGCAAAACAAAGGAAAGATGTAGAATTATTAAGTTCATTACAAACATCAACCACATTTGCGTCCAAGCAATGGTCAATGGGCGAAGGCTTGTCTTGTAGGAACCCAGATTGAAAGTAGGTATATTTGATCTAGTCCTTGAACATGAGCCAACAACTGCCGCCTAATAAAATTGTCTTCAAACGTTCCAGTCAGATGACGATATGATTGTATGAGTAACATATTTAACGAGGTTCTTACATGACAGGAAAAATCCCACATCCAGAGGTCACACGAGTTCGGTACATCTTGAAGGTAACAATTTTTGGTGGAAGGTGACGTCATTTGAACTATATTGCTGACCAATTGATTATCTTTGTTTGAAGACCGGTCCACAAGAAGCAACAACTCCTTTTGCTTGTTACTTGACCAAAATATATCAGTGAAAAATATATTCAAGTCTTCCTTTGACATATTTGCTGTTTTTTTCAAACAAATGATCTTATGTTGACTGGCTTTCTCACAATCTAAACTGTAATTCTATGTGCCTGCCTTGTTGTACACAATTGTAAGCAATGTTTTTGCATGATACATACTCTTTTTTTTTTTTTTATTGGAGGTTTAACGACCACTGTGAGCAACTCAATGGGCTATAAGCAGTCGCCCGTCCCTAATTTAGGGTCACTGGTTCCAGGGAAGGGAGAGAACCAGTGCCGTAAGACAAACACAACATCCATGCCTCACCGGGATTCGAACCCGGACCCCGTTCGGACGAATGATCAGAGGCCATCGCTTAGACCACTGCGCCATCGGGGCGGCATACATACTCTAATTGAAAAATTACATATAAATCTTACTCATTATATCTGCATCAAAGTAGTGACTTCAGGAATATATATGTTCACTTTTGAGCTGTGTATCTCAGAAATCATCTCTGCACCTATTTATTACTCAGGAAATAAATATTCTTTAATGTGCTCCATTGAATGGTCTTGGTCTGCCCTTGCGACTAGACTGACACTTTCATACCATTCCTTTGTAAGTATCAAGACAGGTAGACAGTATGATTTGGTCACTCTAAGCACTGGCAGAAATCAGTGGTGCTGCCAATTTATGAGGAAGGGAACAGAAGATATTGTATAATTAGCATGGCATAACCCAGTACGTTGGTAAAAGCAAAAAATAAGACACTTAATAATAGTGAAATTCATATTGCCAAATTCCTATTTTGAACATTTAAAGCATGTGGTTAAACATGCTGTGCCTAAGTCTCCCCGCGGCAATATCCTATGAACTTCTTCTCACTTTACAGATAACTTATCGAACTGTCCATAAACTCTTCTTTTAACCTCTCAATCCCCCATTCTTACAAAAAAATTTTAATTATGCACCAAGAAAAATTAAAACTAAAATACATATCTTGTTCATGCCATCTCTTGCATTCAAACACTCATTCATTTACATACAGAACACTAATACTATCTTGATTAGCAACCTAAACTTGTAATTCTAAAAATGAAACAGCTAAAGAACAATTAAAAGGCATATCACTGCACAGGGAGACGGCAAATTTTTAATGTTTGCACCTATCACCCATAGGAATCTTCAGAAAACATGTTCACACCACTTCGCTGCCCACAGCAAAGTGCCGGATTTGAGATCATGGGCTGGTCACTCCAGAGCTCTCCATAGCCTCGTGAAATCTGGTGGAGCCAAAAAAGTTGTTTCATTCCTTTTACATTGTGCCTGTCTTTTTCTCAAGTTTTATTAGTTCCTTCCATTGAACAGAGAGTAAGTTTGATTCCTTAAAATTACAAATATTGTTCCTGCTTTTTTTATTAAATTGCTTCAGATAATCAAAGATGTTTTTCATTATTACAACTTTTTAAATTTTTAATTTGATCAAATTTTGGATACCCCTGATTTTCCATGCAGTACTTACTGCATCAATACAGTTTTTGCTTCTCTTATTTTTTATTTTTTGCCAGTTTTTAGCACGTCTTTTGTAAAAAAAGATTGTGTTTATGTTACCGGTTTGCCCGTCCCGTCTGTACCCACGATATCTCTGCAACTATTAGTACGATTTGAAAAATTCTTTTTGCATTGGGAAGCTTGAAATATGCGAATGATGATCCTTCATTTCATTATTTTTTTTATTTATTTTTTTACGATGTACAGTTTCTCCGCTACAGAGCGTAAATGCAGATGATGTCAACTTCAAAAATACGTTTTAATCCACATATTTGCTTCTAAACATCCGATTGAAAAAAAATTTATCTTCAGACTCCATTTATGTCGAATAGTATTTTAGATATAGTTACGTTTTCAAATTATGCATAGATTTTCTGCTAGGAGACGTAAAAGTAAATTACATTTTTCCCGACAACTCTTCTCTTCTAAAACCCCAATTTGAAAATTTTTTTCGTCAGCGGATACACCTCCTGATGGAAAATCTTTTGCATATAATTTCAAATTTTTGGTAAAGAATACTTTGGCCACCAGGGGCAGTAAGTGTTAATTTTTGCTTCTGATATATTTGCCATAAAATCTGAGCTTCTAAAATATAGATTGAAAAAAATTCTTTCGTGGACTGATGCCACTCACATTGGTAAACATTTTCGGAATATTTTCTTCTTATAATATTCCACAGTTTCTCTGCCAGGTGACATAGATGTATATTTTATTTTTGTCAATATCTCTACTTCTAGGAGTCCGATTTGAAAAATTCCTTCTTTGTTGGATAATGTTTTCAGTGTAACATGTTTTTCATATAATTTCAAAATTTTCAAGTAATTCATAGACTTTACGCTAGGGGGCGTAGGGGTAAATCGCGTTTCTCCCGATATCTCTGCTTCTAATCCCCGATTTGAAAAATTCTTTCTGCACCAGATACAGCTTCTGGTGGGAAATCTTTTACACATAATTTTTAATTTTTGTAAGAAATGGTTTGGCCACCAGGTGGCGTAAGTCTTAATTTCCGCTTTTTATGTATTTGCAGCAAAATATGAGCTTCTAAAATCTCGAATGAAAAAAAACGTCATTTGTTGACCGATACTACTCATGTCGACAAACCTTTTAGGAACATTTTCTTCTTGAAATAATGCATGGTTTCTACACCAGGGGGCGTAGATGTATCTCTTACTTTTGTCAATATCTCTACTTCTAGGAGTCCGATTTGAAAAATTCCTTCTTTGTTGGACAGTGTTTGCGATGTGAAATGTTTTTCCTATAAATTCAAAATTTTCAAGTAAATCATAGACTTTCCGCTAGCGGGCACAAAGGTAAATTGTGTTTTCTGCGTTATTTCTGCTTCTAAAACTCAGATTTGAAAAATTCTTCCTGTATCGCATACAAGACTTGATGGAAAATATTTTTCACGTAATTTCTAATGTTTGGTAAAGAATGGTTTGGCAACCAGGGGCATAAATGTCAATTTCTGCTTCTGATGTATTTGTAGCAAAATCTGGGCTCCTGAAAACTGGACTAATTTTTTTTTCTTGGACCGATACCGCTCATATGGAAAAACCTTTTGAGAATACTTTCTTCCTAAAATAATGCATGGTTTTCCCACTAGGGGACTTAAAGTCACATCTTATTTTTGTCAATACCTCTGTTTCTAAGAGTCCGATTTGAAAAATTCTTTGTGTTGGAGAGTGTTTCCGGTACAAATTGTTTCTCATATAAATTCCTGTTTTTCTTAATGCATCAGTCTGCAACCAGAGGGCGTAAGCTTATGATTCCATTTACAGCAATATCTGAAGGATTAAAACCCCGACTGAAAAATTTCTTTCTTCCGTCAGATACTATTGTTTTCCATACCGGTTCCATTGACTTTGAATAGCTTTGATAAATTTAATTCTTGTCAGAACGGATTCAAAAGATGTGCTTATTACACCTGAAAATTCAGTGTCATCTTTCTTGTTTAAGAGTTGATTTTGTCTGTGCTTTAATTTATTTTTGTACTTCCTATACAAGAAACCAGGATTATTTGTAATTGGAATTTCCTAAACTCCAGCAGTATCCAATATTTTTTTTTTTTTTTTACCTCTGTTGCCTGTTACTATATTTTTAACCTAGCTGATGCCATTACCTAATTGCAAATTATATTTTGCACAAAGTTTATTAATTTCATGGGTAATGTTCTTTATGAATTTATGAACAGGAATGATCCTATATATTGAAAATGCTTTTCTGTTCTTAATTTGTGTTTTTTGTATTTATTTCTTTATTTTTTAATTTTCTTTTAATTTCCTATTTTCATTCATTTATTGAGAAGGGATCTACATGTTTTTGAAATTTCTTTAATGTATATATTCATTCCTCTTCTCTATATCATTTGGTGAATGTGAAAAAGCTATTTTAATTAATGTTTTAATATTCTTAGTTTTATGAGCTATAGGATGATGAGAATCATACAGTATTAACACAAGTATAAATGAGGGATTTCTGTATTTTTAAAATCAAATCTATTACTCTGTTTAATGAGCATTATATTAAAAAATAGAAGGATTTTATTACTCTAAAACTGAACAGCAAATTCAATAGAATGACATATCATATTAAATTCAGGGTTCATACACTTTTTGGGGGAAAAAAATCAAGGACTTTCCAGGCCTTTTCCAGGACATATACAAAAAAATTCCAGGATGATTATTATGCTTTACAGTATCATGGTCAAATTATTTTTTTAAAGTAATTTCAGTTTTAACATACATGACACTGACGAAGGAAAAAAAGCTTAAATTTTTAACCGTACAGGTGAAAATTAAGAACGTGCTGCAAAACAGTGTGAGCCAGACAAAATTGTTCACTGAAATTTATTACAAAAATATTAAGCTGGAGCACATTACTGTACTTGTATATATGCAGCAGCAAGAAAACACTCACTAATCTACTAAGACCAGAGAATTGTGGGTTTCTGCTATTTTAGTTTGCTAAAAGGACCAATTTGATTTTAGAGGAATAATGTCAATAAAAGGGAAAACTAATAAAAACCCGTACCCAGCAAACTAAAACACATTCGCCCGACCTCACAACAAAAAATAAAAATTAAAGAAAGGGAGCAATTAAAATCCAACCAAAAAATGTACCAAAGGGATACATTAAACTTGTTACAAAAAGGAAACAAACTACCAATAAAAAATAACCAGTAATTACAAAAAAAAAAAAAAAAGTTTTCAAAATAATCATAAACCAAAATAAATTGAACCAGAAAAAGCAAACAACCAAATGGAAAAGAAAGCAACAGCTAAATTTAGGAAAAAGGAGTACAAACTCCCTCAACACAAATCCAGAAAAAACAGTTCTAACTCCAAGATTGAACAAAAGACAAAAATGCAAGCAACATAGTTGCAAACCAAAAACCCCAATACCCACAGCTAAAAGCTAAAAAAACAACAGGGCTGCAAAATAAAATAAAAATAATTATAAATGAATATACCAAAGGGCATGCTTTCAAGCACCAGCAAAGAAAATTATTAAGCCCAACATACACAAGAAATATAATAAAATATAAAAAATCACTCATAGTGCAAACCCACAAATCCTATAATATATAAAAAAAACTAACTAACAGTAAAATAATGTATAACATTGTGCCTTGCTTTTCAATCCCTTTGGTACATTTTTTGGTTGGATTTTAATTGCTCACTTTCTTTAATTTTTGTTGTGAGGTCGGACAAATGTGTTTTAGTTTGCTGGGTACAGGTTTTTATTAGTTATCCCTTTTATTGACATTATTCCCCTAAATTTAATTGGTCCTTTTAGCAAACTAAAATAGCAGAAACCCACAACTCTCTGGTCTTAGTAGATTAGTGAGTGTTTTCTTGTTGCTTGCCCTTGACGAAGCCGACAAGAGGTCAGTCATTAATATGCTTCCCTGCATTCTTTTATTCGGTACCTTGCATCGTTTGAAGCTAACCTGGTTCGGATGGTATACTTGGTACTGATGGTCTTTCTATTATTTTTATTACTCTTGTTCAAAATTTTGCTTTGTTTTGCCCTATATAATATATATTGGGATGTAAGGTCAGGTGATGCGCAACATCACAGCCTCTCCTTGACAAATGTCAACCCCGCCTTCTCGTGGTGCATCCTGTTCCCACTAAAGGGGCTCTGACGACCGCCAATAGCGGTATAACTATACCATCGGGATTAGAGGAAATGCTATCCCACACTCACCAACCCGCTTGGCCAGCGTGGTGAGTTATGGTCAAACCCCTCCAAAATGACTCCACAACTTAAATCTTGGCCCTCAGTCTCCGGCAGTTGAAACGTACCTGGCCAAGGCAGCAGCCAGTGCAACATGAAGGCAGAGGGTGCTAAGGATCACCAGAGGACCGGACTAAGCTGCCATTTGATGCTGACCTTGGCTATGTATAATGGACGCTTCCTATCTTCTGATTCAAGGCTTCTTGAATTGGAAGAGGAACTACAAAGGATAAAGTGGGACATCGTCGGGCTAAGTGAGGTAACTAGAAAAGGGGAAGATCTCATTGAACTGAAAAGTGGACATCTCTTCTACTATCGTGGGACAGATACTGGCAGAACTAGTGGTGTTGGATTTATAATAAACAAGAAACTGAAGGATAAAGTTGTAGAAGTTGAAAGTTCCCCTGACAGAGCTGCACGACACGTTATCCAACTCTCGAGAAGATACCAGGATCAGATTATTCAAACTTATGCACCCACCACAAGTCATCCTGAAGAAGAAATTGAAGATTTTCATTTTGTGAGGAAATTCGTCATCTAAATAATAAAGGCAAGCAGCACGTAAAGATAATTATGGGAGATTTCAATGCAAAAATAGGGCAACGGCAACAGAAGGAAACTTCAGTACGTAAATTCGGTCACGGCAATAGAAACCAGCGTGGAAATACGCTCGTAGAGTTTGCAGAGGCAGAAGGGTTTTTCATCTTGAACTCCTTTTTCAAGAAAAACCCACACAGGAAATGGACATGGAGACATCCAAATGGGATGACAAGTGAAATTGATTTTATTATGTGTAACAAAAAATTCGTCATAGAAGATTGCAGTGTGCTAAACAAGTTCAACACAGGTAGTGACCATAGATTGGTGAGATGTAAGATGCACCTCAACACTAAACTCGAACGTGGCAAGCTCATAAGACAAACAAAGTGTATTGACATAACCAAACTCAAAAACACCATAATACCTTCAAGTTGGAACTGAAGAACGGATTCTCTGCTTTAGAAGGCCTAACATCGGAAAAAGTAGATATTTCTGAAATTAACAGAAAAGTAACCAAAGCTCTTATGGAAACAGCAACAAAATTAGCTGGGTCTAAGAACAAGTTGCATGTGAACAAATAATCAGGAAAAACCAAAATGTTGATGCAAAAAAGAAGAGAGATGAGGACAACTAAAGAAGATGTGACTTCCAAAGTGGAATATATAAAGCTATGCAAGACAGTACGAAAAATTATCACTGAAGACGTAAGGAAATTCAACTGTGAACTAGTAAGAAAAGTAATTGAAAACAACCAAAGCCTAAAGATAGCAAAGGGACATCTCAGTAAGGGAAGAAAACAGATTATGGCACTGAGAAAAGAAGATGGTTCTGTAACAAGAAATAGAGGCGAAATTTTGACAAGAGTGAAAGATTTCTACTCCAAATTATATGAAAGAGATGATACATGTACTCCAGACATCATGAAAGGTACCAGAGTTCTTTCAGTCCTCCCAGCAGAAGTTGCACGTGCAATCAAGAACATGAAGCGGGGAAAAGCTCCAGGAGAAGATGGAATTACTGTAGACATCATACAAGAAGCAAGTGGAGAAATCGAAACAGTATTCGCCCAAATTTTCACTCGATGCCTTAATGAAGGGAAGATTCCTGAGGATTGGAACAATGCTACAATGATCTTGCTACATAAAAAAGGTGACATTGAGGATCTCAGGAACTACAAACCTATCGGCCTCCTATCAGTGGTTATAAAATCTTCACTAAAGTTCTTACACACTGCTGGAAGGTAACACTGGGCATGGCTCAACCGAGAGAACAAGCTGGATTCAGGAGTGGCTACAGCACTATACATCATATCCACGTACTGAGAGAACTAATTGAAAGAGCAAGGGAATGTGAAATTCCATTGTGCATGGCATTTATCGATTATGAAAAGGCCTTTGATTCGGTGAAACCATCGGCAGTTACAATGGCTTTGAAATCATGCGGTATTGAAGATGCATACATTAATATTATCAATAACATGTATGAAAATGCAAGTGCAAAGATTCAGCTGTTTGAATATACAACACACAAAAATTGGAAAGGGAGTGAGACAAGGTGACACCATATCTCCGAAGCTCTTTAATGCTACATTGGAAAATGTCTTTCAATCACTGAACTGGGAAAACAAAGGGATAAAGATTAATGGAGATTATCTAACTCACCTTTGTTTTGCTGATGACATAGTCATTTTTGCAGCTACCGCTTCAGAGCTGCAGAGTATGACAAGAGTAAAGAAGTGGGATTAAAAATGAACTTTCAGAAGACAAAAGTGATGTACAATGCTTTCACAAGAAATGAAGATTTATCTATTGATGGAGAAAAGCTGGAGATAACAGTTGCGTACGTTTATCTTGGACAGCAGATATCAAGTGAGGGTCACATTGACGAAGAAATTAATCGGCGTATAAAACTTGCCTGGAGAGCTTTTGGAAGAAACAGCATAATTTTCAAGAGCAATATGCTATTATGTCTTAAAAGAAAAGTGTTTGATTAATGCATCCTTCCAGTGCTTACATATGGTGCAGAGACGTGGACCTTAACTAAAAGAGGTATACAAAGGCTGCAGACAACTCAAAGCAGCATGGAGAGGTGCATGCTTGGTGTAACCAGGAGAGATAAGAAGAGGAACTTGTGGATTCGAAAAATGACAAGAGTGGAAGACATCATGATGAGAGTTAAATCCCTGAAATGGCAATGGGCTGGGCATACTGCCAGAAGGACAGCCCATCGATGGACAGCCGAAATTTTAAATTGGATTCCAAGGGACAGGAAAAGACCCAGAAGAAGACCACATGGGAGATGGGTGGATGAAATTCGAAAGTATGCGAGAGTAACACGGAGGAGACTGGCACAAGACAGACCGCTGTGGAAGAAACTTGGGGAGACCTTCGTCCAGCAGTGAATTGATAATGGTTGACAATGATGATGATATATATATACATGTGTATATTAAATTTAACAGCAACAAAGGATAACTGTAACATCGCGGAGAAAAAACTTTTGATTATCAGCAAAATCTACGCTCTGTTCGATTTCCGTTTAAAGAAAGTTTTCCTCCATTTTGAAGCTGCAAAATAAATATTTATGGAATAAAATTATATTTAATAACACTACTGAGTAAGAAAAACATCGCGAGAAAAAAGGATTACGATTACGTGAGAAATCTTTACTCCGTCTAACTTATGTTTCCGAAAGTTTTGAAAGTCGGAATTCCGCGCGTCTACGGAGAACGACCCCACCACCAATCCCTCCCAAATTTCTGTTCAGTTCTGCATCAATCTCGAGAACCATCAAAATGACGATGGAAAAGGCGGGATTTTTCAAATCCACTGAAGAATCTCATGCCTGAAGATCACAGGAAAATTTCCACGCCAACTTCCATTTTCGGAATTTTTCTTCCATTTTCAAGCTGAAATGCAAATATTTATGGAATAAAATTACATTTAACAGTAATACTGTGCCGAAGAAACATCGCAAGAAAAAGAAATCATGATTCGGGAAAAAATTTTGCTCCGTTTAACTTCCATTTTCGAAAGTTTTGAAAAACGAAATACCATCTCCATACCAAAAAATGACCCCCCCCCCCCAACTAATCCTCGCAAATTTCTCTTTAGTTTTGCGTCGATCTCGAGAACAACCTAAATGATAAAAAATCGGAATTCCGTGAATCCGCGGAAGAATCTCATGTACGGTTTTAAGTAATAAAAATGATGAAAGATGTAAATGGATGAGTGTGCTTTTTTACTCATTACAGTTATTTTTAATATTTTTAATAGAAGAATTACTCAATAATGCTAAATTGAATCATGGTGCAATTACCAAAAGACCTATCATAAAATCCTTTTCTTCAATCTGAAAAATTAATTAATCAGACACTTTAGCTGCATCACTATTTTGCACTATCTTACATGTAATCAGTCTATAATTGATAACAATTGAAATTATTATAAAAAAAAAGCAAAAGCAGATCATGAATTTAAGATGGGGAGGGCTCAACAGAGGACTGGTAAAAAAATCCCCGAGATTTATATTCTCCAAAAAACACAGGGAGGTAAAGCATGGGAGACACATAAGGGGGAGATAGGGCACTGCTCCACCCCCCCCCCCCCTCCAAAAAAAAAAAAAAACACCCAGCAGGATGGGGTGCTTGCCTGTCAGTGTATCACAAACAGCAGATCTGAAGTACTGCTGTGGAAATCACTGAAAAGTTCGGACCAATGCAAAACAAAATGTGGAGTTACAAATCCATAAGTGAAAAGTGTGTGATGTCTGATACTTATGTAAATACTCAATCACTTTTTTCTTTTAAGTGAAAAAGTGAGTGATGTCTAAAAACAATGTACATACTCAATCACTTCTTTTTTTTTTTTTTTTTTTTTTGAATGGGGCATGTGCCTGTTGTGCCCACAGCAGGATTCCACCCCTGATAAAAAGTGTTTCCATACGTGGGGATGAATCTTTTTTTTAACATTCCCAATGACTGCCACTGGTGGCTGCACATCGGGATGTGACTGTTGAAGGCAATGAAAATCTTAATTACTAGACAGAATATGTGTGCCAGGCTTGAGAAAAATTCCTCCCAATTTGTAGTACAGTTATGTCAAATCATAAATCAGAAAGCATAAGCCAGGGAATCACTATGCACCTCAAAAAATGATTTGGGAGTCAACAATCATAGATGAGTGAACCAATAAATTTTAAAACAGAAAGTGTAACTTTAAGAACATGGCCACAAGTTTCAGATAAGTTTCATCATGGAAGTCATCAGAAAGTCCTGGCCCATTACTCAACCCAAAAGAATCTAACCACCTTTATGTCTGCCAGTGCATCTTGGGAGGAGAACAAGTAATGAAAACTAAAATTCTGTAAAAGGAAAAAAAAAATGCCTCATATTACTTTACAAAAATTATTTTTCAAATCAAACAAGATTGCCTCAATTTACTTTTTTTAAATCAAAATCACTGCTTAGTTAAAGTGCTACCCCAAAATGTGGAACTAGCCAAACTATTTATAAAAGCCTTAAATATGTATATGAGACTGACCAAGGAACAAAAAAGATGAACTTTTTAATTGGGCGAAAAAAAACATCAGAACATGCGACAAAAAGGTGTCAATATAAAGCAGCGCGAGCAAGATGGAATTGTTCACTGTATTCATAATATAAAATTACTGAATTCAAGACAAAATAAAGTGATTTTAAAAAACACTGCTTCAAACACATCTCTCTCTCTCTCTCTCTTTTTTTTCTCTTTTGTGTGTACTTGCTAGAACATTAGCTGAATTTTCCTCTTGTGTTGCTTTCTTCTCAGCAAGTTCCATGGCCATATTTGTCTTTTGTTGACTCTGCAGCTGCACAGAAATCTTTGCTTAGTTTTTCCTTCTGTTGATACCATTTCCCTTCCTATTTCTTCACCACTTTTCTTTCCTCCTCCCCTTTTATTCCCTCAGATGACAATAATTCATCCATCATGCTGAAAGAACTTTCAGCCTGAGGACCACGAACGCATGATATCAAAGCTTTCGCTACTTTAGATAAATGGTGCGACTTTCAGAATATGAATACTTTTGAACACCATGCATTAATTCTAACAAATTTTCAAATTTCATCACTTCCATTTTTGGAAAATTTCCCCTCCTCCCTAATCAAGCTTAAGTGCAGACATTTATGGGGAAAAGTAACACTTAACAACAACACAAGAGCGCGCTTTTTTTTTTTTCCTACCTGGGATGTTCTCACTATGCATCAATAGTGAAAACATCACAGGAAGAAAAAAACCTGCGATTTCGGGAGAAATCTTCACTCCGACCGACTTCCGTTTTCTGATACTTCCTCTATTTTTAGGTTGAAATGCAGTAGCTGAATCCACTGCAGAAATAATTTTTCAAATCGGAGTTTTAGAAGCAGAGATATCGGTGGAAACGCAATTTACTTTTACGCCCCTAGCGGAGGATCTATGTTGTAACATGGAAAAGGACTATACCTAAAATAATCTTCGCCATGAGTAGAATCGAAAAGCAAAAGAATTTTTTGAATTGGATATTTAGAAGCAAATGTATGGAAGTAATAAAATGTATTTTGGATTCGATATCATCTGCATTTACGCCCTCTAGCGGCGAAATTGTGCATCATAAAAAATCAAAATAAAGGGTCATCATTCGTATGTTTCAAGCTTTCTAATGCAAAAATAATTTTTCAAATTGGGCTATTAGTTGCAGAGATATCGTGTCTACAGACTGTCGGATGGACAGACAGACGGAGAGACGGACAAAACACATAACAAAAGCACGATCTTTTTTTCACAAAAGATGTGCTAAAAAACAACATTCTTCAGCAGAACATTTTTACAAAAAAAGAAGTGCACTTCGCAAATCTGTCTAACATAGACAGAAGCTCACTGCCGAGAGCGAGGAGCATAAGAAAATATGTCACATCTGGAGCGCACGTGCCTGATCTGACATTATGTGAGTAACAGTCAGGAGGTAGAAGTGGGAAAAACACATGCAGGTATTTCTCAGCGAGCATTGCTTCGGAGCTTCAGAAAAACCATTACACTAAACATTTGGCATATATGTATACATTGAAAGCAAAATAAGGCTGTTCAGAACAATTGTGCAATTAAGGTGTAAATATAAAACACATTTTCTAAAGATTCATGACATAAAAATTAGAGGAATACACAACACTTTTACAAAGTTAAATAAAATATAATCTAGGAAGAATCAATATTAACTAATTACAATATTTAATTTCGAAGATGAATACGATAAGGCAGCAAATGCATGCAGCTGCTGTGGTGGGATGTTTTCTTTGGCTGGTTACCAAAGACAGAGAAAAAAGAGATTTTCTTTTGCTCTGGGCAAAGAATATACATTCTGCTCTGAAGCCAGTCTCAAAGCTTTGATTGCAGCCATTCGTAGTAATCGGCAATGAAAAGAAATCGTATTATACTAAATTCTCCGTAGAAAAATTAATTAAATTAGTATGTGGTTGTTAACCGTAGAAACTATGGAGAATCCGTAGTAAACGGCATCTCTGCACACAACACATACAAAGAAAATTAAAAGTGTGGTTCTGATAATCCGTTACTAATAAAACGGTCGATGATCAAACGAAACCAAAACCACTCATCACCGGAGCCTCCACTAAGAACAATGACGACATCACCACAAAAGAGCATTTGTTTGTTTTTCTTTATGTTGTAATATCAACACCCCAGATCGTGAGAAATTTTCCATCATCCCACACTGAGCTCCTGCAACGTGACACGACATACGCATGAAAAACAATGAAGAAGCACTCCGTTTATAAGTTGGAGGAAGTTTACTTGGCCATGAAAAGCGTGAATCAGACGTTCCGAATTCTGGAAGTAAAATGAAGGACTTTTTAAGGATTTGGTGAAATATTTAGTACTTTTAAGGGCCCTTAAAAAATAAAAAAATATATTTAGCACTTTTAAGCATTTTTTTTTTTGACCCATGCAAACCCTGAATCATAATCACATCACCATAAATCCTCACCTGCAGCTCACTGAAGTGCCAAGTTGCACCCTTTTTCCTTCACTCTAATTATAGGAGAAAATGTAAAAAATAATACTCCCCAATTTTTTACAAAATGACCAGATTTACATCATAATGTTGTAATTTACTAATACACGTTTATCTGCCAAATTTTGCCTAAATCCAATGAAAACTTTAATTATAAATGATTTTTTTTATTAAAACAGTAACTCAGACATTTGAATAAAAATGTATGTTTGTAATTCAAAAAGTTTTTACATTTTTTAACTATAAAACTATTTATATAGTTTTTATACAATTTTTAAGGGTCACTGTATAAATAAAAAAAGGCATCTGAAAAAACCATTCACTTGCTTTTCCCATAATTTATAACTGCTGTTTCTTCTTTTTTTTTTCTTTTATTCAATTATGCAACCGATATTTTTTTTTTTTTTTTTTTTTTGCGTCTGCTAAAGTTTCCAACGGAATTTGGCAAAATTCAAACTAAAACTTCATTGTGATGTATCTTAACCACTGTAAAAGTTTTACAGTGTTATTTTTAAAATTTGGGAAAATGGATTTCTGAAATTTTTGGCCTAGTCCAAAAGCAATGGAATCAGTGACAGACAGGTGGCTTGCTTTCTTCCCAACCAAGGTTCCTTCATGGCGCTCTCGGCTGTCAATCAACCGTTGTTACGGCAACACCCTGTTGCAAGCTCTGTTTGCCCAAAGCAGAAAGGTGTCCATGTCGGTAATAAAAATTTTCAATGCTAAATTTTTAAGTTTTTAATGGATTCACTTGGAATTTTGGGAGTCAGCTTCTGTAATCCAATTATTGTGAATGTAAAAATTTCAGCCAGTTTTGTGAAGAATTTGCAAAGATAGTTTTTTTAATTTTTATTATAAGTAGTGGAAGTCTCTTGATAAAAATCAAAGCCTGGAAGGGGCGGAAGCAAGTTTCCCGCATGCACATATAAACAAGGACCAGATGATCAGCTCTCTGACCTTCGAGCTCCCTTCCTAACAGGCACTGGAAGTAATGCTTTTTTTTTTTTTTACCCAAATCAGAATTTGGTGCAAGTCCGACACAGTGGCTGCGGTTTCTTTGAGAACAGAAAATTAAGAAGAAAAAGAAAGAAGGGGTAACATTGATTTCCTAAAAGGACATTTTTTAAGCACTAATTTCAAATTTCAAGGCTTTTCAAGACAGCTTTAAAAAAACCACAGTTTCTCCAGGATATTCCAAGGCCTTGAAAACGTAATCATGATTTTCAAGGAATTTCCAGGTTTTCAAGCATGAGTGTGCATCCTCTAAATTGGTTTACCAATACTTCCAATTCAACTTTCTTGAGCTTAGATACAATAAAAATGTCCTCAACATAATAGCAATACAGAAGAGGTGGTTCAATCATTTTTTCAATTACATTAATTTCTATGAAGTTCATACCACCTCAGCAAATAAGACTGATAGTGGTGAACCCATAGCTTGTTTCTTTATATATAAAATACTTTCAAAAGAGAATTTTTTTTTTTTTTGTCTTTTATGTAATGAAGTATATTACTTAATTCTTGGACTTAACATTTAAAATATTAGACTAAGTTAATTTTTCAGTGATAATATTGATAGCCATGGGTACTAGGATAAAACGCTTTATAACATCCATACTTGCCATACTATACTGTTTTAAATCATCCCTAATCTGATTAATAAAAGAATAACTATTCTTTAATGTAATATTGATTTCTCATACAGACGGGGGCTAGAAATTCATAAATATTTCTTTCAAGTTTAATTAAGGGTAAATTTTGCTTTGATACTATAATTCTTAATGGTGTGTTCTGCTTATGTGTTTTAATTTTTGAAAAAACAGTAGGTACCTCTGCTCCCATAGGTGCATAAGCTTTCTTAATTTCTTAGAGCAAAGTGCTATTTCCAGTACACCGGGTAAGAATCTTACAAATGTGGTGGAAAATCAGTCACAGAGGTGAAAAGACAGGATAGTATTAAGCTGAGGTTAAGAACCCCAGGACACTATGTTCGTACCTAGCGTGAATTTCAGCGATTGTTTTCACGAATTTTAGGGAGTTTTCTGTAATTTCTCAAATATCAAATATATCTGCAAATTTCAGATTTCCCCCTGTTTTTGCCAAATTTCTATTATAATTTTAGCTTATTTTTCACATTTAAATAATTTTATAACTGCCTTCATTAGAATTTACGCAAAAAACATACCAAAAAATAATCCTACTCCAAATACCAAACCAGAATTTAAAACCTTGAATTACCTCTCCACAATGTTCGTTATGAAGACTCTTATCAAATAAGCTTGATGGGTTAATTCCAGGTCACATGCACTCTGCTGAAGAATGTGCATGTGGTCTTTCATGATTTCCACCCCCCACTACTGTTGAATGACCTTGGTAACTTGCCGCACTGGTAAACCATATACCGTCAATTGTACTAGTTTTATCTGGGAAAAGCAGCTCACAGAAAAGAGTGTGAGTTTCACAGATACTTAGCTTAGAAAAATTTTGTTCTTTTGCGTGAGTATTTAGTTTATTAAGTTTCTAGATATTGTTTGTTAATTTTGAGAATGAGCCACAAGAGTAAAATGTGTGCATCTGAAAGATGCAAGCAGTACACAGCAAGGGAATGTTTCATGTGAACAAAAATCTATTGTTCTGTTCATGTTGCAACATGCCAGTGGATTCTTTAAGAAAGGACAGTTGTGAAAAACATTTAGCAAGCAAGCTGCATAAAAAAAAATGTGTGTCCGAACAGTCAACTGAAAATAATGCAGAAATGTGTTGAATTAATTGAGAAAAGAACTAAGCAAGAATGGCATCGCTCAACTGAACTTTTGAAATTAACTGGTGCTTTTTGTGAAGCTAACATCCCATTTTCCAAACTGGACAACCCTACATTAAAAAAATATTTGGAAAATTCGTTGAAAGCTACTGGTGTTATTCCAAATGCAAATTGGATGTGGAAATGTTATTTGCCAAAAATATATGTTATTTGCAAGCAACAAGTGAAAGATTTTTTTAAATCAGTATATGGTGTGAGCATCATAGCAGACAAAACAACTGATTCAGAAGGTACATTTTGAATATTCTGGCTATTCCATCAGTAGAAATGAACGTTGAAAGCTGTATGCTGAAACCTCTTTGAATGCAGTCTTCCTCGAGTGCATCACTTAGGAATCCGTAAATTTTAAAGCAGTCAGTGAGGCAATACTTCAATGTGTTAATATGTAAGTACGAAATACCTTTTGTGAATATAACCACTTTTGCAACAGACAACGCATCTTACATATTAAAAGCGTGGGGGAAAAGCCTGAAAGCCGAATTTTTGAGGAAATATGGTACTTCACAAAATTTCAGGGTAAATCCTAGAATTTCTTGAAAAGCTGCGAACGTTTCGCGATTTTTCCCGGAACAGCCCCGCGAATTTCACCTTTTTTACACGTGATAAGATTACTATTTTACAGATGATCAGTGTAACTGGAAAGCTCTTTTTTAAAAGTAGCGAGCTACTGCTACAACTACATTCTTGAAAAAGTAGCTTGCTACAACCACTTTTTATTAAAAGTAGCTGCTTCCACTACTTCTTAATTACTTTTTTTACGTTTAGGCTGAAGATAAAAGTGCAAATTCTGAAGATTATCTTTATATGTACATTCCTATATATGGCATTCAAGCTAAATACCAAGGTAAAATACATAAGTAATTTATCTTAGTACTTACCTCAGCTCTTATCATCATATGTAACACATTTTAACACATTTCATGGTGCACATTTCAGGATATCTAAACTATCTGTAAAGCCCAGAGAATTCAAATAAAAGCCACATACAGACATATCTGTGAATTCATTCTCCTTGACTAAGAGAATCTAATCTTGCAATCAGTGGCCCTAAACAAAACCGCTAATGTGATCATCTCGTACAAGCTGTCTTCGCAAGCTGACTGAGACTTCTCAGTTAACAGTTTAGCTAGCTTTCAACAAAGTAACTCAAGCCAGGTTTGTGATTGTGGGCATGGCACACTTAGCCGCCAGTCCCAGCCAATAACTTGAAGATTTTTTTTTTTTTCACTTTATATTAAAGTAGTACGATTTGCAGCATAATTTTCCTCTACAAGCTACTTTATTTTGTAGTATGCTGCTGCTTCAACTATATTTTTCCATTTCTAGTGATGCTACATGCCATGCTACTTCTGATCACCATACAACAGCAACTAAGGCCTCTGTGAATATTGGAGAGGTGCAAGCTAGTTCTGTGTGACATTGGCAAAAAGACCCCAACTCACTGAGTTTTGTTCCAGAATCCTTAGGTTGAATGACCAACTGGAACCCTCAGCTGTGGGCTAATCCCCGACACTGATGTACTTACCTGATTAAAAAGAAATATTAAGAATGACTCAAGTGTGGGATATGGTGGACCTACCACACTTGAGAAGGACGGTCCACCACGGAATCGACCTGGGGTTTCTAAACGCCGCATGAAAACGAGATCTCGGCTGAGTGAATGTAAGATTGGTCTATGGAATACTAGAGGTATAAATGGCAAGATGAGTGAGGTAATTGAGGAGATGAATAAGTATAGACTGGATGTGCTGTGTGTAAGTGAAACCAAAAAGAAGGAAATTGTGGTAGAAGAAGTGAATGGCACGGTGAGTGTGTGGTCTGGAGTATTGGATAATATGAGAGGACAGGCTGGTGTAGGTGTGATTTTAAGTGAAAAGATGAAGAACAACTTGATTCACTATAGTTGCATAAGTGAGAGAATTCTCTAGATTCGTGTGAAAGTGAAACTTCAGAGAATTGTAATTGTTGTAGTGTATGCTCCTTGTGACTCGGAACCTTCTAATAAGAAAGAAGATTTCTGGAATGAGCTAAAAGCTGTTTTGAGCCAGTTTGGTGCTAAAGAAAAAGTTATTATAGCAGGGGATTTCAATGCTAGAGTAGGTGTGCAGAATGCAATTTCTGACAATGTTCTGGGTAAGTTTAATGATCCTTGTGTGAATGATAACGGTGAAAGATTAATTGAGCTCTGCAATGAGAATGGTTTGTGTGTATCTAATACATTTTTCAATCATAAGTATATCCACACATATATTTGGGAAAATCGTACTCTTGTTCAAAAGAGTGCGATAGATTTTGTTGTCTACGATCAGCGTTTGAAACACTTAGTTGTTGACACCCGTGTAATGAGAGGTGCGGATGTTGGTTCTGATCATTACTTGGTAGTGTCATGAGTGAAACTTAATGTTGGTTGGAGGAAAAGGAATAGGAAGAGACCCAGGACAGAAAGAATAAAGGTTGATAGGCTCCTTGAAGATCATCAGCAGTATTCTGACTTACTCAGACAACGACTGAAGGATCTGAAGTCTGGTGAGAGGGATGTAGAAAAGAAGTGGGAATGTTTTAAGAACTGTGTTGTCACTGCTGCTAAAGAGGTCTGTGGCACCACAATAGTGGGTAACAATAGAGGTGATGCTTGGTGGAATAGTGAGATTGAAGAGGCAGTAAAGAAAAAGAAGGAAGCCTATTTGGGGATGTTGCAAGGTAGAGTCTCTGTGGATGAATATCGTTGCAAGAAGCGTGAAGCTGCTAAGCTGGTTCGCCACAGTAAGACAAAAGACAGGAAGGAGAAAGTAGAAAAGCATGAACTGGCTTTATGGAAAGATAGAAAGTCCTTCTGGAAGTACACGAGACTCAGGAAAAATAGGGGAAACAAAGTTGTAAGTTGTGTGAAGAATGAGATTGGGGAAATGATATGGGAGCCCAATGAATTAAGTGACAGATGGGGTGAATACTTCTGTAAGTTATTAGATCAGGAAAGCAAAAATGATTCTGAGACAGACGCAGATGATGTCACAATGAGGGATGAAAGCACAGGAGGGATCTCAAGAGAAGAAGTGTGTAAAGCTCTAAAATCTCTTCAGAATGGTAAGGCTCCAGGAATTCATGGCATAACTACTGAGATGTTGAAATATGGTGGTGACTCTATAATTGACTGGTTAACTGAAATTTGCCAGTTCTGCTGGGAGTTAGGAATGGTCCCTCGGGATTGGAAGGATGCTATTATTGTTCCCTTGTACACTGCTGGACAATTGCTGAGGACGGATCATAAATGGCTATATAGCGCATAAAAAAGTAAGTGTGGTTGGATGCCAAGTGAAATAAAATAATGCCAGAATGCCAGGACATTACAAGAAAGACAATTTATATGCTCTGAAATCCAGAAGGCTTTGGAACGTGTTCAAGGGACAAACAGGCCATTTTGTGCAGAATACGTAAACGTGAAAAAAACGCAATTACCGTCCGCAGGCGTTCCGGCGTAAGATGTCAATACGGGATATGGCCACCATGAAGGGCGATGCAAGATTCCACACGTCGTGTCATGCTTTGCACAACATTATCAAGCAGCTGTTGGGGTAATTTATCCCATTCCTCTGTCAGCGCACGGATGAGGGTGTCCTTGTTTATTGGAGGGCATTGGCGACCAGCAAGACTCCTCCCAAAAGCATCCCACACATTTTCAATGGGATTCAGATCTGGAGAACGTGCTGGCCATACGAGGCGTTGAATATCCTCGCTCTCAAGACACTCCTGGACAGCGACTATTCGATGACATGTTGCGTTGTCGTCCATGAAAATGAATCTATCACCGACAAGCACCACGGAACATGCGAACATGAGGTAGCAGAACATCATTAATGTATCGTTGGCCAGTCATAGTCCCAGTTGGTAGCACATAGAGGGACGTACGGCCATTGATTATGATGCCAGCCCATACCATGACACTACATGTCGGATATCGGTCCCTTTCCTGTATGTTTGCTGGACAATATGCAGTACCACTATCACGCCAGATCAGTTGTCGTCGACAATCAGATGATAGACTGTATCTACTCTCATCTGAGAAGAGAACAGCAGACCAGTCGTTATCAGTCCAATTGCGATGTTGATGGCACCATTGCAAACGGGCGGTACGGTGACGTCTGGACAATGGGATGCACACAACAGGAAGGCGAGCGTATAGTCCTCCTTCATGCAAACATCTGGCGACAGTTTTTCGGAAGATCCACTTGCCAGTAGCAGACATAAACTGATTTTCTACCTCACTAGCTGTGCTGCGCCGGTGTCTTTTTGTTGATAGCACTATGTACAGATCTTCTGCAGGTGTCGTACTGCGAACACGACCTCCCCGTGACGTTTGCTACACTCTCAATTTGTTTGAAATGATTTCCAAAGCCTTGAAACAACACTGTGGCTGACGTCGAACTCCCTGGCAACATCTGTTATTTTTCGCCCTTCTTCAATTTTGCCAATAATACGGTCACGCGTAAAATCATCTAGGTGATGTCGGGAAGACATACTGAAAATTGCAAGTTCGTCAATTGATTCTTTCCCTTTTAACTTTGCGTTTGAACAACAACAGTCACTACGCGTCAAATCCTTTATATCTCTTATCAGCGCTATGACGTCACGAACAAGTTCGGCAATCCAAAATTTGCATATGCAAAACACGTCTTACTGTATCCCGCACTTATGCTAATTTCCACATTTTCCTGCCTTCCATTTTATGGTTGCTATCGTTGCTATTGTCATCCGTCCTTAGCAATTGTTCGGCAGTGTATAAGGGAAAAGGTGATCAGACTGAATGCAAGAACTATTGTGGTATTAGCCTACTGAGTGTGCCAGGGAAAGTGTTTGGTAAAGTTGTTATTGAAAAAGTACGGGGCCTTACATCATTGAAAGTGTGGGATGTTCAGAGTGGTTTTATGCCTGGTAAAGGCTGCACTAACCAGATTTTTGCATTAAGCATGATGATTGAAAAGTATCTGGCTGTTGAGAAGAAAGTTTTTACTGCCTTCATAGATTTAGAAAAAGCTTACGACCGAGTGAATAGGACACTTTTGTGGATGGTATTGAATGAATATGGTGTTACTGGGAATCTACTTAATAGTGTAAAAGCCATGTATGCTGGTAGTAGAGCTTGCGTATGAGTGAATGGTGTTTTATCAAAATGGTTTTCCATTGGTGCAGGAGTTAGACAAGGTTGTGTAATGTCACCATGGCTGTTTAATATATTTATGGACGCATGCATGCGTGATGCCAAAATAGATAATAGTGGTTTATGTCTTGGTTATATCCGTGTGTGCAGATTGATGTATGCTGATGACTCTGTCCTGTTGGCAGAGAGCAAAAGTGAGTTGCAGAGTATGTTGACTCGGATGCATGAAGTTTGCATGAAATTCAAACTGAGTATAAATAAGGGAAAACCCAAAGTTATGGTGTTTGAGAGAGGAACCGGTAGCACTGAATGTAATGTAAGTATAAATGGCACTGTGATTGACCAGGTGAGTGAGTTTGTGTATTTAGGATGCATGTTTGACAGAGAGAACAAGTTGGATGGTGAAATCAGTAGGAGAGTGAATTCTTCTTTGAAAATCATAGCTGCTCTGGGAGGTTTTCACAGGAATGATGGGTTCTCTAGAGAGTCCCGCATGGCTGTGTATGAAAGTGTAATTGTCCCTACTCTGATGTATGGCAGTGAAACCTGGGTACTGCAGAAGAAACATAGGAGTCGTTTGTGTGCTGGAGAAATGCGTTACTTACGTGGGGTTTGTGGCAAGACACGATCTGATTGTGTGAGGAATGAAGATGTATTGCAGTTGTGTGATGTGAAGCAAAATGTTGTTAGCAAGGTGTTACCAATATGCTTCGGTAATAAGCAAAATGTTGTTACCAATATGCTTCAGTAGTTTGGCCATATTGAAAGAATGAGTGATGAAATGCTTACTAAGAAAATCTTTTCAGCCCAAGTGGCAGGAAGGAAAGGCAGAGGAAGGCCAAGGAAGACATGAGCGGATCAGATTCAGGAGTGTCTGCATGAGAAAAAGATTATGAGTATGAAGTATAAAAGATCTTGAGTATGGCGTGTAATGGATATCAGTGAAGTACGAGTTGTATGTCAAGATCGCTGTAAATGGAGGTTTGATACGACAACAATAAGTAAAAATATCTGGAAGTTTGCATTTCTTTTTGGAGCTAACCTCTGAATCTCAGAGAACAGCTTAGTGATATGTATGTATGTATGTATGTGTTACTGTGTTAAACTCCATTTTTGGCACAGAAATGATCTAACTGTAATCCATGTGGCTACCGACCAAAAAACTTGAAAATTTTATTATTCTAGAGCAGGAAGTTAATTAGAAATTACATCACCATGGAATGAGGAAAGTTAGACACTATGAAATTTGAAGACTAGTTGCCAAAGTCAGTCAGAAGCCTTCACATCCAAATATTTTTTCTCTCATCAGTTATTGGGTTGTCAGAAAAATCACAAGGTATTTTGGCACCCGATGGCGGTTGGGCAGTTTTGGAAGTACTACAGGCATGCGCAGCTCTGTTTCGCTATGGCAATCGATAGGCGCCAGTTCTAGCTGCAGTCTAAAAGGAATAGTGAGTGATTTGGTTGATTTGCGGAGATTTGACATCAAATTGAAGATGGAAGACCAAACTGTGCATTTTCACCATATTTTACTGTTTTACTTCCGTAAAGGGAAGAACGCACGTCAAGCTTGTGAAAAGTTGCGCAAAGTGTACGGTGATAATGCTCTACAAGAACGTCAGTGCCAGCGGTGGTTCGCAAAATTCCGTGCTGGTGATTTTGGCCTCAACCATGCTCCTCGGTCCGGGAGGCCAACCAAGGTTGATGACAACCAAATCAAAGCATTGATCGAGTCAAACCCATGTTACACGACATGAGAGATTGCAGACACATTCATCCTTTAAGCGTTTACGACCACCTGAAGAAGCTGGGATACATAAGCAAGCTCGATGTGTGGGTTCCTCATGAACTCAAAGAAGCTCAATTGACGGCGCGTATAAACATCTGCGATATGCTCATTAAACATAAGGAAAATGATCCTTTTTTGAAGCGACTGATAACTGGTGATGAAAAGTGGACTGTGTACAACACTGTGCTGCACAAACGGTCTTGGTCCTGACGTGCTGCTTCACCTCAAACGACATCCAAAGCAGACGTTCATCAGCGGAAGGTTCTGGTCTCAGTGTGGTGGGATTTTAAAGGCGGCGTGTTTTTCGAGCTCCTACCACGGAACCAAACAATCAATTCGAATGTGTACTGTCGGCAATTGGACAGTTTGAACGAATCCATCATCCAGAAACGTCCAGAGCTCGTTCATCGTAAAGGTGTTGTGTTCCATCACGGCAACGCGAGACCACACGTAAGTTTGATCATCCGCCAAAAATTATTGGAGCTTGGGTGGGATGTGTTGCCATACCCAGCACACTCGCCTGACCTTGCTCTGTCAGACTTCCACTTGTTTCGCTCTCTTCAACAGTCCTTGCGTAGTATAACGTTCAATTCAGATGAGGCTGTAAATTAGCACTTTATACAGTTTTTTGCCACGAAAGACAGGTCCTTCTATGAACGAGGCATTCTGCAGCTCACTGACAGATGGCAAAAAGTCATCGAACAAAATTGTGGCATTATATCATTGATTGATCTTTGTTCTTTCTATCAATAAATGACCTTTGCAAAACATGGCTAAAATAGGTCATGACTTTTCCGACAACCCAATAGAATGGCAGGAAGCACTGTTTAGTGGTTACATAGAAATTCATAATGTGGCATGGCAGTCATGTAGCCCCCACTTCCATGCTGACCTATACAAACCAGCATATTTTTCCGTATATAAAACGCCCCCATGTATAAGGCGGCCCCTACTTTTTCGAACCGAAAATTAAGAAATCAATATTTTTATTACAAAAAAAAAGGGCACATTTGATATTCTTTAGAAATTAGGTAATATCATTGAAGTACATGTAGAAATTAGGTAATATCACAGACAAAGTCTGTGGTATTACCTAATTTCTAAATATAAAAAAAAAAAGAAGTTTGTAAATTTATATTATTTAGAACATTAGGTAATATTTTTAAGATACAAACTATGAAATTATGCATCTGTTTCAGGAAGCTTAACAAAAATAACTGAGTCAGTGCGCTGATGACTCAGCAGATTTGTAAGTTGTAGTGGGGTTAGAGAATAAGAGGTACTGGCAGTTTTGCTGCGGTAACCGCAGGGTTCTCTTAACCGGTTACCCCCGTGTATAAGATAACCCCTAATTTTTTATCTAAAAATTTTGGAAAAAAATATTGTCTTATACATGGAAAAATATGGTAACTGATTACAGAAAGTACAGTATATTAGCCTCACATGTTGAAGTAGGTGGTTCTAGTATCAGGAGCTTGCTTGTTCCATGACGATGATTTAGAGCTAATTTGTTAAAATGGAAAAAAGTTACAAAATAATGACAGTCTGCCAAATAAAATTTACGCAATACTTGCTGTGATGTAGCAGGGTTGCCATATAGTCAAGTTTGTTTTTAGTTGTTGTTTTTATTATTAACGTCAAATTCCCGAAATCTGGCTTTTTTTCAGTTTAGTTGGCATCAGAGAATTGATTTGGCTTGTTTGGCTTTTTCCTGGCTTTTTACATTTGTTGCACAAAAATTACATACCATCTTTTTTTTAAATAATTTTCCTTTAAAGAAGTTATTTTTGCTCCAAAAATGGCAACACCTTAATTAGACAGGGTGGCCAGAAATTGGAATCTACGCAGTTCAAACTTTGATAGTTGACTCGAAGTTCCATGTTATGTTCAATATTTAGATGAACTGGAAAGAGCTAAAGTCTTATTTCAGCAGTGCTGAATTAGCCCAATCAAAGTCTGACACAAAATTTAAAACAAGACTGTTAAAGGAAATATTAGTTAGACTACAAAAATTTAAGAATAGGATCAGGGAAATTATATGGGAGCCCAATGAGTTAAATGAAAGATGGGGTGAATACTTCTGTGAGTTATTAGATCAAGAAAGCAAAGGTGATTCTGAGGCAGAAGCAGATGATGTCACAGTGAAAGATGGAAGCACAGGAGGGGTCTCAAGAGAAGAAGTGTAAAGCTCTAAAATCTCTTCAGAATGTTAAGGCTCCAGGAGTTGATGGCATAACTACTGAGATGTTGAAATATGGTGGTGACTCTGTAATTGACTGGTTAACTGAAATTTGCCAGTTGTGCTGGGAGTTAGGAATGGTCCCTCAGGATTGGAAGAATGCTATCATTGTTCCCTTGTATAAAGGAAAAGGTGATCAGACTGACTGCAAGAACTATCGTGCTATTAGCCTACTGAGTGTGCCAGGGAAAGAAGGCCATTATTGAAAAAGTACAAGGTTTTACATCAAAGAAAGGGTGGGATGTTCAGAATGGTTTATAAGCCTGGTAAAGGCTGCACTAACCAAATTTTTGCATTGCACATGATGATTAAAAAGTATCTGGCTGTTGGTAAAAAGTTTTTGCTGCCTTCATAGATTTAGAGAAAGCTTACGACCAAGTAAATAGGATAATTTTGTGGAAGGTATTGAATGAATATGGTGTTACTGGGAATCTACTTAATAGTGTAAAAGCAATGTATGCTAGCAGTAGAGCTTGTGTATAAGTGAATGGTGTTTTATCAAAATGGTTTTCTATTGGTGCAGAAGTCAGACAAGGTTGTGTAATGTTACCATGGCTGTTTAATATATTATGGATGTGTGCATACAATTATACTGGTTTATGTCTGGGTAATACCCATGTGTGCAGATTGCTGTATATATGCTGATGATGGCACAGTCCTGTTGGCAGAGAGCAAATGTGAGTTGCAGAGTATGTTATCCTGGATATACAAAGTTTGCATGAAATTCAAACTGAGTATAAATAAGGGAAAACCCAAAGTTATGGTTTTTGAGTGAGGAACTGTTAGCACTGAATGTAACATAAGTCTAAATGGCACAGTGATTGATCAGGTGAATGAGTTTGTGCATTTAGGAAGCATGTTTGACAAAGACAACAAATTAGATGGTGAAATTAGTAAGCGAGTGAATTCTTCATTGAAAGTCATAGCTGCTTTGGGAGGTTTTCACAGGAATGCTGGGTTCTGAAGAGAGGCCTGCATGGCTGTGTATGAAAGTGTAATTGTTCATACTCTGATGTATGGCAATGAAACCTGGGTACTACAGAAGAAACATAGGAGTCATTTGTGTGCTGAAGAAATGCATTACTTACGGAGTTGGGGTGGGGTGGGGGTGGCAAGACAGGTTCCGATCATGTGAGGAATGAAGATGTGTTACAGTTGTGTAATGTGAAGCAAAATGTTGTTAGCAAGGTGGAGGCTAACATTCTTCAGTGGTTTGGCCATGTTGAAAGAATGAGTGACGAGATGCTTACTAAAAAAATGTTCAGCCCAAGTGGCAGGGAGGAAAGGCAGAGGAAGGCCAAGGAAGTCATGGTAGGAGTGTCTGCATGAGAAAAAGACTGAGTGTGAAGTATTGAAGGTCTTGTGTATGTTGTGTGAAGGATGTCAGTGAAGCCCGAGTTGTTTGTCAAGATCACTGTAAATGGAGAAGTTTGGTACTGCAACAGTAAGTAAATAATCAGTTAGAAATTTATCTGGTAGTCTGTATTTCTTTGTGGAGCTAACCTCTGAGTCGCAGAGAACAGCTTAGTGATAAGTATGTATGTATGTACAAAAAATGCCTGTTCTTTTTATTTGCAACACGTGTTGTACACGAATTTGAAAGACCTGAACAGCCTTTTTCAGCAAATGAAAGCTGATTCTTGTGAACTGTACCAAGAATTATTCTTACACCAGGAAAGTCTTCAGAGCATACTGTATGATGTCAATGGGCAGAAAAAAAAATTAAAGTTGATTTTGGTATTAAATTTTTAACAGAATGTAGTGCGTTCTTATCGAAGAACAACAGTACTGAGGATCATCTAGAAATAAAAAATGTCAAAGAAAGATGTATGTGTATGCTAGAAGCTATCGTGTACACTTCTATCTGAGAGATATATTTCGAAATCTACCAAAATTGAGCCCTAAGGTCATTTTAAACCTAAGGTCATTTTAAATTAAGTTTCAAGGACTGTGTTTTCAGAGTTACTTTTTATACATACCTTGCAGAAAGCAATATCAGCACTATTGACAAACAATACAGAAAAATGTTTTTGTCTATTGAAAAGAACATCCACTTAAGAAAGGTGGACTCCCAATACACAGTGAACAGTTTTGGATTGGCATGCTTCAACATCAGGAATTTAAAGAACTTGCCACTTTTGCCCTTACTTGTCTAATAATCCCAGTTAGTAATGCTGTGGCTGAAAGGATATTCTGTCTTGCAACCCCAGTTAAAATAAAAACAAGAAACAAAATGCAGCTGAATTTTCTTGAAGGTATTGTGAGAATCTGAGCACAACTATTGTTTTCAAACAAATGTTGTAAAGACTTCACTCTATTGCCAAAAGTGCTGAAAGGCTTTAAATCTGGCAAGGTTTATACCTTGCCAGATTTAAGTTTTTTACATTTTTGTTTCCTTACAATAGCATCAAGAAAATTCAGTTTCATTTTTTTTCTTGTTTGTTAGGTTCCATTTGTTCCAGTGAGGATGACAGTAATAAACTGGATCTAGAGCTTTTCACGTGTTGTGGGTATGAAAAATATGTTTTAATAATGTTTGGCTTTTTTTTTAATATTGTTTGGCTTTAAATCAAAATTTTTTATCTGCCAACTCCTGTGATGTAGGACCATTAATTTCGGAAGCCTAAATCAATGGTTCCAAGAAAAATGCTAAAATGTATTCATGGTGTAATTTGGGGAAGGAGTTATGAAAAAAAACAGATTTTAATTTCTTTGGTGTGATTACTGACGTAACAAGAAAGCTTAATATGGACTTAGAAAACATAATACATAAAGCAGGGAAAATCTCTTATCAACTGTACAAAACTATTTTCACAATGAAATAGGTTGACACAAGAGGAAAACAGGCTGTTTCGAAATTATATTTAGACTTATCTTCTATTATGGAAGTTAGACTTGGGTACAAAATAATTCACTCTTTAGGAGGTTAGAGTTTACTGACATAAAAATACAAGGTCTGCTCAAGTAGTATTTGATCTAGGGGAAGGGAAAAAACCCCTACGAATCTATTGTGTTGCTGTCCTAGTTCCTTTCAAAGTAGGCATCTTCTGACACTACATACTTGTTCCAGCAGTCTGTCCACTTATTATAACCTTTTTTAAAGTCACCTTTAGGGGTCACCAATAGATACTATGCCACACTCTTGATCTCCTTCCCTTCAAAGGCAATTTTAAAATTCTGGAACAGCCAGAAGTCACATGCAGCCATGTCTGGAGAGTGTGGGGCTTGCCTAAATTACGGGATCCAGTGTTTGGTGAAAAAGGCCTGAATGAGGTGAGACAAATGGGGTGTGGGCATGGTCATGGTGCAGCTGCCAGTCGCCTTGCTGCCACAGTGCAGGTCTCTTCGGCCACACTGCATCTCGTAGGCAATGGCAAACTGCCTGGTAGTACTCTGTGCTCTTGTCCTTCTGGAGCAAATCCATGATGAATCACGTCTTGATAGTCAAAAAAATACCATCAGCATAACTTTGATTTTGTTGCAGATCTTTCAGCCTTGGAGAACCTGGACTCTTCCTCTAGGACAATTGGGCTAATCATTTGAATCGTTTTAGTTGGTGTGTGGCCAAGTATGTGGCAAAATTTGATGCAGATACTCTGCTCAACTCACTCAGTCATTGTCACACAAGACAAGACAAGAATTTGACAGTTCACAAAGCTAAATGCCGCCCCGGTGGCGCAGTGGTCTAAGGCGTTGGCCTCTGATCATTCGTCCGTAAGGAATCCCGGTCAGGCATGGATGTTGTGTTTGTCTTACGGCACTGGCTCTCTCCCTTCCCTGGAACCAGTGACCCTAAATTAGGGACGGGCGACTGCTTATAGCCCATTGAGTTGCTCACGGTGGTCGTTAAACCTCCAATCAAAAAAAAAAAAAAAAAGCTAAACCTTTACTGTAAACAAACTGGATATTGGCTTTCCTGTAAAACATGCTCAACATATTTTTAACGAAGTTTTATGAATCAAATAGCACACAAAATGATATTTCTGCTACTGAAATAAAATACCAAAATGAACGACCTGGGTTACTTAACTCCAGAATTAAAAGAAAAATTCCATTCATTACGAAGAAAACACTCATACTCATGGAAATTATCATATAATCTTTGCTGGGTGTTTTTTTTTTTTTTTTTCTAAACTGATTTCAAATGCTCAAATAATGCCATAATATTTATGCCACCAGAAGTCTTACCAGAATAGTGCCACGATCATTGTACCACCATAAATCAAATAATCTTCATGTCATCTGAAGTCACATTGAAATATTGCCATAATTTTCACACTACCAGAAATACTGTTTAAATAGCACAGTAGCCTTTCTCCAACAAAAATGAAGTGTTTTGGTGAGAATAAATTGATTTCAAACAATTTGCATTCAAATACTGTGATAACCTTGTAACCTTCCCATAACAGAAATCCTGTCAAATGATGCAATAATCTTCCTATCACTAGAAATTATGTTTGCTGGTGGGGGAAAAAAACTGGATCCAAATTATTTGCATTCAAACAGTGTTGCTTTCTTCTTGGTGAAAAAAATTGTATGGCAAAAACAAATGATTGAATCTGTGAGTTTCCTATTCAGAATAACTTCTTTGGTTCATAATATTTAAAGCAAAGGTTTTGCTTCCATAAAGATAACATAAACTATGGTGGTGACATGGTAGTTTCTTTTTAAACCACAAATTAAAACTATGGGCAGATACAAAAGCCAAAGCAAAGGATACAGGCTTTTCAAAGTTGCGAATATCCCATAGCATAACAAAATCCTGTGAAAGAAAAAAATAATAATTTCAAGTTCACATGCAATTTTATTAGTACATATTTCTAGGAAATACTAAAATTAAGCTGAAGTCAAAATAAAAAAAATGAAAAACAATAGGTACAAAAATGTAAAAAAATAAAAAAATAAAAAAAAGGCACAAACCAAGAAATGCATGTATGTTTCATGGAAATTTGGTGTGTTGTTTGGTGCAATGAATACCTCAACACAACTCTCTTTTAGCCTGTCCATAACATACTAACTTCCTTATGTATTAATTTTAAGCAAGAAAGATAAACTGAGATTTTCAAACTGCATAACTGATTACTGAATTAAAATATGTTTGCACATTTTTATGGTCATTTTAGCACAAATCACAAATATTTAAAGAAAACCAAAAGTTAAAAAAAAAAAAATACCTTTTGAATACGATGGTGCCACTATGCCTTAGTATTTGATGTTTCAAATACATTTATTTGCATCATTAAGCATATAATCACTTCATTTAATACTTAAACACTTAAAGAGCTAAATCACAAGATTGCATTTAAAGCCTTGTTAGTAATTTTTATATTAAATTTTTTTAATACAGAATAATTTTTAACCAAAATGTAGAATTTAAATCAACTTAAAAAAATGCCATTTATAGTACCAAGAAGAAAACTTATTATTAAGGGGTTAACCGATAAAGATTTAAAGATGATGCTGAAAAATACACTACCATACCAAAAGAACTGAGACACCGATACTGTTGTGGAGGGGGAAAAAACATCTTATTTCCTCCAAAGACATAATTAAATAGCTGGGCAATCTTCTATCTGAATGATAACAGCAATCAACAGAAGCACCTGCAATCAGATAGTGATAAAGGCTAAGATGGCATTTGTTTCCATTCCTCCTTCAAATCAACCACCATGTTTCTGACCTTACCATGATCCAATGCTTCAGCTCATTCCAAACTTGTTCAATGATCAAGTCCATAGTTTTACACATGTAGCTTGACCATTTATTACCATACTGAAACAAACTGAGAATTCTGACAAGTTTCCAAATAGCATGGAGCTGATTAAAATGCAAATACAATAAGACACTGAATTTAAAGTTCCTAACACAACAGTTAATAGGTGTAGTCCAAACCATTAAACGAAAATCAGGAATGTTATAGTTCCTCTTCCAACCTTCACTACCAGCAGTAAGCACTCAGTATTCAAAGGAGGACAGTCACCATGGTGAATTTGACTGACTTATATTATGAGTCATTGCTCAGCGGTTCTTCCTTTTACACGAAATCAACCACAAGAATCTCTGGAAAGTTCAAGCAGGTCATGACAGAATAACAAAAAAAGTTGCCCAAGTGGCATCTGCCTATCACAGCTCTCTAGAAATCAATATGCTATGGGTATTTATTACATTGCATGTTGATTACAACCTTGTTCCAAAACTTTTACTACACTTTCAAAAGTGAACTTATTTGCATATATCATGCTACAGGCAAACCAGGTACTTTCATTTGAAGCAGGGGGAGGTCATGATGCTTTTGACAGTATATGTATATGCAGTGAGGGTAAAAAGCAAGTAATAAAACTGAATTAAAGTAAAGTTATCCACAAAATATTTTCAGATACATTCTGATGCAGTATATCCTTTGCTGAAAAATTTCCATGCAGTTTTTCAATCAGATATGGCATACCATCTGTTGGGATGTAATGGCGTACACACACATACAGTTTCTTTTTTCAAATAATGCACAGTTTTTCTGCTATGGAGCATGAACACATATTATTATGTTTTCTCCTATATCTATAACTCTAAACCGACTTGAAAAATACATTTTGCATTGGATAGAATTTGTTGTGAGGAATGCTTTGCAAATAATTCTCAATTTTTCATACAGAACACTTCTGAAATTAGGGAGTGTTAAGTGCATAATTCTGTTTCCGATGTATTTGCAGCAATATCTATACTTGTAAAAAGTTTATTGAAAGAGTTGATATCCTGTTAGATACCACTCACAAAAGAAAACCTTTTGTGCATATTTTCTGATCATAAAAACATGTGGTTTTTCCACAAGGGGCATAGCCATATATTTTTCTCTACATCTCTGCTTGTAACAGTTCAATTTGAAAAATTCTTTCTTTGTTGGACAAAGTATCTGATGAGGAATGTTTTACGCATAATTTCCAATATTTCATAACTCACGATTTTGCTACCAGAAGGAATGAAGTTCACTCTTCTGTTTATGACATATTGGCAGAAGTATCTGAGCAACTAAAAACCTGAATAAAATTTTTTTTTTTTTTTTTTCAGCAAACTACGAAAACAAATTTATGTGGATTTCCTGTCCGAAATAACACATATAAGTTACAAGCTAGGGAGTGCAAACGAATAATCTGTTTTTATCAATATCTGTGCTTCCAGAATTCTGATATGAAAAATTATTTTTACGTCAGATACCATTTTACTTTGGGTAAAGTTTTGCTTATGCATTCAAATTTTTTTGCAATGCTCAATTCTGCCATTAGGTGACATAAATGTGTATTTCTTCTTGCAACTATATCTCCACTTCTATAAATTCAATTAAAAAAAAAAAAAACATTTTGTACTGTATTCCATGCACGCGGTAAAGATAGGAATATTATCCTCTTTAAATAATGCACAGCTATCCCGCTAGGGGCAATATAGAAACTTTTTTCTCACTATCTCTGGCAATATATAAACACTTTTTTCTTCATTATCTCTCCTAGCAAAAGTTGTATTTGAATTTTCTTTTTTTTTTTCCTTCGCATTACTGACGAACCACTGGTGAACAGTTTGCTAACAATGAATGACTCTTCTTCATGAACGATTCCCTTTCATCGCTGTGAATGAACATTCCATCCATCATTACCATGCACACACCAAAGTCGCAGCATGTTTAACTTTATTCTGCACCACGAGTTCAGAAAGGAATTCCCAATAAGAAAAGTAACATTGAAAATTAATAAGTGTCAACTGTTACGTGAGTGAGCAATCAACAGTCAGCTGGGAAATAATAGTGAAGCTTAGAATGGGAATAACTGAAAATGGCATGCCTGAATGGTTCCCTTGTGGCAAATCATTCATTGTGAATAGCTGATAAGCTCACGCACATTTAGCTTGCCAAAAATAAAGCTGTTACCTTGAAAGCATTTTTTGTTCATAAACACAATATCCCTGCATCAAATGATTTACTCAGTGAGCCTAGTGACAACCTAGATACAAAGATAATTTTTCTGATATGACGTTTAGCTGCAGAAACATCACATGAAATGCATACATTTTCACCATTTCACAGAAGTACCCATTTGCAGGTGTTTCTGTGAGGTAGATACCTGGTACACTCTGCAAAGTAGAATTTGCTCATAGTTTGAGAAACAAAATGCAAAAAGAAAATTCCCTACTCATTTAGAAGACTTATTACACATAACACAAGAAGTTAATACAGTCAACCTTCAATGTATTGCCCCTCGATTTATCACCACTCCTTGGATCTAAACAGATGTGCTCTATATAAAACATCCCTTAATATACCACCACATCCTTATCCAACTGCAAATATGTATTACTGCACCACTAACCTGCATTTCCCAACACAAAAGATACTTCTTTATCTACAGCCACTTGCAAGCTGTATGAGAATTCCCTTCCCATTCTTTCAGACCATTATTTAATTGTGGCAGCAAACCTTGATGTTAAAAGACACTGATTCAATCAAAGATACAAATCTGTCTTAAAATTATAAAGATTCTTTGAAGCAAATTTGCAGGATGCTGACATTTCAAATGCACTCATTAAATTTGATTGAGCTTTGGAAATAATTGGGTTGAAATTAACACATGAACAGACGAGTTTTTTTAAAAGAAACTAAAGCAAATAAAATTATTGTGTAAAGCTGTTAATTTTTCACTTGATAACGTTTTAGTAGTATAATATGATTTTTGTTCTTATAATTGAAATGTTAACTCTGACTTTCTACTATGAAAAGTAAATTTTACATTTAATGCATACCAAAAGCTTCAGAGATGAAAATGAACACTTCAAACCATAATGTACACTAAGTACACAACATATAACTGAATATTTTTATTTAATATGTTCTTAACTTATGCTAATTATTAGTTTTGATGAACCATAGTTAACAAAATTTGGGTAACTAGGGGCTGCACCTCTAGGCTCGCTACACTCGTTTCCAGAGTAGTGCTTGGGCCCTGCAGCCCGATCTCCAAGTATATCACATGAAATAAAAACTGGAAAATTCATATAAATTTCAATTTTTATTGCATGTCTAAGCAAATAAGGCTTGTTATTCTGAAATTTCAGACTTTTTTTTACTGTCGTTAATTTTTGGAAGGTCGGACTTTTGTCGTTTGAACTATAAGCACTTACTAAATTTACCACTAAGGAAAACAAAAGCGGTCCAAAAAGCATTTCCGTAAACCATAAACCGTTATGCTAAACCGTTAAGGTGGACATCAAGTAATTTTGCTTCCTATACTTCTAATGGAAAAACTTTTGTACACATTTCCTTCACAATTATTGTGTTCCCAAGGATGAAAATTTTAACATTGATTAAAATAACTTCATATTATAACTTGGAATACTTAATATTTTCTAAAACATAACCATAATTATATAAAAAATCTATAACTTTTCCTTTGGTGGTGTTGGAACCAGAAAAAAGATGGTGCGACCTGTACTTTGATGTCAGTAGACAAACAAATGTTGGATTACATAATTATGGTTATGTTTTAGAAAATATTAAGTATTCCAAGTTATAAAATGAAGCTATTTTATTCTATGTTCAAATTCTCATCCTTGGGAACGCATTCATTGTCCTGAAAAAAGATGGTGCGACCTGTTCTTTGATGACGTCAGTAGACAAACAAATGTTGGATTGCATAATTATGATTATGTTTTAGAAAATATTAAGTATTCCAAGTTATAAAATGAAGCTATTTTAATCGATGCTCAAATTTTCATCCTTGGGAACGCATTAATTGTGAAGAAAATGTGTACAGAAGTTTTTCCATTGGAAGTATAGGAAGCAAAATTACTTGACGTCCACCTTAAACAACTGAGATAGCTTTACCAACAAAACATATGCATAACAAATTCTCTGTGTCACAATGGCAACAGGTCATGGGACCAGAACGTTCCTCTGTGGTTATCGTGAAGACAGACAAGTCGTTCGTTTCTTTCCTTTGCATCTTTAAAAAATGCTTAAAAATCAGAAAATGACTTTTTCTTAATTTTTTTTTTCAAAGGGACAATAGTTGCAAGTTTATGTTGTAAAAATTGCAATGCGTTATGATTTATAGTTTGCCATATATCCGGGTTTTTTTTAATGGATTCCATCGCGAAATAGAGAATTTTGTGAAATTTAGAAATTTAATTTCTCATAAACTAAATCGAAATTCAAAAAAAGGGCGACGAGGTGCAAAAATTCGGTCATGGCACTACATGCCTACAAAGTTTTGTGGTTCTGTTGCTGTTAGTGTGTCCGAAAAGCGCCCTGATAGCATTTTTTTTGTTTACCTTAACTTTGAAATACAATAGCTCTTGAAGTATTGCTAGAATCGAGAAACGGTTCATTTCAGCGTGTTCTCCAAACAATTCTCTATAAATGATGTAAATTTCATATTTTTGTGTTCAATACGTTTTGTGCTGCGAGCTAGGAAAGCAAGAGTGTCGTGAAATTTCTAAAACAGCGGCGGCAGTTACTTTTTTTTTTAATAGAGAGATAATTGGTAAATTTTATGTAGCGTCACCCTTGATGTAAGGTCATAATGTAATGTAACAAACAGTGACAGTACATCAAGGGTTGACTGTATAATGCTAAAATGAATTTTTAGCTGTTCGGCAAATAACTAAAAAATTCTGCTTCTATTTTCATAAGAAAAAGGCAACAATTAGATATTTGAAAAATACATCAACAATAATACTTTTTGTGGTATAAGTTATCAATACATTGGCCTTTGTGCATCTGGTTTTAAGTTTACACCCTATGAGGTGACATTGCTAGATGGAAAAAAATCTGGACAGTCAGATATTCTACAAATAAGCATAAAATGATTTTAGTAGCACAAAATTGATCATGCCAATTCACTGCACTTGAACATCCAGTTTTTGAGTTTACCCCCCCCCCCCATGAGGCAACCCTACTGGGGGGATGCCAAAAAAAAAACTGTGTTTGATAAGTAACCATACTGAGGCTAAGAACATGAAAAAAATATTACTTTATGTCAACCCAAAAGTTTCATCTTTATATTAATGTCAGTCACATGGCAGTAAGAATTACTCAGGCAACCTACTTTCAGTCTAACAAGTGGTGAACAGTGTGTTTTGGAGGCAAGAACCCTATAGTCTACTGGAACTGAAACAGGTCCAGGTCCAATATGACAGTCAGAATTATGCCATATAGCAGCCAGTTCTACAAGACTGATCAAACAAACTGGTAGTCAATTTAGTGGATAATGGTAACAAAATTCAAATGGTAGCAGTTTGATTGGATTCCAGTAGCAGATGAATAAACTGATCTCTAAGCATATCATCAGTGATGCCACAGAATGTTAGAGAAACATTCTACTGGCATGATTGATATGATCACTAAGCATATAACAGGGTGCACTCTTTTTCAGAGAAAAATTCAAGGACATTCAAGGACTTTCAAGGACATTCAAGGACTTTCAAGGACATTCAGGAAAAAATTCAAGGACGAATTTTTCAATGTCCTAAACCTCAATGAATATATATATATATATATATATATATATATATATATATATATATATATATATATATATATATATATTCCATTAAAAAGAAACTGAAGCTAAATTTTTTTTTTAACTCATACTAAGTACAACATAGAAAAGACCATGTATTGACCGGTGTGAGTAAAAAAAAAAAAAAAAAAGAACAACAACTGAACGCAGAAAGTGTCGAGAATACTGAGCCTTGGCTTTATCAAGGACTAGCAAAAACTCTGCATTTTCTCACTTCCACAAAGACCTATTTGGAAATGGGTTTCTGCAAAGTCATGGATGCAAGTAATTAACCCACCTAAAAATATAAATATATATGTCATGTCCTCCACAGAGTTGTATGACCTAGCTTTAGTTAACAATTTAGATTGCTTCCATAACTCTCCTGGCCCGACCCATGCTCTTCATCTGTTACTATTAAACAGAAAGAAGATGATTATAGAAAACTCAAATTGTAAGAGTGACATAATGAACTAGAAATAATGTTCAGTAATTAACAAATAGTCAAGTTCGCCTGAGAGAGAATTCAAACCTGAATATCAATACAAAAGTATTACAAGTTCTTAACATTTTTAAAGCACAGATTCTTGAAAGAAAACTGGATTATAAAACCCCCCTACTCCACTACTTCTGACTACACAAAAACGAGAATAAAATAAAGACAATAAAAACTAAAGAAATGCTTTGTGAAGGTTATGTTACATAAACAATTAGTTGCAATATGTACAAAGTATTTCAGAAGTGCTTTAAGTGCATAATTAAGTAGTTAATAAGTCCTTAACTGCATTGAAAATACAGCGCAGACTGCAAGTACAACGAAATGGGCGGCTGCTTAGCCTTAGTTCCCTAAAAAACGCGCAAAAATACCAAGAAAAGTAAGAGTTAAAATACGCAAAAAAGTTGATAGACTTGCTAGTGCCTAAAAACTTAAAGCAAGAAAAGAAAAATGTTCAAGAAGTTCAAATATTGAACCCGGAATACCTAAAAACCAAAAGACAAAGAAGAGAGCTTACCTCTTATGCAACTTTGCTTCTTTCACACTTGAGGAAACATGGCCGACTTTTCTACCCAAACTTCCAAACACCCCTGCCCCTCCCAATTCGCTGGGGGCAGTGTGGGTGGGGCTGAAGGCCTCCACACTCTGAAAAAATCCTACTCGCGGAGAATTTTAACCGGAGAAAAAATATATATAATTAAGATTGTGGACCTGTATGATCAGAAAGAGTAGAATAAACTCTCCAGAATACATGAGAAATATCATGAAATACACAAGTAGTGTATTTAATAATCTTTGCATGTATTTAATCACCTTAGTGAGCTTCTATAGACTATTCAGAATCCTCTTAATTTTAATGTTAGTTTTACTATTTTTAGTATAGCTATTCTGGTGAGTGAATAACTAGTTTTCTTTTATATTTATTTTTATTTTCTTATATAAACAGATTTTTAAGTTTTTTTGTGATTTTATCTATATTATTTAATTTTTTATTTTTAATAGGATCTTCTTATCCATAGCACTAAGGTTCCTTTTAGTAGTTAATACCATCATCTAGCCAACTTCCAAAAGGCTTTCATTGGTCAGAATTGTATTATTAACTGTGTAGAAAATTAAAGCAGATCTGTCAACCTTACTCTATTATTCAGAATAATTTTTCTTAAAGTTCTTTTAATGAAAGAAGTAGGAATTTTGTTCTCTAGAAAACTGTCTAAAAGTATATTAATGTGGTAATTGAAGTTTAAATTGTTGCTGCAAATTCTTGAAATTTCTAAGCACCTGAGAAATCAGTACATTCTCAATTACTTCCACCAATTTTAATAACATATTAGCTCACTTTCATATTGAAATTTCAACACAGCAAAATTAGAAAACTTACATGTTATTCAGAAATAAATTCCTTTCTTCACTTTCACATTAAGAAGCCTTCATATTCACAAGTCTCAACATAATTGATGGATTTTGGATGCATGCCATTTTTCAATTACTTCTGTGGGGTGATATGTTGCTGAAAATCTGTGGACACCTGATCAATGTTTTCAGATTTTCATTAACATTACCCACGTTTTTCTTGAAAGAAAAGTAAATCGAAGGGGTAATAGTGATCAGTTCAGGAAAGGGTGACGATTCTTCCCTGGAGTGATTTGCTGTTAAACTTTTCGTAAACTTAGATTTCACCTCCCTGGGTTCAATCTTTGGATCCAGAGAGAAAGTCAAGAAAAAGTTACAGAAATTCCATTTCTCAATTTTTTTTTCCCCTCCTTTGTTCTGTGGGGCCTGCGAGAAAGGTGTTCACTTTATTCACGAAAGAAAAAATTTATAGTGTGAACTGGCAGTCACAATGCTGTTCCTTTTGTTTTGGTATTACTCAGCCTAGCAGGAGGAAAGGAAAAACATACTCAGCAGAATTAAAGTAAGAGCAGTGTAAATAATTTTTTTCTCTCTATGTGTATGAACAAAATGTAGCATTTATACGACGCAGTACCAAAAGTTCGATGTCGCAACATTCAAGAGAACAAACCTGGGGTATGCTCATTAAAAATAATTATGAAAAAAAAATATTTTGTATTTCTTGCTTTGTTCAGTGTATGAAGTAGCATGTTAAAACATTTTGTAAGCCAGCTACAGTTTCCCTCCTTTAACAGATAGCAGTCAATGATCCAAGTTTCCCAGAAAAGGGCTGGAAGGCAGTAAGTTCTTTCAATCCCTTTCAGAGAATTTCTTTCCTCGAAAAAGACCACCAGGAGTAACCAACATTCTTCCCCCCCCCCGAGGTCTGGCAAATCTCCCCAGCTGAAGGGGCTTAGCGAACTGAAAGAGATACCCTTGTAAAGCACTCAGAAAAGGGAAGTGTTGGCCGGTTGAATGTGGGAAGCAGCAGTCCCTCGCGCCAAAATTTATGGGGTTGTTTACGAAATGTGGACTCAGAGAAGCATGCAGGTGTCCCGCGTCTAGCACACGGTCCCCACGTGCTTTTGGCTGGAAGAAGCCAATGGTATCGCTGGCGTCCTTCTCGGCCGTTCCGATTGGTCGTTTTGACCCTCCAAAGTGAAAGAGGTTTCTGAGCATCCATTTTGATTTTGGAGAGGCTATGAAAAATTGACTACTAGAAGAAGGACACACACAAAAAAGTGGTTGCTGGCTGTTGGGTGAAAAGAAAATAAAGGAGATTGTCTTCGAGAAGCCCAGAGTGAGGTTAGGTGGTTATCCGCCTCCTGGGAAGCTCAAATTTTCAACATAGGCTACCAACTTGGACCTGCAGCCCCAGATAGAAAAAAAAAACCCACTCATTATGATGCCTCTCTGAGAACAACAGCGCTAAGTCCGGTTTATTTAAAACAGCTATCCCTAGCTGTGAGGAGAGCCCTGGGCGACTAGTGGCAGCCGACCCACCTATATGGCAGAGGTGCAAAATGAATGGAGACCAGGTTATCCACTTCTCTACGAGGAGTAATCCAATAGCCTCGTAACAATCTCCCCTTCTTACCCTGCGCCATCAGGAAAAAAAACAAAACAAGATGGAGGAGTAAGAAGAAATTGTCGACAACCTAAGGTACCATTCCGAGAATGCTGAAGATTTTGGAAGGAGCCACTTCAACTACGCTCTTCGAGTGGAATCAGCTCGAATAACCCACAAAATGGTCCAGACAGGCCTGCCGAAGATGTTCTTATCAAGAGGAGTCCAGTAATTCAAGTACGCGTGGTGGGACAGTAAAAAAACAAAAAAAAAAACAGGTGAAATCGGTGAACCCACCAACAAAAGGTCCTTGAGCTTAATTATGTAAGTTGTCTTTTATTGGGTTTTTTTTTCTCATAATATGGTTAAAAGTTTTTTGGATAGGGGGTATAAATTTGCTGAAAAAATTTAAGAGCGAGGCACTATGGAAGGGGAGAGGCTGTAGCTGACTGTAAGATTCTAACATTTAACTAGTGTTATAGTTCAAAAGGAAAAAAATAATTCTTCAGAATAAGAAACTAAAAATCATTAAAATCACTCATGATGTTTTGTAATGACCTCAAAAATCCTGAAAATGGGAGAGGCATGTGAAACCAAATCTACAAAAACAGGCAAAAATGTATCAACAGGAATTGCTATGACATAAGAAAAAGGTTGTGATCTCGAAACACTATCAGTACAGTTTTGTACTTCTATTATTATTATTTTTTTTGATACCATATTGTTATTGTTTAAAAAAATAAATATAGGCATTAAGCCTTTCAAAAACCTAATTTTGGTACGAATTGGCAATTCAGTTTTCTTGATGTCTCCTAAATTTCTGAGCAATGGCACTCATCACCCAACGCTCTGACGTTGGCTAGGAAGTCCCTTAGGTGTTGTTTAAATAATGATAATGTCCTAATAATTACGGTCTGATAATTTTTTTCATGCTTACAAACACGAGTTCATAAATACGGTCTCTTTGAGTTGCCACATATATCACACATATACCAAAAACACAGTGCTATAGTTATTCCTCGGATGTGAAAAACAAAAAAATGTTCAGCATTCACAGAAACAATATCACAGGTGAAAACTTATGTGTGTTATAACAAATATGACATCTCGAAGTTCTACTTATAAATTTTAATTTTTGGTTGTTTCAAAATGCATCTACCCATCTCCCAAAGTTAAATTTTAGTTTAAATTCAAAATTTTCCTTCAGGTTTACTTTTGGCTATCTATTATAATCACCTTATATAACGTGGCTGAGATCGCCACAACAGGGGTAACCAGTTTTGTACACATTGAATTAAATACCAAGAATCAAAACAGATACTTTAACCATTTTGGAAACACAGGCATGGGGTGAAGAGACTGAATGATCCTTTCTTTAGTGGGCATTATTTTTGGACAACATGAAGTAGTTGTATTTTATCACTAAATGTGAGAAACGACACCAGCATTTAAATTTTTCTTTTACTTTCGGTTTATCTTCAAGTTTTTACGATACACAGTTTCAGTTATTAGTAGTTAGGCACGCACTAGAAAGCAAATTATGGATTCTAAATCCATTGAATTAGGTTTCCACCACAGAGAAATTAAAAAGGTCCTATGGGCTTATCATTAAAATGGTTTTAAACACCTTACATATGACACAGTACGAAAGCAAGACCATGGTGTATTTCTGTTATTATAAGAAAATTGAACCAAAGAAATTACCATCAGTATTTGTAATTGGTAGCCAATTATTTTAAAAAAATCTTAGCAACAGCGCATCTCCAAATTTTGCAAAAAGTTCTTTACTGAATGACAAACTTTCTTCAAGTGAAAAAAATATTTAACAAATGAAAATACTGTAATCAATTTTTAAATAATTAGAATTTTTTCTACTCAAATGTCAGTACTTTTAACACAACATTAAATTTATCATTGTTAAAATATAATTAATAAATATATTAAAAAAATATTAAGCAAATGGGTGAATAATTTATTTACTATTATTCACTAAATCCATTTTTTTCTTGAGTTCAGAATCTATTTCTTTTATCAATGATTGATTGTCTTGAGCTGTCTTTCTAAAGCTATTTGATTTAACAATGCAATTAAAATTATGAGTATCTTCTGCTTTTGTAGCCAAATCATCAGCTGCTTTTAATAAATCTAATACTTCATTTTCTACACATGTTTTTCTTTTTTCATACTTTCTATTCCATACAGTATTTGTTTTCTCTTTTGGGCTACAGCAGAATTAGCCTTGCCCCAAGCTTTTTCTTCTAAATGTATTACATATCTTTGCCTAGCACATCTGACATTACTCGGAAGCAATTTTGAAAACTCGACCTTTTCCATGCCACCAATGTTACTTAGATGGTCATATATTATTCTTTGTGAAACAATAGAGTTTTCTTTCATATTGTCAATTATTAGTTCCTTATTAATGTAGAATCCTCTCTCCACTGATGCCTGTCCATGCGAGAGCAACAGCAGCTTTTTAGTTACTTCCCACAACAGATCATAGTTTTTACTTGAGGATAAATGTTCATAAAATAGCACATCTACTCTCAATTCCTCATAATTGTTATCAAAAAGTTTAAAATCTGAAGTTAGTGCTGCAACACTACTTATAAAATCCTTTAACTGCAGCATAATAGTGCCAACAACAACAGGTTTCAGATGATTTGCATCTACAAGAATTCCTAGAATAATCTTGAAACTTTTTAAGCAAGATTCCTTCTCAGCACTCATTAATTTAGGATCTAAACACTTCATGTGCCCCACAAGAGCATACTGCAGCGGGCATTTAGTGAGCAATTTTTTGACAAGGTTTTGCAAAATTGATCTGCATTTCATACGAAATTCCATTATCTGTTTTTCACTTACATTTGATGGCAAAGTCTTCACAGTCTCCTTTTCAGCCTGGAATCCAATATTAATCATCCTATAAGTGGAACAATTTTTATTATCAGTTGGATCAATTTTTAGAAGTGCCGTAATGGGCTTTGTTTGTTCTAACACATCCATTTTAACAAAGCGACTCATCAGATTCTTTAACATGTTCGCTAAGTCTTCAGCCATGAATGGCAGCATTGGCTTATCTGCCTGATACTTTTTTTAAAAAGGGACTCAGTTGCTTTGCAATAGAATTAAAAATATATAATTTAGGAAGTGCCAATGGATCCTTTACCCATTTTTGGACAATATTAAAGGAAACTGTGCAAGGCTTATTTACAATTTTCTGGGCTACCAAAGTTTCATACTTCAAAATAAAGGGCCAAATTTCTATAGCACGTTCACACACAGGAGAATTTTCAACCCACCTGTGTAAACAGAACCTTAGTGGCATTTTTACAGCATTATCCACATTTAAATAATCCTCACGCCGTGCCGGCGAATCTTTAAATAACCTGTATAGGCTTGAGAGAAATTTTTCGATTTCCCAATCACTCACAGTAGTAGCATGTCTCAACGCATTATGCACGATGTGCAATCCACAGGTACCGGTGTTTAGGAGAGATGCATTTTGAATTGGCCAATAAATCATCTTGAAATAAAGAGAAAAGCTTTAAATTCACATTCGGTCCATCCATAGAAAACTGCACTGTATTTTTTAAAGGCAAATCCTTCAAAGATTGCTTAAGTTTGTCTAATAAAATGTCTGCACTTGCTTGGCCTAAAAACACAGAAGTCAGATACTGTGATGTTACTCTGTTCTTGTCCCAAAATCTTATATGGATGTCCATTTGTTTTTGTTGAGAGTATTTATTTAAACTCTCATCAAACAAAACAACAAAATTGTTGCTTTCATTAATCTGTTGCCACAAAAGTTATTTAAAATGGGGTGCCAAGCCAAAGCAGCAAATATATGAACATTTTGTTTGCCCACAAGAAAAGTTGAGAGCCGTTTCACTGTCTGGAAACATCAATCAAAACAACTTATCAATTCCAGCGCATGATCTGTACAAATAATGGCTTTCTACCACTTTTAAAGCCCATAATATTTCGGCTTTTGTAGGATCTTTCCTGGGTAAACAATTTGCTGCTGATGATGAAGATGGCTCTGGTGATGATGGTGTTTGTGATGCCGGTACTTTTTCAAACAATCCATCTACGGTGGAATTTCGACTTTTGTTTTCAGAACGGGTCACATGCTTTTTGCTTTTCATGTGGCTTCACAATGCAGACTCTCCCGTGGACGAAATATCGATGTTCTTTAAGCATAACAAACATCTCGCAACATGATTATTGCTGCAATCCTTACCAACCCACGTGGAATACTTGGGATTGTGCAACCAAAGATCACTGAAATTGCACTTACGACTCATATTTATTAAACACCAGAACAAGAAAATTCCAATATCTAACAATTAGATGACAACTAGAGACATCTCAAAGCAAAACACTAAGCCAACAAGAATCTTTTTTTTTCTGTTGCTACACGCACATCGCAAAGAACTTTCCGGAAAAGCAATGTAACAAATTCCTACTCAGTAATGCCATGAGCATTGTGTGTAATCCTATGCCATTGCCAGATACATAAGAGTAATATAATACTCTGTGGCCAGAAAAAAAAGTGCAACCAAAATACAGAAAATGAACCAACACAAACAAATAACTTTGTTCTCATGGGAAAACAGCAGCAAGCAGGATCTGTCCGCATGCACAATTTGTCAATCACGTCTACCATTTCATTCGCAGTCCCGTGGGCCACCTGTTGAAATGCCTCCTTCCCTAACTAACGATAAAAATGCAAAAAAAAATTCCGAATTTTCGTTTAATAGAGCTGAATTTTTGACAGTTACCATAGCTTGGTCTTATAAGGTTACCCTGCAAATTTCGCTTGGATCCAATGAAACGTTTTTAAATTACGCACTTTTTTTTTTTTTTTTTATTAACCCTTCGAGCGGTTTAAACGTGCTGTGCACGTTCAAGGTTAATAGAGCTGAATTTTTGACAGTTACCATAACTTGGTCTTATAAGGTTACCCTGCAAATTTCGCTTGGATCCAATGAAAAATTTTTAAATTACGCACTTTTTTTTATTAACCCTTCGAGCGAAGTGGGGGGGGCTGGTGAAATGCACCTGTCAACAGCATCGAATGAACCCGCTTTGAAGCAGATAAAGAAGAAAAAAGAAGAGGAAATCCCTGCTTTGCCGTAAGGAAAATGAAAGAAACGATACGATAGTTTTCCCCGTCGCAGGACACGTGCTCTGGGGTAGCAAACGCTCAACTCCTCTCGCAATAGATGTAGGGGTGGAGGGGATCCAATCTTGACCTACTTAACTCCCCGTCAGACCGCAGTGCACCGTTTCTCCCAGTGACGCAGCTGCTTCAAAGTTTCCCCATTTTGACTTCCGATGTCAATGGGGGATTGCAGAAAAAAGTAAAAAAGAACGGAAATTACGATCGAAATTTTTTGGCTGTGGGATTTTAAAATTCAAGAACTTTCCAGGCTAATTAAAGAAATTCAAGGACATTCCAGGCCTTGATTTTTTTTTTTTTTTTGAAATTCAAGGACTTTCCCGGTTTTCAAGGACGCGTGGGCACCCTGATATAACAAGAGCTCTTAATTACTGGGTAGTCTTCAAAGTGAAATGTGATTCAAACAGTAATACATTCCAGGGTATGATAGGTAGTAAGTACACTGTTACACTTTATAGCAAACTAAAATATGACTACAAATAATTCAATCATAGAATATGCTTCATTTCATATAGCAACATTTTTAAAGGAAAACAAACCTCAAAAAAGGATGCCAGCCTATGTTCAAAGAATGGATCCACACAAACGCCATTAACTGCCTTTGTAGCAGTAAGATTTTGTGGCTTTGATAAATCTGGAATGAGAAAAAGTATTAATTGGCACAAATGTGTGTGTGTTCATTATATTCATCTTACCACAAATGTATTACTAATAAATCAGTCATGTATACACACTCCCGAAGCCCAACTGTTTTGAATTAATCTGAAGCTTCATACTTTCTCTGACCAAAGCAGTAATTTTTTCGCTTTCCTAATCCAACAGCACCTTAAAAGATATATAAATACACTATATAAAATGGAAACCAGAACATGGATCAGAGGGCCAAACAATTTGTATGCACTGGATTTACAGTGCAAGACTCTCTGCACCACCCTCACACCTCCTTCAACCTCAAAAATTGCAAGCTCCATCAACTTTGAAATATCTGGCCCTATCTCAGAAAGTAAAAGGAAAGAGGAAATAAAACAATTCCTCTGGAGCTGTTCTGCCACTACCACCTCTGAAGAAAACATCAGTTGGCCTTCTACAAGGGCTATCTTCAAAGGAAGCTATGTCTCCACAATGCCTACCCATCACCTGCTCCCAAATTCATTATTCATCACTTTGTGTTTAAAGTCCTTCTTGGGCATGAACCTGACAGGGCTTTTCATGTTACATGTGACAACTCTACATGCTACATAGCTTTCTGAACTATTAAGATATATTGCAATTGTTCAGAAATTTGTCAAATCTGCCTGGGTCAAAACTTGTACTGTTAAGTCCCTTCACTGTCATCTCACTGCTGTTGTCGAGATCTTCCTCAATGATCAAGGTTCAGGTCTCCACTTCATCAGACTAAGAAGAAATTGATGAAAAAACACAACTAGAAACATAAAAAATAAAATAAAAAAAAAAAGAATGTAAAAGGTGCAAACTGCTTTTTAGTTTGCTTTAGTGTCTGAGAATGAGACACTCACTTTTTGATAGCAAATGAGAGTTCAGGATTTTATCACTCTTTAGCCTGAATTTTAATTGGATATCTCCGGCATTTTCTTTTATCTTAGCATTTTTTCCAGCCTTGTGTGTGCATTCAGGTATGTGTTGGTGATTGTTTTGATTGATTTATTTTGTTAAGGATTTTCAACTTTTGCTTTTTCTAGAGATGTGGCCTTTAATTTTCATTTCAGGAGCAGAGAGTCTTGGCTAGCATGTCTTCTAAAACCCACTGTCTCCCTTCTGTCTTTCTCAGCCCATTTAAAACCTTAGAGCCATTTAGAAACCAGAACACTATAAACAAATGATCTGACTTCTGTCAACATTGGGTAATAATGTAACAAATGATTATAGAAATAGGTGATAAAATTTTCAATTGATTACAATAGGTTATATTTCAGATACCAATGAAAAATATTTACGTATTTAAAAATTACTAATAGGGATATGACCTGCCACATGTTTGAAACACAAGTACTGACTCCAGTATGTATTTGGTCAAACAGGTGTGGGACATCATCTTTTGTTGTCATTTTAGGCATTTTAGACTTACACCTCTCAGTTGTGTTATCAAAGGTGCATACTTGAAGTTAGGCAGTTTTCAATCATGCTGCAGGCATATTTGACTAACAGTAAATATCATAAGGAATGCATTTACATCCTCAACAGCAAATTTTGTAACTCAAGTGATATGTGGATGGTGCTGTTAGAACACTGTATTATTCACATTTGCCAAAATCAGAATGACCACTGGGTTTAATATTTTCAACATAACAATCAGCTGTCACACCACCATCTACAAAGATAGTTGTTTTCTTGTCATATCAGTGGGGAGCCACAATGCCCCTTCCCCCTCGTCTGTTTGTCTTCTGATTCTCATTTGCCCATCACTCACATGGAGAGATGGAAATAGCTCACATCATCAAACACCACTGAATTTCATTTCTTTTCTTAAATCAATCAATGTACAAATCCACTAAAGACATCTGTGATAATGCATAGGCATGGTCCATACTGATGTTTTGAAGTCCATTTAAGGACTAAGTTTTCCAGGAGACCAAAGCCTATTTTCCAGAAGTTGGCAATGGCAGCAGAACATGGAAAAAACTCTACTTCATGCTAAATAAATTGCAACATACAAGAAATTCAACTAAAATTCATACTACATTAGCTATGTAGTTTTATAAGCATTAGTTGGGATTTTTTTCCCTTCAAAATGTGAAATATATGAAATTCAGAATAAATCTCCAATTAAAATTATTTGAAGAAAAAAAACTCTAAAGCACAAATGATAAATGAAATAAAGACACTAGAATCTCACAAAACTGGGGAAACATTTCTGAAAGCATAAGCAAAGTCCTCAGTACAGTCAATATAATAGCAAGCACTAATGTAATGAGTTCACATGCCTCTGTTTGAGGGAAGCATAACCACTTACTCTAAAGATGTTCTTCCCTAAACTCCAAAGAGCATTGGTGAATGACTGACAGCAGTGTGAAATAAATAAGTACCTCCTGCACTGTAACTTGCTTATCCCCCATAACCCCAATATGACAGCAGAAGTTATCCTGGCTTGGAGAACAGATGGATTTAGCTAACCTTTAGATTATACCATGCTTTTGTGTTGGTGTCTATCGGCATCTGGTGCTATTATGATATGAGTGGCTCAATGTTCTCTATTTGTACAAAACTTTTCTGACTTTCTGTAACACTCATACAAAAGTTAAGTTACAAAAAGTTTCTACATTGTAGTAAGAAAACGAATGAAACATATGGTCTGAGACTTTTACAGGAAGTATAAAAGACTTTGACAGGTATGTAAAATAATGCATGACGACATGTGACGTTCCAGTGGGCATTGCACAGACTTCAGGAGCCAGTAGTCATGAAGGGCGAACAAAAATAAGGGTATATAAGATCTTCGCTGTTGTCAAATTGCTAGTAAAGACAGGTATGAAAGTGGTCATGGCAGAAAAAGGCTGAATTTTTCCCACATGGGAATAAGCAAAAATAATTAATCTTTTAGCACTTATTAACTACCCTAAGCACCATATATGCATATATAAAAGCCACAAAATTGTCTAACATTTCAGAAGACAAAACTGATGTACGATGCTTTTACAAGAAATGATGATTTATCGATTGATGGAGAAAAGCTGGAGATAACCAAAACCTACACAGCGTTCAAATTACCCAGTGGTCCGCTAGCCATTGGCCAGTAAAACTTCTGTCGGACCACCGAATTATTGATTTTACTGGCCCAGTTGGCTAGTAAGTTTTGTTTTCTAAATTGTCACAAGTTAAAAAATAAATTTCTATTTTGTTTATCTTGCTGTACAGTTTTCTTTTCAGGCTGCAAACTAGTGATAGTTTCATGAAATGCTGTTGGACAACAGCTATTTTTTTTTTTTTTATCCCTCATGATTTGTAAAGAGTGGAAGAAACAGCTAATACAGAAAGGCAGTTTCCCAGTCTTTGTCTTGTAATGGCTACAGCCGTTTTTTATTACCTTCGCCTATCCTAGTGAACGCAGCAGATACTGACACCAGACACACGCCAGCTTTTGTTACTGGCCCAAGAAAACACACTAGCACAGAAAGACAATTGGATGCGTGATAGTAATTTTTGTAAAAGAGCAATTCTCATGAAACAGTTTTAAATGGGGGACTAAAACTAACTTCATGGGAAAGTAGCAGGGATGGGCAATAAGACTAAAAATAAGGAAAGGAAGCTAAATCCTAAACAATAAAACATATAAAAAAAGGCTACTAACGTGCAAGAATTTTTTTTTTTTTTGTACCCTTGGAGTCTCCTTGTTTCTTCTTATTTAAAAACACATAAGGAATGCACTCTTACTCTGTTATATCACCAATCCATTGGGGTCTTATTCTGGAATTCTGGAAAATTCTTTGTCCTGTCAGTTGCACTTTCATATTAGATGTTTTAAAAACAAATATTGGAGATAATTCCATTAAAATGACACATTATTTTCTACATATATTGTAAATGTCTTAATTTTTTTTAAAATATTTTATGGGCCGGTGGGCATTTTGGTGGACTAGTGGTTTGCAAATTCTAGTGGTCTGCTGGGCCAGTAGAAGATTTATTTGTAATTCTAACACTGCCTACATTTACCTTGAACAACACATATCAAATCGAGCAAGGGTCACATTGATAAAGAAATTAATCGGTGCATAAAACTTGGATGGAGAGCTTTTGGAAGAAACAATACAATTTTTAGGAGCAATATGCCATTATGTCTTAAAAGAAAAGTTTTTAATCAATGCATCCTTCCAGTGCTTACATACAGAGCAGAGACATGGACCTTAACTAAGAAAGACATACAAAGACTGCAGACAACTGAAAGAAGTGTGGAGAGGTACATGCTTGGTGTAACCAGGAGAGAAAAGAAGAGGAACTTGTGGATCAGGAAAATGGCAAGAGTGGAAGACGTCGTGATCAGAGTATAATCCCTGAAATGGCAATGGGCTGGACATATTGCCAGAAGGATGTACCACCGATGGATAACCAAAATTTTAGACTGGATTCCATGGGATAGGAAAAGATCGAGAAGAAGACCATGTGGAAGATGGGTGGATGAAATTTGAAAGCATGCAGGAATGCAATGGTGAAGACTGGCACAAGACAGACGGTTGTGGAAGAAACTGGGGGAGACCTTTATCCAGCAGTGGATTGATAATGGTTGACAATGATGATATATTACTTGAAATGTTTCATTTAATCACAACAACTGCCCCCCAACTTTTGAGACAAGTTTACGGCCATGGACTTGATAGATACTTCATTGTAGCATAGAAACAAAAAGAAACCCATTTTAAGGCAAAATTTAAAAAAAAAATTCTTTTGTCAGCATCTTCAGGATACTGTAAATATGACATTAAAAATGGTGAAAAAAAACTAGAAATCGAAAAATTGGGAAAAGGTACAAAACTCAGGAATTCTCCAATTAAATCAAGAGAATTGGCAGTTATATACACATGTATTTCTTAATAACAATTCGCTTTATATATCTTGTCCACGAAGCTTCCATTTAACTGGCCTGCAGAGAAAAAGCACATTTCAACAGATTTTCTGATAAGAAAAGCTGGAGTAAACCTGTAGTTCAAAAATACAAATCTAACGACAACTGAAGAGTGTCAATTTAAAGCATTTACTGTAATGTCTTAAGAACTTGAAGGTGTCCCATGTTGCTACTTTTTAAAAGAAACACTGTTTAAAATAAATGTTTCATACCACAATGAACACAGACCAAGAAAAACCCTTATCATAAAACACTTTTTGTCTTAGTTTCTCTACCTACTGCATGGTTCCTAAGTAAGACACAAGAAAAAATAAAGGATCAGATAGATGCTTACCTCTTAAGTCATAAATTTTTATATGTTTGCTGTTCACACCACAGGCAATGACTTTTGGATTGTTTGCAAACCAATGAAGAGAATGCGTTATTTCAGACAAACCTAAAAAAAAAAAAAAAAAAAAAAGGATATTAATATTCATACATTACAGATCATATGCATATCATTAGCTGTTCTCTGAGATTTAGTGGTTAGCTCCTCAAAAGAAGCTCATCTACCAGATTAAGGATTAAAACTGGCGAGCTAGATTTTACTTGCTGTTGGTGCATCAAAGTCTCCATTTACAGCAATCTCTGCACACAACTCGAGCTTCATTAGCATCCATCACACGCTGCACACAAGACCTTTTGTACTTCATTATCAATCTTTTTTCAAGCAGGCATTCATGAATCTGGTCCCCCAATGACTTCCTTAGCCTTCCTCTACCTTTCTTTCCTGCCACTTGGGCTGAAAAAATTCTCGTAGTCAGCACCTCATCACTCATTCTTTCAACATGGCCAAACCACCTAAGAATATTTTGTCTCCACCTTACTAACATTTTGCCTCACATTACACATCTGCAACACATCTTCATTCCTCACATGATCAGAGCGTGTTTTACCACAAACCCCCCATAAGCAACACATCTCCCCGGCACACAAACCAACTACTATGTCTTTCCTGCAGTACCCACGTTTCACTGCCGTACATCAGAGGAGGAAAAATTACACTTTCATACACAGAGATTTGGGACTTCCTTGAGAACCCATCATTCCTGTGAAATCCTCCTACGGCAGCTATGACTTTCAATGAAGAATTCACTCGCCTACTAATTTCACTATCTAATTTGTAATCTGTCAAACGTGCTTCCCAAATACACAAACTCATTCACCTGGTCAATCATTGTGCCATTTAGACTTTATATTACATTCAGTGCTAACAGTTCCTCGCTCAAAAACCATAACTTTGGTTTTCCCTTATTTATTATACTCAGTTTGAATTTCATACAAACTTCGTAGATCTGGGAAAATGTAGTCTGCAACTCACTTTTGCTCTCTGCCAACAGGACTGTGTCATCAGCATACAGCAATCAGCACACACTGATATTACCAAGACATAAACCGGCTATGCATTCATAAATATTTTGAACAGCCATGGTAACATCACACAACTTTGTCTGACTCCTGCACCAGTAGAAAACCATTTCGATAAAACACCATTCACTCATACACATGCTCTACTGCCAGCATACACGGCGTTCACACTTTTAAGCAATTTCCACAATTATTCAACTTCCCTTCTACAAAAAAAAAAAAAAAAGTCATAACACAGAAATCACCCCCCCCTCAGTAGAACACACTCCATCTTCAATTTTGATACATACATACTGTGTCCTTAAATGGCTGAGCATTAGCACTAGAAAGAAATACACTGCTGGACAATTGCTAAGGACGGATCATAAACGGCTATATAAAGCATAAAAAAGTAAGTGTGGTTGGATGCCAAGTGAAATAAAATAATGTCAGAATGCCAGGACATTACAAGAAAGACAATTTATTGTGCTCTGAAATCCAGAAGGCTTTGGAACGTGTTCAAGGGACAAACAGGCCATTTTGTGCAGAATACGTAAACGTGAAAAAAATGCAATTACCGTCCGCAGGCGTTCCGGCGTAAGATGTCAATACGGGATATGGCCACCATGGAGGGCGATGCAAGATTCCACACGTCGTGTCATGCTTTGCACAACATTATCAAGCAGCTGTTGGGGTAATTTATCCCATTCCTCTGTCAGTGCACGGATGAGGGTGTCCTTGTTTATTGGAGGGCATTGGTGACCAGCAAGACTCCTCCCCAAGGCATCCCACACATTTTCAATGGGATTCAGATCTGGAGAACGTGCTGGCCATACGAGGCGTTGAATATCCTCGCTCTCAAGACACTCCTGGACAGCGACTGTTCGATGACATGTTACGTTGTCGTCCATGAAAATGAATCCATCACCGACAGCACCACGGAACATGCGAACATGAGGTAGCAGAACATCATTAATGTATCGTAGGCCAGTCATAGTCCCAGTTGGAAGCACATAGAGGGACATACAGCCATTGATCATGATGCCAGCCCATACCATGACACTACACGTCGGATATCGGTCCCTTTCCTGTACGTTTGCTGGACAATATGCAGTACCACTATCACGCCAGATCAGTTGTCGTCGACAATCAGACGATAGACTGTATCTACTATCATCTGAGAAAAGGACAGCAGACCAGTCGTTATCAGTCCAATTGCGATGTTGATGGCACCATTGCAAATGGGCGGTATGGTGACGTCTGGACAATGGGATGCACACAACAGGACGGCGGGTGTATAGTCCTTCTTCATGCAAACATCTGGCGACAGTTTTTCGGGAGATCCGCTTGCCAGTAGCAGCCATAAACTGATTTGCTACTTCACTAGCTGTGCTGCGCCGGTGTCTTTTTGTTGATAGCACTATGTACCGATCTTCTGCAGGTGTCGTACTGCGAACACGGCCTGCCCCGTGACGTTTGCTACACTCTCCATTTGTTTGAAATGATTTCCAAAGCCTTGAAACAACACTGTGGCTGACGTCGAACTCCCTGGCAACATCCGTTATTTTTTGCCTTTCTTCAATCTTGCCAATAATACGGCCACACGTAAAATCATCTAGGTGATGTCGGGAAGACATACTGAAAATTGTAAGTTCGTCAATTGATTCTTTCCCTTTTAACTTTGCGTTTGAACAACAACGGTCACTACGCGTCAAATCCTTTATATCTCTTATCAGCGCTATGACGTCACGAACATGTTCGGCAATCCAAAATTTGCATACGCACAACACGTCTTACTGTATCCCGCACTTATGCTAATTTCCACATTTTCCTGCCTTCCATTTTATGGTTGCTATCGTTGCTATTATCATCCGTCCTTAGCAATTGTCTGGCAATGTATGAGCAACTAAATGCATTTGTCCTATAGCACCTGGAAAAATGTTGCCCAGTGGTCTGGTGTACATAACTCTGGTGATCTGCACTGCTGGGCTTGGGTTAAGATCCTGGTATGATATGTTTCTGAGCCTCTTCCTCTCCTTGTGGTATGGGAATTGGCCAGTTCAGAAGTATATACTTTAGCTTAGTGCTCGTCCTGAGCTTTTATCTTTCACTCAAGGGTCGAATTAGGCTTGTGGTGGCACCTGACGTGTGTGGAATTCAGGAGCAATTGGGAGAAAAAAAGAGTTAGAAAAGTAATACTGTGATAATGCCCTGAATAACAGAATTTTCTTGCACTTCACTGTGAAATGTTTAACAGAAATCTAAATCAGAAAAAAATAATAATAATTGATTCTGAGGTATTACTTTCAGCACTGTACTAGTCCAATACAAAGACATAACATGACACTATATGACTAAATTAATGAACCTCTCTTCATATGCAGTCTCCCCCCCCCCCAGTCTGAACCAGAAAAATCATTTTGCAGAGCATGTCGCTATACTAGATCACATGGGCTGAAATAATCAAAAAGTGTACGCAGTACCAGTGGGACTAAAAAATTTTAAACATTTATGTGCTGCCCTTTTAAGCAATAAAAGTGGTATGAGACCAAACTAATTTCAATACAACATACTTAATTAGGTATGCAGAAACAAAACCTGTACAGTTTATGTCTGAAAGGCAGAATTGGTAAATTACTTTTGTATCCAGCACAGGTACGCATGGGGCAAGATTTTTCAGTTCACTCCATCTATATAAGAACACAGTATCTACAGTGGGCTAGATATTATATTTATTTGCTTGTTTCTGGCAGAAGCAGGCACAACTTTTTTGCTTTGGGCATGAATTTGTTGAACAAATTATTTCGGCCTCTAAGAAAGGGGAAAGATGCATTTTCCATAAAGGAATTCCCAGAATATTTTAAAGCATTTTATTTTTTTCTGGAGTATTAGGCACTTGAGTTCAAACAGCTTATCCTTTGGTTCCAAATGGCTTGTGTGTGTTTCAGGGAAACATTGACTCATTATACTGCACAGGAACCCTGACACTAGATACAAAAAACAAAAAGCTGGTTCACCAGAATATTAAAAGTGTGACACACATGTTAAGCAAAAAAACTAACTGCAGACTTTTTCATCAGAATATTCATGCCACCTCTAATCAAGCAAAACAGCCAAGAGCAACTTTATGCTGACTGACACATAACTATGCTTTGCTACCGCATTAATAACTAAAGGCATCCCCCATAGCAGAAATTTCCTGATCAGCCTGAGATGGATATCATGGTGCCACAAAATGAATAATCTGTGGGGCAATCACTGGGCAAAACAACAACTGGGTGTGAAAAACAATATAAATTTGCACAGGTAGAAATAAAAAAAAATTAAAAAAAGAGAAAAGAAAATCACCACCTTATATTTCTTTTACCCACAAAAGGTCTGGCCTAGGTAGTACAGCAATTGCAATCATAACTAGGATCAAGAAAAAATAACCTCTGAAACCAGAATTTCTTTGCTGGATTTAGAAACAACTTTTGGTATAACTATCAGTGAAATGGAAGCTAGGAGCACTGCCAAGACTGAAAATCTGTTCACTCTACAACATCCTCCAATTTAATAAAGTAACAAATTATGCACTATGCTAATAACTGTCTCCTTTTATCTCTCTTTTTGAATGTAATGCCACCTATCTGTGTGTGTGTGTGTGTGTGTGTGTGTGTGTGCACACGCATGCACGCACGCACTGCATATATTAGTCACTATTATCTGGAAAAATTTAATTACAAAAAATTAAGATTTTACCTCCTAGATTTGTTCCTTACCATACATAATGTATACAATTGTAAAAAATTTCAACCCATTTGAAAAACGTTTTGAGATCTCCCAGCACCATTACATTTTAACAACCTGGTCATTATTACTGTGAATATTACATCACTTCACAGGAGTCAAGGTCTGTTGACTTCAGCAAATGCTAAACAACTGACAGCAGCATGCAAGCCTAGAACATGAGTTCCAAGGTACACTTTTCAAAGTTCTAAGTGCAAAGTAAGATCTTTCCACAGTTTACCATCATGTCAAAATACCAACATTTATGAAATAAAATAATATTTAACAATAATACATGACAGAGGAAACATCGTGGGAAAGAAAACGTTACAATTTCGGGATAAATTATCACTCTGTCCAACCTCAGTTGTAGCAAAATTTTGCCTCCATTCACAAAATTCTCAAGCTGAAACAGAGATTTATGGAATAAAATGATATTTAACAACAATACAGGTCAGAAGAAACAACATGAGAAAAAAACAAAAAACTATTACGGGAGAAATCTTTGCTTTGTCAACTTCCATTTTTGGAAAAATTTCTCTTCTAATTTCAGTCTCAAATACAAACATTTATGTAATTAAATGACATTTAACAACAATGTAGGATAGGTGGAACACCGCAAAAAAAGAAAATTATGATAATGGAGAAATCTTCGATATTTTTAGCTTCTGTTGTCGGAAATTTTTGCCTAAATTTTTAAGCTGAAACACAAACATTTATGCAACAAAATGTTATTTAACAACAGTATTTGGACAGATGGAACATTGGGGGGGGGGGGATGAATTACATGCATTATGGGAGAAATCTTCATTCTGCCCAACTTCTGTTTTTGGAAATTTTACTCCATTTTCATGCTAAAATATAAATATTTATGGAATAAAACACTTAACAACAATACAGAGAAGAGAGGGCATCACAAAAAAAATAATTTAGATTTCATACCACCATTTAACTTCCATTTTCGGAAATTGTTGCCTCAGTTTTCAAGCTGAAGTAAACACTTATGCAATAAAATAACATTTAACAATAACGGACAGAGCAAATAACATGGGGGGAAAAACTACGAATATGAGAGAATTCTTTGCTACATCAACTTCCATTTTTGGAAAAATTTCTCCTCCATTTTCAGCCTTAAACACAAACATTTATGTAATTAAATGGCATTTTTATAAAAATGCAGGACAGGGGAAACATCACAAAAAAAGAAAATTATGATGACAGAGAAATCTTTGCTCCTTTTAGCTTCCATTGTTGGACATTTTTTCTTCCATTTTTCAGCTGAAACACAAACATTTCTGTAACAAAATGATATTTAGCAACAGTATTTTGATGTGTTGATATTTTTCTATTAGTGGTTTCGAAGATTAGGGCCCAATTTTTGGTTCCACTATGCGAAAAAATCACACATCCATGCATTCTTGTTTCCAAGAATGATTCCTTAAATTTTTCCTCTCATTAATTTTTTTCTGAATTTCATTTTTGAGGCGACCGAGCGACAGGAAAAACATTTGTTTGTTTTTTTCACTTTCTTGAACATTTGTTCAAGGATTTCAGTGGAAAATGTGTATTTATAGTTTTTGTACGTGTACTGTATATATGTGTCTTTGGAACGAGAGCTAGAAAGAATTGGAACATGTATAAATGGCTTAAAAAAATTACTTTGTCTATGTGTGAAACAAAAACATGTGTGAACTAAATTATTCACTTCATTTTAAAAACTAAATTTTATATTTATATATATAGTAATTATGAACATTGGAATTGTAAAGTGAACTTGTACATAATTAATTAAGTTAAATTAAGCTTATATTATGACTGAGATTAAATAGTGTGTGGTGAGAAGCATTTATTGGTACACAAGTTTGTGACGTACAGGTGTGTTAGCAAGACAACAAAATTTGGTATACAATCATGCATTATATGTCAGTAGAATAATTTTTTTTTTAAGGAAATTCTTTTTTTTTTTTCCCTCCCGAATTCTGAAATTTCTTCTTCAGCAATTTGTAAAGAAAATGATGAGAAAATTTTTGTATTCTTGAGTTTCGAGAAATGTTAATTTGTGTACCTGATGTGAATTTTGTGTGAACATTAGGATCCACGGAATCTGCACCATTTCGTTTTTTTTTTTTTTTTTTTTTTTTTTTCACTAGACAGGGAGTCGCCAAACCCAGAGATAAGAATCTCATTTCCTGTTAGCCCAGAAATTCCTTAGGAAAGTCACCTTGAAAACGATAAATCCCCAGGGCATAGAAGGGTGAACTACAAAAAAATTTTGCAAGTCACGTGGGAGGTATGAAGAAAGAGTAGACATTGCGATTAGCAGGTTCTGTCGTCCCCCACTTTCTCCAAACACCTTCGCTCCAAATTACAGAGCATGAGGGAGTACTTTCAACGAATTGCGTACTTGAAAACCATAGCGTCCTTTTAGACACATGTGTGCAAGAGCTTAGTAAAAGTTTGAGCAAAGAGGAGATTTTTCTCTTCACGCCTTCACTCACTTGCTCTTTGATTAGTCAGAGGGTTAACACCTCACTTGTTTCATGTTGGACAAAGGTCAGCACCCGCTGACCCGCGAAAAGAAGTTCATATTGGTCGAGTTTATCACTCGCTCTCTCACTTGAATCCTGTTGATCATGGTGCGGGCTTTAACCTCCCACACACCTTTCTGTTTTTACAAAGTGGATTTTGATTACACACTATTTCCCTGGTTTCGCTTCCAGAATAGAATTGATTCTCTGAAAATGAAAAAAATTCTGCAAGAAAAAAACTTGCACCATGCGTGGCAGAGGTCAGTCCAGCAGTTCCTTCTGTGTGTGAAGCCTGACCGAGTAATCTGATGCCTGCGACTCTCTGCCGTTCCAAAACCACCAGAATCAACACAGATGGAGTCTTCATCCAAGAAACGCTGTGCAAACTTTCCTCCTCACCAACTCGGAAGCCATTTTGAATAAAGTATTGTCCCGTCACCTACTTATGGCTAGTTGATGTCGAAGCTACTTCTTAACCAAGACAAAGCCTAAACAAGGAAAATAAAGGTAATTTTGCCAACTATACAATTCATTTTGTCGACATGTCCAATCGTCACTATCGCTTCTTGAAATTCAGAAAAAATGTCGAAACTTACTCTAAAGTGGATTTCAAAAAAATTGTCTTATTAAGCTGTGGATGCTAAGTGTCATGATATTGTTTGTTTAACCAAAAAAAAATTTTTAATGTGTCCTTGTTCATAGAGGGAAGGTATTAAGATAAAACGTGGTTAAACCAAATGCAAGTGAATTTTAAGAGGAATATAAAGGGGGGGGGGGGGGATAAAGAAACATGTTATTTGAAAGGATACAATTAATATAAAGGAAAAAAACTTCAGAGGCAGGTGTAATGCATTACACGCTGAGAAAGCTCAGTGATAATTTTATTTTTGGCCAAAGTGTATTATTCGTTTGTATTGTGCATAATGTTTTGTGATTTTTTTTCGAAAGGAGATATCAAATGTAAATCACATTTTTTTGTTTAAAACGAATGTGAATTGAACAACCACACTAGAATTCTGAGTAACAAGTGAAAATTTACAAATTGAAATTGTTAAAATTTTGAATATCAGACCAAATCAGAAAATTGTGTAATCAATTTGAAATATATACCCAACAAAATTGAAATCAGACTCTAAAACTCATTTTTGGCAATTATGGGTGGTTTGTGCAAGAAACAAAAATCACTGTAAAATTCCATCAAAATTTTGATCAGGCAAGAGGCCTGCTCTACAATAAATACAACTGAAAATCAGTTTTTACACCTAAAATTTGGAGTCACCTTTATTACTTGTTTATGTGTGTTCAGTGAATCTAAGGTATTGAGATAGGTAAATTTTGTGCAATTTTTTTTTTCAAGCTCATAAATCACCTCTGCACTTGGCAGAGTTCAAGGATCTGAAGCCTGGTAAGATTTAATTAATTGATACTTCGACAACATAGATTTCGCTGTTTGTGCATACAGTTTTTCTTTTGTTCTACCATACTTAATTTTTTTTTTATACATCACGTGCCATATTGTTTCACATTGTCTTGTACAAGTATTTTTACATTTTACACCATTTCAAATGTATTTACATTATAACACATGGTCATAGTGACCAGTTCACATTAGAACATTTTACTTTATATCAATTTGGACAGATGGAACATGGGGGTGGGATGAATTACAATTACGGTAAAAATCTGTAAATCTTTGTTTTGTCCAACTTCCATTTTTGGAAATTTTCCTCAATTTTTAAGCTAAAATACAAATATTTATGGAATAAAACACTTAACAACAATACAGAGAAGAGAAGGTATCACAAGAAAAAGAATTTAAGATTACAGCCCTCTGTCTAACTTCTATTTTCGAAAATTGTTGCCTCTGTTATCAAGCTGAAGCAAACATTTGCGCAATGAAATGACATTTACTAATAATATAGACAGAGCAAATAACATGTGAAAAATAAATTACGATTATGGGAGAAATCTTCAGTTTGTCTAACTTCCATTTTTGGAAAAATTTGAAAAAAGGAATTCTGTCCCATTATGGGAAACTCGCATCCACAATTAGGGAGTTTGCAAGAGAGGGTATAAAGAGGTTCTGAGGATGTTGTTTTTTCTGCAGGACCAAAATAAAGATTCTGGGAATATTGCTTTTGTCTGCAGGACAAAATAAAGGTTCTGGGATTATTATTTTTGTCTGAAGGACCAAAATAAAATCTGTGCTGAATGTTGCCACGATTCTGCTACCAGGAGGGCATAAAATTGTGATTTTTTGCTACAATTTCACAAGAATGAAAAAATTACCTATTTCTGCTGCCGGCTTTGAAACAATGCTGGTTGTGTCGAAAGTACTTTGTGTGTGCCGTTTATCAGTGACTGTATCCGAATCAAGGCCATTTGGTGCATGGGAAGGGGGCTTCATAACATCCCACACAAGTAGTCCGTAGTCTGTTCGATATTTGTCCATGCCAGCAGCCAGCTATAGGAAGGAAATTTATTTATTTATTTATTTATTTATTTATTTATTTATTTATATACATATAATGTTCAGATGCCAGTTTATTAGGTACATGTACCTAGTAATGTGTTGAGCCACTTTTGGCCTGCGGAGCAGCCTAAATTCATCAGGGCATGGAACATACCAGATGCTGGAAGCAACATACAGGAATGTTGTACAATGTAGAAATGATTGAGTCATGCATTTGCTACAAATGGGATGGCAGTACAGTCTCACAGCAAACAGCCCATTCCACCTCATACCAAATATACTTGGCCGCGAGTTTAAATCCGGAGACTATGCAGATCATTGAAGCAAGGAAAATTCATTGGCATGTTCCTGGATTAATTCAGTAACAACAAAAACCTTGTGAGCGGGAGCATTGTTCTTCTGGACGTGTCCATCTGCTTGAGGATAAACTCATACCTATGAAAAGATGAATTTGGTTGGCAATGCTGTTTACATATGCCATGGTATTCAGATGTCCTTTGATGGATTTCAGTGGACCTAATGCATGCCAGGAAAACATTCCCAAGAACAGCACACTGCCACTACTGGCCTATACTGTTGATATCTGACAGGATGGTTCTGTGGCTTCAAATTATCTGCACCAAATTTGGATCCTGCCATTAACATGATACATAAGGAACCTTGAGTCTTTCAAGCTGGCAACCTTTTTCTAGTTTTTTATAGACCAGTGCTGTAGCTCCTGCACCCTGGAAACATGCTTTTACATTGTATGCTGACAACATCAGCACTTGGCTGTTTTAACCCATTTGCAACATGGTGTGACTTGGTGCAATTGTAGATGACCCTCAGCACACCAATGTTGATTCTGCAGTGATTTTCTGTATCAGGGCCCATCTGTTAGTTTGCACTAAGTTTTGCTGGTACTGATCCTCAATCGAACATTGATGCTTTACAAACCTGATCTGCCTGATTTATACTACACAATGCACTTATGTGACATCTTACATGGGTGCAGTGTACCTTAATAAACTGGCATGTCATATACAAATCAAAATACAAAAACATGCAATGGTAAATATATGAAACCATTACTGAACTTCCAAGATCAAAGATAGTATAAAATGAAAATTTAGAAAACTAAACTAATCCTCTGAGCATTAGCAACAAAGTAATAGCAAATGAATATTAAGTTAAAGCTTATTGTTGTTTCTAGTAACATTCAGAACAAATTTTCAAAATTTGCATAGGTTTTCTACTTGAGCTAAGTTTAAGTCTCAAATAAAATCAAAATAAAAGAAAGGATTTAAAATTGAGAAATGACTGCAATCAAAAGGACTTAAAATTCAGAGAAAGGGTTCCATCATCAATCAGCACACGGGTCTATCACAGCTAGAATTACAGTTCCACATGATTAGGAATAGTAGAGATAATAAACCATACTGATTCATCAATCAGCACATAGGTCTATCACAACCAGAACCACAGTTCCAAATGATTGGCCATAGTAAAAATAACAAACTATACTGATTAAAGCCTTATGAGATGAATAATCTTCAAAAAATTAGCAAGCTAAAAACTACACTCTAGTGAAAAACCCACATAAACTTTGAAAATCAATTAAATTAAGCCAATCTTAGAATCACTTAAACAAGTGCTTTTGACACCACATTTTCTTACTCAACAATAAATTACCAAAAAACGCTGAAATTTGTTACAGTACACTTTTGTTTGTTTTTGTCGTGGAGAGAAAAGGTAGTCTCAGAAACTTCAAAAAATAAAAATAAAAATCAGAAATTTCCACCAGATAGCTGAATAAAAACCAATCTAAAAATGGCATTGACAGAGAAGTCTGTCATGAACTGTTAACTTTTACATGGTTTTAACTGCTGAAAATGAAACAGTCATAACACTGAATAGTCTATGCAATCAATGTTTACAGAAATGACTCAGTTGGTGGATCTATAACACTGGGTAAAACACATGAGAATATCACAAAAAGATCTGTTAACATTCATGATCAGCAGTGCAATGACTAAAGCAGCCCATCACTTGACACCCAGGAATGTACAACATCAAGGTAACATCATACATGGTAACACATAATTGCTTCGACTAGCGCAAATCTGAACATGTTCTCAGATTTCTAAGCTACATCTGCTTAACTTCAGTTGCTCGGAACTTCCTTGTCCTGGGTGATGTAATGGATAGCACGCCTGAACGGAAATCGGGAGATGCGGGTTCATTTCCCGCTCCACTGCAATGTAATTTTCAAGTTTTGAAGAAGTGGCTACATGGAAACAGTGAAAAATATGGCACATTTGTGCCAACAATTACATCAAGATAACATCGTTCAAAAGAGTCGCTGTGTCCCACACTAGAGGTTATTGCTGTACAATGGTGAAGCTAGCTTCTAAGTAATAATATGCAGTAACTAGATTATTTAAGTCTGTTCCTGGTGAGTTCTAAGAAGTCTCTCACTAAAAGCTTCAAAATGAAGCACATAATATAAGAAAGATGGCAATGATTGTCATTTGGATTGGCCCTACCAGATTCCCATTTTTTAGTTCACCACACAATGCCATCCGCGTATGAAACCAGATACTGGGAAGGCAAGTCCTTATTTCCAAGTGGTGGAATTTCATAGAAAAAGATGGATGTTTTGTAGGAAAACAGTGTCTGTAGTGTAGGTAAGAAATATAATGTGCATACCAAATTTTCAGCTCTTTTCAATAATTTCCTACATGTTTTTGTTCTTTTCAATGTTCTTTTTAAATAACTTGTAAATGATGTATTGTTTTTGAAAAAAAAATCTATTCGAAAGTGCTTATTCATCATATTACCATTTTTAACAATTATGGAAATTTTCCTTCAATTTTTTTATGACTTCTAAATGATATCCAGTTGTTTGGGGAAAACATTTTCTATCCAAGGCCTCGTATATTCATCCAATTACCATTCTCAAAATTTTTGAAAATTTTCCAAGATTCATTAAAAATATATGCAGTGTTTATAAAAATACTTCTATGTGTACCTTTTTTTGGGTTTGGTTTATTGATGGCCTTTTTCTTAGTCTATATATTATTATAAATATTTAACGGGATTTATCAAGGATAAATTTATTAAGGTACATGACCTCTCAAATTTTCGATTAATAAATTTATCCTCGATAATTCCCGTTAAATATTTATAATACTGAAAGTAATAAGAGGAAGCCATGAAGTCATTAATTATTAGTCTATATAGTTGAGCAGTCTTGTGCTTTCACATTTTTTGACAATGATTACTTTTATTTTCTCTCTTTTTGTAGTTTAATTTCCTCTTGATTTTTCTAAAATATGTATTCAGAAGTTAAAATTCTACTGGTTTTTTTTTTCTAAATGATTATTAACGCTCTTTATGAACAATTCATAAACCATGTCAAAACATATTTTTAACTCATGTAATACAACTGAAATGTTTTTCTTAATTAATGACAGCAACGTGGATGCAAATTAATTTTAATTAATTTGCATCCATGTTGCTGCTCTTATCTTCTATAGTCTGCCATCATACACATTTTTGCACACATGTATGACAAACTCTTTTATGAAAAGCTATGGTAATTCATAACTGAAAAATATATATATATGAGTGAATTTAACTCCCTAAAAAGTGCATTGGATGGGCTGCTAATAGGCTGTGATGAGCCTTTCCTCATCAACTGTCAACCACCTTAATAAGGTGCAACCTGTTCTAACAAAAGGGGCTCTCTGATAATCAAGTATTAGCAGCATAACTATAACATTAGGATACAAGAAACTGCTAATTCTACACTCCTCCTGGGAGTAAGCAAAACAATTTATTCCTAGTGGGTTCCAAGCACCGACAAGAGAGTGTTGACAGGTAGAAGGTATTCAGTTAAAAAACTTTTGCTACAAAAATACATATCATTAAGATGTTCTCTGAGATTCAGGGGTTAGTGCCTCAGAGCAAGATCATCTGCCAAATCAAAGTTACTGGTGGAATTAGATTTTGTGCTTACTGACCCCATTTACAATCATTCTTTGTAGAACAGAAGAAAGTTGCAGAGTATGTTGTCCCATCACAAAGTTCGTATGAAATTCAGACTAAGTAGGAAAAAGGAAAAAAACAAAGTCAGGGTTTCCGAGCAAGGAACTGTTGGTACTGAAGGCAAGATCAATCTAAAAATGGTACAGAATTAGATGACATGAATGTGTTTGTATATTTCAGGCAGAGGTCTGCACGGGCCTTTTTTAGTGAGCCTGGCCCGGCCCGTTTAATATATTAGGCACTCAGGCTGGCCAGGCCCGGGCCCATTAATTGCAGCTCTTCTTTAGGCCCGGACCAGCCCATGATGTGTCATTTGGTATTATTTTGTCTTTCCATTGTATTTTATTAAATTGTGAAAACTAAATAACAAAATAGTATTGAAAATATTTAGTTTAATGTAAGCCTAAAAATATTAACTAAACTTTAACAATTATCGAAGAATATAACCTTTAAAGAGATACAAAAAAGGAGACTAAACACATTCAAAATCTCTTTTTCTCTGAACCAGCAAGTGGTAACACTACAAAAGTCAATCCCTATACAGATTAGCGATAGGAGAAACAATCTATGTCATCCCACACTCTCATACCAACACACACGAACACCCCACATCACTCACTGCAAACATTCCTCCGTCCCCCACTCCACACAAACACACACACACGCTTGCTTGGGGTCGAAACTTTTTGTTGTCAACAAGTCCCAAAGTGGTTTTACCATCTTAATAACTACTGATGGTAAATACACTGAGTGCCTCTCCTTGCTTTTGTGATTATGCCCTGGGCTATGTCACGGAAGTAAAGCCAGCAAAATAGTTAAACAGACCAGGAAATTGGGGAAGACAACTTTTTTCTTTCTTTACCATTGCGATAAAAAGAATGGGTCGACTTGGCCTGGACTGCTGCTTTGTTCTCTAAGCTAAAAAAAAAAAAGCCCAACCCGGCCCCCCTTGGGCTTGGTGGGCCAGCCCAGCGCGTGCAGACCTCTAATTTCAGGAGCCATGTCTGATGGAGAAAACAGACTAGATGGTAAAATTAGTAGATGAGTGAATTCAACTTTAACAGTCACTGCAGCCTTACGAAAATTTCAAAGGAATGATGAATTCTTGAAAAGGTCCCAAATGGCTGTGTACAAAAGTGTAATTGTTCCTACTCTAGTGTACAACAGTGAAACTTGTGTACTGCAGAAGTGAAACAGGAGTCTGTTGTGTGTAGAAGAGGTGTGTTACTTATGCAGGGTTTGTGGCAAGGCACATTCTTTCCTTGTGAGGAATGAAGATGTGTTGTTGATGTGCAATGTGAAGCAAAATGCTAGTAGGGTGGAGACAAGTATTCTGGGATGGTTTTGCCATGTTGAAACAATGAGTGGTGAGATGCTAACTAAGATAATTTATTCAGCCCCAGTGGCAAGAAAGAAAGGTAAAGGAACACAAAGGAGATTATTTCAACGTAAACGTTATCATTACTGTACTTCACGTTATGTTTTGGTTCGATACATAGTTCATACTGGCGTGACCTTTATATGTCTAATAAAATGGCATTAGTACATCTAAAATAATAAAATAATATGGCTACTCACAATGTTTCTCACCTACTATACTTATACGAGTGGTTTCATAGCTCTCATGCTACACTTGACCCGTAGTCGTACGTAATAAAACTCCTATGTGAAAACTTCTTGCATCGCTAAATTATCAATAAAATGTTTATACGTAAATGTAACCCCAGTTTTAATCCTGAGCTTGGACTGTCATATGCACGGGATGTCATGGCTCTCATGCTAACCACTCATATAATTATATTAGGTGAGAAACATTGTGAGTAGCCATATTATTTTAGTGTTCAAATGTTGTATAATATGTTCTTTTATAATGCAATTTTATTAGACATAAGGTCATGCCAGTATGAACTATGTATCAAACCAAAACATAACGTGAAGTACAGTAATGATAACGTTTACGTTGAAACAATCATATATTATGCCACGTAATAAGCACATCTAATATAGTGTAGTTAATGCACATATATTGATGTTATAGAATATAGGCAAAGGAGATCATGGGATGACCAGATCTGGGAATATCTGCAAAAGCAAAAGATAATGAGTATGAAGTACAAAACGTATTGTTTGAGACATGAGACGGATGTTCATGAAGCTCAAGTTGTGTGCCAAGATCAATGTAAATGGAGACATTTAATACATCAAAAGTAAAAAAAAAAATCAAGTGCCATCAGTAATTTTAATTTTGTTGATGAGCAAAACCTCTGAATATCAGAGAACACAGCTTAGTGATGTGTGTGCATCTCCATTTACAACAAAAACTTGGCACACAACTCAAGCTTCACTGACATCCATCACTCAGTGATTTGTTATTTTCTTGTTCTTCCTCTAGACCTTTCTTTCTTTCCTTCCACACTTGGGCCAATTATTGTGATATCATGGCTCATTTCTTCACATGGCAAAACCACCTCAAAATATTTGTCTCTTCTTTACTGACATTTTGCTTCATATTACACATTTTTGCTTCACATTACACAGCTTTGCTTCACATTACACATCTTTGCTTCATATTACACATCTTTGCTTCACATGTGATCAGAACGAGTCTTGCCACTGGTTCTGATCACATGGCAAAACCACCTCAATATTCTTAGGTGGTTTCGCCATGTTAAAAGAATGAGTGATTAGGTCTGACTAAGAGAATTTTATCAGCCCAAGTAGCTAGAAAGAAAGGTAGAGGAAGGCCAAGGAAATCATGGGAGGACCAGATTCAGGAATGTCTGCTTGAGAAAAAGATTACGAGTATGAAGTACAAAAGGTCATGTGCGCGGTATGTGATGGATGTTAATGATGCTCGAGCTGTGTGCCGAAATCATTGTAAATGGAGACATTTGATACACCAACAGTAAGTAAATTCTAGTTCTATCAGTTAAATGTGTACTTGGCGCAGGGTCTTTCTTTGTGGAGCTAACCTCTGAATCTGAGAGAACAGCTAAATGATATGTATGTATGCATGCATGTGCTGCATTTCTTAATATACAGAAAATTTTACAGTTTGTTAGATAATCTCCTTTAATCTTTATCCCTTTGTTTTCCCAGTTCAGTGATTGAAAGACATTTTCCAATGTGGCATTAAAGAGCTTCGAAGATATGGTGTCACCTTGTCTCACTCCTTTTCCAATTTTTATGTGTGTTGTATTTTCAAACAGCCGAATCTTTGCACTTGCATTTTCATAGATGTTATTAATAATATTAATGTACGCATCTTCAATACCGCAGGATTTCAGGGCCATTGTAACTGCTGATGGTTTCACCGAATCAAAGGCTTTTTCATAATCGATAAAAGCCATGCACAATGGAAGTTCATATTCCCTCGCTCTTTCAATTAGTTCTCTCAGTACGTGGATATGATCTATTGTGCTGTAGCCACTCCTGAATCCAGCTTGTTCTCTTGGTTGAGCCATGTCCAGTGTCATCTTTAAGCGGTGTGAAAGAACTTTAGTGAAGATTTTATAAACCACTGATAGGAGGCTGATAGGTCTGTAGTTCCTGAGATCCTCAATGTCACCTTTTTTATGTAGCAAGATCATTGTAGCGTTGTTCCAATCCTCAGGAATCTTCCCTTCATTAAGGCATAGAGTGAAAATTTGGGCGAGTACTGTTTCGATTTCTCCACTTGCTTCTTGTATGATGTCTACAGTAATTCCATCTTCTCCAGGAGCTTTTCCCCGCTTCATGTTCTTGATTGCATGTGCAACTTCTGCTGGGAGGACTGGAAGAACTCTGGTACTGGTACCTTTCATGATGTCTGGAGTACATGTATCATCCCTTTCATATAATTTGGAGTAGAAATCTTTCACTCTTGTCAAAATTTCGCCTCTATTTCTTGTTACAGAACCATCTTCTTTTCTCAGTGCCATAATCTGTTTTCTTCCCTTACTGAGATGTCCCTTTGCTATCTTAAGTCTTTGGTTGTTTTCAATTGCTTTCCTTACTAGTTCACAGTTGAATTTCCTTATGTCTTCAGTGATACTTTTTCGTACTGTCTTGCATAGCTCTATATATTCCACTTTGGAAGTCACATGTTCTTTAGTTGTCCTCATCTCTCTTCTATTTTGCATCAACATTTTGGTTTTTCCTGATAATTAGTTCACATGCAACTTGTTCTTAGACCCAGCTAATTTTGTTGCTGTTTCCACAAGAGTTTGGTTACTTTTCTGTTAACTTCAGAAATATCTACTTCTTCCGATGTTAGGCCTTCTAAAGCAGAGAATCTGTTCTTCAGTTCCAACTTGAAAGTATTATGGTGTTTTTTAAGGTTGGTTATGTCAATACATTTTGTTTGTCTTATGAGCTTGCTACGTTCGAGTTTAGTGTTGAGGTGCATCTTACATCTCACCAATCTATGGTCACTATCTGTGTTGAACTTGTTTAGCACACTGCAGTCTTCTATGACGAATTTTTTGTTACACATAATAAAATCAATTTCACTTGTCATCCCATTTGGATGTCTCCATGTCCATTTCCTGTGTGGCTTATTCTTGAAAAAGGAGTTCAAGATGAAAAACCCTTCTGCCTCTGCAAACTCAACGAGAGTATTTCCATGCTGGTTTCTGTTGCCGTGACTGAATTTACCTACTGAAGTTTCATTCTGTTGCCGTTGCCCTATTTTTGCATTGAAATCTCCCATAATTATCTTTAAGTGCTGCTTACCTTTATTATTCAGATGACGAATTTCCTCATTAAATTCTTCAATTTTTTCTTCAGGATGACTTGTGGTGGGTGCATAAGTTTGAATAATCTGAGCCTGGTATCTTTTCGAGAGTTGGATAACGAGTCGTGCAGCTCTGTCAGAGGAACTTTCAACTTCTACAACTTTATCCTTCAGTTTCTTGTTTATTATAAATCCAACACCACTAGTTCTGCCAGTATCAGTCCCACGATAGTAAAAGAGATGTCCACTTTTCAGTTCAATGAGATCTTCTCTTTTTCTCCTTACCTCACTTAGCCCGACGATGTCCCACTTGATCCTTTGTAGTTCCTCTTCCAATTCAAGGAACCTTGAATCAGAAGATAGGGAGCGTCCATTATACATAGCCAAGGTCAGCATCAGATGGCAGCCTAGTCCGGTCCTACGGGGATTCTTAGCACCCTCTGCCTTCATGTCACACTGGCCGCTGCCTTGACCAGGTACATTCCAGCTGCCGGAGACTGAGGGCCAAGATTTAAGTTGTGGAGCCATTTTGGAGGGGTTTGGCCATAACTCACCACGCTGGCCAAGCGGGTTGGTGAGTGTGGGATAGCATTTCCTCTAATCCTGATGGTATAGTTATACCGCTATTGGCGGTCGTCAGAGCCCTTTTAGTGGGAACAGGATGTACCACGAGAAGGCGGGGTTGACATTTGTCAAGGAGAGGCTGTGATGTTACGCATCACCTGACCTTACATCCCATATGTATGTATGTGTGTGTGTGTGTGTGCTGAATGTTGGAAACAACTGGTTCATAAATTATGTACAAAATATTGTTAAATTGGATCCAAGTGTTAGAAGTGTTCTTTTCTCATGATAACTACAGCCTGAAGCTTCAAATTAAATGGAAGCCAGCCAATACAATATTTATATCTTATGTCAAGCTACTTTACTGAACTGTTCATTACTAGCACCTGATCTCCGCTGAGGACAACTTGAAGTTGGTTATGGCCGCCCTGGTGGCGCAGTGGTCTAAGCTATGGCGTCTGATCGTTTGTCCGAGATGGGTTTGGGTTCGAATCCCGGTGAGGCATGGATGCTGTGTTTGACTTATGGCACTGGCTCTCTCCCTTCCCTGAAACCAGTGTGTCTAAATTAGGGACAGGCGACTGCTTATATCCCAATGAGTTCCTCACAGTGGTTGTTAAACCTCCAACCCAACCCTCCCCCTCCCAAAAGAAGTTGGTTATGGTAAGCTAATTTTACACAGAGACTGTAGGTTAATTTTGTTTTGCAAATCTCTTCATTGCTTAATTCCGAAATTGACCTTGTATTTGTATACACACTCTATAGTCAAAAAAAGTAATAACAAACATTACTTTTTCAATTTGCTATTACCTGATATTAAAATTGATAAATGTTAGGTATTTTCACATTATTTGTAGTACAAAAATTATAAAATAGATTATTAGTAACTTTCAAACCTCAACCAGTCAAATTATAGTTACAGAATTAACATGGAAGTCAACAAATTTAGCGAATTTTACATACATAATACAAAAAATGTAATTTCCATAGGAATCCATTGGCATCCCATTATGAAATTTGGCACACAAACAGTCTATTAATGTCTTTGAAACACATTTGTTTTCCAAAAAATTAAAAGCGGTGTTTTTGAGATTTTTATTTTTTTTTTAATTTGAGATTTTCAAAAATTAGAAAATTCAAATACCATAGTCATGTTGCATATCAAATTAAAGCTCATTAAAAACAGAAGAGTGACTTCAATTTGAGCTCTCTAGGTCAAGTAGTTTTTAATCTACAGCTTTTTAAAAATTTCAAAGCGTCGTCAAATTTGTGCGCTTTTTGCTCTTTTTAAAGTCAATAATAAGCTCAAAAACTAAGAGCCAAAAAAATCTGAAATTTTGGATTTTTTGTCCTCTTGGTAGGTACAATGAATAAACAAAAAATCTTAAAAATCTGAATCCTAAAGGTTCAAAAATATTTTTTTATTGGATGATTTGACATGGAATGTGACCTACATACAGGTCAAAACCTGGCTCGTCCTTAAATTTTGCACACTATTGTATTTAGTGCACAAACTTAATGTACCATTACAGTTCAGCAAACTTTTAAGGGCTTATACTGCCCTGCTATGTACAGTGTTTAGCTGATACTGTTCCATGCAGGCTGCCAGGAGTCTACCAATTAGACAATGCGGCCATGCATAAAAATGTAATACACTACTTACAGTGAACCTGCTTGTCCTGATTTGATGGGAAACCAAATGTTCACAAGCACTAATTGTACTTATATTCAGTTCATCTGTATGATGGTAAGCCCATGCACCGTTCTGATATTATACACAGAGTGGGTAGAATCCCACTTTGGTTTTGGAAAGAGCACACACTTTTTGGTGAGAAAAAACTGAGTAGTTGAAAATTGCATATTTCAGAAAAACCACAACTACATAATCTTGTAGACTGAAGATGTTCTGTGCCTGGCACTGTAATGGTGATGGTTTACAAAATATAAGATGAATATATGAAAATTTTAATATCTTCTTTGATTTGTATCGTTTGTGATTTTTTAAATGTTTTAAAGTTTCATTTAATAAGATATGTGCAGTGATACATACCAAATTGCTTTCTACTGGATTCCATGCTATGCAGTTGCACTGGCGGCTATGTCTTGGGACTGAAAAATTTTGATTTTTTTATTTACTAGTAATTCTGTTCACACAAGAACATCAGTAAAAGAGCAACTATAAACAAACAAAATCAAAAATGCATTTATCTGAATTACCTTCCAAAAAACTGTTTGCAAATACCAACTACTTTTGCATACATAGGAACAACAGAATTTAACAGACATTAGATAAAACAAACTAGAAAACTGTACAAAGTGTGATACACTTCTGACCAAAACCAAATGCTGAAAGTGACTATAGAAATTAACAATTTTAAAATGATTACAGTAACTTTTGAGAAATCAATAAAAATGCTTGTTTTAGAAAATTAATAACAGGTTTAATAATTTTTCAAAATGCTCGAATGCAAGGGTTGACTTTAGAGTATGTTCAGTGGAATGACATCTTTCAGCATGTCATTCCAAGCATGCTCCCCTAGGTCTCGCTATTTCTCTCTCTCTCACTCACTCAACTGAAGGAATAAAAGTGTCATATTTCAGGTTACATATCTTCAAATGACCCAGGCATGTTCAACTGGTCAAAGATCTGGGAATCTCTTAAGGCTGTGGGAGTAAATCTCATATTACAGGCAGCACCCATTGGAACACTATATTACCAATATTCACAAAAATGGATTTACCACTAGCTTATGACATGTGAAGTGCACTAACAGGCCATCATACTGTCCTCTCAAAACACAACAGCTGTTTATTCAATGGCTTTGGTGAACAGATCAATCCAACTGCTCCCCAAACTATTACACTGGATGTCTGCAATGTGCATCTCTCCCTTACCCAGTCTCCTTTTTCTTTTCCAGCCATTTTTGGACATTCACTCATTCATAACTTACACCAAATTGGAACCAGATCTGAACACCATCCCAGCCTCCAATTGACCCATGTATACTACTACTACTGAAGATATTCATTATGACAAATTTGACAGCAAGGTAAATAGTTCAGTGGAACTAGAGATGTTAGCCCTCCTTCCAGCAAATGACCGATCTGTGCATGGGATCATGTGCTGAACAATAATACTCCTAATCTGGCCAGAAGTGGCTGATCTGTTATCCAAAGCCATCTATCAAATATGCCAATTGTGTCTTTCCTTGGTGCTTCCTGAAGGTCTTCTATCTGGTCTTTAAACATGTGTGCTTTCATCTTACCACTATGCCCAACACACTGATATAGTCTGCACCAACTCATTCTGCAGTACTCAAGAGTAACATTCTGAGCATTCTACTCTCCTGCAGGCTGGCTATTTGTTATGAAGAAGGAAGTAGTTTGCCTCCTTGGCGAAAAAAAAAAAAGGGGGGGGGGGGTCTCACATTTTAAATTCAACTGAGACATTAAAAATAATGTCCTGAGAAAATATTTACAAAATAATTTTCAACAGTTTTAACACATGAATGGACATTGAGACATGTACGTAATCAGAAAAAGGAAGAGAATAAATATCACATATATTGATTATCTTCAACTAGTGAAAAATATTAGCGTTCACTTTTAACACGTTATATTCTGGACGTTGGAAGTTAAAAATCCGTCCAGAATATAACGTGTTAAAAGCGAACGCTAATATTTTTCACTAGTTGAAGATAATAATCAATACATGTACAAGCAACACGTTTAATTTAAATTTGTTCCCATTATAAGAAATAAAATATATGGTTCAATAAATATCACTTCTTTTTTCTAGACTTTGTAAAATGTACTAATGTATATCACCATGCAGTCAAAATTACCTTGCCATTAAAACTACAGAAATTTAGTCAGCAGAGTATAGCAATTACAATTTATTTTTTGATAACTTGCTTACCAAACTCTCTTCCATACAAATCAAAATGTTCAAGACCATCTTCAAAGCTGAAAGAAATAAAGGTCACTTATAGATTACTGATTTCATGATCAGGAATGTGACTTGCATTTTTACTGCAAGATCGGCAAGAAAAGAATTAGTGCAAATTCTTATCACAGCACAAGCACAAACACAGTAATCAACTTGCATCATGCACAATCAGTGCAATTTATTCTAATACATATGTAAATGAACTGTTAGCACAACATCTTCAAGAGCTATAGAAAGTATCCCTGGATGTACATTCCAAATTGCATTAAGTTCTCTTATATATAATCGAATGCTCTCTCTCTCTCTCTCAAACAAACACACACACACACACACACACACACACACACACACACACACACACACACACACACACACTGTACAGTGTATGTTTGCATTATGGTACAATATACCAGCATCTTTTCTTGAAGCTGGAAAATTATCAGTTAGGCTCTAATTAAATGAGAAAGATACAATTTGAAGATTTCAAGAATACCTTACTGAAAAGACAGTTCTGGTAAACCCAAAATATTTAGAGAATACTCTAAGTGTGATATCAGTTTTATGAAGTGAATGTGAACCAGGATTTTCAGAAAATAATTTAATTATCAACCCAATCAAGACTGCACTAATAGCAAAAGTATTTTCTTCCTTTCCTTAATATTGTAGGTTGAACTCCATGTTCCAACCTCGCAAATTAAGTCTATTCAAGGCTGCTTCAAGAATGCCCTTTCAAATTTTCTTTAAAAACCTTGCCACGAAACCATACATACATATACACTGAGTGGCCACTTTATTATGACCACTTCACAGTTTTAAGCAAATGAGCTATGGTTGCACGCTGTTGCCGCCAGAGGACGAGTCTAGTATAAAAAGGGAAAGCTTAGTGCTTGCAACAGTAGTAGAAGTGATTTTTGCGTGACAAGATGGGTAAAAATACGACTTGACAGACTTTCAACATGGGATGATTGTAGGAGCCCGGAGCCATGGAGCGAGTATCATCGAAACCGCCACATTCGTGAAATGTTCCAGAGCAGCTGTTTTTAAAGTGTTTAAAGACTGGACTGTCAGCCAAAAAAACTGGGTCTCTACGTGCAATGTGTGGTCGTCATCGACTAGTGACTGCTCTGGCGGAACGGAGAGTGTCCAAACTGGTAACAGACAACAGAAGGGCAACAGTGCAGCAAATTACAGACCATCTTAATCAAGGATTCCCTCAAATGATCTCTACATGCACTGTTCGTCATACACTGCATCAGATGGGATATGGCAGCCGAAGGCTTGTTCGAACACCTTTGCTATCTGCAGTTAACAAGAGAAAACGTCTCCAGTTCGTACAGGAGCACAAGGATTTGACAGTCGATAATTGGAAGCAAATTATGTGGTCCGATGAATCACGTTTTCAGTTGCACCATGACGATGGCAGAGTGAGAATTTGGCGGAAACAGCACAAAGGCATGGACCCCAAATGCATTGCTACAACCCTTCAAGCTAGTGAAGGCAACGTTATGGTTTGGGGAATGTCTTCCTGGCATGCTTTGGGCCCTTTAATTCGTGTTGATCAACGTCCGACTGGCATGTCATATCTAAACATCATTGCGGACCAAGTGCATCCTGTCATGTGGATGGTTTATCCCAATGGCGATGGCTACTTTCAACAAGATAATGCGTCCTGCCATAGTGCTTGTATTGTACAGGATTGGTTTCAGGAACATGCCGGTGAGTTTACTTTGCTTAGGTGGCCTCCACAATCTCCAGATCTCAACCCCATTGAGAATTTGTGGGATGAAGTTGAACAAGCCATCAGATAGCTGGATCCACAACCCTGCAATCTCACACTCCTGGAAAGTGCTATTCATCAAGCATGGTGTCAGATTCCACAAACCACCTATCAACATCTCGTGGAGTCCATGCCACGAAGAATCGACGCAGCATTAAAAAGGCAAAAGGTGGCCGAACGAAGTACTGAGGGGGTGGTCATAATAAAGTGGCCACTCCGTGTATATGTATGTATATATCAGGGTTCACACTCATTTTTAAGAATGATAATTACAGGCTTTTTTAAAGACTCAAGAATCTATCTATATCTACACACACTGAGTGATCACTGAACTACAACCACAACTATCAAAAGTGGATGCCACCTGTCAATCGCATGATTTCCGAGAGGGTGCAAATCGACAAACATAGCATATATAAGGTGTGAGAGGAGCAGTAGGTAGTGAAATTCGGAGTGTTATGAGTAAACAGAAGGATTTACCAGACTTGTACAAAAAACTAGCGGATAATGCTTACCTTGGCATTCCTTTCTAGCGACGGGAACATTTCACGCACGTGTTTTCTGGTCTTTGTTGATGTTATTGTCCTAAAGTCCGTTGTATGCGATGACTGGCTTTATACTCATTGGATCTTTGCCTTAGGATTCAAACATCAATTTTTACCGTTCTTTATACTCGAAATTTTCGCCCATACTCTGGGCATCTTCAGGAGCGTGGCGACTTTACCACCGATGTTCGTGGTTAACTTCGCGCTAATGGAGTCCGATACTCCTTGTTGCCATTCGTCGGAAAAACTTTCCTGGATATATTTCGTTATCAAGCCCGGCTGACGCCATCTATGTTTCGTTAAGAACACTTTTTTTTTTTTTTTTTTTAACCATGAACATCGGTGGTAAAGTCGCCACGCTCCTGAAGATGCCCAGAGTATGGGCGAAAATTTCGAGTATAAAGAACGGTAAAAATTGATGTTTGAATCCTAAGGCAAAGATCCAATGAGTATAAAGCCAGTCATCGCATACAATGGACTTTAGGACAATAACATCAACAAAGACCGGAAAACACGTGCGTGAAATGTTCCCGTCGCTAGAAAGGAATGCCAAGGTAAGCATTATCCGCTAGTTTTTTGTACAAGTTACTTTGAAATATCGCACGTAAAAGAGAATAGTACAATAATTAGAGCTATATAATAGTCAGAATTAGAACTACTAAGTGGAATTGATTTACCAGACTTTGAGAAGGGACAGATTGTGGGAGCTCAGAGAGCAGGTGCTTAGATTTCCCAAACAGTTGAACTGGTGGGTTGTTCGCGAGCTGCCCAGTGATGTATTCAGGCATCTTCTAGGGGGAGCGTAGCCCCCGAAAATCTATGAATGCCCACCCCCACCCCAGGGTTTTTGGACTATCTTCCCTTATATTTTGTCTAATTGTGTTCGTTTAGAACTGAATTTTTAGAGAAATTAATTTAAAAAAATTAAGAAAATGAGGGAAAATATAATAATAAAAAAAATCCACATGAACTTCAATTTGAAATTTCTATCATCCTTCAACAAAACATTAAACAGCCGTAGACGAAGGGGCAATTTTTCAAACACTGACAGCTCAGACTACCTCCACAATAAAAACCCAATTACACACATTAGAGATGTTTGGTCATATTTTGGAAGCTGACATTCAGTTTTATTTCAGTCTTCTGGATACCAATATTACATGTATATGGCTAAGCCTCAGTGTAGCTAACATGATGTTAGTGTTTCCAATACAACAAAACATTTGCTACCTAATTTTTAACAATAGCAATTATTATATTTTTTTTTTTTTTTTTGGCGGTGGTGTTTTACACTCTGTGACAAAAATAAAATAAAAAATAAAAAACACTTCAATCTGGCATCGAAACGGTTAGTTAGTTTTAGTTTTTTTACTATTTGCTAATCTAAATAATCTGAAACCAAATCGCAGGGGAATGGCTTACATCATACGTTTTCAGGTAACGCTGTGATGAATGATTCCTTAGTAATCAGAAACACAATTGTAGTAAGGCGAGGACATTTTTACCACTCCTAATGTCTTGAGGGGATTTTCTCCAACACAAGCCTTACCTTTACTAGTGTCCTCAATATTTTACACCCCACCTCATAGTGAAATTCGTAGTCCATTGCTGAATTAAAGCAAAGGTATAACATTTTTACATTTTTAATCACTTGTATGTGTAGGTCAGGGAGAAAACGGATGGGGGAGCGCAGAGAGGCAGGCGCGTCGCCTGCTCGATGCGTGCTCTCGCTCGGAAAAAGGGTTAGCGCCTCTGGCAGAGAATGCAGGAGTCAATCAGGAGGTGAGGAGAGGTCACTAGGGAAAAACTTCGAGTTAGGAAGAGACAGTGGTTGGAGTGGAGCGGGGAAGGTACTGGGGGCAGCACAGAAAGAAAGTTGGTCGTAGGACGCATGCTAGATAGAGCACAGGAAAAAGTTCGTTGCTGGAAGAGCCGGAGGGAGATACCGGTTGTCTGTAACGAAGTACGGAGAAAACTATCTACGAGGACACGTGTTTCGGGAATAGAACACGAGGCTTAGCTTTCCAAACAAAAGAAGTGTGAGGTGAACAAAAGTTTCCGGCCAATAAAGACTTTCACGTTCGCGATAGGGAAAGAACTTGCAAAGGTTTATTTGCAGAAAAGAGTATTCCATTAATGAATAGGGACTCTGGCATTTTTTTGCGGAACTGCAACTTGCAGGAGTTCGTGTTACGGAACAAAAGCTGCCAGGATTGATTATCTTTGATTAAACATTTTTTGTTAAGTTTCAAACAAGCCTAATGTTGAATTCATGCTTTGAATGTCTTGCCATTAATTTTACTTCCCCTCTCCCAAATAGCAGATCATTTTAGTAAAGCTGGGAGAGTAAGAACGCCGGGCTGTCTTCAGCTTTTCGTTGATAGATAGTTTCCATACAAAAAGAACCTTATAAATTTTTACTTCCTGCTGTGGGTAATTTTCGACAGCACGGGAAGCCATGATCATTTAGCTGATAAGCAATAATTTACGTAATGAGCTTCCACCCCTACAAGGCCTTTTAGTTTGATTTGAAAGGTTCTTAATGTGAGAATGATGATCCTTGATCTTTTTCCAATGCATAAACGCAGATGTTATACAATCCATTCCATATTACTGTTTCTAAATATCAGATTGAAATAGTTTATTTGATACCATTTAGAACAAAGACCACTGTGTGTGTCACAGAGAGAGAGAGAGAGAGAGAGAGAGAGAGAGAGAGAGAGAGAGAGAGAGAGAGAGAGAGAGAGAGAGAGAGAGAGAGAGAGAGAGAGAGAGAGAGAGAGAGAGAGAGACTTCTTTTCCAAATAAAGCACAGCTTTCTCAAAAGGGAGCATAAGTGTAAATTGTGTTTTCCCTTGTATCTCTGCTTCAAAGTATAATTTGAAAAATTCTTTTTGCATATTGGATAAAGTTCATGATGAGGGGAGAATGCTTTGCATATAGTTTCTAAATTTTTTATATTAAACACTTTTGCCACTAGGGAGCTTAAGTGCATTGCTTCTATTTCTAATGTGCTCACAGCAATATCTGCACTCCTGAAAATTTTATTGAAAAAATTCTTTTGTCAGATACCACTTCACGAAGTAAAACTTTTATGCACATTTTCTGCTCATAATAATGCACAATTTTTCCACCACGGACATAGACAACATACATCCTACTTTTCTCTATGTAGCTTGTAATTTTGAAAAATTCTTACTTGGCCAGGGATGTTTTACATGTAATTTCTGATTTTTTGTAATGAACAATTTTGGGGCACAGAGGGCATAAGTTCATGTTTCTGTTCACAACATATTTTAGCAATATTTGTGCAACTAAAAACCTGAATTTTCATAATGCTCAGTTCTGCCATTCGATGGTGCAAGTGTGTATTTCTATTTCCAATCGCATCTCTGCTTCTAAACACTCAATTGAAAAAAACTTTGTTTTGTACTGCATAACATTTGCTATAGTAAAAAGATTTCAGTTCTCATTGTCCTCTTTCAATAATACAGTAAAACTTCCATAACTCAAATCTTCAAGGGAACCACGATTAACTTTGAGTTGTAGAAAATTCGAGTTACAGAATTAATCCATATATTTCAGCAATATCTTTTTTTCTTTATTTCCCTAGTATCCACTTCTTGCGTTATCTTTATTTTTTCCTGCAAGGATAACACTTTTAGCTTCGTTTTAGACATCACAAAAATTTCCACTACACGATAGACTTGGCTTTTTCTAAAACTGGGTGCCCAGCACTCACTGCCTGAAATGGGCCCAAAAGAATGCAGACTTAAAGAACTTTCAAAAGAATTCTACTCCCATGCTACTGAACAGGCCCTGTAGCTAAAGGCAAAATCCTCCAGAATGGTCCACCTCAAAGGGATTAAAACACCCTTTTCACAGGGTGGATGAGATAGGGGATTCTAATTTGTCCAGCTAACCTTGTTTGACCTAACCTTGGGTTTGAGCCCCCAAGCACCTACAAGACTAGCAACAGGTGGAATTTGTTTTTAATTTGAGTTTTAGAAAATGATTTTCACAGGTTATTTTTCACAAAACAACGTTCTGAGTTATGGAAAAATTCAAGTTTAAGAAATTCGACTTATAGAAGAAAAAAAGCATGAAAAAAGAGAATTTTTTTTATGCCAAAATTCTTCGAGTTACAGAGAAATTCAACTCGTAGAAGTTCGAGTTTCAGAAGTTTTACTGTAGAGTTTTTCCACTAGAGGCATGTATGTAAATACTTTTTTCTTGCCCTGTCTCCTCTCAGATATATTCGGAAAATTCTTTTTCCTTACCTTTTTGCTATGAAAAATGTGATGAGCATATTTTCTACCTTCCTGTTATTCCAGTTCTGCTGCCAGGGAGTGTCAGTGTATATTGTTATTTGAAAGAATATATAAAAATCTAAAAATGCCATGGGAAAATCCTCATTTGATAAGATATTCCTCATTATGAAGACTATTTTGCAACCATTTTCTCCTTTATGTAATGCATTAATTACTTTCCCATCTAGGGGGCGTAAAATTAATCACATTTTCTCCTCCATATCTAATTTTGTCACCCTTTGATTTGAAAAATCCCTTTTGCCTCAGATATCTTTCTCTGTGAGAAATATTTTGCACACAATTTGTGATATTTTGTAGCACACATTTCAGACACTAGTGGCCAAAAGTAGCTATTTCTATTGGATGTTTTACCAATTGTTGAAATTCAGTTGAATTTTTTTCTTTTCTTTTCTTTTCATAACTGGTTCTATTTAGGGCTGGATTAAGATCTTAGTGGGCCTCTAGGCTAAGGCATTTGAGTGGGCCCTCAAAAAATTATGATGGAGAATCATTGTGAAGTCCATTAAACACGAAACTGTAGCAATATGCTTGTGACAATTAATACGTAGTGCATTCTTCAAACAAACAAATTATCTGCTGAGTTTTCATAAGTCACTGTATTTTCCATTGTTCTCATAGGAACATGAGTTAAAAGCTTAAGATTCTGAGATTCTGTCTGGGATTTTCTAATGATTTAGAAAATCCAAAGACAAATTTGGGAATTGTATACTTTTCTTAGTGCACCTCTTTTGTTATGCAATGTGAAACCACAGAGGACTTTAACCATTAACGGTTCCAAGTGCATGGGAGGTGTGGGTGGATGACAGTGAAAAAGCTGAAAATGTCTCGCCGACCCCGCTGTACACAGCAACATGAAACCTTTACCCTTGGTGAGTCACTGGCTTGAAATCTGTTCTTCTACCAGCCTCTGTTTCAGACCAAGTGAAATCACACGAGACAATTAAAACTATTTTACAAACCTCTCCCTCCACCTACCTATCTATCTATTATTTGCCCAGGCATATCTCCTGGGACCTTGGTCATGGTGGGCCATAAGGCTATATAGCCCCTACAGACCCCCTCTTAATCTGGCCCTAGTTCTATTCACAGTGAAGAATACTGCTCACATATGCGTATTTCAAAGTTCATGCAGTTTTCTTGTATGGGGAATAAATGCATTCTCATTTTTATTGAATTTTTCCTTTTACAAAATTTTGCTTTGAAATATTTTTCATGCCAGAAAATATTCAAAAGACATCCTCATTACACCTGAGAACTTGGAATCATCCTTCTTGTTACTAATTAAACCACTTTGTTTAATCATACTAAAAATGTAATAAATTCAGCGCACATCTCATTTTTGATGAAAAGCAATGTTTCTCCAAGATACACTGACCTAATATCAATATCTGAACACCCTCAGGTCTACAAATAATCTTTATTTACAGAAAATTAAATATTGTGTGCTGAAACCTTTGGGCCTTAGGGCAATTTCTGGTCTACATAGAATACTCTCCATCAGTTTTTATTGTAAATGTCAGCCAATATGTTACCCCATTTGGTCTTCTTTTTTTTTTTTTTTTTTTTTTGATTGGGGGTTTAACGACCACCGTGAGCAACTCAATGGGCTATAAGCAGTCGCCCGTCCCTAATTTAGGGTCACTGGTTCCAGGGAAGGGAGAGAGCCAGTGCCGTAAGACAAACACAACATCCATGCCTCACCGGGATTCGAACCCGGACCCCGTTCGGACGAATGATCAGAGGCCATCGCTTAGACCACTGCGCCACCGGGGCGGCATATTTGGTCTTCAAAGCAGTGACCAGTTCTGCTTTGACTGTTGGGCAACCTTTTCTTCCACACACACGACAATCCATTTCATCCCAGAGATTCCCTACAGAATTCAAGGAAGGACTTTGGACAGGTGAGTCCAACTTTTTGAGGCAATGTGTAACAATGCAAGCAGTATGGCATGCTATGCTGCCTTTCTGACAGAGGTATGGGTCATCCACAAAGTACTGCCACAACATTAATTGTGCAAAATTTTTCAAAATGTGTAGATAAAGCTCAGCATTTGTGGTTTTGTCCAGAATAACTAATAGGTCTATGTCGAACCATGAAAAACAGCTCCATATCATTACACTGCCTCCACCAAAGTTCATTGTCTGGACAAAAGTCTGGAAGGTACACTCAGCACCTGCCACATCCAGGAATGACCATCACACTGGTAAACTCTGTACCATGACTCAGCAGTTCATAGAAAAAAAAATTATCAGTCTGCAGTTCAAGATTGAAGTTTTTTACACTACACTAATCAGTGTACAGCATTAATAAAAAAGATTAGCAGTTTGTAGATAGCTGCTTGACCGTGTTGTAACCCATGTGATGTAGCATCCTACATACTATGCTGGTGCTAACATCAGTCCCAACAGACTTACATAGTGTATGAGTGATTTGAGATAACACTAATTTGTGTTCTGAGCACACACTTCTTTGCAGGGCTCTCCTGTCACATTCTGTTAGATTCGGAAGTTTACTGCATTGCTTCTTGGCAGATTCAGCCCCTGTCTGCTACTATTTACATATCACATCCCCAACCAATGACCTAGGGATTTTCAATGCAGCTGAAATGTCACATGTGGAGTGATTGCTTAGGTGGCACACTGTTATTAATCCAAGCTAGGAATCAGTCAACTCTATCAATTTAGGCATCTTCAGTTCACAGCTGTGCTACTGCCTTATCATTGTCCTACAAGCATATTTACAGTTGGGTCTGTGATATGGTACTTGTCTAGGAGTGAATTTACTATCAATAGAGGGGTGTCTGGATATTAATGGTAGTGCAGTGTAGTTTATTTTCACAGTCTGCCAACACTGCCACACTGACTCTGAGACATCCAAAGGCCAATAAGATCACCACAGTAGTCCACAGTTGAACATGTCTCAAATGTGATTCAAAGGCACCTGACCTAAAATTCAATGCCTGCACTTTTGATTTATCAGTAATTGCACACAGCACACTATATAATTTTGAAGCTATGTAGCTCACTTTAAGAATGGCACAATAACAAAATAACAACACCGACAGAAAGGAAAGGTCCACAGTAACTAAATAATTGTTTTTTATAGTTCTGGAATGTTTTCATTGGGAAAAAAAATTAAAACTAACTTACTTCCTCTTTAGCAGCATGCTTACGTCTGTAACAAGCCATGGCTATGAACTCTTGATGCGCAATGACAGGAACTGCAGAGCGAGCAGCATATATTTGTGACCTTCTGCCAATTATATCACAACTGTGAATTCCCAAATGGATGAGTAGCACAGCTATGGGACAATATCTGTCACCTATGATTGCCAGTCAAAGTAAAATGACTAAATGGACATATCATGTTACTTATAATTTGCAAAAATGAGGGTGCCTTTTGACAGCACATACCTACCTTCATATGTACAGAGTGAGCAAAAAGTTCCTTTTTTGTTTTTTTCTTCAGAAGCATTTGCAGGCATTTTCTAAATGTGTAGGAAGTAAACTGTTGCGACAGCTCCACACGAGAACTCTTCAAGGTCATATACTGCTTGTGGCCTGAGTATGGGGTAGTTTGATATCATACGAAAACCGGAACTCAAATGAAATTTTGTGCAAGATTGGGAATGCATTGCACTTTCCATCGCTAAGTAATCTGGGGATGGGACTTACATGCAAGCAAAGAGTTCATTGATCAGAAGTTTATTTTTTGGTTGTCTTATGAGCAATGAATTTCCGTATCTACCCATCAAAAATTTCTGCAGCATGGTGCACCTAGCAAATCAACAATAAGCAATTTAATCCATAGATTTTACAAAGCTAGAAGTGTTTCTGATTGACCCAGAAGTGGCTGGCAGAAGAGATTAACACCTGAAGTTCTTAATGACGTTCATCAGAGATTCCAATAGTCATAACAAAAATTCCTTCAACAGCTGTCAAAACAGGTTCAATGTCCTTATATAGTTCTGTCTGCACAGCTACAGACATTTTGAGTCTCCATGCATAGAGTGAAAGTGATTCATGAGCTGAAAAGCTGAAATAATTTAATATGGATATGAGGATGCATTACTGTCACTGGTTCTGAAATTTTACATGAAGAAAGACAATCTTGTGACAGTCTTTTTTTTTTTTTTTTGTACAGATGAAGCCTGGTCTTATTTGAGTGGATATGTGAACTCACAAAATATGCGATATTAACCCATATCTGGCATGAAGCTCCGTTACATTTTCGGAAGATCAGTAGAGTGGTGTGCCATATTCCAACGGAAATTAGTAGGGCACCCCTTTTTCAATAATGCCAACTTTAACATTTATCAGAATTTGCTCTTTCAGTTTGTGGGTCTTCTAGTAGAACAAGAATGTTCTTCATGGTTTTAGTAAGATGTAGTCCCATGCCATACTATAAACACATGAATGAACTTCATTGAAGGCTCTTCAACAACTACATCAACTCAGAGGGGGTCTGGCCTCTACAATCCCCAGTTTTATCATCTTCAATTTTCAGTTGGAGTACTCGAACAAAAGACTAATTCAAAATTGAAGCTCATATCTAGGCCTAATGTATAGGCCAGACATCACTACTATTCGGTTTTTATGTGCGTTATTTCAACATATATTGGAATACTCCAGAAAGTATTGCTTATCGCTGAGGTCCGCTTGTTGTTGTTTTTTGGTACAGATTTTTTGTTTATGCCGATTTGGTCCCCATCCCTGTCCTTCACTCTGTGCCTAGATGCCTTGGTCCCTATTCATTTCAACCTTCTTTTCTTACTCGAGTGTTACGAATATTTAAAATCTCATGATGAATATATAAAACTTCCATAAAATACAACCACAGAAGGTTAAAACCTAGATACTACCGGCGAGGCACTGTAGGTCAGGGAAAAAATTGAAGTTCCCAACGAACCAAACCTTCTCTAGCAGCATCAAGTTTTGGTAGAAAACACTAAAACAATCAACACAAAACACACCAAAGACCTGGTAAAAACGGAAGAGCTTAAAATTTAGACAAAGAACACCAACTAAAAACCATTAAAAATGCTCGAAATTTTTCGCCCAACACTTTGAGCATCATCAGGAGCTTGGCAATGTCCCCCACCGATGTTCATGGTTCACCTATTACCTTTGGAGTGTGATACTCTGAGACTGCCTTTCGTTGGAGACACTGTGAGAGATATCAAAACCATGCTGGTGCCATCTATATGTTCAACCATTATCTAATTGTTGATGATCGCAGATACGGTCCTTTCCTTCGTATTTTCTTTTTCCTCTATTATTACCTCTTCTTTTATGCCGATTTTTCAAGTGTTGTTCAGTTTCCTGCCTAATTAAATCTTTCCAGTGATTAGATAACGTATTTGGGTCATTATGATTACGTAATCTGTTCTTATTTTTAGCACGTCTTTTGTAAAAAAAGATTACGCTTATGTTGCCAGTTTGTCCGTCCGTCCGTCTGTCTGTACCCACGATATCTCTGCAACTATTAGTTCGATTTGAAAAATTCTTTTTGCATTGGAAAGCTTGAAATATGCGAATGAAGATCCTTCATTTTCTTTTTTTTTTTCACCATGTACAATTTTGCCGCTAGAGGGCGTAAATGCAGATGATGTCAAATTCAAAAATACGTTTTATTCTACATATTTGCTTCTAAACATCCGATTGAAAAAATTCTTTTATCTTTCGATTCCATTTATGTCGAAGAGTATTTTAGATATAGTTACTTTTTTCAAATTACACATAGATTTTTTGCTAGGGGGCGTAAAAGTAAATTACATTTTTCCCGATAACTCTTTCTAAAATTCCGATTTGAAAATTTTTTTCTTCAGCGGATACACCTCCCGATGGAAAATATTTTGCATATAATTTTAAATTTTTGGCAAAGAATACTTTGGCCACCAGGGGGCGTAATTGTTACTTTTTGCTTCTGATGTATTTGCCATAAAATCTGAGCTTCTAAAATATCGATTGAAAAAATTCTTTCGTGAACTGATGCCACTCACATTGATAAACCTTTTTGGAATATTTTCTTCTTAAAATATTCCACAGTTTCTCCACCAGGGCACGTAGATGTATATCTTATTTTTGTGAATATCTCTACTTCTAGGAGTCCGATTTGAAAAATTCCTTCTTTGTTGGATAGCGTTTTCAGTGTGACATGTTTTTCATATAATTTCAAAATTTTCAAGTAATTTATAGACTTTCCACTAGGGGGCGTAGAGGTAAATTGTGTTTCCCCATATATCTCTGCTTCTAAATCTCCAATTTGAAAAATTCTTTCTGCACTGGATACAGCTCCTGATGGGAAATCGTTTGCATATAATTTCTAATTTTTGTAAAAAAAATGGTTTGGCCACCAGGGGGCATAAGTTTTAATTTCCACTTCTGATGTATTTGCAGCACAATATGAGTTTCTAGACTGAAAAAAACAACTTTGTTTGTAGACCAATACTACTCATGTCGACAAACCTTTTAGGAATATGTTCTTCTTGAAATAATGCATGGTTTCTATGCCAGGGGGCGTAGATGTATCTTATTTTTGTCAATATCTCTACTTCTTGAACTCTGATTTGAAAAATTCCTTCTTTGTTGGACAGTGTTTTCGATGCAAAATGTTTTTCCTATAAATTCAAAATTTTTAAGTAAATCATAGACTTTCCGCTACGGGGAACAAATTGTGTTTTCTGCTTCTAAAACTCCAATTTGAAAAATTCTTCCTGTATAGCATACAAGACCTGATGGAAAATATTTTTCACATAATTTCTAATGTTTGGTAAAGAATGGTTTGGCCACCAGGGAACATAAGTGTTAATTTCTGCTTATGATGTATTTGTAGCAAAATCTAGGCTCCTGCAAACGACTAAATTTTTTTTTCTTGGACCGATACCGCTCGTATGGAAAAACCTTTTGAGAATACTTTCTTCCTAAAATAATGCATGGTTTTCCCACCAGGGAACGTAAAGCCATCTTATTTTTGTCGATATCTCTGTTTTTAAGAGTCCGATTTGGAAAATTATTTCTGTGTTGGAGAGCGTTTCCAGTACGAAATGTTTCTCATATAAATTCATGTTTTTCTTAAAGCACAAGTCTGCAACCAGAGGGCGTATGCTCACGATTCCGTTTACAGCAATATCTGAAAGATTAAAAACCCGATTGAAAAACTTCTTTTTTCCGTTAGATACTATTGATTTCCATACCGGTTCTATTGACTTTGAATAGCTTTCATAAATTTAATTTGTGTCAGAACGGATTCAAAAGACGTGCTTATTACACCCGAAAATTCGGTGTCATCTTTCTTGTTATAAATTAAAATCGATTCTTCCATTCTCAGATGTCGCTCTGATCTATTATTCCTTTTTAACATCTTAATCTCTTCAAATTTTGGGTATGTTTGGTTATCCATACAAAATTGAACTAAAGCTGTTTTGGCTTTTTTTTTTCTTTTGCCAGTTCAAAATATGTTGGTTAAGCCTTTTTTTAATTTGTTCTTTGTACTTCTTATGTAGGAGATTAGGAGATTGGTGGTATGTGATGAATAGGTATTTCATAAGTTCCTGATGCCTCTAAAATCTTGTTTCCTCTCTTGTTATTAATTGTCAGACTCTTCACCGAGCACCCTAACTGCAAGCCATATTTTGCACATTGTTGATTTCTTTAGTGATACTTTCTAACTATCTATTATGAAGATGAAAGATTCCTCACTAGTTGGTATAAAAAACCAATGAATACTAACAGACTATTGGATTTCAATTCCTATCATCCAGCTTCTATTAAGAAAAATGTAGCAAGTCAGTTTTTAGAAAAAATTTATAAAATAGTATCTACAGCAGATGAGAAAGAAGCCCATAAAGAGGAACTTAAAGTCATACTTTCAGAAAATAACTATCCTAAAGAAGAAATTGAGAAGCTACTAAATATTAATGGTACAAAGAACCTGCAAAAGCAACAAGCAAAATTCACTAAAAAAATTTCTTATCACAAAGGTTTATTTGAGTCTTTAAAGAGAATTAGTAAGAAGTACAATATTAGGCTAGTTCCAAGTTTAGAGAACAAAGTTAAAAAAAATTTCCTTAAATAGTTCAAAGAGAAGATATTTTAAAAACGTAAGGTGTAGTCCATGAAGTAAAATGTAGTTGTGGACTATCTTACATAGGTGAAACAGTTCGCACACTAGAAACTCGTATAGCAGAGCATAAAGCTGCTATAAAAAATTGCTCCAACAAGACTGGTTTAGATAGGTATGTAAGAGAAACTAGTCACAGCGTGGATTGGAATTCCCTTAAAGTCATCAGTTTCCAAAGCAATTTTCAAAAAAAAAAAAAAAAAGCTAAAAGAAGGAATAGAGATTGAGAAAAATCAAAATTCCACCATCAATGACTGCAAAGGATTTTCCCTGCCTAACATCTGGCAGGATTTGATGAAAACTAACCGTAACCTTCAAGGTTAACCGTAACCGCGATGACGGGAATAGGTGACAACAAAAAGACAGCCTGAAGAAGAACAGTTTTCTCCAAAAATTTGCAATTTAAATAAAAAAAATTCCTAGTAAAATTCCTATAATAGTTGTTTTTGATTAGTAATTGCTCCTATATATTTTAATTTTTTAGTTCTTTTCCTCTGAACTCTAGATTTGTTATTCTCATGACCATTGTTTTCCCTAGCCTCTTAACCTTGTAAATCCATTTATTTACCAGCTTATCAGGGTAACTGTAATTATATGCTATTTTTCTTATATATGGTAGTTCTTGATCCTTTAATTTGTTATTTGATGAATGAGTATATGCTCTTCTAATCAAGTTCACTATACTATTTTTTTTTTTTTATGTATGATAGGATGGTGTGATGTAAACGGAATAAGTACTGGAATATATCTTTCCTGAAAACAGTGTGGTCAAAATTTCTTTTTTTTTTTTTAATCAGCATGACATCTAAAAATGACAACATTTGATTTCTTCAAATTTTATTGTCAATTCTATGGTGTTGCATGTTTCAGTAAAATGTTTTGCCAAGCCTTGTAGTTCTTTTTTATTAAGCTTTGATATTATAAAAATATCATCTACATATCTTGCATACAACAGGGTTTCTCAGGTAATGTCTTAATTACTGTATGTTTGATATAGGCCATCACCACTTCTGCATATAGAGCCGACAAAGGTGATCCCGTTTGGTCCTCCTTACAGTTGTTTATAGATCGAACCTTCAAATTGAAAGATATTATTATCCTTAATAAAGCACATCATTTTCTTCAATTCTGTTATTTGAGTCATATTTAAACTAGTTGTTTTAATCCTAGTTGTAAATGAATTTATGGCACCTCAATTCATAGTGTACTGTGGAATTAACTTTTTTACAGGTCTTATAGAGGTTATTATTCAAAAAAGTTGGTGGTCAAATTTTCGAACTAAAGCCTAGTTCGTCATCAGGGACTACGTCACTAGAGTAGTTGCTGCCACTCAGTTGGAACAGTCCAACCGCAATTATCGTTAATTGTGGTACTACTACTTCTTGCTATTTCGATCCCTTCTTCTAGTTTCCTCTTTACTAAGTTTGACTGGTGGGCGATTATTCTTACTGAGTCTCAATTTATGGAGTGTCCACTTGCTTGTATATGCCTGTCTAGCCCTGTTTTGCTACTAATGTTCCTAATAGCTGCTTGGTGTTCTTTCATGCAGACTTTAATACTTCTCCCAGTTTCTCCTATATAGCTGAGTCCGCAGTTACAGTCGATGCAATATATTACTCCTTCTTGAAATTGGATGTCCACTTCTTTCTGCTTTAAAGCTGGCAGGAATTTCTTCAATTTGTTATTTAGATCTGGAGCAAGCCTGATATTATATTTTGCTCCGATCCTCTTCAGTTTTTCGAAAAGTCCCTTGTGGTACGTAATTTTGCTGGTGAATTTGAAGTTGTTTATTTCCTGCTTCTTTTTTGGCACTTGTCTAAATAATTTCTCAACATATGGGGAGGGGTAATTGTTTTCTGCCAATATTTCTTTTAATTCTTCTCTGTGAAGATCTTTTTGAGTATCTGAAGAGACCAGGACTTCAATTTTTTCCAAAAATTGTCTCTCCGTATTCGATTTCATATAATCAGGGTGGAATGATCAGAAGTCTAACATCTTCCCTGTGTTAGTGGGTTTTCTAAAAAGCTGAGTAAATATTCTCCCCTCTCTTGAGGTCAAGGTTAAATCAAGGAAACTGATGCCATGGTCTTTTTCCAGTACAGTCGATGCAATATATCTATATGTCTTTTTCCAGTACAGTCGATGCATTTTCTAGCAAGCTAAATTCTGCCAGAATCTGAGATGGTAGAGATTGGTCTACAGTATCTACTATAAATAGGACATCATCCATGTATCTTACATAGAGAGCAAATATTGAAGGTTGTGTAAGGATTTTTGCCTCTGGTTTACTTACGTAATAATTTGCTAGCAGAGGTGCTAGTGGAGAACCCATTGCAAGTCCTGAAGTTTGCCTGTAATATTTCTTTCCAAATTGGAAGAAATTATTCTTGAAAAAAACAGGAGCAGTTCATATATGCCAAGCAGTATTTCTCTATTGTGATTATGGAATACTATTTTTTCCGCCAGGTCATTCGCAATGAATTCCAGTAGGAGGTCCAGGTTAATGTTGGTACCCTTAGATACTATATCCAGGCTTGCCATTACTGGATGAATTAATTCTGGCAAGTTGTCTAGTTTTTCTTTCAGCTGCATGGAATTTTTAAGAAGGTAGGGAGGAGAAGGGAAAATATCTCTGAGGTGAATAAGTAAATAATAACTGATGTTGGAGAGTGGTGAATTTCTAAAGTCCATTATTGAATTGTTGCATAATCAAATCAATTGCCAAATCCACTGGTGTATTAGGGTACAATGCCTTAATGTCCATTGACGCCAAATTAAATTCAGATAATACCTGATTTCTCCCTTTGATCTTTTCAATAAACTCGTAGCTGTTCTTTAATGCATATTCATTTCTCATAAATATTGGTGACAGGTAGTTGTATATATATATTTTTCTAGATTGATGAGTGGCAAATTCTTTTTATTGACAAAATAAGTCTTAATGGTGTGTTATCCTTATGGGTTTTTATCTTGGAAAAAAGTGTTGGGCAAAAAAATTTCGAGCATTTTTAATGGTTTTTGGTTGGTGTTCTTTGTCCAAATTTTAAGCTCTTCCGTTTTTACCAGGTCTTTCGTGTGCTATGTGTTGATTGTTTTTGTGTTTTCTACCAAAACTTGATGCTGCTAGAGGAAGCTTGGTTCATTGGGAACTTCAATTTTTTCCGTGACCTACAGTGCCTCGCCAGCAGTATTTAGATTTTAACCTTCTGGGGCAGTATTTTATGGAAGTTTTATCTATTCATCATGAGATTTTAAATATTCATAACACTCGAGTGAGCAAAGAAGGTGGAAACGAATAGGGACCAAGACATCTAGAGACATAGTGAAGGGCAGGGACAGCGTCGGGGACCAAATAATGTGTGTGAAAAGTGATTTTTATCCAGAAGTGGACTTCAGAGGTAAGCAATACTTTCTGGAGTATTCCAACATATGTCGAACAAAAGAGTGCACGCAGATAATCCATCTGATTTGGAAATTGAAAAACCAACTAAACATTAATTGCTACATAACAGAAATCTCCCATTAAGTGCAGAACATTTGACAACTGTGAATACATACAGGACTCAAAATTTCAGGTCTAACTCTTCTAGCCAAAAAAATTTTTCACTCGCCATCACACTTCTGTGACACGCAAGAGACAGTGAATTTGCAGAAAGTTTTCTGTTTTGATGATTGTGTACAGAAATATTTTTTTTTTAATATATATCATCATTGTCAACCATTATCAATCCACTGCTGGGCGAAGGTCTCTCCAAGCCTCTTCCACAATGGTCTGTCTTGTGCCAATCTCCTCCATGTTACTCCCACATACTTTCGAATTTCATCCACCCATCTTCCATGTGGTCTTCTTCTGGGTCTTTTCCTGTCCCTTGGAATCCAATCTAAAATTTTGACAGTCCATCGATGGTCTGTCCTTCTGGCAATATGTCCAGCACATTGCCATTTCAGGGATTTTACTCTGATCATGATATCTTCCACCCTTGTCATTTTTCTGATCTACGAGTTCCTCTTCTTATCTCTCCTGGTTACACCAACCATGCACCTCCCCATGCTTCTCTGAGTTGTCTGCAGCCTTTGTATGTCTCTTATAGTTAAGGTCCACGTCTCTGCACCATACGTAAGCATTGGAAGGATGCATTGATCAAATACTTTTCTTTTAAGACATAATGGCATATTGCTCTTGAAAATTATGCTGTTTCTTCCAAAAGCTCTCCAGGCAAGTTTTGTACGCCGATTAATTTCTTCAACAATGTGACCCTCACTTGATATCTGCTGTCCAAGATAAACGCACGCATCTGTTATCTCCAGCTTTTCTCCATCAATCGATAAATCTTCATTTCTTGTAAAAGCATTGTACATCACTTTTGTATTCTGAAAGTTCAATTTTAATCCCACTACTTTACTCTTGTCAGCAAGTTCCTGGATCATACTCTGCAGCTCTGATGAGGTAGTTGCGAAAATGACTACGTCATCAGCAAAACGAAGGTGGGTTAGATAATCTCCATTAATCTTTATCTCTTTGTTTTCCCAGTTCAGTGATTGAAAGACATTTTCCAATGTGGCATTAAAGAGCTTTGGAGATATGGTGTCACCTTGTCTCACTCCTTTTCCAATTTTTATGTGTGTTGTATTTTCAAACAGCCGAATCTTTGCACTTGCATTTTCATAGATGTTATTAATAATATTAATGTACGCATCTTCAATACCGCAGGATTTCAGAGACACTGTAACTGCTGATGGTTTCACCGAATCAAAGGCTTTTTCATAATCGATAAAAGCCATGCAAAATGGAAGTTCATATTCCCTCGCTCTTTCAATTAGTTCTCTCAGTACGTGGATATGATCTATTGTGCTGTAGCCACTCCTGAACCCAGCTTGTTCTCTCGGTTGAGTCATGTCCAGTGTCACCTTCAAGCGGTGTGAAAGAACTTTAGTGAAGATTTTATAAATCACTGATAGGAGGCTGATAGGTCTGTAGTGCCTGAGATCCTCAATGTCACCTTTTTTATGTAGCAGGATCATTGTAGCGTTGTTCCAATCCTCAGGAATCTTCCCTTCATTAAGGCATCGAGTGAAAATTTGGGCGAGTACTGTTTCGATTTCTCCACTTGCTTCTTGTATGATGTCTACAGTAATTCCATCTTCTCCTGGAGCTTTTCCCCCACTTCATGTTCTTGATTGCATGTGCAACTTCTGCTGGGAGGACTGGAAGAACTCTGGTACCTTTCATGATGCCTGGAGTACATTTATCATCCCTTTCATATAATTTGGAGTAGAAATCTTTCACTCTTATCAAAATTTCACTTCTATTTCTTGTTACAGAACCACCTTCTTTTCTCAGTGCCATAATCTGTTTTCTTCCCTTACTGAGATGTCCCTTTGCTAACTTTAGGCTTTGGTTGTTTTCAATTGCTTTCCTTACTAGTTCACAGTTGAATTTCCTTATGTCTTCAGTGATACTTTTTCGTACTGTCTTGCATAGCTCTCTATATATTCCACTTTGGAAGCCACATCTTCTTTAGTTGTCCTCATCTCTCTTCTTTTTTGCATCAACATTTTGGTTTTTCCTGATAATTTGTTCACATGCAACTTGTTCTTAGACCCAGCTAATTTTGTTGCTGTTTCCATAAGAGCTTTGGTTACTTTTCTGTTAACTTCAGAAATATCCACTTCTTCCGATGTTAGGCCTCCTAAAGCAGAGAATCTGTTCTTCAGTTCCAACTTGAAGGTATTATGGTGTTTAAGGTTGGTTATGTCAATACATTTTGTTTGTCTTATGAGCTTGCCACGTTCGAGTTTTGTGTTAAGGTGCATCTTACATCTCACCAATCTATGGTCACTACCTGTGTTGAACTTGTTTAGCACACTGCAGTCTTCTATGACGAATTTTTTTTTCACATAATAAAATCAATTTCACTTGTCGTTCCATTTGGATGTCTCCATGTCCATTTCCTGTGTGGCTTTTTCTTGAAAAAGGAGTTCAAGATGAAAAACCCTTCTGCCTCTGCAAACTCTACGAGAGTATTTCCCTGCTCGTTTCTGTTGCCGTGACCGAATTTACCTACTGAAGTTGTTTGAATAATCTGAGCCTGGTATCTTCTCGAGAGTTGGATAACGAGTCGTGCAGCTCTGTCAGAGGAACTTTCAACTTCTACAACTTTATCCTTCAGTTTCTTGTTTATTATAAATCCAACACCACTAGTTCTGCCAGTATCAGTCCCACGATAGTAGAAGAGATGTCCACTTTTCAGTTCAATGAGATCTCCTTTTCTCCCGACGATGTCCCACTTGATCCTTTGTAGTTCCTCTTCCAATTCAAGAAGCCTTGAATCAGAAGATAGGGAGCGTCCATTATATGTAGCCAAGGTCAGCATCAGATGGCAGCCTAGTCCGGTCCTCCGGGGATTCTTAGCACCCTCTGCCTTCATGTCGCACTGGCCGCTGCCTTGGCCAGGTACATTCCAGCTGCCAGAGACTGAGGGCCAAGATTTAAGTTGTGGAGTCACTTTGGAGGGGTTTGGCCATAACTCACCACGCTGGCCAAGCGGGTTGGTGAGTGTGGGATAGCATTTCCTCTAATCCCGATGGTATAGTTATACCGCTATTGGCGGTCGTCAGAGCCCCTTTAGTGGGAACAGGATGTACCACGAGAAGGCGGGGTTGACATTTGTCAAGGAGAGGCTGTGATGTTACGCATCACCTGACCTTACATCCCATATATATATATATATAACTCAACAATTGTGCTCCAGCTGAGATCTCCAAAAATAATAGTAATAATAATAACCCTTGAGGTTGTATTAAACCAGGAAAGTTATCAAAGGTCAAAAGTTTTAAGTGCTGGAGGAAAAGAAATAACTAAAATAACATTGAAAAAAAATGTCGCTCATACGTCACAACCCAGTCTCCCCATAGAGCGAATGGTCAGCACATCCACCATCATGCTACTTTTCCTCACATGTAAATATGTTTCCCGTGAATCCCGGCTGGTACGTCAAAGATTAATTGGCGTAGAGATTGGGCAAAAAATATCAGTGTTTTTGAGCATCGATGTATTTGCAAATGATAATCGATGTTTGAAACTGCAAAAGAATATTTTCTACGTCAAGTATTAAATGAATTTCTTTGTGCTGCATTCTTTTAAAGAGGAAGAGAATCTAATCTTGTCATGAATTAGCGATTTTTTCGCCGTTTTGTTCGATGTTTCACACCAAAAATAGAGTTCTTTTTCTTGATGTTACAGGAACCGATAAGTCCTGCCCCCCCCCCCATGAAATTGAGGTTTCATAACCGATGTTTGATACTGCGAAAGAGTAATCCACTCGGAGTTTTTCTGCAATAAGTAAATGAATTCATTTTTTTTGTATTCTTATAAAGAGAAAGGGAATATCACCTTTCTGTGTCGGGAATTAAAGATTATTTCGATGTTTTATCGCCAAAAATAGAGTTCTGATTTTCGATGTTACAGGAGCCGACACATCGAGGTTTATGATACATCAAGCACTTTCACAAATGTTATGGTTACTCGATATTGAATTAGTGAGCTATCACTGATATATTGAATGGCGATTTATTCATCGATGTGCCAATAATGGCTGCAGATGGGAAGCATGCGATTTTTTTGGTTCCTTAGCAAAACATCCGAGGTTTTTGCTGATAGATTGAAAATTTCCACCCACATTAAGGATGCGTGAATGTTTCAGGAATGAGTATCCACCGATGTGCCCATCCCCACTCTGAGTTAGATCTAGAAATGCATGCGGGATAAAAACGCTCCCTCCCATAATGCTTTGGGATTCCTTTCAGCGTTGACACAGTGACTGATACGCCTCTATCAGAGACTGTTTTACTGAAAACACTTCATAACGAAAAAAATAGAAAGCACAGCTAAAGACAAAACTCAAGATACCTCTACATTAAAATGTTTTAAAGATAACATTTTACTGAAAGTGAAGACACCATCACAGTTTAAAATATTTTTGTGAAGATACCGTTTGAGCTAAAAATGTTTTTGTGAAGATACAGCCCAACGGTATCAAATGCCAAACAGGAAAACAATTTAACATTTTTACTGCTCACCAACTATAAATTTCTGGTAGCCATTGGCAACTGGGCGACCGCAAATTTTGCGCCCTTACATATACCTTAAGCAATGCGGGGATCAATTTCAGCATCTTTAACAAGACAAAAATATACATCCCGTAGACAAAACATTACAGATACAGGTGACGGGAAGTTGAGATGGGCATCCCCACTGTAGAGCGGAAAAGAGCCAAACCGAATGCAAGAGATAAATAAACGGAACGCAGGGCTTCCCAACAGTGTATCGTGACCGACAAACATGGGACAACATAGTGATCTGGACCACTTTGATCGTGGATGCATTTTCGGTGAAACAGATGGCTTATTCTATTGCCCAAATGCAGAGATGCCAACATCTGAAGGAAGTCATCAGTAGTTCATATTTGCGGCGCTCGTAGTTCTTCCCTAATGAAGTCAAGTTCCCACATTAAAATTTGCAGGGTAGCATGCGTATTTCCCAGAATATACTGCTACATTTTTAGCAACATATTAATCTCGATCGGGGACAATACTTGGATAAATTTTGCAACATATTTAAGTTCCCTTAAAATGGGGAAAAAAACCCCGCCATGTGTGATTGAAAAATTATCAGCACACGGGGAACAAAACCCATGGTTTTCGGATACCCGAGACGATTTTAGACACGGACATTTTTGCGAATAACTCTCCTTGAATTTTTGAGAACTTTTTTGCTTTTTAGATCCAAGAATATTAGTAGAGGCAGGTGGCCATTTACTCGATGCTATTGCAAGTAAATTTGTACACGGCAAACACAATGGGAGCAAAGACAGAACAATTAACTTCGAAAGATTTCATAGCTTTATTATGCAGATAAATAGAAAATTAGCATTAAATGCTTATGATACGAAAAAACTAATCAAAAAGGTATTTCAAATTGCATAAATAAATCAATTCTGGAAAAAAAAGATAAAATAAAAAGGCAATGCAAATAAAATAAATAACAATAAAAACCCATGCAACGTCTCATTAACACAATAGAAGTTTTCTGCTAAGATGCGGGGAAGTAAAACGTCACAACTTAAAACGCAGGTGAGTAATGAAAACAAATTCATCAAAAAAAAAAAAAAAAAAGAATTAAGACTGAAATTAAAAGATTCCCAACAAAGAATGATCTGGGGGAAACAATCTTTAAAACAGGCTATTAAGGAAGAAAAGAAAGTTCCTGTGAATCTGACAAGATAAAATAAAACATCCCTTTGTTTAACAGAACATTTTTACAAGAGGAAAAAAAAAAAGAACTGCACTTCGCAAACCTGTCAAAGTAACAAACAATTAAGCTCTCTGCTGAAAGCGAGGAGGAGCGTGGGAAAATAGGTCACAACTGGCGCACACACCCAACAGCTAAAAAACGTCTCACCGCAGCAGCAGTGAGCAGCTACTGCTGCTAGACGTTTTCTTTGGCTGGTTGCCAAAGACACAGGGAGAGACTTTCTCTTGCTCTGGACAGAACATACTGCGCGAAGAACAAACTCCCGTGGATGTAACATAAAACAGGCAATAACACATCCTGGTAGCTTAGTTATGTGCTCTGCTGGAAAAAACAAACATTCAGGATTTCTTTGATCCACAATTGTTTCCTTCGATCTAATGACTATTTGCTCAGAGCAGTTTTTTTTTTGTTTTTTTTCTGATATCCCGCTCGCCTTTTACTATGGTGAAACAAATATGCAATAGCAATTAACTACTTAAATTACATTTTAGCAAAAAAAAACATGATTCACGGAAACACGCGACCGCTGTGAACATGGAAATTCCAACAAATAACATTCCTTGTACTGCTGCGAATGTTTGTTGGGTTTTTTTCACACCACTGGAACTGGAAGCCACTGAAGCATGCTTCATAACTACAGGAATTTACGTCACACCACAACTAATCAACTTTCAACAAGAACAGAAAACGTGGAATCGACTCTAGTCTACCTCCGTCCACCGACAACTTACGTTAGTTCAGGACGCGGTCAAGGTTTTCCCAAAGTTAACAGACGTCGTGCGTTATGAACGCCATCCCACGGCAAGCCAGGTACAAAGTCACAAGATCATACAGAATGATCTCTGCTGCAACATTTCTGCTTTCTTGTCGGCCAGCCAAACATGCTTGCTGTGTGACGGCTTCGTGACGTTACCACAAAAATCACTACATTTGACTATGCTTGACTTTTTTTTTTTTTCAAATAAATAATTTAAAAAATAATAAGTTTTCCGGAAATATCAGAGATTCCTGGAAAAATCCGTAGTTTTTCACACTTCCGTAAGTCCGTAGTTTTAACATGATATCCGTAGAAACTATGGAGGATCCGTAGTACTTGGCATCTCTGCAAATGGTAGGAACCCTAAGATTCCCAAGAGAAACCATATCAAGGGTGTACTGCGAGTATACCATCGACTGATATGCCAGTGCCCAGAGAGCAAGCAGTGGCCAACCACACGCCATTGACCACCGGGTCGATGTAGACTATCCTCCTATAAGGCCAACCGCTTGGCAATGGTGGCAAAAATCACATTCGGGTTAAATGTCAGAGACCCAAGCAGTATCAGTGAGTGAACAGTATGGCACGAGCTACATACCCTGGGCTACAGGAGCTGGTGCCCTACTCGTGTGCCTATGCTGACTGCTTATCATTAGACATTACGCCTTGTCTGGTGCACAGAACATCAGAACTGGACCTCCGCAGAGTGGCACCCTTTCAGGTGGTTGGATGAATCCCATTTCTAGCTGTACCAAGCTGAGTGTGGGTGTGGTATCAACAGCATGAGGCCATGGCTCCATTGCAACAGGTCGGCTCTGTTCAAAGCGGTGGCTGTTCTGCGATGGTTTGGGGAGCCATCTCACAGGACATCTTAGGTCCCTATAGTGTGTCTGGAGAGTTCCTTAACTGTTGCGTGCTACCAGCATGTGCTGGCTGATTCCTTACATGCTTTCATGGCCTTCGCACATCCTGCGGCGAATGGTCTATTTCAGCAGCACAATGCGCCACTCCATCGGGCTGAAACCATTCAGGCATGGCTCGAGAAACACTCACCTGAGTTTAAAACCATCCAGTGGCCCCAAGGTCCCCAGATTTAAACCCCTGTGGAATCTCTGTGATGCTGTGTAGTGGAACATCAGATCCATGGATCCTGGACAGATGTCTCGGGCAAAGTTGTGGACAATGACGCAACAGGCATGGATGGCATTACTTCCAGAAACCTTCTGGCATTTGGTGGAGTTGATACCTCAGTGATACAACCTGTAATTTGCACTTGAGGATGACCAACATGCTATTAGGTAGGTATCTCTAATGGGTGTCAATTGACTGTATTCTGAGAAGCTCATACAAAATGCACACTAATATTAAGGTAAGTGGATGCAAGTGTATATAGCAGAAAAAAATCCTGAATCTGGAGTTTGTGAACTTTTTCTCATTCTATAAACCAGTACACTACCAGGCAAGAAAAGAAGTTTTTACCACCGCGCGCGCGCAAACAAACAAACAAACAAACAAACACACAAACACACACACACACACACACACACACACACACACACACACACACACACACACACACCTCTCAGTAAAAACATTCCATAACTATGAAAATCTATTATATTCAGTTACCACAAACTTTTTCCTGTCAGTCAGTATTGTTATTTTTTCACTGCACCATTCTTATAATAAGGAGCCACAAAATTATAAAAATGTGATGCATACCATTACTAATCTATCAACTGAAAGCTCAAGTAGGACATGTCTAGTATGACTTATACACAAAAGATGAAGTATTGAACACTTCACTGAGCAAGCACACACAGCATTTGAAATGTGTTCACAAGCATTTGGGGGTAACACCAATAATAACTATAAAAAATGTACACATTCTTCATTGGTATCTTAATTGAAATCATTCTAATCACCTAAAAATTTAGTCATGTGTTCTTATATAATCACTTTTTTACATTATTATCTACTTTGGTCAAAACCAAATCACTCTTTCATGATGTTCAAGTTCCATATCTGTCAATGTAAAATACAGTAGCTTCACTTGGATACTGGCTTTCTGTATTTTGAAAAAATGCATTTTACTACATATACTCATAAATATTAAAAAAATTACTTTCAACATCTTTACTAGTCTGTGCAGTTGCATTTCCAGTGAACACTTATTTTACATTTTAGATAGCTTAAATGCTTTAACTGTGTCCAAATACTTTTGTTACTGCTAACAATAATCAATTTTGTGTTATCAGACACTGCAAAAAATGCCTGTGCTGAAATTTCACTACTGGAGTTACTTGGCCATTGATCAGTTAGGATGCAGGCTTTGAAGTCCTGGAAAAAATTGAAATGTTGTGCTTGATCTTTTGCAGTGGCGTAGGAACGGGGGGGGGTTACAGAGGTACAATGTACCCCCAAATTTTGGAGAGGGGAACATTAATATCTACTGTACTCCCCAGATATAAGCAAACACAAACCAATCATTCATAAAGAATGAACTGTAAAATTTATATGCTACTTATTTTTTTTTATTCTCTTTTTTTTCAAAGAAATATCACGGGTCATCTGTTGTTTTTTGTTTTGTTTTTTATATCCGAAGCTTGTAGTGGGAGGCTTTCATCCACCAAAAACTGGCCAACCATCTGGGAAACTCCAACAAATTAGTTCTGCAGGAAAACGAGTTCAAACGACTGCCAGCTTGAGCAGAAGAAAGGTGCCGATATTATGACACCTGTCAGTCACCTATAGCTAATGACATTGCGATGGGTTCAAACGGAGTGTCGAACTGTGCGGCGTCTTTCTTAATCGGTACCCTTTTTCGCCTTTGGCTCAACTTCCACAGAAGAGCCATAGCTCCTTTGTATTTCAGTGTCCAAGTCCCTCGGGAAGACACACATCTTTCTCTACTCATTGGTGATTGGTCATTGCCCCCTTGACATTAGTATTGGCCTCCATCTTTCTTTCATTTATGACTCAAGTTTTCTTCTATGTGTCTATGCATTTGCATTATTCATATGTAGCTTAACTAACCAACCTCTTGGAGTACTCCGTCTAGTCTGTAGTAATGGTTGTTGAGTTTTAACGTCGATTCAAAGTTGCTAATAATGGCTAAAAGAACTATTGTGGATTTTTTTTTCTTTTAATAACCCAAAGAAAGCATATTTTAATAATGAGAACGACAACCTGAATGAAAGTAATATTGGTTTTTCTGGAGGGAAGATATCTGTCCAGGAACAGGAAGATCAAAATTTAGGGAAACATTTGCTTGTGCTCAAGGCTAATGGTAAGTCTACTCTCTCTCATGTGATGGCTTAATCCTTGAGATGTAAGGTTTATGAGCTTGTACCCCCCCCCCCTAAATCAAAAGCATTCCTAGCCACTGATATTTTGCCCTCTTCTTTGCATCAGCTGCAACCAGTAAACAAACTAAGGACAAGCAATTCTCCCTACCCTCAAATGCTAACATGAATCAAGAAAGCTACCAAAAAAAGGGGGGGGACGGGACCACAGGAGAGTAGAAAGTGGCAACCCAGATGGAGAACACTCAATTTTTTAAATGTACCTTCATTATTATTATTACAATGGTGTAAAAATATTACAGTAAAGACAGCTTTTTTTTTTTTTTCAACTCTTGTAGTTTCCCTTTTTTAATGGGAATATACAGTTAAAAAGAAACAGTTGTTTGTCCTTATTTTAAGAATACTGGTGATAAATAATGTGAAGAAACAAGTGCTGTAAATAACAAGCACCTATAGCTTTCCAGAAGGGTTAATTCAGATTATCAGCACAAGAAGTCGGCATCCAAACTGCTCAGCCGCAATTGTCAACAACAGTCATCAGACACTGCTAAAAATCAAATTACATAGACAGCTGTTACAGCTCTTACTTAATGACTGCCCATTCACATTGTTGTAGCACATAAATATAAAAAACCAAAGAGATTATAGATACCTTGTCAACATAACTTTGCCGTTAGCTTGTCCAACAGCTAATAAATGGTCATGCTGGGGTTTTGGATACCATGATACACACTGAAAATTAAATCAGGATATCACGATATACATTGAAAATTATATCATTTTTTTTCAATAATTTGTCAAATATAAATCAGTTTACAGGCATATTTTATGTTTGGTATTTTATTATCTTGCATGTATAAGAAGCTAATGACATACAAACAAATTTGCAAATTGTAATGAACTTTTATGTTGGATTTTTTTTTAATATTTTTTATTACTTTCAACATCAGTGATTTAGGTCACACTGGTGATCTTTCACTATACTAAAACATTCTAGAATTTTGGGGTATTAACACCTACCTTACTAGGTGGTAAGCTATAGAACTAAGCTTTCAGACCTAAGTAAAAAATCTATAGCATGAGCTCTCAGAAATACTCTGCACAAGAGAATTTAACCTGATGTCCAAGGGCTCATTTTTTTTTTTTTTCTCCACAAGGAATATTAACTTTTGTATTATTTAGTAATAACAGTCATGTGAAATTCCGATTACTTTAACACTAAAAAAATTCAATGAACTTCATTTATGCAGTCCAATTAATTAAATCTCGGATATTTAGCAGTGAATATTAAGAAGCCAACAGACTTTTAACTCTGAGTTATTACTGACACGCAAACCTGAAAAATTAACCTCAAAATATCACATTTATCAAAGACCAACTTCTGCATCAAACAAGATGAGGCAATATACACTCACGGACAATAAACTCGCAGACAATGAAATTTGTGCACCAAGAAAGGAAGCATCGTATTGAACTGAAATTTTATGGATGTAATGATAAAGATGAATGATACACATGATAGCAAAAACAGAGCTGCCGGACAATTACAGACGGATCTGTGGCACGCAGTCCGGTCATCTTCAATAGTGTGTCGCACCGCCTCGTGCAGCAATACAGTCCAGCATGGAGGCGAAAAGACGCCTGATGTTGTCCTGCGGCAGACTGGCCCACACATGTTGGACAGTCTGCTCTAAATCCCGGATATAGCGCCGCTGCAGCAGCTGGCATTTCAACTGGTCCCACAAATGCATGATATGGGACATGTCCAGGGAGCGGGCAGTCCATGGAAGTGTCTGGACATGACTAGGTAGTCCTGGGCAACCCAAGCCGTGTGCGGGTGGGCATTATCCTGCTGGTATAACGCACCTGGAGTTCCGACATTATACCAGCAGGAGTGTCTGTATGAGAAAAAGATTATGAGTATGAAGTATAAAAGATCTTGTGTACGGTGTGTGACAGATGTCAGTGAAGCCTCAGTTGTATGTCAAGATCGCTGTAAATGGAGAAGTTTGATACTGCAACAGTAAGTAAAAATTATCTGGTAGTTTCTATTTCTTTGTGGAGTTAACCTTTGAATCTCAGAAAACAGCTTAGTGATATGAATGTATGTATGGAATATAAGTTATATATACATGTATATAGAAATAATGCCACTAGAGGACATTAGTTCACGTTTTCCCTCCGAACAGGCCATATTGGACCGTCCAGAAATGATTGAATTTGCCTCAGACAGTCGCACATTTATTTTAAACCTCTTTGCCGGCATTCAATGCTTTAGATGCAAGGCAGAGGGCCACTTGCCACTGAATGTCCCAATCATTCTGATGTGACTTCTGCTTCCCGACCTCTTTTGAGTGCCTAACTTCCTGCTACCCCAGCTCCGTGTCCCTCAACCCTGCCTGATGGGAATTTTACCACCTCTTCCACTAGTTCAATGTTGTCGTTTTCTGCCCAGCCTGTGCATGCTGCTTCTTCTGTGCCCTTGCTTCAGCTTGGGACTTCGCCACCTGAGTGCCTGCGTTTGCCTCCGTCTCTGGTTACAGCCAACCCACTGACTGCCTCGTTCCCACCGCTCCAGTCCATAGTGAGTCCAATGCCTCCCCCCACCTCGAGCAAACGTTCTCACTCTGCTGTTTCTCCCAAGCCTAAACCAGAGAGAGGTCGTCCCCAAGAAGAGTACCTTGGCATCTTCTTCCAGAGCTGTTTCTTCATCTCCCTTTCAAATGGCTCTTCCACGCCCCTCTCGACGTCCAACTCATTTACTGTTCTGTCTAGTTCCCAAGAGGATGAGATGGACACTGCTGCTGAATGTGATGCTGCCTCAGTTGCTTCTAACCAGGACTCTGCCTCGCCTCTTACACCCAAACTCACCACCCTCCTCCTCGATAGCACTGTGCCAGTTTTCCCTTTTTCTTATGAAGAATTGCTCGACCTATCCCAATATCAGAAGAAATCCTGTATTCTGTCACTGTCGTACATCAAGGCTAATTTACACCAGCTTCCAGAAATGATTCATCAGGTAACCTTCCTCAATGAACTTAGCAATTCTCAGCTTCCTCCTGGGGCGGCTCAGTACAGCCGCTGGTTAAAGTACATCCTCAACAGACTTTCTGAACTCTTGGAGTCCCACGTGCAACCATAAATGAGTGTCTAAGTTAACCTGTGTCAGTATCAATTGCCAGAGATTTGCAGCGTCAGCGGCTAATGCCTTGGTCTTTGAAGACATTCACTCTTTCCAAGGCATTATCCTCTTTCTTCAAAAGACAAATGTCTCTTCGGCCACGGATTTCAGACGTTGGCACCTCTGGCCATTTCACTTCTATCTTAATTACTGCTCCCATGTTGGCTCAGGCACGGCCATTGGAATCTGCCGTATTTTTCTGTCTTCTATCACTGATATTATTAAGTCACAGAGTCAGTCAGGGTTTTTCAATATCTCTCCTATTCGTTCAGTTCAGTCAAGTTTCATCTCTTAAATATCCACATCCCTCAGAATGCTGCTGATGCTGAATCCCTCTTGAACCACTATGCAACTGTCCTTGCTTCCATCCTGCCTCCAGACTTTGTTTTCTTCGTTGGTGATTTTAACCGCACTTTGCAACCGCATTATGATTGCGATGGTTCCAAGGAGTCCCGCCCCTTACTTGTTTTGCAACTCTCTCAGCTTACTCTTACCTTTGATTTAATTGATGCCTTTCGACACCTGCATCCCATTGCTCGAGTATTTCTTTGGATTCCGTCTCCTAGATCTCACAATGCTGCTGCCCAACTTGACCGTATATACGTGTCTAGTTTTTTCCGACTGGCCATTGTTTCTGTTTCTTATGCTCTCTCTGTTTCATCAGATCCCTGTCCTGTTGTCTTAAGCTTCTATCCCACAACTTCCACTCTTCCTTATCCAGAGGTTTGGTCTCTCGATGATGCTTATCTTCAGGATCCCATTTTTGTAGGAGAAGTTCAATCGATCATCTCTCAGGCCATTGCTTCCCTTTTGCCTTCGGTTGACCCAGCTGCTCTGTGGCTCCACACCAAGATGCAGGTCATCGCATTTATCCAACAGTTTTCCTTTTCTCACCGCACTCGCCTCTCCATGGAGATTGATTCTTTCAAATGTACTCTCCTTCTGACCTTCCCTTCACCAGATTACGGGCTTCTTCACTCACAACTTTGCCTTTGTCTACAGCCCTCTGCCTCTTCAGCTCTCACACGTCTTAAGAATTCAGTTCTTCGTTTCACCGATACACCGTATGCCAGTCTCAGACATCTCTAACAGCGTCATGTCCGTTCTACCACCGTATCTCATCTAACCTCCCAGATGGCTCCACGACTGTTGATCCTTCCATTATTTGTTTGTCTACGCATTCCTACTTCAGCCAGCGTTATTGTACTTTGGTTACTGTCTGTGCCGACTCCTCTCTACTTCAGAATCTTCCTCAGGTGCCGTCATCTTTTGTTTCTGCGTTAACTGCACCCATCTCCCAGTCTGAAATCCATGCGTCAGTGTACAGTTTAAACTATAGATTCGCCCCGGGCGAGGATGGGCTTCAACTTTTGTTTTACAAGGCTTTTTTACCTTCTCTTCTTCCGTTACTGGTCACTTGCTTCAATCACATTTTTCCCTCCTCCCTCAAATTTTTCTTCAGCAGCTTTTTCTTTTGCTCTGTTTCGACTTCTTCCAAAATCCAGCGATCTCAGCTTCCTCTTTAACTGGTGGCCTATTTCTATTCTCAACACTGATTACAAGATCTGTGCTAAACTTCCTGCCCTTCGCCTCAATTCCATTCTCTCACATATAAATCCACCCTGACCAGACTGATACGGTTCCGACTCTGTCTATCTCTACTAACATCCTCACGATTCGAAATCTCTACCTTCTCACTTCCAGGCACTCAGAGCCCCTGGCTGTCTTCAACCTAGATCACAAACAAGCTTTTGACTTGATTAACCACTCTCCAGGGTTCATACCCTTTTCTGTGGAAAAAAATAAATAAGGACTTTCTAAGGACCTACACTACAATTGATATTTTGCATCACTGGATATGTGTGTATGTACAGGCCTCGACAAATATGTTCTAAATCTAGGAGCCAGCTCTAAAATTTAGGTGCCGGGTGAAACAAAGTCAATAACGCATGAACAAAAACATGTTTGGTTAAGACGTTGGAACGAAAGTGGTAAACCATATTTGTTGTCAATTTTTTTCTTTTTATCCAAACCATTTATTGCAAAATAAAGTTCCAATTTGCTTCATATTTTTTTTTTTCATTTCTAAAGTAGATGATCTCAAAAAAATTAAAATTTCAGATTTCGATTTTATTAAAATACTATTTGCAGATGTCTAATTTTGTACATATTAATTCAAAGTACCATTTTTTTTTCTTCGTATAATCTGTAGACCATATAATTCAGAAAAAAATGTCCTTCGCAAGATCCGCAAGGGTGTATAATCCAAAGGTTGTGAAAAAAAAAAATCCCACGTATAATCTGCTGCGGCATGTGATCCGTAGATCGTGAAATTATGAGAAAAAAATTGTTTTCTTTGCATAATCCGCGGCAGCATGTCTCAGACCATGACATTTAAAAAAAAAAAGACAGTATAATCCTGCCAACATTGGCAACAGTCTTGTTACTAATAACTAGTATTGCGTGGTATTTGCAGACTCTATTTTACAAAATGATCCATCTCTTCATAAAAAACAAGTATGCGCCCCAATAAAACGTTACAACAAACAAGGACTCTAATAAAACAAACTTAACACGTGCAAAACACAAAGCAGGTTCCCCGGTGAGGGCATGACTGCGAGATTCAAGTTCGAAACTTCTAGTAAAAATCGGTAAGATGCATTCAGAATTCCACAATGCTTGACAGACAGCAAATCCAAGCAAGTGAACGAGCAATGCATGAACCTCCACTTACCATATGATCATACTGCCTCTAAAATTGCAGTTTAAGACAAGATGAGACGAAAGAAGGGAGGAAAAAAGTTGAACATTTTAACTGGTGAAAAATCAAAACAGACAGCAAGAATGCAGACTACTGTCAGTTTTTGCATTTTGTTGACTCTGCAACTGCACAGCACCATTGCTTGATTTTTCTTTCTGCTGATATTCTCTCCCTACTTCTTCATTGTCGCTTTTTCTTTCTTTTCTTGTTTTTTTATGTCCTCTGATAACAACCATCAGCCTGAGCACCATGAGTGCATGATTTCAAAGCTTCAACTATTTTAGACAAATAGTGTAACTTTGGGAATATTAATACTTTTGAACACCATGCATCAATGTTTACAAATTTTTCAAATTCATCACTTCCATTTTTGGGAATTTCCTTCCTTCCTTATCAAGATTAAATGTAAAAACTAACGGGGTGGGGGATATTTAACAGCGCTGGAGTGGGAACATTGCAGGAGGGGGGGGGGTAGCGACTATGGTAAATCCGTCCGACTTCCGGTTTGGGAAAATTTTCTCCTATTTTCAAGCTAAAATACAAAAATTTATGCAGTAAAATGATACTTAAAATACTGAACAGAGACAACATCGCGAGAAAAAAAAAGGTATGATTACGGAAAAAATCTGAACTCTGTCGACTTTCCATTTTCGAAAGTTTCATGAAGATGGAACCCGTCCTCCAATGAACATCTACACCCCCCACCCCACCCCCCATTCAGTTTCCTTGTGCATTGATCTCCTGAGTGGCCAAGCTAACGAAAAAGGCAAAATTTCTCGAATTCGCAGAAGAATCTCATGTTTGGAGATTAAAAGTAAATTTTTGCGGCGTCTAACTTCCATTTGTGCAAATTCTTGCCTACAGTTTCAAGCTGAAATATGAATACACTTATGTATATCATATAATATTTAACAAGAATATTAAACACGAACGCAACATCGGGAGAGAAAAATTACGATTAGGGCAAATTCTTTTTACTCCATTTAACTACTGTTTTTTAAAGCTTTGAAGCACGAAATAACACCCCCCCCCCCCATTCTCTTCAGTTATGAATGATCAATCTTGAAAACAACCTAAATGATGAAAAAAAAAAAACGAAGAATTCCACAAATCCACTTAAGAACCTTATGTATATCATAAAATAGCAAAATAATTTTTTTTAAACAAATTGAAAATTCGTAGAATCCATAGTTTCAAGGTGAGTTCCGTAGTCAGACAACTAAATCCGCAGAAATTACGGACATTCCATAGTAATTGGCATGTATGACAGTCTTATAATCCCCACCTATCATGTTAATCGTAAATCGTAATTTCCGACAGAAAACTGCGATTCACAGGACCAACTCAGAAATCCAAAGATGTAAGAAAGAAATGATCATCTTATTGAAAAAGTAACTGTCGTTTTGAAGTACTTTTGTGTTACTTTAAAATTAATAAAGAACTAAAATCGCTACCTGTTGTGGTATTACCGTAGTTCATTAGTTACACTAGAAAATCCGTTGATATTGCAAACATTGCATAGCATTGTTTTATGTCTGAATACGTTTCAACTGAATACCGAAAGAAAAAAAAAATCCTTAACTAAAACAATTAGCACACCAAAACTAGGCAATGTGATTTGCAGAATGGTTACATGCTATGGAATAGCTCTGCGGGATTCCCAAGAGTCACGGATTCTCATACCACATAGGCTTTCACACGTGCAAATAGTAATGCCTTCCTTGCGTCATATTTTCTGTCAAAATGCTTCTAAGTAAAAAATATATAAATATTCTTACAATCTCTTTGCGGTCTTCTATCTTGCTGTTACGTTAATTTTTTTCTGCTACCGCATTTTCGGTACTTTCCCAATGACACCACCTCTCCTGACAATTACCTCGCAGACTTTTTAAAACGCTGCACCATGTTTTGTTTTGTTTTCTTTATCGGTGTCCATAGTACCTAAATTTATAACTTTTTAATAGATAATCTATGGATTATACAACAGAAATTACAGTATTTACTGCAAATTACGAAACCTCAAGTAAGAAGAAAATTAGGTGCCACGGCTCAAATTTTAGGCACTTGGGCGACCTGGCGCCCAGGATTTGTCGAGCCCTGTCAGTATGTATATATACACATGTAGGGGATTAAACAGCGCTACCGGCCATTTACCAGGCATTTCCCCCCAAATATAAAATACACTGCCCAGAAAGAACAAAATTAAATACATGCCGAAAAAAGGACAAGCAGGAGACACAGCAACAATGAATCAAGGTGAATTGAGTAGAGCAGTAGGCACTAGATAGATCAGACCACAAGACCCCATAAATTGTGAAGTCAAACAGAACCCCTCCCCACCTTTGCTTTGACCCTCTGACCCCTGAAAAGACACACAACACAGATGTTAATCCCACTGGTAAGGTCAGGCAAGGTAAGTCATGCAGGTTACAATGGGAAAAGTGGAGGGTGGGGTGTTGAAGGGAGATCATTTCTAAAAACATTCCAGGGGATTATCTCCCTTCAATGAGCTAGAAGAAAGCTCCCCTGGTGAACGGGTTACTATATTTACAGACACACAAACAAAAATGGGGGTAGGGTTGCGATGCCCATTACTGCAGCACAAAAACAAGACAGGGGAAAAAAATAAGCACTTGTTTTAAAAATATAAGGACTTTTAAGGGCCTTAGAAATGGAAATCAAAAATAAGAAGTTTTAAGGACTTTTAAGGACCGTACGAACCCTGCTCTTATCTTTTTTTCTTCACCACTTTGGCTTTCCGCCCGCTTTTTGCTTAGCTATCTCTAATCTCTATACTGATGCATTTTTCCATATTCTTACTCCTGCCTTCCTCACTTCCACAATTCCGTTTACTAATGGGATCCGGCAAGGTTGCCCCCTGTCGGGTCAACTTTTTTCACTTTCCTTTGAGCCATTTTTGATTCGTCTTCGTGCCCATCTTTACTCATCTGTTCCACATCACATTGCTTGTCGCTGCCATCAAGTGATCTTGGCTGCCTACGCCGATGATCTGAAGGTGTTTCTCCACAAAGATGCACCATTTGCCTCCTCCATACACTATATGATAAGTATGCTGCGGTTTCCAGATCTGCGTTAAACATCAGCAAGTACACTGCGTTATGGGCCGGAACATGGGCGTCCCGCAATGACCGACCTTGGTTGGCCTGCTGGTAGTCCACGGTAGTAAAAGTTCTTCAAGGGGTTCATGTTGGCTCTCTTCCCGCTGCTACTGCTGAGACTTGGTCACCTGCTATACAGAAAATCAATCATCATCTAGCACCCTTCCGTCATCTGAAGCCATATTTATCCTTCTTCGGACAAGCCTTCATACTCAACACCTTTATTGTGCCATCTTTGTTTCATACGTGAAACAAAGATGGCACAAATCGCCGATCCCCCCCCCTCTGTTTTTTACTCAACCTGGCGACCCAGGTATCCTTGGTTTACAGTTACGAATGATGTTGTCTATCTGCCTTTGTGACCTTAGTCTATCTCTGGTGTTGATGTGCCTGTGTGTAGGTTACTGGGTTTGTTTTGTGTATTTTTCCTCATGTTTCACATCTCTCTTGTTTTGTTTTTATCTGTCATCCCACATCATCCGGTCAACGGACTGTTCTGCGGTTTTGTTCTTGCGTACTGTGCAGCTGCGGCATCATAGTGGTGACATCCCTCGTGTCCTGGTTGTGTCTTGTATGCTCCTTCCCTCGGCCAATTCACTTTTGTCTCATCGACCCGCCTTTTGTTCGACTGCCCACAAGGTGTGGGTGTAGCTTCCCCACCATCTACTGCAACGTTACCTTGTGTGTGTTCTCTGTCACCGGACCCTTGGCTTCCTTCTCAACATGTGACTTACAGACGCCTTACCTGTGGCTGCTTCTTCACTCCTGTCAGAGACTTGGTTCTTATCTCCATCATGTTTCTTCCAGCTTTGATGACTTCTGTTCCTCCTGGACTCGTTGAGACTTTGCCTTTTTTCAATCCGTAAGCTTCATTGGTGTTACTGTTATTTACCTGTTTTCTTTCAGTATGCACATCAAATAGCTGTGTTTTTGTTTTGCCGTTCTTCGCTGCTTTGTGTACCTTCTTGTTGATTAATTTACCGGCTGCCTACGAGCGAACTTGTCCTGGTGATGTAAATAATTGTATATACTGCTTTTATGTTCAATAAATACCTTTCTGTGTTAAACTTCTCAATTTTTCCTTATCTTCATTCATAGATAAGTTGATCCTGAGTAGAAGACTAGGTTAGAACAAATACAGTTAGTGTTCTGAGAATTTCCGTAATTATAGTTTTAATTTTTCAGTAAATATTTAAAGGAAGAGATAGAGAGGTAACCTACTGCATTTTTCTTTTCAGCAAAAAGTTGAATTCCATAAGCTTATTTTTTCTTATCAACTGACACTACCATATTCTTTCCTTTCAACTGAACAATAGGAAAGCACTAAGGGCGAAAAAATTTAAAAAAAGAAGTGTGCCAAATCAGAGTCATGCTTGCAGTGCAAGTTATCATTCGCTGCCTTCTCAAAGAGTTCAATTGAAATCAGAAACCAAGAGCATTTCATTTCAATCAGAAACATGAAATAAATTAAAATAAGCATAATAAATGGAAGCAATCATTGATTTTAATTCAGTTGAGAGATACAATCCAGAGATTGACAAATTGAAAGATTGATTTTGCCAACCGCTGGTTACTGCTGTTCTTAAAGTGCATGTGCCGCAGCTGTTGACATGATTGTCACCAGGCAACGAACTGCATGGCAGCGACATGTTTCAGAGGTTTAATCATGGTCAGATAAATGAGGTGCAACTATTATAGTTCTGGAGGCTTTACAAAACCAGGGATGAATGTCACCCACAGGTTCTTGGAAGAATTGCGAGGTGCATGTAATTAACATACATACAACAGCTGCCGTTCCAAATCAGTCGCAGCGATATTAATAATATTTCTGTTGAATGGAAATATCTGTTTCAGTAGCTTTTAAACAAGTTCTTAGTGAACAAAATATTATATTTCATGCACTTTCGGTATGGTTTCTTATGAACAACATAATATTGTGTTTTGGGTACTCAGATCATGACCGAATTTAAAAGCATTTTTTTTTTTTTCTCATTGAGAAATTTTAATGACCAATCAATAGATAAGTCAATGTGGTGTCACGGCACGGACTTCTAAAGAAAGTCTTTTCTTATACACCCAAAGATATGGTAATTCTAAAGTTTTTGAACAATGGCTACATGGGAAACAATACAAAATACAGCACCTATGTGCTGATAATATTCACAAATTTCAGGCTATGTCATGATATTACTCAAAAAGTCTGAAAAATATACCAGGTCATTTGAAAAATAACGGCCAATGTGGAGGGTAAAAATGAAAGAGACATACCTCATAGCAAACAACCTTGTTTATTCAAAATAGGCACCTTCAGCAGCTACACACCTCTGCCACCAAGTGACAAGTGCTTCAATGCCAGTCCGGAAGAAATCTGGCTTCCTGGATGAAAAAAAGTCTCGGAATGCCATTTTGGCCTCCTCTCAGTTTCTGAAGGTCCTGTCCTTGAGATAATTGCTGAAATGTATAAACAAGTGGAAATCGATAGGTGCCAAGTCAGGCGAGTAAGCAGGAAACCTCAGTTCGTGTAGTTTCTGTTTCGTTATTTGTGATACATGTGGTCTCGTGTTATCATGGAGGAGGATAGGACCCTTCCTGTTCACCAGAGATGGCTGTTACAACTTCTGCTGCATTCAGTCAGTTTCTTCACAGTATGTGACTGAGGTAATGCTTTCACCACTATTCAAGAACCTGTAGTGTATGACACTGTGAACAGTCCACCACACTGTCAACAAAACCTTCTTTGGCTTCAATCCTGGTTTAGGGTGTTGTTTAAGTGGTTCAAGCCACTCTCTAGGTCATTTACGGTTGTCATATAGCACCTACTTTTCATCACAGGTTACAATGCAATCAAGTGGGGGCTCCTTTTCTTTGTGAAGCAGTAGGTTACTGCACATTTCAAGCCGTTGTTGTTTCTGATGCTCTGTTTGTTCACATGGAACCCATGTATCAAGCTTCTTGACCTTACTAATTTGGTGGAGATGTTTGGAAATGATTGACACCAACACATTGTACTGTTTGGCACATTCTCTGACTGTGACACAAGGATTTGTCTTCAGAGTATCGTTATCAATGATCGAATGTTGTCCTGGGCCCTCCTCATCTTGTAAGCTCTTCTCACCGGAATGAAACTTTTCAAACCACTGATGAACAATATGTTCAAATGTTGCCTTCTTGCCCCGTGCCTCAATCACATTATGGTAGGTTTGTGCCACATTACAACCCAATTTAAACACACGAAGCAGAATCACCTGCGACTCACTCCTTCTTAACATGTTGCACAGACCACTCTCACACGAGTAGCAACGACAGACAGCTCAACCAATTATGGCATGTATGTGGGGTCTGAGTCGCCCTTCAAATCGTATGAATGGTGCTGCGAGCAGGTTGGTCCGCAAGCATTGTGGGCGAGTTGAATGTGACACCTCAGAAAATTGGCCATTATTTTCCAAACCAACCTTATATTAATGCTATGCTCATGAATGCTTAACACAAAAAATTATTGCACAACAAATCAGATATGCTGGAAAGCCTATATGATTTGAAATGGGATTGGCTTAATACTGGGATCTGAACAAAGGTATTCCCACAGAGTTCAGCGTAAAGGGTGAACTATAGAGAGCTGAATGGGAGGATATTAAGTTAGTAATTCCATGTAAACCTCTGGAAGTAGTTTTCAGTAATCAATGTTTTTGTTTTTTGTTTTTCAGAAGTTTTCAGTAATCCGGCACATAGCAGCAAATTTGGGTATCTAACATGGTGTTGGCTTGGTTATTATTAAGTGTTGAAGTGGATGCCAACTTATCAGAAGAATTGTTGTTGCTTGCAGGTTCTTGTCATTGCAGCAGGGAAGCAAATAAATAAGCAGTTGAACAAATTGAATGTAATGACAGATGATTTCGTCCGCACATATCTTTATTCTTCAGACTGACGGGGGGGGGGATATTGGTTAGCCTGAATGAGTAGTATATACTTCCAGCGGGTGATGGATATTAAGAGTCATTCCTTTTCTCAATGTAATTCCCGCCAAAATTTCCTCTCATTCATCCAGTGCAAAAGCGTTCCTCTTTTCCTTGTGTCCGAGCAAAATCCCTTGTCGTTCTCCCCTGAAATCTCCAACAAGACTCTTCATTTAGGACTACTTGGTCTCAATCCCTTTCACTATCTGTTCCCAAGGAAGATGCTCCTGACATAAAAAGTTGACTGTTGTTAATTGCTAAGCTCAAATTGTGACTGGCAGGCTCTCTCTGAAGGAAATGTGCCCTCCAATGACTGGGGGATTGAGAAGGGGGTGTCCTTTTGTTCGCGGGTGGTCTCATGGCCAACGAAGGAATGACTTTCCCCATAGGGATCTGTGATAAGTGCCTTTTTGACTGAGGGTAAATTTCTCTAGCTGCCATCCGCACACAAAATAACCAAAGTTACTATTCAATTATATTTTAAATATTTCCATATAACAATGGCAACAAATTGCAACCTGTCACAACAGTTATTACAAAAAAAAAAAAATACAATAAACAATGATCTGCTAGTAATAGAATTAAAAATACAGTAAAAACCTAAAAGATTACTGAAAATCTTTTTATGTTTTTTCTTTTCCCTCTCTCTTTTTTTTTTTTTTTTTTTTTAATGCTCTCAGATTTTGGTAAAGTTGGAATTAACTGCTTCGCCTATATAACCCATTTCATTCAAGAGCTGAACTGCACACCTACCCTGTTTTTTAAGTTGGTAGTCTTCATCACTCCTATTTTAGAAAAAATTTCCCTCACTTATCAAGCTGAAGAAATTTTGTGGGAAAAAATAACATTTAGCAACAACACTTGACAGTGGGAACACCACAAAATACACTCATTGTCATAAAATTCACTCGACAATGGAAACATCACAAAATGCACACATTGTCGCAAAAATCCACGCACCAAGAAGAAGCCATTGGATTGAAATGAGATGTTAGTAGTGAGATCGTGTACATACCAAGGACAGAAGCGATTACAATATCACAGCAGTAGGACAACTTCCTGCAGACGTACGGTACACATTCCGGTCAGCGTTAGTACCACGTCGGACGTCCTCGTGCTCGGATACACGCAATGATATGTTCCGGCATGGAGTCCAAGAGCGCTGTATGTTATCCTTGGAGAGATTGGCACACACTTCTTGCAATTGGTCCTCTAAATCACGAACACTGGAACATGGAGAAAGCTGGCATCTCACCTTGTTCCACACGTGCTTGATGGGCGAGATCAGGTGATCTGGTAGGCCATGGAAGCGTCAAAGCATGACGTAGACAGTCCTCGGAAACCTGAGCCATGTGCAAATGGGTGTTATCTTGTTGGAAAATGGCTCAGGGCCCCCTAGCCAGGAAAGGCAACATGTGGGGACACAGGATCTCCTGTACGTAGTGCTGGGCTGTCAACGTCCCTCAGATCACTACGTGGGAAGTCTGGCTGTCATGTGTGATGGCTCCCCAGACCATCACGCTTTCAGTTCAGGACGTGAGCCACTGTACAGTAAGGTTGGGATAGCAGCACTCATCTGCGGTCCTCCACACTCTGACACAGTGGTAATCTGTTCCCATACAGAAGTGGGATTTGTCACTGAACACTATACGTTGCCAGTCCGTAACATTCCACGTTGCGAGCTGCTGACATCACTGCAATCGACACCGACGATGGTCAGGTGTTAATGGCAGAAAACATAAGGGCCATCAAGAGTGCAGATTCGCCTCTGCCAGGCTTCTGGAATGGTTCTGGCGGACACAGGGGTCCCTTGTACAGCCGCCACGTCTCCGGATATTGGACAAGGACATCGTTGCATCTGTGCGTGCCACTCTCACAATCCCAGTCCTCTCTGCTGGTGGTGTGTCTGGGTCGTCCGGAGCCAGTGTGCTGTGTCCGAGTGCCTTCCTGTGTCCATTGTTTCCAACTGTCTGACAGACTCAAATGGCGGCCTATTCAGTGCGCCGGCCACCCTACTTCTCTCATCTCGATGATACATCCTCGTTCAACCTGTGTCAGTTGCTCGTACGCACATCTACGGTGGCTCCTTGTCATGTCTATCGCTCAGGGATCTAACCTGACTCTTACCAGACTCTTTTCAGCACGCATGTGGAACCCCCTGCACAGCGCCTTATAAGCACCAAGAATTACGATTGCAGCGCCGGTCTTGGACGCGTGGGCATGTGGAATTGCACAAAACTTAAATCATTTGCATGTCCGCCCTCCCTATAGCTAATTGTCGAGTTTCGCGTTAATCACACGTTTTTTTCTTGTTGTGCAGATTTTTATGACAACAATTGTATATGGAAGAAATCTTCGCTCCATCCAACTTCCATTTTTCGACATTTTTCTTTTATTTTCAAGCTGAAATACAACAAACACTTTTTTTTTTTTTTCTTTCATAAAAGATATTTAACAACAATACTGGCCAGAGGGAACGTCACATGGAAAAAAATTATAATTATGGTGGTAATTTCACTGTCTAACTCCTATTTCAGAAAGACAGAAAACCACCACCACTTTCCTCAAACCACCATCTAAAAAATTTCTCTTCAGTTTTTCATTGATCTCAAGTATGACCCAAATGATGACGAAAAAGCAGAATTCCACAAATCTGCGGAAGAATCTCATGTCTGTTTTTACAGCAGAAAAATCAAATGGCGATTTTCTGTAATTTCACTGATATGTCCATACCCCTGTTAATTTCAACCAAAAATTCATAACAGTATGGAAAATCCATACCAATTGCATCTTTGGATCCCCAAGAAATTGTTTGAAACAATGGACTTCGAGGCATTCTGTGAAGGGCACTAGATAAAGTTATCAACTTAAACCAGATATTTCTGTTTGCAATGATTCATGCTGTTACCTGAATCTACTTGCTTCATTTTCATCTTAATAACTTTAGACTCTTCCTAGTTGACTATGCAGTTGCGGAATGAAATGAGGTACCCATTTGAAATTGTGGATCTGACGAGACTGGAGCAAAGCTGCATAATAAAGTTTCTTGCAGAAGATAGGGGTGGAATAGGCTATTTATGAATGAATGATGGTTGTGTATGATGATTTTGTACCTTCATTAGACAAGAATAAAATCTGGTCCAAACAAGTTTAAGAGGGGTATTAAGAGGGGTAGAGAATCTATCAAAAATTGCCCTTATTCTGGGAGGCCATGGAAGGAGCCACCCAATAAATCTGTAGAACTGAAGGCTTTGTGATGGAAGATATGGTTGGTGTCTACAACTACTAAGAAGTACAACATGGCTAAACCAGTAAACCATCCTCTATGATCATTTGTACTTGTTTAAATAAAGTCAGCACATGCTGGTTTCCAAACAATTTTACTCTACTGCAGAAACAGTCAAGGATTGAATTTTTCGAGTAGAATTTAAGACTCTGTGTAGCAGATTCAGAAACTTTTGTCTCCAGAATAGTTGCCAGCAATGAAATGTGAATTCATCACTGGGATCCAGACATCAAACAAGGGTTCACCCCAAAGAAATTTTTGGATACATCAATTAACTTGGAAAAGATTATGTTTGAGATTCTATACTGCAATTCTGCTTGTAGATTACTTAGAACACAACAAAAATTAGTAACTGCAAATTCATATGCTTCAATTTTGAGTACTTTAAGGGATAACGTAAAGGAGAACAATGGCAACACCCTGGTGCACAAGTCATGAACATTAGTCTATGCCAGGGGTGGCCAACCCACGGCTCACCACGTGCCACTTTTGATGTAGATAATCTTGAACATGCCACTCCACCTTAACCTAATCCCCCCTCCCCTTCCACGGTTGCCAGAAAGGATACAAAGATTATGTATCTCTGTATACTTCAAATGAAATAGTACTAAACAAGAGAAAAATATTGTTAAACCAATACTATTTTAACAGAACACTAATAATCATTCAAGAACTAGTTTACTAGTATATTAAAAACACAAATTATTTGCAAAGAAAGAAACATATTCCAACATTGTATGATTACATTTCTATTCACATGAAACAACCCCTGCTTAGTTCTTAGTGAGGCCTTTGGATGTCTTTCCTCTTCACCAGTTCTTCAATGTTGGGACTCAGAGATGAAGTAGCAAGAACCAGCAGATTTTTGAGATGCTGAACCGTACTTATTTTTCACCAAGTTCATGATAGAAAAAGTATTTTCACATATGCATGTCGACCCGAACCTGCAACAATACTGCAGGGCCAGGTATAGTAGTGCAGAAAACTTAGGGGGGGGGGGTAGATATTTCTAGAAAGTGGCAGCTTCCTGGCTATCTGGATTTCCAAGCACCTCCTTGAACTTGCTGTGAATTGCAGTGCTATTCTGAAGCTCCAAAATTTCAGTCTGCACATCAGTAGGATAGTGAATGATGTCCTCCATGGAAAGGGAGAAGGGGTTTGTGAAAAGGAGAAGATTTTGTTTTTTATTTTGGAAGTCTGAAAACCTGGCTTCAAATGAGTTTTTCAAATCATAAATATGTTGCTGATAGAAAAGTTTGGAATCCCACCAAACTCATTTTGTGACAGTTGTTTCATTCGAGGAAAATGTGTGAGATCATGCCGAGAAAGATGCATTCGAAGAAGAACAAGTTTTGCTGTAAATGCATCAACTGAGTTTAATAACATTGGGAAAAAATTGTTTCTACCTTGCAAACGCAGATTTAAGTTGTTAAGGGGGCCCATAATGTCAGTCATAAATGCTAAATCACATAGCCAAATTCCATCCTTTAAAAGTGTGCACTCATCAGGAACTTCATCGTTTTCTTCTAAAATCTTCAGCATGTTATCTTTGTTCCCAAAATCTTTCCAACGCAGTTCCCCGTGACAGCCAACGGACACTACAATAAAGCAGAACTTCCCCTTGGTGCTCATCTGCTTCCACGAGTTTGCGAAATTCCCTTCTGTTGAGTGCTCATGCACGAATTTTATTGATACATCGAACCACTTGGTCCATTACAGAAGACAAATTCATGTCTTTGGCACAGAGGGCTTCTTGATGAATAATGCAGTAGTGTTTAAAAATCTTGCATTGCAAATAATTTTCCAATAAAACCACAAAACCTTTTACTTTGCCAACCATAGCAGGAGCTCTATCTGTGCACACACTATCTAGGTTTCCCAAGTCTAAATTGCTATTTTCAATAGCTGTTTCTACTTCTTGAAAGATATCTTCTTCTCTAGTAAAAACCATCTGACGCAAGTCGAGAAGCTCTTCTGACACATCAAATTGTTCGCTGATGCAATGCACAACATAAACACAGAGCTGAGCAGCATCAATTATTTTATATCATAACTCTCATCTATAGTGAGGGAAAAATATTTGCACATGCTGATGCAAGACAATATTTGTTTGTTAATGTTCTCGAATATCTCATCGATCCGCCTCATGGCAGTATTTCTTGAAAGAGCAACGGCATCCACCATTTTAATAACCTTCGAATCTCCAGTAGCGTTTGTGAAGGTCATGAGACTCAGCTTTATTATTTCTTCTCCATCAGAGTACAGCTTTTTTTTTCCTGGCAATAATGAGGGCAATTTCATATGATGCTTTCACCACTGTTGCTAACTGATCACTTTTTTTCTTAAAAATTGTTTGTTGTCCTCTTAGAGAATCTGTCTTCTTACTTTAAAAATTCTGTTCTCATTACTGAACCAATTGGATACTGTGAGCTTATATTTGCATGCATCTGTTTGAAGTGCTGCTCTAAATTAATTTTTTGGGGGAACTGTAACACATGCTCCACAGATAAGGCACACAGGCTTTGGCAAACTCTCCTTCGTAAAAAAAAAAATAATGTTCTTCCCATTCGGATTTAAACTCCCACAGAGCAATATCATCTTCATACTTCTTTCTTGAACCACACGGCTTGGTCAGAGCCATAATTACAACACAACATGCACTACAGTTCTAAGAATGAGGGTGAGAACCAAAGCTGAATAAAGGGGAAGCGTATTGTCACTCATGCGGCTGCGCAGACAAACAAAAAACCTGCGAGTGTTGCAATCGCCTGACCTTTGTCGTCTTCCCCTTGTAGGGAATTTGAGAGGGGTGGACAAGTGTTTTGGAGTGAAAACAGTGAAACTACTAGGCGCATTCGAGTAACAACAATGGTGTTGATGAACCGGTTCGTTTAATAAATTATTAAAATTACAAAAAGTGACTTTGCGCACATGTGCCACTTAGAAAGCCTCCGAGTGCAGCGGGTTGGCCACCCCGGTCTATGCTGTGTACAACTGTGGTTTTCAGAAACTGAACCAACAACTTTACAATCAACGTCTGACATCCAATAACTATTTCGTGTTCTGAAACCTGAAGAAACACTTGCACAAGACATTTCCAGGGCAACAACAAAAAAACAAAAAACAAAAAGTTCCATTTCTTTGAGGAGCAAGAAATGTACTCCATTATTTCCTCTTTCCTTACTAAATGGAAAAAGTGTATCAAAGTCAGGGAAGGGTGTGTTGAAAATCAATAAAAAAGTTTGCTTGGAATTAAACTGCTTTGTGACTACATAGATAAGTTACTTAGTGCTTCTCATACCTTTGAAAGATGGCATCACACCAGTTTTTATAAGTCCCACTGTTTCTCATGAAAAGCAAATTTCATGTGCTAATTAAATTGCTTTGCTGCCCTAGAATATATGCATTACTTCATGGTAGGATCAATGATGACAGGATCTGATTTGTGAAGAAATGACACTTAGATGAATAAGCTGTTGCAGATTGTTTTAATGTAGAAAATGATGCTTTCACTTGTCCAACTCACAATAAAATTGTCCACTTGGTAATGCATATTAATGCAACTGATAGCAGCGATAATGAAGTGTGAAATAAAGGGAGAGGGGGGACTTTAATTTCTAAAGTACATAAGCCTGACTGATGAATAAAGTCGTAGACTGAAGCTAAAATGAATTGCATTACTAAGCAATATACGAGGCTGTAAGAAGTATAAAATACACATATAACAAATAAAAGTAGTAGGCTATGCATGCTACAGGGTGTGCCATATAAAAGAGGCCCGAGTACATATAATGAATGACAACAGTCAGACAATGTTACTATACATGGTAAAGAATAGTTGAAATGACAGAAAACAGGAGTAATTTACCTGTGTTTACAACAATTGCTGAAAGTGCTGTCCTCCAACATCAAGACACAGCTGCACACGACAGAACATGTTCGTAATGCGCTATAACTCATCAGCAGTAATCTGGGCTATAGCATCCATAATGTTCACTTTTAATTCATCAAGGGTGTGCGGATTAGTTGCATACACTTTCTCTTTCAATGCTCCCCACAGATAAAAGTCACAGGTGGGGAGATCGGGTGATCTGGGTGGCCATAGTCCCTTCGATACAGTTCTGTACTCCCCAAACACTTCATGCACAGCACGTAGACTGTTCCGCGCGGTTGCACCATCCTGCTGAAAGAAAGAATATGTTCGATCTTCTTCTGCAAGTGCGGCAACAAATGGGTTGAGCAGTTGCTGAACATATCGCTCCGAGTTGATGGTGTCAGTGAAAAAGAATGGGCCGACTATCCTCTTCGTAGACACAGCACACCAAACGCCTATCTTTTGGTCGTACAGGAGTCCCCATTGTCCGTACAGGATTCAGATCACCCGGTCTCTCCACCTGTAACTTTTATCTGTGGGGAGCATTGAAAGGGAAAGTGTACGCAACTAATCTGCACACCCTTGATGAATTAAAAGTGAACATTACGGATGCCATAGCCCAGATTACTGCCGATTAGTTGTGGCATGTTACAAACAACGTGTTCCGTCATGTGCAGCTGTGTCTTGATGTCAGAGGACAGTACTTTCAGCAATTGTTGTAAACACAGGTAAATTACTCCTGTTTTCTGTCAATTCAACTATTCTTTACCATGTATAGTAACATTGCCTGACTGTTGTCGTTCATTTTTTTCTTTCTTTTTCTTTTATATGGCACACCCTGTAGTTACGTTAAGCAAAAATTATAAAAACAGAGGACTTTCAACCCAGCTTGGCTCTTAATCACCTGTACACATTAGGAGTAAAACTGGTTGCCAGATTTTAATTTTCAAGTACTTCTTTGTGGTTGCTGCGAAACGACAGGAGGGATTTTTTCCAAATGATGGGGATAAAATTAGGACTATCGGTATTGCACTTTGAAGAGGTGCAGATTCCAATGCTCTCATGAAAATGCACGGCCCTTTTGTTCACAAAAGAAGAAATTTTTGCAGCATTCTTCCACAAAGGCACTGCTGATACATCTGAGAGTCAATAATGCCAAGGAAGAATTAGGTCTTCCATGGGTAACATCCTTTTTATGCTCAGCCAGACATTTCATATTACTGCAAAATGTGCTAGCAACATAAACTGGTACCAACCGAAGTGGAAATGGGGATTTTGTATGCACCAAAAATATTAAGGTCTTCAATTTTATCTCTGTCCAGGAAGAAAACTTTGATGGTAGTAGGATTAGATTTGATATCAATCAAATAATAATAGGATTTGAAAATTTGATGGAAGCCGGCAGGTGTACTGGTCAAGAAATGGAATACATCCAGCAAATTGCAACTGTCCATTGACCTCTGAAGAACAGAGTTGCAGAATTCTTTACTTCAAGCTTTTTAAAGTTTTTCCACCAAACCACTACGGAACTGGTAGTGAGCAGCAATGGTTTTAATATTATTGTATTCAGGGGCAAGAGACAGCGGGCTATTGCGGATGACGTTGGTACAAGCAATAAAAGAAATGAGGGCAAAAGACTTGTAGGCACCAAAGGTGAGTGAAGTGAATGATATTATATTGGTAGCAGCAGTAGGTTTACAAAAAACAACAACAGAACATTCAATGTTGCTTCTGTTTCTTGCAAGGCAAACATCCAGGAAATTAATGGTATTGTTGACTTCTTCATGGACAGTAAATTTGATGAAAGGGAAAAGTTCCATGACTCTTGAGGTTTAGGTCAAGTAAATCATGAGAAGAATAGGCCAGACAACAAATGTGTTGCCTATATATCAAAACTAGACAGTGGGTTGAAGATGGTACTTAGTAATGACAGAATAATATGTTGCAAGAAGATTTTTGCAAGAAGTGATGACAATGGGGATACCATAATAACTCCTTGTTGTTGGAGGAAGAATTCATTTATTGTTATAGCAGAAGTGACAATCATCTCTTAAAGAGTGCAAACACAAGGCAAATACAGGTGATCAAGACCCAAACCAGACTAAAATTCTTTCTTGTTTGTTTGTTTGTTTGTTTGTTTGTTTGTTTGTTATGTTTTGTTTTGTTTTCAATTTTTTCTTAACATAACTAGCATGCATATCTAACTACCTCGATATGTGGCTATATAAAGTACAGGAAGTCTTGGGGAAAAAACAAAGCCTGAATATGTGAAATAAACCTGCAGCACCTTTTTGTTTAAACTGTGGAACACCATGTTGTAAAATCTAGCAAACAAGTTCAGACTTGTGATAATTTTCCTCTACCTTCAAGTGTAATAAGTAAGGAAATTTCAGGTGTGTAAAAATGGCATTACACTGCTAAACACCTAAACACTTTGCACTTTATTCTGTATCATTTATGCACCATGTGCTGTTGTTTTCCTGAAACAGTCAGGAGCCTTTAGCTCCAAGCTTTCGAGATTCAGGGTCACTACTGTGTTATGTGAAAAGACCTTTTTTAATGATTTACTGAACCCTTCTCCTGTTCTTTCATGCACTGAATTGGTTTTAAAGGAGTTTCTGAATTATGAATCTTGAAGTACATTAAATTTGACATCAAAATTCAGACATTTTTTGCCATACATGGTCATATAAAATACATCACGAATTCACCAACACAAAAAGAATTAACATAAAACACCAGCTTACTTTCATGTACTGATTTTCAGAATTTGTAGCCAACAATGTAACTGCTGTTGAATTTGATACCTTGATGGCTGAAGAAAAAAAATTGTGAACAATTGATAATGACTGCATAATAGCAAACCATGAACTTACTACTTCAAGAACATTTATCAGAGGAAAAATATATATATATATATATATATATATATTTTTAATGAAGCCCTGTAAACTGAAATTTTCTGCTTTTCCAAAAAGCATAAAATACTCATTTCTTCTATAAGGTATGAAGTGCAGTTTTAAAAAAGGAGAAATCTTTTATGGGGATCAAGAATCAACCTATACACTCAGTAAAATCTACACTCATCATCAACAAAATAGTTGCACCCAGATGGAAGCAACCGACAGGAATGAAACTTGGTGGGTAGGTTTGACATTGTGAGGCATGCAAATGATTCAAGAATCACGCTCGGCCGTGCATGTGACACAAGCAAGGAGGGAGGGGTCGTAGCACTGTGCCTGACCGGCTATATAAGGTCATCCCATTGCATGTGCTTGCCATTCTGACTCATGCTGTTGTGTTGGTTGCATCCTTTGCAAGGGAAGTATGCCTCAGAGAAAAGTTCGAGAGCAATTTGAGCAGTTGGAGGAGTTCAATAGGGTCCACATCGTCAGGCTCCAGGAAGCGGGATGGTCTTATTGCCATATTGCGCGCCATACTGGTCATGCAGATATCACCATAGCATGCTGTTAGCAGCAGTGAATAGAACAAAGCACGCAGCAGCGACAGGAAGGGTCTGGGAGACCTAGACAAACCATGGAGTGAGAGGACCGACGGATTGTCCAACATGCGCAGAGTGACCCAACAGCTACGATTGGGGATATTCAGCAAGCAGTGGTGTCCTCCGTGCAACGTCCGATTATTGCCAGCACCATTGGCAGATGGCGGCATGACGTAGGTCTACACACACAGACCATTATGACAGCTGCCCTTAACACCACTGCATCATCGCCAAAAACTGCAAAGGTGCCAGGCAGATTGTCATGGAGCCACTCAGAATGGTAGCGGATGATCTTCAGTGATGAGTCCCACTTTTGTCTTGGAGGAGACGACCAACCAATCCGTGTGTGGAGGCACCATGGTCAGCGCCAAGATGAACGGTTTGTTGTTGAGAGTCACACATCCAGAAGACCCGGTGTCATGGTGTGGGGTGCAATTGCTTACAATGCCAGATCACCTTTGGTGTTCATTACAGGCTACAGCATTACATTAATGAGGTCCTGCAGCCAGTGGCCCTATCTTTTCTGAATGCTCACTCCAGTGTGATTTTCCAACAGGACAACGCTCGTCCGCATACTGCTGCTGTCTCGAGAGCTTACCTTCAAGGCTCTGACACTCTGCCATGGCCAGCTGCATTGTCAGACCTATCGCCGATTGAAAATGTGTGGGATGCTATTGGACGCAATATCCACACTCCACCCCTACCGCACAATCTGTAGGAAATGCGTGAGAAGATTCTAGCTGCATGGGATGGCTTATCGCAGGACACCATTAGGAACCTGTACAACTCTATGCCGAGACGTATGGCATGCTGTGTGAGCAAACATGGCAGCCTGGCGCCATACTGAGAGACACTTATTGGCATGTAGCTCAATAAATATTGCCCATATCAGCAGCAGTCTCAATGTTTAATCATAAATTTATTGTTTCTGGTAACCTTTACCTTCCTCTCGAATAGCATTACAATCCGACAAGTCCTCCTGGGTGCAACTATTTTTTTGATGATGAGTGTATTTTATTATTGTTATTTTACATCAGACTAAATTTCTTTTACCTTTTCAATATGGAAAGCAGCTGCAACCTAAATTTAAGAAATGCTATATGCACATAGTATAGGTAGGACTTAAATACAGTAAGGACTGTTATATACACAACTGTAGGCAATGCACAACCAAATGTGAAACATATTTCAGATAAATCTACTTTTTGTGATAATTAAAAGTTCAATTGGAGAATAAAATTACACAGAAAAAGAACACTATAAATTCAACATTTTTAAATCTCAACTATGAAAAGGAGTGTCTCTTCCTTAAGAATTTACTAGAAATTGATCAAATTTTATTATATCAATAATTGACCAGCACGTATGTCACTGAACACATACAGCAAACTGATAACTGAAACATGGCAAACTTATTCGCTTCATTCTTATTAATTGTTTTTCTTTGTATTACTTCACAAACTTTGCAAAATTACTGACAGATGGCTTAAAATAATATCAAAAAATATAAGTAAACTCATTTACAACTAGGATTAAAACCACATACGGGCTGGATATATGGCGAAACATCAGAAAGATCGAAAGGAGTAAGTGCAAAAGCGTCAAATGTAAGTCACAACTATATTTTCTTAAGAAATGTAAGAGAGCTAATTTTGTTCCACCTTCTTTGAGACTCACGAAGAACATCGCGGAGAATCTGTCAAGAAATGTTATTAAAAAAATAGAACTAAAAATGGTAAATGGCACGATTCATAATAAATTCAGAACTATTGAGCAATGCAAACGAAAAGAAGCTCGTATTTGGACCTCTTCATTAGGTGAAATTCCGGAAGCAGAAAAGAAAAATATTGATAACTGGTTAGCTAGAGCAGTGAGAGATAAAAACAAAAAGTTTAAAGAAAAATTGAAAATTAAAGAGAATAAGTGGTTGAGTCCAAAGTTAATGTCTGCAGCTCCTGGCCCACAGTGTTAATACCATCCCCCACTAACAAACATGTCATAGATCTGACGGAAGATGGAGTAGATGGAAACCTGATTAATCTCCTCAATAAGAGATATAATTACAACCTTTCCTCTGCAACACTTGATAAAAAACAAATGCTTATTGATTTAGAAAGCATCTGTAGTAAGGTAGAAAGAGAAGATGAAAATACAGCAGCCACTTTTAAGGAAAGAATTCTGAGACTGCATCTCAAAATTTGTAAGAAAGCCAGTAAAAGTTGCTTACAATTTTGATAGAAATGCCATTACTGACCTTAAAAAATTCAAAGCCAATGATAAAGTTGTAGCACTGAAAGCAGATAAAAGCAAAGTCTTGGTATTGGTAGAAAAAGAGAAGTATTACAATAAAATGGAAGCTGAATTGAGCAAGCCTTATTATGAAGAACTCACTGGTAACCCTATAGATCAAATGTCAAAAACCTTAAGAAATTAATCAGCTCTTTAAAAAATAAGAAACAGCTAAATGAGCTCTTCAAAAACTTCTCAAAAATCCAGTCAAGAGTTCCACAGATCTATGGTACAATAAAAGTTCACAAAGAAGGCCATCCAATAAGACCTATAATAGACACTAGAAATTCACCACTCTCCAACATTAATTATTATTTACTTGGTCACCTCAGAGATATTTTCCCTTCTCCTCCCTACCTTCTAAAAAATTCCATGCAGCTGAAAGGAAAACTAGACAACTTGCCAGAATTAATTCATCCAGTAATGGCAAGCCTAGATATAATATCTATGAATACCAACATTAACCTGGACCTCCTACTGGAATTCATTGCGGATGACCTCACGGAAAAAATAGTATTCCATAATCACAATAGAGAAATACTACTTGGCATATATGAACTGCTCCTATTTTCCTTCAAGAATAATTTCTTCCAGTTTGGAAAGAAATGTTACAGGCAAACTTCAGGACTTGCAATGGGTTCTCCACTAGCACCTCTGCTAGCAAATTATTATATAAGTAAACTAGAGGCAAAAATCCTGATACAACCCTCCATATTTGCTCTCTATGTAAGATACATGGATGATGTCCTAATTATAGTAGATACTGTGGACCAATCTCTACCCTCTCAGATTCTGGCAGAATTTAACTTACTAGAAAATACCTTGCAGTACAACCTGGAGCAGGAAAAAGACCATAGCATCAATTTCCTTGATTTAACCTTGACCTCAAGAGAAGGGGAAATATTCACTCAGCTTTTTAGAAAACCTACCAACACAGGGGAGATGTTAGACTTCTGCTCATTCCACTCTGATTATATTAAATCGAATACGGCGAGACAATTTTTAGAAAAAATTGAAATCCTGGTCTCTTCAGCTACTCAAAAAGATCTTCACAAAGAAGAATTAAAAGAAATATTGGCAGAAAACAATTACCCCTCCCCATATGTTAAGAAAATATTTAGACAAATGCCAAAAAAGAAGCAGGAAATAAACAACTTCAAATTCACCAGCAAAATTACGTACCACAAGGGACTTTTCGAGAAACTGAAAAGGATCGGAGCAAAATATAATATCAGGCTTGCTCCAGATCTTAATAACAAAATAAAGAAATTCCTGCCAGCTTTAAAGCAGAAAGAAGAGGACATCCAATTGCAAGAAGGAGTAATATATTGCATCGACTGTAACTGCGGACTCAGCTATATAAGAGAAACAGGGAGAAGTATTAAGGTCCAAATGAAAGAACACCAAGCAGCTATTAGGAACATTAGTAACAAAACAGGGCTAGACAGACATATACAAGCAAGTGAACACGCCATAAATTGGGACTCAGTAAGAATAATCGCCCACCAGTCAAACTCAGTAAAGAGGAAACTAGAAGAAGGGATCGAAATAGCAAGAAGAAGAAGTACCACAATTAACGATAATTGCAGTTGGACTCTTACAGCTGAGTGGCAGCAACTACTCTAGTGACGTAGTCCTGATGACGAACTAGGCTCTAGTTCGAAAATTTGACAACCAACTTTCATGAATAAGAACCTCTATAAGACCCATAAAAAAAGTAATTCCACAAAAAAAAAATATAGGTAAATAACATGGGGGGAGGGGGATCTCATCTTATAGAACAAAAGAATTAAAATAATATGTGTAATGTATTTTAAAAGCATATCTTTACAATCTTCCCTCCCTCTGAAAGGGGAATTGCTAATAACTTTGTTTTCCCAAAATAGTTTCTTTCAACTGTTCAGTGTTTAAAAACAAACAAAAAGTTCAATCCAGGGATAAATGCTTACATAATACAATTTTTTCAATATGCCACTGTTTTTAATTTAAAAAATTAGCAAAATCATGTGTTAAGCATTAAGATAAATGATTTTTGTACATATACAACAAAAAGTCAAACACACACCAAATGACAATAAAAGTATTTTACTATTTTACTTTGAAAATAAAACTTCTCCCAAAATTTAGTTCACCATTTCTTTTTTACAACTGGAAAACCCGAAAAAAAAAAAAAAAGGCTATGTTCATAAAATGGGGAGGCATGCTCTTTCCCTCTTATTTCATTCATTTTTTTACATGCTGCATGAGCAGGTATTAGAAGATGGATGGAGAAATAGGACAACAATACAGATTTCCTGCTACGCAAACGAGCAACTGAAGATGATTCCTTGCTTTGAACACTGTAAACAAATGACAAATAGGGCCTCACAATGGTTTTGAAAAAAGGCAATTGCTTTCCTCTTATTGTAGATCGAAAGTTTTGGTTTTCACTACCTTAAAGAGGGCCTTTTATGCTTACAGAAAATGTATGGAAATGATAGAAAATATTTTTTTTAACCTTGCTTAAAATGGCATTGAAATCTGTAATACTCGCAAGCATAAATCACCAGTTTTGATGGACTGTTTAGGTGACTTGGAGTTGGAACCCCAAGTTGAGAATTTTTGTGTAATAACTATGGCTAGTAGTTTCCAGCTATGGAGAACTTAAGTCTGGGAGAACACACATGCGTGCACACTCGCACGTGCCTTTCAGATCATCAGCAAATATTTAGTTTAGATCTTCAGATTTTTTTCGTAAGTACATAGTACATAAACTCAACAAGGGGAAATATTCTATTTTCATATTAAACATGCAATCAAATAAAAGTAATTTAACCTGTTGAATGTAAAGTTGTAATAAGGTACAGGAATTTCTTTAGTTAGTTTTTCATCCAGTGCATGTAAATACTTTTATGAAAATGAAAAAAAAAAGTCCAACTTAAATTTTTTCGTATCAATATAATGAAATGCTTGCCATAAGTACTAATGAATGTTGAGTCCTCCCCTCCCCCTCCCCTTCCCCAAATAATTTCCCCTTACAGGACTTAAAAATAAAGTTCTATCCTCACTTGCTATCTCTGTTTTTGCCTCCTACTAAAATTTCTAGTCATTGTGGATGTTTCTACTTCCTTCAGTTTAGGAAAAAGGTTGTGCATTACCACAGACTGAGAAATATTGAGTATTTCACTGACGATTGTTCTGCACAATATGAAAACTGCAAGAATTTTCTAAACTTGCGCTATCATGAACAGGATTTTTTTAGATTGGTAAGGAAGTGGTCTTTTGCAACAAGCCAAGGCATGTCTCCATGTGATGGTATTGATGCAGATTGCAAACAGGCTAACAACAAAAGCCAGTTTGCAGCGACCTTTAGCTCAACAAATAACATCTGCTGCAACAATGTATAACTTCTGCAAATATAATACAAAGGAAATTACATTTTTCTTTGTGTGTGCAGAAGAGATGAACAAAGTGCATAATTAGCTTAGTCCCCATTTTGAAAAACCAAAAGCTTTTCCTGGTACACGCACAATGCATCAATTTACACCACTTCCCAATTTCAGAATTGGTGCTAAGAGATTAAGTTCTGATAAATATTACAGTATTATTTCCGAAATCAGTGTAACTAATTTTCAAGATGAGTTACATGCTAACTGCTGTGTAGCATGTGTATATAATTCCTGTTGGTACGTGGGATTTGTTGAAAAGATTAACTATGATGAAGGTGATGCGACGGTTTGATTCATGCATCCACATGGGCCTTCTCCATCTTTTTATTGGCCTAATAATAATTGTGAAGTACCTCTGACACATATATTATGTTTGGTTGAGGTAAACACTGCAACAGGAAGAACATACAGCCTATCTAAACAGTCTGAAGACCTGGTTCAGTCAAAAAAAATTTCATATGAAAATTAGTAATTGTGTTTTGTTTTAATTCAAACTGACAGAGAAAAGAATTCATTTATCTATTATGAAACCAAGGAAAAGTTCATTTATAAATTATACATAAATGTATCATTCAATGTCAAAATAATTTATAAAATGGTTTGTTCCATTACTTTTATATTTTTATTAAAATTAGTAAGAAATTTAGAGACACCTAATCTTTGCAGTTGCTTGTATTCTTAAAAACAAACAAACAAACAAAAACCAGCTTGGGATAGCATAGGTGGCCCCGTCAGTCGCATTTTTCACAACTGGAGATTATTTTTAAGCACAGCTAATATAAAAAAAGCTTTGGTGATTTGACTGGCGATTGGGAGCACGGCTTTGTTACAGGCTAGGCTAGCGTTTTGATCAGTTACAAATTGAAATTGGTCAAAATATTAAATTCAACAGTAACAAATATAGTTAGTTGCAAGCACACTCACAGAAGTAAGGTAAGGCTATACACATCTAGACAAGTGTTGCTGCTAAAGTTTGTGAATCGCAAACTGTACAATATGCTCTGGTAAATATTTTTGTAGTTCTTTTATTTACCTTATTTATAAATTGTACATATAGTATTTGGTAGTTAAAGGTGTTTAAAATATAATTCTATAAGACTTAAAAAATATTTTGAAAACAGAAATAAGCATAAATATTCATCTGTTTTTGTGCATTTCCGAGTGCTGAAATGTTACCATTTATTCACAAATATTTCACATCCTGTAACTTCTAAACCAGTTTGAACCATAAAATGAAACTCGCAGGTTTTGTTGAGTACCAGTAGGGGTATCCTTGGTGAAAAAAAAAAAATATATATATATATATGGTCCCTCTTTTGAGATATGTAACCTTGAAATCTGCAAAAGTTGAAAATTTTGCAACTTTGAGGGGGGAGGAGTGGGAAAGGGACCAAACCCAGACTTAAGTTCTCCATAGCTGAAAAAACTATTAGCCATAGTTATTACATAAAAATTCCCAACTTGGGGCTCCAACTCCAAGTCACCTTAAGAGTCCCTAAAAAATGATGATTTACGCTGTGAGTATTGCAGATTTAAACACCATTTTAAGCAAGGTTAAAAAAAAAACATTTTCTATCATTTCTATACATTTTCTGTAAGCCTAAAATGTCATCCTTAAGTTAGTGAAAACCAAAACTTTCGATCTACAATAAGAGGAAAGCAATTGCCTTTTTTCAAAACCATTGTGAGGCCCTATTTTGATGTGCTGCAGAAAAAAAAATGAACCTTTATCCAAGATGGTGGCACATTAAAATAAAATAAAAATTGTTTCAAGTTACTCACCGATAGGGTTAAACTAGAGTGGGGGGGGAGAGAGAAGGGTATAATGGTCAAGCAACGACTTAATTACAAAATTGGGTAATATTATGTCGGAATGTCGCAAATATAAAAACACGCCATTTTTTATTATTTTTTTCCTCGCCAAAATTGAGAATTGCCCAAAGTATTTTTTTCTCTTGCTGAAAGGTTACATTATAATACAAACATGAAAATATTTTTAACAAACTTGAAGTGGGGGCTCATTTTGAAAAAAATGTGGCCTCATTTTCCCATGTCTTTTGTTATTAAATTAAAAAAAATAGTTCTCTTAATTCAAAAAATGTGCAGAAACAAGTTGTTCCAAAATGAATGGATCATGCAGATCATTTAAGAAAAAAATTATGTGACTGCAACAATTAGTTGTGAAGTTATGAACTTTTTTGTCCTACACTGTAGTTGTGAAAACTCAGCATGCAAAAACTTTAAAGGCAGAGCTACAAATTTTCACAAAAATCTGAGATGGGTGGGTGACATGTCCTGGGTGATCTAACATGGAATGACCCTACAGTCAAACTCAGTTATAACAATATCAAAGGGATCATGAAATCTGTCACTATAAACATGTTTTACTAACCAATGGAACATATATTTTACAGAGATTTAATTAATACCACTCAATATTTGACACTATAAGTTGAGGTGCTTCTACAACTAATGTCGCTATATATAAGTTAGACTATTTTTTTCCAGATTTTTTTTTTTTTCATCCTTTTGCTGCTTGCCAATATCAGAATACACTCTATGCTATCTTGCATTAGCCAACCACGAACTCGTGTGAACATGTACAGCACAATTGTTACACATCATTTTTCTTTGGCAAGAAAAGATCACTGACTGCTATTCATATGGCAAACTAATCAAGAATGAAAAATCGATTGCCCTAGAACAGGAGGAATTCAACTTATCTCCTAGTTCCTTTTATGTTACTTTTATACCACCAAAGACAATGAATTTTTAACCAACTGATGGAAATAAATCAGAATAAATGTCTATAGTGCAGAAGTCCAGTCACCTGCCTCCTTAATGGCATCGTACCTTCACTAGGTAACACAGATATTCAGGTTTCTAAGGAGTTTGTCACATGGATGAGAATTATTGATATCATTTCTACAAAAAAAGAATGATTATCTTTGTAATAATTGATGTCATGGCTATTCCTAGACTTGATATATTATAAATTTCACTAAATTAAGGGGTTTACTCAGGAATAAAAGAATATTATGTACAGTTGAATTTTCAGGTAGCACCCCTACCTTTCCTAAGGACTACACTATAGTCTGTCAGTCTATAGTGTAGTCCTGAGGAAGGGTAGGGGTGCCACCTGAAAATTTGACTGTAAATAATATCCTTTTATTCCTGAGTAAATCCCATAATTTAGGGAAATTTATAATGATTATCTCATTTGATTGTTCAAAGATCAAACCTTCACTAATTTCCGAGATCATGGCTCTCATCTTTTATAATTTTTAATTATATTGTCTTACTCCGAATGTTTATACTATTTGAAATTTCAAACTTAACATTTTTCACAGCTTACTACATGATAAGTATATTAATTACGTATTTTCTATTATCTGCATATTATATATAACACAGTCAATCACCATCTCATGCCTGGAGGCAAAAAAAAAAAAGTGCTGAACAAACTTCTTTCAGCTCTTTCTGTTCATTCATTAAAATATTTTCTGTTTCTAACATATTGCTTTCTCAAACACTAATGACAGATTTTCCACCTTTAAATCACTGTTGCCTTATGGCTGCGCCCAGATCCGTGCCCTAATATTATAAAATGTTAACACCTGTTGATGTGGTGTTTCATTTATACAGGGTGCATAGGAAAGTCCCTTTAGCCTGAAATAACTTGCGAACGGAGAGAGGTACAGTTATGCAAGTGAGATAACGGTATAGTAAAGCAAATGCAACCGATCGAATGCAACCGATAGCAGCGCCCCTAGTGGCAAAATGCAGAAGTTGGCCATTGCAAATCGAAAACAATAACAGATAGAGCAAAATTTCCAATTACAAAGTTGTAGAGTATCAATCAATTAGTACAAAACAACGTTTGTTTCATACGGATAAGATAAATTGTCGCCTGAATACCCTAAAATGTCCGAAATCGATGCGCGACCTTTTGTGTGAATGTTTGAAGGGAACAGACATAGGTATGAGCAAATACACACAATTTATTGTATAAATGTGTACTTATGTCAATACAGTTTGATGACATCAGATGAAGCAAAAACAAAAAAGGCAAACTGGCATACAATGATAAAAAGTTAATGTTGAGTATGTTCGAAGAGTTCGCCATTGCCCATGATGCACATTTGTATTCGTGAAAGTAACTCTGCATGCACATTCCTCAGCATGGAAGGTGTCACATTATTGCAAGCATCTGTAAGACGACGACGTAGATCCAGCAGACTTGTAGGTGCTTTTGCATACACCTGATTTTTACGTAACCCCAGAGGAAGAAATCCAATGGCGCAAGATCCGGCGATCGTGGAGGCCATTCAACAGCACCACTATACCCGATGATTCGTTACCCAAAACAATATGTGAGAAAGTGTCACACTGCTGCTGGCTGGTGTGCAGGGGCACCGTCATGTTGGAACCACAAGGAATGTAATGCAGACAGGGGAATGTCATCTAAAAAGTCAGGTATGATATCCTGTAATAGTTGGAGGTATCTCTGTCCGTTTAATGTGCCTTCGTAGAACACAGGTCCCACTAAGCGGTTCTTCCAAATACTGCACCACACGTTAATGGACCAACGCACTTGATGTCTGGTGCAGTGGCGGCTTTTCAGGTGAAGTAGGTGAAGTGCCTCTTCACCTATTTCATTTAAAATAAAGTTTTATTCAGTAATTTTGTGTATATATTCTTCTTTGCCTTTATTGAGTGCCAAAATGCTCAAAATTCTTATTAGATCAATTCACAATGGGCATTCAATACGGAAACCAAGTCTCTCTCTCTACGCAAAATAGTTCAAGTGAAGAGCCAAAATGAGAATGCTTGGAAGTCTGCAGTTATCGGCAGAGTTACCATGGTAACCGTGACGTCACCCTCTCCTATCTGCTGGGCAAGTGAAGAGTTTTAGCTTGAGGCACTCAGGCTCTGCACCTGGAGTCGTGACCTTCGGAAGAGATCGCGGAGGAACGGGACGAATTGCCCAGGGTACCTTGCAATCCACTAGGGTTTTCTCGTTGCGGTACATGCTTTCCGAAAGAGATTTTTTTTTCGTGCTTTGTGATTGTTTATCAAAAACTTCACCTGATACTTAAATTTCGTGAACAGTTTAACTGATAGTTTTAGTATGTATTCTGTGAACGGCATTGTCTGTAATTTATTGCAAACTCCATTTGATCGATGGAAAGATGAAGATAAAAGAGACATTTTACTTCAAGGAAAAATGTCTCTTTTATCTTCACGGATTCACTGACAATTGTCGCCAAGAAAGAAATCAGGAAGAGCGGTAAATCTTACAATTTTAATTGTAAAAACTGTTGGTTTACTGAATATGTCTTCTTTCTCATGACGGAAAATGGCTTTGTAGCACTTCTGTGTTACAAAAATGATTTTCTTGGCCGTGTTACTTTACAGTAAAAAACATTCGGCATGGAATAAAGACGGTTTCTCAGATTTATTAAATATAACACGGTCACTTCATAAACATTTGGTCATTTCATAAACATGGTGATTCTAGCGAACACCTGAAATGCAAATAGAAGTTAAAGAATTTTGAAAAAAATCAGAACATAAGGGAGAGTGCTAGGCTTTTGAAAAGGCATTTCAACGGAAACGTTCGTTTAAATAGACTTTTCCTGCAGACAGTGATTGATTCAGTACTGTATTTGAGCAAACAAGAACTAGCATTCCGTGACCATGACGAAAGCATCGACTCGATAAATCGTGGAAATTTCACGGAATTACTTTCATTGTTGATATCAAGAATTCCTTTAGAAATTCAAAATCAATACGAAAAGATAAAAAATGTCTTCACAAGTGACTCGAAAACTATTCAAAATGAATTAAGTGAATGTATTTCTGAATATATAAACGATCACGTTAAAAATGAAATAAACAATCTTTAATAATAAGATTTGTTGTTCGGAAGGTGTATTGGCTGAGCAATTTTTGGGTTTCCACGAAATTTTGGAACAGTTTGATTATCAACACAAATTAATAGGACAATGTAACGATGGGGCAAGTGTAATGTCTGGACACTTGTATGGACTCCAGAAAAAAATCAAGGATAAAGCTTCTGAAGCTGTTTTTGTTCATTGCTTAGCGCATCGTTTGAAACTTGTATTACAGCAGAGTTTTTCTAAAATTTCTAAGTGTTGAATATTTTATGCAAGTCTCAGTGGAATTCCTTCGTTTTTTCACCACTCAGCGAAGCGATCTTATAAACTCGCATCAACAACCGCAAGATGCATATTAACCATAACAGAAACTCGATAGTCCTCCACTTCGAAGTTAGTAAGTGTAATTGTTGAAGACTGGCATAAATTGGAGGAAGCATTAGAATTTCTCACAAACAGTGAACAATCAGACAAGAAATCAATTCAACTTGCCGAGGGGTTTTTAAAGGTATGAACACTTTTGAATTTACATTTTTGGCAATAGTATTTAATGAAATTTTTGGCTCCACCGATCTATAATTCAAAATTTTGCAAAAACATCACTAGACATAAGGTACTGATGTGTAACTCAAATTAAAACAACGTGAAATTTTGAGCCATAAAAGGAACGATGAGTAAGGCAACCCACTTTGTGCAAATAAAATTTAAGAGGATTTAGTACTTAATTTGAATAAGTAATATATATATATACTTATATATATATTACTTATTCAAATTAAGTACTAAATCCTCTTAAATTTTTTTTTTGCACAAAGTAATTGCCTTAACGATGAGGTATTTGAAACATTGTTTGGAAAAACTAACAAAATCACAGAAATAAGCAGATCTATACGGGAATATGCTGCTCTTACAGAAGAAACAATTTTTCACAATTATATTGTATTTTGAAATTTCGGACCACATTCTTATGGAAATGAATATAAGATTTGAAGACTGTGAGAAACTTCAATTTGTCTGTCTTGCTGACACAACCAAGTTCGACCAATTTAATTCATGTTTTCCCTCCGACGCTTTTGAAAATCTACAACATTTTTACGGGAAAATATTTACTACACTCCAGCGTCTTAAAAATGAACTGAGTCTTGTATATGCCGATGAAAAATTAAGGAATATATCGACTAAAGAACTTCTTCGAGTGCTTCATGGAGATAAAGACATTTTTGCAGAAGCTTGTAAATTGGTTTCCCTCATTTTAACAATTTTATCTACAAATGTGTCAGTGGAAAGAAGTTTTTCTTGTCTTTAAAGAATACAAACTTACTCAAGAAACACTATTTCTCAAGATAGACTTGCTTCTTTGGCAAATATTTCTATTCAAAAAGATATTTTATTGATGCTCACGAAGAAACAACCATTCTATGACGACATAATCGACAAATTTGCAGCTTTAAAAGAAAGAAGAATTGACCTAATATACATAAAAATAGGTCAGTCCTCATATAATGATTTTCATTGAAACAGTAGATATCTTTTCATATTGCTCTTGTAGCTCTTCACCTACTTTTCCAACCACGAGTCGCCACTGGTCCGGTGGATCGTCCCCACGAGGGATTTTCCATCGCCCAGTAGTGGCCGTTGCGTTGGTTTAGTAATCTGGTACGGTGGAACACTGCCTCACCCAACCAAAGAATGTTGGATAAAAGTCCGAGTCACCTTCAACATTAATCACCGTCCAGTTGCACCAATCAAATCGACGCTCATTGTCCCGTGGTAACAGTTCTTGCTGCGGAGCGACACGATAGAGATGTGTACCCTGAGCATGCAGTATTTGCCATACACGGCCCCGTGTTAAGCCACTCGCCCTGCTGATATCTCTTTTACTGCTTTGTGGATGGGCTAATGCATATACCAAAATATCCTTTTACATTATATGCATACCTGCACCCACTGGTCTACCAGAACGACTTTAGTGCTTCCTGTCTCCCTGAGCAGTCTCACTACACTTGCGATGGCAACCGCACTTGGATGTGGTCCAGGCGGACCTGTTAACTAGGTACAAGTGTTGGCATATTCCAGTGTAGCTAGTGCCGTGTTTTGTTGGCATTAGCCATAAATAAGCACCATCTTGCAATATTGGGAGTGAGTGAAGCTCGCCATTCTCACACAGCGTATGTAGACCTAAACTTCTGATCAGGGTACATCCTGCTACTGGTTTTTATATCGTAGGTACGATACAACGTCACAATCTGCATTTGCATACGGCTACATTTGCTAAATGTGAATATGCAGATTCGAATTGTCGCGCATCGATTTCAGACATTTTAGGGTATTCAGGACACAATTTATTTTGCCCGTGTGAAACAAATGTCATTGTGTACTAACTAATTGATGCTCTACAACTTTGTAATTGGAAATTTTGCTTTATTTCTTTTTTGTTTTCGATTTGCAATGGCTAACTTCCGCATTTCGCCACTAGGGGCGCTGCTATCAGTTGCATTCGATCGGGCGTAACCACTTTACTATACTGTTATCTCACTTGCATAACTGTACCTCTCTTCGTTCGCAAGTTATTTCAGGCTAAAGGGACTTTCCTATGCACCCTGTATATAAAATGAAGCCTATGTTGGCGGTCACTTGAATTCCACATCACCTGCCAAAGCAGACAGTTTCGTGTGGCACAGATGTTATCATCAAAAGAAACAATGTATAATAGACCTTTACTTGGCTGCCACCTGCAGGACATGGGCATGGGCAGCCATTTTTGAAATGCATAAGAGAATATACCAGCATTTTGCAATCACCAACATGTGGAACTTACAGAAAAATCTTGTTCAGGGAGTTATAGGAGTATTTAACGAAAAGGTTGAGAGTTTAAAATTACGAAACTAACCTTTTTCTTTCTTTCTTTCTTTCTTTCTTTCTTTCTTTCTTTCTTTCTTTCTCTCTCTCTCTCTCTCTCTCTCTCTCTCTCTCTCTCTCTCACCACCCTTCACAAGACTGTAAATGATGGGGGGTCTGTCAAGTTTTTAGAATGTTGTTTGTAAAGAGTATATAATATGGTCTTCTGTTAACTAGGGTACAAGTGTTGGATCTTTGATTGCCCTAAATGAGAATGTGAACTCCATAGAGGAGTTCATCCCCCTTGTCCCAAGGAACCTAGCCTCACAAAGTGGCCATACTGTTTAAGCAGATTTTATGGTCTGCTCCAGATGGCCAAAGAACATATTATTGGGTTGGTGCGAATGAAATGTCCGACAAAGGACCAGCACACGTGGATGGCGAGAATGGAAAAGTAGGACAACTTACCTAGGCAAAATAATCCCCCTCGGCATCGACACATAGTTGTCATCTGTTCGGCAAGGCCATGATCCCGGAATGAAAGAAGTCTTGTGGCTGAGACCCAAAGAAGTCATCAACTGCACGTTGAACCTCATCGTCTGTCGTTAACTATTTCCCAGACAGGAAGTGATCCAGACGACGACACAGATTATAATCTGTCGGAGACAAGTCCAGGGAATAGGCAGGATGAGGTAGTGCTTCATAGCCCAAGGCACTTAGTGTCAGCATCGTTTGTTGCGTGACATAAAGGCAAGCGTTGTCCTGGAGCAGAACAACACCATGTTTGTTGACCAAAGCTGGTTGTTTTTGCAGCAACTTCCGGTGCATCTGGTGTAATTCAGCTCAATAACGTTCTGCAGTGATGGTTTGGCCTCTTGCCAAGAAACTCTGATGAATTATCCTGACCGTGGACCACCAGACAAAGAGCATCATCTTTTTAGTGTGTTGGAGTAGCTTAGGATGCAGTCCAGCATCCTATGCCTTGCTTAACCATTGTGCAGATCATTTCCAATTATCATAAAGGACCCACTTCTCGTCGCAGGTGACGATTCAATGCAGTAGAGTTTCCTGTTTATTCCTGGCAAGCAGCGATGTGCAGACTTCCAAATGCCTAGTCTTGTTGGTAGTTGTCAACTCATGCACAGCCACATGTCCAGCTTTTTGACCTTACCCAGACGCCAAACAACTGTTGTGTGGTGGACACCTACATCTGCAGCTACCTCACGACACATATTTTGGAGGTCCACTTCAACCACACGTGACAGAACATTGTCAGAAACAGCAACAGGTCGGTGACCACATGCTTCGTTTTGCAGGTCCGTATCTCCGCTTCAAAACTTCACAAACCATCACCGAATAGTTCGTTCGTTCGTTGGCTGTACAATCCCCAAATGCTTTGTTAACGTTTCGAGCGGCAATTCCTGCAGAATGGCCCAGTTTAAATTCATACACAAAGATGATCCTCAAAATTCGGCGTCTGCACATTTCCTTTACAAGCCACATTACGTCCTAACAAACCACGCCTGAATCTTGTTCTTCACACATGTGCTAGCCATTTATAGTAACTCTGTGATGTAATACCCGCATCACCTGACGGTGGTTCTATTCCATTGTAGTGGGGGCCTGTCTCCACTGCTCATTCACACCAGACATTTCATTCGACTTAACCCAATACTTACCTAAAGGAAGGAAAAAGAGCAGGAGTGTGGAAGTGGCTTTAAAACTCAACCATGGTAGTACTGCTATTGCATTTGGAATTTCCTTACCTTCCACTTCATCAGGGGAACATATGGTAGGAACATCTGATTTGCGACAATGTACATATGTTTCGAACAAATTACCCCATTTCTTCATTCTTACTTCTGGCACTTAGTGAGAAATTAAGTGAATAGCATTCTTAAATAACAAAATGGCAGGGAACAAAGAACAAGCATTTTGACAGCAGGTCGCATTAAAAAGGGGAGGAAATTTTAATTTTATTTTCAAGTGGGGATGGGAGAATCATATATTTTGGCAGCCACCTGTCAAGACAGTAATTTTTTTTGTAGAACCATTGATGATCTTGCTAGGCTGGTTTCACAGTATATACCACAGTAGGCACACATCCGAATAATTTCAATACACCCTCACTTTTTCTTTCACAAAAATATCGAGCTCAATTGTAAAGTTTGCATTATTAATTCTGTTTAGCCACTGAATGCAGCTACTTTTACCACATACTCTTCTTAATACTGTCATGTCAGCAGCTTCTAACATCACAAAATGCACTTCACTTTGCATTTAACTATTGCTGTAATAAAATGCATAGGTCTAAACACTGCACTGTTGTGTTCTGTTTTTTGGACAACTTCTTGCTCAGTGAAAATAGTTTTTGTACAGCTGGGAGCATGCATATTTCCTGTCATTGCAGATTCTGTTGTCTAATTCATTATAAAGCTTTGTCTTATCAATAGCAATGTATAAATAATTAAGATGTACCCTGTTCTTATTCCCTTGTACTGCAAAACTGACATTTTTGGGGTTATATTTTGAGAAACTAATTTAGTCAAATATTTATCTTGATCAAAAAAAATTCATACATCATGCTCAGGCCATGTTATACTGTAACTTGTTTAAACTCTTAAAAATTAGCACTAAGTCATCAACACAGCAGTCTATTGATACAAGAACCACCTACTTGAACATGTACATGTACATTGGGTAAGGGCAAAAGTTTTTACCATTGGCATACGTGGAAAATAAAGCTGTTTTTTTTTTTTTTACTTCCACAGTGATTTATTTCAATCTATTGTATAGTCTGAATTATTAGCAGTTACCTTTTTTAGTTTAGTTAGCTGTTTCAAAGAAAGTAGCATCACTGGAGTAAAAAACGGCTCAATCACCATTTCGACCTCTATACGATCTTTTGTGGTTTTACTATCCAAATGATTCTGCAGCAACTGGGACAAGTATAAATCTTCGGGTTATAAATCTGGTGAATACAATGGGTGAGGCAAAAAGTTTCCAGCCACATTCCTGCAATTTGTGTAGTGTTGCCACAGCCACATTCAGTCCAGTGTTACTATGATCGAAGAAATCTTTCCGATTCAACAAACTGAGATAATTAGACTTCAAAGGCCTCGTTTACTCTGAAAAGTTGATGAGAGTAAAGAATCACAATAATGGTTTGGTTAGGTTCCAACAGCTCATGATGGATAATTCTCTTACAATCCCACCAAATGCATAGCATGGCCTTCTTTGGGTAGAACCTGAAGCTTCCCATTTTTTTACAAAAAGATTTGGTGTGCTTAAAATTATTGTATATTAGCCTTTTTCATCTCCAGTCACCAATCAATCCAAAAAAAAAAAGATCAGTTTTCTATTACAGATATTTTTTTATTGTCACTCTACCCATTTGGTTCTAATCTGATAACTGATGTGGTACCCATTGATCCAGTTTTCTGACCATTCCAATAAGATGAACTGAGAAGTCTATTGGCAATATCCTCATAGATTTTATGATAGTCGGACTCAATTATTGCCAATATTTTTTTGTCACACATTTCAGAAGGTTGTTCAGCATGGAGTGTATCTTCAAAAGTCAAATCACCTGAATGAAACTTTGTGATCCAATCTCAGTATGTTTGTTTACTTAAAGCATCCATCCTATATATGGCATATACACAGTCCAGTCAAAAAATTATGACTACCCCTGATGTCAAAAGGAACCGTAATCAGCAGCCAGATGGCGTGGCGCAGCAACATATACGAATCATGTACGGCATAAAAAGACATTAACTCATAGACAGCATGGAGTTTTGCATGAAAATGGAAAAAGGATGTGACCTAACAGTTTGAAAAAGGAATGATTGTTGGACACTGACTGAAGGGTGGAAGCATTACAGAAAAGGCCGATCTTCGGGCTATTCACTTTGTGCAGTTGTTAAAGTGTTCCGGAAATGGAAGGAAACCAGCAAGACCTACAGTAATTGGGGTAAGGAGTGGATACCCACGGAGCGCTGCTTACCGTGGGTAACGGCTGTTATCCTGACTAGTATGATCTAACAGATGGGCCACAGTGGAACAACTGGCCAGAGCATTTAATGCAGGCACATCAAGGAGCATATTGCAGACAACAATCCAATAAACTCTGCTCTCTATGGAACTCCGGAGCCACCGTCCACTCAAGGTACCCATGCTGATGGCTAGACATTGACAATTATGGCAAAAATTTGCATCTGAAAGGAGGCATTGGACTATTGAACAGTGGAAGAAAGTCACCTTTTTAGATGAATCACATTTTCTGCTTAATCATGTGGATGGTCGATGGAAAGTACAACTAAGCACTGCTGACAAAAATCATCCTGACACAATGCTTGAGAAGAAACATGCAGGAGGTGGCAGCGTTCTCATGTGGAGCCCATTTTCCTAGGAATCATTGGGAGAAATTGTTCCCCTCGATCGTACGATGAACTCTTCAGGCTACCTATCCGTTGTGATGAATCAGGTGCTCCCATTCATGATGACTGCCTACATTGAAGGCACGGGTTGCTTCCAACAAGATAATGCCCCTTGCCATGTTGCTATGCATGTGTGAGAATGGTTTGAGGAGCATTCCAGTGACTTTAGCTCACTATCCTGGACACCGTACTCACCGGTGTCCAGGATAGTGATGCAAATAAAAATGCTGATGCGGTATTAATTATGAAATCGCAACGCTCCAAAAGAAAGAAAGAAAGAATGAACACCGATGTGGTAGAATTACGAAATCACGACCCACCAAATTTCTCCGTGCTTTGAAAAGTCTCCTCTCTCCTGGCTTTGCGTATCCACAGCACAGTCACAGCCACGCATAGAAAGTTCCGCCCTTCCGACTACCAGTTGATTGCGCTGACCTTTGACGTAACGGAGCCATGCGACAGCCAGTGTTAGGTGTTGCTTGTTCTTAATCGCACATGTTTTTCTTGTTCTTAATCGCACGTGTCTGGCTTCTCCAATTATGGGTGACACGGATTGTGTAAAGAAACGGATGTCCTATAACGCAGGATTCACGTTGAAAGTGGTTTCTTTTGCAGAAAATACTAACAACTGTGCTGCTTCACGTCAATTTGGCATTAACGAAAAACTGATTCAAGATTGGCGTAAAAAAAAACGGACTTGGTGAAAATCCCAAAATCGCAAAAGGCGCTGCGCCGTGGAACGACATCTTTCCCAGAGCTGGAAAGTGTCTTGAATGATTAGATTGTGGGCTGCAGACAAAATGGTTACATTGTAACGCGAACTGGTATACGTTTGCGAGCAATGAAGCTTGCAAAAGATTAAAAGTTTGCAGCCGCAAATAACACTTTTCGTGCCTCACCAGGTTGGTGCACAAGGTTCATGAACCTCTATGGGTTGTGTCTACGCCAGCGCACCAAAATTGCACAAAAGTTGCCTCGTGACCTCGAAGCAAAAATAATGGAATTTCAAAAGTATGTACTGTAATTTTTGGGCTAAGAGCCGCGGCTCTTACGTTACTAAAAGTGAAATTTTTCGGGTGTGCGGCCCTTATGCCGAATTTGTTTTCGATAAGACTTTCTTCCCTCCCTTTTTTTTTTTTTTTTCATGCAGATGCTTAGTAAATTTTTTCAAACCACGTCTTTTTTTGTTCACGAACTCGACTGTGGTCATGCCCCTCCCCCTTCTACTCATACGTTAGACAATAACTCCGCTGTCCTGAGGTTGGTTTAGGAGGGAAAGTGGGGGAGAACAGGAATGCCTGACTCAAACGCCCTTTGCATGGGGGATGGAATGGGGACATAAGCACACAGACGAGTAGCGTGACGTCCGAGGCTTCTGTGGATAGCGCGCCCAGCGGTAACGGCCCAGTGCGCAGTAAATGAAAGTATGTCAAACCACTTGAAAGAGAGAAAGCGCACCGCCGTTTCGAAGTGTTGGCGGCAGATCAGCGAACACGTGCGATGCAGCTGGTAAAAGGAAACTTCTCTACATGAGAAAAAAAAGCATAACATAGAAGGAACATATTATTAAAGAAAACATTAATCGAAAGCATAAGAAGTGATAATTTATAAGTTAATTACTTCTAAGACGGATTCTATTGCGGTGAACAGAGAGCCATCCTGTAGCAGACATCCACATTGAATGGAATTTAGACAATTGTGCGGTTTTACGAGCAATGCGATATTCTAAAGGGAGTCTTAAGATTAACTGTGATTTATATTGATTATATAAATGGTTCTGAGCATTTAATAAAGGCAAACAAATAACATCATTAGCATGATTAATAAAAAATGTATAAATAAAAAGGTTTGCCTGTATGAAAAAATAAGTGTATAAAGCAGATCGACACCGAGTTGTAGAATTAGCCTTTGAAGTATACATATAATCACATTGAGCGTGAGTTAATTCAAGAAAATAAGGAAGATAATTTAGCTTTCTGAGCAGCACCACGACTTCACAGGTGCGGCCCTTACGGCAACTTTTGCTTCCGAGATTGCAAAAATTCTCACCTGCGGCCCTTACGCCGATGCGGCTCTTAGTCCGAAAATTACGGTAATTCAAAAGAGAAAAGAGACTGCTTTTGAACTTTCCCAAATAGGGAACATGGATGAAACTGCCATGTGTTTCGACCTTCCTGGAAATAAGACGGTGAACCAAAAGGGCGAAAAAATATCTTGATCAAAACGACTGGCCACGAAAAATCCAGTTTCACGGTTGTTCTTTCCTGTTTGGCCGACGGCAGTAAGCTACTTCCGGTAATTATTTTCAAACGCAAAACTCTGCTGAAAAGCGTTGTCTTTCCGTCTGGTGTGCTCGTTCGTGCCCATGAAAAAGGATGGATGAACGAATCCGAAACAATTGACTGGTTAAAGAATGTGTGGAACAAAAGGCCAGGTGTACTTTTGAGGAAACCTTCTCTTTTGGTGTGGGATATGTTTGTTGCACACCGTTGTGCAGAAGTGAAAAAAACTGCAGAAAATTCAAAAACAACTCTTGCTGTCATCCCAGGTGGGTTGACATCTGTTCTTCAACCACTAGATGTCTGCCTTAATAAGCCCTTCAAGGACAATGTGCGGAGGTATTGGGCAGATTGGATAAGTTCTGATTTACCGACTGAAACCAAGGGCGGAAAACTAAAGAAGCCGGATATCGTTTTGATTGCGCGATGGGTCAAGGATGCTTGGGATGTGATACCTGCGGAAATGGTCGTGAAATCATTCAAGAAATGTTGCATTAGTAACAAACTTGATGGCACAGAGGATGATGAGATTTTTATGAGTGATGATGACAGTGATTCTGATGCCACAGGCATAGATGGTAATACTGATGTTTATGACGACACGCCGATGACGGAGAAAGACTTTTTTGAACTGTTTGGAGAGTCTGACTCGGAATCGGATTTTGAAGGGTTCCGATGAAGTTTTTGGGTATGCTAATTAAATTTACTATTATATATATAATTTTTTTTCGTTTTCAAATGTTTTTGAATAAATTCATTGAATTTTTCTTTTTTTCTCATTCCGGGATCGACTTATACGCGAGTTTCCGATTTCTTACAATTTTTTCCTCTGAAAGTGGGGGGGGGGGTCGACTTATACGCGAGTATATACGGTAATTCAAAACATGTAAGTTGACCGATGAAACTCTTCTCACATTTTGGTCCCTGTTTCAGCTTGCGCCATGTATGTAGCACTTATAAAAACACTAGCTTTACTACCCTGCTTTGCCCGGGATTTAGGCTTATTTATTTCATATTCTCTTATATGTCACTGAAAAAAATTGGGGAAAAAATTGATGCTTGCAAGAAAGAAAAAGCTGATTTCACAAATCCGGTCATTACAAATTATTTATTCATAGTGTGATTATTTCAGCATTTGGCCATACACAACATGTTTTGGTTTCTCCTTCATCGGCGACAATATATAATGGTGTTGGATCCTTTGCTATTGACATTTCAACATACAGCCGTCCATGTGAGAAGCATTCATCTGTCAAATTCAAGCCCATAACTTTAAGCGATTGTCCCTGCGATTTATTAATGGTGATTACAAATGCAAGCCGAACAGAAAATTGTAATCGTTTGAATGAAAAATGGCAAATCAGTTGGAATTAATGGAATCATTGGAATAAAGACGTGCTCACCTTCAAATGGTCCAGTTAGAATCATTGCCTCGACGACATAAGCATATAATGTCTTCACTGCCAGCTTTGATCTGTTACACATTTTTGATGGATCCAAATTTCTTAACAGCATTATGGGAGATCCAACTTTCAGCACTAATTTGTGTGGCGGAATTCCGTTTGGATTCAAAGAATTCAAAAATTCTACCGGATAACTTGTCGCTTCGTCTTCATTGATACATTTGTCAACGGAGAAGAATGTTCATGAAAGGGCTGGAATTATTTCTTGAATGGAATAGTCGATTTCCTCAACTTTGGCGTTTAGTGGTGTCAGAATTGCACGTTCCTTAAGCCATCTGCGATTCAGAAGATTTGCTCCGATGTTTGGATACAGGCAATTAATGAGACTCTTCAGAGTAGGACAAAATTTGCCGAATATTTTTGGAGAGCTTGATTTTTCTAGTTTCACTTGTTGCTTCCTTGCCGTCGCCAATGTTGAGCAAATACTCATGAAACTTCTCGGACTCATAGCTATGAGATTGTTGAACTCTCATGTTGGTTGTGAGCTTCATTGTTGTGATGTCTCTCCAAAGCTGTGATGATTTCAGGCAGGCTTTGATCTCATCAACCATCGTGTCTCTAGGAATCACTGGTAACGTTTGGCGAAAATCACCAGCAAGGACAACGATCAAACTGCCCACAAGATTTTTGTTGCCACGAATGTCCTGCAATGTTCTGTTGACTGCCTCAAATCTGTGCTTATGCATCATCAAAATTTCATCCCAGAATAATGCTTTAGCTTCAAGCAGTACTTTGGCCTTTCCACACTTTCTTTCTTGATGTTGCAAACGGGCACTTCATTATGGACCAAGTCAATCGGGATTTGAAGTGTTGAATGTACTGTTCGTCCACCATTGCAGCGATACCTGAAGATGTAACAGCAAGTGCAATCTTCTTTTCTCCTCTGATGCGGGCCAGCAACAAATTGATCAAAAATGTCTTTCCGGTTCCTCCAGGCGCGTCAATGAAAATTATTCTGCCTTCGTTGTTGTAATGTCGTCGTAGAACCTCTTGGTAAATTCTTTGTTGTTCTGTATTCAATAGTGACTCGTTCTGCGAAACGTAATCCAGCATTTTGTCAGAGTCATATGACAACTCTCGAAGCATTTCTCGAGTCATGTTCACTATTTGCTGTCGTGAAGGACTTTTCGTGTCGATCTCCGACAAAGATTTTCCAATCATCTCCAAAGCTTTATCTTCAGCCATGATAAGTGCCTCATTATAGATGTCATCAGTGAATTCTAAAGTAATTTGAGGATTCTCTTGTCGAAGTCTATTTAAAATGTCTTCAGACATGCAGTCTCCCAAAGTGATTTTGGATTTGATGGTTCACAAAACGACAGAATGACTGCGAAGAGAGTTCTGATTTTTGATGGTGAATCCGATTCCTTCGCTTCCTTCAATGTTTGTCCCAGTGATTGTCGCTCTCTAGTAGTCCCAATGCCAGGCAAGCTAAATGATACATGTCATGTTCAACTCCATCGACTGTTCGGAGATCCTTAAAGCAAGTCGGGCTTATGACTTTGTGCAACAACATTCTCAACTAATAGCAATCGAAGTTTTTCAAGTGGACTGCGTAAACACAGCCAAGAGCATCGCTAGATCGAATGCCGACATGTCCCTCTAAAATTGCACCTTGTTTGCGTCGACTGAAGACTTTCTTTGACTTGTCCCATGTGTAATATTTTGGAACTTCACAATAGAGCAGTGTTTTCACAAAATCATCTGTTTTGCATAGCTCGAAGAATCCTGTCAATGTTGTGTTTGGTGGATTGGCCAGAAGATTTTGCAAATTGCCTTGGTTAAAATAGATGCACTAACCGTTTTCGAGGTGAACATCAAGATGCACAACTGTAGGGTATCGTTCCTGGATCGGAAATCCGAAAATGCGCCATACCGCTTCATTACTGGAGATGTACCGGCCTGCTTGGTACTCCGCGATTTTATCAATTTTACCACTGTCACGTGTCATAGTAAAAACCCCTTAATCGGATCCCTTGTGGACATACTTGAGGATGTATTTAATTGATTGCACGGAATTGCACCACTCAACGTTGATGTGGGCATCAAACATTTTCAAAAGCAAAGGACTGTATGGAACGATCCACCGATTATCAATTTCCACATCCTGATATTTCATTTTAATGGTTGCCGTTTGTCCACCGTCTTCAGGTTTACTACGACACAATGGATAGCCATCTGTTAATGTTTGCATTTCCTTGATGAATTGATGCGGAAACATCTTGCAGCACATATTATCCTTCATGAATGGAGACTGTCTATTCAAAGCGCCGCAAGGACCATGTACCATGTTTTTAATGACGATATCGTGAAGCTTCTTGTCGGTGTCAGGATCGGGAATCTCAGCAGAGACGTCGTCGTCAATTTGATTTGTTCCGAGTCCGTTGGTCAGCCAAATCAAAATGTGCGCATGTGGGATACCTCTCTTTTGCCACTCAATGGAATAAAGCCAATATTTAACAGAGCCAAAAACTTCGCCTTTGTTGAGAACATTCATGAATATGATGAGCTTCTGCCGGAAAATTCTTGCCACCAAATCATGTCGGTCCGTTCTTGATTGGCCGTTAATCAAATTCTCTTCCATCTCTTTGCAGTTCGGATTGAACGTGTGTGTGATTAATAATGATGGCTTACCTCCATGACGAACGTAGGTGATGGCGTCTTGCGCATTAACGTGTATGTTTCGTGGCTTTCCTGTATATGTTGATGGCAGAATCACTAACTTGCCGTGATTTTCTGCATTGCCATCGTTCACAATCGCATCTTTCAAGTGAACGTAATCATCGACACGAAGCTTCTTTTGGTTCAGTCAGATGAAGAGCAATCTTTCTGTCTCAATCTTAGCATTTATGTCTACATAATACTGATGCAGTAACTGTCGGTAAATTAGCAATCGGTTCTCATTCGATCGCACCAACAATCGATAGGCATAGTATGACACTGCTGACACCATTTTGTTGACCTTATTTGACGTTCCTGGTTGAACTTGATTGATGCTGATGGCATATCCGTCCTTGCCTCGTGGAAACATCAGTGGATATTGCAAGGCGTCATACGAAATGTGCGTCTCGGATATACACTTAAGCTCACTGCTACGCATAGTCAAAATAATATCGCGCTTTTCAAACTCATTTCCAGCAATGATTATGGCGACTTCATTAACTACCAGTGCATTAAAGACATGTGCATGGCCTTGTGCTGGTTTCTTGTCCGCCTAAATAACGATCTTCAGGTCTTCACTTAGATTATTTATCATCAAGTGCCATTTTGAATTGCTGAACGTAGTGATTGTTTTCATGCACATCTTTTGTAAAGAATAGATCAAACTTTTGTTGGTGGCAGGAATCGCAGCACGTCGTCGTTGTGCTTCAGTTTCTTCATCACCAAGAAAGTAAATACTGAGAAAATTTTACTCTTTGTTGGTCAGTGGCAGGAGTGAGCCTACCTTGTGGTACACTTGCCCTTGAATTTTAAACGTTGGCATGAATCCAGTTGACTGAGGCATATGCACAGATGTTCCAAATGAAGTCATTTGAAAACAGCAATTGTATTTGCTGATCAGGTTTAGAAATTCTTTCAACTTTAGATGATCACCTTTCATAAGGCTCTTCAATGGCTCTGGCAATTCCGGAAGCTCTGGCAACGAAATCTTTCCTCCAGAACAACACAATAATCCTGGTGTCTCGCCTTCAAACTTCAGCGCATCGCAAAAAACTTCACTTCAAAGACAATCGGAGAATAGTTTGAATAATCCAATTCAGGATGATAATTGAATGCTTCATCCTATAAATGTAGCCACTTACTTTCCGTGTGATGCCTTCTTAAATTCTCTCCTGTTGGAGTCTATTTCTGTGAGCTGCAACAGTTTCAAGCAAAATTTGGTTCTGGTGAACAACAGTAGCTCTCAAGTTTGAAGCTTGTTGGCGTTCAGACGTTTGGCGCTCGTTCTTCTCTTCAGCAGTCTCATTACTTCATCTTGTAGCAGTTCGAAATCGTTGTTCAGCAAGTCGCGCCTCTGTTTCGTCAGCAGTTTCGTTGCTTCGTTGAACACCTTGTTGAGTTTTGTCCGCTTCACGTGCTTGTGATCTTTCCTCTTTCGATTGTTTGGTTCACAATATCTTTTGACGTTTTGTGTCGATTCGTGTTTGATTAAAAATTGGTCTCTTCCTTTTGGGCATTGCTGTCACAAATATTTGTTGAGAATTAAAGCAACAAAATGTACAGAATGTATGGAATCTGTAGAATCAAACGGACCAAAAACGTTACAAATTATTTAATATGCATCCAGGAGACACAGCATTAGAACACAGACTGAACAAAACTCATTAACAATTTGTTATCTATGATCAAATGCATCACGTGCTTTCAGTTTCAGAAGTCTTTGAGGGGCGAATCTCTGGGATAAAAAAGTTAAAAACGTATCTTTGCGAATATTTTATGAAACTGGCTGAAATTTTAATGAACACCATAAATTGTTAATAGGAACATGACTTCCAAATTTCGCCTGAACCGGTAAATAACTTTTTAAATTAGCCGTCAAAATTTTATTAACCGTTTCTGCGTATATATTTCTGTTTACTGACGAATTAAAAATTTCATGCCTATTTTTTAAAGTTTTGACCGGATTCCGGTGAAATTTTGAGTGACTCCTCTTACTACCAATTCATGGTGTTGATAAAAATTTCAGCCCGTTTCGTTAAGATTTCACAAAGTTCATTTTTTTATGCACAGTTAGTTCTCAATGAATAGAAACACCTGTGGATGTGCCGCGATGATGAATGCAGTCACGTGCTTTCAGATTTGGAACAGGATAACGATGATGTAGCAAACGATGCTGACTTTATTGATTAGCTTATTAATTAATTCATAAATCAAGAGTGGAACAATGTAGAGATCTTAAAATAGTTGCGCTGACCTAGAAATTCCAGTATTATAATAAGCTATGCAAATTTCACGATGCCACAGTTCGGCGTTCGAGGGTTTTTACGGCTTCAGACAAACAGACGTTTTGTGTTTTATATATAAGATTGTCTTTTATTAATGCATTATTTACTTAAAACTGTTGAAATAAAAATAATAAAACATGGACTTACTTGCAGTAATCTATTCATATGAAAACTTCATGTGCAACATAATCCCCGCACACCCACACCCAAGCAGCGCCCCACAATATTTATTGCTTCAAGACTGTTTTTTCATGAATATTCTTCTTAGGCCTAATGCTCAAGTTTCATTCCCCGATTCCCCCTAAAGCCATGCCTTACTACTTAAGTCACCCACAACAATTAGGTTGGGGTTTAAATAAATATATATATATATAGCCTTTTAAGATCCTCTTCACATCTCTAAACCCCAACCTAATTGTGTGTAACTCGAGTAGTGAGGTACGGCACGGTCAAGAATTACAAGTATTATGCCCAACTTCAAAGTTTCCAAAAGGAAAAAGAAATTTGAGCATTGGACCTAACCTTGAGCCTAAATCAGACCACACCTGAAAAAGCATTGTCTTCTTGAAGCAATGAATATCGTGCAGTGTTGCATTGGTGAGCAGGGACTGTTTTGCACTAAAGTTTAAATATTTGTGCAACACAGGGACTGTGTTGCACAAAGCCTGTGTTGCACAAAGCCTTAATAACAACAGGCAAAGCCTTAATAACAACAGGCTGTGTTGCACAAAGCCTTAATAACAACAGGCAACTAACTATAAGTCCATATTTATTAATTTTATTTCAACAGTTGAAGTACATATTATATCAATAAAACATATTTATTAGTACTGCATCTGAGGAACTAGGCAAACCAGATACCAAAACATGAGAAGAGTTTAAACTCTTTCTGGTATATTCATACATTTTTAATGAATTATTCCAAAATGTTCTCAACAAATATATGAAAATCATGTTAACAAATGGAAATCAAAAGGAGCTCCAAAAAAAATTAGATTCAAGAAGTTCTATCATTTTATTTTGTTCCTTACATGAGGGCTTCAATATGCTATCCTTTAACTCTTCCACTCTGTACAGCTGAAGATCAGTTCCATAAGTGATAAACCTACAAGAAAAAACAAAGATGTAAAATAAGCACACCAAAGAAATAATATGAATGCATTTCCTAAAACAAAACTTTACCAAATGTGCAGAGCATCTGAAAATTTTAAAGTTATCTGACATATTCTCAATGTGGATTAGTTAAAAAGCTCAACTTATGCAACAGTTATGTTTCAAAGTCCATAAAATGTAGCTCATAACTGCATGATACATTTCATTCTCAACAGCAATATGAAATGTAAAAAAAGATTTAGTACCCAAAGATATGTGCCTATATTCTTTTACTGTGAAACCACTTATTATTTATAAGTGTCTCATTTCTTAAAAAAATACAGACATCAGGTGGACAAAATGAAGAATAAATGTGCCTTTACCTTTGTTGTGCAAAAACAATTAGTTAATGATAAGCATTCACATGAAGAAAATTTTGATGCAAAATTGCTATCATCAAACAAATGCATCATAAAAAATTTTCAACTTAACCAAAACTGGATGATTCTTGATTTCAGGCAAATCAAATGCTCACCTCCAAACAATAAAAACCACTGCTCAAAAAGTTGAGTTCTTGAACAGAAGCTTATGTTATACCATCCTCCACATTTGCTTGACTTTTCCAATTTAGAAAATGAAGTACAAGAAATCATCCATTCAATTTCCATCTCCTTGAAAAGACCAAAGGAACACCAACAAAGTCAATCACTTAACTTTTGTAAATGATGAAGAAGCTGCAGAATGTTAGACAAAAAATGGAGTGTTTCAATTATTTCACTGTGATACTTGCTGCAGACTATCATCAAATACATTAACAAAAATGCTGATGCAAAGAAACAAGGGAGATGAAAATACCAAAAAATGTAACTTCTGTAGTGGAATACATAGGACAATGCAAAAAAAAAAAAAGTACCACTGATGACATAAGGAAACCTAATTGTGAACTAGTGATAAAAGCAACTGAGAACAACTAAAGCCTGAAGAAAACAAAGGATCATTTCAGTAATGGAAGGGAACAGATTATGGCACTAAAAAAAGATGATGGTACTGTAACAAGAAATAGAGGTGAAATTTCGAGACTTAAACAGATTGATACAAAACTATAGGAAAGGGGGCAATACATGTATTACAGATATAAAGAAATATACAGGCACAAAGTACCTCCATTCCTCCTGGCAGAAGTTGTTCATGCAATTAAGAACATGAAAAGGGGAAAAGCTCTAGGAGAAGACAGAATTACTGTGGACATAGTGCATGAAGCCAGTGAAGAAACAGGAACTAAACTCTACCAAGTTTTCATTAGATGCCTCAAGGCAGGAAAGATTCCTCCAGATTAGAACAATGTTACAAGTGATACATACTGCTACATAAAAGAGGAAACCTCAAGGATCTTGGGGACCAGAAACTGTGCAACACTGCGATATCCACCACAGATTTTCAAAAAGCAGTGCAGACTGTTTTTCTATTTCTTAAAAAACAATGAATGTTATTCTGTAGCAATAATAATAATAATTTCATTCACACAAATTTAGCCTATAAGGGCTTGTCATTTACAAACAGCATAGATACAATGGAGGGGGGGGCAATATGTCTGCATATTGCAATATAACATCGATGTTAACATACTATGTTACAACTATTCCAAGTAAGGCCAACATCAATCGCTTTAAAACACAAGGTGATGCATTGTTTCTGCAAACTGTCTCAAAGGAATCTGGTAACTGTCTCAAGGAATCTGGTACACGTGCACAAAGTTATGTTGTTGAAAAACGCACAGCACGGAATTATTCTACACAAATAACTCTCTAGAGCAGACAAATTATATTTAATATTTTGGCTGCAAATAACTTCATATCAATTAGACTACAGTTTCCTTTTTATTCTGAAGCTAGGCAGTAAATGTTTTCATGTTTTAACTCCCTCCTCCCCTTTTCCAGCATTATCACATGGAAGAACAGAAGCTCAAGAATGGGATTATATATACGGTATTTTTTGGAATACAAAACATACTTTTTTCTTTTTTCAAAAAAATTTGGTGTCAAAATCTCCCTGCATCATATATACATACTGAAGATCACATTATCACCATGAATATACAGTATATGTATGTTTGCTACTATAAAGACTGCTAAATGAAAAATACATAATATCTAAGGTATTGTTTACCTGATATTGACAAAGTATTTCACACGTTGTTGCTCCATGAGGCACATGCTCCTAGCCCGAGAGAGGTCAATTATGTTATGGGTTTTTTGGTTAGTTAAAATTTGTTTTATAAATAAAACAATTAGGTTATATATTATCAGTTCAACATTCATTCATTCACACAATCAAACGTTTTAAATTTACTATTAAGTAAAAGATTGTATTAAAAAAGTTATACTCATCGGGTCGGGAGACTTCTCACAAGAGGCTCTTCGTCACGTTGTTAAGGCGAGATCTTTCGGTACTCCCCGAGTATCGTCGTCGGGTCATCTACCTACACGAGGGTTTCTTGCGTGTGTAGCCGCAGGAGTTGCATGTCAGGAAACGAAGGGAAAGTTTGCTACCTGTATGTGTTAGGTGATTGTTTCTCATGTGTCGCCATCTATTGGATGAGTTGGTAGCTATATTAGTCTTAAATACAATTCTTTTTCATTTATAGTGTAGATATTTTTGATTTATTATTATTTATTTGTAGAAACAGGTGTATTATTTTTAGTCCTATATTAAATGGTGTGACTTTTTGTAATGTTCTTTTTTTTTTGTCTTTTTTTATGGATTTTTTCGCTTTTTATAAGTGACTTCCAAGCTGTATCTAGGGTGGTGGGGTCCTGTAAGTTGCATATTTTATCTTTTTTTTTTTTTTGTTCAATTATAACACTTTCAGAAATCCTTAATTCTTTTTTGTTTGTGTGGGTGGTTAGTAATTTAATATTTTCAAAATCAGGATATTGTTTATGATTAACGGAGTGTTGAATAAGTGCATTTTTTTCTTCTTTTTTGTTCCAGTTTTTTATATGTTGATGTAATCTTTTTATTAATCTATTTTTTATGCTACCAATGTAAGAGATGTGGTCTCTAGAACTCTGTGAAACAATAGGAATTTCATACACGCCTGCTGATTGTAGTATATTACCGTTATATTTTATCTTTATAACTAAGTTGCCAATATTCTGAACAGAATGACCAAAAATTATGATGTGTTTCTTCATTAATCTTAAAAATTTTCCACTTAGTCCTCTAACAAAGGAAAGGAACCTGAAAATTTGTATTTCTTTTTTAGGATGTTTTGACTACACTTCTTTAATTATTTTTGTATTCAAAAATCAACTTTTTAACAGTTTTTGTGTCATACCCATATTGTTTGGTTCTGTTAATAATCCATTGGATTTCTTCTTCTCTGTACTTTCTATTTGAGGAATGTGTGAAGGCTCATTTTACCCAATTCCTAATACTAGTAAATAGTATATATAACCTAATTGTCATGTCCTGTCATGTCCCCGCATTGTCATGTCCTGTTGGTAAAGGAAAGGACATTCACCAAACTGTTGTCATAATGTTGGGAGCACCAAATTGTCAAGAATGTCATTATAGGCTGCAGTGTTAAGATTCACGGGCATTAAAACTAGGGAGAGCCAGCCCAAACCATGAAAATCATGCTCTCAAGCCACAAGAGCAGGATACCTCCTTCACCAAACTTCACAGTTGATGCAACAGTCTTGGCATGTCTTGTCCAATGGACTGTCAAGATGGCGAAGCCTAATTCACCACTCCAGAGAACGCATTTCCACTGCTCCAGAGTCCACTGGCGCTGAGCTTTATACCATTCTAGCCAAGGCTTGGCATTGACCTTGCTAATATTAGGCTTGTGCACAGCTGGTCTGCCATAGAAACCCATTCAGTTTAGTTGCTGACAAACCATTATGACTGCTGTTGCTTCCAGTGGCAGTTTGGAACTCGATGGCAAGTGCTGCAACCGAGGAAAGAAAATTTTGTCTTTTCTTTCCTCGGTTGCAGCACTTGCCATGCTGAACTGCCCGACATGGCAGTCCTGCTCTGTCATTTTACTTAACTTATCAGGTCAGGGTTGATGCTGTTGTTGCTCCTAGGCATTTCCACTTCACAATAACATAACTTACAGTTGATTAAAGAAGCTGCAGCAGGGCAGAAATTCCATGAATTGACTTGTTGCTAAGATGGCATCATCCTATGACCATGTGACATTGAAAGGTCGCATGGTCATGGTCATATGATGATGCATTTTAGCTCTGCCATATGGCCCATTCTACTATTCATGCTTGTCTATGAAGTTTTCCAGGACACATGTCTTTGTATGCCTATATGTGCCATGGCTGTGCAATAATGGGCAAATCCACTACTCAAAAATGAATGTCCAGATACTTTTGATTACACAATATATACTGTATATGAATTTACAGTTTTTATTGTGGGGAAACCTTATTGCCCAAAAACGTTTGCATAATCAAGAGAATAAATTGGTAAAGCCAAAACAACAACATATAGGACATTTTGGCAGTCTTTGAAGGAAATAAACTGGCCAAACACTATCTTAAAAAACCAAAGAAAGAAACAATTTGACAAATATATACATATTCTCAAATTGTTCTTAATTAACGTGCTTATTGTATTAAATTCAATTAATGGAAACTCACCTTTTCAGGTTTTTGCTCTTCTTGTTAACATTTGCTACGTATGTATTTCAAGCAGACTTGTCATTAAATATGAAGGCTTCTCATGGTCCCTGTATCTTTCTTCCCTGTGTCTTCTTATGTTAACTCTGCTAGTCTTGGAGTCATTTCTGTTATTATATCTTTTCTTGAGCCCATTCATATACACATAACTTTGCTGACACGCATTCAACACACTCTTTCAATTCCCTTATTACCAACTTATCAATAAAACTTTATATACATCATATATAACTTTTTCAGCTATCAATATTCTAACCCTAATCTTCTTGGCTGCCTTGCTTCCAAAGTCATTACATTCACAAACTTTCACATTCATTCTTATCAAACAATCCATATATACACTATTTCACAAATTCAACTCATTCCGAGGGCATCACAGGCGAACATCAGGAGATACATCGAGAGAGACAAGGACCAGAGCCGAATGCATTACTTGCTCTGCGGCTGCAGGGGGACAGGTTGTTGAATATGCCTCCTGAGGATGGCCGAGGCTCGGCAGAAAGTACTAGAGGCGGGCGTGGTTATGATGGTGAGGGTTACAATGTTGGTGGTTGGGAGTATCTAGATTCCTGTCGGTGGATTACTTATGGTTAAGGAGTATAAAATTGAGCCATGGTAGGAATGAGTTGAATTTGTGAAATTGTGTGTATGTAAATGTATATATAGATTGTTTGATAAGAATGAATGTGAAAGTTTGTGAATGTAATGACTTTGGAAGCAAGGCGACCAAGAAGATTAGGGTTAGAATATTGATAGTTGAAAAATATATTGTATATATAGGGTTCGTACACTTTTGGGGGAAAAAAATTTAAGGACTTTCCAGGCCTTTACCAGGACATATACAAAAAAAATTCCAGGATGATTATTATGCTTTACAGTATCATGTTCAAATTATTTTTTAAAAGTAATTTCAGTTTTAAATAATAAAAATGATGAAAGATGCAAATGGATGAATGTGCTTTATGCAAATGGATCAAGTTTATCAAGCACAAGATCATAAAGAACAGATTCTGTTCTTATGCCCTGACCTTTGAATTCAAGTTGGACCATTTTCTGAAAGGGTAGGTTTCTCCTCCCTGATAACATACCAAAACTTTGTTGCAATCAAACAGATTTTATGTGAGTTAACATTCCTAAGCTTGGAGAATGAATACTGCTCTTATGTCTTGGCCTTTGAATTTAATTTTGACCATTTTCAACAGGGTAGGTTTCCAGGTTGTACTCAACAGCATACTAAAATTTCGCCGAAATCCAACCGCTTTCATGCGAATTATCGTACAGACAAACCCAAAGCATAAATGTTTCTGCAACCATAGTTCGAAAGGGTTAGTAATTTCGAAAATAAAAACATAACGAACAGCGCGAAAACTAGCTCATAAATAGAAAATTTGAAACTACAGTATGCACTCTCAATTATTAGGGATGGTAGAGGGGAAAGGAATAGAACTGTTCAAAATTAGCATGTTTTCGTTGCGCTAGGCGCTTAAGCTCGGCTGAATTCCTTCAGACTCCACCTACCCCCAATGTTCAAATGATTGAAATGAATGTGCTGATGTTCGTGGAATGAAATGGTTGATCAGCTATGATGACCGCATAAAAGTTCAGAAGGGAGGGGGGCCAATTTTTTATTATTTTTTTTTTAGTTTATGCAACATTTTACATCACTCTACATTTATCTTGTCATCATCAACAATCGCAATGCAACTACCGCTTACGATCGGGGATATCGGCAACCGAAAATCTGCCATATCACTTAAGTGATACAACACACAGGTATCCTGTAACAATGTATTGTAACTGAAAAAAAAAGGATGTAGAAAAAGAAACTTTCAGAAATTAAGATTATCAAGTCATGCATTTCAAAAATCCGTTTTCCTTTATAATGTTTAAAAACATGTTTTTGCTTTTTTACCTGTCGTGTATAATAAAAAAACTATGTTGATTTTTTTTTTTTTTTATGGAATCAGACGTCCGTATGTCTGATTGTCTTCATCTGAGTTTACATGTTAGCTACTGTGTACAAGAAGACCTATTTTTTCAGCTCAAAAATATGTAGTTTCGTATATATTCACAGTATAAGTCATTCCTTATTCCCACAGAACTGAATTCAGCAGATGCAAAATGAAGAACATCAAGACCCGCCCAACACCATGTTTCTGATTGTCTGCTGTTATAATTCAAGAAATGCAAATATGAATCAATGGTGAATGCAGCAACTATGATTTTTATTTATTACCAAGAAAAAAAAAAAGAGCCGTGAAAGCTGTAAAGCCGAAACGGATATTTCTCCCCCCCCCCCCTGCACAAAAACATTCCGATTAAGATCTAACAGCAGGAGGACACGCACATGCACACACACAACCTTTGGAATGTCCTGATGGAGCGGCTTCTTTTCATTTGGCACATCGCCATAAATCACCACCTGCAGCTCACTGAACTGTTAAGTTGCACCCTTCCTCCTTCACCCTAACTATAGTAGAAAATGTAAAAAGAAAAAAAATGCTCCCCCATTTTCGACAAAATTACCAAATTTACCCCATGATGTTGCAAATTTACTAAAATACGTTTATCTGCTGAATTTCGCCTAAATCCATTGAAAACTTTTTAATTATAGATGATTTTTTTATTAAAACAGTAACTCAGATGTCTGAATAAAAATGTATGTTTGTAATTCAAATAGAGTCCATATCATCACAGAAAAAAAAATTTAAGGATCACTCTGTTTAAATAAACCATGGCATCTGAAAAAAAAAAAAAAAAAATTTTAAATTCACTTGCTTTTCCCGTAATTTATAATTACTGTTTCTTTTTTTTTTTCAATCCAATTATGCAAGGGAAGATTTTTTTATTTTTTTTCGCATCTGCTAAAGTTTCTAACGGAATTTGGCGAAATTTGCACTAGAACTTTATTGTGATGTATCTTAACCACTGTAAAAATTTTACTGTGTTATTTTCAAAATTCGGAAAAATGGATTTCTGAAAATTTTCTCCTAGTCCTTTTGAGCTGTGGAAGTGATAAACAGGTGTTTGCTTTCTTCCCAACCAAGGGCTTCGGATCAGCGCTCTCAGCTGTCAATCAACTGTTGCTATGATAACACCCTTTCTGCTCGAGGCTCACTCTGTCCAAAGAGGCACACATACTTGTCCATAATAAAAATTTCCAATGCTAACTTTTTAAGTTTTAAACTGATTCAACTGGAATTTTGGAAGTGAGCTTCTGTAATCCAATTATAGTGAATGTAAAAATTTCAGCCACTTTCGTGAAAAATTCGCAAAGATAGTTTTCTTATTTTTTATCAAAAATAGTCAAAGTCTCTTGAGGGGAGGGTTGGCATGCACATAAACAAGAAGATGATGAATGTGTTGTTCAGGCATACTCCTCACTGGTGGATGCCAGCTGACTTCGTACATATGCGACCCCCCCTGCAAATGCTAAATGTCTCTTCTTCCCCTTCCGTTCTCAGCAGTTGTCGGACGGACATCAAGCTCCCCTTCCTAACAGACCTACTAGTAATCATCCAATTTTATTGCACTGGTAGTACTGCTTTTTTTCTTCTTTTTTCCCCAGCCAAATAGGATTTGGTGCACGTCCGAAACACCACCGTTGCCGGCGGTTTCTTTGAGAACAGAGGAGAGGAACTTTAAAAAATGAAGGGGTAACAGTAACATGATTTCCTAAAAGGGCATTTTTTAAGCACCAATTTCAAATTTCAAGGCTTTTCAAGACAGCATTAAAAAACGCCGTTTTTCCAGGATATTCCAGGCCTTGAAAACGCAATCGTGATTTTCCAGGACTTTCCAGGTTTTCAAGCACGCGTGTGCACCCTGTATATAATATATATACAGTTTTATTGATAAGTTGGTAATAAGGAAATTTAATGAGTGTGGTGAATGCATGTAAGCAATGTAATATGTATATGAATGGGCTCCAGAAAAGATAATAACAGAAATGACTCCAAGACTAGCAGAGTTAACATATGTAAGAAGACACAAGGCATGAGAAGCCTTCATGTTTAATGACAAGTCTGCTTGAAATACATGTGCAGCAAATGTTAAAAAGAGGAAGAAAAACCTGAAAAGGTGAGTTTCCATTATTTGAATCTATCTTAAAAATTGTGAAATGCCAACTACTTACTGTTGGATCCGAAGTTGACACCACAACCACAACACAGTTACCTAAGTGATCACCTGATGCATCCCTAGTACAACAGAATTGCTGTAGGAAATGGTAAAAGCATAATGTCTGTATCAGATAGGACATCCTTCAAATGAGGGAGTTAAGAATTTTATCGGTTAACTAAAGGCAAAAAAAAAAAAAAAACTTTATTTTATGGATTTCAAATTCTTTATTATTCCTTACAATTTCTGGCCATGATTTTTTAAACATTCAAGCATTTAAGGAATGATTTCAATCGTGTGTGTGTCATTTAAAAAATACTTTCCTTTGTTTTTTAAATTTTCTCATTTTTAAAATACTTTCCTTTGTTGCTGTACAGCATAATAACTTTTATAGTAACTAAAAATTTGCCTTCCACATAACCAAATGCACTTTTTAATGCAGTGTTTGTTCTCACACCAGAAGTTTATTTACGACAACAGTTAATGTCTTCCTTTCCTTTCAAAGCGTGCAAGTAATACTTGCTTTTACACTCATAAAATCTCATTATAGATATAAGTAATTTCATATTATAGCACATCAGCAAGCTTCTCTTTGCTACAAGTTAGCACAAAATGATGCTTGCAGTACCCTAGTTAGGCTTTGTTAGCCATCATGGTACGTTAGCAACTTTATCATTGGAGACTGAACACGCATTCATATCTTTTAAGTATTTTCAGCATGGAATCCTTGATTTTTCAAAGGAAATGTCTGTAGGCTGATATCACAATTTTTAGCTTACCTGCAGGAAACATACAGCTGGGTCAAAACATCTGCTTTAATGACTGTACAGAAACACATAATTTTGATTTACTTAAATTTTCATAAGTGAACCACCGCCTCATCATTATTATGTATTTATGTGATGACCAAGGTGACTGAAAGGCATTCTAGTCACAACCAACACTGGACATAAAAGGCTATTACGTAAAGCTTAACTATGTTTGTTCTCAACTCTGATTATATCTTCTGCCCAATGTCAGAATGTTTGTAGAAAACAGGGATTGGGCAAACTCTGTTTCAGTTCTCATTCTAAGAATACCTAACTACTGTATTTCTTTCTTATCTCAAGCTGTCTTCGGCTTTGTTGTCCTTGATCATTAACTTGATCACAAAACCTTGATTTTCCATTTCTCTTAATTCCTCTGAAACTTTCAGATAGTTCTATGCCTATCTTTGCATGCATACACTTCAGTTTACCACTCCCTGACTGTTAACTGATCAAGTTATGATCACAAGCAACCCTGCTCTGAGAAACTCAGAAACTGACACCCCCTAGACTCATTCCCCAGGCCTGAATTTGTCGATGCTAACTGGCTGGCTCCTTCGTCGTCGTCCGCCCTGTCCCCTGGCATTCTCCGTGTTACGCGGGAGTCCTTCCCTCCCTCTTTTCTATGTTTACATACTCATATAACTTATCACTGGCATACCACAATGGGGCTACTCTCCCTGTGCAACACCCTGGTCAGACACGGTGAATGGAAACTAGTTCAAACAGACTTAGTACCAATCAGCATGCTTGTCTTGTTCTTTGTTTTAAACTACTTTCCCAAGCATAGCAGTACAGATATAACACAATATTACTCCCACTTAAAAAGAATACATATTTTTGTTTCACATTTGTACATACTCTGTCGCCTTTAAGCCCGACATGAATACGACTTAGCTATGGTTTCCACAATGTAATGTGCCATTAAAGTATAGAGTGAGTCTCTTGTATTTTTGCTTGAACTAACATGGTTCTCTGATAACCACAGTCAATACAAGTAAACAGGAAACATATTGTAACACCAACGACAGTGTGTCTGCACTTGGAGAACCTGATGCTTTTACTTTTCAACAAGGAAATTGTCACCTGTACTTCTTACAAAACTGGCTATTAAACATTAAAATTCTATAAATTTGGCACATTTTACTGTAACTGCTTGCTTCACATTTTATACAGCTGTGGTATTTGAATTAATCAGACTGTTCTTTAATTTCCAGCAACCCTTACAATGCTCATTATAGCTTACAGCAAACTATCTCTAATAAGCACAACATCAGTGTGGATTGAGAAAAGCAATGCCCACCAACTTGCTCTACCATATAAATACTCCTAACTACAAGTCAATATGAGAAGAAAAATGAAAACCTTGTTAAGTATTATTTGTGCACTCTGAAATGAAACCATCAACTATCCTTTAAAAAAAATGTTCTGCTGTAGAAAAGTCACATAAAAAAGTGCATCTGGATTGTGCTGAAATACCAAAAATGATTCACCCTCATATAAAGCACAGTGAGTTATATAATGCATTCCCTAGCCCAGAAGGACTTCTTAATCTCAACATTTTCAAGCAGTTCCATGTATTATTCTGCCTTGTAAACACAAGTATGTGTGCACCTACCAATATGGGGAAAAGAAACTAACTCTGCATATATTTCATGAGGAGCATTTGTTAGAATAATAAAATTTAGACAGATAACACAAATATTTTATACGAAGGAATAAAATAGAATGGCCTAAGCATTCCTAGAATCGGAATGCTTTACGACTGAATATTTTACCAAATTAATTCTCCTTCAAATTGAAGGTTAAACCATTCAATAGTTCATTGTTTTAGACATTGCAACATTGGAATCACAAGACAATAGGAAGAAGGGTTGCCCAACTATTGAAACTAGACAAGCCTAAAATCGTCACGAAGTGACTGCTTGAAGTGATTTCGACGAATTCAAGAAATCTTGGAATATCGCAGAATGCTCAATGTTCCTGAATACTCCATGAAAACAGCGTGAGTAATTGTTTTCATTCATATAATACTTCTTACCTTAATTTTATAATATCAGGTTGCATTCAACAATATTGACCCTATTTAGACAAAGAGGGAATGTTTCCTGCGAGCACTATAACGTTCATATAATGTGAGAAACAGTACACAATATAACATAGTAGACAAATATGTACAATAATGAGTATAACCATGTAATAAAATTCAATACTAAAATGTGTTTGAAGAATTGATTGACAATGAAAAACTGCTGGTATTAGCTTGAAACTTAAAGGATACTTACAACACATTGGGATGTGCAAATAATTAAAATGTCAGTGAAGATGCACATGCAGTTTCAGAGCAGCATCCTCTGAATTGCCCTGGTCTTGGATATAAAGAGCTGGCTCAAACGAGATGTTGCAATCACTGAGGAGCCAACACTGAGTCGAAAAAGTGTTTCTCGTGTCTCACATTGACCTGTTGCCAAATAACGTCGCATTATGAACACCTGATGGATTTTGAGTGAAGGATTGATGGGATGAGAGAAAATGGATTTTCCTACAGCAAAATTGCCACTCGTACAGGACGAAACGCCAGTGCAGTGACGCAAACGTAGCGTCAGTGGACAGATGAGGCTTGGATGCACAGAAATTTGTGAAATGGACCACAAAATTGCATGACTGCAGAAGATGACAGACACCTCTACTGCATCGCAGTGACTGATTGCACAGCGACATCCACAGTGTAAGTGCAGCACTAGAACACTGTCACAGGTTTGGCTTTGTCCTCCAGCACAGTTTGACATTGTCTGCTTAACAGAGGGTTTGTCACCAGCAGCCCATTACTGCACATTTATTTGGCCCTCAACCACAGACACCTCAGGTTGTAATGGAGTCTCAAACACAGACTTTAGCATACTGATTGGCAACAGGTCATGTTTTCCGATGAGTTATGATTTAACCTGATGCACCAAGATGGTTGCATGTGTGTTCAAAGACATCATAGTGAACAGTGCCTTGCAGCGTCATAGTTTGGAGTGCCATTGGGTTCCATTCGCGATCTCGCCTGTTACAAATTGAGGAAACCCTCAACATCCAGCTATACATCAGGGATGTTTTAGAGGCAGAGGTGATACCCTTCCTTCAGAGTTGTCCTGACACTACATTCTACCAGGACAATGCTTAATCACATGTGGCCCAGAATGTCTAAGACTCTTCCATGCACAGCAGATACTGCTTCTTCCCTGGCCTGCACATTCGCTGGATATGTCCCCAATCAAACATGTTGGGACATAGTAGCTAAGCAACTGGCTTGTCAAGCGCCTCTGCCAGTCCCCAAAAATGAACTCTGGTCCCGCATAGAAGCAGTCTGGCAGGTGATTTCTCAGGACGGTATCAAAAACCTCATCCATTCAATCAACGCCGCACCATGTAAAGGCTGTTATTATTGCTCAAGGTGGCTTCACACAATACTGAGTTTTGAAGCAGGAAAATCTTTTATAGCTCAGCAAATGCAATCAGTTATCTCCTACAACATGAGAAATCTGTGACAAATTTCATTTGAATAGCAAAATTCTTTCTTTGTGTTGTAATTTTCACAAACCGTAGTGCATGCTTTAAAATATAATTTGGTCATTTTAACAACTTTGGCTATCATTAAAAGAAACAGAAGCAAAATCTGAGAAGCCATGCTTTTATGTCATGCTTTAATGCTGGAACATTTGACTGATAGGCTCTTGGGAATTTTTGTTTCAATGCAGGTGCAGAATGCAGTGTTCAGATCCCTTTCAGGAATTAAAGTAATTCAGTAGACAGAATGAAAAAATGATTCTGAAACATTATAACCATTTTTAGGAGGGGGAGGGGGTAATGTCCATCGTGAGCAACTAACTCAATGGGCTATATGCAATCGCACGTCCCTAATTTAAGGCCACTAGTTCTAGGGAAGGGAGAAAGTCTGTGCCATAAGACAAACACAAAATCCATGCCTCTCACTGGGATGATCTTCAAACCTGGACCCATCTCAGACGAAGGGTCAGAAGTCAGCGCGTAAAGACCACTGAGCCACAGGGGAAACAAATAACCATTCAGGAACAAATAATTAACCATTTGTGTAAGAAAGCTGCTCTGCACCGCATGTACTGATTTGTTCTTTTTCACATGCTTTAAACATATCCAATTTTTAGGGGGGGCACTCCAAAACACAAGATTTCTTTTTTTTAGCAGTGGAGATAGTTTCTTTCCTCACAATGGTAGGTGAGTGCAGGCTTGGTGAGTGAATGCAGTTAAAAGGTGGAGTGACACACACAACTACTTGAAAGCATCAAGATTCGGAAGTCCACCCTGAAGCGCTATTAATTTGTTCTAATACATTCATTTTATTTTCTGCTGAATTATTATCTGCCATATTTCAGAACCACATATTTAACAGAGTGGGGATCTACTTCCAAAGTGCTACGTGTTGGCAGTTTGTTTATATTGATCCCATCACGACTCTCCATATGCCACTACATGATATAAATGTTCCACAACGAAATGCTAAAGAATGTATGCGAGTACAATAACAACAGACTTTCGTAAAGTCAAATAGCATTCTTTTTTTGTTGTTGTTGTTTGGATGGTATTTAACATGCAGTTGAACTGAATTTCTAAATTTGCTTGCATTTAGGAGACAGTGATGCCACATTTTTGCAAAGAGAATAGCATTAGCCAATAGTGGTGTTTGTTGGTTTGGGTGGTCTACTTTAGTTTAATGAATTGATAAATATAATTAAAACAACTGAATGGAAGAAATAAGAAGGTAAGTGTTATTTTAGATATTTGTAACATTCATTTGGTTTTATTTTATGTTTGATTGATTTTTTTTTTTTTTTTTTTTTACTTTTTAAAATAAGTGATACATTTTAGATAGACAACTGTGCCACAGATCGAAGGAAGCGACACAGTTGAGGGTATCAAAGTGAATAACACATAGTCTAATAACAAACAAACCTGCTGGCAACTGCCACAAGAGAATTATTCAGGTAGTGTTTACATCACAAAATGGCACCCACAAAACTGATCTTAAACGTACACAAACACATTGGCGAACACACATAGCACTTCAGAAGTGCTTCCCAGTTGAGTATCATGGCATTTGTATTCTAAATTAACATACATTTTGGGAATCATGATGCTTACCTGTCGACATGGTTCGGTGACCAAATGACATTTACTTTCATCCCACTCATTGAAAAATGCTTATGGGAACTGTCTTTGTAGCCCTTGCTCATTTACTCACTACACCTATAAAAGAAAGAAAAATATTTGCATACCTCCAATTTGTTTTCACAAAAAATCATGTTAAGCACTATACAAAGAAACGAGTACCCATTAGTTTTTTACAGTTCTCATAAGTTTATGAAAATAGGGTAAAGTAATGTTTCTGGACATTCTGCAACAAAATAAAGACTACATTTTCATGGATACATGCATTTCATGAGATGGAATTTAAAGCAAAAAATGCATCTGTGTTATCAATTGCTACTACATTGAACTTTTTTTTTTACTATGATCCCCCAAAAAAAACTTGACACATTTGTACAGGGATGACTCTAAGGTGAAACAAAAAACCCTTTAACTCTGACCTCAGTGATATATTGGGTTGTCGGAAAAGGCACGACGTATTTTAGCCATATTTTGCAAGTGTCATTTATTGATAGAAAGAACAAAGATCAATCAATGATATAATGCCCGTTTTGTTCGATAACCTTTTGCCATCTTTCAGTAAGCTGCAGAATGCCTTGTTCATAGAACGACCTGTCTTTCTTGGCGAAAAACTGTACAAGGTGCTGATTTACAGCCTCATCTGAATTGAACATTATACTACGCAAGGACTGTTGAAGAGAGCGAAACAAGTGGAAGTCTGACGGAGCAAGGTCAGGCGAGTATGCTAGGTGTGGCAACACATCCCACCCAAGCTCCAATAATTTTTGGCGGGTGATCAAACTTGTGTGTGGTCTCGCGCTGTCGTGATGGAACACACCACCTTTATGATGAACGAGCTCTAGAGGTTTCTAGATGATGGATTCGTTTAAACTGTCCAATTGCCGACAGTACACAATCGAATTGATTGTTTGGTTCCATGGTAGGAGCTCGAAAAACAAGACACCTTTAAAATCCCACCACACTCAGACCAGAACCTTCCGCTGATGAATGTCAGCTTCAAATGTCGTTTAAAGCGAAGCAGCACATCGGGACCAAGACCGTTTGCGCAGCAGATTGTTGTACACAATCCACTTTTCGTCACCAGTTATCAGTCGCTTCAAAAAGGATCGTTTTCCTCACGTTTAATGAGCATATCACAGATGTTTATACGCGCCATCAATTGAGCTTCTTTGAGTTCACGAGGAACCCACACATCAAGCTTGCTTACGTATCCCAGCTTCTTCAGGTGGTCGTGAACGCTTGAATGATGGACATGCAATGTGTCTGCAATCTCTTGTGTCGTGTAACATGGGTTTGACTCGATCAATGCCTTGATTTGGTCGTCATCAACCTTGGTGGGCCTTCCGGATCGAGGAGCATCATTGAGGTCAAAATCACCAGCACGGAATTTTGCGAACCACCGCTGGCCCTGACGTTCTTGTAGAGCATTATCACCGTACACTTAATGCAACTTTTCACAAGCTTGACGCACGTTCTTCCCTTTACGGAAGTAAAATATGGCGAAAATGCACAGTTTGGTCTTCCATCTTCAACTTGATGTCAAATCTTCGCAAATCAACCAAATCGCTCACTACTCCTTTTAGACTGCAGCTAGAACAGGCACCTGTCGAATGCCATAGTGATAACAGAGCTGCGCATGCCTCTAGTGCTCCCAAAACCGCCCAACCGCCATCGGGTGCCAAAATACGTCATGACTTTTCCGACAACCCAATATATGTACATACATAGTGACATATAATGCGTATATACATATTATTTACATATTACACACATATGTTAATTAGCTATACAATAATTAGCCACTGCTGCTCATACAGTTTAACTTTGCACCTTTTTCTGTACCAATGTTGTTTTTTCAATATGTAAGAAATCCTTCAAAAATGGAAATTTTGAAAGTTTTTTTAAGTGTGCTATGTATTAACTAACTATACAATAATAGGCCACTATGCCTTCGTCCCTCAAATATTTTTTTTTAATTTTATATTACACTAGGGGCCTCCCACCCTCTACTCGCTGCTGCCCATCAACTCCTGGGTTTCGCTTCGGGAAACTTTCGTTTGATCTTCAAATCCAATTCACAGAAAAAAACATTTCCAGCGTAACTTCTAAAGTTTTCAATGGATTTAAATAAAATTCAAAACAAAACGTTATTTTTATATAACTTGACCACTAAAAATTTCTGTCAGTTATTTTGAAACTAGTCAAACCCCAGGTTTCACTTTGCTAACCTTTCGTTTGGTATTCAAATACGATTCAGAGAAGAAAAAATCTTCAAGTGTAATTTCTGAAGCATTCAACAGATTTTGATGAAATTCACAAGGGAATGCTATTTTTATATATCTCGGCCAGGGCCATAGCTACCAGGAGGGCACAAGGATAGTCATACCAGGGGCGTAATTTCATACCAGCTGAAGAGTGCGAAAAATAAAAAGAGTGTGAATAAATTTGCTGAACATTTTAACTCAAAAACAAAGTTATACACTTCAGTACAGTCTTCTATTGCAAATACATTAGTTAGCCGCACACGTGCAGCTAACCAGCATACAGAACTTACACTGTGAGTAGTGGACACCTCATACGAATGCATGGAATTGCCCAAAACAGCAGATGGAGGTATGTAAAACAATATGCTGATATGCCTAACCTCTGCGACCTTTCCAAAGACGTCGTAGAAATGTGAAGAGCTAATTAGTCATTTGTGCTCTGTTGCCGAAAGTTCCACTGAGCGTTTAACCTTCAACAGAATTTTTCCAAGCCCTATTCTGAAGGCATCTTCCTATTGATACTCATTCATTCTGTGCTGGTTTGTTTTCATTCTGCATTTTTGCACGTGTTGTATCGTCAGTGTTTACATAACTTTTATGTTTCACTTGATATTTAAAACCGTTGGCTCTTGCATATTCCCCTAATTTTTTAATTTTGAGTGAAATTATGTCAAAAACTCTAAACGAGATTTTTCAACTATAATACTTTCCTATGACGAAGAGATGAGAAAGTACGAACTGCCTGCTATTCGACTGGAAGTAAGGAACTTTCAAACTCAAAGGGGTGTGATTTCAAGGCTTACCCTCCCAGATAAGAAAAGCTTGCTACGTTCCTGATCTTGGCCACTATAAAAATTTCCAATTATTTTAAAAACTGCAAAAAAATGTCGGCATTTTAAACCAGTAAAATAACAGACGAGCACATGAAACCGGGTGAGTCGTTAATCGACAGCTGGCTTGCCTTGACAAGCGGTTCAGTTGGAGACCAGGGATTTCGAGTAAATACAATTAAAATTTTAATGGCTGTTTTAAGGAGTATATGACTGATTTAAGCAAAATTTTCAGGATTAGTTGCTCTTAGCTAATTATAGTTTATATACAAATTTCAGCCGATTTCGCGAAAAATTAGCAAAAATTAGATTATTTTTATTCATAGTTCCCCAGGAAATGCCCCCTATTTTCATAATGGCAGCATCCCTATGTTTGATTGCCGACCATGAGTACTTGGAACACTGGGTGAATCTCTTCCACTAATTGGATTTAAAATTTTATATGTGTATTGTAGAGATAACAATTACTCATCATTTTTTTTCTGTTATCTAAGAAGAAAAGAAACGCAGCTAAATTCCTCATTTTAAATGTACATGCTCATATTTCCAACTGAATCCAGCACTAAACTACAGTGGAAAAATAAATTGTACGTTATTGTTTTACCGTCATAGATCTCACTGCAGACTTAAAAAGCAGACCAAAGTTCTTGTCAAGCAGTACAAGTTGACTTTGAACTCTTGCTTTCCCCTGGAAATCCCTCCCCATCTGCCAGCGTTAAGCATTTTTCCTTCTCCATCACATCTATCTCTGCACCTCATCCCAACCCCGCCATACCACTACATAGGTGCCTCAGTTTGCGCTTCCGACATTCACATTCCTTTCCCTTGCATGTTTGTGGAAATATAGCATGTCTTCAAAAACACAGTAATTCCCAAGCTAGCAGAACTGGAAATGCACTTTCAATGAATTACCATTTTGTAGCATTTCCAAAAATGACATCATTAAGAATTCCCAAAGTCTTGCAAAACTTAAAAACCTGGAATTCTGGGTTTAGAATGTGCCCAAAAACCTGTATTTCTGGGCTACACCTGGAGTACAATCACCCCTCACCTGCTTGTAATCTATTTAAGTAAGGCCCAATCAATTTCAAATCAGGCTCAGACCTATCCAGCAACCCTCAGGAATTTCTCTGAAAAAAATATATTTGAAAGCCTTAGTTGTATGATAATACAAAATACCACTTTTACTTCTGAAAAGAAATTCATACACAAATTATGAAGTGTTTAAAAATGGTGCACTGCAGTGAAGCCTTCACAGCAGAAGGAAATTTAATTTTTAGGAAGTAATAACTCTTGAAATTTTAAAACTATAGCTGAGATTTTTTTCCAGTAGGAAACACGATGGGGGGGGCTTAATATGCACATTTTTTTTTAATGAGGATGTGCCCCATATTTATGTAAAAATAATAGCGAAATGTAAAAACATTCAGAAAATGCAATTTTAATTTTTTTTCAAAAATTATACAATTGTTTCTCTTTGAAAATTCATGTACAGGTGGTTCCTCCCTTTGCTAATGGTTGTTACAAAAAAAAGACTGCCTGCATTTTAATTTTACTTTTGCAATGATAAACACTCAAATATTAAAAAAAAATCAGAAAGTGTCAAATTTCAAGTTATTAAAAAAAGGCCATTTTTTAAAAATATGAAAATTTGGTAGATGATAGTCGTTATATGCTAGTACATGATAAAGCAATAAAAAAAGTTAGTATTGCAGTTGCAAATTTTTTACACACAGCCTAACATGTAGTGTAATATCCAAAACTGTTAATTATAATAGTGCGTGAAGGAATTCACAACTGATAGGTTCTCCAAGAAAAGCTGTCCCATTGGAAAATTAATTATTTGAAGTACAAAAGTGGATGCTGGAAGGATCACTCATTATTACATTCATACACTTCAGAGATGTGGCATTTCAGATGAAGCAGACTAAAGAAAAAGTGGTAATTTTCTTCTGGTTTTGTACTTAGCTGATTTTTCTGAGAACTGTTATGTTATGCTGCAAAACGAAATCCAGAAATGTCACTGGATAAACACAACCCAGGCATCAATATTTACATGTATAACAAAGGATTTTTTTTTTTTTTTTTTTTTTTGCTGTATTTCCTTAGTTTCTGATTATATGCAGGGGCCACGCAGCTGATCGCATTCTTCGCAATTTGCAAAAATCATTTTGGCGATGGAAAAGAAGTTTTGGTGCCTTACTTTTTTTTACTATTATAACACTTCGGTGGGGTGGAAAATTTAATTTGGTGAAAACTTCAAAAAAGCCAGAGCAACCCTTGACACATGGTACCTAATTCTGTCCGTGCTCGGCTTTCTATCACTAAAACTGAACAGTAGTTTAAATCCAATGATCAAATTTAATTTAGGTAAACACAGCTCATATTTCTGATGGAGCTGCTGCTCATATTGAGAACAGATATGAGTTCAGTCACTTAAAAAATTTGGCAATTGAAAGGAAGTGGTTATTCAGTGAAAGTAGCCATGGAAAAGAGCACTGTAATCATGAAGAGAGTCTTGTGAGGCACTACGCAACTCGGCAGAATCTTTTAAATCAAGAAGTACTTGACAACATAGGGAACAGCAATTCTTTTGTGAACACTATCAGAACGAAGTTATCTAACACAGCTCCCCTGTGACGTTCTCTCCTACAGATTGAAAACAAAGTGTGGGAATGTTGGAAGCACATAAAACCATATCTGGGAATCAGGTCTCCATGTAACTGCTGATAAAACAAAAAAAAACTGGTGTAACTGAATCTTGCCCTAAAACTAAGAAGAAAGAAATTAGGACTATAAACCATGAATTAGTGGAGGTTTTAACTGAATCTTGCCCTAAAACTAAAAACGAAGTAGCAATTTAGTAGCTTAGCAAGAGATTTTGTTGCATGTATTTATGAAAACTGATGAACTGGGCAAATAGTAAAAGTTTCACATGAAAACAAAGATAACTGTTAAATTTATGTATCTTCATGGCCCGTCAAACATCTTTAGATGGCTTTTACATGACATATCTGTGATGTACCAAATAACAAAATTCTGTCAATGATACCTTCACCATTTTTAGTTAGCTCTGGAAGATTATATGCCATTGATGCATCAGATCAATCTTGTATAAACTCCTTTTTGGGGGAATCACGAAAGTGTTGATAAAGTGGTATTATTTCCTTAATTCTGGACATTTCATACATTTAATATAATTTTTCTGATGCTTCTATATACGTGTGTGCGCGCACCCATGTGTGTATCATCATCAATCCATTGCTGGATGAAGGAGTCCTTAAGTGTTTTTCGCAACTATCTATCTTGGGCCTGTCACTCAAGCGAGATTTGATTTCATCCACCCATCTCCCACGTGGTTTTCTTCTGGGTCTTTTCCTGTCCCTTGGTATCCTAGGTGCCAACTTCTGGAAGTTGTTTTCAGTAATAATTTTATTTATTTTTATTTTTCTGCAGTAATTTTCAGTAATACAGACCACAGCAACAAATTTGGGTATCTAGCATTGCAATGAATTTCAGTCAGTCGCAACAATTATAACAAAAAAAAAAAAGAATAAATACATTAAACAATAATTTGCGAGTGACAAAACTAAAACGCTGTCTTATCTTTCAGAATTTTTTGTTTCTTCTCTTCTCTCTCTCTTAATGCCCTGAGATTTTGGCAGGATTGAAATCCACTGCTTCCTCTTATACAGTATAACCCATTTCACTGAAGAATTGTACCACAGGCTTACCCTGTATAGCCAAATAGGTTTCCATGTTGATTCTTTATTACTATAACTTCATCCATCATGCTAAAAGAACTTTCAGCCTGAGAACCATGAAAGCATAATAAACAGCTTTCATAGTTTTAGATAAATGGTGTAACTTTGAGAATATGAATACTTTTGAATACCATGCATCAATTCTTACAAATTTTCTAACTTCGTCACTTCCATTTTAGGAAACCTTTCCGGAACTCCCTTACAAAGCTGAAATGTAAATGTTCATAGGGAAAATAATATTCACAACAATACTGACAGTGGAAACATCAAGAGAGAAAAAAATATGAGTACAGGAGAAATTCGCGTTCCATCCAACTTCCGTATTTTCAGAAATTCCCTTCTATTTTCAAGCTGAAATACAAATATTTATGGAATAAAATGATATTTAACAACAATAGAGAGAAGCGAGATTGATCTCTATTGTTTTTTAAACTATATTTTAAACAATAGAGAGCAATCACAAGTAACAGAATTTACAAATTACAGGAACATTTTCACTCCATCTAAATTCCGGTTTTCACGTTCGTTGCCTACATTTTCAAGCTGAAATACAAACATATGTGCAAAGTATTATATTTAACAATACTGGAGAGAGGCAACATCACGAGTAAAGAAGATTATTATTACAGGAGAAATCTTCACTCCGTCTAACTTCTGTTTTTGAAAGTTTTGAAAGACGGAATTTCGCCCCCACGGAAAACGACCCTCCAACGAATCCCTCCTAAATTCTGTTCAGTGCAGCATAGCTCTGGAATAACCCAAATGATAACAAAAAAGCAGAATTTGAAGCTCGTTTCTGAAGCAGAAAAATCAAATAGCAATAATGGCAATTATCCGTAATTTCATCATCATCATATCCAAACTTCAGTAATTCCAACCAAAAATTCGTAATAATACAGAAAATATGTACTAGTTGGCATCTAACCAAGTATTTCAGTTGTCCAATGAAGGTCAGTTCTAGCAATAGGTCTAGCCCATTGCCACTTGGGGGTCTGCACTTTAATAATGATGATGTCAACAGCTCTTGTCATTTTATAAATCCATGTGTTCCTCTTCATCTCTTTCCTGGTTACACCAAGCATGCATCTCTCCATGTATGTACAGGGGTTGTCCAAAATAATGGAAACACCGTGAAACAATAGGTGTTACGCACCTAATATCGGTGTGGGAGTACCCTTGGCATTTAAAACAGCTTGAATCCTCCTTGGAATTGATGCATCCAAGTCCTGGATGGTGGCAAGTAGTATGTTGTACCATTCTTCCTGCAGAAACTGCTCCAATTCCACAAGAGACGCCAGAGGAAGATAACGGGATCTCACTGTTTTTCAACACACACCACAGGGGCTCAATAATGTTTAAGTCAGGTGATTGCGCAGGCCGGGGAAAGTGTGCAACTTCATCCTCATGTTCCTCAAACCATAATTGAACAGTTCAACTTCTGTGAATCGGGGCATTATCATCTTGAAAGGTGCAATCCCCTGACGGAAACAATGTCTGCGCCATTGAATGCACATGGTCAGCCAAAAGAGTGACATAGTCACCGCTAGTGATACGTCCGTGTAAGGTGATAATGGGACCTGCTGCAAACCACGAGATCATGGCCCAAACCATTACAGAACCGCCCCCATGCTTCACTGTAGGAAGGAGACAGTCTGGGTTGTAGGCTTCTGCGGGGGTTTTCCACACATAAACCCGTTCTGTGGTGGGGAATAGTGAGACACTTGATTCATTGGAAAGCAAGACATGTTTCCATTGATCCACAGTCCACGTTTTATGTTCCTGCCACCCCTGTAGTCTCCATTCATATTCACCTGTGACACCAGGGAGTTTGCAATCACAGCTCTGCCATAAATATTGTGCTTATGTAGTTCCCTTCGCACGGTATGAGTCGACACTGGGTTTTGGAGGTGTGCATTAAGCTCAGCCGTCACTTTTGTCGCCGTGATCTTCCTCCTTGCGGTCACAACCCTCTTTAATGTTCTCCTGTCTCACGCAGTGAGTTTTGTTTTTCTTCCACAGTTGTGTCTCGCAGCTGATGTGCCGTGAATATTGTATGTTGTCATGACCTTTGACGTGGTACCTCGATACCCCCAATACCTGTGTCACTGTGGTTACCGACGCCCCAACCATCTGCCCTCTTTAGAACTCTGACAGGTCACTCATTGTGCCTGCACCTAGAACGAAATTATGCAAATACTAATTTACAATGCAATCACACAAACCCTTGAGACCGTAAGCAACACGTTTTTACAAAAAAAATATTGTAGCTACATGTTCATTTTACTCAAAAAGCAGCACATACCAAAGTCACTGTTTCCAGCGAAATGTTTCCATCATTTTGGACAACCCCTGTATATACACTGCCGGAAAATAAAATCCCAACACCAAGAAGGGGTTGTGTTAGATAAACGACAGTTGGTAGGTGGTGAGAGTACATCTGTAAGATGATGTCTATGCAAATTTCGCACTCAGTGCATACGTGTGGCGCTAGTAGCGCTCCTCGGAACATGCAAAGCAGGTTTGCTGTAAATACGCGCTGTAATGTTTGTGAGCGTTAGTTATCGTTGAGATTCGACGTAGTGTGTTGATGTTAGTCAAGAATGCCTTTAAGAAGACGAAGAAGCCATTATCAACAGCTCACGGAGTTTGAACGAGGTCATGTAATAGGGCTACGAGAAGGTGGATTTTCTTTCCGCAATTTTGCAGAACGACTTGGCAGGAATGTAGCCACTGTGCACGATTGTTGGCAACGGTGGTCAAGGGAAGGTACTGCCTCAAGAAGACTGGGTTCCGGCCGGCCACATGGCACTACTGAGAGGGAAGACCGTCGTGTACGGCGTATGGCCGTGGCGCATCGTACCGCATCTGCGGCAGCAATTCGAGCTGCAGTTGCCACCACAGTGACACAACGAACTGTTACAAATCGGTTACTTGAAGGACAGCTCTGAGCCAGACGCCCTGTAGCGTGCATTCCACTTACTCCAAACCACTGCCGTTTGCGACGTCAGTGGTGTCAAGCTAGAGCTCATTGGAGGACGGAGTGGAGATCTGTTGTGTTTTCTGATGAAAGTCGGTTCTGCCTGGGTGCCAGTGATGGCCGTGTGTTGGTTAGGGAGGCCAGGTGAGCGCCTGCAACCAACCTGTCTGCGGCCAAGACACACTGGACCTACACCTGGAGTTATGGTCTGGGGAGCAATTTCCTATGACAGCAGGAGCACTCTCGTGGTTATTCCACGCACCCTGACGGCACAGTTGTACGTCGGTCTGGTGATTCAACCTGTTGCGCTGCCATTCATGAACAGCATTCCGGGGGTGTTTTCCAACAGGATAACGCTCGCCCGCATACCGCTGTTGTAACCCAACATGCTCTACAGAGTGTCGACATGTTGCCGTGGCCTGCTAGATCACCAGATCTTTCACCAATCGAGCACGTATGGGACATCATTGGACGACAACTCCAGCGTCACCCCCAACCAGCATTAACCGTCCCTGTATTGACCGACCAAGTGCAACAGGCATGGAACTCCATCCCACAAACTGACATCCAGCACCTGTACGACACAATGCATGAACGTTTGCGTGCTTGCATTCAACATTCTGGCAGTTACAGCGGTTATTAATGTACCAGCATTTCACATTTAAAATGGCTCTTTTCGCGCTTACATTAAGCTGTGATCTTGAAACCTTAATCGATTAAATATGTTACCTATACAAATGTATTGCCACCATTTCATTCCTCTACAACTATTTTTTCGTGGTGTTGGGATTTTTTCCCCCCGTCAGTGTATGTATATACTGTATATATATATATATATATATACACACACACTGAGTGGCCACTTTATTATGACCACCTCACAGTTTTAAGCAAATGAGCTATGGCTACACGCTGTTGCCGCCAGAGGGCGAGGCTAGTATAAAAAGGGAAAGCTTTGTGCTTGCGACAGTAGTAGAAGTGATTTTTGGGTGACGAGATGGGTAAAAAATGTGATTTGACATACTTTCAATGTGGGATGATTGTAAAAGCTTAGAGCCATGGAGCGAGTATCACTGAAACTGCCGCATTCTTGAAATGTTCCAGAGCAGCTGTTGTTAAAGTGTTTAAAGACTGGACTGTCAGCCAAAAAACTGGGTCTCTACGTGCAACGTGTGGTCGTCATCAACTAGTGACTGCTCGGGTAGAACGGAGAGTGTCCAGACTGGTAACAGACAACAGAAGGGCAATAGTGCAGCACATTACAGACCATCTTAATCAAGGATCCACTCAAATGATCTCTACACGCACTGTTCGCCGTACACTGCATTGGATGGGATATGGCAGCCGAAGGCCTGTTCAAACGCCTTTGTTGTCTGCAGTTAACAAGAGAAAATGTCTCCAGTCCGTACAGGAACACAAGGATTGGACAGTCGATAATTGGAAACAAATTATGTGGTCCGAAGAATCACGTTTTCAGTTGCACCATGCCAATGGCTGAGTGTTTGGTGGAAGCAGCACGAAAGCGTGGACCCCAAATGCATTGCTACAACCCTTCAAGCTGGTGGAGGCAACGTTATGGTTTGGGGAATATTTTCCTGGCATGCTTTGGGCCCTTTAATTCGTGTTGATCAACATCTGACTGGCACATCATATCTAAACATCGTTGCGGACCAAGTGCATTCTGTCATGTGGATGGTTTATCCCAATGGTGATGGCTACTTTCAACAAGACAATGCGTCCTGCCATAGTGCTTGTATTGTACAGGATTGGTTTCAGGAACATGCCGGTGAGTTTACTTTGCTTAGGTGGCCCCCACAATCTCCAGATCTCAACCCCATTGAGAATTTGTGGGATGGAGTTGAACAAGCCATCAGACAGCTGTATCCACAACCCTGCAATCTCACACTCCTGGAAAGGGCTATTCATCAAGCATGGTCTCAGATTCCACAAACCACCTGTCAACATCTCGTGGAGTCCATGCCACGAAGAATCGACGTAGTATTAAAGGCAAGTAAAAGGTGCCCCAAAGAAGTACTGAGGGGGCGGTCATAATAAAGTGGCCACTCAGTGTATGTATATACATAACTTAAAAATCTGTTTATAAAAGAAAATAAAAATAAATATAAAAGAAAACTAGTTATTCACTCACTAGAATAGCTATACTAAAAATAGTAAAACTAACATTAAAATTAATAGGATTCTGAATAGTCTACAGAAGCTCACTAAGGTGATTAAATACATGCAAAGATTATTAAATACACTACTTGTGTATTTCATAATATTTCTCATGTATTCTGGAGAGTTTATTCTGCTCTTTCTGATCATACAGGTCCACAATCTTAATTATATTTTTTTCTCTAGTTAAAATCTCCGCGAGTAGGATTTTTCAGTGTGTGGAGGCTTTCAGCCCCACCCACACTGCCCCAGCGACTAGGGAGTGGCAGGGGTGTTTGGAAGTTTGGGTTGAAAGGTCGGCCATGTTTCCTCAAGAGTGGAAGTAAAGTTGCATAAGAGGTAAGCTCTCTTCATTGTCTTTGGGTTTTAGGTTTTCCAGGTTCAATATTAGAACTTCTTGAACATTTTTGCTTTTTTGCTTTAAGCATTTAGGCACTAGCAAGTCTATTAACTTTTTTGCGGATTTTAACTCTTTCTTTTCTTGGTATTTTTGCGCGTTTTTAGGGAACTAAGGCCAAGCAGCCGGCCGTTTCATTGTTCTTGTAGTCTGTGCTGTTTTCAATGCAGTTAAGGTCTTAATAACTACTTAATTATGCACTTAAAGCACTTCTGAAATACTTTGTACATATTGCAACTAATTGTTTATGTCACATAACCTTCACAAAGCATTTCTTTAGTTTATTATTGTCTTTATCTTATTCTCGTTTTTGTGTTGTCAGAAGTAGTGGAGTAGGGGGTTTTTATAATCCAGTTTTCTTTCAAGAATCTGTGCTATAGAAAAAAATTAATATTTCCTTTTTTATTGCAATGTTAAGAATTTGTAATACTTTTGTATTGCTATTCAGGTTTAAATTCTCTCTCAGGCGAACTTGGCAATTTGTTATTACTGAACATTATTTCTGATTCATTATGTCACTCTTACAACTTGAGTTTTCTATAATCATCTTCTTTCTGTTTAATAGTAACAGATGAAGAGCATGGGTCAGGCCAGGAAGGTTATGGAGGCAAGCTAAATTGTTAACTAAAGCTTGGTCATACAACTCTGCGGAGGTCATGACATATATATATATATTTTTAATTTTTTTTTTTTTTTGTGGGCTTATTACTTGCATCTATGACTTTGCAGAAACCCATTTCCAAATAGGTCTTTGTGGAAGTGAGAAAATGCAGAGTTTTTGCTGGTCTTTGTGGAAGTGAGAAAATGCAGAGTTTTTGCTGGTCCTTGATAAAGCCAAGGCTCAGTATTCTCGACACTTTCTGCATTCAGTTGTTCTTTTTTTCTCTTTTTACTCACACCGGTCAATACATAACCTTTTCTATGTTGTACTTGGTATGAGTCAAAATAATTTTTTTGCTTCAGTCTCTTCTTAATAGAATGTGAATTCTGAATTTTCATAACTGCTGCGTTGCGTGTTTTGATCTTCAGGTTATTTTGCAACTTTCGTTTTAAATTCTAAAGTTTTTCTTATGTTTTCGGCTTTGCTCTTTAGTGTGTATATCATCATCATCATCATCATCATTGTCAACCATTATCAATCCACTGCTGGACGAAGGTCTCCCCAAGTTTCCTCCACAACGGTCTGTCTTGTGCCAGTCTCCTCCATGTCACCCCTGCATACTTTCGAATTTCATCCACCCATCTCCCATGTGGTCTTCTTCTGGGTCTTTTCCTGTCCCTTGGAATCCAATCTAAAATTTCGGCTGTCCATCGATGATCTGTCCTTCTGGCAGTATGTCCAGCCCATTGCCATTTCAGGGATTTAACTCTGATCATGATGTCTTCCACTCTAGTCATTTTTCGGATCCACGAGTTCCTCTTCTTATCTCTCCTGGTTACACCAAGCATGCACCTCTCCATGCTTCTTTGAGTTGTCTGCAGCCTTTGTATGTCTCTTTTAGTTAAGGTCCACGTCTCTGCACCATACGTAAGCACTGGAAGGATGCATTGATCAAACACTTTTCTTTTAAGACATAATGGCATATTGCTCTTGAAAATTATGCTGTTTCTTCCAAAAGCTCTCCAGGCAAGTTTTGTACGCCGATTAATTTCTTCATCAATGTGACCCTCACTTGATATCTGCTGTCCAAGATAAACGTACGTGTCTGTTATCTCCAGCTTTTCTCCATCAATCGATAAATCTTCATTTCTTGTAAAAGCATTGAACATCACTTTTGTCTTCTGAAAGTTCATTTTTAATCCCACTTCTTTACTCTTGTCAGCAAGTTCCTGGATCATACTCTGCAGCTCTGATGGGGTAGTTGCAAAAATGACTACGTCATCAGCAAAACGAAGGTGGGTTAGATAATCTCCATTAATCTTTATCCCCTTGTTTTCCCAGCTCAGCGACTGAAAAACACCCTCCAATGTGGCATTAAAGAGCTTCGGAGATATGGTGTCACCTTGTCTCACTCCCTTTCCAATTTTTACTTGTGTTGTATTTTCAAACAGCCGAATCTTTGCACTTGCATTTTCATAGATGTTATTAATAATATTAATGTATGCATCTTCAATACCGCAGGTTTTCAGAGCCATTGTAACTGCTGATGGTTTCACCGAATCAAAGGCTTTTTCATAATCGATAAAAGCCATGCACAATGGAAGTTCATATTCCCTCGCTCTTTCAATTAGTTCTCTCAGCACGTGGATATGATCTATTGTGCTGTAGCCACTCCTGAATCCAGCTTGTTCTCTCGGTTGAGCCATGTCCAGTGTCACCTTCAAGCGGTGTGAAAGAACTTTAGTGAAGATTTTATAAACCACTGATAGGAGGCTGATAGGTCTGTAGTTTCCGAGATCCTCAATGTCACCTTTCTTATGTAGCAGGATGTCACCTTTCTTATGTAGCAGTGTGTATATATATATATATATATATATATATGTGTGTGTGTGTGTGTGTGTGTGTGTGTGTGTGTGTGTGTGTGTGTATATATTAGGTATCTTTATAGTATATATATATATATATATATATATATATATATATATAGAGAGAGAGAGAGAGAGAGAGAGAGAGAGAGAGAGAGAGAGAGAGAGAGAGAGAGAGAGAGAGAGAGAGAGAGAGAGAGAGAGATGTATTGGGAGTGTGCAAAAGTTCTACCCATTTTTGTAATAGATGCAAATTGCAATCGGGGTAGTTATGTCACAGATGACGCTGCAATGCCGAATTTTCAGCCAATAAAGCATGGAGCAGTAGAGCATATAGAGGCACTAGGTTTGTTTGAGTAATACATTTGCAACGGAAATCACGGACGGTGTAACATGGCATGCGATAAGGAGCACATTAGACATTGTTTACTGTAAGAGTTCGATAAAGATAGTACTGCTAGCCATGACATCTGTCAAGTATATGGGGAGGATGCAGTTGATGATAGCACATGTCACCGTTGGTTTAGGAAATTCCAGGAGACAGACAGAAGCTGCAAAGATCAACCACGTCCTGGACGTCTATCCGTGGTTGTTCCTGATGATGAATAAACAAATGACCCATATCCAACCATTCAGGAATTAGCAAAAACGTTGTCGGTACACAGAACAACAGTCGAAAGATGGATGCAGAAGCTTGGGTTTATCACAAAGTTCGATAACTGGGTTCCACACCAGCTTTCTGCAAAGCAACAAGAGGAAAGAATCCGTACCTGTGTTTCTTTGCTTTCTCGTCACAGAAATGAACTGTTTTGGGGACGAATTGTAACAGATGATGAGAAATGGGTATTGTATCATAATGTAAAGCGCCGGCGGACTGTGTGCCAAGGTGCAGAGCCTGCTCCATCGACCTGAAAAGGAGGCCTGCATCCCAAAAAGTTTTTGTTGAGTGTCTGGTGGGACGTCGAAGGAAAAATTAACTGGGAGGAGTTGGCACCTAACCGAACGACAAATGCTGACCTCTATTGCCAACAGTTGAGCAGATTGCGAAAACAACTGAAATCAAAGCGGCCAGCGCTCGTCAATCGCAAAGGCATGATCTTTCATCATGATAATGCCAGACCTCATGCTGATTTAATCACTTGGTAAAAATTACTGGACTTTGGTTGGGAAGTGTTACCTCACTCAGCGTATTCCCCTGACCTGGCACCTATGGACTACCACCTTTTTCAATCATTACAAAATGCCTTCACTTCTCCAAACCTTCGATGATGTGGACGATGTAAAAACCGCATTACACGACTTTTTTTACTCTAAAACACAGGAGTTTTTCCGGCGTGGGATTCACTTACTCATAGACAGATGGCAAGAGGTCATACAAAATGATGGCAATTATGTGAAATCCTAGGTATGTTATTTGTTGTGTTCTCCTCCTTTCTTTGTAGCATACAAAAACAGGTAGAACTTATGCACACACTCAATATATATATTTTTTTCTTTGATGATATAGTTTTTCCTGAGCTACTGCTTAACTTTTTACTAGGAAAATTTCCATATACGAAATGTACCATGTTAGGCTGAGCATACAAAATTTATAACAGAAATCATACTACCTTTTTTTAGTACTTTACCTTATACTAGCATCTACCAAATTTCTAAAAAAATTTTAATACTAATTCTTACAATTTGACACTTTTTCTTAAATCTTTCATTTTTCCAATATTTGGATGTTTATTGCTACTAAAGTAAAATTGAAATGCAGGCAGAGAATTTTTTTTTTTAACAAACATGAGCAAAAGGAGGAACCAAAGTGAGACAATTTTATAATTTTCTAAAAAAAAATTGAATTTTTTAATGTTTTTACATTTCATTTTTTTACATAAACATGAGCCACATTAAATGTAATTGTGCATATTAAAGCTCCCACTGTGCTTCCTACTGGAAAAAAAACTCAGTTGTAGCTTCAGAATTTCAATAATTTCCAATTCCTAAAAATCAGAAATTTCCTTCTGCTGTAAAGGCTTCACACTGCAGCACACCATTTTGAAAATGTCACAATTTGCACGATTTTTTTTTTTTTTCACCAGAAGTAAAAGTGCTATTTTCTGTTATATACGACTAGGGCTTTCAAATATGTTTTTTCCAGGAAAATTCCTGAGAGTCACCCAACACACTTCTTTGGACCATTTCCATCTCAATTCAGGTAGGTGTGGCCAACATGTGTCAGTTGACCACCTCCAATTTTTTTGAAAAAATTATGATAGCTACTCCAAATAGAGGTATAAAGTAAATGCAAAAGGATTTTTCATAAAAAAAAATTTTTGGTTGAGCTACAGCATTTTGAAAATTTAGGCAAAAAATACACCTGTGATGAAAATCATGTGAAACGCCAAATTTTTAAGCGCACACTGCTCCTGGACTGTAATAACAGGTAGAGACTCGAATTTATTTTTATTCTGAAGCTATTGAATTGGCCTTTCTTCAAATTCACAAAAATTTATCAAATGGTTGTTGCCAGATGGCAAAAAAAATTATATATATGTATATATGTATATATATATATTTTTTTTTTAAGAAAAAGACTGATCAGGTGGGTAAGTGTGCCAACCTGCACTCCTAGGGTTGTCTTAGCAGTAATTTTATTTTTATCCTGTGATGTATGTAACGCATAAAGTTAATTTTTAAAATATACAAAATTTCAAAAAATCAACATTTTTGAATTGCAATATCTCAAAAACCCCATTTTTAAAAATTCTGAAATTTTGTCCAAATAATGTCCTAATGGCAGGTAGTTTACTGGGGACTCAGGTTACTGTATTTTTGCCTTGAAATTTTCCTACATATTTTTGAAAAATGACACTTTTTTTTTCAAATTTTTGAATTCAAAGAAAAAAAGAGAACTGTAAACATTATTTAGTAAATTTTTAATAGCAGGAGAACACAATTCCCAGCAGGGCTCGCACTAAGCATTCGCCAAGTCGCCAAACGTGACTAAATCCGAAAATGTCGAGAAAAAATTAGTAACAGTGAAAATGCGGTGATTGATTTTATGAAACTTAGGCAATTTTTGACTCATGGGTAAACTGCAATTTGCAGTAATTTTGGGCTAAACTGCAGCTGATATGATTTCAAAGTTTGATTTTCCAAAGCTGTGGTGCAGAAAATGGTATTGCCTGATGCAATCGTTATGGAGTACTGTGAAACACATATCAAGGCTGCTTGAGAGTCATTGGGGGAGTCAATGAAAAGAAGAGCTACTGAAGGTGGGGGATATTGGGAGAGAAGAAACTCTTCCGTAATTTATAATGAGCAGATCCAGAGAGATGGGATAGCAGAGGTTAAAACAGTCTGCAACACATAGTCCCGTATTGGTGTTGCACTTCGACTTTGCTCAGAACTGGTCAGTAATTCTACCTAATGAAGTGCAAAGTTACCACTGGCAAAAAAATGTCCAGATCTCACTCTTTACATGCATTGCATACTCTCCAAATGAGACTAAGTCTTTTGTGGTAGCATGCAATGATATAAGCCATGACACAGCACAGGCTCTGTGCCATTCCGCTCATAAAAAGTGAAATTGCTAAGGCTTTTCCTTTGGAAGAATTTAAAACAATTGTTTACATCTCAGATGGAGCAGCAGGGCACTTCAAAAACAAATATCAGTTCTATGAACTTATGAAGGGGGACCCAAATGTAACAAAGAAGTGGATCTTCTCAGCCACAAGCCATGGCAAGAGTGCATGTGATGGTGTGGGTGGCCTGTGCAAACATTTTGCTACTAAATTCAACTTACAGAAAGGAGCTTCACAAGCTATAAGAGATGCACCTTCATTTGTTGAAACTGTCTCCCCCTTGATCCCAAAGGCTAAACTTCTACTCCTCACAACTGATGAAGTTCAATCCTACCGAACCAGCAAAGTAGAAGAGTGGGATACAGTAAAATCTGTTGTTGGGATACAGTCACAGCATACATGGTTAGTACAAGGAAATAAACCATCAATGGCCAGAACAGTCCAGCACCCACATTAAGCAATGCAATTTTCAAGCCAACAAAATAAGAACCCATTTTCTGTTAATGATTTTCAAATAGGAGAATTTATAGGATGCATTTATGATAACTGGTGGATGGGACAGATTACAAACATATCTGGAGAATTCGAGGATATAACAGTATCCTTCATGCACCCTCATGGACCAACCAGAGGTTTTTGGTGGCCAGAAGAATGTGGCAAGAAAAGAGACAAGTGTCCAGTGCTCTTAAAAAATGTACTTCTAAAGGTGAATGCCCAAACTCCTGTTGGACGTTCTGCAAGACTTCATACCTTTGATGAGAAGGAAATCAATAAAATCCAGCAGCTTTTCTCAGTTTGAATAATTTGTAGTTATGATGGTAAGCTCTTAAATTTTGTTTTTTGAGGCCTTTTTTCTTATGTAAATAGAAACTGAATCTTAACTGCAACTGAGATAAGGTATTGTATGTGTATAGAATATGGATTTAAAAAAAATATTAAACATGCAGATAGACAGTTTTTAAAAATCATAAAAATGACTTTAAAATATAGATTGACACTGCAATTTGGAATATATACTCCTAAGGTAAACTTTTCAGAAATATCTTTCGAAGTTTTTCCTTTTTTAATAATAACCCAACCATGAGGTTCAAGCAGGAGAGAAGTGCATTTTCAAAAATTTGTAGGAAAATTTCAAGGCAAAAATCCAATAACCTGATTCCCCCAGTTAACTACTACCTACCAGTAGGACATCATTTGGACAAAATTTCAGAATTTTTAAAAATTGGGTTTTTCAGATATTGCAATTCAAAAATGTTGATTTTTTGAAATTTTGTATATTTTAAAAATTACTTTTATGAGTTGTATGCATCACAGGATAAAAATAAAATTACTGCTAAGACAACCCTAGTAGGAGTGCAGGTTGGCACACTTACCCACCTGATAAGTCTTTTTCTTAAAAAAAAAAAAAAAAAAAAAAAATCCTCAATTTGTGGAAAATGAATTTTTTTTTTAATAAATATAAAAAAATGTTGCCATCTAGCAACATTCTTTTGATCAATTTCTGTGAACACAAAGAAAGGCCAGTTAAATAGCTTCAAAATAAAAAAATAATTCAAGTCTCTACCCGTTATAGTACAGGAGCAGTGTGCATTTAAAAATTTGGTGCTTCACATGACTTCCGTCACAGGTGTATTTTTTGCCTATTTTCAAAATGCTTTAACTCTACCAATAAAAATGTTTATAAAAAATCCTTTTGCAGTACTTTATACCTCTATTAGTAGTAGCTACCATAATTTTTTCAAAAAAATTGGAGGTGGTCAACTGACACCTTCTGCCTGAATTGAGATGGAAAGGGTCTTAGGGCAGAATTGCCTGAATTGAAATGAAATGGGCAGTAAGATATACTTTTTTGAAATTTTTAAAGGGACCTATTTTGAGAAATTCAAGGTGAAATATTTTCATCATTACCTCGAATTGCTTCTATTTTATATAGTTGAATTATACATCATTTTAAAGAGCTTTAAAATAAGCTTACTATGAGTGCTACATCTCAAGTGAAAGTGGAGATATGTTCCAAATTATTTCAAAAATACTACTTAATATAAGAAGCGATAATACTGTTTCACCTGTTAATATAACTAATGTATGGATAAGAAATGTGGCGTGTAAACATAAAACTCACCTATTTTAGTGCCGAAGCTATGTAGAACCATGTTGACCATGTGATATTATATTGTACGACAAGTTGAACAGAAGGATAAAACTCTTTGAAAAACTTGAAGCAAATTAACAATGAAGGATGATAACATTTCCTATGCAAATGAATCTAAAAACGGTATGTAGACAAGAATGAATATCTTCAATTCCAGAAAGATGAGAAAAACAAAGGAATGAAATGATCATGAAAGAAATACGGGATTACGCCATATAATACAAATTTTGAAGATGACAATCCGATTTTCGGCGTAAATGTGACAAGGATGGTAAGTCAAACAATATCCGAAAACTTGAAAATTTTCATCGTCCTAGAGCGGAACTCGAACCCGCGTCTCCCAGAAAACGCCCGGGTATGCTAACCACTACACAGCATACCCGGGCGTTTTCTGGGAGACGCGGGTTCTAGTTCCGCTCTAGGACGATGAAAATTTTCAAGTTTTCGGATATTGTTTGACTTACCATCCTTGTCACATTTACGCCAAAAATCGGATTGTCATCTTCAAAATTTGGAATGAAAATGATATTTAAAATACTGAACTAATAAAAATTTAAAAAGTCTAATCCACACATCTCCGAGCGAGCCATACATCTCCAGAACAGTTTCCACATTATTCATGTTATTCTCAATGGAAGTGTAATGTTCGAAAGCAATATGCTGTCTCAGAAGCTTGATGTTGTAGTGAGATTCGACTGTTAGTCATGCCACACCCAAAAGCGTCGGGGGTCGCAGTGTATTGGTGTTTGAGTTCTTCTGCTCACTCAATCAGTAGCTTCGTGTCCCTGAAGTTCAATAAAACTTGAGCTCTTAATGGTTTGGGCTTTTTGTTTTTTACGTTTTGATGCTCTCTATTTCCTTCTTGTTCTAGCAAGTGCCTCCATGCGTACGGAATATCAACGGGAGAATTACTATTGCAGCATTTTTCCTTGAACTTCTCAATCGCAAGGACTTCTGATGTAATAATTTGCTTGTGTGATTTATGAGATGTAATTAAATCAATATTTTCCCAGTCTGGTTGTACATTATTTTCTGAACAGTATTGAGTAAGAGAGGTTTTACTTTCCTTCTTTTGCCAGTTATAAATATGTTCCTTTAGTTTAAATGAGTAAGAAGATGTCTTTTTGTACTACGAATATAGAAGCAATCTGGACAATTATAGACTAACGTTGGTATCAACACTATCAAGTATATACCAGATTTATCAAGTATCGATGTTTCATTATTGTAGGTCAATAATTGACCATTGTCAACCATGGTCTCTGCCAAACTTATATTATGCTCTATACATTCTTTCTTAAGCAAGTCACGAGTTAGAAGTGGTAAGTATGGGAACACAATTAGAACAGCATAATTATACTGTGAGAGTAGAGTTTATTAAGATATTTGCCACTTTGGACCGTCTAACAGTGAACATTTGGAAGAAACATTTTCATAAAATAGAGTGCTTAATCAACGAAAAACATCGAAAATCTAATGAGAAAACAAAAAACTACAAGATACCAATGTTTCTTAACGAATCAGACACCACCTTATCTAGCTTACAGAAAAGGGCATAAATTTGCATATGGTACAAGGTCTAGGACTTTGGATATAGTTCCTATTATTGAAGACATTATCCAAGAATTTCCAATTGCAAGAAAAAATCCTGTAAGATACAAAATGCTTAGAACTCTCAATAAAATGCAAAATAAACCTAATAATAAAAATCGATTATCACCTACGAACGTGAAGCCTTACTTGAACTACATAATAATCCCAATGTCAAGTGCATGTTAGCAGATAAGAGTAAGCAATTCGTACTTCTAAATATGGAAGTATCATTTTTTGGATATTGATATATTTTGTAACAAACAAGCCATAAAATTTGCAGTATTTAGAAAACCAACATATGTTCCAGCTTTAATACCATCAGATTCAACACAAAATGAATAAAGCAGTCAGTGAACTAAAAGTAAATAAGATAGAAAAAGACAATAGATAATGTCATTTGACAGCTATCTACAATAAAAAAACCATAGTAACTTACCACAAACAATTAAGCACAAAGCATGCCGTCCAGTTGGAGCAAGAACACAAACTATATTTGGAAAAGTGAAAACACGTAAAAAGAAGGACTCCCAATTCGACTAATAGTAAACAAGAACACATCCCCAACCATCAATCTAGAAAGAGCCTTGTTTCAGTACTTAAAACCCTTTTTCAATAATCATCTACATAATGTCAGTAATTCTACCGAAGTCATTAAAGAGATACAAAAGATAAGTAACATATCTTTTACTATGTACAGTCTTGATATCATTGCATTATACCCAAACACCCCTACTTCAGAAGCTATAGAATTGATTAACAACAGACTTATGCCAGAAAAAGTCAACAATAACGAACGTAGCAGCATTGTTACCACTGTAAAATTTATTACAAATAGCAACTACTTTACCTATGATAAAATCATTTACAAGCAATCATATGGTGCACCCATGGGATCACCACTTTTCTGTTTATTTGCTGAAGTAATCCTGCAAAACATAGAAAATTTTATATTTCATCAATCAAACTTAGACTTACTTTGCCTATATCAACGATACGTGGACAACATCTTAAGTTTTTAGCTGCACTCTGAAGAAAACAAATATTTTTGTTGAAACCTTTAATAGTTGGTACCCATCCATTAAGACTACTCTTGGAAAAGAAAAAAAAAAACAGTCTTCATTTTTTGGATATTGATATATTTTGTAACAAACAAGCCATAAAATTTGCAGTATTTAGAAAACCAACATATGTTCCAGCTTTAATACCATCAGATTCAATGCACTCATGGAAATATAAAATTGCTGGATTTTGATATTACATGAAAAGAGCTATCACGCATTCATCATCGTTTGAGATAGAACAAGAAATACGATGGATAAAAAATATAGCTCTAAAATTTGGATATGAAACAAGATTAGTCTATTCCACCTATATCAACTTAAAAAACACCTGACAACAAAATAAAAAGAGTGATTAAGTCATATAAAGCATTCCTATACTTACCACCTCTAAGTGATTTGCTTGCCTAAGAAAGAATGTACTGAGAATAATATAAGTTTGGCATGAGACCGTGGTTGACAATAGTCAATCATTGACCTACAATAATGAAACATCGATACTTGATAAATCTGGTATACACTGAAGTGCCAGAAAAACTGATACAGACGAGCTTATGCAAAATGCTTAGCAACATCACTTATGAGCGCACTCGGTTGCGTCCGCCAGTGCGTATATAAAACGATAGACATCCTTGCCAGCTGTCAGAGCTGTTTTCGGCATGAGAATGACAAGTAATTATGATTTAAGCGATTTTCAACGCGGTGTCATAGTTGGGGCTTGTGAGATGGGCCATAGTATTTCGGAGGTAGAAATGAAGTTCGGATTTTCACGGACGACCATTGCAAGGGTGTACCATGGCTACAAGAATTCCGGCAAAACCTCCAACCTATGATACCAGTGTGGCCGTAAAAAGACATTGGGTGAACGTGGCCATCGTCGGCTGTCAAGAATCATTCCATGCGATAGGCGTGCAACACTCTCGCAGGTATCATCGGAATTCAATGCTGGAGCCTCAACAAGCATCAGCGTCCGGACTGTGCAACGTACCCTGCACGATATGGGCTCTGGGAGCCGACGCTCAACTCGAGCCCCGTTGATGGGTGCACGACACAGAGCTATGCGCCTCACTTGGGCATGGCAACACTGCCGCTGGATGACTGGAAACAGGTAGCCTGGTCTGACGAGTCGCGTTTCCAACTGTATTGGGCAGATGAAAGGATTCGTGTGTGGCACAAACCCCATGGAGCCATGGATCCCACCTGTCAACAGGGAACTGTACCGGCTGGTGGGGGGTCCGTAATGGTATGGGGTGTGTTTAGCTGGACTTCACTGGGACCCCTAGTACGTCTACAAACGTCTGTGACCGGCCAACGCTATGTGCACATCCTTTCTGATGAAGTACACCCATTCATGCTGATGGGTTGGGCCTGTTCCAACAGGGCAATGCACTTACACACAAGTGTCGGGACTCCCCATTATGATTAGAGGAGCATTCATCTGAGTTTGGGGTGTTGCCATTCCCACTCAAGTCCCCAGATCTGAACGTGATAGAACACATTTGGGATGCCATGCAACGTGCTATCGAACATAGGAATCTAAGACCTCGGAATACACCCAAATTGTGGAACGCTCTGCAGGAAGTATGGTGTGCATTACCTACAACATATTTCCAGAAGCTAGTGGAGTCCATGCCCCGTCGTATTTTTGCAGTCCTGTGCTCCCGTGGGGGACCTACCAAGTATTAGACTGGTGTACCAGTTTTTCTGGCACTTCAGTGTATACTTGATACCAAACATTACAGTTGTTAATTGTCCAGATCGCTTCGATATTGGTAGTACAAAAAGACTTCTTACCCATTTAAAGGAACATATTCATAACTGGCAAAAGAAGGAAAGTAAAATCTCTCTTACTCAATACTGTTTAGAAAATAATGTACAACCAGACTGGGAAAATATTGATTTAATTACATCTCATAAATCACACAAGCAAATTATTACATCAGAAGCCCTTGCAAATGAGAAGTTCAAGCAAAAATGCTGCAATAGTAATTCTCCCGTTGATATTCCGTATGCATGGAGACACTTACTAGAACATGAAAGAAATAGAGCATCAAAACATAAAAACAAGAAGCTTAAACTATTAAGACCTCAAAGTTTTATTGAACTTCGGGGACACGAAGCTATGATAGATGGCATTGCTGATTGAGTGCGCAGAAGAACTCAAAATACCAATACACTGCGACCCCGACGTTTTTGGGTGCCGCATGACTAACAGTCGAATCTCACTGCAACGTCGAGCTTCTGAGGCAGCATATTGCTTTCGAACGTTACACTTAAATTGAGAATGACATGAATACATGTCAAAAATGGTCTGGAGAATTATGGCTCGCTCGGAGATGTGTGGATTAGGCTTTTTAAATTTTTATTAGTTCAGTATTTTAAATATGGTTTCACTCCTTCATTTTTCTGATCTTTCTGGAATTGAAGATTTTCATTCTTGTCTACATACCGTTTTTAGATTCGTTTGCATAGGAAACATTACCATCCTTCATTACATTTGCTTCAAGTTTTTCAAAGAGTTTTATCCTTGTGTTTAACTTGTCGTGCAATATAATATCGCATGGTCGACATAGTTCTACATAGCTTAGGCACTAAAATAGGTGAGTTTTATGTTTACACGCCACATTTCTTATTATCAATGTTTTAGTATAGTCAACCATTTCTAGTGTCCATACATTAGTTATATTAACATGTGAAACAGTATTATCACTACTTATATTAAGTAGCTACTGTTAAAATATATCACACCCCGTATAATGTTCAATGCAAGATTTGCATTTTGAACTTTAGATGTTCCAAATTATGTTTGCCTGTGTGAAAATTTGTGCATTTTTCCGAACTTCAAATGCTCTTAATTCCAGAAAAAATATAAATAACATCTTGAAATTTGGCATAAATACTTCTTTTGTGAAGTACAATAACAGCACCAAATTTTATAAAAATCAAAAGGAGAGTCAGGTCAGAAATACCCATTTTATTGGTTGATTTGGTATGGAATGGCCCGTAAGCTTTTAATGCATGCTACTACTAATTGTAAGAATACTTACAAGAGATTTCCAATTCCAATGTCCATATATTTACATATCATAATCAGTTAAAAATTATCTGGTACTTAGTTTTTTCTTTGTGGAGCTAACCTCTGAATCCCAGAGAACAGCTTAGTGATATGTATGTATGTATGTATGTATGTGTATCTACTGCCTTTGTGATTTAGTTTACTGATAGTTCAACATCAAGGGCCTGATTTAGCCATAGAATGCCAACAAAAAGATAAATTAAGAAAACGTACAGCCTGGGCCCTGAAAACACCATTCCAACAACCTGTGAATCAAACCAACTTCATATAGCTGCATAGGTGTAGCATGACCAAAACATTTGGGAGGGCATGAAAAAGTGGAAACTGATGTTTTCCTTTGGGGGAGGGAGGCCATTCTTGGAAACTGCTTTTCTGTAAATGTCACAAAACTTGGGTGATGATGACAAACAGTCCAGTGTAACTCACCAGTCTCAAAATACAATCCTTCAACCAGATGGTGCTAAAGAATTCCCAAAAAAGGTAACAACTGATAACCTTAACCAAACTAGTACCATGCATGAATGTCAAGTGCAACTGAACAGTAAGAGAGGTGGCTAGCAGATGACAACCAACCAGTAAGACACTGAGAAGGACACAAATGCAGACTGAAATGCATGTCCACATGAAATGTTTAGCTTGGTGAGAAGTTTATGCTTTCTAGTCTTTTCACATTTTCACCAATGTCTCATAGTGTTTAACTTTCAAACTATTGGTTTTAGATTCATTTCAATTTTCAACTTTTAAATAATCACCTCCCTCGTTTAACCTGTTAATTCATCCAGCCGTTTGTCATGTCTTTAAACTTCATATCAGATTTCCATTTCAAGAATCACATATCAGCCATCAACCAGTACATACCATTAAATTCAACTACCAGCTAATCTCAGAAATGAAAGAAGCATCACTGCACAACCTCAACCAACAATTTTCAAACCAGTATGTTTGAACTTTTTATCAGTCTAAATTCCATTATAAACTTTACTTTTATAAGCATAATTTTAAACTGCATCCTAAAGCTATTATGTCTTAGCTAAGCATTAGAAAACATGAGTAACAGAAGTGCATGGGGACAACTTGTTTTTTTTTTTTTTCCTTTGTACATATTTCAAATTATTTCTCTGTGTAAATTTACATGAAATAGAAGCAAACATTTTAATGCTCCTATATGTGGTGTACTTTTTATAAAAATTCTGATATTGGCTCAATCTTTTTTGCTACAATTATAGCAAAATACTTTGTGTATGTTGTTCAAAACTAAAGTTTACTAAACTGGATTTTTTTCATTTCCCAGAATCCATAAATTACTGCAGTTTTCATCATATTAAACAAAAAATCATTTAGGTAGAACTTTAGAATTACACTCAGTACGCACTTAGATTTGAACCAGTTGAAGATGCTGTGTACTGTACCATTCAATCTCAGGTTAAGTTTCATTTCTATATGAAATTCTTGAAATAAAAGAATGCACTATAAAAATAACTAAAAAGAAAAAAACTTTCAAGAAAACTGTGTCGTTTCATTGTGCAGTTCTAGCTTGCTTAACACTTAGCAAGTAATCACCATTGCTGTATATTGATTTATTTGTAAAGTTATGATGGGGGGGGGGGGGCGAATTGGGTGACTAAACCAGGATACACAAACAGAGGAGTTTTAGTCTTTCAATCAACTACAAAAATGCATGTACCTATAGAAGAACTTCTCATAAATTCCCTCTTGAAAACAAATCTGTTAGATCCTAAATGAAAGAGAAGTGTTGAAATAAATTGTAAAATGATTTCAGTCATGAACAAATTTTAACAACAATTTAACAGTGAAAGAATTTTAAAAATCTACTCATAACTGAATGTAGTGTCAAAACCATGCTTCATTTAACGAATTTTTAAAATTCCAGATATTTTTTTCCCCTTTTAAAAATTTGGTTTTGACTGAAAAAAAAAAAAGTCTTTTGAAGACTTCATTTCTAATTAAATCACCATAATCATTCTAAAAGTTGAAATGTGCACATGCCACATTGCAATTTTTCTACGATAATATTTTAAAAAATGTTTGGTCAACAATTGCTTGCTGCGATAGTATTGGTATCTACTCCTTCAATAGATGCCTTTTTAAAGTCTACTCATTATTTTCACCAATGAAACTGGTAAATAATTGCTACCTTTAAGGTAAATGTGGGTGGGACATGAATTTTTGTGCTGGGGATTTGCTTTGTACATCAGTCTATGGATAAGAGAGTGGGGAGTTTGGGGATAAAACAGTGGAGTCAGATGTGGATAAGGAGGTGGGGGCCATCTTAATGGACATTACTGCCTCCTTCAAAATTTGAAACTGAGGATAGGGCTGACCAGTTACCCTGGTCTCCAAGTCAAGTCTTACTGTAGTTAGGTTTAGCTTATTTTATCACAGTGTGCTTGATCTGGTGGCATGTTTCTCACATAAGTACAGAGAATTTTGCTGTCATTTCAGAGAAAATGTCCAACACATAGATACAAGAAAATGTTTCAGACAGAAATAAAGCTTAAAAAGTTAATGATTATTATTCATAGTTAATGATTATTATTCATGATTATTATTCATAGTTAATGATTATTATTCATGATTATTATTCATAAATAATTATCTGTTTGTTCAAAAAAATCCAGACGAAGGAATACATGAAAGTGGGATATTTCTCGAATAGTCCACCGGGAAATGTCCTGGTATCCCGGTGGGCCAATCCACCTCTTTAGGTTTATCACCAAGTATGGTGTAAGACAAAGTCTGAGTGATACATCCATAACTTATAACACAAGATAATTGCTAGACCAGGGAGTCCACAGAATTATCAAACCTGATTTCCCTGACCCCAAATATATAAGAAATCCTTGACCTTACACAAATAGGTTTATTTGATGTTATACATAAATGTCAACTATTCTGTTGTTGCATTATTTACTGTTTCTCGTGTTATTTTTCTTGAAATGCTTTCGGGAAACATTTATAATATATAAATAAATAGATAATAAAAGTTTAAGAATGTTACTCACATTTGGTCATGGAGCATTTCGGGATATTGCAGAGTCCTTTGTAGTCCTATTGTGGCGAAATCCTGTTCATTATGTTTCAAATGGTAGACATCTCTTTTTTTTCATATGAACATTGATTCAGTCATATCTTTGTATTAAAGGGATAAGTTCAGGCCTGTTATTCAGTTATATCTTCGTATTGAAGGGTTGGGTTCAGGTTTGATGTTCAACCTTGTTATTATTCTATATTTCGTTTTCAAATGGTAAGGTAAAAGCAGTAAATGAGTATCACTTTTTTTGAGTCGTTATTTAAAAGATGATATTTAAGAACATTAAAACAACTAAATATTCAGAACCTTATGTTGAAGGGGAGTCGATCTGGTAAGAAATATCCTGTATTGACGAAAATTCGATCTTCGTTTCCCGTAGCACCAAATTCTCATACTAGTTTTAACTACCATTTCGTAGTCTTCTTCAGTGGGCAAAAATGATGTATTTCTCATAATTCATGTTGTTCCTTGGCCACCTATCTCAAATCCACTGGCAGAGTCAAAAGTTCCACGTCGGCAGAACCTCCGCGCATTCGGATTTTGGTTTGACTGCGCACCTCACGTCGTGCGTGTTTCTAATTGGAGCGTACGAATTTGTTCCCGATTCTAATTCCTCAGGTGTCGCCATCTTCTGTATGTCGATAGACTTATAATTTATCTTGTTTCTGTACTTTTTATTTTTATTCTGGTTTTTTCTTTTTCTATAAGGTATTTCCAAGCATATGGAAGATCCATTGGGTCGTTATAATTACAATTTGTCTCTCTAGTTTTTCTATCATCACCGCTTCCGATGTTAAAATTTGAGCCTTTGTTTTATGTGATAATTAATAACATCACATAAAACAAAGGCTCAAATTTTAACATCGGAAGCGGTGATGATAGAAAAAACTAGAGAGACAAATTGTAATTATAATGACCCAATGGATCTTCCATATGCTTGGAGATACCTTATAGAAATAGAAAAAAAAACAGAATAAAAATAAAAAGTACAGAAACAAGATAAATTGTAAGTCTATCGGCATACAGAAGATGGCGACACCTGAGGAATTAGAATCGGGAACAAATTTGGACGCTCCAATTAGAAACGCGCACGACGTGAGGTGGCCAGTCAAACCAAAATACGAATGTGAGGAGGTTCTGCCGACGTGGAACTTTTGACTCTGCCAGTGGATTTGAGATAGGTGGCCAAGGAACAACATGAATTATGAGAAATACATCATTTTTGCCCACTGAAGAAGACTACGAAATGGTAGTTAAAACTAGTATGGGAATTTGGTGCTACGGGAAACGAAGATCGAATTTTCGTCAATACAGGATATTTCTTACCAGATCGACTCCCCTTCCACATAAGGTTCGGAATATTTAGTTGTTTTAATGTTCTTAAATATCTTTTAAATAAAGCCTCAAAAAGAGTGATACTCATTTACTACTTTTACCTTACCATTTGAAAACGAAATATAGAATAATAACAAGGCTGAACATCAAGCCTCAACCCAACCTTTCAATACGAATATTTAACTGAATAACAAGTATGAACTTACCCCTTCAATACAAAGATATGACTGAATCAATGTTCATATAAAAAAAAAAAAGAGATGTCTACCATTTGAAACATAATGAACATGATTTCGTCACAATAGGACTACAAAGGACTGCAATATCCCGGAATGCTCCATGACCAAATGTGAGTAACATTCTTAAACTTTTATTATCTATTTATTTATATATTATAAATGTTTCCCGAAAGCATTTCAAGAAAAATAATGTGAGAAACAGTAAATAATGCAACAACAGAATAGTTGACATTTATGTATAATATGAATTATAACCACATAAAAAATTCAACACATTGAGATGTTTGATGAATTGATAGAATAGGTTTATTTGAGTTTTTCAATATATGTGCCATGATAATAAATAAAATTGAATTGGATAATTGAGGAACTTATATTATTTAAAAGTGTTTCTGTCTGACTTATAAAGTTTCTCAAATAACTGATTCATTTAATTTTTTTTTTTAATCGGCCTCCACCTTCCCCATAGCCGTCGAACTCGCACCTTTTTAATTTTAAGTTTACTCTTTTTTCCATGGTTTTACATTTATTGAAGAAACACTCAAACAAGCCCATACACAATATTCAGAACAGTTACTATAAAAATATTACAGTAGAAACACAGTCAGTTTTTATATTACACACCACTTTTCTTCTTTTCCCAATCTGAAATCTCCGCCTGCAATGCTGCTTCTTCTAACTCTAGTTCCTTCCGTACTCTGTCTTTTTTTCTTTCAATTCCTTATTTCATGATCAATTTTTCTTTTTTCCTTCAGTTTTCTTTCTTCTTTGTTTTGAAGAACACTTTTTTCTCAAGATAATCCTGATGTCTTCATCTGGAGACTCTTACAGAAAGAAGAAGCCTTCTATTGATGGCAATGTGTTCTACTTCTCCCACATTTTTAATGGCATCAAAAACTGTTCTCTGACAAATCAGTGATTCTTCCAGGAAATTTTCCACAAGAAGAGATTTATTGACAGAAAATCCACCTTCCACTGAAGCATTTCCACGAGACATAATGAGACAAATTTTTATTACATCCCAAAGTTCACAGAATTGTTTTTGATTGTCAAGTAGAGCACTGTAAACTTTGTCTTATCCAATGGAATCATCACGAGTGTCTAAAAATTCATCAAACTGAGACTTTAAAGCAGAGTGAGCTTCTACACACAATGAAGTGTACTGTTTATTAGCTTTTTTCAGCACAGTCATCTGAAATCCTGTTTGCACTAAGTAAAACTTTGAGCACAATTTCCACTCTCTTCTTGCCTAGACTCGGCTGCTGCACTATAATATTTGGGTCCAAACAAGTTATCCCACGGACAAACTTAAATTTTAGTGAGCTTTTCTCACGAAGTTTTTCAATCATACTGATCACAAGTATCCTAAATTCAAGCTTAAACTCTAATTTCTATGAGCATTCACTTCTTTTTCTCTGAGCATTCATTTCTCTGAGCATTCACTTCTTTTAATAGCTTTTTAGCACTAAATCCAATATCAAATTTCTCAATTGAGAGAAGATTTTCACTTTTTAATACATCTAAAGTTAGCAGTTTTGAGACACTATCAGCTTCACTTAATTTGTCAGGCTTCAAGCTTCATGCCATCAAATTTTTCATCAGATCCAGCAAATCAGTGTGTAAGGAAGGAATTAAAGGCTTTGGGCTCTGGAACCTACTCAAAAAAGATTCACACTCTGAAGCTATAGTTCTCAATGCAGCCAATTTGCATTTCAACAGTGGACTTTCCATGAATTTTGCAAGAAACATGTGCTGTTTGCTGGAAACCGATGATTCTTGAACATATTTCTTGATATGATCATAGAGAAGCAATGCCCTAGTCAAACAATTAACGTTTTCCAACCACCTTACAGTGCAAAATTTCAAAGGGAAATCTTTACATCCAGCAATCATACTATAATCTGCACAGCAAGCAGGACTATCTTTTAAAAGGTAGTACAAGTTACACAAAAAGTGATGTATATCCCATTTCACTGCTTCAAGTCCAGTTTTCATAACTCCATTGACCACGTGAAGACCACATACTCCAATGTCAACTAATAATTTACCATCTGGATTTTCAGTTCTAAGTTTATCTTTCAGCTTTTGAAGAAAGCTGGGATTAACGTTAGGTCCATCCATTGACACTTTTAGCATGTTATCCAAGGGACGAGGTGCACCTTTAATGAATTTCTCTAAAAGGTCATTAGCTGTTGCCCGTCCTAAAAACACACTACTTAAGTATCTAGTGAAAACTTTTTGCAGATTGACGTCCCAATAACGAACAAACTGATCCATTTGCCCACGCTGAGCAATTTTGTTTAGTGATTCATCAAAACAAATTACATAAGTCAGTGCACTGCTTCAGATCGTCCATTAAACACTCTTTGAAATGTGGTGCCAATCCATGGTTTATCACATAAGATGCTTTGCTTTGCCTAAAGTAAATTTTGAAGCTATTGCACTGTCAGGAAACATTAACTGAAATGTTTTGTTAATCTGTGTGCAAGAGTTCAGAGACATTCGCTTGGACAACACTTCCATGGCCCATATTATTTCAGACTTTGTTATATCACCTTTCACTACATAAGCATTAAGGCCACTGGGCTTCACATCATCTTTCACAACATAAGTATTTGAGTCATTAGACTTAATATTTTTAAGAAGTACTAATTCCACATTTCCTGAGCTTGTTGATGGCAAGAGTTCGTTATTACAAAGAGTTCTTTTTCACAGAGGAAGTGAAAGAAGCAAGACTGGGCTGAGACATTTTAGCACGGATGTTTTTCAATTGATTAGGGCCATTTCCGTGGCTTGAGACTGCCCAACGCCCCATGCTGCTAAGCTTGAAAGTTTTAGAGCACACTTTACAAAATGCTGATTCATGGTCGCCGTTCACAGCAGCTATCCAACCAGAAAACTCAAGATTTAATTGTTCGTCCAACCATTGTTCATTAAACACACAACGCTTTGACATTGCTGCAGTCCTAATTGCCTTTTAACAAGGTATAACTTATATCACAAATTTTCTTCTACTCCTTTGACCTAAAACAAAAAAGAGAAATGTTAACAAGTAATGTAACACAACTTACAATAATAGGTAGGAAATACAAGGTTGCATTAGTAGGAAGGGAAAGTTAGTGACAGTCTGCAACACCAAGTGCAAGTATGTAGGGCGATGAGGGCATCACTCCCTGATGCCGGGTTAAAACTAGTTGTAGTCTAACTGTGATTGAAATTTCCCTGACTTTTTTTTAAATATCACTGATTTTCCCTGACTTTTACCAACATTTCAGACATTTCCCTGACCAATTTTCATTTCCCTGACTTTCCAGAATGAGGACACCCTATAGACATGAGAAGTACTTGAATATACTGTACATGCAGTATATATAAAACCACTTCAAAATTCTCCACATACCTGCAGTCCTCTCTCATAATCGTGCAACACATTTTTAGTGCCAGGTATAATTTGCCACAGAGCTTGCATTGTTCAATGGAACTCATAGTATGTACTATAATCAAATGTAACTTTAACATTCTGAAGTTAAAAATTATAATTAAATCTTAACTTCAAATTATTTTTTAATTAAAGCTAAGATAGTAATATAATTAACACTTACTCACATGTGTTACTCAAATTAAAATACTTAAATTATGTTTTAATTTTAAGAGCTTTCCATTATTCTTCATATCTTTTGAGTTCTTTTGTATTTTCAAACATTTCTGGTCTTTAGATCTTTATCAAGGCCTGTTCTCAAAGATTAGAAACTGTATCAAAAGTTCTGTTCACACAGAATTAAAATTTTGTTGCCAGGTTCCTCCTATAATGGCTAGTTAATAAATTAAAATCTCCTCATTGTGGATTTTGTAAGTCTTATTTTTGAACTAAGTTGTTGAAAATGCTATTTATAAGTTTTCTAGGTTCATTAATGGAACAGTTTCTTTGTGTGTGTGTGTTTTTATTACGTAGAAACTTTCTATTAATTAGTCTCTTATTTTTATGAAGTTCAAATTGTTTTGAATCTCTTAAAAATAAGAGACTAAAGATCTGTCTCTCATCCTCTAATTCTTCAGTTCTTGTAAAAGAATTGTACATTTTCTTTTCTCTTTTCAATCACACTTCTTTATTCATGTCAACATGTTCCTGGATCATACTCTAGCCTAAAGGAGGTACTTATAAAAATAACAAGGCAAAAAACAAAAAAAATTGGACATGTATATACATACACTATATTGACAAAAGTCACTGGACACCCTTTCAAAAGCAAATGAACGGATCCGCTGCGTTGTTAAGATGTGCGGTACAGGTGCAAATAGTATAAAAACAAGTCTGCAGCTGACCGCGATCATATCGCATGTGAGGTTGAGTGAAAATGTCGCGGCAGGAGAGAATTGACTTTGAGAAAGGAAAGATTGTTGGGTGCTATATTAGTGGGTTGTCCATAAGAGAAATTGAGGTGTTTAAACATACCCAAGGCAGCTGTTTTAGATGTACTGAATAAGTGGAAGACACATGGCATGCCTGAAGCAACAAAACGTACCAGCAGACCAAAGGAAATAAGTGATATGGGGACGTCGAAGCCTCAGAAGAGTTGTTACAGCTAATTAACGGAGTACTACTGCACAAGACCTCAGTGTACAGGTGAGTCAAAATGCTGGAACCTTGCTATGCACACGTACCAGTCACAGAGAGCTTTATTCCATGGGTTACCATGGTCGTGCGGCTGCTCACAAGCCTTTCATCTTCACTCTGAATGCTACTCGCCATTTAGCATGGTGTAAAAAACATTTATTGTAGACCATATATCAATGGAAACGGGTCCTATGGACTGATAAATCCAGATACACGACCCAGTCTGTTGGCCGTGTGGGGGTATGGCGGCAGCCAGGGGTACGCTATTTATCACAGTGAGAGCTGTCAGTGTACTCGTGTGGGGATGTTTTTCGTGGTATGGTCCCGGCCCATTGGTTATTGTGGACAAATCTGTGAACCAGCACATCTACCTCAATATTCTGGACAATTATGCCCTACCAACTCTGTGGCAATACCATGGAACCGAGCATTGTTGGTACCAGCAGGATAATGCACCGAGCCATAAAGCAAGGACTGTTACGGTATGGTTTGACGATAATTCCGTATCGTGCGTGGACTGGCCAGCACAGAGCTCTGATCTTAATCCCATAGAGCACCTATGGGAGGAATTAGAGCGCCTCATAAGAAGTTTGGAACCAAGGCCTACTACTAAGCAACAGTTAACGGCAGCATTATGTACTAAATGAAAGCGCATACCTATCGCTGTGTTCCAAAACCTTATGGAAAGCATGTCTCGAAGGGTCAGGGCATGCATTAAGGGCAAAAGTGGATCGACACCGTACTAATGTATGTCAATAAATGATATGTTGTATTTCTCTTCTACGTGTCCGGCGACTTTTGTTAATATAGTGTATGTTCATACATACATACATATATATTGACTGGGAGTTTAACAACCATGAGCAACTCAATGGGCTATAAGCAGTTGCCCGTCCCTAATTTAGGGCCACTTGTTCTAGGTAAGGGAGTGAGCCAGTGCCATAAAACAAACACAACATGCCTGCCTCACTGGGATTCTAACCCGGACCCATCTTGCACAAATGATCAGAAGGCATTGCTTAGACAACTGGGACACTTTTATAATATATGTAGAAAATAATGTATTCCAATGGAATCACATCTGTTTTTTCAACATCTAATTTGAAAGTGCAACTCACAGGACAAAGAATGTTCCCAGAATAAGATTCCGATGGATTGGTGATATAGCACAGTAAGAGTGCATTTCTAATCTGTCAATCTGTTTTTAAGCAAGAAGGGAATGGGGAAATCCAAGGGTACAAAAACATTTACATACATAAGCAGATTTTATTTATTTTTTTAGGATTTTGCTTCCTTTTCTTTATTTTTCTTTATTTTAGTCTAATAAGACTAAAATTTTACTAACTAAAATCTATAAACAGACTTATGACAGCAAATCTCAGTTCTACATACCTCCTACTTTCCATGAAGTTAGTTTCAGTCCCCCACTGAACACCATTTCATGAAAATTGCTCTTTTGAAAAATTACCTTCACACATCCAATTGACCTCCTCTGCTAGTGTTTTCTTGGGGCAGAAACAAAAGTCTGGTTGTGTCTGGTGTTAGCATCTTCTGCTTTCACCAGGGTGGGCGAATTCAAGGAAGATCAGGCCATTTATTTTGCTTACTTATGCTCATTACAAATGATGTGGACAGAAGTAACCAAAAACAACTGTTGTTGTTACAAGACAAGGAATTTTTTTCTGTATTTGTTGTTTCTTCTGCTCCTTATAAATTATGAGGGATGAAAAAAAAAAAACTGTTCTCCAATAGCATTTCATGAGCCTATCACTATTTTGCAGCCTAAAAAGAAAATTGTACAGCAAGATAAAAGAAATAGAAATTCATTTTTTAACTTGTGACAAATTAGAAAAAAAAATTACTGGCCATCCAGGGCACTAAAACCAACAGTTCAGAGGTTCAGCAGAAGTTTTACTGGCTAATGGCCAGCAGACCACTGTGTAATTTGAATGCTGAAGATGGTTTTGGATACCTCAAATTTTTAAATGAGACCCTCATTCATCGTCAGGAGTAATTATAGCAGGGGCAAAGTCAGAAATTCAGAACTAGGGAACTATTTAGGAGAGCACAAATTTTGAAGTATTTGGCAGAAATACTGCCAAAAAATTCTGGTCTTGTAGATTTTAGCCGACACTGATGATGTTATCTTCAGTAAAGACAAAAGATGTTTTCAGGTACATGCCTATGTTGTATGTAGTATTAATTCAATGTGTGTAGCACTGAGATTTACTGTCATAAGTCTGTTTATAGATTTTAGTTAGTACAATTCTCTCTCTCACTCCATCTTTCATCTCTTTAAACTAATAATTATGAAAATGGTATTTTCTACCACTCTTTTAGATATTCGGTCAGAGGTCTCCCTCCATTACCCAGAATAGCACAATACTAAATGCTATAACAATTACTTTTTTATAACAAAATTCCTGTGAATTCAAAAAATTTATACACATTTATCTAAAATTCCCTAAAATCTCAGATGCATTTGTCATATGTTCTGATTGCTTAAATATTTTTTGGGGGCGGGGGGGGGCTAAAGGGTGGACTCAAAGAAAAGTTGTGAGAAAAAAATAAGAAAAGTTGTAAAGGCTCAAAGAAAAGAAAAAATGCTCTAGAAATGTTTGCCAGTTCTCTGGAATTCATGCGTAATGTCACGCGTAAATTCCAGAGAACTGGCAAACATGAAGCTAGCCCAATTACCCAAAAGCTAGAATTGCCTGAAATTTTGCACTCTAAAACCAGCAACGTCAACAGTCATGCAGGTTGGCAAATCCATCCCACGTGGTTTGGGGGGGCAATTTTCTAGAATTACTCCTCATGACAAATGTTTTATTCAAAAATTTGAGGCATTTAAAATAATCACTTTTATTCCTCTTTTAATACCCATAGAAACTTATTTATCAACAATTACTTTACCACCACCAAGTTGAACGTCGGTTAAAGCATCTCCATTAAGCTTTATCCCCTTGTCCTCTCAATTGAATGATTGAAAGACATTCAGTTGATAGGACAAGGGGATATGTTTTCTTTTTTTTTTTAACTGGAGGTTTAACGAGCACCATGAGCAACTCAATGGGCTATAAGTAGTCAATCGTCTCTAATTTAGGTTGGTTGGTTAGTTGGTTGTTTGATTTTTATGGCGCAAGGGCCATGTTTGGCCAAAGAGCGCCAGACATAAGACAGACAAACAACCAGTATTAAAAACGTGCTATGAAGCTTAAAATATGGCTGATCAAATAAAACTGAAGAATGAGAACGATGGAAGGGCTAAAAAAGATAATGAAACAAACAGTATTAAAAACATGATACAATGATTAAAATCTAGCTGATTCAGTAAAACTGAGAAATGAGGATGATGATAGGGCTAAAATCTAGATACGTTTAAAATAGTCAATTTCTTTAAAAAAGGAAAAAACAGCAACAGTATTGCAGTGGTCATTTAGGAGCCGCTGCAGTGTAGCGGCGTCCTCGTTCAACAAATGAGAATGAAAGAAATGAAAACGTACATCACGAAAACAAACACAGGTACACAGAAGATGAGTGATAGTGAGTCGGCAATTGCACGTCTCACACATCGGCGCAGTGTCGCCACACAGCAAAAAGCGGTGAGTGAAACGACAACTCTAATTTAGGGCCACTGGTTCCAGGGAAGAGAGAGAGCCAGTGTATAATAATATATAAATTATCCTCAAGTGGTAAAATAATGGTCTGGACATATTGCTAAACGAACTAACCACTGCTCAACAAGTGAAATACTAGTCAGAATACAAAGGGACAAGAAAAGACCCATGTGGGAGATGGGCGGATAAAATTCGAAAGCATGCCAGAATTATGTGGAAGAGAATTACTTAGGACAGAAGGTTGCTAAAGAGACTTGGTTTAACTTTCATCCAGCAGTGGAATGAATTGGGAATGGTTGATAATGATATCCATAATATTAATTTTCAGTGGCAATTACAGTTTGTTAAAGCTCAGCATCTATCTTCAAACCAAATTTTCTTACTGAAAAGACGATAAAGTCACATAAAACCATGATTGGTGTAGTAATAAAGAGTATTTTAATTTGCCAAGCTTTCGCCTGCCAATGGGAGGCTTTGTCAAGACAAGTTACATCATCGATGAACAATAACACATTTGGAGTTTAAAATTAGTTTTTAAGATGTTCTTTAATTTTAAACTCCAAACAGGTTATTGTTCATCTGATGTAATTTGCCTTGCCAAAGCCTCCCATTGGCAGGTGATAGCTTAACGAATCAAAATACTCTTTATTACTACACCAATCGTGGATTTATGCACCTTTATTACCTTTTCAGTTTTATGATGCATTAATATCGTTTGGACATATCCTTAATATCTCTCTAAATTTTCTCACTTCATTTACGAATCAATATACAAGTGAAAATTACTTGCAAGCCCAAACTGTGTGGTGAAATGAAGCAATATTTATGAAAGCTTTTTCAACACACACTCCATTATCAGGTTTAAACACATGTACTTAAAAGTAATTACAAAATCCTACCCCAATACTTCATATGACAGAAACTGCAATAATTTATGAATTCCTCAGAATGGAAATCCACTATCTATACACAATTTTTCAATAATTGTAGTGGAAAAGTTTACATACCCATAACAGGCTTTTTGACGTGAAATATATATAAAAAAATTTTAACTTATTACTTGTGATCATAGTGCATTTTTGTTTCTGAACAAAACCTGCACAAGCATGGTGTAAAAATTTGCATCAAAACTGTTTTGTTTTGGTTTTTTTCCTTACACAGGGACACGATTTTTCTCCTTATAACAAGTGTTTGGACACTCACAGAAAAGATAAACATGCCACAAAAATAATACTGTCGCCTGAGATCCTTCGCCTCTGGGCATCCACTCCTGGCCGGTTACGTTCTTACATCATAGTTGGACACTCACTCCAATGTATTCGTGTCACCGTACCTGATCACCACACACAAAATGCATTGGTGCTCTCATACGTACCTGCAACTAATAGTAAAGGATCTCGGGCTTCTTACCGATCATATCACATCTACCTGAAGTCCCACTACCAGTATCACACGAAACACATGATTTACAAACACGAAAAGCCTAATCAGTTTTTAACACAATTACTCCAAAAAGACTGGCAACAAAAATGTAAAGACCGTACATACGAAAAATCACAATCACACAAATATAATCTTTTCACGACGTATCTTTAAAACATATCACGGTATGTCGCGCACCAAATTAAATGTACGTGATGCGTTGACAGTAATTTCTTACTTCAACGAATACAGGATGCACTTTTTTTTTTCTACAATTTAGATTTAAGGTAGAAAAAGCGATAAATTTCCAATATACCAGATACAAAGCTTCTTCAGAAAACACGAATAAAACTGCATCAATGCTTCGGTTTGGGCCGTGTAAAACAGTCCAGTTCAAAGATTGTGATGTGATCTCTTCGCAGCGCTGAAAGGAGGCAGGCGTGCGTTACTCATAGATCTAGCGTGTAGCGACTCTTTCGAAAGTTGAGAGAAATGATGAACTAAGTTCAAGAGCTATCTAGAGAACCTAGTAAACATTTAAAGCCGACCCGGTGGCGCAGTGGTCTAAACTAGCGGGGCTGCTTCTTTTTTTTTTTTTTTTTTTTTTTGATTGGAGGTTTAACGACCACCGTGAGCAACTCAATGGGCTATAAGCAGTCGCCCGTCCCTAATTTAGGGTCACTGGTTCCAGGGAAGGGAGAGAGCCAGTGCCGAAAGACAAACACAACACCCATGCCTCACCGGGATTCGAACCCGGACCCCTTACGGACGAATGACCAGAGGCCAACGCCTTAGACCACTGCGCCACCGGGGCGGCCGGGCTGCTTCTCTCCCTTTCACGGAAGACGGAACTCTCTTTAAAATCAGGCGACTGCCATTGAGTTGCTCGTGGTGGTCGTTGATCCCCCCCCCTCAAAAAAAAAAAAAGAAAATAAAAACATTTAAACAAATGAATCTGTAATCAACACTCTTACACGTCACAGACTACACATAGATGAATTATTAAATAATATAAAATACATGATGAATACACATGGGCGCCGACAGGGCGGGTGCACTTGACCGTTACCTACTTGACCCCCTATAGAATTATGTTTCCCTTATTTTATTTTATTTATTCCTTTTTTTTTTTTTTTACACTCACAGAACTGGACTACAAGGAAAGATGGAGTTTGGGGCGTTTAATTTAAAATTTGGAATTGGTAAACGATAACGTGAAAACCTAGCAAACCGTAAGGTAGTACGCCCAAACAAGTTTCGCTCAGGGCGGTGTGTGCTGAACACTGAACTTAAAAGGCTTGGTGTGGCCCTGCTTGACACTGTTCATTATTTTGAAAACAGTTACCATGTACATTATAATACATGGCTATTACTAACATACACTTTCTTCAAGAGCAGCATCGATTAATAGTAATAATAGTAGTAGTAGTGTTCTAGTGTAGTAAGTATAAGTAGTAGTAATAGTATTAATCTTTCATTTTCACGAATTACTGTTTTCTACATATTAGCCAAACTTTAATTAATTACACTTGACCCCTCCCCCCCCTTTAAAAAATTTCTTGCAGGCGCCCATGTGAATTTATAAAATAAAACTTTCCGTTGCGGTCGAAGCATTTTTGTTACTCTGTTAATAGCGGACGAAGAACAATGTGTCCTTTTACCCTGTTTATCCAGTATGCCTCCTCACTCCCACCCACTTTTTTCTTTTAATACACTTGTAATTCACTTATTTAGTGTTTTACAGTCAAATCAGGCAGCCCCGGTGGCGCAGTTGTCTAAGCGATGGCCTCTGATCATTCGTCCGAACGGGGTCCGGGTTCGAATCCCGGTGAGGCATGGATGTTGTGTTTGTCTTACGGCACTGGCTCTCTCCCTTCCCTGGAACCAGTGACCCTAAATTAGGGACGGGCGACTGCTTATAGCCCATTGAGTTGCTCACGGTGGTCGTTAAACCACCAACAAAAAACAAAAAAAAAAAAACACCAAAAAAAAATTAAACCATCTTATTTTCTTTAGTTGCACCCAAAGATCTTGGAGGAGAATAGACTGGCAAATACCTAGCTGCCGCCCCGGTGGCGCAGTGGTCTGAGCGTTGGGCCGCTGATGGCTTATGACCATTCGTTCGAGAAGAGTCTGGGTTCGAATCCCGGTGAGGCATGGATGTTTTGTTTGTCTTACGGAACTGGATCTCTCTCTCTCTCTCTCTCTCTCTCTCTCTTCCCTGGAACCAGTGACCCTAAATTAGGGACGGACGACTGCTTATAGCCCATTGAGTTGCTCACGGTGGTTGTTAAACCTTGAATGCCACCCCGGTGGCGCAGTGGTCTAAGCGATGGCTTCTGATCATTCGTCCGAACGGGGTCTGGGTTCGAATCCCGGTGAGGCATGGATGTTGTGTTTGTCTTACGGCAACATGGGGAAGAGATTTCTGGTCCCTCTGTCACTCGATTCTTTGAAGTTTTAGAAATGTTTAAAAGTTGTGTAGTGTATGGGTGCCTCTCAAAGTACGAGTAAGGTAGTAGAATTTCTTTTTATATCGCTTTCCAACTGCAGAAAAACGCCTGATTATGTGGGAAATAGCCGTAAATCGGAAGGCATGGTTGTCCAGGCCGTATGACATCTTCTGCAGTAAACACTTCATTTCAGGTACCGTAAATCTGCATATTTTACTACGTTAACAGTCGAATCGGAAATCGCTGAGCTTTCGTGAACTTTCAAGATTTTGTACTGTTACTGATTTCTAAATACTGAAATTGATGCCAAAGAGGTTATATTACTGGAGAGCGCCACTCCTATCCACGCAGCATTGGCCGCCATAAGTCACCGTCCGTGCTGCAAATGACGTCATGAGCAGGCAAAACGCAGCCGCAGAAAAAAAGCTGCTTTGAAACCAATGGAATAAAAGCTACTAAGCGTATAAACAGATAAAATGAGTAATTCAAAAATTTTATCAATGATACACAAGCTTACTGTTTTATCAACGATATAATTTAGTTCGTTTTGACTGCTTGTGACGTCACACCACAGATTAGCTGTGACCTATGGCGGCAGAGCCAGTGGTGTCTCCAGTAATATAACCTCCTTGACAGATGCATTTTTTTCCGAACCGAAATTTAATAATATACGTCTACATAGAATTAGAGGGTGTTGGAATACATTATTGTGTCATCCGTTTTCCCGGATCTGTTTTCCTTTCTTTTTTTTTTTTTTCTTTTTTGATGAAACAATAGTCTGTTTTTCGGGATATGATAAGTTGGTATTTTCTTCTTTTTAATTGCAATACACACTGCAACCAGTCAGAAATGTGACAACTTACCTTAGACCAGATAAGAAATTCTTCGTTTTCAATCTTCAGAATTAATTCATTTTTAACCCACCCGTTGGTAAAATATTTATATGCATCAAGGCTTTTATAAGTTTCAGAGCTTTTCCGGTATAAAACCTGCCTATGAAATAGTTATAAATATTGTGATAGTTCAGATCAGGGAGGTCCGTGTCACATATTGTTGTCATATTCTCCGGTATTCTTATATAGTAAACGAGATTGGCAACACCCATCATCACGGTGGTTGTTGTGATCTGTAATGGCTCTCTGTCTTACTGAGTGATAACTGAGTTGTTATTACATGGTGTCAGAATTGTGGTATCGTAAATTTCGTGGTGTTATGACTAATTTGAGGCAACTGTGTTGAGTTTATAGTTCAATTAACATGGATTCTGCTAACGCTCGTCTTCCTCGAGAGCTGGAAGTGAATGCTGACAACATGGCTGAAAAATGAAAGCTGTGGAAACAATCGTTCGAATTTTATGCAATAGTTACACAGCTTTTTGAGAAACCACCGCAGGTGCAGGCCGTTACTTTCATGTCAGCAATAGGAACTTCGGTAACTATGATTTTTAATACTTTAAATTTGACTGAGGCGGAGCAGAATGATGTAGCTGTGATTCAAAGAAGATTTGATGATTGCTTTGCCCCAAAACCAAATGAGACGTATGTACGCTACTTAATTTTTACTTGTGTGCAGGGTGAGCAAGAAAATTTCGGTTCTTACTTAACGTCTTAACTAAACTTCGAACGAAGATTATTGATTCTGCTTTTGGTAATTTACAAGAGGGTTTGTTGCGTGACCAGATTGTGCGTGGTGATCTTTCAGATAAAGTGCATGAATTATTATTAGCTGAAACAGAGCTGGCATTGAGTAAAGCTATTGATATATGCAGAGCTAGTGAACGGGCTTTAAATCAACTTCAGGAAATGAGGGCAGTGATGAATAAAGAAAAAGAAGTCTTTTCGTTAAGAATAAACAAAAAAAGGGTTCCTACAGAATTCAATGGCTCAGAAATACGCGGAGGATCGAAGTCTACACTGGACATCAAAGCGAAGGGAGTGTGTTGGCGATGTAGTTTGGTGCACCAATTTCGAAAGTGTTCTGCTTTCAGCGTGACGTGTAATTACTGTTCCAAGAAGGGACACTATGCGCGCCAATGCAAAGCTAATATGGAAACCCTTAAGTCACGAAATGAGGAAGTTCGTGAGATAAGCGAATATGATAGTGATTTGGAGGACATTACTACATATACCTGTGATACTTTACATATCAGTAAAGTGGTTAATTTCTCAAATAATTACTAAGGTAAATGGTAAACAAAGGTGTTATTTGATAAAGGAATTTGTGCTAATTTTAAGATTGACACTTGTGCAGAAGGGAATGTGTCATAACTGCAGGATTGGCAAGACAACCATCTGTGAAAATTTCAAATTCACAAGTTAAACGACTCAGATCTTTTAATAATACGTATACACCGGTTCTGGGAGAGATACACACTAAGTGTATTATACAAAACAAACCTGTTACACTTAATTTTCTAGTGGTTGAGGGTAGTTTCAACTGCATTTTAGGATGCTATGCTTGTGAGAACTTAGATTTAATAGCAAGAAATAAGAATTTCATTCAAGTCCATGAAGCTGTAAGTCCTATTTGAAAAAAGATTTTTCAAGGTATTGGTTGTATAAATTTTTTTAAATATATATCGAGCTGCTAGAAAGTGCTTCATTAACTATACATTCACCACGACGAATATTTTATGCAATTCGTGAGAAGGTAAATAAGGAGATTGACATGATGGCGAAGATGAAAATTCTCGTACCTGTCGGAAATCCTACTACTTATCATACACCGTGTCCTGCAGTAAGCCCATTGGTAATAGTTAAGAAACAAGACAATATTTGTTTGTGTTTAGACCCTACTGATCTAAATAAGGCTATTAAAAGATGTCACTTTCCACTCAAAACTGTGGAAGATATAGCTGCTAGAGTAAAGACAGCAAAATATTTTACCCTACTTGATGCAAAAAAGGGGTTTTGGCAATTACGTGTAACAACACATACTTCGGATTACTTCACAGTTAATACACCCTGGGGTCGATACTCATTTTTGAGAGTGTCTTTTGGACTTGCTTCGGCACCCGAAGTTTTCCAACAGATTATGGAATCAATATTGCATGGCATTGGCAATACTGAATGCCCAATGGATGATATTCTGATCTGGGCAAACACACTCAAGGAGTTACGTAGTTTAACATCGAAGGTCATTGATCAACTTTTAGATAGTAGAGTTCGGTTGAATAAAGACAAGTGTGAATTTGAGAAAACAAGAGTTAAGTTCTTAGGTCACATTTTTACAGCAAGTGGAATAGAAATTGACCCATCCAAGGTTAAGGTCATTAGAAAATTAAAAGAACCTACTTGTGTTACTGAGTTGCAGAGATTTATGGGTATGACTAATTATGTTTCTAAATTCATACCTAATTATTGAAGTATTTCAGAACCCATGCGCAGACTTCTACAGAAATATGTCATATGGGAGTGGTCTTCTGACCAAGAAAAGGCCTTTTGTAAGTTAAAAGAATCTCTTCAAAATACTCCACAGTTGGCTTATTATGATGCAGTGACGTGCGGTGATCCAACAGACTACCCAAGCATTTGTAAAGGCAATTACTTTTTACTTTTTTACAATTGACATTAGGTTCAGATTTTTGAAATAATAAAAGTGGAAAAACATGGCGTACGATATAGATACCATAGCTACTTTTTTTATATCTATTCTTTTACACAACACAACAAAATTTAAAACAAAAGACTTTTGTTTTCCGAATAGACTGCAGTCATTTAACATACCTTTCTATTTAAAAGAAAACTCCATTCTTTGATCACTTGCAGCAAAATGTTCTATTACAGAATCGAAAAAAGTATTTCTTTCTTTCAGAGTATTTAACAAATCACTTTCAATTGATATCAGTCCAAGATGCGAGAGTCGTTTCTGTTCTGTTCTGTTTCGTGCGTATGTCTTAATTCGCTTTAATGCAGAAAACGATCTTCCAACTGTTGAAGTGGACACAGGTATCATACTTATAAGTGAAGCCAATAGGTAAAGTTGTTGCATGGATTTTCCAAGTGCTGAAGTCGCTAACATCTTCATTAGCTGTATAGGTGACTTGTCAGAAAATTCATGTGAACTGTATGCTACGATCGAGTCGTTTTTCAAACGTACTTCATCGAAGTAGCGACCATGATTTTCAAGTAAGCTTTTCAAACCATCAGTGGCGGCTTTTCAGGTGAAGTAGGTGAAGTGCCTCTTCACCTATTTTACTTAAAATAAAGTTTTATTCAGTAATTTGTATAATATATTTTTTTTGTGTCTATTGTGTTCCAAAATACTCAAAGTTTTGATTAGATATCAATTCACAAAGCGCGTTCAATACGGAAAACAAGTCCTCATACGCAAAACAGTGAAGGTGAAGAGCCGAAATAAAAACTCTGGGAAGTCTGCAGCTTTCGACCGAGTTGCTATGGTAACCGTGACGTCAACCTCCCAATCTCGCGCGCTAGTGTAGTGTTTTAGCTTTCGGCGGCGAGGCTCTGCAGTTCTTCGTGACTTTCGAAGGAAATCACGGTGAAACGGGACGGTTTACCCAGGCTACGTTCCAATCACTAGCGCTTTTTCCTTGCGGTGTTGTGGTACATGCTTTCAGAAAGGGATTTGTTTTTTCGTGCTTTGTAATTATTTGTCAAACAGTTTAGCTGTTACTGTAGTTTCGTGTACAGTTTAACAGTTAATGATAGTTTTAATTAAAGTATGTATCATGTGAACGACATTGTTTGTAATTTATTACAAACTCCATTTAATCGGTTGAAAGATGGAGATAAAAGAGACATTTTACTTCAAGGACGACCAACGGATTCACTGACAATTGTTGCCAAAAAAGAAATGAAGAAGAGCGGTAAATCTTACAATATTAATTTTAAAAATTGTTGGTTTACTGAATATAAATGGCTTTGTAGTACTTCTGTGTTACAAAAATTATTTTGTTGGCCCTGTTTACTTTTTAGTAATAAACACTCGGCGTGGAATAAAGAAGGATTCTCAGATTTATTAAATATAACACGCTCACTTCATAAACATGGTGATTCTAGCGAACACCTGAAATGCGAGTTAATGCTAAGGAATTTTGAAAAAAATCAGAACACCATTGCCGATGCCCTGGGGGAGAATGCTAGGCTTTTGAAAATGCATTTAAACGAAAATGTTCTTGTAAATAGACTTTTCATGCAGACAGTGATTGATGCAGTATTATATTTGAACAAACAAGAACTGGCATTCCGTGGCCATGACGAAAGCATGGACTCGATAAATCGTGGAAATTTCAAGGAATTACTTTCATTGTCGATATCAAGAAGTCCTTTAAAAATTCAAAATCAATACGAAAAGATAAAAAATGTCTTCACAGGTGACTCAAAAACTATTCAAAATTAATTAATTGAATGTATTTCTGAATATATAAACGTTCACGTTAAAAATGAAATAAATGAAGTTCAATGCTTTTCTATTCAAGTAGATGACACCGCAGACATGAATTAGACTTCTCGGTGCTCTTTATTAATAAGATTTGTTGATTCGGAAGGTGTATTGGCTGAGCGATTTTTGGGTTTCCACGACGTTAGTAGAGATCGAACGTCAGATGCTTTATACAAAATGCTAGACAAAATTTTGGAACAATTCGATTATCAACACAAATTAATAGGACAATGTTACGATGGGGCAAGTGTAATGTCTGGACACTTGAATGGGCTCCAGAAAATAATCAAGGATAAAGCTTCTGAAGCTGTTTTTGTTCATTGCTTAGCACATCGTTTGAACCTCGTATTGCCGCCCCGGTGGCGCAGTGGTCTAAGCGATGGCCTCTGATCATTCGCCCAAAAGGGGTTCGGGTTCGAATCCCGGTGAGGCATGGATGTTGTGTTTGTCTTACGGCACTGGCTCTCTCTCCCTTCCCTGGAACCAGTGACCCTAAATTAGGGACGGGCGACTGCTTATAGCCCACTGAGTTGCTCACGGTGGTCGTTAAACCTCCAATTAAAAAAAAAAAAAAAAGAACCTCGTATTACAGCAGAGTTTTTCTAAAATTTCAAAGTGTCGTATATTTTACGCAAACCTCACTGGAATTCCTTCGTTTTTTCACCCCTCAGTGAAGCGATCTTATACACTCACATCTACAACCGCAAGACACATACCAACCATAGCAGAAACTCGATGGTCCTCCACTTCGAAGTTAGTAAGTGTAATTGTTGAAGATTGGGACCAATTGAAGGGGTCAGTGGAAAGAAATTTTTCTTGCCTTAAAAGAATACAAACGTACTCAAGAAACACTATTTCTCAAGATAGACTTGCTTTTTTGGCAAATATTTCTATTCAGAAAGATATTTTATTGATGCTCACGAAGAAACAACCATTCTATGACGACATAATCGACAAATTTGCAGCTTTGAAAGAAAGAAGAATTGATCTAATATACAAAAAATAGGTCAGTCCTCATATAGTGATTTTCATTGAAGACAGTGATATCTTTTCGTATTGCTCTTGTAGATCCTCACTTATTCTTTCAACCACGAGCCGCCACTGCAAACCATCAGTTGGGAAAGTGTGAACGCAAGAGCTGTACTTCGAAGAATCCAGTAAGCACAAAAATGTAAGCTTTTCACAATCCTGAAATCTTGTATTAATGTGTTGTTCGACATTATCGAAAATTTTAAAATATAATCTTCTGTATTTAGAGGTAATTGTAATGTCTTCAGAAAGGTTTCAGTTTTGTTTTCTTAGGAGTCCAACATCAGCAATAGTTCCTTCGTGCACTTCCTGAAAACGACTTCTCAGAGATTTCAGAGCATTTTGTGTTTCCGTTATCTTTTTTCTGCAGTAAACAATGTCTAATGAAGCATTCTGAAGCACGCTGAACAATACATCAGTAAGAGCAAGCCCACTAAGCGTTGCAAAAAAGATACGACATTCAGGAATACTTGAAGCGCTTTGGGAAAGTTCTAAATTCAAACAGTGCGCACAGCAGGGAACAAAGAGGGCTTGTTAAAAGGATGCCTTAATATTCGACTGTACACCATGCAAGGAAGAGGCCATTACTGCAGTTCCGTCGTAGCTCTGCGCGACGAGTTTTCCACCACAGTCTGAAAAATCCTTAATATGGGACAAACTAAGAGCAGAAAGTGCTGCCGCTGCTTTGTCCTCACCAACTTCTTGGAAGTACACAACTCTTTCTACCACCCTCCCCTCATTTGCATACCGATAAACAAGAAAAAATTGAGATCTATTCGAGCCGTAGTTTCATCTGCTAATATGGCAACAAAATAGGACTGCTTTAACCTGCGTTTAATTTCATTACACAGTGCATTGACGACAGAATCAATTAAATCATTTTGAATACGATTTGATACTCCTCTGAATACTGTCGAAGACTCCAAATGGTTTTTTAGTACAAGATCGTACTGAGCAGTGTAGTCCAAAAGTTCCAAATAATTTCCGCGGCTGTTGGAAGTTTTTGACTCATCTCCTCGAAATAAAATTTCTAGCTTTGCAAGGAAGCAAACGGCATTTATAAGCCGTTTCAAAATATCTCTATTGCGTTTTACCTTTTCATTGTGTGTGTTTTTTTATTGGAGGTTTAACGACCACCGTGAGCAACTCAATGGGCAATAAGCAGTCGCCCGTCCCTAATTTAGAGTCACTGGTTCCAGGGAAGGGAAAGAGCTAGTGCCGTAAGACAAACACAACATCCATGCCTCACCGGGATTCAAACCCGGACCCCTTTCGGACGAATGATCGGAGGCCATCGCTTAGAACACTGCGCCACCTTTCATTGTGTTGACTTATGTTTTGTCGTATCTGGTCACTGACCTCAGTTTCAATACGAACAGTTCCAAAAATTGCGAGTGCAATGGACGCACGAATATTGCTTAGCGTGCTGTATCCTGTTGTCAAAGTGCAGCTTCTGTCACAGCTAAGCAGCAAACAGTTCCAACAAAACAGTTTGTTGGTCTTAACACTTCCGGCAAGCCATTCGCATCTTTTTTGCCGCCCCGGTGACGCAGTGGTCTAAGCGATGGCCTCTGATCATTCGTCCGAAAGGGGTCCGGGTTCGAATCCCGGTGAGGCATGGATGTTGTGTTTGTCTTACGGCACTGGCTCTCCCCTTCCCTGGAACCAGTGACCCTAAATTAGGGACGGACGACTGCTTTTAGCCCATTGAGTTGCTCACGGTGGTCGTTAAACCTTCAATCAAAAAAAAAAATTCGCATCTTTCATAATTTGGCGTATTGAAAATGTCGAGTAATATTCTTTTGTTGCTGCGTTAAACTTGGCAATGCAAGCATCAGTCTTCCTTTCGAAATCACATTTTTCTTTTCTTCAAAAGTTCGACGAGAAAACGTAGTTTGCAACAAATCGGCTATAATATCTTCGTTTATGGAATCAGACATCGCTGTTTAGAATCTTTTAATACACATGCATGATATATTCAGTAATTCACAGCACACGATGTAAAAAGAACTTCGAACAATGCATCCACAGTTCAGCTCCCATAACCCAAGCAGTCCACGGACTGCTTGGCTAAGAGCAGCTACACGGTCGTTTCTAGGGAGCATTTCTCATTTGGTTAGCAGACTAGTGCCGTCAGGTTGTCATAGCAACACCCCTTCAGCGGCGGTGATGCTTGGGTGACGGAAGCAATGCTGCATGCGCTCGGCAGCTGCGACCAATCGCAGTGCGGCATCATTTTTTCTCCTGTCTCGTCGTTGTTTTTGCCGGTGTGCGTGGATTATAAACTTATGAAAACTTCCGAGGAATAAGAACGAATTTATAACTTTGTGGTGATCATTATCTGTGTCGAAAATTGAAATTTAAAGAATTAGAGATTTTTTATTTATCCATCATTTCCTTTGCCTATTGCCCAAGCACTGCTTGGGTGGAATGCACGTCACTGTTATGATGTAAACAAGCCAGTGGTTGTTTCTGTGGATGCAAGTTCTCATGCAGTTGGTGCTGTACTTCTCCAAAATGGTAGACCGGTAGCATATTCTACCAAAGCATTAACATATGCACAACAGCGTTATCCTCAAATTGAGAAAGAAGCCTTTGCCATTCGTATGGGTGCAAAAAATTTCATGACTATATTTATGGCAAGTCTGTTACCATTGAAACGGATCACAAGCCTTTAGAAGTCCTCGCGAAGAAACCCTTACATACAGCTCCACCTAGATTACAGCGATTAATTTTTGATGTGCTTCAGTATTCGCCGAAAATAATATTTAAACGTAGTACTGATATTCCAATCCCTGACGCTCTAAGTCGTGACTGTAGTATGGAGTTTTTTTGTTGTTTTTTTTGAGTGAAGGTTTAACGACCACCGTGAGCAACTCAATGGGCTATAAGCAGTCGCCCGTCCCTAATTTAGGGTCACTGGTTCCAGGGAAGGGAGAGAGCCAGTGCCGTAAGACAAACACAACATCCATGCCGCACCGGGATTCGAACCCGGACCCCGTTCGGACGAATGATCAGAGGCCATCGCTTAGACCACTGCGCCACCGGGGCGGCAATATGGAGTTTTGGAGACAGCTGGTGAAGATCAAGAAATTTTTGAAACATTAATCGATATACCGCTTCCCCCATTAACATTTTAAGAGCTGATTGCAGCAACTAATGCAGATGAAGAACTACAACAACTCAAGAGAGTTATCCTTGAAGGTTGGAAACCAACAATAAAGGAAGTGCCTGTTTCTTTACACAAGCATTGGAATTATCGAGAAGAATTACCTGTATACAAAAATCTGTTGTTCAAGGCTGAACGACTGATTATTCCTAGAGTCATCATCATCATCATTGTCAACCATTATCAATCCACTGCTGGACGAAGGTCTCCCCAAGTTTCCTCCACAACGGTCTGTCTTGTGCCAGTCTCCTCCATGTCACCCCTGCATACTTTCGAATTTCATCCACCCATCTCCCATGTGGTCTTCTTCTGGGTCTTTTCCTGTCCCTTGGAATCCAATCTAAAATTTCGGCTGTCCATCGATGATCTGTCCTTCTGGCAGTATGTCCAGCCCATTGCCATTTCAGGGATTTAACTCTGATCATGATGTCTTTCACTCTTGTCATTTTTCGGATCCACGAGTTCCTCTTCTTATCTCTCCTGGTTACACCAAGTATGCACCTCTCCATGCTTCTTTGAGTTGTCTGCAGCCTTTGTATGTCTCTTTTAGTTAAGGTCCACGTCTCTGCACCATACGTAAGCACTGGAAGGATGCATTGATCAAACACTTTTCTTTTAAGACATAATGGCATATTGCTCTTGAAAATTATGCTGTTTCTTCCAAAAGCTCTCCAGGCAAGTTTTGTACGCCGATTAATTTCTTCATCAATGTGACCCTCACTTGATATCTGCTGTCCAAGATAAACGTACGTATCTGTTATCTCCAGCTTTTCTCCATCAATCGATAAATCTTCATTTCTTGTAAAAGCATTGAACATCACTTTTGTCTTCTGAAAGTTCATTTTTAATCCCACTTCTTTACTCTTGTCAGAAAGTTCCTGGATCATACTCTGCAGCTCTGATGGGCTAGTTGCAAAAATGACAACGTCATCAGCAAAACGAAGGTGGGTTAGATAATCTCCATTAATCTTTATCCCCTTGTTTTCCCAGCTCAGTGACTGAAAAACACCCTCCAATGTGGCATTAAAGAGCTTCGGAGATATGGTGTCACCTTGTCTCACTCCCTTTCCAATTTTTATGTGTGTTGTATTTTCAAACAGCCTAATCTTTGCACTTGCATTTTCATAGATGTTATTAATAATATTAATGTATGCATCTTCAATACCGCAGGTTTTCAGAGCCATTGTAACTGCTGATGATTTCACCGAATCAAAGGCTTTTTCATAATCGATAAAAGCCATGCACAATGGAAGTTCATATTCCCTCGCTCTTTCAATTAGTTCTCTCAGCACATGGATATGATCTATTGTGCTGTAGCCACTCCTGAATCCAGCTTGTTCTCTCGGTTGAGCCATGTCCAGTGTTACCTTCAAGCGGTGTGAAAGAACTTTAGTGAAGATTTTATAAACTACTGATAGGAGGCTGATAGGTCTGTAGTTTCCGAGATCCTCAATGTCACCTTTCTTATGTAGCAGGATCATTGTAGCGGTGTTCCAATCCTCAGGAATCTTTCCTTCATTAAGGCATCGAGTGAAAATTTGGGCGAGTACTGTTTCGATTTCGCCACTTGCTTCTTGTATGATGTCTACAGTAATTCCATCTTCGCCTGGAGCTTTTCCCCGCATCATGTTCTTGATTGCATGTGCAACTTCTGCTGGAAGGACTGGAGGAACTCTGGTACTGGTATCTTTCATGATGTCTGGAGTGCATGTATCATCCCTTTCATATAATTTGGAGTAGAAATCTTTCACTCTTGTCAAAATTTCGCCTCTATTTCTTGTTACAGAACCATCTTCTTTTCTCAGTGCCATAATCTGTTTTCTTCCCTTACTGAGATGTCCCTTTGCTATCTTTAGGCTTTGGTAGTTTTCAATTGCTTTCCTCACTAGTTCACAGTTGAATTTCCTTACGTCTTCAGTGATACTTTTTCGTACTGTCTTGCATAGCTCTATATATTCCACTTTGGAAGTCACATCTTCTTTAGTTGTCCTCATCTCTCTTCTTTTTTTGCATCAACATTTTCGTTTTTCCTGATAATTTATTTACATGCAACTTGTTCTTAGACCCAGCTAATTTTGTTGCTGTTTCCATAAGAGCTTTGGTTACTTTTCTGTTAACTTCAGAGATGTCCACTTCTTCCGATGTTAGGCCTTCTAAAGCAGAGAACCTGTTCTTCAGTTCCAACTTGAAGGTATTATGGTGTTTTTAAGGTTTGTTATGTCAATAGATTTTGTTTGTCTTATGAGCTTGCCACGTTCAAGTTTAGTGTTGAGGTGCATCTTACATCTCACCAATCTATGGTCACTACCTGTGTTGAACTTGTTTAGCACACTGCAGTCTTCTATGTCTCCTTTTCTCCTTACCTCACTTAGCCCCACGATGTCCCACTTGATCCTTTGTAGTTCCTCTTCCAATTCAAGAAGCCTTGAATCAGAAGATAAGGAGCGTCCATTGTACGTTGCCAAGGTCAGCATCAGATGGCAGCCTAGTCCGGTCCTCCGGGGATTCTTAGCACCCTCTGCCTTCATGTCGCACTGGCCGCTGCCTTGGCCAGGTACATTCCAGCTACCGGAGACTGAGGGCCAAGATTTAAGTTGTGGAGTCATTTTGGAGGGGTTTGGCCATAACTCACCACGCTGGCCAAGCGGGTTGGTGAGTGTGGGATAGAATTTCCTCTGATCCCGATGGTATAGTTATACCGCTATTGGCGGTCGTCAGAGCCCTTTAGTGAGAACAGGATGCACCACGAGAAGGCGGGGTTGACATTTGTCAAGGAGAGGCTGTGATGTTACGCATCACCTGACCTTACATCCCTTGATTCCTAGAGTACTTCAACCTAAATATCTCAAACTTATCCATCAGATTCCTCTGGGTACTAGCCTTTCCTTACATCGTGCAAAAGAAATAATATTTTGGCATGGAATGTCTAAAGAGATTAAGCTATTTGTTCAAAAATGTCCAACGTGCCAACAAACTGCTCATGCTCTTAACACAGAACCATTGCTGATGAAACCTATTCCCTGTTTTCCATGGCAACGAACAGCACCGGATTTATTTGACTTCAAGGTGACCATTACTGCCTTGTAGTTGATAGTTACTCCGGATATTTTGATTTTAAAAAACTAAGTCAGCCAACGTCTCAAGCTGTGGTTAAGTATTTAAAAGTTACTTTTGCCACTCATGGTATTCCTGATATCTTAGAAACTGACAATGAGGATGTAGCAGACACGTGACTCTCAGCATGGCAACGAGCCTTAGCAACGTAACTGAAGGACAACCAGCCTGGTTGAAATGATGGCTTCTTACTTTGAAAATTTAACTTCCGAGGAGTACAAAATGCGGTATTTGGAAAAAATTAAAAAGATTGAAGGAAAATATCCTTATGTGCTGAATGCAAGTATCTTCGAAGGTGATGCGAAAAGTTTTCCGAAAGTGCAAACAGTAAATATTTTCGATTACTTCGTCTTTGGTCGAAGCGCCTTTACTGCAGAACAATTCGAGGCATATAAAAGTTTAGAAGCATATAACAATTTCTCGTCGTCGGTACTCTTTTGCAGGGTAATTTAGAACGATCCCAAATTCGTGAGTAATCAGTAATTTATGGAGAAAATAGGTACGCTGCCTTAATAAGTAAGGTTCTCTTCCCTCCCAGGTGAGGAGATCTGAGTAAAAAACGATAGGTTTTCTTTCTTTCCAGGAATCGCTGATTTGGGATAAAACTAACCCTTGAAAGCTTCTATGCCTTTTTGAGAGTTTAACTCTTCAACAAAAAGTGTCTTTCTAAGCTCTGGGAAGCGATTTCCAAGTCTTAGAAAAATGAACAAATTTTTTTTTTATTTTTTAACGTAAAATTGTGGTGAAGAAAAAAAAAATGTTTGCTGGGATTTGTGCTCTATAATCTATTTATCCGTAAATAAATTTAGCAGCATAAGACTGACCTGTAAACAGACTTATAGACACCAAAAAGTATTTTATTTGGACAATAATTTTACCATTATTTTTTTTTCTGTAAAAGTCTGCTTCAGCTCTAGGTAAAAATCCAGGTGTACTAAAAAAAATCAACGGTAGTTTTTTTTTGGGGGGGGGGGGGGGAGGGTATCATATAGAACAATGTATTAAACTAAGAACTCCCAACAGAGACAGCCAAATAACCTTAAAAGTGAAAAGCCGAAAACTCGCAAAACAAAGTGAGTCAGGTTAACGGTGTGATCGAGATCTAAAAAATACAGAAGAACCAGAGATTTAATAATACAGAAGAACCAGAGATTTGATTCTGACTGGTCAGGGTTGCTAACAAATTAACTTTTATCCCTATAAAAAGTTTCAACACCCCCTAGATCAATCAGGAACCTTCTGAAAAGAAGTCCCTGAATAATAAAAAAAAAAACACGTGCGCAGAAGTTCCGATTGGTTACCGAACCGTTTATTTAAGAAATATTTTGACTAAGAGACAAACTCTAAAAGATGTTCTATAAGAAAATAGTCAGTAGTAATAAAACCTACGCAAAAAAACAGCCAACACTTTTTAAATTCAACTTGAAAACTTTAAATCAACGAATGAAACGCCTGGCCCAATCAGTGCAAAAACTGCACTCCAATAGCGTTTGAACAAGTAAAAGATGGATTCTCTGTTTTACCAGAAATCACCGATTTCTATATAAAACTAGCATTTAAGAGGTTCTCTGCCTTAAAGAGTCTCACTCTTCAAAAAAAGTGTTTTCTAAGCTCTGGGAAGCGATCTCTCTTCGTTCGGCATATAAGCGAATTTTTTCAGTACTGCCTTTAGAAACAGCACTTAATAAATAGCCTGAAAAAGACTTGCAGTCTCGATTTCCTCTACAAAAAAAGCGCCCCTGGGCGTCCTATGTTCCTAGCGTTTTTCTCTCTGAAAGCGGCCAGCAGTTCTGCCTGCCGCTTTCTTGTGATAGACGCCGACAGAATTTGTCATTGAATCTTCCAAATCTTGCGCCGCCTAGAGGGTTAAAGGTCCTTTTAAGGGTAATAGAAATGACCTTTAAAAGGGTACGTTTTAGTATCCTTATATACGCACTTTCACAGAAGCATAAATCGGGATGGGTATTAGGTTAACGTGCTGCCATCTATTGGCTGATACGGAGTATGTTATCAACTAGCTATTTGTTGAAGTCGTCCTCAATTTTAATATTAAGATAGATTTCGACTTGTATTCATCTGAGAAACTGCAGATATTCCTTATGATATCGTGCACAAAATTACTTTACCTTATTATTCAATATGTTCTGGGCTTGTGATTTTTCCCCCAGTAGGAGGCGTGGAAGGTCCTACGGTCATCACATTAACGATAGCTTTCCACACGAACGCTCGTGGTTTTGGCCTGAAGGTCCATTCCCGGAAACGAGAACAGTAAATAACTAAAGACCCTTAGAAGAGGGAGCTGCTTTGCTCTTTTTATCCTCGCCGCTCTTCTTCAAAAAACTGGTGCAGGAAACTTTATCGTCAGTTTTTTTTTCGAATTAGCCCTAAACGGCCATGGAAACAAACGAAAACCTAAGTTATAACAAGAACTTAATAAAACGAATGCTCATGTAAATGCAATCCTTTTCTAACGCTCTTTAGAATTATATTCATACGAACAATTCTGAATTATAGATTTTTAAATTGTTGTCACTTTGAATGAGGTTTCTCGTGAAAATAATACGGACATGATATCTCTTCTACTGTTTCTCTTTCATAAACAAACGAATTATTGAGGAAAATTTTGAGCATATTTAAATAAACACCATGTAGTTTTTGAGATTACGTTACAGTCCGTAGGATTGAAATTATGTGCCTAAATTCTCGACCTTCCGAGTTCAGTAATGGATGGAATTTAAAACTATATATTCCCGGAAAAAGAAAAAAAAAAAGGCAATTTTTCGCCTGGTCGGAAAGTTTTTTAAATTGATACGGCTAATGGAATATCCGCTAGATTATGAAAATGTGTTATATTTTAAAACAGTTCTACAGAAATATTAGATAGTAACATAAAAATTGAACTTCGAATTGCTCTGTGGCCTCCAACCCAGAGTTTGGTTACCTGACTTATAGATAGTTTCCGTAATTTCATGTTTTAATGGTGGTAACATTTATTGTATATTAGCTTATATTTATTGTAAATGTAATTCTGTGGCTTTGTGCAGGTTTACAAGCGAAACTTGATTCAATTATTATTCATTTTGTTCACCTCTTTGGCGTCAATGGTTAAATTTGTAATCGTATATTCGGCAGAGTATTAAGCCTAATATTTTGCTGAATATACGGCTTGATTAATCCTTCCCGACTTCAGTTGCCTAAAAAACATTATCAGATCTTGCTCATCGTGGAAAATAGCCGAGAACAAAATCAAAGTTCTGTAAAAAGAATGAAAGTTTATTTATTTACTCATTTATTTTTATTTTTATTTATTTATTTACTCATTTATTTCTATTTATTTATTTATTTATTTATTTATTCATTCATTTATTTATTTTTTATTTATCTATTTTTTAAACAATAGGTTTGCATTCAGTTTCATATTTTTAATACGAAACTTTTTTACAGTGTGCTTCAATATACAATTCAGTCAATCACTCTTGCAACTTTATTATTTGCGATTTTAATGCACTTTGAAGAGCTTAAATATGAGTTAATAATATATGAATTAACGAAGTTACTCAACGTATTGCACAAGTAAAGAGTGCCACCCCGGTGGCTCAGTGGTCTAAGGCGCTGGCCTATGATCATTCGTCCGTAAGGGGTCCGGGTTCGAATCACGGTGAGGCATGGATGTTGTGCTTGTCTTACGGCACTGGCTCTCTCCCTTCCCTGGAACCAGTTACCCTAAATTAGGGACGGGCGACTGCTAATAGCCCATTGAGTTGCTCACGGTGGTCGTTAAACCTCCAATAAAAAAAAAAAAAAAAAGTAAAGAGTTTATGAAATGAAAAAAGAAAAAAAGAAGAACGTAGATAATAATTGCACATGGATCAAGCTTCAGTTTCAGCCCCTCCCCCAAAAAAAATCACGAATCGCCATGACTCTGCTCCATCTCCCCACACAGCATTTTTTCCACGTGACTACGTGACAGGGAGATGTGAGGATGGGTTGACAAGCAAAAATCACACTGGAGTAATATGGAATCAGCTTACTTAATGCCGAAAAATGAATTCCATTCTCCTGTTTTTCTTATTTGCAAATTTCTCTATTACCCTTGCATTGGCGAAGTCCTTGATGGTTGTCACCAATCTCTTTTCGATTGATAAGAGCGCTTCAGGGGTAACATCGAGGATACACTGACCGACTCTAGCGGTCCAGAATACAAAATTACGGAAGTTAGGGGTAGACCTGTCCAAACCAAGCACCTCGTATCCCTTTTACAGACTTCACGAAATTCCTGGGGAGGGAGGAAGGGCATACAGAGTCTGCAACTAAACACAACATGAAGCATGGAAATTGCGAGCAAATCCCTTACCATGAACACTTGTTTGCGCTCTTAGAAACTTGGGGGAGGGTGAATTAACCCCACCCTTCTGAAAATTCGTGGTCGTGTACAGAATCATTATACACTATCTACCAACAAGTAATTGGACACCCCTGCAAACGACGATATCTGCGGTCCTGATACACGTCACGGCCGCCGCCGTTAAATATTGTGTGGGAAACAACAACGCAACCAGTCGCATGCAAGATGCCACGCAGTTCGGAGCTCTCTGATTTCGGGAAAGGTAAAATCATCGTCGGCTGTCATAGAAATGACCGATACATACGTGACATATCCAGCGAGTTGAAGTACCAAAAATCGACAGTGGCCTACGTGATTGGCAAGTGGAAGATGAGAGGTGACTTCGGAATGTGCTCCGACCTGGCAGACCCACAAAACTGAGAGTTAGAAACCGACGGGTGCTGGCCAGAGAAATTCGGAAGAACAGCACCAAATCGATGGGCCATATCCGCGAGGAGTTTCAACAGGCATCCGGGAGTGTTCTTTCGATGAATACCATCCGTAAGGAAGCCCATATGCTTGGTTATCATGGACATGTTGCCGCCCACAAGCCTTTGATCATCAAGTCCAATAGCGCTGCTCAGCTAACGTGGTACAAAGAACGTCGACAGTGGAACATTGAACAGTGGAAACAGGTTCTCTGGAGCGACGAATCAAGGTTCATGCTCTACCGTTCGGATGGCAGGGTCTGGGTTTGGCGTCTGCCTGGAGAACGCCTCCTGCCGGAATGTATTGTGCCAACTGTGAAGTTCGGCGGCGGTGTAATTATGCTATGGGGGTGTTTCTCCTGGTATGGCAAGGGACCTTGGTCGCAATTCTTGGTAGACTCAACGCCGAGACCTACTGCACCATTTTGGATGACCATGCGCTTCCTACGTTGTGGCAGTTTTACGGGGTGGACCCATGTTACTTTCAGGATGACAATGCCACCTGCCATGTTGCGAGGTCCACCATGACTTGATATGGTGACAATGGGGTTAATCGAATGGACTGGCCTGAGCAGAGCCCGGACCTTAACCCTATCGAGCACCACTGGGACGAGTTGGAGCATCGACTTAAGGGGTGCCCCCACCGTCCGAAATCGCTGAAGGAACTGACCTGTCTTCTTTAAGCCGAGTGGAAGAAAATATCGGTAGCCGTCGTACAACGCCTGGTTGATAGTATGCCCATAACAGTCGCAGCTGTAATCGCCGCTCGTGGAGGCTCCACCAACTATTGAAGATGAATAAACTTTGTTTTCCTTTGCTGTCACAGGTGTCCAATTACTTGTTGGTAGATAGTGTATAAAGCATGGTTCTAATGTTTACAGTTCTACGTCTATTTTAACATTTTGAGGGAAAGCTCCCGTCCCCAAAGCTTGCGGACGCTTCAAGGGGAACATCCTAGATACACTGACAGACTCCAGCGGCTCAAAATACACTGACGGAAAAAAAATCCCAACACCACGAAAAAATAGTTGTAGAGGAATGAAATGGCGGCAATACATTTGTATAGGTAACATATTTAATCGATTAAGGTTTCAAGATCAAAGCTTATTGTAAGCGCGAGAAGAGCCATTTTAAATGTGAAATGCTGGTACATTAATAACCGGTGTAACCGCCAGAATGTTGAATGCAAGCACGCAAACGTTCATGCATTGTGTCGTGCAGGTGCTGGATGTCAGTTTGTGGGATGGAGTTCTATGCCTGTTGCACTTGGTCGGTCAATACAGGGACGGTTAATGCTGGTTGGGGGTGACGCTGAAGTAGTCGTCCAATGATGTCCTATACGTGCTCGATTGGTGACAGATCTGGTGATCTAGTAGGCCACGTCAACATGTCGACACTCTGTAGAGCATGTTGGGTTACAAAGGCGGTATGCGGACGAGCGTTATCCTGTTGGAAAACACCCCGTGGAATGCTGTTCATGAATGGCAGCACAACAGGTTGAATCACCAGACCGACGTACAACTGTGCCGTCAGGGTGCGTGGGATAACCACGAGAGTGCTCCTGCTGTCATAGGAAATTGCTCCCCAGACCATAACTCCAGGTGTAGGTCCAGTGTGTCTCGGCCGCAGGCAGGTTGGTTGCAGGCGCTCACCTGGCCTCCTTCTAACCAACACACGGCCATCCCTGGCACCCAGTAAGAACTGGCTTTCATCATAAAACGTAACAGATCTCCACTCCGTCCTCCAATGAGCTCTAGCTTGACACCACTGACGTCGCAAACGGCAGTGGTTTGGAGTAAGTGGAATGCACGCTACAGGGCGTCTGGCTCGGAGCTGTCCTTCAAGTAACCGATTTGTAACAGTTCGTTGTGTCACTGTGGTGGCAACTGCAGCTCGAATTGCTGCCGCAGACGTGGTACGATGCGCCACGGCCATACGCCGTACACGGCGGTCTTCCCTCTCAGAAGTGCCACGTGGCCGGCCGGAACCCGGTCTTCTTGAGGCAGTACCTTCCCTTGACCACCGCTGCCAACAATCATGCACGGTGGCTACATTCCTGCTAAGTCGTTCTGCAATATTGCGGACAGAAAATCCACCTTCTCGTAGCCCTATTACACGACCTCGTTCAAACTCCGTGAGCTGTTGATAAGGGCTTCTTCGTCTTCTTAAAGGCATTCTTGACTAACATCAACACCCTACGTCGAATCTCAACGATAACTAACGCTCACGAACGTTACAGCGCGTATTTACAGCAAACCTGCTTTGCATGTTCCGAGGGGCGCAACTAGCGCCACACGTATGCGCCGAGCGCGAAATTTGCATAAACGTCATCTTACAGATGTACTCTCACCGCCTACCAACTGTCGTTTATCTAACACAACCTCTTCTTGGTGTTGGGATTTTTTCTGTCAGTGTATAATATTACGGAAGTTGGGGGTAGAGCCCCCTTCCCCACACACACCTGTTACTACTACAACTATTTCTTCAAATTAAAGTACAATTCTCGCTTGGCTTCCATGGAATATTTTCTCGCAATTCGTTTGGAGTTCCCAATTCAGTTCTCAATATAGGTAAAGAAATGGCAATCTTTATAGCTCCCCCTCCCCCTCTTGAATATTTGTGGCCAGTTGCCCTAAACTCGTATGAACCGACACGAGAATCCAGACAAACAAAAGAGCTCCTTCCCGTCGTTAGACACCTTGGAAAACTGCCACACATAATTCGGAAACTTGGAAAACTGCCACACATTCAGAGTGTTCCTCGGAAGAACAACAATTTGTGGCCGGCCCCTTGATGAAAAGCATGTGACAGTTTTCCTATGTGGCATTCTTCCGGTGCGGCAGTTTTCCTATGTGGCAAACTTCCGGTGTGGCAGTTTTCCTGTGTGGCGGTTTACAGTGAACCAAATTTCCCCCACCCTGTCCAGCTAATTGTAAGACTGTTTTTACTATTAACGGCGGTAAAAGTTGAAATGACGACCCCGGAAAATTCACCCACATATTTGTGCTCGTTCAACGGCTGCATCTTGTTTTAGACAGCGTGAAAATGAAAATGGTGACTCCTGAAATCTCCCCCACATTCGATATTTTGTGTAAACTGCAATTTGTGCACGGTCCCTGATATGAAATAGTTAAAAGTTGGGAGAATTTTCCTGTGGGGGAGTTTTCCTATTGAGACTTTTCCAATGTGGGGGACTTTTCCGAATGCGGGGAGTTTTCCTGAGCGGAACTGTTCCTGTGGGGAACTTTTCCGTCCACAATTGTGCCCCCGACTGTGCTTCTACTATATATATATATATATCATCATCATCATCATTGTCAACCATTATCAATCCACTGCTGGACGAAGGTCTCCCCAAGTTTCCTCCACAACAGTCTGTCTTGTGCCAGTCTCCTCCATGTCACCCCTGCATACTTTCGAATTTCATCCACCCATCTCCCATGTGGTCTTCTTCTGGGTCTTTTCCTGTCCCTTGGAATCCAATCTAAAATTTCGGCTGTCCATCGATGATCTGTCCTTCTGGCAGTATGTCCAGCCCATTGCCATTTCAGGGATTTAACTCTGATCATGATGTCTTCCACTCTTGTCATTTTTCGGATCCACGAGTTCTTCTTCTTATCTCTCCTGGTTACACCAAGCATGCACCTCTCCATGCTGCTTTGAGTTGTCTGCAGTCTTTGTATATCTCTTTTAGTTAAGGTCCACGTCTCTGCACCATACGTAAGCACTGGAAGGATGCATTGATCAAACACTTTTCTTTTAAGACATAATGGCATATTGCTCTTGAAAATTATGCTGTTTCTTCCAAAAGCTCTCCAGGCAAGTTTTGTACGCCGATTAATTTCTTCATCAATGTGACCCTCACTTGATATCTGCTGTCCAAGATAAACGTACGTGTCTGTTATCTCCAGCTTTTCGCCATCAATCAATAAATCTTCATTTCTTGTAAAAGCATTGAACATCACTTTTGTCTTCTGAAAGTTCATTTTTAATCCCACTTCTTTACTCTTGTCAGCAAGTTCCTGGATCATACTCTGCAGCTCTGATGGGGTAGTTGCAAAAACGACTACGTCATCAGCAAAACGAAGGTGGGTTAGATAATCTCCATTAATCTTGATCCCTTTGTTTTCCCAGCTCAGCGACTGAAAAACACCCTCCAATGTGGCATTAAAGAGCTTCGGAGATATGGTGTCACCTTGTCTCACTCCCTTTCCAATTTTTATGTGTGTTGTATTTTCAAACAGCCGAATCTTTGCACTTGCATTTTCATAGATGTTATTAATAATATTAATGTATGCATCTTCAATACCGCAGGTTTTCAGAGCCATTGTAACTGCTGATGGTTTCACCGAATCAAAGGCTTTTTCATAATCGATAAAAGCCATGCACAATGGAAGTTCATATTCCCTCGCTCTTTCAATTAGTTCTCTCAGTACGTGGATATGATCTATTGTGCTGTAGCCACTCCTGAATCCAGCTTGTTCTCTCGGTTGAGCCATGTCCAGTGTTACCTTCAAGCGGTGTGAAAGAACTTTAGTGAAGATTTTATAAACTACTGATAGGAGGCTGATAGGTCTGTAGTTTCCGAGATCCTCAATGTCACCTTTTTTATGTAGCAGAATCATTGTAGCGTTGTTCCAATCCTCAGGAATCTTCCCTTCATTAAGGCACCGGGTGAAAATTTGGGCGAGTACTGTTTCAATTTCTCCACTTGCTTCTTGTATGATGTCTATGGTAATTCCATCTTCTCCTGGAGCTTTTCCCCGTTTCATGTTCTTGATTGCATGTGCAACTTCTGCTGGAAGGACTGGAGGAACTCTGGTACTGGTATCTTTCATAATGTCTGGAGTGCATGTATCATCCCTTTCATATAATTTGGAGTAGAAATCTTTCACTCTTGTCAAAATTTCGCCTCTATTTCTTGTTACAGAACCATCTTCTTTTCTCAGTGCCATAATCTGTTTTCTTCCCTTACTGAGATGTCCCTTTGCTATCTTTAGGCTTTGGTTGTTTTCAATTGCTTTTCTCACTAGTTCACAGTTGAATTTTCTTACGTCTTCAGTGATACTTTTTCTTACTGTCCTGCATAGCTCTATATATTCCACTTTGGAAGTCACATCTTCTTTAGTTGTCCTCATCTCTCTTCTTTTTTGCATCAACATTTTCGTTTTTCCTGATAATTTGTTTACATGCAACTTGTTCTTAGACCCAGCTAATTTTGTTGCTGTTTCCATAAGAGCTTTGGTTACTTTTCTGTTAACTTCAGAGATGTCCACTTCTTCCGATGCTAGGCCTTCTAAAGCAGAGAACCTGTTCTTCAGTTCCAACTTGAAGGTATTATGGTGTTTTTTAAGGTTGGTTATGTCAATACATTTTGTTTGTCTTATGAGCTTGCCACGTTCAAGTTTAGTGTTGAGGTGCATCTTACATCTCACCAATCTATGGTCACTACCTGTGTTGAACTTGTTTAGCACACTGCAGTCTTCTATGACGAATTTTTTGTTACACATAATAAAATCAATTTCACTTGTCGTCCCATTTGGATGTCTCCATGTCCATTTCCTGTGTGGCTTTTTCTTGAAGAAGGAGTTCAAGATGAAAAACCCTTCTGCCTCTGCAAACTCAACGAGAGTATTTCCACGCTGGTTTCTGTTGCCGTGACCGAATTTACCTACTGAAGTTTCATTCTGTTGCCGTTGCCCTATTTTTGCATTGAAATCTCCCATAATTATTTTCAAGTGCTGCTTACCTTTATTATTTAGATGACAAATTTCCTCATAAAATTCTTCAATTTCTTCTTCAGGATGACTTGTGGTGGGTGCATAAGTTTGAATAATCTGAGCCTGGTATCTTTTCGAGAGTTGGATAACGAGTCGTGCAGCTCTGTCAGAGGAACTTTCAACTTCTACAACTTTATCCTTCAGTTTCTTGTTTATTATAAATCCAACACCACTAGTTCTGCCAGTATCTGTCCCACGATAGTAGAAGAGATGTCCACTTTTCAGTTCAATGAGATCTTCTCCTTTTCTCCGTACCTCACTTAGCCCGACGATGTCCCACTTGATCCTTTGTAGTTCCTCTTCCAATTCAAGAAGCCTTGAATCAGAAGATAGGGAGCGTCCGTTGTACGTAGCCAAGGTCAGCATCAGATGGCAGCCTAGTCCGGTCCTCCGGGGATTCTTAGCACCCTCTGCCTTCATGTCGCACTGGCCGCTGCCTTGGCCAGGTACATTCCAGCTGCCGGAGACTGAGGGCCAAGATTTAAGTTGTGGAATCATTTTGGAGGGGTTTGGCCATAACTCACCACGCTGGCCAAGCGGGTTGGTGAATGTGGGATAGCATTTCCTCCAATCCCGATGGTATAGTTATACCGCTATTGGCGGTCGCCAGAGCCCCTTTAGTGGGAACAGGATGTACCACGAGAAGGCGGGGTTGACATTTGTCAAGGAGAGGCTGTGATGTTACGCATCACCTGACCTTACATCCCTATATATATATATATATATATATATATCATCATCCTCAACATTGTCAACCCACTGCTATATGAAGGTCTCCCAAAGTTTCTTCCACAACTGTCTGTCTTTTGCCACTCTGCTCCATGTTACTCAGGCATGCTATAATGAATTTGCTTTTACTACTCAGCTAATTATAATGAATATAATGCTTTCATTAATATTATAATTAATTCAGCTTCTTCTAAGCTAATGCTTCTTCTAATGCTTGTTCAAATGGTTGTTGTTTTGTTAATTATATCATGAAAAAACTTTCCTGCTAGTAGTGTAGTAATAATAATGAACAGGCTTATAACTGGTAGTAATGTTGTAGTAGTAATTAAGATGAATAAAGTCTTATGCTGGTTGTTACTAATAACACTAAATGAAATAAACCTAACAGCCAGACAGAGATCTGACAAAACTATGAACTGAGAAAGACGTACTTACGAAAGCAATCTTTTATTTGGTCAACTTCTCGCTCTCACATAAACGAAGATCTCTTTACACATAAACCACAGCTCACTTCGTACAACAACAAACGCTCTCTTTCACATAAACCAACGCTCTCCTCCACATAAACAAACTCTCTCCTTAGGTATCGTTGAACGCGCCTATTTATACTGCCTACCACCACGTCATGACTTACACTCAGTGCCAGATCTCATTCAGCGGGTGAAATAACATCTCGTTCAGTAAGAAGATAATTTACATAGTAAAATAAAATAACCAGAGATAGTAAAAATCAAAAGGAAAGTGAATATAGAGTATACGTTACAATGCTTTCGAATTTCATCCGATCATCTCCCATGTGGTTTTCATTCTGCGTCTTTTTCTACTGGAATGTATATATACATATATAAATATATATTCCAATTGAAATATATGTATATATCCATAGAGCGAACAAGACGATCGAGGTCGTCCGACAGATGCTCAATTGGGTTTAAGTCTGTGGAATAAAGGGCCAAGGGAAGCACTTTGAAGTCTTCATCATGCTCTTTCAACCATTCTCGGAAATTTCTAGCTGTGTGACACCCCAGGAAGAAAACCAGAATGTATGGGTGCACTTGGTCTGCAAGGATGGATTCACAACGAATTTGGTCCGTAGTGCCTTCCACATGGACCCAGAGAATGCCATTCCACAAACCATAACGTTGGCCCCACCAGCTTGGGTTCTGCCAGCAATGGTCGAAGTGTGTCCGTTCTCCGATGTTTCTCACCTTATACGCAAACGTCTATCCGTTCGATGAAGCAGAAAATATGACTCATCGGAGAAGACAATCCTTTGCCAATCAACGGAGGCCCGGTTCCGATACTGCCGTGCAAATGTAAGCCTTTTCTCCCGATGCACCTTCGTTAACATAGGTGCAGTGACCATCCGTCTGAATCGTGGCTGCAGCAGGGTTCACTGAACTGTGTTTTTAGACACACTTCCTGTAGCCCCCTGATTTATTCGGTCAGTGAGTTGCTCCACTGTAGCGTGTCGATCGGCCTTCAAGCACCTTCGAAGCCGACGTTCACCTCTCACATCAATGGCACGTGGTGCTCCGCAGTTTTCACTTTGCTTATTTGCAACGGTGCATTTCTCCGATACACTTTAACCACAACAACGCGCGAACAGTTCACAAACTGCGCTGTTTCACAAATACTGCCACCCGTGGTCCGAAAGCCGATAATCATCCCTTTTTGAAAAACTAATAAACCCCTCCTTTTATCCATGACAGCCACGAGTGATATGTTTTTAGTATGCCCACAGCGCACCTTATATACCCTGCAAGCCAGCTCACGACACGTGCGTTCATTCATTGGCTAGCGCTGTTGATGTCAAAAGTAGGAGGTGGTCACAATAATGTGACTGGACTGTATGTATGTATGTATATATATGTGTGTGTGTGGGTGTTTTAAAATCGGATGTGTGTGTGTGTGTGTGTTTTGAAATCGGATGTTCTGTGTGGTAGCTAAATGGTTAGGAGGGAGGACTAACAGAATAGAACGTTAGAAGTGAAGAAAAGGAATGATGTGTAAAAAACAAAAGATTTTGCATACAAGGTCTGCATGGTAGTACGAGTGTTGGTAAAACAGCGATGGCCTGACAGATGGTCGAAGAACCAATCGCCGAATAAAAAGTAGTGTGGGCGAATAACGTCTGTCATATTCACTTTTTCATTGCAGACAACGTTAACACTGTGACAAGAACTCGTCCCCACTAAACATTTAGTTACCGTCTCATCTCTTTAAAGTACAAAACGATTCAGCCAGTCTCCAAAAAAATTAGGCATTTTATATACATGTTCTTAATGCTTATGTGACCAATTTTTCTGTTCCTAACCTACCCAGGGTTCGAACGGTTCTCGATGCAGTCAGAAAATTTCTTAAGCGGCCTTTCGTAAACCCTGAAAATCTGCCCTCAGATGCAGTAAAAAATCATTATATCTTATATTTTTTGGATGGATATCCCCAAAGAATATTCAAATTGAAATAGACTCATGTGGGAATCGTTTCCTCTAGGATTCCTTATAAGTCGATTACTGTTTTCGTTTCAGCAGAACAAAATGTCTCTCCTCTCGGGGAAGTGTGTGGAAACATCCCGTGTTCACAGGTTTCTCTCATTGCCTTACGGCATTTATATAGTCCGGCTTTTCACGGACTGAGAAAGGATGTGGCTTTGTTCCTTTGAGCACTTTGAGCGTTCCGATCACTCCCTATTCTAAGCGCTAATCTATTTCTCTTAGTCACTAAGAAATACAAAGCATAATTTCCGTTGTTCACAAAGATCGCACATGTCTGATATAACAAGAATTTGTTGAAACATTACTGCTGCGATACTAAATCAAAGACATATGAATGGATGGGGAGCTAACAGTTCATCTTTTTCTTATTACGGAGCGAAGAATGCCGAGTAGTTCACTACTCGCAATTCTTTCGTGTAAATTGAACACTTTTATTTACTTTTGAAAAAAAAACTTACACATGTTTGTTTCCTTTTTTCTTTACGTCTAAATACCCAAATCTCTAGAAAAGAATATTTAACTGCTTGTGCTAAAAAAACAATAAATATTAAAAAAAAAAAAAACTTATCAGCGCAAAAATGAAAAATATCAGTATTAAAGTGATTGGGAGAGAGGGGCACACTGGTACTGAAAGTTCCCATGATGTGGTTTTGGACGTTTTGAGGAAAATTCCTATAGGGAAAAAATTCCATACAAGTAAACTCTCACTTTCTCATATGAGGCATTTATTTATTTTTTGTTGTTGTTGAGAGTTTAACGACCACCGTGAGAAACTCAGTGGGATATAAGCAATCGACCGTCTTTAATTTAAGGCCACTGGTTCCATGGAAGGGAGAGAGCCAGTTCGGTAAGGCCAGGGCGTCGACTTCTTCAAATTATTAGGGAAGGGGGGGAGAAATGAAGAGACCAAATGTGGGAGGGTTCTTCTATTCTCAGAAGAACAATAAAAAAAAGGCAAAAAGATAAACTACGACAACGACGTATATTTTAAAACGCAATTGTAATTGTTCATCAGCAAATGCACAAGGAAACAGAAATATTTTATTTAAAAATAAAACTCAGCCTGCGATTTTATTGAAATATCCAGAGACACTTTATTTCCAAACATTTATAAAAAATGCAAGAAATTAACGAGGTTACTGGAACAAAGAACGAGAAGCGCAAATAATAAATAGATAAATAAAGACGTTAGAGGTTATACGTTTCTGTATTTTTATTTATTTTATTTATGATAATTGTTTTAAATGTTTCCACACATCGTTAGAACATATCAAACACAACACGGGGATGGCAATCAAGTTTTCTATCAAATGAGCAACACTGAATATGTAAAAAACGTTTTTACTTATTTTGCTATTTATTATTTTTTTAGAAATAAAGAGCTTTGGCCTCATAAGGTGGAGCTTGGTCTACCTTATGAGACCCAAGCGATTATTTAGTTGAACAGAATGAAAAATACTGGGTGGGTACTTCCCCTCCAGTAAAATTATTGAGGGGGCAAGATTAGCCTTGCCCCTCCATGGTCGGCGCTTATGCGTAAGAAAAATATAACATCCATGACTCACTGGGATTCGAATCCGGACAAACTTGGACGATTGGTCATAAGCCTGCGCCAACGGGGCTGCATAAATGAATGGGATGAAAGCAGAATGGTACTCGGCAAACTCGTACCCACGGAGTTTTATCTCTTTTTGTTCGAGTTTTCGTAATTATGCTTTATGTAATCAGGAAAACTCGTTCGCTTTCACAAAGACCCTGAACGAAATGCAATTTGTGTACACTGTTTTATATGAAAAGTTTTAAGACTTTTGCGTGGTGTATATTTTGTTGTTTTCCTAGTGGTAAGTTAATGCAGGGGTTTATCAGTGGACTTTACTTTCCAACTGTTTTGCTCACTGTGTAACGTATACTCTAGATTCACTTTCCTTTTGATTTTTACTATCTCTGGTTATTTTATTTTCCTATGTAAATTATCTTCTTACTGAACGAGATGTTATTTCACCCGCTGAATGAGATCTGGCAATGAGTGTAAGTCATGACGTGGTGGTAGCCAGTATAAATAGGCGCGTTCAACGATACAAGAGTGAGCTGTTGTTTATGTGTCAGAGAGCGGTTGTTTATGTGCGTGAGAGCTTTGTTTCGCGTGTAAAGAGATCTTCGTTTATGTGAGAGCCAGATATCGAGTAGTTGTGTGACCGATGAAGTGAGTGTAGATAAATAATAGAAGTTTACCAAATAAAAGATTGTCTTAGTAAGTACGTTTTTCTCAGTTCATAGTACTGTCAGACCTCTGTCTGGCTGTTAGGTTTATTTCATTAGTTGTTATTATTAACAACTAGCATTAAGACTTTAGTCATCTTAATTACTACTACAACATTACTAGCAGTTAAAAGCTTGTTCATTATTATTACTACACTACTAGCAGGAAAGTTTATTCATGATATAATTAACAAACAACAAGTATTAGTAAAAGCTGAATTCATTATAATTTAGAAGAAAGTGGAATTCATTATAACTGCTTCAGCTATCTAATGCGAAAGGATTTTCTTCCTTCTGGATATTTTAAATGTACATATAGTATAAGAAATATTACGCCACCTAGCAGAAAAGCTGTGCACCACAGAAATTCGGAAGTACATGAATTTTCCTTCATGGTTTGTGCTACCAAGAGAAAAATAAAAGGATTTTTCGAGTTTTGCTAATAAATACTGGGATATCATGCCATAAGTCGGATGGGTGATATCAGGGCCAGATTGAACTTTTGCGGGGCTCAGGGCGAAATTTCATATATAGAGGTCCCTAGGAAATGAATTTCATAGTTTAATGAAATCATTGCAAGAAAAATGAAAATAGACAAAAATTATCATATAGGAAAATGATTATCTCAAATTATTGTGAGCTTAAGAAAAAGACCGTTATGTGGATTAAAATTCAGAGAGAGAGAGTAAACAGTTTATGATAATTTTCGTGTATTTTCATTTTTCAGAGACAGACAGGTAGAGTGTGTGTGTGTGAGAGAGAGAGAGAGAGAGAGAGAGAGAGAGAGAGAGAGAGAGAGAGAGACATTGAGTGAGAGAGACAGAGTGAGAGACAGATAGACAGACAGACATTGAATGAGACAGACAGAGACAGACAATGAGTGAGAGAGAGACAGACAGTGAGAGAGAGACAGACAGACAGATGGACAGACATTGAGTGAGAGAGAGAGAGAGAGAGAGAGAGAGAGAGAGAGAGAGACATTGAGTGAGAGAGACAGAGTGAGAGACAGATAGACAGACAGACATTGAATGAGACAGACAGAGACAGACAATGAGTGAGAGAGAGACAGACAGTGAGAGAGAGACAGACAGACAGATGGACAGACATTGAGTGAGAGAGACACGGACAGAGAGTGAGAGAGAGACAGATACACAGAGTGAAAGAGACAGACATACAGAGTGAGAGAGATAGACAGACAGGTAGAGTGTGTGTGAGAGAGAGAGAGAGAGAGAGAGAAACAGACATTGAGTGAGAGACAGATAGACAGACAGACATTGAATGAGAGAGACAGAGACAGACAATGAGTGAGAGAGAGACAGAGTGAGAGACAGACAGACAGACGTTGAGTGAGAGAGACACGGACAGATAGTGAGAGAGAGACAGATACACAGAGTGAGAGAGACAGACTGACAGAGTGAGAGAGATAGACAGACAGTGAGAGAGAGAGACAGACACGGGCGGACAGACAGACAGACGGTCAGAGAGACAGGCAGATAGACAAAGAGATAGGAAGAGAATAAAAAGTGCTGAAATCTACGACTTTCTTTCTGAAGAGGAGGAAGTTTAGGTTGCTTTATTATCTTAATAAAAACTTTCCTACAAAATGATAAAAAAGATAGCTTTAACTAATCTGCGTAGCGAATATTTTTCCATAGCAAACATTTTTGCGTATTGGATAATAACGATCCGTCTTAAATAAATTCGTATATATATATATTTTTCCTGGTACATGTTTTAGTGATTGATTTTTAATGGAAAGTGGAATAACTGGTAAATTAATGACTTTATTCACCTCTTATACGCGCTCATTTATAAAAATTGCGTTATTTATTTATTTTTTATTTCCAACACTGTTTTTAAAGTCACTGAACGATTGGCCTCCATATATAGCCCAGATACAACTTTGATATTGTTCTTTTTATTCTTTTAAATTTCAGTACCAGGTTTACCCACAAATTGTTGAGTATACACTGACGGAAAAAAAAAATCCCAACACCACGAAAAAATAGTTGTAGAGGAATGAAATGGCGGCAATACATTTGTATAGGTAACATATTTAATCGATTAAGGTTTCAAGATCACAGCTTATTGTAAGCGCGAGAAGAGCCATTTTAAATGTGAAATGCTGGTACATTAATAACCGGTGTAACCGCCAGAATGTTGAATGCAAGCACGCAAATGTTCATGCATTGTGTCGTGCAGGTGCTGGATATCAGTTTGTGGGATGGAGTTCCATGCCTGTTACACTTGGTCGGTCAATACAGGGACGGTTAATGCTGGTTCGGGGTGACGCTGGAGTTGTCGTCCAATGATGTCCCATACGTGCTCGATTGGTGAAAGATCTGGTGATCTAGCAGGCCACGGCAACATGTCGACACTCTGTAGAGCATGTTGGGTTACAACAGCGGTATGCGGGCGAGCGTTATCCTGTTGGAAAACACCCCGTGGAATGCTGTTCATGAATGGCAGCGACCGACGTACAACTGTGCCGTCAGGCTGCGTGGGATAACCACGAGAGTGCTCCTGCTGTCATAGGAAATTGCTCCCCAGACCATAACTCCAGGTGTAGGTCCAGTGTGTCTCGGCCGCAGACAGGTTGGTTGCAGGCGCTCACCTGGCCTCCTTCTAACCAACACACGGCCATCACTGGCACCCAAGGAAGAACCGGCTTTCATCATAAAACGCAACAGATCTCCACTCCGTCCTCCAATTAGCTCTAGCTTGACACCACTGACGTCACAAACGGCAGTGGTTTGGAGTAAGTGGAATGCACGCTACAGGGCGTCTGGCTCGGAGCTGTCCTTCAAGTAACCGATATGTAACAGTTCGTTGTTTCACTGTGGTGGCAACTGCAGCTCGAATTGCTGCCGCAGACGCAGTACGATGCGCCACGGCCATACGCCGTACACGGCGGTCTTCCCTCTCAGAAGTGCCACGTGGCCGGCCGGAACCCAGTCTTCTTGAGGCAGTACCTTCTCTTGACCACCGCTGCCAACAATCATGCACAGTGGCTACATTCCTGCCAAGTCGTTCTGCAATATTGCGGAAAGAAAATCCACCTTCTGGTAGCCCTATTACACGACCTCGTTCAAACTCCGTGAGCTGTTGATAAGGGCTTCTTCGTCTTCTTAAAGGCATTCTTGACTAACATCAACACCCTACGTCGAATCTCAACGATAACCAACGCTCAAGAACGTTACAGCGCGTATTTACAGCAAACCTGCTTTGCATGTTCCGAGGGGCGCTACTAGCGCCACACGTATGCGCCGAGCGCGAAATTTGCATAGACGTCATCTTACAGATGTACTCTCACCGCCTACCAACTGTCGTTTATCTAACACAACCCCTTCTTGGTGTTGGGATTTTTTTCCCGTCAGTGTATAATAGGGAGTCACAGAATGTGATGAAATTTAATTTCTTATTTCATGAATAAGGAAAAGTTTAAGGTTTAAATAAGTTGGGGGGGGGGGGAATAAACTGAAAAAACAACAACATTACAACAAGTTAGTAAAATCATGCAATGCATTGATTATGATACGCTTTCCAACATACCAGAAATCGCGCGCAGACAAACTCTCCTCCCAAACCTGACTATTGATTCGTTCAGTATACCTCCGGAACAATAGAAGCATTTTAACTCAGGTTATAATGATAATGGCTGTGAAATAAATCTGGCTCATGTGCCATGACCTTTGATTCCATTTCGATGATATTAAAAATAATTGGTTCAGTATACCTCTGGACCAACATACTAAAGTTTTATCGCGATAGAAGCATTTTTACTCAAGTTATGAGGATAATGGCTGTGGAATAAATCTCGCTCCTGTGCCCTGACCTTTGATCCCATTTCGATGACATTCAGCATAAAGTGTTCAGTTTACTTCCGAAACAACATGATAAAGTTTTGTCGCTATCGAAGCATTTTTACGTAAGTTATGACGCATAAGGACGATGGAATGGATCCCGCTCCTATGTCCTGACCTTTGACCCCATTTCGCTTATTTTCAATAGGGTTCGTCCCCATGTTGTACCCTACCACATACTAAAATTTAATTGAAATTGGATAATTTTTACGCGAGTTATCGGGTGGATAGATAGACGGACAAAGCTGGAGCATACACGCTTCTTCAACCTACGGTTGGAAAACGTAAAAATATATTTTTGTGGGCCTTGCGCCCCAAAACTTAAAAAAAATAACAACAAATATAGAGAATTCTGTTTTGTAAAGTGCGGGGTCCCGTGAAGACGTGGGGCCCGGGACGACCGCGCCGGTTGCCTCTGTAGTCCAGCCGGCCCTGGGTGATATACACACAGTAGACAAAAAGGATAGAGGTAGGGGTGATGGGCAGTTGACGTGGGCATCCCCAACCAGACTGGAACAGACCAAAACCAAACGCATGTGATAAATAGGCACGCAGCAGGGCTTCCCATAGTGCATCACAATTGACGAACATGGGTAAACATGGTGATCTGAGCGACTTTGATCGTTGACGCATTGTCGGCGCAAGACGGATGAGTCATTCTATCGCCGAAGTGGTAAGAACGCTGGGGTTTCCGAGGCCAACCGCATCAAGGGTGTACCACGAGTACACCATCGACGAACGTACCAGCGCCTGGAGAGCAAGCAGTGCCCGACCACGAGCCATTGATGACCTGGGACGACGTAGACTATCCAGGCTTGTACAGACCAAACGCTCGCCGACGGCGGTGAAAATCCCATGCAGCTTAAATGACGGAGGCCCAAGCAGTTTCAGTGAGTGAACGATACGGAGCATGCCGCATACTCTTGGCTGCGGGAGCCGACGCCCTATTCGAGTGCCACTGTTGACTGCTCGTCATCGGAAATTAAACCTCGCCAAGTGCCAAGAACTTCAAAACTGGAACCCTTCAGAGTGGCGCCGCATCGTGGAGTCGGAGGAATCCCTTTTTCAGCTGCACCAAGCTGAAGGGGGTGCGACATAGAAAGCATGAGGCCATGGCACCGTCGTGACAGATCGGCTCTTTTCAAGGAGGTCGTGGCTGTGCGTTGGTCTGGGGAGCATTCTTATGGGGCACATTAGGTCCCTTAGTGTGTCTGGAGAGGTCCTTAACCTCTGCGCGCTGCCAACATTTGTTGGCTGATCACCTATACACGCTTTCATGGCCTTTGCGCATCCGGCGACCGATGGTCTGTTTCAGAAGAACAATGAGCCGCCCCACTGGACCACAACCACCCAGGTATGTCTCGAGAACACTCATCTGAGTTTGGAGCTATCCAGTGGCTCCAAGGTGCTAGGATGAAGCGTCTCTGGGATGCTATGGAGGGGAACTTCAGATCCATGAATCTTGAATCGTCTCGGGCAGAGTTGAAGGCAATGCTGTAACAGGCATGGCTGACATTACCGCGGGAAACCCTCCGGCATCCGGTGGGGTCGATGCCTCTGCGTGTACAGTCCATTATTCGCATAGAGGTGGTCCAACACGCTATTAGGTAGGTATATCTGATGCTTTGTCCATTGAGTGTGTATATATAGAGAGAGTTAAAAACATGATGATCAAAAGTAAAATTCCTGAAATGGCAATGGGCTGGACATACTGCTAGAAGAATGGACTACCCATGGGCAACTGAAATATTAGACTGGGTACCAATGGACAGAAGACAGAAAATGACTCAGAAGATCACATAGGAGATGGATGGAAGAAATCGGAAAGCTTGGTGGAATGGCATGGAGGAAACCAGCTCAAGACAGACAGTTATGGAAGAGACTTGGAAACTTGCGACTTGGGGAGCAAGCTTTCAAATTTCACCCACCCATCTCCCATGTGATCTTCTTCTGGGTCATTTCATCCAGCAGTAGATTGATAATGGTTGACAATAATGATATGTGTATATATATATATATACTAAAGAGCAAAGCCGAAAACATAAGAAAAACTTTAGAATTTAAAACGAAAGATGCAAAATAACCTGAAGATCAAAACGCGCAACGCAGCAGTTATGAAAATTCAGAATTCACATTCTATTAAGAGACTAAAGCAAAAAAAATTTTTTGACTCACACCAAGTACAACATAGAAAAGGTTATGTATTGACCGGTGTGAGTAAAAAGAGAAAAATAAAACAACTGAATGTAGAAAGTGTCGAAAATACTGAGCCTTGGCTTTATCAAGGACCAGCAAAAACTCTGCATTTTCTCACTTCCACAAAGACCTATTTGGAAATGGGTTTCTGCAAAGTCATAGATGCAAGTAATAAGCCCACCAAAAAATTAAAAAAATATATATATTTTAAAGAATATATATAAATGTCATGACCTCCGCAGAGTTGCATGACCAAGCTTTAGTTAACAATTTAGCTAGCATCCATAACTTTCCTGGCCCGACCCATGCTCTTCATCTGTTACTATTAAAAAGAAAGAAGAAGATTATAGAAAACTCAAGTTGTAAGAGTGACATAATAAATCAGAAATAATGTTCAGCAATAACAAATTTCCAAGTTCGCCTGAGAGAGAATTTAAACCTGAATAGCAATACAAAAGTATTACAAATTCTTAACATTGCAATAAAAAAGGAGATATTAATTTTTTTAAAACACGGATTCTTGAAAGAAAACTGGATTATAAAAACCCCTACTCCACAACTTCTGACAACACAAAAACGAGAATATAATAAAGACAATAATTAATTAAAGAAACGCATTGTGAAGGTTATATGACATGAACAATTAGTTGCAATATGTACAAAGTATTTCAGAAGGGCTTTAAGTGCATAATTAAGTAGTTATTAAGAACTAAACTACATTGAAAACACAGCGCAAATTACAAGAACAATGAAACGGCCGGATGTTTTGGCCTTAGTTCCCTAAAAAACGCGCAAAGTTACCCAGAAAAGAAAGAGTTAAAATCCGCAAAAAAGTTAACAGACTTGCCAGTGCCTAAAAGCTGAAAACAAAAAAAGAAAAAAAGTACAAGGAGTTCAATCATTGAACTTGGAAATCCCAAAACCCAAAGACAATGAAGAGAGCTTACCTCTTATGCAACTGAACTTCCTCCTTTCTTGAGGAAACATGGCCGACGCCGACCTTTTAACCCAAACTTCTAAACCCCCTGCCACTCCCTAGTCGCTGGGGGCAGTGTGGGTGGGGCTGAAGGCCTCCACACACTGAAAAATCCTACTCGCGGAGATTTTAACTAGAGAAAAAAAATATATAGGCACTGGCAAGTCTGTTAACTTTTTTGCGGATTTTAACTCTTTCTTTTCTGGGTAACTTTGCACGTTTTTTAGGGAACTAAGGCCAAAACATCCGGCCGTTTCATTGTTCTTGTAATTTGCGCTGTGTTTTCAATGTAGTTAAGTTCTTAATAACTACTTAATTATGCACTTAAAGCCCTTCTGAAATACTTTGTACATATTGCAACTTATTTTTCATGTCATATAACCTTCACAATGCGTTTCTTTAATTAATTATTGTCTTTATTATATTCTCGTTTTTGTGTTGTCAGAAGTTGTGGAGTAGGGGGTTTTTATAATCCAGGTTTCTTTCAAGAATCCGTGTTTTAAAAAAATTAATATCTCCTTTTTTATTGCAATGTTAAGAATTTGTAATACTTTTGTATTGCTATTCAGGTTTAAATTCTCTCTCAGGCGAACTTGGTAATTTGTTATTGCTGAACATTATTTCTGATTTATTATGTCACTCTTACAACTTGAGTTTTCTATAATCTTCTTCTTTCTTTTTAATAGTAACAGATGAAGAGCATGGGTCGGGCCAGGAAAGTTATGGATGCTAGTTAAATTGTTAACTAAAGCTTGGTCATGCAACTCTGCGGAGGTCATGACATTTATATATATTCTTTAAAATATATATATTTTTTTAATTTTTTGGTGGGCTTATTACTTGCATCTATGACTTTGCAGAAACCCATTTCCAAATAGGTCTTTGTGGAAGTGAGAAAATGCAGAGTTTTTGCTGGTCCTTGATAAAGCCAAGGCTCAGTATTCTCGACACTTTCTACATTCAGTTGTTTTATTTTTCTCTTTTTACTCACACCGGTCAATACATAACCTTTTCTACGTTGTACTTGGTGTGAGTAAAAAAAAAATGTTTTTGTATAGGGTAACATATACTTACACGAGTATATACACTATCTACCAACAAGTAATTGGACACCTGTGACAGCAAAGGAAAACGAAGCTTTTTCGCCTTCAATAGTTGGTGGAGCCTACACGAGCGGCGATTACAGCTGCGACCCTCCGGGGCATACTCTCAACCAGGAGTTGTACGACGGCTAGTGGTATTTTTTCTTCCACTCGGCTTGGAGAAGACAGGTCAGTTGCTTCACCGATTTCGGACGGTGGGGACACCCCTTAAGTCGACGCTCCAACTCGTCCCAGAGGTGCTCTATAAGGTTAAGGTCCGGGCTCCGCGCAGGCCAGTCCTTTCGATTAACCCCATTGTCACCATACCAAGCCATGGTGGACCTCGCAACATGACAGGTGGCATTGTCATCCTGAAAGTAACATGGGTCCACCCCGTAAAACTGCCACAACGTAGGAAGCGCATGGTCATCCAAAATGGTGCAGTAGGCCTCGGCGTTGAGTCTACCAGGAATTGCGACCAAGGGTCCCGTGCCATACCAGGAGAAATACCCCCATAGCATAATTCCACCGCTGCCGAGCTTCACAGTAGGCACAATACATTCCGGCATGAGGCGTTCTCCAGGCAGACGCGAAACCCAGACCCTGCCATCCGAACGGTAGAGGGTAAACCTTGATTCGTCGCTCCAGAGAACCTGTTTCCACTGTTCAACGGTCCACTGTCGACGTTCTTTGCACCACGTTAGCCGAGCAGCGCTATTGGACTTGGTGATCAAAGGCTTGTGGACGGCATCACGTCCATGATAACCGAGCAGATGGACTTCCGTACGAATGGTATTCATCGAAAGAACACTCCCGAATGCCTGTTGTAACTCCTCGCGTATGTGGCCCATCGATTTGGTGCGGTTCTTCCAAATTTCTCTGGCCAGCACTCGTTGGTCTCTAACTCCCAGTTTTGCGTGTCTGCCGGGTCGGGGCACATTCCGACAGTCACCTCTCATCTTCCACCTGACAATCACGTAGGCTACTGTCGATTTTGGGTATCTCAACTCGCTGGATATGTCACGAATGGATCGGCCATTTCTGTGATACTCGACGATTACACCTTTCTCGAAATCAGAGAACTCTGAACTGCGTGACATCTTGCATGCGGCTGGTTGCGTTGTTGTTTCCCACCCGACATTTAACGGTTGCGGCCGTGACGTGTATCAGGACCGCAGATATCGTCGATTGCAGGGGTGTCCAATTACTTGTTGGTAGATAGTGTATATACGTATATACACTGCTGGCCACCCAAAATGCAACACCAAGAAGGAAGCATCCGATTGGCCTGAAATTCGCATAATGCGTCGCCCGCTAGAGGACATGCAAATGATTAGTATTGCAGGGCATATGCAAATCAGGGCATATGCAAATCAAGGGTGCACAGAAGGCGGGGTGTAAGTAGTGGAAGTGTGTTGTGCTGCCGGACCTGTGCGTGGGAAGCTTCCTGATGCCTCGTCGCAGAATACGGCAGTCATTCCAGCACGTTTCGGAGTTCGACAGAGGACGAATAGTGGCTTATCGCGACAGCGGTTTATCGTAATAAGACATCGGCGCCCGTGTGGGATGACATCTAGCCACAGTGAGGCGAGTATGGATTCGGTGGGTGCAGGAGAGACGGACGGACTGATGTGAGTGATTGCCGCAGCCGCTACACACCACCGAACGAGAGGACCGGCATGTTGTGCGGCGGGCGTTGACGGCTCGCACCGCCACATCACGAACGTTAGCGCAGGAATTAGGGTGTTTGCCAAACAACCTGTGTCAGCACGTACCATTCGATGTCGTCTGCAGGAGCGGGGACTTGTCGCACGGCGCCCATTGCTCCGATTACCATTGACGTTACACCACCGGCGAGTGCGGCGACAGTGGGCCGTTGAACGCCGCACCTGGACTACGAAATGGCACGACATCGTCTTCTCCGACGAATCCCGCTTCTGCTTGCAACACCACGATGGTCTGATCCGCGTGTGGCGGTACCGGGGCGAGAGACTGTATGACGCCTGCATTATGCATCGCCATACTGGACCGTCGCCTGGCGTTATGGTTTGGGGCGCAATTGGATATGACACCCGCACCCCTCTGGTACGCATCGCCGGTACATTCAACAGCCACCACTACATCTCCGACGTTTAGGAGCCTGTAGTCCTCCCTTAACTACAGGACCTGCCAGCTGCCACGTTTCAACAGGACAATGCGCGCCCGCACGTGGCACGCATCGTGCAACAATTCTTCACGGCCCACCAGGTGTCACTGCTGCCGTGACCCGCCTGTTCTCCAGATATGTTGGCCATCGAACACGTCTGGTCGCTGATCGGCAACCGAGTGGCCCACAAGCACCACCCGCGGCTACGCCTGATGAACTGTGACAACGTGTGGAAGCAGCCTGGACCGACATACCCCAAGCCCACATCCAAAGCCTTTTTCGTTCGATGCCGCGGAGTATAGCGGCCGTTATTGCCAGCCATGGGGGCCACACGAGCTATTGATGTCTGCGTGTTCCGCAAGTCGCACGGGCCTGTAAGCTCAATCGTTTCATCTTTGTATGTGTTGTTATGTCCAGTAAATCTGGCTTTGCTAACTCGTGTCCTTCTTGGTTTTGCATTTAGTTTGGCTAGCAGTGTATATATTCTTCCCACTCAAGTGTATGAATAATGTAACGCATCTCTTTCTGTTTTGCATTATGAGTTATTTTAAGAGAGGCAATCAAGAGAACTGTATTTTCACTATATTACTAAAAGATATTTATTTTTTCCTTGGACTACAAACAAACAAAAATTAATCAGTGAATTTACTAAATTATATTTATCTTTTTTTTTTAATTCTTGAAACTTTTCGTTCACGCTTGTTATCCAGGTGAGTGAGAAAAACAATAGCTTTCGGCAATCAGAAAGGTTCATTTTCTTTCTCTTAATGGCGATCTAAACACCAGAAATTATTCGTCCTACTTCCGAAATGTATTGAAAGCACTAAAATTCTGAACATTTTGCTCTAGTCACTTAATTTAAAAGAACTTACAGACTCAGACATTAAAGAAAACACACACACTCAGTTTTTAGAGAATTCTTGCTCATGCCTGAAATAAGGAATGCACGGAATAAATAAAGCTAACATACAAGGATGAATGGCTTAGATCTTCAAATCACTACTGTTTGACCCTGGGCATCTTCCTCATTCTAACAATGGGCCTTTGTAGGAAGACTTCGTTAATTTTCCTCCCCCGCAAGACCTTTCTTCCAGCGGCTAATCTATCCCCAATTCATCCTAACGAGCGGGCGTTGTGTAACGTATACTCTAGATTCAATTTCCTTTTGATTTTACTATCTCTTGTTATTTTATTTTCATATGCAAATTATCTTCTCACTTAACGAGATGTTATTTCTCCCGCTGAATTATATGTGGCAACGAGTGTAAGTCATGACGTGGTGGTATGCAGTATATATATAGGCGCGCTCAACTATACCAAGCAGTTTCGTTTTATATGTGATAGGTTCTTCCATTATTATTGTTATGTGATTTATCTACGATAGTACGAAAGTTCGGAATATCAGTAGTTGTGTTTTGTTGGAGTGTGTTTGAGTAATACCAGGAGTTCCCCAATAAAAGGTTAAAAGTGAGTACGTTTTCTTAGTTCATTTTATTATCAGACCTCTGTCTGGCCGTTAAGTCTATTTCATTGAGTGTCTACGTTAAGTCCAGGGTATATTGTGTTTACCGCTCTAATAAGGAGCCTTCAAGGTACTAATGTACTAAAACCGAAGTTATAGTACTGATATTCAAGATAATGAGGAACGCTGAGTAAAAAGAAGTTCCATATTCAATGAACTTATTGCACGTGCGTGTCTTACCTAAACAAACTCTAGCACTTTGAAGATTAGGCACACTTTAGCTACGTCAAGTAACCTTCCAATAACCCTAACGTGACTTAACGTAAGCTTCCCTGCACTACACGTCCAGCGGAGAACTTTATTCATTATAGTGGTTTAGTTCCTAATGGAGGGGGAATGAAGATGCGTATATATGCGTTCTCGCCGTTTTTGAGCAGGTTTTTGATGGACGTAATATTGCGTGCTCGCCGATTTTGAGCTGGTTTTTGATGGACGTAATATTGCGTCCTCGCCGCTTTTGAGCAAGTTTTGGTGAACGTATATGTGCGTCCTCGCCACCTAGAGGGTTAACGATGAAAGTATGTCTCCACACCGAAATATTTATTCTGACGATCAAGTTTTACCTCTCATGAATGTGAAGAGGTCTAACTAGAAAAAAAATCAAATACAGTGATTTTGTATTAGCAAAAAACTATACCTGATGACACGAAGTAAGACCTCAAAACAGTGTTCTGTTGAAATAAGGCAGTTCCGTTGGAATGAATACTCCAGAATGTTGTTTGCCATATATTGTGTCTGATAAAACAGTAAGTGATCTGTCATATATATATTTTTCTAATATTTAGGAAATTCCTCATATTTTTGTCCCTCCAAACTTCATCAAAATGCATTCAATTCCACACTTCACCCCCCCCCTCCTTCTCCCCGAAAATTAAAAAAAAAGGTAAACAACTCATGGGTTCTCCATACAAAACACATCTGTACTAATCTTGATCTAAAGGACGAGTGAAGCCTGACGTGCTGACATCTCTCGGCTGAGTAATGGTACTTCGGAAGATAAGTCAGAAAGAAGTCCACGAAGTCATGTTGATTTTAAAACTCAATCACGTCCGGCTGGCTACGCAATTTTGGGGTTCGTTTAGTGAATTCTTGAGTGTTTTTTGATACACGTTATTGCTTACCTTGAGTCTAAAGGTACGAGCTTCTTATTGGTGTTACTCCCAAGTGGGTGAGTTGATTATTTTGTCCATTATCCGTTTTGTTTACTTTCTGACCGAGCTGGTCGACATTTTGTTTCTTGACGTCATTGGTGATGGCGTCATTCGTAGTGACGGACGAGAGCCCTGCCCTCACTTCCGGTGGCCTTCCAACTTCTTCTTCTGCATACCTGTCAACCTCTTGAGGTGATAACCTGTACACTGAACCCATAAAAACCTTACAAAGACTAATTACCCTTACGCCAAAAAAAAAAAAAAACTTAATTTTTACAAGCTCAACTGTTTTATGACAGCAACTGATACACATATATTAATTATTTGCGTATTTAATCTAAGAGTGCTTTGTATCATAATCTACACATGCACGTTTTGCTTTCGTCAAAATGTCATCAGTGGATTTAAAGCCTATGCAGCAAGTGTCAGTGTTTATTTTACACTGTAAAAAGGAGGTCAGTGTATCTGCATTCAGGGACTTCCTACAATCTGTATGGATTTTCTTCATCATGGAGAAAGTTCTTTCGCAGTCAGCAGTACTGTGAGGCAAAGTAAGGAGTCGCTGAATAAGCACTTTAAGATTTGGGAAGTGGATACCACCAGTACTGGTTTTCAAACTTAAAATATACAGCCAGTAGCTACAAAAGCTCTTTTTCTGGCCATTGTCTAACAGTACAGGTACACAGTGACTAGAGATCAAACAATAGTCATCAAACTCATCCTGTAGAGCTTCCTGATCAAGATGTGGAGCAAACGTATCTGCCAGTCTACAAATATGTGTGTACTTCAGGCTGTCCTTAGTGGTTGGGTCCAATACTTTCAGGTCTTTCAGCACCTGATTTCAAATGGAAATTTGTCCACTATCTTTCTTACTACCATAACATAAAAGTTTCTCACATCTTCAAAGAATACCTTTTTGTCTGCACCATTAAATTCCATTTCTTCCATTAATGTTCTGTTGGAGAGGCCTACTGCTAGTGAGCTGTCATCATGCTGCACTTCACGATTATCAAACTTGGTTTGCCTCAAATCAAGAATTTGTTTGACATGTTTCATCTGCACAAATTTTATTATAAACTTCCTGAGTAACCTGTCCACCTCCTCCATCATACCACCAATCTGTGATTCATCTGTTTGAAAAAGTTTATTAAACTCATTTAAAAGTGGCAAAACAAAATGAAGAAAACGCATGGTCATCTGGGTCAGCGGTGATTTTAAAAGATCATAGATGTTTTTTACTCTACCAGGTTTTTCAACATCACTGTGGCTTTCAAAATAGGATGAAAGAGCTAAGTACTGGTTGAGAACCCTGTCTACTACTTTGTGCAGTGATAACCATCAGGTTTGGCAATGTTTCAATAAGTTTAGGTCATCCACCTCAGTAAAAAGTTGGAAGTGCTTGTATGTCTTTCGTCGTTTAGAACTGTATTGAAAATAGTAGTAAATGTCAATCCGTAGGTCATCTATTGGTACAGTCAGTTGCTTCACTCCAGCTTGTGCACACAAATTGGCCAGGTGGCAAATGCATCCAATATTGAAGACATCAGGATTTCTCTGCTTCACCCTGGTAAGTACAGAGTTTGCTTTCCCCACCATAACACTGCAATTGTCACTAGCAAAGCCAATGCAGTTACTCCAAGGGATATTCAGCCTAGTGAATGCTGTGTCAATGTCATTGAAAATGTCCTCACTGGTTCCACCACTACATACTGGCATGTCCAGCAATCTTGTTCTGGGTCCCAAACCATCTTCAAAAATTCTCGCCATAATAGCTAATCTCTTATCACTTTTCTTGTCATTTGATTCATCAATCATCAGTGAGAAGGCTCCCTGCACAGATTGATAACTGGTACTGTTGCTGATGAAGCTAAGCAGTTTTTAATAATAAGTGTTGTTTTGGTCCGCTTTAAATGAAACTTCTTGGCAATGGCGCTGTCAGGAAACATTTTAACTGCTAAGTAAGAAAAGTGATCAGCTACAGAAGCAGGTAAATTGTGCTGGGCGACGAAATTAGCAAACAAAACTTCAACCCTTGTAACATTATCTTCCTGCTTTGGCAGTGCAAAGAAAGTCTCGATAGATGCTTCCTTCTTCATTTTAATATTTTTTTCATGCAATTTTGTCTTAAAGTGTTCTTTCAGATCATACAAGCCAGACGCTACAACTTTAATGTCTTTGCTGCATATTTTACAAAAAGCATGGGTAGATCCTATCTTAGATAGATCAACAATGCCAGGGAATAGTTTAATCCAATCAGCCTGAAACTTGACATGACCTTGGTTTCTGTCATCCAAATTACGTTTCTTTGAGTTTGAGTTCTCGGCCATTTGATAAGTGAAATATTCAAATTAAGCTGAAAAAAAATTATTTTGGCTTACCCAAATCCTACAACACTAGCTTTCCCCAAACGTGTAATTCCTAATGAATAATTCCTACAAAAAATCCTGTAATTCCAGTGAAAAACATCTGCTGAATTAGCACAAAATTTACAAAAATATTGTTACTTTTTCAAAACGAATCTGTCAAGAGAATTTGTGATTACGGTTATGTTGAGATAGCTTGCCGATGTTCATTATAACGCGAGAAAAGCGTGGGTTTTGATTGGCTGTAGGGATGGGCAAAAACTTCCATGCCTTTGAACATCGATGTTTGCGACCTATAATCGATGTTGGAGAGCCCGTTAATTGAAAAGGCATCGAGGTTTGATGACCCGATATTTAAACAAACTGGTAAAGAATATTTTCTACAAAAAATAAATGATTTTTTTTGTTGCATTCTTATGAAGAGGAAGAAGTTCAATGCATCGACGTTTCGGGAACGAGTAACCACCGATTTCTCGCCGATGTGCCTATTCCTATTGCCAAGGCCCCACCCCTGAGAGGGTGGGACGGCACCTGGACTCCAAGCTCGAGGTCATCTCCTCGCGATATCCCCTGTTCTCAGCAGCTGTTATTCTCACCTCCCCCGATTCCCCTACGCACAAATGTGACCGGTGTTCTTGAGACCCCACAACAATCTTACTGCCACATCAAACCGTAAGGACGAGCATCTTTTGCCAATATTTTCGTGCCGCCCCGGTGGCGCAGTGGTCTAAGCGATGGCCTCTGATCATTCGTCCGAACGGGTCCGGGTTCGAATCCCGGTGATGCATGGATGTTGTGTTTGTCTTAAGGCACTGGCTCTCTCCCTTCCCTGGAACCAGTGACCCTAAATTAGGGACGGGCGACTGCTTATAGCCCATTGAGTTGCTCACGGTGGTCGTTAAACCTCCAATTAAAAAAAATATTTTCGCAGATTCTGTTTTGTTTTTCTCTCACGACATTTCTCAATCAGTGGCGATTTGGCGAATGTTTAGCGCGAGCCACGGAATAAACATAAAACGTTTGGTATTATATCTGTAAAAAAAAGTTACCACAGAGGGCCAGTTAATGTAAAAAATTAAAACTTTTTTTCAGGGATAAAAAAAACCGTACAAAGTGTTTGTACGGCCGTACACGAGCGAAAGCGTAAAAACACGTACAAAATACGGGTAAACCGTACAAGTTGACAGGTATGCTTCTGTTGGTATCATTGTTGTGTATTTTACCGATGCTAAGTATGCCCACTCAGTTCTCCACTCAGGCCTCACAGTTCATGACCAACATCTTACACCAGATCATGTGGCTCAACGCCCGATTCGTGTCTCCTTTTACCCGGTGCTCCCGGAGGTGACAGATACCATGTTGTACGTGGTTCTGGCGTCTCTAGGCCGAGTTGTCGGAGAGATCCAGACATATTCGACAGCACTGAAAGATCCAGAAGACAGTTCAATTCGAGGTGCTTACCGGGTGGGATGAGTAATCTTCTCGTCCACGGACTAGATGAACCAAATGCCTACACAGCTCACAATTCGTTGTGGTGAACAGAGTCGTAAGATGGATCTGCTCACTGAGCACCACTGTAGCAAATGTAAAGCCCTGGGACATTTCTACAAAATGTGTCCCAATGGTCCTTCTGAGCCAGCGCAATCAGCAGAAAGTGCGGCTCCACAGCAGACCTCCGGGTTGGCCCCACTTTCTAATCTTTCGACTGAACCTCTTCAAGGCCAGCTTTCATCTCCCCATAGTACTCTTCCACCATCTCTTACAGATATCCATTACCCGTTGCTGTCTACACATTCATCACTTCGAGCTCCTGCTGATCCCGAAGCTTAGAGTGATGGCGGTGAAATTTCTGACACAGAGATCTCAAATGCCGATACCGATGGTGCGTACCAAAGTGCGGCCGATCAAGCTCTCAGCGATGGATAAGTCGATGATCCACGTGCACGTGCTGATAAGAGGAAAGCCCACTGGTCCATCGAGCTGCAAGCAAGCGAGGTCGGGCCCCTAGCCGTACTTCTTCGCGCCCTCGCTTTGCGCCTCCTCATCTACAGGAATATGATACGACTTCAAGTGCCTCTACCATTCAGTTAAGTTTCGAAGAGTTCTCGGCTAACCTTTCAAGTATCGAGTTTTCTGCGAGTCCTGTGTCTTATGAGCAACTGTATGACTTCTTGCTTGGCCCAACGAAAACCCGTCCCTACCAGACTTTTGTTCAGAATCACGGTCCTTCTTTTCCGGCAGCTCTACAGCAGTTACAGGATTTGGCAGAGATTTTTGAAGATTATTCCTCACCGACTGATAAGAAGGGCGGCATCAGTTCGCTTATTACCCAGAAGATTTTGAAGCTCCGTACGGCTGCGTCTAAGAGTTGTCTCTCAAAAACTGACTTGTCACCTTCAAGTTAGCCACTTTCAATTGCAGGGGTTTTGGCACCCCCCCTTGTGAACTCTAGTGCGTACGAGGATCTTGCGGCTGCGTCCGCTGATATTCTCCTGTTGCAAGAGACGAACTGCTCTACCAATACGCCATTCCACCGGTGGCTTAATTGGCCGTTTTCCTTCCATCACGCTTTTCGTTTCTCGGTGCCCGGTGGCATTGCTGTCGGAGTGCATCGCCGCTTCCTCAGTTGATTGTCATATTTCAATGTAGTAAACCTTCATCGAGATTTACTTCAACGTTTTACATTTTGTACTGATTCAGTCACTTATCATGTATTCAATGTGTATGTGCCTGTAGATAATATGCTCTTTGATCCCCTTTTTCTTTGTCTCCGTGCTGCGTTGACGGCTGTCCCCTCCACGGACTTTTATGTCCTTGCAGGTGACTTCAACTGCAACCTGCAGCCTTTACTGGATCGCCGCTCTACACGTGGCGAGTACCGTCAACAGCTTGTCCCTCAACTGGCACAACTCATCCAAGATCATCAGCTGGTGGACTCATTTCGTCAGATATATCCCACCACTGTTTTTTTTTACCTGGCACAGCCCACCTGCGATGAGTGCTACAGCGGCGCGTCTTGACCGCATCTATGTCTCTCGTTCATTACTTCCTACCCTAACGGAGGCTCAACATCTTTCGACTGTCTATTCGGATAATTGTGTAGTCCTTCTTACTATCAGTGTCTCTCCCGAGCCACCCTACTTCCGGAGAACTGCAGTCGAGCAGTTTCTGGTAGATAGGCGCCATCTCATTGCTACTGCGCCTAGCCCTCTTCGCTTGTGGCTTACCATCAAGAATGACCTCCAGCTTTTGGTCCGGCAGTTATCTTTTGTGGCCTCCAATGACCGCGCGATGGCTATCGCTAATCTTCGTCAAATCCTCGCTTCTTTACCACTGACGGATCCGTTATATTTTGTTTATCAAGCAGAGCTAAATGCACACCTTCAGCCGCTCGTCCAGCAAGCTGTTTGTCGCACACTTATGCTTCATATTGCCCCGTCGACAAAGTCCTATGAAGCTTTGTCACGTCTGGAATCTACTTGCCGAGTGTCATCTTCACTCCGACATCTTCGCCTAGCTGATGGTTCAGTCACTTCAAATCAATCTTTAATTTGCTCACACGTTCGTAGATTCTTCACAGAGAAATTCTGTGCGGTTGCGAAGAACGCTATCCCCTCTTCTACCCTTTACTTTCTTCTCTCCCTCAGGTCCCAACTCATCTTTGTGTTTCTCTTCTAGCTGATCTCACTCTTCGTGAACTTAAGGAGGATTCGCCTCCCTCAATCCTCATGCCTCTCCGGGACCCGATGGTTTTCCCTTTTCCTTCTATCGTGCTTTTCTTCTTTCGCTCCTACCATTTCTGTCTGCCTGTTTTCCTGTGCCCTTTACTCTTCTGCGCTTTCGCTTGAATTCACACAGCTCATGTCATCCTCCTGCCGAAAAGGAGAGACCTCCTGGACCTGACAAATTGGCGCCCCATCTCAATTCTTAACCTCGATTATAAATTCTTTACCAAAATTCTCTCTCGCCGCTTGAACTCTGTTCTTTCTTTCGTCATCTCACCCGACCAGTCATACACTGTGCCTGGTCGGTCTATCTCTACTAATATTTCCGTTCTCTCGAATCTTACCTTTCTTGCTCGCAAACTTTCTGAACCTCTTGCTCTCCTTAACCTAGACCAAAAATCAGCTTTTTATAACATTTCTCATGACTATCTCGCCGCGGTTCTCCTTCGTTTTGCCCCCCCCCCCTTTCGTCACTCTCCTTCTTGGCCTATATCGGGGAGTCCATTTTCATGTCCGGACGGTCTCCTTTTTAACGGCACCCATTCCTTTTCGACGTGGGATTCGACAGGGTTGTCCCCTTTCGGGACAACTCTTTGCCCTTGCTTTTGAGTCTTTCCTGCTAGCTTCTCGTCAGTCTCTTCTTGCATCATTGCCTCCGCCGGTAGCAAGTACACGTCCTCACCAACTAGTTCATTCAGCTTATGCAGACGATGCCATGTTTTGCCTCCGGAGAAATAATCAGTTTGGAAGTCTGTTGACTGTATACCAGAGTTATGCTGCTCTTTCAGGCGCATCGCTCAATGTGGCCCAAAGCACTGGATTAAGGTGTGGGTCATGGGTGGGCCGAACTGATACTCCATAAGGTGCAGTTTGGTCTTCCTCGACCCAGAAGTTTCTGGGGGCCCACACCGATCACCCGTTTACTGTCAGTTCCGCCACATGGGATCAGCTCCTTCCTCGACTACATCGTACTGCAGCCGCCTTCTGGCGTTCAACCCATACCTTCACCTCTTATCATCAACGAGCGGACATCACTCAACGTTATCTGCTATCTCAGTGCCTGTTTCCTTGGATTTCTGCAGTTTTTTCTTCTGCCCATCTCAACAACATCAACAGCATCTTCACCTCCGTTATATGGCCTTCCAAACATTGGATAGCGGCCACAACTCTTCATCTCCCAGCTGCTCTTGGTGGCATTCGGCTCCCTGATGTCCACCTTTATTATCAAGCTCACCGTATCACCGCCTTTCTCCTTCAACTAATTACCCCTTCTGCTTCGCTTTGTGCCACTCTCGGAGTCATTCTCTCAGCTCACGATCCATTCTTCTCCTTCGGATGGATTACTTTTCTCTTCTTTCAGCTAACTTTCCTCCTCTCATTTCCGTAGCTCTCGCGTTCTTTCGCTCTCTCCCCCTCTCCCCCTCTCCCGAGCACCTCCTTCCAACACTCAAGATCTCCTTGATGAACCACTCTTCTTTTCGTCACTTATTCATCCCCCTCACCTGCCTTATTTTTTCTCACTCACTGGTTCCGTTCAGGTTTCTTAACTGTCCGTTCTATTGTAACTCCAGACCTTTCCTGGAAACCCCTCTCTTCCATCTTTTCTGATCTTAACCCCTCTATCGTGGATGAATATGCCCTTCCCCGTTCCTCACTCCAGCCCCTTTATCCATCCCTTGTCTCCGCGGATGGTCTTCTTGCTGTTTCTGGTCCCAGCCTTTCTTTGCCCTTTTTCCTCCCTCTTCGGGGCTCTTTAGCCCCAATTCATTCAGTCTCCCTCGCCTCTCTTTACTTTTCTCTCCGTGAAACTTTTGCTTTTCCCATCCTATACCAGACGTTCCTTCCTCTCTTTCCATGGCCATCTGGTCAGCGTCTCTTTCTCTTCTCTCCTCACCGCTAGAGCGTAACATCCACTGGCGCTTTCTTCACCGCCGGCTTCCTGTCCCTTTCACTCTTTTCCGAATGACTTTAATCTCTTCACCTCTTTGCTCTTTTTGTGACTCTGTTGGCGATGCAGCCCACATGTACTGCCATTATCCCATTTTGCTCCCGATACTACATTCTGCTTTCCATCTTGCTGATATCATCTCCTCCCGCAGTTTGCCCTTTATTGCGTACTCATGTCTATTTCTGACAAAACATCCACCGTCTCGAGTACCTGATGTCTGTGCCTTTTTGTTCGTTCTTGTTAAGCACGTGATATACCTCTATATCTTTACCACCGTACCACTGCTAATACATCAAGCATCTTGGTCGCCGGAGAAACGATGCGGTTGGTTTTTCGTGCTCGTCTCACGGCTCGTCTCAACCTTGAATATTCTTCAGGAACCACCTCACGCTCTCTTGCAACTTTCCGGTCAACCTGGGCTCAGGATGCCGGGTGGTTTCGAGTCTCTGATTCCAAAATTTATCTAGTGTGAATTGCCGGGTCGTTTCCTTTGGTGGATTTCACTCGACAATGTCTTTAGTGACATTGTGAGTTCGCCTGGTGTTCATCCCCAAATGTTTTGCTCTAATGTCATGTGTTGTCTTCCCTACCGAGGTAGGGCCGCTACTCTTTAAATTGAGTACTTTTTTTTTCTTGGATGTATCCCTTGTGTTTGAGCATGCGATTTTGTGAATCACCTACAGTTCTGCCCTGTGTTCATATATGTGTTTTACACTATGACTGCCTGATTGGCAGACTTGTCTCTTAATTGCACTTACTCTGCGTGTATTCCCGCTTTTGTACTACTGTGCCTGTAAATACCCAGTACATATGTCTTTATTATATTGTTGTTCCTGTGCAAGTTCGCTTTCTGATGCGAGATCGAGACGGTCTCCTGTGAAATTGTATTTTCTGCTGGTACGTTCGAACCGGTTAGAATATGGGTACATGGCGGCACATGCTTCTGTTTTTGCACCATTTCCTGAATGTCGTTTTCTTGAATTACCTGTGTTCGGGTGACCTGATTTTTTTTTTGTACTTGCAATTGTTCTGCATTTTTGTATGTGCATTTACCGTCTCTTTTCATTGGTATCTTTCAGTTTTTCGCCTTTACTGTGCAGTGTGCTCTCTGTTTTTCGCCTTTATTGTGCAGTGTGGAAGTATGCTACTAGAATTTTGTCCTTAAATTTCCAGTACTACCATTACCATTCCTTTTTCGTGTGTTCTAGGAAGCACCGCCCTTGTATGTGTACGTATATTGCATGATTTCATATTATTTTATTGTTTCGCATATTAGGTGGAGAGCACCTGTTGTTCTCTTTTAAGTTTTGTGATCTGCCATTCCGCTAGATGGTAAATCTTTCATTAATGTGTACCGTGACTTTGTTTTGCATTGTATTTAAGTTTTGTTTGCACTGTGATTTGCTATCTCTTTCCTTTTAGTATACACATTGTGTATTTCTACATCATGTACGTACTTTATCGGTCATGGACATCTGTTAACCTAAGTATGTCCAGTGATCTGTGCGAAACCTCTTTTTCGTAGTGTTCGCTGACTGTATTTTTATTTATAACTTGCGTAAAATGTACAACATGCCCTATTCACTGTTTTCTTATTTGTGCACAGTGACCCTGTTCTTTGCATTATGTTTATAATTTTAGAATGTTCTGCATATTGTTTGCATTCTTTGTCTTTCCGCATTAGTTCTGCTGTTTACTGCACACGAATCACCGGTCCTTGACCTTTGTCTATTTATGCGTACCTTGTGAACTATGCTTGAATTTGTACTGTGGTTTTAACATTAATCAGGGGCGGATTTCCGGTTGAGGGGCCCCGAAAACATATAATTGGATTTTCAGTTTTGGTTTTCATGGACCGAAGCAAATCAATCCTTGAAGCGAATACTTTTTATTGCCAATTTATATTTTACTTTCTCATATTAATAATAACATATTTTTTCTTGCTGTTGCTGATATTCCGAATTTTTGAGTTCTTATCAATGTACTTATTTTGAAAGGGACGGTTAAAATAATTTTGAGTTCCTTTTAGTGGTTGTTAAAGAAGGTATTCACGCTTCCCACACTTTTCATTGTTTAAGGCGAATTCTTAACTGGCCTGCTGTGCTATAAATTGCTTTCATGGTACTTCCAGTCAAGGGAACACATCTGTGTTGGAACCTTCCCACCTTCTTCCCGAGTTGCGATGAGGAGTACTTGTAAAAACTTTCCTGATGATCGGGCGTGTTTGTTGTTAATTGTTTTTTTCCTTCGTGGTAGGATAATCAATGAAGAAATGAATATTCTTCGTAGGATAATTCTTCTTAGGACAATCAAGTTCTTTCTCGGCCCTAATCCCTCTAAACCATCTTAAACCAAAAGAGTTATTAATATTTAGGCTGAAAAAATAAAGAAATTTGAGAATATCACACTATCTTATTTAATAGTGTTAAAAGTAATTTATATTGTATTGTAACAACGTTTTCTCATTACTTTCTGCTCCCTTGGTTTAATACTAATAATTAGCAAGTATTCTCACCTTTTCTATTCCTTAAATCGACTTAAAACTAGCTTTTGAAAAAGCAATAAAAAGTTTCAATGATAATCTTACTCAAAAACCTGCAGTCCCTACTTTTCCATTTTCAAACCGGATCCTTTGCATTTAATTTGTATGCTTCTGTCTCTTATAACTGCAGTGCAGGTATAAATGGGGTACGGGTATTTAAAGTGCCAAACCTAACATCCACTGATTCCCTATTAGCCTCAACATTCTGTTTATGATAACTGCAGTGCATGAAGTATATATGATATTAAAAGTGCCAAACTTAATATCCATTGATTTCCTATTAGCCGCAAAAATAATTTTTGAGATATCTCTGAAATCAAAAAGTTCGATGTACATGGACAGACAAAATTGTTACACTAGCACTGTTTCTTACAGAACGTTTTAATAATAGGAAGCGATGGCATTTAAAAAAAGTGTAAAAACCTTTTTCTTGACCCCTCCCCCCCTTTTTTTTTTCGTTAATCTGACGGATGAAAATTTCTGAAGGCATAAGAAGGGGGAGCGGCCCCTGAACCTATGAGCGCCTAGCGCCCCCAAAAGATCTAAAGTCTCCTCTGACATTAATATTTATAATTTCTTGGCTGGCGAGGCCCCATTCATTTGTAAATAGTGTCGCATGTCTCATCTCACGTTTTCCTTGTTATTTTATCGCCGAGTGCGGCGTACCTGTATATATATTATTTTTTGATAATAAAGATTTGTTTGATCTCCCCTACCAATAAAGCACACTCTCTATTTACGTCCTGTCGCATTCCGACTGTACGGGTAAAACGAACTGAAGGTAACACTGTCGCAAAGAAAACACCCGGACATTAAAATGGCTTATGGCGAGTGCAACAAAGCCTACATGTCTTCGTCACATGACTCTCCTCATAGGCCCCGCCCACCCGCAATCTCCAAAGTAGCTCTGAACCAATCGCGTGGCGGAAATGGCCTTAATCGCAATTCCGTACATTCACTTATGAAATGAATGATCAAATGATCATATGTAGAGGATTTTAGAAAGGGAGAATCTGACCCCAGGTCTTAAACAACCCTTAGAAATAGGAAGCTAGGAGATTTGGGCTAGAGTGTCCGATAGGAAAGTGACACGGAAGCGAAGTAGAAAGGGGGAAGAACACGTCCTTATTTATTACCGGGGGCCAGTACCCGGGGTCCGACGGCTTAACGTGCCCATCCGACGCACGGCGGATATTTAGTGGATCGAGCGTTCCTACCTGCCTGGGATCGAACCTGAGGTCTTCTCCATGGCAGTCACGAACGTTGCCCACTAGGCAACCCGCAGCCTTCACTTATGATATACGCTGGCCGGGGCGCATTTAAACAAACCTTACATTGATATGGGACTGGGGAAATCTCAGACAATCAGAGGGCGGTATTCAGCTTCAGTGACGAAACATATGGGTGGGGCTTATCTTCATGTGTCACGTGGAAATACTTCTGAGATACGATCTGAGGCTTTGGTTTATGTGATTTCATGTCATTTTCACGTTCGGTGCCTTTCAGATTAAAAAATGAAAGCAATTTACATACATAAACATAATAAAGACATGCACAAACAAATAAATAAATATATAAATACAAAAATATAAAGATAAGTGGCAAGGTAAGTTTTTTTTTAATTCTGTAACTGTTATTTCATATCTTTGGTAACGATGTGAAATGTAAAATGGGTAAATGTGTAGATTAGCGTCCTAAATTATTTCGTCGGAAAAATATTAGTACCTGGAGAAAATGCGACGTACAGATTTTAGAGTATGGAAAATTAATGGAAAATGGTGCGGAAATGTCATATTTTAAATGTCTTTTAAAGATTTGTATCGTAACATTTACCTGTAAGTACGATGCTGTGAAGATACGCTGCGATAGGCTGAACCAGGGGCGTATGCAGAATTTTGTTTCGGGGGGGCGAAAATTTGAAGTTTCTGAAATCCACCAGGACAATATGGAAGTTAATAAAAAAAGAAGAAAAAAAACCCATGTTAATAAAAGAAAAAAGATATTTCTTTTTAGTTTTTTTAGGTATATAACATACATATATACCTAAATTAAGCTGATGAGTACATATTAAAAAAAAAGAGTGACAGAAATAAATTTCTCCTTGAGAAATAATGAAATTGATTGGACTCACCTAATTCTTAAAAACAGATTTATTCTTCTAGGCACATTTCCGAATTTGTCAATGACTTCTTCATCTTCAACTTGAATGTCTGTGTGAATAGATAATAAAGCTAGCCCATTCAGTCTTGACTCTGATGTACTGTTTCTCAAATAAGATTTCAGTCGTCGAAGACTGGAAAAACTTCTTTCCACTGATGCTGTTGTTACAGGAAGAATTGCCAAGATGTGAAGCAAAATATAAATGTTGGGAAATAAGTTCTGTAACGTATACTCTATATTCACTTTCCTTTTGATTTTACTATCTCTGGTTATTTTATTTTACTATGTAAATTATCTTCCTACTGAACGAAATATTATTTCACCCGCTGAATGTGATCTGGCAATGAGTGTAAGTCATGACGTGGTGGTAGCTAGTATATAGGCGCGTTCATCGAGACTTAGGAGCGTTGTGTGTTGTTATGAGGTGAGCGTGGTGTGTTGTTATGAGGAGAGTGTGTACAAAAGAGGAAAGATTATTCATTATTGTGTACAAGAGTAGAGTTATGAGTGCCTTAGTGACCTAGAGTCGTTCTAATAAAGAAGTTTTCAGTAAGTTCAGTCTTTCTCAATTCATAGTTTTTGTCAGACCTCTGTCTGGCTGTTAGGTTAATAATATTTATTTGATTACTATAAATAACCAGCGTTGAGACTTTGTTTACGTTCATAATTAACTAGTAACAACACCCTTTTGAATTCATTATTTTGAAGCTTAGTGCTAGTATATCATTAGCTAGCTGGTAGGAAGAGAATCATTCATAATAATTAGCTTAGCGGAAAGTAAATAAAGCTAATCCATTATAGTTCTTATTGCATGATGCCAAACTTTCAACTGCGTTTTTGGGGTCTGCTTTTTCCCTTTCCCATTTTTGACACCATAATTGATACTCGCTTTCTGTTACATCAAAATATCCTAAATCAGATTCATACATTTTCACTGCAGATAATATTTGGGAATAATCATTCTTCACAGCAAAAACTGGTGGAATGTTTTGCAATGAAGTTAGTGTTTCTTTTTGTGATTGAAACCTTTCATTTAATGATTCAATTATATCATCCACAAAGGGTATAAATATACTTCTGCGCAAATATTCTTCTGGAGTTAAATATGGGACATTGCATCTATTTTTTTGTATACTGCATCTACGTGGAACTTCTTCTGCAACTTTGAGGCCTACAGCCAATGTTTTTACAGCATCATAAATTAAGCTGAAGGATTTTTCTGCTTCAGTTCTCATGCTGTTTAGCAGTGTTGTAACTTCTGATAATTTTTCTAATGCATCGACTAAGTCGATTTGCTTGTTTTGGAACTTTTCTGATAGGTTGTATGTGATGGACAATATTTTACTAAGGACAAAAGTTTCCACTAGAAATGAAAACTGACGTATAGAGTTGAGCAAAGTGTGTGCTTTGACAGATGATTCTGCTGACTCTTCTTGCTCAATCGCTTCTAAGGATGATATAATAGGATGCAGACCTTCTTTAAACATAAGAACGGCAGCATGCCTTTAGATCCATCGAGTTTCACATAGAGTTTTCATCTTAACTTTCTTGCAATTAGGTAGCAGTCACTGGATACTTTCTTTCAAAACACTGGTACGTTTAGCAGAAGCGTGGAAAAACGAACATGTTTCTGATGTAACTCCCATACAGTTCCTTATGCTAGGCATTTTGCTAGCATCCGACAAACATAAGTTCAAGGAATGGGACATGCAATGAGTATATATTGCTTTGGGATATTTTTTCTAACACAGGCTTGCACTCCACGAAACTGTCCTCGCATTGTTGCAGCCCCATCATACCCCTGCCCTCTCATATCGTTCAAATCAAAACCCAATTTCACTAAATTTTCCATTATTGTTGTTGCAAAAGAACAGCCTATTAAATTTTTCGCTGGTATAAAAGCCAGAAAATCTTCTCTTAATTTCAGTTCTTCATCAAAATACCTGACGCACAGTGAAAACTATTCTATTTGACTAATGTCAGTTGTTTCATCTGCCAATACTGAAAAAATATTTGAATGCTTTACCTTTGCTACAATTTTCTGTTGAATAAGTTCCCCAAAGATGTTTATTATTTCATTCTGTATTACTGAACTTGTATACATGCTATTACCTCCAGTAGCTTCTAAGTTTTTTTTAAATTGCATCTCCAGAATTTGCACGATATCTTAATAAAGTGTGAAAATCGCCATCATTATTTGCTGGTTCCTCAAGCGAAATTCTTCCAGAATAAACTTTTCCCCTAAAAGGTATCTGCTGCCTTCCACATAATCTAATTGTTTGCACAAAAGGAATCAACCTTTTTCTGTTATCAATTATCTCTTGCTTTTTCTGTTTATTCATTTGTAAAATTATACTATCCTGTTTTTTATGAATTATTGAAGCAATATTTTCAGCTGCCAATACAGCGTCTTTGTGATATTTATTCTTTTCATGTTTTTCTAATATTTCCCTCGCATCTTTTAAATCGGTACTAGGCTTTGTAATGAGGCTACCCAAAGTCTGATGTTTGCATTTACCAGCAACATCTTTTTCGTAAAATAAAACACAATATTTACAAAATGAACCTTCTTTCATACGTGAATATGACAGCCACTTATACTCTTCTAGCCATTTAATTTGGAATGTTCTCATTCGATTTTTATTGCGACTGGAACATTTTTTAGGGAATCTATATTTCGCAGTAGGTTTCCATATGCTATGTAACAAATCCACTTTTTTCTCGTCGCTCAAAGAATCAACAAGCTCACTGTTACCTGCATACAATCCTATGTCGTTCGAATCTGAAATGCTTTCAGACTTTTCATTACCATCTGCATCTCCGTCATTCGTCATGCGTATTGGTTGAAGCTCATAATTTTCCGGATTACTCCCGCTTTCAACGCATTGGTTTGGAACTTCAATATCAGTGGATTCAGCTAGCGTTTCAGTTTCCACAGCTCTTTTGTTGTTACAGAAAGTCAACAGACTTTGTTGATGAAATCGTTTCATTTTTTGAAATAACCTCAACAAACTGTTTTAAGCAGCTGCGGGAAAGAGCGAATAAATACTGATTTTGAATTACAAGGATACAGACAAAACAGAAGTTTCACTTTCTCACTCCGTTTGAAAATGAAAGAATCCACCCACATGGCCAACGCACAGCTCGGAATCAGTAAAGTATCAAAACAGGTGGCTGGGCAGTGAAGTGAGGTGTCGAGTGTCAGTGCACGTGTCCTAGTAACGACCGGCGTCAGGCAGAGAGGAGCGGTGACACGTGACACCATCCCTGGTCTGGTCAATTAGGAGTTGGCGCCGCAAAAACTTACATCCGTCTTCCTGACCACGGATATGAGCCACCCTTCTTTCTCTGACCTCTGTCTCCTTCGCGCAATGATCTTTCACTGAATCCGTACGTAGCAGTTGGATTTTTCCAGCAGTAAATATTCATGATTCAGAAACTTTTCTCATAACACAAATTTTGATTTAACATTCATTTATAAAAATCATATTGGAAAGCACAGTTTGATTATTTAACCTTATTTTGACAGATAACATAAAAAATGAAACAGATTTGGGGGCAGGCCTCTTTGGCCTACCCTCTAAATACGCCCCTGAGACGAACGCATAGCTACTGCGACGATGTCAAGCTTTGCTCCGTTAAAGGATGGTTCGTAGCTGTACCGAAATGACTGGCGGAAGAGTACAAGAGAAAGCGGTTACGTTGATGGGAGGAGAGCGATAAATATTGTAGTGATACGCTACAGAAAATAGGTCCAGATTATCCACCCTTTATTTTGTTGTATCCTGTACGCTGTTGGCAGGACAAACTGGAAAAAACCTCTTTAATTTACAAAATGTACTTATCAGTGAGACAGAAACTGGCCTGCAAACAAAGTATTAACAGGCGGAGAAGGAAAACTGCAGTGGCACAGCAAATCAGCTACGAATGGAAGCCGTTCTAAGCAGAACCGAAAGTTTTACTTCACCAGTTTCCTGTACAACAGAGAAAGCCATATTCGTACTTTCTAATTGAAATCAGGGAATCGTGTATAAAAGAACGAAACATTTCTCGACATCTGCTTTAAAAACAATGACAAAACATGAATGAACTACATTCTGTAGCGTATGAGTACATGGTGCTTCGCTCTCCTGGCAAAAACGTACGTGGTTGTTCTTGTAGTTATCCGCGCGTGAATTACACGACACAACGAACCTTCCTTTCAACGGAGCAAAGCTTGACATCATCGCGGTAGCAATGCGTTAGGCCTACCTCAGCGTCTCTTCACAGCATCGCGCTTACTCGTAAATGTTACGATAAAAATATTTAAAAGACATTTAAAACATGAAATTTCTGCACCATTTGCCAATAATTTCCATACTCTAAAATCTGTACGTCGCACTTTACCCAGGTACTAATATTTTTCTGACGAAATAATTTAGAACGCTAATCTGCACATTCTACATTTCATATCGTTACCTAAGATATGAAATAACTGTTACAAAATTAAAAAAAACAAACTTACCTTTCCACTTATCTTCATATTTTTGTATTTATATATTTGTTTGTGTATGTCTTTATTATGTTTATGTATGTAAATTTAAATGACATGAAATCACATAAGCCGCCCCGGTGGCGCAATGGTCTAAGCGATGGCCTCTGACCATTCGTCCGAACGGGGTCCGGGTTCGAATCCCGGTGAGGCATGGATGTTGTGTTTGTCTTACGGCACTGGTTCTTTCCCTTCCCTGGAACCAGTGACCCTAAATTAGGGACGGGCGACTGCTTATAGCCCATTGAGTTGCTCACGGTGGTCGTTTAACCTCCAATCAAAAAAAAAAAATCACATAAACCATAGCCGCTCGGATCGCATCTCAGAAGTAATCCCACGGGACACATGAAGATAAGCCCCACCCATATGTGTCGTCACTGAATCTGAATACCGCCCTCTGATTGGCCGAGATTTCCCCAGTCCCGTATTAATGTAAGGTTTGCTTAAATGCGCCCTCGACGCGTAAATTGCATTTCGCCAGACCGGGTAACTTTCTACCTTCCCCTTTCTACTTCGCTTCCGTGTCACTTTCCTTTCGGGCGCTCTAGCCCAAATCTCCTAGTTTCCTATTTCTAAGGGTTGTTTAAGACCTGGGGTCAAACACTCCCTTCCTAAAATCCTCTACATATGATACATATGATGAAAATTGCATTTCGACATGTAATGCGCGATTACGCTCTCTAGACCAATCACACGCTAGCCAGAGATTCAGGATTTCTTTTAAGGGGCGGAGCTAGAAACTGAGGTCACGTGCAAAGCGAATGGTTTTCCTTGCCGTATTACTCCGCGTTACAAAAGAAACGCTCCTGCGTGAAATCCTTCACAGTAAAATTTTAGTATTATTAGTAAAAACAGAATATGTGACACAACGTCAATAATAATGTTGCTGACCTTTCTTAAAATATTTGAGAAAAATATCCAGGTTTCATCACTCCTTCTAAGCCAGGTCCAAGCTTCAGCATTTTCTACTAAATGGCTGTGTTTATGATTCACTTCTATGATAGCAGTAAGGCTTTCTTTAACATATGCATCTCTGTAGCGAACATCTTTACTATCCCGTTTTATTCTTATGGATAAACTTGCTTTGTAGTTTTTATTTTTCTTTGTCAGCTCTTAATCCTTGTAAAGAAGAAATACATATTATTATTTTTTTATTATTATTATATATTTTTATTTATTGTTATTTACTTTTTTTTATTATTACTTACTTTTTATTTATTCTTATTATTTTCTTTTCATTTATTAAGGTGACCAGACGTCCTCGTGTTCTGGGGTTAGTCCTCAATTCCGCAAAAATTGTCTGAGGACGTCAAATGCTCTCAATTTCTTATTTTTTTTTTTTTTTTTTTTTGACTCAATGTTTGAAGTTTACCCCCAAAACTGAAATAGTGGCCATTAAAAGAAATTTAAACTTTCGGGATGCTCAGAAAAGTCGGAACATCATTGTCCCCAGCTTCATAACACGCAGTATTCATGGGAGACATGCCGAACATCGTGCAAAGTCATGTCAATAATTGTGGTTGTAGGGAAAAATTTAATCCCTCCCCACTAACGAGATCAATGGCCTGACGGTACGTATCTAACCGTTACGCACACCAGGCAATGGCTCACGGAATCGAGCATCCATCTTGTCTTCTTCGTCACAGCGCGAAGTTATCCGCTTACGGTAAGATCACTTTGCTTGGCATCTGTTCGAGGAACACGTAATCCTAAAGGTCGTAGCTTGTAATCCTGCTTTAATTAACGTTCTTCTGTTAACGAATAATCCAGTGGTGCACAACAGGAAACACAAACACCATTCCTTGTAGGTAACTATTTAATTACAAACAAATAATTCTATTATTCTAAGACATATTTTCAATGACATTCTTCTCCTCCGCTCCATTCTCTCCGCCGCGCTGCTGCCACCTACCGAGAGATTTGAGAAACAGTTCAGTCTGAAACTCTACATCCTCCCACCTTTGATTTGGTTGGGACAAATCAAACAAATAAAGTGGATTAGCAGGTGAAGTGCAGTTATATATTTAGCCGTTCCGGCGGTTTACGTCTTCGACCAGTTCTTGAACTCCCTGTCGGAGATTCACGCAATGTCGGATCATCTTCAGAGCACACTTCTAATGGATAGAGTTTCGGAAGTGGCCGGAGCAAAGTACCTCATTGCGTCTTAACTTGGGCCACACGGGGATGGCCGTCTCCTCCAGGAAAGAGTTTCTCAGTTCTAGCCATAGGCCAGTGTATCCGTTTCTGATTATTTAATCCGACCAAAACTACATCCCCGACCTTGAGATCCAACTTCTTCTCAGTCGCTTTCAAAACCAATTGTTCCAGACATTCTTTACGGAACCGACTACGCAGTTGATCACGAAGCTTTTGGCAGTAAGCCATTCTTCCTTGCAGCGTATTCCGACTGATATAGTCCAAGTCTAGCACACCAATCTCTCTTACTTCTTGTAGGAACATGGAAGGTGTTAGAGGTGCCAAATCTTCGGATTCGGTAGAAACACAAGTAAGGGGCCGACTATTAATGACAGCCTCCACATCACAGATAACTGTGACTAGCTCTTCATAATTCACGGACGATCGTCCGAAAACTCGTACTAGTAGAGCCTTCATGGAGCGGATCAAACGCTCCCACCATCCACCCCACCAGGGAGCCGCAGGAGGATTAAATCTCCACTAAATGGGTTTTAACTTATCACATACCATGATCTTCTCCCAGTTGAGGGCGTTGTCCGTCCTTGAAAAATGTGTTCCGTTATCAGAATAGACGATCGTTGGCCTTCCTCTTCTAGCTATAAATCTTCGGAGAGCTTGAATGAATGCTTTTGTGCTAAGCGAAGTAGTGACTTCCAAGGGGACTGCTTTGTAAACGGCACATGTATATAGTACGACCCAAACTTTTAATCTTCCACGGAGTAGAAGAGGACCACAAAGATCGACTCCGCAGACTTCAAAAACTGCCACATCTCTTACACGGTCTAATGGTAGTTGAACTGGTACTGTGGTAGGTGTTTTAGCCGAGAACCTCTTGCACTTTACACACTTGGTAATGACGCTTTTGACGGTGCGGTTAAATTTGAGAATCCAGAACTTCTCTCTAAGTTTGGTAACGAGCGTCTGAACGCCTACATGACAATTGGACAGATGGCAGTCTCTAATTAAACAAATAACTACATGATTTTTACTTGGGAGCAAAATGGGGTATCTAAATGAGAACTCGTCCTCTCTGGCAATAATTTTACGCTTGACTCGTACTAACTCGTTTTTGTCTTTGATCACTGCGAGACCTGTTTTCATCAAGTCTTTTGCGAGCATGGATTCTCGTTGCACAATACGCCATAAGTGAATTTCGGCGTCTTCAATTTCGGTTGCACTCAATGTCTTTGAAGTTTCAAATAACTCACACCGACTTCTCTTAACGAATCTTCGGATCCAGGCTGAAATTCTAACAATGTGGGAGAACCTTGAAAATTTCTCAAAAATCGTCGAATTCTCTGGTTGAATAACCAAGGACATTGTTTTTCGCTTTCGCTGTTCAGAGCTAATCAATGCTTCCTCAACAGTATCATTACCACTTCGCCAATTTTGGGGTGGGCTCTTCAACCATTCGGGACTCTCCCATCATCTGGAGCTTATGAGTTGATCAGAACTGCAACCCCTTGAAGGGAGATCCGCAGGGTTCCTGCTTCCAGGAACGTGTGTACAGTCATCAGAGTTAGTGAGTTTCCGAATTTCTTGAACTCGAATATTGTCATGGCGAAAATTTTAACCTCTGGTGAATTTCAGAGAGACCTGATCAATCTTTCTGTTGGTTTATCAGAGATTAATTAATGCAAAAATTTTCTTCCATGACATACGTTAGAAGAAAAATTCCTGGTTGAAAGGCAGGGGAATTCGTGCGCAAAATTCGCTTGTCTTAATCACAACCAGGAAAACAAAATTTCGTGTTGGTGAAATGAAAGAAAAAAAAAGAATAATATTTGATTTAACTAACTTTGGGCTTTTGAAAATAATTAATTTATCGGTTCTTTTATCGCGATAGGAAAAGGCGAGTAGGTGTGCAGCTCAGAGAATCAAAATTAATTTTAGTTTAACATCACGGAACGAGAGAAAAAGAAAATTAAAATTAGTGATTTTCTGCAAGGCAAGAATTCGCCATTTTTGCTTTCCTGTTTCCAAGCGTCGTGGAAAAGTCACCAAAAGTGTAACATCTTTTCGTCTTTTGGGGAAGGAATTCAGCAACAGAAATCTATTTTTAGACCTCAGGGTCAAAAGCGGGGTGCCTACGTGTGAAGGTCAGAGGTCACTCGAGGCGTGGGAGTGAAGATTCCGTTGGGGAGTCGTGAGTTGCTAGGCTGAAGTTTCGACCAATGAGAGGGGTCAGCGGTTTTAAGCACCCCAGAGTTTTATCCGTTGAGAAGTCACTGTTGTTCTGGTCGCTGCGTTAGCTGGTGTACAGCAAAAAGAAAGCAAAAATTTCTCCTCGCCTTTTGGTGGGGAGGGGGCAGTCAGAATGAGATGCACTGGGGTCTGTTGGCCCTGTGTGAAAAAAAAAATCTTTTTCTTTGGCCTGGTCGGCAGTAAGAATGACTGGCCGCTAGCTGTGTTCCCGTATTCTGAAGTGACTCTAAAATCGGTCAGCTAAAGTGATTGTTTTCAAGGATCTCGTTGCCGGAGATGAAATGACCGCTGATACACCCAAATTATCAAGTAGCGGTCGACTGCCGTGTTGGGTGCAGATGGCGGAGAAGGATCAGACCCGATTTCTTACTTCCAAGCCCAACGTGCCTGAGGACCGAAAGTCCACCTATTGTTGTTGCTGCCTCCATATTTTAACGCTGGGCTGCGCCTAGGCTTCGGGGAGAAGGCCATGGCTATCATGGACGGCCTTGTGAATGACATCGCCTTCGAATGCTGAATTGTCGAGCTGGGCCCACTACTGATTACAACAAGGGGTCCACCAACAGGGTTCCAAAATGCCCGTTTCCTGTTTCGTTGGCCAAACACACTGTGGCAGAAGAAAGGAAAAGAAAAAAACAACCTTGGAGGTGAAGTGAAAATCAACCGGGACAGTGGTGTTCTCTCAGGGAGAGTTTTTTTTTTATTTATTTATTTTATCTATTATTAGGCTGTGGAAACCTTTTTTTTTATTATTATCGACGGTTAGTGTGCTTGTCAGGAAGTGTTGCTGCCCCAGTCCTAAAGGTAAATTTCTCTCGGCATTTTCTTTTTTGTATTATGTTGTGGTTTCTTTAAAATTATAAAACGAGTTGGTTTTAATATCCTAGGCTGTTTAAATAAATTTCATGTCATCTTCTGTGGATAGGTAATTGAAAAACAAAACGAAACAAAGTAGTGGAAGTGGATAATTTTCTGGGTCATGTAGGGATAGATGATATAATAAGAATATTAAGTTATTTCGGAACGAACACCTCTCCAGACCAGTATTTCTCTTAGGTGAAATTTAACTCTTTTTGTGCTCGGTGATTTTTGTATTTGTGAAGTAGAATGTGTATTTATGAACTTAGCGTAGGTGCCATGTAGTGGGGAATTTTTCTTGTAGGCTGGTAATTATTTTGGTTTAGTGTTTTGGTAAATTTAGGTGCTAAATTACTCTTTAAAATTTAATTTTTGTATTAGTGAGGGCTAATTTCTAGTTTCAGCCCGTAGATTAGAAAAACAGGTTTTTATGGGGAAAAGAATATAAGAATTGGGCATACAGGCAGATATGAGCATATGTATAGTGTGACTAAAAAAATAACCCGAATAGCTGTTGTGTTTCTTCAAGAAGTGATGATTTTTTCAGGAAAAGAGTGATCTAGGGAGTATGGTGATGTATAGATTTTTCAGGAAATAAAGTAAGGTTTGGTATAGTGTGTCAAGTATGGTGTTATTGAGCTTTCTGGGAAATGAGTGTGTTCCTGGGAAATAAAGATAAGTGATTTTATGGGAAATGAGTGTGTTCCTGGGAAAATAAGGATATGAAGTGTGTTCCTGGGAAAATAAGGATATGAAGTGTGTTCCTGGGGAAAATAGGATAAGAAGTAATTTTCTGGGAAAAAGGGTGATGTGTTGAATTTTCTGGAAAATGGACGAAGAGATATTTTGGGGACAAGAGAACTCTTGTGGGATACTTTACCCTATGTAGACAATGCCGTGGGGTCTGAAAGGGTGCACGAAACAAATTGGGGGATTTGTTTTCTGCCCAAGTAAGCTTGTTCGGTCCATAGGAGGTGGTACCTATGAGGGGAGTGATATAGGTTGTCCCCAAATCAGAGTGAAGGAACAGAAAAGGGTTAGGTCGCACTTTGCTCCACTACACTGTATAAGCTGGGAATGGATTCACGACCCATTCCCGCCTTCAGACTCAAACTTTGTTGTTCTCCCCGAAAAATAGTGTTTTTCTTGAGATGTGGGACTCATTGGTTGAGATGATTGTTTGGCTTTATGCCCGAGTTGATTATTACATGGGTGCCAGTTGACTGGAAAACTTATAGTATGGATTTGAAATGTTGGATTTTCATGATGATGGTGTAAGTAAGATTCTCTTGTCGGTGTAGCAATTTAATGATAACTTTGTGTAATTTGAATAAGGTATCTAGTGCATTAGGTTTTGGTATGGTGTATAGAATGGGTTGAGTATCCGGTAATGCTTGAAATGTTGATTGTAAGACAAATGTTGATTTAAGACAGGGTTATGCTGATTTTAAGACAAATTTTCCTGGAAGGGTAGAATCTTTTATTAAATTAACTTTCATTATACGTAGAATTTTGGCAGTTGTTATAGTAGTTTAAAATTAAAAGTGGATTCGGAAGTCTGGTCTGAGAAGGTCGGTTCGAGCGATTTAATTAGAACAATATAGTGTACACATATGCATATAATATTTTTTTTGAGAGAGAGTGTGAGATATTTTCACTTCAAATACTTAAGTTGTACACCATGTTAAATCAAGTGTTGGTGCTGTTAAAGTACAATGAAATTCTTGTGTTTATTATTTTTATCAGTAGTGTCCCTAGTGCTAGTTTTTCTTGGAAAGAAACTAACCTGTCATCCGTTTATTTTTATTGGGCCCTGTGGCCAGGCATAAAATCTGTGACCTAAAAATTTAACTTGTTAAGTTTTTAAAATAAATATAGGCCAAGTGGCCTTTCAAAAACCTAAACCTTAGTCCAGTGAAGTTTTAGGCATTTTCAGTTTAAATTTTCATCACATGGTTCAAGTGCATCCCCCTCAGCAATGACTGAGGTGGGAATGTAATCTGAGGTTATAACCGTAAAATCAATGTTTTTGTCCTAACTAGCTAATTTGATCATCGCCACTTCCAAAAGGTTATTTACACGTGTACATTGTATACCATTAAATTTTATTGTTTACAAATTTGGTACACATGTAAACAATAGTTACCTTTTCTTACACTTTCAGGTGTATCTACTCATCAAATGCAAACAACGCAAACAATACAATAGTAACTTTTGGGAGATACCAAATTCAGTGGTGCATTTTATTTTATTTTCCTATTTTGTTTCATGGCCTTATTCAAAATTTCAGTTTTGTTTCGAAATGCATCCACCCATTTCCCAAATTTAAATTTTCCATAATTTCCATATTAAATTTCAATACCAGCATAAATATAACGCTTTTAATAAATAACAATCAATTCAATATATTCAAAATAAATTCAAATTTTTTTTCACCAAAACAATATGTACGAACGTACCCCACTGATCCGTTATCTTAATCCAAGCCAGAACAGTCGTAGAGTCCGTCTAGTATCTCACCAGAACTATATTGGTGTTTAGTGCTTCTAACACAAATCTTGCAAGACGAGCTCCCAGCGTGCAGGCAAGTAGTTCCAACCTCGGGATAGTCATCTTCTTTCGGGGAGAAAGGCGCGATTTTTAGCTCCCAAGAAGTGGACTTCCACTCCCGTGGGCGTCTCACAACGTAGGAAGATTGCAGTCGCATAGGCATTCTGACTGGCGTCGCAAAACACATGAAACCCCAAAACCTACTCTTCGAGAAAATGTTAGTTCATTTAGTGAGTTCAAATCCTCAACCCATTTGAGAAATTTAAGTTGCAATTCATTCAGCAAGGGGTATCCCAGTCTTTCTTGTCGGCCCGTGCCTGCTGCACCTACAATTTGGCAGGAAACATCACTGGAGCTAAAATTCCAATTGGTTCAAAAAATGTTTGTGTCATAGATAAGATTTCTCTCTTAGAGACAGGAAGAGATCTTGACTCAATTTTGCATCTGATACCAAGGGTATCTTCGTTTCGATTACACAAGAGTCCCAATAAAGGTACTGTCTCTTCAAAATAAATATCAATGTGAGGTTGCTCAGCTAGGAAGTTTTCTGCAACTTCATTAATGGTACCATACATCCACATTCACAAATCCATTCTGGCTTCTGTAAACAATTTTGCAGACTTCAAGATGAATTCTCTTAATTCTCTCGGATCATTCACCGAGGTGACACAGTTGTCAATATAGAAGGTTTTGCTAAGAGTCTCCGCAAATGATGAAACTTCCTCCGATGCATTAGAGAGAAGATGTCGTTTCACGGCTGCCAAGAGAAAGGGGCTGCATGCGAGTCCAAAAACCACTCTTCTGTTGTAACGTATACTCTAGATTCAGTTTCCTTTTGATTTTACTATCTCTTGTTATTTTATTTTCCTATGTAAATTATCTTCTTACTTAACGAGATGTTATTTCTCCCGCTGAATGATATGTGGCAACGAGTGTAGTCATGGCGTGGTGGTAGGCAGTATAAATAGGCGCGTTCAACGATACCTAGAGAGAGCTTTTGTGTACGTGGGAGAGCTTTTGTTTATGTGCGAGGAGAGCTTTTGTGTTACGTGAGAGAGCTTCGTTCTATGTGATTAGGTTCTTCTTCATTATTGTGATACGATTTGTGTGACTAGTAGATTGTGTGTTGGATAATACCAGGAGTTTTCAAATAAAAGGTTTTTAAGTAAGTACGTTTTTCTCAGTTCATAGTACTGTCAGACATCTGTCTGGCCGTTGGGTCTCTGTCATAAAGTGTCTCCATTAAGTACCACCAGTAAAACTTTATTCATGATATAATAATAACTACAACAACAACCATTATAAAAACTAATTCATTATACTGTGTTGAAACACCTGGATCCTATTGCTGTCATCCCACCATAGGAACCTCAAAAAATCCCGATCCTCCTTCTTAACTTCAATCTGCAAAAAGGCACGTCTGATATCGGCGGCTACTCGAATGACATCTTTCCTAAACCTCAGTAAAATAGACGGTATCTCTTCCATCAAATTGGGTCCTCGGACCAGACAATCATTTTTTTTGGAGGTTTAACGACCACCGGGAGCAACTCAATGGGCTATAAGCAGTCACCTGTCCCTAATTTATGGTCACTGATTCCAGGAAAGGAAGAGAGCCAGTGCCGTAAGACAAACACAACATCCGTGCCTCACCGGGATTCGAACCCGGACTCCGTTCGGACGAATGATCAGAGGCCATCGCTTAGACCACTGCGCCACTGGGGCGGCAGACAATCATTAAGTGAAGAAGACTCCTGCCCCTGACAGTAAGCATCAAATACTGGTCTCATTCGAGTCGTGGAACTATCAAGTTTCACTACGGGATGGTGCGGAAGGTAGTGGCTCTTCTCCTCCAATTCATGCAAGGGTACCCTCTCTATCACCTGTTTATCTAGCCACTCCTGTAATACTTGATCGTACTCCCAATACTGATTCATAGCTTTAAGCTTCTTCGTCGTATTGAAGAGTATCTTTTCTGCAAGATGTCGATTGGAAACAAGGTATTGTCGATTATTCAACCAAGGCAGACTTACACAGTAGCGTTCATCTTCCCTTCTGTCAACGGTGCTTAAAACTGTTCTTGGACTTCTTCCGCCAAAGTTGTTGACACAGGCATCTGGCTCTCTTATACCTATAGTCTCCAGATCCCAGAGTTCCTGAACGTTCTTGTTCTTAACAATCATGCAGGTCACTGACCCGACAGCTGCCTTGGGTTCTTCATCATAGCAGGTTGATCCACAAATCGTCCAACCCAATTTCGTTTCGATCGCTGTCAGGCCTCCTGGAAGCTGATTGATTCGACATGTCAAAATTTGACCATAAATGTCACTGCCAATCAAAAGATCGATCTACAGACAGCCAGGTCCCCAATCAGAGATCCATATCCCCCTCTGGTTTAATTCTTTCAATATTCGACTGTTAGGGTGGCGGGGAATCTCTCCGCAAATCAGTTTCTGATTTAAAAATTCTAATTCCAAGACAGATTTTGAACAAAAATCGGTACCCTGCAATTTGACACGGTAAATCTTGCGTTCCTTTGGCGCAGTGCGAACCCCTCCAAAAAGAGAATGTGCCAGATGCATTTCCCCACACGGGGATAACTGGTTTTCCAGTTATTTGGGGAGCGGCGCCCCCACGGCCCGAGCTGACCTTGTGACTGGTCAACATCTGATGTCATGCCACCGCTTGTTTTTTATTTTGGTACTGTTGGTGTTTGCAGGGACGGCTGTTCATCCAGCTGTTGGGGAGTCGCGGCCCCACGATCCCGAGCTGGTCTTGTGTCTCGCTTTTTTGTTTTTATTTATTTTCTCCACTGGCTAGTTGCCCGTGTTGTATACTCTACCTAATCGCTACCACGTTATGTACTAACACCCCGGTCTTGTGGTTTTGTTACCCTCCACCACTAACTGATTTATATTAACCGCTCAGTTCGTAGGTTGCTGAGATTCCGTTTAGGTTCCCTGCCAGGATTTGTCTTCTTTGGATTTCTTTTTTTCCTTTTAGCTGGTTTGGGTGCTAGACCTACCTGCATGTTTGCCGCGTGCGGAGACCCGTGAGGCGGAAATGGGATGTCTGGCGGCTGAGGTCGCAGGAGACCGGATAAGTGCCTCCTGTGTACCAACACTCCTCTTCGACCCCGGCTTCGCTGTAAACGGGAGGCTAGAGACTAACCCACCTCTAGTCAGAAGTCTTGTACCAAGTTGTGTGCAGGGCTTTAGCGGCTTTCTTGTCGTATAGCACGGCAGGGTAAGCCCGGGGGCTGTGGGATCATGCCAAAGGCATTGGCATGACGGTACCCGGAGGCCGAAGTGTCCGCCGAGTGCGTGTGATCACAGCCAACGGACTATATCTGCAACGTATAAGCTCCAGAACTGTGTCCAGCGTCATTTTCTTGGCTTGCAGACCTCCAGTTCTCCCTTGTAGGGCTCGGTGGTGGGTGGAGTAGTCTGCAGACGAATCTTCCTCCTTTTTTCCATGGGTAAACACAAGAACAAAAACTCCAGATTTAAGTCACCTGAGAAACTGATCGTTGACAACGACTCTCCTTCGTCTTCTCAACCTACCAAGTCTCATACCCTTAAACGGTCTTTAGACCTTGACCTGGACCAAGAATGTGGAACCTCTTCTTCGGCAGCTGTACCAGTCGCTCCGAAGCGTCGTCTCCCCTCGATTGCTGTGACTACGCATGCTACACACTTACTTGTAGAATCCATCGATCCGAATGAGAGACTGTCCACCAGATCTCCCTTTTTCATTTCTAAAGCTTTGGACGCTGCGGTTGGCCCCTTGAAGTCTGTGAGGAAGCTTCGCTCTGGGGACCTGCTTGTCCAAACTTGCAGTGTTTCTCAGAGTAACACTTTTCTGCACCTCACTAGTCTTCAAGGCATTCCTGTAAAAGTGACACCTCACCCGTTTCTTAACACCTCTCGGGGTGTTATTTCGGAGTTTGATCTCTTGCCATGCAGTGAAGACGAATTGGTGACTGAACTTGCAGATCAAGGTGTTATTGCTGCACGTCGTATGATGTTCCGGCGCGATGGTTCCTTGATTAAGTCTAAAAATGTAATCTTGACTTTTAACTCCCCGAAAGTTCCGACCGAAATCAAGGCTGGCTACTTGGTCTGTGGAGTTCGCCCGTACATTCCCAGTCCTCTGCGCTGTTTCAGGTGCCAGAGGTACGGGCATTCCCAACGTTTCTGTAAGAGTTCCGCTCGTTGCGCGAATTGTGGCTCCAGTGAACATGACGGGGATGGTTGCACTTCTGCGGCCTGCTGTGTTAACTGCGGTGAGGCCTATGCAGCTTACTCCCGCAACTGTATGAAATAGAAGGACGAGATGGCGATCCAGCGCCTCAAGACCCTGGAAGGCCTCTCGTACCCTGCTGCCAAGGCCAAGTTGGGTATTCCCAACAACCGACAGCGTACTTTTGCCGCAGTAGTTCAGTCTCTGCCACAACCCGTGCAGCCCTTTGTTCCGCGCCCTGTCGCTCTCGCCGCACTTGCCAAGCGATCTACAGCTGAACAAGCGACACAGGTGGATTTCCCCGAGCTCCAGCTTTTTCGAATAGCTGAGTCTGGGCCTTCTCTTTTGAAGACGACCGACTCTTCCAGTTCCCAGCAGAAAGCCTGCACGTGCGGAAGACCCGGCCCTAAATCCGCAAAGGTGTGCAGTGTCCATCCAACTGTCGCGGTCCACCTGACCAACATTGCAACTGTCTCGGACTCAGCGAGGTCCCCACCCTCAACCAACATTATAGAGGAACATCGGGGGGAGGAGAGTGACAGTTCGTCCCCAGCCTCAACCAACATTGCAGAGGAACATGAGGGGGAGGATAGTGACAGTTCGTCCTCGCCCTCGGCCAGCATTGCATTGGAGTGTGTGGGGGAGGAGAGTGACTCATCCTATGTGTAGTTGTGTTCGATTTCGTAATGTGTTTTATCATTCTCATTCCTCAGTTTTACTTAATCGGCTTGTTTCTCACCATTGTACCATGTTTTTCATACTGTTTGTTTCATTGTCTTTTTTGGCCCTTCCTTCGTACTCATGGTTCGGTTTTACTTGGTCAGCCAGATTTTGCGATTTATGCCCCGTTTTTTAATTTTGTCTGTTTGTCTTGTGTCTGGCGCTCTTTGGCCAACCATGGCCCTTGCGCCAATAAAATCTAATAACCAACCAACCAACCAACCAGATGCATTTTCCTTGAAATTTCCAGGCCCAATTCTTCAGCCGCGGCCTCTAATATGTAAAATTTCTGGGAGCCACAATCTAACAGCGCACGTACACGTTTAGTTTTGCGTTCCCCAACGGATCTTCACCAACAAAATCATTAAGGCCACTTCTCTAGTGCACTCCTGCTGAGAGAATGCATTTTGAACCACTGGTTCCTCCACTTCACTTTTACGTTTATAGTTCATTGACTTAGAGGGAAGTTCTGGACACATTATAACTAGGTGCTCTTTGAAACAAACATGGCATTGCACAAAACTCTTGCATGAATTTGCGAAGTGACTGGGCTTTTAACATTTAAAACAGCACCTCTTTTCACATACTTTTGACATTTTTTCTTTCAAGGGCAGAGACTGTACATTCATGCAGTCTTTACTAGCATGAGATTTCCCACAAAAAAATGCAAATTGGTTCTCCTTTCAATAATAAACCCGCAGCAGTAGGTGCGCTAAATTCTCTCTTCTTAAACTTGTCCCTTGAGGCCTCTTTAGTCGTGGCTCCCCCAAAACCTTTTCGCGCTAAGGAAAGTCTTTCTTCACCCTTAACTTCTCCTTTCAAAAATTCTAATAATCTGGAAAGACAGGATTTGGTGGAAGGATATGGAGCCATATCCGCACTCAATGAATATCGTTGCCACGCCTTCAAAGCCTCCTCGGACGGATAGGATTCCACCATAGGATAGAGCCACGCAGCGTTCGTATCCAAGCTAATACCCATAGACTCCAAGGCTCTCGAATGAGCTTCGATTTTGTCAAAAAGTTTCGATAAATGCACTCGATCCCTCTCACTGGAACGTACATTTTTAATAATCAATTTCAACAATTCTCTAACATATACCGCAAAGAGCAACTCCTTTTTCCCAAAACGTTCTTCCAATGCTGAGACTGCTTTGGAATAATTCTCTGAAGTTAGCGGATAACTATCCACGAGTTTCCTCGCTCGGGTACCAGGTTGCATGGATTGATAAAGATACTGAAACTTATCAGAATCATGTAATTCTTCATCCTCATGTATCTCCTTGAATTGCGACCAGAAACTTAACCAATTTATTAATTCACCATCAAATTTCTTAATTTCGATTTTAGGTTGTTTGTAACATTTTCCCTTCGTTCCAACATTCTCTATGCTGTTAGCCTCAACTGCCACAACTTTATCTGCGACATTTAATTTTTCATTAACTAAACGCGTCATAGTTATGCATGTTTCAGAATAATATTCGGCACTCTCAACTTCAACCGATAACTGCTCCTCATTAACCTCTGAATCCAATAAATTTTTTATCATTTTATCATCGAGCTCCTTTAATTCTCTCATCAAATTCTGCAGTTTGTCGAATTTGTCTCTGTGAACACCGCCATCAAATTCTTCTTTAGTAATTTCTTTCTTCAATACATTAGCAGTCTTCGTGAAAGAAGTTCGAACGACCGCACGTTTGGTTTTTATACGTTCCATAGTAATGCCATACAATCAATGATTCAATATCTAATCGATCCTCAATTCCCACGAGTCTTGTCGCGGACGCCAAATTTCTGTAGGGAAAAAAATAATCCCTCCCCACTAACGTGATCAATGGCCTGACGGAACGTATCTAACGGTTACGCACACCAGTCAAAGGCTCGCGCAATCGAGCATCCATCTTGTCTTCTTCGTCACAGTGCGAAGCTATCCGCTTACGGTAAGATCACTTACCTTGGCATCTGTTCGAGGAACACGTAATCCTAAAGGTCGTAGCTTGTAATCCTGCTTAAATTAACGTTCTTCTGTTAACAAATAATCCAGTGGTGCACAACAGGAAACACAAACACCATTTCTTGTAGCTAACTATTTAATTACAAACACGACAACAAACAAATAATTCTATTATTCTAAGACATATTTTCAATGATACACATCTTTCATCTAGTGTGACGTGCTCCATAAGAGGTCCCTCACGGCTTTGTGACCAATCGTCATGAAATGACAGAGGGCGCTGGCATCGGAAGTTACGTTAGGATGCTTCATCGGCTTCATGCTATTCAATGGTGGGAAGTTTGTTTGCCAAGGATTTGCTGCCTTACGAAACTTCAAATTTTCACAAAACAAAGGTTAGTGGAGGGAATTCTTTTTGACAGTATTTTTGCTAATTCGTTGTAGCTCGATCATAACAGTAATGCACTAGGTAATTCAACAGTTGATCACTGAAACGCAATAGGCTTATTCCGGTGTTGGTTTTATTCAACTGTGAACTGTGGATTGTTTATAACGAAATTTATTTCCGAAATTAGTAACTTTTTATTCGTGAAGATGTAGAAGTTGATCAAGTATTGGCTGTCACGCGTTAAACCTACTGTGTGGTTAAACTTAAGTGCAGTACTGAAATCGACTGCAACAGTTATAAGATCATAAGGAAATAATGTCAGCTGTGAAAGGACTGGTAAATTCTGCATTAGCAAATAATAAAAAACATAGAAAACGGAAAAGGCAAAGCAGCTGTTTTGTGCCAGGATGTAATACTGGCTATAAATCCTGCAAAAATAAAATATCACTCTTTGCTGTCCCCGAAATACCTGATATGTTGAGCAAATGGGATAAGGCAATCCCAGAGCTGATAAGAAACTTGATGAAAGTTGTGTTGTATGTGCCTTGCACTTTGAATCTAAATTCATGGAGATGCATTATCGTTCCACTATTCAAGGTAAGGAAGTTCTAACATGCCGAGACAAACCATTACTCAAGCCTGACGCCATACCTACTATTTTCCCAAATTTACCGAAATATTTAAGTAAACCTTTACCAAACAAACGTTCTACAAGGATTACATCTTCTGTACCAGAAAAAAAGAGAAAATTGGAGGACAATCCTCGTTTAATAGATACCAACACAAAAATGAATGAAGACCTTATTTCATTTGAAGAAATATGCAACGTTACTTTGCCAACAAAATTTTGGGTAACTGTTACATATGAAGAATCTCCAAATGTTGTGTGCTTTATGAAATGGAAAACATACTCAAAAGAACATACCAGTCCTGATACAAAAATTGTTGTTGAAAAATGTTCAGAATCTGAAATTTCATGTATTGTGTACCATAAAGGTATAGAAATTGTTAAAGAGAAAGTAAATTCATGTAAAAGTTTGGAAACCATACTGGAAAAGGCCAATTCCTATCACAGCTGTCGTGGTGTTGGAACTCTTGAAGAATTTCCAGAAATACCTAAGCACAAAACAGGTGAGCAACTCCTTACTCGAAATCGGAAGTTTTGGCAAAACAGGAAATGTGTTGGTCATGTTAGTGAAAATGGAGCAATATGTTCAGCATGTCAGTACCAGCGCAAGCTTTTATTAAATCACAGATCTGTGTTAAAAAGACGAAGAAATGGTAGACCTGTTCTGACATGTGGAATAAAGTTAAAAATGGCACATCAAACTTCAAAGCGATTAAAACAACATACAGTCTTTTTGAGAAATAAAATTAAAAACTTAAAAGTTAGAAACAAAAAATATACATCTAATAACTTGACTAACAAGTTGAAATTTTTATCTCATAAGCAACAATTAGCCATAGGTGAATGCATTAAAGCTTCAGAGCGGAAGAGTGTAAAAGGTATGAGGTATGACAGCAGTTGGTTGTTAGAATGCATTATAATGAGAATGAAAAGTCCCCGGCTCTATGAGCACATGAGGTTAAACAAATTACTTATTTTGTCTAGTCGAACCTGTTTGAAAAAATATGTAAAATCATATCAAGCTGGTTATGGATTTAATAAGAAAATGTTTGAAACTTTGAAAGGTAGAACTGCTGAATTAAATTCTTTCGAAAGGCATGGTTGCATAGTTTTTGATGAGATGAAACTTTCTGAGCACCTGCAAATAAGTCAAGTGGGACTATTCAGGGATATGTTGATTATGTATTGTTTACACCTGCGGAGAAAAAACATGAGTTATGTGACCATGGTTTGATATTTCTATTTCAGCCGTTTACTGGGGATTGGACCCAAATTTTAGCAGTATTTGCCACAAAAAGTAATATGAAAGGGGATATGCTCAGTAAATTTTTAACTGAAGCAATAATATTATCCGAAAAAGCTGGATTATTTGTGGATGGCATAGTAGGTGATGGAGCATCATGGAACAGATCCATGTGGCGTAAATTTGGCATTGGCGTGACTAGCGCAGGAGACATTAAATGCAAGGTGCCTCATCCTGTTGATGGACACAGATATCTGCACTTCTTTTCAGATTTTCCCCATTTAATCAAATGTGTACGTAATGCATTTTTAAAAAATGGATTCAGTCTTTTAGAAGGTCGAGTACATTCAGAATTTATAAAAGCTGCATGGAAGTTGGATCGAAACGCTCTTAGTTTAAGAGCAATGCCAAAAATAACTCAAGCTCATCTTACTCCAAACAATTTTGAAAAAATGAAAGTTAACTTGGCATTTCAGATATTCAGTTTAGAAGTTCTTAAAGGCCTGTTTATTTATAAAGACCAAATAAGTTTTCAATACGGGGATCCAGAGCCAACTATTATGTTCATAACAAAAATGAATGCACTCATTGACATAATGACATCAAGAACTCCTTATAATTCTTTATACCTGAATAGCTGAAAATATGAGTTTCTTAAAGAGTTCTTGCAGTTCTTAGATATTTGGGAGATGCATGCCGAAGGTAATGGTTTCATCTCTGAAAGTACTGCTACAGGTTTAAAGGTATCGATTAGCAGCGCTTTATCCCTTGTTGAATACTTGACGCATAGTGCTCATTATTCTTACCTTTTAACATCTAGACTAAGTCAGGATAAAATTGAAAACCTTTTCAGCATTATTCGCCAATGCAAAGGATGTAATGATCACCCCAATAGCACTGAATTTCTGACAATTGTAGAAATGCTAAGTTTTTATAACCTTGCTAAACCTCCAAGAGGTGGTAATGCTCCACCTTGTGTAGTAAATTCACTAATCAGTGTCCCACCAAAGGAACCAGAAGAATCAGCTCTTTCGGTTATTGATTCATTTTTTGAAACTGGAAGTCCTAATGAAAATTCTTCTGACCTTACGCGCAAAGAAAGCAGTTTGGAGCATAATAGGTCCAGCAAAAGAGTGATGTTCGTCTCATATATTATATTTCAGGATTTGTGGCTCGTGTTTTAAATAGAAAAATTGTGTGTGAAACTTGTAAAAGCCTTCTTCAACAGGATAAGGTGTCTATCAATAATGTTAATGCAGAATACACAAAACATTTTGATCAGGGAGGGCTGACATATTCGTCAAACAAACTTTTTGCCTTGATCTATGAAATTGAAGAAAAATTTACTAAGTGCTTCAGTTTTCTTGAATTGCACCGAGATAGCATTTTGGACATCATACAGGCTTTACGTGGTTCCACCTTGAAAACAGTTGGTTGCAAAAATCATGAAATAGAGACCACTAGTAAAGTTATTCAGTATTACATTATGGCAAGACTTAATTTCTATTTAAAACAACAAAGTAAGAATCGTTCATCCAAAAGGGAACGGCAAAAACACTTAAAAATGCGAGGTGCAATTGATCCTGCAATTAACAGTTTACTAAATTCAGTTTCATATGCAAATTGTCAAAAAAACTTTTTGAGTCAGTCCATTAAATTTATACTGGAAATAGTAACAGAGAGAAGGCATTCAAATACAGTAATAATATAATTGTGATACTTCGGTTGTAATTGTGATTATACATATGGATTCCAAATACTGCATGATTAGTTTTATATCCCACCTACTTTTATATCTGTGCTGATATACACAGTCATAGGTATTCTGCATATAATACTAAACTTGCAACATGTTTCTAATTTCTGAAAGAAACCGAACAAAATTATTGTGTTAACATGTACTGCATATCGGATACTCCTGAAGAAATGAAGCCTGTGCTGATACACATAACTAGGCATTCTTCGAACCAAGTTTGAAACAAACTGTTCAAGTGTAATTTTTTTATTTATTCATAACAAACTAATAGATTTAGATCTTGCATAATCTTACAGCTTTGTTTATTTAATTGCAACAGATTATGGTAAGCTTAACTATCCTAAAGATTCAGTAGTGTTAACTACCATTGCCTGCTATTGTATTTTCTTGTGGTTGTTAAAGGAAGAACATGAGCACAAATTTATTTCTCTCACATCAAAAGGAGATTATCAGTTAACTCTGCATCAGCCACAAGACTGTGTGAAAGTGCAATCAAAAGCAGGACCACAATTCATTATTACTTATTGCAGGGCTGGGAGTGAAATATGTGATCGAAAAGCAGAACATCTATTCAATGTTACATATTGAAAGGGGGAAATGTGCAGGTTGAATGGAAACAAGCTTAGCTATGTACATTTTTTCTGGTCGTGTAGAAAATAGATCTGTGAAGGCAGTACAAGAAGAGGTAAGCATGAAACAAATTCATAATAATATTTTTTATCACAAATGTTTAAAACCAGCATTCTGTGTCCCACTATTACATGGAAGTTGGCCATGTATTCTAATAAAACATCACTGCCTTGAACTTTAGCATTGAATCACCCTGAAATTTCTGTGCTTAATCTTTTCAGTAACAATTCATTAAGAATTTTTTTTCTCCTGACATGTATGCACATAGGCGTAGTGTGACCAATTTTTTTCGGGGGGGGGGGCACGGGTAAGTGTAAACTGGTGTTTTCTTGGGTTGGGAGAGCATTTTTGAAAATAATTTTCCTGAAAAGGCACCTGTTCAGTTGCCATTGGTGCCAAACCTGTAAGGTGTGCCAGGATTTGTTGATTCACCTTAATGAATACAAAAAAAGCAACTCCTTTCGAAGCACCTCATGCATGGCCATTTTAGGGGTGCGCCAACGGGGCTGGTGCCCAGGGCCCCTAACGTCCCAAGAGTCTTATGGGTTTACAAAAAGTTAAAATCTTTTACCACTCACCAGCAGGTTTTTTTATTTAAAGAAAAGAAGAAACACCAATCCAGAAAGTTGGAAGTTTTTTTGCCTTTTTTTTTTTAAACCTTGCTCATAGCTTCGATTTCCCGAGGAGGCAGGAAGAAAGTTCGGGTGGATCTTTTGTGACAAAATAAAAAACAAAGCCGGCATCCCTCCCGATCTTAAATGCAGGTGAGGCCTGAGGGCCACGCACAAATTGCATTTTTTTCGGAATCATTTTTTAACTTTTAAACCGTCATTTGTGTTATATATATGAAAAAGCGCACGTATGTTTATCACTAGGGTTTGCCCACCTGGGCTACTTTTATATTTTTCTTTACATCGTCGCTGTTTACACAAATAACTGATGGGGGCTGCATATCCGCATTTTCGTCCGGTGCGCCAGGTCTGAAAAGGGCGCTGGTTGGTATCTTTCTTCGGTTTCAATTTAATTTTCGTTTAATAATTTGTAAGATAGGGAAGAAATATTATATCTTCCAGCACCCATTTTCTTGTAATTTGCTGAACAACAAAATGTGAATGCAATTTGGTACACTTCATGAAGTTCTACAATTTTTGTCATGTACCATTTTTCCAGTGATTGAAGTGGCACAGAGCTACTGCCGATATGGTCGACACCAAGATTTTAAATCGAAAGCCATTCTGCTTCAGTATGTTAAGTGCTCTGCTGCTACACTAAAACTGTAGTGTAACAGCAGAGCACTTAACGTCTTTTCAGTCCCGGCTGCTAATCATTTTTCAATTTTGCCATTAAAAATATCATTTGCTGATTTTTGCGTTAAAATTTGTGCTTTCAACCTAATTTCTTTACGTAGTTTGTGACGGGTTTACAGTTTATTACATACCAGGATGGGTAAACAATGTTTTTAACTGCCGGTATGCTCACTTCCATTTTTGTTAACTACCAGTATGCCATACCTGCCCACTTCGAACACGGCATTTTTCGTTCAAGTGGTATTTAAAAAGTTACTGGATATTGAATATTGCTTCTCATAGGGGGGGGTAACATGGTAATCGTGGTGTATATAATAATTCTGATACATTGTATATATGTATCCATATGTTGTATATGTTCTGTATATACATAATCGGGGGCCTCGAAAAATATGACGGCCCAGGACCCCCAAAAGCGTTAAGACGGCACTGACCTCATGCTGTCATCTGATGATGAAACCCATCGTAAGATGACTGCATGCTATTGCGCATGAATTTCTGCTGGAAAGCAGTCATAACAATGATGGCTATTACGTAGTGTTCCCTTCGCTGTATATCACACTTTATGGCATTTAAAAGGAGAACGACTAATTAGTTTTTCCAATTTTTAAGTGGGGAGAGGGGGACACATGCCCTACTGTGCCTTCCCCATGCTACGCCTGTGTGTATGCTACATTAATAATTTCCTTTTTTTTTTAAGGGTAAAAATAGTTTACAAGGACTGCATAGAATTATCCCATTTAGACAGACTCCATGAACACCCACTTCTTAATTTTTACCTTATTAAACTTTTTACTTAAGGTGCAAAACAATTTTCCTCTCTTCACTGCAAACCCATTTGAATAGCAAATTTAATCACATAATTATTATAAGGTGAAGAAAAGTAAAGAAAAATGTTATAATTATTTTTCTTTAAAAGAATGTCATCATATACATTCAGGTTTTGTATATTTACTTCTGTTCAGTATGATTCATTTTGTTTATCGTATCACAGGCAAAGTTTTTTTTAGGAATGATTTTTATAAATGGATTACAGTTGGTATATTATTAGAAAATAGACCAATTTTAAAAATAGTAATCGCATTTGTTGTATTCTATTCTTAACTCATTAAAAGGCTTCTTTTCAAAGCCACACTCTGCAACTAAATGGAAAGCATTAAGTTTCAATATTTATTTTGATCCCATGTTCTTACCAAGAAATTTAGTCACTCATTGCTCAAAAATGAAGTACATTATTAAATAATTTTAAGTTATTAGGTTACTGAATTTCAAGACCTATTTGGATTATTGGAATGCAAATTATAAAGCCCATGTCTCATTGAGAAAATATTTCCCCCTTTTTTTTCCGGTAAGGTTTTGAGGGGCAAAATATTTTCTTTTTTTTTAATTTTTACTTTATACTGTAAGTTGATGTTTCAGTGATTGTAAACTGCATATTGGTCTCCAGTGTTTTTTCATAATGTAACCCATGTATGACTCTAAAACTTCCGAAATATCTAACATTAATGTTGACGTTAGCACAATGCAAAGCTTAACTTAAACTACGATGCCCTTATTAATGAATCTTGAGCACCCCGTTCGTTCTTTTTTTGGGGGGGGGGTGAGGGGGTGGTGAAAGTGGTGTGTCGATTATTTCGTAAATACTTAAGTTATCTGCTTATAAAATATCGTTCAAGGAGTACACATAATGCTGACGAGCTGGGTGTGTGTCATAGAAAGATGTGCATTTTCGTCGTCCTTCCTCCCGAAAAGCGACGTGACATCCGATCGCAGCGCCATCTACCGTTTTCATGATTGCGGGCAGCAAGATTTTCTGCGAGCACGACACACTAATTCTTCTAGGCACTGTAGCTCCACTCTCTCCGCCGCGCTGCTGCCATCTACCGAGAGATTCGAAAAACAGTTCAGTCTGAAACTCTACACCTGGGATGAAATCGCATAATCGAACATGGAACAGTTAACCGCATTCAATGGAAATTTAACCCTCCTACCGCCTCATGGTGGGGTAGTTGGTGGGAGAGGTTAATAAGAGTAATAAAAGATATACAAAAGAGAGTTTTAGGTAGGGCATGTTTGTCGTATGAGGAGATGATAACTGTGTTATGTGATTGCGAATCGATCATAAATTCTTGACGTCTCACTTATACACTGGCGGAAAGTGAAAAAAGAACACCAAGAAGGAGAAGTCTGATACCAACGAAATTTATACAGCATAATAACGGAATACAGAGGATAATGTTATCATAACATTATGGCAAAATACAGCTGTATTTGCTGGTAAACTGAAAAATAACATTTCCATGTAACATGGTTAGTACGAGGTTGAACCGCCATGAACTGCGTCATACTGTGCAATTCTGGCATGGGGTCTGTCGTACAGATGTTGGATGTAAGTTTGGGGTATTGAGTTTCAAGCATCCTCAACCTGGACGCGTAAATTGGGGGATGGTCGTGGCTGGCCATGGGGACCGGATAAGTCCTTGTCCCATAAAATCCCACACGTGCTCAATGGGGGACCAATCCGGTGAACATGCAGGCCATGGAAGTTGTCTCACACCCTGAAGTGCATGTTGTGTTGCACGTGCCGTGTGTGGGCATGCGTTGTCTTGCTGGAAAACACCACGATGGACCGACCTTTTAAAATGGCACAAGAACGGGCTGAATGATGTTGATGTAGGAGGTGCTGTTTAACGTACCCGGTACAAATACTAGTTGTGTACGGCAGTGATAGCTGATCGCTCTCCACACCAGGAGACCAGGTGTAGGCCCTGTGTGTCGCTGGTGGATGCAAGAACCCTGTGCGTCTGAGAACACGCATACGGCAATCGGAGGCTCCCAAGCAGAATTTGCTTTCATCGCTGAACACGACAGATCGCCATTGCGTTCTCCAGTGCAAACGTTGGCGACGCCACTGCAGCCGTTCCTGACGGTGGGCTGGAGCCAGGGGTACACATGCCAGAGGCACACGTACACGTAGTCCTGCATCCAGTAGACGGTTGCGGATTGTTCGCACAGTCACCTCAGGTGCAACGGCAGTTCGGATTTGCGTCGCAGTGGATGTTCTGCTTGACAACGCCGCTCTTCTTATGCGTCGATCGGTCCGCTCATCAGTCCGTCTGTGACTCGCGGTTCCACGTCTTCTCGTGTGGGAATGTTCCTCGAACCATCTACGCCACCATCGTACCACCACCGATACTTCCCGTCCAATTCGCTCCGCAATACGACGATACGACCACCCGGCCTCGCAGAGTCCGACTAGATGACCTCGCTCAAAGTCCGATAACTGCTGAAATCGTACACGTCTTCCATGTCCAGGCATTGCAGCTTCTTCAGGGTCTTCTCACGTGTCCGTACGCCAACGACTGATTACATTCACTTCGCCGTACTCCTTAAATACCACCGACGATAATTTGCATATTATGCCGTGCTGTGGCGTAAGCGCTCACCGGTTGGTCCCGAAATTAACATCACACCTACGTAAACTCGACCCCATTAACATATGCAAATTTCATGATCGTCCGCCAGTTCCTTCTTGGTGTTTTTTTCACTTTCCGCCAGTGTATTTCAGAAAGAAACTCCGATCTTACTCCTCTAACACCATCAATGTTCATGCAAGACATCAAGGAGTCTGGTGTTCCTGACTGTGTTGCCGTACATCATAACAGCCCAGTGGCGGCTTTTCAGGTGAAGTAGGTGAAGTGCCTCTTCACCTATTTTATTTGAAATAAGGTTTAATTTAATAATTTCGTATAATATATTCTTTTTTTGCCTTTATTGCGTGCTAAAATACCCAAAATTTGATTAGATATCAATTCACAATGTGCGTCCAATACGGAAAACAAGTCCTTATACGCAAAACAGTTCAAGTGAAGAGCTGAAATGAGAATGCTTGGAAGCCTGCAGTTTTCGTCCGAGTTGCCATGGCAACTGTGACGTCACCCTCCTTTATCTGCCGGGCAAGTGAAGTGTGTTAGCTTGAGACGCCAAGCCTCTGCTCCTGAAGTCGTGACCTTCCGAAGAGATCGCAGTGGAACGGGAAGCCATGGCAATCCACTAGGGCTCTGCGGTGTTTCGGTACATACTTTCCGAAAGAGATTTGTTTTTTCGTGTTTTGTGATTGTTTGTTAAAAACTTCATTAGTTACTTTAGTTTCGTGTACAGTTTAACTGACAGTGATAGTTTAAGTTTTCAGTATGTATCCTGTGAACGACATTGTCTGTAATTTATTGCAAACTCCGTTCAATCGGTGGAAAGATGAAAATAAAAGAGACATTTTACTTCAACGACGACCGACGAATTCACGGAAATTGTCGCCAAGAAAGAAATCAAGAAGAGCGGCAAATCTTACAATATTAATTTTAAAAATTGTTGGTTTACTGAATATAAATGACTTTGTAGCCCTTCTGTGTTACAAAAACTATTTTGTTGACCCTGCTTATTTTTTAGTAATAAAATTCGGCGTGGAATAAAGACAATTTTCAGATTTCTTAAATATAAAACGGTCACTTCACAAACGTGGGGATTCTAGCGAACACCTGAAATGCGAATTAATGCTAAATAATTTTGAAAAGAATCAGAATACCATTGCCGATGCCCCGAGAGAGAATGTTAGGCTTTTGAAAATGCATTTCAGCGAAAACGTTCGTTTAATAGACTTTTCCTGCAGACAATGATTGATGCAGTACTGTATTTGAGTAAACAAGAACTAGCATTCCGTGACCATGACGAAGGCATTGACTCGATAAATCGTAGAAATTCAAGGAACTGCTTTCACTGTTGATATCAAGAACTCCTTTAAAAATTCAAAATCAATACGAAACGATAAAAAAATTCTTCACAGGTGACTCAAAAACTATTCAAAACGAAATAATTGAATGTCTTTCTGAATACATAAACGATCACGTAAAAAATGAAATAAATGAAGTTCAATGCTTTTATATTCAAGTAGATGGGAAGACATAACCAGACTTACGAGTGCTCTTTAATAATAAGATCTGTTGATTCGGAAGGTATATTTGTTGAGCGATTTTTGGGTTTCCATGGTGTGAGTGAAGATAGAACGTCAGAAGCTTTATACAAAATGCTAGAAAAAGTTTTGGAACAGTTTGATTATCAACACAAGTCAATAGGACAATGTTACGATGGGGCAAACGTAATGTCTGGACACTTGACTGGGCTCCAGAAAACGAATGAAGCATAAAGCTTCTCAAGCTGTTTTTGTTACTGCTTAGTACATCGTTTGAACCTTGTATTACAGCAGAGTTTTTCTAAAATTTCTAAGTGTCGAATATCTTTTGCAAGTCTCAGTGTAATTCCTTTGTTTTTTCACCACTCAGCGAAGCGATCGCTTCGCTGAGTGGTAAAAAAACAACACTCACATCAACAACCGCAAGATGCATGTCAACATAACGGAAACTCGATGTCCTCCACTTCGAAGTTAATTAGTATGTGTAATAGTTGAAGATTGGGATAAATTGAAGGAAGTATTCGAATTTCTCACAAATAGTGACCAATTAGAAAAAAAAAATTCAACTTGCCCAAGGGTTTTTAAATGATATGAACACTTTTAAATTTACATTTTTGGGAATAGTATTTAATGAAATATTTGACTTCACCGATCTATTATTCGAAATTTTGAGGAAAAAATCAATAGACATAAACTACTGTGTTACTCAAATTAAAAACAACTTATGAAATTTTGAGCCATAAAAAGAACGATGAGGTATTTGGAACACTGTTTGGAAAAGCTAGCAAAATCACAGAAATAAGCAGATCTAAACGGGATGTACATCACAGAAATAAGCAGATCTATTAAATCACAGAAATAAGCAGATCTATTAAATCACAGAAATAAGCAGATCTAAACTGCTCTTACACCAGAAACAATTTTTCAAAATTATAAACAATTGTATTTTGAAATTTTGTACCACATTCTTATGGAAATGGATATAAGATTTCAAGACTGTGAGAAACTTAGACTTCAATTTGCCTGGCTTGCTGACACAACGAAATTCGAACAATTTAATTCATGCTTTCCCTCTCACGCTTTTGATAATCTACAACATTTTTACCGAAATTTTTTTACTAAACACCAGCGCCTTAAAGATGAACTGAGTCTTGTATATGCTGAGGAAAAATTAAGGAATATATCGACTAAAGAACTTCTTCGAGTGCTTCATGGAGATAAAGGCATTTTTACAGAAGCTTATAAATTGGTTTCCCTGATTTTAACAATTGAATCTGCAAGTGTTTCAGTGGAAAGAAGTTTTCTTGCCTTAAAAGAATACAAACTTACTCTAGAAACACTATTTCTCCAGATAAACTTGCTTCTTTGGCAAATATTTCTATTCAGAAAGACATTTTCTTGATGTCACGAAGAAACAGCCATTTTCTGACGACATAATCGACCAATTTTCAACTTTAAAGGGAAGAAGAATTGATCTAATACATAAAAAATAGGTAAGTTCTCATTAACTGATTTTCATTGAAGACAGTAGATATCTTTTCATATTGCTCTTGTAGCTCTTCACCTATTTTTCCTACCACGAGCCGCCACTGTAACAGCCTTAATAAAAGGATAAAATACAGACTAACTCTACAAAGAGATTTGAGGAAGAGATTCAGGTCGGAATATTTGGGTGCACTAATTCAAAGACCCAAGTTAAAAAGGAGGTTCACTATAGCTGTAGAAGACATAGTTCTCATTGGAAGTGACAACAATAAACGCATCAATTGGCCACTTGGACGAGTGATTGAAACTTTCCCGAGGAAAGAAGGAATCGTCAGACTGGTGAAACTCCGGACTGCACATGGAGAATTGGTCAGACCTGTTCAACCTCTCTATCCCTTGGAAATTGCAGTTACTACAGCTGACGAAGCCCAACATCGGGTACTAAGAGGTCCTACATCTGGTTGTAAAGTGCGAAGGTCACTGGAGGTAAGTTCTTTTGAAACTGTGAACAAAACTCAAAAAAACAAATTTGGACGAATTGCCAAGGTGCCTGAAAAATTTAACTTGTGATGTGATTTATTGAGTTGTGCATTCCCCCAACTCAAGGTGGGAGGATGTAAAGAAATGACTGCATTTACGTTTATCCACTAAGTGGCGCTGATGTGAATCTCTGTGATTTTATTGCAATGTTTGTTAATCTATGTCTGGCAACAAGTTTCTGTTGACTTTCTGACTTTTTACTTTTGGTTTCGGAAGCTGTTGTGAGTTGCAGCGAGTTGAAGTGCCCTGTGTATGCGAGCCGATCGGATCGATGTAAGATGTTTTCGAGTAGATGTTATAAAATGTGTCGTTAGTGCACCAACTGTCTGTTCTTGATTTGTATTTAGTGTGCCGGTATTTCGAGAAATCTTTCTGTCAAGCACAAATGGATACAACAATATGTGATTTTATTCCTCACCACATTAACCTTTTAGTTTCTCGTCGAGATGTGATCAGCAGTAGGATTGTCAACAGTGGTCTTGAGTTTTAGGTATTCCCGTTATTGTATTTGAGTTTTATTGCGGAATCCAACATATATTCTTAAATTTTGGTTCGGAAAGAAAGGCATCTGTTTCAGTATTCAGGAATCAGTAACAATACAAAATGTTGAAAGATAACGAAAGCTTAGCAATTTCCGAGTCGACATCAAAGTTAATCCGTCATGCATTCAGAGCATTTTAAATAGAATAACAATGATTTACGTAAAAACTTGAAACTAATACATAAGAGTGAACAAGAAAATGTACCGATATAAGTTCGACTACTAACGTAGTAAAATATGCAGATTTACGTTACCTGAAATGAAGTGTTTACTGCAGATCCTGATCCTGTCATATGACCTGGACGACCATGCCTTCCGATTTACGGCTATTTTCCACCTAATCAGGCGTTTTTCTGCAGTTGGAAAGCGATAAAAGGAAATTCCACTACCTTACTCGTACTTTGACAAGCACCCAAACGCCACACAACTTTTAACCATTTCTAAAACTTCAAACAATCGAGTGCCAGAATGTTCAGAATTCACTTCTCCATGTTAATCCTATGGGAACCTTAGCAGCCGAACTTTCTCTTAACCACCCGGAAGTAAAAGTGACGTCAAAAATGACGTCGGTGTAAAGGCTCTATATGTAGAGCTCGTGGTGTCAAGGGGAATTCGGGCCGCGGGTGGCCTAGTGGGCAACGTTCGTGACTGCCACGGAAAGGACCTCAGGTTCGATCCCAGGCAGGCACGAACGCTCGATCCATTAAATATCCACCGGGCGTCGGATGGGCACGTTAAGCCGTCAGACCCCGGGTACTGGCTCCCCGGTAATAAATAAGGGAGTCTTCCTCCCCCTTTCTATTTCGCTTCCGTGTCACTTTCCTATCGGGCACTCTAGCCCAAATCACCTAGCTTCCTATTTCTAAGGAATGTTTGAGACCTGGGGTCAGACACCCCCTTTCTAAAGTCCTCTACATATTATCATTTGATCATTTTGATCATCAAGGGGAATTCACTCTTACTCCACGACTACAACCAGCCATCATTTTTGTTTTATTGGAAGTTTAACGACCCCGTTCCTTATTTAGGGCAACTCGTTCCAGCAGTCGCCCGTCCCTTATTTAAGGCAACTCGTTCCAGGGAAGGGATAAAACCAGTGCCGTAAGACAAGCACAAATCCATGCCTTACCGGGATTCGAACCCGGACCCCTTTTGGGCAAATGATCAGAAGCCATCGCTTAGACACCTGCGCCACCGGGGCGGCGCCATCATTTTCTTAACACTTTATTCAAACACACAACACTAATAACACAAGACAATAATTAACAACTTAAACGAATTCATTCCACACAACGGACAAGATCTATCTTCTTTCCCTCTTCTGCTCTGGGCGTCGTTTCTTCTCGGCTACTAGTACGTAGATGTGTACAGCATACTGTGCCTCCATCTGTGAGGCAGAATTGTCATTACAAGTAGTTAGTCTATCTGAATAAGCAAAAATCCTACAGACTCGGCCCTCCTGGAGGTCACTGCCCCAAGGACATGTCGGATGAGAAATTAAAATGACAAAACACATTACACAACACAAAAATGCAAAAGGAACATCAGGTGTGACCATACCATGCCTTATTGCATGATTCCACATTACAAAAAGTATTGCACAAAATATAAATTCAACAAGAAGGATTGAACAAGTGCACAGGAATGCATTATTTATGAATAATGAAAACATTTTCGTAATATGAAAAACAATGACAACATAAAACTGTTATGTTTTTGTAAAACTTTTTTATTGCAAGTTTAACGACCACCGTGAGCAATTGAATGGGCAATAAGCAGTGTCGTCCTTTAGGGTCACCGATTCCAGGGAAGGGGAGAGACAGTGCCGTAAGACAAACACAACATCCATGTCTCACCGGGATTCGAACCCGGACCCGTTTCGGACGAATGAACACAGGCCATCGCTTAGACCACTACGTAACCTTGGTGGCTAAAAGGGTTTCATTAGATCAGTGGAGGTCACAATAGGACCTGAATAATCACCGACCTTTGCAACCTCATATCTGTCTCTGGGATTCGCTCTGGTCACTTCATACGGACCGAGAAACTTGGGTCTTAACTCCAGACCAGCGTTGTATTGAGTTCTTTGGATGGCTACTAAGTCACCAACTTGATATTTGGGTGGCTTCTTCCTTTTGTTGTTGTAAGTCTTCTTGTTCTCAGCTTGAATTCTTTGAGTATTCTTCTTTGCCTCTTACCTGATAAAACTTCTTTGGTCTTGAAACTATCCTATCATATCTTCTGCTAGGAGATTCCTGAGGATGATGTCTTTGTTCCCGATTTTTACACCAGTTAAAAGTTCAAATGGTACCCATCTTGTACTAAGACTCGTTGTACTATTAAGAACTCTCTGCAATTTATCCACATGTCTGAACCACTTCGTCACATCGTCTAGAGTTAACTTGGTCAGGACCGGTATAGGAGTACGGTGGACTGTTTCAACTTGCCTATTCGGTTTTTCTTCAACCACTTTCACCACTTCAGCTAAAGATTCTGCATGCTCTGCTTCAATCTGTGGAAGTATTGTGACACTAGATGATGGAAGTAAATCTGGGAGACAGGCTGGAATTGCAGGTTCACTTGATGGTTTTACACTCCCTGCTATGTTAGCTAAATCTAAGTCACTCGTCGAAGCATTCGTGGATTTATTACGTTCTGTTTGCAAAAATTGTCCTTCTGATTGGATTTGTGCACACTGTTTTGAACACTTAATTCACAATTTAAAGCATCAGCATCACCTTCTGATATAGAGTTATGACTTCCAATTGTCTCCACTGATAAATTCATCTCAGCACAGTCAGTACTGCATGAGGGATTATCTATAGCATTGTTTACTTCCGAGATGTTATTTTCAACCTCCAAAGCTCGATTATTGAAGATGATGTCTCAAGACTACAAGCAGAATCACAACTTGGGTTTTTATCATTAATATCAACTAAAACTGAATTGCGTGTAGCACTTTCATTTGTTTTCTTTAAACTACTTTCCACATCTACTGCCTTATTTTCGGTTCTCAGACTTTTACTCACTGACTGTGGCAGGGTGTTTTCCTAATTATTTCTTCAGATAAGTTCGAAGAATGTTCTTCACTTATGACTTCACTGAGTGAAGGCACTGTTGATTTCACACTTAAGTTACTTACACCATGACTGCTTTTATTTATGGAATTTTAATCACCTACTTCTATATTAAAATTACCTGAAACTGAGGTATTAATTGTGAAATTTTTCATACTTTCTAACGGTATATCGTCATAGATTTTAGAATCTTGTTCAACATGTGAACTATTTGAAGTATCACCAAACTCTACTAAATTTTGGATAGGTAGTATGACATTACTATCAACTGAAATGAAACGTTTCTCTAATGAAATATCTGATGCTGTATGGGGTGTCATACGAATTTTGCTATGCATAATCTCTCCACCACTGACAGAATTACTCTGAATTTCACATGATGTCTTTCCTTCAGGCAAAGGTATATGATCTTTCACCAGTTTTCTTGAACACAGAAAACTCCCTTGAACAATCCTGTGACTCATTTTCAAGATTTGCTTTGTGAATGACTTCCAACTGGGCATTTCTCAGCTTTGCAGTCAGAGTATCGTTTCCTATAATCATGACTGGGTGCCTACTCAAGGCGTCAACATGCTGCATCCACTGACTCGGTCTATGTACTATCTCGTAGTCTAACTCCTCCAGTAACAGAGCCCAACTTGCTATTCGTGTGACAAGCAAGGAGGTTAGAATAAGATATCTGGAGATGCCTTTGTTAATGGAGCAGTACCACTTTGCGTGAAGCCTATAACCGCGAGCGACAACCATCAGAGTGTGGGAAAGCTGATGGTTTCCAATGCTATTGCAATGCATTGTGTGTTGGCCGAATCACGTTCTTTCAGCTCAAATGTTTCGAATTTCGCATCACAACTTGCTTCCGAAGTGTGAGAAATTGCTAAATTTATAAAATTCTTAATTATTTTGAAATCCCTTCCCAATTTTATTTTAAATTGAAATACACGAACATTAGTGCGAATTCAAAACAAAATAAAACGTTAAAGTTGAAAACTTTACTCGTCTATAAAGCATAATTAATTCCGGTTTGATATTAACACAGTTTCTGCAACTAAAAGCCAAGCAATTCCAAAATGCACACGTTTAAATCACATAGGTGTTATGTAAACAACGTCAAATTCCCACACCTGGCTATTTCACGGTTAAGAGACTAAGGGTGTGGTGACAAGGTCTCTCTTGTACATGGTCTTGTGGAATACCGAACATTCAGTGACGATTTTGAATCGATTGCCCAACAGATAAACACGGAACTTCTTCAGGACTCCAACGAAGGCTAGGACATCTAGCTCGTAGCTGCTGTACTTCTCTTCAGCTAATCTCGTTTTCTTTGACATATAATAAACAGGGTGCAATTTCCCATCTTCAGCTTCCTGCAGCAGCATAGCTCTATAGCCGTGCTTGCTCGCATCTGGGTGTAGCTCTGTCCTCCGTCCTTGTTTAAAATGCTCAACACAAACTCTCGGCTAGTAATTTCTTAAGCTCCTCAAATGCTTCTCTCTGTTCGTGATTAAAAACAAACGACCCACTCTTCCTCAGTAAGTCACTTAATGGTTTTGCAACCTTGGAATATTCTGGAATAAATGTTTTGAAATAACCTGTTGGTCCCAAAAAACTTTGCACATGTTTCACATTTGCTGGGACAGGAAACTTCTTAGCTGCCAGTGTCTTTGCCGGGATGGACGAATAGTGTCGTTTTCTACCACGTGTCCCAGAACTACCCATGTCGACAAGTGCAACAATAGTCAAATTATTCAATGCCATCTCTTTCGTTCCAACCTTCTCATTCACAATCTCGTTACGCACTCGTGTAATGTGCGCGTGCAATGCCTTTTTATTCTCACTGCCTCTGTTCGCTGACGGACCACTGTCGTTTCTCGTGAGGTCAGGGCATTGGAGCCTCAAATGCCCTCTGTTCCCACACTCATAACATCTTATTGGATCTCTTTACTATAACTTCTAAGCCTGTCTGCCTCCAGACATCCCTATTACAACAACTTTGTTTTTCATATCTTTGTTTTTGTTGAACATCGTTGGAAAACCATGGAAGGGAGGCCTTGGAAACTTTGGTCGTTCATGCTCGACACCGATTGCTGTTTTCGCAGACCTTATAACACTTTCATAATCATCTAGCTTTTAGGATAATTCTATGTGATATATAATGTTGCTCCATTTATCCAAATAATATTCTCTAAAATCCACTGTTGTTCGTTTTTTAATTTGATCAGTGATGATCAAATTCCTCAATTGTTCAAAAGTTATTTTTAAGGCCGAAATCCAACCATCAAAATACGTAAATAATTCATGGTAAAAGTCCCACCAGGCACCGGTCTGTTTCTTCTGATGTGAAGCAAATAACTCATAAACCTTTCAGGAGTCTTGACTCTTATTTTCGCGAGTTCAAGTTCCATTTCTTCTTTCCTTGTATTTATGATCGTGTTCAACATCTCCCTGCAAAACTCACTATAATTTTCACTTTCAAGAATGGTTCTCTAAAAATCTATAATTCTGCAATCTGGTGGTGTTTCTAACCCTAACTCATAAGCCAGTATTTTTAAGTCCTCTTTAAGACCTTTTACTAAATACGCCATCCTTAAACTGTACTAAATCTACAAATCACTGGACTGAAAAATGCATATATTCGAATTTACCACATACAAAAGTGCAGTGTAGGGCGTATTAAGTTAATTAGGCACTTGCGCACATGAATTCTTACACTTACGCTAACATTGCGAAACAGATAATTCAACACGAACAAATTATTAAACATTTTGTCCTTCGTTAAAGTCAAAATCCACTAACTAATTTTCACTTCGACTAACCTGAAATCTCCTTAATAGTCCAATTAAAACGTATCCACAAGAAAATTTCAATAAAAAATAAAGAAATCGAAAGTTATTTTCCCCATTGTTAATTTAAAAAAATAAAATCGAAAGTTATTTCCCCCATTGTTAAGAAAAAAAACGAAATCGAAAGTTATTTTCACCATTGTTAATAAAAAAACTTACGGTCTTGAACGAAGATCGAAAGTATCCACGCGCCGCCCCGGTGGCGCAGTGGTCTAAGGCGTTGGCCTCTGATCATTCGTCCGTAAGGGGTCCGGGTTCGAATCCCGGTCAGGCATGGATGTTGTGTTTGTCTTACGGCACTGGCTCTCTCCCTTCCCTGGAACCAGTGACCCTAAATTAGGGACGGGCGACTGCTTATAGCCCATTTGAGTTGCTCACGGTGGTCGTTAAACCTCCGGTCTTGAACGAAGATCGAAAGTATCCACGCACAACACTAACGTTCCAGGCAAGATTGCCCCACTGAAATATTATATTTTCAGTGACAACCGTCGAACAAAGACCTACATAGACTGGAAGTTCTTGTGTAACTGAGTGGCAGCAGCTGGCGACATTTTGATCGCAGAGCTTGTACGGCAAAACGGCATGTTTCCTATGTAAAAAATGTTAATTAAGCTCTTTTACCTGCGAGAAAGAAGGAATTTTACGTTGTTATAATACTGCGTATAAATTTTTTTCAATGAAGGATAAATTGAACGTTGCACCTTTTAATTTACGATTTTGGGGGATATGAAATAACTGAAGGGGAATCGTCAATTGTCCTACGTGAAAAATACATTTCGACTTCAGCTGCTTGCAAACTGCGGGATCTAGTTACATGAAATTCGTATTTCACACTCTGAATAATGTCAAAGATCATTTTAATGTGGTAATTTCTTTATTTTTAAGAGAAGTTGCCGAGAACAAAACTGTCCCCCCCGTATTATGAGTTCATAATAGCTACCGAACGGGATAAAAAATAAAAATAAAATTATTTTAATATGATAGAAAGAAATGCTCTCTTCACATAATTTAGAGTTTAGACAATTTTAAATCTCGGAGATAAAAAGTCTTGGAAAAGAGAATTGCTTAAATTGAAAAATTTGTAGCTCATTAAAATGCTTTGTTTAATTGAAAATTTGTTTAGCTCATTAAATCTGGCTATAGTATTTTCTGAAATACTTTACAATATATACATACTATTATAAAAACAAAAAATAATAAATCTTACTGGTTATATACACTGACGGAAAAAAATCCCAACACCACGAAAAAATAGTTGTAGAGGAATGAAATGGCGGCAATACATTTGTATAGGTAACATATTTAATCGATTAAGGTTTCAAGATCACAGTTTAATGTAAGCGCGAGAGGAGCCATTTTAAATGTGAAATGCTGGTACATTAATAACCGGTGTAACCGCCAGAATGTTGAATGCAAGCACGCAAGCGTTCATGCATTGTGTCGTAGAGGTGCTGCATGTCAGTTTGTGGGATGGAGTTCCATGCCTGTTGCACTTGGTCGGTCAATACAGGGACGGTTAATGCTGGTTGGGGGTGACGCTGAAGTTGTCGTCCAATGATGTCCTATACGTGCTCGATTCGTATCAGATCTGGTGATCTAGTAGGCCACGGCAACATGTCGACACTCTGTAGAGCATGTTGGGTTACAAAGGCGGTATGCGGACGAGCGTTATCCTGTTGAAAAACACCCCGTGGAATGCTGTTCATGAATGGCAACACCACAGGTTGAATCACCAGACCGACGTACAACTGTGCCGTCAGGGTGCGTGGGTTAACCACGAGAGTGCTCCTGCTGTCATAGGAAATTGCTCCCCAGACCATAACTCCAGGTGTAGGTCCAGTGTGTTTCGGCCGCAGACAGGTTGGTTGCAGACGCACACCTGGCCTCCTTCTAACCAACACACGGCCATCACTGGCACCCAGGCAGAACCGGCTTTCATCAGAAAACACAACAGATCTCCACTCCGTCCTCCAATGAGCTCCAGCTTGACACCACTGACGTCGCAAACGACAGTAATTTGGAGTAAGTGGAATGCACGCTACAGGGCGTCTGGCTTGGAGCTGTCCTTCAAGTAACCGATTTGTAACAGTTCGTTATGTCACTGTGGTGGCAACTGCAGCTCGAATTGCTGCCGCAGACGCGGTACGATGCGCCACGGCCATACGCCGTAACGGCGGTCTTCCCTCTCAGTAGTGCCACGTGGCCGGCCGGAACCCGGTCTTCTTGAGGCAGTACCTTCCCTTGACCACCGCTGCCAACAATCATGCAGAGTGGCTACATTCCTTCCAAGTCGTTCTGCAATATTGCGGAACGAAAATCCACCTTCTCGTAGCCCTATTACACGATCTCGTTCAAACTCCGTGATCTGTTGATAATGGCTTCTTCGTCTTCTTAAAGGCATTCTTGACTAACATCAACACACTACGTCGAATCTCAACGATAACTAACGCTCACGAACGTTACAGCGCGTATTTACAGCAAACCTGCTTTGCATGTTCCGAGGGGCGATAGTAGCGCCACACGTATGCGCCGAGCGCGAAATTTGCATAGACGTCATCTTACAGATGCACTCTCACCGCCTACCAACTGTCGTTTATCTAACACAACCCCTTCTGGGTGTTGGGATTTTTTTTTCCGTCAGTGTATATAAAAAATGGATATAACTAACTGATATAAACATGCGAACGCCGTTAGTAAACAACGGATGTGACAGATTCTTGCCGTACAACGTTGAACTTCAAATGTCGCGCGGTTAACTTACGGTTTTCCAGTCTATGTATCTTAAAGGTCTTTGCCGTCGAGCCTGGGTGACTCCTCGGAAAACAGGAACGAATCACACCCACATGTGCCAGGATGACACTCAGCAGCAACACTGTCGAAACAGGACGACTCCTAAAAACAACAGGAACAAATCGAAATATTTGCAGGCCTCGAGCAGGACGTTCGCTATAACCGTCGAGCCTGGGTGACTCCTCGTAAAAAAGGAACGAATTCACACGTGCCAGGGTGACACTCAACAACACTGTCGAGCCGGGACGACTCCTCAAAAAATTAGCAGAGGATAGAAGCAAATCCGTACGTGCCAGGGCAACACAGAACAACATGGCTGACCAGGGGCGGATTGGCCCACCGGGACACCGGGACATTTCCCGGAGGGCCCCTTCCGTATATTTTGTCTCTTTCTGTCTTACTTACTTAAAAATGTTTTCAGTTCAGTTGTTTTAAACACACAACTGAGCCACAAACCTTTTTTAATAAACGAAATACACATAATGTAATTATAACAAGTGACGAAAAAAAACAACAACTTCTATTTTGAATTAGGAAAAAAAATCCCCTCACCAGGCAACTGCTAGAATCCCAACTACAATATATGGGCCATGTGTGTTTGCGAACTTCTGGGTTCACTTGTAGCTGAGGAACGAGAATGTATGTACCGTATGTTACGGGAGGGCGGGGGTCTGTATAAGATGTTCTATATATTCTCCTAGGAAGGGGGGTAGTTGATTTTACTCCCTTTGGTTGTAGGAGGCATTAGCGCTGTGCTGATAAGAGCGGAGTTCGGTCTCAATTTTAAGAGCCCGAAGTATGTTAGCCCTAGCCCGCCCGAGCCCGAATTTTATATTGTAAGATAGAACCCGGGCCGGAATGAGCCCGAAAACTTTGATTAATCAGTTTAGGCATTAAACAAAAATCTCCTCTTCCAAACTTCCACTCCTTCCTTCTCGTGTAATTAACCGATGTCTTTCTCAACTGCGGAGCGGGGAAGGGATGTCTATCTATATCTATAGCTTCTTTGACCATTCATTTCATCCTGAAATGTTTCGAGGGGCCTGGCATCAAGAAAAATCGGGAGGAACAACAATCTACGTATGTTAACCAAGGATGTTAACAGCATTGGGGTGTAGGCTGAACAGGGCTAAAAAATTTTCACCACTTTAGTTAAAGTAGTGAAAATACTCACATATGTTTGAAAAAGTTGCAGAACAGTGCTAGGTAATGGTCATTATGGTATGTATTATCCACTATATGACAACACAGAGTAAAAACTAATAATATTAAGAACTTACTTTGAAATAACTGTAAGATTATTTGCGGGGGTTTTCATATACGATCCCTATCCCCCGAAATGTTCTATCTACGCAGCCTGCGCTCTTTGTGATAACTGACAAATGCTGCAGATGAAGGCATTTACGGAGATACTGTATCATTTCAACATGAAGTTGCAAAATGATTTGCTTACGTTGTTTAGTAAGGTGTCTTTACAATACATAACCGCAGCATAAAAGCACGTTTTATAATTGAATCACATACGAATATATGTTCACTAAATGAAGAATCTGTTCGCCACGATATTTAAAAATCTTTAAATTTCTAACTGTGAGTGTCCGCAATAGAAAAATTACAAAAATCGCAGTACAAATAGAAAATTTTACAGTGTTAAAGTTCCGTATTATTTTTTCATTTATTAAAATTTAAAAATCATGTCGGTAATGTCCTAATACAGACACCTTCGAAATCCACCGGCAGATCCAGCTGAGCTTCGCGGCCTGAAGTGCTGGCGAGGACGGCGTGTCACGGGAGGAACGACCGTCGACTCTCGTCCGCACGAAAAACCATGTTTCTTAACAAGTAAATAACCGATTTGCATGCAAATGGTCTCTTTCTACTCAGGAACGAATTACCCATGAGATACGATACAGAATTACGTTCCACCTGTTCTCCGTCTGTCCACAAGAAAAAAATTATCTCCGCCGAGAAAAAACCGATTTGCACGGAAATTATTTCTTTCGACTCAGGGACGCCTCACACCTATCAGATACAATACAAAATTACGTTCCATCCGTCCTAAGTCTGTCTTTCCGTCAGTCCGTCTGGAAGTATAAAAACATAACTCGACCGAGAAACAACCGATTTGCACGGAAATGAATTCGTTCCACTCAGGCACACATGATAGAAAATAACGTTCCATCCGTCCATTTGTTCCGAAGCATAAAAGCGCATAACCTCACCGAGAAACAACCGATTTGTACGGAAATGTTTTCTTTCTACTGGGGGACACATGGCTCCTGTCAGGTACGATACAAAATTACGTTCCGTTCGTCGGCCGCCTGTTAGTCCGTCCGTCCGGAAGTTTAAAAGCACGTAACCCCAACGAGAAATAACCGATTTGCACGGAAATGATTCATTTCTACTCAGGGACGCCTCACACTTACCAGATATGATATAAAATTCCATTCCATCCGTCCATCGTCTGTCTATCTGTCTGTCCGTCCGGAAGTATAAAATCACGTAATGACACCTTTCTACTCACGGAGGCCTCACACCTATCAGATATGTTAGAAAGTTACGTTCCATTCGTCCTAAGTCTGTCTGTCCGTCCGTCCGTCCCGCACAATAAAAGCCCACAACCCTACCGAGGAACAACCGATTTGCACGGAAATGATTTCTTTCTACTAAGGGACGCCTCACACTTATCAGATGTGATAGAAAATTACGTTCCATCCGTCCGCCGTCCAGAAGAATATTATCTCCGCCGAGAAACAAAAGATTTGCACGGAAATTATTTCTTTCGACTCAGGGACGCCTCACACCTAACAGATGCAAAACAAAATTACGTTCCGTCCGTCGACCGCCTGTTAGTCCGCCCGTCCGGAAGTATAAAAGCACTTAACCCCAACGAGAAATAACCGATTTGCATGGAAATGATTCCTTTCTACTCAGGGACGCATCACACCTATCAGATATGATAGAAAATTTAATTCCATCCGTCCGTGGTATGTCTGTCCGTCCGTCCGGAAATATAAAATCACGTAACCCCACCGAGAAACAACCGGTTAGCCCGGAAATGCCTCCTTTCTACTCACGGAGGCCTCACACCTATCAGATATGATAGAAAGTTGCGTTCCATTCGTGCAAAGTCTATCTGTCCGTCTGTCCCGAACAATAAAAGCCCACAACCCCACCGAGGAACAATCGATTTGCGCAGAAATGATTTCTTTTTACTAAGGGACGCCTCACACTTATCAGATGTAATAGAAAATTATGTTCCATCCGTCCGCCGTCCGTCCAGAAGAATAAAAAAATTATCTCCGCCGAGAAACAACCGATTTGCACGGAAATTATTTCTTTCTACTCAGGGACGCCTCACACTTATCAGACACAACACAAAACTACGTTCCATCCGTCCCAAGTCTATCTTTCCGTCCGTCCGTGTGGAAGTATAAAAACATAACTCAACCGAGAAACAACCGATTGGCACGGTAATGAATTCATTCTACTCAGGCACACCAATCAGATATGATAGAAAATAACGTTCCATCCGTCCGCCGTCTGTCTGTCCATTTGTCCCGAAGTATAAAAGCGCATAACCTCACCACGAAAAAACCGATTTGTACGGACTGATTCCTTTCTACTCAGTGACGCCTCACACCTATCAGACATGATAGAAAATTTCATTCCACCCGTCTGTCTGTCTGTCCGGAAGTATAAAAGCAAGTAACCCCAACGAAAAATAACCGATTTGCACGGAAATGATTCCTTTCTACTCAGGGACGCCTCACACTTATCAGATGTGATTGGAAATTACATTCCATCCCTCTGATGGCTGTCTTTCCATCCGTCCGCTGGCTGTCTTTCCGTCCGTCCCAAAGAATATAATCCCCAGCCCCAACGAGAAACAACCGATTTGCACGGAAATGATTTTTTTCTACTCAGGGATACTTCCCATTTATCAGAGACGATAGAAAATTACGTTCCATCGGTTGGCCGTCTGTCTGTCCGTCCGTCCGGAATAATAAAAGGCCGTAACCTCACCGAGAAACAACCGATCTGCACGGAAATTATTTCTTTCTACTCGGGGTTGCCTCACACTTATCATGTACGATACAGAATTACGTTCCATCCTTCCGAAAACTGTGCGTCCGTTCGTCCGGAAGTATAAAATCACGTAACCTCACCGAGAAACAACCGATTTGCACGGAAATCATTTCTTTTTACTCAGGGACGAACCACACCTATCCGATACGATAGAAAATTACGTTCCATCTGTAAGCTGTCTGTCCGTCCCGAAGCATAGAAACACGTATGTTACCAGAGAAACAACCGATTTGCACGAAAATTGGCTCTTTAGCATAAAAAGATGTATTTTCAAGGTAATTGGCCCTAAAGAATAAAAACATCGGTCGCCTCTGAGAAATAACCTATTTGCACGAGAATGGTACGTTTCCTCTCTATGATACCTGAGCTCCGACCTGCCAAACAGAACGTTTCATACGTCGTCCGCCTGTCCAACATATCTCAGAAGCAACTATCTCCACCACAAGCAACCGATGTGCACGGGAATGATATTTTTTCACTCCGGCATGCATCATGTATTACATACGACAGAGGGTTTTTATTCATACGTCAGTTCGTCTATCTGTCACTAAGCGCATAAAAACATTACCTCATTCCAGAAATACTCGATTTGTACAGTAACGGTATCTCTCCAATCCATGATACTTCAACTCTGAGACATCATACAGGTATACATTCCATTCGGTTTCCATCTTTCCGTCCGTCCTTTGAATCCATCTTCGTTTGTAATGCATCACATTAGGTTTAGTATGTTTACTGAATTTATTTTTTTATATATTATTTCTTTTTATTGTGAAAATTGTCCTAGTGTATTCTTGATATTCTTATATAAGGGTCGCCCAAATGAAAGTGAGACTCGTGTAATAGCATTGTTGTTTAAATTCCACAGAGCCGTGCATTCGCGCCGGGAGATGACGTGTCATGTCAGGAAGCATGTTGTTATCGGCGGCACATGTCAGTGTTCTGTTTGCACTTGCGGAAGCAAGTTGACTATACGTAAGGTCGTAACATGAATTCGTCCAAACATGCCCAGCGGGCAGTTATGCAATTTTTGGCTGAAGAAGGTGTTATTGGAGCCGAAATTTATAGTCGTACGAAGATGTGTAAAAATGGAAATCATCTCATAATTTTCATTAATACCTGCATATTTTTTACTAAGTGAAAAACACGAAGTTTGTTTTGCATAAATTGATATACCACTGCCCCAAACTCCAGAACAAGAGGTCGTAACAACATGACAGCCAAGAATATTACATGCATGATCACTACCTGCACTAAACCACGTTTCTGAAACACAAATTATACCGATCGCATTGTTTAAATTAATCAAAAGGTTTACAAAAACATCTAGTTTACCATTCAGACTACGAACATTTAAATATAAAAATCGATATTGAAAATAATCATTAATAGTGAGTCTATTTAAATCTTCAACTAACACATAATGTGAAGTATAATTCATGAAATAAAAATAAAATTAGTTAAATACTAAAAACACAACCCGAAAAAAAAATTACGAACGTTTCAAATCCATATCTGTTTTTTTTATCCTAACTTGCAATGTATTCGAACCCTCGTTTTTCCCTCAGAAAAATACCATTTCTGCACCAACAAATTTTGATATTGTTTTCTCTTGAAAAGCATGAGCCAACCAAAAAAGTTCTGTATTATGTGCAGTAAGATTTTCATTAATGAACACTATTATCACTCTCAGTACTTAATCACATCACAGACGTTCAGTCTTGAGCCCCCCCTCCGAAGGAACTTATCTCTGGTTGTTCTATTTTAAAATTATCTTTATTCGTTTTGTTTTTACATTGAATAATTATAGATAGGACGAATCTTCCCAGATCCTCTACTTCTCATACTGTGAATGGCATCAACCTCACCAATAGAAAAAATGTTCAATACTTAACTTATCCACAGTATGGTGAAGCATTTACACAATGTCGTCCTCACCTTCATTCTGGTTCATCGGATTACCATGTATTTCCAAGTTCTTATTTCGTTTGTACTGTTCAAGGTTATTTATCTTATCTTTCAGATAACTAATATCACAATCCTGAGACTTTAATCTATCATCCAATTTAGCAATCTCATTTCGTGATTCATCAATCAGACTCTCAGATTCCTTGAGCCTGACCAATAAGCCATCTTTGACCTTTTATATTAATTCCCCGCCAATACATTTTTTCATTAATTCGCAGCGAGTCGTCTGAGAATATGTTTATCAGTTTAGCTTCTTGAAGTTATCCATGTTTATCGATGATTAGTATTCTTTTACAGAATTTGCCCGAAATATTCGTAGCTGTTATTGCATGCATCGGAAGTAGTTCAAGTGATTCCTTTTCTCTTAATTTTTTCTGTATGAAAAAATGAATTTATTATCATTGTAGGATAAAAATTAAAGAAAAAGAGAGCGCAGTTGCAGTTTTTCAATGTAAAAGAATTCTGCCTTCCAATTTTAAGTGCCGCTTGGGACACGAAATGACTTTGCAACTAGGTAAACGAGACAGATGGAGATGTGATCTACTTAGTTGTCGTTCTGGAAAACCACTTCATTCGTACAGTTATTTAACAGGTAGAAGGCCTTCTTTTACTTCTATTAGCCTTTTTATTTATTCATAGGCAAATGAATTAACAACAATAAAATTCTGTGAAAAAGAATTAAATGTTTCTAGAGGAACGGCTGTTGACTGGTTAAACTACATGAGAGAAATTTGTGCTAGTGCATTATTGAAGTGTAAGGTGGTCCGAACACTCATGTTGAAATAAATGAATCGCTGTTTAACCGCCATAAATACAATCCAGGACGAGATTTGCCCCAGCAATGGGTATTCGTTGGCATTTGCAGAGAAAGAAAACAGTGCTTTCCAGTTGCTGTACCTGACCGATCTGCTTCTACTTTGTGCGAAGTTATTCGTCAACGAATTGCTCCATATACTACAATAATTTCTGATGAGTGGAAACTGTACCAAAATTTAAAAAATGAACCAAAATGTACTCCTTTGACAGTTAATCATTCATTAGAATTCACTAACAGTGATACCGGTACACACACTCAGGGCATTAAGAGTTTGTAGGGAAAAGCAAAATCAAATAACAAAAAAAATGTGGGGCACCCATCGCTCAGTGTTAGATAGTTGTGTGAATTTATGTGGAGAGAAAAGGTGAAAGCAGCAAATAGTGAGGTCTTTGATGAAATTTTAACTGCTATTGTATCACACTGGCCTCCTAATGATCATCTAGAATGAATTGTTTTTGTTTTAAAGTGCAATTTTTATACGGTCCATGGACACTTATATGATCAGTTTTCCTACACTAGATCGGAAACATCCTCCGAAGTTACGTATTACCTACAAATCATCCATAGTGAGCAACTGTCCGTACCCCTAATTGTACATACACTTTGAACTGTCTGTCCATGCTATTAACTGGCATTCTTTATGGGAAAAAAATAATTATTCATTTTATCAAAAACTTTAACGTGACTTAAAAAAAAACATGTCCGAACATATGCATAAAATGTAACTATATTATAGAGAAATTCATGGTTTTAAACCGCAACATGCACCGCTTGTGACTTTTTCTGCTATTTTTTTTTCGAAGCTGATTAACAATAAAAAAATCCCATAACCAGGACTTACTCTTTATCGGAAGCAAGACTTCGGATTTGTACCGTACCAAATCGATATACACGGACAATAAACCCCATGTAAACGTAAATAAGATGTTTATTTAATTAGATTTAATTAAATGCATCCCTTAAATTTAATTTATATTAACTTAATGAATTGATGTTCCAATGTTAATTTTGGAATGAAAGTTAATCGTATTAAATACGTAGGGTGAACAATCGCGATTTTGATGTTTTCATAACGCTTATTAAACTGTTATTATTTATTAGTATTACAACATTGTGTACGAATTTTTATTTATTGTTATTTAAGCAAATAATAATAAAATCAGAATTTTTATTTACAACGGTGGATCGCAAAACATGCAATGCTGTAACTGACACTTCTTCACAGACTAGTTGTATTTGTGATGCCACTCCCAAATACGCTAAGACAAGATGGGAAAAGTTGTAGTCGATGTACCACATAGAACTGTGGCTTCTCCACCTCATATGCCTGGATTAGGCTTTTGAATTCCTACTCCACATTTCGAATGGGCTGGATATGAAGAAGTAGCAGATTAGAGGCTTCAGTGTAAAAAAAGAAAATAACTTATTCACGAAAGTTTCAAAAAGGAAATGGGATTAATTGTCGACCAGCCGACCCCCGAAGAAAATGGAAATTCCAGTGACAGCAATTCAGCTCGCAGCTTTTTTCAGAACCCGAAATTTTTACCAGAAATAACTGGCATTGATCAAAATTTAATACACAGATTTGGAACCATTCTCAGCACTCTTTTTACTGGCTTCTCAGTAAATCCTAAAATATTTGACCCTTACGCACGTGAAACAAAAATCTATTCTTAAAGAGATATCCATGGTTTTATATACCTGTCACTGTGCATAAAATTATACATAGATAACAGATCATTTAATATGCAATGTTACCGATTGGCATGCTTTCGAAAGAAGTGCAAGAGGCTGGGAATAAGCACATGAGAAAAATCCGTGAAAGCCACGCACGAAAAACTTCACGGAAACACACAATGCAAGATGATCTGAATCTACTGCTGATCACTTCCGATCTTTTCATCTCAAATATACGTACTTCACCCCAGAAGGAGAAACCTACTTTACCCTTGGAACCTGAAAGAACCACACTTAATTAAAAGCAAGAAAGACGAAGGGAGGAGAAAAATACAGCACATGCAGACGAAGAACAATATGACGAAGATGATAATAGTTATGAAGAAGAACAAACTGATGATGAGGAAAATTATAAAGAAATTTCTGCTATTGATGATAGCGATGAGAATATCTAGTAACATTATACATAGTCATATTTGTTATGTATGTATGTATTTATCAGGAGATAAGAAAGTAATGAATAATGTATCGTTATATTATGTCTTGATATTTTATTATATTGAAATATATGTATTATACTATTATTACATTATATACCATATTATTTTGTTTTATTTATTCCCTATGATGTATTGCATTTGTTCTTACATTTAAAGTATGACATAAATTGTGCCGTGCAATTTTTTTATAGTGATAAAATTAATATTTTAATCTGTCATTAAAACTAACAGTCTTAATAAAATTCAACATGCAATTTTACTATTTCGGAGATTTTCTTTGTTTCTGCTACTAGATCTATCAGTTTTAAGTAACAAATAATTTTGTCTCGCTAGATTCCCATTTGGGACCACTGTGCAATGCTAGGTAGCCCACGTCATACAGCTAATACACATCGCGTTAGTAATAAGCATGAAACATATAGCGCAATGAAGAACAAAACGAAATGTCCAACCTCCTGTCTCTCTGGAGCAGATTAAAGACCAACACTTACCTTACTTAGCAACACGACACTGAATAAACTTGACGCAAACACAATAAGCCCTAAGAACAAGTAATTTAACAGGAACTCATGATACACACCATCCACAGCATCGTGACCTGACCTGACATGGGATTCATTTTGTTTAACTTCGATGTTGTTTTTTTTAACAGTAAAATCACAAATTAAATTTTATTCTTCATTAAGAACTTTTTTCATCAGTCAATCAACCGTGAAAAATTATATTCACAATAATGTCTGTGTTTCAGTGTTAATCCCCAAAGGTATATTTCTGGGAAATACGGTGAATTAAATTTGCAAATATTTCTTCTCTGTTTTTCATCTGCATCCCTGTGAATTCCTGAAGATAGGAAGTGAATAATGCCCTGGATGTGCCATATCTCCTTTTGAATGGCCTTTTAAGTCTTGCCCACATATTTTCAATGCAATTAGTATGAACCTCCGGTTCCCTTAGGTTCACAAAAAAATTCTGGCGGACCACCACGTCATGGGTGTAAATGCCACCAGGTCTAGCATGCCCGATGGCTCTGTAGGGTGTCCATCCGTCTTTAATAATCCTAGTGCCAGGCAAAACATGTTCTGCTATTGCTATACAAAGGGTCACAGCTTCTCTGTCCGGATCTTCAATGCCGAAGCCCCTCTTGGTTTCCCTCTCAATTCCTCCAAAAACCCATCTTCCGGATCGACATGCTCCACGATGATGCTTCCGACGGAAGAAAAAACTTTCATCGAGTTCAACTACCTTCTGGGTCCCATCTTCGTTCAGGCCTCCCAGTTTGACCTTGTTATGACGAAGTTCATCAGTACAGATCTCTCTGAAAAACTTAAACAACTTTACAACGGAATTCTTATTAACTTCAGCCTCTTCTTTTATGACCCGTTGAGGAATATCTTCGCTCCAACCATACATCAGGATCACAATCTGCCAGATAGAAAGTGAGCTTTTATTGAAGCATGACCCTTTACGAACAGAAAAAACATTTACCGCAGTATTTGCATTTCCAAAACCATCCCTGCATTTGGCACGTTTTTGTAGAGTGCAAAGTGCATCACAAAGAACACATGTTAATGAATTACAGAGTAGCCTTCTCTTGGCTGCCCATCGAAGTGAACGTTTCGGTTTTTTGGAACTAGATAGTCTCGAAAGAATCCTAATGGAATTTCTTTCCATCATTATGTTGTCCGTCGAGAGCACTCTGTCTGGAGGAACGATGCGTACTGGCACGATGAATGCTGTATCAGCAAAGGCGAGGAAAGTAATCCGATTACTATTCAGGAAAATTTAACTTAGCTATCCGCGATTAATGTTGACATTCAAATCCGAATGTGCTGCTTTTCTGATTGAAAGCCCGCTCAGACTTTGACAATCTCCCTGTTATAATAGAAGGGCTGGGTCATAGACTTTGTACACGCGGATCCCTTCGAACGCGAGCGCGTTGGACGTCAGTATGTTGTAACGTGTTGGTTGGAACGTAGCTGACCGCTGAATGGCTGCGCTGAGGGAATGAAAGCTAACGAGCATTTCAGTGCCTTTTGCAAAGAAATATAACAAATGATTCGTTCTAGGTTTTCAACAGACTTAAATAAAACGTAAGAGAAAAGACTAGAGTATCTGGTAAATACAAATGAAACTTTTCATCATACACACACGATGCGTTTAAATTTTTAGGTCACAAGTTTTCTTGTCAACATCTTGTTCCAGGAGATGTGTACATTAAAATATTGTTACACCCCGGAGGCGGCCTAATCATACGAAAATAACATCGAAAGAATTTAGAATGGTAGCTTGCCGGACGATGGCCACGCCCAGAAGGTAAACATTAGAATTTAGAAAAATGAGAACAAATGATTCCGGGATCCTTTATCGCCGAAGTCTTATTGCGGCGAGATAATTATTAACCGAAACTTATTAACCTATCCAGAACAAATTTAACTGACACTCAGAATAACATAATCGGATTCAGGGGTTGGCACAAGACGACAGACATACACTGACGGAAAAAAATCCCAACACCACGAAAAAATAGTTGTAAAGGAATGAAATGGCGGCAATACATTTGTATAGGTAACATGTTTAATCGATTAATGTTTCAAGATCACAGCTTACTGTAAGCGCGAGAAGAGCCATTTTAAATGTGTAATGCTGGTACATTAATAACCGCTTTAACCGCCAGAATGTTGAATGCAAACACGCAAACGTTCATGCATTGTGTCGTACAGGTGCTGGATGTTGGTTTGTGGGATGGAGTTCCATGCCTGTTGCACTTGGTCAGTCAATACAGGGACGGTTAATGCTGGTTGGGGTGACGCTGGAGTTGTCGTCCAATGATGTCCCATACGTTCTCGATTGGTGAAAGATCTGGTGATCTAGCAGGCCACGGCAACATGTCGACACTCTGTAGAGCATGTTGGGTTACAACAGCGGTATGCGGGCGAGCGTTATCCTGTTGGAAAACACCCCTGGAATGCTGTTCATGAATGGCAGCACAACAGGTTGAATCACCAGACCTACGTACAACTGTGCCGTCAGGGTGCGTGGGATAACCACGAGAGTGCTCCTGCTGTCATAGGAAATTGCTCCCCAGAACATAACTCCAGGTGTAGGTCCAGTGTGTCTCGGCCGCAGACAGGTTGGTTGCAGGCGCTCACCTGGCCTCTTTCTAACCAACACACGGCCATCACTGGCACCCAGGCAGAACCGGCTTTCATCAGAAAACACAACAGATCTCCACTCCGTCCTCTAATGAGCTCTAGCTTGACACCACTGACGTCGCAAACGACAGTGGTTTGGAGTAAGTGGAATGCACGCTACAGGGCGTCTGGCTCGGAGCTGTCCTTCAAGTAACCGATTTGTAACAGTTCGTTGTGTCACTGTGGTGGTAACTGCAGCTCGAATTGCTACCGCAGACACGGTACGATGCGCCACGGCCATACGCCGTACACGGTGGTCTTCATTCTCAGTAGTGCCACTCGGCCGGCCGGAACCCGGTCTTCTTGAGGCAGTACGTTCCCTTGACCACCGCTGCCAACAATCATGCACGGTGGCTACATTCCTGCTAAGTTGTTCTGCAATATTGCGGAAAGAAAATCCACCTTCTCGTAGCCCTATTACACGACCTCGTTCAAACTCCGTGAGCTGTTTATAATGGCTTCTTCGTCGTCTTAAAGGCATTCTTGACTAACATCAACACACTACGTCGAATCTTAACGATAACTAACGCTCACGAACGTTACAGCGCGTATTTACAGCAAACCTGCTTTGCATGTTCCGAGGGGTGCTACTAGCGCCACACGTATGCGCCGAGCGCGAAATTTGCATAGACGTCATCTTGCAGATGTACTCTCACCGCCTACCAACTGTCGTTTATCTAACACAACCCCTTCTTGGTGTTGGGATTTTTTTCCGTCAGTGTATGTTATCAATTAAACACACAATAAAAAGAAGACTTCACTGCAGAATATTCTATGTGAACATAACCAGCAGCCTTAATTTTAGCTACTAATTTGAAGGCACGGTTTATCGTAGTTCACAAATGCCAACTACCAACTGTTTACTGACCGGCAACATTAGACAATTTTAATTATACCTGGTATGGTCAGCCAGCCACATAGGCTTGAGTCCTACCGCATGCATTCCGAGCTATTATTTTCTAACCCGTGAAGTAGATAAATCAGGAGTTAAGTCAAATGTTTCTCGTACTTACGGCTTTGGATGCTTTCATTAAATCCGATTTAAGTTTTCACACTGTAGCACAACACTGTATTGCACTGACACTAATTCAGAATTGATTTTTGTCGAAGGGCTCGAACCACAAGACACACACACACACACACACACAAAATTCACTTGTTGCTTGCTGGCTGTCGACAATTGCTCGTCGATGTTCCTTTCCGCTATCTTCACGAAATCGGAGAGGGGTGACTCCGTGTCCCTCCTCGTTCTTCTGTGGGCGAAACCATATGTTCAGAATATTTCTCCGTCCCGCGCTCCATTAGCTCTCTCGAACGCAGCAGCCTCTAACGAATCTGACTTCGGCATGGCGTCTCACTGCTTGGGTTAGTATGTCCTTCCGTCCAAGACTTTCTACTGCACCGTCCCTTTTCTGGATTATTTAAGTACAGGCTTCGGCATGGACGCTTTTACTTGCCACAGGCGAATCTTCTCACCTTGCCCGGTAGCAAATTGCTAGCCACCAACGAGCCCTCCTCCACGTCTCTCGAAGCTTTGTTTCTATATCGGGACTCTCAGTATACACTTCCGTAGACCTACTTCACATTTCGTCTAATCACAGTGGCTCATTTGTATACTACCAGCCACTCTCAGGCCATATACTTTGGCACGCGGGACACGTATTTCACAAGAGAATGTACGGAATCGCGATTAGGGCCATTTTCGTCACGCGATTGGTTCAGAGCTACTTTGGAGATTGCGAGTAGGCGGGGCTTATGAGGAGAGTCATGTGACTGAGACATGTAAGCTTGGCTGCACACGCAATAAAATGTTCGTGTGTTTTCATTGCGACAGTGGTTACCTTCATTTGCTTTACCCGTACAGTCGGAATGCGACAGGAGGTAAATAGCGAGTGTAATTTTTTGGTAGGGGAACTTTTGGGTTTTTATATCAACATGACTGCATGGATTTGTGACTTTTCTTCCGAACTACCTTCAATCTATATAATTGACCACACCGTGGTTCTGACAGAGCCGACAGATGTCAGCACGTCAGCGCTCATTTTGTATGGAGAACCCATGAGCTGTTTAACGCTTTTTTTTTTTCGGGGAGAAGAGGGGTTGAAATGTGGAATTGAAGGCATGTTTGACGAAGTTTAGAGGGACAAAAATATGAAGAATTTCCTAAATATTAGAAAAATATATATATGACAGATCACTTACTATTTTCTCAGACACAATATATGGCAAACAACATTCTGGAGTATTTATTCCAACGGAAGTATCTTACTTCAACAGAACACTGTTTTGAGGTCTTACTTCCTGTCATTAGGTAGTTCTTTGCCAATGCAAAATCACTGATTTTTTTTTTTTATTGGAGATTTAACGACCACCGTGAGCAACTCAATGGGCTATAAGCAGTCGCCCGTCCCTAATTTAGGGTCACTGGTTCCAGGGAAGGGAGAGAGCCAGTGCCGTAAGACAAACACAACATCCATGCCTCACCGGGATTCGAACCCGGACCCCTTTCGGACGAATGATCAGAGGCCATCGCTTAGACCACTGCGCCACCGGGGCGGCATTTTTTTCTAGCTAGATTTTCTCGCATTCAGGAGGGAAAAACCTTAATCTTCAGAATAAATATTTCGGTGTGGAGGCATGCTTTTCATTGTTAAAGGACTTTTTAAGGGTAGTAGAAAGGACCTTTAAAAGGGTATTTCTTAGTATCCTTATATACACACTTTCACAACAGCACAAATCGTGATGGGTAGCTGACGTGCTGCCATCTATTGGGCGATACGGAGTATGGTATACAACTAGCTACTTATTGAAGTTGTCCTCAATTTTAATATTAAGATAGATTTCGACTTGTATTCGTCTGAGAAACTGCAGATATTCCTTATGATAGCGTGCACAAAATTACTTTACCGTATTGTTCAATATGATAAAGTAAGATTCTTAGGAAGCAGAACTTCCACGATATAATTCAATATGATTATTTCTCACATATGTTAAGTAACCTCAGAGTGAATTTCTTAGGAAGCAGAAGTCTCCACGATTTAATAAATATGATCATTTGTCACATATGCCTCACAATGAATTTCTTAACAAGCAGAACTTTCCCGGATAAAAGAGTGTTCCTTTCACATGACTCTCCTCATAGGCCCCGCCTACTCGCAATATCCAGAGTAGCTCTGAACCAATCGTGTGGCGGAAATGCCCTTAATCGCAGTTTCCTACATTCACTTGTGAAATACGCCTCCGGGACGGCGTTTCTTCTCTGCCGACTTCACGCAGTCCCCTGGACCAGCGAAAACCCAAGTCTTCTCCTTCTTTCGGAGCTGTTTCAAGACTGATCGTTTTTTCGGTGCATTCTGTCTTTGCTCTCCATTACAATTTACACATGTCAAATTTATGGCAAAAGAATTTCACCGTCACGTGCAAGCAATTAGCGTGCCTTTGCCGATTTTAGTATTTTGAGTGCTAGACCCTTTTAAGTGAATTATCAGTGGATTCTGCCCTAACCCCTAATTTTGATATACACAATTATTTTACTGCCATGACTAATGTCTTCTCGGAATGGTCTTGTTTATATCAACGCTATGTTTCTTACTCCCTCACCAAAGAGAGAAACACATTTCGGCACAGAATATGTTAGCGCTCATTCCTGACTTTAGTAGAGTTCAAAAGCTTCCACCGGTCCCTCCCCTTTTTATTTCTCCCGACTCCACTGTGCTTTCGCGGATAGGCTTTGACAGTCCCTTCTCTTTCAAGAGCTTAGTTTATTGCCCTGGAATGTTGCCTGCGTTTACCATTCATTGCGCTGACATTTTCTCCATCTTCACGTTTCCTGGCTATCAGCGAACACTTGATTCTGATTTCCGAAATGTTCTAATAATTATCCTCTTAATTATTTTAACACAATTTACACATAGCGAATTTACGTAATTAATTCGTTCCTATCAACTTGATCTATTTACACACCCTTAATTTCAAAGCTCCACCTTCGCGGATAATAAATTGAACAACCCCCAAAATTATGCATCAATATATTTGATCTGCGAGATTACGCAAATAGATCACCTGAAGTGAAAAGTTTTTTTTGTTTACGTTTCCTTCTGTGTTGAATTTCTTAAATGTCGAACAGCGATAATTAAACTGCAAATTTTTTCGTATGCTTTTCTCTTCTTTTTCCTTAAACTTTAATTGCGGTGTTTTTGTATAGTGAGCGTTCGACGTCTTTCTAAACAAGTATCATCATCATCATCATCATCATTTTCAACCATTATCAATCCACTGCTGGACGAAGGTCTCCACAATGGTCTGTCTTGTGCCAGTCTCCTCCATGTCACTCCCGCATACTTTCGACTTTCCTTAACCCATCTTCTATGTGGTCTTCTTCTGGGTCTTTTCCTGTCCCTTGGAGTCCAATCTAAAATTTCGGCTGTCCATCGATGGTCTGTTCTTCTGGCAGTATGTCCAGCCCATTGCCATTTCAGGGATTTAACTCTGATCATGATGTCTTCCACACTTGTCATTTTTCGGATAAACGAGTTCCTCTTCTTATCTCTCCTGGTTACACCGAGCATGCACCTCTCCAAGCTTCTTTGAGTTGTCTGCAGCCTTTGTACGTCTCTTTTAGTTAAGGTCCACGTCTCTGCACCATACGTAAGCACTGGAAGGATGCATTGATCAAACACTTTTCTTTTAAGACATAATGGCATATTGCTTTTGAAAATTATGCTGTTTCTTCCAAAAGCTCTCCAGGCAAATTTTGTACGCCGATTAATTTCTTCATCAATGTGACCCTCACTTGATATCTGCTGTCCAAGATAAACGTACGTGTCTGTTATCTCCAGCTTTTCTCCATCAATCGATAAATCTTCATTTCTTGTAAAAGCATTGTACATCACTTTTGTCTTCTGAAAGTTCATTTTTAATCCCACTTCTTTACTCTTGTCAGCAAGTTCCTGGATCATACTCTGCAGCTCTGATGGGGTAGTTGCAAAAATGACTACGTCATATATATATATTTCACGTAAAGCAATAATGTACTACTTTTAAATTACGAATTTTTAATACGCGAAATTTTAAAAGAACCAGAAAGGTAACACAATGTTCTGATTCATTTGTATACCATTGTTAAAAATCTATGAATTAATGAATATATATTTTTGTAAAGTGGCCCCCACTTTGGTTGAACATCAGATGCCTTCGTATTCTGAATTACTGCTATATATGCACTTATATATTAAATGGTTAGTACACTTTTAATACGCGCTTCCATTTTTTAGTTTTTTATTCTTTAAATCCATAATTTTCAGCTTTGTTTTCCCACAATAGTCGCTGCATTCGTAATTTTCTCGGTCGTCTACCGTTAGCTTGCATTTTTAACGCCTTGGTTCTCTCCAATTTTAAAATTTCAATTTCTTTTTTAAGGGATGCAACATTTTCCAGTAGCAATCTATTTTCCTCCGTTATTTTGATACAGGAAGAACAAGTGATATCCCCTGATGTTTCATCAACTCCATAACAGACACCCTGCGTTTCTTGCACATAAACCTTTTTCAGACTTAAAATATCCATTCGATCAAAATCACTTTTTATTATTGGAGGTTTAATGACCACCGTGAGCAACTCAATGGGCTATAAGCAGTCGCCCGTCCCTAATTTAGGGCCACTGGTTCCAGGGAAGGGAGAGAGCCAGTGCCGTAAGACAAACACAACATCCATGCCTCACCGGGATTCGAACCCAGACCCCGTTCGGATGAATGGTCAGAGGCCATCGCTTAGACCACTGCGCCACCGGGGTGGGCCAAAAGCACTTTTTAAAATATCTCGTTTGTGCTTTCTGTTATTTCGTGGAGTGGCACAGTGTCGTTTTGCTGACTGTTCGGGAGATTCAGGAGAGGCACCGCGTTGTGTTCCCCTCGGTGGGGTTGTGGGCTTTTATACTTCCGGACGGACAGACGGGTGGAATGAAATTTTCTATTATATCTGATATGTGTGATGCCTCCGTGTGTAGAAAGGAGTCATTTCCATGCTAATCGGTTGTTTCTCGGCGGGGTTACGTGCTTTTATAATTCCGGACAGACGAGTGGAATACAATTTTCTATCATGTCTGATAGGTGTGAGGCGTCACTGAGTAGAAAGGAATCATTTCCGTGCAAATCGGTTATTTCTCGTTGGGGTTACGTGGTTTTATACTTCCGGAAGGACGGACAGACGGAACGTAATTTTGTATCGTACCCGACAGGTGTGATGTGTCCCCAGTATAAAGAAATAATTTCCGTGCAAATCAGTTGTTTCTCGGCGAGGTTATGCGCTTTTATACTTCGGGACAAATGGACAGACAACGGACGGATGGAACGTTATTTTCTATCATATCTGATTGGTGTGCCCAAGTAGAACGAATTCATTTCCGTGCAAATCGGTTTTCTAGGTAGAGTTATGTATTTTTATACTTCCGGACGGAAAGACAGACTTGGGACGGATGGAACGTATTTTTGTATTGTATCTGATAAGTGTGAGGCGTCCCCGAGTCGAAAGAAATAATTTCCGTGCAAATCGGTTGTTTCTCGGCGGAGATATTTTTTTTTATTCTTCTGGACGGACGGCAGAGGGACGGAATGTAATTCTGTATCGTATCTCATGGGTAATTCGTTCCTGAGTAGAAAGAGACCATTTGCTTTCAAGTCGGTTACTTACTTGTTAAGAAACATGGTTTTTCGTGTGGGCGTAATAAGTTACATTTCAATTTGTTGATGGTCCCTTAAGAGAACCCGTCTTCGTTTCCTAGGTGATTGTTACATTTGCAATTTGTTTACGGTCCCCTTAAGGCTACGAGAGTCGACGGTCGTTCTTTCCGTGACACGCCGTCCTCGCCAGCACTTCAGGTCGCCAAGCTCAGCTGGATTTCGAAGGTGTCTGTATTAGGACATTTCCATTTGCTGGAATTGCAGCCCACTTCGTTGAAAATTTAAGAACTGGAAGCTCAAAGGTATGAAAAGCAAGATTGTTTTACGATCTGTCAAACATGAAAAGACTATACAGGGTGTTCGTAAACTGTTTTGACAAAAGAAGAGGGGTGATAGTACCCATCAAGACGAACAATATTTACAATGGAATCTAGGGCCGCATTCCACTCTGAGTGTCAGAAAAGAGTAACTTCGAAATACGTCCAACAAGCACAAGTCGTCACCTCAGACGTCATTTCTTTCGTGCCGGAGAAGTAGCACATCGCCAGAACATCACCGTCAAGCATTTACCGTATGCAAATTGCCCGAGAAAAGACGCAGCTTCGACCGTTGCAGCTGATTGGCTTATCAAGGTGCAGTAGACACTTCCTGAATGCCACATATCCCGCACGATGGAGTGGACGTGGCGGACATGTGGCATGGCCTCCACGCTCACCGGACTTAAACCCACTGGACTTCTTCTTCTGGGGGCACATCAAATCATTGGTATACGAGACGCATGAGGACTCCGTGGAAGATCTCGTAGCGAGAATCGTTGTTGCAGCGGACAGGATAAACACACCAGGATGACAGGGTGCAAGTCTTTCATTCGCCGGTGTGAATTGTGCAACGGCACCCGTGGCCTCCACTTTGAGCATCTACTTTGAGTCTGTCCTTGATCTCCATAAATGGGATTGTGCAACTTATGATGTCGTTAATTCTCTTTCTTTGCACTGTTGAAAGTTCAACTTGGATATCTAACTTTAGTCTTTTCTGACACCCAGAGCGGAATGCGACTCTAGGTTCCATTGTAAATATTGTTCGTCTTGATGGGTACTATCACCCCTCTTCTTTTGTCAAACCAGTTTACGAACACCCTGTATAAGCAATTAAAAAAAAAATTAATGTTCTTACTTTTTTTTTTTTTTTTGGAGGTTTAACGACCACCGTGAGCAACTCAATGGGCTATAAGCAGTCGCCCGTCGCTAATTTAGGGTCACTGGTTCCAGGGAAGGGAGAGAGCCAGTGCCGTAAGACAAACACAACATCGCCGCCCCAGTGGTCTAAGGCGCTGGCCTCTGATCATTCGTCCGTAAGGGGTCCGGGTTCGAATCCCGGTGAGGCATGGATGTTGTGTTTGTCTTACGGCACTGGCTCTCTCCCTTCCCTGGAACCAGTGACCCTAAATTAGGGACGGGCGACTGCGTATAGCCCATTGAGTTGCTCACGGTGGTCGTTAAACCTCCAATCAAAAAAAAAAACACAACATCCATGCCTGACCGGGATTCAAACCCGGACCCCTTACGGACGAATGATCAGTGGCCAACGCCTTAGACCACTGCGCCACCGGGGCGGCTGTTCTTACTTCAGCGTTCTTAAGAGAAAATTTTAAACAAATACAGGGTGCCCAGTAAAGTCCTTTTTCAGCCCCGTAACTTTCTAACGCCGACAGCTATAGCCATAAAAACGGTGTCTAGGTATAGTAAAGTGGCTATGCGCTATTCGACGAGACCGCTTACAGCGCCTCCTAGCGACAAAGTCAGGAGTTAGCGTGCCGATCTCAAAAACTATACAAGATACGGGATAATAGTCAATTACAAAGTTGTAGAGTAGCATCACTTTAGTACGATAAGACACCTTGCGCACATGAATGCTAAGAATAGAACGCGTACAACGCTCGTTTGTAAAAAAATAAAAACAGTGATTTTCAGTTTTTTTTTTTTTTTTTTGATTGGAGGTTTAACGACCACCGTGAGCAACTCAAATGGGCTATAAGCAGTCGCCCGTCCCTAATTTAGGGTCACTGGTTCCGGGGAAGGGAGAGAGCCAGTGCCGTAAGACAAACACAACATCCATGCCTGACCGGGATTCGAACCCGGACCCCTTACGGACGAATGATCAGAGGCCAACGCCTTAGACCACTGCGCCGATTTTCAGTTGATACAATAAATAGTACCGCAGAACTACAACTGAACGAGCACATTTGTAAAAATTTTCCCGGGCCCTTTTGCGACCGCCAATCCGCCCCTACTGCCAGCATACATAACTTTTACACATTCACAAATTTCCAATTACTCCATTATTTTTCCAAACTTTTCACAGAAGAATTCTGCTTACTCTGTTACAAGTCTTCTCCAGGTCTACACAGACTGGCCACTGAAATAGAAACCTTTATTCAATACCAGGTTGGACTGCCCTTTAAGCTGAATTACAGCACATATGCAGTTTGGCATAGATTCCACAAGGTGTTGGAGTGGATCTACATCTACAGCATACCAGACATTTACCAAACAGTCTTTTAACTGGCTCAGATTTGATGGAAGAAGACTTTGCTCCCAGACGTTTCTTCTAACATGTCCCATACATTTTTGATAGAGTTCAGATCCGGGCTTTCTGGAGGCCAGGGAAATGGTGGAAGTCACTGTCATGCTCACTGAACCACTGCTGAGCACATCTTGCATGATGAACAGTAGCACTGTTGTCCATGAAACACAGCATTCACCTGCTGAGTAAAATGTCAACACTGCAGGATGGACTTGATTGGCAACAACGTTCAAATAACTCTTGGAGAACAACTGACCTTCCAGTAACACCAGGGGACCCGTTCCATACCAACAGAACATGTCCCACCACCGGATATTCATAGCAAACTGAATTTGCTGTCAATTTTCCATGTATTATGAAGAATATTTCTTCCTTAATTGATGTCCCACCACCTTCAAACTCTTGAGTTTTGTTTACAATACAAGCTGGGTCCATTGCTTCATGTGGCTCTCGCCACTCTCTGCCTACCATCGCTATAGAACAAGGTGTACCACAACTTGTCAGACCACATGATTTTTTCCAGTCTTACAGTCATGATGTTTCTGATGTGACTGTAGACGAACTTTCCAGTTCTTTGCTTAAATCAGTGGTTTCCATATAGTCATGCAATTTCTGATACCGATCCTTTTTGATTCCTTGTACATAGTTCACTGAGATATGGGTTGGGAACAGACTTCATTGAATGCTTCAGTCAACTGCTGCACACAGGAAGTCCTGTTTCTCCATACAAGCCTTCTCAGACAACTGCAATCTTGTTCTTGACAGATTGTTGTCATGCTACAGTTACGCCTCTTAGACAAACAAATGTGGGTAATTTTCCCACTGATAGGATCCGGGATATCTTACCTTTTGAAAAACCAGTCAGCTGTGCTCTTTTCAAAATCCTTGCCCCAGCCGGATGGGCACCCACAATAAGCCCTTTATCAAACACCAAAAGATTCTTTGTTTTTTCCATTGTGATCAACACTACTGATGATCAATACACATAATTGAAGTGGATAACATCAAACATACTTCTGTTTGGCTACTGACAAGCAGCAGTCTTAAACAGCTGCCTAGATCACATGACGTGTGTGACCACTATTTTGCATATATGTGGTGTGACATTTATGTACATTTGCATAAAGGTTTCTAATTCAGTGGCTGGTGTGTGAAAAAAAGAAGCATAAACTTTCTTACCATCCGATAGATACTCTTTGACTAACATATGCAACACAAAAGTTTGGTTAGCACAGCTCTTACCAGGCATAAAACCATTACCTACACCCAAGATCCTCTCTTATATCAAGCATCGTACCTATCAATAATGGCTTTTCCAAATACTTTCTATGGCATACTGAGCAGGGCAATACCACTGTGATTCTTACATCCAGTCTTATAATCTTTTCTCTTATACAAAGAAACAACATAACTTCGCACAATTATTCATTTATAATCAAAAGCGCTTATATACAACATAGTATAATCCATTTATTTACTCGCGCAAAATGTACCATATATTGATTCACCAAGTGAATCTTTAAACTCTTGTAGGATGCAGAGCAAAAGCTTGGCGAATCTACATGTGTCTTATATGCCAGTAAATAAATGAATCTTACTACGCTATAAGCACTTTTTGATTGTGCAGAATCTGGTGTATTTTTAAATATTTTATTCATTTATAAGTCCCACAAAATAAAGGTACACTAAATGTTACCAATTGGGTCATTCCATGTTAAATCAAATATCATGTGTGCTCCAAAATTTCCGATTTGCCTAATTTTTTTTTTCTAAGTTTGGATTCCCCATAAAATGAACTCTGATTTTTTTTCAGATTTTTTGCATCAGTATTTGCAGAGATACAGCCCCTTGAATTTTGGCAGTCACAGTTCTGTGGGTGATTTCCGACTGTGGTTATAAAGGAAGGAACACACCTATGCCATTTCTTTATTTATGAATTGATTTTCATGTATTTTGCACCAAAATAAAGGTATTAAAGTGTGAAATCCAAATATTCTGAGAAATATTAGTTTTGAACATACACTGTGGCACTAGTCAGCTGCAACTCATAGAAAATGTAAATTCCATGGAGTTCCATGCAATCCCTCATATCTCAGCTGTCACACCTAAAAAAAACTTCAAATTTTTTTTCAGAGAAGTGCATAACCTAAGTGTCAAAAAAAAACAAACCAAACTGTGAATGTGTTCTGAGGGAAAATAAAACTGTGATGTTTTCTAGTAATTCGTATTAAAGTATCATTTTCAAATTGCTTACATAAACAAATTTTAATATGTAACTACATTCTTTTCAGAAATAACTGCAAAATATAATAAATTTTCACTTCTTCCATTTTAAAACAGGTCTAGTGTCAAATATGTAAAAAATTGTGAAGGTGTTCTGAGAGATGACAGAGTATCAGTAAACAATATATAGCTGATATATTGTATGCATTATTCTATCAGAAATCACATGGTACTAGGGATTTATGTGTATAAAATTTTCTATTTTGCATGACATTTTTATAAAACATGTTCAAAATAAACATCAGCACTCTAAAGCTAGAAAAGATTTCCAGTTTTAAACAAAAAAAATGTAAGCTAATATATATGGTACAGCACTTCTGAATTATAAAGTTACAGGCTGCTAGACATCTAAACTGATTCTTAAACTACATGTAATACACAGTCTGAAAATATTAATGTGATATGACATATAATTAAATGGCCAATCACTTACCCGAAGGTTCTTGGTCATTTTCCCCCTCAAGCACGTCAATTAATTGACGTGCTTGAAGTGTAAAGGGAAAAAATGACCAAGAACCTTCGGGTAAGTGATTGGCCATTTAATGATATGTAATTAATGAATTGCACATAAATATGCGCACTTTGCTGGAGTTTAATACCTTAAAGGTGCAAATATTATGTTAATGTGATATTTTCTGATTAAATATCTGCTGTATTTCTTTATCTGAGCCTGGTGGCAAAGTGTAAGTTCTTCCTGATGCAGTTGCTGCATGCTGCACAGGGATTTTGCACAGGCAGTTTTCAGATGGTACCCAACAAATATCTTCAGTTTCAGGCCAAAAGTAAGACTTAGAAGGCCCATTTGGTTTCATAAAGATAATTTTAAAATCATCATGTTCTTCTGAAGATTCCACTACTTTTCCTAAGAACCATTTATTTCCATATATGCAAGCAACATAATCTTGATTTTTTAAATTAAGATCACCACCTGTATTTAATTCCCCAATTGTTACATATGTCTTTTCTGCTTGTGAACTTGAGACTCGGAACATACACAGCTTCACTTTATTTACTGGAATAAAGCAATGGTTTTCTCTGGTGCCTGAGATAGTGTGAGCAGCTGTGTATCGTTTTTCCAGCTTCTGCTTCATTTCAGTGATTTCTTCTTCAGGAACATAAAATGGTGTTATTCCTTTCACAGTCTTTGCAAATTAAAAAAAAAAATCAATGGGGCTCAGAATAAGATCATTATAAGGTCGTTAGAGGCTTGCTCTGGTTGCTAAGCGCTTCAATGTACCTATAACACCGTTGCAAGCATTTTCCCCATGACTTGTGGCGAAGAAATGCCATTCAGCACTTAGTCCATGGTCCTCTTCTTGGTGGCATAGGTTCACAAAGTTCTTGTAGTTTTTGTACTGCGATGCAGCTCCATCCCTGAAATACACTATTTTTTTGGTTTGAGGAGCAGTCTCCTTGAGGTATTGTACAGCTCTTCATTGAAAGCAATAGAAAGAATTAGTATCATGCTGCAGATTGTCACTTACAAAACAAAGAGATAGGGGATTTTAGTTCACTTTCACCTTCTTCCTTGACATAAAAAACAAATGGGTGTAAGGTGACCTGGATATTGTGCCAATGAAAACCTTGGGCGGCATCCTGAACAATGCATGTGTAGTTTTCAGCAAAGTCTACAATTCCCACACAAGTTGATTTATCCAGATGAAGCTTCACAGTTTAAGGAATTTACTTTGACATTTGGAAACAAAATGATGCTTGCACAGTTGTAGCTTGCTGATTAACAATTCAATGAATTCATCAGTAGATTTAGCCACAGTTTTTAGCAATGTATGCTCTGTTTGAAGCCACTGTTTATAAGAAACTTCCTCATCATCTATTGACAGTTCATCCAAACCGTACAAAAATTCACGAAGAACTTCAACGTCAGGACGAGAGGTACATCGTTGTAGCATGCATTCTTCTGAATCCAAAGAACAAACAAGTTTTAACATTAGATCTTTGTATGACATTTTTGGTAGTACTCCCTGTATGATTAACTTTACATCCTGATGGTAAGTACATACACAAACTGAATGAACTTCTCCGCAACTTTTTATGCTGTGGATATTTATCTTTAAATTCACTGTAGACATCTTTTAAATTATGCAAGATCAAACGCTTTTGCTTTTGCTCCCGTTCCCCCAAAATTGTGATTACTGAACGATATTCTTTCATACCAGCACACTGACGACTAATGTCATCTTCGTAATAAAACCTTTTAACCGCTTCTTCCATTTCAGCATCAAGATTGTGGCCTTTCTCTTTCCCTGGCATTGCCAGCACACCTTCGTGAATTTTCAAGTGCCTGGCTTTTTGTACCAAGTATGTTGTTGTACTGAAATAATTCACTGTTTCATCGATCGTCCAGGAATTTGGTGCCAGCGTTAAAATTTTAACTTCTCTCTTATGGACACAGTTTGGAAACGATTTCTTAAATCTTCCATAAGCGATGAACAATCACTACAAGTCTCGGAAATTTGCTCAGAAGATGAGGTATTTAGTTCACTTGGTTCAACACCAACAGCTTTTGCAGCTACATGTGTAAGTTCATCACAAAGTTTTGGTAACTTATTGGTCATATACTGTAGCCTTGCATCTTTGCTGCGCTTAGTTAACTTCACAGGACTGCAACCTAAAAATTCACAACTACGATTCAAGTCTTCCAGAACAGATGATGGTCCTGAATCATAGGCTTTGTCATCTTCTTCTATTTCATGTGGAACATTCTCACATGATTCTGAAGCCAAAATCTGTTTATAGCATATGATATAAAGTTTATTTCCTGGAACTAAACTACAGCCCACATGTTTCTTCACAAATGACAGCGTGATTAATTTTAGTGACTTTCTAACAACGTGATTTGGCTTAAAATAGAGGGGTTACAACAAGAATGTTGTCTGTCTACACACAGATACAAAAAATTCTTTTTGTGAAATAAACACAATGTTTCAGGATCACATCCAGTTCGTAGTAGTAAAAGTTTCTCTTGATCTTCTGTTAAGGTACCTACAGCTAGCATCCATCCCTCATGAGTCACTGAATTCAGCTCATGGCACTGTTCTTTAAAATAAACTCCTAGAGAACATGAAAGATCTTGTTCCATTGTAAACTTCACAGAGTGTAGCAGTACACATGTGCATTCAATAAAATCCTCTCACAAAGTGGTGCCCACCTAGCTGTCAGTGTCTCTGAAAGTAGAAATCAAGTTTATAACTAATGTAAGTTCAAACATGTACAGACTTGTCTTTTAATGGAAAATGAAATTAAGACCTGAGATAATTAGTAATGTCAAAACAACACAATACAACTCAAAAGGTCAGCTGATACAACATTAATAAAGTAATAATTCATCATACAATAAAACCATTCATTGTATTATTGTCAACACTGGTTTTCACAACAGTAAAGTTACAATTTGTAAATGTTCTAAAATGGAAGAAGTAAAAATTTATTATATTTTGCAGCTATTTCTGAGAAGAATGTAGTTACATATTAAAATGTGTTTATGTAAGCAATTTGAAAATGATACTTTAATACGAATTACTAGAAAACATCAGAGTTTTATTTTCCCTCAGAAAACTTTCACAATTTTTTTAATATTTGACACTTAGGTTATGCACTTCTCTGAAAAAAATTTTGAAATGCTTGTTAGGTGTGACAGCTGAGATATGAGGGGTTGCACGGAACTCTGTTGAATTTACATTCTCTATGGGTTGCGGCTAACTAGTGCCACAGTGTATGTTTAAAACTAATATTTCTCAGAATATTTGGATTTTACACTTTAATACCTTTATTTTGGTGCAAAATACATGAAAATCGGTTCATAAATAAAGAAATGGCATAGGTGTTCCTTTCTTTATAACCACAGTCGGAAACCACCCATGGAACCGCAACCAACAAAACTCAAGGGGCTGTATCTTTGCAAATACTGATGCAAAACATCTGAAAAAAAATCAGGGTTCATTTTATGGGGAATCCAAACCGAGCAAAAAAAAAAAAATTTTTTTTAGGAAAATCGGAAATTTTTGAGCCATGACTCGACTCAAAAAAATGTCATTTCACATGGAATAGCCCAAATCTGGTTTCTGACAATTCAATTTTCTATTTAAGAACTATGTATTTATGTAAACACACACAAACACACACACACACACACACACACACAAATAAGACATTAACTACAAATTTCAGACAATTTCTTTTGATATTTTTTTTTATTTTTGCACAATGCATGTATACATAGATTACAACACAAATGAGAAAGTAAACAAGATGACTAGTATTTGTTATGTACTGAAATCAATGGGAAAATACAAATAGCTTTAAATGCTTGAATATTTTAATTTTATAAACAATTTACACTTATTGATGAAAAACTCAAAACATATCACAGAAACCTTCATTTATACAAACTGGTCAACTAACCTGAAGCAGTAGTAAAAATAACAAAACACCTATTTTGTAGGCAAAAATATCACATATGTTTCATCATTTTGTGCAATATTTAAAAGGAACACTTACAGGTGTAAAACTTTTATCTATCAAAAGGTCACTTGCTCAGTGTCCACAACCAACATTAAAATATTTAAAAAATGAACACTTCAATAGGTATAAAACATATTTATCAATAAGCCATTTACTGTCAAGAACCAACAGCACTAAAAACATCAAATGAAAAAAAATTCTTAGATAACTGCACAGATGAAGTTTGGCTATTTTTATTTAAACAATTACCTGATTTTATTATTTTTTTATTTAAACAATTACCACTCCAGAAATGTTAAAAGAACCTCAACAAGGGAAGAAACAGTCATGCAGGTAAGATATAAAAATAGGGAAGGCAAGAAATTTTCTATGGAATTTAAATTGCTATTGACAATACTTTGGAGAATTAGGAACTCTAACCCCAGTTAGTAACTTACAACTCAATCAAGACCTTTATTTATGTTCAAAATACAATGCGGTCGTGATACTCTGAACGAACTAATGTACAGCATATTCAGATAATAAAATTGTTTGGATTACCAAGGGCAACATACGTGAGACTGACCAAGAAAAAAAAAGTTGAACTTTTTAAAAAAAACCAAGGGAAAAAATCAGTGTGCAGCGTGAGAGTGTTAATATAACAAGCAAGGTGGAATTGTTTACTGTAATTTATTTATGTAAATATTAAACTGGAGCACATTGCTGCATTCATAATATGAAATTACAGAATTCAAAACAAAATACAACTTATGTTCGAAAGTTCCAGGACTGAACGCATAACTGACATAACCAGTAGTGGGATAAAAATATCACGTGTATGCCAGAAGACAGCAGTCCTTGGCTAATCAGCAAACAGATGGAAACTGGTACTGACAGGGGGCAGACGGGCATTAAGGGAGTCATAGCAAGTGTTCTCATCCCACTTCATTTTAGCCATGGTAGCGCAGAGGGGAAACATCCATTATTGTTGGAAACTTGGTGAATCAGCTGATAAAACTTATTATAATTGCAATGAATGTATGGCTACATAATCAAACAATATCTGCGAGTAATAGAAGAATTAGGAATAGAATAACCAAACATTGTTATTGCACTACATTTACTTCAATACTATACCGTGTAAAGATAGTGTACAAAAATATTGCAATGCTGCAGTAAATGGCACTTAATAATTGTTAAATCTTCACTTTGTGTACTTTCTGTTTTCGAAAATTTTGAAAGATGAAATACCATTCCCAGGTGGGAAAATATGATCCCCCACTAATCCTTCCCAAATTTCTTTTTAGTTGTTCATCAATCTCGAGAATAACCCAAATAATGGCCAAAAAAGCGGAATTCCGCGAATCTCATGTATGAATAAATGATATGGTAATAGATTACAATAGTGAATACAATTTTAATAATACAGTAGTAATTTTACTGGTCTACAAATATATATTATAAAAACCTAATGCATAGAAAGAAATCACAAAAAAAAAAAAAAAAAAGATATAAAGTGCAAGTAGGAATTTAATGAATTAACCTTTCTGTTTTTTTTTTTTTTTTGAAAAATTTCTGCAATTTGTTTTTGTGAATATTTCATAACTTTTCAGGAAGATGTTAAAGTAATAGAAGCTCCTGAACCTGGATGTTGTTTTTGTCATCCCATGCCACATGTACTGCAGCTGTGTTATTCACTTGTTAACAGATCAGATCTCCATCACTCATCTCTTCTGTGTTCCTCCATAACTCTTTGAATAATTTTCTGGTTGGACAAATCTTCAGGGTACATATTATAATTTTCTTCTTGGGTAATCCTTCTTGAACATCTGAGACCAAGATATTCGAGATGTTAGAAGACAGTTTTCTTACCGAAACTTTCATTTTCCAGTTGGCTATCTTTAAAAGATTTCCTACATCGATATCTTGTTCTTCTTTTAAAGTTGATGACCTTGGCCACAAGTCAAACTAATCTCATTAACTATGCAATAACATGAAAGGCACAACCGACTTGGACCTGGTGTGTAGTGTAGTGAGTTGATCATGACATATCTAATAAGTATGCATCTATTCTGGTGGAGGGGGAAGTTGTCTGTCAACCTTGCTCAGATTATAAAGGGTTCAGTTTATCACGAATGCACTGTATTCAACTTTCATTTATAAATGTAGAACACACAATGTTTCAACAGAAGATAAAATTAAAGTTGAGAAAATTTGCAAAGAACTGTGATACTGGCATACCCTCTGAAGGGAAAGAATATCCAAAACTTCTCTTAACAGCCACTGTTTCTGCAGTTCAACTGAAAATAAGTGTAAGAAATACCAATCTTTAATTTAGTGCAGTGCATATGTATAAAACCTAAGTAATTTTCAGAAAATATTGGAAGGTAAGATCTCTGCAACACGTGGGTGCCTGACTAGATTTGATTATGAACAGCACTCACATGTAGCTACTTCTGTAACAACAATTTATTCCCCTCATAAAAAAAATGACTCACTGTAGGAAGTAGGCAATAAATAACTACTTTTTGATATCATATTTACTGTAAGTTGAGTCTCCTTTCCTTTTATTAGGAGTTTAAACATGCAGTAAATGGTTATATAAGAAAACAGTCTTTTAGAGTGCATGATACATCAACAGCCCTGATTTTTGCCAAAGAAAATCATGTAGTCATTAAAAGAACACACGGAAGTCAAATTTTGTGCAAATGCACCTGAAAACTGCAAAAATTAACTTTCAGTGAATAGTGAAGCAATAACATCCTCACTAATTTAATGGCACTGAGGCCAACAACATCAGTATCACTAAAACCAGAAAACTGGCATGGACGGATATAGAGATATTTAAAAATTAGTTCCGGTGAAAATTTACTGCAGATGTTTAATTTTTTTATGAAGAGCTGAATAAAAAAGTGGCATAGAAGTTAGACAATGAACTTTTAGTTAAAACAAATCACACTGAAATTTGAGAAATTATAGATAACATCCATACTTTATCATCAAAACAGCAATTTCATGCTCTTAAGTTCATGACATGAATGTTATATATAGTACTTCTCACATGATTGAATCATAATACGTATCATTAACACTTTGGCTATGGAAGGAATTTCATCAAAATATAGATGACAATGCATATTAGTTTCTGATAAAGCATAAATGAAAGAAGCTGGCTGAGATAATATAATTAGCATGAAGTTTTGAAAAAATCCAGATAAGAGGCTGCAAAGCAATTCAAATTAACCATGCTTTTAGCACACAAGCCATTATATTATGCATATTTGTTGCTGGTGCAAGACAAACAAGAAAAATGTAAAGAAATCAGTATGTGCATCAATTATAGCAAGTTTACTGCACCAACTTAAACATTTTCAAAAAAACAAGTCAAAATTGCTCATTACATAACTTCAATATGTAGAAGTGCAAATTCATTTTAGAGTTCTACATTACTCAAATAATTTCTACTAGCTGTAAGAGCACAATAAATAATATAAACTTCAGATTATCAATGTGCTTTCATTATCCATGCATCCTCTATTTTTGTTAGCCCAGATAATCAAGGGCATACTGTATACTTCAAAGTTGAAAAGTATTTTCTGAAATATTAAATTTTGACTGATTTTCTTCACAAAATATATTCTATACAAATCAGAACTCAATATTTTACAACAGATTTAATAAAATATTGGCAACTTCGGCAGACTAAACAGTTCCCATGTGACATAATGTGCTTGCCAATACTATCACAGCAAAGGTTACTAGATGTTTTGACAATGGAAATATTCTACAATGAACACTGAGATGATTTATGTAAAATTTACTGAATACATGTGTCTTACATGTATGATATATCAGAACATTGCTATTGGAAGACCAGATCTCTGATGATGACAGACAACTATTGTCAACAGGAACATTAAGAAAATGCTACAATTCATAGATATTTAACACGAGAATATAAAATACTCACAAGTGTATGGAATGTTGCTGGTGCAACTGACTGTTCCCTGCATGTGAATTTAACACATTAACTAGATTCAGAAGACACATTTAATGGATGAATGTGATAAGCACTCTTCCACAATAAGACATTCATTAAGAAAAACTTTTTCATTAAAAACTCTAAAACTAGATCAGATCTTTGATGATGACATCAGACAATTACTTTCAACAGGAACATTAAGAAAATACTACAATTTACAGATATTTAACACGAGAATATAAAAATCTCACTAAGTATATGTAATGTTGCTGGTGCAACTGACAGTTCCCTGCATGTGAATGTAATACATTATCTAAATTTAGAAGGCACATTTAATGAATGAATGTGATATGCACTCTTCCACAATAACACACTCATTAAGAAAAACCTTTTCATTAAAAATTCCACAACCATTAATGAACCTACAAAGTTAATAAGTAATATTTTTATAGTGTGAACATCTCACAAACATAGTGAAATATTTTTCTAGTTAAATTTGAAATTTTATTAACAAAACAACTTTGATATCTAGCAATACTTTTTAAAAAGATAACTAGTATATTTGTCAGTTTTCTAACATAGTTGTTTCATACAGTTGAGAACAGGACTTGAATGTCACCAAAAAGGCCAGGAACATCAGGTTAATAATAAAAACATTTACTCAGTATTCCTATCAGATAAAAAGTTTTTTATCTCAGTCTGTTCATATTCAAATCCAATATTCCAATTATCTAACTTTTATTTCACATTTTCTGTTTGTTATAACTTGCAGATTATCCTACATGGAAGCACACCATGTGGCACCCATTCAGGTTCACAACCTGGAATTTTTCTTTGCAGTATTATATACTTCTTGACTACTTTGCTGTACTGCAAAACATTGTCTTCCAAACATCTCTTCTGTTACCTACTTTCATTTATGATTGCAAATACAATGAAATTCCAAAGTTTTACAATGCTTAAAAAGTTTAAGAGGATTCACTAGCATACAATGTATCTTAAATGTATTTTAATGTAAAATTTTAGTATAATGTTTGCTTGGCTTATTGATGGCAGCACATGCAAACTTTGGCCAGACTTTTTATATGGAGGTCAGGGGTCAAGGTGGCACAAAACAACAGCAGAGCTGGTACATTGATTAGTCAAGGGTCCAACCAAAGTATATTATATAAAAAAAGGAAGCACAAAGAGTAATGACCCCTCTCCCAGCAGTACTCCATGCCCCAGACTTCTTGTCACTGTTTCTTTAATAACACATTTGATATTTACTTGCGTAATTTCTGCCCTGAAAGTCTCAATAGATGTTTAAAATATGCAGGAAATTTTTAACAAGATACAAATTTCAATAAACCATATGAATGCTTAAAATATGCAGGGAATTTTTAATAAGATAAAAAATTGCAATAAATCATATGAATGCTTCATCATTTTATTTTTATAGTAACAAAATGACAAAACATTATAAACAACTCAATAGTTAATAATTGTCATGATTATCTCACACTTACCCAGAGCTGTAGTATAACTTGGAAGCCTGTTATTGACTGCTTTATTCTTCAGGTATATCTATGAGTCACTCGCTATATATATAGTTGAGTTATATATCACTGAAGTTCTGATTAACAAGTCCTTGAGGAGTCAGTTCATCAAATTACAGATATTCCACCAGCATATTTGAGAATATACAACAGGGTCAAGATTACAAAAATAAAGGTGAAGTTTAAAAGTATTCAAGAAAAAAAGGTTATTTACAACTTGCATAAAATCTTTAGCCTTTAAAGACTCCGTCACAAGTTGGAAGCATGAACAACAACGAGTAACGAAAAAGAAATTGAATTGTTTGAATAAAATTTACTGTTGAATGGATGGTTACAATTCTGCATAGCCCACAATACCTAAAAATAACCATACTAGTTTCGATCCGTTTTCTTCGTGGTCTCAATCAGTGGTATGACATTCAATAGATCAATGTGGTGCAAGTTGATATGTACTAAGTGCCAACTTCCACCTATCATTCCAAAACAAGTTGTTACATGTGGACAAATCTCATCTGTGTCCTCATCCACGTGTACCTACATGACTGTGTTGCCTTGTGCCATCTGTTGGGTTGGTTGCAAAGTATAGTTGTCACATTAATCTTTTAGTTATTTAGATTTACAGCTGTCTGTGAAATATTTTTATTATTTCTTTTCTTATTTTCTTGCATAATCAAATATTTCCAAGGGTATGGGATTTCCATTGGTGTTGATGTATTACAATTCTCTTTGTGGGTCTTTTCGATTGTAATAGCCTCCGGCCATAGAATCTGATTATGTTTTTTATGCATAGTTAGTATTTTTATATTTTCCCAATCAGGGATTGTTCATTATCCATGCAGTGTTGTATTAGGGATGCTTTTGCTTCTTTTCTTTTGCACAGTTTGTATAATGTTTGTTCAGTCGATTTGCAAGTATTCTTTTAGTGCTACCTATGTAATATTTATCAGGTTTACCATCAGCCGGGTTAATTGTCAGTATCTTATAAATGCCAGCTTTTTGTAGAAAATTCCTGTTACTGCCATTTGTTGTTAATAGTTGTGAATTATCTAAGACTTTTTCTGCAATATCAAAGTTGTTGTTCTTGCATTCTTTTTCAGAATATTACTTATATGTGGAATATATGGAATGCAGCCATAGAATTGCAGTTTATTTTCCATATGATTATTTTTATTTTAGTACTTCGTTGTTTTTTGATGTTACAATATATTGAATTAATTAATCCTTTTGAGTATCCAAGGTTGGTCGCAGTGTCTTTAATCCATTGCATTTCCTCCTTTAGTGCTTTGTTAGTTGATGAGTGTGTAATGGTATGGTTGATGAAGGATCAGAAAGCAGATGTTTTATATTTCCACAGGCGACATGATTCTTTAGGAATTATGGTTGGTAAATATGTAGATTTACGCTATACATTGAATTCAATTTTATTCTGAGTTCAGAATAAAGAGTTATCTAAAAATTTTAGCCTGTTGTTAATTTCTTTTTCACTAGTAACCTGGATTGTCGGGTATATGTTATTGAAGTTAATCATAAATTGTTCTATCTCGGTTTCAGGGTACGGCCAGAAGATTAAAATATCATCTATATACTGTAAGTATAATATTGGGAAGTTGTTATCTGTAGCCTTAGTAAATATTCTTTCTTCCATATCTTGCATAATGACTTCCGCTAATAATTCTGATATTGGAGATCCCATTGGTGCTCCAAATATTTGTTTACAAATAATATCATTGTATATAAAGAAGTTGTTATCAGTAATAAGGTTAAGAGCTGCAAGAATACTATATCCACAATACTAGGTATTATTGCAATATTAATGATACTGTAATAATACCACATATATGATGCTGAAATAATACCATGCTTATTACAGTATTATTGATAGTATTATTACAGCTCTTAACCTTATTACTGATAACTTCTTTATATACAATGATATTATTTATAAACAAATATTTGGAGCACCAATGAGATCTCTGATATCGGAATTATTAGCGGAAGTCATTATGCAAGATATTGAAGAAAGAATATTTACTAAGGTTACAGGTAACAACTTACCAATATTCTGCTTACAGTATTGTAGATGATATTTTAATCTTCTCACCATACTCTGAAACCGAGATGGAACAATTTATGATTAACTTAAATAACATATACCCGACAATCCAGGTTACTAGTGAAAAAGAAATTAACAACAGGCTAAAATTTTTAGATCTCTTTATTCAGAACTCAGAATAAAATTGAATTCAATGTATAGTGTAAATCTACATATTTTCAAACCATATCCCTAAAGAATAATGTCGCCCCTGGAAATATAAAACATCTGCTTTCTGATCCTTCATCAACCATGCCATTACACACTCATCAACTAACAAAGCACTAAAGGAGGAAATGCAATGGATTAAAGACACTGCGACTAACCTTGGATACTCAAAAGGTTTAATTAATTCAATATATTGTATCATCAAGAAAACAACGAAGTACTAAAATAAAAATAATCATATGGAAAATAAACTGCAATTCTATGGCTGCATTCCATTTATTTCACATATAAGTAATATTCTGAATAAAAAGAATGAAAGAACAACAACTTTGACAGTGCAGAAAAATTACGAAAAATGCAATTCATGAGGCAACCTTATGGGTTGTCTCATGTTATAAACATGCTTTTGATTAAAATATACATAATATCTGAGGTATTTTAGCTGATATTGTCAAAGTATTTTGCACGTTGTTTGCTCTGTGAGATGTTTGCTCCCAGCCCGAGAGGTCCCTGACGTTACGGACCTCTGAATAGTTATAAAGAAAAACAAACTTTTTTTTGCAGAAATTAAACAATTAGGTTATATATTTTCAGTTCCACATTCATTCACTTGCACAATCAAATGTTCAAAATTTACTATTAATTAAAAGATTTTAGTAGAAAGAGTTATACTCATCGGATCAGGAGACGTCTCACAAGGGGTTCGTTGTTACGGTAAGCGCTTTCAGCGGTACTTAACCGTCATCTTCGGGCCTCTACTTCTACATGAGGGTTCCTCGTGTGTGTGTAGTTTTGGAGTTGCATGTCGGGAATCAATGGGAAGGTTTGCTGCCTGTATGTGATAGGTGATTTGTTTCCAATGTGTCGCCATCTATTGGAGGAGTTCGTACGTATCAGTCGCGAGTATAATTCTATTGTGTGTCGGTATGTGTTAGGTGATTTGTTTCTAATGTGTCGCCATCTATTGGATGAGTTGGTAGGTATCAGTCGTAAGTATAATTATTTTGCGTAGATATTTTTGGGCTATTATTATTTGATCGTAGAAACAGGTGCATTTTTTTTGTTCTTTATTTATTGCTGTGATTTTTTGTAAAGTTCTTTTTTTGTCTTTTTTTATGGATTTTTCTTTTTTTATAAGTGATTTCCAGGCTGTGTCTAGTGTGCTGGGGTCTTGTAAGTTGCCTATTTTATCTCTTTTTTGTTCAATTATAACGCTTTCGGAAATCCTTAATTCTTTTTCGTTTGTGTGGGTGGTTAGTAATTTAATATTTTCAAAATCAGGGTATTGTTTATGTTTAACACAGTGTTGGATAAGTGCAGTTTTTCTTCTTTTTTGTTCCAGTTATTTATATGTTGATGTAATCTTTTTATTAATCTATTTTTGGAGCTACCAATGTATGAAATGTGGTCTTCAGAACTCTGTGAAACAATAGGAATTTCATATACATCTGCTGATTGTAGTATATTATTGTTACTTTTTTTATAATTAAGTTACCAATATTCTGAACTGAATGTCCAAAAATAATGTGCTTCTTCATTAATCTTAAAAATTTTCCACTTAGTCCTCTAATAAAAGGAAAAGAACCTGAAAATTTGTATTTCTTTTTTGGGATGTTTTGTCTAGGCTCTTTTAATTTCTTCTTGTATTCAAAAATCAACTTTTTAACAGTTTATGTGTCATCTTAAAATTGTTTGGTTGTGTTAATAATCCATTGGATTTCTTCTTCTCCGTATTTTCTCTTTCTGGAATGTGTGAAGGTTCTTTTTATCCAATTCCTAATACCATTTACTTTATGATATTTTGGGTGTTCAGATTGATATGGGATCATTATAGGTACACAGGTTGGTTTTCTAAAAAACTCTGTATTCAAAATTTAAGTCTCTTTTTTTATTATTTCTATATCTAAGAAGGACATTTTTTCATTTTGTTCAAATTCTAAAGTTAATTCAATCTCTGGGTAACAAGTGATAAATTTATTCATCAATATTTCAAGTTCTTGTTGTTTTAATTTAGATAAAATAAAAATGTCATTGACGTATCTACAATAAATGATGGGTGGGTTTGGTAGTATTTTAGTAATTTTGTTTTATATATCCCTCATGATTACTTCTGAAAATAAAGAAGATAATGGGGATCCCATAGGGGCTCCTACTTCTTGCCTGTAGATTTTTTTGTCAAACTCAAAGTAATTGTTATTATAAATATAGGATAAAATGTTAAATAACTCTTGTAATTGTGTATTATTAAAGTGAGATTTATTTTTTAACTCTTTAATGATAATGTCTATGGCTTTTAGTACAGGGGTACTTGGGAATGATTTAACGTCTAAACTTGCCATAAACATACCAGATAGTGGAATATTAATATATTTTATTTTCTCAACGAACTCTAAACTGTTTTTTAAACAATATTTATTATTCATGAAAAAGGGGGCCAAAAATTTGTATAATTTCCTTTCTAGATTTATTAGTGGGGACTTTGATTTTGGAACAATAACTCTAAATGATCTATCGGGTTTATGAGTTTTTATTTTCCCCAAAATACTTGGAACTACTGCACCTACTGGTGGATAGTCTCTGGTAATTTCTGAAGGTAGTGAACTATGATTTCTTATTTTTGCTAAAAAGTTTATCTGAGAGTCCACAGGGTCTTTTTTAATTATCTCACATTTTAATTCCTCAATAGCTGTGTTCATTTTAACAATATACTCACTTTTATCTAGTAGTATTAACTGATTTGATTTATCTGCTTCACAAATTACAATAGTAGGGTCTTTTTTTAAGTCTAGTAGTTGTCTTTCATATGTCATCTTTCCAAGTTTAATTTCTTTTTTAGACTGCAGATTATATTTATCCAATATATTTCTATACAACTTGTGTATATGGGACACTTTGAATGATGGTCTCGATATTTGGAATACACCTTTCAGTTGAGGGAATGGTCTGCGGGTACGCAATTTTTTTACCCTACTGTAATGCAGCCTGTTGTACTTCGGAGAGTTCGAGGTTAGAGTAATTTTGAAATGTGGGTAGAGAATTTTCATTGATTAATTTCTTGGTAGGGATATTTTTATCAATTAGTCTATTTAATTTATCAGAGTGCCTTTTTCTGATGGTTTGGGCTTCGTTTTCTAATATTGTAAAAGTCTGTTTTGAAATTTGGTCGATGACAGTATCAGTCCATTTTTTATTTAAATTTTCATATTTATTATTTTGTATCAGATTCCATAAATTTATAACAAGTGTTGTATGATTTATATACTGTCTTTCTTTTGGATATGATTTCTGTTCTTAATCGTTTAATTTCACATTATTTCATAATATTTGCATCCTTGTTATTCAATGTGCAATTATTGAGTTGTAGGAATTTTGGTATCAAGTTTAAATCACGGCAGTTTACCAAAAATTCCAACTGAATGCTGTTTTTTTGAAGGTAACTTCTTCTTATTCTGAAGTTCTCTAATTCTCTCAACTCTTTAGGTTTTAACAGGTTTCGGCAATTCATGATCGTTTTCCTTCTCGTTCCCGGCGTTCCGTCGTATACTGTGTAAAGAATTACGAAAAATGCAATTCATGAGGCAACCTTATGGGTTGTCTTATGTTAGCTTTTGATTAAAATATACATAATATCTAAGGTATTTTACCTGATATTGTCAAAGTATTTTGCACGTTGTTTGCTCTGTGAGGCACGTGCTCCTGGCCCGAGAGGTCCCTTACGTTACGGACCTTTGGTTAGTTATAAAAAACGAAACATTTTTCTTGCAGAAATAAAACTGTTAGGTTATATATTTTCAGTTCCACATTCATTCACTCACACAATCAAACATTTAAAATTTACTATTAATTAAAAGATTTTAGTAGAAAGAATTATATACTCATCGGTTCAGGAGACGTCTCACAAGGGGTTCGTTGTTACAGTGAGCGCTGTGCTTAACCGTCATCTTCAGGCCTCTGCTTCTATGTGAGGGTTCCTCGTATGCGTGTAGTTTTGGAGTTGCATGTCGGGAATCGATGGGAAGGTTTGCTGCGTGTGTGTTAGGTGATTTGTTTCCAATGTGTCACCATCTATTGGATGAGTTCGTAGGTATCAGTCGTAAGTATAATTCTATTGTGTGTCTGTATGTGTCAGGTGATTTTTTTCTAATGTGTCCCCATCTATTGGACGAATTGGTAGGTATCAGTCGTAAGTATAATTCTTTTGTGTAGATATTTTTGGGCTATTATTATTTGTTCGTAGAAACCGGTGTATTTTTTGTAATGTTCTTTTTTTTTTTTTTTTATGGATTTTTTCCTTTTTTATAAGGGATTTCCAGGCTGTGTCTAGTGTGGTGGAGTCTTGTAAGTTGCATATTTTATCTTTTTTTTGTTCAATTATAACGCTTTCGGAAATCCTTAATTCTTTTTTGTTTGTGTGGGTGGTTAGTAATTTAATATTTTCAAAATCAGGGTATTGTTTATGTTTAACACAGTGTTGGATAAGCACAGTTTTTTTCTTCTTTTTGTTCTAGTTTTTTATATGTTGATGTAATCTTTTTATTAATCTATTTTTTGTGCTGCCAATGTATGAAATGTGGTCTTCAGAGCTCTGTGAAACAATAGGAATTTCATATAAGCCTGCTGATTGTAGATTATTGTTACTTTTTTTTTTATAATTAAGTCACCAATATTCTGAACTGAATGTCCAAAAATAATGTGTTTCTTCATTAATCTTAAAATTTTTCCACTTAGTCCTCTAATAAAAAGGAAAGAACCTGAAAATTTGTATTTCTTTTTTGGGATGTTTTATCTAGACTCTTTTAATTTCTTCTTGCATTCAAAAATCAACTTTTTAACAGTTTTTGTGTCATATCAAAATTGTTTGGTTGTGTTAATAATCCACTGGATTTCTTCTTCTCCGTATTTTGTCTTTGAGGAATGTGTGAAGGCTCTTTTCAAATAGAAAATACAGAGAAGAAGAAATCGAATGGATTATTAACACAAGCAAATAATTTGGATATGACACACAAACTGTTAAAAAGTTGATTTTTAAATACAAGAAGAAATTAAAGGGGTCTAGAGAAAGCATCCCAAAAGAAATACAAATTTTCAGGTTCTTTCCCTTTTATTAGAGGACTAAGTGGAAAATTTTTAAGATTAATGAAGAAACACATTATTTTTGGACATTCAGTTCAGAATATTGGTGACTTAATTATGAAAAAAAGTAACAATAATATACTACAATCAGCAGGCTTATATGAAATTACTATTGTTTTACAGAGTTCTGAAGACCACATTTCATACATTGGCAGCTCAAAAATAGATTAATGAAAAGATTACATTAACATATAAATAACTGGAACAAAAAAGAAGAAAAACTGCACTTATCCAACACTGTGTTAAACATAAACAATACCCTGATTTTGAAAATATTAAATTACTAACCACCCACACAAACGAAAAAGAATTAAGGATTTCCGAAAGCGTTATAATTGAACAAAAAAAAGATAAAATAGGCAACTTACAAGACCCCAGCACACTAGACACAGCCTGGAAATCACTTATAAAAAAAGAAAAATCCATAAAAAAAGACAAAAAAAAGAACATTACAAAAAATCACAGCAATAAATAAAGAACAAAAAAATGCACCTGTTTCTACGAACAAATAATAATAGCCCAAAAGTATCTACACAAAATAATTATACTTATGACTGATACCTACCAACTCATCCAATAGATGGCGACACATTAGAAACAAATCACCTAACACATACAGACACACAATAGAATTATACTTACGACTGATACCTATGAACTCATCCAATAGATGGCGACACATTGGAAACAAATCACCTAACACATACAGGCAGAATACCTTCCCATCAATTCCCGACATGCAAGTCCAAAACTACATACACGCGAGGAACCCTCGTGTAGAAGTAGAGGCCCGAAGATGACGGTTAAGCACAGCACTCGCCGTAACAACGAACCCCTTGTGAGACGTCTCCTGACCCGATGAGTATAACTCTTTCTACTAAAATCTTTTAATTAATAGTAAATTTCAAACATTTGATTGTGCAAGTAAATGAATGTGGAACTGAAAATATATATAACCTAACTGTTTTATTTCTGCAAAAAAATGTTTTTTTTTTTTTGTAACTAATCAAAGGTCCGTAACGTAAGGGACCTCTCGGGCCAGGAGCACGTGCTTCACAGAGCAAACAACGTGCGAAATACTTTGACAATATCAGGTAAAATACCTTAGATATTATGTATGTTTTAATCAAAAGCACGTTTATAACATAAGACAACTCATAAGGTTGCCTCATGAATTGCCTTTTTCGTAATTCTTTACACAGTATACGACGGAACGTTGGGAACGATAAGAAAAACGATCATGAATTGCCGAAACCTGTTAAAACCTAAAGAGTTGAGAGAATTAGAGAACTTCAGAATAAGAAGAAGTGACCTTCAAAAAAACAGCATTCAGTTGGAATTTTTGATAAACTGTCGTGATTTAAACTTGATACCAAAATACCTAAAACTCAAAAATTAAACATTGAATAACAAGGACGCAAATATTATGAAACAATGTGAAATTAAACGACTAAGAACAAAAAATCGTATCCAAAAGAAAGACAGTATATAAATTATACAACACTTGTTATAAATTATGGAATCTGATACAAAATAATAAATATGAAAATTTAAATAAAAAATGGACTGATACTGTCATCGACCAAATTTCAAAACATACTTTTACAATATTATCAAACGAAGCCCAAACCATCAGAAAAAAGCACTTTGACAAAATTAAATAGACTAATCGATAAAAATATCCCTACCAAGAAATTAATCAATGAAAATTCTCTACCCACATTTCAAAATTACTCTAACCTCGAACTCTCCGAAGTACAACAGGCTGCATTACAGAAGGGTAAAAAATTTGCGTACCCGCAGACCATTCCCCCAACTGAAAGGTGTATTCCAAAAATCGAGACCATCATTCAAAGTGTCCCATATACACACAAACCAACTTTAAGATTTAAGTTGTATAGAAATATATTGGATGAATATAATCTGCAGTCTAAAAAAGAAATTAAACTTGGAAAGATGACATATGAAAGACAACTACTAGACTTAAAAAAAGACCCTACTATTGTAATTTGTGAAGCAGATAAATCAAATCAGTTAATAATACTAGATAAAAGTGAATATATTGTTAAAATGAACACACCTATTGAGGAATTAAAATGTGAGATAATTAAAAAAGACCCTGTGGACTCTCAGATAAACTTTTTAGCAAAAATAAGAAATCATAGTTCACTACCTTCAGAAATTACCAGAGCCTATCCAACAGTAGGTGCAGTAGTTCAAAGTAATTTTGGGAAAATAAAAACCCATAAACCTGATAGACCATTTAGAGTTATTGTTCCAAAATCAAAGTCCCCACTAATAAATCTGGAAAGGAAATTATACAAATTTTTGGCCCCCTTTTTCATGAATAATGAATACTGTTTAAAAAACAGTTTAGAGTTCATTGAGAAAATCAAATCTATTAATATCCCACTATCTGGTATGTTTATGGCAAGTTCAGACATTAAATCATTATTCCCAAGTACCCCTGTACTAAAAGCCATAGACATTATCATTAAAGAGTTAAAAAATAAATCTCACTTTAATAATACACAATTACAAGAGTTATTTAACATTTTATCCTATATTTCTAATAACAATTACTTTGAGTTTGACAAAAAAATCTACAGGCATGAAGTAGGAGCCCCAATGGGATCCCCATTATCTTCTTTATTTTCAGAAATAATCATGAGTGATATAGAAAACAAAATTATTAAAAAACTACCTAACCCACCCATCATTTATTGTAGATACATCAATGACATTTTTATTTTATCTAAATTAAAACAACAAGAACTTGAAATATTGAAGAATAAATTTACCACTTGTTACCCAGAGATTAAATTAACTTTAGAATTTGAACAAAATGAAAAAAATTCCTTCTTAGATATAGAAATAATAAAAAAAAAGACTTAAATTTTGAATACAGAGTTTTTACAAAACCAACCTATGTGCCTATAATGATCCCATATCAATCTGAACACCCAAAAATTCATAAACTAAATGGTATTAAGAATTGGGTAAAAAGAGCCTTCACACATTCCTCAAATAGAAAATACAGAGAAGAAATCCAATGGATTATTAACACAACCAAACAATTTTGATATGACACAAAAACTGTTAAAAAGTTGATTTTTGAATACAAGAAGAAATTAAAAGAGTGTAGAGAAAACATTCCAAAAAAGAAATACAAATTTTCAGGTTCTTTCCCTTTTATTAGAGGACTAAGTGGAAAATTTTTAAGATTAATGAAGAAACAACATTATTTTTGGACATTCAGTTCAGAATATTGGTGACTGAATTATAAAGAAAAAAAGTAACAATAATATACTACAATCAGCAGGCGTATATGAAATTCTTATTGTTTCACAGAGTTCTGAAGACCACATTTCATACATTGGCAGCACAAAAAATAGATTAATAAAAAGATTACATCAACATATAATAAACTGGAACAAAAAAGAAGGAAAAACTGCACTTATCCAACACTGTGTTAAACATAAGCAATACCCTGATTTTGAAATTATTAAATTACTAACCACCCACACAAACGAAAAAGAATTAAGGATTTCTGAAAGCGTTATAATTGAACAAAAAGATAAAATATGCAACTTACAAGACCCCACCATACTTGACACAGCCTGGAAATCACTTACAAAAAAAAATCCATAAAAAAAAGAACATTACAAAAATCACACCAATAAATAAAGAGCAAAAAAAACAACAACACCTGTTTCTATGAACAAATAATAATAGCCCAAAAATATCTACACAAAAGAATTATACTTACGACTGATACCTACCAACTCATCCAATAGATGGCGACACATTGGAAACAAATCACCTAACACATACAGGCAGCAAACCTTCCCATTGATTCCCAACATGCAACTCCAAAACTACAGACACGCGAGGAACCCTCGTGTAGAAGTAGAGGCCCGAAGATGGTGGTTAAGTGCTCGCCGTAACAACGAACCCCTTGTGAGATGTCTCCTGACCCGATGAGTATAACTCTTTCTACTAAAATCTTTTAATTAATAGTAAATTTTAAATGTTTGATTGTGCAAGTGAATGAATGTGGAACTGAAAATATATAACCTAACAGTTTTATTTCTGCAAAAAAAAGTTTTTTTTTTTTTTTTTATAACTAACCAAAGGTCTGTAACATAAGGGACCTCTCGGGCCGGGAGCACGTGCCTCACAGAGCAAACAACGTGCAAAATACTTTGACAATATCAGGTAAAATACCTTAGATATTATGTATATTGCAGAAAATGTTTTAGATAATTCACAACTATTAACAACAAATGGCAATAATAGGAATTTTCTACAAAAAGCCGGCATTTATAAGATACTGACAATTAACTCGGCTGATGGTAAATCTGATAAATATTACGTAGGTAGCACTAAAAGAAGACTTGCAACTCGACTGGACAAACATTACACAAATTGGACAAATGAAAAGAAGCAAAAACATCCCTAATACAACACTGCATGGATAATGAACAATCCTCGATTGGGAAAATATAAAAATACTAACTATGCATAAAAAACAATCAGATTCTATGGTCAGAGGCTATTACAATTGAAAAGACCCACCAAGAGAATTGTAATACATCAACACCAATGGAAATCCCATACCCTTGGAAATATTTGATTATGCAAGAAAAGAAGAAAAGAAATAATAAAAATATTTCACAGACAACTGCAAATCTAAATAACTGAAAGATTAATATGACAACTATGCTGTACAACCAACTCAATAGATGGTGCAACACAACACAGTCACGTAGGTACATGGGGATGAGGACACAGACCAGATTTGTCCACGTTTAAGAACTTGTTTTGGAATGATATGTGGAAGTCGGCACTTAGTACATATCAACTTGCACCACATTCATCTATCGAATGTCATACCACTGATTGAGACCATGAAGAAAACGGATCGAAACTAGTATGGTTATTTTTAGGTATTGTGGGCTATGCAGAAATTTAACCATCCATTCAATGATAAATTTTATTCAAACCATTCAATTTCTTTTTCGACTTCAGTTTCTCGTTGTTGTTGATGCTTCCAACTTGTGACAGCGTCTTTAAAGGCTAAAGATTTTATATAAGCTGTAAATAATATTTTATTTCTTGAATACTTTTAAACTTCACCTTTATTTTTCCTACTCTCAACCCTGTTGCATATTCTCAAATATACTGGTGGAATATCTGTAATTTGATGAACTGACTCCTCAAGGACTTGTTAATCAGAACTTCAGTGATACATAACCCAACTATATATGTAGTAAGTTACTCATAGACATACCTGAAGAATAACGCAGTCAATAACAGCCTTCCGAGTTATACTACAGCTCTGGGTAAGTGTAACATAATCATGACAATTATTAACTACTGACCTGTTTATAATTAAACTTTCAACAAGTACATAAAATAGTACATGATACACATAAAAGTACATGATGCACATAAAAGTACATGATACATAAAAATAATAATACAAGTACATGATACGTAAAAATAATAATACAAGTACATGATACGCATAGCGCACACGACTTGAAGATACTCTAATAACGTGTGAAACAATGAAATGAATAGGTGTTCAACTATTGACTTGTAATTTAGCCATGTAAGCTGACTGATTAAATTTCATTAACAAAATGGTATTATATACCAATTTTTACAAAAAATCAGCATCTTCATCCATGGAATTTCGAAATTTTACATTTCTTGAATGATTTTAAAATTTAATAATGAAGTCACATAAAACACCATTAGGAGTAGCACAAAAATATTACCTTTAACAGTGTAGGTTTGTTCACAAGTTAACCAGTTATTCCACTCAGCTTGTACTCAATTTTTAAGTGTTTGTTTATTCACATGGTGAGGTTGAAGTACTAATGCATCTTCGAGAAAAAATGTCAAAAAGCTTCATGAGAAAAAAGTCAAATGAACCTAGAGGAATAAAGGTAATTTGAGTTAGCTATTGCCCCACACATCCTTTAAAATACATCTCTATTCCATACACACATACTTCATTGTTTTACAAGTCAACTAATATGACAAACATTGGTTAGAGTAACCTAAGTTCTAAGCAATGACTTATACCCCAAAATAATCAGCATATCCCATAAATACAAAGCTTTACAGACCATTCTATGGATTTCATTTTGCATTTCAAATTGACAAAAAAAGTGCACTCATACCTACAGTACAGTAGAAAACAAAACAAAACTGAATGTGCTAAAGGCAAACATTTTAAATATCTAAACATCTTTAACTTTTTAACAAGTTAATTATGTCGAGAAACGTTCATTTTTATTTGCTCGTCTATTAGAAACTCAAAATCCTTGTTTTGCCAAAAGTTTTTAATTTTATCACTGATGAAATGTGTATCTCTGAACACTCGTGCCGTTTGGATGAATTGTGAAAGTTATTGAAGTCGCCAAAACCACAGTTTATCCATAAACTTTTTCCGTCTACTGAAAATAATGTGTATGGCTAACAGTATAATTTTTGGTCACTTTTGCAAGCTGTTAACCACTTTGTTTTTTCGTATTCTTCCCGACGGAAGTGGCGAAAACCTTTTTAGCCTTCGTTTGGAGAGTTTCTAAAGACGGTTTTGGTCTCTCAGCATTTATATTATCCTTTTTCTCTAGAAAACTCCTTTGGCTGAAAGGCTTATCTCCCAAAAAATAAAAAACAACACAATCTAAAACACACATTTATATTTGTTGTCATTGTGTTGGTCCATAGATGGCAGTGCGGACACGAACATGAAAGCAATATGAAATTGTTTCGCTCAGAGAAGAGAAATGCTTACATCTTCAAAAATTAAGTCAAACAGCGTTGAAAGGTGTTTGTTCCCTTACAATAACTGTGATTACACCTTACACGGAAACATACAGAAAATCATTGCACATTGTAGAGTGTTTGAAGAACATATATTTTACTGCTTCGTTCGAAAGCAAAAGAAGTACAAATAATCACTTCAGATCAGACTTAACTTCGACTCACCGAACGAATGGGCAAACCCTAAGCAACTGCTGTGTTGCTTGCATAGCCCTCATGCAGGCAGTGGTGAGCTTAGTCCTGTGGTCGTTCGGAGCGGCGGCTGTGAAGCTTGAAACGAATGGACGAATCCGAAGCAACTTCTGGATTGCTTGCACAGCCCCACAGCCCTCATAGCAGAAGCATGGCTTTCTGCGATTAATCGCAGAAAGCCATGGCAGAAGCGGTGAGCTTAGTCATGTGGCCATTCGGCGCACAGAAGCACGATCTTTACACGACGACCACACTAAATTTCAATAAAGCTACGGTGGAAATTATTTAATAGTTATTTAAGAGGTGCCTTTTCTGAAGTAATCACGCCATGGGTCTAAATTTTAATAGCCATTCTAAATAAAAAATAATTAATCTAATTTTTGTAAAGCTTTCAATTATTCATTTCTAGTAAGGCAAGCATTGCTTACATTGCTTCTATGGACTGCACGCCCCTGCTATGTTCATAAAAAACAGAACCACAGTTCCCACTCTTTTTCTCGTACAAAAAATAAGCACTTTTTAAGGACTTTTAAGCATCTTGCAATTTTTTTTAAAGAATGTTACCAACAGCATATGCAGTAATGATACGTGCACATACTTTTACACACTACTTAACTATGCAAATCGAACTATGCCGATGAAGTTTGCGATTTTTTCATATAATTTAAGTTTGTGGATGTAATAAATTAGAATTTATGCAATTTAAAAGGCAGTTCAATACGTCAAATCAATTTTCCTATCTGAGAGAATAATCACACATGCAACAAAATGTAAATTGTAAAACAGTAGTTAAAGCTACAAATTCAAGATTTGAATTTTGTACATGGTTTAAATGTCACCTCATGGTTTAAATTGCAAAACCAAAGTCAAAATTGCATGTTCAAGACTTCAGCTCTGCACTTAATTTTCTCATGGTATAACTGAATAATTGATATTTACATAAACAAAAAGGGGAATACAAAAGGGAAATATCAGTACCAAGAGATAATGATGTGGCTTGTTGGGTGGAATCTGCTGGGTGTGTTTAATTTAGCCCAGGGTCCTTCATTTTTTCAGCAAATCACTTGGAGAGCACTGTTCCATGCTCCTCAATGGGATTTCAGCTGACATCATGTGAACATCGTAACTTCTAGATTTCATTCAGCCAGTTAGAAAAATAAGTACTTTTTAAGCACTTTTTGCTATTTTCAGCAAAAAATAAATACTTTTAAGCACCTCCAACAAACAATAAGCACGTTTTAAGAACTTTTAAGGATTTATAAGGACAGTGGCCCTCAGAGCATCTGAAAGGAGTCAAGCCACGACTAATTTTTACAGCACATGTTCATTAGGCAATACAGAACAAATGATTAGCATCTTAGTGTCATACGTACCAGGTGTGTCAATCTAACTAACAATTGGTGAGGCCACTTCTGGCTTGTATCAGCTGCTCTACATGCTGAGGCATCGAATAAAATAATGTGTAAATGGTGTCCTGTGGGATAGCCATCCAGGATGCATCGACTTGCATCCAAAGTTTATCAAGAGTTGCTGGCAGGCAGTCGTACTGCTGTACCTGTCATATCAGAATGTCCCACAGATTTTCTATGAGTGATAAATCCTGCGATCTAGATGGCCACTGCAGAAGTGGAACATTGTTATTACTGAAGAATGAATGTATTGTCGCTGCAACATGCGGTGTGGCATTGTCCTGCTGAAATATGGCCCTGGGGACGTCCTGAAGGTACAGAAGGTGACAAACTGTAGGATGTCATTGATGTAACAGGCACTGCTTATGGTGGTACTGTCACAAGAGCTGATCTTCTTTCATACCTAATAGCACCCCGGGCCATAATGCCTTGTGTTTGTGTGATATGCCTAGTGTGAATATCCACTTCGCGACACCTCTCCCCTGTCATTTGTGGACTCGGATGTGGCCATTATTTTTGCTTAAACAGAAGCATGTTCATGTGTTTCATTTGAGAACATGATATTGTGTCATTTATCATGTCACTCCCTTTGTTTGACGGAATATTGCAACTGCCGCCCCGGTGGCGCAGTGGTCTAAGCGATGGCTTCTGATCATTTGCCCGAGATGGGTCTGGGTTCGAATCCCGGTGAGGCATGGATGTTGTGTTTGTCTTACAGTGCTGGCTCTCTCCCTTACCTGGAACAAGTGGCCCTAAATTAGGAAAGGGAGACTGCTTATAGCCCACTGAGTTGTTCACGGTGGTCGTTAAACCTCCAATAAAAAAAAACAAAAAACTATTGCAACCTGCCACTCTGTTGCTAAGGCGTCAAAGGTGGCCTGAGGAGGAGCTAATGAACCTGCAGTCTGAACTGTAATAATTGGCAACATACTATTACAGTTGACATGGGAGAATATGCCACAGTTCGCCACTGCTGCGCCCACACCATTGATGATGCAGAACAGCCACTCAAAGACATCCTCATTAGGTGACAGTTATTCCTGGATGGTTGTCTGTGTATGCCATCCAGAACCTTCTCTTTGTGTCCTACACCCTTCTTTATACCATTCTCTGCACACACTGTGCCCTACATGGCCAGCAATCTCTCAGTGGGAAACACTGCAGTCTCTCTTGCCGATAAAGTGACCTCTATCGAACTCGCTGATGTAACTGTACGACTGTCTTGCATGACGACGAGGCATCCTTACCCACTGCTGATCAAGCACTGACATGCCGACTGAGCCACGTGGTGCTTATAACAGAAAAACGCCCAGTTCCCGGTCTGTAACATTGCATGATCTGATTTGCTAGACTCGGTACTCTGGCACCCATGACCCGAAATGCTAATAATTTCTGTGATACTGCCTGATTAGCATATCCTGTAAAAAATCAAAGTCGTAGCTCAACTCCTTTCAGGTACTCTGTTTTTTATGAACATTAGTGTATCTATGACACAGAATCAAAATAGGTTCTTCTGTAGCAGAAATCATAATATATTGCAAGCTTACCGATCATCACTGCATTCATTCCCAATCAGAATATTCTTCTGTTTCTGAATCTGCAAAACAAGAAAACAAAGTAAATAAGCAAATATCATTCATATATTTTTTTAAAGAGTAAAATATATATATATATATGAAGGATATTTAAGAAAGAGCTAAAATAAAATAAAACTACACTCAAATGTAAGTTCAAATAAAATTACGGATTAATTAGTAATCATGACGTGTAAACAAAAAATAATTCAAAAAGTGATGCAAATAAATATTTACAACAAAATTTTAGGATAAGCACAATGTCCTCTGTCTTCCTAAAATGATCATGTTACTATGTCTGCATTAGTTACACTTAAATACAATCAAGAAAAGGATGACTGGGGAATGTGAGTAAAATACAGATTTTTTCCTGTTTATCAGATTTTAGCTGCAGAATTTTCTATTGAACTTGGCTTGGAAGCTTAATACTGGAAAATACACACTTGTACATGTGCCAGTGCATTCTGAATAAACAATAACATCGGCACCCACTGTTACCTGTACAAAGAATCATCATTCCCTTTCCATTAGTAACCACAAAAAATGCTGACAAGACAGTTCATAACATATCATTCTGGGAATTTACCTGGCTAGTTGGCAATTTTATTTCATTTAGCTCATCTGCAAAGCATTATAGCAGAAATTCTAGAGGATGCTTTTTGTCTAATAAAAAACTTTTCTTCATCTTGTCAGCCCAAAGGAATAGCATTATATTAGAGAAGCAATTTATTCTGTAAGTGAACAGGTTCCAATATGTAAATTTTGAATGTATTAAACCCAAAATGGCACAGTCTTCTTGTGCAGAAACAAACACACACACATGGCTTAAGAATTTATTTTTCTTTCTTAGATTTTGGCTTAAAGTACATCATGTACAAAATACAACTGCATACGTAGATCATCATTAATGAAAAGGGCTATACACGTGATCTCATTTTTTGAAAGTCCATTTAAGGAGTTTTCCAGGAGTCAATTATGACATACAGGAATGAGAGAAAACCAAACTTTGTTAAATGGATTTTTTCATACCTAGCTAATTAAAGTTACTATTGTTTTCTGTCGATGATTTCCATAGTAACTAAGTAAATTTCCTAGTACTTGGAGTCACTGAATCATTCTTCCCACCACATGGACTTACTCAGCGTCAAGCGGAAGAGTGCGCACAGAGAATTTACTGTACCGAAGTCCCGACGATGACGATGGGGCACAAAGGTCCTGGCGCCCAATGGCACAAAACCTGCCTTTTGTAGCAAGATGGTGCAAGACTTTTCCCTTTGGCGCAGCATTTTCATCCCTGGAAGAGGTGACGTCATTCCCAATCGTAACCATCCCGTCATTCGAAGTCATTACGATTTTGCATTCAGCAAGAGCGAGGCATACCCCCCCCACATTCCTCATAAAATTTTTATTGCATTTTTGGAATAATATCGGTAACACCAAAAACGGAACAGAAAAAAAGCAGATTTCCGCGTTTTCGCGTTTTCGTGGAAGTCTTTTATGCCTGTGTAATAATAATAGCCCAATGATACTGTCTTATGCTTGGAAGAACCTTATGAGAAATGAAGAAAATATAACTCTAAAAAACAAAAAGAAAGGTTAAAAATCATCAGAGAAAATACATACCAATACTCACCAATAGAGGTTGAGGAAGATGCGAACTGTGAATGATGACGTGGCCGGCCAGGAAGACCAACTAGGAGCAACCAAGCAAGGACGAGCTGCAGTAGCTTCTATGACACCATTGAGAATGTCGAGTGAATGTGCTAGCAAAATGTGTCCAATACTTACTGTGGTTGATGTGAGTTTCTTATGCCATTGATTGATCTCGTGGTTTATAAAGTTATTGTAGGTTTTTTCATATTTTCGTTGGGTTAGCTCAGTGTATATATCCATCCTACATTTCCAAAGTTTCAGTTTTTTTTAAACAATTTTTGTCGGTTTTATTCTAAATGTTCAATATTGTGTTTGACAACCCTTTACATTGGATTGCTGTCCTTCATCTACACATGGTATGGCAATAAAATCTTTTGGGTGAATTTATGAAAAACGAATAGATAATTGCATAATTGCATCCACTTCTTAATAAGTGTTGAGCTTGACTGCATGAGTGTTGGACTTTGCAACATAAAGGCTTGCAATAAATGTTGGGCCTGACAACATGAAGAACATAAGCCTAATAACATCAAGACTTCATAAATGAAGAGCAGTGGCCCTGTGTAGCGAAAACAGCGGCCACTTGGTGAGGAATTGATTAGATGTGGTGGCTATAGGTATCCTGGGGTATCTGGTACCATATTGTCGACACAAGGTCCTTCAGTTACCGTACATTTCGGGGTAGGGGTGATTTAACATGAACAGCTTTTCCAAGTCGAACTACAAATGTTCGATTGCGTTCATGTCAGGTGAATTTGGAGCCCAGGGCATTAACAGAAAGTCACCAGCATGTTCCTCATATCACTCCTTGACAATTCTGGCAGTGTGGCATGGAGCATTCATTATCCTGTTGGTAATGGCCATCACCAGCAGGAAACGCAGTTGCCATGAATGGGTGAACTTAGTCCACAATGATGTTCAGATACCTGAGAGCTGTCAGCATTGTGCTATTGAGATAATGGGGCCTAAAGTTTCCCAAGAAAATATCGCCCACAGCATAACACTGCCACCGCCGGCCTGTTTCTGCCCAACAGTGCATCCCTGTGCCATAGCCTCCGTTGGTAATTGGCGTATCCACGCTCGGCCGTCTATGTGATGCACTAGGAATCTTGATTCATCAGACCAAGCCACTTTCTTACAATCATCCATGGTCCAATCTCGATCTTGGGCCCATTTCATGCATTGTTGGCGATGACGTGCAGTGAGCAAGGGGACCCCCGGCTGGGTCTTCTGCTACGCAGGCCCATGCACAGAAGGCTGTGAGGAACTGTATGCTATGACACATTGCCCTGATCACTACTGTTGTAGCTGCGGGTGATTTGTCGCACTGTGACCCTGTGGTCGCTGTAAACAATGTGCGATAGTCTCCGCGCCCCTCAGGCATCAATGAGTTGCGGATGACGGTTCATTGTATGGCCATCTGTGCACCACTTTTGATACGTACTCACTACAGCAGCACACGAACAACCCACAAGCCGCACCGTTTCCGAGATCATAGTTCGGAGGCGCCCATGCCATCACAATTTGCCCTTTATCAAACTCTGATAAATTAGCAGTTTTTCTCATTCAGACTCCAAACACTCTACTAACCGAAAGCTGGTCCTCAGGTTGTACACTGAAAAGCAATTGAATTAGAGATATCTGTCTAGTAACGTGTAGCACCACCTTTCGCCCTGATGACGGCGGCGATTCATCTCGGCATGGACTCAACAAGACACCGGAAGCGTTGGGAAGCCATACAGATCCACGACCCCTGAACAAGCTCTCACAGTTCACGAAGATTTGATGGCGGAGGGGGGGGTCATCTCTCTCGATGGCATCCCAGATGTGCTCGATGGGATTGAGGTCAGGTGACCTAGCAGGCCAAGGAAGCGAGGTCACGTCGGTGGAGTGTTCATCCAACCATTCGGATACAATTCGGGAGTGATGGCATGGTGCATTGTCTTGTTGCGGGATGAGGTCCCCAGTGGGATGTTGAAGACGCACAAACGGGAGCAAATGGTCGTCCAGGACATCCCGATAACGTTGACCTGTGAGGGACGATGTCACATGTACCAGGGGTCCCATTTCAGTCCATGTAAACAGTCCCCAGATGAGAATGCCACCCCCACCAGCTTGAAGAGTACCCTGCTGGCAAGAAGGATACATCGCTTCATGTGGTTTGTGCCGTACTCGTACCCTGCCATCCGCCATGTACCAACGTGAATCTCGACTCATCAGTCCAGGCAACATTTCCCCACATGTCTAGGGTCCAGTGGCGATGTTCCCGCGCCCATGCTAATCTTTGCACCCTGTGATGTGCGGTCAGCAGCGGTACCCTCGTGGGACGATGGCTTCTGTACCCCATAGCGAGGAGATGGTTCTGGATGGTGTGGCTGCTTACACGTTTTTATGCACCAGCGCTAAATTGCTGAGTGATTTCTTGCACTGTGGCCCGTCTATCCGCTGTTACAATGCAAGCTAGCTGACGATGACCCCGCTCATCCACACGCTGTTGTCCACGGCAGTTAGCCCTTGCAGGGATCGTTTTACCGGATTCGATGTACTCACAGTGCACCCGTGAAACAGTGGCTTGTGAAAATCCCAGTGCCTGCACAACTTCCGAGATGGAGTGACCCATTCGTCAGGCCCCGACAATTTGCCCACGATCAAATGCGCTTAGATCCTTCGCCTTACCCATACTGCGTCTGACTCTTACTGATTCCTGTTGCATCACTCCTTATATTGTCGGATTGCTGCATACATCATGTTGTTTCCGTTTACAGGGCCGCCCATAGCGCCACATTTGCATAACGCCAGCTGTCTCTAATTCAATTGCTCTTCAGTATATATATCTGCTCTGTGAGCTTCACCTGCACCACCGTTCAGTCTCTAGGGGCACTCATTTCTGTAGGCTGGGAGTGGTCACAGTATAATGGCTCATTGGCGTATAACATGTTAAACAGAATGATATGGTAAATTACACCATGAATGTATTTAATTAAGAAAAAATATTTGGTAATTTATTCCAGTGGCACTATAAACACTGTAGAGGCATTTTTGGCATTGAGTCAAGCTGGTTCATTTTCACATTTATTGACCTTTTAAGATTCTGTATAGTCATCTTCATGAAACATTGCCGTGGCTTGAAAAATATCTGAAATGTTACATGCCCAGCTGGGCATGTGTAGAAAAAAATTATCTGTCCAGGTAATAAAAGCAGGATGTCCAGAAAAATCAAATTTTTGATGCAAAAATTCAGAAGCCTCATCTTTTTACGGCTAAAAAGTGTAATAAACTTTATTTTGCAATTCAGCACTCCCATCACCAACTGTAAATAACATTTGGAGCAAAACATCATATTGTTCCATTGTCTATACCTAGATCACAAGATAGTTATAGAAATGGATATACCCCTGACTGAAACAGTAATGCAAATTACTTGGTTTGCATTGCACTAAAAATTAAAAGGCAAAAATCGTCATTTTTATTATGGTAGCAAGCTCATCATTCCAATTTCTGTTCCTAAATCTAGCTGCTTGGCAACCCAGGCAACTAGTTAATTTTTTACATGACCAGGCCAATAATTTACATATCCTGTGCATGGTACTTTTCAAGCCCTGGTTGCTCCAACTCAGATTATTTACTAGTGGTACTATATTGCAATGGAGAGAGAGAGAGAGAGTGAAGAGATAGCAGTGAAGGCAGAGAATAATGACTACATTGAAACTAGGATAAATATCTGCTATGCAAGTAACCTTGTCTCCCTGCCACCGTTGACAGGAAACTCTGCAAAAACCTATGTGGTGTAGCTGACTCATGGAATTACCATTTTGAACTTTCCGAAGTGATTTTCATAAACATAAAAAAGGTGGCAAAAGCTTAAATCTAAAAATAGTTAATTATAATGCATTGTCCTGAAACCAGTTTTACATAAGTCATCCCCAATGGTAAGAGAATCATATGCAAACTCAGAATAATCATCAGTATCTCTGCATATGAATTAGCCAGGAAACTTTTACCTTTTCAATACCTAAAATACAATGAAAAAAATAGAACCCATTGATCTTCTGCACTTTCCTGTAGTACATTCTGTCTCTATCTACAAATACAAGGGACACATGCCATGTTGGTAGAACCATTATCCACTCTACAACAACAGAACACAAAGGAAATGTTTGTTATATTTTCGTCCCTGTTCTTAACAGCGTTTCTTTGCCCCTAATCAAAATAACACAATGCAGAATGTTGACTTTACCAAAAATCCGAAGAATAAATCATCAAGAATATCTTTAAAATTCTTAACTCCAAAAATTGTAATTGAAAACCTCAACACTGGATTTAACAGACTTCAACATCTCGGTTGCTTCAAATCTTGAGCAAAAGAACAATTTCTTCCATGTCAGTTCCCGGAATTTATTCTTTCATTCAGTTTACTGAGGACAGGGAAAACATCAATTCAAAAGTCTAATAAATTCCTTTTATATTTAATGAGTTAATATACAAGGCATGTTTTTTTATAATGAAGTTCAGTGAATGCAAGGTACAAATGAACAGGTATTATTTAAGAAAACTTACTTTACTGGCCTTCAAAATGATCTTACTCAGGCACAATATACCTTTGGCATCATTTGTACAACTGCTGGAAACTTGGGATAAGTTTTCCTTTGCTATCATCTGTAGCTGGGTCATAATATTGGCTTGAATATCTAAAATGCCTACAAATCACATCCCTTTCAGGGCTAATTTCAGTCAGGGAAACAAAAGGTAGTCAGTCGATGCCAGATCTGATGATACTGTGGGGGACATAATGCAGCAGCAGCTTACTCAGCTAAGCATTTCTTTACTATTGCTACCTAATGAGACGATGCATTTTCATACCACAGAAACCAATGCCTTAACTGTACAAAACGAAGCTGTACTCAATGAATGGGCTACAACACTTTTAAATAGCCCATTTGTATTTGTCATGTGCAACACACAACACATACTCTAACATGCTTATGCTCTTGCATGCATCACTTTGGTTCAGTGTACCCCCCCCTCCCAATAAAAAAACGTTGATACTCACCAATCTAAGGCTAGAGAAGTCATACAAAGCATATTGGCTTCAGAAAAGCACTTGTATAAAAAAAATAATAAAAAAAAAGTTTCCTACCAAGATAATTTTAAACATATTCAAGAAGTATTGAATTGTGTATATAACTTTATGAGGGTTACTTATTCGTTAATCTCTTCAAGTAATTCTATTATGTGGCACATAGGTTTTAAGTATTATGACATGAACTGTCAAATTTCCTGTTCATCACGTTTTATTTGACCTTCGTCGGAAGAGCTACACAGGTTTTTGGTTGGTTCTTATTACTTTTGTGTTAATGTTGTAAATAAAGAAATGTATTTACCTTGAGTCTTGCTTCTTGTTTTTAATTTTCACTTTATGTCATCAATTCGTCAACATATTATACATTTTCATTGAAGGGCATATCTTTAGTATGTACATTATTAATTACATAAAAAATAGCAGAAGATTTATAATCAGTAATATTTTGTCATATTCGTTTCTAACAAAGAGACCCTAGTTAAAAACTTCATGTTGTAGTTAAAAATACATCGTAATTGCACCGCCTCGCCGGTCGACAAATTGGTAAAGTGCAGTCTGATCTCTTGAAGGTACTTCGTAGAACTTACATTTAGCCATCAATAAAAAATTTTTACAATTAAAACAAAAGTTAAAAAAGTTTTCTTCATTAAAATTTTTACAACGAGAAGAGACCAATGTCTCATAAAAATCCTTTACTCTATAATCACTATCGTCCATCGTATGTTCATGCATGCCATTGTTGAGTCGATATTCGTACTCATTGTAGATTGTCGGAGCTTGGTAGTCCTCCAAAAATTTTGTCTTTCATATTACACTGAAGTCTTGCAACCCTTAAAACTTTTTAATTAAGAAGAGAAAGGTAAAATGCTAGTTCTTACCTTGTAATGCTCCCTACATGAAGAACCAATAACCTGAGATACCATGCATATCGTAGTTACGAACTTCAGGTGTGTATACATATGTGTTGTCACTAAACCACCATTTCGTAGGTATTTCTGTACAAACCAAAATTCTGTGAGCGTCGAAATTCGTCTCGAAATGTTCTTCGTAAACTTCATGACACAAGAGACTCTCCATTTCAATGTACACTGAAGAGCAATTGAATTAGAGACAGCTGGCGTTATGCAAATGTGACGCTGTGGGCGGCCCTGTAAACGGAAATGACATGACATATGCAGCGATCCGACAATATAAGAAGTGATGCGACGGGAATCAGTAAGAGTCGGACGCAGTATGGGTAAGATAAAGGATCTAAGCGCATTTGATCGTGGGCAAATTGTTCGGGCCCGACGAATGGGTCACTCCATCTCCGAAGTCGTGCAGGCACTGGGATTTTCACGGGGCCACTGTGTCACGGGTGCATCGTGAGTACATCGAATCCGGTAAAACGATCCCTGCAAGGGCCAACTGCCGTGGACAACAGCGTGTGGATGAGCGGGGTCATTGTCGCCTAGCTCGCATTGTAACAGCGGATAGACGGGGCACAGTGCAAGAAATCACTCGGAAATTTAACGCTGGTGCACAAAAACATGTAAGCAGCCACACCATCCAGAACCATCTCCTCGCTATGGGGTACAGAAGCCATCGTCCCACGAGGATATCACTGCTGACCGCACATCACAGGGTGCAAAGATTAGCATAGGCGCGAGAACATCGCCACTGGACCCTAGACATGTGGAAAAATGTTGCCTGGACTGATGAGTCGAGATTCACGTTGGTCCATGCGGATGGCAGGATATGAGTACGGCGCAAACCACATGAGGCGATGTATCCTTCTTGCCAGCAGGGTAATCTTCAAGCGGGTGGGGGTGGCATTCTCGTCTGGGGACTGTTTACGTGGACTGAAATGGGACCCCTGGTACATGTGACATCGTCCCTCACAGGTCAACGTTACCGGGATATCCTGGACGGCCATTTGTTCCCGTTTGTGCATCTTCAACATCCCACTGGGGACCTCATCCTGCAACAAGAAAATGCACCATGCCATCACTCCCGAATTGTATCCGATCGGTTGGATGAACACTCCACCGACGTGACCTCGCTTCCTTGGCCAGCTAGGTCACCTGACCTCAATCCCTTCGAGCACATCTGGGATGCCACCGAGAGAGATGTTTGAGACTCTGACCCCCTCCATCAAATCTTCGTGAACTGTGGGAGCTTGTTCAGGGGTCGTGGATCTGTATGGCTTCCCAACGCTTCCAGTGTCTTGTCGAGTCCATGCCGAGACGAATTGCCACCCTCATCAGGGCAAAAGGTGGGGCTACACGTTACTAGACAGGTATCTCTTATTCAATTGCTCTTCAGTGTATAACATACAGACTCATACATCTCTCTTCTTCAATGCAACCGCTGGATACTAGCTCTTGCTGACTTAGGCCTACGCATAGGATGCGTTTCGCCATGTGACAACCACAGCATCTTCAGCTAAACTGATGGCATTCCTTATCGATCTAGCACAAGCTCGACAGATGTGCTCCTGCGCTGGGAGTTCAGTCCGTTCCCTTGTCTTGTGCTTCCATCTGTTGCTGGTTTTCGCAAGCAGATTCCTTATTATACTTCCGTTTGATATTCTTATGTTTATTCTTAGTTTTATGTGTTAATTTCTTTTCTGTTACTATTATATTTTTCCATGGATTTGGTATTATTATTGGGTTGTTATTATTGCAGTTTTCAGTTTTTTCGATGAGTATAGCTTTGGCTGTTAATATGGATTTCCATGTTTTTTGTTGACCCAATGATGTATATTTTGCCATAACGGTATAGCTTGATTTTCTACATAAAATTATGATTAGAATTTTGTATAAAAAATCAAGCTATATCGTTATGCAAAAATACACTGAAGTGCCAGAAAAACTGGTACACCAGTCTAATACTTGGTAGGTCCCCCACGGCTGCACAGGACTGCAAAAATACGACGGGGCATGGACTCCACTAGCTTCTGGAAATATACTGTAGGTAATGCATACCATACTTCCTGCAGAGCGTTCCACAATTTGGGTGTATTCCGAGGTCTTGGATTCCTGTGTTCGATAGCGCGTTGCATGGCATCCCAAATGTATTCTATCACATTCAGATCTGGAGACTTGGGTGGGAATGGCAACACCCCAAACTCAGATGAATGCTCCTCTAGCCATAATGTGGCATCCCAGCACTTGTGAGGAGGTGCATTGTCCTGTTGGAATAGGCCCAACCCATCAGCATGAATCCAGGACATGAACGGGTGTACCTCATCAGAAAAGATGCGCACATAGCGTTGTCCGATCACAGACGTTTGTAGACGTACCAGGGGTCCCAGTGAAGTCCAGCTAAACACACCCAACACCATTACGGACCCCCCACCAGCTGGTACAGATCCCTGTTGACAGGCGGGATGCATGGCTTCATGGGGTTTGCGCCACACAGGAATCCTTCCATCTGCCCGCTACAGTTGGAAATGCGACTCGTCAGACCAAGCTACTTGTTTCCAGTCATCAAGTGTCCAGTGGTGGTGTTGCCATGCCCAAGCGAGGCGCATAGCTCTGAGTCATGCACCCATCAAGGGGACTCGAGTTGGGCGTCGGCTACCAAAGCCCATATCGTGCACGGTACGTTGCACAGTCCGGACGCTGATGCTTGTTGAGGCTCCAGCTTTGAATTCCGATGATACCTGTGAGAGTGTTGCACACCTATTGTATGAAATGATTCTTGACAGCCGACGATGGTCACGTTCACCCAATGTCTTTTTACGGCCACACTGGTATCGTAGGTTGGAGGTTTTGCCGAAATTCTTGTAGTCACGGACGACATTGCTATAGCCATCCGTGAAAATCTGAACTTCGTTTCTACCTCCGAAATACTATGGCCCATCTCACGAGCGCCAACTATGACACCGCATTGAAAATCACTTAAATCATTATTACTTGTCATTCTCATGCCGAAAACATCTCTGACAGCTGGCAAGGATGTCTATCGCTTTATATACGCACTGGTGGATGCAACCAAGTATGCACATAGGTGACGTTGCTATGTATTTTGCATAAGCTCGTCTGTACTAGTTTTTCTGGCACTTCAGTGTATACATCTATTGGCTCAACAAAACACATGGAAATCCATAAACAACCGAAGTTATACTCATCGAAAAAACTGAAAACTGCAAAAATAACAACCCAATAATATTACCAGATCCATGGAAAAATATTATAGTAACAGAAAAGAAATTAAAGCATAAAACTAAGAATAAACATAAGAATATCAAACGGAAGTATAACAAGGAAACTGCTTGTGAAAACCAGCAACAGATGGAAGCACAAGACAAGGGAACGGACTGAACTCCCAGCGCAGGAGCACATCTGTTGAGCTTGTGCTAGACCGATAAGGAATAACATCAGTTTAGCTGAAGATGCCGTGGTTGTCACACTGCGAAATGCGTCCTATGCGTAGGCCTAAGTCAGCAAGAGCTAGTATCCAGAGGTTGTATTGAAGAAGAGAGATGTATGAGTCTGTATGTTATACATTGAAATGGAGAGTCTTTTGTGTCATGAAGTTTATGAAGAACATTTCGAGACGAATTTGGACGCACACAGGATTTTGGTTTGTACAGAAATAACTACGCAATGGTGGTTTAGTGACAACACGTACGTGTACACACCTGAAGTTCATAACTACGATATGCATGGTATTTCAGGTTATTGGTTCTTTATGTAGGGAGCATTACAAGGTAAAAACTAGCATTTTAACTTTCTCTTCTTAATTAAAAAGTTTCAACGGTTGGAAGGCTTTAGTCTAATATGAAAGACAAAATTTTTGGAGGACTACCAAGCTCCGATGATCTACAATGAGTACGAATATCGACTCAACAAGGGCATGCATGAACATATGACGGACGACAGTGATTATTGAGTAAAGGATTTTTATGAGACATTGGGCTCTTCTCATTGTACAAATTTTAATGAAGAAAACTTTTTAAACTTTTGTTTTAATTGTAAAAATTTTTTATTGATGGCTAAATGTAAGTTCTACGAAGTACCTTCGAGAGAACAGACAGCACTTTACCATTTTGTCGACCGGTGAGGCGGTGCAATTACGAGGTATTTTAAACTACAACATGAAGTTTTTAGCTAGGGTCTTTTTGTAAGAAACAAATATGACGAAATACTACTGATTATAAATGTTCTACTATTTTTTATGTAATTAATAATGTACGTACTAAAGATATGCCCTTCAATGAAAATGTATAATATATCGACAAATTGATGACATAAAGTGAAAATTAAAAACAACAAGAAGCAAGACTCAAGGTAAATACATTTCTTTATTTGCAACGTTAACACAAAAGTAATAAGAACCAACCAAAACCTTGTGTAGCTCTTCCAACGAAGGTCAAATAAAACGTGATGAACAGAAAATTTGACAGTTCATGTCATAATACTTAAAAAGTATTGAACTGGTTCAAATAAACTTACCCAAGTTTTCACTTTGTACATAATTTACATGTATTTCCTTCCTTCTGAGCATGTCTCTCAAGAAATTAAAAACCACTTATTATCTGAATCTCAAATAATTTTTCAAGTGGTTTATAATTACTTGAGAGACGTGTACAGAAAGAAAAAAATACATGTGTAAGATGTATCCAGTGAAAACTTACATAGGTAACTTTACTTGAAGCTATTCAATGCATGCTTATTGAATATTTTTGTAATTGTCTTGCTAAATGAAACCTAAATGATTTTGATGAAGTACATAAAAGTAAATGCTACAGGATTGATAATTTTGTCAATTTTTTACATAATAGTGGATAAATACCACACTTTTAAGTCATGTTGAAAAATCAAAAAAGATATGCAGTTTACCACAGATAAATCCTGATCAAAAAATGTCAAGCCTCCCACTCAAAAGGGTTCATAATTTCCAAAACAAGAAAACAAAAATGTCTAATTGAAATATTTTAACCAGAAGACTCAAGTTAACAACACCAACTTGCTGCCTAAACCAACTGAAAATATCAGTTGCATCTGTTCCTTGGTATCCAATCTAAAAATTTGGTTGCCCATCTGTGGTCCATTTTTCTTGCAATACCTGCAGTCCATTGCCCTTTCAGGGATTTTACTCTGATCATGATTGTCTTCCACTCTTATCATATTCCTGATCCCCAAGTTTCCCTTATATTTCCTGGTTACACCAAGCATGTACCTCTCCTTGCTTCTTGCAGTTGTCTGTAGCCTTTGTATGTCTTTTTAAATTAAGGTTCATGTCTCTACTCCATATGTAAGAACTGGAAGGATGCCCTGATTAAATACTTTTCTTTTGAGGCATAATGGCCTATTGCTTCTAAAATTTGTGCAAATTCTTCCAAATGCTCTCTGGCAGAGTTTTATATGCCTGTTAATTTATTCATCAATATGGCCCTCACTTGATATCTGTTACCAATGGGGAATGTAGGTATCGCTCATCTCCAGATTTCCACCATCAATCGAAAAATCATTTCTTGCAAAAGCATTGTACATCAGTTTTGTCTTCTGAAAGTTCATTTTTATCCCACTTCTTTACTCTTTTTGGCAAGTTCCTGGATCATACTCTGCAGCTCTGAACGGGTAGTTGCGAAAATGACTATGTCATCAGCAAAATGAAGGTGAGTTAAATAATCTCGATTAATCTTTATTCCCTGTTTTTTTCAGTTCAATGATTGAAGGACATTCAACAATGTGGCACTGAAGAGTTTGGGAGATATGGTGTCCCCTTGCCTCACTCCAATTCCAATTTTTATTGGTGCTGTATCCTTAAATAGCAGAATCTTTGCACTTGCATTTTCATAGACACTATTAATAAAAATGCAAGAGCAAAGGTTATATATATACATGTAAGGTCAGGTGATGCACGACATATTACAGCCTCTCCTTGACAAATGTCAACCCCACCTTCTCGTGGTGCATCCTGTTCCCACTAAAGAGGCTCTGATGACCACCAATAGTGGTATAACTATACCATCGGGATTAGAGGAAATGCTATCCCACACTCACCAACCTGCTTGGCCAGCATGGTGCGTTATGGCCAAACCCATCCAAAATGACTCCACAACTTAAATCTTGGCCCTCAGTCTCTGGCAGCTGGAATGTACCTGGCCAAGGAAGCGGCCAGTGCGGCATGAAGGCAGAGGGTGCTAAGAATCACCCAAGGACCGGACTAGGCTGCCATCTGACATTGACCTTGGCTACGTATAATGGACGCTCCCTATCTTCTGGTTCAAGGCTCCTTGAATTTGGAAGAACTATAAAGGATCAAGTGGGTTATCGTCAGGCTAAGTGAGGTAAGGAGAAAAGGAGAAGATCTCATTGAACTGAAAAGTGGATGTCTCTTCTATTATTGTGGGACAGATACTGGCAGAACTAGTGGTGTTGGATTTATAATAAACAAGAAACTGAAGGATAAAGTTGTAGAAGTTGAAAGTTCCTCTGACAGAGCTGCACGACTTGTTATCCAACTCTCGAGAAGATACCAGGCTCAGATTATTCAAGCTTACGCACCCACACTATAAGTCATCCTGAAGAAGAGATTGAAGAATTTTATGAGGAAATTTGTCATCTAAATAATAAAGGCAAACAGCACTTAAAGATCATTATGGGAGATTTCAATGCAAAAATAGGGCAACAGCAACAGAATGAAACTTCAGTAGGTAAATTCGGCCACAGCAACAGAAACCAGCGTGGAAATACTCTCGTAGAATTTGGAGAGGCAGAAGGGTTTTTTATTATGATCTCCATTTTCAAGAAAAAGCCGCAAAGGAAATGGCCATGGAGGCATTCCAATGGATTGACAAGTGAAATTGATTTTATTATGTGTAACAAGACATTTGTCATGGAAGACTGCAGTGTGCTAAACAAGTTCAACACAGGTAGTGACCATAGAATGATAAGATGTAAGATGCACCTCAATGCTAAACTCGAGCGTGGCAAGCTCATAAAACAAACAAAGTGTATTGACATGACCAACCTTAAAAAACATCATAATACCTTCAAATTGGAACTGAGGAACAGATTCTCTGCTCTAGAAGGTCTGCCGTTGGAAGAAGTGGACATTCTGAAGTAAAAAGAAAACTAACCAAGGTTCTTATGGAAACAGCAACAAAAATAGCTGGTCTAAGAACAAGATGCATACAAACAAATTATCAGGAAGAACCAAAATTCTGATGCAAAAAAGAAGAGAGATGAGAACAACTAAAGAAGATGTGACTTCCAAAGTGGAATATATAGAGCTATGCAAGACGGTACAAAAAAGTATCACTGAAGATGTAAGGAAATTCATCTGTGAATTAGTGAGGAAAGCAATTGAAAACAGCCAAAGTCTGAAGAGAGCAAAGGAACATCTGAGTAAGGGAAGAAAACAGATTATGGCTCTGAGAAAAGAAGATGGTTCTGTAACAAGAAATAGAGGTGAAATTTTTACAAGAGTGAAAGATTTCTACTCAAAACTATATGAAAGGGATAATACATGTACTCCAGACATTACGAAAGGTACCAGAGTTCTTCCAGTCCTCCCAGCAGAAGTTGCACATGCAATCAAGAACATGAAACGGGGAAAAGCTCCAGGAGAAGATGGAATTACCATAGACATCATACAAGAAGCAAGTGGAGAAATTGAAACAGTACTCACCCAAGTTTTCACTCAATGCCTTAATGAAGGGAAGATTCCTGAGGATTGGAACAATGCTACAATGATCCTGCTACATAAAAAAGGTGACATTGAGGATCTCAGGAACTACATACCTATCAGCCTCTTATCAGTGGTTTATAAAATCTTCACTAAAGTTCTTTCACACCGCTTGAAGGTGACATTGGACATGGCTCAACCGAGAGAACAAGCTGGATTCAGGTGTGGCTACAGCACTATAGATCATATCCACGTACTGAGAGAACTAATTGAAAGAGAGAGAGAATATGAACTGCCATTATGCATGGCTTTTATCGATTATGAAAAGGCCCTTGATTCGGTGAAACCATCAGCAGTTACAATGGCTTTGAAATCCTGCGGTATTGAAGATGCATACATTAATATTATTAATAACATTTATGAAAATGCAAGTGCAAAGATTCGGCTATTTGAGAATACAGCACTCATAAAAAATTGGAAAGGGAGTGAGACAAGGTGACACTATATCTCCCAAACTCTTTAATGCCACATTGGAAAATGTCTTTCAATCACTGAACTGGGAAAACAAAGGGATAAAGATTAATGGACATTATCTAACTCACCTTCGTTTTGCTGACGATGTAGTCATTTTTGCAACTACCCCATCAGAGCTGCAGAGTATGATCCAGGAACTTGCTAACAAGAGTAAAGCAGTGGGATTAAAAATGAACTTTCAAAAGACAAAAGTGATGTACAATGCTTTTACAAGAAATGAAGATTTATCGATTGATGGGGAAAAGCTGGAGATAACCAGTACCTACATTTATCTTGGACAGCAGATATCAAGTGAGGGTCACATTGATGAAAAAATTAATTCGCGTATAAAACTTGCCTGGAGAGTTTTTGGAAGAAACAGTATAATTTTCAAGAGCAATATGCCATTATGTCTTAAAAGAAAACTGTTTGATCAATGCATCCTTCCAGTGCTTGCGTATGGTGCAGAGACTCACCTTCGTTTTGCTGACGATGTAGTCATTATATCTGCTTAAGTTAACTGACCTTAACTAAAAGAGACATACAAAGACTGCAAACAACTCAAAGAAGCATGGAGAGATGCATGCTTGGTGTAACCAGGAAAGATAAGAAGAGGAACTTGTGGATAAGGAAAATGACAGGAGTGAACATCATCATGACCAGAGTGAAATCACTGAAATGGCAATGGGCTGGACATGTTGCCAGAAGAACGCACCACCGATAGACAACCAAAATTTTAGACTGGATTCTGAGGGACAGGAAAAGACCCAGAAGAAGACCACATGTGAGATGGGAGGATGAAATTTGAAAGTATGCGGGAGTAACATGGAGGAGACTGGCACAAGACACCATTGTGGAAGGAACTTGGGGAGACCTTCGTCCAGCAGTGGATTGATAATGGTTGACGATGATGATGATATATCAAAAATCCATTATTGGATCTTTTGGTTAAGAATATACAATAAAAGCTTCAAGCTTGCAGCACATAGTTCACATACCACACTGAAATAAACTAATTCACACTACTTCAGGAATTTAACACTATTACATTCCATAAAAAATTTTAGCCTGCAGCACTGCACCAATCAAATAATATTCTTTTTATGATATTCAAGAAGATGGAAATGTTTACTATGGTGATACCATTATTTCAAACTAATATCTGCTTAAGTTAACTGATAATCCTTGACTATTTTCCTGCTCACAGGTGAATGAGCATGAATCAACTGAGAAAATGAAAATTGCATGGAGTACTTCATATGCAAACTCAAGTTTGCCTGACACAGTTTATGATAAGCTATAGCACTTAAATTGAAGAGCACACAAAACTTATCATATTTATCCCAACCTACCCTTTTTTAACATTCATTTTTCCCCCTTTGGCTCAAAATGTCAATTGGAACTCAAATATTAATTTCCTTGCATATTGTGTGAAGTCAAAGCCTTTTCCCCATGGCATCCAGAAATATTTCCATCCCTGCCAACAAATCAAATAATATATAACTATACTCCATCCTTTTGTATACACATGGCCTTCTGAACTTTAGGCATAATGCGTCACAGCTTACGGCACTCAGACAAAATCTTATCCTGAATTCATGACTCATGCTAAAAGTTGTCTATCCAGTGCAAGGGTTATAAACCAAGATGGCCACCAAACCAAATTTTACAGTCTCACTGCTTTTCACAGAGAACCAGGATTGTGGATAACAAAATCGATGCTAGTACAAGTATTCCATCTTTGCTACATAATAATTAGTAGTAGTGTTTCCAACAACAGATTACTATGTTAAATATGAAGAGACAAGGTTGGAGCAAATCAGTGTCAGGTGAATAAATGGAAAAGATGCAGAAACATAAAAAAGCTGATTTAGTAAAAATAAAAGCATTAGAGTGAAATGATTGGGACTTAACTAACAGCAGAGAGTCACACACAATTTGGAATACTCTTGGCATTTTGAAATCAATTACTTCCATACATTTCCTTAAAGTAAGAAAACTTTCGGCAAAATATGAATGAAATTCCATCAAAAGGATTTATGTAACTAGAATTGAATTAAATGCAAGTTTAGAACCAAGTGGAATGGGAAGGTTCTTGGCAATTAAAACAGTACATCTGCTAGCAAAAAAATATGAAAACTGAGGTAAATATAAAAGGTAAATCTGGATTGGTGAAATGTGAATGAAGAAGAAATTAGATTCTTCTGTATTTATCAACTGAAATTCTGAATTCAGCGACTAATTTGAAGTACTAAATTAGAATATAACTGAACAAGTTTTGCACAGAAAGGTTTGTTTAAAAGAAACTAACCAAAAAATAATCACGATAGACATAGTTGATAAATACTATGGAATGTTTACAAAATATGCGTCAGCAATATTTCAGCTGTGGAAATCTGCTAGCTACAAAAGGTTAGTTTTTAAATGTTTCTAAAATAATAAACGAGTAGTCCAATGATTGAAAAAGAGTATACAAAAATTATCAATTCACAAGTAGTCTGATCCTAAAATTTAACTAACAAAACTGCAGATAATTAAACTTCTTTCATAAAAAACAATAACAACAGAAAATGCAGTCCAAACTGAATGTAAGAACTTGTATATTAGTAAAATCGGCGATAGGAAAGCTACTTTTGAAAAGTAGCCAGCTATTACAACTACATTCTTGAAAAAGGAGCTTGTTACAGCTACAACTACTTTTTCTGTAAGTAGCTATTTTTAACATTCAGGTTTAAATTAAAAGTGCAAATTCTGAGGATCTTTATATGTGCATTCTTACATATGGCATTCAGAGAGAGCTAAATGCTAAGATAAATTACCCAAATAACTTATTTTTGAATTGGGTCATCCCATAAGTAACACAGTTTTTCAGAGGTAGTTTTGAATGGCAACAAATAATGTGAAACGTTACTTTGAATCCAAAATATATTTACCATCATTATTTATCACTTCTTCTGATTGTAATTTTAAATTTTAAATTCTCTGCAGATAAAAGTCTTTCAGTTTTGAGCTGAAGAATACATCAAGCTCCCTTCAGATATCATCATCTGTATGAAACTGTTTCCCATTAATGTGGTACTAGAGATTGCAGAAAAGATGATAATCTGATGGTGCCAGGTCAGGAGAATATGATGGCAGTGTAATAACTTCCCATTCAAATTGCCTCAGTTTTTGGAGCATGCCTTTTGCTGTATAAGCTTTGGCATTATCATGATGAAAAATGACACCTCTTCTGCTGGCCAGAGCCGATCTTTTTTCACCCATGGATTCTTTAGCCAGTCCAGCTGTTGATAATACAGCTTCTTTGTCATGGTTTGGTTGGTGCGTAGCAGCTCATGATGGATAACCCCGCCCATATCCCATAAACTGACAGCATAATCTTAATCAGATGCAGTCCAACCTTTGGCTGGGGAGCTGGTGTGTTGTTGCGGTACACAGATTGTCTTCAATGCTAAATGACATTATATACATAATCCATTTCTCATCACCAGTGACAGAAAAGGTTCCTTTTCCAATCAACAGAGGTGAGACATGTAGACCTCCACTCATTGTTTCAGATGCACTCCAATGATTTGTGAGGAACTTATTGACCCAGCTTAGAAACTTTACCAATCTTTGCAGATACCAATGGACCATAGAATGGGTAACCTGAATCCACTTGGCTTATTCTTTCACCATTACATGAGGATTTTGCTTGTTGATCGTTCTTAATAAATCCTCATCGTACTTCTGAGGATGTCCTGGCCTCGGCTCATCTTTAAGGCTATAGTTCCCAGACCGAAAATGTTGGAACCATCTTTGTGCTTGACTCCATATATAGTGTCTGAGCCATAAATCTCACAGTTTTTGACACTACTGCTGTGGTGTTGTTGTCCTGCTGTTATTCCCAAAGCAAAATATGCCTTATATGCAGTTTTGACTCTTCCAAGATAAGGGGATAACAAATGTATTAAATGGACATCTACACCACTTAAAGTTTACCCAGATACTACGCCAACATTGCACTGTTTAGTAGTATATATATACCCCAACAGATCTGCCATGATTGCACCAGCAAAAATTCTGACCACACCAAAAATACATTACTTATGAGATGACCTAATATTTACCTCAGCCTTGATCATCACATATTCCAAGCTAGCTAGAATAGCTGCAAAGCTATGGAACTCAAGTATCATATCAAGAAACATCTGCAAATTCATTCTCTTTGATTAAGATAATCATATTTTGCAATCAACAGTCCTCAACAAAAACACTAGTGTAATCATCTTGTACACGCCATCTTCACAAGCTGACTGAAAATACTTTCCAGTTAACAGTTTGGCAAGCTTTTACATTGATATCAAGTCATTTATGTGATTGTAGGCAAGGTACATGCAGCCCTCCTGTCCCAGCAATTAACTTAAAAAAAGATTGAGAATGTCATGTGATTTGAAGAATATGTTATCCATTTTTTTAAAGTAGCATGATTATAGTGTAATTTTCTGTTACACCACTTTATTTTGTAGTATGCTACTGTTACAACAACATTTTTCTATTTGTAGAAATACTACAGGGTGTCCACAATGTTTTGTTACCCCCCCCTAATAAGAAATGTAAGTGAGCTATGTATCTGTTGTATGATGTATATGTTGAGGCATTCTTAAACATCAAGTGGATCTGTTTGGGCTCCGTCATTCTCGTGACAGAGAATAATTTTACGTCATGTTCAGTGGGAGATTTTCCGAAGATATACGAGAGAAAGCACGTCTCACTGCTTGTTTAAGTTCATCAGTGGTTTGGTAGCACTGCTGTGCAACAACCTCCTTTATGAGACCCCAAAGGGCATTATCACACGTTGAGAGATCTGGGCTTCGAGGTGGCCATTCAAGTGGAGTGGGCAGCACTGCCGAACCTTGGCCGATCCAACGATCCCGAAAGACCTTACCAAGGTATTCCCTAACAGCGATTGCGTAATGGGCGGGTTCCCCATTCTGTTGGAACCATACGTCATTCAGAATGCCAAGATTTCCAAGTTGTGGCACAAACCAGGTTTGCAGCATGTCCAGATAAGTTGTCTGATCCACTGGACCATAAAAGAAATACGGTCCAAACAGATGTCGACTATTCATTGCAGCCCATATCATGACATGCGGAGGATGATGTCCCAATTCTTCGACATAATGTGGGTTTTCCTTGGACCAGAACACAACGTTCTGTGATCGACAGCTGCGGTACATCGCACACTCATCACTGAAAATGACCTTTCCACGTTTTGGGATTGTGGCAAATGTCTGAAGCATCATTGCACATGAATCCCATCTGCGGTTTACATCGATGTCTGATAACTCCTGAACGAACATCGGGCGATATGTGTGCAAATTCAGGTCATTCTTCATGTGCTTATGCAGTGTCGACCGTGGTATTCCAAGCTCCGCTGATCGTTTGCGGAGCGACTTCGTCGGTGACCTGATAACTGATTCCTCGACCGCTTGACGCTGTTGCACTCTGGTTGATGGTCTTCGCGTTCGTGGTTTATCCTTGATGTTGCCTGCTTGGAAGAGTTTATGTTCCCACTGCAGAAGAGTCTGTTTTGGAGGGGCCTCTTTGTCGAATCGTTGTTGGAAATTGGCACGCATGTCACGTATTGTCTTCCCTGTGTGTGGATGTTCGTGTACCCAGACACTGACAATAATATGTGTGTGGATGTTCGTGTACCCAGACACTGACAATAATCCGCTGCTCCAGGGTGTATTCGCTGGTATCACACATGGTTCCAGTACCTAATCTGTAAATAAACACAATACAGACCATAACTCAACATATACATCATACAACAGATACATAGCTCACTTACATTTCTTATTACAGGGGGGTAACAAGACATTGTGGACACCCTGTACATGCTAGGCTACTCCAAAACCAGCAGCATTACTTCCAATCTCTGAGTAAAATAAAGACATCTACAAACATACATACCATAATCACTTTCATAATCTTCATTGTATTTATTATTGTCTTCATCACTTTCTTCTGATTCATTATTTCCTTCCCATTCATCAGAATCTGAGCTGTCAACATCTTCATCTGCAAAAATTTCAGTACATTAAAATTTAAAACAGCCACCATTACTTAACAATTATGATCCATGTAACTGACAATATACAAAATATGAAAACTGCACAAATAACTTGTAGTCTGAATAACATACAATGAATGCCCTGAAACAATTAGGCTGAATTAAAATGCCACAAAATAAATATTTTTGAACCTTAACCTTCAAAAATTTCATGAACACAAATGAAAGTAAAATAATTTAAATTACAGGGGGTTACGTAACTACCTAATACTGAAATTGTATTGTAATGGGTCTCAGTAAACAAGATATGACTTCCCTCTCTCCCTCCAAATCAATATACACATTAAAAAACAAGGATGATATCTGATTTCTGGGTTCAATTAGTGCATTTTCTGATAAGAGACTGGAACATATTATGATAAAGACATTTTAAATATACATAATATCTAAGGTATTGTTTACCTGATATTGGCAAAGTATTTCACACGTTGTTGCTCCGTGAGGCACGTGCCCCCAGCCTGAGAGAGGCCAATTACGTTACAGGTTTTTTAGTTAGTTAAATTTTTTTATAAATAAAACAATTAAGTTATATTATTATCAGTTCAGCATTCATTCATTCGCACAATCAAACATTTAAAATTTAGTAAATAGTAACACTGTACTAGTGGTCCGATTTATTGGCATAGAAAGTAGACACATTAGCGTTTCCAAGCTTTCGCGCATCAACCTGATGGCTTTTTCAAGGAAGTTAGACAGAAACTGCAACTGAAAAATAGAACGCATTAACAATTTGAATGCGGAAACTTGACTTGACAACAATAGATACGACGTTATATTCATTTAAAGATATGACGCATCACGTTGGTTGCACGCGCAGTATCTTGGTAGGCAGAGGCTTTACTTGAAGAACTGGTTCCAAATTCGTGGCAACTCAAATGAGGCGCAATCATTGCAAGCATCGCTGTTGGTAATGATTTCCAAGGTTTCCCGAATGGCTGTACCTTTAGGGGTAGAGTAGGTAGCTAATTTCTTTATATCGTCCCACATAGGAGTAGCGGACTTGAATTTCACTTCTCTGGATAGAGCTGTGGCTATTTTACCGTATTTTGTGTCTCTTTTATGTTCGTTGACTCCGACTCCAAACGAATGCTTGGTCATTCCAATGTAGTAACGTTTAGAGCCGTGCGGATACTGTAGGGGGAAACCTTGGAAATCCTTACCAACAGCGATGCTTGCAATGATTGTGCCTCATTCGAGTTGCCACGAATTTGGAACCAATTCTTCAAGTAAAGCCATTGCCTACCAGGATACCGCGCGTGCAACCAACGTGATGAGTCATATCTTTAAATGAATATAACGTCATATCTATTGTTGTCAAGTCAAGTTTCCACGTTCAAATTGTTAATGCGTTCTATTTTTCAGTTGCAGTTTCTGTCTAACTTCCTTGAAAAAGCCATCAGGTTGATGCGCGAAAGCTTGGAAACGCTAATGAGTCTACTTTCTACGCCAATAAATCGGACCACTAGTACAGTGTTACTATTTACTACTTAATTGGTGTACTGTTCCTTGTTATCAGTTCATTTAAAATTTACTATTAATTAAAAGATTGTATTAGAAAAAGTAATACTCATTGGGTCGGGAGACGTCTCACAAGAGGCTCTTGGTCACGTTGTTATGGTGAGCGCTTTCGGCACTTCCTGATTGCCATCGTCGGGCCTTCTATTACCTACACAAGGGTTTCTCGTGTGTGTGTAGCAGCAGGAGTTGTATGTCTGGAAACAAAGGTAAAGTTTTGTGGCCCGTATGTGTTAGGTGATTGTTTCTCATGTGTCACCATCTATTGGATGAGTTGGTAGGTATTTCAGTCGTAAGTACAATTTTTTTCCCTTTTTAGTGTAGATATTTTTGAGCTATTATTATTTATTTGTAGGAACAGGTGTATTATTTTTAGTCCTTTATTAAGTGGTGAGACTTTTGTAATGTTCTTTTTTTTTTTTTTTTGTCTTTTTTTATGGATTTTTTCGCTTTTTATAAGTGACTTCCTGGCTGTATCTAGGGTGGTGGGGTCCTGTAAGTTGCATATTTTATCTTTTTTTTTTTGTTCAATTATAACGCTTTCAGAAATCCTTAATTCTTTTTCGTTTGAGTGGGTGGTTAGTAATTTAATATTTTCAAAATCAGGATATTGTTTATGATTAACGCAGTGTTGAATAAGTGCAGTTTTTTCTTCTTTTTGTTCCGATTTTTTAGTCACACCATTTAATAAAGGACTAAAAATAATACACCTGTTTCGACAAATAAATAATAATAACTCAAAAATATTTACACTAAAAAGGGAATATTTTTTTACTTACGACTGATATACCTACCAACTCATCCAATAGATGGCGACACATGAGAAACAATCACCTAACACATATAGGCCGCAAATCTTTTCCTTTGTTTCCCGATATGCAACTCGTGCGGCTATGGACACGCTAGAAACCCTCGTGTAGGTGTAGAAGGCCCAATGATGGCACGCAGGAAGTGCTGAAAGTGCTCGCTGCAACGTGACGAAGAGCCTCTTGTGAGACATCTCTCGACCCGATGAGTATAACTTTTTCTCATCATCATCATCATCATTGTCAACCATTATCAATCTACTGCTGGACGAAGGTCTCCCCAAGTTTCCTCCACAATGGTCTGTCTTGTGCCAGTCTCCTCCATGTCACTCCTGCACATTTTCGAATTTCATCCACCCATCTCCCATGTGGTCTTCTTCTGGGTATTTTCCTGTCCCTTGGAATCCAATCTAAAATTTCGGCTGTCCATCGATGGTCTGTCCTTCTGGCAGTATGTCCAGCCCATTGCCATTTCAGGGATACAACTCTGATCATGATGTCTTCCACTCTCGTCATTTTTCGGATCCACGAGTTCCTCTTCTTATCTCTCCTGGTTATACCAAGCATGCACCTCTCCATGCTTCTTTGAGTTGTCTGCAGCCTTTGTATGTCTCTTTTAGCTAAGGTCCACGTCTCTGCACCATACGTAAGCACTGGAAGGATGCATTGATCAAACACTTTTCTTTTAAGACATAATGGCATATTGCTCTTGAAAATTAGGCTGTTTCTTCCAAAAGCTCTCCAGGCAAGTTTTGTACGCCGATTAATTTCTTCATCAATGTGACCCTCACTTGATATCTGCTGTCCAAGATAAACGTACGTGTCTGTTATCTCCAGTTTTTCTCCATCAATCGATAAATCTTCATTTCTTGTAAAAGCATTGAACATCACTTTTGTCTTCTGAAAGTTCATTTTTAATCCCACTTCTTTACTCTTGTCAGCAAGTTCCTGGATCATACTCTGCAGCTCTGGTGGGGTAGTTGCAAAAATGACTACGTCATCAGCAAAACGAAGGTGGGTTAGATAATCTCCATTAATCTTTATCCCTTTGTTTTCCCAGTTCAGTGATTGAAAGACATTTTCCAATGTCGCATTAAAGAGCTTCAGAGATACGGTGTCACCTTGTCTCACTCCCTTTCCAATTTTTATGTGTGTTGTATTTTCAAACAGCCGAATCTTTGCACTTGCATTTTCATAGATGTTATTAATAATATTAATGTATGCATCTTCAATACCGCAGGATTTCAGAGCCACTGTAACTGCTGATGGTTTCACCGAATCAAAGGCTTTTTCATAATCGATAAAAGCCATGCATAATGGAAGTTCATATTCCCTCGCTCTTTCAATTAGTTCTCTCAGTACGTGGATATGATCTATAGTGCTGTAGCCACACCTGAAGCCAGCTTGTTCTCTCGGTTGAGCCATGTCCAATGTCACCTTCAAGCGGTGTGAAAGAACTTTAGTGAATATTTTATAAACCACTGATAACAGGCTGATAGGTATGTAGTTCCTGAGATCCTCAATGTCACCTTTTTTATGTAGCAGGATCATTGTAGCATTGTTCCAATCCTCAGGAATCTTCCCTTCATTAAGGCATTGAGTGAAAACTTGGGTGAGTACTGTTTCAATTTCTCCACTTGCTTCTTGTATGATGTCTATGGTAATTCCATCTTCTCCTGGAGCTTTTCCCCGTTTCATGTTCTTGATTGCATGTGCAACTTCTGCTGGGAGGACTGGAAGAACTCTGGTACCTTTCGTAATGTCTGGAGTACATGTATTATCCCTTTCATATAATTTGGAGTAGAAATCTTTCACTCTTGTCAAAATTTCGCCTTTATTTCTTGTTACAGAACCATCTTCTTTTTTCAGGGCCATAATCTGTTTTCTTCCCTTACTGAGATGTCCCTTTGCTATCTTTAGGCTTTGGTTGTTTTCAATTGCTTTCCTCACTAGCTCACAGTTGAATTTCCTTACATCTTCAGTGATACTTTTTCGTACTGTCTTGCATAGCTCTATATATTCCACTTTTGAAGTCACATCTTCTTTAGTTGTCCTCATCTCTCTTCTTTTTTGCATCAACATTTTGGTTTTTCCTGATCATTTGTTCACATGCAACTTGTTCTTAGACCCAGCTAAGAACAAGTTGCTGTTTCCATAAGAGCTTTGGTTACTTTTCTGTTGACTTCAGAAATATCCACTTCTTCCGATGTTAGGCCTTCTAAAGCAGAGAATCTGTTCTTCAGTTCCAACTTGAAAGTATTATGGTGTTTTTTAAGGGTGGTTATGTCAATACATTTTGTTTGTCTTATGAGCTTGCCACGTTCGAGTTTAGTGTTGAGGTGCATCTTACATCTCACCAATCTATGGTCACTACCTGTGTTGAACTTGTTCAGCACACTGCAGTCTTGGATGACGGATTTTTTGTTACACATAATAAAATAAATTTCACTTCTCCTTCCATTTGGATGTCTCCATGTCCATTTCCTGTGTGGCTTTTTCTTGAAAAAGGAGTTCAAGATGAAAAACCCTTCTGCCTCTGCAAACTAAACGAGAGTATTTCCACGCTGGTTTCTGTTGCTGTGACCGAATTTACCTACTGAAGTTTTATTCTGTTGCCGTTGCCCTATTTTTGCATTGAAATCTCCCATAATTATGTTCAAGTGCTGCTTACCTTTATTATTTAGATGACGAATTTCCTCATAAAAGTCTTCAATTTCTTCTTCAGAGTGACTTGTGGTGGGTGCATAAGTTTGAATAATCTGAGCCTGGTATCTTCTCGAGAGTTGGATAACGAGTCGTGCAGCTCTGTCAGAGGAACTTTCAACTTCTACAACTTTATCCTTCAGTTTCTTGTTTATTATAAATCCAACACCACTAGTTCTGCCAGTATCTGTCCCACGATAGTAGAAGAGATGTCCACTTTTCAGTTCAATGAGATCTTCTCCTTTTCTCCTTACCTCACTTAGCCCGACGATGTCCCACTTGATCCTTTGTAGTTCCTCTTCCAATTCAAGAAGCCTTGAATCAGAAGATAGGGAGCGTCCATTATACACAGCCAAGGTCAGCATCAGATGGCAGCCTAGTCCAGTCCTCCGGGGATTCTTAGCACCCTCTGCCTTCATGTTGCACTGGCCGCTGCCTTGGCCAGGTACATTCCAGCTGCCGGAGACTGAGGGCTAAGATTTAAGTTGTAGAGTCATTTTGGAGGTGTTTGGCCATAACTTACCATGCTGGCCAAGCGGGTTGGTGAGTGTGGGATAGCATTTCCTCTGATCCCGATGGTATAGTTATACCACTATTGGCGGTCGTCAGAGCCCCTTTAGTTGGAACAGGATGCACCACGAGAAGGCGGGGTTGACATTTGTCAAGGAGAGGCTGTGATGTTACGCATCACCTGACCTTAGATCCCAACTTTTTCTAATACAATCTTTTAATTAATAGTAAATTTAAAACGTTTGATTGTGCGAATGAATGAATTTTGAACTGATAATAATATAACCTAATTGTTTTATTTATAAAAATTTTTAACTAACCAAAAAACCCGCAACATAACTGACCTCTCTCGGGCTGGGAGCACGTGCATCACGGAGCAACAACGTGCGAAATACTTTGCCAATATCAGGTAAATAATACCTTAGATATTATGTATATTTAATCTAAAGCACGTTTATAACATAAGACAACCCTTAAGGTTGTCTGATGAATTACATATTTCATAAGACATTTTAAGTTTTTATTTTTATTTCATATTAATAAATCAGTAATATTTTAATGGAAAAATTAGATTTTATGAAAGCCTGATGGAGAAAATTCAATGCAAACCAATAGAGACTTTTATTTTTCTATTTGTTTCTACATGGTCTAAGCCAATAATATGTCTGAATGCCATGTTGGTATGCAGGATGGAGATATTTCCTTTGACATAAATACCATACCCATGTATAAAAGAGGGCTTAATCCAAAAATGAAAGATTACATGTACGGAACATTTTAGAATTGCATTATTTTGAATAGACACTTTTAAGCATTGAGGGATTTTAGCAGTGTAAAAACAAAATCATACTATTAGAGAGGTCCAATTTTCTTCACTATCCTCTTTATCAGCACCATTTAACGCTGAAAAAAATGAATGCGTGATACCAAATTTGAATATACATTGAAGAGCCAAACATTATGACCAGCACATCTTTGTACAAATCAAAGCAACTGCAAGCAAATGATGGCACATGTGAAGCTCATGAAAAGGTATAAATAACACCTGATACTGAGCTCTGTTAATCAGTGATATTCTTGTTCTTCAGATGGGAAATGCAGCAGACCTTAGCAAGTGTGACAAAGGCCAAGTTGCCATGGCCAGACGACTAGGTCCAAGCATTTTCAAGCCAGGAAGGCTTGTGGGGTGCTCATGGTCAGCCATGGTTAGTACCTTCAAAAAGTGGTCCAAGGTGGGAAAAACCAGGAACCACCGGCAAGGTGTGGGCTGACCATTGCTCATTGATGTTAGTGGTGAGCCAAGACTTATCCTGTATGGTACAAGCCAACAGAAGGGATACCATGATGCAACTTGCCAGTAATTTGAACACTGGTTATAAGAGTAACGTGTCACAACATACAGTACAATGAACCCTGCTGAAACTGTGGCTGCATAGCCAGAGGCACCTCTGAGTGCCCATGCTAACCTTGGTTTACCAAGAAAGTACCTACACTGGGCACACAAGAATCAAAGCCAGACTTTGAATGAGTGGAAGATGGTTGTTTGGTCCAATGAATCTTGTTTCCTGTTGCGCCATGCAGACGCGCTGTTTACCTGTGGAAGTGTTGGCACCAGGATACACCATGGGACAAAAACAAGCTGGTGGAGGAAGTGTAATGATCTGGGCAATCTTCTGCTGGGAGACTCTGGGTCCAGTCATTCATGTGCAGGAAACTGTAATGTTTACCACCTACCTAAACATCATTGCAGATCAGGTGCATCCCTTCATGACAAAGGTATTCTGCTCTACTAGTTCCTTCTTTCAGCAAGATAATACGCCATGCCACACTACCTGGATTGTTTGAGAATGATTCATGGCACATTAAAAAGACTTCCAGGTATTGCCCTGGCCTCGAGATTACCAAAGCATCAACACAATCGACACATTAAAAAGACTTCCAGGTATTGCCCTGGCCTCGAGATTCCCAAAGCATCAACACAATCGAACATCTGTGGTATCACACAGAAAGGTTTGTTTAAAGGAAAGTAACCATAAAATAATCAAGATAGACATAGCTGATAAAATATTATGGAATGTTTACAAAATATGTGATAGCAATTCTTCAGCTGTGGAAAATTGCTAGTTACAAAAGGTTAGTTTTTAAATGTTTTTAAAATAATAAAAGAGTAACCCAATGATGAAAAAAGAGAGTATACAAAAAATCAATTCACAAGTAATCTGATCCTAAATTTTAACTAACAAAACTGCAGACAATTAAATTTCTTTCATAAAAAAACAGAAAACGCAGTCCAAACTGAATGTAAGAACTTATATATATACATATATATATATATATATATATAATTTCCTTAGTCTTCAGTTTTGCTCTTAAGTACATATATATATATATATACATATATATTAGCAAAATCAGTGACAGGAAAATTTTTGCTAATATATATATAGTTCTTACATTCTACTTTTTAAAAATAGCTAGCTACTACAACTACATTCTTGAAAAAGTACCTTGTTACAGCTACAACTACTTTTTCTGAAAAGTAGCTATTTTTTACATTCAGGTTTAAGTTAAAAGTGCAAATTCTGAGGATCTTTATATGTGCATTCTTACATATGGCATTTAGAGAGAGAAAAATGCTAAGATAAATTACACAAATAATTTTATCTTTGTATTGGGTCATCCCATAAGTAACACAGTTTTTCAGAGGTAGTTTTGAATGGTAGCAAATAATGTAAAAAATTACTTTGAATCCAAAATACATATACCATCATTATTTATCACTTCTTCCCATTGTAATTTTAAATTTTCACTTCTCTGGCAATAAAAGTCTTTCAGTTTTGAGCTGAAGAATACATCAAGCTCCCTTCAGATATCATCCTCTATATGAAACCGTTTCCCACACTAATGTGGTATTGGAGACTACAGAAAATATGATAATCTGATGGTGCCAGGTCAGGAGAATATGATGGCTATGTAATAACTCCCCATTCAAACTGCCTCAGTTTTTGGAGCATGCCTTTTGCTGTATAAGCTTTGGTGTTATCATGAGAAAAATAACACCTCTTCTGCTGGCCAGTGCTGATCTTTTTCTCCCATGGACTGCTTTAGCCAGTTTAGTTGTTGACAATACAGCTTCTTCATTGTGGTTTGGTTGGCGCATAGCAGCTCATAATGGATAAACTTACACATATCCCTAGAGAACAACTAAAGTCATATGAGAGGGATGCAGAAAAGAAGTGGGAATGTCTTAAGAACTGTTGTCACTGTGCTGAAGAGGTCTGTGGCACCACAATAGTGGGTAATGATGGAGGTGATGCTTTGTGGAATAGTGAAATTGAAGAGGCAGTAAAGATAAAGAAGGAAGCATATTTGGGGAAGTTGCAAGGTAGAGTTTCTGTGGATAAATATCGCTGTAAGAAGCACGAAGCAGCTAAGCTGGTTCGCCAGAGTAAGGCAAAAGATAGGAAATAGAAGGTACAGAGGCATGAATTGGCTTTTTGGAAAGATAGAAAAAACTTTCTGGAAGTATATGAGACTTGGGAAAAATAGGAGAAACGAAGTTTTAAGTTGTGTGAAGAATAGGATTGGGGAAATGATATGGGAGCCCAAAGAGTTAAGTGAAAGGAGGAGTGAATACTTCTGTGAGTAATTATAAATCAAGAAAGCAAAGGTGATTCTGAGGCAGAAGCAGATGATGTCACAGTGAAGGATGGAAGCACAGGAGGGATCTCAAGAGAAGAGGTGTGTAAAGCTCTAAACTTTTTTCAGAATGGTAAGGCTCCAGGAGTTGATGGCATAACCTGCTGAGATGTTGAAATATCGTGGTGACTCTGTAATTGACTGGTTAACTGAAATTTAGCAGTTGTATATATATTTACAAAAAACTTTCTGGAAGTATATGAGACTTGGGAAAAATAGGAGAAACAAAGTTTTAAGTTGTGTGAAGAATAGGATTGGGGAAATGATATGGGAGCCCAAAGAGTTAAGTGAAAGGAGGGGTGAATACTTCTGTGAGTTATTATAAATCAAGAAAGCAAAGGTGATTCTGAGGCAGAAGCAGATGATGTCACAGTGAAGGATGGAAGCACAGGAGGGATCTCAAGAGAAGAGGTGTGTAAAGCTCTAAAATTTTTTCAGAATGGTAAGGCTCCAGGAGTTGATGGTATAACCTGCTGAGATGTTGAAATATCGTGGTGACTCTGTAATTGACTGGTTAACTGAAATTTAGAAGTTGTGCTAGAAGTTAGGATTGATCCCTTGGGATTGGAAGGATGCTATCATTGTTCCTTTGCATAAGGGAAAAGGTGATCAGACTGACTGCAAGAACTATCGTGGAGCCTACTGAGTATGCCAGGGAAGGTGTTTGGTAAGGTCATTATTGAAAAAGCACGAGGTCTTATATCAGAGAAAGTGTGGGATATTCAGAGCGGTTTTATGCATGGTAATGGCTGCACTAACCAAATTTTTGCATTATGCATGATGACTGAAAAGTATCTGGATGTTGGCAAGAAAGTTTTTGCTGCCTTCATATATTTACAGAAAGCTTACTACTGAGTAAATAGGATACTTTAGCAGAAGGTATTGACTAAATATGGTGTTATTGGGAATCTACTTAATAGTGCAAAAGCCATGTTTGATGGCAGTAGAGCTTGTGTACGAGTGAATGGTGTTTTATGAAAATGGTTTTCTATTGGTGCAGGAGTCAGACAAGAGTGTGTAATGTCACCATGGTTGCTTAATATATTTAAGGATGCATGCATGCATGATACCAAGATGGACAATACTGGTTTATGTCTTGGTAATACCCGTGTGTGCAGATTGCTGTATGCTGATGACACAGTCCTGTTGGCAGAGGGCAAAAGTGAGTTGCAGAGTATGTTGTCCCGGATGTACGAAGTTTGCATGAAATTCAAACTGAGTATAAATAAAGGAAAAACCAAAGTCATGGTTTTTGAGTGAGGAACTGTTAGCACTGAATGTAATATAAGTCTAAATGGCACAGTGATTGACCAGGTGAATGAATTTGCATATTTAAGGAGTATATTTCACAGAGAGAACAAATTGGATAATGAAATTAGTAGGTGAGTGAATTCTTCATTGAAAATCATAGATGCTTTGGGAGGTTTTCACAGGAATGATAGGTTCTCAAGAGAGTCCCACATGGCTGTGTATGAAAGTGTAATTGTTCCTACTCTGATGTATGGCAGTGAAACCTGGGTACCACAGAAGAAACATAGGAGCCGTTTGTGTGCTGGAGAAATGCGTTACTTACGGGATTTTTGTGACAAGCCACATTCTGATCATGTGAGGAATGAAGAAGTGTTGCAGTTGAGTAATGTGAAGCAAAATGTTGTTAGCAAGGTGGAGCCTAATACGCTTCGGTGGTTTGGCCATGTTAAAAGAATGAGTGATGAGATGCTTACTAAGAATTTTTTTTAGCCCAAGTGGCCAGAAGGAAAGGCAGAGGAAGGCCAAGGAAGTCATGGGAGGATCAGATTCAGAAGTGTCTGCATGAGAAAAAGATTATGAGTGTGAAGTATAGAAGGTATTGTGTACATCGTGTGATGGATGTCAGTGAAACAATAGTTGTGTGTCAAGATCACTGTAAATGGAGAAGTTTGATATGGCAACAGTAAGTAAATAATCAGTTAAAAATTTATCTGGTAGTTTGTATTTCTTCGTGGAGCTAACCTCTGAATCTCAGAAAACAGCTTAGTGATAGGTATCCCACCAAACTGACAGCATAATCTTATTTGGATGGAGTCCTACCTTTGGCGGTGGAGCTGGTGTCTCGTTGCGGTCCACCCATTGTCTTCAACACTAAATAATGTTATACATAATCCATTTCTCATTACCAGTAACAATTGGATTCAGAAAAGGTTTCTTTTCCAATCGACAGAGGTGAGACATGTAGACCTCTACTCGTTGTTTAAGATTGCACTTCAATGATTTGTGAGGAACCCATTGACCCAGCTCAGAAACTTTACCAATCTTTTGTAGATGCCGATGAACCATGGATGGGTTGACTGGAGCCGTAGGGCTAATTCATTCACCGTTATATGAGGATTTTGTTTGACAATCATTCATAACGGATCATCATCCAACTCCTGAGGATGTCCTGGCTTTGGCTTATTTTTAAGGCTATAGTTAGTTCCCAGACTGAAAATGCTGGAACCATCTTTGTGCTTGACTCCATATATAGTGTCTGAGCCATAAATCTCACAGTTTTGAAACTACTGCTGTGGCGTTGTTGTCCTGATGATACTCCCAAAGTAAAATATGTGTTACGTGAAGTTTTGACACTTCCATGATGAGGGGGTTAACAAATGTATTAAATGGATGTATACACCACTTAAATTTTAATCAGATACTATGCCAACATTGCACTGTCTAGTAGCATATATATATACAGTGTTACCACACTTCGGCCACGATTGGGCCATCTGGTGGCAATCATTCTGACCACACCAAAAATACCACATTGCTTATGGGATGACCCAATATTTACCTCAGCCCTGATCATCACATATTCCAGGCTAGTTAGAATAACTGCAAAGCTATGGAAATCAAGTATCATATCAAGAAATATCTACAAATTCATTCTCTTTGATTAAGAGAATCAAATCTTGCAATCAACAATCCTTAACAAAAACACTAGTGCAATCATCTTGTACACACTGTCTTCACAAGCTGACTGAAAAGACTTCCAAGTTAACGGTTTGGCAAGCTTTTACAGTGACATTAAGTCATTTATGCATACCTGCCAACTTTCAGAAACCGAAATCCATAAAAAAAATTAATCGATATCTTAGATGAAAATTTTAATCGATATATTCAATGAAATTGCTTGTCGCGCATATTGATTAAATGTACTGAACATATCGATTAAAAAACATCGTTTTTTAATTGATATGTTCAGTACATTTAAAAAACCTTTGAAACAAGTATCAACTTTTAATTGATATGACTACAAATGTTTGAATTTATCGGCACGTTTATTTCGATTAAAATAGAATCTATACATAATTTCTCATTACTATGCTATCATTATGATCTATAAAGAGACAAAAATTTATTTTTATGGAGGTTTGTATCTCAAGGGAAGGATTTTTCACCCTTTGACCCCCAAATCCAATAGGATCGTATCCCACGCCGTCACGGAACAAACTAAAATGTTTTCAAAAATGAACCATTTTCATGCTAGGATTATCTTACGGAAAGACAGATGATGAGACAGTCAAATGAAATAAATGAGTGACTGAGGGGCACTAATTGGTAAATTATGCTCAACTAAAAACGAAGTGAATAAACACTTTGCATGGATCGCACCCAGTTCATTATAACTTTTAACAAAGAAAGTTAATTTCGTATTTTTTTTCCACACAGTCAACATTAGATTTATGCTTGGCGCTATATGATTAGTAATATCATTCCTTTCACCACACAAAATGGTGAAATTACATCAAAATGTAGAGCAAAATGCATATTTTAAATTTTTTGAAGATTTTGCAATACATAGAAAACACAGCAAAATACGCATCATGGAAAGTTTTATAGTACTCCCCTCCCCCTTTATATTGCTGCTCATAGCGAATCACTAATACTAAAACTATTGACACTTGAAAAAAAATGCAAGTAAAACTGCTATAGTAAAACAGTAACAGTTTAAAGAGATGCAATTTGCAGAGGAAAAAATAGTACCTCAACATATTAATTTGGTTGAATCAAGCCAAGATATTTTATGCATGTTATTGAGAGACGAAAAGAGCACAGTTGGAGAAAGTGTACAAACTGACTAACGGACGAGCAAAATAAGTCATTGCTGGAGAAGCACTGGCTCGAATGAACATTGGACTTACTTTTTTTCCTTTTAACTTCCTCTTATAGTAGCAATCTTTCGTTAGGCCAAATTCATTACCAGAGAAGAAGTTACAAAACCATGACCTTATGCATTTTTAATTTCACAAAACTGATAGCTTTTGCTTAATTTCGTCATGTTGTGTATCTATCTGGGCTTAAAAATTACACAGATTTAAAATCCGTTTGAATTTTTTTCTACAATAACTACGTTCTGAGATCGCATTTCGAACTGGGAGTAAGTAAAAACACCTGTTCCTAAGTGCGTGCTCCCAATGCAAGTCACACGTCACACCCCACTTCGGCCTCCTCAGAAGTTGTAACCCGGGGGACGAAGAATGCCTTCATTACCTGGTTGGTTGGTTGGTTGATTTTTATGGTGCAAAGGCCATGTTTGGCTAAAGAGCACCAAACACAAGACAATTAAACAAACAGTATTCAAAACATAGTATAATGATTAAAATTTGGCTGATTCAGTAAAACTGAAAAATGAGAATGACAGAAGGGCTAAAATCTAGATACGTTTAAAAAAGTCAATTTGTTTTAAAAATGAGAAGACAGCGACAGTATTGCAGTGGTCATCTAGGAGCTGCTGCAACGTAGTGGCGTCCTCAGTCAACAAATGAGAATGAAAGAAGTGAAAACGTACATCACGAAAATGAACAAGCTACACAGAAGATGAGTGACGGTGAGTCGGCAATTGCACGTGTCACACATCGGCGCAGTGTGGCCACACATCAAAAAGCAGTGAGTGAAACGACAATGCCCAATGCAGAGATGTGCAAGCACCACTTCCTCCCTACGGTTCCGACGATATGAGGATTTCCAGATTCCAAGAATAGGTTTAATACGATGCAGTTTATTTTCCACCTGTTGGTCCCACAGACCCTGCCACGTTCGCTTGATATGATCCTGAACAGAAAAGTGGAAATCTCGGTGAAACAGTGGCAAGGGTGTTACGACCAAAGAGGAAGCAGATCTAGCAGCTGCTTCAGCACACTCGTTACCCGAGATTCCAACATGCCCAGAAATCCAGCAAAACTGAACCTGAAAACTGGCCTCGAGCAAATGATGAAGCAACTGTCTCACATCCAAGAGAAAAAGATGACAAAGACTGCAAGACACTTAAGGAATCCGTATAGACCATAGCACAATGATGAGAACTCAACTGAACATGGAGAAGGGCAAGATAGACAGCATGCATCTCTGCCAAAAACACTGTGGCCTCAGCTAGGATCCGCGCTACAGAGACGTCATCTACACAGACAGCCGCGGATCCAACGACTTCATGCATCTTGGAGCCCTCAGTGAAAATGGGAGTGTATTCTGAATTGAGGGAACGGTGCTCAGCGAAGAGCTGCTGGTACACTGATGCACGGGTTGAGGATTTATCGAAAGATGTAGAGGTGGTATCAACCATGACACCAAGTGGGTGCCATGGAGGATCCTCAAAGCTCCTGGTCTCTCCAACAAGTGACAAGTCAAGCCCTGCATCATGAGCTACGGCCGCCATACGAAGACCGAAGGTTGGAATGCACGAGGGTAGGCTCTCAAATAAACAAGCATGCTGGGGATGGAAAACTGCATCGTACAAAGGATGGTCTGGAAGAGATCGAAGTTTAAAGTAAAATCGAACAGACAGCTGCAGACGGCGAAATTCAAGAGATGGTTCGTTAGCGTCAGCGTAAAGGCTGGAAATTGGAGATGTTCGAAATGCTCCCGTACAAAGGCGTAGTGCTTAATGGTGAACAGTATCCAAAGGCCGGAGAACAGAAAGACGCACAGGGCCATACACGATAAAACCATAATCCAGTTTTGACCATATTAAAGAATAGTAAACGCGAAACAAAGAGATTCTGTCTGCACGCCATGAAACGCTCGAAAGGATCCTTAGAATAGACAGAGCACGCAGACAGGTACTGGTATGGCTGCACGGTCTAAATAGAGCTCTGGGTCAGGATGGAGGCCATGCCTCCGGCAGAAATGGACACATGCTGTCTTGTTGGGAGACAGAACGAAGCCATTGCTATTCGCCGCTTTAAAGATCTGATTAATCGCAGACTGCGACTGCCTTTCAATAAAATTCGTGCTTGATGACGAGCAGAAGATTTGCAAGTCATTGACATAAACAGTAGCCGAAACTGCAAGAGGAGATTTGTGAGAAGACAATTAACGCAGAAGATGAACAATGTGACAGATAAAATGCAACCTTGAGGAACACCTTGATCTTGATGGAACGATGCCGAAAGCGTTATATTCAGGCGCACCTGGAACACCCTATTTCGAAGAAAATTAACGATGAATGTCGGAAGATTTCCTCGCAATCCGCATGCGTGGAGGTCACGGATAATACCGTGCCACCAAGCTCGATCATAGGCTTTTTCAATATCAAAGAAAACTGGTTTGTACATGATTTTCTTCTAAAAAATGAATTAACCAGAAATTAACCATGCACTTGAGAACTTTACACAGACAGCTAGTGAGAGCAATTGGACGATAACTAGAGGGAGACTAAGGATCCTTGCCAGGTTTTGGAAAAGGCAGAACAAAAGCTTTTCGCCAAGACTCCGTGAAACTGTGCTCCAACCAAATGCGATTGTACAGGATTAAAAGGTTCTCGAGAGACGACTGCAAGAGATGACGGAGCATGTCATAGTGGATGCCATCGGGACCAACAGATGTAGCGTCGGACTGATGCAGAGCCACCCGTAGTTCAACCATGCTGAAGGGGGAGTTATAGTTGGTGTTATGAAAAGGCACAAAGGAGACTCTCTGGTGTTTCGCAGTGGACAGATGCCTCCTCCAAACAATAAGCAATCTCCCCGACTTCAGCATATGTGCAGCCGTTATTCTTGAGAATGGAGATCTGGGGAGAGCTGTAGTTATCCCGGATCTTACGAATCTTGACCCACACACTTTTCGAACTGGCACGTGAAGTGAGAGATGAAACATACTGGATCCAAGACTCCCTCTTGCTACATCGGCGCACCAACCGAGCATAGGATTTTGCTCGTTTAAATGCAATGAGATTGGCATCAGTTGGATAATGCTGAAACGTAGACCAGGCCTTATGTTGTGCTCTCCTAACTTCTGGGGAGCTTTGTAGATGTTTTTGGTATAGAAAGATCAGCCGCCTGAAGAATGCAAGTTGTGACATCGAGAACAACTGCGTTGATTGACTCTTGGGTCACCATGGTAGAAGATATCACTGCAGACGATGTGAAGACCTCCCATCTGGCACGATCCATCCTCCATCGAGGTGGGCAGGAGGCAGAAGATGAAGATGAAATGTTCCCAGTATGTGAAAGCACAATTGGGAAATGGTCACTCCCGTGGAGGCCGTCACACACCGTCCACGACCAATCAGCAATAATTGATGGTGATCCCAAGGTCAAATCGATCGCACTGAAGGATCTTGTCGGCTCATGGAAGTACATGTCAGCACCGGTGTTAAAAAGGCACAAAGAGGCCGAGGACAGAAGAAACTCTATGCGACGACCTCTCGTGCTGATGCTGACACTACTCCACAAAAGATTATGGGCATTGAAGTCACCCAGTAGAAGAAAGGGTGAAGGCAGCTGTTCAACCAAGCTCTCCAGAACTGAGATGCTCACGTTCTCGTCTGGCGGCAGATAGATGCTGCAGACAGTAAGAGGCACAGGCACAGATATTTGAACCGCCACAGCCTGCAAAGTTGTGGATATCGCCACGGAAGACACCGGAACACTGTGAGGGACAAGAATAGCGACTCCCCCACGGGCGATGTCTCTCGATACATTATCTGTCCGATACGCACTGTAGCCTCGAACTGAAAGCAGGTCTGATGGTTTAAGTTTTGTCTCCTGTAGATAAAGGCACATTGGAGAGTACAACGAAAGCAGATGTTTCACGTCATCAAAACTCGTCCGAAAACCTAGACAGTTCCACTGAATGATTGAAGCCATGGTTAAAAGTGAGATGAAAAAGAAAATGCTCAAACAAGGTTAGCCTCCATCTCCTCTGATGAGTGGTTCCCCAGATTTGGGGGCGTGTGACCAGGGGCCAAGATGAGAGCATGCTTTTTCCCAAGTGTCTTAATAGGATGTGCTCGCTGTTGAGTGGTTTGCTGAGATTTTGGAGAAGAAACATTCTTGTTATCCTTGGCTTTGGTGTTTTTGCCAGAAAAAGTGGCCCGAGTTCCCTTGCTGGTGGTGGGGTGAGTATGCTTCGGTGAAGTGGTGGGTGGCGCTTTCAGACCCCTAGCTCGAGACTGGAGTGCCTCCAGCCCAGCTGCGATGATATCGTCCAGCTTGTATGGACATTTAGGGGGGATCTGAATGTCGGTTTGAATGCCAACTGTAGATTTGGCAACCACCACTAATGCATATGATCGCCGATCAGATGAAACAGGAACTACTCTCCTTCTGGCCTCAGGATAGGAAATATTCTCTACTGTTTTCAGCCTTTGGATTTCTTTCTCCTCCTTCCACTTGGGACAATATTTGGTTGATGCTGAGTGTGAACCCTTGCAATTCACACAAAACTCGGCCTTGGCCACACATTCTGGTAAATTATGGTCTGTGGCACCACAGCGTCCACACCTAGGAGTGCTAGTGCAAGACTGCTGAGAATGGCCATATGACTGACACCTAAAACATCTCAATGGGTTAGGGATGTACGGACGTACCTCAAGGTGAAGATACCCTGCCTTGATGGACATTGGCAGGGAAGGGTTGTCAAATGTTAAAATGATGTTGCAGGATGGGACGGACTGCCCATTCTGCCTGAAAAGAATATGCCGCACACCCGTAACGTGTTAACTCCTCAGTTCTTCAAGTAGTTCATCTCAGTACACTCAATGAGGTCCTGAGAGGAGACAACACCTCGAGATGAATTTAGGTATCCATGTGATGTTATTTTGACCGGAGTCTCAAGCAGCATGGTGGTGTTAAGAAGTGTGGAACTGTAGGCCACAGTGGACATCTCTACCAGAAGATCTCCAGACTGGAGTTCCTTTATGCTCTTTGGAGAGCTTGCAATGGATTGAAGAGCTTTATTAATACAAATGGACTTTTTGCACTCAAAGGCTTTGAAAGGTCCAATGAGTGCACAAAAAAGAAATGAGCATTCGAAGAATCAGGAACATGTTTTTTGGCGGAAGGAGCTAAGCCTTCCTCAATACCTTTTTTGGTTGTTGGTTCGTGGGGTAGTGGTATTGAGAGCCATGAAAAAAAGATTATAGGAACGGTATTGAGAGCCATGAAAAAAAGAAAGAATTCGTCCGCCGACTTCCCCACCCACAATCGAGCCCAACGAGGGAGAGCCGGAGGTCCGCAAGCCCAAGTGGACGCAGAACACGGCTCTAGGGATAGCAAGCGGATATAGCAAGTTGAAAGGGCAGACATGCGCTCAGCGTGCACCCAGACTTTCCTGTGCCAGCGTGCACCCAGACTTTCCTGTGCCTGGGGAACACCCCTTTGGCATGCCCACCCTATCCCCAGACTCATCCTGTCATACGAAACGACAAGCTGTTAAAGGTCTAGACTCCACTCGGCCACAGACCTCATTGATTAGGAGTGGGTTAGTTCCTAGCCACCCGTTTAGGGTGAAGCAGGGGGCAAAGAGGAGTGTTGGTAACTGGCGACAGCAACACCCAGGCCACCAGAAACCTCAGCCTCCAGCATCCCCTTTTCCCCCTTGCGGCAAACGTGCAGGTAGGTCTAGCTAACCAGCTCGGAAAACCAAAGAAGAGAACATAAAATGGAGAATACAGGAAAGAAAAAGAGAAACTAAAATCCGGAGCTGGTGCATAATCACAACCTCAGCAACCTACAACTAAGGTGGGTGCGTGTCAAGAGAACAACAAAAGCATAAAAATGGGAAAATCATCATAAAGTACATGTCAGCTCGGACCGTGGGGTCGCCACTCCCCATCAGCTGGATGAACAGCTGTCTCTTCGGTAACGAAATTGTACCAAGACGAAATGCGAAGATGATTCATCACAAGGTCAGCTCGAGCCGTGGGGGCGCCACTCCCCAAACTGGGAAACCAGTTATCCCTGAGCGGGTAATGCATTACCTGAAAAGGAGAAGGGGGCAGTGAGAGAGAGAGAACCAAGCCCATGGTTAAACAAGCCCAGCTGGTTGTTATCCTTATCAGTTTACGCGCGGCGCAAGTTTTAGTGTTTGAAACAACGCAAAACCTAACATGTGAGAAAACTGCTGCAAATGTTCCCACATAAACACATTACAAATAAGCTTATTATAATAACTGAAAAGTTCTTCGTAACTTACATTGGCGCCTTACTTTGAATGGATTAAGTTAAATAAAAAAGTTTTAATAGCGAGTGCAAAATCATCAGAAAAAGGAAAATAAATCATGAAAAAACACCAAATCCATAAAATTAACATTTTGCCAGTAAAACAAGTCATGTTTCCGTAAATGTTACTGGAAAATCGTATAACCTGGCAGGTATGTTTATGTGATTGTAAGCAAGGCACATTCAGACCTCCTGCCCCAGCAAATAACTTTAAAAAAAACTGAGAACGTCATGTGATTTGAAGAACATTTTTTCCACTTTTTTAAAGTAGCATGATTATAGTGTAATTTTCTGTTGCACCACTTTATTTTGTAGTATGCTACTGTTACAACAACATTTTTCTGTTTGTAGAAATACTACATGCTAGGCTATTCCAAAACCAGAAGCATTACTTTCAATCCCTGAGTAAAACAAAGACATCTACAACCATACATACCATAATCACTTTCATCATCTTCATCGTCTTGATCGTATTCATTGTTGTCTTCATCACTTTCTTCTGATTCATTATTTTCTTCTGATTCATCAGAATCTGAGCTGTCAACATCTTCATCTGCAAAAATTTCAGTACATTAAAATTTAAAACAGCCACCATCACTTAACAATTATGATCCATGTAACTGACAATATACAAAATATGAAAACTGCACAAATAACTTGTAGTCTGAATAACATACAATGAATGCCCTGAAACAATTAGGCTGAATTAAAATGCCACAAAATAAATATTTTTGAACCTAAACCTTCAAAAATTTCATGAAAACAAATTAAAGTAAAATAATTTAAATTGCAGGGGGTTATGTAACTACTTAATACTGGAATTGTATTGATTTGGGTCTCTGAAAACAAGACATGACTCCCTCTCTCCCTCCAAATCAACATACACATTAAAAAACATCTGATTTTTGGGTTCAATTAGTGCATTTCTGATAAGAGACAGGAATATACTATGATAAAGACATTTTAAGTTTTTATTTTTTTTTTCATATTAATAAATCAGTAATATTTTAATGGAAAAATTAGATTTTATGAAAGCCTGATGGAGAAAATTCAATGCAAACCAATAGAGACTTTTTTTTTCTATTTGTTTCTAAGTGCTCTAAGCCAATAATATGTCTGAACACCATGTTAGTATGCAGGATGGAGATGTTTCCTTTCACACAAATACTATAACCATGTATAAAACATGTCTTAATCCAAAAATGAAAGATTACAGGTATGGAACATTTTAGAATTGCATTATTTTGAAAAGACATTTTTAAGCATTGAGGGATTTCAGCAGTGTGAAAACAAAATCATACTACTAGAGGGGTCCAGTTTTCTTCATTATCATCTTTATCAGCACCATTTAATGCTGAAAAAAAATATGAATGCATGATACGAAATTCAAAATATACATTGAAGAGCCAAACATTATGACCAGCACATCTTTGTACAAATCAAAGCAACTGCAAGCAAATGATGGCACATGTGAAGGCCATGAAATGGTATAAATAACACCTGATACTGAGCTCTGTTAATCAGTGCTATTCTTGTTCTTCAGATGGGAAATGCAGCAGACCTTAGCAAGTGTGACAAAGGCCAAGTTGCCATGGCCAGACGACTAGGTCCAAGCATTTTCAAGCCAGGAAGGCTTGTGGGGTGCTCATGGTCAGCCATGGTTAGTACCTTCAAAAAGTGGTCCAAGGTGGGAAAAACCAAGAACCACTGGCAAGGTGTGGGCTCAGCGGTATCGGAACCGCGGAGGCAGTTGCTCCCGCATTCAAATGAGTGTGGGGGCAAAACATCACATTTGCCTTCTCAGTTTTCTTCCTTTTCAAATGACATGTTCATGATTGGAAATCTCAAACTTTCTGTTTTTCTTTTGAAGTTCATGCTGATAAAAAATGAGTCTCATTGCTCTTCATTTTTTAACATGAACTATCCGGAAATCTGAAATTTTTTTGATGCCAGTCCTGAGATGCCAAGAAATGCTAGCCCCATTAAACAGTCCACAGGGCTGGTTCCTGTTTGAAGACCAGCAACGTTTTGTATCTCATTAAGGGTAAAAAATTAGTTTTCCTCTAAAAAAAAAATAAGCAAAAATAAATGGGGAAGGGGAAGTAGGGTGAGGAATGAGATATAAGTTCCTTCAATGTTTAATTATAGCATCTACGGCTACAATTCTGCGGAATTCGTATCAATCCGGAAGTATCAAAATTTATAGTGTAATGCAGTTTGTGTGTACAGTTAGTTTACACTGAAAAACTACAGCATATAGATATGAAAGTGTTTTTTTATAGATGAATCTTTAATCGAGAAAAAAAAATCAGCAAATTTTCGTAATGAAGTCAGCACATTTTGTTTTACAGTAGTACGATAAATTTTATACCATGATAAAATATTTTGTTCCCCGACATCGTGCCTCCGCTGTCAAAAAAGAGTTCCGACGCCACTGTGTGGGCTGACCATTGCTCATCGATGCTAGTGGTGAATGAGGCTATCCTGTATGGTACAAGCCAACAGAAGGGATACCATGATGCAACTTGCCAGTAATTTGAACACTGGTTACAAGAGTAATGTGTCACAACATACAATACAATGAACCCTGCTGAAACTGTGGCTGCATAGCCAGAGGCACCTCTGAGTGCCCATGTTAACCTTGGTTCACCAAGAAAGTATCAAAGCCAGACTTTGAATGATTGGAAGATGGTTGTTTTTTGGCCGATGAATCTTGTTTCCTGTTGCGCCATGCAGACGCATCGTTTACCTGTGGAGGTGTTGGCACCATGATGCACCATGGGATGAAAACAAGCTGGTAGAGGAAGTGTAATGCTGTGGGCAATCTTCTTCTGGGAGACTCTGGGTCCAGTCATTCATGTGTAGGAAATTATAATGTTTACCACCTACCTAAACATCATTGCAGATCAGGTGCATCCTTTCATGGCAACAGTGTTCCTCTGAACTAGTTCCTTCTTTCAGCAGGATAATATTTATTTATTTATTTTTTATTTTGTAAAATTTCTGCTGTACAATATTAAAGAAAAGTAATATAATACTCAGTAACAATACAATATGTGCCACAATCATGAACTAATTGTACAAATAAAGTAAACAAATTCACCAATGAAACTCAAAAATACGACAAATCACCAATGAAACTCATAAAACACGACAAATCACCAGAACTTTCACAATAAATACAAATTCTGCACAACAACAAAACTCATTCCACTGAAAATTAATATCAGTTGTCAGTATGAATCAAATATTATATGATAGTAATAATTAAATGTAGTTAGTTAGTTAGTTAATTGATTTTAGTGGCGCAAGGGCCAGGCTTGGCCAAAGAGCGCCAGACACAGAACTATCAGCTAAAGATTTTAAAAAGCGGGGTGAAATGATTAAGAGCAGACAGGCTTGGTAAAAGTTAGAAAAGAGGATGATGAAAGATGTTGTGAAGACTAGTTAGTTTATTAGGTTTATATATAACTTTATTAATTTACCATTATAATATAACTTTTTTTTTTTTTTTTTTTTTTTTTTTTTTTTAAATAAGTTTTAAAACGTTAATCTGTTTTAAAAAGGAAAATACTGCGAAAGTGTCGCAGTGGTCGCCCAAAAGCTTTTGAAGCGTAGCTGCGTCCTCGTCCAGCAGATGAGACTGAAAATAGTGAAACCGATGCTGACGAAAACGAACACAACTGCACAAAACATGAGAGACGGTGAGTAAACAGTCGCACGCCCGCAAGGGGCCAGGGGAAAAGGCTGAAATACTTCCTGACAAGCCCCTGATCCCCTCTAAATAAAAACAAAATATTCCAGTCCAGTCAAAACAACAAAAGCAATTTTATAATACTTTTTTTTTTACAAATCATAAACAAATAAATTTCAATATTCAATTTTCCATCAAAAAACTCCTTAGCACTCACTTAAATGCCGGATAACGTGCCTCTGATCTAATAATCAACAGTAATCCATTCCACTCACGCAGTTCCAACACATTGTTATTATTAAACATTAAACCTGTACGAGCCCACAGAACAGAAAAACCCGACCCACCACAAGTATCATAGGAGTGAGTTGTATGCCGTAATGCAATCAAGTTGGAGTATCTTCCTCTAAAACTACGTTCATGGACCATCAGTAGCAATCTGTATTTATGTAGTTGCTCAATAGTTAATAACTGAAAATGACGAAAACGAACCTCCGATCCAACCGAATAATTTAACAATCAGACAAACTTCCTCTGCAACGCAGATAAATGAACTATGTTACGCCTTGTAGTCGCACCCCATATAAAAATGCAGTACGACAATACAGGAAAAATAAAAGAATAGTATAAAATTAACAGAATTCTTACTGATGAAAAAACATAAATCCACAAAATCATACCAGTGCAAGATCTTAAACTTAACGCAAGCTAATAAATCATACCAGTGCAAGATCTTAAACTTAACGCAAGCTAATAAATCATACCAGTGCAAGATCTTAAACTTAACGCAAGCTAATCCACCTGAGAAATTCACACCCAAAAATTTCACTGTGCTCTGGAACTGTAATGCCATATCATTTAAGTAAACATAACTCAAGTCACAAGGATGAGGCCTGATGCTGGAAAACAACACGCACCCAGTCTTAGTAACATTTAACGTTAAAAAATTACATGCAAACCAACGAAGGTACTCCCTAAGTTCGAGATTTACTCGAGGAATCAACTCGCTCAGGTTATTCTCCCTGAAAAATGGACTTACATCATCAGCAAACAATAACAAATGAGCACCAGATGGAACCCGAAAAATATCATTTATATAGATCAAAAACAAAATAGGACCAGACACTGAACCCTGAGAAACTCCAAATGAAACAGACTCAACTCTAGAACAGTGATCATGAATCTGAACCAAGACCAGCTTTCATAGATGTGACCTGCCCATTTGACGTAGATCCATGAATGCCCTTGCGAATAAATTTGCCCCTTGATGGCGCTGCCTTTTGGCGGTTCTAAGTAGCTCTCACGTGCCTTTAACACACTGGTTTAACGTTAGTTTCTTTACTCTGTTAGCAGGTTAACACAACAAAATGTCGTACTGTTCGGTGCCATTATGTAAATCAGATAAAAAAAAGAGAATGTGAAGGATATGCACATTTCTTTTCACGAGTTCCCCTGCGATATAGATGTCCGTGAAAGATGGATAAAAGCCATTTCAAGGAAAGGTGAGTGGAACTTATTACAGGTTCAATCCAATGACAGCTCTGAAATGAATGGAGTACACAGTTTGTAGTGTAACTTGTCTACAAAACAAATTGAATAAACCTATAAATAATACAACATATGATATATTTATTGCAAATATAGCAAAAATTTCTGTTCAGTGTAAAGGTCTAAACAGCATAGTAAACACATACCTTTCACAGTTCAGGAGTTGATACTCACAAATATTTTGGAACTCATGTTCTAAAGATATTACTCATTTATTCATCACAAATTGGGAGATAATAATGTTTTTTTTTTTTTTTTTTTTTTTTGTAAACAACTCTGTTTCCTGTTTCAACACAAATGATCTCATACTGGCCATTTACAAACAGTGGCACAGAATAGACTTCAAATAATCACACAGATATATGTATTTTCCCACAGGAAAACTAAGGAATACGTGGGTCAACAACAAAATAAACTATTGATGAAAAAAAATAAAAGAGAAGGCAAGTGCAGTGCACAGAAAAAATAGAGCAACATCAAAATCCAATAATAGCACTTGTTTACTGTTCTGCACTTCTTGATTTGTAAACTCTAGTAGCCCATATATATATATATATAACCTGAATTGAAATATCATCTCAGAAATGCTGACAGTGTCAAAAGATTAGCAAAAAACAGTTTAACAAAATATTGGAAAGGTCAATTACATTCCATCTCCATCAGCTTTATTGAAAATTACATACAAGTATTGTCAAAAATGTACCATAGTGTATCTCATTCATTTCTAGATACAGTGTATTAAAAAAAGTATTGCTTTTTATCAATACTTTTATACTAATTAAAGCAACATGCCACATATCCTGCAAAAAAATATTAAAAATCACCCATTGAAAAAGAAAAAAACAACAACAACAACCTTACAACAGATGATAGTTCTAAGACATTTGGATATCCAAATAGGTTATGTACATACAAACAGTTATAACTTGCAATACTTCATTAGTCAAAAGTTGACTTTTGCCCTTTACAGAAAAAAAAAAAAATTGCCTGTGGCTTTTGCCACAGTTCATCAATGGTACCTGTCTAGTTAAACTTTGCCGGATTTTTTTAGACGTTTTTTTACACGATCTTAATTGCTTTAGTAAAGGATGAAGATTATCATATGCCTTATCCAGGGAAACCTTTTAGTTTTTCCATAATTCTTTTTTGATGGGACTACTTTCTACTCTGCTGCAAGTTGTTTTAATTTTTGCGGATGGTTATGGGGTTGTAGTTGGCGCCGTGTGACAAACATGTGCGGTAGCCTTAAATAATAATCTCAGTGTCCTAAAACTTACAAAAAACAATTTTACTGACAGTGCTGATTAAAAAGTATCTTAATCAACACCGTCAGTGAAATAGTTCTTAAAGAAAGATTACTGAGTGAAAAGCCGAGAAACTGAGAAAAGCTAAGTTGAGGAGCCAGTGTGTTCTAACTCTCTGTAAAAACTCAGAAGTGATAAGAAGATCTAAAGCATTCTAATAGGTGAAGGAGATAACACACTACATTTCTGCTCCAAGAAAAGTCTCAACACCCCACCAAAAAAGCCCTGAAGGGAGATGTAGGAGGGGAAAAGCCCAAAAGATCAGCTCTGCCAACTGGGCATCCTTGAGTAGGAAAAAGAATTGCTCCAATAATGTCTCAAAAATACCTAAAAATACTTGCATGGAATGTGAAGCTTATTCCCATAGACAGCAACCAGCAATTATGCTGCACACTCACAGACATTAATAATTTCAGTACATTACAAAGAAACAAAATACCTCATTGTTTCCCACTTGTGCATGCTACATTTTTGGTGTACATTTCTTGAAATGCAGTTAATCTTTCAATCAGTGCAATGCAGATTTTTTCCCTTGATACCATTTCTGTATTGAAGTTTCTCCATCAGCATGGATCAACATATGTCGTGTATGGGTTCAACAACTGCGAGGCAACAATACAATTTTTGGAACATGTAAACAAATGGTTTACAATACACAATGTCAAAAACACAACAGACCACATACAAACAAGGAATCCACTCATGAGCCACTTCTTCTCTGTAGATCATGATAATTAACACAGCAATCGGACATCGCCGAATTGACTGTAATTACTGTTTCACACGTGAATTAAATCACATCAGAAAACTTGAAAATTTCGTCGCCGTGGAGCGGGAAGTTTTCTGATGTGATTTAATTCACGTGTGAAACAGTAATTACAGTCAATTCGGCGATGTCCGATTGCTGTGTTAATTATCATGACGTATTTACCCCGTATTATGAGATGAATTTTTTTCAACTCTGAATTCTCTGTAGATGATGAAAGGTTGCACTGGCTAAAGAATGATTTTCTTGATTATCTCAGTCACTGGAAAGCTTCAACAAATCATCAATTACAGTTCCTCACGGAAGAGACATATGCTGCGGTGAAACTTACTACTCTCTCTACAGTACAGAGTGTGAGATATCTTCTCCGGGAAGGATTTCATTATGTGCTGACCAGAAAATTTTCATTTGATGATGTAGAAGCTCTGTTTGGTGCCATTCGTCAGCTGAATGGATCAAATGATCAAACCAATGCAGCCAACTGTGTAGCATCTCTACACAAAATTTTGATAACTGGCCTGATCAAATCATCACAATATGCATCTGTACAATCTTGTAACAACATAAATGATTAAGTCCCTCTTCGCAATATAATTCATAGCAGCAATGCCCAAAATGCGAAGCAGGATGCATCTGTTTCTGATAGAAGTCTGTTACAAGAAAAGCTTGAGGAAATTGAAGCATTTGTTTATGCTCATGTATGAGGTGTAAAAGTGCTGCCATTGCTGTAGCAGCTGGATTTATTTGCAGAAGTATTCAGGACAACGTTGAACGTTCTGCATGTTGCCATCTGCTAAGTGCACCTAACAACTTATCTCCAATCTTTGGAATAATTAAGAACCTTGACAGAGGTAGTTTGGTATATCCAAAGCCACAGTTTATTGGTTTTTTGACTGTGCTGGAAACTGCAGTAAACATAGAACTTCCAAAAATTTTACATGTGGAAAAATTACAATCTGTTTTGTCCAGTTTGTTTTTACCGCACATGGAAAAGAATTCCATGCTTCACTGTACGGATGAAACACTTCCAAAAAGCCAAGCAAAAATGTTATGTGAAGTAATCTTAAAGAAATTTCTGAGGCCGTACATCACAAACTTTTGTGCAAATAAAATACAATCTGCTCAAAAAACATTTACAAAGTTATACCAAAAGCCTCTGTCACGAAAATTGTTTAAACTGCAGTAATTTTTTCTTCTTTATTAATCCAGGAATAGGAACAGAATGTATTTTTAGGCCCAAGCCAAATACTACAGGGTGTGCCATATAAAAGAGGCCCCGTGGCCACACGTTGTTAGGCGGGTTAAAGTTGTTTGGCGGGTTTCCAGTTAAAACCGCTATGTTCCACTTCTAACCGGTTTCTGCGTTTACAGCTGTAAAGAAATTCTCTGGAGTGGCTAGTCACAGCCAAAGCAGTGTAGGTACGCAATCATAAGTGTAAGTGAAGAGAGAACAAAGGAAACAGAAATGGTTTTAAGTACAGAATGGATTTTTATTATGGAACAGTATTTCAGAAATAACTCATACAAGGTTTTAAAGTAAACGCAGGTAAATTACCCCTGTTTTCTGTCATTTCCACTATTCTTTACCATGTACAGTAACATTGTCCGACTGTTGTTGTTCATTATACTCGGGACTCTTTTATATGGCACACCCTGCATATATTCTGTATGCTCTGAGGCAGTGGCAGGTAACGAAGAGGCGTACTGCAGCTGCCAGTTATAGCTTTATAAAAAAATTGGAATACGCACAAATAATTAACTCAAATATTCATATTTTGCTTTAAGGTATATTTAGCTTTGCCTAAATAAATCCCTAGTTTCACTTTTAAATCACTAAATGTCCAACAGATTGAAAGTGTTAGTCTTTTTGACTTCAGGTTGTAATGCGATTGCTCTGCAATGGGTTCTAAATAATACGATCACTCTCCAATAGTCCTCTTTCTGCGCCACTGAGGAAAAGTGCATGGCCACAGTGGGATTCCCCATGGAGGATATGGGAAAACAGTCAGTTATTTAGGATTACGTGCATGACAGGCGTCAACATTTATTCAGAGCAGCCGCTGATCTGCACGTATAAGAGGGTGATTTCTTCAAGTTATTTTAGTTTTGGACAAAGCAATTGCACATATTTTCAAATCTATTACTTAAAATGTTGAAACTACAGGGCTCTGGGGGTACCACCATTACTTGTGAAGACACTCTCCCTGACTTCCTACCCCCCCCCCCACGACACACACACACACCGTGAAAAATGCATTCTCCCTTGAGTTCAAAATCCTGGGAAAGTTACTGTGCTTAGGGGTGCTGAAATAAATCTTGTGTGTGTGTGTGGGGTGCATATTGTGCTAGTTACGCCACTGCTCTGAGGATAGTTTTTCTTCCTTATATTAACCATTCACTCAAAGAAAGGTAACTTGATCACGCTAGTTACGTTAACTAAAACTTTTACAAAAGTTCGTAAGTTGGAAGCTTTCGACCTTATCTTAGGTCTTCATCACGCCAATGGAGGACTAAAATTGTTGCCAGATTCTACATTTGAATTTTTCCTATTTTTGTTGCCAAAACTTAGAATTGATCTCCAGATCAACGGAATGTAGAGAGGAGATTCGGAGTTGCAAGTCATTGAGTTGAAAATAATTTCTATGCTTTCACGGTAACGGAGGGCAAAACGATTGTCAAACGAAGCAATTCGTTTTGCTTCGTTCCAGTGGGGAACTGCAGATGTGTCTTCCATTGTCAAAATAGACAAGGCAGTGTTGGGATTGCCTTTCGAAACATCTTTTCTGTGTTCTAAAATTCTATGGCTAATGCTCCTGTATGTGCTTCCAATGTATAAGTTATCCCCAGTAGAAGAAGAGATAGGAATGCAGTAAACTCCTGGGAGGTTCAGGCTTTCAACTTTGTCCCTATCCCTTTGTAGAAGTTTCAAGATGTTTGGGGTAGATTTAATGGCAAGATGGTAACCAAAACTTCTAAAAAGGATCTGTAACTTATAAGCATAGGAAGGATGGTAAGGAACAGAACCACAGAATTTCAGGTCTTCTTTCTTGTGAGGAAGGAGGCATTCGATTTTCGAATGGTTTTCATATTTCTTTATGAGGGAGTTAACTGTAACAGCAGGGAAACCATGAGAGAGGGCTATTGTAGAAATTTTGGAGAGTTCTTCTTGAAGAGAGAGTTGGTTGTTGCAAATGATATGAGCTCTGTGGATGTAGGACTTCAATGCTGCAAGCTTGTAGAGATGCAGGGTGCAAGATTTGTAGGGAATGATGTTAGTGGCTGCAGAAGGTTTTCGATAGACGGAACGAGTAATGGAGAGATCAGCGTTTCTGCAGATAGATACATCCAGGAAATCAATTTTGTGATTTACTTCCTTAGATATAGTGAGCTTAATGGAAGGAAATTTTTCTGTAATGGAGTTGATCAGTATCTGTAGCTCAGACTCGGAATGTGGCCAGCTAATGAAAATGTCGTCTACATATCTTAACCATAGGGAAGGTTGAAAAGGGTGTAGAGGAATTATGGAAACTTCAATATGTTGCATGTAGATTTCAGCAAGCAGAGGGGAAAGAGGTGAGCCCATGGGGAGACCAGATTGTTGCCTATACACAATTTTGTTGAAAACAAAACAACTGTGTTGATGAATAGTGTGGAAACAATCATAAAGATCTTTGATAAGAGGACCGGGGTTCAAAATGAAGAATCAATTTCTTCATGAGGAGCATGTAGGAATCAAAATATGGTACAGAGGGAAACAAAGATTCTACATCAAGAGTATACAGATTATCACAAGGGGGAAAGGAATTAGGAAGGTTGTGGATGAAGTTTGAAGTAGAGACAACTGTATGAGGATGGTTGGCTGCCAGGGGATTTGCATTTGTGGACCAATCTCTTTTCAAGGTTTACAGCTGGAGAAAACGAATATTCCACTAAAGGTCTGATGGGGTTACCAGCTTTATGCAGTTTCACTTGCAGGAAGAGCCTGGGAGTTCTGAAGTAAGGAGGGGTGATATATCACCAAGGAAGGATTGAAGAGTTTCTTTCTTAGCTAATCTGTCAACTGAGTTTTTGAGTGAGTTGGTGGTGTCTGACTGTAAAGGGATGCAGTTAGCAGATGTAAGAAAAGAAAGCACTTTTTGGTTTAGAGTTTCTTTACCAATGATGACTGGGCAACCAACTTTATCTGCTTTGCATACGGCTAGGTCATTTTCTTGAATAAATGACCTGAATTCTTTTAAACAAGAGGAAGAGTACTTGATTGGCACAGAATTTTGCTTGGATAAGATAACAGCAGCGTTGGCACGAAGGATAGGCTGCTGAACAGTCTCAGTTCTGTGGATGGCTGATTCTATAACAGAAACAGTTTGTGGAAGATTGATAGGAAGAGCAGGTGAAAATTTTGGGCCTAATGATAAGAATTTATCCAAGCTAGGAGGAATAGTGACAGAAGAAAGATTTACATACTTTGGCTTGTCAGTAGAGGCTGATGACGGAGATGTTGCTCGACTTTTTTGCTTGGAGAGTAGAAAATTGAATTTCTTTGTATGGCGAGCATATTCTTTTACTTCTATTGTTGAGAGAGTTTGGTTGATGCGAACCATGAAAATATCAAGCAAAGCAGGATGAGTGGTAGCAGCCAGTGATTGGTAGCTAATGTAGCAGGAAAGTTCAGTTTTAGCAATGGAGGAACGCAGGTCACGGATAGCGGCAGATAGGAGGTTATGGCTGGTTTGCTGTAGTAACGCACGGACACCGTCCTTTGAAGATGGGTTTGCAGATCTGAAAAGCTTGGGGAAGAATGCCAGAAGTCTTGCAGGAAACAAGAAAACGAAGGCTGCAAAGAGAATTAGTGACTTGAGTCCGAAGTTTCCGGAAGGAAATCCAATCTTTCGTCCAGTCCAAAATAAAATGCCCGGAAGTTGCGTAGCTTTGAAACATGACGATTATGGGCAAAACACGTAACAATATTAACAAAGAAAGGTAACTTGATCACGCTAGTTACGTTAACTAAAACTTTTACAAAAAGTTCCGTAAGTTGGAAGCTTTCGACCTTATCTTAGGTCTTCATCACGCCAATGGAGGACTAAAATTGTTGCCAGATTCTACATTTGAATTTTCCTATTTTTGTTGCCAAAACTTAGAATTGATCTCCAGATCAACGGAATGTAGAGAGGAGATTCGAGGTTGCAAGTCATTGAGTTGAAAATAATTTCTATGCTTTCACGGTAACGGAGGGCAAAACGATTGTCAAACGAAGCAATTCGTTTTGCTTCGTTCAGTGGGGAACTGCAGATGTGTCTTCCATTGTCAAAATAGACAAGGCAGTGTTGGGATTGCCTTTCAAATCTTTCTGTGTTCTAAAATTCTATGGCTAATGCTCCTGTATGCTTCCAATGTATAAGTTATCCCCAGTAGAAGAAGAGATAGGAATGCAGTAAACTCCTGGGAGGTTCAGGCTTTCAACTTTGTCCCTATCCTTTGTAGAAGTTTCAAGATGTTTGGGGTAGATTTAATGGCAAGATGGTAGCAAAACTTCTAAAAGGATCTGTAACTTATAAGCATAGGAAGGATGGTAAGGAACAGAACCACAGAATTTCAGGTCTTCTTTCTTGTGAGGAAGGAGGCATTCGATTTTCGAATGGTTTTCATATTTCTTTATGAGGGAGTTAACTGTAACAGCAGGAAACCATGAGAGAGGGCTATTGTAGAAATTTTGGAGAGTTCTTCTTGAAGAGAGAGTTGGTTGTTGCAAATGATATGAGCTCTGTGGATGTAGGACTTCAATGCTGCAAGCTTGTAGAGATGCAGGGTGCAAGATTTGTAGGGAATGATGTTAGTGGCTGCAGAAGGTTTTCGATAGACGGAGCAGTAATGGAGAGATCAGCGTTTCTGCAGATAGATACATCCAGGAAATCAATTTTGTGATTTACTTCCTTAGATATAGTGAGCTTAATGGAAGGAAATTTTTCTGTAATGGAGTTGATCAGTATCTGTAGCTCAGACTCGGAATGTGGCCAGCTAATGAAAATGTCGTCTACATATCTTAACCATAGGGAAGGTTGAAAGGGGTGTAGAGGAATTATGGAAACTTCAATATGTTGCATGTAGATTTCAGCAAGCAGAGGGAAAGAGGTGAGCCCATGGGGAGACCAGATTGTTGCCTATACACAATTTTGTTGAAAACAAAACAACTGTGTTGATGAATAGTGTGGAAACAATCATAAAGATCTTTGATAAGAGGACCGGGGGTTCAAAATGAAGAATCAATTTCTTCATGAGGAGCATGTAGGAATCAAAATATGGTACAGAGGGAAACAAAGATTCTACATCAAGAGTATACAGATTATCACAAGGGGAAAGGAATTAGGAAGGTTGTGGATGAAGTTTGAAGTAGAGACAACTGTATGAGGATGGTTGGCTGCCAGGGATTTGCATTTGTGGACCAATCTCTTTTCAAGGTTTACAGCTGGAGAAAACGAATATTCCACTAAAGGTCTGATGGGGTTACCAGCTTTATGCAGTTTCACTTGCAGGAAGAGCCTGGGAGTTCTGAAGTAAGGAGGGGGTGATATATCACCAAGGAAGGATTGAAGAGTTTCTTTCTTAGCTAATCTGTCAACTGAGTTTTTGAGTGAGTTGGTGGTGTCTGACTGTAAAGGGATGCAGTTAGCAGATGTAAGAAAAGAAAGCACTTTTTGGTTTAGAGTTTCTTTACCAATGATGACTGGGCAACCAACTTTATCTGCTTTGCATACGGCTAGTCATTTTCTTGAATAAATGACCTGAATTCTTTAAACAAGAGGAAGAGTACTTGATTGGCACAGAATTTTGCTTGGATAAGATAACAGCAGCGTTGGCACGAAGGATAGGCTGCTGAACAGTCTCAGTTCTGTGGATGGCTGATTCTATAACAGAAACAGTTTGTGGAAGATTGATAGGAAGAGCAGGTGAAAATTTTGGGCCTAATGATAGAATTTATCCAAGCTAGGAGGAATAGTGACAGAAGAAAGATTTACATACTTTGGCTTGTCCAGTAGAGGCTGATGACGGAGATGTTGCTCGACTTTTTGCTTGGAGAGTAGAAAATTGAATTTCTTTGTATGGCGAGCATATTCTTTTACTTCTATTGTTGAGAGAGTTTGGTTGATGCGAACCATGAAAATATCAAGCAAAGCAGGATGAGTGGTAGCAGCCAGTGATTGGTAGCTAATGTAGCAGGAAAGTTCAGTTTTAGCAATGGAGGAACGCGGTCACGGATAGCGGCAGATAGGAGGTTATGGCTGGTTTGCTGTGTAACGCTTGGCACCGTCCTTTGAAGATGGGTTTGCAGATCTGAAAAGCTTGGGGAAGAATGCCAGAAGTCTTGCAGGAAACAAGAAAACGAAGGCTGCAAAGAGAATTAGTGACTTGAGTCCGAAGTTTCCGGAGTGAAATCCAATCTTTCGTCCAGTCCAAAATAAAATGCCCGGAAGTTGCGTAGCTTTGAAACATGACGATTATGGGCAAAACACGTAACAATATTAACAAAGAAAGGTAACTTGATCACGCTAGTTACGTTAACTAAAACTTTTACAAAAAGTTCGTAAGTTGGAAGCTTTGACCTTATCTGAGTCTTCATCACGCCAATGGAGGACTAAAATTGTTGCCAGATTCTACATTTGAATTTTTCCTATTTTTGTTGCCAAAACTTAGAATTGATCTCCAGATCAACGGAATGTAGAGAGGAGATTCGGAGTTGCAAGTCATTGAGTTGAAAATAATTTCTATGCTTTCACGGTAACGGAGGGCAAAACGATTATTACAGCAAGCTTCGTTTTGCCCGTTCCAGTGGGGAACTGCAGATGTGTCTTCCATTGTCAAATAGACAAGGCAGTGTAGGGATTGCCTGAAACATCTTTTCTGTGTTCTAAATTCTATGGCTAATGCTCCTGTATGTGCTTCCAATGTATAAGTTATCCCCAGTAGAAGAAGAGATAGGAATGCAGTAAACTCCTGGGAGGTTCAGGCTTTCAACTTTGTCCCTATCCCTTTGTAGAAGTTTCAAGATGTTTGGGGTAGATTTAATGGCAAGATGGTAACCAAAACTTCTAAAAAGGATCTGTAACTTATAAGCATAGGAAGGATGGTAAGGAACAGAACCACAGAATTTCAGGTCTTCTTTCTTGTGAGGAAGGAGGCATTCGATTTTCGAATGGTTTTCATATTTCTTTATGGGGAGTTAACTGTAACAGCAGGGAAACCATGAGAGAGGGCTATTGTAGAAATTTTGGAGAGTTCTTCTTGAAGAGAAGTTGGTTGTTGCAATGATATGAGCTCTGTGGATGTAGGACTTCAATGCTGCAAGCTTGTAGAGATGCAGGGTGCAAGATTTGTAGGGAATGATGTTAGTGGCTGCAGAAGGTTTTCGATAGACGGAACGAGTAATGGAGAGATCAGCGTTTCTGCAGATAGATACATCCAGGAAATCAATTTTGTGATTTACTTCCTTAGATATAGTGAGCTTAATGGAAGGAAATTTTCTGTAATGGAGTTGATCAGTATCTGTAGCTCAGACTCGGAATGTGGCCAGCTAATGAAAATGTCGTCTACATATCTTAACCATAGGGAAGGTTGAAAAGGGTGTAGAGGAATTATGGAAACTTCAATATGTTGCATGTAGATTTCAGCAAGCAGAGGGGAAAGAGGTGAGCCCATGGGGAGACCAGATTGTTGCCTATACACAATTTTGTTGAAAACAAAACAACTGTGTTGATGAATAGTGTGGAAACAATCATAAAGATCTTTGATAAGAGGACCGGGGGTTCAAAATGAAGAATCAATTTCTTCATGAGGAGCATGTAGGAATCAAAATATGGTACAGAGGGAAACAAAGATTCTACATCAAGAGTATACAGATTATCACAAGGGGAAAGGAATTAGGAAGGTTGTGGATGAAGTTTGAAGTAGAGACAACTGTATGAGGATGGTTGGCTGCCAGGGATTTGCATTTGTGGACCAATCTCTTTTCAAGGTTTACAGCTGGAGAAAACGAATATTCCACTAAGAGGTCTGATGGGGTTACCAGCTTTATGCAGTTTCACTTGCAGGAAGAGCCTGGGAGTTCTGAAGTAAGGAGGGGTGATATCACCAAGGAAGGATTGAAGAGTTTCTTTCTTAGCTAATCTGTCAACTGAGTTTTGAGTGAGTTGGTGGTGTCTGACTGTAAAGGGATGCAGTTAGCAGATGTAAGAAAAGAAAGCACTTTTTGGTTTAGAGTTTCTTTACCAATGATGACTGGGCAACCAACTTTATCTGCTTTGCATACGGCTAGGTCATTTTCTTGAATAAATGACCTGAATTCTTTTAAACAAGAGGAAGAGTACTTGATTGGCACAGAATTTTGCTTGGATAAGATAACAGCAGCTGAAAGATTGGATTTCCTTCCGGAAACTTCGGACTCAAGTCACTAATTCTCTTTGCAGACTGGACGAAAGATTGGATTTCCTTCCGGAAACTTCGGACTCAAGTCACTAATTCTCTTTGCAGCCTTCGTTTTCTTGTTTCCTGCAAGACTTCTGGCATTCTTCCCCAAGCTTTTCAGATCTGCAAACCCATCTTCAAAGAGACGGTGCCGTGCGTTACTACACAGCAAACCAGCCATAACCTCCTATCTGCCGCTATCCGTGACCTGCGTTCCTCCATTGCTAAAACTGAACTTTCCTGCTACATTAGCTACCAATCACTGGCTGCTACCACTCATCCTGCTTTGCTTGATATTTTCATGGTTCGCATCAACCAAACTCTCTCAACAATAGAAGTAAAAGAATATGCTCGCCATACAAAGAAATTCAATTTTCTACTCTCCAAGCAAAAAAGTCGAGCAACATCTCCGTCATCAGCCTCTACTGACAAGCCAAAGTATGTAAATCTTTCTTCTGTCACTATTCCTCCTAGCTTGGATAAATTCTTATCATTAGGCCCAAAATTTTCACCTGCTCTTTCCTATCAATCTTCCACAAACTGTTTCTGTTATAGAATCAGCCATCCACAGAACTGAGAGACTGTTCAGCAGCCTATCCTTCGTGCCAACGCTGCTGTTATCTTATCCAAGCAAAATTCTGTGCCAATCAAGTACTCTTCCTCTTGTTTAAAGAATTCAGGTCATTTATTCAAGAAAATGACCTAGCCGTATGCAAAGCAGATAAAGTTGGTTGCCCAGTCATCATTGGTAAAGAAACTCTAAACCAAAAAGTGCTTTCTTTTCTTACATCTGCTAACTGCATCCCTTTACAGTCAGACACCACCAACTCACTCAAAAACTCAGTTGACAGATTAGCTAAGAAAGAAACTCTTCAATCCTTCCTTGGTGATATATCACCCCCCTCCTTACTTCAGAACTCCCAGGCTCTTCCTGCAAGTGAAACTGCATAAAGCTGGTAACCCCATCAGACCTTTAGTGGAATATTCGTTTTCTCCAGCTGTAAACCTTGAAAAGAGATTGGTCCACAAATGCAAATCCCTGGCAGCCAACCATCCTCATACAGTTGTCTCTACTTCCAAACTTCATCCACAACCTTCCTAATTCCTTTCCCCTTGTGATAATCTGTATACTCTTGATGTAGAATCTTTGTTTCCCTCTGTACCATATTTTGATTCCTACATGCTCCTCATGAAGAAATTGATTCTTCATTTTGAACCCCAGGTCCTCTTATCAAAGATCTTTATGATTGTTTCCACACTATTCATCAACACAGTTGTTTTGTTTTCAACAAAATTGTGTATAGGCAACAATCTGGTCTCCCCATGGGCTCACCTCCTTTCCCCTCTGCTTGCTGAAATCTACATGCAACATATTGAAGTTTCCATAATTCCTCTACACCCTTTTCAACCTTCCCTATGGTTAAAGATATGTAGACTGACATTTTCATTAGCCTGGCCACATTCCGAGTCTGAGCTACAGATACTGATCAACTCCATTACAGAAAAAATTTCCTTCCATTAAGCTCACTATATCTAGAGTAAATCACAAAATTGATTTCCTGGATGTATCTATCTGCAGAAACGCTGATCTCTCCATTACTCGTTCCGTCTATCGAAAACCTTCTGCAGCCACTAACATCATTCCCTACAAATCTTTGCACCCTGCATCTCTACAAGCTTGCAGCATTGAAGTCCTACATCCACAGAGCTCATATCATTTGCAACAACCAACTCTCTCTTCAAGAAGAACTCTCCAAAATTTCTACAATAGCCTCTCTCTCATGGTTTCCCTGCTGTTACAGTTAACTCCCTCATAAAGAAATATGAAAACCATTCGAAAATCGAATGCCTCCTTCCTCACAAGAAAGAAGACCTGAAATTCTGTGGTTCTGTTCCTTACCATCCTTCCTATGCTTATAAGTTACAGATCCTTTTTAGAAGTTTTGGTTACCATCTTGCCATTAAATCTACCCCAAACATCTTGAAACTTCTACAAAGGGATAGGGACAAAGTTGAAAGCCTGAACCTCCCAGGAGTTTACTGCATTCCTATCTCTTCTTCTACTGGGGATAACTTATACATTGGAAGCACATACAGGAGCATTAGCCATAGAATTTTAGAACACAGAAAAGATGTTTCGAAAGGCAATCCCAACACTGCCTTGTCTATTTTGACAATGGAAGACACATCTGCAGTTCCCCACTGGAACGAAGCAAAACGAATTGCTTCGTTTGACAATCGTTTTGCCCTCCGTTACCGTGAAAGCATAGAAATTATTTTCAACTCAATGACTTGCAACTCCGAATCTCCTCTCTACATTCCGTTGATCTGGAGATCAATTCTAAGTTTTGGCAACAAAAATAGGAAAAATTCAAATGTAGAATCTGGCAACAATTTTAGTCCTCCATTGGCGTGATGAAGACCTAAGATAAGGTCGAAAGCTTCAACTTACGAACTTTTTGTAAAAGTTTTAGTTAACGTAACTAGCGTGATCAAGTTACTCTTTCTTTGTTAATATTGTTACGTGTTTTGCCCATAATCGTCATGTTTCAAAGCTACGCAACTTCCGGGCATTTTATTTTGGACTGACGAAAGATTGGATTTCCTTCCGGAAACTTGGGACTCAAGTCACTAATTCTCTTTGCAGCCTTCGTTTTCTTGTTTCCTGCAAGACTTCTGGCATTCTTCCCCAAGCTTTTCAGATCTGCAAACCCATCTTCAAAGGACGGTGCCGTGCGTTACTACAGCAAACCAGCCATAACCTCCTATCTGCCGCTATCCGTGACCTCGTTCCTCCATTGCTAAAACTGAACTTTCCTGCTACATTAGCTACCAATCACTGGCTGCTACCACTCATCCTGCTTTGCTTGATATTTTCATGGTTCGCATCAACCAAACTCTCTCAACAATAGAAGTAAAAGAATATGCTCGCCATACAAAGAAATTCAATTTTCTACTCTCCAAGCAAAAAAGTCGAGCAACATCTCCGTCATCAGCCTCTACTGACAAGCCAAAGTATGTAAATCTTTCTTCTGTCACTATTTATCCTAGCTTGGATAAATTCTTATCATTAGGCCCAAAATTTTCACCTGCTCTTCCTATCAATCTTCCACAAACTGTTTCTGTTATAGAATCAGCCATCCACAGAACTGAGACTGTTCAGCAGCCTATCCTTCGTGCCAACGCTGCTGTTATCTTATCCAAGCAAAATTCTGTGCCAATCAAGTACTCTTCCTCTTGTTTTAAAAGAATTCAGGTCATTTATTCAAGAAAATGACCTAGCCGTATGCAAAGCAGATAAAGTTGGTTGCCCAGTCATCATTGGTAAAGAAACTCTAAACCAAAAGTGCTTTCTTTTCTTACATCTGCTAACTGCATCCCTTTACAGTCAGACACCACCAACTCACTCAAAAACTCAGTTGACAGATTAGCTAAGAAAGAAACTCTTCAATCCTTCCTTGGTGATATATCACCCCCTCCTTACTTCAGAACTCCCAGGCTCTTCCTGCAAGTGAAACTGCATAAAGCTGGTAACCCCATCAGACCTTTAGTGGAATATTCGTTTTCTCCAGCTGTAAACCTTGAAAAGAGATTGGTCCACAAATGCAAATCCCTGGCAGCCAACCATCCTCATACAGTTGTCTCTACTTCAAACTTCATCCACAACCTTCCTAATTCCTTTCCCCTTGTGATAATCTGTATACTCTTGATGTAGAATCTTTGTTTCCCTCTCTGTACCATATTTTGATTCCTACATGCTCCTCATGAAGAAATTGATTCTTCATTTTGACCCCGGTCCTCTTATCAAAGATCTTTATGATTGTTTCCACACTATTCATCAACACAGTTGTTTTGTTTTCAACAAAATTGTGTATAGGCAACAATCTGGTCTCCCCATGGGCTCACCTCTTTCCCCTCTGCTTGCTGAAATCTACATGCAACATATTGAAGTTTCCATAATTCCTCTACACCCTTTTCAACCTTCCCTATGGTTAAGATATGTAGACGACATTTTCATTAGCTGGCCACATTCCGAGTCTGAGCTACAGATACTGATCAACTCCATTACAGAAAAATTTCCTTCCATTAAGCTCACTATATCTAAGGAAGTAAATCACAAAATTGATTTCCTGGATGTATCTATCTGCAGAAACGCTGATCTCTCCATTACTCGTTCCGTCTATCGAAAACCTTCTGCAGCCACTAACATCATTCCCTACAAATCTTGCACCCTGTATCTCTACAAGCTTGCAGCATTGAAGTCCTACATCCACAGAGCTCATATCATTTGCAACAACCAACTCTCTCTTCAAGAAGAACTCTCCAAAATTTCTACAATAGCCCTCTCTCATGGTTTCCCTGCTGTTACAGTTAACTCCCTCATAAAGAAATATGAAAAAACCATTCGAAAATCGAATGCCTCCTTCCTCACAAGAAAGAAGACCTGAAATTCTGTGGTTCTGTTCCTTACCATCCTTCCTATGCTTATAAGTTACAGATCCTTTTAGAAGTTTTGGTTACCATCTTGCCATTAAATCTACCCCAAACATCTTGAAACTTCTACAAAGGGATAGGGACAAAGTTGAAAGCCTGAACCTCCCAGGAGTTTACTGCATTCCTATCTCTTCTTCTACTGGGGATAACTTATACATTGGAAGCACATACAGGAGCATTAGCCATAGAATTTTAGAACACAGAAAAGATGTTTCGAAAGGCAATCCCAACACTGCCTTGTCTATTTTGACAATGTGAAGACACATCTGCAGTTCCCCACTGAACGAAGCAAAGCGAATTGCTTCGTTTGACAATCGTTTTGCCCTCCGTTACCGTGAAAGCATAGAAATTATTTTCAACTCAATGACTTGCAACTCCGAATCTCCTCTCTACATTCCGTTGATCTGGAGATCAATTCTAAGTTTTGGCAACAAAAATAGGAAAATTCAAATGTAGAATCTGGCAACAATTTTAGTCCTCCATTGGCGTGATGAAGACCTAAGATAAGGTCGAAAAAGCTTCCAACTTACTGAACTTTTTGTAAAAGTTTTAGTTAACGTAACTAGCGTGATCAAGTTACCTTTCTTTGTTAATATTGTTACGTGTTTTGCCCATAATCGTCATAACCATTCACTCTCTTAGTGTTTCACTAATACAATTTGCATTCATTTATTTTGTTGAAATTGCTTTTAAAATATCAGACCTGCCAGCCTCTCATAACCAAAAAATGTAACACTCAAATGGAAAAATCGTAACATGATGTGTGCCGATACTTTTTTAAGCTTATTTCAGCTATATAAATTCTTGATAGTTACAGGTGTAAGGGGAGGGAGGTTGCTTTGAATAAACAGACACTCGTCCACATTCCAGCACCGACCAATCAGCAGCTTTAAGTATGACGAAGAGTCAAAAATACGAATCAGTCTCGAACGTTATACGAAACGAGTCAGGATTCGTTCATTGGTTGCTGATTGCAACTGACTTACTTTATTTCCGTTGGGAAACTGGAGGTAGGAGAATTTGTTAAGGGAAATTGGAAATATCACCGAGAAAAAAATCTTTCGAAGGGAGAAAAACATTTTCACTACTTCTGTCTGAAAAGAAGGAACACATGACTTTTTAAAAAAAATCGTACTTTTGGCGTCAAAATAATAATATCGTACCGCAGCATCATTCATCGTACTAAATATGATAAAATCGTAGCGGTTGGCAGATCTGAAATATATACTTATAAACATGCATTTGTATGCTTTATTTGTTTTGGGGAATGGAGGCACTTTTGTTGGAATCATGTCTGCTCTCCTTTTGATATTTTTCCCGTATAATTTGTATTTTTTGTGGAATTTCTTCATAATATATACTTATAAACGTCTGTCTGTATGTTTTATTTATTTTGGGAAAGGAGAGTATTTTTGCTAGATTCATATCTGCATTTTTAAAGGCTGAGAAATGCATCACAATTTGAATTGTAATGATTAAACTGCAACTATTAATTGCCTGACCACAACCAGACTCTTTTCAGTACTTGTATCCATGTGACTTGTACGGTTAGTTTCGAGAAAAAAAAGACAGATTTGTCCATTTAAGTTTTTACAAATTATATTGATTTCTTGTTTTGGTATTATGCTACTATTACCATGCAGGATTTCTGGTACAAATATGATTTTGCACCGTATTTGCCTTATTGTGTGATACAATATCCAGTAGTCTTAGACAGAGGAATCATTTAGTTTTTTTGTATGATTTTTTCCCCTTTTTAACGTGTAACTACTGTTTGCTTGACTTACAGCATTCCTAGTGGCCGTGGAATGCTACCTTGGGTGTAAGTGTTGGTGACCCGTCCTAAGCAGAAGTTTCATTGTGGGACAATCATGACCAGCTAAGTTGCTGGGAAAAGTCATCTTTCAGAGCATATGCTTATGCACACAGGTGAAAAGCCTTACCAATGTGATGTATGTTCCAAACAATTTGTTTGGAAAAGTCATCTTGCAGAGCATATGGCTATGCACACAGGTGAAAAGCATTACCAATGAGATAAATGTTCCAAGCAGTTTTCTCAAAAAAGTGATCTTTCAAAGCATTTACTCATTCACACGGGGGAAAGCCTCACCAATGTGATGTATGCTCCAAACAATTTGCTTGAAAAGTTTTCTTTCATAGTCCATCCTTCTTCACACAGATGAAAAGCCTCATAAATGTAATGTGTGTGCTCTATGCAATTTGCTCAGAAATTAATCTTTCAAGGCATGTGCTTGTTCATACCGGTGAAAAGCCTTACCAATGTGATGTATGTTCCAAGCAATTTCCTCGGAAAAGTAATCTTTCAAGGTGTATGCTTGTTCACACGTGAAAAGGCATTTTCCTGTTTAGATTGTATAATCCAGGTGTATTATAAAGCTGGGGGATATGTAACTGAACCGTGCATGCACTTTTTTAAGTTTCATTTTGTGGTGTTGAAATGTAAGTATTTTGTATTGCTTTTGAAAAGTTTTATTTTGTAGTGTTGAAATGTAAGTATTTTGGGTTGCTTTTGCAATTGTGCCCTTCCTTGATGAAAGATATATTTTCATCTTAATATATCTATTATAAAGTAATATTTTGATATTAAAGCTTAAAATTAATTTGCGTACGCTATCATATTCTCTTCATTTTAACAGAGCAGATCTTTGTAAAATGTATTTTAAAGTATGAAGTAAATCAAGAATTACCAGTACTAAATGATTTTGTTTCAGGCATTATATGCAAATAGCTATTTGTACGTCTCCTTTTACTCAAATTTTAAAGTGTGCTGAAGTCAGCGTTGACTTGAACTTTTTGTTATATTACTTTTCAAAAAACACCCTACGCTCAAAAATAGGAACAGAACTGAGGGTGAAAACAAAACAAAACAAAACAAAACAACAACCTGTGCTTAACTACAAAGTTGTAAACACAAGACCAGTAAACACTACCAGTTATCTGCCGTAACTCGATTAGAAAACTGATCTCGTAGTAAATTTGAAACATACCTGCCTTTGCCGAAAGCACAAATATTGACAAGTTGGTCTAGTTAGGTTCAATTATTTAATATTTTTTTTTATATCGCCTCAGACCAAAGGACATAGATCAACCGCTAGCTTCACTAACGTTGGCCCGTTCACTTCCGTTTGGCTTCTTAAGTTCTGGGTTCGTTTAGTGAGTTTTTGAGAGCGTTACGTTATATAATTTTGCTTACCTTGCGTTTAAAGGCACAGGCTGTTTATTGGTGTTACTCCCAAGCGGGTGAGTTGCTTATTTTGACCATTATTAGTTTTGTTTACTTTCTGACCGAGCTGGTCGACATTTTGTTTCTCGACGTCATCGGTGATGGCATCATCCAGAGTGACGGGCGAGAGCCCTGCCCTCACTTCCGGTGGACTTCCTACTTCTTCTCCTGTTCGGGGCACTGCCTCAACATCTTCTCATGCTGGTGGTGGTACGATGACTCTTCTAACTAGCTCATCCAGCTGCCCTCCAGCTGGCAAAGTGATGCCTTTCTCAACTTCTCCTACTTCTATGATACCTGCAAATGAAGATGACGCTATGGATGTACCTGTTTGTGATGATCCTCTTCTACCCTCAGACCCGAAATCATCATCCACTTCCTATTCAGCAGCAGCAGCAGCATCCTCAGCTCCTCGTCTTACTCCTGAAGAGCGGTATGCTGATGGCGCAGCCCTGAAACCACATCTGAAGCGTGACGGTCACTCTCTCACGCTCAATATTCCCAAGGAATCTCCTGCCAGGATCACCTTTGAATCTATCCTAGAAAAAGGAGTGTGCTTTCAAGCTCTCCCAAATACTCAGTTGAAGATTTATGCCTCAGCACTGAAGGGTAAGTTTACCCCTGAAGCGGTTTCTCATATGTTTTGTCATGCTGGCACCATTGTTGTGTATTTTACCGATGCTAAGTACAGAGATGCCAACCTCTTTCAGATATTTTCAGTAGTACTCGTACAAATTTTCAATAGTTTTGGCCATTTTTCAGTAGTCATAATGAAAAGAATAGTTTTAACCGAGGAAAACAACTCACTTAATTTAATTTAATTAGCATTTATTTTTTTACTTACTTATTCATGTATATACATGAAATCTGTATCAAAATATTCCAAATTTTTCACATGGAAAACAATATACACCATGACTAATACATTTTTTTTACACAACAAACAATTGATTAAACAGCTTTCTTTAGTGATTTCACTGTACAGTGTTTTGCAGATTTGAGTTCCTCAGCAGAAAATCTTTTTTCATAACACACTTGCCCACAGAACATATTCATTTTTGCAATAAGAAGTGCATCTACAGTTTCTAAACCTAAATTAGGTTGGAAACGGGCTTGATTTTTTCACACTAAACTAAAATCTCTTTTACTCACGAGCATTCGTGTGTGGAACTACAAGTATTGCAAACATTACTTTCGAGAGACTAGTGTACTTAACGCTCCATTACAGCCTCTTAATTTTGAGATTTCTGACCAAGTGACATCTATTCTATCTGTTACTGCTATGGTCTCTAATTTGTCAGCTTGATAACAAAGAATTCCGCTTCCAGTATATCAAGTTCCTTTTCAGTTATTATAAATGGAAGGCGTTTGACTATGTGTAATACAGAAGTAAATGATGTTATGGCTCTATGTGAAGGATCTACTACTTCTGCATGTTTTAAAAATTCATCATAGATCAGTATCTTTTCTTGAATATAAGAACATTCTTCAATGCAAACTTTTCCGACAGATGTATAGAACCTAGAAAGACATGTATAGAACTTAGAAAGTTCATTTTCGTTTAAAATGATTTCGCTTTAATACATTCTTGTTTTTACTCCAATTACCAGTTGTGTCCTTTCTGATTTTTCTTTTTTGAAAAACTGTTATTTGAAAAATTAAGCTCAACATCACCATCAGCTACGACAGAAGGCTTCACAAACCCCTTGGATGCCATTACAATTTTATCCATCATGTTGAAAGAACTTTCAGTTTGAGGACCATGAATGCATGATAGCTTTCACCATTTTAGATAAAAGGCAGTGTAACTTGGAGAATATGAATGCTTGTGAATATCATGCATCAATTCTTACAAATTTTCCAACTTCGTTACTTTCGTTTTTGGACTCTCCCCCTTTATCAAACTGAAATGCAAACCTTTTTGGGGGGAATATGTAAGAACACAGGATACACGTTCGAAACATCGTTGGGGGAAAAAATTACAGTTACGGGAGAAACCTTTGCTACGTCCGATTTCCGTTTTTGAACATTTCCCTTCCATATTCAAGGTGAAATACAAATATTTACGAAATAAAATGAAATTTAACAACAATACTAGGCAGAGGAAACATTGCATGAAAAATAAAATTACGATTACGGGAGAAATCCTCACTGTTTCCGAAAGTTTTGAAAGACGAAATTTCTGTTTTTGAAAGTTTCAGGCGGAAAGCATCCTTTACCACTACCAATTGCCCCAAAATTTCTGTTCAATTATGCATCGATCTCGAGGATACCCAAATTACCACGAAAAAGCAGAAATTCCTCGATGCCGAAGATTACACGGGAATTTTTGCGCCGTCGAATTTTCGTTTTCGGAAATTTCCCCTCCATTTTCAAAGTGGAATACAAAGATTTATGGAAAAAAATTATGTATAACAACAATACTAGACAAAGGCAACATCGCAGGAAAACGAAATTACGATTACGGAAGAAATCTTTATTTCATTCACTTCCGTTTTCGAAAGGCGAAATGCTATCCCGATGCGTATTTTTACGCGTTGGTAAAATTCTTCGATGCGTAGTTTTACGCATTTCTCGATGCGTATTTTTACGTGTTGATGCGTACTTTACGCGCTTCACGCCGTGTATTTCTACGCGGCACGAAAAATTCCCGATGCATATTTTTACGCCTTGGTAAAATTTCGATGCGTACTAGACGTGTAATTACGCATTTTGGCGGTCGACGCATGATTTAATAAAAAATCTCCGATGCCAGGCAATGACACTCACGTTCTGCACCAAACGATTTTCAACAGCTTAACGCTGCACTGTGAAAGAGCTTCAGGCCGAACTCCGCCCACATCCACCACCAAAGCGAGCTACAACGTCCCCAGAATGTTGCATGCTGGGGGAGGGAGGGTTTCGAGTACCAGCCGCTCGCGCTAAGATCCGAGCAGCTTCGAGAGGCAGAACTGGAAGTGAGCAGCATCGCAAGCATGACGGATCGTCAAGTGGCCGCCGTTGCGTTGGGAAGAGGAACAAGCAAAATAAAAATTAATAACTTCCGTTAATTTTCCGTAGAAAAATCACGGTTTTCTGTATTCCGTAGTACAAGAGCTTTTTCCGTAGGAACTATGGAGAATCCGTAGTTGTTGGCATCTCTGTAAGTATGCCCACTCAGTTCTCACGTCAGGCCTCACAGTACGTGTCCTTGCAGGTGACATCTTATGCCAGATCCAGTGGCTCAACGCGCGAGTCATGTCTCCTTCTACCCGGTGCCCCCGGAGGTGACAGATACCATGTTGTACGTGGTGCTGGCGTCTCTAGGCCGAGTTGTCGGTGAGATCCAAACATATTCGGCGGCACCAAAAGATCCAGAAGGCATCTCAATTCAAGGCGCTCACCGTGTGGGACGTGTAATCTTCTCGTCCATGGACCAGATGAACCACATGCCTACACAGGTCACAATTCGTTGTGGTGAACAGAGTCATAAAATGGATCTGCTCACTGAGCACCACTGTAGCAAATGTAAAGCCCTGGGACATTTCTACAAAATGTGTCCCAATGTTTCTTCTCAGCCAGCGCAATCAGCAGAACGTGCGGCTCCACAGCGGACCTCCGAGTCTGTCCCACTTTCTAATCTTTCGTCTGAACCTCTTCAAAGCCAGCTTTCAGTTCCCCATAGTAAGCTTCCTCCATCTCTTACAGATACCCTTTGCTGTCTACACATTCATCACTTTGAGCTCCTGCTGATCCCGAAGCTTCGGGTGATGGCAGTGAAATTTCTGACATAGAGATCTCAAATGCCGACACCAATGGTGCGTACCAAAGTGCAGCCGATCAAGCTCTCAGTGATGGATCAGTCGATAATCCACGTGCACGTGCTGATAAGAGACAGGCACTACTGGCCCCTCGTGCTGCAAGCAAGTGAGGTCAGGTCCCTAGCCGTACTTCTTCGCGGACTCGTTTTCCGCCTCCTAATCTGCAAGAATATGATACGACTTCAGGTGCCTCTACCGTTCAGATCAGTTTCGAAGAGTTTTCGGATAACCTTACAAGTATCGAGTTTTCTGCGAGTCTTGTGTCATATGAGCAACTGTACGACTTCTTGCTTGGCCCAACCAAAACCTGTCCCTACCAGACTTTTGTTCAGACTCACGGTCCTTCTTTTCCGGCAGCTCTACAGCAGCTGCAGGAGTTGGCGGAGCTATTTAAAGATTATTCCTCACCGACTGATAAGAAGGGCGGCATTAGTTCGCTTATTACCCAGAAGATTTTGAAGCTCCGTACGGCTGCCTCTCAAAAACTCGGCTGCCTCTCAAAAACTGACTTGGCACCTTCAAGTTAGCCACTTTCAATTGCAGGGGTTTTGGTACCCCCTTGTGAACTCTCGTGCGTACGAGGATCTTGCGGCTGCGTCCGCTGATATTCTCCTGTTGCAAGAGACGAACTGCTCTACCAATACGCCATTCCACAGGTGGCGTAATTGGCCATTTTCCTTCCATCACGCTTTTCGTTTCTCGAAGCCCGGTGGCATTGCCGTTGGAGTGCATCGACGCTTTCTCAGTCGATTGTCATATTTCAATGTAGTAAACCTTCATCACGATTTACTTCAATGTCTTACATTTTGTATTGATTCAGTCACTTTTCATGTATTTAATGTATATGTGCCTGACGATTATGGGCAAAACATGTAACAATATTAACAAATAAAGGTAACTTGATCACGCTAGTTACGTTAACTGAAAACTTTTACAAAAAGTTTGTAAGTTGGAAGCTTTCGACCTTATCTTAGGTCTTCATCACGCCAATGGAGGACTAAGATTGTTGCCAGATTCTACATTTGAATTTTTCCTATTTTTGTTGCCAAAACTTAGAATTGATCTCCAGATCAACGGAATGTAGAGAGGAGATTCGGAGTTGCAAGTCATTGAGTTGAAAATAATTTCTATGCTTTCACGGTAACGGAGGGCAAAACGATTGTCAAAAGAAGCAATTCGTTTTGCTTCGTTCCAGTGGGGAACTGCAGATGTGTCTTCCATTGTCAAAATAGACAAGGCAGTATTGGGATTGGCTTTCGAAACATCTTTTCTATGTTCTAAAATTCTATGGCTAATGCTCCTGTATGTGCTTCCAGTGTATAAGTTATCCCCAGTAGAAAAAGAGATGGGAATGCAGTAAACTCCTGGGAGGTTCAGGCTTTCAACTTTGTCCCTATCCCTTTGTAGAAGTTTCAAGATGTTTGGGGTAGATTTAATGGCAAGATGGTAACCAAAACTTCTAAAAGAATCTGTAACTTATAAGCATAGGAAGGATGGTAAGGAACAGAACCACAGAATTTCAGGTCTTCTTTCTTGTGAGGAAGGAGGCATTCGATTTTCGAATGGTTTTCATATTTCTTTATGAGGGAGTTGACTGTAACAGCAGGGAAACCATGAGAGAGGGCTATTGTAGAAATTTTGGAGAGTTCTTCTTGAAGAGAGAGTTGGTTGTTGCAAATGATAAGAGCCCTGTGGATGTAGGACTTCAATGCTGCAAGCTTGTAGAGATGCAGGGTGCAAGATTTGTAGGGAATGATGTTAGTGGCCGCAGAAGGTGTTCGATAGACGGAACGAGTAATGGAGAGATCAGCGTTTCTGCAGATAGATACATCCAGGAAATCAATTTTGTGATTTACTTCCTTAGATATAGTGAACTTAATAGAAAAAAAATTTTCTGTAATGGAGTTGATCGGTATCTGTAGTTCAGACTCGGAATGTGGCCAGCTAATGAAAATGTCGTCTACATATCTTAACCATAGGGAAGGTTGAAAAGGGTGTAGAGGAATGATGGAAACTTCAATATGTTGCATGTAGATTTCAGCAAGCAGAGGGGAAAGAGGTGAGCCCATGGGGAGACCAGATTGTTGCCTATACACAATTTTGTTGAAAACAAAACAACTGTGTTGATGAATAGTGTGGAAACAATCATAAAGATCTTTGATAAGAGGACCGGGGGTTCAAAATGAAGAATCAATTTCTTCATGAGGAGCATGTAGGAATCAAAATATGGTACAGAGGGAAACAAAGATTCTACATCTAGAGTATACAGATTATCACAAGGAGAAAAGGAATTAGGAAGGTTGTGGATGAAGTTTGAAGTAGAGACAACTGTATGAGGATGGTTGGCTGCCAGGGATTTGCATTTGAGGACCAATCTCTTTTCAAGGTTTACTGCTGGAGAAAAAGAATATTCCACTAAAGGTCTGATGGGGTTACCAGCTTTATGCAGTTTCACTTGCAGGAAGAGCCTGGGAGTTCTAAAGTAAGGAGGGGGTGATATATCACCAAGGAAGGATTGAAGAGTTTCTTTCTTAGCTAATCTGTCAACTGAGTTTTTGAGTGAGTTGCTGGTGTCTGACTGTAAAAGGATGCAGTTAGCAGATGTAAGAAAAGAAAGCACTTTTTGGTTTAGAGTTTCTTTACCAATGATGACTGGGCAACCAACTTTATCTGCTTTGCATACGGCTAGGTCATTTTCGTGAATAAATGACCTGAATTCTTTTAAACAAGAAGAAGAGTACTTTACAGTCAGACACCACCAACTCACTCAAAAACTCAGTTGACAAATTAGCTAAGAAAGAAACTCTTCAATCCTTCCTTGGGGATATATCACCCCCTCCTTACTTTAGAACTCCCAGGCTCTTCCTGCAAGTGAAACTGCATAAAGCTGGTAACCCCATCAGACCTTTAGTGGAATATTCTTTTTCTCCAGCAGTAAACCTTGAAAAGAGATTGGTCCTCAAATGCAAATCCCTGGCAGCCAACCATCCTCATACAGTTGTCTCTACTTCAAACTTCATCCACAACCTTCCTAATTCCTTTTCTCCTTGTGATAATCTGTATACTCTTGATGTAGAATCTTTGTTTCCCTCTGTACCATATTTTGATTCCTACACGCTCCTCATGAAGAAATTGATTCTTCATTTTGAACCCCCGGTCCTCTTATCAAAGATCTTTATGATTGTTTCCACACTATTCATCAACACAGTTGTTTTGTTTTCAACAAAATTGTGTATAGGCAACAATCTGGTCTCCCCATGGGCTCACCTCTTTCCCCTCTGCTTGCTGAAATCTACATGCAACATATTGAAGTTTCCATCATTCCTCTACACCCTTTTCAACCTTCCCTATGGTTAAGATATGTAGACGACATTTTCATTAGCTGGCCACATTCCGAGTCTGAACTACAGATACCGATCAACTCCATTACAGAAAATTTTTTTTCTATTAAGTTCACTATATCTAAGGAAGTAAATCACAAAATTGATTTCCTGGATGTATCTATCTGCAGAAACGCTGATCTCTCCATTACTCGTTCCGTCTATCGAACACCTTCTGCGGCCACTAACATCATTCCCTACAAATCTTGCACTCTGCATCTCTATAAGCTTGCAGCATTGAAGTCCTACATCCACAGGGCTCTTATCATTTGCAACAACCAACTCTCTCTTCAAGAAGAACTCTCCAAAATTTCTACAATAGCCCTCTCTCATGGTTTCCCTGCTGTTACAGTCAACTCCCTCATAAAGAAATATGAAAACCATTCGAAAATCGAATGCCTCCTTCCTCACAAGAAAGAAGACCTGAAATTCTGTGGTTCTGTTCCTTACCATCCTTCCTATGCTTATAAGTTACAGATTCTTTTTAGAAGTTTTGGTTACCATCTTGCCATTAAATCTACCCCAAACATCTTGAAACTTCTACAAAGGGATAGGGACAAAGTTGAAAGCCTGAACCTCCCAGGAGTTTACTGCATTCCCATCTCTTTTTCTACTGGGGATAACTTATACACTGGAAGCACATACAGGAGCATTAGCCATAGAATTTTAGAACATAGAAAAGATGTTTCGAAAGCCAATCCCAACACTGCCTTGTCTATTTTGACAATGGAAGACACATCTGCAGTTCCCCACTGGAACGAAGCAAAACGAATTGCTTCTTTTGACAATCGTTTTGCCCTCCGTTACCGTGAAAGCATAGAAATTATTTTCAACTCAATGACTTGCAACTCCGAATCTCCTCTCTACATTCCGTTGATCTGGAGATCAATTCTAAGTTTTGGCAACAAAAATAGGAAAAATTCAAATGTAGAATCTGGCAACAATCTTAGTCCTCCATTGGCGTGATGAAGACCTAAGATAAGGTCGAAAGCTTCCAACTTACGAACTTTTTGTAAAAGTTTTCAGTTAACGTAACTAGCGTGATCAAGTTACCTTTATTTGTATATGTGCCTGTAGATGATGTGTTCTTTGAACCCCTCTTTCTTCGTCTCCGAGCTGCGTTGACGGAGGTCCCCTCCACGGACTATTGTGTCCTTGCAGGTGACTTCAACTGCACTCTGAAACCCTCCCTGAATCGCCGCTCTATATGTGGCGAGTACCGTCAACAACTTGTCACACAACTGACGCAAATCATCCATGATCATCAGCTGGTGGATTCATATCGTCAGTTGAATCCTGCCACTATCTCTTACACCTGGCACATCCCACCAGTGTTGAGTGCTGCAGCGGCACGTCTTGACCGCATCTATGTCTCTCATCTATTACTTCCCGCCATACAAAGGCTAAACATTTTCTTAAGGTATATTCTGCTCATTGTGTGGTCCTTACCGTCTGCGTCTCTTCCGTGCCACCTTGCTCCCGGAGCACTCGGACGTTCGACGACTCCATACTATCAGATCCTGCCTTCTGCACTGCAGTCGAGCAGTTTCTGACAGAGAGGCGCCATCTTATCGCCACTGCTCCTAGCCCTCTTCGCTTGTGGCTTACCATCAAGAATGAGCTCCAGCTTTTTGTCAGAAAGTTATCGTTTGCGGCCTCCAATGATCGTGAGATGGCCATCGCTAATCTTCGTCAAATCCTTTGTTCTCTGCCTCCGACAGATCTGCTCTTTTCTATCTATCAAGCTGGGCTAGACGTACACCTTTAGCCGCTTGCCCAGCAAGCTGTTTGCCGCACTCGTATGCTCCATATTTCCCCATCGGCAAATTCCTATGAGGCGCTGGCACAATTGCAATCTACTCGCCGGACGTCATCTTCAATACGTCATTTTCGTCTGGCAGATAGTTCAGTCACTTCAAACCAATCTTTGATTTGCTCAAACATCTGTAGATTCTACACAGAGAAATTCTGTGCGGTTGCGCAGAACGCTATCTCCTCTACTACCCCTTTACTTTCTTCTCTCCCTCAGGTCCCATCTCATCTTTGTGCTGTGCTTCTTGCTGACCTCTCTCCTACTGAACTTAAGGAGGCATTTGCTTCCCTCAATCCCCACGGCTCTCTGGGACCTGATGGTTTACCTTTTTCTTTTTATCGTACTTTCCTTTCATCTCTACTACCGTTTCTGTTAGCCTGCTTTTCCTGTGCCCTTTCTTCTTTTGCGCTTCCGCCAGAGTTCACCACAGCCCATGTCATCCTTCTGCCGAAAAAGGAGACTCTCTGGACCTGACAAATTAGCGCCCTATCACAATTCTTAACCTCGACTACAAGTTTTTTACTAAAATTCTCTCTCACCGCTTGAATTCTGTCCTTCCTTTCGTCATCTCACCCGACCAGTCATATACCGTGCCTGGTCGGTCTATCTCTACTAACATTTCCTTTCTCTTAAATATTACCTTTCTTGCTCATCAACTTTCTGAACCTCTCGCTCTCCTGAATCTAGACCAAAAATCAGCTTTTGATAACATATCCCATGACTATCTCACCGCGGTCCTCCTTCGTTTTGGTTTTCCTTTCCCTTTCGTCACTCTCATTCTCGGCCTCTACCAGGGCGCCCATTTTCATGTCAGGACGGTCTCCTTTTTAATGGCACCTATTCCGTTTCAACGTGGGATTCGGCAGGGTTGTCCCCTCTCGGGTCAGCTTTTTGCCCACGCATTTGAACCTTTCCTTCTAGCCGCTTGACAGTCTCTTCTTGAATCTTTGCCCCTGACCGTGGCAAGTACACGTCATCATCAACTTGTTTATATGGCATGTGCAGACGATGCTACGTTTTGCCTCCAGAGAGATGATCACTTTGGAAGTCTTCTGACGATATACCAGAGCTATGCTGCTCTTTCAGGAGCTTCACTCAACGTGGCTAAAAGCACTGGATTATGGTGTGGGTCGTGGGTGGGCCGAACTGATACTCCATGGGGTGCAGTTTGGTCCTCCTCCACCCAGAAGATACTGGGGGCCCACACCGGTCACCCGTTTACTGTTCGTTCTGCGACGTGGGATCAGCTCCTTCCTCGAGTACAGTGTACTGCCGCTTTATGGCGCTCAACTAACACTTATACGTCGTATCATCAGCTAGCGGACATCATTCAACATTATCTACTTTCTCAATACATGTTTCCGTGAAATTTTGCACGTCTCAACAACATCAACATCATCTTTACATCTGTGATATGGTCATCCAAACATTGGATTGCTGCTTCAACTCTTCATCTCCCAACAGCTCTAGGAGGCATTTGCTTCCCAGATGTCCACCTTTTTTATCGGGCAAACCGCATCACCTCTTTTCTCTGTCTCTTACTCACCCCCTCTCCTTCGCTTTGCACCACTCTAAGAGTCATTCTCTCAGTTCATGACCCATCCTTTTCTTTTCTCCTATTCCTTTGGATAGATTCTTTCTCTCTCTTCCTTCAGCTAATTTTCCTTCTCTCATATCCGAAGCTCTAGCGTTCTTTTGCTCTCTCCCCTTCTCCAGGTCACCTTCTTCTACCACCCGTGATCTCCTTGCTGAACTCTATTTCTTTTCGACACTTATTCATCTGCCTCACCTGCCTTATTTTTTTCTCCCTCATTGGTTCCGTTCTGGTTTCTTTACTGTTTGCTCCATTGTAACACCATACTTTCTCTGGAAACCCTTATCCTCCATCTTTCCTGATCCCACCCCTTCTATCGTGGATGAATATGCCCTTCTCCATTCCTCTCTCCAATCACTTTATCCCTCCCTTGTATCCGCGGATGGTCTTCTCGCTGTATCTCGTCCCAGCCTTTCTCTGTCCTTCTTTCTCCCTCTCTGGTGCTCAACAGTCCCAATTCACTCTGTCTCCCTTGGCTGTCTTTACTTATTTCTCCGGGAACCTCTCGCCCTTCCTCACCCTCTTCCGGATGCTCCTTCCTCTCTTTTTTCGGCCATCGGGTCAGCTTCTCTTTCTCCGCTAGAGCGTAACATCCACTGGCGCTTCCTTCACCATCGGCTACCTGTTCCTTCTACTCTATCGCGAATGGCTCTTTCCTCTTCACCTCTTTGCTCTTTCTGCGGTTCTGTTAGTGATGAGGCCCACATGCATTGCCACTGTCCGATTTCGCTCCCAATTCTACACTCTGCATTCCATCTTGCTGACATCATCTCTTCCCGCAGCTTGCCCTTTATGCATATTCCTGGCTCCTCTTGACAAAGCATCCGCCGTCTCGAATACCTGATGTCTGTGCCTACTTGTTTGTTCTAGTGAAACACGTGATTTACCTTTTTCATCTCTATCACCGCACCTCTGCTAATAAATCAAGCATCTTGGTTGCCGGTGAGACGATGCAGTTGGTTTTCCGTGCTGATCTCACGGCTCGACTCAACCTCGAATATTCCGCAGCAATTGCCTCCCGCTCTCTCGCCACATTCCGGTTAGCCTGGGCTCAGGATTCCGGGTGGTTTCGTGTTTCTGATTCAATGATCCGTCTAGTGTCAAGACGGTTCTCTTTCCTATGGTGGTTTTTACTCGACAATGTCTTTGGTGACATTGAGAGTCTTCGTGGTGTTCCCTCCCGAATGTTATGTGGTCATGTCCTGTGGTATCTTCCCTACGGGGGTGGGGTCCTTACCTCTTTTATTTGTGTGATGCTTCTTGTCTTGATTGTGTGTTTTCCTTATTGTGCACCGTAACCTTGTTTGTAATGTTCACTGTTTTTTGTCTGCACTGTGTTTTATTTCTTATGTTTGGTACCTCTGAGGTGACCTCACATATCATATAAAAGTTTTACTGATCATTGATTACTGTGTGCGTAAGCGTGTTCTGTGATCGGTGCTACAATTCTTTCAAGGTGTTTTTTGCACTTTGATGTTGATAATCATTGCTGGCTTGGCCCTGGAATGTTTATATGGTGCCACTTGTTTAATCTTATGTATTCATCATTGTGCACTGTGACCTTGTGTTTATATATCATAGCCTTTATCTCTTGAACTTGTGTGCTGTTTCACGTCTTGACTGTGTGCCCTTGACTTGCAATGTACTTTTGTGTTTTGAGAGCAATGTATGTTTGTTTCTTTTCTTATTGGTACCAAGGGTGACCTCCTACATATTGTTCATGCTTTTGCGGTCATTGAGTTCAGTTTGCATAAGTGTGTCCTGTGAAAATCTTCTTTTTATTCTGTTGTTTTGACATACTGTGTTTCTACTTTATTGTAAGCTTGACTGAGCATGTGTAAATAGTGCCAAACAATTAATACAATGTTTTTCATCCTTGTACTCTCTGACCATGCATTGTGCGCATTCGTTTGTCTGTACAGTATCTTACTTGCTCATGTTGTTCATCTACTATATACCACTGATTCTTGTTCATGCTTCATCGGTCTAATTGACTAGTGTCCACTTATGTGTTTACCGTTACCTATGCTTGAATTGGCATTGTGGTTTTAACATTTATGATTCTAATTTCTTGGTGGCGAGGCCCCAAGCATCTGTATAAAGTGTTGCATGTATCATCCCATTGTTTTCCTTTGTTGCTTTCATCGCCGAGTGCGGCGGGCCTGTATATATTCATTTGTCGAAGATAAAGATTTGTTTGATCTTCACTAATGTACAGGTAAACAATATAACAACCGACGAAAGGTACCGCCATCTGGTGACAAATAAATGTTACAGGGGTGGCGCAGTTTCAGGAAGGGAGCCTCTAAATGGGCAGGTCATATCTATGTAAGCTGGTCTTGATCTGAACAAACTGCTTCCTGCCCAGTAAATAATTCTGAAACATGTTAAGTGCAACACCTCTACTCTAATCCCAATCCTCTCTAACTTAGTTAATAATATGTCATGGCATACAGTATCAAATGCTCTAGAGAGAGATCACAAAAAAGAGCCCAACAACACTTTTTTCAGAATCTAATCTGTCCTGTAAATAATTTATAACATCTAGAACAGCAGTCTCAGTTGAAAATCCCTTACGGAAACCATGCTGATTGTGGCCCAGAATATCGTTAATATCCAGATATGAAATTAACCTATATAATGTAAGCCTCTCCCAGATTTTTACAAACACCGAAATATTGGCAACTGGACGATAATTTGCCACATCAGTTACCAAACCCTTTTTAAAGATAACACTAATTCGACCAAGGGTCATAGGAGAGGAAACGATACCAGTTTGGAAAATATTGTTAAAAATATGAGTTAATGGAACAATCGAACTCAGGGAAACAAATTTTATTACTTTTGGATGGACATCATCAGGGCCAGGGCACTTTGATGAATCCAGTCTATCCGCTTACAGGTGTTAAAAAAAAAGAAGATGAAGAACAACGATCCGTTAAATAATCAGTATAGCAACCACCAGTCAATGTAATGTTTGATATCAGTCTACCTGGTAGTTCTACAAAATAAGTATTAAATAAATCAACAACCCTCTGAGGATCCGACTCCCTAACACCATCATAATCAAGCTGAATCGAATGAGTAGAAGTCCTAGATCTGCCCAATAAGTCATTAATAGACCGCCATTATTATTTGAATAAGTTTGCAACTACAGTCCCTAGTAGTTGCAAACTTATTCAAATAATAATTTCTTTTTGCATGCCGAACCTTTGAATTGAACCAATTTCGATATCTCCTAAAAATTGCTAAATCAGCCATGTCTCTTGATCTCAAAAACACTTTAAATAATTTATTTTTCCTATGTAGACACCTGAGAAGATTCCTATAAAACCATGGCTTTCTACAACGAACAGAATGATTCACAGTAATAACAGGAAAATGAACCTTATAATGTCCTCAAAAAATTGACCCAAAAAAAATCATACGCCTCTCCAGGATCAGCACGAACCAACACTGGTGCCCAATCCACTGCAGATAAAGCCAAACCGAAGATTTCCAGAACTAAAATTTTGCATAATAAAAGAACATACAGATGGTAACTCATTATCAGCGAATGACCCCGATAAACAAAAGATCGGCAAGTGATTGCTGATATGATAAGCAAGTACTCCCGAGCAGCCGGACAAACTATTTGTTATACACAAATCCAATATCGTAGCAGAAACATCAGTGATTCTAGTTGGACTCTCTATTACATTCTCAAAACCAGAAGCAGCAATAATATCCACAAATTTTTTTGTTACACCATCATTTGCACTGTAATTAATATTGAAGTCTCCAAGGCAATACAAAATACTCCCACGTTCATTAATATTATCCAAGAAACCCGAGAAAAATAAAAAAAACTGCTCTGAACAACCCGTGTGGAGGTCGATATATAGTACAGATTACAGACCGATGTAATCCAACAGCAATCATTTCATAATTACGATCAATAACAGTAAATTTAGCAATACCACAGGAAGAGTATTTCTCACAAAAATAGCACCACCACCACCACGACTATTGGAACGTGAAGCAGTGAAAGCACGAAATCCAGAAATCTCACACAAATGTGGGCAATTTTCTTCAAACCACATTTCCGGTTTGAAGAAAAAAACAATTCAAAGCATCCAGTAGTGCCAACATAACATCCATTTTCCCCATTAAGCTGCGAGCATTGATATGTAAAAATTTAAATTCATAATTCCGTGTAGTAATCAATTCACATAGATCTCGAAGCAATACCAAATCAGTAAAACAGTTCATAATAAAAATGAAAAAATAAACAAATTAATTACACATATAAGGAAAAACTAGTTGAAATGCCATAAATCAAGGTCTACCTTACTCTTGATAACAACCACTTTGGTTCCCTCAGCCTTCCCACAGTGTATACGACCATTTCTAAACCAACAAAATTTAATATTGTTTGTTCTCAAAAAATTTCTAGCCTGCCAAAATAACTCCTTGTTTAAAGGCATCAAATTTTCATTTATATAAATTTGATTGTTATACAAAGTTCCAGGCACAACATCCGACATCTTTATTACTGCCCTTCCTTTCTTTAAATACGCATCACAAACTGTTATCTTCCTGAACTGTACTATAATTGGAGATATCCCCTGTGATCCCCTACTAGGTAATCTATGAATAGTCTTGATTTCACCAAACTCAAAATCATCCATATTCAACTTACCTGATATACGGCACAGAGTCACACAAGACATCCTCAGTCTCATTCTTTTCTTCCTTTACTCCATGATTTTCCAAATTTTTATTTATGGTGTATTGCTCTAGATTATTATGTCCCTCACAAAGTAGCTCAATATCAGCAGCCTGCATCCTTACCCTTGACTCTAGCTCCATAATCTTACCATGTGCTACATCAATTGCCTTGTCCACATTACATAATTTATCCAGAAATTCATCATATTTTGTCGACAAGAACTCTACAGATTTTCTTAATTCTATAATCTCAGTCTTAATTTCCACAATCACATCAAGTTTCTTGTTCACTGTATCCAATAATTTCTCATCAACAATACCACCACAAGTATCACTGGAGTCCATCATCAATGAATGCTCTCTGACTCCCGTATGCCCTGAAAAAGAAGCGGGAACGGCAGAGGCAGGGACAACTCGACGTCTACAGTCGTCACAATGCCATTTCAATTTCTTTTCCCTGGACATCCTTCTATATGTAGTTTCAGCTAACAAGCAACATTCATAGTAAAGAATGCCACCATAACATTTGACACCATTATCAAGTGACAGATCTTCACCACACTTTTCGCAGTTTCCTCTTGTCATCATAATAAAATTTCACCACCAATTTAATCTATAAAGTCAAAATTGTAGTATATTGCTATAGATGATCAAGTAGTTGCACTGAAACAAATCACAGAGGCAACACCACAGCTCAACAATGGTGCAAAATTCGATGAATTTTATCCACTGAGTGAACAAGCAGATGACACTATTTCGTCATCTATTAAGCAGACGATAATGCACAAGGAAGTATAAGTCAACTCAACTTCAACACCTCACCAAACATTCAGTGCACAACGCAACCAAAGGTACAAATTTTTCAATACATCAGATGATTACCTCTGAACACTCTATAACCGAACTGAATACATAAGAAGTTCACTGTAACCTTCACAACTCAGTACCTGATGAAACATGATCACATACTTGGAGTTTTTAACTAATTATTATCAGCATCTTTTTTAACAGTGATCAAACAAGATTTAACAACATCGTGACTTGACTGGATTTAACAACATATGCCATGCCACACTGCCTGGATTGTTTAAGAATGATTGATGGCACATGAAAAAGACTTCCAGGTACTGCCCTGGCCTCCAGATTCCCAGGCATCAAAGCAATTGAACATCTGTGGTTTGTGTTTGAACAGCAAATCTGATCCGTGGCAGCTCAACCAGAATTAAAGGATCTACTGGAAATGTGTTGGTACCACATACCACAAGACACCTTTAGAAATCTTGTAATGCCCATGCCTCACTGGGTAAAAGCTGCTTTGGTGGCACGTAAAGGACAACATCATATTCAGCAGGTGGTCAAAATGTTTTGGCTCTTTGGTACATATGCATAACACATAAGGGAAAAAAATCCATAAAAGTATTTAAACATGGCTAAGAAATTTAACAGAACATCACTAAAATGTAAAAAAGAATGAAAAATGAAGAACCTGAAAGGAAGAATTACTATGGAATCTGTTTTCTCAATCTAGTAGAGAAAATGGTACAAATCAAGAAGAATCGTGACTGAACTTTACGAATCATGAAATGTGCACAATAGTTTTGCAATAGTTAAAAGTTGAACAAGCCAAATTTTTGTGTTTTTATGCATATTGACTGAAAACTACTCATTATTTTGTTACATATAAATTTCAGAATCTGTGGTTTTAAAAAGGGCATTTGCAGCAGTCAAAAGGCACTACTGCGTAAAATTCTTAGAAATCAAAAAATCAGTGGGCAAACTAGATTTACACATTTTGCGAAAGCAGCATTTTCTGGCAGTACAACTTGCAAACAAATCAACGGCTATTTATATAAAGGATTTCCATACATACACATGTGGACAGAGTGTGTTTTTTACCTCTAAAGTTGCCCAAGATTTTTTGTAATGTATGCATACAGAAATCTACCACTCAAATTTGAGGCATAAGATCTTGCTTATACATTACACACACAACTTTCATACACAAAGAAAAGCTGTGCCACCTGAATAATTTTAAACATTCTCCCTCCATCTGCCAAATATAATATTTGAAGAAATCTAATTTAAATGTTGTTTTGTTCAGCACACTGCTGGTCTGAATGACATGGTGTGTTCACAATGCTTTGGTCACGAAAGAGTTTTCCCTTATCGAATAGAACAACGTACTGATGAAGGAAGAATATCCCTCCTGCCTGAAGATGAATCATGGCGCAAATCCATTCTGTACAACAGCTGACCATTTTTATCAGAAATTTTATAGGTGAAGCTATTAACAAACTCAGTGTTATGGCAACACTAATGTATTGTGTTCAGACAATATTTATTCTCTGGTTTGTTGGCCTTTTTGGAACATCAACAAACATGATTGGAAGGGAAAGGAAGATGATATACCGGGCATCTGGGCATTTGGTTGTTGTAAAGGGAGAAGGTGTGTGATATGCCGGTAGATGGCAGTACAATGCTCCCAAGATAGGAAGTGCAGGTGCGTGGCTAGTTGCATTCCAGACCAGCAAGAAGAAGGCTGTGTTTGCAGAAGTTGCTGACGGACATTACAAGATGCCATATTTTCAAAGGAACAATGGGTATTTATTGTGGAAGTGCAACAGGAACCACATGCACACGTACTAAATCAATTTCATCGAAAGTATCCTGATGTGCCTGTGCCCAACAAATCAACAATTATGCGAGTCATCAGCTGTTTTCGAGAGACTGGGAGTGTTGGTGACAAGAAGAAGGTGAGGAGGTCCCATGTGTTAATGGACGCCAAACTCGAGAAGGTACGGGCAGCATTACAACATTCGCCAATGAAGAGTTTGCGTAAACTGGCGGCGCAACAACAGATGTCGTATGGGAGTGCACACAAGGCTATAAAGAAATTATGTCTCCGTGCGTACCATGTCTACTGTGTACAAGAACTGAAAGAACCGGACACGCACCTACATATTGTGTACTGTAGGTGGCTAACGACATTGGTGGGATGTCACGGAATAGACCTGTTGGATAAAGTATTTCTCAGTGATGAGGCATATTTTTACCTTAGTGGACATGTCAACAGTCAGAACAACAGATATTGGTCGACAGAACACCCATATGTGCTGTACGAAACGCAGTTACACACATTGAAAGTCGAGGTGTGGTGTGCAATTTCACGATGGCAAATAGTGGGGCCCATATTTTTTGACACAACCCTCAACAGCCAGTCGTACCAGGAAATCATTATGCAATTTGTTGCACTTCTGGAAGCAGACGGATATTATTGTTACCTGCAACAGGACGGGGCAACATGTCATACGTCTTGTGACACCCTGCAGTATCTTGACAACATGTTTGATGACTGCCTGATTTCAAAAGGTTTGTGGCCCCCAGATCACCTGATTTATCTCCACGGGATTTTTCTTCTGGGGGTATCTCAAAGGTTGAGTATACCGACAGAATCCACATACCATAGACAAACTGAAGTGGTGCATTACCAGCAAGATTATGTCTATCAACTGTATGCTCCTATGCAAGGCGGCATCCAACATGTTTAAGAGGGCTCACACCTGCCTTGAAGCTGTGGGTGGACATTTCGAAGACCTCCTGTAAACAAGTACATATGTCATTTGGTGTCATTTGTTGTCAGTATCTTGTTTTCATTTTAAACCCATGATATGTCCGTATTTTACTAGTTTTCTACATATTGAACACATTCTGGATGCCGGATTGCATGATAAAATGATCACCCGGTATATGCAGTTTACAGTAAAACTAATCCATAATTACCAAGGGCAACTGAATAAAAACATGAACACTATCATTCTGCATCCCTCCCACAACACACATCACTTCCATCAACAAAATGAATAAAATTGAATATACATGTTAGTTACACATTTTATAGTTTTTGTGTTCGCTGTTCAAACATTCAAGATTTACAAAACTTCATGAATATTATTTTGACACATTTTTTGAATGCTTTGGAAAAACTTCCCACTTTGCTAAACTTCTACCTTTGTCTCACAGTAAACAAAACAAAAACAAACAAACACCAGGTCTCTCAAAATCAAACATGAAAAAAGGATTTATTTACCTATATACAGTCAAACCTCGATTTAACGAACTTCAAGGGACCATTTTCCTCGATTTTACGTGCAAGACGTAAAATCGAGGAAGCCTTTTGAATGAAACATTCAACTTAAGCTAGTGTTCATAACAGGATACGTAAGCAGCTAAGTTCACTTTCTTTCAGTGAAATTTAAATTAGTATAGTATTTTTAATTAGGAAATTTATTATTAAACATGTTACAATACATACACATTTACTTTGCATATTAAGTACATAATTTACAGATATTGGACTTCAGTACATAGCATCGAAATTTACGTGTACTTTAAAATTGTGAGAAAAATATGATAGTTAATTTTTTTCCGAGCATTTAGCTTCTTAAATAACTACTTCAGTATCATAAACTGCATGAAACAGAACATCAATTAGTACTAATTAACTTTTAAAAATGGAATATGCATTGATTACCTTTTTACACTTTAGAAAAAATGCAGATTGCTTTTTTTTTCTGAACCTTTAGCTTTATAAATTACAGCTTCAATTTTATGAAGTGCATGAAAAACATCATCATTAATGAAAAAACCATTAGGAAGAACCACTCACTCACCATAAAGATCATGGTAACCTCCAATGACCACACACTTCCAACACGTCATTCATTGTGATGTAACTGGGCTTCCACAGGTTTACAGACTTCTTGCTTACGCTTCTTATTTTCGGGTGTGAAACATCGTTTTTTTTTTTTTTTCTTTTGCCTTATAAGATGTTACTATAATGCTTGTCAATTCGATAAAAATCACACATATAACTCATTCATACAATTCAAGTAAAAACTATGTACATAACCTTACATTCACAGGTGATTAAACCTTGGTCAACTCTAATTATCAAACTCCTCCTTCTGTTTCACAACCTCTGCTACTCCCACTGCAAGTGTCACACCCATTCAGCCCCGCACATCCAATCCTCTAGTACTTTCGACAGACCCCTGTCATCTTCAGGAGGCAGGTGTGTCTCACCCGCCCACCACAGCTCAAGTGAGCAGAGCCATCGAGGCATGGGCTCCAGTCGCTATCTCTAAATCGTTGTGTCTCTGGTGCCATCTATTGTCCCTGCTGCTCTTTTTTCCCTCTTTCTTTTTATGCTGCTGTTCAATTTTTATTAGGGCTTTCCATTGTTCGTTTAGGTTACTTGGCTCATTAATGTTGCATAATCTTGATCTGTTTTTTCAATTAACACTGATTCTGCAATTCTTAACTGCTTTTCATTTTTACAGCTCTTAATAATTTTAATATCTTCAAACCTTGGACATTTTTGATTTTCCATACAGTATTGGGTCAATGCTGCATTGACCCAATACTGTATGGAAAATCAAAAATGTCCAAGGTTTGAAGATATTAAAATTATTAAGAGCTGTAAAAATGAAAAGCAGTTAAGAATTGCAGAATCAGTGTTAATTGAAAAAAACAGATCAAGATTATGCAACATTAATGAGCCAAGTAACCTAAACGAACAATGGAAAGCCCTAATAAAAATTGAACAGCAGCATAAAAAGAAAGAGGGAAAAAGAGCAGCAGGGACAATAGATGGCACCAGAGACACAACGATTTAGAGATAGCGACTGGAGCCCATGCCTCGATGGCTCTGCTCACTTGAGCTGTGGTGGGCGGGTGAGACACACCTGCCTCCTGAAGATGACAGGGGTCTGTCGAAAGTACTAGAGGATTGGATGTGCGGGGCTGAATGGGTGTGACACTTGCAGTGGGAGTAGCAGAGGTTGTGAAACAGAAGGAGGAGTTTGATAATTAGAGTTGACCAAGGTTTAATCACCTGTGAATGTAAGGCTATGTACATAGTTTTTACTTGAATTGTATGAATGAGTTGTATGTGTGATTTTTATCGAATTGACAAGCATTATAGTAACATCTTATAAGGCAAAAAGAAAAAAACAAAAAAAAAAAAAACGATGTTTCACACCCGAAAATAAGAAGCGTAAGCAAGAAGTCTGTAAACCTGTGGAAGCCCAGTTACATCACGATGAATGACGTGTTGGAAGTGTGTGGTCGTTGGAGGTTACCATGATTTTTATGGTGAGTGAGTGGTTCTTCCTAATGGTTTTTTCATTTATGAATTGCACGTAAACTATGCGCACTTTGCAAGAAGTTAATACCTTAAAAGTGCAAATATAATAATCATCATTAATATTGAAGCGCATCAAGTAGGGTTTAAACACATTCTATACCATTAACAGCATAACTAATGCAGCTAACTTTTGGTTCTGCTTCATCTTCTTCATCAAAATCTGATGCATTTAGTCTGATCTGTTCATCTAAAACATCATCATGGAATTGATTGCATTTGGCAGGTATGCGCATTTGCGCCACAATCAACATAATCAGAAAACACAATAACTGATGAGGCAATTTCATTTCATTTTGCAAGATCGTCATCCGCAAAATTATCAGCAGGATTTTCAGTACTGGACCCATTTTCTTCTTGTTCACAACCTAAGAAGCCTGCTTTGTCAAGGCAGTTTTTAATGGTTTCTGTCATAACTGCATTCCACGACTGTCGCACGAAATGCATTGCATCAAGAATGTTAACTTTAGATGCTTCATCCTTTGCGTCGATAACAGAAAGTACTTTTCACATTTCACATGAGAAGCTTTCAATAATGGGTTTTAAAAGACATAATGACACCCAGATCCAGCAGTTGCAATTCACTAGTACAATTTGCTGGGGGAAAAATGACTTGAACGTTTTTCAGATTGTTTACCTGAGGATGTGCAGCACACTGATAAATTAATAAGAGGATTTTTCTCTTTTTTGCCTGCATCTGAGTATCCAAGGCTTCTACATAATTTTTGAATAAAGCTGTGGTAACCCACAACTTTTTATTTGCTTCATATTTGGTGGGCAAGGATTTTGCATTTTTGAAGCAAGGTGGTTTAGCAGGTTTGCCTATAACTAATGGCTGCAATTTTTCTGACCCGTCTGCATTGGCAACTAGAAGAACAGTGGTTCTGTCTTTTGATTTCTTTCCTCCATGGCAGGTGTCATTTTGAAAACACAGTGTTTTATCTGGATGCAGGTTATAAAACAGTCCAATTTCATTATCATTAAAAGTGTCACACAGCATGTACCCTTCAATAATTTGTTGCAGCTGTTCATTTTTCCACGTTTGTGCCATCACGGGATCAACGCATTTGCTTTCGCCAGATAGAGCTCTATACACTATGTTATGTCTTTGCTTAAAATGTTCAATCCATCCATTTGAGGCGGTGAATTCTTTATTTGAAGTCGCTGGGCAAGATGAACTGCTTTTTCCTTCAGAAGTGGCCCACTAATAGGTAAATTACTAGCTCGTGTTTGTTGAAACCAAGTGACAAGAGCGTTTACCAGCTCACTCAGGGGTGATGCTTTCATAGATTTCCTTCTACTTGAAAACTGCTCACACTTTGATGCACAGCTTTCAATTTCTTTCCTATTTTTTGCTATGGTACACAACATTGACTTGAAAATGTTGAGTTCCTTGCTGCAGCAGTCTGTGATCCTGGGTTCACATCAAGCTGCAACAAAATGTCCATTTTTACAATGATTGAAAACCTTTTCTGCTTTTTTTTTTTTTTTTTTTTTTTTTGCTGCAGTCATTTATTTTTTTTAAAAATGCTCTCACAAAATACAAAATACACTTATGCAAACTACAGTGCTCAGTCAATTTCATTTCTAACTTTTCTAGTGCTATCTACAGTATGTTCATCGAAACTTTATTCATAAATGAGCTGTGTTGTATAATTTGACCTGTAGATTTGACACTGTGAAGAAAAGAAGAAGCACAATTTGGGAAAGAGTTCCAGAGGTTCAGGAATGGGTACGTACAATGTGTGCCCCCTGACTTCACAGAAAGCTATTGTTAAGTCTGTAGCTGAAAACAAGAATCCCCAGGGTACTCTAGATTTCCTCCTCCATACAGCCCTCTTTTTCCTGCTTCCAACCTATGCAAGAAAATTTTGTGCTCCTTTGCAACTTGTTGGTCATTCCTTTGCCCTGTAAGAAGCTTGTGCTTCATAGTCGGAGGAAAGGCGAACTGATTTATGATTCCATCAAGCTGTGTCGCAGATGGTGTTATTTGAAATGCTGGTTAGCTGCATGCATAAACTTTTCCTGTTACGCTAGCTCTCACTTTAGCTAACTTTTAAGATAAAAATGCTGGTTAACATAGTTTGTGGTTTAGAAGAAATAAAAAATGTTTGCTAAATTGAGGAAATGTGTTCGTTAAATCGGGATACGTCAAGCAATAATTTCAATGTGGTTCTGTCCGGACCACAAAAAATGTGCGTAAAATCACAGAATTCATTAAATCGCAGTCCGTTAAACAGGGGTTCGACTGTATTTTTATTGTCTTACACAATGAATCATACATTTCTGAAGAACAGATTTAATTAAAGAAAAAATTTCCTCCCAGCAGGCAAGACTTATGTACATGTTTTTTAGTCCTGCTGGCACAGGCTCTCTCCCTTTCCTGAAACATGTATGCATGCACATGATTTTTGCTAGTCAAATGAAAAAAATGAGGCCTACCAGAACTATCAGCTTCACTAGGAGTTTCCATGGTTTCATTTACGCCAGGTTCCCTATAACCTGTCAGGTGTATAATACCTAATAAGAAAGAAATTAATAAACTGTTTTAATCAGCTCTTAACAGACAACAAACATAATTTAAAACTCACACAAAATCATACTGATTTACTAGGCTATGACACATCAATGTTAGTTATTCAAAATGAAACACCATGGTTAGAAAAAACCCTAACAGAACAGTACTTTAATACATAATAAGTGCACTATATTCCTGCATTGCAATATCTCTATACATCTTATTTATGCGATATAAAGTAGATATAAAAAAACACAGTGAAAATTAACCAACAATTGGCTTTTTCATCTCTAATTTTTCTGTTTCCCGCATTTAGCGTTAGATAATGTGGCCATACTACTCTTTTGTAACATCCATACCTCAATATATCTAGTTCTAGCTGAGTTGAAAAAAAGAGAGGGTGGGCGTTCACACTTACCGTAATTAGATGGTAGGTCCACACATTTGTGCTGTCCATATATCATGTAAAAATATCAATGAAGAATAGAAAGAGGTGCTAAAACTTCATATCGTCATTTGAAAAAAACTTGAATCGTCAATGGAAATGGGATGAAAAAAGGTGGCGAAAAGCTTGTCGTGATTCTTCTTACAGATGAACAAAAGTTGAAAATAAGCTGGTGGAGGATAAAAACACAAGTAAGTTTAAATATTTTTATGCATATGTGGTATAAAAATCACATTCAGAAGCTGCATGGTCACTGTATCAGTTAGATGCATTTCGTTCCCATAAATCTGGGTCATCATCATTAGCTCTTCACATCAGTTTTCAGATTTATTTATTTTTTGAGAATTTTTTACCATCGGTTTTCAAGTTTTTTTTTTTTTTTTTTTTTTTTGAGAAATGTAACCATTGTTGCTGCTCGCACTGATTGCAGTGCGAGCAGCAACAACCTGAAAACCGATGTGAAGAGCTACTGATGATGACCCAGATTTATGGGAACGAAATGCATCTAGCTGATACAGTGACCATGTAGCTTCTGAATGTGATTTTTATACCTCATATGGGTAAAAATATTTAAACTTACTTGTGCTTTTATCCTCCACCAGCTTATTTTCAACTTTTGCTTATCTGTAAGAGGAATCACGACAAGCTTTTTGGCACGTTTTTTCCTCCCATTTCCATTGACGATTCAAGTTTTTTCAAATGACGCTATGAAGTTTTAGCACCTCTTTCTATTCTTCCTTGATATTTTTACATGATATATGGACAGCACAAGTGTGTGGACCTACCGTCTAACTACAGTAAGTGCAAACGCCCACCCTCTCTTTTTTCAACTCAGCTAGAACTAGATATATCAAGGTATGGATGTTACAAAAGAGTAGTATGGCCGCATTATCTAATGCTAAATGCGGAAAACAGAAAAATTAGAGATGAAAAAGCCAATTGTTGGTTAATTTTCACTGTTTTTTTTTATATCGAACAGTACTTTGTTTGATTTGTGTATTCACTGGAGTGAATGTAGGTTGACAGCCAAGACAAATTCGTCACACATTATAAATAAGTAAGATACATGGCCTTTTCCCCTGTAAGCCCATTCAAATCTAGCAAAGTATGGTATATTCCTTGCAAAGGAATGCTAAACAATTTAAGACAACCCAAGTAATTTCCACTCAGCACAAATCCTAAATAAAGCAAAACTTTTTTCAATTACTAATAAAAAAACTTCTATTACGGGGATTTTTACTAAGAATTTTTTATTTTAATTACAAATTTTTGGAGAAAACTCTTCTCCTTCTTCAGGCTGTTTTTTGTTGTCTTGCTACTAGGATAGGGACAACAAAGGACAGCCTGAAGAAGGAGAAAATTTTTCTCCAAAAATTTGCACCTAAAATAAAAAATTTCCTAGTAAAAATTCCCATAATAGAAGTATTTGAATAGTAATTGAATTAAGAAACTAAGAAGCCAATTTTCAACATGAGCTTTATTCAAAAACTTTTTGTTCACAAGGAATGCCATCCACAGAATAGACAATCCTAGTATGTACTTCTTTTGCATCTCATATTGCTCTCTAATGCTCTTCCTCTGCACCTTTGCACCAAAGTTTGGTCTGATTAGTATTTCCACAGATTTTCTGTGCAGAAATTGTTTTCATGATGATCTAAATCTCTAGCTGGCACCAGACTACCCATTTGTTTTTGTTTGCTGTCATAAGACTTTCAAATGAATTAATGAGAGCGAAAAATAATTGCATCTCTTTTGAAAAAGTCTGTTATGGCATACTACTGAATCACCTACTCCTCCTCTTTCACACTATGCATACTGTATACAAGGTGTGTCAACACAGTACAGTGAATGGACAGTAAAACTGAACAACAGGTAATATATTTAAGATGAATATTAAAAAAAAACCTTACATTACCAGACTTCAAAATAATCCTCCAGGGATACAATACACTTCACTTTTGGCATTATTCATATAACTGTTGCAAGCTGGAAAAGTCTTCCTTTGTTATTATCTACAAGTGGTCATCACATTCACAAGAATGTCCAAATTGTCCACAAATTTCTTTCCTTTCAGCACTGATTTTAGTCAGAGAAACAAAAAGTAGTCTCTGGATCATATTGGAAGCACCAAGTCTCATCTCCTTTAACACTCGACCCTAAGAATGAGGGATTCCCACCACACATGCTAAAGAAATCCTTGTATGCCTTGAACCTGTGGAGTTTTTGCTCCATGGTTAGTGGAAAAAATCTTGTACACAGATTTTGCACTTCCCCAAATCTTATTTCAAAATCATATGGATTGTTTCATGATAAGTACCCAGTTACTCAGAAATCATTTGCAAAGTTATTCAATTATCATCTACTATGAGTTTATGCACTTTTCCTATGTTTTCAGGAATTTTGGAGGTCACAGACCTTTCACAATTTAATAATTTCTAAAAAAAAAAAAAAAAAAAACATCTTATATACCAGTGCATCTTACATTCCAAAAAACATGGACATTTATAAATATGTAATAGATCAAATAGATATCAACTGAAAATTTCTATCCATTAAAACTTGGTAATTTTATAGAGCTACTGATATTATGATTAAAGAAAATAGAAATAAAACTGAGAATTCATACTTTTATGTCAGAACATAAAAGTATGAAATGTCAAGAACATAAAAGTGTCATGGAATCTTATAGTTTAAAACCATCCATGTACATGAGATACATTGATGATGTATTTGTGATTTGGCCCATTCAAAACAAGACTTACATGCATTCACTGAGGCCCTACTTCTGTTTACCCAACAATACGTTTCACAACGGAACTGGAAAACAATACTTCTTTAGCTTTCCTGGATATTCTTGTGACAAGACATCAGTCCTCACATCTACTATTATTTATGGTGTATAGGAAGCCAACTTCTAAGCCTTCCCTAATCCAAACTCGTCAGCTCACCCCAAAGGTTATAAAATGTCTGCCCTCCGATTCATGCTTAATAGAGCCTACACGCACACCTCCAACCACAATCTTAGACAAGAGGAAATAAAAAAGAATTATCAGATTGCTCGGAACAACGAATATACAGATATGATGCTTAATAGTATATTGAAACAATTAAGCCGCTGTTCACGATCCAACTGTCAGGGGACAGAACCACATGCAGATTTGTAGGTCCAATCTAGTATATACCGTGTTTAGTGGACACCTTAGGAAATATTTGCTGCAGGAACCAGTTATCTTTTGGAATCAAAACCAACAACATCCTATTCCATATTAAGAATGACCACGCCGATGCAGGCATTGAACAAAAACATGGAATTTATTCCATCCCATTGAAACCTCTGGATGACTCAATGAAAATTAGTGTTTATATTGGATCCACAACCAGATTGATTGGAATTCGACTCAAGGAGCATCGATACGATGTGAAATGTGGGACCAATAACACGGCCCTATCCAGAATTACAAATAGAGGAACACATTACCCTGAGTGGTCAGAGGTATCAGTCCTGGCCGTGCCTCGATCAAGGTTTAACATTTTATTTATTGAGAGCTACTATGTTTGGAACGCAGCAGACAGATGCTGCAACGAAGAACTTCCATTTCATTTACCAGCTCCATGGAAATCAGTCGTGAAGAGTACATTTTCTACATAACAAAGATTTCCTTCACAGACAAAAGAGGGAATAGCCAGTAACCCCAAAATAGACTGTTACACAGTACCAGTTGGGACTTTAACTTCCATTTTAGATTTAAATTAATTAATTCATCACGTTATAATTTAATAGATAAGTATATAGATTGTACTCTCTTATTTACTATGACGTTTATTGGTCATATGACAGATCGTTGTATGTATATATAGTTGACGTTCACAAAGTCTCCTGTGTCACTACATCTGAAGAAGGGTCGTGCTGACCTGAAAGATTTCATGTAGTTGTTGAGAGTTTGGTGACATGTTTTTAGCCACGACTTTTTGTATATTAAAGCATTTTAATGTTGAGCTAGAGATGTCACCGAGTTTTTAACTATTTATTTTCTAAAATCGTGTATGGACGGAAGGAATTGCTGCATTAGTGTTTTATGGTATCTCAGAACATTTGGATGATAAGCTCTTGGAATTTTTGTTTTAATGCAGGTGATGTGAATACAACATTCAGTTCCATTTCAGGAATTATAATCAAAGTAATTCAGTCAACAGAATAAAAGAAATGATTTAGAAACATCATAATTAGCCATTCAGGAACAAATGACAAATCACTTGCAAAATGTCTTTAGTTTGCCTTTTGTGAAGCCACGAAATCCTGTTCTGCATCTCATGTATTGTTGGTATTTCATGTGTTAAATACATTCTAGTTGGAAAAACAACAATCTACCCCTAATTGTAATATTTCTTTTTGTCCTATGTTTCTATTGACTTTCTTTAGCAGCAGAGCTAGTTTCTTTACCCCACGATCATGGGTGTGCACAGGCCTTATGTAAACACAGTGTACTGATAAGAGGAAACAATTGAAGAGCTGATAATCAGAAGCCCATTACAAAACTAATGGCTATCTTAACTGATATTCCAACAGTAATATCCAAAACTTGTAGTTTTTTAAATAGTAAAATGACCCACTTAAATTTTTGAAATTAAAAAGAACTAAAGACAAAAACAATTACACTGTACCATTTTACAATTAACTAAACTGCTAGCAGTCAATTACATGGCACAAGTAGCCAAATTGTAACATACACTGGGAGGTGGGAGGGATACAAGTAGTTTTTCAAAGCACATGTACTGAAGTATTTTGAAGTTGTTAACATTTCAGAAAAAAAATATGTGCCTCATTCCATTCTTGACACAACGCTGCACCTCAACGATTTGGAAGGTATACTAAACATGTAGAATTACTATCTTGAAGTTATGTGGAATCATAATTCTGGAATAAGTAAATTACAGAATAATACTGAACTAAATGACTATGCAAACTCAATTACTTCATGTATCCCTCAAGTTGTCTAAGGCTACTCATTCAGAGTTCAATGATATCAACAAGTTTCTCTACAGTTATGCAAGAATATCTTGGCTCCACATCAGAGCCAGTTTCCATGTCAAGACAACACTGACTGCAACATGCCATACTGACATGTTGGCACTGACACTTGAAAAAATCATACATAGCACACAGATCTTCATAATGATGCCAGCTAAGGCTTCAAAGCTTTCTTTATAGTGGATCAACAAACTACTCTTAATAAACTGAAGTAACCAGAGGAGGGTTTAAATTGCAGCACACCGAGACAAGAAAAACCAGATGCCCCAAGTAAATGCATTTTAATATAAAAAACACTTCCAATTTTAAGTTTATATTTAAATTACATACAGATTTTTTATCACAAAAAGAATCAGCATATTCTTCTAGAACAACTCAGAAATTTTTAACACTCATATAATTTAAAACTAGGCATTTAAATAAAAACTTATGTAGCATTTTCTAGCAGTTTAATTTGCACAATTTTGAAATTTCATTTCACCATCAATTTGTATATTTACAAATAAAATAGTTTAATTTTAACATATTTCTGAAACACTTGCTTGAAGATTTTGTCGTTTAATTTTCAATGTAAGCAATATTATCTTTTATATTTTTTTATACAATGCTGCTGGCAATGTTCACTGTAAATTGATCGAATCATTGAGAGAAAGAGGAAATTAATAGATATAAATTAGCAAAATTACTTACAAGTAAAAATTTTTTTCTCAATTTCTTTGAGGAAAAATCTACTATATCATGAAATGTCAGTGTTTCTACAATGCTTGAATTAAGTGACAAAGCTGCAAATGCACTCATTCTTTCCTGAAAACCAGAACTTCTTAAATAATCATAAATGGTTTTCAAAAGAGAAGAACTTCATTCTCCATAGGCCTTACTGCTGCATATGCACAAGTAAATCCTTACAATAACATCAATGTTTGGAAAAGTTGAATCAATTCTTCTTTTCCTAATAATATTGCAACATATTCACAACACAAGGCTCATATTCTAGATTCCTAGATTCAGATCTATTTTAGGGACTTAAGTTACTTTCAGGACAAAAAAGGGACCTCATAAAAACTATGGAAACAACAAAAATGTCACTCAAAAGTTTTTTTGTTTTTTTTAAACCCCTACCATAAAGTCGGTTAAGGTCAAACCAAAAAACTTGTTCTAACTCTTTTCAATGCATATTAACTCGTTAAGTTCAATTTTTAGCTTGTCTTCCAACTTTAACTCAACTTTTAAGTTCATCAATTATTTTAGCCAATATTAAACAACCAAAAATAAGGTTTTTTGATTTGACACTGGATGGGGTATGGCTAATTTTGTTTTTGTTTATAGTCAAAATATAGAAATATGCCGAGTGCTTTCATGCTTTTACACCTCCATTTGTTATCATTTCTTTTTAATACCTTAAATATTACATATCACATTTAACTTCAGTTAACTGGTCCTTTTACTACTTTACTTTTCTTTCTTTTTGACCTCTCAAAAAATGGAGTCATTAGAGATGATGAGTTTTTTCTCAATGTCCTTGCTTGTATGTCCTTCCAAATAGCCCATGAGCTACCTGCAGTTCTTCAAAGCTTTTTCTTTTCAGCACAAATGTAATATATGATGATGCTTGTTCAAGGAGTTTGTCAGTTGCACTCTTTTTCTGGATTTCTTTTCTTTTCATAACCAAATCTTTCTTCATATTATCAAAAGCTTTCTTCTTTTCTTCATTTTCTACTTGTAAGGTCTAGGACACAATAAATATCTGTCTTAAGCATGATTACAAAGATACTCTACAACTGCACATACTCATCATCCTCAATGAACATACACTTTATTCGAAATTAAAAACAACTATGTACAGCTAAGAGCATATTAAAAAGTTAAAAGGCGAGCACTTTCGGTCCCCCAAGGGGCCATTATCAAGAAAACAAGTGAACTTCTGTTATATATGAGATATGTCGATGACATTCTGGTCTTCTGGCCGCACACCATTGAATTACTTCGATCTTTTACCTTGGAATTGTCATCAGTATTCCCAGAGCGTTTACACATTCCTCATCCATACAGTCAAGACAAAAAGAACTTAATTATATTCTACGGACCACGAAACAGTTCGGGTACCCAGAAACATATATCTCAAAACTAATTGGGAAACAACAACGCTTGCAACATACTACGCTGACAAGAGAAATAGTAAATAAAACATTTGTTGGGTCGTTAGATTATAACCCTAACATTAAAAATGCCCTGCAGCGTTTCTGTAACAAACACCAGGTACAATTTGGACTACGAACAAAAAATATTTTCAATATGGTTCGTTGTGATCGTGATCAAGTAAAAATAAATGACAAATATGGAATATACTGTATACCTCTTCAGTCTCCTAAACATGAAGTCCAACCTTGTTATCATATAGGCTCCACCCTCAGGATGTTGGGTTTGAGAACGTCTGAACATAAATACAATATTTCTAGAAAGGCGATGTTGACCTCCTTAGCCAGGAAAGTTAAAGTGGAACAAAAATGTCTCATTTGGGAACAAATGAGACATTTTTGGCATATACTGGAAACAAGACTGATACCTTTTTCAATGAAGCTTTATTTATTCTATGGTACGATAATTCATGCTGTAATGAAGATTTACCATGTTATGTACCGAACCCATGGCGACAATACATTCGAACACTTAGACCACCTATAAACACTTAACTTAACCTAAAGACTTTAAGATATAAAAAACTATATATGTTTTACCATGTTGTTATTGCTACTTTGCGTTGCTATGGTAACTACAAGTGACTAACCCTGTATGTATTATAAGGCCCCACTCACAGGAAATCTGGGCTCACTTGTTGGCTTCATAATGGCCCCTTGGGGGGGGGGACCGAAAGTGCTCGCCTTTTAACTTTTTAATATGCTCTTAGCTGTACATAGTTGTTTTTAATTTCGAATAAAGTGTTTGTTCATTGAGGATGGGTATGTGCAGTTGTAGAGTATCTTTGTAATCGTGCTTAAGACAGATATTTATTGCGTCCTAGATACATACTGTGCATGAGTAAAATAATAAGTTCTACTACTTGTAAGGTTTCTTCTTTTGTCCTTTTCTCTCTCTCTCTCTCTCTCTCTCTCTCTCATCTTCTCTTTCAGCTTGGTTTCCTCTAAGTACTGATGATACTTACTTCTTGCATTTCTTCCATAGGCAATGAGCTCTTTTATGAATGGAACACAAGCAGGTTCATTGCCATAAAACTTCAAGGCGTCATGACGCTCAATCGTTCATTCAAAGCTCTTTCTTTCATAGCAGCTGTCTGCTCTGCTCTGTAATCACATGCCCAGATGTTGAAAAGCCTCTCTCAACATCGCCATTACCATGTGGCAATGAAAGGCAGGCTTTGACTACTTTTGTTACTTCCTTGCATTTTGGGTCATTCATTACATTCTTTACTACAAAAACTTCTTTTCAAAATGTTTCAAGGTCTCCGTTATTGATTCCTATAAGTGTTTCTACTCTAATCATCTTCCACTCATTGATCAGGCAGTCTGTATGGACATCAAAAGGCATCATCCTTGACACTTTCAGAAGTTTTGCTTCACTGCTGGTAGATTTGCAAGTTTCCAGATTTAAAAAAGCCATATCAGGAAGGATAGTCTCTTTCTTTATGTTGCATTTCTCCTGGAGGTACTTTCCAGACATAATGAAGCATTTCTGAACTTTGGATTTGAAGCTCAGGGCTTCTACTTTAACTATCTTCAGCTTGCTCTGGACTTCCTCACTTATATAAATGCTGTGAGGGGTTTTTTAAAGAACTGCTATCAAAGGAAAAGTCCTGATTTGTCTCAGGTTCGCAAACTCTATTACTAATATTCCTCAAAAGTTCCTCCAAATGCTTGTACAGTACATAAATCATGGGTTTCTTTTTGGAAAATCAGAGAGTACTCAGAGAACATCTTAGTACTTGAGATGACAAAAATAATTTTAGCTTTCATCAGAGGATTTGTTAAGTATGAAGAAATGATTTTGTAGGACTGGTTTTTCATCCGTGATGACTTGCAGTGGTACAAATTTTAGAACATATTTTGTTATGGAAGGACATTGCTCAAGGAGTCGAACAGCTGCTGGTCCTAGTGTCAATCACCTTGAGGAGACATGTTTGATAAGAACTTTGGAAAGAAGCTGAAGATCTTGTAGAGTATTCTGGAAGTCTTCAAATCTTGCTGAGAATTCATGAAAAAAACTGTAAACCAATACAAGTTTAGACACAGATTCCCCAAATTCCTCCAGGCCTTTTTGAAATGCATTGTGCAGATGGTAAATGTCACAAGTTTCAATCTGCACAAGGCCATGGCCTCTCAATGCTTCAACTTCATCATTCATCAGCCTAAAAACTTTTTTGTTTATGTTTGATCCATCACTACCAACTGTCACAAATTTGAGTGGCAACAAATTACTGTCATCAAGGACTTCACTTAATTTCTTCTTCAAGTCCTCTCCAGTTGCATGGCCAATAAGACATGTCCTGAGATGTCTAATTTTCACCTTTTGAGATTTGTCAGACCAAAATCGAATTTTGATTTGCAGTTCTTTATGTCCAACATCATTTAATGTCTCATCAAAGCATAAGCTGAAATAAGAATTCCTCATTTCATCCACTAGTTTATTCTAAAAAATAAGGTCCAAGTGCAACTGATACAAGGTATGAAACTTTGGCAGCAGAAAAAAAAGTAGTGAGATCTAGTTGAGGGAACATAGCTTGAAATGTTTCTTTGAAATCAGAGCAAGATGCATAATAGTGACAAAAAATACATTTCATGGCCAGGATCAGTTCTGCAGAAATGGAGGCATCCTTCTCACTTATCATCTTGAGAATTCCAATTCTAGACTGACCCAAATCAGGCCTACATTCTACATTGCATGTTGAAGTTTCTAAAGCTGCATTCTATGATGGTGAAGAAATAAGTTATGATGTTGAACAGACCCTAAGTCCTTGTAATGCTAGTTTCGACTGTTAGAGATTCCAAGTTTTATTTCACAGTTTTTTGTATGCTTTCTTGTGGTAACATGTTGACTAATTTTTTCAAAACCTTTGGTAACATTTATTTCAGAATCACAAACAATACATAACACTTCAGGGTCACTTATAATTTTTACTCATGTCCCGATTTGATGTCCAAGTGAATCCTTCTGTAGCAAGCAACCAATCTTTACCAGGATGACACTTCGCCATTTTCACTTAACAAAGTAAAACTTTTAGCCTAATTTTTTTCGTATATTCTCTATGCATCTATAACAAAAAAAAAAAAAAAGAGTTTAGTTTCCTTAAAAAATATTAAGCATATTTATAGACAGAATCTCAGCTCTTCAATAACCTAACAGTCTCAGGATGGAAAAAATACAAGAAGTGGCCAAGGGAGACCTACAGGAAAGAAGAAAGGTACAGCTACCACAAGAAATGGAAGAAATGCCAGCAAAAGAGGAAAGACTCCAGAGCAAAAACCATAAAAAAAAAAAACACTTAACAATGGGAAAGGGCCTTGAAGAGGCAATTTAACATCGTATCCAGGATGAAAGGTTGAAACTTACCAATTTTTTAAGACAACGGGCCTGAATTGTTGCAACTTGACTAAAAAATAATACTGAAAATCATAAAAATTTACATAAATTATTCAAAAAGATTTCATGTACCCATTTTTAGGGACTTTAGGAGCCTAAGATTAAAAAAGGGACTTTGTTTTTTTAATCCTAGGCCCTTAAAAATGGACTTTAGGGACCAAGTATGAGCCCTGCACAACAGGAACACTTGAACATGTCACTGACCTACCTGAATTATACCAAATTTTTTGCAAATTCAGATATTCATGTTTGAATTCACATGAATGATCCAACTGGGGCTATATATTGCACAAAAGCATGAGCGTGCGCGCAAACTCACACACACACACTACACAGGAATGTATTTGTGTGGCTGGTTCACTTTCCTCCCTTGTCACTCACATTATCCTGGGGAGTCTTGATTCTTTAAAAATTGGCTTCATGGAGTAAGCATTCCAATTTCAGGCTTTTCACTGTCACCCTCAAATTTGTTAAAATACCTTTAAAAACTATCTGCTCCAGCCTCCAAACCTTCCACACCTCCAGCTGTCAGTGAGATCTGTTAAAGAAATGCCCCCCCCCCTTCTCGCTTGAGTTCTGAGTTTGACTTTGCGAGGAAGAAGTAACTTCGCTGGTTTACTGAACTCACCTTAGCCTGTGATTCTTGTTGCATTCTTGGTTATCCTTGTTTCAAAATGAATTGATATTTAAATAATTAAATAAATTGAAAGAGTAACAATGCAATTATAGTATGAAGTGCATTATACTACTCAGTTTTAATAGCAGAAATGCAAAATGTTATTATTTTCATAATAAGATAAAATGGTTATTATCACATGTATTCCCAAAATTATGGTGTTCCTCAATATGCAGCACCCTGGGGCAAGGCCCAGGTTGGTACAATGGCAAACTCACATCCTGGAAGTAACTAAAAAATCATTCACACTTAAAGCAGTAAAGGATAATTTGAATTGAAAATATTTTCAATTTAAAAAAATTACAAAAGCATATGTGACAAATCAGGTATACTATGGAGACAATGGACACAGCATGAAGATGGCAGTTAGCTCCCTACAGAATTAAGAACAAATTATGTTTGTTGTTATTGGTGGTAAATTAAGTTTATCTCAACTTCATGAAACAAAATGTTTCAAGATAAGCTGGGTGTGCAAAGACATTTTTAACATTTCATGTGTGTAAAGAAATCATTTTGTGAATCTTCCTTAGGAAAGACTCTGCAATATAATTACAACTACAGTAATTTACACATGTGTTCAGCAAAACAAACCTTTGCCTTTCAAGAAGTATGCTACAATTTCGCCTCTGGTGAATATCAGATCCAAATTCACCTGCATTACTTTGCCATGCTCTAGGACACAGAGCTGGAATTCTTCACCCGCATACTCAACCATTAGAGCAACTTGTTTAGTATGGGGTAACATATCTGAAACAGAAAAATATTAACTAATGTACTTACAAACAAAACAGATGCTGATTGCATTACTAACATAGATATGCAATAAAATGGAATTTTTCAAATATATTTAAAATTTTTAACTCCTGTTAAAGAGTACTAATAACTGCTGCCAGTTTTTCAAAATAAAATAAAATAAAATATAAAATATATTTTTCATTACAGTAATGTTTACTTATACCTCAATGCTAAAGAATTCTTAAATTTCACAAAGTTTTAAGCATCCCAAGAAACATTTTTACATGGGACAAAAAGAAGACGGGAATGAGTTACTACACACAATGGAAGAAAAATACAAGCAGACTGATGCTAATGTGTGTGTGTTACAACCACTTACTTTTATTATTACACAAATACACATATGTACACTGGGTCTGCGAGGAATTCAAAACTTCTCCTAGGATGTCACATGTTCTCGCAACCTCCTGGATGGCACCAAGTCAGTATAAGATGCCTCTTTTGAACCCTTTTCACTGCTCTCCTTGGCATTCATAAGGAGTGAGCATAAAACACCAGTCACTCTTGCTTTGGAGAGAGAGGTGATAGGGCATGCTACCTTGGTTGCTAAACCTTCTACTCTTTGCATGTCCATTAATGTCCCTTTGAGTTGCGGCCTTTGCAGATGGACCACATAAAATGTCATCTTCTCACCATCTGGCTGAAGGCCCTCTTTTGGAGCACTTCCTATCGAAGACGCATTAAGCTGAAACAAATCCTCAACCTTTGCATAAATTCTCTAAGCTATCCACAGCATTCAAAACTCGAAAATATCCCTTAATAACAGCTGCTTTATTTGGCAGTAATGATAGTAATTACCGTATTTACTCAAATTTAACACGCCCCCGAATGTAACGCGCACCCCCCAACTCCAGGCTGCGTTTTTAGGAATCAGGAAAAATATACACACATAGTCAAGTAAAATAGAAAATCTGCAAAAAATATAAACAACTAGGTATATTTACCTTATTTCCAATACATACTAGATCCAACGCAAATGACTGCAAAAAAAAAAAAAAAAAAAAAATCAGTCACTGTCACTAACATGGCTTTCTATTTCTGATTGTTCATTGTCCAAGCTCACTTCAAACAATGAGTCATCTGTTCCATCCAAAGAATTCGAAATTCCGCACTTAAGAAAGGATTTCTGCACAGATTCATTTGGAATGGATTCCCAAGCAGCAATCCATTTGCACACAGTTGGTAGGGGTGCTCTTTTAATGCAGCCAGTCTTTGTTAGTTCTGTTTCTCCTAATGAAAGCCAAGCATTGTAAAGTTGATGAACAGCAGCCTTAAATGGGCGGTTGATACAAACATCAAGATGTTGAATTTGTGATGTCATCCCTCCAGGAATAATGACAAGATCGCTGCAGTTTTCTTTCATTTTTTTTTTACTGCATCTGCTACATGCCTTTTAAATGTGTCTAGCACTAGCAGGGATCACAACTTCAGCAGACCTCGAGGTTGTCATAGCCAAACTTTACTTAGCCAGTCTAAAACCAAATTTGTAGACATCCAGCCATTTTCCTGCACTGCAACATAGATTCCTCTTGGAAAAGTCACTTTTTTGGGAAGTTTTCCTCTTGAAAATGACATAGGGTGGAAGTTTATTTCCACTTGCAGTAAAACAGAGCGTCACTGTCATTCTGATTTTATAACCACTCATTGTCAGTAATTTCACTTGTTTTGCTGTAACATTGTCCACTGCGCAGTTTGAAGGCATATCGAAATAGATCGGCGTCTGATCGGCATTGCTGATCTGCTCCAAGTCGTGTTGCCCTTGCTTTCAAATAGCAATCAAATGTTTTTGGAAAGCATTCAACTTTTCTTCAAAGTCAGCTGGCAGCTTTTGGCAGATGGATGTCCACTGTCTAAGAGAAAATCCCTTTCTCTTCATGAAGCGTATTATCGAACCACAGGATGCTTCAATTTTCCGCTGTAGTTGCAGCTGACAATGAATTTCTTTAGCTTTCACTTTAAGGATTTCTGTTATTACTGGTAATCCACCTGCCCGCTGTTCTTTTATGAACATGCTTAACTGTTTGTCAATTTCAGGAAATTTCCCCTTTTTAGGGCCAGTAAAAGCTTGTCTGGTTGTCAAGCACATCTTTAATCATTCTTTTTGTTAGTACCACAAACGCATTCACTTCAGAAACTCCAAATTTTGATTTACATGCCCGATTGCTATTTTCTTCCGCAAAAGCGATGACTTTAAGTTTCAACTTTGCTGTGTAATGCTGCCTTTTTGAAGATACCTTTCTGTGCACATAGACTCGGAAAGAATGACTGCTAAAGAGATCAAGAAGCAAGATTCCCTTGGATCCTGAGGAGAAAGCCGTGCATATCTTAAGCCTTGAGGTAAAACAGGGTTGAAAGCGGAGGGAGGAGCAATGAGTGATTGATGTGCGCATAGACTCAAGGTCATCTGCTTCTCCTCTTTCCGGTTTTCTGCCTCCCCCTCGCAAATGTGCGTGCTGCAACACATTTGCGCTGCATACTAGGAGGAATGAAAAGGGGTGTCAACCTTACGTATTTGCAAATGCGTGTTCTCGATTCTAACTCCCACTCTTGCTTTTACCACAAAGTTTTTGGACAAAAAGTGCGTGTCAGATTCGAGTAAATATGGTACATATTTATTTATTAGTTATGGGCATGGTTTAAAAATGTTTTTCACAAAAATTAATACAACAAAAAAATACAACAAAAATTTTTCACAGTGATCCTTAAATTGTGATTTAGATTCAGCAACTAACCTAAAAAATTTCCAAACATCAATCAAAGGCAGATTGGCCCACTGAGACATTTCCCAGTGGGCCAATCTGCCCTTGATTGACTGGAACATTTCCCAGTGGACCACTTGATAAATGGAGTACTTTTTCACATTCTTTTGGGACAAACAATTGTTTTGGCACTTGTGAAATAATAATCTGCATTTTAGCTTTATTTGCATCTGAAACATTAGTTCCTTCAAAAAAATTTAAAAATTAAATGTTTTCTTGTATATATATGTTGGGTGTTTTCTCTGAATGACAGAAAAATTATCTCTACTTATGTGAGAACAATGCCACCAGACCAAGCCCAATGTTTTTAATGAATTAAACTAAAGTTAATTACAGTTAGATGTAGGTTATTGGATTTGGAGGCCAAGGTCATTGGTAAGCCCTACCTTCCTTTAAAAGGAGGCACTGGCCCTGATTGTGATGGCCCATCATCTCCATTCTCCTTATTCATAGACTGATGCAGAGTGCAAAATGATTCTCCGGCAGAGATATCCGAAATCCATGTCTCAACCACATTTATCTAACAGGAAAACAATGATTTACCAGTACTGGTTCATAAGGGTCAAAATAATGGGGGAGACTTCCAAAAAGCATCTACTCGTGGAGACACCAATACCATTGCATGGTGGGCAATTGTTGACCAAAAAATAAAATATTACTTTCTTAGAAAAATTGCTATATCAATATATGTGCAAATTTAAACTTTTAGGATGATCTCCATGTGATTTAGCTAGGACTGGGGTCTTCAAAAGACTCTATATAGTTTTCTTTTTTTTTTGTCAAAAACAAAGTTTTCAGTGAAAATAATTATCTGGAGTCTTAAAAACCCCCTTATGGTTGAATGTAGCATGGTTTTGACAATACATTCAATCACAGGTGGATTTTTAAAATTCTTTCACCGTGAAATTGTTATAATTTGTTCATGACTGAATTAGTTTTACAATGAATATTTCAACAATTCTCTTTCATCCATCATCTAACATATATATATATATATATATATATTTTCATGAGGGAATTTATGAAGAGTTCTTCTTTTGGTACGTTTTTCCTTTCTTTTTTAGTGCACCGACAGACTGAAATTCCTGGCCTGGTTTGGTCATCCCAATGTGCCCCTGACATCAACCACGTCTTTTTAAAAGTTTCCTCAAAAACTATTTGTTACCTTTGCACAGTTTAAGTGTCCCATATTTCTGCCAAGAAACAGTTCACTATGCTAAAACTTCTTCAATAAGTTAATAGAGGCAATCTGTGCTCTGGAAGAACATTGAACTACGTTCTGAATAAAACATGGAGTGTGCTTTTCAATTTAAATTTGACACTGTATGCATATATTGGTAACTTTTTGTCATAATCTCAATAAATGTTTTACACAAAAACATTGACCCTTAAGTTTAGGCGTGCCTCTCATATCATCTCAAGGCAATTCAAGAATATCAGCCTTTAGTTATGTATGTGAGTGTAATGAGGAGATAACTAGGAACACACTTTTTTATTTAATGGGAGGGGCAGCATTTCTTATTCATTACATGTATTCACAGAAAACAAAATCCAACAAAGAAATACTAAAGAAAAATACAAAATAAAAAAACATGCAATATGTGCATATATAACAAACAATACATAAACTTAATTGAAAAAGCTGTGATTTTTCAACTAGTTATCCAAACATATTCACCCAAGGCTGTAACACAATTTATGAAAGTTTGCAAGATTTATAACATTATACAGTAGAACCTACTTATAACAACAAGGAGCTCGGGACTGACAGAAACCCTCGTTAAATCCAGACTCTCACACAATCCCTTTCATGTAAAGATTCCAATCCCACCACTTGTAAAAATATGCATATGTGACATAATATGCACATACATTTATATTATATATCCATAACAACTGGATGCACTTGAAAGATTTAATTAATTAACTACATTAGTACTGCAGTTAATTAATCAAATCCTTCAAGTATATTCAACTTGATGGCCACGTGAGACTGACTGCTGTTTAACTTAGGGGAGATTGAGAGGTACGACAAAAAATCAGGAAACTCAGCTCAGTGCCAAAACACACACACAATAAATAGGCACCAATGTCTGTGCAGTTTAACTTCACATCTTTTCTTGTACTAAATTTTCTTTCAGTGTTCTAGAAATCATTCAGACATTGCATCTTTGAAGTCAAATTTCACACTTTATATTATATTTTAATTAAGCAGTCTAGGAAGAAACACGGTCATATCAGAATAATATGACCACCTACCAAATAATTGGAATAACCACCCTTGGCCCGGATGACAGCACCAAGACGGAATGCCATGAACGCAATGAGGCCCTGGAAGGTTGCCCAAGGCACACTTGCCCACTCAGACAGCAGCAGGGCACGGAGGTCCAAGAGATGATGTGGTTATGGGTCGGCATGTTGAACCTGTCGATCCAAATGGTCCCACAAGTGCTCTATGGGATTGAAGTTGGGCGATTTCACCGGCCAAGGAATAACGGAGACATCGCTGTCATGTTCCTGGAACCAGTCACATACCCCTTAGCGACATGGCAGGGTGCACTGTCTTGTTGGTAGACACCATCATCACCAAGGTAAATGTCCAACATGAAGGGATGCGTATGATCAGAGGATAGACCGGTAGCCACTGGCGTTCAGGAACCCATCCAGTGGTATCAGCGGTCCCAAGTCATACCAGGAAAACCTCCCCCAGACATGTGCACTGTCACCACCAGCCTGTACTTGACCGACAAGCTTGTCTGGGTGTTGGTTCTCGTGTGTCTGACACTGCATCCACCACCGCCCATCACTTCTGTGGAGTAGAAACCTCAACTCATTGGAAAAGGCAACCTTTTCCCACTCTTCCACTGTCCAATGACACTAATCCCATGCGAACTACAGGCGTCATTGCCGATGGACCTGGGTTAACATGGGCACCTTGACATTGCATCGTCTCCGGAGATCCATGCATAACAGGGTTTGCTCTACTGTTATAAAGGACACGCACCTGGGTGCCCCAGCGTTAATTTGTGCCATCAATTGCTGTACTGTTGCGTGTTGATTGCCCTTTAGCAGTCGATGTTCTCCTCTGGGGTCGGTGTCCTTTGGAGCTCCACGGTTATGACATCGGGAGGTATTCGGTGTGCTAGTGGTCCATTCTTGGCACACCCTTACTACAGCACCTCGCGAACAATCCACGAAGTCTACTGTTTCTGAGATGCTTCTACCCTGGCACAGTAGCTGATGATCATTCCTTTTCGAACATCTGTCAATTCACTACCTCTGCCCATTGTGCTTATGTATGCATGCACTATGGCTCATCTGTCCTGGCCAGCCCCTTATATCTTCATGTGGTTGACCTGGTCATGTGCACTCTGTGACGTGATTGGGTGGGTACACTGTGATTCCGGGGGTGGTCATATTATTCTGATACAACTGCGTAAGTTCAAGTGGAAGCATACAGTGGTTTCCATTCAATTTCTAAATATAGCTCATTTCATTAACTGAATCTAACATAACCAAATGATTAGATATAGATGCAACTTCCAAAATGATGGAAAAATGCTTTCCTTTCAGCATGCTGTTATCTTGAGAGCTTGTTTGATAACAAAACAAACTCTCAAGGTGTCACAAATAGTCTGCATCCATCATCTGCACAGAAATGCAGTTCTTAATCAAACACTGTAATTTCCAAAGAAAATGGAACTCAAAAGGAACTTTTAGTTATAATTTCATAGCATTTTTGGAAATGAAATGACTGAGGAATCTTGAATTCTTCTAAAACTTAAAACCCCAGATTTCCAGGATTAGAATGTGACAAAAACCCAGAATTCCTGGCTACACCCAGATTACAAACAGATCTATTCTATGGAAGAAATATTCTTTTCATAATATGTGGGAATACAGGGGTTGGACAGAATAATGTGAACATCTGGGAAAAGAAGGTTTTATGTACCTAATAGGGTGTGGGGCCACCTTTGGCATTCAAAACCACCTGAATCCTCCTTGGAATTGACATATACAAATCCTGGATGGTGGTTAGTGGGATGTTACACCATTCTTCATGCAGAAACTGCTCCACGTCCTTGACAGATGCAGGAGGAGGATAATGGGATCTTACTCTGTTTTCCAACACAGACCACAGTGGTTCAATGATGTTTAAATCAAGTGATTGGGGAGGCCAAGGAAGGTGTGAAAGTTTGTCCTTGTGTTCCTCAAACCATGACTGGACATTCCAAGCTCTGTGAATTGGGATGTTATCATCTTGATAGATAGCATCCCCTGCAGGAAACAATGCCTGAGCCATTGGATGAACTTGGTTGGCCAAAATGGTTTCATACACCCTGCCAGTCATCAGTTCTTTCAAGGTGATCAGAGGACCTGCTGAAAACCACGATATGATCGCCCAGAGCATGGCAAAACCACCACCCTGCTGCACTGTTGGGAGCAGACAGCCTGGGTTGTACACTTCTGATGGTGTTCTCCACAAGTAAACATGTCCTGTGGTGGGCAATAGTGTGAATGTGGATTCATCTGACCTCATTACATGCTTCCATGCATCAGCAGTCCACGTTGTATGCCCCTGGCACAACTGCCGTTGCAGCTGTGCATTCACTCAGGTCACCAGAGTTTGGCAATAGCAGCTCTGCCATGAATATCTTGTTTATGCAGTTCCCTGCACACTGTTTCTGTTGATACTGGGGTCTGGAGATGCAGATTTTCAGTGCTGTGGTCTTCTTATTATGGGGAATGATACTCTTTAATACTCTCCTGTCTATCAGTCAGGGTCATTTCTTGGCTGCTCTTGTGTTTCGCAGACTAGAGTTTTGCCACGAACATGGTATGGTCATGACGTTGAGACACAGTAGCTTTTGATACCCTTACTACCCTGGCAACTGTTATCACAAAGGCACCAACTAGCCAGCCACCAACAATTAGCCCTCCTTTCAAACCCGTTAAATCGCTCATTTCGTCATCACTCTGAAATAAATTTTGCAACCAGACACTTTAAACGCACTTAAACAGGACCTTGAGGTTCTAAACAAAGCTATTACAATGAAAAAGTGGTGGATACCTTTGCGTATTATGACATCTGCAGCTGCATTAAAAGTCACATCTCTGCGCATGATGTTCACATTATTCTGTCCAACCCCTGTAAGTCAGAATCATCAACACAGCAATCAGACATCTCTGAATTGCTTGCATTTACTGTTCATCACGTAACATTAATCACATCAGAAAACTTGAAAATTAGATCAGCCTGGAGCAAGAATCGATTTTAATTCTTAACACGCAGATACTTGATCATAGATACTTGGATAACACTCAGATACTTGGGACTTGAACAGACAGCATACTTGAATGGAAATTGAGAGATGTGGGTTCAATACTTGCCCCAGGGCAATGGAATTTTCAAGTTTTCTGATGTGATTAATGTTACGTGATGAACAGTAAATGCAAGCAGTTCAGAGATGTGCGATTGCTGTGTTGATGATTCGGACAAACAGGTCTGTTAACTACACAACACACCTGAAGCAAAAGTGCACTGATGTTCCCAATGCAACACTCACTTGGCAGGTGAAAGGTGCAATGGATACAATTCCAGAAAATATTATCTTCTGTTTCCTCTCTGGTGGCATCTGCAATCCACTGCTCCCTATTCCTCTCTGCATTTTTCACCAAGAAATTCACTAACATGTGCATCAGCTCTACATGTCCTCTTTTACTGAAGAGTAGGTCACTTGTTTTCAACACTGTTGGCGTGGTACTCCTAAGGCACAGTTTCTTGGAGTGGGTGGAGGAAAAATTTTCTTGCACAACTCTCTTGTTGAGCATTTGATGTACTCTTATCCTGTTGCTTTTCCATAAACATTTCACTAGCACAAGTATTCCTCTGTATGCCACCATTTCTATTCCTCCATTCCCAGAAGAGAATTTTCTCTGCTTCAATAAACATGGAATTTTATTAAATTGTGTTACTTTGCTTGTCAAAAGTGATAATCTTAGCTTTATTCTCCCTTGTTTAATCTGGGGATAAATTTTGTTCATAAAAATGATTAAATTAGCTTTGAATTAACATTATACCAAACAAAAGATTATGTTTTGCTTGCCAAATGCAAGATCTTGCTAAATATGTACCTATTAATTATAAGAGGGTTCTACTGTATTTATTAGATATATTTTTAAGACTGATATGCAGATACATTTCTGGGTAAGAGAGAAATATCCAAACTTTTCCAATGATGTGTAAATGAACTGCGTAGTGAAATTATTATTACTTGCAACAATTCACTTAGCATTAGTCCTATTAGATTTTGCAGAGGTTGCTTTTACAGCTAAACTTTAACATAGCAAAGATGGTACCAGGATTGAAATATTTACACTAGCTTTGTGCTCCACCAATTTGTTATTAATGCTAATGTATTAGGTTTCACTGGAGAATATGATCCTTATTTCTACATGACTGAGAGTGTTTATCAGATATTAAAAAGATTCGTCAGCGAAACGGTATATTAACTTTCCAGAAATTTGTTTGCGCCTCAGAAAAAGAAAAATAAGAGATCAAGTAATAAATTTGCATATTTTTTTACTTGGGATTTTTAATTTTTTGGTTTGTTTTTATCATGTAGTTCATTTTGCAGGAAGGAATTTGTCAAGAGGCTTTTTCCAAGATAACTGCTTATTCCTTTCCAAGATTGCAAACAATGTTGGCAAAAGGAATTTTTAAGATTTTAAGCAGTAGATTTATAATCTTGATAACAGACCAAATGAACGAAAACAAAAATGAATGCTATTGGTGGTCAGCTGTGGTTTTTGATAAACCCACCTTGAACTGATTTATTTGATTTACTTTGAGAAAGTTGTCTGAAATGTTTTGCTGCTGTTGTTTCCTACACTACTGCTAGCAAATTTGATGGTAAGAATTTGCAGTGATGAAACTATTAAAATCCTCATAGTGTTCATCCTAGAAACTGAAAAGGGTAAAGTAATTTTCTGAAGAAGGGAACACTTGTATAAAGAAAAGGGTGCTTTATGCCAGCAAAAGGTCATATCTAAAAAAAGAAAAAGGCACATTTATTTTTATCAAAAATGGGCACTTTATGTATGCATGAAAAAAGGTAATAGTTTTAAACCCTGCTAACCCCCCCCCCCAACAAACCTCCAACCCTATTCTCATACTAAACATAACCATTACATACTATGGTAAGATAAGAATATTTCAACAATAGGCTCTATGGTTTATATATATATGATACTATTAAAAAAATTACATATGCAAAGATGGAAAATGAACAAAAAATATATAAACCCGAAGGATGAAAAACGATGAAATAATCAACACGATACAGTGAACTTTAAAATACGAGTGTTATAAAATATGCACACATAACTGCACAGATAAGGAAGTAAGAGCAAGTATGAAAATATGAATGAGTAACTATAGTTAGCAGAAAGTGCTGAGAGCTGCTAAACCAACGACATAGCCAATACACAAAACTAAACGTAAAATGCAAGTACAAGCAAAGTACAGGCCGAAGATCAGAATCACAACAAATGTACACAAAAAGACAAGACACATGAATGGAAAGAAAAACATAAAATAACATGCAAACAATGCAGTTGCACAAACAGACATCAGGGAAGCACCCGTTTTGCAAGTGGCTTTTCTGAGACCAGAAAAGGGATGTACAGGAACCAAATGTCTCCCTGGCTGTGCTCCCTAAGCCACAGAATGAAACAAAATAAAACAACACCAGAGACACCCAACGTGAGTAAATAGCCGAAGCATGGACCACAATGAACATTAACAGAAGTAGTGAGACAGAAATGCGTAATGACAGGACCTGACACGCAAATAAGAATAGGAACTAAAGCTGAAACTAGTATGTAAATATAAAGCTATGTTGTGTGAAAAAAGTATGTTTGGTTAAAGAAAGTGCCAGTGACACACGATGCAAAAAGTATGACCTACATATTAACTTTGTAAGGTAATTTGTTAAAAGAATGTATATTGTCTGTGGGAGCAGAAATAATAGAATTGATATCAAGAAACTTAATAAGATACGAAACAATAAATCTGAAAGGGAACTGATTGATTAATAAGCGATGAAGCAGAAATTTAAGATTCTTAGCAATGCTTGCAGAAGTGTTACAAATTTTATTAACACATGCAAATTGTGATATAATTAAATTTTGGTGTGTGATGACAGAAACATTAGAAGTCCAGTGTGTAAAAAAATGTATATTGAAATCAAAGTCATGACGCTTATCAAAAAGATCAACAACACCACCATGATCATCACTCAAGGAAATACTCAAGTCTAAATAATGAACAACCTCAGTATGATGACCAGTATATTCCAAAATAAGTTCATTAGGGAAAATGGAATGTGCCAATACCGAAAAATCAGAATAGTCGTAAACAATCAAATCGTCAATAAAACGAAAGAAATATCCGGAATTTTGAGTGATGTGAGACATAAATTTGTGTTCGTAATATAGGTACAGGTTAGCCAACAAACTAGAAAAAATGCTACCCATAGTTATTCCGGTGACCTGAATATACAGTCCATCACCCATGTTAACATAGTTGTGCAAGAGACAAAACTGTAATAAGTGAGTCCAACGAGACTTAGTTATGTTGATAGCTGATCTGTACTGATCAATAAGTTTGTCACAAACATAAAGTAGGTCAACAATAGGAATAGATGTAAATAAATTTTTGAAGTCAGTGGTTCTAGGTTGAAAACAGGTTCAAAGTAATTCCAACACTTTTGAATTATCATTGATGATCCACGTATTAGTTATACAGTTAAATAGATCACTCAACTTTTTCCCAAAGGTTTTACCGGCCTGTGAGATATAGGTATTTTTTGCATTAGTAATGAAACAGAACCCAATCAGCGTTTTGTGAAACTTTGGTGTAGCATATAAAAATGGAAATGTGGTAACAATGTTACCAATATTTAAACATTTATGTAGAGCTATAATCTTCTTGAGGATAATATTCCTGTTGATAGAAACCTTGTCATAAGTTGCACTGTTGAATAATTCGTTAGCAATAATATCAAGATAAAGTTTTCTGCGACAAATAGCAAAGTTGTTAATGGCCTTATCGATCAGAGTGATAACAAAATCCTTCTTCAAAAGTATCATTTGTAGTTGTAGCCTGGTAAATTCCTTATCACAACCAGTGGTGGGACGAGCCAGCACTCCACGCTTGAAATCTTTATATACACACTCCATCCAGTGTATAAACATTGGGTAAGATTGATGATAGCAGGATGAAAGTCTCAGCACAAATTCAATAGATTCTGATCTTTGGCTTGTACTTTGCTTGTACTTGCATTTTACGTTTAGTTTTGTACATATATACATACACATATACACTATCTACCAACAATTAATTGGACACCCCTGCAATCGACGATATCTGCAGTCCTGATACACGTCACGGTCGCCACCGTTAAATATCGTGCGGGAAACAACAACACAACCAGTCGCATGCAAGATGCCACGCAGTTTGGAGCTCTCTGATTTCGAGAAAGGTGTAATCGTCGGGTATCACAGAAATGGCCGATCCATACGTGACATATCCAGCAAGTTGAAGTACCCAAAATCGGCAGTGGCCTATGTGATTGGCAAGTGGAAGATGAGAGGTGACTGTTGGAATGTTCCCCGACCCGGCAGACCCACAAAACTGAGAGTTAGAGACCGACGGGTGCTGGCCAGAGAAATTGCGAAGAACTGCACCAAATCGATGGGCCACATCCGCGAGGAGTTACAACAGCCATCCGGGAGCGTTCTTTCGATGAATACCATTCTTTAAGGAAGCCCATCTGCTCGGTTATCATGGACGTGCTGCCGCCCACAAGTCTTTGATCACCAAGTCCAATAGCGCTGCTCAGCTAATGTGGTGCAAAGAACATCAACAGTCGACCGTTGAACAGTGGAAACAGGTTCTCTGGAGTGATGAATCAAGGTTCACCCTCTACCGTTCGGATGGCAGGGTCTGGGTTTGGCGTCTGCCTGGAGAACGCCTCCTGACGGAATGTATAGTGCCAACTGTGAAGTTTGGCAGCGGTGGAATTATGCTATGGGGGTGTTTCTCCTGGTATGGCACGGGACAGTTGGTCGCAATTCCTGGTAGACTCAACGCCGAGACCTACTGCACCATTTTGGATGACCATGTGCTTCCTACGTTGTGGCAGTTTTACGGGGTGGACCCATGTTACTTTCAGGATGACAATGCCCCGTCATGTTGCGAGGTCCACCATGGCTTGGTATGGTGACAATGGAGTTAATCAAATGGACTGGCCTGTGCAGAGCCCAGACCTTAACCCTATCTAGCACCTCTGGGACGAGCTGGAGCGTTGACTTAAGGGGTGTCCCACTGTCTGAAATCGGTGAAGGAACTGACCTGTCTTCTCCAAGCCGAGTGGAAGAAAATACCGCTAGCTGTCGTACAACGCCTGGTTGAGAGTATGCCCCAGAGGGTCGCAGCTGTAATCGTCGCTCGTGGAGGCTCCGCCAACTATTGAAGGTGAATAAACTTTGTTTTCCTTTGCTATCACAGGTGTCCAATTACTTGTTAGTAGATAGTGTATATTGCATTTAAGTTAATTTTTGTATGAAAAGGAGGGATGTAAATCATTAAAAATTATAACTGGATGAAACTATGCATTTAATTTCTTTTTTGCCAAATCGGATAATTTGCAATGAAGTTACCAGGTGAAAGTAATGGTAAGTTAAGGTAAAAACAGGGTCATTCCACGCCAAATTGTCAGATGCTATCTACCACATCATCTCCGATTCTTAAGATTTTTTTTCATGAATAGATCACCCCAATGTATGAAAATCCTGAAAGTTTCATTTTTTTATTTCCCACAGATTAGAAGATATTAATTTTCGAATTCTGGTGCATGGCAGGCCTTAATCGAGTAAGAGCACAAATATCTGCGCTGTTTGGATTAAAAGAAGTACCAAAATCACCACTCCTTCACAATTTCCCCAAAAGAATCGATTGGTGCAATACACAAATTTTTATCTTCTTTAGTTTTTGAGTTATGTGCAATGGGAGAGCCTTTTTTCAAACGTAAAAAAGCAATGTAGTACAGCAGTTAGAACAGGGTTCGTACACTTTTAAAGAAAATAAATTCCAGGAGCCCAAACTTTTGCTAGAATCACAGCGCGTTGTTGCCTATATTTCAAATTATGGTGAAGTTTACTACTTATTATTTTTTTCTTGTGTTTCAAGGTTTATTGACCATCATGCGCAACTCTGAGTGCTATAAGCAGCCGCACATCTATAATTTAGGGCCACTTGTTGCAGAGAAGGGGCAGAGCCAATGCCATCAGACACCACCCATGTCTCATATGGGACTCAAAACCACACCATGCTTCCTTGCATTTCTGAAACAAACAAAATAGAATACATGCATGATACTGATAATTTTCTTCTCTGTAACACAATATTTTTTTTAAAGTGCCTACATATCAGAAAGCTGGCACTGAGCTAAAGTAAAAGACCCCAAATCATTCACAGAGCACGAATCACGTAAACCTCAATAATGACAATGTGCATCACCAAGCTTCACATGATTAAAATTTTTTTTTTTTTATCCACTTTGATACAAACTTTTAGGTAGGATACTCCATGCTCTAGAATTCAAGAAACTAGATAGAAGCAAGAACCTGAAAAGCTGGAATGCCAACCCTTTGGAGAACCAGGAACAAAAAGAAAAAAAGAACAGATTCTGTTTTTACTTGTATAAAAATACTTCGAACTTCTGAACTTTCTATTTACAATATGTAACATGCCTTCACTGGATGGCAGACAGTGAAATACTGATGTTTCTGTATGCCTACTTAGTATGAGGGAAACATTTAAATACATATTTTTGCAACGTGTACTTTACCTTCTCTACCTGGATTTATTGTTTCTTTTTTATATTTTTGAAAAATGGCTACTGGTTAAAATTTTTAGGTAATTTAATACATGAAAATGTTTGACCAACTTTTTGAACACACCCTGTATATGTCTAACTATTTTGAAAGCTGAGAAAAAGCAATGCTCAGCGTGCCTAAAAATGTTTTATGATTACGCGCTTTTCCTGGAAATTTGCCATTTTATTCCGGAAATTTCAATCTGGTTTCAGTACGTTCATCGAAACTGCACGATAATACACATACAAAAGCCTTAAATTCCGTCGAAATTTTAGTTTGTTCTTAGGGACCCCGAGGAGGGGATCTTTTACTTACAAACTAGATGGGAAAAAATGGTGTATATCGAAGGAATGTGTTGAAAATGGCTGAAATCTGATTAATACGCAGTGTGCATGAGCTTGATCAATTCTTCCACAGATTTGCATGCCGCTAACTGCTATGAAAGAAACCAGGTGAATTCCTTTTAAAAGGTATACTTCTCTTTTCTAGCAGGTAAAGTTTCCCTGTTTTATGGATGCAATATAAAGCTGTATGGGAATAAAGTTCAATTGGGAATTGCTGTTGACTTACATTTCCTCTCCCCACTTCACAGCCACTAATGACCACAATATAAACAAGAGGGGAAATAAAGCAGAATGGGAAGACACGAGAGTTTTGTTATCTAAAAAGTTCATTAAAAAAAGGTACATTCAGGTAGACATATAACTTCAAGAGATAGGATGTTCCCTACCCCTTTACAATTCTTATGATGCACGAGTTTTTCATGAAGTTCATCAGCAACAAGCAACAGTGCTTTTTCTTTTTCTTTGACACTGTGTCGCAGGGCATTTGATTTTGCAAGCAATGTTAGTGAGCTTTTTTATTCTACCTGATCAGCATACATTTCAGAGGATTTTTTAAATTCAGAAATGTCTGTTTCAAGTCTTTCCTTCTTCGATTTAAGACATGATATGTCTTCCATTAGCAGCATTCTTTTTTTCATGAATTTCTTTTGCTGGGTTTTCTTCTGTTCATCCAGATAAGCTACATACTTTTGACGAGCACAGGCAACACTCAGTAATAGCTCTTTTGACAATTCAACATCTTCTATTTTCCCAACTGTATTTACATGGTCAACAATAATTCTTCTTGCTACAACAGATTCTTCTCTTAAGTTCTCCACCATGATTTGTTTATTTGTAGAAAATCCTCTTTCAACAGTGGCCTGCCCATGGGATCTTCATGACTTCCCAAAAGTGTCTATACTTATTAGCAGAAGTATCTTCATGACTTCCCAAAAGTGTCTATACTTATTAGCAACAGTAGCATGGTAAAACTCATCTAGTCTGTGTTATTGGATCAAAATTTGTGAGCTCAGCCTTCCTTTCATTGACAAGTTCCTGTACTAAATCACTATACTCCTTTATGATATTATCACAATTTGCTTCCAAAACTTTCTTTGCATCAACAAGGATAAGTAATATCCTGCTGAACTTCTGAACCATATCTTCTGAATTTCCCAAAAACTTTCTTGGGTCTAAACATGTCATTGACCTAACCAACGGATACAATAAAGGGGTTTTTTCGAGTAACTTCTTAGTAACTTGGATCAAAAAATGCCTACAATGTAACTTAAATTCCATAATCTGTTTGTCACTGACATTTTGGCTTTTCTTTAGTTCCGTTATTAATTTGCTTGCAACAAAACCAATCATAATTTTACTTGTATCTTTGTAATTTGTTTCATTTATTTCAATTTTTAGCAGTTTAAGAGGACTATTTACACTGTTCATTATGTTATCCTTTATGAATTTTTGTATCACTTCTTTTAACAAACTATATAAGTCATGAGCCAGAAAGGGAAGCATTGGTTGGTCAGTCCGATAAACAGTCAAAAAATATTCAACACTTTTAGCCACACTAACAAAAAATTACATTTGACAAGAAAAAGTGGGCCTTTAACATGTTTCTTCACCACATCAAATGACTTATTTTGAGGGTCAGGTACTTTGTCCTAATATACATTACAGGTAATATCTTTTGCTGAACCTTGCTGATATATAATGAAATACTTGGCAAAATTTCAATAGCTCTTTCAACAACACTCACATTTTCAAGCCAACGGTGTTTGCAAAACTTTAGAGAAAAGACGTTGCAGTTTGCCACTTTTGAAAAGTCTTCACGTCTAGCTGGCGAGTCCTTGAATATATAATACAATGCCTGATTAGTCTCACCAAGTTCTGGCATTATTTTTGCAGCCACTGTTGAAATCATTATGAACAATATGCAATCCACAACTGCCAACATTCAACAAAGAGGCATGGCCCTCTAGTTTTAATGCATTCAGCATCGCATCATATAAACTTTCCAATTGACATGGGGTCCGTCCATGGAAAGCTGATGCAAGTTACCAGAACCTAAGCCGGAACACTTTTCTTGAATTTCACTACACAATACATCAGCAGTAGCATGTCTTAAAAAGTCAGAGCCTAAGTATCTTGTACAAACTTGCCCGCCATCCCAAAACCTAACATGAGAATCCAACTGTTTTTTGCTAGTTTCCTTGTTAAGGGTCTTGTCAAACAGTAACACATATCCATCTTGAGATTTGACTCTTCCCTTTAAAAGTGACATAAAAATCGTGAAATACCAAAAACAGAATAATATGCACATTTTTTTCCCACCACAAGTGAACTTTTTTGCAATGCTACTGTCAGGAAACATTAAGGTCAGTACAGATTGGATGTTTTCACATGACTTATATGAATAATGTGAAGTAATGACTTTCAACGTCCATAGAATTTCTGCTTTTAGCACATTTTGGGAAAATGAATTTTCAAGACTTATGTCAGATACTGCAGGTTTTTTAATAGGAACAGCACTATGTGACTTCTGGTCAAAGTCTTGGATATCTACTGTTTGCTTTTGTTTAGCTGCCAATAAAGAAATATGCTTTTTACTAGCCACATGACTAGTAATCGCAGACTCACCCATATTTGAAATATCGAAGCAACAATCACATACTTTGCACTTTGCTTTAAACTTAGAAGTATCTTTCTGTTTCAGCAAAAAATCCTTATACTTAGCCAAGCTTAATTAAATATACACTTACCACCTGGCATAACTACACAACAATAATTTATTCTGACTAATAAAACAGAACAATGTTCTCGTTACCAATTTACAAGGAAGACAGCCAAATGCCTCTGCAATCAACATTACATATTGGTCACTATACTCTTGAGTTAATGTAAGACTGTAACACTGTTTAAAATAGAACAACCTGATTAAAAAGTCTAGAGAACACACAAGAGTGGTATCAGTCCATCTGCATCTCACTTCCACGATTACCCCTCGCCACATTTATAGCTTTATAACCTAACATTTATGTAACCATAAGAATACTGTAAACTAAAATCAAGGTTTGGAGGATCTTCTCCATCTCATCTCATCCAGCCCCTACCACCTGTTACTCTCATACCTGCCATCTAAATTTAATGAACATGCAGAAGATTTCTTTGAAAAATTTTGAAAATTGTATAAAAATTCAGAAGATTTCTTTTACGTCAATTTGTCACACGATAAAGTGATTTAGAACTCATACTGCTTAAACAAAAAAGGAATAAAGGACACTTACCTTTATTTTTTTGTGTGTTTTTATTGAAGGGAACTTTTATTTATAGTAATTTAACAGTTAGCTAAACTTTTTACAGTGGCCTTTTTGGCTTTTTTTAAGAATTCTTTGGAGTACCCTTTTTGAAAACAAAGTAAATTTTCTTTGCATTTAATTAACAGAAGACTCTCAAGCGATTCACCTGGCATTAATGATCGAAACATTGTGCGATTTTTTTAACCAAAGAAAAAATTCTTTTGCATTATTATTTAAATGGCAAATACACCCTGTAATTATTATTTCACTTTGGTGTTTTTTCAAATGACGAGCCACACCATTTTTCTCTCCTATCATTACTGGAGCATTGTCTGCTCCAAAAGCAATGCAATTTTTGAAAGGTATCCTGTGCTTACTAAAAACATCAACTGTAGCTGAAAGCCATGAATTCTGATATCAGAGCTTTCACTATTTTAGATAAATGGTGTAATTTTCAGAGAATGAATACTTTTTTTTTAATACAATGCATCAATTCTTACAAATTTCCAAACTTCGTCACTTCCGTTTTTGGAAATTTCCTCCCCCTTATCAAGCTAAAATGCACACACATTTGTGAGGATGACGACATTTAACAACTACATAGGAGTGGGGATCACATCACGGGGGGATACAATTACTGAAGAAATCTTTGCTCCGTCTGACTTCCGTTTTCGGAAATTTATCCAACATTTTCAAGCTGAAATACAAATATTTATGGAATAAAATGATATCTAACAATACTTGGTAGAGGAAACATCGCGAAAGAAAAAAATTACGATTACGAGAGAAATCTTACCTCCGTCTACTTTCCATTTTAAAAGGATGAAATTCCGTTCTCTGACGGAGAAAACGATACTCTCTCCCCACCACCAATCCTCTCAAAATTTTCAGTTCAGTTGTGCATCGATCTCGTAAAGGGTCCAAATGATAACAAAAAAGAAGGAATTCCTTGAATCAGCGTAAGAATCTCGTGGCCGAAGATTATGGGGAAATTTTGGGGCTGCCTAACTTCCGTTTTCGTAAATCGTTGCCTACAATTTCGAGCTGAAATTATGCAATGAAATTATATTTAACAACAATACTGAACATAAGTAACATCACGAGAGAAAAAAATATGATTACGGGAAAAATCTGCACTCCGTTTAGCTTCAGTTTCCGAACGTTTAAAAAGACAAAACAACGTCCCCAGACGGAATACGACCCACCCCCCACTCCCAACTAATACCCCGAAAATTTCTTCACTTTTGCATCGATCTCGAAAATGACAAAAAAAAAAAAGGGTGGGGGAGGGGGACTCTGCGAACCCACGAAAGAATCTCATGTACGAATTAACCACTGAATCAATTTTGAATCACGTAAGATTACGCTAAAATATCAATGACCCATAAATTTTAACTTTTGGCGCAAAAGTAGCACAGATTTCGTCGTCAAAATCACAATTTTTTTTGCAGAATGGTGCAAAAACAATGTTTTGGTGCGGGCTGGACAATTGGCGTAGGTCTGGCAGCCCTGAGATTAAGACTAGTAAGTTACTGCTGCGCTTTTCAACTTTTTTTTTTGACTTACAAAAATTAATAAAATAGGTTGTTTTTGCAAAAAACACAGACATTTTTCGAACGGCAGAAGAATGCGCATTTGGTCGGAAGAATGTATAAAAATCAGGACTTCTGCCAAAATCGGAAGAGTTGGCAGGTATGTACTCTCCTTCTGAATTTTTCACAGATGTCGTAACTGGGTCATATAAGGTTACCCTGCAAATTTCACTACAATCAAATAAAAACTTTTGGAATTGCACAAAAAAAAAATTTATGACGACGTTGAAGCGAGAAAACTGCTGTCGTACGTGATTAAAAAATTTATTGGCTAGTTTTCACAGTTTTTATCCGATTCACACGAAATTTGGTGGGTTTGTTTCTTTTGGTAATTTATTAAGGGCATTAAATTTTCAGTCAGTTTTGTAGAAATTCCGCTAAGATAGAAAATCATATTTTTTATCCTGGTAGGGTGCAGGAGCAGTCAACAGCTGTGCTGGCCCCGCCCACCCAATCAGGCAAGGAAGTTTCTGCAATCCCTTTCCCCCTACAGACACACTCACACTCTATCTCTGTCTCTCTCTCTCCCTCCCTCCAGTTCACAGCTGGAGAGAAGCTAACTTTTATGGTGAAACATGCTGAAAACCACCAAACTAGTTCAGCATAAAAAGAAATACAAACTTTAACCAAACTAGATCAGCATCAAAAGAAAATACAAAAATTCCAGGAGTTTTCCAGGAGTCATTAAAAATTGCCTTTTTTCCAGGAGTTTTCCAGGGCCCTGGAAAATAAAAATTTAATTCCAGGAGTTTTCCAGGAGGCGTACGAACCCTGTTAGAAGGTTGCAATTGTTTTTCATTTTTAAAGAAAAGTTTAGTCTAACAAATGAAGAAAAAAAAACCCTTGGGCTTTCGCATGTGCGCTGAGGAAAGAATTTTTTAATATGGTTCATGGCTCGTATGTTGCTGCTGCGAATAGCTTCGTTCAGCCAGCCAAACGGCAGTGGGAGTTGATGTTGGCCTTCGGACGGGCGGCAGATCAAGATACCATTGCACGCGCTGGTCAGATCGCACGATCATTTGATGTGATGCTTGAAGGAGGAAGGATAGTGAATTAATGTTATGTTTAAAGGCATTTCAAATAATATAACTGTAAAATATTACTAAAGGGTCATTTCATGCCAAATCGTCAGATGTTATCCACCACATTCTTAGCCATTCGATAATGAGTAAAACTAATATAAACCATTTTCTCTGTACAGCTTACCAATATGAGCTATACCATGAAAAAGGTTACACACAAGTAACGCATATAAATTATGCAACAGACATCGAAAATATATTGGTATTCTTAGCCATTCAACAATGAGAAGAACTAATATAAACTTTTTCTTCCAGTATAACTTACCAATGTACAGTACTAAACGCTTATAAATTATGCAATTGACATTGAATACCATTTTTGGAATATTGATTAATGATATCTATAGCTCACACAATATCCGACAGAATTTTTAGACATGAAATAGTTCTATTTCAGGAATTAATAATTTGTCTAGTTGTCCACGCCTGCCGAAAGAGAAAATGATCAAGGAATGACAGCTTGAGAAATAAAGTAATCGGGGATGTATATATCTCGGTGCCTATTCTTGCAAGGTAGAGGAGATATATAGGCCCTACTGTGTTTTATTTAACGTCAGATACCTGACGCTCACAGATGATGACGTTAGTAAAGCTCAGCATCGGATTAGAAAATATTTTATCGATTATTTTCTGGTAGATCTGGTAATTAAATGAACGAGTATATCTCACAGTTGTCATCTTGCCTGTTTTTTTATTTATTTATTTATTTTTTATTTCAGTTCCTTATTTAAAGATTACGTGCCAGGTGGGAGCTCACAAAACTCTCAAGAGCTCATATGAAACAAAACGCACCACAGCACCCTAACACAGTTTAACTGTTCGTGGTGTCGCGCAAAAATAGAAAAATAAGTTTGACGGTTACACTGAACGAAAATATTTTATGCCTCCTAATCACATCCCGGTGTCAGAGTGGTAGCAATGGGATGTATTTCTGGTATTGTTATTTTTTATTTATCATACCAATAAATTCAGAAATAATGGGAAACATTAACAGATCTCAAACGTATGAGTATGTTTTTTTTAATGTAATACCCAATGTGTCGCAGTTATTGATTACCAATATATGTAAAACAAGTATGGAACTCGTGTTACTATTTGGCAATAGTAATTTGTCCGCTCTGTTTTATGTGCTTCTGTTTCTCATTATCAGCAGCAATGCAGTTATCGTACTCATATTGACAAGTTACTTTAGCTGTCTCTTGAATTAGGAATGAATTAGTTTCTCTTCTTTCTTTCTTTTTGTTTAACGCATTACGCCACAATCACAATGCACAAAGATGCTGAAAAACTAGGCAGCAACTTTAAAATCGCAAGAGAATAAAAGAGATCTGAGAAAATACACTACGGAGCTTTTCCACTTGGGGTAACAGCTAAAGCCGCTGTTTGCCAGAGGTCGTAAATTAGGATCTGAGGGGTTAGAGGTCTGGGGCTATCCTGTCTTCAAAAGAGAGAAAAAAACCCCAAAAAACTAGGAGCAAGCGTGTTGAACATAGCACGGATAAAAAGAGTAAATCATCTCCAAGAAAAATAAGCAGTTCTACATCTATGGTGAATAGAAAGTGCTATACCATAATGGCAAATAAATTAACAAACGCAGGACAGTGGCGACGCTAGCTGCTCAGAACTGGGTGGGCCATTCAGAGGGAGGCGGGGGGTAAACATGATGGGAGAGGAGGCACACATTTTGAAGTGTTTGGCAGAAATTTTGGCAAAAAAATTCCGTTCCTGTGCACTTTACTCGATGCTGATGTTATCCCTAGTCAAAAAAAGTTTTCAAGCGAAAACTGTATGAAGTATTTATTTATTCAGCGTATGTAGTATGGGAACCATGGATATGAATCTCTATGGCAAGTTACTATTTCTTCGCAATTTTAGCTTAATTTCTTTTTCTCTCTTTCTCTCTCTTTCATAAGGCTATTAATGAATTACAGTTTGTAACCTGACAAGGAATATCTCTTTCACTCTCTCTGATCGTTTTAAACTATAATTCCAAAAATGGCGTTTCTGCTGCTCTTTTAGAAATTCGTTCGGAGCCCCCCTCCATTTCCCTCCCATAAGTACAAAAACTAAGAGCCATGTGGAATGCCATTTTGCTTTTTTATTTAAGAGGCTACAATTCATAAACTTCTAAAAGACAAAAGTTTAGAACTGATTGGTTTACATCAGTGACGCGAACATGAAATTTTCTCGCGGGTCAACTAAGCTAATTTTTGCATTACGCATGATGATTGAAAAGTATCTGGCTGTTGGTAAGAAAGTTTTTGCTGCCTTCATAGATTTAGAGAAAGCTTACGACTGAATAAATAGAACACTTTTGTGGAAGGTATTGAATAAATATGGTGTTACTGGGAATCTACTTGACAGTGTAAAAGCCATGTATGCTGACAGTAGAGCTTGTGTACAAGTGAATGGTGTTTTATCCAAATGGTTTTCTATTGGTGCAGGAATCAGACAGGGTTGTGTAATGTCACCATGGCTGTTTAATATATTTATGGATGCATGCATGCGTGATGTCAAAATAGATAATACTGGTTTATATCTTCGTGACATGCGTGTGTGCAGACTGCTGTATGCTGATGACACTGTCTTGTTAGCAGAGAGCAAAAGTGAGTTGCAGAGTATGCTGTCTCGGATGTACGAAGTTTGCATGAAATTCAAACAGTATAAATAAGGGAAAAACCAAAGTTATGGTTTTTGAGAGAGGAACTGGTAGTACTGAATGTAATATATGTCTAAATGGCACAGTGATTGATCAAGTGAATGAGTTTGTGTATTTAGGAAGCATTTTTCACAGAGAGAACAAATTGGATGGTGAAATTAGTAGGTGTGTGAATTCTTCATTGAAAGTCATGGCTACTTTGGGAGGTTTTCACAGGAATGATGAGTTCTCAAGAGAGCCCCACATGGCTGTGTATGAAAGTGTAATTGTTCCTACTCTGATGTATGGCAGAGAAACCTGGGTGATACAGAAGAAACATAGGAGTCGTTTGTGTGCTGGAGAAATGCGTTACTTACGGGGGGGGGTAATACGCATTCTGATTGTGTGAGGAATGAAGATGTGTTGCACTTGTGTTATGTGAGGCAAAATGTTGTTAGCAAGGTGGAGACTAATATGCTTCGCTGGTTTGGCCATGTTGAAAGAATGAATGATGAGATGCTTACTAAGAAAATCTTTTTAGCCCAAGTGGCAAGAAGGAAAGGTAGAGGAAGGCCAAGGAAGCCATGGGAGGATCAGATTCAGGAGTGTCTGCATAAGAAAAAGATTATGAGTATGAAGTATAGAAGACCTTGTGTACAGCGTGTGATGGATGTGAGTGAAGCCAGAGTTGTATGTCAAGATCGCTGGAAATGGAGAAGTTTGATATGGCAACAGTAAGTAAAAATTATCTGGTAGTTTGTATTTCTTTATGGAGCTAACCTCTGAATATCCGACAACAGCTTAGTGATATGTATGTATGTCAAATTTAGTTTCCACGCTACAGAAAAAGTATCATATTACCTTCACGGAAAATAATCGGAGATTTTGCGTGCTCATATAAAATCCTCCTAACACTTTTTTGTCAACATCATTTTTCATCCTGCAGCGAATGGCAAGTTTTATACTTCTTTTTTTAATTATTTGAGGTTTAACACCCACTGTGAGCAACTCAGTGGGCTATAAGCAGTCGCCCATTCCTAATTTTGGGCTACTGGTTCCAGGGAAGGGAGAGAGCTAGCGCCATAAGACATACACAACATCCATGCCTCACCGGGATTCGAATCCGGACCCATCTTGGACGAATGACCATAAGCCATCGCTTAGACCACTGCGCCACCGGGGCAGCAAGTTTATACTTAACAATATCTTTACAACGAGCAATAAATTTGCAGGATGTTTATCAGACAAAGCGCGCAAAAGGTGTGGTGTCAGGTCATTTGCATTAACCCTCTACAAACATCTAAAAAGGAGAGAGGCTTCATTTCATCGCCGGCATGATAAATCTGAAAACAAAGCATGACAGAACTTTTTATCCATGTATACATACATACTTGCCAGAATAAAAAAAAAGCTGATTAAAAAAAATACAAAATGATCCCTAAAATTAGCCAAAGAAATTTCTCTGTTGAAAAGAGCAGGAGAAATGCCTTAAAATCGTTGGTCTCGTCTAGAGCGAAAGCATTAGCAACAATCAACCCCCCCCCCCCACTCCCCATAACTGGTTTTGCATCGATTTCAAGAAATGATTCAGATGATGACACAAAACGCGGGAAAATATTGCGATTACTGTAAAATCTTTAAATGTTAAATTTTATAATAATCGCCAAATTCATTATCGAAAAAAACAAAAAGCGTTCCATGGAAGCTCAACTTCCTGTTGTCTGATTTGATTAAATATAATCAAAATCAGACATGGAAGTTGATCACAGCGTTGTGAGACATCGAAATATAAATATCGTTCATGAACTAATCATGCTTTTTTAAAATAAAGAATTATTTTCCTTCAAAATGTGAGTTCAACAATACATGCGTCTGCGTGGTGGGAGGATATGTTTTAGGCATGTTTCATGTACTAAAGAAAAAAATTATATATAATTTTGTTGTTTCCATGATTTCTGGCAAGTGTATAATTTTTGCTAAAGGTATTTGTTTGTTATTATTCTTGCATGAAGAAAGAAAATCACGTGTGAACAAAATATGTACCTTATTTCAACTATGTATGCTCAAACATGCAAATGAGCATTTGCTGCTGATAGTGATGTATCAACAGCAGCAACAGTATTTCTTTTTGCAGAATGGCAATAGTCCTGTTGTCTTGTGTTATCAGTAGGTGTGGTTGTCTTGTGTTATCAGTAGGTGTGGTTGTCTGTGGTGTTTTGGTTATTCTGCTGGGTGGATTGGCTTTTTATGTCACTGCCATGAGATGTGTTGTGGGTGAAAATTGTCTTGTTTTCTGCTGATTTAAACCTTAACTATGTTAATCTTTGATATTAAAAGTATTATATACCCATTTTGTTGCAAGTTTCATGAACTAAGTGAAGTGTGATTTTTTCCTTAAATAAGGGACATTACACTTATGTCTGGGGTCCATAGATGGAACCTCCGACATGATGGGTGGGATCACTTTTTGCGTGCGGGAGGAATGCAGTTCTTCTTCCGGTACCATGTCTCCGCACAGCCACGGCCATGACACAGCGTGTTTCACCGATTGCGCTTTTCTAAGTGCTGTACTACATTGCCATTTTAAGCATTGAAGAAAGGCTCTCTCATTGCTCATAACTCAAAAACTAAACCAGATAGAAATGTGTGCATTGCACCAATGGATTCCTTGGTAAAAATTAAGAAAGAATGATGATTTATGTATTTCTTTTTATTCTAAATAACAGAGATATTTGCGTTTTTACGCAAAATATGTCCACCATGCACCAAAATTCAAAAAATTAGATCTTCTAATATATCGGAAATAAAAATTGAAACTTTCAGGGTTTTTATAAGTTGGGAGTACAGGGTGTCCACAGAATTATCAAACCTGATTTCCCTGACTTTCCCTGACCAAATATATAAGAAATCCCTGACCTTACACAAATAGGTTTATTTGAGTATTTCAATATATGTGCCATGATAATAAATAAAATTGAATTGGATAATTGAGAAACTTATATTATTTAAAAGTGTTTCCGTTTGACGTATAATTCCCAAATAACTGATTCATTTCATTTTTTTTTTTTTTTTTTTTATCGACCTCCACCTTCCCCATAGCCGTCCAACTCACACCTTTTTAATTTTAGGTTTACTCTTTTTTTCATGGTTTTACATTTATTGAAGAAACACTCAAACAAACCCATTCACAATATTCAGAACAGTTACTATAAAAATATTACAGTAGGAACACAGTCACTGTTTTTATATTACACACCACATTTCTTCTTTTCCCAATCTGAAATCTTCGCCTGTAACGCTGCTTCTTCCAACTCTAGTTCCTTCCGTACTCTTTGTCTTTTTCCCTTCAATTCCTTTATTTCATGATCAATTTTTCTTTTTTCCTTCAGTTTTCTTTCTTCTTCGTTTTGAAGAACACTTTTTTCTCAAGATAATCCTGATATCTTCATCTGGAGGCTCTTACAGAAAGAAGAAGCCTTCTATTGATGGCAATGTGTTCTACTCCTCCCACATTTTTAATGGCACCAAAAACTGTTCTCTGACAAATCAGGGATTCTTCCAGGACATTTTTCACAAGAAGAGACTTATTGACAGAAAATCCACCTTCCACTGGCGCATTTCCATGAGACATAATGAGACAAACTTTTATTACATCCCAAAGTTCACCGAATTGTTTTTGGTTGTCAAGTAGAGCACTGTAAAATTTGTCTAATCCAGTGGAATCATCATGACTGTCTAAAAATTAATCAAACTGGGACTTTAAAGCAGATTGAGCTTCTACACACAGTGAAGCGTACTGTTTATTAGCTTTTTCAGCACAATCATCTGAAATCCTGTTTGCACTAAGTAAAACTATGAGCACAATTTCCACTCTCTTCTTGCCTATACTCGGCTGCTGCACTATAATATTTGGGTCCAAACAAGTTACCCCACGGGCAAACTTAAATTTTAGTGGGTTTTTCTCACGAAGTTTTTCAATCATACTGGTCACAAGTTTCCTAAATTCAAGCTTAAACTCTAATTTCTCCCTTTCTGAGCACTTCACTTCTTTTAATAGCTTTTTAGCACTAAATCCAATATCAACTTTCTCAATTGAGAGAAGATTTTCACTTTTTGATACATCTAAAGTTAGCAGTTTTGAGACACTATCAGCTTCACTTAATTTGTCAGGCTTCAAGCTTTGTGCCATCAAATTTTTCATCAGATCCAGCAAATCAGTGTGTAAGAAAGGAATTAAAGGCTTTGGGCTCTGGAACCTTCTCAAAAAAGATTCACACTCTGAAGCTATAGTCCTAAATGCAGCCAATTTGCATTTCAACAGTGGACTTTCCATGAATTCTGCAAGAAACATGTGCTGTTTGCTGGAAACCAATGATTCTTGAACATATTTCTTGATATGATCATAGACAAGCAATGCCCTAGTCATCAAACAATTAACGTTTTCCAACCACCTTACAGTGCAAAATTTCAAAGGGAAATCTTTACATCCAGTAATCATAGTATAATTTGCATGGCGAGCAGGACTATCTTTTAAAAGGTAGTACAAGTTACGCAGAAAGTGATGTATATCCCATTTCACTGCACGTGAAGACCACATACTCCAATGTCAACTAATAATTTACCATCTGGATTTTCAGTTCTAAGTTTATCTTTCAGCTTTTGAAGAAAGCTGAAATTAACGTTAGGTCCATCCTTGACACTTGTAGCATGTTATCCAAGGGAAGAGGTGTACCTTTAATGAATTTCTCTAAAAGGTCATTAGCTGTTGCTCATCCTAAAAACACACTACCGTATATACTCGCGTATAAATCGAGAAATTTGGGACAAAATGAGAGCTTCAAAGTAATGGGGTCGACTTATACGCGGGGTCTAAAAAAATCGTAAGTCCAAAAGTTCTTCCCGTAAGGCAAAAGGCAATCCATCCAAAAAAAAAAAAAAAAAAAAAAAAGTGCCGATGCGGTATTAATTACGAAATTGCAACCCTCCAAAAGAAAAAAAAAGAAAGGAAGAAAAAGAAAAAACGCCGATGTGGTAGAATTACGAAATCGCAAACCTAAGAATTTCTCCGCGCTTTGAGAAGTCTCCTCTATCCTGGCTTTGCGTATCCACAGCGCAGTCACAGCCGCGCATAGAAAGCTCCGCCCTTCCGACTACCAGTTGATTGCACTGATCTTCGACGTAACGGCAAAGAATATCACGCGAAACGTTTTTCTTTGGTAACGGAGCCATGTGACAGCCAGTGTTAGGTGTTGCTTGTTCTTAATCGCACGTGTCTCGCTTCTCCTATTATGGGTGACACGGATTGTGTAAAGAAACGGATGTCCTATAACACAGGATTCAAGTTGAAAGTGGTTTCTTTTGCAGAAAATACTAACAACTGTGCTGCTTCACGTCAATTTGGCATTAACAAGGTTCATGAACCGCTATGGGTTATTAACGATAAACTGATTCGAGATTGGCGTAAAAAAACCGGACTTGATGAAAATCCCAAAATCGCAAAAGGCGCTGCGCCGTGGAACGACATCTTTCCCAGAGCTGGAAAGTGTCTTGAATGATTGGATTGTGGGCTGCAGACAAAATGGTTACATTGTAACACGAACTGGTATAGGTTTGCGAGCAATGAAGCTCGCAAAAGATGAAAAAGTTTGCAGCCGCAAATAACACTTTTCGTGCCTCACCAGGTTGGTGCACAAGGTTCATGAACCGCTATGGGTTGTGTCTACGCCAGCGCACCAAAATTGCACAAAAGTTACCTCGTGACCTCGAAGCAAAGATAATGGAATTTCAAAAGTATGTACCATAATTTTTGGGCAAAGAGCCGCGGCTCTTACGTTTCTAAAAGTGAAATTTTTCGGGTGAGCGGCCCTTCCGAAGCGGCTCTTATGCCGAATTTGTTTTCGATAAGACTTTCTCCACTCCCTTTTTTTTTTTTTTTTTTCCATGCAGATGCTTAGTAAATTTTTTCAAACCACGTCTTTTTTTTGTTCACGAACTCGACTGTGATCATGCCCCCCCTTCTACTCATATGTTAGACAATAACTCCGCTGTCCTGATGTTGGTTTAGGAGGGAAAGTGGGGGAGAACAGGAATGCCTGACTCAAACGCCCTTTGCATGGGGGACGGAATGGGGACATAAGCACACAGATGAGTAGCGTAACGTCCGAGGCTTATGTGGATAGCGCCCCGAGCGGTAACAGCTCAGTGCGCAGTAAATGAAAGTAGGTCAAACCACTTGAAAGAGAGAAAGCGCACCGCCGTTTCGAAGTGTTAACGGCAGATCAGCGAACACGTGCAAAGCAGCTGGTAAAAGGAAACGTCTCTACATGAGAAAAAAAGCATAACATAGAAGGAACATATTATTAAAGAAAACATTAATCGAAAGCATAACAAGCGATAATTTATAAGTTAATTACTTCTAAGACAGATTCTATTGCGGTGAACAGAGAACCATCCTGTAGCAGACATCCACATTGAATGGAATTTAGACAATTGTGCGGTTTTACGAGCAATGCGATATTCTAACGGGAGTCTTAAGATTAACTGTGATTTATATTGATTATATAAATGGTTCTGAGCATTTAATAAAGGCAAACAAATAACATCATTATTATGATTAATAAAAAATGTATAAATAAAAATGTTTGCCAGTATGAAAAAATAAGTGTGTAAAGCAGATCGACACTGAGTTGCAGAATTAGCCTTTGAAGTATACATATAATCACGTTGGGCGTGAGTTAATTCATGAAAATATGGAATATAATTTAGCTTTCTGAGCAGCACCACGACTTCCCAGGTGCGGCCCTTACGGCAACTTTTGCTTCCAAGATTGCAAAAATTCTCACCTGCGGCTCTTAGTCCGAAAATTACGGTAATTCAAAAGAGAAAAGAGACTGCTTTTGAACTTTCCCAAATAGGGAACATGGATGAAACCGCCATGTGTTTCGACCTTCCTGGAAATAAGACGGTGAACCAAAAGGGCGAAAAAAATATCTTGATCAAAACGACTGGCCACGAAAAATCCAGTTTCACGGTTGTTCTTTCCTGTTTGGCCGACGGCAGTAAGCTACTTCCGGTAATTATTTTCAAACGCAAAACTCTGCCGAAAAGCGTTGTCTTTCCGTCTGGTGTGCTCGTTCGTGCCCATGAAAAAGGATGGATGAACGAATCCGAAACAATTGACTGGTTAAAGAATGTGTGGAACAAAAGGCCAGGTGCACTTTTGAGGAAACCTTTCCTTTTGGTGTGAGATATGTTTGTTGCACACTGTTGCGCAGAAGTGAAAAGAACTGCAGAAAATTCAAAAACAACTCTTGCTGTCATTCCAGGTGGGTTGACATCTGTTCTTCAACCACTAGATGTCTGCCTTAATAAGCCCTTCAAGGACAATGTGCGGAGGTATTGGGCAGATTGGATAAGTTCCGATTTGCCGACCGAAACCAAGGGCGGAAATCTAAAGAAGCCGGATATCGTTTTGATTGTGCGATGGGTCAAGGATGCTTGGGATGTGATACCTGCAGAAATGGTCGTGAAATCATTCAAGAAATGTTGCATTAGTAACAAACTTGATGGCACAGAGGATGATGAGATTTTTATGAGTGATGATGACAGTGATTCTGATGACACAGGCATAGATGGGAATACTGATGTTTATGATGACGCGCCAATGACGGAGAAAGACTTTTTGAACTGTTTGGCGAGTCTGACTCGGAATCGGATTTTGAAGGGTTCCGGTGAAGTTTTTGGGTATGCAAATTAAATTTAGTATTATATATATAATATTTTTCGTTTTCAAATGTTTTTGAATAAATTCATTGACATTTTTTTTTTCTCATTCCGGGATCGACTTATACGCGAGTTTCCGATTTCTTACGATTTTTTCCTCTGAAAGTGGGGGGGGGGGGGTTTGACTTATACGCGAGTATATACGGTACTTAAGTATCTACTGGAAACTTTTTGCAGATTGATGTCCCAATAACGAACAAACTGATACATTTGCCCACGCTGAGCAATTTTGTTTAGTGATTCATCAAAACAAATTACAAAGTCAGTGCACTGCTCTTCAGATTGTCCATTAAACACTCTTTGAAATGTGGTGCCAATCCATGGTTTATCACATAAGATGCTTTGCTTTTGCCTAAAGTAAATTTTGAAGCTATCGCACTGTCAGGAAACATTAACTGAAATGTTTTGTTAATCTGTGTACAAAAGAGTTCAGAGACATTTTCTTGGACAACACTTCCATGGCCCATATTATTTCCAACTTTGTTACGTCATCTTTCACTACACAAGCATTAAGGTCACTGGGCTTTTACATCATCTAGGTCACTGGGTCAAGCATTAAGGTCACTGGGCTTTTCCATCATCTTTCACTACATAAGCATTAAGGTCATCATCTTTCACAACATAAGTATTTGAGTCATTAGACTTAATATTTTCTAGAAGTACTGATTCCACATTTCCTGAGCTTGTTGATGGCAAGAGTTCATTATTACAAAGAGAGTTCTTTTTCACAGAGGAAGTGAAAGAAGCAAGACTGGGCTGAGACATTTTAGCACGGAAGTTTTTCAAATGATTAGGGCAATTTCCGTGGCTGCAGACTGCCCGACACCCTATGTTGCTAAGCTTGAAAGTTTTAGAGCACACTTTACAAAATGCTGATTCATTGTCACCGTTCACAGCAGCTATCCAACCAGAAAACTGAGGATTTAATTGTTCGTCCAACCATTGTTCATTAAACACACAACGCTTTGACATTGCTGCAGTCTTAATTGCCTTTTAACAAGGTATAACTTATATCACAAATTTTCTTCTACTCCTTTGACCTAAATCAAAAAGAGAAATGTTAACAAGTAATGTAACACAACTTACAATAATAGGTAGCAAATACAAGGTTACATTAGTAGGAAGGGGAAGTTAGTGACTGTCTACAACACCAAGTGCAAGTGTGTTGGGCGATGAGGGCTTCACTCCCCGAAGCCGGGTTAAAACTAGTGTTAGTCTAACTGTGATTGAAATTTCCCCGACTTTTTTTTAAATATCACTGATTTCCCCTGACTTTTACCAACATTTCAGGCATTTCCCTGACCAATTTTCATTTCCCTGACTTTCCAGAATGTGGACACCCTGGAGTAGCTACCCATACAAAAAACTTAAGAATCGGAGATGTGTTAGTGGAAAATTAATTCAAAATCAGACGATTTCGTGTGGAATGACCCAACAGGTGATATTTCTAACTGGCCAGTGGCCATCATCAAAATCCAATGGCCACTTTGCTTAGCATTATTTCATGCTATATTCATATCATATTGCTGCATTGTACCTTCCATATATTTAGACATAGACATGTTATGTAAATATATAATGGCTTAGCAGTTAGAAGAATGGAGAATTAAATGCATAAATATAATCTAAAAATCCTTAGCATGGTAATAATTGATAACATGGCTATTTCTAGACTTAATGCATTACAAATATCTCAAAATTATAGGGTTTCTCTATAGAATAAAAAGGAAATAATATGTTGAATTTTTGGATAGCACCCCTACCCTTCGTCAGGACTACAGTTACAGTAGGTGTTTCCATTCATGAAATAAATTCCAACCTTTCAAACTATTTAATATTGCACCTCTTCTTCTCTTTATTTCCAGTCCTTCTGAAAATTTTCTTTCAAAAAAAAAAAAAAAAATGTTGATGTGTCAGAACCATGTCCCAAAGCACTTTATATCCTGTATTTTGAACATGTCTGTCCAAACCTGTTTTGTTTGACATTTTTTTAATTGCAGCTTTATGTTCTGCAAATCTGGTTTTAAGCTATTTGCCTGTTTCTCCCACATAGCTGAGACCACACTCACATTTTATGCTGCACACCACACTTTCCCATAAAAGGATGTTTCTTCTTTTTGTTTTAATTTTGGAAGGTAGTTACTAATTTTATTTTGCAATCCTGGAGCCAGTCTAACTAGAAACTTCTCACTAATTCTCTGAAGTTTTTCAAACAGCCCTTTATGTTAAGTAATTTTCTAAAAGAAAAAATCAGAAGTCAAAAACAAAGTTTCAGTTAACTAGAAAAATTACTTAGGTATAAAGGACTGTTTGAAAAACTTCAGAAGATTAGTGAGAAGTTTCTAGCCAGGCTGGCTCCAGGATTACAAAATAAAATTACTAACTACCTTTCAAAATTAAAAAAAAAAAAAAAAAAAAAGAAAAGAAAACATCCTTTTACAAGAAAGTATGGTCTACAACACGAAATGTAAGTGTGGTCTTAGCTATGCGGGAGGAACAAGCAGACAACTTAAAACCAGACTGGCAGAACATAAAGCTGCAATTAAAAATATGCCAAACAAAACAGGTTTGGACAGACATGTTCAAAATATAGGACATAAAGTGCTTTGGGACACTGTAGAAGTTCTGACACATCAAAAAATAAAATTGTCAGAAGGTCCAAAAATAGAGAGAAGAGGAACAACATTAAATGATTTGAAAGGTTGGAATTTATTTCACAAGTGGAAACACATACTATAACTGTAGTCTTAAGGAAGGGTAGGGATGCTACCTGAAAATCTGACACATTATTTCCTTTTATTCCTCAGAAAAAACAACAACAATAATTTGGAGATACATGTATTTGTAATCCTTAACATGTTTACCAGGGATAAAAATGTTCCCATGATTTTTGAAATTTTGGATTTTTCTAATCAAGCTGCATCCTCCCTCTTTCTTCCTGATTATATCATTATTTCTGTATATATATATATATGTTTTTGATCACATTTCTCATTTTTAATAACTTTGGTAATATTAAAAAACTGCGACTTTGTACTTTTTAAGAATTTTTTCTAATGAAATGCATGCTTTCTTGTCTTCTTCAAAACCCATTGGTACAGCAATCATTTTGGATCCCTTCCCCATTTTTAAAGCAAAATTAAATTTCCATACAGGTACTTAATCTGTCCATGATGGAATCTGAGCAATTTCTGTGACACGCAAAATTGTGATAATTGTTATCACAGCAGAGTGAACAAAGCAGTACCAATTTTTGATATTTAATTTTGTTGAAAACATTTTTTTCCCATTCCCGAGTAATTTATTTTTTCCATATTTGGACATAGAGCAAGAATTCTATAATTTGCGTAAGGCAAAATTAATGCTCTAAAAGGCTATCGTGGTCCAACTGTGCAAAGGAAATGACTCTCTACAGGAAATGAAAGCCGGCGATGAAAAGTTCCAATTTGAACTCCTTTTTTTTTTTTTTTAACAAGAAAGATGGTTTTTTAAACCTAAACAATGTAACTTGTATTCCAATCTTACTGTCTGCTTAACAAAACGAATGGCCACACATACGACATATACTACTTCCGTCCGGTGATATGCGGAAAGTCGGTTTGTGACATCCGAGTTCCATCAAGCCCCAGGTGTCACTCTCTGAGCCCAAACTACAGTGGGGAAAATATAGCCTTCCCCTTTCTTCAAGAGTGAATCAATAAACAGATTTGTACCCACTGATTTACTTTGGAGAGAACTGTTTTGTCCCACATATGATGTGGATGATAGAAAATTTGTTTCTTAATTAATAGGTGAGTTTAGAAAAACACAAGTAAATTCTTAAGTTAGTAATGAAAAATAATTTCGCCACCAGTCCATGTGGAAAAGTAATTTTTTGAGCCTGGTGACTAAATCAACTTTTACTACCGGTCACTGTTTTACCCAGTTGCCACATAGTGAGTGGTGACCATAAAATTTTATCTTTAATGGCAAGGAAAAATACAAGTGCACTGACCAAAATGCTGATGTTAAACAAGAGGCATAGTGCCATGGCCCACTATAGGTCCAGAATAACATGCCAAAACTTATTTGCAGAGCTTTTACACAAGTTATTATACATAAAAGTGGAAGAATAAATCACAATACTATATCCTGTCTTGCACAGTGAACTAAAGACTGAAACATTCCTCCTTTTACACCACCACAAATTTGCAATTTCCACGTGATCTTGTTAACTGTAAGGTTTGTGGGTATCGCCTTCAAGCAAGACAGTTTACACATGTACGTTTACGACTGCTGCTGCTGCGATCAAGGGTGTAAAACGGCACAGGTAATACAACTATGGGCAAAGTAAAAATTAGGGGAGGGCAGCTGCCATTTTACCATCCAAAAAGGGGGCAGAGTGGATTTTAACATGTCAAAAAATGGTAGGGCACTGTGTCCTGCTAAAATGGACTAGGGGGAACACTACTTCAGTTGCTACTATAAATAAGGCAAAATCGCACAAGGATCACTAACACAGTTATGTGGAAAGTTGGGATGACAATAAATCATGGAAAAATCCCATTTTTGCTGATATATCTATTACTGTAAACAAAACAGCTACAACATTTCACTGTATGACAACAGTATAAAGATTAAATACCAGGAAATCATACTTTTGGAGAAGATCCCTTAACAGAGGCATGTATGAAATGAAAAACAAAGTTTCAACACAGGCATGTATGGTACCAAACTGAAAAGCCATTCAGTGGATCATCATATGAAATCTTAAAAATCACAGTGCTTATGTGGCTAGAAATCAGAACTTTGTATTTTCGTGTATTTTTCACTTTTAAACTTTGGTTTGAAAAAGACTGGGAAAAAAGAATTGAAAACTCAAACTCTTCAATCCCCCCCACTGACAGCTTTCGAGTTGCTTTAACAAGCAGATAATATGAAAGGAAATGACTTACTTCTTGGTAAAGTTTCCAAAGATGCCATTGACACACGATATGTCGAGGAAACACTGTGCATGTACTTCTTCCCACTTTCCAAGACAACTCCTACAGGAAAAATAAATTAAAAAACACTGAATTATTCGACTGAAATAAACACTAATGAATATAAAATTATGCACTTGTAATCTAAAAAGCAGCATAAGTTTCAAGTAAGCTTGTAGTCTGAAAGCAGAAATTTCAACCTGTGGTCTAATCCATACAAATTATGTAACTCTTTATTTCATCGCATATTTTCACTAAAAAAGTCAGATACTGTATACATTACAAGTAATACCAACACTTTCATTCTTTTAAAGTCTCCATAAAATAGCAGGAGATAACCTACTCATTTTCGATTATCATTTGTTGTTTGAAACTTACACAAATGTTTCAACAACTAAACTGTATGCTTGTTAATAACTGGAGCACAAGGAATATGGTCATTAATGCATGAATTCACAACAAATTCATAGAACAACTTTAGTAGCAAAAGGAAAGGGAATAATTCTGTACTTACATTAAAAAGAATAAAGTTGGTTGGGGACCCATTTCTTGTAGCAGTATCTGAAGTAATGACACACTACCGATAAGTAGAAGTCTTTTTTTTTCAGAGGTATCACACACTCTCAACAGGAATATTTTTAAACTCTTAAGCAGATGAAAACGATGAGAATTAAAAACCCTTGGTAAAAACTGTATTAAGTGGTAAGAAATTTGATTCAAAATACATCATGCTCTTCCTATAGATACATGTTCTACCCTCATATAATATTTTACTGTTCTGTAAAAATTGCCCTCTGTTCTGTAGTAACAGATTCCAGTTACATGCTTAATAATCCATGCATTCACTCAAGTGACACAATAACTGACTAGAATGAAAAATCGCAGATACTTCCATTGACAAGTCATTCAGAAAATGGATTGATTTTACTAGGATTTTAAATGGGGTGGTTAAAGCTAGAAAGAATAAAAAGATTATTTTGGAGAATTAGAATATTGGAGCTGAAACAATACTGATCAGGTTGTATCCTTTGACGATAATAAAAAACAGCAATTCAAAATGGTTCAGTGATGTTAGAGCAGGCCTTAGTACTTTGGCAGTCCTGGGCAGAAACTGATTTAGTGGCCTCTAACAGTATTTTGACTGAAAAATGTGTACATGGTTCTTAATTGTCAAACCATCAATTTTTAAATAAGATTTGAATAATACATTTCCCCCCTCAATGACAGGAAACTAAGATAAAAATGCACATACGCTTATTGAATATACACTGGCGTGCAAAAATTAAGGACGAGACATTTTTTTGAATGTAGCGTCATGCAGAAGTGCTCCACATCGACTCAAATCATACCATAAGATCCCCAAGATGTAAGAATATGGGACATGTGAGCAAAACCATCCAAACAAGGAATCCAAAGGATACAAAGGCACTTTATTGAAAAGGTAGCTTCGAGCACAACTGGACAGAAGACAGAAACGTCCATGTGACAGGCGGCTGCCAAGAAAAATCCAGTCTTTAGTAGGGGATATGATCCCCCTTGACTGCGTTGCGACATTTACAATGTCTGTCCATGCTGAGGACAAGGTTGTCAAGGAGCTGTTGAGGCATCGCGGCCCATTCCTTTTGTAGCGCCAATCGCAGCTGCGGAATCGTTGCTGGCGCCTGGTGACTTGCTGCCAAGCGTCTCCTGAGAAGGTCCCACACGTGTTCGATTAGATTTAGGTCCGGGGACCTTGCGGGCCAATCTATGTGTTGAATATCTTCACTCTCCAACAGCTCTGCGACAGCCACTGTACGATGAGGTGTAGCTTTGTCGTCCATGAAGAGGAACTCAGGGCCCACAACACCTCTAAACAGACACACGTGAGGCAGGAGAACCTCGGTACAATAGTGGACACCAGTGACTGAACCTCCTTGGAAGATGTGAAGGTCAGTACGGCTACCAAGCATGTTACCGCCCCAAACGAGAACTCCGCCACCTCCAAACCGGTCCCTTTCGATGATGTTGGAGGTGTGATTGCGTGTTCCCTGCTCTCTCCAGAAGTGTATACGTCCAGAATCGCTCGTCAGACTAAATCGGCTTTCATCCGTAAAGAGAACTCGACCCCATTGCTGATGTGTCCAGTTCTTGTGTTCTGGCACCACAGAAACCGCAGTCTCCGATGAGCAGGCGTTAATGGCACACACCGTACTGGTTGTCATGCAAATAGACCACCTTTGTGCAGCCTCCTGGCCACGGTAAAACGCGATAACGGACGTTCAGTTGCCTGTTGCATGTGCCTTGCGATTTCTCCCGCTGTCTGCCGTCTGTCTCTTCTCACCTGTAGGACAATACACAGGTCGTCCGCCGCCGTGGTTTCTCATGGACCACCACTGCTAAACTCTCGGACAGCTGTTCCTTTTGTTTGAAATGCTCTCCAAGCTCGTGAAACGATGTTGTGGCGATCCCGAACTCCTCGGCCACACTAGTCACACTTCGACCTTCTTCCAACTTCCCAATGACGTGACCTCGGGTAAAGTCATCCAGATGTCGGCTACTGGATTGCCTGTTGGCCATATCACACGGTGGCAGCAACTCGAAGTCGTTCAAACCGATGTACGCAGTGCAATAGCTTTCGCAGAATTGCTGAGCATACACAGCTCGTGTGCTTTATATCCTTCCGACCCCCCCATGTCATGCTGCATATATGCGCATGCCCTACCATACCGGACCCTAGTCTATCTCCTGAGTGGACTTTTGGTCCGTTCTGCCTGCTTGTTCCGCTGTTATGCTAATTTCTCCTCTTCGTCCTTAATTTTTGCACACCAGTGTATGAACTTAAGGCTCGCCTGTGATCTAAACTTCTAATGATAGCTTCAGTATGCTTATTTAAAACGTAAATATCATTGTACATTGCTTTCATGATTAGGATTACAAACATTTTGTCACATAACTGAAAGTTTACCATTTAACACACTATTTACAACTGTAATAGAAAACACAAACGAAAAAAAATGTTCTTTCATGGAGATTTAAAATTTTTATAATACAGTAAAATCTGTTTGAGATGGAACCTCCCCTGCCCAAAACAGAATTTTTTTTTTTTTTTTTGGCCCCGAAATGAAAGATAAAAATTGTATACTATTTAACCTGTCTAAAATGGAACCGGCCTAACACAAAAACAAAAAGGTAAGAGGGTAAATGAAACTTGTAACAATGGAAAGTTCTCAGATTATCTTGTGTTGTCAAATATTTTAACTGAATACAAAACATTACGTGATAGAGTGTAATGATGAAATCACAGTGAACAAATTTTCTTGAAGATAACATACTGTTATTAGACACAGAAAGATTGCTTTTTCTTTTTTCTTTTTATTTTTACAAACACACTAGCACATCTACTGTTTGGCTTTTCCTTAAGATCATAGCATGTGTCAATCATCTTTTCATTGGGACAATTATTCACAGTCTTTGCTTGTTGTAAGTTGCATTCGTTCAGTTGCCTCTTGCCATGACACCAAAGAATGTTCTCAATTTGGATACAAAAATTACGAACGTTCTCAATTTGTATACAAAAGTTAAAGTTCTTGAAGAGAAGTTCAATGCAGGCCCATAGCCAGACAAGCAAGTTGGGAGGGGTGGCTGATGATTGAGATTGGGCAAAGGATATAAAGTGGTCAGGCAAAAGATGTAAAAAAGGTAGGCCCACTATACTGTTGTATGAGTTGCTAGGATGGGCAAAAGGAAATACAAGTCAGGCTCGGCCCGGCCTGGCCCTCCCTGGCTACGGCTCTGGTTCAATGCCAGAAAACTAAGAATTTATAACATTTTAAAACAAAAAGGTGAGATAACAAAACAGCGATGAGCCAGTTTTGTAACCATCACAGCAAAGAATTTTGTAAACATCAACAGTAGCTTTGCGACTGAGACTCAAAATGAAGATCTTGATGAAATTCATGAAGGTCATCAAATTGAAGAAGAAAACAAAGCAGGGAGATGATGAAAAACAGGAGGTGAGCATAGAAATCATGTCTAGGAGAAAAATGTATCATCAAGAATTACAGAATATTTAGAATATTCAAGACTTTGTTTGCCCTTCTCTGAGGTGACTGAATTATTTCAGCAGTGCATGTGCTCTCACCAAGTGTCATATTGTAAATGTTACTGTAAAAATATCAATGTTGAGTTATTTAAAAAATAGATGTTAATGATTCTGAGTTAATTTAAGCTATGTATGAATAATACATTCTCTTAAGTAATTGCTAATTCTGTAGAAAATCTTATTAACATGACAAAACTTCAAATATTTACATTTCAATGGCTTTCATGGCGGTCTTGGATAATTCGTCTAATGACGATTGGTCCAATGCTGATTCGTCCAAAGGAACAATTGGTCCAATGCTATTTGGTCCAATGCCGATTCGTACAATGGTATCATCCTACCAACGGCCAATTTTTTTTTAAGTTTTAAGTTGTTTTCCTCTTTCTACCTTTTTGAAAAATGATTTCCATATATTTGGTATTTGAAAACATTGTATGAACCTGATAAAAGGCACTCAGTGGAACAGTTCTCAGCTATTTACAAAGGCCTTTTTGGAAGATTTTAAGTTACAACCTATATGTATTTGATATTTGTAGACATTTTATAAAACCTAATAAAAAATGCTCAACGGATCATTTCTCAGCTCTTTGCAAGGTACGTAGGCCGTGGGCCTTTTTAGAAGATTTTAAGTTACTACCTAGATATTTGGTATTTGTAAACATTTTATAAAACCTTAAGGCACTCAGTGGAATATTTCTCATGACCTTTTTAGCTCTTTACAAGGCACCTAGGCTGTGGGCAGTTTTAGAAGATTTTAAGTTACCACCTAGATATTTGGTATTTGTAAAAATTGTATACTATTTAACCTGTCTAAAATGGAACCTGCCTAACACAAAAACAAAAAGCTAAGAGAGTAAATGAAACTTGTAACAATGGAAAGTTCTCAGATTATCTTGTGTTGTCAAATATTTTAACTGAATACAAAACATTACGTGATAGAGTGTAACGATGAAATCACACTGAATTTTTTTTCTTGAAGATAACATACTGTTGTTATTAGACATAGAAAGATTGCTTTTTCTTTTCACAAACACACTAGCACATCTACTGTTTGGCTTCTCCTTAAGATCATAGCATGACTCAGGTTTAGGTTGTGTGACCAATGTTGCTCTTTTTGCTGGATGCAAAGTCCAAAGTCTTTCTTTGCAGCTGGCCATTTCATATGGATTTCAACAAGCTTTGGCTTCTCCTTAAGCTCATAGTGTGACTAAAGTTTAAGTTTTGTGACCACTGTTGCTTGTTCTCTTTGCTGGATGTGAAGTCCAAAATCTTTCTTTTTTAACAAAACCCTCCGATTTAAACGTCAAACATCTTTTCATTGGGACAATTATTCACAGCCTTTGCTTGTTGTAAGTTGCATTCGTTTGGTTGCCTCTTGCCATGACACCAAAGAATGTTCGCAATTTGGATACAAAAATTAAGAATGTTCTCAATTTGGACACAAAAATTACGAACGTTCTCAATTTGGATACAAAAGTAAAAGTTATTGAAATGCACAAAAAAAATGTGAGTATCAAACATTTGACAGAGAAGTTCAATGCCAGAAAACTAAGAATTTATAACATTTTAAAACAAAAAGGTGAGATAACAAAACAGCGATGAGCCAGTTTTGTAACCATCACAGCAAAGAATTTTGTAAACATCAACAGTAGCTTTGCGACTGAGACTCAAAATGAAGATCTTGATGAAATTCATGAAGGTCATCAAATTGAAGAAGAAAACAAAGCAGGGAGATGATGAAAACAGGAGGTGAGTATAGAAATCATGTCTAGGAGAAAAATGTATTATCAAGAATTACAAAATATTTAGAATATTCAAGATTTTGCCCTTCTCTGAGGTGACTGAATTATTTCAGCAGTGCATGTGCTCTCACCAAGTGTCATATTGTAAATGTTACTGTACAAATATCAATGTTGAGTTATTTGAAAAAATAGATGTTAATGATTCTGAGTTAATTTAAGCTACGTATTAACAATACATTCTCTTAAGTAATTGCTAATTCTGTAGAATATCTTATTAACATGACAAAACTTCATATACACTGGCAGAAAGTGAAAAAAGAACACCAAGAAGGAATTTGCAGACAATCATGAAATTTACATATGTTAATGGGGTCGAGTTTACGTAGATGTGGTGTTAATTTCGGGACCAACCGGTGAGTGCTTACACCACAGCACGGCATAATATGCAAATTATCGTCAGTGGTATTTAAGGAGTACGGCGAAGTGAATGTAATCAGTCATCGGCGTACGGACACGTGCGAAGACCCTGAAGAAGCTGTAATGCCTGGACATGGAAGACGTGTACGATTTCAGCAGTTATCGGACTTTGAGCGAGGTCGTCTAGTCCCGCTCCGAGAGGCCGGGTGGTCGTACGTCATATTGCGGAGCGAATTGGACGGGAAGTATTGGTGGTGGTATGATGGTGGCATAGATGGTCCGAGGAACATTCCCACACGAGAAGACGTGGAACCGGGAGTCACAGAGGGACTGATGAGCGGACCGATCGACGCTTAAGAAAAGCGGCGTTGTCAAGCAGAACATCCACTGCGACGCAAATCCGAGCTGCCGTTGCACCTGAGGTGACTGTGCGAACAATCCGCAACTGTCTACTGGATGCAGGACTATGTGCACGTGTGCCTCTGGCATGTGTACCTCTGACTCCAACCCACCGTTAGGAAAGGCTGCAGTGGTGTCGCCAACGTCTGCACTGGAGAATGCAATGGCGATCTGTCGTGTTCAGCAATGAAAGCAGATTCTGCTTGGGAGCCTCCGATGGCCGTATGCGTGTTCGCAAACGCCCAGGGGAGCGTCTCCACCTTTCTTGCATCCGCCAGCGACACACAGGGCCTACACCTGGTCTCCTGGTGTGCGGAGCGATCAGCTATCACTCCCGTACACAACTAGTGTTTGTACCGGGTACGTTAAACAGCACCTCCTACATCAACAACATCATTCAGCCCGTTGTTGTGCCATTTGTAAGGTCGGTCCATCGTGGTGTTTTCCAGCAAGATAACGCACGCCCACACACGGCACGTGCAACGCAACATGCACTTCAGGGTGAGACAATTTCCATGGCCTGCACGTTCACCGGATTTGTCCCCATTGAGCACGTGTGGGATTTTATGGGATGACTTATCCGGTCTCCACGGCCAGCCACGACCATCCCCAATTTACGCGTCCAGGTTGAGAATGCTTGGAACTCAATGCCCCAAACTTACATCCAACATCTGTACGACAGACTCCATGCCAGAATTGCACAGTGTGACGCAGTTCATGGTGGTTCAACCTCGTACTAACCATGTTACATGGAAATGTTATTTTTCAGTTTACCAGCAAATACAGCTGTATTTTGCCATAATGTTTTGATCACGTTATCCTCTGTATTCCGTTATTATGCTGTATACATTTCGTTGGTATCAGACATCTCCTTCTTGGTGTTCTTTTTTTCACTTTCCACCAGTGTATTTACATTTCAATGGCCTCCATGGTGGTCCCGGACAATTTGTTCAAAGCCGTTTGGTTCAATGCCGATTCGTCCAATTGTATCATCCTACCAACAGCCAATGTGTTTTTTTTAAGTTTTAAGTTATTCTCCTCTTTCTACCTTTTTGAAAAATGATTTCCATATATTTGGTATTTGAAAACATTTTTATAAACCTGATAAAAGGCACTCAGTGGAACAGTTCTCAGCTATTTACAAAGGCCTTTTTGGAAGATTTTAAGTTACAACCTATATGTATTTGATATTTGTAGACATTTTATAAAACCTAATAAAAAGCGCTCAACGGATCATTTCTCAGCTCTTTGCAAGGCATGTAGGCCGTGGGCCATTTTAGAAGATTTTAAGTTACTACCTAGATATTTGGTATTTGTAAACATTTCATAAAACCTAATAAAAGGCACTCAGTGGAATATTTCTCATGGCCTTTTCAGCTCTTTACAAGGCACCTAGGCTGTGGGCCGTTTTAGAAGATTTTAAGTTATTACCTAGATATTTGGTATTTGTACACATTTTATAAAACCTAATAAAATTCACTCAGTGGATTATTTCTCATGGCTTTTTCAGCTCTGTACAAGGCACCTAGGCTGTGGGCCTTTTTAGATTTTAAGTTACAACCTAAATATTTGGCATTTGTGGACATTTTATAAAACCTAACAGAAAGCACTCAGTGGATTATTTTTCAATGCTTTACGAGGAAACTAGGCCATGGGCCTTTTTAGATGATTTTAAGTTATAACCTAGATATTTGGTATTTGTAGACATTTTATAAAACCTAATAAAAGGCACAGCGGATTATTTATCAACTCTTTACAAGGCACCTAGACTTAGGGCCTATGAATTAATATTTAGTGCCTAAGTAAAATCACAATATTATTAACTTGACTTGATATATAAACATTATTAAAATGGCATCGGCAGAATAAAAACTGTTAAAAATGCCTAGGTCTGAACTCCGTCCAGTTTTCCAGTGGCCACATAGCCGAACCCCACTGCATGCAACAAACAGAAACACGAAATTAGTCATTTCTATTATTTAATGCAAGAGAGAAACATCAAAGCTGTTTGAACGGCTTGTACATCAGTAACTTCATTCGGCAGCAATGACAGTTTAACAAGAAAAAAGCGATTCCACAATAAAAAAATCTGTGACCACAATATTATGCATGAATGTAATATTATTTTACATTCTTTGTAGTAATGGTACTTACATGCAACATCAAAGATGAATCAGAACGGACGAGATTTATTTCGCATGAGTAGCACTTCGGACAGATCAGATGGAATTGGACTAATTGTGTCATTGGACTAATGGTACCTTTGGACCAACTGTCCATTGGACGAATCAGCATTGGACTAATCTGCATTGGACCAATCGTACCAGACCCCCTTCATGGATGCACCTGTACAAAATGAAAACCAGTCCAAAACAGAAAATAGTTCCAGTCCCCTGGACTTTGTCTTAAGATAGGTTTCACTGCATATACATTTCTATAGTAGTTGTCATCCTCTGAAGAGGAACATTTTTAGATTTACATTGCAAACATTGTGCTCTAGCCTTTAGTAAAAAAGTGTTGAGACTGCAATTCAGTTAGTCAGCTTAGCAAATCAGAGACATTCTGCTTTTCACTCAACTCAGGAAACATCTCCTGTTTTGTTTATTGACTATACATTTCTGCTTTGTTAATGCTAATTTATATTACTCATAAAACTGGCAAAAAAATGAGGTACTAACCAATGGCAGCTGGCGAGAATGTATTACTGTCCAGTAGCATGCCAAAATAATTTGAATTGTGATTTGTATTGTTTATTGTAGAGGAAAGTACATGCACATTGATTTTCTGCCAGCATAAAATATCATTTTGAGCTGGGCCACACCCAAAGAAAGCTCTTGTTCGCTGATTGGTCTTTTGTGCTGTGTGTCGGTTAGCATGGCTACAGCAGTGTGTCTTTCCTGCTGCCTATGCCACACCTCCTTGGGCCTTCTCAAGCAGTCCACAAAGAATTTGCTGCATGCCAAACTTCTATGAGCACAGTAGCCAGCAGCAAACTACAGTAAGATCTCCGTCTCCTTTTTCTCCTATCAGAACTGGGGGGCAGTGCAAAGATTAACTATTAGGTGTGATCAAATGAAACCTGTTCGAGTAGCTTTATTAAGACAAACGAAAAAGGTACATCCATAGGTATGAAAGAATTTAACAAAGGTATATATAAGGAAGCAAGAATGCACCAGTGTTCATTAGAAGAAGTTGCTATAGGCATTCAGATACACATCCCACAGCTTGGGGAGATGGTGAATACCGTCCATGAAGGACTTTGGTTGCTCCTTGAACCATTTGGTCGCTGCGGCCATGATGTCTGCATTGGAGTGGAATCGTTGTCCCTTTGGAGCTTTTTTAAGGGCCTAAACAAATGAAAGTCACATGGTGACAGATCGAGGCTATAGGATGAGTGGTGCAGAACCTCACACCCTTTCCGTGCTAACACATCCTGCACAATGTTTGCAACATGAAAACGAGCATTGTCATGCAACAGAATCACACCACATGAAAGCATACCAGGTCACTTATTCTTGATGTCTTTATGCAGCTTGTCCAGTGTGTCCTTGTAGCGGTTGACATTGATGTCCACATGAGGCTCTTTAAAATCCAACAACAAAAGCCCTTCATGGTCAAAAAATGTGGTCAGCATAACCTTACAGGCAGAAGCCTGTGACTTGAATGTTTTAAGTTTTGGTGATCTGGGATGTTTCCATTGCATGCTCGCTAGTTTGCTGGATGGCTCAAAGTGGTAGCACCATGATTTGTCGCCTGCCACTATGCACGACAGAAATGTATCACCCTCCGCTTCGTAACGCAGCAAGTGGTTCAAACTCCAACCCAGGTGTTCTTCCTTATGGTGGTCGGTCAGCATCTGTGGAATCCATTGTGAACACACCTTTCGATACTACAGTGCCTTCATAACCACTGTTTGAACTGTCCCAAATGAAATAGCGAATTCCTCTGCTAGTGAACGTATACTCTGACAACAGTCCACCCGTATTGTTGCCTCAATCTTGGTGATAGCTTTGTCTGTCACAACAAAATGCTTTCATTTCTTCATGTCCTTCCTAAAACATTTGCACCCAGTTTGTCACTGTTGTTCTTGACACTCATTTGTCACCATACACCACCTGCACTTGGTGGTGAATGTCGACATCCTTCTGCTGTTAGGAACTGAATCACCGCTTGCTGATCCACCTTGGATTGATTCGGAATCACACCGACCATGTTGTCAACAATCTGCAGCACAAACCACACATGTGAAGAGAATGAATGTGTGCTTGCTTGTTCATTGGTCTGTGCTTATCACACAAGCTGTGACGCCATCATGCTTCCCTTGCGCCAGTCAACATCACGTGCCGCGAACGGGTTTCATTTGATCACACCTCATATTTTACCCTTAATTCCTACAGGATGTAGTAGTTGACAAAAACAGAAGGAAAGCTTATCTAATTGTTACCATGCTTTCAAGAAATTTGAGCAACCACTCAGTTCAATTCTTTTTGCGTGCTTCTAAATTTTGTTCTTTATAGTAAAATTTTTGTAACCTTTTAATTTCTTGAATGATGACTGTAATTAGTTTAGTAGATTAAAATCCTTAGGATCTTAATTAAAAATAAATTCTAAGTAAAATTCTTAGGATTCATGATTTTTGGGGAAAGCAAACGTTGATCCATGTGTAATTATTTATATACTTTTCTGTATTGCATAAATTATTTATAGTATAATACATAGAGTAATTTAGTTAATTTATACATAATTAATTCTTATATAATATCTTCAAAAGTGCATTAAATATCACAAGTAATAAGTTTGTAAAGATGATTGTCGATTGAAAAAAGACACTGTAAAAATATTAGCCATTAAAAATATGAAATAAAATAACATATATTTCAAAAAAACTTGAGTAAATATATTTTTTTAAATTATCCACTGCTGAATGTTTTCTAGGATTCATGATTTTTGGGGAAGGCCTAAAAAGCAAAGGTTGATCCATGTGTAATTATTTATATACTTTTCTGTATTGCATAAATTATTTATAGTATAATACATAGAGTAATTTAGTTAATTTATACATTATTAATTCTCATATAATATCTTCAAAAGTGCATTAAATATCACAAGTAATAAGTTTGTAAAGATGATTGTCGATTGAAAAAAGACACTAAAAATATTAGCCATTAAAAATACAAAATAAAATAAACATATTTTTCAAAAAAACTTGAGTAAATATATTTTTTTTAAATTATCCACTGCTGAATGTTTTCTTGGCAACTGAAGTCATGGTAGATTAATAAATCCATATATTCTGCAAAATATTAGGCTTAATATTTTGCTGAATATATGGCTATAAATTTAACCACTAACACTAAAAAGGCAATAAATGTAATTACTGAGGTTAAAAAGGTAAAAAAAAAAAAAAGGATCTGTTAATTCATATTAATTTGTATACAATTATGGATAACATCTGGAGTTGCCTTTATTTCTCCTTTATTAATCTTTTTCTTTTTCAGCAGATGGTGGAGATTAAGCCCATTGAGTCCTAATTTCAAGGTCTTTCTTGGAAAGGGAAAAGGGGGATGTAAGTTGTAGCATGTACATTTTTGGCAGCATGAGCCACCACTGGTATACTAACCATTGCAAAACAAAAAGGCAAACACTATTTTCATATAGTTTCACACAGGGGTTACACAGAGGTCACAACACATTCTTCGTAATTTGAGAAAAAAATCATTTTAGCGTTAGATAAAAAGTTTTGGTAAAAATATTGAAGACACTTAGATTACATTTGGTGGGGGAAAAATGGAATTTGACAAATGTATGCGCAAAAACTTTAAAAAAGCTACAGCAACTGCTGGTTTCACATAACGACATCCTAAAGCAAAAAAAAAAAAAAAAAAGTGGAAGAAAGAAAAGCAAAAAAGCATACTTTGACTGTAAGTTTTTAGTGATTTTATTTATTTCTTTTCTATCCCAAGATAATACATATGAAAAATTGGATGATAAAAACCAATGTATGACTAAAATCCATGGCCTAGAGCAAGGCTGGGTGAACTACTGCCTGCCGGGGTGTTCAATCTGGCCCACAGGATTAATAATTTTAAAGTGCTGCTTCCCTTAGGTGTGACACATCACTTAATCTGGAAAACATTGCTTGTTCTTAATAAATTAATAAGAAGAAACTATAGACTAATCATGTACAAACATTCTGAAATGTTCCTCACTAATTTCTGCATACAGTTGAAAGATAGGATCCATTTCACCATTCAAAAGCGCCCTTTCCATTTTGCTTACGACACATGCTGCAACCCATCTTTATTTAATCTAAAAAAAAACACCAACCACATTGAATGAGATGTCCACTGATGCCTGGGGGAATGCGAGTGTTGGGATTCCTGCATCGCGACCAACTGACAGCACTGAGGATATATGCACATGTAAAATATGTTTCTTTGTTGAGACTTGATTGCTGAGCTTCGCCAACTTTTCGAGGCGAGTGATCTTAAAAACTGACTTACTGATAAGCATCTGTCTTCTCTCTTGAGAATCACCTCCTCACAGTTTAACACAGATTATGAAAAAATGCTGGAAGATCAATCACAGTTTCATTCATCTCACATTCCATCATATAAAACTTCTGAATGAAAAAAAAAACAATTTAGTAGGTATGTATGATTGTTTTGCATTCCCAATGTATTTAAACTTATTCATGTCAGGCTATTGTGTGTGTTTATTATTTTTTTAATGAATTTTGAAGAAAAATTAATGAAAATTACTGTTCTTTTCATTTGGCTCTCCTATAAGTAAGTTTGCCCATTTCTGGACTAGAGGGAATCGTCATAGGCAGCCAGCCACCTTGCTTGCCTATGCTAAAGGCAAACCCTGAGAGGGAATGCCCAGATAATTATTTGTTCTCTCAATTTGAAACCAGCTAAAGTAACAGATTGTTTTTCATGTGAAGGTTCATTAAAATTTTCTAATACTATAAATATTCCTGTAAAATCAATAAATGGAACATTTTGATAGTCACATCTACCTTTGTCAGTAGCCAAACCAATGGAAATGAAGGTGGTAAAGACATGTTGATTCAAATATTAGCAGTTTTAAGAATATATTTCTATATTGCAGAGAGATTTGGATTAATTGGTAATGCATTGCAGTGTAATGGTAACAAGAACTTAGCATTACCATTACATGGTAATGGTGAACTGGTCATTAGAATTACATGGTAAATGTAATGACATGTAGCAGTTACCCATTACAATCGTAATGGTTAATGGTTAACTATATGTTGGTAATTAACCAATAATTTATGGGTAACAATACAAAGTGAATAAACCAGCAACCAGTACACCCTTACACGTTGTGTAGGTTATTTGACAATTGTTCCACCCCTCGGACCTCAAATGCGTGTATGTATGTATTGGAGATTGTATGTGTATGACATCAGTAGTTGCCCCGTCTTCGCCGCAAGTAAAGTGATTTGAATGAAATAATAATATGAAATAAGTACGAATGGGATGTTTATTTTGGTTAGAGAATAGTACAAAAATGAAAGAAAGATCAATGCTGTTGCATGTGATCTTAATCTTCAACAAAGAACAATTCACTGAAGCACACACACACACACACACAAAACAGTCAAGAAATAACAAATTATGCATTAAACACCAATGGAAACCACTCTGAGACACTACAACACTTGAAATGGAAGAAATGAAAGGTCTGTTTGCTACAAAATATGGCAACCACAAACTACGAGTACAACAGAAAGAATGAGCAACTAGATCATCACAAAGTAAAGAAATGACAAATCCTCATTGTAAAGTAGAAGTGGCTTGTTGCAAAACAAGGGAGGATTTTCCTATTCCTATTCCCTAGTTTATTTGTGGTCCTTTTCTTCATACGTAAGGTTTGCTTTTAAAACAGCCCTCTTTTCAAACATTTCATCCAAAAGGCTATTAGCTTTGCAGTAATTGGCAATAGTAGCGTATGAGAACAACCGTTTGATGGGCGCTGAGAAGGGAAGAGGTGTATTATACTGCACAAACAGATGATTTACCTCTTTATAATTATGTGGCACACGTAAATCTCCTGGTTCATTAGTTAGTTCTTCAAGGCTGAAATGTGCATAGATGAGTTCAGCTTTCCTTGCTGGATGTTTGTTTTCACTGTCATCTTTAGAATTGGAATCAATATAGAAAAAATCATCTTTGACTTGGCGACTGGTAGAAGGTGCATGTAACTATTATTTGCAAATTGTGTAATTTCATTATCAAATAATTCCATTGTGTTTGAATGTCATTATGAAATAATTGAATTATATCCTATTCATTCTAATGCATTACAGATTAATCCCATTACCTTGTGCAAACCATACTTGGGATTACCTTGTAATGCATTACCTGTTACTGCATTACTTTGTAATGCATTACATATTAATTGTAATCTGTACTTCCATTAATTTGTAATGCATTCCTGCCCAAAACTCTGCTATTAAGTTGATCTTGAACTGTATTTCCAACAGAAAGTCAGGATACATAGAATGATCCAAAGTAAGAAAGAAATGTGTGTGCATGATCTTATTATTAAAAAACTTAACTGTCAGTTTTTAAAAACTTTTGTGTTATCTTCAAGTCACTATGAAGAACAAAAATCCCTAGTTTCTCAACATTATCGTGGTTCATTAGTTATACCAAAAAATAAGTAGAAACAGCAAATGATACTTAGTATCTGGTATTTCCACAAACAAAATCTTTAATTAATGCAATTAGCATAGCAAAACTAATAATGAATGCTGTAAGTGATTACGCTACCCAGACGGTAATGTTTTTGTGCTGTGGAATAGCTCATTGAGCTTCCTACAGCAAGCAGCCTTCTGCAAGCATCACATTTTCTATCTAAATGTTTGCAAGTAGAAAAAAATCCATCTCATAGAAGTTCTCTACCTTCATATCATATTAGATTTTTAACACATTTTTGATACTTTTCCAATACCACCAGCTCTTTTGAAACCCCGTGGATTTTTAAAAATCAAAGTACCCCAAAACAGCTTCCTGTTTTAAGTGGTGTATTATTAGCAGAACCCAAACTTTCAACAGTAAGTATTATAATTTTTGTTAGATATAAAAAAAAAAAAACAAGTGGGGAGAGGTTGCTAGCACTAAATTTCTAGATGTTAGAGAGAGAGAGAGAGAGAGAGAGAGAGAGAGAGAGAGAGTGTGTGTGTGTGTGTGTGTGTGTGTGTGTGTGTGTGACTGGTATTTTTTTCCAGCCGTGTTCGAACATATACACTAAAGGAAAATAATGTGTATGACTCTAAATCTCCTAGCAAGAAATCTGAGAAATGGAAAATAAAGATATGCAAAAATTAGAAATCTTTACAAGGGGTGGTATAGCTTTGTAAGCAATGCATCTTACCATAGGGATGGTACAAAGACAAAATAATAATATCAACAGACAGGAAAAATGTTGTGATAACTAAATATAATTTACTGTGGAATTAACTTTTTTACAGGTGTTATAGAGGTTATTATTTAAAAAAGCTTGGTGGTCAAATTTTCGAACTAAAGCCTAGTTCGTCATCAGGACTACGCCACTGGAGTAGTTGCTGCCACTGGGGTTGGACTCTTCCAACTGAGTGGCAGCAATTACTCCAGTGATGTAGTCCTGATGACGAACTAGGCTTTAGTTAAAATTTGACCACCAACTTTTTTAAATAATAACCTCTATAAGACCCGTAAAAAAGTTAATTCTACAGTACACTATGAATAGAGGTGCCATAAATTCATTTACAACTAAATATAATTGTTTTTTATAGTGGAAAAGGGAAATAAACAAACGTGCATGCTGACATTCAATTAACATTTGGCTGTTTCAATGCTAGTGAAGTTTGTTACCAACTTGGATTCTACTTGTCAACATGTAATGCACAGGCCTTAATTTCAAAAGCCTGTGTCCAGACCCGAACTTTAGGGGGCCTAATCTATGCCCTGCCAGGCTAAGATTTTCCAGTTTACAGCCTATCCATTTTCAAAATTGCATCTGCCACTTATTGCAAATAACACAAGGTTTCCTCTACAGAAACAAGCTGATATGCTGAACTGAACTACCGCAGTAGTAAACAAAATGTAAAGCAGAGAGACGTGCCATATGTTGTAAGAATTCCTTTTGCAGATGAGGTTCAGACCTGATTACCTACTTCTGTTACAAATGTAAACACACTTCCTCTTCCATATGCAAGTATAAACAATACACAAATATGTAAACATATACTTTAAACTTCCTCATTACCATTATAGCAATGAATCCACCAGAAGCTCAGCCACCTGGTTTTGTGAAGCTGAAGAGTCTCTTCATGTAATGGGAAAGAGTAACAAAGCCACAGATTTTAGCTACTAACTCTGCATATGTAAACATTGTCCCAAAATGAGAGTGGGATGTTGTATGGCATCCCAAACCCCTAACTAATGTCAAATTGCAAACACTTATTACATTTTACACGAACTCTTTATAGCAGTCAAGCTGACAGCTGCTGCAGTTATGAGTGGTCAAGTTTTCTTTCTAAATGTGAATTAAAAAAAAAACTACCTGGAGGACATGGGTGCCCACAGTGAGCATCAATTGACCCCCTTTCCCACTGCATTGTTAAGATGCGCAGTACAGCTGCAAACGATATAAAAGCAAGGCTGCAGCTGACCACGATCATATCGAACTGTGAGGTTGAGTGAAAATGCTGCGGCGGGAGAGAACTGACTTTGAGAAAGGAAAGATTGTTGGGTGTTATATTAGTGGGTTGTCCATAAGAGAAACCGAGAGGCATTTAAACATACCCAAGTCAACTGTTTTGGATGTACTGAATAAGTGGAAGATACATGGCATGCCTGAAGCAGCAAAACATACTGGCAGACCAAAGAAAATCAGTCATAGAGGATGTCGAAGCCTCAGGAGAGTCGTTACAGCTAATCAACGGAGTACTGCACAAGACCTCAGTATACAGGTGAATAAAAATGCTGGAACATTTGCAGAGAACTTCATTCCATGGGTTACTGTGGTCATGCGGCTGCTCATAAGCCTTTCATCTCCACTCGGAATGTTACTCATCGTTTAGTATGGTGCAAAGAACATTTATCCTGGACCATAGATCAAAGTAAACTAAATCTCCATGACTGAACTTTTACGGGTGCACATAGATATAATTTCCCTCTCACGGGGGGGGGGGGTATAGTGACATACATGAATATAAAATTTGAAGCAACGTACTATAGTGATGTACAGAAATCTAAAATTTGAAGAATATACCTATATAATTGTTTTTTCTTTGAAAAAAGTACAAATAAACTCTATTTCAGGGTTTTTGCACTGCATGGAACTCCCAAAAATGTAATGAAGGCTCAATTATACAAATGCTTATGTTATACAAATATGTAACTTGCAACACCACTTACTAGTCAGGACTTGAAAAACTGCTTTATACTTGGCTGGATTTTGACTTTTTTGGTCTGCACTTTTTCTTCTGCTATCTTTCTTTTAGCTGGAACGGGCATGCTTACCGATATAGAAGAGTGACTGTTTTCACCTCTCATGGGTTTACAGACTGTCTTATGTATTGGCAAGTTTTTTGTCATATTTACTGATGGTGTTTTCAATTTTGCCCTCGTTTTTGTTTGTTCACTTTTTCCTTGTGGTTTAAGACTTTTGGAAATTGTTTTTATAGGAGGCTGAGACTTAGATTTCATTACTTGTATGACTGGTTTACCCTGTTTTCTTCCTCCAGTTTTTCTTACAGTTTTGGTTGTGGCATAAGTTTGCAAGCGTTTTCTTTGCTCCTCTACAGCATTTAATTTTTCGCTTTTGGAATGTTTTTTGGTATTCAATATATGCATTGAGACAAGATTTTCACAATTTGTTCGATACTTCAAGTTTTGTTGCTTTAGTACTGTAACTCTTAACATATGTTTTACATAAGATACAGCTTCATAATTGTGCACCTTCAACCTTGATCTGTCACAGGTGATGATATCATCCATTATGTTAAACGAACTTTCAACAACGGGGCTAGAAAATATACTTAAAAGTGCTTTCAACATCCTTGCTATTGTCCTGTTGAGAATTTTCATGTTCGTAAATGTTGGGGAAACTGATCACTTCGCTGAGATTTACGGGAAATAAATGAATAATAAAAGAAAAAAAAAGGAAATAAATAAATTGTAAATTCTCTACAGTCTACGGTTCAAAATTTGGTTTGGAGGAGGCGGTGAAGTGAGGGAATAAGGGCCATGTTCGTTCATTTCTCAGCCCTGACCAAACAAACAAAATTTCACGAAAAAAAAAGGGAGGGGGGGGGTAATAAAAATTAAGCTTCTTTTTTTTCTTTTGGCTTAATTTACTTTTTACTTTTGTAAGTTAAATAGAAAAGGCGAGCAAGAAGTTACCATCAACCCTTTTAGAAAACAAAATTATTCGCTATTAATCACGGAATGAAGGGAAAGCGTTTCTGTAAATTTGTGCAAAAGCTGAAAATCTTTCTTTTTAGAATCCACCATTTTTAGGAAAGTTTAAATGTCTCCAAAATGTGTTGCAGGAAGTTCTCTAAGCAATAGGCAGGCTAATTTTAGAGCGTTCCCCACCCTGATGAAGGTCAAGGTTGCTGCTGACATGGAAGGAAGGCCATGGGGTCGCTATCATGGTTTAGGGGGAACCTGTTAGCCAATGGCCAGTGAAGCCATTGGTTACTAGGGGAAGAGTTTAGCCAATGAGGGGTCAGCTGTTCTTCAAGTACCCCAGAGGGTTGGGTTTTTTTTTGAGAAAGTGTCACTCTACTCTTGACTGCTTTTTGTTGCTGGCCACGATGTAACATCTAGGAGAACGGGGCTCCGTTAAGGGCCACCCGCGCGCCGGGACCTTTTGGCCTGGCCGGCAGAAAGAAGGGCTGGCAACTCTGTTCTCGAGGCGTGGGAGACATGTTTGAGGTGTAACTCGTATTAGCCAGTTCAAAAATGATGATTTCCATCTCATGGCTGGCGATGAAATGTTCACGGTTTCAAGAGACGGCCATGCGTAAAAAAAAAAAAAAAAAAAAAAAAAAAAAAGAGGAGGAACAAATCTTTACCCTCCAAAGCTATAAAGGACTCAAGCCAGTTCAACCAGACGCTGGAATTTTCGGAAAAGCCGTGGCTATTATGGACAGTTTTGTGGACTGCATCATGAGCATTAGCTGCAGATCGTCGCTCTGGGCCCAGTGAGAAGAGCCGTGGAAAATTTTGGGACCCAATACCTATATGTCGCCGGTCAATGAAGAACCTTCCCTGGAAGCCATGTTGTTGTTTTTTTCCCCTCGTGCGTGCGTGAGTGCGGCCCCGAAAAAAAAAAAAACAGAAGAAAAAATAAGGAATTTTTTGTCCTTTCACGGTGGTCAAGGTAAGCCTCTTTCTGACTTTACTTGTGCACCAGACCAGGACTAGGAAAATTTTTAGGCTATTAAAATTGGCCGAGATGTGACGTCAGGAACTCTCAAAGTTTTTCCCCAAATTTAGAATGCCTTTTCTAACACGGGGTCTGTTACCGACATATACGTGAACCTTAAAGAAACTCAGACTGTAAAGGTAATTTGTAAAAAAAATCTGGTCTGCTAAAACAATTATGTTTAAATAATAAGTTTTCCCTTAGCAATGAGGTTTGATTGAAATAGGTTTTTTTTTGGCATGGCCTGATTTCTGCTATAATGAGTCTCTACTGTAGTTTGCTAGGGGTTAAAGTTGGAGGTCTTAGAGAGATGTAAATATTAATTTTGGTGTTGTTGTCATCAGGTCCTGTATTTCATGCTTAAGTAGAGAAACTTCGTGTCATTTTTATTTTCATATATATGTAAAGAGGAAATTAATTGAAAATGCAGTTCTGCATGTGTCAATGCATTGTTATATATATGCATTGAGCTATAAGCTATTTTGAGCTTATAAGCTATTTTGAAGAACAACCTCTCAAAACCAGTAATTTTTATTTAGGAGATTTAACTTTCTTTGTGCTTGGTAGTTTTAATAATAATTAAATTGTATTTGTATTTATACACATACAGGGCCATGTAGTTAAAATTTGTGTCTTGGAGGCAGGTTATGGTGAATTTTGAGTTTGGCAAGTAATGGGTGTAAAAATTTTTCGTACCATTTTGTAGTAGTGTGGACTAGTTTCCATTATCAGTTGATGGATCAGGAAAATTAATTTTCATGAGTGGGAGACATTAAAAAAAGCATGCACGCAGATTAGGTTAATAAAGTGTTGGCCTGTATATTACCCTAGTATAATGTTAGAATTCTTCAGGAGGTGATGATTTCTGGAAATAAATGGTTCTGCGATATAGTGTATTTTTCTGGGAAATGAGTGGTATAGTGTATTTTTTCTGGGAAATAATGAGGTTAGTGTATTTTTCTGGAAAGTAGTGTTAATTCTTCTAGAAGCTGTGTTAATTCATGTAGAAGCTGTGTGCCTAGGGAATAAAAAGATAAGAGTATTTCTGGAAATAATGTGAGTCTTCGTATGGTTTTTTTTTTTTTTTTTTCTGGAATCTGTGTGTACCAGAGAAAAATAATTTGGGGGCAAGAAAGTTCTTGCAGGGTGCTTTCCTTATGAGGAAAAATGCTTCGCGACTGAAAGGGTATAGATGGAAACAATTGGGGGATTGTTCTTCCACCCCCAGTAAGCTGAAGACCCATAGGAAGCGATCCCGAGCAAGGCGAGTGCAGGAGTGTTGTCCCAAAACAGTAAGAGAAAGCAATACAGGGTGATATGTCACACTTATTCTTCCATTTCGGTGCATAGGCCTGATTGGATTCACGACCCAATTTCACCTTCAGCCTAAATAATACTTCCTCACAGTGAGAATTTTGTTTTTAGTGAAATTGAGTGATTTGACTGAGATGTTTTGCCTACCCGTTACCTCAGTAGCTTACTACGTGAGTTGGTAAAATTACTAAAAGCTTACATGGTACTAGTTTGAATTTTTAGATTAATTTGTTTATAAATTGCTGGTCAGAATTGGTGGTGTAATTTTAAATTGTTATGAGCAGTAGGAGTGCGGATGGGTATGAATTTGTGTCCAGGGTGTTGAGAGTTAGTGTTTGCCTTTTATTTACATGGTGGGATATTGTGTGCTCAGAGCAAGTTTGTATGGTGAAGTGTTTTGAATTTTCCCAGATGATAGGGTGAATTTTAAGTATATTTGTCAGCATTATTGTGTAATGATAACTTTTGAGGTAATTGAGTAAGGTATTTAGTGCAGTATGTTTAGTAGAGTGTTGAGAGTGATTTTGTATCAAGTAATGCTAGAATGTTGAGTATATTAAATTTTAATGCAAATTTTCCTGGTAGAGTAGGATTGTTTACTGAAGTAACTTTTGGTCATTTATAAATTTTTGCTCAGTTATTGAAATTTTAAAATTAATGTTAGTTAGGGAAACTGATTTGAGGGATGTGTTCAAAAGGAAATGAAATCTGTATTGTATATACAATAAGCTATAATTTCGTGAAGAGAGTGAGAGAAAGAAATAACACTTCAGCTATCAGAACCAATTCACAATGTTAAGTCTTACTGTCATCCATCAAGTGTCTGTGATTCGCAAATCATTAGTATATTTTTTATAAATACTGTTCCTGGTGCTACAAGCTAAGTTTTGTTACAGAATTTGTGAACTTTAAATATGCAAGATATTATGCTAATACAAAGTAGTGTGCTTAAAATTTGTCATGTTCTGAAGGCCAAATTGTTAGCCTATTACTGTTAAAGCTGTAATTAAGCTTCGTTGAGTTTTCAGCCTGCCATACTAATTTAAAAATCCTAATGCCACTACATGTTAGGCATAAATTAAGAAATTTCACATTTTGTGTGCAGAATTGTTCGTTTCTTTCGAAGCATCTAAACTGTGTGTCATCTGATATTTATTAGGCCAGTGGCCAAAGTTAAAAGAAATTTTAAAATTTGAAAAGCTGATTGTGTCGAACAGAAAACATTTGTTGACGTGGGTATTCCTCAACTTCTTGAAATAATTTGTTGTTGTTGTTGTTTAAATGGTTTTAAGTTTTTAAAATAAATGCAGGCCAAGTGGCCTTTCAAAAACCCAAACCTTGTGCAGTGAAGAATTAGTTGACACAGTTGCAGTTCATCGCAGGGTCACATGCTAATCCACCTTAGCTTGCCTAAGGCCAGAAATGACCCCGGGAAGTTTCTTTATTTAATTAATGCATTTTGTCCAAATCACTAAATTGATCATCACAGCCTACAAAAGTAATTACACGTGTAGATTGTATACCATCTAATTTTTAGTGTTTACAAATTTGGTACACATGTAAACAATAATTACTTATTTTACACTTGCAGGTGCCTCAACTCATCTTATATTCAAACAATGCAAGCCTTCAATAATAACTTTTGGGAATTTTTAAACATCAGTGTTGCATTTTATTTATATTTTCATTTATCATGGCCTTAAGAAAATTTAATTTACTTTTTGTTTCAAAATGCATCCACCCATCTCCCAAATTTCAGTTTTCACCTAAATTCAACTTACCATAATTTTGATTTGCATACATTTAAATATTAATTACCCAGAATTAACTATGTTTTTTTCCCCCACCATAACACTATTAACTTATAATGTGGACCACCGACATCTGAATCCAAAGTCACATCCTGCAGGGAAAAAATTAAAGACCACCAATCAACATCTATTCTGTAGTTTCTACTATTCTCCATCAAATTCATGGTTTCCATTCGGTCAACATCAGAATCGACTGCCAGCAGTTTCACCTCCTCTTGAAGTTTGTCAAGGCTTTCTGCAGAAATGACATTTGGCAATGACTTGGCCAAAAAATGGAAAGCTGCAAGTGTTGAGGTTTCTTTGCATTGCAAAGGATGAAGTGCAGAGAGACTTATAAGGATTTTGTTTCGAAGTGGCAATTTTTTCTGAAGTGCTTTAGTTGTAGCAATATATGCATCTCTAAGCTTTGTGTAAAATGCTGACACCAATGGACACTTAGCTAATGTTGCACTTGTGACAAGGGGGCTATATGTACCCACAGACAAATACACTATCTACCAACAAGAAATTGGACACCTGTGATAGCAAAGGAAAACGAAGTTTATTCACCTTCAATAGTTGGTGGAGCCTCCACGAGCGGCGACCCTCCGGGGCATACTCTCAACCAGGCGTTGTACGATGGCTAGTGGTATTTTCTTCCACTCGGCTAGGAGAAGACAGGTCAGTTCTTCACCGATTTCGGACGGTGGGGGCACCCCTTAAGTCGACACTGCAACTCGTCCCAGAGGTGCTCGATAGGGTTAAGGTCCGGGCTCTGCGCAGGCCAGTCCATTCAATTAACCCCATTGTCACCATACCAAGCCATGGTGGACCTCGCAACATGACAGGTGGCATTGTCATCTTGAAAGTAACATGGGTCCACCCCGTAAAACTACCACAACGTAGGAAGCGCATGGTCATCCAAAATGGTGCAGTAGGTCTTGGCGTTGAGTCTACCAGGAATTGCGACCAAGGGTCCCTTGCCATACTAGGAGAAACACCTCCATAGCATAATTCCACCGCTGCCGAGCTTCACAGTTGGCACAATACATTCTGGCAGGAGCCATTCTCCAGGCAGACACCAAACCCAGACCCTGCCATCCGAACGGTAGAGGGTGAACCTTGATTCGTCACTCCAGAGAACCTGTTTCCACTGTTCAACGGTCCACTGTTGACGTTCTTTGCACCACGTTAGCCGAGCAGCACTATTGGACTTGGTGATCAAAGGCTTGTGGGCGGCAGCACGTCCATGATAACCGAGCAGATGGGCTTCCTTACGGATGGTATTCATCGAAAGAACACTCCCGGATGCCTGTTGAAACTCCTCGTGGATGTGGCCCATCGATTTGGTGCGGTTCTTCCGAATTTCTCTGGCCAGCATTCGTTGGTCTCTGACTCCTAGTTTTGTGGGTCTGCCGGGTCGGGGAACATTCCAACAGTCACCTCTCATCTTCCACTTGCCAATCACGTAGGCCACCGTCGATTTTGGGTACTTCAACTCGCTGGATATGTCACGTATGGATCGGCCATTTCTGTGATACCCGACGATTACACCTTTCTCGAAATCAGAGAGCTTCGAACTGCGTGGCATCTTGCATGAGACTGGTTGCGTTGTTGTTTCCCACACGATATTTAACGGTGGCAGCCGTGACGTGTATCAGGACTGCAGATATTGTCGATTGCAGGGGTGTCCAATTACTTGTTGGCAGTTAGTGTACTTGTTGCTCAACTGCAAACTCACATCATGCAAATCAAATTGGAGAAATTCATTCACATTTGTGGGCACACATTCTATTCGGACAAAGGAAGCAACAAATTTTTTCACCAAGTCAAACATTTCCACATGTAAGCAGTGAATAATTGGTTTCTCATGTTGACAGAACTCACAAAATTTTTGGAACTTTGGAAGGATTTGCAAGTACAATCCACACATAACTTGCAGCTTAGTCCGGTGATGGAATAACTGAAGCAATATTCGGTTGAGCCTTTCCAATCGTGATATTGACTGAGACACACAAAACTTCTGCAGGTGAGATTGTACCGATTCAATAGAGCACTTCTGAACACAGGATACTTACATGACTTGTAAATGATTTCAACTGTGTTTTTTGTACAACTTCTGTCTTCAGGATCAAGGAAACTGTAAAAATATACTGTGAGAGAATTTTTCAGTCCGTTTACACGCTCCACAACTGGCAAAACCTGCAAAAAGCATGACAGAACTGGCCTAAGAATCCTCAAAATTTTTTCACAATTCAGAGACTGCTGCATATCATTAAACAGTTGTCTGGCTTTGGGAGATTTCTCATCATAAACAAATATATCCATACAAAACTGCTCATCATCTGAAATAGAACCAAAATCGCTGAAAAATATCTTTGAAATATTGTGAACAATGTGAACAGGATCACCTCCAATATCAAGCAAATGTGGGTTACCATCATCACCAAATCGCAATAATGTTTCTACTCCTAATTTTATACCCCTCATTGTTGCACAGCTATCCATCAAACACGAAATAATGGAAGAGAGCTCAAAATTATTTTCTGCCAAAATTCTCGATTACATTTGATACATTTGCAAGATTTTCATCTGCCGATCCTAAATGTGTTGTAATAACTTTTTCTAGTGTCTCATGATAAAATCTTATCATAACGTTTACAATTTTTACACAGCTGTTGCTTGTCGCTTCATCAATGTTAATGGGAAAAAAATCCACCACTGGCATGGACAGAATGCTGAAGTTCAGAAAGCATACCTTTTTTGCTAAACCATATGTATTAATGTAAGTAGCACTAGTTGCTGAGAGGCTTAGTCTATTCAGTGCAGGTTTATCTTGTCCTAACCTTTGGGCAAAGTCAACTAGTTCTGGTGCAAGTGAAAAAGGCAAAAAATGTTCACTCACGAAAGCAGCTGTTACGGCTTTCAGATCAGTAATTCTGTCACACATACTCTTGCATGCTGCTCTTTCAGTTGCTCCAGGAAATGTTTGCCTAAATGAATGGGCCACCATAGCCTTCTGATGCTTTGGATCTTCACTGTGAACCTGAAGAACTGTTTTACCATTGTTCCCACATGACAGTGTTTTTCCACATGACACGCAATAACAATGTCCAGGTTGTCCAATTTTGCGACACCATTCCAAATGCTTGCATCCTTTTTTGTCAGCTTCCTTCAACCAATCCCATTTCCACTTATTTTTCACACCAGCTTCCAGCTGCTTCAATTTCTCAGAGTTATCTTCTGTAATGAATTCCATTGTTGCAGTGTACTTATTAATGTCTTACGTCTCACACACAAATAATTAAAAAAAAACTCACATAAATAAAAAGCTTACTTGCAAACATGTGTTTACGCAAAATGACAAAACTGGATGATGCATAAATCCATAATGTTTTCCATTCAACACATTCTTCGAACAGTAGTACTTCTTACAGACTAGCCAAACAACAGCATTGCAACTGCTCATTAACAATAAAATGCACAAAGAAATGCAATCTATAACATAAACACCTGCACGCACCAGCGAGGAGAAACAAATAGCTATCCTTTCCGGACTGGCTGACTCCCTTCAGCACATCGCTGGGTGGTATATCATCTCATGGTCTTCGCGAACTCAACGAGGCGCCGGAGTCCAAAGAGAGCTGAAGGAATTACGTACTGGGGAACGTCACATGCCTTGGCTTAACAAGAGAGAACGGAACCCCATCCAAATTCGTTTAAAGATTGATGTGGCACAAATGCGCATAAACGATCCTTCCTCGCCGATGCGGTGAATTTATTTAGCGTTTTCAGTAAAAAAAAAAACAGAATCTGATTTTTTTTGTTACAGCAAAGAGTTTGATGGAGACAGAGTGTGTTTGACTGAATGAACAACGGATGACGGTGTTTCCATCGTATGACGGAATACTTTTACCCATTTCCCTATGGACTGATGAATCCAGATACACGATCCATCAGTCTGATGGCCGTGTGTGGGTATGGAGGCAGCTAGAGGAACGCTATTTACCACAGTGTACTGTTCCTGCGGTCAAGTTTGGAGCTGGCAGTGTACTCGCGTGGGGGTGTTTTTCTGTGGTATGGTCCCGGCCCATTGGTTATCGTGAACAAACCTGTTAACCAGCACGTCTACCTCGATATTCTGGACAATTATGCCCTACCAACTCTGTGGCAATACTATGGAACTGAGACTTGTTGGTACCAGCAGGATAATGCACCGAGCCATAAAGCAAGAACTGTTACGGCGTGGTTTGACGATAATTCTGTATCGTGTGTGGACTGGCCTGCACAGAGCCCTGATCGTAATCCCATAAAGCACCTATGGGATGAATTAGAGCGCTGCATAAGAAGTTTGAAACCAAGGCCTACTACTAAGCAACAGTTAGTGGCAGCATTATGTACTGAATGGAAGTGCATACCTATCGCTGTGTTCCAAAACCTTGTCGAAAGCATTTCTCGAAGGGTCAGTGCATGCATTAAGATACATCATTAATGTATGTCAATAAATGCAATGTAGTGTTTGTTTCTCTTCTAAGTGTCCGGTGACTTTTGTCAATATTGTGTGTGTGTGTAATTATATCACATTTCATTTATTTGTAAAACTGGTGCCCATATAGGATTTTTATTTGAAATCTCTTTTAATTGTAGGTTTTGAGAAAAAATTATTGAAACTTGACAATGTGGTGGGAGCATTTTCATTTATACAATTAATTCACAAAAAATTATAAAATTAAAGTGAGAAACAAGGCAAGACTTCTTGTAAAGCAAAAAAAAAAAAAAATCCCCTCATCAATCTGAAATGAAATTATATGGAAGTAAATAAAAAAGGAAAAAAATTGTGATCATCAGCTACTGGAATGCTGCATAATACAGCCATGGAAATGCAATAGGAGCCATTAAAAATGCGTGAAAGTATGATTTTACTAAAAAAAAAAATCACCTGAATTTAACTTAGATAAAGTTATCTGGAAGAAGAAAAAAAAAACTGCAACTGTCAGCTTCTGGAAAGACACGGAAACGAAGAACGAAACTTCGTTGCAAATGCTAAAAAATATTGCTCTTGAAAACAAAAAAAAAGCACACACACACACCTTTTTCATCTATTTGAAACAAAGCTATCAGGAAGCCAAATAAGGAAAATTGGCAACCATCAGCTCCCAAAATGCTACATAATACACCCGTGAAAATGGTGTAGTGATGATAAAAAATGCATAAAAATATGGAAGGAAAAAGAAAGAAAATTGGATGTTAAGTTCCAAAACACTGACAGCCGCGAAGTACAAATGCCCTTCAGTCATGGCAGACATGTTTCAACGTACATCGAAACGCCCGACGTCTCGACAGCAAACACACATGTTTCAACGTACACAAACTTACATCGAAACCTCTGCTGTAACTGATGGGCATTTGTACTTGGCATGTGCTAGGCTTTTCAGGGGTTTCTTGTTCATCGCGTTCACAGCAAACGTATGTTAAAACAGGTCCGCTGTGACTGAAAGGCATTTGTACTTTGCATGTGCTAGGCTTTTCAGGGGTTTCTTGTTTGTCTCGTTCATTTGAAATTCGTAATTTTTAGCATTCATTATACGTCTGTGTGCTAGTGCTTTTATAACTTTCAATAGTTTTTATCCCGTTGGTTTTTACTTTTGAATATTTGGTCTCCTGAATATTCGTACATTTGCGTATTTTAACTTCAATTTCGGTTTGCTTTCTTTTATAAAAAAATACATTCCAAGGGTAGCAGAATAATATATGGATGTTCACCAACAGAATAGCTCATTACGATACTGTGACTGAACAAATTTAATTATAGATCATGGACAACGAATAGACTCCAGTTAAAGTGAGTCAGGTTATTGTATATCTTTGATTACTTTTTATGTTTTTTGCCATCTGTTGCTATGTCCTTTGGTACTTACTTGACATTGATGTCATAACGTGTTGAACAGTATTTGCAGGGCAAATTTATTGCCCTGCAAATACCGTTATGTAACATTAATTATATTGCCAATATATATATATATCATATTACCCTGCAAATATACAATGTAACACAGGGGTGTGCAGTCTATAGAAGCAATGTAAGCAATGCTTGCCTTACTAGAAATGAATAATTGAAAGCTTTACAAAAATTAGATTAATTATTTTTTATTTAGAATGGCTATTAAAATTTAGCCCCATGGCGTGATTGCTTCAGAAAATGCACCTCTTAAATAACTATTAAATAATTTCTGCTGCAGCTTTATTGAAATTTAGTGCTATCGTCTTGTAAAGATCACGCTTCTGTGCGCCGAACGGCCACTTGACTAAGCTCACCGCTTCTGCTATGAGGGCTGTGCAAGCAATCCAGAAGTTGCTTAGGATTTGTCCATTCATTTCAAGATTCACAGCCGCCGCTCTGAACGACCACGTGACTAAGCTCACCGCTGCCTGCATGAGGGCTAGATGCAAGCAACACAGCAGCAGTGTTACCAACTTAGCGTATTTTCCGCTAGATCTAGCTTATTGGAAGGCAGTCTAGCGGAAAAAAATTGAGTTTAGTGGATAGCAGGATATCTAGCGGAAGAAGACGGTAGTTCAGCTTTTTTCTAGCTTATTTGAATTTTTTCCCCACATTTTGCATATTACTAATTGATACCACAACCATAGTTTATAAACCGCGGCAGCGTGTGTGTTACCATGGTAAACACTGTTTGATTCTCCTATTCCCAGTTTAAGTCATGCTGCAAAGAGTAGTGAAAAGCACAGAAGGATATTGCATTTGATCGATTTAAAAATTCACGCTCAGGTTGCTCCAGTAAATACCAGATTCCTACTTCCATGCCTTACACAGTGAACCTTCAGCCAAAGAGATTAGAATAAAATACAGTGTATGGAGATGCTCTTGTCAACGGAGCAGTACTACTTTGCGTGAAGCCTATATCCGTGAGCGGCAGCGATTAAAGTGTGCAAAAGCTGATGGTTTCCAAAGCTATTGCAATGCACTTTGTGTTGGCCGAATCACATTCTTTTAGCAAAAATGTTCCTAAATTTGCACCGTAACTTACTGCCAATGTGTGAGAAAATGCAGGATTTATAGAATACTTAATTATTTTGAGGCACCTACCCATCTCTATTTTAAATTGAAATTCATGAAACGTTTGTGCGAATTCGAAACAAAACATAACACTAAAATTGAAAACTTTACTCGTCTATGAAACATAATTCATTCCGGTTTGATATTAACATGATTTCTGCAACCCAGAACTACGCAATTCAAAATACACACAGTTGAAACTCTGTAGGGTATCAGCTGAAACTGCATGAAACTCCGTAGGGTGTCATGTTTTTTGTTTTTTAATGTTTAAAGCAATACCAAATTCCCACACTTTGTGGCCTCACGGTTAAGAAACTGAGGCCATCTCCTGAAGTCTTATTCAGCCCATGCCTTACGCAGCTGTTATACGAAATCAATAATATACATACATATCGATAAAAATATAATTGTTTTACAGATTGACTGTATTTTAATCGTTTTTTTAAATCTGGCTTAAATTTTGCTTATTTGATTGCAGTTTTTAGCTTATTGCTCTGGCAAATAGTTGGCAACATTGCACAGCAGTTGCTTAGGGTTTGCCCAAGGTTATTAGATATCTGGTTTGTCCATTTGTACCGTGAGTCGAAGTTAAGTCTGATCTGAAGTGATTATTTGTAGTTCTTTTGCTTTCGAACAAAGCAGTAAAATTTATGTTCTTCAAACACTCTACAATGTGCAATGATTTTCTGTATGTTTCCGTGTAAGGTGTAATTACAATTATTGTACACTTTTCAACGCTGTTTGACTTAATTTTTGAAGATGTAAGCATTTCTCTTCTCTGAGCAAAGCAATTTCATATTGCCTTCATGTTCGCATCTGCACTGCCATCTATGACCAACAGGATGACAGCAAATATAAATGTGTGTTTTAGATTGTGTTGTTTTTTATTTTTTGAGAGATAAGCCTTTCAGCCAGAAGAGTTTTCAAGAGAAAAGGGATAATATAAATGCTGAGAGACCAAAACCTTCTTTAGAAACTCTCCAAACGAAGGCTAAAAAATGTTTTTGCCACTTCCATCAGGAAGAATACAAAAAAACAAAGTGGTTAACAGCTTACAAAAGTGACCAAAAATTATACTGTTGGCCGTACACATTATTTTCAGTAGACAGAAGAAATTCATGGATAAACGGTGGTTTTGACGACTTCCATAACTTTCACAATTCATCCAAACGGCACTAGTGTTCAGAGATACACATTTCGCCAGTGATAAAATTAAAAACTTTTGGTAAAACAAGGATTTTGAGTTTCAAACAGATGAGCAAATAAAAACGGACGTTTCTCGACATAATTAACCCGTTAAAAAATTAGAGATGTTTTAAGGTGCTTAATTGACATTACGTTTTTCCTTGGCAAGCAGGAATTGGCCTTTAGGGGGCATGATGAATCCACGGAGTCTGTTGATCCTGGGAATTATGTTGAATTGAAAAATTTAATTAGTTACTGTGACGAAAAGCTTAAAAAACATTTAGACAGTTCGTCCGTCTTTTCAGGGATGTCATATCGTACACAAAATGATTTGATTGAATCAATAGGAGAAGTAATGATGGCAGAAATAAAAAATAAATGGAAGAAGCTGCTTTTTTTTTAATTTGGATGAAAGAACTGATGTGAGTTGCAGGTCTCAGCTGTCTACAGTGTTTTGCTATGTGACTAATGACGGGACTCCCGAAGAGACATTTATTGATTTTATTGATGTGAGTGCTAATCATTCAGCTAATTCTTTGGCAGAGCACGTCCAAAGCGTTTTAAAAAGTTTTGAGTGCTCCAAAAATTAATAGCTCAGAGGTACGATGGAGCTACCGTGATGGCAGGGGAACATTCGGGACTTCAAGCTCGTGTAAAAGAAAAACACCAGGAAGCTATTTTTGTGCATTGCTATGCTCACAGATTAAATCTGGTCCTCTCACAAGCACTTAACAGTATAAAATAATCCATAATTTTCTTCGCAACACTGAGTGGATGGGCTTCTTTCTTTTCAAAGTTGACGCAAAGATTTCATGCATTGGATGCGGAAGTGAAAAGAAGATTACCCAATGCAGCTCCTACTCGATGAAATTTTCAAAGTCGCTTGGTAGGAACTGTGTATGAGTATCTAGAAAGTACAAGAGTATTGTTCACAAATATTCTTGAAAATCCTGAACAATGGGATTCTGATACTATTGTTATAGCCAATGGGTTTTCAAAGTGTTTGAGTGGATTCGATTTCCGCTTCCTGCTGTGTCTCTTCTCTGATATCTTTCCTTTGATCCATATGTCATTTGAAATACTACAGAAAAAGAAATTGGATATCACGTATTGTATGAAGAAAGTGAGTGGATTCAATTTCCGCTTCCTGCTGTGTCTCTTCTCTGATATCTTTCCTTTGATCCATATGATATTTGAAATACTATAGAAAAAGAAATTGGATATCACGTATTGTATGAAGAAAGTGAGTGGATTCAATTTCCGCTTCCTGCTGTGTCTCTTCTCTGATATCTTTCCTTTGATCCATACGATATTTGAAATACTATAGAAAAAGAAATTGGATATCACGTATTGTATGAAGAAAGTCACTGAGTTTCAGATAGCAGTGTCAGAGAAAAGAAATGAGTTCGAGATGTTGTGGTCAAAACTAGAAGAAAGCGAAGCAGACGAAGCTCTTACAAAGCATAAGCGCGCAGATGCTTATGGAGTTCCCAAAACAAATTACTGATGGCTCTATTGCAAAATATTGGACATTATAATGAGCCACATGACTTCAAGATTTTTTGACTTGCAGAACATGAAATTTCTAGAATTGCTAAATCCTGACAAACGAGTGGGATTTAAAAATTGTTTTCCAGAGAGTTTCTTAGAAAATTTAAAGAAATATTACACCAAGTGCTTCGATTTTGCTCATCTGCGATCCGAACTAAAAGTGTTGTATTCAACAGATGACTTCAGTGGTAAATACGTCACTGAAATTTTGATTGTTTTGAAATCAAATGGGATAGATGAAGCGATGCCGGAACTAGCCAAATTTTGTAAGCTCGTAATTACCATTCCAGCAACAAGCTCTTCAGCTGAAAAGATTTGTTCATCCCTAAAGCGCACAAAAACGTATCTCAGAAACGCTCAAGGACAGGACAGACTGTCAAAGTTATCCTTGTTATCTATCAAAAAGCATCTTCTAGTTAGACTTAAAACGGAATGTTATTTCTATGATCCCGTTATTAACTCATTTGCCCTAAAAGGAAAAAGATTTGAACTCATATACAGGTAAGAAAATTATAAAACTTGACATAAGAACTTTTGCTACATTTTTTCCCCTGTGAATATGATGTTTTTATACGTGTATGCATTTTGCCAGCTATCTATTGCACAAAAATATAGGAAATATATTTCCAGCGTATTTGTATACTACAAATGAAATGTAATAAAAATAGGAACTACTTGTAATGAATATGCAATTGAATGATTTAATCTCACAAGATATTTAGCAAAATGTAACATATAAAAGAGTTGTGTAATTTTCTCTAAAAAAGGTGAATTATATTTTTCAGTAATCATGCTCTTAGAAAGATATATGTATTTTTTGAAATGTTTGCTAATAGTTAAGATTAGCCTCAATCTACTTCGTTGTCACTGTATACTTTCACCAGAACCATAGGGCACCTTCAATTTTCATTTAGTCTTCTAAATAAATAGTTTTTGTTGAGGATAATTCTAAATATTTTTTTCCATTTTTGTTGATATGTTCAGTTTTCGTAGCAACATTGAAAATTGTTGATTAAAAGGTATTTGGTTCAAGAATAAGTAATTCGCACTCAAAGCTTGTTTTGTTGTACGCGATCTCTGATTTTTTAATCGCCATTTTCCACTTAAAAACCTCTTAAGCCAGGAAACTTCAATCAGGTACTCCTAACTAAATATTTTTATTTTTTCGATAAAAACTGAACATATTCAGTGGTAGGGGATAAACCAGGGACGGACTTGGACTTCCAATGGGTGGGTAAAAATTTTTTCCTAGGAAAGTTTAGTATTAATTTCTTTGTCACACACATTAAAATAATTTTAAATGCTTTTACAACCGGTTGAACAGAATATCCCCCCCCCCGGTCCCCTCACACCCACACATAGATAAAAAGAACAGTAGCAAACTGAGCATACATATAATATTATATTATATTATTATTAAAATCACATTGCTTGCCTATGATGAAATACCACCACACGCCACTCACTGATGTAACATTAATCATATTGCCCTAGAGTGAGAATCGAACCCGCATCTCCCAATTTCTGTTTGAGCATGCTATCTGTTATACATGCTCAAGCAGAAATCAGGAGATACAGATTTGATTCCCGCTCCAGGGCAATGTAATTTTCAAGTTTTCTGATGTGATTAATATTAAGTGAGAAACAGTTATACTAATACTCACAATTTAGGGGTCTAATTGCTGTGCTAATAATTGTTCAAGACTTTAGTTAGCTGCTTACAATATTCCACACAGCTATAACCAGAGTACAGAATAACATACTCTGTGAGGTACCTCAATATGCATGTAAAAACTTCAATTATCTTTCAAATATGTTATAGCAGTGAAGAGCTGATTAGTCATCTCTGCTATGTCACAGAAAAGCCCCTCAGAGTGTTCAACCTATACCAGATTTTTTTCAAGCACTACCCCTAAAGCATTTTCCTATTGTTACATTCACTATCTGATACTCATTCATTCTGTGATGGTTTGTCTTTCTGAAGCATGTTTCACTTGATATTCACAGCAGTTGGCTCATGATGTAAAATTATGTCACAAACTGGAAGTACAATTTTTGAACAATCATCTATAACAGAAGCAGGGATGCGCCAAGTGGAGGTTCAATGGGTGCGAAGCACCTGGGCACCAGCTTCCAGGGGCGGCAGGATGCCTCAATCAAATTTTACAGTTGATAAATTGTCAGTGATGTGGGAGAAGTTAAGAAAACATTTTACTCTGAAAAATCTTAATGCTACGTGGGACGTTTATTTTTCTAGTAAAAATATTCATTTATATAATTCAGTAAAAAATGACTTGAAATCAGAGAATAATTTTTATTGTTTTGTTCAATAACGGATACCGCAGGCAAAGGACTAACAATTCTTTTCTAAATTTTTTTTTAAACCTTGAAGATTTCAGTATCATGATATGTGTGGCCAGCACTATGACAATGCGACCAATACAGTGGACGTCAAAAAACATAATTTCTCGATCTAAAACCCTGGTGCATTTCATGTACTTTGAGCGACTCATACTTTAACTCTGGCCGTAAATAACAATGAATAAATTTCACTAGAAATTTTCAGCATCAATCAAGAAATATATGTTTTCTTTTCTGAATTACCCTACCTTTGGCAAATTTTAAAGAAAGAGCTTCCAGTGTTGACCATAAAACCATGCTCTGAAACACGGTGGGAAATCGATGCAAGAGGGTATCAGAATTTGTACTGTTAACTTAAGACTAAATGCAGCAAAAGTAGCTACTTTATGGAAAAGGTAGTTGTAGCTGTAGCACACTAATTTCTCAAGATGGTAGCTATAGCAGCAGCTAGCTACTTTTAACCCACCAGAGCTTGCATTCGGTTTTGTTACACCAATACTAGTACCGGGTCTGAAAGACCCCATTTTTATTTTTAATGTAATCAATTTGTTTTAGTGAACTTTCAATAATAAAGCCATTATGTGGGTATTTTTAAACATTTTAAATACAAATCTTGAATACTTGCTGCATATATGAATATGATCAAGGTATATAATTAAAACTTACATGACAAAATTTCACATGTATTTGTAGAGTTATACAAAATGGGTAAAATGAGCTCTTGCAGCACTTGCTCACTAAACTTAAGGTAGAATGGTAGACAGTCAAAGTTTTGTTTTGTTTTTCTAGTCTCAGAACTAACAAAAACTTAGTGTCTTATTACAGTTTTGTATATCGTGCGATACGTATGTGCTTGGATAAAGACAGTTTGAAAAAATAACTTGATTTCCTTAAATGTGTTCTAGTACAGCAAAGATACAACCCTTCCATTATAGACAAGGCTCTAACAAAATTCTGGAAACCGAAGCTTATCTCCACATTAACTCCTGTGATGCACCCATTACGAGAGAATTTTGCCATTAAACCATTTTCCAGTGACATTGCTTTCAAAAAGTCTCAAAACCTTTTAATTTTAAAGTGACTCTTAAACCCATAAACAAACTGAACTTTTTAAGATCAAAGCACTATGCTGAAGATAAAAACTTGGGAATTTATCAAATTCCACGTGAATGTGGCGCTTCATATATACGACAAACCTGTAGAGCCTTGCATTTTTGACTGAAGGAGCACAAGACCTATATTCGGAACTGTGACCTAAAGAAGTTATTGATGGCTACACACTGTTATGAAAAGGACCATAAATGTCTCTTTGAAGAAGCAAAACTAATTGACAAGCCAGATTCAACCACCAAACTTGATATTTTGGAAGCTTTCCCTATATATCAGAATTTTTCGCAACTTGTTAATGGCATGGCATCCACACCATTTCTATCAAGCGCATGGAAGCAACTAACCAAAACCTGCGACTGTAAACACCATTTATGATATAATTCATATATGTGTTTACAGTCATGATAAAGTTAGGTCAGAACCCAGTGAAACCTTGCAAGAATTTAAAAACTAAAATATTTGTGACAAACGTTGTATTACCTTAATATATATAATCGTCACAAGACTGTAGTCTCTGATTTCAAGAGTCAAAGTGTTACTTACCAAGTGGCTTGTTTGAATGTTTGTTTTAGTTTTCAGTAGTTTTTCTAAGGCACTTTTTACGTAGAGCTGAAATGTGATCCAGACATAAGGAATTGAAGCATTTGTGCAACAGTACTGAGTTTTTCTATCTCTCTCCCATAGCTTTCTCATCATCTACCATATTTTCTCATCTTTTTTGAAGAAATATAGGTAAAACAAAACTTACCTGCAAGCAGTGGCGGCTCGTGGCAACTGAAACAGGTGGGGCCAGTAGCTGAAGTCAAACAATGAAATAAAAAAAACTGTCATTATTAGGCCAACTATTCAGACCCCCACCCCCAAGATTCCTTTACTCTGCCTCTGTTTATCCCCTTGACTCACAATAATGCCCAAGTCAGGCAGGAATGTGTCAACTATTGTATTGCACACGAAAAAAAATTCCTCAGAATAGATTGCATAACTATTAACTAAAAAAATGTTAAAACTCCTTAAATAAATTTTTTACCTGAAAACATATGAGCCTTAATTTATGTTAGTTGTGCTTTGTGTTTCTTCAGATTTCTCAACTGAGGAATAATCACAGGATTCACAGGATAAAAAAATGTAGTGAAAAAATAATAACTCCAAATATATGCAGGGAGGGAATGTTTCATGAATTTTGTCCCATACAGAATGAGTACCATACTACAATTTGCATTATTTGAAAGGTTTAACCTTTTTTTTTAAAGAACTTGTGAAACCTAAAAAACATATATGTACTCATGTGTAAATTATACTTACACGTTTTCTCATTTATTTATTTATTTTTAACATAGAAAATCATCTTAGTTAAAACTGAAATTAGTTCTGCAAAGAGCTTTATAAACTTCACACTCTTGGAAACTCAAATTCTTGGTTTCATAAGCACCAAATTTTTTTTTAAGTGAAGCGTTTCAACTCAAATTCTTGGGCTGATGAGCAGTGTTTTTTTAAGTGAAGCTCAAACTAAAAATTCTTGGGGTGATAAGCACTGAGTTTTTTAAGTGAAGCTTTTCTCCCAGATTTAAAGCAAAGAACGGAAGTTTTAACAAAATATCCACTCCATTCATTGTACTCAACAAGCAAACTGAACTTTGCTACGACATTTGAAACCCTTTCGCCACCCTTCAGCTTGGTCGGGGTAAGCTTCTCTGTGAACCCACGGCGTTAAGAAAATGGATACTCTCCCGGCCAATCAAATTAGTGCAGGGCCAGATACAGCTTTTTTTGCACATGCGGTTAAGGCAGTGTTGTATGTAGGTCATCATACTGAATGAGATGGAGGAAATCGTCTCCTATTCTCTTACGTAGTGATGTTACTGGGGCCTGTTGGAGCTGGCCCCAATAACCTCACACTCTGAACGTGATCTCTTTCCTCAGGGTATAGTTTTTCGTTTTTGAAGGAAACTTTTCCCTAAGGTAATGGTTTTTTGAAGGGAAAGGTTTATCACCTAAGGTATTGGTTTTTGAAGGGAAAGGTTTATCACCATGTATAAGAATCAGCGCAAAAAAAAAAAAATTATTTCTAGAAATATAAATTTTTAGGTAGGGCCTGGCCCCTAATGATGAACTGCCCCTGTCTGCAAGCAAGAGAAAGATAATACAAATGGGTCTACAACAGGACTCAAAACACATTCTGCACTCAAGACCCACAATGCAACAATACCGGCAACTACACGTGAAATGGCACACTTTCACAGGAAGATACTGAAAAGGACACCTCTTTAAGCTATTGTCATCTATGCTAAAAATTTAAAACAAAAAGGTTTGGGTCTCATAGACCCACTGTGGTTAAAAAGTACATAGCTTTCCAATCACTGGAAGTATCCAGTAACAATTTTCATTGCAGGTGCATGAAAATAACAGGCATGTCTTTGCATGTACCTTATTTTAAGCATATCTGTAATTATCTCGTTTTGAGTACAATGTTCCAGTACCGTCACAAATTTATGTATAAGAAATAAAAAATAAAGCATTCATCTACAGATTGTTTTACATGCACTGCCAAAACCACCATGTTTTACTACTTGGTGTTTGAATTCATACTATCATCCAAGTTATGGGATGATAGTATCACTAAAATCCTTAACAAATATAAATCGCAAACAATATCATTTCCTTTGTATGAATGTTTGTCCCACTTTGGTAGTGCAGTGCAAAGAGTGCTTGCCTCAATCAATATACTTTTTTGTTTTTTTTATTGTTGTTATGTTCATGAAATATACTTTCACATTTGGACATCACAAACAAACAAAAAATACCTGGCAATTAAAAAAATACTCTACATATTTTCTCCTGTGATTATTGCCAGGATATTTACAATACATGGTTTTAGTGTTTTATGTCCTACATGCTTCGATGAACTTGAAATTCGCAACTCGTATAATTGAACAATTTAGAATCGTAAGACAGGACTTACTTCAAATTTAGGATACAAAAGTTATTATATGGATCGCTGCTACAGATTTTGTGAAAATGTTTATGCATGCATTCAGGACTACCAAATGCATCTGAAGTAATGTTTGTCTATGGAAAAAAAAATCCAAATTAATCTACAGCATTGTAATATTGCAAGCATTGCCTATAGTTTTTAACCAACATTTACTTTTATCTTTGGTTTACGACTAGTGTATATAATGTATAGCAGTAATGAATAAGATTCAGGACAGTTCTACACCTAATTTAGCGGGTCGATGTGCACTTATTATATTGGCACATGTGTAACAGTATATGTGAGGGTATCCCCAATTTATTAGATTATTGACAGGCTTTCACCTAGTATCAAATAACTTCCATAACTGCAAGAATTTCAGAGTAGAAAACATAGCCCTACAATTGTTTCCACAGTGGTTAATCTGACATGTTGACAACAGATGGATACAAACCTTAGTTGTATTCCATATTAACTGTATAAACTGTTGGTATTAGGTGTCTCCTTCCTTTATTGAACATATCATACAGGTAGAGGCCACCAAGTGCAACTTTCATTCCCCCTCGCTTGAATGTAGGGCATACACGACGATCTTCGATCTTCACGTAGTAAATATTTTTCTGAGCACCACTATTTTTCAATATTATTATCCGTTATGCAAATATAATTTTCTTAGTAAACACTTGTCTGTTTCCCAGAGTACCATTAAATATAAGATAGCCATATCTTATCCTCATGTTTAAGGTGTTAACTTTATGTTGCACATGAAATCTCATATTACTTTGTCATTCTAATAATATATAGCACAATATAAAAAACAAAATAAATAGCTAAGATGTGCAACGTTGCAAAAGATTTATTAAAGGTTGGTGAATCTAAAAACAATATAGGAAAATATCACAAACGTGGAATTTCTGTCCTTACTTGGGAGTGGTACTCAGGTGTCAAGTTCACAAGTACTTTAAAACAATAATAAGTCATTGAAATAGTTGAACAATGATATGCTGAAATAATCAGCGACAGAAACAGTGATATTAAGAAACTAGAAACCAAAATTGTTAGCTTACCCCAAAACATTCTTATCCGTTTGTGGTTAGACCAAGTATAACAACGAAAAATTCTACTTTAACGGTCCGAACTCCGAAAGCAGAAACCAAATCACCCTCAAATGCTAGTTTTTGTGATTCGATTTGATGTACAACGCTTAATCGTATAATGCAAAAGTACATCCGCATGTGTTTGCAGCTGCAATCTCAGCGTTCCGCTCTCCCACTAGCGGCGAAAGGAAGAATTACTATAGAACAGACATGGCGTGGTACCAAGGAGGTTATATTACTGGAGACATCACCCCTATCCACGCAGCATTGGCCGCCATAAGTCACCGTCCGTGCTGCAAATAACATCATGTGCAGGCACGACGCAACTGCAGAAAAGAAGTTGCTTTGAAACCAATGGAACAAAAGCTTCTAAGCGTATAAACAGATAAAATGAGTAATTCAATAATCTTTATCAATGATACACAAACTTACTGTTTTATCAACGGTATAATTTAGTTCGTTATTGCCTGCTTGTGACGTCACACCGCACATTAGCTGTGACCTATGGCTAAGCTGACCAGACGTCCCCAATTCTTGAGGACACTCCTCGAATTTAGTTCACTGTCGCCAAAAACATCTGAAGTCTTTGGGGACGCAAATTGTCCTCAAATTTCAATGTTTGTCCCTAAATGTCCTCGAACTTACAATTCCTCATTAACCCTTTAGATTTCCAATGAAAAATGTTTTTAAAAGTAGTTTCCGTTGTACTAATTTTCCAACATGCTTCTTGTGAAAACTAATTTTAACTTTTTTTCTTCTTTCTGGGTTTAACGACCAACACGAGAAACTCTAAGGATTATAAGCAGTCACCTGTCTCTAATTTAAGGTGACCAGATATCGGGACACCGATTTGAGGACAAAAGGCCGTGGCGTCCCCAAATTGGTAGTTCATTTGGGGACACATACTCACTCAAAATAAATATCCAAATCTTTTTGTCACAAAACTGCGTTGCTTCAATAAGTGTGATATTACACATTAAAATCTGTGTCTTAAAAAGATATATCTTGTAGAATGCTGATCATTTGTATTGACAAAGCAGAACTATGATGGCGAGAACATATTAGCAAAAGTGAAATGCTTTACCTTAGGTACATGCGCTGAATCAAAATTAGGCTGCACACCATAGTAATTGCATGGCGAATTTTTCATTTCGCCAAAGTTTTTGGAGAAACTCAGAACAAGTACAGTCGAAATTTGACAGCGCCAGTGGTGCATTGACCTAGTGCTAGCTACTAACCATTCGTACAAGTTGGTATGGATTCGAGTCCCGAATGAGGCACGGGGGTGTGTTTGTCTTGCAGCACTTGGTATCTCCCTTCCCTAGAACGAATGTCTCCAAATTGAAGACAGGTGACTGCTTATGGTCTTTAGAGTTGCTCGTAGTGGTCGTTAAACCCAGAAAGATGAGAAAAAAAAAGTCAAAGTTTGTTTTCACAAGAAGCATGTTGGAAAATTAGTACAACGGAAACTACTTTTAAGAACATTTTTCATTGGAAATCTAGAGTTAATGAGGAAGTGTAAATTCGAGGACATTTGGGGACAAACATTAAAATTTGAGGACAATTTGCGTCCCCAAAGGCTTCAGACGTTTTTGGGGACAGTAAGTTAAATTCGAGGACTGTCCTCAAGAATTGGGGACGTTAGGGAAGGGAGAGAGCAAGTGCTGCAAGACAAACACACCACCCGTGCCTCATTCGGGACTCGAATCCGTACCGACTTGTACGATTTGTCAGTTGCCAGCACTAGGTCAATGCACCACTGGCGCTGTCAAATTTCGACTGTACTTGTTCTGAGTTTCTCCAAAAACTTTGGCGAAATGAAAAATTCGCCATGCAATTACTATGGTGTGCAGCCTAATTTTAATTCAGCGCATGTACCTAAGGTAAAGCATTTCACTTTTACTAATATGTTCTCGCCATCATAGTTCTGCTTTGTCAATACAAATTACCAACATTCTACAAGATATGTCTTTTTAGGACACAGATTTTAATGTGTAATATCACACTTATTGAAGCAATGCAGTTTTGTGACAAAAATATTTGCATATTTATTTTGAGAACCTATGTGTCCCCAAATGAACTACCGTTTGGGAACGCCACGCTCTTTTGTCCTCAAATCGGTGTGCCGATATCTGGTCATCTTACCTATGGCGGCAGAGCCACTGGTGTCTCCAGTAATATAACCTCCTTGCCTGGTACGAATAACATTATTAGCTGTTGTTAGATCGTTGCTTATGTTCGGTTGGCTTGTTTTGGGGAAGTTTTGCATTCATTCTGGAATTAGAGAGTAGTATAATGTAGAATTCCGTGCAGAAGAACAATTCTGTTGCATCCCGCAGTATCGTTCCCAAGGTTCCAGCTACGTTTTTCACAAGTTAGTATAAACGTTTGTGCCTTGCATTTGAAATCCTTCCAGTTAAATGATACCATTGCGCACACACGGAGGGGGCTTTGGGGGCTTAAGCCTCCTCCAAGGAGATTAAGAAGGAAGTATGCCACAAATTAAATATTAAAAAATATTATTTTAGGTGTTCAAAAAATTACATAGTGTCTTCTTTCTAAAGCCCCAAAGAGATTAAGAGAGACGTACGTCACAACCGTATATAAACTATAGGCGTACACTATATGTATGTACACACATTGTGAACGTATACTATATATATACAGCCCCCTCCAACAAGAATTCCTGGGAGCGCCACTGAATGATACTAACCTAGTAGCGTGTTTGAATGAATAATAAACAAGACAACATGTTTTTATTGCATAGTAATAATTTAAAGTTCTGTATTTCTACATGTTCTTAAAAACAAGTAATTGCTGTTATCCATATAAATTTAAACTTCATTGAGGAACAAGATTTGCAATGTTCTATCAACAGTCACCAGTTCAGAAACTTTATGAGAATACAATGATGATCAATAATTATCGATTCCAAAACAATGTTTTAAGAACAGAGTGTTAAAAAATTACAAATTTGTTATTGTTGATAGAGTATTGAAAATTGGTACTGGGAAGCGGCAAGTGAAACGAAATGTCACACCTGTCGATATTACTATATCATTTGTCTGAAAATGTGAAAGCCGCCCCGGTGGCGCAGTGGTCTAAGCGATGGCCTCTGATCATTCGTCCGAAAGGGGTCCGGGTTCGAATCCCGGTGAGGCATGGATGTTGTGTTTGTCTTACGGCACTGGCTCTCTCCCTTCCCTGGAACCAGTGACCCTAAATTAGGGACGGGCGACTGCTTATAGCCCATTGAGTTGCTCACGGTGGTCGTTAAACCTCCAATAAAAAAAGAATGTGAAAAGCCCCGGTGGCTCAGCGGTCTAACCACTAGTCCGTGAAGGGTCCGTGTTCTTTTTTTTTTTTTTTTTTTTTTTTTTTTTTATTGGAGGTTTAACGACCACCGTGAGCAACTCAATGGGCTATAAGCAGTCGCCCGTCCCTAATTTAGGGTCACTGGTTCCAGGGAAGGGAGAGAGCCAGTGCCGTAAGACAAACACAACATCCATGCCTGACCGGGATTCGAACCCGGACCCCTTACGGACGAATGATCAGAGGCCATCGCTTAGACCACTGCGCCACCGGGGCGGCGGGTCCGTGTTCGAATCCCGTTAAGGCATGGATATTTTGTTTGCATTACTGCACCGGCTCTCTCTCTTCCCTAGAGCCAGTGGCCCTAAATTAGGGACGGGCGATTTCTTATAGCTCATTGAGTTGCTCACGGTGGTCATTAAACCTTCAATAAAAAAAATGTGAAAATAAAAATTACCTGTTACAGTAAAGCATTACTGCTACACAGTGCTTACACGTTCCACTTCTGCCTGCTTTACAAGAGCACTCAAAAGACTTTACAGAAATTTCACAATTATTTCTGTCTAAAACACCGTTGATCGAATGAAGCGATGACGTTATTGCTGTGGATTGAATGCAATGCGAACCTATGTGGATTTGTTTTCTATCATCCTTTGTAATTCCCCGTGAAATTATATGACTTGCATTAATAATTACTTCCCCTTCTTCGATGCATCGTAAATTTTTTGTAGCGCCAACAAATTTCATTATCTCAAGGAATGAGAGTGTTAAACCATAAACAGACATACCTACACACGACTTTACGGAAACACGTGCGACGTTATCCGTTACTGAAAGAAGTTCGTTTACGTTTGCGCACTGCTCTCTATAGTTCATTTAGGTTGCCAATAGCCCCAATACTATTTATTAATCTGAGTGAATGTATCTTCTTTACTCGTGCTAAATGATGGGGAGAAGTTCACAAGGCCAGGATACGATGTTGACGTCACAGATTTGGTCAGTTGCGTCTGTGCAATAAAAGGTATCGAAAAACAATATACAAGCAATCGAGCATATACAAGCAATCGATGCACCATCTGTGATCAAATGGTGCAAAGCATGGAGGTAAGAAATATAGGAGACGCTGTAACCGCAGATTTCTGAAGCCGACCTGTTAACTGCTATGATATCCCTCCGCGTGCTTGGTTACCAACGAGATAGAAATACATAAAGTGCTTCTGTGATTGGTTCTCTGCTGAGGCAGCTGAAGCCAATGTGGGGAGAGCCCGCCATCTTTGATGAGGTACAAATTCTGCGTGTGTCAAGGAGTCAACACGATCGCCGAGCAGCTGACAAATTTTAGACTACAGTTTTGTGAATATTCACAATTATCAGCACCTTTTGGATAATTAAATCAACAATAAAATGCCATTTACTCCACTTATTGGAAGGTTAGCCCTACATTTCACAAGTAAGCATTTTTAAATAAGGTTGAGCTGTAAATGCTCAGTTAATCAAACACAGAAAATAAGACTCTAATCCGTGTAGCTGGAGATTAAACCAGCAGATGAACCATTTCAATATCTGTGTTATCTTAAGACTTTTTATTATTTATATTTTGTAAACAGTCGTACTCAATGTGAACACTGAATCATGTTTATGGGAAGATGAGGTTAATTGTGAGTTACCAACTTGAGGCTTTTTGGGAACAATTTTTTACTTATGTAAGTGTCTTTTTTTTTACATATACTGAGGATGTTTTGCAAATGGCATTTGCATATACTAGAATCTGTACAGTGTACATGCAACTTGTCTGACAAGACAACAAATATTTCAAAATCTTAGGAAGCAGCAATTTCTTTTTATGTGATAAAGATCATGTACCCATGGCTGATGCCCATTAGATAGCAAATACTGGTAAAGCAGTCAATTTATAGTTACTTAAATTGCATAAGTAATAATTGTGATTGGTAATATAAATTTATTGCTGGCTGACACCTGTCAGAAAACAATCTAGTATTTTATCGGAAAGCACAGGGTCACGCAGCTTGTGTTCTAGGCATTTGTCTCTGATTAGTGATTAATCTGTAGTATTACTTCAACAAAGTGAAAGTGGGAAGCTTGAAAATTTCTGGACAGAATACTCTTTATTTGTAAATGTGTTAGTACAATGTGTGTGGTTTTTGGGTAGCAAAAATACAGGCAATATTGATTTAAAACTGAAAATAGGAAACAGGGAGTACAATGGTACCTCAAAAATGCAAACAACATAAAATATTTATGAAAACTGGCACAAACGATTATGAAATGACAATTGAAAATAAAAATTATGGAATAATACAAAGGAAAGGGACTAGCAGCATTTTGTAATAACTACTTGCATTTGATTTTTGCGTGATAGGTGGTGTGTTTTTTTTGGTTTTTTTAAGAATGTGACCTCTGTTCATGATGAATGAACAGTCAGTATGTCCATGTGTAAATTGCCAGTTATTCTTTTTGCATCAACCATATATATGAGAGGTTAGTATCGAACAAATATCACTCACGTAAATTAATCTTTCTTTGAATTGAACAAGTTGTGCCTGTATTTCTCTAAAATACAAATCAGACACACTTGTTGTATTTCCAGCAAGACTGCTGAAGGAACCCACAAAATAACAACACAAAAAATAAACATTTGCTCGCCAAACTTTTTGCACACCATGAATGCAAATCAGTAGTTGTTAATTTCTCACTTCATATTAATAAGAGGCTGTGCTCTTAAAATTGAAACAAAAAAACTATGTGCAGTACATCTTAACAATTGCCAAAATGTGAACAAATATCAGGTGATAACTACAAAATTTCAGCTTTGGGACAACAAAAAACTAGGCTTCTTAAAAAAAAGTAAAATATGAAACTGCAAATAAAAAATATTAAATACTTAATACTGAAACACAAAAAAAAAAGACAATTTTTTTGTCCCTTAAAAAAATTAAAGTCCATAATCTGAATTTTTTGGTTACTCAGCCCAGGGCTTGAAAAATATCTAAAATAATACATGCCCAGAGAAATTAAAAGCAGGATGTGTAGAAAGATTTTTCTTTTGACACCAAAAATTATAAATCTTTTTAGGTTGAAAAAGTACATAAAACTGTTTTTAGCTACTCGGTACTGGTGTTGCTAACTGTAAATACCATTTGGAGCATCATATTGCCCCAATGTCTGTCTATACCTAAGTCACAGGGTAGTTACAGAAGTGATATATACATATACACTGCTGGACAATTGCTAAGGACGGATCATAAACGGCTATATAGCGCATAAAAAAGTAAGTGTGGTTGGATGCCAAGTGAAATAAAAGAATGTCAGAATGCCAGGACATTACAAGAAAGACAATTTATTGTGCTCTGAAATCCAGAAGGCTTTGGAACGTGTTCAAGGGACAAACAGGCCATTTTGTGCAGAATACGTAAACGTGAAAAAAATGCAATTACCGTCCGCAGGCGTTCCGGCGTAAGATGTCAATACGGGATATGGCCACCATGGAGGGCGATGCAAGATTCCACACGTCGTGTCATGTATTGCACAACATCATCAAGCAGCTGTTGGGGTAATTTATCCCATTCCTCTGTCAGTGCACGGATAAGGGTGTCCTTGTTTATTGGAGGACATTGGCGACCAGCAAGACTCCTCCCCAAAGCATCCCACACATTTTCAATGGGATTCAGATCTGGAGAACGTGCTGGCCACACGAGGCGTTGAATATCCTCGCTCTCAAGACACTCCTGGACAGCGACTGTTCAATGACATATTGCGTTGTCGTCCATGAAAATGAATCTATCACCGACAGCACCACGGAACATGCGAACATGAGGTAGCAGAACATCATTAATGTATCGTTGGCCAGTCATAGTCCCAGTTGGAAGCACATAGAGGGACGTACGGCCATTGATCATGATGCCAGCCCATACCATGACACTACATGTCGGATACCGGTCCCTTTCCTGTATGTTTGCTGGACAATATGCAGTACCACTATCACGGCAGATCAGTTGTCGTCGACAATCAGACGATAGACTGTATCTACTCTCATCTGAGAAGAGGACAGCAGACCAATCGTTATCAGTCCAATTGCGATGTTGATGGCACCATTGCAAACGGGCGGTACGGTGACGTCTGGACAATGGGATGCACACAACAGGACGGCGGGCGTATAGTCCTCCTTCATGCAAACGTCTGGCAACAGTTTTTCGGGAGATCCACTTGCCAGTAGCAGCCATGAACTGATTTGCTACCTCACTAGCTGTGCTGCGCCTGTGTCTTTTTGTTCATAGCAATATGTACCGATCTTCTGCAGGTGTGGTACTGCGAACACGACCTCCCCCGTGACGTTTGTTACACTCCCCATTTGTTTGAAATGATTTCCAAAGCCTTGAAACAACACTGTGGCTGACGTCGAACTCCCTGGCAACATCTGTTATTTTTCGCCCTTCTTCAATCTTGCTGATAATACGGCCACGCGTAAAATCATCTAGGTGATGTCGGGAAGACATACTGAAAATTGCAAGTTCGTCAATTGATTCTCTTCCTTTCAACTTTGCGTTTGAACAACAACGGTCAATACGTGTCAAATCCTTTATATCTCTTATCGGCGCTATGACGTCACGAACAAGTTTGGCAATCCAAAATTTGCATATGCACAACACGTCTTACTGTATCCCACACTTATGCTAATTTCCACATTTTCCTGCCTTCCATTTTATGGTTGCTATCGTTGCTATTGTCATCCGTCCTTAGCAATTGTCCGGCAGTGTATATCTCTGACTACAGCATATATTAGGTCACCAAGTTTATTTAAACTGCACTTAAAGAATAATTATTTTCAATTCTTTTTCTTACGGATAAGCCTTGGAAGATAGTTAATAATACATAGCAAATAAACATATGTAGATACATAAATAAAATAATTTTCATCAAAAAAAGGTCATATTCCTGCTGTTAAAATACATCAAAAAGTAAACTGACAGAATAAAAAATACAGGAAAAAGGTAAGTAATGTTTATACGTAATGTTTTATATATATATATAGAGAGAAAAACAGAGGGTGGGCAACATCATAACCAGGTGTGTGTGTGTATATATATATATATATATATATATATATATACTGTATGTATGATCTTAACTAAAAAAGAAAAGCAGGATATATAGAAAGATTTTTCTTTTGATACCAAAAAAAGACATGCAAAGAATGCAGACAACTCAAAGAATATATATACAGAGAGAGATAGAGTGAAATCACTGAAATGGCAACGGGCTGGACATGTTGCCAGAAGAACAGACCACCGATGGACGACTGAAATTTTGAACTGGATTTCGAGGGACAGGAAAAGACCCAGAAGAAGACCCCATGGGAGATGGGTGGATGGAATTCGAAAGCATGCCGGAATAATATGGAGGAGACTGGCTCAAGACAGACAATTGTGGAAGAAACTTGGGGAGACCTTCATTCAGCAGTGGATTGATATATCATCATTGTCAGCCATATATGTCATCATTAAACCATATATATATATGGTTGGCAATGATTATGCTATATATATATGGTTGACAATGATTCTATTAAGAAGAGACTGAAGCAAAAAAATTTTTTGACTCATACCAAGTACAACATAGAAAAGGTTATTTATTGACCGGTGTGAGTAAAAATAGAAAAAAGAACAACTGAATGCAGAAAGTGTCGAGAATACTGAGCCTTGGCTTTATCAAGGACCAGCAAAAACTCTGCATTTTCTCACTTCCACAAAGACCTATTTGGAAATGGGTTTCTGCAAAGTCATAGATGCAAGTAATAAACCCACAAAAAAAAAAAAAAAAATATATATATATATATATATATGTGATGACGTCCGCAGAGTTGTATGACCAAGCTTTAGTTAACAATTTAGCTTGCATCCATAACTTTCCTGGCCCGACCCATGCTCTTCATCTGTTACTATTAAACAGAAAGAAGATGAATATAGAAAACTCAAGTTGTAAGAGTGACATAATGAATCAGAAATAATGTTCAGTAATAACAAATTGCCAAGTTCGCCTGAGAGAGAATTTAAACCTGAATAGCAATACAAAAGTATTACAAATTCTTAACATTGCAATAAAAAAGGAAATATTAATTTTTTTTCTAAAGCACAGATTCTTGAAAGAAAACTGGATTATAAAAACCCCCTACTCCACTATTTCTGACAACACAAAAACGAGAATAAAATAAAGACAATAATAAACTAAAGAAATGCTTTGTGAAGGTTATGTGACATAAACAATTAGTTACAATATGTACAAAGTATTTCAGAAGTGCTTTAAGTGCATAATTAAATAGTTATTAAGACCTTAACTGCATTGAAAACACAGCGCAGACTACAAGAACAATGAAACGGCCGGCTGCTTGGCCTTAGTTCCCTAAAAAAACGCGCAAAAATACCAAGAAAAGAAAGAGTAAAATCCGCAAAAAGGTAATAGACTTGCTAGTGCCTAAATGCTTAAAGCAAAAAAAAAAAAAAAGAAAAAATGTTCAAGAAGTTCAAATATTGAACCTGGAAAACCTAAAACCCAAAGACAACGAAGAGAGCTTACCTCCTATGCAACTTAACTTCTTCCACTCTTGAGGAAACATGGCCGACCTTTCAACCCAAACTTCCAAACACCCCTGCCACTCCCTAGTCGCTGGGGGGCAGTGTGGGTGGGGCTGAAGGCCTCCACACACTGAAAAATCCTACTCGCGGAGATTTTAACTAGAGAAAAATATATAATTAAGATTGTGGACCTGTATGATCAGAAAGAGCAGAATAAACTCTCCAGAATACATGAGAAATATTATGAAATACACAAGTAGTGTATTTAATGATGATATATATCCTCAGGAATTTTCCCTTCATTAAGGCATCGAGTGATGATATATATCATCATCATTGACAACTATTATCATTACAATGTATGTATACTGTATATAATCAATATATATCATTATCATCATTGTCAACCATTATTAATCCACTACTGGATGAAGGTCTCCCCAAGTTTCTTCCGCAATTGTATGTCTTGAGCCTATCTCCTCCATGTTACTTCGACATGCTTTCGAATTTCATCCACCCATCTCCCATGGGGTCTTCTGGGGTTTTTTCGGTAACACCTAAGCTATGATTTAACTTCGGGGCTCCAGATGTCTTTCCCTGAAGAGTGGTTTGGGGTTCCTGAGTTGCTTTATTCCATGTCATTTTTGTTTAGAACCATGAAAGTGGGTTACTTCTGGTTAATTCTATGTTTATTTCTACTACGTCTGATTCCTGCAGCAAGGTGCAGTGTTGACGTGGTCTAATTACTACATGAGTGTGCTTTACTTCTTTTTACTGATATATGTATAACATCAACCATTATCAATCCACTGCTGGATGAAGGCTTCCCCAAGTTTCTTCCACAGTTGTCTGTCTTGAGCCTATCTCCGTGTCACTCCTGCATGATTTCGAATTTCATCCATTCATCTCCCATGGGGTCTTCTTCTGGGTCTTATATATATATATATATATATATACATACATAGAGAGAGAGAGAGAGAGAGAGAGAGAGAATTATACTGTGTGAAGTATTTAGTGTATGTGCTGGGAGATACCTTTATTATGGTCAAGTTACCACAATTGCCTTGCCTACCCACAAATAAGGCTTACAGATCTGTGTTGTCGAATGTCAAGGCTAACAAACAGATTAGAAACATGCCCAGTGCTAAGGACTTTTAATTTTTATTAAATAAAAACCAGGTAAGTAGTAGTTTTCTTCTGATTATATAAGATAAGGGCAGTTGGTAAAAGTATTTTAATATTGGTACCTCTTGGCTGTGTAAACTCATTGTTTGTTTTCCGTTTTTCTTCGAACTTTTTTTTTTTCATTTAAAACTCTCTCTCATAAAATATTTGGCGTCTATGTATGTGGAGTGATAAGCTGTGGGATGATTCAGCATTCTCATGGTGATGACCCACGAATATCTAATATTTTTTCCGAAATTGCGGATTGACTGCAACTGTAGTTTTTTTTTTTCTTTCATTTTTTTTTCATTTACTCTATTACCGCTGACTTATATTTCACTGAAAATTTGTTCCAAAAAATTTGTGAAATGTCAAAAAATTACGGCATGAGATTTTATTCAACGAGAGCAAGCTGCATCCATTAAAATATCATTTTCTTTTTAAAACACTATTGCCGCCAACTAACAATGAAAAGCGTTATTTGATACGTTAAAGTTTTAGTCTCACCCCCTAGGTGTTTATAACAACATTTCTGAGTTATATCCTTATTTAACATCAAACCATATATTACGAAAACTCCCTTTCTTAACACGGAACGGAAATCGTTCTGTACCTCATCAAACATGGCTGCCACTTGTTTCCGGTGGCTTCACCCGTTCCCCGACGTAAGCGCTCTACGTATTTCTATCTCGTTGTTGGTTACCCTCTTGGTCGTGTTGCCATAGGAAAGCATTGAAAATTTGTGATTTTTAGAAGCTCATATTTTTCGTTAAACTGGTTTGTCAGCTTAGATTTTTTTCTGTGTTTGACAACATACTTTAGCTTGTTCATATTTAGTTTCCATGGAATCCTGCGTGGCGTTCAGCTGTGCAAATAAATTTAAAAAGAAAATACCAGATATGTCATTCCACCGGTTAGTATCACTTTATTTTCCGTTTACTAGGTTTAAATTCTTAAGTTCTTTGGAATTCAATCATCGATTGCAATTTACTGTGAATGACAACTGTATATTTTGCTGTGATTTGCATGCTTTTATCATATTATGTAATGTTCTAAATTTGTAGCAATATTAAAGAAGTCGTTAGGTTTACGTAGATCTGTTTACGAAAGTTGCAGCAAATTTTTAGGTTTACACAGATCTGTTTACGAAAGTTGCAGCAAATTTTTCTGGAATAGTGCAGTTTATGTAATCGGAGGGGTATTCATAAATGAACCACGTTTAAAAGGATGTTCAATATAACTACATTATTAAGATAATCGTCTTTGATTTATTAATAACTCATAATAAATCAAAGACGATTATCTTAATAACCCACCTATAATTATGACAGTGTTCATATCCAAAAAACTTTGCACTATATAAACAACAACGATAGTGGTTACGAATTAGCTACATTTACCAAAAGTTCATCTATTTCCTTTTTCCTGTTTTAGAGCTTGACCAGTATACCAAATTGCAGATTTGACCATTGCTAGTAAATACTCATTTTAAACTAACAGACAAGGTGTTTTTAATAGTGTGCTACAAGATCAGTTAACAGAACTGGAGCTCCTTTATTTAAAACTGAACTTTACAGTACAAATGCAGATTCTCTGGATTAGCAGAGGACATTAAAACAGTAACTTTTGCATGTGAGACACTGCACTAACCATTTCTTGGAATTATATGAAAATGCAAAACGTCACTGTTAATATCTCCTGATTCACAAGAAAACCACTTTGTATGTGAAACATAAAATGATGGTTATACTAAACACAGTAGATGAGAAAAGTGAAAGTTGAAACACAAAGGGTGCACAGATATTTAAAAGATTAAAAAAAAAAGAATAGAAGTAAGAGACAAATGAACAAGGAAACATTTGAAAGTGACTGAACATGAGTACCTTCCAGTAAAGATTTGCACTTCTGGCTCCTCTCAAGCTATGAACCTGTAAACATATGTATGCACATTTTGATTTTTGAAGAAATGTTCTCATAATACATTGAAATACATTATCATTATTAACACAGCAATCATACATCTCTAAATTGCCTGTATTTCCTGTTCATTCCAAAAAATAGATTTGATTCTCTTAGGCCACCCCATTTCTAGTCACTGGACATTTTTGGTATTCTAATACTTTGTGTTCTCGTATTCATTTTACAGAGCAGTAAACATTTTAATATCATCAGTTACTTTGATATTCCATAAATAAGCTATCAGTCATATATTTCACTCACTTCTGGTACCAAATGTTTTCTTTGCCTGATTTAGTTGCTATTCTGTAATGCATGTATATGTTCTGAGATTAAACATTGTTTTCATGCATTTTAACTCTCTTGTGAATAATCTGCTTCTTCTATCTAATATTAATTATAGCATTAATGCTCTACAGCATATATGCTCTAATTAAACTTTCCCCTTTTGGTTCTCTGTTGATATTTAAAGTCCATCTTGTTACCTTTTCTTCCTTTACATCACATCTTACTTTTTTTTGTAAAATCACTGAGATGTAGCTAAAAGGTCATTCCTTGCACAGTGGGTGTGGCATGTGTGTGTTGTCTATCGAGCTTATGATCTGTCTCTGTTTTATCAGCATATTGTAACTTCTTCAAAGCCGAGGTATTTGTGGTAGCTGAAACATTCAAATATTTATTGTGGTTTATTTGCTCACAGTTCATGTTCTGATTAGCTCAGTGTAATTAGCCTGTACTGTTTTGCACATCAATGTAAATCTCTTGTACCCAATATTTTGATAGTTGTTACAGATTTCCTGTATTGTATATATATATATATATATTATATTCTTTGGTATTCTTGTTGTGTATCCATGCATCCCCCACCCTTCATTTTTTGTTTTCCCATTAGGACTGAAGGACTAAGCTTTTTAAGAGAAAAGACACTCATACCTGGTGTGGCACCCATTGTATGTGAAGGAAAGCATTTTGCTGCTGCTAGTGAAGGCTACTGAAGATGAGATTTAACAATTTGAGATAAGTGTTTTGTATTGGATGTACATATAAATTTCCATACAAACATTTGCCTTTAATGGTTTGAATTGCAGCAGTAAGCTAAGTTCCAGCTATAACGAAGTAAATTTCTTCCGTCATTTTTGGTCTACGCCGGGATTCGAACCCGAGGCCGCTTATTCCGGAACAAGTCGCTCTACCAACTGAGCTACGCAGACGATTATTCTGATTCCTATCTGCCTTTATGTCGTGTGCGTCCTGCTGGCAGGTACGTCACATCTCCCCCCCCGAAAGAGGGCCGGGGGCATGGCCCACGGGTCAGCCGTGACCATGAATCGTTGCAGGCAGCCATCCACTGTAGAACGTGCACTTGAGAACTCCCAGTCAATCTGCTGTGTGGAATGCAACATCTCACATTTTTATTTTTCGAAGCGCTGGAGAAGGAATTCTCTGATTTTTCCTGTCTCGCGGTGTGGAAATAACATCACACCAATGCGAGATTTTGAACGGCCGGGTCATCCGGATAGTTCGGGCGCCATTATAACGAAGTAAATTTCTTCCGTCATTTTTGGTCTACGCCGGAATTCGAACCCGAGGCCGCTTATTCCGGAACAAGTCGCTCTACCAACTGAGCTACGCAGACGATTTTTCTGATTCCTATCTGCCTTTATGGCGTGTGCGTCCTGCTGGCAGGTACGTCACACAGCTACAAATACTGTTGGGTAAGCTTTTCTTTTCTTGCATATATAAAAATGACTTCAAGAAGTTTAATGTGTATGCGGGCATCAACTCATAATAATATTTCTTCGTGTTGTAACTAGCTCATTCTCTTTGTCATGTGTAACTAGATTTATATTTAACCCCCATTAGGAAATGACAGTACTGACATATTTTCTACAGCTTACAATGCACATAATGAGTGTGAAATGCAGTTCACAGCTAGGCTTTTTGATGACAGAAATGGGGAAATGTGTATAACAGCATAAAATTATAAAAATATTAATTGCAATATATGAAAATGTATAGTTATGATAAACAAATAAATTACTTGAGTGAAAACTTTATTACTTAACTAATCAGATGAAATAGGCGATCTTAAGAAGTTCTAGCTTAAAAGGTCAGCATACTTTTTGGAAATCAGATTTTGGTACTGGAGATGTTACATGGATAACAGTAAACTAAAGATGATTTAGCATCTGATGGCAGAAAATTTGCACTTCTATATTTCCCATGCACTTCTGATTAGTTATCCATTAATTTTTGTGGCCATAAAATGTAGGTTAAATGTGCATTAGCATATAGGCTGCTGTTAGCAATGTTCTCTGTCATTAGAGCCATACCTTATGTGATCAGATTTTTCTATTCTTGAACATATGTTGTGCTAGCAAAAAACTGCAGGATTTATCCTCAATGAATTCTTTATTAATAAATATAACCTTGCTCATAAATGGTATACGTATATTTCAAAAACCAAATTAAAAATCCTTATTATATACACACGTCTGTTTCATTTACTACTTAAAAGCTATTAACATATTACATTATGAATGTGCCTCTGTTAATAGTGATGTGTATTAGAAGTATAATATTTTGAATGCAGTTGGATTTCTTTTAAAAGAGATCTTACAGTAGGGATTATTTCTTCTGCTTATGTAAATCTGTTTTTATCAAGACATTTTATCAAGTCAGATTTCCTTTACTATCAGCAGGACTTTTAAATCCTATTTCCACAAACTAATAAATTGTATATTTTCTTGCTATATTTTGAAACTGCACCCTTTAAAAAGATAAAAGTTACCCCCCCCCGAAAAAAGTTCCCTTCCTATTAAGGCCTGTAGTTTTAAAATTATTTGCATTCATACCTTTGAAGCTCACCACAGTCTAACCAAACCAGTTGGAATTTCCTACCTTCATTAGAAGAAACTAAAATCATTCAAGTGCTTAAAGCAATTATAAAAAGTAAAATGTAGACACAGTAACATTATATTTTGAGTCTGATTTTTCCAATTTTTTTGATCAAACTCGCAGATTCCCCATTTTTTCTATAAAGGCTTGGAAATAAAATCTGCCGCCCGGCGGCGCAGTGGTCTAAGCGGTGGCCTCTGATCATTCATCCGAACGGGGTCCGGGTTCGAATCCCGGTGAGGCATGGAAGTTGTGTTTGTCTTACGGCACTGATTCTCTCCCTTCCCTGGAACCAGTGACCCTAAATTAGGGACGGGCGACTGCTTATAGCCCATTGAGTTGCTCACGGTGGTCGTTAAACCTCCAATCAAAAAAAAAAAAAAAGAAAGAAAGAAATAAAATCTAGATATTTCATGAATTTTTGTTTTTTTAAATAATAATGTTCAATGAGAGTATCCTCACCCCCTCCCTTTGCTTATTTGCTTAAGAACAATCATAATTGTTCTTCAAGTAAAACATTCGTTGGACGTCGTTATTTACTTTAATTTTCCTCCTGATAACATGGCAGAAGTGTTCTCTCCCTTTAAAGTGCGATCTTTTGAAAAATTCACTCATAATACAAATTCTCTGACGCTCGATCGTTACAATTTCTATGATAAACAATATTTTACGATAATCTGTCTAAAGCTAAAACTGAACTTTAAAAAAAAAAAGGCGTCATTTCTCAAGGATGACGGGCAAAGTGAAGGGTCCCCTAAATTACTGATGCTGTGCTCGGGGCCCTGGTAACTCCAAATCTTTCACTGAACAGCACAAATGTCGAATGTGACAATCCACTATTAGCTTAAATTTTACTTATATTTGTTCGTTTACTTAGAAGTAATTTTTAACTTCTCCGAAAACGGGGGCTCAAGGATTGGGCCCTCTAGGCCCGTGCATAAATTAAGCCCTGTCTAAAGCTAAAACTGAACTTTAAAAAAAAAAAAGGTGTAATTTCTCAAGGATGACGGGCAAAGTGAAGGGTCTCCTAAATTACTGATGCTGTGCTCGGGGCCCTGGTAACTCCAAATCTTTCACTGAACAGCACAAATGTCGAATGTGACAATCCACTATTAGCTTAAATTATACTTATATTTGTTCGTTTACTTAGAAGTAATTTTTAACTTCTCCGAAAACGGGGGCTCAAGGATTGGGCCCTGTATGTTCTTTATGATGGTTTTCGTGTGTGTATGTGTCGTTGGCTGTACGGAATACATTCATCACGTAACGATTTTATTAAAATATGAGTTGTTTTTTCCCCTAGACAATGCAATGAAACTTCGCCTCGGGCCCCGCAAAAGTACCATTAGGCCCTAAGTAGTAAATTTAATAATGTTTCACTTTTACTCAGGCATTAGTCACATGAAAAAAGTCATGGGCCATATCAGCAATGTGTGACCGATGTTAGTAAGATTTATAAGTTAATAATGATGTCACACTTTTTCTCAGGAACAAAACATTAATAATAAAATGTGGGACCCCCAATTTTACAAGGTTACTCATATTAATAATGTTTGCATTGCAATGGCTACTCATAATATTGCGCTTTTATTCAAGCACATATGAATTTATGGGTTATGAATTTTATGTTTAATGCCACGATAAAAGCACAATATTAGTAACTTGACGTGTCATGTAAACTTTATGAATTGAATAACGTTCGCCTCCCCGGTGGCGCCGTGGTCTAAGCGTTGGCTTGTGATCATTCGTCCGAGGATGGTCCGGGTTCGAATCCCGTGAGACATAGATGTTGTGTTTGTCTTACGGCACTGGCTTTCTCCCTTCCCTGGAACCAGTAGCCCTAAATTAGGGACAGGCGACTGCTTATAGCCCACTGAGTTAATTTATTATTATTTTTGCAGAACGATTTTGTTGTTATGAAATCGCAAAGTATCCAGCTTTCTAAACCATTAAAAGGTCAGATTTCTACCGTGTGAACGGTGAAGCTAATTGGATTGCTAACATGCCCAGAAGACTAAGCATCTCATGTGTTTGACAATAGCTTTCTGTCGGAAGATACCTTTGTATAACTTACCGACAGTAAGCAAGGCATATTTTTGTAATCCTCCCGCACAGGCGGTGGAGGACAAACGTTTTGTTACAGAGCGGTTTTAAGCCCCAACATGTGGCATATATGTGTGACTAAGGATTAACTTCGTGAGTGCCTACTGTAAAAAGAAACATTTACAGCAGGCTCTGTGCTTTCGGAGGACAGGAGCATAAATCTTTGTTAATTTGGCGTTCCATCAGTAACAACAACGAACGTCTGGTCAGCAGATCACACCGGCAAGTAGCCACACAAACTTCAGGGGCCGTAAAATTTTATTTATTTATTTTTTTTTTTTTTGGCCACATCACCTCTCTAATGGAAATATTGTGAAAATCTGACATGCGCAACAAAATACTATTGTCACTTGAAAATAAAAATTGAATTGGAAACTCCATCGACGTAAGTATTAATTGAATCCAGGTAAAAAAGTCCGAGACTGTTGATAAACGCGGAAAGAAAGTCCGAGATGGGCGTTTTGATTGTCATCATGGGCATACTAATAAGTCGATTTGACATACTGTTTAAATGTTGGGGGTGGGAGTCGGGGGGGGGCATACTTTCATTATTTACCTAGTGTGGTGGGCGCGCAGGAAAACAGCCACACGTTTTTCATTAAGGGGCCGGGTACAAACTGCTATTCCTCCGAGGAACACTTTGAATGTGTGGCAGTTTTCCAAGGCGCCTAACGACGGGAAGGAACTCCTTTGTTTGTCTGGATTTTCGTGTCAAGTTCAAGGGGGTGGGGGTGGGGGTATAAATATTACATTTTGTTGGCTTATATTGAGAATTGAATAGGCAACTCCAAACAAATTTCGAGAAAACGTTCTGTGTAAGCCAAGCGAGAATTACAGCATAATTCATGCTATGTTCAGAAAAGGACCCTAAGGTGGGATTTTTAATAACACTGCACTTTTTTTGGCACTAAATGTTTACATAACATGTCAAGTTTGTAATATCTTTCTTTTACTTAATTAATTCACAGGCCCTACACCTTCACCCTTTTAACAGCTTTTAATCCGCCGACTTAATATCCATAATGTTTACGTATCAAATCAAGTCAATAGCATATAGCTATTTTACTTAGGCACTGAATATTAAAATCATAGGCCCCAGGCCGAGGTCTTCTTAACAGTTTTTATTCTATCAATGTCATATTCATAACGTCTACATAGTAGAGCTAAGTTCGGGCTCAATTTTTGGAACCCGAGCCCGTCCGAGCCCGTGGTATATCAGCCCGAGCCTGAATTTTATATTGCAAGATAGAGCCAGGGCCCGAACGAGCCCCTAAACTGGCTAACCTATTCAACCATTAATATAAAACATCTCCTCTTCCACACTTCCACTCTCTCCTCCTCCTGCAATTAACCAATATATTCCTCAAAGTGAGGAGTGGGGAAGGGACCTCTATCTATTTTTACAGTGTAACTGTACGATTTTCTTTCACCGTTTGTTTCCACCTAAAGCGCTTCGGGCGGCCGGACATCCAAAATGATCAGGCAATGCTGTAATTGTTTGTTGCTCGAATAATGCTGACATTATTTCGCCATAATGTGTTGCAATATGTACGTTGCTAAATATAATTAGCAAGAAGCTACTGCGTGGAGATGATTGGTAAATGATCGTTGGCATGCTATCAACTATCCAATATCTATAGTTCTTGAAAAAATCTTTTTCTTCTCTGAAGAAGCACACTAATGCGCGGCCTATGGCAATTACTACCCAAGCCCTGAATTAGTATAGCCATTTCGAATGCCCACTCCCCAACCAGAACCAGTTGCCGAAGAATTCCCTTTTTCAACTATAAAGTTTCTCATTTGCTAAATCATATAAAATCACATTTAAATATAACAAAAATTATCTTGCTCTCCCTCTCTCTAAGAGCCCGAGCCCGAACCGCAGTAAATATTCTATAGCCCGAGCCCGATTCAGGCCCGGGCTCTGCTTCGGGCTTTCAGGCTCGGGCTCAGCCCGTCTCAGCTCTATTACAGAGCAAATGAAGTTAATAATATTGGGCGTTTGCTTAGGCACGAAATATTAATTCATAAGCCCTAGGCCTAGGCCTTTTTGTCATTTTTAAATTCATCGACTTCATATTCATAAAGTTTAGGTATCAACTCAAGTTAATATCATTACGCTTTTACTTCTCAGCAAAAACACAACTGTCGGAAAACTGCTGGCCACCAGCTGGCAGTGATGGGTCATTGCCGGCTGAAATCAGCCGCTCACGGCCCGGTAGCGGTCCGTTGGTGGTAGCGCCATCAGTTGGCAGCCATTGATGGCCCTGCAACATCGCCATGAATTGCGGGCCTCCAAGCAAGTGCTACTAGTGGCCCGTAGCTAGCAACTGATGCAAACCCAACACCAGGTGGAAGCAACGGGAACGCTATCGCCATCGTGTTATTTTAGTGGATGTTAAGAAAAAAAGCCATATGTAGAGAGGCGAATTAATTTCTTAACGAAATGCTACGTCTACGAAGATATCAGATTAAACCCTGAAATACTAGATAACAGCCTTGAAATACACCCACTCCATTCCCATGAATAACAAGAAATAATTTCCGTGAAATCTTTCGTTTTAGCATAACCGCTTGAAACAACAGTTTTGGAAAAACATTAAAAAAAGTTTGTAAGAAAAAAAAAAAAGAATTATACTCGCACAAAATTTATCAATTATTTGGAAAGAAAAAAAAAAGCAACGCAAAGCTATGTGGATATAATGTAATAATGTACTGATTCATGGGTTGAATACACACGACTGGAGGAATTCGCTTCTAAAAATAACGAGAAGTGAAGTAAAATATCTTTCCTCTTTAAAACAAATGTAGCTTCGGACAGCGGAAAGGAAAGATACAACGTTAAAAACGTAACAGAATGTGACATGAACGGGTAAATATCTTAATTCAACAATCGCCTTTCAAGACAACAAGTACAGCTCAAGACAACAAGTACAGCAAAATACTTTGAAAAGCGCCTTTAAGTTGGTACACTCCTTGAAAACAAGTTAAGTTCCCTTAAGGTAAAAAAAAAAAAAAAAAAAAAAAAACTCGTTAGGTTCAGAAAATAAATTTATGAATTATATGAAACTGACATTTATGAAAAATATCTCGTAATATTGTAAAATTAAAGAGTGAATCATTCGATTACACATTCCGCAGGAAAGAGACTCAGCTTCAAGCTAATGCGCGGGCGTGGCAAATCAGTCCAGTTAGTAGAGGGCGCTTCCCACGCCGACAGTCCTTGGTTCGTTTCCAGCCAGATCCAAACGGGCGTTTACCCGGTCTGTTGAGGAAATTTCCCCAGTGCAGTGCTGTAATTCACAAGTTTCGTTAGGGGAGGCAAAAAAAAAAATAGTTGTAGCTTTGGGAAACTGCGGTTGTCCTTGATTTTTTTTTGTTTTGTTTTTTTATGGCTACTACTGGGAAATTAGCGGACAATTTTCGGCAAGCCATCAGTTACGTCATGTGGTTGCCGGCTGCCACTACCGGCAAACTAACGGACCACATTAGGCTAGTCATCATTTCTGGCACGTACTTGCAAGGCCGCTGAACGGCCACTTGTGGCAGCTACTGCCTGTGGTGGATAACTGATGGCCTTGTTGTGGCATATGACAACTGATGGGGTGCCAACTGTTGGCCTCAATTGCTGGCCCTTCTGTTTGCCGCCCGGACATTTTATCGACGGTTCGGCAGCGGCAACATAGTGCTGGATGCCAGCAATGGCCCAGCAAGACTGTTTTTGCTGGGTAAGTAAACGCCCAATATTATTAAATTGACTTGATGTATAAACGTTGTGAATATAAAATTGGTAGAATAAAAACTGTTAAAACGGCCTAGGCCTAGGGCCTATGAATTATTATTTCGTGCTTAAGTAAAAGCGTAATATTATTAACTTGACTTGATGTGTAAACGTTGTGATTATGACACTGGCGGAATAAAAACTGTTTAAAAGGCCTATGCCTGGAACCTATGACTTTAATATTTAGAGCCTAAGTAAAAGCGCAATGCTATTGACTTTATTTGGTACGTAAACGTGATGAATATGAAGTCACGGATTAAAAGCTGTTCAAAAGGCGAAGGTGTAGGGCCTGTGAATTAATTAAGTAAAAGAAAAACATTACAAACTTGACATGTTATGTAAATATTTAGTGCCTATAAGTAAAAGTGCAGCGTTATTAAAAAATCCCATCTTAGGGTCCTTTCTGAACACAACAATTCTCGCTTGGCTTACATAGAACGTTTTCCCGAAATGTGTTTAGAGTTCCGAATTCAATTCAATTCTCAATATAGGCCAAGAAACCGGAAACCTTATCTCCCCCCTTGAACGTCTATGGCCTGTTGCCGTAGTTATGAACCGGCATGAAATTTCAGAAAAACAAAAGAGCTCCTTCCCGCCGTCAGGCACCTTGGAAAAGAGCCACACATAATTCGGAAACTTGGAAACTGCCACACATTCAAAGAGTTCCTCGGAGGAACAGCAATTTATTCCCAGCCCCTTAATGAAAAACATGTGGCAGTTTTCCTGTGTGGCGATCTTTACCGTATTATTCAATATGATCATTTGTCACATATGTTAATTAACCTCACAGGAAATTTCTTAGGAAGCAGAACTTCCCACGATAAAACTTTGCGCGATATAATTCAATATGGTCATTTGTCACATATGTTAAGTAACCTCACAATGCATTTCTTAGCAAGCAGAACTTCCCCCAATAAAAGACAGTGTTCCTGTCACGTGACTCTCCACATAGGCCCCGAAATCTCCAAAGTAGCTCTGAACCAATCGTGTGGCGGAAATGGCAATAATCGCAATTCCGTACATTCACTTGGGAAATACGCGTCCGTGTTGCGCAGCGGTCTAAAGGCTGGATGATCATTCGTTCGAGATGAGCCCGGGTTCGAATCCCGGTTAGCATGGATGCTGTGTTTGTCTTACGGCACTGGCTGGCTCCCTTCTCTGGGACCAGTAACTCTAAATTAGGGACGGAAGACTGCTTATAGCCCATTTAGTTGCTCACGGTGGTTGTTAAACCTGTGCCCATGTGCTCTGGCGTTTTGTGTTTCCCAGTGCGTTGTTCTTGTTCCTGGTTCCTGGCTTTTATTGTGCAGTGTTCATGAATGTTCCGTGCATCTAATTATCCCGGAAAGTTGTCCGGTAAGCTTTTATTTTTGTTATAGTGAAGTGTTTAATTTTATGAAAGTGCTAACGCGATCGTTAGTAAAGAGCTGCAGCTGAGTTTTGCATGTGTTGAGCCCTAATTTCTTCTACAAGCTTCTTACTGCATTTACTTGTTTAGCGGAGCTTCCTTTCTGTGGTTTTCCACCATAACTGCTTCTTGTGTGTGCTTCAAAGTGCTTCAGTGTGATAGAATTATCCTTAATATTGTTTGTTTACATTTGCTGTGAGACTTATCAGCTGCATGGTTGATTCGCCTGGTCAGCAAGATGCTGCCCAGCTAGCGGGCATCCGCTCGCTGCCTGTTAAGCGTAAAGCGCCTTCCTCACCGCATTCCCCTCACCATGTAGATATTGCTCGCACGGATTCTACGACGGATCTCATGGATACTTCTGCTAATGAGTTGATTTCATCCGATGGTGCTGTTTCATCATCATCTACTCTCATTCCTGATCAGCTTGGTATTGCTTCGGTGCCTTCTTCGCAACCAACTTCGGTTAATGCCTTTAGTGATTATGCCCCCGCTACGTCTGGTTGTCGACGTACCGCCCTTACGTCTAATGCTGGGCTTTGATGTGGATTCTCGTCTTTCCTTCTCCCGAGCTAAGGCTGTTTTCCGTGTGATTGTTCCTGAGGACTATTCTCAAGGTAAGGATCTTTAGCTGCGTCAGCGTTTAGGGCTTTGTATTTGAGGCGCTTCCTAACACTCACCTTAAGTTATACTTCTGAGCATTAAAAGGCATCCTTCCTATGGGCGCAATTACTGATATGGCACGGTAACCACGGTCTGTGGTTGTTTACCTTGCTAAGATAGAGTATGTTGATTGTGTTAAATCAACGGTCATTGCTGTCCCTGATCGTTTTCTGTTTGGTGTGCCCTTATCGCAGAGTCCTGTGCTGGTTACTTTGTATCCAGTAGCTCCCGAGATCTCTGACGTACTGCTCCGGACTTCACTTTCACAGTGCTGTCGAGTTGTTGGCCCCATCATTTCTCTTTCAGCTGCACGTGCTGACCAGGATGATAAGGGAATTTTGGGCCTCAACAGACAAGCACGCATAGTGTTTTCATCAGAGGATGCTGCATCAGATTGCCCTTCATTTCTTGAGTTCATTATTGGCAGTCAGCGATTTCGCATAGACGTCCTTACAGCTCTGCAATGCTTCCAGTGTTAAGGCCCTGGTCATGGTCGTTCCAGGTGTCCTCACCGTTTATCTGTTCCACCTCCTGTTCCCTCGCAACTTCTTACTGGTTCTTGATCTTCAGATACTCAAACTTCAGCTTCATAGCTCTCTATGTCGATTCCCCTTAGTGCTGCAGATCCCTCGCCAAATGATGCGTCTGTTGCAGTGCTTCCTGCTTCTCCAACCAGTGTTTCTTTAGCCTGGAATAATGTTCCAGCGAAGCCGTGCCTCTCCATGTCAGTGCATATTGCTTCTCTTTCTCCCCTTGCTAGTTCTGTGCCAGCCAGCGCTCAACCATTTCCCTCACCTTCAGCTAGTGCGGTCCAGTATTCATCTACAGTGTCTCCACTTGTTCCAGCTTTTGGATCTTCATCTGCTACTCCCGAGGCTGTGGGGATTCTTTCTCTTATCGGACTCGCTCCCGGAGTTTCTGGCTTGCCAGAAGCTCCGAATCCTCTTTCCTTACCACCACTTGCAGCGGAACTCCCCACAGCTGACTTTATCCTTCTCCTTAGTGCCGTTTCCCGTCTGTGTTGGCAGGATCTTGTTGGTAGCCCTCACTCTTTTGAAGACCCTGAGGTCCGTAACGAAACCTGGGCTAACTTCGTTATAAGACGATATTGGAGGGTTCATCTACGTTCGCGACCTTTGTTATCTCGATGATGAAGATTATGAATTTTTCAATGATATTGACAAAGATCGTAGCTCTGCGTGCAAGAATTTTTTGAACTTTTTGTATATTTTCCGTAGATTGCGCTTATAGACTGCAGTTTGTGTGATTTTCCCTCCGCCTTGTTTCTTGTTGGCAGGTCTGGATACTTGGCTGTACTGTTAATGTCATTTAGCTCTGATTTCGACATACTTGTGCATCTACACTTGTTTATTTCAACGTGTTGTACCTACAAATTTGTATTTTTAAATTTTTCCCGAGTCGGGTACGGTGTACCCCTTCCTGATGTACATGTAAGGTTTTAGTGTCAAATTATGAAAAATAAAATCTCCAATTTAAAAAAAACGCAAAAGAAAAACGACTGGTATTTGTGCCTAACTGCTCGCCACCATGAGTAGCTGACAGCCAAGCAACTCTCACAGAAGTTCCACTCTGCTACGGGGACAGCGATATCGAGACAAACAGTTTACAGAAGGCTGTGGAAAGCGGTCTGCGTGCAAAAAGGTTAATGGTCTCCGAATCCCACTTGCCACATCGCGCAGAAGGGGTCGGTATGAACACAGCCCAACAGCATCACCCCTGTAGCTCTGATAAATGGGCCGGTGCTGTCTTCAGTGATGAGTCGAGTTCAGCCTAAACACGGATTCTCGACGTGTGTATATTTGGAAGAGAGTGCGAAAGCCGAAATCTTCTTCCCTCCAACATTAGGGAAATTGACCACTACGGTGGTGGTTTGGCTATCATCATGTTGAATCGAACACAAGTTTCCAAGAGGCACCCTTCTTGCTGCCCGGTATAGGGATCATTGGCTCCCAGTTCCTTTTTATGGACGATAACGCCCGAGCCCATAGTGCTCAGTTAGTCTGCGAATACTTCGATAGTGATGATATTCACAGGATGGAATGGCCCGCAAGATCTCTGAACCTAAACCTGATAGACCATATCTGTGATACTCTGGAAAAGTTCCCCACCTTTTTCAGTCAGAGATCGTGCACAAATTGAAGTTTACACAAAATATCGAATGTGGGGGAGCTTTTCGGGGTCACCATTTCCATTTTAACGCTGTTAAAATAAGACGCAGCCGCACAAAGTGCACAAACATGTGGGGGACATTTCCAGGGGTCGGCATTTCAAACTTTTACGGCAGTTTATAGTATAAATCGGTTTACAATTAGTAGGACAGGGTGAGGGAAATTTCCGGTGTCACCATTTCTATTTTCACGCAATTCAACAAATTTTGTTTGGGGGAGGGGTTCCGGGGTCGGCATTTCTACTTTTACGGCAGTTTATAGTAAAAAACTGTTTTGCAAGTAGCTAGATGAGATGAGGGAAATTTCCGGGTTAATATTCGACTGTTACTGCGCTTTTTAATTAAAAACGATCTTACAATTAGCACTTAGCAGGCTGACAGGGTGAGGGAAAGTTCCGGTGTTGGCAATTCTGTTTTCACTGCAGTCTACAGAGAGTTGTGAAAAATGGGGGGGGGTTGATTTCCACCGCAGTTTACAGTAAAAAATGGTCTTACACATGATGAAGCCACACAAGTAGCGCAAATATGCGGGTAAAATTTCCGGGATCGGTATTTTTTATTAGATCGTGCTCATATTCATAACGTTTACGTAACATTTCAAATGATTAAGATTGCCATATTACTCAGACAGAAAATATTATTAGGTCTAACTCTAGGTCCTTCAAAAAGTTTTCATTCCGTCATTCCCATATTCCTAAAATTTACATAAAAAGAAATGTCGATAATATTGCGCTTCCACTTATGCACCATACATTAATTAATAGGCCGTAGGCCTAGGCCTTTAAAACTTTTTTCTTCCCCTATGAGATATCCGTAAAGCTTACAAAAAAGTCAAATTTTATTTTTGTAGGTGGGGGTGGTATTCAGGATGGACGGAAGAGTCCCCTACATTCGGAAAAGTCCCACACCTTTTTCAGCCAGGGGCCATGCACAAATTGCATTTAACACAAAATAACGAACGTAGGGGAGATTTCCGGGGTCATCATTTCCTTTGCACGCTGTTTAAAACAAGATGCAACCGAACTGCGTGAACAAATATGTGGGTGAAATTCCCGGGGTCGGCATTTCAAACATTTGTCGCTCTTTACAGTAAAAAAACTGTTTTGCAAGTAGCTGGATTAGGAGGGAGAAATTTCCGGATTAGTACTTCGACTGTTGCCGCTGTTTTAAATGGAAAAAGGTCTTACAATCAGCAGGCTGACAGAGTAGGGGAAAATTCCGGGGTCGGCATTTCGAACTTTTATCGCAGCTTACAGTACCGTAAGTAGCTGGATGAGGTGGAGGAAAGTTCTGGGTTGGTATCTTGACGGTTACCGCGCTTTTTAGTGAAAAACGGTCTTACACTAATCAGGCTGACAGGGTGGGGGAAATTTCCGGTTTGTATTTCCACGGTTAACGCGGTTTTTAATGGAAAACGGTTTTAGAATCGGCAGGCTGGGAGAAAATTTCGTGGTCACCATTTCGAATTTCTACCGCAATTTTTTTATTGGAGGCTTAACGACCACCGTGAGCAACTCAGTGGGATATTAGCAGTCGCCTGTCCCTAATTTAGGACCACTGGTTCCAGGGAAGGGAGAGAGCCAGTGCCGTAAGACAAACACAACACCCATGTCTCACGGGATTCGAACTCGGACCCTCCTCTGACGAATGATCACAAGCCAACGCTTAGACCACGGCGCCACCGGGGAGGCGAACGTTATTCAATTCATAAAGTTTACATGGCACGTCAAGTTACTAATATTGTGCTTTTATCGTGGCATTAAACATAAAATTCATAACCCATAAATTCATATGTGCTTGAATAAAAGCGCAATATTATGAACTAGCCTTTGCAATGCAAACATTATTAATATGAGTAACCTTGTAAAATTGGGGGTCCCACATTTTATTATTAATGTTTTGTTCCTGAGAAAAAGTGTGACATCATTATTAACTTATAAATCTTACTAACATCGGTCACACATTGCTGATATGGCCCATGACTTTTTTCATGTAACTAATGCCTGAGTAAAAGTGAAACATTATTAAATTTACTACTTAGGGCCTAATGGTACTTTTGCGGGGCCCGAGGCGAAGTTTCATTGCATTGTCTAGGGGAAAAACAACTCATATTTTAATAAAATCGTTACGTGACGAATGTATTCCGTACAGCCAACGACACATACACACACGAAAACCATAAAGAACATAATAAAGAACATACAGGGTCCAATCCTTGAGCCCCCGTTTTCGGAGAAGTTAAAAATTACTTCTAACTAAACGAACAAATATAAGTATAATTTAGGCTAATAGTGGATTGTCACTTTCGACATTTGTGCTGTTCAGTGAAAGATTTGGAGTTACCAGGGCCCCGAGCACAGCATCAGTATTTTCGGGGACCCTTCACTTTGCCCGTCATCCTTGAGAAATGACGCCTTTTTTTTTTTTAAACTTCAGTTTTAGCTTTAGACAGGGCTTAATTTATGCACGGGCCTAGAGGGCCCAATCCTTGAGCCCCCGTTTACGGAGAAGTTAAAAATTACTTCTAAGTAAACGACAAATATAAGTAAAATTTAAGCTAATAGTGGATTGTCACATTCGACATTTGTGCTGTTCAGTGAAAGATTTGGAGTTACCAGGGCCCCGAGCACAGCATCAGTAATTTAGGGGACCCTTCACTTTGCCCGTCATCCTTGAGAAATGACGCCTTTCTTTTTTTTAAAGTTCAGTTTTAGCTTTAGACAGGGCTTAATTTATGCACGGGCCTAGAGGGCCTAATCCCTGAGCACCCGTTTTCGGAGAAGTTAAAAACTACTTCTAAGTAAACGAACAAATATAAGTGTAATTTAGGCTAATAGTGCGCTGTCACATTTGGCATCGGTGCTGCTGAGACCCACTCGTATTTATTTTAGTAATGTCATTCAATAAAAAAAAAAAAGTACGCAACTTTAAGGTTTCAACGTGTGGCTTTTATTATTCTAACAATTAATTAAGGGAACACGTGCTGATAACTCAGAAATAAAATGAGTAAATGAATACACACCCGTGCACGCAAATGTGTTTATCGATAAAGCACAAATGTATTTATTGCTGTTTAATGCTTTATCATCGTGAGGGAAAATTATAGTCTCGAAACAGACACGAAGAGTATTATGAAAACTAACGGAACTGCCGCGATCAGACAAGAAAATACGTCACACGATGTTGCTTCCTTTCCGGAACAACATTTTCGCGAGAAAAACCTACTTACCTAACACGACCGAGCAGCCAGGAAGTTTTGACGTCACAGGATGTTTCGTCATTTTACTCCCCCTTCCGTGACACCGTTCTTCTAGCAGACGCCACTAGACAGGTTGTGCGGTGAAAGCAACTTACGGGCAGCGGGAACTTAACATGGCGGCTCGCGTTCGCTGCCGTTGAGAGTGAGTTTACTTTGGAGCGCTAAAAAGAGATAAAAAGCTTTCTATTCAAATTTTTTCATGTGATGTTTCATTCCTCTGTTCTGAAGTTTGTATCCATGCCACTTTTGGAAGATTCCGTCAAGAAATAAAGGAGCAAAGTAAGGGAGAAGTTGGTTAAGTTAGATACCACTGATACCGAGCTATTGTACTTCGAAGTTAAGGTAAGCAAAAAAGGGCTATCAGTTCGCGTTCCGGACACCCTAACAGCAACAGAACCACGAAACTTTGTAGGCACGTAAGACCATAGCCAGATTTTTGCACCTCATCGCCCTTTTTTTAAATTTGGATTTAGTTTACGAGAAATTATTTTTTTTTGAATTTCACAAAATTCTCTATTTCGCGATGGGATCCATCTTAAGAAACGGATATATGGCAAATATAAATCATAACGCATTGCAATTTTTACAGCATAAACTTACAACTATCATTCTTCTTTTAAAAAAATTAAGAAAAATCATTTTGTGATTTTTAAGCATTTTTTAAAGACGCAAAGGAAAGGAACGAACGGCTTTTCCTGTTTTCAGCGGTTATCGGAAGAGCAGCAACTCACGAAGAGAAAAAATAAATAAAATCCGAGCAGCTGTGAAAACTGTTTCTGATAGAGGGCGCTGTCTCTTCGTGGGAAGCGAGAGGAGAAAAAAAATCGTGTGATTTGAACTCGGAAAGGAGAACTCGTGTGTTTTGAACAAGATGGAACTAAACAGGGAAAATACCGCCGGCGTGTTTTATGTTATGTATCTTTAGTATGTGTGCGTTCGGTCATCTGTGTAGTGTAAAATATACATGTGTATGTTAGATGTTCATTTGAGGCTCTTGCCAATCATTTCAACTACTGCGTTCTTTCTTATTTCTTTTGGATATATCGACCTCAACACACGGCACCCAAGAACCGTAGTTAAAAAATTGAATGGCAGGAAAGAAGTCTTTTTCTTCAATACTGTGCATTCCTGATTGATTTGAATGGCGACACATTACATATGGCATCCCTGCCGAGACTTTGAGTTGAGGTATTTTGAACATATAGCACATAATTCGTAACCGAGAGAAATCTTCAGTTTGTTGACATTCTGATATATTGTTTCGAACGAAAAGATGGCCGAAGAAATTAGAGCTAGATTGAGACAGAAACGCGGCGTGATGAGAACTTCCGTTACCAAAATTATTAAGCGATTGGAAGCGGAACTTAAATTAACTGATGTGGATATAGATAATCTTGAAGAACTTTTAGAACATCTTAATGAAAAATCAGCAGAACTAAAATTAATTGATTCCGAGCTGGAAAATGTTTTAGACCCAGGGGACTTGCAGTCTGAGTTAGAAAGTGCTGAAGAATATCATGAGAAAATAACTACATGGAGATATAGAGCGTCCAAACGAGTTCATATACTAAAGCAAAATGTTGTGAATAACGGCGTGTCTCTTGGTCAGAGCCCCGAGCTACATGAATCGAAAATAGAACGAGTGAGGGACTCTGTGACTATAAAATTGCCGAAGCTATCTATTTCGAAATTTTACGGGGATGTAAGTCACTGGCTTACATTTTGGAATTCTTTTGAATCGGCAATTCATAAGAATGTTTCTTTGAACAAAGTAGATAAATTTAATTATATTAAAGCTCACTTAGGAGGTACGGCTATAAACGCTGTACAAGGATTTGCGATCACGCCGGAAAATTACGACATTGTTGTAAACATGTTAGAAGAGCGATTTGGGAGAAAGGATTTGTTAATAAATGCACATATGAGTAACTTGCTTGATCTTTCCCCTTTCAAGAATTCCAGTGATATCGGAACATTTCGAAAGTTGTTTGATAATGTTCAAACGCAAATAAGAAGTTTAGAGTAGCTGGGAGTTTGTCAGACACGTATGGAAATCTTATGTGTCCGATGCTGTTAAAAGTGCTCCCCGCCGATCTGATCTTAGAATTCAACAAACAAAGTACCAATGCCAGTTATGACATCAAAGATTTGATTGAATTTTTGATGAAGGAACTGACCTCTAGGGAGCGTACTTCTGCTAGTGTTTCGGTCACCAGAGACTGGCACAACAGTTTTCCAGCCACCTTTGCTCCTCGGTCAGGTGACTGTGGCCGGAAGTTCTCACGTGACTCGAGAGAAAAAGGAAAGACACCGACAGCAGCTGAGCTATTAAGCACTGAACTGAAAGAAAAGAAAAACTCGCTTGTGTTTTTCGTGATAAGCCGCACGCAAACTCTGAGTGCAAAGAAACTCGAAATCTGTCTCTGGAGGGAAAAAAATCTATTCTGTTAAAAAGGGGATGCTGTTTTGGGTGTCTTAAACCAGGACACGTTTCACGTTCTTGTAAGGTAAAAATTACCTGCTCACACTGTGGTAATAGACATCTATCTATTATGTGTTTTCATAAACACGAAGAGAAAGATAATAAACCAGAAAATAATAAAGAAAATAATAGAGCTCTGAAAGCCAGTGTTTTGACAAACAATTTCTGTTCCAAGGAGGTGTAGTTACAGACTTTAATAGATTGTATTAAGGAGAATGATATCAGTCGTTATGTACGAGGGATTATTGATACAGGTAGCTCGAGATCATATGTAAGTGAATTTGTCGTTAAAGCACTAAAGTTGAAATGCAAAGGTGAAGAAAAAGTCATTCATGGACTTTTTGGAGAAATAGAAAAAAGTGAGAAGCACAAAAGATATTCGATTCAATTAAGCAATATTGACGGCGATTATATTTGTAAATTAGATGTGATGGATCAAAAAAGAATCTGTGCTTTCATTCCGAAGTTAGAGGACTCTAAATGCATAAAAGTACTGACAAATCGTGGGGTTTTCATTAGCGATATTTCCATAAATGAACATGACTGTGTGTATGAGAAAGATCCGAAGGAAATTCATTTTCTGATAGGAGCTGACTTTGCAAGGAAGTTATTTACAGGTGAAATTGAGCACCTTTCCAATGGATTAGTGGCAGTAAACACACGTCTGGGATGGACGTTTATGGGAAAAACAGAAGAAAAAGAAGCCAGTAAATCTAATGTCCTTATCTCTCTCCACGTTGGCGATTTAAACCTTTCTGATTTGTGGAGACTTGATACTTTGGGGATTCTCGATCCAGGTGAAAAGATCGCCAGAAAGGAGCTCGAAGACGCTGCGAAAGATCATTTTATTCGTAATGTTTCAAGAGACCAGGAAGGAAGATATATGGTTTGTTTGCCATGGATTCAAGATCACCCTCCTCTGTCGGACTGCAGGGAGATAGCAGTTAAAAGATTGAAGGGCTGTGTTGAATCCTTAGAACGGACTGAGAAGTTAGATGCTTATGAAGATGTTTTCCGGGAGTGGCTGAAGGGGCATTGTAGGAGAAGTTAAATCTCCTGAGGAGAATGTGAAAACTGAGCATTTTTTACCCCATCATCCTCTTTTCAAGGAGAACTCAATGACCAAAGTGAGACCCATCTTTGATGGCTCGGCGAGAGGGAAGAATTCTCCCTCCATTAACGATTGCCTGGAAAAGGGACGGAATGTTGTAGAACTTATACCCTCGATTATAAACAGATTTCGAATGGGAAAAATTGGGGTAACTGCCTAACATAAAGAAAGCTTTCTTACAGATTAGACTTCAAGAGCATGATAGACCATTTTTGAGGTTCCTGTGGTGGCAGGAGAGCTTCATTATTATCATTAGCTAGCTGGTAGAAAGAGCTTATTCATTATAATTAGCTTAGCGGAAAGCAAAATAAAGCTAATTCATTATAGAGTACATTCAGAATTTATAAAAGCTGCATGGAAGTTGGATCGAAACGCTCTTAGTTTAAGAACAATGCCAAAAATAACTCAAGCTCATCTTACTCCAAACAATTTTGAAAAATGAAAGTTAACTTGGCATTTCAGATATTCAGTTTAGAAGTTCTTAAAGGCCTGTTTATTTATAAAGACCAAATAAGTTTTCAATACGGGGATCCAGAGCCAACTATTATGTTCATAACAAAAATGAATGCACTCATTGACATAATGACATCAAGAACTCCTTATAATTCTTTATACCTGAATAGCTCAAAATATGAGCTTCTTAAAGAGTTCTTGCAGTTCTTAGATATTTGGGAGATGCATGCCGAAGGTAATGGTTTCATCTCTGAAAGTACTGCTACAGGTTTAAAGGTATCGATTAGCAGCGCTTTATCCCTTGTTGAATACTTGACGCATAGTGCTCATTATTCTTACCTTTTAACATCTAGACTAAGTCAGGATAAAATTGAAAACCTTTTCAGCATTATTCGCCAATGCAAAGGATGTAATGATCACCCCAATAGCACTGAATTTCTGACAATTGTAGAAATGCTAAGTTTTTATAACCTTGCTAAATCTCCAAGAGGTGGTAATGCTCCACCTTGTGTAGTAAATTCACTAATCAGTGTCCCACCAAAGGAACCAGAAGAATCAGCTCTTTCGGTTATTGATTCATTTTTTGAAACTGGAAGTCCTAATGAAAATTCTTCTGACCTTACGCGCAAAGAAAGCAGTTTGGAGCATAATATTCTGGTCCAGCAAAAGAGTGATGTTCGTCTCATATATTATATTTCAGGATTTGTGGCTCGTGTTTTTAATAGAAAAATTGTGTGTGAAACTTGTAAAAGCCTTCTTCAACATTATAAGGTGTCTATCAATAATGGTAATGCAGAATACACAAAACATTTTGATCAGGGAGGGCTGACATATTCGTCAAACAAACTTTTTGCCTTGATCTATGAAATTGAAGAAAAATTTACTAAGTGCTTCAGTTTTCTTGAATTGCACCGAGATAGCATTTTGTACATCATACAGGCTTTACGTGGTTCCACCTTGAAAACAGTTGGTTGCAAAAATCATGAAATAGAGACCACTAGTAAAGTTATTCAGTATTACATTATGACAAGACTTAATTTCTATTTAAAACAACAAAATAAGAATCGTTCATCCAAAAGGGAACGGCAAAAACACTTAAAAATGCGGAGGTGCAATTGATCCTGCAATTAACAGTTTACTAAATTCAGTTTCATATGCAAATTGTCAAAAAAACTTTTTGAGTCAGTTCATTAAATTTATACTGAAAATAGTAACAGAGAGAAGACATTCAAATACAGTAATAATATAATTGTGATACTTCGGTTGTAATTGTGATTATACATATGGATTCCAAATACTGCATGATTAGTTTTATATCCCACCTACTTTTATATCTGTGCTGATATACACAGTCATAGGTATTCTGCATATAATACTAAACTTGCAACATGTTTCTAATTTCTGAAAGAAACCGAACAAAATTATTGTGTTAACATGTACTGCATATCGGATACTCCTGAAGAAATGAAGCCTGTGCTGATACACATAACTAGGTATTCTTCGAACCAAGTTTGAAACAAACTGTTCAAGTGTAATTTTTTTATTTATTCATAACAAACTAATAGATTTAGATCTTGCATAATCTTACAGCTTTGTTTATTTAACTGCAACAGATTATGGTAAGCTTAACTATCCTAAAGATTCAGTAGTGTTAACTACCATTGCCTGCTATTGTATTTTCTTGTGGTTGTTAAAGGAAGAACATGAGCACAAATTTATTTCTCTCACATCAAAAGGAGATTATCAGTTAACTCTGCATCAGCCACAAGACTGTGTGAAAGTGCAATCAAAAGCAGGACCACAATTCATTATTACTTATTGCAGGGCTGGGGAGTGAAATATGTGATCAAAAAGCAGAACATCTATTCAATGTTACATATTGAAAGGGGGAAATGTGCAGGTTGAATGGAAACAATCTTAGCTATGTACATTTTTTCTGGTCGTGTAGAAAATAGATCTGTGAAGGCAGTACAAGAAGAGGTAAGCATGAAACAAATTCATAATAATATTTTTTATCACAAATGTTTAAAACCAGCATTCTGTGTCCCACTATTACATGGAAGTTGGCCATGTATTCTAATAAAACATCACTGCCTTGAACTTTAGCTTTGAGTCACCCTGAAATTTCTGTGCTTAATCTTTTCAGTAACAATTCATTAAGAATTTAATTCTCCTGACATGTATGCACATAGGTGTAGTGTGACCAATTTTTTTTCTGGGGGGGGGTGCACGGATAAGTGTAAACTGGTGTTTTCTTGGGTTGGGAGAGCATTTTGAAAATATTTTTCCTGAAAAGGCACCTGTTCAGTTGCCATTGGTGCCAAACCTGTAAGGTGTGCCAGGATTTGTTGATTCACCTTAATGAATACAAAAAGCAACTCCTTTCGAAGCACCTCATGCATGGCCATCTTAGGGGGTGGGCCAACGGGGCTGGTGCCCAGGGCCCCTAACGTCCTAAGAGTCTTATGGATTTACAAAAAGTTAAAATCTTTTACCACTCACCAGCAGGTTTTTTTATTTAAAGAAAAGAAGAAACACCAATCCAGAAAGTTGGAAGTTTTTTTGCCTTTTTTTAAACCTTGCTCATAGCTTCGATTTCCCGAGGAGGCAGGAAGAAAGTTCGGGTGGATCTTTTTGTGACAAAATAAAAAACAAAGCCGGCATCCCTCCCGATCTTAAATGCATGTGAGGCCTGAGGGCCACGCACAAATTGCATTTTTTTCGGAATCATTTTTTAACTTTTAAACCGTCATTTGTGTTATATATATGAAGAAGCGCACGTATGTTTATCACTAGGGTTTGCCCACCTGGGCTACTTTTATATTTTTTTTACATCGTCGCTGTTTACACAAATAACTGATGGGGGCTGCATATCCGCATTTTCGTCCGGTGCGTCATGTCTCAAAAGGGCGCTGGTTGGTATCTTTCTTCAGTTTCAATTTAATTTTCGTTTAATAATTTGTAAGATAGGGAAGAAATATTATATCTTCCAGCACCCATTTTCTTGTAATTTGCTGAACAACAAAATGTGAATGCAATTTGGTACACTTCATGAAGTTCTACAATTTTTGTCATGTACCATTTTTCCAGTGATCGAAGTGGCACAGAGCTACTGCCGATATGGTCGACACCAAGATTTTAAATCGAAAGCCATTCTGCTTCAGTATGTTAAGTGCTCTGCTGCTACACTAAAACTGTAGTGTAACAGCAGAGCACTTAACGTCTTTTCAGTCCCAGCTGCTAATCATTTTTCAATTTTAGCCATTAAAAATATCATTTGCTGATTTTTGCGTTAAAATTTGTGCTTTCAACCTAATTTCTTTACGTAGTTTGTGACGGGTTTATAATTTATTACATACCAGGATGGGTAAACAATGTTTTTTTAACTGCCGGTATGCTCACTTCCATTTTTGTTAACTACCAGTATGCCATACCTGCCCACTTCGAACACGGCATTTTTCGTTCAAGTGGTATTTAAAAAGTTACTGGATATTGAATATTGCTTCTCATAAGGGTAACATGGTAATGGTGGTGTATATAATAATTCTGATACATTGCATATATATATCCATATGTTGTATATGTTCTGTATATACATAATCAGGGGCCTCGAAAAATATGACGGCCCAGGACCCCCAAAAGCGTTAAGACGGCACTGACCTCATGCTGTCATCTGATGATGAAACCCGTCGTAAAGATGACTGCATGCTATTGCGCATGAATTTCTGCTGGAAAGCAGTCATAACAATGATGGCTATTACGTAGTGTTCCCTTCGCTGTATATCACACTTTATGGCATTTAAAAGGAGAACGACTAATTAGTTTTTCCAATTTTTAAGTGGGGAGAGGAGGGCACATGCCCTACTGTGCCTTCCCCATGCTACGCCTGTGTATATGCTACATTAATAATTTCCTTTTTTTTTAAATGTAAAAATAGTTTACAAGGACTGCATAGAATTATGCCATTTAGACAGACTCCATGAACACCCACTTCTTAATTTTTACCTTATTAAACTTTTTACTTAAGGTGCAAAACAATTTTCCTCTCTTCACTGCAAACCCATTTGAATAGCAAATTTAATCACATAATTATTATAAGGTGAAGAAAAGTAAAGAAAAATGTTATAATTATTTTTCTTTAAAAGAATGTCATCATATACATTCAGGTTTTGTATATTTACTTCTGTTCAGTATGATTCATTTTGTTTATCGTATCACAGGCAAAGTTTTTTTTTTAGGAATGATTTTTATAAATGGATTACAGTTGGTATATTATTAGAAAATAGACCAATTTTAAAAATAGTAATCGCATTTGTTGTATTCTATTTTTAACTCATTAAAAGGCTTCTTTTCAAAGCCACACTCTGCAACTAAATGGAAAGCATTAAGTTTCAATATTTATTTTGATCCCATGTTCTTACCAAGAAATTTAGTCACTCATTGCTCAAAAATGAAGTACATTATTAAATAATTTTAAGTTTTTAGGTTACTGAATTTCAAGACCTATTTGGATTATTGGAATGCAAATTATAAAGCCCATGTCTCATTGAGAAAATATTTCCCCCTTTTTTTCCGGTAAGGTTTTGAGGGCAAAATATTTTCTTTTTTTTTAATTTTTACTTTATACTGTAAGTTGATGTTTCAGTGATTGTAAACTGCATATTGGTCTCCAGTGTTTTTGCATAATGTAACCCATGTATGACTCTAAAACTTCCGAAATATCTAACATTAATGTTGACGTTAGCACAATGCAAAGCTTAACTTAAACTACGATACCCTTATTAATGAATCTTGAGCACCCCGTTCGTTCTTTTTTTTTTTTGGGGGGGGGTGAGGGGGTGGTGAAAGATGTGTGTCGATTATTTCGTAAATACTTAAGTTATCTGCTTATAAAATATCGTTCAAGGAGTACACATAATGCTGACGAGCTGGGTGTGGGTCATAGAAAGATGTGCATTTTCGTCTTCCTTCCTCCCGAAAAGCGACGTGACATCCGATCGCAGCGCCATCTACCGCTTTCATGATTGCGGGCAGCAAGTTTTTCTGCGAGCACCACACACTAATTCTTCTAGGCACTGTACCCCAACTACGGACTACCCTAGTGACGTCACAATCCGGTGCGCGGGCCTGTAAGCTATAAGGGGAGGGGGGCCCTAGTGCGCCTAGTCGGAAATCCGCCCCTGTGTCCTTGTTATTCACAGGGAAAACGTAATAAACTATGCGTATTTTTACAACTAGCATCGCATGAAGGCATTTTATGTATTAAAATAAATATAAACAAGACACGTTTACTCACAAAGAGAAGCGAGCAACAAAAAAATCACTCCGTTCGCAGGTTTACTGCCAACAGAATAGAGGGAGAGACTTGTGAAAAAGAGCGCCTGTCCTCGCCATGACGTCACAGCGGCCATAAACCGTTCCCTCGCCGGAGCTTAAATTCTCGTCCTCAAACAAAGGAATGACCCAGCCCGTTGGAGTACGGCTGTTGCTATTGTATCTGACAGTGAGGTTCGGTGCGGGGATGGTACATTTTGTCTTTTTCTTGTTGTCTTTTATAGGACATTGTTTTGTTAACAAAAAGGCTTAGTTTGGCACAGAAACTGTAAAAAGTAAAATTATAGTAAATAGTAACACTGCACTAGTGATCAGATTTATTGACGTAGAAAGTAGACATATTTTCAGATCTCAAGATTATTTAGAAGAGGTCAACAATTAGCGAAAAATTCAAGCAGAGAATGTTCCAAAGCCACGATTTTGATTTTTTCAGGACTTTTCTAGGTATCTGGACATTAAGACGTACCAGCACGACAATTTTCAAATCTCTAGGTCATTTAGAAGTGGTCAAACAATTCGCGAAAAATTCAAGCAGACAATTCCAAAGCCGCCATTTTAATTTTTTTTTCGGACTCTTCTAGGTGGTCGGACTTTTAGACCTATTGACATGACAATTTTCAAATCTCCAGGTCATGTAGAAATGGTCGTACAATTAGCGATAATTTCAAGAAAAGAAATGTTCCATACCAGCCACCATTTTTATTTTTATTTTATTTCATTTTATGCCGGCGGAAAACGCCGAACTTTAAAAGCATGGCTACGTCATTTAGCATTGCGTCATTATCAGTTTGATTGTAGCTTGTCCTTTCACCCAGTGAGAAGAAACGTGATCTTTTTCAGGCTATTTTTAGCGCTCTCTTCCGTGACCTACGTAGAGGTCACGGAAGAGAGCGCTAAAAATAGCTACCATGGAAGCAGGTTACAGAGGACCAGTACTTTTCTGCGTGATTACCGCTGCAATGTGTCGCCGTTCAAATCAATCAGGAATGCACAGTATTGAAGAAAAAAGACTTCTTACCTGCCATTCAATTTTTAAACGACGGTTCTTGGGTGCCGTGTGTTGAGGTCGATATATCCAAAGCAAATAAGAAAGAACGCAGTAGTTGAAATGATTGGCAAGAGCCTCAAATGAACATCTAACATACAAGTGTATATTTTACACTACACAGATGACCGAACGCACACATACTAAAGATACATAACATAAAACACGCCGGCGGTATTTTCCCTGTTTAGTTCCATCTTGTTCAAAACACACGAGTTCTCCTTTCCGAGTTCAAATCACAAGATTTTTTTCTCTCCTCTCGCTTCCTACGGAGGGACAGCGCCCTCTATCAGAAACAGTTTTCACAGCTGCTCGGATTTTATTTATTTTTTCTCTTCGTGAGTTGCACCTCTTCCGACATCCTCCCACCTTTGAGCTTCGGGATCAAGTCATGAAACTCAAACACATAAAACGTTATAAGTTCATTCGCCGCACTGGCTTTAAGATCCGTCCATAACGGGATCGCACGTCTGCACCACCCGTCGCTCCTTCTTGCTTTTCTGACACATTATTTTATAACTTGCGGTATCATCTTTCTACACTTTATTATCCAATAACGTTCACGCAGAGTTGAGATTAGGACCTGCAGACCAGCCTGGCCTAGTACAACATGTTTTTTCCAAATTAATTTTTTCACTGTGATGTTTAGAAGGCAGTACTACTGGATGACGAAATGCCTCCGAGTTCTTTCTCATGGTGATTCTCGTATTGACTCGAAGCAGCCCTTCTACGTCGATAAAGGTTTTCAAAGAAGTTTCTCTATTTTGGCCAAAACTCTGTCTTTGGACTTCTTTCAACATTACCATTTCGGCCTTTTCGACTTGCTCTAGACTTAACTCACCGAAACATCTTTCAGTTCGTTTGGCCTTTGCATTCCGTAAAAACGAAAAATCCACGCCATGAGACTGATTATTCTGCTATACGAGGAGATATTTGTAGAATATTCGAAAACCTTCTCAATTTCTGTGTTAGTAGCAGACACAATAGTTTTTCGCCTTTCTGAATTCACAACCTCTAAATTTGGAAGCGCTTCTGAGGCTGGCCATTCATCACATGGTAATCTTAGCCACTCCGGACCTGCCCACCAACGAGAATTTTTGAACTCTTTCACTGTACATCCTCTCGAAGGGAGATCCGCAGGATTCATAGACCCGGCAATGTGCCTCCAGTCTTCTGGGTCTGTTAGCCGCCGAATTTCCTGAACACGATTGTAAACGAAGGTTGCCTGATTTTCATTTCTTTTTATCCAGTATCTCCTAGGTATGGAAGGTAGTTTCAAAGGGCGACTCTACAACGTGCTTGTATTAGCTGACACGTCGTGGACCGATCATTTTGACATCGGTCAAAAATACAAGTAGCAAATGCTATCTTGCTTGCATCACAGAACACATGAAGAGATACCTCCGAATTGGCTGAAGCATCCTTTAGTATGCATCGTGGAATCAACACACCACTCAAGACTTCCAATTGCGTCTTCCAACGTTCAAATTTTTTAGATATAGTCGGAGGCAGCTTAGAGTCCCAAGTGACCCCGTTCTTCCAACATTCTTGCAGCAAAACCTTTGGCCCCAGGCACGTGAATCGAATGGGGTCGAATACTCGATGGACGACTGAGGGGATCTCTCGTTTTGTCAATGGGGACGTTTCATCGCTAGAGAGCTCCTTCATGTCAATAGACATCTCATCTGAACTCAGTGTCCAACTTAATCCCAGCACTGAGACCTTCCTTGCATCTCCATCTTCATCCTCCACTTCTGACGACGCAGGAGCATGCTCCCACCCTCGCAAATCGAACTTGGCTGCACTGAGGATACTTCGTGACTCAAAAATGAACTTTTCAAGCTCCTCTCGGCTATTCACACTAAAAACACAATTGTCAACATAAAACGACCTCAGGAGCTTTTTCGCCGTTTCCTGCAGATGATCCGGCGCGTTCTTCAGGTGAAATTCCATTGTTGCTCCCGGTAGGAAATGGCTCGAAGAAATTCCGAAAACAACTCTTTGGTGGTGGAAGGTTTTAAGATTTTCTTCCTTACCGTTAAAAGATTGAAGGGCTGTGTTGAATCATCTCCCACTTAATTTTTTTTTTTTTTCCGAAAAACCTATCAATTTTGGAGTGTAAGTCTTACACTTCGTTGAATGACGTTTCTCGACCTCTTTTTTGTTTTGTTGTTTGGTGGTAGCAGTATTTACATTATCAAACTTGACATGACAAAATTAAGAAATCTGTATTCGTCTGTGAAACTTGTATTGTTGAACAAAACAAACCTGCATCGGCATAGCTTCCTTTTATTCTGCCTAGCAGGAATCACTTTTTTAATTTCAAATGACGTTCTCATTATTCGGTGAATACATACCAACTGTATCAGCAGCGAAGATTGCCTGGAGCTGCCTAACAGTAACAATTTTATTATTTTAATTTCAAATTACGTGCGCATTATTCGTTGAATACATACCAACTGTATCAGCAGCGAAGATTACCTGGAGCTGCCTAACAGTAACAATTTTATTATTTTACCCCTAAGCACATAGATATATAAAAAAATTGGGATTAGTAGATGGACATAGAAGAAATATAAAAAAAAAACACACATATATACACAAAAAAGAATGCATAGGCCCACACGAAAAAAAGAAATTCTGACACGCCAACTGGTCGTGCAGGAAAAACAACAAACTAAGAAAAGAACCTGTCCACGAGAACTTACTTATCTCGAGGACGCATAAAAAACTCTAGTGCGATAACGTTTTCCAGGCCTAATCGGACTGGCAAAATCAGGTGGCTTGGATCTTTTCAAGGACTTTAATGGATCTGGAACATCGGTCTGCTGTCGGTCAAGAAATCCCGGCGGCTGACGGGAACGGTCAGGAATGGCGGGAATCCGTCGGTCCGAAACGGCTGAATTCTGGGGGTCCGGAAATCCCTGCGGCTGAGAAGAACGGTCAGGAATGGCTGAAGTCTGGGGGTCCGGAAATCCCTGCGGCTGAGAAGAACGGTCAGGAATGGCTGAAGTCTGGCGGTCCGGAAATCCCTGCGGCTGATAGGAACGGGCTCCCCCAGGCTTTTGATATGGAGTCCCTTTGTGCTGGGGCCCGTTGTGTCCTTCCAGTATTCTTTTGGACGGAAGTGGCTCCGGCCACATCGTTTGCTTCCGCTTACGCCCGCGTGGCATAAGAGTAGCAGCAGGCATCTGCCCTGTTTGCCCTGAACGTATGTTCCAGGGGCGAAACCCGGGCGGATGCAAAGATTTATGCCGTCGTCGCTGTTGCGGCGAAGCAGATTGGGGAGACAAGTTACGTTTACGCCCAGCTTTTGGTGGTTCTGGACGGTTTGGAATATTGAAATTATTGTTCATAACTGATAAATCAGAAATGTCTGAAGCCTCTGAGTCGCTGCTGTAATTCAGTGGTCGTGCAGGGCGATGTTTATATTTGCCTATAGGAATACTTTCTGACGAGGTATTCAAAGAAGTAGGAGCCTGCGTTGGTGCAGAGTTATCAGGAAACGGCGCAGCAATAGTCTTGGCAATGGTTGGAGGGAAAGGAACGATACTAGTATTCGAAGAACTTGAGTCGAGCCTTGGTCTCAAGGGAGAATCAGGTTGCGTGTTTGAAAACCCGTCTGGATTAGGGGAGGGTGAAGAAAAAATCACTGGAGATCCTTCAAAAATGTTTGTTGGTTCGTCCAAAATTTCTGGCGGTTGATCGTGAGATATAGACTCTTGAGTCTGTGGAACAGAAGGTTGAGTAGGATTGATTATGAAATCGATATTTCGTTCATGATACTTGCGACACTGATCAACGTGTACGTATTGAAATTGATTGTCAGGTTTTTCAAGAACAATATTATTGTCAAACACATTTGCCACCCGATATGGACCTTCGTAGCTGGGTGCAAATTTCTTCACTAAAGTATGCGAAACAGAAGACTGGAAGTGCGTTTCCACGAGAGTGAGATCTCCAACGACAAGATCTGGTTCCCTACGCTTAGGATTATAATATCTTGCTTGAGCCGCTTGTGCTCCTAGCATTGCAACACGAGCTTTTTCTGCCATGATTCGTACTGATTGCGGAGTTGGTCGCTGGTTTAGTTCGTCGATAATCCCCGTTAAATTTTCAAAAGGGGTTTTAATTTTGCGACCCAGAAAAAGTTCTGCAGGAGTAATTTTAGTAGATTCGTGGACAGACGAGCGGAGGGCGAAAGCAAAAAGCTCCAAATGGTCATCCCATCTTTCATGATGATCCATTACAAATGTAGCAATCATTTTCACTAGCGTACGGTTAACGCGTTCCGCAGGATTACTCTGGGGATGATATGGGGAAATGAATTTATGTTTAATGTGTAGTCTCGCACACATTCTTTCAAAAATGTCAGAAATAAATTGAGGACCATTATCCGAAACTACTTTATTAGGTGCACCATATCTAGAGAATACTTCATTAACTAATACATTACAAATAACTTCTGCCGTAGCGGCTTTAATGGGAAAAACTTCAACCCATTTAGAAAAATTATCAGTTAGTACTAAAACGTAACGAGCTTTGTTTTTAACAGATAAAGGATAAGGTCCCAATAAATCTATTGAAATAATATCAAAAACATGAGAACTTGAACTAGATTTCAAGTGACCGGCAGGTCTTACATTACGGTAATTATTAATCTGACACAAGTGACATGATTGAACGTATGCGAGCACACTTTGGTACATGCCAGGCTAATAGGCAACATCCCGCAATTTACAACGGGTCTTGCGAATACCTAAATGGCCTGCAAGAGGTTTGTCATGAAATTCATTTAAAAGGGCCATTCTGAGGGTTCGCGGAATACATGGGCGAAACTCTGCCCTAGTAGTCCTAGATTTTGTATAATAAAGAAGACCCTCTATTACTTCAAAATGCTGTGACCTTCCAGCCAGAGAAGGATCACTTTGTAGGGGCGAACCCGCAAGCAAAAAATTATAGATATCCCCAAAATCTGGATCATGTATTAATTCTGCCATTATCTGCTCTCTGGATGTTATATCAGCTATTAGAAGTAAAGGCTGACATCCAGGAGTAGTTTCTGTGGGGACCCCACAAATCGGAACGCGAGACAATGCGTCCGGTAATTGATTCTTATGACCTGGCTGATATGAAATTTTGATATTGCTCTCTTGTAACTTCAGAGCCCACTTCATAAGTCTTTGAGATAGGTGCTTAGCAGAATTCAAATACTGAAGGGCAGAATGATCCGTAATTATGTTAACTGTCAATTCGTTAAGATAACATTGAAATTTATTCAGCGCATACACAACAGCAAGACATTCACGTTCCGTAGCTGAATAATTGCGTTCAGCTTTGGCTAAAGTACGAGACGCAAAAGCTATTGGATGCCCAGCTTGTGACAAAACGCAACCAAGACCAACTCCGGATGCATCAGTATAAATATCAAATTCCTTAGTATGATCCGGGAAAGCCAACACCGGAGGCTGAGTCAACGCAGACTTCAGTGTTTCGAATGCAGCGTTAGCCTCAGGTGTCTAAACAAACTTCTTGTATTTACGTTTTAAAGCATACAATGGCTCACAGATTGTAGCATAAGCGGGGACGAACTGCTGATACCATCCGGTCATTCCCAAAAAGCGTGATAGTTCTTTTGCTGTTTTAGGCCGAGGAAAGTCAACAATAGGCCTAATTTTTGCATTATCAGTAAATAATCCGTGGGGAGTGATTTTCAACACCAGATATACAATCTCGTCCCTCGCTATCTGGCATTTACTAGGTTTTAACGTCAAGCCAGCATTGTATATGAGTTGGAACACCTGTTTGAGCAGAGAAAGGTGCTCGTCAAAAGTCTCGGATGTAATAATAATATCATCCAAATATACATGCACATATGGACCCAGGACAGGTCTGAGAATCGTATCCATAAGCTTTTGGAAAGTAGCAGGTGCAGAAGCTAGGCCAAAGGGCATACGTAAGTATTCATAAGCCCCAAAAGGAGTCACAAAGCCAGTTTTATCGACAGAGTCCGGATGTTCTGCCACCTGCCAATATCCACTCGCCAAATCCAAGGTTGACATCCATTTGGTTGACGACAGGTCATTTAAAATATGCGACATGACAGGTAGTGGATAATTGATCGTTTTTGTGACTTGGTTGAGCTTGCGGAAATCTGTCACGAAACGAAATTCATTGGGTTGTTTCTTTGGAACCAAAAAGGCAGGAGCAGCCCAGGCGCTTGTTGATTCCCTGATTATGCCCTGTTTAATCATTTCAGAAATTTGACGTTGCATTTCCTGTTTCTTATGTGGAGCACAAGGGTAAGGTTTCGTCGCAATTGGTTTTGAACCATCAGTGTCAATGACATGATAAACCACCTGTGTGAAACCAGGTTGATCAGAAAATAAACCAGGGCTTTCCTGTAAAAGGAGAGAAAGCTGGTTTCGTTGCCTCTCATTCAATTGGTTACTCAATAAGAAACTCGTTATATCTACAGGAACCGTAGGAATCATTTCGACAGGTTCCGGAAAGGAAATCACATGTTGTACGAAATTCAAAGTTATTTGAAACTTATGAATAAAGTCCATTCCCATTAGACATTTCACAGGTAGCTCGTCTATACTACTCAGGGTAAGAAACTTGCTGTTACGCACGATGTAAAAACTTGCCGAATGGTTCTAGTTCCATACAAACTTTAATAACTAAAATCACACACACAAGTTAAAATCTATTTACATGGTTTAAAACAACATGAGTACTTTCGTGCTCCTCTTCTGTAGCCTTCCGTGAGCAGGAACTTCAAAAGATATATACCATTGCTTATCAGCACGGATTTTCTCATTCAGATGTCCATAGAGTCTACCGAAAAATCCAAAGTTCAACATTTTTTACCCTGACACGCGAACGAAAGGATATCAAATATGTTGGATCGATGACTTACGTCCCTCATGTTAACGGTAGTTTATTGAACATCTGTCACAGTCACGGTGTCGGTTTTGGGTTAAAAACATCGAACATTTATTCCCTGATTAAAAATGATCGGGACTGTGTTGAATTGTTGGACAAATGTGGCATCTATTCCATTTCTATGAAATCTGTCGATCCTCAAGACAAGGACCTCATATATATCGGATCAACCCTACGGAGACTGCAAACAAGAATTAAGGAACACCAATATAGTGTAAAAAATGGCTCTTCATCGACTGCTTTAGCCAGGCTTTCTTCAGCTGGTACACATTACCCATCTTGGACAGACGTCTCCATTCTTCCTACCTCTACTACGAGGGAAACAGTGCTCTTTACAGAGAGTCTGCACATTTTGCATCGAGTGGGCACTTGTTGCAACGATGAAGTACCCAGCTATATTTCCCAGGCCTGGAAAACTTTACTGTCCTCGATTCCTGTGTCTACTTCTAACATAGCAGACTCTAACCATCATTAATAGAACTCTATAGGCCTCTATTTGCTCACATTACGTTAGAGCAAGTGAACTTTCTTGTATTTCTTTCCTCAGTGTGAACGATTGGCATTGGCACCGATACATAAATGTGTTTTCTGGAACTCCAACTTGTCTTTCATCTGATGATGTGCTCGTAGCGAGCACGAAAGTACTCATGTTGTTTTAAACCATGTAAATAGATTTTAACTTGTGTGTGTGATTTTAGTTATTAAAGTTTGTATGGAACTAGAACCATTCGTCAAGTTTTTACATCGTGCGTAACAGCAAGTTTCTTACCCTGAGTAGTCTATGTGGCACGAAATCCTTGTTTATTATCAGCTCGTCTATAAGCAGGAAAGAATGCGTAAAACGAGCTTTTCCCAGCCCTAAAGATAATGTGACAGTTCCTGAGATACTGAAGATTTCATTATTTGCACCTCGCAAATACTGCGTCGCAGGCTGAACGAGGACTGCAGGAAAATTGTCAGTGCAAAACTTTGTATTTAGGGCTGATATTTCAGAACCAGTGTCGAACTTTGTCTCGACAATAATATCTTCAATTGTCAAGAATACATCAGGCAACTGAGGAGTTTGAACAGTCACTAATACTGTTTTAGGGTCAGAATGCTTGGTATCAGGAAGCAGGACCGACCCTTGGTCTACTTCCTTTGGAAGTTTAAAGGAATCCTGGTTGGGTTATCATGTGGTCTGAAACCTTGACCCTGCCGGGTATCGGGAAAATTTTCACGATGAGGAAAACTGCGTGAAACCTGCGTCGGGAACTCCGCGTGTCTGTTGTCATTTTCATATCCATTACGTCTGCCCTCAGCACGGGCAGAAAAATCATCATTGCCCTGAGCATGATAACGTTCCGAATGCTGCTGATGGAAACGGGGTCGAGCATACTGTGCATTTGTACGATATCCCGAAGCTTGTTCAGAAACTCGCTGTTGGTTTGCCACTCTTCTGTGTGATGGAACGTATGAAGCTTGGGTGTGCACTTGTGTATGCTCGCGCTGAAAGTTATTATGCCTATTATGCCGCTGAGGGTTTTCGTAATAAGCCTCGCGGGGTGCCCGAGCATGGTGAGTTGAACCATGTCGCTCTTCATACGTGCGTATGAGGCGAAGGCATTCATGAATTGTGGCAGGGTGTCGAACCTCAAGAAAATCTTGTAAGAATGGGTCGAGCTGCTGCACGAGGGTATCCAACATGTCAACATGACTGGCATGTGGATCCCATAGGTTATATAAGCGTGTAGTTTCCAACGCAAATGCAACAGGGCTATCATTGGGAATTTGCTGACGCGAAAAAAGCTGTTGTGCAAGGCTAGCTCGACTGAGGCCGAAAGGAAAGACCTCCAAAAATTCTGCACGGAAATTCTCATAATGAGAATCTGGGTTCAACACTCGCCACTGCCGATACCAGGTCTTAGCGGTATCCCTCAAGCAAGTGCCGGCGATTTGGACTTTGCAGTCTTCAGGAATATTATATAGATCAAAATGATCTTCCATATCTTCGAGGAACTTTAAGGACCCCTCCAAACCATTGAAATGAATTGTTCCTGCATGCGGCACGAAATGGGCAAGCATTCTGCTGCGCTGAGAGGATTGCACTCCCTCAGGTACGACCCGCGACTCAGAGTAATAGGAAGCTGGTGCATTATGAAATTGTGAAGAATGCCTGGGTACGTATAGATCATTCATATCAAAGTTAGAGCCACAGGCTTCTTGCAAATTGTCAAAAAACACACCATTACCCTCGGAACTTGCCTTGGGGTGGAAAATTGAAGTTGTCTCAGGTAGTGAAGACATGGGTAATAATTGTCAAGATCTCGTGTTCGAGAAAAGTTCGGGCGCCAATTATAATGAATTAGCTTTATTTTGCTTTCCGCTAAGCTAATTATAATGAATAAGCTCTTTCTACCAGCTAGCTAATGATAATAATGAAGCTCTCCTACTGAGCTAAGTATTATGCTTCTGCTACTGAATGATATGCTTGTACTAAGCTTCAAATAGTGAATTCAAATGGTTGTTGTTACTAGTTAATTAAGAACATGAATAAAGTCTCCTGCTAGTAGTGTAGTAATAGTATTGAACAAACTTATAACTGGTAATAATGTTGCAGCAGTAATTAGAATGAATAAAGTCTTAACGCTGGTTGTTAATGGTAATAAACTAATGATATAAACCTAACAGCCAGACAGAGGTCTGACAAAAACTATTAATTGAGAAAGACGTACTTACTCAAAGCTTTTTCATTATGCAACTCTTGGTCATCCAAAGCACACACACACAACTTGTTTCACAATAATGAAGAATCCGAACTAATCACATAGAACGAAACTCTCTCCTCTAGTATAACAACAAAATCTCTCCTCATAACAACAAAATCTCTCCTCATAACAACAAAATCTCTCCTCATAACAACAAAATCTCTCCTGGCTATCGATGAACGCGCCTATATATACTGGCTACCACCACGTCATGACTTACACTCATTGCCAGATCTCATTCATCGGGAAAAATAATATTTCGTTCAGTAAGAAGATAATTTACATAGTAAAATAAAATAACCAGAGATAGTAAAATCAAAAGGAAAGTGAATATAGAGTATACGTTACAACTCGACCTTCTAAAAGACTGAATCCATTTTTTAAAAATGCATTACGTACACATTTGATTAAATGGGGAAAATCTGAAAAGAAGTGCAGATATCTGTGTCCATCAACAGGATGAAGCACCTTGCATTTAATGTCTCCTGCGCTAGTCACGCCAATGCCAAATTTACGCCAAATGGATCTGTTCCATGATGCTCCATCACCTACTATGCCATCCACAAATAATCCAGCTTTTTCGGATAATATTATTGCTTCAGTTAAAGATTTACTGAGCATATCCCCTTTCATATTACTTTTTGTGGCAAATACTGCTAAAATTTGGGTCCAAAAATCCCCCAGTAAACGGCTGAAATAGAAATACCAAACCATGGTCACATAACTCATGTATTTTCTCCGCAGGTGTAAACAATCCATAATCAACATATCCCTGAATAGTCCCACTTGACTTTAGTTGCAGGTGCTCAGAAAGTTTCATCTCATCAAAAACTATGCAACCATGCCTTTCGAAAGAATTTAATTCAGCAGTTCTACCTTTCAAAGTTTCAAACATTTTCTTATTAAATTCATAACCAGCTTGATACGATTTTACATATTTTTTCAAACAGGTTCGACTAGGCAAAATAAGTAATTTGTTTAACCTCATGTGCTCATAGAGCCGGGGACTTTTCCTTCTCATTATAATGCATTCTAACAACCAACTGCTGTCATACCTCATACCTTTTACACTCTTCCGCTGTGAAGCTTTAATGCATTCACCTATGGCTAATTGTTGCTTATGAGATAAAAATTTCAACTTGTTAGTCAAGTTATTAGATGTATATTTTTTGTTTCTAACTTTTAAGTTTTTAATTTTATTTCTCAAAAAGACTGTATGTTGTTTTAATCGCTTTGAAGTTTGATGTGCCATTTTTAACCTTATTCCACATATCAGAACAGGTCTACCATTTCTTCGTCTTTTTAACACAGATCTGTGATTTAATAAAAGCTTGCGTTGGTACTGACATGCTGAACATATTGCTCCATTTTCACTAACATGACCAACACATTTCCTGTTTTGCCAAAACTTCCGATTTCGAGTAAGGAGTTGCTCACCTATTTTGTGCTTAGGTATTTCTGGAAATTCTTCAAGAGTTCCAACACCACGACAGCTGTGATAGGAATTGGCCTTTTCCAGTATGGTTTCCAAACTTTTACATGAATTTACTTTCTCTTTAACAATTTCTATACCTTTATGGTACACAATACATGAAATTTCAGATTCTGAACATTTTTCAACAACAATTTTGGTATCAGGATTGGTATGTTCTTTTGAGTATGTTTTCCATTTCATAAAGCACACAACATTTGGAGATTCTTCATATGTAACAGTTACCCAAAATTTTGTTGGCAAAGTAACGTTGCATATTTCTTCAAATGAAATAAGGTCTTCATTCATTTTTGTGTTGGTATCTATTAAACGCGGATTGTCCTCCAATTTTCTCTTTTTTTCTGGTACAGAAGATGTAATCCTTGTAGAACGTTTGTTTGGTAAAGGTTTACTTAAATATTTCGGTAAATTTGGGAAAATAGTAGGTATGGCGTCAGGCTTGAGTAATGGTTTGTCTCGGCATGTTAGAACTTCCTTACCTTGAATAGTGGAACGATAATGCATCTCCATGAATTTAGATTCAAAGTGCAAGGCACATACAACACAACTTTCATCAAGTTTCTTATCAGCTCTGGGAACTGCCTTATCCCATTTGCTCAACATATCAGGTATTTTGGGGACAGCAAAGAGTGATATTTTATTTTTGCAGGATTTATAGCCAGTATTACATCCTGGCACAAAACAGCTGCTTTGCCTTTTCCGTTTTCTATGTTTTTTATTATTTGCTAATGCAGAATTTACCAGTCCTTTCACAGCTGACATTATTTCCTTATGATCTTATAACTAACTGTTGCAGTCGATTTCAGTACTGCACTTAAGTTTAACCACACAGTAGGTTTAACGCGTGACAGCCAATACTTGATCAACTTCTACATCTTCACGAATAAAAAGTTACTAATTTCGGAAATAAATTTCGTTATAAACAATCCACAGTTCACAGTTAAATAAAACTAACACCGGAATAAGCCTATTGCGTTTCAGTGATCAACTGTTGAATTACCTAGTGTATCACTGTTATGATCGAGCTACAACGAGTTAGCAAAGATACTGCCAAAAAGATTTCCCTCCACTAACCTTTGTTTTGTGAAAATTTGAAGTTTTGTAAGGCAGCAAATCCTTGGTAAACAAACTTCCCACCATTGAATAACATGAAGCCGATGAAGCATCCTAACATAACTTCCGATGCCAGCGCCCTCTGTCATTTCATGACGATTGGTCACAAAACCGTGAGGGACATCTTAGGGAGCACGACACACTAATTCTTCTAGGCACTGTAGTTGGGGAGAGGGAGATCCTGGGAGCGGTACGGCGATGTGCGAAGTGAACGCGTCTTTACGTACACCAACTATACAAGTCATGCGTTCTTTAGAGTTTCACTGCATTTCAATAAGGACTACTGTGTTAGTTTTTTAAAATAACTGCAGAGTTTACACGTTTGTTTTATAATATTTTAAAATACAGAAGACAAATAAATTGCAGAGTAAAATCTAGAGTAGCAATAATTTCGACGTAAAAGTGTAAGCAAGACAGATTCGTCACTTAATGAAAGCATCGCTGTCATTTCACTGAAAGTGATAAATCATTCCGTAATCAAAATTATAAACTGTCGTCATAGTTTCACTAGAAGTTTTAGTGTCGTCGTACTTCACCGAATCATTCTTGTGAACAAATCATTCTTGTATACTTGAAAGATTAGTTTGAGGGCCCATTACGAAGTACCGCCGTTGTTTCAAAAGATGTCAATTGACGAATTTAAGGAATCCGATTTTTCATTCATTGCGAGCTTATGACTACGAAATATTGAATAATGAAATCATTCCTTTAGTGAGAATGTATTTTCATATGAGACAGTAACTAGCAATTTATGTGCAATCCATGTTCACTTATACATAAAACAAGAAAGATGACTCCGAATTTTCGGGTGTATAAGCACGTCTTTTGAATACGTTCTGACGCAAATTAAATTTATCAAAGCTATTCAAAGTCAATGGAACCGGTATGGAAAACAATAATATCTGACGGAAGAAAGAAGTTTTTCAATCGGGTTTTTAATTCCTCAGATATTGCTGCAAACGGAATCGTGAGCTTACGCCCTTTGGTTGCAGACTTGTGCGTTAAGAAAGACATGAATTTATATGAGAAACATTTCGCACCGTAAACGCTCTCCAACATAGAAATAATTTTTCAAATCGGACTCTTAGAAACAGAGATATCGACAAAAATAAAATGTGACTTTATATCCCCTGGTGGGAAAACCATGCATTATTTTAGGAAGAAAGTATTCTCAAAAGGTTTCTCCATATGAGCCCTATCGGTCCAAGAAAAAAAAAAATTAGTCTAGTTTTCAGGAGCCCAGATTTTGCTACAAATACATCAGAAGCAGAAATGAACACATATGCCCCCTGGTGGCCAAACCATTCTTTATCAAACATTAGAAATTATGTGAAAAATATTTTCCATCAGGTCTTGTATGCGATACAGGAAGAATTTTTCAAATCGGAGTTTTAGAAGCAGAAATAACGCAGAAAACGCAATTTACCTTTGTGCCCCTTAGCGGAAAATCTATGATTTACTTGAAAATCTTGAATTTATAGGAAAAGCATTTCGCATCGGAAACACTATCCAACAAAGAAAGAATTTTTCAAATCGGACTCCTTGAAGTAGAGATATTGACAAAAATAAGATATACATCTACGCCCCTGGCGTAGAAACCATGCATTATTTCAAGAAGAAAATGTTCCTAAAAGGTTCGTCGACATGAGTAGTATCGGTCAACAAACCACTTTTTTTCAATCGAGATTTTAAAAGCTCATATTTTGCTGAAAATGCATCAGAAGCGGAAATTAAGATTTACGCTCCTTGGTGGCCAAACCATTTTTTTACAAAATTTAGAAATTGTGTGCAAACAATTTCCCATCAGGAGCTGTATGCGGTGCAGAAAGAATTTTTCAAATCGGAGATTTAGAAGCAGAGATATAGGGGGAAACGCAATTTACCAGTACGCCCCCTAGCGGAAAGTCTATGAATTACTTGAAATTTTTGAAATTATATGAAAAACATGTTACACGGAAAACACTATTCAACAAAGAAGGAATTTTTCAAATCAGACTCCTAGAAGTAGAGATATTGGCAAAAATAAGATGTACATCTACGCCCCTAGCGGAGAAACTGTGGAATTTTTTAGGAAAAAAATATTCCAAAAAGGTTTATCGATGTGAGTGACGTCAGTCCACGAAAGAATTTTTTCAATCGATATTTTAGAAGCTCAAATTTTATGGAAAATACAGCAGAAGCAAAAATTAACACTTACGCCCCCTGGTGGCTAAAGTCTTCTTTACCAAAAACTTGAAATTATATGCAAAAGATTTTCCATCAGGAGGTGTATCCGCTGAAGAAAAAAAAATTCAAATCGGAGTTTTAGAAGTTATCGGGAAAAATGTAATTTACTTTTACGCCCCCTAGCGGAAAATCTATGCGTAATTTGAAAAAAGTAACTATATCTAAAATACTCTTCAACATAAATGGAATGATTTATGTTGAAGAATATTCTCACTAAAGGAATGATTTCATTATTAAATGGAATCGAAAGATAAAAGAATTTTGTCAATCGGATGTTTAGAAGCAAATATGGCCGCCCCGGTGGCGCAGTGGTCTAAGGCGTTGGCCTCTGATCATTCGTCCGTAAGGGGTCCGGGTTCGAATCCTGGTCAGGCATGGATGTTGTGTTTGTCTTACGGCACTGGCTCTCTCCCTTCCCTGGAACCAGTGACCCTAAATTAGGGACGGGCGACTGCTTATAGCCCATTGAGTTGCTCACGGTGGTCGTTAAACCTCCAATCAAAAAAAAAAAAAAAAAAAAAAGAAGCAAATATGTGGAATAAAACGTATTTTTGAATTCGACATCATCTGCATTTACGCCTCCTAGCGGCGAAATTGTACATCGTAAAAAAACCCCCAACGAAATAAAGGATCATCATTCGCATATTTCAAGCTTCCCAATGCAAAAAGAATTTTTCAAATCGGACTAATAGTTGCAGAGATATCGTGGGTACAGACCGACGGACGGACAAACCGGTAACATAAGCACGATCTTTTTTTACAAAAGACGTGATAAAAAAGATCAAGAAGACAAACTGAATTTTTTCCTGTGTGTTTTTAAATTAATACCAAAGGCTCAATGAAACACTGTAACATACATACAGTGAATTGCTGCTTGATCCACTGATTGCATCAAATAAATTATGATTCTAAGAAAATTACGCTCACAGCATTTAAAACAATTCTGTTATGGCTTTGGGTACGAGAAAGCGGACATTTGAATGACGTAACAAGTTTTCCTAATTTTAGTACCATCTAGTTACATGTATAGACAACTTCATTTTGGTAAGCAAATATAAAGTTTTTAATTTAGAGTATATACCACCCCACAGCAAATAAACTGCAAGGAAAATCAGGGCCAAGTCATAAAAAAATGAAATACTAAAGACTACTGAAATACTAAGGACTACTGCCTCTCAACAACTGTAACAGGAGGCAATAACTCACAGCATTTAAAACAATTCTGTTATGGCCTTGGGTACGAGAAAGTGGGCCATTTCTCGAGTGTGTTTTTTCTCAATTACATAATATGTATTCTCTGTGCTCATGCCTGTTACTATTTAAACCATGTGCCGCTCTAATATGATTTCACTCATCCGCCTGAAGATGCGACCATATATGGTCGCGAGTAGTATAAAAGGACCGATCCGGCCGCAAGGAGCAGCTCCTTCTAGAGAAGGAGCAAGGGGCGTGGCTTGCGGCAGAAGGATGGGGGCGTGGCTTGCGGCAGAAGGATGGGGGCGTGGCATGTGACCGAAGGATGTGGGGGCGTGGCAGATCACGCTAGTGCGTTGGGTCGATGTGCTGCCCCCTAGCGGTGCTTCTTGGAACTTTATTATTATGTTAGATCTTTGTTTTTGAGTGATGGCAACGACCGAGTGGGGGAAAGGAGATGTGCTGCCCCCTAGCGGTGCTTCTTGGAACTTTTAATGGACCTTTGAGAGATGGCAACGACCGAGTGGGAGAAAGGGGGTGGATATAGGGGGATGTCAACTCGATGTGCTGCCCCTAGCGGTGCTTCTTGGAACTTTTAATGGACCTTTGAGAGATGGCAACGACCGAGTGGGAGAAAGGGGGTGGATATAGGGGGATGTCAACTCGATGTGCTGCCCATCTAGCGGTGCTTTTTGGAACTTTTAATGGTTCTTTGACAGATGGCAACGACCGAGTGGGGAAAGGGGATGTGTACGTTGCCCCCTTGCGGTGCTTTTTCGAACTTTTCTCGGGAGATTTATTGGACGTTGACAAATTTTGGGGAAGTCTTTCCAATATTTATTTTTTTAATTTTCTCGGGAGATTTACTGGACTTTGTCAAATTTTTGAAGGAAGTCTTTCCAATATGTTTTTTTTATTAAATTTATATTTTCAGGACTTGCGTGAGGTGTTATAATTTTTATAGACGTTGCATTATTTTTTAAATTCGTATATTTGTCCTCCCTCCAATTTTAATTTAGGCGAGGAAAGGCTTTGTTTGAAAAGATTTCGTTCCTGTTGATTCATGTTCCGCCATTTTAGTTTCACCACGTTGTCATTTTGTGAGCCATGTGTTTTGGGATGAGTCACAATTTTCTCTTTGACTCAGAAAATTTTGTATGACACGTGTTTTGGGATGAGTCATTATGATGAGTGACGCATTCGTGATAGCAGACATGACATCAGACAACGTCGTTTTCTCCTCAGCGGGGTCGGCTTTATTTATTTTTTTATATTTTCTCGGGAGATTTACTGGACTTTGTCAAATTTTTTAAGGAAGTTTTTTCAATCGAAGCATTTCCTCAAATTTGTTTTATTAAATTTATATTTTCAGGAATTCCCTGAGGTGTTATAATTTTTATAGACGTTGCATTATTTTTTTAATTCTTATATTTGTCCTCCCTACAATTTTAATTTAGACGAGGAAAGGCTTTGTTTGAAAAGATTTCGTTCCTGTTGATTCATGTTCCGCTATCTTTTGTCCGACATGTGTTTTGGGATGACTCACCATTTTCTCTTTGACTCAGAAAACTTTGTATGACACGTGTTTTGGGAAGAGTGACTATGATGTGTGACGCATGTCGTGATAGCAGACATGACATCAGCCAACGCCATTTCCTCCGCGGGGTCGGCGGTTGACGTCATTTGAGATTCTGTAGCCACATTAAGTTCCAAGACTGATTTTTTTCAATAACTTGATCATTTTGCAACGAATTTATTCCTTTTTTTTCCTCATAATTTCCCATTTTATATTCATAATTTTTCAGCGTAACGATTTTTTTATTTTCTTTGAGGAGACTTCACGCATTTTCAACGGACGTTCCAACATAAAAACGTTTTACAAAGTTTTGTGCTGCAGACATAATCTTAAAACACGATTGTTTATTAACGTATTTACGTGTTCACGACATTTTTTTAACGTTTTACCGTTTTCCACCGTACAAAGCCACAATTTTTTATGCATAGTTAAAATGTTTATTTTTTATTTCTTCATGATTATTCAGTGAAATGTACCCTTTAATGCATTATCTTAATCTTTGTTTACTAAATGCTTGCATACTCGTTAAACTTCTCGATGTACCAACATTATTTTATTTTCAAACTAACAACTACTTTTATCGAGGCTTTATTTTTTCTGTCTATGAAGAATCTTTTAGTTTATTCTCTCAAGATATGAAAATTAATTATAACGAAATCCTTTCACTTTTCTATCGCTAAGAATTTTCCTTAAAATAAGTCCTGAGCTATAGTTCGCTTTGTCTGGTTAGAGGTGATTCATCAATAGCATGTTTGTGACCAGATAAGGTATCCGTGCAGTTACTGCCTGAAGCGATGACGCATGGGTGACGGTTACGTCGTGATGTCATCCTTGTGAACTTGGAATGCCATCATACTGCTTGAAGCGATGACGCACGGTGACGGGTTTTTCGTGATGTCATCTTTGTGAACAGATGCCAGAAGAATTTCAGAAACTGTTTCAACTTCGAACCAATGACGTTTCTTCCAATGTCGGGGGGTCAAAAAGGCATCCTGTTTGCTATAACAAAATTTCATACTTTCACCAAAAATCATATTTTTAAACGCGCTTTTTTTTTTCATGTATAACTAAATTTTTATTGTTTACTCACCTCATCAAAGTCAATCTCATTCCTTTTCTTCATTTAGTTCGCTTTAAATTGAGATGTTTCAAAACTTCGCGTATATTTCATTTACTCAATGTCCGGTTCTCAAGTGTCTGTCCCTTCATTTTCAACTTCTGTGCATGCTGCATTTTTTCTTTAGACGTTTAGTTTCATTGACCTTTTTTTCGTTTTAATTAGGTTTTCATTATCATATTTTTTTATTCATTGTCTCAGCAGAAAAAGCTTTCATTCTGGAGACATAGCGACTAAGTCCGTACTTCCTCTAAACATTTTTATTTCACGTTTTACTAATTCGTCAGAAAAGCAGGTGTTTCCAAACTCCCATAGTGAAAATATTGTATTCTCCTTATTTTACTTATTATATTTTTCCTTCTATTCAGTGTTATATGATTCTTCAAACTTTGGTTTATTTTTATGAAACTTCTTTTTTTTCTTAGTTTTTTTTTCTGATCCAGACTATCAATCTTTTCCTATCGATTTAATTACTCTTATTTTCCCATTCGACTTTACTTTTGAACAGAAATGTATCTAAAATATTCAGGAGTATTTTAGTCTATAAGGCCGATTCTTCCCTGTTGCAAATAAAGTCATGTAGGATTTTAGTGTAAATGCCCCCAAATCTTTAGAACTTACTTTTCATAGTTAGATACTAATTCCTCGAGGTTTAAATTAAAACATGAAAGAAGAGTGTTTTTACGCTCTCTCCAGTGTGTGAGCTTTCCCCAAGAAATTTACTTTGAATTTCCCCATGTTTCTGTCGGAAACTGAAAATCTCCTGCGACTGTTTTCACGCGTCTCTTGCTTACAGGAAAACCTCATATGGCATGAAATCACTTTGCTTGGTAGATTAAACTAAATTCTGGTTTTCAACTTTGAATGCAAACTCAAGCTCGCAAAAGCATAGTTTTCTGAGTGAACTTAAACTGTCTAAGATGACAAAAATCTAAAACTGCTGACTCAATGGGACAGAGCGTTTGAACTTTGCCCTTCATTCTCCATTTACGAGATCCGTCGTGAACATGGGAAAACTAGTATACATAAAAAGACTGTTTCGAAACGAGTAAAAATCTGTTGAAGTTCGTTTTCGAAAAAGTTGGAAATAGAATATAGTAAAAACAGTCACAGCAAGTTCCTGAAAGTTGAAAATTGGATGTACTAAAAATGTCCAAGGAAAGAATTTTTATAAAACACAACTGCTTTAGTTTTCCCAGGCTAGAGGGGTCTTCAGTGAGAGCGCTTCTTCTTTTTCAACACAAAGAATGAAGCGAGTCAGTTTGAAACATTTCAAACTCCCCGAAAATAAGCCGTGTACTCTGGTTTCGGCTCAATACTGTAAAGCATTGCTCTCAGACCAGTCGGAAATCCCCCTGATTGGCCGCCTGATGGAAAACATCAGGCCCATTTCCCTTAATAAATACCCAAATATCCTTAAGAAAAGTCTTTAGCAAAAAATACTAGTTCCCCATTAAATCAATTCATTCTGTTACTATTTTAAAAAAGAAATTTCTTTTACTTTTAAAATTCTTGAAAGCTTATTATTTTGATTCATTTCAATAAAAAACATAATTTCACTTAAATTTAGGTTAATAAAAAAATAATTTCACAAAATTTATATCTTAGAATGAATAAAATACTTACACTTAAATTTAGGCTCTGGAAATAGAAAAAAAAATTACTTTAAACATTTCCAAAAAAATATTTACTTTTCTTTTTCAGTAATTTACCTACCTCCCTCCCCCTCCCTTACCCAAATTTTTAGGAGCCCTAAAAAGGACTTTTTTCAACAGCTGCTGTTTCCTCCAACTCAATACAAGTCGTATTGGGCTACGTGCATGTCGTGAACCGTTTTCAGAAGGGAAGTAAGCAGACCCTGATTTAGTCCACTGTTTCCAAGGAAGGTAGAAAGCTAGTGTCGTAATTCAAAAGCTCATAACTCAAGCCTCCCCAGGATTCAATTTCGGACGAACGAATACTCAGATGTCAATGTTTAGACATTGAAAAATTACTTCAGACAAATATTTTCTTACTTAAAGTGCTTCAATTCAGAATTTGTACTACTTAAGATTTCCCTTAGTCAATATTTTTTCTATCTTAAAAACTTCTAAAGGGTTGATTTTGAAAAAAAAAATAAAAAAATAAATAAAAAAAAACGAGTTCCCACAAAAATGTAAAATTTCCTCAGATTGTATGAGGAACCAAAAAAATTGATGAAGCTTGAATGTTAACCATTTCTTTCTCTTCATGTTTCATTCCATAAACTTTCTTCAAATTCCTATATATCCAAGAATTTTGTTAAATGTCCAAGTTCGACTCCCCCAGAAATTTTCTGAAAATGATAGTTTCTCTTTTAAAAAAAATTCCAGAATAAGAATCCCTTCACTGAAACAAGAAATTCCTATTCAAAGCATTCCATCCCTCTTTCTACTTCAAATACTCTATTTGTAAATCTAAGGAAGTTTTTAATATTCATATACTTTTCCCTCTAACTTTAGAAGATATTGTCTTAAAATGTATGTACATATTACAATAGTAAAATATCTTACTACTGCTTGATGTTCAATTCACTTCACATTGTCTTAAGGAAATTCGTTCATTTTCTCATAACACATAGACATGTTATTTTTCTTCCCATTCACTTCAAAGACTTGAGATCAACTTAATGGAGTCCTTTGAGAAAAACTTTCATAGGAAAGCATAAATTTGCCCAAAAAGTACATTAAAAATAAACAAATGTTGAAAGTTCCTGTACAAGAAGGAAATTCTGTTGTAACTTCTAAACGAAAAAAGACAAATTCTAAGAAAATATGTAAAAATGTTCATTGGATTCCATATTAAAAAAATTTAGTTGAACAAAAGTGTCATTCTTTTTTTTTCTTTTTCAAATGTATGCACTTTCGGAACAGTTCATTCTTTCTTAGGGTTAAAAATGGAACACTTCATTTTTTCTTAGTGGACAGCTTTGAGAAAACACATTTCATTAAAAGCAGGGAAATTCTCATAGAATAACATGGGAAAACTAGTATACATAAAAAGACTGTTTCGAAACGAGTAAAAATCTGTTGAAGTTCGTTTTCGAAAAAGTTAGAAATAGAATATAGTAAAAACAGTCACAGCAAGTTCCTGAAAGTTGAAAATTGGATGTACTAAAAATGTCTAAGGAAAGAATTTTTTATAAAACACAACTGCTTTAGTTTTCCCAGGCTAGAGGGGTCTTCAGTGAGAGCGCTTCTTCTTTTTCAACACAAAGAATGAAGCGAGTCAGTTTGAAACATTTCAAACTCCCCGAAAATAAGCCGTGTACTCTGGTTTCGGCTCAATACTGTAAAGCATTGCTCTCAGACCAGTCGGAAATCCCCCGATTGGCCGCCTGATGGAAAACATCAGGCCCATTTCCCTTAATAAATACCCAAATATCCTTAAGAAAAGTCTTTAGCAAAAAAATACTAGTTCCCCATTAAATCAATTCATTCTGTTACTATTTTAAAAAAAGAAATTTCTTTTACTTTTAAAATTCTTGAAAGCTTATTATTTTGATTCATTTCAATAAAAAACATAATTTCACTTAAATTTAGGTTAATAAAAAAATAATTTCACAAAATTTATATCTTAGAATGAATAAAATACTTACACTTAAATTTAGGCTCTGGAAATAGAAAAAAAAAATTACTTTAAACATTTCCAAAAAAATATTTACTTTTCTTTTTCAGTAATTTACCTACCTCCCTCCCCTCCCTTACCCAAATTTTTAGGAGCCCTAAAAAGGACTTTTTCAACAGCTGCTGTTTCCTCCAACTCAATACAAGTCGTATTGGGCTACGTGCATGTCGTGAACCGTTTTCAACAAGTTCGTAATGTCCAGAGATTCTAAAAATTCTTTGGAGATGAATCCCTTCGAAGCAGCAACGAAAGATTCCGCTACAACCACAACCTGCAGCATAGCAACGGCGCAGGCAAAGTGAGTGCTAAACTTAATATCCATGGAATCAGAGCAGGCATGCTCCATGATGTTGTTAGGCAATTCACGATAGGGCAAGAGACATTCCGGACATCGAAACAGTAGGTTTACCTTTTCTTCTATTTGTGTCGTGAGCACCTCGGTCAAGATGAAAATCAACTCTTCATCAGAAATGTTCGTTCCTGGACGATTCGTACTCTGCAGCTCTAACACAGCTTTTCTAAAAATGGATCCAAATTGCAGCTGAGTAATGCTTTTCCATATGTCATCGCATTTCTCCAACAGTTCATCAAATTCTTCCCACTTTAGTGTGACGGAAATGGGGTTTAATCGACGGAAACCATGAACTCTAGGAGAGATCTGTTCAAAGGAATACACACAACTGTCCCCCACTTCTCCGGCAGGAGAGGAAGAAACAATCAGTTCACTGTTGACAATCACTTCGTCAATCCTAGCTCGGAAACTATATGAACGTTCCATAAACTTTCGGAAAGTTAGAGCTGACATAGTAATTCCATTTTTGGTGGGCTGGAAAGTTTGTCCGTCATAACGATAACTCCGGAGATGGACTCTGACTGAGTTTGTGAAACCAGTAACTTTCACCACAACTTTTCCTCCCAAAGGAAAATGATGGGGGTGAAGATCATTTGTAGTTGGAGAACGATTCATAATGTTCGGCTCAGCTACGCAGGCTTTCTTAGCTACAGACGAGGAAGTAGTCGACGAACGCTTCATCATGATTCGGGAAATTGAATCGTTAGCACACAACAAGGAGGAAGAAGGCACAAGTGACTCGGACGAATGCACAAGTGACTCGGACGAATGCACAAGACGAATTGACAGTGAAAGAGCACTGTCTTTATCTGGTTTGTTATCAACAGACAAACAAACGGTGGGCCTTGGAACTGATAACAGAGGTTGGTAGTCATCCTGTTTACTGCGTGAGCGCGTGAATGAGTCATGAGACAATGGCGTCTGTGCTATCATCTTTCTGAAGGTTAAATTTAGCCTAATATTTGGAGCGTTCTTTTGACGCGGTAGACCATGACTCCAATAAGAATTCGTTGGCGGAAGCATCTGGAGTAGAGAACCTGATCTCAGAGTTAATGAAACTGGTTTAAATCCGTTCCTCTTAAAAACAAAATCTCTTTCTTGCCCGAGAGATACAGAAGCAATGCACGACAAAGGTTCTAAATCTGATTCATTGTCCATGTGAAATCCGATGCTATCTTTTCCAGTTCGGTATTTGTTTATTAAAACAAAGTTGAAAATCTCTTCGCATTCTTTCTCAACAGCGAGCTTGATTTCTTGAAGCAATGGGGTCCAAGGGTGAGGTTCTAAAGTCAAACCGCTAAAAGTGTATTTCAGATTGGGGTCCCCGAAGGCAACATGCTGTCTTGGAATGTTATAACACTTTCCGAAAATTTTTATTTTTGAGAATTCACCACTCAAATATTCCACTTCATCTTCCAAACGAGAATAGTAATGAATCGCTTGAGCAAGGGAGAAGAGCTGAGAGTAACGAAAATTCAGATTTTCCTTGTTATGACGAAGAGACAACATTTTTTTCAGATCAACACACTCACACCAAGCACCGAAGCGATAATGAGTCAGGCAGGCAGGTAGGCAGGCAGGCAGGCTTGCGATAAGGCGTATGACGTCAGGTTTCCGAGAGATGAGTAAGCAGCTTTTCCCCTTTCCCCACCTGCTTATTCTGTCAGAAGGTCCTACCCTTTTGAAATGTTGGGGAAAAATTACTCCCCCCAATTACGTTGACAACGAAATTTTCTAGAAATGCGTACATGAAGACACAATATTAAAGTAACAACATTCCTCAATTTATATTAAAAAAAAAAAAAACCTCTACTGGTTTTAAAGTTCCTTCTCTTGTAATTTTTTTCTCGCTAAATGCATCTTTGACAACCCCGAAAGCTGAGCTTCTGTTCTTTTCAAAATGATTTGTTCCGAAAGGGGTTCGCTCCCTGAGGAATGCAGATTCAAAGCAACGTGATCACTCGTTATTTTTGTACAGACAGTTAAAACTATGATCAGCAACAAATTTAAAAAAAAAAAAAACATTGGACTGTCTCCACACATTTTTAAAGTGACGTCATTTGAGAGGAGGTTTTTCATGACAAATTTCTTCCAACAGGAAAAGAATGTATGCGAGCAGAGTAAAAATTTTGAGTCTTCGCGTGAGCAAATCGAGATGAAATATCTTCACGTGAGCAAAACAAACATTTTGAGACGAAAATTTTTTACTCTGCTCGCATACATTCTTTTCCTGTTGGAAGAAATTTGTCATGAAAAACCTCCTCTCAAATGACGTCACTTTAAAAATGTGTGGAGACAGTCCAATGTTTTTTTTTTTTTTAAATTTGTTGCTGATCATAGTTTTAACTGTCTGTACAAAAATAACGAGTGATCACGTTGCTTTGAATCTGCATTCCTCAGGGATTGAACCCCTTTCGGAACAAATCATTTTGAAAAGAACAGAAGTTCAGCTTTCGGGGTTGTCAAAGATGCATTTAGCGAGAAAAAAATTACAAGAGAAGGAACTTTAAAACCAGTAGAGGTTTTTTTTTTAATATAAATTGAGGAATGTTGTTACTTTAATATTGTGTCTTCATGTACGCATTTCTAGAAAATTTCGTTGTCAACGTAATTGGGGAGTAATTTTTCCCCAACATTTCAAAAGGGTAGGACCTTCTGACAGAATAAGCAGGTGGGGAAAGGGGGAAAAGCTGCTTACTCATCTCTCGGAAACCTGACGTCATACGCCTTATCGCAAGCCTGCCTGCCTGCCTGCCTGCCTGCCGGCCTGACTCATTATCGCTTCGGTGCTTGGTGTGAGTGTGTTGATCTGAAAAAAATGTTGTCTCTTCGTCATAACAAGGAAAATCTGAATTTTCGTTACTCTCAGCTCTTCTCCCTTGCTCAAACGATTCATTACTATTCTCGTTTGGAAGATGAAGTGGAATATTTGAGTGGTGAATTCTCAAAAATAAAAATTTTCGGAAAGTGTTATAACATTCCAAGACAGCATGTTGCCTTCGGGGACCCCAATCTGAAATACACTTTTAGCGGTTTGACTTTAGAACCTCACCCTTGGACCCCATTGCTTCAAGAAATCAAGCTCGCTGTTGAGAAAGAATGCGAGGAGATTTTCAACTTTGTTTTAATAAACAAATACCGAACTGGAAAAGATAGCATCGGATTTCACATGGACAATGAACCAGATTTAGAACCTTTGTCGTGCATTGCTTCTGTATCTCTCGGGCAAGAAAGAGATTTTGTTTTTAAGAGGAACGGATTTAAACCAGTTTCATTAACTCTGAGATCAGGTTCTCTACTCCAGATGCTTCCGCCAACGAATTCTTATTGGAGTCATGGTCTACCGCGTCAAAAGAACGCTCCAAATATTAGGCTAAATTTAACCTTCAGAAAGATGATGCACAGACGCCATTGTCTCATGACTCATTCACGCGCTCACGCAGTAAACAGGATGACTACCAACCTCTGTTATCAGTTCCAAGGCCCACCGTTTGTTTGTCTGCTGATAACAAACCAGATAAAGACAGTGCTCTTTCACTGTCAATTCGTCTTGTGCATTCGTCCGAGTCACTTGTGCCTTCTTCCTCCTTGTTGTGTGCTAACGATTCAATTTCCCGAATCATGATGAAGCGTTCGTCGACTACTTCCTCGTCTGTAGCTAAGAAAGCCTGCGTAGCTGAGCCGAACATTATGAATCGTTCTCCAACTACAAATGATCTTCACCCCCATCATTTTCCTTTGGGAGGAAAAGTTGTGGTGAAAGTTACTGATTTCACAAACTCAGTCAGAGTCCATCTCCGGAGTTATCGTTATGACGGACAAACTTTCCAGCCCACCAAAAATGGAATTACTATGTCAGCTCTAACTTTCCGAAAGTTTATGGAACGTTCATATAGTTTCCGAGCTAGGATTGACGAAGTGATTGTCAACAGTGAACTGATTGTTTCTTCCTCTCCTGCCGGAGAAGTGGGGGACAGTTGTGTGTATTCCTTTGAACAGATCTCTCCTAGAGTTCATGGTTTCCGTCGATTAAACCCCATTTCCGTCACACTAAAGTGGGAAGAATTTGATGAACTGTTCGAGAAATGCGATGACATATGGAAAAGCATTACTCAGCTGCAATTTAGATCCATTTTTAGAAAAGCTGTGTTAGAGCTGCAGAGTACGAATCGTCCAGGAACGAACATTTCTGATGAAGAGTTGATTTTCATCTTGACCGAGGTGCTCACGACACAAATAGAAGAAAAGGTAAACCTACTGTTTCGATGTCCGGAATGTCTCTTGCCCTATCGTGAATTGCCTAACAACATCATGGAGCATGCCTGCTCTGAATCCATGGATATTAAGTTTAGCACTCACTTTGCCTGCGCCGTTGCTATGCTGCAGCCTGTGGTTGTAGCGGAATCTTTCGTTGCTGCTTCGAAGGGATTCATCTCCAAAGAATTTTTAGAATCTCTGGACATTACGAACTTGTTGAAAACGGTTCACGACATGCACGTAGCCCAATACGACTTGTATTGAGTTGGAGGAAACAGCAGCTGTTGAAAAAAGTCCTTTTAGGGCTCCTAAAAATTTGGGTAAGGGAGGGGGGAGGGAGGTAGGTAAATTACTGAAAAAGAAAAGTAAATATTTTTTTGGAAATGTTTAAAGTAATTTTTTTTTCTATTTCCAGAGCCTAAATTTAAGTGTAAGTATTTTATTCATTCTAAGATATAAATTTTGTGAAATTATTTTTTTATTATCCTAAATTTAAGTGAAATTATGTTTTTTATTGAAATGAATCAAAATAATAAGCTTTCAAGAATTTTAAAAGTAAAAGAAATTTCTTTTTTAAAATAGTAACAGAATGAATTGATTTAATGGGGAACTAGTATTTTTTTGCTAAAGACTTTTCTTAAGGATATTTGGGTATTTATTAAGGGAAATGGGCCTGATGTTTTCCATCAGGCGGCCAATCGGGGGATTTCCGACTGGTCTGAGAGCAATGCTTTACAGTATTGAGCCGAAACCAGAGTACACGGCTTATTTTCGGGGAGTTTGAAATGTTTCAAACTGACTCGCTTCATTCTTTGTGTTGAAAAAGAAGAAGCGCTCTCACTGAAGAACCCTCTAGCCTGGGAAAACTAAAGCAGTTGTGTTTTATAAAAAATTCTTTCCTTAGACATTTTTAGTACATCCAATTTTCAACTTTCAGGAACTTGCTGTGACTGTTTTTACTATATTCTATTTCTAACTTTTTCGAAAACGAACTTCAACAGATTTTTACTCGTTTCGAAACAGTCTTTTTATGTATACTAGTTTTCCCATGTTATTCTATGAGAATTTCCCTGCTTTTAATGAAATGTGTTTTCTCAAAGCTGTCCACTAAGAAAAAATGAAGTGTTCCATTTTTAACCCTAAGAAAGAATGAACTGTTCCGAAAGTGCATACATTTGAAAAAGAAAAAAGAATGACACTTTTGTTCAACTAAATTTTTTTAATATGGAATCCAATGAACATTTTTACATATTTTCTTAGAATTTGTCTTTTTTCGTTTAGAAATTACAACAGAATTTCCTTCTTGTACAGGAACTTTCAACATTTGTTTATTTTTAATGTACTTTTTGGGCAAATTTATGCTTTCCTATGAAAGTTTTTCTCAAAGGACTCCATTAAGTTGATCTCAAGTCTTTGAAGTGAATGGGAAGAAAAATAACATGTCTATGTGTTATGAGAAAATGAACGAATTTCCTTAAGACAATGTGAAGTGAATTGAACATCAAGCAGTAGTAAGATATTTTACTATTGTAATATGTACATACATTTTAAGACAATATCTTCTAAAGTTAGAGGGAAAAGTATATGAATATTAAAAACTTCCTTAGATTTACAAATAGAGTATTTGAAGTAGAAAGAGGGATGGAATGCTTTGAATAGGAATTTCTTGTTTCAGTGAAGGGATTCTTATTCTGGAATTTTTTTTAAAAGAGAAACTATCATTTTCAGAAAATTTCTGGGGGAGTCGAACTTGGACATTTAACAAAATTCTTGGATATATAGGAATTTGAAGAGAGTTTATGGAATGAAACATGAAGAGAAAGAAATGGTTAACATTCAAGCTTCATCAATTTTTTTGGTTCCTCATACAATCTGAGGAAATTTTACATTTTTGTGGGAACTCGTTTTTTTTTATTTTTATTTTTTTTATTTTTTTTTTCAAAATCAACCCTTTAGAAGTTTTTAAGATAGAAAAAATATTGACTAAGGGAAATCTTAAGTAGTACAAATTCTGAATTGAAGCACTTTAAGTAAGAAAATATTTGTCTGAAGTAATTTTTCAATGTCTAAGCATTGACATCTGAGTATTCGTTCGTCCGAGATTGAATCCTGGGGAGGCTTGAGTTATGAGCTTTTGAATTACGGCACTAGCTTTCTACCTTCCTTGGAAACAGTGGACTAAATCAGGGTCTGCTTACTTCCCTTCTAGTGGTTCACGACGGATCTCGTAAATGGAGAATGAAGGGCAAAGTTCAAACGCTCTGTCCCATTGAGTCAGCAAGTTTTAGATTTTTGTCATCTTAGACAGTTTAAGTTCACTCAGAAAACTATGCTTTTGCGAGCTTGAGTTTGCATTCAAAGTTGAAAACCAGAATTTAGTTTAATCTACCAAGCAAAGTGATTTCATGCCATATGAGGTTTTCCTGTAAGCAAGAGACGCGTGAAAACAGTCGCAGGAGATTTTCAGTTTCCGACAGAAACATGGGGAAATTCAAAGTTAATTGCTTGGGGAAAGCTCACACACTGAAGAGAGCGTAAAAACACTCTTCTTTCATGTTTTAATTTAAACCTCGAGGAATTAGTATCTAACTATGAAAAGTAAGTTCTAAAGATTTGGGGGCATTTACACTAAAATCCTACATGACTTTATTTGCAACAGGGAAGAATCGGCCTTATAGACTAAAATACTCCTGAACATTTTAGATACATTTCTGTTCAAAAGTAAAGTCGAATGGGAAAATAAGAGTAATTAAATCGATAGGAAAAGATTGATAGTCTGGATCAGAAAAAAAAACTAAGACAAAAAAGAAGTTTCATAAAAATAAACCAAAGTTTGAAGAATCATATAACACTGAATAGAAGGAAAAATATAATAAGTAAAATAAGGAGAATACAATATTTTCACTATGGGAGTTTGGAAACACCTGCTTTTCTGACGAATTAGTAAAACGTGAAATAAAAATGTTTAGAGGAAGTACGGACTTAGTCGCTATGTCTCCAGAATGAAAGCTTTTTCTGCTGAGACAATGAATAAAAAAATATGATAATGAAAACCTAATTAAAACGAAAAAAGGTCAATGAAACTAAACGTCTAAAGAAAAAATGCAGCATGCACAGAAGTTGAAAATGAAGGGACAGACACTTGAGAACCGGACATTGAGTGAAATGAAATATACGCGAAGTTTTGAAACATCTCAATTTAAAGCGAACTAAATGAAGAAAAGGAATGAGATTGACTTTGATGAGGTGAGTAAACAATAAAAATTTAGTTATACATGAAAAAAAAAAAGCGCGTTTAAAAATATGATTTTTGGTGAAAGTATGAAATTTTGTTATAGCAAACAGGATGCCTTTTTGACCCCCCGACATTGGAAGAAACGTCATTGGTTCGAAGTTGAAACAGTTTCTGAAATTCTTCTGGCATCTGTTCACAAAGATGACATCACGAAAAACCCGTCACCGTGCGTCATCGCTTCAAGCAGTATGATGGCATTCCAAGTTCACAAGGATGACATCACGACGTACCCGTCACCCATGCGTCATCGCTTCAGGCAGTAACTGCACCGATACCTTATCTGGTCACAAACATGCTATTGATGAATCACCTCTAACCAGACAAAGCGAACTATAGCTCAGGACTTATTTTAAGGAAAATTCTTAGCGATAGAAAAGTGAAAGGATTTCGTTATAATTAATTTTCATATCTTGAGAGAATAAACTAAAAGATTCTTCATAGACAGAAAAAATAAAGCCTCGATAAAAGTAGTTGTTAGTTTGAAAATAAAATAATGTTGGTACATCGAGAAGTTTAACGAGTATGCAAGCATTTAGTAAAAAAAGATTAAGATAATGCATTAAAGGGTACATTTCACTGAATAATCATGAAGAAATAAAAAATAAACATTTTAACTATGCATAAAAAATTGTGGCTTTGTACGGTGGAAAACGGTAAAACGTTAAAAAAATGTCATGAACACGTAAATACGTTAATAAACAATCGTGTTTTAAGATTATGTCTGCAGCACAAAACTTTGTAAAACGTTTTTATGTTGGAACGTCCGTTGAAAATGCGTGAAGTCTCCTCAAAGAAAATAAAAAAATCGTTACGCTGAAAAATTATGAATATAAAATGGGAAATTATGAGGAAAAAAAGGAATAAATTCGTTGCAAAATGATCAAGTTATTGAAAAAAAATCAGTCTTGGAACTTAATGTGGCTACAGAATCTCAAATGACGTCAACCGCCGACCCCGCGGAGGAAATGGCGTTGGCTGATGTCATGTCTGCTATCACGACATGCGTCACACATCATAGTCACTCTTCCCAAAACACGTGTCATACAAAGTTTTCTGAGTCAAAGAGAAAATGGTGAGTCATCCCAAAACACATGTCGGACAAAAGATAGCGGAACATGAATCAACAGGAACGAAATCTTTTCAAACAAAGCCTTTCCTCGTCTAAATTAAAATTGTAGGGAGGACAAATATAAGAATTAAAAAAATAATGCAACGTCTATAAAAATTATAACACCTCAGGGAATTCCTGAAAATATAAATTTAATAAAACAAATTTGAGGAAATGCTTCGATTGAAAAAACTTCCTTCAAAAATTTGACAAAGTCCAGTAAATCTCCCGAGAAAATAAAAAAAATAAATAAAGCCGACCCCGCTGAGGAGAAAACGACGTTGTCTGATGTCATGTCTGCTATCACGAATGCGTCACTCATCATAATGACTCATCCCAAAACACGTGTCATACAAAATTTTCTGAGTCAAAGAGAAAATTGTGACTCATCCCAAAACACATGGCTCACAAAATGACAACGTGGTGAAACTAAAATGGCGGAACATGAATCAACAGGAACGAAATTTTTTCAAACAAAGCCTTTCCTCGCCTAAATTAAAATTGGAGGGAGGACAAATATACGAATTAAAAAAATAATGCAACGTCTATAAAAATTATAACACCTCACGCAAGTCCTGAAAATATAAATTTAATAAAAAAAACATATTGGAAAGACTTCCTTCAAAAATTTGACAAAGTCCAGTAAATCTCCCGAGAAAATTAAAAAAATAAATATTGGAAAGACTTCCCCAAAATTTGTCAACGTCCAATAAATCTCCCGAGAAAAGTTCGAAAAAGCACCGCAAGGGGGGCAACGTACACATCCCCTTTCCCCACTCGGTCGTTGCCATCTGTCAAAGATCCATTAAAAGTTCCATAAAAAGCACCGCTAGGGGGCAGCACATCGAGTTGACATCCCCTATATCCACCCCCTTTCTCCCACTCGGTCGTTGCCATCTCTCAAAGGTCCATTAAAAGTTCCAAGAAGCACCGCTAGGGGCAGCACATCGAGTTGACATCCCCCTATATCCACCCCCTTTCTCCCACTCGGTCGTTGCCATCTCTCAAAGGTCCATTAAAAGTTCCAAGAAGCACCGCTAGGGGGCAGCACATCTCCTTTCCCCCACTCGGTCGTTGCCATCACTCAAAAACAAAGATCTAACATAATAATAAAGTTCCAAGAAGCACCGCTAGGGGGCAGCACATCGACCCAACGCACTAGCGTCATCTGCCACGCCCCCACATCCTTCGGTCACACGCCACGCCCCCATCATTCTGCCGCAAGCCACGCCCCTTGCTCCTTCTCTAGAAGGAGCTGCTCCTTGCGGCCGGATCGGTCCTTTTATACTACTGTCGCGAAACTGCTCGCCAAAGCTTTTAAACAACCATATTTTTAAATCGTAAATTTTGTCTTCTAGAGCACTATTTAAAAAAAAGTTACCTTGTCAAAGTTTAAAGCATCTGTATTAAGTATACACTGAAGAGCAATTGAATTCGAGATACCTGTCTAGTAACGTGTAGCACCACCTTTCGCCCTGATAACGGCGGTGATTCGTCTCGGCATGGACTCGACAAGACACCGGAAGCGTTGGGAAACCATACGGATCCACGACCCCTGAACAAGCTCCCACAGTTCTCGAAGATTTGATGGAGGGGGTCAGAGCCTCGAACATCTCTCTCGATGGCATCCCAGATGTGCTCGATGTAATGAACGGCAGGTGACCTAGCTGGCCAATGAAGTGAGGTCACGTCGGTGGAGTGTTCTTCCAGCATTCGGATGCGATTCGGGAGCGATGGCAAGGTGCATTGTCTTGTTACAAGATGAGGTCCCCAGTGGGATGTTGAAGACGCACAAACGGGAGAAAATGGTCGTTCAGGATATCCCGGTAACGTTGACCTGTGAGGGACGATGTCACACGTACCAGGGGTCCCATTTCAGTCCACATAAGCAGTCACCAGACGAGAATGCCACCCATACCAGCTTAAAGAGTACCCTGCTGGCAAGAAGGATCCATCGCTTCATGTGGTTTGCGCCGTACTCGTATCCTGCCATCCGCATGTACCAACGTGAATCTCGACTCATCAATCCAGGCACTATTTTTCCACATGTCTAGGATCCAGTGGCGATGTTCCTGCGCCCATGCTAATCTTTGCACCCTGTGGTGTGCGGTCAGCAGCGGTACCCTCGTGGGACGATGACTTCTGTACCCCATAGCGAGGAGATGGTTCTGGATGGAATGGCTGCTTACACGTTTTTGTGCACCAGCGTTAAATTGCCGAGTGATTTCTTGCACTGTGGCCCGTCTATCCACTGTTACAATGCGAGCTAGCCGACGATGACCCCGCTCATCTACACGCCGTTGTCCACGGCAGTTGACCCTTGCAGGGATGGTTTTACCGGATTCGATGTACTCACGGTGCACCCGTGACACAGTGGCTCGTGAAAATCCCAGTGCCTGCACGGCTTCCGAGATGGAGTGACCCATTCGTCGGGCCCCGACAATTTGCCCACGATGAAATGCGCTTAGATCCTTCGTCTTACCCATACTGCATCCGACTCTTACTGATTCGCGTCGCATCACTCCTTATATTGTCGGATCGCTGCATACGTCATGTCGTTTCCGTTTACAGGGCCGCCCACAGCACCACATTGGCATAACGCCAGCTGTCTCAAATTCAATTGCTCTTCAGTGTATTGTAGTCGCATTAAACAAAACCATTTGGATCCAGAATATAAACGTTCCTTTTTATCTGGAAAAATACGAATACTTATTGGCATAAGTTTCCTGAAATTTGATTTTCAAGAAGTATTCAGGAAAACTGCCAATGTACAAATAATTATGTTTGTGTTGTTCTTTGTGTATCACAAACACAATTTAATTAGTTGTCCGTTAGCTGGTAATCTTCGAGTAAGCTCGACCACCCACCACGTATGACCAGACTACCCTCCCCTACGTCACCCAGCTTCCGCTATTCGGTGCACGGGCCTGCTATAAGGGGGTGATGGTTGTACCTGTTCCTAATGGTGTCCTGCGATAAGCCATTCCATGGAGCTTGAATCTTCTCACGCAGTTCCTGTAGATTGTGGAGTAGGGGTAGAATATGGATAGCGCGTCCAATGACATCCCACACATTTTCAATCGGCGATAGATCTGGCGATACGGCTGTCCATGGCAGAGTGTCAGTGCCTAGAAGGCAAGCTCTCGAGGCAGCAGCAAGATACAGACGAGCGTTGTCCTGTTGGAAAAACGCACCGGGGTGAGCGTTCAGAGTAGGGCCACTGGTTGCATGACCTCATTAACGTAACGTTGGGCTATCAAAGTGTCTGTAATGAACACCAGAGGTGATCTGGCATCGTAGGCAATTGCACCCCACACCATGACACCAGGCCTTCTGGACGTGTTACGCTCGACAACAAACCGTTCATCTTGGCGCTGATGACGGTGCCTCCACACACGGATCCGTTGGTCGACTCCTCCAAGACAAAAGTGGGACTCGTCACTGAAGATCACTCTCTGCCATTCTGCGTGGCTCCGTGGCAGTCTTTCGCGACGACGCAATGGTATTAATGGCAGTCGTCGTAACGGTCTGGGTGCGTGTAGTCGTACGTCGTGCCGCCGTCTGCCAGTGATTCTGGCACTAATCGGACGATGTATGGAGCGCACCAATGCTCGCTGTATATCCGCAACCGTGGCTGTTGGGTCATTCTGCGCATGTAGGACAACCTGTCGGTCCTCTCTCTCCGTGGCTCGTCTAGGTCTCCCAGACCCTTCCTGTCGCTGCTTCGTGCCTTGTTCTATCCACTGCCGCCAACAGCGTGTTATGTTGATATCTGCACGACCGGTATGGCGCGCAATAAGGCGATAAAACCATCCCGCTTCCCGGAGCCCAACGATGCGGCCCCTCTCGAGCTCCTCCAACAGCTCGAATTGCTTGCGAAGTTTTTCTCCGAAGCATACTTCGCTTACAAAGTATGCAACCAACACAACAGCACGAGTCAGAATGGCAAGCACCCGTAACGGGATGACCTTACATAGCCGGTCGGGCACAGCGCTACGACCCCTCCTTGCTTGCGTCATATGCGCGGCAGAGCGTGATACTTGAATCATTTGCATGTCTCACGATGTCAAACCTACCCACCAAGTTTCATTCCTGACGGTTGCTTCCTTCTGGGGGCAACTATTTTTTTGATGATGAGTGTATTATTTTCCGTAGGGGTAGTGGACTTGAATTTGGCTTCTCTGCATAGGGCTGTGGTTGCTTTACCGTATTTTGTCTCTCTTTTATGCTGGTTGACTTTGATTCTAAAAGAATCAGAGTGAACGAGACACAAAATACGATAAGGTAACCATGGCCCTATGCAGAAAAAATTAAATTTAAGTCCGCTGCCCCAATATGGAGGATGATATTAAAAAATTAGGTACTTACTCTAGCCCTAAATCTACAGCCATTCGAGAAACCTTGGAGATCATTATCAGCAGTAAAGCTTGCAATGATAGCCTTTTTCTGGAGTTAACACGAATTTGGAACCAATGGACCTTATTCACCTCGCATTGCATCATTGGAAAGATTTTCCGTGGCCGCGGACCAACAATGTTTACATTCGTTTTCCCATTGCTTAACATGGTGTTACGTTGCAGGGGTTGAAGAAAATCGCGATTTTCATAAATTTATTAACAACATGTTTAACTTTTGCTCATCGTATGGTTGTGCTAACAAAACCTGCCACCTAAATTGTATAGAGGAAGGAATAACTTTCCATAATTTTCCTCTGAAAAGGACGAAATTGTTAAAACAATTGCTGTGCAAAATGAAACGTGATGATTTCCATCACAATGTTTGTTCTCCAATATGTTCTGCCCTCTTTAACGAAAAAGATTTTCGGTATTATGACACTACGAATCAAAGGCAGATGAAACCTCGTAGCCTGCCTTTGAATTTCAATTTCAAAAAAAAAAAGAAAAAAAGAAAAGGTAGAATTAGAAAACTGATGGCATATTTGGATCAGTATAAATTACGAATTAAGTTCTATGTTCTTTCCCCAAAGAACGAAATAAATATATCTATAATTTTTCTTTTATTTAATGTTACGCATTCATTTAATTTTTTAAGCAGACTGCCTAGCGTGCGAACCCTAGTTTGTTTTCATGTTAGGTATTTGTCTGGGCTCCTAAATGTTTTGTTTTGCAAAAAAAAAAAAAAGGTTCCCAAGCTTATGTTTCAGATATTTCGCAAATGTCTGACAGTAAAAACACGAAAAATTAATATACAGTGTACGAGAAATGCTCCATTAAAAACTTCATGATGACTAACAGCGATGTTCTCCTGCGTCATGCGGAATAAACATCGAACACAAAATTGCCTTGGTATATTTTTGCAACCTTGATTTGTTCGAAGAAATTAATTTCTTTTTCTTCGCCCTGTAGCTCTATTAATTCGTTGGCAGACTCCATGACGTTAAGATTGCAAAAATTAGCCAACAGTCCGGGATAATCAAATAGCGACAACACTGAATCAGCAGCCATGTTGGTCCTCAGAAATCCACTTCTGACGTCACATGAATAACGTCGATTCTTCATGTTACACCTTTATCCTACCAGGATACCGCGTGCAACAAAAACATGATTCCTCGTGTCTTTAATTGAATATTACGTCGTACAAATTTATTTTCAAGACAAGTCACCTCGTTCACGTTGGTGAAGCGATCTATTATTCAGATTGCAGTTTCTGTCTATCTTTGAAAAAGCCATTTGGTTGATGTGCGAAAGCTTGGAAACGTTTATTCATAACAGTATATCCTTACAGGGCTTTAAAAGAGAAGGGCTGGTTCATCGCTTTGAGAAACCGAATGCCGACACGGTCCTCGGGGAAGAGGTTTGGGGGACCTTTTGTGACGTCACCGTGCTGCTTGGAGTCCTCCCTCCCGTGCTGCTGGGCTGTCGTGGCGAGCAGTTTCTAACATGTTATGTTTCATCGTAATAGATTGTTTTATCGTTTGCATTATACGAGTATTTATTTGTGTATCATCATCATCATCATTGTCAACCATTATCAATCCACTGCTGGACGAAGGTCTCCCCAAGTTTCCTCCACAACGGTCTGTCTTGTGCCAGTCTCCTCCATGTCACCCCTGCATACTTTCGAATTTCATCCACTTATCTCCCATGTAGTCTTCTTCTGGGTCTTTTCCTGTCCCTTGGAATCCAATCTAAAATTTCGGCTGTCCATCGATGATCTGTCCCTCTGGCAGTATGTCCAGCCCATTGCCATTTCAGGGATTTAACTCTGATCATGATGTCTTCCACTCTTGTCATTTTTCGGATCCACGAGTTCCTCTTCTTATCTCTCCTGGTTACACCAAGTATGCACCTCTCCATGCTGCTTTGAGTTGTCTGCAGCCTTTGTATGTCTCTTTTAGTTAAGGTCCACGTCTCTGCACCATACGTAAGCACTGGAAGGATGCATTGATCAAACACTTTTCTTTTAAGACATAATGGCATATTGCTCTTGAAAATTATGCTGTTTCTTCCAAAAGCTTACCAGGCAAGTTTTGTACGGCGATTAATTTCTTCATCAATGTAACCCTCACTTGATATCTGCTGTCCAAGATAAACGTACGTGTCTGTTATCTCCAGCTTTTCTCCATCAATCGATAAATCTTCATTTCTTGTAAAAGCATTGAACATCACTTTTGTCTTCTGAAAGTTCATTTTTAATCCCACTTCTTTACTCTTGTCAGCAAATTACTGGATCATACTCTGCAGCTCTGATGGGGTAGTTGCAAAAATGACTACGTCATCAGCAAAACGAAGGTGGGTTAGATAATCTCCATTAATCTTTATCACCTTGTTTTCCCTGCTCAGCGACTGAAAAACACCCTCCAATGTGGCATTAAAGAGCTTCGGAGATATGGTGTCACCTTGTCTCACTCCCTTTCCAATTTTTACGTGTGTTGTATTTTCAAACAGCCGAATCTTTGCACTTGCATTTTCATAGATGTTATTAATAATATTAATGTATGCATCTTCAATACCGCAGGTTTTCAGAGCCATTGTAACTGCTGATGGTTTCACCGAATCAAAGGCTTTTTCATAATCGATAAAAGCCATGCACAATGGAAGTTCATATTCCCTCGCTCTTTCAATTAGTTCTCTCAGTACGTGGATATGATCTATTGTGCTGTAGCCACTCCTGAATCCAGCTTGTTCTCTCGGTTGAGCCATGTCTAGTGTTACCTTCAAGCGGTGTGAAAGAACTTTAGTAAAGATTTTATAAACTACTGATAGGAGGCTGATAGGTCTGTAGTTTCCGAGATCCTCAATGTCACCTTTCTTATGTAGCAGGATCATTGTAGCGGTGTTCCAATCCTCAGGAATCTTTCCTTCATTAAGGCATCGAGTGAAAATTTGGGCGAGTACTGTTTCGATTTCTCCACTTGCTTCTTGTATGATGTCTACAGTAATTCCATCTTCTCCTGGAGCTTTTCCCCGCTTCATGTTCTTGATTGCATGTGCAACTTCTGCTGGAAGGACTGGAGGAACTCTGGTACTGGTATCTTTCATGATGTCTGGAGTGCATGTATCATCCCTTTCATATAATTTGGAGTAGAAATCTTTCAGTCTTGTCAAAATTTCGCCTCTATTTCTTGTTACAGAACCATCTTCTTTTCTCAGTGCCATAATCTGTTTTCTTCCCTTACTGAGATGTCCCTTTGCTATCTTTAGGCTTTGGTTGTTTTCAATTGCTTTCCTCACTAGTTCACAGTTGAATTTTCTTACGTCTTCAGTGATACTTTTTCTTACTGTCTTGCATAGCTCTATATATTCCACTTTGGAAGTCACATCTTCTTTAGTTGTCCTCATCTCTCTTCTTTTTTGCATCAACATTTTGGTTTTTCCTGATAATTTGTTTACATGCAACTTGTTCTTAGACCCAGCTAATTTTGTTGCTGTTTCCATAAGAGCTTTGGTTACTTTTCTGTTAACTTCAGAGATGTCCACTTCTTCCGATTTTAGGCCTTCTAAAGCAGAGAACCTGTTCTTCAGTTCCAACTTGAAGGTATTATGGTGTTTTTTAAGGTTGGTTATGTCAATAGATTTTGTTTGTCTTATGAGCTTGACACGTTCAAGTTTAGTGTTGAGGTGCATCTTACATCTCACCAATCTATGGTCACTACCTGTGTTGAACTTGTTTAGCACACTGCAGTATTCTATGACGAATTTTTTGTTACACATAATAAAATCAATTTCACTTGTCGTCCCATTTGGATGTCTCCATGTCCATTTCCTGTGTGGCTTTTTCTTGAAGAAGGAGTTCAAGATGAAAAACCCTTCTGCCTTTGCAAACTCAACGAGAGTATTTCCACGCTGGTTTCTGTTGCCGTGACCGAATTTGTGTATATACTATAATAAATATATAGAGATACAAATAGATCACGCGAATGGTTAAGAGTGTATGTATCTATTGTATGCGTGTACATAAATAGTTTACCTATTCAATCCGATTGGATTAAATTACTGTCTTCAGGTGGACTTACCGTAACAGTTTACCTATTCAATCCGATTGGATTAAATTACCGTCTTCAGGTGGACTTACCCTACCGTCCTGCTCATAAATGAATACGGTACAAAAATTTGAAAAACATTTTTACTCATTTCACGACATCACTTTTCGAAAAGGTAAAGGTGTAATCTGCAAACTTGTCAGCGAACTGGAAAACCATTACCCTCAAGTAAACAATGATGCAATTCGCTTATTTTGTAGATTGCGAACGTTTATCAGAATTCGATCTTTAAACAGAAATGCAGTACTAGTATCACATAGAAAGGCCCAGCAGAAAATACAGAAATGAATACGTTCAAATACTGGGAAGAAAACCTATACCTGATTTTTAGCGAACAAAGGATGCTTCCCAAATCAAGCTGTAAATTTAAGTAAAAGTTTCACTTCTGGTTCAGAAAAAATTTACATGCAAAATATTTACGATTTGTAAAATGGCACAATGTGTCCCGATCTGCATAATTAACCCTCAAGTAAACAAAGATATTCAAAATATTGTAAACAAAATTTCGGGGGTATTGGGTTTAATTACGAGAATTTCAAATAATTTAACAATTAAAAATGTACTACAGTCTGATTTATCCATGTTTGACTTATTGTTTATTAGTATGGGGGCAAACTACTAAGACTAATTTATATAAATTACAATCATTACAAAATAGGATGGTCAGAATTTTAAATAATTTTAGGGGAATTAACTCGAATATGGGGGTACGGATAAATTCTTATGGATTTTTAAATATTGAAAATTATGGAAATTTAGATTAGGATTCATGTATAAAAGAAAATAGGTATCAACATTTAATTCAACTGAACCCTGTAGGTCACGACTATTGAACAAGAGATAGAAATGCGTCTGTTGCCAATGCCTAACACTTTAACCCAAAAAAGATTTATTGATTACCAGGGATCGATGTTTTGGAGAAACCTACCTTGTCAATTAACACATATTAATAATGATAATTATTTTCGAAAGCAAATTAAAAAATATTTGTTAACAAATTAAAGTATTTGATTCTATGGTAAAATTTATTAATCAGACCAGATATGAGTAAATTTTATATATGCAGGACGTTTGACTTGACTACGTACTTTAGGGGAATTGCGATTCCCTCAGGCTATATATATATATAACCGTTTACTCAATTTCCTGTTCTGTGGTTACCCTGTGCATAAGTATTAACATTATATATGGTTTTTTTTTAATACTATGTTATAAAATTAATTTTGAAATGTAACATAGTCAAATGTAATCCCATAATGAAATAAATGAAATGCAAGCTGATTTTTGTTAGTTGGAAGCTCCTAAAATATAAACTTACTTAATTCAAAAATTGTGGTCTTAGAACGAAAAAAATATATCTATTAGAGAATACAATTAGAAACGTTTTTGGAGAAATAAGATATATCTTCTACAATGTGATTACAGAATTGTAGAAAACAGAAAACTTAAATTATATGATCAGCGCTTTAGAATGGCAAAATATTGTAAACAAAATTTCGGGGGTATTGGGTTTAATTACGAGAATTTCAAATAATTTAACAATTAAAAATGTACTACAGTCTGATTTATCCATGTTTGACTTATTGTTTATTAGTATGGGGGCAAACTACTAAGACTAATTTATATAAATTACAATCATTACAAAATAGGATGGTCAGAATTTTAAATAATTTTAGGGGAATTAACTCGAATATGGGGGTACGGATAAATTCTTATGGATTTTTAAATATTGAAAATTATGGAAATTTAGATTAGGATTCATGTATAAAAGAAAATAGGTATCAACATTTAATTCAACTGAACCCTGTAGGTCACGACTATTGAACAAGAGATAGAAATGCGTCTGTTGCCAATGCCTAACACTTTAACCCAAAAAAGATTTATTGATTACCAGGGATCGATGTTTTGGAGAAACCTACCTTGTCAATTAACACATATTAATAATGATAATTATTTTCGAAAGCAAATTAAAAAATATTTGTTAACAAATTAAAGTATTTGATTCTATGGTAAAATTTATTAATCAGACCAGATATGAGTAAATTTTATATATGCAGGACGTTTGACTTGACTACGTACTTTAGGGGAATTGCGATTCCCTCAGGCTATATATATATATAACCGTTTACTCAATTTCCTGTTCTGTGGTTACCCTGTGCATAAGTATTAACATTATATATGTTTTTTTTTAATACTATGTTATAAAATTAATTTTGAAATGTAACATAGTCAAATGTAATCCCATAATGAAATAAATGAAATGCAAGCTGATTTTTGTTAGTTGGAAGCTCCTAAAATATAAACTTACTTAATTCAAAAATTGTGGTCTTAGAACGAAAAAAATATATCTATTAGAGAATACAATTAGAAACGTTTTTGGAGAAATAAGATATATCTTCTACAATGTGATTACAGAATTGTAGAAAACAGAAAACTTAAATTATATGATCAGCGCTTTAGAATGGCATAAATTTTCCCTAGATATATATGTATTTAATAGGTGACACAGAAAACAAGGCACAAGAGGAAAACAAGTATTATCATTTGTACCACTGCATTTTGATTTTTGTTACCGGCAAAACAGTGTTCGGAAATTTTTCCCAATGCTGTGTTTTATAAATAATCAACTGTTAATTAGTCGCTGAGCCTTTTGCATAATACACAATGATGTGTTTATATGGCCAATACGGTAATGTTAAAAAAAACAAAAAAACTTATGTTTTTAACTACAGTGATGGTAGTTTAGTTCATTTTCATTCCCTTTACTCTAGTGCATTTCAATTATGTAGCTTTTCCTTGACTTTTAAACTGATTATTTCGGATTTCCCGTGGAGCAGTGGCTTCTGAGAACCCCACTACCAACCCGCTGCTGCAGCATGACTACGTCATCATCTCCAGCTCGCGTCTTCAGGGGAGCCGGCTCTAAGGACCAGCCCTTCTCTTCTATAGCCCTGATATCCTTACTCCAATGAATTTGATAACTTGTATAGTTTTACTATTTTGTACACAATTGTTACATACTCGTTACTAATTTATGGCCAGTCGTCCGAGCTGGGTCCGGGTTCAAATCCCGTGAGGCATGGATTTTGTGTTTGTCTTACGGCACTGTCTCTGTTTGTTTCCTAGAACCAGTGACCCATAATAAAATAAATGCCTACAATTATGTCCACTGCAATAAGATTTATTTCTATTAAAATAGTATTAAAAAAATTCCGTATCGTATCGTGAACTATTTTCTTTCACGTTAGGTCTGATCAAATTTTACATAAACAAAGCGGAACGATGCATTCGAAATTGAAAAGTGCACTCATTGTCATAAAAATTCGCGCAACAAGAAAAAACCGTGCGATTAACGCGAAACTCGGCGAATAGCTACGGGAAGGGCAGACATGCAAACGATTAAAGCTTCGTGCGATTCCGCATGCCCGCGCATCCACGACCGGCGTTCCAATCGCAATCCGTGGGGCTTATAAGGCGCTGCGCAGGGGACTTTATATGCGTGCCGAAGTGTACGGTAAGAGTCAGGTAAGATCCCTGAGTGATAGGCATGCCGTGGAGCCGCCGTAAATGTGCACATGGACAACTGACGGAGTTTTTTTTTTTTTGATTGGAGGTTTAACGACCACCGTGAGCAACTCAATGGGCTATAAGCAGTCGCCCGTCCCTAATTTAGGGTCACTGGTTCCAGGGAAGGGAGAGAGCCAGTGCCGTAAGACAAACACAACATCCATGCCTCACCGGGATTCGAACCCGGACCCCTTTTGGACAAATGATCAGAGGCCATCGCTTAGACCACTGCGCCACCGGGGCGGCAACTGACGGAGTTTGAACGAGGCCGTATCGTCGGGATGAGAGAGGCAGGGTGGCCGGCGCGCCGAATCGGCCACCATTTGGGCCGCTCGGACAGTACAATGTGATCGTGTTGAGAGCAATGGACACGGGAAGGCACCCGGACACGGCGGACTGGCTCCGGACGACCTAGACACGCCCCACAGCAGAGGGGATCGTGAGAGCGGCACGCACAGATTATAATGAATAAAAGCTTTCACTCAGCTAATTATAATGAATTCAATGCTTGTACTAATGCTTGTTGTTACTAGTTTCTTCTAGTAATGGTTGTTGTTTTGTTAATTATTATCATGAATAAACTTTCCTGCTAGTAGTGTAGTAATAATAATGAACAAGCTTATAACTGGTAGTAATGTTGTAGTAGAAAGTAAGATGAATAAAGTCTTATGCTGGTTGTTACTAATAACACTAAATGAAATAAACCTAACAGCCAGACAGAGGTCTGACAGTACTATGAACTGAGAATAACGTACTTACTTGAAACCTTTTATTATGAAATTCTACTGGTATCATCACACACACTTCACACACAGCTACTCAAATACCACGTAGCTCCTTGCACATAAACAACAGCTCACCCTACGCACATCAACAAAAAGCTCTCTCTATACAACAACAAACGCTCTTTTTACATCGTTGAACGCGCCTATTTATACTGGCTACCACCACGTTATGACTTACACTCATTGCCAGATCTCATTCATCGGGTGAAATAACATCTCGTTCAGTAAGAAGATAATTTACATAGTAAACTAAAATAACCAGAGATAGTAAAAATCAAAAGGAAAGTGAATCTAGAGTATACGTTACAAGATGTAAAGACGTCCTTGTTCAATATCCAGAGACATGTGGCGCGGCTGTACAAGGGGCTCTTCTGTCAGCCAGAACCATTTCCAGACGCTTGGCAGAGGGGAATTTGCACTCTCGACGGCATTTACGTTTCCTGCCATTAACGCCTGACCATCGTCGGCGTCGATTGCAGTGGTGTCAGCAGCGAGCAACGTGGAATGCTACGGACTGGTGACGTATAGTGTTCAGCGACGGATCCCTCCCGCTGCTGCATGGGAACGGACGACCACTGTGTCAGAGTGTAGAGGGCCGCAGGTGAGCTCTACAATCCCAACCTTTCTGTAAGAGGCACACGTTCCGAACTGCAGGCGTCATGGTCTGGTGAGCCATCGCGTATGACAGCCGGTCTTCCCTCGCAGTGATCCGAAGGACATTGACAGCTCAGCGCTATACATTCAGGAGATCCTCCGGCCCCATGTGCTGCCTTTCCTGGCAGGGCTGCCCGGAGCCCTTTTTCAACAAGATAATCCCGTCTGCACACGGCTCGGGTTTCCCAGGACTGTCTACATCATGCTTCGACGCTTCCGTGGCCTGCCAGATCACCTGATCTATCGCCCATCGAGCACGTGTGGGACCAGATGGGACGCCAGCTTTTTCCATGTCCTAGTGTTCGTGATTAAGAGCGTCAGTTGCAAGAAGTGTGGGCCAATCTGCCCCAGGATAACATACGGCGTCTCTTTGGCTCTATGCCGGACCGTATCACCGCATGTATCTGAGCACCAGGCTGTCAGACGTGGTGCTAACGCTGACCAGAATGTGTACCATATGTCCGCGGAAAATCGTCCTGCTGCTGTGATATTGTAATCAATTCTGTCCTTGGTATGTACCATCTCACTACTAAAATCTCATTTCAATGCCACGAATCCTTCTTGATCCCCGGAGTTTTATGACAATGAGTGCACTTGAAAGCGTTCTGATTCCGAAGTCCAGTCGTTGCTACTGGCTTCATGTGGGGTGTTTCCACTAACATGTGTATATACTGTAGTTGCAGCAAGAATGCTGTTCTGCTGGGGAGATTCATGGAAGGAATGGCATATGATTTCAGCATTTTCTGATTGCTCGGTGAAAGGTCCAGTAATTCCGATTTCAAATCACATTCGTGGTCACCTTCAGTAAAATGTTTAGAGCAAATTCTGACATGTTTCACATTGCCAGCATCTTTTCGTTTACATTTGAGTAACTACGTTTTTTACAACATTTGATCTTTTGGGAATGCGTGATAAATAATCCCAGTTGGGAATGCGTGGTAATAATCACGTCATGCGCGATGTTTTTCTCTGATGGGTCATGGGTGCAGGGCAACAGCAAAACTAAGCATCATTCTTAGGAAATAACAGCATGGGTTGTGAAGTTTGCTAGCAAACACACACAGTAATAGGAATATTTCTGAAGTTACTCGAACAATGTAAGCTTTAACAACACTTAATGTTTTTTCTTGCACAACGTTTACCTTTTTGTTAATAAAATAATAAAATAAGTTATCTTTCTCCAAGCACAATAAAAATCCGAAACTCTCCATCACAAGGAACCGATCAGATATCGCTAAATAAATGCAAGAGTAATATGTAGTAAATGAATGTAAATAAATCATTGAGGGAAACGATTTCCCTCTACAGCTACGTCATGCGCGATTCGCTTAAAAATGCTCTCACTACTGCGTATCTAAATGAACCACCTCTGAGACAAAGGCTATTATAGCTATCAAGAGTAACTTTTATGTTTAAGAGTTTTGTGAAATAATACTATAAAGCAGTACATTTCACCTTAGTTCGCTGTTGCTTCAAAAAATCACGATGAAAAAAATACGTAATTTAAGTACTCCTGCAGAAAAAAAAACCCCATTACAAACGCATTCAGAAAAATAATAAGCTCCAATAGAAAATAAAGTGACTAATTAACCCATATCAAAAATAAAACACATTTCATCATAGAACAATTAAAGTTCTACTCGATGGCGTACCGGAAAATCACGAGGCTCCCAGCAAAAAATATTTCGATGCCCTTTTGCGAAAATCTATTAGTTTTCCATTAACTGACAATTTTAACTTCCATGCTATTAAATTAGCTTTACGGACGTTTAAATAAAACAAATTCTTTAGAACCTGGAAGTAGGTTTCGTAAAACCAAAAACTTTATTGCGTGAAACAAAAATGTGCATATTGTAATTAAAATGATTGCCCAAGTTTTATACTGATACAAAGTACTACAAAACACTTATGCCAAAGTTAATCAAACCATGCAAATTTTATTCTTTTTAGAGAACTAAATGATCACATGTCTCATGATCACACGTACGAAACATGTAACTGCCGTGTGATAGTGTCTAATGACCTTTTCTGGTGTACACGAAAATTCAGAACAGAAGTGAGCAAATAAGTAACAATTAAAAATTGTAGGACAAAAAACGCAAAGCTACTTAAATTATTTACTCTTGAATATAAAAACACACTTAACATAATGGACTAATGTTTTGCATATAGCGAACAATTTTCTCTTGACTTTATTACAAAAAACAAACAAACAAAACGCAGGTCTCTGCTCTTTCGAAGAATACCTTTTAGTTTATTATATCCTTGAGGATGCGTAGCTGTGTGCAAACAACTGGATCACATAACATCTTGTCATCATTGGTATAAAAATTCCCCTCTTTAAACTGATATATTTTTCACATTCTCTTGTTAATTAATATACATGCATAGGAACTATTGTTGTTGCTGTGAACAGAGTTGGAAACGGGTCAAAGATTTTGGACCCGACCCGGACTTCACAAACTCAATTTATAACTTTACATAATCATATACAGTATACTGTATATATATATATATATATATATATATATATATATATATAACGGGATGTAAGGTCAGGTGATGCGTAACATCACAGCCTCCCCTTGACAAATGTCAACCCCGCCTTCTCGTGGTGCATCCTGTTCCTACTAAAGGGGCTCTGACGACCGCCAATAGCGGTATAACTATACCATCGGGATTAGAGGAAATTCTATCCCACACTCACCAACCCACTTGGCCAGCGTGGTGAGTTATGGCCAAACCCCTCCAAAATGACTCCACAACTTAAATCTTGGCCCTCAGTCTCCGGCAGCTGGAATGTACCTGGCCAAGGCAGCGGCCAGTGCGACATGAAGGCAGAGGGTGCTAAGAATCCCCGGAGGACCGGACTAGGCTGCCATCTGATGCTGACCTTGGCAACGTACAATGGACGCTCCCTATCTTCTGATTCAAGGCTTCTTGAATTGGAAGAGGAACTACAAAGGATCAAGTGGGACATCGTGGGGCTAAGTGAGGTAAGGAGAAAAGGAGAAGATCTCATCGAACTGAAAAGTGGACATCTCTTCTACTATCTTGGGACAGATACTGGCAGAACTAGTGGTGTTGGATTTATAATAAACAAGAAACTGAAGGACAAAGTTGTAGAAGTTGAAAGTTCCTCTGACAGAGCTGCGCGGCTTGTTATCCAACTCTCGAAAAGATACCAGGCTCAGATTATTCAAACTTATGCACCCACCACAAGTCATCCTGAAGAAGAAATTGAAGAATTTTATGAGGAAATTTGTCATCTAAATAATAAAGGTAAGCAGCACTTGAAGATAATTATGGGAGATTTCAATGCAAAAATAGGGCAACGGCAACAGAATGAAACTTTAGTAGGTAAATTCGGTCACGGCAACAGAAACCAGCGTGGAAATACTCTCGTTGAGTTTGCAGAGGCAGAAGGGTTTTTCATCTTGAACTCCTTCTTCAAGAAAAAGCCACACAGGAAATGGACATGGAGACATCCAAATGGGACGACAAGTGAAATTGATTTTATTATGTGTAACAAAAAATTCGTCATAGAAGACTGCAGTGTGCTAAACAAGTTCAACACAGGTAGTGACCATAGATTGGTGAGATGTAAGATGCACCTCAACACTAAACTTGAACGTGGCAAGCTCATGAGACAAACAAAATGTATTGACATAACCAACCTTAAAAAACACCATAATACCTTCAAGTTGGAACTGAAGAACAGATTCTCTGCTTTAGAAGGCCTAACATCGGAAGAAGTGGATATTTCTGAAGTTAACAGAAAAATAACCAAAGCTCTTATGGAAACAGCAACAAAATTAGTTGGGTCTAAGAACAAGTTGCATGTGAACAAATTATCAGGAAAAACCAAAATGTTGATGCAAAAAAGAAGAGAGATGAGGACAACTAAAGAAGATGTGACTTCCAAAGTGGAATATATAGAGCTATGCAAGACAGTACGAAAAAGTATCACTGAAGACGTAAGAAAATTAAACTGTGAACTAGTGAGGAAAACAATTGAAAACAACCAAAGCCTAAAGATAGCAAAGGGACATCTCAGTAAGGGAAGAAAACAGATTATGGCACTGAGAAAAGAAGATGGTTCTGTAACAAGAAATAGAGGCGAAATTTTGACAAGAGTGAAAGATTTCTACTCCAAATAATATGAAAGGGATGATACATGCACTCCAGACATCATGAAAGATACCAGTACCAGAGTTCCTCCAGTCCTTCCAGCAGACGTTGCACATGCAATCAAGAACATGAAGCGGGGAAAAGCTCCAGGAGAAGATGGAATTACTGTAGACATCATACAAGAAGCAAGTGGAGAAATCGAAACAGTACTCGCCCAAATTTTCACTCGATGCCTAAATGAAGGAAAGATTCCTGAGGATTGGAACACCGCTACAATGATCCTGCTACATAAGAAAGGTGACATTGATTATCTCGGAAACTACAGACCTATCAGCCTCCTATCAGTAGTTTATAAAATCTTCACTAAAGTTCTTTCACACCGCTTGAAGGTGACACTGGACATGGCTCAACCGAGAGAACAAGCTGGATTCAGGAGTGGCTACAGCACAATAGATCATATCCATGTGCTGAGAGAACTAATTGAAAGAGCGAGGGAATATGAACTTCCATTGTGCATGGCTTTTATCGATTATGAAAAAGCATTTGATTCGGTGAAACCATCAGCAGTTACAATGGCTCTGAAAACCTGCGGTATTGAAGATGCATACATTAATATTATTAATAACATCTATGAAAATGCAAGTGCAAAGATTAGGCTGTTTGAAAATACAACACACATAAAAATTGGAAAGGGAGTGAGACAAGGTGACACCATATCTCCGAAGCTCTTTAATGCCACATTGGAGGGTGTTTTTCAGTCACTGAGCTGGGAAAACAAGGGGATAAAGATTAATGGAGATTATCTAACCCACCTTCGTTTTGCTGATGACGTAGTCATTTTTGCAACTAGCCCATCAGAGCTGCAGAGTATGATCCAGGAACTTGCTGACAAGAGTAAAGAAGTGGGATTAAAAATGAACTTTCAGAAGACAAAAGTGATGTTCAATGCTTTTACAAGAAATGAAGATTTATCGATTGATGGAGAAAAGCTGGAGATAACAGACACGTACGTTTATCTTGGACAGCAGATATCAAGTGAGGGTCACATTGATGAAGAAATTAATCGGCGTACAAAACTTGCCTGGAGAGCTTTTGGAAGAAACAGCATAATTTTCAAGAGCAATATGCCATTATGTCTTAAAAGAAAAGTGTTTGATCAATGCATCCTTCCAGTGCTTACGTATGGTGCAGAGACGTGGACCTTAACTAAAAGAGACATACTAAGGCTGCAGACAACTCAAAGCAGCATGGAGAGGTGCATACTTGGTGTAACCAGGAGAGATAAGAAGAGGAACTCGTGGATCCGAAAAATGACAAGAGTGGAAGACATCATGATCAGAGTTAAATCCCTGAAATGGCAGTGGGCTGGACATACTGCCAGAAGGACAGATCATCGATGGACAGCCGAAATTTTAGATTGGATTCCAAGGGACAGGAAAAGACCCAGAAGAAGACCACATGGGAGATGGGTGGATGAAATTCGAAAGTATGCAGGGGTGACATGGAGGAGACTGGCACAAGACAGACCGTTGTGGAGGAAACTTGGGGAGACCTTCGTCCAGCAGTGGATTGATAATGGTTGACAATGATGATGATGATGATATATATATATATATATATATATATATATATATAAGAACACTAATAAGAAAGCTAAAGCACTTAAATACAAATCATAAAAAAGCCCTAAATCTCCTGATGCGCAACGCAGCAATCCTGACGGAAAGGCTATATAGGCAAATAATAATTAAAACAGACCAAGGAAGCCCACAAACACCCAAACAAAACACACAATACATACCACTAAAGGAACAAACAATTCCCACATACTTGCAAAAAGCCCTGAACCCCAAAACACCCAAAAACACAAAAGTACTCGAACCCTTTACACTGCTAATGTACCGAATGGAGCCCAAAATACAAACAAGAAACAAATACAGAACAGCACCACAGCCGCCTCACTTTAAAAGGTGAAACACAAAACAAAAAAAGAACCGAGACGACACTAAAATCAAATTAAAACGGTCGTCATCAGGGAAGCACCAGGGCGGCTTTCTTGGTTCTGAAACCAAGAAAGCTGCCCCGGTGGCGCAGTGGTCTAAGCGATGGCCTCTGATAATTCGTCCAAAAGGGGTCCGGGTTCGAATCCCAGTGAGGCATGGATGTTGTGTTTGTCTTACGGCACTGGTTCTCTCCCTTCCCTGGAACCAGTGATCCTAAATTAGGGACGGGCGACTGCTTATAGCCCATTGAGTTGCTCACGGTGGTCGTTAAACCTCCAATCAAAAAAAAAAAAAAAAAAAAAAAAGAAACCAAGAAAGGGACGGACAAAATCCAAATGTCCCCTTGGTCGTGTTCCCAAAGCCACAAGACCAAAAGAACAGAAATAAAGACAACAAACCAAAAAGATTAAGTACAATCAGGATTAGTTCTACCTGGAAAAAGAAGGCCGGAAACGAAAATAACCGAAGAAAGCAAGAACGAACACGAAAAAGTAACGTGAAACCACAAAGATCGTTACAACACCTAACACCAAGAACCACTGATAAAGAATCAAGAATGAAGAATGCCAAAGCTGCACAAGGGCAAAGGTTAAGCTGATAAGGAAGTAATGGTATACGGTTTAAACAAAACCTGTTTGCCAAATGGAGGAATGTAGCTTATTTTTATAGGCTAGGCGTAAGCTTGTGTGAAGAAAGCAAGGGGTTATGTGGCCACAAGTGGTCTACCGAGTGGTACTTAGAGTTTCTAACTATTTAATATTGTCAGATAAATTGTTAATAAGAGTACTGCAATTAAATGTGTCAAAAGAATGAAGTTTGTGATTTTTGAGTAATTGTAAAAATATTTTTTGATAAAAGGTAAAGGAAATTGATTAGAAATGAATTGTTCAAAAAACAATTTACAGTTATAAATCAAATTATCAGAGGTAGTACAAATACGTAAAAACCGGAAAAATTGAGAAAAAATTAGGTTTCTGTGAACTAAAATGGAGACATTTGAAAACCAGTTATCAAAGAAGTGTACCTGAAAATTAAAGGAACGTCTTTTATCATACAGGTTGACCCCAAGTGACCTTGTTTGAGAAAGTGTAATTTCCAAATCCAAGTAAACTATTATATTTGTTGATGGTTGGTCTTTTCCAAGATCAAATCTTGTGGATATATGAAATGAGCGGAAGAATCAAAATTAGGAAAATCTATTGCAATTAAATCATCAGTATATCTAAAAACTCTACCAGAAAAGTGATTATTTTCCACAAATGTAGCTTCAAATGAGTGTAAACAAAGATTAGCCAGGATACTAGAAAAATTACTGCCCGTTAACTCAGCGTCAGTGACGTTAACTCACTAACGCGGAGTTAACGGCAAATTTAGATGCAGCCTATGAAAAAATTAAAAGTTCTTGTGAGAATTTCTTGAATCTTGGAAGCTGGTGGACTCTTCGCCGCATTTTTCATTTAGAGATAAGAATTACTCGCTATGCATCTCTGCCAGCTTCAAGCTATATTCCGCTCGCTCAGAAGTTGGCTTCAAAAAGGCTATTGTCAATATTCAAAATACTGACGACAAATGTTTCGTATGGAGCATTATTGCGGCCTTACACCCTGTTGAGAGGCAGTGCAATCCTCATCGTGTGTCCTACTACACTCGTTTTGAAAACGAGCTAAATTTGCAAGGTATTGATTTTCCAACTCCAATTCACCAGATTTCAAAATTTGAAAAAAATAATGAATTTCTTTCCGTGAATGTGTTCGGCCATAAGGATGGAGTTGTCCCCCCCCCCTACGCATTAAAGAGGAAAAAAAGCCGCTAACCATGTAAATTTACTTTTTTTTTTAGCAATGGGGAGAAAACGCACTATTGCATCATTAAAAATATGAGCAGACTGTTAGGTGATTTGACGAAACATGATGGCCACGCATTTTACTGCAATTACTGCCTTCATCGTTTCACATCTCTAAACCTCCTAATAGATCACATTCCATACTGCTCCATACACGGCGCTCAGAGGGTGCAGATGCCAAACGAAGACAATAAATGGCTGCAGTTTGATAAGTTTGGGCATGAGATGCGAGTACCATACGTAATTTATGCGGACTTTGAGTCTGTTTTAAAAAAAATAGATACCTGCTCTCCAAATCCTCACAGTTCCCACACAGAAGCCATATCTAATCATGTTGCATGTGGCCATAGTTATGTCATTGTGGGACCTAATGGAAATGTTTTCAAACCAGTTCAGACTGATAGAGGGAAAGATGCTGTAGAGCATTTCCTAAATTCTCTTCTTCACGAAAAAGAAGAAATTATCAAAATTCTTGCACATGTGGTGCCTATGTCATTGTCAGCAGAAGAGGAGGTCTCATTTCAGATGCAGGAGAATTGTAGTGTTTGTGGTTCAAAACTGGGCGCTGACCGCGTTAGAGATCACTGCCATATTACGGGGAATTTCCGTACTGCAGCACATTCGAGATGCAACTTAAATTTTAAGGTGTCAAAATTTATCCCCGTGATCCTGCACAGTTCGAAATCTTATGACACTCATCTGATTATGGAAAAAATTTAAAATCGACGCATTCAATGTATTGCTCAAAATATGGAGAAATACATTTCTTTTTCATTGGGTCATCTTCGGTTCTTAGATTCTTTCCAGTTTATGAGCACCTCCTTGGAAAAGTTAGTGTCGTATCTAACACCTGAAAAATTCAAAATTTTAAAGAGCCATATTCCTGAAGAGAAAATTCATCTTCTGCTGAGAAAGACTGTCTATCCCCAATGTGTACATGGACTCGTTTGAAAAGTTTGAAGAACGTGCCTTACTCCCATGAGATGCATTTTTTAGTGTTTTAACTAGTGAGTGCATTTCAGAAGATGACTACAAGCACGCTCAGAGGGTGTGGAGTGTTTTCAATGCTCGTACCATGGGTGATTATCATGACATATATTTGGAAAGTGATGTTCTCCTCCTGGCTGATGTGTTCGAAAATTTTAGGGAATTATGCATGCGGTTGTACTCTCTGGATACTTGTCATTTTTATTCGGCTGCATCACTTTCATGGGGGGCTATGCTTAAAATTACAAATGTGAAATTGGAATCACTCACAGATCCTTCCATGCATCTTTTTGTTTAAAAAGGAAGGAATATCAATGATCTCCCATCGCCACTCAAAGGCGAATAATAAATACTTGCCAGACTATGATTCATCAAAGCTCAGTACGTATATCAAGTACCTAGACATGAATAATTTATACAGGGCCGCTTGCCAATCCTTTATAGCGATCAACCATTTTGAATGGCTAGATGTAAATAAAATCAGGCGTGATGACATCCTGAAATGGAGCGAGGAGGAGGAATACGGATACATTTTAAAAGTAGATTTAATGTATCCAAGTGAGTTGCACGACACTCACTATGCATATCCACTTGCCCCTGAAGTTAGAAACACTGCTCAGGAGGAAGGCATACATCTCTCTCCAAATGTCTCAAAATTAGCACCAAATTTGTTGCCCAAGAAAAAATACATTATACATTCTCGAAATCTGAAATTGTATTTAGAATTAGGTCTCCAGTTATAACGCATTCACAAAGTTCTAAAATTTAGGCAAAAGCCGTGGTTAAAAACTTACATTCAGTTCAATACTGAATGCAGAAAAAATGCTGCAAATAATTTCGAGAAACATTTCTTCAAACTAATGAATAATACAATTTTTGGAAAAACCATTTAAAATTTGCGGAACAGAATTGACATTCATCTTGTGCAGCATGAATCGCAAGCAAAGAAATTTGTGGCATCGCCTGCCTTTCACGCTTACAAAATTTTTTATGAGGGGCTAACTGCGGTGCAGATGAAAAAGACGCAGCTCCTCCTCAATAGACCCATCTATGTGGGATTTTCCATTTCAGATATTAGTAAACTCTACATGCACGAATTCCACTATAAGCATATTTTGCCAACGTATGGAGATCGTGCGAAACTGCTTTTTACTGATACAGATTGACCATGTTACGAGCTACAGACTGAAGATGCCTATAAAGACATGTTACAAAACATTCATTTATATGACACTTCAGACTATGAACCTACACACATGCTCTACGGCGAAGAAAATAAGAAAAAATTAGGAAAAATGAAATATGAACTTTTGGGAGTTCCGCTGAAGAATTTGTGGGATTGCGCCCTAAAATGTATAGTATAAAATCTGGAAAAATCGAAAAGAAAACAGCGAAAGGAATTTCTCGAAATGTGGTAGAGATGAAAATGAGACATGAAGACTACAAAAATTGTCTTCTAAAACATCATATAACGAGAGAGTCTATGACAAAAATTGAAAGCAAGAAACACCACTTGCAAACTGTCTCCCTTCAAAAGCGCGCTCGTTCGCCCTTGGATGACAAGCGATACATTCAGAACAATGGAATTGACACTTTGGCGTATGGTCATTACAAAATAACCCCTTAAAGAAGTTTAAACTGTATATATACATTTCTTTTCGATTGTAGAAGCATTTTGCGCTCACCATTTAAAAAATATATACGTTTCGTTTCGGGGGAGTCAACTTGTGGGGGAGCGGAAGTGAAATCTAAATTGGAGAAGGAATTAGGGCGAACATCAAAATTTGGGAATTTGGTTTGGAGATAATGGCCGAAACCATATGAGGAATCACATTTCAAGGTCTTCTAAATAGCTTAACATTTAGAAGTCGGCCTGCTAGATATATTCTCGTTTGAATATCTGGTACCCCACTGATGACTTGCGTGATCCCAGAAAAAAAAAAAAAAAAAAAGATTCACACACAAAATAATTTCACAAAGAAAAAAAGCATTCGTGAAACTTTGTTTTCATTATACAGAACATGTAGATTTCTAAAGCATTTTTGTCTATGTCAGCATTTTAAATAATGAAAATCGTCCTTTGATTAATATTTAGAAATCAAAAACCATTCCCATAGAACTGTTAAAACTCCCTGTTACCCTACGACATTTTTCTGGAACTCTAAAATTTACAATCTCAATATTAGGTTTTGACATGTATTTTGTTAAACAGAAATTACCATGATGAAATTTTCGTTTCAAATATTACCTTCGCTCTAAAACTTAGAAATGAAAACCCATCCTCTTATATTTGGTAAAACTCCATGTTGCTCTTCGACGTTTTTCAGATAATCGAAAATTTGCGATCTCAAGTAATTTCCTTTAACTTATATTTAGCTATTCAAAAAATATTGCCTTTAACACGAACGAAAAAAACAGCATTGCTACATCCTGTGGGATATGTATTTTTACACGCTCAAAACAAAAAAGAAAGAAAGAAAAGAAAAACGAAGAAAGAAGCACTGCTTCATTTGAAATCAGTATTATTAAGAAAAATTGACGGAAATGTATCGCCAATCAGAAAAAATGAGCTTCACCAAATGAACAAGAAAAAATCACTTATATATACAAATTTAAAACATATATATATATATATATATATATATACATATTTAAACACTTATGTATACACATAAAATATGCAGTTATATATATACACATTTAAGCACGTCCATATGTACAAAGAAAAAATAAAGTTCATCTTCACATAAAAAAAAAAACTGTAACATCTTACACACACACACATAAGAAAAGTTGCATCAAATAAACAACAAAACATGAACTTCATTGTATATACACATTTAAATACGACTGCATGAACAAAGTCCAGAGAACCACGATCAAATGAGCAAACACTTCCGCCACACAAACCCTAACTCAGGTGGGGAAAACTACATCCCGATGTGGACATAATGATGAAGGTCGTTTTGTTCAAAACGCAAACAGCTCCTACTGCACTGGGAAACTGAACAATTGGGAATCATAAGTGCGGTGCGTCGTTTCTAAATCAAACATTCGACTACATATGACTTAAAAAATTGCCACTGGCTATTCGCATCTATTAAAAATTCCCACACTGTGGGGATTTTCAATAAAGTGTGGGGCCTACAACTTTTTTTAGTTGCGTACGAGGGTCATAATAAAAGTTCTGCACACGTTAATCTAAAACGCAAGTGGATGATGCAATCAGAAAAATGATTGCGTCATGTCAAGGTCAGACTCTCAACAACGCAGTGGTGTCAGAACGACGCACTATCACTTGATGTGTGGACGTGGGAGAGTTTGGAAATGGAAGCGTGCAGCTCCTCAGGTCGAGTCACAGCTTTAGACCAGCGCTCGTACGCGAAAATAGAAACTCTGCCGGCGAAAACTCCGACACAGATCCACACTGCCTTGCAAGAAGTTTGTGGCGAAGGAACTCTTGATCGAAGCACAATTTCTCGCTGTGCTCCGCGCTTTCGGGAGGGCCGAAGCAGCATCGAAGATGATCACCGCTCAGGCTGATCTCAAACGGCCACAGACAAAACATCTATCACCGTTGCTGCAAAGCTTCTGGAAGAGAATCGCCGTTTGACAGTCGAGGAGATTGCTCATCAGGCAAATTTGTCCACTATGTCTGTTCACAGGATTTTGAACGACTCACTGAGAAAAAGAAATCTCTGCGCACTGGGTGCCCTATCAACTCACCCCTGAGCAGAAGGCAGCCAGAGTGAACATAACATAGGATCACCTTGTAGCATTTGTGTGTAGCTGACTTACTAAAACAAAACATAAATCAAAACTTCACCTACAGTGAAATGGGAGTCACTTAAATAAAGTTCAAGAAGTTCTACTTACAGCAAATCCTTTATTGCTGTCAATAGTCACTTGATCATTTGCATCTAAACACGGTGAGGTCAACTAAACGTGGGTTAATATCCACAATAACAATTAACTATGAAACACAACACTGGGAATTGAGTGAGTATCCACAATAACACTTGACTACGAAACAGAACGCTCTCATTAAAATAGAACTCGTAACCTTGAACAATACTTAAAGGGCAATTAAGCAGTCTCGTATCCAAAAAGGGAGCATTAACATTCACATTCAAAATTCCCCTTCTCCCAGCTACTGCGTAGCCATTATATATCTCATCTTGTTTTTATCACATGCATACGCCACTTACGTACTAACCTCATGGTGTTGCCAACCTCCATTCATGTGAGAGAGAAGATATCAGGTTAAGTTTGGAAAGTGCAAAAGAGAACAAACTCAAATTTACATAGCAAAAGTAACTAAAAATGAAAGTTAAAAGAGAATATACGTCACATCATCTCCTTCTTAATTATTTTCTTTTTTTTTCTTTTTTTGCCAAGAACCTAGGAATTTAGAAGAAGTATCTCATTTGAAACGTAACTGGTCATTCATCCATCATTCAGATAAGAACTTACAAAATGAGGCATTCACCTAGACATTCGGTGAACACTTGCTAGCAGCTGATTGCACGTCCGTACATAAAGCATCAAAATATCGCATATACACCGAAGTGCCAGAAAAACTGGTACACCAGTCTAATACTTGGTAGGTCCTGTACGGGAGCGCAGGACTGCAGAAATACGACGGGGCATGGACTCCACTAGCTTCTGGAAACATGCTGTAGGCAATGCACACCATACTTCCTGCAAAGCGTTCCACAATTTGGGTGTATTCCGAGATCTCGGACTCCTGTGTTCGATAGCGCGTTGCATGGCATCCCAAATGTGTTGTATCACGTTCAGATCTAGGGACTTGGGTGGAAATGGCAACACCCCAAACTCAGATGAATGCTCCTCTAACCATAATGTGGCGTCCCGACACTTGTGTGGAGGTGCATTGTCCTGTTGGAACAGGATCAACCCATCAGCTTGAATGTAGGACAGGAACGGGTGTGCCTCGTCAGAAAGGATGCGCACATAGCGTTGGCCGGTCACATACGTTTGTAGACGTACCAGGGGTCCCAGTGAAGTCCAGCTAAGCACACCATATCATTACGGACCCTCCACCATCAGCCGGTACAGTTCCCTGTTGACAGGCGGGATCCATGGCTTCATGGGGTTTGTGCCACACACGAATTATTCCATCTGCCCGATACAGTTGGAACCGCGACTCATCAGACCAGGCTACTAGTTTCCAGTCATCAAGTGTCCAGTGGCGGTGTTGCCGTGCCCAAGGGAGGCACATAGCTCTGTGTCGTGCACCCATCAAGGGGACTTGAGTTGGGCGTCAGCTACCAAAGTCCATATCATGCAGGGTACGTTGCACAGTCCGGTCGCTGATGCTTGTTGTGGCTCCAGCATTGAATTCCGATGATACCTGCGTGAATTCCGATGATACCTGCGAGAGAGTTGCACGCCTATCGCGTGAAACGATTCTTGACAGCCGACGATGGTCACGTTCACCCAATGTCTTTTTACGGCCACACTGGTATCGTAGGTTGGAGGTTTTGCCGGAATTCTTGTAGTCACGGTACACCCTTGCAATGGTAGTCCGTAAAAATCCGAACTTCGTTTCTACCTCCGAAATACTATGTCCCATCTCACGAGCGCGAACTATGACACCGCGTTGAAAATCGCTTAAATCGTTATTACTTGTTATTCTTATGCCGAAAACAGCTCTGACAGTCGGCAAGGATGTCTATCGCTTTATATACGCACTGGCGGACGCAACCGAATACGCGCATAGGTGACGTTGCTATGTGTTTTTCATAAGCTCGTCTGTATCAGTTTGGCTGGCACTTCAGTGTACATACCAACAGCATTATGATACATACTTGCAAAACTCCAAGGACCCAAAAGCGCATTGTCATACTTGTAAAGAACATTTCGAAGAAACATTTCAATACGTAACCATTTTCGTAGCAAAAACATTACATGGTCAGATCAAATGAAACGTATTTGCAGAACTCCAATGACCGAAAAAGCGCATTGTCATACTTGGAACGAACATTTAGAAAAAACACATTTCAATACGTAACCATTCTCGTAGCAAGAATATTGCACGGTCAGATCAATCTCTTGAAAAAATCGCACTGGACTTTAACATAAGATAATCATGCTAACGACGACAATATAGGACAAAGTAGAGCAACATAGTTATAAATTAAAGTTGCTAAATTTTGTACCCAACGAGCAGCTGATTACGTGTGAACAATTTTATGTAAAACACATCAATACAACGTTAACATAAGGAATAATTTATAGGCACATCAAGTAACAGCTAAGCAGTGGATCTCACACATGCATGAAGTGACATAGGTAGTAAAAAAAACTGCGTTATGCAAAAAAAAAAAAAAAGAAATAAAAAAATAATAAGGCACATTAAGTGTTTAGGCAAAGAACACATCCGTCGTCAACACCTGATAACTGCTCAGGGAAGACATAAGACATTCGAACTGAGTTAACTGAACATAGAACACTTGAGCACAGAAAACATTATGTAAATTTTAGTTTGTTGAAAAAAACCCACTGAACTTGCAGGGAAAAAACAACAACATAACAAGTGTTAAACACAAAAAACAACAACACATTAATCATAGCACAAGAACACAGAACATTTGTAACACTTGGCAGCTAGGACCTACTTTTGACTACTCCCATGCATTCGCACATCGAATTTTAGATGGGATAGGGGAAACCCTGGAAAACCCTACACTGGGAGTTAAGCATATTCAGATATGAGAAACTGTGGTTGATGTGATTTTCGTGCCGGAAGGGCAACACATAAAACATTGACAATCATTGAAAAATAGAAACTTGCTCTCGGCGTATAAAGGACTATGAAATTTGCGGTAATATGCTTCGTACGCAATTAGAACAAGTAAGTACTCAAGTAAAAAGCAATTTAATATTTTAGCAAATACACACAAGGTAGTAAATAGTAACACTGTACTAGTGATCCGATTTATTGGAGTAGGAAATAAACACATAAGCGTTTCCAAGCTTTCGCACATCAACCAGATGGCTTTTTCAAGGAAGTTAGACAGAAACTGCAAACTGAAAAATAGAACGCTTAACAATTTGAACGCGGGAACTTGACAATAAATAGATGCGACGTTACATTCATTTAAATATACGAGGCATCACGTTTGTTGCACGCGGGATCCTGGTAGAGAAAAGGCGTTACTTGAAGAATTGGTTCCAAATTCGTGGCAACTCGAGCGAGACACAATCATTGCCTAAATAACGTAGCTGCATTTCAAGTATCGCTGTTGGTAATGATATCCAAGGTTTCCCGAATGGCTGTACATTTAGGGGTAGAGTAGCTAGCTAATTTCTTTATATCATCCCACATAGGAGTAGCTGACTTGAATTTGACTTCTCTGGATAGTGCCGTGGTTACTTTACCGTATTTTGTGTCCCTTTTATGTTCGTTGACTCTGATTCCAAACGAACGCTTGGTCATTCCAATGTAGTATCGTTTAGAGCCGTTCGGATACTGTAGGGGATCGCATAAACGCTTGCCACGCAGGAGAGAGGTGGTTTTTCACTATTTCTCTTTAGTACAGTATGTAAAGATGCAGGGGACCTTATGCAGACGCCGTAGTTCATCTTCTTGAGGGCGTTTTTGAGTTTGTAAGACACACTTGGTATGTAGAGAATTGAGCCTAAATAACGTAGCTGCAACACAGGAAGACTGGAATGTTTGGCTCTGGCTTTTTGGAAAAAGCTACTTATCTAATTCAATGAATATCCTGCATCAGTGGCTAACTTGATGACGCTTTCAATTTCGTGTTGTCTAGAATGGGTATCAGAAGAAACGGCGAAGGCTCTTTGAATTCGAGAACGGAAGATAGCTGCTTTTTATTCTGCAGGATAGAAAGAGCTGCGGAGCATCAGGTTGGGGATGGACGTGGGTTTATAGTAGACTTGTGTACCGAGGCAGTTGTCAGATGATTTCCTCAATAAAACACCCAGATAAGGTAAAGCGTTGTTGCTTTCAAGCTCCATCGTGAAATTGATCGTAGGATGTATATCAATGATTTTATCAAAGAAAATTGGAAGAGTCTCTTTTCCGTGGGGCCATACAAAAAATACGTCGCCTGCATAACGCAACCAAGTGGTAGGCCGTGGGGTAATGCTGGAGAATATATTCCGCTCAATTGGGCAAAGTATTGCTTCTGCAAGGACGGATGGGGGTACCCCTTAAGTCGACGCTCCAACTCGTCCCAGAGGTGCTCGATACGGTTAAGGTCCGGGCTCTGCGCAGGCCAGTCCATTCGATTAACCCCATTGTCACCATACCAAGCCATGGTGGACCTCGCAACATGACAGGTGGCATTGTCATCCTGAAAGTAACATGCGTCCACCCCGTAAAATTGCCACAACGTAGGAAGCGCATGGTCATCCAAAATGGTGCAGTAGGTCTCGGCGTGGAGTCTACCAGGAATTGCGACCAAGGGTCCTGTGCCATACCAGGAGAAACACCCCCATAGCATAATTCCACCGCCGCCGAACTTCACAGTTGGCACAATACATTCCGGCAGGAGGCGTTCTCCAGGCAGACGCCAAACCCAGACCCTGCCATCCGAATGGTACGGTAGAGGGTGAACCTTGATTCGTCGCTCCAGAGAACCTGTTTCCACTGTTCAACGGTCCACTGTCGACGTTCTTTGCACCACGTTAGCCGAGCAGCGCTATTGGACTTGGTGATCAAAGTCTTGTGGGCGGCAGCACGTCCATGATAACCGAGCAGATGGGCTTCCTTACGGATGGTATTCACCGAAAGGACACTCTCGGATGCCTGTTGAAACTCCTCGCGGATGTGGCCCATCAATTTGGTGCGGTTCTTCCGAATTTTTCTGTCCAACACCCGTCGGTTTCTAACTCCCAGTTTTGTGGGTCGGCCGGGTCGGGGAACATTCAGACAGTCACCTCTCATCTTCCACTTTCCAATCACGTTGGCCACTGTCGATTTTGGGTACTTCAATTCGCTGGATATGTCACGTATGGATCGGCCATTTCTGTGATACCCGACGATTACACCTTTCTAGAAATCAGAGAGCTCCAAACTGCGTTGCATCTTGCATGCGACTGGTTGCGTTGCTGTTTCCCACACGATATTTAACGGCGGCGGCTGTGACATGTATCAGGACCGCAGATATCGCCGATTGCAGGGGTGTCCAATTACTTGTTGGTAGATAGTGTATATATATATATCAGGGGCGAATATGCTGGGTGTGCGAGGCACACCCACACAGAGTCGCAATTTAACCTACATTATCGATATTATTTTTTCAGATTCATTTTAAAAATCTCGCCAGAGTTTGTCCTAAGGCTTCGAGTGGTGTTTAAAATTAATTTGCTCGTATAATGTTTTCATTAAGTGGAGAAGTTTCGTTTAGTAAGCATATCACATTCGTGTTAAGATCCTCGGGTGTGCGGTTTCGCGTGCGCACATCCGACGATGTCAAGCAACTGTGTTACAAGCGCTACCCACATGGCGCTGTAGTTCATGTTCTTATTTCCTTGTGGTTTCAAATATAACTACATTATCGATATATTTGAGCACCGCTTGCAGTTCCACGGAGCAGTACAATTCAACGTTGTGATACGAGTTGCTGTTTTATTGTTTTCTTTTTCTTTTTTTTTTTTTTAATGTATTTCTAATAAAACTTGCCGAAGTTTTTCCTAAGGCTTTGCGTGTGTATCTAAAATTAATTCCCTTGTGCAATATTTTCGTTAAGAAGTGAAGGTTCGTTGCTTGTTCGGTAAACACAACATTGTAAGTAATATTTGCAGCTGTGGGGTTGCTGTTTTATCTGCGGAAACCCCAGGTTGATAAAGCAACTGTAATACGAAGCTCTCCAGATGTTTTCATTTTCTTGTGGTTTCAACGCAGATGCTACACTTTCCAGGGTGTGCGCTCTTAAAAAAGCACCACTGGTCGTACTTGATTGCGTTTGGAATAGCGTAAACACAACTCAACGTTCTGTTAGAGTTACTATTTTTCTGTCTATTCGTCCCTGTGTTAATCAATGCGTTTATAAGCACAGATTTAAATATACAATTTGAATTTGAATTTTGATAGCCATTTAGGAAGGGGAACAGTGTTGACGATGTACTAAGTGTCATATTTCTGCCCGCGCTTTTGCAGATTGCGTAAATATAGTTAAGAAAGGTAAGCCTCGTCCTGTATTTAAAAATCATAAAAAATAACGAAATTCCTGTGAATTATACACTGAGTGGCCACTTTATTATGACCACCCGACAGTTTTGAGCAAATTGCTGCACTCTGTTGCCGCCAGAGGGCGAGGCAAGTATAAAAAGGGAAAGCTTAGTGCTTGTGACAGTAGTAGAAGGGATTTTATGGTGACGAGATGGGTAAAAAATGCGATTTGACGGACTTTCAACGTGGGATGATTGTAAGAGCTCAGAGCCATGGAGCGAGTATCACCTAAACCGCCGCATTCGTGAAATCTTCCAGAGCAGCTGTTGTTAAGTGTTTAAAGACTGGACTGTCAGCCAAAAAACTGGTTCTCTACGTGCAACGTGTGGTCGTCATCGACTAGTGACTGCTCGGACGGAACGGAGAGTGTCCAGACTGGTAACAGACAACAGAAGGGCAATAGTGCAGCAAATTACAGACCGTCTTAATCAGGGATCACCTCAAATGATCTCTGCACGCACTGTTCACCGTACACTGCATCGGATGGGATATGACAGCCGAAGGCCTGTTTGAACACCTCTGCTGTCTGCAGTTAACAAGAGAAAACGTCTCCAGTTCGCACAGGAGCACAAGGATTGGACAGTCGATAATTGGAAACAAATTATGTGGTCCGATGAATCACGTTTTCAGTTCCACCATGCCGACGCCCGAGTGAGAATTTGGCGGAAACAGCACGAAAGCATGGACCCCAAATGTATTGCTACAACCTTTCAAGCAGGTGGAGGCAACGTTATGGTTTGGGGAATGTTTTCTTGGCATGCTTTGAGCCCTTTAATTCGTGTTGATCAACGTCTGACTGGCACATCATATCTAAACATCGTTGCGGAACAAGTGCATCCTGTCATGTGGATGGTTTATCCCAATGGCGATGGCTACTTTCAGCAAGATAAGGCGTCCTGCCATAGCGCTTGTATTGTACAGGATTGGTTTCAGGAACATGCCGGTGAGTTTACTTTGCTTAGGTGGCCACCGCAATTTCCAGATCTCAACCCCATTGAGAATTTGTGGGATGAAGTTGAACGAGCCATCAGACAGCTGGATCCACAACCCTGCAATCTCACACTCCTGGAAAGTGCTATTCATCAAGCATGGTCTCAGATTCCACAAACCACCTATCAACATCTCGTGGAGTCCATGCAACGAAGAATCGACGCAGTATTAAAGGCAAAATGTGGCCCAACAAAGTACTGAGGGGGTGGTCATAATAAAGTGGCCACTCAGTGTGTATATACACTGCTGGCCACCCAAAATGCAACACCAAGAAGGACACGAGATGGCTAAGCCAGATTTACTGGACACAAAACAGCAGATACAAAGATGAAACGATTAAGCTTACAGGCCCGTGCGACTTGCAGAACACGCAGACATCAGTAGTTCGTGTGGCCCCCATATCTGGCAATAACGGCCCCTACACGCCGCGGCATCGAACGAAAGAGACTTTGGATGTGGGCTTGGGGTATGTCAGTCCAGGCTGCTTCCATACGTTGCCACAGATCATTAGGCGTAGCCGTGGGTGGTGCTTGCCCGGACACTCGGTTGCCGATCATTGACCAGACGTGTTCGATGGGCGACATATCGGGAGAACAGGCGGGGGTCACGGCAGCAGTGACACCTGGTGGGCCGTGAAGAATTGTTGCACGATGCGTGCCACGCGCGGGCGCTCATTGTCCTGTTGAAACGTGGCCGCTGGAGGGTCCTGCAGGTAAGAGAAGACTACAGGCTCCGAAACGTCGGAGATTTAGCGGTGGCTGTTGAGTGTACCGGCGATGCGTACCAGAGGGGTGCGGGTGTAATATCCAATTGCGCCCCAAACCATAACGCCTGGCGACGGACCGGTATAGCGATGCATAATGCAGGCGTCATACAATCTCTCGCCGCGGTGCCGCCACACGCAGATCCGACCATCGTGGTGTTGCATGCAGAAGCGGGATTCGTCGGAGAAGTCAATGTTGTGCCATTCCGTAGTCCAGTTGCGGCGTTCAACGGCCCACTACCGCCGCTCTCGCCGGTGGTGTAACGTCCATGGTAATCGGAGCAATGGGCGCCGTGCGCCAAGTCCCTGCTCCTGCATACGACGTCGAACAGTACGTGCTGACACAGGCTGTTGCGCAACACACCCTAATTCCTGCGCTAACGTTCGTGATGTGGCGGTACGAGCCGTCAATGCCCGCCTCACAACATGCCGGTCTTCTCGTTCGGTGGTGTGCCGGTGCTGCGGCAATCGCTCACGTCGGTCCGTCCGTCCCTCCTGAACCCACTGAATCTATACTCGCCTCACTGTGGCTGGATGTCATCCCACACGGGCGCCTATGTCTCGGTACGATAAACCAATGTCGCGATAAGCCATTATTCGTCCTCTGTCGAACTCCGAAATGTGTTGGAATGACTGCCGTATTCTGCGACGAGGCATCAGAAAGCTTCCCACGCACAGGTCCGGCAGAACAACCCACTTCCATTTCTTACACCCCGCCTTCTGTGCACCCTTCTTATAGCGCTTCTCGGTGGCGTGCCGGGCGCACATGATTTGCATATGCCCTGCAATGCTAATCGTTTGCATGTCCTCTCGCGGGCGACGCATGCTGCGAATGTCAGGCCATTCGGATGCTTTTTTCTTGGTGTTGCATTTTGGGTGGCCAGCAGTGTATATATATATATATATATATATATATATATATATATATATGTTTATATAGACACACTCACGGACAACGAAATTAACGCACCTAGAAGAAGGCATGCTACAACTGCGAAACTTCGTTCGTGAAACGATGCTGTGAGCGATCCCGAACACCTCGGCCACACTAGTCACACTTCGACCTTCTTCCAACTTCCGAATGACGCGACCTCTGGTAAAGTCATCCAGATGTCGTCTACTGGATTGCCTGTTGGCCATATCACACGATGGCAGCAACTCGACGTCGTTCAAACCGATGTACACCATGCAATAACTTTCATCGGATTGCTGAGAGTACACCGCCCGTGTGCTTTATACCCTTCCGACACTCCCCCCTTCCTCCCACGTCATGCTGCATATATGCGCATGCCCTACCGTACCGGACCATAGTCTATATCCTGAGTGTTCTTTCGGTCCGTTCTGCCCGCTCGTTCCGCTGTTATGCTAATTTCTCCTCTTCGTCCTTAATTTTTGCACACCAGTGTAATAGTCCGATTTAAAAAAATTATTTTTGCATTAGGAAGCTTGAAATGTGCGAATGATCGTCCTTTATTTCGTTTTTTTTTTACGATGCAAAATTTCGCCTCTAGAGGGCCTAAATGCAGATGATATCGAATTCAAAACACGATCTAATCCATATATTTGCTTCTAAACCTAATTGAAAAAAAGATTTTACTTTTCGATTTAATTCAAGTCGAAGATTATTTTCGGCATAGTCACGTTTCCAAGTAACGCATATATTATCCGCTAGGGGACGTAAAAGTAAATTGCTTTTCCCAAGATATCTCAGCTTCTAAAACTCCGATTTGAAAAATGTTTCCTTCAGCGGATACAGCTCGTGATGGAAAATATTTTGCATATAATTTCTAATTTTTTGGGGGAAATGGTTTGGCCACCAGGGGGCGTAAGCGTTGATTTCTGTTCCTAATGTATTTGCAGCAAAAACTGAGCTTCTAAAATCTCGATTGTGAAAAATTCTTTCGTAGACCGATAATACTCACATAGACAAACTTTTTCGGAATATTTTCTTCTTAAAATAATGTATGGTTTCTCCGCCAGGGGAGAAGATTTATATCTTGTTTTGGTCAATAGCTCTGCTTCTAATGATGCGATTTGAAACATTTCTTCTTTGTTGGGCAGAGTTTCCGGTGCGAACTGTTTCTAATATAATTTCAAAATTTTCAAATAATTCATTGACTTTCCGATAGGGGGAGTAAAGGTAAATCGCGGTTTCTCCGATATCTCTGCTTCTAAAACTCCGATTTGGAAAATTCTTCCGGCACCGGATACAGCTCCTGGTGTGAAATTCTTTTATTGCAATTTCTAATTTTTTATAAAATATGGTTTGGCCACCAGTCGGCGTAAGCGTTAAATTTCCGTTTCGTAGGTATTTGCAGCAAAATCTGAGCTTCTAAAAGCCCGATTGAAAAACTTATTCCGTGGACCGATACCGCACCTGTCGATAAACATTTGAGAATATTTTCATCTTAAAATAATGCTGGTCTCTCCACCAGAGGGCGTAGATGTCTATCTTATTTCTGTCAATATCTCAGCCTCTAAAAGTCGGATTTGAAAATTCCTTTTTTGTTAGATAGCGTATCCGGTGTAAAATGTTTCTCATATAAGTTCAAAAATTTCAAGTAATGCATAGACTTTCCGCTAGGTGGCGAAAAGGTAAATTGCGTTTTCCTCAATATCACTGCTTCTAAAACTCCGATTTGGAAAATTCTTTCTGCACCGGATACAGCTCCTGATAGAAAATTCTCGGCATATAATTTCTAATATTTCATAAAGAATTGTTTGTCCAAAATCTAAGCTCCTGAAAACTCGATTGAAAAAAATTCGTTCATGGGCCGATACCGCTCACATCGAATTTTTTTAAATAATGCAGGTTTTTCCACGGGGGGGGGATGTAGATGCATATCTTATACTTGTCAATATCTCTGCTTCTAAGAGCCCGATTTGAAAAATCCTTTCTTTGTTGGAGAGCGTTACCACCACGAATTGTTTCTCATGTAAATTCAAATTTTTCTTAACACACAAGTCTGCCAGCAGAGCGCGTAAGTTGACGTTCCCTTTTACAGCAGTATCTGCGGGATTGAAATTCCGATTGAATTTTTTTCTTCAGTCAGATACTACTGCTTTCCATTACCGGTTCCATTGATTTTGAACAGCTTTGGTAAATTTAATTCGCATATCAGAACGGATTCAAAAGACGTACTCATTACCCTCGAAAATTTGGTGTCATCTTTCTTGTTTAAATTTAGGCCGCATCGAACAACTTTTATCACACTTTCGAGAAAAGGCGAGGTGGTTGTTTCAACTTTATACAATCCGATGAAGTCCTAATGCACGATAAAATAATCTGTTACATACCGTAAGCAAACAGATAATTGTTCCCTTGTTCCAATGTCGGATGTCTTATCCGCTGTAAGCGAAAAATATGTAGACAGTTTTACTCTGTCTATGATGTTACGCACAACATCTAAGGACAAACATTTTAAAATTTCATTCTGAACCTCATGGGAAGTGAAGTTGTTCCTACGTTTAAGCCATTTTGAAAGTTCTTCATAATCTTCAGAAATCAGTTTCAAAAAACTTTTTAAATTTCCGTCATCTTCGTTATGGCCGCGAAAGGCAATGCCTTGCCTGCCTAGTAGTAAAAGTACCTCACAAATCCTTTTCAGCGATTGCTGAAATGTTTGTTGCTCTACCCCAAGTACTTCACTTAATTGTTGGGAAACAGTAATATTTTTCAAATAAGCTGAAATATTGGGGGATGCCTCCCGGTTAAAACAAAAACGTTCATGCTTTTTGAGCATTCAGGTAGCATCTTTCCAATTAGTGTAGCCACTTGTCGTGAATGCGTTTTCATCATTTCGAGCATGGACATTCATTTTAAACTTCAGGGATAATCTGCACGTGTGACAAAAAGCTGCTTTTTTGTCACTATCCCATTCCAACCATTTCCATGTGTCGAACCATGATTCCTGAAATTTCCTAGTTTGTGATCCAGGTGTTTTAGCCACTGGAAAACTGTAGTCTCTAGGTTGATTTGGAGTCAGTGTAACAGTATTACAGGCACTTTTACAGTCCTTCGATAAGACGTCCGGATCTTTAAGACTGCTGTCTTGTAAACTGTAGATTGTCGATGTAACGTTATCACCAGAACTGCTGTTTGTTGATTCCATGAGGGCAATTTCTGCTACTGAAGTGATTTCCTTGATATCACCAATACTTGCGGCTGAAGATGGGCTCTCTGTTCCTGAAGAACTGTCGTCAGCCTTTTTTTTTTTTTTTGAAATATCAGGCTAAAGAAACTTGTTTCTTTTTATTATTATTATTTTTTATTTTGGAGGCTCCTTCATTTCCAGGATGGTAATGTATCTGAAAACATTTAGTTCTGTGGTCTCGAAATTTCATTTTTGCACGCATATGGAAATTTAAGCTATACATAAATACTTTCTTTCTTCTAACAGTTGCAATGTGCTATACAGGTACAACGAAATGAAGTTATCAAACGAAAAAAGTTAATTGTTTTGTTGTTCATTCAATGCACTTGTCTTCCATTGAACGCACGGTCAGTATACACGGTCGTATCAGAATAATATGATCACACCCGGAATCACAGTGTATCCGCCAGGCGCGTCACAACAAGGTCGACCATACACACACAGTGTACTCGCCAGGCACGCATGTGACAAGGTCGACCACACCGAGGTATAAGCGGCCGGCCAGGACAGATGAGCCATAGTGCGTTAGGTAAGCACAATGGACAGAGGTAGGGATTTGACGGACGTTCAAAAAGGAATGATCATCGGCCACCACGCCAAGGGTGTAAGCAATCTCAGAAACAGCAGACTTCGTGGGTTATTCGCGAGGTGCTGTAGTAAGGGTGTACTAAGGATCGACCGCTGGCACACTGAGTACCTCCCGACGTCATAACAGTGGAGCCCCAAAGGCTATCGACCCCAGGAGAGAACGTCGCTTCCGCCGATTTATAAAGGGTAACTGACGCGCAACAGTGAGCAATTGACCTCGCAAATGAACGCTGGGGCCCCCAGGTACGTGTCCTCGATAACAGTAGAGCTAACCCTGTTACGCATGGGTCTCCGGAGTCGACGCTGCGTCAAGGCGCCCATGTTAACCCAGGTCCACCGGCAACGACGCCTACAGTTCGCAGGGGACTACCGTCATTGGACAGTGGAAGAGTGAAAAATGGTCCGGACGAATCTAGGTTTCTACTCCACAGAAGTGACGGGCAGTGGCGGATACTGCGTCAGACACACGAGAACCAACACGCGGACATTATTGTCGGTCAAGTACAGGCCGGCGGTGTCAGCGCGCATGTCTGGGGGATGTTTTTCTGGTATGGCCTGGGACCGCTGGTACCACTGGATGGGTCCCTGAACGCCAATGGCTACCTGTCCAGCCTCGCTGACCACATGCATCCCTTCATGTTGGACGTTTACCTTGGTGGTGATGGTGTCTACCAACAGGACAATGCGCTGTGCCACGTCGCTAAGGGGGTGCATGACTGGTTCCAGGAACACGACAGCGATGTCTGGGTTCTCCCTTGGCCCGCGATATCGCTCGACCTCAATCTCATAGAGCACTTGTGGGACTATTTGGGTCGACAGGTTCGACGTGCCGACTCACAACCATGCCATCTGCGGGACCTCCGTGCTTTGCTGCAGTCCGAATGAGCGCGTGTGCCTCGGGCAACCTTCCAGAGCCTCACTGAGTCCATGCCACGCCGTCATCGTCGGGGCGAGACTTTGTGTTAAGGCATTTAGCTATTTATGGCTTTATGGGCCCCCATATGTTCACTTCTAAAAATACGATAAATCGGCAGGATTACCGACTTCTTCCTTCTCCATCTGACCACCCTGTCATCAACTTTTTATTTAAGGTGGACGTCAAGTAATTTTGTTTCCTATATTTCCAATGGAAAAACTTTTGTACACATGTCCTTCACAATTAGTGTGTTCCCAAGGATGAAAATTTGAACATCGATTAAAATAACTTCATATTATAACTTGGAATACTTAATGTTTTCTAAAACATAACCATAATTATATAAACAATCAATAACTTTTCCTTTGGTGGTGTTGAAACCAGAAAAAAGATGGCGCGACCTGTACTTTGAGGACGTCAGTAGACAAACAAATGTTGCATTGCATACTTATAGTTATGTTTTAGAAAATATTAAGTATTCCAAGTTATAAAATGTAGCTATTTTAATCGATGTTCAAATTTTCATCCTTGAGAACACACTAATTGTGAAGGAAATGTGCACAAAGGCTTTTCCATTGGAAGTATAGAAAACAAAATTACTTGACGTCCACCTTAAGCACCTGCAAAAAAATTATTTGAAAAAAAAAATCTGAAATTTTCATACTGGAAGAGAAAATGCCTGGTACGACTAGCCATACCAGGCTCTATTTCTCGTACGGCTACAGCCGGACCTGCCGTATAGGCTCCACCGTCTATGGCTGTGGTCACAATAATGTGACTCGACCGTGTATATTACCTTAGATACAAGTGCTGAATTAAGAGCAAGGTGCATAATCCTTATGTTTCTCTGTAAAACGAACTGCATGGAGAATGTTTTCATTTTGTAGAAGTTTTTGGTGGAACTCAGAACAGGTACAATAAAAATTTGTTTTTACAATAAGCATGTTGGAAGGTGGATACAAGGGAAATTATTTTTAAGCGCATTTTTCATTAGAAACGTAACGTGCTTTTGATAAAATCTAAATTTTAAGGACATTTGATGACAAAAATCAATATTCGATTACAATTTGCATCCTCAAAGACACCAGATGTTTTGGGGGCCGTATAGTAACTTCGAGGACTCTCTTCAAGAATTCGGGATCTTTGGTTGATAATAATTACACTCACGGACAATGAAACTTGTGAACTAAGAAGGAAGCATCGGATTGAACAGAAATTTTATGGAAGTAATGATACAGATGAACGATACACATGATGGTAAAAACAGAGCTGCAGGACAATTACAGAGGGATCTGTGGCACGCAGTCCGGTCATCTTCAAGAGCGCGTAGCACCGCCTCGTGCGGCGATACATGCTGCAATGCAGTCCAGCATAAAGGCGAACGAACGCCTGATGTTGTCCAGCAGCAGACTGGCCCACACGTGCTGGACGGTATGCTCCAAATCCCGGATAGTGCTGCACAGCGGCAGCTGGCATTTCAACTGGTCCCACACATACCCGATAGAACACATGTTCGGGGAGCGGGGAGGCCATGGAAGTGTCCGGATATGACGTAGGCAGTCCTGGACAACCCAAGCCGTGTGCGGGCGGGCATTATCCTGCTGGTATAGCGCACCTGGAATCTCGGCCAGGAATGGGAGCACATGGAGTCGTAGGATCTCATCCACATACTGCTGGCCCGTCAATGATCCACGTACCACTGCTAGAGCTGATCGGCTATCGTAGCCAGTGGCTGCCTAGACCATAATGCCTGCAGTGGGGAGTGGAGTGGCACTCGATAGTGAGGTTGGGATTGCGCCGTTGACTCGGGGACTTCCACACCCGGTCACGATGATCATCTGTCCCCAGAACGAAGCAGGACTCGTCGCTAAACACCACACGTTGACAGTCTGTGGCGTTCCACGTCGCTCTGACCTGGCACCACTGCAATCGGAGCCGGCGATGTTCTGGTGTTAATGGCAGCACACGTAAGGAGGCCTTGGGATCACAGATTCGATTCTGCGAAGCGTGGGGAAATGGTTCGGGGACACATAGGAACCGCTACATCTGCTTGTATAGTGGACCGGGTCCCCGTGGAATTCGTTCATGCCTGGCGCACGATCCGTGGATCCTCTCTACCGGTGGTCCTCCTGGTTTGTCCGGAGCCGCTCCACTGTGTGGCTGTGCCGTCGCGTGTCCACTGCTCCCAACACAGTCCGACAGTACGGTCAGAGCGATCGGCCGGTGCTTTTCGCTTTCATGAGGCATCGACTACACGCCGGTTTAAAAGGCTGTCGGTTCGTGTTTGCAGCGCCACCGCAGGGTGTGGCATAACTCCACCAGCCGCCAGCAACGATTCCGCAGCTGCGATTGGCGCTACAAGAGGAATGGGCCGCGATGCCTCAACAGCTCCTTGATAACCTCGTCCCCAGCATGGACAGATGTTGTAAATCCTGCAACGCAGTCAGATGTGATCATATCCCCTACTAAAGACTGGATTTTTCTTGGCAGCCGCCTGTCACATGGACGTTTCTGTCTTCTCTTCAGTTGTGCTCGAAGTTACCTTTTCAATAAAGTGCCTTTGTGTCCTTTGGATTCCTTGCTTGGACGGTTTTGCTCACTTGTCCCATATGCTTACATCATGGGGATCTTATGGTACGATTTAAGTCGACGTGGAGCACTTCTGCTCGACACGTTACATTCGAAAAACCGTCTCTTCCTTAATTTTTGCACGCCAGTGTAGTTGCAGAGATATCATGTCTACAGACGGACGGACGAGCAAACCGCTAACATAAGCACGATCTTGTTTTGCAAACGACGTGCTAAAAACTGTCGCGGACAAAGCTACGACGGAGCAGCTAATATATCTGGCAGATTGCAGGGTGTAGCCAAAAGAATTTTAAATCATGAACCGCAGAGGACCACTTTTATTCACTGTGCAGCTCATTCCTTAAATTTGGCGCTTCAAGACACTTGCCAAGCTGTTCCCGAAATTCGAGACGTTTTGGATACCACATCTGAATTATCAAAGGTAATTCACTCGTCACCGAAGCGTAATGCACAATTCCAAAATTTGCAGGTGCAAATAAAATCCGAAGCTTCGAGAACTGTTAAACCACTTTGCCCAACCCGATGGACAGTCCGTGCAGCTGCCGTTTCTTCTACACTGGCGGAAAGTGAAAAAAGAACACCAAGAAGGAATTGGCGGACGATCATGAAATTCACATATGTTAAGGGAGTCGAGTTTACGTAGGTGTGCTGTTAATTTCGGGACCAACCCGTGAGCGCTTACGCCACAGCACGGCATAATATGCAAATGATCGTCGGTGGTATTTAAGGAGTACGGCGAAGTGAATGTAATCAGTCGTCGGCGCACGGACACGTGCGAAGAACCAGAAGAAGCTGCAATGCCTGGACATGGAATACGTGTACGATTTCAGCAGTTATCGGACTTTGAGCGAGGTCGTCTAGTCGGACTCAGCGAGGCCGGGTGGTCGTATCGTCGTATTGAGGAGCGAATTGGACGGGAAGTATCGGTGGTGGTACGATGGTGGCGTAGATGGTTCGAGGAACATTCCCACACGAGAAGACGTCGAACCGCTAGTCACAGACGGACTGATGAGCGGACCGATCGACGCATAAGAAGAGCGGCGTTGTCAAGCAGAACATCCACTGCGACGCAAATCCGAGCAGCCTTTGCACCTTAGGTGACTGTACGAACAATCCGCAACCGTCTACTGGATGCAGGACTACGTGCACGTGTGCCTCTGGCATGTGTACCTCTGACTCCAGCACACCGTCAGGAACGGCTGCAGTGGTGTCGCCAACGTCTGCACTGGAGAACGCAATGGCGATCTGTCGTGTTCAGCGATGAAAGCAGATTCTGCTTGGGAGCCTCCGATGGCCGTATGCGTGTTCGCAGACGCACAGGGGAGCGTCTCCACCCTTCTTACATCCACCAGCGACACACAGGGCCTACACCTGTTCTCCTGGTGTGGGGAGCGATCAACTATCACTTCCGTACACAACTAGTGTTTGTACCGGGTACGTTAAACAGCACCTCCTACATCAACAACATCATTAAGCCCGTTGTTGTGCCATTTGTAAGGTCGGTCCATCGTGGTGTTTTCCAGCAAGATAACGCACGCCCACACACGGCACATGCAACGCAACATGCACTTCAGGGTGTGAGACAACTTCCATGGCCTGCACGTTCACCGGATTTGTCCCCCATTGAGCACGTGTGGGATTTTATGGGACAATGACTTATCCGGTCTCCACGGCCAGCCACGACCATCCCCGATTTACGCGTCCAGGTTGAGGATGCTTGGAACTCAATACCCCAAACTTACATCCAAAATCTGTACGACAGACTCCATGCCAGAATTGCACAGAGTGACGCAGTTCCTGGCGGTTCAACCTCGTACTAACCATGTTACATGAATATGTTATTTTTCAGTTTACCAGCGAATACAGCTGTATTTTGCCATAATGTTTTGATCACGTTATCCTCTGTATTTTTTTTTTTTGATTGGAGGTTTAACGACCACCGTGAGCAACTCAATGGGCTATAAGCAGTCACCCGTCCCTAATTTAGGGTCACTGGTTCCAGGGAAGGGAGAGAGCCAGTGCCGTAAGACAAACACAACATCCATGCCTGACCGGGATTCGAACCCGGACCCCTTACGGACGAATGATCAGAGGCCAGCGCCTTAGACCACTGCGCCACCGGGGCGGCCCTCTGTATTCCGTTATTATGCTGTATAAATTTCGTTGGTATCAGACGTCTCCTTCTTGGTGTTCTTTTTTCACTTTCCGCCAGTGTATATTGGAAAATTACGAAGTTCTGTTAAACGTTTTACCCGAAATTGCCGATGAAAACCGCGACCACCCTACAAGTTCAACCGCAAGTGGTCTTTGCGGAAAATTAGAAAAATTTGAAACATTGTTCTTTCTCAAATTAAGTTTAATTATCTTTGAAAAAACTTAGAACTTCAGTAAGGCTCTACAGAGTCAATCCATGACGGCTCACGAAGCAAAAAAAGGATCTTTAATGATGCAAAGTAGTTTGGAAGAGCTACGTTGTGATAGCACATTTCAGAAATTGTGGACTGAAACTCTCTGAATGAGTTTAACTTAAATGAAAAAACCACCAAGGTGTATAGACGACGAAACCACATCGTATGAATTCACGGATCCCAAAGCCTTATTAAAGCATGTATACTTAAATTTTTTGGATAACATAACAGGCGCCATTAGTTTCAGGTTTGATCAACCAGGTTATAAAATGAAGAAGAAAATGGAAGCAGTTCTGCTTGCAGCATTAAAAGGGGATTTATTGCATGGATACATACATCACGTGTGCACTCATTTTGGAAACGATTTAGAACATGCGCTGACAGATCAGTTAAAAATGCTTAAATATTTGTGTGACTCCGACTCTAAAAGCATTGAAGATATAGTGGCAGAATTAAACAAAGTAGTTCATTTTAAAAAAATCTCTGTTTTCAGAAGTTTCTACATTTGTAAAACTTCTGTTAGTTATGCCCGCGACAACTGCCACAGCAGAAAGATCTTTTTCCGCTCTTAGACGTTTGAAAACGTATCTCAGAAGTACAATGACTAGCAATCGGCTGAATCATGTGTATATTTTGCATGTGCATAAAGACTTGTGTAAAGACATTGGTATTCAAAAGTGCATGGAAATATTTGTAAATAGCAATGAAAATAAAAAAACCCAACTGTTTGGGAACATTTTAGCATAAATAATATAGGCATAGAAATCTTTTTTATTAGTAATAACAATGTGCGTACATATACTCAGTACTTCTTATTTCCTGAAATAAACGCAATCATATATTCTAGGTAAACAATGCTTTTAATTTTGTTTTGCAACATGAAAACGAACGAAGAGTTGCCTTCTTTCTCTAAAATATTTGGAAATGATATTCCAATATTGTTTTTACATACCGTATATACGAGTGTATAGGTCGACATTTTTTAATGAAATATTTAGTTCGAAATTAGGGGGTCGAACTATATACGGAAAATATTTCTGATAGGTTGAAAACCAAAATTTTGATGCCTTATGGGAATGTGCATACTTAGCCCTTTGCGCCATCAGTTCCTTTGCAGCTGTATATTTAGTCATTTTCCGGGTGTTACTGGTACAGAAGAAAGTTATTGCTAAGAATTTTCTTGATTTTATATGTACGGGTTTTTATTATTCACTAATAGAAAAACTCATTTCGCAAGGATGTCTCAAAGTCCGTTTTAGATCTGTCGATATGGCCTTGACTGCCCGGGTGGTAAATCACCCAGAGGAAAGAGGTGCCATGACCTACGACCATGCTCAATTCTCGACGGGGGATGAAGAGGGAAAAGAACAGTCTATTGAAAAAGGAAACCGCTGCCCCTGCTTAACGACGGCGGAGAAGAGAGGCGTGACAATCTACAGAACAGCGGTAACTTGATCAATGCATCCCGAAAACGAAAGTGTTTAAACTTGGCCGATCGCTCAGAATAACATTGCCACTGATAGTAAAAAAGTGCATTAGTTTAACAACCTACTTACGTTTATTATTAAATTGAATGTGCCCCGGCTCTAAAAATCAAACAAACAGTACCCATTTCTGAAGACTAAGAGCGAGCAAAAAGGATTACATCTCTACCGAATGGGGCGATGTTTGGTTTTGTCACTAACTAAAGTCGATTGTTTGTCACAAACACGGTAGAGAGGGGGATTAAATTCGTTAGTAGATAAACGACCTCTCTGTCAATCACACACTTGTCCAGCTCAGCAGTTGACCGACAGCTGCTACGCTGCACAGGGTAGTGGGAGAAAATTTTATAGAACAAATTTTCTTCAATTTTTTAAATAGTTGCGTGCAAATTTTACAGTGTCCACAATACATCAAAATAAAGATTCATTTTAAATTTTGAAGAGATCCATTGAAAACTTCAAAAGTTACACATTTATTTTTTACGGCAAGCATATTCTTTATGAGATAATAAAAAACTATCAGGTTGACATCAAGACCTATTTACGCTTTCCAAATATGTTTCAGGAAGTGCTTTTTTTTTCTTTTTAAATAAAGATGTGCCTTACGACGTTTGGTAAATGCATCACGATTCGTTTGCTGCGGGAGCAAATGCTTTACTCTCCATGAATGAAGTAACTGCAGAAAACTTGCTCGCAAAAAGTGGGAGAGGGGGGGGCAATGTGCAAAAGTGGGTTCATATATTGTTAAAGTGTGTAACCTTCCCCTGAAAACTCTCTAACCAGGGTGGTGAGCCCTATCATCTTCCACAGGGTGGTGAGCCCTATCATCTTCCCACAGGGTGGTGAGCCCAATCATCTTCCCAGAATTGTGCCTCAATTCCACCCACATTTTGCGGGGAACTTTCGCAACCAACACCAGCTACAACAATAAATAGTAGGTTCACATGTCGCATGCGGGTGCATCCTCGGAAAAGGATTTTGTTTTTATTATTTATACAAAAGATAGGTAGGTATACGAAAACTGCAGATATTCAGATAAAAATCGGGGGGGGGGGTCGACTTATACACGGGATATACAAAAACTGCAAATATTCAGATAAAAACCGGGGGTCGACCTATACACGAGTATATACGGTACACGTTTCACATTTACTTCAAACTGTATTTTCTTCCTCTGTTATTTAATGTTTTATTTCTAAAAGGTAAATACGTGTTAACACTGTAAAAATTAGGTTGGGAAAGCTGAAATTTCACATGGATGCAAATGAACGAAGCCATAGGGGATGCATACTTCATCCCCCATGACTTCGGGGGTAGGGTGACATGTTGCTGCAAATAGTCGTACCAGTTTTCGAGAGCTTCCGTCGCCACTGCTCACTGTTGTTTGCATATGACTTTGAAACATTATCCTTAAAGTTTAATGCATATGCGTGTCTTTCTGTGACAGAGTAAAAACATGTGAGGGGGGTTGGGGCGCCCATGTAGACTTCTATCCAAGGCCCCGAGTTATCATGATCGGGCCCTGACTGTACAACACATAAAGGAACATTTAAAATTACAATACGATGCTTCTTCCTCTTAGGGGGAAAAACAACAGCTCAAGACGCCAAGCAAAATCTGTCAGCTGGCATCGCCTTCAAAAAAGCTAAACCACTGCCTCCAAATCCCTTCTAGGTTTACAATTCATCATTCTTTTGCAGGTGTAAGCAGAAACATAAACAAAATGCCATGCAGCTAACATGCTGTGATCAATCTAACGGCAAAAGGTTTCACCGCTTCGCTCAATTTTCTCCGCTGGGCGGTTGTTTATGTAAACACACAAGTTTTTATTGTTTTGTTTTTTTGTATGATGGCTGTTCGCGTTATCACATCTGATTTTTCCTATGCGACGCTGAAACGAAAAAAACTATCACCAACGTTACCACGGTTGAAGAAAGCACGGCAAGCAAGTCCATGTTCAAGGCCGTGTCAATTCTTTTCTTTGACACTAAGGGTGTATTTTTGCCGAGTGTATTCCCGATGGAGCAACAGTGAACCAGCATTACAACAAACATGTGACTGAGAGAGCGAATCAGAAGTCAGAATTGCAGAAAATAATGCTTCATCTTTCACCAAGACAACGTGCTAGCTCATTCAGCGCGCTCAGTGAAGTAAGGTTTAGCCGAGAAACGCATCACAGTGCTTGAACATCCTACCTGCTCTACAGATTAGGCTAAGCCATCTAGAAAGTACAAGGCCATGACGTCATTTCCCTCTGTTAATGACGTCACGCGGAAACCAAGGCTTCCGATCCAGTGTTTCTTTCAGGCACACATCGGGGGGCGAAGCCCCGCCCCCGAAGACATTTTATGTTATCGAACCAAATGTTAATAAATTCAGGGTATAATGAAAAAGAAAGTTTCATTTCTTTTGATGCTACAAATGCTTCTCCAATTATAATTTATTTTTAATATTTGTTCAAGTATTCTAATTTATTTTGCTAAAAAGTGTATTAAGATGCATGCCATTCTTCAAAATACAATAAGTAGACTAGTCATACCTCATAGACAGGAAATCGCGATTCAGGAACAAGAGTGTGTTGAATGCATTTTAATAGATAAAAATTTCAAGCCTGCCGAAAACCACACCAACACCCTAAACCCCCTCCCCCAGCCCTTGTTTAGCTGAGAAACTTTGCTCTTGAAATGTTTGAAGGAATTTCTATGTCAGAGGCGTATATACAAATTTTTTTTTCGGGACAAGGGGAGCGACGAAAAATGAAAGTCCTTTTTTTTTTTTTTTTTTTTTTTTATTGGAGATTTAACGACCACCGTGAGCAACTCAATGGGCTATAAGCAGTCGCCCGTCCTTAATTTAGGGTCACTGGTTCCAGGGAAGGGAGAGAGCCAGTGCCGTAAGACAAACACAACATCCATGCCTCACCGGGACCCTTTTCGTACGAATAATCAGAGGCCATCGCTTAGACCACTGCGCCACCAGGGCGGCGAAAGCTTTCCAAGTCCATCAGAACAAAATTAAAAAAGTTAATGAAAAATAGAAGAAAAAATTAAAATGTTTTTCCAACGTAAGTTGATGCATTTTTATTAAATTAAGGCATTTTTTTCTAATTTTTTTATAAGTCGCATTTTGACCAAAAAATGAAAAAATTAAACACTTTAGGGGGGGGACAAGGCACCGTGGTTCCCACTCTAAATATGGCCCTGTACTATATATATATATATATAACTTAAATCTTGGCCCTCAGTCTCCGGCAACTGGAATGTACCTGGCCAAGGCAGTGGTCAGTGCGACATGAAGGCAGAGGGTGCTAAGAATCCCCGGAGGACCGGACTAGGCTGCCATCTGATGCTGACCTTGGCTACGTATAATGGACGCTCCCTATCTTCTGATTCAAGGCTTCTTGAATTGGAAGAGGAACTACAAAGGATCAGGTGGGACATCGTCGGGCTAAGTGAGGTAAGGAGAAAAGGAGAAGATCCCATTGAACTGAAAAGTGGACATCTCTTCTACTATCGTGGGACAGATACTGGCAGAACTAGTGGTGTTGGATTTATAATAAACAATAAACTGAAGGATAAAGTTGTAGAAGTTGAAAGTTCCTCTGACAGAGCTGCACGACTCGTTATCCAACTCTCGAGAAGATACCAGGCTCAGATTATTCAAACTTATGCACCCACCACAAGTCATCCTGAAGAAGAAATTGAAGAATTTTATGAGGAAATTCGTCATCTAAATCATAAAGGTAAGCAGCACTGGAAGATAATTATGGGAGATTTCAATGCAAAAATATGGCAACGGCAACAGAATGAAACTTCAGTAGGTAAATTCGGTCACGGCAACAGAATGAAACTTCAGTAGGTAAATTCGGTCACGGCAACAGAATGAAACTTCAGTAGGTAAATTCGGTCACGGCAACAGAAACCAGCGTGGAAATACTCTCGTTGAGTTTGCAGAGGCAGAAGGGTTTTTCATCTTGAACTCCTTTTTCAAGAAAAAGTCACACAGGAAATGGACATGGAGACATCCAAATGGGACGACACGTGAAATTGATTTTATTATGTGTAACAAAAAATTCGTCATAGAAGACTGCAGTGTGCTAAACAAGTTCAACACAGGTAGTGACCATAGATTGGTGAGATGTAAGATGCACCTCAACACTAAACTTGAACGTGGCAAACTCATAAGACAAACAAAATGTATTGACATAACCAACCTTAAAAAACACCATTATACCTTTAAGTTGGAACTGAAGAACAGATTCTCTGCTTTAGAAGGCTTAACATCGGAAGAAGTGGATATTTCTGAAGTTAACAGAAAAGTAACCAAAGCTCTTATGGAAACAGCAACAAAATTAGCTGGGTCTAAGAACAAGTTGCACGTGAACAAATTATCAGGAAAAACAAAAATGTTGATGCAAAAAAGAAGAGAGATGAGGACAACTAAAGAAGATGTGACTTCCAAAGTGGAATGTATAGAGCTATGCAAGACAGTACGAAAAAGTATCACTGAAGACGTAAGGAAATTCAACTGTGAACTAGTGAGGAAAGCAATTGAAAACAACCAAAGCCTAAAGATAGCAAAGGGACATCTCAGTAAGGGAAGAAAACAGATTATGGCACTGAGAAAAGAAGATGGTTCTGTAACAAGAAATAGAGGCGAAATTTTGACAAGAGTGAAAGATTTCTACTCCAAATTATATGAAAGGGATGATACATGTACTCCAGACATCATGAAAGGTACCAGTACCAGAGTTCCTCCAGTCCTCCCAGCAGAAGTTGCACATGCAATCAAGAACATGAAGCGGGGAAAAGCTCCAGGATGAAAATGGAATTACTGTAGACATCATACAAGAAGCAAGTGGAGAAATCGAAACAGTACTCGCCCAAATTTTCACTCGATGCCTTAATGAAGGGAAGATTCCTGAGGATTGGAACAATGCTACAATGATCCTGCTACATAAAAAAGGTGACATTGAGGATCTCGAGAACTACAGACCTATCAGCCTCCTATCAGTGGTTTATAAAATCTTCACTAAAGTTCTTTCACACCGTTTGAAGGTAACACTGGACATGGCTCAATCGAGAGAATACAAGCTGGATTCAGGAGTGGCTACAGCACAATAGATCATATCCACGTACTGAGAGAACTAATTAAAAGAGCGAGGGAATATGGACTTCCATTGTGCATGGCTTTTATCGATTATGAAAAAGCCTTTGATTCGGTGAAACCACCAGCAGTTACAATGGCTCTGAAATCCTGCGGTATTAAAGATGCATACATTAATATTATTAATAACATCTATGAAAATGCAAGTGCAAAGATTCGGCTGTTTGAAAATACAACACACATAAAAATTGGAAAGGAAGTGAGACAAGGTGACACCATATCTCCGAAGCTCTTTAATGCCACATTGGAAAATGTCTTTCAATCACTGAACTGGGAAAACAAAGGGATAAAGATTAATGGAGATTATCTAACCCACCTTCGTTTTGCTGATGACGTAGTCATTTTTGCAACTATCCCATCAGAGCTGCAGGGTATGATCCAGGAACTTGCTGACAAGATTAAAGAATTGTGTTTAAAAATGAACTTTCAGAAGACAAAAGTGATGTTCAATGCTTTTACAAGAAATGAAAATTTATCGATTCATGGAGAAAAGCTGGAGATAACAGACACGTACGTTTATCTTGGACAGCAGATATCAAGTGAGGGTCACATTGATGAAGAAGTTAATCGGCGTACAAAACTTGCCTGGAGAGCTTTTGGAAGAAACAGCATAATTTTCAAGAGCAATATGCCATTATGTCTTAAAAGAAAAGTGTTTGATCAATGCATCCTTCCAGTGCTTACGTATGGTGCAGAGACGTGGACCTTAACTAAAAGAGACATACAAAGGCTGCAGACAACTCAAAGCAGCATGGAGAGGTGCATGCTTGGTGTAACCAGGAGAGATAAGAAGAGGAACTCGTGGATCCGAAAAATGACAAGAGTGGAAGACATTATGATCAGAGTTAAATCCCTGAAATGGCAATGTGTAACGTATACTCTAGATTCAGTTTCCTTTTGATTTTACTATCTCTGGTTATTTTATTTTCCTATGTAAATTATCTTCTTACTTAACGAGATGTTATTTCTCCCGCTGAATGATATGTGGCAACGAGTGTAGTCATGACGTGGTGGTAGGCAGTATAAATAATCGCGTTCAACGATACCTAAGAGAGCTTTTGTGTTACGTGGGAGAGCTTTTTGTTTATGTGCGTAGAGAGAGCTTTTGTTTATATGTGGAGAGGTTTTGTTCGATGTGAAAAGAGCTACGTTATTTTGTGCCGAGAGCTTCGTTCTATGTGATTAGGTTCTTCTTCATTATTGTGATACGATTAGTGTGACTAGTAGTGTGTGTGTTGGATGATACCAGGAGTTTTCAAATAAAAGGTTTTAAAGTGAGTACCTTTTTCTCTGTTCAATTATTGTCAGACCTCTGTCTGGCAGTTAGGTCTCTTTTCATTAAGTGTCTTCATTAAGTACCACCAGTAAAACTTTATTCATGATATAAAGATTACAACAACAACGGAGTAAAACCATATTCATTATAAATGGCCTGGACATACTGCCAGAAGGACAGATCATCGATGGACAGCCGAAACTTTAGATTGGATTCCAAGGGACAGGAAAAGCCTCAAAAGAAGACCACATGGGAGATGAGTGGATGAAATTCGAAAGTATGCAGAAGTGACATAGAGGAGACTGGCACAAGACAGACCGTTGTGGAGGAAACTTGGGGAGACCTTCGTCCAGCACTGGATTGATAATGGTTGACATTGATGATGATGATGATGATGATATATAGTAATTATTTCTATACTTGTAGACGTAGTAGTTAAAACTATATATACAGTAGCGAACAAAAGTATTTGGCGAAACACTTTTTCGACCATAATTTTTTTCTGCTGGACCAAATCGGGTCGCCGCACCCGGTGGCGCAGTGGTCTAAGCGATGGCCTCTGATCATTCGTCCGAAAGGGGTCCGGGTTCGAATCCCGGTGAGGCATGGATGTTGTGTTTGTCTTACGGCACTGGCTCTCTCCCTTCCCTGGAACCAGTGACCCTAAATTAGGGACGGGCGACTGCTTATAGCCCATTGAGTTGCTCACGGTGGTCGTTAAACCTCCAATCAAAAAAAAAAAAAAAAAAAAATCGGGTCATTTTGGGATATGATATGTGTTGATTCGTGGGTTACAATGCCGCGTAGTTTGTATTTCGCTGAGAGCGAATTTGTCGTTCGAAATGGGCCATATTCAAGAGTCGCCAATTATTACCCATTTGTTTGCTGCATGTATTAATGTTTTTCTTGTGATTTTTGTGGGTTTTGTGATGTGTAGTGTGATAATAAGTCAATCTTAGGTTTTCAGAAATGGGTAAAAAGGCGGAGATCCCTGTTGGAGCTCGCCAGGCGGCCGTGAATATGATGGAATCCGGAATGCGCGTCACCGACATTGCGAGGGCCCTGATGATCCGACACCAGTCCATTTCAGCTATCCTTCAACGTAATAAGAAGACTGGGACCGTCGAGAACAGTCCGCGATGTGGTAGGCCTCGTTCCACTACGTTGCGTCAGGATAGACGCATGTTTCTTCGATCTTGTGCTGATCCCACCTTGACTGCTGTGGACATCGTCACCGAATTCCGCGACAGCGACGACCTGAACGTCAGCCGAATGACCATCTCCCGTCGTCTCATTGCTGGTGGATTAAATGGAAGACGCCCCGCCAAGAAACCACTCATTGGAGTCAAGAATCGACGAGCCAGAGTCGCGTTTGCGCGCCGTCATCGACACTGGACCGCGGCGGACTGGAGTAAGGTGCTTTTCACCGACGAGAGCAAGTTCAACTTGTTAGGAAGTGATGGCATCCGATACGTACGACGTCCGTGTGGCCAGAGATTCAACCCCCAGTTCATTCAGCCGACTGTCAAGCGCACGGAGGAGGATCGCTCATGGTTTACGGCACCATCTCTCGCAATGGAATGGGCCCCATCATCAAGATTGACGGACCGGCCAGAGCTACACGAACATGATTGACCGGCCAGAGCTACACGAACATGATTGACCGGCCAGAGCTACACGAACATGATTGACCGGCCAGAGCTACACGAACATGATCATCAACGATGTCTTCCGATGAGCAAACCAGAACATGCCACCCGGATGGATCATGCAGCAATACAACGACCCGAAGCACACCTCCAGAGTAGCGAAGGCAGCCTTCCAGCAGCAACAGGTCACACTTCTAGACTGGCCAAGCCAGTCTCCAGACCTCAACCCCATCGAGCACATGTGGGAGGAGCTGGAGAGACGATGTGCGAAGAAAACCTACCGGAATAGGGCCCAGAAGTTCGACCAGCTGTCTGCAGGATGGGCGCGAATTCCGCAGGTCACCGTCGGAAGCTAGTGGACTCGATGCCGGCCCGTTGTGCAGCTGTTATTAAGCCTCGTGGTTATGCCACTAAGTATTAGTTATTGTTTTGTCGTTTTCTCGTACTTGTTTTCTGTTATCGTTGCATTAAGTGAATGTGATACACACCTACTTTGTTGGTCAATTTGTATGATCTTTGCGGTAAAGCTCGGTACCTGATCTGTGTTAAGGTTTCCGATCCATCTGCATATGAGTCATGTTGACAACTGAATAACACATATCATATCCCAAAATGACCCGATTTGGTCCAGCAGAAAAAAAATTATGGTCGAAAAAGTGTTTCGCCAAATACTTTTGTTCGCTACTGTATATACGTATATAACAAATGGAAAACTTGCCCCCTCTAAGGTTCCATTTGCCCCCCCCCCTCCCCTCGGCCAAAAAGTCCTTAAAGAAACACTGTTCCGATCCGTTTCCAAAGCTGTCGTGTATGACGTCACACATGACACAGACGCATCAGTCCCAAGGAGGTTAGAATAAGTCTTCTGGAGAGGTCCATTTCACCCCCAACCTCGCAAATTTTAAAATTTAAACAGCCTGATCGTTTGTGCTACGTTTGTGCTCGAATGAACCGCAAAAATTTTCGTTTGTACCACAACCGTTTTTCCGTTATCCGCGAAACAAAGTGAGGGGGCTGTGGAAACGGCAGCCCCCTCCCCTCGGAAATTTCATAATTTCAACATACCATTCGTTTGTGCTACGTTTGAGCTCGAATGAACAGCAAAATTTTTCGTTTGTACCACAACCGTTTTTCCGTTATCCGCGAAACAAAGGGGGAGGGAGACTGTGGAAACGGCTGCCCCCCACCTCGGAAATTTCATAATTTCAACATACCATTCGTTTGTGCTACGTTTGTGTTTGAATGAACCGCAAAAGTTTTCGTTTGTACCACAACTGTTTTTCCGTTATCCGCGAAACAAAGTGAGGGGCTGTGGAAACGGCAGCCCCCCGCCTCGGAAATTTCATAATTTCAACAAACCATTCGTCTGTGATACGTTTGTGTTCGATTGAACCGCAAAAATTATCGTTATTACCACAGCCGTTTTTCCGTTATCCGCGAAACAAAGGGCGGGAATCGGTGGAAACGGCAGCCCCCCACCTCGGAAATTTCATAATTTCAACATACCATTCGTTTGTGCTACGTTTGTGCTCGAATGAACCGAAAAAAATTTCGTTTGTACCACAACCGTTTTATCGTTATCCGCGAAACAAAGTGTGTGTGTGGGTGGGTGCAAACGGCAGCGCCCCCACCTCGGAAATTTGATAATTTCAACATACCATTCGTTTGTGCTACGTTTGTGCTCGAATGAACCGCAAAAATTTTCGTTTGTACCATAACCGTTTTTCCGTTATCCGCGAAACAACGTGGGGTGGGGGGCTGTGGAAACGGACCTCTGGCGTAGAAATGCATTATTTCAAGAAGAAAATGTTCCTAAAAGTTTTATCGACATGAGTAGTATCGGTCAATAAACGACTATTTTTTCAATCGAGATTTTAGAAGCTCATATTTTGCTGGAAATACATTAGAAGCGGAAATTAAGACTTACACCACCTGGTAGCCAAACCATTTTTTACAAAAATTTGAAATTATGTGCAAAGGATTTCCCATCAGGAGCTGTATCCGGTGCAGAAAGAATTTTCCAGATCGGAGATTTAGAAGCAGAGATATAGGAGATAAAGCAATTTACCTTTACACCCCCTGGCGGAAAGTATATGAATTACTTGAAAATTTTGAAATTATATGAAAAACATGTCACACTGGAAACACTATCCAACAAAGTAGGAATTTTTCAAATCGGACTCCTAGAAGTAGAGATATTGACACAAATAAGATATACATCTACGCCCCCTGGCGGAGAAACTGTGGAATATTTAAAGAAGAAAATATTCCGAAAAGGTTTATCGACGTGAGTGGCATCTGTGCGCGAAAGAATTTTTTCAATCGATATTTTAAAAGCTTAGATTTTACGGCAAATACATCAGAAGCAAAAATTAACTCTTACGCCGCCTGGTGGCCAAAGTATTCTCTACCAAAAATTTGAAATTGTATTCAAAACATTTTCCAACAGGAGGTGTTTCGCTGAAGAAAAACTTTTTCAAATCGGAGTTTTAGAAGAAGAGCTATAGGGAAAAATGCAATTTACTTTTACGCTCCCTAGCGGAAAATCTATGCGTAATTTGAAAAAGTAACTGTATCTAAAATACTCTTCGGCGTAAATGGAATTGAAAGATAAAATATTTTTTTCAATCAGATAATTAGAAGCAAATGTGTGGACTAAAACGTATTTTTGAATTCGACATCATCTGCATTTACGCCCTCTAGCGGCAAAATTGTACAACGTAAAAAAAAAACGAAATAAAGAATCATCATTCGCCTATTTCAAGCTTCGCAATGCAAAAAGAATTTTTGAAATCGGACTAATAGTTGCAGAGATATCGTGGGTACAGACGGACGGACGGACAAACCGGTAACATAAGCACGATAGTTTTTTACAAAAGACGTGCTAAAAACGAACAAAGCCGTCCCTGTAGAAGGATTTTTAAGGATACATATTTTTTTCTTATTTTCTAATGCCAACTGCCTAATTTTCTAGTCACCTCTTTCGGCAAAAGAAAGTATATGTCTAACAAAAATAGCATTAAATTCTTATATGTAATGACTCAAATTCAATAACATAAATGTAATTCAAGTTCGTTATTATTCCTTTTGGAGGGCTGAAAATTTCTAAAAACATTTCCCGTATTCCGTTCTCTGGTATCACAACATTTCAGACACAAGTAGAGATTTTAAGGGTTGCCAAGAAGCTCAGGCATGAGAAACAGCAGAGATTAACACGTTCGCTGCGGCGACGTTTTTCGGCAATTTTTTTGTAGTACGTTACGACCCACCGGTGGGGTCGTAACTGTTTCAATACAGTGCTGTACGACACACCGGTGGGTCATTTATAGATATATGCATAAAGGGACTGATATCCACTGCAGATTTATGTTTATAAACTTTTTTTTTCCTCCTCTGAAAATTGTAGAAGTTAACGCGGGTGGCTCGTAACGCAGCGAACGTGTTAAAGGAATATTCTTTATCATTGTTGCAACTAATCGATCAAAAGAAAAACAACCCCAATGGACTTGTAGAAATAGAGCTATAAAACGCGCACTTATGTACTTTACTGGAAAGCTGCCTAAGAGAAAAAAACTGGTAAAGCAATGAAAACCTGTACTTACATTTGACAATTCACTGTACTACCATGCATATTTTTTTTAAAGTAAAATGAGCTGTCACTCCACGATCCAAGAAATATTGGGTTAGAGTTGAACCCTCTTTTAAATTATTTAATACATTAAAATATATACATACATTAAAACATACGAGATCTTTCAAGCGGGCAGCCAACTCATCTTCAGGTAAAACAAACATTAACAAGCAAAGTACATGGAGGCAAAGCATTATACAGTATACAAGATCGGTTGGCAGTGACGCACGAGTCTGTCACGGAGCAGTTGCGTGGACATACGAACTACAAATCAAAGCATGATGAACTTACCATGGTAGGTTGGAAAACTTGCTATAGGTGGTCGATAGTCCATTAGTCGGTGGTTGGGCGAGGGTACTCCAGGTCGATGGAACCGTACATGGCAAATCGTCATTACAGCAATGGTCACCGTAATGACATATAAAACCAGACTTTCAGCAAACACAGTTAATCTTTTAGTTTTTAGAGTCAGTAATACATGAGCGTCATCCCAAATCGGAAAATGCGATCCAGATTCGGTCAACCGGGTCAAAGCTGTAGCAGAAGAGTTGCATCTGACGTTGTACTAGGGGTGTTCAAATGAAAAGGTACGAAACGTCATAAGAACGTAACCGTTAACATATTTGCCTATGCCGCTATGGGAGAACGTAGCGACACATCTAGGGATGCGATTGGAGTCGCCGGCGTGGATCGGAGCATGCGCAGGAGAGAGCAGAGGCTCTTATAAAGACCGCCGTCCAATTGACGCGGCAGTGCGTGTGAGGACAGGATGGCGTTTACATTGCGAAATTCGACGATTGAGGATCAGCGAGGCGTTATCCGATTTCTGACAGCGGAAGGTGTTAAACCAGCCGCTATTCATCGCGGAGAGTGTGGTTCTGCTCCATGATAACGCGCGTCCACACGTCTCTAGGGTCACACACGCGGAACTGGCCAAGTTCCAGTGGGAGCAGCTTGACCATCCGCCCTACAGCCCGGACATGTCGCCCTGCGATTTCCATGTGTTTGGTCCCCTGAAAAAACATCTGAAAGGGAAGCGCTTCCACTCGGACGACGAACTCAAGGACGCTGTGCAGGACTGGGTCTCGTCACGGCCACAGGAATTCTGGGAACAAGGAATCCTTCGGCTCGTTAATCAATGGGATCGTTGTGCTACGGTCTATGGTGTATACTTTGAATAAAGTCTTCATTTATACCCACAGTGTCGTTTCGTACCTTTTCATTTGAACACTCCTTGTATGTATGTTCGGAGAGCTTGACCCCTAAAGTGCGCAGTGTTGAGCCGATATACTCCTGGTTTTCGATAGCGGATTCACGGCTTTCCATGGGGATGGAATAAACACCGCTCTTATTGATTTCAGACACCGGGCCCTTATCTTTTCTAATTAACTTAAAGATGTTGTCTGGAGTTTCACCAAATCCCAGGTTGTGCCTTCTACAGGCATTCTTCAGGATTGCACTCACTAAAAGGAGGTGTGACATGTATCCAAGAAATTTCGTTACGAGGGTTTTACGTAACAAGGTGGTACAGTTCATTCGCTTTGCAATCACTACCATGAGTTTTATAGTATGTGCACATTGTCTTTCGTGCTGTGCACTTTTTACGCTGCTTCGTGCGAACATGTTCCGAAATTTAGTGGCATAAACATATATTTTTGTATTTGGTAGTGGTCTACGAAAGATCCAGAATCCATGATTTACCGGAATGCCGAATCCGAACCTAGCCAGTATACGTTAATCGACTAGCTCAATCCTGATATTAATCGGTCGCCACGTAGCACTGAGTATAACTTCTACTGAAAATGAATGGACTGCATGTTAAGACCATGAGGAAATTTCTTTCTCATTCTTCGGAGCCTTTTGTGCCCTTATGTCACATACGCCACAAAACCCGAGAGATCACTCAATCGGTCTTTAAGAATGAAAAAAAAAACCCTCCAGTCAAATTTCTGAGAAATGTTTCGAGAGAACTTTGTCCAGCTGGGAATACCTGCTGCAAAGGATGATATATTTTCAATTTCTTCACCTGTCATGCTTTTCCATACTGTACGTATGAACGCTGTTTTTCAACATGCAATGGAAAATTTCGTCGTTACTTCCTACTGCAAATTTTCGCTTTTTCTACTGCAAATTTTTCAACGTTTTTCCTAGTTTTAATTAATACACACGCATCCAGAAGTTCTACAGAAAAATTACCTATCAGAATCAGTGTTATCGCCAAAATCTTTATAGTACCTTCTAATGACGAAAAGGACATAGTTCAATTTCCAGGGGAGGGAAAAATGCACCCTTTCGCCCCCCTCTATGGGCACTTATGTAATCAGGCGAATCATTTATTAACAAGTTGCACTTTGTGCGATCTACTTAGCTATATTTCTCTTAAACTTTTTTAATTAATTAAATTTCAACAATTTTCTCCTTTTTTTTTCAGGTATTAAACCTGGATTGGTCCGTTTTTTGTGTAAAATTTACTCTGTTTTATGCGATTCAAATTCGTTATTTGCCTCAGATTAGAATTCGATTATTGGAAATTTTCAGGATTTTCCTCTGAATCTGGGATGAGTGAGAAGTTGGAACATCATTGAAAATCCACTAATAATTGGTTACGAAGTGAGTTTACTTTTACAATTTCCCTACATCATATGGAGAGTTCTTTTTAACACTGTCAGGAAAGGATACAGGGGAAAAGGTGTGTGTAGAAGAGATCATTAGATCAAGTTCATTTAGAATAACTAGTGAAAAGAGCCTATTTGGCCAAAAAGCACTGAAATATATTGCAAACATGTACAAAGGTCGGAGAGGCAGAAGACCCTCTGTAATTTTAACAAAACTTGGACGCCTGTGTATTTCAAGCAAAAAAAAAAAAAATGTTGCTCTACATGTAAAAGAAAAAAAAAAGACAATTAGAAATATCAATTATCATACAGATTTTGTACTATGCTTGTGCATATTTTGAGTTAAAGTGGTTACTGGGTTCGGAAATAAAAATACAGCATGGCCACAAATCAAAATTTGCAGTAAACACACACTGCACATTATAAATCCTATTTGGGTTTGAAATTTTCTGTTTTATGTTGTACAAAATTTTGTGTTTTATACATATCTAAATAAAGGTTTGAAAGCGTGGAATTTTATTTTCGTGTGTCCGTGAGAAACTAAATTTTCCGTCGCATAGTGAAAGCTCGTTTATTGAAATTTATGAATGAACAAAGGAAGCACGTTCAAAAATTATCAATACACTAAACTGAGGTTTAGTGTGGACTCGATAAGGCACAATTGCTCTCGTCTTATGAATTTCTCACTCCAACACGTAAGACACACATGAGCGCAATGTTCTTTATACATCTGGCAGTTCAGCTCATCGAGCATTAGTTAGCGTTCAACTGTGGACTGGAAGGGTCGAAACGAGTGATCTGAGCAACTTTGAAAGTGCCATAATAGTGGGCACCAGGAGTGCTGGTTCGAGCATCTTCCGAACCGCATCCCTACTGATCATTCAATGCCCAACAATAGCAAGGGTGTACCGTAAATGGTGCGACATGCAAAAACTTGTTCCTGTGTATTAAAACAGATTTGCTCCTCAAAGGAGTCCAAGAAGACTGACGAGAATCACGTAAGTGAATAGACTGGCCACAACCCAGGAAATGTGCCGAGGGTCGTCTGTGTGCCGGAGGTCATCACCGTACATGTATCGGATCATGTGACGAATTTGCTGCAAGAGCCGATGACCATATCAAAAAAAGATGTTGTCAGCGCAGAATACGAAAGCGCGTCTCTAGTGCGTGCGGGAGCATTGACACTAGACCGTTGAGGACTAGAAAATAGTCGCCTGGATGGACGAATCAAGATTTTTCTGCATCACGAAGATGGCAAAATCCAAATTTGGTGCAAGCAACATGAGCCATCCTGTCAGGTGTCAGTTGTCAACAGTAGATGACGGTGACAGCGGTGTGCTGGTCTGAAAAATGTATTCCTAGCACGCATGAGGCTCCCTGATACTAACTGAAGGACATCTAAACGCCATGGCGTATCTCATCCAACCAAATACATCCCTTCATAGCTGCAGATGCAGATGGGCATGTCCATCAAGATAGAACACCTGCTCACTAACAACGCATCGTCATAGGATGGTTACAAGGAACATGCTGACCTTTTCTTTATTCAATAATCTCCACAGTCCTGTGTTTAAACCCTATCGAGAATATCCGGAATGCAGTGAAAAGAGATGTTTACTGCCAGAATGTACCTCTGCCCGTTTTGCAGCAACTGCGAGTTTCAATCATTTCCGCATAGTGCAACATTCCTGCACAACTCTTCCAGCATCTGGTAATTTCCATGCTCCTATGAATTCAAGGCCAATATCGTGCGATAAACGTATAGCTAATAAACTTGAATCTCAGTGTGTGTTTGCGTGAGAGAGAGAGAGAGAGAGAGAGAGAGAGAGAGAGTGCGTGCGCGCATGTGGTTGTGTAAAAGTGAAACTCATGGTTCAGGGTAATGACAATAGTTGATGACTTCATGATCAAATTAGAAACTCTCGAGTGACTATGAGCTGTTAATATTGCTAGGATGTCTGAGATTCTGAACTCGATACCAAGGGACAGAGAAAAACCCAGAAGAAGATAACGAGTGAAATGGGTTGAGAAATTCGAAAGCATACTGGATTAACGTGGAAGATAATGACTCAAGACAGAGAGTTATACTGTAGAAGAGACTTAAGGCGACCTTAACCCAGCTGTGGATTGCCACTTATTGATGACACACACACGCATCCTGAGTTGCCAATCCATTAGGACTACCTTTGCAGTAATGTGTCGATCCACATTTGACTTCAGGGCACCAGAAATTCGCCTCAGTTTTGTTTTGGAAGCTGTTCAATGAAATATTGGGCCTCGCATGTCCAATAACATCTTTCAATTCATGTTGATTGAATGGCAGTGGATGTCTGAGATTTCATCCCACAAATGCACTATGGATTTAGGATCTGGTAACCGAGTTGTCCAATGGCGCAGGGAAAGGTTTCCAAAATGTTCTTGAGATCATTCTGAGATAATACAGGCATTGTGGTGTGATGGATCGTTCTGTGGGAAGTATCCATCTCCATGAGGATAGAGTGATCATTGTTGCACGAACTTGGTCAGCAACGACGTTTAAACACTCTTGAGCATTCAAATAATGGTCAACTCGAATCAAAAGAGAACTAAAATCTCCCTTGAAAACATGGCGCAAACCATTGCACTGAACCATGTTAGACGGATCCTTTCTCTCATGCTGGAGTCTCCAAAACCTCACTATCGCGTCGACGTTGGGGCAGCTGAAAACACAATTCGTCAGACCATATTAACCTTTTCCTACTGCTTAGGGTTCATCTCCGGTGCTCTTGAGCCCGCTGATGAGGTCTTGCATTGTTCGTTGCAGACGCCAACACTGTACGGACAGGTCTTCCGCGTTGTAACGCAGACGGTGAAGCATGCTACATACCATTCGCCGGCCGGTGCGCCGTTTAACATTGTTTCTAATTCAAATAATCAGTTGATTGAGACACTGCAGAGCGTCCGCTGCTCTGTATAAGTCAGGCTATATTTCGCTCAGATCTAGCGCTGACTAAGCGTTTCTGTCCACAAGTTGTGCGCTCATTAGCGTTTTTTCTTACTTCGACTACTCTCATTAGATTCTTATTATTGTTACTATTCCACATTCCAGTAGTTTTGCTGATTTTTCTGATCCTCGTACCACTCCTCTGATCACCAGGCCAGAGCAAGTTTTTTTCTGTGATACGGATCTTGAAATTACTCCCCTTTGAGTTCAACAGTTCCCGACTTCCACTCAAGTAGTAGCCAGTTTTTACTTCCTCATACCTCCACTGTAGTAAAATATTACACTCATTGTCATAAAAATCCGCGCGCCAATTAACGCGAAACTCAGCGAATAGCTACGGGGAGGGCAGACATGCAAATGATTAAAGTTTCGTGCGATTCCGCATGCCAGCGTGTCCAAGACCGGCACTGAAATCGCAATCCTTGGAGTTTATAAGGCGCCGCGCAGGGGACTCCACATTCGAGCCGAAGTGAACGGTAAGAGTCAGGTGAGATCCCTGAGCAATAGACATGCCGAGGAGCCACCGTAGATGTGCGTACGGGCAACTGACAGAATTTGAACGTGACCGTATCGTCGGGATGAGAAAGGTAGGGTGGCCTGCGCGCCGAATCGGCCGCCATTTAGGCCGGTCCGACAGTACGGTGCAATCGTGTTGGGAACAATGGATCCGGTAAGGCACCCAGACACGGCGGACTGGCTCTAGAAGACCCAGACACACCACTGCAGAGAGGACCTTGGTATCGTGAGAGCGGAACGCACAGATGCAACGACGTCCTTGTCCAATATCCATAGGTATGTGGCGGCTGTATAAGGGACTCCTGTGTCCTCCAGAACCATTTCCAAACGCCTAGTAGAGGCAAATCTGCACTCTCTACGGCTGTTACGTTTTCTGCCATTAACACCTGACCATCATCGGCGACGATTACAGTGGTATCAGCAGCGAGCAACGTGGAATGTTACGGACTGTCGACGTATAGGGTTCAGCGATGAATGCGGTTTCTGTATGGGAACTGACGACCACCGTGTCAGAGTGCGGAGGACCGCAAGTGAGCGCTACAATCCCAACCTCACTGTACAACGTCACACGTCCCGAACTGGTCTGGGGAGCCATCGCGTATGACAGCCGGGCTTCCCTCACAGTGATCCGAAGGACGTTGAGAGCCCAGCGCTACGTACAGGAGATCCTGTGGCCCCATGTGCTGCCTTTCCTGGAGGGGCAACATGGGGCCATTTTCCAACAAGATAACTCCGTCCGCACATGACTCGGGTTTCCCAGGATTGTCTACGTCATGTTTCGACGCTTCCGTGGCCTGCCAGATCGCTCGCTTGGTCTTTTGCCCATCGAGCACGTGTGGGACCAGATGTGACGCCAGCTTTCTCCATGTCCCAGTGTTCGTGACTTAGAGCGCCAGTTGCATGAAGTGTGGGCCAATCTGTCCCAGGATAACATACGGCGTCTCTTTGACTCCATGCCGAACCGTATCACCTCATGTGTCCGAGCACGAGGCGGTCCTACGCGGTACTAACGCTGACCGGAATGTGAACCGTATGTCAGCGGGAAATCGTCCTGCTGTTGTGATATTGTAATTACTTTTGTCCTTGGTATGTACCATCTCATTTCAATCCGACGCCTCCTTCTTGGTGCCCGGATTTTTATGACAATGAATGTATGATGGTTCAAAAATTGCCCTTCGAGTTTTAATAGTTTTACTAAACACGTGAAAACTTGGTAAACATCCTCAGAGGCAGCCGTTTTTAATATTAAGTAAAACGTAAAAGTTATGTGAACGACAACAACACAGCACTTCCTGAAGCGCACAGTAAAAAATCGAATCAGCACGGGACGAATGAGTATCAGATAGTAGATAGGAGGATACTTCCAGGGTAGGGCATGGAAAAATTCCGTTCAAGATTAAACACTCAGAGGGACTTTCTGCTATAGAACACAGATGACCAAGTAGCTCTTCATCAACATGGCGTACTCAGAAAGGTCACGCAGATTACACCCCACTAACCTATGAGGAGTCCATCCTGGTTAGTTTCACGGAACACTGCGTGAGGCTACAGTCTTTAAAAAAGAAAATACTGAAGTGTATAACTTTTTTATGAGATACAATTTTCAGTAAATTTATTCACACATTGTGCATTTCAAATTTTCACGCCCCTCAAAGGATGAATTGTAATTCCTAGGTACCTCCACCTCGCCCGGTTGCTACGGTCCTGCCGATCGCCCACTATCGTTCAACGCTCATTATCTGGCTTCAGGTGGCTTTTCCATTGGATGTTTAGTGACGCACCCTAAACTGCTACTAAGAGTGCTTCCGTTCATTCAATTATGTATACGTAGATTGGTGACGAAAATGGATGGCGTACCAGCTCTAACGCATAAAATAGTTTATTGGTCCTCGTAAATTGAGCACACACTGTATATACATGAATAACGAATTTTCACCTGCTATGATTATATACACTATATTGACAAAAGTCGCCGGACACCCCTTCAAAAGCAAATGAATGGATCCGCTGCGTTGTTAAGATGCGCGGTACAGCTGCAAACGGCCGCCCCGGTGGCGCAGTGGTCTAAGGCGTTGGCCTCTGATCATTCGTCCGTAAGGGGTCCGGGTTCGAATCCCGGTGAGGCATGGATGTTGTGTTTGTCTTACGGCACTGGCTCTCTCCCTTCCCTGGAACCAGTGACCCTAAATTAGGGACGGGCGACTGCTTATAGCCCATTGAGTTGCTCACGGTGGTCGTTAAACCTCCAATAAAAAAAAAAAAAAAAAAAAAACAGCTGCAAACGGTATAAAAACCAGCTTGCAGCTAACCGTGATCGTATCGCACTGTGAATTTGAGTTAAAAGGTCGCAGAACTAACTTTGAGAAAAGAAAGTTTGTTGACTGTTATATCAGTGCGTTGTCGATAAGAGAAACCGAGAGGCGTTTAAACATACCAAAGTCAACTGTTTTGCATGTACTGAATAAGTGGAAGACACACAGCGTGCCTGAAGCAGTAAAACGTACCGGCAGACCAAAGAAAAACAGTGATAGAGGACGTCGAAGCCTCAGAAGAGTTGTTACAGCTAATCGACGGAGTACTGCATAAGATCTCACTGTACAGGTGAGCGAAAATGCTGGAACCTCCGTATGTGCACGTACCATTCGCAGAGAACTTCATTCCATGGGTTACCGTGGTCGTGCGGCTGCTCATGAGCCTTTCATCTCCACTCGGAATGCTACTCGTCGTTTAGCATGGTGTAAAGAACATTTACCGTGGACCGTAGATCAAGGGAAACGGGTCCTATGGACTGATGACTCCAGATACACGATCATCCAGTCTGATGGCCGTGTGTGGATATGGCGGCAGCTGGGGAAACGATATTTACCACAGTGTACTGTTCCTACGGTCAAGTTTGAAGTTGGCAGTGTACTCGTGTGGGGGTGTTTTTCGTGGTATGGTCTGGGCCCATTGGTTATTGTGGACAAACTTGTTAACCAGCACGTGTACCTCGATATTCTGGACAATTATGCCCTAGCAACTCTGTGGCAGTACTATAGAATCGAGCCTTGTTGGTATCAGTAGGATAATGCACCGAGCCATAAAGCAAATATTGTTACGGCGTGGTTTGACGATAATTCCGTATCGTGTGTGGACTGGCCAGCACAGAGCACTGATCTTTATCCCATAGAGCACCTATGGGATGAATAGAGCACCGAATAAAAAGTTTGGAACCAATGCCTACTACTAAGCAACAGTTAGCGGCAGCATTATGTACTGAATGGAAGCGCATACCTATCGCTGTGTTCCAAAACCTTATCGAAAGCTTGTCTCGAAGGGTCAGTGCATGCATTAAAGCCAAATGTGAATCGACACCGTACTAATGTATGTAAATAAATGCTATGTTGTGTTTCTCTTCTAGATGTCCGGTGACTTTTGTCAATGTTGTGTATATTTCCCCTTACACATAAATTCTCAAATAATATATTTCACTCAAAATAATTGAAAAATTTATAACTAGTATTCCATAGTTGTTTTATGCACTCAGTAGGAAAAACATTGGAGATAAGGCTGACGGGCAGTTGACAAGAGAATCCCCCGCACAGAGTGTAACAGACCCAAACAGAACGCGGGCGATAACTAGTCGTAAGAAGGTTTTCCGAACAGTGTATCGCAATCGACGGACATGGGTAAACGTGGTGATCTGAGCGACTTTGATCGTGGACGCATTGTCGGCGCCAGACAGATGGCTCATTCTATCGCCTAAGTAGTAAGAACCCTAAAGTTCCTGAAGGCAACCGTATCATACCATCGAGTATACCATCGGTGGATGTACCAGCACCCAGAGAGTAAGCGACGGCCGACCACTCGCCATTAATGAGCGGGTTCGACGTAGACTATGCCGGGTTGTACTGACAAACCGCTCGGTAAGGGCGACGCAAATCACATCCAGCTTAAATGTCGAAGTCCCAAGCCGAGTCAGCTAGCTCACGTTGCATACTCCGAGCTAGGAGATCCAGCGCCCTATTCATGTGCCACTGTTGCTTGCTCGTCATCGGGCAGGCAACCCCTCGCCTGGTGCCGAGAGTATCAAAACTTTACCTCTGTAGTGTGGCGCCTCGTCGTGTGGTCAGATGAATCCCGTTATCAGCTGTACCGAGCTGACGGGAGGTTGTGCCGTCGACAGTATGAAGCCATGCCCCCCCCCCCCCCCGTCGTGCCAAGTCCGCTCTGTTCAAGGCGGTGGTGGCTGTATGACGGTTTGCGAAGCCTTCTCATGGGACACATTTGGTCACTTATTGTGTCTGGAGAGGTCTTTAACGCTGCGAGGTACCAGTATGTGCTGGCCGATCACTTACTCGCTTTTATGGCCTTCGTGCATCCTGCGGCCGATCACTTACTCGCTTTTATGGCCTTCGTGCATCCTGCGGCCGATAGTCTGTTCAAAACAATGCGCCACCCCGCCGGGCTGCAACTACTCAGGCAAGGCTCGAGAAACACTAACCTGAGTTTTGAACCTTCCAGTGCCTCTCAAGATTCCCAGATTTCAACCCTGTTGAAGCTCTCTGGGAAGCCGTGGAACGGAATATCAGATCCACGGATGCTGGACTTTAGTCGGGGGGGGAGTTGTGGACAATGATGCAACAGGCATGGTTGGCATTACCTTCGGAAACCCTCTGGCATCCGATGGAGTCGATGCCTTGACGCGTACAGAGAGTTATTCGCGCTAGAGGAGGACCAACACGCTATTAGGTAGGTATCTCTAATGTTTTCTTTATTGGGTGTATTTTTGTAATGAAAAGTATAGTTTTCGGAGGTAAAAGTATGGATATCTGTGCAAGAAAATGTAAAAAAAGACCTGCTAGAGGAGCAACATTAAAAAAATTCCACAGAAGAAAGAAACTCTCAGCTTTTGTGATTTTTTTTTTTGATTGGAGGTTTAACGACCACCGTGAGCAATTCAATGGGCTATAAGCAGTTGCCCTTCCCTAAGTTAGGGTCACTGGTTCCAGGGAAGGGAGAGAGCCAGTGCCGTAAGACAAACACAACATCCATGCCTCACCGGGATTCGAACCCGGACCCCTTTCGGACGAATGATCAGAGGTCATCGCTTAGACCACTGCGCCACCGGGGCGGCAGCTTTTGTGATTAAAAAACAACTTAGAATTATAATAAAGTACAATTTTAACAGCATTTTAGTACCTATTATATTCCCTATTGTAAGATTTTGGAAACACTATGGAAAATGTCTCGCTTCGGGAAAATGAAAATCTTCCAAATATGTGGATAGTCAAAGTCAAAGTCATCGCTCTTTCCACGTTTTCTTTAATTAACACACAGCAACCTAAAAATTGTTAATAGCGTGTGCCCTTAAGCCCCACCAGATGGAGATGTCTCAGTTGCTGAACCCACCCCTACGGATTAGTGAAGTCAGATGCTGACAGATAAGCACACATAGCGCCGTGGATTGTTGGCCACCGTAGCATAAGTCGAACGCACTCGGCTAGTTATCGAGAGATCTGGAGTACTATCCCAGCGGTGTCTGGATAACAATTTTTCGGTTGATGTGTGTTAATTAAACAAAACGTGGAAAGAGCGACGACTTTGTCTATGTCTCGCTTCATCATCGCCTTATACGTATATCGCATTTTTTAACCCCTCCGAAATATAAAGAAGGCATGAAGTTGATTCCAGTGTGCATGCTGTTTTCGATCGGTGTAGAACAGGAAAGGCATAATGATAACTATTGAACGTTATCAGATTAGTAATATGAACCAGTAGCGTATCTAGCGTTGACAGCGCCTAGAAAGCGCGGAATTTGCACCCCCCCCGTATATACATATCGTTTCCGCCCTTTAGCTCCACTTTCCTTCTTAGGTTTCATTGTTTTTTACACAAGTTCTTAAATTTAAAATATAATCCTATGTAATTTAACAAATTTCACTTCACTTTCAAAAACTTCACAAAGTTTGCTTAGAACATTCGCACACATAAAAGAACTGCAACCAAAGAAAAAAATATCAGAGCCTTCTTGAAACTACTAGAAAACAAAGCTGCCAAGCCGACGGTCGGCCGACAAAGACCTTGCCGCCACGTGTCGCCTGTCGCTCGAAGTGACCGCTGGTCTGTCGGTTTAGCGCGGTGTCTATGTGTATTCCACGCACGCCATGGCATTCACCGCGCTGCTGGCGATAGCCATTCAGAATGAACGTTTCTTTTCTTTTTTTATTATGACGTTGGGTTTCTCAAATTCATTTCTCATCAAGTTTTCTCAAAATTAATTTTCTTCAACAAACTAACAGCAAGTCGCCCCGGTGGCGCAGTGGTCTAAGGCGCTGGCCTCTGATCATTCGTCCGTAAGGGGTCCGGGTTCGAATCCCGGTCAGGCATGGATGTTGTGTTTGTCTTACGGCACTGGCCCTCTCCCTTCCCTGGAACCAGTGACCCTAAATTAGGGACGGGCGACTGCTTATAGCCCATTGAGTTGCTCACGGTGGTCGTTAAACCTCCAATCAAAAAAAAAAAAAAAAAAAAAAAAAAACTAACAGCAAACACACACTATTTCTTTCGGCTTTTTTGCGCCCCTAACAGTGGCGTCCAGGACACGTGCCCTACTTGTTTTTGTTTGTTTGTTTGATTGGAGGTTTAACGACCACCGTGAGCAACTCAATGGGCTATAAGCAGTCGCCCGTCCCTAATTTAGGGTCACTGGTTCCAGGGAAGGGAGAGAGCCAGTGCCGTAAGACAAACACAACATCCATGCCTCACCGGGGATTCGAACCCGGACCCCGTTCGGACGAATGATCAGAGGCTATCGCTTAGACCACTGCGCCACCGGGGCGGCCGTGCCCTACTTGCCCCACCTTAGATACGCCACTGGTATGAACTTAAATATTTCGTGACCAGTTCATTATGTTCAGATTTCACCAGTTCCCTCACATTCAAACAAGTCGAAAGGGCTGCCCCGGTGGCGCAGTGGTCTAAGCGATGGCCTCTGATCATTCGTCCGAAAGGTGTCTGGGTTCGAATCCCGGTGAGGCATGGATGTTGTGTTTGTCTTACGACACTGGTTCTCTCCCTTCCCTGGAACCAGTGACCCTAAATTAGGGACGGGCGACTGCTTATAGCCCATTGAGTTGCTCACGGTGGTCGTTAAACCTCCAATCCAAAAAAAAAAAAAAAAAAAAAAAAAAAAGTCTAAAGGCTTCTGCATCAACAGACCCGAGGCTCCCCTTGAAAATAGCTTGTGCTAAGCTGTTAAAACTTTCAAAGAATTTAGTCGTCGTACCAGAGGTCTATCATGTCACACTGTCTTTCATCATTTAGGAAACTAATCAAAGATTTATGTCCGGCCCTTTGCTTTATTTCCAAATGTTGCTGGGATCAAATGACGAGTTTGCATCTTCGACATTCAGACTCACCAGCAAACTTAATAGTATTTTCTGGAATTGTTCTACTTGACCACGTACTCTCTGAATCTGATATTGGGTTACGAACATTTAAGACAGAGGAATAAGTTAAAACACATCTAGTCGTACTACAGCTTGCCAGCACTCGTTTGTTTATCAAAAAAAAAAAAAAAATGTCGTGTGTGTTTTAGTCTGTTAAATGCAGAGGGAAAACTGTTCAGTGATGATACTTTTAGCTCTAACTCGAGTCTAGAACCTGTGATTTTTGTCCCCACCTCATATGCATTCCAGATTCCACGTTATAAGTACCTACTACAGGGTGATTCGAATGTCACAAAACCTAGCTACAGAAGATCCTGAAAAACTGTCATAGTGTCTTGGAACTTTTCCTTCAGGCCAGCAGGAAATGGTATCATTATCACAAATAGAAATTTGAGATAAAAGAACATTTCCTGAGAATATCTGTAAAGATATGCTCGGAAATGTTCTTTTATTTCAAATTTCCATTTCCTGAGCACATCTTTACAGATATGCTCAGGAAATGTTCTAGAGATAAGCATATCTTTCACCAAGGAACCTTGGAATTAAATGACAACTACCGTCTTAACACGATCTTGAAGAATAAAATATTTAATACAAAAAAATTAGTTAAAATCATATACAGATAAAAAATCTGTATATCATTTTAACTACGTATAAATTAATCTGTATATGATTTTAACCATAAATTAATCTGTATATGATTTTAACCAGTGGCGTAACCATGTTTCAAAATCGGGGGGGGGGGGGGGGCATATACATACAACATTATACATATGCTGTATAAGATAGAGTTTGGGACCTCCTCCGCCTACACACAGACGCAGAAGCAAAGCAGTTGCTGAGGCGCGATCTAACGGGCACGACATAGGCGCCTCTGTTGGCGAATTGTGGAACTTAGCGAACACAACTGTAAAACTACGATAGATAGGGCAGAAATGTAAATTGCAGAGTTGTAGAACTGACTTTGCTTATTAGGAATCGATATCGCTGTTTCATTAAATACACATTATACACTTGTTTGCATTTTACGAAAAATTACAATCTTATATTGTTAAATTTAGTTGGTTCACATCATAAAAAAGTGTGCATTGTATCATTATATTCCCGAAAAATTTGGGGGCTCCTTTACATTAGGGATCCCCGACTCTGAAAACCTGGAGGGGTCCTGAACACACACACCCTCCGACCCCACCCCACCCCCCAATGGTTACGCCTATGATTTTAACTGGAGTTTTTATATTAAATATTTTATCTTTCAAGATCGTGCTAAGACGGCAGTTTTCATTAAACTTCAACTACAGCACGTAATTTCTTAGGTACATTTCGCCAGCCCCCCCACCCCGGCAAATGCAAAATTCAACAGTGCCATTCGTTTGTGCTTGGTTTGTGCCGCAAACCGTGTCGTTTGTGCTAGCATAGTTTTTGAGATATTCAAAATATAAAAGGGGGGGGGGGGTCAGCCCTCCACCCCGGCAAATTCAAAATTCAACAATGCCATTCGTTTGTGCTACGTTTGTGCTGGTTTGTGCCGAAACCCGTGTCGTTTGTGCTAGCATAGTTTTTGAGATATTCAAAATATAAATTGGGGGGCTGGGGAAATGGTCAGCCCCCACCCCGGCAAATTCAAAATTCAACAATGCCATTTGTTTGTGCTACGTTTGTGCTGGTTTGTGCCGCAAACCGTGTCGTTTGTGCTAGCAAAGTTTTTGAGATATTCAAAATATAAATTGGGGGCTGGGGAAATGGTCAGCCCCCCACCCCGGCAAATTCAAAATTCAACAATGCCATTCGTTTGTGCTACGTTTGTGCTGGTTTGTGCCGCAAACCGTGTCGTTTGTGCTAGTATAGTTTTTGAGATATTCAAAATATAAATTGAGGAGCGGGGGTCAGCCCCCACACCGGCAAATTCAAAAACCAACAGTGCCATTCGTTTGTGCTACGTCTGTGGTGGTATGTGCCGCAAACCGTGTTGTTTGTGCTAGCTTAGTTTTGAGATATTAAGAATATAATTTTCGGAGGCTGGGAAATGATCAGCCCCCACTCCCTCAAATTCAAAATTCAACAGTGCCATTTCTTTGTCCTTTGTGCTACGTTTGTGCTGGTTTGTGAAGCAAACCGTGTCGTTTGTGCTAGCTTAGTTTTTGAGATATTAAAAATATAGGTTGGGGAGGTGGGGAAATGGTCAGCCCCCACGCCGGCAAATTCAAAAATCAACAGTGCCATTCGTTTGTCTTAAGTTTGTGCTGGTTTGTGAAGCAAACCGTGTCGTTTGTGCTAGCTTAGATTTTGAGATATTAAAAATATAGGTTGGGGGAGGTGAGGAAATGGTCAGCCCCCCACGCCGGCAAATTCAAAATTCAACATCGCCATTCGTTTATGCTGGTTTGTGTCGCAAACCGTGTCGTTTGTGCTAGCTTATTTTTCGAGATATTAAATATCCAAATTTGGGGGTGGACCATTTGCCCTGCCCCCACCCCCTGCAAACTCAAAATTCAACAGTGCCATTCGTTTGTGCTGGTTTGTGTGGCAAACCGTGTCGTTTGTGCTAGCATAGCTTTTGAGATATTGTGGGGAAATGCTTAGCCCCCACTCCCGCAAATTCAAAATTCAACAGTGTCATTCGATTGTGCTACGTTTGTGCCACAAACCGTGACGTTTATGCTAGCTTAGTTTTCGAGATATTAAACACCCAAATTTGGGGGTGAACCATTTGCCTACCCCTCCCCCTTCCTTACCCCTCCCCCGGGAAATTCAAAATTCAACAGTGCCGTTCGTTTGTGCTGTTTTGTGCCGCAAACCGTGTCGTTTGTGCTAGCATAGTTTTTGAGATATTCAAAATATACTTTTGGGAAGTTGGGGAAACGCTCTGCCCCCACCCCCGCAAATTTAAAATCAACAGTGCCATTCGTTTTTGCTACGTTTGTGTTGTTTTGTGAGGCAAACCGTGTCGTTTGTGATGGCTTAATTTTTGAGATATTCAAAATATAATTTGAAGGGCTGGGGATTATTTTGCGAATTGGGTAAAATGGAACACAAAATTGTATATATGTTCATGGAGATTATTTTGAAAAGTTGTAAGTATGTTTTCGTAAATATGTAAATGTACAGATACTTCTTTAAGCAGCTAAACTTTCGTCCTGCCCCTGGAAAAACCTTCAACTACTGCTGAATGGCCGTTTTAAATCTTTTAATTTGGGTAAGCTCAGAAATGTTAATTTAATCCTTTTTCAGTGGTGTGAAAAGTATTGCATCACCTGCAAAGGCAGTGAATTTTTGAGTTTGACTTTTTTTTAACTATTTAATTTTTATTGCAATTTCATCATTTATATGTCATTAGGTGGAAAATTTAACGGAGATTTCAAAAAATGTTTTTGCTTTTCCTGTAGCTACTTCTGTTTTTAAGATACATTTCAAAAAACATGACCGAGTCGAAATTATTTAAAAAATGAATCGTTTATCCAATACTTAGGTATACAGCAAAAAATTGTTTTTGTAATTCATAAGGAAGGAAATGACATTTAAATACAGAAATATAATGCAGCAAAATGATAAAGTGTACCTAATATTTTGTTGCCCAAACTTTAGCTTTAATCACAGGTTTGCATCTTGATTGCATACTGTGAACAAGGTTTTGTAAAAGATTGGGTTGAACAATACGATTCCATATTTGAATTACATATTCAATGAATTTTGGTTGTTGGCTTCTTTTTGATAGTTCATACGGCACTTTGAACCAAACATTTTCGATCGGGTTTAAGTCCGGTTAGTGTGGTGGCCAATCAAGATGCTGAGCATTTTTTTCCTGAAACCAGTTTTTCACTAGTTTTGCACGATTACACGGTGCATTGCCCTCTTGAAAAATAAAATTGCTATCATAAAGTCTTCTAGGTGATGACAGCATCTTCTTTTCTAATATCCAGATGTATTTCTGGGCATTTGGTGTACCATCGACAATATGGAGGTTCGCATCGCAATGTTCTCACATGCAGCTCCAAACCATGACCTTCACCGGATGCTTAACACTGGCCTCACTAAGCAACTTGGATGGAATTCTTCCTGCTTGAATCTCCTTACATAGGCAATACTCGGATTCCCATTAAGGCAAAATTCTGATTCATCATTGAAAATGACATTTTCATATGGCTTAGCTGTTCATGATACATGCTGTTTTGCCCACTGAAGTTTATGTTGTCTTTGATTTGCAGTTAACAGTGGTTTACGCCTGCCTTTACAGCCATGTAAGCGATAATGAAGCAGACTCCACCTACAAGTAGATGTACTATCAGTCCCTTCATACCATCTTTTTTCTTTTGATTGGAGGTTTAACGACCACCGTGAGCAACTCAATGGGCTATAAGCAGTCGCCCGTCCCTAATTTAGGGTCACTGGTTCCAGGAAAGGGAGAGATCCAGTGCCGTAAGACAAACACAACATCCATGCCTCACCGGGATTTGAACCCGGACACCTTCCGGACGAATGATCAGAGGCCATCGCTTAGACCACTACGCCACCGGGGCGGCTCAGACCATCTTTAAAGTAATTCAAGTGAATTGAGCTTCATGTCTGGCAAACTTAGCTTTCTGTGCACACTGTCCTGCCTGGTTATAGTAGTGAATCTGGGCTTTCCATTGCGACGCATATTTTTAATATCAGCATTGTATTTTACTTTTCTTCAGTAACCTAATAACTGTAGATTAATTACAGCCCACTCTTTCAGCGATTTGTCTCGAAGAATACTCCTCTGCATGCAGAACAACTATTTTTACTCTGTCCGCTGACGACAATTTTGCAGTTTTAACCATTATTGAGAATGTACACAAATTCTACCCTAATAACAACAAGAAGCGACTATTATAAAACTCGCGTAGATCAGCATCACGTGTAGAGAATTTTTGGAAGGGGAAGTCTGACTCCAGGTCTTAAACAACCCTTAGAAATAGGAAGCTAGGATATTTGGGCTAGAGTGCCCGATGGGAAAGTGACACAAAAGCGAGGTAGAAAGGGGGAGAGAAATGCTCTTATTTATTACCGGGGGACCAGTACCCCTCGGGGTCCGACGACTTAACATGCCCATCCGATGCACGGCGGATGTTTAGTAGTTCGAGCGTTCGTACCTGCCCAGGATCGAACCTGAAGTTCCTCCGTGGCAGTCATGAAAGTTGACCACCAGGCCATCCGCGGCCCTGAAAATCATGTAGTACGCTACAATACGATATTTCAAGAAGTTTTAGGAAGGGAGTGTCTCACCCCAGGTCTAAAACTACCCTTAGAAATAGGAAGCCAGGAGATCTGAGTAAGTGAACTCAATAGGAAAAATAAACAGAAAATTGAGTAAAAGTACAGGGTGACATATCTTTCAAAGAGTGAACCGTGACAGCAGTCTGGGGGTAAGGGGGCAAGGGGAAGTGGAAGGAGAACCAAGCTCCGTACAACATCACAGAGAACCACAACTCCAACCGGCCGCCGGCGCACCAGTGAGTGAGTGAAACTCACCGAGACCAAATCCAAGTGCCGGGGCAGCAATGAATTCTCATCATCTCAATGCCAATCTGAAAAAGAAGGGTGGGGAAGTTGTCTAACACTCACCATTGATCACATACTTACTCTCTCTGTCAAGGGGGTCAAAGATCATCGCCTTAGTTCTGGGATACCTAAGGAATTCGCTGGGATTGTAATCAACCGCGTCCCTAATAAGTTCATTAGGGTGGGTTTCCGCTTTCTTGAAGAACTTCTTGGCGAGTCTGGTGGAAAACTCATGTACCTTCTCAATTCCAAGTGTGTTCCTCAGGTTCCGAAGTGGGGTCCAAAGGGAAGCCCCAGTGATCATACGAAGTGCTCGGCTCTTCACCCTCTCGATTCTCTCTCGCTGATTCCTACTAATACCTAAACAGATGGGGGAGGCGTAGGTACGCACCGGCCTGACGACCGTCTTGTAGAGCAGTACTTTGTGCTGTGCTATAAGGAAGCTTCTCCGGTGGGGTAGTGGAGCTAGCTGCTTAAGGCATTGTCTAGCTTCATTCGTGTGGTAGCTGGAAATGATCTAGTAGTTCTGCGTCAACCCTTTTCGTGTGGTAGCTGTCAATGATCTAGTAAATCAAATCAGATGATATGTAGAGTATTTTAGGAAGGGAGTGTCCGATCCCAGGTCTTAAACAACCCTTAGAAACAGGAAGCTTGGAGATTTGGGCTAGAGTGCCTGGTAGGAAAGTAACATGGAAGTGAGGAAGAAAGGGGAGAAAGACGCCCTTATTTATTACCGGGGGCCAGTACCCGGGAAATGATCTACTAACTCTGCGTCAACCCTTATAAAGGCTGGAGTGGGATTAGGAGAGCATTAGGAAGCAGTCAAACAGGCAAAAGAATGTCTATGATTGGCAGTAACAACTCATACGTAGCTAACATGAATTTCAATGTATTTTGCAGACCCCATATTTTATGTCATATCTTAAGAACAGAGGTAGCTACAGGAAAAACTAGGACATTTTTGAAATTTCCATTGAATTTTGCATCTAATGACATATAACGGATGAAAAATTACTGTTTGGTCTAACATTTCTTTAGAAGCCACTGAGATGCGTTATTGAGAAAATTCATGCTCAGATTTACATCCTTTTACATTGAGATTAAAACAAGAAAGATGGCCGCCCCGGTGGCGCAGTGGTCTAAGCGATGGCCTTGTAAAGGTTGTGTTGACCTGTGCTCCGTGTTTGACCTGCGTTTATTGGTGTTCTTTTGTGTGTGTGCCGTCATTTTGTGTATCTCCTGTGTTGTGAACGTCTCCTGTGTCGATTGAGTCCGACTTTGACGTCCTGTAAGTAAAACTTTACTTGTACTAACTCTTTTTCCGTCCTGGCTTTGCCCAGGGTCGGGTTTAGCAAGCCAGCCATTGCAAATGGCGGCGACCGCATCTGATAGGCCGGGTCTGAAGCTTGATAGCAAAGCTCCGCCCCCACCTGGCCACGTTCGGTCATCGTCACTACCACACGCAGCTGCTTTCCAAGCCGCGTTATCTGATGTTACCACTTCTTCTTCCAACTTTATGGATGTTGATTTCCCGACATTTTCCACCACCGTGACGTCATTAACTTCTTCAGTATCCGTTGCCTCTGGTACTTCATCTGCTCCTGCGAGCACTGCGTCTCGACCTTCCCCATCTCCGCCCATTCCTACGGCAACTCTACCTTATGCTTCCGTTGTGAAGGGTACCAGTTCTTCTTCCTCTACAGCGAAGAATCCATGTACAACGCCTCTTGATATGATTGTCACTAGAGACAACAAGAAATTACGCATCGAAATTCCGGAAACTTCAGCTGCTGGGCAGGAGGTTTTACGCACACAGAAACTTGACATATGTTTTGATGCCCTCCCGGACACCAGCCTTAAGAAATACTCCTTAGCCGTCCGCCAAATCCTCCCTAAGGGAGCGATCACCCATATGGCGAGGAAGCCTAGGACTGTTCTCATCTATTTTGCGAAGCCAGAGTTTGTGGAGCGCGTCTTATCTGACGGACTGCATGTTGGGGATCATACCTTACTGGGAGTCCCGCTCACGCAGCGCCCCGTACTTGTTACGTGCTACCCCGTACCACCAGAAATCAAGGACCATTACTTAATGGCGGCCCTTTCCCGTTGTGGAAAAGTAGTTGGATCCATTTCCACTCTGTCTTCCGCACCAACAGACCCAGATGACAGGAACATCTTAGGTCTGCGTCGCCAAGCAAGGATCCTGTTTCCTACTGAAGATGCCATTGCTGATTGCCCTACTGACCTCACTGTGGTTGTAGGGAAGCAGATTTTCCGGATCGATATCGTTACTGCCTTGCATTGTTTTAAATGCAAGGCATATGGCCACATCCAATCACGTTGTCCACATGTATCTGCCAAGCCCCCTATTCCCATACCACCCAAAGTCAACACCCCAGCCTCAACACCAGTTTCTCTGGCCACACCAGGTTCGGCTCCAACACCAGTTTCTCTGGCCACACCAAGTTCGGCTCCACAGACGTCCTTGATCCCTTCTACTGTTGTTCCAGATGATTCTCCACCAGCAAGTGATGATTCATCATCAGTCTCCAAGTCTTCGATATCTACTACAGGTACTTTGGCCACCTCTCCATCGTTGGACCCACTTGCTGCTGTGGTACCTCTACGTTCTTCGGAGGGTATTATCTCAGAAAAGGAATGGCAACCCGTCCGTCGTGTTGCTTCATCTTCTTCCCTTGGATCCCCTAATGTGGAGTCAGATCTAACTGTCCTACACCCACCAGCTTCTCCCGGCGTTCCCACGTTGAAACGTACCAGACAGAGTTCCATCTCGCCAGTGACGTCTTCTCCACGCTGCTCTCGTTCCCGTTCGCCAATTCGACAGTCTTTCTCTCCAACAGCAGTTCCTACATCTCTTAAGTCCCCAGCTGTTCCAAAATTGTTGGATCAAAAAGCTTTCGCTGAATATCTGGAAGCTTTCCCTGCATTAGACGGGCCGCTGGCGCCCTCTGATCTTGCTCTCATTATACTCAATCAACCGTCACGTCCTCTCAAGCAGCTAGACTGCGTTCAATCACGTAATGCTCAGCTTCCCACTATTATCACCCAACTTCAGAATCTACTTGCTCTTTTGCCAAAAATTAACACAGTCACTAATGCGCAGACAGCTAACTTAAAGAAACGTGTAACCAGTCTTCACAAAAGTGCTGATAGTAATATTCAACCACTACAACCTCTTTCAAGTTAAAATTACTTTCTTTCAACTGTAAGGGATGCTCCGTCCCTCCTACCAATGCGTTAGTGTTTGAAGACATTACACCGCATGATGTGGATATATTATTGCTACAGGAGACTAACTGCCATCCCAACACCCCATACCACCGGTGGCGAACCTGGCCATTTCAATTCTACCATGCCCATCGATTTAGTCTTCACGCAGGACTTGCGGTGGCCATCAATTTTCGTCTTCGATCCTTCATTACTGATATCACGGTCAAACCGATTTATCGTGACCTCCTGCAGCTTCTGTCTTTCCGACTTCACAACTTCCGATACCATATCTTCAACATCTATGTTTCCGGCAATCAACAGTATGCAGACTGTCTTTTTGAGCATTTTGTTTCCTGTGTTCAAGGTCTTCCGGCCACTGATATTGTCATCTTAGGTGGTGATTTTAACTGCACCCTTGACCCATCCCTCGACAGATCGGACGGTTCCTCGGATACCAGGTATTTTCTTACCAGAGCACTTTCTGCAGCCATCAACCAGCTACAACTCCAAGATGCTTTTCGACACCTGCACCCATTTCTTCGTTCGTACACCTGGCGCTCCTACTCCACTTCCTCCCCTACAACTGCCCGACTTGACCGGTTTTATGTTTCTTCAATTCTTCTTCCTTCAGTTATCTCCCTTTCTCACACACCGACAGTTTCTTCCGACCACAGCTGTGTCGTAATGTGTCTTCACACCGGTCCATCTCCTCGGCAATACTACCGTACTTGGACCCTTGATGATGATCTTTTACTTGATTCAACTTACGTAAATTCCATCCAATCGCAGCTCCAACAAGCCTTATATACGCTCCCTTTTGCTTCTTGTCCCTTGCAACACTGGTTAAATGTCAAATCCCAAATTCTTCTTTATACCAAGCAATATTCCCACGAAAAACGTACCACCGCCTCTATGAAGATTGATGCTGCACGCTCGATTTTTTCCACCCTAGATCTTGATTCTCCGCTGTTTTCTCATTACCAAGCTGAACTTCGTGCCTTGCTACTTCCTGTCTCCCAACAAGCTCTTCACCGCCTCAAGCTCCTTTATCTCCAGCCAAATGACTATCTATGTGAACAGGTTCAACAACTGGAATTCCACAAACGTTCTGCTCATCACCTCCGTAATCTGAAGTTACCCGATGGAACTGTTACTAATGACCCCACTCTCATTTGCTCCGGTGTTAGAACATATTTCCAGTCACGTTTTGCTCAGTTCCAGTCAAGTTCTCCGCATGCTGATTCGATTCTTCGTGCCTTACCACATATTCCATCGCATCTTGTTACATCTCTTTCTATGCCTATCACCCCAGCAGAAGTAGTACAGTCACTTGCCTTACTTAACTGTCACTCGTCACCTGGTCCTGACGGGTTGACAGTTAATTTCTTTCGTACGTTTTCCTCTTTCTTACACCCTCTCCTATTGCCTTGCTTTACAGCTGCTTTTTCCTTATCTGTTCTTCCCCCGCTTTTACTCTAGCTCACATCATTCTTCTTCCAAAGAAGGGGTGTCTGCTGGAGTTGGATAACTGGCGTCCTATATCCATCCTTAATGTTGACTACAAGATTTATACTAAAATACTCTCTCTTCGATTGAACCCTATCCTTCCCACCGTCATACATCCCGACCAAACGTACACCATCCCTGGCCGAAGCATTCATACTAATATTAATCTCCTCCGTGACTCATATTGCCTTGCCCACCTTTCCTCCGAACCTTTAGCCTTCCTCAATCTTGATCAGAGGCAGGCCTTTGATAACGTGAGTCATCAGTGGCTTGCCTCTGTGCTCTCTGCCTTCGGTTTCCCATCTGTCTTCATCACAGCCCTCCTTGCCCTGTACCAGGACTCAGTTGTCCATATCCGGACGGCCTCCTTCCTTACAGCCCCCATTCCGTTTCGTAAGGGCATCCGTCAAGGATGTCCTCTTTCCGGACAACTTTTCTCTCTAGTCTTTGAGCCTTTTCTTTGCTCTATCCGTTCTCTTCTACAACCTCCCCCTCCACCATTCGGCATAGCACCAGGCACCATTCTATCGTTCTTACTGCCTACGCCGATGATATCACAGTTCTCATCCGAGAAGAATGGCAATTCACAATTGTTCTTGCATGGTATCAAGTGTATGCTGCGGCTTCCGGCGCTTCGCTAAACCTTTCAAAGTGTACAGGCTTGTGGTGTGGCTCCTGGAGACATCGCCCCGATACACCGTGGGGCGCTCATTGGACTTCCACCAGTCAAAAGATACTTGGGGTGCACATTGGCAGCCGGGTCTCAGCAGCGGCTGCCACCTGGAGACCCCTCGTCAGGAAACTACGTCACACCGCTGCTTACTGGTCCAAGCTCAAGGGCTGTTTGATCTACCACAGTCGTGCACGGCTTTCTGGCACCCACATCCTCTCGTTAGTTTATCATTCCTGGATTGCACAACCGCCACCAGCCTACGTTCAAACGGCAACAACATCAGCAATGCTCAGCATTGTTTGGTCATCTACTCATTGGTTATCTTCCTCAGTATTGTCTCTACCTTCGACTTGTGGTGGCCTCAATATGCCAGAGATTACCGTACGTTATAAAGCTGTAAGAATTTTCAATTTCCTCCGTTTGACAGTTCAACCAGACTCTTCCGCTTCCATTCTTCTGCTTAATGTTCTGACTTCCCCCCTTAATCCCTGCCTTACCGTCCATCTTCTTCTCAAGATGGATATTCACACTGTCATTCCCCCCGTTTTCCTCTAGTCTACCATGAAGCTGTTCAGTTCCTTCGTTCTTTACCGCTCATTCGTCAACCCCCTCTTCCACTCTTGATCTTCTTTCCGAGCCTCTTTTTTTCTCCTCCGTCCTCCACCCCCCTACTGCCAACTTTTTCTTTTTCCCCGCATGGCTACACGCTGGTGTAGTCTCCGTTTCCCAACTGGTCCTCCCCGATTTTTCATGGAAACCCGTTTCCGAACTTTTTCCCACCCTACCACCCTCGCCCGAACTCTCTGATAACTTCCTCCAACTTAAACATGCTCTTCAATCACTTTTTCCTTCCCTAGTCGATTCCTCTGGCCTCCTTTCCGTTTCCTCTGCCTCTCTCCCTTTTCCGTTCTTCCTTCCCTTTTCCGGTGATCTCCTCCCTCTCCACAGTCTTTCCACCCGCACCCTGTACCGTTTTCTCCCTTCTTCTTCTGCGGTACCTTGCCCTATTCCCTCTGTTCCTTCTTTTGCACTATCCTCAGTCTGGTCTACTGCCCAACATTCACCGGCCCTCTCCTCAGAACTTAATGTGCATTGGAGGTTTTTGCACAATCGACTGCCTGTCCCTTCGACTTTGTTCCGGAGAAATATAGTATCATCAGATCTCTGTCCTTTTTGTAACGTCGTTGGAGACGTCTTACACATGTTTGTTTACTGTCCGACGCTGCTCCCACTATTTTACAGTATGTTCCAACTTGCACATCCTTCTTGTACCAGTGATCTCACCCTAGAAGATTATCGTTTCCTCGGCCACAGTTCTACAAGTTTCTGCTCTATTTTACCAGTTTGTTCGTATTTATTTATTCTAGCTAAATATATTATTTTCTCTCACCTGCTACAGTTACAAGATCCAGATCCTATTACATTCTCCACCTCCTTGGTTGCACACTACCGCAACAGGGTTAAAGCGAGACTCACCCTGGAATACTCCTTGGCGAAAGATACGGCACGGTTACCTGCCTTCTTCACAACATGGTCGCCGTGTCGTCCCTGGTTTCAGTTTTCTAGTGCCCAGACTGTTCATCTGCTGTTTTAATAAACCTACGTCGGAACTTTCAATTTTTACTGTTCCCTCACCATGTTTTCTCCTGGAACTGGATTGTGTTTGCTTCCTGCTGATGTCACCTTTTGTACACAGTTCTCTTCATCCGCACAGTGACTCTCTGCCACCAGTGATTCCCATGTCACTAGAACTGCACAGATTTTTTTCTGTAAATTTTTTCGCTCCAGTGATGTTCCAAGACTTCGATGAACATTTATCCCAGAGCTACTGCTGTTTACAGCAAATAATGCAATGCCTGTCATTGCTCATCTGTACATTTATCATTTCATTGTAAATATCTACATTTTGTTTTATTTCTCCCCTTCTCTCACACTGCGTGTGAGGTTGGGGATGTTCTGTTGTAATTGTTTTACGTGAATAAAAGCGAATATTGAAACTAAGCGATGGCCTCTAATCATTCGTCTGTAAGGGATCCGGGTTCGAATCCCGTGAGGCATGGATGTTGTGTTTGTCTTACGGCACTGGCTCTCATCCTTCCCTGGAACGAGTGACCTAAATTAGGGACGGGCGACTGCTTATAGCCCATTGAGTTGCTCACGGTGGTCATTAAACCTCCAAAAAAAAAAACAAAAAAAAACAAGAAGGATGACACAATTTTAGTTATAATGAGCGCGTCTTTTGAAACCGTTCTGACACGAATTAAATTTATCAAATCTGTTCAATGGAACCGGTATGAAAAACAGTAGTATCTGACCGAAGAAAGAAGTTTTTCAATGAGGTATTTAATCCCGCAGATATTGCTGTAAACGGAAACGTGAAATTATGCCCTCTGGTGGCTAACTGGTGCGTTAGGAAAAATTATATGAGAAACAGTTAGCAGCAGAAGCACTCTCCAACAAAGAAAGAATATTTGAAATCGGACTTTTAGAAGCAGAGACATTGACCAATATAAAATACGAAATTACGCCCCCCCCCGGGAAAACCATGCCTTATTTTAAGAAGAAAGTATTCTCAAAAAGTGTTTTGATGTGAGAAGTATCGGTTCACGAAATAATTTTTTCAGTCAGGTTTTCAGGAGCTCAGATTTTGCTGCAAATACATCAGAAGCAGAAATTATTCCTTACGCCCCCTAGTGGCCAAAACATTCTTTACCAAATATAAGATATTATTTTTAAAATATTCCCCATCAGGAGCTGTATGCGATACAGGAAGAATTTTTGAAATCGGAGTTTTTGAAGCAGAGATGTAGGGAAAAACGTAGTTTACCTGAACGACCCCTAACGGAAAGTCTATGAATTTCTTGAAAATTTTGAAATGTATGAAAAACATTTTGCCCTAGAAACGATATGAAACAAAGAAAACTTTTTGAATGGGACTCCTAAAAGCAGGTATGTTGACAAAAATAAGATATATATCTACGCCCCCTGGAGGAGAAACAATGCATTATTCTATGAAGAAAATATCCCTAAAATGTTTATCTACGTGAGTAGTATCGGTTCACGAACGACTTTTTTCAATCGAGATTTTAGAAGCTCAGATTTGCTGTAAATTCGTCAGAAGTAGAAATTAGCGCTACCGCCCCCTGGTGGCCAAACTATTTTTACCAAAAATCAGAAATGACATGCAAAAGATTTCTCATCAGGAGCTATATCCCTGCAGAAAGAATTTTTCGAATGTGAGTTTTAGAAGCAGAGATATCGGGAAAAACGAAGTTTAGTTTTACGCCCGTAGCGTAAAATCTATACGTAATGTGTAAAAAGTGGCTATACCCAAAACAGTTTTTGACATAAATGGTTGGTTGGTTGGTTGGTTGTTGGATTTTATTGGCGCAAGGGCCAGGTTTGGCCAAAGAGCGCCAGACTAAGAACTATCAGCTACAGATTTTTTAAAAAACGTGGAAAATGATTAAGAGCAGACAGGCTTGGTAAAAGTTGAAAAAGAGTATGATGAAAGCTGTGAAGACAAGGTAGTTAATTAGGTTTATATAAAAATTTATTAATTGACTATTATAATTATAATTTTTTTTTTTTAAACAGAACTACACAAAGGATGAGTCACTCTCCTCCCCCACACTCCTCTGCAATGCTGGCAGAGGGCGGGGACGAACTGTCACTCTCTTCCCCCCATGTTCCTCTGCAATGTTGTTTGAGGCTGGGGACGAACTGTCACTCTCCTCCCCCCTATGTTCCTCTATAATGTTGGTTGAGGGTGGGGACCTCGCTGAGGCCGAGACAGTTGGATGGACACTGCACACCTTTGCGGATTGAGGGCCGGGTCTTCCGCACGTGCAGGCTTTCGGCTGGAAACTGGAAGAGACGGTCGGCAGCAAAAGAGAAGGCCCAGAATCAGGTATTCGAAAAATCTCGAGCTTGGGGAAAAACACCTGTGTCGCTTGGTCAGCTGTAGATCGCTTGGCAAGGGCGGCGAGAGCTACAGGGCGCGGAACAAAGGGCTGCACGGGTTGTGGCAGAGACTGAACGACTGCGGCAAAAGTACGCTGTCGGGTGGTGGGTATACCCAACTTGGCCTTGGCAGCAGGGTACGAGAGGCCTTCCAGGGTCTTAAGGCGCTGGATCGCCATCTCGTCCTTCCATTTCATACAGTTGCGGGAGTAAGCTGCATGGGCCTCACCGCAGTTAACACAGCAGGCCGCAGAAGTGCAACCTTCCCCGTCATGTTCACTGGAGCCACAATTTGCACAACGAGCGGAACTCTTACAGAAACGTTGTGAATGCCCGTACCTCTGGCACCTGAAACAGCGCAGAGGACTGGGAATGTACGGGCGAACTCCACAGACCAAGTAGCCAGCCTTGATTTCGGTCGGAACTTTCGGGGAGTTAAAAGTCAAGATGACATTTTTTGACTTAATCATGGAACCATCACGCCGGAACATCATACGACGTGCAGCAATAACACCTTGATCAGCAAGTTCAGTCACGAATTCGTCTTCACTGCATGGCAAGAGATCAAACTCCGAAATAACACCCCGAGAGGTGTTAAGAAACGGGTGAGGTGTCACTTTTACAGGAATGCCTTGAAGACTAGTGAGGTTCAGAAAAGTGTTACTCTGAGAAACACTGCAAGTTTGGACAAGCAGGTCCCCAGAGCGAAGCTTCCTCACAGACTTCAAGGGGCCAACCGCAGCGTCCAAAGCTTTAGAAATGAAAAAGGGAGATCTGGTGGACAGTCTCTCATGCGGATCGATGGATTCTACAAGCAAGTGAGTAGCATGCGTAGTCACAGCAATCGAGGGGAGACGACGCTTCGGAGCGACTGGTACAGCTGCCGAAGAAGAGGTTCCACATTCTTGGTCCAGGTCAAGGTCTAAAGACCGTTTAAGGGTATGAGACTTGGTAGGTTGAGAAGACGAAGGACAGTCGTTGTCAACTCTCATTTTGTCAGGTGACTTAAATTTGGAGTTTTTGTTCTTTTTACCCATGGAAAAAAAGGAGGAAGATTCGTCTGCAGACTACTCCACCCACCACCGAGCCCTACAAGGGAGAACTGGAGGTCTGCAAGCCAAGAAAATGACGCTGGACACAGTTCTGGAGCTTATACGTTGCAGATATAGTCCGTTGGCTGTGATCACACGCACTCGGCGGACACTTCGGCCTCCGGGTACCGTCATGCCAACGCCTTTGGCATGATCCCACAGCCCCCGGGCTCACCCTGCCGTGCTATACGACAAAAAAGCCGCTAAAGCCGTGTACACAACTTGGTACAAGACTTCTGACTAGAGGTGGGTTAGTCTCTAGCCTCCCGTTTACAGCGAAGCCGGGGTCGAAGAGGAGTGTTGGTACACAGGAGGCACTTATCCGGTCTCCTGCGACCTCAGCCGCCAGACATCCCATTTCCGCCTCACGGGTCTCCGCACGCGGCAAACATGCAGGTAGGTCTAGCACCCAAACCAGCTAAAAGGAAAAAAGAAATCCAAAGAAGACAAATCCTGGAAGGGAACCTAAACGGAATCTCAGCAACCTACGAACTGAGCGGTTAATATAATACAGTTAGTGGTAGAGGGTAACAAAACCACAAGACCGGGGTGTTAGTGCATAACGTGGTAGCGATTAGGTAAAGTATACAACACGGGCAACTAGCCAGGGGAGAAAATAAATAAAAACGAAAAAGCGAGACACAAGACCAGCTCGGGATCGTGGGGCCGCGACTCCCCAACAGCTGGATGAACAGCCGTCCCTGCATACACCATCAGCACCAAAATAAAAAACAAGCGGTGGCATGACATCAGATGTCGACCAGTCACAAGGTCAGCTCGGGCCGTGGGGGCGCCGCTCCCCAAATAACTGGAAAACCAGTTATCCCCGTGCGGGGTGACATAAATGGAATCGAAAGGTAAAACCTTATTTTCAATCGAAAGTTTAGAAGCAAATATATGAAGTAAAAGATATTTAGAATTCGATATCATCTGCATTTACGTAAAAATCGTAAAAATCTCACACTGCGAAATTGTGCATCGTAAAGAAAAAAATGAAGGATCATCATTCACACATTTCAAGCTTTCCAACGCAAAAAAAAAAAAAAAAAAAAAAAATTAAAATCGGACTAATAGTTGCAGAGATAGGGTGTCCACAGACGGACGGGCAAACCGGAAACATAAGCAGGATCTTTTTTTACAAAAAACGAGCTGAAAACATACCTGTTGATTTATTTACGCTTACATGCTATGGCGATATTAACGTGTTTGCAAATAAAATTAATTTGTAGCTGATCATATCATTACATGCTGAGCAATATATACTATCAGAGACAATGAAATTTGCACACCTAGAAGAAAACATGATACAACCGTGAAACTTTGCAAATAGCTAGAGTACATGCTGGTATGCAAACGGTCCACGCTTGGTGCGATTGAGCATGACCACACACCCTGTGGTGGCGCTGCTAAAACGAATCGGCAACCGGCGTGTAGTTAATGCCCCATGTAAACGAAAAACACCGGCCGACCCAAGCAAGAGTGCAGAGTGACAAGGATGCCGGGTAGACTCCAGATACGTCGATTTACGCAACGTACGGACTTGGAGAGAGGCCTGATCATCGGGCTGAAAACCGCAGGGTGGTTGGCGTGCCATGTAGCGCGCCACGTTGATCGTTCTGACCTTACCATCCCACTTATTTTAGGAGCAGTGGACACGTGACGGCACTGCCACACGGCGGAGTGGCTCTTGACGGACCACCAGGACCGCCGATAAAGAGGATCGACGGATCGTGCGCCAGACACGAACTGATCCCACGGGGACCAGGTCCCACTATACAGGCAGATGTAGCGGCCCCTGTGTGCCCACGAACCATTTCCCAACGCCGCGCAGAAGTGAATCTGCGATCCCAGCGTGCCTTGCGTGTGCTGCCATCAACACCGGAACATCGCCGGCTCCGTTTGCAGTGGTGCCAGACCAGAGCGACGTGGAACGCCACATATTGGCAACGTGTGGTGTTTAACGATGGGTGCCGCTTCGTTTTGGGGACAGATGATCATCGTGTCCGGGTGTAGAGGTCCCCTGGTCAACGGCCCAATCCCAACCTCGCTATCGAGCGCCACACCTCCCCCACTGCAGGTATTATTGTCTGGGGAGCCATAGCCTACGATAGCCGATTAGCTCTAGTAGTGGTACGTGGATCATTGACGGGCCAGCGGTATGTGGATGAGATCCTACAGCTCCATGTGTTCCCGTTCCTGGCCGGGATTCCAAGTGCGCTATACCAGCAGGATAATGCCCGCCCACACACGGCTCGGTTTGCCTAGGACTGCCTACGTCATGTCAAGACGATTCCATGGCCTTCCCGCTCCCCCGACATGCCCCTTATCGAGCATGAGTGGGCCAGTCTGTTTGTGACAACTGTAAAACAGCCTCCACGGTAGCGCAGTGGTCTAAGCGCTGGCTTATAATCATTCGTCCCTGATGGGTCCGGGTTCAAATCCCGTGAGGCATGGATGTTGTGTTTGTCTAACGGCACTGGCTGTCTCCCTTCCCTGGAACCAGTGACCCCAAGTTAGGGACGGGCGACTGCTTATAGCCCATTGAGTTGCTCACGGTGGTCGTTAAACCTTCAATTAAAAAAGAAAAAAAAGGTGTTCACTGGTATGTGGAGCCATGCTGACTGCAGTGCATCTGACAGCTGATGGAGGGTGCGTGGTGGAGGATCCATAGAGCGAACAACACGATCGAGGAAGTCTCACAGATACTCAATTGGGTTTATGGGTGTACGTGGTCTGCAAGTACGGATTCATAACGAATTCGGTAGTATGAATAGATGATGCCTTCCAAGAGTATGAATGGATCCAGATAATGCCAGGAAAACATTCCCCAGACCATAACGCTGCACCCACCAGCTTGGGTTCTTCCAGCAGAGGTTGAAGAGTGTTTGTTCTCCAATGTTTCCGGCCTTATATGCCAACATCCATTCGTTCGATGTAGGAGGAAACGTGGCTCATCGGAGAAGGCAATCCTTTGCCAATCAGAAGAGGTCCAATTCCGATACTGCCGTGCAAATGTAAGCCTTTTCTGCCGATGGACCTTCGTTAGCATAACTGCAGTAACCATACGTCTACATTGGAGCCCCAAACGCAGCAGGGTTCGCTGAACTGTAGTTTTAGACCCACTTCCGGTTCTAGCCCCTGGTTCATTCGGCTAGTGAGTTGCTCCACTGTAGCTTGTCGATCGGCCCTCACTCACCTTCGAAGCCTACGTTCACCTCTCACACCAATGGCACGTGGTGCTCCGCAGTTTCCACTTCGTTTATTCGCAATGGTGCTGTCTCCAATCGCGATACACTTTAACCATGGCAGCACGCGAACAGTTCACAAACTGCGCTTTTTCAGAAATATTGCCATGCTCGGCCGAAATGCCGATAATCATCCCATTTGCAAATGTGATAAATCGCTCCTTTTATCCATGGCAGCAATAGGTTATATATTTTCAGAATGCTTACAGCACACCTTATATACCCTCCAAACCAGCTCACGACACGTGTCTTCTTTCATTGGCTACGCGCTGTTGACGTCAACAGTAGTAGGTGGTCACAATAATGCGACTCGACTGTGTATATTGTGACGTGCCTGCACCGCAGGACGCACATGAGATAAAGGCAGGTAGCAGCGAGAGCATATGTCCGGGAGCTCAGTTGGGAGAGCGAAGTACTCCGGAGTAAGGGGACCCGGATTCGATGTCGGCGTGGACAAAGATGTTGGAGAAAATTACTTCGTCATAATATATAACAGTGAACATGACGGCATCTCTAACTATTCGAACCAAAAATCTCATATAGGGTTCGAAAAGTTAAAGACTCTCTCATATATACAAATAAATTGTATAAAACTAAAAGCAATATTCGAAATAAGTGGTTTTCGTATTAAATAAAGATATTTTTTCCTATAAACTAAAGCTGAAGCTTCAAAAATGCACTCAAACATGCGTAGTTTCAGCTAAAATTAACTTTTGTAGCTTTTTTTTTCCACTGTTACAAACTTTTTAACTATGTCCACATTGTCTAAGTATGTAGCAATTTTGTTTTCAATACTAACGATACCTATATTTGGAAGCCGTTCCTGTTTCATATGTAGTCGAAAGTAGCGTTTTATGATTTTAAGCTTGGATAACGATCTTTTCTCGTAATCCAGCGTTACAGACAGTAAAACTTTGAAAAGAGGGTTTTGTGCACCTTATTACTGCTGTTAATTCCATGGAATGGAAAAGGAGGCATTGAAATTTTGAAGATCTTTTATATTTCAAGCTTAACAGTAAGAAAAAGAAAGATGTTTATTTTTAGGCAGTGTAAGAATCCACAAATCGAAAAAGAATTTCGTTTAACTTAACATGAGACACGTATGTTCCCCTTTCCCTCCTCCCACCATATTTTGCTATAGGCAACAAAATATTATTAAATCTACTGAATTGTTTGGAAAACATTAATCAGTCATTTGAAAATATGTACTCTAAAGCACTTTATGGGTTCATGCGATGCTTAACGTAAGTCCAAAGAGTTTTACAATTTAGTCACACTATCTGAAATTCTTGAGCAATTATATTCTTTTTTGACAATTTTATTTGTAAGTCCGTATGATATTTTATTTTCGTATCACTGCTTAGTGTCAGTGAAGAATAAAGGTCATTTAAAAAATTGAAAAGTCTCGTTATACGTGTTCAGGTGTTCGGACCGTTCTTATCGTTGTATCACAAATATGACAGTTTTTTATTTGTTTGTTTCTCTTTGACAGATCAATATCTCATTCGTATTTTGGTACCAAAAAATTGCTTTTTTCTTACGTGGTCTAACCAACACAACAGTTGGAAATTCTGTTTCGCAGTCTATTTCCTCTGCAATTGTTTTATCTTCAGCAAACATACCTTTAAAACCTCTACATGCTCTACATTCTTTTAAACAGCCATTTACTTGTTTTAATATTTCTGTTATGGTTGGTATAACTACAACACAATTGAGCATTAATTTGCTAATAACATTAATTTTTGAAGAAAGAGTGTACCAAATCTTTCTGGAACAAATAAACGTGTACGTTTTCTTGTTTTTAATTATTTTCTCTAAGGCAGATTTGTTAAATTTCATGTATCACGGTCTCTAAAAGATTCGTTAAATCTCAAAAATAATACATCGTGGATTACATCTAAATTGTACCCCAGTCCTTCTTAGTGGCGTCCCCATAAGTTTGTTTCTGGGAGGTTACAAATTTTTTTTTCATACAACTAAATGCGTTATGAGTGCATTTTTGAAATGTATCCAACATCCCAGCAAAAATATTCAAATAAATATTGCTGGAAATTAATAATATTCTTATCACCACATAATGGTTGGCCACTTATAATGTGCAATTTATCTATGCAGAAAACAAGTTGGGAAAAGTTACTAGAATCCTGATAAGACCGATTTGTGTGCGAGAAATCTATTTTCAAAAGCACCAATTAACATGTCTAAAAATGGTACATAAATTAAAATCCTGTAATAGTCTTCTGGGGTTTCTGTGTTTATGTTATAGCGTAGGTTTTGCTTTGATGTGATTGTTAGTATTTGTATCAAAACTCCTTGCTTTTCAGCGTGCTTTAGAGTAATCTGGAATAAGTCAAAGAACTTAAATGTGGCAATGTCTCGTCGCCACAGAAACTTTGTTTACCCATGCATTGGCTTTTCATTGCAATGGGACATTCTAGTCTTTGGCTCCTTGCAGTTTCCTTGTCTTCATGGAGAAAACACGTTCAGGTGCTTCCATGAGACATAAAAACAATCTGAAATACTAACAAAACTTTGCCTTTTAAAATCGCGTTTTTGAAATTTCGAAAGGTTCCAAAATTTGGTGGGGGGTTAACACCCCCCGGCACGCCACTGATCTCCCTTACTCTTATTGCATCGATAATGTTTTCTCACCTTGTTTCACAGCACGGTTGAACGCTTCGTTAAAATTTGCCAACGTAATTCAGAAAAAGCATATAATTCTTGAACAATTCTGAAAATGTTCACAATTTCTAGGGATATTTTTCGTCGTTATTTACGACCACATTTAAAGTATCAGCCGCTCAAAGTACATAAAATGTACAAGAGTTTTAGATCAAAATATTATGTATTTTGAAGTCCATCGTGTTTTCCCTTCATATTGGCCCGTTGTCATAGTGCTGGCGATGCATATCATGAATGCTGAAATTTTCAAAATTGTAAAAGAAATTAGAAAAAAAAAAATGTTAGTCTTTGCTCGCGGTATCAGTTACTGAACAAAACAAAAATTATTCTGATTTCAAGTTGTTTTCCAATGAATTATATAGTGAATTATTTTTACTAAAAAAACAAACGTAGCAGTACGATTTCTCACAGCAAAACGTTTTCTTAACTTTGCTCATGTGATTGATATTAATTTTTCAACCATAAAATTGGATGGGGGGGGGGGGGGGGGGTCCTGCCGCCACCGGAACTTTGCTCGTCCCTGCTTGCAGTAGCTTAAATCGATATTATGAATTACTTAGAATCCTAAGATTTTGTGTTGCTCTAGATCAGTCCTCCACTTGTGTCAGGCATCACATTGTTTTCAGTATGGACCAAAATTGATGGAAGCTGCTCTTTGAAAAGAGAAATGCTTTTTTGGTGGAAATAAAAATATGTCTCACAAATACAAAACATTAGGACGAAATTCCAATGCTCAATTTTCTTTTAATACATAAAGAATGACACTTTAATATCAAGACATCAAACTTTCGATGTGATAGTGAGATATAGAACACCAGATTTCTGCACAACACTACAAATTGTAATGATTTATATGGCATTTTGAACGCCAACACAAAAAACATGCATTGCGAATTACACGAAAAGATAAAAAAGAAATTTGTATTGAACTATTAAAGTTTTATTTTCAATGTAGATGACATTTTCAATGTAGATGATATATAGTCCAAACAACACTATTACTAAAAAGAAACTTCAATGTTCTCCTCAGCGGAAAATGTAACACTATAAAAACACAAAACATTTTGGAGAAGTTGAAATGCTCAGTTTGCTTTAATAATAGGGGATGGGTTCCAGTTGCTCTGTACATTATTTTCAGTGACTATATATCGTGTCCTAAGCAACGGTAATATGTCTTTTTACTCGTTCTATAAATCATAGCACTGCAATTGCACATTTTGATACAGTATTAAGGAATGGCACTTTAATACATAAAGAAAATTCAAATGCTCAAAAACGTACTAAAAACGTACGGAACAAAACTTCATTGAGAACATTAAACTTTTGAATGTGAAAACAAGAGATTAAAATCACACATTCCAGCGCAACACTGAAATGTGATATTTTTTTATAAATTTTGTTACGACGCAAACGGCATACTTTGCAAATGTAATGAAAAATATGGAAATTCTATTTAACTATTTAAATTTCATTTACAGTCTGGCTGTCAATATCAAATAACACATATATTTAAAATGAACTTAAATTTTTTATTCTTAGCAGAAAACATAATACAAAAAATACAAAACGTAAGAAAATTTAAATGCTCAATCTGTTTTATTATAAATTGAGTTAAACTTTAATATCAAGAAATCAAAATTTAATAGTGAGATAAAAAAAAACAGATTTCATCACAACACTGTAAGTGTGGTAATTCATATGATATTTTTACTTGTAACACAAATGACATACGTTGCAAATTACATGAAAAGTAAGAAAATCATATTCAATTTCAAAAAAAATATTTACAGTTTGGGTGATTGTACCAAACAGAAGATATGTATAAATAAACATCTACTTTCAAACTGCAATGTGCAACGATTTGTACAATATTTTCAATTACAACGCAAAAGGCATACATTGGAAATGACATGAAAAAGAAACAAATCGCTTTTAATTAATAGAATTTTGTTTACACTGCATCTAACTGTATTCACATAATATGTTCTCAGCAGAAAATGGGTAGTATAAAAATATAAATTCAATGGTTTGTATGAAATATAATTCCAAATTTTCTGTGAAGATTTGTAATGCTCATTTTTTTCATTCTTATTAATTTTAATGCTTATGAAACTATGTAGTTTGGTGTCTTGACCAAGACACCAAATTACGAACCATGTTAATGTGATGCCAAATATGAGTTACTAAATTCACGAAATAAAGGATAACTTCTTCAAGGCCACACATTTTCTCTGTAGGCCTTCTCTATCTAATCAACTGTTCTGAGATTCAACATTGACATGAAACTGACTGCTTTCAAGGGTTAGTGCTGATATAATGCTGTGTTTGGAAGACCATTTGGCACAGCCTGTTAGTGTTGATGCTTCGGTAGTTCTTCTTTCCTAGTAGCTTTTACGAATACCGTGAGCAACTCATTGGGCTATAAAGCAGTCGCCCGTTCCCAATTTCGGGACACTGACTCCAGAGAAAAGAAAGCGACAGTACCATAAGACAAACACGACATCCATGTCTCACCGGGATTCGAATCCGGACCCGTAACGAGCGAACCGTCAGAAGCCAGCGCTGCGCCACCCGGGCGGCTATGCTTCCGTGAAAGCCCCCAAGGTATACCGAGAATCCTAAAGAGGATGAAATAGGTATGGCATAAACTTTATGGGTGTCCAGGGGTAGGACAGGATCTTTGTCTTTTAGCGGACACTTTATTATAGGAAAGTTAGGTCTGACAGTGAGGGTGTAGCCCATAGTTCTGAAGAGTTTAAAAATCTTATAAGAAAAGGAACCATGTTAAGGGACTGGACCAATGAATTGGGTTTCTATGTAAGTGTTGGAGTAAGAGTTGTCAGTTTTTAATATGGAAATCCTGGATAATTTTGTTTATTGTAGATGATGGGAACTGATGGATTTCAGCAATTTTCTTCATTGCAGCACTTTTTGTTCGAAGGATGATTCACTATTGCAAATAATTCTGGCAAAATTATTAAAAGTTTTTTAAGCAGCAAATTTTGAGTAATGGGGCAGTAGGATACACCGCAGGCACATACCAAAACATCAGCACAAAAGTGGGTGAATACAAACTCGATGTGTCAGGAGATCTTTCAAAAACAGCATTAACAGCATTAACTCGTGAACACTTTTGCAGTCTCCTTAAGAAAGAAACAAAAAAACATTTCTCCTTTGTACACAAAGCAACTCCACTTTTTCAAGAAAGTAGTGAAATATTTCTAACCTAGAACTGCAATTCAGATATTCCTTACCAAATACCATTTATTCAGATCTCTCCAATGAAATTTGGTAAATACCGTATATATTACACATACGTACATATATTACAAAACTGACCACCGATAGGTAACTGAATTATTAGACTGGACGTCAAAAGATAGAAATCCATATGGAAGATCTGTGAATGAATGACCGGAGTGACATGGAGGCTGACCCAAGACGGATAAATGTGGAAGAGACTTAGAGAGAAGAAAAAGGGTAAACTGTATAGAGGAACAATTCCACACCGATTCATTCAACATCATAAAAATGGTGGCAAACAGTGCCGCCCACCATCTGTGGTTCAACCAGCTGGAAACTCACCAGCGAGAACATACGTATATATATTGACATGTTAATATTTGATCCAATATAATAATTTTTCTCTCTTAATGTTTCACACATTTCATATAAATCAGTATTAAGAAACAAATCTTTTTTCAGTACCACATGTGAAGATATAAAATTGTACAACATTCTGTACTATGAAATTAAAAGTTGCTGTCTTTAGCACGATATATTAAAACAATTTACCAAACCGTAAACAAATTTTACATTTATTCACGATCCAAAACCGTTCAATGAAAGTGACAAGTACTTTCGAAGCCACAATGGCTTCATTCTCAGGCCGACTATGACACGGTACAAGAAACAAACCAGTCAATGTGTACTGTAATACGAGGCGCATCTCATGAACAGATGTGCCTCGTATTCAATCAAACTCATGAACAGATGCGCTTCGTATTACAGTACAAATTGACTGGTTTGTTTCTTGTACCGTGTCATAGTCGGCCTGAGGATGAAGCCGTTGTGGCTTCGAAAGTACTTGTCACTTTCACTGAACGGTTTTGGATCGATGAATAAAATGTAAAATTTGTTTACGGTTTGGTAATTTTTTTTAATATATCGTGCTAAAGACAGCAACTTTTGATTTCATACTTCATCAGCACGAAAGAAACTGGTATCATCCTGTACTACTTCAACAATTGAAACAAATAGACACCAAATCAATTCTGCTAAAAAAATCTGAAATACCAAAATTATTATTCTCACATACATAACACCCTCTTGAGCCTTTTGAGTAGCTTACAGCCACTAAATTAATTAAATGTAATGAATATACAATACTAAGAGGTAAGTCATCTGGCAAAACATCATCTGACTTTCATCAATTTATACATAAACAGTGTTGCCATTTTAAGATTTGCTATCAGGGTTGCATAATTTATACATAGAAGAAATATTATAATATATATATCATCACACACAAGAGCAAACCCACAAATTCCAAGTGAGCATACATTTGCCTACAAAGGACATGATTCTTATATACATTACCTAAATATAGCTGTTATGTCTTCACCAGTTAAAATAAAATATAAATATGAAAATACTATAACCATAATTTCTGCATTAAAGAAAGCTAAAACAAATAATCATCATTACGAAAACTTTCTGTAATTGTGATACACTGTTATTAATATTTAAACCAGTGTGTTCACGTTCCTGCCATCATAAATTTTCCCACATTTGAAGCAAGCCAGTAATTAGTAATTTACCATCTACACATGTGTATATGCCATGGCTTACATGATGCCCATTGCTTATATGATGCCCATTGCTTAGTATCATTCAAGTCATTATTTAGAACATAAACATTACATATCTAGACAAATTAATTAACTGTAGATATTGTACATACGCGTAACAGAAACAATAACATATATAGGCCAAACCACACTACTGGTACTTTTGTTTCGATACCAATATTGCGTACTTCTTTCTTCTGGTAGCTGGTAGTTGTCTTTCGCGTTCGTTGTTCAACGTTACACGGGCCAACGGAATTGTAGCAAAATTGCACATCCAAAAATAGAAATATAGAATATCATCATCATCATCATTGTCAACCATTATCAATCCACTGCTGGACGAAGGTCTCCCCAAGTTTCCTCCACAACGGTCTGTCTTGTGCCAGTCTCCTCCATGTCACCCCTGCATACTTTCGAATTTCATCCACCCATCTCCCATGTGGTCTTCTTCTGGGTCTTTTCCTGTCCCTTGGAATCCAATCTAAAATTTCGGCTGTCCATCGATGATCTGTCCTTCTGGCAGTATGTCCAGCCCATTGCCATTTCAGGGATTTAACTCTGATGATGATGTCTTCCACTCTTGTCATTTTTCGGATCCACGAGTTCCTCTTCTTATCTCTCCTGGTTACACCAAGCATGCACCTCTCCATGCTTCTTTGAGTTGTCTGCAGCCTTTGTATGTCTCTTTTAGTTAAGGTCCACGTCTCTGCACCATACGTAAGCACTGGAAGGATGCATTGATCAAACACTTTTCTTTTAAGACATAATGGCATATTGCTCTTGAAAATTATGCTGTTTCTTCCAAAAGCTCTCCAGGCAAGTTTTGTACGCCGATTAATTTCTTCATCAATGTGACCCTCACTTGATATCTGCTGTCCAAGATAAACGTACGTGTCTGTTATCTCCAGCTTTTCTCCATCAATCGATAAATCTTCATTTCTTGTAAAAGCATTGAACATCACTTTTGTCTTCTGAAAGTTCATTTTTAATCCCACTTCTTTACTCTTGTCAGCAAGTTCCTGGATCATACTCTGCAGCTCTGATGGGCTAGTTGCAAAAATGACTACGTCATCAGCAAAACGAAGGTGCGTTAGATAATCTCCATTAATCTTTATCCCCTTGTTTTCCCAGCTCAGCGACTGAAAAACACCCTCCAATGTGGCATTGAAGAGCTTCGGAGATATGGTGTCACCTTGTCTCACTCCCTTTCCAATTTTTACGTGTGTTGTATTTTCAAACAGCCTAATCTTTGCACTTGCATTTTCATAGATGTTATTAATAATATTAATGTATGCATCTTCAATACCGCAGGTTTTCAGAGCCATTGTAACTGCTGATGGTTTCACCGAATCAAAGGCTTTTTCATAATCGATAAAAGCCATGCACAATGGAAGTTCATATTCCCTCGCTCTTTCAATTAGTTCTCTCAGCACGTGGATATGATCTATTGTGCTGTAGCCACTCCTGAATCCAGCTTGTTCTCTCGGTTGAGCCATGTCCAGTGTTACCTTCAAGCGGTGTGAAAGAACTTTAGTGAAGATTTTATAAACTACTGATAGGAGGCTGATAGGTCTGTAGTTTCCGAGATCCTCAATGTCACCTTTCTTATGTAGCAGGATCATTGTAGCGGTGTTCCAATCCTCAGGAATCTTTCCTTCATTAAGGCATCGAGTGAAAATTTGGGCGAGTACTGTTTCGATTTCTCCACTTGCTTCTTGTATGATGTCTACAGTAATTCCATCTTCTCCTGGAGCTTTTCCCCGCTTCATGTTCTTGATTGCATGTGCAACTTCTGCTGGAAGGACTGGAGGAACTCTGGTACTGGTATCTTTCATGATGTCTAGAGTGCATGTATCATCCCTTTCATATAATTTGGAGTAGAAATCTTTCACTCTTGTCAAAATTTCGCCTCTATTTCTTGTTACAGAACCATCTTCTTTTCTCAGTGCTATAATCTGTTTTCTTCCCTTACTGAGATGTCCCTTTGCTATCTTTAGGCTTTGGTTGTTTTCAATTGCTTTCCTCACTAGTTCACAGTTGAATTTCCTTACGTCTTCAGTGATACTTTTTCTTACTGTCTTGCATAGCTCTATATATTCCACTTTGGAAGTCACATCTTTAGTTGTCCTCATCTCTCTTCTTTTTTGCATCAACATTTTGGTTTTTCCTGATAATTTGTTCACATGCAATTTGTTCTTAGACCCAGCTAATTTTGTTGCTGTTTCCATAAGAGCTTTGGTTACTTTTCTGTTAACTTCAGAGATGTCCACTTCTTCCGATGTTAGGCCTTCTAAAGCAGAGAACCTGTTCTTCAGTTCTAACTTGAAGGTATTATGGTGTTTTTTAAGGTTGGTTATGTCAATAGATTTTGTTTGTCTTATGAGCTTGCCACGTTCAAGTTTAGTGTTGAGGTGCATCTTACATCTCACCAATCTATGGTCACTACCTGTGTTGAACTTGTTTAGCACACTGCAGTCTTCTATGACGAATTTTTTGTTACACATAATAAAATCAATTTCACTTGTCGTCCCATTTGGATGTCTCCATGTCCATTTCCTGTGTGGCTTTTTCTTGAAGAAGGAGTTCAAGATGAAAAACCCTTCTGCCTCTGCAAACTCAACGAGAGTATTTCCACGCTGGTTTCTGTTGCCATGACCGAATTTACCTACTGAAGTTTCATTCTGTTGCCGTTGCCCTATTTTTGCATTGAAATCTCCCATAATTATTTTCAAGTGCTGCTTACCTTTATTATTTAGATGACAAATTTCCTCATAAAATTCTTCAATTTCTTCTTCAGGATGACTTGTGGTGGGTGCATAAGTTTGAATAATCTGAGCCTGGTATCTTTTTGAGAGTTGGATAACAAGTCGTGCAGCTCTGTCAGAGGAACTTTCAACTTCTACAACTTTATCCTTCAGTTTCTTGTTTATTATAAATCCAACACCACTAGTTCTGCCAGTATCTGTCCCACGATAGTAGAAGAGATGTCCACTTTTCAGTTCGATGAGATCTTCTCCTTTTCTCCTTACCTCACTTAGCCCCACGATGTCCCACTTGATCCTTTGTAGTTCCTCTTCCAATTCAAGAAGCCTTGAATCAGAAGATAGGGAGCGTCCATTGTAAGTAGCCAAGGTCAGCATCAGATGGCAGCCTAGTCCGGTTCTCCGGGGATTCTTAGCACCCTCTGCCTTCATGTCGCACTGGCCGCTGCCTTGGCCAGGTACATTCCAGCTGCCGGAGACTGAGGGCCAAGATTTAAGTTGTGGAATCATTTTGGAGGGGTTTGGCCATAACTCACCACGCTGGCCAAGCGGGTTGGTGAGTATGGGATAGAATTTCCTCTAATCCCGATGGTATAGTTATACCGCTATGGGCGGTCGTCAGAGCCCCTTTAGTGGGAACAGGATGCACCACGAGAAGGCGGGGTTGACATTTGTCAAGGAGAGGCTGTGATGTTACGCATCACCTGACCTTACATCCCATATAGAATATATATGTATATATATATATTCATTAACTTCATTGTGCATGGCTTTTATCGATTATGAAAAAACCTTTGATTCGGAGAAACCATCAGCAGTTACAATGGCTCTGAAATCCTGCGGTATTGAAGATGCATACATTAATATTATTAATAACATCTATGAAAATGCAAGTGCAAAGATCCGGCTGTTTGAAAATACAACACACATAAGAATTGGAAAGGGAGTGAGACAAGGTGACACCATATCTCCGAAGCTCTTTAATGCCGCATTGGAAAATGTCTTTCAATCATTGAACCGGGAAAACAAAGGGTAAAGATTAATGGAGATTATCTAACCCACCTTCGTTTTGCTGATGACATAGTCATTTTTGCAACTACCCCATCAGAGCTGCAGAGTATGATCCAGGAACTTGCTGAGAAGTCTAAAGAAGTGGGATTAAAAATGAAATACAAATTTTGAAGATGACAGTCCGATTTTTGGCGCAAATGTGACAAGGATGGTAAGTCAGATAATATCCGAAAACTTGAAAATTTTCATCGTCCCAGAGCGGGACTCGAACCCGCGTCTCCCAGAAAACGCCCGGGTATGCTAACCACTACACAACGACCAAGTTTCAAGCTTCCGATCAATTTGAATTTAACCATCACAGGATTCGCTAGTCGAAGCAACCGGCATTCATGTTTAGCGAATCGGATTGTCATCTTCAAAATTTGTATTATATGGCGTAATCCCGTATTTCTTTCATGATTAAAAATGAACTTTCAGAAGACAAAAGTGATGTTCAATGCTTTTACAAGAAATGAAGATTTATCGATTGATGGAGAAAAGCTGGAGATAACAGATGCGTACGTTTATCTTGGACAGCAGATATCAAGTGAAGGTCACATTGATGAAGAAATTATTCGGCGTACAAAACTTGCCTGGAGAGCTTTTGGAAGAAACAGCATAATTTTCAAGAGCAATACGCCATTATGTCTTAAAAGAAAAGTGTTTGATCAATACATCCTTCCAGTGCTTACGTTTGGTGCAGAGACGTGGACCTTAGCTAAAAGAGACATACAAAGGCTGCAGACAAATCAAAGCAGCATGGAGAGGTGCATGCTTGGTATAACCAGGAGAGATAAGAAGAGGAACTCGTGGATCCGAAAAATGACGAGAGTGGAAGACATCATGATCAGAGTTAAATCACTGAAATGGAAATGGGCTGGACATACTGCCAGAAGGACAGACCATCGATGGACAGCCGAAATTTTAGATTGGATTCCAAGGGACAAGAAAAGACCCAGAAGAAGAATACATGGGAGATGGGTGGATGAAATTCGAAAATATGCGGGAGTGACATGGAGGAGACTGGCACAAGACATACCGTTGTGGAGGAAACTTGGGGAGACCTTCGTCCAGCAGTGGATTGATAATGGTTGACAATGATGATGATGATGATGATGATATATTCATGAAATGATACTTAAAACACAAAAATAAACCTACCAGAAAAATAAATATTTTTTCTGTAAAACTATGTTTCATGATTTAAAAAAAAAAAATTTTACAACAGTAATTCTTTCGGAAGAATCCGGAGTATGATCATTTGAACAGCTGAGAATAAGAGATTGTTCTCCAGAAAGTATTACTGTTTGATAAATATATTCACCAAACTCATCAAACAGAATTTTACAGAAAAGTTAATTTGTTTTCGTAAATCATGAAAGAAATACGGGATTACAATATATAATACAAATTTTTGAAGATGACAATCCGATTTTTGGTGTGTATGTGACAAGACTCAAATTAATCGGAAACTTGAGACTTGGTCGTTCTGGGTGGTGTAGTGGTTAGCACACCCGAGTGCTATCTGGGAGACGCGGTTTCGAGTCCCGCTCCAGGACGATGAAATTTCAAGTTTTCGGATATTATCTGACTTACTATCCTTGTCACATTTACATCAAAAATGTGTTTTGGTAAGTTCATTTTTGTGCTTTTAAGTACATATACAATAGATATAATATAGTGTTAAATCGTATATATTAGCAGCTGGCATTTCATTTTCGCATTTCCAGAGCAACTTACTTTCTTGTCTACCAGATCTTTGTATATTTCCCAGTAGCCGTCTGCCCTATAGCACACAGCCACATAATGTCCTACGACATTTTTCGTTTTATGGCCTCCAGGAAATGCTATTGCACTCCTGAGGTAAAATGTTCTCTGATCCAAACAGAGTGTTCGTGGAATTTCTAATAGAGGTATACTTAAGTCACTTTCATATTCCCTTCCAATGGAACTGTTTAGCAGCTCTACGATAATGTGATTGTTAGAAATTTTGCAGTTCCTCCTCTGGATTCCTGGACACAAAGATCCTTCAGGATTTTTCTGATCACATATCCGCTCCGTGTTGCCGAAGTTTTTGACTAAATCGTCTTCCATACAACTCAAACACGAGGCACCTTTTATTGCAAACAACACCACTGTCCTATTGAATTGCTTTTTTGAAGAGCACTTCTCTTCTGAACAATTTGTGTTTTCTATTACAGATGGATGCAGTCGAAATAGGTTTTCGACTATTTTTGTAGCTGTGCATTCAGCAGAAATCTCTTTTACGCCACTAGGTAGATCAACGACCTCACAGAACTCCAAGAGCAATGAAGCTCGTTTCTGATACGTTTTCGAAGTAATTCGAGAAGTGACTATATTTTTTACAATTTCTAATAATTCGCAATCAGTCATTGATTTGAGAAATGTTTCGTATTGTGCGCTGTCACACATTGCACAAGCCAAAACCTGTACGAAAGAATCAAAAGCGCATGTATTTGATAATATGAAACGTGCGCTCCCAGCTTTGATTGCTTTCAAATCTAGATTTCTATTTCCGTTTTTTAAGATAGCTAAAGGTTTTGCATTTTGATTTTCTAGAAAAATCCCATTTCAAAACCTCAGACTGTGGCTCTAGATAGGAATTTTTTAAGAGGCAAAGCAAGGCCTCTCCAGTTCTCTTGAGCATTAAATTCCAGGCTGTGTCTTCTTTCTTTGTCTTTGGCGGCACACTTAAAACATATGCGCTTTTCTCCATAACCTTCTTCGGAGTTATCAGAAATAGGAAGGGAGCATTCAAAAATGATGTGGACAGGAATGTGGCCTACTACACACGTATGTGCACCACTCGGGAAGTCTCCTCTTGAACAAGCGATGCACTTCGTTGAAATATGAGTCTCACTGGAAACTGAGGTATTTGGCATCGCATCATCATGCTGCCTTATTGCACTATACTGTTGAGATACTTCATCAGTTTCAGCAGAAGCGGTAATGTCTGTTTCAGCGCTAGGTAAAATTTGTTTTCTTTTTTCGGATGCAACCAAATTCATGGTGCCCTCTAAGGATTTTATATGCAACTTTAGAAAATCGTCGGCTCTCAATGGGATTTTTTTCCACAAAGCACTCGGTGTTTCAGATCATTGAAACTACTTTCCACTGGAGCACTGCTTGCTGTAGTTTTCCCGTAGCAGAATATCAGTACCATAACAGCAGACCAAAGTGGAAAGGTTTTTGCTAATCGCGAGCAGTAATCGACTATGTCGGGCAAGTATTGCAAGTTATCATGGTCCCCTTCTTGACCAGCAATTTCTTTTTTCACTTCTTCAACTAAATTTTGAATCCACGTATAAAATTCAATATGTGTTCCTAGTTCAAAAGATTCGTTTTCTTCATAACGTCTTGTATTCCTGTTATCACTTGCATATTCGTCAGTTTCAGAGTGACCTGTCGCTATTCGGCGTTTCAGTTTACTCTTTTCAATTTCACAGGAAGTTACATCTCCAGTGTGAACATCTGTTCATTCCGTTTCGCTTAGAGCGACGGTGAATATTGCACGGAATAAATCTTTGACATCTGTCATATCTGTTGACTGCACTATTTGTGCGAGGCAGCGAATGTATAGCTGACGCGTTCGATTGTTCTGCCCGAATAAAACTTTCCAGGATGCAATGAGTTTAATTGTGTGAGCCACATCACAGCGAATGAAGGAGTTTGGAATGGGGACCTTTCCATGTCCTAAAAGAAGGGACGAGCAAGCACGCAAATAATCCCACAAGCTTGAGAACTGTGTGAAGGCTCTTACAATTGCCGAAAGAAGTGCCACTGAATGGTCACTTACAACTTCCTTTGGCGAAGGAGCACCGTCTTTCTTCCATTCAGCAAGCCAATGATAAATGCTATTGCTGTCATGCTTCTCCGAGATCATATTGCACACGGAATATTGCATTCCACTTGTTATGCCATTAACTGTAATTTCGTAAAGAAATATTTGAGCCGATTTGTTTCCGTAGGGTCTGACTAAACGTCTTATAATGCCACCAGTAGCATCTAAGGAAATTTTAGAGCATTTAGCATCACAGCAGAATGAGCGATATACGTGAAGTTGCGACGGCATCCAATAATAAACAAAAAATGGATCTTGTCCAATGGCCTTTACAACTCCTTGATATTCAATGTTGTACTTCATTTCGCTTATGCTTAAAATAGGATTTCCCTGTTCTCTTCCTTTTTTTATTTCCTTACACTTCATCACTCGAAGTGCGTTTGCAGACGGTAAACTTTTTGGTTCCAAGTCACCAAACGTCATACATTTTTGTGCTTCCATTCTCCGAAATAAGTCAGGAGAAACATTTTTTTCTATTAACGTGCGGGAGATTAAACTTCTGATTGGGCCAGAAATTCTTCGTCGGCGGACCGACCGACAGCTCTTAAAATGTCCTTGATAGGTACAATGAAATACAGCACTCGATACTTCAGATGGGGCTGCATCCATGCTACCAGTTAATTTTGACTTGCATTCCACACATTCACCCGATATTTTAACAAAATTATCCGAGTCCTTAAATACTTTAGCTCGTTTGAAAGACAAAGTACAAGGCGCGAGCGTTTTTTCGGAAAAATGATCGTTTACGATGTGTGACCATACATTTGGGCTAAGTATTTGGTAAGCACGTGATGTTCTTGCAGGATAAGATCTATCCTGGCACTTGTAGACAACTTCCTTCGGACATATAATATGCCACTCTTCTGGGGTAAGGGTTATGGTAAATTGCAAACTTTCATATAAACTGTTGTTTCCGAGAGGGGCTTCTTCATCATTTGAAGAATATTCCGATTCCCCTTCATCAGGGTCATTCGTAGGAGCTATTTCTTCAGCAACAGACTGTTTCACAGTCAGCCCGAGAGTATTCCAACTTCCAAATTTATTTAACTTCACAATAGTATACAAATATTTTTTGGAGCACTTATAATCTAAAAGTCCACAAAGTTTCCCCCAAATATCACTAGATGGAGGCTGAATAACTCCATTACAATCTATAATGCTGTCTCTAAATTTCAATAACAACTCAAGTAGTAGAGATGTATCTACTACTGACACCTTCGGCATTTTTGTACAATCTTTTACGAAGACTGACCAACAACTCTTCGATTAAATGTATCTCACAGAAGTAGTTTCATGGACTTGGTTTGAATCCAGAGATATTCACATTTTCGGGATTAACATGCAACTTTTTCATCAAATTGACAGCCCCGGGAGGATCTCCGGTTAGACCTCATCGTTCGAAATTTCGAATGCGATTGGAACTCTTGCTTTGTGTGGGCTTGGTTTGCGTTTCTGAGAACCTTCTTCGCGTCTGGTTTATGTCAACTGGCTGAGTGGAATCTCATTCAGGACAGATTCTATGCTAAAACTGTTCTTCTCGGATGATCTCTTCACCCACCATTATTGTAAGTTGCCGTTCTAACAGTCAGATTCTGAAGCCTATGTTTCATGGTATGCGACAAATTATGGGTTTGTTTATCTCTCGCCCGCAATTCCTTGCTGTTCGTCTGGCCTTCCATCATTGTCAACCCTCGCTCGGGACCTGCGTGGTACACAAAGAGCGTTTGAGAACAAGGGAGAGAGGGGAGGGGGGGGGTGAACGACTTCTAATCCCTTCTAACCTTATCTCTTCTTTTTCCCCTGTTTGTGCTTCCACTCACTAACTCTTAACTCTTTCGCATTTAAATCTTAATTATGCCCATAATTATTCTCTGAATTATCCACGACAATTTTCATAATTTATCCAAATTTTTTTCTGAATTATTTTTTTTCGCCCTCTAAGCTAAGTAATTAATCAGGGGCCCAATTTTCACACCATTACGACATGATGTGGGGATGCATTGAATTTGTCAATCGTTATCTCAACAGGCTGCTTTGAAGGAACGTCCCCGACCCTTTGGTTAGTCTAGGAACCAGACACCATCGGCTGAATTACGACTGTTTTCGTCGCCTTCGGAGCCAACAAGCAATGACAAAGCATCTTGGGTGGTCTCTGCTTCATTTTGGGGGACTTCTCTTTCCTTTGTTCAAAAAACCCAATCAGCTCCCGGGAATTAATTAATCAACTAATTAATCGGCCTGATTAGCTACGCCCATTATATTCAAAATAATGATGGCCAAGTCATAACAATATAAACGAAAGTCACGATCATACAACTTGGAGCAAAAGTCCTGCAACACCTCTTTTTTTTTGGGGGGGGGGGGATTGAAGGTTTAACGACCACCGTAAGCAACTGAATAAGCTATAAGCAGTTCCCCATCCCTAATTTAGGGTAACTGGTTCCAGAGGGAAGGCAGAGAGCCAGTGTCGTAAGACAAACACAACACCCATGCCTGACGGGATTCAAACCCGGACCCCTTTCGGACGAATGATCAGAAGCCATCGCTTAGACCACTGCTCCACCGACGGCTGTACATCATTTTAAAAACAATTTCGTAAGGAATTCAAAACGTTTTACAGACCTAACATATCTGCATTTTTGTACATGAAGTGGATGAGAAGACAGAAAGAAATTGTAAAGCTAACATGAACTTCTTTTTTTTTTTCTGGTTAAGTACAAACTGTTTAAGTTACGAGAAATAAAAAAAATAGAACTCGTTAAACTTGTTCATTTAGTCAATGAATGTCAAATATGTTTCAAGACATCATCATCATTGACAACCATTATCAATCCACTGCTGGACGAAGGTCTCCCGATGTTTCCTCCACAACGGTCTGTCTTGTGCCAGTCTCCTCCATGTCACTCCGGCTTACTTTCGAATTTCATCCACCCATCTTCCATGTTATCTTCTTCTGGGTCTTTTCCTGTCCCTTGGAATCCAATCTAAAATTTCGGCTGTCCATCCATGGTCTGTCCTTCTATTAGTATGTGCAGCCCATTGCCATTTCAGGGATTCAACTCTGATCATGATGTCTTCCACTCTTGTCATTTTTCGGATCCACGAATTTCTCTTCCTATCTCTACTGGTTATACCAAGCATGCACCTCTCCATGCTGCTTTGATTTGTCTGCAGCCTTTGTATGTCTCTTTTAGTTAAGGTCCACGTCTCTGCACCAAACGTAAGCACTGGAAGGATGTATTGATCAAACGCTTTTCTTTAAAGATATAATGGCATATTGCTCTTAAAAATTATGCCGTTTCTTCCAAAAGGTCTCCAGGCAAGTTTTGTACGCCGATTAATTTCTTCATCAATGTGACCTTCACTTGATATCTGCTGTCCAAGATAAACGTACGTGTCTGTAATCTCCAGCTTTTCTCCATCAATCGATAAATCTTCATTTCTTGTAAAAGCATTGAACATCACTTTTGCCTTCTGAAAGTTCATTTTTAATCCCACTTCTTTACTCTTGTCAGCAAGTTTCTGGATCATACTCTGCGGCTCTGATGGGGTAGTTGCAAAAATGACTACGTCATCAGCAAAACAAAGGTGAGTTAGATAATTTCCATTAATCTTTATCCCTTTGTTTTCCCAGTTCAGTGATTGAAAGACATTTTCCAATGCGGCATTAAAGAGCTTCGGAGATATGGTGTCACCTTGTCTCACTCCCTTTCCAATTTTCATGTGTGTTGTATTTTCAAACAGCCGGATCTTTGCACTTGCATTTTCATAGATGTTATTAATAATATTAATGTATGCATCTTCAATACCGCAGGATTTCAGAGCCATTGTAACTGCTGATGGTTTCACCGAATCAAAGGCTTTTTCATAATCGACAAAAGCCATGCACAATGGAAGTTCATATTCCCTCGCTCTTTCAATTAGTTCTCTCAGTACGTGGATATGATCTATTGTGCTGTAGCCACTCCTGAATCCAGCTTGTTCTCTCGGTTGAGCCATGTCCAGTGTTACCTTCAAACGGTGTGAAAGAACTTTAGCTTGAAGATTTTATAAACCACTGATAGGAGGCTGATAGGTCTGTAGTTCCTGAGATCCTCAATGTCACCTTTTTTATGTAGCAGGATCATTGTAGCGTTGTTCCAATCCTCAGAAATCTTCCCTTCATTAAGGCATCGAGTGAAAATTTGGGCGAGTACTGTTTCGATTTCTCCACTTTCTTCTTGTATGGTGTCTACAGTAATTCCATCTGCTCCTGGAGCTTTTCCCCGCTTCATGTTTTTGATTGCATGTGCAACTTCTGCTGGGAAGACTAGAAGAACTCTGGTACTGGTACCTTTCATGATGTCTGGAGTACATGTATCATCCCTTTCATATAATTTGGAGTAGCAATCTTTTACTCTTGTCAAAATTTCGCTTCCATTTCTTGTTACAGAACCATCTTCTTTTTTCAGTGCCATAATCTGTTTTCTTCCCTTACTGAGATGTCCCTTTGCTATATTTAGGCTTTAGTTGTTTTCAATTGCTTTCCTCACTAGTTTACAGTTGAATTTCCTTATGTCTTCAGTGATATTTTTTCGTACTGTCTTGCATTGCTCTATATATTCCACTTTGGAAGTCACATCTTCTTTAGTTGTCCTCATCTCTCTTCTTTTTTGCATCAACATTTTGGTTTTTCCTGATAATTTGTTCACATGCAACTTGTTCTTAGACCCAACTAATTTTGTTGCTGTTTCCATAAGAGCTTTGGTTATTTTTCTGTTAACTTCAGAAATATCCACTTCTTCCGATGTTAGGCCTTCTAAAGCAGAGAATCTGTTCTTCAGTTCCAACTTGAAGGTATTATGGTGTTTTTTAAGGTTGGTTATGTCAATACATTTTGTTTGTCTTATGAGCTTGCCACGTTCGAGTTTAGTGTTAAGGTGCATCTTACATCTCACCAATCTATGGTCACTACCTGTGTTGAACTTGTTTAGCACACTGCAGTCTTCTATGACGAATTTTTTATTACACATAATAAAATCAATTTCACTTGTCGTCCCATTTGGATGTCTCCATGTCCATTTCCTGTGTGGCTTTTTCTTGAAAAAGGAGTTCAAGATGAAAAACCCTTCTGCCTCTGCAAACTCAACGAGAGTATTCCCACGCTGGTTTCTGTTGCCGTGACCGAATTTACCTTCTGAAGTTTCATTCTGTTGCAGTTGCCCAATTTTTGCATTGAAATCTCCCATAATTATCTTCAAGTGCTGCTTACCTTTATTATTTAGATGACGAATTTCCTCATAAAATTCTTCAATTTCTTCTTCAGGATGACTTGTGGTGGGTGCATAAGTTTGAATAATCTGAGCCTGGTATCTTCTCGAGAATTGGATAACGAGTCGTGCAGCTCTGTCAGAGGAACTTTCAACTTCTACAACTTTATCCTTCAGTTTCTTGTTTATTATAAATCCAACACCACTAGTTCTGCCAGTATCTGTCCCACGATAGTAGAAGAGATGTCCACTTTTCAGTTCAATGAGATCTTCTCCTTTTCTCCTTACCTCACTTAGCCCGACGATGTCCCACTTGATCCTTTGTAGTTCCTCTTCCAATTCAAGAAGCCTTGAATCAGAAGATAGGGAGTGTCCGTTGTACGTAGCCAAGGTCAGCATCAGATGGCAGCCTAGTCCGGTCCTCCGGGGATTCTTAGCACTTTCTGCCTTCATGTCGCATTGGGCACTGTTTTGGCCAGGTACATTCCAGCTGCCGGAGACTGAGGGCCAAGATTTAAGTTGTGGACTCATTTTGGAGGGGTTTGGCCAAAACTCACCACGCTGGCCAAGCGGATTGGCGAATGTGTGACAGCATTTCCTCGAATCCCGATGGTATAGTTATACCGCTAATGGCGGTCGTCAGAGCCCCTTTAGTGGGAACAGGATGCACCACGAGAAGGCGGGGTTGACATTTGTCAAGGAGAGGCTGTGATATTACGCATCACCTGACCTTACATCTCTTTCAAGACATACTTCTATGTATGTACACATACATAATGTATCCATAATTATTATGCATAATTATTATAAGACAATTGTTTGTATGTACACATACATAAAATTGTCTAATAATTATTGGGGTTGCCTTTGTTTTTAATTGCTAAGACACATCTCCTGGGCATACTACTCAAAAGGTGTTCAAGTTCATCCTTTGATGTTAGATGATACCAACATGAAATCATAGCTTCAAATAACTTTACTTAATTTGTAGGATTTCTCGTACTCACCTGTTTCAGTTTCATCCAAAGTTTTCGATCGGATTAAGATTCGGCTATTGTGTAGGCAACCTCCCGACAGATTTAGAAACCAACCACCTGTCCACTACTCGTGTCCGATGGCAGGGCACGTTGTCGTCCTGAAAGATGATATCACTATTTGGAAACTTTCTCCAGTACTTGAATATAATGGGCAGCATTCATGTTACCTTCAATGTTACGCAGTCTACCCACTCCATGAGCTGAGATGCAACCCCACATCAGTGGCGCAGTGGTCTAAGGCACTATATCATTTGTCCGCAAGGGGTCTGAGTTCGAATCCCGGTCAGGCATGGATGTTGTTGTTGTCTTACGGCCCTGGCTCTCTCCCTTCCCTGGAACCAGTGACTCTAAATTAGGGATGGGCGACTGCTTATAGCCCATTGAGTTGCTCACGGTGGTCGTTAAACCTCCAATCAAAAAAAAAAAAAAAAACACATCATAACGGCAGTAGGATGCTTTACTGTTTAAATGTAGGTACAGTAGGGTTCGGATCATGTTGTCAGCGTCATACGTACAAATGTCCTCCTTTTGTTATGAATCAAATTCTTTGGTCACTCCAGATGATCTAATGCCACTGATCCACAGTGCATCATTTATGACCTCGTGCTCACTGTAGAATCATGATCTGTTATTAAAGAAAGGCTTGTTCGCAGAAATATCTCGAAAACTAAGCTACCACAAACGACACGTTTTGTGGCACAAACCAGCACAAACGAATGGCTGTGTTGAATTTTGAACTTGAGGGATGCGGGGGAGGCATTCCCCCAACCCGCCAAATTTATGTTATATTCAAAACAGGCTGGGGAAATGGTCGACACTGAAATTTGGGTATTTAATAACTCGGAAGCTAAGCTAGCACAAACGTCAGGGTTTCCGGCACTAACCAGCACAAACGAATGGCTATACTAAATTTTGAATTTGCGAGAGGGGTGGGAGGAGGGCGGGGCTGAGGAAATGGTTGACAACGAAATTTAGGTACTTTACATCTCTAAAACTAAGCTAGCACAAACCAGCACAAACGTAGCACAAACGAATGACACTGTTAAATTTTGAATTTACGGGAGTGGAGGGCTGAACATTTCCTCACCCCCCCCCAAATTATATTTTAAATATCTCAAAATCTATGCTAGCTCAAAGAACACGGTTTGCGGCACAAACTAGCACAAACGTAAGACAAACGAATGGCACTGTTGAATTTTGAATTTGCCGGGGTGGGGAGCTGACCATTTCGCCAGCCCCCCCCATTTATATTTTGATGACCTCAAAAACTAAGCTAGCACAAACGACACGGTTTGCGGCACAAACCAGCACAAACGTAAGACAAACCAATGGCACTGTTGAATTTTGAATTTGCCGGCGTGGGGGGCTGAGAATCCCCCCTTAATTTATATTTTTAATATCTCAAAAACTAAGCTAGCACAAACGACACGGTTTGCGGCACAAACCAGCACAAACGTAGCACAAACGAATGTTACTGTTAGATTTTGAATTTGCGGGAGTGGGGGCTGAGCATTTCCCCAGCCCCCAAAATTTTATTTTAAATAGCTCAAAAACTATGCCAGCACAAACGACACGGTTTACGGCACAAACCAGCACAAACGTAGCACAAACGAATGGCATTGTTGAATTTCGAATTTGCCGGGGTGGGGGGTTGGCCATTTACCCAGACCCCCCAATTTATATTTTGAATATCTCAAAAACTATGCTAGCACAAACGACACGGTTTGCGGCACAAACCAGCACAAACGTAGCACAAACGAATGGCACTGTTAGATTTTGAATTTGCGGGAGTGGAGGCTGAGCATTTCCCCAGCCCCCAAAATTTTATTTTAAATAGCTGAAAAACTATGCCAGCACAAACGACACGGTTTGCGGCACAAACCAGCACAAACGTAAGACAAACGAATGGCACTGTTGAATTTGAATTTGCCAGCGTGGTGGGGCTGAGCACCCCCCCCCCAATTTATATTTTTAATATCTCAAAAACTAAGCTAGCACAAACGACACGGTTTGCAGCACAAACCAGCACAAACGTAGCACAAACGAATGGCATTGTTCAATTTTGAATTTGCCTGGGTAGGGGGCTGACCATTCCCCCCCCCACAATTTATATTTTGAATATCTCAAAAACTATGCTAGCACAAACGACACGGTTTGCGGCACAAACCAGCACAAACGTAGCACAAACGAATGTCATTGTTGAATTTTGAATTTGCCGGGGTGGGGGGCTGACCATTCCCCCCCCCCAATTTATATTTTGAATATCTCAAAAACTGTGCTAGCACAAACGACACGGTTTGCGGCACAAACCAGCACAAACGTAGCACAAACGAATGGCATTGTTGAATTTTGAATTTGCCGGGGTGGGGGGCTGACCATTTACCCCCCACATTTGTATTTTGAATATCTCAAAAACTATGCTAGCACAAACGACACGGTTTGCGGCACAAACCAGCACAAACGTAGCACAAACGAATGGCATTGTTAAATTTTGAATTTGCCAGGGTGGGGGCTGACCCCCCCAATTTATATTTTGAATATCTCAAAAACTGTGCTAGCACAAACGACACGGTTTGCGGCACAAACCAGCACAAACGTAGCACAAACGAATGGCATTGTTGAATTTCGAATTTGCCGGGGTGGGGGGCAGACCATTTCCCCAGCCACCCCCATTTATATTTTGAATATCTCAAAAACTATGCTAGCACAAACGACACGGTTTGCGGCACAAACCAGCACAAACGTAGCACAAACGTAGCACAAATGAATGGCATTGTTGAATTTTGAATTTGCCGGGGTGGGGGCTGACCATTTCCCAGCCCCCCCCCCCCCGCAATTTATATTTTGAATATCTCAAAAACTATGCTAGCACAAACGGCACGGTTTGCGGCACAAACCAGCACAAACGAATGGCATTGTTGAATTTTGAATTTGCCGGGGTGGGGGCTGACCATTTCCGCAGCCCCCCAATTTATATTTTGATGACCTCAAAAACTAAGCTAGCACAAACGACACGGTTTGCGGCACAAACCAGCACAAACGTAGCACAAACGAATGGCACTGTTAGATTTTGAATTTGCGGGAGTGGGGGCTGAGCATTTCCCCAGCCCCCAAAATTTTATTTTAAATAGCTCAAAAACTATGCCAGCACAAACGACACGGTTTGCGGCACAAACCAGCACAAACGTAAGACAAACGAATGGCACTGTTGAATTTTGAATTTGCCAGCGTGGGGGCTGAGCACCCCCATTTATATTTTTAATATTTCAAAAACTAAGCTAGCACAAACCAGCACAAACGTAGCACAAACGAATGGCATTGTTGAATTTTGAATTTGCCGGGGTGGGGGGCATTTAGCCATTTCCCCAGCCCCCAATTTATATTTTGAATATCTCAAAAACTATGCTAGCACAAACGACACGGTTTGCGGCACAAACCAGCACAAACGTAGTACAAACGAATGGCATTGTTGAATTTTGAATTTGCCGGGGTGGGGGCTGACCATTTACCCCCCCATTTATTATATTTTGAATATCTCAAAAACTATGCTAGCACAAACGACACGGTTTGAGCACAAACCAGCTCAAACGTAGCACAAACGAATGGCATTGTTGAATTTTGAATTTGCCGGGGTGGGGGCCGACCATTTCCCCAGCCCCCCCCCATTTATATTTTGAATATCTCAAAAACTATGCTAGCACAAACAGCACGGTTTGCGGCAAAACCGGCACAAACGTAGCACAAACGAATGGCACTGTTGAATTTTGCATTTGCCGGGCTGGCGGCGAAATGTACCTAAATTTCTTCATTTCGAACCTTGGAATTTTATGATTTGACATTATTCTGCAAAAGTGTAGGAGTGCGTAGGTGCAAGGATTATTCTCTTGAAAAACTTTGACTGAATTATCAGTCCGTGAAATAATTCTTGTGCAATTAATTCTGATGCTCCTCGTCCTTATACGTAATATGATAAAAATTTCGGAACTAACTGAATTATAATGGAAATACAAATTGAGAGAATGAGATTGATAATCGCTCATATGAGCCCCCCTCCTAAAAAATATGGTGACATGATTGCTTACCTTTATATGAATAGTGTTCAAGAAAAACTCGAAAGTTCGTCCCGGTGGCACAGCGGTCTAAGCACTGACTTCTGGCCATCCTCTCGAGTGGGTCAGTGTTCGAATCCCGTGAGGCATGGAAGTTATGTTCGTCTTACCACATCAGATCTCTCCCTTCCCCGGAACCAGTGGTCCTAAATTAGAGACGGGCGGTCGCTCATAGCCCATGGAGTTGCTTACGGTTGTCAAAAACAACAAATTAAAAACAAACAAAAAACTTGAAAGAAACTTTTTCTATCTACAACAGTAAGGCCGTCTTACACTATACTCAACCTCAGCGTCCTCAGTCTCTTTCGTGTCGCGTTAACACATATACCGCACTGTTCTTGGAATAAAACCAAGCATTGGGACTAAGAAGTGCAAGAAAACGCCACACCACGAAGTATTTATCGGAGCGCCATACAAACTAGTGGGTATGCGTCGACAGCTGGGTTACGCAAATGATGGCACTAGCGGACCCATCACATACTAGGTTCGGGAGATGAAAGAGCAAAATTGCTCTGCGTAGCAAAGTTTGATCTCCCGCACCTGGCCGTGTAGACCAACGCATGGGAGTGATCTCGATGGAAAAACTCGTGTAAAGAATGAGAATGACGGCATCGGGAATTCTATAACCACTCGCACACCATTATCAGAGGCTTCGTGATAGGGTTACGTACGGCTGGTTGGTCCCTGAGTCTCATGGGGGCGGAAACGCATCGGTGTAACAACTATTGGCAGAATGTGGTGACAGTGTTTGGAGAAAGGTAACATGCGTCGCCGTAGTAGGTCTGGTGTGCGTAGGCCGGCGTCCGAGAGCCTCAATTACTACATTCGACTACAAGCCGTAGCAATCCCACATTCTACAGCGGGCGTCATTCGACGAGGTGTACAGATAGCTATGGACATCCCCGTATCTACACGGACTGCGAATGGCAGATCGGGTGAGCCAGGTTTGCGCTCTTACCAGCCATTGCAACGATTACCACTCACCACGACACAATATCGCGCGAGGCTGCAGTGGCGCCACCAGACATAAGTGGCGGCGCAAAGGACGTATACAGATTTTGGTGGGGGGGGGGGAGAGTTTTCGTAATCCACCTAAAAAAATGAAAGTTAATAAAAAATTTAACCATTTCTTTCGAATGCAAGTTGATGCATTTTTTATTAAATACTGAAGTCGTTGACGAAATTCGTGCCAATAACATCAATTGCTACAATGCCGTCGTTGCACGATATAAGATGAAATTCAAATTTAACGATGAAAAATTGACTTTTATTTACACTGAATCAAAAGCTGAAAGTCAAAATCACATCACTATAGATCTTTCATGCTGGCTCCCAGCACATCCTCAGGTGAATTCTAAAACAGGTATCGTAAAAATTTTAAAAAGAGTCCACCGTGGAACGTCGCTTTTGTTTATATACATCGCGTTCAGCTCCCGAATGACTTCAAAAAACGTCACCATACTCTGACTTATGATTGTTGTGTCTTAATTGTTATTGGGTGAGTTCCGAAATAAAGTTCGAGTTATTGGTTTATTTGCTTCTTCTTGTTCGAAATTAACTCCATCCAAGTTGGAGGTATGAATCTGGGTACTTCATCGTTACAACATTTATCAGCGTTATTAACGATGTGTAAACTCTCCGCTAGCAAAGTCGCATTTTTGTTTTTGTGAGAAGAAATAACTCTTGCCTCATTCCACAGAGGGATGTGAGCTCCTTGGCTAACTAATCTTGCAAGTGCTGTAGAGTTTAAATGTGTTTTGACACTGTACTTGTGTTCCGCAATACGAAAGTTCAAATTCCTCAGGGTGGATCCGTTATGAGAGTCGTCAAATTCATAAACTTCGAAATCTAGTCGCTGACGAAGTACAATCTAGGCATTCCATGTATCAACCAGTTAACCGGTCAGTCCATTCAACATACGTAAACCTTAGTTCCTTGCAATTTAATGACTTACAAACTTCAGCATTACAAAGGGGCCCAAAATTCGCTTTTCCGAAGATGCATATTAATTTGTTTAAAACTATTCCTCAAGTTGAAAATATCATCAGAACATTACTTTCTTCTGATCAGGACTCAGTCAGAATCAAGATAGCAAAAGCTATCACAAACCTAAAACAAAGAAGTACAACAAGGGACCGCAATACACAATTTGCCAAGGAACAATTTCAACTCAAGAACTTGAAAAATCAACCTGACATAGCAATAGTAGCTGCCGACAAAACAAATAAAATCGTTATTATAGATAGAAAGGATTACCATACTAAGGTCTTAGAAGCCATAAACAAAATTCCTCATAGTGTCATAAAATCAAACCCTACAGCAGCAACTTTGAATGCTTTAAGCAGATTGAGAAATCATAGTAATTTACCTTCATCGTTCACCCAAACTTTATACCCAACAATTGGACCTAGAATCCCAGAACTTTTCGGAAGAATAAAAATACACAAAGTTGGCTACCCGATTTGTCCACTTGTTTCAGGTGTCACTAACCCTCTGAGACCGCTTGAAAAAGCTCTAGTACAATTGTTATCACCTTTAACTTCTAATTCAACCTATTCAGTACCCAGTTCTGTTGCAGCTTTAAAGAAAATTAAAGACTTTGTACCAGGGAGCTCTCCATTTTGGTTTGCGTCACTGGACGTTGTGTCATTGTTCCCAAGTGTTCCGATAACATATGCACATGAGTTAATAGAAGAAAAACTACAATCCTTGGGAACCATGAATGATCTGGAAATTCAAGCTTTCATGGAAGCCTTGAAATTGGTTTTCAAAAGAACTATAACGAAGTAAATTTCTCCGTCATTTCTGTCCACGCCAGGATTCGAACCCGGATCCCCTCATTCCGGAATAAGTCACTCTACCAATTGAGCTACGCGGACGTTTTATTCTGATTCCTATCTGCCTTTATGTCGTGTGCGTCCTTCTGGCAGGTACGTCACATCTTCTGGTACGTTACAGAACTTATTTCAAATTTCAAGATGTCATTTACCAACAAAAGGAAGGAGCACCTATGGGCTTCCCACTCTCACCTTTCCTGGCAGAGATTGTATTACAAGATTTAGAGGAAAGAGTTTTACAACTTACTCCTGTAGCTCCGTGCCTATATCTACGATACATAGATGATATTCTTGTCTTTTGGAACCATGACGTAGATTCCTTATATGAATTTGCTGAACTGATGTCTTCGCAGATTACCTCAATTAATTTTACAGTTGAACTGGAAAATAATTGTACTATCCTTTTTTTAGACTTTCTGTTGAAAAGAAACTCTATATCACAAATTATTTCTTTCTCAGTACACCGCAAGCCCAGTGCAACATCAGCAATTATACCATATTATTCAGCACATCCTAATACATATAAACTATCTGCATTCCAGTTTCTCATCCGTAGAGCATACACACATTGCTCAAGCGTTACTGCTAGGAGACGAGAATTAAATGAAATAAATGCCATAGCAGACGAATATGGGTACCCCAGAAATATTGTAAACCGGATCCATCGAAAAATAAGAAACACAAACTTTTCTACATTAACTAAAGAATCCAGTCAACGCAAATATGTTGGGTCAGTGGATTATATTCCGAAAGTTATGAATATACTTAAATCTTCCTGTAAAAAATACAACTCGGATTTTGGAATTAAAACAAACAACCTAATGTCAACTATTAAAAAAGATCGGGACCCAATTCCGAGTAATAGCAGATTCGGAGTTTACAAAATACCTTTACAGGCCCTGGATACTGTTGACATAGATCGAATTTATATTGGATCCACCATGAGGAATTTGAACTTTCGTATTGCGGAACACAAGTACAGTGTCAAAACACATTCAAACTCTACAGCACTTGCAACATTAGTTAACCAAGGAGCTCACATCCCTCTGTGGAATGAGGCAAGAGTTATTTCTTCTCACAAAAACAAAAATGCGACTTTGCTAGCGGAGAGTTTACACATCGTTAATAACGCTGATAAATGTTGTAACGATGAAGTACCCAGATTCATACCTCCAACTTGGATGCAGTTAATTTCGAACAAGAAGAAGCAAATAAACCAATAACTCGAACTTTATTTCGGAACTCACCCAATAACAATTAAGACACAACAATCATAAGTCAGAGTATGGTGACGTTTTTTGAAGTCATTCGGGAGCTGAACGCGATGTATATAAACAAAAGCGACGTTCCACGGTGGACTCTTTTTCAAATTTTTACAATACCTGTTTTAGAATTCATTTGAGGATGTGCTGAGAGCCAGCATGAAAGATCTATAGTGATGTGATTTTGACTTTCAGCTTTTGATTCAGTGTAAATAAAAGTCAATTTTTCATCGTTAAATTTGAATTTCATCTTATATCGTGCAACGACGGCATTGTAGCAATTGATGTTGATTTTATTAAGTATTTTGTTTTCTAATGTAAGTTGCATTTTAACCAAAAACATAAAATAGAAACATGGCTGTCCTCCCGAAATACGCCTGTGTGGCGGAGCGAATGGAGCCATGTCATATTCAGCGACGAGTTTCGCTTCTGTCTCAACGCCGATTGAAAGTCTGCAGACGATGTGGTCACTAAGCTGATCTTCCAGTCCTCCGTGAGCATCATACACTGTTAAAAATTTTGTGGTAGGTCACACCAAAAAGTGGTGCTACACCAACTGTACAACTTTCTTAGAAAATATAAACAACTGTGTGGTGCAAAATAAACCCAACAACGTGGTGCAACCTTGTACCACAACGTGGTGAAAAATTGAACCACGTTGTTGGGTCTTGTTTGTAAAACACAATGGTGTATCTTTTCTCAGAAAGGGGTGCAGCGGGTGTAGCACCACTTTTTGGTTCAACCTACCGCAAAAATTTTAACAATGTACGGTTACCCAGCCTGGTGTCATGGTTTGGGAAGCTATAAGTTTCAACAGCCGTTCACCGCTCGTACACCCACATATATAAGTTTCGACAGCCGTTCACCGCTCGTACACACACATATATAAGTTTCGACAGCCGTTCACCGCTCGTACCCACACTGGGTACAACGATAACAGGACGACACATCAATGAGGTGCTGCATGCCCAGTTTTATCAAGATAACGCCCCCGCACACTGCAGACAGTGCTTACAAGGTGTTCAGGTGCTTCCCTGGTCAGCGCAATCCCTAGACATCTTCCCAGCAGAGAACGTGTGGGAGATCATTGTCAGATGACTATTATTGAGTACCCGCAATGTCGATGAATTGTGGAGATAGGTCAACAACACATTGTCAGCGATAACTCAAGGCACCATCCAGAGACTTTTTCACCAGATGCCTTGTTGCCGAATGTATAGTTCAGCATGGCAGTCATGCGACCTACTGACTCAGGCGATATCATACTGTCTATTCGTCCATCGAACATTCATGTAATCCCTCAGAAATTAGATCATTCCTTTAGCACCTACTTGTGTGCATATTCGAAGTTTCATCTTGCATTCCTTTATGGTATGGCATTTTCTTTGTCGAGGAATGCTTCGACATAAATGGAATCGAAAAGTAAAAGATTTTTTCCAATCGGATGTTTAGAAGCAAATATATGGAATAAAATGTATTTTGAATTCGACATCATGTCGATTTACGCCCTCTAGGAGCGAAATTGTGCATTGCATAAAAAAAAAAAAAACCGAAGTAAAGGATCATTCTCACATTTCACGCTTCCCAATGCAATAAGAATTTTTTAAATCGAACTAACAGTTGCAGAGATATGGCGTCCACAGGCGTACGGACGGACAAACTGATGACATAAGCACGATCTTTTTTTACAAAAGACGTGCTAAAAACAGAACTTCGCTAGGTTTTATTGAGTGTAAAAGTTGTAAAGATAATTTTGGAACACCCTGTATATTCGAGTTCTCAAAATATAACGCTTAAGATAATACGCGTAATATTAAATTGCAAAAATGTTCACCCATTTTCTGAGAAAAGCAATAACCTCTTCTGATAACAGTCGGTCACAAATTACACAAATTTCACGCATTATCGAAAAAAAAATCATGCAAGCTATTTGCGCATTTATAAATGAGCGGATATCTCTCATTGGTTCGAAATATTAGTTAGGTTTGAATCGTTTTCAATAGTTCAAGTCCCCTAGGGCTAAGGATAGCCCTGGTGGTTAGAGCAGATGAGTCGGCCCCAGCAGTTTCCTAACGGAAAACATCCGTCGTGTCTCGGAGATCACGCCAAGCCGCCGGGCCACGGGGCAACGATCCTCCTTCATAAGCAAGGTCTTCATCCCCTACCGTCCTCTAAGATCCACTAACCAACCATTATGCCATCTGCTGCTCCGATATTTGATCTTCAGACGAAAATGGAAAGGTCAAAACCAAATCTTCGTGAAATCTCTCTGGTCCCCCACTTTTCCAGAATACAAAAATAGTAGTGCATCCTGATGAACGACGAAACGAAAAAGAAGAAATGCTGAGTCCTGAACTAGCGAATATTTACTATTTTGCATTTCACCTAAACGTCGAATTTGATCAACGGTTCCGCAGTACCGTTCTGATTTGAACTAACGGTTCGCGCAAACCGGCCCGAAGGCCGAATCAGCTGTATAGCACCTCTGATCAATGGTGGCCCTAGCCCTTGCGGGGCCCTGGGCGGTTGCCCGGTCTGCATATGCCTGGAGCCGCCCCTGCCTCTGATAATATGTAATCAATGCCAAGATGCCTACCTATCGTCAGGTTGCCCTGACTTTTGAATCGCACTGTACTTGTAATCAATCCATCTTTCTCGTCTAGTGTAACCTCTTTCTTTTTAATTGTGAAGCAGATAACCTCACAGTAAGAATGAAAACTTTATAAGAGCTATCGTTGAATGGCCAACTAATCTACACTAAATAAAAAAATTCTACATCCCAACGAGATCACCAAGTATACCGAATTTCCCCGTTAACATCTCCAGTCATTTCTTAAAGTTCAGGCTTAAATATTGCTATACGTAAGGATCCCTACTTAATGAACGTAACCTTCGAATAATGTGTATTTTGACAGACATTAATATTCGCTAGGGGATCAGAAACAACAGATTTATTCATGCAAAACAAAGGAGTTCCAATGGAAGTATTCTACTTCCCCGGCGTAAAAGGTTGTGGTTTCTGCAGGCTATCACTCAAGATATCAACACGTCATCCACAATGGAAGAAAATAGGGGCAGAGGATACGTGAAAGGAAAACAGCTTGCGACAGCGGAACAAAGGTCACGGCTCAAAAGGAAAAAAAAAATATATATATATATATAATAAAACTCTGATCCTAATAAGACAGCAAATACCTGAGTAACTGTGCTCTTCACGTTGATATTAAACAGACCTGTGCTCTTTATGCTGTAGAGATTTAATTATCTATCTTTTTTTTTTTTTTTTTTTCATTTACCGGCTTAGGTATTGGACACACATAGACGCATTAACAGAGATTCTTTTGAGATTATGCATTATGCTGGCCAACGTGCTTATAAGATAATGGGTGCCATGCACAAATGTAATTTTCTGTAACTAGAAAGAAAATTAAACCTTTGGAGAGGGTGGAAATACAGAGAAAATAATTAATGCTAATGTTTGCAGCGATTTGGTGAAGAAATAAGTTTTTCACTCCGAACTATACAAATTATGCCTAATTCAAGTATGCATTTATGCTACTTTTGTATACCTTTTTATCGTGGAATCAGGAGCAAAAAGAATTTTTCAAATTACATTTAGAAGTAGTGGCGCACCCACGGGGGTGGCGATGGAGTCCCCCCTTCCCTTGGGCTGACAGAGCAGAAAATTATTACGTCGAAGTTTGAAACAAAAAGGTCACGACACGCGATTGACAATACTTCTTAATCATGTACGGTGTAATTATAACATAGAATAATTATAAGAGAGTAGTTCTGTTAAATAAATTTAAGAAAATCTAACCAGGAAAATAATTTCATTTACTTCTAATCAATTAACTTTCTTCTACATTACTAAAAACTGGATAAGAATAAATGCACAAAAGTCTACCCCCGCCTTTGGGGAATTTCTGGGTGCGCTACTGTTTAGAAGGACAGATATAATGATAAATAATTACTCATATTTACGCAACCGGGAAGGAAAACTGTGTATCTGGAAAATGAATGAATGTTAAAATAAACGTTTCATATCCAGCGTTTAGTAGCTAACATGTCAGCGAACAAGTAACCAAATTTGCATCTATCGCGGAGTTTTTCTTGCAGCAGGCTGAGAATGAAGGAATTTTTTTTATCATGGATTTGCAGTCAAATATAAGATAATTGTTTAAATTGATCTGTTAGAAATGCACATATAGTGCCAAAGAGACATAACAGGAAAATATTAACTGATGAAAAGTGCATCAGTTGGAAAATATGTTAATCATGCTAGACATAGGGTTAGCGGTTGTCGACAGAATATTTCTAATCTGATCTGTGGAAGCCTTATATAGTATCGTTGAATTAACTAACTTAATTTGCTTCATCTATTGCAAAAATTTATTATAAGAAAATTTTTTCTCCTAATTATGCCTGTGAGATTGAGGCTAGGACCACACGAGCGATAATTACTGCCGCTTTTCTGCAGTAAATGAAGCTGTTAGAAAAGTAGCAAAGAAATGGCTAGACGGTAGCCGTAAATGTTGCTCTTATCACAAGTGCTGCCCGGCCCGATTAGCAGTATTTGCGTCAGCCAGACTGCGTATCGAGTTGGATGATGGTAGTGTGATGAAACTTGAACTTCCAGCCAGCGTAATATTAATAAAAAAAGCTGTTCAGTTGTTATTATTATGTTTAATAATAATTTGTCGTCGACGTCGGCGAACATATCATAGGAAGTGGTGGATTCATCCAATATTTTATAAATCAGTGAAAGATCACACGACGGAAAGTTCGCCCTTCTTCACAGAAAACGCCGACAGTTCTCAAATAAGTTTTTTGAATATTATAGAATGTCTACAAAGTCTTTTAACTTTCTTCTCGCCGTTGTGAGTGATAGCCTTAAAAAATCTGATACTGCGATGCGGTATTGTATTTATATGCGTGGAAGAAAAAGCTTCTGTAACCTTCATCCACGTGTTGCCGCGAAAATTCTTCTAATTTCGGGCACATTGCTTTCGGTATGAAATGCTCAAATTCGGGATTCAAATACCAAATTAATTGTTTTAATTATTTTAATTAATTATGTAACTGCTTAATTGGGGTAATTTGTAATTGGGTGCACGAACTATCATCCCAACCCAGGCCGCATAGGGATTCGTTGGGTTCTTTTCTTTTATTTTCCCCACTTTCCCTTCCGCGAGGGAAAGGAGATCTAAATTGTAAACGCCAGGCCAGGTGCAAAATTTCGTAAACAAGGCGAAAAATATTTTCTTCCATTCCCGGCATGTGAGAAGCAACAGCATTGCGAATTGCATAATGCTTCCGTAACAACAATGACGCAGGGCGGCTATACGGCGGAAATTTAGGAAAGAAATCTTAAAGCTGATAAGAAGATAAGGCTAGGCAATAAATGTCACCCAAGAGCGTTGTCGGAGAACATATTTCAGTCGGGCATACGGGCCTTCGAGCAGTCTTCAAGTTTTAAAAGGGGTTTGCTCGGATACTACGATAATAGAACCCAACAATGGGGTGACAGTTACGGCCAAATAAATTTTTAAAGGGCCTAGCTCAGCAGATGGTCAGGAGGCCTAGAGAAACATCTGCCCACAAAGTAGCCACTGGCCAGCAGCAACTGGATAAGCGGTCCACTTGCGTACGAGGGGGGGGGGATCCAGAAACCAAAGAAGGTGCAAGGGACGTCTTCTCGAAGTAAGGACACGCCTCGCAGCAGGGCGGTAATGGGAAGCGAAAACTAAAATAAAAAGAGAAACTTGGAAGTTTGTTTTATTTTTTGGAAGGGGGCTGCAGAGAGAGAGAGCGAGAAGTGGTTTTGGAGAAGAACGTCGGTCGGTCACAGTGGTGTGTGTGGGAATGTTGGTCTGAAGTCGCAGCTCGACGACAGCGGTAGGCAAGAAATGCCTAACTATGCGGGCTTAGCTCAGCAGATGGTCAGGAGGCCTAGAGAAACATCTGCCCACAAAGTAGCAACTGGATAAGCGGTCCACTTGCCTTGCGTACGAGGGGGGATCCAGAAACCAATGAAGGTGCAAGGGACGTCTTCTCGAGGTAAGGACACGCCTCGCAGCAGGGCGGTAATGGGAAGCGAAAACTAAAATAAAAAGAGAAACTTGGAAGTTTGTTTTATTTTTTGGAAGGGGGCTGCAGAGAGAGAGAGCGAGAAGTTGTTTTGGAGAAGAACGTCGGTCGGTCACAGTGGTGTGTGTGGGAATGTTGGTCTGAAGTCGCAGCTCGACGACAGCGGTAGGCAAGAAATGCCTAACTATGCGGGCTTAGCTCAGCAGATGGTCAGGAGGCCTAGAGAAACATCTGCCCACAAAGTAGCAACTGGATAAGCGGTCCACTTGCCTTGCGTACGAGGGGGGGATCCAGAAACCAATGAAGGTGCAAGGGACGTCTTCTCGAAGTAAGGACACGCCTCGCAGCAGGGCGGTAATGGGAAGCGAAAACTAAAATAAAAAGAGAAACTTGGAAGTTTGTTTTATTTTTTGGAAGGGGGCTGCAGAGAGAGAGCGAGAAGTTGTTTTGGAGAAGAACGTCGGTCGGTCACAGTGGTGTGTGTGGGAATGTTGGTCTGAAGTCGCAGCTCGACGACAGCGGTAGGCAAGAAATGCCTAACTATGCGGGGTTCCAGAAGTCGATCGTAAGGGAGGTCGGACGTTTAGACACCCAAGAAAATTAAAGGAAAAAGCTTAGAAATCTACCGGCTGTGTTTTATCCACGGAGGATACCAGCCAAAGCCTACGGCCACACGGCCACCAGACAACCAGCGCCTTAATCTACCGCCGGATCGATGCAGCACAGCAGAAGTTCTATTTAGTGTAAGACATCATCCAATTATTTCAATTCCTTGCATGCTGAGTATTCAGTGCAGATTTAGAAATGGAATATTATTGCTCACCTCGTACTGGTTGGATTGTTAGGGATATTGGTAGTTTTACAATTCTCAAGTTAAACCATAACTTCTTTTTGTAGAGATGTTTTATTATAATTTAAACCGGTCCCACCATTAAATTGTTCTTAAATTAAGCATTATACCCAAAATAAATTTTATATTTGTTTCTTAAAACAACGTGTTTTTCTTCTCGCTGCTCTGCAAATGAGTACGAGTGTCTGTGTACTGGTTTAATTTAAAGTAACAGTTTCCTTCTTCACAGATACCCTTGTTCAAGCATATAACTGAAATGTTAGTTTTTTTTTTAATTTAATTTATTTGCGGCATTGAGTTCTTGCGACAACCTCGTACGAGCTCGTATGAAACACAACGCTTTTAAGTCCCAACGATGAGACTGGGTCGCCTATACTAGGAAACCCAATGTCATTGTTGCCAATCTAGATGATCGAAAATCGTTAACAAAATTTATGCCCCTCAAGTTCCCACCGGGACTTGGCGTGGTGACACACGCATCAGTTTTCATTTCTTATTTTTGTAGTCTTTGCTTTTCGGATCGAACAGAACTGGAGACTTTTGAATTTGAATTATTATATGTTCACTATTAATAAAATCCATCGTGTTAATATCAAAAACACAATCGAAACAAATCACACACTCACTCGCTTCAAATGTCACTGTGTGTGGCCAGTGTTCAGGCTACGAATGAAGCACGTAAAATGGATCGGTTGCATTCTTCTGCGACACACAGGCGCCGACCAGGGGAAGGGGGTGGGCAAAGTGAATCTTGCCCCTCCAATATTTTTACTAGGGGGTCAGTTCTCACCCAATATTTTTTGGTCCTGCTTCATTAAATAATCGCTTTACCCTCTACAGGTGGACAAAGCTTCAACTTATGAGGCCAAAGCGATTTATTTCCAAAACCTTAATGAATAACAAAATAAATAAAAGCATTTTTTCCCATTCGCCGCTTTGCTTATTTCATAAGAAACTGAATTTCCAGCCCCGTATTAATAGTGTTTGACATGTTCTCGTGATATGTGGTAAATGCTTAAAACAATTACCAAAATAAGTGAAATACAGAAACGGATCTCTAGCGCCTTTATTTATCTATTTACTTTTTTGCGCTTCTTGTTCTTTGTTTGAGTAACTCAGCTAATTTCTCATATTTTTTACTAAACTTTAGAAATAAAATCTCTGGATATTTTTATGAAATCATAGGCTGAATTTTCTTTTTTTTAATATTAATGTTTAGGAAAAGAATGTTTTTTGTATCCTTGTTCATTTGTTGATGAGCAATTACAATCGCGTTTTAAAATATACGTCGAATCTCGCAGTTTATCTTTTTGCCCCCTTTTTTCTATTTTCCTCCTGACAGTGGAAAAGACATGCCCCTCCCATATCTGACCTTTTCACGCCTGCCCCCCCCCAATAATTTGGAAAAGTCGGCGCCCCTGCTGCAACATGACCTTGATGTCGCACTCGTCACTACCTGATTGGCGATATTTACTGCTGCATCTAGTAACTACTGTTGCAGGCCTTTGAGTGTATTTCTTGCGCTACAAAAGTAGCAGAAATCCTGCATTAATTATCGCTCATGTGGCCCTAGCCTCAGAAAGATCTTTCTTTCATCGTGAAAATTCGAAAACTCTCAGAGCAGATTTGTGTGAACTGACGAAAACACTCTTGCACCTAGCGGAAAATGTTAGGATCGTCTTTCTCGTAGTACCATCTGTTGAACGCAAAAATAATTTTGTACATGTTATGCATAGATACTGTTATGTTGTGTTTGCACTCGGATGGACGAACAGTAATAACATTAAATAATGTATTTACGACATGTCATAAATACGTTATTTTTTTTATATATAACCGAATGCTAAAAGTCTTGCTAAAAAAATGACGTGCGTATACGCGAGAGATCAGGTGCTGCGCTTCTACTTTACGCTTCAGGTGTGAATATATTTTTCAGGTTTGAAAGGAAACTCCAACTTCAAAAGGTCCGTTAAACTATGTAAAAATATGTAACACTACACTGAATATTTCCCTGGTTGCAAACGATATTCTTTTTCCTTTTCTTTCTTTCTTTTTTTTTTTTTTTTTTTTTTTTTTTTTTGGTACATTTACACGTTTTTTTCTGTGCAATGTGTTTCTGCTATTTTATTTTTTAACTTATGTTTGTCACCTTTTTAACTTATATTTGCCCAATTTTTTATAAGCTTTTTAAGTCTACAGTAATGGTGTTCGGCATTAAAAAACGAGAATGCAAACTCTCGTGTTTTAATATGTTCTCTAAAGAAACTGCTCTATCTTCATATCGTGTTCTTAAAGTCCGCTTTTTCAACTTAAAAGCCAGTGACGCCGCATGCTAGAAAATCTTTGACTTCTGAGAAGTTCTGAAAAGAAAAACACAAAGTCAGCAGTACGCTCAGAGGCGTAGTCGGGGGAGGGAGGTCCTCGGGTCCTGACACTCTTCAGGGGGAATTGAGTAGAAATTTAAAGCGATATCTACAGTATGCATATATGAGGCTTTCAGCCAGTTATGCAGTTCTAAATAAAAAAGTGCCTTAGCAGTGAATGAACTAGGAAAAAATACTCCTAAAATTTTCAAAATTTGATTCGTTGTTTTTATTATTTATTCTTATTTTTTAATTTTCATTGCTAATTACCAATATCAATTTATATTACAACTGCTTAAAACGGTGTAATCTGAGCAATTTTAAATAACAGGAAGAATGTAACGTGAGGGACATTGCTAAGATTATAAAAATTTTGTTTAAATACTGCTCTGTGTCGTTTTATACGATTTTAAATATGTATTGGGAATATTTATGAACTTACAGAGTAACATCAATTCAATATGACTAATCCGCCGTTGTTACTAAGATTGTGTAGTGCATGTGGAAAATGTCTGCATTGTCCGTAAGTTGTCAGAGTGAGCTCAGGGGATTACTTTTATTGGAGTCGATACCAGTGGTGAGTTGTTTAATACAAATGTCCATAACTACCGTTTTCTCTCTGAGCACTGCAATATACGTAACTTTCCTGGACTCATACGCAACTTTCACTGCAAGGATACGTAACTTTCCTCGACTTTCTTTGTTATAATGATAGTATTATTAAACAAAAATCAGTAGCCATCTCCTACAAATTTACTTTGACTGTCCAGACAAAAGGAGTTCACATTCTCTTTGTGATAAAATCTTATGATTTGTGAGACACGCTATTGCGTTATCCAACTATCAGATACGTTATTGCATTAACCAGGTTGTTTGTTTGTTTCTGTGTTTAACAACGACCATGGGTAACTCGTGTAGTTACAAGCAGTCGCCGCTCAATAATTTCGGGGCGCTTGTTCCAGGGAAGAGACAGATCCAGCAGTTTTGTGGCCATGCACACCACCCATGACTCATCCGGAGTTGGGACTCAGTCTTAGCTCGGTAGAATGGTCAGGAGCCTGCGCCTCGGACCACTCTACCACCGGGGCGGCCATTTCTGTAGAATTAACATTCAGTTAAAATGCGAGTATGTTTGCATACAGAACACGGTTTTGCCTATTTTTGCATACATGATCATTTTAAAAAGTTCGTTTGCCCACATTCTATTACCGTGTAACCACAAAAAGTGCCTTAGCGCCGCTAAGCCCCTTCTACATCACGGCTTTTAACAATGAACAAAATCCATAACCCCTCCCCTTAAAAAATTTTTGGCTACGCCACTGAGTACGCTAACATATGTTGATTAATATGTGAACACGGAGTTAAAACGTTTCAACATCTTTGGGCTCAGAAGAATCTTAGAAAATAAGTTGGATTCGGTTCGTGCAACCATTACCATTTATGTCAACGTGTTAAGGTTAATATTGGTTTTCAGGAAAAATTTGTTATAATACTGTATAATGTGCTGAATAACTTGTTCATTTATTATTATTCTTTATTCTCTCGTGAAAAGATATTTCAACTGTCCCGAATTCGTTGCTACATATTAGTTTGTTAGTACACATGAAGCAGCCATCAGCTTCAAACTGGATTTTTGTACTTCTCCCACAACCCGACAGACGGCGAATCGTGAGCGAACTACCTCTACATGCAGAAAGCGCACAGCAGAGCGGCAGCCAATGAAAGTTGTCTACGCATGATTTTTAGAAGCGCGGTCACGCTACGTTATAACAGCAACAGGTTTCTCGGACAGCCATTTGGCAAAATTTAACTTCTAATGATTTTTAGTGGCCAGTATTTCCCTTACTCGACTTTTGTTTCCTCAAGCTGCTGCATGGCAACATTGGCCGACTGAACGTCACAATTCTATCTACGTCATCTAACATTTCGGTTGGAGCCTGCATAGGAATCGGACGTTAGACGTTCTCATTGTTTGTCGACATGGCTGGCGTTCCAGCTAAAGTTTTGGAGGAGGCTACAGGAAAAACTATTACAGTAGAGACTAAAACTGGCGAGATTTACCGCGGAACATTGATACATTCACAAGGCGACCTGAGTTGTCAGATATCTCAAGTAGAGGTGATTTTGCCAAGTGGTAACGTAAGGCAGTTGGAAAATGTATATTTACGTGGCAGAAGAATTCATCTGATCATATTGCCGGATATGATTGAGGGCTTCATGTTTAACACCCCCTAGTTCCCAATATTGTAGAGGTGGAATCAAGCATATTCCGTGTTCTTGCTATACGTGGACATTCCAACGGACGTTATGGACAGTCTTCTTCATAAAATAGTCCAGTACTCTTTGTTCAGTGAGCGCCATTTTGTATTGGCACCGGTGAGAAATGACTGCCCATGATCATTTTTTAACGTAAGATGTTTTGAATTAATTTCAGGAAATAAAAAATTTAATGCATTTAGTAGTAATTATTTTCACGGTTTGGATGTGAAACGAAAAGTGATATGTCGTGTGTGTGTGTGTGTTTTGTTCTGTAAATGAAGTAAATTCTACACGTTTATATATAGCCAGTGTCTTAATTGTCAGTAGGAGTTAAGATCGTTTTTCTTTACACTGTATCTAAAATTCTGTAATTTCTACTGAATCGAACACAATTTCCGTAGTGTTCAAAACTTTCGGATCTTAGTACCAAAATAACTTAAATGCAATCGCAATTATTCAGTTTGTTAATATATAGGCCTACTGTTGTAGTTTGAAACTTGTGTATATTTGCAGGTTTCCACGTACATTATTTTTGTGAGTTTCAGTGCTTACAAGTGTAAGCAAAATTTTCTTAGGAACCTGGTAATTGTTTTTGTTCTAGAAAGTTTCACATTGTGATAATTGTTTAATTACACAGCGCGATCAAAATAAACTTTTCGTGTGTGCGGAATTTTAACGACTGAAGTTTCATGTATTCACTGAAATTATAGGGCATTTTAGGATCAATATTATATATGTTATTTTTGCAAAGTAACAACGCTACTCAATTTTTTACTGGCAAGAAACAAGAACTCGGAATAATCGGGGTTTTTCATTCTACAGCGGACGAACTTTCTTTGTTTCAGCTCCGACGCCTTTTCAATCGAGAAATCGGAAAACTCGGGGTTTTGTTGCACGAAGAATTTTACTGGTTCCTCCTTGTCGGATTAAATATGTTTTCAATCTCTTAATGTATTATGAAAAATCTGTCTTTTATATTTGTTTTAGCCTATAATTCCAAATTGAAACGCCATCAAGTAGTTCCATGTATCACTCCGCTTTGTTTGAATAAACCTGCGTGCGTGCACCATTGCGGAGCAAAGAAATTAGAACCGCCGCAAAAAATAAAAATTGCAGACTTTTCTGATATATTTTTAAATGAAATCGAGGTATGAGAAGGAAATTAGTGGTTTAACAAAAAGACGAACGGAAGAAATTCATATCAGAAATGGTGAATAATTTGTTTGAAAGTAGTTTTCAATTTTAATATATTTTCGTTATTTCTTCCGTCCGAAAGAGGTCTGGGTTCGAATCCTGGTGAGGGATGGATGTTGTGTTTGTCTTATGGCACTGGCTCTCTCCCTTCCCTGGAACCAGTGACCCTAAATTAGGGACGGCCGACTGCTTTTAGCTCATTGAATTTCTTATGGTTGATTGTTAAACCTCCAATAAAAAAATCATGATTAGAGATTTTTCCTTTACCTGCCGTTGTGAGGACTGTATTCTGCAAAGTGGAGCTGTTTGCACAGACCCCAAATAAAACTTCCTTAAGTTCTTTTTTTTTTTTTTTTTTTTTTTTTTTTTTTTTTGAATTTTAACGACCACCGTGAGCAACTCAATGGGCTATAAGCAGTCGCCCGTCCCTAATTTAGGGTCACTGGTTCCAGGGAAGGGAAAGAGCCAGTGCCGTAAGACAAACACAACATCCATGCCTAACCGGGGTTCGAACCCGGACCCCTTACGGACGAATGATCAGAGGCCAACGCCTTAGACCACTGCGCCACCGGGGCGGCTTCCTTAAGTTCAAATAGAGCTAAATGAGCAAGCTTTCAGTAATAACGCTTTATTTATTAAGCTAAGTTTTTTGTTTTTAATCATAGCTATACAGAATGTAGCCTGACTTTCTCTGTGGTTTTCACAATGTGCTTGTACCATTGGAAATTATTGTCTATGGTAAGGCCAAGGCATTTCACCTGGTTCACCCAGGGGAGTGCAATGCTCTTTTTGAGGCCCTTGCACAAATAAATACCAACCTTCTGACCCAGGAAATGTTTTTCCTTAGAAATTTTCTTTAGCTGAATAGAAATGTTTTGTTTCCTTAGGATTACTTGTGTTTTAACAGTATTTTTTTTTTTAATGAGAGTAATGAGAAAAACTTACCCCTACTAGAAGGTCTGTTCTCTCTGAAAAAATACATTTCATTGCACGTTTATTTCCATTTTAATATCTACGGTTGGTTTGGGCTGCTGGTGCGGCGGTTTTATGTCGTCTTCAACTTGTTCATTTATTTGACCGAGTGAGTAATCTATTAATCCATACTGCAGTATGGATTAATAAATTACTCACTCAGTATGGATTAATAAATTACTATACTGCAGTATGGATTAATAAATTTTGTTCATTTATTTGACTGAGTGAGTAATCTATTAATCCATACTGCAGTATGGATTAATAAATTACTCACTCAGTATGGATTAATAAATTACTATACTGCAGTATGGATTAATAAATTACTCAGTCAAACAAATGAACAAGTTGAAGACGACATAAAACCGCCGCACCAGCAGCCCAAACCAACCATAGATATTAAAATGGAAATAAACATGCAATGAAATGTATTTTTTCAGAGAGAACAGACCTTCTAGTAGAGGTAAGTTTCTCTCATACTCTCATTAAAGTAATTGTAGGCACGTAAACTTTTGAATAGTTATAGTGATACTGTGACTTTTCAAACAAGGAATTAGTATTTATTTTAATTTACGCAGTCTTGGTGGCTCTAATATTTGCATGTAGTGCTTCAGCTTAATTTCTATTTTTAGAAGTGCTGTATCATTAGTGTACAGAACAACAATAAGATTTATGTTGATTTCAGTTGCACTTATAAATCTTATTTACTAATTAAATCTAGTAACACTTCTAAATTATGTAAATTCAAGTTACAGGAATTTAGTCACACTATTGCTTTCAGAAAATTCAATTTTACAGATAATTATTGCAATGCAGCAAGTTTATGTTACACATTCCATCAATAATGTTATACTGTTTACCCCCTTCTTTTTAACCCCCAAAGGCAATTTTGTGAATTTCCCAAAATTATCTTTTTAAGGAACAATACATTTGTCAAGACAAAAATTGCTTTTTTTGCAACTCTTTCTCTCCCAGAATCTCCTTCAAAACATCCATTGAAAGAAGTGTGTTTTCAAGAATTTCTGCAATTGCTCTCGACATTGATATAAAGTAATTTTTAAAAGTGGTTATTCATGAGAATTTGTGGTCAGAGTATAATGAATTCTAAAGTTTTGTTTCCAAAACTGAAGATAGGGTAAACTTAGATAGTGATGCATTCCTTCAAAAAATTAGTAAATTAGGTGGTGATGATGCATTCCTTCAGTCAAAAATAAATAAAGTATCATAAAGGTGTACAAAAAATTTGTTCATGAAGTAAAATGGTACTTCTTTTGCAAATATGTGGGATAAGATGTTGTTTTATATCTTTATTGAAACATGGAATTACATCAGTAGCCGCATTTATAATTTTCATGGCTTATCAAACATTGCTTCTTGTATGGATTCCGTGGAAGGAATATTCTTCACAAAAATGCAGAAATTTCAAGATTATGGCAATCAGTTTTGCCTGTTTTACTGTTCAATATAGTATATTATCATGTCAGTTCAGCGTAATTAGTGAAGAATATTTTTTCCACGGAACCCATTCCTGAGAAACTGTCGGTGTAATTAATTATGCAACGCTGATGCAGAATTGGCTTCAAGTGTTTTTTTTTTTCTTGATTGGAGGTTTAACGACCACCACGAGCAACTCAGTGAGCTATAAACAGTCGCCCGTCCCTAATTTAGGGCCGCTGGTTCCAGGGAAGGACTAGAGAGCTAGGGCCATTAGAGAAACACAACATCCATGCCTCACCGAGATTCGAACCCGGACCCATCTCAGACGAGTGATCAGAAGCCATTGCTTAGACCACAATGCTACTGGGACTGCAATTTTCCACTTCACCACCAGGTGGTCTTTAGGAGAACAATCAGTACTGCCTATGTCAGTATTAATTTTCTCCAGTGTTTGGTACTTTGAAACAGATTTTTATAGTAGTATTAAATTACTATCTCACTAATTCACTTTCATGCTGTGCTGCTCTGACCAGCGCAGCTGATAACCACATGGTATATATAAATATTAATTTCCAATTGTTATTTTTTTAATTGTTTGAAAAAATTATAGTTTTTGTTATTCAGAACAGAAAATGTCGACATACTCAACACATTTATTCAATTGATGTCAAGTCTCTCACACACGGGAGCTTGAAATGGGTGAATTTGATAATTAAACAGTTGTTAGGCATAACTTTTGAGCTCTGTATCTTGGAGGTTATGGAGGGCAAAAAGCAGAGAATTAGGATTGTTAGGTAAACATACATGCTAATTTTCCTGAGCATCCGAGTAGGTGAAACAGAATTAAAAAAAAAAAAAAAATGGCTGTGGTTATTTTTCTGTCTCTTGTATCCCTTTTATGTTCGCTGATAATAAAATAACCACTGCCCTATCAAGAGAAGTCAAGTTCAAGTCCACAGATCCTATATGGAATGATGTAAACAAATTAGCTTCATACTCCACACCCATATCTACTGCCATTTGCGAAATCTTGGAAATCTTGACCAGCTGTGAGGCTTGCAATGATAACGTCTCTCTGGAGTTGCCATGTATTTGGAATCAATTCTTCAAATAATGCTGTGTTTTGTACCATGGTATGGCGTGCCCAACCAACATGACCTCATTTCTTCGAATTGTCACGTTTGCGCCTATTTATTTATTGTCTAGTCAAGTTACTGCGTTCAAATTGTTGAAACGTTCTATGTCCAGTTTGCAGTTAGCTATCTACCTTCCTTGAAGAAGCCATGTGGTTGATGTGCGAAAGCTTGGAAAGTTTTATTTCTATTCGACGCCAAGAAATTTCAGATTATTAGTATAGTTATACTATTTTGAGTATAATTGGTGTACAGGTCTTACTTATTGAACTATACATAACATTTACATCAAGTTGCATCAGTGAATAAAATTTTATATAAAGTCAACAATTTTTTGATTGTTGACTTTATATTATACTGTATATAAAGTATACAATCGAAAAATTCTCACATTCTTGATTTTACCAGTGGAGCTACGATATCATTCCTTCCTAAAGTGACGAAAAGAATGTGCATGGGAACAGGCATTTTTCTATTTCTCAAATACTATTAATTACAAAGTAACATTCATTCTAAGTTTTTGTTTTCCTGCTATGGTATGTACTCCCTCCCCCAGGCCCCAGACCCCACCATTCATTTGACTGATGCCCTGACCGCTACAGCATACAACACCAATTTGCTCTCTTCTTTCTTTGGTGGCATACAAGTGCAAAATGCTCATGGGTGGGGGTGGGAGAAAGGCATTAAAAACAGACATTTGTACACCCCCCTCCGGTACGTGCCACTGCTAACATGTCCATGTTTGGGTAAAGGGGGGTTCAGATATTTTTACACAACCTGTTCAAAGCATGAACAACATGTTACATATCATTTTAGGGAAGCTCATGGAAAGACGAGCAGCAGCTTTCTTCATGTGTGCCACATTTGTAAGCAAAAGTAATACATTGTCTTACTTCACACCATTTGGCCACAACAGGTGCATAGATTCATTGAATAATCTGGTTAACTGTAGCATGATTTGCTGTGGAAATGCCTTTGCCTGTTAGGACAAAAAAAAAAAAAAGTATGGAAAGAGTTTTGTCATTTTACAACACATTGACTAACATTTCCCACTTTTCTGCTACTGGTTTGTTTGTTTCATCATTGCTCACCCAGATTTTTTTCATTTTCTCACATGTGCCTAATACATCCCAATATTTGTCCACATTATTTATTGCAAATCATAATAACTAGGGAACGGATATTAAAATACTGAAAACAAAATAGAATCTGTAAATCAAACTCGTTTTTGTTACGAGGCTTCCTAGATTACTACATTCAATCTAGTTAACTTTTTTCTGGGATTTATCTAAAACTTTACCTAGATAAATCCCATAAAAAAGTTAACTACATAAAAAAAAATTAACACTTTGGAAGATAATTTTTGCATATTGTAGATTCATTAGGGGATTAATGTTCATATAGTTGATAAGAAACGTTTTTTTAAATTCCATGTTGTTGACTTTATGTAGAGGAATATCAGCTGAAACAAATGTTTTGTATAAAACTGAATAATATACAGAAAACTTTGAAGGGCTGGAAGACAAGGATGGAAGTGCTTCTCCCAGAAGAGCTTGTCTAAGTTTCACACACGAAAAAGTGATACATGCATTTTGCTAGAGAAATGCTGTGTTACTTGGAAATGCTGATCATATTTGCCACATGGCTAGCAAAATAGTACTTTCTCGTTGATAGTATGCTTGTTTTTAAATTCCACGTTGCATTGCTGCTAACAGAAACATACACTTGATTTGACTTTTGGCATGTTTCACTTCATATTTTCCTAAGCAATGGACCACATAACATATGAATAAAACTGCTGAGTATTGGAACTAAAGGAACTACAGTATATAGCTAAACAACTAGTGAAAATCTTGATTTTGAAGCCATGCAACCCACAGATGCTGCTGATGATAGGCATGAGAAATGTGATGTAAAACTACAAGCTCCACAAAATGTTTATTGTTTTGCATTTGATCTTGACTTATTTTCCTTGTGGATAATATACATCAATGCTAGTTTTTTTATTGGATGCTGTTACAATTTTGTTACTTTTCTTGGGCATAAAGGATCCTTTTTCATTCACAATGAAGAGGCAGAACACTCCTTAAAATTCAACACAGCTATTTATTCGGCACAGAATAGATAATAGAAATTAGAAATTCAGTGCACTGTACTAAATTTAGTATATAATATATTGGAGCAGTACTAAATTTAGCACATAATATATAACTGTACTAAATTTAGCACATAATATATAACTGTACTAAATTTAGCACATAATATATTGGAGCAGAATTAAATAATATCACAGAAAGAACACGCTGACTGTGGCAATTCAAGAGAACCACATCAACAATAATGCAAATGGCATATATATATATGCCATTCATATATATATATATATATATATATATATATAGAACCACATCAACAATAATGCGAATGGCATACATATATATATATATATATATATATATATACTAAAGAGCAAAGCCGAAAAACATAGGAAAAACTTTTGAATTTAAAACGAAAGTTGCAAAATAACCTGAAAATCAAAACGTGCAACGCAGCAGTTATGAAAATTCAGAATTCACATTCTATTAAGAAGAGACCGAAGCAAAAAATTTTTTTGACTCGTACCACGTACAACATAGAAAAGTTATGTATTTACCGGTGCGAATAAAAAGAGAAAAAATTAATACAACTGAATGTAGAAAGTGTCGAGAATACTGAGCCTTGGCTTTATCAAGGACCAGCAAAAACTCTGCATTTTCTCACTTCCACAAAGACCTGTTAGGAAATGGGTTTCTGCAAAGTCATAGATGCAAGTAATAAGCCCACCAAAATTTTTTTAAAAAATATATATAAATGTCATGACCTCTGCAGAGTTGTATGACCAAGCTTTAGTTAACAATTTAGCTTGCATCCATAACTTTCCTGGCCCGACCCATGCTCTTCATCTGTTACCATTAAACAGAAAGAAGAAGATTATAGAAAACCTGTATATACAGTATATATATATATATATATACTGTATATACAGGGTGCATAGGAAAGTCCCTTTAGCCTGGAATAACTTGCGAACAGAGAGAGGTACAGTTATGCAAATGAGATAACAGTATAGTAAAGCGACTACGCCCGATCCAATGCAACTGATAACAGCGCCCTTAGTGGCCAAATGTGGAAGTTAGCCATTGCAAATCGGAAACGAAAAGAAATAGAGCAAATTTTCCAATTATAAAGTTGTAGAGCATCAATTAATTAGTACAAAATGACATTTGTTTCACACGGATAAGATAAATTGTCGCCTGAATACCCTACAATGTCCAAAATCGATGCGCGACGATTTGAATCTGCATATTCACATTTCGCAAATGTAGCTGTATGCAGATTGTGACGTTGTACCGTACCTACCATGTAAAAACCAGTAGCAGGATGTACCCTGATCAGAAGTTTAGGTCTACTTACGATGTGTGAGAATGGCGAGCTTGGATTTCTGGGGTTACGTAAAAAATCAGGTGTATGCAACAGCGCCTACAAGTCTGCTGGATCTACATCATCATGTTACAGTGCTTGCAATAGTGTGACACCTTCCATGCTGAGGAATGTGCATGCAGGAATTCAATTATTTCTTTGCATTGCAGAGTTACTTTCATGAATACAAATGTGTATCGTGGGCAATGGCAAACTCTTCGAACATACTCGACATTAACTTTTTATCACTGTGCACCAGTTTGCCTTTTTTGTTTTTGTTTTGTCTGAAGGCATCAAACTGTATTGACATAAGTACGCATTTATGCAATAAATTGAGTGTATTTGCTTATACTATGCCTGTTCTCTTCAAACGTTCATACAAAAGGTCGTGCATCGACGACATTTTAGGGTATTCAGGTGACAATTTATCTTCTCCGTGTGAAACAAATGCCATTTTGTACTAATTAATTGATGCTTTACAACTTTGTAATTGGAAATTTTGCTCTATTTCTTTTCGTTTTAGATTTGCAACGGCTAACTTCCGCATTTCGCTACCAGGGGCGCTGCTATTGCTTGCATTCGATTGGGCGTAGTCGCTTTACTATACCATTATCTCACTTGCATAACTGTACCTCTCTCCGTTCGCACGTTATATATATACAGTATATATTCCATGTTCGACTTTGAGAAAAGCCTTTCAGGGCACAGTAGAGCATTAAGTTTTGCTTCTCCAAGTGGGAAGAGAAGACATCGGTCACCAACATTCTGACGCAGGAGAAAATTCTTCATGGACGGGTGTAAATTCCACATGCTTGTTAAAATACTGTTCCTTTATTATTATTATTTTTGTCCTGATGAATTTTTTACTTTGGGTTTATTTACACCGAAAACATAAAAATTGATGAAATATGATGATTTACACATGTATTACAAATTTTGGAAAATATGTATTTACATACAAAACTTTAGAAAATATTTGTTAAATTAGATTATGCACTTAGCACCTCAATAGAAGCACACTGGCTACACACCTAACTCATACAAATGCGTTCCAGAATATCACTGCACATTTTTGAAGTGTTGTGAAAGCTAATAACATGTAGTTTCTGCAGGTATAGTTACATTATATGATAAATTCTCTTTTATAAAAATGGCTTGTGTTCTCTTTCACCATTCAGGTTACTGGTTTCCATTAGGCTCTGTATTACATTACATACATATCACTAAGCTCTTCTCTGAGATTCAGAGGTTAGCTCCAAAAAGAAATACAAACTACCAGATAATTTTTACTTACTGTTGCCGTATCAAACTTCTCCATTTATAGCAATCTTAACTTACAACTCCGGCTTCACTGACATCCATTACACACCATACACAAGACCTTCTACACTTCATACTCATAATTTCTTTCTCATGCAGACACTCCTGAATCTGATCTTCCCATGACTTCCTTGGACTTACTCTGCCTTTCCTTCCTGCCACTTGGGCTAAAAAGATGTTCTTAGTAAGCATCTCATCACTCATTCTTTCAACATGGCCAAACCACTGAAGCATATTAGACTCCTATGTTTTTTCTGCAGTACCCAGGTTTCACTGCCATACATCAAGTACGAACAATTACACTCCTGTACACAGCCATGCGGGACTCTTTTGAGAACTCATCATTCCTGTGGAAAGCAGCCATGACTTTCAATGAAGAATTCACTCGCCTACTAATTTCACCATCCAATTTGTTCTCTCTGTCAAACATACTTCCTAAATACACAAACTCACTCACCTGGTCAATTACTGTGCCATTTAGACTTACATTACATTCAGTGCTACCAGTTTCTCTCTCAAAAACCATAACTTTGTTTTTTTCTTATTTATACTCAGTTTGAATTTCATGCAAACTTCATACATTTGGGACAACATAGTCTGCAACTCACTTTTGCTCTCTGCCAACAGGACAGTGTCATCAGCAAACAGCAAGCTGCACACACAGATATCACCAAGACATAAACCAGTATTATCTATTTTGGCATCACGCATGCATAAATATATTAAACAGCCATGGTGACATCACACACTGACTCCTGCACCAATAGAAAACCATTTGATAAAACACCATTCACTCGTACACAGTCTCTACTGCCAGCATACATGGCTTTTACACTATTAAGTAGATTCCCTGTAACACCATATCCATTCAATACCTTCCACAAAAGTGTCCTATTTACTCGGTCGTAAGCTTTCTCTAAATCTATGAAGGCGGTAAAAACTTTCTTACCAATAGTCAGATACTTTTCAATCATCATGCATAATGCAAAAATTTGGTTTGTGCAGTCTTTACCATGCATAAAAACACTGAATATCCCACACTTTCCCTGATGTAAGACCCCGTACTTTTTCAATAACGACCTTCCCAAACACTTTCCCGGGCACACTTAATAGGCTAATACCACGATAGTTCTTGTAGTCAGTCTGATCACCTTTTCCCTTATACAAGGGAACAATGATAGCCTCCTTCCAATCCCAAGGGACCATTCCTAACTCCCAGCACAACTGGCAAATTTCAGTTAACCAGTTAATTACACAGTCACCACCATATTTCAACATCTCAGCAGTATGCCATCAACTCCCAGAGCCTTACCATTCTGAAGAGATTTTAGAGCTTTACACTTCTCTTGAGATCTCCTGTGCTTTCATCCTTCACTGTGCCATCATTTGCATCTGCCTCAGAATCATCTTTGCTTTCCTGATCTAATAACTCACAGAAGTATTCACCGCATCTTTTACTTAACTCATTGGACTCCCATATCATTTCCCCAACCCTATTCTTCACACAACTTATACTTTGTTTCCCCTATTTCTCCTGAGTCTCATGTACTTCCAGAAAGACTTCCTATCTTTCCAAAAATCCAATTCATGCCTTTCCATCTTCTCTTTCCTATCTTTGCCTTACTCTGGCAATCCAGCTTAGCTGCTTCACACTTCTTACAGCAATATTTATCCACAGAAACTCTACCTTACGACATCCCCAAATACGCTTTAATCTTTCTCTTTACTGCCTCATCAATCTCACTATTCCACCAAGCATCACCTCTATTATTACCCACTATTGTGGTGCCACAAACCTCTTCCGCAGCAGTGACCACACAGTTCTTAAAACATTCCCACTTCTTTTCTACATCCCTCTCACAAGACCAGCTCCTTCAGTCATTCTCTGAGTTCGTCAGAATAACGCTGATGATTTTCAGGGAGCCTTTTAACCTTTATTCTTTCTATCCTGGGTCTCTTCCTATTCCTTTTCCTCCAACCAACATTCAGTTTCACTCGTGACATTACCAAGTAATGATCAGAACCAATATCTGAAAATCTCATCACATGAGTGTCAACAACTAAGTGTTTCAGACGCTGATTGTAGACAACAAAATCTACCATGCACACCTTTGATTAACAGTACGGTTTTCCCAAGTATATGTGTAGATATACTTGTGGTTGTAAAATATATTAGATACACAGAAACCATTCTCAATGCAGAGTTCAATTAATCTTTCACTATTATTATTCACATAAAGATCATTAAACTTACCCAGAACATTGTCAGAAATTTCATTCTGCATGCCTACTCTAGCGTTGAAATCCCTTGCTATTGTTATGGAGTTGTTTTAAAGTTTATGTGCTAATATTAAAACTTATATGGAAACTTTGAAATTTGGGAGATGGGTGGTTGCATTTCAAAACAAACCTGAAATTTTGAATAAGGCCATGAAACAAAATAGAAAAATAAAATAAAAATGCCCCACTGAATTTGGTAACTCCCATAAGTTACTATTGTATTGTTTGCATTTGATGAGTAGATACACCTGAAAGTGTAAGAAAAGGTAACTATTGTTTGCATGTGTACCAAATTTGTAAACAATAAAATTTAATGGTATACAATGTACACGTGTAAATAACCTTTTGGAAGTGGCGATGATCAAATTAGATAGTTAGGACAAAACATTGATTTTACCACAATAACTTAAGATTACTTTCCCACCTCAGTCATTGCTGAGGGGGATGCAGTTGAACCATGTGATGAAAATTTAAACTGAAAATATCTAAAACTTCACTGCACTAAGGTTTAGGTTTTCAAAAGGCCACTTGGCCTATATTTATTATAAAACTTAACAAGAGTGAGATTAAATTTTGGACACAATTTCAAACCCGGCCACTGGGCCAAAAAAAAAAAACAATAAACATCTGACAGCTTAGAGTCTTGGATAAACTTATCGCACCAGTCACAGTACCAAAACAGAACATAAATACCAAAATTTCATTAAATTACACCGCACAGCACAAACACTTGCTTTAACATGGTGTGCAACTTAAGTATGTGGAAGGTAAATCTCTCTCTTCATAAATTTAAAGATTATTGTATACTCAATACTGATTTCATTTCCTTTGGAACACACCCCTCAAACCAGTTTCCTTAACCAACATTGATTTTAAAATTGCAATAATTGAGAAAAAATTTATAAATAACCAAAAGTTACTTCCGTAAACACTCCTACACTACCAGGAAAATTTGCATTAAAACTTAATATACTCAACACTCTAGCATTACTTGATACAAAATCACTCTACTAAATACACTGTACTAAATACCTTACTCAATTACCTCAAATGTTATCATTACACAATAATGCTGACAAATATACTTAAAATTCACCCTATCATCTGGAAAAATTCAAAATACTTCACTATTCAAACTTGCTCTGAGTACACAATATCCCACTATGTAAACAAAAGGCAAACACTAACTCTCAACACTCCTGGACACAAATGTCATACTTATCTGCACTCCCACTGTTCACAACAGTTTAAAATTTACACCACTAATACTCACCATCAATTTATCAACAACTTAATCGAAAAATTCTAACTAGTACCATGTAAGCTTGTAGTAATTTTTACTAACTCATGTAGTAAGCCACTGAGGTAACGTGTAGGCAAAACATCTCAGTCAAATTACTAAATTTCACTTAAAAACAAAATTCTCACTGGGAGGAAGTATTATTGAGGCTGAAGGTGAGATTGAGTCGTGAATCCAATTCGACCTATGCACCGAAATGGTAAAATATGTGTGACTATCATCCTGTATTGGTTCTTCACTCTGATTTTGGGACAACACTTCACTCTCTGATAGATACCAATTCCTATGAGCCAACAAGCTTAATCGGGCAGAAAATAAATCCCCCAATCTGTTTTCATGCACCCTTTCAGACCCAAGGCGTGTACACATAGGGAAAAGCATCCCACCAGATTTCTCTTGCCCCCAAAATATCTCATTCTCTATTTTCCAGAAAACTACATCAACATCCTCATCTCCAGAAAATTCAATACCTTTTATTCCAGAAAATTACTTCTTATCCTATTTTTCCCAGGAACACACTTCATATCTTCATTTACCAGGAACACACTTCTTTCCCAGAAAATCACTATACCGCAGAACCACTAATTTCCAGAAAAATTCAACACCTATCGCAAATCTATCCATTTCTAGAAATCACCTCCTCCTGAAGAATTCCAACGTTATACAAGGGTAATGTACAGTACAACACTTTATTAACCTAGTCAGCGTGCATGCCCGTTTTAATGTCTTCCCACTCATGAAAATTAATTTTCCAGATCCATCTGCTGATATGGTCCCTAGTCACACTAACTATTAAATGGTACAAACAATTTTACACACCCTTTCTTGCCAAACTAGAAAATCACCATAACCTGCCTTTAAGACAAAAAGAACTTACTATCAGACTCTTACTTTATACTTACTACTACCAAATACAATTTATATAATATTAAAATTTACCAAGCACACAGAGTTAAATTTCAATAATAATAATAACTGGTTTGAGGAGTGGCTTTCTCATGATGGATTATAACACCATTTGGATTTCAGATATTCCTTACACGTGTAAAAATTTACGCAGCATAACACTACCAAAAAGAAAACCTGAATGGAAAAAAATTGACATTTCTTGACTTCAGTTCTTAATCGAACTCCATAAACTTTTCAAGTTCCTGACAACAGTTCTAGGCGAATTTTGACGACTCCATTGCTCTTGTTTTTTTTTGTAGAAAATAAACAAAACTTACCCCCAGTCCTTAGGGATCGGTGAAGGGCAACACAAAAAAAAAAAAAAAAAAAAAAAATTGCAACAAGTTCCGGGGTTTAACTTTTCTTTTCCGCAGCGTCTCTTCCAGGGCCAAGATGTTATAGCAGCAGATGATGTTTTTTTTTTCCTTTTTTTTCCAGGGAGACAAGGTCAGCCTCCCTCGGATATGTGCTGGCCTCTTCCAGCCTAACGCCGGCCATTGATGACGCCCAGCGTGGCCTTGGATTCTGAACAATTTGCTGGAAATTTTTTTTTCCTATGTCTCAGACGTTCCCTTATCAACCAGGACGGCACTCGGAATTCTCCAGCAGCCCAAACATTGCAGGTGTCCACCATGAGAGGGATGAATCAATGAACATCACTTCTCCCGTCATTAATTCCTTGCATTTTTTCTCTCGATGTCAGATTCGGGCTGCAAAATCAAATAACGTCCCCACGCCTCGAGAACAAAGTGGCCAGCCATTCTTACTGTTCTTACTGCCGGCCAGGTCCTAAAGCCCGGCTGGCGGAATTGCCTGTCAACGGATTTTTTTTCCGTCTGCCCCTACATCATGGCAGCACAACGAGAGAGTCAAGAGAGAGAGTGTGACTGCCCCTCCCCACCAAAAAGGCGAGGAGAGAAAATTTAGCTTCCCACTGTCAACTGCCGACCAGCTAGCGCAGCGACCAGAAACAAAAGTGTGCTCTCTCAATAGAAAAAACTGGGGTGCTTGAAACCGCTGACCCCAGCAACCAACGAACTACTCGGCGATTGGCTAGTGGCTTCGCGTCAAAACAGACTTTCCCCCCCCCCAAGGTCCCAGCGAACATTTTCTCCTCCACTTTTCTCATGCCAACACGTTACTCCTGACCTTCACACGTAAGCAAAAGGGGAAAACTTTGTATCCTTTCACCATGCTATTCTAAAAATAGCTTGCCTCACTGCCCAGAAAACCCTCTGCAAACACATTTTTGAAGCCTCTAAAATCCTTTGCCTAAAATGGCGGTCAGAAAGAGAGATTTTCCCTTTCTCACAATTCTCTTCAGAAACGCTTTTTCCCCATTCCGTGATTAACTCCGACTAATTTTGTTTTCTAAAAGGGGTTGATGCTGTCTTTTTTTTGCCCGCCCTTTTCTTTCTTTTTTTCTTACTAAAGAGAGAAAAAAAATATGAATCAGGCCAAAAGAAAAAAAAAGAAGTTTAATGCCCATTATTCCCCTTTCTTTTAAGAAATTTTGTTTGTTTGGTCAGAGCTGTGAAGTAAAATGAATATGGCCATTTATTCCCTTATCTCACTGCCTCTTCCAAACACAATTTTGAAACGTGGACTGTCGAGTATTTTCATTCTGTGTATTTTATTTATTTATTTTCTATTATTTTTTTATTTTTCGTAAATCCCAGCGAAGTGATCAGGTTCCCCAAGATTTACGAACATGAAAATTCTCAACAGGACACTATTATAACTTTCTCTTTAGCACCAAACTGGTTCAAAACAGCTTTTAGCTCATTCCAGAAATCTTCCTTCCTGTTAGAGGGTTCAGAGTCACAAGAAGCATACACTACCACAATTACTATTCTCTGAATTATTGTAGTTAAATTGTATCTAATCCCTGTAACACAATTTAACTACAATAATTCTTCACTAGAATTTGCCATATCTTCATTAATTCACAAGATATTCTCTGAAGTTTCACTTTCAAACAAATCCAAAGAATTCTCTCATTTATGTAACTATAGTGAATCAAGTTGAAAAGGTGAAAAAATCAAGTTGTTCATCTTTTCACTTAAAATCACACTTACACCAGCCTGTCTTCTTACATTATCTAATACTCCAGAACACAGACTCACTTCCATTCACTTCTTCTATACCAATTTCCTTTCTTTTAGTTTCACTTACACACAGCACATCCAATCTGCACTTATTCATCTCTTCAATCACTTCAATCATCTTGCCATTTATACCTCTATCACACTCATCTTGCCATTTATACCTCTATCACATTCATCTTGCCATTTATACCTCTATCACATTCATCTTGCCATTTATACCACTCTTACACTCATTCAGTTGAGATCTCTTTGCGATTTTCCTCCTTCCAATTTCAGGTCGATACCGTGGTGGACCATCCTTCTCAAGTGTGGTAGGTCCACCATATCCCACACTTGAGTACATTTTTGTATTTCTTTTTGTCTTTTTCATCAGGTAAGTAGTACATCAATGTGAGGGATTAGCCGACAGCTGACGGTTCCAGTTGGTCATTCAACCTAAGAATTATGGAACAAAACCCAGTGAGTTGGGGTCTTTTCGCCAATGTCACACAGAACTAGCTATCATCTCTCCAAGATTCACAGAGGCCACAAGCTAAATATGTTTTTTGTGTGTGTGTGTGTGTGTGTGTGTGTGTGTAGGTTCTGTTCACCTATAGACCTTGCTGTTTCCAAAAAAATGAAGCAGACAAAAATGCAAGAAAATTACTGTTGTGACACAATTGAGAAACATTAAAGGTGGAGTGTATACCATGTTTGATGAGATATTCAGTCAATTGGCAGACCAATTTTCTCAAGACAATGATCTCATAAAGTTTTAAAATAATTTTACAAAAAAAGGTATCTCCACATAAAGTTCATTTGTTTCATCACTTAAAATCTTATTTTGAAAATCTGCGTTTCATAACAACCATAAGGACAAAATACCTTTGTGTAGTGCAAGGAATAAAAATAGGTTAATTCCCAATGATGTTACTACAGCTCTTGTTGCCTGTGATCAAGAATTCTGTCCAAATATTTGGAAGCTATTAAAAGTTCTGTGCTTGCCAAAAATGGCAAGTGTTGAATGATCCTTTTGAGTGAAGAAGAGGATTCAATCTGTTTCAAGGAATAAAATTGCACAGCAATGATTGAATGGCTTGACTTTTCTTTCAGTATGTTTTGATGTTCTAAGTGCAGACAAAGTCTTAGATGTAATATCACTACACCCAAGACATGTGCCTTTTTCTCACCAATGAAATAAATACGTTTATAAAGCTGAAACGTTTCAAAATAATAGTTGCAGAATAAAACATGAAATAATATTGTGTATTTACTGAAATTACTGTTACTACTCTCATACAACCCACATGTAGCCACTTAGTGATAGGCAATAGCTACAATATGCATCAGTGTTCTGTTTAGTGCTGTATGTGGAGCTTTTTGTTTACATACATAAAGCTCTTTATTCATTCAGAAAAATCGTACCACTGAAATGTTAAAGTAGTATCTGAAACTTTTATCTTCCTTTTTATCACACATCACATAAATGGCAAGGTCCGATGTTTGCCACTATTTTCATAAGAAATTAAAAATTTGTTGCAACTACCTTTTCCACACTATTACTTTGCCAAGCACTGCAAATGGTCATCTTCTAAGGCAATGGAACAAATTTTGTTTCATTTTTTTCTTTTACACAGAGAGCTGTTGCTATTATCAGGTCTAAATTTGAAAAATGTATTTACTCATAGTCATATGTTATAACTTTTGTATTTTGATTGAAATCAGCAATGAGTCTATTGAAATCTAATGTCACTGATCTGATATCACATCAACACGGAGAAAAACAACAACAAGAATTTAGCTCATGATCTTAGATTTTTATTAAAAATTTTGAAGTAGTAGAATTGGGAAAGGAATGGAAATTTCTCAAATTTAAGCTCATTTTACTGTATCCTTATTGTTCAAAAGTACAGTATGTATAAAGGCAAACTTATTTAATATTTAACTACAAAAAAACAACAACTGCACAGCTCCTTTCCAAACAGACTTAGAAAGTAAATTTTTGTGGTGTATGAAAGCTCTGAAGCGATCTTTCATTTGATATTTAACATGAGTAGCTTTTGCCAATCAAACAGTGGCACACCTAGGATTCTTTTTGGGGTTGGCCCAAATAATTGATGATGCAAATACCCTGGAGGAGACATCTCCCAAAATATTGGGAAGTAATGAAAATATCTCCACCATGTTAAAGTGTGTTTCCAATTATTCATAAAATGTACAGGGTGTCCACAAAGTCTCTTTACAACTTTGCACATTTATTACGGATACACTGTATGAGATAGACAAATGTGATTGAGCACATAAGTAAGAGCAAAGACTGAAGTCTTTTCTAATTTATTACAAAAGCTGAATATGCACACCATTTGTTGCACGTAGAACATCCAGTTGAAACTCCAGTTTCAAGATGTGCGCTGCAGCATGTCCTCAGTAATGGTCAAAATGGCATTGTTGATCCTCGATTTCAGGTCATCGACGTCGTGCACCTTTGTCTGATACACGATATCCTTCACATATCCCCATACAAAAAAGTCCAGAGGTGTGACGTTGGGGGAACGGGTTAGGACTCGGTTATGCATAACACCCCACCGCAAGCTCACTTTAAGACTGTCAAGTTCCATAAATGCATGAGGATTTTCAGCCCCCCAAATCCTGACATTGTGTCTGTTTAACTGCCCAGAGACATGAAAAGTTGCCTCATCCGTAAAACAAATGTGTGAGAAACTCGGGATCTTTACTAAGTCTATCTAGCATCGTTACTGCGAATTCTTCTTGTCATAGTCTATAGTTCACCTCAAGTGCTTGTAACAGTTGCACTTTGTATGCATATAAGCATAGCCTGTAGCACTCTGTGGACTGGGGCATTTGTAATTCTCTGGCAGCAGAACGAATGGACTTCTTTGGGCTTCGTGAAAATGAATCACGAACACGTTCAATGTCTTCATTCAATGTTCGTGGGTGGCCACTACGATCTTGATCTAACACAGAACCAGTCACCATGAATTTTTGGTGCCATTGGCAGATACTAAGACGAGATAGCAGGGTTTTCCCATACTTAGTCAGGAAATGTTGCGTTTGTGTATCAGATTTTGTTTCGATGAACCAAGTGTCACACTGCGCTCTCTTGTTAGGAACACATTTCCATAAAACAGCACCTGCTACATCAGAAGGGACCTATTACAAAAAACTACATTGTCAATTAAAACTTCGATATTTGAAGTATATTGTACAACAAATACCACGAACTTACATAGTACAGCGTGTCCGTAATAAATGTGCAAAGCTGTAAAGAGAATTTGTGGACACCCTGTATATTTAAAAATATATACGATTGCATTTAAAAATACAAAGTCAAAATCAGAATGAAGGACCAAGTGATACGTTAGGGAGAGGGCCCAGGCACCTGGGCCACGCCCACTGAGTGCACCACTGCAAAAAGATATTTTGCAGTATCAAATACTAAACTTTAATCTTGAATTCTAAAAAATCAATCACCTAATTTGTGTTAGATTTCTTGTTCTATTTCCTGAAACATGTTCAATGTATATACAGACTGAAAATCAGAGATAATATCTGCCAAGTTTGTGCAAACCATTTGTTAAGATCCAGAAAATTTGCTAGATCTATTTGTTAATTAACTGGTTGGATGGGAACTATGAAGGCAAATATTTTTCAGTTTATTACAGTTTCTTGTCTGTTTCCTTTTATTATTCATTTTTATTTTTTTCCCACATCAAATGAACCTGATTTAGTTAGACATGAGGAGCCCTGGTCTTCCCTGCAAATTGAGGCTGTTATATTTCATGGAACCACACAGAACATCATAAGTTTTTGTCCTAGTTGTAAATGAATTTATGGCACCTCTATTCATATTGTACTGTGGAATTAACTTTTTTACGGGTCTCAAAGGTTATTATTCAAAAGTTGGTGGTCAAATTTTCAAACTAAAGCCTAGTTCGTCATCAGGACTACGTCACTGGAGTAGTTGCTGCCACTCAGTTGGAAAAGTCCAACCGCAATTATCGTTAATTGTGGTACTTCTTCTTCTTGCTATTTCGATCCCTTCTTCTAGTTTCCTCTTTACTAAGTTTGACTGGTGGGCGATCATTCTTACCGAGTCCCAATTTATGGAATGTCACTCCATAAATACAAGCAAGTGGACACTCCATAAATTGGGACTCAGTAAGAATAATCACCCTCCAGTCAAACTTAGTAAAGAGGAAACTAGAAGAAGGGATCGAAATAGCAAGAAGAAGAAGTACCACAATTAACAATAATTGCAGTTGGACTCTTCCAACTGAGTGGCAGCAACTACTCCAGTGACGTAGTCCTGATGACGAACTAAGCTTTAGTTCGAAAATTTGACCACCAACTTTTTGAATAATAACCTCTATAAGACCCGTAAAAAAGTTAATTCCACAGTACAATAAGTTTTTGTTCAACCCAGTGCACTTTGAAGAAATTTTGGGGCTCCCTGAAAATGCAGTCACAAGGCCTTGACTAGAGCTGAAAATAAACTAAAAAAAAAAAAAAAAAATAGAATCAGTTAATGATAAAGGGTGTAATTTTTTAGGAACCACAATTTCTATTGGTAATGATGCCTGTTCTATCACACTTATCTTCCAGTACCATTCATCATCTTGCTGCTCATGTGAATCAGTTGTTGTTAATTTGGTGTATTACTTCTGCTAGAAATGGAGTTCCAAACCAAGCAGAGCTATGAATTTTCTTGTATCTGAACATCACATGTCAATACAAATTTTGAAGATGACAATCTGTTTTTTGGTGTAAATGTGACAAGGATTACGTAAGTCAGAAAATATCCGAAAACTTGAAAATTTCGTTGTCCTGGAGCGGGAATTGAACCCGCATCTCCCAGATAGCCCCGGGTATGCTAACCACTACACCACCCAGAACGACCAAGTCTCAAGTTTCCGATTAATTTGAATATAACCAATCTGACATTACCATCCTTGTCACATCTACACCAAAAAACGGATTGTCATCTTCAAAATTTGTATTGTATGGTGTAATCTCGTATTCCATTCATGATTCATCACATGTCAATTTTAGATATTCTCTCAAACTGAAAACAAACACTGTATTCCATTTCTTTTGTTCATGTATTTCCCCCTAAAAACGCTAGCTAGCTTTTAGCTTTTTTCTAATTACCAAAGGGAGCTAACCCACTTTTTTTAAAAGAGTACATATGGATACAATGCTATAATTTTTAACCAAATATCTGGATACAATGCTATAATTTTGTTCTTTTGCCATTCAAAATAAAGTTCAAGGCTTCTACTGGAATAGTTCAGAATCTCAAGTTCATTCCTTTTGCTTACTTCTGTGCATGGTCCGAATTGAAGCATTTGTGCTTAGTCTTAATATCTGTATCATGTTAGTATAACTGCTCATTTATTTCAAGAAAGCAAATTAAATTCCTGGACACCATTTCTACAAGTAGCTTAAGTAAGATAAATGTTTCTCTAGTGGTGCAACCAGGGACGTTCCCAGGAGGGTGCGAGGGTAGGCTCTGCTACTCACCCAGTTCAAAGTGTGCCCTTTTTCAATATATTTAACTTTAAAATATAATTTACACTTTGCCAAGCAATAAGTCTTGTGTTTTATTTCATGTAACCCTATGTATTTCTCACTAGGAAGTTCGTTGTTTACGTCTCCAAAAAAGGTTATCAAAATAGCACTGCAAGGCCATGAAAATTCAGTTGTTCTCCACTCTTGCAATTCTTTTGTTTCAGCCTCTTTTTCATGTTTGTATGGCCAGGGGGCTAATGAGGAGGGTGGATAGCAATTCACTGAGGGGGTCGCTACTAATTGTTCTGTTTTTCTTTACAAAATGAGATATTCCAACACGAAAAGTGGAGTCTAAAGCTACACTAGTTACCTTAAGACTGCTAGTAAAGGTGCAGAAAGTGGCTAACGACTGCTTTGTATGAGAAGAATGCAAAGTCAAGTCATTGGCTGGAAGGAGGGGTGAGCATTGTGTCTGCTGAGTGCAATGTTAAAATTTGATTTAGATAAACAACAACATTTTCTTTTAAATAAATTAAAGTACAATACTATTTTCGAAAGCAAAAATGGAAAATTTTGAAAATAAATATAAGACAATGCAGTCAGAGCAAGGAAAAGGTTGAAGGCGACATTCCACCAACACTTATATCTTACACCCGTGGCGTAACTAGTCAGGTCCATGTATGTATGTGCGTCCATGTGGAGGGAATCGGAATTGTACGAATTCTTTTGCAGCCGGTAGTAAAAAGCATTGAAACTGAACCGGTGGGGCAGTGGTGTAAGTGCTGGCTTACGACTATTCGTCGGAAGCCAGCACTGTGTTACTTTCCTATTCATCCTTCCAGACAGAGCTGGCTGGACCATAGGGGCAACCGGGCGGTCGCCCGGGTCCCGCGCCTTTAGGGGGCCCCGCAGTTTAGAAAACAAAATAATTTTCGGTAAAAAAAATTTAACTAAATTTTTTTTTGTAACTTTTGGGGCGCAAGGCCCTTAAAAATATATTTTTGAAGTTTTTTTGTTTGTTTCCAATCTCCCCAATTTTGAATACGTTATCCCCCCTGTTCGTCGTACGGACACTGAGATTTGCAGATTCGAAATGATTTTTGTGGCCACCTTAATCTTTTCCGCATTCATGGAATAGCAAATTAAATTTTATCATTTTGTGGTACCCTACTTTTATGTATCCAACAATTTGTGTGAAAACCTGATACTTAAATTTAAGGAAATAAAAAGAACAATATCCAAGTTACTTTTGGACTAGATATGGAGGCCACTTTTCCAACATTAAAAGAAATTGAAAAAAAAAAAAAGGCAGCTTTCATATATGAAAGCGTATAAAAGTTTAGAATGTCACTAATTTGTCAGTGACATTCTAAACTTGCATTAAAAAATCATTCTAAACTTCCATTGTGCATTAAAAATCAATCACTAAACATGTATCATGGGAAAAAACTGTTTATACCAATTTATTTTAGAGGGATCCTTATTATATTTCCTATACAAAAATATTCGCTAAGCAGGTATCGTTTTTTTATTTTGTGAATAAGCTGTTATAAGAGTCACAATGCAACCTAAACCTCTTCTCCCGGGAAAGAAAATCGTAGATTTTAACACTTTTTACTTTCTGTCTCTCTCTCCCTCTTTCTTTCTTTCTTCCTCTATCTCTTTCCCTCTCTCTTCTCTATTTATCTATCTCTCTTCCATCCTCTCTATTTCTCTTTCTCTCTCTCTCTTTCTGTCTCTCTCTCTCTGTCTCTCTCTCTGAACTTTCAGTCCATATTATGGTCTTTTTCTTAAACTTAAAGCAAATACTTCTTTGAGATAATTGTTTTGTCTTTACGGTAGTGTTCATGTGTTTTCCTCAGGAACAATAATTTTCAGAAATGACTTTATTAAAATATGAGATTTATTTTTTAATGCCCACAATGAAATTTTGCTCTGGGCCTCGCAATGAAATTTCGCCCAGGGCCCCGCAAGAGCTCCATCCGGCCCTGCTTCCAGACCATTCGCCATTTTCCTGAATCCCTGTAACGTAACGCCTTGTTAAACAGCAGATTATTCATGGCACTATTGCGAATAAGCATTTTTGTTTCGTTCTTGGGTGAAAGAACGTAGAACTTAATTCGTAATTTACCGACCCGAATATGCAATCAGTTTTCTCCTACCTTTTTTTCTTTTTTTGAAAACATTACGAGGTTTCAACTGCCTTTGATTCGTAGTGTCATAATATCCAAAATATATTTCGTTAAAGTGGAATGAGCATATTGGAGAATGCACACTGAGATGGAAATCATCGCGTTTCATTTTACACAGCCATTCTTTTAACAATTTCCACCTTTTCAGATAAAAATTATGGAAAGTTATTCCTTCCTCTATACAATTTAGGTGGCAGAATTTATTAGCACAACCAAACGATCAGTAAAAGTTAGACATGTCGTTAATAAATTTACGAAATTCGCCATTTTCCTGAACCCCTGTAACGTAACGCCTTGTTAAGTAATGGGAAAACGCATGTAAACAAACTAGACTACTGCTGGCCCGCAGAGACGGAAAAGCCTTCCCATGATGCAATGCGAGGTGAATAAGTTCCATTGAGAAAAGAACTGAACAAGCAAACAACAACAGCATCGCTAAATGGAACTTTCGAAATTAACTGGTGCCATCTTGTGCAGCTAACATTCCGTCTTTAAAAACTGGGTAACCCTACAATCTACATTAAAAAATTACTTGGAAAATTCGTTAAAAGATTTGGAAAATTCATTAAAAGATATTGGTGTTATTCCAAATGCAAATTGGATGCGGAAATGTTATTTGACGAAAATATATGATATTCAAAAGCAACAAGTGAAAGATTTTTTAAAAATCGGTATCTGGTGTAAGCATCGTAGCAGACGAAACAGCTGATTCTGAAGATAGATACATTTTGAATATTCTTGCTGTTCTATCAGCTGAATCGAATGTTGAAAGCTGCAATGATGAAACCTCTTTGAATGTAATTAGGGGGCCAGAAAAGTAAACTTCTTCTTGGCTCTTCCAACCACTCTGGGACATTTCTAGCTGTGTGACACATCACATTGTCCTGCTGGAAGATCCCATCTGCCCAAGGGAAGACAAGCAGCATGTATGGGTGTATGTGGTCTGGAAGGATGGATTCATAACGAATTTGGTCCAGATCAGATCCTATGTAGAGGATTTTAGGGAGTGTCTGACCCCAGGTTTTAAATAACCCTTATAACTAGGAAGCTAGGAGATTTGGGCTAGGGTGCCTGATAGGAAAGTAACACGGAAGCGAGGTAGAAAGGGGGAGGAAGACGCCCTTATTTATTACAGGGGGCAGTACCCGGGGCCCAACAGCTTAACGTGCCCATCCGACGCACAGCAGATATTTAGTGGTTTGAGCGTTCGTACCTGAGGTCTTCTCCATGGCAGTCACGAACGTTGACCACTAGGCCACCCACGGCTCCGAATTCGGTCCATAGTGCCTTTCAAAGGTATGAGTGGACCCAGAGAATGCCACGAAAACATTACCCAGACCATAACGCTATCCCCACCACTTTGTGTTCTGCCAGCAATGGGTGAAGAGTGTTTGTTCTCCAATGTTTCTCACCTTATACGCCCATGTCCATCCATTTGATGAAGCAGAAATCATGACTAGGGCAGTAATTTTATCGCGGGAAAAAAATGCAAAATTCATGGGGATGTCGCGGGATAAATTAGGAAATTTCACGAAAAGTTTGGGGCCCATGATATACACTAGTGTATATCATCGACCCCGAATTCCCCAGACTTAAACCCAGTTGAGCATCTGTGGAACCACCTCGATCGTGTTGTTCATTCTATGGATCCTCCACCACACACCCTCCAGCAGCTGTCAGATGCACTACAGTCAGCATGACTCCATATACCTGTGAACACCTTCCAGCACCTTATTGAGTCACTCCCAGCACATTTAGCTGCTGTCCAGGCTTACTCTGGATATTAGCTGGTGGTCACAGTAATGTGCCTCAACCGTATATAAACAATAACGTCGCACTTTTACTCTGGCATAAAATATTGATTATAAGAGCCTAGGCCTTTTTAGCAAGTTTTCATTTGTCATGCTTATTCACTAGGTTTGCATAATAACAAATCAAGATCATAGTATTGCACTTGTACTTAGGCACCAAGATTAAATAGTTTAGGCTTGTGTGGATGTTTTCAGTTTGCCTTCTTCATATTCATAAGGCTGTCATTGAAAATAAAGTTAATTGCATTACACTTTTACTATGTTAAATACAGAACTTTAATTAACAGGCCCAGGTCTTTTTAATAATTTTTAATCTGCCATGATCATATGCATAAGGTTTGCATGATAAGTCAAGTTAATAATGTTGCACCCATCAAAATTTCTGAATAGGGCCTAATACCTGTTTGGCACCTACATAAAAGCACAACATCATGAACTCCACTTTGACTTATGCAAACCACATGAATATGAGCAAAATGATAAAAATTTTCTAAATGGGCCCAGGTTAAGGGCCTTTCAATTCGTGCTTGGTGCAGGGGCGTAGCCGAAATACTGAATTTGACACTCCTCCTCAAATTCGGTATTTTGATTTCTATTTGGTAAATCAGCTCTGACAAAAATTGCCAAACTTTGTAGACAAAAAAAAAAATCTTTATTAACATGTACGCAAAATATATATATATTTTTTTGAGGTTTAACGACCGCCGTGAGCAACTCAATGGGCTATAAACAGTCGCCCGTCCCTAATTTAGGGCCATGACTCCATGGAAGGGAGAAAGCCAGTGCCGAAAGACAAACAACATCCATGCCTCACCGGGATTCGAACCCGGACCCATCTCGGACGAATGGTCAGAAGCCGTTGCTTAGACCACTGCGTCACCTTAATTCTTATTTATATAAAAAAAAAAACATTATTTCTCTGCTGCTTAACCACAGCCACAGACACAGCTGAGGAGGATAATAGTTGTTTCTATGACCAAACCAACTCCACGCAATTTCCTTTCGAGAATTTGTCACTAATGTCAACATGTCCAGGGTCTCGGAGAGGGACGGAGACAAAGTAAAAAACATGGTTTACTGGAGTCGCTGGTTGTCAACCTCTACATAAAAAATAAGTTGGACCTGGTGACTGGCTTAATGGTACCCCTCGTATGTATTGTGCTCCGATTGACATGTCATAAACAACATCACTGAGTAGCCTGACAGTGAACAGTATTTGTTCGCTTCCTGCTATGCAGGATATGCTTGCACCTCGGACTTCAGAATAAGTTCTCTGCCGTGGCGACATTCTGGTTGAACCTAAGTAGAAACTGCCTCCAGCCACGGTAGCGTTCAAATAAAAAAGAATGAATCATGTTGTCCTCTTCTTTTCTTCATGTGGCCAAAGAATGGAAACAAATGAGATAGAATAGCAGCAATTTTGAATTATGCATAGATAGTTGGTTAATTACGTAGGAAAGGTGTAAAATGGAACGAAAATAGATTAAAAGACATAACAGGTACAAAGTTGAATGTCTGCAATGTACAAAGCAATTTGATATGGATTACAATAAAAAGCACGAACTTTGCCACGGTAAGCAACCAGTGAAAGTGAAATGTGTTGGATCTCCTGCAAACCCTTTCGAAGCAGCTGCAAAAAGGAAAAACAGCATGAAGAGAGCATTTTAAAAACAACATTAGCCGTGGATATACTGTCAGAAAAAGGAGTGACTGCAATTTTCAGTCAAACCAACATGGAAGTTTTTGACTGACATAAAATCAAATGTGGTGAATAAGAACGTAGCAGAAGATGCTGGTATCAACAGCAAAGAACGTGATAATGGGCCACCGTTTTCGAGCTCTACTGTTGACTGGACAAACTGTATAGGTCAGTTTCAAATTTTTCTAAATTATTACGATGACTATAAGGAAACAATTGCAAAATGTCAAGACAGGGAAATATTTAACCGTGATTTAATTTTAGCTGAAATTTTGGAAGTTACAGAAATTATTCATAAGCAGTGTGGCAAAATATTAACTTCTTGTAAAGATGCACTATCTAATCGATCAAAAAACACAAGAACAAAGTTGATAGTTTAAACAACTACAGCAAAGTCGAACATGATCCTATTATGAGAAAAATGAAAACAGATGCTAAGAGAAAATATTTAATTTTTATTGGACCTCCGCAACCTAACTTAACTATTTTCCCTTCAAATTCTTCTATTCCTGCTTCCAAGCAGAGGTTTTTCTCCTTCGTGGTATAAACAATATTACCATTTAGAATATAGCATTGTTAAAGATGCTGCGTATTGCTTTGTTTTCTTTTCCCTGAAGTTCCAGATAAAGAGAAATCAGATTCTACTTGGAATGAAATGGGTGTAAGGCAATGGCACAAAATGAAGAGTGTTGGTAAAGATAAATTGGGAAAATTATTCCTGCATTCTCTTCTAAAGCTCACAAAGCTGCATTAGCTGATTTTTGCTGTCATTTGCAAAAAAGATAAACATGTCGTTATTCTTAATAAAATGAATTTATGATAATCAGATATTCTAAAATTCAAAATTGATGGCATGCCCTATATGAAATTAAGTCCATATAATTTAATTGGAAGAATTCAGTAATTTTCATCTATACACACTCCCAATATAAACACTTTAGCTACGCCCCTGGCTTGATGCATGAGTGAAAGCTCAGCATTATTGAATTGTTATGCAAACTTTATGAATATGATCACAGCAGATTAAAAAATGCCCAGGCCTAGGGTCTGTTTGTTCCTGATTGAAAGTGTGACATTTTACTGCTATGAAGGCCACTGTTCTTAGTCAGAGTGAGATCACATTTATTTTGCCAAAGCAAGTATTATGTGATTGCAATGTCTGTAATTTCATACATCCAAAAAAGGTAAAAACAAACCTTATCACATTTTCTAAATGCATTATGACATACAGTTATTTCACTTAAACTGTAAAAAAATGTACAAATGCAGAGAAATTTGTTTCCCCAAATAAAAGTACAATTTTCACAAGAGGCTGAAATTCAATTCGACAAACTGTGTTTTCCATTGGTACAAGGTTAACTTTATTTTGATCGGATTTCAGATTCAGTTTGCAAGTAAAGCAATAATATTTGCTGTATACATCAGATTTACATAAAAATATATCTTTGTTATATTCATGAAATGGTCAAAAAAGGGCAATTTTTATATGGCACATCGAACTTGCCCCCCCCCGTTATCTCATGCTTTGATTCCTTATGGGCCACACAAAAAATAAACTTTCTGCACCCACATCATAATCTCTGTAAAAACCACATTAGTTACACTGAGTAAATAATTACATCTCTTCCATGTGATTAAAGATAATTTTTAATACTGAATATTTCGGATCATGCGGAATAATAGAGCAATGTTTGAAGAAAAACTTGGCATGTAGCATCTTGTAACATTTATTTTATTTATCATGCAGTAGAAGATCAAAGGAGTTTTGCAGGACAAAAAAGTCATGGCAAAATTGCACATACACATAACATATATATATACTAAAGAGCCAAAATATTACGACCACCCACCTAATATGACGTAGGTCCTCCACCTACCCCTAAAATAGCTCATACCAGGCAAGGCATTGATGCTACAAGATTTCTAATTGTGGTATCTACACTGATGGAAAAAAATCCCAACACCACGAAAAAATAGTTGTAGAGGAATGAAATGGCGGCAATACATTTGTATAGGTAACATATTTAATCGATTAAGGTTTCAAGATCACAGCTATAATAAGCGCGAGAAGAGCCATTTTAAATGTGAAATGCTGGTACATTAATAACCGGTGTAACCGCCAGAATGTTGAATGCAAGCACGCAAACGTTCATGCATTGTGTCGTACAGGTGCTGGATGTCAGTTTGTGCGATGGAGTTCCATGCCTGTTGCACTTGGTCGGTCAATACAGGGACAGTTAATGCTGGTTGGGGGTGACGCTGGAGTTGTCGTCCAATGATGTCCCATACGTGCTCGATTGGTGAAAGATCTGGTGATCTAGCAGTCCACGGCAACATGTCGACACTCTGTAGAGCATGTTGGGTTACAACAGCGGTATGCGGGCGAGCGTTATCCTGTTGGAAAACGCCCCCTGGAATGCTGTTCATGAATGGCAGCACAACAGGTTGAATCACCAGACCAACGTACAACTGTACCGTCAGGGTGCGTGGGATAACCACGAGAGTGCTCCTGCTGTCATAGGAAATTGCTCCCCAGACCATAACTCCAGGTGTAGGCCAAGTGTGTCTCGGCCGCAGACAGGTTGGTTGCAGGTGCTCACCTGGCCTCCTTCTAACCAACACATGGCCATCACTGGCATCCAGGCACTACCGGCTTTCATCAGAAAACACAACAGATCTCCAATCCGTCCTCCAATGAGCTCTAGTTTGACACCACTGACGTCGCAAACGGCAGTGGTTTGGAGTAAGTGGAATGCACGCTACAGGGCGTCTGGCTCAGAGCTGTCCTTCAAGTAACCGATTTGTAACAGTTCGTTGTGTCACTGTGGTGGCAACTGCAGCTCGAATTGCTGCCGCAGACGCGGTACGGCCATACGCTGTACACGGCGGTCTTCCCTCTCAGTAGTGCCACGTGGTCGGCCGGAACCCGGTCTTCTTGAGGCAGTACCTTCCCTTGATCACCGCTGCCAACAATCATGCACAGTGGCTACATTCCTGCCAAGTCGTTCTGCAATATTGCGGAAAGAAAATCCACCTTCTCGTAGCCCTATTACACGACCTCGTTCAAACTCCGTGAGCTGTTGATAATGGCTTCTTCGTCTTCTTAAAGGCATTCTTGACTAACATCAACACACTACGTCTAATCTCAACGATAACTAACGCTCACGAACGTTACAGCGCGTATTTACAGCAAACCTGCTTTGCATGTTCCGAAGGGCGCTACTAGCGCCACACGTATGCGCCGAGCGCGAAATTTGCATAGACGTCATCTTACAGATGTACTCTCACCGCCTACCAACTGTCGTTTATCTAACACAACCCTTTCTTGGCGTTGGGATTTTTTTCCGTCAGTGTAGTACCAACACGTTTTTACCTAGTTTTGCCGCTGAGATAGGATTTGCTATTTCAACAAAACACATATGCTTCATTGGATTGACGTCTGGGATATACTTGGAAGTCATCCTCATGTTCATTTAAGTACGGGCATGTTGCATTATTGTGCTGCAAGAAGGAACTATACGCTGCTATTAAAGGATGAACCTGGTGTTCAAATACACAGTGTGGCAAGGAATTTTTAAGACTGGGTCTGTAAAATGAAATAGAAACAAGAAATTATAATTTGTTTTGGTTTGTTATTCAAAATAAGTCCCTCCGGCTTCAATACACTTGTTACAGCGATTTAATAGTGATTCGAATGCCTGTTCCAGTTCACTTTGTGGAATTGCCTCCAAAGCACGCGTCAAAGCTGTTTGTATGGTCGAAATATCATCAAAATAACACCCTTTTAACGCCATTTTAAGTTTTGGGAACAAGGAAAAGTTGCAGGGTGTTAAGTTAGGTGAATACGGTGGATGATTCAACACACAGACGTTATTTTTCGCCAAAAAGCTACGAACAAGAAGTGAGATGTGACTGGGTGCATTTTCGTGCAGCAAACACCAACTGTTTTCATCCCGATATTCTGGACGAATGCGACGAATTCTGCCCATCAAATGCCTCAAAACATTTAAATAAAACTCACCAGCAATTGTTTGTCCACTTGGAACAAATTCTTTGTGGATAATACCCTTACTATCGAAGAATGTAATGAGCATTGGTTTGATTTTTGATGGAACTTTTCTTGTTTTTTTGGCTTGTGGCGAGTTTTTTTACTTCAATTCCGCACTTTGTCGCTTTGATTTAGGATTATATTGAAAACACCATGTTTCATCACCTGTAAGAAACGATTTTAAAAAGTTTGGATCATTTTCAGCGGCTGAAATGATGTCTCTGCAATGTGCACTTCTCCTTGATTTTTGTTAATTGGTTAAAGTGTGTGGAACAAATTTAGCACAGACTTTTGTTTTGCCCAAATCTTCATACAGGATGGTTCGAATAGTTTCTTTGTTGATGTTTAAAGACTCTTCCATCATTCTTAGTGACGCACATCGATTGTTTGCCACGAAATCACGCACTTTTCCAATAATCTCAGGTGTCCTAGATGAACTTGGTCTTCCGGTATGCTTATCTTCTAGCGTATCTCTTCCGTCCAGCCACAGGAAAACATTTGATCTACTTAAACAAAACTCACCGTAAACTTGTTTCATCATTTGGTACGTTTCCGAGGCACTTTTACCAAGTTTTGCGTTAAATTTAATAACAGCCCTTTGTTCCATCTTAATAATTCAACATGAAAAAAATTTTACTTCTCTAATGAACGGCCGTTTCGTTTGAGTTACTTTAACAACTGCGCAGTACTTATGGCAGAAAGCAAGCAGATGGTCACGGTTTATAAGGCATTTGCGATTACACTGGTGGCGCCACCGTAGGCCGAAATCTAGCGCCAGTCTTAAAATTTTTTTGACACACTGTGTATGTTAGGTAGGTAGTAGATATCATTGTTTCCCACACATGAATGACAGCCCAGGGTTTACCAGCAGAACATTGCCCAAAGCATTTCACTTCCTCCACTAGGTTGCTTTTATCCCACGATGCATCCTGGTGCCAGCACTTCACCAGGTAAACGATGCACACGTACCAGGCCACCCACATGGTGCAATAGGAAATGAGATTCATTGGCCGAGACAACCTTCCAATCATTCAAGGTCTAGTCTTGATGCTTGTGTGCCCACTGTAGGCACTTTCGAACTGTGAATCGCAGATTGAAAGGGCACTTTGAAAAGTCTGTGGCTGCACAGCCCCATTTTCAGCGAGGTTTGGTGTTCTGTGTGTTTTGATGCATTGCCAGGGCCGTGGAGAGTGAGCTCGGGCCCCAGTGCAATAAAATTTCTGCTCCCCCCCCCCACCTCGGCTCCTTCAATAACCACATAATCCATTTTTCCTTTTCCCTACCAACCCTCCCACCCACCATTCCCCTACTTCTTGACAACAAGACCAGTTGCAACTCTTCAATCTTTTTTTTTTTTTTGCAGTGGATAATTTTTCACATTCTCCCCTCCGTAAACAAACCCTCGAACCCTCCCTTTCGAGAAAAGAGTTTCTTAGAAAACTCTTGAATGCCATCTACCAACAGACATTCTTATTTTTCTTAGCACTTTTTCGAATCATCACATTTTCCACCTTTCATTTTTAGAGTGTAATATACATCTAAAGATGCAGCCTCTGGGAAAGTATCCACAAAGAGTTCTCATAACTAAACATTAAATTTTGTGTTTTCGCTTTTTAGTTGCCGCTGTGAACAGGAAGACTTCATCAGTCATCAGAATAAAGGAAAATAAATGAAGTCGGAACTACGCACAAAGACATTATATTCATTTATAAAATTTGCCATAATGGGAAAATAATGAGTTGAGCATAAAATAAAAAGATAAAAGATGCTGGTTTCTGGTAGGAAATACAAAGTGACAAAATCCACATGATGAAAATTGTCTGCAGCCTTTGATGATTAGCAATAATGTTGTATATCCTACACAATGGTCTGTGTCGACGAGTAGCAAACCAACACAGGAAACTCAATGTGTGGTGTCGTTGGAAAGGAAAGAAGAAATGAAAAACGTAATATAAAGAGCTCGTTTTATTTGCTGCAGGTAACCAACACACACGTGTTGCAGTTAGCCTGGGAACTTGAGTAACATTGTAACACTTCCCTTTTTTTTATTGTATTTAAAGCAAGTTTTGAATTCATTACATTTTTTACATTTATGACATAAATTACGCATTTTTACAAGTCACATAAAAAATCTTTTTTTACGCCTAGCTTCCCAACCCTGGTGACAGTATAGCTTGAAAAATATTCGCACACCATAAAATAATAATTAGAAAAAAATTGCTTCAGAAACGGGCTCTGGGCACCCTTAGGGGCCCGGACCCAGGTGCTGCAGCACCGCCTCCCCCTCTTGTCAGTCCTGTGCATTACTTCTTTCACCAGCATTCAAATTACCGGCGAGTTGTCCACAGTATCCTTTCTGTTATCTCTTACCACACGGATAGCCTTCACTCACCTCCAGCATCGGTGAGCCGTGGTCAGCTAGCACCTTGTTGGTGGTTTGTAGTTTTTTCCTCAGGCCACTTTTTGAAGGTACTAACCATGGCTGACCATGAGCAGTTCACCATCATGGCCATCTCAGAAAGGCTCTGACCTAGTCGTCTGGCCCATTACATACAACCCGCTTAAGTCTGCTGTGACTTTAAATTACTCATTAACATTTCATTACTTTCATACATGCCGTCGTTTTGCTTCAATTTGCTTAAAGACATACTGGTCATAAGGTTTTGGCTCTTTGGTGTTATACAGTATGTAGACAAACTCATTTGGAGAACCAGGCAAGAGGCTGTTTTACATGCTGTTTATAAAGAGAAGTGTTGTTTTATAAAGGGAAGTCTTAGATCATGAATGGCCAAATGGAGCAACCGACCTCAGACGAGATGAGCAGGGGTGTATATAGAATATTTTTCAGCCAGGGAAGGGAACGACGAAAATGGAAATTTTCGAAATCCATCGCAACAAAATAAAAATTAATGAAAAATAGATGACCAAATTAAGGCATTTTTCTAGTGTAAGTCGCATTTTAACAAAAAAAAATTATGGGATGCAAGCACCTCTCTAAAGACACCCGACATGGGATTGATCTCCGGTAGGCCTTGCCACCAGAGGAGAAACTAGGAATTTCAGTACCCGGGGCAAACTCCAAAATTTGGTGCTCTTAGCTGTCGTTCCAACTTATGTGTACATATCAACATCGTAAAACGTTATCAATCCACTGCTGGATGAAGATCTCCCCAAGTTTCTTCCACAGCTGACTTTCTTGAACCAGTCTCCTTATATGTGTATACACAAATATACACTGTTCGACAAACCAAAATTGACAACACACCCAAATGTTATCGGCCGAGGCTAAATTCATGCTACGTGTGACTATAGGCCACAGACTAGATTCATGCTCCTTCTGTGATTGGAAGGGAGTGGTCTTCAAGGAAGAATTACATTATTGATATCTTTCTGTCTAGTTGCCGACAAAATTCTTTGCACTTTCAATTTATTATTGATGTTAGATAGCGCTGTGTTCTATTCTGTATGTCATTTTTATTGGTTTTGATCTGTAATAAATGTTTAAAAGTGTCTGGCGGCAGGCTAGGAATCCAGTGGTTCCCACCAATTGGTGTGGTTGTCTCAAGTACTTGTCGAATGTGCATCGAAACATAATAAGTTAAGATACAGAACAACATGACTATCTCTTTCATAGATAACTCATGGAACATAAGATTTAGATACAAAATAAAGTTTTGTGCTAAATTATACCCGAAATTAATGTTTCTTTTTGCTACAAAATGTAGTCAACTTTTTTTTTTTCACACAACATTGTTACCTTTTTAAACTCGATCTCATGTACAAACCTCGAAGTTGAGCATTTAAAAAAATTCTTACATAAATTATGATTGAAATTTATTTAGAAAGGCACTAAAACTTCCAAGATACAACCTGTATATTTGACTTTTACTGCAGTGAATGGATGTTTTTGTTTAGAACAATAAACAGTGTTTCTTCTAAACACATTCCTTTCTGAAGATTTGCAAACAATTTTTAAAGAAAACAGTTTAATAGAGAATTTTCCAAAAGTTTAGACACAAATATTTGCGAATATATTTGTGAACTACTTGAACTTTTGAAAACTTTGTCAATAAAATTCAATGACCATGTTCTCAACAATATCATTCAATGCAAATTTAGACATATATTGCCTTAAGAAGCTGAATTTAACTGCTGTGTGGGGGACGGGGTGGGTAAGTAAGTACTCTTCAGGAATATCATTTCAATGTGAACTAGCACATTCTAGAAAATTTGAGGTTTGCATGGGACAGGAGTCATTTGCTTCCCAGCAATCGAAATTTATCCCAAAAAGGCACTCCTCTCTATGAAAATCCTGTTTAGGAAACAATTTGAACAATATTCTGATAAACACATTCTTCATTTCTGAAGATCCATAAACAGTTTTGAAAATCATTTCTCAGAATCTTAAGAGACAAACTTGATTTTTTACTTTATTTTAAATACACCAGATTGTGAATACTCAAGAGACGCACATAGTGTATTAAATCAGTTTATTTTTGTGGTGTAGTCAGTACAAAGATTCGCCAAGCTTTCGCACTCCACTAGAAGGCTTTTTCAAGGCAATGGTAAACATAAAAGTGCGTTTATGTTTACATTGATTAATAGACATTTTTATGTCTACCATTGCCTTGAAAAAGCCTCCCAGTGGAGTGTGAAAGCTTGGCAAATCTTTGTACTGACTACTACACAAAAATAAACAGATTTAATATGCTATATGAGTCTCTTGAGTATTGAATTTTCATACTGCACACCACAGAAGCTTGTCAAGAAAGCATATTTAAATAACTAATTTCATCCAATATAGATTCACATGGACACCATTTGATATAATTGTTGACAGAGATGAGTAATCGAAGTAGAATTTCACTGGGGACTGAAATGAGCAGTCTTCAGAAACAACTCTCCATATGCACTAAATACAAGTTTTCAGAAAACTTGTCAAAAGCTGTCATTTCCATCAAATCTTGTAAACAATATTTTTTCAGGTATTACACACAAATGAACAAGAGAAAAGTGTATTAAATGTGTACAATGAACACAAATCTGTATGAGAAACTCAATGAGCAAATTGAGACTTGATCTTGCTGAGGTAAGCAGTTTCTACCCAGAACCCAGAACAAAATTCATGGCAATTTGAGGAATCACAGTAGAATTTAGCTGAGACAGAACATCCTAGAAAGTTTCTAATGTTTTGATTGTGAACAGACACCAAATTTGCTTTTGACAGGTGAATTATTAAAAGATTTTATAAAAATATGTTGATAGATCTTAATATCAGAATACAAAGTTTTTTTAACAACCTTGTGGAACATGTTTTGGGTCTGTTCACATCAGTGTCTCAGTTAACAATTTTTGAGATTTTCCCAGCAGTTTTTTTTTCCCCGACTGAATGCGCCTGGTTTAGTTTAATTAAGGATAAGAAGAATTTCATTCCCCAAAATCATTATTTAAATACTTTAATGAGTGTAAAATCACTCACTTCAGGGAAATCAAACCAAAGGACCCAGAATATCTCATGCTAACAGCCCAACATGCCTGTTCTCACAGAAAGGAAACACTTGTAATGCACAAACCAAAAAAAAAAAAAAAAATCCTCCAAGCACTCTCCTAAATAAGAGAAGGGTAAAAATTAGACGGGTAACAGGAAATAGGCTCATGGTTACTGCCAAAAGTCAGTGCTAGTTGTCCCAACCTCACAACATGCAGCTGATAGTTTCAAAGTGTATTCTCCACTTGGAAAGAGATGAAGATTTTTGATTTCAAAGACTACAGCCTTGTGATGATAATACACTATCTACCAACAAGTAATTGGACAACCCTGCAATCGACGATATCTACGGTCCTGATACACGTCACGGCCGCCGCCGCCGTTAAATATCGTGTGGGAAACAACAACACAACCAGTCGTATGCAAGATGCCACGTAGTTCGGAGCTCTCCGATTTCGAGAAAGGTGTAATCGTCGGGTATCACAGAAATGGCCGATCCATACGTGACATATCCAGCGAGTTGAAGTACCCAAAATCGATAGTGGCCTATGTGATTGGCAAGAGGAAGGTGAGAGGTGACTGTCAGAATGTGCCCCGACCCGGCAAACCCACAAAACTGGGAGTTGGAGACCAACGGGTGCTGGCCAGAGAAATTCGGAAGAACCGCACAAAATCGATTCAACAGGCATCCGGGAGTGTCCTTTCGATGAATACCATCCGTAAGGAAGCCCATCTGCTCGGTTATCATGGACTTGCTGCCGCCTAAAAGCCTTTGATCACCTAGTCCAATAGCGCTGCTCGGTTAAACTGGTGTAAAGAACGTCGACGATGCACCGTTGAACAGTGGAAACAGGTTCTCTGGAGCGACGAATCAAAGTTCACCCTCTACCATTCGGATGGCAGGGTCTGGCGTCTTCCTGGAGAACGCCTCCTGCCGGAATGTATTGTGCCAACTGTGAAGTTCGGCGGCTGTGGAATTATGGGACGTTTCTCCTGGTATGGCACGGGACCCTTAGTCGCAATTCCTGGTAGACTCAACGCCGAGACCTACTGCACCATTTTGGATGACCATGCGCTTCCTACGTTGTGGCAGTTTTACGGGGTGGACCCATGTTACTTTCAGGATGATAATGCCACCTGTCATGTTGCGAGGTCCACCATGGCTTGGTATGGTATGGTGACAATGGGGTTAATCGAATGGACTGGCCTACGCAGAGCCCGGACCTTAACCCTATCGAGCACCTCTGGGACGAGTTGGAGCGTCGACTTAAGGGTTGCCCCCACCGTCCGAAATCGGTGAAGGAACTGACCTGTCTTCTCCAAGCAGAGTGGAAGAAAATACCGCTAGCCGTCGTACAACGCCTGGTTGAGAGTATGCCTCGCAGGGTCGCAGCTGTAATCGCTGCTCGTGGAGGCTCCACCAACTATTGAAGGTGAATAAACTTCGTTTTCCTTTGCTATCACAGGTATCCAATAATTTGTTGGTAGATAGTGTATATATATTAAGATAATACAACGTAGTATGTCACAAATATTTATTTTTTGAAGCAGACCATGGTTTCGCTGGGTATTGACCTAGCTTCATCAGGACAAATGAAGCTAGGTCGATACATTCGCCTGATGAAGCTAGGTTAATACCCAGCGAAACCATGGTCGGCTTGAAAAATAAATATTTGCGATATACTACGTTGTATTATCTTAATATATATATAGATGAAGATTTGTCAGAAACTTCTAATTTATGTACAATATGAAGACTTTTATAAGCTCACAGGTATTCCTTCGGAAAAAGATCTGTACAACATAAATTGTTTTTATAAAATTACAGAAAATGAATGGGAGAAATCCTGAAATATGGCCCTACACCAACAGTTTTAGATCTCTTTGAGTTAAGATATAAACAAACTTTAGAGGGATCATGCCAACATATTTGGCACACCTTAGAATACTATGTGTAGGAAGGAAATACTAGTTTGCCTACAAAGTACACCTATCACTAAGCTGTTCTCTGATCTTCCAGAAAAAAGTGATCTTGATTAGTGCAAGTGAATGTTTTTTTTGTGCAAAACACTGGTGACAAACATTATATTTTAGTTTATGCCCCACTCTCCATTGCAAAGCATTAGCTATTCCATTTTAGTGTCCATTAGCTGGGCACCAACTAAAGGGTTGCTGTTCAGTTGTTTCTCCATGAGAAAGTCTTGTGTGCCCTACATCTGAGTCTATGAGAAAGCTCAAAAAGAGTGTTTGGCTAAGACACCTTGGCAAACAGGACACCAAGGTGGGTGTACAGTCTGCTGTCCATGGGAAAGCCTCACATGTGCTATGTTAATCTCTTGGTGGGCTAAAGTTCATGTTACCACTACTTGGCCAAAAAATTGTCTCGCCTTTCTACCGTAGAGGCTGATATCAACATAACATACCTTGTTGGAAACAGAGCACATGAAATTTGATGAGCAAAGCACTAGAAAGCTTATCCATGCATTAATTTTGGGTTTGCTGTAGTGCTTAGATATCACTTGGTGAGTTCTCCCTTTGGCTTGGAGCAACCATTTATTTAGACACTGTAGAAAGTTTCAACAAGTTCCTTCAACAGGCGATTTTTTTCACAAAGCCTCTTCAGTTTTTCTCGCTGAACAGGTTTCAGAAACAAGGCAATGTCTGAGCAGCTATTTGGCTAGAAAAACTCACCACAATCCTTTGCATTCAATTTCTAGATGAATGTATAGGTTTTAAAGGTGCAAAATATGAAATACCAGAAATAGTTTTTGGGTAAAAACTAACTTTGTGAGGCTTTGTTTATTTTCTCAGATTTAATCATTTTAGGGAGGTCACTTCATTCTGCAAAATAGTAAGGTTCCTAGGAGGTTTAGTAATGTTATGTCAGCCCAAGTGACAGGAAATTATGGTTAGAATATGTGTGAGCAAGACTTGAGTTACACAACAAGATCACTTTCATCTAGAAGATCAAAGAACAGCTTAGTGATATGTATGCTTTGTAGGGAAACTAGTGCTTCCTTTCTACATGTAGTATTCCAAGGTGTGCCAAATTTGCATGATCCCCCTAAAGTTTGTTTACATGTTAACTCAGAGACCTAAAAGTGTTGGTGTAGGGTCATATTTCAAGGTTTATCCCATTAGTTTTCTGTAATTTTTTAAAAACGACTTGTTATACAGAACTTTTTTCCAAGGAATACCTGTGAGCTTATAAAAGTCTTCATATTGTACATAAATTAGAAGTTTCCAACAAATCCTCATCTCTTTCCAAGTGGAGCATACCGTTTGAAACTATCAGCTGCATGTTGTGGGGTTGGGGCACTCAGCACTGACTTTTGGCAGCAACCATGAGCCTATTTCCTGTTACCCATCTAATTTTTACCTTTCTCTTCTTTAGGAGATTGCTTGGAGGGATTCTTTTTGGTTTGTGCATTACAAGTGTTTCCTTTCTGTGAGAACAGGCATGTTGGGCTGTTAGCATGAGACATCCTCAGTCCTTTGGTTTGATTTCACTGGAGTGGCTGATTTTTCACTCATAAAAGTATTTAAATAATGATTTTGTGGGAGGAATTTTTTCTTATCCTTAATAAAACTAAGCCAGGCATGCTCAGTCAAAAAAAAAGTTGGGAAAATCTCAAAAACTGTTAACCAAGACACACTCTGGTATGAACAGTCCCAAAACATGTTTTGCAAGGTTGTTAAAAAAAATTGCATCCTGATAAAGATCTATCAACATATCTTTAAAAAATCTTTTGATAATTCACCTGTCAAAAGCAAATTTGGGGTCTGTTAACAATCAAAACATTAGAAACTTCCTAGGATGTTCTGTCTCAGCTAAATTCTACTTTGATTCCTCAAATTTCCATGAATTTTGTTTTGGGTAGAAATGCTCACCTTAACAAGACCATGGCCCAGTTTGCTCGTTGAGTTAAGTGACACACACACATGTGGAGGCCCACTGGGTCTTGACCCCCTCCTACTTTTCATTTATCAGATGAAGGAAACAAATGTTCTTTTAAAGTGCATTATTCCAACTACAGCTAAATTAAAAAAAAAAATTCTGCAGATGTTTTAATAAATTTAATATTTTCATTATGATAAACTTTTTCTGTACATCTTATGGTCTTGAAGTGATTTACCAAATTCCTATAAACAAAAAAGTAATTTTTCATTTAAAAATACATACATTCATCATGCATTTATATGTTTTATTTTAGCTGCCATCAGAAGAAGTTGTATATAATATAATGCATTTTGTGTTTGTCCTGTAGATTTCTTGTTGACCCCTGCATTGAGGAAATTCTGTGTGCGCTACTGGTTGAGTTTGCTCAGTTTCTCACACAGAATTGTTTATTTTGTACACATTTAACAAAATTCTTTCATTTTAGTTTGTGTGCAATACCTGAAAATGCGTCCAGTTTACCAGATTTAGTGGAAACGATAGCTTTTGATAAGTTTTCTGGAAACTTGTAACAAGTGCATATGGAGAGTTGTTTTTGAAGTGCTTGTTTCATCCCTGCAGCTAAATTCTGCTTCAATTACTCATCTGTGTCAACAATTACACCAAATGTTGTCCATGTAAATCTGTATTGGATGAAATTAGTCAGAATTAGTAATTGAAATCAGATTTCTTGACAAGCTTGTGTGATTGCAATGTGAAAACTCAAGTTTGTTTCTTAAGCTTCTAAGAAATGCTTTTAAAATTGTTTATGGACCTTCAGAAACAAATGTGTCTAGTATAGATGACCAGATGTCCTCAATTTTCATGCTTGGCCCTAAATTCTGTAAAAATTATCAAATTTAGTATCAATTACTTATTTAATGGACTGATAAAGGTACGTAACTATTTTCTAAAGCAGATTAATTTTTCCTTGAATTAAGTTAGAAATCACACTATAGCAATGGGAGGCAGGCCGAAGCAGCATCGATCAAGGTCATCTCAATAATAATAATAATACTGATTTCATTGTCCCGTTCCGCCAATCTGTCTTGGCTCCACGGGGACTTATTGAGCACCTTGGATGTTATTTTGACATGTTGCGACAATTATCCTGCCTTGAGACACTGGTTCGGACCCTGGCCACCCCAATGGCCTAGAGACCAGCCCGTGGTGACGTGCTGGCAGGCGACCTAGTATACCTTGTCTGGGTTCCCGCTCTGTCTGGCGGGAAAGGTCGTTTGTTACTTTATCGTTGACTGGAAGATTCCTTGCCCTCGAACTTTTTTTGGGGAATAATTTCCCTTTATTTTCTTTTACAAAACATCTACACACATGTATACACTTGTCCTCATGCTTAGGACTCACATCAAGAGATAGCAAAATTTATTTACAATATTTACATTGGTGGTCTCATCGTCTGCTTGCCTACAGACTTTCGCCCTCATTGATCTTCCGATTCGCTTTCGGTGTGCACGTTCACCTCCTGCGTTTCGGTCCCCATTTGATTGGGGAAGATCGTATGTTGCTGGAGGGTCAGCCTCTCAACCAAGGCTATTATCCCCCTCCTGTTAACGGAGGATTGGATAAGCAGATCCAATCTTCGCGTTCTTTGCACACCTGGGATCAGTGTGTTTCTCCATCCGGCGAAGCCACTGCATTCGAGCACGCAGTGTTCTATGCTTGCCGCTCTATTTCCACAGGGACAAGTGCAGTTCCTGATGGCAAATCTGCCCAGGTATTCAGGGCTGATGCCATGGCCACTGAGTACCTGATTCAGGAGCTTGTTTGTTTGTGCACGTTTGGTCGAGACCTTTGGAAACACTCTGTGTGTCTTCCGGCCTGTCTCTCCCGTGTCCCATCTGACCTGCCATTCGGTCATGGTCTGTTGTGCTAATGCTGCGCGAATGCTCCTTCGCGGCGTTCTGCATTGCACGTCAACCGTCTCTTTCAGCGTGGCTGCCCTCGCCAGCTGATCCGCCCTTTCGTTTCCCTGGGTTCCGACATGGCTTCGTACCCAGTGAAAACTGACTGCCCCATCTCCCTCTGCCCTCAAGAGGGATTTAATCCTCTGGACGATGGGGTTTTTTCCCCTGAATCTACTCAGAGCCTGCAGTGCTGCCTCACTGTCCGAGTAGAGTTTTATCGTTTCGTCACTACGCCTGGGGAGTGCCCAGGTGAGTGCCTTTTCGATCGCCAGAAGTTCTGCCTGGAAGGCAGAAGCGTTCTGCGATAATTTCACGCATCTTGCAGTGGCTTCGTTCCCATCCGAGAACGCACAGAAGCCTGCCCCCACTTGTCCCTTCCACTTTGAGCCGTCCGTGAACAGCTCGTGCCCAACTCCCGTGGGTTTCTCCTTGTCCCACGGTGGGCAAATCTCCTCGGCCGGGTGGATCTGCCAGTCCACACTTTCCAGCTCCATGTTGGAGGCTCGATGTGGGACACCGAGTAGGTAGGCGTCCTCGCCTGACCTAAGGCAGTGCATTGCTGCCTCCCTTTCCACTACCAGGTCTGCCGGCTCGCACCCCGCCAGCACTTGGAGTGCCAGGGTCGACGTTGTGCGAAAACAACCGGTTATCCCTAGTAGCGCCAACCTTTGGATTTGGTTTATCCCCTTCTTCATTCTGACTGTGGGTGTCCACCATGCTCCACTTGCATACGTCAGAATTCTTTCAATTCCTCTCTGATAGATGGCCTTCTTGGTTTTGCCCGATAACCTCATGCCATTCAATCTGTTGAGAATCACCGTGCACCTTGTTCTAAGGTGCCTCAGGTGTGGCAGCCCTGATAGACTCTGATCCAGGACCACACCCAAGTATTTCATTTCACGCACCGCTTTGATAGTGCACCCTTGGAATTTGCACTTAGGTGGTGTTTTCATTACTCCACTCTTAGCTATTGCTAGCAGAGTGGTCTTCTCAGGAGCAAAGCAAAGTTTATTTTCTTTGCTCCAGTTGTCTAGCACATCCAAGGCGCTATGTGCTTCTCTTTCGATCACGTGTCTCCCTGAGGCGGAGACCACGAGAACGAAATCGTCCGCATAGGCTTGAATTTCCACTGCCGGACCCAGGTCTAGATTCAGAGCTGCGTCTGCCACTATATTCCACCAAATGGGTCCGGAGTTGGATCCTTGCGGACACCCTCTGTGGTACGAGCGCGAGGTTTGCCCATTCCCCGCTTCGAACTCGACCCTTCTATCAGACAGGTAGCTGCTGATCAACGAGAACAAGTTCCTTGGACAGCCAAGTTCTTTTAGTCTGGTTAAAACCATTGGCCACCAGACACTGTTGAATGCCCCCTCACGTCTAGTGAGATGAAGCAGGTGTGGAGCCCCACCGCTTTGTTCCTCTCTGCCCTCTCTCTGAGGCTTCGAATTGCCTGCGTTGCGCAACGCCCGGAAGGAAACCAAACTGGTTCCTGTTTAGCTTTCCCTGCTCCATGAGGAAGCTAAGCGCTCTGTTCGTTATGAGCTTGTCCAGCACCTTGCTCCACGCTGAGAGGAGACAGATAGGCCTGTAGGCTGCGGGATCATTTTTGTCCTTTTCGGTCTTGTTGAAAAGAACTAGCACCGCTGTTTTCCACAAGTCTGGGAAGATTCCCCTCCCGAGGCATTCGTTTAGGAGCGCCACAAAATACCCGGGATTTGCATAGTAGATTTCTCCGACTATGCTGAGGTCGAACCCGTCCTTGCCTGGTGCTTTGCCAGTGTTAAGACTGGAGAGGGCATTCTCCACTTCCTCTCTTGTGAAGGGGGGTCCTCACCAGTGTCCGGTGGGATCCGACATTCATCCCTTATTTCTTTTTGTCGTGGGGAGTCCCCTTCTCCCTCGTCTCCTTGGAAGTGGTAATCCAAGAGACTCTCTATGGTACTATCAAGAGTCTTTGATAGGCTACCGTCTGCCCTTTCGACCGCTGCTAGTTTTAGCGGTTCGGTGATGGATCCCCTCGAGATCTTATAGGGGATCCCGAAAGGGTCTGCCGGAGTTTGGAACTCACACAGTTTTCTCCAGTAAGAGATTTTCGAGAGATTCAATTCTCTCCTATATGCTGAACGAGCCTTTTTGTGCACTTCTGTGCACTCCCTGTCTTGCGGTGTAGCTTTCGCTCTTTGCAGAGCTTTCCTACTCCGTCTAGCTCTCGCCCTTAGAGCTTTTAGTTTCTCCGACCACCAGGGGTGGGGATCCTTGGCTCCCCTTTTGTTTCCCCTGCTACTCTCGCATAGCGCTGTGACTTCACTGGTAAGTTCTTCAAAGAGGGAGTTGAGGTCCGATGTTTCTCCGGCCTCTTCTGCCCTCCTACCCCCCAACAGGGTAGTTAATTTGGCTTTAAAAGCCCACCAGTCGAGGTTCTTCATTAGGAACCTTTTGCGCTTGGGTCGGATGGGCTTTTCCGATCCCAAAACGAAAGATAGTGCTAGATGGTCACTGCAGCTTTCATCGTCCAGTACTTGCCAATCCTGGACGAGGCTGCGCTGCGAGACTCTGACGAGAGTCACGTCGATCCAAGAGGAGCCCCTCGCCCCTTGGAAGGTCGGGGTGCTCTCTGGATCGTTCAAGACCCTCAGGTCTGCCGCATTGGCGAAGTCCACTAGTAGCTGGCCGCGTTCATCCTCCTCTTGTTGACCCCAGAGAGGACTCTTCGCGTTGAAATCGCCTGCTATTATTATCTCATGACTGGGGAATTCCCCTAATAGAGCCATTAGCTCATTCAGCGTTTCTCTCAAATCGCCTGCTGGAGAACTATATACGTTCACCATTAAGAATTTCTCGACTCCACATTCCACCCCAGGGCGACCACGTTCTCGGAGCTTTTAACCTCGAGAACCGCTAGGGACGGGTCTTTCACAACCGTGGCCACTCTGGGTTTCTCCACCCTGGGGTGGTAGATCCGGTAGGAGTTAGGGAAGCCCACCACTCTTCCCCCCTGTCCAAACGGTTCCTGCAGAAGCAGTAGATGAGCTTTTTGCTCAGTGGCTGTCACCAGGGCCTGTGTTGTTGCTGCCCTTGCATGGTGCAGATTGATTTGCAGCACCTTAACGCCTCTCTTAGGTTTTTTATCCATAGTGAGTGCGTTCTTTTATTAGAGCCAGTTCTCTGACAAGGCTTGGGCATTCCTTGTCGAGGCTCGAGTGGCCTATATCCACTCGACGCCTAAATTTCTTGTTGTTTGCCAGGCAGTTAGTGCAGACCGGGCTGTTGCTGCAATCCTGGCGCTTGTGCCCGGTTTCCCCACACCGGGCACACCTATCCTGCTCTTCGGTACACCTTGCTTTAAAGTGCCCGAACCCGTTGCACCTGTAGCAACGGACCTCCCTCAAGTATTCCCTTACTGAGTGGACGGACCATTCCACCCCGAGCTTGCCTCGCTTCATTACTTTTTGAAGGTTAGTGGGTCCGCCTCTACTACCCAGTGGCGTTTCCCACCCTTCACCTTCAAAGAGAACTTGAGTTGGAGGCTGCTCTCCTCCAGCTCTGGGTTCTGTTCTACGAGACATTGCTCGACCTGTTGCCTTGACAGGTTTTCATTAACCCCATAGATTATGAACCTCGGGTTTCTCTTCGCTGGCAACCGCGACCGAAGGTTTTCCTTGGTCACTTCGTTGCTCTTAAGCTCCGAGTCCAATTTCTCTATGTCTCGGGCGGAGGAGCACTCCACCATCACTCCTCCCCCGTTCACCTTCCTGACACTTTTCACTCCAATTTGGAGTTTGGCGGGGCAAATCTGTGTTTGCAGTGCCACCTTGACCTCCTCAGACGTGGGAGAACCCTTGTCTGATACCGGGTACACGAGAAGTACGTGCTTCTTCTCGTGCTTCTTCCCGGCTGGCTTCTTAGCCACTTTTTGCCTCGGGGCCGTGCTCCCCTTAGTAGGCTTAACTCGTACCGCATCTGCGTACGATTTTGGAGTCGCGCTAGCGCTCTCCCTTCTCTCCTGGAGTCTCCCTTGGGCGAGACTCATTTCTATTACTTGCTTGGTGCAAGCCTCTTGTAGCGAGTTCGCTACCTTTCTAATCTTGGTCCTGGTGTTAACCAGGACCTTGTTAGCTGGATTCTCAATAATCCTCTCCAACTCTTGGAAGAAGGAGTTGACTGCGCTTGCGAATTCCGACGGAATTGCCAAGCCGCAGTCTGCCTCAACGGGCTCACTTGGACCGGGGGTTTGAGCCCCTGCGTCCTCTGCCATCTCTCTACTCGGGTTGCTAGCCGAGTGCAAGCCCTGGGACCTGTGTCCCTGGTCGGTTAGACTTAGAACGTTCGACGGTCAAGTGCTCAGCGGTACTCTAGGGTTCTTTCCGCTGTAACCTGCACTTGACCCTGGTTGAGTGCGGGATTTGGCCTGATCCGTAGATCAGGGGGACCGGCACGACGACGACGTACCCGCTCGTATGTCAGAGTTGCGCACCGTGCTTTGACCGCAGCCCGGACTTTGCCCTTACAAGGACAGTTTTTCTAAGTCCGAACTGACTGCACCAAAACACTTTTTTCAAATTAATGAAAAAAAAATTTTTTCTTCCCTTCGTTTTGAAAACGAAAGAGAAGAAAAATCAAGTTTTTGAGGGGAGAAAACAACTCCCCTCGCTCTGCTAACAGAGTCTTATTGGAACAGCAGTCGATTTGATTCGCAATCAATCACACAGTACTCACTCAACCAGCCTCTGACAACGGCCGGTCATCTCAATAATAATAATGGTGTTATTTCGTTTGTTTTTTTTAACTGAAATATTTTTAGAATGGGGAATAAATTTCATTATTTTCAGCATCCAGTTTCTTGCAATTAAATAAGTAATTTAGGACAGATTTGGTTGCATTTTGTAGATTCCACCGAGAGTTCTACAACTTTTGTTCAGTATATTTTTTTCATTAAACTGTTTTTTTCAAGTTAAGTTATTGGACTTTGAATATTTCTTCTTATGTGTAGTAAGTTTATATTTTTTTTTATTAATGAATATTCTTTCTTATGTATAGTAATTTTATTACAGAATATTCCTGTCCGCTACGTGCATAGTAATTTTCTGGCTTTAGATATTTGTTCTTTAACAGAATCATAATCAAATTATAGCAAAATCAAAATGTAGCTTTGTTTTCATGTGCTGCCTCCTATGGATAACATTTAAAATTTATCAGAAGTAATATTCTGCATAATAGTACTTTAGTGCTATTTTATTCTTATTTCACATGAAAATTTTCCCTTCAGATTCATCCTATGTTTTCCCATGAAACTAGGCAATTATGGTGCAGTTCATAACATTCTTTGCTAATCTTCTGCTTTACCATAATGGGTAAGAAGCTATCCTCAATCATTATTCTCAATTTTGCATTAAAATTGAGGACATGTCATTTTGTCCTCAAAAATCTGGTTACCTTAGTTACATAGAATATTGTTTAAAAAGTGCTCTAAACAGGATTTTCAGAGAAAGGATAGTATTTCTAGGAAAAAAAATTGCATTGCTGGGAAGAAAATTGCTCCTGTCCCCAGGGAAGCTCCAATTTTCTAGAATGCTCTACTGTTCACATTGAAATGTAAGGTTTTTTTTTTCTTTTATTGAGGGTTTAGCGACCACCTTGAGCAACTCTGTGGGCTATAAGCAGTCGCCCGTCCCTAATAGGGCCACTGGTTCCAGGGAAGGGAGAGAGCCAGTGCCGTAAGACAACCACAACATCCACACCTCACCTGGATTCCAACCCTGTGATCAGAGGCCGTCGCTTAGACCACTGCACCACCTTCACTATTTTAAATAAATGATGTAACTTTGGGATTGTGGATACTTTTTACTTTTGAACATAATGCATCAATTCTAAGGAATTTTTTCAACTTTGTCACTTCCGTTTTTGAACCCCCACACCCATCAAGCTGAAATGCCTTTGCCTTTCCTTCCTGCCACTAATTATTTATGGGGTGAGGTGGGGTGATAGCATTTAACAGCATAGGACAGACCAGAGCTTGAAAAATATCTGAAAATTTACATGCCCAGGTGGGCATGTGCAGAGCATATTTTACTTGCCCAGGTAGTAAAAGCTGGATGCCCAGGAAAATTTATCTTAAAAAAAAAAAAAGTGAATTCTGATTTGTTAAGTTTAAAAATAAGATGAATTTTTTTTTTACATATTTTGCATTTCATTTCCATTTTAAGGGTCTGTATTCATAATGTTCAATGCACGAACGTGTGTATCTCAAGTTTTAAGATAATGATGCTGTAATTGGTATGATGATGAAGTTGGTATTTGAGAAATTTACTGATCCTTTTGTTGAAGTTTTCGCCCTTCATCACTAACACAAGAGGCTAGTTCCATCAGAGGCATGCATCCCGTCGTTGACTATAAACAACATTTGGAGCAAAACTACATATGCTTCCAATTTCTGGACCTAAAGCATAATACAATTCAAGACGTGCTCTTCTGTCCTTGGCCCTCTGGAAAAATAATACGACTTCCGATAATTAGCAGTTAAAAGAAACAGCATGCAATAACTGTCTTTTTTGTAGTTAAGAAATTCTATTCCAAACTTATTTTAAAATTTAGTTGCCTGGACCGGGCAACTAAATTTTTACTTACCTGCCCAGACCAATAATTTACATGCCCTGAGCATCTCTCTGGCATGGTATTTTTCAAGCCCTGTAGACAAAAAAACAAATTACGATTACGGGAGAAATCTTCCAACTTAAACCTGAAATATAAATGTGCCCCGGGGAGGCAGTGGTCTAAGCGATGGCCTCTGATCAAGCGTCCAAAAGGGGTCCGGGTTCAAATCCCGGCAAGGCATGGATGTTGCGTTTGTCTTACGGCACTGGCTCTCTCCCTTCCCTGGAACCAGTGGCCCTAAATTAGGGACGGGAGACTGCTTATAGCCCATTGAGTTGCTCACGGTGGTCGTGAAACCTCCAATTTAAAAAAAATATATATATATACATATTTATGGAATAAAATATTTAACAATACTGGATAAAGGCAACATCGCTAGAGGAAAAAAATCCAATACCGAGAAAAATATTCACTTCTGCTTTCAAAAGTTTTGAAAGACAAAATTCTGTCCCCAGATGGAAAACAACCCCATCTAACACTAATTTCCCCAAAATTTCTCTTCAGTTTAGCATCGATCTCGAGAATGACCCAAATACACTGGCGGAAAGTGAAAAAAGAACACCGAGAAGGAGACGTCCGATACCAACGAAATTGATACAGCATAATAATGGAATACAGAGGATAACATGATCAAAACATTACGGCAAAATACAGCTGTATTTGCTGGTAAACTGAAAAATAACATTTCCATTTAACATGGTTAGTACGAGGTTGAACCGCCATGAACTGTATCACACTGTGCAATTCTGGCATGGAGTCTGTCGTACAGATGTTGGATGTAAGTTTGGGGCATTGAGTTCCAAGCATCCTCAACCTGGACGCATAAATTGGGGATGGTCGTGGAGACCGGATAAGTCGTTGTCCCATAAAATTTCACACGTGCTCAATGGGGGACAAATCCGGTGAACGTGCAGGCCATGGAAGTTGTCTCACACCCTGAAGTACATGTTGCGTTGCACCTTACAAATGGCACAACAACGGGCTGAATGATGATGTAAGAGGTGCTGTTTAACGTACCCAGTACAAACACTAGTTGTGTATGCAAGCGATAGCTGATCGTACCCCACACCAGGAGACCAGGTGCAGGCCCTGTGTGTCGCTGGCGGATGCAAGAAGGGTGGAGATGCTCCCCTGTGTGTCTGCGAACACGCACACCGCCATCTGAGGCTCCCAAGCAGAATCTGCTTTCATCACTGAACACGACAGATCGCCATTGCATTCTCCAGTGCAGACGTTGGAGACACCACTGCAGCCGTTCCCGACGGTGTGCTGGAGTCAGAGGTACACATGCAAGTAGTCCTGCATCCAGTAGACGCTTGCGGATTGTTCGCACAGTCACCTCAGGTGCAACGACAGCTCGGATTTGCATCGCAGTGGATGTTCTGCTTGACAACGCCGCTCTTTTTATGCGTCAATCGGTCCACTCATCAGTCCGTCTGCGACTCCCGGTTCCACATCTTCTAGAGTCTGAATGTTCCTCGGACCATCTACGCCACCAATACTTCCAGTCCAATTCGCTCCGCAATACGGCGATATGACCACCCGGCCTCGCGGAGTCCGACTAGACGACCTCACTCAAAGTCTGATAACTGCCGAAATCGTACAAGTCTTCCATGTCTAGGCATTGCAGCTTCTTCAAGGTCTTCGCACGTGTCCGTACGCTGACGACTGATTACATTCACTTCGCCGTACTCCTTAAATACCACTGACGATAATTTGCATATTATGCCATGCTGTGGCGTAAGCGCTCACCGGTTGGTCCCGAAGTTATCACACCTACGTAAACTCTACCCCATTAACATATGTAAATTTCATGATCGTCCACTAATTCCTTCTTGTTCTTTTTTCACTTTCCGCCAGTGTAATTAAAAACAAAAAGGCGGAATTTTGCGAATCCACAGAAGCATCTCGTATGATTCTGGCATTTAGAGGATCAGGCTGGTTAAAGGTTCCCATATAGTTCTGCCATTTTTATCAACATGGACATTAAAGTAAGATATATTCTTCAAAAGGGAAATTTAGAAGTTCATTTTTTCAGCAATCAGATGTTCGATACTGAATTGCTTTTAATTCACTGTTCATATAACATCTCTAAAGCTAAGCAATTGTAGATTAAGAATCTAAACAATAGATTTGCACCAGTTGAAAATCACCTTATTTTTCGGAATATAAAACGCACCCTCATTTTTTATAAAGCAAAATCAAGTGAGTACCCTGGTATTTTTTGTAGATAATTTATGCTATGCATCTTTCGCATGCCAAGATCTTAACGGTATGAAATAAAATGAGTGATTCGAGACTACACATTTACGTACGACACATTGCATTTATTCGCATCATTCACGACCACACTGAGCCACAGTTCGGTACATACTAAGTGGAATTAAATCACAACAAACAATACGGTTTATTCATTCCTGACATTGAGTAGTACTTCAGTAGGTCAATCAATGAATGTTATTTCCATAAAACCAATGAAAGAAGATATGTTAGTCATAAAAGTAAATATTTACTAAACATATGGCAGTGGCAATAATAAGTATTCAGACTGTTTAGTTTTGCAAAAACAATATTTTTATTATTATATATTATTCAGATTTAGATGAATGTAAGAAACTACCCTGACACTGATGAAATGTGATGTACAGTCATTTGCAAGAGTTTAAGACCGCCTGTTGGTATTAGATTTCTGCTAACTGCGTCAGCTACTGTCTGTATTACTCAACTTCCTGTTGGTGTTGCATCATCCTACAGCGGGAGCTGTTGATAGAGTTAGGGTAAGCGTGCGAACATCAGTTTTCGTGCTGAGAGGTTTTGTATGTATTTTCTATATAGTGAAAAATGGGCAAAAACGGTTATTAAGTGTTACTCAGAGGGCACAAATAGTGACTTTATATCATGAAGGATAATCCAAATGTGACATAAGCAGAAAGGTGAATGTGAGCAAGACTGTTATTCATAATATGATCATGAAATATTGAGATACAGGTGAATTTAGCGACTGAAAGAGAGGTGGACGTCCAAGGAAAACAACCGCACATAACTAAACCATAAGGCGAATAGTTACGAGTTCTCTGAGGAGTTCACGCAAGAAAATCAAGGCCTTTCTACATTCAAAAGGGTCCGATATTAATATCAGCACTGTTTCCCGACATCTTAGCAAAGATTTTGGATTAGTCTTACAAACCTGCACATACATATAGACTAAACTCTCTCATGAAAAAAGACACTCCAGTCTGTGTAGAGTCATCAATCGTGGACTGCTGAAAATTGGAGTATAGTTCTTTTTCCGATGAATCAACTGTGCGTCAATTTGAATCACGTTTGATGACCAAAAGGCAAAAGGTTTGACAAAATATCCACCGTTAGCACTGTGTGACATCCACCTAGTCAGATGATAGGGGTGCTACGTCAGTATCCGGTACAGCTTCATTATCCTTTTTGCTAACAGGCACTATCATGAACATGTTCTTTTTATGTGGAAATGTTATGTGAGAAGCTATTAACTCGTATGAAAGTGCACAGAGGCACAATCTTTATGCACGATGGCACTCCATGCTACAGATCAAAGACAGTAACGGACTACCTGCAGAGAAAAAACATAACTGTGCTTGACTGGCACAGTTATAGCCCCAGACCTTAACCCCATCGAAAATTTGTGAACCATTTTAAAAAGCAAGGTAGCAGAAAAACAGCCATCAAATTCACAAGCTTTGATTGAAGTGATAAAGTACATGTAGTGCAAAGATATACTATCTACCAACAAGTAATTGGACACTCCTGCAATCGACGATATCTGCGGTCCTGATACACATCACGACCGCCGCCGTTACATATCATGTGGGAAACAACGGAACCAGTCGCATGCAAGATGCCACACAGTTCGGAGCTCTCCGATTTCGAGAAAGGTGTAATAGTCGGGTATCACAGAAATGGCCGATCCATACGTGACATATCCAGCGAGTTGAAGTACCCAAAATCGACAGTGGCCTACGTGATTGACAAGTGGAAGATGAGAGGTGACTGTCGGAATGTGCCCCGCCCCGGCAGACCCACAAAACTGGGAGTTAGAGACCGAAGGGTGATGGCCAGAGAAATTCGGAAGAACCGCACCAAATCGATGGGCCACATCCACGAGGAGTTTCAACAGGCATCCGGGAGTGTTCTTTCAACGAATACCATACGTAAGGAAGCCCATCCGCTCGGTTATCATGGGCGTGCTGCCGCCCACAAGCCTTTGATCACCAAGTCCAATAGCGGTGCTCGGCTAACGTAGTGCAAATAACGTTGACAGTTGAACAGTGGAAACAGGTTCTCTGGAGCGACGAATCAAGGTTCACCCTCTACCGTTCGGATGGCAGGGTCTGGGTTTGGATTCTGCCTGGAGAACGCCTCCTGCCGGAATGTATTGTGCCAACTATGAAGTTCGGCGGCGGTGGAATTATGCTATGGGGGTGTTTCTCCTGGTATGGCACGAGACACTTGATCGCAACTCCTGGTTGACAACGCCGAGACCTACTGCACCATTTTTGGATGACCATGTGCTTCCTACGTTGTGGCAGTTTTACGGGGTGGACCCACGTTACTTTCCAGATGACAATGCCACCTTGTCATGTTGCGAGGTCCACCATGGCTTGGTATGGTGACAATGGTGTTAATCGAATGGACTGGCCTGCGCAGAGACCGGACCTTAACCCTATCGAGCACCTCTGGGACGAGTTGGAGCGTCGACTTAAGGGGTGCCCCCCCCCCACCGTCCGAAATCGGTGAAGAAACTGACTTGTCTTCTCCAAGCCGCGTGGAAGAAAATACCGCTAGCCGTCGTACAACGCCTGGTTGAGAGTATGCCCGGAGGGTCTGCAGCTGTAATCGCCACTCGTGGAGGCTCCACCAACTATTAAAGGTGAATAAACTGTTTTCCTTTGCTATCACAGGTGTCCAATTACTTGTTGGTAGATAGTGTATTTCAAGTGACTACTGCAAATCCCTCATCGAGAGTATGCCACATCATATTCTGTCCGTTATATAATACAAAGATAGCTGCACAAAGTAGTGATTTCAGTCTTTGTGTTCTAAAGAATATAAGTAATCTGAAGTGTCATTTCCCCCAACTAGTTGTTTCTTTGAAAGTCTAATATTTCAATAAATTGAGAGGTGGTCTTAAACTTTTGCAAATGGCAAATTACTGTAGCTACGGAAGTTCATCAAGCTAAAATATGACCTCAAGAAAGAACAGCTGAATCACAAGTGTGTTAGTGAGGGAGATTGTTACCCTTCGGTCTAGGATATCTACAGATTATACCCCTCCGTAATATTTTAAAGCTCTCGTCAGCAGCAGGTAATACCTCCTCACCCCTTGGAGGGGAGGACGCTGAGGGGAAGCCAAATTTCGCTACAATACATCAAAAATGCAAGTTTGTAATTTTTTTTTTTTTTTTTTTTTTTGATTGAAGGTTTAACGACCACAGTGAGCAGCTTAACAGGCTTATAAAGCAGTAGCCAGTCTCTAATTTAGGGCCACTGGTTCTAGGGAAGGGAGAGAGAGAGCCAGTGCCGTAAGACAAACAACATCCATGCCTCACCGGGATTCAAAACTGGACCCTTCCCGGATGAATGGTCATAAGCCATCGCTTAGACTATTGCATCACTGGGGCGGCCATGTTTGTAATGGGTTTTATCAAATTTAGCATCAGGTTCTCGTAACTTATGCAGATTGCAATGAGATATTGTTACGTTTATGCAAAACGTAATGAAATAATATTGGGCAATAGTACAGTAAAATTATTTTGATGAGTAACAATGAAATAAACTATTGTTGAGTCACTTCATGGGACAGCATACGGCGTCAGATTTCAACAATGGTTTTGACAATGACACACCATTACCTATTTGCGTTACACCAAAATTTTTTACTTGGGATTTACTTGATTGCTCTTAAGAAAGATGCATAGCATGAAAAAAGTAAAATGGCATTTTAAAAATTTTTGTTAAGAAAAAAATATGCATAAAAACAGCATCTCATGAATCATCGAATCCTTGCGATTTGCGAAATTAGCCACGTGGGATACTGCTGATGAAAACAACATGCAGAAACACCACTCAATTCATCAGCCAATGGAGTCCATGCATTGCAGGATTTCCCTGCGATGCCACACTTTCGCACAGTCAATAGCCTTCGTAATTTGTTCAGATGGTCATCCTTGCCTCATGGCTGATGTGTTGAAGTAAGACAACATTGCATGCCACAAAATGCTGATAGACTTAGGCCATACAATTCCAGCGAATGGGAATTGCCTCTTTTTTAATCTAAAGGTTTCCTAAGAACCGTTCAAAATAAAAAAAAAATATCGCCAAAGAAGTAAACAGGCTAACCTCTGCACGTTGTTGGCAAACAGTGAGGAAGCAAGACAGGACCCTAGCGAAAGATAGTCAATTGCTGCAACACTTTCTGTTCTTGTGGCAGCAACTGCAGTTTTAAACCACAAAGAAAAGTTCCCACCAGTTTAAGTTCCAGTAAAATTTGCACGTTTCACGAGGGGACTTTCCGAAAATTACGTCTCCACAATATCTATTTTACTCTGAATGAATAAGATTTATGTATTTTATCTATGAAAGTTCGGCATAAACCAAAGAATTTGCAGCAGCAATAATGTAGTTATACGCAGCAACATGAACTCTGGTTTTGATGCTACATTTTTTAAAGCAATTTAAAATCTCAGTTTTCTGTTCAACAGGTTTAGAAAATATTAAAAACAGAAGATCCAATAATTATTCATAAGTAAACATATGATGCAAACAGGTTAATTCAAAGAGGATAGAATAAGGGGGAGGAGCATAACAAGCAAGCCCTATGTAAAGCTCTGAAGCTGATGCTCCCGAGTGGCAGCGATTTTATGTTACCCTTCTGATAGCTTCCATCGAATTACATACCTAGCTACTTTAGACTGGCAAGCACTTTTAAAGCCTTCTTGCAAAAAGAAAAACATATTTAAATTTATGGATCTACTCTAATATCACAACTGCTTTATTTTCTTCCAAAGCATTGCTAGGCCACATTTTGCAGTGCGTACAACAAAAACTGCTTTAACTTACCACACAAAAAGAGCATGCTGTTTAAAGTAATGCATGAAGCAGTTCACAAACTTTGTTATAAAAAAAATAATGCACGCTGAATTGTTTCATGTGATGGAGTGAATATTCTTGAAAACAAATACAACAAATATTTCCTTAAAAACCAATAATTCATGCTGAACTTGATAATTTACAAAGCTTTAACAAAGAGTACACAAAATATACAAAATTGAAAAGCATTTCCAGCGCACAATAAAATACAAGTTCAATTACTTTTACCACAAGTATGTACATATTTTGGTAAAAAACCTATGCACTTTAACGTGAGTTTGTTTCATAAATCTATGTTGGAACATAATGTCAATATTCACTTTAACATTCATGTTTTTCAACTCCTTTTTGGTTACAATACACTAGTTGATATTTTTATTATTTTTTTTATTTAAGTTGCTGATCGTTACTAAATGTATTTACAAAACACTGTCTCCATAGGATTCTTTTATAAGTTCAAAAGTTCTTAACTGTAAAACATATTTTAATTAATACGTATCTGTCTGTCATATGTTTTGTTGTCTATAAGTATTAATTAAAATATGTTTTAGTTTTTTTAAGGACTTTTGAACTTATAAAAGAATCCTATGAAAGCAACATTTTTTAAATAAATTTAGTAACAATCAGCAATTTAAATTAAAAAATAACCAAAATATCATCAACTAGTGTATCATATCCAAAAAGGAGTTGAACGTTAAAACAGTGAATATTGACATTATGTTCCAACATAGATTTAGAATAAAATCTGATTATTGGCATTGATAGGCCAATTACTAAAAAAAAAAATTACACAAATTTGATGGAACGTTTTCAGGAATGTAATTTTTGACTGGGAGTTACTGAAAACAGGACAACTTTCTGGCTCGTAATGGACATTTTTAGCTATTCCATTGTAAGTTTCTGATCTTCGTTTGCAAATAGATCTCTCCTCAGCTTTTAATGTTGAACTTCAAATAAACAATTCAATAAATAACTCAAAAGCAAACATCTTTCTCACAGGAAATAAAAAAAACAACTGAAATCTTCTGTAACTTACAAAACAAAAATGAGCAACTGAGGGTAATGTAACATGGTGGCCATGCAACTCAGCTGGCTTCACCGGTGAAGCACATGCCCCTCCCCTTATATTCCATCCTCCTTGGGTTAACTCAGCTGGACTTGACTGAACTTATTAGTTTTAAATGAAACAGTTTTAATGCTATACTCTTCAGAAAACAATATGGACCAATTGCAAAATCAATGCACTACTCATTTTTTATGAATATTCTGAACAGTTTTAACACCTCAGAATAGCAGAGTCGGTAATGATTGAAAAAAATAGGGCAAAAGAGTGCAACCATAATGACCCTAATATTTTGAGAAACAGCTGGAGAAATTTAATTAAAATTGAGCAAAAAAAATGAAAAAGTTCGAAAAATGAGATCAGTGACCAACAAGAGATGGCGCCACAACACCCAAGAAGAAGCGATAGCCAATGACAGAAGCAGCCCGCGAGAACCACCGAAATGCCCAGCTGACACGGTCCGAGCTAGTCTGAGTAAAACGTCCCCTCGACGACGGTAATGGAGTATTACCGAAAGTACTCTGGTTATGATAAATTATTGAAGTAAATGAGGAGGCAGCAAAGGAAAAAACTCATTTAGTGACGAGGCCAGATAAATACCAACGGGGAAAAAAAAAATGAAGTGAACCCGCAACTAAATAAAAACTCCCCATGCCGCATCCACATAACGGAAATAAGAATTGAAAGCCAAGCCCCACGTGCGGTAAGTGTTAATCGAACTTTACCAACAAAAACTGAAAAATGCAAAAGTTTACAAATATAAAAACTACAAAGAATTAAAAGATGATGAGTTTGGTTAAGATACATGTTTTATTTACATTAATAAACATAATTCTACAATGAATTTTCTGTTTTCAAAAACACTTCAAACCTGTTAATTATTTACCTACAAGTTTATTTTTTCACTCATGTAGGTAGCACGCAAATTCACTAAAGATTAAATGCATAAATTTCTTTTGGAGTCAAAATGGTATTTCAGCATTTGGAAGAAAAAGTCATTTAAAACTAACAATCATAAATCAAATAAAACCTTAAACAAAGAGTACTATTTTATTTACATTTCAGCACACATGATCAACTTTAATATGGGAAAGTGCGATTTCTGCTACAATTTAAGGAGCAGTATTTGGCTTATTACACTAGTACTCAAAACTGTTTCTCAGCATGGAAGAGAATGTTAGGAGGAGGAGGAAATAAATACTGCTTGAATTTCATTTTGATTAAATATTTGCAAGTACTAGAATAACTAAAAAGTAACTTCTGACATCTTATTAATGAAAAAACTGTTATATGCTTATATCTAAGTCTCAAAAACCTAATCATATCTATTATGTAGTTATCTACTGACAAATTATTTTTTTCATTGAATCCAAAAAGTTTGAAAAGACTGAGGAATGGAAAAATGTCACAGCTCAATATTCTCTATATCTGATATTTATAGAGCTGATGAATAAATGGGCAAAAATTCATGGGGCTTAGTAAAAATATGAATACAAGTTGTAAGAAAAGGGGAAGTGTTGGATCTGGCAAAACGTATTTTACATCTGAAATTATTTGCACTGCCTGCTTAAATCAGTAATTATCAGATCCAAATAAGGAAATTGAACAGTTCCAACATAACATTAATAAAATTTCTCAAAGATACACACAGCTGCACTTTGTATATTGCTACAAAAATAATGTAAATATTTTGAAATGCTTTTCTCAGTTTCATGTGTAAAATCATGTTATACCTAACAATTAAATTGCACATAAGAATGGAAAGTCAGAACAGTGGTGCACCAACTGAGGGGGGTGTCTGGATCCCACTTAAATTTATAAAAAATAACAGTAAGGTTGAACGTGTGGGTACAAAGTATTTGACAAAATGAGAAAAAAGTAAAAAGAGACTCAGTTTTATACTGTAAAAAAAAGCAAACCCTCATTTGATCCCTAAAGGCTATCAAAAAATTTTCAACTCTTCATCTCAAACTGCTCTCAATGTACTCATCGAAAACATGACAAATGGATGCACTGGGAAACTGACAAAAAACAAAGTGCAAACATGGTGCAATTGTTATGTTTTGTCTTTAAAACCATCTAGGAAATTTCAGATCTCAAACAGTTACTGAGATCTTTGTCAAAACCCTGGGTGCACCACTGATTCAGAATATTACTTTTATATCTTACACATCACTCTAAGTTGGAAGAATATATATATTTGGCAGAAAAAACTTAATCTGTGTTATCTAGTTATAATAGCTTCCGTAGAAATTGAGGAAGCATTATTCCTCAGAAATGCATGGAAACATACTAGAATATTCAAAGCAATAAGAAATATGCACCTAATTGCCTGCAGTTTACTGGTCTTCATGTAACATCCCCTCAGAAAACTTGAAAATTGCATCACCCTGTATAATGGATAGCATACTCAAACGGAAAGTGGGAGATGCACGTTCGATTCCCACTCCAGGGTGATGTCATTTTCAAGTTTTCTGAGGGGATGTTACATGAAGACCAGTAAACCACAGGCAATTCAGTACATATTTCTGACTGCTTTGAATATTCTATAATAGCTTCTGCCACAAATATTTCTGAATATAACAAACAAAAGCTTCTGTTGAAATTGAAACATTTCCAAAGAATTTAAACTCACGCACATAAATCATAGAGAAATAATTAACTATAAAAATTATAATTTGATTGATACAAGTGTACTTTTGGCCATAACTTTTTATTTCAAAGTGTAATGCTTTTGAGAGCTGGTAATACTTAAGATCCAATCTGAGCAGATGCACACTGAATTGTTAATTATATATACAATATAAAAACGGATTTTCTGAATGAAAAAATCCCAACATTAATAAACAATATAATATAGAAAAAAGTGCCCAAGATGATATTAAAAAATGAAATAAAATACAGCATATGATCTAAAATGTATATATCTTGGAGAGAATATTATACCTTTGGGCATAAAAGTAATTATGCCTATCTATGCAAAGTCAAACTGCATCTAAAAGAGAAAGGTATTCAATACAAATGACATCTTTCAAAACATTCTGACAAAATGTGCAGAACAAAAGAAAACAATGTTCTTAATTCTTATGCTAAAGAATAAGTCTTGGGCATAAATTTTCAAAAGCACGCTAAACAATTTAAGCAACACGATTGAAAAACTTAACAGCAAAAGTTTGCCATATGGGGATTAATAGGATGACAAAAACTACTTATTTTCAAATTTGGGTTGCACACCAACCCGTCATCAGGATTGATTCTAAAGAGTAGTGCTGCCACTCAAGTGGTAATGCCCAGCCTTTATGTTCACTAATTGTGGCACCTCTTCTTTTGACTCTTCTTTCAACTGGAAGACAGCTGGCAGAACACACAGCTGCTATTAAGGAATGCTTCCAAAACGACAGGTCTTGACAGACACAGAGTACCAGATATTTGATTAACTGGGACTTCTTAAAAATTCTCACATCAACAGCACTGTGTAAAACTGAAAATTGGAAGAAAGTCTACAAATCGAAAGAAGAGGTAAAATTGGCGCACCTACGGAGGGGGCTTAAGCCCCCTTCAAGGAGATTAAGCGACACACGTCACAAATTAAACATTCAAGAATATTATTTTACATGTTCAAAATTATAGTGTCTGACTGACAATGTTTTCTATTACATGGTGCTTTCTTCCCAAAGTCCCAAATAGATAAAGAGCGAAGTACGTCACAACCATATATAAACTATAGGTGTTTACATACACACACATAGTGTACGTATACTATATATATAATAGCCCCCTCCAACAGGAATTCCTGGGTGCGCCACTGAGAGGTGCCACAATTAACAAACATAAATGCTGGGAATTACTGCTTGAGTGGCAGCACCTACTCCTTGAGTCAGTCCCGACGACAGGTTGGTGTGCAACCCGAAAAATTGACAATAAGTAACTTTTATGTCATCCTAGTAATCACCATATTGCAAACTTTTGCTGTTATGTTATTTAATCACTAGGATTTTGCCATGACTTCATTAATACACACAATTGAAAAAACAGAAATTTAAAGAACATGCTGGATAAATTTGCAAAAAAAAAAACCCCAAACCACATCAAATGATAAACATTATGAACTGCACTACAAAAGTTATTTAATTCAGAGCAACACATTTACAAAGTATAAATGTGCTTTACAAAATGTTTGTGCATGGGTCTAAACCACAAAAGTTGGTAATGGAAAAAAAAAGGGGGGGGGGGTTACATATTTTTGATCAACGGATTATGAAGTTGCTTGAATCTGCGATACAACTACAGATTTAAGCACAAATAATACAACTAACATAACTTAAAATAGCTTCAAAGATATTTAGTTGTGTAAAATCATTTAGAAACCAGAAGTACAAATGAACTGATCAACACAGTAACATAGAAAAAAAAGTGTTGAAAGGGAAGTTATTTTCACTCTTCCCCATCACTTAAACAATATCAGAATGAAAGCTGGTAATACTTAAAAAAAAAAAAAGTATTAAAGTTTTGTCTGTAACAGCAAATGAGTGCGAGCTACTGTTACAAACATTTGTGGGTGGCATACATCCTTTTGGTTACAAACACATAACTTTTACACCATATAACATCTTAGTCACCTATATTAATAAAATGCACAAGCTTAGAGCTAAAAATAACCACAAAGTGGAAAAATGTCTAAATATGATTATATTTTATATCACGTACATACTACTACAGCAACAAGATATAAGAATACATCTAGTACAAACTCAACAGCTGCCATGTTACGGTTTTGTTCGCCCAGGCTTGGAAGATCTGATTTTATGATAATGAAGTTTAATTATCAGCTGCCTTTGTTCAGTTATCACATCACCTACTGATACTGAAAGCAAGAAACAGAAGGTTTGCTACCAAAGCTGTCAGTTTTGGGGCATGCTTTTATAAATTCATTCACAAAATGTGTGAAACCTGCAATTAGCATTTTTAGTAGCCATCATGTAGCAAATATTTCAAGAAATGTTGGGAAAAATATCTGAATATGTATGTACAACAGACAGCAAGACAAAACAGGATTTGGCTGAAGATAAGGTATGAAAGCTCAGTTTTCAAAGTTCTTTCTCATTTTAAGTATGTTTTGGATGCATTCATTAAGTTACATTAAACAACTATCAAGAGAACGTGAATTATGAACTTCTGACTTGAGGGTGGAGGGGATGATGGAACACTGAAAATACTAGGTGTTTGTGTCTTTTTATGGTATGCAGAAAGATGGACACCATCTTGTGAGTATGCATTAAAAATCAATGAATGAAAGCACAAACAAGCCCTTTTAATGAATAAGACCTATACTTGCACAAGAAATTAATGAAGCAACTCTGCATAGAAAATGTTGGCCAAAAAATATGCTAGTAAAGTGCCAGTAATATGCTTACACATCGAAATACCTAGATGTCTTTTTCCCTAATGACAATTTTGTAAAGGCATTTAAATTACATTATAGTTTTCAAGTGAGCATAAAAAAAAGCCTGAAGAGAACCAATTTACAAAGAAATAAGGTATTTGAATTCTAATGTGATTATAGATATCATTTCTTTAATAATCAAATTCGTTACTTCGCTAAGTCACGATTACACATCAAAGCACTTGACCTCACATTGTTGCACCTAAAATAGTATTGATGTCTATGTACAGTGACAATTCAGTTCATAAATGGAAACACAAACTTTAAGAAAAAGAATGCATGTGAATTTGGATGCACACAAAGTTACCTCTTGGACAAACTTAGGTCTTAGTCAAAATTTCCAATGCATCTCTTATTCTCCGAGTTTTTAGTGAATTGTGGATTCAGGTGACATTTTTGGTTTTCACTTGCAAACATAGAATATATTTTATACTGTTGTAATATTCTCTAGTGAAATTTTATAATAGCTATTCTGTTGTACAACTGAAAAATTCAATGTAGACAAATTTAACATGGCTATTTTGATTTTCATCTTTAGTTCTATTTGGCTACATGCCCTTAAACTCTACTGTAATATTATCACAGGGATTTCATTTATGTTCTTATATTTGGATTTCACTGAGTGCTATTAAATACCTTAACAAAAAGGGGGCTTAGATATTCAGTAGGGTCACTGATTCTTCATATTCTCTTTCACTTTAATAAATTTTCTTTAATTGGTAGTAAAAACTACTGATGCTTTGCTACTAGGACAGAAGATTCAGGTGGCAAGATGAAGCCTTAACTAAACACTACTTTTTTTGCTCCTTTTCAGATTTGTGTATTTCAGTTCCTTTTTTTCTGGTGACATAAAAAACATACTAGGATAGTAGTGCAGTTTTAATTTTCAAATTTTTTGATGAGGTGGAACAATGTATAATATGTTCAACAGATTTTACCACTGTTTTGTGTCCCCTAAATACTATAGTGTTCATGTTTAAATTAATGTGTGGTTTGTCCAAAATAATAGTTATTACATTCAAACAATATCTGCTGTATAATATTCTTTCCTCCATCTTTTGCTGTATGCTTTAAGCCATTTTTATTTGTAAATTTATCTCTTCTGTTTTGGGCTGTAGTTACTATTTTTATTTGTAAATTTATCTCTTCTGTTTTGGGCTGTAGTTACTATTTTTATTAGCAACTTTACTCTTTCACAATTTGCTAGAGGCAAAATATTACTATATTCTTCATTACAAACTTGTAATTATACTGCTGACACACTTTACTTTATTTCCTGTTGCATATTTATAATTCAGTTAATTGGCAACAATATTTAAATGTTTTCTTGGACAACAAACTTTTTGGCATTAACAGAAAAAAAAACCAAAAAACAAAAAAAACGAGTAACCTTTTAAAAAAGATCAGAAAATTCTAAACTCAGAGACTAAGAATGCTTAATTTTTCAACTGACAAAAGGTATTTGTCTAATTATGTCAGCTACCAAAGCTAATAGATTTTTGATTCTATTACTTTTTTGTGCAACTATCATGCAAACAGAAAATAGTGTCTTGCTAGTTCTGGAGGAGGGGGGGGGGGTATCGAAATAATTTACAGAGTGCTGTTACCACCATATGAACATTACAATCTCTCAATGTGACAACTACATATACTTTTTGTTCAGCTCATTTTATTTCATTACATGCATCTTGTATCACTCACAGTACTTACTAGTGAAAAATTGTTTAAATTTGGCAACAAATTACACTTCTACACACTGAGGCATTTAAGATATACTCATGTTTTTCTATCATGAACAGCTGTCAGGTTAGTTCAAGACAATGTGACAATCTTATCAACACATGATATAAAAACACCAATAATATGCTGTAATCATTTAAAAAGTTCTTTAATGTATTATCAGTGTAAAATGTCGTATGTTGTAATTGAAAGATATTTCTAAGCACATGTTTTTTGTATAATATGAAACCTGCCCACTCTTCAAAAAGGTTTTCTTAATGGGTGCACCAAATACAATAATTGATGCATATATGAAGCACCCCTTCTCTAGAAAAAGTCCCACACTGACCGAGTGTAAATCACACCAATGATAAACTAAATGGACTAGATTTTCATGTTCCCACTCTAAAATAACTGCACATTCATATGACACACACATTACAGAAGAAAGATGTTAAATGACAAAAAATACCAAACCTTTAAATTTGTTGAATCCAGGCATTTTTATATTTATTTTACAATTGCAGACCAATAACTGAAGTGCTCTGCCTATCTACAGAGAAATTCAATATAGAAATGCCTGATTTAGTTGTACTACACTACTGGATAATACTGGAGGAAAGCATGTGCTGAATATCATTCAAACTAGAAACACACAGAACAGATTATGTTTCTATCTTCCAAAGAAGGAAAATGATTTTATTCCTTAGATGGCTTTCAATATTTCTCTGAAAGCTCCCAAAGTAATTGCACCGTTTACCAACTCAATGCTTTTGCTTTAACAGACCTAGCATCTCTATCTTAGTGTCTTCTCTTTATGGAGGTCAACACCAACCCCAGCAAATTCAGCTCCATTCCCAGTTTTCCTGATAAAGATTGTTACTTTAGTACAGTTCTTTATATTACCAAGCCAAGATATTCCCCCAGATATCCTCTTTCTGTTGACTCATCCTTCTAATACAAATTGCAGAATGTTAAATTTATCACTCCACATTAGATGTGCAAAGTAAACACTTTTTTCTTCTTTTCATCACATTTAGCAACTCATGAATTTTATTTATTCTTTTCAATATTTTCTTCATTCTTACTCTCCATAGTACCTAACATCCTAAAAACCCCACACCTCAAAAGCTTCTAGATTTTTGTACTGTTTGCCTGCCACTTGTATGATACAAAAAACTGAGGTGAAGAAATAACTTTTTTTTGCACACACAGAATACTCTTACAATACTATGAATCAGCTTTATATGAAATAATGGGAAACAATAGATTCCATATGCAAAATAATACCACAAAGTTTTAAAAATTTTCTGACATGATCTGGCTCCTTCCCACTTATTCTTTTCCCACAAAATTAAGGGAAGTTGTGTTTTAGCCAATGAATTGCTTCTTATTCTGTACTAGAGTGATATAATAAAATAAATCTTTAAAATCCTTCAGAAGAGATCTAGTAGAAATTATTTACACTCACAGCTTTGTAAGATAACTAACCACACATTTATGACAATGAAAAAAAATATGCTGAAAATATGAATAATAACTTTAACAGGGAATTTCCTGATGCCAAAGTCAGATGCATCCACAGAGCACAGCAGACAAGAACAATCTTTAGATACACCAATCACCTGGCATGCTAGCTGGTCCCCATGTGAATAAAGAAAAAAAAAATACAATTACTTTGCTGATCACTGAATAATGCATAATTCAGAAAATTTTTCAGCACACGCATAGTTTTCCTGAGGCTCATTAAAAATGCCCATGCCCAAACTGTATATACCCATACTTTTTCGTAAGCACAATAAACATTCACACGGCCTATCTGGTTATGTGTTCTCAAAATAATTGTAGTTTTGGGAATAGCAAACAAAAATTACCAAAAAAAGAAAACAATATGGCAATGCATATTGCTCATTGGTAGAATAACCTCAATTATAGTCCATAAGTCTACATTACTGCATGGAATGGCATACTCTCACAAAATGAGCAAAGGCTTTTTTTTTTTTTTTTTTATCACTTCACTGACAATGGTCCTTTATTATTATTATTATTATTATTATTATTATTATTATTATTATTATTTTTATTATTTTGTTCCTTTCTTGAAGATTAAAAAAAAATTATTTGTTTGGTTGACAAAGACACTAAGGTGCTACCTGAAGTAAAAATTGAAAGATAATACCAATTTAAAAAGGAGTAAGGTATACCCTTTCAGATTGCATTTACACATGAAGAGATAAAATAGTCAGTACATATGGAAAGCTTCAAGGGTGAGGATGCATTCTAAATTCTTCAAATCATGGAAATATAAATGAACCATCACTGATACTGGGAACTGCATAAAAGATAAGAATATTTTACAGAATTGGGGTCAGTCACTCTACAGTATCATTAATATGGGAAATTTTTCAGCATATAAAATTGCTAAAACTATATAAGAATAACAGAAAACAGTTGTTCACGTGTGAAAGAATGTGAGGTTTACGTTTATATTATTGCACAAAGCTTGGGAAACCTTGTACACACACATACACAACAGCAATAAACAGTTAATTCACCTTAAATATTGTAAAGCGACACAATTTTGTGAATGCTAGAAATTCTGTTGATTCAAACTGACAGTGCTACTCTGGGATAGAAGGGTATTTCTCATTCAAGTCCTTCAAACCTCACAGAACATCAAACAAGAATTCTCTATCAACGGAATATATTTACTACACATTGTGTGTGTCCTTCCACCTGTGCATCAAATGTGATTCAACTGCTGACTTATAAAATCTTTCCTTACATATCATTGGTCTTCATGAGGATGGATGCCTACGATGCGAAAAACCAGTGTTGTTTTATACCATCTCTCTTGCCGCATACAGGATGAGAAGGTTGTTGCAAGAGACACTTCACCCATTATGGAACAGTTGGATCAAGCATCCTGCAAAGTAGTGATGAACCATTCATTTAAAATGAATGTCTCTTCACCGTGAATGGTTTGCTCTTACCACTGGGAATGATTGTTCAATCTTCCATTACTGCGACACTCATTAAAGTGGCAGCATGTAAACTTTCTTCCACCCCCATGAGTTCAGAAACAAATTTCCAATAAGAAAAGTAATGTCAAGAATTAATAAGTGTCAACTGTTATGTCAGTGAACAATAAACGGTCAGCTAGGAAATATGGTGAAATTTAAGAGTGGGAATGAAACGTGAATGCCATACATTTGAATGGTATGCCCAAATTGTTCACAATGAGTGGAAATTCCTTTTAAATAGTGGAGAGATCCTATTCTTTTGGGCAGTTTACCAATTCTTGCTTGTGCCTTGAAGGAGGGTACTTCCACTTTGGTTGCAAGTCATTCTATACGGTCACTCTTTTTGTAGTAACAACATTGCTCCTTGTTCCATATATGCTATCTTCATTGTGCTTCTTTACAAGTAACTCGCTTAATTTGGAAATGTTTTACAGCTAATTTAGTAGGCTCATTGTCAATGAATACTGTGATCTCACCACAGTACAGTATTGCCACTAGTGCCTACAACCACAGAAGACAAATTCCTGCAAAGAATGACTTGCTAAACAACTTGAGAGTGGAAAGTGAATGACCATTAATTTGAGTGACCATTCACAAATGACTTGTGTAAATTGTGAATGAACTCCCAGGAAGGAATGACTTATGCAACCACTATTGCACAGAGGAAGAGATCTGTTACTTCCAGTCCTTCATTTATGTTTTGTGACTGTGCAATTTGAAAAGTGATTAAGCCTGTCTCATCAGTCCTCATACAAAATGAGGTGGATACCAAGGCTGTGAAAAACTAGCTTTGTTCTAAAACCTTTAACAAATAATAGTTAAAAATATAGGATACTTTATAACTAAATATAAATAACATTAAAATATAAAAATAATTGTTTGAAAACAGAGCTGTTTTTACCAATTGACAGTGGTTACCACATTTGCAAACAGTTTCTAATGCCACCAAGTACATCATATCAAGTCCAAATTCTTACAAACCTTGGTCACAAACTGGTGCAAGGCCAAATTAAAACTGTTGAACTGGTAACCCAGCAAGTCCACAGTCTAATTACTAGTAACCCAGAAGTCCCCACAAGCTATTTCCACTTCAAGAATGGAACAGAAATTTATAGTCTAAAATAATTTTTATTAGTGAGTTTCACCTTACGGCAGCCTTGCACACTGGTTCATATTACACTTTTTGACCCTAAAATAAAATACTGTGCAATATGTACTGCTTCAAATGATTGACACAATGCCTGTAGCTGGGAGACAATATTTGAAAGGCATTTCTCATAAAGGTTTGCCACAATATTTAATTATTACTATCTCCCTGAGAATAAATGTTCATTAAGGAAATCTTTACCAATCTATATCATATGCATTTTTAAACATTCTATTACAATGTTTTTCTAAAAGAAATTAAAACTTTATACAACTTACATGCACTTTTGACACTCCAGCATTTGAAATCAAGAAGAGAACAAATCAGAGTAAACCTAACTGAGATCAGGCAACATACTACTCTTGTTTGATAACACTGACAGTGCATATATATAATTAGAACACAACTGACTACAAATCACATTAGGAATACATTTGTGGCTTACACCTGAAAAAAAATAAAGTTTTGATTTGGACCTGAAGACAACAGCTTCAGAATTCATTTAACTTCACACAAATGACTGAATGGCTCAAATTCTTGGAACAGCTATGCAATTCAAGATACCAAACTTAAAATTTCTTATTTTTTAAATGTGACAAGTGGCTAACTGAAAACCTTCCCAATTTAGGAAGTGAATCCTAAAGGTAAGTAATAAACCCTTTCACGGTTTTCTCTGGAGCATTTTGACCCTTCAGTTGGCTCATATTTGTTACCTATGTATGAAATCATGTTATGTTCTCTTATGTTGTCAATAAGTGAAACTTAGTTTTGGGGACATTCATCTATTTTCATTGAATTGCATTTATTCTGTCATACTTACTGAAGAACTTAAAGTTTTGCATTTAAAAACTAGGTATAGCACCTATATTACAAAGCTCAGAACATTACAACAGTGTTCAGTATCAACCAATTGTTCCATTGTTTTGTTTCGATCTCTGTTCATAAAAACTTACTGCTCAGTTTGAAACGTGATGTTGCACATAGTTTAAAAAAATAATTTTTTTTTTAAACTGAGAAGAAAAATAAACTGTATCTCAGCTAAATTAATGCCCAAAATAATTACAGGACTTCTACTTTGAATTCAATATTCAAAACTAAGCACTAAATACAACTTTATTTTTAACTGAAATTTACTAAGGACTGTACAAAACCAGGGCAATAATGAAATATAGTTCTAAACCTTGCTATATGTATAAATAAATACTTGTCAGTAAATGTACAAATTCCTAAGTGACCCAGCAAATCAGAATTTATTTTTAATGAAGAAAATATGAAACAATTTCATATATAGAGAACAATTGAAGTCAACAGTAAAGATGCACTGCTCCTGAGAAAAACCTGTATTTTTCAAATTTTTTACCTTAAAAAGGCCCTTAATCAGGGTTACATTAATTTAAACCCAGCCACTTGACCAAATCTGAAATCTCAATGCACAAGTGGGTATTAATATAAATGCCTGATCAATTGCAAACATTACCTAACAGTGCACTAAATGACAATACTCTCCAACAGAAAAATCAATACAAAACTCAAGCATATGGTACAAAACAAATGAGACTAACAGCAAAAAATAACACTTAATGTATAAAATATGTGTATATGTAAAAAACAAATAAACCAACTTTTTTTCTTACACAAGCTCATCATTATTTTAAAAACCTATTGCAAAACACCACCATTCTTTTACACAATAACTTGATGGCTTTTTCTTATGATTTTGTAAGAAATTAAACAATGAGAAATTAAATGCTCCATGATTTCATGGTGGCTATGAATTACATGTAAATCATAAAATATTTTAAATGTTCATAGTATCAAAATGTTAATGTATTTCTTTCTTACATTTTAGGCTTTATAGATGTTTGAAAAATAACAATCTTAACAAAATCTATAAACACAGTGATAAATAGTAAAATATTTGAAAAATGTTCTGACATTAACTAGTTACAGTTTCATACCTGACACTTGTGTATAGACTGAATCTGATAAGTGAGAAAACAAGTATTTACAAATACTTAACTGCAGTCACCAAACATCTTTCTTAATAGAGGAAGAGTCAAATAACAAATGCATTTAGTTATTCAGCTTCCACATGATGAAATTTTTGTAAAATAAATTTGAAAAACTAAATGACAAGCATGAATTACCTATAGATATAGTTTCTTCATTCTCTATTGATCTAACACAGCACAAAGATAGGATAGAGTCAAAAATGAATTGGTAAAAGTACTTCACATGCTCCCAAGTATTTATCTCTAAATTTTTCAATCCATGATTTGATCAAAACTAACCTGAATTTAGGAAATTTCACTGTGCACAACACTCACAATTCTGATTATCACATCTAAAAACTCAGAAGATATTCATTCATATATAGCACACTGCTCTTATAATTTCCACTTAAAAGTAGACTTTAGATATACATCAGTTGCACATAAGGAAAGTTATTACATGAAACATGACTAACAGCAATACAGAGCTTCTTTTAAGCTCCATAACATTTTCTACTGGGTTCTGTTTGAGTGCAAATTATACACTTACTGATTCAACCAACCCTTTTTCTTTCAATTCTTGGAAAAGCATTCAAAACTGGCAGTGAAAAATGATTTAAAAAGTGGCTTCTAAATACTGGATTCAAAATGTTGAGCATCAATTTCCTTTTTCTCCACTTGACATTTCTTAATGTTATAATTGTTATTGTGTGACAGGTGAGTTTGATGGTGGTGGTGGTGGTGGTGATGTCCTGATTTTGTTTTACTGGACAGCTGAGGCGTGGTATTTCTGTGGTGAGTTGCTTTGCCTTCATCCTTGGAACGGCGCACTGGAGAACGTGGCTTGTAATTGCCAACTTTGTAAGCTACAACGGAAGCATGATCTAGTTTCCCAGGGACCACAGACAGCTTGTCACTCACTTTTCTACGTCTAGATCTCTGCTCCGATTGGGTATCCGGCCCTTTGTCTGGGTACAGATCTGGGTCCTCCAAGATTTTCCGCTTTGCAACGGTAAGCTTCATGGCAAAGTCAATCAAAGCGTCACAAAGCTTTTGAGCAGTATCACAGACATTTTCATTGTTATTCAGGCCATTATTTAGGAGGTCTTCCATTCTCAGCAAGGTTAGCTGATGACGCTGGTGTGCTTCGACTATAGGAAGAACAGGCTCTGGAAATAGTGGATCAGCATTGTTACTATTCTGCTTAGCAGGGTCATCTTGACAATGCTTGCTGTGTCTTTTGGGTCCGCCATCCTGAACCCTGCTATTCTGTCGTTTAACCCCAACATCTTGCACATTACTATTCTGACGCTTTACATTGACCTGTGACTTTGAATTTTCAGACTTCCCATCAGAAGACATTTTACGGCTCACTTTTTCGGGCGCTTAGGTATCGCAAATTTCCCAACAACAGGATCAAAATTATCTGATATACCATCACTGGTAAGGAAAACAAAGTCTCCTTGCTCCACAACAGTCATTGCTACAGTAAGATTGTTAAGCTCTGGATTTACACCATCAACAGGTCCCAAAGCTCCTAAAGCATCCCTCATATCTCTCATGGAATGAATGTCATGAGAACCTGAAGACAGAACAAAAGACAATTTATAAGTAATGTATGTTCACATAAACAGCTTGATCTACAAATGAAACATAAAATCATAGGCAGGTTTCTAACCTTAATGACATGCATAACAACTAAAATGTGTTACTTTTCTTTTTCATCAAATTGAGAAGGAATTTGGGCACTGCATATTAAAAATAAAAAAAAAAAAAGGCTCAAATCAAGCTTGTATGTATAACTTACATGTAAAATAAACAACACTGCAGCACTTGTAAAAAAAGGTAATTTTTTTATCATCCTCTTGAAACTTAGAAATATATAGGAATGATGTTAAAGGTATGCGATTTATTTTCTATTTTTGACTAAACACAATTTTCCCTGTTTGCAACTTATTTCCTTATAGTTTAATGGCATATCTCAAATTTCCTGAAGAAACCTCATGTTTGAAATGCAGTTTCCATGGAAAGAATTTCATTCAATATATGTTTCACTTTTGACATTTTACGGTAGTCTTAAGGCAACCAAGGTGAATGAGTTTGTGTATTTAGGAAGCATGTTTGACAGAAAGAACAAACTGGATGGTGAAATTAGTAGGAGAGTTAAGTCATAGCTCGTTTGGGAGGTTTTCACAGGAATGATGGGTACTCAAGAGAGTCCCGCATGGCTGTATATGAAAGTGTAATTGTTCCTACTCTGATGTATGGCAGTGAAACCTGGGTACTACAGAAGAAACATAGAAGTTATTTGTGTGCTGGAAAAATGCATTACTTACGGGGAGGGGTGGGGGATGGCAAGACACGTTCTTATCGTGTGAGGAATGAAGATGTGTTGCAGTTGTGTAATGTGAAGCAAAATGTTAGCAAGGTGGATACTAATATGCTTTGGTGGTTTGGCCATGTTGAGAGAATGAGCGATCAGATGCTTACTAAGAATTTTTTTAGCCCAAGTGGCAAGAAGGAAAGGCAGAGGAAGGCCAAGGAAGGATCAGATTCAGGAGTGTCTGCACGAGAAAAAGATTATGAGAATGAGGTATGAAAGGTCTTATGTATGTTGTGTGATAGATGTCAGTGAAGCCCGAGTTGTGTGTCAAGATCGCTGTAAATGAAGAAGTTTGATATGGCAACAATAAGTAATCAGTTAAAAATTTATCTGGTAGTTTGTATTTCTTTGTGTCGAGCTAACCTCTGAATCTCAGAGAACAGCTTAGTGATATATTGTTGTTGTATGCTTAAGGTGAACAGATTTCCGAGAACAAAATTGAGGACGTGATTGAGGACAACATCTGACACATTATGGCAAAGCTGAAGATTAGCAAAGAATGTTGTGACTTGTACTATAAGTCCAGTTTCATGGGAAAACATGAGATGATTGTGAAGGACGATTTTCATGTGAAATAAGTATAAAATAGCAATAAAAATACTATCATGCAGAATATTACTTCTGATAAATTTTAAATGTTACTCATAGCACATGCAAAGCCTACATTTTGATTTTGTACTGAAATTTCATTGCGATTCTTCTGTACAAGAAAAAAATATCTGAAGCCAGAAAATTATATTATACATTGAGTGCAGAGAAATCGTGAGACACTTGCACGTTATCTTTATGAGAAGGGTTATTCCAAGTCCAGTAACTTCCCTTGAAGAAACAGTTTAATGGAAGTGCATACTGAACAAAAGTGGCAGAACTCTCAATGGAATCTACCAAATGTGGCTCAGTTACTTATTTAATTGCAAGAAAGTGGATGTGGAAAAAGATGAGATTTATTCCCCATCCTATAAATATTTTATATAAATCCACGTAAAACAAAAATGCAATACTGTAACACTACAATTATTGCGACAACTTTGTTGATGCTGACTGTGGTAATGATCTGACTTCTCTCAGCATCCTGAAAGATTGAGGATGAAGCATTGAAATTGAGGACTGTCTCCAAAAAATGAGGATGTCTGGTCACCTTAGGTAGTCTGTACGAATTTAATAATCTTCAATTATTATTTTTTTTGTTTGTTTTGTAGTAGCAACACTGAGAAATTCTTTCACCACTCTTTCTATATATTGGCAGTTTTCAAGTTTTCATTATGTTGTTTTATCTTTAACATATTCACTGCTGCACGATGCCTTGAGGCATCATACAATACTTGCCCCAGATGCCGGTGATGCCAAAAGGTGTCATGATCATGGCTTAATATTAGTGTCTAAAACCTTCATCACTTGGAGAAAGTTATCTACTTTGTTATTGGCACTGAGTATCCAACTGCCTAAAAATGACCGCAGTTTACAGGTAGTGTGCCCTCCCCCTCCCTCCCATCATTTAGAAAACGGATAGTAAGCTGTATCCCCATAGATATAACACAAAATTCGCTTTTTACTGCATTGTTTTCCTTTGAATGTGAGTGGTTTTGTGATGAAGTGAACTATTTAAACATACATAATTTTCTTTAAACATTTGTCCCATTTTGTCTGTGCCTCCTGGTGCTTGCCTAGGTTTTAATTGTTGAATCTCTGCCTCAATCAATATACTTTTTTACTTCTGTAATGTTCATTATTTCACATCTGTTTCACTTTGACGAAACACTGTTCTGTGTATTTTTGTGACACTCCACATCCAGGCAAGATTAGTTTTTCACAGCTGCTGGTATGATGTCATCTCATCCAAATCATTCTGACATGACATTGGAGATGCATTATGTCACACAATTAAAATCATTTTAGCAACTCTTTAGAAACAGGAAAATGTTAAGTCCGGAATTTTGGTTCTACTTTGTCGTACATAAACGACATACAGAATTTTTCATTTAGAACCCTATCAATGTTGGAATTGGAAATAAATCTACTGGCCCAGCGGGGGTACCACTAGAATTTGCAAATCACTGGTCCACCAAAATGCCAAATGTTCCATAAAACAATAACAACCCCCCCCCTTAAAGACATTTACAATATATGTAGAAAATAACATCTTTTCAATGGAATTATCTCCAATATTTGTTTTTAAACCTATCAGTTTGCAAGCTTAAAAACCTATTAGTTTGCAGCCTAAAAAGAAAACCATACACATCAAGGTAAAAGAAACAAATTCATTTTTCAACTTGTGACAAATTAGAAAAAAAAAAAAAAACTTACTGGTTATTCGGGCCAGCAAAATCAATAGTTCAGTGGCTCGACGGAAGTTTTACTGGCCAATGGCCAGCAGACCACTGGGTAATTCGAACGCTGCCTATGGTATGAAATTTAATTTTAAGATACCCCTTGCAAACCTAAAATGATTATTTTAGATTGTCAAACCAGTTTCTCATTTAAGTCCAAAAATTCAGTTCAAATACTGTAGGTCACAGTGTGCTATTATTATTTCATGCATATGCTGAAGAAATATGATTTGGGAACTTTCTTTTTCCTTAAACCACGAAATTCTCAGAATGACTAAATTGTTTTTGCAGAATAAAACCAGGTATTCTTTTATTTACATCTGTAGAAGAAATGAAAAAGAAAGAAAAAAAGAAAAGAAAAAATATGTTTGTGCTTCCGCACATGAACTATCATAACAGTTTAACATTTGCAACTGCACAATTCCAAGTTCACAAATAAAAAGGAAATACCTGGTTATTAAAAAATTATGTATCTTATTTTCCCCATCACTGTTGACGAGCTTTCACCTAGTCAATAAATAAATGCTTGAGTAGCAATAAAAAGCATTTGCCACTTACAATTTGTACATAACAGGACGACCTACTGAGGAGGCTAAAGGGATTTCAAGGAAACCCATATTTGACTTCAGTACTTTATTTTGTCGAAACAATGGGAAAATTCAGAAGCATCATCGATGGTCCTTCGCAACTGAAAACTCCTTAGTGGGCACAACTGGTCATAGAAATAAGTTATCCTGATCAATTTTAATCTAATATGAGAATTTTTTGGCATTTGTAAGAATTCTTTTTATATGCAGTAGTGTGTGAAATACACAAAGGATGTTCCATAAAAACTGAGAGTAATGTTTTTTGAGTTGGCAAAAGTGTAAAGGGCAAAATAACCATGCAGAAGACTAATTGAATTAAGGAAGTATCTACAGCAACAGTTATTAGCCATGGCAGATGATTCTGGTTTTGTTATTGCGCAGTTGTTTAAGGTACATCAGCATTTTGCCATACAGCCATGGAGGAGAGATTCAGAATGAAGAAGTGAAATGCGGTGCGTGATAAAATTTTGTTGTCATTTGGGTAAAATGGCTCCAGAAACAGTTTATTAAATGGAAAAACTTTACCAAGATAAATGTTTGGGTGAGTCAATTATTTTTAGATGGCACCACAATTTCAAAAAGGGAGTTTGTTTGGCACAACTTGCTCCTAGGCCTGGTCGACCTGAAAGTGTTGTTACAGAGTGTATTGTTAACACTGTTTGGGCAATCCTGCAAGATCGACAAATGACATGTGAAGACATAGCAGCATCAACTAATATTTCAAAAGTGTCGGCACTCCGCATTCTATGCGACAAATTACTGCTGCATCGTGCGTGTTCCAGATGGGTACCTCATCACCTGATGAGAGAACAATTGCGAGCTAGAGTTCAGGTGTGTCAGGAGTGGAAACAAATGATTGCAAAGGATTCAAACTTTCTAAATACAGTAATAAGTGCCGATGAAACATGGGTCCACTATTTCGACCCCCTCACGAAGCACGCAACGAGTGTCTGGGAACACACAGGCTTGCCTCCACCGAAAAAAGTCCGCCAAATCAAATCGGCTGGGAAGGGTTCTTTGATCATAAAGGTGTAGTCTACCAGCATGCCGTTCCTCCACAAATTGTCAATGCTGAGTATTACCCTGTAGTCTTGAAGCGTCTGTGACGACACATATCGATTAAGCGACCAAAACTAGTGGGCAAGTGGACCCTGCACCATGATAACACCCGCCCACATGTGACTGCTTGTGTTCAACAGTTTCTTACGAAATGCAGTATTGAAATAAGCCTGCCTACAGTCCTGACCTCACCCCGTGCAACTTCTGGTTGTTTCCAACACGAAAGAGAAGTTCCGTGGCACAACATTCAACACAGATACTGACATTATTCAAGCTGTGCAGGGGTAACTAAAGCAGCTTCCACAAAATGCTTTTGCCGCACGCTTTGAAAAGTGGACTGAACGATGGGACCATTGCATATCATTTGAGGGAAGATACTTTAAGAATAACATTTTGCTGCACCCATTTCTTCATTTTGTGTGATTTTACTCTCAGTTTTTATGGAACGGCCATTGTATATCGAGTAAAGGTTTACATCAATATTGTTATAATACTTCATTATTGGCAGAATAAAATATCAATTATAATTTCCTCATATTTTAGAATGTCTAAGTCTTGCAAAGCTATGAGATGCAAACATGTGGCTAGGTTGATGCGAAAGTATAAAAGCTCATCCGCAGGGCTGCACGACATTTTGTGGCATCATGCGAGATTTGCATGGGTTTCTTACTGGCACCTCATGCTCGCTGCTAAAATAGCACACAGGCAGTGAATGTGTTAACGGAGAGAGTGTTTTGGTACTATGTTTTAGAGTTGAATAACTTCATAAGCATCTAATGCTATAGCCACTTCCCTAATTTAGAGCCACCTGCTTTAGGGAAGCAACAGAACCAGTGCTGTAGGACACACTAATTACCTATGCCTCATCCAGGATTCAGCCACATGCCCAACTTTGGCAATTAGCCAGAAGCCTATGCCTCTGCCCACCAGGCTGGTAATGCACAACATGCATCTTGTTGCTCATTTAAAATGAGCTGCAGTTAAGTTTATCCTGCCAACGTATTTTTCAAATGATTCTCTATGAATTTCGAAAATAATAAGACAACTCAGTCTTCTGCCACACTGTAAGTGTTCTGTTGATAGCACTTTTGAATACCTCTCCACACACTGCTGTCCTAACAACCAACCTAGTGTTCAGGCATAAAATAAATACTGGTTTGCGAATTATTTCCTTATTTAATGGCATTCAAGTATTTGCCATTTCTTGTCCATTGCTTCATTTTTTGCCTCCAAAATATTGCAACCTGCAATCACTACCGACTGGTTTAGTATAAATATGTCCCGCATGGCTGTATATGCAAATAATTGTTCCTACTCTGATGTATAGTAGTGAAACCTGAGTACTACAAAAGAAACAGAAGTAGTTTGTGTGCTGGAGAAAAGAGTTACTTACCGGGGGGGGGGGGGCAAGACACTGCCTGATTGTGTGAGGAATGAAGATGTGTTGCAGTTGTGTGATGTGAAGCAAAATGTTGTTAGCAAGGTGGAGACTAATATGCTTCAGTGGTTTGGCCATGTTGAAAGAATGAGTGATGAGATGCTTACTAAGAAAATCTTTTTAGCCCAAGTGGCAGGAAGGAAATGCAGAGGAAGGTCAAGGAAGACATTGGTGGATCAGATTCAGGAGTGTCTGCATGAGAAAAAGATGAGTATGAAGTATAGAAGATCTTGTGTACGGCGTGTGATGGATGTCAGTGAAGCCCGAGTTGTATGTCAAGATCGCTGTAAATGGAGAAGTTTGATACGGCAACAGTAAGTAAAAATTATCTAATAGTTTGTATTTCTTTGTAGAGCTAACCTCTGAATCTCAGAGAACAGCTTAGTGATATGTATCTAATTACAAAGCATTGAATAACAATTTCACGAGTTACATAAAAGGTTTGTTGGATTTGTGTAGTGAGTAAGAGAGACTGTTTCTCAAAAGTGAAGACGTGCAATATAATAGTGACAAGGTTTCTTACAATAAAGTATGGTAAGTTATGATTATATATACTGGTATCTAAAATTAATGTGACAAACACAAATTCATGATTACACAAGATCCATAAGACAGGGTTTGGTGACAGTTGATATGTAATTTGTCAGTTTATTTGTAATCTGTCAAATGTGTTTGGAATTAGAAGTTGTTCCTCAGGTTTGGAGGAATGTCATAGTTGCTTTGTTGTGTAAAAGGAAGTTGAAAAGACTGAATTCTCATGCAATCAGTTTACTGAGTGTATCAGGAAGTGTTTGGAATTATTATCTGAGACAAAGTAGGGGGAGCTTGAGTTCAGAGAAGTTGCAGGATATGCAGAATAGTCTTATGCCAAACAAGAACAGTACTAACTAGATTTTTTGCATTATGTAAGTTAATTGAAGTTACTGTCTGTTGCTAAAGCATTTTTGCTGCATTTGTGGATTTGAAAAGTATACGATAAAGTAAACAGGATGCTTCTGTATAAAGTTTTGAAAAATTATAGTGTAAGTGGGAAGTGAGTTGCAGACTATGTTGTGCAAGTTGAAAAAATTACTACAGGAAAACCCAGTCTGAGATTAAAAAAGTGAGCTGCAGAGAAAGTTACCCAAGGTGAACAAAGTTTATTCAGTAAAACCTCCGTAATGGACCCTCTTGACAGATTTGTAATCCCCAGTCCCAAAGTATATACTGTTCAATATATTTACCTCCAAATAGCAGACCCTCTGAATAATATCTTGGTCATAAGACAGTAGAAACTATGGATTTTGAAGGACAAAAATCGTCAAATTTTTGCTGCAACGATTTTGTTGAACTTTTTTGAACAGAAATAAACTACTGTTGGTCCTCCAGATCCCCATTACAAAAACTACTGGTTGGTGGTTTCAATATGGCCTACCTTTTCTTAAAAATGGGTAAAACTTAAAAAAAAAAAAAATGAAAAAAAGATTCACGCACAGTTTTCAAACTAATTCAGCATGTTTGCATTTCCTTTAGTCTGAACACTAAAGGAAATGCAAACAATTCCATAATGATTGATGAAGATCTGCAATTCGAAGAGGTAATGAACAACGTCGAGTTTGTTGCTTTGTAAACATCAGAAGACAATTATTTGATTGAGGAAGCAGCTCATTGCACTTATAGAAGAGGTAAGCAATTTTTTTTTTGAAAGATGCTGTGAAGCATAGTAAAGCATTACAAGAGTTTTTGGACACAAAGGGGGTTACAAGGCAATTAATATTGAAAAATTTAAGAATACATTTTATAAACATGCTACAAATTGCCAAAAAAATAAAAATAAATGCTTTTATCATTTTTGTTCTGCACCAAAAACTGCTGACTAATTTAATTAAATAAGCAGTAAGTACATGCATTTCAAAATTCATAGTGTAACATATTTTACTGTTACACATGTTTAAACATACGACAAAACACATATTGTATGCATCATCACTGGCGGTCGTAGTGAGCAATGAGTTTGCCTCCTCGGGGTGCTCCATGGTAACAACGGCACACACAACAGCAACTAGGGCCTCTGTGAATCTTGGAGAGGTGCCAGCTAGTTCTGTGTGACATTGGTGAAAAGACCCCAACTCACTGGGTTTTGTTCCAGAATCCTTAGGTTGAATGACCACCTGGAACAGTCAGCTGTGGGCTCTGCATTGAGAATGGTTTGTGTGTTATCCAATACTTTTTTCAACCACAAGTATATCCACACACATATACTTGGGAAAATCTTACTCTTGGTCAAAAGAGTGCGATAGATTTTGTTGTCTATGATCAGCGTCTGAAACACTAAGTTGTTGACACCCGTGTGATGAGAGATGTGAATGTTGGTTCTGATCATTACTTGGTAGTGTCACGAGTGAAACTCAATGTTGGTTGGAGGAAAAGGAATAGAAAGAGGCCCAGGATAGAAATAATAAAGGTTGAAAGGCTTCTTTAAGATCATCAGCATTATTCTGACTTAGAGAACGACTGAAGGAGCTGAAGTCTTGCGAGAGGGAAGGAGTGGGAATGTTTTAAGAACTGTGTTGTCACTGCTGCTAAAGAGCTCTGTGGCACCACAATAGTGGATAACAATAGAGGTGATGCTTGGTGGAATGGTGAGATTGAAGAGGCAGTAAAGAGAAAGAAGGAAGCCTATTTGGGGATGTTGCAAGGTAGAGTTTCTGTGGATGAATAATGCTGTAAGAGGCGTGAAGCTGCTTTGCCACAGTAAGGCAAAAGATAGGAAGGAGAAGGTGGAAAGATAGGAAGCCTTTCTGGAAGTACACAAGACTCAGGACAAATAGGGGAAACAAAGTTGTAAGTTGTGTGAAGAATAAGATTGGGGAAATGATATGGAGCCCAATGAGTTAAGTGAAAGATGGGGTGAATACTTCTGTGAGTTATTAGATCAGGAAAGCAAAAATGATTCTGAGACAGATGCAGATGAGGGATGGAAGCACAGGAGGGATCTCAAGAGAAGAAGTGTGTAAAGCTCCAAAATCTCTTCAGAACGGTAAGGCTGCGGGAGTTGATGGCATAACTGCAGAGATTCTGAAATATGGTGGCAACTAATTGACTTGTTAACTCAAATTTGCCAGTTGTGCTGGGAGTTGGGAACGGTCTCTCGGGATTGGAAGGATGCTATTATTGTTCCCTTGTACAAAGGAAAAGGTGATCAGACTGAATGCAAGAACTATCGTAGTATTAGCCTACTAAGTGTGCCAGGGGAAGTGTTTGGTAAGGTTGTTATTGAAAAAATATGGGGTTTTACATCAGAGGAAGTGTGGGATGTTCAGAGTGATTTTATGCCTGGTAAAGGCTGCACTAACCAAGTTTTTGCATTACGCGTGATGATTGAAAAGTATCTGGCTGTAGGAAAGAAAGTTTGGACTGCCTTCATAGATTTAGAGAAAGCTTACGACTGAGTAAATAGGACACTTTTGTGGAAGGTATTGAATAAATATGGTGCTACTGGGAATCTACTTAATAGTGTAAAAGCCATGTATGTTGGTAGAGCTTGTGTACGAGTGAGTGGCGTTTTATCAAAATGGTTTTCTATTGGTGCAGGAGTCGGACAAGGTTGTGTAATGTCACCATGGCTGTTTAACATATTTATGCATGCGTGATGCTAAAATAGATAATAGTGGTTTATGTTTTGGTGATATCCATGTGCGCAGATTGCTGTATGCTGATGACACTGTCCTGTTGGCAGAAAGCAAAAGTGATTTGCAGAGAATCTATCCAGGATGTACGAAGTTTGCATGAAAAACTAAACTGAGTATAAATAAGGGAAAAACCAAAGTTATGGTCTTTGAGAGTGGAACTGGTAGCACTGAATGTAATGTAAGTATAAATGACACTGTGATTGACCAGGTGAGCGAGTTTGTGTATTTAGGAAACATGTTTGACAGAGAACAAATTGGATGACAAAATTAGTAGGAGAGTGAATTCTTCATTGAAAGTCATAGTTGCTCTGGGAGGTTTCACAGGAATGATGGGTTCTCTAGAGAGTCCTGCATGGCTGTAAATGAAAGCGTAATTGTTCCTACTCTGATGTATAGTAGTGAAACCTGAGTATACAGAAGAAACATATAGAAGTCGTTTGTGTGCTGGAGAAAGGCTTTCCTATGGGGAGGTTGGGGTGGCAAGACACTGCAGTCTGATTGTGTTAGGAATGAAGATTTGTTACAGTTGTGTGATGTGAAGCAAAATGTTGTTAGCAAGGTGGAGACTAATATGCTTCAGTGGTTTGGCCATGTTGAAAGAATGAGTGATGAGATGCTTACTAAGGAAATCTTTTTAGCCCAAGTGGCAGGAAGGAAAGGCAGAGGAAGGTCAAGGAAAACATGGGTGGATCAGATTCAGGAGTGTCTGCATGAGAAAAAGATTATGAGTATGAAGTATAAGAGATCTTGTGTATGGCATGTAATGGATATCAGTGAAGCCCAAGTTGTATGTCAAGATCGCTGTAAATGGAGAAGTTTGATACAACAACAGTGAGTAAAAATATCTGGTAGTTTGCATTTCTTTTTGGAGCTAACTTCTGAATCTCAGAGAACAGCTTAGTGATATGTATGCATCGTACCTGAAAATATTGCACATGTATTGTATGTATCCACACACATTGTACTGTTTCTCATTGTAAAACAACAGCAAAAAACATTTTCAATTATTTATTTCATGTATGTAATTAATATGAAGTTTCTTGTATTGTGAGCATAGTTGGCCTCAGAAGCCAACCTCCCAAATAGACAAACTTTATATTCTAAGGTGTGTTTGGGCACGACGAAAGACTGAATGATGAGGTACTAAGTAACAAAATTCATTCAGAGCATGAAACAGGAAATTAAATGGAAGCCAAAGATATGAAAATATCAGATTCAGGAATACTAGGAAAAAAAAAGATAATGCATATGAAATATACAAAAAAGACCACGTGTGATCAATGTATGCACCAAGATCACCCTAAATATAGCAATGTTTGATACATCAACAATTATCAAAATTTAACATAATTAGTAATTATAATTTGGATGACTATTAGACTATATTTTGTTACAAAGCTAACCTATGAATTTCAGAAAACAAGTTAATGATATGTGAATGCATTTATGACATTTTAGAAACTGCCATGGACTCCCCTAAATAATGTAATTCCTCATTCTATAATATATTAATTTGAGATGCACATGAGTGAAATGACATTACAAACACAATTTTCAGATACTGTCAGATTTAAACTTCAGCTCACTTTTCTGTTATAAAGTATTTCAACTAACCTTGTGTGATTTCTCGAACTCCATGTTTATGACTGTACACGTAAGCCAAGCTGTCACCAACATTACATGTACAAACAATAAATTTGTCTGAATTCCTTAGTTGGCATACCACAGCAGCACACAAGGTAGTTAAGTTTCCTTCCTCTTGTAATATCAGATTGTGAGCAGCATGAAATGAGCGGAGCAGGCATACAAATACATCCTACAAAAACCAAAAAGAAATCAATGCTTTTTCATTTACTGTTGGCGACAGGAAAATTTCAAACATGTTTTCACACAGACTGCATTCAAATCAGATTATTTAATGGTATGATACTTAAAAAAAGGGGGGGGGCAACATCTATGCTCATAACGAAAATTTATTAATCACATGATTGTTGCAAATCTTACTTGCTAACCCTTTGCAGTTGCATATAGAAGCTCTTGTTCTGTCACTTTTTTCTCATGTGCTTTGTAACTCAATCGAAATCTACAGGTGGAGAGATTCAATGTGGTTCACCAATATTACAGGCTGCTTCAAAAAGTATGCAACCATGTTACAGACAATATGAACTTTAATTATTTTGCTATGCTAAGATACAAACTAGAAACAAATTACATACACTTTTATCTTTACAACAAGTGTTGAAATAAATGTTTGCTTTCACCTGGATGCAGATTGTACCCTTCTCATCACATTTGCAGTCACCTTACATAATGTTTATCCAATTATGTTTGCAATTTGTCTTTCAAGATTTGCTTTCAAGTCTTCAAAAGTATGAAATTAGAATTGTGAAAGAACTGACCTTTTAAATGTCTCCAAAGGGAACAAGTTAGTAAAATCATACAATGCATTGATTATGATATGCTTTCCAACATACCACAAATCATTACTCAAGTTATAAGGATAACGGCTGTGGAATAAATCTCACTCCTGTGCCCTGACCTTTGACTCAGTTTCAATAATATTCAACAGAACCGGTTCAGTATACCTCCGAAACAACACGATAAAGTTTTGTCGCAATCTAAGCATTTGTACGTAAGTTATGACGCATAACGGCGATCAAATGGATCCCGCTCCTAGGTCCTGACCTTTCACCCCATTTTTTCCCCATTTTCAAATAGGGTTCGTCCCCTACACTAAAATTTAATCGAAACCGAATAATTTTTATGTGAGTTATCGTGTGGACACAGACAGACTGACAAAGCTGGAGCATATATGCTTCTTTAACCTACGGTTGGAAAGAATAAAAAAATCTGGTGATTTTGGGGACTACTAGTTTCTTGAGACCAAGCAACGTCCAAAAACATGTAACATGACCATCATTTCATTTGCTGTATGACAGGTTGAACTCTCCTGTTGAAACCAACGTTCTCATTCATTCACTGCCAACAATGCAATAAACTGTTGTATTACATCATAAACTTCACCACCTACAGTTTTTTAAAAAACATAGGCCCAATAACACAACAGCACAAGATGGCACACCAAACTCCAATTTTTAGGGTATGCAGCAATAGTTTGCGATATGCACGAGGTTATCACTGCTCCATATTCAGCTGTTCTGACTGTTCCCATAGCCATCCAAGTGAAACTAAGGCTCATCACTAAAGTAAACACGATCCAACACCTCAATCCCATTTTCATTAACAAACTAATGAAATCAACAACAATACTGTAAATGTTTTTTTATGGTTTGGTTCTTTCAAAGTTCCTGAACGACACTAATACGATAAGCATGCAATTTAAACCTCTTTGTAGCTCTGAAAAAAGTAGCTGGTGACAGTCCAGTTTGAGAAGATAAATTTCAAAGCAATTTTTTGGACGAGTGAGTTAAATGTTTATTCCGATCATCTAGAACTTCCGCAGTTGACAGTGATGGCCAGCCTAGGCTCTTTTTGTCCTCCACACTCCCACTATCTGGAAATTTCGTAGTTAAACGTGATATTGTTTACTTGTTGGGGACTGAACACTGAGGAAGTTGCAGCTGAAACTAACGCATGTTCTTTCTTGGAAAATGACATGGCCGACGCAACATAACAGAATGGGAGCCTGAACAAGACTAGTGCGTGTCAAGGTCGTTCAACTTATTACATTGGGTGCCTGCTGCCATCTACACTGAAAACTTGACCTAACATTTGCCTGCCCATAAGTTCTTCCTTCATTTTAGAGTGGAGTCCTTTTGAAACACCCTGCATATTAGAAATAATCCTATGCTAATCATTTATGGTTAAAGTAGGAATTAATAAATGGAATATTTCAGCCATAATCTAATTCTACATTCATCAGCTGTGGAATGAATAGATATGATGTGAGGTGGGAAACACTTGATTCAATCAAATGTTGCCAGATTTGAGAACATTTTTCCAGAAGAGAGAAACATGGCACAGAAAGTCTGTTACAGATAGGAAAGGAAAATTTCAACATCCACGAGATCACAAACAGTAATTACTGGGAGATCAATCTTCGCGAAGAGATTCTTGACATTTCCAGTGCATGGCAGGCATGTATAAATGTCATTCAGGTCAGTTTTGTTTTAACCATTAATAAAGACGTGAGCAGAGATTGGTGTGGCAAAGCTCCCCGACAACAGGTATACAGTAAATGCTCAAAATGCATAGAAGCCAGTGACAGCCATCAACTACCCATTCTGAGTAACAACATTATGTCTTCTTGAACTGTTTTCATTTCATTGATTTTAACTTTGTTTTGTGACCTTCACTTTCAACTCAGCTCTACAAGTTATAATCATCAAAGTAATGTCTTTTTAGCGGTCATAATTTTGTCCATCTAAACTTTATTTTGGAATATTGAGCCTAACACCAAAGCTCAAAGCATTGAATCATCGAACCATTCCTTCACCAAAAAATTACAACAGATGTAAAATCAAATATACTGTATTAGTAAGTACATTTTAACCGCCTATAAGGACATGAGAGTGAAAAATAGAAGATTTACACAATGCAAGAAGAGTTTAAAATAGGTTAAGTACATGGTATAGACTTACCACATCCCAGTGCTTAATACAATAAAAAGTTACTTTTCCCTCACACCTATCTATTTGTTTATGAATGGGAGCAATCACTACAATAGCACACATTTCTTTTTTTGTTTTGGAGATATGCATCACAATGACAACCCATGCCTTTTTTTCTGCGGTTTTTCACTTTTGCTATGTAAATATACATTTCTATTTGCCATTGACATCACCAGTTTTAAAGGAAGACTGAAAAAACTGTCTTGCCATTGGACAGTTTACAATGCAACTAACATTTTTTTGTTTATTTTTTAACTTTTTGTGATGTACAACTCTTCCACTAAGTGGCACAAATGAAAATTTGTATTTGCCATATCTTTACTTCTACATTTCACATTCAAAGTTTTGTTTTTGATAATACAAGTCTTGAAGATTGTTCAAGAGCTTTTCATCTTTTCCTAATATATATATTTTTCTAATCAGATAACATGCTCATGATGTCCAACATTTCTTTTTTTTTTTTTTGTATTGCTAAAGGGCTTAGTACTATGACAGATAAACATTGTCCCTAATTTGCATTCAATGAAACAATTGATTTCCTTTATTTCACAAAATTTTGATTAAGTGAAATGTTCATGGTTTACTGATCAAATTGCTGAAAATTACATGTTTGATGTCTTAGTCATTTCATTTTTATAAGCCATACAAAGGAAAAAATGAGCAAAACATGAGGTTCTTTAAGGTATTCAGTACAGTTTTCAAAAGAAAATCCCGAGGAATGAAAATGTACAGCAGAATCTCCTCCTTTGAGAAGTTGTTTTGAAAACAATTTTTAATGCGGTTTAACAACTCTTGCTGATGTGAAGTGTAGGAGTCCCAACTTCACCCAAAATTATGCAATTATTAGCTTCAATGATGCAAACAAACCACAACAGACATTTATTGTGTGAGTTTCACATCACTAGAAGTAAGCTATCCAGCTGCTCTGTACCCCAGGGGCAAATTATGGGTGATTTTAAATTTGAAAACAATATTTGATAAGTTTTTAAATGTAGTTGTGATTTTTAAATTTGAAAATAATATTTGATAATAAAGTTACTCCTGAGCAATGTTCGAGAACCTGCGATTTGCAGCCTAAAGTGCCATGAATCAATAATATACTACAAACTGTGCAGTGATATTTGTTTAATGCTAGTTACATAATTAACAACTCTCTACAAGTGTGCTATGGTAAGCACACAGTTTGTCATTAATGCTACAGCTCTAACAGGGCTGGTCATTTGCAAGCCGAGTAGTTAGATGGTAGCCTCTTATGAATAGGACCAGATTCTCATGCCTGGATGTTGTGCACACCCTTCTGATGTGGTTACCTCTTCTACTTGAAATCAGCAGCTCTCAATTTGGAATAGCAACTTCTCATAGTCTTTGGTGTAATAATGTAAATTTGAAAATGACGGGTGCAGCTGAGGCTAGGCTATATCTATAGGGTAAGCCAAAAGTCACAGGACACCCTTATATTTCAGAAACAGGAATGAAAAATCTGAATGCCCTAGCAAAGAATCGGCAAGGAGGCCTATCTTTCAGACTATTTCCGGAACACGGCAGCCATCTTGAAATCTGCTATATTGGATCACTGTCAAATTTTTAAAATGGTAAGGGGGGGTCATGTTGCATACCAAACAAGACCAGAATTTTCTCAGGAATTTATTGCCGTAATCAGATTTGACATGTGTTGTGGTTCACAGGTTATCAACACAGAAAGTTGAAATAACCTCCAAAGTACCCTGTTGATGCGCAGCTATTTGATGTGTTCGATGTGTTGTCCCTGTTGCTGAACAGAGTGGAAGGCGCTTGATCCAGTCGTTATGCACCCGCAAGGGAATATTGGGAGAAATGTGGTTACTGGCCTCCAGGATGCATTGTTGAAGGTGGTGTTTGTCACAGATTTTCTCAGCATATACCAGGTGTTTCAGATGACCCGACAGATAACAGTCAAGTGGTGTGAGGTTGGGGGATCTCGGTGGCCATTCCGCAGGACCACGTTGGCCAATCCAATGACCAGGGAATTGAACATCTAGCCATTGATGAACAGTTGCTCCGTAGTGTGATCTTTTTGTGTGAAATTGGTGGTCTTTCTGGGTGTCTGTTGTTGAAGTCTGCAGCTTTGATACGGCAGCTGCGATCCCCAGACATTAGAATCACTTCAATCCTCTAGTCTTTCGTCAATGCTATCTTCAGTTGCCTGCAGCAAACAATGGTTATTTCAACTTTCTGTGTTGATAACTCGTGAACCATAACACATGTCAAATCTGATTACGGCATCAATTTCTGCCAAAATTCTGGTCTTGTTTGATATGCAATATGATCCACTTGCCATTAAAAAAAATTTACGATCCAATATGGCAGATTTCAAGATGGCGGCCATGTTCCGGGAAATAGCCTAAAAGATAGGCGGGGGGCCCCCTCACTGACTTTTGCTGGGGTTTTCAGGTATTTCCATTTTTCCTCCCGTTTCTGAAATACAAGGGTGTCCTGCAACATTTGACTCACCCTGTAATAATGACATAACAATCAGATTTTTATTTTTCTACAACAGCTGTCCAACTAAACCAAGATTGTTTTCTAAAAAATGATTCGGAGTAAACTTTTTTTTCTTTCTGTGGCTATACATAAATCCGTACCACTTTTTAGTTATCAGAACCATAGAAATGGGGGTAAGATGACACCACAAGGTTTACACCCTCCGAAATGTAATGGATAATTTTTTATTTCTAGTCAGTTTTTCCAGATGTGAATGAGGATTTCAGGGTTCGTACTCTTTTTGGGGGAAAAAATTCAAGGACTTTCCAGGCCTTTTCCAGGCCATATACAAAAAATTCCAGGATGATTACTACGCTTTACAGTATCATGCTCAAATTAGTTTTTAAAAGCAATTTCAGTTTTAAGTAATAAAAATGATGAAAGATGCAAATGGATTAGGGATGATAGGGGGGAAGGGAATAGAACTGTCCATAATTAGCATGTTCTCGTTGCGCTAGGCGCTTAAGCACTGCTGAATTCAGTCAGACCCCAATGGTCAAATGATTGAAATGTGCTGATGTTCATGGAATGAAATGGTTGATCAGTTATGATAACCATAAAAGTTCGAAGGGGGGCGATTTCTTTTTTACGTTATGCAACATTCTACATTACTCCAGTATTTATCTTGTCATCATCAACAATAGCAATGTAACTACCACTTACGATCGCGGATATCGGCCAACTGAAAATCTGCCATACAACTAAGGGATACAACACACAGGTATCATGTTACAGTGTATTGTAATTGAAAAAAAAAAAAAAAGATTTCAGAAATTAAAATCGAAAAAAAAAAAAAAAAAAACTTTCAGAAATTAATATCAAGTCATGGTGTTTCAAAAATCCGCTTTCCTTTATAATGTTTAAAAACATGTAATGTTTTTTCTTTTTTACCTGTCGTGTATAATAAAATGGGTTGATTTTTTTATGGAATCAGACGTCCATATGTCCAATTGTCTTCGTCTGAGTTCACACGTTAGCTACTGTGTACAAGTAGACATATTTTTCAGCTCAAAAATATGTAGTTTTGTATGTATTCACAGTATAACTCATTCCGTATTCCCACAGAACAAAATTCAGCAGATACAAATGAAGAACATCAAGACCCACCCAACACCATGTTTCCGATTGTCTGCTGTTTATATTCAAGAAATGCGAATATGGATCAATGGTGAATGCAGCAACTATGGTTTTTATTTATTACCAAGAAAAAAAAAAGGAGCCTGAAAGCTGTAAAAGCTGAAACGGATATTTCTCCCTCCCGAAAACATTCCGATTAAGTTCAAACAGCAGGAGCACGCGTCCACGCACACTCAACCTCTGGAATGTCCTGATGGAACGGCTTCTTTTCATTTGGCACATCGCCATAAATCACCACCTGCAGCTCGCAGTGTCTTCCTCCTTTACCTTAACTATAGGAGAAAACGCAAAAAAAAAAAATGCTGCCCAATTTTCGACAAAATGACCAAATTTACGTCATAACGTTGCAATTTACTAAAATACGTTTATCTGCTGAATTTCGCCTAAATCCATTGAAAACTTTTAATTAGATTTTTTATTAAAACAGTAACTCAGACATCTGAATAAAAATGTATGTTTGTAATTAAAATAGAGTCCATATCATCACAGAAACAAAATTTAAGGATCACTCTGTTTAAATAAACCATGGCATCTAAAAAAAAATAATTTGCTTGCTTTTCCGTAATTTATAATTGCCGTTTCTTTTTTGAATCCGATTTTGCAACGGAAGATTTTTTTTTTTTTGCATCTGCTTAAGTTTCAAACGGAATTCGGCGAAATTTGCACTAGAACTTTATTGTGATGTATTTTAACCACTGTAAAAATTTTACTGTGTTATTTTCAAAATTCCGGAAAATGGATTTCTGAAAATATCTCTTAGTCCTTTTGAGCCGTGGAAGTGATAAACAGGTGTTTGCTTTCTTCCCAACCAAGGGCTTCGGATCAGCGCTCCCAGCTGTCAATCAACCGTTGCTATGGTAACACCCTTTTCTGCTCAAGGCTCACTGTCTAAAGAGGCACACATAATAAAAATTTCCAATGCTAACTTTTTAAGTTTTAAACCGATTCAAATGGAATTTTGGGAGTGAGCTTCTGTAATCCAATTATAGTAAATGTAAAAATTTCAGCCACTTTTGTGAAAAATTCGCAAAGATAGTTTTCTTATTTTTTATCATAAGTAGCCGAAGTCTCTTGAGGGGTGGGCCGGAAGCAAGCGTCTTAATGCAATAAACAAGGAGCAGATGAATGTGTTGTTCAGGCATACTCTTCACTGGTGGATGCCAGCTGACTTGGTAAACACGCGACCCCCTTGCAAATGCTAAATGTCTCTTCTTTCCCCTTCTGTTGTTCTCAGTAGTTGTCGGACGGACATCAAGCTCAGGGCTAGAGAATGCATCAAGCTCCTTCCCTAACAGACCTGCTAGTAATCATCCAATTTTATTGCACTGGAAGTAGTGCTTCCCCCCCCCCCAGCCAAATTAGGATTTGGGCACATCCGAAACACCACTGTAGCCGGCGGTTTCTTTGAGAACAGAGGAGAGGAACTTAAAAAAATTAAGGGGTAACAGTCAGTAACACGATTTCCTAAAAGGGCATTTTTTTTAAGCACTAATTTCAAATTTCAAGGCTTTTCAAGACAGCATTAAAAAAATACCGTTTTTCCAGGATATTCCAGGCCTTGAAAACGTAATCATGATTTTCCAGGACTTTCCAGGTTTTCAAGCACGCGTGCGCACCCTGGGATTTAGTGAAAAGAACGTAATCACCCCCCCCGCTAGCAGAATCCCGGCAATGGGTGATGTATGTTGCAGATTTTATTTTGGTTCTGCAGACAAAAACAATATGGTCCCCCAAAACCTTTATTTTGGTCCAGCAGACAAAAAAAAAAAAAAAAGTCTGCAAGAGAGCATATAAAAGACAACTTTTTTATGCTCTCTTGCAGACTCCCAATCATTGGTGCAAGTTTTCCAACTCTGGGCAGAAAACTTTCTGAAAATGGAAGTTAGAGGAAGTAAAGATTTTCTCCCTCTCTCTGTCATTTTAAATATCATTTTATTGCATAAATGTTTGTGTTTCAGCTTGAAAATCCAGACAATTTCTGGAAACTGAAGGTAGATTGAGCTCTGTAATCTTAAATTCTTTTCACAATACCCTCTCTACTCTATACTGCTGTTAAATGTTTTATTCTTTATTATTATTTTTTGATTGGAGGTTTAACACAACCACTGTGAGCAACTCAATGGGCTATAAGCAGTTGCCCCCATCCCTAATTTAGGGCCACTGGTTCCAGGGAAGAGAGCCAGCGCCGCAAGACAAAAACAACATCCATGCCTCACCGGGATTTGAACCCAGACCCCTTTCGGACGAATGATCAAAAGCCATTGCTTAGACCACCGAGCCACAGGGGCCGCTAAATGCTTTATTCCACAAATATTTGCATTTCAGTTTGAAATTGGAGGAAAAATTTCTCAAACTGGAAGTTGGATGGAAAATGACTTTCTGTAGTCGTAATTTGCTTTTCCACAATGTTCCTTCAGTCCAAATATTGGTGCTAAATATCATTTTGTTGGAGAAATGCTTGTGTTTCAGCTTGAAAATGGAGGCATAAATTTCTGATAACAGAAGCTAAAAGGGAAAGATTTCTCTGTAATAGTAATGGTTCTGTTTTTTTTCCCCTCCCTGTGATGTTTCTTCTGTGCTACATTGTTGTTAAATATCATTTTATTACATAAATGTTTGTATTTAAGAATGGAAATGGAGTGGGAAATTTTCCTAAAATGCAAGTTGAGGAGTGAAAATTTATCCCGTAATCATTTTTTTCATGCCCTCTGACCTGTATTGCTACAGAGGGAGAGTTGAAAGTTTTGCAATATTTGGATCACTTTATGTCTTCATACGTGCCTACAAGACGAAAGACTCTGACTAGCATTCAAAATATAGGACATCGTGTTGCACCGTTTTTAGCCATTTGTCTGCCAGTTCTTCGATTCTGCAGTTCTTGTCCTTCGAGGCAAAGAACTTCACTTCAGCTGCCACCCTCCTCCTGGTTGTTGAAGTACCACCCAAGAAGGAAGTGAGCCATGGACGGAACAAGTAATCCGCCGGGGCAAGGTCTGGACTATATGCTGGGTGTGGCATCAGTTCGATGCTCGAGTTTTGCCTGGGTCATTCGTGCAGTATGTAGGAGAGCGCAGTTTCTGTTCACCAGTGCCGGGTACTTCTTTCCCAAATGGCACACATCCACTCCAGCTGTTCAGAGCAGAGGTTGGCATTGATGGTCCGACCATCTGGAACAAATTTGTAATGGATTATCCCCTCCGAATTCCATCAGACACAGAGCATTACCATGTGCTCAAAGTGCCCATGTTTTGCAACAGGTTCTGGAAGCTGCCTCAGGCTCAACCACTGCTGTTGTGAGTTAGAATTAAAGAAATAAACCCACTTTTCATTGCATAGTTTTTCTAGGAGTTTCGTGCACACTTCCACACGACGGTTTGCTTCAGCTGGAGTCAGTTCGCAAGGGACAATGCGGCAGCTCCTGTAGGCCTTGCAGAGGTCCTGAAGGTGACGAACCACAATAGTCTGCGATGTGCCCAGTTCGCCTGATAATCGCCGAGTGTTGGTTGTCGTATTTGCTTCTACGGCCTGGCTGCGGTGCACAAAACCTTCCCCTTTCGCATGACAAAATGTTTCGTGCTGCTTGAGCAGCGTTATGGCCAAGTTTAAACTCGTAAAGCAAAAGTTCCCTAATTAGCCGGTTGTGTCTGTTCATCTTTTAGGCGTCGCAACCACAGACAAAGACAACATGCAATGCTGTTCACAGCAACAACTACAACTTTATATCCTTTTCGACTGACTGCAGTGCATAAGCTAGTTCAAACATGTGACATACCCGCTGCAGCAGACGCATTTAGGCAAATATTGCAAAACTTTCGAATCTCCCTCTGTATCAAATTTCATTTTTATTCCATAAATCTTGGTGTTTCAGCTTAAAAATGGAGACAAATTGCCAACAACGATAATTTTCCCAAAAATACATTTTTTCTAGTAATGTTTCCTCTGTCATGTATTGTAATATGTTACTTTATTCTGCAATTGTTCATATTTCTGCATGAAAGTAAGTCGAAAGGTCTTACTTTGCACTTACAACTTTGAAAAGTGTACCAAGGAACTCTTACTCTATGCTTGCATGCTTATGTCAGTCACTGTTTAGCGTGGCTGAAATGAAAAGACTCCTGTGCAGTGATGTAATATTCACAGTTATAATGAACACATTAAAATTTCATGGTGCTGGAAAACCTCAAAACATTTTCTGAATGGGTTGAAATTTTTCACATGTGTATACATCAGTGGCGTATCTTGGGTCTGAGCCCAGGTCTCAGACCCAAGATACGCCACTGATTTATATCCCCCGTACTGTTTTTTAAAAAAATGTGAAGTTTAATTTTTAATTGTTAAATAACAGAAGTAACTTTTTTCTTAATTCTAGGCACATGCTATTGCTAACTTTATACCAAATAATTATGAGGATTAGGATTTGAACACTTGTTAGTACATGAACTCAATTCTTCTGAATACTTTATTTGTACAGGAACTCTATTCTTTGTGTTAACTTGAGTGGTACGTTTTCATAAACAGTTTCTCCTGGGTACTTTTTCATATTTAAAAAGAATGTTTTTCTCTATTGACAAAACAGCCAAGTTGCTAGAATGTGCAGGTCCTTGTGTGGCTCTAAGATATATCTTTATTCTTTTTAATGCACAAAAATTTCTTTCAGAAGTTGCAGTTGTTGATGGAAACTTTATTATATCTGATAATTTGTACACCTCACTAAACACTATGTCCAATTTATTCAACTTTATGTAACAAGTAATGTCTCTCACCGATTTGCTTTTGTACTCATGAAGGGAATAAAACACCTTCAGCTCATTTTTTAGTCTAGCTCTATCAAAATTTGAAGCATAGAGTTCTTTTCCTGACAGATGTTCAGGGAAGCTTTCACAAAATTTATCAAAACAGTTCGAATCCAACAAAGCCACGGATTTAAAATATAATATCACCGATTTTAATTCATTGACACTTCATACAAACTGAAACAACTCTCACGAAACATGTGCTGTTGCGGGCGGGAGCATACAAGTGACTGAGGTAGTCTAAGTCTTCTGAGCGAACCGCTGCCCAAAGCAATGGCCCATTCATGTTGTCATGGAAATGCTAGCAGGTGATCTTATGGAAGGTCTTTGAATCAGAACAGCGAAGACTCTGGAAGAGCTGGTTGTGTTACACAGTTGGTCTTCATTCGCCAGACTGAGTCAAAGAAGCAAATCAGCAAGTGTTTTTTCGCAGCAAAAACAGACATATCTTAATACCATTGATATTCGACTTATTCATGTATATTTAATTTACTTATTTGTGCATTCTCTGGGCTTTGCAGCTAGCCTAGAATATATGCCACTGGTATACATTACAGTGAAGAACAAATTTAGGGGAGTAAGACCTGAAAATTTTTATAATTTATTTTACACATACATACAACACTTGTATATAAATAGGTAGAAATTACTGTCACTTGGAAAATGTGTGGCTATGTGCCACATGTTATTTCCATAAGCTCATAACCAAGATGTCTTTTTCAATAAAATCTTTATACGAATTCCAGTTTTTAACAATATAGTAAAAATACTTTATCCTACAGGAAAGCAGTTTAGCATGTAGCAAAAAAAAAAAAAAAAAGTAGGAAACAATTTTGTGCATGTTCCTTTCTTTTCATAACATTAATTCTTTTTCATCATCTATACCTTCCGACTCCTTACATAGCACCACTCCTATCTCAGACCAGAACTATTTCGTAGTTTTTCCACTTTTATGTGTGACACTTGACATTACATGATCACTATAGAAAACAACTGCTCATAAGTGCTACAGTAACAAATACAGCAGACAGGCTTTGTTACATGAATTTTAGGAGGGCACCAAATCTTACAAACTTCTGGCTTGTGAACTTTAATTTTACAAATAACAATCAGAGTTCAAATTTTCACTTATCTACAAGAGAATCATTTGTGTTTTACATATGATTATGACGATCTTCAAAATCAGATACAAAAAAGTTAAATTAAGATTTAAAATACCATTTCATTGTAACTATGCAAAAAATTAGTAATGTATCATTACTTACCATCATAGTCGTGATAATGAAGTAAAACATACTTGTTTATTAATGGGTGTGCAGTTATTCTGGAGACTATTCTTCAGCCCCATGTTATGAAATTATATAAAATATTTCTCCTCCCCAAAAAACAAAGTTACCACCATAATACTGCTCAATTTGGTTAATGTGGGCCCAAGTTGGACATGCATATCTTCAAAGTACTTCACTAAAAGGGGATTTTAGTAAAGTAGTTTGAAGATATTTACTAAAAAGGGGTTTTAAGTGAAGTATTTGTAGATGTGCGTGTCTGACACAAGTCCACATGGACAGAACTCAGTACGTATTATGGTGGAAACTTCGTTTTACACAGGTGAGGCATTTCATATAATTTCCTAACATGTGGCTCAAGAACAGTCTCAGATAAGTACACTCCTGTTAATAAACAAATACACTCAATGGACAAAACATTACAGATATCTACCCAATAGTGTGTTGGTCCTCCTCTAGCAGAAATAACAGCCTGAACATGCCAAGGCATCGACTACCAGATGCTGGAGGGTTTTTAAAGGTAACACCAGCCATGCCTGTTGCAGCATTTTCCACAATTTCATTCGAGACATCAGTCCAGGACCCATGGATGTTCCAATCCACGGCATCCTAGAGAGCTTGCACAGGGTTTATCCGGGGAACTTGGGGGCCACTGGATGGTTCCAAACTCAGATGAGTGTTCCTTGAGCCATGCCTGGATGATTGCAGCCTGGTGGGGCAGGCACATTGCCCTGCTGAAACAGACCATTATCAGCAGAACGGGTGAAGTCCATGAAATAGGTGATCAGCTATCACATGCTGGCAGTGCACAGTGGTTAAGGACCTCTCCAGACACAGTAAAGGACCTAATATGTGCCATGAGAAGGCTTCCCAAACCACAACCATCTTGAACAGAGCCGACCTAGCACAGCCAGGCATTGGCCTCATGCTGTCAATGCAACACTCATGCCCCCCAGCACAACTGAAAAAGGGATTCGTCTGACAACCCAACATGGCGCCACTCTGCAGAGGTGTAATTTTGATGTTACCAGCACCAGGCAAGGCATAATTTCCAATTATGAGCAGTCAACAGGAGCACACGATGAGCAGGGCATCAGCTCCCATAGCCCAAGATACGCAGCATGCACTTTACTGTTCACTCGCTATCGCTGCTTAGGCCTCCAACATTTAACCTGGATGTGATTTGCACCACTGTTGCCAAGCTGTCCGCTTGCTCTCTGGGTGCAGATACATCTGTCAATGGTATACTTGTGGCACACCCTTGACATGCCCCCCCAGGAACCCCAGGGTTCTTACCAATTAGGTGATTAAACAACCCATCAGTCTTGTGCCAACAATGCATCCATGAACAAAGTCTCTCAGATCACCATGTTTGCCCATGTTTGTAGATTGTGATATACTGTTGGGAAGCCCTGCTGTCAGTCTATTTACTGCCTGCGCTCAGTTTGGGTATGTTCCACTCTGCACGGGGAATGCCAACGTTGACTGCCCATCACCCCTGTTTTGTCTATTGAGTATGTTTTACTTCATTACCATGACTATGATAGTAAGTAATGAAATATTACTAATTTTTTTTATAGTTACAATGAAATGGCATTTGAATTTTTAGTGCCTCAGGGGTATGGTAATAAATACAGAATGGACAATGGTTATATTAATCATTGGACTTGTTTATTATTTTAGAGCAAAATTGTTAAAACACTTTTAGAGCACTTAAAACTAGTCTGAATTTAGCCACTTTCTTTGTTCATTTTTAGCTTTCAAGCTCACCAACAGCAAGAAATAATTCACATCAAAATATAGTTCATTAAATGTATGGAGATGCAGAATAAAAATTACTATGATATTTTGAAAGACAAAAGTTCATAATATTTCTATAGCACAAAGAGAGAGAGAGTTAAATGCTTACTGTGTTTTAAGCATGTTTAATTGTAACTGCATTTTGTTTTTCATTACAATTACTACAATAAAACCAAAAAGATGTTATCTTTTCATATTTAAATAAAACTTACCATTGTAGTCTCAACTCTTCCACCTTCTCGGTACAAAGCATTGTTTAGGTATTCCATACAACCATGGACAGCACAGCGAGCAGCAAGACACGATTTCTCACCCCAGTTTACCCCATCAGCCAGAATCAATATGGCACTATTTTCTCTCATGCATACAGCAAAGGCATCAGCAACTGGCTCACCTGAATAGTAATACATACAGAGACCAGTAACTTAAACAGAGAAAAATGATACATGAAGGTTTGCTAACAACAATGCCCTCATGAAAACAATTCATTTTAAAAGTTAGAGACAAAGGAGTAGACTTAGGCATGAACATGCAACTCTTTAAACAAATAAATATTTAAATTACATCATTGTCAACCATTATTATCAATCCACTGCTGGATGAAGGTCTCCAAGTTTCTTCCACAACGGTCTGTCCTGCACCAGTCTCCATGTCACTCCAGCATGCTTTCAAATTTCATCCACCCATCTTAAATTACATGCTCAATAATTAAAAAACACGGAAGCTTTCAATTGAGTTTGGTCCTTTTCAAATTTTGTTATGAAGGACGATAGCAGGTAATCGCAAGTTTCATTGTTACTTTCCATTTAAAATTCATTTCCAGATTAATAAAATGCAACAAGGAAGGACTGCATTTACAGTGTTTCATACACGAGACAGATGACGAAGAAAGAGGCTGAACTTTTTAACTGGGGATAAACCGGAACAGGCCGTCAAATAAGTGTGAATACAATGCAGCAAATTTTTTTCACTGTAATTTATTTATGTACATATTAAAATGCTGCACATCACTGCATTCACAACAAACTAAATTGGTTTTAAAAGACACCGCTTTGTACAGTTTTTTTTTTTTTAGATCAGTTAAAGTTCCATTTTGTGAGCAAGCCTTGCTTTCTTCTCCGCTTTTGTTGACTCAGTGTGTGTGAGGGGGGGGGTATGATTACAGCAGAAATCTTCGCTCTGTTTGACTTCCACTTTTGGAAACGCTCCTTTTATTTTCAAGCTGAATCACAAATATTTATAGAACAACATTAAAATGATATTTAAGAATACTGGGAAGATGGGACATCACAGGAAAAAAAAAAAAATGCTATTACAGGAGCAACCTTTATTCTCATAACTTAAAGTTTTTGAAACATTGAATTCCATCCTCAGAAGAAAAACGACCCCTACCTTCCTCCCCTTCCAACCACATACTACCCTCTACCCCAACCCCCTCCAAACCTGTTTAGTTATGCATCAATCTCGGAAGTTACCTGAATGATGATGGAAAAGGCAAAATTCCTTGAATCCGAGGAATAATCCCACGCTTAAAATTACAGGGAAATTTTCGCCCGCTCTAAACTTTCACTTTCAGAAACTGTTACCTACAAGTTTCAAGCTGAAAATATAAAACATCGTGCAATAAAATTATATTTAACAAGGCAACATTACAAGGAATTACGATTACATGAAACATCTTCACTTTGTTTCTTCTATTTTCAAAAGACGTAATACCGCTCAGACAAAAACCATCCCTCCCCCAACTAAATACCCCAGAAATTTCTCTTCAATTTTGAGTCGATCTCGGGGATAACCCAAATGATACCCTCTAGAAATTTCACGAATCTGCATAAGAATCTATAGTGTTTGGGATAACAAAAAAATTCCTGAACTATCAATTACAAGAAGTTCTTTTCACGTACTCAAAAAATAGCCCCACTGAAAACTTAAAAAAAAAAAATGCACATTCCAGCTCAGAAAAAAAAAAGAAATTAAATTTATTAAAGATACAGCAAAACAATTTGAGTGTTCAAACAGAATAGTAGACATTATTTATCAATACAAGCATTATAAAAATAAAAAAAATTAAAAAAAAAAAACAGTAAGGAAGAAATGACCCACAGAGAAAGTTATCCAGATATAAGGAATATTACTGCCACTTGTAATATTTGTAAGAAACACTGCTGGTTATTCATGCAAATCAGATTATGACTTTGAATTGCTTTAGTTTACTGTTCTCACCATGTAACAACATATCAGAAAATTTCACCCTGCAGTGGGAATTGAACCCGCATCTTCCGATTTCCATTCACACATGCTACCTGTTACACCACCCAAGACAATGAAGTTACAAGTTTACCTGAATCTACACAATTGCTTCTTAGGAAACTGAACTTCAGATTTTTGCTAGTCAAAGCAATCTGATGCTTCATTGCAGTGTACTTCTATGTGATGTACAAGCTGTGACAATTTAATTCCTGGAAAGGTAGCTTAGTGTCGCCCTTGTGGCGATGTGGGCAGAATCACGTGCATGTGCGCGTCTGAGCATGTCTCAAGTAGAGCATGCGTTAACTGCAGACCAGTAGAGCCATTTGTGAGTGAGCAGTTGTGAAAGCAATGCAAGTCTGTGTGTTAGTTTTGAGGTAAAAATGGGTTATAGAAATTTAGAGCAGTACATTAACATCAAATTCTGTAAGAAGATTGCTAAAGGTGCTACTGAAAAGTTAGAGCTATTGAAACATATGATGAGGATGCTATGAAAAAGTCAAATGTCAGAGTGACATAAGAGAAAAAATAAATAAAAGCATGCACATCACGCTCGCAGTTCAAGACCATGTTCCTATGGTTTTCCGATTATAAGGGAATAGTTCATGAATTCATTTAACAGAAACAAAGTCCACCAAACAATGATATTTAGAGGTGTTGAAAACGTTGTGGGATTCTGTTCAAAGGAAAATAGCTGAACTGTAGCATGACAATGCCCCAAGCCATGATGCCCTCAGTGTTCACGACTTCCTGGCTAAGAAATCAATTGGCAAATTGGATCATTCACCCGATTTATCTCCTGGTGATTACTGGCTCTTCCCCAAAATAAAAATTTCCATGGAAGGACAAAGATTTTCAGACATTTCTGACATCCTGAGTACCATGACAAAGGAACTAAAGAGTATTCCAGAAACAGGAGTTTCAGATATGTTTCCAGCAATGGCAACATAGTCTTAACTAAATGCATAACTGCGGAAGGAGATTACTTCAAAGGTGACAATAGCCATTAGTACACAGATATGCACACATTTTTTCTACAGGTGTATTCCAGGAATTAAACATACATGAGACTGCTGAAGGAAAAAAAAAGATTAACTTTTTTTAACCGCACAGGTGAAAAATAAGAATGTACTGTGAAACAGCGTGAATATAACGCAGCACGAGCTAGATCAAATTGTGCACTAAAATTTATTATGTAAATATTAAGCTGGAGCACATCACTGTATTCAAAATATATAATTTTCTTTTTTTCCCCCATTTAACAGCAACACAAGATAAATGTAACATCGCAGAGAAAAAAAAATTACGATTACCAGGGAAATCTACGCTCTGTCCAACTTCCATTTTAGGAAAGTTTTCCTCCATTTTGCAGCTGCAAAACAAGTATTTATGGAATAAAATTTTATTTAACAACACTACTGGGTACAAGAAACATCGCCATGAAAAAAGGATTACGAGAGAATCAGTCTAACTTCCGTTTCCGAAAGCTTTGAAAGTCAGAATTCCGCCTACAGACAGAAAACCACCCCACCACTACCTCCACCAATCTCTCCCAAATTTCTGTTCAGTTCTGCATCGATCTTGAGAACCATCGAAATGACGATGGAAAAGGCAGAATTCTTCAAATCCACTGAAGAATCTCGTGCCTGAAGATCACAGAAATTTTCGTGCCAAGTTCCGTTTTCGGAATTTTTCTTCCATTTTCAAGCTTAAATGCAAATATTTATGGAATAAAATTATATTTAACAATACTGTGCAGAAGAAATCTTGCGAGAAAAAGAAATCAAGATTACGGGGAAAATGTTCACTCCTTTAACTTCCGTTTTCAAAAGTCTTGAAAAACGAAATACAATTTCCACCCCCCAACTAATCCTCCAAAATTTCTCTTCAGTTTTGCATCGATCGAGAATAACCTAAATGATGACAAATAAAAAAAAAGTGGAATTCCGTGAATCCGTGAAAGAATCTCAGGATTAAATTGTCACACCTCATATTGGTGATTTAAGTACACTACAATGAATCATCATCCAACAGTGAATGTTTTTGCATGCTGCTGGTATAGATGGCACTATTTATCACCAGTGAATGTTTCTGCATGCATTCATACAGATGGCATTACTTATTACCATGATATCACACAAAATGAAAAGAAAGACTTTACCAGGCAAAGTACAAAGGAATTACCGTATTTTTTGAAATATAGAACACATCGGTATAAGAGACATTTATAAACTTTTCACACTATATCTCAATTAATACATTTTACTTGAAGTCAAAGTCTGTATACTAATTACCAGACCTGTCAGAACTTATACAGCACAATGAACACCAACTAGGATTCATAGTGCCATTTCTAAAGAAGGTACAGACACATAGGAACTCTTGCCACACAAGCTATGACTCATCTCTCCTCTATAAGTTGAAACAGCTTTTTTCTAAATTATTATTTGGGGTTTAACAACCACCGTGAGCAACTCAGTGGGCTATAAGCAGTCACCCATCCCTAGTTTATGGCCACTGATTCCAGGGAAGGGCGAGAGCCAGTGCTGTAAGACAAACACATCACCCATGCCTCACCGGGATTTGAACCCGGACCCATCCCAGATAGTCAGTAGCCATTGCTTAAACCACTGTCACCGGGGTGGCCAGAATCAGCTTTCCAGACCTGTTCATAATCAAATAACTTTAACCCACAACTGATCACAGAAAATGAACACTGCACACAGTACTATGTTCAATTTTGTTTTCCTTTGCTTGAAACACGGACCTACTCAAATGCAGTTTTTTGATCTCAGAATGAAGATGAAAAAGTTTCTGATCACAACCATGGAAAATAAGTCTGAATTGTAAAAGATATGAATAAAAGTCAGGTATTTCAGAAATCTTTTTTTTTTCATCATCTGTATAAACTACATTTGCTAAGTGAAATAGAATCACAGGATGCTGAAATATAAGTAGACTGCAGAGATTTCATGTGAATGAAGCTTGTAAAGTATAAAACCTCTGAAAACAGTTGTAACCATGGAGCTGAGATGTTTAACCCTCAGGGGGGGGGGTATTTCCCCTGTGCTACCTTATTTTCTGCTCTATGTCTGACCAACATTCTTCCCATGAGCATTTGGCTATGTGGACAAAAGCTGTTTCACTAGCGGCCGAGTTTTTGACATTCCCCTTGAGAGGGGGGGGGCAAGACTGTACTGATTGACAGCCATGATAATGGGATTAGACTAATAGCCCTGTGCCTCCGGTAAGAGCAGGAAAAGGGGGAGGGGGTTTCCTTGTATCGCATACCCACGGTACAACACATCCAATGTTCCTGGGGTCATGAAATACTTACATATAAAGTTAGTTTCATAGTGATTGTAATCTATTCCTCCAGCATAAGCATATAAAAGCCGGAATAACATCTACAATGTAAAAATAAGCGTTTAGTCACCAACAATTACTCTAACCTATTTTTGGTCTATAGAATTTTATCGTTTTCATTTAATTTCCCTTCTTTACATGACTTGAAAAAAAAACATGTCGTTCGCTGAGGCTTAGTAGGCAGAACTTCTTGCGAACATTAATGTATTTCTGTCCTCTAAAAATACAATAAACACCCAGCCTCCCCTTCGATAGAAAGGGCACTTTTATGTGATCTAATGCGAAAAAAATGTGGTGTAGACTGAAAATTCAAAATTCTTTGCATTGAATAGTTTCATTGCCAGTTATTGCTATTTATTCGGATCAGTACTATGTGCTCACATTTGTAATGTGTGTTATACACCAAGCAGTCATCAGTAATTTAAATAAGTGCCAAATAGTCTGAATGTTTACCCTTTAGAGGTCTTAAATTTATATGCATGCATTAGTTACAAAAATGTGTTTATCTGGGAAACTAGAAATCAAAAGCATACAAATATGCCTTTGCAAATAAACAAAACTAATTGTTTGAAATAAATTATTGCAAACTGTTTGACCTTTGAAACAGTTGAGTAAGGGTTTATGTTATTTGCAGCGCAATCTGTATGAAACAGTACTCTTATCTGACGAGGTTTTTACCTGAAAATGACCACTTCCCAGAAAAGGGGAACAATCATTGACATTTCTTGAAAAGAAAAAAATCCGTATTCCCTCTTCTCCCACGCTATTTCTAAAATTTGAGTGCTTCAGAATTTTAAAGCATTGAAAAAAAAAAAGTCCATGGTACTGTTTGAGAAGCAATATTTTTACAACGTTAATTCACCCCCAGAAATGAAATTCTGATCACACCACTACAAAACAGTCATCAGCGATAATTCATTTCAGCAACGCAGAATAGCTGAGCTGCGTAATTGTAGTATTAAACATTTTGCATATTAAATGAAACTTTTCCTCAGAATGGAGCAAGTTCCCTCCATGTCATTCTGGCGTGCTTTCGAATTTCATCCACCCATCTCCCACAAGGTTTTTTTTTCTGCGTCCTGTCCTGTTCTTTGGCATCCAGTCTGAAATTTGGGTTCTCCATCACTGGTCCGTTCTTGCGATATATCCAGCCCATTGCCATTTCAGGGATTTTACTCTGATGATAATGTCTTCTGCACTTGTCATTCTTCTGATCTGCGAGTTCCTCTTATCATTCCTGGTTACACCAATCGTACATCTCTCCATCTTTCTTTCAGTTGTCTGCAGCCTCTGTGTGTCTATTTTAGTTGTGCTCCATGTCCAAAATTCACAAAAGTGCCAGTGACAAGGACTGAACCCACATCCTTCTGCTCCGGAGCCGAATGTTTTCCCAAATAAGTTACACCGACACAATTTATTGCTGCAACTTTGCCATCTTGATATGTGCTTTATCTCTGTAGTATGGCACAGATTTTTATTTCTTAAGAACTGGAAAGATGTATTGATTAAAAAAAACTTATTTTAAGACAATGTATTTTGCTCTTGAAAATTGTGTTGCGTTTCTTTAAAAAGCACCCCAACCAAGTTTTATACGCCGATTAATTTCTTCATCAATCTGACCCTCACTTGATATCTGTTGCCAAAGGCAAATGTAGGCATAGGTTACCTTCAAATTTTCCTCAATCAATAAATAGTCATTTTTTGTAAAAGCATTGCACATCAGTTCTTTTTTTTTTTTGAAACTTCACTTTTAATTCCACTCCATTTCATTGTCAAATTTCTTGGATGATATTTTGCAGCTATGAAAGAGTAGCTGCAAAAATGACTCATCAGCAAAGGGAAGATGAGTTAAATAATCTATGTTAATAAGGATCACCTTGTTTTCCCACTTCAAAGATAGAAAAACATTTTGCAATGGAGCAGGAAGAGTTTGGGAGATATGGTGTCACCTTTTCTCACTCAGTTTCCAATTTTTATTTGTGCTGTATTCTTTAATATCTGAACATTTGCACTTGCATAGATGTTATTAATATGTATGCCTCTTCAATAACACAAGATTTCAAAGCCATTGTAACTGCTGATGGCTTTGCTAAATCAAAGGCTTTTACAAAAAACAATAAAAGCCATACATAATAGGAGTTCATATTCTAGTTCTTAAAATTTGTTCGTTTAGTACTTGGATACGATCTATTGAGCTGTAGGCACTCCTGAATCTAGCCTGTTCGTTGAGCCATGTCTAGTGTTGCCTTCAAGAGATCTGAAAGAAGTTCAGTAAAGATTTTATAAACTAATGATAGGATGCTGAATCTCGCACCCCCCCCTGACGACCGTAGCAGTATAAGTGCACCAATTAGGAAAATGTTATCCTATACGGACCAACCCGCTAGGCCGGAGTGGTGAGGGTAATCAGAAAAGTCCCACACCAGAAAAGTTCCAAAGTCCCCACTTTCGAAAATGTTCCCCATAGGAAGTCCCCCACAGGAAAACTCCCCTTTTTCAGTCAGGGACCATGCACAAATTGCATTTGACACAAAATATCGAACATGGGGGAGATTTCCAGGGTGTTTAAAACAAGATGCAGCAAAACAGCGTGCACAAAGATGTGGGGAAAATTTCCAGGATCTGCATTTCAAACATTTATCGCTGTTTATAGTAAAAAAAAAGTCTTTAAAGTAGCTGAATGAGGTAGGAGAAATTTTCGGGTTAGTATTTCCACTCTTACAGCGGTTTTTAATGGAAAACATGTCTTGCAGTCAGTAGGATGACGGGTGGAGGAAAATTCCTGTTTAGTATTTCAACTCTTAAACACGCTTTTTTTTTTTTTTTTTTTTTGTGAAAAATGGTCTTGCAATCAGCAGGCAGACAGGGTGGAAGAAAATTCCAGGGTGGGCATTTCGACTTTCAGGATGGGGTGGGGGCAATTTTCGGTGTCATTTCTATTTCCATCCACTTTAAAACATTCAGCCGTACAAGTAACACATGTGGGGGAAATTTTCGGGTCGGCATTTCAAACCTTGATCGCAGTTTACAGTACTGCAAGTAGCTGGACAAGATGGTGGAAATTTTCGGCTTAGTATTTTGACTGTTACCATGCTTTTTGTGAAAAACAGTCTTGCAATCAGCAGGCTGACAGGGTGGGGGAAATTCTGGGTACGGCGGTAAGCAATGATAATTTGAAAACATAGAAAATTTGAAAGGCATGGAAATTGTAGTTTACATGCAACACTTTTGAGTATACAAGCCCCCTCCCCCAGACGTCACGTGACATACAGAATCACAGAAATATTAGGAATAAACGTTTATTGTAGTAGAACACATGTAGCAATTAAGAAAACAAACTCTTCAGGAGTCGAATGACTGAGTGCACCATGTGACAAATTCGTGTTTTAGTAATTGTTGAAATTTTACAGGCGAGCCCGGGCCTTGGAAACAGGAGAAATATAGGGGCCTGGCTGGGCTTTCCAAATTAAGGCCCGTGCAGACCTCTAGGCTGAGCCTCCCCCTCCCCATCAGCCTGTGTATTGCAAGACCATTTTTCCCGAAAAAGCACGGTGACAGTCAAAATACTGACCTGGAAATTTCCCCCATCTCATCCAGCTACTTGCAGTACTGTAAACTGCGATAAAGGTTTGAAATGCAGACCCTGGAAATTTCCCCCACTTATTTGTGCTACTTGTATGGCTGCATGTTGTTTTGAAGTGGATGAAAATATAAATGATGACACCTGAAATTTCACCCACCCTGTCCGCCTGCTAACTGTAAGACAAGTTTTCCATTAAAAACCGCTGCAAGAATGGAAATACAAACCTGGAAATCTCCCCATTCAACACTGCTAATTGTAAACCGATTTTTACCCTAAAAATCAATAAAAGTTTAAAATGCCGACCCCAAAATTTTCCTCCACCCTGCTGATTGCAAGCCAGTTTTTTCACTAAATAGCACGGCAACAGTCTAAATACTAACCCGGAAATTTTCCCCATCCTATCCAGCTACTTGCTGTACAGTTTTTTTACTATAAACAGCGAAAAATGTTTGAAATGCAGACCTCTGAATTTCCCCCCACATATTTGTGCAAGTTGTTCGTCTGCATCTTGTTTTAAACAGCTGGAAATGGAAATGATTATCCGGGAAATCTCCCCCACGTTCGATATTTTGTGTCAAATGCAATTTGTGCATGGCCCCCAACTGAAAATGTGGGGGAGTTTTCCTGTGGGGGCTTTTCCAATGTGGGGACTCTTCCGTCCATCGTGGTGAGCTATGGTAAAGCTCCCTCTCCCCTTTCCCCAAAATGTCCATGTGGGAGATGGGTGGATGAAATTGGAAATCAGGCTGTATGGAGGAGACTGGCTGAAGACTGACTGTTGTGTTAAAAGACATGGCGAGACCTTAGTGACGATCTTAAATATTCCTGATGATCACACACACGCACGCCTGCCCCGTGGAGTCGTCGTCTAAGCCCTAACTTCATACCATTCGTCCGAGATTGGTCAGTGTTCAAAACTCTGATAATGCATGGATGTTGTGTTTGTCTTACGACAATGGCTCTCTACCATTCCCCTTTCTACAGAAGCAGTGGCCCTAAATTAAAACTGGGAGACTGCTTATAGCCAATTGAATTGCTCAAGGCGGTCGTTAAACTTCAATAAAAAAAAAAAATTTACAAGAGTGCCGCTTTGCTATTCTGGATGACTCAAATGAGTTATCGCACATCCAACTGATTTGTAGTGGCGAATTCAGAATTTAATTTCTGGGGTTGAGGGGACAATGTAAGAATATTTGTTTGCACGCACGTCATTGATCGTAATTTTTTTTTCTAGTGCTTTAGTTTCCTGAAACATAAGTTTATCAAAAAATTAGGTCGTGCGAGAGGGAAGACAGGATGGGAATTTTTTTTATTTCAAAAACAGTATTTAGCGATTTTTCTTTTCAGATTTATTACTTTAAATGCATACTTTGTTTACTGTGCACACTGTTTCACAGCACACTGCTGTGTTTTTCCAGTTTTATCTACATTTCTCTCCCCCCCCCAGGGTTGAGAGTTAATTTGATCATAGTCCCAAGATTTCCATCAAGTTCAATCCGCTATTTATCAGGAACAACATACCGCATTTTCTCCATAATCGAAACACATTTAAGTTATCACTCAGAATGGCGTTTATATGGATTTCCGCACCTATGTCTTGACCTTTGGTGTAATTTCGATTAAATTCTATAAAGTTTTACTAAAAATAATAAGCGTGCCACGTAACATTAAGATTTCTCTCAGTAAAACGTTTTCTCAACTTCTACGTCATTGATACTCGTATTAATTTATCAACCGTAAAATTTTATTGACATGTCCTGCCACCCCTGCTTGCCTCGTCCCTGGTTCCCAATTCAATTCTCAGAAGGTCAAGAAACTGCAATTTTCATACGGCCCCTAGAACATTTGTGGCTAGTTGTCCGAACCCCAATCTTGACCAGATAGTTGAAATTTAAGACTTTCTTAATGAAAGAATGAAAAAAAAGGCCATGATTTTAACAGACGTTAGAGATAGTCAATAGTTGACATTTTTGAGAAGTGGGCATTTTTCCCTGTGAGCATTCTTTCATACATTGAAACAATAGGTTACTTTCAAGACAGTGGAAAATTTTGAAGTGCAGAAATTAAAAGAGCTTTTTTATATGGACGTACGCGTTATCCAAAATAGGCTGTATATGGAGTGCGCAATCAGTACTGGTTACAGGGAGTTTAATAATTAAGTTTCCAATATTTTTTAATACTGGAATGTTAGTTTAGCAGTTTATCGTTTAAAGTATTTTACTATCTAGTCCTCATGCCTCTCTGGTATGCTGTAAGTTACAAGGTAAATACTTGTTATGTGCAAATATGTTACTGAAAGGTATAGTAAAAACCTGAGAAGAAATTAAAAAGTTCCTGTGCGACGCAATTTTACTTCTAAAATTTCACATAGCCCTAATGATTTCCTCTAAGAGCCCGCCATAGGGGATAGGGAGTAATCGGGGTGGGGGCTTTGTTCGCACTCCTTGGGTCATGGGATTTTGTTTGGTTAAACTCCATTCATCAATTAACAACTGATATGGGGGCATGTCTTAGGTTACCACACAGGGAAAAGGAACAAACGTCTTGACTTGCTCTTTGCGATGTTGGAAAATCTTTTACAGGCCGTCTCAGCTCACTCAAGCCGCTATTGGGACACCAATTTCAGGAAGAGTTCAGACGCCCTTGGCGCTTGCGGGACGGACAATGAAAACGCGTTAACCCTCTGGGCGCCAAGAGCGCATTAAGTATCATAGAGTAAACAAGGTTTTAAGTATGATAGAGTAAATATGGCAATTCTGTGAAAGGTCTTGAAAAATTATGGTATGATTGGGAATTTATTGGGGTATGTGAAAGCTGTGTATGATGGTAACAGATCATGTATGCAAGTAAATAGTTTATCTAGTTGGATTTCCATTGGTGAATGAATCAAACAAGGTTGTGTAAACCATGAAATACGGGATAATGCCTTCATGGTGGTTCAATATACTTATGGACACATGCATGTGTAATGCCACAACAGACTGCACACCGAGAATACAGCACTGGCATCAGAGATTGAAAGTGATACACAGAGTACGTTGGCCAGAGCAAATGAAATGAGTATGAAATTCAAACTGGGTACAAATAATGGAAAAACTAAAGTCGTGGTTCGTGAGAGAGGGATTGACTAGTGAATGTAGGGTCAGTACTGACTTATACCGCACGAATGAGATTTTTTTATTTAGGATGCATGTTTAACAGAGATTACATAGTGAAATTAGTATGCCAGCGAATTCAGCTCTTAATGCCATATGTGCTTTACGAGGATTTCACAGGAGTAATGGGTTGTCGAAAAAAGTCCAGAACAGATGGTATAAAAGGATAATTGTTTCTTTTCTATTCTGATGTATGGTAGTGAAACCTGTGTGCTTCAGAAAAGATACAGGAGTGGTTCTGTATCACGGAGCGCAGCATCACATATGAGGAGTTCTAGGCAAAGTTCATTCCGACCATGTGCAAAATGAAAATTATTGAAGATCTGTACTATGGAAGTAAAATGTCATTAGTACAGTGGAGACAAACATTTTGAGATGCATTATTTTCAGCAATCCAACTGCAGTACTGAATGGCTTTTAGCTCATTGTTCTCCATGTAACGGTTCCTCCCAAAACTTGAAAATGACATCACCCTAGAGAAGGAAGTGAACATGCATCTCCCAATTTCTATTTGAGCATGCTACTATTATATCACCCAAGCCAATGAAGTTTCAGGTAACTGCAGCTCCCCGTAGCAGAATTGCAGCATCATAAGTCTCAGATTTTAAAATTTTGGTCCTGCAAACAGAAACTATATTCCCAAACCCTTATTATTAAGTCCTCTGTAGTGGATTCCCAAGCGTGGATGCAAATTTTCACTCTTTCAAAACTTTTCCAAAACTGAAGTTAGACGGAGTGCAGCTTTTTTTTCTGAGTCTTAATGGGGTTTTTTTCTCACGACGTGTCCCTCTGTCCGCTGTTCCTAAATATCATTTTATTACATAAATGTTTGTGTTGCAGCTTGAAAATGGAAGAAACAATTTCCAAAAACGGGATGTTAGACGAAGCCATTTAATCTTAAATTCTTTTTCTCTGGATGTCTGCCCCATATGGTTGTTAAATATAGTTTTATTGTATATTTGTATTTATGATCGAAAATGGAGAAAACTTTTCCGATAATGGAAGTCGGCCGAAGTGAAGATTTTTGCCACAATCTTTTTCTGGTGTTTTCCCTGAACAGTATTATTGTTTAAATATTATTTAATTACATACATTGTTGAACTTAAGATCAAAAATGGAGAAAATTTTCCAAAAACAGAAGTAGGACGGAGCGAAGGTTTCTTCCGTAAAAGCCATATTTTTTTTTTTTTTTTTTTTTTTTAGTAATGTTCCCTCTTGTCCTGTAGTGTTGCTAAATATAAATTCATTCCATAAAACTGTTTCAGCTTGAAAATTGGGGCAAAATCGTAGGCAAGAGAACAGTGTTCTTGATTCTAGTTATCATTGCAATTGCTGTAGTATCTATCTAGGCTAGACTTTTTTTTTTTTAGGTTGAAGAAATTTAAGGTGGTGAGTTTCCTGCTTTTCTTTTCTTTATTCTCTACCTGCATTTTTTTGTTTTTCACATCTACCAATTGATATCTTGCCCAGTGACCACCTGCAGATTTATAGTAACACCATATCTGCCGCAGACTGATCAGGAACTTTATGCTATGGGGGCTGCAGCTAAGCAATTACAGCTTAGGAATCTGAACCAACTTCAGATTTGCACTAGTCAAAGCTTAGCATCCACAATCCTTTCAAATACAAAAAGATATTGGCCATAAAGGATGTTTCAGTCTAAGGTAGCTGATCAGGAACCAAGTGGAAGACTTATTACACCAAGATTTAAACTAGGCCATTAGAAATACAGATAGCAATTTGTCAAAAGAGGAAATCTTGTAACAGTTTGTAGGTATGTAATCAGCATCAATAAGTTTTGTTTTATATCTTTCTATTCCCATACAATAATGACATGTCAGACATATTATGAAGATCAAAAGGTAAGAAAATACATGGATAGCGAGTGCAGTAATAGTTTTGAGTGGCACATAATTCCCACACAGAGCAAAAGAATGGAGCCATCGGTAGTGTTCCAAAAACCCCCACCCTCTCTACTACACCTTTTTTGCATCTTGTAATACCATATTTCAAAACTCTTCCCAGTGGCCAGATAACACAAATACATTGCAATACCACATCGATGCAATGCATACATTTTACATATTTTGATATGATTCCTTCTCTTACACAGCCATGAATATGATATCAGCTTTTTCACTAAGAAAAGTAAAGGAGGAAGGACATTTCTGAACAAAGCCACGGAACGTTAAATAAAAGATCTGCCAAATAACTAACTTTTTTTTTTTTATTGGAAGTTTAACGACCACCGTGAGCAACTCAATGGGCTATAAGCAGTCGCCCGTCCCTAATTTAGGGTCACTGGTTCCAGGGAAGGGAGAGAGCCAGTGCCGTAAGACAAACACAACATCCATGCCTCACCGGGATTCGAACCCGGACCCCTTTCGGATGAATGATCAGAGGCCATCGCCGTAGACCACTGCGCCACCGGGGCGGCTAACTCATTAAGAAAAGGTCATGTCTGAAACACAAACGATATCAGGAAGTGAGTGGACAGTGACTGTTTTGAACAACTCACGATATAAATTATAAGCAGGGGCGGACTGAGACACTGGAGTATTTCCCGGTGGACCCGCTTGTGAAATGGCCTATTTTCTCGTACCCTCTTTGTCTGGATTGTGGGGGATGAATACATAATTATTTTGGTACTTATGAATAAGAATCGTTAACTTCATTTGAGCTTTATATTTTCTGTCTAAAATGTTATTGTCTTTTTAAAAAAAAATTGGCATTTCATTCTATGTAACTATAAATATGTTGGGTGCAGTGGTGGCTCGTGGTAGGAAAAATAGGTGAAGAGCTACAAGAGCAATATGAAAAGATATCTACTGTCTTCAATGAAAATCAGTTAATGAGAACTTACCTATTTTTTTTATATATTAGACCAATTCTTCTTCCCTTTGAAGCTGGAAATTTGTCGATTATGTAGTCATAAAATGGCTGTTTCTTCGTGACATGAAGAAAATGTCTTTCTGAATAGAAATATTTGCCAAAGAAGCAAGTTTATCTGGAGAAATAGTGTTTCTTGAGTAAGTTTGTATTCTTTTAAGGCAAGAAAAACTTTCCACTGAAACACTTGCAGATGCAATTGTTAAAATCCGGGAAACCAATTTATAAGCTTCTGTAAAAATGCCTTTTCCTCCATGAAGCACTCTAAAAAGTTAATGAGTCTATATAATCCTTAATTTTTCCATCAGCATATACAAGACTCGGTTCATTTTTAAGGCTCTGGTGTTTAGTAAATATTTTTTCGTAAAAATGTTGTACATTTTCAAAAGCATGAGAGGGAAAGCATGAATTAAATTGGTCGAATTTGGTTGTGTCAGCAAGACAGGGAAATTTAAGTTTCTCACTGTCTTGAAATATTATATCTATTTCCATAAGAATGTGGTACAAAATTTCAAAATACAATTTTTTATAATTTTTAAAAATTGTGTAAGAGCAGCATATTCCGATTTAGAACTGCTTATTTCTGTGATTTTGCTAGCTTTTCCAAACAGTGTTTCAAATACCTCATAGTTCCTTTTATGGCTCAAAATTTCATAAGTTTCTTTTGAGTAACACAGTATATGTCTAGTGATTTTTTTCTGCAAAATTTTGAATAATACACTGCCGGAAAGTGAAAAAAGAACACCAAGGAGACGTCCGATACCAACGAAATTTATACAGCATAATAACGAAATACAGAGGATAACTTGATCAAAACATGGCAAAATACAGCTTTATTTGCTGGTAAACTGAAAAATAACATTTCCATGTAACATGCTTAGTACGAGGTTGAACCGCCATGAACTGCGTCACACTGTGCAATTCTGGCATGGAGTCTGTCGTACAGATGTCGGATGTAAGTGTGGGGTATTGAGTTCCAAGCATTCTCAACCTGGACGCGTAAAATTTGGGATGGTAGTGGCTGGTCGTGGAGACCGGATAAGTTGTTGTCCCATAAATGCTCACACGTGCTCAATCAATGGGGGACAAATCCAGTGAACGTGCAGGCCATGGAAGTCTTCTCACACCCTGAAGTGCATGTTGCAGTGCATGTGCCGTGTGTGGGAGTGTGGTATCTTGCTGGAAAACACCACGATGGACAGACCTTACAAATGGCACAACAACGGACTGAATGATGTTTATGTAGGAGGTGCCGTTTAACGTACCCGGTACAAACACTAGTTGTGTATGGGAGTGATAGCTGATCACTCCCCACACCAGGAGACCAGGTGTAGGCCCTGCGAGTCGCAGGCGGATGCAAGAAGGGTGGAGACGCTCCCCTGCGAGTTTGCAAACAGGCATACGGCCATCTGAGGCTCCCAAGCAGAATCTGCTTTCATCGCTGAACACTACAGATCCCTACTGCGTTTTCCAGTGCAGACGTTGGCGACACTACTGCAGCTGTTCCAGACGGTGGGCTGGAGTCAGAGGTACACTTGCACGTAGTTCTGCATCCAGTAGACGGTTGAGGATTGTTCGCAGTCACCTTAGGTGCAACGGCAGCTCGGATTTGCGTTGCAGTGGATGTTCTGCTTGACAACGCCACTCTTCTTATGCATCGATCGGTCCGCTCATCAGTCTGTCTGCGACTCCCGGTTCCACGTCTTCTCGTGTGGGAATGTTCCTCGGACCATCTATGCCACCATCGTACCACCACCAATACTTCCCGTCCAATTCGCTCTGCAATACGACGATACGACCACCTGGCCTCGCGGAGTCCGACTAGACAACCTCGCTCAAAGTCCGATAACTGCTGAAATTGTACACGTCTTCCATGTCCAGGCATTGCAGTTTCTTCAAGGTCTTCGCACGTGTCTGTACGCCGACTACTGATTACATTCACTTTGCCGTACTCCTTAAATACCACCGACGATAATTTGCATATTATGCCGTGCTGTGGCGTAAGCGCTCACTGGTTGGTCCCGAAATTAACTTCACACCTACGTAAACTCGACGGCATTAACATATGTAAATTTCATGATCGTCCGCCAATTCCTTCTTGTTCTTTTTTCACTTTCCGCCAGTGTAGATCGGTGAACCAAATATTTCGTTAAATACTATTCCCAAAAATGTAAATTCAAAAGTGTTCATATCATTTAAAAACACTTGGGCAAGTTGAATTAATTTTTTGTCTGATTGGTCGCCATTTGCGAGAAATTCGAATACTTCCTTCAATTTATCCCAATCTTCAACTATTACACTTACTAACTTTGAAGTGGAGGACCATCGAGTCAGTTATGGTTGGCATGCCTCTTGCGGTTGTTGACGAGAGTATTGTTTTTTCACCACTCAGAGAAGCAATTGCTTCGCTGAGTGGCGAAAACAAACAAACAAAGGAATTACACGAGGCTTGCAAAAAATATTAGACACTTAGAAATTTTAGAAAAACGCTGCTGTAATACAAGGTTCAAACGATGTACTAAGCAATAACAAAAACAGATTGAAAAGCTTTATGATTAATTTTTCTGGAGCTTAGTCAAGTGCCCAGACATTATGCTTGCCCCATCGTAACATTGTCCTATTGACTTGTGTTGATAATCAAACTGTTCCAAAATTTTGTCTAGCATTTTGTATAAAGCTTCTGACGTTCTATTTAACCTAACACCACGGAAACCCAAAAATCGTTCAACCAACAACATACACCTTCCAAATCAACAGATATTAAAGAGCACTCTGAAGTCTGGTTATGTCTTCCCATCTACTTGAATATAAAAGCATTGAACTTCATTTATTTCATTTTTGACGTGATCGTTTATATATTCAGAAATACATTCAATTAATTCGTTTTTAATAGTTTGAGTCATTTATGAAGACATTTTTTATCGTTTCGTATTGATTTTGAATTTTAAAGGACTTCTCGATATCAACAGTGAAAGCAATTCCTTGAATTTCTACGATTTATTGAGTCAATGCCTTCGTCATGGTCACTGAATGCTAGTTCTTGTTTACTCAAATACAGTACAGCATCAGTCATTGTCTGCAGGAAAAGTCTATTTAAACGAACGCTTTCGTTGAAATGCATTTTCAAAAGCCTAGCATTCTCCCTCAGGGAATCGGCAATGGTGTTCCGATTCTTTTCAAAATTATTTAGCATTAATTCGCATTTCAGGTGTTCGTTAGAATCATGTTTGTAAAGTGACAGTTTTATATTAAAGAAATCTGAAAATTGTCTTTATTCCATGCCAAATTTTATTACTAAAATATAAGCAGGGCCAACAAAATAATTTTTGTAACACAGAAGGGCTACAAAGCCATTTATATTCAGTAAACCAACAATTTTAAAAATTAATATTGTAAGATTTACCACTCTTTCTTTCTTGGCGACAATTGTCAGTGAATCCATCGGTCATCCTTGAAGTAAAATGTCTTATTTTAAACTTTCCACCGATTGAACGGAGTTTGCAATAAATTACAATGTTGTTCACCGGGTACATACTGAAAACTATCAGTTAAACTGTACACGAAACTAAAGTAACTAATGAAGTTTTTAACAAACAATCACAAAACACGAAAAAACATCTTTCAGAATGTCTAAATAACTATTCGTGCCAATTCAAATCAAAACCATTCAAATGACTACCGCCTGTGCACGATTAAAATAAGAGTAAAAACCTATAAAACCTTTAATGGCTATAGCTTACAGGTTTTTACTCTTATTTTAATCGTGCACAGACTGTAGTCATTTGAACGGTTTTGATCTCTTTCAGAAAGTATGTACCAAAACACCGCAAGAAAAATCCCTAGTGGATTGCAAAGAACCCTTGGCAATCCGTCCCGTTCCACTGCGATCTTTTCGTAAGGTCACGACTTCAGGTGCAGAACCTTGATGTCTCGTGATAAAATAATTCACTTGCCCGGCAGATAGGAGAGGGAGACGTCACAGTTACCATGGCAACTGACGAAAACTGCAGACTTCCAAGCATTCTCATTTCAGCTCTTCACTTTAACTGTTTTGCGTATAAGGACTTGTTTTCTGTATTGAACGCGCATTGAGAAGTGATATCTAATCAAAATTTTTGGTATTTTGGCACTCAATAAAGGCAAAAAAAAAAAAGAATATATTATATGAAACTATTAAACAAAGTCTTATTTCAAATAAAATAGGTGAAGAGGCACTTCACCTACTTCACCTGAAAAGCCACCACTGGTTGGGTGTTTGCTCTGAAATGGCAAAGCAAAATTCTCTCTATGTCAGTGAAAAATGTGCCACCCAACTAAATACGCTGTTATATACAATTTAAGTTAACTATGGTTAAGCATAAGTCATTGGACTTTGAGCCAAAGGGTCAGTTGTTAGGCCCTGCACTCCTTTTGTAATTTTGAAGACAGCGCTGGTAACAATTTTGATGGTCCATAATCCCCGCAGGCCCTTATCGACTAACAGACAGAGCACAAAGCAATTCAATATTAGTGTCCAACCCACATTTATCTTAAAAGAAGAGAGATTTACCTGTACTGGTCCATGTATTAAATTGCAGTTTGCGAGTCGAAATAATGGATACACTTAAAAAAGGAATCTATTCGAAGAGGTGGTACGAAAATGGTTGTGCAGTAGATGATCAGGGACCAAATTTATAATTATCTGACACAACACCCCGGTTTGAGCATAGCTTGATACACTACATTCAACCACGTGTGGATTTTTAAAATTCTTTCACGCTAAAATTTGTTCATAACTGAATTAGTCTTATATTTCAACAGTTCTTTCATCCAGTTGTTAACCGATTTTTTTTTTCCACGAGGGAGTCTATGAGGTGTTCCACCGTGGGTACGCATGTTTCTGTAATGGATCACAAGATAAAAATTCCCCGGCCTGGCTTCGTCGACCCAATCTGCCCCTGATTATAAGACAGGAAAATTAGTCACTTAATTGGCAGTGTTCTGAAGTCTATTTTGTCCGTTTTTTTATTTCTATTTCTTAAGCTAATAACTTTGGCTTTCCTGATAGTCAGATAGTAAATTTAATACTTGCAATAAACACAATGCAATACCAGAACATTATAGTGTTCACAATAGACACTAATATTCTTCCCTAAGATGGTTATGAACTTTGATCATTAAAAAAGGTTTTATGCAAGAAAACTGAAAGTTTCTGATCAGAGCCATGGAAAATTAGTCAAAGATCTATAAAATATCTCATTAATTAAAACAAGGTCATCATGTCAGAAACACAAAGGATACCAGAAGATGCATGGGTTGTGACTGTGAGCTACTTATGATGCACTGATGCAGCAGCAAACAGGAAAATTAGTCACTCATTGAAGGTATTCTAAGTTTCTTGCAATTTTCTCACATTTGCTTCTTAAAGATAACAGTTCTAACAACTTTTGGTTTCCTGTTTGGCAGATAGTAGGCTAGTGCTCGTAATGCACAGCAATTCCAGATCACTACAATGCACTTCAGATACTAATATTCTTCCTTATGCAACTATGCACTTCATATTCATTAAAAAGCTTTCCACAAAAAGTAAAGGACAAAAGTTTCTGATCAGAGCCATGGAAACTTAGTCAAAGATCTATAAAAGATCTTGTTAATTAAAACAGGGTCATCATGTCAGAAACACAAAGGATATCAGAAAATACATGGGCTGTGACTGTTTGAACTACTTACAATACACTGATGCAGCACTAAACAGGAAAATTAGCCACATATTGAAGATATTTCTAAGTTTCTTGCTGACATTTGTTCCTTAAGAATATAGTTCTTACAACTTTTGGTTTACTGATTGCCAGATAGTAGGCTTAATGTTCGTTATGCAAAGCAGAATTCCAGATAACTACAATACATTTCAGAAACCAATATTCTTCCTTATGCAAATATGAACTTTATATTCATTAAAGGCTTTCCACAAGAAGTAAAGGACAAAAGTTTCTCACCAGAGCCATGGAAAATTAGAAAAACCTACAAAAGATATCCTTAAATAAATCAACGTTATGTGAGGAGCACAAAGGATATCAGAAAATGCATGGATAGCTGCTATTTTTAACACACAATATACTGATGCAGTATGAAGCAGGAAAATTAGTCACTCAACAGAGATGCTCCAAAGTTTGTTTTCCTTCATTCCAAATAACTTTTGGCTTTCTGATAGCCAGTCAGTAGGTTCAGTACTCACAATGCACTGCTATTCCATATCACTACCATTCACTTTAGACACTAATATTCTTCCTTGTAAAACTATGAACTTTATATTCATTAAAGGTTTTCCATAAGAAGTAAATTTTCCTAATCACACCTACGGAGTCTAAGTCAAAGATATACAAAAGATCTCATTAAATCCAGGTCATGTCAGAAACACAAAGAGTAACAGAAAACAGATGGATAGTGGTTGTTTTAATCTAATGAGGATTAGGTTTTTTGGCCATTGCAGTACCCCCTCTCATGTGGTGCAAGCACTGTGCATGGTAGGTGATCTACCATCCTTGAGATAGCAGGACTGGTTAAAGGGCGTTTGTGCCCTACGCACATGAACAATTGCGCATGCAATGTGGAAAGTGCGAAAACATACGAGGCACATAGTCCCTGAACCCAAGACTAACGTTTGGGCCTCATATGAGGCAAGTCGCCCTCAACAGGTTAAACAACACACAATACACTCTTGCCGTATCAAACAGGAAAATTAGGCACTCAACAGGGCACTCTGAAGTTTCTAATAACTTTTGGCTTTTTGAAAACAAGTTCAGTACTCTCATAATTCAGTCCAATTCAGATTACTACCATGCAATTTAGACATTAATAACATTCATTCTTTTGAAACTATAAACTTGATACTTATTAAATGTTTTCCAAAAGAAGTAAAGGTTCCTAATCAGAGCCATGGAGAATAAGTCAAAGATCTATATAAAATCTCAATTAAAACAAAGTCATCCAATCAGAAAATGCATGGATAGTGGATGTGTTTAACACACAATACACCTTGTGCAGTATGAAACATGAAAATTAGACGCAACAGAGGTGCTCTGAAGTCTCCAATAACTTTTGGCTGTCTAGTAGCAATGTAGTAGGTTCACTACTCGTATAATGCACTGCAACTCCAGATTACTACCATACACTTTAGACAGTAATATTATTCATCCTTGTTAAACTTGATATGTATTAAATGTTTTCTAAAAGAAGTTCCTGATCAGAGCCATGGATAATAAGTCTAAGATCTATACAAGATCTCATTAATTAAAACAAGGTCATCTCAGAAATGCAAAGATATCAGAAAATACACAATACAATGATACACTATTAAACAGGAAAATTAGTCGCTCACAGAGGTGCTGTGAAGCAGGGGTGCAGAATATGTCCGAACGCGCAAACAAGGATCAGGGAAAATTAAGGCAGCTCTAAGGAAATTTTTGCCCGGGGGTAAAATAATAGTAATAATAAAACGAAAAATTGAGTTATTAACAACGAATATAATGTGAAAAATGGGAGTAATTTACTTCACGGTAATCATTTTGAAAAATGTCGTTATGAATACAAGAGGTTATGGGGCTGTGACGTACTGCAAACTGCCGCTCGCAAACGATTCACAGAGCCTAAACTACTTTACTAATGCCAAGGGGAGACAGCATGGCGTGAGTAACAAGTACAACGCAACCACTAGTCACTCTAATAAACGTTTCCGAAATTAATGGGCCATCACACTGGCACAGTGGTCTAAGTGATGGGTTCTGATCATTCATCTGAGATGGGTCTGGGTTCGAATCCTGGTGAGGCATGGGTGTTATGTTTGTCTCATGGTGCTGGCTCTCTTTCCTGGAACCAGTGGCCCTAAATTAGGGACGGGCGACTGCTTATAGCCCACCGAGTTGCTCTAGGTGATCGTTAAACCTCCAATAGAGAAAAACAATAATGGCAGCAAGTGTGTCATAGGTGCCGATTTGAAAAATTATTGGGGGTTCTGGACATTTTAAAGTGAATGACCCATGCATTTTTCAAAGGATTTAAATAGAATTTAAATTTCATTCAGTAAAATTATCTGGAACAATTAAATGCCTGGAATGCTAGAATGAAATAAATTATAGTTAATTACATAATTTTTTAGCTGTTTATTTTTCAGCCTCTCTGCCGCGGGTTACTTCTTGAGTCGCCTATTCTTTGTATGTCGAAAGTTAATGGGTTCCACCATTTTAGGTGAGAAAATAATTCTTGATTTGCCTATTCCTGCCTCGCCTAAAACTTTCACCTGCTAGAGGGGAGAGATTCACCTGGAGCATCAAATCTTTCGTGCGTTAAACAAAAAAAAAAAAGGACAATTTTTCTTGTGAAAAAAAAAGCAAGTTATTCATTGAAATAAATATTAGTTTTTCTTTTCAAATTTTTAAGTAACAGGCTTTAAAAATAGTTCTTGATCATAGACATATACTCTAATAATCCCTTAAACTTGTATGAAAATCCGCTACAGTTTTAGGGGAAATTTCAGACAAAAAAAAAAAAAATTGTTCTGGGGAAATATTGGGCCCTGAACATTTTCTGCACCCCTGCTGTGAAGTACCATTTTCATAATTTCTAATAACATTTGGCTTTCTAATAGCCAGATAACAGGTTCAGTACTCTTATAATTCACGGCAATTCCAGATCACTACCATGCAATTTAGACACTAATATCATTCATCCTTGTTAAATTATGAACTTTATATTTATTGAAGGTTTTCCAAAAGAAGTAAAAAGGTTCCTGATCAGAGCCATGGAGAATAAGTCAAAGATCTGTATAAGATCTCAATTAAAATAAAGTCACCATGTCAGAAACACAAATGACATCAGAAAATGCATGGATAGTGGCTGCTTTGAACATCACACTGGTGCAGTTTGAAACAGGAAAATTAGTATGTCAACAGAGGGGCTCTGAAGTTTTTAGTAACTTATCTTTCCGATAGCCACATGGTAGGTACAGTACTTGTTTAATTCACTGGAATTCCAGATCACTACCATGCATTTTACATACTCATTCTTGCTGTGAAATTATGAACTTCATAATTCATTTGAATCCACAAAAGTTAAATGTACCTTATCAGAGCCACAGAAAATAAGTCAAAGATCCACTAAAGATCTCATTAATTAAAACAAGGTCATCATATCAGAAACAACAAAGGATATCACAAAATGCATGGATAGTGGCAGTTTTGGATAACACACAATACACTGATGCACTATGAAACAGGAAAATTAAAATTAGACACTCAACAGAGGTGTTCTGAAGTTCCTTTTTCTCATTTCTAATAACATTTGGCTTTCTAATAGACAGATAGCAGGTTCTGCCATCATATAACATATTGCAATTCCAGATCACTACCATGCACTTTAGACACTAATATAATTCATCCTTGTTAAATTATGAACTTGATATTTATTGAAGGTTTTCCAAAAAAAAAAAAAAAAAAAAAAGGATAGGTTCCTGATCAGAGCCATGGAGAATAAGTCAAAGATCTATATACAAGATCTCATCAATTAAAACAAAGTCATCATGTCAGAAACACAAAGGATATAAAAAAATGAATGGATAGTGGCTGCTTTGAACAACACACCAGTGGCGGCTTTTTCAGGTGAAGTGCCTCTTCACCTATTTTACTCAAAATAAAGTTTTATTCAGTATTTTTTTTATAATATATTCTTTTTTGCCTTTATTCAGTTCCAAAACACTCAAAGTTTTGAATAGAAATTAATTCGCATGGCGCGCTCAATACGGAAAACAAATCCTTATACGCAAAACAGTGCAAGTGAAGAGCCGAAATGAGAATGCTTGGAAGTCTGCAGTTTTTGGCAAGTTGTCATGGTAACCGTGACGTCACCCTCCCCAATCTGCTCGCTCAAGTGAAGTGTTTCAGCTTCAGGCGTTTTAGCTCTGCATCTCTGTTTTTGAGTGTAAAGTCGTGAGAGATCTTGGTGGAGCGGGCGGACTACCAGGGTACCTTGCAATCTACTAGGGCTTTCCTTGTGGTGCTCTGGTACATTATTTTCCAAAAGGAATTTGTTTTTTCGGGATTTGTGATTTGTTGAAATCTTTAGCTAATATTTTAGGTTTGTGTATAATTTAACTGACAGTGAAAGTTTTTAGTATGCATCCTGTGAATGACATTGTAATTTATTGCAAAGTCCATTTAATCTGTGGAAAGATGAAGATAAAAGACATTTTGCTTCAAGGATGACCGACAGATTCACTGACAATTGTTGCCAAGAACGAAATCAAGAAGAGCTGTAAATCTAATATTAATTTTAAAAATTGTTGGTTTACTGAATATAAATGGATTTGCAGCACTTCTGTGTTCATTTTTTTGTTGTTGGCCCTGCTTACTTTTTAGTAATAAACATTCGACGTGGAATAAAGACTGATTCTCAGATTTATTAAGCGTAACACGGTCACTTCATAAACAGTGATTCTAGCGAACACCTGAAATGCGGATTAATGTTAAGGAATTTTGAAAAAATTCAAAATTGCCATTGCCCTGAGGAAGAATGCTAGGCTTTTGAAGACTCATTTTAACGAAAACATTCTTTTAAATAGACTTTTCCTGCAGACAGTGATTGATGCAGTATTAGTCTATATTGTATTTAAGCAAACAAGAACTAGCATTCCATGGCCATGACGAAAGCATGGGCTCGATAAATCGTGGAAATTTCATTGAATTACTTTCATTGTTGATATGAAGTTCTTTAGAAATTGAAAATAAATACGAAAGGATAAAAAACTATTCAAAATGAATAAATTGAATGCATTTCTGAATATATAAACGGTCATGTCAAAAATTAAATAATTTTTTATATTGTTGATTCGGAAGGTGTATTTGGTAGAGGGATTTTTGGGTTTCCATGATGTGAGTGAAGATAGAATGTCAGGAGCTTTATACAAAGTGCTAGACAAAATTTTGGAACAGTCTGATTACCAACACAAATAAATAGGACAATGTTGCGATGGGGCAAGTATAATGTCTGGACACTTAAATGGGCTACAGAAAAAAGTAGAGGATAAAGCTTCAAGCTGTTTTTGTTCATTGCTTAGTTCATCGTTTGAATCTTTTATCACACCAGAGTTTTTCTAAAATTTCTAAGTGTCGAATACTTTTTGCAAGCCTCAGTGGAATTGCTTCGTTTGTTCACCATTCTGTGAAGTGGTCTTATACACTTATATCAACAACCGCAATACGCAGACCAACCATAACAAACTCGATGGTTCTCCACTTTGAAATTAGTAAGTGTAGTTGTTGAAGATTGGGATAAATTTAAGGAAGTGTTCGGATTTCTGACGAATAGCGAACAATCTGACAAAAAATCAATTCATCTTGCCAAGGGGTTTTTGAATGATATGAACACTTTCAAGTTTACATTTTTGGCTCCACAGATCTATTATTCGAACTTTTGAAGAAAAAATAACTAAACAAATTACTGTGTAACTCAAATAAAAAAACAAACAACTAGTGAAATTTTGAGCCATAAAAGGAATGATGAGGTATTTGAAACAGTTTGGAAAAGCTAGCAAAATCACAGAAATAAGCACAGGATTATGCTACTCTTACACAGGAAAAATTTTTTCAAAATTATAAACAATTTTATTTTGAAGTTTTGGACCACATTCTTATGGAAATGGATATAAGATTTCAAGACTAAGAAACTTCAATTTGTCTGACTTGCTGACACAACCAAATTGGAATAATTTAATGCAAGTTTTCCTTCTCGCGCTCTTGAAAATCTACATTTTACGGAAACATTTAATAAATACCAGCGCGTTAAAAATGAACTGAGTATTGTATATGCCAATGAAAAATTAAGGAATATATTGACTCAAGAACTCCTTCGAATGTTTAACGGAGACAATGACATTTTTACAGAAGATTATAAATTGGTTTTCCTCATTATAACAATTCCATCTACAAGTGATCCAGTGGAAAGAAGTTTTCTTAAAAGAATACAAACTTGCTCAAGAAACACTAGTTCAGTTCCCAAGATAGACTTGCTTCTTTGGCAAATATTTCTATTCAGGAAGACATTTTATTGATGCTCACGAAGAAACAACCATCTTATGACGACATAATCGACAAATTTGCATCTTTAAAAGGAAGAAAAATTGATTTAATATGCAAAAAATAGGTAAGTCCTCATTAAGGGATTTTCATTGTAGACAGATATCTTTTCATGCTGCTCTTGTACCTCTTCACCTATTTTTCCAACCACGAGCTGCCACTGCAACACACTGGTCCATTATGAAACAGGAAAATTAGTCTTAACAGAGGTGCTTTGTAGTTTTTCATAACTTTTCTTTCTGATAGCCACATGGTAGGTACAACAGTACTTGTGCAATTCACTGGAATTCCTGACCACTACCATGCACTTTAGACACTCATTCTAGATGTGAAACTATGAACTTTGTATTCATTTTCCACAAGAATTAAATGTTCCTGATCAGAGCCATTGAAAGTCAAAGATCTACTAATGATCTCATTAATTAAAACAAGTCATCATATCAGAAACAACAAAGGATATCAGAAAATGCATGGATTGTGGCTGTTTTGAATAACACACAATACACTTATGCAGTATGAAACAGGAGACTTAGATATTTAACAGAGGTGCTCTGAAGTTTCTAATAACTTGGCTTTTTGAAAACCAGCTCAGTACTCTCATAATTCAGTTCAATTAAGATCACTACCATGCACTTTAGACACTAATATCAGTCATCCTTGTGAAGCTATGAACTTGATATTTACTGAAAGTTTTCTAAAAGAAGTAAAGGTTTTACTGAAAGTTTTCTAAAAGAAGTAAAGGGATCAAAGCAATGGAAATCAAGTCAAAGATCTAGAAAACAATTCATTAATTAAAACAAGGCCATCATGTCAGAAACAAAGGATATCAGAAAATGCATGGATAGTGTCTGTTTGAGCTACACACAATACACTAATGCAGTATGAAACAGGAAAGTTACACTCAACAGAGGTGCTCTGAAGTTTCCTACAACTTTTGGCTGTCTGGTAGCCACACAGTAGGTTCAGTACTCTTAAATGAATGCACTGCAACTCCAGATCACTACCATGCACTTTGGACACAAATATCATTCATCCTTGTTAAATTATGAACTTTATATATATTGAAGCAAATATATCAAAGGTAGTGTTCACCTAATATTGAAAAGATATGTACTTACCAACTCATTTAATAGATGGCGGCACTTGGAGAGAATCAGCTGACACGTTGTACAGGCCGCAACCTTCCCTTCGTTTCCCGACATGCAACTCCTGTGGCCACACACGCGAGGAACCCTCGTGTAGATAGTTGATGGCCTGATGATAGTGCTCCTGGAGCATTGAAAGCGCTCGCCGTGATATCGTAGAGGAAGAGCTTTTACGTGAGCCATGTCTCCCGACCCAACGAGTATAGCCTTTTCTAATGTGATTGTTTTAATTAATGAATTTTTTTTTAAATGTTTGATTGTGCTATTGAGTGAGTAACTGAAAATATTTAACTAAATTGTTTTATTTGTAAATTTTTTTTAATAAAAACCTGCAACATAATTAGGCACTTGGGGTGGAAGCACGTGTCTCACGGAGCGACAACGTGCGAAATACTTTTCAATATAGGTAAACAATACCTTTGATATTACATACCTGCCAACTAAATTTAATGAATATGCAGAAGATTGCTTTGAAAAATTCAGAAGATTTTTTTACGTCAATTTGTCACACGATAAGTGATTCAGAACTCTTACTGCTTAAACAAAAAAGGAATACAGGACACTTACCTTTATTTTTTTTCGTGTTTTTATTGAAGGGAACTGTTATAGTAATTTAACAGTTAGCTAAACTTTTTACAGTGGCCTTTGTCTTTTTTTAAGAATTCTTTGCAGTACTCTTTTTGAAAACAAAGTAAATTTCCGTTGCATTTAATTAACAGAAGACTCAAGCAATTCACCTGACATTAATGATCAAAACATTGAGATTTTTTTTAACCAAAGAAAAAGTTCTTTTGCATTAATTAAATTCTTTTGCATTAATTAAATGCCAAATACACCCTATAATTATTGTTTCACTTTGGTGTTCTTTCAAATGACAAGCCACACCATTTTTCTCTCTTATCTTTACTAGAGCATTGTCTGCTCCAAACGCAGTGCAATGTTTGAAAGGTATCCTGAGCTTACTAAAAACATCAACGGTAGCTGAGAACCATGAATTCTGATATCAGAGCTTTCACTATTTTAGATCAATGGTATAATTTTCAGAGAATGAATTTTTTTTTTTTTTTTTTTTTTTTTAAACCTATGCATCAATTTACAAATTTTCAAACTTTGTCACTTCTGTTTTTGGAAATTTCCTCCACCCTTATCAAGCTAAAATGCACACACATTTATGAGGGTGTGACATTTAACAACTACATAGGAGTGGGGATCACACGGGGGGGGGGGGGGTACAATTACTGAAGAAATCTATGCTCCGTCTAACTTCCGTTTTCAGAAATTTATCCAACATTTTCAAGCTGAAATACAAATATTTATGGAATAAAATTATATCCAATAATACTGGGTAGCAGAAACATAGCGAGAAAAAAAATAACTAAATAACTATTACGAGAAAAATCTTACCTCAGTCTACTTTTCGTTTTCGAAGGATGAAATTCAGTCCCCTGACAGAGAAAACAACCCCCCCCCCCCATCCAACAACAACCACCAGCAGCAGCAGCAGCAGCAGCAATCCTCCCAAAATTTAAGTTCAGTTGTGCCTTGATATCGTGAATGGTCCAAATGATAAACAAAAAAGACTGAATTCTTCGAATCAGCGTAAGAATCTCGTGGTCGAAGATTACGGGGAAATTTTCGGGCGTCCTAACTTCCGTTTTCAGAAATAGTTGCCTACAATTTCAAGCTGAAATTATATTTAACAACAATACTGAACAGGAGCAACATCGCGCGAGGGGAATCTGCACTCCGTTTAGCTTCAGTTTCCGAACATTTAAAAAGACAAAACAACGTCCCCAGACGGAATACGACCCCCCCTCCCAACTAATATCTAGAAAATTTCTTCATTTTCTGCATCGATCTTGAAAATGACAAAAAAAAGGTGTGGGACTCCGCGAATCCACGGAAGAATCTCGCGTGCGAATTAACCGCTGAATCGATTTCGAACGGCGTAAGTTACGCTAAAATACCGATGACCAGTAAATTTTAACTTTTGGCGCAAAATTAGCGCAGATTCAATCAAAATCTCAATTTTTTAGCAGAATGGTGCAAGAACAAAGTTTTGGCACAGGTCTGGCAGCCCTGAGACTTAGACTAGTAAGTTATTGCTGCGCTTCAACTTTTTTTTTTACTACAAAAATAAACAAAAAAGTTATTTTTCGCAAAAAACACCGAAATATTTCAAACTGCAGAAGAAGCGAGTTTCATCGGAAGAATGTATAAAAAATCGGAAGACTTCTGCCCAAATCTAAAGAGTTGGCAAGTATGATATTATATTTGTTAAATCTAAAGCACCTTTTAACATAAGACAGTCCCTTAGGGATTTGTCTCATGATATGCATATTTCATAATTTATTGAAGCTTTTCCAAAAGAAGTAAATGTTCCTGATCAGAGCCATGGAGAATAAGTCAAAGATCTATATAAGATCTCATCAATTAAAACAAGGTCATCATGTCAGAAACACAAAGGATATCAGAAAATGCATGGATAGTGGCTGCTTTGAACATCACACAATACACTGGTGCAATATGAAAATTAGTTTGTCACCAGAGCTGCTCTAAAGTTTTTATTAACTTTTGTCTTTCTGATAGCCACATTGTAGGTACAGTACTCATGTAATTCACTAGAATTCCAGATCACTACCATGAACTTTATACACTCATTCTTGCTGTGAAACTATGAACTTTCATTTCCCACAAGAATTAAATGTTCCTGATCAGAGCCATGAAAAGTAAGTCAAAGATCTAACCATCTCATTAATTAAAACAAGGTCATGTTAGAAAAACCAAGGGTATCAGGAAATGCATGGATAGCGTCTCTTGGACAACACAGAATACACTCATGTAGTATGAAACTGGAAAATTAGTCACTCAACAGAGGTGCTCAACATTCCTTTTCCCTCATTTCTAATAACTTGTTGCTTTCTGATAGCCAAATACAGTAGTAGGTTCAGTACTCTTATAATGGACTGCAATTCCAGATCACTACCATGCACTATAGACTGTAATATCATTCTTCCTTGTGAAACTCTGAACTAGATAGTCACAGGTGCTCAGGGGAGAAAGGGCAATTATTATTATTATTTTTTTTAATGGAATTTAATGTCTCAAACCTGGAGAATATAATGGTAAACCGTTTAGGCTGATATTAGCCCTTGTTATGCTGGAAATTGCAGTTAAAACACATCCTATGAAAAAAAAATCTGCGAGTGTAGTGCTGAACGGGTCAGGGGAGCAAGGGCGAATATGCAGATCCTGCGTCATGCATATTGCACTGGGGCTGCTTATCAGTCCAAAGTTCACCCTTTCTCCTCTCGGCTGCGAGTCATTAGTGCAGGTCACATGTGCTTTGAGCTTTATCCTGTCGCACTCATTCGCAGGGAGCATTTTGTCGTGTCCGGGTTGTACTTTTCTGTATCGTGATGTTTTAGGAGTTTTTTTATACCACACCAATCAAACAAGTATTTGGCCTTATCCAGGTCATTCCTTCTAGTAAGTGATTTCAACCAGTTTTGTGAGTGTGGTGTAAGAAATTTGTACTACAATGGCAGGTGAAAATACATCAAGTAAGAGAAAGAAATACTGATAAGTGGATCATTAATGAAAGTAAGAAAGAACTTAATACTGGTAAGTCCTATGTTTCTAGAAAAACAAAAACTGTAGTACCTGCTTGGGCAATTGGACAGCCCTGTAAATGTTTGGAAGAATTGGGGATGAATATTATGGAAATTTTTTTCAAAATTTGAGATATTGGGGGACTATAATTTACAGAACAGTTATTTATCAAAGCTTCTTAGTTGGGATGACTAAGGTTACAATGGTAACGAATAGGCCAAGTAGGAAACTTTGAACCATTGGATATTCTGTCATTGTCAATGGCAAAAAAATACCTATTTGTCGTCAAAGATTTTATAGTGCGCATGGTATCGCAGAAAAGAGTGCGTGTGGTTTTAGGGAAGCAGAGTGTGACCTCTACTGTCAACTGACTGTAGAAGAAAAAACAGTTCCGGGAAATAAAGTTATGGAAGAGAGGAAAGCATTAGTCATTCAACACCTCGAACCTCTTGCTACAGTTTCCAGCAACTACAGCCGGGCTAAAAGCCTCTTCAGAAAGTATATGCCTCCAGATTCGTCGATCACAGGTGCTTATCACGTCTACAAAGAATGGGTGAAGGAAAAGTATCCTGACTAAATACTGGTAAAGGACTACTACCATCGCGTATTTGTTAATGAGTACAATATTGGTACTCAGCCTCCATCAGTTGATGAATGCAATACATGCTCAAAGTTTAAATTAGAAATTAATGATCAAGAAAATTGATCCGGATTCAGCAAGGCTTCCACCACTAGAGCAAGAACTGGCTGCTCAACTGAAGAAACAGCAAGTTGCCCACAACATGATGAAGAGCTACGAAGGAAATACAGATTACACTCTTGCCGTTATTCCAGTCAACCTACAACAAGCCTTACCAACTCTTTGACTGACATGTAATGTTCAGTACTACAAGAGAAAAACGTAGATGTATAATTTTTGTGTTTACAATGTCCAAACAGGTGCGTGTACTATGTATGTTTGGGATGAAAGTATCGGTAAACGTGGATCTTGTGAGATAGCGAGTTTTCATCAGTCACTACCTTGAAAATTTTTTTTGTAGATGAAAAAATTAGGTCTCATTTCTAGTGATAATTGCCCAGGTCAAAATAAGAATTTGAGTGAAGTTTTAGGGAACTTGCTTCTTATTCATAAAGACCGGTTACAAAGTATTAGTAATGTTTTTTTTTTTTTTATGTCAGGGCATTCAATGATGGATTGTGACAGGGACTTTGGACACAAAGCATAAAATCATGCACTGTGAGGCATTTTCAAAAGACCATTAAATTCATTTCATTGAAAAAAAGGTCATCACATCAGAAACACAAAGGATATCAGAAAATGCATGAATAGTGGCTGTTTTGAATAACACGCACATGTGCAGTACGAAACAGGAAAATTAGGCACTTAAATGAGGTGCTCTGAAGTTTCTAATAACTTTTGGCTTTTTGAAAACCAGTTCAGTACTCTCATAATTCAGTCCAATTCAGATCACTACCATGCACTTTAGACACTACTATCGGCCATCCTTGTGAAGCTATGAACTTGATATTCATTAAAGGTTTTCCAAATGAAGTAAATGTTCCTGATCAGAGCCATGGAGAATAAGTCAAAGATCTGTATAAGACCTCATCAATTAAAACAAGGTCATCATGTCAGAAACACAAAGGACATCAGAAAATGCATGGATAGTGGCTGCTTTGAACATCACACAATACACTGGTGCAGTATGAAACAGGAAAATTAGTCTGTCAACAGAGGTGCTCTGAAGTTTTTTCAGAACTTTTGCCTTTCTGATAGCCACATGGTAGGTACAGTACTCATGTAATTCACTGGAATTCCAGATCACTACCATGAACTTTATACACTCCTTCTTGCTGTGAAACTATGAACTTTCATTTCCCACAAGAATTAAATGTTCCTGATCAGAGCCATGAAAAGTAAGTCAAAGATCTAACGATCTTATTAATTAAAACAAGGTCATATTAGAAAAACCAAGGGCATCAGAAAACGCATGGATAGTGTCTCTTGGACAGCACAGAATACACTGATGCAGTAAGACATTGGAAAATTAGTCACTCAACAGAGGAGCCCTGTAGGTCCTTTTTCCTCAACTTATGGCTTTCTGATAGCCAAATAGTAGGCTCAGTACTTGTATAATGCACTGCAATTCCAGATCACTACCATGCAGTATAGATGGCAATATTCTTCCTTGTGAAACTATAAACTTGATATTCATTAAAGATTTTCCAAAAGAAGTAAATGTTCCTGATCAGAGCCATGGAGAATACCGTATATACTCGCGTATAAGTCGAGAAATTTGGGACAAAATGAGAGCTTCAAAGTAATGGGGTCAACTTATACGTGGGGTCTAAAAACATCGTAAGTCCAAAAGTTCTTCCCGTGAGGCAAAAGGCAATCCATCCCAAAAGAAATAAAAATGCCGATGCGGTATTAATTACGAAATCGCAACCCTCCGAAAGAAAAAAAAAAGAAAGAAAAAACGCCGACATGGTAGAATTACGAAATCGCGAACCTCCGAATTTCTCTGCGCTTTGAGAAGTCTCTCTCCTGGCTTTGCGTATCCACAGCGCAGTCACAGCCGCGCATAGAAAGCTCCGCCCTTCCGACTACCAGTTGACTGCACTGATCTTCGACGTAATGGAGCCATGCGACAGCCAGCGTTAGGTGTTGCTTGTTCTTAATCGCACGTGTTTTTCTTGTTCTTAACCGCACGTGTCTCGCTTCTATTATGGGTGACACGGATTGTGTAAAGAAACAGATGTCCTATAACGCAGGATTCAAGTTGAAAATGGTTTCTTTTGCAGAAAATACTAACAACTGTGCTGCTTCATGTCAATTTGGCATTAACGAAAAACTGATTCGAGATTGGCGTAAAAAAAACCCCGGACTTTGTGAAAATCCCAAAAGGCGCTGCGCCGTGGAACGACATCTTTCCCAGAGCTGGAAAGTGTCTTGAATGATTGGATTGTGGGCTGCAGACAAAATGGTTACATTGTAACGTGAACTGGTATACGTTTGCGAGCAATGAAGCTTGCAAAAGATGAAAAGTTTGCAGCCGCAAACAACATTTTTCGTGCCTCACCAGGTTGGTGCACAAGGTTCATGAACTGCTATGGGTTGTGTCTACGCCAGCACACCAAAATTGCACAAAAGTTACCTCGTGACCTCAAAGCAAAGATAATGAAATTTCAAAAGTATGCAATTCAAAAGAGACTGCTTTTGAACTTTCCCAAATAGGGAACATGGATGAAACCGCCATGTGTTTCGACCTTCCTGGAAATAAGACTGAACCAAAAGGGCGAAAAAATATCTTGATCAAAACGACTGGCCACGAAAAATCCAGTTTCATGGTTGTTCTTTCCTGTTTGGCCGACGGCAGTAAGCTACCTCTGGTAATTATTCTTAAACGCAAAACTCTGCTGAAAAGCGTTTTCTTTCCATCTGGTGTGCTCGTTCGTGCCCATGAAAAAGGATGGATGAACGAATCCGGAACAATTGACTGGTTAAAGAATGTGTGGAACAAAAGACCAGGTGCACTTTTGAGGAAACCTCTTTTGATGTGGGATATGTTTGTTGCACACCGTTGTGCAGAAATTAAAAAAAAACTGCAGAAAATTCAAAAACTCTTGCTGTTATCCCAGGTGGGTTGACATCTGTTCTTCAACCATTAGATGTCTGCCTTAATAAGCCCTTCAAGGACAATGTGCGGAGGTATTGGGCAGATTGGATAAGTTCCGATTTGCCGACTGAAACTAAGGGCGGAAATCTAAAGAAGCTGGATATCGTTTTGATTGCACGATGGGTCATGGACGAGTGGGATGCGATACCTGCGGAAATGGTAGTGAAATCATTCAAGAAATGTTGCATTAGTAACAAACTTGATGGCACAGAGGATGATGAGATTTTTTTTTTATGAGTGATGATGACAGTGATTCTGATGACACAGGCATAGATGGGAATACCGATGTTTACGATGACACGCCGATGACGGAGAAAGACTTTTTTGAACTGTTTGGAGAGTCAGACTGATTTTGAAGGGTTCCGATGAAGTTTTTGGGTATGCAAATTAAATTTAGTATATATATAATTTTTTTCGTTTTCAAATGTTTTTGAATAAATTCATTGAAATTTTTTTTCTCATTCCGGGATCGACTTATACGCGGGTTTCCGATTTCTTACGATTTTTCCTCTGAAAGTGGGGGTCGACTTATACGCGAAGTCTACTTATACGCGAGTATATACGGTAAGTCAAAGATCTATATAAGATCTCAATTAAAACAAGATCATCATGTCAGAAACACAAGGGATATCAGAAAATGCAGGGATAGTGTTTATTTTGAGCTACACACAATACACTAATGCAGTATGAAATTGCAGAGTTAGACACTCAACACAGGTGCTCTAAAGTTTCCTGTAACTTTTGGTTGTCTGGTAGCCACACAGTAAGTTCAGTACTCATAATCAGGGATCATAGCATACTTCTGGAAAATTTTAGGTAGGAATTTTAGGAATTTTTAGAAAAATTTTAGGAAAATTTTAGGAGTGTATTTCAATAAAAACTAGATGTATATTTGTATACATCTAGTAAAACAACTTTGTATACATTGTAAAGAGTTTGCTTCACACCCTTCAACCATATATACTGATAGACTGTGCACGACATCAAAATTTCTGGCTCCAACATAAAATCACATGACAACAGTCAAAAAGATGGGTTACACCTGCTGTGCTTATGGTTGCTCTGAGCGATATAGTAAAGAAAGTTCTATGATTTTTCATGGGTAAGAAACGAATTAAATACCTAAGTCAATAAAGTTCAATTACTTAACCAGAAACTTGCAGCTATTGATATAAAAATATAGTAACTTAAGAAAAAAATGGAATGCATGTTCCAAATTCTTCGCAAATGTTCATCACATTAAAAATCACAAAATGTAAACAACCCGATCATGCATGTATATAGCTCATAAGTAAACTTACCTGAAGAGTTTTCATTATATATGAGGCGCATTCACATAATACACCGAAAACACTGAAGTTCTGCAGCGTAAATTAGTAATCATAACAGCATTTTTACACGAAATTTGGAGTCTGATGATGACGTGCCCAATGTTTGAGCCATGGCGGCTTTGATGCAGCTATTGCCAATGTGCAGTCCATTAGTATATATGGTCGAAGTTAACACCCAAATTTTTTGCATAACGTCTAATGTCTAAAGTTTAAGTATGATTTACTTCTAATGTTCAGTTCTTATCTTTTCACGTGTTATTATCATATTCAAGTATATTTACCACATTCAAGTTTCACTTTGAACATTAATATGCTGTTGAACCAGAAGCAATTCACGATTTTCACAGTAAAGTTTTCAGGTTTCACATTAAATTATAATATCCTAAAAAGGTAATTGAAAACCAAGAACTATGTACAATTGTTCACTGAATTACTTTTTTCATATTATTGTTTTAACCTTTTCCTGATTAGCCTATCTTTTTCTGCTTCTTCTACCACAACTAATTTACTTTCAGTTTTCTTTATTTCAGCTGAACCTTGTATGATCAAGTTAGAGGCAACTGCTATTTCAACAGTATTTTGTTTTTCTACAGCTTTTCTCATTCTTTCTGTTCCCTCTTGAATTATTGCTAGGGAGACTTCTTTATCGTTTTTAAGTCTATTTATTTCTGCATCATTTTCTTTTATTTTGTCATCAAACTCAGCTTTTCTTTTTTTCTCTAGCTGCTTTTCCTTATTTTCCCTCTCTTTCTGCTTCCTTTCTTTTACCTTTTTTGATTCTTCTTCCTTCAGCTTATCAACATACTCTTTATAAAATTTATGTGAATCAAACACTATTTAACAAATTTCTTGTTATGGGAACTTTACTTACACATCCATAGTGTTTAATGGCCCCTTTAACTATTCTTAATGATGTTATAGTTGAGTCTTTTAAGTTACCCTTGTCCTTCCTTAACAGAGCAGTGTTAACCGAAAATCCCCTTTCTGCATCAGCATTACCATGAGGTAAAACTAAAATTGACTTTATGAGTTTAGCAAGATTTGAGTATTTTTCTTTTCCGCTAGAGTCTTTAATACTAAATATATTACGCCAGTAATGATCAATCCGCACTGGAATATGCCCTTCCTCTGAAAATTTCACTAGTTCATCTAGAGTTGGCTTATCGCAATTTAAAAGTTTCCACTCTTCTCTTACTCTATCAATTTGTTCCTCAGAAAGATGCAAAACACTTGAAATTCTGGTTATTTCCGAAAGTCCTTCAGTGACTGAAAGTTGAGTTGACTCTTTCTTTGGTTCTTTTACCTTTAAAACTTCTATGTCTCTTAGCTTTTGATTGCAGAATGGCAAATTTGACTTTAAATATTTTGTGGTTGCAATTAGTGATGATCTTACATCTAAGAGAAATAATTTCTGTCTGGTCTCCTGAACATTCCTGAGGAGATTTTTTGTCTTCATACCAACTTCTAACTCCCCTAGTTTTTCCACGAATTTTTGTTTTCAAAATCTACATTCTTTAGGTCTTCTCCAAATTTCCCTGCTATAACACCATCTTGGATAAACTGAGCCATAACATTCCTCATTAAAGTATTTAAATCAGAATATAACTGGTGTATTTTTGGTTCTTCACTCTGATAACATAATGAAAACTTTTCAAAATTTTGGTGTGAAAATGAAATTAATGCTAAATAGCAAGGAGTAAGCTCATTTTTCAGGAAACAGTGAATTCTTTTTATACCTTGCCGAATTGCGCAGTTGTTTTTCAAATATTTTTTGAGATGGCAAGAAGTTTAAAAAATATTCTGTAATATTTAGCCATTGATCCAAGAGCCTCTGGGCTACAGAACCAACGGTTAACCATCTGTTGCTGACATGACGCAAAAGAAATTTGGCAGTGACCAATGTTATATCTTCGACAGATTTATAATCCTCTCGTCTTGCAGCACTACTCTTTAAAAAGTAATGCATATCAGTAGCAAATTCGTCAAAATCTATATTTAAGCTTGTCAAAAAAATTTTAAATGCATTACTAACAACATGCAGGTTGCAAAAACCTAGTTCCAAAGATTTCTGGCCTGTTTCTTGTTTTACAACTTCATTGAATTTGCGTAAAAAGCACTTATTTACATTTGGGCTGTCCATGGATACACAAATAATTCTGTTCAACGAAATATTGAAGGATGATAACACATCAAGAATTTCTTTTAGCAAAATATCTGCTGTTGCATGACCCAGAAAAACGCTTGTTAGGTATCGGCAAGAAACTGAATTTATTTCTGAAGACCAGTACCTGAGATACACATCCAACTGCCGTTTCACTTGTGTATTTGTAGTTTCATCAAATGCTATAGTAACCTTTCCTGGGCTACTAGATGCAATGTCTTTTTTCAAATCCTCTTCAAAATATTTTGACAATCCATGTGATATCACATAAGCAACTTTTTTTCTTTAAGTTGCATTTTGGCTGCAATAGCAGAATCAGGAAACATTTCTTTGAAAAGTTCAACTGTTTCAGTGCATGAAACAAAAGACATATTGTCCTTAGCAACTTTCATGGCCCATAATGCTTCGGCTTTAGCCAACTGTAAATCATGACTCAGTACTTCACTAATATTTGTTTTGGGCTGAAGATCCCGTCCTCCAAAGGCTTTCAGGATGGACTTATTTTGAAATTTATTTTGAAATTTCTGCAAATGTTTTTTTCCTTTATGATGCGCTTTTACTTGTGAAAAGCCACTATTAGAAATGTTTAAAATTTCTGAACACAATATACACTTAGCAGAAAATATTGTTTCAGTTGCAGAACACCATTCTTTCAACTTCACTCCGTCCAATTCTTTGGCGAGCCACGCATCTTGAAATTTCGTTTTGGATTTAGGCATCTTAAACACTTGTATTACTAACCAGAAAATGAAAGGGAAGTACAAAAACACGTTCCAATATTGCAAAACCAGACAACTTCCCGAAATTTGGCTGCGAGGATGTCAGAAGATATGAAAAAAAAAAAAAAAAAAAAAAAAAGCAGGTCACCACTAGAGAACTGAACCTGCACACAGCACAGAGAACACCATAAAAGACGTAAAACCAGAAACTATCATACGCATCTCACGCAAGTTCAGTCAAAGCGAGTCGGAGCCGAGATATATTGCGCATCGAAGGTCGCTGTCGCCGACGCATGATCGAAGGTCAATGATCACGTGCTCTACTGCCTGCCAAGATAATACTCAGCTACCATCCCATCGTCATTACCGGAGGTTACGGAAGGAGACCACATGTTTTCCTCTTTGCTTCCACCCACCTGCGGTTTACAATAACAAAACATCAGCAGAAAGAGGAGGTTCCACAAGGCATGTACAAAAATAAAGTACGATCTTCTGCGTGCCACGGAGTTCGTCTGCAAAGCGCAAACCAGGGGTGAAAATGACCCCTCCCCTTTTCCCTTAGATCTCTTGTTACTCTCGAAAACTGTTCGAAGGCAAAAAAATGGAACGCCCGCCCCGAAGCAAGTGCATCTCGATGGCGTCATTTTTCCCTCCCTTCAGCAGCACAGCATATAGGCTGTGTTTCTACAATAACAGGTCTTTTTACCTTACCGTAATGGTAAATTTATTGGCGTTAATAACGGTTGTGTTTTTAATAAAAATAAGCTTACGAAAATTTTAGGATGAATAGCAAATTTTAGGTCTAATTTTAGGAATTTAAGGAGGGTCACAAAATATTAGGAATTTTAGGAGGAATGCGATCCCTGCATAATGAATGCTCTGCAACTCCAGATCACTATCGTGCACTTTGGACACAAATATCATTCATCCTTGTTAAATTATGAACTCTACGTTTAGTGAAGCCTTTTCAAAAGAAGTAAATATTCTCCATGGCTCTGATCAGGAACAAGTCAAAGATCTATATAAGATCTCTTCAATTAAAACAAGGTCATGTCAGAAACACAAAGCATATCAGAAAATGCATGGATAGTGGCTGCTTTGAACATCACACAATACACTGGTGCAATATGAAACAGGAAAATTAGTTGTCACCAGAGCTGCTCTGAAGTTTTTCAGAGCTTTTGTCTTTGATAGCTACATGGTAGCTACAGTGCTCATGTAATTCACTGGAATTCCAGATCACTATCATGCCCTTGAGACACTCATTCTTGCGGTGAAACTATGCCCTTTATATTCATTTTCCACAAGAATTAAATGTTCCTGTTCAGAGCCATGGAAAGTAAGCCAAAGACCTACTAACGATCTCATTAATTAAAACCAGGTCAATGTCAGAAAAACCAAGGGTATCAGAAAACACGTCTCTTGGACAACACAATACACTGATGCAGTATGACATTGGAAAATTAATCACTCAACAGAGGAGCTCTAATTCCTTTTTCCTCATTTCTAATAACTTTTGGCTTTCTAATAGCCAAATAGTAAGTTCAGTACTCTTATAATGCACTGCAATTCCAGATCACTACCATGCACCATATACTGTAATATCTTTCTTCCTTGTGAAACTCTGTACTGGATATTCATTGAAGGTTTTCCACAAAAAGTAAATTTTCCTAAGCAGCCCCATGGAGAGAGATACAAAAGATCAGATTAATTAAAACAAGGTCATGTCAGAAACACCAAGACTATCAGAAAACACAAGGATAGTGGCAGTTTGAAACGGCAGACAATGATGCAGTATCAAACAGCAAAATTAGGCACTCGACAGAGGTGCTCAGAAGGTTTATAACTTTTGGCTTTTAGATAGCCTGATAGTAGGTTCATTACTCTTGTAATTTACTGCAATTCCAAATCACTACCATGCACTTTAAATACCAATATTCTTCCTTGTGAAACTATGAACTTGATATTCATTAAGGGTTTTCCAATATAAGTAAATGTTCCTGATCAGAGCCATGGAGAATAAGTCAAAGATCTATATAAGATCTCATCAATTAAAACAAGGTCATCATGTCAGAAACACAAAGCACATCAGAAAATGCATGGATAGTGGCTGGTTTGAACATCACACAATACACTGGTGCAATATGAAACAGGAAAATTAGTTTGTCACCAGAGCTGCTCTGAAGTTTTTCACAACTTTTGTCTTTCCGATACCACATGGTAGGTACAAAGGCACTTTATTGAAAAGGTAGCTTCGAGCACAACTGGACAGAAGTGCTCCACATCAATGTAATTCACTGGAATTCCAGATCACTACCATGCACTTTATACACTCATTCTTGCTTTGAAACTATGAGCTTTGTATTCATTTTCCACAAGAATTAGATGTTCCTGATCAGAGCCATGGAAAGTAAGTCAAAGATCTAATTATCTCATTAATTAAAACAAGGACACGTCAGAAAAACCAAAGGTATCGGAAAACTCGTGGATAGTGTCTCTTGGACAGCACAATACAATGATGCAGTAAGACATAGGAATTACAGAGCTCCTCTGTTGAGTGATTAATTTTCCATTTTCCTCATTACTAATAAACTTTTGGCTTTCTGATAGCCAAATAGTAAGTTCAGTACTTGTATAATACACTGCAATTCCAGATCACTACCATGCACTATAGATGATAATATTCTTCCTTGTGAAACTCTGAACTTCATATTCATTCAAGGTTTTCCACAAAAAGTAAATTTTCCTAATCAGCCCCAAGGAGAGAGATAAACTGGCACACAAAAATTAAGGACGAGACAGTTTTTCAAATGTAACGTCGTGCAGAAGTGCTCCACATACTCAAATCATACCATATGATCCCCATGATATAAGAATATGGAACAAATTAGCAAAACCATCCAAACAAGGAATCCAAAGGATACAAAGGCACTTTATTGAAAAAGTAGCTTCGAGCACAACTGGACAGAAGACAAATGTCCATGTGACAGGCGGCTGCCAAGAAAAATCCAGTCTTTAGTAGGGGATATGATCACACCTGACTACGTTGCTATATTTACAACGTCTGCCCATGCCGAGGAAGAGGTTGTAAGGAGCTGTTGAGGCATCGCAGCCCATTCCTCTTGTAGCGCCAATCGCAGCTGCGAAATCATTGCTGGCGGCTGGTGACTTGCTGCCAAGCGTCCCCTGAGAAGGTCCCACACGTTAGATTGGATTTAGGTCCGGAGACCTTGTGGGCTAATCCATGCGTTTCATATCTTCACTCTCCAATAGCTCTGCGATAGCCACTATACGATGAGGTGTAGCGTTGTAGTCCATGAAGAGGGACTCTGGACCCACAGCACCTCTAAACAGACGCACGTGAGGCAGGAGAACCTCTGTACAATAGCGGACACCAGTGACAACCTCCTTGGAAGATGTGGAGGTCAGTACGGCTACCAAGCATGATACCGCTCCAAACGAGAACTCCGCCACATCCAAACCGGTCCCTTTTGATGAAGTTGGAGGTGTGATTGCGTGTTCCCTGCTCTCTCCAGATGTGTTTACATCTAAAATCGCTAGTCAGACTAAATCGGCTCTCATCCGTAAAGAGAACTCTACCCCATTGCTGAAGTGTCCAGTTCTTGTGTTCCTGGCACCACAGAAACCACCGTCTCCGATGAGCAGGCGTTAATGGCACACACCATACTGGTCGTCGTGCAAATAGACCACCTTTGTGCAGCCTCTTGGCCACAGTAAAACGCGATAACAGACGTACAGTTGCCTGTTGCATGTGCCTTGCGATTTCTCCCGCTGTCTATTTGCCTGTAGGACAATATACCGGTCGTCCACCGCAGTGGTTGCTCTTGGACGACCACTGCTAAACTCTCCGACAGCTGTTCCTGTCGTTTGAAATGCTCTCCAAGCTCATGAAACGATGTTGTGAGCGATCCCGAACTCCTCTGCCACAATAGTCACACTTCGACCTTCTTCCAACTTCCCAATGACACGACCTCGGGTAAAGTCATCCAGATGTTGTTTACTGGATTGCCTGCTGGCCATATCACACGATGTTAGCAACTCTACATCGTTCAAACTGATGTACACTGTGCAATAGCTTTCACCAAATTGCTGAGTGTACACCGCCCGTGTGCTTTATACCCGCTTTGACAGTCCCAAGTCGTGCTGCATATATGCGCATGCCCTACCGTACCAGACCCTAGTCTATCTTTTTAGTGGTCTTTCGGACCGTTCTGCCTGCTCGTTCCGCTGTTATGCCAATTTCTCCTCTTCGTCCTTAATTTTTGTACACCAGTGTATAAAAGATCTGATTAATTAAAACAAGGTCATGTCAGAAACACCAAGGCTATCAGAAAACACAAGGATAGTGGCCATTTTAAATGGCCGACAATGATGCAGTATGGAACAGAAAAATTAGGCACTCAACAGAGGTGCTCAGAAGTTTCCTATAATTTTTGGCTTTTAGATAGCCTGATAGCAGGTTCATTACTCATGTAATTCACTGTAATACCAGATCACTACACCATGCACTTTAAATTCCAATATCATTCTTCCTTGTGAAACTATGAACTTTATATTCATTATAGGTTTTCCAAAAGAAGTAAATGTTCCTGATCAGAGCCATGGAGAATAAGTCAAAGATCTGTATAAGACCTCATCAATTAAAACAAGGTCATCATGTCAGAAACACAAAGGACATCAGAAAATGCATGGATAGTGGCTGCTTTGATCACACAATACACTGGTGCAATATGAAAATTAGTTTGTCACCAGAGCTGCTCTAAAGTTTTTATTAACTTTTGTCTTTCTGATAGCCACATGGTAGGTACAGTACTCATGTAATTCCAGTTCACTGCCATGCACTTTATACACTCAGTCTTGCTGTGAAACTATGAACTTTGTATTCATTTTCCACAAGAATTAAATGTTCCTGATCAGAGCCATGAAAAGTAAGTCAAAGATCTAACAATCTCATTAATTAAAATCAGGTCATGTCAGAAAAACCAAGGGTATCAGAAAACACGTCTCTTGGACGACACAATACACTGATGCAGTATGGCATTGGAAAATTAGTCACTCAACGGAGGAGCCCTGTAGCTCTTTTTTCCTCATTTCTAATAACTTGTGGCTTTCTGATAGCCAAATAGTAAGTTCAGTACTCTTATAATGCACTGCAATTCCAGATTACTACCATGCACTATAGATGGTAATATTCTTCCTTGTGAAACTTTGAACTAGATATTCATTGAAGGTTTTCCACAAAAAGTACATTTTCCTAAGCAGCCCCATGGAGAGATATACAAAAGATCTGATTAATTAAAACAAGGTCATGTCAGAAACAACAAGGCTCTCAGAAAACAAGGATAGTGGCTGTTTAAAAAAATAGACAATGATGCAGTATGGAACAGGAAAATTAGGTACTCAGAGGTGCTGAGAAATTTGTAATAACTTCTCTTTTTGATAGCCTGATAGTAGGTTCATCACTCATGTAAATCACTGGAATTCCAAGTCACTACCATGCACTTTAAATACCAATATCATTCTTCCTTATGAAACTATGAACTTTATATTCATTAAAAGGTTTTCCAAAAGAAGTAAATGTTGCTGATCAGAGCCATGGAGAATAAATCAAAGATCTATATAAGATCTCATCAATTAAAACAAGGTCATGTCAAAAACAAAGGATATCTGGAAATGCATGGATAATGGCTGGTTTGAACAGCACAATACACTGATGCACTATGAAAAACGAAAATCAGACACTACACACAGGTGCTCTGGAGTTTCTAATAACTCGTAGTTTTTTTGATAGCCAGATAATAGGTTCAGTACTCATAATGCATTGGAATTTCAGTTCACTACCATGCAGTTTAGACACTATCATTCTTCCTTGTGATGCTAGGAAACTTGATATTCATTAAATTAATTCCACAAGAAGTAAATGAGAAGGAAAGTTCTTGATCAGACAAAAAATAAATGAAAAACAAATCAAATCAGTCACTATTAGATAGAAGCAGAAGCTTTTAAATTTCATCCACAAGTGTTTACCTATTTCTGAAAACTCAGTAATGCCATGCTTTGTTTTGAGGTCAAAATGAAGAACAGCATATTCCAAAATGGTGAAACATAGAAAACAAGAGTAATGACACTACACATTTCCACAAGCTTTCTTGAGCACGTAGCATACATACATTTCATTTTTGGTAATTAGCTCACTATATTGTTTAAAGGCAATGTCATAGCCAATTTGTTACTGCTACCTCCTGCATTCAGCATTAGTTATACTCACCCATAACCTGCACTAAAAGGAAATAACAAAGTGTCATATGAACTGTATTATTAGGTCATCTTATTTGTATCATAAAAGTGCAATTCCTAATCAAATGAGCTGTTAATGAGAATTATAGTTTTCAACTAGACTTATAGCAATTTAAGAAGTTTCGCAGACTGTGCTCACACATTCTGTGGAATGGTGCAATCATTCCACCATTTGATTCAGTTGTAAACCACATGTGACCTTGTGTGTTCATTCAGTTTTGTTTGGATTCAGAAAGACAGGGCTGTAAAATGGAGCATGAAAATGGCAGGTCAGATATAGGGCAACAACCAGTATTCATACATCATTTCAAGAAGTGGAAGGCCATTAACAACAATGGATGGCACAATGGATGTTTCACCAACAGCCTGCTGGGAGATGACTAGCACAAAAGATGAAGAATTGCACATGAGCAAACACATGAACCACTTGCGTTTTCTGAATACTAACCAAAAATTTTCAGAATAGAAAAGTCAATGTTAAATGTGTCCCACAACAGCTCTAGTACAAAACACAGACAACTCAAAATGCCGAAAATTAAAACACTGACAGTTCCAATTGCCCACAATCATAACACCAACAATTTTATGGCATAAAATGCCAGCATTTTTAGCAAATTTGGAGTTACAAATTCAATATTAATTTGGTAAGTGTAATTAAGTAACAAAATAATAATGGCACAATACACATCAATCCTGAAGTGGTTATTTGGCCTACAGCTCTGTGGTCTTTTAAACAGATTTGAAGTCACAAGCTTAATAGTTGGTATATGTAAATTAACATATATGAGACAGACCAAGAAACAAAAAAGCTGAACTTTTTAACCGGACAAAAATCTGGACGCACGACGAGCAAGTGCAAATATGATACAGCACAAGTTAGTAAAATCGTGCAATGCATTGATTTTGATACGCTTTCCAACATACCAGAAATAATTACTCAAATCATGAGGATAATGGCTGTGGAATAAATCTCGCTCCTGTGCCCTGACCCCATTTTGATATTGAACAGAATTTTGTTCAGTATACCTCCGGAACATGATAAAGTTTTGTCATAATCTAAGCATTTTTATGTAAGTTATGATGCATAAAGGAGATGGAATGGATCCTGCTCTTATGTCCTTACCTTTATATAACCCCATTTCCAATAGGGTTCTCGTCCCCAGGTTGTCTCCTACCACATACTAAAATTTAATCGAAATCTAACCATTTTTATGTGCGTTATCGTGCAGATGGACGGACAAAGCTGGAGCTTATACGCTTTTTTAACCTACGGTTGAAAAGAGTAAACAAGATTGAATTGTTCACTGTAATTAATTATGTAAATATTAAACTGGAGCACATCGCTGTATTCACAATATAAGATTATTGAATTCAAAACAACATGGTTTTAAGAAGACTGATTTAAATACAGTATTTTGTTTTGTTGTTGTACTTGCTAGAACATCAGCTCAAGTTTCCTGTTGTATTGTTTTCTTCAAGTTCTGGCTGAAATCCCTTTCAGCCTGAGGACCATGAAGGCACAATATAAAAGCTCACTATTTTACGTAACTTTTTAGAATATGAATACTCTTTAACAATATGCATCAATTTGTACAAATTTTACCTCCCTTGTAAAGCTTAAATCCAAACATTTAACAGCAACACAGGATACTGAGAACACATCAAGGGGGAAAACACGACGGTTACGGAAGAAATCCAAGCTTCGTCCGACTTTCATTTTTGGAAACTTCCCCCCCCCAATTTTTAAAAAGCTGAGATACAAAAATTTAGGGAATAAAATAATATTTAGTAACAATACTGGGCAGAAGGTACATCACAAAAGAAAAAAATATGATTACAAGAGAGTTCTTCACTTCCAACTAACTTCCGTTTTTGAAAGGTTCGAAAGACAATTCCGTCCTCAAACAGAAAACGAATCCCCCACCACCTCCAATCGCCCCCTCCCAAATTCCTGTTCAGTTGTGCATCGATCTCTAGCATTTCCCGAATGATAACAGAAATGGCAGTATTCTGCGAATCCACGAAAGAATCTCGTGCCTGAAGACTACAGGAAAATCTTCATGCCTTCTTAACTTCCATTTTCGGAAATTGCTGCCACAGTTTCATGCTGAAATACAAACATTTATGCAATAAAATATTTAACAATATCAGAAGAATTTACGATTACATGAAAAACTTTCACTTAGTTTCTGTTTTCGGAAGTTCTGGAAGACAATACCATTCCCAGATGGAAAACGCCCCCTCTCCCAACCCCATTAATCCCCAAAAACATGTTCATTTTTGCGTCGATCTAGCAATAACACTAAGGACAAAAAAAAAAAAAACTGAATTCCACGAATCAGCAGAAGAATCTCTTGTACAAAAGTAATAAGAGTATAACAGGAGCATTGCATAACAATCCTCAGGTGTCTAAAAGTCCTCTAGGCTTCAGGCCTTTTCAGCATATTTTGAAGTACAACAAATTTAATATTTGGTATGTGTAAATGACTAACAGAAAATTATAAACGGCAATAATACACATCAATCCTGAAATGCATACCTGGCCTATAATGCCACAATTCAAATCAGGGACTGAAATAGTTTATGGCAAATTTCACTGCAATATAATATAAGCAGAAAGCCAGCACTCAGTGTCAGTTTATCTGGATTCTAGCTTTCCACATAGAATGGTCTGTTGCAGTGTTGCCAGCACGCCAGTAGAGTAAATGCTAGTTGGTCCGTTTTGGACAGATTTCACTATAAATGCCATCTTCAAATGTGATTTCCCAAGCAATTTTACACACCAGCTACTTAGTTTTTTTTTTTTTTCTCATGGGAACCAGAGTATATAAGAAATATCTGCTGCAAACCAGTTTCAACCAGCTGCTACTGATTCAAATGCAAGGCAAAACAAACCTGTTTCATTGGATCAAGACTTATACTTAGTTTTATTTCTTACTCAGAAAAAAATTTCCTTCCCAGAAACTTTTCTTCAGACCAACCAGTATTTCTTCGGAGTGCCTCATTCTTTTCATAGATTTGGGTAGAATAAATTCTGTAATTTATTTCTTGTAGGAGAAAGTTGTCTGGAAAAAAAAAATATAAAACAAAAAAGGCATGAGAAAATTAGTTGTCTAGGAAAAATATAAAACAAAGGCATGGTTGTATATAACCCCCCCCCCCTTCTAATTTTGCTCTATTTGCAATTTTAGCTAGAAACTTATCTTTTCATCAATACATTGAAAATTTGCACTGATAACGTTGAACACGATCGATGTTGCATCAATAAAGTAATCACTGACGTGCTGAACCCTACTTCACACAATCCATACATACACTTGCGTCCTTCAAGGGACAAGGCTGTGCAACCTACTGCTGCCTGAGGAGCCTTCCTTATCTGTGAAAGAGGAAATGAGGTAGACAGCATTTTCTATCTCCTATCTGATGTGGTTGCACTAACACTGTACTCTTCATTTCTGTTCCAAAGCTGTATCAATGACTTATCTTCTTCCATAAAAGCTGGTTAGTGAGGGTTTTTTTTTTTTTTGATAATTTTGTCAGGACCTAATGTACTGAAAGAATTATGCCTGAAATTTGTGAGTTAGTACCATCACAGAAAGGAGGGAAAAACAGAGTGTGAAAGGGAATCTATTTTAAAGAACATAAACATAACAACCTGTTCTCCTGGATTTGTGATCAGAAAGGAAAAGGATGCAAAGGCAGAGCTCCGAACAGTTGTGTGATGGTGAGCACCATTTGAAAGATACCACCAAGCACACCCAGGCACCAGATACTTTGAGATCTCAACTAGCAAAAATAAATTGCACAAGTAAAAGAAAATTACTCACTTATCTAACGATTTACCAATTCAGCTGGTTCAACAAACAAATCGTGGAGGTGATTTTAATCACTTTCTAAAATATGCCATCAAAAAATGCCCTGAGAAAACAAATCAAAAGAGACTGACGCAAAGACACTTCAAAAACCAACATCAATTCAAAATTTAAATATTCCCAAAGAACTGAAGCATACAATAACAGGCAATTTATTTCTGGTTAAGTAATCCATTCTTGAAGAGGACAAAATACTGCTCTTCGACAACTGCAGACATTAAAAGGCTTAGTGAAGCCAAGTACTGGATTATGGAAGGAACATTTAAAGACTGTGCAGACTGTTTTCTATCTGCTATATTCTGTTCATGCCCCAGTTGGACCAGAAAATAACTACCAAATACTTATTAGTTTATGCTTTGATGAATAGCTGGCTTGCTGCCTTCTAGACAAGACTGTTTCATGATTTGATTAGTTTTGTGGCAGAAAACAATTTGCAATTACAGCCAGATTACACTGTAACTCACTTTGAAAAGATGTTATAAACGCTGTCAAGAATGAGTTTTCTCAGGCTCGATGTTGCTGCTGCAAAACATATCTTAAATTTCAAAGCACTCCAGGACTTCAAACCAGATACAGAGATGATGGGGAAGTTTTTGGTTCATCAAATCGCTGCTCTGGCTTTCATCACTTCTGATCTAATTCCTGTAATGTTTTCTGAAATCAAAATAATATTTGATGAGCAGTCTAAAAACTTGCTCTTGCGGTTCAAAGACTTATGTTTGTGGACTGATTCAGCAAAGATTACGTAACAGTGAAGTTCAATGGTCAGAACCACTGTTTCCCCCAAACATCTGGTCAGCTCACATAAGTGACATTTCCCAAAACAGAGTTGAGGCTCGACATCATAGATGGGAACATTAGGTTGGTTGTCCTCATGTTGGTGTATTTTATTTAATAACAGAACTACGGAAAGCACAAAATGCTGTTGAACATGATAGAGGCCATAAATCAAGGCGAAGCTTCCATACTTGGAAAGAAGGACTGTATTATACAAGAAAAAAAAATCCAAACGATTCTGGAAAGCCAGGACTCCCATTCTGTTGTAGATTTTTTGTCGTGGATTAGCATACAACCTTTCCTTGTTATCTGTTTGAACATTTAATTGTTATCTAGGACATGAAAGAATGTTATTCAAGAAAATACATATTCTGTAATCTGTTTCGGTAATTGCATAGTTCTCATTTTGTTCCTGTCTTGCAGGGGTTTTCTTGTTTTTGTTTTTTTATTAAACTTACCTGGTAAAAAGTATTAGCCTCTGTGCTGAAATTTTTGTATATATTTTAATTATAAAATATGCTAACTTTAATTTTTATGAGGTTAGTATGAGAAAAAAAAAAGAATCAAAAGGATTTTGGAAAGCCAGGACTCACATTCTGTTGTAGATTTTTGTTGGGGATTAACATATGTGTTATGATTATTTTAAAACTTCAGCACCACTAAATGCAGCAGGAAAGACCATGTGGCTTTTGTCTCATCACAGGATGAGACAGTTTGTTTTGAATTCAACTTGTTGGTGAACTAGACTGGTGAAAAACACTTGACAAAATAAAAGAAGTTCCACATACCTGTAATGATTGAACAGAAAACTATACTTTACAAAAAGGGGCACTATACAGAGTATAAAACACTGACAAAAACACACTGCAATCATAACACCATGTTTCGACCTGTTGGAGAGTATAAAACACTCCCAACAGGTTGAAACGTGGTGTTATGATTGTCAGTATTTTCAGAGCTTGAAAAATACCATGCCCGAGATGCTCGGGGCATGTAAATTATTGGCCTGAGCAGGTAAAAAAACAATTTAGTCGCCCGGTCTGGGTAACTAAGTTTTAAAAAAAAAAAAGTTTGGAATAGAATTTCCTACAAAAGAGAAAAGACAGTCATTGCATCTCATGTTTCATTTCACCGATAATCACCAGAAGTTGTATTATTGTTATGGAGTGCCAAGGACAGAAAAATATCACTACTTTAATCATATTATGCTCTTGGTCCAGAAATTGGAACCATACATAGTTTTGTTCCAAGTGTTTTTTACAGTCAGTGACTCAATACATACCTCTGATGAAACTAGCCTCCGGTGTAAATTTCATCATCATATAATTTCATACCAATTTCAGCATCATCTTAGAACTTGACATACATGCTTTTGTGCATGGAACATTTTGAATACAGACCCTTAAAATGGAAATGCAAAATATGTAAAAAAAAGTCCATATTTTTTTAATTAGAAAAAGTGAGGGTTCCGATTTGTTATTTTAAAAAAGATAAATTTTCCTGGACATCCAACTTTTACTACCTGGGCAAGTAAATAATTTCTGCACATGCCCAGCTGGGAATGTAACTTTTCAGGTATTTTTCAAGCCCTGGTTCTGAACTGTCAGCGTTTTGACCGGCACTCCCTTTCCACGAGATCTCATTAACCATAAGGTTTGTGGGTATAGTCTTCGAGCAAGATAGTTACATGGGTTTATTTGTGACTGACATTGCGATAGTCACAGGGATCATAGCATACTTCTGGAAAATTTTAGGTAGGAATTTTAGGAATTTTTAGAAAAATTCTAGGAGTGTATTTCAATAAAAACTAGATGTATATTTGTATACATCTAGTAAAACAACTTTGTATACATTGTAAAGAGTTTGCTTCACACCCTTCAACCATATATACTGATAGACTGCACATGACATCAAAATTTCTGGCTCCAACATAAAATCACATGACATCAGTCAAAAAGATGGGTTACACCTGCTGTGCTTATGGTTGCTCTGAGCGATATAGTAAAGGAAGTTCTACGATTTTTCATGGGTAAGAAACGAATTAAATACCTAAGTCAATAAAGTTCAATTACTTAACCAGAAACTTGCAACTATTGATATAAAAATATAGTAACAAAAAAATGGAATGCGTGTTCCAAATTCTTCGCAAATGTTTATCACATTATAAATCACGAATTGTAAACAACCCGATCATGCATGTATATAGCTCATAAGTAAACTTACCCGAAGAGTTTTCATTATATATGAGGCGCATTCACATAATACACCGAAAACACTGAAGTTCTGCAGCGTAAATTAGTAATCATAACAGCATTTTTACATGAAATTTGGAGTCTGATGATGACGTGCCCAATGTTGGAGCCATGGCGGCTTTGATGCAGCTATTGCCAATGCGCAGTCCATTAGTATATATGGACTAAGTTCACACCCAAATTTTTTGCATAACGTTTAATGTCTAAAGTTTAAGTATGATTTACTTCTAATGTTCAGTTCTTTTCTTTTCACGTGTTATCATATTCAAGTATATTTACCACATTCAAGTTTCACTTTGAACATTAATATGCTGTTGAACCAGAAGCAATTGACTATTTTCACAGTAAAATTTTCAGGTTTCACATTAAATTATAATATCCTAAAAAGGTAATTGAAGACCAAGAACTATGTACAATTGTTCACTGAATTACTTTTTTCATATTATTGTTTTAACCTTTTTCTGATAAGCCTATCTTTTTCTGCTTCCACCACAACTAATTTACTTTCAGTTTTCTTTATTTCAGCTGAACCTTGTATGATCAAGTTAGAGGCAACTGCTATTTCAGCAGTATTTTGTTTTTCTACAGCTTTTCTCATTCTTTCTGTTCCCTCTTGAATTACTGCTAGGGAGGCTTCTTTATCTTTTTTAAGCCTACTTATTTCTGCATCATTTTCTTTTATTTTGTCATCAAACTCAGCTTTTCTTTTTTTCTCTAGCTGCTTTTCCTTATTTTCTCTCTTTCTGCTTCCTTTCTTTTACCTTTTTTTATTATTCTTCCTTCAGCTTATCAACATACTTTTTATAAAGTTTATATGAATCACGAACACTAACAAATTTCTTGTTATGGGAACTTTACTTACACATCCATAGTGTTTAATGACCTCTTTAACTATTCTTAATGATGTTATAGTTGAGTCTTTTAAGTTACCCTTGTCCTTCCTTAACAGAGCAGTGTTAACCGAAAATCCCCTTTCTGCATCAGCATTACCATGAGGTAAAACTAAAATTGACTTTATGAGTTTAGCAAGATTTGAGTATTTTTCTTTTCCGCTAGAGTCTTTAATACTAAATATATTACGCCAGTAATGATCAATCCGCACTGGAATATGCCCTTCCTCTGAAAATTTCCCTAGTTCATCTAGAGTTGGCTTATCGCAATTTAAAAGTTTCCACTCTTCTCTTACTCTATCAATTTGTTCCTCAGAAAGATGCAAAACACTTGAAATTCTGGTTATTTCCGAAAGTCCATGACTGAACTGAAAGTTGAGTTTACTCTTTCTTTGGTTCTTTTACCTTTAAAACTCCTATGTCTCTTAGCTTTCGATTGCAGAATGACAAATTTGACTTTAAATATTTTGTGGTTGCAATTAGTGATGATCTTACATCTAAGAAATAATTTCTGTCTGGTCTCCTGAACATTCCTGAGGAGATTTTTTGTCTTCATACCAACTTCTAACTCCCCTAGTTTTTTCCATGAATTTTTGTTTTCAAAATCTACATTCTTTAGGTCTTCTCCAAATTTCCCTGCAATAACATCTTCGATAAACTGAGCCATAACATTCCCATAACCAGTTATATTCCGATTTAAATTAAAGTATTTAAATCGGAATATAACTGGTGTATTTTTGGTTCTTCACTCTGATAACATAATGAAAACTTTTCAAAATTTTGGTGTGAAAATGAAATTAATGCTAAATAGCAAGGAGTTAGCTCATTTTTCAGGAAACAGTGAATTCTTTTATACCTTGCCGAATTGCGTAGTTGTTTTTCAAATATTTTTTGAGATGGCAAGAAGTTTAAAAAATATTCTGTAATATTTAGCCATTGATCCAAGAGCCTCTGGGCTACAGAACCAACGGTTAACCATCTGTTGCTGACATGACGCAAAAGAAATTTGGCTGTGACCAATGTTATATTAGACAGATTTATAATCCTCTCGTCTTGCAGCACAGCACTACTTTTAAAAAAGTAATGCATATCAGTAGCAAATTCATCAAAATCTACATTTAAGCTTGTCAAAAATTTTTTTAAATGCATTACTAACATGCAGGTTGCAAAAACCTAGTTCAAAAGATTTCTGGCCTGTTTCTTGTTTTACAACTTCATTGAATTTGCGTAAAAAGCACTTATTTACATTTGGGCTGTCCATGGATACACAAATAATTCTGTTCAACGAAATATTGAAGGATGATAACACATCAAGAATTTCTTTTAGCAAAATATCTGCTGTTGCATGACCCAGAAAACCGCTTGTTAGGTATCGGCAAGAAACTGAATTTATTTCTGAAGACCAGTACCTGAGATACACATCCAACTGCCGTTTCACTTGTGTATTTGTAGTTTCATCAAATGCTACACAACCTTTCCTGGGCTACTAGATGCAATGTCTTTTTTCAAATCCTCTTCAAAATATTTTGACAATCCATGTGATATCACATAAGCAACTTTTTTTCTTTAAGTTGCATTTTGGCTGCAATAGCAGAATCAGGAAACATTTCTTTGAAAAGTTCAACTGTTTCAGTGCATGAAACAAAAGACATTGTCCTTAGCAACTTTCATGGCCCATAATGCTTCGGCTTTAGCCAACTGTAAATCATGACTCAGTACTTCACTAATATTTGTTTTGGGCTGAAGATCCCGTCCTCCAAAGGCTTTCACAGGATGGACTTATTTTGAAATTTACTTTGAAATTTCTACAAATGTTTTTTCCCTTTATGATGCGCTTTTACTTGTGAAAAGCCACTATTAGAAATATTGAAAATTTCTGAACACAATATACACTTAGCAGAAAATATTGTTTCAGTTGCAGAACACCATTCTTTTAACTTCACTACGTCCAATTCTTTGGCGAGCCACGCATCTTGAAATTTCGTTTTGGATTTAGGCATCTTAAACACTTGTATTACTAACCAGAAAATGAAAGGGAAGTACAAAAACACGTTCCAATATTGCAAAACCAGACAACTTCCCGAAGTTTGGCTGCGAGGATGTCAGAAGACAGAAGGAAAAAAAAAAAGCAAGTCACCACTAGAGAACTGAACCTGTACACAGCACAGAGAACACCATAAAAGACGCAAAACCAGAAACTATCATACGCATCTCACGCAAGTTCAGTCAAAGCGAGTCGGAGCCGAGATATATTGCGCATCGAAGGTCGCTGTCGCCGATGCACGATCGAAGGTCAATGATAACGTGCTCTACTGCCTGCCACGATAACACTCAGCTACCATCCCATAGTCATTACCGGAGGTTACGGAAGGAGACCACATGTTTTCCTCTTTGCTTCCACCCAACTGCAGTTTACAATAACAAAACATCAGCAAAAAGAGGAGGTTCCACGAGGCATGTCCAAAAATAAAGTACGATCTTCTGCGTGCCACGGAGTTAGTCTACAAAGCGCAAACCAGGGGTGAAAATGACCCCTCCCCTTTTCCCTTAGATCTCTTGTTACTCTCGAAAACTGTCCGAAGGCACAAAAGTGGAGCGCCCGCCCCGAAGCAAGTGCATCTCGATGGAGTCATTTTCCCTCCCTTCAGCAGCACAGCATATAGGCTGTGTTTCTACAATAACAGGTCTTTTTACCTTACCGTAATGGTAAATTTATTGGCGTTAATAACTGTTGTATTTTTAATAAATAAGCTTACGAAAATTTTAGGAAGAATAGCAAATTTTAGGTATAATTTTAGGAATTTTAAGGAGGGTCACAAAATATTAGGAATTTTAGGAGGAATGCGATCCCTGTAGTCAGTGTGGCAGGCCATGGAACAGCAGGAGCAATACAAGACTAAAGGCACAGTAAAAATTGGGTTAGGGCAGTTGGCATTTTACCATTCAAAAGGGGGCAAGGCGGGTTTTAACATGTTGAAAAGGGCAGAGCACTGCACCCAGCTAAAATGGCCTAGGTGGAACACTATATATACATGAATGAATGCATGCATGCATTTTTTTAAATGAATGCTAGCAGAAATCAACACCAATGTTCACACAGGTTAAAAAGATTACTCTTTTGAATAAGTACAGCATAATCTTTGCAGGACGGCAAGACATAAAAAGCATCAGTCATTAGAACAAAGATGTACAGATATAGATAATCATACCTAAAATAAAACCATGTACAAGAAGCTTTTTTTCCTTAATTCAGCTATAGTTGTAATAATGAACATTAAAAGCAATCATTTGTTTCCTTCATCTGAAATGAAAGACAAGGGCATTCTTGGAGGAGGGGGGTAGGGGGGGTATATCCGGACCCAGCAGATCTCCCAGTCTGTGTGCCATTGAATGCAAACATTTACACTAACATAAATGGGACTACTTTCACGATTATAAGGAAGGACAAAATAAGTTCACTGAATTCAATGTGTGGGTTTAATTAGGAGGTTTGGCAGTTACTAACAAGAGAACAGTTAGAGGAAAATAAAGGGATAAAATGGATGGATAGTACTAGAATTATGTATTACATATCAGCTGAGTGTTGCTACATACTGTGATTGCATAGCTGTGTTCATTGTATAGGAAATTAAAGATATGCTCCGCAAATATCACATTCTAATGCAAAGAGAGATAGCCTGAACAATAGTAGATGAATGTAAACGAAACCCTGGCAGCAGGTGAAATTTTCCAGAGAAACATGTCCAAGCTCCAACTATGACATTCCCATACAATGCAACATTGATTCCTGATAACCAACCAACATTACGTTTTCCCCTCTCATTACCATACAACCACTAAATCCACCAGGAGAGTTATAATTTCCCTAAAACCTTAGTTTTATATCACAAACATATATTGCAGCAACCCCTACAGGAAACAAACTCACACCATCATGTGACATCAAATCACCACTGCTGCAGCAAACTAGCATTTGGTCATAGGGTTACAAAGGTCAAGAGCAGTCATTTAACAAATTTAAGGATGACACGTCTATCAAATTTAAAAATAACTTGTGCAGGATTGTAGGAAGCTTTTCTTTTCTAAGAGGGTGAGACTTGAAATTACACTTCAAGTTCTACTCAAATATGTGGTTTTTACTTTCTCAGTTATATTTTAAGCATTATGATCGTTCAAAAATAGCACTTTAGGTTTTTGATGTAATTTTATTAAAAATGTAAAAACTAGGTAAAGACCCAAGAACCACAAGTTATAAATACCAAGTAAAGCACAAATGTTATGGGAACACCGACAACACAACACTCCACAGAAATGCAGAACAAAAAACAAACCAGTGCAGAATGAATGCATATCCAATAGTGAACTGTTCAAGGTTAAGCACTTAGAGCTTTCTGTGACAGAGCAGAAAACTAGCTCTTCATCCCGACATGTTTGGAAAGGCCATAGAGGTTAGGAATATCAGCATATTGTTTCTATGCCTCCATTCACTGTTTCGGAAAATTTCCTTCATGGATATAAGATGTTCACACCTCATAGTGTATGTTACTATGTACACTGGTTAACTTCATGGAATACTGTACGAGACTAACTAAAGTCTTTAAAAAGAAAACACTGAAATGAGACTTTTTAGTTACATTATAAATTTTTTACATACACCAGAGTATGAATTTATGCCCATGGAATGACCATTCTGGGAGGGCAACCTCCCTGTCCTCCTGGTAGCTACAGCCCTGAACTTGGGTAATTATCTTTGTGTACTTTATATACCCGATTCACACAGCATATACACAGATCATATTTGGCAAGTTCTTGGAAACTTCTTTCCATCACTCTCACATCATGTACAGAGCATATTTGGTAAGTTTCAACTTTACAACTCAAACCAAGACTATCCCCACAAAGTGAACACACCAAAAAATTACAGGTCTTCCACTAAAACGCCATGTGAACAACCTGGAGTGCACAATGCATGAAGAAAATAGTGGATTGGATTAGCTGTGTTTGAAAGGAAACATTAATTTACAAATGGGAACATGTGCCTTCAACATGCACTTGTATGCTACATCCAAAGAGTAGGCTAGACAACCAGTGTTACAATGCAAAATCAAGAATCAATTTGTTTAGACCTTGAAGCCAGATTGTATCATAAGCCTTAGCTACATCAAGTGCAATAACCTGAGTTAGACTAACTTTCCCCATAGCCATATTACAATGTAGCTCAGACAGATTAAAATGTAATCCTGTTGGTTGTCAGTATTAATCAACTTGTCCAAAACTATACATTAGAGCTATTGGGCAAGAGTGTTAGGGATGAGATGAATCTTTTCTTTCTGGATTAGACTGAATCCAAAAGTTTCCAATCTATCAAAAAAAATTCTTATTATGAACAACTTGTGCAGATGACAAATCCAATGGCAGTTTTTGGCCACAGGAATTAGACAATATGAGGTACACTTGTACCTAAGAATTTATTACACCTAGAGTTCGGAACATTATACATATAATGGAACACAGAAGCAAAATGATGAAAGATGGGGTAGTTAAAGAGGGGGGATTAACTTTCATCCTTCACAGCAAAGTTTCGTGCTTGCCAATTTACAGACTAGCCCAGCATGGTCGGAACTCAAATATTCATGCCCAAGATATGCTTGGTCCATTTCAGGCTTGCAAGCACAGTGTGTTGATTTTATCGATAAGCAGTGAACACACCCAATTTCCAACGAACTTCAGAATGTTCCATTTCGCTCTGATTTTTCTCATCCCTACACACCCTTAAGAGGAACTCAAGCCAACAGAAGGATATTAAAAGTGAAAAACAAATTTTTCTTTCAGTTGGTTGAGTCTAATGTTTCAGCTGGGTGGGAACAGGGGTATGGATGGTGGTGAAGTGGAGAAGAGACTTCATTTTTGTTTTACAACATAGCAAATATTTAGACTCCAGGCACTAATGGATACCTGGTTTTAATTATGGTCTTTTAACCTTCTGAATTTCTTACCATATACTATCACCGTGAAATTCTGACCCACTCACTTGCTTGAGCTAGTCTTTGAGTGATAATATGATCAAGCCCTAACATGACTTTCATATGTACAGTCGAAGTAGTAGGATGAACCTATCAACTGAAGTAGTAGGACTAACATACAAGCGAAGTAGAACGAACCTGTGTAACTGAAGTAGTAGAACAAACTATCACAATCTAAGTAGTGGAACGAACCTGAATAAACAAGGTAAGATTTTTATTTAAATATCATTAATCGTGCCATTGAACATCTTAGCACGAATTAATTCTACATCCCGCCAGTAAACGTGCTATAATTTTACGTGCAATACAGGATATGATGGATTTATTGGTTCATCTAACCTTTACATATATATTTCCACATAGCTTAAACAGCAAAGCTTGCTATTGTGTCATCGTTGTGTAAATCATTTGGAGAGGAGACTAATATATCTTAAATAACCCGAATGAAATGTTCCTTGGACAGTAACTAAAAGGGCAATTCTCTCAAATGCATAAAGTCAAATTTGATTTAATGTTATTTACTAATTTAAATGAGTAGCCTGGTAAGGTTATTATACGATATAACTGGTTATGTCACGAGTTACATACAATTTGAGAACCAAAATGTTTTCTGTAATCCAAGAGAAAACTGCAAAGTCTTCCAAGCCCGACCTGGCCCAACTTGAGACTAGGCCTCTTTTCTAATTGATGGGAGGGGGAGCCCACGCCAGCCTGACCCAGACCTGATGTAACATTTTGCTCCAACACAGTACCTTACTTAGCAAATCCATACATTAATAAACACTCTTTAGGATAAAAAGTAAACAAACCAGCACTCTCTCTTGTAACTGGATGTTTTTCATACAGTGAAGTAGCAACTCCAAAAGCTCTTTCATCAGTACACTCCCAGCTTTTAATACCAGCAATTTCTTCAGAAGAGTCTATTAAAAAAATGTTAAGTTAATAACTGTTTCATAGGATCACTACCACAAACATTAATTTATTTGCACAAAATATGAAAATATATTACTTAAAAATACATTTACACAAATGCACAGGCTTCTGAGTAAGATGTGCCTTTACAAAGAGTCATGAATAAAACTAACAGTTCGTAATCAAAGTGATCTCCAGTTTTCAAATTACTGTTGCTGGTATTTCTGCTAACAGTAAAACAAACATTTGATATCATTTCCAGTTTCTTTGACATTCATTTTAGAGAGCACAAATTAAAATATTTTTAACCAAAAACAAATACTTGATTGGAAAAATTTACATTTTCATAAGTATTAAGTGTAATTATTAACTAATATATCAGCAGTTTATCCCACTATTTTATTTAAAGGGTAAAGATAGCACTGTACAAGAAGTCACTTTCAAAGTATTAACTTCAACTACTAAATGATAATATGTCTGCAGTTTACCTCACGATTTTATTTAAAGGAGAAGATAGTAAGTAGTGTATGAAAAGACATTTCTTTGCACTTAACTTTTAACTCCTTTTCCTCCAAATAAAGGCAAAGTACCGGACAACATTTGAAAATGTTCAATGGGCCAACTACAAAAGTTGTATGTTATCAGCAAAATACAAAAACAGTTGTGCAATTAATAAAAGATTTGAGTAACAATAGAATAAGTCAAATAACACTCCTAGTTGGTCCAATGGTAGTTTTCAAACAGTAAGACCTTAAACTCAATGTAGTAGTAAGAGGGTTATGAATAATCTGCTTATTAAATGCATATTGTTCTTCTCAGGGACTTATGGTTTGGTGGTTACCCGAGTTTTCCCTTGCTGCCCAACTACTTAGATCACACAGAATATTAATTTTCCTTTTTAAATCTGGCTTACTAATTTTATTAGATTTTTTTACAATGCTGTTGCTCAGTTTTTGGGATTGGTAACATTAGTGCACGATTTCGGCAAATGCTTTCCTACAGACAAGTTACACTTGCATCCAAGTCCAACTAAAAGTACCTTTGGCTCAGCTGTAAGAGAAGCTTTAGCAGTGCTAATGGCTTTTAACTAGCTGTGTTTCCCTGAAGGGAGAGATCTATTATATGACTTAGACTTCCCTCAAACAAAGCCATGAAAATATTATGGTGTTTACTGTTACTTTTAAAGTACACTGCCGGACAATTGCTAAGGACAGACGACAATAGCAACGATAGCAACCATAAAATGGAAGGCAGGAAAATGTAGAAATTAGCAGAAGTGCGGGATACAGTAAGACGTGTTGTGCGTATGCAAATTTTGGATTGCCGAACTTGTTCGTGACGTCATAGTGCTGATAAGAGATAAAAAATTTGACGCGTATTAACCGTTGTTGTTCAAACGCAAAGTTGAAAGGGAAAGAATCAATTGACGAACTTGCAATTTTCAGTATGTCTTCCCGACATCACCTAGATGATTTTACGCGTGGCCGTATTATTGGCAAGATTGAAGAAGGGTGAAAAATAACACATGTTGCCAGGGAGTTCGACGTCAGCCACAGTGTTGTTTCAAGGCTTTGGAAGTCATTTCAAACAAATTGAGAGTGTAGCAAACGTCCGGGGGGAGGTCGTGTTCGCAGTAAGACACCTGCAGAAGATCGGTACATAGTGCTATCAACAAAAAGACACCGGCGCAGCACAGCTAGCGAGGTAGCAAATCAGTTTATGGCTGCTACTGGCAAGCGGATCTCCCAAAAAACTGTCGCCAGACATTTGCATGAAGGAGGACTATACGCCCGCCGTCCTGTTGTGTGCATCCTATTGTCCAGACGTCACTGTACCACCCGTTTGCAATGGTGCCATCAACATCGCAATTGGACTGATAACGACTGGTCTGCTGTCCTCTTCTCAGATGAGAGTAGATACAGTCTATTGTCTGATTGTCGACGACAACTGATCTGGCATGATAGTGGTACTGCATATTGTCCAGCAAACATACAGGAAAGGGACCGATATCCGACATAGCGTCATGGTATGGGCTCACATCATGATCAATGGCCGTACGTCTCTCTATGTGCTTCGAACTGGGACTATGACTGGCCAATGATACCTTAATGATGTTCTGCTACCTCATGTTCTGCGGTGCTGTCGGCGATAGATTTCCATGGACGACAATGCAACATGTCATCGAACAGTCGCTTTCCAGGAGTGTCTTGAGAGCGAGGATATTCAACCCCTCGTATGGCCAGCACATTCTCCAGATCTGAATCCCATTGAAAATGTGTGGGATGCTTTGGGGAGGAGTCTTGCTGGTCGCCAATGCCCACCAATAAACAAGGACACCCTCATTCGTGCACTGACAGAGGAATGGGATAAATTACCCCAACAGCTGCTTGATAATGTTGTGCAAAGCACGACGTGTGGAATCTTGCATCGCCCTCCATGGTGGCCATATCCCGTATTGACATCTGACGCCGGAACGCCTGCGGATGGTAATTGCATTTTTTCACGTTTACGTATTCTGCAGAAAATGACCTGTTTGTCCCTTGAACAAGTTCCAAAGCCTTCTGGATTTCAGAGCACAATAAATTGTCTTTCTTGTAATGTCCTGGCATTCTGACATTTTATTTCACTTGGCATCCAACCACACTTTTTTTTTTATGCGCTATATAGCCGTTTATGATTCGTCCTTAGCAATTGTCCAGCAGTGTATTATTTGTATTTATGCGAAAAATTTACTAAATAATTGCAATTATTCATTCTATGCTTGTTTTCCCATCAATTCATTGGTATTTTTTTTTTGTCACTACCCGACTAAAGCAACTTTGTATGGAGAATACTGTGTGTATACTAACCAGTGAACTGAAATACAGTAGAAAGTCAAAAAATTCGAACAAGCTCCCCTCCACTTTTTTTTTTTTTTTTTTGTGGTGGTGGAAAGTTTAAGTACAGTCCGTTCATTTTTTTAACTTGGCACTTTATGATAATGGGATCACCTAATGGGGGGGGGGGGGTGTCGAAGTTGACATCTGATACTTAGAGACAAAGGCGAAACTTCCCAGCCACCTGTTCCCTGCGGGGCTAAGATTTTACGACCAATGGGGCTGAGGGAGAAAACAAGGGGTGGCAGTACCACCCCTTATTTTATCCCTCAGCCCCATTGTTCACTGAGCTGAGAGGAAAGTAATTCCTCTTGCACTCAGCATAAAGTACACTCCTTTGCAATCGGGACCTGCTTGTAATGATTGGTAAGTTCTGGAATTTGTACTTTATGTTTAAAAATTTCACAGCAAGAGTAAAAATAGCAAACTTGTTTCGGATTGCATAACAAAAATAGTCATTTTTTTTATACAGTTGCTTATTTTTGGTTCATGTATTTGGACAATACAATGTAGAAATGTTAGCGTATTTGTATTTTAATACATGTTTAATAATCTGAACTACCAGTGGTCCCAATTAGTTCAGATTTTTGATGCTCTATATACGAAGTCCGATCAAAAAGTTCTGAGACTAGGCTGATATACAACAAAGTACTTACGTTACTCAAGTCTGGCTATGATCTCCCTCAAAGTAGTCTCCTTGGGCAGCAATACACCGCTGCCAGCATTTTTGCCACTGTTGGAAAGTTCCCTGGAAATCCTGTTCGCGAATCGTGTCAAGCACAGTCTGCGATTCCCACCACATTGGATTTCGTCCACTGTTTCAAAACGGCGACCCTTGAGCTTGACTAACACCCCCTGTGCCGTCCCCTAATTTCTGTTAAATTGTGCATGAATCTTTAAAATGAACAAATAAAATAAATGGCGGAATTCCCTGAATTTGTGGAAGAATCTTATGCCTGAAGATCACTGGTAAATTTCCGTGGCGTCTAAATTCTGTTTCCACAAATTGTTTCCTACAGTTTCAAGCTGAAATACAAACATTTATGCAATAAAATTATATTTAACAATACTGGACATAAAAAGGCAGCATCGGGAGGAAGAAATTACGATTACGGATTTTTTTTTTTTACTCCGTTTAACAACCAGTTTCTAAACATGAAATTTAGTTCCAGTCCCCCGGAGGGGGGGGGCAAAAATTCCTTCAATTTTTCATCAATCTTGACAATGATCTAAATGATGAAAAAAATATAATAAAAGCGGAATTCCGCGAATCCGCTTAAGAATCTCATGTATATCATAAAATAGCAAAATAAAAAAATTTAGACAAAATGAAAATTTGTAGAATCCGTAGTTTCTACAGCGAGTTCTATAGTCAGTCAACAAAATCTGTAGAAACTATGGACATTTCGTAGTAGTTGGCAGGTATGATGATATCAAAGCTTCAACTATTTCAGATAAATGGTGTAACTTTGAGAATGTGAATACCTCTGGTTGAACAACATGCATCAATTCTTAATTTTCCAGCTTAGTCACTTCCATTTTAGGAATTTTTTTCCTGCCTTATCAAGCTTAAATACAAAACACTTATCATGGGGTGAAAACATTTAACAGCAACACAGGAGAGTGGTAACAGCACAAGGAAAAAAAATTGCGATTACAGGAGAATTCTTCGCTCTGCCCGACTTCCGTTTTTGACCCCCCCCGCACTTCAAGTTGAAATACAAATATTTGTGAAATAAAATTATACTTAACACTGGGAACATCACTAGAAAAACAAAAATGATTACGGAAAAATCTTCACTCTGTCGACCTTAATGCTGCTTAAAGTTTTCACTTGGAATTGCAGCAAGATTGCTGTGGCAATCTTGCTGCAATTTTTCATGCTCTGCGACTTAGAATATTTTAATTATGTTCATAATTATCTTCATAAGGTCTCTGCCAAGAAATTGTTTCCTAAGAACACATTTACAAGCAACACATGGCATTTCTCTGCACACTGTACAGCAGTTTTAAACATTGAATGCATTCTGATAACTTCAACACCTGCCAAGATGATGTTACTTTAAATACTGCCAGAACACTCACTCCATTTTTCATATACACCTATTCAAACTTTCATTGCTCATTTATGATTCAGATTTAGTTAGTATAAAATTCATGCATCACACAAGGTTCATTTTATACATGTATATGTGCATATAACAGCAGGGATCGACTAAACCCTAAAATTTTCAGGCACCAGCATATTTTTTCAAGTAATATGGGGAGAAAACCACATGTACAGAATTGTGACCAACAGTCAAAATTAATGTGTTATTTCTTAGATACAGTTTAGTGCAATACCCACAACTAAACCTTGGGCACATATTATACACTTGTATTAATAATTTCAATTTAAAGTAGGTTTGCATTTCAGAAAGTTCAGCTTTGTCTTCTGGTGCATAACATTCAATAAAACCACTAGTGAATAAATATATTTCTAAGCACCCCACACAAAATCAATACCATAGCTATGAACATCTGATGCTTACTTTCCATGCATGCATGTATATCTTTGACTGCACAGCAGAACTTCAGTCGGTATCACTACGGCCAATATTGCAGCAGAAGCATAACTCTGCTGGCGATACTGCCAAAAATCAATAACCGGCATCTTCATTATTGATGGGTTCCATTTCAACTCGGGCAGGGTCGTACCATCATGGTCTCAGATTTCTCTAAAAAAAAATAAGGGGTGTTCCTTGACTAAAATAAGGAGAACCATATTTTCTTTCTTTCGGCAAGAAAAAAATTTTCCCTTCAAGATAGAGGGTTTCAAATCTTGCACCGTCAAACCAGCTCTCTAGAAAACTTATTTTTCCTAACTTCAGCGAGTCATTGCAGCGGAGATAAAAAAGATATCGTGTTCTTGTATTTTTTTTACATTGTGTGTATAACATAACAATATATGGTGCTAATATTTGCTACACATCGTATGATTAAATTTTTAAAAAATCGTAAAATTTGTGATTTTTAAAAAAAATTGAATTTTTTAAGTTTTTTTAAACAGGTTTGGATGGAGTTTTTTCTATATTTGTTTTTTCCGTTAAAAACATACAAATGTGCATTTTATTTGTAATTTTTTGTGCGTCTGTGAAACTGCTAGTTTCCGCAGCTTTAAAAACAGCCGATTTTGAAAAATCTAACTTTGCAAACTATTTTCTCAAAAAGGCCATTTTTTAAAATTCTGAAAATTAAATCATTGTTTTATTATCAACAGGAGAATCTGTAAATTTTCACGGACCTAAAAACGCCCGTTTCCGAGTTAGACTCGTTTGAATTCGGTTTGAAAGCCTACGATTTCCCGTGTTCTAAAGGAGCCATTTTGAAAAATCTCAGGCGCAAAGTACGTATTCTCTTACCGGAATCAAAGCGTTAGATATTCTTTGCCCGAATGACGGAATGAGAGCATTGGATCAGCTGGTCCTGGTTGGATACGTCCACCGCACCCTTGCCTAAAAAAATTGTCGGGTGGGGGTAACAAATAAATAAAAAAAATTCTTGCTGCTCCACTAACAAAGTTGAGTTACGAAAGACAGCAGTTGTTTGTTTACGTATATACTTAACATCGCATAAGAAAAAAACTATGAAAGAGTAGAAAGCTGTTGTGAAATAATTTTAAGAAAAAAAGAGTGCAGGCACACATACCGTAAGTTAATTTTCGATGGCTAAACACCCTAGAGTTTTTCTGGGAGTTGCTAATTGTAGGCTACTGTCAGAAGAGCAGTTGCTGTTTTGTTATAGTTGCTAAAATTAACTTCAGTTTTTCGTAATAGTAAAATATTCGCTCAAGATAGTTTTGTCCTCTGAAAACGAAGGGGAGGGGGAGTCCAATGCTCTTGACCTCGCTGCTGGGTTGATAGCGCTGGTCGCTACCCAAACTCTGCATACCTCCTCTCCAAAACGTAATGACAATTGTCTAATCTACTAAATAAATAACAACACATACGTGTGCATGCTTATTCATAAAATGTAAGTTGGGTATATTTCCTGTTCAATAAGCTGATTTTACAAGTAGAATACATATACAACTTACGCGCTTATAATAGTGTAAAGATTTTTATCTTTTTAAAACATATTCAAAGATTTCAATTTTTTTAAAGGGGGGGGAGGAATTGTGTTCATAGTGATTTCCACCTGGGCCATGATAAACCATGCACTGCCCGTGTCTTCTGTTCCCTTAGAAGATAATGCTGGATCGATGAGAGACCTTCGGAGTTTTGACCTCCCCCTTCATGTGGTAGGGAGGAGTCTCAAACCTAGGTAGCTTTCAAAAATGTTTTAACTTAGTTGGCTGGTAACAAGAGGGATTTCATTTCAACTCTGGCAGGGTCGTACCATCACGGTCTCAGATTTCTCTAAAAAAATTAATTAAGGGGGTGTTCCTTGATTAAAATAAGGAGACCTATATTTTTTCTTTCGGCAAAAAAATTTTTTCCCTTCGAGACAGAGGGTTTCAAATCTTTCACCATCAAACAAGCTCTCTAAAAAACGGTTATTTTTCCTAACTTCAGTGTCGTCATTGCAGTAGAATTAAAAAAGATATTTTGTTGTGGTATTTTTTATTACATTGTGTGTATAACATATAATAATATTTGATGCTAATATTTTATTACACATTGTATGATCAAAATTTAAAAAAATCTTAACTTTGCGATTCAAAAAAAAATTGAATTTTTTTTTTTTTTTTTAACAGATTCAAAATGGAGTTTTTTTCTATACTCGTTTTTTTTGTTAAAGACATACAAATGTGCACTTTATTTGCAATTTTATATGTGTCTGTGAAACTGCTAGTTTCCGGAGCGTTAAAAACAGCAGATTTTGAAAAATCTCCAAATTTGCCAACGATTTTCTCAAAAAAAGCCCTTTAAAATTCTGAAAAAAAAATCCCTGTTTTATTATCAACAGGAGAATCTAAATTTTCCCCGGACCTAAAAACGCCCGTTTCCGAATTAGACGCGTTTGAATTTGGTTTGAAAGCCTACAATTTCTCCGTGTTCTAAAGGCGCCATTTTGGAAAATCTCAGGCGCAAAGTACGTATTCTTTTACCCGAATGATAGTGTTGGATCTGTCCACCTCACATTACTCTGAGCGATAACATGCCTAAAAAACGGTCTTGGAAAAAAAATAATAAATCTATATATAGAGAGAATTGAATGTTTGTATGTCTGCTAAACAAATTTACAGTTTTCAATTTAGAACCACCAAACTTGGTATATACTATCTCATGGTACCCTAACTTAGACTGTAGACGGTTTTGGGAAGGGGTCGGAGCCCGGGGTCAAGGGGGGGGGGCATACAAAATTTTCGTAAAATCTACAGAACTGTAGAAAAAAAAACCCCAAAATTTTTGTAAAATCTACAGTTCTGTAGATTTTACGAACATTTTGTATGCTCCCCCTTGACCCCGGGCTCCGACCCCTTCCCAAAACCGTCTAGTCAAAGTTAGGGTGCCAAGTATACCAAATTTGATGGTTCTAAATTGAAAACTAGATTTTACGGAAATTTTGCGTGGGGCCCTTTGACCCCGGGCTCCGACCCACCCAGGCGCTCTGCCCCCCTTCCAAAAACCATCTATGGTCTCAGTTAGGGCACTATAGTATAAAAGTATATTTTTACGGAAATTTTGTGTGGGGGCCCTTTGACCCAGGGCTCCGACCCCTTCCAAAAACAACCTGCGGTCTAAGTTAGGGTTCCATGCTATAGTATTCCAAATTTGGTGGTTCTAAATTGAAAACTAGATTTTATGGAAGTTTTGTGCGAGGCCCCTTGACCTCGAACTCAGACCTCTTAAAAGAAAAAACTCTGAAGGTCTCCGATCGATCCAGCATTATCTTCTAAGGGAACAGCAGACATGGGCAGTGCATGGTTTATCATGACCCAGGTGGAAATCACTATGAATGCAATTCCCCCCCTTCTTTAAAAAAATTGAAATCTTTGAATGTGTTTTAAATAGATAAAAATCTTTACACCATTATAAGCGCGTAAGTTGTATATGTATTCTACTTGTAAAATCAGCTTATTGAACAGGAAATATACCCAACTTACATTTTATGAATAAGCATGCACACGTATGTGTTAGTTCTTATTTATTTAGTAGATTAGACAATTGCCATTACGTTTTGGAGAGGAGGTATGCAGAGTTTGGGTAGCGACCAGCGCTATAAACCGAGCCGCGAGGTCAAGAGTATTGTACCCCCCCGTTCGAAGAGGACAAAACTCTCCTGAGCGAATATTTTACCATTACGGAAAACTGACAAGTTAATTTTAGCAACTATAACAAAACAGCAACTGCTCTTCTGACAGTAGCCTACAATTAGCAACTCCCAGAAAAACTCTAGGGTGTTTAGCCATCGAAAATTAACTTTAGAGTATGCGTGCCTCTTTCATAGTTTTTTCTTATGCGATGTTAAGTATATACGCAAACAAACAACTGCTGTCTTTCGCAACTCAACTTTGTTAGTGGAGCAGCAAGAATTTTCTTCATTATGGTACGACCCTGCCTGAGTTGAAATGGAACCCATCTATTCTGATTTTATGGAAAGTAGTCTACAAGAAAGTTGCAAACAGTGCTTTATTAAAGAAATCCAAATTTTAAAAAATGAAATTTTCAGAATAGAATTGACAACTGGGTGCCTTAGATTTGTCCACCCATGTATCAGGAGGGTATATATAAAAAGGGGGGGGGGCAAAAATCGAAAGTTTCAGAAATCCATTGGCCAAAATAAAAGTTAATGAAAAATAAGAAAAAATTTAAGCATTGCTTCCTAATGTAAGTTGATGAATTTTTATTAAATTAAAGCATTTTTTCTAATGTATATCTCATTTAAATGAAAAAATGAAAGACTGGGGGGGGGGGGGACAAGGCAGCTTGAGCCCCTTTAAACTAGTATTTACCAGTACGGCTTGAAAATCAAGTACTATGTCTTCCTAGTCAGAAGAGTTTAATGGAACAGTTCTATTATTCTTAAAAGAAAGGGTAATGATTATAAGAAACTGTTCTAAGGGAATTATGATTTGCAAATTTTTGCAATTTTGGCTTTCTGTATCTAATAAAGTACTTTAAAAACTAAGTAGGGATTTTTACATCTCTCTGTACACACACAGAAGAGTATTTTGTGAAAGTTTGATTTTTTTATACACCTTTCCCTTTTTAGACATCAAGCTTCAAATATATAGTGCAGAAAAATCTCATAATATGCAGCAAATATGTCATGATAATTAGCACAGCAATCCGACATCTCTGAATTAACGGTTCTTAGAACCTAATATCAATCACATCAGAAAACTTTAAAATTTCATCACCCTGGAGTGTAATAGTTAACATACTCTAACAGGAATCAGGATATTAGGGTTCGATCCTGCTCCAGGGCAATGGAATTTTCAAGTTTTCTGATGTGATTGATATTTACGTGAAGGACAGTAAATACAGTCAATTCAGAGATGTCTGCTTGCTGTGCTAATATCATTAAGCTTAAAATTGTGATTTTTCAAAAACCTGCAACTTCAGACCCATTTTATCATAAAGGGATTGTATAAGCCAATAGTTATTTGTTTCAGCTTAAAGTACTTCTTATACACTAAAAAATAAGCCAAATAATTTTTTATCCCTTATAAGAACTGTAATGGGCCAAAAACTAAAAAAATAAATAAATCTTTAATTTGAACTAAGGATGTTTTCTTCATTGTATTGGTTTTAGTAAATATGTATATATGCCCTTATAGATAGATTAACCATGCTCTTTAAAACGAAGAGTTGGAACTGTCTGCAACTTTTTTTTTTTTTTTTAACGGCACAAAAATCATAAAGTTTCAACGTGGCAGCTGCCATCATAAAAATAAATATCCCAGATTTGAACTCTTAAAATATGACTTTCCAGTGGGGCAAAAAGTGAATTTTTTAAAACATGTATTAGCAACCACTTTTTTGTAAACCATGTACTTTCCACGAAATGATCTAGTATAAAGATTAAGTGCAACAAGTACACCATAAAATTACCAGTAATATAATTAATTTAGCCATTGTCAACTCTACCTAACCAACTGGCAGATTTGCTATTTTTTAAATCTACACTGATGATACAGGGTGATCCATTTAAACCAGTACCCTGAAAAAAACCTTACATTTTTGCAGGGATCGCGCAAGAGAACTTTTTTTTTTTCAATAAAAGTGGCAACTCCTGGAGAATGAAAACCGCCACCGTGAAGAAGATTGTTAACCGTAACTCAGCTCGTGATTTGTTTGTTGTTGCGTTGTCATTCACTTGCGTGCATTCGGAAACATGCAGTACTCTGTTCCAGAGCGTGCTTTTTTAGCGGAATCTTATTGGGTAACCAATTCTGTCATCAAAATGCAACTAGCATTTCGAAGAGAGTCTGAAAAGTGCCAAGCAAGTCAACAATTCTGCAGATGGCAAAAAAAAAAAAAAAAAAACTGGAGCAAACCGGTTTTCTCAGCTGTAGCAGTAGACATCACCCTCAGATGCCCCAAACTTGTGTGGATGATGTTCGGCAATGTTTACTTCAATCTCCGACGAAATCGTTGCACAGGTTAAGCCAACAGACAGGATATTCATACGGAACTTGTCAAAGGGCAGCAAAAAAAGTGAATATTCGACTATTTAAAGTGCACGTAATCCATCAGCAGCAGGAACCGGACAAGGAAAAGAGTAAGTTACTGCAAATGGTTTCAAAATTTTCTTAATTTGCGATCTGATATTCTCTCCACCACATGGTTTACAGATGAAGCCTGGTTTCATCTGTCAGGCTACATCAATTCACAAAACAGCAGATACTGGGCTGCCGAAAACCCACAAGTTGTGTGAAACACCGATGCATTCACAAAAGGTTGGTGTATGGTGTGCAGTTTTGTCTACGAAAATTGGCCCCATTTTTTTTTTCTGAGACTGTCAACACTAATGTTTATTGCCGCATAGTCAATGAATTTGTGGAACAACTTGATGACATTGAATTGAGATGGCTACTTTCAGCAGGATGGCGCTACGTGTCACACATCGAAAGTCTCAATGGAACTCATAACCAGCTTCTTTGATGACAGATTAATTTCAAACACATGGCCTCCCCGATCTCCGGACTTAACTTCTCCCAGACTTTTTTTTTTTATGGGGCTACTTACAGTATAGTTTACAAAACCTATCCAAAAACATTGGATGCATTGCGTGAAACAAATTGGCAATGTCACTGCTCGTACTCTACATGAGACATCGCTGAATATGGTGCAGCGTGTTCAACTGTTTACAAGAAAATGGAGGACAATTCCAACATTTGCTTTGATAAAATGATTCTCCAATATCACATGTATAATTCTCAACTTACTGTACGATTCTGTTACTAATAAAAAAGTTACGTATATCACATGGTACTGATTTAAATGGATCACCCTGTAGTAAATACATATGGAATATACCAAATGTATGAATGAACTTATAAATACCAAAATCTTACACTACATCAACAAACAGAAATGCCAACACCAGTAATAAAATAAGACATGACAAGTAAAACTTCAGTTTTCAATATATCATACTCTCCTACATTCTACTACCTACCTTGAATAGTAGAATTTTTCTTTTGACTTATTTCTTCATGATTCTCAGAAACTAACTGGTTTTCTTTATCTGCATTTTCGTCTTCTGAACTTAATTTATGGATGTTTTCTGAGCTACCACTATAATCTTCATCTATGAAATCAACATCAAGGTCTAAGTACTCAAATGCTTTCTGTTTTCTATTAACTTGAGTCAAACCACCAGAAGGACCGGTATGGGCAGCCAATACATTTTTCGAAAGCTTGGATATTTTCTTCATAGGCAAGTCATAACAGCACTTGCCAAATATTATTTCTGGCTGGTTCCTTTTCATCTGCCTGCAATAAATAAAATAAAGAATGTGCTACTAAAATTGTACTCTTGCCTTTCAAAAAGGGCAATTCAAAACATAACAGCAATTACTACATAATTTAAGAGTGGAAAACATGCAGGAAACATATCTGTTTAATATCACCTTTTCTGTTGAACTATTAAAAACTTATAACTGCTGAAAGAATATTTGGAGAAAGGGATTAATTACTCTAATGTCCTAAATCCACCATGCTCCAATTTTCAGGAAGTTATTTTCTTCTAAGCACCAAACTTTTAATGCACATGTAACAATCATTTAAATCAGGAAGTGTGCAGACTTGAAAGTACCGAGTTACTATAGGCACCCGCAATATTTTTTGCAGGGTGGCAGCACATAAGACCTCCCTATATGCCAAGTCATTCAAAATAAATGGCAGAAATACGGTTCACTGCCTAAAGAGAAATACTGTATACTTATTTCCTAACACAAAGAGAAAAAAATTTGGTATGGAGTATTTTGTTAGGATTTAAAATAATTGAATAAAAGTTGTGAAATCTAATCAGCTTGCAAAGAATAACTTATGATAATTAAGCTGGATTGTGACACTTGTTCACAAGAAAAAAAATTACAATCTTCTATTGATTTGCTCGAATTTGTCAACAATCTTTCTTATAAAATCTGTGTTTCGGAACACCCAATTTTGATGAATGCTCATAAACAGACCATCCAGTCTCTCCTTGGTAACGGTTGTTTTCACCCAAGACTTCACCCTACAGCGGGTACTGAAAGATCTTTCCATGGTATACGTTATGAAGAGTGTGGCTGCAATTTGTAGTGAACTTTAAACTGCTCAGTAAAATTCTCTGCTTCCTGCCTATTTTCTGTTCTAGAAGTCTTTCCAAAAGTGGTACCACAACCTCAATTCTGTGCTGAAATTACCAACATGAACACCATATATTACTGAAATGTCAGCATAACCTTTTTAGTTGTTATCCAGGAGGTGGGAGCTCACTTGACCCCCAATTGCAGGCACCCATGCGAGTGGCTCCAGCTGTATCTGCGCAAAAAAAAAAAAACTGAATTTTTAAACTACATTTCAGTATTTTTTTGTTTTAGAGGTACCTGTGAATTATTGATTAGTATTTTTTAAGCATTGGAGGTACCCGAATTATTGATGAATATTTTTAAGCATTTGAGGCACATCATTTTACAGCCAGCTAGTAAAATTTGAGCTTCAACAATTTTACTGATGGAGATGCAATGCAAATGCTTGTGAAAATATACGGTTGGCCCTCTGTGAATCTAACATTCGCACAATAAAGCTGATATTTGTGGAAGTGTTAGTGCTGCCCCTACAATGCCAAAAAGGTCTGTTTCATGATAAAGTGCCAGCAAAGACTGAGAAAGCATTGTGTGGGTAGAGAACATGTTGCAGAACCATATCCCTGTTGATGGCAAAAGTGAAAAAGCACTTAGCCTCTATGAACACTACCGTCAGTGGGCTGAGGAAAGTGAGAGGAAGGAATTTAAGACTAGTAAGGGATGGCTGGCTAGCTATGTAAAGTGCTACATCACGGGAGAATCTGCATCAGCATTTCCAGAAGAGCTCAAAAGACTCAGAAGTGAACGGCTACCTTCCAGAGCAGGTTTCCAATTGTGATAAAATGGGCTCTTTATGAAAGAAGATTCCCAATTGTACCTACATCAATTAGAGTGCCAAGCAGGCCATGGGGTTCAAGGCCTAGGAAGATTGCCTTACTATGCTGCTGTGTAGCAATGCAGCAAGTCACATGATCAAGCCAGGCCTCTGCTACCAAGCAAAAATCCCCAGGCCTTTAAGAACAAAAATTGCCTGCCCGTGTTCTGGCAACACAACAAAGCTTGGATAAAGACCATCTTGTTCTTGGAATGGTTTCACCAGTGCTTCATTCCTGAAGTAAAGAAATACCTTGAGAAGGGACTGCCATTCAAGGTCCTCATAATTGACAATGCCCCTGGAAATCGCCAATCTCTGCTTCACCGACTAAAACGTGGAAGTAATGTTCTTGCCTCCTAACACTAAGTCTCTGCTACAGTCACTTGATCAAGGCACCACCAAGTGCATTAAGGTGACTTGCACTTGCCTCATCTTTGGGAGGATTCGTGCTGCTGTTGATGATGATGATTACCCTGACTGAAGCATGATGGATTTATGGAATAGCTTCACAATTGCATCCGCAATTGTGCTTATTTGTAGAGGCCATAAAGTCAGACAGTCAATGCATGTTGGAAACTATTATGGAGTGAGGTAGTCTATTTCAGGGACTTCCCACTATTGATGCAGAAGTCAGGAATACCTTGGATGTTGCAAGAGAAGTTTGTGGGGAAGGTTTCTTTTTTTTTTTTTTTTTTTTTTTGATTGGAGGTTTAACGACCACCGTGAGCAACTCAAATGGGCTATAAGTAGTCGCCCGTCCCTAATTTAGGGCCACTGGTTCCAGGGAAGGGAGAGAGCCAGTGCCTTAAGACAAACACAACATCCATGCCTGACCGGGATTCGAACCCGGACCCCTTACGGACGAATGATCAGAGGCCAACGCCTTAGACCACTGCGCCACCGGGGCGGCAGGGAAGGTTTCTCCGACATGATTGAGGAAGATGTCAAGGAACACATAGAAGGGCATAGAGAATCCCTTACCAACAAGAAATTTGAAGATCTGCTGAAAGTCTCTACTGAAGATGAACCAGAAGATTTAGAGGAGGCAGAGCTATCAATTAGGACACTTGAAAAATTTGCAGCAGTTTTGAAAAAATTGCAGCAATCATCCTAATTATACCAAAACCTGCTTCGAAATTTTTGAATAATTAGAAAATGTACAAAAGGATGAATTAAAAAAAAGTCCTGGAGGAAAATAATTACCTTTTCCTGCAAGTCATAGAAATTCTTAGTAAAAATAAAATTTCAGTTAACTAGAAAAAATATTTACCAGGACAATTTGAAAAACTTCAGAGGATAAACAAGAAGTTTCTCATCATACTAGCTCCACGATTACAAATTAAAGTTAGCAATTACCTTCCAAACTTAAAAGCAAAAAAAAAAAAACATTCTACTGTGGCCTACAACATAAAATGTGAGAGCAGTCTCAGCTATGTGGGAGAGATAGGCAGGCTACTTACAACTAGATTAGCAAAAAATAAAGTTGCAATTAAAAATTTCATAAACAAAACAGGTTTGGACAGACATACAAAATACAGGGCAGAAAGTTATGTACAAGTTATGATACACTAACAACACTTTTTAAAAAGAAAATCAGCAGAAGGACTGGAAATACAGAAGAGGTACAACATTAAATGATTTGAAAGGATTGAATTTGTCTCATGAATGGCAACACATGCTTACATTTGAAGAAAGGTACCCATACTCAAGGAGGATAGAGTAAGGAATGGGAGCATAACATGAAATTTTTATGTAAAGCTCTGAAGCAGACACTTCTGAGTGGCAGCCATGTTAGGTTACCCTTCCAACTGCATTCCCATTGAATTGTGTACCTAGCTACGTTAGGTGGTTAGCACTTAAGGCCTGCTTACAAAAAGAAAAAAATATTTACATTTATGGATATACTCTATAATATCACCACCATTTTCTTTCAAAGCAATGCTAGATCACGTTTTGCTGCTGCGTACGACAAAAATCGCTTTAACCATTTTCTTGCCTCCTAATACACAGGCAGGGTACTAGGGAACCCTATGGGGAAAATCATTCAATTTATCAGGAAACAACCTTCCTTAGCAAACACTGCTATCTGTGAGCAAACTAAGAATCATCGGGGTGATGTAGCACCCTGCTGTGTATTCTAGGGTTAAAGTAATGTATGAAGCAGTTCACAAACTCTGTAATAAAAAATAAAATATGCTGTTAAAATTTGATACACATTCACCAGTTTAGTTTCAGAATGAAGTGCTATGGAAAAGCAAATCTCATCTCTTGCTTCAACTCTTTGATTTTGGTTCTACAACAAAAAGACTATTGCAGCATTTAAAGCACTGAAAAAAGAAGATTCTTTCAACCAGCTATAAGCATTGGTTCTGTTTTGTTTTGTTTTGTTTTAACAGGCATTTTTAAAGTACAATATTTTTAATTCCAAAACTTGACGTGATGTACATAGGTTAATAATTACAAGTGTAACAAATGCATTCAAATTGTGAATCAGCGATGGTGAGCTTTCCATTGCCGCTATTCAACAATTCGCTTCGAATCCAGGTCTTTTACCGAAAACTGATATTCTCACTTCATAGCATTGTAAATAAATAACAGTAAAATATAACACATGTAGACCACCGTTTGTTAATTTCCTCTGCTAATTACTTGATCTTGTTTCGCATAGTTTATAAAATAACTAACAATCTGTTAAAAGAGACTTTGCTTTATTTTAATTTCATGGTTTTTACATTTTGCATTAAACTTGAAATTAGAATATTAGATGTATAAGGCTCACCACCTGTGAAACGTGCTTCTAGGCAATCTTAATTATTACCACAGCAAATCAGACATCTCTGAATTTCAGATATTTTACTGTTTCTCAGGTAACGTTAGTCACGCCAGAAAAATTGAGAGTTACATAGTCCTGAAACGAACCAGTATCTCCCGATTTCCATTCGAGCATGCTAACAGTTATGTGAGAAACAGTAAAATACACGTAATTTAGGGACGTCCGATTGCTGTGTTAATAATTCAGATGAATTTCCACGTAATATGTGAAGAATATTTCTTCCACACTGTGCGATTCTTGGCAGTTTTTAATGTGCCTTATTGGTGCAGCCTACGATTGCGAACGCTCACATTTCTAAGACTCCCTTTCACGCAAAAACAGTACAAACAAGATTTGAAAATCAGAAGGGGGGCACTAAACTTGAACTACGCCAGCGTTCATTTCCACAACTTACAATGCACAAATAAGCAACTGAGTGCAATAGAACATGGCGGCATCACACTACCAAAGATTCTTTGACATGACTCAGCCCATAAAGGAAGGATATAGAGAAGACACTGGCTGCATTGAGCTGAAACTCACGACGTCATGAAGTCTACTGCAACACACCCACGACCTAAAACAGAACCTACAGTTGATTGACAGCTGGGCTTCCCAGGAATCGCCGCGAATCACGACTTTGTCCATTTGAGCTTTGACCTCCCTGCAGAGTGGAAGACTACTTATACCTATCATTTTCTGGATTCTTTTTGGTTTGCATCTTCCAGTTTCCTATAGCATTCTAATTAGTGGCATTATTCTTGCTTATTCCTCACTTAGTTAACTTTTCCTTTGTAAATTCCATTACTTAGGTTTTAGTGTGTTTTTTGGCACATTACATTTACGCATACTTTGTCATTGTTTTCCTCAAATATAGCTTTATGTTGTGGCAGATCTCAGCCACGTTAAGTAAGGTGATTATGATAGATAGCCAAAATCAAACCTAAAGGAAAATTTTGAATTTACACTAAAATTTAACTTTAGGAGATGGGTAGATGCATTTTGAAACAAAAATATTTTTTAAGTATTTGAAGGCCATGAACATCCAAAACAAAAATGCATCTAAAAATTTACATTCCAAAAGCAGTTATTGAAAAGTTTGTGTTGTTCGTGTTCACGCAGAGTTGAGTCATCTGAAAGTGCAAAAATAAGTGAATATTGTTGCATGTATATGAAAATGTGTCACTATAAGTCATAGGATAAAATGTACTCGTTCAATAACTTGTGGAGGCTGTGAAAGTCAGCTTAAAAGGACAGGACAAAAATTGCAGTTATGAAATACCTTATACCAGGATTCGGATCGATAACCTTAGTCAAGCTAAGGTGAATACATGGGACCAAGTCATGGAAGATAACTGCACACAAAATTTTTCACACTGCACTAATTTTTGGATTTTTGAAAGGCTACTGCCTATATTTTTTTTTTTAAAAACCTTAAGGAAATTAGTAGACAATCAGCTGTGGTTTTTTTTTTTTTTTTTTTTTTTTGCTTACACACAGCAGTATAAAAACAGAATCTCATTTTTTTTTCTATTTGGCCACTGGCCTTATGAACAGTGCAACTTGACATATTTCAACACAGTTGGTTTGAACACCAGGCATTGACTTTGTGCATCCAAAATTATACTACGACTCGCATAATTTACACACACAAAAAAAAGAATCCAGTATTTTTTTAATTCCACAAGGTGGACAAGTTCTGTTCTTTTGAAACGTACTCTCTTCTCCCTCATTTAATTAGCTAAATGACAAATTTACAATGTCCACTTATTGATTTAAATTTACAGCACCTGAACAACCTTAGTAAACTCCACAATCTCCCCAAACCAGCTTCAAAGCCCTCAATTAAATTTACAGTTATAATAAGAGCCACAAATTATACATTAACAAATCTATCTGCAAGTAAACAAACCAAGTAAATTATCCTCAAAACAGAATTTACACAGAGCACAAGCATTAATTAACATTACATAACCTATATAACCTACACTGAATGAACCTACTTCACTTATAAAGAAACCTCACTAACCAACTTAAAAATTATCACTCTTCATAACATCAACATAATTCAGAAATTCAAACAATCTTCTTGCACTAGCTTGTTCATAAAAATCACCTCACTCTGCACTTCAAATAATAGCTCAAGATACTTAATAACTATACCGTAAACAAAAGCTCAAAATACCAATTAACTAAATTTCCAAACTAAATATCATGTTCACTAAAACTAACAACCAGAATTTAGAATTTACATCCCTAGAACTGAATATCATAAACAAATTAATTTAGATACTTTAAATCACACCAAACAAAAAAACTTAAATTTAACACCTGCAGTGAATTACTGAGGTAGCGGTGAGGCAAATCATCTCAGTTCAGACACTACCCTGGGTTTTGAGAACCAACACAGGAAGAAAATACCAGTCAGGCTGAAGGCATGAAATTGGGTCGTGAATCCAATTTCAGCAAAGGGAAAGGAAAAATCCCCAAGTGCGACACATCACCAGGTACAGAATTTCCTCTAACATCTATTGAAGCAACGCCCAACCGACCCTCGCTTGCAGTACACATCTCCGTGGGCAGCGAAACTACTGGGGGGGGGAGGGGGGTGAAGACAAGTTTCTCCCAAAAATCATGTCCTCAAGGCTCCCCTTTTTCAAACCAATGCCCCAAAATACTCCAGGCGCATCCGGCCCAGAACAAACAACTACATCCCAGGAAAAAAAATTGCAAAGCTCATCCAACAAATACATCCCAGGAAAAAACCACTAATCTCTATATATCCCAAGAAATCCAAAATCACAATATCCACATATATCCCAGGAAAAATCACAAATCCCTTGAAGGACCAGCTTGCTCCACTACCGGAGTACTTGCTGGAGTTTGTATTCCAAAGGTTGAGACAACACAACCTTAAGCTTAAACCTGACAAGTGCCACTTTTTGAAGTCTTCAATTAGGTACCTGGGATTTGTTGTCAGTCAAAATGGCGTTACGCCTGATCCCAGAAATTTGGAAGCTGTCAGAAAATTCCAAATTCCATTAAGCAAGTCCGAGCTTTCTTAGGTCTCACAGGTTTTTATAGGAAGTTTATCCCTGATTATGCCAAATTGGCTTTGCCCCAGACTAATCTGATCAGGAAGGATAAAGCATTCAAATGGACACCAGAAGCCCAGACCGCTTTTGAAGAACTACAACAGGCACTCTTAAGTGAGCCTTGCCTGAAATTACCCGATTTGTCAAAAGAATTTGTTGTTGCTTGTGATGCTTCAAAATTTGCTATTGGGGCCGCATTACAACAAGAGGAAGGAGGAAAATTGCATCCAGTAGCATATGCTAGCCGAAAGTTAAAAGGATATCATTACTGGAGAGAAAATGCTCTCAGATTCAACCCTCTCCTACAGGACCACGGCAGTATTGAGCTGAAATTAAGAGAAAATTGGTAACTACCGTGAATTGGCCTCTGCAGGAGAATTTTCTGCCAGCGCAACCTGAATGCTGTTGCCGCTCAGACCAATATGGAAGGGACTCTTCAAGCCAGTTCAACCAGATGCTGGAAGTTCCGGAAAAATGGGCATGCACGGCTTTGTGGACGATATCGCCGAATCGTCAAGCTGGGCCCCTACTGATTACCTTGTTGGAGGTGAAGGAAAATCTCCCGGGACAGTGATGTTCTCTCAAGAAGAGACTTAAATATGGTGCTGTGAAATTGTAGTGTGCGTTACCATCGGTAGGCAGGGTGCTCAGAAGTGTTCCTGCCCAGTTCAAAAGGTAAATTTTTTCTTGATTTTTTTTTTTATTTGTATTATGTTGTGACCGCTGTGGAATTGTTGAACAAGTGGGCTTGCAGTGGGTCAGCATTGTGCAATGGAATTTATAGTTCTGCTAAGATTTCTTTTTTGAGGTTAGCTGGGTGTAGGACAGATGTCCCCATATAGTTGTCATGTCTGGTATTTTAGCAACTCCCAGGCCAGTAAATTTTAATGTATCCGAAAAATTTGGCTTAATTTTTGAGCACAGTGAATTTTGGTGCATCAATTATAGTTTAGTTGGGCATGTGACAATTGAAAAGCAGTGTTATTGTGATTCAGTGTGTGATAAAATAATTGTAAACATTTCTCTCTAGCCTTTTACAGCGTAGAGTTATTTTTTTCTGAGTGAAGATAAATATGGGATGATTTATATTGGGATTTTGGGAGCATATGTATAGTGTGATGAAATTAGAAACCTAAAGTGCTGTTTACATTCTTGGAGTGTTGAGTGTCAAAATTAAGATTGTGTGTTATTTTGAGGACCAGTATTTTGCATGCTCCAGATGAGTGTTAATCTCCCATTTGAAAGGGTTGATCTTAGGGCAAGCCTGGGAACTTGGCCTAAGGCAGAGGGCTCCGAGTAGGGAATTTTCACCAGGATGCGATATGTGCAAAATAGAAGTTCCGGTATTTGGGTTCTCAAGTTTAGTATTTCACAAAAAGAATGAACATCATGGGTTGAGAAGACACTTTTGCTCACCAGTTCCAGTATTAATTGTTCTTTTTTTGGCCTAAATTTTCTTGTTTTTACTAAAAGGTTAAGAGTCTAAATGTAATTTTAATTTTCAATAAGATGAAAATATTTAGTAGGTTATGTGAATGGTCAGTGTTATCTGCAGTGTGATACAGAAGAATTTCCTTGCTTAGTGATTTTTCCTGGGATTTGGATGTAGTGTGAGATTTGTGATTTTTCCTGGGATATATGTGGATATTTTGATTTTGGATTTCTTGGGATATATAGAGATTTGCGATTTTTTTCCTGGGATGTAGTTGCGTTTGTTCTGGGCCGGATGCACCTGGAGTATTTTGGGTTGAAGTACAACAGTCTCTTGCAGGCGTGGTTGATCAAAGTGGGATTGTGCATTGGTTCGAAAAGGGGGAGCCTTGAGGACATGATTGTTTGGGGAAAACTTGTCTTCAACCCCCCCCCCCCCCCAGTAGTTTTGCTGCCTACGGAGATATGTACTGCAAGTGAGGGTCGGTTGGGCGTTGCTTCAATGGATGTTGAGAGATCATGTTAGAGGAAATTCTGTACCTGGTGATGTGTCGCACTTGGGGATTTTTACCTTTCCCTTGGCTGAAATTGGATTCAAGACCCAATTTCACGCCTTCAGCCGGACTGGTATTTTCTTCCTGTGTTGGTTCTCAAAACCCAGGGTAGTGTCTGAACTGAGATGATTTGCCTCACCGCTACCTCAGTAATTCACTACAGGTGTTAAATTTAAGTTTTGTTTGGTATGATTTAAAGTATCTAAATTAATTTGTTTATGATATGCTGTAGTGCTAGGGATGTAAATTTTAAATTCTGGTTGTTAGTTTTAGTGAACATATTTAGTTTGGAAATTTAGTTAATTAAATTGGTATTTTGTGCTTTTGTTTACGGTAGAGTTATTAAGTATCTTGAGCTATTATTTGAAGTGCAGAGTGAGGTGATTTTTATGAACAAGCTAGCGCAAGAAGATTGAATTTGTGAATTATGTTGATCATGTTATGAAGAGTGATAATTTTTAAGTTAGTGAGGTTTCTTTATAAGTGAAGTAGGTTCATTCAGTGTAGTTTATATAGGTTATGTAATGTTAATGCTTGTGCTCTGTGTAAATTCTGTTTTAAGGATAATTTACTTGGTTTGTTTACTTGCAGATAGTAGATTTGTTAATGTATAATTTGTGGCTTATTATAACTGTAAATTTAATTGAGGGCTTTGAAGCTGGTTTGGGGAGATTGCGGAGTTTACTAAGGTTGTTCAGGTGCTGTAAATTTAAATCAATAAGTGGGCATTGTAAATTTGTCATTGAGCTAATTAGGTGAGGGAGAAGAGAGTACGTTTCAAAAGAACAGAACTTGTCCACCTTGTGGAATTAAAAAAAAGAATTCAGTATCTTTTTTGTGTAAATTATGTGAGTCGTAGTATAATTTTGGATGCATAAAAAGTCAATGCCTGGTGTTCAAACCAACTGTGTTGAAATATGTCAAGTTGCACTGCTCATAAGGCCAGTGGCCAAATAGAAAAAAAAAAAAAATTGAGATTCTGTTTTTATACTGCTGTGTGTAAGCAAACAACAACAAAAAAAATACCACAGCTGATTGTCCACTAAATTACCTTGTTAAGTTTAAAAAAAATAAAATAAATATAGGCAGTAGCCTTTCAAAAATCTAAAAATTAGTGCAGTGTGAAAAATTTTGTGTGCCGTTGTCTTCCATGACTTGGTCCCATGTATTCACCTTAGCTTGACTAAGGTTATCGATCCGAATCCTGGTATTATAAGGTATTTCATAACTGCAATTTTTGTCCTGTCGTTTTAAATTGACTTTCACAGCCTCCACAAGTTGTTATTGAACAAGTACATTTTATCCCATGACTTATAGTGACACATTTTCATATACATGCAACAATATTCACTTATTTTTGCACTTTCAGATGACTCAACTCTGCGTGAACACGAACAACACAAACTTTTCAATAACTGCTTTTGGAATGTAAATTTTTACATGCATTTTTGGTTTGGATGTTCATGGCCTTCAAATACTTAGAAAATATTTTTGTTTCGAAATGCATCTACCCATCTCTCAAAGTTAAATTTTAGTCTAAATTCAAAATTTTCCTTCAGGTTTAATTTTGGCTATCTATTATAATCACCTTACTTAACGTGGCTGAGATATGCACCACAACATTTACGTTCAATTCTGATTTGTATTCCATTGTCATCTGTTTTGACATCTACGTGTTTAGCTTCAATACCTATGGATATTTTGTTATAGTCATCTTTCGATGCCTCACTTGGCTTAGATTGGGATGGGATGGCTGTTGAGGACAAAGGTCGTGGGGGTGGGGACAACTGAAGGGTGGCCGCAAAGCACCTGCTCACCACCCCAGGACTGGGTTGCCACAGCAACCATTGCCGACTGGATGGATTCATGTCAGTTTGGTTCTGTTTTAGGTCCGTGGGGGCACCACTTCCTATGGGAGGAGTTTCCACGGGCTCCCATGTCTGTTTCCACTCTATAATCCCTCTTATATGGACTGCTGCTTCCCCAATCAGAGCACATGCGCCCTCTTATTCTATCCTCCTTGCCCGTACGTATTACCCGAAAATTTGCCTAGAAAGTAAAATCATTTAATTCCTAAATAAACCCCATATTAATATGAATAGTTATAGATTAACTTCTAGCAATAGTCATGTCATCATTTATTACTATAATTAAAGCCTTAATTTGTTAAACAAAAAGATCCTAACTCGGATGGATAATCGTTCGATCGCACACTATTCGAAAAACAAAAACTTAAGTCAATCGCGAACGAATCGTTCCTCCTCAAGAACAGATTCCCCTCAAAGAAATATCAGAATTCATTCTCGTTAGACATCCAAAGTTCACCATTATGTCCCGGTCAAAAAATGGTACCATATTTATTCAGGAGTGTAATAAAGGATATTCTTCCACAAACGGGTGCACTCTTCATTTCTCACAGGGTCACAGCTAAGATAGCAGAGCGCTAGAACAGCTCCGCGAGCAATCTACTGTTTTCGATCTGGCAACGCATCCGTTGTTTACATTCTAATGTAAACATTATGGGGATTGACAAAATGGTTATCTTTGCATTCTGTTCTTATTTTTTTTATTCATCATGATGACTAACGTTGGTTTCATCAAAAAAATATTTCATGTACTAAATGAAAGCAATAACTGAAACGCTGAAAAAGAACTTAAAAGATCTTACCAAATGCTATACGTTGGGAGAAATAGAAAGTTATACTTTCGTATTTACAGTAAGTAAATTAATTCGTACTGAGAAATATATAGCAAAAGACAATTTAAGAAAAGCATAGATATTTATTGCCATTCGCGATTCCTTATTATTTCAAGGGTGGGTAGCAAACCATATCTTTCACACCATGATATGCAGGTTTTTCTATCTCGTATGACATCGTTAACGAGAAGATAGAAATTCTATTGAGGCATTATAAAATACAACAGCTTAATTCAACGACAACTTCATGGAATTTTAATACTATCGAAGGTTGTTCATATGGACAACTTAATATCTACTGAGCGTTGCCAGATCGAAAACAGTAGATTGCACGCGGAGCTGTTCTAGTGCTCCGCTGTCTTAGCTGTGAGAAATGAGGAGTGCGCCCGTTTGTGGAAAAATAGCCGTAATAAATTGCATTAACGTTTAGACACAAACTTATTTGAAAACCAAGAACTTTTTTTCCGTAACACTTAAAATTTAAACAGAAATCATTCACTAAAACGGAAGTGTGAACGTATCGTAAAAGTGGACTTTAAAATAGAGAAAATCAACAAATCCCCTTCTTTCCTTTAAAAAAATCCCTTAAATGAATGAAAATTAAATGGAGCAGGCTCAGGAAAAGCGCTAGCATGATGCACTCTGCAATTAAAAAAAAAAAAAAAATCTGGTTTTCCCCATCGCTATTTAGGAACGCTTTCACGTAGTTCCGAAGTTTGCATGTATCGCTTCGCCATGTTTACATACATGGCGATACAGCCGGCTCACACAAACCATTAATGGGCAAAGGAACTAGCTCTGTCGCTAAAGAAAGGCAATAAAAACAATTTTTTAATTTTCTTCAATAAAAACATTCTAGAACTCAAAAACCCAAAGATCTTAAAGATTTTACTTGTCGCGAGAGAAACAGTTTTGTGGCTTATTAGTTATATCCTCAGCTGTATCCCCGGGAGCACAACCATGGGTAATAACTGGCTTATATGATTAGTACCAGAAATAAAATAACAGGTAAACTAATAGTTCAATTAGATTTTTTTTAAAAGTGCTCACTTTACGGCAGAAGTTTTTCCCTTTGAGAAATTAGCACTGTGCGCATGTGCACATGTTCGTAGCCATGGTGCACGGAGTCAAAGCGAGTGCCAACTCACAGGAGATGGGAGCCAGCCAGAGCAGGCTGACGAAATAAAACAGTCCGTTGCATTACTACTTTGCGTATTAAAAAAAAAATTATGTTATTAGAACGTTGAAGCTAATTTTCTATAAAAAATACTCCGCATAAAATTTATGGTGAACCAGTTCCACTGCTCCGTCAGGGTGGGTGAGAGCGTTCGTAAATAAAAGTTAATTGGTCCTTCATAAGCTTTTGATCTAGGACAATCTGCGACAAAAACTGACCTTCTCTTACTGTTTGTTATGAAGAACTGTTTAATACACTGTTAATTAATGTCTCTTTATCATCACTGATCGGAATACCTTTTCCTATCTCCAATTCACAAAGGATTAATAACTCACTCCTTTAAGAGAATCTTACTTGATTTAATGCCAATTTTACTGCACATGCCCATTACATCCTATAATTAATCACACCTTAAATATCAGATTTGTTTTAGCACATGAAAATTTAACAGCTTTTCTATCTCACCATGCAAGTTTGCGGGATCATAAGTGCACTAAATGCTGTTGAGCACTTCTTGCTAGAAACTGGTATTTAAATTTTAAGGCTTCAGACAGCATTTCTTAAATAATGTGTCATGCCCAACTGATGGTACTGAGAGCAAGCTTACATTTTAGTTCTAATATTTTACAAATACAGCAGTACCTTGAACTATGAAGGTTCCATTCGTCAAAAATATAAAGTAAAAAAATGGGGTTAGGAAACTTAGTCACATCTAAGCAAACCTATTACAATCCCTCAAATACATTTTTTCACCCTTAATAAAGAAAACATCTACATCAAAGTAAAATATATGTTGGCAACACTGTACACTAATAGTTTTTGAATGAGTTTGTTAACATTCAAGGCTTTGTGCACATTCATGATTTGAGTAGCACTACACACTACTAAAATGTGTAAGTGTAGCCAGTAAATTAAGTTGAAGCATTAGAAATAAGCTTTAAAACATCAAAAACTAACTTGTTAAATTATAAATTTACACTGAATCTAGTGTTTATGCTGTTTGCAGTTACAAATTGTGAAAATAATTTTACAATAATAAATCTACAGTGAATTGCCAAAAAGTGAATGATGAAAATGTGATGCTAAATTAAAAAATCTATGAAGGCAGTAAAAACTTTACCTACAGCCAGATACTTTTCAATCATCATGCGTAATGCAAAAATTTGGTTAGGGCAGCCTTAACCAGGCATAAAACCACTCTTAACATCTCACACTTTCTCTGATGTAAGACCCCATACTTTTTCAATAACAACCTTACCAAACACTTCCCCTGGCAAACTTGGTAGGCTAATACCACAATAGTTCTTTCATTTAGTCTGATCACCTTTTCCTTTATACAAGGGAACAATAGCATTGTTCCAATCCTGAGGGACCATTCCTAACTCCCAGCACAACTGGCAAATTTCAGTTAACCAGTCAATTACAGAGTCACCACCATATTTCACCATATCGGCAGTTATGCCATCAACTAACTGAGCCTTACCATTCTGAAGAGATTTTAGAGCTTTACACACTTCTCTTGAGATCCCTCTGTGCTTCCATCCCTCATTGTGACATCTGCATCTGTCTCAGAACCATCTTTGCTTTCCTGATCTAATAACTCGCAGAAGTATTCACCCCATCTTTCACTTAACTCATTGGGCTCCATATCATTTCCCCAATCTCATTCTTCACACAACTTAGTTTCCCTTAATTTTCCTGAGTCTCTTGTACTTCCAGAAGGACTTCCTATCTTTCCAAAAAGCCAGTTCATGCCTTTTCACCTTCTTCCTATCTTTTGCCTTACTCTGGCAAACCAGCTTCATGCTTCTTACAGCGATATTCATCCACAGAGACTACCTTGCAACATCCTTAAATAGGCTTCTTTCTCTTTACTGCCTCTTCAACCTCACTATTCCACCAAACATCACTTCTAGTGTTACCCACTATTGTAGTGCCACAGACCTTTTAGCAGCAGTGACACAGTTCTTAAAACATTCCCACTTCTTTTCTGCATCCCTCTCACCAGACTTCAGCTCCTTCAGTCGTTCTCCGAGTAAGTCAGAATAACGCTGAAGATCTTCAAGGAGCCCATCAACCTTCATTCTTTCTATCCTGGGTCTCTTCCTATTCCTCCAAACATTAAGTTTCACTCTTGACACTACCAAGTAATGATGAGAACCAACATCCGCACCTCTCGCATGTGTCTACAACAAAGTGTTTCAGACGCTGATCGTAGACAACAAAATCTATCACTCTTTTGACCAAGAGTACGATTTTCCCAAGTATATGTGTGGATATACTTGTGGTTGAAAAATGTATTAGATACACACAAACCATTCTCAATGCAGAGTTCAAGTAATCTTTCACCATTATCATTCACACAAGGATCATTAAACTTACCCAGAACATTGTCAGAAATTGCATTCTGCACACCTACTCTAGCATTGAAATCCCCTGCTATTATAACTTTCTTTAGCGCCAAACTGGCTCAAGACAGCTTTTAGCTCATTCCAGAAACCTTGCTTCTTATCAGAAGGTTCCGAGTCACAAGGAGCATACACTACAACAATTACAATTCTCTAAAGTTTCACTTTCAAAGGAATCCAGAGAATTCTCTCACTTACGCAACTATAGTGAATCAAGTTCATCTTTTCACTTTAAATCACACCTACACCAGCTTGTCTTCTCACATTATCCAATACTCCAGACCACACTCACCATGCCATTCATTTCTTATACCTCAATTTCCTTCTTTTTGGTTTCACTTATACACAGCGCATCCAGTCTATACATGCTGCAGGAAAACACTACTACAATGTTCCAATCTGTAAAAAATTCTCTGACAGCAACATAAATTGCAATACATAAAAAGTAAATAAAATTTTATATAACAATTTTAACTGAATGAAAGTATTTTCACATATGCAGCTTACCCATTCCTGGCCAAAAAAAAAAAAAAAAAAACAGCAGTTACACAACAGTTAATATTTTCGCAAAACTATTGAGTCGAAAAGCCTAGGCATTTCAGCCCATTCTTCATATCAGAATAAATGTTCTTTATATGCGACACATGTGAGCAACAAAATGTTTTATAGAGGACAAGTCTGAGGCAGTTTAACAGAAAATGACTGACTAAAATTTCTAATTTGTTAAGTGTCTTCAAGGGAACTGTTTTCAAAGTTATGGCAGCATGAACAAGCAAAGCAGCTGCGAGGATAAACAGTAGTAGAAAATGTAAGACTGGGTGCAAGAAGCACAAAACTGCAGTAACCACAGAACTCAATAAGCAACCAATGACCCCAGTTGGAATAGGGTGTAAGTTCTAATTCATGGGAGATTTGTTAATCATGAAATAAATCTTTAAGTTGTAATATATTTCTAAACCTTTGCTAAACCTTAACTAAGTTTGGAATATTAATTTTTTTTGAATCAATGACCAATCACTAAAAAAGACAATGCAGACAAAGTTCAATGACTAATTTACATTTGACAATTATATGCTATAAAGGGCATGTAAGGCCACCTTTTGCTTAAAAGACATGCTCTGATGATAATCATCAGGTGTGTGTAACACATACAGTTGGTATTATATTTTCCCTTTTTAGCCATAAGTTCTTTTCCAACAGTTGGCAACACTATATGAACCTAGAGGACATGGACATCACGACACTGAGATTAGGGTCTTATATGCTAAATTTGGCTCTCTCTCTGTTGCAATTAACTTAAGAAGCTCCAAGTGAAGCCTAGCTACTCGCAGAAGTATTCACCCCATCTTTCACTTAACTCATTGGGCTCCATATCATTTCCCCAATCTCATTCTTCACACAACTTAGTTTCCCTTAATTTTCCTGAGTCTCTTGTACTTCCAGAAGGACTTCCTATCTTTCCAAAAAGCCAGTTCATGCCTTTTCACCTTCTTCCTATCTTTTGCCTTACTCTGGCAAACCAGCTTCATGCTTCTTACAGCGATATTCATCCACAGAGACTACCTTGCAACATCCTTAAATAGGCTTCTTTCTCTTTACTGCCTCTTCAACCTCACTATTCCACCAAACATCACTTCTAGTGTTACCCACTATTGTAGTGCCACAGACCTTTTTAGCAGCAGTGACACAGTTCTTAAAACATTCCCACTTCTTTTCTGCATCCCTCTCACCAGACTTCAGCTCCTTCAGTCGTTCTCCGAGTAAGTCAGAATAACGCTGAAGATCTTCAAGGAGCCCATCAACCTTCATTCTTTCTATCCTGGGTCTCTTCCTATTCCTCCAAACATTAAGTTTCACTCTTGACACTACCAAGTAATGATGAGAACCAACATCCGCACCTCTCGCATGTGTCTACAACAAAGTGTTTCAGACGCTGATCGTAGACAACAAAATCTATCACTCTTTTGACCAAGAGTACGATTTTCCCAAGTATATGTGTGGATATACTTGTGGTTGAAAAATGTATTAGATACACACAAACCATTCTCAATGCAGAGTTCAAGTAATCTTTCACCATTATCATTCACACAAGGATCATTAAACTTACCCAGAACATTGTCAGAAATTGCATTCTGCACACCTACTCTAGCATTGAAATCCCCTGCTATTATAACTTTCTTTAGCGCCAAACTGGCTCAAGACAGCTTTTAGCTCATTCCAGAAACCTTGCTTCTTATCAGAAGGTTCCGAGTCACAAGGAGCATACACTACAACAATTACAATTCTCTAAAGTTTCACTTTCAAAGGAATCCAGAGAATTCTCTCACTTACGCAACTATAGTGAATCAAGTTCATCTTTTCACTTTAAATCACACCTACACCAGCTTGTCTTCTCACATTATCCAATACTCCAGACCACACTCACCATGCCATTCATTTCTTATACCTCAATTTCCTTCTTTTTGGTTTCACTTATACACAGCGCATCCAGTCTATACATGCTGCAGGAAAACACTACTACAATGTTCCAATCTGTAAAAAATTCTCTGACAGCAACATAAATTGCAATACATAAAAAGTAAATAAAATTTTATATAACAATTTTAACTGAATGAAAGTATTTTCACATATGCAGCTTACCCATTCCTGGCCAAAAAAAAAAAAAAAAAACAGCAGTTACACAACAGTTAATATTTTCGCAAAACTATTGAGTCGAAAAGCCTAGGCATTTCAGCCCATTCTTCATATCAGAATAAATGTTCTTTATATGCGACACATGTGAGCAACAAAATGTTTTATAGAGGACAAGTCTGAGGCAGTTTAACAGAAAATGACTGACTAAAATTTCTAATTTGTTAAGTGTCTTCAAGGGAACTGTTTTCAAAGTTATGGCAGCATGAACAAGCAAAGCAGCTGCGAGGATAAACAGTAGTAGAAAATGTAAGACTGGGTGCAAGAAGCACAAAACTGCAGTAACCACAGAACTCAATAAGCAACCAATGACCCCAGTTGGAATAGGGTGTAAGTTCTAATTCATGGGAGATTTGTTAATCATGAAATAAATCTTTAAGTTGTAATATATTTCTAAACCTTTGCTAAACCTTAACTAAGTTTGGAATATTAATTTTTTTGAATCAATGACCAATCACTAAAAAAGACAATGCAGACAAAGTTCAATGACTAATTTACATTTGACAATTATATGCTATAAAGGGCATGTAAGGCCACCTTTTGCTTAAAAGACATGCTCTGATGATAATCATCAGGTGTGTGTAACACATACAGTTGGTATTATATTTTCCCTTTTTAGCCATAAGTTCTTTTCCAACAGTTGGCAACACTATATGAACCTAGAGGACATGGACATCACGACACTGAGATTAGGGTCTTATATGCTAAATTTGGCTCTCTCTCTGTTGCAATTAACTTAAGAAGCTCCAAGTGAAGCCTAGCACTGCCATGGTGTATCATCACTTTAATAAACCAAACCACTCTGCCAGCATGTACTTTAGAACATAGTATTCACTTTGTCCCTTGTTTAAATTGTTGGGGCTATGAAACTAAAAATTTGGCTCCTATGTTGTCTGCATACATAATCCTGTTGCCCAGCCTAACAAAGGCCACACATACAAATCATCCAAAGCAGAAGAAAGATGAGCCCACTAAAGCACTGCTCCTTGTTGCCTCAGCAAAGCAACTGGGAGCAACTCTCATATTATAAAAAAAACACATCTGAAGATTGGGGGAAAAGATAATTTTTCCCAAGTAATATTACTAACAGTAGTAATATTACTTTGGTCATGTGATGTGATCAGACTCAGTGGAGAAAATATGATTGGAATGGTGGAGGAAACACTAAGACAACAAAGAGCATGTTTGCTGGATACAATCAAAATGAATGCTGGGCTGGACATGAAATAGCCGAGGGAGAGTCCAAAACCAAAGCATCGCAGCCTATAGAATCGCCAAGAGTCAGATTCGACTGAATGGATAACATCAATATTCATTACAAATAATATCAATATTTCCCTACAATTATACTAAAGCTGAAGATTGTGCAGTTACATTGGCTAAAAAGTGAAATAAATTATTTTACATTTAAAATGCAATTAAATTAGAAGGGAAAGTTATCCATTTTTAAATTTTGCAGTATTATTTATGTTTTCATTACAGATGAGGGAGAATGAGGTAGTGAAAACAATTAAGCCCTGTCCATCTTCCCCCCCCCCCAAAAAAAAACTCAGTGTAGCAATGCCCCTGTTGCTAACACTATACTACTTGTGACAAATGCCAGTACTCTAAAAAAGAGTATAACAAGAATGGGGGCATCAGGCAACTAAAGACATGTTCCATGGTGTGACAAATCATCTTTCAAACATCTGGCAGGGTCTAATAATACCGACTGTTTCATAACATCTGGCAGCAAAACACATAATACCGATTGTTTCATAATAACAGTGAAGCACAGAAGGATCAATACTCTTTTAGAAAGAAATACAGGTCTCGTTACAGGTGGCTACATGCACCATTTGTTTCAGATTCTTCTCCCCAAACACACCTTTTAAGATAATGCTCCTATAGATAAAAGCCTCGATGTGTATCTGTTGATTTTGGCCATGGCTCAGGAGCATATGATTATGGTTATGTAGGGTAACTAAGAACAGCATACCAGTTTATTTTTTAAATCAGCATCACAATTTTGTTAACTTTTGTCTGCACTTCTCTACCATATATTTATTTAGAGTAGTTCTCAACATAATACTGGTCTATGTCTTGATAATATCCATATACACAGTCATAGAATAATATGACCACCCCGGAATCACAGTGTACCTACCCATGCGAGTCGCAGAGTACGTGATAAGGTCGACCACACGGAGATATAAGCAGCCATCCAAAACAGATGAGCCATAGTGCATGACGTGAGTGCAATGAGCAGAGGTAGTGATTTGACAGACATTCAAAAAGTAATTATCAGCTACTGCACAAAGGCTGGAAGCACCCTTCATAAAGGTGACTGATAATGTAATGCATTTGTGAGAGATCGAAGTATTAGGAATTCTTTGTTGTATTTTTGTTCTATTGAAAGTGTGCCACAGCATTCGTACCGACAAACCTGTGAAGCTGAGAGTACACTGAAACCCTTAGTGAGTTTGTAATTATCAGAGAAAACCTTATTGATCATTTTTATTATAATTATTAATAGAATTAAATCCATACAAGTGAAACCCGTGTTGACCATCATTAAATCTCTCCAAGAACCAGACTTACTTCTGGTTCTTAGAGAGATTTAGTGAATAGCATTCCTAAATAACAAAATGGCAGGAAAGAAAGAAACTTCACAGCAGGCTGTATTAAAAAACCCTAAGTCTTTCCTGCAGGTTTTTTATTATTTTTTTAATTATTTTCAGGTGGGGAGAGGAATATACTGGCAAATTGAAATACTATTTGGCAGTTGCCTGTCAACAGTCATTTTTTCACAGAACTGTAGATTACCTTGCTGGACAGGTTTCACTGTATATGGTTTAAATTTCTGATTTACAACAAATCCATACCTTGTCTTAAGGATTCAGGTATCTAAATATGTAACAAGGTTTGTGCAATAATCATTTCTATGCGGCGTGGGAATGTATCTTCAACCCAACCATAAAAGAATAGCCATAGATTTGAGACTTTTTTGGGTACAATAATACAAGTCTTTACATACCTAGAGACTAGTTTTCCGCTTAATAGTTGTGTTCATTACCTTTTTGCAGGTCCTAGAAGGCATGTACATGAACCAAGGAAGGAAAATGGAAAAGCAAGAGTTCAGAGCTGTGATAAAGTATCTGCATAAAATAGTGTTAGAGCCAAAAGATATCTATGAAAATACAACATTAAGGGAGGATGCCTTTTCATACTGTACTGAAAACAAGTGGGCAGCAGAACTCAAGCATGGGAATACAACCGTCTAAGATGACACTTGCTCAGACAGAACCTCAGAGGCCATCACTGAAGGAAATGTGGACAAGGTGCATGAAACAGTATTTCAAAATAGAAGTTTAACAGTCTGGTAGATTAGTGAAACATTGCACATGTCAAAAACAGCAGCTATTCTGACAGAACATCTGACAATGACAAGGGTCCTAAACTCCTGATACCAGAGTTAAAGCTGATCAGACAGAACATGTCACTAGAAAATCTTGCACTATTTGAAGCCAATCCAGAGGAATTAACATAGGCACAACATTGTATTCCAAAGTCAAAACAATGGCAGCATGATGGCTGACCCACTCCAATGACAACTGTCACTTCTGATGGCAACAGTTTTCTGGAATGTGGAGGGGTTGGTGGATTACCTTGCAAAGAGTTAAACCATCACCAGAGCATAATATTCATACCTACTAAGGAAATTTCAACAGCATTTGATGGATAAACACTGGGGAAAGCTGACCAAAGGGGTTGTTTCATCAGAATAATGCTCTAAGCCACAAATCAACAGTTGCTGTCATACATGAATGTGGGATTGAACTACTACCACACTCTGCCTACTCACCTGAGCTTGCCCTCTCGTACTACCATCTATTCCTGTCTCTCAGAAAGGACTTGTCTGGTGCACATTTTGGAATGGACAAAGATTTTATTTGGAGGCCTTGGAGCATTACTGAAAAATGTGAACATTTGGGATTTGGGGGTCTCTCTATATCTATCTAGTCTTGTTTTCAATAAAATATATCAAGTTCAATATGTTCTAAGTGTTCTGAAAAATGCACCCTTACTTTTAAATGTAATATCCAGTAACTTCAAAGCACTACACAGCTTTGTTCCATTAGTCAGTCATAAGCAATAACAGTCTTTACCATATCCTACCAACCATTCTTCCCTCTGTGGCTTCCTGGAACTCTTAACTGAACGCTTTCATGGTTTTAGACACAAGTTGAAGTGTTTAAGGATGGTGCAAAAAAATATCTATAAATCCTAACCATATGCTCACGAATAATGAACACCTAACATACATGTGTTATTGCATCACATTTGAGCTTCGTTTACTGAATGCCATCTGTATTTTCTTTTGCTGTTTTCTAAGCCACAATTCCATTAATGATCATTGGATATCTTTTGCAAGTTCAGAAGTTCAACATTCTTCATATGATTTCATTAGAACTAATGTATCAGTCCACCTACACAGCAGAACTTTGTAATTAAGCATTTCACTACTTGTTACACATAACATTGTGGTATTCAATACTTTGTTCATGTACATGCATACACATCTGATGACATTAACTGCATGCAATACTCCACGTGAATGTGCACACTAAATAGTCATGAAAGAAGGCAGTATGGAACAATCTTCATAACACTTACGTATTCCAAAACATTTACATTAAGTGGAATGGTTGTCATGAATCCACTATCTCTAAGGATCTTTGAGATTATGAAAATCTGTTTCTAACAAATATTTGTATGGGTGTCTTTTTGTACATTTGTGTTGCATGGTGAAATGGGACTGAGACATCTAAATGATTCATAAACCATCTCTGATCATAAAATACTGAACATTCATTCAATATTTTCTGGATTTGATGGTTCAGAACTTATGGAACTGTCTTTCCATTGCATACCCAATTGTTTCTGACAACAAAACTTGAACACCTGGCAAGCAATGCATCTGCTACTTTACTGAATGCATGAAACACTGCACTACCCAATTGCTAATGAGGTCCATTAAAACTAACATTCTAACAAACTCATGTCAGTAAACTGTGGCGATCATGTAGGTCTTTAAGTGATGCGAATTATTCATATGCTTTTTCCCCAATTCAAGTTGCAAGTAAATGTAATACACAAACTTCAGAAAACCATAATTTATCATGGCAGCATGACTGCACTTGTTCAAGGAGTCCACTCCTAGAAGTAGAGGTTAGCAAAGCTGTCCTACAATGGTAGCACTCCTGTCATTTCTCTCTCAAAAGAATGAACTCAACAGTTGTTTTTGATTGAGTAGAATCATAGCTAATCCACTTTCTTTGAGACTTAAAAAGAAACCACAGTTACAGTTTTTGAACAAGGAACTATTAGTACTGAATGCAAGATCAGTCTAGATGGTACAGACTTAGACCATGTGAATGAGTTCTAAGTATTTATCATATGTTTGACTGAGAAAACGTGAAAACAGTAGGTAAATTCAACTTTGAAAGTCATGGCTGCCTCAGAAGACTTCCAGGGCTGATGCATTCTCAACAAAGTCCCAAATGACTATGCATAATAGTTCTTACTCTGATGCGAGGTACTGAAACTTGGATACTGCAGGAGAGACATGGGATTTTTTTTGTATTGTGAGAGATTAATTACCGAGAGTTTGTGGCAAGACATGTTCTAGTCATGCAATGAATGAAGATGTATTGCTGATGCATAATATGAAGCAAAATGTTAGCAGGGTGAAGACAAAAATTTTAAGGGTGGATTGGCCATGTTAAAGGAATGAGTGTGATGAAATTCAAGTGAAAAAGGTAGAGGAAGGCCAAAGAAATCATAATAGGACCAGATTCAGGAATGCCTACAAGAGAAAAAGGTAATGCGGGATGAAGTACAAAAGGTCCTGTGCGAGACCTGTGACAGATGCCAGTGAGGCTTGAGTTGTGTGCCATTTAAATGGAGGTATTTGATATAACAGCAGTAAGTAAAACCTAATCAGTAACTGAGTCAGTATGTGATCTCAATATGAGGAGCTAACCTCTAAATCTCAGAACAGCAGATTAGTGGTGTGTTTAATCATTCCACTGCAATTTTAGCTATAATATCCACATTATACTGGCGAAACAAATTTCAGTTTGAAAAGCAAAGCAAAAATATAAAACTAGAAACTTAACAAGCACAGAAATCCAATGCAGATGTATTTTCCAAATGGGAAACTAGCTTTGAACTCTGAAGACATCAATTTCCTTCCATAAAGTGAGTAATAATGTAATGCATTTGTACAAGATCCGTGCTCAAGAATATTTTTGTTTTATTGAAACAGCACCACAGCATTCAAACCTCTGAAGCTGAGGGTACATTAAAACCCCTCATGAGCATTAGCATTGGAATTTTGCCACTTAAATTTTATTCATACATTTATTAATAATGTTGATGGATGAAACCATTTTTCACATGGGAAATAAATCTGTGGCAATTTTGCTTTTTGTGTGGTAGATGTTTAACACTTGCTAACCTATTATATGCTGTAAGTGTAGGTATGAAACCAAGTTTGCCAGTCTCTTGTTGAACCAAAGGATAGCATTTAAAACACATGCACATTACTTGGTATAGTGTTATTTTGGAAATGACAATTATACAGCATCTTTACCTACTAATAATATGTGAAACATATTGCTGAAGCTTCTTTTCATTTCATGGCAAGAAGTGATAATGGGCAACTGACTCACTGATTAACAAGCAGTTGCTAATTGTAGCTGTTCCTCTAACAACCTGTCACTCACATCTTACAAATGATACTAATATGTTCCAGTTCATCTAAGGCTTTAGACATGTCAAAGAAACTAACTGTTGAATCAAGATTCTTGAGCTCACCAAGATTGAATTCACCAAAATTCTGCAACAGCCAAAACACTACTCTGGCAAAAACCCAAACCACTCCTCCTATTGCATCTTAGTTTTTTAAATGCACTTTATGGAATACTTTCAAAGTTCAGTTACATTTGAGTTCACAACAGACCAGTGTTCCTCTTGTTTTTACCTGGGCTCATGGATTGAAAAACTTGTTTAAAAAAACAGGTTTACCAAAATAGACAACATTTTATCAAAATAGTCTCCATTGCCAGAAAGTCCCTCTTCTGGCAGATTTTTTCAACATTTCTGTAGCAGTTCCATCACCACTAGATTTCTTTACATCCAAATCAGTTGTGATTTCCCTAACAACTTCCACAAAGATAGATTTGTTAAATTAATTTATATATATTTGTTGGTGGGAGCCTTATTTGGTCCAGAAGGTATTTTTTTTAATTTAAATACACCAGAATTAATTTGTTTTTACTGTTTCCTTTACTTTTCAGGATTTTTTTTTTTTTATATTATTAATGGCATGTTAAGGCACTAAAAGCTTCTGCTTTAACCTTGGCTAGCAAATTCATTTATTTACAAAGAAACTACTTAATGTCCCTGTCTCCTCTAGTTGTAGGTCCAGTAACACATATTTCACTTTACTTTCTGCGATTCATTTTTCTAAGTTTATGTTCAATGTCTGCAAGCAGAACACAAGTTTTCCTGTACCCTAGTACCTTAAACACTGATCTGTTTTCAGTTTATCAATGAAATCCTGCTTTTATGTTTAGGATATTATTCCTATAAACACAATACTAGAAATTGTTTCTTCAGCATTCCCCCGATTGGGTATCACTTCTTACGTAATTTTTCTTCTCTTCAACTGCAGAAAGCTATTCATAGCATACATATGACCAGAAGGTAGTTCATTTATCATCTCTACTGAGTACTACAGATTACTCTAGTTTGATGTAATAACTACATCAAACTAGAGTAACCATATGACTGAATACTGCTAAGCAGGTAATGGATTATTTCACTTAAACAGGAAGGGTAAATTACATATACCTATTTCCATGATAGAGTTTTAGAGTGGTTTAATTAATGAAAAAGTTTGAAGATTCGTTGTACACTGAGATAAGGTGCCGATTTTTCTTATGTGTTTAATAACAATTACTTTCGAGAAATGTTAAATAATCAACACACATTGGGTCAACTATTTTTTTAGGCAGCTGTCACTCCCACAAGGGGGACCTGTCTTCTCTTTAAGACCACACAACTGGCAAATTTTAATGTTGAAATTTCCCACATTCAACACACTGCCACACTTTTGTGCACGAGAGTGTGAAAGAAAGCCACATTCCCAGTACTTTGAATTTAGTACTACTGGTGTCCCACAATGTTAGTTTAATATTTTTAAGCAGCTTCTCAATTATATGGGCTATTTTTATCATAACTCAAGATGCACCTACTATGCAAGTGAGTCTGAATTTTTTTTATTTTTTGTATGAGGCTTATTAAAACATTTATTTTTCAGAAGTTTTTATGGTAAACTCAATGCAATGGATAAAGTGTTTAAGATAGTATGTCTTAAGTTCATTATTGGGTTGGAAAAAAGTAATGTCTGCAAATGCAATGCAACAGAAAAGTGCTACCATATATACAAGTACAAATCAGTCCAAAAATATAGTTGCCACCATTTTCCATGACCTGTTCCCATCGTCTGGACAGCTGTTGGATACTGTCCCCATGGAATTGTGGCGGCTTGAATGCAAAGAAGTGGGCGTTTGACATCATCCTGGTTGGTGTGCTGCTGTCCATCCAGGAAATGCAATGACCGGAAAAGGTGGTAGTCACTTGGGGGCAATGTTCAGGAAACAGACTAGGTGTGGCAGTAGCTCACATATTGACATGTCACCACTGCAGTTTGAGGTCCCACGTCATCCTGCTGTAAGAAGATGCATTTGCAGTTCAGCAGTGTTGGTTATTTCGAAGTGAGCAACGTGTGCAGATCATCAAGCTGATGGCAGTACACTTCGGCAGAGATAGTGGTGGTGTCCAACTACAGCTCATAAACACAACACCCCGCATATCCCACCAAACAGAAAGCAGGACCTTATGTGGGTGTAAACTGGCTTTGGGGGTTGGCATGGGCCTCTGTTTTGGGTCCAACCACTGTTATTCCAGGTGCTGACACTGTCATACAGGACCCATTCCTCATCACCTGTCGCAATGAGGTCCAAGAATGGTTGAACTTGGCTGTGTGAAAGCGGGGAAATGCATGCACTGATGCAATTTGCTTTCTGCTCAACTGGAGTTGATGGGGTAACCAAACTCCACTCTTTTGCACCTTCCCAAGTTGATGCAGGTGTGTGATAATGCTCATGTGGGTAGTTCCCAGCTGTTTGGCCAACTCCTGCATGGTCACACATGGTGAATATATGACCAACACATGTGTGACCATGATCACATGGGTTGGTCTGCACTAAGGTCTTCAAGCATGTCCATATCCACTGTTGTCAGAGCTTTTAACACTTTGTCACTTAGATGACAACTAATACTATAGAGATAGAGAGGGAAGATAGAAGTTAAGATTAGGAAAGGAAAGCTAAAACTGCACTGGTATAAAGTTTGACAAGAAAAGAAAAAAGCAAACAGTGCAGAAATACAGCTGACATAACTTTGCTGTCATGAAATTACACTTGAAAACTAAGCCTAAACACAATGATTTTCTTGCTCACAAAATTATTATTGCTTGAGGCGGTGAGGTAGTTCTAAATAAAGAAGTCCCTTAGCGGTGAATGGGTAACAATAAAAACAATCGCCAGAAACAATACCCACAAAATTTTCCAAGGAACCGTGTAATCTAATTTGCTGCTTTTATTACCTAGCATTTTAATTAGATTTTGATTAAGTTTTTATCAATGTATATTAAATTTCCTTGATTTGATCAATTTTAAACAGAAAAGAGAATATTATAGGAGAGTCATGTGCTAAGAATATATAAACATTTTATTTAAGTACCACTCTCAGTGTTCGAATTACCCAGTGGTCTGCTGGCCATTGGCCAGCAAAACTTTCATCGGACCACTGAACTATTGATTTTACTGGCCTGGATGGTCAGTAAGTTTTTGTATTTTTTCTAATTAGTCACAAGTTAAAAATGAATTTCCATTTTTTTTACCTTGCTGAATGGTTTCCTTTTTAGGCTGCAAACTAATGATAGGTTTGAAAACAAATATTGGAGATAATTCCATTGAAATGAAACATTTTCTACACATTGTAAATGTCTAAATTTTTTTTTTTTTATTATTATTTTTACAGACCAGCAGTTTGCAAATTCTAGTGGTCCACTGGGCCAGTAGAAGATTTATTTCTAATTCTAACTGTCATTCTACACAATTTCTCTACTAAAAAGTAATACATTGAATAGATGCAACTGATGTAGTCACAGCAGTTCAGTGTGAGTAATGTAGGAAATTCCTTTTGTTACCAAAAAGTATTCAGAGTGAGTTTAGGGAAATTACTTTTATTAAGAGCCAAAATAACAGAGGGAGAGCAGTTTAGCAGAAATGCCCTTCACTACTGTAAAATGCTTGTAACTCAATCTGCAAGAATGACTGATTTTTCTGTTGTTTTTCCTGAGCAGTGAAATCTTAAAACCCAAAGAGTAGCCACCTCCTGAAACTTTATTTTGATGGCCTTCAAGACAAAGGAGTTCACATTCTCTTTGCACTTGAAACTTTGATTCATGAGAAGACCTGCTGCCCAATACAACTGCACTGTCACATTTCCATGTTTTTTTTTTTTTTTTTTTGTTTGTTTCTTGTTTCTGGGTTTAACCCTCCGGGTGGCCAACATGTATATATACGTTCATAGATTTCTGTGCCCAAAGCGACGACGACACAATATGTTAATCAGAAACCTGTTCAAAAGCAGTGAGAACGCATACACGCGCATCTTAACGACTACTAATACTGCAGGAAGCTTTTAGGGGTCTCCTGTTATTCATGTGGCAAAATTTTGCATAACACCTGCCACCTGGAAGGTTAATGTCCACCATGACCAACTTGTAGGGCCATAAGCAGTCACCAGTCCCTTAATTTGAGACACTGTTGGCACAGAATAAAAGTGAGTTGTACAGTATGTTGTCCCAGATGTATGAAGTTTGCATGAAATTCAAACTGAGTATAAATAAGGGAAAACCAAAGTTATGGTTTTTGGGTGAAAAACTGTTAGCACTGAATGTAATATAAGTATAAATGACAGCAATTGACCAGGTGAATGAGTTTGTGTATTTAGGAAGCATGTTTGATAGAACAAATTAGATGGTGAAATTAGTAGGAGAGTGAATTCTTCATTGAAAGTCATAGCTGCTTTGGGAGGTTTTCACAGGAATGATGGGTTCTCAAGAGAGTCATGGCTGTGTATGAGAGTATAATTGTTCCTCCTCTGATGTATGGCAGCAAAACCTGTGTACTACAGAAGAAACATAGGAGTTGTTTGTGTGCTGGAGAAATGCATTACTTATGGGGGTTTGTGGCAAAACACGTTCTGATCGTGTGAGGAATCAAGATGTGTTGCAGTTATGTAATGTGAAGCACAATGTTAGCAAGGTGGAGACTAATATGCTTCGGTGGTTTAGACATGTTGAAAGAATGAGTGATTAGACACTGAGAATTTTTTTTTTAGCCCAAGTGGCAGGAAGGAAAGGCAGAGGAAGGCAAAGGAAGTCATGGGAGGATCAGATTCAGGAGTGTCTGCAAGAGAAAAATATTGAGGATGAAGTATAGGTCTTGTGTAAGTCGTATGATGGATGTCAGTTAAGCCCAAGTTCTATGTCAAGACCACTGTAAATGGAGAAGTTTCATATGGCAACAGTAAGTTTAATCAGTTAAAATTTATCAGGTAGTTTGTATTTCTTTGTGGAGCTAACCTCTGAACCTCAGAACAGTTTAGTGATATGTATGTGTATGCATGAAGTAATTAGTGTTCTGGTACTACCAGTCACTTCCACTTTATGGCCACCCATTAGCCCTGCTTAGTTTCAGATGGCAGGAGCTCTACAGCAGCTTGATGCAATGCTGTACAAAAGGTGCTATTCTGATACAAACCACATGGCTCTTACAAGTGAAGGCTGTAATTTGGCTGGCGAGGTTCTCATTTAGATTTTGTTATATTATTCTACGTACAAAAAAGATGGTTCATTTTGCAATCCCTTGAATTCAGAGATTTGCACAGAAAAGGTACAATACAACATTAAATTATGCAGATGACATAAGCAAAAAACTCACGATGCCACTGTGTGAAATATTACTGAAATCAGCATGTTCAACAACACTGAGCTTGGCTAGAGGATTCTGGGTACTTTAGACAAATATTTAAAGAACATTACCATGAAATATTATGATGAGCAGACAAGTTTTCTTCCATAATACTTCTTTACCTTGTATGACTGTATGTTAGAACTATACCTAACATACCTGTCAAATACCAAAACCTTGATAGCTTGAATATCATGTTTGGAGTAAATTATGCTTGAAACTTAAAAGTACAGCAGGAAGCATGACATTTCTGAATATATTAGCACAGAATTATTGCATAGCTTAATGTTGTATTGTACCTTTTTGACGCAATCTCTCTGAATTCAGGAGATTGTGAAATTAACAAAAAGTGCACATTTTCCTCTTTCTGTATGTAGAATAACAAAATTTCAGTTGGATCCCCAGTAGCCAAATCACTGCCTTTCCTTGTTAGATTTATCCTTTGGTGCATACTAGTTCCTAATTTCGCTGCAACTCTCTTCATTAATATGTAAGTAAGACACCAAAGAAATGTAACACACAATACAATTTAAAAAATTTCATAAATTATAGCCAAAGGTAAAATATTTGAAATCCACAATCAAAATTAACTATACCATTGTGTGTTGTATGCACTTTGTATTAATGAATGACTGAAAAAATAAAATTTTCATTTACAGTGAAAATATTTTTAATAACAGGAGGTAATTTTTATATATTTGGCAGTCAAATTTTCAAACTATTGGGTTGTCAGAAAAGTCACGACGTATTTTGGCACCCGATGGCGGTTGGGCAGTTTTGGAAGTATAGAGGCATGCGTAGCTCTGTTATCGCTATGTCATTCTACACTGGTGTGCAAAAATTAAGGACGAAGAGGAGAAATCAGCATAACAGTGGAACAAGCAGGCAGAACGGACCGAAAGACCACTCAGGAGATAGACTAGGGTCTGGTACGGCATGCACATATATGCAGCATCACGTGGGGGGGGGGGGGGGGTGGAAGAGTATAAAAGCACACGGGCGGTGTACGCTCAGCAATTCGGTGAAACCTATTGCATGGTGCATATCGGTTTGAACGACGTCGAGTTGCTGCCACCGTGTGATATGGCTAACAGGCAATTCAGTAGACTACATCTGGATGACTTTACCTGAGGTCGCGTCATTGGGAAGTTGGAAGGTCGAAGTGAGACTAGTGTGGCAGAGAAGTGATCACTCACAGCATCGTTTCACGAGCTTGGAGAACATTTCAAATGACAGGAACAGCTGTCCGAGAGTTTAGCAGTGGTCGTCCATGAGCAACCACGGCGGCGGATGACCGGTATATTGTCCTACAGATGAGAAGAGACAGACGGCAGGAGAAATCACAAGGCACATGCAACAGACAACTGGAAGTCCGTTATGGTATTTTACCGTGGCCAGGAGGCTGCACAAGGGTGGTCTGTTTGCAAGACGACCAGTACGGTGTGTGTCATTAACGCCTGCTCATCGGAGACTGGTTTCTGTGGTGCCAGGAACACCAGAACTGGACACATCAGCAATGGGGTAGAGTTCTCTTTACGGATGAAAGCCGATTTAGTCTGATGAGCGATTCTGGACGTATACACATTTGGAGGGAACACACAATGACACCAACATAGTAAAAAAAGACCGGTTTGGAGGTGGCCGAGTTCTCGTTTGGGGCAGTATCATGCTTGGTAGCCATACTGACCTCCACATCTTCCAAGGAGGTTCAGTCACTGGTGTCCGCTATTGTACAGAGGTTCTCCTGCCTCACATGCGTCTGTTTAGAGGTGCTGTGGGCCTCTTCAGGACGACAAGGCTACACCTCATCGTGCAGTGGCTGTCGCAGAGCTGTTGGAGAGTGAAAGATATTCAATGCATGGATTGGCCCGCAAGGTCTCCGGACCTAAATCCAATCTAACACGTGTGGGACCTTCTCGGGAGACGCTTGGCAGCACGTCACCAGCCGCCAGCAATGATTCCGCAGCTGCGATTGGTGCTACAGGAGGAATGGGCCACGATTCTTCAACAGCTCCTTGACAACCTCGTCCTCAGCATAGACAGACGTAAATCCTGCAATGCAGTCAGGGGTGATCATATCCCCTACTAAAGACTGGATTTTTCTTGGCAGCCGCCTGTCACATGGATGTTTGTCTCCTGTCCAGTTGTGCTCGAAGCTACCTTTTCAATAGGATTCCTTGTTTGGACGGTTTTGCTCACTTGTCCCATATTCTTACATCTTGGGGATCTTATGGTATGATTTGAGTTGATCTGGATCACTTCTGCAAGACGTTACATTCGAAAAACAGTCTCTTCCTTAATTTTTGCACGCCAGTGTAGTTGCAGTCTAAAAGGAATATTGAGTGATTTGGTTGATTTGCAGAGATTTGACATCAAGTTGAAGATGGAAGACCAAACTGTGCATTTGCGCCATATTTTACTTTTTTACTTCCGTAAAGGGAAGAACGCGCATCAAGCTTGTGAAAAGTTGCGTAAAGTATACGGTGACAATGCTCTACAAGAAAGTCAGTGCCAGCGGTGGCTCGCAAAATTCAGTGCCGGTGATTTTGACCTCAACGATGCTCCTCGGTCCGGGAGGCCAACCGAAGTTGTTGACGACCAAATCAAGACATTGATAGTCAAACCCACGTTACACGACAGGAGAGATTACAGACACATTGCACATCCATCATTCAAGCATTCATGACCACCTGAAGAAGCTGGGATACGTAAGCAAGCTCAATGTGTGGGTTCCTCGTGAACTCAAAGAAGCTCAATTGACTGCGCGTATAAACATCTGCGATATGCTCATTAAACGTGATGAGAACGATTCTTATTTTGAAGAGACTGATAACTGTTAACGAAAAGTGGATTGCGAAAATGGTCTGGGTCCCGACGTGCTGCTTCGCCTCAAACGACTTCAAAAGCAGACATTCATCAGTGGAAGGTTCTGGTTCTCAGTGTGGTGGGATTTTAAAAAGTTGTGTTTTTCGAGCTCCTACTACAGAACCAAACAATCAATTTGAATGTGTACTGTCGGCAATTGGACAGTTTGAACGAATCATCATCCAGAAACGTCCAGAGCTTGTTCATCGTAGATGTGTTGTGTTCCATCACGACAACGCGAGACCACACACAAGCTTGATCACCCGCCAAAAATTATTGGAGCTTGGGTGGGATGTATTTCCACACCCATTGCGCCGTCAGACTTTCACTTGTTTCACTCTTTTCAACAGTCTTTGTGTGATATAATGTTCAATTCATATGAGGCTGTAAATCAGCACCTTGTATAGTTTTTCACCATGAAAGACAGATCCTATGAAAGAGGCATTCTACAGCTCACTGAAAGATGGCAAAAGGTTATCTAACAAAACTGGCATTATATCATTGATTGATCTTTGTTCTTTCTATCAATAAATGACCTTTGCAAAACATGCCTAAAATACATCATGACTTTTCCAACAACCCAATAGAACCTAGTTCAACATCAGGACTATGTCATGTCACTGGAGTAGTTAGTTGTTGCCATTTGATCAAGAGTGCCGAAGAGCAATTACCTATTGTTAAGCGTTGTAGTTCTTTTTACTATTTCTACCACTTCAAGTGTCCTCTCTACTAAGTGTGACTGGCAGGCAATTACATGTATTTTTATTGTCTCATTTTATGGAGTGTCTATTTACTTGTACACGTTAGTTTAGTTTCCAATGTTTTTAATAGTTACTTTATGTCCTTCCATATGGGCTTTTACACTTCTCCCCATTTCACCTGTACAGCTTAATCTGCAAGCATAGTCTATGCTATAGACTACCCCTTCTTGTAATTGGATGTATTTTTCTTGCTATTTTTGAGATTGAAGGAATTTTTTTAGCTTGTTATTCAGATCTGGGGAAAGCCTAATTTTATATTTATTATTGATCTTTTTTAGTTTTTCAAAAAGTTCCTTGTGGTAAGTAATTTTGTTTGTGAACTTGATATTTTCCTGCTGCTTATTTGCCTTATTCCTAAAAATATTCTTTATGAATGGGGAGGGAAAATTTTCTGACAAAATTCTTTCCAGTTCTCTATGGATGTCTCTTTGGGCTTCTGTAAGACTAGGAAGTTTATTTACCCCAAAAATTGTCTTGCAGTATTAGACTTTATGCAGTCTGGGTGGTATGAGTTATAGTCTAATATCTTGTCTGCGAGAGTTTTTTTTTTTGTAGATCTATGTTAAGATCTTTTTTTCTTTTACGGTTAGGGTTAAATCAAGGCAGTTGAGGCTATGATCTTTTGGAGTTCTAAGGTGAATTTCTGGGAATTTTCCAGCAAGTTAAATTGTGTCAGAATGTGAGACAGTACAAATTGATCTTTTTATCTATTATAAATAATATGTCAGTCATGTGTTGGGCATATAGAACAAATATTGAGGGCTGTATCAGTACTTTGCCTCTAGTTTACTCACAAAGTAGTTTGCCAGTAGACATGCTTTTGTGGCAGCTCTATAACATTCAATATTCATTTTTAACAGCCAGGAGTTCCTTTCACAACAAAATCATTCCATGTAACACCTATTTTTTAAACACAAAGCTTCAGCAACATATTAAAACTATTTTTTTAAAAGACCATCTATCCTTATTCACTTTTCATACAGCAATCGATAATTTATCTCAACTAGAGCTACCAAATTTTGGTTTTCATTTTACAAGACAAATTAATTATAAATGAAGTTATGGCTGTTTTTAGCGGCATGGAGTGATGCAGCTCTAAACAAGTGATGGGCAATTTGTAATAAATCATCCATTTATATACAGATAAGAAATTCTAAACACTAATTTTTGATATTGCTGCTGGTACTCATCATAATGTAAAATTACCTACATCCTAAACTGCTGTAAAAAGTGAGATTTAATATTCCTTAATTATATGTAAATAATAGATGCTTACAATTATAAATACCAATATATATATATATATATATATATGGGATGTAAGGTCAGGTGATGCGTAACATCACAGCCTCTCCTTGACAAATGTCAACCCCGCCTTCTCGTGGTGCATCCTGTTCCCACTAAAGGGGCTCTGACGACCGCCCATAGCGGTATAACTATACCATCGGGATTAGAGGAAATTCTATCCCACACTCACCAACCCGCTTGGCCAGCGTGGTGAGTTATGGCCAAACCCCTCCAAAATGACTCCACAACTTAAATCTTGGCCCTCAGTCTCCGGCAGCTGGAATGTACCTGGCCAAGGCAGCGGCCAGTGCGACATGAAGGCAGAGGGTGCTAAGAATCCCCGGAGGACCGGACTAGGCTGCCATCTGATGCTGACCTTGGCAACGTACAATGGACGCTCCCTATCTTCTGATTCAAGGCTTCTTGAATTGGAAGAGGAACTACAAAGGATCAAGTGGGACATCGTGGGGCTAAGTGAGGTAAGGAGAAAAGGAGAAGATCTCATTGAACTGAAAAGTGGACATCTCTTCTACTATCGTGGGACAGATACTGGCAGAACTAGTGGTGTTGGATTTATAATAAACAAGAAACTGAAGGATAAAGTGGTAGAAGTTGAAAGTTCCTCTGACAGAGCTGCACGACTCGTTATCCAACTATCGAGAAGATACCAGGCTCAGATTATTCAAACTTATGCACCCACCACAAGTCATCCTGAAGAAGAAATTGAAGAATTTTATGAGGAAATTTGTCATCTAAATAATAAAGGTAAGCAGCACTTGAAAATAATTATGGGAGATTTCAATGCAAAAATAGGGCAACGGCAACAGAATGAAACTTCAGTAGGTAAATTCGGTCACGGCAACAGAAACCAGCGTGGAAAAACTCTCGTTGAGTTTGCAGAGGCAGAAGGGTTTTTCATCTTGAACTCCTTTTTCAAGAAAAAGCCACACAGGAAATGGACATGGAGACATCCAAATGGGACGACAAGTGAAATTGATTTTATTATGTGTAACAAAAAATTCGTCATAGAAGACTGCAGTGTGCTAAACAAGTTCAACACAGGTAGTGACCATAGATTGGTGAGATGTAAGATGCACCTCAACACTAAACTTGAACGTGGCAAGCTCATAAGACAAACAAAATCTATTGACATAACCAACCTTAAAAAACACCATAATACCTTCAAGTTGGAACTGAAGAACAGGTTCTCTGCTTTAGAAGGCCTAACATCGGAAGAAGTGGACATCTCTGAAGTTAACAGAAAAGTAACCAAAGCTCTTATGGAAACAGCAACAAAATTAGCTGGGTCTAAGAACAAGTTGCATGTAAATAAATTATCAGGAAAAACGAAAATGTTGATGCAAAAAAGAAGAGAGATGAGGACAACTAAAGAAGATGTGACTTCCAAAGTGGAATATATAGAGCTATGCAAGACAGTACGAAAAAGTATCACTGAAGACGTAAGAAAATTCAACTGTGAACTAGTGAGGAAAGCAATTGAAAACAACCAAAGCCTAAAGATAGCAAAGGGACATCTCAGTAAGGGAAGAAAACAGATTATGGCACTGAGAAAAGAAGATGGTTCTGTAACAAGAAATAGAGGCGAAATTTTGACAAGAGTGAAAGATTTCTACTCCAAATTATATGAAAGGGATGATACATGCACTCCAGACATCATGAAAGATACCAGTACCAGAGTTCCTCCAGTCCTTCCAGCAGAAGTTGCACATGCAATCAAGAACATGAAGCGGGGAAAAGCTCCAGGAGAAGATGGAATTACTGTAGACATCATACAAGAAGCAAGTGGAGAAATCGAAACAGTACTCGCCCAAATTTTCACTCGATGCCTTAATGAAGGAAAGATTCCTGAGGATTGGAACACCGCTACAATGATCCTGCTACATAAGAAAGGTGACATTGAGGATCTCGGAAACTACAGACCTATCAGCCTCCTATCAGTAGTTTATAAAATCTTCACTAAAGTTCTTTCACACCGCTTGAAGGTAACACTGGACATGGCTCAACCGAGAGAACAAGCTGGATTCAGGAGTGGCTACAGCACAATAGATCATATCCATGTGCTGAGAGAACTAATTGAAAGAGCGAGGGAATATGAACTTCCATTGTGCATGGCTTTTATCGATTATGAAAAAGCCTTTGATTCGGTGAAACCATCAGCAGTTACAATGGCTCTGAAAACCTGCGGTATTGAAGATGCATACATTAATATTATTAATAACATCTATGAAAATGCAAGTGCAAAGATTAGGCTGTTTGAAAATACAACACACATAAAAATTGGAAAGGGAGTGAGACAAGGTGACACCATATCTCCGAAGCTCTTTAATGCCACATTGGAGGGTGTTTTTCAGTCACTGAGCTGGGAAAACAAGGGGATAAAGATTAATGGAGATTATCTAACCCACCTTCGTTTTGCTGATGACGTAGTCATTTTTGCAACTAGCCCATCAGAGCTGCAGAGTATGATCCAGGAACTTGCTGACAAGAGTAAAGAAGTGGGATTAAAAATGAACTTTCAGAAGACAAAAGTGATGTTCAATGCTTTTACAAGAAATGAAGATTTATCGATTAATGGAGAAAAGCTGGAGATAACAGACACGTACATTTATCTTGGACAGCAGATATCAAGTGAGGGTCACATTGATGAAGAAATTAATCGGCGCACAAAACTTGCCTGGAGAGCTTTTGGAAGAAACAGCATAATTTTCAAGAGCAATATGCCATTATGTCTTAAAAGAAAAGTGTTTGATCAATGCATCCTTCCAGTGCTTACGTATGGTGCAGAGACGTGGACCTTAACTAAAAGAGACATACAAAGGCTGCAGACAACTCAAAGAAGCATGGAGAGGTGCATACTTGGTGTAACCAGGAGAGATAAGAAGAGGAACTCGTGGATCCGAAAAATGACAAGAGTGGAAGACATCATGATCAGAGTCAAATCCCTGAAATGGCAATGGGCTGGACATACTGCCAGAAGGACAGATCATCGATGGACAGCCGAAATTTTAGATTGGATTCCAAGGGACAGGAAAAGACCCAGAAGAAGACCACATGGGAGATGGGTGGATGAAATTCGAAAGTATGCAGGGGTGACATGGAGGAGACTGGCACAAGACAGACCGTTGTGGAGGAAACTTGGGGAGACCTTCGTCCAGCAGTGGATTGATAATGGTTGACAATGCTGATGATGATGATATATATATATATATATATATGAATGAATGAATCATATAGACCGTATGCATATGATGTCACAGCAAGGTAAACCATCCTAGCAGGCGCCCTGGTAATCAACTGGTGTACAAACACTGCTTGGATTTGCATTGTGGAGCAATAAGGAAGATTGTGTTATGTGCTATTTTCGGCAGCGGTAACCGAAGTGGGAAAAACAACGATGTGTCCTATCATAGATTACCATCTGAGTGAATGAATCAGAATTCTAAAAAAATTATTCAGAAGGGCCAAAATTTGTGGTTATCACATATCAGCAGAGTTGACATTGATGACTGGAAACTAAGGAACATTAGAGTGTAGTTTACATTTTGTAACAGGTATGTTCATAAATTTATTGATACATTATCTACAAATCTCTATGAATATCTTTAAAAAAAAAAAAGGCTAATTCCAGTCTAATGACTTGCACGATTTCATTTGCTCAGGAGTAAAGGAGTTTGTGCACAAAACTAAATAATTAACAATATCACTGTGTTCTATTTGTGGCTAGACCTCAATATTGTTCAAGTAAAATGAGTATGGAATTACATATGGGTCACCACAATTGCCCAATAACTTCAATTTATCAGAATATAGCTATTTTTGATCACCAGATAACCCACTTGCATAGCCCATGTAATGCATCTTTGAGAGAGAGCGCACACTGAGACGGGCTGAGCCTGAAAGCCCGAAGCAGGGCCCGGGCTCTAGAATATTTACTGCGGTTCGGGCTCTTTGAGAGGGAGAGAATTTTGTTTGATATAAATGTGATTTTATATGATTTTGCAAATGAGACTTTATAGTTGGTAAAGGGAATTCTTCGGCAACTGGTTCTGGTAGAGGAGCGGGCATTCGAGATGGCTATTTATTCCGGGCTTGGGTAGAATGTTTGTTTCTGCAAAGATAAAGCTTTTTCAAGAACTACAGACATTGGACAGTTGATAGGGGGTAAATTGTCGTTGGTATGTAATCTTCACGCAGTAGCTCCCTGCCAATTTTATTTAATAACTTACATATTATTGCGCCATAATGCATTGCAATATTAGCATTATTTGAGCAACATACAATTGCTGCACCGCCCGATTATTTTGGACGCCCGGCCTCCCGAAACACTTCAAGTGGAAACTAACAGTCAAAGAAAATTGTGCCGCCCCGGTGGTGCAGTGGTCTAAGCAATGGCCTCTGATCATTCATCCTAAAAATCCCCGGTGAGGCATGGATGTTGCGTTTGTCTTACGGCACTGGCTCTCTTCCCTGGAGCCACTGACCCTAAATTAGGGAAGGGCGACTGCTTATAGCCCATTGAGTTGCTCATGGTGGTCATTAAACCTTCAATAATAAAAAAACCTTACAGTTGCACTGTAAAAATCAACAGAGGTCTCTTCCCCACTCCCCATTTGAGAAAAACATTTGTTAATTGCAGGAGGATAGAGAGTGTGGAAAAGGTTTTTATTAATGGTTGAACAGGTTAGCCAGTTTTCGGGCCCGGGCTCTATCTTGCAATATAAAATTCGGGCTCTGGTGGGCTCAGGCTCCAAAATTTGAGCGCGAACTCAGCTCTAAAACACACACTTTTTCATGTTTGAAATTTATTCCTACACAAGACAAAGTACTACAACAATAGTTTGAAGATTCTCAAAATGCAACCAAATATGAGGTAATCATGCATACACTCTTGTATAATGAGTTGCTACCCTAACATCAGCTCATAGTCACTTGATAACATTTTGCTGTATAATTAATTTTTGACAGTTTTCCACAATGGAGGCAGATAAAATAAGATTTAAATAAAACCATTGTTAACTTTAACAGCTTTTTTCCAACATTATTCTTCATCAGGGTTTACCCTAGGACTAAAAAATGTCAGCTTACACTTTCAAAGAGCATTAGAGTATACACTGACCTAACAAAAAAAAAAAACAAGACCATACAAGCAGCATTAATTCACTGGAAAAATTCAACAGTAATTCACTGTGGATATTAAAATATATAAATTATCAGTCAGTAATAATTTAATTTTAGAAAATATTCTCTCTACTTCAGCATTTGAAGTTGCTAAGGTACATGCAATGTTTAAAAATTCCTGTATTAGTGGAAATCTTATTCGCAGTTCCTTCTGTTTTTGACAGAATTGAACATATTGAGAGTAATAATTTGTCAGTTCTGAAAATATCAGTTTGAGACATTGATTTGTACTTATCCCACACAAACAGTATATTATCTTCATCTAGGCTGAAGTACTCAGCCAGCTTCATTACTTCAACAATGCTGAAGAGTGGTTTCTGACCCTACTTTTCTAAGATACCACGATTTGTAATAATAGACTTTTTTCTAACCATCTAGAAATGGTTTCACGCAAATGAACAATAAATACATGTGCACCTCTTTAAAATGGACCATTAGGTTTGAGGGTGGGTGGGATTTTTAAATTAAAGGGCAGGCAGGCCATGGCATCTTTCTAAAAACAGCTAGGTTGAACCCTGTCTTTATATCTTCTGAGTTCTGTATGTTTAGACGTTTCTGGTTGCTACACATCTTTATCAAGATTCATTCTCTACGATTAGGAATTGTATCGAACGTTTTGTTTACATAGAAAAAAATTAAAAATTTGTTCCCAGATTCCTCCAGTTATAAAATTAAAATCTTCCCATTATGTATATTATAAAGTAGCAAATTTAGCCAATGAAGAACCTTTCAGTAATATACATAAGATGGCAAGAAGAAATGTCTATCAAATTCCACTGGACTGTAGCAATAATTATATAGGACAAATGTCTAGAAAATTAGAACTCAGAATTAAGAAGCATGAAAAAGCTATTAATAATGAAGATTTAAATAGTGTAATCTTATCAATCATGACAGTTATTTGCATAACTATGTGATTTGCTCTTTATTAATATTACAGACCAAATCACACATACAGTTATGCAAATGTGAACCTCTGTGGCACAAAATTAAAGTATTAGATTATGAACCTCATAAAAATAGGATACTAATTAAAGGAAGTTTCCACATTCAAAAAAATTCCATTAATGAACCTACAATACTCATAAATAGCATTTTCAACAACTTTATTCAAAAATACTACTTATAAAATACACAAGATTTTAATTTAATAACTGGCCACTATAAGAGGAACGTGGCAACAAAATTTTAATTCTTTCTGTGTAAACAAAACTTGTGATACAGTTTCCAATCATAAGCCTTGAGGAAGCTCTAGAGGCCAGAAAAGTGAAAATACAAAAGAACTCAGGAGCTATGAAGAATAGTGGAAAGCTCCAAGTTAAAATGGAAATATTTTAATCTGAGTAAAGCCTGTGAACAGTGGTGCACTCAGGATTTCTTTAGGGGGTGGCCAAGGGTGCCCATAGGGGGGGCATTGGTACAGCCAAATTTTTGAAAAATTTAAAACACTAAAATAGACTAAACCTTTCTTTAAAGCAATTTTAAAAATAAGATATTAATGATTGCAATTATCAAACTTCTTTATTTTTGTTGTATTTTAGTATTTTGTACATTTACTAAAATGTTTGACAGCCTTGAAGGAGGTAAGGATTTTTCTTAGCAGCCCCTTCCCCTAAAAGTACTCATATGGGCACCACTGGGGGTGGCCCAAAATTATTGGGAACCGATAAAAATCTGCTCCACATTAAGGTATGTTTCCCATTATTTGCAAAGTACAAGTATGCATTAAAACATCTAGATGAATTATGAATATTTAAAAATAAGCACTCATTAACAAAGAACAAAAGACAGTTATACCTCTTGAGGAGGGCTCAGGTACAAATATTCAGACTAGCTTTGTCAATAGCTTAGTTGAAATTAAGATATTTCTTCACGAAATTAAAAAAAACCCTCATATTTCTAACAAACATAAGATGACATCAGTAAATAGCTGGAGTATTTTCCTATTTTCAAAATGTGGGCATTTTTCCCACATATACAACCACAACTCGCACCTCATCCAGGTCCCATCTCAGACAAAGGGACAGAAACTAGAACGTCAGGCCACTGAGGCAGCATCCTTATGCATATGTTGCCTTATAATTATACAAGCAAACTATAATTTTTATATTTATAAGCACATAAACTAAAGTTTGATGAGAACAAATGCTAAAGAACGCTGCAAGTCTGCACATTCAAGTGCATTTTGAGTATAGGTCTACACACTGATAAAATGTTTAAACCCACCGATATTTTGTCCACTAACAAGCATTTTTAATCACAAATCTATGTTCTGATATACAGGTTTAAACTTCCTCTTTCCCTCTCTTCAAAGCATGTGTGTACAAGCACTTAAGCACACTCTAAATAAGCACAAATTTAGATATTCAAGTTTTTTTTTTTTTTTTTTTTGGATTGGAGGTTTAATAACCACCGTGAGCAACTCTATGGGTTATAAGCAGTTGCCCGTCCCTAATTTAGGTCACTGGTTCCAGGGAAGGGAGAGAGCCAGTGCCGTAAGACAAACAACATCCATGCCTCACCGGGATTCGAACCACATACGGACAAATGATCAGAGGCCATCGCTATAAGTCAGTTTACCAAAAGAAAAAAATTTTACCTATACATAAAACATACTACTAAAAGGAGATTTTTAATATCTTAATTCACATTAAAAAAAAATTCTGATTTGGTAAAATATTTTACTTATAAACAATGCACTGCAGAACTCATTTATCACATTTTTAAGCACACAAATTAAATCAGAATTTTCAGGACTGGGGCTACTTACCATCTTTTTTTTTTTCCTTCTCATTGGAGGTTCAACAATCAATGGGCAATAAGACTCAATTAACGACTTACTCATTGTTTAATGACTCAATGGGCTATTAGCAGTCACCCATCCCCAATTTAGGGCCACTTCTTCCAGGGAAGGGAGAGAGCCAGTGCTGCAAGACAAACAACATCCATGCCTCACCGGGATTCGAACCCATCTCTGACGAATGATCAAAAGCCATCACTTAGACCACTGCGCTGGCTAACTGTCTTCAATTTACATAATAAAATCTATGACTTACGAGGGGACTAAATTACATATATTTGATGGGCATACAACACAACAGCAAGTCACGAATGGCTTAGTGGTTAGCGATTCAGACTACCAATGCAAGGTCCTCAGGTTTGATCCTGGGCTGATCTTGGAGGTGGTGCGATTTGCTAACAATCACTGAATATTAGCCGTGCATTGGACAAGTACGTTAAATGACGGCCCCCAGGCTGGACCCACTGGTTAAATGGGTATCCTTTCCTATTCTCCCGCCCCCTGAAATTCTCTCACCCCGCTATGTGCAACCTCGTACTTGTACGGTGGCACCATCTACTGTACTCTGATCTCACTACAAACTGTTCTGTCAAAGTCGCTAGACTTGCTCTCATTCCTTCCATTTTCTATGTCCTGCCCAAAAGGCGAACTCGCTGTAGGTGGCTGGGACCTAAATCTACCCACTGTGGACAGAAGTCCTACATGAAAATGTAGACATACATCACAACAGCAGCAAAATGCTCCTATCCTTTTCATTATCTTTAAATGCTACCCATCAGAAGACTTGCTTGATTACCAATCGATTTTCGAACCATCAAAATAATCATACTGACACTAAAGAAAACCCAACAATTTAGTATTATATTTATAGATAAATTCTGAGATTTAGGTAAAAGACCGTAATATTCAACTCCACGAAAAGGCAATGGAAAGCATATTATCTTCTGCAGCTTCAATCTTGACCAAGATATTTTCACTGTGTTGCAGTAAAATAAAACCCAAAAATTTAGTAGCACTTGTTTTCAGTGGTTGAGTCTGATTATCTCTAATTACTGTACTTATTATTATACATCTCACTTTCTTAAAAATTTTACATGTGCAACCAGTTATGCTTTTTTTGATGGAAGTCATGAATAGCACTAAGGGAAATCATTTTTTTATTACCATGTACAAGAATAAAATATATATATATACAAATATGTTACTAGTCCACAGTAGAAAACTCATCTTTTACTAGTCTACAGTATAGTTTAAGTTGGGCAATACTGTTTTATACATAAATAATAAAAACAAATAATTATGATACAATTATTTTCCTGTTTGGGATAACAAGAGTTCCTTGTCTCATGAGTTAAGCCAGCCACCACAATTTCATTTTGTAATACATGGACAAGTAATGTTCCACATATTCAGTTAATTATCTGGTTATAGCATGAAAAATGCCTTACATGAGCTTTTCTCTGGGGATCTTTAAAAAGTTCCTTATAAGATTTTTTGTTTTATTCTTCCTATAATTTATTACTGAACTGAGGAAATTACATTCTTTTAAATTTAACGCTTTAGGAGAATAGGTTTTTTTCTTTTTTTTTAATACTAAATGTTTTTTGAAAGAAAAGTGGCACAAAATGTTTATATTGCATTCCACATTTTCGTATTTTATATAAATTTGTGTCAACATTTTCTCCTCTATAACACGAAAAAGTCAACCTAGTTTTTTGACACTATAATGAAGCATGGCACAATATAAGTTAAAACTGTGGAACATTTATTTACACGACTGATTCAGGGTAGTAATTTGTCATAAAAAAAGTTATTTATACGATTGAAAGAATTTTGTTTATAAAAGTGCGCAGCAGTTTTACAGGTTTTTCAAAAAAATAAAATTTTTTCGTTAAAGTTGTTGCTACCGGTCTTTGTTTACACGCGGGAAATTTCATTACAAAACTAATCGATGCATTTACACTACCAAACTTCTTTGGCGCCTGAAATTGTCTTTAAATTAAGATCCTACAACCACAATACTCACTGTTTTCTAAAATCGGAGCTGCAACTCATGTTATGATGCTAAACAAAGATCACCAAAATTTTATCTCGTAATACACATCGGACAAGTACTGGTAATGCACCACATTTCAACCACTTATATGGACGTTTTTCATGCTGGCGTTAGATAACATAAAATAATTGGAAAACGACAATTTAAAAATCTGCAGGCGGAATAGTGGAAAGATAACTCTGAACACACCAATTCTTTTAGTTTAAAGCGTATTAACCACGGGATCGACATCATTTATATTTGTTAAACCAAGCTTCCGGCTTTATCGTCATAATTCAGTAACCAGACTGCCTTTTTTACCACAAACTCAGAGACTGGTGAAACACTAAATTATTAATTTATAGTATGTAAGCACATAATTAAAGCTCCAGAACCTTTAAGTAGCCAGAAATTATTTTATATTACCGTTACTCAGAGAATTACAGCTATCAGGAGTGACTCAACATAAACCTGCTATCGCACATAAGCTTCAGATACATGCAATCGTCAAGATTGTTTAAGATCAAGCAAAAACAAAGTTTTTCAGGCAATATCCAGGGATCAGCTGAATGACTTAAAGCTGGGTACATGAGTGAAAGGGAATTACCTACCCATTTAGGTACTTCTGAATAAAAGATTCCTGCTGCAAGCTCACAGACGTAGTAATCCCAGTGGATGTTCCATCAGACTTAGTATCCGTTGAGGAGGGCAATTGTCTTAACAATCCAGCGATTTTTTCGCGCAAGGTAGGCATCCTTTCATTCACAACAAGCCCACCTTCGCTGACTGAAGCTGGTTGACCTCGCCTGCTATCACAGGCAGCAGCAAGATTTCGACTGCGGGGTTCTCACCGCGTCAAAACATCCTCTGTAATACAACGCCACCTGCCGATTTTCTAACTAGCACAGTGAGACCTCACGTTCCTTAGCTCATTCTCCTCATAGAGAGAACCTCCTCAAATCGTTGAATGACCTTGAGCGTGACAACCGCCCGATCGTGACCAAATATCTACTACCACTTGTGGTTTGCGATAGTTTCGACGGATTTAACATTTCACGGAAGGATCCCCCCCCCCCTTCTCTTCTGTACCATAAGTGCCGGCTTATCGGTGATCTTTGGGAGATAAATCGTTGCTGGGGGACCGTGCACGGTGAAAGGGAAGAGATAAGACAATGTCTCAAAAATATCCACATGGTATCTGACAGTTTGTATTATGAAACAATTATTGAAGTTTCCCATAGAATTCCTTTGAAGAACATTAACACTAGGGCTGGCTGCACCCTGTTGCCCCGGAGTTTAGGAAATAAAAGCAAAATCATTTTGGGTGGAGTTTCATTTTTTTTAAGTTTGGGACCCAAGGCCAATTTTTCTAACATTTTTTTTTAGTTTCTAATCTCCCTATTGTTAAGTAGGTTTGCAGATGTCAAATGAATATTATAAGTATAACCACCTTAAACTCTTCCTCATTCATGAAACAGCAAATTAAATATCATTTGTGATTCCCTACTTTTATATATCGAACAATTTGTGTGTAAACATATGGGCGGTGGAACTAATAATTTCAGAAAGGGGGAGGGGTCCAGGGTCCAACTTCTCCGGAAGTTAAAATAGGAAAAAAAAAAGTAGTCGCCCTGGTGCGTTAAAGAAATTTAAAGAATTCTTTAACGATCTCTTTTTTTAAAGAGAAAAACGAAATGTTGAGTTAACTTTTCACCTTATTTGTGCAAAATCAATTTTCAAAGTTTTTTTTTTTTTTGATTGGAGGTTTAACGACCACCGTGAGCAACTCAATGGGCTATAAGCAGTCGCCCGTCCCTAATTTAGGGTCACTGGTTCCAGGGAAGGGAGAGAGCCAGTGCCGTAAGACAAACACAACATCCATGCCTGACCGGGATTCGAACCCGGACCCCTTACAGACGAATGATCAGAGGCGAGCGCCTTAGACCACTGCGCCACCGGGGCGGCTTTCAAAGTTTTACTTGCAGCGTTTTCCAGCAAAATTTCGAAGCATTGTTCCATTCTCCAGGGAATCCTAAAAAATACGGTAAATCATATGTGAACCAAATAATTTTATGTTTCCTAGGAAGACCCCAGTGAGGGGGACTGAAATTCCAGAGGGGGGGGGTGTCCGGACCCCGTGTCACCCACCTTTCGCCGCCCGTGGAAAACCAGATACTTAAATTAAAAAAAGTCAAAATTTGTTATAATTAGTGTCATGGCTATTCTTAGACTTGATACACTATAAATTCCACTAAATTCTGGGTTTTTTACACAGAAATAAAAGGAAATAACTTAATCGAATTTTCGCCGCCCCGGTGGCGCAGTGGTCTAAGGCGTTGGCCTCTGATCCTTCGTCCGAAGGGGTCCGGGTTCGAATCCCGGTGAGGCATGGATGTTGTGTTTGTCTTACGGCACTGGCTCTCTCCCTTCCCTGGAACCAGTGACCCTAAATTAGGGACGGGCGACTGCTTATAGCCCATTGGGTTGCTCACGGTGGTCGTTAATCCTCCAATCAAAAAAAAAAAAAAAAAAAAAAAAAATAATCGAATTTTCGGGTAGCACCCCTAATCTTCCTCAGGACTACACTATAGTAGGCGTTGCCATTCAATAGCTAAATTCCAACATTTCACATCATTTAATGTTGTACCTCTCCTTTTCTCAATTTCCAGTCCTTATGACAATTTTCTCTTGAAAAAGTGCTGTTGATGTGTCAGAACTTTAACAGAGTCCCAAAGCACTATGTCCTGTATTTTGAACATTTCTGTCCAAACCTGTTTTGTTTGTCAAATTTTTAATTGGGGCTTTTCGGCTCCAGGATTACAAAACAAAATTAGTAACTACTTACCAAAATTGAAGCAAAAGAAGAAAACTTCCTGTTACAGGAAGGTGTAGTCTACAGTATAAATGTGAATATGGTCTCAGCTATATGGGAGAAACGGGCAGAGAGCTTAAGACCAGATTAGCAGAACATGAATCTGCAATTAAAATTTTGACAAACAAAACAGGTTTGGACAGAAATGTTCAAAATACAGGACATAGTGCTTTGGGACTCTGTTAAAGTTCTGACACATCAACAGCACTTTTTCAAGAGAAAATTTCACATATGACGTTCAAAATACAGGACTGCTTTGGGACTCTAGAAGTTCTAACACATCAACAGCTCTTTTTCAAGAGAAAATTGTCAGAAGGACTGAAAATTGAGAGAAGGGGGAGGTACAACATTAAATGATGTTAAAGGTTGGAATTTAGCTAATGAATGGCAACACCTACTATAGTGTAGTCCTAAGGAAGGGTAGGGGTGCTACCCAAAAATTCGACTAAGTAATTTCTTTTTATTACTGAGTAAATTCCATAATTTAGTGAAATCTATAGTATATCAAACTTTGTTTCGGATTATACGTACATGGAGGTCAAATGTTCAGTGAAACAGTACTGGAAATTAAAACAAGAAAATAAAAGGCAATTTTCATATATGCGCGCACATAAAAGTTCAAAATATCACTAATTTGTCAGTTACACCACCTTGCGTCAAAAATCAATCCCTAAAGCATGTATCTCTGAAAAAAAAACCCTATTTAAACGAATTTATTTTAGAAGGATCCTTGTTATTCTCTACACAAAAATATTCGCTACGCAGCTCAGTTGACGTTATTTTTTTTGTTATCACATTGTGAGGAATTTTGTAGAAGTATCAAAATGCAACTTCAATTCCCTCTCCCCGAAAAGAAAATCTTAGATTTTGACACTTTTTACTCTCGTCTCTCGGAACTTTTAATCTATATTAAGGTCTTTTTCTTAAGCTTAAAGGAAACACTTTTTTTGAGATAATCATTTTTTCTTTATGATAGTTTTCGTGTGTGTTCTTTACAAACATTTTTAATGTGACGAATTTATAAAATACATCTAATATTTTAATACAGCCCACAATGAAATTTTGCTCCTGGCCCCGCTATGAAATTTCGCCCAGGGCCCAGCAAAAGTTCCATTCGGTCCTGATGAACTCTGTTGACTTAGACAAATGCACCCTTAGAGGGCCCCGCGATAGGGATTTTTTTTCACACGCCCGGACACCCCTTTATAATAATGCCCTCTAAATTTCCTCAGTTACCCCTCCCCTAAATATCAACACCCACCATTTGACGGTGCGTAAAATAAATATATCATTGTCAACCATTATCAATCCACTGCTGGACGAAGGTCTCCCCAAGTTTCCTCCACAACGGTCTGTCTTGTGCCAGTCTCCACGTCACTCCCGCATACTTTCGAATTTCATCCACCCATCTCCCATGTGTTCTTCTGGGTCTTTTCCTGTCCCTTGGAATCCAATCTAAAATTTCGGCTGTCCATCGATGGTCTGTCCTTCTGGCAGTATGTCCAGCCCATTGCCATTTCAGGGATTTTACTCTGATCATGATGTCTTCCACTCTAGTCATTTTTCTGATCCACGAGTTCCTCTTACCTCTTCTGGTAAGACCAAGCATGCACCTCTCCATGTTGCTTTGAGTTGTCTGCAGCCTTCGTAGGTCTCTTTCAGTTAAGGTCCACGTCTCTGCACCATACGTAAGCACTGGAAGGATGCACTGATCAAACACTTTTCTTTTAAGACATAATGGCATATTGCTGTTGAAAATTATGCTGTTTCTTCCAAAAGCTCTCCAGGCAAGTTTTGTACGCCGATTAATTTCTTCATCAATGTGACCCTCACTTGATATCTGCTGTCCAAGATAAACATACGTGTCTTACCTCCAGCTTTTCTCTATCAATCGATAAATCATTTCTTGTAAAAGCATTGAACACCAGTTTTGTCTTCTGAAAGTTCATTTTTAATCCCACTTCTTTACTCTTGTCAGCAAGTTCCTGGATCATACTCTGCAGCTCTGATGGGGTAGTTGCAAAATGACTACGTCATCAGCAAAACGAAGGTGGGTTAGATAGTCTCCATTAATCTTTATCCCTTTGTTTTCCCAGTTCAGTGATTGAAAGACATTTTCCAATGTGGCATTAAAAAGCTTCGGAGATATGGTGTCACCTTGTCTCACTCCCTTTCCAATTTTTATGTGTTGTATTTTCAAACAGCCGAATCTTTGCACTTGCATAGATGTTAATAATATTAATTTATGCATCTTCAATACCGCAGGATTTCAGAGTCATTGTAACTGCTGATTGTTTCACCGAATCAAAGGCTTTCATAATCGATAAAAGCCATGCACAATGGAAGTTCATATTCCCTCACTCTTTTAATTAGTTCTCTCAGTACGTGGATATGATCTATTGTGCTGTAGCCACTCCTGAATCCAGCTTTTTCTCTCGGTCGAGCCATGTCCAGTGTTACCTTCAAGCGGTGTGAAAGAATATTAGTAAAGATTTTATAAACCACTGATAGGAGGCTGATAGGTCTGTAGTTCCCGAGAACCTCAATGTCACCTTTTTTATGTAGCAGGATCATTGTAGCATTGTTCCATTCCTCAGGAATCTTCCCATCATTAAGGCATCGGGTGAAAATTTGGGCGAGTACTGTTTCGATTACTCCATTTTTTTCTTGTATGATGTCTACAGTAGTTCCATCTTCTCCTGGAGCTTTCCCCCGATTTATGTTCTTGATTGCATGTGCAACTTCTGCTGGGAAAACTGGAAGAATAGTACTGGAACATTTCATGATGTCTGGAGTACATGTATCATCTCGATCTTTCATATAATTTGGAGTAGAAATCTTTCACTCTTGTCAAAATTTCGCCTCTGTTTCTTGTTACAGAACCATCTTTTCTCAGTGCCATAATCTGTTTTCTTCCCTTACTGAGATGTCCCTTTGCTATCTTTAGGCTTTGGTTGTTTTAAATTGCTTTTCGCACTAGTTCACAGTTGAATTTCCTTACATCTTCAGTGATACTTTTTCGTACTGTCTTGCATAGCTCTATATATTCCACTTTTGAAGTCACATCTTTAGTTGTAGTCATCTTTTCGTTTTTGCATCAACATTTTGGGTTTTCCTGATAATTTGCTCACATGCAACTTGTTCTTAGACCCAGCTAATTTTGTTGCTGTTTCTATAAAAACTTTGGTTACTTTTCTGTTAAGTTCAGCAATATCCACTTCTTCCGATGTTAGACCTAAAGCAGAGAATCTGTTCTTCAGTTCCAACTTGATGGTATTATGGTGTTTTTTTAAGGTTGGTTATGTCAATACATTTTGTTTGTCTTATGAGCTTGCCACGTTTAAGTTTAGTGTTCAGGTGCATCTTACCAATCTATGGTTACTACCTGTGTTCACACTGCAGTCTTCTATGACGAATTTTTTGTTACACATAATAAAATCAATTTTACTTGTCCCATTTGGATGTCTCCATGTCCATTTCCTGTGTGGCTTTTTCTTGAAAAAAGGAGTTCAAGATGAAAAACCTTTCTGCCTCTGCAAACTCAACGGGAGTATTTCCACGCTGGTTTCTGTTGCCGTGACCAAATTTACCTACTGAAGCTCTCTGTTGCCCTATTTTTGCATTGAAATCTCCCATAGTTATCTTCAAGTGCTGATTACCTTTATTATTTAGATGACAAATTTCCTCAAAATTCTTCAGGATGACTTTTGGTGGGTGCATAAGTTTGAATAATCTGAGCCTGGTATCTTCTCGAGAGTTGGATAACGAGTCGTGCAGCTGTGTCAGAGGAACTTTCAACTTCTGAAGCTTTATCCTTCAGTTTCTTGTTTATTATAAATCAAACACCACTAGTTCTGCCAGTAACTGTCCCACGATAGTAGAAGAGATGTCCACTTTTCAGTTCAATAAGATCTTACCTCACTTAGCCCGACGATGTCCCACTTGATCCTTTGTAGTTCCTCTTCCAATTCAAGAAGCCTTGAATCAGAAGATAGGGAGCGTCCATTTAATATATATATGCGCAAGTAGAGAGTAAAGAAGTGGGATTAAAAATGAACTTTTAGATGACAAAAGTGATGCACAATGCTTTTACAAGAAACGAAAATGTATCGATTGATGGAGAAAAGCTTGAGACAACAGATACTTAATAAGTTTATCTTGGGCAGCAGATATCAAGTGAGGGTCACATTCATGAAGAAATTAATCGGCATATAAAACTTTGAGAACTTTTGGAAGAAACAGTACAAATTTTAAGAGCAGTACGCCATTTCGTTTTAAAAGGAAAGTGTTTTATCAGTGCATCCTGCGAGTGCTTGCGTATGGAGCAGAGACATGGACCTTAACTAAAAAAGACATACAAAGACTGCAGACAACTCAAAGAAGCATAGAGAGATGCATGCTTGGTGTAACCAGGAAAGATAAGAGAAACTTGTCGTCCACTCCTATCATTTTCCTTATCCACATCATGACCAGAGTGAAATCCCTGAAATGGCAAAGGGCTGGACATGTTGCCTGAGAACGGACCACCGATGGACAACCGAAATTTTAGATTGGTTCCGAGGGACAGGAAAAGACTCAGAAGGAAATCCCATGGGGGGGGGGGGGGGATGAAATTTTAAAGTATGTTGGAGTGACATGGAGGAGACAGGCTCAAGACAATTGTGGAATAAACTTGGAGACCTTCAGCAGCAGTGGACTGATAAAGGCTGCAATGATTATACATATGTATATATCATCAATCCACTGCTGGATGAAAGTCTCACCAAGTTTCTTCCACAAGTTTTTATCTTGCGCTAGTCACCATGTCACTCCCACATGCTTTCGAATTTCATCCACCCATCTCCCATGTGGTCTTGGTCTTTCCTGTCTCTTGGAATCCAGATCAAAATTTTGGTTGTCTGTTTTTCTGGCAACATGTCCAGCCCATTGGCATTTCAGGTGTTTTACCCTGATCATGTTGTCTTCCACTCTTGTCATTTTCCTTATCCACGATGGACCTCATCTCTCCACGCTTCTTTTAGTTGCTGCAGTCTTTGAATGTATTTTTTAGTTAAGTTCCATGTCTCTGTTCCGAACGTAAGAACTAGAAGGATGCGTTGATTAAACGCTTTTCTTTTAAGTCATAATAGTATATTGCTCTTGAAAATTGTACTGTTTCTCCGAAAAACTCTCCAACCAAGTTTTATACGTAGATTAATTTCTTCATCAATATGCCCCTCGCATGATATGTTACCCAAGTTAAATGCAGGTATCTGTCACTTCCAGATTTTCATCATCAACCGATAAATTTTCATTCCTTGTAAAACCCCTGTACAACAATTTTGTTTTCTTAAAGATTTTTGAATTTTACTTCTTTACACTATTCAGCAAGTTTCTGGATCATACTCTGCAGCTCTGAAGGGGTAGTTACAAAAATGACTGCCATTAGCAAAACAAAAGCGAGTTAAATAATCTCCATTAATCTTTATCCCTTTGTTTTCCAAGTTCAATGATTGAAAGACATTTTGCAACATGCCATTGAAGAGTTTGGGAGATATGGTGTCTCCTTGTCTCACTCCCTTTCCAATTTTTATAGGTCCTGTATCCTCAAATAGCCGAACCTTTGCACTTGCATAAATTAACATTATTAACATCTATGAAAATTTGCATCTTCAACACCGCAGGATTTCAAATAAATCATATATATACAGTATATACACTGGCGGAAAGCGAAAAAAGAACACCAAGAAGGAGAAGTCTGATACCAACGAAATTTATACAGCATAATAACGGAATACAGAGGATAACGTGATCAAAACATTATGGCAAAATACAACTAGCTGTATTTGCTGGTAAACTGGAAAATAACATTTCCATGTAACATGGTTAGTACGAGGTTGAACCGCCATGAACTGCGTCACACTGTGCAATTCTGGCATGGAGTCTGTCGTACAGATGTTGGATGTAAGTTTGGGGTATTGAGTTCCAAGCATTCTCAACCTGGACGCGTAAATCGGGGATGGTCGTGGCTGGCCGTGGAGACTGGATAAGTCGTTGTCCCATAAAATCCCACACGTGCTCAATGGGGACAAATCCGGTGAACGTGCAGGCCATGGAAGTTGTCTCACCTTGAAGTGCATGTTGCGTTGCACGTGCCGTGTGTGGGCGTGCGTTATCTTGCTGGAAAACACGATGGACCAACCTTACAAATGACACAACGGGCTGAATGATGACGTAGGAGGTGCTGTTTAACGTACCCGGTACAAACACTAGTTGTGTACGGGAGTGATAGCTGATCGCTCCCCACACCAGGAGAACAGGTGTAGGCCCTGTTGTGTCGCTGGAGGATGCAAGAAGGATGGAGACGCTCCCCTGTGAGTCTGCGAACACGCATACGGCCATCGGAGGCTCCCAAGCAGAAACTGGTTTCATCGCTGAACGACAGATCGCCATTGCGTTCTCCAGTGCAGACGTTGGCGACACCTCTGCAGCAGTTCCTGACTGTGGGCTGGAGTCAGAGGTGCACATGCCAGAGGCACACGTGCACGTAGTCCTGCATCTAGTAGGCGGTTGCGGATTGTTCGCACAGTCACCTCAGGTGCAACGGCAGCTCGGATTTGCGCAGTGGATGCTCTGCTTGACAACGCCGTTCTTCTTATGCGTCGATCGGTCCGCTCATCAGTCTGCGACTCCCGGTTCCACGTCTTCTCGTGTGAGAATGTTCCTCGAACCATCTACGCCACCACCTATGCTTCCAGTCCAATTCGCTCCGCAATACGACGATACGACCACGCGGAGTCCGACTAGACGACCTCACTCAAAGTCCGATAACTGCTGAAATCGTACATGTCTTCCATGTCCAGGCATTGCAGCTTCTTCAGGGTCTTCGTACGTGTCCGTACGCCGACGACTGATTACATTCACTTCGCCGTACTCCTTAAATACCACCGACTATAATTTGCATATTATGCCGTGCTGTGGCGTCACTGGTTGGTCCCGAAATTAACATCACACCTACGTAAACTCGACGGTATTAACATATGTAAATTTCATAATCGTCCGCCAATTCCTTCTTGGTGTTCTTTTTTCACATTCCGCCAGTGTATATACACTTTTTAATTTTTAAGTATTTGTCTTTTTTTTATTGTCAAATAGCACAGTTGTCAATAGCAGTTACAAGAGTTTCTCTGCTGTACCTTGAAGTATCTTCTAACATGATGCAATAATTTTCCTTTTTAATTTGAAGTATACGTATATAGTAGTCTAATGCTTCTCTTTTAATTTTTCTTTAAGGCGTATGTTCAAAGTCAGTCATTGAAACAATCAAACGTATGTGTTCGTATCACTTCATTTCAGTCAGTTAGATTTTTCAAATGTACTTGTGAATTATTTCAGTATGCACAAGATTTGTGAAGATATCAATGTCTACTGTTTCGGTAACCCATATCAATGTCACCTGTTTCGGCAATCCAGTTGCTTTAGCCTTATTAGGGAAGTATTTAGACATACGAGAAAAAAACTGCACAAAAACAAAAAAGAACCGTGTGTAGATGTTTGGGAATAGAAAAAAAATTCCCAGTCCAACCATTCTTAACTGTAAAATAGGCAGTTTCCCATTATTTATTTATTTGATTTTTTTTTAAGTTTTACCCAATGCATTTACGTTTAAAGCAGAAATACTTCATTAGAAAAATGTCCGCAGCCTTAAAAAAAAAAAATTGCTTTCATCCAACAGCCCCCAAATTTTCCACCTCCCCAAACTTTTCAGCACCTCAGCAGTTTGAAATTTCTGTCACTTTCCCGCGATTAGGGTAGAAGGGACTGAACCTGATCCCCGAAAAGATGCCCAAAGCTTATGGCGTGGGACCTAGCAGTTCAGATCATATGTAGAGGATTTTAGGAAGGGAATATCTGACCCCAGGTCTTAACCCTTAGAAATAGGAAGCTAGGAGATTTGGGCTAGAGTGCCGACAGGAAAGTGACACGGAAGCGAGGTGGAAAGGGGGAGGAAGACTCCCTTATTTATTACCTGGGGGCCGGTACCCGGGACCCGACGGCTTAACGTGCCCATCCGCAGCAAGGCGGATATTTAGTGGTTCGAGCGTTCGCACCTGCTGGGATCGAATCTGAGGTCTTTTCCGTGGCAGTCACGAATGCTGACTACTAGGCCACCCTCGCAGTTCATTGGGGGGCAGGTTAATATTAACGCCCCTTGTTTTGCATGGCAAATTTTTAAAGTTTTTTTTTTCGCACAAATAAGATTCCCATCTGAAAATGCACATGCAGAAACTTAGCTGCGTTTGAAAAATAAGAAAAAAAAAATAGTTTATCCTGGTACCCTTTATAGATAATTTATGCTATGCATCTTTTGCCTGCCAAGATCTTTGTGTGAGCGAAATAAAACTAGTGACTTCACAGTATACATTTATTTACGTGCAACACATTCGCGTCACTTACGACCATACCCAACCACAGTGCGGGACATACTAAGTGGAATTAATTCATAACAATGATGTTTACTAATTTCTGACAATGAGACGTACTTAGGGGTGACTGATCACGGTGTCCGTGTTCATTTCCTTAGTATGGAGGGATTATCGGGGATTTGTTTTGTTTTGATGGAATTTTTGTTACTAGACAGAAAAACTAGTAAAATCATGCAATGCATTGATTATTATACGCTTTCCAACATACTAGAAATCATTACTCAATTATGAGGATAATGGCTGTGCAATAAATCTCGCTCCTATGCCCTAATCTTTGACCCCATTTAGATGATATTCAACAAAACCGGTTCAGTATACCTCCGGAACAATTTGTTAAAGTTTTGTCGCAATCGAAGCATTTTTACATAAGTTATGATGCATAAAGGCAATTGAATGGATCCCGCTCCTATGTCCTGACCAAACACATTTTCAATAGGGTTCGTCCCCAGGTGATCCCCTACCACATACTAAAATTTCATCGAAATCTAACCATTTTTACGCGAGTTATCGTGCAAACGGACAGACAAAGCTGGAACATATATTCTTCAACCTACGGTTAGAAAGCGTAGAAAGGTCAGCGGACGTTGCTTACAAGAGATTCTTTTTTCCTATTTCAGTTTTTCGATTAAAATACAACGATTTTAAATGCTATTTAAAGTAAAACGAAGAAACTGAACTTTGAAGAGTTTTTTTACGCTTTCCAATCGCAGGTTAAAGAAGCGTATACGCTTCAGCTTTGTCCGTCCGCACGATAACTCGCGTAGAAATGGTTCGATTTCGACGAAATTTTAGTATGTGGTAGGGACAACCTGGGGAAGAACCCTATTGAAAATGGGCGAAATGGGGTCAAAGGTCAGGACATAGGAGCGGGATTCATTACATCGCTTTTATGCGTCATAACTTAGGTAGAAATGCTTCGATTGCGATAAATCTTTATCATGTTGTTCCGGAAGTATACTGAGCCAATTATGTTTAATATAACTGAAATGGGGTCCAAGGTCAGGGCACAGGAGAGCAGTGGTAGATCCAGTGGGGGGCACTGGGGCGATGGCCGCCGCCCCCTAAACCCTAACGAAATTTTTACGTTTAAAGTAGCGACGATAGTAAATGATTAACTTTGCACATTTTGTTTTCAGTTTTCCTAAAAAAAATTAAACTTAGTACGGAGGATTTAAAATCCTTATTACATTGATTTAGGTTCAGAAAGGAAGGAATAGAATAAAAAGTGCGCTAAAGATAAAAAGATAGAGAAAACAGGGACAGAGGGGCTAAAAGACATGGGAATATTCTTTGTTAGTTCTTTGTTATTGTCATACTGTCTAGCATCTGTAACGTCTCGAAGCAGGGTAAGGCAGAGTTTGGTACTGAAATCAGAGTAGGTGGGAGAAACTGAATAACAATCTGATCTATGTACGTTTCTTAATTGGGTCATAAAGAAAAGTAAAAATATCCCCACCGCTTCCTCCCAGTTTTAGAGCTTATTTTTCTTGCTCCCTCACGGGCGCTTCCCGTTGTTACACCCCCTCCGAAGTCAATCCCCGCTTGGGTGAGGTGGGCTAGGGAGGAGGGAGGCAGCGTGGCTAATACGGGGTAATTTTCGGCATATGTATATATAAAATCACTATGACAAAAATCAGTTTTTTTTTAAATATTTTAATGCTTTGAAATATGTCTTATATTGTTTTCATATAGTTCTTAGCTTACAGTGTATTTATTTAGATTTTTAATTGTTTATAATTTCCGCATTACTAATTAAAACATTTCACACTATTTCAAAATTCATTTTGTATGTACGTGTATTTTATATATATCATTGTCAACCATTATCAATCCACTGCTGGACGAAGGTCTCCCAACGGTCTGTCTTTTGCCAGTCTCCATGTCACTCCCGCATACTTTCGAATTTCATCTACCTATCTCCCATGTGGTCTTCTGGGTCTTTTCCTGTCCCTTTGAATCCAATCTAAAATTTCGGCTGTCCATCGATGGTGTCCTCCTGGCAGTATGCCCAGCCCATTGCCATTTCAGGGATTTAACTCTGATCATTATGTCTTCCACTCTTGTCATTTTTCGGATCCACAAGTTCCTCTTCTTATCTCTCCTGGTTACACCAAGCATGCACCTCTCCATTCTGCTTTGAGTTGTCTGCAGCCTTTGTATGTCTCTATAGTTAAGGTCCACGTCTCTGCACCATACGTAAGCACTGGAAGGATGCATTGATCAAACATTTCTTTTTAAGACATAATTGCATATTGCTGTTGAAAATTATGCTGTTTCTTCCAAAAGCTCTCCAGGCAAGTTTTGTACGCCGATTAATTTCTTTATCAATGTGACCCTCACTTGATATCTGCTGTCCAAGATAAACGTACGTATCTGTTATCTCCAGCTTTTCACCATCAATCGATAAATCTTCATTTCTTGTAAAAGCATTGAACAACACTTTTGTCTTTTAAAAGTTCATTGTTAATCCCACTTCTTTACTCTTGTCAGCAAGTTCCTGGATCATATTCTGCAGTTCTGATGGGGTAGTTGCAAAAATGATACGTCATCAACAAAACGAAGGTGGGTTAGATAATCTCCATTAATCTTTATCCCTTTGTTTTCCCAGTTCAGTGATTGAAAGACATTTTCCAATGTCGCATTCAAGAGCTTCGGAGATACGGTGTCACCTTGTCTCACTCCCTTTCCAGTTTTTATGTGTGTTGTATTTTCAGACAGCCGAATGTTTGCACTTGCATTTTCATAGATGTTAATATTAATGTATGCATCTTCAATACCGCAGGATTTCTGAGCCATTGTAACTGCCGATTGTTTCACCGAATCAAAGGCTTTTTCATAATCGATAAAAGCCATGCACAATCGAAGTTCATATTCCTTCGCTCTTTTAATTAGTTCTCTCAGTACGTGGATATGATCTATTGTGCTATAGCCACTCCTGAATCCAGCTTGTTCTCTCTGTTGAGCCATGTCCAGTGTTACCTTCAAACGGTGTGAAAGAACTTCAGTGAAGATTTTATAAACCACTGATAGGAGGCTGATAGGTCTGTAGTTCCCGAGATCCTCAATGTAACCTTTTTTTATGTAGCAGGATCATTGTAGCATTGTTCCATTCCTCAGGAATCTTATCATTAAGGCATAGAGTGAAAATTTGGGCGAATACTGTTTCGATTTCTCCACTTGCTTCTTGTATGATGTCTACAGTAATTCCATCTTCTCCTGGAGCTTCTCCCCGCTTCATGTTCTTTATTACATGAGCAACTTCTGCTGGGAGGACTGGAAGAACTCTGGTACCTTTCATGATGTCTGGAGTACAGGTATCATTTCTTTCATATAATTTGGAGTAGAAATATTTCACTCTTGTCAAAATTTCGCCTATGTTTGTTACAGAACCATCTTTTTTTCAGTGCCATAATCTGTTTTCTTCCCTTACTGAGATGTCCCTTTGCTATCTTTAGACTTTGGTTGTTTTCAATTGCTTTCCTCACTAGTTCACAGTTGAATTTCCTTAAGTCTTCAGCGATACTTTTTTGTACTGTCTTGCATAGCTCTATATATTCCACTTTGGGAGTCACATCCTTAGTTGTCCTCATCTCTCTTTTTTGCATCAACACTTTATTTTTTCCTGATAATTTGTTCACATGCAACTTGTTCTTAGACCCAGCTAATTTTGTTGCCGTTTCTATAAAAACTTTGGTTACTTTTCTGTTAAGTTCAGAAATCTCCACTTCTTCCGATGTTAGACCTAAAGCAGAGAATCTGTTCTTCAGTTCCAACTTGAAGGTATTATGGTGTTTAAGGTTGGTTACGTCAATACATTTTGTTTGTCTTATGAGCTTGCCACGTTCAAGTTTAGTGTTCAGGTGCATCTTACCAATCTATGGTTACTATTTGTGTTGAACTTGTTTAGCACACTGCAGTCTTTTAAGATTAATTTTTTTTTTGTTACACATAATAAAATCAGTTTCACTTGTCCCATTTGGATGTCTCCATGTCCATTTCCTGTGTGGCTTTTTCTTGAAAAAGGAGTTAAAGATGAAAAACCCTTCTGCCTCTGCAAACTCAACGAGAGTATTTCCACGCTGGTTTCTGTTGCCGTGACCGAATTTACATACTGAAGTTTCATTCTGTTGCCCTATTTTTGCATTGAAATCTCCCATAATTATCTTCAAGTGCTGCTTACCTTTATTACCCCTGTTGAGTCCGCATTTGGACGGTACAGGATAATGGTCATCAGCTAGTCGTTACCTTTATTATTTAGATGACAAATTTCCTCATAAAATTCTTCAATTTCTTCAGGATGACTTGTGGTGGGTGCATAAGTTTGAATAATCTGAGCCTGGTATCTTCTCGAGATTTGGATAACGAGTCGTGCAGCTCTGTAAGAGGAACTTTCAACTTCTGAAACTTTATTCTTCAGTTTCTTGTTTATTATAAATCCAACACCACTAGTTCTGCCAGTATCTGTCCCACGATAGTAGAAGAGATATCCACTTTTCAGTTCAATGAGATCTTTTCTCACTTAGCCTGACGATGTCCCACTTGATCCTTTGTAGTTCCTCTTCCAATTCAAGAAGCCTTGAATCAGAAGATAGGGAGAGTTCATTATACGTAGCCAAGGTCAGCATCAGATGGCAGCCTAGTCCGGTCCTCCGGGGATTCTTAGCACCTTCTGCCTTCATGTCGCACTGGCCGCTGCCTTTGCCAGGTACATTCCAGCTGCCGGAGACTGAGGGCCAAGATTTAAGTTGTGGAGTCATTTTGGAGGGGTTTGGCCATAACTCACCACGCTGGCCAAGCGGGTTGGTGAGTGTGGGATAGCATTTCCTCTAATCCCAATGGTCTAGTTATACCGCTATTGGCGGTCGTCAGAGCCCTTTTAGTGAGAACAGGATGCACCACGAGAAGGCGGGGTTTACATTTGTCAAGGAGAGGCTGCGATGTTACGCATTACCTGACCTTACATCCATTATATATAGTGAGAAAATCTATATAAGTATAATGGTTAATAAAAGTTTAGATTGATATTTACTGTGAATTTGCGATATGAGAGAAGGAAAATAGACTTTACATAAAGGGACTCTAAAATCATCCTCTTCAATCCAACGCATTTATGGCAATTGGAATCAACTTTGATTAAAGTCATAATGATTGACAATGTACCACGCAAAAGAGTTAAAAAGCTCTAAGTTCAGTTCCTCGTTTTACTTTAAATAGCATTTAAAATCGTATTTTACTCGAAAAACTTATAGAAAAAATCGAAAGTAAGCAATGTCCGCCGACCTTTATTTTTACCTAGTAACAAAAATTCCATCAAAACAGAAAGTGTCCATGGTATTCCATCTATTCTGAGGACGAAATGAATGTGGACAAAGTGAGCGGTGGACAAAGTGAACAGTTGACTAAATGAACAGCGGACGAAATGAATTGAACCAAGTGAACCTGGACGAAATGAACAGGACAAAGTCATAGGGAATCGTAGTTAGGTAGTGGAGTATTAAATGCTATTGTAATACCAATGAAATAAAATATGTTTCATAAAAGTAAATATTTACTAAACTAGAGGCAGCAATAAGTTTTTCGAATGTTTGGTTTTTCAAAAATAATATTTTTATTATTATTATACACGATATTAACAAAAGTCGCCGGACACCTAGAAGAGAAACATAGCATGTATTGACATCAGTACGGTGTCTGTCCACCTTTGGCCTTAATTCAGGCGCTGACCCTTTGAGACATTCTTTCGACAAGGTTTTCGAACACAGTATGCGCTTCCATTCATTCAGTACATAATGCTGCCGCTAACTGTTGCTTAGTAGTAGACCTTGGTTCCAAACTTCTTATGTGTCCCCTCTAATTCATCCCGTAGGTACTTTATGGGATTAATATCAGGGCTGTGTGCTGTCCAGTCCACACACGATACGGAATTGTAGTCAAACGACGCCGTAACAGTCCTTGCTTTATTGCTCGGTGCATTATCCTGCTGGTACGAACAAGGCTCGGTTCCATAGTATAGCCACAGAGTTGGTAGGGCATAGTTGTCCAGAACATAGAGGTAGACGTGCTGGCTAACAGGTTTGTCCACGATAACCAATGCGCCGGGACCATACCACGAAAAACACCCCCACACGAGTACACTGCCAGCTCCAAACTTGATCGTAGGAACAATACTGTGGTAAATAGCGATACCCCGGCTGCCACTATACCCACACGCGACCATCAGACTGATGGATCGTGTATCTGGATTCAGTAGTTTACAGGACCAGTTTCAATTGATCTACGGTCCACGATAAATGTTCTTTACACCATGCTAAACGACTCGTAGCATTCAGAGTGGAGATGAAAGGCCTATGAGCAGCCGCATGACCACGGTAGCCCATGGAATGAAGTTCTATACGAATGGTATGTGTACATACCGATGTTCCAGCATTTTTACTCACCTGTACGCTGAGGTCTTATGCATTACTCAGTCGATTAGCTGTAACGACTCTCTCGAGGCTTCGACGTCCACCATCACAGATTTTCTTTGGTGTGCTGGTACGTTTTGCTGCTTCAGGCACGCCATGTCTCTTCCACTTATTCAGTACATCCAAAACAGTTAACTTGGTATGTTTAAACCCCTCGGTTTCTCTGATGGACAACCCACTAATATAACACCCAACAATCTTTCCTTTCTCAAAGTCAGTTTTCTCCCTCCGCGACATTTCAGTTAACCTCACAGTGCGATCTTCAAGAAATCATTTTAGCCTAAGTTTATAAAAACTGGGTGATTTGAGACCCCTTCAGAGGATTTGAGACCCCTTTTCACAACCATAGTAATAGTTACATATATGCATGCACAGTATATTAACAAGAGAATGTGAATAAATATCAGAATATATGAAATTTTTATATCAGTGAAGATATGCGTGGTATACGTATATTACACTTGTTTGCGTATAACTACGTATCCTTCAGAATATAATGAGCTAAAAAGGTGTTCTTCGCGGGAACAAGAAAACTGAGACCAGTGTTTTTTTTTAATAACACAGTTGAAAAAATAGGACTTACTATGTGCAAAACAGTGACATCAAGTGTGTTTTTATATTCAAGAGTAAATAATTTTACTCTTTTTGTGCCACAATTCTTAATTGTTTTTTTTCTTTTTTGCTTACTTATGTTCTGTATTTTAGAGTAAATCGGAAGGACACTAGAGACTATCACACGGCCGTTGATGTTTTGTGTGTGATCGTGAAGTATTTTAAAGAGTTTGACCTTCGTTCTCTAAAAGAATAGAAGTTGCATGTATGATTAACTTTGGCATAAGTGTTTTGTAATACTTTGAATTGGTATAGAACTAGTGCAATCATTTTAATTACAACGTGTACATCTGTTATACGCAATAAAGCGTAACAATTTTGGTTTTACGAAAAATACCCATAGATTCCAAAGAATTTGAATTATTAAAAACTCCCGTACAACCTACTTAAAAATGGAATTTAAAAATTTCTGTAATTGAAAGCAAATAAATTTTCGCAAAAGGGCTTCGAAGATTTTTTGCGGGGGAGGAGGAGAGTTTTTCAGGTACGCCACTGACTACTGTGCTATGATAATAAAATAGACCAATACTTAAAAATTAAAACCTAAAAAAATTGTAGTGTATAGTAATTTGAGATCCCTTCAAACGGAGGGGTGTTGAGTTTTTTTTTTGTTGGGAATGTGGAGGGAAGTTAGGGGTGTGTGCGAGTTCCACAGGTGCGAGGAGTTTTTAATTTAAATGTTTTGTTTTGAACTTCCACTAACCTTTCGTGTATTTTCAATTTAAAAACAGAAATGGACAGGTGCCTCAAAATGATTAAAAAACTTTTATAAATCCAGAACTTTCTCACACATAGGCAAGTTCTGATGCAAAAATAGAAATATTTGCGGGGCAGTATCCTTGAAAACAGCTTTCTCACAATTTAATGGATGTTGCACGAGGTAATAGGCTTCACGCAAAGTGACACTATTCCTTTGACCAGGGAATCTTCAAAAATATTAGTCTAACCTGCCCCCTCAACTTAAATTATGAAAAATAACTAGTAGTTTGCCTTTTAAATGTTATAAAGTGCGACATATAGCCAAGGGAACAACGCTACGCAATAGCGAGCATTGCTATGACTGCTTTCCAGTAGTCATTCCGTACACAACATGCAGTCATCTGATTGTTTTTATCATCAGATTGTCTGCATGAGGTGCTTTGAAAGGCAAGTTTTTTTAATCCTCATTCGGGTGAAACAACCAAGCCTAGTACACCTTGTAGTTTTGGATGTATTTGGCATGTAAAAACTGAAGTTATAGCAATTGAAAAGGAGCATTTGCGGAGAAATTTCCGAGAATGCGCCCCCTCCATCAGTTTACACTTATTTGTGCCCCACTCCCTCCAAAAAATTTATCCTGCTACGCCTATGCTAACCTTCTTGCACAAATATATCTTTTTTCTTAAGATTATGAGAGCCGCCCCGGTGGCGAAGTGGTCTAAGCGATGACCTCTGATCATTCGTCCGAAAAGGGGTCCGGGTTCGAATCCCAGTGAGGCATGGATGTTGAGTTTGTCTTACGGCACTGGCTCGCTCCCTTCCCTGGAACCAGTGACCCTAAATTAGGGACGGGCGACTGCTTATAGCCCATTGAGTTGCTCACGGTGGTCGTAAAACCTACAATCAAAAAAGATGAGATGGGTGTAGGTTTCTTTTGTTATCCATAAGGAATTACAATGAGCTTAGAGGATTACTTTTATTGAAGCCGATCGTGGGGAATTTTTTTTTTATAGAAATGCTCTTCGCAACCATAAAAGACTTGTCAATCATTTATGCTAATTTAATTTTTTTTCTGCTGCTTTTTCTTCTTGCAGTGCATGCAGTCTTAACATACGAAAAAAAAAATTAACAAATCCTCACCTAAAATGACTATTTTGAGAATTGCGTTCGTGACAAAAGGGGGTTCTCATTCTCTTTACATTATGATTTGTGAGACGCCCTACTGCGTGATCCGACTGCTTAGTGTCATGCCTGCAACACGAACATTCAATGTTTGAGATTCGGGTATGCTTGCATAAAAAAAAACAGTTATCTAAATGCCACACTACAGAATTTCTTTCAGTCACTGAACTGGTAACACAAGAGGATAAAACTAATGGAGATTGTTCAACCCACGTTCGTTTTGCCGACGACATTGTCATTTTAGCAACTATACTCCCTCAGATCAGCAGAGTATGATTCAGGAACTTTATGACAAGAGTAAAGAAGTGGGATAAAAACAAACTTACCAAAAAATATGGATTTACTATGCTTTTACAAAAATTGGGGATTTATAGCAGTGGTCGAAGCGGCACAAAACAACCAGAATCGTATATTGATATCAGTCGAGGATCGAACCGAAGTATTTCATATAAAAAAAAGCACTTAGAGAAGACACCGTTTTGATCACTGCTATAGGAAGACAAGGATGTTTCAGTTACTTATTTAAGACCTCCCTCCCCCCGGGTGGCGAACCATACAGTATACATGCCCTGGGCAAATTGCTTTTCATTAGAAAATATTAGAGCTTATTTTGGATCTAGAAACAGGGGCGTAGGGAGGGGGGTTGTAAAATCATTTTGCTCAGGCTAGAGGCCCTTTTAACATGAGCACCCCGCACTGCCGGAGTTATCAGTACGTCGCTGTCTAGAAACAATTTAACCATATAGCTACCATAATAGGTCCAAAGCAAACAGGAATTCCCTCATATTCGACATAACATGTGTGAAAACACAAATTTGCCGTTGGAAAACTTCGATATAGGTCTCATAGAAGTGTTATTTTTTATAAGACGGACCAAGCTCTACCTTATAACGAAAAATTTATTTTTGCAATTAGTACATCATACGATAGCTTTAATAACATAGGAAAATATTTTTCACTGTAGAAATTTTGACGTATACTCTAATTTAACTTTAATTTTTAGTTCCTTTTTCTATGTAAATTTGAGTTCGTTCTCTTTAGCACCTTTCAAACTTAACGTGATATCTTCTCTCACATGAATGGAGTGTTGGCAACACCCCTGAGGTCAGTAAGCGACTTATGTATGTTAAGAACGAGAAGGGGATATATTTATTTTGCGACACAGTTTTTTGGTGTGGAGATGCTAAATCTTAACTGAACTTATTGATTGTACGAGAGATAAAATGACTAAGCAGTGGCTGTGTGGTGGTATGCCTCACTGCGATATGTTTTGATTTCGTAAATAGACAACGTTATGCGATTTCCTCTAAAGTTTCTTGAAGTCTAAAGTTGTTGGACCAATAAAAGTTTACGTAAGTGATTCTATTTTATATGTTTCGTCTGGCCTTAAAAGCCTTAATTTAAAGTGAGCTATCCGGTAAAATTAGTGCATCACATTTACAGAGTTAAACATCTGTTCAGTCTGACATTTGGAACTTAGCATAACAAATCTCACATAACGAAAAAGGGTTACGTTATAAAATATTTTGACTCGCGCATTTCCAAAATAACAAAAAAAAAACTTATTTAACTAAACAGGGTGATTTGAGTGGGCACTGCCCCATAATAAAATTATTGGGGGGGGGGGGGGGGAAGATTACCTTGCCCTCCCATAGTCGGCGCCTATGCTGGCAATGACATCCAGTAAATATCAGTTATGAGTGGCAGGTATATAAAATCCAATTTTGAATAAACTGAAATCTCTTCGAATATGCAAAAAAGCTTAAGTACTGTATTTCTTCGCATGTTTTTAGCGTTTGCTCTGTTTCTGCCGCAGTGAATCAATGGTCTTGCTTTCTTTGTAAATTTTATTACTTGCAGAAGTTTCGTCGAAAATTTTTTTTTTAATCCTAACTTTTTTTTTCGTTCTCATTCACTGACAAAAACCCTTTGCTTATTTATAACAGAAGACGTTCCTGGCATGAAAAATAAATTGGATATTGTTAGGTAACAGTTGAATGCCTTCATGAAAATTGCACTTTTGTTCTTCAGGTTCCTGAAGGTGAGCATTCCATTTATTTAGCAGCGGCGTCACACCATCAGTAAAAGAGTCGTGAATATTTCGGCCGATTACTTTACGGTTCATATGATGCATTTTGGCGTAATTATTTCTAATCCTAAAAGCAGCCTCTGGCGGGTGCCCAGTCCATCCAGAAGGAAAATAATGCGCCCCACTTGACAATGCGCATATTTTCTGTTACCTAAACTCGAGACTGCGTGCAACCGTATTCTTATATCCTCGCACCCTTCCACGCCTTTCTTCGAGGTACGCCCTTTTATACATATCTTGCAGCGCAAATTTTTATGTTTCGCGATAAAAGTCAGATTAGGAAATCAGACTACTCTGTACGGAAGCCAGGGAAGAAAGTCTAAATAAACATGGAGGTTGGACAAAATGTGAACACCTGAAAAATAGGCGATATGTCTTTATTAATAAGGTGTTGGACCACCATTTGAGTTTAATACAGCTTCCAGCCTTCTTGGAATAGATTCATACAGCGTTTGAATAGTTTCCAGTGGAATATGTTGTACTATTCGACGATCAGAAAATCAGCAAATTGCTTCAGAGATGTTGGAATCTGCTTCTCACTCTGCTCTCCAAAATCGCCCACAGTCAGGGCCGGATTAAGGCCTTAGTGGGCCCCCTAAGACATTTGTGTGAGCCCCCAAAGAACTAATACCGGGGAATCATTATGATGTCCGTTAAAACACGAAACTCTAGCAATATGCTAATGATAATTAATACGTGTAAGGCATTCTTCAAACTAATAAATTATCTGTAGAGTTTTCATAATAAGTCACTGTATTTTTCATTGTTCTCATAAGAACACTAGTTAAAAACTTAAGGTTCCTACATTTTGTAGTCGTGGATTTTTTAATGATTTATCTTTGTACACCTTTTTTAGTTCATCCCTTTTGTTAAATGTAATGTGAAGTCACATGGGACTTTGACCGTTAACGGTTCCAGTGCAAATTGGGGAGGTGTTGGTGGATGGTAGTGAAAAAGTTGAAACTGTCTCGTCGACCCCGCTGTACATAACATGCAACCTTTACCCTTAGTCGCTGCCTTGTGGCATTTGTCCCTTTTCCAGCCTTTGTTTCTGGCCAAGTGGAAATCATACGAAACAAAAGTAAAACTATTTTATAAACCTCTATATTATATGCCTAGGAATACATCCTGGGCCCTTTGTCATGGTGGGCCCCATGGCTTTGGCACCTATAGACCCCCTTTCCCCGGCCCTGCCCACAGTGGTTCGATGATATTCAAGTCAGGTGATTGAGTTGGCCATGACATGATTTGAGAAAGTACCAGTATGAATTTCAACACAAGACTGAATTGTTCTGGCTATGTGTATGAACGCATTATGATCTTGAAAAATGGCATTGTTGAGAAACAACATTTGGACCATAGACAATTTAGGTGGTCAGGTTCATCCTAAGTACTCGCTGGCTCTAATTCGACCACGTACGGTAATGATGGGGCCAGCCGAATACGAAGTTTCGGCGGCCCAAATCATCACATCCACCCCTATGTTTGACAGTTGGACTCTGAAATCCCGAATTTAACTGTTCTTTGGTGGCACTCCGTGCATAAATCCGAGCTACCGTTGGGAATAATGCAAATGAGAACTCATCGGTCCACATCACACGTTTCTAAGCATCAGCTGTCGAGAACAGCTCACATCTTTTTCGCATTGTAGAGTTGATTTCTGTGATTAAAGGTTTAGCAATTGCAGCTGTTCATGATTTGGCTTGTGAATTCTCTGCGGACTATTTTTGTGGAAACAGGGTCTTCCAGGTGGATATTGAGTTCCGCTGTCACTTTTGACGCAGTAGCTCTGTGGGGAAGAAAACGCAAGGAAATATTGTGTCCCAAAACATGTTCCATCGGTGAAAAACAAAATGGGTAACTTTACGTGTACCTTCAACTGATTAAATAGTGGTACAATGTGGCTCGAAATGCGAAGTATTTCTCCAACATACCCAAATTCATCGCTTTTAACTAAATTCACTTTTAAAGGCTAAATTAAAAAGATGAAAACAGTAAATTATATTCAGGAGTATTTAAATGCAAGTTCTTAGTTCATCATAAAAAAAATGTTTTCTATAGTATGGTGTGAACGAAGCTTTCAGCTTATAATAGACAGTATATTTAAAGAAAAGCAGAAATGCTGGCGATTTCAGAAGATTTTTAAGTACATTTTTTCTTTCGGAATTTTGTGTTTGCGAAGTCAAAGGTTTTTTTTCAAATGTCAGTAGAGGCAAGACATCACTTTCAACGGACATTACAATTAATTCATTTAAACATGCTTCACACAGTTGATCGTATTCGAACAGTGACTTCAAAAAGGGAACGTTTTGAGAATGACCGTTCAGCCTCGCAGCGAGATTCGGGAGTTGATAAATACAATCGTAGGGCAATATAAACTTTGAGGAGAAAAATCAAAGAATCCTTCTGCATTGAAGACAGGACCGAATTTTCCAATAGCTAGATTTTTTTTAATGTACGAGCAAGGGATAGATTACTACTTGCAAAACTTATTTTAAATCCGTGGGAAACTTATCCTTAAAATTTATTTTTAAGGATATCAGTGGAGGCACGCACCCAGGTTGCGGGCATCACCCTACCCTTTAATCCGGCCCTGTCTGGTACATGAGCACAGAGCTTGGGGTAAAGGGTCAGGGAAGAGAGATTTCTTTTCCCCTCGTAGGGGCGACACTCAGATCTGGAGGGAGGTATTAGGGGGTTAAGCATCGTACGGGAGGGGCAGAAATTTTGCCAAAAATTCTAGTCCATGTAGATTTTACTCGACGCTGATATCCCCAGTAAAATAAAACGTTAGATATAGGGTGAGCCAAAAATCACTGTGCACATGGCAAGACAATACATGTACACAACTACAAGCGTACCTGCTACAGTAAATGCTGGGCCACCCAGGTGGCGCAGTGGTCTAAGCGATGGCCTCTGATAATTCGTCCGAAAGGGGTCCGGGTCCCGGTGAGGCATGGATGTTGTGTTTGTCGTACGGTACTGGCACTCCCTTCTCTGGAACCAGTGGCCCTAAATTAGTGACGGGAGACTGCTTATAGCCCATTGAGTTGCTCACGGTGGTAGTTAAACCTCCAATAAAAAATGCTGAAATGGTCCCCTCCTGTGTGTAGACATGCATCCACGCGTCTGAACGAGTTCTCAAAGACACGTGATAGGTATCTGATGCAGATTATTGGAAGACCACATGAGACTGTTTTGGCTGTTCACATACCCCGATAAGTGAAACAGCGCCTCGTTGGAGAAAAACGTGACGCCCAGAATATCCTCTCCGTTGTCATTAATGAAGTCTTGGAACCATCTACAATATTCCACACGCTTATCTTAGTCTGTGTGCTTCAATTCGTGCACTCTTCCGACTTTGTACGGGTAGAGCTGCAGTCGCGTCTTCAGTGCCCTACGGGTGCTGCTGTATGACACCTGCTTGTTATACCAATTTTCGAACAGATTTCTTTGGACTTTTATTGATGCTAACGGAAATATCCTCCACAGTTTCCTCTGTTAACAGAAATATCCTCCACAGTTTCCTCTGTTAACAGAAATATCCTCCACAGTTTCCTCTGTTAACAGAAATATCCTCCACAGTTTCCTCTGTTAACAGTCGCGGCCTACCGCTTCTAGGAGCATCTCTCACTGATCCGGCTTTACGAAAGTTTTCAATTTACCACCTCACTGCATCGCGATGGGGTGCTTCAGTATCGCGAAATTTTTCTGTACTTACGTTTCATTTCGTCCGTATATTAACCTTCACTGCGGAACACATGTTCAATCAGAAACACTCGACCCTCAAGCGACAACACCATGTTCAACCGGCCACTGACGCCTTACAGACTGATTCAATCACAGCCAGACGCAGGAAATAACGGTGCGTCGTTCAAGGTCAGGTTGCAGGAAATGCGTAACCCCTCCCCCAAACACGAACATTCTCATTTACAATATTGCATGTACGTGCGCGGTAACTACACTTTACAGATTTATTATTTCTCACAGTAAGTCAGGTGCACAGACTTTTGGATCACCCTGCACATACTGTACGTAGTACTGGGGACCATGGATGCGAACCTCTATGGCCTTTAAGAATTGCTATTTCTTCGTAATTTTAGGTGATTTGAGTCACTTTTTTTTTAATATTTGCTGTCGTAAGGCAGTTTATAAATTTTGGTTTGTAGCCTGACTAAGCAACTCTTATCTTTTTAAAACTATGTAAATTTTCTTTCTTGTAGACATCGTTCAAGAGATTCTCTGTATTTCACTGAATAGTAGAACACAATTTAACAAATAATTCATTTTACATAACAAAAGTTCTGTGAATTCCGATAATTCATATATATTTTTTACAAGTTCCCTAAAATGTTAGATGGTTGCATTCGGCATGTGTTCTAACTGCTTAAATATTTTCGGGGGCCCAAAGGGTAGGTTCAAATAAAAGTTAGTCCTAGCCTACCCGTTGAGTCGCACTTGACCCCCTGAGAAAAGTAAAATTTAGAACATTAAAAAAAGATTGAGTCGTAGCTGCACAAATGGCTAAAGTAGTGTTAGTCACTTTAAAAGTGACTGAGATACTAAGCTGTGTGACGTATACTCTAACTTAACCTTCCTTTTGAGCTCCTGTATTCTTATGTAAATTTGGTTTCTTCTTGTTAAAGATTTTTTTTCAAACGTGACGCTACAAATTCCCTCACGACGAATTTGAGTTTGGCAACAAGTCAAAGTGCAATGGCATAGTCAGAATCTAAAGATTAGATCTGCTGTGTTCACCGATCTTGGACAATGTTGCTATACTCGCGGCAAAACTAACCTGATTATGGAGTTGAAGGCGCAGAGTGTGTACTTCCACTGCATAATAAGAGTATGAAAAGTATCAGAATATGACCACCCCGGGATCACAGTGTCCCCGCCCAGGCGCGTCACAGAATGCACGTGACAAGTTCGACCACACGGAGATATAAGCGGCCGGCCAGGACAGATTAGCCATAATGCATAACGTGAGTACAATGTGCAGAGGTAGTGATCTGACGGACGCTCAAAAAGGAATGATCATCGGCTACCGCACCAAGGGTGGAAGCATCTCAGAAACAGACTTCGTGGGCTGTTCGCGAGGTGCTGAACACTCCATTCACAAAAGTGTACCAAAATGGACCACTGGCATATCGAGTAACTCCTGAAGTCATAACTGGAGCCCCAAAGCCACTGATCACAGGAGAATGTCTACTGGTAAAGGGCAATCGACGTGAAACAGTGCAGCAATTGACCACGCAAATGAACGCTTGGGCACCCAGATATGTGTCTCCGATAACAGTAGAGCGAACTCTGTTACGCATGGGTCTCCGGAATCGACGCTGCGTTAAGGAGCCCATGTTAACCAAAATCCATCGGCAATGACTCCTGCAGTTCGCATGGGATTAGTCATTGGACAGTGGGAAAAGTTTGCCTTCTCCGACGAATCGAGGTTTCTACTCCCCAGAAGTGACAGGCGGTGGCGTATACGGAGTCAGACACGAGAACCAACACCCGGAAACGCTTGTCTGTCAAGTACAGGCCGGCGGTGGCAGTGTGCACATCTGGGCAGTGTTTTCCTGGTATGACCTGGCACAACTAGATGGGTCCCTGAACGCCAATGGCTACATGTCCATCCTCGCTGACCATATGCATCCCTACATGTTGGAAGTTTACCCTGGTCGTGATAGTGTCTACCAACAGTGCAATGCGCCGTGCTACGTCGCTAACGGGGTGCGCGTCTGGTTCCAGGAACCAGACAGCGATATCTTCGTTCTCCCTTGGCCGGAGAAATCGCGCGACCTCAATCTTATAGAACACTTGTGGGACTATTTGGATCGACAGGCTTGACGTACTGACCCACAACACGTCATCTCCGGGACCTTCGTGCTCTGCTGCAGTCCGAATAGGACTGTGTGCTTAGCGCAACCTTCCAGGGCCTCATTGCGTCCATGTCATGCAGCGCAATCACGCCCTTGTCATCCAGGCCAAGGGTGGTTATTCCCATTATTAGGTAGGTGATCATATTCTGATACGACCGTGTATATACGACGTATGTGATCAACTGATAATACAGCTCTTAACGTACAAGAACGCTTGATGCCAGAATGATTATACGGTATTGTGTTAGTGTATTATATTGATGCCGATTTGAACTTCCCGTGAGTGGAGCAATAAAGTAAAAAGTTCGTTGAAGAGTTGGTGCCTTTTCTTTTACCCTGTAGCTGTCGACTTTCCTATTCACGTAGTTATACTGCCGGACAATTGCTAAAGACGGATGACAATAGAAACCATAAAATGGAAGACAGGAAAATGTGGAAATTAGCATAAGTGCGGGATACAGTAAGACGTTGTGCGTATGCAAATTTTGGATTGCCTAACTTGTTCGTGACGTCCCAGCGCTGATAAGAGAAAGGATTTGACGCGTATTGACCGTTGTTCAAACGCAAAGTTGAAAGGGAAGAATCAATTGACGAACTTGCAATTCTCAGTATGTCTTCCCGACATCACCTAGGTGATTTTACGCGTGGCCGTATTATTGGCAAGATTGAAGAAAGGCGAAAAATAAAGAGTTCGACGTCAGCCACAGTGTTGTTTCAAGGCTTTGGAAATCATTTCAAACAAATGGAGAGTAGCAAACGTCACGGGGGAGGTCGTGTTCGCAGTAAGACACCTGCAGAAGATCGGTACATAGTGCTATCAACAAAAAGACACCGGCGCAGCACAGCTGGTGAGGTAGCAAATCAGTTTATGGCTGCTACTGGCAAGCGGATCTCTCGAAAAACTGTCGCCAGAAGTTTGCATGAAGGAGGACTATACGCCCGCAGTCCTGTTGTGTGCATCCCATTGTCCAGACGTCACCGTACCATTGTCCAGACGTCACCGTACCATTGTCCAGACGTCACCGTAACATCGCAATTGGACTGATAACGACTGGTCTGTCCTCTTCTCAGATGAGAGTAGATACAGTCTATCGTCTGATTGTCGACGACAACTGATCTGGCGTGATAGTGGTACTGCATATTGTCCAGCAAACATACAGGAAAGTGACAGATATCCGACATGTAGTGTCATGGTATGGGCTGTCATCATGATCAATGGCCGTACGTCCCTCTATGTGCTTCCAACTGGGACTATGACTGGCCAACGATACATTAATGATGTTCTGCTACCTCATGTTCGCCTGTTCCGTGCTGTCTGTGATAGATTCATTTTCATGGACGACAACGCAACATGTCATCGAACAGTCGCTGTCCAGGAGTGTCTTGAGAGCGAGGATATTCATCGCCTCGTATGGCCAGCACGTTCTCTAGATCTCAATCCCATCGAAAATGTGTCTGATGCTTTGGGAAGGAGTCTTGCTGGTCGCCAATGCCCTCCAATAAACAAGGACACCCTCATACGTGCACTGACAGAGGAATGGGATGAATTACCCCAACAGCTGCTTGATAATGTTGTGCAAAGCATGACCCGACGTGTGGAATCTTGCATCGCCCTCCATGGTGGCCATATCCCGTATTGACATCTTACGCCGGAACGCCTGCGGACGGTAATTGCATTTTTTTCACGTTTACGTATTCTGCACAAAATGGCATGTTTGTCCCTTGAACACGTTCCAAAGCCTTCTGTATTTCAGAGCACAACAAATTGTCTTTCTTTTAATGTCTTGGCATTCTGACATTATTTTATTTCACTTGGCATCCAGCCACACTTTTTTATGCGCTATATAGCCGTTTATGATCCGTCCTTAACAAATTGTCCAGCAGTGTATAATAGAAGTCAAGTTCAAAAAAGTTCTCTACGAACATTAGCTAGACACATAATTAAGCACTTCAACTACTGAAGATTTAAACTAAATCTTCGTAACTGATATACATATTTCCCTTCCTGAATCTGAAGGTGACTCAGTATTCTCTGCAAAAGCACCAGGGATATAACGCGGATTTGTTGGCGCGGCAAATATAACGTAAAAAATACGTAAAGAAACCATTTGTTTTATAACCGCCAGTAAATGCTATTTATGACACGACCGGATATTTACGGAATATAGTCACACAAAGAAAACTCCGAAAAGTGGTTACGCGGCTGCAGTTTTGCAGCTTTGAATGTTTTTAGAATGATTTGACTTTAAAAGCTGTAAAAATGAGATTACCATTTATCATTTTCTACCACCACCAACGTTTCTTCTTTTTGGTTCTGTGCTGCCGCATTTTATATAGCTTAGTGACAAACAAGGACGCATATGTAAAACGTTTCCTTTCACTGTTCAGTAGTTTTATCCATTTAATATCAATCCCATTGTACCAGACGTCATTACAACACTAGCCATTTATTAACAAGTTTCCTATAAGCTTTAAGGTGCAGGACATGGGGTTTCGGAAATGCACTCAAAACTTGCATCAGTCATATTCCCTGTCTGTTTATATAATCTTTAAAAGTTCATATTTGTATATACATATATTCAAGAGTAATATGCTATTATGTCTTAAAAGAAAAGTGTTTAAGAAATGCATTCTTCCAGTTCTTACATACGGAGCAGATACAGACCTTAATTACATAAAATGACATACAAAGGCTGCAGACAACGGAATGAAGCTTGGAGAGATGCATTCTTGGTGAAACCAGGAAAGATAAGAGGAACTAGTGGTTAAGGAAAATGACAAAAGGGGAAGACATGATCAGAGTAAAATCGCTTAAATGGCAATGGGCTGGACATGTCAGAAGAACGGAACACCAAAATTTTAGACTGGATACCAAGCCAAGGGACTGAATAAGACCCAGAAGACCACATGATTTGGATGGATGGATGGATGAAATTTGAAAACATGCAACATGAAGGGGGTCTGACTCAAGACAGTTGAGGAAGAAACTTCATACAGCAGCGGACATTTTTGGTTCTTGTAGTTTGTTGGTACTAGAAAGGCTACTCTCACAGGTTGATGCTCTCCTAATGACGGCAACCTGTTTGTTCATTTTTTTTGGTTTTCAATTTCCATTCAGCTTAATTCAGTATTCTTTATGAAATTTAACTTTTGAAATTTTTATTTTTTGCAATTTTTATTTTTTACAATGCACTGTATATATGCTACTACACGAGTATAGTTCCCTTTGGCGCTTCTTATTGTACTAGTTATGTTTTTGTTCTATTTTCGTGATTCGTTTTTACTTTTGCAAATTTATATACACTAAAAAGCAATTGAATTAGAGTCAGCTGGCGTTATGCAAATGTGGCGCTGTGGGCGGCCCTGTAAACGGAAACTACATGACGTATGCAGCAATCCGACAATATAAGGAGTGATGCGACGGGAATTAGTAAGAGTCCGACGCAGTATGGGTAAGACGAAGGATCTCAGCGCATTTGATCGTGGGCAAATTGTCGGGGCCCGATGAATGGGTCACTCCATCTCGGAAGTCTTGTAGACACTGGGATTTTCACGAGCCACTATGCCACAGGTGCACCGTGAGTACATCGAATCCGGTAAAACCATCCCTGCAAGGGCCAACTGCTGTTTACAGCGTGTGGATAAGTGGGGTCATCGTCGGCTAGCTCGCATTGTAACAGCGAATAGACGGGCAACAATGCAAGAAATTACTCTGCAATTTAACGCTGGTGCACAAAAACGTGTAAACAGCTACACCATCCAGAACCATCTCCTCGCTATGGGGTACATAAGATATCGTCCCACGAGGGTATCTCTGCTGACCACACATCGCAGGCTGCAAAAATTAGCATGGGTGCGGGAACATCGCCACTGGACCCTAGAGATGTGGGAGAATGTTGCCTGGACTGATCAGTCGAGATTCAAGTTGGTACATGCGGATGGCAGGATACGAGTACGGCGCAAACCACATGAAGCGATGAATCCTTCTTGCTAGCAGGGTACTCTTCAAGCTGGTGGGGGTGGCATTCTCGTCTGGGGATTGTTTACGTAGACTGAAATGGGACCCCTGGTACGTGTGACGTCCCTCACAGGTCAACGTTACCGGGATATCCTGGACGACCATTTTCTCCCGTTTGTGCGTCTTCAACACTCCACCGGGGACCTCATCCTGCAACAAGACAATGCACCATGCCATCGCTCGCGAATTGTATCCGAATGGTTGGATGAACACTCCGCCGACGTGACCTCGCTTCCTTGGCCAGCTAACCTCAATCCCATCGAGCACATCTGGGATACCATCGAGAGATGTCAGAGGCTCTGACACCCCTCCCCCATCAAATCTTCGTGAACTGTGGGAGCTTGTTCAGGGGACATACATGAACAATTTAATTAGAGATACCTGTCTAACTTGTAGCACCACCTTTCGTCCTGATGACTGCGATTAGTCTCGGCATGGACTCCACAAGACAGCGGAAGCCATACGGATCCACGACCCCTGAACAAGCTCCCACAATTCACGAAGATTTTATAGAGGAAGGGGGGGGTCAGAGCCTCGAACATCTCTCGATGGCATCCCAGATGTGCTCGATGGGATTGAGGTCAGGTAACCTAGCTGGCCAAGAAAGCGAGGTCACGTCGGTGGAGTGATCTTCCAACCATTCGGATAAAATTCGGGAGCGAAGGCACGGTGCATTGTCTTGTTGCAGGATGAGGTCCCCAGTGGGATGTTGAAGACTCAAACGGGAGCAAATGGTCGTCCAGGAGTCCCATTTCAGTCCACGTAAACAGTCCCCAGACGAGAATGCCACCCCCACCAGCTTGAAGAGTACCCTACTAGCAAGAAGGATCCATCGCTTCATGTGGTTTGCGCCGTACTCGTATCCTGCCATCCGCATGTACCAACGTGAATCTCTACTCACGAGTACAGGCAACATTTTTCCACATGTCTAGGGCCCAGTGGTGATGTTCTCGCACCAATGCTAATTTTTGCATCTTGTGATGTGCGGTCAGCAGCGGTACCCTCGTGGGACGATATCTTCTGTACCCCATAGCGAGGAGATGGTTCTGGATGGTGTGGCTGTTTACACGTTTTTGTGCACCAGCGTTAAATTGCCGAGTAATTTCGTGCACTGTGGCCCGTCTATCCGCTGTTACCACGCGAACTAGCCGACGATGACCCCACTCATCCACACCCTGTTGTCCACGGCAGTTGGCCCTTGCAGGGATGGTTTTACCGGATTCGATGTACTCGCGGTGCACCCGTGACAGTGGCTCGCAAAAATCCCAGTGTCTGCACGACTTCCGAGATGGAGTGACCCGATCATCGGGCCCCGACAATTTGCCCATGATCAAATGCGCTGAGATCCTTCGTCTTACCCATACTGCGTCAGACTCTTACTGCTTCCCGTCGTATCACTCCTTATATTGCCGGATCGCTGCACACGTCATGTAGTTTCCATTTACAGAGCTACCCACAGCGCCACATTTGCATAACGCCAGCTGTCTTCAATTCAATTACATACAGTGGTGGCAAAGATTGTAGACACTTTTTGAAATTTATGTTTTGCAACTTTGGCGGCTTATAGCAAATGTTATTTTGCACCAAATGCAAATGTTTATGTTAATATAAAGCAATTTTAATGTTAAATTCAATGAAAAAACAACAACAGAAAGCCAATATATGGAGTACAAAAAATATGCAGAGAATACTGTAATCATGCTGAATATATTCGTAACGCCCTTAAGATTTTTTTTTTTTTTGATTGGAGGTTTAACGACCACCGTGAGTAACTCAATGGGCTATAAGCAGTCGCCCGTCCCTAATTTAGGGTCACTGGTTCCAGGGAAGGGAGAGAACTAGTGCCGTAAGACAACATCCATGCCTCACCGGGATTCGAACCCGGACCCCGTTCGGACGAATGATCAGAGGCCATCGCTTAGACCACTGCGCCACCGGGGCGGCCTTACGATTTGAATGTACTATCAGTATTTAGTAGGGCAGCCTTTATTCTTTAAAACCGCATCACAGCGACGTCTCATTATGCCAACAAGTGTTTGACGCTCTGCCTTCGTTATTACGTAGTACCAGGAAGCAATTATAGCATCAATTAATTTCCTTTTATTGATGGACGCCTCATTCGTACAAGGCTTTTCAAACTGTGCCACAAATTTTGTACCGGGTTCAGATCAGTGCTGGTCTACAATGGAATGGACTTTTGAATCCCTGATTTCATATTTTTTCTGTGTGGCAGGGAGCTGAATCCTGCTGAAAAAGAAATGGTGCGTTGTTGGGAAGCTATCCCAGATGAAAGGTAGCAGTTTTGGTTCCAGGATGGTGACAATTTATTTTCTTGCGTTAGGCGTGCCGTCGATTACATAAAGGCGGCAAACACATTTGCTGCCATACATGCCTAAATCGTAACGCTTGTTGGGTGCTGTACATTGGCCTCCATACAGTCAGAATATAGCCCTTCTACTCTACGTCTCACGCATTTCTGGCCATCACTACCAAATAAGGATATCTTACTTAGTCCCTCCAACTAACTTGCTTCCACTGATCGTTTGTCCATCCAATGTGTTCTTTTGCCATCGGTAGTCATGTCTTGCGCTGCTGTAGATTCATATGGCTTTTTCTCGGAATCCTCCCTCTTAGTCCCATATTTGATTGTCTGCTCCTTATCATTCTTTAACTGACAAACACCAGTTGAACACAGGCTGATTGCCTCAGATGAAATTTGTCTTTCAGTTTTTTTTATTCTTTTCTCATCAACAGCTTTTGTGCACTTTTTTCGGCCTTTTCCTGGTTTGTTTTTCAGTGGCATTGTTTCCTGATAACGTAGACAGCACTGTCGTGCACCAGATGTCACTGACCCCCCCGACTTGCCTTGAAATTTCAGCATAAGAAAGACCCGATTCACGTAATAAAACAACCCTGGTCCTTTTCGTGGGTGACCAATAAACTTTTCTTTAGTGCCATTGCTGCACTTATTATTATCTACAAGTTTTAAATTTAAAGAAATACTAAAAATATTCACACAATCTACAATTACATTTCACTTCCACCACTAACAGTCTTTCTCCTACAAAACTAACAGCAAAACTGACTTTCCTCAACTTCTCACAAGATGTACTGCAGCTACTGCCATTTCATTGCTCCCCAGAACAAGGACTGATTGGCCGGTAGGATTTCCACTTACAATCCGCTTAAGTGAATCACTCGTTTCTTTAGACTAAATTTGGCAAAACATTTTTTGTACTACGTATATTTGCATTTTTTTTGTATGAAATTCAGCATTAAAAACTTTCTTTAAATTGACATATAAACATATGCATTTGGTGCAAAATGACGTTTCGTATAAGCCTGTAAATTTGCAAAACATGAAAATTTCAAAAAGTGTTCACAATTTTTGCCACCACTATATGTACAGTATATATAGTAGGTTAAACAGAAGTAAATACACTGCCGGATAGTGAAAAAAGAACACCAAGAAGGAATTGGCGGACGATCATGAAATTTACATATGTTAATGGGGTCGGGTGTACGTAGGTGTGATGTTAGTTTCGGGACCAACCGGTGAGCGCTTACGCCACAGCGCGGCATAATATGCAAATTATCGTCGGTGGTATTTAAGGAGTACGGCGAAGTGAATGTAATCAGTCGTCGGCGTACGGACACGTGCGCAGATCCCGCGGAAAACTGTGTACTTACGTATTTTCGGTCTAGTGTGGTAGTGAATAGCAAAGTACGTGGGAGATATCCTTCTCATAATTTAGCTACATGGAGTTGAGACGACCACAAACTTCTCATATAGTTTGTGGTCGTCAAGGATTTGACACAGTTATTTTTATTTCTTGTTCTTTAAACTTCAAGTTAGAAGCTTAATTTTTGTTTTCCGGTTCCAGGCCAACCGGGGCTCTGCCTCCGGAAAGGCGAACTTTTTGAACCGACCTGAAACCATTTAGGTTACTCATAATGGGAAGTACCCCAATGTCAATATTCTTAAGGAATTAGTAGACAAATTTGACTATCCGGAACATTTGCACACAGTCCAGTGACTTAACAATGGACTTTTCACAGTGCGTTTTCAAACTGCTGCACAAGCACTGCCTTGAGCACCTCTTGACAGCCTACAAGAACGTTGCGGTGAACTTTTCGCCAGTAGATGACTGCATTCGTACCGTCTATGTCAAACTCGTGCCCATTGACATCCCTAATGAGAAGATCTCTGCGGCACTTACTGGATATGGGGAGATTGCCACCCCCATTCAGAATGAGCGGCACACCCTCAAAGGTCTGGAACATGTTTATACAGGCACAAGAATTGTTCGCCTGGGTATGACAAAGTCAATACCCAATTTCCTTCAAGTGGGCCGTTGGAAGGCCATGGTCACATATGCTGGCATGATACGCACATGCCGTAGATGCGGTAATGCTGGCCACATTGCTCCTCAGTGCCCATCCCGAGCTTGCCCCAACTGTAGTACGGTGGGGCACTTAGAGATCTCGTGCGAGTAAGCCTGCTCCAAGTGCGGTGCGGATTCTCACACCAAATCCAGATGCACCCAGTCATCCTTCGCAGATGTTGTAGCTAGGCCTTCAACAGCTCCCCTTGTTTTCAATGAGGAGTTTCCAGAGCTACCCTCAACCAGTACTATTGTTCCCGGGGACTCTGGTGTTCCTGATGCAGTTGTTACCATGGACCCGGAACATGTTGCTTCTTTGAAATTACCGGTTGTCATACCTGTCAATCCGCCTTCAGAGAATGTTGTGACTTCTGTTAATCATGAGACCTTGGTTGTTGACGGCTGCGTCGCGCCTGGAGCTTCTGCTGTTTCACCTGTGCAATATCTTGAGGTTCTTGAAATGCCATCTACAGAGGTCACCTCACTGCCTCTTGCCGTTCAATCGGCTGTTATTAAGTCTGAGCCTTCCATGGACGCCGACGTATGTACCGAGGTTCCCGAGCCTCATTCACCCGATTCTCCTGACGCCCAAGTCGGACTCGTTACCACTGTTGCATTTACAGAGGTTATTTCGGATGATAACATTTACATAGATTCCGTTGATGATGTTGCTTTCACCTCTTCTGTCGAAACTGTCTCCCTCCCTTCCACCTCCGGGGACAAAGTTGTACCAGTCATCCATTCCAGCAGGCCGCCGGGACGTGTTCCTGTTACCATCCACGATGTCACTCCTTCCAGAGAGACTTCCTGCTGACCATTCCTACCGTCAACGACGACAGTCCTCTACATCTCCGGAGGGAAGGACTCGCGGCAGCAGTTAGGCAAGTGTTCATCCTGGCCGTCGGGAAAGATCTCCCGTCCAACTGGAGGAAGGGGAACTTCCCCAAGTAGCCGCCGACGGAACCGTCGCCGGAATCACAACCGCTCCACCTCTGGAGATTGGCATCGTCAGTTCCAAGTGCCGGTCCACGTTACTAAATCGGGTGGGCTAATTTGAATCTACCCTCCTTACTGACCTTTGTTTTGTGTCTTTGTATTTCAATTATCTGCTTAACCTTCAACCTTAAAGTTTCAACATTAAATATTCAGGGACTTCGGTCCCGGTCAGTAAGGAGTTTGCTCATCGGCTGGATTATGACCCAGGATATTGATATCCTGTGTCCAGGAAACATTTTTTTAACAATTTTAGGCATGTTTCGGATTTTAGTCATTACACTAATGCCCCGTGCTGGTTTAGTCTTTCTCCGACTAGTCACAGGGGCGTCGGAATTATTGTCAACCCTAACTTCAAGGGTCGACAACTGAAATTTCAATATGATGACGAGGGTCGAGTGGCTGCTGTCAGCTTCGCCCTCGCCGAGTTTAAAATTCGCTTTATTTCAGCCTATGCGCCATTGGAACCCGCCCAACGGGGTAGATTCCTCAGGAGTCTTCCTTTATTTTTTGGGGGTGGTGAAGATTTCCTCATTTTGGGGGGTGACTAATCTTGTAACTGAGCCTCTTGATAAACAGGGGGTACCTGGCAGAGTGACTCGTCCCGGGCTGTCTTCTCCGGGTTCATGTAGGGGGCGGGGCTGGTGGACGCCTGGCGTTCTACTCACCCTGGGATCTTCGACTGGACTTGGACTGATGACTCGGTTCGGGCCCGCCTGGACAGGATTCTTGTGGGAGGCCCTGGGGATTGTGACCTTGTGTCTTTTGTTCATTGTGATGTTAATTCTGTGTTTCTCCGTGTGAGTGACCACCGTGCCGTTTCTGGTGAGATCGTTCTAACTTGGGCCCGGACACGAACTCAGGGCCCGTGGAGGATGAATCTGGATCTTCTCGAAGATGACATCCTTCAGGGCTTTGAGAGGTTGCTTCGGGGTGAAATTCAGTCTGAGACTCATCCCACTGGTGAGTGGTGGGAGGTGGTTAAACTTAAAGTGAAGTCTTATTTACAACTTCAGGGGAAACTTTCGGCTCGTCAGCGGCTTTTAGAACGAACTCTCCTTGTCTGTATGTTGCGTGCATGCAAAGCCGGGCAGCAAATGGGAGCGCAGAATGCTGGTATGATTGCTGAACTTAAAGCTCAGTTGACAGATTTATATTGTAAAACCGGCCAAAGATGCACACAGGACTATTTCACAAAATTTAGAAAACGAGATTTCACTTGCAAGTTTCTTTGCGAAATCTCGCAGAACCAAAATTTCCCAGGTAATTCCTGGCTTACAGCATGAGTCATGCTTCGTGACCTCTCAACCAGAAATTCACAATTTGGTTTTCTCGCATTTAACAGACCTGTTTGCATCTGATTATATGCAGCAGTCGTCCGTCGACTCTTGGGTCGCTGACGTGACCCAACTCGACGCCACGGCTTCTGTGCTTACATCGGGCCCTGTCCGTATTCTGAGGTGAGGCAAGCCATTGCCGGCTTGCGTAATGGTCGCAGTCCGGGTACTGATGGCATCCGTGTCGAATTTTATTAACGTTTTGTTGATTTGCTTGCTGAACCTCTATGTGACGTTTTTAATCATGTTCTGTCAACTGGGCAGTTAACCACGACGATGCGGCTTGGTCAGATCGTTTTGGTTAACAAGTGGCGTGATGGTCCTTGTCGTCATTTGGGAGAGTGGAGACCCATCACTTCTCAATTACGATTATAAGATTTTGGCTAAAGTCCTTGCTAACCGACTGATTAGGGTTATTTCTGGCCTAGTAGGAGTGTGCCAGGTTTCTGGAATCCCGGGGAGGAGACTTTCAAAATTTAGTCCTCGTGTGGGACGGTATTCACTACATCGAACGCAAGAGGTTGAAGTGCTGTATCCTTTCTTTGGATCAGAGCAAAGCCTTTGACAGGGTCTCTCACAAGTTCCTTGTGACCCTGCTGGAGGCTTGTAACTTTAGCCAAGATTTTGTACACATGGTGAAGGTCTTGTATACTGATATCTTTAGTTTTATACGAGTCAACGGTCAGCCTACGGACTGCTTTCCCATCCGGAGAGGGGTCCGCCAAGGCTGCCCGTTGTCTGTTGCACTGAGCATTGAACTCTCCTTAAGAAGATTCAATCTGCACCGAATATCTCTGGCATCCCAGTTCCCGGTTAGAGCTTTACAACAGCTGAGCTCAAATACCTTGCGTATGCAGATGGCGTTCTCTTCCTTCGGGACGAGATTTCCTTGAGAAATTTGTTTCATGTTTATGCGGACAGTGCAGGCGCTGCATTGAATGTGGATAAAACTAAAGCCTTGTGTTTTGGGGATTGGTCACCTGACGTTTTGCAGTTTGTAGGCTCAACCGATGATCCCGTAAGGATCCTCGGTGTTTACTTTGATAAAAAGGAGGTTCACCGCAAGACGTGGCGCTCTGTTCAACAGATGCTCACGTCGGAATGTGCTTGGTGGGATGGCTGCCAAATTTCTTTTTTAATAGGGCTAAATTGGCTAACTGTTTCCAAAATTGCTTTTTGCGGTACCCTACAACCCCTGACGTACAGGGTCCTTTTGGCTCTAAATTCTATATTTTTTCGATTTGTTTGGGGAACTAGAGCTGTCCTTTTTCCGGATTGCCTGGTTCAACCAGTCCATCGGGGGGACTGGGTGTTCGGCACATTCTTGCGTGGTGTCGCGCGTTGATGGTTTCCAATGTTGCCAACATCCTGAAAAGCGATTCTCATCCTAGCTTTAACTTCGCGGGTTATTTCACTTCCTATAATCTTAGGTTATTTTCTTTAGTTTGTAACTACCTTGGGCCTAGAGCTCCGAGGCCCGGTGGACCACATGGCACTACAATTTGTGAGGCTAGATTGTTAACTAGCCATAACATCAGATGTTCCTCTTGGCATGAAACAGATGCCCTTTATAATGTATTCTTGCCATCCTTTGCTCCTCACATTCAGCGCAGGTTTTCCGCCTTGGGGATGAACTGGAGGGTCGCATGGACCAATGTTGCGTTTGCGGAAGGTCGTGTGCGTGACCTGCAGTGGCGCTTGGCCCATGGGGTGATTTTCACCCGTGATTCCCTTTTTCGTTGGGGAGTCACCGACTCCCCGGACTGTCCCCACTGCGGACAGCCGGAGTCTATTCCACCGATTTGTAGAATGTAATTTTTTTCTAAAAGTTTGGCAACTTGTCTAGATGGATTTCTGTTAATATGTGTAATTTTAAAATTGTTTTTAAGCACCCGCTACCTGTTTCCGGTCAGCGTGCCTATGGTTTAAAGGTGATCCTAGCTACTGCTTGTACTGTGTTACACGATACTGCTGTCTGACCACGTTAGGCTCTATTCGAATAGGCCTGATGTGATCGCCCTCTTTGTCAAGATCAGATTGCGCGAGAGGGTGATTTCAGACTTTCACCACTGGCCGGAAGAAGTTTTTCGCGTCCGTTGGCTTTGTTGGTCCCGGCTGGTTTCCTTACGCAATAATGTGCTCTGCTTTCGGTTCTGAATGTGTTTTCTGTTGGAACATGTCGCATTCCTGACGACCACTGCTCTTTTTACTTGCTTGTCTAGATCCTGTGTTTGCATCATGAATTTTATTTACATGCTTTTCTACTGTGTATATATTGTCTGTCTGCATTTGTCTATGCTTGGCCCGCGCTTTTGTTCTGTCTGTTGTAGGTGTTGTGCCTCTCGGACGACAGTTCAGACCACTTCCTGCGTCTTTGTCATGCCTCTCGGGCGGGGAGGTGTGTGACAAATTAATTTTAATGATTTTGTTTTGGTTGGAGGTGCTTAGATGTGGGTCCACTTTTTCTCTAAGCACATCCACCCTGTTTTCAGAGATACTTCTTCCCTGGAAGTGTTATTGCTTGTGTTTCGTCTTCCGAGTTTGGTAAGTAGATTCTTTTCCTTTCTTTTTAGTGTGTATGTGTGTGTTTCACCTCTATGATGATAGTGCCTTGGCTGACCCATAATATGGATTTCAGCAGAACAGTGTACAGCCTTGTGCTGTGCCCCAGTTCACTAACTGAGAAGAAGCTGCAATGAATGCCTGGACATGTAAGACGTATACGATTTCATCAGTTATAGGATTTTGAGTGAGGCCGGGTGGTCGTATCGTCGAATTGCGGAGCGAATTGGACGGGAAGTATCGGTGGTGGTACGATGGTGGCGTAGATGGTCCGAGGAACATTCCCACACGAGAAGACGTGGAACCAGGAGTCAGACTGACTTATGAGCGGACCTATCGACGCATAAGAGCGGCGTTGTCAAGCAGAACATCCACTGCGACGCAAATCCGAGCTGCCGTTGCACCTGAGGTGACTGTGCGAACAATCCGCAACCGTCTACTGGATGCAGGACTACGTGTGCCTCTGACTCCAGCCCACCGTCAGGAACGGCTGCAGTGGTGTCGCCAACGTCTGCACTGGAGAACGCTATGGCGATCTGTCGTGTTCAGCGATGAAAGCAGATTCTGCTTGGAGCCTCCGATGGCCGTATGCGTGTTCGCAGACTCACAGGGGAGCGTCTCCACCCTTCTTGCATCCGCCTGCGACGCACAGGGTCTGTACCTGGTCTCCTGGTGTGGGGAGCGATCAGCTATCACTCCCGTACACAATTAGTGTTTGTACCGGGTACGTTAAACAGCACCTCCTACATCAACAACATTCAGCCAGTTGTTGTGCCACTTGTAAGGTCGGTCCATCGTGATGTTTTCCAGCAAGATAACGCACGCCCACACACGGCACGTGCAACGCAACATGCACTTCAGGGTGAGACAACTTCCATGGCCTGCACGTTCACCAGATTTTTCCCCATTGAGCACGTGTGGGATTTTATGGGACAACGACTTATCCGGTCTCCACGGCCAGCCACGACCATCTCAGATTTACGCGTCCAGGTTGAGGATGCTTTGAACTCAATACCCGAAACTTACATCCAACATCTGTACGACAGACTCCATGTCAGACTTTCACAGTGTGACGCAGTTCATGGCGGTTAAATCTCGTACTAACCATGTTACATGGAAATGTTATTTCAGTTTACCAGCAAATACAGCTGTATTTTGCCATAATTTTTTTGATCACGTTATCTTCTGTATTCCGTTATTATACTGTATAAATTTCGTTGGTATCAGAAGTCTCCTTGGTGTTCTTTTTTCACTTTCCGCCAGTGTACAAAAAACACAAAAATATATCTGCAAAAAAAACTTAGAAAAGAAAACGAAGCCAATATCTCGGTTGCGCAGTATGCAGTAGACTGAAGGAATTAGCGAAAATATGGAATAGTGAAAACAACCAAGGAGACAAAGGAATATCGAATATAGTTATTCAAAGTATAAATATTTATAAGAATGGTGAATTGAAGAAAACTAAAATTTCTAAACCATGCTGCCTTCAACAGGAGAGCATCTCTTGAGAGAGTTACTTTTCTGGTATCAGTAAGAGACTAGGAAAAAAAAAATAGTCGACTGACCATGCTTCTGAAGTTACTGAAATCCAAAACAAATGGAATAAGAAACTTCCCAAAATTACAAAACTAATAAATTTAGGGAACAATAACTTACCCGAAGACTGCGTGAATCCTGCAGCCGGACTGAGTAAGGCTACCATAACTTCAGAAACTGAAATGCGAATGGAAGGAACGCGAAATAAGTAACACTGAATTGGTGTAAATGAAAGTTAAACAAATACGGAGTAGGCCGAAACATGTGAGCGTGATAATAGATGCAAGACTGCATGTAGATGTTCTACAGATACAGGAAACCTGCCAAGTGGCACTTGGTATTTCTTGTTGAAATTTATATTGTAAGGTCCTGTGTTAGTACAGAGTATTGATGCGTAATTTATAGCTGGGGAGGTTGAATTAAAATTGATTAAAGTAACGTCTGAGAAAGTGGATTGGCATATTATTAAATTTAGATTAACTAGGATGTTTAGGTTTTTGATAATATTTTCTGTATTAGAACATATTTTGACTATCCTGTGAAACAGATAATGACGTTACTGTGTATACCAATGGAGACATTGGAAGACCAATGGGTGAAGAACTTTATGTCAAAATTAAAATCCTATCTTATCGAGAAGATCGATCTGAAAACCCCCTTTTTTGGGGGGTTGATCTTAATATCCAAGTCCAGGAAGTTCACGCGGTTGGATGCACTGTTGGTTTTTCCAGGGAAAGGTCATCGGGATAGATTGCCTCACTCATTTGTGAAAAAAAAAGTGGGTTGTTGAAGACAATATCAAACAGGTGAGCGTGATAATAGATGCAAGACTGCATGTAGAACATCTACATACAGTCTTGCATCTGTTATCACGCTCACATGTTTCGGCCAATTAGGTTACTCCGTATTTGTTTAACTTTCATTTACATTAATTCAGTGTTACTTATTTCGCGTTCCTTACATTCGCATTTCAGTCTCTGAAGTTACGGTAGCCTTATTCAGTTCAGCTGCAGGATTCACGTAGTCTTCTGGTAGTTATTGTTCCCTAACTTTATTACAGTTTTGTAATGTTTCTTACTCCATTTGTTTTGGATTTCAGTGGCTTCGGGAGCATGGCCAGACGACTATTGTTTTTTTTCCTAGTAGTTTACCGATACCAGAAAAGCCACTCCACAGGTTTATACTTTCCTGATGAAGGCAGCCTGGCTTGATAATTTATGTTTTCTGCGTTTTACAATTCACCATTCTTATGAGTGTTCATACTATATTAATACATTTATTTATAAATATAAACTATACACAACTACAATTGCTTGGTACTAGAGTGGACTACACCAATGGCTTGGTACTAGAGGGAATATTTCCAATTATTGGTAAGTAGTAAAAACATTCTTCAATCACTGAAAACAAGTCACTTTTACGTAACAATTATTTTCACTTAAATCTTAAAACAACCATATTTTACCAACTGAACACGGTACAGAAAATATTACACGTTCTGACCAGAAACTTGGGCTCGCTGCGTTGTTACCAACATCGATATTTGTAATAATGTCGTTTGAACATGCTACTTTTAAAAATGAGCATAAATCACTGTCACTTAACCTATTCCTTTAAAGACATTTTACTTTGTTCATTCTCGAAAACTATTCACATGAGTATATTGTTCCGAACATAGAACCCGTGCAGCTAGGTTATGAATGTTTACGTACTTGTCCTTTGAAACTAACTGGTAAAACTATGTTAGATGGCAGCTGTTAAATTTTTCTTTTAGGAAAGAATCACACTGAAAGTTTATTAATTTACGCTGATATTCTTCAGGTGCGTTGTCAGCATTCCAGGAAACTGGAGACTTGAATATATTTCCCCATGTCTTTGAAACATTCAAACCGCCATACAGTTATATTCTTCGTAAATGAACTTATAAGAGGATGGCTTTGCCAAGCATTACTATGTTTATATTATATTTGATATATTATAGTATACTTGAAAAAAAGGGAGATTTTTATTTTGTAATCATTCATGCGGGCCGCAAGTTTGAGACCACTGGTCTAGGCCAGTCTCTTCCATGTAACACACACGCACACACCGGTAGAAGCCTTTGTGCAGATGTACGTAAGAGTCACTTAAAATACATATGCAAAATACATAGCACGTGCGTCATCACATTATCTAGGCAACTATTTAAGACTGCTCCTTGTCAGTAGCGTTGATCGCAGTGGAAAAAACAGGATCTCTCTGAGTTCGGTAAAACCCTTACTGTAAGTGCCCATCTGGCTGGAACTACGATTTTACAAACAGAAGGGCCGATTGGTTTCTCAAAAGGTCAGATATCCTGGGTCTTTAAACAGTAAAAAAATAACCCACTTTGCTTGTCTAAGAGGCGTAACTGTGACGCGACCTCACCGGTATTCGAACCCTAACACATCTAGCAGGAATGGTCAGAAGCCAGCGCTTAGACCATTGCGCCACCGGGGCGGCTAAATTAGGGACAAAAGACTTACGTATATAGAGCCTTGGATGCTCATGGAGGTCGTTAAATTCACTTCATGAAAAAAATGCCCGTGAATGAAGTCTCAAAACAAAAATTCTCAGTTAAAAGCAATGATGAAATACTAGCAATATTTGCGCGCACTCGACTGCTCCGTGACAGAGTGCAGTAGTGCAAGAAATCACATCGGGACCTACAGACACAATTGCTTTTAAAGGTACAAATACGCAACGCGGGTTTCGTGAGGGCAACAGCATTCTAAAGGAGTAGACACGTGCGTGTTTGAGTTATTATCGTTTTTAAGTAGCGGCTGAGAATTCGATTTAACAGAAAGAGGTTTATTACTAAATTTTGACAAATCTTAGCTTCTGTAAACGCAGTTGTCCTCTTCTGAAGTGAATTTTAACACGAGATGTTCTACATGAACAGCCACAAAAATCGTATCTCTTCTTAGCCTGTTGGCAGCCGCCGCAGGGTATAGGCCTCCCCAGTCTTTTCAAACTTCCTCAATCCTTAGCCTGATCCCACGATTTAGCACCTCTAAATTTCTGAATGTAATCTTTCCATCTTGTTCTCTGGCGGTCCCTTAGTCTCTTTCCATTTCTCGATTGCCGTTCTGTTATTAATCGTGTCCATCTTTCAGTCTTCCAACATGTCCTTCCCATCTCCACTTTCTCTTATAAGTTCATTTCTAACAGTCTCTTGTTATTCCCAATATTCTGTCTAACTTTCTTACAAATACTCTTATTTTTCCACATCGTCGCTCTGTGATACTCCACGTTTCACTTTCATAAGTAAATAGGGGGCATGCACTGTAGATTTTCTTTTTAAACACAGATTGAAAATCGCCGGTTAACTAGTTTGTCTCCAAAAGGCTATTACCTCGGATTTCTATTGATTTCCTCTCATCTTTCTTTAAAACTGATTTGACCTAAATAAATGTATTTATCTACTTTCTTCGATTTCTTTTCCTTCTAGCAAAATATTTTCTGTATTGTTCATATATTTAGTTTTTGCTGTGTTTATTATCAAACCTTTTAAGACTTTACATCTATAAATCCTCAAACATTCTGCATTTTACTATTGCTAGTTGTAATGACGGCTATGTCATCAGCAAATATTAAGGGATTTAGGTATCTTCCATTTATGTTAAATCTTTTTTCATCGCAGTTTAAATTTCTAAAAATAACTTCCAATACAGAGTTAAATAATTTTGGAGACTGGTCTCTTTGTCTAACTGCACAAATAGACACCCGAAAACGGAGCCCAGGCTCTCCAACTTTGTTGTTGCGCAACTGTTTTATCGACATTTGCGCAAAGCTGTTAGATATAAATAGGTAGAGAGAACTTTCACATGGCATTAAAACGACGCTTCCTACTGCAAACCCACTCTTCAGTTTATGTAAAAGAATGCACATCTTGATATTTTCATGCTAAGAGACTCCCAGGAATATCTTGACGTTTCAAGCTTTGAGACTTTACTTTAAGAGAGCTGTTGCCTTGTTAGCTTCAGAATGTGTCCATTTTCTGCTTTCCTACCGCCCATTTCTCCCGGATTTGAATGATGAGATATCTATTGTCTGTTGAAACCCAGAGCTTACTACGGCCTGAGGCGGATTTCTATTTGCACAATGGTGTTGTCTCATGTGCCTGCAAGTTTTGTTACTCTAAGCTCACACCACGCACCAAAATATTTAATGGAGTGCTTGTTTATCCATCTTAACCTCATCACCAATATAATGTCTAGGGTCTCGTTTGAAGAATTTCCATAACTAGCCGGCTAACACGAGGCTCTGACCATTCGTTTTGTTCCCGATGGGCCCGGGTGATGTATGCCTGATGTGTTAGTCTGATGTCGCTGGCTCTATTCCTTTCTTGAAACCAGTGGCCCTAAATTAGGGACTGGAAACTGCTGATAGCCCATTGAGTTTTTCATAGTGGTCGAAAGAAACACGCGCGTACATTCAAAGTCGCTTGCCACCTTTGTTAACCTTTATCCGATCACTGCTTTAGCTTCACAATGGACTAAATTGTACAGCCAGAAAGTCAATACGGCGGATTTAATTGCAATGAGGAGTCAGTACACCAGGACAGACGACTTGGCATGAATTACGAACCGCGACAGCTATTTGGAGGCAGCAGGACATAAGCCAGCAATCCTCAAGGCCCGGGTCATGTCATTTACTTCCGAAACCATCAGCGGTTTGGTACTATAATTCATATAGATTGATCATGTGTTCCTGGCAACTTCAGATGTGTGTGATGTCATTTAGGCAATGAATTCAAGAGAAGAAATAGATAAAGTGAGGTAATTGTGGAAAGAGTGTGGAAGTACACTCTTCGACTTATAAAAATGCCATACCAGGAAGTATTCGTTGGAATGCCATGCAAATTGGTGGACACTAGTTGACAGGTGGATTAGGTGAAGGATTGCGGTTGCAAACCAATTGCATGATAGCCGAGAGAGACAAGAGCAAGATTGCTCGGCGTTACAAAGTTTGGTCATCCTCACATGAACGTGTGGACCACTGCATTGGAGGGATCTCTGTGACGAAAGCACGTGTAAGGAGTGTAAATCAGCGTAACTAAGTTTGGTCGTCCTCACCTGGGCCTGTGGACCACTGCATCGGAGTGATCTCTGTGACGAAGCACGTGTAAGGAGTGAGATGTCTGGGTGAAGTCATGGGGAATACTACCAGCACACGAATCCCTTTACTAGAGGCTTTATCATAGGACTACGTCCGGCTGGTTTGTCCATGCGTCGCAAATACATCGGGATGCAACAATTCTCTGCCAAATGCGGCTACCGTGGTTGGAGAAAGGTAACATGCGTTGCTGTAATGGGACTGGTGAACGTAGGTGGACGCCCCAAAGCCTCGATCGACGCATTAGTCGGTAAGCCTTAGCAGACCCCCCCCTCAGACAGCAATAGACATATCCGTATAGACACCTCAATCGAATAAGGCAGGTTTCCGCTCCCGGCAGCCATTGAGACGACTGTCGTTCATTGCCGCACATCGTAGCGCAAGGTTGCACTGGTGCAATACCACACATGCGTGACGGGACGAATGGAACCATATAGTATTCAGCGAAGAGTCTCGCTTGTGCCTCAGCGACGACGATCGAGAGTCTGCAGACTAAAGACTCCAGACACTGATGGAAGCAAGACCACTGCCTCCTCAGCCTGGTGTCATGGTTTGGAGGCGCTACAGGTTGCAACAGCCGTTCACCTCTGGAACGCATAGTGTGTAAATTGACAGCACGGCGATACGTCGATGAGGGTTGAAGCCAGATTTATTGCCGTATTTCTGTGGTATCCCACATTCCCAGTTTCAACAAGATAACCCCCACTAGCGCACTGCCATCATCAGCAGACAGTGTTTACCGGGTGTTTGGGTGCTGCCCCGGCCAACGCGATCTCGAGACGTCTCCCTAGTAAAGAACTTGTGGGGCATCACTGTCAAACGACTTAACGCATTAGGGAAACGTAACGCGTCACTGTCAGACGTCCTCTAACAGAGAAATTGGCCACTACGCCGCTGTATGTTTTTCCAGAAAGCACCTGCCCTGACTGCTACACACTACAGGGATGACATCCTAGAGCCCTATGTACGGCTTTTCAGGAATCTGTTGGCCCCCAGTTCCTTTTTATGGACGATAACGCTCGTCTCCATAGGGCTCGGCAAGTGGACGAACACCTGAAAAGGGAGGATATTCGCAGGATGGAGTGCCCCTGAGATCTGAACCCGATAGAGCATATCTGGGATGCACTGGGAAGAGCATTTGCAGCATGAAGGCTTGTGTGAGCTGTATCACTGTTCGAGGTAATCACATTCCTTATGAGCCCCTCGAAATCCGTGCCACACTTTTAAACTGCCAAGATGTCATGTGCATGCAGTGATGGCATTCCTTTTCTATTGTGTATTGCTGCGACGTATGTATGTCCGTGTCACCCGTCAAACTTTGTCGTGTGGATTTTGAGTTATTCATGATTGTCACGTTCATTTTGTACATAAAACCTATATAATAAGCTACACGTGTCCCTAACGCTTCGACATAGTACTTGCAGCGCCATCTGCTTTTAACCTGCGGCCGAAATCGATCGAAACTAAGCTTACCGCTGTCGCACGATACGTAAAATCAAGAAGAAATAAAACCTATATCTAACGTCAACGCTCTGACCTCACAGTACTTGCAGCGCCATCTGCTTTTATCCGGGAACCGAAACGGGAACTAAGCTCACCGCTGTCGCAAGATACGTAAAATCAAGGCGAAATACCGGAAAATAAAGCTAGTAAGATTAACGACTTCACCTGTGGCAACACGCACGTGCTCGAACTGTCTGCGGCGTTTGTTCTGTTACGTAGGTGTAATAGTGTTTTCTTTTCTTTGCATTACAGAGTAATTGCATAAAAGGAATCACGCTATTTTATTTCATATAAAATAAAAAGTAAAATTGTAAGAAAGTAATTGCAGGCATAGTTTTGATTCACCGATGGAAATGAAAAAAATTGGTTCCGTGGAATTTCTTAGTACAAGATGGAAGATAAAGTTGAAAGAAAACGTCGCTTAAATACAGAACTACAATGGCGAGCAAACCAATCTTCTAATATACGATTCGTTTTATAAAAATTTCAGTCACAGCACTTGCACGCACGGGCTATTAGCTAGTAGTTCAATCTGATTATGAATATGCTTTAGATTCGTGCACAGCATAATACATCGAAGAAAATTACTTTGAACCTATGAGCAGGAGTGCTCGAAATTGCCCGGTATATGGCATACCAGCACTTTTTTTTACCCGGAATTTACATACCGGCACTAATTTCAGAAGTGGGGACTGCAGAAAGGATTTCTTTTTGTCCCTGACTTACGGATTCAGATCCTTAAACATTGAAACCCTGTGTCTCGTGCTCTTGAGAAATAGCTGTGAGGGAACCGTAAAGGGTAAGGGAGTTTTGTACACATCAGCTATAAGTTCAATCCTTCAAAGGATGGAAATGAAGCAACACATAGCGCATGATCACGTCTTGCCCAAGCCCCATACCATCAGACTAAAGATGTCTAATTTCATTAATTTAATATATTCAATTTGAAGAGCTTTTTCAAAGAAAGCTTGCTTGCTTTTTTTTTTTTTTTTATTTTTTATTTTTTTTTAGGGTTTAACGACCACCGTGAGCAACTCAATGGGCTATAAGCAATCGCCCGTCCCTAATTTAGGGCCACTGACTCCAGGGAAGGGACAGAACCAGTTCCGTAAGACAAACATACCTGCCTCACCGGGATTCGAACCCGGGTACATCTCGGACGAATGGTCAGAAGCCCTCGCTTAGACCACTGCGCCACCGGGGCGGGGCGGCAATGAAAAATTGAGAATAGATTATACTCATTGCTGCAAAAACAAAAATTTATGTTTAAACTTTTTCCATTTCGGACTTAGGGTGATGAGATTGCTATTGATTTAAGACTGAATTGATTGCATATTTTCTGATTGCGGAGATTCTAGTTGCCAGACTTTCTACTTCACGAAAGTCCCTATTGGAAGGGGGCTGCCTTCTCGGCTCGGGGCCTTAAAGTTCTGGGTTCGAATCCAGCTGAATCACTAATGATTAACCGAGGGTAGGAAGTCCCGTTATTCAGTTGGTCCCGGGGTAGAGACTTAGTTATAAACAAGTTAACTCCATTCCTCGATGTAGCATAAGCAGTGATCGCTGGATCCTGTGACTCACTAAAGAGGTAAAGCACATGTCAAGACGACAAATCTGCAACTATACGTTCCGTCCGTGTAGCTTAGTTGGGAGAGCAACTTACTCCGGAGTGAGGGGGCACTGATTCAATTTCAGTCACGGACAAATTTGTGTTTTCACAAACCAACTGAAATCGACCGACATCGTTTCTAATGTATGGTGCAGGAGTATTCCACGGAACTCATTTTCAAACAAAAAGGCGTTTTTCTTCGTGATTTTTTACTTTTTCAGTTTGAGATTTTCTGGCAAAGGTATTTTTTGTTAAATATGAGTATACCGGCATTTCAAAATTTCCATTTCGAGCAATATCGGCATCGAGTATGCACTTTTAGGATTCTGCTGGCGTCTAGAGACAGGGGCGGATTGGCGGTCGCAAAAGGGCTCTGGAAACTTTTTGCAAATTGGCCCGTCCAGTTTTAGTTCTGTGGTACCATTGTATCACAACTGAAAATCACTTCAAGAAAAACAAAAAGGACAGTTGCTCTGGAAACAGTGGAAAGCATAGTACGGGGGGGGGGGTAAAAGTTCACCCGTCATCCTTAAATTGAAGTGGGGGTTTCATTGGCCATGCCAAGATTTCACAGCATAAAAATTGTACAGCGATTTCTGTTGTGGACAATTAGTTAGAAATTTCAAAATATTTAAATATCGTGACAAACTCACTTAATCGACGTGGAAAAAGCGAAAAACCAGGTTTAAATCACTAGTTTAGTTAGTTATGTATGTATGTATGTAATTGCGCTGGAGAAGCTCCTAATATTAGACACTTAATATTTATATTTGCTTAACATTTCTCTTAAGAACGCTGAAGTAAGAACATTTTTTTCAATTGCTTATAGCCTTTTCATGTTTGACAGATCGTAAAATAAACTTTTCATACCTTTGAGCTTCCAGTTCTTAAATTTTCAATGAAGTGTGCTGAAATTCCAGGAGATATTTGAGAGTACTGCTACTATCAAAATTATGTTGGAGTTGTACAAAAATCCTTTCGCATAAAACATTTTTAAATTTAAATAAATGAAAAAAATACAGAACTTTTACACTAAAATTTTCTATTTGTACTGCAATTTTTGTAATTTTTCTATTGTGGACAATCAGTTAGAAATTTCAAGACTTAAATATAGTGGCGAACAGATTCTTCATTTAGTGATCATATATTCGTATGTGTTTCAATTACAAAACGTGTTTTTATGCTGCGTTTGTGTATTGCAAAGAAACCTTACTAAATAACGTAAACAAAACATTTTGCAACTTAATGTTGAAATGATATTTCCGTAAATGCCTTCATCTGCAGCATGTGTTATCACAAGGGGTGTAGGCTGCATAGGTAGAACATTTCGGGGGAAGGGATCGTATATGAACACCCCCGCAAATAACTAAGATTTCAAAATAAGTTCTTTATATTATTAGCTTTCACTCTGAATTCTGTGTTGTCATAGTGGATCCCATAATGACCATTATCTAGCATTGTTCTGCAACTTTATCAAACATTAGTTATAGTAGTGAAAATACTCAAGTAGTGGAACAAATTTAGTCCTGTTCAGCACCCACCCCAATGCTGTTAACATACTTAGATTGTTGTGCCTCCCGATTTTTCCTGATGCCGGGCCCCTCGAAACATTTCAGGTTGAAATGAATGGTCAAAGAAACTATAGAAATAGATAGACATCCCTTCCCCACTCCGCAGTTGAGAAAGACATCTGTTAATTGCACGGGGAGGAATGAGTGCAAGAGGATATTTTTTTTAATGCCTAAACAGATTAATCATAGTTTTCGGGCTCGTTCGGGCCTGGGCTCTATCTTGCAATATAAAATTCGGGTTCTCAAAATTGAGCCCGAACTCAGCTCTTATTAGCACAGCACTAATGCTCCCTACAACCAACGGGAGTAAAATCAACTTTACCCTCTCCCCTTCCTTGGGGAATGTATAGAACATCTTGTACACACCCCAGCTCTCCCGCAACATACGGTACATACATTCTCGTTCCTCAGCTACAAGTGAACCCAGAAGTTCGCAAACACATATGGCCCATCTATTGTAGTTGAGATCCTAGCAGTTGCCTGGTGAGGGGATTTTTTCCCCCTAATTCAAAATAGAAGTTTTTTCCCTCCGCTTGTTATAATTACATTATGTGTATTTAGTTTATAAAAAAAATGGTTCAGTTCTGTGTTTAAAACAACTGGACTGAAAAGATTTTTAAGAAAGTAAGAAAATATACGGAAGGTGCCCCACCGGGAAGTCCCGGTGTCCCGATGGGCCAATCCGTCCCTGTCTAGAGAAGTCATAAACCGGAGAAATATCGCTTTCTCTCAATATTCATCGTATCTTTTGTGTCTGGAAATTATGCCACTCTCCACTCGAATATTTAAGTGGACCTGGTTTGGATTTATTCTCCTATAGTTGCCACATGATCCGACAAATGCTGTACCTTATTCATGCGTTCGCGAAAAACACAATACACTGGTCATTGGGTTACTGATTCCATTCTGCCCACTGACCCTTGGAAGTTTCCAACCGTAACCGCCGAAAGAATAGCAGCTGTTGATCTCTCAGGAAGTGCTGACATGGCGAATGGAAAGGATTAACACAAATGAATTACAAATAGCCCGTGAGCCACGCTCTTGTTTCCCTTATTCGATCGCTCTTGCAACTGAGAAACTTGTGCTATTTGTCAGCAACAGTTTTTATGCACACACAGTTAAAAAAGATGACAAGGAAATTACTTTTTTTACTGTTGCATTAGTTAGAGAATGTTCGCACATTTTTAGAACGATATTCCAGCAATATAATTAATGTTTAAAGTAAAATTATTTCTTTCTTAAATGTTCTATCTGATAGCCCTTTCTCTACATCTAGATTTCAGAGATATGTGGCATTTCTTAAAATTGGTTTTGGTATTTTATTCTATTCCTCTGCTTTCCATAGTCCAATCAGTGTTTTAGGTCTAAGCGATCTTTTTAGCAGTCCTAAGGCAGAATAATCCATTGGCAACACATTCGAAGGAATGTGATCAAAGGGTATATATAGACTTGTTACCAGTCTTTTTTCAGGAAAGAGTGGTATAGTTGGATGTATGATTTCTTTTTTGATTAGAGGTTTAACGACCACCGTGAGCAACTCAAGGTGCTATAAGCAGTCGCCCGTCCCTAATTTAGGGCCCCTGGATCTAACGAGAGGAGATATTCAGCGCCGTTAGACAAACATCCATGCCTCACCGGGATTCGAACCCCTCTCGGACGAATGATCAGAGGGCATCGCTTAGACCACTGCGCCACCGGGGCGGCTGGATGTATTACTGGTAGCCTTATCCTCATTGAGTTCTACTCGTTGAAGGTTTGTGTGGATGGAGGAATGGCATTTCCTCTTTAAATGCCGGAGTTAAAACATTTTGGTAATATGTAGAATTCATTTGAACATTCTTTTCAACTTTTCTTAACTTTAATTTCCCATTGTAAGAGAAACCAGCAATAGCCATGAATCCATTACTGAAACTTTCTTTGGATTCTTGAAACCAAGTCTTTCTGTTCTTTTACGATAGTAAATAGATTTTTTTTTAGTAGTTTAGGTAGATCCACGCTTCATCAATAGCCACGATAAATTTTAATCTGCCTTTGGCCAAGTAATTTTTATAAAGCCTACACCGTGTTCTGCGCTGAGCCAAGTGCCTAAGCAAAAAGCGCTGAACGTTATTTTTTTTCTAGATACAAATCTTTGTTTATTACCTTGTTTACAGTTGAGTTTTTTTTTAATGACTCAGCGATTGCTCTTTGGGTCGGTGCATTTTCTTTCAAGACCAGAGACCTTACTTTTTAAGTAATCGTAAAAATACGCACCTTTTGGATATTAGTTTGATGTTCTTTTCCCTGTTAAAAGCAATGCCTGACGATATCCCCTCTATTGTTAATATTGCTTATTTAACATTTAGAAATGCTAATTACGAAGAAAAACGCTGTGAAAATCATGTAAAGAGCAAAGACAACCTTGTATCCACAGATGTATCCACGTGCACCATTTTCTTAGCAGACGAATTTAACTGTAGCAGATGTTTCTTTCGTGTTCATTTAACACGTTGCCAGTTTCAATTCTTTGAACTTCTTATTTTCTGTAATTTCTTATGAAAAACCTAAAAATGTGTGAACGTCCTCTGTACAATATCTGAAAATTTTCGAACTTACTTCTTTTACAGATTAATCACCACCCACGAGTCTCCGGTTAGGGAGTCTTATTTCTAACTCAAGATGACTGGTTTCAAGCAAGGGACTGAACATCTTTAGAACAAACACCACCCTTTCCTCACCGGGTATTCGAAACTATTACCAGCTTTGCGTTTCTCCAGAAGCTCGCGCCCAGGAATTTATGCATTGTAAAAAAAAAAATCTGAAATTCACGAGTCATTCCTATTTATTTCTCTCGTGAATTACCGAAGCGCATCTGATACAATTTTTTTTTCATGAAATAACGGGGAAAAAGCCTGAATCTGTTTTTTCATATGCCAGGAAAATTTGAATTTTCAGAAACCTTTCCACAGTTCCTTTCGTATCTTAATGGTAAGTTGCCGTTTTTTACGCTTTCCAACCGTAGGCTGAAGCGTATATGCTCCAGCTTTATCAGTCTGTCTGTCCTCACGATAACTCGTAAAAATGGTTCGATTGCGATGAAATTTTAGTATGTAATAGGGACAACCTGGGAAGGAACCCTATTGAAAATGGGCGAAACTGGGTCAAAGGTCAGGACATAGGAGCGGGATCCATTCCATCGCCCTTATGAGTCATAACTTTACTAAAAATGCTTCTATTGAAACAAAACTTTAGTATGTTGTTTCGGAGGCATACTAAACCGGTTCTGTTGAATATCACCGAATTGGGGTCAAATGTCAGGGAACAGGAGCGAGATTTATTCCATAGCCATTATCCTCATAACTTGAGTAATTATTTCTGGTGTGTTGGAAAGCGTATCATAATCAATGCATTGCATGATTTTACTAACTTGTTAAGAAGTTCTAAGGGAAATTTTAAGGAACCTTTCCTCAATTTCTTTCGTATATTAACGGAAAAATTCTGTTCTCACATTGCCGTATCCACGTGGCAGAAAATTTCCAGTACTAGGAGTGATTCGGGGGAATACTTTAGTTTCGATTAACTGTTAAATTTAACTAGTCTGTCGAATGACCTGATTTCGAAATTCTGTAGCGAGATAGGATATTGTGGATAGCATTTCGCATGATATTTAGGTTATTCCAGGTCTTGCTCTGACCTCAAATTCACCAGACACCAATCCGATCGAGCATATGTGATTTCTGTTGGAACAGCAAATAGAGTCTGCAGCGTCTCAACAACGTAACTATAAGAGTTAATATCTGCTGGCAACGTCTTGGAACTAAATTACTGATGACGCCTTTGTTAAGAGCTGTTTTGGAGGCACGTGGAGGACCACCGTCATATTAGGCAGGTGGTCATAATGTTTTGGCTCCTTGGTGTGTGTTCATTCTGTTTTTCATGTGTTCTGAAAACAGATTTGTCCGCGACGGGGATCGCCCTTTCTCCGGAGTAAGTTTCCCTCCCAACTAAGCCACACGGACGTAATGTATCGCCACACCTCAATTTTGTTTTATTTTCTCGAAGTAGTAACTTTTGCATTAATTCCAGATGATGTGTGGAAGAAACATTTTTCGAAGAACCCAACTGCTACCAGACACGTTTTACGTTCGGACGCCAATGTGAAAACGCAAAAAATATGTTCGACGACAATCGAAACAGAGCCCCTTCACTCCGGGGTAAGTTGCTCTCATAACTGAGCTACACGGACAGAATGTATCGCTGCTTTACCTCTGTAGCACGTCAGTGTTTTAGCGACAGAGTGAGAAATTGTCTTAGTTAAACTGATATCTCGTAAACATCATGAGGAGGATTTTACGTGAGACCGAATTATCAGCAAACTTTAAAAGAAGGCTGAACTGTGATCGAGGTCGCCAGAGAATTTGGAGTGGCACAGAGCATAACGTCGCGGCTTTGGGTACCATTCAAGAGGCACAGAACTGCTGCCAAATGTTTTGCTGGAGATCGTCTGTAGTCCCCGTTGTACGAGCCAGAGGGGTGACCGTTACCTAGCCATACTGGCAAAATAGATTCTGAAAGGCAACCGGTTGGCTAATCGTCTTCAAGCAAGCCTAGGTGTGAATTTCGCGCCAAACCGTGTAGAGGCGTCAAAATGCAGCAGGCCTGCATTACCGAAACCTCTATGCTGTCTACCATTACCCGGGAACATCATACAGCCCGCCATTAGTGGTATATGTCTCACATTGACGGTCCTTCAGGTCAATGTAATGTTCACAGATGAAAGACGCTTTAGTCATTCTCCGGGTTCCGAGCAGCAGTTCATCTGGAGAGAATGGGATTGCGTATGATGCCAGGAACATCCTTGAATTGGACCGATGTGGTGTTCGAGGAGTCATTCTGTGAGCAGATATTGTGAATGAACGTACTGAACTGTTTATACACGGCCGAATCACATTGTGACCACCAACTAATATCCAGAGTAACCACCGTGGGCAACACGGGCAGCAGCTAGACGGCTGGGAGTGACTCAATGTGCTGGAAAGTGTTCACAGGCATGTGGAGCCATGGTGACTGCAGTGCATCTGACAGCTGCTGGAAGGTGCGTGGTGGAGGATCCATAGAGCGAACAACACGGTCGAGGTGGTCCTACAGATGCTCAATTGGGTTTAAGTCTGGGAAATTAGGGGGCCAGGGAAGTATTTTGAAGTCCTCATCGCGCTCTTCCAACCACTGACATTTCTAGCTGTGTGACACGTCGCAGTGTCCTGCTGGGAAAACTCCATCCGCTTCAGGGAAGACAATCAGCATGTACGGGTGTACGTGGTCTGCAAGGATAGATGCATAACGAATTCGGTCCACAGTGCCTTTTCACAGGTATGAGTGGAAACAGAATGCCACGAAAACATTCCCCAGACCATAACGTTGCCCCCAACAGCTTGTGCCCTTCCAGCAATGGTTGAAGAGTGTGTTCTCAGATGTTTTGTCTTATACGCCAAACTCCATCCGTTCGATGAAGCACAAACTTAATTCATCGGAGAAGGTAATCGTTTGCCAATCAGCGGAGGTCCAATTCAGATACTTCCGTGCAAATGTAAGCCTTTTCTGCAGATGCACCTTCGTTAGTATAGGTGCAGTGACCGTCTGCATCGTTGCCCAATACGCAGGCTGAGCTGTCGTTTTAGACACTTCGTTAGCCCCTGGTTCATTCGGCCAGTGAGTTGCTCCACTGGAGCGTGTCGATCGTCCCTCACGCACCTTCGAAGTCGAACTTCACCTCTTACATGAATGGCACGTGGTGCTCCGCAGTTTCCACATCGCTTATTCGCAATGGTGCCATTTCTCCAATCACGATACACTTCAACCACAGCAGCAGCACGCGAAGAGTTCAAAAACTGCGCTGTTTCAGAAATACCGCCACCCTTGGCCCGAAAGCCGATAATCATCCCTTTTTGCAAATTGATAAATCTCTTTTATCCATGACAGCAACGAGTGATGTTTTCAGAATGCCTACTGCACAACTTATCTAGCCCCTCCAAGCCAGCTCACGACACGGGCCTTCTTTCATTGGCTACGCGCTGTTGAAGTCAAAAGTAGGTGGTCACAATGTAGCTCGACTGTGCATAATATGAGGGTGCAACATCGGGCTACATTATTGCAACTACGTGGCTCTTCGCTACGTTAGTCTGTTCCGTGGGGCTATACAAGCGCAGATTTCGGAAGTTTTAGATCTGGAGTTTACTTCATCTAGACTTAAACGAATATGGACAGGAAAACACAAGTTGCACAACCATTCAAACACAATTTTTAAATTTCACAGAACAAATATCACATTCCCAGTTCCAAAAATAAAACAAGTTAGTAAAATCAGGCAATGCATTGTTTATGATACGCTTTCCAACATACCAGAGATTACTCAAGTTATGAGGATAATGAATGCGGAATAAATCTCGCCCCTGACTTTTGACTCCAATTCGATGATATTAAACAGAATTGGTTCAGTATGCCTCCGAAACAACAAAGTTTTGTCGCAATCGAAGCATTTTTACGCAAGCTATGACGCATAAGGGTTTGTCCCCAGGTCTACCACATACTAAAATGTCATCGAAATCGAACCATTTTTACGCGAGTTATCGTGCGGACAGACTGACAAAGCGGGAGCATATACGTTTCTTCAAACTAAGGTTCGAAAGCGTAAAAATCTTTTGCTGCGGGCGGTATAATACACTGAAGGAAAAAAATCCCAACGCCACAAAAAAATAGTTGTAGAGGAATGAAATGGCGGCAATACATTTGTATAGGTCACATATTTAATAGATTAAGGTTTCAAGATCACAGCTTATTGTAAGCGCGAGAAGAGCCATTTTAAATGTGAAATGCTGGTACATTAATAACCGGTGTAAACGCCAGAATGTTGAATGCAAGCACGCAAACCTTCATGCATTGTGTCGTACAGGTGCTGGATGTCAGTTTGTGGGATGGAGTTCCATGCCTGTTGCACTTGGTCGGTCAATACAGGGACGATTAATGCTGGTTGGGGGTGACGCTGGAGTTGTCGTCCAATGATGTCCCATACGTGCTCGATTGGTGAAAGATCTTGTGATCTAGCAGGCCACGGCAACATGTCGACACTCTGTAGAGCATGTTGGGTTACAACAGCGGTATGCGGGCGAGCGTTATCCTGTTGGAAAACACCCCCTGGAATACTGTTCATGAATGGCAGCACAACAGGTTGAATCACCAGACCGACGTACAGCTGTGCCGACAGAGTGCGTGGGATAGCCACGAGAGTGCTCCTGCTGTCATAGGAAATTGCTCCCCAGACCATAACTCCAGGTGTAGGTCCAGTGTGTCTCGGCCGCAGACAGGTTGGTTGCAGGCACTCACCTGGCCTCCTAACCAACACGCGGCCATCACTGGCACCCAGGCAGAACAGGCTTTCATCAGAAAACACAACAGATCTCCACTCCGTCCTCCAATGAGCTCTAGCTTGACACCACTGACACTCCAAACCACTGCCGTTTGCGACAAGTGGAATGCACGCTACAGGGAGTCTGGCTCGGAGCTGTCCTTCAAGTAACCGATTTGTAACAGTTGTTGTGTCACTGGTGGCAACTGCAGCTCGAATTGCCGCCGCAGACGCGGTACGATGCGCCACGGCCATACGCCGTACACTGCGGTCTTCCCTCTCAGTAGTGCCACGTGGCCGGCCGGAACCCGGTCTTCTTGAGGCAGTACCTTCCCTTGACCACCGCTGCCAACAATCATGCACAGTGGCTACATTCCTGCCAAGTCGTTCTGCAATATTGCGGAAAGAAAATCCACCTTCTCGTAGCCCTATTACACGACCTCGTTCAAACTCCGTGAGCTGTTTATAATGGCTTCTTCGTCTTCTTAAAGGCATTCTTGACTAAACATCAACACACTACGTCGAATCTCAACGATAACTAACGCTCACGAACGTTACAGCGCGTATTTACAGCAAACCTGCTTCGCATGTTCCGAGGGGAGCTACTAGCGCTACACGTATGCGCCGAGCGCGAAATTTGCATAGACGTCATCTTACAGATGTACTCTCACCGCCTACCAACTGTCGTTTATCTAACACAACCCCTTCTTGGTGTTGAGATTTATTTTCCCCCGTCAGTGTAAATTGTTCCACATAACATTTTCACCAAGCATTTTCTCAACGGAATTTGATTTCTCTGTAAAATCCCATTTGGAATCGCAGAGTCTAGTAATTCAGTTGTTACCTAGGAACACTTGCGGCCTCCTTTATGAAAACAATCAATTTATGCTTGGCATCACGAGAGTTTTAGACTAAGAATACTAAGTGGGGGATGTGATCAACATAATTATTGCCTGGGTTTCAAGGGAAATTGAGTTTATCGTGAGTCATTTTCAGCACTGCATTAGTCATCATTTTTTCCATTAGCTTACTATAAATAGATTATCAATACAAAGTCACGCACCCAGAGGTCATTGACGCTGATTTAAGAGTAACTCTATCAGTTCTTTCATTTAAAAACTTGATTTTCCAATACACGAAATAAAAGTGGGGAAGTTGCGTTTTCCTTGCATGTTAGCATAACTAAGACAGCATTGTTATGAAGACTGCGACTGCCACGATTCTTATTCCGTTTTGACACTTTGGTAGGGAGGCATGAAAATGGACCAGAAAAATCAAGATGTTCAAACAGTGGCCCACCCTGGTGGTGCAGTGCCCTAAGCGCTGACCATTCGTCCGACATGGGTCCAGGTTCGAATACCGGTGAGGCATGGATGTAGAGTTTGTCTTACGGCACTGGCTCTTGCCCTTCCCTGGAACCAGTGACTAAATTAGGGACTTATAGTCCATCGAGTCTCACAGCGTTAAACCGCCAAACAAAGACAAAAAAAAAAAAAAAAGACAGTCGCAGCTCGTGCTATAGGCAGAAGTTGTGTTGCGCTTCTTTCACCCAAAGTAGCTCTTGCTTTTTTACACGCCGTACTGAAGTTTACTGTATTAAGGTCGCCAGATTTCCTACGAAACGCGAACTCTCCTTCAGCTATAATTAGAGTACAATTGATTAACCATTCGCTAACGATTCGTTCACAACGAATGACTGTTCGCCGTGAAGGGTGAATGGTTCGCTTTCATCTCTGAAGGATCATTCAATCCGCCATTACTTACAGTGGTTGGACAGAGTAATGTGAACACCTAGGAAAAGGAGGATTTACGTATCTAATAGAGAGTGGGACCAGCTTTGGCATTCAAAATCGCCTAAATCCTTCTCAGAATGGACGCATAAAAGTCCTGGATAGTGGTTAGTGGGATGTTACACCATTCTGCATGCGGAAACTGCTCTAGGTCCTTGAGATGCAGGAAGATAACGGGATCTTACTGTTTTCCAACACAATGGCTCGATGATGTTTAAGTCTGGTGACTGGGGTGGCCAAGGAAGGTTTGAAAGTTGGTCCTCGTGTTCCTCAAACCATGATTGGACATTCCGAGCGCTGTGAATTGGGGAGTTATCTTGATAGATGGCATCCTCTGCAGGAAACAATGCCTGAGCCATTGGAGGTCGTCCAAAATGGTTTTACACGCCCTGCCAGTCCTCAGTCCTTTCAAGGTGATCAGAGGACCTTCTGAAAACAACGATATGACCGCCCAGAGCATGATAGAACCACCACCATGCTGCACTGTTGGGAGCAGACAGTCTGGTTTGTACGCTTCTGACTGTTCTCCACACGTAAACACAAGGGAGTCGGAATCGCGGGACAGAGGGGGCAGTTGCCACAACACACAAATAAGTATGGGGGCAAAACATCACATTTGCCCCCCCTTTCAGTTTTCTTCCTTTTCAAATTACATATGTTCATGATCCGAACTCTCAAGCATTCGTTTTTTGTTTTTGAAGTTCATGTTAATAAAAATTGAGTATTGCTCTTCATTTTTCAGCATGATCTAGAAATTTTTTTGGGCCACCTACTTCTGAAACTCCAAGAAATGCTGGCTCCATTAAACAGTCCAGAGGGCTGGTTCCCGTTTGACAACCAGCAATGTTTTGTGTCTCATTAGGTGTAAAAAATTAGTCTAAAAAAGAGTAAAGATAAATAGGGAATGGAAGTAGGGTGAGTAATGAGATACAAATTCCTTTAATGTTTAATTATAACATCTGCTACAATTCCTGCGGAATTCGTACCAATCCGGAAGCATCAAAATCTATAGTTTAACCCCGTTTATGTGTACAGTTTGTTTCCATTGAGAAACTACACTGCTGGACAATTGCTAAGGACGGATCATAAACGGCTATATAGCGCATAAAAAAGTAAGTGTGGTTGGATGCCAAGTGAAATAAAATAATGTCAGAATGCCAGGATATTACAAAAAAGACAATTTATTATGCTCTGAAATCAAGGAGGCCGTGGAACGTGTTCAAGGGACAAACAGGCCATTTTGTGCAGAATACGTAAACGAGAAAAAATGCAATTACCGTCCGCAGGCGATCCGGCGTAAGATGTCAATACGGGATATGGCCACCATGGAGGGCGATGCAAGATTCCACACGTCGTGCCATGCTTTGCACATCATTATCAAGCAGCTGTTGGGGTAATTTATCCCATTCCTCTGTCAGTGCACGGATGAGGGTGTCCTTGTTTATTGGAGGGCATTGGCGACCAGAAAGACTCCTCCCCAAAGCATCCCACACATTTTCAATGGGATTCAGATCTGGATAACGTGCTGGCCATACGAGGCGTTGAATATCCTCGCTCTTAAGACACTCCTGGACAGCGACTGTTTGATGACATGTTGCGTTGTCGCCCATGAAAATGAATCTATCACCGACAGCACCACGGAACATGCGAACATGAGGTAGCAGAACATCATTAATGTATCGTTGGCCAGTCATAGTCCCAGTTGGAAGCACATAGAGGGACGTACGGCCCTTGATCATGATGCCAGCCCATACCATGACACTACATGTCGGGTATCGGTCCCTTTCCTGTATGTTTGCTGGACAATATGCAGTACCACTATCACGCCAGATCAGTTGTCGTCGACAATCAGACGATAGACCGTATCTACTCTCATCTGAGAAGAGGACAGCAGACCAGTCGTTATCAGTCCAATTGCGATGTTGATGGCACCATTGCAAACGGGCGGAACGGTGACGTCTGGACAATGGGATGCACACAACATAACGGCGGGCGTATAGTCCTCCTTCATGCAAACGTCTGGCGACAGTTTTTCGGGAGATCCGCTTGCCACTAGCAGCCATAAACTGATTTGCTACCTCACTAGCTGTGCTGCGCCGGTGTCTTTTTGTTGATAGCACTATGTACCGATCTTCTGCAGGTGTCGTACTGCGAACACGACCTCTCCCGTGACGTTTGCTACACTCTCCATTTGTTTGAAATGATTTCCAAAGCCTTGAAACAACACTGTGGCTGACGTCGAACACCCTGGCAACATCTGTTATTTTTCGCCCTTTTTCAATCTTGCCAATAATACGGCCACGCGTAAAATCATCTAGGTGATGTCGGGAAGACATACTGAAAATTGCAAGTTCGTCAATTGATTCTTTACCTTTCAACTTTGCGTTTGAACAACAACGGTCAATACGCGTCAAATCCTTTATATCTCTTATCAGCGCTATGACGTCACGAACAAGTTCGGCAATCCAAAATTTGCATACGCACAACACGTCTTACTGTATCCCGCACTTATGCTAATTTCCACATTTTTCTGCCTTCCATTTTATGGTTGCTATCGTTGCTATTGTCATCCGTCCTTAGCAATTGTCCGGCAGTGTATATGGATATGAGAGCATTTGCTTTTCAGATAAATGTTAAATCGAAATTTTTTATTTTGGTTCAGAAAATTTTCGTAATGAAGTCAGCAAGTCTTATAGTAGTACGATAAATTTTATGCCATGATAAAATATTTTGTTCTGAGACATCTTGACCGGCTGTCAAAAACGTGTTTCGACGCCACTGAACTTTAAATCTTGGCGCTTGAACGAGCCGGCCCTGCTGTGAAACCACCCCGAAATCTGAGCAAGTGTGCCACAGCATAAACAACTCTTCCCACGAATTTCAACTTTCCGGCGGGATCCATGGACCAGATCATATACATGATTGTAGGAAGGGAGTGTATGATCCCAGGTCTTAAGAACTTAGAAATAGGAAGCTAGGAGATTTGGGCTAGAGTGTCAGATGGGAAAGTGACACGGAAGCGAAGTAGAAAAGGAGAGGAAGACGCAGTTAGTTATTACAGGGGGGGGGGCAGTACCCGGGGTCCAACGGCCTAACGTTCACATCCGGCGCGCGGCGGATATTTAGTGGTTCGAGCGTTCGTACCTACTGTGATCGAACCTGAGGTTCCTCCGTTGCAGTCACGAACGCTGACTACTGGGCCATCCACGGCTCGGTCCATGGACCAGGCGCGACGCAAGGACCAAATTAAGGGGAGGATCTAACAGCTATAGCTACCCCCCCCCATTACCAAGGGCCCAGAAGGCATGCCGCTACATCGCAAATAATACACTTCTTTACATAAATGTCGTAAAATAGTTTCTCTTCTAACACTCGATCACAAGAAGTAGCTAGAACAGATTTCAAGGCAGTGAGTCACTAAGGGCAAACGTTTCGTGTCGCTATGTACAGCGGGGTCGGAGTGAAAGTTTCAGCTTTTTCACTATCCACCTACACCTCCGTGTTTGCACTTGGACCGTTAATGGGCGAAATCCACTGACTTCACATTGCATAACGAAAAAGATGCAAGTATAAAATGCTAAATTATATTCCAAGACAAAATTTAGGAATCTTAAGCTTTTAACTCGTTTTTGTGAGAAAAGTGAAAAATAGTGACTTTATGAAAACTGCAGGTAATTTATTAGTTTGAAGAATGCACTACGTTATCACAAGTATTGCGTGTTTTAACGGACTTCAACGAATTATCGTCATAAGTTATTAGGGGCCCACTCAGATTTCTTAGTCTACGGCCCCACTAAGGCCTTAATCCCAGGGACGCTTTAAGAACCTCCAAGGCCCTGGGGCGTGGTGGCACGATTCCTCCCCCTTCCGTACCGCGCACTCATAATATTCCATTTCATCTAGAATTTAAAAATATTGCCAGGTATCTTATCCTTTTCATTTCAAGAAAAGAGATGAAAAAATTTGCAGTGTTTTAGGCGCTGCAATTTAAACGCAGCGGCAACCGAGATGGGACGCAAGTATAGATTTTCTCCGGCTGTCCCTGTGTAAACCAATTCTGTACAAATGGGGAATTTCTGCTATCTGACTAGGTAATATAGACACTATTCAGCAGCGTAGTACCAGACAGACCCACCGCCAACAACCACTAGTGACGTAGGATGACCTAAAATTTACCCGTGGCTAAGTATTTTTAAAATTGCCCTCACCCTTCCGCAGTGTGAAATATAATTTCAGGGGATTGTGAGGTTTTAAAAACGCTACTAGCCGAAATTTCCGGGTTAAGGGTCAGGTGCACTCAGGCTTTACCTATAATTTTTACTAAATCTTACCAAGTTTGATTGAAAGGAGACTTAACATTGGCAATGTTTCGTAGAAAAATGCATATTTCCATAAACGTTTGATTACCTTTACCTTGCAAAACTTATGCTCTTGAGCTGTGTGAATAAAAAAAATTGCACACCTCTTTAAATTATTACGGCAATTCTTTAAGGAACAAAATGATTTTTATAACTGCTCTCATCCAGGGACGTCGCCAAGGGGGTGCGTCACGCCTACCCTGAAATTTGTCTCGCCCACCCTGCCGCCCACCCAGTTTAAATAAAATGGGCGAATTTTCAATATACTTAACCGTAAAATATAATTAGGACTCTCCAAGTAATGATAAGTCTTGTTTTACTTCATGTAGCACTACGCATTTTCCCCTAGGAAGTGCATTTTTTACGTCTCCGTAGAAAGTTTATTAAAATAGCTACCCTAGGGACATGGAAATTCAGTTCTCCATTCTTCCAATTCATTAGTTTCTCTTTTTCATGTTTGTATGGGCAGGGGGGGGGGGTGGCGAACGAGGAGGGTGGATAGGAATTCATTGAGAGTGGTAATTGCTCTGCTGTATGTTTTATTTACAAAATTGGAGATTCTAACATGGAAAGGAGTCTAAAATTGCCCCGGGACAATGAAAGTGCCTGACGACTGCTTTGTAGGGGACGAGTGCAAGGCAAAGTCGCTGGCTGGAAAGAAGGAAGTTAAGCAGGAGGAGGGGGGGGGGTCTGCGTGGCACAAAGTTAAAATTTGATTTAGATTAAAAGAACGTGACGTTTTTGTTTAACAAATTGTTTAAGTACAGTACTATTTTAGTCAGCAGAAACGAAAATTTTTGAAAATAAATTTAAGACAATGCATCCAGAGCAAGCAAAAAGTTGAAGACTACATTCTACCAACACTTGTATCTTACACCAGTGGCGTAACTAGTCAGATCCATGTGTGTCCAGGTGGAGAGGTCTCAATTGCACGAATCTTTTGCAGCCGGTAGTGAAAAGCATTGAAGCCGACCCGGTGACGCAGTGGTCTAAACGCTGGCTCATGACCTGCACCAAAATAACTGAATGCTGTCGAGACACGGTACCAAATAATGAAGATAGTTGCAGATTAAAAGATTAAATTTAATTTACAACTAAAACCATATAAAACATGCGAGATCTTTCAGACCCACTACGGGTCCATCATCAGGCACCGCAGGGGTGTGGTTCCGTGATTATAAAGTTTGAAACCAATACCCACAATGCATTGGCATGGAGGCGCCGCTCAAGCCCACGCACTTGTTAAAATATACAGACATGCAAATATTACAAAGATACAAGATTACGATGATATGTACAATTGTGTAAAATAAAATGTCTCCATGATGAGGGTAATGTCCACGGCATGTCATTACAACACTGGTTAGCAAAATGAGATACATGCTTTCGGTGAATAATAAGCCAGTCTTAAAAACTATGTACAAGAAACCCTCACACGTAACTCACTTGAAGAAACTCCGTGATTTTTAAGAACTTAATAAAAGTCATACGACTTCACAATCAGACCTTTCGGGAACACCTTGTTCCCATCTTCAGACAGATAGATGGTGTCAGTCCGGTGAGTCCCCTATATATATACACACTGAAGTTACAGCAATGACGCATGCCACAAATAAGCATGCGCACAAAGTTTTTACTCCCCCTCCCAATGTTCTCAGATTAGGTAGAGACAAAACATTACAAAATTATAATTGTCAACACGTACATCACCCACTCAATTGAATACCATCATTTTACAACGCAGACACACAAACACCAGCTACAGAATACACATACTACAAAGTCAAAACAATTCAAACTATAGAATTAAAAAAAATCAAGTTAATATTGGTGTTGCGAACTGGAACAAGTTTGTTTCCAGGGCTCCGGTATATCACAAGGGTAATTATTACACACGGAGTCCCTGTTAGCTGAGAGTTTGAGCATTTATGCTAACAATGACGGAATGTCAGGTTGTGAAGACAGTATACTTACACGACTCCAATCTGGATAATGTAATCTCTCTAGTCAGGCGTGCTAATGCTGTATTCCCTGTTCCACTCCTAACAGCATATTTATGTTCCAACAAACGAAATTGTAAAGCACGCTTTGTGGAACCAATGTATTGTTTGGGTTGCACGGAATCTTCCACGGGTGGAAGGGGCATACTGTAAACACCATGACGTTCCTGTATATATGCATTGTCCCCATCTTTAATTATCAAAGTAAGGATATTTGTTGTTTTCACGCCAACATCCAAACCGAATAGTCTACATAAGTTCTTTATCACAGTCACTGGGGCTGGGAAATAATGAAACCCACAAATCTGAGAGATTGTTGACTGCGTTGCAACGTAGAACTCAGTTTTCCCTTCACACCTGAAAATAGGCGGTCCACAATATTAGTCTCATAACCAAAGAGGGCAACTATTTCTTTTATCTTTTTAAGTTTTATAAGGCGAAATCTTACACTTTAAGAATGCGTAATCACCCTTTGGACCATGAAACGTATCCCAGATAATTTGTAGCCAAAGGGGTGGGCCGACTGTGCTGGTATTATCGAAGGAATGGCCAACGGTTTCCTGTAAACTGAATAGATTGGCGCTCTGGATGTCTAAACAACTGGAAGTCAAAAAAAGGTAGTGTACAGTTAACTTCTACCGCCGAAGTAAGCTGAATAAAAAGAACACTGCGAAGACATTTTTACATTAAATAAATACAACTGTTCCAAAGGATACTGCCAAAATACTAAAATGTCGTCAACATACCTGATATACAATAATGGAGTTTCCAGATAGGTTGTAAGCACACCATCCTCTATATTGTATCATAATCTCGGCAACAACGGGTGACAGCGGTGAGCCCATAGGTGACCCACTCTCCTGTCTGTAAATGACATCATTGAACTTAAAATAAGAAGTTCTTGTTTGAATCAATTTAAGTGCACTAAGAATGTCTGCAATTTCTGATTCTTCAACATTTAGTGCACGCAACTTATTTTCAATAATATGGTGTACTTGATCCAAAAGGTATACTTGGGAAGCAAGACAACATCCAATGACAAACCTGAAAGGAATGGGCGGTTGCCGTAGGAACGAATCTTATTCAACGCTTGTTTCGAACTGGTGACAATATCTAGAAGACATGACCAGTTGTTTTAAATATCTAGCAAGAGCCCTTTCCAAGTTCCTAGAAGGGTTAACTCTCCCAGATACCAAAGGACGAATTGGAAAATCCGGTTTGTGTGTTTTTTATCTGTCCGAATAGATTAGGTATTCGGCTGCCAATGGGTGGAACAAACGAATCGTAAAATAGTTGGGAGGTTGGTGTGATTTCTTAAACTGTTAAGAGCAGAAATAGATCTGGTGGGATCTTTTTGTACAACAGAATGGGGAATATTATCAATGGCCATTAACATCTTGTCATGATATACAGCTTGATCAATAATAACCATTTGGTTGGTTTTATCCAAGCAGACGAGGGCTATATGGGAGTTATCCCTTAGTTTTTTTCAATTGAGCAAATTCTTCAGACAATGTTCTGTCGTTGTCAGAAACATGGTGATTCTTTAACAGTTTTAAAATAGCATATCTAGCACCCTCACGTTCCGGATCTGGTAAAGCGGCAACCACTCTTTCCACTTGAGGTAAGAACTTAAGTTTGGTCGATGTTGTGGGTATGCATATTTCAAATCCTTTAACAAGGCTTTCTTGGACAGAGGTTAAGATCACATTGCTCATGTTCAAATACGGAATGGGATGTCAAGACCCCAGATCCCAAGAAATGTGCGGTAGTTGAGTTCACATCCACCCGGTCAGCAACCAATCCAGAAAGTTTCTTAAGGTGTGTCTGTTGTGTTCTAAAGGGACAGTCATATTCGCATGCACTATAGTCACCATATGGTCGAAATCTGTACAGTCCAGCTGTTTTGTCACCACCAAGTATTCACTGTAAATTCTTAGAAGAAAAAAATATTCCATACTTCCCGATTTCTCTAGTGAGCCTTTTTGTCTCGGCAACTCTAAGTATCTTGAAATCCTGACGTGAACGAGGAGTGAATATTTTCTGATATTTTGCCTCCCTACAGTTTTTTTTAGGAAGGACAGATGGTTTTCTTCCCTTCAGAGTTTTTTGCGCAACTTCATGAATACACGAGACAACAAACATTACAACCGGTGATGTAAACTAAAATAAAAGAGGTATATAATAAATGAACTGAAGTTTACGTGCAGATAAAACTATGTACAAGAAACCCTCACACACGTAACTCACTCGAAGAAACTCCGTAGTGATTTTTAAGAATTTTTAATAAAAGTCATACGACTTCACAATCAATTAGATCTTTCGGGACACCTTGTTCCCATCTTCAGACAGATGGTCTCAGTCCGGTGCGTCCCCTATACACACTGAAGTCTTGTGTAAAATGATAGCATTCAATTGAGTGGGTGATGTACGCGTGTTTACAATTATTATAATTTTGTAATGTTTTAAGTCTCTACCTAATCTGAGAACATTGGGAGGGGGAGTAAAACTGTGTGCGCATGCTTATTTGTGACATGCGTCATTGCTGTAAATTTAGTGTGTGTATATAGGGGACGCACTGGACTGAGACGATGTCTGAAGATCTAACGGATTGTGAAGTCATTACTTTTATTAAAAGTTCTTAAAAATCACTACGGAGTTTCTTCGAGTGAGTTACGTGTGTGAGAGTTTCTTGTACATAGTTTTATTAGCACGTAAACTTCAGTTCATTTATTAAGCCAGTCTTAGTTGCAGATTTTTTTTTTTTTGATTGGAGGTTTAACGACCACCGTGAGCAACTCAATGGGCTATAAGCAGTCGCCCGTCCCTAATTTAGGGTCACTGGTTCCAGGGAAGGGAGAGAGCCAGTGCCGTAAGACAAACACAACATCCATGCCTGACCGGGATTCGAACCCGGACCCCTTACGGACGAACGATCAGAGGCCAGCGCCTTAGACCACTGCGCCACCGGGGCGGCCTTAGTTGCAAAGATCTTGGTACTGTTCCAGTCCGGAATGTGTTGGCCTTGTTTAATTAGTCGGCATAAGGTAGTGGCACCCGATCCAGTCCGGACATTGTACATGTGTTCCGATACACAGGTAGCAATAGTCCGAAGCATGGACCGTACGTAATTGGTGTCCTGTGTATCAGAATCAGTAGTTTTTAATGGAAAAGAGTAGACACCGTGCCTTTGGAACGTATTAACCTTGTCCCGATCAATCCCAATTAAGGAGAAACATTTTTATAAATGTATATAAACTCAGGAACATAGTCGATTGAGCCGACGGATTTAAGTTTCCTCATTAAGAGGTGTAGATTGATCGTTGGCATCTGCGAAGTTGTCTTGCCACAAAATCCTGTGGGTACCCGAACCGGAAGGCCAAATCAGAAATAAATTTAATCTCTTTGTTACAATTTCTAGCAGAAGAGTGAGTACGCCCTGCGAAACAGAAAAGATAAAGCAGCAATCTTATGTTGATATGGACTGGCTGAGGTAAATGGAATCAATGCGGGGGTGCAGAAGGTTTTCGATAAACGGAGAATGAGAAGGAACGGTTAGGTGTTACGAGTTAAACAGAATTCCAGAAAAAAGGCAATGATCCCGAGCTTCAAGTTCAATCGTAAATTTAATGGAAAGGAAAGGGGTGGAAAGTAAACTAGCAAAATCCTGGAGTGCAGGAACTGAGTGAGGCCAAATAACAAACACATCATCGACATATCTTAAAAATAATTGCTTTAAAGGGCACTGCTCAATCACTTGGTTTTCCAGTTGCTGTAACACTACTTCGTCCAACAAAGCCGAAAGTGGTGAGCCCATGGGAGTGCCTGCTTTTTGTCGATAAATGAAGTCATTAAATCTGAAGTAGGTTCGTCGGGCTATTAGTCTCAAAGCGTCAATAATAGCAACAGCTTCAGTAGGAGTAACACCTAAAATAGGAAGCTTTTCTTCGATAAAGAAATGGGAAAGGTTAAGAGGGACACTAGAGAATAAAGAAACATTCAATGACGCTAGGATAAACGGTGAATCCAAAGAGCCAAATGACTTAATTTTGGCAAGGGCTTGTGAAGAACTATGGATAGAAAAGTTTGAATTAACTACTAAAGGTTTCAGGAAACTGGTTAATGCTTTTTCCAGAGGGCAGGTGGGGTTAGCAGAACCCGAAACCAATGGGCAAACAGGATGGCCTTCCTTAAGCAATTTAACCTTGCCAAACAATTAGGGGATCCTAGGGCCATTGGGTGAATGCATGCAATTGGAAATGTTAGTTTGAAGGAAACCCTGGTTTTTCAATTTGCTTAGAGCCACTATTGTCGCAGAAGTTGGGTCAGATCGGGCTATTTCATGTGGTATCTTATCAATTGCCTCTACAACTTTACGGATGTAGTCATCGTGATTCATTAGTACAATCTGCTGTGATTTATCAGCGGAAGTCATGGCTAAGGTAGAGTTGCGTGACAAAAGAAACAGCTGTTTTCGTTCATATTGCAATGTCCTGTGTTGCTCGGTTCGCAGGGACTTCTCTGATTGTGCCATCACACGGGTAATCTCGTAACGAGTTGGCTCCTGTTCCTCGTGTGGCAGGCTTTGTATAATGCTCTCAGCCCGAAAAATCAGCTTGATCTTATTTTGATTAAATACCGGATTGCAGTATTTGTATTCACAGGAAAGGGCAGAAGCTTGAATATCGTTAACAGATACTGTACTGAGGTTAACAAAACCGGCTTGTGTCGTTGAGCTTGCTGTCGGTATGAATCTTAATGGATCATACACATAAAGTTGGGTTTTCTAGTCATTAGAGCACAAAGTTTTTTTAATGTGTCTTTGTTGTAACCGGTCAACGTCGGACAAACAAATGGCTGAATGAACAGCCATGATCCTATCCAAAATAATAGGGTGTTCTAGTCTTTTAAGCCAAGAATAGGCAGTATATGATTTTCTGTTGAGGAAGTCAATAAGACATCGTTTACTGCGAATAACATTTAGTAAACGTTTATGCTCAGCGATGGACAAGATGCGGTCGTCCTTTGCTGATATAGCACTCCTATTAATAGTAAAAAAAAAATTGGAATCATTTGCAGTTCCTTGCAGTTCAGTAAAAAGGTAAAGTGCGTGCCTTCACAGGCGAGCTTGCGCCGCCTGCAGAACAAAATGATGATAGCCCGTTCCATACTAAAGGATCAAGAAGTAAGTTAAAAACCCTTACAGTACCATAGGCAGCGTAGGTATCCGAACGTCCGTGCAAACTGATATACACCAAAATAACTGAATGCTGTAGAGACACTGTACCAAATACGGGAGATAATTGCAGATTAAAAGATGAATATTTGTTTGCAACTAAAATCATATAAAACATGCGATATCTTTCAGACACACTATGGGTCCATCATCATGCACCGCAGGGGTGTGGTTCCGTGATTATAAAGTCGGAAAACCCACAATGCATTGGCATGGAGGCGCCGCTCAGGCCCACGCATGCACACTTGTTAAAATATACAGACATGTAAATATTACAAAGATACAAGAAACACGATTACGGATTACGATTATATGTACAATAGTGTAATATAAAATGTATCTATGATGAGGGTAATGTCCACGGCATGTCATCATTACAACACTGGTTAGCAAAAAGAGTTATATACATGCTTTCGGTGAATAATAAGCCAGTCTTAGTTGCAGATGTTGCTAAGATCTTGGTGCTGTTCCAGTCCGGAATGTGTTGGCCTTGTTTAATAAGTCGGGATAAGGCAGTAGCACCCGATCCAGTCCGGACATTGTACAAGTGTTCAGATACACGGGTAGCAATAGTCCAAAGCGTAGATCCTACGTAATTGGTGTCCTGTGTATCAGAATCAGTAGCTTTTAATGGAATAGAATAGACACCGTGCCTTTGGAACGTATTAACCTTGTCCCGATCCCTCCGGATTAAGGAGAATAACTTGTGCGTCTGTATGCCAAATGCTATGTTCTGCTTGTGACATGCCTTTTTTTAAATGTATATAACCTCAGGAACATAGTCGATAGAGCCGACGTATTTAACCGTTTCCTCGCAAAGAGGTGAAGATGGATCGTTGGCATCTACGAAGTTGTTTTGCCACAAAATCCTGTGGGTACCTGAACCGGAAGGCCCGATGAAAAATAAATTTAATCTCTTTGTTACGATTTCTAGCAGAAGAAGAGTGTGACTAAGCCCTGCGAAACAGAAAAGACAAAGCAGCAATCTTATGTTGATGTGGACTGGATGAGGTAAATGGAATCAATGCGGGGGGTGCAGAAGGTTTCCGATAAAAGGAGAATGAGAAGGAACGGTTAGAGGTGTTACGAGTTAAACAGAAATCCAGAAAAGGTAATGATCCCTGAGTTTCAAGTTCAATCGTAAATTTAATGGAAAGGGAAAGGGGTGGAAAGTAAATTAGCAAAATCCTGGAGTGCAGGAACTGAGTGAGACCAAATAACCAACACATCATCGACATATCTTTAAAATAATAATGGCTTTAAAGGGCACTGCTCAATCACTTGGTTTTCCAGTTGCTGTAACACCACTTTGGCCAACAAAGCCGAAAGTGGTGAGCCCATGGGCGTGCCTGCTTTTGTCAACCATTCATCACAGAAGAGTCCGGATTCGAATCCCGTAAGGCATGGATGTTGTGTTTGTCTTACGGCTCGGACTCTCTCCCTTCCCTGGAACCAGTGACCTTAAATTAGGGACTGGCGACTGCTTATAGCTATTCAGTTGCTCACAGTGGTCATTCAACCTTCAATTAAAAGAAAAAAAAACACATTAAAAATTCGTTCTTTCATTGTTTCGTAAAAAAAACAAAAAAAAAAAAACAAGTTGCTATCAAACTTGCCCCACCAAAAATAATGCTCGCCCATCCTGATTTCGAAGTCTAGCGACGTCCTTGCTCCCGTCCCCCAAACTTATCATAGCAACCACCAAGCCCTCCCCTCAAACTTTTGAGACAAGTCTAAGCTCTTAGTAGAGATTTTAAACAACAAAATATTTTGTATCTAACAGCTTGAATGCACATGCGCAGATCTTCCAAGCCTTCCTAAACTTTCAAGGTAGAGAACAGACCTTTTTTTGACATAAGTATAAAGTAAAAATGTTTTTTAATATGGGTAGCAACATGCGTTTAAGCATTTTCTAGCTCAAATTCTACCATCCAGGACCGGTGCTCAGCTGCTTGGCGCCTTAGGCAATAGCCCAAAAAATCTATGTAATTCATTTGTGTGGCATCACAGTATTTATTCAATAATTTCAAGATGCAAAAAAAAAACAATGTGATCTAAATGCAAAGAAACTAATGAGAACTACATCGATTTACTTGACTGGTCCAACGTAAATTAAAATTTCAATTTGCATACTTTTATTCGCAAAATTTACCAACAAGTGTCTTCAAATCAAGGTCACCGGTAATTTCTTGTTCGATCGACAACGTATATAACCCTAAAAAATTCCAGCGAGATTAATTTAGTGCAACAGTTGCTAACCTCTATTCTAGGCCTGAGCATTGCCACTGTTTGTTACAGAAGTGGACAGTCTTAATATTTCCACTGAAAGCCGCATAAGATCGAATCCATTTTTCTTAAATTTTGTACCTCCCTCAGGCGACGCTGACTTACCTGCTACATATATAGATTTATGGCAGTTTTTCGACAGATGTGCGCATGGGCGTGGGATTAACTGCAGGGTGACTTACCAAGTCCATAAGCGCTGGTCTCAGTTACTCGCGTATTCAACGAGTAAGAATTTTCAAGTTATATTGAAATGACAACAGAAAAAAAGTCTATCTTTTTTATCATTATTTTTCTCATTGACTCATTCAATTTTATCAACTTTAACAGCGGCAGCAGAACGTTGGGGACAGAGGGGGCATTTGCCCACGCACGCAAATGAGTGTGGGGGCAAAACATCACATTTGCCCCTTCAGTTTTCTTCCTTTTCAAATTACGCATGTTTGTGATTGGAAATCTCAAGCATTCAGGTTTTTTAAAGTTCATTTTGATAAAAACTGAGTATTGCTCTTAATTTTTTATCATGAACTATCTAGAAATCTGATTTGTTTTTTAATGCCACTCCTGAGAGGCCAAGAAATGCTAGCCCCATTAAATAGTCCAGAGGGCTGGTTCCCGTTTGAAGACCAGCAATGTTTTGTGTCTCATTAGGTGTAAAAAATTAGTCTAAAAAATGAGTAAAAAAAAATAAATAGGGAAATGGAAGTAGGGTGAGGAATGAGATATAAGTTCCATCAATGTTTAATTATAACATTTACTGCTACAATTTCTGTGGAATTCGTACCAATCCGGAATTATCAAAATCTATAGTTTAACGCCTTTTATGTGTACAGTTAGTTTACATTGAGAAACTATATGGATATGAAAGTGTTTTTTTTTAGATGAATGTTTAATCGAAAAAAGAAATTTTGTTCAGCAAATTTTCCTAATGAAGTCAGCACGTCTACAGTAGTAGGATAAATTTTATGCCATGATAAAATATCTTGTTTTGCGACATCTTGCCTCCGCTGTCAAAAGAGAGTTCCGACACCACTGCGTAAACATGTCCTGCGGTGGGGAACAGTGTGAATGTGGATTCATCCGAACACATTACACGCTTCCATGTATCGGCAGTCCAGGTTGTATGCTCCTGGCATCACTGCCGTCGCCGTTGTGTATTCACCCGGGTCACGAGAGGTTTTGTAATAGCAGCTCTGCCATGAATACCTTGTTTACGCAGTTTCCTGCCCACTGTTTTCGTTGATACTGGGGTCTGGAGAAGCAGATTGAGCTCTGCACTAATTTTCGGCGCCGTGGTCTTATTACGGCTAACAATCCTCTTTAATGCTCTCCTGTCTCTATCAGTCAGAATCATCTTCCGGCCACTCTTGTGTTTCGCAGACGAGATTTTGCCGCGAACACGGTATGCTGTCATGACGCTAGACACACTAGCTCTCGATAACCCCACTACCCTGGCGACTGTTGTCACGGAGGCACCAGCTAGCCGGCCACCAACAATTAGCCCTCTTTCAAAGTCCGTTAGGTCGCTCATTTCGTCCTCACCCTAAAAAAGTTTTACAACAAGACACTTTAAATGCACTTAAACAGGACCTTGGGCTCTAAACAAAGCTATTGCAAGCCAAAAGTGGTGGATACCTTTGCGTATTGCGACGTACGCAGCTGCATTAAAAGTCACGTCTCTGAGCGTGGTGTTCACATTATTCTGTCCAACCCCTGTAAGTCGTAGCACGTTTAACATTTTTCCACCCTCATGAATTTGAACCGAATTTCCAATAAGAAAAGTAATGTCGAGAATTACCAAGTGTCAACCTTCATGTGAATGAGCAATCAGCTAGGAAATAATAGTGAAACTTAAGAATGGGAATGATACGTTATTGCCATTCATTTGAGTGATGTGCCCGAATCGCTCGCCAGGAGCCAGCTCTTGGCAAATCATTTATCGCGAATGGTGAAGATCTCGCGTTCTTTTGGATAGTTTACAAAACGAGCTGTGGCTTTGAAAGCTCTTTGGTCGCAAACACGGGGATGCCTGCAATGAATGATTTACTCAGTGAGCATAGTGACAGCTTGGAAATTGAATGATCGTTCATGAATGGCTCTTTTGCGTGAATGATGAATAAACTCCCAAGAAAGAATGATTTAGTATGTCATCAATACAGAGTAAAGCCATTTATCCACATGCTGGAAGCTCCTACATTTGTAGCCCTAAGTCTACTGGAGCTAACTCATGGGGTTACCCAGACTTCAACAGCTGGGACTTCCACATCAGTTGGCTCTGTGTTTTCGTTTCCATGGAGCAATAACACTTGGAGCTGCAAGTGCCGCAACGCCTTGTGAGAAATCTTCTTTCATTGGCTGATGTTAAAGTTAGGAAATCGCTTGATGCTAAACCGAGCATCACGGCATTTGTGGTTTCCTGTTGCCTTGGCGTGAGTCTTCATATTGTATATCCATCAGAAGTTTCTTTAATTTGTCTGTTTCAGTCAAGGATGGGAAAATAAATGGTTTTTGAAATTTTCTTGAACGGCAAGATTCAACCCAGTTTCGTAATCAAAAATTTGGGTCTCTGGGTCACTAAGCATAAGTACTGACGTTCATAAAGGTTTCATACGCCGAATTTTATCCGAATGATCTGAAAAAAGTTTTGCTGCGTTCCGAAATTATAGATGGCTGAATGAACGGATCTTTCTTCTCTAACTATTAGCAAAGAAAGCTTGATAAGCACTTCACTGTTGTAGAAAGCTTGATAAGCACTTCACTATTAGCAAAGAAAGCTTGATAAGCACTTCACTGTTTTGTTTCGATAATTTGACAAGATGGCATCTTTCCAAAACATTTTAATTTCCTGCAGCAAAGCGAAGTTACGGTTACAAACTGAACGTCTTTTCAATTGAAAAAATGAGCTCTTTTAACAAAAGGAGCGTTATCTATGAAATTAAGGAAAACCAGCACTTTTCTTTATAACCTGAACTTTTCAATCACAGTTTCGGTTGTTTCACAGCGTCATGTCGTAAATTGAATGTAAGTTATTAGCATACGTAGCATAACACTGTTTCAGCAAAAATCAACTATATTCACAAATCAGAATAAGATCTACAGCTCGAACAGAACACGCATTAATTTAAATTTAAAAGAAAGATCTACGCAATGCGGATGGAGCTCAACTACGGATTTTTTCAGGAATTTCAAATTGGGAAGTTGTGGGGTGTTGGATGAAAACATTTTTTTTTCTCTCGAAGGTTGAGAATTTTTATAGTTCAATATTTAGGTCTTAAACCTTGAAGTAAAAATGGGGAAACTTAGTTTTTTCATTGAAGGTTTAACGACCACCATGAGCAACTCAATGGGCTATAAGCAGTCACCCGTCCCTAATTTAGGGCCACTGATTCCAAGGAAGGAAGAGAGCCAGAGCCGTAAGACAAATACAACATCCATGCCTCACCGGGATTCGAACCCGCACCCTTCATGGACGAATAGTCACAAGCCAACGCTTTGACCTCTGCGCCACAGTGGCGGAAGGGGAAAACTTCAAATAAGAAAGATGACACAGAATTTTTGGTTGTAATGAGCTTGTCTTTTAAATCCGTTCTGACGCGAATTAAATTTATCGAAGCTATTCGAAGTCAGTGGGCGACTGCTTATAGCCCATTGAGTTGCTTACGGTGGTCGTTAAAATTCCAATCAAAAAATAAAAAAAAAGTCAGTGGAACCGGTTAGGAAAACAATCAAACGGTTTCTACAATCGATGAAACATTCAGAAATAGAAACAGCTACTTACTTCCTCTAGCGGCTAAATAGTATGTTGCGAAGATTAACAAATGGCGCACAAAAAGTTTCTCATAGCACAACATGGGTGCCCACAGACGGAGGCCAGTGGCGGCGACTGCCGCCACTGAGATTTCTACGAAAATGCCATTTAGACTTTAAAAATCGGGCAGGCTGTGTCGGAGCACGGCCGCAAGGTTTTACGTGAATACGTCCCGTTAACGGGTCCGGGTTCGAATCCCGGTGAGGCATGGATGTTGTGTTTGTCTTACGGCACTGGCTCTCTCCCTTCCCTGGAACCAGTTACCCTAAATTAGGGACGGGCGACTGCTTATAGCCCATTGAGTTGCTCACGGTGGTTGTTAAACCTCGAAACAAAAAAAACAACAACAGAACGGTTAATGTAAAACCGCAGATTAATGCATCATATCAGAGAAAAACAGCTGTAAACAGGGAAAAGCTGAAGCCTACATATAATGCCAACCCTTCTCTTGTGTGCTCCACCGTGGCCAGCGAGATAAATGAAGGCCTGTGCAGCTGGGACTTGGCTAGAGCTGCTACGTCACCACCACCGTCCCTTCAAATGGCTCTCTCCTTACTACCTGCGCATTCTTCAAAATGCTTAAGTCGCGGAAGTGCATTGTTCCCTGTTTTTCCAGCGGACTTGTCATTCAGTGTAGCCCATGGTTGTTTTATTAATTAGGCTATACACTGAATCAGAACGCTTTCAAGTAGTTTCCGATTTCCCGTGTATCGTTCCGCTTTGTTTGCGTACAACCTGATCACACTCAACGTGAAAGAAAGTAGTTCACGATAATATAACAATTTTGTTATTGAAACCATGTCTTTTTGGAACAAAGGTGAGAACATTTTAAACTCCAGAAAGTTTGTTTCGATCATACCCAAGAAAACGCAAGCCATTCAAATTTTCATAAACCTATTAAACTTCCAAAAAAGTTATTTTAAAGAGATGTAGTTTAATTAATTGCTATACATTTTGATAAAAAATATTTGGCTGCATTAATTAATTAGGCATATAATTTTTTTAATCTCACGTAATTGTGTGCTTCGTAATGTGTGTATCACTTCAGTTTACGTGTTTGTTGTGGGTAGAGTTAGGCAAGATTCTTTGAATTTCCGACACAAAAGGAATCATGTAAACCTTTCAATAATCATGTAAACCTTTCATATTATCAACTTCATCTGTTAACTTAAAGATTCTATGTTTGCATTTGTTTTCCTGTTGATCCGTGAGCCAAACTGTTAGCGCAGACCAATAATAATCTGCTGCTCCGGTAGCGCAGTGGTCTAAGCAATGGCTTATGACCATTCGTCCGGAAGGGGTCCAGGTTCAAATCCCGGTGAGGCATGGATGTTGTGTTTGTCTTACGTCACTAGCTCTTTCCCTTCCCTGGAACCAGTGACCCTAAATTAGGAACGGGCGACTGCTTATAGCCCATTGAGTTGCTCACGGTGGTTGTTAAATCTTCAATAAAAATAAATAAAAATAATAATAATTTTCCGAAAAGTGGCAGTGCTCTGTGTAATGAAGGACGGTGCTGCTGACGTCACAAAAAGCTTACCTGGCCTTCAGAATCTCGTTGGCCACTGCTCTACGCGATCTACCGTTACGAGGAAAGGATGACACGTCTGCTATATTCAACAGTTTGTTACAGTTCAGGGTAGAGTCTGTGGATAATCATCTGAAACAGCACTTCGAAACAGCAGGCAGAAATGCTCAGTATATTCCACATAGGATTCAAAACGAACTTCTAGAAATACACTGAAGAGCAACAGAATTAGAGATACCTGTCTAGTAACGTGTAGCACCACCTTTCTCCTGATGACTGCGGCGATTCGTCTCGGCATGGACTCGACAAGACACCGGAAGCGTTGGGAAGCCATACGGATCCACGACCCCTGAACAAGCTCCCACAGTTCACGAAGATTAGATGGAGGAGGTCATAGCCTCGAACCTCTCTCTCGATGGCATCCCAGATGTGCTCGATGGGACTGAGGTCAGGTGACCTAGGTGACCAAGGAAGCGAGGTCACGTCGGTGGAGTGTTCATCCAACCATTCGGATACAATTCGGGAGCGATGGCACGGTGCATTGTCTTGTTGAAGGATGAGGTCCCCAGTGGGATGTTGAAGACGCACGAACGGGAGCAAATGGTCTTCCAGGATATCCCTGTAACGTTGACCTGTGAGGGACGATGTCACACGTACCAGGGGTCCCATTTCAGTCCACGTAAACAGTCCCCAGACGAGAATGCCACCCCCACCAGCTTGAAGAGTACCCTGCTGGCAAGAAGGATCCGTCGCTTCATGGGGTTTGCGCCGTACTCGTATCCTGCCATCCGCATGTACCAACGTGAATCTCTACTCATGAGTACAGGCAACATTTTCTTCCATGTCTAGGGTCCAGTGGCGATGTTCCTGCGCCCATGCTAATCTTTGCACCCTGTGATGTGCGGTCAGCAGCGGTACCCTCGTGGGACGATGGCTTCTGTACCCCATAGCGAGGAGATTGTTCTGGATGGTGTGGCTGCTTACACGTTTTTGTGCACCAGCGGTAAATTGCCGAGTGATTTCTTGCACTGCGGTCCGTCTATCAGCTGTTACAATGCGAGCTAGCCGACGATGACCCTGCTCATCCACACGCTGTTGTTCACGGCTGTTGGCCTTTGCAGGGATGGTTTTACCGGATTCGATGTACTGACGGTGCACCCGTGACACAGTTGCTCGTGAAAATCCCAGTGCCTGCATGACTTCTGAGATGGAGTGACCCATTCGTCGGGTCCCGAAAATTTGCCCACGATCAAATGCGGTTAGATCCTTCGTCTTACCCATACTGCGTCCTACTCTTACTGATTCCCGCCGCATCACTCCTTATATTGTCGGATCGCTGCATACGTCATGTCGTTTCCGTTTACAGGGTCGCCCACAGTTCCACATTTGCATAACGCCAGCTATCTGTAATTCAATTGCTCTTCAGTGTATGTTCTGAAACACTAAGAAAAAATTTAATTTCTGAAATTAATAAAGCTCCGTGCTTTTCGTTAATAGCAGATGAAACTGCCAACATCCAAGGTACTAGCACTTGTCAATATGTGTATGATTTATTAAAAATAATAACATACAATAATATTTACTAGGGTTTTCCCCTTTAGATCAGTTTGATGCAGAATATATTGCTGCAACTATTTTGAATACAAGCAAAGAAATTAGACTGGGTGTGTGTGGTGGTTTGTGGTTGGAGGTTTAACGACCACCGTGAGCAACTCAATGGGCTATAAGCAGTCGCTCGTCCCTAATTTAGGGTTACTGGCTCCAGGGAAGGGAGAGAGCCAGTGCCGTAAGACAAACACCACATCCATGCCTCACCGGGATTCGAACCCGGACCCCTTTCGGACGAATGATCAGAGGCCATCGCTTAGACCACTGCGCCACCGGGGCGGCGAGACTGGGTGTGAGCAGGTGTGTCGGACAAGGATGCGATGGATGTTCCACAATGGCTGTACAAATTTGACATGTTCAATCAAGAATACAAAATGTATTTCCTACGGCTAACTTTTTTCACTGCTCCAGCCATAGAATAAATATGTCATAAATGACGTAAACAATTTGTCTGACATAAGAAATACAGTTTCTACATTAAAGGAGACAATTCGATTCATTAAGAACAGAGCTATTAGGATGAATGTCGTCGGATCTACAGCTGTTAAAACACTATGTGCAGCAAGGTGGACCGAAAAGCACCAACGTATTCGTCATTTCAGTGACAATTTTAGAGCCATTATCGAAGGATTGGAATATGCATGGATGAGCCATTACATTATGACCACCTACCTCATAAGCTGCCTTTAGCCTGCAAAACAGCGGCCACTCGGCGAGGCATCGATTCGATGAGGTGGCGATAGGTATCCTGGGGTATCTGGTACCATAATGTCAACAGCAGATCCTCCAGTTCCCGTACATTTCGGTGTGCTGGTGATTTAGCGCGAACCCGCTTTTCTAAGTCGAACCACAAATGTTCGATTGGGTTCATGTCAGGTGAATTTGGATTAACAGAAAGTCCCCTGCATATCCCTCGAACCACTAACTGACGATTCTGGCAGTGTGTCATGGCGCATTATGCTGTTAGTAATGGCCATCACCAGCAGGGAACACAGTTGCCATGAATGGGTGAACTTTGTCCCCAACGATGTTCAAATACCATTGGGATAATGGTATTTGAACATCGTTACTATTGGGATAATGGAGCCTAAAGTGTCACAAGAAAACATCGCCCGCAGCATATCACTGCCACCTCCGGCCTGTTTCCAAGTGCCATAGCTTCCGTTGGTAAGCGACGTATCCGCACTCGGCCGTCTACGTGACGCACCAGGTATCTTCATTCGCCAGACCAGGCCACTTTCTTCCAATCATCCACGACCCAACCTCGATGATCTTGGGCCCATTTCATGCGTTGTTGGTGATGATGTGTAGTGAGCATGAGAACCCGGTTGGGTCTTCGGCTACGCAGGCCCATGCGCGGAAGGCTGCGACGAACTGTGTGCTGTGAAACATTGCCCTGGTCACCACTGCTGCCGGTGATTTGTCGCACTGTAGCCCTGCGGTCGCTGTGAACAATGCGCGACATTCTCCGCTTTCCTATGGCATCACTGCGTTATGGACGACGGTTCGTCGTTTGGCCATCTGTGCACCACTTTTGATACGTACTCACTACAGCGGCACGTGAACAACTCACAAGCTGCGCCGTTTCCGAGATCGTAGTTCCGAGGTGCCGTGCCATCACAATTTGTCCTTTATCAAACTCCAATATATCGGCCGCTTTTCCCATTCTGACTCCGAACACTATACTAACCAAAAGCCGGTCCTCTGGTTGTATATATACTGCTCTGTGAACTTTACCAAGGCCACCATTCGGTCTCCAGGCGCGCTCATTTTTGTAGCCTGGGGGTGGTCATAATGGAATGGCACATCGTTGTATATCAACAATAACGGGGTTATTTAATAGCAAAGTTCGTCAGACCGCACATCAGTGTGCTCTGTCGACTCCATCATCTGTAATTAGAGATGTGCGTCAGGCGAGTCGTGCAAACTACTCTACGGAAAATGCCAGAAATTATTTCAAGCAGGGACTGTACATTCCACATATGGACTCTGTACTAGCATTAATAACTGGCAGATGTTCTGTCAAGAAGAAAAAAAATCTTTTCATTGTTTTATCTGCACCCCCGAAAAATGATAAATTTGAGTGTAGCTCAGTTTGCAGAAGTGATTGCAAATGTTCAGGAAGTGGATGGAAACATCTTAGACAATTTTAAAGACGAATCAAATTCATGGTATCAAATGTGGCATCATGTTCCTGAGGCAGATACCAATATGGAAATGATAGATCTGCTTGTACATAGTAGTGCTTACTTCTCCATCAATAAAAACAGGCATAACAATTGCTTTGATTCTTCTAGCAACAACTTGTTCTGCAGAAAGATCATTCAGATAAGTGGCTTTTTTTCTGCAATTTTTTTAAATATTAGCGACTTGGATCAATTTTTTTTCCAAAAACTCTTGCTACTTACTTAGATCAATTAAAAAAAATCTGTTTTTACTCATTGACATAATATGTGTTGTTGTTTTTTCTACCAGCACGTTATTACGATTGAAGACTTGGCTGAGAAGTTCAGTGAGCGAGCAACAACAGACTCAGAAGCTTGGCATTGATAAGTGCACATAGGGATTTGTTTTAAAATAATGACGAAAATTACAAAGTTCATTGATGCAACTGTAGACAGCTATTTCTTACAGCCTAGAAGTGCCGCCCCGGTGGCGCAGGCGTATGAATATTCGTCCGAGAAGAGTCCGGGTTCGAATCCCGTTGAAGCATGGATGTTGTGTTTGTCTTACGGCCCTGGCTCTCTCCCTTCCCTGGAGCCCGCGACCCTAAGTTCGGGACGGGCAACTGCTTATAGCCCCTTGAGTTGCTCAAGGTGGTCATTAAACCTAAAAAAAAACAAAAAAAAAACCTGTCCATGAATATTAGATTTCCTGTTTTCTACAAATTGAAATTAGGAACTGAGAATAAGATGTAAAATTTGTACTTACAACAAACATTATATGTGATTGTGGATTATCGTTTTTTCGTTTTTTTTTTTTGTAGTTACTGTACAAACTATTTTATTACCAAAGTAAAAGCAATAGTGTTAAATTTTTTTACATAAACACACACTTTTAAATAAAAATCGCTGGGCAAATTTTGGAATTAACAGCTTCCCCTTGAAAAAGTATACAATTTAATACTCTACCCCCATGATAAAATTACTGGGTAAGAGCTGCTGGCTAAGCAAAGAGACATGCCGCCTGTGAAATTTTTTCCAACTGTCACCCCTAAGCCCAAAGAAGGTATCAGAGACAAAGATATTTTTAAATCGAATAGTTAAAAAAAGAAATACAGAAGGAAACATGATATAAATCTACGCATTCTAGCGGAAGAATTTCGCGTAATGGAAAAAGTTGAAAATAGGCGAAAAATGTTCTGCATGGAAAAAGCTTTGCTAAGGAAAAATAACTTTTCTAATACGTCCCCTAGAAGAAGGTACAGCGTAAAAAAAGGTTTCAACCATTACGCCCCCTAGCGGAAATTTTTTGCATTATTTAAAAAGGATAATGATCCACATATCTCTGTATTGTAACGAATGGCGTACAGTAAAGAAGACATTTCTCAACAGGGTTTTTAGAAGCGGCGATACAGCTTCAAACTGAAGTACACAAACACCACCTACCAACAGAACTGTGAATTTTAAAACTCCTTATATACTAGCCTAAAGTGTTCCACAAGCTAAATATCATCCAGTGTTAAAATAATATTTTAAATCACACATTTAGAAGCTGAGATATTGAGAAAAACATATTAAGCATCTGCGTCACCCAGCGGCGAATTTGTGCGTTATTTTAGGAAGAAAATACGTCCCAAGAGTTTGCACAGTTAGTAGTATCTGACCGAAAAAAGAAATGCTTAAATCGGTTTTGTAATCCCGCAAATGTTACTGTAACCGTGAACTTACTCCCTCTGGTGGCAGACTTGTACGTTAAGAAAATTTTAAAATTATATGAGAAACATTACGCAGCGTAAACGCTCTCCAACAAAAAATTATTCAAATCGGACTCTTACAAGCAAAGATATCAACAAAAATAAGATATATATCTACGCCCCCCTGCGGAAAAACTGTGCATCCTTTTAAGAAGAAAGAATGCAAAAGGTTAAACCTTTTGAGAACAATTCAGTCCCCGAAAGAATTTTTTCAGTCGAGTTTATAGAAGCTCAGATTTTGCTGCAAAAACATCAGAAGCAGAAATAAATACTTACTCACTCTGGTGGGCAAACCATTCTTTACCAAAAATTAGAAATTATATGCAAAACATTTACCATTAGTAGCTGTATCCGTCACAGGAAGAATTTTTTTAAATCGGTGCTTTAGAAGCAAAAATATATAGGAAAACGCAATTTCCTTTTACGCTCCTAGCGAAAAGTCTATGAATTAATTGAAACTTTTGAAATTATTTGAGAGAAATTTTGCACCGTACACGCTATCCATCAAAGAAAGAATTTTTCAAATCGGACTCTTAGAAGCAGAGATATTGACAAAAATAAGATATACGTCTACACCCCCTGTTGGAGAAATCATGAATTATTTTAAGAAGAAAATATTCCAGAAAAGGTTTATCGACGTGAGCGGTATCGGTCCAGGAAATAATTTTTTCAATCGAGTTTTTCTGATGTATTTTTGCTGGGGGCGTAAGCGTTTATTTCTGTTTCTGATGTATTTTTGCAAATACATCAGAAACAGAAATAAACGCTTACTCCCCCTGGTGGGCAATCATTCTTTACCAAAAATTAGAAATATATGCAAAACATTTCCCACCAGAAGCTGTATTCGACACAGGAAGAATTTTTCATATCGGTGGTATAGAAGCAGAAATATCGGGGAAAACGTAATTTACAAGTACGCCCCCTAGCGGAAAATTTATGAGTAATTTGAAAATTTGAAAATTATGTGAGAAACATTTCGCACCGGAAACTCTATCTAACAAAGAAGCAATTTTTCAAACCAGACTCTTAAAAGCAGAGATATTGACAAAAATAAGATATACATCTACGCCCCCTGGCGGGAAAACCTATGCGCTATTTTAAACAGGACGTATTTTCAAGCGGTTTTCCGACGTGAGCGGTATCGGTCCACGAAACAACTTTTTCAATCGAGCTTTTAGATGCTGTGATTTTGGTGCAAATACCTCAAGCAGAAATTAACCCTTACGCCTCATGGTGACCAAACCATTCTTTACTAAGAATTAGAAATTATATGCAAAACATTTCCTATCTGGAGCTGTATCCGATATAGGAAGAATTTTTCAAATCGGAATTTTAGAAGCAGAGATATCGGGCAAAACGTAATTTACCAGTACGTCCCCTAGCGGAAAATTTATGAGTAACTTGAACATTTTAAAATTATATGAGAAACATTTCGCACCGGAAACTCTATCTAACAAAAAAAATATTTTTCAAATCAGACTCTTAAAAGCAGAGATATTGACATAAATAAGATATATATCTACGCCCCTGGCGGGAAACTTATACGCTATTTTAAGCAGGAGGTATTCTCAAGAAGTTTTCCAAGGTGAGCGGTATCGGTCCACGTAAGAATTTTTTCAATCCAGGTTTTAGGAGCTGTGATTTTGCTGCAAATACCTCAGAAGCAGAAATTAACCCTTACGCCCCCTGGTGACAAAACAATTCTTTATCGAGAATTAGAAATTATATGCAAAACATTTCTCATCTAGAGCTGTATCCGATACAGGAAGAATTTTTCAAATCGGAGTTTTAGAAGCAGAGATCTCGGGGAAAACGCAATTTACTGTACGTCCCCTAGCGGAAAATCTATGCGTAACTTGAAAAACTGACTATACCTAAAATAGTCTTCCATATAAATGGAATGTAAAAGCTTTTATCAAAAGATGTGCTAATAACTATGTAATTCAACAGCACATTCGTTCACCCCACCCTTAGCATAACAATTCCGTCTAACATGGACCACAAAAAGTACGCATCACTATACTCATCCTTCAGGCTCCCGAACGTTAAAAGGAAGTTTGAAATCTGACACGTGCAGAAATATGATACAGACGGATGGGAGACGAATTAATCGCATGAATTCGCCGATTTTGTAAATGGCGTGTTTTAAACTTAGTCAACTTTCAACAGCGTCTCGTCTTTAAAGTAAAAGAAATCGTCGTCCTCCTAGTCTTATTCGCCAGTTTCATAGTCCTTTGTATTATATTATTTTATATATATTAATTTTTATTAAGGTATTTCATGCACCCGCCCTACGGGCAAAGGCGAAACCAGTTCATAATATTCGGATGATATATACGTGTAATTGCCGCCCAGCGGGTGCTAGGTAAATATGGCGAAATGGTGTAAGACTACGACTAGACGATTCCTACCTGTGAAACTCGCCATCTGCTATATATACTACCCTTTTTTTGTTTAAAAAAAATAGTGGTGACTACTTAGTAACACTGAATAATTTGGTTTTGAAATAGTGAAAGACTTATCATTTATACAAAAAAATCTCTATTCCCTATTGTTTACAGCCGAAATATTTATAGTTCGTGATTCTTTCATGAAAAAATTTTTTCATTTGTCATTTTCATTATCCCCAAAAAACATCTACGCAGAAAGTTAACTTTGCACAGATCAAAACGACTGCCATTTTTGTAAAGTACATGCAACGGACTTTAAGCAGAATTCTCATTTGCCGCCCCGGTGGCGCAGTGGTCTAAGACGCTGGCCTTTGATCATTCGTCCGTAAGGGGTCCGGGTTCGAATCCCGGTGAGGCATGGATGTATTGTTTGTCTTACGGCACTGGCTCTCTCCCTTCCCTGGAACCAGTGACCCTAAATTAGGGACGGGCGACTGCTTATAGCCCATTGAGTTGCTCACAGTGGTCGTTAAACCTCCAATCAAAAAAAAAAAAAAAAAGAATTCTCATTTTTATTACCTTAAGCAAAATATTTGGTTTTTCTTTTGGACCACTGTGTAATAAGGATTAGTTCAAAGGTGTGTACGAGGATTCAAATGAAAGTTATCATGGAAGAGCTATCTGGAATCATCAGCATTTGGCAAGAAAATGCAGTAAAGTCGCCTGAATTTGCAATATATATCAATTTGATTGAGTTTAAAAATAAAAGACCTAACCGTTTTCCTTTCTTTCTAGTTAAAAGACACTATGAACGGTAGTTTACATTACCCTGGCAACTTAGTTGCGTCGTTCGGGCATGCGCAGGAATAGTGTCTTTTAGCACGTCTTTTGTGAAAAAGATCGTACACATACACTGAAGTGCCAGAAAAACTGGTACACCAGTCTAATACTTAGTAGGTCCCCCACGGGAGCGCAGGACTGCAGAAATATGACGGGGTATGGACTCCACTAGCTTCTGGAAATATGCTGTAGGCAATGCACACCATACTTCCTGCAGAGCGTTCCACAATTCGGGTGTATTTAGAGGTCTCGGATTCCTGTTGTAACGTATAATCTAGATTCAGTTTCTTTTTGATTTTGCTATCTCTTGTTATTTTATTTTCCTATGCAAATTATCTTCTTTAACGAGATGTTGTTTCTCCCGCTGAATTATATGTGGCAACGAGTGTAAGTCATGACGTGGTGGTATGCAGTATATATATATAGGCGCGCTCAAGTATACCGGAGAGCTTCGTTTTATATGTGATAGGTTCTTCCTGATTATTGATATGCGATTTACCTACGTTTCTACGATATTACGATAGTACGAAAGTTCGGGCTATCAGTAGTTGTGTTATTTTGGAGTGTGTATTTGAGTAATACCAGGAGCTCCCCAACAAAAGGTTAAAAGTGAGTACGTTTACTTAGTTCATTTTATTGTCAGACTTCTGTCTGGCCGTTAAGTCTATTTCATTGACTGTTTACGTTAAGTTCAGGGTATATTGTGTTTACCGCTCTAATAAGGAGCCTTCAAGGTACTAATGTACTAAAACCGAAGTTATATTACTGATATTCAAGATAATGAAGAACGCTGAGTAAAAATAAATTCCATATTCTTGGAATTTATTGCACGTGCGTGTCTTACCTAAACAAACTCTAGCACTTTGAAGATTAAGCACACTTTAGCTACGTCAAGTAACCTTTCAACAACCCTAACGTGACTTAACGTCCAGCCGGAGAATTTTATTCATTATAATTGGAGCCCGAACATTTCTTGAACACGAGGTTTATTGACTATGTCTTCATTACCTGAGAAAACTTCACTATTTCAACCTGAATCCAGTTTCGGTGGAGGTGGGGTTATTTTCGACAATTTGCAGGAAGCCTGTGGGTCTAACTTTGATGTCAATGATTTGCAAGTACCCAGGCATTCCTCACAATTTCGTCATTCACCAGCTTCATATCACTCTGTGTCGCGTGTCGTACCTGAGGTATTTCAATCCTCTCACAGAGGCAAAATGCTTGCACATTTCGTGCCGCATGAGGGAGCAATTACTTTCAATGGTTTGGAGGGGTCCTTGAAATTTCTCGAGGATTTGGAGGATCATTTCGACTTATACAATATTCCTCAAGATTGCAAAGTGCAAATAGCAGGCACTTGGTTGAAAGATGCCGCTAAGACCTGGTATCGGCAGTGGAGAGTATCGAACCCGGATTCTCGTTATGAGAATTTCCGAGCGGAATTTTTAGAAGTCTTTCCTTTCGGCTTCAGTCGAGCTGGCCTTGCACAACAACTTTTTTCTCGTAAGCAAGGACCCAACGATAGCCCTGTTGCGTTTGCTTTAGAAACAACACGCTTGTATAAATTATGGGATCCACATGCCAGTCATGTCGACATGTTGGACACCCTATTGCAACAGCTCGATCCATTTCTACAGGATTTTATTGAGGTCCGACACCCTGCTACAATACATGAATGCCTTCGCCTCATACGAACGTATGAGGAGCGACACGGCAAACATGGACCAACTAAACATGCTCGGGAAATCCGGGAGGCTTATCACGAAAATCCTCAGCAGCATAATAGGCCTAATGACTTTCAACACGAGCGTACACAGGTGCAAGTCCAAGCATCATACGTACCATCGCATAGAAAAGTGGTACACCAACCGCTAGTTTCTAAACAATTTTCTGGGTACAGTACAAATGCACAGTATGCTCGACCCCGTTCCAATCCGCAGAATTCGGAACATTTTTATGCTAAGGGCAATAATGATTTTTCTGCCCGTGCTGAGGGAAGAAATAATAGAAATGGAAATTTCAACAGAAATGCGGAGTTCCCGCAGCAGTTTTCACGAAGTTTTTCTAAGCGTGAAAACTTTACCGATACCAGGCAGGGCCGAGGTTTCATACCGCATGAAAATACAACCAGGAATCCTTTAAACTTCTAAAGGAAGTAGACCAAGGGTCGGCACTGCTTCCTGATACCAAGAATTCTGACCCTAAAATAGTATTATTGACTGTCCAAACTCCTCAGGTGTCTGATGTGTTATTGACAATTGAAGATATTATTGTCGAGACAAAGTTCGACAGTGGTTCTGAAATATCAGCCCTAATTACGAAATTTTGCACTGAAAGTTTTCCTGCAATACACGTCCAGCCTGCGACGCAGTATTTGCGAGGTGCAAATAACGAAATATTCAGTATCACAGGATCTGTCACATTATCTCTAGGGCTGGGAAAGGCTCGTTTTACGCATTCTTTCCTGCTCATTGACGACCTACCTGTTAAATGTCTAATGGGCATAGATTTTATCAATACTTTTAAAATTACCATGAATTTCGAACATGTTATTTCCTTTCCGGAACCTGTCGAAGTGATTCCTAAAGATCCTATAGACATAACGAATTTGTTACTGAGTAAACAACTGAATGAGAGGCAACGAAACCAGCTTTCTCAACTTTTGAATGAAAGATCTGGTTTATTTTCCGACCAACCTGGTTTCACACAGGTGGTTTATCACGTCATTGACACTGATGGTTCGAAACCGATAGCGACGAAACCTTACCCTTGTGCTCCCCATAAAAAAAATGAAATGCAACTTCAAATTTCAGAGATGATTAAACAGGGCATAATAAGGGAATCAACAAGCGCCTAGGCCGCACCTGCTTTTCTTGTTCCCAAGAAACAACCCAACGAATTTCGTTTCGTGACAGATTTCCGCAAGCTAAACCAAGTCACGAAAGCGATAAATTATCCACTACCTGTCATGTCACATATTTTGCATGACCTATCGTCAACTAACTGGATGCCAACCTTGGATTTGGCGAGTGGATACTGGCAGGTTGCAGTACACCCAGACTCCGTAGATAAAACAGGCTTTGTGACTGCTTTTGGGGCTTATGAATACCTGCGTATGCCCTTTGGACTCGCCTCTGCACCTGCTACTTTCCAAAAGCTTATGGATACGGTTCTCAGACCTGTTCTAGGTCCCCATGTGCATGTATATTTGGATGACATTATGATTACATCCGAGACTTTTGACGAGCACCTTTCTCTGCTCAAACAGGTGTTCCAACTCATATACAATGCTGGCTTGACGTTAAAACCTAGTAAATGCCAGATAGCGAGGGACGAGATTGTATATCTGGGGTTGAAAATCACTTCCCACTGCTTATTTACGGATGATGAAAAAATCAGGCCTATAGCTGACTTTCCACGGCCAAAAACAGCCAAAGAACTATCACGCTTTCTGGGAATGACCGGATGGTATCAGCAGTTCGTCCCCGCTCATGCTACAATCTGTGAGCCATTGTATGCTTTGAAACGTAAATACAAGACGTTTGTTTGGACACCTGAGGCTAACGCAGCGTTTGAAGCACTAAAATCTGCGTTGACTCAGCCTCCTGTATTAGCTTTCCCAGATCAAACTAAGGAATTTGATATTAACACTGACGCATCCGGAGTTGGTCTTGGTTGCGTTTTGTCACAAGATGGGCATCCAATAGCTTTTGCGTCCCGTACTTTAGCCAAAGCTGAACGCAATTATTCAGCTACGGAACGCGAATGTCTTGCTGTAGTGTATGCTCTTGAAAAATTTCAATGTTATCTCAACGAATTGACAGTTAATATAATTACGGATAATTCTGCCCTTCAGTATTTGAATTCTGCTAAGCACCTCTCTAAAAGACTTATGAAGTGGGCTCTTAAGTTACAAGAGAGCAATATCAAAATTTCGTACCAACCAGGTCATAAGAATCAATTACCGGATGCATTATCTCGCATCCCGATTAGTGGGGTTCCCACAGAAACTACTCCTGGATGTCAGCCTTTACTTTTAATAGCTGATATAACATCCAGAGAGCAGATAATGGCAGAATTAGTAAATAATCCAGATTTTGGGGAAACCTATAATTTTTTGCTTGCGGGTTCACCACAACAAAGTGACCCTTCTCTGGCTGGGAGGTCACAGCATTTTGAAGTCATAGAGGGTCTTCTTTACTATACGAAATCTAGGACTACTAGGGCAGAGTTTCGTCCATGTATTCCGCGAACCCTTAGAATGGCCCTTTTAAACGAATTTCATGACAAACCTTTTGCAGGCCATTTAGGTATTCGCAAGACCCGTTGTAAATTGCGGGATGTTGCCTATTGGCCTGGCATGTACCAAAGTGTGCTCGCATACGTTCAATCATGTCACTTGTGTCAGATTTATAATTACCGTAATGTAAGACCGGCCGGTCACTTGAAATCTAGTTCAAGTTCTCATGTTTTTGACATTATTTCAATAGATTTATTGGGACCTTATCCATTATCTGTTAAAAACAAAGCTCGTTACGTTTTAGTATTAACCGATAATTTCTCTAAATGGGTCGAGGTCTTTCCCATAAAGCCGCTACGGCGGAAGTTATTTGTAATGTATTAATTAATGAAGTATTCTCTAGATATGGTGCACCTAATCAAGTAGTTTCGGATAATGGTCCCCAATTTATTTCTGACATTTTTGAAAGAATGTGTGCGAGACTACATATAAAGCATAAATTCATTTCCCCATATCATCCCCAGAGTAATCCCGCGGAACGAGTAAACCGCACGCTGGTTAAAATGATCGCTACATTTGTCATGGATCATCACGAGCGGTGGGACGAACATCTTGAGCTGTTTTCGTTCGCCCTCCGCTCGTCTGCTCACGAATCTACAAAGTTTACTCCCTCAGAACTTTTTTTGGGTCGAAAAATTAAGACCCCTTTTGAAAATTTAACGGGGATTATCGACGAACTAAACCAGCGACCAACTCCGCAATCAGTACGAATCATGGCAGAGAAAGCTCGTGTTGCAATGATAGGAGCACAAGCGGCTCAAGCAAGATACTGTAATACTAGGCGTAGGGAACCGGATCTTGTCGTTGGAGATCTAACTCTCTTGGAGACACACTTCCAGTCTTCTGTTTCTCATACTTTAGTAAAGAAATTTGCACCCAGCTACGAAGGTCCATATCGGGTGGCAAATGTGTATGAAAATAACATTATCTTTGAAAAACCTGACAATCAATTTCAATACGTACACGTTGCTCAGTGTCGCAAGTATCATGAACGAAATATAGATTTTATAATCAACCCTACTCAACCTTCTGTTCCACAGACTCAAGAGTCTATATCACACGATCAACCTCCAGAAATTTTGGACGAACCGACAAACCTTTTTGAAGAATCTCCAGTGATTTTTTCTTCACCCTCCCCTCCACAGGACTGGCTTCCAAGAACGCAACCTGATTCTACCATAAGACGAAGGCTCGAATCAAGTTCTTCAAATTCTAGTATCATTCCCTTCCTTCCAACCATTGCCGAGACTATTGCTGCACCATTCCCTAATAACTCTGCACCAACACAAGCTCCTACTTCCTTGAATACCTCGTCAGAGAGTATTCCAATAGGCAGAAATAAACATCGCCCTGCACGACCACTAACTTACAGCAGCTACTCAGAGTCATCACATATTTCTGATTTACCAGATATAGACAATAGTTTGACGATTCCTAAACGTCAGACACATATTACAAACCGTCCAGCAACACCAAAAGCTGGTCGAAAACGCAACTTGTCTCCCCAATCTGCTTCGCCGCAACAGCGACGAAGGCAGAGATCCTTGCATCCGCCCGGGTTTCGTCCCTGGAACTTACGCTCAGGGCAAACAGGGCCGATGCCTGCTTCTACTGTCATGCCAAAAAGTAGAAAGAGAAAACAAGCGATGTGGCCGGAGCCACGTCCCTTCAAAAGAATGCCGGAAGGACAACACGGGCCCCAGCACAAAGGGACAACATATCGAAAGCCTGGGGGAGCCCGCTCCTGTCAGACGCAGGGAATTCCTGACCGACAGACTTCAGCCGTTCCTGACCGTTCCTGTCAGACGCAGGGAATTCCTGACCGACAGACTTCAGAATTTCTTGACCGACAGGCTTCAGAATTTCTTGACCGACATACTTCAGATGTTCGAGATCCATTCAAGTCGCAGAAAAGATCGACGCCACCAGGATTTACCAGTACTATTAGGCCTGGAAAAAGATATCGTACTAGGGTTTTTTATGCGTCTTCGAGATAAGTAAGTTCTCGTGGACAGGTTATTTTCTCATTATGTTATTTTTCCTGCACGACCAGTTGGCGTGACAGAATTTTTTTTTTTCCGTGTGGGCCTACGCATTCTTTTTGTGTATATATGTAGTTTTTTTTTATTTTCTATATATATTCTATGTCCGTCTACTAATCCGAATTTTTATATATATATATATATATATGTGTTAGGGGTAAAATTGTGAAAATTGTTACTGTTAGGCAGCTACAGGCAATCTTCGCTGCTGATACAGTTTGTTTGTAATCAACGATAAATATATATAGAGTTGAAAATATGAGGAAGTAAAATGAAATCAAAAAAGTGATTCCTGCTGGGCAGAATAAAAATAAGGTATGCCGATGCAGGTTTGTTCTGTACACGTATAAAAAGTGTTTCCTGCTTCACAGACGACATTAGCTGCGGACACAGGTTTACTGAATTTGTTATGCCAAGCTTGAAGTTGTAAATACTGCTGCCACATAAAAAAAAAAAAAAAAAGTAGGACGATAAACGTCGGTCAGCAAAATGTAGACTACACTCAAAATTCGATAGGTTTTTTCAAAAAAAAAATATGTATATAAGGGGGAGATGATGTAACGTATACTCTATATTCAGTTTCTTTTTATTTTACTATCTCTTGTTATTTTATTTTCCTATGCAAATTATCTTCTCACTTAACGAGATGTTGTTTCTCCCGCTGAATTATATGTGGCAACGAGTGTAAGTCATGACGTGGTGGTATGCAGTATATATATATAGGCGCGCTCAAGTACACCGGAGAGCTTCGTTTTATATGTGATAGGTTCTTAATGATTATTGATATGCGATTTACCTACGTTTCTACGATATTACGATAGTACGAAAGTTCGGGCTATCAGTAGTTGTGTTATTTTGGAGTGTGTATTTGAGTAATACCAGGAGCTCCCCAATAAAAGGTTAAAAGTGAGTACGTTTACTTAGTTCATTTTATTGTCAGACCTCTGTCTGGCCGTTAAGTCTATTTCATTGAGTGTTTACGTTAAGTTCAGGGTGTATTGTAATTACCGCTCTAATAAGGAGCCTTCAAGGTACTAATGTACTAAAACCGAAGTTATGTTACTGATATTCAAGATAATGAGGAACGCTGAGTAAAAATAAATTTCATATTCTTGGAATTTATTGCACGTGCGTGTCTTACCTAAACAAACTCTAGCACTTTGAAGATGAAGCACACTTTAGCTACGTCAAGTAACCTTTCAATAACCCTAACGTGACTTAACGTAAGTTTTCCTGCACTACACGTCCAGCCCGAGAATTTTATTCATTATACTGTGTTCGATAGCGCGGTGCATGGCATCCCAAATGTGTTCTATCACGTTCAGATCTGGGGACTTGGGTGGGAATGGCAGCACCCCAAACTCAGATGAATGCTCCTCTAGCCATAATGTGGCCTCCCGACACTTGTGTGGAGGTGCATTGTCCTGTTGGAACAGGCCTAACCCATCAGCATGAATACAGGACATGAACGGGTGTATCTCGTCAGAAAGGATGCGCACATAGCGTTGGCCGGTCACAGACATTTGTAGACGTACCAGGGGGTCCCAGTGAAGTCCAGCTAAACACACCTCATACCATTACGGTCACCCAACCAGCCGGTAGAGTTCCCTGTTGACAGGCGGGATCCGCGGCTTCATGGGGTTTGCGCCACACACGAATCCTTCCATCTGCCCGATACAGTTGTAAACGCGACTCGTCAGAGCAGGCTACTTGTTTCCAGTCATCAATCGTCCTGTAGCGGTGTTGCCGCACCCAAGCGAGGCGCATAGCTCTGTGTTGTGCACTCATCAAGGGGACTCGAGTTGGGCGTCGGCTCCCAAAACCCATATCGTGCAGGGTACGTTGCACAGTCCTGACGCTGATGTTTGTTGAGGCTCTAGCATTGAATTCCGATGATACCTGCGACGGTGTTGCACGCCTATCGCGTGAAACGATTCTTGACAGCCGACGATGGTCACGTTCACCCAATGTCTTTTTACGGCCACACTGGTCTCGTAGGTTAGAGGTTTTGCCAAAATTCTTGTAGTCACGGTACACCCTAGCAATGGTCGTCCGCGGAAATCCGAACTTCGTTTCTACCTCCAAAATACTATGACCCATCTTACGAGCTCCAACTATGACACCGCGTTGAAAAATCGCTTAAATCGTTATTACTTGTCATTCTCATGCCGAAAACAGCTCTGACAGCTGGCAAGGATATCTATCGCTTTATATACGCACTGGCGGACGCAACCGAGTACGCGCATAGTGTATCGCTTTATATACGCACTGGCGGACGCAACCGAGTACGCGCATAGTGACGTTGCTATGTATTTTGCATAAGCTCGTCTGTACCAGTTTTTCTGGCACTTCAGTGTATGTTGTCGGTTTGTCCTTCGGTGCACACCATACTCTGCAACTACATATTAGTCCAATTTGAAAAATTCTTTTTTCATTGCGAAACTTGAAATGTGGGAATGATGATCCTTGAATTCCGGTTTTCTTCCGATGTATAACTGTGCCGCTAGAGGGCGTGTGAAGCCAGATGATATAGAATTAAAAATATATTTTGTTGCATATATTTGCTTCTAAATATCTGATTGAAAAAATTATTTCCTCCCTTCGATGACATTTTTAACAAAGACTATTTTAGGCACAGTTATCTTTTCAAGTAATGCATAGATTTTCCGCTAGGGACCGAAAAAGTAAATTGCCTTTTCCCCGAAATCAGCTTCTGCAACTCCGATATGGAAAATTCTTCCTGCACTGGATACAGCTCCTGGTGGGAAATGTTTTGATTGTAATTTTTTATTTTTGATAAAAAATGGTTTGGGCACCAGGGGCGTAAGCGTTCATTTCTGCTTCTAAGATATTTGCAGCAAAATCTCAGCTCCTAAAACCTGGATTGAAAAAAATTCTTACGTGGACCGATATCGCTCACCTTGGAAAACTTCTTGAGAATACCTCCTGCTCAAAATAGCGCATACTTTTCTCGCCAGGAGGCGTAGATATACACTGGCGGAAAGTGAAAAAAGAACACCAAGAAGGAGACGTCTGATACCAACGAAATTTATACAGCATAATAACGGAATACAGAGGATAAGGTGACCAAAACATTATGGCAAAATACAGCTGTATTTGCTGGTAAACTGAAAAATAACATTTCCATGTAACATGGTTATTACGAGGTTGAACCACCATGAACTGCGCCACACTGTGCAATTCTGGCATTGAGTCTGTCGTACAGACGTTGGATGTAAGTTTGGGGTATTGAGTTCCAAGCATCCTCAACCTGGACGCGTAAGTCGGGGATGGTCGTGGCTGGCCGTGGAGACCGGATAAGTCGTTGTCCCATAAAATCCCACACGTGCTCAATGGGGGACAAATACGGTGAACGTGCAGGCCATGGAAGTTGTCTCACACCCTGAATTGCATGTTGCGTTGCAGGTGCCGTGTGTGGACGTGCGTTATCTTGCTGGAAAACACCACGATGGACCGACCTTACAAATGGCACAACAACGGGCTGAATGATGTTGTTGATGTAGGAGGTGCTGTTTAACGTACCCGGTACAAACACTAGTTGTGTACGGGAGTGATAGCTGATCGCTCCCCACACCAGGAGACCAGGTGTAGGCCCTGTATGTCGCTGGCGGATGCAAGAAGGGTGGAGACGCTCCCCTGTGCGTCTGCGAACACGCATACGGCCATCGGAGGCTCCCAAGCAGAATCTGCTTTCATCGCTGAACACGACAGATCGCCATTGCGTTCTCCAGTGCAGACGTTGGCGACACCACTGCAGCCGTTCCTGACGGTGGGCTGGAGTCAGAGGTACACATGCCAGAGGCACACGTGCACGTATTCCGGCATCCAGTAGACGGTTGCGGATTGTTCGCACGGTCACCTCAGGTGCAACGGCAGCTCGGATTTGCGTCGCAGGGGATGTTCTGCTTGACAACGGTGCTCTTCTTATGCGTCGATCGGTCCGCTCATCAGTCCGTCTGTGACTCCCGGTTCCACGTCTTCTCGTGTGGGAATGTTCCTCGGACTATCTACACCACCATCGTACCACCACCGATACTTCCCGTCCAATTCGCTCCGCAATACGACGATACGACCACCCGGCCTCGCGGAGTCCGACTAGACGACCTCGCTCAAAGTCCGATAACTTCTGACATCGTACACGTCTTCCATGTCCAGGCATTGCAGCTTCTTCAGGGTTTTCGCACGTGTCCGTACGCCGACGACTGATTACATTCACTTCGCCGTACGCCTTAAATATCACCGACGATAATTTGCATATTATGCCGTGCTGTGGCGTAAGCGCTCACCGGTTGGTCCCGAAATTTACATCAAACCGACGTAAACTCGACCCCATTAACATATGTAAATTTCATGATCGTCCACCAATTCTTGGTGTTCTTTTTTCACTTTCCGCCAGTGTATATCTTATTTTTGTCGATATCTCTGCTTCTAAGAATCCGATTTGAAAAATTATTTCTTTGTTAGAGAGCGTTTCCGGTGCGAAATGTTTCTCATATTATTTCAAAATTTTCATGTAACGCATAGATTTTCCGCTAGGGGCGTAAAGTTAAATTGCGTTTCCCCCGATATCTCTGCTGCTAAAACTCCGATTTGAAAAATTCTTCCTGCATCGGATAGAACCGGAAGGGAAATGTTTTGATTATAATTCTAATTTTTGACTAAAAGTGTTTTGGCCACCAAGGGTCGTAAGTGTGTATCTCTGCTTTTTTTTTTTTTGATTGGAGGTTTGACGACCACCGTGAGCAACTCAATGGGCTATAAGCAGTCGTCCGTCCCTAATTTAGGGTCACTGATTCCAGGGAAGGGAGAGAGCCAGTGCCGTAAGACAAACACAACATCCATGCCTGACCGGGATTCGAACCCGGACTCCTTACGGACGAATGATCAGAGGTCAGCGCCTTAGACCACTGCGCCACCGGGGCGGCTATTTCTGCTTTTGATGTATTTGCAGCAAAATTGAAGTTTCTGAAAATTCGATGGAAAAATTTCTTTCGTGGACCGATTCTGCTCACCCGGGAGAATCTTTTCGAAATGCTTTCTTCTCAAAATGCATAGTTTTTCCGCCAGGTGGCATAGATGTATATTTTATTTTTGTCAACATCTCTGCTTGTATGAGTCCGATTTGAAAAAAAAATGCTTTGTTGGAGAGCGTTTCCGCTGCGAAATGATTTTCATATAATTTCACATTTTTCTTAACGCACAAGTCTGCCACTAGAAGGCGTACGCTCACGTTTCCATTTACAGCAATATCTTGTGGGACTAAAAACCCGCTTGAAAAAATTATTTTTAGTTAGATACTACTAACTATGAAAATTATTTTGTGTATTTGCTATCCAAAAACAATGCACAATTTCACCGATAGGGGGCGGCAATGTTTACTCTACTTTTCCTTAATATCTTTGCTTTGAAATGTGCGATTTAAAAAATTCTTTCATCGCCGGATGCCATTTATTGTGTGGAATACCTTAGGTTAGTATTTGAAGAGTTTTATGGTTCACAGTTCTGTCGCTAGGTGGTGTTTGTGTACTTCTGTTTGTAGCTGTATCTCCGTTTCTAAAAATCCGATTGGGAAATTTCTTTCTTTAATGTATGCGATTTGCTAATAGAGATGTGGAACATTATGTTCTTGAAGTAATGCACAGATTTCCCGCTAGGGAGCGTTAGCGGCAAAACGTTTTCCTCGCTATTTCTGCTTCGGGAGACTTATTTATGAAAAATTCTTTTTCTTTAACATAGCTTTTTCCGTGAGGCATATTTTTCCCAGATTTTCAGCATTTTCATTATGCTTTTCCATTATTCTTCCGCTGGAAGGCGTAGAGTTATATCATGTTTCCTTCTATATTTCTTCTCTTAAGGGTTCGATTTGAAAACCGCTTTGTCTCTGATACCTTCCTTCTGCCATGAGGAAATTTTTGTGCGCCATTGGTTAATTTTCGTAACATACCTTTCAACGGCTGGTGGAAGTAAGTAGCTGTTTCTATTTCTGGATGTTTTATCGATCGTAGAATCCGTTTTTTTTTTCTAACCGGTTCCATTGACTTTGAATAACTTTGATAAATTTTATTCGCGTCGGAACGGATTCAAAAGCGTACTCATTACAACCGAAAATTCCGTGCGCTACAAACATGCAACTCGCAGGGCTGGTGTACCCACTGGAGATATGCAAATTATGTTAAACCGGAGTCGATGACGTCAGACGTTCGTAAGATAAAGGTGCCGGCAGCAACAGGGACGGTAATGTGCGGTCGTTGGTGGAAGTGTCGCGGACGTTTCAAGCTTGTTTTTTGTGCTGGGTAACTGTGGGGTACAAGCCTTCGGCGGTTTTATCGCCATTTGGATGCGTTTTAGAGAGGAAGAATTGTATGCCTGTGTAGAGAGGGCTGATCTACACGTCGTATCGCTGCGCATGGGCAACGGGATGCACGAACTGATGGATTGGCACCAGTGGCTACAGGAAGGTTCGTACACGCATCGGAGCGGCAGTGGTGCAGTCCGACAGACGTCAGCTTGCCTGAACCGGCGGATTGTTCGACACGCTCGTTCGTCTCTAGAAAGCACTTGCCTGAACCGGCGGATTGTTCGACACGCTCGTTCGTCTCCAGAAAGCACTGCACTCGATATTCGACGTGCTGTGTCATCGGCGATGGACGTCGTCATAACGATCCGAACTGTAAACCGAAAGCTACATGTGACAAACCTGCGCAGTAGGCAACCTTTACGTCCACTGCCTTTGGCGGCAAGCCATCGCAGCGCTCGTTTGGCTTGGTGCCGAAGTCATGCGAACTGGGGTCATGAATGGACCACTGTGGTCTTCAGTGATGAATCCCGTTTCTGTCTGTGCGCTGACGATCGACGCACCCGTGTCTGGCGACATCTTGGTGAGCGGACTGATCCCGGTTTCGTTCGCGACCACCACACCTCCCGTCAAGCAGGCATCATGGTACGAAGTGCTATTGAGCATGGTAGTAGGTCTCCTCTTGTCCGTATCACTGGCACACTGACAGCTGTACGATATGTGAGCGAGGTACTGCAGCCCAGTTTGGTACCGTTACTGAATGGCCTACAGCACCCCATTTTCTAGCAAGATAAAGCCCGTGTACACACTCCTCGGGTCTCCAGACAATGTTTTCAACATGTTAAAACACTGCCATGGCCAGCAAGATCGCCCGATTTCCCAATCGAAAATCTGTGGATCCACATTGGACGTCTTCTGCATTGTCGATGAATTATGGGAACAAGTCAACCGTGCTTGGTCTTTCATTCCTCAGGACGTTATTCGTCAACTAACTGACTCATTGCCACGAAGTATTGCTGTCTGTATTGTCGATGGCGGCTGTGTAACCACCTTACTGAGGCGTACCCATTATGCTGCATTATCACATCTGATTAACACTGTACGGGGCTGAAATAGCATCAAGGTAAACCCTTATGTATTCCTACTTGCATGCTCAATTTTACTCCTCTGTCCTCACTCCTTCTGGGTGGAGAAATTTCTATGTCGAGCAATGTATGAGGATCTCGATCTGTGCTTTCGGCGTCGTAGTGAGTATATCGTTGTAAAAATGGATGATTTTTCTTGGCTGAGTTTTCTCAGACATGCGTAAATATGATACGGTGAACACATTTTTAATGCAAACGGATAAATTAGTGATCTTATTTAAAATAATATAACTATACAAGTAGTCCGAATTTATTGGCATAGAATAGAAAACAACGTTTTCAACCTTTCGCCCATCAACCAGATGGCTTTTTCAAGGAAGGCAGACAGCAAACTATAAACTGGATAATAGAACGCTTCAACAATTTGAACGCGGTGACTTGACTCAACAATAAACGAACAAATGCAAATGTAAATATTCATTCAATGACACGAGGCGTCATGTTCGTTTAGCACAAAGAATCCAGGAAGGAAAACAAAAGGCATTCACTATTTGAAGAACTGGTTCCAAATACGTGGCAACTTTAGCGAGACGCTATCATTGCAGGACTCACTGTTGGTAATGATCTCCAAAGTTTCTTGAATAGCAGTGGATTTAGGGGTGGAGTAGGAAGCTAATTTCTTTACTTCATCTTACATAGGAGTAGCGGACTTGAACTTGACTTCCCTAAATAGGGCCGTGGTTTCTTTACCGTTCTTTGTGTCACTTTTATGCTCGTTGACTCTAATTCCAAATGAACGTTTGGTCATTCCAATGTAGTATCGCTTGGAGCCGTCCGGATATCATAGAGGGATGGCATAAACACCTGCTTCGTTGGAAAGTGGGGGCTTGCCAGCATATCTCTTAAGCATGGCATATAAAGATGTCGGAGATCTTATGCCTACACCGAGGTTCATCTTCTCTAGTGCGTTCTTGAGTTGATAGGAAACATTTGGTATGTAGGGAATTGATCCAAGGTAGCGTAGCTGCGGCATAGAAAGATTAGCATGACTGGTTCTGTTTTTTTTTTCGATATAGCTATGTACGGTTCGCGGGGCATATCCTGCCTCAGTGGTCAGTTCTATAACGCTTTTAATTCGCTTTGTCTAGAAGGAACATCGGAGGAGACTGCGAATGCACTTCTGAGTCGAGAACAGAAGAAGAAAGCTGTCTTGTAATCAGCGGGGCAGAATAAGCTGCGGAGCATTAGGTTGGGGACGGATGTGGGTTTATAATAGACTTGTGTACGAAGTCGATTTTCAGTCGATTTGCTTTGTAAAACATCCAGATAAGGCAATCAACTATTGCGTCCTAGCTCCATGGTGAAATTGATCGTAGAGTGTATATCATTGATTTTATCTAGGAAAAGCGGGAGAGTCTTCTTTCCATGAGGCCATGTGAAAAACACGTCGTCAGCATAGCGCAGCCAAGTGGCAGGCCTTGGGGTAACGCTGGTGAATATACATATTTGCTGCTCGATTGGGCGAAGAATTGCTTCCGCTAGGATGGCTGAAAGTAAGGATCCCATCGGAAAGCCATTTGTCTGTTTATAAATTTGTCCTCGGAAACTGTAGTAACTAGAAACTGAGACTAAGTCCATTAACTTTAAGATGCTGAGGCAAGACTCCTACGAATAAAGTGATGAATTATAGATATGGTCTCTTTTAATGTTCTGATGGCTTCTGACACGGGGACCGAAAGGTAAAGAGAAACCAAGTCAAAGCTGCCGATAATGTCTCTTTGTTAGAGAGAGATTTGCTTGATTTTTGCTATAAAATCTACAGTGGAAGTTATTATAAAGTTCAATTCAAGGAGATGATTAGCCAGATTTTTTGGATAGTGCCTTCTCTAAATGGTACGTCGGTGCGGACCTCCTTGACACGATGGATCTTAATCAGGACCGTAGCTGCAGGGAAGGCGGTTGCCCTCCCAGAACGATCACATTAGGGGCGAAAATTCATGCTCCGAGGGGCGTAAAAGACAGAAATGGACAACGTGTTAATAAATTTACCGCAAATGGTACGGAAAAAGAATATCACATTTCTTCAGTATTTTATTTTTTTTTAATCTTTAATTTGTCACATATAGTATTCCACGCAGCAGGCGTGAAGTCCTCATATGCGTGAAAGATGGAGGAATATTACACATATGCGGATTGGCCTAATCTCTGTGACCTTTTGGAACACGCTGTAGGGATGAGGAACTAGTTAATGGTCTGTGCTCTCTGTCCCAGAGAACGTCTCTGAGAGTTTGACCTTGAACGGTATTTTTCCAATTCCTACCCCGAAATCATCTTCCTATTGTTACTTCCACTGTTTGATATGCATTCGTTCTGCAATGATTTGTTTTTCATTCTGCATCTCTGCTGCGCACTGTGTTGCCGCCTTTCACATGACTTTTAGGTTTTACTTGATATCTACAACCTTTGGCTCTTGTGAGTATTTACCTAGTTTTCATGTTTATAGTAATGTTACGTCAAAAACCGGACGTGAGTTTTTTGAAGGATCATAATACTTTCTTATAACGGAGGTTTGAGAATATAAAATCTGCGTGCTCTTTGAGAGGAAGAGAACTTTTGAATTCGAAGGGGCGCAATTTGAAGTCTCGCACTCCCAGATAAGAAACATTTGCTCTGTCCCTGGTCTCAGTGGATTACCAGGCTTGTGGTGTTTAAGTCTTCTGAAGAGTTTCGGGATCTGAGGGTCTGGTGGTAATTTGGCTGCTTTTTTGAGATCGCCCGGGACAGCCGGTAGCCTGGCAGCTCTTTCTACCTGTGAATCCAGTAATTTAGAGGGTTCGTTCGTAGCACTGTAGATCCAGAAACGGGTATAAAAATTTCGTGTTTCTGACTGTAGTCTGCAACATCTACACTCCTGGCCACATAAAATGCAACACCAAGAAGGAAGCATCTGATTGGCCTGAAATTTGCACCATTCGTCGCCCGCGAGAGGACATGCAAGCTACTAGCATTGCAGGGCATATGCAAATCATGCGCGCCCGGCACGCCACCGAGAAGCACTATAAGAAGGGTGCACAGAAGGCGGGGTGTAAGTAGTGGAAGTGTGTTGTGCTGCCAGACCTGTGCGTGGGACGCTTCCTGATGCCTCGTCGCAGAATACGGCAGTCATTCCAGCACGTTTCGGACTTCGACAGAGGGCGAATAGTGTGGCTTATCGCGACAGCGGTTTATCGTACCGCGACATCGGCGCCCGTGTGGGTCGACATCCAGCCACAGTGAGGCGAGTATGGATTCAGTGGGTGCAGTAGGGACGGACGGACCAACGTGAGTGATTGCCGCAGCCGCGGCACACCACCGAACTAGAGGACCGGCATGTTGTGCGGCGGGCGTTGACGGCTCGCACCGCCACATCACGAACGTTAGCGCAGGAATTAGGGTGTGTTGCGCAACAACCTGTGTCAGCACGTACCATTCGACGTCGTCTGCAGGAGCAGGGACTTGTCGCACGGCGCCCATTGCTCCGATTACCATTGACGTTACACCACCGGCGAGTGTGGCGGCAGTGGGCCGTTGAACGCCGCACCTGGACTACCGAATGGTACGACATTGTCTTCTTCCACGAATCCCGCTTCTGCCTGCAACACCACGATGGTCGGATCTGCGTGTGGCGGCACCGCGGCGAGAGATTGTATGACGCCTGCATTATGCATCGCCATACCGGTCCGTCACCGGGCGTTATGGTTTGGGGCGCAATTGGATATGACACCCACACCTCTCTGGTACGCATCGCCGGTACACTCAACAGCCACTGCTACATCTCCGACGTTTTGGAGCCTGTAGTCCTCCGTTACCTACAGGACCTGCCAGCGGCCACGTTTCAACAGGACCATGCGCGCCCGCACGTGGCACGCATCGTGCAACAATTCTTCACGGCCCACCAAGTGTCATTGTTGCCGTGGCCCGCCTGTTCTCCCGATATGTCGCCCATCGAACACGTCTGGTCGCTGATCGGCAACCAAGTGGCCCGGCAAGCACCACCCGCTGCTACGCCTGATGAACTGTGGTAACGTGTGGAAGCAGCCTGGACCGACATACCCCAAGCCCACATCCAAAGCCTCTTTCGTTCGATGACGTGGCGTGTAGCGGCCGTTATTGCCAGCCATGGGGGCCACACGAACTATTGATGTCTGCGTGTTCCGCAAGTCGCACGGGCCTGTAAGCTCAATCGTTTCATCTTTGTATCTGTTGTTATGTGTCAAGTAAATCTGGCTTTGCTCTCTCGTGTCCTTTTTGGTGTTGCATTTTGGGTGGCCAGCAGTGTATAATCGCTATATTGTCGGATTTGCCCGTTAGCATTAATGCTATCGAACGGTCATTTCTGAGGTTCAAAATCGGTCACGGAATTTTAAATTTATTAGGCGTTTGTTTTGGATTGTACCACGATCGGAACCTAGTGCAACAGATATGGCGTAGTTCGTCTTTGGCGTCTTCCAGGACCCTCGATATTATGCTCTCAAACTCAGAAATGAATCTTTTTGAATTCTGTCTCATTCGGAAGCAGAACTTTGGTCCAAGTTCCAAAACTTTCGTTTTACCCAGGGTGAGCGTCCGGGTAGAAATATTGACGGAGGGAATGGTGAAATTTTTAGGTTTTGGATTCTAGGAGGATTTCAAGTAATCAAGCTTCTTCTTGTGTCTGGAGAATAAGGAAGATTGAGTCTTTCGACTAAGATGTCCACTCGGAGCGTTAGGTTGATGAAAGTGATCGGGTCGCGAAGTCTTTGTAACTTCATATATAGGGCATAGCACTTAGTTTCCAATAACATGAAATCCTTTCTTTTCAAGTTAACTACCCTCGATACCGTCTGGCGAAGAAATTTGTCTTTTTTCTTCTCGAACCATGATCCTTTTACCGATGTTTTAAAACTAAGGAACTTTGGAATTAAGCCGAATGTCTTGCAAGCTGTTAAAACATCGAGGTGGGACAGTTCTTTCTCCAGTTTGAGTCTCAGCTGTCTGAATAGCTTAAAGGCGTCCCACATTGCTCGGAGAGTTTGTGTCGCATAGTTGCAACCAACCAGAGAGCAACAGTGGCACAAATTACCGCCGAATGCAACGAGGGAGGTGCCACAAATGTCTCCACTAAGGCCATCAGGTGTTTCTTAGCCGCAACAGACAATGGGAGCCGCGGACCTACCAGAGTCCTATAGCTGACGCCACATCACCGGCTGTATGCCCCAACTAGGCAAAAAAATCATTGGCAGTGGACTTTGGATGAGTGGAGATGGGTCACCTGGTCCGATGAGTCTTGCTACCAGATATTTCATGCAGACAGGAAGGTACGCATCGTGCGGAAACCGCACAAAGCGATAGACTCGGCAGGTCAACAAGGAACTGTTCAGGCTGATGGTTGCTCATTTATGGCTTGGATGTAACGAACCACAAAGGTAAAAACATGTCAAGACGACAAATCTGCAGCGAGACATTCTGTCCGCGTAGCTCAGTTGGGAAAGCGGCTTACTTCGATGTCCGTCGCGGAAAAAACTTGTGTTCTCACACGGGGCGTGTTCAACTAGCCCATGTTGGGAACTCTTTTACGTTTAGATGTATCTCGAAAGGGTCACGCTACGTATACATCTTTGCAGAGCATCTTGTATCTGTTCCTGATCATCATGCACCTACAGGGCAATGGACTATTCCATCAAGGAAATGTGCCTCCCCACAGAGCTGTGATGACTAAAACATGGTTAGAAGAGCATTCCGCAGAAGTTCCCACCCTAGAATGACATCCCTTTTCACCGGACATGAGCCCTGTGGAAATCATTGGAATGCTGTGGAAAGGTCCTTTCCAGCTTCGGATCCTCCAACTGGGAATGCGACGGAATCATGGACAGCGGTGCAGCAAGCCCTGTGAATAGCTTTCGTGACCTAGTGGACTCAGTACAGCGCCGTGCGACTGCCCTTATCTGGGGGAGGTGGTCCTACCCGTCACTAGGTAGACATTCCATGATTTCTGTCGTTTCAGAGCATGTTTCGGCGTATCTTTTTTTTTTTTCTTTTTTTTTTTTTTTGATTGGGGGTTTAACGACCACCGTGAGCAACTCAATGAGCTATAAGCAGTCGCCCGTCCCTAATTTAGGGTCACTGGTTCCAGGGAAGGGAGAGAGCCAGTGCCGTAAGACAAACACAACATCCATGCCTCACCGGGATTCGAACCCGGACCCCTTACGGACGAATGATCAGAGGCCAGCGCCTTAGAGCACTGCGCCACCGGGGCGGCACGGCGTATCTTCATATCTCCGTCCAGCTATACATATATAAAGAGTAACTCTCGGCGTGCTCTATATCTCTATATGACTACCTCGCCTTTTAAATTCTGCGTATATATAAAGCCCATGTAATATTCCACGTGATATAGGGGTGTTCTCAGCTCCTCGAACCTTTTTGCTTCGGGACTTCATTGCATTGGTCAAAAGTATCTGACCCGTACTTGACCCTGCCAGCCACTAGCTGGCCTTTTGGCCAATGAAGCACCCAGCTAACAACAGCTGGTAATTCGTATCGGTGATGTTTCTTGTAGTTTAGCACCGACATATTTTTCTTGGGTACGATGAATAGGGAAAAATTGCGGAAGCTTTCCTTTGACAGAATTATGACCATCATGCGGCACTCTGGTGTAGTCTATGATGCTATCGGAATCCATATGCGAAAAAGATGGCTATAAAATTTTAGAGTGGAAAGCTCTAAAATTTTATAGCCATCTTAGCTCTAAAATTTTATAGCCAAGTGGAAAGATTTTACCTTTCCACTCTAAAATTTTAGAGTGGAAAGGTAAAATCTTTCCACTTGGCTATAAAATTTTAACGTATTTAAAAATAAGTAGCCAATAACAAAGAACGAAGGACCATGAGATACCTTATGGTGAGGGACCGGCCCACTGGAGTCACCACTACTAAGTTTGCCACTGTCCTGAAGTGCTAGTGCTTGCAGAATAAACTGTAGAAATTTCGTAAGTGAATAGCTATTTCTCTCTACCTGGCCGTTTGGTTATTTGATTCTAAAGTGTGATATACGTCCAATAAAATTCTGCACTCACATTTACTAACAAGGCCACATAAATAAGCACTTAAAACTACGAGCTATCAGAAAAAGCTTAAACTCAACAGTACATGTACAGACACCGGACAAAAAATCAGCCACCTCCAGAAATTTACTTCTAATACTTAGTTAAATCACCATGTGCAGAAATCACAGCATTAATTTTTGCTGGAAGACTTTCAACAAGATGATTTAAATAACTGGAGTCAATTTTTGACCATCCTAAGAAGAGTTTGTCCCGCAATTCATTGTGATTCCTGGGATGCTGAAGTTTGGTTTTTTCACTTCGTACATGGTGGTCCCATAAATTCTCGATGGGGGTTAAATCTGCCGATTGAGCTAGCCAGTCGATGTGACCCAAAGTTGTGTTATGCTGTTCACACCAATCCATAATGGTGTTAGCTCTATGAATCCTACAGTTGTCATCCTGGTAAATCGGATAAGTTACTTGATGAATATCCTACAAATGTTGTGCAAAAGGAAACACATGATTGTCTAAAATTTCTCTGTAAGTGTGCTGATTCATCGTATTCTTCACCTCTACTTGGGCCTAACCATTAAGATAACCTCACAGCATTACAGACCCACCTCCTTTGGCGAGGATTCTTTGAACACACTCAGGACTGACTGCTTCTTTAGACCTCCTGTTTACCCTACCCCTTGAGTCATTTGAGTATAGGCAAAATTTGGATTCCTTAGACCATATCCAATGATCAACAGTCCATGTCATGGGAGCTTTGGTCTAAGCTAATCGAGCTTTTTTCTGTGAGCTGAAGTTAACTTTGGTTTCAGTCTCGCAACTCTACTCTATAATGAAGTAAATTTCTCCGTCATTTTTGGTCTACGCCGGGATTCGAACCCGAGGCCGCTTATTCCAGAACAAGTCGCTCTACCAACTGAGCTACGCAGACGATTACTCTGATTCCTATCTGCCTTTATGTCGTGTGCGTCCTGCTGGCAGGTACGTCACATCTCCCCCGAAAGAGGGCCGGGGGCATGGCCCACGGGTCAGCCGTGACCATGAATCGTTGCAGGCAGCCATCCAATGTAGAACGTGCACTTGAGAACTCCCAGTCAATCTGCTGTGTGGAATGCAACATCACACATTTTTATTTTTCGAAGCGCTGGAGAAGGAATTCTCTGATTTTTCCTGTCTCGCGGTGTGGAAATAACATCACACCAATGCGAGATTTTGAACGGCCGGGTCATCCGGATAGTTCGGGCGCCATTATAACGAAGTAAATTTCTCCGTCATTTTTGGTCTACGCCGGGATTCGAACCCGAGGCCGCTTATTCCGGAACAAGTCGCTCTACCAACTGAGCTACGCAGACGATTACTCTGATTCCTATCTGCCTTTATGTCGTGTGCGTTCTGCTGGCAGGTACGTCACAACTCCAGATATCCATTCGATGAAGTTCCCTACGCAATGTTCGCTCAGTTATAGACGTTATAACGAAGTAAATTTCTCCGTCATTTTGGTCCACGCCGGGGATCGAACCCTAGTCCTCTTATTCCGGAATAAGTCGCTCTACCAACTGAGCTACGCAGACGTTCGTTCTCGCTGCTATCTGCTTTTATGTCATGTGCGTCCTGCGGGGCAGGAACGTCACAATGTGTGAGGTCCACTATTAACAGATTGAAGAAGTTTCTTCCTTGCTGGAAATCCGTTTTTGTTGACCAGGCGAGACATTCTGCACCGGTTACGACTTGCCAAAAGGTGTGATTTGCTCACAGTTTTCCCCTTTTATTTTCAGTAGAGTTTGACTTACACCGATCTTTACACGTAAACTCGCAGAACTGTTCTTTTGCCAACACATGGTGTTTTGCCCAAACTTTTTCCTTTTATTTCCCGTCGAGTTTGACTTACACCAATCTTTATACGTAAACACGCTGAGCTGTTCTTTTGCTAACACCTGCAAATTCAGCAGCTTCTTTGATGTTGTGTCCTTTTGACCGGACAAAAGCTATGACACCTTTTTTTGCCAGTTACTTACATCTGTCTTTATACCCATTGATTTCAAATTTTCAAAAATTTCAGCTTAAAAGTTTGCCCGTAGAAATAAATAACACATATTTTATTATTATATGACCCAGAAATATTTAAATAAAATTCTAATTACAACCTCAGAAATATATCATATTAAACAATTATACATATATACTGTATTGCTGCAGGTGACAATTTTTTTGTCAGGTGTCTTTATTTCTATTTGCTTTAAAATAAATAATTTAGAAAATAAACGTGTTTGTTTTTCATGACTTAACCAGAAGTTTATCTAATATCTAAAGTTGAATGTTTGTTTGTTTGTCCGCTATGCAAATTTACAGTTTCAGTTTAGAACTACCGAATTTGGTATGCTATCCCATAGTACTCTAACTTGAACCGTAGACGGTTTTTGGCAGGGGTCGAAGCCCGGGGTCAGGGGGCACCCATACAAAATTTTCGTTAAAAGTTCCATTTTTTACTTTTTTATTTTGAATTGGGGTAGTATCTCATGGCACTGTAACTTAAACCGTAGACGGTTTTTGGAAGGAGCCGGAGCCCGAGGTCAATGGGCCAACATACAAAATTTTCGTAAAAATTAAAATTTCCATTTTTTTTTTTTTTTTTTTTTTTTTTTTTTTTTTTGAATTCGAATTTAATACTTTTTGTTGTGATAAGTGTAAGAATTGATCTTTTTGTGACAAGTGCTTTCCAGTGAAGAACTGCAAGACAATTCAGCATCGGAACCGAAGGTGAGTAAACAACAAAAATCAAACGGAAAAACTAAAAATACTGTGGGCCTAAGTACTCTACGAAGAATAAAATTCAAATTCAATAAAGAAATGAAAAACAGTATTAGGTACGGTTCATGCCGTAAAAAATTAATCGTTTTCATTTGATTTTTACAAAATTTAGATAGTGTATTATCACTGAATTCTTCCAACCAACGCCTGGCAATTCAGCTAGTTCGGAGTAAAATCAAAACTGTGTCCGTTAAATGTTACAGTACTGAGTAGAGTGTGGCTTTTTCACTTTCTTTGTGAGATTTTGTCTTAATTATCCAACAGTTTTTTGTACATCTGTTTCCCTTTCTCTCAACCAACATACATAATACCGTCTGTGCCTCGTAAGTAAGTTTTTGTACCAACACCGTGTTTCTTTTTTTAATTCCTTCTCAATCTCCAGGCATCAAGTAGCTGTGAAAGCAGCCTCACGTTTCCACGGAGCTAACAAGGGTCAAATGAAAGTATGAGAAACACGAGAACCCAAAGAGGCCCTTTAAACCCACAGGACCGTGGAGAATTTCACCGAGCTGTCACTCTTAGCAAATGAAGAGAAAGAGAAACAGCGGTGGATTTCCACATGTATTGCAAGTGTCTGAAAAGATGAAAGTTTCATAAGTCACAAGACGAAAAGCAAAAGTCGAAACTAATAATTTGGAGGGATTAAGTGTGAGGGTATGTACAAAAACGGACAAAAAAAAAAAACTGTTATATATTTGCGTTTTTCTAATCTGGAGGATTACTACAAGAATAAAAGAAGTTTTCTCACCCCTGATTTAAGTATGCTGGTTTTAGAAAGAGGAGACAAACAGAGCAATAAGGCAAAACCCAAAGGAGTATATTCCGGAAATTTCGTTGGGTTGAGCAGCAAAACCAACTAAAATCACTGCAAATGCAGTAGCAATTACACTTCAGTATCCAAACCTTGATATATACAAGGTACACGTGTTCAAAAAATGAGGTGAATGTTTTTACCCAAGTCAGAAATTTAATACTAGTGTTACACAAATTATTCCCCCTCGGCACACTCACACACTTATTCCAACGTCACTCACAACTTATTCCTGCCATTAGTGGAAAGACCCATAAAAAAAGTCCTGTTTCGGAATGCTCTTTAAGACCCTCGTTACATTACTTTTGATGTCTTGCACAAAGTCAAAATTTTTCATAACTGCCTTATGTTTCGGGAACAGCCAAAAGTCATTCAGTGCTACGTCCGGTGAATATGGGGCTGAGGAAGCACGGGAATATATTTTTTACCCCAAAACTGGATGATCGGCAGAGTAGTGTGACGGCGCGTTGTTGTGGTGAAGCATCCATCCAATGGTCTTCTTCTCCGGCCTGCTGTGATGGACTGCAGTCCTTAGGCGTTTCAGGATTTCCAAGTAACGTGCAACATTAACAGTGGAGCCACATGGCAGGAATTCCCAATGCAACAATCCTGCGATATCGAAAAATGACACAAGCAGGATCTCTTAAGGTGCGATCCAGGCTGACGTGCTTTCTTAGGGAGGAAGGGGTTTTCCACTGCGAGATTTGGACCTTTGTTTCAGGGTCGTAACAATAGACCCAGGTTTCATCACCCATCAGAATTGTCCGTAAAAAGTTTGCATCTGCTGTTGTACGTTGAAACAACTTAGAAGAAACTGTGACATTATTGCTCTTGGGTGGTCGTTCAGAAGACGAGGCATAAACTTGGCACTGACACGTTTTATGTTCAATTTGTCAGTGAGGATGGCTCGAACGAAACCAAACGACAGACCGTTCTCTGTTACAACTTCTCTGATAGTGAGGCGTCGGTTCTCCCTGATCATAGCGCGAATTTTAATGACGTTGTCGTCGATTACCGCCGTTATGGTCTTCCACGACCAGATTCATCTTCGATAGAACACACACACACACACACACACACACATCACTAAGCTGTTCTCTGAGATTCAGAGGTTAGTTCCACAAAGAAACACATACCATCAGATAAATTGTTAACCGATTGTACTTACTGTTGCTGTATCAAACTTCTCCATTTGCAGCGATCTTGACACACTACTCGGGGTTCACTGATATTCATCACACGACGTACATAAGCCCTTCTATACTTCATACGCATAATCTTTTTCTCATGCAAACATTCCTGGATCTGATACTACCATGACTTCCTTGGCCTTCCTCTGCCTTTCTTTCCTGCCACTTGGGCTGAAAAAGTTTTCTTAGTAAGCATCTCATCACTCATTTTTTCAAAATGGCCAAACCACATAAGAATATTAATCTCCATCTTACTAACAACATTTTTCTTCACATTACACAACTGCAACACATCTTCATTCCTCACACGATCAGAACGTGTCTTGCCACCCCCGGTAAGTAACTCATCTCTCCAGCACACAAACGACTCCTATCTCTCTTCTGCAATACTCAAGCTTAACTGCTATACATCAGAGTAGGAACAATTACACTTTCATACATAGCCATTCGAGACTCTCTTGAGAACCCATCATTCCTGTGAAAACCTCCCAAAGGGTTATACGTCAATTCGTCGCGTGCGACAATTCGTCGACTGCGTCAATTCGTCGACTGCAACGATTCGTCGCTCGTCAATTCGTCGCCTGCGACAATTCGTCGACTGCGACAATTCCTCGAGCGTCAATTCGTCGCGGACAAATTCGTCGACTACGTCAATTCGTCGCGTTTGCAGATTTTGGTTACATAAAAAACGAATGCGGGAAAACGTACGATTTCGAACGTCTTTAGCCCTGATCAAATTTATAAGGTTTGGACACTCAGACAGGATAGGAATATTACGCTTTTTCTTTGGCACTAAAAATATTAGACGGTAGACGGTTTTGGAAGGGGTCAGGGCCCGGTTGGTCAGAGCCCCACATATAAAATTTTTTCGTAAAATCTACAGTTATCAATTCAGAACCAATAAATCTGGTATACTATCTCATGGTACTCTAACTTAGACGGTTGTCGGTTTTTGGAACGGGTCAAAGCCCGGGGGTCGGAGCCCCCACATACAAAATTTTCGTAAAATCTATTTTTCATTTCAGAACCATCAAATTTGGTATCATGAAACTCCAACTTAGACGCTAGACGGTTTTTGTAAGGGGTTGGAGCCCGGGGGTCAGAGCCCCCCCTCATAAAAATTTCGTAAAATCTACAGTTTTTAATTTAGAACCACCAGATTTTGTATACTGTCTCGTGGTACTCTAACTTAGACGGTAGACAACTTTTGGAACGGGTCAAGGCCCGGGGGGGGGGGGTGTCAGAGCCCCCACATACAAAATTTTCTTAAAAACTACTGTTTTCAGTTCAAAACCACCAAATCTGGTATACTATCTCATGGTACTCTAACTTAGACGCTAGACGGTTTTTGGAAGGGGTTGGAGCCCGGGGGTAAGAGCCGCCCCACATAAAAATGTCGTAAGATCTACAGTTTTCAATTTCGAACCACTAAATTTGGTATACTATCTCATGGTACTCTAACTTAGGTGGTAGACGGTTTTCAGAACAGGTCGGGGCACGATGGGGTTAGAGCCCTCGCACACAAAATATTCGTAAAATCTACAGTTTTCAATTTAGAACCACCAAACTTGGTATACTATCTCATGGTACTCTAACTTAGACAGTAGATGGTTTTGGAACGCGTCAAGGCCCGGGGGTAACAGCCCCCCCCCCCCCTACAAAATTTTCTTAAAAACTACAGTTTTCAATTCAGAACCACCGAATCTGGTATATTATCTCATGGTACTCTAACTTAGACGCTAGACGATTTTTGGAAGGGTTGCTGCCCGGGGGGTAAGGGCCTCCTCATAAAAAAATTCGCAAATTCTACAGTTTTCAATTTAGAACGACCAAATTTGGTATACTATCTCATGGTACTGTATCTTAGACGGTAGACCGTTTTTAGAACAGGTCAATGCCCGGGGGTTAGAGCCCCCCACATACAAAATTTTCTTAAAAACTACAGTTTTCAATTCAGAACCACCAAATCTGGTATACTATCTCATGGTACTCTAACTTAGACGCTAGACGGTTTTTGGAAGGGGTTGGACCCCGGGGGTAAGTGTCCCCCGTCATAAAAAATGCCGTAAAATCTACAGTATTCGTTTTAGAACCACCAAATTTGGTATACTATCTCATGGTACTCTAACTTAGACGGTAGACCGTTTTTGGAACGGGTCAAGCCCCCCCCATATTTTTTATTGTAAAATCTACAGGTTTCAATTCAGAACCATTAAGTATGGTATCATCAAACTCTAACTTAGACGCTAGACGCTTTTCGGGAGGGGTGAGAGCCCGGGGGTGAAAGCCCCCTCATAAAAATTTCTTAAAATCTACAGTTTTCAATTTAGAATCACCAAATCTGGTATACTATCTCATAGTACTCTAACTTAGATGCTAGACGGCTTTTTAAAGGGGTTGGAGCCCGGAAGTCAGAGCCCCCCCCCTTAATAAAAAAAATCGTAAAATCTACATTTCAAAATTGTCTTTATTCTTCAGTAAAATAACATTTCTATGTACATGACAATGGAATTCTGCCAATAAATACAGTGGTATATACATCAGCTGGAAAGTTCCAGTGAAACGTAAAACAAAATATTGTTAAAATCATAAAAAAAATTATTTCGCCACGTAGGGTGAAGGAGAGGCAGACAATAAAGCACGAGCGAAACAAACGAAAATGTTTACCTACAGTATTGTAGACAGGGCAAGACATGATTCTATACTATGCACAAATTCCAATTAAGTATTACTACCACACTAAAGATTAAACATGCACAAGGTACTAATTCACAGAAATGCAACAGTGATGCTACATTCAAAATTTACAACATATGTACAGAAGTATTCAGTGACAAGGGGAAATAACGCTAAATGTACTCAGAAGGGCATCTTGTTACATTATATTATACACACAGTGACTAATATTTTAAAATTATATTCAACATAATGAAGGGGACATTGCGTGGGCAGTAAACTGTGCAGAAGGAAGAATTATATAAAACAACATAAAACCCAACATTATCGAAGAGAACATGGGAAACATGGTGAGCTATCTTCAATGCCACATTAAAACAGAATAATCACAAATAGCGAAGCACCAAAATTAATACGTAAAAACATGATTTGTTACAGTGAACGTGGGCGACAACAAAAATCCCACTTATAGGTTGAGATGTAACTGCAAATTGTGGATATGGAACCACCCAGCCGATTGGGCCCATGTGGATTGAAAAACGCTATCGGTGTTTGTTGAGGCAGCACGAGAGTGCTCCATTTGGAGGCGAGTGGTTAACCGTGCTAGGAAGCGTCTCCGAATGATAGCACTTGCCTCCTGATTAGGTGGAATAAGAGCAGGGAAGCGTTGTTGAAGATGGAAAGCATAGACAGTGAACTTCACAAGAAGAAAAATATAACGGCACACAGGAGGCAAGTGAGTAGGTGGATGCTTTGTTTGGAGTAGCCAAGCATATGCAAGAAATGCTAACGATCGAGCACAAATTCGATCAGCAAGACGAAATGCTGTGTTTAGGACTGGCAGGAGAACGGGGCAGAATAGGTATTGATGTTGGACGTCGCTGACTTCAGGGCAAAAGGAGCACTGCGGAGAGGTGAGAAGGGTCATGCGAAATAGTACTGATGGGGCGGGGAGACGAAGGTGAAGAAATTGCCAATGGACATTGAGTTCAACAGGGGAGGAAAGGGCAGAGGTAGATGCTGTCCAGATGGCGGGGAGAAGAGAAGGAGGAGCAGAATGAACAGAAAGTGGAAGTGCGGGAGGGAAAAGAAGAAGCCAATAAAGAGAAGAGGAGGAGATAGAAGTAACTAGAACCGGGGAGCTACGAATGAGGAGAAAGAACGGTAGGGAAAGAGGAGCAGAGGGGACCGAGAAGAGACCATCAGGTGAAGCGAGGAGTGGAAAGAGGCTCCAAAGCGCTGTGCGAAGGAGAAGATATTCGTTAGCAAGAGTAATGGTTGGAGATAGAAACAGGGAAGAAAGAGGTCTCCAGGTTAGATCAGAAGTTACGAGAGAACGGACAGTTATCACACCAGAGCGGATCCAATGAGGAAAGTAAAAGTAAGGGAGGTTAGGAGGGTGAATAAGAGAAGAGAAGAAGAGAGGTTCATCTAGGAGATCAAGAGTTGAAGAAGGAAATGAACGGAGAAGAGGAAGCGAACGAAAGAGAGAAAGGCCCTCTCGCAGGACAGGAGGGAGGTGGGACGGGAGAAGAGAGTATGCATCCATCTTCAGAAACAGTAGGAAGGTGAAAGATGGGTCACGGGAAGAAGCTAGAACATTCAAGGTAGTGGTAAGGGACGGAACAGTTGAAGTGGTAAGGCGAATGAAATGAATAATGCGATGTGTTTTATAAAGGACAGCTGGATCAGGAAGCTGGATGCCACCCAAAGAGGCTGGCAGATGAAGCGTGGCAGGTTTAACCCAGTGATGTGAAGACCAGATGACGGAAGTTGAGAGGCGAGTGATGGTCATCATTTGTGACACGGGCACAACCGTCGACATCCAAGAGTATTCGCATAGAGAGATAAGTTGTCGACGAACAACGGCTGCTCGTTGACGGAACGATGTGAAAGGGCGGGCCTTACTCCGGTAGGCAGCAGTCCGTTGTATCCGGGGAAGAAGAGCAGTCCAGGTGGCGGATGCAGAAGCCAACGGCAATCCGACATACGCACCGAGGATCTTCTGTGTAGTGGCTGTCCACTGCGCACCCCAAGGAGCATCGGTGCGGGCAGCCCATGCCCCGCACTATAAGCCAGTACTTTTAGTGGCATTCAGAGCTGCTCCAGATAATGCAACATACTGTTGATATACAGAATACAGGCGATCAAATTGAGATTCATCTCGGACGCAAAAGGTCACATCATCAGCATAGGCGGTGAAAATTATTCGATGATGACGAGTACTAGCCACTGTCGGCGGTAGGACATCCAGGAGTGATCTTCGGGCTGCTAACAGGAAAGGCTCAAAAGCGAGAGCGAATAGCTGGCCGGAGAGCGGACATCCTTGCCGGATGCCTCACTTAAACGGAATTGGAGCGGTTAGAAATGTGGCCGCTCGAACATGGAAACTGGCGCCCTGATAAAGGGCCAAGAGTGCGGAAGAAAAGGTAGGAGGAAAGCCAAATTGTGAAAGGACAGCAGAGAGATAAAAATGAGAAACGTTATCAAAAGCGGACTTTTGATCCAGATTGAGAAAGGCAAGAGGTTCAGAAAAAGAGCGAGCGAGGAAGTGAAGATGAAGGAGAAGAGAAACGTTAGTGGAAATAGTCCGACCAGGCACAGTGTATGTCTGGTCGGGAGAAATAACGAAAGAGAGAACAGAATTAAGGCGACGGGATAAGAGTTTTGTATAGAACTTATAGTCAGTGTTTAGGATGGAGATAGGGCGCCAGTTTCCAAGATCCAAGAGGTCACCCTTCTTAGGAAGGAGGATGATGTGTGCCAAAGTAAAGTCAGGCGGTAACGCAGGAGAGGAAAAAACAGACGAGAAACACGCAGACAGAAAAGGCAGAAGGCACGGTAGAAAAGCACGATAAAAGGACAGAGGAAGGCCGTCAGGTCCAGGAGCGGCATGAGGATTGAGAGTAGCGAACGCCTCGCGGGGTTCGCGAAGAGAGAAAGGAGAGAGTAAAGAAGTAGATAAAGTAGAGGGGACCTGAGGAAGAGAGGAGAGAAGAGGAGAAGCTAATGAGGATGAAGACTGCGTTACCGCACTGTACTTGGCGGTGTACTGTCTGGTGAAAATGCATAGCTTCGATGGGTTCGAAGTGATGGAACCATCCTGGAGGCGAAGATGACGCAAAGATGCAGCAGAACGATGTTGAGATTCCAAGGCGGTTAAGTAATCGTGAGAATCAGCTGTAGGGGAGAGATGCAAGAAATGCATCCTGCAGGCTGCATCGGATGCGCGAGGAAGAAGCAAAGCGTGGAGATTTGCCAGATAGCCGGGGTATTGCGGATCATCAAGAGAGAGCATCGACAATAGAGCACGTAGATTCGCAATTTTCATATCGCTCTCATTCCGAGAGGCATGGGAGTAGCGCCGTACAAAAAGGACCAAGTCATGTTTGACACTGAGCCACAGTTGCATCGCGTCGGACGTAGTATCAAGAAGGGGCTGACGACTTCGGAGGAACTCACGCACAGCAACACAAAATTGTTGATCATCCAGGAGCGAGTCCGGAAAAGTCCATACTCGTTGAGTCCTTGAAGGTGAAGGCGAAACACACACCGACAGACTGACAATACTGTGGTCTGAAGCGGCGGAAGGATGATGGGCAGCAGCTGCGATCGATGGGAGAAGAGCAGTCAAAACATAAAATTTATCCAGCCGTGCTGCCGTAGTGCTGCCATGGATGGAAGAGCGCCAGGTAAAAGAGATTTCCGACGGGTGTAGATGCCGGAACGCATCAACCAATTGAAAATCATCAACTAGCTGAGAAATCTGTAATACACGTTGTCTGCGGTATTCTCCAACGGTTGAATTGCGGTCAAGGGCCGGCAACAACGTACAATTGAAATCTCCGCCGATGAGAATATATTCAGACGGTGGGATGCATGACAGCTCTGTACGGAGTGTGGAGAGAAGATCAGGTAACAGACGTTCATCACAGGGGACATATATGTTAAAAACATGATAGGTCACGTTTTCAATGCAAAAGACAACGACCTGGAGGTTGTCCACATGTAAGACACGAATCACTGGCGTCGAAATCAGAGGGAGTAGGCGGTGATGGATCCCAAGTGCAAGGCCACCATTCCGTCCAACTCGATAAGCATGGTGAAAATCGTAGGGCCAAGCCCGCCAACGAGAGAACAAAGTGGTAGCAGAGCAATTGGTCTCTTGGAGCAAGAGAAGATCTGCGTGTAGAGGCGCCAAGTCCTCATACACTAGAGCATTTCTCAACCACCAAATTTGGTATACTATCTCATGGTACTCTAACTTAGACAGTAGACCGTTTTTGGAAGGGGTTGAAGCCCGGGAGTAAGGGCCCCCTTCATAAAAAAATCGCAAAATCTAGTTTTCAATTTAGAACCACCAAATTTGGTATACGATCTCATGGTACTCTAACTTAGACGGTCGACGGTTTTTGGAACGGGTCAAGGCCTGGGGGTCAGAACCCCTCCCACACACACACATACAAGATTTTCTTAAAAACTACAGTTTTCAATTCAGAACCACCAAATCCGGTATCACGAAACTCTAACTTAGACGCTAGACGGATTTTGGAAGGGGTTGGAACCCGGGGATGAGAGCCCTCCCTCCTCATAAAAATTTCGTAAAATCTACAATTTTCAATTTAGAACAACCAAATTTGGTATACTATCTCATGTTTCTCTAACTTAGACGGTAGACGGTTTTGGGAAGCGGCCGGGGCCCGGGTCAAGGGAGCCCCATACAAAAAAATTTTGTAAAAAGTTCCGTTTTTTACTCTTAAGAATACCCTATCTACGTTCTAAGGCGCTCTTTGACCCTTTGAGGGCCTTGCACCATAAACCATCAACCAACCAACTAACCAACCTAATATGCGTTTAATGGTGTATTAAAAACACAAATCAATATAGTTTAGCTTTCACGTCCAACGAACGGCTTATCAGGAAGAAATATAATGTAATGTAAATAGAGAGTTCCAGATATTCAAAATTCAAAACGGTAAGAAAAAGATGATCAATGCCAATGTGAAGTCGAACGCAATCGACATCACATAGATACATCGCATTTCTGTGTCGCGGGATTCACAGAAGCACACGCCACATGTACGGCAGTTTTATAGATGTCTCCTAGAAGGTAAGTATTCCCATTCCTTTTTCTTTCTTTTTTTGTTTCGTAAAATTAAATTAACTAAATCAAAAAATTTAAAATAAGTTTACTGGAAAATTGCAGGAATATCTTTTTCATTCATTAACTTTCACCCGCTGAACTTGGTGATTCCACAAATAGTAATACGTACCTGGCAAATAACTGGTATCCCTGCTAGTACAAATTATATTAATGATTTATTTGCGTCCAGTTCAATCTAGTATGTCCATAAGAGCTTTTGGGGCCGCATGAAAAATACATTTCAACGTGTGCCGCTACGGCGGCGGAGTGATCTAGGGGCTGGCTTCTGACCACTTGTCAAGAAGAATTTTGTATGTGGTAGCACTTACCCCCCGGGCTTTGACCAGTTCCAAAAAACCGTCTACCGTTTAAGTTAGAGTACCATGACGTAGTATACCAAATTTGGTGGTTCTAAATTGAAAACTGTAGATTTCACGAAATTTTTTATGAGGTGGGCTCTGACCCCGTGCCCGTCCCGTTCCCAAAACCGTCTGTCGTCTAAGTTAGACTACCATGAGATAGTATACGAAATTTGGTAGTTCTAAATTGAAAACTGTAGATTTCACGAAAATTTTATGTGGGGGGGGGCTGTAACCCCCGTGCCCCGACCCGTTCCAAAAACCGACTAAGTTAGATTACCATGATATAGTATACCAAATTTGGTGGTTCTAAACTGAAAACTAGATTTTACGAATTTTAATAGGGGAGGGGGTGCTCTGAACCCCCGGCCCCGACCCATTCCAAAAGCCGTCTCCCGTCTAAGTTAGAGTTTCATGATACCAAATTTGGTGGTTCTAAATGGAAAACTATAGATTTCACGAACATTTTGTATGTGAGGGGCTCTTATCCCCCGCGCCTTGACCTATTCCAAAAACCGTCTACAGTCTAAGTTAGAGTACAATGAGATAGTATACCAAATTTGGTGGTTCTATATTGAAAACTGTAGATTTTACAAAATTTTGTATGGGAGGGGGGGGGGGCTCTAAACCCCCGGGCCCCGACCCGTTTCAAAAACCGTCTACCGTCTAACTTAGAGTACCATGAGATAGTATACCAAATTTGGTGGTTCTGAATTGAAAACTGTTCTGGGTATGCTTAGCGGCTTTCTTTTTTGTCACTGTATTGTTCTGTACATATGATATGACACTTATGAATTGCATTACTGTTCGATTTCTGTTTTTTTTGTAAAGTTGCCCTCCTGGGTCCGTTTAGCGTATTTCTCTCTTGTCACTGCATAATTCTGTGCATATAATAAGTATTTGTGCTTAATTGTTTCTACCATTTCTGTCATATTTCTAAATACTGTTGCACCTGTTAGTTCCCTCTCACCCATGGTCTTTTATGTGAATTAGTACCTTGTGCATATTTAATCTTGAGTATGGTAGTAATACTTAATTGGAATTTGTGAATAGTATAGCATCATGTCTTTTCTTGTCTACAATACTGTAGTATACATTTTCATTTGCATCGCTCGTGCTTTATTGTCTGCCTCTCCATCGCCCTTCGGGGCGAAAATAATTTTATGATTTTAACAATATTTTGTTTTACGTTTCACTGGAACTTTCCAGTTGTTGTATATACCACTGTATTTATTGGCAGAATTCTACTGTCATGTACATAGAAATGCTATTTTTATTTGAAGAATAAAGACAATTTTGAAATGTAGATTTTACGAAAATTTTGTACGGGGGGTGGGGGAGCTCTGAACCCCCAGACCCCGACCCGTTCCAAAAACCGCCTCCCGCTAAGTTTGAATTTCATGACACCAAATCTGGTGGTTCTGAATTGAAAAATGTAGATTTTAAGAAAATTTTGTATGGGGGGCTCTTACCCCCGGGCCTTGACACGTTCTGAAAACCGTCTACCGTCTAAGTTAGAGTACCATGATATAGTATACCAAATTTGGTGGTTCTAAATTGAAAACTATAGATTTTACGAAAAAATTTTATGCGGGGGGGGGGGGGGGCTCTAACTCCGGGCTCCGACCCTTAACAAAAAACCGTCTACAGTCTAAGTTAGAATACCATGAGATAGTATATCAAATTTGGTGGTGCTAAATTGAAAACGGTATATTTTACGATAATTGTGTGTGTGTGTGTGGGGGGGGGGGGGGGGGGGGCTCTGACCCACCACGCCACGACCCGTTCCAAAAACCGTCTCCCGCCTAAGTTAGAGTTTCATAATACCAAATTTGGTGGTTCTAAATTCGAAAACACGAACATTTTGTATGTGGGGGGCTCTTATCCCCCGCGCCTTGACCTATTCCAAAAACCGTCTACCGTCTAAGTTAGAGTACAATGAGATAGTATACCAAATTTGGTGGTTCTATATTGAAAACTGTAGATTTTACAAAATTTTGTATGGGAGGGGGCTCTAAACCCCGGGCCCCGACCCGTTTCAAAAACCGTCTACCGTCTAACTTAGAGTACCATGAGATAGTATACCAAATTTGGTGGTTCTAAATTGAAAACTGTAGATTTTACGAAAATTTTGTACGGGGGGTGGGGGAGCTCTGAACCCCCAGACCCCGACCCGTTCCAAAAACCGCCTCCCGTCTAAGTTTGAATTTCATGACACCAAATCTGGTGGTTCTGAATTGAAAAATGTAGATTTTAAGAAAATTTTGTATGGGGGCTCTTACCCCCGGGCCTTGACCTGTTCGGAAAACCGTCTACCGTCTAAGTTAGAGTACCATGATATAGTATACCAAATTTGGTGGTTCTAAATTGAAAACTGTAGATTTCACGAAAAAATTTTATGGGGGGGGGGCTCTAACCCCGGGCTCCGACCCTTCACAAAAAACCGTCTACAGTCTAAGTTAGAATACCATGAGATAGTATATCAAATTTGGTGGTGCTAAATTGAAAACGGTATATTTTACGAAAATTTTGTGTGTGTGTCTGTGTGTGTGTGGGGGGGGGGCGAGCTCTGACCCACCACGCCACGACCCGTTCCAAAAAACCGTCTCCCGCCTAAGTTAGAGTTTCATAATACCAAATTTGGTGGTTCTAAATTGTAAACTGTCAAAAATGCTTTCTAAATACACAAACTCATTCACCTGGTCAATCACTGTGCAATTTAGACTTATATTACATTCAGTACTACCAGTTCTCCTCTCAAAACCCATAACTTTGATTTTTCCCTTATTTATAACTCGGCAACTCACTTTTGCTCTCTGCCAACAGGACTGTGTCATCAGCATACAGCAATCTGCACACACGGATATTACCTAGACATAAACCAGTATTGTCCATTTTGACATCACGCATGCATGCATCCATAAATAAATTAAACAGCCAGGGTGACATTACACAACCTTGTCTGACTCCTGCACCAATGGAAAACCATTTTTGATACACCACCATTTACTCGTACACAAGCTCTACTGCCAGCATACTTGGCTTTTACACTGTTAAGTAGATTCCCAGTAACGTCTTTAAACCTGGAGCGCCATTAACCAGAAGCGCCATCTTTAAACCTGGAAAACCACTTAAACACTGTAAATGGGTCCAAACACTTTCACCACAAACAGTTGTAAGTTTTTCATGCGTTCGTCTCACCGAATATCCAAAGTGGACACAGAATTTCATGTTTGCACGTTGCTCGAACTTCGACAACCCAATAGCGTTGAACAAACGGGAAACACACGTATACACTCTTTGCGACTACTGGCATTTGCTGCAGGCGACACATGCGAGGTTTGAGGGTTAATGACCGCTTACGCCAGACACCTCTCCTTTGCTTCGGCAGCAAGGGCGGCTCCATTCACCTTACTTTTTGATCAACCCTCGTATATATGGGAAAGGATATTCATAGTCACTGTAACATTTTAAAGAACGATTTCAAAAGAGATTGCACTAAGAGATTGCACTAAGTTAATATAACTTATCTGCGAGTGCTGATCAGTAAGTAATTTCCGATAACCTTGGCCACGGATTTATACACACCACAAACATATCTCCACCCCACCCCCCCCCCCCCCCAAATTTCCTCAGAAGACATCTCCCCATAAAAAATCTTAACACCCCTCCATTTGGCGGCGTGTAACTCTCACACTCAGAAGTGTATATAAATACCTTTTAATTTTTGAATTAATCCACTTTATTATCATATAGCACAGTGTCAACAGCAGTTATTATTTACATGAATTCCTCACTTTTATCTTGAAGTATCTTCTATAAGAATGCAATAATTTTCTTCTTTTTTTTTCATTGGAAGTCTATGTATTATCATCATTAGTGTTCTGTCTCTTTACAGGCCCAACGGTAACTCAAGTTCTCTTCCTCCAGTTTCCTCTGTCTCTTGCTTCCTCTATCAATTCTTGATAGCTTCCTGTGCCTAGTATAGTCTGTGCATATATCAGTCTAATATTTCTTTTGTAGTTTTTCTTGTTTAACCTGTGGTTGGTCGCTACACGTTGAGCAACACCAGTGGACGCACGTGAGAGCTTTTCTCACACTACATTTTCCCGCTGTTTTATAAGTAGTTTACTCAATAATAACACTTCAGAATTCTTTGTTTGCAACAAATATAGTTAATATACATAGTTACAAATGAAATTAGGCAAAAAACGCACTCGTATATCATCGCGTTATCTATAAAAATAAAAACCACAAACGCCAGTGGTCGCTTGATGAGAGAAATGTTCACTCGAAGCACACGGGAGCAAAAGGCAGACTGTTTGAAGGTTAAAGACGCGCCAATCCTTATCGAAACTGATAACAGATTGTTGAGATGATTCCACTTCTCACGTGAGGAAAATGCCACAGGTCGCTTGATGAGAGAAATGCTCACACGAAGTACACGGGAGCAAAGCGCAGACGGTTTGAAGGTCAAAGACGCGCCAATCCTTATCCAAACTGATAACAGATTGTTAAGAAGATTCTAAAAATCAGCTAGAGTGGGAATGGTATTCACAGGGTAACTTCTAAATAAATGGCGCTCTTTATATGCGAAGCGTGAGAGAAATGCTCATAGCGCGACCTACGGCTGGTTAAAGCCTGTGTTTGAAGTCAATCATTACAACCACGAAACGTATGTACATATCTCTCATTTTAATCTGTTACATGTTTTACAGTTAGGCTGCTTAATCATCCTCCAGCATGAACAAAATTTGTGGAAGTGTCGATATCTACTGTTTCAGCAGCACATGTTAATTAATACTTCTTGATTATCCTTATTTAGGGAAACATTTAGGCATGAGAGATAAAAAATAAAAACAGCACAAAAACAAATTAACCGCGTGTAGTTTTTGGACTCCAGGTTTTACAACCGTTCTTAACTATAAACAATTCTGCAGTTCTCCATATTTTTGGTTTTTCCATTTTTAATCATGGATTAAAGTTAAAATATTTCACTATAAAAATTTCAGGCTTCTACGTAGGTCATTTTAAAAATTTCGCACCCTGCGCAGGCACTTCCCTTAGGATGATGCAATCGCTCCAATCGTTGCGCCAGTTGTGAGTCAGACTTCAGCATACAAAGTTGTGTCTACGTTTGCCGACTAATTTGTCCCTGTTCCGAAAAATTCTGCCTAGAAATATGGACGAAGAAAGCGAGTGAGGTCAGATCTCGCGTAGCGACCAGCGATCCTTGTGATGTACTACAGAGGTAAAGCACGTGTTAGCCGCTCCGGTGGCGCAGTGGTCTAAGGCGCTGGGCTCTGATCATTCGTCCATAAGGGGTCCGGGTTCGAATCCCGGTCAGGCATGTATGTTGTGTTTGTCTTACGGCACTGGCTCTTTCCCTTCCCTGGAACCAGTGACCCTAAATTAGAGACGGGTGACTGCTTATAGCCCATTGAGTTGCTCACGGTGGTCTTTAAACCTCCAATCAAAAAAAAAAAAAAAGCACGTGTTAAGACGACAAATCTGCAGCGATACATTCCGTTCGTATAGGTTAGTTGGGAGAGCAACTTACTCTGGAGTGAGGGGGCGCAGACATATTTGCGTTTTCACATCCTATATTAAAATTGAAGCTTGGCGAGAAAAATCCCTACCGAAATTCATAAAACTTTGTGTGGCCCAGACTATTACGTGTTCCCAAAACTGAAGAAGCCACTCCGAGGGAAACGATTCAGAACGATTCAGGATGTTTCTAATGAGGTGACCCGAGTAGTCCGACGCCTCAACAATGGAGGTGTCCTGACTGGAATACAAGACTTGCCCAAATGTTGTAAAGGTATGGTAAAGACCTGTAAAGGTATAGTGTAAAATTAAATTCGTTTTTTAACCCTCCGAGTGGCAAACACGTATATATACGCTCGGAGATTTCTGTGCCCAAAGCGACGGCGACGCAATAATACGTTCATCGAAAACATGTTGAAAAGCGCCGAGAGAACGCAATATTGCGTGGAAACTTTTCTGGGCTCATAGTAGCGAGAACACGTATATGGGACGCTTTTCGAGGAGTCTCCGGTTATACATGTCGACAAAATTTTGCATTTCCTCCTGCCACCCAGAGGGTTAAAAACCCACAGTGTGAAAAACTTTTGAAATGACCCTCTTAAAAATTTCGTTTTATCCAACATACCCCTAATATGAAATTCCTGAATATATCCCTGCCCTTAGCGGCTGCTTATGATACGTAAATCGGTGTCCCCCAACGTTATCACGCTCTCCTGGCTGGAGGATGTACACATAGAGGACACTGAATTGGAAATTTGTATTCAATGCCGGGTTAGACCTCCTTTACCCCGGATTACAGCATTGGGACTTGGTATAGATTTCACAAGGTGTTGGAGTGCATCTATGTCTGCAGCATACCAGGCGTTCACCAGACAGTCCTTTAACTGGATCAAATATGACGCAAAAGGAATTTGATTCCGGTTCTGTTTTTCTAACATATGGAAGAAAATAAAATCTCTAGTCGTAGGCCATGGTTATCTCAACTGCAAAACTGATACTAAAGTCAATAGAATTAAAGTTGGGAACGTTCTCTACTTACCTGAGCTCGAAAGTAGTTTGTTGTCAGTCAAGAGAATTACTGATAATGGGTTTTTTGTCATATTCAAAAGAAATCGCTGCTTAATTAAACATGATAAAACTGTTCTTTATGTTGGCATATTAGATGATAATAATCTGTATAAGTTACAAACTGTTGAAAAGGATCAACATGCACAAGCAGTAAAATTATTAAAATTTTGTGATAAAAATTATTGCATCAACCTATGGCATTGGAGACTAGGTCATAAGAATATACAAGCAATCAAAGAATTAGAGAGTAAAAATCTAGCCTATGGAATACAACTGTATAATTGTAAGAAAGACACCTTTTGTGAAAGTTGTATCAAAGGAAAAATTATACAGAAACCATTCCAATCCGGACAAATAAAACTTTAGAACTCGTGCATAGTGATATTAGTGGACCTATGTTATCAGTTACTCCAAGTGATAAAAGATACTACGTAACTTTTGTAGATGATTACAGTAGGTTTACGTACACATATCTTATTTCTCATAAAAATGAAGCAATAAGTAAATTCAAAGAATATGTGTCCAGTGTAAACAACAAATTTGGCAAAAGGCCAAACGCTCTAAGATCTGATAATGGCGGTGAATACACCAGCACGGAGTTTGAGAATCACTTAAAACAGCATGGAACTGAACATCAAACTACTGTGGTATTCTGTCCTCAATCAAACGGTGTAGCAGAACGAAAGAATAGATCACTCCAAGAAATGACTAAAGCCATGTTGTTAGACGCCAGCCTGGAAGATAAATATTGGGGTGAAGCAATGATCACTGCTACGTACATTCAAAACAGAGTTCCCACTAAAAGCACGGGTAAATCTCCTACGGAACTGTGGACTGGTAAGAAACCATTTTTATGTCATATGAAAGTCTTTGGATCCAAAGCTCTGTTCTATGTATCTAGACAAACAAGAAGAAAATTCGATGATCACGCAAAGTCTGGCATATTCGTTAGATACAATATGATGAGAGATCTAGGGGGTATAGAATACTATTTCTAGAAAACGACAGAATCGCAATCAGCCGCAATGTAAAATTCGACGAAAGAAAAAAGTACCGTAGAAGCATGCGAACATCAGATGATCACTAATGATCCTGAACCTACTGTCGCAACACAGGATGTAATTTTAAAAAGCACCAATATTCGCAACCGATAAGAGAAGAAAGTGCGTCAGAACCTGAGAATAATCCAGAGCAATTGAGAAGATCTATAAGGTCAAATAAAGGAATACGACCTGAATGGTACAGCTGCCTTGCTAAACAAAATAGTACAGAACCAAAAAATTGGAATGAAAGTCGAAACTTAGAGGAATCACAAAGGCTACGTTGGATGAAAGCAACAGACGAGGAGATGGAATCTTTACAAAGGAGCAATACACGAGAGTTCGCAAGTCTCTCATGGCGCAGTGGTCTAAGCCATGGCTTCTGATCATTCGTCCGGAAGGGGTCCGGGTTTGAATCCCGGTGAGGCATGGATGTTGTGTTTGTCTTATGTCACTGGCTCTTTCTCCCTTCCCTGGAACCAGTGGCCCTAAATTAGGGACGGACGACTGCTTATAGCCCATTGAGTTGTTCACGGTGGTCGTTCAATCTCCAATCAAAAAAAAAAAAAAAAAAAAAAAGAGTTAGTAACCCTGCTACCAGGAAAGAAAGTGATTGATTGCAAATGGATTTTTAAAATCAAACATACAAGTGATGATTCTACAAAGTACAAAGCACGTTTAGTGGCCCAAGGATACACTCAGAAGCTTGGAATTGCCTACGATGAAACTTTTTCACCAGTAGTAACCCACACTACGATCAGAACTCTATCAAAGATAGCAGCATATACGAAAATGCATGTACACACATAGACATCAAAACTGCCTATTTATATGGTAATTTGGATGAAGAAACTTACGTGAATCAACCACCCGGTTATAAGATTAAAGGTGAAGAAAATAAAGTGTGTAAATTAAAGAAAGCTATTTATGGTCTGAAACAGTCAGGAAGAATATGGAATCAAACGTTTGTTAAATTCCTAGATGAACATGGCTATAAACAATCAGTAGCAGATGGATGTTTATTTACACTCATCGAGCCAAAATCTACTACATGTTTAATTGTTTATGTGGATGATATTTTGATATGCAGCAACAAATCAGAAAATACAGAAAAGGCTAAAGAGATGTTGAAAACTTATTTTGAAATCAAAGACCTGGGAGATGTCAAATACTATCTAGGGATAGAAATAGAAAGAAAACAGGATGGAGGTTTTTTACTGCATCAGAATAAGAAAATCGTAAATATCATGGAGAAATACGGTGAAAACAAAACCATGAAATCTTACACTCCGATGTCAACTGAGTACTTGAAATCGTCGAAAGATGGTGAATCGATTTTTGAAAATAAGGAAGTGTATCACGAACCAGTGGGAGCACTTCTGTATATTGCCAATGTCAGTCATCCAGATATTGCAACAGCAGTTACATTGTTAGGAAGAAAAGTGCAAAAACCTTCAGTCAAGGACTTTAAAGCTTTACAAAGAGTAATCCATTACCTACAAGCAACTTCAACCTAAAAAATACACATCAATTGTGAAACTAGTAAGCTGATGCGGGTCACGCAGTGATACTCAAGACAGAAAAGCCGCCTCGGTGGCGCAGTGGTCTAAGCGATGGCCTCTGATCGTTCGTCCGAAAAGGGTCCGGATTCGAATCCCGGTGAGGCATGGATGTTGTGTTTGTCTTACGGCACTGGCTCTCTCCCTTCCCTGGAACCAGTGACCCAAAATTAGGGACGGGCGACTGCTTATAGCCCATTGAGTTGCTCACGGTGGTCGTTAAACCTCCAATAAAAAAAAAAAGAAAAAAAAAAGACAGAAAATCAATCGTTGCCTGGAGCAGCAAGAAACAGAGCTGTGTCGCTCTATCATCTGCAGAGTCTGAATATATTGCAGCTTCAAATCCTTCTAAGTTCATCATGTGGATGAGAGCTCTATTAAATGATCTACATGCCCTGGAAACTGCACCCACTGTACTTTATGAGGACAGTAATGCTTGTGTTAGTTTAATAAAAAAGAGAAGACTCATTCGAGAATGAAGCAAATGGATGTCAAAATTCATTTCATAAGAAGTTTCTACCCTTCAACGATAAGACTATAATATTGTAAGAGCAAGGAGATGATTGCTGATGTCCTGACTAAACCACTTCTCAGAGGTATGCTTGAGACCCACAGAGCAGCTATGAGGCTCCTACCGTCAACCGATCATTATTCCTTGCCACCTGCTGAGTGGGAGAATGTTGGGAACAAACCGTGACCAAACACGATTCGCGACAGGCGCCAAGCAACGTACCACGTTCTGAAAACACGAGGATGTGACGTACGCTGTATGAGCCCACGTAAGGTAACGAGAAACGAAACTTTTATCCAGAATTGTGAATCCAATGAATGTATGCAGTGGTAAATCTTTATTATCTGGACATCATTGCAATGGAACATAATTACAACCGTATTCAGGTTTAAAAATAGGATATATATATAAATCATATCTACTCCATCAGTCATCTGTAGTCGTCGTAGTCTACACTTCTGTTAATAAACATCGTTTTTTGATACACTGGCATAAGATGAGTAATTTTCGAATCTTCTTGTTTACATTCCATTCAGGATTACTGTGTCAACCCTTGCTATCGAAGAATGACTTTACTAACATCACCGCCCCAAAACCGGCCCTGTGTCAGAGAAATAGGAGTGCCAGATTGAAAATGCGAGTACACAAAATTGGGGGTGCCACTCTATGATGTTATGGCTACAGAGGATGTTCGCATACTTTTAGAACGATTTTTCAGCAATATAATTAACATTGAAAATAAAACTATTTCTTTCTTAAATGTTCTATCTGATAGCCCTTTCTATGGACTATGAACCTACATCTTGATTTCCAAGATAACAGGGCATTTCTTAAAATTGGTAGTGCTATTCCACTCCTCTTCCACTGCTTTTCACAGTCTAATAATTGTTTTAGGTCTACGTTTAGAAAGCGCTCTTTTTAACAGTCCGCAGGCACAATAGTCCATTGGTGACACATCAGGGGACTTCGAAGGAATATGAGCAAAAGGTATAGACTTGATATCCGTCTCTTCTTAGCAGTCCGAAGACACAATAGTCCATTGGTGACACGTCAAGGGACTTTGAAGGAATATGAGCAAAAGGTATAGACTTGATACCCGTCTCCTTTTAAATTTTTTCAAGAAGATTTGGACGTAGGACTGGCAGCCTTATCCTGATGGAGTTCTACTCTTTGAAAGCTCTGTGGATAAAGTAATGGTATTTTCTTTTTAAATATAGGGGTTAAAACATTATTTTGGTAATATGTAGAATTGATTTGAACATTCTTTTCAACATTTTTTAACTTTAATTTTCCATTGTACGAGAAATCAGCAATAATCTTGAATCCTTTACTGCAACTTTCTTTGGATTCTTAGAACCAAGTTTGTACTTTTAAGTCTCTTTCTGCTCTTTTGCGATAGCAAATCGATCTTTTCTTGTTAGAGTCTTTTACGTAGATCCATGCTTCATCAAATAGTCACAATAAATTTCCGTCTGTCTCCGGCTAAGTGATTTTCATAAAGAAGTCTACACCGCGTTCTGCGCCCAGCCACGCGCCTAGGCAATAGGCGGAGAAAATTACGGTTTTTCGCATTCAGATCTTTACTAGAGATTTTTAACGACTTAGCGATTGCTCTTTGGGTCGGTGGACTTTCTTTTAAAATCAGAGACCTTATTTTAAAATAGTTGTAAACGTGCGTACCTTCTTTGGATATTCGTTTGATGTTCTTTTCCCTGTTAAAGGCAATGTTTGACGACTTTTTCCTCTATTATTAATAATATTGCTTATTTAGAGATGCCAATTCCATGATTTTCACAGCGTTTTTGAATTACAGAATACGAATATCTCTCTTCGCAAGGAGCAGAAACATAACCTTCTATCCCAGCTTGTTTACGTGCGCCATTTTCTCAGCAGGCGATATTAAACTGCTTTTTCGTGTTCATCTAACACGCTGTTGCCAGTATCAGTTCTTTGAAATTCTTTTATTTTTCTGCAATTCCTTACCAAAAATGCCCTTAAAATATGTGAACATCTTATGTAGGAGTGCCAGATTGAAAATGCGAGTAGACAAAGTTAGGGATGCCATTCTATGACGTCATAACTATCATTTGCCAGGGAGAGAGAAAAAGGGCGGGTGGAAGAAACTGATGACCGTATTTGTAACAGGGAGATCGATACCCATGGTCTAACAGCTTAACGTGCCCATCCGACACACTGCGGGTGTTCAGTGGTTTAGGGCAACACAACCTACCCGGAATCGAGCACAAGACCATCTGGTTAGAGGGTTGTTGCTCTAACCACTAGACCACTTGCTGCCCTAGAGTGTCCACTCTCTCCGCTATGCTGCTTTTATCGCCTCGGGATTGTTATCACGTGACAGACACTAATGTAGTTTCACGTCCGTCTACTGGAGCGCTAGAAAACATTCATGAGTTGTATCTCTGTATCTTTTCCTGTGTTCATAACAACGGATTAACGGAACAACTGTTGCGACACATGAAGCAATTCTTTACCCTGAAGTGGTGGAATTTTGTGTTCAACATTTGCTTCTAATACTAGGCTGCCACTCATGCAAATTTTCCTGGAGGCGCAGCTTTTGATAGGCTTCCATAGGCCATTTCTGGGGAGGGGGCTTACGCCCCATTAATCCTATTTGTAGCCATCCGAATAATCTTACAATAATCTCTAAATAAGTTTTTCGTATGTTAAACAAAGTAAATTTCTGAACCTTTAGTAAGTTCCGATTATTACTATTTAAAATAAATAGTCAATCATCAAAAAATAAAGAAAGAAGACCAAAAAAGTCAACGATAAATTTACGTTTGGCCATATTATGCTATAGAAGGAATCGTAAAGAACTGATTCTTGGCAGCCCCGATGGCGCAGTGGTCAAAACGCTGGCTCCTGACCATTCGTCCGAGATGGGTCCGGGTTCGAATCCCGGTGAGGCATGGACGTTGTATTTGTCTCACGGCACCATTTCTCTCCCTTCCCAGGAACCAGTGACCTTAAATTAGGGACGGGAGACTGTTTATAGCCCATTGACTTGCTCACTGTGGTCGGTAACCCCCCCCCCCCTCGTCCCTCCAAAAAAAGAAAAGAAAAAGAGAATTGCTTAAGGACACGTCCCGCGGATTGTCAGGTGTGTAATGCGGTTCCTATATCTTTTTTTTTCTTTTTTTTTTTACTTTTTAGCCACAGATTATTTTCAAGAGTTGACAACACTGTATGATCCTGGAGGACGTGGAGATCAGTTGGACGCTCAGAGATTTTGTGTCTCGTAAGCTGTTTTCTTGCCCAGCGGTGAGTCTCTCTCTCTCTTTATTGCTTTTAATTGCCCTTAACACCCCTTCAACACTGCTCAATACTCCTCACCGCAGCAAAGCTTTGTCTCTGAATGACTGGCACTTCTTGGCATCGCCATCCCAATAAACCAGACAACCCGACCAGCGCGCAGAGAACACGTTGGATATACTTTTCACACTGTCCCTTGTTTAAATTGCGGGGACTATGAAACAAAACGGTTTGCTTCCTCACTGCCTGCACGATGAATCTGTTGGTCGTTCAAAAAAAGCTGAAAAATAAAAATCCTCCCAAACATAAGAAAGGCGAGAAGATTGGCATTTAAATAGCATTAATATGCGACGCTAAAATTAATTCTAAAGATCTCGAAGACACACCAATGAGCCATTTCATTATGACCACCTAACTAATAAGCTGTAGTGCTACTCCTTTTAGCCTGAAAACAAAACAAAACAAAGCGGCCACTCGGCGTGGCATCGATTCAGTGAGGTGGCGATAGGTGTCCTGGGGTATCTGGTACCATAATGTCAACAGCAGGTCCTCCAATTCCCTTACATATCGGGGTGGTAGTGATTTAGCGCGAACCCGCTTTTCCAATTCGAACTACAAATGTTCGATTGGGTTCATGTCAGGTGAATTTTTAAGGCCAGGGAACTAACAGAAAGTCACCAGCATGTTCCTCGAACCACTCCTTGACAATTCTGGCAGTGAGGCCTGGCGCAGTATCCTATTGGTAATGGCCATCAACAGCAGGGAACACAGTTCCCATGAATGGATAAATTTGGTCCGCAACGATGTTCAGATACCTAACAGCTGTTAGGGATTCTGCTATTGGGATAATGGGGACTAAAGCGTCCCAAGAAAACATCGCCCACAGCATAACACAGCCGCCACCGGCCTGTTTCCGCCCAATAGTGCATCCAGGTGCCATAGCATCCGTTGGTAATCAGCGTATCCGCGCTCGGCCGTCTACGGGATGCACCAAGAATTTTGTATCTTTAGACCAGGCCACTTTCTTCCAATCATCCACGTTCCAATCTCAATGATCTTGGGCCCATTTCACGCGTTGATGGCGATGACGTGCACTGATCACGGGGACCCGGCTGGGTCTTCGTCTACGCAGGCCCATGCGCAGAAGGCTGCAATGAACTGTGTGCTGTGACCAGGGTTGTGTAATTACGTGTAAAAAAAGGTTTTCTACGTGACACGTAAATTACGCGTAAAAAACGCGTAAAATACGTAAAAAAACAAAAAAACATGGCTTTGTGCTGTTAATTAACTTGCTATGTACGTATTGCACAAAAAAACCCCAGAGATCCTTTAAAAACCAACATGCCCTTTAGTATTTTTATATGATCTTATTGGAACAGTGCAAACTGCCACGTCCACGTGACACACCACCAGGATACCACATACACATCAGTACACATCTTATTGGTTTTTTTTTCCTAGCCTTCATAGTCACACGGGGAAATTCTTTTCTTTATGATAATTAGTGTGTGGCCCACTTTAAAATACTATGTTTGGCAAAGGAAGTCAGAAGCTACGCCGCGGTGTAGTTTAAAGTGAAACGAGACGATAGGAACAATCAAAATGACACGTTGCCTCGTGGCTCGCCTTTGATATCCATGTGCGTGCTGCCGGCCGGCGGCTCCTGTCTCTACAGTGATTCACTGCTAGGCAGACGCAAAAGTTCAACAGCGCCGGCCACCGACAAAGCTTCAGCAAGTTCTCGTTGACTCTGCGGTAAAACTATAACTATGCGAACTACACATGTTTTCTGTTCTTTAAAATGCGGGAGGTTTTAGTGTTGGCTTCAGTTCAAAGCTGAGAGCGTTCTTATTAAACACCGTTTTTTTCCATCCTCACTAGTCGTTGAAGGAGGCTCAACATTTTAATTGAAGACTCTTCCCACTATGAATCGCGGCGGTCGAACTCTTCATAATGTGTACGAGAAACTCGGATTTATTCCATTTAAAGTGGAACACAAAAACTGTGCCAAGTGTTGTGAATGTGAATTAACTGTCAAGAATACAGCAAGGGAACGTCTGAAAGCTCACAGGAAGGTCTGCGCTCGGACTTCTGCCAAAGCTCCTGAACTGCTGCCACTGCCACCACCACTACCGGCGAGTTCCAGTTTTACCCTGCATCGATCGGACTCGGAAATGTCTATAGACATTGACGATCCTCTGGTTCTAGTTGCAAGCCCCAGCCCCAGTTCCTGCTTAACCGTGTCCGTGGTAACGAGTGTACCCTCCTCGTCTCATGAAGAGGAAGACAGTTTCTACTTTGAATTACCCATCACTGTAAGTTCTAAACCTTCCACGGTTAAACGACAGATAACCAATTTTTGGACAGGATGAATGCCTTCACAAAGCAGGAAATAGATCTTGCTATTGCCAAGGTTTTCTATGGTTGCAACATCCCATTTAGTGTGGTAGAATCAGTGCATTTTAAACAGTTCTGTCCAAAAATGCGGCCTGACTATAAACCACCAACAAGAAAAGCCCTTTTTGATAAACTTCTGGACGAAGTGTATGATGAAGTTACTAAGATTACTATCAGTGCTGCAGACACAGACTCCGTTTTGCTCATAAACTGTTGGAAAAATGAATCGAACAACACGAAAAATGTTGTAACACTTCTTCACAATCCCTGTGGAAGTAGTGGCAAAGCTGAAAGTGTTTTTCTTGATGCTTTCGATATGTCTGGTTCGCCAGAAACAGGTGAAGCACTTTGTGATGTGGTCGGTGCATAAAAAAACTAGCTGAAGAACGATACAATGTGAATGTTTATTGTACACTTTCTGACAACGCCAGTAACATGGTTAAAATGGGTAAAAATCACGGCCTGTGGCATTCTGCCTGCAATGCCCATAATGGAAATCTTCTAGCTAAGCATTTTCTCTCGAAAAACATTGTATCTCGTGTGAATATGGTGTGAGGTCTTTCAAGCACCCTGATCGAGAACATGAACTGACAGAAAATGGTGGCTCTAAAGTATGCCTCGCTGCAGACACTCGCTGGTGTTCTCAGAGGGATGCCTGTTTGTCCTTGACAAACGATCTACGTGCAATGAGGAAAGTTGATGCCACTGATGAAGCTGAGAAATTGTCTTCTCAAATTAAGTCCCTCCTCTATGATAGTGCCTTTCTCAAAGAAGTTGCTGATACAATCGCAGTGCTTAATCCAGTAAGTCAGCTAATAAATGTATGCCGGAAAAAAGTAGTAACTGCTGCACATGCAGTTGAATTGTGGATGGATTTACGTCTACAGGAGGACCATAAGGACCTCATACCTCACGTAGAAAAAAGGAGAAACCAATCGCTAAATGTATACAGCCTTGCAGCCAATGTTCTCCATGCTGTGTACCAGGGGCAAAAAATGAACGAGAAACATCATGAACAAGTAGAGGACTTCATTTTAGAGAACCTCGGCACCTCGGGGATAACCAGTTTTCAACAGTATCGAGAAAAATCTGGAAAGTTTGGAGCGCTTATGAAGAAGGGTGTTAAATCACCACGGACATTCTTATACTTCGCCAGTCGGCACCATAAGGAGTTGTCAGCAGTTGCTTTGAAGTTAATCAACATCCCAGCATCTTCATCTCAACTTGAAAGGCTTTTCTCCAATTGGTCTTTTGTCCATAATACTGCAAGAAACCGGCTCAGCTTCGAACGTTCGAAGAAATTGGTTCAAATATATTATACTTTTAAGTTACAAGATCACAACGGCGAGGATTATTAGTGTGATGAAGGGTGTGTGAGAACTGAGAGCGACAATTACAAACATTTAAAGAGTTACATTTAAAACAAGTAGTTCAATGTTTTGTCAAATCCAAAGTTTTTTCCTTTAAGGGTATAAGTATAGCACAATCAATATGATAAACGTTTAGAGTTTTAAAAGGGTAAAATTGTGATTTTAAAGTGCACACTTGGATAACATGTCAAACACACATATTATTAAATGAAAATGTACAATATTTTGCATTATAGACATGCCATAGACATTCATGTCAAAATATAATATTTGGTGAACAAACTGAACATAAAATTGTTTATTTTATAGAATTACATAAGTATGAAAACACACTCGACGAATTTGAAGCTGTTAATAAAATTTTGAATTCTCTTCAATATGCATTGTGATTTTTATCGATGCTAGTGCAAGAGGTAGATTATTTTCTCCATTTTTAATATACAAGAAAGAACAGACCAATTATAATTTCTAAAACGAAATCTGTTAATAGGTGGCTGAGCTGTATGAACAATCTTAAGAGAATAATGATTTCGTAGTGAAATATACAAGACATTTGAAGTTTAAAATGTAATATAATTAAAGTGGTTTTTATATTATATTATTTATACACACACATGAAAGAAAATTAGTTTTTTACGTCTGCGTATAAAACTGGTTTTCTACGCTAAGTAAATTACCCGTATATTACGCGTAATTTACGTAAAATACGTAACGAGTAAATTACCTTGCCAACCCTGGCTGTGACACATTGCCCTGATCACCACTGTTGTAGCTACGGGCGATTTGTCGCACTGTGGCCCTGCGGTCACTGTGAACGTGAACAATGCGCTACAGTCTCCGCTCCCCTCTGGCATCAATGAGCTGCGGACGATACACTGCTGGACGACGGCTCGTCGTTTGTCCATCTGTGCACCACTTTTGATAAGTACTCACTACAGAGGCACGTGAACAACACACAAGCGCCCCGTTTCCGAGATGGTAGTTCCGAGGCGTCGTGCCATCACAATTTGCCCTTTATCAAACTCCGATAAATCGGTAGCTTTTCCCATTCTGACTACGAATACTCTACTAACCGAAAGTCGGTTCTCGGGCTGTATATATGCTACTCTGTGAACTTCTGTAACCGGGGCTTATATATTTATCAGAAGCGAGATTCTGTAGCCACTTTTAGAAATGTTGAAATGGAATCATTTCCTTTCAATTCCCGCCATTTGGACGAAATTCAAACAAAGTATTTCCTTTCAATTCCCGCCATTTGGACGAAATTCAAATAAAGTATTTCCTTTCCCACGCGTCGCAGCAAAGGGAGCCGCTGAACAATTAAGAACATAGAGTTTTGAGTGTGAAGGAGTGGCTGCGCTTTCTTGGAAGTCGGACGAGGGGACAGTTTTTTGAAGGGGGTTTCTGACTCCGGGCATGAGAGGGGAGACTCTGTGGTGAAACGACGAGAGAGAGAGGATATACTTTTAGGACGCTCCAAGAAAAACCTCGGGGGTTTTGGTCGGAGCGGACGAAGCAAGGGAGTTTTAGCAGTGGTGGAGTATGCTTCGGGTCGAAAGGGAGAGAGGAAGGAATAGTTTTTGAGTGGCCGGAAAGAGAGAGAAGGATTTTCGGCGGTGTAGAATACTGAGGGAGAACGGAAAGAATGAAGACACGAAAAGGACAGAAGCTTGGTGACATTCCCCGTATGATCTGAATAAAGGTTTTCCTCACTGCAAAATTTAGCCTCAGTCGATTCACTTTTCTACGCTTTGTATTGTTTTTATCTGCTCCAGTTGGAAGAATTACGGATTAAACCACCGATACCGAACATACTGCTGAACAAAATCAAAGGAACCCTCTACGCAGGGTGCTGTAATAGACATCAGCTCTAAGCCCTGTAACACTTCACGTGCGCCACCGTTCAGTCTCCAGGAGCGCTAATTTCTGTAGGCTGGGGGGTCATAATGTAATGGCTCATAGGTGTATAATGGCTGTAAGTGAAATTAATTAATTTAATTATCTAAAATTTAAAACGAAATTAAAAAGGACAACTTCAGCTTTAAAATTCTGCAGTTTTATTTTTAGTTCTGTTACGGAAAAGGAGCGGAATGGGAGTGCTCAAGGTAGTGGAGGAAATTAAGCGCTGTAGCGCCCCCTTCATGTTTTTTAATCTAGCGACACCCCTGCTTCCATACTTGCAGCCTCAACATGTGCAATTACTCTGCACGAAAGCGTTTCCGGCCAAATGTGGGAAGGAACTTTTTCATCAATATGGGTAGTAAAACACGTTCCCGAATTTTAAGCGGCACTTTCTGAAACACTTTGTATTACAAGCCAAATAAATAACCAGCCTCTTCTTCTCTCTTTCAGAATCATGGGGATGATAAATATTTAGTTCACACTCTCACTTAGATTACTCTACGCTTTTGCTTATTTATTTAAGTGTTTTTCAAGCGCGACGCAAATGTTAAAACTGGTAAAAGCGGAACAAATGACAGGACAAGAAATACGTGAACGAGAGGTTATTTATAGGAACTGGCAGTCCAGACTACGAGAGCGAAATTAAAGAAATAACGCAGAATATCTCTCTCAAAATAGAATTATGCTTGGGAGGAAAACCAGATAACTCAACTTTCGTAATATCTGTTACTATCTGTAACTGCAAAAATGTATTTTTTTTTAATTTGTGAATGTAAAAAACGCGTAGCGCTATGCTTATACGTATTCTCAGGTAAACTATTGTTTTGTTACTTATGATAGCCGTGGCGTGGCCAAGGTAGGGATTTGGAGTGTCAACCTCCGCCCCCCCAAAAAAAAGAAGAAGAAAATTGGAACCTTACGATATTTCTAAAACGCGACTTTAAAAAGCAAAGATTTTTTTAGTATGTATTTGAAATTGTTTTTATATCTCATGGCAACAACTGAACGTGTTTTCTCCGTGAAGACGAGGAAGCGTCAAGGAGCCAAGGATCAGAATGTCCTATTGCAATGAAAAGCCAATACATCTGTACAGTGATGTATTCAGGCATCTTTTCGGGGTACTTAGCCCCCGAAAATCCATGAACGCCCCTCGTAGGTTTTTAGATGATTTCCCTTTATATTTAGTATAATCATTTTCGTTTATAGCTGAATATTTGAAAAAATTCATTTAAAAAAAAAAAAGGAAAATGAGGAAAAATATTATAATAATAAAGAAGAAAGAAACATCCACGTGGACTTCAATTTGAAATTTCTATCATCCTTCAATAAAACATTAAACAGTTCTCGCTGAAGAGGCTGTTTTAAGCACCGACAACTCGGACTACTTCCGCAATAAAAACCTAATTCCACAGAGTAGAGATGTTTGCACTGCAATACATCATCATATTTTAGAAGCTGGCTTCAGCTTTATTTCAGTCTTCTATGTCGACATTCAACGCATACGGTTAAGCCTCAGTGTAGCTAACATGACGTTAGTTCTTCCACATACAACGAAATATTTGCTACCTAATTTCTAACAATAACAAAGTATTAGAAATTATTCCCACAAAAAGGATTTTTTCTGGCGATGGGTGGTTTACACTCTGTTAAAAAAAATCGAGGCACCTCAAACTGGCATCCAAACGATTAGTGAGTTTGCTTTTTACTGTAATACTATGTGCTGATCTAAATAATCTAAAGGGGCTGAAACCAAGTGGCAGGGAAATGGTTTGCACCATACGTTTAATCAGGTAACACTGTGATGATTCCTTAAAAATAAGAAACACGCTTGTAGAAAGGCAAGGACATTTTTACACTCCTAATATTTTTTTGAAGGGAGGGCGGATATTTTCTCCAGTACAGCATTATCTTACTAGAATCCTTAATATTTTACACCACCCCTTGGTGAAATCCATGGTGCATTATTGAATTAAAGCAAAGGTGTAACATTTTCACATTTTTAATCACTTGTCTGCGTAGATTTCTTGGAATTTGCATTTGCGATATACGAGCATAAGAACATTTTTATACTCTATTTAAAATTTTTATATTTATTAATGTATATATAAATAACAAAATTGTGATTGTATGTAAACAGTCAAATCAGTCGACAAGTTTATTGTACCCCCCTCTGAATGAAACGCTGCATCTGTACACTGAAAGTTTCTTTGGCGACCAGGCGATGCCAAATTTATGTTCCATGACTTATTTCAGATTACTCTAAAGCACGCGGAAAAACAAGTTTTGATTAAAATACAAAGAATCACATCAAAACAAAACCAACGCTTTAACATAAATACAGAATACCCAGAAGACTATTACAGGATTTCAATTTATGTACCGTTTTTAGACATATTTATTAGTGCTTTGGAAATAGATTTCTCGTACACAAATTGGTCTTATCACGATTCCAGTCATTTTTCTTAACTTGTTTTCTGCACAGATAAATAGCAAATATAAGTGATAAGAATATAGGTAACAAGAATATTAATAACTAGCGTATAGCCCGTCCTAGGACGGTTGTTTTTAAGCTTTAAATAAATATTAATATACAGGGGATTACAAAGTACAGGTTTGTCCGCGCCGGGCATCGAATTCGGGTCCCCTCACTCCGGAGTACGTCGCTCTCCCAACTGAGCTACGCGGACATGTGCTCTCACTGCTATCTGCTTTTATCTCATGTGCGTTCTGCGTGGCAGGCACGTCACAGGATGTTGCCCGTCCTATGACAGAGTGAAATATTTGATTGAAGCAGACTGAAAAAAAATCAAATAGATGCTGGATTTCTGTAAGGAAATATAGTAAAAACTAAAATATATTAGGTGTGCAACTTAATTCTCGGCCCAAAACCGCAAGCGATCACAGAACGTCGGCAAATGTAAAAAGCTGTGATCGATAATGGCTGATTGCAGCTCCATCTAACAACTTTCCAGGCAACCGTAACCGTTCACAGCTGTAGTGACAGTAGGGACGAAAGTTGACGGTGAAAGCAATGTCGTTCGAGAAGCAACACACGAGGCACTGCCTCCTGTTCGCGTTTCAGCTGAAACAAAGTGCCGCGGAAGTCCAGCAAATGATCTGTGCTGCTTTGGGTGAGGCTGCTGTGTCCTACAGTATGTTGGTTCCAGCGGTTTAAGCAGGGAAATTTCGATCTCCGGAATGCAGAACGTCAGGGACAGCCACAAAAAGTTGACGATGAGGAACTGGAACAACTGTTGGACGCGGATCCCTGTCGCACACAGTCAGAGCTCGCTCAGGAACTCGGAATAACACGGCAAGCCATTGCAAAGCACCTGCACAAGCTTGGACGGATTCACAAGGAGGGCCGTTGGGTGTCCCACCAACTCGCAGCTGCGAACAAGTCTAGGCGCTACGATGTTGTTGTGTCCTTGCTCTCCAGATTCAAGAAGAAGGATTTCCTCCACAAGATTTTGACCTGTGATGAGAAGTGGATCCTCTACGATAATCCTAAGCGGCGCAAATCGTGGGTTTATCCAGGTCAGCCTACCATCAGTACCGCCAAGCCGAATATCCATGCCAGAAAGTTGTTGCTGTGCATATGGTGGGATCAGCGCGGTGTCGTACACTATGAGTTGCTCAAACCTGGTGAAACGGTCAATTCTGAGCGTTATTGTCAGCAACTCATTCGTGTGAGTGATGCAACGGAGGCGAAAAGGCCATACACCGACAAGGGCAGAAGGTCGGTCTTGTTGCTTCAGGATAACGCACGTCCTCAAATCGAGAAAACGACTTTAAACACGACCACCGACCTGTGATGGGAGATTTTGTCCCACCCGGCGTATTCTCCAGACTTCGCCCCGTCGGATTATCACCTCTTTCGCTTCCTGCAACATCACCTGAGTGATACGCACTTCACTTCTGTCGATGAGGTCCACACAAGTATTGATGACTTTGTCAACTCGAAACAGCCCTCTTTTTTCCGCAGTGGCATTCGGCAGCTCCCTGACCGATGGCTCAAATGTGTTCAACACGACGGAGATTATTTCCCTTACTAGGTACGTATTCGATTTGCTATAATTTGCTGTCAACGTGTCGTGCCTGTGGCCGAGAATTAAGTTGCACACCTAATAGTAAGAACTCATTCATGTTAGAACTAAAAATTATATATGCTATTTATTCACGCTTTTCAAAAGACCTCGAGATAAATAACATTATGTGTAAAATATTTGTTGTTGTTTAACAATTGTAGATTAGAGCGTTTAGATAGATCGATATTTTGCAAAATGTGTAATGTAATCAGCACTAAACTCGGAAAGTTGTTTTCGTGTAAACTTACCTTAATAACTTTTACTTTGATTTTTCGCGTTAAATTGATTTTTCTCCGGCACACTTGTCATTCCCTTCACGGCTTGTTTTAGACTGTCCTATTCGACGGTTAGTTTGAAAACTTCATACCGAACATTTTTCTACAAAATAATGAGATATCTGGTATTTCAAATGGGAACTATGTAAATTCTCGACAATGTGCTGTTGGAGGGAACATCTGCTTTCAGATGTAATCTTGCTCACTTTGACATCTCAAGATTTCAGTTTTCATTGCAGGTTAGAGCGTTTAGGTAGATCGATATTTTGCAAAACTCGGAAAGTTAGTTAAATTAAAAAAGTAAAAAATAATTAAAGCGTACAAATTAATATTCGAATTGTGCTAAATTAAATTAATGTACAAACGTAACTTGCCGTGACATTAAGATTTTAATTTGAATTGTGTAGATCGGATAAATAGAACTCGAGTCATTGATTATCCAATGTTTTTAAATTAGCACGCGATCACCTTGACATCTCAATGTGATCCCGTGCAAACTCAACTTGCTGTCATATTAAGAATTCAATTAGAATGTTGTAGATCGGAAAAATAGAACTCGAGCCATTAATAATCCAATGTTTTTAAATTAGCACGCGATCACCTTGACATCTGAAAGTGATCTCGTGCTATTATATAGCAGGCAATGATTTTGACATCGCGAGAGCACTCCACGAATTGATCGATAAGTGATGACGAAACAATGCAGACGTCGGTGTGACGTAAAACGTTCCAGAGAGACGGATCTGGGTGTTTGTATTATTAATAATTTCCAGCAATATTTATTTGAATATTTTTGCGCGGATGCTGCATACATGTTAGAAATCCACTCATAACACATCTAGTTGTAAGCACACAGGACAAAAAATTAGTCACCCCTGTCAGCACTTACCTAATAACGGGTGACGGCGCCTTTCGCCTTCATAACAGCATGAATCCGGTGTCGTAGAGACTCCACGAGGTTGTGGATGCATTGAAAATCGATTAGTAGATGTTCAATACATCCACAACCAGTGTGCGTCCATTGCTCTTGAAGTTCCGCCAGAGTACGTGGGGGTCTGTTCCGGCGTTTCGCCTTCTGTTCCAAATGACCCCACAGATTTTCAGTAGGATTTAAATCTGTGGATTTGGCCGGCCAGTCGAGGCGAGACAGTGTTCTTGATTGTTCGTCGTGCTACTCAGACACATTTTTAGCCCTGTGCACACGGCAATTGTCGTCTTGGAAGGCAGTAGTGGCAATGTGGTGCTGCTCCTGGAGTTGTAGGGCAAAAAACAACACTTCGTCATTCGGAATGCGGAGGTATGCATTCTGGTTCAAAAACGTCGTCACTGCAAGGAGAGGGCCCACTTCGTGGTACGAAAAACATCCCCAAAACATCATAGAACCCCCTCCAGCTTGAACAACACTTTCGACACAATCAGGATTAAAGGCTTCATTGAGCCTGCGATGCATTCGTCGCCTTCCATGATTGGAGTACAAACAAAAATGAAACTCATCAGACCAAATTACTCGTTTCCAATCCTCCATAAAGTTTTGGTGCCTCTGAGCCCATTGATAACGTGCGACTTTGTGCCTTGCTGTTAAGAGAGACCTCTTCCGTGGTACTCTATTCCAGATGTCTATCGCATGCTGTTCCAATCGCAATGTCCTTCCGGAAATCGGTTGGAGTGGACTTTCATTGACTGTTTGGAGCAATTGTTGACTGGTTTGAAACCAATTATTTGCAGTTACTTGGCGTGAAACATGGCAACGGACCCAGTTGGTGAGAATCGTTTCCCGGCCACATTTACATCGCCGATTTTCAGTTAAGCGTGAAGTATACCACTGTTTGCAGACCCGCTGGACAGTACGCTTCAACACACCAACAAATTGGGCGACTTCATTCACTTTGAGTCCGCAGGCACGGCCAAACATGATGGCTCTCTTTTGCCACTTAGTAACGTCTGTCTTACGACCCATATTGCAGACTAAATTCAACACACACGTTGCTCTTCACCACTGCACGAGATAGAAATGATCCTTTAGACCACGTCATTGCTATTTATCTCCCAATAGTGCTATCACGGCGCCCTCTGTGCAACCGGTAACTTCCTACTGTCATTTCTGTTAAGGGTGGCTAATTTTTTGTCCGGTGTGCTCATAAAAAAAAAATCGTACCCCCAGCCCACCCGAAAATTAATTCTGGGCACGCCACTGTGTGATAGGCATATTTTTTTAGAGGCTTGCTTCAATTTCTCTCGCATAGGAATAAAAGATTCGAAGATTTGAGCTTTTGTCTTATACGTTTTTCAAAAAGATTCTGTAAAACCTCGGTTATTCGTTTTTATAAGAGATGGCCTATAAAATAGATAAATGTAAAAAAACGTGTAAATGAAATTTTAACATTTTAAATACTATTGTAAAATGTATGCTTTAAAAATAGTATAAAATGTTCCGTCATAAAGATTTATTTAAACTCGAATCGGCGGCAAAATGATAAAAGAAAACTTTACAAATTATGATATATTTTTTTCCCATTCCAAAAATCATAAACCCTATGAAAATCAAACTTTTCATTTGACGACTCAATTAGTCTATAACAATTCTAATTCTAGATTAAGTGAAATCCTCACAACTAAGAATCTGAGACCAGTGCTTTAGTATGGAACTCATGAATAAACAGCTTTTCTTGTTTCTATACTTTGTCTCATGCCCGACTTTAATAACAGCCGACCTTGAGGGATTCATAAAGAATTGTTAAGGATTTTGTTTTCCTGAACCACATTTAAACACATCTTTTACTCACTTTCATATTACACTGAAGAGCAATTGAATTAGAGATACCTGTCTAGTAACGTGTAGCACCACCTTTCGCCCTGATGATTGCGGCGATTCGTCTCGGCATGGACTCGACAAGACACCACAAGCGTTGGGAAGCCATACATATCCACGACCCCTAAACAAGCTCCCACAGCCCACAAAAAATTTGATGGAGGGGGTCAGAGCCTCGAACATCTCTCTTGATGGCATCCCAGATGTGCTCGATGGGATTGAGGTCAGGTGACCTAGCTGGCCAAGAAAGCGAGGTCACGTCTTTGGAGTGTTCATCCAACCATTCGGATACAATTCGGGAGCGATGGCACGGTGCATTGTCTTGTTGCGGGATGAGGTCCCCAGTGGGATGTTGAAGACGCACAAACGGGAACAAATGGTCGTCCAGGATATCCCGGTAACGTTAACCTGTGAAGGACGATGTCACACGTACCAGGGGTACCATTTCAGTTAACGTAAACAGTCCCCCGACGAGAATGCCACCCCCACCAGCTTAAAGAGTACCCTGCTGGCAGGAAGGATCCATCGCTTCATGTCGTTTGCGCCATACTCGTATCCTGCCATCCGCATGTACCAACGTGAATCTCGATTCATCAGTCCAGACAACATTTTTCCACATGTCTAGGGTCCAGTGGCGATGTTCCCGCGCCCATGCTAATGTTTGCACCCTGTGATGTGCGGTCAGCAGCGGTAACCTCGTGGGACGATGGCTTCTGTACCCCGGAGCGAGGAGATGGTTCTGGCTGGTGTGGCAGCTTACACGTTTTTATGCACCAGCGTTAAATTGCCGAGTGATTTCTTGCACTCTGGCCTGTCTATCCGTTGTTACGATACGAGCTAGCCGACGATGACCCCACTCATCCACACGGCAGTTGACCATTGCAGGGATGGTTTTACTGGATTCGATGTACTCACGGTGCACCCGTGACACAGTGGCTCGTGAAAATCCTAGTGCCTGCACGACTTCCGAGATGGAGGGACCCATTCGTCGGGCCCCGACAATTGGCCCACGATCAAATGCGCTTAGATCCTTCGTCTTACCCATACTGCGTCCGACTCTTACTGATTCCCCTCGCATCACTCCTTATATTGTCGGATCGCTGCATACGTCATGTCGTTTCTGTTTACATGGCCGCCCACAGCGCCACATTTGCATAACGCCAGCTGTCTCTAATTCAATTGCTCTTCAGTGTATTTACTTAATCTAAGGATTTATCTAAAAATGCAGAATTTATTCAAGCTACTGTTTTGCAGAATAGATAGGGAAGGAACACTATGAACGAGTTTCATTAAAAAACTAAAGAACACTAAGTTAAAATATTTCTCACCAATATAGTACTATTCAAATTAAATTTCATGTGGATCCACGAGATAAAATCTCACAATAAGTACTTATAAATTATAGCAATATTCTTTTACATCTTTCATACAGATCTGTCAAAAAATCTTTTTCCGAAGGGTGGGGGAGAGTCCCCCGCCCGCAAAGATGCTAAAAGGGAATGAACTCAAATTTACATAGAGAAAGCAATTAAAAATGAAAGTTAATTTAGAATATACGTCATATACGCTATCTACCAACAAGTAATTGGACACCCCTGAAATCGACGATATCTGCGATCCTGATACACGTCACGGCCGCCGCCGCCGCCGCCGCCGCCGCCGCCGCCGTTAAATATCGTGTGGGAAACCACAACGCAACCAGTCGCATGCAAGATGCCACGCAGTTCGGAGCTCTCTGATTTCGAGAAATGTGTAATCGTCGGGTGTCACAGAAATGGCCGATCCATATGTGACATATCCAGCGAGTTGAAGTACCCAAAATCGACAGAGGTCTACGTGATTGGCAAGTGGAAGATCAGAGGTGACTGTCGGAATGTAACCCGACTCGGCAGACCCAAAAAACCGGGAGTTAGAGACCGACGGGGATTGGCTAGAGGAATTCGGAAGAACCGCACCAAATCGATGGGCCACATCCGTGAGGAGTTTCAACAGGCATCTGGAAGTGTTCTTTTGATGAATACCATCCGTAAGGAAGCCCATCTGTTCGGTTATCATGGACGTGCTGCCGCCCACAAGCCTTTGATCACCAAGTCCAACAGCGCTGCTCGGCTAACGTGATGCAAAGAACGTCGACAGTGGACCGTTGAACATTGGAAACAGGTTCTCTGGAGCGACGAATCAAGGTTCACCCTCTACCGTTCGGATGGCAGGGTCTGGGTTTGGCGTCTGCCCGGAGAACGCCTCCTGCCTAAATGTATTGTGCCAACTGTGAAGTTCGGCGGCGGTTTAATTATGCTATGGGGTGTTTCTCCTGGTATGGCACGGGACCCTTGGTCGCAATTCCTGGTAGACTCAACGCCGAGACCTACTACACCATTTTGGATGACCATGCACTTCCTACGTTGCGGCAGTTTCACGGGGTGGACCCATGTTACTTTCAGGATGAATATGCCACCTGTCACGTTGCGAGGTCCACCATGGCTTGGTATGGTGACAATGGGGTTAATCGAATGGACTGGCCTGCGCAGAGGCCGGACCTTAACCCTATCGAGCACCTCTGGGACGAGTTGGAGCGTCGACTTAAGGGGTTGCCCCCACCGTCCGAAATCGGTGAAGGAACTGACCTGTCCTCTTCAAGCCGAGTGGAAGAAAATACCGCTAGCCGTCGTACAACGCCTGGTTGAGAGTATGCCCCAGAGGGTCGCAGCTGTAATCGCCGCTCGTGGAGGCTCCACCAACTATTGAAGGTGAATAAACTTCGTTTTCTTTTGCTATCACAGGTGTCCAATTACTTGTTGGTAGATAGTGTACTATCACTCAAACAAAAAGACTACCTGGTTGTTAATGGTTATACCTATTAAAAGATTACTCTACATATCTTACACTGAAGTGCCTAAAGTCATGGGATATCGTGTAGATACTCCTCTAGCCCGGCGAAGTGCACAAATTCGACGTGGCATCGATTCCATAAGTGGCCGGAAGACTTCTGGAGAGTTGTTGAGCCATGCCGTCTGAATAGCCGCCCACCGTTCCCTGGTATTTGTAGGTGCAAGATCTTGGGTGCGAATGGATCTTTCCACCACGTCCCATAAGCGCTCTATTGGGTTCATGTCGGGCGAACATGGTGGCAAAACCATCCGTCGGAACTGTCCAGAATGCTCCTTGAACCAATTTTGAACAGCTTGGGCCCGATGATATGGTGCATTGTCAGCCTGGAAAATCCCATCGTTGTTGGGGTACATGAAATCCATGAAGGGCTGCAAATGGTCACCCAGCAGATTAACAAAACCATTACCTGTTAATAACGTGTATACGAGGACCAGACGACCTAACCGTGCCACAGAAAGACAACCCACACATGTATGGAACCACCACCATCATGCACAGGGACTTGTTGACAGCTTGGGTCCATGGACTCATGGTGTCTGCGGCACACCCGAACCTTGCCATCAGCTCGTAACAACTGGTAGCGTGACTCATCGGACCCCGCCACATGTTAGCAGTCTTCCAGGGACCTATTACCGTATTCACGAGATCAGGTGAGGCACTGTGCCCAATGTCGTGGTGTTAACAAAGGCACTTTGGTGGGTCTTCTGCTCTCATACCCCATGGAAGCTAAATTACGCTGCACTGACCCGATGGATATGTCTCTGGCACCTCTTGCATTAAATGTGGATGTTATTTGAGCTAGTGTCGCTTGTCTGCTAGCATGGATAATCCTGGCCAGACGCCGATGGTCACGGTCATTCAGCAACCGTGGTCGGCCACTGCTCTGTCCACGGTGGGTGGTAATGCCTTCCATGAGGTATTCTCGGTACACACGTGACACCGTGGATCAAGGAATGTTGAATGTTCACACAACTTCGGAAACTGAATGTTCCATCCGTCTGGCTTCCACTACCATCAATCGTTCAAACTCCGATAATTCACGTCGGCTTGCCATAATCCTACCGGCGGATGTTCAACCTAACTCACGAGATCACACCTCGAAACTGATCAAAATCGTGATGTGCTTCGAAGCCTTTATAAGACAGCAGTGCCAGTTAAAAATTTGCATACTGCTATCCCATGACTTTTGGCTCTTCAGTGTATTTCCCCCGTTAGTATTGACGGGCTTTCACCTAGCCTATATATAAAAATATAAGAATTCCTTTTCGTGAAATAAATATTTTTACAAGTTACAATAGAGGTATTTTAATTTTGATTTTCTTTTGTTAGTTTTGAAAATCGAGAAGAATCGGGGAGGGGGAGGATTATAATTTTGTTTTAGGGCTGAAAATTTTCAGTTACGCCACTCCCATAAGAATAATTATCCTGATATTTTTAGCAATTATCCTGATATTTTCAGCTTTTGATGCACAGTTTCCTCCTAAGGGGCCAAAAAGATATTTTCCCCCTTTAAGCTGCATCTTGACTTTTTATAAACAGAAGACTTCCTACATGTTTTTTTTTACTTTGCACGGTTAACAGCTTACGTTGTGGGTGGCGAAAAAGTGCATTTCTCGAGAATGTACATTTTCACTTTGCACCATATCTCTCTTTCTAGGAGTCCAATTTCGACAATTCTTTCTACATCCGAGAACTGTAATTACACTGGCGGAACGTGAAAAAAGAACACCAAGAAGGAGACGTCTGATACCAAAGAAATTTATACAGCATAATAACGGAATACAAAGGATAACGTGATCAAAACATTATGGCAAAATACAGCTGTATTTGCTGGTAAACTGAAAAATAACATTTCCATGTAACATGGTTAGTACGACGTTGAACCGCCAAGAACTGCGTCACACTGAGCAATTCTGGCATGGAGTCTGTCGTACAGATGTTGGATGTAAGTTTGGGGTATTGAGTTCCAAACATCCTCAACCTGGACGCGTAAATCGGGGATGGTCGTGGCTGGCCGTGGAGACCGGATAAGTCGTTGTCCCATAAAATCCCACACGTGCTCAGTGGGGGAAAAATACGGTGAACGTGCAGGCCATGGAAGTTGTCTCACACCCTGAAGTGCATGTTGCGTTGCACGTGCCGTGTGTGGGCGCGCGTTATCTTGTTGGAAAACACCACGATGGACCGACCTTACAAATGGCACAACATCGGGCTGAATGATGTTGTTGATGTAGGAGGTGCTGTTTAACGTACCCGGTGCAAACACTAGTTGTGTACGGGAGTGATAGCTGATCGCTCCCCACACCAGGAGACCAGGTGTAGGCCCTGTGTGTCGCTGGCGGATGCAAGAAGGTTGGAGACGCTGCCCTGCGCGTCTGCGAACACGCATACGGTAATCGGAGGCTCCCAAGCAGAATCTTCTTTCATCGCTGAACACGACAGATCGCCATTGCGTTCTCCAGTGCAGACGTTGGCGACACCACTGCAGCCGTTCCTGACGGTGGGTTGGAGTCAGAGGTACACATGCCAGAGGCACACGTGCACGTAGTCCTGTATCCAGTAGACGGTTGTGGATTGTTCGCACAGTCACCTCAGGTGCAACGGTAGTTCGGATTTGCGTCACAGTGGATGTTCTGCTTGACAACGCCGCTCTTCTTATGCGTCGATCGGTCCGCTCCTCAGTCCGTCTGTGACTCTCGGTTCGACGTCTTCTCCAGTGGGAATGTTCCTCGGACCATCTACGCCACCATCGTACCACCACCGATACTTCCCGTTTAATTCGCTCCGCAATAAGACGATACGACCACCCGGCCTCGCGGAGTCCGACTAGACGACCTGGCTCAAAGTCCGATAACTGCTGAAATCGTACACGTCTTCCATGTCCAGGCATTGCAGCTTCTTCAGGGTCTTCGCACGTGTCCGTACGCCGACGACTGATTACATTCACTTCGCCGTACTCCTTAAATACCACCGACGATAATTTGCATATTATGCCGTGCTGTGGCGTAATCGCTCACCGGTTGGTCCCGAAATTAACATCACACCTACGTAAACTCGACGGCATTAACATATGTAAATTTCATGTTCGTCCGCCAATTTCTTCTTGGTGTTCTTTTTTCACTTTCCGCCAGTGTATGACCATAAATCATCCATTTGTTTCCCAGCTTTACGGGATTGAATTATTTTTTCCAGTTGACGTAAATTTTCTATGCATTTTCGGCTTTTCCGGTTTCAGAACGCTCTCTCTAGCTACGTATGTTGATGTCTCTTACCAAGTAAAACGTGTATCAACTCAAATATTTGTTTTGACACTGTGATTGTAAAAAATATTCCGTGACTTCACGTTTTTTTTTGGGGGGGGAGGAAGGGCCGTTAAGAAGGAAGCATGCTACTTTAACGTCAGTCACTGTACGAGAAAGGAAGGCGCTACTTAAAGTAAATTCAGACTTCCCAAAATATTGGATGCACGCAAGAATATGCCAGAAAGCTGGATTCCCCAAACACAAGAAAAACCTTTGTTCTTTTCTCGTGTAAACTATGTATCGAATTAATTCCATTTCTAAAATAACAGACGAAGCACCACCGTGGCTCCAGCTGCAAGTTCTACCTTTTCACACAGGTGTTGTCACTTTAAGGTTGTTTCTTTGTAGACAAATGTTTCGCAGGTTGCTATTATGCAGCACTTTTTAAAAGGGCGCATTTCTTTTTCTTTTCTTTCCTTTTTTTTTTTTTTTTTTTTTTTTTGCAGATGAAATCCGTTTAGTATGTACTATCCCAGTAACACAGACATATTTGCAGGAGTTCGAAGACGGCAAACAACCTACACAGGTCCCCTATCACATATTTATGAGATAATTTCGAGAAGGCGGACACCATCTGGGATAGACACTAGGGAGAGCGCCGGCGGGGGTGGTTTGTGGAAAGTGAATCAGCGATATCTGCAGCAGCGGGGGAATTGGAAGGTGGCTTTTGACTTTGCTTCACAATTCTTTCCTCCCACCCTCTTTTTTTATCTTTTTGATCCCGAGTTGAATGCCCTCCATTAGAATCTAAGACTGCAAAGAGTCTTTTTGTGGGGTGAGGTGGTGATTTCGAGATTTAACGACTTTTAAAGTTATATGCATATATCGTCCCTAATTTAGGGCCACTAATGACTCTTAGGGTTATATCGCCCCTAACTCAGGGCCACTAATGACTCTTAGGGTTATATCGTCCCTAATTTAGGGCCACTAATGACTTTTAGGGTTATAGGTTTATATCGTCCCTAATTTAGGGCCTCTGGTGTTTGAGTACGGACAGAACCAGCACCATGAGAGAAAAACGCCAACCATGCCTCAACCGGGACTCCAGCACAGGAACACCTCTGACGAATGACAATAAACATGCGCCTCTGACCACTCGGCCACCGGGTCTCTAACTAGAAGGAGTCACCCATTCCTAATTTAGATTCACTGACTCCTACAAAGTGAGAAAAAAATGGCTGAAGGGACAAACACAACAGAAATTTTAGCGCATAACGTGACGTGACATGGTGACGTATCAAGCGAATCGGCAATGTTACAGCGGTAAGCCTGCCGGTGTAGTTCAGTTGGGAGAACAGCCGCTCCGGAGCAGGATGATACGGTTTCGAATCCCATCACCTGCAAAAGTTTATATGCTGATAGCTTCAACAGCGTATGCCATATAATAATACTGTTACTCACGTTGAATCGTAACTGGGTCGATAATGACCAGCTGACAAAGTATCATATTGTTTCACTATTTATTCCCGATATTCCAGTGTATATTCACATTTAAATCAATTCTATCTGTTAAATATTGAAAACGCTGTACTAAAGAACACTGTAAGTCATTACAACAGTTCAGTATTGCCATTCAAATTGTCCGCAGTGAACTAAGTGCAAAACAACACTAAAACTCAATATCCTTAAAATCTATCACACTATTAAACAAAATTCTGCCTACAGTAACGTGTCGAAATTATTACAATGCACATATAGTCATTAATTGTTCCTTATCCACTAAGTTCAAAAAGATACCTAATCAACTGTAGTTTGCATTCACTATTCCACCTCGCGACAATAAGTTGAAACGTAGACACAGTGCAAGCAGTACTTCACTAAAGCCAATTCCACACAATAAACAGTTGAACGGTCAAGTAGGAAATATGTACACTTTAAAAGTCTTATAATACAAAATATTCTTTCTTTAATCAAACCTTGTCAACCATTCACCATCAGCCGCAGTCTTCCGTACATGTTTCAGAACACATACCTATGTCCATTCTCAACGGAATATTCACTCCCTTAGTTGTGAAGTTCCCGACTGTGATTGACTGTAATTGAAGTGGCAATTTTATTGGTAATGAAAATACTGATTTACAATTTTTTTATGGAAAGCGTTATGTAATGTAGAGGGCAACATTACATAACGTTAATGTAAAATAGAGTACTTCTCTCTCAGTATTCAGTTTCTCGGAGTTATTTATAAAGGCGAACTTTTAAAATTAGTTATTTTATGAAATAAGTAATAGTGCAGAATATTGAAAATGTAAAGTTTTGCTAGTACTTTAACAAAATTGTACTTACATATCTTAGCATCATTGTACAAGGTAGCTGCGCTTCGCCGGCGTTGCCTTCAAAATGTGGATCCTGCATTTACTTCTACTTCTCGTTGAATGTTCAGCAATGCAAGTCCAGAATGTCGAGAATTAGCCATTGTGTTTCGAAGATAAATTTTCTGGCGCATGAAAGTAGAAAAGGTACTTTCCGGAGTGGCTGTTGAGGCAGGAAGTGTTCATAGAATTTTTAGCAATTTCTTGATATTGGGTTAAAAAAAAACAAACACCGGCTTCACAACTTTTTTTTTTTTTTTTTTTGATTGGAGGTTTAACGACCACCGTGAGCAACTCAATGGGCTATAAGCAGTCGCCCGTCCCTAATTTAGGGTCACTGGTTCCAGGGAAGGGAAAGAGCCAGTGTCCTTAAGACAAACACAACATCCATGCCTCACCGGGATTCGAACCCGGACCCCGTTCGGACGAATGATCAGAGGCCATCGCTTAGACCACTGCGCCACCGGGGCGGCCTTCACAACTTGATAAAGATTCTATCGCAGTGTAGTTGGTCTTTCCTCTTGTCTTACTGTCAATAAAGGTATCTTCTAGGGTTGTGAGCGACAGGGAGTAAACCCTACGGGTGTATTGCTTGCACGTGAAAAATGCGCCAATGAAACAGATTCAAAGGGATTAGAAAAAAAAAAAAAAAATCTGCGACTTCGTTGGAAACAATGTAATTTGAATCAGTTTTTTTTTTATCGGTTTTTCAGGTTCATCTTAATAGTTTTAATGAACAAGATTTAAAATTTGGCTTTAAAAGAGAAAAAGAAATCATGTGATTCGGCGTTTAAGAGAAAGAATGTGGCTTGATATCCAATGGGGGGGGGGGAAGCTTAAGCTCCCTGAGCTTCTCCTTTTCCTACGCCAATGACTTCAGAAACAAGTAAAATGGGTGATTATGAAATTGCAAAACCCGATGAAAATTATCATGTGTTGATGGATTTCTGTGACACCATGTGACTACTTGTAAGTCGTATTGCATTCTTAAAACACTGAATTATCTATGTATGTAACCATATCCGGTAACGGCCGCCCCGGTGGCGCAGTGGTCTAAGCGATGGCCTCTGATCATTCGTCCGAACGGGGTCCGGGTTCGAATCCCGGTGAGGCATGGATGTTGTGTTTGTCTTACGGCACTGGTTCTTTCCCTTCCCTGGAGCCAGTGACCCTAAATTAGGGACGGGCGACTGCTTATAGCCCATTGAGTTGCTCACGGTGGTCGTTAAACCTCCAATAATAAAAAAAAAAATATATCCGGTAACGATTACTAAAGTCTTACACTCATTAACCTTAACCGCTTAAACTTCTGTTCCAAAAATTACTTTAAAAGTTAACACTACAGGGCTCTAGGTATCCCCTTACTTTTCCAGACACCCTCCCTGACTTCCAGTTTCCCCTCCAGCACATACACACCGAGAAAAATACATCCTCCCTCGCGTTCGAAATCCTGAGAAAATTATTGTGCTTAGGGAAGCTGAAGTAAGTCTTGTAGGGGGCGCACGTTGTGCTAGTTATGCCACACTGTCTTACGCCGCTGGCGCTCACCTTTCCCTGGAACCAGTGGCCCTAAATTACAGACGGGCGATTGCTTACAGACATCGAGTTGCTCACGGTGGTCGTTAAACCCCAAAACAAAGCAACAATAACAAAAAACAAAAAAAATGACACCGGATTTCGGGTTGTAATGAGCACGTCTTTTGAATCCTTTCCGACGCGAATAAAATTTATTAAAGTTATTCAAAGTCAATAGAGCCGGTTAGAAAACAAAACAAAACCGGATTTCATCAATCGATAAGACATCGATAAATAGAAACAGTTACTTACTTCCACCAGCGGCTAAAAAGTATATTACGAAAACTAACAAATGGAGCACAAAAAGTTTCTCATGAGCAGAAGGTATCAGAGACAAAGACATTTTTCAAAATCGAACAGTTAAAAGAAGAAATATAGAAGGAAACACACCGTGATACCGGGACATATCCCTGTGCGCCTTTCCTAGAAGCTTCCCTCAGCGCCCTCCGACAAGAAAAAGCGTCAGATGAGCGAACAGTCGCCAAGAATGGCGTCACCCAAGTGATGATGAACGATGAGTCATGCCGCATGCGTCTCGAAAAGACATGTTCTTTCCAGTAACTTCTAAGATAAGGTTTCCGACGTTTAGAGCGTTTTTAATTTATGTTATATGTACCTACCAATATGGTTTCATGAAAAAGTTAAATATTCAATAATATTTTGCATTAATCGTAAAGTATTAATGTATTATTGTGGTTTAATTTGAAAGAAATATTATTTTGATTTTGAGTAATTTTCTTTTTCGCTCCCTGTGCATTCGTTTATTTTTTACGATTTGTGTACCAGTTGCAACTTGCGAAATTTGAATTTCATTGCTACTGTTATTTTAAAATTCAAATATTTTAAAGTTATTTAATGGTTTCTTTCAGAACGTCTTCATGTGAACAATGGACGATAAAAAAGAGAAAGAAATGCGGCCATGAGTACAGGAAAGAGAAAAAAAAAAAGCAAACAACTACAAGAGTCCGCAAAAGAGTGCTAAAAAATTACCCAATTTTACCCCAAACCAAAATCTACAAGTTATACCGGTCAAGCAGAGAGTTTTAACCTCACATGAAGTTTCACTTCCAGTATCAGATTCAGTGGATTATTTTGACATTGAAACACAATCCACTAGCCAAGAAAACTTCTCTGAATCAACACCTGTTGATCGACCTCTCGTACTAGAAAGTGCAGTAACAAATAAAGTTAGATAATTCTCAATCAATCCAAATGCAGAGTCAACGAACTATTTAAGAAAACCTGGTCAGGATGAACTGCTTGCGTATTTGGCTTACCATCCTGTTCAGCCCTGTGAGAAGGATACGCTTTTCCATGATAGAAAGCCGTTGTTAAATAGAAAAAAGTGACAAACAAATTTTCAAAAGACAGTGGCTGACTTTTAATGAGAAAACTCAGCAGTTGTTTTGTTTTTTGTGTATCGCGTTTAGCGATAGCAAATCTGTTTTTTGCTCCGACTTCAACGACTGGAGGCATAGTCACCAAAGAGTAGAGGGACACGAACCATCCAAAAGCCACATGAAATCCGCACAGTCATTTATGGCAATGAAACGCCAGAAAACCACTCACGATTTATTGTTAAATAACCAGCTTGAGAAAAGAAAACAGCAAGCACAAGAAAGGAGATGGATAATTGAAATAGTAGTAGATGTGATTAAGTTAATAGGCAAACAAGGACTTTCTTACCGAGGCTCTCTAGAATCGGAATACACACTTGATAATGAAAATATAAATCACGGAAATTTTCTTGAGTTAATTCTTTTATTAAAGAAATTTATTCCAACACTTGAAAAACACCTAAACAGCGTTATTGAACAGAGTGTAAATATTCATGCACAGCAAGAGAAAAGAACGAGAGAAAATGAGAAAATCAGTAGGAAGAGGCACTTTGGTGACATTCTTGGGTAAGAATACTGTAATAAAAATTATCAACATTATCTTAGATGAGATGAAAATACATATTGCTGAGGAAATGAGGAAAGCTGTTAAGTTTTCAGTTATGATGGACACTACGATAGATATTTCCTGCAATGATCAATGTGCGTTTGCATTTCGGTACGTTATAGATCATGGAGTTGTTGAAAGACTCCTTGCATTGAAATGTGTTTTTTCAACATCTGGACAAGATTTATTCAATAATTTAAAAGATGTGTTGGGTGAACTTCAAATTCCTATAGAGCACTGTGTGGCGAATTCCTTTGATGGTGCCACAAACATGAGTGGGAAATACAATGAATTAGCAGCTAAGCTATCATCAGAAGTTCCTAATCATATTCATACTTGGTGTTACACTCATGTGCTTAATTTAGTACTATCTGATACTGCCCAGTGCTTTTCAAGTACTATGTCTTTCTTTAATTTACTTCAAGAGACACACGTGTTTTTGAAGGAATCCTTAAAACGACTGCAACTGTTCCCGGAACAAAAGCCTTATTTTAACTTAGAAGCTATTGGTACAAGATGGCGAAGCAGAAGTGGCCCCACAGTAAATATCTTTGGAAGAATTGATGACAAGGTTGAAGTTTAACTATCCGAAACTCAATTCAAACTAGCTAAAGTTGTGTATTTAGAATTCGTTGTCGTATTGTTCAAAATTTCTAATTCTGAAGACTTTAATCCAGAGTCAGAAATGATGCGTCGGCCATTTTAGAGAAGTTTTTATCATTTGAAACAATTTTTTTTTGGTTGGAGGTTTAACGACCACCGTGAGCAACTCAATGGGCTATAAGCAGTCGCCCGTCCCTAATTTAGGGTCACTGGTTCCAGGGAAGGGGGAGAGCCAGTGCCGTAAGACAAACACAACAACCATGCCTGACCGGGATTCGAACCCGGACCCCGTTCGGACGAATGATCAGAGGCCATCGCTTAGACCACTGCGCCACCGGGGGCGGCTGAAACAATTTTGGTAACGATGATGTTTCTCCAGATTTTCAAAGTAACAACTCCTCTATCGGATTACTTACAAACAACGAATCTTGATTATGTTCAAGCATGGAGGTTAATAGAGTGTTCTTCGTCAAAGATAAAATGTGTTCAAGAACAGTTTGCCACCACTTTGAATGCTGCAAATATATTTGTAACAAAAATGTCTATTATGCTAGAAGAAAGGGTCCAGATTGATAGCTCTCTTGAAATAATCGTAATAGAAACTGAACTAAAGAAGAAAAGAGTAAAAGCTTAAAAAAAAATGCTAGAAGAGGCCGTAAGACATGAAAATGTTGCTACAACTTCTGAAGATACTTTTCGTATTTCAGTGTTCTATTATGTGTTAGACAAGATAATTCAAACAATGGACAACATATTTATCCACCATTAAGTCCTTGTACTTGGATCTTTCATGGTTTGATCCCAAACGGTTTGCCGAGTACGAATCACTACCACTGAATACCTTGGACAGAATCTGGGAAATTGCCGCCCCGGTGGCGCCATTTCCCAGATTCTGTCCGGGTTCGAATCCCGGTGAGGCATGGATGTTGTGTTTGTCTTACGGCACTGGCTCTCTCCCTTCCCTGGAGCCAGTGACCCTAAATTAGGGACGGGCAACTGCTTATAGCCCATTGAGTTGCTCACGGTGGTCGTTAAACCTCCAATAAAAAAAAAAAAATCTGGGAAATTATTCCTTCAGTTGATACGGGGAAGCTAAAAGAAGAATTACTCTCATTTGCAGGGATGTGGCCTCAGATTAGTAATCGATCTACTGTTCAAGATTGCGCTAGGATATACGAGTTAGAAAAAAGTTTCAGTAAGACTGATCATGACGATTATATGATGGCGAAGAAGAGGAGGGGGATTAATCTGTTTTTTTTTTGGAGGTTTAACGACCACCGTGAGCAACTCAATGGGCTATAAGCAGTCGCCCGTCCCTAATTTAGGGTCACTGGTTCCAGGGAAGGGAGAGAGCCAGTGCCGTAAGACAAACACAACATCCATGCCTCACCGGGATTCGAACCCGAACCCCGTTCGGACGAATGATTAGAGGCCATCGCTCAGACCACTGCGCCACCGGGGCGGCAATGAATCTGTTAAATGTACTGATGTGAAGGAGTGTAACTTTTGTATTAAGTGGGTATTTAAAGTGTTGATAGAGTATAATATGTACTCTCTCTAATATACGGAATTATTTAAAGTTTACAAACACCTGCTTACAATACCTCTTACTCAAAGAGAGTGTTTTCGAAACTTAAAATAATTAAAACTCGTGTTCAGGAACGATTAACTAATGAACATTTAGAAGCTTTTGTCATGATGGTCACTGAGAAGGATGTTCTTAATTCAGTCGATAGCGAAGTTATCATAAACAGGTTGTGTGAAGGCAGCTCTGAAATGAGGTGGCTTCTTGCTCTTTAAAATGAAAGCCATAATCCAGCAGTAGTATTTTGTCAGTCATCTTTGTGCCTTTCTCAGTCTCATTGTGTATCATTTGTGTTTTGTAATGTACCTGCAGATTTATTTGTAATGTACCTGCAAATTATATGCATAAAAACAATGAATTTCACTCAGTTCTGCCCTTTTTTAAGCGTGGGTGTGGCAGTGTGGCTAAGGCCAAAATGGGTGGGTCTAGGTTGGTTGGTTTGAGAGGGGTCTGGCGCCCTCTAGATAGTTGGTCCACTGCCCTCCAAGGTGACCAAGGCCGGCCCTGGGTACCCGGTATTTCTCAGGTAAATACTACTATTCGTGGAATCACCAAATTCAGGGGGTGAAAGTTTATGAATGAAAAAGGTGTTCCTGTAATTTTTCAGTAAATTTATTTCAATTCATTTAGGTTATTGAGCCGGGATGGCTGCAAATGTGAAAAAAAGAAAATTTTTGATTTAGTTAATTTCTTTTTACGAAACAAAAAAGAAAGCAAGAGGAATGGAAATACTTACCTTCACTTCCGATGCTGAATTGTGTTGCAGTTCTTCACTGAAAAGCACGTGTCACAAAAAAAAAAAAAATCTTGCACTTATCACAACAAAGAGTATTAAATTCGAATTCAAAATAAAAAAGTAAAAAATGGAACTTTTTTCGAAAATTTTGTGTAGGGGTACCTTGATTCCGGGCCCCGATTCCTTCCAAAAACCGTCTACGGTCTAAGTTAGAGTACCATGAGATAACATACAGATTCAAAATAAAAATGTAAGAAATGGAACTTTTTACGAAAATTTGGTATGGGGGCCTCTTGATTCCGGGCTCAGACCCCTTCCAAAGCCGTCTACGGTCAAAGTTAAAGTACCATGAGATAGTATACCAATTCCAAATGGAACGTTTTACGAAAATTTTGTATGGGGGCCCCTTAACACTAGGCTTCGACCCCTTCCAAAAACCGTCTACGGTCGAAGTTAAAGTACCATGAAATAGTATACCAAATTTGGTGGTTCTAAATTGAAAAATGTAGATTTGCATAGCCGACAAACAAACAAACAAACAAACATTCAACTTTATATATTAGATGTAAAAGCAGATGAAGAAAAGTAAAAAGCGCTGTAAAGATTTATTACGCCCCGTTATCAGTTTCCTTTTGTTTTTGTGCATGCATTTTGGTGCTGCAGTGCTTTCCACGAAGAGAAATAGCTAATAAATAAACTTTCAGTAAACAGTACTAGGGAATGCATGCATCATAAATCAAATCTTCAACAAAGCTGCCATAGATATTAAAAACTTATGAGAGTGTTAATGTCTAGTTTACCAGAGCACAAAGTGCTTTCAGTAATTTTTGTTGTACCATCAAATTACATTACTCCTCAATACCTCCCTCTCTCTCTTTATCTCGTCCGTCCATGACGGGTTGAGTCCCGCAAAGACGATTATGCGCCTTTGAAGGTTACTGGCAAATTAATACAGCCAGCTTGCTAGTTCTCTACTGCATGTGGGTAAGGGACAAATTGTGTACGGGACCGACTTCACAGGGAACCATCTACGCATTCGCATCCCCAAGCCCAGGGAGTCAGCGGGAACGGTGTCGCACGATTTGTCGAATAACAATTGGTCGACAGTAACGATTGATCGACCGCACGATTGGTCGACATAACGATCAGTCGACTGTAACGACTAGTCGACAGCACGATTGGTCGAGATAACCATTGGTTCAAAGGATTAGGGTTTACATTCGCAGCGGTACCTCTCAGAACGTACTGACCTCTCAAAACGTAACGTTCCTTTTTGGAAATAATATCTTTTAGAATTTAGTCCTCAGAACGTACAGCATTATAACATATTTCCAAATAGGCTCCCGTGTCATCTTTTGTATTCTAAGTGAAATCTATATAGAGGGCCTTCTGAACGATGTTATTTCCGAAAGGGCCCCGGGCACTTTAGGTAAATTTCATATTTCTTTGTGTGTTCAAATAATCTTAACTGAGTAATTCCATATTTCTTTGTGTGTTCAAGTAATCTCAGCTGAATAATGCCATATTTCTTTGTGTGTTCAAATAAGTCTTCCCTGTAACGGAACTGTATAATTCTATAGACAATTTAATTAATACAATTTATACGTAATTTTATTAGATAAATTTTGAAACTTGAAAACCATGTGGTAATTTTTCTGTGTGTGGCAATTTTCCGGGTTGCTGAAAGATGTGCGGCAATCTTCCGGTGGGGCAATTTACCGCCAAACTGTTTGCACTTATTCGTTTAGTCAAGTGTTTTTTTTTAAGTAGTTCCGTTGACCACCTTATGTCGACCAATGTCGACTAATCGTTATATCGACCAGTCGTTACTGTCGACCAATCGTTATGTCGATTAAACGTGCTGTCGACCAATCGTTACTGTCTACTAATCATTACTGGCGACCAATCGTTATGTCGACTAATCATTTCTGTCGACCAATCATTAAGTCGACTAATCGTTACTGTCGGCCAATCGTGTGTCGGCCAATCGTTATGTTGACCAACCGTTTGTCGACCAATCGTTACATACCCAGCGGGAAACACCAGAAAAACCGCTGACTAGAGCTGGCCGGCAGGAGCTGGATTCGAACACCTGACAGAAACGTCAGCCTCCCACACAGCGCATTAACCAACTTCTCCAGGCAGGTGGTACTCCTCAATATGAGACGCTGTAAACAAAATTACAGGGAATATTTCCTACTCACTTTTTCGGTGAAATACTGCTGTTAAAAGCAATTATTCACTGACTAGAATAAATAAAGAAATAAGTCGATGGCTTGTTTTAGTCTTTGAAACTGTTACTGCCATTAGAATTTTTTTTTCTAATTTTTAGGTTCTGTATCGTGTAAATTCTTATGCCGAAACGGCGTTTTTTACAGTTCGATTTTACAAATTTGTTTATCGATTTTTTTAATTTTTTTTATTGGAGGTTTAACGACCACCGTGAGCAACTCAATGGGCTATAAGCATTCGCCCGTCCCTAATTTAGGGTCCCTGGTTCCAGGGAAGGGAGAGAGCCAGTGCCGTAAGACAAACACAACATCCATGCCTCACCGGGATTCGAACCCGGACCCCGTTTGGACGAATGATCAGAGGCCATCGCTTAGAACACTGCGCCACCGGGGCGGCATCGATTTATTCAATGAATACGTGAAAACGATGTTCGTAACAATTTTTTCAAGCTACTTACACTGCTGCTAATAGAAATTGCAACACCATGAAGAAATACTCGAATCTGCACGAAATTTGCAGGGTGGATAGGGCACCATGGGAGATTCCAATGATTACAGTTGCAGCGCACATGAAAATGTGAGGCGCGCGCAACGCCATCGGAAACGTCCCACCATGGGGTATAAAAGAAGGCATACAGAGAGCAGGTTTTTAAACTTGCTATCACTAAACTCGACCGTACGCAGTTATTGACATGCAAACATGCCGCGTAGGAGGACGAGACAACCGTACGAACTCTTGACGGAGTTTGGAAGAGGTAGAATCGTTGGACTCAGAGAAGGTGGTTCATCATATCGTGATATTGCTGCACGCGTTAGGCGTAACGCAACTTCCGTTATGCGTACATGACGTCAATGGACAGCAGAAGGTTCTACGCAAGGTCGTGACGGATCTGGAGCTCGAAATCTCACGACCGAGCGGGAAGACAGGCACTTGCACCGTATGGAAGTAACGTCGTGCACAACACCATTCACGATACTCGCGCAGCAATGGAGGATGGTCACGCATCGTCCGATGTCTGCAAGCACTGTTCGTCACTAACTGCAGCAGAGAGGCCTCGTTGCTTGCCGTCTATTGCTGCGACTTCTTTTGACTCTGAACCACAGGCGCCTGCGATTGCAGTTGTGCCGTGAACGTCGAAACTGGAGTGCTGAATGGGAGCATAGTGTTTTCGAATGTGTCCAGATTCAATCTAATGCATCACGACGAGCGAATCCTTGTTCGCAGATACCGTCGTGAACGGCATCTGGAAGGCTGCATTGTGCAGCGCCGTACCGGTCCCACGCCGAGCGTGATGGTCTGGGGCACTGTTACGTTTCATTCACGCACTCGCCTACTACGCATCACAGGCACATTGAACAGCCAACCCTACATCACGAAAGTGTTAAACGCTGAACGCTACCCTTCCTTCAGACGATCCCGGGAGCCATCTTCCAACAAGACAATGCCCGACCCCATGTTGCTCGTACTGTCCAAGACGTACTCTGTCGCATCAAGTCGCTCGCCTTCCCTGGCCTGCTCGCCAGATTTGCCGCTTATGAAGAACGTCTAGGGTGTCATCGCGCAATGAGTGGCTCGCATGGCCTCGCCGCTTGTCATAACCAACAATTCGTGGATGCGTGTAGAGGCAGAATGGAATGCAATACCGCAGACTACCATCCAAACTCTGTTTCTTTCGACCCCACGGCGTGTAAGGTCGGTTATCACCGCCCTTGGTGGATTTACTTATTACTAGTTTTTCGGCCTTCCTCATCACGAACCGGTATGTAATTGTGATCGTTTGCAGCTTGTACTACACTGCTGACCACCCAAAATGCAACACCAAGAAGGACACGAGATAGCAAACCCAGATTTACTGGACACATAACAACAGATACAAAGATGAAACGATTGAGCTTACAGGCCCGTGCGACTTGCGGAACACGCAGACATCAATAGTTCGTGTGGCCCCCAAGGCTGGCAATAACGGCCGCTACACGCCACGTCATCGAACGAAAGAGGCGTTGGATGTGGGCTTGGGGTATGTCGGTCCAGGCTGCTTCCACACGTTAAAACAGTTCATCAGGCGTAGCAGCGGGTAGTGCTTGCCGGGCCACTTGGTTGCCGATCAGCGACCAGACGTGTTTGATGGGCGACATATCGGGAGAACAGGCGGGCCACGGCAGCAGTGACACCTGGTGGGCCGTGAAGAATTGTTGCACGATGCGTACCACGTGCGGGCGCGCATTGTCCTGTTGAAAGGATTACAGGCTCCAAAACGTCGGAGATGTAGCGGTGGCTCTTGAGTGTACCGGCGATGCGTATCAGAGGGGTGCGGGTGTCATATCCAATTACGCCCTAAACCATAACGCCAGGCGACGGACCGGTATGGCGATGCATAATGCAGGCGTCAAAAAGTCTCTCGCCGCGGTGCCGCCACACGCGGATCCGACCATCGTGGTGTTGCAGGCAGAAGCGGGTTTCGTCGGAGAAGACAATGTCGTGCCATTCCGTAGTCCAGGTGCGGTGTTCAACGGCCCACTGCCGCTGCACTCGCCGGTGGTGTAACGTTAATGGTAATCGGAGCAATGGGTGCCGTGCGACAAGTCCCCGCTCCTGCAGACGACGTCGAACGGTACGTGCTGACACAGGTTGTTGCGCAACACACCCTAATTCCTGCGCTAACGTTCGTGATGTGGCGGTGCGAGCCGGCAATGCCCACCGCACAACATGCCGGTCCTCTTGTTCGGTGGTGTGCCGCGGCTGCGGCAATCGCTTACGTCGGTCCGTCCGTCCCGCCTGCACCCACCGAATCCATACTCGCATCACTGTGGCTGGATGTCGTCCCACCCGGGCGCCGATGTCTCGGTACGATAAACTGCTGTCGCAATAAGCCACTATTCGTCCTCTGTCGAACTCCGAAACGTGCTGGAATGACTGCCGTATTCTGCTACGAGGCATCAGGAAGCTTCCCATGCACAGGTCCAGCAGCACAACACACTTCCACTACTTACACCCCGCCTTCTGTGCACCCTTCGTATAGTGCTTCTCGTTGGCGTGCCGGGCGCACATGATTTGCATATGCCCTGCAATGCTAATCGTTTGCATGTCCTCTCGCGGGCGACGCATGCCGCGAATTTTCAGGCCAATCGGATGCTTCCTTCTTTGTGTTGCATTTTGGGTGGCCAGCAGTGTATAACTAATCACTCCCATAGATTTCATTGTGATTGTTTGTTTCTTTCTTGGTCTTGCAATTTCTATTAAAAGCATTGTATTATTCGCAATTCACATGCCAAACTGGTGTTTGTGACAAGTGTTCTATCACAGGAAGTGATTAGATCCCTACACAGTAATCAAATGCAAATGAGCACAGGGATATTTGAAAAAATAAATGTGTGACGTATTTAAGACGCATTGATCAGGATTCACAAACAGACCCCCTACCATTAATATCCGAACACACCTCTACTGTTAGTGAATTAGGTACCACGTCACAGGCCCAACTATTCGCCGAAGAGCCAAACCACTATGATTATCTGACTAATGATGTTGGTCCTTCACGTGCCGTCAAAACAGCCCCTTCTCTTCTAGGCATGGACGCTACAAAATTTCTGAAGGTGTCTTGTGGTGTCTGGTATCAACACGTTACCAGAAGATTTTTTAACTCTTGTAAGTTACGTGGCTGAGCTACCGCAGATCGGATTTGCTGTTCCAACACAAACCACAGATACTCGATATTATTGATGTTGGGGAATTTGGAATACCTGGAAGTCTTCTTCATGTTCCGTGAACCATTCTTCAACAATCCGGGCAGTTTGGTACGGCACATTATCCTTCTGAAAGAAGGCACTACTAGAGGAATACCGTCGTCATGAAAGGATGTACCTGGTCTGAAGTGATGCTTAGTTAGGTGGTAGACGTCCTAGTTTCCTGCACATGAATGGCTGGACTCAGGATTTCCCTGCAGAACATTGCCCCAAGCGTTATACTTCCTCTACCGGCTTGTTTTCGTCCTACGGTGCATTCTGGTGTCAACGTTTCCTCTGGTGAACGACGTACACGTGTCCGGCCGTCCAAATGGTGCAACAAGAAGCCAGATTCATCGGACCAGATCATCTTCTTCCAATCACTCAAGGGCAAGTTTTGATGCTCGCGTTCCCATTGTATGCGCTTTCGATGGCGAACTGAGGTGAGCATGGGCACTCAGAGCGGTGTGTCGTTCCCAGTCCTGGATAGTGACGTCATTGCTGACGCAATGCTGACGTCAGAGCTGGCAGGAGAACTTTGGTGTGGACAGAGAAGCAGAGAGACGGAGTGACGAGCGTGGGAAGAGAGGTTGTTTTGTTTTGATTTTTAAGGAGGTGACAGGGCATAAGAATCGTATTGTTCTTTTTGTTTATTAAATTAAATGTTGTGATTGTGAATTTGTGATAGTCATAAATGAGTTTTCGTGTTAATGGTTAAGACGCCACAGCTTTAATGTGAAAAAGGTGCCAGCGTAATGGGATACGATAGCGTATTGTTTTTCTTCACGGGATTTTTTCCTTTTTTCGGATGCCATCTTGGATTACTTCGAAATTTGTAAACAGTGGATAAGTCAAGTTATGAGCGGATGTGATCAGCTCTATATATGTGCTTGTAATCTAAGGATGGAATACGTCAGTGCTGTTGGTATGAAATATAATTTTGTTTTTCACTTTCAAAATAGTTCCTTTTTAATTTAGAACGTCAGTGCTGTTGGTATGAAATATAATTTTGTTTTTCACTTTCAAAATAGTTCCTTTTTAATTTAGAACGTCAGTACAAATAACAGTGAATCTTGAATATATATATATCATCATCATCATTGTCAACCATTATCAATCCACTGCTGGACGAAGGTCTCCCCAAGTTTCCTCCACAACGGTCTGTCTTGTGCCAGTCTCCTCCATGTCACCCCTGCATACTTTCGAATTTCATCCACCCATCTCCTATGTGGTCTTCTTCTGGGTCTTTTCCTGTCCCTTGGAATCCAATCTAAAATTTCGGCTGTCCATCGATGATCTGTCCTTCTGGCAGTATGTCCAGCCCATTGCCATTTCAGGGATTTAACTCTGATCATGATGTCTTGCACTCTTGTCATTTTTCGGATCCACGTGTTCCTCTTCTTATCTCTCCTGGTTACACCAAGCATGCACCTCTCCATGCTTCTTTGAGTTGTCTGCAGCCTTTGTATGTCTCTTTTAGTTAAGGTCCACGTCTCTGCACCATACGTAAGCACTGGAAGGATGCATTGATCAAACACTTTTCTTTTAAGACATAATGGCATATTGCTCTTGAAAATTATGCTGTTTCTTCCAAAAGCTCTCCAGGCAAGTTTTGTACGCCGATTAATTTCTTCATCAATGTGACCCTCACTTGATATCTGCTGTCCAAGATAAACGTACGTGTCTGTTATCTCCAGCTTTTCTCCATCAATCGATAAATCTTCATTTCTTGTAAAAGCATTGAACATCACTTTTGTCTTCTGAAAGTTCATTTTTAATCCCACTTCTTTACTCTTGTCAGCAAGTTCCTGGATCATACTCTGCAGCTCTGATGGGGTAGTTGCAAAAATGACTACGTCATCAGCAAAACGAAGGTGGGTTAGATAATCTCCATTAATCTTTATCCCCTTGTTTTCCCAGCTCAGCGACTGAAAAACACCCTCCAATGTGGCATTAAAGAGCTTCGAGATATGGTGTCACCTTGTCTCACTCCCTTTCCAATTTTTACGTGTGTTGTATTTTCAAACAGCCTAATCTTTGCACTTGCATTTTCATAGATGTTATTAATAATATTAATGTATGCATCTTCAATACCGCAGGTTTTCAGAGCCATTGTAACTGCTGATGGTTTCACCGAATCAAAGGCTTTTTCATAATCGATAAAAGCCATGCACAATGGAAGTTCATATTCCCTCGCTCTTTCAATTAGTTCTTTCAGCACGTGGATATGATCTATTGTGCTGTAGCCACTCCTGAATCCAGCTTGTTCTCTCGGTTGAGCCATGTCTAGTGCTACCTTCAAGCGGTGTGAAAGAACTTTAGTGAAGATTTTATAAACTACTGATAGGAGGCTGATAGGTCTGTAGTTTCCGAGATCCTCAATGTCACCTTTCTTATGTAGCAGGATCATTGTAGCGGTGTTCCAATCCTCAGGAATCTTTCCTTCATTAAGGCATCGAGTGAAAATTTGGGCGAGTACTGTTTCGATTTCTCCACTTGCTTCTTGTATGATGTCTACAGTAATTCCATCTTCTCCTGGAGCTTTTCCTCGCTTCATGTTCTTGATTGCATGTGCAACTTCTGCTCGAAGGACTGGAGGAACTCTGGTACTGGTATCTTTCATGATATCTGGAGTGCATATATCATCCCTTTCAAATAATTTGGAGTAGAAATCTTTCACTCTTGTCAAAATTTCGCCTCTATTTCTTGTTACAGAACCATCTTCTTTTCTCAGTGCCATAATCTGTTTTCTTCCCTTACTGAGATGTCCCTTTGCTATCTTTAGGCTTTGGTTGTTTTCAATTGCTTTCCTCACTAGTTCACAGTTGAATTTCCTTACGTCTTCAGTGATACTTTTTCTTACTGTCTTGCATAGCTCTATATATTCCACTTTGGAAGTCACATCTTCTTTAGTTGTCCTCATCTCTCTTCTTTTGCATCAACATTTTGGTTTTTCCTGATAATTTGTTCACATGCAACTTGTTCTTAGACCCAGCTAATTTTGTTGCTGTTTCCATAAGAGCTTTGGTTACTTTTCTGTTAACTTCAGAGATGTCCACTTCTTCCGATGTTAGGCCTTCTAAAGCAGAGAACCTGTTCTTCAGTTCTAACTTGAAGGTATTATGGTGTTTTTTAAGGTTGGTTATGTCAATAGATTTTGTTTGTCTTATGAGCTTGCCACGTTCAAGTTTAGTGTTGAGGTGCATCTTACATCTCACCAATCTATGGTCACTACCTGTGTTGAACTTGTTTAGCACACTGCAGTCTTCTATGACGAATTTTTTGTTACACATAATAAAATCAATTTCACTTGTCGTCCCATTTGGATGTCTCCATGTCCATTTCCTGTGTGGCTTTTTCTTGAAGAAGGAGTTCAAGATGAAAAACCCTTCTGCCTCTGCAAACTCAACGAGAGTATTTCCACGCTGGTTTCTGTTGCCATGACCGAATTTACCTACTGAAGTTTCATTCTGTTGCCGTTGCCCTATTTTTGCATTGAAATCTCCCATAATTATTTTCAAGTGCTGCTTACCTTTATTATTTAGATGACAAATTTCCTCATAAAATTCTTCAATTTCTTCTTCAGGATGACTTGTGGTGGGTGCATAAGTTTGAATAATCTGAGCCTGGTATCTTTTCGAGAGTTGGATAACAAGTCGTGCAGCTCTGTCAGAGGAACTTTCAACTTCTACAACTTTATCCTTCAGTTTCTTGTTTATTATAAATCCAACACCACTAGTTCTGCCAGTATCTGTCCCACGATAGTAGAAGAGATGTCCACTTTTCAGTTCGATGAGATCTTCTCCTTTTCTCCTTACCTCACTTAGCCCCACGATGTCCCACTTGATCCTTTGTAGTTCCTCTTCCAATTCAAGAAGCCTTGAATCAGAAGATAGGGAGCGTCCATTGTAAGTAGCCAAGGTCAGCATCAGATGGCAGCCTAGTCCGGTCCTCCGGGGATTCTTAGCACCCTCTGCCTTCATGTCGCACTGGCCGCTGCCTTGGCCAGGTACATTCCAGCTGCCGGAGACTGAGGGCCAAGATTTAAGTTGTGGAATCATTTTGGAGGGGTTTGGCCATAACTCACCACGCTGGCCAAGCGGGTTGGTGAGTGTGGGATAGAATTTCCTCTGATCCCGATGGTATAGTTATACCGCTATGGGCGGTCGTCAGAGCCCCTTTAGTGGGAACAGGATGCACCACGAGAAGGCGGGGTTGACATTTGTCAAGGAGAGGCTGTGATGTTACGCATCACCTGACCTTGCATCCCATATATATATACGACAGTATAAAAGTTGCAGTAATGGATATTGTGGAAATTTTGTACGCCAGTACTAATCGTTAGAAATACAAATTCTTGTAGGTTGATAAGTTCACTGAATCTAGTTTTACTGTTTATTGTCGCAAAATGGCATATTTAGCGAAGGCAAAAAAAGAAGACTTACGACTTTTGGCTGAAGAGTTAGGAGAGAAAGTAACCCCCGACTATAAGATAGTGGTTTTAAAAAAAATAATTTAGGAAGTCAAGAGTACGAAGAAGAATTCGTGAAAGAATTATTAGCCACAATTATAACAGTGAGAATAGATAAAGAAGAACTCGAGGAACGGAAAAGGAAAGAAGAAATAGAGGAACGGAAAAAAAGAATAAATAGACGAACGGAAAAGGAAAAAGAAATGGAAGAACAGCAGAGAAAAGGGGAAAGAGAATATGGACTGGAATTACGACGAATTGAAGCTGCAAGTAGAACACAAAGTAATGATTCAGAATAAACTGTGGGAGGAATGTTAGGAAGGTCTAAAATTGATTTACGTAAACTGATACCAACTTTTGATCCTAAGAAAGGCGACATAAGTCTATATTTGGTCTTGTTCAAAAGGCAAGTGCGTAAAGCACAAATAAAAAAAAAGAAGATTGGGTTTCGCATTTGATGGGATTACTACCGTATGAGATTTATCAGCTTATAGCCAGAGAATCGGAAGAAGAGGCAGACAATTATGAATACTTATGTAAAAACTCTGTTGCTAAAAAGATTTAAGTTAAGTCCAGAAAAATTTAGGCAAATGTTTGTAAGACATCAAAAGAAAGCAGTGTTGTCGTGGCCTAATTTAAGCTATGAACTTCGAAATTATTGCACTGAATGGGTTACAGGTCTTGAAATTTGTAATTTGGAACAGCTACTGGATCTAATGGTGACCGATCAGATGAAACGTCGAGTACCAACAGAAGTACGTGAGCATTTTATTGATGAATGGACTAAGATTTCGTCATCGTCCAAACTTGCTGAGATGTTGGATGACTGTGACAATGTCCGGGGAAGTATGAAAACTGCTTCAGTAAACATTCAGCAAAAAGAGAAGAATGTGCCCAAATGGCGAACAAAAAACTTGTACGATAATAGCAGTAGAAGTGAGCCTAGCACAGCTCAAAGAGATCGAGCTCATGGAGAGCCTAATGTTTCTAGAACTAGAAATTGTGAAAATTTTGAACGCCGGAGGAGATTACAATGTTTTGAATGTGGTTCGTATAACCATCTTAGACCTCAATGTCCAAATTTAGAAAAAGTCATGAATCAGCTTCTGCAACTGTAAATAGAATTTCAGAATTAACTGAGAATGAATTGTTGATACCGTTTACAACTACCGGCAAAGTAAATGGGTTTAAAATGCCTATTTTACGAGACTCTGGAGCGACTATTGATATCGTTTGTCAGAAGCATATCACATTTCAGATGTTAACAGGAGAATATGTTTGGGTTCAGCAGCCCCTTGATGTCGCACCAACTTGTTTACCTTTAGCTCAAGTGCAACGGATAGGAGATTTTGGTCACATCGTCCCAGAAGCAGCTGTAATTAGAAATGAGCTTGACCAGGGCCGATATTTACTGGGAAATAGTTCTGCTCCTTTATTAGATCAGATTAAGTACGATAAAGGATTAGTTCATCATGAATTAAATGCCGTGCAGACAAGGTCACAGAAGTTTTTAGAGGAAATGTCTAATGTTCCAGGAAGTAGTGGGAAAGAACTTAAAAAGAAAAAAAATGAGAGCTCGCCTAGTAATGTTGAAGTGTCGGGAATAGAGACTCAGCCGAGCGAGGAAGATGGTGTATTATTGCCAGTTATACAAAATGATCTCGATCCAATATGTTCGCTTTTAGAAATAGATTCTGATATTTTTGCTGCTGCACAGCGTCGAAGTGAGGATTTGAAAACATTATTTGATACTGTTGGTAATTCTTCCACTGATTTGTCGAAGGAATCGTATATTTTGAGGAACACATTATTAGTGAAACGATATAGCACCGTGTAAATCATGAATGACAATTAGTTAAGCAACGTAATGCCCTACGTGACTCTGTATATATATACACTGGCATGCAAAAATTAAGGACGAGACGGTTTTTCGAATGTAACGTCGTGCAGAAGTGCTCCACATCGACTCAAATCATACCATAAGCTCCCCAAGATGTAAGAATATGGGACAAGTGAGCACAACCGTCCAAACAAGGAATCCGAAGGATACAAAGGCACTTTATTGAAAAGGTTGCTTCGAGAAAAACTGGACAGAAGACAGAAACGTCCATGTGACAGGCGTCTGCCAAGAAAAATCCAGTCTTTAGTAGGGGATATGATCACCCCTGACTGCGTTGCAGGATTTACAACGTCTGTCCATGCTGAGGACGAGGTTGTCAAGGAGCTGTTGAAGCATTGCGACCCATTCCTCTTGTAGCGCCAATCGCAGCTGCGGAATCGTTGCTGGCGGCTGGTGACGTGCTGCCAAGCGTCTGCCGAGAAGGTCCTACACGTGTTCGATTGGATTTAGGTCCGGGGAGCTTGCGGGCCAATCCATACGTTGAATATCTTCACTCTCCAACAGCTCTGCGACAGACACTGTACGATGAGGTGTAGCGTTGTCGTCCATGAAGAGTAACTCAGGACCCAGAGCACCTTTAAGCAGACGCACGTGAGGCAGGAGAACCTCGGTACAATAGCGGACACCAGTGACTTAACCACCTTGGAACATGTGGATGTCAGTACGGCTACCAAGCATGGTACCGCCTCAAACAAGAACTCCGCCACCTCCAAACCGGTCCCTTTCGATGATGTTGGAGGTGTGATTGCGTGTTCCCTGCTCTATCCAGATGTGCATACATCCAGAATCGCTCGTCAGACTAAATCGGCTCTCATCTGTAAAGAGAACTCGACCCCATTGCTGATTTGTCCAGTTCTTGTGTTCCTGGCACCACAGAAACCGCCGTCCACGATGAGCAGGCGTTAATGGCACACACCGTACTGGTCGTCGTGAAAATAGACCACCTTTGTGCAGCCTCCTGGCCACGGTAAAACGCGATAACGGACGTCCAGTTGTCTGTTGCATGTGCCTTGCGATGTCTGCCGTCTGTCTCTTCTCGCCTGTAGGACAATATACCGGTCGTCCGCCGCCGTGGTTGCTCGTGGACGACCACTGCTAAACTCTCGGACAGCTGTTCCTGTCGTTTGAAATGCTCTCCAAGGTCGTTAAACGATGCTGTGAGTGATCCCGAACTCCTCGGCCACACTAGTCGCACTTCGACCTTCTTCCAACTTCCCAATGACGCGACCTCGGGTAAAGTCATCCAGATGTCGTCTACTGGATTTCCTGTTGGCCATATCACACGGTGGCAGCAACTCGACGTCGTTCAAACCGATGTACACCGTGCAATAGCTTTCATCGAATTGCTGAGCGTACACCGCCCGTGTGCTTTATACCCTTCCGACCCCCCCCTACGTCATGCTGCATATATGCGCATGTCCTACCGTACCAGACCCTAGTCTATCTCCTGAGTGGTCTTTCGGTCCGTTCCGCTGTTATGCTAATTTCTCCTCTTCGTCCTTAATTTTTGCACACCAGTGTATATTGCTGCATAATACAGCAACATGGATTATCTGAGGATGGATTGAACGGCACTCCGAAAGTGCTAATGGTTTTTAATTGTAAATATATGTTCGTTTTTTAAATAAATCGTGTTAGGACGGAGCTCATTTATTGTATTTTAATTGCACGACTTACTCTTTGTATTTGACGTAGAATATGTGTTTCAGCTGATAAATCGATTAAAAAAATCCCAGAGAGTGGCTGTACAAAAAATGAGAGAAATGCAGGTAAAGAGAAAAACCTGGTATGATAAAAATGCAGTAAAAAAATAATTAAAAAAAGGTGATTTGGTGCTAGTATCGGCTACTTCTAGACCAAATAAGTTAGCTGTCCAATGGACTGGTCCAGGTACTATTGAGAGTAGAATCTCTGATACTAACTATATTGTTAAGGTTCCTGGAAAGAAAATGCCATCGCAGATATATCATGTCAATATGCTTAAACCGTTCTACAAAAGACCAGAGTTAATTAATTTCTTATCCAGTAGTGAACCACCGGATCAACCTGGTTTGGAAATAGAAATTCCTGGAATAGAAAATGATCCTAATGTTTTTAATTTTGCAGAAATTGTCCAGGAAAGTCGTTTGGAAGAAAGTCTAAAGGTAGAACAAATTCGACAATTGCACGATTTGCTTTGTAAAAACGCAACATCTTTTTCTAATGAACCTGGTATGACACATCTTGTCGAGCATGACATTGAATTAATTAGTGACGAGCTCATCAGAGCTAAGCCATACCGTATGTCTCCTAGACAAACTGAAATTTTGCAGAATGAAGTAAGAAAAATGTTGCAATGCAAAGCAATTGAGATGGGAGAGTCAGATTATACATCTCCGATGATTTGGGTGGAATCAACAGGCAGAGATCAAAGACCTTGTGTTGATTATCGTCGATTAAATGACGTTATTCGTACACAGTATTACCCCTTACCAAACATTGAAGAAATAGTAGAGACAGTTGCTTCGGCAGCTATATCACTGTACTAGACTTGGCGAAGGGCTATTGGCAAATACCTCTGAGTAAAAAGGCACAAAGAATAGCTGCGTTTGTAGCCAGTTTTGGGACCTATCGTCCGTTACGAATGCCTTTCGTTCTCAAGAATGCTCTGTACGTTTTTAGCAAGATGATGGCTGAATTACTGCTGGGATGTGAAAAATTTGCAGTACCGTATTTAGATGATGTAGCTTCATTCTCCTGTACTTGGGAAGAACACCTGAAGCATCTTGATCAAGTCCTTCGGCGCATTCAAAATGCCCGTCTAAACGTCAAGCCTTCGAAGTGTAAATTCGCTCAAGCTCAGGTGAAATATCTGGGACATCTAGTAGGACAAGGTACCAGAACCCCTGGAAATCTGAAAGTGAAAACTATTCGTAATTTCCCTACTCCTACTACAAAAACTGATGTAAGAGCATTTCCTGGACTGGCTGGATATTACCGCCAATATATTCCCATGTTTTCGACCACTGCCGCTTCGCTATCCGAAGTGTTAAAGGGCAAAACTAAGAAAGAAAATTTTTAGTGGACCCCTCAGTGTGAGAAAGCCTTTCAAGAGTTGAAAGATAAGCTTTGTAGTAACCCTGTGCAACACGCTCCCGACTATAATAGAGCATTTCTTCTATAATGTGATGCTTCAGATTTCGGAATGGGTATCGTACTCTCTCAGATCAGTGATCAAGGAGAAGAACACCCTGTGTTGTATCTGAGCAAGAAATTCACGGAAGTTGAGAAACGGTATTGTGCTACCGAAAAATAATGTGCTGCCATTGTATATGCTGTAGAAACATTGCATTGTTAACTTGACGGGCAAACTATGTTCAAGATACAGACAGATCACAATCCTTTAGTGTGGCTTCGTACACACGCGAGTACTAACCCTAGACTCATGAGATGGGCCCTGATTCTACAACCGTATAACTACGAAGTTGTACATCGTCGTGGGACGCTACATAAAAATGCTGACAGTCTGAGTCGCATTCGTTGGCCATAATCAGCTATTCAAGGGATCAGTTCCAGTTTTGTGTTGCTGTGTTGCAGTATTGTTTTAAAATGTTTATATTTTTATTTAAGGTAAATCTCATTGTAAATTGTGTCTGATCCTAACAGACTTTTGAACTTACCTACTTTTCTCTATGAACATTCTTCGAACATATCATCGAGAAAAGCTCTGGAGGGGGAAGGAACTAGTTATGCCGTTCCCAGTCCTGGATAGTGACGTCATTGCTGACGCCAATGCTGACGTCAGAGCTGAGAGGAGAACTTTTGTGTGGACAGAGAAGCAGAGAGACGGAATGAAGAGCGTGGGAAGAGAGGTTGTTTTGTTTTGATTTGTTGGGAGGTGACAGGGCATAAGAATCGTATTGGTTTTTTTTTTTTTTTGCTTATTAAATTAAATGTTGTGATTGTGAATTTGTCATACTGTAGTCATAAATGAGTTTTCGTGTTAATGGTTAAGACGCCACAGCGGCCAGAGGCTACGCAGCTCTATTTTCAACAGGGTCCGAGACACATTACTTCCTTCACCAGCATTCAAATTACCAGCGAGTTGCGCCACATTAGCACACACCTTGCCGGTGGTTCCTGTGTTTTCCTTCCTTGAACCACGTTTTAAGATTTTAACCACGACTGACCGTGAGCACCCCACAAGCCTTGCTGTTTCGGAAATGCTCTGACCGAGTCGTCTGGCATTACAATTTGGCCATTACTGAACTTGCTTAAGTCCACTGCCTTTCCCATTTGAAGAAAAAGAACAAGGGTTTCACATTTCAAGAGCTCAGTATCAAGTGTTGTTTAAATTGTTTCATGACCTTCACACCCGCCGTTTGTTTACTTGCAGTTGCTTCGATTTGCACAGAAACGCTCTGGTTATAATCTTGTGGCCCTTAGGTGTAAATATGCTCATAGGGCAATGATGACACAATAGCACGATTTTGAAGGCATGATGCCCGGATCGACAGAGTAAACAGATTTCCAGTGTGGATTGATAAAAGAGTATCACAGAAGTAATCGCTCCGTACAGGACGTTTCAGCAACATAGAAGATCTTTTGGTCAAAGGTTGGTGATGTGGTATGCAAATGGCAGCTGACTGGGGTTAAACCTGCCAAGAAACGACTCGGTAAACCTCCGAAGCTGACAGAACGTGACCGATTAGCTCTGGAAAGGACTGTCTCTCAACGCAAATCACGCAAATCGTATGTGAGAGTATTGGGGCCGATGTTATGTTGGCACCAGTACAGTGTGCAGGACTCTGCAATGTATTTCCGTGATCGAGCAGCCGTCTAGAAGCCGCTGATGGCTTCGATTAATGCCACAAACAGGTTAGCGTGGTGTAAGAAACATCAATCTTGCACTGTAGACCAATGGAATACCGTACTTTGGACTGATGATTCGTAGTACACAGTCTACAGTTTTGATGGTTGTTGCTGGGTGCTGCGGATGCAGGTACCTTTTGGACTGTACTGTCCCGAAAATGAAGTTTTGTGAAGGCTGCGTGGCTGTATAAAGCTGTTTTTGGTGGTTTGGTTTGGACCTAGCAGTAATTTTGGATAAAGCCATGAATTCTGAGCTCTACCTAGACGACCTGGACAGTTATGCTTTACCAGTGTTGTGGTAGTTAGGAAAGGCTCATACCTTTATCATTAGGACAAAGCGCCATGTCATACTGCTCACATTGTCGCAAATTGGTTTGAGGACATGGGTTTCGAAAAGCTGGACTGGTCAGCCCAGAGTCCTGAACTGAACCCTATAGAGAACTCTGGAACGAATCGTATCGCCGGGTGTGTGGAAGAAGAGATCTTCCAACAAACAAAGCTGAACTGGCCGCTGCTTTTAAGATCGAATGACTGAACGTACGTATTGGTGGACATTTCCAAAAAACTGGTGGAGAGTATTCCAAGAAGACTAGAGGCATTCGCATGGACCAAAGGTTTCAGCACACAGTAATAGATGTTCTGTAAATGAAGATTATTTGTACACAATCTTCATTTACAGAACATCTATTACTGTTTCTTGCGGTCAAACGGGTGGGTCAAAGTATTCCTGACCCGATTTCGACCCGGTTTTATTTCCGTTTTATTTTTGAAAAGAAGAAAATGTTTCAAAGAATCCTTCAGAGGTCTTTGAAATAATACTTCAGAGCTGCAGAGTATGATCCGTGAACCTGCTGAGAAGGGTAAACAAATGGGGATTAAAAATGAACTTTCAGAAGACAGAACTGAAATGCAATGCTTTTACAAGGAATGAAGATTTATCAATTGATGAGGAAAAACTGGAGATACCCAATTCCTACACTTACCTTGGGCAGCAGATATCAAGCAAGGGTCACATTGATGAAGAAATTAATTGGCGTATAAAACTTGGTTGGAGAGCTTTTGGAAGAAACAGTACAATTTTTAAGAGCAATATGTCATTATGTCTTAAAAGAAAAGTGTTTAATCAATGCATCCTTCCAGTGCTTACGTTCAAGAACAGAGACGTGGACCTTAACTAAAAAAAAAAAACATACAAAGACTGCAGACAACTGAAAGAGGCATAGAGAGATGCATGCTTGGTTTACACCAGAAAGATAAAAAGAGGAACTCGTGGACAAGGAAAGTGACAAGAGTGGAAGACATCACGGTCAGAGTAAAATCCCTGAAATGGCAATGGGCTAGGAGAACGGATCACCGATAAGCAACCGAAAATTTAGACTGGATTTCAAGGGAAAGGAAATACCCAGAAGAAGACCACGTAGGACATGGGTGGATGGAGGAGACTGGCCCAAGACATTCCATTGTTGAAGAAACTTGGGGAAACCTTCATCCAGCAGTGGATTGATGATGATTGATAATGATGAAGATGATAAATTCGAATTTATAGTTCAAAGCCGATTTTCCGGGTCAGATCCAGGTTTGGTCCGGGTCCAAAATTTTTGACCTGTTTCCAACTCTGGTCCAGATAGTAGTCGTAGGGCAGTGTAATCCAGAGCACAGAATAGGATTGTCCTGCTGTGACGTACTACAGATGTTATGCATATGTCAAGGCGGCAAGTAGCAGTGACAAGCCCTTGCTGAAATAGCTTAATTGGGAAAACACTCGGCTCTGGAGTAAAAGGATGTGGATTCGAGCCACGCCACAGGCAGAGAGAGAGAGAGAGAGAGAGAGAGAGAGAGAGAGAGAGAGAGAGAGAGAGAGAGAGAGAGAGAGAGAGAGAGAGAGAGAGAGAGAGAGAGAGAGAGAGACCATTTGGGTTTCACTATAGCGCCTGAACTTAAAAATGGATCTACTGGCCGTTAGGTTCTTCGAAAGATGTGTGATGTTCTATCCACACATCGACAGGAATTAATGAGAATTTTCTTCTTCTGCAGAGAGTTATTTCAAGCATGGTTTGTCCCGGACATCTACAATTCCGTCTCAGCCCTTTCTCAAGAGGGTTATATGTGACGTAATACAGTGATGACGCAATGTCAAGACGGCAAAGAGCAACGAAAAGCACTTGCCGGAGTAGCTTCATTGGAAAAGCATTCGGCTCCGGAGTAGAAAGCTGTGGCTTCGAGTGCTGTCACCGGCAAATTCGGGTTTCACACTGCGCACATTTAATGAAGCTTTATAAACTAGGATGCAATGTTCTACAGCTTTATAAACTAGGATGCAATGTTCTACAGCTTTATAAACTAGGATGCAATGTTCTACAGCTTGTTAAAACCACATTTTTCTTTTATTTCTGGAGATATGTTAAAGACAATGCAGACCTTCTTTTCACTTTGTATACTAAATCATTCTTACGCCAAACTTTCAATCAGTGTACAACTTAGCAAACATCTCTTCGCTGTTATGGAAGCTTTAGTAGAGATTTCCCCCACTCGTCATCTATATTTCCTTCTATCCATTTCTCATTATAATTCTTCGTAAGAACGATAGCGTAGAAGACTTGCAAGAGGTATTACATACAAGAAGCTTAAATTAGTGAAAAAAATGGGAAGCAACATTTTTAAAAATTGTTTCCTACAATTATTCGCCAAATGAAAATGAAATTTCGAAGTAATTTTGTTTAAAAGTGCGAAATACAAAATGTTTTTAAACACATTCAGCCAGGTTTTTTTTCTGAAATCACCTCTCGCTCTCTCTTTCTCTCTAATAAAGAAAAAAAAAACGGGATGAACGATGCAAATATCGGGAGAAGGATATGCTGTCATAAACAGTAAAAGTTTCTATCAGAGTCCCGCTTTGTAATCATTTTATCTTTTTGCTGCAGAGATGAACGCCATGCGTTCTTGGTTTGCGTTCTGAGCTCGGCTAGTGAGAACTGAATGAAGCAAAACAGGTAAGCTTATTTAACTTGGAAGCTGAACATTGGAATATACGAGCTGCATTAGCAGGTTTCCTTAATCTTATTACAGAAAGCAAGTTCTTTGGAGAGGCTTAGTTTTCCCAGCTGTAAAGTCATCCCCCTGATGTTATTGAATTTTTCTGCATTAAAGTCAAAAACAGTGATAATCAGATAGCGTCGTAAGTGCTTTTTGTTACTGTTTCGTTTCTTTTTCCATCTTTCAATGGACACGTTCTTTGCTCCACGAAATTGGACTCGAAATATTCTTTTTGCATTAGATATAGCAGAGTATCCTAAATTCTCGATATATCCCCACCTCTTTTCGTGATTAAATATTGTTGCGGATGTGATAATTCCTTTTTGCTTCAAAGTGAAAAACAAAAGCGACGTTTGAGAAGTCTGTTTAAGTGCTAGCAAATCCTTTAACTCCTGCAAGTTACGTGGTTGAGCTGCTGCAGATCGGATTTACTGTTCCAACACAGACCACAGATACTCCTAGTTTAAGTTGGCATCATGTTGGACGGACGCACACCGCTGCACATGTTTCCACGTGGCACCTGGCTTTTTATGGACGACAACGCCCGTCCCTATGGTTCAGCTGGTCGTCGAATACCTGGGAAGTGAGAATATTCACAGGATGGAGAGGACTGTGAGATCTCCGTACCTGAACCGTATAGAGCATGCTGGGATGTCCTGGTAAGAGCAATTGCAAGCCGGCAGCCCCGCCGCGGACTGTGAGGATGCCTCGACGTCTGATCCGTGCACAATAAGAGCAGTTCAGCGAGTTTGAGGGAAGGCGTATAAATGGGCTGAGAGAGGCCGGTTGGTCAAGTCGCCGTATCGCCAGCAGGCAGTTGGGTCAGAGCGACGCGGCAATCGGATAATATTTACGCCAATGGGTTGAGGAGGGCACAACCTAAAGCCACGCGGCCCACAACCTAGTGCCACGTGGCCCACAACCTAGTGCCACGTTGGACGGCCGAGGGAAACAACAGAATGCGAGTATCGAGAGATTGTGAGAATCGCACGAAGAGAACCGAATTCGTTGCTCTCAACCACTCGTGTCCATGTTGCGTCGTCTACAGGTACAGAAGTGGCCGTCTGGACCTTTCCTAGACGACTTGCGGTACGGTGACTACATTTGAGGAGGCCACTCCATCGCCTACCACTGACCAGCAAGTATCTCCGGCACCGGTTCCAGTAATGTTGACTTGATCAACGTGGGATAGTGTCTAGTGGCGTCGTGTTGTCTTCAGTGATGAGTACCTATTCGCACTTAACGCCGAAGACCAGCGCATACGTGTCTGGAGACGAGCTGGCTACAACACACGGATCTCGCCTTTACCGTGGAACGGCACATGGCTCGCACACCAAGAATAACTGTCTGGGGATTAATTTCCTATTGTAGCCGGACACCCTTGGTAGTCCTCCGTACCATCCTCACGGCTCAACGGTACGTCGACGACATTCTACGACCTGTTGTATTGCCTTTCCTGTCGCAGCATCACCGAGCAATTTTTCAACAGGATAATGCCTGGCCACACACGGTACGGCTCGCCCAGGGATACCTCCTTAATGTCGACATCCTTCCATGGCCAGCCCGATCGCCCAACCTCTCACCGATCGAACATGTTTGGGACATAATGGGATGCCACCAACGCCCATCCGGGAATGTCGGCGAACTGGCCAGAAATTCGGGCACCGTCTGACATGCTGTACCTCAGAACAGTACCCGTGATTTGTATCCACGCCCGGTAACCGCCAATGGTTCGAGGAGGGCACAACCTGAGGTGGCGCTACAACGTATAGACCAAGGTACTTAGAAGGAGGACAGGTGGGTCCATCGTAACCGCGCCGTCTTCCCGCTTCTCTTCGCTGCGCTGTGACGTCACGGTGGCCATAAGCGAAGCTGTAACGTGCACGGAGCCGTACCGAGAAAGTGTCGTGTGCTCTGTGAATTTTCAATCGAAATAACAGAGCTAGTTTTGAGTAAATAATTTTTTAGTAAAAATTGTACAAACATCCAACTATTTTTCAAAATATATATATATATATATATACTGGGAACTAGTGGTGTTGGATTTATAATAAACAAGAAACTGAAGGATAAAGTTGTAGAAGTTGAAAGTTCCTCTGACAGAGCTGCACGACTCGTTATCCAACTCTCGAGAAGATACCAGGCTCAGATTATTCAAGCTTATGCACCCACCACAAGTCATCCTGAAGAAGAAATTGAAGAATTTTATGAGGAAATTCGTCATCTAAATAATAAAGGTAAGCAGCACTTGAAGATAATTATGGGAGATTTCAATGCAAAAATAGGGCAACGGCAACAGAATGAAACTTCAGTAGGTAAATTCGGTCACGGCAACAGAAACCAGCGTGGAAATACTCTCGTTGAGTTTGCAGAGGCAGAAGGGTTTTTCATCTTGAACCCCTTTTTCAAGAAAAAGCCACAGAGGAAATGGACATGGAGACATCCAAATGGGATGACAAGTGAAATTGATTTTATTATGTGTAACAAAAAATTCGTCATAGAAGACTGCAGTGTGCTAAACAAGTTCAACACAGGTAGTGACCATAGATTGGTGAGATGTAAGATGCACCTCAACACTAAACTTGAACGTGGCAAGCTCATAAGACAAACAAAATCTATCGACATAACCAACCTTAAAAAACACCATAATACCTTCAAGTTGGAACTGAAGAACAGATTCTCTGCTTTAGAAGGCCTAACATCGGAAGAAGTGGATATTTCTGAAGTTAACAGAAAAGAAACCAAAGCTCTTATGGAAACAGTAACAAAATGAGCTGGGTCTAAGAACAAGTTGCATGTGAACAAATTATCAGGAAAAACCAAAGTGTTGATGCAAAAAAGAAGAGAGATGAGGACAACTAAAGAAGATGTGACTTCCAAAGAGGAATATATAGAGCTATGCAAGACAGTAAGAAAAAGTATCACTGAAGACGTAAGGAAATTCAACTGTGAACTAGTGAGGAAAGCAATTGAAAACAACCAAAGCCTAAAGATAGCAAAGGGACATCTCAGTAACTGAAGAAAACAGATTATGGCACTGAGAAAAGAAGATGGTTCTGTAACAAGAAATATAGGCGAAATTTTGACAAGAGTGAAAGATTTCTACTCCAAGTTATATGAAAGGGATGATACATGTACTCCAGACATCATGAAAGGTACCAATACCATAGTTCTTCCAGTCCTCCCAGCAGAAGTTGCACATGCAATCAAGAACATGAAGCGGGGAAAAGCTCCAGGAGAAGATGGAATTACTGTAGACATCATACAAGAAGCAAGTGGAGAAATCGAAACAGTACTCGCCTAAATTTTCACTCGATGCCTTAATGAAGGGAAGATTCTTGAGGATTGGAACACCGCTACAATGATCCTCCTTCATAAAAAAGGTGACATTGAGAATCTCAGGAACTACAGACCTATCAGCCTCCTATCAGTGGTTTATAAAATCTTCACTAAAGTTCTTTCACACCGTTTGAAGGTAACACTGGACATGGCTCAACCGAGAGAACAAGCTGGATTCAGGAGTGGCTACAGCACAATAGATCATATCCACGTACTGAGAGAACTAATTGAAAGAGCGAGGGAATATGAACTTCCATTGTGCATGGCTTTTATCGATTATGAAAAAGCCTTCGATTCGGTGAAACCATCAGCAGTTACAATGGCTCTGAAATCCTGCGGTATTGAAGATGCATGCATTAATATTATTAATAACATCTATGAAAATGCAAGTGCAAAGATTCGGCTGTTTAAAAATACAACACACATAAAAATTGGAAAGGGAGTGAGACAAGGTGACACAATATCTCCAAAGCTCTTAATGCCACATTGGAGGGTGTCTTTCAGTCGCTGAGCTGGGAAAACAAGGGGATAAAGATTAATGGAGATTATCTAACTCACCTTCGTTTTGCTGATGACGTAGTCATTTTTGCAACTACCCCATAAGAGCTGCAGGGTATGATCCAGGAACTTGCTGACAAGAGTAAAGAAGTGGGATTAAAAATGAACTTTCAGAAGACAAAAGAGATGTTCAATGCTTTTACAAGAAATGAAGATTTATCGATTGATGGAGAAAAGCTGGAGATTACAGACACGTGCGTTTATCTTGGACAGCAGATATCAAGTGATGGTCACATTGATGAAGAAATTAATCGGCGTACAAAACTTGCTTGGAGAGCTTTTGGAAGAAACAGCATAATTTTCAAGAGCAATATGCCATTATGTCTTAAAAGAAAAGTGTTTGATCAATGCATCCTTCCAGTGCTTACGTATGGTGCAGAGACGTGGACCTTAACTAAAAGAGACATACAAAGGCTGCAGACAACTAAAAGAAGCGTGGAGAGGTGCATGCTTGGTGTAACCAGGAGAGATAAGAAGAGGAACTCGTGTATCCGAAAAATGACAAGAGTGGAGGACATCATGATCAGAGTTAAATCCCTGAAATGGCAATGGGCTAGACATACTGCCAGAAGGACAGATCATCGATGGACAGCCGAAATTTTAGATTGGATTCCAAGGGACAGGAGAAGACCAAGAAGAAGACCACATGGAAGATGGGTGGATGAAATTCGAAAGTATGAAGGAGTGACATGCAGGAGACTGGCACAAGACAGACCGTTGTGGAGGAAACTTGGGGAGACCTTCGACCAGCAGTGGATTGATAATGGTTGACAATGATGATGATGATATACTGGGAAAAAACGGGAATATGATATGAATACTGTTCGATGCTTTTTTTGCTGAGTATCTTTTTTTTTTCCAAAAACACTGCAATGGCTGTTCGGAGCTGGGAAATCTACATTTTATTACGTCGAATCAGTCATTTACCAATTTTATAAAATTAGCAATTTGTTTTCTTTTAGGAAAAAAATACTCTATAGCTTTGCTTACGTTGTTAGATTCCATCTGGGGCGCTAAAACTAATTCTCTGTCTCATGGGGACTCTTACATTTGTGTGGATCCATTTTTTTTTTATGAAACACCTTTAATTCTGAGTTATTACGTTCCAGCAAAAGGTCAAATATCTGGCGAGTGATGGTTCCACACTACAGCGTGTTCCGCGATCAAATATATGATTTCGGAGTTTAATTAGATGGGGCACATCGGCAAACATCCATATTTTTCGATTTTCATTTACTGGATTTGGAAAAGAAGACAGTATTGGGTCTATTCCAAGCTGCCTCCAAACCTTGATATCCCCCCTTCCCCCAAGATCAGCACTAAATAACCCGATTGCTCGATGCACTAAATAAACCGATTGCTCAACGGCTCGAATTATGTCAGTTAACAGCTTTTGATACATCTACTTATCAAAGGAATAATGCAGTATATGGTTGTTTCCAAGCTTTCCAGAAGCCTCTCAGCATAAACACTAAAATGTTACTATGCGGTCCTAAAATTTTATTTGCAGCAGCATCATAACAATATCGGCAATCAACGCTCATTTCACCAAAAGATAAAACTGAAGCGTTGTCGAATTCGGTCAGGTGTATAGTGGACGCAGTGGACGCCACCCACCTCATTATAGAGGCCAAACGTGCTGAGTCCTAAGTCCCCACATCTGAAATTTCAGCCATTATGAACGCTCTTAGATTTGTTAAGCAGCGTTCATACTTTAAATTCGATAATCGAATTTACAAGCAAGTGGAGGGCTCACCCATGGGTTCTCCACTATCAGCTGTACTTGCAGAAATTCTGCTTCACCACATTGAGAACAAAGTTCTCAATGAGTTTCCCCTTCCCCCTAGTATGTATATCAGGTACGTCGACGACATCCTTGTATTTTGGCCTCATAAACAGGATGATTGAGCTAAGTTCGCCGACGCGATTCATCTGTTTTCCCCACTATCGGGCTCACGATAGAAACTGAATCAAACTAATCTCTACCATTCCTGGACTTTCAAATCACCCGTAACCAAGTAACACGCAACCTTTCTTACTCTGTATATCGAAAACCCACTGCCGGCAGTAGTTTAATTCCTTTTAACTCTTCACATCCATTACCACATAAGCTATCCGCTATCAACTTTTTAATCAAAAGAGCCTTGTCGCACTCATCTGCTAACAGCTTGCTTAAACTTGAAATAGATTTCATTTTTGATTTAGCCGCCAAACATGGTTATCCCAAATATATGATCAACCGAATCTATCGAAGAATCTTAAAGGATAGATCTACATGTTTGACCAAAGAACAAAAACCAGCAAGCGTTTTGTTGGTACAATAGAGCAGTACCCAAGCATTACTAATGTTCTGATACGCGCATGTATGAAATATGATACTCATTTTGGCATTAGATCCAGAAATCTATTTTCACTTATCAAAAAGATAGGGAACCACCTGATAATTTGTGTAAATGGGGTGTATATAATATACCAATAATAGATGTCTCCAATGGTGAACAAGTAAGCAACTATGTAGGTTCTACAAAACGTAGCCTTGAAACTCGAATGCAAGAACATAAATATGGCATTCGCGTTAATCATAGAACACAGCGCTCGCCAGATATGTGGCACAAGGAACTGTCCAACCGGATTGGAAAAACATTAAGTTGCTACATACACACGCCTCTGTATACTCGTTGCATATAACTGAAAGTTTATACATCGAGGCCTTCTGGGACGGATGCTGTAACGATAATTCCCCGATTGAATTACACAGAATTTGGAAGAGACTCATTACAGCCATGAACTTACATAGCATTTCTTGTTAAATATGTAAGTTATAACAAATATATATATTTTGCACACTGTTTATCATATTTCCACATGGACATTGTCTAATTCGTGATTTAGCATTGAAATGATGGCAACAGAGTGACACCCTTGCGACGCTATTCCATACCTGTACGTCATCATACTCGGACATATATATGGGAGCACATGTGCAGCAGCTGCTCTCCTCCATCTGCAGACGGGTCGATTGTCGACCCGAAAGTACTAATGGGTTTTTAATCTTGTAAATATCTGTCGTTTTTTAAATTAAACATATCGTGCAAAGACGGTGTAAGTTCTTTAATGTTCTTTAATGTATTGTATATGTACGGCATCTTCATTAAGACTATAGGTGTATAGCATTCATTTTCATCACCTTTAAAACGGGCTCAATTAAACCATCGGTAACACAAATTTACCACATAACCGTTACAGAGAGGAAATGCTTAGAAGCAGTATGTGCATTTTATTTTTGACGAAAAGATATGCTTTTCGAGAAATAGCATGCAAAACAAGTGCTTGATTTATATCTTCTTCATTCCATTTTACTGGTCTCTTTTTTGACACAAGAGTTTGAATTTGCACTTCAGTGAAACAATGGCCAAGCAAATTTATGATAGCTGGCCACCTTTCACTGTTGCTCAGCAAATTTCTATTCTTGCATTTGCGTTTCATAATATTAATTTCCGTTTTCAGGCTTCTTTTCTCAAGGCAAAAGCATTGTTTTACCATTACCAACTATTTTCTTACGTTTGATAATTCTTCCCGTAGGGAATTATTTTCACTCTTCAGTTGCATTATATTTTTGTTCAGACATTCGCGCTTCTCTCATAACGTTGACGGTATGATAAATGTTGGTCAGGAATGATGTCACTTTCATTGTGACCTATAATTTGACGTTTAATTGGAGATATACTTTCAATTCGATTTAATGCATTTTTTTCTGACCTCTCCGATATTAAACCGTTCACTTCGAACAGAAGTTTGCTCCTCCATCTGCTAAGGCATATTTTTTTGTAGGCACTGCATCTTTTCTCAGTTTTTTACTGGGAAACAAGTTTAGCAATTCATTCCTAAGATCTCGCTCTTACTTCGGGACATCAAAGTGTTCTGAACACATTGGAGCTTTCTTTGCATCGAATACATCTTTTCGACAGCATTTCGCAACCCATTGCTTCAAGAAATCTCTATCCGATGGGAAAACATGGTACGTAACATCTAACTTCCTTTCCTTTGAACTGTTATTACGGCATAGTGCAACAGCGTATCCAGGTATTTTCGAGATAGTTGTACACAGAAAACAAATGAAGAAAAAAAAACCGAATGAAACGATAAAGCCGGTCTCAAATTGACAAAGAAATGCAGCGAGTAATGGACACTACAGCACAAGTTCCGAATGCTCAAGAGATCGTTTATGGCCACTGTGACGTCACACTCCAGCTCGTAGGGTGACAGCTCGCCGGCGGCACGGAAACAAAGGCGATTGGACCTACCTCTCCTCTTTCTAAGTACCTTGGTATAGACTTGTTCCTCTCGTGTAGCTGTTTTATCAGAATAAATGGCCCAACTGTTCTGAAATTGCAATAATCTATTCTTTACATATGTACATTGCACATAACAATTTTCATATCGATTGGATGATTCCTTCTAGGTGCTTTTTTTTTTTTCCTGCAAATAGTGTATTTATGTCCTTACCACCAACAGTAATTAAATTCTGTAGTGTGAATTTTGCGTTATTCATGATTTTTATGTTTGTCTCTAATTTTGGACATAGGTGTAATAAAGCAGTTCCTTTCTGCTTTATTTTGTCTTATTTTTCTTTCTCAAGTAAAGAAAGCCTGAATTTCTGTGCTAACTCTTTTTACTTTCACATAAGAAATGTCAGCAACATTTCAAACGAATGATTGTCAAGAAGTAAATTTCTTTTCCTTACTTTTCAGAAAAAAGTCCATGGACAGCCAATGGTTTTCGAACTTTCCTTACTTGTCTTTCAACCTCCCGCTGTGCTCTTCGGCTCTTCCCTCTTTTTGTTGCTGAAACAGTCTTTTTTTTTTTTTTTTTTGCCATCTTCTCTGCCCTTACTCAGGGCCGGATTAAGGGGGGTCTATAGGGGTTATAGCCTTGGGGCACACCATGACCAAGGGCCCAAGAGACATGCCTGGGCAAATAATAGATATATAGGTAAAGAGAAGTTTGCAAAATAGTTTTAGTTTTGTTTCGTATGATTTCCTCTTGGTTAGAAACAGAGGCTGGAAGACGAACAGGTTTAAGGCAGTTACTCAGCAAGGGTAAAGGTTTCATATCGCTGTGTATAGATGGGTGCGACAGAGTTTTATTTTTTTCACTAGGATCCACCACACCTCGAATTGCTACGGTATACGAAACACTCGACAAAGTGGTAAGTGAAACAGAAGCGTAAACGGGTTGAGTGGCATTTAACCCTTTAAGCGGCCAATGTACTGTGCTTGAACTAAAAGGTGCTCAAAACGTTTGCTCTCTCCAAACAGAAATGTTCATATAGCGACCGGGTTTTACGAAAGCTACAGGAAAGTAATTTCGTATCTTTACCCCTCTCATTTCAGCAGCAGAGAAAATAAACCTTCATAGGTGATAAGCACTCCCTTCTAGTCCTATATTCCCTGTTCCATGACCTAAAACATGATAGGTAACGGCTAGTCTCGCAGACACGAACATCATGCAACTGGGTAGAGCAATTTACTCAAATGTCTTCTCTATCCTTCTTTAAATTTGGCTCCATTGCTATAACCCTTTCTCAGTTGATTTATCAGAAGGGATTGGTGTCAATCATACGCCTGAATGACCAGTATGAATAACAAATCTATGGGCATAAACAACTTTTTTATGCTCAAGTCTTAAAAGTTAACTCATACGAGCAGCTTTGGGGGCACTAGACATACCTTGAATGAATTCGTTCCAGTCGCGTTCGGCCCACTTCTTCGACAGTGAATAACATTCGTTGGAGTTGAGTTCAGCCCATTTTGTTAACCCCGAGTTAATTCGTTCTAGCCGGGTAAAGGGTTAATGTAGTATCCCATATGTATTCCGGTGTTAATTCCAAATATATTTGTACTTGGAACCGTTAACGGTTGAAATCCCCTGTGGCTTTACATTTTGCATAACAAAAGCAGATGCACTAAGAAAAGGGTACAATGCTAAATCATTAGAAATTCGAAGACGAAATCTAGGAATCTAAAGCTTGTAACTCGTGTTCTTATGAGAACAATGAAAAATACTGTGATTTATTTTGAAAATTCAGCAGATAATTTATTAGTCTGAAAAATGCACTACGTATTAATTATCACAAGTACATTGCTACAGTTTCGCGTTTTAACTTACTTCATAATGATTTCCCGTCATAATTCGTTGAGGGCTCACTCAGATGCCTTGGGGCCCACTCAAATGTCTTAGCCTTGGTGCCCACAAATATCTTAGCCTTGGGGCCCACTAAGGTCTTGATCCGGCCCTGCTCTTATTCTTTTATTCTTGTCCACGCTTCTTCTCGCCATGTTACTCTTTTCGTCTGATCTAACGCACCATCTTCTCTCTTCCTCCTTCTTTTTCTGTTGCGATTACAATCGCAAATCTCTCAGTGTCTTTGTTATCTAATTCTTTTTGCAGAATATAGCACTCTATACACCTCTTCATCTCTTATTGTTCTGTCGCTCTTTTTTTCTTTCTGTGTTTGTCTGTTTATATCTGTCCTTCTGCACCCCTCTGCTTTATTCACCCAACTCCTTCCCTTCTTTTTACTTCTTTTCTGTATTATTAAGCTATCTCTCTCTCTCTCTCTCTCTCTCTCTCTCTCTCTCTCTCTCTCTCTCTCTCTCTCTCTCTCTCTCTCTCTCTCTCTCTCTCTCTCTCTCTCTCTCTCTCTCTCTCTCTCTCTCTCTCTCTCTGTCTCTCTCTCTCCTACTTTTTCTATTCCTCTGTCTCTTTTATCTTTCATCCTTTTTCTGTGTCTATCTGTGCCCCTGTTTATCTTTTTTTTCTCCACCGGTCTCTTTCTTTTTCTGTCGGTATGTTTCTATCTTTCATTTTTGCCCCTCTATCAGGGTGCCTATGTGATTTCCCCCCTGTCTTTCTGTTTTGCGATTGTATCTGTCATTTTCCTGGCGCTCTTTCTTTCTCTTTTTTTTCTGCATTTCTTGCATTCTTTTCCTTTTCCAATCTTTGCCTTTTTCTTATTTACACCACGCAATTTTGAGTTTTTTATTTTCTATTCTTACCCTTTTTATCCAAAAATCCCAAGGAAATTCGGGAAAAGTTTCATGATGCAATTTTTCCTCTTACCTTTTTTTCCCAAATTAAAAGAGGATTATGCTTTTATTAAGGAAGTCCTGAAAAGTGCAATCACTACTAAACACATTTTTCGGAGCAATGATTCCTTACCACCCTGCAACCGCAAAACAAAATCCTGTCATTTCACAAGTGCTAATGTTCGGGTGTCCGAACAAATCACGTTAAGGGCTGTGTTTATTGGGCAACTCATGACAGCCCCGATCGATCGTCAGCTGTGCTTTCCGGTGCTGGAGCTTTCAGAGCAAATTACAAGCTCTATTTTTGGACACAGCTATAAAACACGTGGGAAAGTGGCTGTCAAGATGGGAATAACATTCCTCCTACTACTTTTCCTTGTTTAGAATTTGCAAGCGTGTTCAGCAAATGTTTACACAAGTGTTGTTTACCTGATACGTAAAATTGATTGCATTACGCGTGAGAAGCTTCATTACCGTGTATGCCGGACTTGACATTTGCCTGACGTTTTGGATGTGTGCATATGCTAATTTCGTTTACAAGTGATCATTCAGTTTATTCAAATACAATCGTGGCCAAAAGTCCTGCCCCAGTAGACCGAAAGTCAATTTTTAGATGTTTGAAGTAAATTTATACAGCGTAATGGTAAAATCAGAAATACATATTATACATAATTTTAAGGGAAACTACGGTTTAGAAATTTTACCCCTTTCAAACATAAAAAGGCGAAAAAAAATCGAGACAGTACCCTGGTACTCTTTGAACGTATATATAATTTGTGCAATACATCTTTCGCGTGCCAAAATCTTTATGGGTGGGAAATAAAATGAGTGATTCGAGAATATATATTTAATTACGTACAACACATTGCATTTATTCACGTCTCTCATGACAACACCGAGCCACAATCTGCTACATACTACGTGGAATTAAATCACAATAAGGCTTACTAATTCCTGACGTTGAGCGGTGCTTAGGTAGGTAGATTAATGAATGCTATTGTCGTAAAACAAATAAAAGAAGATATGTGAGTCATAGAAGTAAATATTTATAAACTATGGTGGCGACAATATAAAACATTTCAACTGTTTAGTTTCTCAAATACAATATGTTATTATTATTATACATTATTCATTTTTAGACGAACATAAGAAATGACCTGACACCGATTAAATGTGATGTAGCTACGGAAGTCCATCAAGCTAAAATCTGACCTCAAGATTAGCTGGATTGTGACAGCGCCCAAACTCGAGCGCTGGACATTTAGTCGAGAACCCATTCCCTAGTTGATTTATTTATTTAATTATTATTTTATTTAATTATTATTTTATTTATTCATTTATTTATTTATTTATTCATTTTTATTAATTCATGTATTTTTTTGAAGAAGGAGTACGTTTTATTTTGCCATATACTTTCGGGTGAATCTTTTCTTTTTTTCCCTCTCCGTTCCCCCTCTCCCAGCAAAGCGTAAGACTAGCTAGACAGCACAAGGCGTCACAGGACAGACCGACACTGAAAGGAGTAAACGCTGGCTTTGTAGTATGTTTTATTGGGGCAATAGAAGTGTCCACCGTCTATAGAATCCACAATGCATGTTGGGCAGACTGGAGACTTGTTGGAACTAGAGCTAACAGTTTAATTGGGGTAAGGATTTACGGCCGGGAGTAGTATCACGCGGGAAACGTAACGAGGGGTTCTCAGAATTTCACTGGAGCGGGTAGGAATCTTGACCCCCTAACGAATGGAAGATCAAAATGTTAATTTTCCGACCAGTAAGATCTACACTGGGGAATTTAATTCAGGGAGGCTTGCGTTTGCCAGCTAGTGATTGGATGATGGGATGTTTTGAGGTAGTGTGGGTCTTCTTGGGGGTCGTCGTCAAAATTTTTACAAGGGAAGAGAAGAACTTCGTCACTTCACGTTTACAGTTTTACACGAAACTTTTACCTTTGCTGGTTTCGCGGCATGCATCGCGTGCACTGTCCTCTATGACTGTCACCTAGGAAGCGGCAGGACTGAAGCTACCGTAAGCTGCAGATGGGAGATCCCAAACCGAGGTTTCCGGATGAACGGATCCCCCACTAAAGGACCATTAGGGCCCATACGACGGTCGCAACTGCGGATGGAAGTAATAACCACCGGACGAGAATTTTCCCGGATCCGGAGGGGTCAGCAGCGCGATATCTAGGCCAGATTCGGATGTTAAGGTAGGAAATCCATCCTATTCTTTCTTTGGTGTCCCTTCATAAAATCTTTATCGGAGCAGTTCACACATAGAGTTAATATTTTAATAAGCAAATAGTCAATTGAGTGCAGGTTCCTGTCAGAGAGTCCTAAATCATTTTTGCTAATATCATGAGCGTATATTTATTATTATGCCAAATCATAACCAATAAATTGTTTTTGTTGTTAATTTTGTCTTAGTTCCATGATGAGTGTGTCGTTAATTACAATATGTGTGCTCAGCCCTAGATTATTTGGAGAATATATATAACTTTTGGAACCGGAACTTAGAAAATCACTTCACTTATGCTTTTTTATTTTAAATCTAGACGTTCACAAAAACATTGCGGCACACAGCGGACCCTTTGACTCCCAAAGGAAAATCTGCTGTGTGAAACACAACGCCCCGTCAGTGGATCCTGAAGCTGCGCCAGCTCTAAATCAGGGAATCGCAGAATCAGAATCCACTCGACACCCCCTTGGCTCCCAATATTACGCCGGGTGAACCCAATTAGGAACCCGAGCGATAATAATTTGGTGCCGTTGGACCAGGATGTGGTCGCACCAAGGGTTATTGAGGAGCAATTATTGGGTATGTTAAAAAGCAAAGTTTTTTTCCAATGGTCATAGTAGGTGAATTTTGGGTAGTAGTAGGAAAGTTAACGATAGTTTGGATTTTTGGATTTGGTATTACAAAGTTGGAAAGGAAGACAATTTATGGTTCTTTTAATGGCCCAGATTCAGAATTTTAGCAGTGAAGGAATAAAGCAAATATTTCATGTGTGTTATTACTCATTCGATATAGCAGAAAATATTGAAAATTTCAACTGCAAAAGTAAATAAAGTGTAATGATGAACAATAGTGTTGCATAAATAATTTGAATGAAAGCAGTATATATTTTTGAATGAAAGCAGTAATTATTGAGTATGCTGAAATTAGTGTTTTGTTTTGAGAATTATAATTCATCAGCAAGGTTTTGTGTGTATATGTGTAGAAGTGAAAGATTTTACAGAAACTATTCAGTAAGCAGGTTAGAGTTGATTTGAAGTTTAAAAGTCAGTAATTAGAAATTTGCAAAGTGAAGTATTAAGAGTTAACTTGAAGAGTTTGCATAGTGAAATATTAGGGAATTAATTAGAAGCTTCAGTGATTAAGAGTTTGCACAGTGAAATATTATGGTTAATTTGAAGTTTAATAATTAAGAATTTGCACAGTGAGATATTACCAGTTAATTTGAAGTTTCACGATTAAGAGTTTGCATAGTGAAATATTACGAGGTAATTTGAAGTTCAATAATTAAGAGTTTGCACAGTGAAATATTACGAGTGATTTGATTTGGTCAGATTTATTATTGATTTATTAGTGCTTGATCATTTTGGTGTTATTGTATTTTATAAATGCAGTGAAGTGTATTTTTTCATGATTTACGTATTGAATATTGCTATATGGGAATTTGCTAGGAGTAATTTAGGAATGATTAATAATACCATTAATAATCATAAGGTCACGTTTGTTTACTTTGAGTAGTGTGCTGAATCGGCTAAAAAAAATACAGTTTTCTTTTTCTCTGAAAGAAGTTTAATTTTGCTATTTTTACGAGAATTAGAGGTGATAGTAGGTCCTAACAGGAGGGATTTTATTGAGTTTTTTGTAGAATTTAGAACTTAGAAGAGTGTTGTCATTTGATTAAGGTTTTGCAAATAGATGTTCGGGATGGCAGTTAACGGTATAGAGGGTAGTACGAGTTTTCATGAGGCACGTGATAATACGGAAGAACAGGAAATTAACGGAGCGCCAGGTAGCGGTGAAGTTCAGGAGAACGGTAGGATGCAGTTCGATTCAGCAGTTGCTACGCAAAGAACAATCCAGTCGATGGCGGGTATGTTAAGTTATCTCCCAAATTTTACGGGCACCGAAGAGGGTCCAACAGCAAAGCAATTTTTTGAAATGGTGGATAGTGTGGCACAGGTAGCTAGATGGACAGATGCAGTTAAAATTCTTTCAGCAAATGCTAAGTGTCGACAGGCAGCGAGTGATTTTTTAACGGACGCTATTGATGTCAGGAATGAAACAGTTTATGCAAAATTTAAGGAAGCCGTTATTCAAAGATTTGAAGCTCAAGAACCAGTTATGGTTAGAATGCAGAAGTTCACTACTTGTCGGCAACGACCTGGTGAAAAGGTATCGGAATATGTGGCCAGATTAAGAGGGCTGGTACATCAGTACTTAGGGCATGTGGATCAGTCCAATAAGGAGGTTAGAGAAATGGCTGATCAGACAAAAATGTCGCAGTTTCTTAATGGGCTTGACCCTAAGTTGAAGCGCATGATGTTGTCTTTTGCCCCTACAACTTTTACGGAAGCCGTTAATCGAGCAATTTTAGAGGAGCAGAACTCGAAACTAGTTTCCCAGGAGGTTTTTGCTGCCTCGGCAAGACCATATGAACGCGAGAATTATGGAACCCAGGAAAAATCAGGAAATTTGGATAACTCGATAGCTGATTTGTGTACTTTAATGGCACGACAGATGACGGAGCACGAATCACAGGTGAATGCACTTAGGGCAGAGACATCAGAGTTGTCTAAGAGACTACAAGCAGCAGAACAACTCCATCAAGATTACGTGGATAAACTCCAGAGGTTTGAAGAGGATAAAACCCTGGAAACGGTTGATAGAGGCATTCCTTCATGGGATCAGCGTTCTTGTTTTATTTGCAATTCTTTCACTCATCTAAAACGCAATTGCTCCAGGCTTAATTCAGAGCATTATCCCCCTTGGTCACAGAGAAATCGGAGTTCAGAAAGCTTCAACTCTTTAGGCACAGAGAGAGAGGAGAGGAGAGCAAGGGAAGCTCCCTCTAGCGGGCGCATTCAGAACCAAGCTTCATCAACCCGTTCAGCACGGAGCAATCACGATGAGCGTTATTTCTCCCCTGGTGGCATAGCGCCGAGTTACTCTCAGCGCAGTGGAAATTTCAGGAATGGAGGTGGCAGATCGGAAGGTGATCGTCACGAGAGTTTTGATTACAGGCGTGATGATAGAAGTGAACCTAGAGTGAGATTCAGAGAAGAGAGGAATTGGACATCAGGAAATTCAGGACGGAGAAATCATCATTTAAACTAGAGGGTGACCGGAATCGCAGGGATGTTTTCGGTCAAAAGAGAAATTTAGTCCCTATGGTACTTACGACTTGTATAGATCAGGAGCACGGAGAGCTACCTATAGTGGGAATTAGGATTATGGGAGTGCGAACGTACGCAGTGATCGATAGTGGAGCAGGTGTATCATTAATAAAGGAATCGCAAGTTCGGAAATGTCAAGGAAAATTGCGCAGTAGACCCAAAAGCTCAGGAATGCATATAAAAGGGATTACTGGCGCCCTCCTACAGACCTCGGTATGTTACGAGTTGCCCATAGAAGTAGGAAATGATACGATTAGGCACACGTTCCATGTCACTCAGCAGGAGTTGCATCCAGATTACTCAGTCATCTTAGGATGGGATTTCTTGAAAGCCCATGGTTTTAGCTTTGATGCTCAGACAGGTGTTTTGGAGAAGAAATCAGGAACGAGAGCGCAGAAACGGCGCCGAGGTAGAGCCCACAGGCCGAACAGGGTAAACATGGTAGCACAGGAGGATGCAAGGAATAATCAGAAAAGGTTTAGGGAGGAAATTTTGCCACCGGATGAGACTAGAACAGGAAGATTAGTGAGGAAAGAGGTAATTCCTCCGAATGCAGAGAAGATAGTTTGGGTTAGAATTCCATCATTTTCTGGGAATTTAAAAGGGCAAGTTTTAGTACAACCTTTGAATAGATATGCTCATGGACGTGTCAGAGTTAAGCCTTCGGAAAATAAAACTGATGCTTCGGGCAAGATACCAATTTCGATATCAAATTCAACCAAGCGACCGTACTATTTGCATAGACGCACGAGGGTGGTGTGCGTGAAACCGTCGGTAGGTACGAACGAACCCGTCCATGGAAATTTACGTGACGTTCCGGAGAAGCAAGGGAAGTACACCGACCGTTTTGCTAAAATGAAGAATTTAAGAAGTAAAGATAGAGCGCATCTGCATGCACCCCGTGTTCAGGAAGGAAAAAGCAAAGGGGTCAAAACAGTCAAAGAAATTGAGCGTAGGCCATATTTAATTGATAATTCACCTGCACAGGAATCTGATGAAGCACAAGAGCCGTGTGATTCAACCAAGGAAGGAAGTCGGCATAGCTCAGATACCGACGAATACGAATTCGTGCCATTTTCCCAGCTGGATAGATACTCCGAGAAGCACCGTTAAAAGTACGCCGCAGCAAGAAGTTGCAAGGGATGGAAATGAGGTCATTCCGAGAGGGACAGTCAGCTGCCCACTACAGCGAGAAGTAGCTGGGAACTTGGAAGAAAACGCAGCGCGGGATGCCCACAGCAGGGCAGTCCCAGAAGAAAACGGAAGACAAGATACGCAAAATGTTGAAATTTCGTCTGAAAGGGTGACCAGAGACCCTTATCCATTGAGGTCACGGGTCCCCGTGTTAGAACGATCCGTTAACCATGTCACGGTGCCGAAGATGCCATTCACCCAGCAAATAAATAATTTACAGTACGACGGTAACACGAGACCAGTACAACAAGTGCAGTGCACAAATGAACAGGAGCAAGCATCGACGCATTCCTGGGTGAATATTGCAAGTCGATGGTTATCTAAAATTATTCAGGATAATTGGGACCCTGAAGAGGGAGGCCCAATGGTAAGAAACGCGAACCACTCATACACCGAGTTACGGCCAGTAACCGGCGAGACACTTGTTTAACGAGAGGTAGTAAACAAGGCAGTGATGATCCTGCAAATAGTGAAGAAAAAAAAAATAGTTTGTATATATTCATGTGTATTTGAAAATTTTGCTTAAGAGTTATTTTGTGTAATGCAAGTATGTAAATAGTAACAGTAAGATAACTAAGTTTCATTGTGTTATTATGTTGTGTGAATTTACTTGAAGGTGATTATCACGTTACCCAGAATCGGGAAAAGAACGGTACGAATTAATTGTTCATTGGTACTTATCATCGTTCAAAGATAGGGTATAGAATAATAATTTGGTGCCATAAATTTTTTATTTGCCGTACTAATCACTTTTGCATATTTAGTTCATGTAATTATTGATGGTTGATTAATTAATATATTATGATCAAACGTCAGGAGGAATACGTAGCACATTGTCATACAGGTTGAGTAAGTATTTCAGAACTTTCATTTAAAATGTTTTGCAAGATTACGAAGGATCAAGGCAATTATTTTTTCCAAGTGAAATAATTCCTAATTTAAAACAATGCTGTAGAGAGTGCAAGTATTTGTAATTGCAGAGGGAAGCAAGACGGGCTAACGGCGATAGCGATAACGAGTAGAAAAGGGTACTTACCTTGTTTGTGACTGGCCGGGTAATCCATTTGTTTCGTTGTTCAGTGGGATAATCCATGAGAGGGCACAAAGGGAGAAGTTGGTTGTCTTGAACAGACAGAAAAAAAAAAGAGGCTGCCGTTTGTAGTAGCAGTGTTTCCATGAAAGCTCGGGCCCAAAAGGGGGGAAGCAACTGCAAGAGCCATGAAGTACTGGAGTGTACTCGGGTACGGGTGAAAGCGCTCGACGTATCTCACCGTAAAAGGTAGGCGTTTTGTACGCTAAAGGCATGAAAAAAATTTCTCGGGATTGGAGAAAAGGTGTTAGAGATCCGCGACCCTGCAGTTAGGTGATGATTCCGCAGAGCACGGCATAGAGAATAAAAAAACACGCAGAAATCAGAGCAGAATATCGTAGTCCATTGACTTGAACATCCCAGAGGTTACTGAAGAAGTGGATTGTATTTTCGTGTCGCTTAAAAGAACGAGATATTTTTGGAAGTTTTCCTAATTAAAAACGGTAGCCAACGATTACCGACAGGAAGTACAAATAGTCGCTTAGAGGTCAGTAAGGGTCGCTGAGACGTCACCCCTCTCTCATAACGCAGAGTATAGTTAAAGCGTCGCCATGGTAACGTTCGGATCCCTAAGGTGAGAGAGATTTTTCGGTATGGCGATACGCGGGAATTTAGTCCAGATGAAGCTTCCGGTCAAAAGGGAAGAAAGAAGAAATGGCGTTCAAAGATTTCTTGTCTAGGAAAGGCACAAAGTTTTAACCCATGAGACAGAGAAAAAAATTTAAGAACGAGAGAACAAGAAAAACAAAACAAAAACGGGCAGAACAGAAAGAGGTAAATAGCAGCATTTAATGCAACGAGAAACGGCAGGATGATGCAGGAGATGTCTTAACACGACAGTGATTTAGAAAAAGTTTAATTAATTGAGGAAGTTAACCAGGGAATCGTAGAAAGTGAAGGAATTGAATTCGTCAGAAGCAAAAGAGTTGTTGTTAAGAAATAGGCGAAGTGTATGGTAATTAATAGTAGAAAGGAAAAGGGGATTAATTTTGAACCGTAAATCAAGAGGGAACGACTAATGTACAAAGTGGCGCGTATGAGTGGGATGAACAGAAATAAAGAAAAGAAAAAAAGTGGACCATAAGAGATAAATGAATAAGAGTTCATGAATAAATGTGTGACACTAAAATGTATATATAAAATAAAGAAAGAAAGAGGGAGAAGCAATTCTCCGAAGGGCGATAAATAAGCGAATGGTACGAAAGAAAAAAAGTAATAATGTACAGTAATCCATGGTGAAATTATTCGAAGTTATATCCAGTAATTTAGGACTGAGCACCCAACGGGTTAACTGTTTAAGTATTTTATTGCAGTCTTGTTTATGAATTAGAGTGTGTTGTAACGTTGAAAATTTGTAATTAATTCACCTAGTGTTGTAATGGTATATAAAGCGAAATAGAGTTTGTTATGTCGATGAATATTTGTCATGAATTCACCAAGTGTTTACGAAATGAAGTGTAAATGAATCAATCTAATTTTAAGTGGCTTTCTGACTGGAACATTATCCTCAAAGAAAAAAAAAGATAATTTATAATTATGTTTCTTTTTCTTCACGAGGGGCACAAAAAGGGTGGAATTTCCTATATGCCTTACATATGCTAACCACATTTCTTCCAGACTGGTGTTACGGCAGAACGAAACACTGCGTCGTGTCAACTGCTAAAAAAAAAAAAAAAACTCTTAGGGTCACATTCGACCTGATGAACGGACACTTAGCACCTGAGAAAATGACTGTAAAAGACTCTGCTAATCCATTGGCGCAACCAAGCATGGGGATGCCTGGATAGCGCGTCCACCAGTTGCAAAAATGGGAATTGGACGTTATCTACAGACCTAGCGAGGTTTCTCTTTCTCGTTGTACTCAGCGAAAAAAAAAACAATCGAAGCAACAGAGAGAGAAAGTCAAAGTGGTGGCTGCAGGGATCGCAGTTCCACAACAGTTATAACGAAGTGAATTTCTCCGTCATTTTTATCCGCGCTAGGATTCGAACCCGGGCCCACTCACTCCGGAATAAGTTGCTCTACCAATTGAGCTACGCGGACATTTTATTCTGATTCCTATCTGCCTTTATGTCGTGTGCGTCCTTCTGGCAGGTGCGTCACATCTCCTGGTACGTTACATCATCTCCCCCTTATTTTTTTTTTCGAAGTGCTGCTCTTATTTTTCCTATCTCGCGGTGTGGAAATAACATCACACCATTGCGAGGTTGTGAACGGTCGGGTCATCCGGATAGTTCGGGCGCCATTATAACGAAGTGAATTTCTCCGTCATTTTTATCAGCGCCAGGATTCGAACCCGGGCCCACTCACTCCGGAATAAGTTGCTCTACCAATTGAGCTACGCGGACATTTTATTCTGATTCCTATCTGCCTTTATGTCGTGTGCGTCCTTCTGGAAGGTGCGTCACATCTCCTGGTACGTTACACAGTGCTACTGGTGCAGCGAGAGCGGACTATCTATTCCAGTGGCTACGCTTCTGCCCAACGTTGACTGACCAAAAGGTTGGTGTTGCTACTGGTAACCTCCGGCAAAGAGTTGTGCGACGATTTTGTGGACTTGGTCGTTGTGCGATACTGACCAATTCGACAGAATTCGGCAGGGCACGATCGGGAGGACACGATCGGCAGAACTAATGGGGATGGAGCCCAACACAGACTCTGGAACAAGGAGGGAGTACCTTCTCCTTCCAAATGACGGAAAGCATTACCGCATTTCGAACAAAAAAATTAGAAAAAACAACTTTTAATAGTGAACTTTCCGGTGGAGCTAACAATATTTCTCAATAGAAACTTTTGTCATTTCAAATGGGAGAAAAATCCGTGAACTGAACAAAAAAAAGAAATGTTGTCTTATGATAATCTCACGATGCTAATTTCTAGCGGACTTATGATATGTCGTGTACTGTGACGACGACGAGATTTATTCATCCTATCTTTTGCTCAAAGGAAGGCACGTTTGTGTCCATTATTTTGTCATGGTTTATTTCTTTGTTTTACAGGACCCTGTTTTATGATACTGTGTTCATTTCGATGAAAATTGGTGTGCATTTTATTTGCTGATATATTTATGCATTTTGTGTATTATTATTAAGTACTAAGTTAATTTATTACCGACTCAATCTGCGGGAACATACTCAGTTCCGGATTTTCTAGCCCGGTCCTCTTTCTTTTCAGGTCTGTGATGGGAGGAAGTTGTGACAGCGCCCAAACTCGAGCGCTGCACATTTAGTCGAGTACCCATTCCCTAGTTTATTTATTTATTTAATTATTATTTTATTTAATTATTGTTTTATTTATTTATTTATTTATTTATTTATTCATTTATTTATATTTTATTTATTCATTTATTTATTTATTTATTCATTTTTATTAATTCATGTATTTTTTTGAAGAAGGAGGGATACTTTCGGGTGAATCTTTTCTTTTTTTTCCCTCTCCGTCCCCCTCTCCCAGCAAGGCGTAAGACTAGCTAGACAGCACAAGGCGTCACAGGACAGACCGACAGTGAAAGGAGTAAACGCTGGCGACAGCCATCGGCGAGCTGGCTTGGTAGTATGTTTTATCGGGGCAATAGAAGTGTCCACCGTCTATAGAATCCACAATGCGTGTTGGGTAGACTGGAGACTTGTTGGAACCAGAGCTAACAGTTCAATTGGGGTAAGGATTTACGGCCGGGAGTAGTATCACGCGGGAAACGTAACGAGGGGTTCTCAGAATTTCACTGGAGCGGGTAGGAATCTTGACCCCCTTACGAATGGAAGATCAAAATGTTAATTTTTCGACCAGTAAGATCTACACTGGGGAATTTAATTCAGGGAGGCTTGCGTTTGCCAGCTAGTGATTGGATGATGGGATGTTTTGAGGTAGTGTGGGTCTTCTTGGGGGTCGTCGTCAAAATTTTTACTAGGGAAGAGAAGAACTTCGTCACTACACGTTTACAGTTTTACACGAAACTTTTACCTTTGCTGGTTTCGCGGCGTGCATCGCGTGCACTGTCCTCCATGACTGTCACCTAGGAAGCGGCAGGACTGAAGCTACCGTAAGCTGCAGATGGGAGATCCCAAACCGAGGTTTCCGGATGAACGGATCCCCCACTAAAGGACCATTAGGGCCCATACGACGGTCGCAACTGCGGATGGAAGTAATAACCACCGGACGAGAATTCTCCCGGATCCGGAGTGGTCAGCAGCGCGATATCTAGGCCAGATTCGGATGTTAAGGTAGGAAATCCATCCTATTCTTTCTTTGGTGTCCCCACATAAAATCTTTATCGGAGCAGTCCACACATAGAGTTAATATTTTAATAAGCAAATAGTCAATTGAGTACAGGTTCCTGTCAGAGAGTCGTAAATCATTTTTGCTAATATCATGAGCGTATATTTATTATTATGCCAAATCATAACCAATAAATTGTTTTTGTTGTTAATTTTGTCTCAGTTACATGATGAGTGTGTCGTTAATTACAATATGTGTGCTCAACCCTAGATTATTTGGTGAATATATATAACTTTTGAAACCGGAACTTAGAAAATCACTTCACTTATGCTTTTTTATTTTAAATCTAGATAGACGTTCACAAAAACATTGCGGCACACAGCGGACCCTTTAACTCCCAAAGGAAAATCTGCTGTGTGAAACACAACGCCCCGTCAGTGGATCCTGAAGCTGCGTCAGCCCTACATCAGGGAATCGCAGAATCAGAATCCAGTCGACACTCCCTTGGCTCCCAATATTACGCCGGGTGAACCCAATTAGGAACCCGAGCGATAATAGGATCGCAAATGTGTGCTACTGAGAGGGATTGGTCAGATCATATTTAGATTTTTTGGAAGGGAGTGTCTGATCCCAGGTCTTAAACAACCCTTAGAAATAGGAAGCTAGGAGATTTAAGCTACAGTGCCCGGTAGGAAAGTGACACGGAAGCGAGGGGGAGCAAAACGCCCTTATTTATTACCGGGAGACCAGTAGGCTGGTTACCTGAGGCCTGACGGCGTAACGTGCCCATCCGACGCACGGCGGATATTTAGGGGTTCGAGCGTTCGTAACTGCCTGGGATCGAACCTGAGGTTATCTCCGTGCCAGTCACGAACGTTGACCACTAGGCTACCCACGGCCCAAGGAGGACTGGTAACTTTTCGTCTAGGATATATCTACAGGTTACACCCCCATCACGTTATACATCATTTTAAAGGTCTCGTCAAGAGCAGGCAGTCCCCCCCCTCCCTTGGGGAGGTCGTTTCAGATTTAGACAAACGTCAGAAAGTATCCCAATGAAATGCGATGTGCCGCCACGGTGGCGCAGTTTTCTAAGCGATGGCTTCTGAACATTCGTTCGACATGGGTCCGGGTACGAATACCGGTGAGGCATGGATGTTGTGTTTGTCTTACGGCTGTGGTTTTCTCCCTTCCTTGGAACCAGTGGCCCTAAATTAGGAACTGGCGATGGCTTATAGCCCATTGAGTTGCTCACGGTGGTCCTTAACCCCCCCCCCAAATAATAATAAAGATATGGTGTAGCTACAAAGTCCATCTACGCATGCGCAAACTAAAATCTGACCTCAAGATAGAAATAGAAGATGAATCGGAAGTGTGTTAGTGTGGGGGATTGGTAACTTTTGGCCCGATGTCTACAGGTTACACCCCATCGTGTTATAGATAATTTTAAAGCTTTCGTCAATAGCAGGTAGCCTTTCCTTGGAGGGGGGTAAAGAGAAAGCCAAATTTCGGTTCGATGCATCGTTTTATAACATGAAAAATGATATTTTCAAATGGTTTTTATAACATTATTTAGCATGAGGTTCTCGTAACTTCGTAACTTGCGCAGATTGCAAGAGATATTGTTACCTTTATGTAAAACGAGATGAAATAATGTTCGACGATAGTTCAGTACTAAAATACAGTAAAACTTCGAAAATCCGGCATCGACGGGACCGGACGAGTGCCGGGATTATGACAATTCCAGATTTATGAAGCTCTCCAAAAATTGCGCAACGGGCGTTACGTAAAGCACGTACTTACACGTAACAGGTCACTTTAGCGAAAATTGGCGCTTCTACGCCTTATAAATATGCTGGGGTCGTGCTGCGGATCGCATTCTTCGCAATTTGTGAAAAAAATCGTTTTGGCGATAGAAAAAAGTTTTGGCGAAACTATTGGCGATTAACTTTTTGTGCTATATTTATTATAAAATAATGTCGAAAAAAAATTAATTTGGCGATTGGTTAGGCAAAAACTTGAAAAAAGCTAGAGTAACCGCTAGGTCTGGGCGATGTTTCGATATATCCCGAAAACCAGATGTGAATTTTACATCGATGTTACGATTTTTCGGCTGACGAAACTACGATACATCGCGAAGGCGATTACCGCGATGCATCATGAAGGCCGATGTAGATGTCATTACACGATCGAATCCTCATACTATCACCACCAAGTACAGATCATCATCACACGTTCGACGCGTATTTCAAAAGTACACGCCGATTCGTCGCCTCATTGGTCCGCATCACTTCAGCGCTGCCCCATGAGATGACGAATTTGAGAAACCTCCCGATGTTACACTATCGGCAATTCACACGCTGAGATCGGTTGATCTTGCGATGTGTTGTTGAGACTTCCGTGGTTATTGGTGAAACAGCGATGTTCTCACGAAAACGAAATCCGAAAGTGCCGGATTTCTGAAGTTGCCGGTTTTCTGGATGCCGGATTTTCGAGGTTTTACTGTGTATTGTTGGGTAACAATGAATTTAACTATTGTTGCGTCACTTCATGGGATAGCATTCAAAAATCAGATTTCAAAAATGGTTTTGACTACTTCTGTTACCCATTTTCGTTACATCGAAATGTTTTCCTAGTTATTTACTTTACTACTCTCGGAAAAATTGCAAAGCATCAAAAATTACTGAAGTGCTACCCAAGATGAATATGTAGTGGAGAAAGTATCATCTTATTAGTACTTTTTTCACTTCTGTAAAACCATTCTTGATGTATGGGGTAAAGGAATAATATAAGAAAACCTTACAATATTTTTTTATTAGTAGATTGTTTTCTCCGTGTGCACGAATTTGTCACTACATCACTGTTGCTGAAAGACGTTTCGAGAAAAGACTTCCAGATTCGTTTGAATGAAAATCCAAAGCATTAAGATTAATTTATTAATTAAGATTAATTTATTAATCTTAATCCCAAAGCAATTAAGATTAATAAATTAATTGTTATTGCGGTTAATTAATTAATCTTGTTTGGAATTTTCAAGATCCACGTGTTTCTGAAAAACTGGGAAATATTTTAGTTTAAGCCTTTATGACGTATATTCTCATTAAACTTTCATTTTTCAGTTGTCTTTCTCTATGTAAATTTTGAGATCATTCTCTTTAGCATTTTAACCATAACGCTGTATTTTTTCTCTCAGTGAATGTTATCTGACAGCAGTCTTGATATTAAGGGTAAATGAATGGCGTGTGCCTTGTTGACAAGCATAATGTGTTAAGGTGGATGTCAAGTAATTTTTCTCCCTATACTTAAAATGGAAAAACTTTTGTACACATTTCCTTCACAATCAGTGTGTTCCCAAGGATGAAAATTTGAACATCGATTAAAAAAACTTCATATCATAACTTGGAATACTTAATATTTTCTAAAACATAACCATAATTATATTTAAAATCAATAACTTTTCCTTTGGTGGTGTTGAAACCAGAAAAAGATGGCGCGACCTGTACTTTGATGCCGTCAGTAGACAAACAAATGTTGGATTGCATAATTATGGTTATGTTTTAGAAACTATTAAGTATTCCAAGTTATAAAATGAAGCTATTTTTATCGATGTTCAAATTTTCATCCTTGGGAATGCATTAATTGTGAAGAAAATGTGTATAGAAGTTTTTCCATTGGAAGTATAGGAAGCAAAATTACTTGACGTCCACCTTAAGCTAGCAGCAAACATGTGGTGTGGAAGTCGAGGAAGCGGTCTTAATCTGTAAGCGGTCTTTTTCATACAGCTAGGGTTTGTCAATCTGTAATGTTAATATACAAGGGAGAGTCAACTAAAAACCTTAAATAATAATTTCTCAAAATTTATTGAACAAAAGTGGTACACACCTATATCATTTTTCAATGTAATCTCCATTTTATGCAATACAAGTCCTCCAGCGCTTACAAAGTGCATAGATTCATGTAGAAAAAAATTATTTCGGTCGCGTGTGCAGCCACTCATGCACCACCTGCTGCACCTCTTCATTACACCTGAAATTCTTTCCTCCCATCTCATCTTTGAGTGGCCCAAGGATGTGGTAACCACTTGGGGCAAAATCTGGTGCATACGGCGGATGTAGAAGGCACTCAAAGTGCTGGTCTTGTATGGTTGCAACCGTTGCACGGGCAGTACGGGGCCGAACGTTGTCATTTACAACAAGACACCAGTACACAGAAGTTCACGTCATTTGAATTTGAAGGTAGGTCGAAGGTGATTCCTGATAGGATCTGCACGCATGTCACTGGTTACAGTGCTTCCCCCTGGGCATGTAGTGCTGCAAAATTGCTTCATCCCAAAAGACAGTCAGCACAACCGTCCCCACAGTTGGCTGAGTGCAGAACATCTACGGTTTTGGTGAGGAGGAATGGCGCCATTCTTTGCTCATTCTCTTGGTTTCTGGCTGATGATAGTGAACCCAGGTCTCATCTCTAGTATTAATTCTCTGTAGGAAGCCATCTTTTTCTTCTTCAAAGAGATGCAAAAGTTCTTGACAGGCATCCAACACGTGGCGGTTTCAATTCTGGAGTCAGCTGGCGTGGCACCCACCTTGCAGACACTTTGTTGAGCTGGATCACATCATGGATGATGTGGTGCGCTGAACCATAACTTATGTTCTAATGTGCTGCTATTTCATCCACCGTCACTCGGAGATTTTCCATCACAATGCCTTCAACTGCTGTAATGGATTCTGGTGTCACTACTCTGTGTGCCTGACCTGGTCAAGGAGAATCTGTCACTTAACTCAAGCCGTTTCGGAACTTCCTAGTCCATTCGTACACTTGATAGAGTGACAGACATGCATCACCATACTGCAACTTCATTCGATGATGAATTTCAATAGGTTTCACGCCTTCGCTACTCAGAAAACGGATGACAAAACGTTGCTCCTCTTTAGTGCATGTCCCGAGCGGAGCGGCCATCTTTACACTGCTAATGTGACGTCACTTAGCTAGTGTGCATGGTGCTGCCACCTGTAAGAAAATCTTTAGTCATTGGTAACAATATTGCCAAGTTACAGGACAATGGCATCGTATATTGAATTTTTATCGCACTTTCAAAAGTTTTCATTTGACTCATGTGATATACTGTATATACCACGTTATATTAATGCACCAAATAATCGGAGTTAAGATTATCGCCTCTCCGCTGTATTGTGACAGTCTACAACGTTTTTCATTGCAGCGGCTTGGAATGTTTATCCGGAAGAATAATAACACACCTGCCTTTTCTTCTAAAACAGTAATCATGAAATTCTGCCGAGTTTCTCCAAATATTTTCCTACGCTCAAAGGTACTTCCTTTCCTTTCTTTCGCCCGTTCGTGCGGTTGAGTGAATAAATCATGTTTACAAACGTTACAAATCGTGCACATTATGCGAAAACTCAGCGAAACACGCTGCCCTTTCGTGATTGACCTAAGAAGTGTCTTATTATGGTAATCGAACTTCAGCGATAAAGGCACACTACAATCCGAGTACGTAAATCGCTCAGGTGCTGCAAGTATTATGCACTGTGTAAAACTAAATCAAGAAAAAAGTTTTCAGCCACATTCACCTCGGGATCCCCTTCCCTTCCCATCCCCCAAAAACTCCGCAGGCGTTTTGTAGCTGATATTGCCTCAAGAACATATCGCACAACACCCTGCATGTTATTTCTCTAAGGAAGCGGAGAGGCTAAGTCTACGATTTGCATCCTTTTGAAGACTAGAAAAACTAATGAACCGATATCAACCCTTCGTTTTGCTCGTACGATGATTCAGGTTTCAAAAGTACCGACTACAATTACTTAAAGTCCACATTTTGATGCTATGCATCTTTGCCGATAGTAGTAAAGTAAATCTCAAGGAAAACATTTCGATGTAACGAAAATGGGTAACGGAAGTAGTCAAAATCATTTTTTGAAATCTGATTTTTTAAATGCTGTTTCATGAAGTGACGCAACAGTAGTTAATTTTATTTTTACTCAATAATATATTTTACCAAACTGTCGCCGATCATTATTTCATCACGTTTTACATAAACGTAACAATATACCATTGCAATCAGCGTGAATTATGAGAAACTCGTGCTAAATGTGATAAAAGTCATTCCAAAAATTCATATTTGGTGCTATGAAAACGGTGCGTAGTAGCGAAATTTGGCTTCCTTTCGACCTTCCCTCCTAACCATTAACCCCTGCTACTGATGAGAGCCTTTAAAATCATGTGTGGCACAATGGTTTGTAACCGATTAATATTCTAGACCCACAATTACCGATCCCCTTCACTAACACACTTCCGATTAAGCTTTTCTTTCTATCTTGAGGTCAGATTTTAGCTTAATGTACTTTCTTAGCTACATCATATTTCATCGGTGTCAGGGTCGTTTCTTACGTTCGCTAAACCTGAATAATATTCTTATGTAATAACAATAAAAGAAAATATTGTTTTTGAAAGCTAAACAGTAGAGAACAGTTGCAATTGCCGCCGCCATAGTTTAGTAAATACTTACATTCATGACTAACATACACTATATTGACAAAAGTCACCGGACACACCTTCAAAACCAAATGAACGGATCCGCTGCGTTGTTAAAATGCGTGGCACAGCTGCAAACGGTATAAAAACAAGCCTGCAGCTGACCGCGATCATATTGCACTCTGAGGTTGAGTGAAAATGTCGCCGCGTGAGAGAACTGACTTTGAGAAAGGAAAGATTGTTGGGTGTTATATTAGTGGGTTGTCCAAAAGAGAAACCGAAAGGCGTTTAAGCATATCCAAGTCAACTGTTTTGGATGTACTGAAAAAGTGGAAGGCACATGGCGTGCCTGAAGCAGCAAAATGTATCGGCAGACCAAAAAAATCAGTGATAGAGAACGTTGAAGCCCCAGGAGAGTCGTTACGGCTAATCGACGGAGTACGGCACAAGACCTCAGTGTACAGGTGAGTAAAAATGCTGGAACTTCAGTATGTACACGTAGCATTCGCAGAGAACTTCATTCCATGGGTTACCGTGCTCGTGCGGCTGCTCATAAGCCTTTCATCTCCACTCGGAATGCTACTCGTCGTTTAGCATGGTGCAAAGAACATTTATCGTGAACCGTAGATCAATGGAAACGGGTCCAATGGACTGACGAATCCAGATACACGATCCATCAGTCTGATGGCCGTGTGTGGTTATGGCGGCAGCTGGGGAAACGCTATTTACCACAATGTACTGTGCCTACGGTGAAGTTTGGAGCTGGCAGTGTACTCGTGTGTGTGTGTGGGGGGGGGGGAGAGGTTCAGGGTATGGTCCCGGCCCATTATTTATCGTGGACAAACCTGTTAACCAGCACGTCTACCTCGATATTCTGTGCAATTATGCCCTACCAACTCTGTGGCAATACTGTGGAACCGAGCCTTGTTGGTACCAGCAGGATAATGCACCGAGCTATAAAACAAGGGCTGTTACGGCGTGGTTTGACGATAATTCCGTATCATGTGTGGACTAGCCAGCACAGAGCCCTGATCTTAATCACATGAATTACCTATGGAATGAATTAGAGCGCTGCATAAGAAGTTTGGAACCAAGGTCTACTACTAAGCAACAGTTAGCGGCAGCATAATGTACTGAATGGAAGTGCATATCTATTGCTTTGTTCCAAAACCTTGTCGAAAGCATGTCTCGAAGGGTCAATGCATGCATTAAGGCCAAAGGTGGACCGACGCCGTACCAATGTATGTCAATAAATGCTATATTGTGTTTCTCCTCTAGGTGTCCGGTGCCTTTTGTCAATACAGTGTATCTTTTTTATTTGTTTTGCGTCAATGACATTATTAATCCTACTAAGTACCACTCAATGGCAGGAATTGGTAAACCTTATTGTTTGTGGTTATGATTTAATTCCACTTAGAATGTACCGGACTATGGCTCGGTGTGGTCATGGGTGACATGAATGGGTTGTATGTAAATAAATGTGTACTCTCGAATCGCTCCTTTTATTTCACATCCACAAAGATCTTAGCATGCGGAAAATACATAGCATAAATTATCTACAAAGAGTACCAGGGTAATTTGTCGTTTATTGGTTTTTTTTTTGTTTTGATGTTGTTGTTTGGAGGTTTAAAGACCACCGTGTCCAGCTAAATGGGGTATAAGCACTCGCCTGTTCCTAATTTAGGGCTGTTGGTTCCAGGAAAGGGAGAGGACCAGTGCCGTATGACATACACAACATCCATGCCTCACCCAGATTCGAACTTGGACCCATCTCGGACGAACGGTCAGGAGCCAGTGCTTAGACCACTGCGTCACCGGGGAGGCGCTCACATTTCGAAGAGCGCTACAGGTAAAACTATCGCACGGAATGTCTTTAAATTTGCTATGAGGACTCCTGAGGTGATGACATTTTATTTGACTGAAAAACAAAAGTTAGTTCCGAAACCCGCTTCCATGGGTATAAGTGGCATTGTAATCACGTGCGGTATTGAAGAGCTGCAGTTCCAAATCTCTTTTCACCTGGAGCCGGGTTGTGGAATTACATATTAGGGGTATGCAAAAGTTTCCGCCTCCTCTGCCAGAGGGCGCTGTAGGGGTTTAACCGGCCGGCGACCCGTACTGTTAGTTCGTACATGAAGACAAGCATAAAGTTCATTTGCGGCACTCTTTGTTATTCATGTTTAATTTAGGGAAAAGTGCGAGTGAAGCATACGGTTCAGTATATCAGGAGTATGGCGAAACGGCTATGGTTGAGCGGACGTTTGGAGAATGGTTCGCCAGGTTTAAGAAAAGTGATCTAAGCTTGGAAGACAAGCCACTTGCAGATAGACCGCAGGAACTCGCAGACGCGGAGCTGGAATCGCTGTTGCAAGAGGATACCACACGATCGACCACGCAACTGGCGAGAAGTTTGAAAGTGGATCAATCGACGGTGGTACGGCGTCTACAGGCCTTGGGGAAGATCCAGAAGATTGGCAAGTGGCTTCCGCATACTTTAAGGGAGTGTAATATTGGTCAACGATTGGGCATCTGCATGTCATTGCTGAAGAGGTTTCAAGGGCAGAATTTCGTGTGGAAGGTTGTCACCGAGGATGAAAGATCGGTCTATTGCGACAACCCCGTACGCAAGCGATCCTGGGTCGACCCAGGCCAACCATCAACATCCTGCAAAACAGGATATCCACGGGAAAAAGGTGCTGTTGTGTGTGTGGTGGGATATGCATGGAGTGCTGTACTTCGAACTGTTGAAACCGGGCGAAACAATCACTGCACAACGACATAGCGATCAGTTGATAAAACTGAACGCCATAATCGAGCAAAAACGCCCATGGATAGATAAAGGACGCCACCCAGTCATCCTGTTACATGATAATACCAGATCACATGTCGGTGCTACCACGAAATCAACCCTTGAACAGTTACACTGGTAGGTTTTACCACACCCGTCTTACTCCCCAGACATTGCACACTCAGTCTTTCATCTGTTTCGCTCTATGCAACATGCCCTAGCCCAATAGCGGTTCACCACAGTTGCAAAGGTGGAAAATTTCGTCACTGCGTTCTTCAGCTCAAAGCCAGAGTCCTTCTATTACAGGGGCATTCATTTGTTGCCTGAAAAATGGCAAAAGGTCGTTGATGCTAACGGCCAATATTTCGTTGAATAAATGTGTACTAGTTTCCTGATTATTCCTGTCTTCTTTCACCTTAAAACGGCAGAAAGTTTTGCATACCCCTAATAATTTTTGTCATTCTGTCAAACAAGTTTCCATTACCTCAGAAGTCCTCATATGAAAGTTAAACCTGTAGCGCCCTTGGAAGTGTGAACTCTAATTATGGAAACCAAGTACAGTAAATGAAAACAGAATCAATAGACTCTAAGGCAGGTCTTTGGAGTCGTTGCTTTATTTCTCGTAGTAAAACTGAAGATTTACCACCACTGCAATCTCGTAATAACGTACGAGATTTTACAGTATGTAATGGTACACACCCGTAGACGGTGCAGACACTGGAGTAAGCGATGTTGCTAATCACTGCAGACCTTTCTAGTTGTGTGGTACATGTATTTGTACCAATTATCACGACTTGACTAAATGCAAGTCGTAATAATAGGGACAAATACAATCTGCGATAATCTTAACTCAAAAAAGAGAAACTTGTGGGAGTTAAGACGTAACGTTCAGTTTGTGACGCAAAATGAGTCAATAAAGCTCGATGAATGCTGTCGTGACTCGAAAAAAGACAGGTTGTGAAAGCTGCGGTAACTTGCACGACGCATTAAAATACACTGCCGTAAAGTGAAAAAAAGAACACACAGAAGGAATGCCGGTAGGAACGTCATATTATAATATGTTAATTGTGAAGGGCAGCAGAAACTGTGATCCAAGTTGGAATGTCATTGGACGAAATAATAACGTCACTGCGGACGACAAATGCACGCAGTGCTTATTTAAGGACTAGGGCGTGCAGAACGAAGTCATTCGTCTGGTGTCTTGTTGTTCAGTGCTCGTTGAAGAAGCTACCATGCCTGGACCAGTGGTGAATCCAGAATTTTTGTGGGGGGGGGGGCGAAGTGTCGGGGATAACAGCGAACCTTTCTGATATTTTCCCACAAAATGAAAACGTGTTCTTAGTATGTCTATAAATTCTTTCAATTAATTAACGAAAGTAATGTACTTTTAAGTAATACTTTCTCTCACGAAAAATTATTCAATCTGTTATTAAAACCTAACAAATCGAAGCTTTTCCTTGGTTCCTGAGTGACGGGCGCCCCCCTCTGGATCAGCCCCTGGCCTGGACGACGCAGGCGCGCAACATTTGTTCAGTTATCGGAGTTCGAGCGAGGCCGTATAGTGGGTCTGCGGGAAGGAGGTTGGTCCTTCCGTTAAATTGCGGACCGAGTGGGACGAGAGGTATCGGCGGTGGTAAGATGGTGGCGTCGGTGGTCAAAGGAGCATTCGCACACTCGCAGACGTGGTTCCGAGCAACACAGAGTTACGGACGCACGAGAAGATCGGCGTATCAGGAGGGCGGCGTTGGCAGAGCTGACGGCCACGGCGTCACAAATTCGATCCTCTGTCATACCAAGAGTGTCTACTAGAACGATACGGAATCGTTTCCTGGAAGCAGGACTACGGACACGCGTGCCGCTGGCACGGTTACCACTGACCCCTGGTCACCGTCAAGCACTTTTGCGGTGGTGTCAAGAACGAGTTCATTGGAGGGAAGAATGGCGGTTAGTGGTCTTCAGTGATGAAAGCCGAATCTACTTGATAGCGTCTGACGGTCGTGTACGCGTTCGAAGGAGCCAAAGTGATCGGCTTCTGCCATGGTGCATCCGCCAACGACACACAGGCCCCACGATGGACATCATGGTGTGAGAAGCTATTAGCTATCACTCTCATACGAGTCTGGTGTTTGTATGGGGTACACTGAATGGCAATACGTACGTCAGCGACATCCTGCAGCCGGTCGTCCAGCCATTTTTGAGTGCGATTTCCGATTCGATATTCCAGCAGGATAACGCCCACCCGAACTCCGCCCGCCCTCCCGCCCGCACTCCGCCCACCCGCACTCTGCCCACCCGCACTCTGCCCACCCGCACTCCGCCCGAGCATCTCAACTTGCTCTTCAGGCTGTGCATCAACTCACTTGGCCAGCGCACTCTCCGGACTTGTATCCAGCCGAGCATGTCTGGAGCTGGATCGGACAAAGACTCTTCCGCTGTCCCCTGCAGTCAGCGACCATCTCCAAATTACGCGTCCAAGTTGAAAGCGCATGGAATGCTATCCCTTAGCGTGACATTCAATATTTGCACGACCGATTTCATTCCAGATTAGAAGCCTGTATTGCTGCTGGAGGAGGTGCAACACCTTATTAAAATGTGCCTTCTGTACACTGTAATACGCATTAAAAGGTAAAATAACCATTGAATCACTTCACAAGTGTGATCATTTTCCTTTCTTAACAAGTTGTTGCTAAGACATAAATCTCATAGATACAGCTGCAATTTTTAGTGGTGTTCTTTTTCCCTTTCCGGCAGTGTACATGAGCGAACATGTCCGTAACTGTCACGGAGCTGTGAGAAAGTGTGTGGCGCAGAGAGCTTGTCGCAGCAGCTGATGTTGGTGCCCGTTGTTAATGGGCTAAAATCCGGAGTGAAGAACCAATATCAAATTCTGCTGCTAATTGAGCCGTTGCTGCGTTGAAACACCCACCGTACTCGCCTGATTTGGCACCGGCTGACTACGTTTTGTTTCTCCAATAGGAACTAGTGCTGTTAGGGAAAACTTTGCGCTGACATATGCATATACTCAATGGACAAAACATTAGATATATCTACGTAAGAGCGTTTTGGTCCTCTTCTAACGCGAATAACAGCTACACGCCGTGGCATCGGCTCCACCAGATGGCGGAAGGTTTCCGGAGGTAATGTCAGCCATTCCTATTGCAGCATTGTCCACATCTCTGCCCGAAATGTCGGTCCAGGAACCATCGATTTGATGTTTCTCTTCACGGCATCGCAGAGAGGTTCCACAGGGTTTAAAACCAGAGTCCTTGGGGACCATTGGATGGTTCCAAACTCAGGTGAGTGTTCCTTGAGCCATGCCTGGGTGGTTGCGGCCCTGTGAAGTGGCGCACAGTCCTTCTGCAACAGATCATCGGCCGCAGGATGCACGAAGGCCATGAAAGTATGTAGGTGATCAGAAAGCAGATGCTGGTAGCGCGCAAAGGTTAGAACCCCTCCAGACACACTAAGAGACCTAAAGTGTCCCACGAGAAGACTTCCCAAGCTACCACAGAGCCACCACCGCCTTGAACAGAGCCGACCTGGCACGTCGGGGCTATGGCCTCATACTGTCTACGCCACACCCGCACCCTCTCGTTAGCTCAGTACAGCTAAAAGCGGGATTCATCGGACTACACGACGCGGAGCCACTCTGTAAAGGTCCAGTTTTGGTGTTCCCGGTACCAGCGAGGCATAATTTCTGATGACGAGCAGTCAACAAGGACACACTAGTAGAGAGTCGATTCCCGTAACTCAGGATATGTTTGCAGCGTGCGCTGTACCGTTCACTAGCTGACGCTTCTCGGGCCAACGACATTTAACCTGGGTGTGATTTGCGCCGCTGTTGCCAAGCGGGAAACACTGGATGCCGTACAAGGATGGATAGTCTAAGTCGACCCCAGTCGTCAATGGTGTGTGGTCGGTCACCGCTTTCTCTATGGGCGTTGGTACGTCCGTTGATGGTATACTCGCGGTACACCCTTGATACGGTTGCTATCGAGAACCTAGTGTTCCTACCACTTTGGCGATGGAATGATCTGTCTTGCCGACAATGCCTCCACGATTAAAGTCGTTCAGATCACCACGTCTACCCATGTTCGTCGATCGCAGTAAACTATTGGGAAGTCCTGCTGTCCGCCTATTTATCGCTTGCGTTTCACTCGGCGCGAGGAATGTCCGTGTCAACTGCCAATCACCCCTTTGCCTAATATTTTGTCTATTGAGTGTACAGGAAAAAAGTTAAACCAGTTATCACAGAAGCTGTGTGTATCAAATGCATCAATCATTCAACAATTGTAGGAATAACATAAGCGACAGCATGCTGACATTTGTAGTGATATAGGAAACCCTGAGAAAAGCCACAAGAACGTAAAATGAAGCCCTACTGTGTGACAGTTTGCAATTGAAATTTATTTATATTATCGGAAAGGACTCCAGGTACTAATTAGTCCTCGGGTAACACGAAAAGAGATAGCCATTTTTTATTTGTTTTAGTCGAATCGTATTTTTCTTTTATCGGAGTAGATAAATTACCTTGAAAAATATTCCTGAAATTATCTCTACGTTGTTCACTTTCATGTGAATCTTATATTTGATTTTCTTCTGTTTCGTCTTCAGGAAGTAATCTTATCTTCTGCAAATAAAATTTATAGTGAAAGCAACGTTGCTGACCTCAATTCGTACTTCTCCTTATCATTACTTCTGACATGAACTGTCGTACATCAAAGATGTTTTGAACTTAATCTGTGGCCTCGTGAATATTTTATATATGTTTGCTTAATTTATTTTTAACCTTCTCGATGCTGCTTATCAGCGACATGTTTGAATTGTGTGTTACTGAGGATAGGTTGCCTTGTCATGTGTTCAGATTTCAGAAAAAAATACTGCTGATTTTTGATGCCACGCATCTTTCCCGACCCCTAAAGTAAATCCCATTCAAAAAGTTTCGATGTAATGGAAATGGGTAATGGAAGTAGTCAAAAATATTGTTAAAATCTGATTTTTGAATGTGTCCCATGAAGTGACGCAAGAATAGTTAATTTCATTGTTACTCATAAATACACAGTCGTATCAGAATAATATGACCACCTACCTAATAATGGGAATAACCACCCTTGGCACGGATGACAGCGGCGAAACGGCGTGGCATGAACTCAATGAGGCCCTGGAAGGTTGCCCGAGGCACACGTGCCCATTTGGACTTCAGCAGAGCACGGAGGTCCCGGAGATGTCGTGGTTGTGGGTCGGCACCTCGAACTGTCGATCCAAATGGTCCCACAAGTGCTCTATGGGATTGAGGTCGCGCGATTTCTCCGGCCAAGGGTGAACGAAGATATCGCTGTTGTGTTCCTGGAACCAGTCACGCATCCCGTTAGCGACGTGGCACGGCGCATTGCACTGTTGGTAGACACCATCACTACCAGGGTAAACGTTCAACACGAAGGGATGCATGTGGTCAGTGAGAATAGACAGATAGCCACTGGCGTTCAGGGATCCATATCTAGTGGTCCCAGGTCATACCAGGAAAACACCGCCCAGACGTGCATACTGCCACCGCCGGCCTGTACTTGACCGACAAGCGTGTCCGGGTGTTCGTTCTCGTGTGTGTGACGCCGTATCCGCCACCGCTCGTCACTTCTGTGGAGTAGAAACCTTGATTCGTCGGAGAAGGCAACCTTTTCCCACTCTTCCACTGTACAATGACGGTAGTCCCATGCAAACTGCAGGCGTCGTTGCCGATGGACCTGGGTTACCATGGGCGCCTTGACGCAGCGTCGACTGCGGAGACCCATGCGTAATAGGGTTCGCTCTACTGTTATCGGGGACACGTACCTGGATGCACCAGCGTTCACTTGCGTGTTCAATTGCTGCACTGTTGCGCGTCGATTGCCCTTTATCAGTCAACGGAGGCGATGTTCTCGTCTGGGGTTGATGGCCTTTTGGGCTCCACAGTTATCACGTCGGAAAGGACTCTGTGTGCCTGCGGTCAATTCTTTTACACCCTTACTACAGAACCTCGCGAACAGCCCACGAAGTCTGCTGTTTCTGAGATGCTTCCCCCTTGGGGCGGTAGCCGATGATCACTCCTTTTTGAATGTCTGCCAAATCACTGCCCCTGCCCATTGTGCTCACGTGACGCACAATGGCTTATCTGTCCTGGCTGGCCGCTTATATCTGTGGACGACCCTGTTACGTGCACTCTGTGACGCCTCTGTGCGGCTACACTATGATTCCGGGGTTGGCCATATTATTCTTATACGACAGTGTATACTTACTGAACTATCGCTGAACATTATTTCTTCACGTTTCACACAACGTAGTAATATCTCATTATAATTTACGTAAATTACTAGAACCTGAAGGTAAATGTGACAAAAGCAAGCCATTACACAAAAGCATTTTTGATGCTATGAAAACGGTGCGTCGTAGCGAAATTTGGCTTCCTCTCGACCCCCCCCCCTCAATGGAAATTTACCTGCTATTGACGAGAGCTTCAAAATGTGTCACCTGTAGATATCCTACATCAGACGCTACCAATCGCTACACTAACACACTTGTGATTGAGCTTTTCTTTCTGTCTTGGGGTTCGATTTTAGCTCGATGGACTTTCGTACCTACATCACATTTTGTCGGTGTCCAGGTCGTTTCTCACGTTCGTCTAAATCTTAATAATAAATAATAATAAAAATAAATATTGATTTTGAAAAACTATACAGTCGAAATACTTACTATTGCCACCGCCATAGTTTAGTAAGTATGTACGTTTATGACTCACATATCTTCTTTCACTGGTTTTACGACAAAAACATTCATTAATCTACCTACCAAAGTGCAGTGGAAGCATGTCCGTCAAAACATTCATTAATCTACTTACCAAAGTGCAATGGAAGCATGTATGTTAAAACATTCATTAATCTACCTACCAAAGTGCAGTGGAAGCATGTCCGTCAAAACATTCATTAATCTACCTACCAAAGTGCAGTGGAAGCATGTCCGTCAAAACATTCATTAATCTACCTGCCAAAGTGCAATGGAAGCATGTCCGTCAAAACATTCATTAATCTACTTACCAAAGTGCAGTGGAAGCATGTCCGTCAAAACATTCATTAATCTACCTACTAAAGGGCAGTGGAAGCATGTCCGTCAAAACATTCATTAATCTACCTACCAAAGTGCAATGGAAGCATGTACGCCAAAACATTCATTAATCTACTTACCAAAGTGCAGTGGAAGCATGTCCGTCAAAACATTCACTAATCTACCTACCAAAGTGCAGTGGAAGCATGTCCATCAAAACATTAGTTAATCTACCTACCAAAGGTGCAGTGGAATCATGTCCGGCGCGTAACTGGAAGTCTCTGGGTTCGATTCCCGGTGGCGGCCGATGAGAATTATTCCGTGACTCACTTATAAACGTGGAAAGAACGATGACTTCGATTTGATGTACCAAAGTACATCTCAATGTCAGGAATTAGTAAACCTCATTGTTTGTAGTTATGGTTTACACTAAAGTGTCAAAAGTCAGTATGCAAATTTTTAACTGGCTCTGCCGTCGTTCAAAGGCTTTAACGCACGCCACGATTTTTATCAATTGCGAGGGGTAATCTCGTGAGTCAATTTGAACAACCGCATGTAGGATTATGGCAAGCCGACGTGAATTATCGGAGTTTGAGCATTATCGCATTTTGAACGGTTCCGGAGGAAAACATGATTATATATGAGATGTGACGTGCCTGACACACACGACATAAAGGCAGATAGCAGCGGTAATGAACGTCCGCGTAGCTCAATTGGTAGAGTGACTTATTCCGAAATGAGGGGACCGGGTTCGAGCCCCGGCGTGGACAAAAATGACGGAGAAATTTACTTCGTTATAGGTGATATTACTGGAGTTCTAAGATTTGCTGTTGCATGTTGTCCATTTTATCGTGTTGCAAATGGCAAGGGAATAAAGTTTGCTTGGATTTTTTCGTAAATTGGTCATTCCTACGAACTCTGGCCATAGTTTATTCGTTTAAATGTTAAAGTGGCTGTGTCATTTCAACACAATCGGCAAAAACACAACCTTATGAAACATTAACACGTTATACAACCTAAAATTTCGACATTAGGGTGACTTATTCAATAAAATTAAAATACAATGAAATCAGGAGAGTAATTGCACAAAAGGAAGGGCTTTGCCTTTGGTTTTGAATAAACCCCAATCCAGACGAATGCAGTGCGGTTTATTATTGATTTGTGTGTGTGTGTATGTGAGAGAGAGAGAGAGAGATAACTCGTAATGGGAAGCCAAAACCCGTCCTGAACAATTATAGTTATTTTTCTGTTTTTAAACGAAGAACTACTCGACAACAATAGTTATTTGCCGGCGATTTAAATTGCATTGTTTTTTTTTCGAGATATGTGATCAAAGTTTCGAAGCAGCAGCAATGAATAAACAGACAAAGGTAGCAACTCAGCCGTACGTGAAATCGATGTCAGGTGAAAGCACTTCGTGAAGAGAGATAAACAACAAGAGCAGGTGTGTTAGGCAAGCGATAAGAACACATTTCCTCGAGATAATTTCTTGCAATCTGAAACATTACCGATGCTGAATTTAGGTGTATAAGAATGTATTTGTCCAATGTGGTTTTGCTCTCCTCATTTTTCTTTTCTGGAGCAAACTCTTCTTTTTAAGTGAGTACCCATTCATAGAAAACTCATGGGCTAAGCAGATAAAAACTGCGAGGAGTTATAAGAAAATTAGCTAAGGAAAGACAGACCGAATCCCATGAACTGACCAGAAAATTACCTTAGAAGTTAACATACAGATCACTGAAACTACACTATCTACCAACAAGTAATTGGACACCTGTGATAGCAAAGGAAAACGAAGTTTATTCACCTTCAATAGTTGGTGGAGCCTCCACGAGCGGCGATTACAGCTGCGATCCTCCGGGGCATACTCTCAACCAAGCGTTGTACGACGGCTAGCGGTATTTTCTTCAACTCGGCTTGGAGAAGACAGCTCAGTTTCTTAACCGATTTCGGAAGGTGGGAGCACCCCTTAAGTCGACACTCCAACTCATCCCAGAGGTGCTCGATAGGGTTAAGGTCCAGGCTTTGCACAGGCCAGTCTATTCGATTAACCCCATTGTCACCATACGAAGCCATGGTGGACTTCGCAACATAACAGGTGGCATTGTCATCCTGAAAGTAACATGTGTCCACCCCGTAAAACTGCCACAACGTAGGAAGCGCATGGTCATCCAAAATGGTGCAGTAGATCTCGGCGTTGAGTCTACCAGGAATTGCGACCAAGGGTCCCGTGCCATATCAGGAGAAACACCCCCATAGCATTCCACCGCCACCGAACTTCACAGTTGGCACAATACATTCCGGCAGGAGGTGTTCTCCAGGCAGACGCCAAACCCAGACCCTGCCATCCGAACGGTAGAGGGTGAACCTTGATTTGTCGCTCCAGAGAACCTGTTTCCACTGTTCAACGGTCCAATGTCGACGTTCTTTGCACCACGTTAGCCGAGCAGCGCTATTGGACTTGGTGATCAAAGGCTTGTGGGCGGCAGTACGTCCATGATAACCGAGCAGATGGGCTTCTTTACGGATGGTATTTATCGAAAGAACACTCCCGGATGCCTGTTGAAACTCTTCGCGGATGTGGCCCATCGATTTGGTGCGGTTCTTCCGAATTTTTCTGGCGAGCACCCGTCGGTCTCTAACTCCCAGTTTTGTGGGTCTGCCGGGTCGGGGCACATTCCGACAGTCACCTCTGATCTTCCACTTGCTAATCACGTAGGCCACTGTCGATTTTGGGTACTTCAACTCGCTGGATATGTCACGTATGGATCGGCCATTTCTGTGTTACCCGACGATTACACCTTTCTCGAAATCAGAGAGCTCCGGACTGCATGGCATCTTACATGCGACTGGTTGCTTTGTTGTTTCCCACACGATATTTAACGGCGGCGGCCGTGACGTGTATCAGGACAGCAGATATCGTCGATTGCAGGGTTGTCCAATAACTTGTTGATAGATAGTGTATTTGTACCCTCTGTGCCCGTAGCGATGTGACAGTCTTATACAAAATGCAAACATCCAACTGTAAAATTGGATAACTTGTTCTTGCCGTTTTTACCTTAATTTACCTCCTGGAAAGAAAAAATCGTCTTACTCCCACCGAGCTCCTAACTTCAACTGTGAATTCTTTTTTCTCTGCTGCCCTTAGGTGGAAAAAGGGTACATTGGGTGGTCATCGACCCAAGGAGTTTCTTAGTTGGCAGAGGTAGGGGTCAGTCTTCATACTCTGAAGAGAGCATTCCAGCGTAGACATCTGTCATGAAGTCACGAGTAACTGACAACAAATAAATAAGTCTAGTGATCATCAAACAGAAGTCATCGCTCTTTCCACGTTTATAAGTGAATCATAGAAAAATTCTCATCGGTCGCCACTGGGAATAGAACCCAGGGTCTTCCAGTTACGCGCCGGATATGCTACCACTGCACCACAGCGGCCTCGAATTCTTCAGACTCACATACGACTGCCAAACCACATGGCAGATTGCTTCTTGGAGCCCCGCACAATGCTAGGGATTCACCAAAGATGGTAAGCATGTTTCTAATCCACGTCAATGGTGTGTATTAATTATTCATTCGCCTACTAGTTATTTGTTCAGTTGTGCTTACCATCTTTGGTGAATCCTCAGCATTGTGCGGGACTCCAAGAAGTAGCCTGCCATGTGGTTTGGCAGTCGTATGTGTCCACAGAATTCGAGGCGGCTGTGGTGCAGTGGTAGCATGTTCGGCGCGTAACTGGAAGGCCTGGTTTCGATTCCCAGTGGCAGCCGATGAGAATTTTTCTGTGACTCACTTATAAACGTGGAAAGAGCGATGGGTTCTGTTTGATGTCCCTAATCCACGTGAATTGTTTGTATTAAGTCTTGTGATTCTAGCCTATACATAAAATCAGTAGAAACAGCTATGCCAATAATTTTCTACCTCATGGACACAGGGCTAGTTGGTGTCATAGATTAGGGAAGAGATAAATGCTTGTTTTTTTTTTTTAGGAGAGACGTAAAATTTGAAAAACGAAAACAAAAACAAGAGACGAAGGTGGAGCTGTAATTGCCCTGAAGACTGAAACTCTATTCGTCATTGGGAAAGGGGCTATGAAATGCAAAGCTGCTGTAAAAAACTTCCTCGTAGTGAATTAAATACCTACGAAAAAGTGTCGTGGGCAGGATTCAGTTAAACGTATTCCTCTACATCATATACACAGTCGAGTCACAATATTGTGACTACCTCCTACTTTCGACGTCAACAGCGCGTAGCCAATGAAAGAAGTCACGTGTCGTGAGCTTGCATGCAGGGTATATAAGGTGTGTTGTAGGCATTCAGAAAACATATCACTCGTTGCTGTCATGGATAAAAGGAGCGATTTATCAGATTTGCAAAAAGGGATGATTATCAGCTTTCGGGTCAAGAGTGGCAGCATTTCTGAAACAGCGCAGTTTGTGAACTGTTCGTGTGCTGCTGTGGTTAAAGTGTATCGTGATTGGAGGAATGGTACCATTGCGAATAAGCGATATGGAAACTGCGAAGCACCATGTGCCATTGATGTGAGAGGTGAACGTTGGCTTCGAAGGTGCGAGAGAGCCGATCGACACGTTACAGTGGAGCAACTCACTGGCCGAATGAACCAGGGGGCTACCAGAAGTGTGTCTAAAACGACAGTTCAGCGAACCTTGCTGTGTGGAGCTCCGATGCAGACGGATGGTCACTGCACCTATGCTAACGGAGGTGCATCGGCAGAAAAAGCTTACATTTGCGCGGCAGTATCGGAATTCGACCTCCACTGATTGGCAAAGGATTTCCTTCTCCGATGAGTCATGTTTCCTGCTTCATCGAACGGATGGACGTTGGCGTATAAAGCGAGAAACATCGCAGAACAGACACTTTTCAACCATTGCTGGAAGAACACAAGCTGGCGGGGGCAGCGTTATGGTCTGATGGAGAATGTTTTCGTGGCATTCCCTGGGCCCACTCATGCCTGTGGGAGACACTATGGGCCGAATTCGTTATGAATGCATCCTTGCAGACCACGTACACTTATACACGCTGATTGTCTTCCCTGGGGCGGATGGGATCTTGCAGAACAACAATGTGAGGTGTCACACTGCTAGAAATGTCACAGAGTGGTTGCAAGAGCACGATGAAGACTTCAAAGTACTTCCCTGGCCCCCGAATTCCCCAGACGTAAACCCAATTGAACATCTGTGGCATCACCACGATCGTGTTGCTCGCTATATGGATCGTCTACCACGCACCCTCCAGAAGCTGTCAGATGCACTGCAGTCAGCATGGCTCCACATACTTGTGAACACATCCCAGCACCTCACTGAGTCATTCCCAACCCATCTAGCTGCTGTCCGCGCTGCACACGGCGGTTACTCTGGATATTAGCTGGTTGTCACAATAATGTGACTCGACCGTGTATATACATATCACTAAGCTGTTCTCGGATTTTTAGAGGTTAGCTCCACAAAGAATTACAAACTACCAGATAATTTTTAACTGATTATTTACTTACTGTTGCCGTATCGAACTTCTACATTTACAGCGATCTTGACACCTAACTCGGGCTTCACTGACATCCATCACACGACGTAAACAAGACCTTCTATACTTCATACTCATAATCTTTTTCTCATGCAGACACTCCTGAATATGATCCTTCCACGACTTCCTTGACCTTCTTCTGCCTTTCCTTTCTGCCACATGGGCTAAAAAAAAAATTCTTACCCAGCAAAAACAGTCTTGTTGGGCCAACATTGGGCCACTGCTGGCTACCTGCATTGCCAGCCCTGTCCCAGCACTTTGTTGCTGTTACATGAACCGTCAATAAAATGTACCGGCGGCCAACAGATGGGCCAGCAGTTCAGGCCAGCAGCTGGCTAACAGTTGGCACCCCATCAGTTGTCACATGACAGAACAGGGCCATCAGTTATCCATCACAGGCTATGGCTGTCATAAGGGGCACTTAAGAGGCTCTGCAAGTACGTGCCATAAATGATGGTTAGACTGATGTGGTCCGTTAATGTCCCGGCACTGGCAGCCGGCAATCACGCGACGTAACTGTTGTCTTGCCGAATCTTGTCCGTCAGTCTCCCAGCAGTAGTAAAAAATAGATAATCTTAGTTCACCAAAGACGCACACAGTGGCAGCCGGCAATCACGTGTCCCGGCAGTGGCAGCCGGCAATCACGTGACGTAACTGTTGTCTTGCCGAATCTTGTCCGCCAGCAGTAGTAAAAAATCGATAATCATAGTTCACCAAAGACGCACACACACCTGAGTTTCAAAGACCTCAAGTTTCAAAGCATTTTGTTGCTTCGAAAAATCACGATGAAAAAAAATAAATAAACGTAATTTGCGAAAAGTTCTCCTATAGAAATAATAAAATTATTATAAACCTACTGAGAAAAATAATAAGTTCCAACAAAAATAAATTGATAAATTGACCCTCATTAATAGCGAAACACATTTCATCATCGCGCGATTCAAGATCTTTTTATTTCTACCTTATACGTGGTTAGGGATTAAATGACTTTATTGGAGACATACTAGGTTCGATACCCACCCGGGACAAAGGTCGTTTATTACGTGTACACACCAAGTGCTGAAACATGCAAGGGCCAGCTATTGTGTTTGCAAAATTTCTGTACAAAAACGGAAGAACACGAAACTCATTTTTCTGAAATAAACGGAATTGCCAACTATGGAAAATCTGTGAAAATACTAAAATTAGAAACGGAAATTTCGTTAAAAGACGGATACCTGCCGGCAACTTTGCTGCACGTTTTTTTCTGGAATTTTCCGTGAATTGACTCCTCTTATTTTTCACAGTGTATGCATCTGTCTATTCTGCTGTGCCATCTGTGCTGATATGCGACTGAGTGATTCGTTTTGGCACAACAAGAGAAGTTTTTTTGCACCATCGCAGGAACCATCCGAAGGACAATAATGGTGTGTTAAGAGAAATATCATACAGACAGGATGCTGCTTTTAAAAGTTCATGATCACATTTCGTGTAACCCGATGTCCTCAAAATGAACTAAATAACGCACCACAGGAAGATGTCAGGAGGTCACGATCACATTTCCTGGAACCCTACGTCGCTAGAGTTAAAGTGATGCAAATTAAAAACCGTCGTATTTGACGGTGTACTATTTCGCTTACATGAGAATCTGATGTCACCATTGTTAAACGTAACAACACTCGAAAGTACGATGTTCAGCGTTTACAATCGCATTTCATCGAGAGCAAGGTGTAGCCAGAAAATGAAAGTTTTTGTATTGCGCCGAAAGCGCGCATAAAGAAGTACTGCTAAGTTGGACGACGATAGGACAGTTTGGCTTTTTCAACACCCGGATGTTATGCTCATCTGTTTGTAAACTGTCTGCCGACTTTAAGAGCGCAATGAGTTACGGCTCTATCGTAATTAAAAATGTAATTCGTCTAATTGGAGAATTTTTTTTTTTGATTGGAGGTTTAACGACCACCGTGAGCAACTCAATGGGCTATAAGCAGTCGCCCGTCCCTAATTTAGGGCCACTGGTTCCAGGGAAGGGAGAGAACCAGTGCCGTAAGACAAACACAACATCCATGCCTCACCGGGATTCGAACCCGGACCGCTTTCGGACGAATGATCAGAGGCCATCGCTTAGACCACTGCGCCACCGCGGCGGTAATTGGAGAATCAGTTCAGTTCTAAGAAAGTGCTAACTGGTGATCCATTCGTAAATAGCTTAAAGAAAACTTTACATTGCCTTGGAAACGTCTCTTTTCATTTCTATCCAGTATTTGGGATACCAATGTCTAAAAATGATGTGCTTATGTTGCCCAAGGGGAGGGGTGTGTGTTAACCCTCCGAAAAAAATTGGAACTTTTCGATACTTCAAAAACGAGATTTTAAAAGGCAAAATTTTGTTAGTATTTGAAATAGTTTTAATGTCCCATGGCAACAACTGAGCGTGTTTTCTCTATGAGGATGAGGAAGCTGCAAGGAGCCAAGGACCAAGATGTCCCATTGCAGTGAAAAGCAAATACATGGGTATCCGGAAAGTTTCTGTGGCGACGAGGCAATTCCAAATTTGAGTTCCATGAGTTATTTCAGGTAACTCTAAAGCACGCTGAAAAGCAAGGAGTTTTGATTAAAATACCAGAAGTCACATCAAAACAAAGCCAGCGCTGTAACATATACACAGAAAGCCCAGAAGACTATTACAGGGTTTCAATTTATGTTCCATTTTTAGTCATGTTTGTTAATGCTTTGGAAATCAGATTTCTCGCACACAAATCGGCCTTATCAGGATTCCAATCACTTTTTCCCAACAAATCCCAATGCACCACCTTCTCAATATATTGATGGTTTTAAAACTTGAACTGGATTTCATACAGGTGGCTTGAATGACTCTCAATAAGAACTAATCGCAGAATTTAAACCGTGGAACCGTAGGATCGTCCGCAAAGAAAATGAGCACTAGCCAAAAGATGCATTAAGTGTTTTGAAACTGTGTTACAGTGAGATGTTACCCAATATAAAAACATTTTTTCACACACCAGGTACTTCCTCTACCAGCGACAACTTCAGAAAGTGAGCTGTGAAGTGTCTGCACCGCAAGACGCACATGAGATAAAGGCAGATAGCAGGGGGAACACATGTCCGCGTAGCTCAGTTGGGAGAGCGACTTACTCCGGAGTGAGAGGACCCGGTATCGATTCCCTGCGCGGACAAACCTGAACATTATAGCGAGTTCGGCTTCAACACTGCGTCTCTTAAAACCATATCAGAACTGAGACTCAATGGGCTAGCATTACTTCACACACATCGAGAATACACACCGAAAGCTGAAGTTTTAGATGAAGTAGCAAAATAAAAACCCAGAAGACTTGAAATACGACTCAAGTAATACTTAGTAAGTAAAAGTAATATAAGAGCTGAATCAAATCAAAAAAAATATTTGTCGAAATGAGTGTCGTCAGCGTCAGGAAATGTTAGTCTTACTGTTCAATGAAAAAAAGGCCAGCCATTATGCAAATGAAGAATGTTTCACTAGAAGGCAAATTTTTATTTCGTTCTAGAATTACTTGTATCTTTTCATCATTTAACAGTAAGTAGTGTAGCAATCTTGTTATCTGCACAGATAAATAGCAAAATATAAGTGGTCACCCATTATGTGGTGAGAAGATATTAAGCATATTAAAGATAATTTCCAGCAATATTCCACGGATGGATGAGAGCGACGAATTCGGTTCTGTTCGTGTGGCTCTCACCATCGCTTGGTCCTCGATTTCTGTCGTTGCCCTTGGCCGTCCACTGCTCAGGTGCCACTGGGTTATGCTCTCCTTGACTAATTGGCGCTAGCATCATCCGATTGCCGACACGAATGCCTGGCGATACGGCAACTTGACCAACCGGTCTCTATCAGCCCATTTATACGTCCTCTCTCAAGCAGTCGCCTGTCCCTAATTTAAGACCACTATTTCCAGGAAAGGAAGAAAGCGAGTGCCGTAAGGCAAACACAACATCCATGCCTCATCGGGATTCGGACCGGTACCCATCTCAGACGAATGGTCAGAAGCCAGCGCTTAGACCACTGCGCCACCGCGGCGGCCAGTTGAGTTTTTCGAAGAATGTGTGATGTTTGTTCCACGCATCGTCTAGAATTAATGAAAAAATTCTTGGCTTCAAAATAAAACAAGAAAGATGACACCGAATTTTCGGTTGAAATGAGCAAGCCCTTTGAATCCGTTCTGACTAGAATTAAATTTAACAAAGCTATTCAAAGTCAATGGAACCGGTTAGGAAAGCAATCAGTCCGCTCCAGAAATCGATAAAACATCCAGAAATAGAAACATCTGCTTAGCGCCATCAGCTGCTAAAAAGCATGTGGCGAAAATTAACAAAAGGCGCACAAAAAGTTTCTCATAGCACAAGGAAAATATCAGAGGCAAAAAGATTTTCAAATCGAACAGTTAAAAAGAAGAAATATACGAGAGAAGGAAACACTGTACAAATCCATAACTTCTAGCTGAAGAATTTTGCGTAATGGAAAAATTGAAAATATGCGAAAAATATTCTGCATCGGAAAAGCTATACTAAGGAAAAAGAACTTTTCAAGTACATCTCCCGGAAGCAGAAATAGCGAGAAAAATGTTTCGGCCTTAACGCCCACTAGCTGGAAAGCTGCGCATTATTTTAAGAGGCTAGTGTAGCGAATGGAAAACAGCAAAGAAGAAATTTCTCAATTGTGTTTTTAGAAGCGGCAATACAGCTGCAAACTGAAGTACAAAAACACCACCAGCAGTAGCGAACAAAAGTATTTGGCGAAACACCTTTTCGACCATAATATTTTTTCTGCTGGACCAAATCGGGTCATTTTGGATTATGATATGTGTTATTCAGTTGTAAACATGACCCATATGCAGATGGATCGGAAACCTTAACACAGATCAGGTACCGAGCTTAATCGCAAAGATCATACAAATTGACCAACAAAGTAGGTGTGTATCACATTCATTTAATGCAACGATAACAGAAAACAAGTACGAGAAAACGACAAAACAATAACTAATACTTAGTGGGATAACCACGAGACTTAATAACAGCTGCACAACGGGCCGGCATCGAGTCCACTAGCTTCTCGTCGGTGACCTGCGGAATTTGTGCCCATTATGCAGACAGCTGGTCGAACTTCTGAGCCCTATTCCGGCAAGTTTTCTTCGCACATCGTCTCTCCAGCTCCTCCCACATGTGCTCGATGGGGTTGAGGTCTGGATATTGGCTTGGCCAGTCTAGAAGTGTGACCTGTTGCTGCTGGAAGGCTGCCTTCGCTACTCTGGAGGTGTGCTTCGGGTCGTTGTATTGCTGCATGATCCATCCGGGTGGCATGTTCTGGTTTGCCCATCGGAAGACATCGTTGATGATCATGTTCGTGTAGCTCTGGCCGGTCATTATTCCGTCAATCTTGATGATGGGGCCCATTCCATTGCGAGAGATGGTGCCGTAAACCATGAGCGATCCTCCTCCGTGCTTGATAGTCGGCTGAATGAACTGGGGGTTGAATCTCTGGCCACACGGACGTCGTACGTATCGGATGCCATCACTTCCTAACAAGTTGAACTTGCTCTCGTCGGTGAAAAGCACCTTACTCCAGTCCACCGCGGTCCAGTGTCGATGACGGCGCGCTAATGCGACTCTGGCTCTTCGATTCTTGACTCCGATGAGTGGTTTCTTGGCGGGGCGTCTTCCATTCAATCCACCAGCAATGCGACGACGATGGTCATTCGGCTGACGTTCAGGTCGTCGCTGTCGCGGAATTCGGTGGCGATGTCCACATCAGTCAAGGTGGTGTCAGCACGAGATCGTCGGAGGATGCGTCTATCCTGACGCAACGTAGTGGAACGAGGCCTACCACATCGCGGACTGTTTTCGACGGTCCCAGTCTTCTTATAACGTTGCAGGATAGCTGAAATGGACTGGTGTTGGATCTTCAGGGCCCTCGCAATGTCGGTGACGCGCATTCCGGATTCCATCATGTTCACAGCCACCTGGCGAGCTCCAACAGGGATCTCCGCCTTTTTACCCATTTCTGAAAACCTAAGATTGACTTATTACCACACTACACATCACAAAACCCACAAAAATCACAAGAAAAACATTAATACATGCAGCAAACAAATGGGTAATAATTGGCGACTTTTGAATATGGCCCATTTCGAACGACAAATTTGCTCTGAGCGAAATACAAATTACTCGCCATTGTAACCCACGAATCAACACATATCATATCCCAAAATGACCCGATTTGGTCCAGCAGAAAAAAAAAATATGGTCGAAAAAGTGTTTCGCCAAATACTTTTGTTCGCTACTGTACCTACAGAACTGTGAACTAAAAAATTCCTCATGTACTAGCCTAAAGTATTCTACAATGTAAATGCCATCTGGTGTTGAAATATTTTTTTAAATCGCACATATAGAAGCAGAGATACTGAGAAAAACAGATTAAGCATTTGCGCCCCCTAGTGGCGAAATTGAGCATTATTTTGGGAAGAAAATACGCTTAGTTAGTAGTATCGGACCGAAGAAAGTTTTCCAATCGGAATTTTAGTCCTGCAGATGTTGCTGGAAACGGAAAGGGGAACTTACGCCCTCTGGTAGCAGACTTGTGCATTAAGGAAAATTTGAAATTATATGAGAAACATTTTGCAGCGGAAACGCTCTCCGACAAAGAAAGAATTTTCCAAACAGGGCTCTTAGAAGCAGAAATATTGACAAAAATAAGTTATGCATTTACGCCCCCTGGCGGAAAAACCATGCATTATTTTAAGAAGAAAGCATTCTCAAGAGATTTTTCGATGAGAGCGGTATCGGTCCATAGAAGAATATTTTCACTCGAGTTTTCAGGACCTCAGATTTGCCTGCAAATACAGTACACCAGAAGCAGAAATAAACACTTACGCCTCCTGGTGGGTAAACGATTCTTTACCAAATATTCGAAATTATACGCAAAGCATTTTCCATCAGAAGCTATATCCGGTGCAGAAAGAATTTTTCAAATCTGAGTTACAGAAACAGAGATATCAGGGAAAACGCAATTTATCTTTAGTCTATGAATTACTTGAAAATTTTGAAATTATATGAAAAACATTTCGCCCTGGAAACTATCCAACAAAGGAGGAATTTTTCTGATTCGGTCTCTTAGAAGCAGAGCTATTGTCAAAAATAAGATATACATCTACGCCCCCTGGCGGAGAAACAATGCATTATTATAAGAAGAAAATATTCCGAAAAGGTTTATCGACGGGAGTGGTATCGGTCCACGAAAGATTTTTTCAATCGAGATTTTAGAAGATTTTGCTTCAAATGCAACAGAAGGAAAAATTAACACTTTCGCCTCTGGTGGAAAAACCGTTTTTTCCCCCAAAATTGGAAATTATATGCAAAAGATTTCCGGCCAGGAGCTGTATCCGCTGCGGAAAGAAGTTTTTAAATCGGAGTTTTAAAATCAGAGATATCAGGTACACCCCTAGCGAAAAATCTATGCGTAACTTGAAAAAGTGACTATACCTAAAATAGTTTTCGACATAAATGAAATGGAAAGGTAAACTAATTTTTTCAATCGGTCGTTTAGAAGCAAATATATGGAATAAAATGTATTTTGAAAATGATATCATCTTCACTTACGCTCTCTAGCGGCAAAATTGTGCATCGCGAAAAAAAAAAAAAGAAACAACAACTAAATAAAGGTTCATCTTTCCAATGCGAAAAGAATTTTTTCAAATAGGACTATTATTGCTGAGATATGGTATCCACAGATTGACGGACGGTCGGACAGACGGACAAAGCGATAACATAAGCACGATGTTTTTTACAAAAGATGTGCTAAAAACTAAGAGGGGGATGATATGACGTACTACAGAGGTGAAGCACGTGCCAAGAAAAGAAATCTGCAGCGATACATTCCGTCGGTGTAGTTGTCTGTTAGAACAACTGGCTCCGGAGCGAGGAGACATGGAATAAGTCACCGACAAATTTGTGTTCTCACAACTTCCAGAAGTAATTTCAAGTTATCCATTATTGGCGCTGTATCATTTTAATTCTGTTTTGGTTTTTTAAACGTGCAGTGCATGAAAAAATAAGGTAAAGTACCCAGAAGAAGACCACATGGGAGATGGGTGGATGAAATTCGAAAGTATGCAGGGGTGACATGGAGGAGACTGGCACAAGACAGACCGTTGTGGAGGAAACTTGGGGAGACCTTCGTCCAGCAGTGGATTGATAATGGTTGACAATGATGATGATGATGATGATTTATACTTATATTGAAAGGCAAAATAAATTTTTATAAACCACTGGAAATAAAAGTTTAGAAAATTTTCAAGACCTTCTATTTTCCAACGGAGGTGTGCTACAAGCCTGCTAGCTACAGCCCTGCTCGTGGGAGTCGTTATCTGCAAAACAAACTAAAAAAAAATGTAATTTATTTAAAGAGCGTTCAAAATATTTGGGGATAATTGCTTTATGCAGAACAAAAGAACAGTTCTTATTTTATTTTCTCAAGGAGTTTAATTTTGAAATTGAAGGAAAAGCATGTTTCCGATAAAATGTTAGAGTACTGCAGGTAGGCAGCATTCTAATAACATAGCTTCATATGAAATGCTCTTTCCGCATTTAAATATGCCTGAAAATCAGCAGACAGCGAAATTTAAACATTGTGCTTGACAGATGCGACGACAGGCGACGCATGCGGATGTGTGTTTTTATAACTCCACAGAGAAATCCGGCTAGCAGCGAGTCGAAATCCCACGGAAAGTTGACTAAGCATGTGTTGTGAACATCTGCGACCAACGGGCCTGCGATTTAAATAAAGATTTGGGATTCATTAAGCCTGTTTTGCATTCCGGGAGACTGACACACACACACACACATGCGGCTAACCGCAGTTTCGTGCAGGGGTAGGAAAAGTTTTGTTCTTTTGGCAACAAAAGCAACAACTCACCACTTCCGCAGGAAATTTTAACAGCTATATCTGCTTTTGTGAGTCCTGAAACATAAAGAGAATTTTTGCTTCCGGGTGAAATAAATCACTCTGAACTGAGCAATAAAGTTCCATTCTATGGCAAATTTCAGAGTGTAACTGCACCCGAACGATTTACCGTCGTTTGCTCAGGAAGCGCAGTGTTTGTTTGATTCATATCTGAAGTGAGGTCAAAAAGATTACTCCGCTATTTGGATGATGTTCGGCATATTCGCTGTGTATTACGGTCTTGTATAGCTTGTCCGAGCGCAAGTAAACACCACTTTCTTTTCAAAAAAGCGAAAATATAATAAAGAAATGCTAAAAAAAAATGTCTGCTACATGAACGTTGAGAAAGAAAATATTTTTATCGATATAAATCAACTTTTTCGTTCTGGTTTCAAAATATGTATAAAACAGAAAAAATAAGGGAATATTACTCATAATTTGTTACCTATTCCGCGTGAATTATTGCTATTATACCAAATACAATAGCTCGCGCAAATTTCTTCGCAACCAAAATAACTCAGAGTGTTTTTATCTTTTCACGCCAGTTTGTACAGGATGTGGAAATAATACAGCTATATGAACCTCTCCGGCGCCAAAGAGATCACAGGCGGAAGCTTCTGCATAATCTTCCGTTCCAGATTTTTTATAGCCGGGTTCGAGATTTTGTTATGTTTTGTGGTATAGCGACCACCATCAGCAACTCCAATGCCTTTACATTTTTACTCGCCGATGAGGCATTGCATTATGACCACTCCCAGCATAGATAAATGAGCGCGCCTGGAGACCGAACGGTGGCGCAGATGAAGTTCACAGACCTGTATATATACAACCCGAAAACAGGCTATCTATCGGTTAGTAGAGTGTTCGGAGTCAGAATGGGAAAAGCGGCCGATTTATCGTAGTTTGATAAAGGACAAATTGTGATGCCACGGGGCCTCGGAACTACGATCTCGGAAACGGCGCGGCTTGTGGGTTGTTTACGTGCCGCTGTAAAGCGTACGTATCATATGTGGTGCACAGATGACCAAACGACGAACCGTCGTCCAGTCGTGTGTCGTCGCAACTCATTAATGCCTTAGGGGAGCGGAGACTGTCGCGCATTGATCACAGCGGCCGCAAGGCCACAGTGCGACGAATCACCCGCAGCTACAACAGTGGTGATCAGGGCAATGTGTTACAGCACACAGTTTATCGCAGCCTTCTGCGCATGGGCCTGCGTAGCCGAAAACCCAGTCGAATCCCTATGCTCACTGCACGTCATCTCCAACAACGCATGAAATGGGCCTAAGATAATCGAGATTGGACCGTGGATGTTTGGAAGAAAGTGGACTGGTCTGACGAATCATGATTCCTGGTGCATCACATAGACGGCCGAGCGTGGATACGCCGATTACCAACGGAGGATGTGGCACCTGGATGCACTGTTGGCCAGAAACATGCCGGTGGTGTCGGTGTTATGCTGTGGGCGATATTTTCTTGGGACACTAGGTCTCATTATCCGAATAGCTCAATCCCTGACAGCTGTCAGGTATCTGAACATCGTTGCGGACCAAGTTCATCCAATCATGGCAACTGCTGGTGATGGTCATTACCAACAGGACAATGCGCCATGCCAGAATCGTCAAAAAGTGGTTGGAGGAACATGCTGGTGACTTTCTGTTAATGCCCTGGCCTCCAAATTTACCTGACATGAACCCAATTGAACATTTGTGGTTCGACTTGGAAAGCGAGTTCGTGTTAAATCACCACCACCCCGAAATTTAGGGGAACTGCAGAACCTGCTGTTGACATTATGGTACCAGATACCCCAGGATACCTATCACCACCTCATCGAATCGATGCCTCTCCGAGTGGCCCCTGTTTTTCGGGCTAAAGGGGTTCTACAGCTTATTAGGTATGTGGTCATAATGTAATGTCTCATCGGTGTATAAGTAGTCGCCTGTCCCTAATCTAGAGCCTCTGATTCCAGGGAAGAGAGAGAGATCCAGTGCCGTGAGGCAAACACACCACCTATGCCTCTTTCGGGATTCGAATCTAAGCCCATGTCTAATGACTAGTCAGGGGCAAAGGCCTCTGATAACTAAGCCACAGAGGTGGCAAAAATGTGTTTGTGTGTGTGGTGTCTTTGTGCTGTGGTGCTGGCTCTTTCCCTTCCCTGAAAACAGCCTCCCTAATTTAGGGACGGGTAGCTCGTTATTTGCCTAGGCAATATTGGTTGCTAATAATAACGCATTTAGTGCGAAAATCAAAGACGAAGCTTAAAAAGGATTGAGAAGGAAATCAGTTTTAAATTTTTTTATCTGACTCACAGGGCCCGATTTACACAGAATCGGAGCCCAGGCACAGCCTAAGATAAGCCCCCTCCCAGTCCACATACTTGAAAGAGTAAATACATTTTTCTCCACTAAATATTACCAATTAATTTAAAAGTTGATTTAATACACTGCTGGCCAGCCAAAATGCAACACCAAGAAGGAAGCATCCGATTGGCCTGAAATTCGCAGCATGCGTCGCCCGCGAGAGGACATGCAAACGATTAGCATTGCAGGGCATATGAAAATCATGTGCGCCCGGCACGCCACCAAGAAGCACTATAAGAAAGGTGCACAGAAGGCGGGGTGTAAGTAGTGGAAATGTGTTGTGCTGCCGGACCTGTGCGTGGGAAGCTTCCTGATGCCTCGTCGCAGAATACGGCAGTCATTCCAGCACGTTTCGGAGTTCGACACAGGACGAACAGTGGCTTATCGCGACAGTGATTTATCGTACCGTGACATCAGCGCCCGTGTGGGACGACATTCAGCCACAGCGAGGCGAGTATGGATTCGGTGGGTGCAGGATTGACGGACGGACAGACATGAGCGATTGCCGCAGCCGCGGCACACCACCGAACGAGAGGACTGGCATGTTGTCCGGCGGGCATTGACGGCTCGCACCGCCACATCACGAACGTTAGCGCAGGGATTAGGGTGTGCTGCGCAACAACCTGTGTCAGTACGTACCGTTCGACGTCGTCTGCAGGAGCGGGAACTTGTCGCACGGTGCCCATTGCTCCGATTACCATTGACGTTGCACCAACGGCGAGTGCGGCGGCAGTGGGCCGTTGAACGCCGCAACTGGACTACGGAATGGCACGACATTGCCTTCTCCGACGAATCCCGCTTCTGCCTGCAACACCACGATGATCGGATCCGCGTGTGGCGGCACCGCAGCGAGAGACTGTATGACGCCTGCATTATGCATCGCCATATCGGTCCGTCGCCTGGCGTCATGGTTTGGGGTGCAATTGGATATGACACCCGCACCCCTCTGGTACGCATCGCCGGTACACTCAAGAGCCACCGCTACATCTCCGACGTTTTGGAGCCTGTAGTCCTCCCTTACTTGCAGGACCTGCGGGCGGCCACGTTTCAACTGGACAATGCGCGTCCGCACGTGGCACGCATCGTGCAACAATTTTTCACGGCCCACCAGGTGTCACTGCTGCCGTGGCCCGCCTGTTCTCCCGATATGTGGCCCATCAAACACGTCTGGTCGCTGATCGGCAACCGAGTGGCCCGGCAAGCGCCACCCGCGGCTACGCCTGATGAACTGAGGCAACGTGTGGAAGCAGCCTGGACCGACATACCCCAAGCCCACATCCAAAGCCTCTTTCTTTCGATGCCGCGGCGTGTAGCGGCCGTTATTGCCAGCCATGGGGGCCACACGAACTATTGATGTCTGCGTGTTCCGCAAGTCGCACGGGCCTTGAAGCTCAATCGTTTCGTCTTTGTATCTGTTGTTATGTGTCCAGTAAATCTGGGTTTCCTATCTCGTGTCCTTCTTGGTGTTGCATTTTGGGTGGCCAGCAGTGTAAATGGGACTCTGTGTGGGGAAAAATAGGAAATAATATTTGCTTTTATTAAATCTTAATATAAGCAAGGAATTCGTACTTAAAAATATGGACGGCTAAGTAAAACACTATTTAACAGTTTAGTATTGCTATTTTCGCATTTATTTATGTAATATTTCAAATATCAGCAGAAGTTAAGTTATTCATCCCCTTTTAATTTTATTTTTAACTGTTGAACATTTTATAGGCTTGGTACAGACTGATTTTTTGGGGGCAAGGTGAACTTTCATATAGCAGATTAATCACGTGTGATGTGTTCAGTATCACAGTAGAATAATTCTATTAACAGAGGAATGATACTTACATTTGAGCAAACATGCATAACTGGATGATTCTCACACTCCTAAAAGCACATTATTCACCTGATTAATTCACTTAATTTAGACTCAAGCAATTCTAAAATCTGATACTTTTTTTTTTTTTTTTTGATTGGAGGTTTAACGACCACCGTGAGCAACTCAATGGGCTATAAGCAGTCGCCCGTCCCTAATTTCGGGTCACTGGTTCCAGGGAAGGGAGAGAGCCAGTGCCGTAAGACAAACACAACATCCATGCCTCACCGGGATCCGAACCCTGACCCCTTTCGGACGAATGATCAGAGGCCAACGCCTTAGAACAGTGCGCCACCGGGGCGGCAATCTGATACTTTACAATATGAAATACTCAAAGCTTCTACAACGTGTCTTAGAAATGCAAAACCTTTCTCAAGAGGTATATAAGAATATGGTACATTTATATTTCATCTGCAAATTTCAGATGAAAAGCACTGCAATTTTCCTGCCTTATCATTACTGGCATTTGAAATTAATTGACTCCATATTAATCAGTTTTCACAAGTTCCCTAGGTTCTGATTTTTCCAAGCAAGAATCAACATGTTTGTATACATACATACATACACCTTCAAGTCACATTATTGTGACCACCAGCTAATATCCCGAGTAACCGCCGTGTGCAGCGCGGACATTAGCTAGAAGGGCTGGGTGTGACTCAGTAAGGTGTTGGAAGGTGTTCACAAGTATGTGGAGCCATGCTGACTGCAGTGCATCTGTCAGCTGCTGGAGAGTGCGTGGTGGAGGATCCATAGAGCGAATAACACGATCGAGGTGGCCCACAGATGCTCCATTGGGTTTAAGTCTGGGAAATTAGGGGGCCAGGGAAGTATTTTGAAGTGTTCACCGTGCTCTTTCAACCACTCTCGGACATTTCAAGCTGTGTGACACGTCGCATTATCGTTCTGGAAGATCCCATCCGCCCCAGGGAAGACAATCAGCATGTATGGGTGCACATGGTCTACAAGGATGGATTCATTACGAATTCGGTCCGTAGTGCCTTCCACAGGTATGAGTGGACCCAGAGAATACCACCAAAACATTCCCCAGACCATAACGCTGTCCCCACCGGCTTGTGTTCTTCCAGCAATGGGTGAAGAGTGTTTATTCTGCGATGTTTCCCGCCTTAAACGCCAGCGTCCATCCGTTCGATGAAGCAGAAAACGTGACTTATCGGAGAAGGCAATCCTTTGCCAATCAGCGGAGGTCCAATTCCGATACTGCCATGCAAATATAAGCCTTTTCTGCAGATGCACCTTCATTAGCATAGGTGCAGTGACCATCCGTCTGCATCAGAGCCCTATATGCAGCAAGGTTCGATAAACTGTCGTTTTAGACACACTTCCGGTAGCCCCCTGGTTCATTCGGCTAGTGATTTGCTCCACTGTAGTGTGTCGATCGGCCCTCACGCTCCTTAGAAGCCGACGTTCACCTCTCACATCAATGGCACCTGATGCTCCGCAGTTTCCATTCGCTTATTCGCAATGGTGCTATTTCTCCAACCACAATACACTTTAACCACAACAGCACACGAACAGTTCACAAACTGCGCTGTTTCAGGAATACTACCACCCTTGCCCCGAAAGCCGATAATTTTCCCTTTTTGCAAATTTGATAAATCGCTCCTTTTATCTAAGACAGCAACGAGTGATATGTTTTCAGATTGCCTACAGCACACCTTATATACCTTCCAAGCCAGCTCACGACACGTGCCTTCCTTCATTGACTACGCGCCGTTGACGTGAAAAGTAGGAGGTGCATCACAATAATGTGACTCGACTGTGTGTATATACAATTTAACTTACATTTTTAGTTCCTTTTTCTGCGTAAATCTGAGTTCGTTTTTCTTACCATTTTTCAAACTTAACGTGATATCTTCTTTCTCGCACGAACGAATACGGTTGGCAACACTTGAGGTCTGTGAGAGTGGCGTATGCTTGTTGTGATAAGAAGAAAACGAGATATATGTAATGGCTATGCAGCAGCTGTGGGTGGGTGGATGATGGTTTTACGACTATATAATTAAAGTTAATAACGCTAAATAAAGCATCTGAAGGTTGTATCGTATTGATTGTGCATAAGTAATGAGTGGATTTAGTGCTGTGCAAATTGTAACTACCAGTCCACGACTAATGTAGTGTGGATCCTTCACCTTGCTATACGGAGTGTTTACCGAAATAAAAGGAAGAACTGTAAGCAACTACTTCTTGAACTCAAAAAGTAGGAACTGTACACCAAATTAAACTCAAAATAGTATAACTATATACTAAAAATCCGAAAATTCCTTACATACCAAATATTTCCTATCAACTCAAAAACGCGCTCAGAAGGATGAACTTCGGTGTCGGCATAAGGTCTCCGGCATCTTTATACACGATGCTTAAGAGAAATATTGACAAGCCCCCTCTTCTCAATGAGGCAGGCATTTATGCCAACCCACTAAAATATCCGGACAGCTCCAGGCGATACTACATCGGAATGACCAAACGTTCGTTTGGAATTAGAATCAGCAAACATAAAAGGGATACAAGAGATGGAAAAATAACCACTGCCCTATCAAGAGAAGTCAAGTTCAAGTCCGTCGATCCTATATGGAGTGATGTAAAGAAATTAGCTTCATACTCCACACCCAAATCTACTGCCATTCGCGAAACCTTGGAAATCTTGACCAGCTGCGAGGCTTGTAACGATAGCGTCTCTCTGGAGTTACCACGTATTTGGAATCAATTCTTCAAATAATGCTGAGATTTCTACCATAGTACCGCGTGCCCAACCAACGTGACCTCGTTTCTTCGAAATATCACGTTTGCTCCTAATCATTTATTGTCTAGTCAAGTCACCGCGTTTAAAGTGTTGAAACGTTCTGTTATCCTGTTTGCAGTTAGCTGTCTACCTTCCTTGAGAAAGCCATCTGGTTGATGTGCGAAAGCTTGGAAATTTTGATTATTTATTCTACGCCAATAAATTTTCGGATTTTTAGTATATAGTTATACTATTTTGAGTACTTCTTGAACTTTATTTAAGTGACTCCTGTTTCACTGTAGGTGAAGTTTTTGAGGATTGATACATGTAGTGCTTAGTAAGTCAGCTACACTAAAACGCTACAACACACACAGTAAGTTGTGTGACGGTTTGCGCGCGCGCGTGTGTATGTATCACCGTCATTGTTAACCATTTTCAATCCACTACTAGATGAAAGACTCCCCAAGTTTCTTCCACATCTGTTTGTCTTGAGTCTGTCTTCTGTATGACACTCCAACAAGCTTTCGAATTTCACCCATGCATCTCCCATTTGGTCTTCTTCTGGATCTTTTTCTGTCCCTCGAAATCCAGTCTACAATTTCGGTTGTCCATCGGCGGTCCGTTCTTTTGGCAACATGTCCAGCCCATTGCCATTTCATTGATTTCACTCTGGTCATGATGTCATCCACTATTGTCATTTCCCTTACCCACGAGTTCCTCTTTTTATCTTTCCTGGTTATACCCAGCATGCATCGAATCCGGCCCATTGTTCGCAATGTATCCAGCATTATTTGTAAAAATTATGTAAGCTACTTTTCATATCGTAGACCTGTGTTGGCTGTAACAAATTAAATAAACGCTTTCAATCCGGACGCGACTAGCTCATTTCAACTCGCCGATCTGGAAGTTGTAGTCCTATGTTCCAAACCCACCAGAAGGCTGAATCAGAACTGAGCCTACCTGCATTTTTTTATACGCTTGCCTAAATTTCGTTTTTTTTTTCTCAATAAGACTAATCGCAGTTAGCAGCTTGGTTTTTAAGGCAAATTTTTAAAGAATTTTTTTAGGCGTCAAAGATTCATAAATAGGTATGGATTAATATAGAGAACATGGCACGTTGAAACAGCTGAAACCTCTGAAAGTTCAGGGGCTAAAGAAAGAAAAAAAAATCCCATTTGTTCATGAATTAAAATACTGTATGTGCATAACACGGATGTATCTGGTTTGTTTTAAAGGATGATACCAAGTAAATCGATTTCAAACAAATATGAGAAAGGCTACAAAAAGATGAAAGACTGAATATCAACAGTTCACTGTGTAAATGCCGATAGTACTGAAAAACGAAGTATTGATGTTATAGGAAAATGTAAAAAATCATGCTACTTTAAGAATGTTTATTTTGAACTTTACTTAATCACTGTGTGTTTAATCGCTACGTTCTCAGATTTATTAGAGATCAGATACATAAGAACGTAGGTTGTTTGTTTTTCCCTTATACTATCAGCAATTAATATTACACTTTTTTTATGAACTTCTTTAAACCGCCACCCTGGCCGCCCCGGTGGCGCAGTGGTCTAAGGCGTTGGCCTCTGATCATTCGTCCGTAAGGGGTCCGGGTTCGAATCCCGGTCAGGCATGGATGTTGTGTTTGTCTTACGGCACTGGCTCTCTCCCTTCCCTGGAACCAGTGACTCTAAATTAGGGACGGGCGACTGCTTATAGCCCATTGAGTTGCTCACGGTGGTCGTTAAACCTCCAATCAAAAAAAAAAAAAAAAAAAACCGCCACCCTCGCTAACCGTAGCCAGTTTAGCACGATGAACAAAATCTGGAGGTCTAACGATGATCGACAGTATTTGTTCATACATGGGAATGAGTAAACAATTCTTATCTCATTTTCGATTATCAGTAAACATTTCTTGGTGGTTCGTTAACCTCGTAAAAGGTTCATAACAGCAACTCAGAATTTCGGGGGCACTTACCTTATAGCAGATTTCAGTTCACCTACGCCTGCAATCTTCATTATTTCGCTATTTTACGCTTTCCAACCGTATGTAGGTTGGAAAAGCGTATATGCTCCAGATTTGTCTGTCCGTACGATAACTTGCGTAAAAATGGTTCGATTTCGATGAAATTTTAGTATGTGGTAGGGGACAACCTGGAAACAAACCCTACTGAAAATAGACGAAATGGGGTCAAAGGTCAGGATATAGGAGCGGAATCCATTCCATCGCCCTTATGCGTCATAACTTACGTAAAAATGCTTCGATTGCGACAAAACTTTATCATGTTGTTTTGGAGATATACTGAACCAGTTCTGTTGAATATCATCGAAATAAGGTCAAAGGTCAGGGCACAGGAGCGAGATTTATTCCACAGCCATTATTCTCATAACTTGAGTAATGATTTCTGGTATGTTGGAAAGCGTATCATAATTAATGCATGGCATGATTTTACTAACTTGTTTCCTTTTAATGTGTGACGAACTACAGAGGTGACGCACATGTCAAGACGGCAAGAAGCAGTGACATTCCTTTGTCCGTGTAGCTTAATGGAGAAAACACTGGGCTCCGGAGCAGAAGGGTGTGAGTTACAGTCGCCACAGGCAAATTTGGGTTTCCGCATTGGCGCCCGAACATGAAAATGAATCTACTGGCCGTTAGGTTCTTCGAGAAATGTGTGATGTTCGTTCCCCACATCGTCTGAAATCAATGGGAATTCCTTCTTCTCTTCGAAAAAATGTGTAATGCTTCTTCAACACATTGTCTGGAATTAGTTAGAATTCCTTCTTCTCTTCGAAAAAATGTGTAATGCTTCTTCAACACATTGTCTGGAATTAGTTAGAATTCCTTCTTCTACACAGAGTTACATCAAGCATGGTTTGCGGCGGACCCAAAACCTGCGATTTCGTTCCCCCGCCTTTCTCAAAGGGAGGGGGATACGTGTGACGCACATGCCAAGACGGCCAGTAGCAGTGGCATTCCTTGTCGGTGTAGATTAATTGGTAAATCATTCGGCTCCGGAGCAGAAGGATGTGGATTTGAGTCACTGACAAAATTGGGTTTTCACAAATGTTGTTCCATATTTTGAGTTCCCACGAAAAAAATGAGTGTGTTTCTTCTTCTCATGAACCATAGTACCGAATATTTATGTGGCTGTGCAGCATACAATTATGATTTCAACCGTTCCTACTGAAGCACCGTGGGAGATTGAAGTTCCTTCCTTCCTTTAGCACAAATCAGCTCTCTATGCTTCAGAGTACTGCTTCATTTTAAGAAGCTCAAGTTTCTTCCCCTCTTGAACCTTAGAAGCACCAAGCGGCGGAAAATTAATAGAGCAACCCAACCGTTCGTACAGTTTAACTTTCCGAAGTCCAAGTTTGTTCCTCCATAACCCTTAGCACCAACAAGCCGTGTATCCATGCGGGTTGGAAATAATTGGTACAACAGTTTCTGCTGATTCACCTTGGGAATTCTAAAATTTCATTGAGTTACCCTGTAGCGTATAGATTCGACTTTCCCTTTGTGTTTTCTTCCCTGTAAGCAGGGTTCTTTCTCGGTTACGTTCTTCATTTCTGAACGTCACGTTCTGAACCTCCAGTTTTTTTGTTACGATTGGCAACACTGACAGTTAGCCAGCTGAAAGGTCAAGATACGGAAATGATAAAGCCGACTGCTACAAGAGTTCAGGGAATTTTGGTGGATTGTTGGTTAATAACCTTGCGAGCTGTAGTTTACGACTTGCGGTGCCATTTATTACATTGTATTATTGTTCGTAATTAACGCCTGTTCGGTATGCGAGATGAAAAACTTCGTGCAAGGAATCAAACTAATTACAAACAATACCGTCTGAGCACGATTTATTGAAAGATGAGTAATATGTACAAATTAAAACCATTACTAATTTCAAGGTGACGATCACCTCATCTTCAGATGTATCACACACGCCAACATAGCATCTTATATACACTGTCCATGTGCACCATGGGTACCTTACTCCAGAAACACGTGACAAAACAGTATTTTTGTAAACAACTTATGCAAATCGTGATGAAGAAGGTAAGCTGTAAGAACAAGTTATTCCAAATTAAACACATTATGCCACTTGAAACAACAGTTTGTTACGAAACGTATTAATGAGGTGCTCCCAAGTTCCAGACAGAACTCGGGAGCATCTCATTAATACGTTTCGTAACAAACTGTTCTTTCAGGTGGCATAATGTGTTCAATTTGGAATAACTGGTTCTTGCAGCTTACCGCTTATCTTCTTTTCTTTTTGATTGGAGGTTTTTTTTTTTTGATTGGAGGTTTAACGACCACCGTGAGCAACTCAATGGGCTATAAGCAGTCGCCCGTCCCTAATTTAGGGTCACTGGTTCCAGGGAAGGGAGAGAGCCAGTGCCGTAAGACAAACACAACATCCCTGCCCCACCGGGATTCGAACCCGGACCCCTTTCGGACGAATGATAAGAGGCCATCGCTTAGACCACTGCGCCACCGGGGCGGAACTTACCTTCTTCATCATCATTTGCATAAGTTGTTTACAAAAATCCTGTTTTGTCACGTGTTTCTGGAGTAACGTACCCATGGTGGACAGTGTATATAAGAAGTTAGCCGCCCCGGTGGCGCAGTGGTCTAAGCGATGGCCTCTGATCATTCGTCCGAAAGAGGTCCGGGTTCGAATCCCGGTGAGGCATGGATGTTGTGTTTGTCTTACGGCACTGGCTCTCTCCCTTCCCTGGAACCAGTGACCCTAAATTAGGGACGGGCGACTGCTTATAGCCCATTGAGTTGCTCACGGTGGTCGTTAAACCTCCAATCAAAAAAAAATAAGTAAAAAAAATAAGAAGTTACGTTGGCGTGTCTGATACATCTGAAGATGAGGTGATCTTCACCTTGAAAGTACTAATGGTTTTAATTTGTACATATTATTCATCTTTTAATAAATTGTGCTCAGACGGTATTGTTTGTAATTAGTTGCCTGTTCTATAATTGTGGAAGTTATGTTCGACTAACTTCCCCAGTGTGAATTTATATGGAGAGCTTCGTGTTGCGAAGAATAAACGCAAGTGTTGTCCACTAACCCTTTAAGCTGCCGATGCACCTTAACAAAGTGACACCCAAAATTTTCTTCGCTCCCCAAACTGATATATTTACATATGAGCCTGGTTCCCCTCTCTCATCCCAGCAGTACCGACCATAAATTTGTCAGGGGTGATTTGCGCTCATTCTAGTCCTTTATTTTCTGCTTCATGACCTGAGAGATTATAAGAAAGGGCTAGTCCTCCTGACACGGATATCATGTCACTGAGTAGAAAAAGTTGTCCCAATTATCCTCTCTCTCTCTTTTCTTAGGTTCGTCGTCGTACAGCTCTTTTAGCAGGTAGTCAATCAGAAAAGATTAGTGTCTATCATCCCTCTAAATGACCACTTTGAATAACAAAGCTAAAAAGCAAACAACGCTTTCTTGAGGCGCAGGTTCACTCGTCCAGCCGCGTGCAGCCCTCTTCTTAGACAGCAAATATACTCTTCTGATGCGAAGGTTAACTCTTTCCAGCCTGAATTCAGCCCGTTTTCTCAAGTTCATTCGTTCTAGCAGGTTAAAGGCTTAGTGTTTCATTCATTTGAACTCTACCGTTAGGATTTCTTGTGCTATAGACATCAACTAAGGTTACTAAACAGACATTCACAATTTTTTTAAACTTTACAACCCCTTCTTCGTACTGCTTATTCTGAACGTTGATTTAAAAAGTATTTAATACATAAACAAATGAGATGAAATATTTATACTTGTAACGAAATCTAAGCTCAACGCAATCTAGTTCCCCCTCTTCGTCCTATGTTCTGAGCAGCGCTGCCAATTTTGTTGATTCTCGACTAAATCTAAGTGATTCGGCGCACCACTTAGTTGGTGAAATTCTGATTTAGTTGAAGGTTGGAAAATCTGGTTGACTGCCTGAAAAATGTAGTTGTTTCCTATTTGCTCATCATACTATTTTGATTACTACTTCAATTGTGTGTGTGTTTTCTACCTTTAACCTGGAAACAACATTAACTTCATCGTCATACATATATATGAGGGTTGTACCGAAAGTAATACAAAAGTGGGCATAACTTTTTTATTAACTGACAGAGGTCGTTCAAATTGCACATGTTGGTAGCGTAACTCTTCCTCTGCAGTAACCCATCTTCGACATTGCAGGTAAAAAATGGATATCAAGCAGAAGCAACGTGCCGTCATTGAGTTCTTGACGAAGGAAGGTGCAGGCTGTCCGACATCCACAGAAGGCTACAGAACGTTTACGGAGATGACACCAGTGACAACAGCAATGTGCAGAGATTTATAAAGAAGTTTGAAGAAGGAATTGAAGACAAATCACGCAATGGAAGACTATCATCTGCGACCACTGACACGAATCCTCAGCGAGTGGATGAATTGATTCTCGCGGAGAGATGAGTCACATTCGTGAGCCTGCTGCGCAGTCGGACTGTGGTCACAATGCCATACAAAAGATGGTGGAAGACTTAGGGTATCGGAAAGTGTGTGCAAAGTGGGTATGTCGGCAGTTGACACAAAGGAGAGAAAGGAGAAAGTCTGTTATGATCTGCTGGAAACGTTCGAGGCCAATGAAGACACGTTTTTCTCTGATCTGGTGACAGACAATGAAACGTGGGCGTATCTTTACAATCCGGAAATGAAGACACGTTTTTCTCTGATCTGGTGACAGAGGATGAAACGTGGGCGTATCTTTACAATCCGGAAATGAAGAATCAATCCATGGAATGGGGTCACACCTCTTCACCAAGGCTTAAGAAGTTCAAGAGCCAGCGATCATCACAGAAGGTCATGGTGACTGGTTTTTTTGGATGACAGGGGTGTCATTCTCCTTGATTTTCTGGAACATGGTCGTACCGTGATCAGCGAGCGGTACATTGAGACACTCAAGAAGTTAGAGAAGCCATAAGGAGGAAGAGACCGAACAAGAATCTCAAAAGGATTCACATTCACCATGACAATGAGATACCACACACGTCTTTGACAACAAATCAGGCGACCAGAAAATTAGGCTGGTTGTTGGTCTCCCATCCACCGTACAGTCCAGATCTGGAGCCCTCCGACTTTCATTTGTTCGTTCCAATGAAGGACAGTATACGGAGACAACGTTTTGATGACACAGACGAGGTAAAAGTGGCTGTGAAGAAGTGGATACAACAGTCCACACCTGAATTTTTTCAAAGAGGATGCGAGAGTTTGGTTCACCGATGGCGCAAATGCATCGGTTATGATGGAAACTATGTTGAGTAGTACTTTTGTATAAAGAAAGAGTTACTTTACCAACTTGTGGATTTGAACGACCTCTGTCAGTTAATAAAAAAATTATGCTCACTTTTCCATTGCTTTCGGTACAAACGTCGTATCAAGTTTTCTTCTCATGTTGGCGATTACTGTGGTGTTTTTTTCTTTTAACTGAAGGCTTAACGACCACCGTGAGAAACTCAATGGGCTATAAGGAGTCGCCAGTCCCTAATTTAGGGCCACTGGTTGCATGGAAGGGAGACAGCCAGTGCCGTAAGACAAACACAACATCCAAGCCTCGCCGCGATTCGAACCCTGATTCTTTCTCGGAAGAATGGTCATAAGCCAGCGCTTAAACAACTGCGCCCCTGGGAAGGCACCGTAGTGTTCGATTATGCGAAATGTTACATGTGTACGTAGGTGATACTCAGGTTAAATTTCTGGCAATCTTTCAGGGGGCCATGAAAAATGTGCAAATAGTCTGACATTGAATGGTCATTTGCATCTTTTTCTCTTTGCACCTTTCTGCGTTTGTTAAATTATAAAATCATGTATATGTCGTTACATTTGAAAGCATAAATACGTTATTAGCTTGTGCATAAACATGCGCGTGCGTACAACCTTTTGTTTGAATCTAATATTATAATCTGCTCTTTTTTTATTCACGGATAATCGAGCTCCAAACATGACGATTAATGAAAACTACAGCAGTCGAGATTTATATTAATCTTCAGTTCTGAAGTGAGTATAAGCTGCGTCTGTGAAGGTTTAGATATATTTTACAATATTCTACAAATTTGTTTTGTATACTTGTTGAAGATGAATAGAATTACACTATGAGTGTCTGCAACTTATCGCTCCAAGGAAACAGATCGAGCACCAGAAAAAAAAAAGTTATGTTTTTTATTTGTGGTTTATTTCCTTCCCTGGAGAATCTAAGCTTAGCTGGCTTCAGAGAAAGGTCGAAAAATAACTGAATCTGGAAGTAGTGGAGCTAGAACGGGAGAGAAAAGACATTATTAGCATATTGCTTAAAAAAAATCAAGTTTTGTGACCATACACGCACTGGGGAAGATAAATAGGCAGTATGTCGTGAAGACTTTTTGCCTTTTATTTACTTCATTTTTTGAAAATGATTTCTTAGAGTGTCTTACTTCTTCTTACAAGGGCCTTGTCTACTTTTGATTGGGTTATGGTAGATTTCTTTATTTTGACAATCTTTAAATTTAAAAATGCAGCATCAATTACCAAGCAGCCAACAACCAGTAAGCCTAACCTGACTGTTTGAATATGATTTACAGCGAAACCACCATATCCTCTAGAACTCAAGGTTGTAACAAACTCTTTTCTAAACTCTTTTCTACAAACTCTTTTCTAAACTCTTTTCTAAACTCTTTTCTACAAACTCTTTTCTACAAACTCTTTTCTAAACTCTTTTCTACAAACTCTTTTCTAAACTCTTTTCTACAAACTCTTCTTTTCATAATTTGTTGCAAAGGTTATACGAGGGTAAATAAAAAATTATCAGCACTTGCGCCATAACTTTTTTAGGTTGACCGCGCTGCCTTCTGCGCACGTATGCTACAATGTGGTATTCTTGTATTTATGTTACTGAAGTTTGATCTTAATTGCTACATTTTTCTTTGTTCTGTTACAGAGTAAACATTGCCGCTCCGCTGGCATTGTGCACCAAAGAAGAACAGAGAGCAGCGATTGGATTCCTCTAATCTGAGGGTGTGTCAGGGGCTGAAATTCATCGCAGGCTTGCAGCACAATACGGGGACAGCGCTCTACCACGCAGAAGTGTGTATGAGTGAATCGAGAAGTTTAGAAATGGCCGGACAAGCGTGAAGCATGAAGAGGGTGTAGGACTCCCATCAACCTCCACTACTGACGGGAATATTCAACAAGCTCGGGAGATGATTCTGGCCAACCGACGAGTGACCACCAATGAGGTTGCCTGTTCTCTGCAAATCAGTTATGGTTTAGCATACGAAATCATCCACGAGAAAGTTGGTTTCCGTAAAGTCTTTGCAAGATGGGTGGCAAGACAGCTTACCGAAGAGCATAAGCGAAAACGTGTGGAGATCTCTCAACGCTCACTCCACCGCTACAGCGATGATGGCGAATCTTTTTTGAAAAGAATCGTCACAAAAGATGAGACCTGGATCCATCACTTTCAGCGGGAATTCACCATCACTTTGAGCCGGAATCCAAACGGCAGAGTATGGAGTGGAAACACCCGAGATCGCCAATGAAAAGAAATTCAAGGCGCAACCTTCCACAGGAAAAGTATTGTTAACCGTTTTTTTGGACTCTAAAGGGCCTATACTGGAACATTACATGGACAAGGGGTCTACAGTTACCAATGTACGCTACAGTGAAATGCTGGCAAAAGAACTGAAACCAGCAATTCGCACCAAACGCCGAGGCTTGTTGTTGCACGACAACAAGCCTCGGCGTTTCTTTGTTGTTCTTGCACGACAATGCACGCCCCAGCAGCGATCAGTTCTCTGTTGTTGTTGCACGACAATGCACGCACCCAATCGGCCTCCTCCACCGTTGAAACCCGTGGAAAATTGAGTTTCGAGATGCTGGAACACCTTCCATACAGTCCAGATCTCGCCCCCTTCCGAATTTCACCTCTTTGGACCCCTCAAAGATGCTTTGAGAAGTCGTCGATTTGCTTCGGACGACGAAGGGAAGAAAGTGGTGCATAAATGGCTGTGTGATCAGCCATAAACCTTCTTCTTCAATGGAATACGCAAGCTTGTGGACGGCTGGAAAAAATGCATCGAAAAGCAAGGAGACTATGTAGAAAAATGATGTACTTTTTCAACCCCTGCTGTTGTCGTGATATATTATAAAAACAAGAGTCCGGATAAGTTTTGATTTACCCTCCTATATAAACTTGAATTATTTAAAATGTAAAACGAAAGGGTATAAAATGTTATTTTATATTTGAATACGTGTCCACTGGTCATTAACAGCTCAGGTTTAACATAACGTGAGTAACAGTATTTTACAGGCGAATGTCATTCTGAGCAATATGTATATTGGTTTTCCCATTAGAATTAGTTGTTTCTTACGGAAAGCAGTTGGTAACACTGGTTATGCGCAAGATATTAACGTTGTAGATAGTGTTTCAAACTTAGCGTGAAGCAATATTTCTTTGAAGGAGGGTTCAATTTTTTGTTTGTTTGTTTTTGCCGTTATGGAAAAGAAAATATTAAAAAAATACGTCATATCAGTTAGTAACGTACTAACTGATATGACGTAGTTGTTGTTTTTTCTTTTGCTTGGGTAGTTAACGACCACCGTGAACAACTCGATGGGCAATAAGCAATCTCCCGTCCCTATTTTAGGGCCACGGGTTCCAGGGAAGGGAGAGAGAGCCATTGCCACAAGACAAACACAACATCATGCCTCACCGGGATTCGAACCCGGACCAATCTCGGCTTGGGAGATCGGTCAGAAGCCAGCGCTTAAACCACTCCGCCACCGGGGAGGCACACGAGAAAGTGACCTTCTACTGAGGTGACGCATGCGTCAAATGGACAGTGAAGCAGTAATAAACCTGCCAGTGTAGTGTGCTTGAGAGAACATCCCATTCCGGAGTAGGAAGTAATGAGTTCGAATACACCACCCGGTGAAAATTAAATGCTACATTGGCAACAGAACGAAAGTGAATCTTCTGTCCGTTAGGTTTGAGAAATTTGTGTGATGAGTCTCCCACGCAACGCACGTAATTTATGAAACTTAATTCGTCTACAATGCGCTGGCCCTTTGAGCATGGTTGTCGACTGACCCGAAACCTGCGATTTCGTGTCCCCACTTCTCAAGGCACGGATGACGTCATGTACCACGTGACAAGTCGTAGATAACGTAATACTAAAGTGAGGCATGCGTCAAATGGACAATGAAGCAGCAATATGCCGGCCGGCGTAGTTCAGTTGGGAGAAAAGCAGTTGTGTAGTAGGAATATGTGGGTTCGAGTACACCACCGGGCAAAAGTTAAATGTTGCGTTGGCGACAAAACAAAAGTGAATCTTCTGCTTCTTAGGTTTGAGAAATTTGTGTGATGAGTCTTCCACGCAACGCACGTAATTTATAAAAATCAATTCTTCTACAAGGCGCTGGTCCTTTGAGCATGGTTGTCGGCTGACCCGAAACCTGCGATTTCGTGACACCCCCTCTTCTCAAGGCACGGATGACGTAACGTACCACGTGACAAGTCGTAGATAACGTAATACTGAGGTGACGCATGCGTCAAATGGGCAATGGAGCACCGATAAGCTTGCCGGCGTAGTTCAGGTGGGAGAACATCGCACTACGGAGTAGGAAAACGTGGGTTCGAAATGCACTACCGGCAAAATGTAACATGCCATAAATAGGTAAAGCCTGGCCAGATGTTTATCAAATTGTGTCACGTGAAGACCAAATGGCCGCCCCGGTGGCGCAGTGGTCTAAGGCGTTGGCCTCTGATCATTCGTCCGTAAGGGGTCCGGGGTTCGAATCCCGGTCAGGCATGGATGTTGTGTTTGTCTTACGGCACTGGCTCTCTCCCTTCCCTGGAACCAGTGACCCTAAATTAGGGACGGGCGACTGCTTATAGCCCATTTGAGTTGCTCACGGTGGTCGTTAAACCTCCAATAAAAAAAAAAAAAGACCAAATGCAAAATGTCTTTTCACGTTTTGAACGTTTTTACAGCAGTATTTGTGGCCTAGATTTTAACTGAACCTACCTAATCGTGCGAAATTCAGATGCTTTGTTAATCTCCAGTGATCGAGCCCAATAAAAATTATTTAAGTGCATTTGTGAAAACAAAACTGACATCTGATGCAACGCGATATTTGAGCTCAGTAAGATGATTACTAGCGTGTTTTTGCAATAGAAAACACCGCTGGAGTGGAAAGATTATGAGTTTTATGCGGTGATAACGGCTAATACACTCTTCAGATTCATCATTTTACTATTTATCTTTAACGTTGGAACTGAAAAAGGATTTTTTCCGAGAGAAATATCTAATTACATTCAACTGCGGAGGAGTATAGTTTACATAGTAACTTTACGTGAGAAAGGGAGACGAGCAAGGCAAACAATGGACCCTTCTATCTTTCCGTTTTCGGAATTTCTCCTGAGCACAGCAATTTTTAGTTGCATCCATTATCTCCGACATTTGAAAACTTTTAATGCAAGGGAAGGAAAATGCAAAATAACTTCCATGCGGGACAAAGAGAGACGCTGCAGGGAACATTCTACGCTACATATTCTTTCAAAAAGAGTTTCAGAGTAAAGAAAGAATTGTCTATACCTTTTAAAGATTAGTTGTCTCAGCAAGTATACTGCTGAATTTGAGAATAGCCTTTAGTTGTAGTGAACCCTTTTCAGCGACTGTGCTTCTGTAAGTGGAGGGCACTGAGAATATGCAAATTAAGCAGTATTAAGAAATCTATATTGCAATTTCTTAAATACCTCTCTGTGCTTCTTGCATATAAGTCTATCCATTACAATCTTTCTGCTATAAAAATGATAGTAGTTCTTAACATGATTTTGCTCCTTTAAATGAAATTTGTCGCTTATTACAGAGTCCGTCCGGCTGTTTTGTTTCTCACATCACTTGTCGTCATCTAGTTTTGTCGAGATAAATAAGCAGAAACCACAATGCTTCCGCCTGGGGCATGTTGCACCCATCACTCGTCTTTTGTAGTGGCCACAACAGAAAGCCTCCATTTTCCACCGCCGCAGCTCAGTAGTGCGCTGTTTCTGATTCCTCTTCCAAGATGGGCCCGGATGTGGCATGTGTAGTGTGTTGGTCTTACTGCACTGGCTCTCTCCCTTCCCTGGAGCCAGTGGCCCAGTTAGTGACGAGAGACTCATTACAGCCAATAGAATTGCTCATGGTGGTCTTCATACCCCGAAATCAAAAGAAAAGGAGATCACTAGTGAATCCCTGGCGCATGCTCAATGCCCACGTGCGTCTGATACTCGAAAATTATGGTGCATACCTTGACTTCTCTTTCTGCTCTTTGAGAGTTATTTTGCGTTACAATTATTTTTTCAGCGGGGAGTCTGAGAATTTATATATTATTATTTAGTTTGTAATTGTGTTTACGAAAGTTAGTTTATGTAACTAAATAAAATGCACTTTCACAGTACTTCCTGCTCTTCGTTTAACCAATGTACATGTATTTCGTTAACGCTGTTTTTTGGTTTGAAAATACGTGCATTTTTCGTAAAGGTAAACGAGAAAAGAATTTTTCGTTCCATGTGTTCTTGCGATTAACATAACACTCTGCGCCTAATCATATATATAAAAAAATCTATAAAAAATCTTTATTTACAGAAAATCTATTATTGTATGCTGTAACCTTTGGCCCTTATAACGGCCTTTAGTCTTCATCGAATCCTCTCCACCAGATTTTTTGTAAATGTCCGCCAATATGTTCCGCCATTCGGTCTTCTAAAACAGCGACCAGTTCTTTTTTTTTTTTTTTGACGTTTAACGACCACAGTGTGAGCATCTCAATGGGCTATAAGCAGTCGCCCGTCCCTAATTTAGGGTCACTCGCTCCAGGGAAGGGACAGAGCCAGTGCCGTAAGACAAACACAATATCCGCGACTCACCGGGATTTGAAACCGGACACATCTCGGACGAATGATCAGAAGCCAACGCTCAAACCACTGCGCCACCGGGGCGGCAGCGACAAGTTCAGCTTTGTTTGTTGTGACGTGTCTTCTTCCACGCACCCGCCGATCCAGTTCGTTCCAGAGATTCACTAGAGGGTTCAGATCATGTTTCTAGGCTGACCAGTCCAACTTATCGAAGCCCATGTTGTCCTGCTGATAGAAGTATGAGCCATTACTAAAGTACTGCCACGACCCTGGTACAGCATAGTTGTCAAGGACGTCTACATAAAGTTCAGACAGCATGGTATTTTCCCAAATTACCGATTGGTCCAAACCCAACCACCAGAAACAGCCCCATAGCGTCACGCTGTCTTCGCAAAACTTAATTTTCGGGACGGTACAGTCCGGAAGGTGCATTTGTTCTAGCATCCTCCGTACCCAAGAACAACTATAAGAATGATAGACTGTGTATCATGATTCATCAGTTCAAAGCACGATTTTTCATTAGTGTACAGTCCGAGATTAATGTTCCACGCTAATCGACGTGTGACACTAGTTCACATGCCAATTGCGGATCGCTGTTCAGCCATGGTAACCCATGCCGTGCAACGTAGTGCGTATTGTACTGGTTCTAACATTAGTTTCAATAGACTCATATAGGGTTTGCGTGATTTCGAACAGTGTTGATTTGTGTTCCGGGCAAACAGTACTTGGCTGGGCTCTCCTGTCAAGTTCTGTTAGCACTGGAGGCTTACTGGGTCTTTACGTAGCAGATTCAGCCCCAATCCGCTGTCATTTGCATATCACATGACCAACGGTCGATTTAGGGACCTTCTTTAATGCCTCAGAAGTACCACGTACGCAACGGTTGCTTACATGGCATTGGGCTATCAGTCCACTCTGGAAATCAGTTAACTATCGATCGAGGCATCTTGCACATAGTCGTATTATTGTCTCATCATAACCCTACGAGCATATTTACAAATGGATACGTGACATGATACTTACGACGGGACTGAACAAGTATCAATAAGATTGTGTCTGGATATTAATGGTAGAGCATGTCCGGTACAGACTGTTCTGTTACCTCGTCGCCTTGGAGAGGGAGTTGCAAGATTTATTCAGACCGAAATTCACGTAATAGATATGACCTGTTGATGATGCAGATCTGCTAGTGCGCTATCCAGCGTGAAACTGTCACTAAGTGGCGCCGGTGGCTTTGCACAGAAAATATGAATTGTGTGGCGGTAACCATTAGAAAAGCATTGTGTGTCGGCGCAAATTCATTTCTTTCAGAGGCGGAACTACCATCCTTGCACACCCCGGGGGGGGTAACGAAGGGGCGTACTGCAGCGCTGCCAGTAATAGTTTTATGAAAAAATCCGAACATGCACAAAAACAAACAAACAAATGATTAACCCAAAGATGCATTTTTTTTATTGGAGGTTTATCGACCACCGTGAACAACTCAATGGGTTATAAGCAGTCGCTCGTGCCTAATTTAGGGTCACTGGTTCCAGGAAAGAGAGAGAGCCATTGCCGTAAGACAAACACAACATCCATGACACCGGGATTCGAACCAGGACCCCATTCGGACGAATGATCAGAGGCCATCGGTTAGACCACTGCGCCACCGGGGCGGCGCATATTTTCCTTTAAGATATACAGGGTGTCCATAAAGTCTTTTCCACGTTACAAAGATTAACATCAAAAAATGTATTACAGGTACAAGAAAGGGATTGCACAACAATGATGGTGCAGAAGTAAAGCTTTTTTTACCAGTGTCAGTAAACCTCCACATGGGCGCCATTTGTGGCCCGGAGGACATCTATGCGATATTCGATTTCACGCCATGGTTTAGTTAACATCTTAGCAGAGGCAGGACCAATGACGTACGTTATTCTGCTCTTAAACGTCTCGACATCCGGAACACTGCTAGAGTGAATTTGGTCTTTCACATAACTTTACAGGAAAAAGCCTACAGGTGTAATGTCAGACGACTGAGGTGGCCATGTCATGGGACCGTTATGTCCGGAAATGCGGTGTTCAGGAAATCACGAACCATTATTGACCATTGTGGTGGGGCACCGTCGTGTTGGAAAATAACCTAAGGTTGGAGTGCATGCAACTGCGGTGCTACAAAAAGTTCCGGCCTGTCCAGGTACACATTGCATGTTACCGGGGGCTCTCTAAAAAAGAAGGGTCCCATGATTCCGTCATGCCACAACAAACGTTCACTTTCGGGCTAGATCATACGTTCATTTTCGGGCTAGACCATACGTTCACTTTCGGGTTAGACCATACGTTCACTTTCGAGCTGGACCATACGTTCACTTTCGGGCTAAACCATACGTTCACTTTCGGGCTAGACCATACGTTCACTTTCGGGCTAGACCATACGTTCATTTTCGGGCTGGACCATACGTTCACTTTCGGGCTAGACCATACGTTCGCTTTCGGGCTAGACCATACGTTTACTTTCGGGCTAGATCATACGTTCACTTTCGAGCAAGACCATACATTCACTTTCGGGCTGGACCATACGTTCACTTTCGGGCTAGACCATACGTTCACTTTCGGGCTGGACCATACGTTCACTTTCGGGCTAGACCATACGTTCACTTTCGGGCTAGACCATACGTTCACTTTCGGGCTAGCCATCAGGCCACATCATACGTTCCCTTTCGGGCTAGACCATACGTTCACTTTCGGGCTAGCCATCAGACCACATCATACGTTCCCTTTCGGGCTAGCCATCAGGCCAAATCATACGTTCACTTTCGGGCTAGCCCTCTGTTGTTCGATGACATAATGGGGATTTTCTGCTCCCCAAATTCGCATATTGTGCCTATCTACTGTACCTGAGACGTGGAATGTGGCTTCATCTGAGAAACAGACACGGTACAGATAATCACTCTCATGAGTCATGCGCTGCAACATCTCAGTCGCAAACGCAGCACGTCGAGGCCGGTCATCAGGCTGAAGAGCTTGAACGATCAGTACCTTATAAGCATACAGATGATCATTCGTCCGTAAGGGGTCCGGGTTCGAATCCCGGTCAGGCATGGATGTTGTGTTTGTCTTAAGGCACTGGCTCTCTCCCTTCCCTGGAACCAGTGACCCTAAATTAGGGACGGGCGACTGCTTATAGCCCATTGAGTTGCTCACGGTGGTCGTTAAAACTCCAATAAAAAAAAAAAAAAAAAAAAAGCATACAGATGAAGACGTTTGTGCAAAATTTTGTGAAACGTCGCACGTGGTATCCCAGTTTCCAGTCAAGCACGATGAATGGATTCCCTGGGGCTCCGCAGAAATGTCTCCTGAACAGCTGCAGCTATCTCTTGTGGAACCAGTGTTCGGCCAGCTAGGGGGAGATCGCCAACACTACCCGTCGCTTTAAACTTTTCATACCAAGCTTTTATGCTTTTTTGGTCCTGTGGTGATCGTCTGTACTCTTTTCTAAAATGACGCTGGACGGTAACCGCCGATCTAACCTTAAAATTAACTCGGGGGGTTCCACAGGGATCAGTTCTAGGACCTTTGCTTTTCAACCTATATGTAATTGGTATATTTAATGTAGATACTCTTATTAATTTACTGTTATATGCAGATGATATAACAATACTAATTAACGGAATAATGTTAATGACTTGATTATACAGGCAATTACAAATGTACTGTGAATGGTTAATACAAAATGATTTAATACTTAATCTCAATAAACCAAAAAGTTATGGTCTCCAGTAGGTTAAAAAAATAACATTTACAATTTCATCATTTAGTACTCAACAACGTACCTATCGAAATAGTACGGAGTTTCAAATTCCTGGAAATAATATTAAGCCCAACCTTAAAATGGAGCAGCCATGTGGACTATACTGCAAACAAAATTTCTAGAAACATTGGCATTATAAGTAAAAACATATCATGTTTCACGCTTAAATCTCTAAAAATGTTATATTATAAACTTATACAGCCACATATTGACTATTGCATCACTTCATGGGGTCAAACTACTCAAACTTATTTATTAAAATTATAAAGACTACAAAATAAGTTTATCAGACCAATGGATTTAAAATATCATTCTTTACACCCAAATAACTTACAAGCTCTTCAATATCATCACGTACATGTAGATCCCAATAAATACGGAATTATGTCAATATCCGAATTATTAAATTTTAATATTGGCAAATTAATGTTTCAAAGAATGAAAACTAACTTACATATCAAAATTATAGATACAAAATTAGTTACTCATAACTACAGAACTAGAGGTAAATCTCTTCTACGACCCATTAACCCCAAATCCTTAATGATGAAAAAAGTATAAACTACATTGGCCCAGTATTTTGGAACAATTTACCAACAGAATTAACTGAAATAAATAACATTAATCTATTTAAAAAAAAAACTACAAAAATTTCTAATGAATCACTAATACAAAAAAAAAGGGGGGGGGGGAGGGTCAAAATCCAAATTACAAAGCGTGATATGCTGGAACTAATACAATGTGCTTATTTAACCACTAACCAGTGTTAATAAAAATAAATGTAACATTTCGCTTTTAAAAACTGGATGTCCGACAGATTGAAACTATTCGTCCATTTGGCTCCGGGCTGTAATACGATCGCTCTGCAATGGGTTGTAAATAATACGATCACTCTCCAGTCGCCTTATCTCTGCGCTGCTGAGGAAAAGTGCCAGGCCACATGGGGATTTTCCATGGAAGATGTGGGAAAACAGTCAGTCACCTAGGATTAGGTACACGACAGGCGCTAACAATTACTCACAGCAACCGCAGATCTGCGATGTATAAGAAGGTGGTTTCTTCAAATGATTTATTTTAGTTTTGGACAAAACAATTATGCGTTGCTGTTGCTTTTAGTTCGTCTTTATAGTAAGTACATCCATTTCATTCACTGGGTGGAAACTTTAATATACAAGTGAGCGACATCCATTTTCAAAACGTCACAAAAGGGTCCAAATCAGCAAAAAAAAAAAAAAAAAAAAAAAAAGAAGAAGGAGAGCGCGCGGAGAAACTTTCAAAACCCGACCAGTTCTTTTTACCTCAGAGTCAACTAAGCTGAAATGCCATTTCTGATGAAAAGAATGATGATTTATTTAGCACGTCAACAGTTCAAAGTTTAGAAGCAGACATTTGCATTATGTACTTCTGTTCCTAAAATAACTTAAAAAGTTAAAACTACAGAGCTCTAGGTACCCCCTTACTTTTGCAAACACTCTTTCTGACAAATTGACCCCCCCCATCCACTACCGTCACCACCACACACACACACACACACAGCGAAAAGCTAATCGTCCCTCGTGCTCAAAATCCTGGGAAAATTACTGTGCTTAGGGACGCTGAAGTAAATCTTATGAGGGGGTAGGGGGCGCACGTTGTTCTAGTTACGCCACTGTTTTTCTTGTCATCGCTGTTAGTGAATTTCACTTAAAATTTTTCATCAATTATTTTAAGAAAATAAAGAAATGACTTGCTGTGTTTCATTATGCAAGTCTTACAAGCTCGTTGTTTCATAACAAATATTTAGTGCAACGACCAGAGTCCTTCAAAAAGAAAATCTAAAATAATAAATATAACGTCACGTGTGTGTAACTCTCGTGAGTCATACCACAACTTACCTAAAAAATTATTACGGAAAAAGGAAAGCTACCAAAAGTCCAAGTTTTGTGTTTCCGTTGCGAGATGTTTACATCCATACACTTCAATGATCACTAAAATGAAAGGTCTCTATTGAGATATTAATGAGATAAAATTAAATGGCTATCTCTTTTTATATTTATTTCATATATGTGTCGCTTATACTAGTTCACTTTTGATTAAAGTGTGGGTTTATTTAATTTTAAACGACGTATTCGTAGCGAAACCACATCCAGTATTTCTTTCAGGACTTTTTGGCTGGGGGGGATGGAACCTTAGAAGGGGTAAGTTTTCCATTTGATATATCATCATCATCATCATTGTCAACCATTATCAATCCACTGCTGGACGAAGGTCTCCCCAAGTTTCCTCCACAACGGTCTGTCTTGTGCCAGTCTCCTCCATGTCACCCCTGCATACTTTCGAATTTCATCCACCCATCTCCCATGTGGTCTTCTTCTGGGTCTTTTCCTGTCCCTTGGAATCCAATCTAAAATTTCAGCTGTCCATCGATGATCTGTCCTTCTGGCAGTATGTCCAGCCCATTGCCATTTCAGGGATTTAACTCTGATCATGATGTCTTCCACTCTTGTCATTTTTCGAATCCACGAGTTCCTTTTCTTATCTCTCCTGGTTACACCAAGCATGCACCTCTCCATGCATCTTTGAGTTGTCTGCAGCCTTTGTATGCCTCTTTTAGTTAAGGTCCACGTCTCTGCACCATACGTAAGCACTGGAAGGATGCATTGATCAAACACTTTTCTTTTAAGACATAATGGCATAAAAAAATGCCATTATGTCTTAAAAGATTATGCTGTTTCTTCCAAAAGCTCTCCAGGCAAGTTTTGTACGCCGATTAATTTCTTCATCAATGTGACCCTCACTTGATATCTGCTGTCCAAGATAAACGTACGTGTCTGTTATCTCCAGCTTTTCTCCATCAATCGATAAATCTTCATTTCTTGTAAAAGCATTGAACATCACTTTTGTCTTCTGAAAGTTCATTTTTAATCCCACTTCTTTACTCTTGTCAGCAAGTTCCTGGATCATACTCTGCAGCTCTGATGGGGTAGTTGCAAAAATGACTACGTCATCAGCAAAACGAAGGTGGGTTAGATAATCTCCATTAATCTTTATCCCTTTGTTTTCCCAGCTCAGCGACTGAAAAACACCCTCCAATGTGGCATTAAAGAGCTTCGGAGATATGGTGTCACCTTGTCTCACTCCCTTTCCAATTTTTATGTGTGTTGTATTTTCAAACAGCCGAATCTTTGCACTTGCATTTTCATAGATGTTATTAATAATATTAATGTATGCATCTTCAATACCGCAGGTTTTCAGAGCCATTGTAACTGCTGATGGTTTCACCGAATCAAAGGCTTTTTCATAATCGATAAAAGCCATGCACAATGGAAGTTCATATTCCCTCGCTCTTTCAATTAGTTCTCTCAGTACGTGGATATGATCTATTGTGCTGTAGCCACTCCTGAATCCAGCTTGTTCTCTCGGTTGAGCCATGTCCAGTGTTACCTTCAAGCGGTGTGAAAGAACTTTAGTGAAGAATTTATAAACTACTGATAGGAGGCTGATAGGTCTGTAGTTTCCGAGATCCTCAATGTCACCTTTCTTATGTAGCAGGATCATTGTAGCGGTGTTCCAATCCTCAGGAATCTTTCCTTCAGTAAGGCATCGAGTGAAAATTTGGGCGAGTACTGTTTCGATTTCTCCACTTGCTTATTGTATGATGTCTACAGTAATTCTATCTTCTCCTGGAGCTTTTCCCCGCTTCATGTTCTTGATTGCATGTGCAACTTCTGTTGGAAGGACTGGAGGAACTCTGGTACTGGTATCTTTCATGATGTCTGGAGTGCATGTATCATCCCTTTCATATAATTTGGAGTAGAAATCTTTCACTCTTGTCAAAATTTCGCCTCTATTTCTTGTTACAGAACCATCTTCTTTTCTCAGTGCCATTATCTGTTTTCTTCCCTTACTGAGATGTCCCTTTGCTATCTTTAGGCTTTGGTTGTTTTCAATTGCTTTCCTCACTAGTTCACAGTTGAATTTTCTTACGTCTTCAGTGATACTTTTTCTTACTGTCTTGCATAGCTCTATATATTCCACTTTGGAAGTCACATCTTCTTTAGTTGTCCTCATCTCTCTTCTTTTTTGCATCAACATTTTCGTTTTTCCTGATAATTTGTTTACATGCAACTTGTTCTTAGACCCAGCTAATTTTGTTGCTGTTTCCATAAGAGCTTTGGTTACTTTTCTGTTAACTTCAGAGATGTCCACTTCTTCCGATGTTAGGCCTTCCAAAGCAGAGAACCTGTTCTTCAGTTCCAACTTGAAGGTATTATGGTGTTTTTTAAGGTTGGTTATGTCAATAGGTTTTGTTTGTCTTATGAGCTTGCCACGTTCAAGTTTAGTGTTGAGGTGCATCTTACATCTCACCAATCTATGGTCACTACCTGTGTTGAACTTGTTTAGCACACTGCAGTCTTCTATGACGAATTTTTTGTTACACATAATAAAATCAATTTCACTTGTCGTCCCATTTGGATGTCTCCATGTCCATTTCCTGTGTGGCTTTTTCTTGAAGAAGGAGTTCAAGATGAAAAACCCTTCTGCCTCTGCAAACTCAACGAGAGTATTTCCACGCTGGTTTCTGTTGCCGTGACCGAATTTACCTACTGAAGTTTCATTCTGTTGCCGTTGCCCTATTTTTGCATTGAAATCTCCCATAATTATTTTCAAGTGCTGCTTACCTTTATTATTTAGATGACAAATTTCCTCATAAAATTCTTCAATTTCTTCTTCAGGATGACTTGTGGTGGGTGCATAAGTTTGAATAATCTGAGCCTGGTATCTTTTCGAGAGTTGGATAACAAGTCGTGCAGCTCTGTCAGAGGAACTTTCAACTTCTACAACTTTATCCTTCAGTTTCTTGTTTATTATAAATCCAACACCACTAGTTCTGCCAGTATCTGTCCCACGATAGTAGAAGAGATGTCCACTTTTCAGTTCGATGAGATCTTCTCCTTTTCTCCTTACCTCACTTAGCCCCACGATGTCCCACTTGATCCTTTGTAATTCCTCTTCCAATTCAAGAAGCCTTGAATCAGAAGATAGGGAGCGTCCATTGTAAGTAGCCAAGGTCAGCATCAGATGGCAGCCTAGTCCGGTCCTCCGGGGATTCTTAGCACCCTCTGCCTTCATGTCGCACTGGCCGCTGCCTTGGCCAGGTACATTCCAGCTGCCGGAGACTGAGGGCCAAGATTTAAGTTGTGGAATCATTTTGGAGGGGTTTGGCCATAACTCACCACGCTGGCCAAGCGGGTTGGTGAGTGTGGGATAGAATTTCCTCTAATCCCGATGGTATAGTTATACCGCTATTGGCGGTCGTCAGAGCCCCTTTAGTGGGAACAGGATGCACCACGAGAAAGCGGGGTTGACATTTGTCAAGGAGAGGCTGTGATGTTACGCATCACCTGACCTTACATCCTATTTGATATCCTATTTGATATATATATATATATATATATATATATATAATTTTAACTACTATATTTACATATATAGAAGTAATTACTATATCTCTAGCACAGGGGCGCATTTAGAGGGGGACTCCCCCTCCCTGAAAATGCTTCATTTTTTTGTTTTTTGGTTCAAAATGCGATTTACATTAGAAAAAATGCCTTAATTTAATAAAAATGTATCAACTTAAATTAGAAAAATTGCTTTAATTTTTCTTCAATTTTTCATTAACTTTAAGTTTGTTCCAGATGGTGGATTTCAAAAACTTCCTTTTTTTCGTCCCCCCAAAGAAAAAAATGTTCGTCCCCGAAGAAAAATGCTATATACATCCCTGATTTAATAATTACTTCTTCAAACATTTCAGGAATAACAAACTTTTCTCAGCTAAAGGAGGGGGCTCCGCAGACTTGAAATTTTTATCTATTAAAATGCATTCAGCGCACTCTTGTTCCTGAATCACGATTCCCAGACAATTTGGTATGATTAGTCTACTTATTATATTTTGAACAATACCACGCGTCGTAAGGAAATTTTTTATAAAATAAACTATAATTAGTACAATTTGAACAAATATTAAAAAAATACATAATTGGAGAAATATTTGTAGCATAAAAAGAAACGAAACTTCCTTTTTCATCATATCATCATAGCCTGAATTTATTAAAATTTGGCTCTGCAACCTAAAATGTCTCGGGAGGGGGAGGGGATGGTCATTTCTGGGAGGGCTTTACCCCCCTGGATGTATGCCTGAAAGAAACACTGATCACATCTGCTATCACAGTTGTTTACATTTTTAGTTACGGTCTCTACTGCCATCTATCTAGCGGTCAAAACTTTCAACAGCGCGGGCATTTTTTTTCTCGTAGAGACATAGGCGCCTGCAGGAAATTTTTCAAGGGGGGGGGGTAAAGTGTAATTAATTAAGGTTTGGCTAATATGTAAAAAACAGTAATTCGTGAAAAAGGAAGATTAATACTATTACTACTACTTACTGCACTAGAACACTACTACTATTATTATTAATTGATGCTGTTCTTGAAGAAAGTGTATGTTAGTAATAGTCATGTATTATCATGCACATTGGTAACTGTTTCCAAAATAATGAACAGCGTCGAGCAAGGCCACGCCAAGCCTTTTAAGTTCAGCACACACCACTCTGAGTGGAACTTGTTTGGGCGTAGTACCTTACGATTTGTTAGGTTTTCCGCTTTCACGTTATCGTTTTCCAATTCCAAATTTCCAATAAAATTGGGATATTAAATTAAACGCCCCAAACTTCATCTTTCCTTATGGCCCAGTTCTTTGAGTTTAAAGAAAAAGTAATAAATAAAATAAAATAAAATAAAATAAAGGGGAAAATAATTCTACAGGGGGTCAATGGAGCGGTGTGACCCCACCTGTCGGCGCCCATGCGTAGAGATCTCCCTATATGGGCAGGTCATATCTATTCCGTGGGTTTCGATTCAGACATGCTCAGTTCTGTAGGAAGAGCCACCCATGAGCGTCATTGTGATCGGTGTCCGGGTTTCGGACACTGATTTTGAACAGCCGTTCACCCCTCGTACGCATAATGGGTATAATGACAGCACAACGATTAGTCCATGAGGTAGTGTACCCCGCTTTGTTGCCGTATCTCCGTGGTACTGCTGATGCCCAAATTCAACAAGACATCGCCTGCATGCACGCTATCAATATCACCAATCAATGCCTACAAGGTTATCAGGTGCTGCCCTGGCCAGCGCGGTTCCCCCATTTCTCCCCAGTAGAGAACGTGCGGAACGCCATCGGCAGACAATCTAAAAATTTCGCACGAACCCCTCGTAATGTCGATGAATTATGATCAAGACATCTTTCTGGGACTTCTCCACTGGATGCTACGTCGCGTTGGTCGCACGACCTATTGACGACCTATAGCATGGTGGTCGCACGACCTATTGACGACCTATAGCATGGTGGTCGCACGACCTATTGACTAAGGCCATATGATACTGTACCTTGCTCATCTCTCTCTCAAAAATTAAATCCCTACTTTCTCACCTAGTTGTGTACATGTGTGGTAAGTTTCCTCGCATTTCGTGCATTCCTTCATGGTGTGGCATTTTCTACGTCGAGCAGTGTGTATAGATGACCACTTACGCTTACAGCTACAAAAATGATTTTTCAATACGGCGTCGGCTAGCAGAAATATCGTAGCTGGATGGTTACAGCAATGAACCGGAAGGACAAGTGGCCTCAATAATTAATATACGTGCTGTCAGTTACATGTTGTATGCAAGAAAATGCTATACATACCGAAGAGCCAAAACATTATGACCACCTGTCTAATATGATGTAGGTTCCACACGTTTCACCAAAACATCTTTTACCAGAAGAGGCATGGACGCCAAAAGATTTCTAGATATCTCTTGTGGTAGCAGATCCTTTAATTTTGGTATATTACGTGGTTGAGCCGTCGCAGATAGGATCTGCGGTTACAACACAAATCACAGATGCTTGGTCTCAAAGACTACAGTCTTGTGACGATTATACGTATTAAGAGAATACAACGTGGTTTGTCACAAATATTTATTTCTTGGCAAACCACAAATATTTATTCTACATGCGTCGATTTGAAGAAAAACTTTTCAAGCTTGTTAAATTTGACTTATGGATACGATATGAAGACGATACTTTCGTTCTATGGAAAGGAAAAAATTCTGAAATTCCGGAATTAGTCAAACTTATAAATTCCGTTGATCCTCACATTCAGTTCAGCTGTGAAAATGAAAATAACGGATGCCTACCATTCCTTGACGTCCTGGTTACTCGGTCAAGTGAATTTCTCGCAAACACAATTTATCGGAAGCCTTTCGCTGTTTTCTCACCTCTACATGTTAATTCCAATCACCTTTGGGAACAAAAACCCAGCGCCTTTTACAGTTGCGTATATCGCGCGATACATATATGTCCAGATAATGACAATTTGGAAAAAGAACTTTATTTCCTTACACGTGCTGCAGTACAACGAGGATACAACCCTTTCATTATCGACAAGACTCTGACAAAATTCCCGAAACCGAAGCCTATCTCCAAGTTAACTCCTGTGATGCGCCCATTGCGAAATCACTTTACCATTATTCCATTTTCCCGTGACATTGCTTTCAAAATTTAAAAAAATTATCAAAACCTTTAATTTTTAAGTAGTTTTTAAACCCATAAACAAAATGAACCTTTTAGGATCAAAGGACTATGTTGAAGACTAAATCTTGTGGGGAATTTATCAAATTCCATGTGAATGTGGGGGTTCCTATATAAGACAGACCCGTAGAGCCTTGCGCTTTTGATTGAAGGAGCAGAAGACCTACATTTGGAACTGTGACATAAAGAAGTCATCGATGGCTAAACACTGTTACGAAAAGGACCATATATTTCTTTTTGAGGAAGCAAAACTAATTGACAAGCCAGATTGAACCGCCAAACTTGATGTTTTGGAAGCTTTCCTTTTACACTAAATTGACAAAAGTCACTGGACACCACTTCAAAAGGAAATGAATGGATCCTCTGCCTTGTTAAGATGCGCGGTACAGCTGTAGACGGTGTAAAAACAAGGCTGCAGCTGACCGCGATCATATCGCACTGTGAGGTTGAGTGAAAATGTCGCGGCAGGAGAGAACTGACTTTGAGAAAGGAAAGATTGTTGGGTGTTATATTAGTGGGTTGTCCATAAGAGAAACCGAGAGGCGTTTAAACACACCCAAACAAGCTGTTTTGGATGTACTGAATAAGTGGAAGACACATGGCGTGCCTGAAGCAACAAAACGTACCGGAAGACCAAAGAAAATCAGTGATAGATGACGTCGAGGCCTCAGGAGAGTAGTTACAGCTAATCGACGAAATACTGCCCAAGACCTCAATGTACAGATGAGTAAAAATGCAGGAACATCCGTATGTACACGTACCATTCGCAGAGAACTTCATTCCATGGGTTACCGTGGTCGTGCGGCTGCTCATAAGCCTTTTATCTCGACTCGGAATGCTACTCCTAGTTTGGCATGCTGTACAGAACATTTATCGTGGACCGTATATCAATCGAAACGGGTCTTATGGACTGATGAATCCAGATAGACGATCCATCAGTCTGATGACCGTGTGTGGGTATGACAGCAGGCGGGGGAACGCTATTTAACACAGTGTACTGTTCCTACGGGCAAGTTTGGAACTGGCAGCGTACTCGTGCGGGGGTGTTTATCGTGTTATGGTCCCGGCCCATTGGTTATCGTGGACAAACCTTTTAACCAGCACGTCTACCTCGATATTCTGGACAATAATGCCCTATCAACTCTGTGGCAATACTATGGAACCCAGCCTTGTTAGTACAAGCAGGATAATGCACCGAGCAATAAAGCAAGGAACATCAAGCAAAGATCGTCGCTCTTTCCACGTTTATAAGTGAGTCACGGAAAAATTCTCATCGGCCGCCACCGGGAGTCGAACACAGGGTCTTCCAGTTACGCGCCGGACGTGGAAAGAGCGACGATCTTTGCTTGATGTTCCTGGTCCACGTTAAATGTCTGTATTAATCATAAAGCAAGGACTGTTACGGCGTGGTTTAATGATTATTCCGTATCGTGTGTGGACTGGCCAGCACAGAGCCCTGATCTTAATTCCATAGAGCATCTATGGGATGAATTAGAGTGCCGCATAAGAAGTCTGGAACCAAGGCCTACTACTAAGCAACAGTTAGCGGCAGCATTATGTACTGAATGGAATCGCATACCTATCGCTGTGTTCCAAAACCTAGTTGAAAGCATGTCTCGAAGGGTCAGTGCATGCATTAAGGCCAAAGGTGGACCGACACCGTACTAATGTATGTGAATAAATGCTATGTTGTGTCTCTCTTCTAGGTGTCCGGTGACTTTTGTCAATATAGTGTATATCAGAAGTCTTCGCAACTTGTTAATAACATCGCATCCGCCCCATTTCTATGAAGCGCGTGGAAGCAACTAACCAAAACCCGTGACTGTAAACACCGTTTATGATATAATATACAATTTGCATATTTACGTGCCATTCGTCCTGATAAAGTTAGGTCAATACCCAGCGAAACCATGGTCGATTTGAAAAAATAAATATTTGTGACAAACCACGTTGTATTCTCGTAATACAAATCACAGATGCTCAATTGGATTGATGTCTGGCTAATTTGGAATACCTGGAAGTCTTCCTTATGTTCCGCAGATCGGATTTGCTGTTCCAACACAAACCACAGATGCTCGATTGGATTGATGTCTGGGGAATTTGGAATACCTGGAAGTCTTCCTTATATTCCGCAGATCGGATTTGCTGTTCCAACAAAAACCACAGATGCTAGATTGGATTGATGTCTGGGGAATTTGGAATACCTGGAAGTCTTCCTCATGTTCCGCAGATCGGATTTGCTGTTCCAACACAAACCACAGATGCTCGATTGGATTGATGTCTGGGGAATTTGGAATACCTGGAAGTCTTCCTCATGTTCCGCAGATCGGATTTGCTGTTCCAACACAAACCACAGATGCTCGATTTGATTGATGTCTGGGGAATTTGGAATACCTGGAAGTCTTCCTCATGTTCCGCAGATCGGATTTGCTGTTCCAACACAAACCACAGATGCTCGATTGGATTGATGTCGGGGGAATTTGGAATACCTAGAAATCTTCCTTGTGTTCGGCGTACCATTCTCGAAGAATCCGGGCAGTGTGGTATGGCGCATTATTCCTCTGAAAGAAGGCACTACTAGAGAAAAATACTGTTTCACCTGGTCAGCAAAGATGTTTAGGTAGGTTGTAAATGCCCAAGTTTCCTGCACAAGAATGAGTGGATCCAGGGTGTCATAGCGGAGCATTGCACAAAGCACTACTCCTCCTACACCGGCTTGTTCCCCCCCCCCCCACGGTACTTCCTGATACCAACGCCTCCCCAGCTACACGACGCCCTCGTACCAGGCCGTCCTGTGACGTACCTGCCAGCAGGACGCACACGACATAAAGGCACATAGCAATCAGAACAAATGTCTGCGTAGCTCAGTTGGTAGAGCGACTTGTTCCGGAATAAGCGGCCTCGGGTTCGAATCCCGGCGTAGACCAAAAATGACGGAGAAATTTACTTCGTTATAATGGCGCCCGAACTATCCGGATGACCCGGCCGTTCAAAATCTCGCATTGGTGTGATGTTATTTCCAAACCGCGAGACAGGAAAAATCAGAGAATTCCTTCTCCAGCGCTTCGAAAAATAAAAATGTGTGATGTTGCATTCCACACACCAGATTGACTGGGAGTTCTCAAGTGCACGTTCTACAGTGGATGGTTGCCTGCAGCGATTCATGGTCACGGCTGACCCGTGGGCCATGCCCCCGGCCCTCTTTCGGGGGGGGGGGAGATGTGACGTACCTGCCAGCAGGACGCACACGACATAAAGGCACATAGCAATCAGAACAAATGTCTGCGTAGCTCAGTTGGTAGAGCGACTTGTTCCGGAATAAGCGGCCTCGGGTTCGAATCCCGGCGTAGACCAAAAATGACGGAGAAATTTACTTCGTTATAGTCCACATAGTGCTACAGGAAACTAGACTCATCGCACCAGACGACCTTCTTCCAATCCTTCAATGTAAGGGCTTTCGATGGTTAACCGAGGTTAGCATGGGCACTCAAAGCGTCCTGCGGCTACGTAGCCCAATTTACAGCAGGGTTCGATGTATTGTGTGTTATGGGACATTACTCCCGCCACCCGCATTCAATTTACTCGCGAGTTGCTCTAGAGCAGTGATTCCGAACCTTTTGGCATACGAGGACCGGCAAAACGTTGGGGAAACTTTCGCGGTCTGGCGATGCCTAAACAAAACTTCAGGCTATTTTCGAGCATTTAATCTCGTAATATTTTATATTATAATGGACACTGCGTACAATCCATAATTTTCATACCAGATTATTCTATGTCACCTTCTTAAAGCTAATATAATTTAATCTGTTAATATTCTTTAATAATTAATAAGTGCTATCCATAATCAATATACGGTACCACAATAGTCTCCTTGCCGTTAATATAATTTTTGGGGGTCAGTGCGACGTCTGTTGCTGCTGCTTCGCGGTAATCGTCTCGAGCCGTCGTTTCTGCGATGCGCAGTGCAGCATTGATATCAATTATGTTTCTGTACTTTGTTTTGATCGCCGAAACAACTGAAAATTTCTTCTGGCAATAAATGCGTGGTCGAAAAAGTTACCAATAATTTTAGAACTCTGACGCAGATACTTGGATATTCTTTCTCATGATATCCCAAAACTAAGTCAGAGATTCGGATTTGAATATCGATACCAGGCTGGCATCAGAAGGAAGTTCAACAAAGCTTTCCTTTTGCTGGTTCGTTAGCCTGCAGGAGTTCAGATCTTCTGTGAAGAGATTAGCGATCCAAGCTTCCTTTAATCTTCCGCGACAGGTGTTAAAAAAAATTAGATATAGATTTCCTCTTACTCCATTTCGATTCAAAAGAAAAAACTATATAAACTCACTTGCTTCTCGCAGACCGGCAGAAAACACTTGCGGACCGGTACCACTCGGTGGACCGACGGCTTGGAGACACTGCTCTAAGGTATCTCTTCTCGTACCGTACGGGATGGCTTTCGCTCACCTCTATAGCATCGACCACACCTTGCGGGCGGTTCGTGTTTTTTTCCTCCTCGGACCACTTTTTGAAGGTACTTACCACTGCTCACACGGCACCCCACAGGTCTTGACGTCTTGGAAATGCCCTGAGCTAATCCTCTGGCCATGATCTTTGCCAAATTCGCTTACGTTCCCTGCCGGAAGAACAAGAATCCCACTGATTAACAGAGCTCAGTATCAGGTGTTACAGAGGGTGAGTCGAAAGTTTTGCAATATTTGCATAAACTCATATACTACGGCGGGTATGTCACGTATTTAAACTACACTGGTGTGCAAAAATTAAGGTCGAAGAGGAGAAATTAGCATAAAAGCGGAACGAGCACGCAGAACAAGCCGAAAGACCACTCAGGAGATAGACTAGGGTCCAGTACGGTAGGGCATGCGCATATATGCAGCATGACGTAGGGGGGGGTACCGGAAGGATATAAAACACACGGGAGGTGTACGCTCAGTAATTGGGTGAAAGCTATTGCACGGTGTAAATTGCTTTGAACGACGTCGAGTTACTGCCACCGTGTGATATGGCCAACCGGCAATCCAGTAGACGACATCTGAATGACTTTACCCGAGATCGCGTCATTGGGAAGTTGGAAGAAGGTCGAAGTGCGACTAGTGTGGCCGAGGAGTTCGGGATCGCTCACAGCACCGTTTCACGAGCTTGGAGAGCATTTCAAACGACAGGAACAGCTGTCCGAGAGTTTAGCAGTGGTCGTCCACGATCCACCACGGCGGCGGACGACCAGTATATTGTCCTACAGGCGAAAAGAGACAGACGGCAGACAGCGGGAGAAATCGCAAGGCACATGCAACAGACAACTGGACGTCCGTTATCGCGTTTTACCGTGGCCAGGAGGCTGCACAAAGGTGGCCCATTTGCACGACCACCAGTACGGTGTGTGCCATTAACGCCTGCTCATCGGAGACGGCGGTTTCTGTGGTGCCAGGAACACAAGATCTGGATACATCAGCAATGGGGTTGAGTTATCTTTACGGATGAGAGCCGATTTAATCTGACGAGCAATTCTGGACGTATACACATCTGGAGAGAGCAGGGAACACGCAATCACACCTACAACATCATCGAAAAGGACCGGTTTGGAGGTGGCGGATTTCTCGTTTGGGGCGGTATCATGCTTGGTAGCCGTACTGACCTCCACATCTTCCAAGGAGGTTCAGTCACTGGTGTCCGCTATTGTACGGAGGTTCTCCTGCCTCACGTGTGTCTGTTTAGAGGTGCTGTGGGTCCTGAGTTCCTCTTCATGGAAGACAACGCTACACCTCATAGTACAGTGGCTGTCGCAGAGCTGTTGGAGAGTGAAGATATTCAACGCATGGATTGGCCCGCAAGGTCCCCGGACCTAAATCCAATCGAACACGTGTGGGATTGGATTTAGGTCCGGGGAGAGCCAGCAACGCTGCCCGTTCTTCTTGTAGAGCCAGCAACGATTGGCTCTACAAGGGAATGGGCCGCGATGCCTCAACAGCTCCTTGACAACCTTGTCCTCAGCCTGGACAGACGTTCTAAATCCTGCAACGCAGTCAGGGGTAATCATATCCCCGACTAAAGACTGGATTTTTCTTGGCAGCCGCCTGTCACATGGACGTTTCTGTCTTCTGTGCAGTTGTGCTAGAAGCTACCCTTTTAATAAAGTGCCTTTGTATCCTTCGGATTCCTTGTTTGGACGGTTTTGCTCACTTGTCGCATACTCTTACATCTTGGGGATCTTATGGTATGATTTGAGTCGATGTGGAGCACTTCTGCACGACGTTACATTCAAAAAACCGTCTCGGCCTTAATTTTTGCAAGCCAGTGTAGTTCAAGTCACTCATTGAGATATAAAGTAGTAGTCGTTACTGTTAACTGCATTGCATTTCGTCGTTCTGCCTGTGGTTGGGACGTGAAAGTCCTCCAAATACGTGGCGGCAGTGAATAAACAAAGACATCGCTCTTCCACGTTTAGCAACTGAAAAGGCGTTTTCGCAATAATCTATTCAGATTATTGCGAAAAATAACACTTTTTCGGTTGCTGCGCGTTGCTAAACGTGGAAAGAACGATGTCTTTGTTTATTGTGGTTGGGACGCTTAAAAGATGATCAGCCACAACCGACTAATCAGGAAACGTTTGCTTTACGAGTTTGAATTCGGCCATAACGCTGCTCAAGCAACACGAAACATTAGTCATACGAAAAGAGAAGGTTCCGTGGACCACAGTACCGCAATCAGATAATTCAAGAAGTTCCACTCACGTGACAGAAACCTGGACGATCAGCCAAGGTCAGGTAGGCCGCGAACCGTGGATACGGAGGCCGTGCGCCAGGCTGTAGAGACAAATCCGACAACCAGCACTCGGAGATTACCAGGCGAGCTGGGAATATCGCAGACCTCTGTAGTTCGTCACCTTCAGGACCTCGGCAAGGTCTACAGGAGCTGCCGCATTGTCCCTCACGAACTGATGCCAGCTGAAGCAAACCGCCGAGTGGAAGTGTGCACGAAACTCCTAGAAAACCAGCGCGATGTACGTTTCATCAAGAGAATTGTTACGTGCGATGAAAAGTGGGTATATTTCGTATTCCTAACACAACGGCAGTGGTTGAGCCTGGGCCAGCTTCCAGAACCTGTTGCCAAACTTTGGCGCTTCGAGCACAAGGTGATGCTCTGCGTCTCGTGGAATTTCGAGGGGATAATCCATTACGAATTTGTTCCAGACGGTCTGACCATCAACGTCAACCTCTACTCTGAACAGCTGGAGAGGATGTATGTCGTTTTGGAGTTGAAGTACCGGGCACTGGTGAACAGAAAGCGCGCTCTCCTGCAGCAGGACAACGCTCGGCCTGATACCGCGCGAATGACATGGACAAAACTCCAGGAACTTGAGGACATCGAACTGATGTCACACCTGGCATATAGTCCGGACCTTACCCCGTTGGATTGCTACTTGTTCCTGTCCGTGGCCCACTTCCTTCACGGGCGGAACTCCAACAACCAGAAGGAGCTGGGGTGAAGGTGTTCTTCGTCTCGAAGAACAAGAACTTTTACCCCCACGGAATCGAAGAAATGGCAGGCAGATGGCTAGAAAGGGTGCAACACGATGGCCTATTCTTTGAATGCTAGTTAGCTTTCGTCGTAAAGGTACGTATGTAGACATAGAGTGATCCAAATATTGCATAACTTTCGACTTGCCCTCTGTATTTTTAAAGTTTCATGACCTTCACACGCGCCGTTACTTACTTGCATTTGGTTTGATTTGCATAAAGAAGCGCTGCTCACAAAAATTTGGTTATTTGGTGTATTTTAAAATTTCGGTAGGCAGGCCTCAGAATAGAAATTCTTCCATGGGGAGACCTTTTAACGCGGAATGAAAGGCGGCAAAGCGATTCGATGGCCGCCATCTTCACAGCTAATTCGTAAAGCTGCAATGCTGAAAATAATGACTATGAACAGACGTGATGCACAAAATGTTTTCTTGGTCCACGAGAAATTTAACAACTGCAGTTTAAGCACATGCAAGTGAAATAAGCTGCTGTTTAACGCAGAGTTTCCTGAAGTTATTTCGTTCCAATTAACGGGCGACAATTTTTGTATCACGTAGCTTAAACGCATTTAATGATGGGACCCAGCACGATAATTAGAACTTTGATTCGCAGGAGTCGTTATAGTTGATGAAAACACGGGCACTGTTGTCGGGGAATTGAAATTGCCGTACACGTAAATGAGGCAAATTATGTGTTTACGTGTCACCGTGAAAAATATTTAAGATGAACGAATATCCATATTTAACGATTCTGCTGTTGCGAGAGTAAATTGTTTGTGTCGGATCTAACAGACGGTGAAGTTATACGGAAAATGTTGGGAGCGCAATTATTTTTGCTGATGCCGCTTGTTTTGCCGCTGTTTATGTATCTCTTGTTACGTTCCCTGCGCAATTTCACTCTAAGAGTGACGCAGATCTCTTACCTTCTAGATTATGCACTAATAAACAACAATAAAATGTTTCCTGTTTTAAACTTTAGCTACGAAAGTGAACTTAAGCGATGGCCTCTGATCATTCGTCCGTAAAGGGTCCGGGTTCGAATCCCAGTGAGGCAAGGATGTTGTGTTTTTTCTTACGGCACTGGCTCTCTCCCTTCCCTAGAACCAGTGATCCTAAATTAGGGACGGGCGACTGCTTATAGCTCATTGAGTTGCTCACGGTGGTCGTTAAACCTCCAATCGAAAAAAAAAAAAAAAAACCCAATTTTTTTTTTTTTTGATTGGAGGTTTAACGACCACCGTGAGCAACTCAATGGGCTATAAGCAGTCGCTCGTCCCTAATTTAGAGTCACTGGTTCCAGGGAAGGGAGAGAGCCACTGCCGTAAGACAAACACAACATCCCATGCCTCACCGGGATTCGCACCCGGACCCCGTTCGGACGAATGATCAGAGGCCATCGCTTAGACCACTGCGCCACCGGGGCGGCACCCCCAATTTAAAAGGAATCTGAAATAATACATTAGGTTGCGGCATTACATATGATTATGGTAAAAATATTGAAGGTAACCAGGGCGGACAAAAACTGTCAAATAGGTGGCGCAATGGTCTAAGCGCTGGCTTCTAATCCGTGATGGGTCAGGTTTCGAATCTCGGTGAGGCATGGACTTTGGGTTTATCTCATGGCACTGGCTCTTTCCCTTCCTTGAAACCAGTGACCCTAAATTATTGACGGAGACTGCTCATAGCACATCGAGTTGCTCACGGTGCTCGTTAGCCAAAGTATTATCAAATAGGTCCTGCTATTTTGAATTTTTACTGAATTTTTACCCCCCCCCCCAAAGTATTATCAAATAGGTCTTGCTATTTTGAATTTTTACTCTCTCTGGTAGTTCTATTATATACTAGACTGATAAGGCTGAAGTAAAAAATATCTTCATATCATTTTATTATGCAGAATACATATTTTTTTTTTATTGAAGGTTTAACGACCACTGTGAGCAACTCAGTGGGCTATAAGCAGTCGCCCGTCCTTGATTTAGGTCAGCTGGTTCCAGAGAAGGGAGAGATATAGTGCCGTAAGACAAACACAATATCCATGTCTCACCGGGATTTCAACCCAGATCCCTCCCTGACGAATGATCGGAAGCCATCGCTTAGACCACTGCGCCACCGGGGCGGCAAATACATATTTATAAAAAAACAAAACATATGTAAAGCACTTAAATCATAATATATGAGGTTTCTTTGACTATAACTAGTAACATTAGAACGAAGCCCAGTTTTAGAAAGTACAATGGCTGTATTACATATAACCTTTTGCCAGAGGTGGAATTTCGAACCCGCGTTTTCTTACTACAGAGCGGCTGTTCTCCCTACTGAACTGCGCTGGGAAGCTTATCACTGCAACATCGCTGATTTGACTCATATGCGTCGCCGCAGGAGTAGGTGATCTACATCTTGTAACGCTCTACGCTACAGCAGAATTTATTATTTACGAAGGTAAGCACTTGTTTGTGTGTGTGTGTGGTTCGGCGACGCGAGTTTCATTTTGGTAAAAAAGAAAGATATTTTGAGGGAGGGGAGCGATCGGCAGATCGGCGTGGTTTGGTGTTCCGCGTGAGTCGAGGTGAAAGAGCGTAATAAGAATACACTATATTGACAAAGGTCACCGGACACTCCTTCAAAAGAAAATGAACGGATCCTCTGCGTTGTTAAGATGCACGGTACAGCTGCAAACGGTATAAAAACAAGCCTGCAGCTGCCCGCAATCATATCGCACTGTGAGGTTGAGCGGAAACGTTGCGGCGGGAGAGAACTGACTTTGAAAAAGGTAATATTGTTGGGTGTTATATTAGTGGGTTGTCCATAAGAGAAACCGAGAGGCGTTTAAACATACCCAAGTCAACTGTTTTGGATGTACTGAATGAGTGGAAGACACATGGCGTGCCTGAAGGAGCAAAATGTACCGGAATACCAAAAAAAAATCAGTGATAGAGGGCGTCGAGGCCTCAGGAGAGTCGTTACAGCTAATCGACGGAGTACTGCACAAGACCTCACGGTACAGATGAGTAAACATGCAGGAACCTCGGTATGTACACGTACCATTCGCAGAGAACTTCATTTCATGGGTTACCGTGGTCGTGCGGCTGCTCATAAACCTTTTATCTCCACTCGGAATGCGTTTAGTATTGTGCAAAGAACATTTTTCGTGAACCGTAGATCAATAGAAAAAAGTCCTATGGACTGATGAATCCAGATACATGATCCATCAGTCTGATGGCCGTGTGTGGGTATGGCGTGAGCTGGGGGAACGCTATTAACCATAGTGTACTGTTCCTACGGTCAAGTTTGGAACTGGCAGTTTATTCGTGTGGGGGTATTTTTCGTGGTATAGTCCCGGCCCATTGGTTATGGTGGACAAACCTGTTAACCAACACGTCTACTTCCATATTCTGGACATTTATGCCCTACCAACTCTGTGGCAATACTATGGAACCGAGCCTTGTTGGTACCAGCAGGATATTGCGCCGAGCTATAAAGCAAGGACTGTTACGGCGTGGTTTGATGATATTTCCGTATCGTGTGTGGACTGGCCAGCACAGAGCCCTGATCTTAATCCCATAGAGCACCTGTGGGAAAATGAGAGTGCTGCATAAAAAGTTTGTCACCAAGGCCTACTACTAAGCAACAGGTAGCGGCAGCATTATGTACTAAATGAAAGCGTATACCTCTCGCTGTGTTCCTAAACCTTGTCGAAAGCATGTCTCGAAAGGGTCAGTGCATGTGTTAAGGCCAAAGGTGGACCAACACCGTACTAATGTACGTCAATAAATGCTATGTTGTGTTTCTCTTCTAGGTGTCTGGTGACTTTTGACAATATAGTGTATTTTGATATTATGTTGTTGCAGATGTGAAAATTGAAATATCGGATTTTTGCGCAGCTTGTGCAATCTGCCGCGATATGAGAATGAACGCATCGCGCGATGTGAGTTGTGATATGTAAATTTAAAGCGTCATAGCTACCCCCTCCCCCGTAAAGCACTGCTCATTTTGCCTGTGGCACGAGTTTCAAGAGGATTGTGTTACATTGAACAGCACGATAGATCAGAGCCGAATTCTTGTCATCTGCATGCATAAAACAATGTGGGAAAATGGGAAAATGCGAGTGTTTCCGTCCGCGAATTGTTCGACCACTTCTAAATGACCTAAAGATCTCATAATTGGCATGTTGCTAGGGCTTAAGGTGCGGATACCTAGAAATGTTGAAAACCTAAAAAATCGAGGCCGCCCTGGTGGCGCAGTGGTCTAAGCGATGGCCTCTGATCATTCGTCTGAGATGGGTCCCGGTTCGAATCCCGTGAGGCATGGATGTTGTGTTTTTTTTATCCCTTCCCTGGAACCAGTGGCTCTAAATTAGGGACGGGCGACTGCTTATAGCCCATTGAGCTGCTCACGGTGGTCGTTAAACCTTCATTCAATAAAAAAAATGATTGCTTTGGAGTGTCTGTTTGAATTTCTACGAGAATTGCTCGACTCCTTCTAAATGACCTAGAGATCTGAAAACTGGCATGCTGATAGGTTTTAAAGTCGGAATACCTAGAAAGGTCCAAAAAACAAAAACAAAAAACAACAACATCGAAATGGCGGCTTTGGAATATTGTCTGCTTGATGTTTTCTACCATTTCTACAGCTAGGAAAGTCTGACAACCGAAAAATTCAAAAAGGTGGCTTAGCTTTACTGTTCAAAATGATGATAATTTTAAAGATAATTATGCCAAAAACGTTCAAATGCTGTAAAATGTCTGTTAAATTTTGATTCAAAATTAAGGGGCGCCAAAACCTGCTACCGTTTTACGTTAAACTGTCTGCGTTGACGTCACAATGCTGTTCTAAATCGTAAAACAGTTACGGATCTTAAATTACTTTTATTTTCCTTAATTACTTTTCCCTTTCTTTAATTTTATGGTCAAAAAATGGCTTTATAGATTCACCGTTCAGAGAACGGCATCAGTGCTAGTTTTCTTATATATGCTTAAATTCGGACACCGTGCATCGGAGAAAGCCCCGTTTATAAACGCAAGACAAAACATTGGTTTGCTAAATACCGGTCCGGCGATACGAGCCTCGAAAATAAACCACGCGGTAGACCAGAAGGAGCTCTCGATGTTGCCGAGTTGGAGGTCTTGATTGAATCCGATCCATTTCAAATGGTACAAGAACTTAGCGAGAGACTCGGAGTGCGCTATGCAACCAATCCGGACATTTAACCGTCATCGGTAAAGTGAAGGAGGAGGATGAATCGGTCCCACATAAGTTAGAGGAACAACACAAAGTACGAGTACTGGATATCTTCTCTTCTCTGCTGATTCGCAACCAAAATAACGACATTTTGAGGGGCCTCATTACGTGTGATGAGAAAGGGATGTTGGGTGACAATTGCAGACGTTCGGCACAAGGTCTTGACCATCGTGAAGCCTAGAAACACACCACGAACCAGGTACTGTATCCCAGGATGACGATGGTCAATGTTTGGTGGTTCGCAGGTGGCATGATTCACTCCTTCTTACAAATAGGTCAAACCATCACCGCGGACATGTATTGTCAACCACTTGACGTTATGCATGGAAAACTGTCCACCAAACAACCGGTATTACTCAATCGCCATAGACCCATATTTCTCCATGATGACGCGCAACCCCACCTTGCACGCCAGAAGATCTAGAAGCTGCACCAATTGAGGTAAGAAACACCCAGCTTGCAGCTAATCAGAGCAAATGCTGTAATTAGCTGCTAGTGAGCTGTGGAAAACTTTTCAATGCAAATAATTAAGTGGATGAGCGAGGAAGTCGTTTCGTGTGTGTCTGTGTTTCAGAAGCCATAACTCTGCATTTGCTTTGCTGAACAGCAAAAAGCAGCGTAAGTGGCAAATTACCCGAAGTGCAGAAATTTGGATAGTTCAAACTACAGCGCGTACGAAGACGCTGCTTAGCAGAAGTGTAGGAGAAAACAGGCACTTGTAATTGGATTGTCATGGGGTACAAAACAACATTTTGATTATCTGGGAGGCTGCGCGAGTGTTCCGACTCCATGAGTCTGAGCCATTGCGCATTGCTCTCCGTCCTCTATGCTGACACAACGCGCTGTACCGTTAAATGAGACAACAGTGGGGGAATTAAGAGTGTGGAACGCTGATATTGGATTATATGGAAAAGAAACGGCAAACCAAGGAAGATGTGGTCAGGTGGTAATGGAATTCCTGGACGCTGTCTACCGAGAAATGTGACGACCGGGGAAAGAGTTGGATCCCGGAATCAATGCAGATGTGGACATAAAGATAAATAATTACTGAGATGATAATGATCTTGTAGTAGTGCTCCGGGTTCAGTTTTGTATTTCCGTTTACTTAACAGGTTATCTCAATTAATTAGCAGCATTGCTACGAAATAAAATGTGCAAAGGTATTCAGGAACACCAAATCTTAAAATGATTGAACTTTTCTTTTTAATTTTCGCTCATAAATTTTAGTGCAGGTTCACAGGATTCGAGCTTCACTTTCGTCTAAACTCCGTCCATTCTCGATCAATCGTCGGGTTCCTTGCTTTCATTCTTGATAACCTCGGTACACCCCTTACGTGCTTGTCTTCTGAGTCAACTCCCCTGTCGCTGGTATGAATTATCTGTTCTTTGCTGACACTTTCTCTTAGCAGCGGACGCAAACTCCGTTCGATGCGATAGTCAAAGTTTTAGACGCTTTCCAAACTAAATGCCATCCTATCATGCGACTGAAGCCATTTTTGCCGTTGGGTGTCTTGAGCGTAGACACCGTCCATAAAAATTCAGTTATAACATAAAATTCGGCGTCCAGCAAATCCCGAATTGCCACTCCAAAACATACCATTCTACATCAGAATATTTTAAGAAGACACACTGGCACCCTATGACAGAAACAGATATATGCACTCTGAAAAAGATTCCTTCATATTTACAGCGTTTAGAACATTCATAAAAAAGAGAGTTTCTAAGTGTCTACAAGACACTAAAAATTAATAAATTAATATCAATATCTATTAGTCTATTACATTAGAAGTTGAACATCATTATCAAGTATCTTATAACAATTTTAAATAATTGCTGAAGAATCGGCCTAGTCAGCCCAGCCTTGTAATTGCACCAGACGGTTATACGGCCAATTCGGTCATGAGGGTGCTTCATTTCCACTTTAAAATTTAAATAAAAAAAATATGTGTTTGACGAATTGTGCAATTGTTGTCCCAAAACAACTGAGAATGTTTTTATACAAAAAATGTGTATAGCTTAATTATCAAGGATGTGGTAATCTTTTTCGAAATACTGTCCATTACATACAATACAGGTGTCCAAACATTCCTCCCACTTTTCGAATGTCTTCTGGAATTCTTTTTCTGAAATGCTGTTGAAGCACCCTTGCGCAGCTGTAATATTAGTCAGAAATTGTTGTCCCCATAATGTTTTTTTTTAAATGGGGAGCAACCAGAAGTCACATGGAGGCAAGGGCAGGGCCTGATTTCTGTACGTACACAGGGCCTCAGAATTTGGGGGCCCTCCAAACTACCTCTAAAAACGAAATATATTTTTAAGTCTATTCATGCCAAATTAATGAAAAAATAGACTGCTTTGTTAATGATTATCTGAGACAATATTGCAACGAATCAACAAAGTGAGCACTTCCCTTTCAATTTTCCATGGCAATTTGTCGTTAGTTTTACCATTATATGAGTCAATTATAAACTTCATCCTGAATTTCGTGAGAAAAAATTTCTAACTGTTCGAGAAAGAATACAACCAGTTGTTAGGGAAAGAAATGGATTATGAATCCTCAAGAAGGAAGAAAATGCCCAAGAACCGACTTCTAGATGATTCATCAACTCCAGACGTTGTTTTTAATAATCGAGATTCCTTCATCACTCAAACTTTTTAAGTAATGTGTGACAATCTTGTTTCACAGTTGTAAACCAGAAAGAAGTCATATGAGGAATTGGACTCTAGATTTGGATTTGTCTACAAGAATGACCTAAGTGATGTGATGGAAGCAGCTGAATTGTTGCAAAAGCAGTTTTCAAATGAACTTGAAGACTTTTGCTGAGGAGTTCCTTCAATATCGAATCCTGATGAGACATTTCATTCACTGAGAGCACAGATCCCCTCACTTGCCTTGGGAAGTTAAGAAACTTGAATTTAGTTCATATTTTTCCCATTGTTGACACATGCTTCAGGATTTTTTTACCGATACCAATTTCCAAATGTTCAAATGAACGCTCGTTTGCGTTTCTGAAAAGAACAAAGCATAAAGTTTAAAAGAAGAGTCAATTGATGCTCTTCATATTATCATTATCATCATCATCATCATTGTCAACCATTATTAATCCACTGCTGGACGAAGGTCTGCCCAAGTTTATTCCACAACAATCTGTCTTGTGCCAGTCTCCTCCGTGTTACTCCCGCATACTTTCGAATTTCATCCACCCATCACCCATGTGGTCTTCTTCTGGGTCTTTTCCTGTCCCTTGGAATCCAATCTAAAATTTCGGCTGTCCATCGATGGTCTGTCCTTCTGGCAGTATGTCCAGCTCATTGCCATTTCAGGGATTTAACTCTGATCAAGATGTCTTCCACTCATGTCATTTTTCGGATGCACGAGTTCCTCTTCTTATCTCTCCTGGTTACACCAAGCATGCACCTCTCCATGCATCTTTGAGTTGTCTGCAGCCTTTGTATGTCTCTTTTAGTTAAGGTCCACGTCTCTGCACCATACGTAAGCACTGGAAGAATGCATTGATCAAACACTTTCTTTTTAAGACATAATGGCATATTGCTCTTGGAAATTATGCTGTTTCTTTCAAAAGCTCTCCAGGCAAGTTTTGTACGCCGATTAATTTCTTTATCAATGGGACCCGCACTTGATATCTTCTGTCCAAGATAAACGTACGTGTCTGTTATCTCCAGCTTTTTTCCATCAATCGATAAATCATCATTTCCTGTAAAAGCATTGAACATCACTTTTGTCTTCTGAAAGTTCATTTTTAATCCCACATCTTTATTTTTGTCAGCAAGTTCTTGGATCATACTCAGTAGCTCAGATGGGGTAGTTGCAAAAATGACTACGTCATCAGCAAAACGAAGGTGGGTTAGAAAATCTCCATTAATCTTTATCCCTTTGTTTTCCCAGTTCAGTGATTGAAAGACATTTTCCAATGTGGATTTAAAGAGCTTCGGAGATATGCTGTCACCCTTTCCAATTTTTATGTGTGTTGTATTTTCAAACAGCCGAATTTTTGCACTTGCATTTTCATAGATGTTTTTAATAATATTAATGTATGCATCTTCAATACCGCAGGATTTCAGAGCCATTGTAACTGCTGATGGTTTCACCGAATCAAAAGCTTTTTCATAATCGATAAAAGCCATGCAAAATGGAAGTTCATATTCCCTCGCTCTTTCAACTAGTTCTCTCAGTACGTGGATAAGATCTATTGTGCTGTAGCCACTCCTGAATCCAGCTTGTTCTCTCGGTTGAGCCATGTCCAGTGCTACCTTCAAGCGGTGTGAAAGAACTTTAGTGAAGATTTTATAAACCACTGATAGGAGCCTGATAGATCTGTAGTTCCTGAGATCCTCAATGTCACCTTTTTTATGAAGCAGGATCATTTTAGCGTTGTTCCAATCCTCAGGAATCTTTCCTTCATTAAGGCATCGAGTGAAAATTTGGGCGAGTACTGTTTCGATTTCTCCACTTGCTTCTTGTATTATGTCTACAGTAATTCCATCTTCTCCTGGAGCTTTTCCCCGCTTCATGTTCTTGATTGCACGTGCAATTTCTGCTGGAAGGACTGGAAGAACTATGGTACTGGTACCTTTCATGATGTCTGGAGTACATGTATCATCCCTTTCATATAATTTGGAGTAGAAATCTTTCACTCTTGTCAAAATTTCGCCTCTATTTCTTGTTACAGAACCATCTTCTTTTCTCAGTGCCATATTCTGTTTTCTTCAATTACTGAGATGTCCCTTTGCTATCTTTAGGCTTTGGTTGTTTTCAATTGCTTTCCTCACTAGTTCACAGTGGGAGGAATTCCCTTACGTCTTCAGTGATACTTTTTCGTACTGTCTTGCATAGCTCTATATATTCCACTTTGGAAGTCACATCTTCTTTAGTTGTCCTCATCTCTCTTCTTTTTTGCATCAACATTTTGGTTTTTCCTGATTATTTGTTCACATGCAACTTGTTCTTAGACCCAGCTAATTTTGTTGCTGTTTCCATAAGAGCTTTGGTTACTTTTCTGTTAACTTCAGAAATATCCACTTCTTCCGATGTTAGGCCTTCTAAAGCAGAGAATCTGTTTTTCAGTTCCAACTTGAAGGTATTATGGTGTTTTTTAAGGTTGGTTATGTCAATACATTTTGTTTGTCTTATGAGCTGGCCACGTTCGAGTTTAGTGTTGAGGTGCATCTTACATCTCACCAATGTATGGTCACTACCTGTGTTGGACTTGTTTAGCACACTGCAGTCTTCTATGATGAATTTTTAGTTACACATAATAAAATCAATTTCACTTATCGTCCCATTTGGATGTCTCCATGTCTATTTCCTGTGTGGTTTTTTCTTGAAAAAGGAGTTCAAGATGAAAAATCCTTCTGCCTCTGCAAACTCTACGAGAGTATTTCCACGCTGGTTTCTGTTGCCGTGACCGAATCTACCTACTGAAGTTTCATTCTGTTGCCGTTGCCCTATTTTTGCATTGATATCTCCCATAATTATCTTGAAGTGTTGCTTACCTTTATTATTTAGATGATGAATTTCCTCATAAAATTCTTCAATTTCTTCTTCAGGATGACTTGTGGTGGGTGCATAAGTTTGAACAATCTGAGCCTTGTATCATCTCGAGAGTTGGATAACGAGTCGTGCAGCTCTATCAGAGGAACTTTCAACTTCTACAACTTTATTCTTAAGTTTATTGTTTATTATAAATCCAACACCACTAGTTCTGCCAGTATCTGTCCCACGATAGTAGAAGAGATGTCCACTTTTCAGTTCAATGAGACCTTCTCCTTTTCTCCTTACCTCACTTAGCCCAACGATGTCCCACTTGATCCTTTGTAGTTCCTCTTCCAATTCAAGAAGCCTTGAATCAGAAGATAGGGAGCGTCCATTATACGTAGCCAAAGTCAGCATCTGCTGGCGGCCTAGTCCGGTCCTCCGGGTATTCTTAGCACCCTCTGCTTTCATGTCGCACTGATCGCTGCCTTGGCCAGGTACATTCCAGCTGCCTGAGACTGAGGGCCAAGATTTAAGTTGTGGAGTCATTTTGGATGGGTTTGGCTATAACTCATTACGCTGGCCAAGCGGGTTGGTGAGTGTGGGATAGCATTTCCTCTAATTCCGATGGTATAGTTATATTGCTATTGGCGGTCGTCAGAGCCCCTTTAGTGGGAACAGGATGTACCACGAGAAGGCGGGGTTGACATTTGTCAAGGAGAGGCTGTGATGTTGCGCATCACCTTACCTTACATCCCGGTCTTCATAAACTGTCCATTAAAAGTGATGTAACAGCAGATATAAGTTTTGATGATATAATTGATGATTTTGCAGTCACAAAAGGTGTAAAAAGCTATTTTTTAATCTCCTGCTGCCAATTCAACCGTTTAAAATTATCAAGTATTTTTTAAATATTTTAATTCATACATTTTTAACGGTTTGTTTAAAAATGGGGTGTGACTTATAATCACGCTTCTGTAATAACACGTAGGTATGGTTTGTTTTTTCTTGAGGTCTCATATCACGGGTGAAGCCTAGATTCGCAGCAATATGGTATATTATACATGAAAAGCATTTCAGCAAAACATGTAGAATTTACTAAAAATATCTTTATTAATATTAGTTTTGTGAGAACAAAATTTGTGAATCAATATTCATAATTATGTTGGGTTTACTTTCACATAAATGAAAATACGGAAAAAATTCAAATGACACTACTTTATTTAAAGATTTGTAATAATTTACATGGGCTGTTGCAACAATTTATCCCACAATGTGTGTTGTCACTTGTCAGCTGTAACAATTTGTGAGGGATTACTTCTTACAGCTTAAACTACCGTCGGTTCATCATTTCCATTAAATTTATGGTAGAGTAGAGGGCTTAAATTATATCTCTGGGATAACAGTTATTTGTTTTGTAAATGATACCATAAAACCCAAAAAGAATTCCAGAGTAATTAATGTTACAGCTCTAAGCTCTGCGGATGCGGGTAAGTACAAGTGGTGTGAATGCTAGTCTATTACACTGGCGTGCAAAAATTAAGGACGAGACGGTTTTTCGAATGTAACGTCGTGCAGAAGAGCTCCACATCGACTCATATCATACCATAAGCTCCCCAAGATGTAAGAATATGGGACAAGTGAGCAAACCATCAAAATAAGGAATCCAAAGGATACAAAGGCACTTTATTGAAAAGGTAGCTTCGAGTACAACTGGACAGAAGACAGAAACGTCCATATGACAGGCGGCTGCCAAGAAAAATCCAGTCTTTAGTAGGGGATATGATCACCCTGACTGCGTTGCAGGATTTACAACGTCTGTCCATGCTGAGGACGAGGTTGTCAAGTAGCTGTTGAGGCATCGCGGCTCATTTATCTTGTAGCGCTAATCGCAGCTGCCGAATCGTTGCTGGCGACTGGTGACGTGCTGCCAAGCGTCTCCCGAGAAGGTCCCACACATGTTCGATTGGATTTAGGTCCGGCGACCTTGCGGGACAATCCATGCGTTCAATATCTTCACATCTTCACTCTCCAACAGCTCTCCGACAGCCACTGGGCGATGAGGTGTAGCGTTGTCGTCCATGTGTGACGTATACTCTAGATTCAGTTTCTTTTTGATTTTACTATCTCTTGTTATTTTATTTTCCTATGCAAATTATCTTCTCACTTAACGCGATGTTGTTTCTCCCGCTGAATTATATGTGGCAACGAGTGTAAGTCATGACGTGGTGGTATGCAGTATATATAGGCGCGCTCAAGCATACCAGAGAGCTTCGTTTTATATGTGATAGGTTCTTCCTGATTATTGATATGCGATTTACCTACGTTTCTACGATAGTACGAAAGTTCGGGCTATCAGTAGTTGTGTTATTTTGGAGTGTGTATTTGAGTAAAACCAGTAGCTCCCCAATAAAAGGTTAAAAGTGAGTACGTTTACTTAGTTCATTTTATTGTCAGACCTCTGTCTGGCCGTTAAGTCTATTTCATTGAGTGTTTACGTTAAGTTCAGGGAATATTGTGTTTACCGCTCTAATAAAGAGCCTTCAAGGTTCTAATGTACTAAAACCGAAGCTATATTACTGATATTCAAGATAATGAGGAACGCTGAGTAAAAATAAATTCCATATTCTTGGAATTTATTGCACGTGCGTGTCTTACCTAAACAAACTCTAACACTTTGAAGATTTAGCACACTTTAGCTACGTCAAGTAACTTTTCAATAACCCTAACGTGACTTAACGTAAGCTTTCCTGCACTACACTTCCAGCCGCAGAATTCTATTCATTATACATGAAGAGGAACTCAGTACCCACAGCACCTCTAAACAGACGCACGTGAGGCAGGAGAACCTCGGTACAATAGCGGACATCAGTGACTGAACCTCCTTGGAAGATGTGGAGGTCAGTACGGCTACCAAGACCAAGCATGATACCGCCCCAAACGAGAACTCCGCCACCTCTAAACCGGTCCTTTTTGATTATGTTGGAGGTGTGATCGCGTGTTCCCTGCTCTCTCCAGATGTGTATACTTCAAGAATCGCTCGTCAGACTAAATTGGCTCTCATCCGTAAAGAGAACTCGACCCCATTGCGGATGTGTCCAGTTCTTGTGTTCCTGGCACCACAGAAACTGCCGTCTCCGATGAGCAGGTGTTAATGGCACACACCGTACTGGTCGTCGTGCAAATAGACCACCTTTGTGCAGCCTCCTGGCCACGGTAAAACGCGATAACGGACGTCCAGTTGTCTGTTGCATGTGCCTTGCGATTTCTCCCGCTGTCTGACGTCTGTCTCTTCTCGCCTGTAGGACAATATACCGGTCGTCCGCCGCCGTGGTTGCTCGTGGACGACCACTGCTAAACTCTCGGACAGCTGTTCCTGTCGTTTGAAATGCTCTCCAAGCTCGTGAAACGATGCTGTGAGCGATCCCGAACTCCTCGGCCACACTAGTCACACTTCAACCTTCTTCCAACTTCATAATGACGTGACCTCGGTAAAGTCATCCAGATGTCGTCTACTGGATTGCCTGTTGGCCATATGACAAGGTGGAAGCAACTCGGCGTCGTTCAAACCGATGTACACCGTGCAATAGCTTTTACCGAATTGCTGAGCGTACACCACCCGTATGCTTTATACCTTTCCGACACTCCTCCCCCTACGTCATGCTGCATATATGCGCATGCCCTACCGTACCGGACCCTAGTCTATCTCCTGAGTGGTTTTTCGGTCCGTTCTGCCTGCTCGTTCCGGTGTTATGCTAATTCTCCTGTTCGTCCTTAATTCTTGCACACCTGTGTACAATAGACCTTTTTACAAGGGGCTCCTTGAGCCTTGAGGGAACGAAGGTATTACTCATCAGTTACTGATGGAGGCAGGCTTTTGAGAATGAATCGCTGGTATCTGGATCCAGCTGTACCCTCTGAAGAAAGGGAAGTCCTTGATCTTGTCCCAAGATGGTCGGGAAGAGGTAACCCCTGGTTCATCACCAGGTATGATTTTAGGAGATGCGGTAAGAGGACGCTACTTTGGATTCTTCAGTTTGAGTCTAGAGTCAGTTATATGAACCCCGCGATTGGGAGAACTTGACGAAGGAACCGATGGTGCAAAAAGAGATGGTGTGGGCCTGGCAACCTCCGCATACGTTCTTGCTTGAGATATTACAGGCGAGGACGGTCTGGAAGAACCAACAGCCAAAGTTGCTTGAACCTGTGACTGGATCAAATGTGGCAGCATATTTTCAAATTTATACTTTCTCTCAACAACAGTGTTGAGGGAATTAAGCGCCAACCTGGTGAAGTTCAAATTGACCGTGTGGTTAGCAAGGAAAAGACCTAGCTGTTGATCCACTGAGATGACAGTGCTAAGTTAAGCATCGAATTTTTGTTAGGCCACTTGCGTCTTTTTATACATGTACGAGCCATGGATGTGACATACATGGGCAAATCCACTAATTGAAAGGGGTGTCCGGAAACCTTTGATCATATATAGTGTTTTTCTTCATCTCCTTGGCGGTGCTCGTGGAATTAGGAGCTAACCTAACAATATGGGAACTGGGCAAAAATCTTACTTTCTCAGTTGCACGAAATGCAGGAAAAGATCTCATTTAAAATGCACAAAAATTCAAAAATGTTGATTTACTCTGCTTCAGAGAAGGGAAAGAAATCGAGTGAGACATATTTTCTGTGTAGCTATAAATAATACTCCATATTTTATTTTCCTAACTCAAATTTCATTTGTGGGGAACGAGATGCAGATTCCTTTAATTTTACCCCCACCTACTCTATAGTTTCGAAAAGCTTGAATGAAAACCACCTTGGTTTTGAAACGCACTGAGTGTTCTTCGTTTGTCCTTTTCCTCGACTTTATGCTTTGTGTCCTTTAATCTGTTAAGAAAATACTCAATGGTGAAAAGTAGGTTAACCGAGTGCGTGACAAAGAGATTTCATGGCTTCTCTAGAAGGCTTTTCCATTTTGTAAGCACAAAAATGGAAAAGAAATATTAAAGAAGCCTGTGGGAAGCACCCAGATTTCTTCTCTTGCTTTCCGGATGAAACGGAAGCAGGGTTGGATGTGTTTCTCAAACTAAAATGTTTGGCCAGATTTGGGAAAATAAATTGCTTTTCAGGTTGCGTTATCGCCAAAGTTAGTTAGAATTATGAAGAAAAACGGAACTCCAAAATAGGAACACCTCCAATTATAATTCTATGCAAATAAGTTGCTGCAATTATTTTAATATTTCAGTGAAAAAAAACAAGACCGATATTTTTCTTTCATGCAAATACAGATAAGATTTTCTGGTGCAGACGACATTCTCACTAACGCATTCGACAAGCCAGTTGCTATTTTTCGTTATAATAATGGTAATGCCAATGGGAAGGGAAAAATGTTTTCGCTAATGAAACCAAAAAAGGTCCCATCCAAGAAATGAATTATATTAAAACGATTATCGCTTAACATACACTATATTGACAAAAGTCACCGAACACCTAGAAGAGAAACACAACATAGTTCACTGCTGGACAATTGCTAAGGACGGTTCATAAACGGCTATATAGCGCATAAAAAAGTAAGTGTGGTTGGATGCCAAGTGAAATAAAATAATGTCAGAATGCCAGGACATTACAAGACAATTTATTGTGCTCTGAAATCCAGAAGGCTTTGGAACGTGTTCAAGGGACAAACAGGCCATTTTGTGCAGAATACGTAAACGTGAAACAATGCAATTACCGTCCGCAGGCGTTCCGGCGTAAGATGTCAATACGGGATATGGCCACCATGGAGGGCGATGCAAGATTTCACACGTCGTGTCATGCTTTGCACAACATTATCAAGCAGCTGTTGGGGTAATTTATCCCATTCCTCTGTTAGTGCACGGATGATGGTGTCCTTGTTTGTTGGAGGGCATTGGCGACCAGCAAGACTCCTCCCCAAAGCATCCCACACATTTTCAATTGGATTCAGATCTGGAGAACGTGCTGGCCATACGAGGCGTTGAATATCCTCGCTCTCAATACACTCCTGGACAGCGACTGTTCGATGACATGTTGCGTTGTCGTCCATGAAAATGAATCTATCACAGACAGCACCACGGAACATGCGAACATGAGGTAGCATAACATCATTAATGTATCGTTGGCCAGTCATAGTCCCAGTTGAAAGCACATAGAGGGACGTACGGCCATTGATCATGATGCCAGCCCATACCATGACACTTCATTTCGGATATCGGTCCTTTTTCTGTATGTTTGCTGGACAATATGCAGTACCACTATCACGCCAGGTCAGTTGTCGTCGACAATCAGACGATAGACTGTATCTACTCTCATCTGAGAAGAGAACAGCAGACCAGTCGTTATCAGTCCAATTGCAATGTTGATGGCACCATTGCAAATGGGCGGTACGGTGACGTCTGGACAATGGGATGCACACAACAGGACGGCGGGCGTATAGTCCTCCTTCATGCAAACGTCTGGCGACAGTTTTTCGGGAATTCCGCTTGCCAGTAGCAGCCATAAACTGATTTGCTACCTCACTAGCTGTGCTGCGCCGGTGTCTTTTTGTTGATAGCACTATGTACCGATCTTCTGCAGGTGTCGTACTGCGAACACGACCTCCCCCGTGACGTTTGCTACACTCTCCATTTGTTTGAAATGATTTCCAAAGCCTTGAAACAACACTGTGGCTGACGTCGAACTCCCTGGCAACATCTGTTATTTTCCGCCTTTCTTTAATCTTGCCAATAATACGGTCACGCGTATAATCATCTAGGTGATGTCGGGAAGACATACTGAAAATTGCAAGTTCGTCAATTGATTCTTTCCCTTTCAACTTGGCGTTTGAACAACAACGGTCAATACGCGTCAAATCCTTTATATCTCTTATCAGCGCTATGACGTCACGAATAAGTTCGGTAATCCAAAATTTGCATACGCACAACACGTCTTACTGTATCCCGCACTTATGCTAATTTCCACATTTTCCTGCCTTCCATTTTATGGTTGCTATCGTTGCTATTGTCATCCGTCCTTAGCAATTGTCCGGCAGTGTATTTATTGACATACATAAGTACGGTGCCGGTCCACCTTTGGCCTCAATGCATGCACTGACCCTTCGAGACATGCTTTCGACAAGGTTTTGGGACACAGCGATAGGTATGCGCTCCCATTCAGTACATAATGATGCCGCTAACTGTTGTTTAGCAGTAGGCCTTGGTTCCAAACTTCTTATGCGGCGCTCTAATTCATGCCATAGGTGCTCTATTGGATTAAGATCAAGGCTCTGTGCTGGCCAGTGAACACACAATACGGAGTTATCGTCAAACCACGCCGTAACAGTCTTTGCTTTATGGGTCGGTGCATTATCCTGCTGGTACCAACAAGGCTCGATCCCATAGTATTGCCACAGAATTGGTCTGGCATAATTGTCAAGATCATCGATGTAGACGTACTGGTTAACAAATTTGTCCACGATAACCAATGGGCCGGGACCATACCATGAAAAACACCACCATATGAGTGCACTCCCAGCTCCGAACTTAGGTGGAAGCTTGCCCCAGCTGCCGCTATACCCACACACGGCCATCAGACTGATGCATCGTGTATCTGGATTCACCAGTTCATAGGACCTGTTTCCATTGATCTACGGTCCACGATAAATGTTCTTTTCACCATGCTAAACGACGAGTAGCATTCCGAGTGGAAATGAAATTCTTATGAGCAGTCGCACGACCATGGTAACCGATGGAATGAAGTTCCCTGCGAATGGTACGTGTACGTACCGAAGTTCCAGCATTTTTACTCATCTGTACACTGAGGTCTTGTGCATTATTACTCCGTCGATTAGCTGTAACGACTTTCCTGAGGCTTCGACGTCCTTTATCACTGAGGTTCTTTGGTCTGCCGGTGCGTTTTGCTGCTTCAGGCTCGCCATGTGTCTTCCACTTATTCAGTACATCCAACACAGTTGACTTGGGTATGTTTAAACGCCTCTCTGTTTCTCTTATGGACAACCCACTAATATAAAACCCAACATTCTTTTCTTTCTCAAGGTCAGTTCTCTCCCGCCGCTACATTTCACTCAGCCTCACAGTGGAATATGATGACCGCTGCAGGCTTGTTTTCATACCGTTTTTAGCTGTTGTGCGCATTTTAACAACGCATCGGATCCGTTCATTTGCTTTTGAAGGAGTGTCCGGTGACTTTTGTCAATATAGTGTTTAGTCAACTGAGGTTAGAATGGTTTTTACTGCTCTAGTTACGTTAAACAGTGATTTCATTTTTATCTTTCCACTAAATTTCAGACTAATTTAAAACTTTCACCGACATCAGACAGAAGTACTGAGGATTATCAAAATAATGGAAACACCGACTGCGACTACAGTGCACATGCACTGTATGCAAATCACAGGGACGACGTCACTGGTGATGTGAGGTGTATAACGGGATACAGTACAATGTCGGATATCACGTAATTTGGCCACAATCGCAGGTGAAACAGCTGTAGATTATGATTACCTATCAAAAAGGACGCGGCGATGCTTCCAAGCGTGCAAATTATTGACGCCATACAAATATGTCAGATTGGGACAGGCAAACGTTGGCACGGATTGTACAACGGAAATACAAGACCAAAGCACGGCAAACATAGCACCAATCGGAATGATTCTGTTTCCGTCATAACAGTTCGTCGGTAGGTCCATCATGGCCTGCCCGGTAGCGTAGTAATCTAAGCACTGGCTTCCAACGTTTCCTCTGAGATTAGTCTAGGTTCAAATCCCGCTGAGGCATGAACGTTGTGTTTGTCTTACTGCACTGGCTCTCTCCCTTCCCTGCAGACAGTGTCCATAAATTACGGACGGACGACTACTTATAGCCTACCGAGTTGCTCACGGTTGTCATTAAATCCACAATAAAGATAACGAGTATGAAGCATAGTCAGTCTTATGTGAGACGTATTGTACTACTACGGTGACGTATGAGTCAAATCGCCAATGTTGCACCAATAAGCTTTGCCGGCGTAGTTTATTTGGGAAATATTTTATGTTATTAGGTGTGCAAATAAGTTTTAAAGCATTTTAAGATAACGCAACATGTAATTTGAGAGAAAACAACAATACCTTTGTGAATCAAAATATGCGCCGTCAGCAATGTTGCTTGTAGCGATCAACAGTAAAAATTTGACCCTGTTCCAATAGTTCATAATAGAGCACACCCTTCATATCCCACCAGATGCACAGCAGAAATTTCTTGGAGTGAATATTGCGTTTCGGTGTCGAAGCCGTTGCTTCACCGGGGTCTACCCAGAGTTTTTTGCGTTTGGGATTGTCGTACCATATCCACTTTTCACCACCCGTAACGATTTTTCACAGGAAAGACTTTCTGTGTTGTTTATTCAACAGATTCAGACACATCATGACACGCCCATCCTTGTTCCTCTGGCTCAGGTCATGTGGCACCCATTTAACTTCCTTCTGAATTTTTCCCATTGCGCGTAAACGATTGGAAATGGTTTGTTAAGTTACCCCCAGTTGTTCAGCTAGTTCTTTTTGCGTTGGAGACGAATCTTCATCCAGCAATGCTTGCAGTTCCTCATGTGCAACCTTCTGCGGGGCGCCGTTACGTTCACCAGGGCTATCATCAAAATCACCTGCTTTAAACCGTCTAAACCAAAACACGCACCTGTTTTTCGATACAATATTCTCCCCCATAACAGAACAGATCGATGCACATGCTTTTGCAGCACTTTTTCCTTGATGTAATTCGTAACGAATGCAGTGTCAAATAAATGCAGTATCGCTTACCATCTTTCACCTACCAATGTGCAAGTGCGTTTGACTGTTGGGCAAATTTCTGTTTCACATTTCATACTCTGGACCAATTACGGTCACATGACAACAACGCGGTGGAATGTCGGATATGTAAATTAGCGGTATACGACACACACAAAATACCTAATACATTCGCCCCCGAACGAAAGTGAATCACCTGGCTGTTAGGTCTGAAAAATTTGTGTCGTAGGTCTTCCACACAACACACTGATTAATAAAATTAATTCTTCAACAATGAGATGGTCCTTTGAGCATGGTAGTCGGCTGACTCGATACCAGCGATATCGCGCCCCCGCTTTTTTCAACGGGGATATGATCTAACATCACGTAGATGATGTATAACTGCGGTGACGTATGATTCAAATAGAAAATTTGTAGCTATAAGCTTTGCCAGCGTAGTTCAGTTGGGAGAACAGCCAGCTCCGGAGTAAGAACACGTAGCTTTAAATGACCACCAGCAAAAAGGTTACATGATACATAGCGTGTGATGGATATCAGTGAAGCTCAGGTTGCGTGCCAAGATCGCTGTAAATGCAAACAATTGATACATCAACCGTAAGTACACTGAAATGCCAAAAGTCATGGGATAGCAGTATGCACATTTTTAACTGGCGCTGCCGTCGTAAAAAGACTTCGACGCACACCAAGATTTTTATCAGTTGCGAGGTGTAAACTAGTCAGGTTGAACAACCGCCAGTAGGATTACGGCAAGCAGACGTGAATTATCGGAGTTTGAACGAGGCATGGTAGTGGGATCCAGACGGATGGGACATTCAGTTTCCGAAGTTCCGCGAACATTCAACATTCCTCAATCCACAGTGTCACGTGTGTACCGAGAATACCTCATGGAAAACATTACCACCCTCCATGGACAGTGCAGTGGCCAACCACGGGTGCTGAATGACCGTGACCAGCGGCGTCTGACAAGGATTGTCCATGCTAACAGAAAAGCAACACTGACTCAAACAACGTCCACATTCAATGCAGGAGGTACCAGAAATATATCCATCAGGTCACTGTAGCGTAATTTAGCGTCCATGAGGTACGGGAGCAGAAGACCTACCAGAGTGCCTTTGTTAACACCACGACATCGGACACAGTGCCTCACCTGGGGTCGTAAACACGGTAATTGGATCCTAGAAGACTGGCAACATGTGGCGTGGTCCGATGAGTCACGCTACCAGTTGTTACGAGCTGATAGTAGGGTTCGAGTGTGGCGCAGACCCCATGAGGCCATGAACCCAAGCTGTCAACAAGGCACTGTGTAAGTTGGTGGGGTTCCTCACACGTGTGGGGTGTCTTTACGTGGCACGGTTTGCGTTCTTCAGGCCTTGTAAACACGTCAAAAACCGGTAATCGCTTTGTTTCTCTGCTGGGTGACCATTTGCAGCCCTTCATGGACTTCATGTACCCCAACAACGATGGGATTTTCTAGGCGGACAATGCACCATGTCATCGGGCCCAAGTTGTCCAAAATTGGTTCGGGGAGCATTCTGGACAGTTCCGACGGATGGTGTGGCCACCAGGTTCATCCGACATGAACCCAAAAGAGCACTTATGGGACGTGATGGAAAGGTCCATTTGCACCCAAGATACTGCACCTACAAATACTAGGGGAAAATACCCAAGGTATTTGGTGGGCGTTCAAACGGCATGGCTAAACATCAGTCCAGAAGTCTTCCGGCCACTTGCGGAATCGATACCACGTCGAGTTGGTGCACTTCGCCGGGCTAGAAGATGTCCTACACGATACTAAGTACGTATTCCAAGATTTTTGGCACTTCATTGTATAACTTAACACCATGAGTAACTATGATTTGGAAGTTGATCTTTTTTTGAGGAGTTAATCTCAGAGAACAGCTTAGTAATATGCATGTGCTTGTATGTATCATCGCATCGTTATGAGAAAATATTTTTTTATAGCCTTATTAATTGATGTAGACGTATGATGTCCATATATGAACGAAGCATGCTGATTTTTGCTAAAGATGTGCTAAAACTTCTATCGTTTGAAGAAAACGTATTTATAATTGAACGAAGGGAACATTGAACTTGAGGGGAAATAATCTCTTCTATGTTAAGCTGCGCCCACTGGTCCACTGGCAGAAAGGAAATAAGAAATCTTCGTGGAATTGAAACGCGCATCCCAGAAAAGAAAACTGTGTTATCCTTGACAAAGTCTTTTTGTTCCGGATAATAATAGACAGCGAAATGCCTAAGTCTGCGGAACATCCTGTTTTTTTCTCCCGTCATCTCTCTGTTGTTTATTATTAACTTGAGTGCTATCCCTTTTGAGTTAAGTGCGCTAAGCATCTGATGCCTTGATCTTTTTGACTACAGATGCACCAAAAAGCAGAAGCAGCTTACTTCTGGAACTATCTTGAGCAGATTTGAAAAGCGCATTTCATATTAAAACAGAGCGCCTAGTGAATTGATGTAAATCTCACATGAGAAAGTTTTAATGAGTCAAGTTCTGAAGGTATAGTCGGAAAGAGCGAAATGACCTAGTAGGCCTCGAGTTTGGTATGATAGTGAGTGGCAGTATTGCCATTTCGCTGATTTATCAGTAGATCTGCTGATTTTTGACCCCTCTCTACTGATAGATTTTTGCCATCTACTGATTGTTCTATGTTTTTAAGGCCACCTCCTGCAATTTCTAATAGGCCTAATTGTTTGACTTGAGACGTAATATTTTGATTATTTGCTAGGCTTGAAAAAATGCGGTCGTCTGCTCGTCTGTGACGTGTGAAAAGTTTTATTTGACGAATAAAAAAATAAATTCAGTAGACCAGCTTAAATTCAATCGGCAATTACTTATACACTATTATGCATATTGTTGGATACGCAAAGCTATCAATTCCATAAAAAAAACTATTTTAATTCACAGAAATGATGCGTGCTTGTGCTCCAGCATGTGAAACCGGTTTCTCCGCGAAAGAAATTAGACAGCGAACGCCATGAGTCGAAACATCCGAGCACGGTGAGCTTAACAAGGAAAGCGAGGCAAGAATAATCAGATCAGATCATATGTAGGGGATTTTAAGAAGGGAGTATCTGACCCCAGGTCTTAAACAACCATTAGAAGTAGGAAGCCAGATTTAGGCTAGAGTGCCCGATAGGAAAGTGACGCGAAAGCGAGGTATTAGAAAGGGTGAGGAAGGCGCCCTCATTTATTACCGGATAGGGGGGGGGGCAGTACGCGGGGTCCGACTGTTTAACGTGGCCATCTGACTCACGGCAGATATTTAGTCGTTCGAGCGTTCCTAACTGCCCGGGATCGAACCTGAGATTCTTCCGTGGCAGTCACGAACGTTGACCACTAAGCCATCAGCCGTCCAACAGGAGGCAAGAAGCTGCAAGCCCAGTAGATTTATTTCCCCAAACGCACTAAACAGAAATCATCGCTCTTTCCACGAAGTGAGTCTCGGAAAAAAATGGTCATCGGACGCCACCGGGAATTGAACACAGGGTCTTCCAGTTACGCACCGGAGATGCTACCACTGCGGGCTCGAATTCTCCAGACTTGCATGTGATTAACTGCCAAACTACATGGCAGGTTGCTTCATGGAGCCCCGCACAATGCTGGGGATTCACCAAAGATTAGAAGCAAGAACTAAACAAATAACTCCAAACAGAAATCATCGCTCTAAACAATAACACCAAACAGAAATAATCGCTCTTTCCCCGAGGTCGCAGTGGTAGCATCTCCGGCGCGTAACTGGAAGACCCTGGATTCGATTCCCGGTGGCGGCCGATCAGAATTTTTCAGAGACTCACTTATTAACGTGGAGAAAGCGATGATTTCTATTTTGTGTTCCTGATCCACGTCGAGTGTTTGAATTAATTCCCCACACGCTGTGTGAAAGGATAGGCAGTGTAAGAGTCACATGAACCTCGCGAGCTGCCACTTAGCCAATTGCTGTCGTAGATCAAAGTGAAAACATGGGAATCCGTGTTTCAGCGGAGCTGTTATGAAATTTACATTAATAAAACATTGTGGGATTATTGCATCATCTACTCTAGGGGGAGAAAATTGTGTTTGGTTAATCGTGTGATTGGTTATTATACATTGGTTTATCGTTTAGTGATAAAATATTATTCGAGAATGTGTAAAAATTTTTAACAAATCAAACTTTAAAACACGAAACAAAATTAATAGCTTTGCGGGGCTGTCGAATATTCGGCTGGGAGAGAGAGGCATTTGCCTGACTAGTGAACTAGCAGGAAGTTTTTCAAGCCCTGATTATTTGAATTCCCTCCCCGTATGAACTGTAAAATAATTGGTATGATGAACCTCTGACACTAATGTTATGTAATTTTTCAAGCAGCTGGTTGTTTCTGTTACACTCGTCAACAATGAAAATGTTTCTGACTTGAAAATACTTATTTCGTATTGATTTCAGTATGTTAAAAACAAATATGACATTTAAAACGCGTTGTTAGCTCTCATTTCCGAGATATAGCCTATTTATGATGTTTTAGGATATGTATATGAAATATAGCGTGTGGCGCTCCGAGCGGCTAATTAAGGTAGTACGTAAAGCAAATATAGGGGTTAGCAAACCTGAGAGCGAGAATGAAGAGTCACTGTAGATCTTCTTTTGCTAATTAATAACTTGTTTTAGTTCATTGTCTGTTTAGAGCTTGCTTGGAGTGAACGTTATAGTGTCGTTCCTTTCTTTGTTGTAGGTTGATTTTGTGGTCATACTTATCTTGAAAAGCCAGAATGCCACGTCAATGTTTAAACAAATCTGACAATTTTTGTTATTTTTGTGGTGATGTGACATTTGCCGCCCAGAAACGCCCAATTACGTCACTCGTGAAGACAGCCTACCACCATTATTTCGGTATGAAAGTAGGGGATCAAGACAAAACGTGGGCACCTCATGTTGCTGCAATTCTTGTTCTGTGAATCTACGTGGATGGATCCGTAAAAACGGACGTTCAATGCCCTTTGGCATCCCTATGATTTGGAGAGAGCCGACAAATCCGGTAAATAACTGCTATTTTTGCATGGTACCTCCTATTAAGAAAGGTATATCAAGAAAGAGGAAGTTGAGTATGAAATACCACCAACATCCCGTCAGCTATTCGACCAGTGCTCCATGGGCACGATCTGCCAGTACCAAACCCAAGAGGAAAGCAGACTGGACTCAGGTGAAGAACAAGACAGTACGGAGGCGACATCATTCCCATGCCCTGAGGCTCCGACATCACAGGATCCTGATTTCGCACCTGAGTCACTAAGCCACACAGACTTACCGAAGGTGAACTAAGTAATTTAATTCAAGACCTGGGCCTACCAAAAGAAAACGTCGGGCTTCTAGGTTCTAGGCTCACATTGGAATCTTCTAAAACGTAATGTTAAAGTGTCAGTGTTCAGGAGTCGGCAGAAAGATTTGCTTCCATATTTTAAAAAAGATAATAACCTAGTTGCCTGCTGTGATGTGAATGGTTTGATGACAGCTTTGAATGTGGAGCAGAAGCCACAGGACTGGAGGCTATGCATAGACTCCTTAAAGCTTAGTTTAAAAGCTGTGTTGCCACACAATGGCAATTCTCTTCATTCAGTTCCTGTAGGCCATGCTGTCCATATGAAGGAAACATATGCCAATATGAAATTCTTTCTGGAAGCAATTAAGTACACAGACCACCAATGGCAGATCTGTGGAGACCTGAAGGTGATTGCAATATTGCTGGGCATGCGTTGGGATACACCAAGTACTACTGTTTCCTGTGTGAGTGGGACAGTCGGGATAAATCCTCACACTACAACAGAAAAGACTGGTCTCCAAGGGAAACTCTGCGACCCGGGGTAAAGAATGTCCAGCACAGTCTTTACACATCAAACTCGGCCTTATGGAGAACTTCGTAACGGGGATGAACAAGGATGGAGAGACTTTCAAGTACCTGAAAGACAAATTTCCATGGCTGAGTGAGGCTAAAGTGAAGGAAGGAATCTTCATTGATCCTCAAATTCGTGAACTTCTTGTGGATGAAAATTTCGAGCTAGTCCTCCAGGGTAATGAGCAACCAGCTTGGGAAGCCTTTAAAAGTGTTGTGCATGGCATCTTGGGTAACCGAAAAGCTGTAAATTATATTGAGCTTATAAACAACCTTCTAGACAAGTATCATCGCTTAGGCTGCAACATGTCCCACAAAATGCACTTTCTGCACTGCCATCTAGCTTTCTTCCCAGAAAACTGCGGTGCAATGAGTGATGAGCATGGTGAGCGGTTCCACCAAGACATTGCAACAATGGAACGAAGGTATCAGGGTCGGTGGAACTGTTCCATGCTTGCAGACTACTGTTGGACATTGACAAGAGATGCCCCAGAACAGGATTACAGGCGCAAGCAAAGAGAAGGTGCACTCATTTGTAGGCCCCTATTTCTGTATTTCATGTAGTAATTTCCATTCCTCTATGTTTTTGTCGTTTGGTTTATTGTATTTTGTGTAATTTACGATTGATTGAATGAAAATAACTTTCATTGATATTTTAGTAGTATATTATAATACTGTTGAAATTTGCGTTTCGCTATAATTATATATAGATGAATAAGTTGCGTATCTCCGAAACTAGAGCTAATAAAAAAAATATTATCAGATTCGTTTTCTTTGACCCGAAATTAGTAAAGTTTAACTACTTTCATTAAGGAAACATAAAAAAAGTTTTTTTTTGTTGAGCAGTGTTATGGAATGCTTTAGAGAAGTTAAAATGTCCTACAGTTATTTCACCGGAATTATATTTTTTGTGAAAGTTCATTAAAAATGAGAGATATATGAATGGTGTTGGAGAGGAACTTAAGGAAGGGAGTGTCTGGCTCTATGTCTTAAACAGCCCTCAGGAATAGTAAGCTGGGAAATTTGGGCTAGTGTGCCTAATAGGATAAACATGCGGAAGTGAAGTACAGAAAGATACGTGCTTATCAGTCAGTTTTGACTTCCGTCCAGATCACATGCAGTGTAAGAGGGTCAGGTTTTAGTCGCTAGACGAGAGGACAAGGAAACTCTGAAGGCAACGGAGCTGTCAAGAGAGTGCTTTAGTACGTGTATGTTTTACCTAACACACTCAGGGATATGCTGTCTAAGAATTTATGCATCCTTTCAGTACACACCATCTGCTGATCCAGTCGACAAGACTTGTGAAAACACAAATTTACCCGTGACGAAGAAAGATTTGCGCCTTATCACTCCGGAGTGAGTTGCTCTCCCAACTAATAAGAAGTGTAAGTATACACGGGTGGAATGTATCGCTGCAGATGTTTCGTCTTGACATGTGCTTTACCTCTGTATTACACTGGCGTGCAAAAATTAAGGACGAGACGGTTTTTCGAATGTAACGTCGTGCAGAAGTGCTCCACATTGACTCAAATCATACCATAAGATCACCAAGATGTAAGAATATGGGACAAGTGAGCAAAACCGTCAAAACAAAGAATCCAAAGCATACAAAGGCACTTTATTGAAAAGGTAGCTTCGAGCACAACTGGACAGAAGACAGAAACGTCCATGTGACAGGCGGCTGCCAAGAAAAATCCAGTCTTTAGTAGGGGATATGATCACCCCTGACTGCGTTTACAACGTCTGTCCATGCTGAGGACGAGGTTGTCAAGTAGCTGTTGAGGCATCGCGGCTCATTTCTCTTGTAGCGCTAATCGCAGCTGCCGAATCGTTGCTGGCGACTGGTGACGTGCTGCCAAGCGTCTCCCGAGAAGGTCCCACAAGTGTTCGATGGGATTTAGGTCCGGGGACCTTGCGGGCCAATCCATGCGTTCAATATCTTCACTCTCCAACAGCTGTGCGACATCCACTGTACGATGAGGTGTAGCGTTGTCGTCCATGAAGAGGAACTCAGGACCCACAGCACCTCTAAACAGACGCACGTGAGGCAGGAGAACCTCGGTACAATAGCGGACACCAGTGACTGAAACTCCTTGGAAGATGTGGAGGTCAGTACGGCCATCAAGCATGATACCGCCCCAAGCGAGAACTCCGCCACCTTCAAACCGGTCCCTTTCGATGATGTTGGAGGTGTGATTGCGTGTTCCCTGCTCTCTCCAGATGTGTATACGTCCAGAATCGCTCGTCAGATTCATTCGGCTCTCATCCGTAAAGATAACTCGACCCCATTGCTGATGTGTCCAGTTCTTGTGTTCCTGGCACCACAGAAACCGCCGTCTCCGATGAGCAGGCGTTAATGGCACACACCGTACTGGTCGTCCTGCAAATAGACCACCTTTGTGCAGCCTCCTGGCCACGGTAAAACGCGATAACGGACGTCCAGTTGCCTGTCGCATGTGCCTAGCGATTTCTCCCGCTGTCTGCAGTCTGTCTCTTCTCGCCAGTAGGACAACATGCCGGTCGTTCTCCGCTGTGGTTGCTCATGGACGACCACTGCTAAACTCTTGGGCAGCTGTTTCTGTCGTTTAAAATGCTCTCCAAGCTCATGAAACGATGCTTTGAGCGATCCCGAACTCCTCGGCCACACTAGTCACACTTAGACTTTCTTCCAACTTCCCAATGACGCGACCTCTGGTAAAGTCATCCAGATGTCGTCTACTGGATTGCCTGTTGGCCATTTCCCACGGTGGCAGCAACTCGACGTCGTTCAAACCGATGTACACCGTGCAATAGCTTTCACCGAATTGCTGAGCGTACACCGCCCGTGTGCTTTATACCCTTCCGACACTCCCCACCCCGACGTCATGCTGCATATACGCGCATGCCCTACCGTACCGGACCCTTGTCTATCTCCTGAGTGGTCTTTAGGTTCGTTCTGCCTGCTCGTTCTGGTGTTAGGCTAATTTCTCCTCTTCGTCCTTAATTTTTGCACACCAGTGTTCGTCACAGACTCTCCAGAACGGGTCTTACAGAAAAAGCTGGTGAAGACTAGAAATTATCCAACACCTGCTACCTATTTTTTTTTTAAATTCGCACTGTTTGTTATGAATTTTTTTAACTTAATGACTATACAGTTTGTTACACAAAGATTCTCCCTGGTATTTTGTTATAACCCAGAATATTAGGAAAAGATCTATAGTAAGATATTTGTGTTAATGGTACTTTTTTAAGTATAGCACTTATTTCACGTACGTTGGGAACAATTGAGTATTACCTAATAAGAAGTGTAAGTATACAGTATAACTATTTGTTTTTAGAAAGACAACGTGTAGGATCGATATAACTCTGACTACATAAAAAGGCTACACAAAAGGGAAGGATCCGTACTAAATATTAGACTTCAAGATAAAGTAAAGACTACAGATATAAGATCCAGAGCAAAAATATTTAGACATAGTTGAAAAGATACTCAATTTAAAATGGAAATGGTCTGGCCATATAGCAAGAATGGAAAATTGTAGATGGACTAAAATAATAACAGAATGGAGACCATGTAAACGAAAGAGAGGAGTAGGAAGACCAGAGGGAAGATGGATGGATGATACAAACAAAACTGTTGGAAAACTGTGGAATAGACAAGCCCAAAACAGGAACATTTGAAAAGAGATGAGAGAAACCTATAGCCTCAATCGGCTATAAAAAGGGTTAGAAGAAGAAAACATAAAACGGCCAATGTAATCTTTACTTACACCAACATTAGTTTTTATGGAGAACATTATTTTATAAAGTTGATCATCAGCAATACCTCATAAAAAAAGGGACTCAGGATTGCATTGGTTTGAATTTTCATTTCAGTGTTTAATAGTAGTTTGTGGAGAACTGGTATTTTAAATACCAATAGATTTAAGTGTTCCTTCGTATTGCGATTACATCTAATGCTACACTGTATTTATAAGGTGGTGCATTGTTCAAGCAAAAACAACAGCAACAACTGATCTACTGATATTTTGAACTCTGGTCTACTGATTTCAGGTAAAAGTCTCTGCTGACACTGGTGGGAGCCCTGAGGAGTGGTGCGAGTATCAGCAAAACTGCAGCAATAATGGAGAGGGGATGAGAAATAGTAATAAGAGTCTACAAAGAGTGGCTGACCCAGTAAAAACCAGTAATGAAACCTGTGGTCTGAAACTGTTAGTTGAAGTCCGAAGTGAGCGAAGGTTAGCTAGATTTGTACTGGATTCAAACAACAGAGGATTTGAAGACACAACGTCTCCTCTGGTGCACCGGATATGGACTGTTAATGATTAGAGAAGGGTCATGTGGTCTAACTGTTCGAAAGAGTGATGCGAGTATCAGTAAAACTGCTGAAGTTATGGAAAGTGGATGAAAACCAGTAATAAGAGTCTACAGAAAGTGGCTGATCCAGCAAAAACTAAAGAGACTATAACCTGTGGTCTAAAATGAGACTATGACCTGTGGTCTCAAGCTGTTAGCTGAAGCCCGAAGTGAGCGGAGGTTAGCTAGATTTGAACTGGAGTCAAATAATAGAGGATTTGAAAACAAAACGTCTCCTCTGGTGCACCGGATATGGACTGTTAATGATTGGAGAAGGATCATGTGGTCTAACTGTGCGAAAGAGGGATGTGGGTATCAGTAAAACTGCTGAAATTGTGGAAAGTTGATGAAAAACAGCAATAAGAGTATACAGAGGGTAGTTGACTCAGCAAATAACCGCTAATGAGAGTATGATCTGTGGTCTGAAACAGCTGGTCGTCCCCCGATGGAAGAAGAAGATATCTATAAGAGTCTCCCAAATGATACACAGAGTAGCTGTTGGAGTTAGGTGCACTTCATCACAACATAAGATTATGTACACAGGTAAATATATACATAGCACACGGGTGTTGATAACGCTAGAAATAGGAACCCCTGACATTTAGGCAGGTGTCATATCGGTCGATAAGTTTATGGATCCTCTGTCAGGTGCTTTGGAACCCACTGCACACACACACTTTAGAATACCACAGTTCTTTGTGGAGGATTGTACCAATGAAGCCCCTGCTGATACTTATTGCAGCTGCGAACTGTTATTGTAGGGTTTACTTTAACCAGTTCGTCAACTGCTGCGATTGTGTCCGGTGTGATGGCGGCGTGTGCTTGGCCAGGTCTTGGCAGATCCATAGAGCTTTCACGTGCACCCTAAAATTCTTTGCGCCATTTCAAGATTGTACTACGTGCTAAGCACGCATTCCCGTAAACCACCTGCATACGTCGTAATATTTCTGTCGATTCGGTTCCCCTCTTTTGTCAAAAATTGGATTACGGCTCGCTGTGTCCTCTTGGAGGTATCCATAAGATAGGTCGTTTACGTTCCTTTGGTATTACTCACATCCAATGCGTCGCACCAACTAAATGCTTCGCACGCTGCATTCCTCTTTTATATGTGGTTACTGCAGCGTCACCCGTCTACCCGAGTCTATGCATCATTTGAACGATCCACATACTCGTAGATTTTTACTGGAGTAAAACAACAGAGGCTTTCAAGACAAAACTTCTCTAGTGTCCTCTGGTGCACTGAAGATGAACTCTAACTGATTGGGGAAGTTTCATGTGGTCTGACCGTTCGGAAGAATGGAGCGAATATCAGAAAAACTGCTGAAGTTATGGAAAGTGGATGAAAAACAGTAATAATTGTATACAGAGAGTGGCTGGTGCAGCAAAAAAACCGGTATTGAGAGAACGACCAGCAGTCTGAAACCCTGTTCGACGACCGAAGTGAGGGGAAGACAGACAGCTTTGTACCAACCAACAGATGCGCAACAGTGATTCAAATAGCAGAGGATTTGAATCAGGAGCAGTTGTAAATGTCATACCAGTGTACTGTGCTGCGTAAGTTGCTCCGCTTACATTACAACAGCACAAAACCTACGCGAACGCCATTGCTGAGAAAAAACAAAACGCTATACTAGACTCGGTAGCCGAGGAGGTGTACCCTGAATGACTAGAAAAGGATCTTGTGATCTGAAGAATTTCGTTTTCAACTATACCGTGCCGTTGGGAATTTGAAGTCACCAGCATAAGAGCACGAATCCATCTTGCGTGGTCACAACTCATTAGGTTGGTGGAGGCCATGTTTTCATGAGAGACCAGGCCAAAGTGAAAACTATACAGGGGGATTGTAAACTCCTTCAACAAAACAAGAGGGGTGATAGTACGCATCAAGACGAACAATATTTTCAATGGAACCTAGGGCCGCATTCCACTCCTAGTGCCAGAAAAAGAGTAAAGTTACATATCCACGTTGAGCCTTCAACAGTGAAAACAAAGAGACATACCTAACTTATGAGTTCACAATTCCAATTGCATCAGAGAAAGGCTCAAAGGAGCTGCTCAAACTGGCTTCCAAGGGCGTCGTTGTACAGCCCACACCAGCGAATGAAGGACTGTCGCACCCTCTCGTAAACTCTCGGTGTGGTGTTGATCTTGTTCGCAGCAACAGCGATTCGCGCGACGAGATCTTCCAGGGAGTCCACAGGTGTCTCATACACCAATGGTTTCATGTGCCCCCAGAAGAAGAGGACCAGTGGATTAAGGTCCAAGGAGCGTGGAGTCCAAGCCACAGGTCCACCGCGTCCAATCCACAGATCCACCGCGTCCAGTCCACCTCCCGGGAAATGTCGCATTTAGGAATTATCGGACCTCGGTGGCAAAGTGTGATGGGGCCCCATCATGCATAAATCACATGTCCCTCCGTGTGGTGAGCGGAACATCCTGCAACAGACCGGGAAGCACTTGCTCCAGGAACACACGGTTTGCTGCGCTGGTAAGACGTATACGTCAATTCTCATGTGATATTCGCGCGGTAATGTCGCTGAACGGGTTCGGCTGCTTTTTTAACTGTTTGTTCCCCATCGTCTACGCACGTGTTCAGCGCACCTAATTTGCATCATGTGCTTTTCATGCACTGGTTGGAACTCCGTGTGCCGGCTGGACGTTTTTGGAACGTGCTCTTTTCTGGCACTAGGAGTGGAATGCGGCCCTGGGTTCCATTGCAAATATTGTTCGTTTTGATGTGTACTTTCACCCCTTTTGTTTTGTTGAAGGAGTTTACAATCACCGTGTATACACATAAATTTGCCATGGTCTCTAAAAATAGCTCTTTTGTGCGAAATGTGCACAATCAGACACAATAGTATAAAAGTACGCTTCTTTATTAATATTATTATTAATATTCACATATGAGTGTGACACCAGTAATGGTTCAGGTAAGTATGCTAAGTAGTTTATAAATTCGTTTTCTAAATGGGAAACGTATGCTCCTCTAACTTCCCTTCGCAAGAGGCTTAGTGATTCCTAACAAAATACTAAACCTTGTTAGGAATCATCGAACCGAAATAATTTTGTTCACATATGAATATATTGATTGGCAGGTTTACAACTATTTTCTAGAAAGGATATTTTTCAAGTAGTGGTGACAACGTCCTGCTGGAAATTCCTTTTCTTATGGACCAAAAGAAATGTATCCAAAGCTTTCATACATTTTAGAAATTTTTATTGAGCACAGTTTCCTAGGCGGCTGGTGTATTTGTACAGTGGATCCTCGTTTATACGTTTTTCAAGGTACTAAGTATAAATTAAGAAACCGTGTAAACGAAACATGGCACCGTTCCTAGATGGCAGCACATTGTTCTGTTGCAACGTCTGGCGTAGTCGTTAACATTGTTGCACTAGGTACTACGTAGTATTCAGTATTTTTTTATGCTATAGTGAATGGTGTTTTTAGTTGTTTTTTTCACAGCTTTTTTTTTCGTTTTTAATTTAACTGATTTTAATCACACTGCATAGCCTTGCAGCAATTGTAAATACAGTATGTAGTACACATACTGTGTGTACGTAGTATACAAAGGTTACATAATAATTAATTCACGATTGATATTTTTTTACACATAGTGTAGTAGTATGATGCAAAAAAACGTATAGTATAAAAATCTTTAATTTTTTTATTGTTGGTTGAGTTTAAGTTGAAACATTGTAGTTTCAAGACTATTAGGAACCTGCATTGTCTTCTTATCAGCATTTTGGTTGTAAACGAAGTCTATAACGAATCCGAACGATTTCAGTGTATCTCTAAATTCGGGTGCTGATGCCTGGGAATTACATAGGGTGAGTCGAAAGTTTTGCAATATTTGGACAACTTTATGTCTTAATACGTACATTTACGACGAATGCTGACTAGCATTCAAAGTATAGGCCATCGTGTTGCACCGTCTTTAGCCATCTGTCTGCCAGTTCTTCGATTCTACAGAGGGTGAGTCAAAAGCTTTGCAATATTTGGATCACTTTATGTCTTCATACGTACATTTACGACGAATGCTGACTAGCATTCAAAGTATAGGCCATCGTGTTGCACCGTCTTTAGCTATCTGTCTGTCAGTTCTTCGATTCTACAGAGGCTGAGTCAAAAGCTTTGCAATATTTGGATCACTTTATGTCTTCATTCGTACCTTACGACGAAAGCTGACTAGCGTTCAAAGTATAGGCCATCGTGTTGCACCGTCTTTAGCCATCTGTCTGCCAGTTCTTCGATTCTACAGAGGGTGAGTCGCAAGCTTTGCAATATTTGGATCACTTTATGTCTTCATACGTACCTTTACTACGAAAGCTGACTAGCATTTAAAGTATAAGTCATCTTGTTGCATCGTATGTAGCCATCTGTCTGCCAGTTCTTCGATTCCGCGGCGGTACCAGTTCTTGTCCTTCGAGGCGAAGAACTGCTTCACCAAGCTGCCACCTCCTCCTGGTTGTTGAAGTGCCGTCCGCGAAAGAAGTAGGCCATGGACCGGAGCAAGTAATAATCCGACGGGGTAAGGTCTGGACTATATGTTGGGTGTGGCATCAGTTCGATGCCCTCAAATTCCTGGAGTTTTGCCAGAGTCGTTCTTGCGGTATGAGGTCGAACGTTGTCCTGCTGTAGGAGAGCGCGCTTTCTGTTCACTAGTGCGGGTACTTCTCCTCCAAAACGGCATACATCCGCTGCGGCAGTTCAGAGTAGAGGTTGGCGTTGATGGTCCGACCGTCTGGAACAAATTCGTAATGGATTATACTCTCAAAATTCCACCAGACGCAGAGCATCATTTTGTGCTCGAAGCGTCCACGTTTGGCAACAGGTTCAGGAAGATGGGCCGGGCTCAACCATATCCGTTGTTTGTTAGGATTACGGAAATAGACCCATTTTTAATCGCACGTAACCATTCTCTTTATGAAACGTGCATCATGTGGGTTTTCAAGGAATTTCGCGCACACTTCCACTCGGCGGTTTACTACAGCTGGAGTCAGTTCGTGAGAAACAATGCGGCATCTCCTTTAGACTTTGCCGAAATCTTTAAGGAGACGAACCACGGTCGTCTGTGATATGCCCAGCTCGCCTGATAATCTCCGAGTGCTGGTTGTCGGATTGGCCTCTACGGCCTGGAGCACGGCCTCCGAATCCACCGATCGCGGCCTACCTGACCTGGACCGATCGTCGAGGTTTAGGTCACCTGAGTGAAATTTCTTGAACCATCTGGTTGCTGTGCTGTGGTCCACGGGACCTTCCCCTTTCGCATGACAAATGTTTCGTGTTGCTTGAGCAGCGTTATAGCGGATTTCAAACTCGTAAAGCAAAAGTTCCCTAATTAGCAGGTTGTGGCTGTTCATCTTTTAGGCATCCCAACCACAGACAGAACGACGACATACAATGCTGTTCACAGCAAGGTCTATTACTTTATATCCCTTTGGACTGACTGCAGTGCGCGACTTGAACTGGTTTAAACATGTAACATACCCGCCGCAGCACCTGCGTTTATGCAATTATTGCAAAACTTTCGACTCACCCACGGTATTATCCCTGGCAGCCCCCATGTCTTACAAGTAATTACATATTTAAAATAATTACATGTTTTTCACAAAATTGTAAAAATTGGAAAAAATGTTAAGCCGGTGTTTAACTTTTGCAAACGACTGGACCTTGATTACTTTGACTTGCTCTACATTTCCCACTTTTGTCCCCCCCTTTTTTTAATCAGTACGCATCATAGGCGCCGACTATGGAGAGGCAAGGTGAATGTTGCACCCTCAATAATCCACTGGGGGAGGGGCAGGGCCCACCCAATGTTTTTCGTCCTGTTTTATTGAATAAGTTTTTGTTTTTGTGTGTATATGCCATTTTTGGAATGCGTGCATTTCTATAGAGAAAAAATGTTTTTCCGTGATATTCAGGCTATCGTGTGCTATGCTAATTGCAAAAAAAAAAATGCATCTCTTTCCTTTACAGAAAGGTATTATTCTTTATAAGATGGACCAAGCTCCATCTTATGAGGCCCAAAGCGATTTATTTCCAAAAACATTAATAATAGGGTTGTACCAAAAGTAATACAAAAGTGGGAGTAACTTTTTTATTAACTGACAGAGGTCGTTCAAATCGCACTTGTTGATAGAGTAACTCTTTATCTATACAAGGTACCACTCAACATAGTCTCCATCACAAGCGATGCATTTGCGCCATCGTTGAACCCAACTCTCAAATCCACTTTGAAAAAATTCAGGTGTGGATTGTTGTACCCATTTATTCACAGACACTTTCACCTCGTCTGTGTCACCAAATCGTTGTCCCCAGAGACCGTCCTTCCTTGGACCGAACAGGTGGAAGTCGGAGGGCGCCAGATCTGGGCTGTACGGTAGATGGGGGACCACAGACAAGCTAAATTTGCTGACCGCCTGATGTGTTGCCAAAGATGTGTGTGGTCTCGCATTGTTATGGTGAATGTGGATCTTTTTCAGATTATTGTTCGGTCTCTTCCTCCTTATGGCTTCTCTAAGCTTCTTGAGTGTCTCGATGTACCGCTCGCCGGTCACAGTACGACCGCGCTCAAGAAAATCAAGGAGAATGACACCCGTGTCATCCAAAAAAACACTCATCAATCATTCTGACTTTCTGTGCTGATCGGTGGCTCTTGAACTTCTTACGCCTTGGTGAAGAGGTGTGACCACATTTCCTGGATTGATTCTTCGTTTCTGGATCGTAAAGATACTTCCACGTTTCATCCCCTGTCACCAAATCGAAAAAAGTGTGTCTTCATCGGCTTCAACCGCTTCCAGAAGATCAGAACAGACTAGGGTGGACCCTACTCCTTCAAAACGGGCGTCTGCGAAGGTACCCACTTTGCGCACACTTTCCGATACCCTAAGTCTTCCACCATCTTCTGTATGGCATTCTGACCACAGTCCAGTTGTGCAACAAAGCTCACGGATTGTGGCTCGTCTCTCGGCGCGAATCAATTCATCCACTCTCTGATGATTCGTGTCAGTGTCTGCAGATGATGGTCTCCCACTGCGTGGTTTGTCTTCAATGCTGGTTTCCCCTTCTTCAAATTTCTTCATCCATCTGTGCACATTTCTCCTGTCAATGATGTCATCTCCATAAACATTCTGTTTCCTTCTGTAGATGTCGGACTGCCTGCACCCTTCCTTCGTCAAGAACTCAATGACAGCACGTTGCTTCTGCTTGGAATCCATTATTTACCTGCATTGAAGAAGAAGAGTTACTATAGAGGAAGAGTTACTCTATCAACATATGCAACTTGAATGACATCTGTCAGTTAATAAAAACGTTATGCCTATTTTCACATTACTTTCGGTACAACCCTCGTAAATAACAAAATAAATAAAACGTTTTCTCATATTCAGCATTGCTCATTATATAACGAACTTGATTGTCAGCTCCGTATTGTGTTTCACATGTTCTCGTGATATGTGGTAAACGTTTAAAACAATTATCAAAAATAAAATAAATAAATAAAAATACAGAAACGTATAATCTCCAGTGCCTTTATTTATTTATTTATTTGTTGCGCTTCTCGTTCTTTGTTTGACTAACAACGCTAATATCTCATATATTTTATAAACGTTTGAAAATAAAGTCTCTTTGTATATTTTTTTTAAATCACAGGCTGAATTTTATTTTTTTAAAATATTAATATATTCAGCAAAAGAATATTTCTGTTTCCTCGTTCATTTAGTGGTGAGCATTTACAATTGCATTTTAAAATATACGTCGAATCTCGTAGTTTATCTTTTTGTATCTTTATTTTTATTTCCCTCCTGAAAAGTGAAGGGACATGCCCCTTCCCGCCGTTCCATAAAACCTGAGAGTAAAATCACACAAAATGAAGAAATACAGGTACACCAAAATATATGTTATTCTTTCTCAAAGTATCTTCCCTCGGATGATATGCAATGGTCCCATCGTTCAGTCCACTTTTCAAAGCATGTGGCGGAGGCACTTTGTGGAAGCTGCTTTAGCGACCCTTGTACAGCTTGAATAACGTCAGCATCCGTTGCGCCACGGAACTTCTCGTTCATTGTTGAAAATAACCAGGAAACGCACGGGGCGAGGTCGGGACTTTAGGCAGGATGTGGCATGATTTCAATATTGCATTTCGTAAGAAACTGTTGAACACAAGCAGCCACATGTAGACGGGCGTTATCATGGTGTATGGTTCCCTTGCCTCTCAATTCCGGACGCTTAATCGATATGTGTCGTCGCAGACGCTTCGAGACTGAAATGTAATACTCAGCATTGACAGTAATTTGTGGAGCCGATCCACAAATTACTAGACCTTTATGATAAAAGGAAATTATCATCAACACCTTCCCAGATGATTTGATTTGGCAGCCTTTTTTTGGAGGAGCCGAGCCTGTGTGCTTTCAGACACTCGTTGCGCGCATCTTGAGGGAGTCGAAAGAGTGGGCCCATGTTTCATCGGCAGATATTACTGTGTTTAGAAAGTTTGGATCCTTAACAATCATTTGTTTCCACTCATGACACACCTGAACTCTGGCTAACAATTGTTCTCTCGTCAGGTGATGAGATACCCATCTGGAACACACACGATGCGCAGTAATTTGTCGCGTAGAGTGCGGAATGCTGACGTTTTTGAAATATTAGTTGACGCCGCTATGTCTTCACACGTCATTCTTCGATCTTTTTGCAGGATTGTCCAAACAGTGTTAACAATACGCTCCGTAACAACACTTTCAGGTCGACCAGGCCTAGGAGCGAGTTCTGCCGACAAACGCCCTTTTTTGAAATCATGATGCCATCTAAAAATCGTTGACTCACCCAATCATTTATCTTTGTAAGCTTTTTTCCTTTAAATCAACTGTTTCTGGGGCCGTTTTACCCAAATGAAAGAAAACTTTTATCGCACAACGCATTTCACTTCATAACTCTGAATCACTCACCTCGATAGCTGTATGGCGAAATGCAGACGTACTTTAAACAACTGCGCAATAACAAAACCAGAATCTTTTGCCACGGCTAATAGCTATTTCTATAGATATTACTTTTATTCAGTTAGTCGTCTGGGTGGTTGTTTTTCCCATTCGCACTGTTGCTAACTCAAAAAAAAAATACTCTCGGTTTTTATGGAATGGTCTTTGTACATCTGCGACAACGTTTTACGAAAACGAATTATTGACTTATCTTTTTCACCCACTCTTTCCTTGTTGTTTATAAATTATTGGACTATCATCTCCCTAAACCACGGTTTGCGGATTTTTGGAGCTAAAAATGCTAAGGTTACGTCGTTTACATGTTCTGCGGACCATATTCGTTAATAACACATGTAGATGACGCCATGCTGTTAACGCTATCGGTACGTCTTCATATTTTCGTCTCTTTTGCGATTCTTCCCCTTTCCTGTCCGCCTGCTTTTCCATTCTCACGGCCTGCGATTTTACTTACATCGTTTCTGCATTCTCTGAAATTAATTTCAAGTTTCTTCCTTTCTGCTGTCCTCAGGAAAGGGGGAAAAAGGAACGGGAGTGGTTTATTATTTCTCCTTTTTGCCTTCAGATTTTTTTCTTGACATTAAGTAACTGATATTAAGACAACAGACTCTGAAAATCATACAGCTCTCTCTCTCTCTCACAACGCGAGTAATTTAATTTTCTTTTACTTCCTTTGTTTCGATTATTCTCGCTCTTTTCTCTCTGTTTTGATTTTTTTATTTGGGCTTTATTTGCTTTTTTCATTTTGTTTTTTCACTGACGAAAACACCGCTCCTTTTCATCCCCCCCCCTCCGTTTCTTTCACCATGTAATTATTTTTTGACATGCGTACAAATAGGCTTATTGTTACTTTATTTTGAATATTTTCCCTTTATTTTCATCATTTTATTTGCTTAATTTACTTATTTTACGCTTCCGTCTGATAGTGTGGCTGTTTGTTCAGGAGTCTACATTGTTGCAGCTCTATGATTTCTTTGTGTGTGTTTGTGAGTACAAAACCGATCCGAATATCGATTTCTTCATGTGATAATTAGAAGAATCGACCATAAAGAAGAAAAACAGATAACTAGCTATTAAATGGGAATTAAATAAATCATGCCGGAACTTCCCGAAGTTCATTTAGGTTCACAATACAGTGAAGCCTGTCTAAAACAGAATCCAAGAGATTAGAAATATGTTTCGTTTCAGAGGTCTCCGTTTCATGCAGTTGCATCTATGGGAGCCATTGAAATGTAAACATTTGAATTTTTGTCATGCTAATGCGACAGGAATAACAACAGATCACAAATGATTACTGGGCACTTAAGAGAATGTACTGTCCGTACGTATCCTAATCAACTAAAAATACCCAACTTTTATTTTTTAAATACACTCCCCCCAAAAAAAAAATAAAAAAACGAAGCACCCAGAACGCGAATCATCCAATCAACATCAACATTCGTATGAGCAATGTACATGTATAGTATAAGAAATGATTAAAATTCCAAAGCAGTTGAGCCATTTATTCGGATAAAACAGCTAAAAGAGTGCAACAAGTCATTATGTTGTAGCGCAACCTCTGTCTCAGATACAAGTGGTTACCCAGCGTGGCATAGACGCATACAGTTCACGGATTCTGCGATGAGGTATAGCATGCCAAATGGTGTCCAAATTACGGCCCAGTTCGCCGACATTCGGGGATGGGTGTAGGTGGCGTCTCCACATTTCCCAAACCTGTTCGATCGATGAGAGGTCAGGCGGCGATCGTGCCGTGTATGGCCGGGCATTATCCTGTTGAAAAATTGCGCGGGGATGCTGCGAAAGGAATGTCCACACAACAGGTCGTAGAATGTCGTTGATGTACCGTTGAGCCGTGTGGGTGATACGGAGGACTACCAAGGGTGTCCGGCTATCGTAGGGAATGGCTCCCCAGACAGTGATTCCCGGTATGCGAGTCGTGTGCCGTTCCAAAGTAAAGGCAGGATCCATGCGCTAACCGGCTCATCTCGATACACGTATGCGCTGATCATCGGAGCCAAGTGCAAACCGTGACTCTTTACTGAAGGCAACACGACGCCACTGAACACTAACACATGTTGACCTAGCCAGACACCGCCGGTGTAACTGGTGCAGCGGTGTTTGCTGGTCAATGGTATGAGGCGGAGTAGCCTCCTGGAATGTAACCCCCGAGACACAAGTCGTCTGGCAACGGTCCGGATGTCCACTTCCGTACCTGTAGATGACGCAACATGGACACGGAAGGTTAAGAGCGACGAATTTGGTTTTGTTCGTGCTACTCTCACAATCAATCGATCCTCGAGTTCGGTCGTTGCCCTCGACCGTCCACTGCCAGCGTGCTGCTGGGTTGCGCACTTCTCTACAATTTGCCTAAAACATCAACCGATTGTCGCGTCGCTTTGACCCATATGCCTGGCGATATGGCGACTTGACCAGCCGGCCTACCTCAGCCCAATTATACTTCCTCTCTCAAACTCGCTGAACTGCTCTTATTGTGTACGGATCCGACATCGAGTTATCCTCACAGTCCATGGAGGTTAAGGCAACCGCTACCCCCGCTGTTGCAATTGTCCCTGCGTGAGAGCTTTGCTCTTAATACACCCTCCTCGATGTGCTGTTTACATGTGCTGTGGCGGTCCACTATATTGTCATTCGTTGTTATTTTTTAATCATTTGCATATTCCGCCTTGAGGTACTTGCATGCGAAGGTAATCAGGATAGTACTACTTTCTCAGGGTGCTACTTCTTCTTCTTCTTTTTTTTGGAAAGAGTGTATATCGAAACAATTTTCCAACTAAAATATCAAGTTTCGACTCAAATGACATGTAGAAAAAATCTTCCCATTATGAGAAATTATGCACTGGTGCGCAAAAATTAAGGACGAAGAGAAGAAATTAGCATAACAGCGGAACGAGCAGGCAGAACGGACCGAAAGACCACTCAGGAGATAGACTAGGGTCCGGTACGGTAGGGCATGCGCATATATGCAGCATGACGTAGAGGGGGGTGTCGGAAGGGTATAAAGCACACGGGCGGTGTACGCTCAGCAATTCGGTGAAACCTACTGCACGGTGTACGTCGGTTCAAACGACGTCGAGTTGCTTCCACCATGTGATATTATGGCCAACAGGCAATCCAGTAGATGACATCTGGATGACTTTATCCGAGGTCGCATCATTGGGAAGTTGGAAGAAAGTCGAAGTGTGACTAGTGTGGCCGAGGAGTTCGGGATCGCTCACAGCATCGTTTCACGAGCTTGGAGAGCCTTTCAAACGACAGGAACAGCTGTCCGAGAGCTTAGCAGTTGTCGCCCACGAGCAACCACGACGGCGGACGACCGGTATATTGTCATACAGGCGAGAAGAGACAGACGGCAGACAGCGGGAGAAATCGCAAGGCACATGCAACAGACAACTGGACGTCCGTTATCGCGTTTTACCGTGGCCAGGAGGCTGCACAAAGGTGGTCTATTTGCACGACGACCAGTACGGTGTGTGCCATTAACGCCTGCTCATCGGAGACGGCGGTTTCTGTGGTGCCAGGAACACAAGAACTAGACACATTAGCAATGGGGTCGAGTTCTCTGTACGGATGAGAGCCGATTTAGGCTGACGAGCGAATCTGGACGTATACACATCTGGGGAGAGCAGGGAACAAGCAATCACACCTCCAACATCATCGAAAGGGACCGGTTTGGAAGTGGCGGAGTTCTCGTTTCGGGCAGTATCATGCTTGGTAGCCGTACTGACCTCCACATCTTCGAATGAGGTTCAGTCACTGGTGCCCGCTAATGTACCGAGGTTCTCCTGCCACACGGGCGTCTGTTTAGAGGTGCTGTGGGTCCTGAGTTCCTCTTCATAGACGACAACGCTACACCTCATCGTACAGTGGCTGTCTCAGAGCTGTTGGAGAGTGAAGAATAGATCAACATTATGAAAAATTATAGATCACCAGATAAATAACAGATGTTCAAGTTATCGTAATTTAGTAAGAAATATGATTACCCCTAATAGCAATCCTGCTTTCACAACAGTCGTTTTGCTTCTCGGATGGATAAAAGGTATGAAATGCTATTTCTAACTATTCGTCCAGATGATGATATCGAGTTAAAGCTACATCGAGGAAGAAATTAATAGGCGTATAAAACTTGGTTGGAGAGCATTTGGAAGCAACAGTACAACGTTCAAGAGAAATAAGTGCTTAATTAATGCATATTTCCAAAGTTCCTACTTATGGATCAAAACATGGACATTAACTGATAAAGACATGCAGAGACTGCAGACAACTGAAGAAAGCATGGAGAGATGCATGCTTGTTATAACTAGGAAGGATAGGAAGATGAAAACATGGATTACGGAAATGATGAGAGTTGGTGACACGATAATTAAAGCAAAATCACTAAAATGGCCATGATCTGGACATGTTGAAAGAACTAACCAAAGTTGGACAACTGAAACACTGGGTTCCAAGTTAGAGGAAAACACTCAGAAGACCCTGTAGAGAAATGGCCCCATTGCGGTGCGCCGAGTCGGCCGCAATTTGGGCCGGTAGGACTGTACGGTGCGATCGTGTTGGGAGCAATGGACATGGAAAGGCAGCCGGATACGGCGGACTGGCTCCGGACGACCCAAACACACCACCAGCAGAGAGGACCGTTTGATCGTGAGAGAGGCACGCACAGATGCAACGACGTCCTTTTCCAATATCCATAGACATGTGGCGGCTGTACAAGAGACTCCTGTGTCCGCCAAAATCATTTCCAGACGCCTGGTAGTGGCGAATATGCACTCTCGACGGCACTTACGTGTTCTGCCATTAACACCTGACCATCGTCGGCGTCGATTGCAGTGGCGTCAGCAGAGACCAACGTGGAATGCTACGGACTGGCGACGTATAGTGTTCAGAGACGAATCACGCTTCTGTACGGCAACGGACTACCACCGTGTCAGAGTGTGGAGGACCGCAGGTGAGCGCGACAATCCCAACCTCACTGTACAGCGGCACACGTCCCGAACTGCAGGAGTGATGGTCTGGCGAGCCATCGCGTATGACAGCCGGACTTCTCTCGCAGTGATCCGAGGGACGTTGGCACCCAAGCGCTACATACCAGAAATCCTGCGGCTCCATGTGCTGCCTTTCCTGGCGGGGCTGCCCGGAGCCATTTTCCAACAAGACAACAGACTTCCGCACACGGCTCGGGTTTCCCAGGACTGGCTACGTCAGGTTTAGACAATTCCGTGGCCTGCCGGATCGCTTGATCTCTCCCCCATCAAGCACGCGTGGACCAAATGGGAAGCCAGCTTTCTCCATTAGCTTCACAACGCGTAGCCAATGAAAGAAGGCACGTGTTGTGAGCTGGCTTGGAGGGTATATAAGATGTGCTGTAGGCATTCTGAAAACATATCACTCGTTGCGGTCATGGATAAAAGGAGCGATTTATCAGATATGCAAAAAGGGATTATTATCGAGTTTTGGGCCAAGGTTGGCAGTATTTCTGAAACAGCGCAGTTCGTGACCTGTTCGCGTGCTGTTGTGGTTAAAGAGTATCGTGACTGGAGAAATGGCCCCATTGCGAATAAACAACGTGAAAACTGCGGGGCAATACGTGCCATTGATGTGAGAGGTGAACGTCGACTTTGAAGGTGGGTGAGGATCGATCGACACGCTACAGTGGAACTCACTGGCCGAATGCACCAGGGGGCTACCGGAAGTGTGCCTAAAACGACAGTTAAGCCAACCCAGCTGCATATCAGCCTCCGATGCAGACGGATGGCCACTGCTCCTATGCTAACGAAGGTGCATCGGCAGAAAAGGTTTACATTTCCACAGCAGTATCGGAATTGGACCTCCGCTGATTGGCAAAGGATTGCCTTCTCCGATGAGTAACGTTTTCTGCTTCATCAAACGGATGGAAGTTGGCGTATAAGACGAGAAACATCGGAGAATAAACACTCTTCAACCATTGCTGGAAGAACACAAGCTGGTGGGGGCAGCGTTACGGTCTGGGAAATGTTTTCGTGGCATTCCCGGGGTCCACTTGTACCTGTGGAAGGCATTATGGGCCGAATTCGTTATGTATCCATCCTTGCAGACCACTTACGCCCATACATGCTGATTGTCTTCTCTGGGGTGGGTGGGATCTTCCAGTATGACAATGCGACGTGTCAAACAGCCAGAAATAGCCGAGAGTGGTCGGAAGAGCACGATTAAGACTTCAAAGTACGTCCCTGGCCCCCTTATTCCCTAGACTTAAACCCAATTGAGCATTTCTGGGACCATTTCGATCGTGTTGTTCACTCTATGGATCCTCCACCACGCACCCTCCAGCAGCTGTCAGAGGCACTGCAGTCAGCATGGCTCCACATACCTGCGAACACCTTCCAGAACCTTACTGAGTCATTTCCAGCTCGTCTGGCTGCTGTCCACGCTGCACACGGCGATTACTCTAGATATTAGCTGGTGGTCACAATAGAGTGACTACTCGACCGTGTATCTCTCTCTCTCTCTCTCTCTCTCTCTCTCTCTCTCTCTCTCTCTCTCTCTCTATATATATATATATATATATATATATATATGGGATGTAAGGTCAGGTGATGCGTAACATCACAGCCTCTCCTTGACAAATGTCAACCCCGCCTTCTCGTGGTACATCCTGTTCCCACTAAAGGGGCTCTGACGACCGCCAATAGCGGTATAACTATACCATCGGGATTAGAGGAAATGCTATCCCACACTCACCAACTCGCTTGGCCAGCGTGGTGAGTTATGGCCAAACCCCTCCAAAATGACTCCACAACTTAAATCTTGGCCCTCAGTCTCCGGCAGCTGGAATGTACCTGGCCAAGGCAGCGGCCAGTGCGACATGAAGGCAGAGGGTGCTAAGAATCCCTGGAGGACCGGACTAGGCTGCCATCTGATGCTGACCTTGGCTACGTATAACGGACGCTCCCTATCTTCTGATTCAAGGCTTCTTGAATTGGAAGAGGAACTACAAAGGATCAAATGGGACATCGTCGGGCTAAGTGAGGTAAGGAGAAAAGGAGGTCTCATTGAACTGAAAAGTGGACATCTCTTCTACTATCGTGGGACAGATACTGGCAGAACTAGTGGTGTTGGATTTATAATAAACAAGAAACTGAAGGATAAAGTTGTAGAAGTTGAAAGTTCCTCTGACAGAGCTGCACGACTCGTTATCCAACTCTCGAGAAGATACCAGGCTCAGATTATTCAAACTTATGCACCCACCACAAGTCATGCTGAAGAAGAAATTGAAGAATTTTATGAGGAAATTCGTGATCTAAATAATAAAGGTAAGCAGCACTTGAAGATAATTATGGGAGATTTCAATGCAAAAATAGGGCAACGGCAACAGAATGAAACTTCAGTAGGTAAATTCGGTCACGGCAACAGAAACCAGCGTGGAAATACTCTCGTAGAGTTTGCAGAGGCAGAAGGGTTTTTCATCTTGAACTCGTTTTTCAAGAAAAAGCCACACAGGAAATGGACATGGAGACATCCAAATGGGACGACAAGTGAAATTGATTTTATTATGTGTAACAAAAAATTCGTCATAGAAGACTGCAGTGTGCTAAACAAGTTCAACACAGGCAGTGACCATAGATTGGTGAGATGTAAGATGCACCTCAACACTAAACTCGAACGTAGCAAGCTCATAAGACAAACAAAATTTATTGACATAACCAACCTTAAAAAACACCATAATACCTTCAAATTGGAACTGAAGAACAGATTCTCTGCTTTAGAAGGCCTAACATCGGAAGAAGTGGATATTTCTGAAGTTAACAGAAAAGTAACCAAAGCTCTTATGGAAACAGCAACAAAATTAGCTGGGTCTAAGAACAAATTGCATGTGAACATGTTATCAGGAAAAACCAAAATGTTGATGCAAAAAAGAAGAGTGATGAGGACAACTAAAGAAGATGTGACTTCCAAAGTGGAATATATAGAGCTATGCAAGACAGTACGAAAAAGTATCACTGAAGACGTAAGGAAATTCAACTGTGAACTAGTAAGGAAAGCAATTGAAAACAACCAAAGCCTAAAGATAGCAAAGGGACATCTCAGTAAGGGGAAAAAACAGATTATGGCACTGAGAAAAGAAGATGGTTCTGTGACGAGAAATAGAGGCGAAATTTTGACAAGAGTGAAAGATTTCTACTCCAAATTATATGAAAGGGATGATACATGTACTCTAGACATCATAAAAGGTACCAGTACCAGAGTTCTTCCAGTCCTTCCAGCAGAAATTGCACATGCAATCAAGAACATGAAGCGGAGAAAAGCTCCAGGAGAAGATGGAATTACTGTAGACATCATACAAGAAGCAAGTGGAGAAATCGAAACAGTACTCGCCCAAATTTTCACTCGATGCCTTAATGAAGGGAAAATTCCTGAGGATTGGAACAACCCTACAATGATCTTGCTACATAAAAAAGGTGACATTGAGGATCTCAGGAACTACAGACCTATCAGCCTCCTATCAGTGGTTTATAAAATCTTTACTAAGTTCTTTCACACAGCTTGAAGGTGACACTGGACATGGCTCAACCGAGAGAACAAGCTGGATTCAGGAGTGGCTACAGCACAATAGATCATATCCACGTACTGAGAGAACTAATTGAAAGAACGAGGGAATATGAACTTCCATTGTGCATGGCTTTTATCGATTATGAAAAAGCCTTTGATTCGGTGAAACCATCAGCAGTTGCAATGGCTCTGAAATCCTGCGGTATTGAAGATGCATACATTAATATTATTAATAACATCTATGAAAATGCAAGTGCAAAGATTCGGCTGTTTGAAAATACAACACACATAAAAATTGGAAAAGGAGTGAGACAAGGTGACACCATATCTCCGAAGCTCTTTAATGCCACATTGGAAAATGTCTTTCAATCACCGAACTGGGAAAACAAAGGGATAAAGATTAATGGAGATTATCTAACCCACCTTCGTTTTGCTGATGACATAGTCATTTTTGCAGCTACCCCATCAGAGCTACAGAGTATGATCCAGGAACTTGCTGACAAGAGCAAAGAAGTGGGATTAAAAATGAACTTTCAGGAGACAAAAGTGATGTACAATGCTTTTACAAGAAATGAAGATTTATCGATTGATGGAGAAAAGCTGGAGATAACAGACACGTACGTTTATCTTGGACAGCAGATATCAAGTGAGGGTCACATTGGTGAAGAAATTAATCGGCGTACAAAACTTGCCTGGAGAGCTTTTGGAAGAAACAGCATAATTTTCAAGAGCAATATGCCATTATGTCTTAAAAGAAAAGTGTTTGATCAATGCATCCTTCCAGTGCTTACGTATGGTGCAGAGACGTGGACCTTAGCTAAAAGAGACATACAAAGGCTGCAGACAACTCAAAGTAGCATGGAGAGGTGCATGCTTGGTGTAACCAGGAGAGGTAAGAAGAGGAACACGTGGATCCGAAAAATGACAAGAGTGGAAGACATCATGATCAGAGTTAAATCCCTGAAATGGCAATGGGCTGGACATACTGCCAGAAGAACAGATCATCGATGGACAGCCGAAATTTTAGATTGGATTCCAAGGGACAGGAAAAGACCCAGAAGAAGACCACATGGAAGATGGGTGGATGAAATTCGAAAGTATGCGGGAGTGACATGGAGGAGACTGGCACAAGACAGACCGTTGTGGAGAAAACTTGGGGAGACCTTCGTCCAGCAGTGGATTGATAATGGTTGACAATGATGATGATGATGATGATATATATATATATATATATTTATATATATACACTGAAGTGCCAGAAAAACTGGTACACCAGTCTAATACTTGTTAGGTCCCCCACGGGAGCGCAGGACTGCAGAAATATGACAGGGCATGGACTCCACTAGCTTCTGGAAATATGCTATAGGCAATGCACACCATACTTCCTGCAGAGCGTTCCACAATTCAGGTGTATTCCTAGGTCTCGGATTCCTGTGTTCGAAAGCGCGTTGAATGGCATCACAAATATGTTCTATCACGTTCAGATCTGGGGACTTGGGTGGGAATGGCAACATTCCATACTCAGATGAATGTTCCTCTAACCATAATGGCGCGTTCCGACACTTGTGTGGAGGTGCATTGTCTTGTTGGAACAGGCCCAACTCATCAGCATGAATGCAGGACATGAACGGGTGTACCTTGTCAGAAAGGATGCGTACATAGCGTTGGCCGGTCACAGACGTTTGTAGACGTACCAGAGGTCCCAGTGAAGTCCAGCTAAACACACCCCATACCATTTCGGACCCCCACCAGCCGGTACAATTCCCTGTTGACAGGCGGGATTCATGGCTTCATGGGGTTTGCTCCACTCACGAATCCTTCCATCTGCCCGATACAGTTGGAAACGCGACTCGTCAGTCCAGGCTACTTGTTTCCAGTCATCAATTGTCCAGTGGCGGTGTTGAGGTTCCCAAGTGAGCCACATAGCTCTGTGTCGTGCACCCATCAAGGGGACTCGAGTTGGGCGTCGGCTCCCAAAGCCCATATCGTGCAGGGTACGTTGCAGAGTCCGGACGCTGATGCTTGTTGAGGCTCCAGCATTGAATTCCGATGATACCTGCGAGAGTGTTGCACGCCTATCGCGTGAAAGGAATCTTGACAGCCGACGATGGTCACGTTCACCCAATGTCTTTTTACGGCCACACTGGTATCGTAGGTGGGAGGTTTTGCTAGAATTCTTGTAGTCACGGTACACCCTTGCAATGGTCGTCCGTGAAAATCCGAACTTCGTGTCCACCTCCGAAACACTATGGCCCATCTCACGAGCGCCAACTATGACACTACGTTGAAAATCGCTTAAATCGTTATTACTTGTCATTTTCATGCCGAAAACAGCTCTGACAGCTGGCAAGGATATCTATCGCTTTATATACGCACTGGCGGACGTACGCGCATAGGTGACGTTGCTATGTATTTTGCATAAGCTCGCCTGCACCAGTTTTTATGGCACTTCAGTGTATATAGCAGATGTTCCAGAAAAACTGAGGGTAAAATCACACATAATGAAGAAATATAGGTACAGTAAAATATATGTTATTCTTTCTCAAAGTATCTTTCCTCGGATGATATGCAACGGTTCCATCATTCAGTCTACTTTTCAAAGCATCTGGTGAAGGCATTTGTGGAAGCTGCTTTAGCGACCCCTGTACAGCTTGAATAACGACAGCATTTGTGTTGAATGGGGCGCCACGGAACTTCTCGTTCATTGTTGGAAACAACCAGAAAGCGCACGGGGCTAGGGCAGGACTGTAGGCAGGCTGTGGCATGATTTCAATACTGCATTTCGTAAGACATTGTTGAACACAAGGAGCCGCATGTGGGCGGGCGTTATCATGGTGTAAGCGTAGGGTCCACTAGCCCACCAGTTCCAGTCACTTAATCGATATGTGACGTCGCAGACGCTTCAAGACTGAAATGTAATACTCAGCATTGACAGTAGTTTGTGGATGAACGGCATGCTGGTAGACTACACCTTTATGATCAAAGAAAATTATCATCACCACCTTCCCAGCTGATTTGGTTTGGCGAACGTTTTTCGGAGGAGGCGAGCCTATGTGTTTCCATACACTCGTTGCGCGCTTCGTGAGGGCGTCGAAATAGTGGATCCATGTTTCATCGGCAGTTATTACTGTGTTTAGAAAGTCTGGATCCTTTACAAACATTTGTTTCCACTCATGATACACCTGAACTCTGGCTAACAATTGTTCTCTCATCAGGTGATGAGGTACCTATCTGGAACACACACGATGCAGCAGTAATTTGTCTCGTAGAATGCGGAAGCCGACGCTTTTGAAATATTAGTTGACGCCGCTATGTCTTCACACGTCATTCTTCGATCTTTTTGCAGGATTGTCCAAACAGTGTTAACAATACGCTCCGTAACAAAACTCATCATGCCTAGGAGCAAGTTTTGCCGACATACGCCCTTTTTTGAAATTATGATGCCAAATTTAAAATCGTTGACTGACCCAAACATTTATCTTTGTGAGCTTTTTTCATTAAATCAGCTGCTTGTGGAGCCGTTTTTCTCAAATGATTACAAAATTTTATCGTACAACACATTTCACTTATTAAATCTGAATCACTCACCTCCATACCTCATGGCGAAATGCAGGCGTACCTTAAACAACTGCGCAATAACAAAACCAGAATGGTCTTCCACGGCTAATAACTGTTGCCATAGATACTTCCTTAATTCAGTTAGTCGTCTGCGTTGTTATTTTTCCCCTTCGCACTGTAGCAACGCAGAAAAAGAAAATACTCTCAGCTTTTATGAAACTGCCTTTGTATATGCTGTATCACCTCATTCTAGATTCCATTAAATAATTCATATAGGCATAATAGATTCAGGGCTAACAAACGAAAGGGAAACTGTACTGCGTTTATAAAGATTTACGGAGTGTGTTCATCAATTCATCGTTGTGTGCTAAACGACACACCGGTGATCGCTCCTGCTCTTCCAGTATGCTAATATAAACTCCGTTCGTCTCGAAATGCCAACGAACATACCGCAAGCATCAACCACCATATCTTGGCAGACAAGGAAAACACTTCCAAGAAACGACCCATCGGTGTGTCGTACATCACTGCATTGAATCAGTAAACGTTCCACCCGTGGGTCGTAGCGCACCACAAAAAAAACACCGAAAAATGTCGCCGCAGCGAACGTGTTAAGCTACGCCGGCAAGGACTTATCACTACTCTTGACAGAAGAACTGTCAACACTCGTTGGACAACCGAATTACTAGAAGATTTAAGGTGGACGTCAAGTAGTTTTGCTTCCTATACTTCCAATGGAAAAACTTCTGTACACATTTTCTTCACAATTAATGCGTTTCCAAGGATGAATTTGAACATCGATTAAAATAGCTTCATTTTATAACTTGGAATACTTAATATTTTCTAAAACATAACCATAATTATGCAATCTAACATTTGCTTTTTGTCTTCTGACGTCATCAAAGTACAGGTCGCGCCATCTTTTTTCTGGTTTCAACACCACCAAAGGAAAAGTTATTGATTTTAAATATAATTATGGTTATGTTTTAGAAAATATTAAGTATTCCAAGTTATGATATGAAGTTTTTTTAATCGATGTTCAAATTTTCGTCCTTGGGAAAACACTAATTGTGAAGGAAATGTGTACAAAAGTTTTTCCATTGGAAGTATAGCAAGAAAAGTTACTTGACGTCCACCTTAAGAGGAGAATTGCTGGAGAAAGCGATTTATGGAGGAGACTTGAGGAGGCCTTTATCCAGCGATGAAATGAGAATGGTTGTTTTTGGTAATGATGAAAGATATGTTTACAGTTTTAATTACTCTCGGTTTAGCTGCACTTCAGTTGCTCATCAGTTTTTTTATCATCTGGAGCATAATAAATCGTTAACTGTTTTTTATTCGAGTGTCTTAAAGGCCGCATCTAAAAAAGAGAACGGAAGAGCACATTCTCAGAACTTCCAGAAAATCATCTGAAATGGACGGAAGTATATTTCTTTCGGAGAAAGCGTAAGTTTTTGTATTACTGTATGAATGCCTATTTCCTCCTACCCACTAAGATGTTTGCAACAAATGAGAAAAGTTAGGAAGAGCTTTTTTATTCTTGAATGGATGTTTTATCGATATTTCCTCCGAGACGATCATCGTTAGACAGGCCAACTTCTGAATTATGTATAACCGGAGACGCTTATTGCGTGGCATCTTTCTTATTTATTTAGTTATTTACATTTTTTATTCTTATAGTTTCGTAAAAAAGTTCAAGTCTGTGAATTTAAAACAGCAGCTGTTGGAGATGAGATTCCCAGGGAAAAAAAAAGGATTTAATCGGACAGAATCTGTGTCTAGAAAAATACAGTTTGAAATAAAAGTAGCACTAAGAGAAAAAGGTTACATAAGTACATGCGCTATCAAGGTTTAAAAATAAAACCTTAAGTGAATTCCTTATGATCGAATTCTAGCATGTATCGCGACTGAATAAAATAATTAGACACAATTTCTTTAGCACTAAGAGTATCCTGAAAGAAATGCATCCTTCTTAATAACTTTTGAAATGTTGAAGTGATTTTAATGAAACTGCTCTGAAATATACACTATCTACCAACAAGTAATTGGACACCCCTGCAATCGACGATATCTGCGGTCCTGATACACGTCACGGCCGCCGCCGTTAAATATCGTGTGAGAAACAACAACGCAATAAGTCGCATGCAAGATGCCACGCACTTCGGAGCTCTCTGATTTCGAGAAAGGTGTAATCGTTGGGTATCACAGAAATGGCCGATCCATACGTGACATATCCAGCGAGTTGAAGTACCCATAATCGACAGTGGTCTACGTGATTGGCAAGTGGAAGATGAGAGGTGACTGTCGGAATGTGCCCGGACCCGGCAGACCCACAGAACTGGGAGTTAGAGACCGACGGGTGTTGGCCAGAGAAATTTGGAAGAACCGCACCATATCAATGAGCCACATCCGAGAGGAGTTTCAACAGGCATTTGGTTGTGTTCTTTCGATGAATACCATCCGTAAGGAAGCCCATCTGCTCGGTTATCATGAACGTGCTGCCGCCCACAAGCCTTTGATCACCAAGTCCAATAGCGCTGCTCGGCTAACGTGGTGCAAAGAACATCGACAGTGCACCGTTGAACAGTGGAAACAGGTTCTCTGGAGCGACGAATCAAGGTTCGCCCCCTACCGTTCGGATGGCAGGGTCTGGGTTTGGCGTCTGCCTGGAGAACGCCTCCTGCCGAAATGTATTGTGCCAACTGTGAAGTTCGGCGGCGGTGGAATTATGCTATGGGGGTGTTTCTCCTGGTATGGCACGGGACCCTTGGTCGCAATTCCTGGTAGACTCAACGCCGAGACCTACTGCACCGTCTTGGATGACCATGCGCTTCCTACGTTGTGGCAGTTTTACGGGGTGGACCCATGTTACTTTCAGGATGACAATGCCACCTGTCATGTTGCGAGGTCCACCATGGCTTGGTTTGGTGACAATGGGGTTAATCGAATGGACTGGCCTGCCCAGAGCCCGGACCTTAACCCTATCGAGCACCTCTGGGACGAGTTGGAGCGTCGACTTAAGGGATGCCCCCACCGCCCGAAATCGGTGAAGGAACTGACCTGTCTTCTCCAAGCCGAGTGGAAGAAAATACCGCTAGCCGTCGTACAACGCCTGGTTGAGAGTATGCCCCGGAGGGTCGCAGCTGTAATCGCCGCTCGTCGAGGCTCCACCAACTATTGAAGGTGAATAAACTTCGTTTTCCTTTGCTATCACAGGTGTCCAATTACTTGTTGGTAGATAGTGTACTATAATATGTGAACAGCGTGGGAACAAACTTTTTTTGGAATCGGAAATAAAGATCATGAATGACAGAGAAAAGCAGCGAGCCGTAATTGAATTCCTTGAAAAAGAGAGATATGAGGCTCCAGAAATCGACAGGAGTCTCTCGGCGGTGTACGGAGCTGCCACAATCGATATCAGTAATGTCCTAAGATGGGTAATGAGGTTTTGAGAGGGATAAATTTCAGTGTCGGACAAACAACGGAGTGGAAGACCCGCAACTGCAGTGACAGATGTCAACAGGCAAGGAGTGAAAGACCTCCTCACAGCTGATCGTCGTGTCACCATCCAGGAGTTGTGTGATGCAATTCATTGTGGTCATAGACTATGGAGATATTAATTAGGGATTTGGGCTACAGAAGTATTTGTTCAAAGTGGACCCCAAGAAACCTAACATGTGAACAATGTGAGATAAGGGTGGACATGTGCCGGTATCTCTTGGACTGTTATGAGTGGGAAGGTGAGGTGTTTTTCTCTAGTACTGAGACGGGGGATGAAACCTGGGTGTTCTTTCATGACCCAGAAACAAAACGTGCGTCAACGGAATAACACCGCACATCTTCATCTCGACAGAAAAAGGTGAAGATAACTCAATCAGCAGGGAAAGTGATGGTGACAATTTTTTGGGACAAACGTGGTGTCATTTTGACTGATTTCCTTGCACGGGGTGAAACAATAAACAGTGCTCACCATGTGCAGACATTGAAGAAGCTAAAGGAAGCCATCAGAAGGAAAAGACGTGAAATTCCACTTCATAGTGTTGTTTTACACCATGATAACTCACCTCAATGGAGACTTCTCAGGCTATTGCCAAACTGGAGTGAACGGTGAAGCCCAAGCCTCGTACAGTCCTGATTTGGCTCCCTCAGACTTTTTTCTGTTTGCCTCTTTGAAAAACACCCTTCTTAGGGAACGTTTTGACGATGTGACAGACGTTAAACTGGCTGTGAAGTCATGGGTGAAACGAGAGCCTCAGGAATTTTTCCAAAATGTATGTTACCTATGGGTTCAAAGATGGCGGAATGTATAGGAAGTAATGGGCAATACTTTGAATAGGCTAGCATTATTAGCAATATGTCAAAGTAGTTCGCCACCAAGTTTCACATTTTTGCAGAAAGAAGTAAAAATCTTATGAGGGAAGAGGCGTTACTTTCAGGATGCCCTTTGTAAGTAACCAAGTTCTTGTTAGCACGCTATTCCTAAACAAGAAAGATGACACCGAATTTACGGTTGTAATAAGCACATCATTTGTATCGTTTCCGATGCGAATAAATTTTTCAAAGTTATTCATAGTCAACGGAATCGATTAGAAAAAAATTACGCAATACCGTATTTCTACAATCAGTAAAACATCCAGTAATAGAAACAGCTACTTACTCCTACCTGCGGGTAAAAACTATGCTACCAAAATTGACAAATGGTGCACAAAAAGTTTCTCAAAGCAAAGGAAAAATAACGAGAGACAAACAAATTTTCAAATCGAACAGTTAAAACAAAAAATGTAGAACGAAACATGATATACACTGACGGAAAAAAATCCCAACACCAAGAAGGGGTTGTGTTAGATAAACGACAGTTGGTAGGCGGTGAGAGTACATCTGTAAGATGACGTCTATGAAAATTTCGCGCTCGGCGCATACGCGTGGAGCTAGTAGCGCTCCTCGGAACATGCAAAGCGGGTTTGCTGTAAATACGCGCTGTAACGTTCGTGAGCGTTAGTTATCGTTGAGATTCGACGTAGTGTGTTGATGTTAGTCAAGAATGCCTTTAAGAAGACGAAGAAGCCATTATCAACAGCTCACGGAGTTTGAACGAGGTCGTGTAATAGGGCTACGAGAAGGTGGATTTTCGTTCCGCAATATTGCAGAACGACTTGGCAGGAATGTAGCCACTGTGCATGATTGTTGGCAGCGGTGGTCAAGGGAAGGTACTGATTCAAGAAGACCGGGTTCCGGCCGTCCACGTGGCACTACTGAGAAGGAAAACCGCCGTGTACGGCGTATGGCCGTGGAGCATCGTACTGCCTCTGTGGCAGCAATTCGAGCTACAGTTGCCACCATAGTGACACAACGAACTGTTAAAAATTGGTTACTTGAAGGACAGCTCCGAGCCAGGCGCCCTGTAGCGTGCATTCCACTTACTCCAAAACCACTGACGTTTGCGACGTCAGTGGTGTCAAGCTAGAGCTCATTGGAGGACGGAGTAAAGATCTGTTGTGTTTTCTGATGAAAGCTGGTTCTGCCTGGGTGCCAGTGATGGCCGTGTGTTGGTTAGAAGGAGGCCAGGTGAGCGCCTGCAACCAACCTGTCTGCGGCCGAGACACACTGGACCTACACCTGGAGTTATGGTCTGGGGAGCAATTTCCTATGACAGCAGGAACACTCTCGTGGTTATCCCACGCACCCTGACGGCACAGTTGTACGTCGGTCAGGTGATTCAACCTGTTGTGCTGCCATTCATGAGCAGCATTCCAGGGGTGTTTTCCAACTGGATAACGCTCGCCCGCATACCGCTGTTGTAACCCAACATGCTCTACAGAGTGTCAACATGTTGCCGTGGCCTGCTAGATCCACAGATCTTTCACCAATCGAGCACGTATGGGACATCATTGGACGACAACTCCAGCGTCACCCCCAACCAGCATTAACTGTCCCTGTATTGACCGACCAAGTGCAACCGGCATGGAACTCCATCCCACAAACTGACATCCAGCACCTGTACGACACAATGCATGAACGTTTGCGGGCTTGCATTCAACATTCTGGCGGTTACACCGGTTATTAATGTACCAGCATTTCACATTTAAAATGGCTCTTCTCGCGCTTACAATAAGCTATGATCTTGAAACCTTAATCGATTAAATATGTTACCTATACAAATGTATTGCCGCCGTTTCATTCCTCTACAACTATTTTTTCGTGGTGTTGGGATTTTTTTCCCGTCAGTGTCTAAATCTACGCACCCTAGCTGAAGAATTTTGCATAATGGAAGAGTTGAAAATATGCGAACATTATTCTTCATAGCAAAAGTTATGCTAAGAAAAAATAATTTTTCAAATACGTCTCTCGGAAGCAGAGATACCGACAAAAAAGATTTGAACTTTACATACTCCAGGGGGAAAACTGTGCATTATTTATAGAGGATAATGTTCCCTTTTCTTTATTGTATCCGCTGGTGGATACGGGGTCAGCGTTCGTGACTGCCACGGAGGAACCTCAGGCTCGATCCCGGGCAGGTACGAACGCTCGAAACACTAAATAGCCACCCTGCGTCGGGTGGAAACGTTAAGCGGTCGGACCCCGGGTACTGTCCCCTTCCCCCAGTAATAAATAATGGCGTCTTCCTCCCCCTTTCTACCTTGCTTCCGTATCGCTTTCCTATCGGGCACTCTAGCGGAAATCTCATAGCTTCCTATTCCTAAGGGTTGTTTAAGACCTGGGGTCAGGCACTCCCTTCCTAAAATCCTCTACATCTGATCTGTTTTTTTTTATTGTATCGAATGGCATACAGGGAGAAAAGAAAATTTCAATCGGGATTTTATCAGCGGAGATTCAAAGAAAAGTACACAAGCACCACCTAGCAACAAAGCTGTGAACTACTGAAAACTCCGCAAGTACAAAAGTAAAATGTTCCACAAGGTAAATGGTATCCGGTGTTAAGTTTTTTATTTTTTATTTTAAACGGATATTTAGAAGCAAAGCTATTCAAATACGTCTAATAATATGCTTTGCCGGAAATATGTAGTTTTTCCTTCCACGGAATACTTTTTGTGGGTACTAACCACGACTGACCGTGAGCACCCCTCCAGCTTTGCCGTCTTGGAAATTCTCTGACCCAGTCGTCTATCCACTGCAATTTGGTTGTCAAACTCGCTTATGTCCGCTGCCTTTCCCATTTGAATAACAAGAATAACACTGATTAAGAGAGCTCAGTACATATGCTATTTTTATCGTTTCACGGCCTTCACGCGCGCCGTAGTTTACCTGCAGTTGCTTCTAATTTCATAAAGATACGCTGGTTATAATGTTTTGGTAGTTCGATGGATATCAACAGGCTTTAACAATCTTTCGCAATGTCAATATTTATTGGCTTGGTGCGAACGAAATGTCCTGCAAAGGACCACCACACGTGCACGGCAAGAACGGAAAAGTAGGACAACTTACCTAGGCAAAATAATCCCCCTCGGCATCGACACATAGTTGTCATCTGTTCGGCAAGGCCATGATCCCAGAACAAAAAAGTCTTGTGGCTGGGACCCGAAGAAGTCATCAACTGCGCGTTGAACCTCGTTGTCTGTCGTGAACTGTTTCCCGGACAGGAAGTAAGCCATGTGACGAAACAGTTGATAGTCTGTCGGAGACAAGTCCGGGTAATAGGCAGGATGAAGCAGTGCTTCACAGTCCAAGGCACTTTGTGTCAGCTTCGTTCGTTGCGCGACATGAGGGCGCGGTTGTCCTGGAGCAGAAGAACACCATGTCTGTTGACCAAAGCCGATTGTTTCTGCAGCAATTTCCGGTGCATATGGTATAATTCAGCGCAATAACGTTTTCCAGTGATGGTTTGGCCTCTTGTCAAGAAACTCCGATGACTTATCGCGGCTGTGGACCACCAGACAAGGAGCTTCACCTTCTTGGTGTATAGGGGTGGCTTAGGATGCCGTCCAGCAGGCTGTGCCTTGCTTAACCATTGTGCAGATCGTTTCCAATTATCATAAAGGACCAACTTCTCGTAGCAGGTGACGATTTGATACAGTAGAAGTTCCTGTTTATTCCTGGCAAGCATCAACGTGCAGACTTCCAAATGTCTAGTCTTGTTGGCAGTTGTCAACTCATTCGGCAGCCACATGACCAGATTTTTGACCTTACCCAGCGCAGCCAGACGCCGAACAACTATCGTGTGGTGAACACCTACCTGTGCCGCTATCTCACGACACATTTTTCGGGGTCCGCTTCAACCACACGAAACAGAACATCGTCAGAAACAGCAACAGGCCGGTGATCATGTGCTTCATTTTGCAGGTCCGTTTCTCCGCTTCAAAACTTCTCAAACCATCGCCAAATGGTTCGTTCGTTAGCTGTATTCTCCCAAAACGCTTTGTTAATGTTTAGAGTGGCAATTCCTACAGAATGGCCCAGATTAAATTCATACAGGAAGATGACTCTCAATTACAGCGTCTGCACGTTTCCTTTGCAAGCCACGTTACGTCCAAACAACCACGCCTGAACCTTGTTCTTCACACACGTGATAGCTATTTATAGTAACTCTGTGACGCAATATCCAGAACACCTGTGGATGGTTCCATTCCGCTGTGGTAGGGGTATGTCTCCACTGCTCGTTCGCGCCGGACATTTCATGCCCACCAACCCAATACAATCTACTCGCAGAATCTAATATCTATTGTTCACAAAGTGTTTGCGGCCTTCATAGATTTAAAGAAAGCTTATGACAGAGTAAATAAGATATGACATGACTGGGAATTACTTAATAGTGTCAAATCCATGTACGCTGGCAGTAGAGCATGTGTACGAGTGAATCGTGTTTTATCGAATGGTTTTCTATTGGTGCAGGAGTCAGACATGGTTGTGTAATGTCATCCAGGCTGTTTAATATATTTATGGATGCATGCATGCGTGATGTCAAATGGATAATACTGGTTTAATGGATAACACTGGTTTATGTTTAATGGATAATACTGGTAATATGCGTGTGTGCAGAACGCTCTATGTTGATGAAACAGTCCTTTTGGCAGAGAGCAAAAGTGAATTGCATAGTATGTTGTCCCGGATGTACGAAGTTTTCATGAAATTCCAACTCAGTATAAATAAGGGTAAAACCAAAGTTATGGTTTTTGAACGAGAAACTGTTTGTATTGAATGCAAAATAAGTCTTAATGGAACAGAGACTAGACTGGTGAATGAGTATGTATATTCAGGAGGTATGTTTGACAGAGAGAACAAATTAGATGACGAAATTAGTAGGTGAGTGAATTCTTCATTGAAAGTCATAGCTGCCTTAGGAGGATTTCACAGGAATAATGGGTTCTCAGGGAAGTCCCGAATGGCTGTGTATGAAAGTGTAATTGTTCCTACTCTGACGTACTACAGTGAAACCCGAGTACTGTAGAAATGACATAGGAGTCGTTTGTATGCTGGAGAAAGGCGTTACTTAAAGGGGGTTTGTGGCAAGACCCGTTCTGAACGTGTAAGGAAGGAATATGTTTTGCACTTGTGTAATCTGAAGCAAAATATTGCTAGCAAGGTGGAGACTAATATTCTTCGGTGGTTTGGCCATGCTGAAAAAATGAGTGATGAGGTGCTTACTTAGAGAATTTATTCAGCCCAAGTGGCAGGAAAGAAAGGTAGAGGAAGGCCAAGGAAATCATGGGAGGACCAGATTCAGGAATGTCTGCTTGAGAAAAAGATTATGAGTATGAAGTACAAAAGGTTGTGTGTGCGGCGTGTGATGGATGCTAATGAAGCTCGAGCTGTCTGCCGAGATCGTTGTACATGGAGACCTTTCGTACACCAACAGTAAGTAAATTCTAGTTCTAGCAGTTAAAATATTTACTTGGCACATGGATTTTTTTTTTGAGAAGACAACCTCTGAATCGCAGAGAACAGCTTAATGACATGTATACTGAAGTACACCAGTCTAATACTTGGTAGGTCCCCCACGGGAACGCAGGATTGCAGAAATACGACGGGGCATGGACTCCACTAGCTTCTGGAAATATGCTGTAGGCAATGCACACCATACTTCCTGCAGAGCGTTCCACAATTCAGGTGTATTCCTAGGTCTCGGATTCCTGTGTTCGAAAGCTCGTTGAATGGCATCACAAATATGTTCTATCACGTTCAGGTCTGGGGACTTGGGTGGGAATGGCAACATTTCATACTCAGATGAATGTTCCTCTAACCATAATGTCGCGTCCCGACACTTGTGTGGAGGTGCATTGTCTTGTTGGAACAGGCCCAACTCATCAGCATGAATGCAGGGCATGAACGGGTGTACCTTGTCAGAAAGGATGCGTACATAGCGTTGGCCGGTCACAGACGTTTGTAGACGTACCAGGGGTCCCAGTGAAGTCCAGCTAAACACACCCCATACCATTTTGGACCCCCCACCAGCCGGTACAATTCCCTGTTGACAGGCGGGATTCATGGCTTCATGGGGTTTGCTCCACACACGAATCCTTCCATCTGCCCGATACAGTTGGAAACGCGACTCGTCAGACCAGGCTACTTGTTTCCAGTCATCAAGTGTCCAGTGGCGGTGTTGCTGTACCCAAGCGAGGCACATAGCTCTGTGTCGTGCACCCATCAAGGGGACTCGAGTTGGGCGTCGGCTCCCAAAGCCGCGCAGGGTAGGTTGCACAGTCCGGACGCTGATGCTTGTTGAGGCTCCTGCATTGAATTCCGATGATACCTGCGAGAGTGTGACACGTCTATCGCGTGAAACGATTCTTGACAGCTCGACGATGGCCACGTTCACCCAATGTCTTTTTACGGCCACACTGGTATCGTAGGTTGGAGGTTTTGCCGGAATTCTTGTAGTTACGGTACACCCTTGTAATGGTCGTCCGTGAAAATCCGAACTTCGTTTCTACCTCCGAAATACTATGTCCCATCTCACGAGCGCCAACTATGATACCGCGTTGAAAATCCCTTAAATCGTTATTACTTGTCTTTCTCATGCCGAAAACAGTTCTGACAGCTGGCAAGGACGTCTGTCGCTTTATATACGCACTGGCGGACGCAACCGAGTACGCGCATAGGTGACGTTGCTATGTATTTTGCATAAGCTCGTCTGTACCAGTTTTTCTGGAACTTCAGTGTATGTATGTATGTATGTTAGGGTGGCCCTTATTTTTGAAGTTTTGAAATGTTGTTGGCTGACCCTCCTACATTGTTCTACCATATAAAAACATATTTTTTTGTAAAGTTTCAGTCAGATTTGACTATATTTAGAGGTCACTCAAGTCAGTTGAAATATTCACTTATCGTATTATCACCGTCGCCTGATTCTCCAGTCACCTTCTCTTGTCTTATTAGACTTAAGTGTCAATTAAATACTCCACATAAATAAGGTGATGTCTATTTTTATTTCTTATAGTTGGAAAATTCTGTACAGTTCCAGAAACAAGCTTGCCTATATAAACCTTGAAGTAGACAATTCGTGAGAGTTGCAGGGCGGCCATATTTCAGCGTGGCCATATTGGTAAAAACTGTTCGGGGAAGCAATGTTTCGTTCAGTGAGAAAACGTGTAACCAAGAAGTAGTGTAATTTACATAGAAAAAGGAAACTGCTGTGTTTTGGAAAAAGGCCCGTATTCCCATTCGCCATGAACAGGATTGTATCAAGAAATTGGAGAAACTTCATGAAAAGTGTCTCAAGCTAAAAAAAATTACAAAAGGAAAACAAAACGTGTCTACAAGTCCAAAAAAGCTATGCTTCGCTCTCTTAATGAAAAGAACGGGGTCGACGAACCTCTAAATGTATCAAGCTGAGTGGCAAGATTTCTCATGATATGAAGATTGAAGATTTTGTGACAAAAAACAATATGAATTTCTTTAATCGCCTTAATATCCCAAGATATTATTTAGATTTAGATCCTGAATTGGCCAGCCCGGTGGCGCAGTGGTCTAAGTCATGGCTTCTGATCATTCGTCCGAGATGGGTACGAGGTTCGAATCACGGTGAGGCATGGATGCTGTGTTTGTCTTACGGCGCTCTCTCTCTCCCTTCCCTGGAACCAGTGGACCTAAATTAGGGACGAACAACTGCTTATATTGTAGCTCATGGTGGTAGTTAAACCTCTAATAAAAAAACAGAGAATGAAGACCAAAAACAATATTTATTACAAGTTGTAGAACAACACAGGTGTTGTTATCCCGACTGCAGGAAAAAAAAAACCTAATCTCAGATGAGTCAAGTTACAAGGAACTCTGATTTAAGTGATTAAGTGATTTTCTCAGTGTTAACAATGATTATTACTTCAAGCGGAAATAATGTTCTGTTGTCTTTGATAGGCAAAATTAATTTAGATAAGGATTTGTGTTTGGAATTTTTCAGAGTATTTAATAATTTAGTATTTCTGCTCTAATTGCTGTATAATTTTATGATGTACAATATATGCAATCACAAGTACAATTTCGAGCGTATTAAGCTGCCACTAAATGTTAATTAAAATGGTAGAAATTTTACACACATTATTTTTTTACATCGAGGAACACTGGGAGGGGGGGTCAGAGCATATAAACTTTTGAAAAAAAAATCATATTATTTTAAGGACCACCTTAATGTATGTATGTATGTACAATCTACTTGCAATCTCTCGATATCTCTACAACTCCACTTTATTACATTCAATGCCATTTTTTCTTGCTGTGAATCAGCGTGGCCATATTGGTGAAAATTGTTCGGGGAAGTGATGTTTCGTTCAGGGAGAAAACGTGTAACCAAGAAGTAGTGTAATTTACATAGAAAAACAAAAACTCAAAAAGAAAGTAATTTAGAGGTGCATGGCACATCATCATTCCCTGACTTATTATTTGAAAAAATAATGGGAAATAGAATGCCTTTAAGCTTTTGAAACACTAGGCAAAGAAATGCTGTGATTCTCTTCCAATTTTGCTGCCACTTTTCAGAAAATCTGGGCATCACTGGGAGCACGCAGATGACATGTGCTTAATAAGGTGTTCTTGTAAATAGTTGTCGATCGCGTGTCTCGGCTGTTCATGTTGACCACGGTTGGTCACCTAGCGGTAGGGAATGATTATTGATTGAAATCCCAGTTGCTCATACATATTAGGAATCCTGGTTTCTCACATACCTCTCGTGCGAGGAAGTGTCTCAGTGCTCATGTCGAAAATCTACCTTCCGTGACGAATTCAGTAAACCTGCGTTGAGTCATGATGATACATCACACTGGACTTAATGATGACAGGGCTCGTAGGGATATCCGTCAGCATTCTATATACTGTAACGACATGTTGATGTTTACGAACGTTATTGATCTTGGCGTACTAAATTAAAGGAAGTTCAATCAATGAAGGTAGAAATATTCTTCATAATACATGGAAAATGCACAGAATATTCAAGCAAAGCAAACTGAATTTGCTTGTACCACTTACTGATGATGCGGGGGTCGATTCCCGATCCAGGACGATTGAAGTTTTCTGAGAAGTTTTATATGGATGGCCAGTAAGTGGTACAAGCAAATTCAGTTAGCTTTGCTTGAATATTATGTGCATTTCTCATGTACTATGAAGAATGTTTCTTTCTTCATTGATTTATCTGTGGTACTGTGATTTCCAACCTACAGTAGTGGCTAAAAATGTGGAAACCTTTTGGAAATAGTGTATTTTTGAGGTTTGATGGCTCATAACATAACTTTTGTATGGAGTAATACCATAAAATTATATATCAATGGAAAGATAATGTCATCAAGAATGTAATGCAATAACTTTTACGAAGGATTATATATTACAACAGCAGTTATAAAGAAGAAAAGTGAAGCACATTGCAAAAATGAGATATACAAAAATGCTCACCATGTCAGTTAATACTTAGTTGGGTAACCTTTAGCGATAATTACGGCCTTACAACGCCTTCCCGTGGAGTAAACCAAGTTTTTTAGCTCTGCAGCTGTTATAATGGGAAACCAAGATTGAATTATTGCTTCTGTTAATTGGGTTTTATTGCTGGGTTGCTTCTGACTAACAAGTTTCTTTAGTCGGCTCCATAGATTTTCGATGGGATTAAAAGGTCTGGGCTATTTCCCAGGCCATTCCAGCAGTGGAATATCTTGATACCACTTTTTGCACACAGCAGCAACATGACATGGATCTGAACACTGTTGAATATAAATGCTTCATTATCTTGGAAAAGATCACGTGCGGAAGGCTTCAGTTTGGGCTCAAGTACGTATTTCATTAATGTATTTTTGGTCATTTATATTCCCATTAATCACGCAAATTCTGCCCACACCTTTTGATGTCATACAAGCGCAGATCATAACACTAACTAGGTGTTTCACGGTACATGTAATGCAATTAGGATGCAAATCTTCTCCGATTCTTCTCCTTACGTATTTTATGCCATCACTACCAAACAGGGAGATTTTGGTCTCATCACTCCAAATAACACTGCCCCATTGTTCCGCTGTCCAGTTAACATGGGTTTTAGCCCAGTGTAATCTTTTCAACCTGTGTTTGAGAGATAAAAATGGCTTTTTTTCGTGGAATTCTAGCTTTTACACCAAATTCCTGCAGTCTGGCCCAACAGTCCTTGCATTCAACTTCACATTGCATTGCTCCATTTCATCTTGTATACACCCAGATGATTTTTTTCTGTCACCTAGGCACAGTCTTTTAATTCTTCTATCATCACTTGCTGTTGTGCACCTTTTCCTGCCTTTACCAGTCTGGTTTTGTAGTGACCGAGTGTCCTTATACCTCTTCAAAAATTTAGAAATGCCACCTTTGGTTAAGCTTCCACCATTTTTTCTTCTAATTTCTTCATAACTGAAGCCTTGTTCACTTATAGTACTATTTTACATCGCTTTTTGGATGACCAGTCAACTCTTTGCGCCATTTCTTTAATTTTATTACGTTTTACAAGCTCACTAAATGAAAGAACAAAAGAAAAATCAACCAACTTGATAGCAATCACATAACACACTGACAAATGTCCTCCTCTCATCTCCAATACATGACATCAATAGCTGAATCCTACTGTGACCTGATTGGCTCATTGCCAAAAAACAAGATGACACCTGATTGGCTCATTGCCAAAAAACAAGATGACACCTGATTGGCTCATTGCCAAAAAACAAGATGACACCTGATTGGCTCATTGCCAAAAAACAAGATGACACCTGATTGGCTCTCTAAACACTCATGCTCATTGGCTACATTCAAATGAAGGAAAGCTACTTCATATCAACCTAAGCAAGTTGTGCTTCCTTTTTCTGGTTATTTGGCTATGACGTTTCACAGAATACAGATCATTTAACAAACTTTGTTGTATTACATTTTTGATGAAATTATCTTTCCATTGATATACACCCTGATTCATAAAGAAGTGTACAGTTTCCAGATGCTGTAAAACAGTAACAGTTGAAGACACGGACTACAACTGCGAACCGTTGGGTAGATGTACTCATAAAGTTTGTGTCCCGCTACTGGAGGAAATGACCTAGGCGATAGCGCGCGTGTCACGTGACTAGTCAGTCAAAATGGCAGCGTCTGCAGTGAAGAAGGCGTTTTGTGTTCTTGAATTGAGCAAAATGGAATCTGTAACTGTTGTGGAACAACATTTTCGATCACGATTCGGAAAAGAACCTCCAACCAGAAAATCTATCTACGATTGGCATAAAAAATTTGAAACTACGGGGTGTTTGTGCAAACTTAAAAGTCCTGGACGGCCGCGTATATCGGAAGAAATCGTCTATAGTGTTTGCACCGCCATTCAACGAAGCCCGGGAAAATCAACGCGGAGGGTGAGTCGTGAAGTGCAGATTTCACAGCCCACTCTCTGGAGAATTTTGAGAAAGAAGCTGAAAATGATTCCATACAAAGTGCAGATGTTGCAAAATCTTACTGACTTTGACAAGACAAAGCGCTTTGAATTTTGTGCCGAAATGCAGCACCGTTTTGAAAATGACGATTTTGCCGATCACTTAGTTTTCACCGATGAAGCTACATTTCACTTGAGTGGTCAGGTAAACAAGCACAATGTTCGCTTTTGGGGAACGGAGAATCCCAGATTTACAGTGCAACACGTGCGAGATTCCCCTTAGGTAAATGTGTTCTGTGCTGTGTCCAAAAAGAAAGTGTGCGGCCACTTCTTTTTTCATGAGAAAACTGTCACGGGAGGCTCTTTTCTGGATATGTTAAGTTTTTGTTTGGTGCCAGAGTTGCAGGACGACAGTGACAACTTTATTCTCCAATTGTATGGTGCACCATTCAATTGGAGAATAAAGATTATCTCGATGAACATCTTCCTCACCGATGGATTGGACGAGCCGCGGACATGCCACTGACTCAATGGCCACCCAGAAGTCCTGACTTAACACCTTGTGACTTTTTCCTGTGAGGGTACGTAAAGGACAAGGTATTCGCCCCTCCCCTTCCTGTTGATCTACCGGAGCAGAAATAGCGTATCACAGCCACTATCACTGCACTTGATTCAGATATCTTACCTCGCGTTTGGGCGGAAATGGATTACCGGCTCGATGTGTGTCGTGTGACTAAGGGTGCACGCACAGAACATCTGTGACTGTCTCTAAAAAACTTAAAACATTCCTATACAATTTTGTTACAGGTAACATAAAATATCTTTCATTGTTCTTGTTTTATAGTGCGTTGAAACTGCATACTTCTTTATGAATTACCCTGTATAATTTTATGGTATTACTTCAAAAAAAAAAAAAGTGATGTTATGAGCCATCAAACCTCAAAAATACCCATTTTCCGAAAAGTTTCCACAATTTTGGCCATTACTGTACATCCGGCCGGATGGGAATTGGTTCAAAGCGCTCTGAGGAAGCAGGGAATCTTCGACTAGCGAAAATGTGAGGACTTTCAAATTCCTATGTCTCAGTTGCTTGGAACTTCACTGGCCTGGGAGCATGGTGTAATGGTTAGCATACTCGACCGGTAATCGGGAGATGCGGGGTTCGATTCCCGCTCCAGGACGATTGAAATTTTCAATTTTTCTGAGAAGTGTTACATGGATGACCAGTAAGTGGTACAGGCAAATTCAGTTTGCTTTGCTTGAATATTAAATCAAGTTTAATTCCGTGGGTAGACAAGCTTCAGAAAATTGAAATTTACATCGTCATGAAACGGAAATCGAAACTGCATCTCCCGAGTTAGGATAGAATATATTACCGGTTCAGGGTGGTGTAACAGTAACATAATCGAACTTAAATCGGGAGATGCGGGTTCAGTTCACGTTCGGGGACGATGTAATTTTCAAGTTTTCTAAGGCATATCTACGTGCATGATTAATTTGTCATCCATCTGCCCGTAACATCTATTTGACTGAAGTTTAATTCCGTTTTTCCGAACACACTTCGCAGTGGTCTAAGCGATGGCTTCGGATTATTCATCCGAGAGGGGTTCAGGTTCAAATCTCAGTGTGGCAAGGATGTTGCGTTTGTCTTACGGCACTGGCTCTCTCCCTTTCCTGGAACCAGTGGTCCTGAATTAGGGACAGGCGACTGCTTATAGCCCACTGAGTTGTTCACGGTGGTTGTTAAACCTTTAATTAAAAAAAAATCCTGAAATTTTGGAGCAGGAGATTTTATCGAACATGACTTCATCGAAGGTGAAATTATCGAAAACTAATTCATCGAATGAGCGCTTCACCGAAAGACGACTTTTTCGAAAGCTGTGAAACGAATATATCGAAATAACATTTTTTTCGGTGAATTCGTTTAATAACTTAGATATTTAGCATTATCACCTTTTCTTAATAGCAATTGTTAAACACCCCTTAAAACAGGCTCGTGATCAGCGCGATTAATAGTTGGGATGAATCATTTTCTGTATCAGGATAGAGTCTAACATTTCTTTGGTATAATGTTTAATGCGTGTAGGCACCCTAGAAAAGTCATTTTTGTTTTGTTTTACCTTTTTTTCTTTAACGTACACTTATCTGCTTTCCAAAAATGTTGAATTTAAGCAAAAAAACCAAGTAGAACATAAGATATGAATTTTTGGAAGTTTTATTATTTTAATATTTCCACCGGAAATGGTCTTCCATTTTGCGGAAAGTTGTGCAATTTTATCAAATTCAATTTAGGATTTTGGTTTTTACTTTAATTTCTTTTATTTAGCATTAACTAAAAACACTGAAGTGCCAAAAGTCATGAGATACGTACCTAGTATCGGGTAGGACTTCCTCTAGCCCGGCGAAGTGCAGCAACTCGACGTGGCATCGATTCCACAAGTGGCCGGAAAACATCTAGAAAGATGTTGAGCCATGCCGCCTGAACAGCCGCCCAGAGTCCCTTGATATACGTAAGGGCAGTATTTTGGGTGCGAATGGACTTTTCCACCATGTCCCATAAGTGCTCCACTGGGTTCATGTCGGGCGAACGTGGTGACCACACCATACGCCGGAAATGTCCAGAATGCTCCTCGAACCAATTTTGGACAATTTGGGACGATGACATGATGTATTGTTCGTCTGGTAAATCCTATCGTTGTTGATGTACATGAAGTCCACGAAGGGCTTCAAATGGTCACACAACAGAGCAACAAAGCGATTACCGGTTAATGACGTGTTTACGAGAACAAAAGGACGCAAACCATGCCACGTAAAGAAATCCCACATACATTATATTGACAAAAGTCACCGGACACCTAGAAAAGAACACACAACATAGTATTTATTGGCATACATTAGTATGATGTTGGTTCATATTTGGCCTTAATGCATGCACTGACCAGTCGAGACATGCTTTCGACAAGGTTTTGGAACATAGCGATAGGTATGCACTTCCATTCAGTACATAATGCTGCAGCTAACTGTTGCTTAGTAGTAGGCCTTGGTTCCAAACTTCTTTTGCGGCGCTCTAATTCATCCCATAGGTTCTCTAGGGGATTAAGATCAGGGCTCTGTGCTGACCAGTCCACACACGATACGGAATTTACGTCAAACCACGCCGTAACAGCCCTCGCTTTATAGCTCGGTGCAATATCCTGCTAGTAACAACAAGGCTCCGTTCCATAGTATTGCCACACAGTTGGTAGGGCATAATTGTACAGAATACCGAGGTAGACGTGCTGGTTAACAGGTTTGTCCACGATAACCAAAGGACCGGGACCATACCACGAAAAACACCCCTACACGAGTACACTGCAAGCTCCAAGCTTGACTGTAGGAAGAGTACACTGTGGTAAAAAGCGTACCCCAGGCTGCCGCCGTACCCTCACACGGCCATCAGACTGATGGATCGTGTGTCTGGATTCATCAGTCATTAGGACCGGTTTCCATTGATCTACGGTCCAAGATAAATGTTCCTTACACCATGATAAACAACGAGTAGGATTCCGAGAGGAGATGAAAGGCTTATGAGCAGCGGCACGACAACAGTAACCTATGGAATGAAGTTATCTGCGAACGGTAAGTGCACAACCGAGGTTTCAGCATTTTTACTCACCTATACAGTGAAGTCTTGTGCAGTACTCGTTCGATTAGCTGTAACGACTCTCCTGAGGCTTCGACGTCCTCTATCACGGATTTTCTTTATTCTGCCGGTACGTTTTGCTACTTCAGGCACGCCATGTGTCTTCCACTTATTCAGTATATCCAAAACAGTTGACTTGGGTATGTTTAAACGCCTCTCGGTTACTGTTATGGACAACCCACTAATATAACACCCGACAATCTTTCCTTTCTCAAACTCAGTTCTCTCCCACCACGGCATTTTCACTCAACCACACAGTGCGATATGATTGCGGTCAGCCGCAGGCTTGTTTTAAAACCGTCTACAGCTGTACCGCGCATTTTAACAACGCAGCGCATCCGTTCCTTTGCTTTTGAGGCGGTGACTGGTGACTTTTGTCAATATAGTGTAAGTAAGGGACCCGACCAACTTGCACAATGCTTTGTTGAGAGCTTTGGTCCATGGCCTCATGGGGTCTGTGCCACACTCAAATCCTACCATCAGCTCGTTACAACCGTGACTCATCGGACCACGCCACATGTTCTCAGTCTTCCAGGGTCCAATTACTGCGTTCACGGGCCCAGGTAAGGCGCTGTGTCCGATGTCGTGATGTTAACAAAGGCACTCCGGTGTGTGATTTGCGGTAATGTTGCAGGCCGGGTGGATGTTACTATGCGTGTCGGACGCCGTTGTTCATTATCGTCCAGCGCTCTTCGACGGTCACACCGACTTGCATTCTGGACGTTTTCCTTGAGTTTGTGTGGTCGAGATACACCCTTGAAATTGTTGCCCGTGTAAATCCAAATTTCGTGGTAATATCCGAGATGGAGTGACCCACCTCTCTGACGCCGACAATCATATCACTTTCGAAATCGCTTTAATCCTGAACTGAAAATGTTACTACCTGTGCTTGCCGAGATATCTGCCTCTATATACACTGAAGAGCAATTGAATTATAGATACCTGTCCAGTAACGAGTAGCACCACCTTTCGCCCTGATGACGGCGGCGATTCGTCTCGGCATGGACTCGACACGACACCGGAAGCGTTGGGAAGTCATACGAATCCACAACCCCTGAATAAGCTCCCATAGTTCACGAAGATTTGATGAACGGGGGGGGGGGGGGGAGTCAGAGCCTCGAATATCTCTCTCGATGGGATTGAGGTCAGGAGACCTAGCTGGGCAAGGAAGCGAGGTCACGTCGGTGAAGTGTTCATCCAACCATTCGGATACAATTCGGGAGCGATGGCACGGTGCATTGTCTTGTTGCAGGATGAGGTCCCCAGCGGGATGTTGAAGACGCACAAACGGGAGCAAAGGGTCGTCCAGGATATCCCGGTAACGTTGACCTGTGAGGGACGATGTCACACGTACCAGGGGTCCCATTTCAGTCCACGTAAATAGTCCCCAGACGAGAATGCCACCCCCACCAGCTTGAAGAGTACCCTGCTGGCAAGAAGGATCAATCGCTTTGAAGTGGTCGCCTATGCGGCCGGTGCAAAAAACGTAGCTTTTGCGGTCGTTCGTTCTTTGATTCTCCCCTTTCGAGATTAAAAATGGCTGCTGCCCTTTTGTGACTTTCAGACTTCCTAGGAGTGTCCGCGTTCCTTTTGTGCTGTTTGTTCCGCTACCACTGATTGCCCGCCATTAAATACAATTTCTTTTAGAGTGTGCATCGTTTCGGATCTTTAGCAATGGAATCTTTTGAAGTCATTGAGACAACAAACAAGAAAGATGAAACAGAATTTCCGGTTGTAATAAACACGTCTTTTGAATTCTTCCGACATGAATAAAATATTTAAAATCATTCATAAACTGTGCACAAAAGATTTCTCGTAGATGAAGGAAGATATCGGAGACAAATGGATTTTCATGTCGAACAGTTAGAAAAAGAGGTGTGCTGAGGAAAGATATTTTTTTTAAATACGTCTTCTGAAAGCAGAGATAGCAAGAAGAAGACTAACATTTACGTTCCAGACTAACATTTACGTTCCTAGCGGAAAAATTGTGCGGTTCACTATAAACCGCCACACAGGAAAACTGCCACACATCTTTCATCAACTTGGAAAACTGCCACACATCGGAAAACTACTACACAGGAAAACTGCCACATGTTTTTCATTAAGGGGCCGGGCACAAATTGCTGTTCCTCCGAGTAACACTTTGAATGTGTGGCGGTTTTCCAATGGGGCAATTTTCCTGTGTGGCAGTTTTTCAAGTTGGTGAAAGACATGTGACAATTTTCCTGTATGGCGGTTTCCCGGCAACCAAACTGAGCATTATTTCAGAAAGGAAATGCCCACAACTATTTTTCGTAATTAGTAGCATCTGACTGAAAAATGATTTTTTCAATCGGCTTTTTAGACTCGCAGATACCCAGTCTTGCTGGGGCAGCACTGGGCCATTGCTGGCAGCCGGCACTGCCAGCAATGGCCCAGCACTATGTTGCCGCTGCCGAACGGTCAATAAAATGTCCGGGTGGCCAACAGAAGGGCCAGCAGTTCAGGCCAACAGCTGGCCAGCAGTTGGCACCCCATCAGTTGTCATATGCCACATCAGGGCCATCAGTGGTCCATCACAGGCAGTAGCTGCCACAAGTGGCCCTTCAAGCACGTGCCAGAAATGATGGCTAGCCTAATGTGGCTCGCTAGTGTGCCGTTAGTGGCAGCCGGCAACCACGTGTTGTAACTGGTGGCTTGCCGAATCTTGTCCGCCAATTTCCCAGTAGTAGCCATAATAATAATAATAAAAAAAAAAAAAGCAAAGACAACCGCAATTTCCCAAAGCTACAATTTTTTTCTACCCTTACGAAGCTTGTGAATTAACGCACTGCGCTGGGGAAATTTTCTCAATAGATCGGAAAAACACCCGTTTGTATCTGAGTAGATTTGAACCTGAGCTCTCTACCGACCGGACTAATTTGCCACATTCTAGCATATGCTTAAAGCTGTCTATTTGGTATGCAATGTGTAATCGAATGCTTCCCTCTTTCATTTTACAATATTGCAAGGTATTTTTCATAAAAGTCAGTTTCATATAATTGATAAATTAATTTTTTCAACGTAACGATAGTTTTTTTTTTTTTTTTTTACCTTAAGGGAATTTCACTCATTTTCAAGGACTGTACCAACTTAAAGTCGCTTTCCAAAGTTTTGTACTGTCCTTGCCGTCTTGAAAAGAGATTGTTGAATAAATATATATTTACCCGGGTTCATGTCACATTCTGTTACATTTTTAACGTTGTGTCTTTCCTTTCCGTTGTCCGAAGCTACATTTGTTTTAAAGAGTAAAAGATATTTTATTTTACTTCTCGTTATTTTTAGAAACGAATTCCTCCCAGTCTTGTGTATTCAACCCATGGATGAGTACACCACATAGCGTTGCTTTTTTTTTCTTTCAAATAATTAATAAATTTTGTACGTGTATAATTCTTTTTTTTTTCTTCCAACAAACGTTTTTTTTAATGGTTTTCCAGGATATTTGTTCAAGCGGTTTCAAATTTTTTCTTGTTAGTCATCCACTCCATTCCATGAATTGTTATTCATGGGAATGGAGTGGGTGTATTTCATGGCTGTAATAGTATTTCACGGCTTAATTTGATATCTTCGTCGACGTAAAATTTCATTAGGAAATTAATTCGCCTCTCCACATGTGGATTTTTTTCTTAACATCCACTAAAATAACACGATGGCGATAGCGTCGTCTTCAACTAACTGGTACCATGAGAGACACAGCAAGTGTTGCTTCTGCGCATGCGCAGTCCCGTTGCTTCCTCCGGCTGTTGGGGGTTACATTGGTTGCCAGCAACGGGCCACTAGTGGCACTTGCTTGGAGGCCCACAATTCACGGCGATGCTGCAGGGCCATCAATGGCTCGCCAACTGATAGCCCTGCCACCAACGGACCACTACCGGGCCATGAGCGGCAGATTACAGCCAGCAGTTTCCCAGCGCTTGTGTTTTTGCTGGGCAGTGCTTGTACCTTAAGAAAAATGTTAAATTGTAAGTAAAACATTTCGCACTAGAAACGCTCGCCGACAAAGACAGAAATTTTCAAATCGGACTAATAGTTTCAGAGATATGGTGTCCATAGACGGACAAAGTGATACGATAAGCACGTGCTTCTTTTTTACAAAAGATATGCTACAATTAAACGTATTCTTTATATGATGGTTATCAATATAGAATAAAAAGGAAGAATCAGTGTAGCTCGATAATATGGAATTTTTGAAAGAAAAAAAGCGAAAAGTACAACGGGCGAATTACACTTTTATCGCAATCTGAAAACAGGGGAATAGACAAGCATTTTGTAGAAGGGATAGACAAGCATATAGTGGGAACAGACAAGCAGATAGACATATAGTAGGGGCAGACAAGCATAAAGCCACATATTGTGGATAGACAAGCATTTTGTTTTTAACTAGAAAGGAGAAGCTTAAAAATTGTGAACTTTCCTTCACACTTTGCCCAGGCTTAGGACTGGCATCGTTTACACAAATAAGAAAACACTGGCGTGTTTAAAAGTTACATTTTTTGTTTTAAAATGTAGAGAATTTTAGGAAGGGAGTGTCTGACCGCAGGTCTTAAACAACCCTTAGAAAAATGAAGCTAGGAGAGTTGGGCTAGAGTTCCCGATAGGAAAGTCATACGGAAGCGAGGTAGAAAGCGGAAGGAAGACGCCCTTATTTATAACCAGGGGGCCAGTACCCGGGGCCCGACGGCTTAACGTGCCCATCCGACGCACGGCTGATATTTGGTGATTCGAGCGTCCGTAGCTGCCTAGAATCGAACCTGAGATCTTCTCCGTGGCAGTCACTAACGTTGACCACTAGGACATCCGCGTCCCATTTTTATCCTTACTGAAACTTTTGTATATGCGCCAGCTTTCTAAGATATAATTTAATGTCATGGGTTTTGGCATAGTCTTCCAGAGTTTTGCGAATATTTTCATCTAATTGGATATACACTTTTTGTCTTTTATTTCCTTTCATATTGAGGGTATTCCTATCGTAAATAAGATCATTGTGTTTGGCTTCACTTTTTAGACTTTTTAGCAACATATAAAAATTGGGATGTGGTTTCTTAATTAATGAGTTCAATCGGAAATTCCATCCCTCCACAGCATTATTCGTACGGTGGCGTCTACCATGACAGTTCCAAAAATCAAGCCTAATATTATCATTGTCCAACCACTGTTCTGTAAAATAGTTATAAAAAAGCTGTAGCTTCTGATTGTTAGGAGAGTCTTCTTGTACGACTAACCAGCCGTCATCGACATCATCGACAGGAAGGTAAGCCAAGGCAGAGCACATGCGTATGCGCAGTCTCATTTCTTCGTTGTCGGTATATTCGCTGACCAATCCCAAGTTCTGAACGTTGCGCCAGAGACATTGGTTAAAATGATAATTGCATCCATTAATTTTTATAGATGGAAATATTTTCCTCAATGAATCGATTGCAGCCATCTCAAAATCCATGTTCACCGTCTCCGGATTCCTTTTATTTACGGGCTGCTTCACAAGTGAGAAGAACCGTTCGTATGTTTGTTTCTTCTTATTTGGCATTAAGGCATACACGGCAGGAATTACATTCGTTTCTTGTAAGGAGCTACCAATATCTACATGAATTGTATAAATCTGCAAGAATTGCTTACTGCAGCTCTTGAATGTTCCATCTACAAAAAAGGCTTCACATTTAGTTAAAGCTTCTTTTCCCTTTTTTGTGGCAAATGCGATTATTCTTTCTTTCATTCCATCATCGAATAGAAAAAAACTCTCCTTTTCTTCTTTGAGCAATAAAACATCGTCAGTCAGTATAATTTCTTTTATACTTTTGGGGTCGTTTGAAGTCCCACGCGCTTTGGTCCGAATCCGATTCAGACTGTGCTTCACAGTAGAATATAACGTCACTTCCGTCACGAAGTCATACCCACGGTCCATAAGTTCTGTCATTTCTTCGCGGTAAATTGTTGGCAGTGGTTGATCTTCTTCGCGAGCCCGCTTTATGGCATTATGTAATTTCTTTTTAACATCAATCTCTGCTAAATTTGGTTTGCAAGTATGATCGGTTACTTGTAAAACAAAGCTTTCCTTTGAAGACATTCACCCCCTTACACTTTTCACTCTTTTCTTTCGAGCAAATCCACATTATCGAACCATTCTGATTTCTCCTTTTCATTCGATATCGATAACCATCATGTAAAGCACACGGTTTGTTTTTTGTTCTCTCAATGACTTCAAAAGATTCCATTGTTAAAGATCCGAAACGATGCACACTCAAAACGAATTATAATGAAATGGCAGTCCACGTGTCCCATGAGGTTTGGCGATTTTTAAACCATGTGACATCTAGCCTCCCTCGGGCAATCAGTGGTGGGGGAACAACACGCGGACCTTCCTAGGAAGCCTGAAAGTCACAAAGGGGCAGCCTTGTTTTATCTGAAAAGGGGAAATTAAAATACGAACGGCCGCAAAAGCGACGTCCGCAAAAACGACGACACCAATCGCTTTATGTGGTTTGCGCCGTACTCGTACCTGCCATCCGCATGTACCAACGTGAATCTCGACTCATCAGTCCAGGCAACATTTTTCCACATGTCTAGGGTCCAGTGGCGATGTTCCCGCACCCATGCTAATCTTTGCACCCTGTGATGTGCGGTCAGCAGCGGTACCCTCGTGGGACGATGGCTTCTGTACCCCACAGCGAGGAGATGGTTCTGGATGGTGTGGCTGTTTACACTTTTTTGTGCACCAGCGTTAAATTGTCGAGTGATTTCTTGCACTGTGGCCCGTCTATCCGCTGTTACAATGCGAGCTAGCCGACGATCACCCCACTCATCCACACGCTGTTGTCCACGGCAGTTGGCCTTTGCAGGGATGGTTTTACCGGATTCGATGTACTCACGGTGCACCCGTGACACAGTGGCTCGTGAAGATCCCAATGCCTGCACGACTTCCGAGATGGAGTGACCCATTCGTCGGGCCCCGACAATTTGCCCACGATCAAATGCGCTTAGATCCTTCGTCTTACTGATTCCCGTCGCATCACTCCTTATATTGTCGGATCGCTGCATACGTCATGTCGTTTCCGTTTACAGGGCCGCCCACAGCGCCACATTTGCATAACGCCAGCTGTCTCTAATTCAATTGCTCTTCAGTGTATACGTCGTTAGCGGAGGATACCATTCACCGCATGGGTGAGGTGGCATGTAATGGGATGCATCGCCCTTCCGAGTTTTTTTGGTATTTAAGGATATAACATGTCAGAGCACGTGTGTTCCCCACTAAATAACACTTCAGCGCTTTTCATTTCTTAATCTAGCATCTCATTTGGGGTCTGAAAATTATACGGTTTTTTTTAATTTGTAATTTTAAATTATATGTCGGAGGTTTATTAAATTTTATTAAATTACTAGCTAAATACCCTTTCTGCGAACGTGATGGTATCAAAAATGTTTCTATAATACAAGATTTCACACCATATCATAATATAATTTGTACCACAAATTAATATACTAATAATACACTTGATCGGTTTGTTCTATAACTTTATCATATCATATCGGTAATAAAATGCATTCAAATACATAATGTTTGTAGCATGAATATCTGCATCGTTGTAAGATGCGGAATGTTATCATTTGTAACTAAACATTTTTATAGCGATGAACGAATGTAAAAATAAAAATAATATATTGACTTATGTTAGTGCTTCTTTGTACACTACGTTGGCTGTTCTGGAATCATCCGCCAGTATTACCAAACTGTGTTTTTAAAAGAGATTTCGTTCGAAGGAAATAGTCCAGAAAACTGATGCACAATTTCTTTACGTAACACTGCACAGTTCAAATTAACAGTAGGAATAATATCTTCAATAGAAAGGAAAGGATGTCTTACTTGATTAATAGTTTTGCACTCCAAGTGAAACTGGTCACCTCTCCTTAAAATAAAATCTATTTGGTCCACTGAAAAGAAAGACTTTGGTAAACCTACACCATAACAAATTGCGACAATTCAAATGGCCATACACTGCATATTCCTTTGCTTTTTTGGGAAACACATGTTTGCCTGACTTATTCTGCCAGACGACACATAAGCAATTTCGTTCATAACTGTTAAGTTTAAACTTCAAGCCTACACGAAACAAATCAAAATACGTCGTTACTCTTTACTTTCATCGTCAAAATATTAACTGACAACAGAACAAAAAAATAATAGAAAACATAACAAAATACGTTATTACTTTCAGCATAAATGTAAAAAAAACTTTGCTTATAAACAATTTCGTTCGAAACTGTACATTTAAAAGCTAGCAAGTCAGATGTTTTCGGAAGCGTGAGCAAAATTGTGTTGCCATCGCTAATATCTCAAGGGGGCAACCCTTTTTTTTTTTTTGAAATTTCAATTATCATGAAAATCTACCCGCATATTTATTTTTTTTGCAGTCACCGTACCGCTTGTATGACGTCACCATTACTTCGGTGAAAACGAATGATGGTAATTTGATTTTGACTCAAAAACCCTTGAGATTCGATATGTCAAACGATAATAAATGTGTAAATGCAAAGCATATTATGATAAAGCGCTTTTTACGTGATAAGGTTTTTTTGTTAAATAAATTTAGAACAAATAAATTTAGAACAAAATATATACTGAGCAGTTCAACTGAAGTCATTCAAAACTTAGGGCGGGGCTTCAGTTGCTGGGCAACAATGGCTTCATCATTACAAAAAGTCCTAGCATTATCAAAGCTGGGTTATTTAAAATACCCATTTCGACCCACCTAAAGTTATCGCAGGAAAAATCCTTTCTTAGTGCACCTCTATGTTGTAAAAGGAACATTCCTGCCAGATATGAAAGTTCTAAGTTCAGTAGTTTCTGAGATTCGGAGATGAGTCAGTGAGTCAGTGAGGGCTTTCAGTTTTATATGTACATATTTAAAATAAGTTCAAGACTCCTGGTAATCCGGTAAAAATACAAAAATATTAGAGAACCAATATGTTTTGTCACATAGTTTTTTATATCTTCATAAGGCACAGTTTTACCACGAGTAAGCGTATGTATGCAAATATATCTGCAACTGTTTTCCCTCCTACGTATCAGAAAATCTTCTTTTCGTCAGATGCCACGAATTACGGAAACGATTGCTCAATGAGTAATGAGTACGGAGATCTAGTCGGCCATGAATGCATATGTACCCCTTGTATGCACGTTCGATATATGCTAGCGGTGTGTTACGGAGCGTTATGTTGCTGAAAAATGGCCTACCATTCTAAAATGAAAACAACACCGGCGGATAAAACGTCACATGCGTACAATGCGTATTAGAGGTCATCGTCTGTCCTAACTAACGGCACTCCATACCGGGATGCCTGGCAAGCGAGCACGGTGGTACTCACAGACAACAGCTGGATCCTCCCTGTGGCAACGCCATTGCTGGACGCGGACTCGATGATAGTCTGCATCGAGGGTGAATCTAGACTCATCGCTGAACACATGGTGCCATTACATTCGCCCCCACACCTCTACGATGGCATCATTCCATCCAAGCTCAGGGATGTTCTACATCAAAAGCAGTATGCGCAATGCATGCCGGGAACTTACAACTGCATTCTTCGGCTTACCATCCGAGTCGTGCCGAGGATGTATCCATTGTCTCCTCTACAGTTCGTCGAATGCTCTCTGCAGTAGGTTGTGGCTCCGCAATTGCCTCAATACGAATATGCTGATCGATGCGTGCTGACATTCGCCTGACTGCATTAGTCCCTCTATAGAGCCTTACGGTGTCCTCTTGCAATCACAGTTGCCAAAAGCGTCGAGCTGTTCTGGAATCGCTATGCACATGGGCCGTTATTCAGCGAATCGACCAACGAGCTTCACTGAGGATTACCTCCTTCCTCACTTAAATGCATCCAGCTGGTGATAGGTTTGCCGACGAGGTTTACGAAGAACACACGGTTCTTGGATTTTCTGTAGCGGCCCTAAGCACACCGTTGTTCCATTCGACTTGGAGAATACGAAATAGCTCCGGCGGGCCATGTTTGACCTTTTATCTCTCGCACATCTCACGTGATTAGTCGCGTACTAACATGATTTGCATGTTCAAACTGACTGCACACACCTACGAATTATCTTGCCAATAAGACGACTCCTTCTGGGTGGGGCATGTAGAGCAGTGTACAGGATGTCCCATAAAGGTGTAACCAATTTCAAATAATCATAACAGTTTTAATATAAATGATCTCAATGCACAACTTGTTAATTGACAGAACAGATCATGAAGTTTTATAGACATTCGACATAGGCACCATTTGTCATCAGCACAATGTCTAAACGGTATTCCAGTTCCAACCATGTTCGTTCGAGAATGACCGCATTAACTTTCTGCAGTGAGTGTGTAATCCTCCTCTTTAGGTCAGCAATGTTTGCAACATGAGTGCTGTAAACCTCACTCTTGAGGAATCCCCATAAAAAAGTCACAGGGTGTTAAGTCCAATGAGGTGGCTCCCATCTTGTTGGAAAATGACGGGAGTTGCACGTTCATCCAACTGGGGATATACGAACTGTTCAATCATGTCCAGGTAATTATCAGCTCTCACGGTCGCTTCCTAAAAGAAAAAGGGTCCAATAACACGGTCGACCATTATGTCACACCAAACATTCACTTTTGGGCTAACATGTTCATGTTCCATTGTGCAATGAGATAGTTCAATTCCCCAAATTCTCACATTCTGTTCATTAACCTTTCCAGAAACATGGAAAGTGCACTCATCCGAAAAACAGATTTGTCTCAGGAAAGATTCAGCACTTACAATGTTCTCCAACATCTGTTCTGCAAACTGTTTACGTTTCACATGATCATCTAGAGTTATGTGATGGGTTATCCGCAGTTTATACGGGTGCATTTCTAATCTCTAACGTAAAACTCTGTGCACTGACGACTTGAGGATGGCCAGCTGTCGTGCTGCTTGTCTGATTGACTTTCGAGGGCTACTAGTGTTTGTTTGTCACACAACCTCCTCCCTATCTGGAACCAGCGATGGTCGTCCAGGGCTTTTCTTTGTAAGGACGCCACCAATTTCCTTGAATGACCTGCACCACTTTATGATGCTGTTACGTGTGGGCGGTTTGCTCCCATATTTTGTTCTGAAATTCCGCTGAATCTGCGTTTCGGATCGGGTTTCAATAAACCACTCCACAATCTGTACTTTCGTCGCAGGATCCATTGGTTACACCTCTAGAAAATTTGAGGGTATTCCTTACCACCTGCAACAAACATAATGCTGATATTAGTTTTGTATCAAAAGTTATCATCATTTGAAACTGGTTACACCTTTCTGGGACACCCTTGCATTTCTGATATGGGACAGTTCGACGTTGGATAGTGGTTTGCTAAAGGAAAAAAACGATACTTATATTGATCCAATGAATCACTCAGTACATTACGAAGGGATTTACTTGGTTACCTTATTTTCTGCTTTTTTTGAGGGATAATTATCCAACACTATGCTACAGGAGGAGCCACCTATTCTTAATTTAGTAGCATTGTCGCCTGTCCCTCATTTAGGGACACTGGTACCAGGGAAGGGAGCGAGCAAGTGCCGTAAGACAAACACAACGCCCATGCCTCAACGGGTTTCAAACCCGGACCCATTTCGGTAGATTGGCTAGAAGCTAGCGCTGAGATCACTGCGTCACAAAGGAAAATGTTTCAATTCTGATGCACGTACAACGATGAGCCATTACATTATGACCACCTACATAATAAGTTGTAGAACCCTCTGTAGCCCGCAAAACAGTGGCCACTCGGCGAGGCATGGATTCGATGAGGTGGCGATAGGTATCCTGGGGTACCTTATACCATAATGTCAACAGCAGGTCTTCCCGATTCGATACATTTTGGGGTGGTGGGGATATAGCGCGAACCCGCTTTTCCAAGTCGAATGACAAATGTTTGATTGGGTTCATGTCAGGTGAATTTGGGATTAACAGAAAGTCACCAGCATGCTCCTCGAACAATTCCTTGACGATTCTGGCAGTGTGGCATGGGGCATTATCCTGTTGGTAATGGCCATCATCAACAGGGAACACAGTTGCCATGATTGGGTGAACTTGGTCCACAACGATGTTCAGATACCTGACAGCTGTCAGGGATTGTGGTGTTGGGATAATGGGACCTAAGGTGAACCAAGAAAACATCGCCAACAGCATAAAACACCCACCGCCGGCTTGTTTTCGCCCAACAGTGTATCTAGGTGCCATAGCCTTCGTTGGTAATTGGCGTATCCCCGCTCGGCCGTCTACGTGATGCACCAGGAATCTTGATTCGTCAGACCAGGCCACTTTCTTCCAATCATCCACGGTCCAATTTCGATTATCTTGGGCCCATTTCATGCGTTGTTGGCGATGACGTGCAGTGAGCATGGGGACCCGGCTGCGTCTTCGGCTACGCAGGCTCATGCGCAGAAGGCTACGATGAATTGTGTGCTGTGACACATTTCCCTGAACACCACTGTTGTAGCTGCGAGGGATTTGTCGCACTGTGGTCCTGCGATTGCTGTGAACAATGCGCGACAGCCTCGGTTCCCCTCTGGGATCATTGGACTGTGGACAACATACGGCTGCACGACGGTTCATCGTTTGGCCATCTGTGCACCACTTTTGGTACGTACTCACTACAGCGCACGTGAACAACCGACAAGTAGTGCCGTTTCCGAGATCGTAATTCCGAGGCGCCGAGCCGTCACAATTTGTCTTTTATCAAACTCCGATAAATCGGCAGCTTTTCCCTTTCTGACTCTGAACACTCTACAAACCGAAAGCCTGTCCTCGGGTTGTATATATATTCTTCTGAGAAGTTTACCTGCGCCACTGTTCGGTCTCCATGTGCGCTCATTTTTCTAAGCTCGGGTTGGTCAAAATGTAATGGCTCGTCGGTGTAGATCCTCTGACTATTACTTGGTTTCGTATGATGTTCTTAAATATATTTTTTGCATCAGGAAACAAAAGTTTTGATATATAAGGACAAACCTGATAAAATCAGAATGGAAGGGAACTTTGTTCTGAGCATCACGTTTCGGAATTCTGGACCGTGGACGACTCGGACCGCGGCATCAGCATGATGAATTACAACATAATACCAATACAGCGAGATAAGGAATACAGTTATGTAGTCCACTATCGTATGCAGAAAACTTCCGCTGAAATGCCAGTGCTCCTCTGTTGAAAATTGAAACCATCAATTCCCGATATGTCGATCGAACAAAAAGTGCAGGGTAGCAATTCTTCCACGAGTAATCAATAACATACGACAGGCCAGAACAGCTGGTGACGGTGATAGAAAACGGATGACACTTCCACGCCAAACTGCATATTAATTTCGAGTAAGCAGTTTGCCGAAGTTTGAAAAGTCAAGGCAGCGATAAAAGGAACAAACTCGGAGCGAAATATGGGCATATAAAAATCGGTAGCGAATTTTTTTAGTTACTTCTGCAAAACGAAGTACTTCAAATACGGGAATCTTGACGTCGTTGTCTAGAACTCATCACACCCTTTCTACGCACTTTTATACTCCCGACTTTTTAACTTCCGTATTTTCCCAGATTTTCCGTAGTCAGAAATTTTGTTTATTTCAGAAAGTTTTTCGGTATTTATACAGAAATTACGTAAAAACGAAGACGCCATCAGCCCTTACACCAGATAATCCTTTCGCAGAGGTGGAGATAGAAACGACGTCGTTTGGGTTTGTTTAACAAGTAGCGCGCGGCTTAACCACTGAGCCAGAAAAACTCGGCACTCTGAATCTCGTTCATGGTAAAACTAATTGCACGATGATGAATTATTTTGTTGTCATTAATGCGACTGATTTAGTCGTTTTATTTTCTATTGGAGCTTATTAATTTTGAATAGATTTGAAATAATTTTATTTTTTCTGTAGGAGGACTTGTCACAAATTAAGCATTTTTCGCATCGTGATTTTTTGAAGCAACAGAATGCTTTGGAACTTGAGAACTTTTTAATGACTTTCAGTTATCTTTAAGAAAAAGTGCAGCGTACTGCTCTATAGAATTATTTTATAAAATTCCTAAGTATAAATTTTCTCTTGATAGCTATAACAGTTTTGTCTTAAGGAGTCGACAGACTGATACATAGACATCGTACCATCACCTGTTCCCGGTTTCTTACAGTACCACAATACGAGAGTTGTACCGAAAGTAATGCAAAAGTGGGCATAACGTTTATAATGAGTAAAACTTCTACTACTCAGCTAATTGCTACTGCTACTGAATTATAATGAATTCAATACTTCTTCTAAATGAATTGCTAATTATCGTGAATATAGCTTCCTTCAATTATAATGTAATGAATTCAATGCTTGTACTAAGCTAATTCTTCTTCTAATGGTTGTTGTTTGTTAATTAAATCATGAATAAACTTTCCTGCTAGTAGTGTAGTAATAATAATGAACAAGCTTATAACTGGTAGTAATGTTGTAGTAGTAATTAAGATGAATAAAGTCTTATGCTGGTTGTTACTAATAACACTAAATGAAATAAACCTAACAGCCAGACAGAGATCTGACAAAAACTATGAACTGAGAAAAACGTACTTACAACAAATTCTTTTATTAGATAACTCTTGAATCATCCAACGCACACACACTAATCGTATCACAATAATGAAGAATCAACCTAATCACATAGAACGAAGCTCTCCCTACGCACATCAACAACAAGCTCTCTCTATACAACAAACAAACTCTCTCTCTTGGTATCGTTGAACGCGCCTATTTATACTGGCTACCACCACGTCATGACTTACACTCATTGCCAGATCTCATTCAGCGGGTGAAATAACATCTCGTTCAGTAAGAAGATAATTTACATAGTAAAATAAAATAACCAGAGATAGTAAAAATCAAAAAGAAAGTGAATCGAGAGTATACGTTACACGTTTTTATTAATTGATAGAGGTCATACAAATTGCAAATATTGGTAAAGTAACTCTTTCTCTATACAAAGGTACTACTCAACATAGTCTCCATCACAAGCGATGCATGTGGGCCATCGTTGAACCAAACTCTCGAATCCTCTTTGAAAAAATCCTGGTGTGGACGGTTGTACTCACTTCTTCACAGCCACTTTCACCTCGTCTGTGTCATCAAATCGTTGTCCTCGGAGACTGTTCTTTATTGGACCGAACAGGTGGAAGTCGGAGGGCGCCAGATCTGTGCTGCACGGTGGATGGGAAACCACCTACCAGCCTAGTTTGCTGATCGCCAAATTTGTTGCCAAAGATGTGGGTGGTCTCGTTTTGTCATGGTGAATGTAGATCTTTTTCAGATTCTTGTTCGGTCTCTTCCTCCTTATGGCTTCTCTAAACTTCTTGAGTGTCTGAATGTACCGCTCGCTGGTCACGGTACTGCCACGTCCAAGAAAATCAAGGAGAATGATACTCCTGTAATCCCAAAAAACAGTGACCATGACTTTCTGTGCTGATTGCTGGCTCTTGAACTTCTTAGGCCTTCGTGAAGAGGTGTGATTCAATTCCATGGATTGATTCTTCGTTTCCGGATCGTAAAGGTACGCACATGTTTCATCCCCTGTCTCCAGATCGAAAACAAAGTGTCTTCATTGGCTTCAATAGCTTCCAGCCTTCTCTCCTTCAAATCTGCAATGAAGAAGAAGGGTTACTATATAGAGAAAAAGTTACTCTACCAACATGTGCACATTTGAGCAACCTCTGTCAGTCAATAAAAAAGTTGTGCCAACTTTTGAATTACTTTCGGTACAACCCTCGTATATAATACCTGGTGCACAAAATGGGGATGAGGAGAAAAAATATCCTGTGCCAAATAGCCAAAACCGATGCGATATGTTATCCACAATATCCGATCTCGCTACAGAACTTCAAATTCACATACTTCGACAGACGATTGAAATTTAAAAGTTAATCAAACCTCAAGTATTCCCGCGTAACGCTCCTGTTACTGGAAATGTCTCGTCATATGAATTCGGAAAATGTGAGAGCGGAGATTTGCCGTTAATATACGAAAGAAATTGAGGAAAGGTTCCTGTACATTCAGAATTTTCCGCTAACACATCTTAAAAACGGTAATTTACCGTCACTATAAGAAAGAAATTGCGAAAAGGTTTCAGAAAATTCAGAATTTTCCTGGCGTACGAAAAAACCGGGAAATTCAGGTTTCTTTTCGTCATTTCATGGAACAGGTTGTGTCAAAAATATGCTTCGTTAATTCACGAAAGGATTAACCGAAAGTGGCTCATGAATTTCAGAAAAGTGTTAATGAAGAGGCGTAGCGACGGCGAGGGGCAGATGTGTCCGGCCGCCGAAAAGGTTGGAATGATGTTGCTGCTGTACTTCGAAACGCGCCGTGGCAAGAAATTTTATAATACGCAAACATACACTTTTTACATAGAGATAATTTCTTTGCAATTGCATGTTCACCTCCCTTTTGGTTTGTTTATTTTTGCTTCGAAGTTTAACGACCACCATGAGCGACTCCAAAAGTTATGGGAACTCGTCCGTTCCGAATTTGGAGCCACTGGTTCCAAGGAAGGGAAAGAGCCAACGCCGTCAGACAAACTACCTATTAATCACCCGAGACTCGAATACGCGCCTATCTCGGACGCGCCTCCGATCGTTCAAAAACCAGCGCCTCAGATCTGTCAGAAACCAGCGCTTCAGATCGCTCAGAAATCAGTGCTTCAGATTGCTCAGAAACCAGCACTTTAGATCGCTCAGAAACCAGTGCCTTTGATTCCCCAGAAACCAGCCCCTTAGATCGCTCAGAAAGCAGAACCTTAGATCGCTCATCAACCAACGCCTCAGATCGCTCATAAACCAGCGCCTCAGATCGCTCATAAACCAGCGCTTCAGATCGCTCACAAAACAAGTGCCTTAGAGACCTCTTAAACCAGTGCCACATACCACTCATAAACCAGCGCCTCAGATCGCTCGGAAACCAGCACCTTAGATCGCTCAGAAACCAGCGCCTTAGTTCGCTCAGAAACCAGCGCCTTAGTTCGCTCAGAAACCAGCGCCTTAGTTCGCTCAGAAACCAGCGCCTTAGTTCGCTCAGAAACCAACGTCTCATATCGCTCAGAAACCAGCGCCTCAGATCGCTCAGAAACCAGCACCTTAGATCGCTCAGAAACCAGCGCCTTAATTTGCTCAGAAACCAGCGCCTTAGTTCGCTTAGAAACCAGCGCCTCAGATCTCTCAGAAACCAGCGCCTCCGACCGCTCAGCATCCGGGATGGCGATAGGTTCTTCATTTTTGTTTTTAATTTGCCATTTTGTTAAGTGTTATGTGTTCTGGGTGCTCCCTGATTCCGTCTTGTAATGATTCAATACATATACACTTCTTTTGGTGTGTAATATAAACTGGTGTCCAAAATTAATGTGACAAATACAAATTCGAGAATATGGTCAAACGAGAAGATCTAGTGTAAAGATTTTTCAGAAACACGTGCGAGAGTAAACGCTAAGTCGACATACGCAAGCAACATTGTGCTAGATCCTATGGCAATATGCAAATGACGACCACACCTGAACGAGCTGGCAGGCACACGACCTTGATAAAAGTTGTTCTCAGCGGGGTGCAACAATTGTAGCTGGAGTCGGACTGTTAGTGGAAGAATGGCTCCGCACCATAGCTTAGAAGACTCATTACGGTGAACAGCGATCAGTAGATTGGAAGCAGGGCAATCGCAAGCTGAGGTAGCAAGATGGACGAATGTGTTGTGGCAAGTGGTCTCCAATATCTAGAGACAGTTGCAGGAAACTGGAACAATAACCAGAAGGCCGGGATAAGGACATCCAGGAGACACAACAAGTCAAAACAACCGGTATTTTTCTAGCAGCTCGCCGCCATAGGGAATCAGCAGCGAGGGAACTTTCGTAGGAGCTCTACTCTGCTATGGCCTCGAGACGTCGACGCCACATCCGCACCCTCCCGTCAGCTCGGTACAGTTGAAAATAGGATTCATCTGACCACACGACGAGGTGCTATTCTGCAAAAGTGGTATTCCCTGCACTAGGCGAATGCGTAATTTCGGATGACGAGTATTCAACAGTGGCACACGAGTAGGCATCTCCTCCCGTAACCCTGTGTATGCAGCGTACGCCTTACCGTTTGCTATCTGACGCTGCTTGAGCCTCCGACATTTAACCGGGATGTGATTTGAGTCGCCGTTGTCAAGCGGTAGGTCTGTATGAGCCTAGGTAGTCTACCTGTCTACCTTGACCCCGGTCATCAATGGCGTGTGATCGGCCACCTCTTGCTCTCTGTGTAAAGGTACGTTCGTCAATATTATACTCGCGATACATCTTGGATACGGTTAGCCTCAGAAACCCCAGGATTCTTACCACCTGGGCGATAGAATGATCCATCTTCCTTTCGCCGACAATGCGTCCACGATCAAAGTCACTCAGATCGCCACGTACACCCATGCTTGTCGATCGCGTTGCACTGTAGGGAAGCCCTGCGGTCCACCCATTTATCACCTGCGTTCGATTTGTGTCTGTTCCACTGTACGTGGGGGAGGCCCGTGTTAACTGCCCATCATCCCTATCTCTAATGTTTTGTCTATTGAGTGTACAGAGGGTGAGTCGAAGGTTTCGCAATATTTGCATAAACAAACATGCTGCGGCAGGTATGTCACTGGTTTAAACTAGTTCAAGTCGCGCACTGCAGTCAGTCGAAAGGGATATAAAGCACTGCATGTCGTCTGAACAGCATTGCATGTCGTCTGAACAGCATTGCATGTCGTCTGAACAGCATTGCATGTCGTCGTCCTGTCTGTGGTTGAGACGCCTAAAAAGGTGAACAGTCACAACCGGATATTTAGGTAACTTTTGCTTTACGAATTTGAACTCGCCCATAACGCTGCTCAAGCAACACGAAACATTTGTCATGCGAAAGGGGAAGGTTCCGTGGACCACAGCATCTCAAATAGATGATTCAAGAATTTCCACTCAGGTGGCAGAAACCTCGACGATCATCCAAAGTCAGTTAGGTCGCGAACAGTGGTTTCGGAGGCCGTGCGCCAGGCCGTAGAGGCAAATCCGACAACCAGCACTCGGAGAGTATCAGGTGAGCTGGGCATATCACAGACCACCGTGGTTTGTCATCTTCAGGACTACAGGAGTTGCCGCATTGTACCTCACGAACTGACGTCAGCTGATGTAAACCGCCCAGTGGAAGTGTGCACTAAATTCCTAGAAAACCCGCGCGATGTACGTTTCATCAAGAGAATTGTTACGCGCGATGAAAAGTGCGTCTATTTCCGTAATCCTAGCACACAACGGCAGTGGTTGATGCCGCGCCAGCTTCCTGAACCTGTTGCCGAACGTGGGCGCTTCGAGCACAAAGTGATGCTTGGCGTCTCGTGGAATTTCGAGGAGATAATCCAGTACGAATTTGTTCCAGACTGTCGGACCATCAACGCAAACATGTACTCCGAACAGCTAGAGCGTATGTATGCCGTTTTGAAGAAGAAGTACCCGGCAATGGTGAACAGAAATCGCGCGCTCCTACAGCAGGACAACGCTCGGCCTCATACCGCGCGAACGACCGAGGCAAAACTTCAAGAACTTGAGGGCATCGAACTGACACCACACCCAGCATATACTCCGGAACTTGCCCCGTCGGATTATTACTTGTTCCGGTCCATGGCCTACTTCCTTCGTGGGTGGCACTTCAACAACCAGGAGGAGGTGGCAGCTGGGGTGAAGGAGTTGTTCGCGTCGAAGGACAAAAAAGGAGTTGTTCGCGTCGAAGGACGAAGAACTGGCAGACAGATGGCTAAAAACGGTGCAACATGATATCCTATACTGTAAATGCTAGTCAGCTTTCGTCGAAAAGATACGCATGAAGACATAAAGTGATCCAAATATTGCAAAGCTTTCGACTCACCCTCTGTAGAATCGAAGAACTGGCAGACAGATGCCTACAGACGGTGCAACGCGATGGCCTATACTTTGAATGCTAGTCAGCTTTCGTCCTAAAGGTACGTATGAAGACATAAAGTGATCTAAATATTGCAAAGCTTTTGACTCACCCTCTGTAGAATCGAAGAACTGGCAGACAGATGGCTACAGACGGTGCAACACGATGGCCTATACTTTGAATGTTAGTCAGCTTTCGTCGTAAAGGTACGTATGAAGACATAAAGTGATCCAAATATTGCAAAGCTTTCGACTCACCCTCTGTAGAATCGAAGAACTGGCAATCAGATGGCTAAAGACAGTGCAACACGATATCCTATACTGTGAATGCTAGTCAGCTTTCGTCATAAAGGTACGCATGAAGACATAAAGTGATCCAAATATTGCAAAACTTTCGACTCACCCTCTGTAGAATCGAAGAACTGGCAATCAGATGGCTAAAGACGGTGCAACACGATATCCTATACTGTGAATGCTAGTCAACTTTCGTCGTAAGGGTATGCATGAAGACATAAAGTGATCCAAATATTGCAAAACTTTCGACTCACCCACTGTATACGTAGAACTTTTAGTGCAATTCTCATGCAGCCATAAATATTTCCAATTAAAAGTGACAGGATAAATCATTTTTCCATACAACTGCTGACTGTAGATCTGTAAATGTGTTAAAAAGTGTCAAAAGCCGCAATACAGAACAGTTCAGAACACAGGCACACAATGTAACTCCGTTAAACATAACAAAGCGGAAACGAGTACTAAGTAGCACAATAAGATTACTTGCATTGAATTGCTGACTCACAGTACGACTTCCAAGACGTAACCTTCAACTCAGCTGATCCACGGAGAGCTTCCGAAGGATACAAATCTCACTGCGTGAGACCGTTTGATCTCATAGGGTCACATCCTTATTCTATTTAAACTTCAACAAGGATCTCACTATTACTGAAAAAAAGAAGTAGTACGTGAATTGGTAGATATTCAAATTCTGGGTAACAGGTCTTATTTCTAGATACGATCTGTGACATATACTCTAATTTAACTTTCATTTTTAGTTACTTTCTTTATGTAAATTTGAGTTTATTCTCCTTCACGTTTTTCAAACTTAACGTGATATCTTCTCTCTCATAAGAGTATGATTGGCAACACCCTGAGGTCAGAACGTGTGTATGTGTCACATGAGAACTGAACGTTATACACTGAGTGGCCACTTTATTATGACCACCTAACAGTTTTAAGCAAATGAGCTATGGCCGCACGCTGTTGTCGCCAGAGGGCAAGGCTAGTATAAAAAGGGACAGCCTAGTGCTTGCAACAGTAGTAGAAGTGATTTTTGGTTGACGAGGTGGGTAAAAAATGCGATTTGACGGACTTTCAACGTGGTATGATTGTAGGAGCTAGGAGCCATGGAGCGAGTATAACCGAAACCGCCGCATTCGTGAAATGTTCCAGAGCAGCTGTTGTTAAAGTGTTTAAAGACTGGACTGTCAGCCAAAAATCTGGGTCTCTACGTGCAACGTGTGGTCGTCATCAACTAGTGACTGCTCGTGCGGAACGGAGAGTATTCAGACTGGTAACAGACAACAGAAGGGCGACAGTGTCGCAAATTACAGACAGTCTTAATCAAGGATCCCCTCAAATGATCTCTGCACGCACTGTTGGCCGTACACTGCATCGGATGGGATATGCCAGCCGAAGGCCTGTTCGAACACCTTTGCTGTCTGCAGTTAACAAGAGAAAACGTCACCAGTTCGCACAGGAGCACAAGGATTGGACAGTCGATAATTGGAAACAAATTATGTGGTCCGATGAATCACGTTTTCAGTTGCACCATGCCGATGGCCTAGTGAGAATTTGGCGGAAACAGCACAAAGCATGGACCCCCAAATGCATTGTTACAACCCTTCAAGCTGATGGAGGCAACGTTATGGCTTGGGGAATGTTTTACTGGTATGCTTTGGGCCCTTTAATTCGTGTTGATCAACGTCTGACTGGCACATCATATCTAAACATTGTTGCGGACAAAGTGCATCCTGTCATGTGGATGGTTTATCCCAATGGCGATGGCTACTTTCAACAACATAATGCGTTCTGCCATAGTGCTCGTATTGTACAGGATTGGTTTCAGGAACATGCCGGTGAGTTTACTTTGCTTAGGTGGCCCCCACAATCTCCAGATCTCAATCCCATTAAGAATTTGTGGGATGAAGTTGAACGAGCCATCAGACAGCTGGATCCACAACCCTGCAATCTCACACTCCTGGAAAGTGCTATTCATCAAGCATGGTCTCATCAGATCCCACAAACCACCTATCAACATCTCTTGGAGTCCATGCCACGAAGAATCGACGCAGTATTAAAGGAAAAGGGTGGCCCAACGAAGTACTGAGGGGGTGGTCATAACAAAGTGGCCATTCAGTGTATAATGTTTGAGCAGCAGCAGTGAGGGGGAGATGACTGGAGTATGATGATATAATAGTATTTGCGGAAGTTGAGTTACTTGAAGTTGTGATTTCTTGACGTCTGCGTATTGTCTTTAGTGTTGGTGTTTTGTTTTTCATTAGCGACGTTCTCTCACAAGACAAGGCCCCGAATGGTGCCCTCAATTATCGCTAACCATGCGTCGTTGACCTGTGTCCACAGTTCATTGACATTACGAGGGGTCGTGCAGAGGAGATCAGTTATCTGCCAATGGCGTCCCACTCATTCTGTATTGGGGAGAAGTCTGGGAATCGCGCTGGCCAGGGCAGCACCTCGACCCCTTATAGGCACTGTCAGCTTCTGTTAGTAGTGTGCGAGCCGGCATTGTCTTGTTGTGTTTTGGTGAAAAAAAAAATTGGAATTTAATTCATTTTGGGTATATTGAATTGGATTGATATTTATTAAAAGCGTTATATTTATGCTGGTATTGAAATTCATATGGAAATTATAGAAAAATTAAATTTGGGAGATGGGTGGATGCATTTCGAAACAAAAATATTTTCTAAGTACTAGAAAAGGCCATGAACATCCTAAACAAAAATGCATCTGAAAATTTACATTCCACAAGAAGTTATTGGAAAGTTTGCGTTGTTTGTGTTCAAGCAGAGTTGAGTCACCTGAAAGTGCAAAAATAAGTGGATATTGTTGCATGTGTATGAAAATGTGTCACTATAAGTCATACGATAAAATGTACTCGTTCAATAACAACTTGTGGAGGCGGTGAAAGTCAATTTAAAAAGGTTAGGACAAAAATTGCAGTTATGAAAAACCTTATAATACCAGGATTCGGATCGATAACCTTAGTCAAGCTAAGGGGAGTACATGGGACCAAGTCATGGAAGACAACAGCACACAAAAATTTTTCACACTGCACTCATTTTGAACTTTTTTTTGAAAGGCTACTGCCTGTATTTATTATTTTTCTTTAAAAACTTAACCAGTTAATTTTAATGGACAAACAGATGGTATTTCCCTTTTTTTCTTGTTTGCTTAAACACAGCAGTATAAAACAGAATCTCAATTTACTTTCTATTTCTATTTGGCCACTGGCCTTATGAACAGCACAACTTTACATATTTCAACACAGTTGGTTTGAACACTAGGCATGCATCCAAAATTATACCATGATTCACATAGCTTACAAAAAAAAATACTGGATTATTTTTAATTCTACAAGGTGGACAAATTCTGTTCTTTTGAAACGTACTCTCTTCTCTCTCACCCAGTTAGCTCAATGACCAATTTACAATTTTACACTTATTGATTTAAATTTAAACAATCTTAGCAAACTCCGCAATCTCTCAGACCAGATTCAAAGACTTCAATTAAATTTACAGTTATTTTAAGAGCCACAAATTATACTTTAACAAATCTACTATCAGCAAGTAAACAAACCAAGTAAATTATCCTCAAAACAGAATTTACACAGAGCACAAGCATTAATTAACATTACATAACCCATAGAACTATCCTGAATGAACCTACTTCACTTATAAAGAAACCTCACTAACTAATCTTAAAAATTATCACTATTCATAACATCAACATAATTCAGAAATTCAAACAATCTTCTTGCACTAGCTTGCTCATAAAAATCACCTCACTCTGCACTTCACATAATAGCTCAGGATACTTAATAACTCTATACTGTAAACAAAAGCTCAAAATACCAATTAACTAAATTTCCCAAACTAAATATCAAGTTCACTAACACCAACAACCAGAATTTAGAATTTACATCCCTAGCACTACAGCAAATCATAAACAAATAAATTTAGATACTTTAAATCACCAAACAAACTTAAATTTAACACCTGCAGTGAATTACTGAGGTAGCGGTGAGCAAATACTCTCAGTTCAGACACTACCCTGGGTTTTGAGAACCAACACAGGAAGAAAATACCAAGTCAGGCTGAAGGCGTGAAATTGGGTCGTGAATCCACTTTCAGCCTATGCAAAGGGAAAGGAAAAAATCCTCAAGTGTGACACATCATCATCAGGCACAGAATTTCCTCTAACATGATCTCACCACATTTCTTGAAGCAACGCTCGACCGACCCTCGCTGGCAGTACATATCTCCGTGAGCAGCGAAACTACTGGGGGGTTTGAAGACAAGTTTTCCCCCAAAAACCACGTCTTCAAGGATCTCCCCCTTTTCGAACCAATGCATGATCCCACCTTGATCAACCACGCCTGCAAGAGCCTGTCGTACTTCAACCCTAAATACTCCAGGCACATCTGGCCCAGAACTAACACAACTATATCTCAGGAAAAATTCACTTATCTCTGTATATATCCCAAGAAATTCTAAATCACAACATCCACATATATCCCAGGAAAATTCACTTATCTCTCTATATCCCAAGAAATCCTAAATCACTATATCCACATATATCCCAGGAAAACTCACTTATCTCTCTCCACATATATCCCAGGAAAAATCACTAGCAAGGAAATTCTTCTGCACCATGGCAATGCGCAGGTCCACTTCAGACAATAACACTGACCATTTACATAACCCACTAAATATTTTCAATTATTAAAAATTAAAATTACATTTAGACTTTTAACCTTATAGTAAAAACAAGAAAATTTAGGCCAAAGAAAAGAACAATTAATACTGGAACTGGTGAGCAAAAGTGTGTCTTCTCAACCCATGATGTTCATTCTTTTGTGAAATACTAAACTTGAGAACAAAAAAATACTTTAACTTCTATTCTGCACATATCGCATCCTGGTGAAAATTCCCTACTCAGAGCCCTCTGCCCTAGGACAAGTTCCCTGCTTGCCCTAAGATCACCCCTTTCCAATGGGAGATTAACACTCATCTGGAGCATGTAAAATACTGGTCCTCAATTAACACTCCTACCATCTTAATTTCGACACTCAACACTCCAAGAATGTAAACAACACTTTAGGTTTCCAATTTCATCACACTATAATATGTTCCCAAAATTCCAATACAAATCATCCCATAATTTATCTTCACTCAAAAAAAAAATAACTCAACGCTGTAAAAAGGCTAGAGAAAAAATGTTTACAATTATTTTATCACCCACGACATCACAATAACACTGCTTTTCAATTATCACATGCCCAACTAAACTATTATCGATGCACCAAAATTCACTGTGCCCAACTATTAAACTAAATTTTTCCAATACATCACAATTTACTGGCCTGGGAAGTTGCTAAAATACCAGACATGACAGCACAAAAAAAAAACATAAATGAAAGCATTTTCAACTCCCCTCTCTTTTTTTCTTTTCTTTTTTCTGAATTCGTACCTGAGTAACTAATACATTTTAATTTTGAAAGCTGAACGACAACACAGCCACAATCAGAGGCAAAAAAAAACTTGCTCTTTTTCTTTTTTGTTTCTTATGCTCAGCTCGAAGTTTAGGTACCCTGCGTGGGATGTTATATATCAATACAAAAAGATATGAACTAAAACATTACCTTCGAGCTGGCGTTCTTTTTTTTTCCTTTCTGTTTTCACCACAGTTTACAGTCCTGGCACAACCACATTCTCGTTAGAATTTCTTTTCTTCCTCCCAGTTCCCTTCCTTAAACGGTTAATAGCAGAGGTAACCATTTCCGAAACCTCGGGATGAGATGGAACCTTTGAGGCAGGCCTCCTTTCGGAGTATCAGCCGAGGGTGAAGCTGTAGAGGCTGGGCCCATTCTTTCCGGAATTTCCATAAGGGAGAAGGCATGTCCCCCTTCTTTTCCTTAGCGACATTGTCCCAGCCTGCCGCCATTTTGTTCCTCAGGGCGAGGTTCCCGGCCGGCGGAATGCCGCTTTAACTGCGTTCTACATCGTCAAAATTTTTAATAGGCAGCCCAGATCCAGAGTGTCCCCTTGTGGTGGACTGGTGGTCAGCAAAACAAAATCAAGAAGAAATTTTTTTTTTCTGTGGTTCTCTCCCGCCAAAAGGCGAGGAGAAAAAAACTCCGCCGTCCTCTCTTTCTCTGACTGCCAGCCAGAAGTCAAGAACAAAAGTGACTCTCAACGGATAAAAACTCAGGGGTGCTTGAAAACCGCTGACCCCTCTCATTGGTCGAAACTTCAGCCTAGCAACTCACGGCTTCCCAACGGACTTTTCACTCCCACGCCTCGAGTGACCTCTGACCTTCACACGTGCAGACCAGTCTCTTCTCGACCCTGAGGTTCTAAAAATAGATTTCGTTGCTGAATTCCTTACCCCAAAAGACGAAAAGATGTTACACTTTTGGGCGACTTCTCGCTTGGAAACAGGAACGCAAAAAAAATGGCGAATTCTTGCTTTGCAGAAAATCACTAGTTTTAATTTTCTTTTTCCCTCGTTCCGTGATGTTAAACCAAAATTAATTTTGATTCTCTGAGCTGCACACCTACTCGCCTTTTCCTATCGCGATAAAAGAACAGATAAATTAATTATTTTCAAAAGCCCAAAGTCAGTTAAATCAAATATTATTCTTTTTTTTTTTTTTTTCACCAACATGAAATTTTGTTTTCCTGGTTGTGATTAAGACAAGCGAATTTTGCGCACGAATTCCCCTGCCTTTCAACCAGGAATTTTCTTCTAACGTATGTCATGGGAGAAAATTTTTGCATTAATTAATCTCTGATAAACCAACAGAAAGATTGATCAGGTCTCTCTGAAATTCACCAGAGGTTAAAATTTTCGCCATGACAGTTGAAACAGGGAATCAGGGATACCACGGATATACGCCAACAAAACAGACTGCAACTCTTCATCGTCGATCTGTCGTTATAGTCACTATGCGTACGTGATATGAACGGCTATTGAAACTGAAAGCGCCCCAAGACATGCTACTGAGCTCAGGAGCCATATGGCGCTCACAGATGAAAAGATAAATCCGCTGATCGCGTCGTCTCCAGACTATCAATCGACAATCGTCCGCACTGAGACAGAAGCAAGACTCGTCGCTGAATACGACATGGGTTCATTTGTTGTGCCTCGCTTGTGTGGAACGACAGCACTGCATCCTTGCGCGACGATGAACAGCGGTGAGTGGCAGTCGTCGCAATGGCTATAGAGAAAGCCGTAACCCGCGTTTTCTAATCTGCGATTGGCAATCCATTTCGATACGGTGATGCCCATAGCTGCATGTACACCTCGTCGAATGTCGCTGTAGAGCAGTAGGATGGTAGGTTTCCCAGTGACGTCACTCATGAATTTTCACCCTTTAAACGTGCTTTCGCCACCGAGATCATTTCGATGAAGTAATCCACACGCTCAGGCGAAGACGACTGAACTTTGCTACACCAAGCTGGCTTGCCCTTTCATCTCTCTTCCTTAACACGTGATTGGGCCGCAACTGTAATCATTTACGTAACCCAACTTTACCCACACAAGCACCACTTCGCGTGGCACTCCAACAAGCCATCGGCGGCTTCTGATAATTCGTCCGAGATGGATACGCGTTCGAATCCCGGCGAGGCATGGATATTGTGTTTGTCTTTCGGCACTGGCTCAATCCCTTCCCTGGAACCAGTTGCCCTACTGTAAATGAGGAACGGGTAACTGCTTATAGCTCACTGAGTTGCTCACGCTGGTCGTTAAAACTCCAGTCAAAAGAAAAAAGTAACCATCTCTCTCTCTCTCGCTGCTCCTTTTTCCTTTTCTACATAATGTGTGCATCATTCATACGCTGAAAAAGTTGCTAAGAAAAACATACGAACTTTGTGTCATAGCATTTGACAATAATTTCTCCGTTTCAGAAGTTGTTATATTACATTTTTGAATTAAACTTTTTGTTTTCGAAACAACTGCGAAACTTCGCTGTTGTATATAAGTAATGATAAATGCTTATCGCTAAAGCCGTGGACGTTCAGCTTTTTGCTGGATGGCGTTTAAATGAAAAGTTCCGCAGTATCCCCCGTGTATGAAACTGGCGGCTCACAAATTCCCGGAGCAATTTACTTATCGATTTTTTTTCTCTTTCCCATTCGGCATCGATCATTTTGGAACATCCGGGTCGCATGGAAGCTGAGTGTTAAGCAAGGAAGGGAAAAAAGTTATAATGCCTCAAAATATTTGAAAAATAAAAGCGATCGCCATCACTGTGAACAATGGTAAATCAGTTTTCCGATATTCCTAAATCGGTTGAACTGCGTTTTTGAGTTTTGAAAAATTCGTAGCCAAATTGCTAAGTGACAAGCAATTATTTCCTTGATATATTCTATAAGTAGCACCAGTTATTATGCCTTTGGATGGAATTTCTTCACAAGTTTTTGATATCCCTTCTTTTGAAAGTATCGAATATTGTAAAGCAACATTACTGATTTCTGAAGTTTACTCTGAAATCTCAGTACTACCGCATTTTCCTACCTGCTGCTCCTTAATGTCCCATTACAAAACATCGTGATTATATGGGGTGGGCCATTTACATCAGATAATTGTATTTTGAAAATACACTCTTTACAAAAAAAAAAACAAAAAAAAAACCACAAAAAAAAAAAAAAAACGGAGCACCTTTAGAAAGTCCTTTGATCCTGATGAAACTCCTTCGCATTCAAGTACCACCCGGCCTACCGAATGTACAAAAAAATTGATTGAAAAATAACGACCAATGAAAAAATTGCGGCCCGCCACGGGGCATGGGACAATTTTGATAACGGATTCCGGTGGCATTAACCTCCACGGAGTGTGAGGATGCCTGGGCGTCGGATCCGTGCACAATATGATCATTGAGTTTGAGAGAGGATGTGTAATTCGACTGAGACAAGCCGGTTGATCAAGTCGCCATATCGCCAGACACTTGGATCGGAGCGGCGCGGCAACCGGACAATGTTGGCGCCAATGGGTCGAGGAAGGCATAACCCAGCTGCACGCGGGCAGTGGACGGCCGAGGGCAACGACAGAACGCGAGGATCGAACGATTGTGAGCTCTCTCAACCATCCGTGTCCATGTTGCGTCGTATACAGGTACGGAAGTGGCTATCCGGACAGTTGTCCGACGATTTGCAGCAAGAGGATTCTTTTACCTTTCGATTTTTTTTTTTTTTGATTAGAGGTTTAACGACCACCGTGAGCAACTCAATGGGTTATAAGCAGTCGCCCGTCCCTGATTTAGGGTCACTGGTTCCAGGGAAGGGAGAGAGCCAGTGCCGTAAGACAAACACAACATCCATGCCTCACCGGGATTCGAACCCGGACCCCGTTCGGACGAATGATCAGAGGCCATCGCTTAGAACATTGCGCCACCGGGGCGGCCCTTTCGATTCCATTTATGTCGAAGACTATTTTAGGTATAGTCACTTTTTCAAGCTACGCATAGATTTTCCGCTAGGGGGCGTAAAAGTAAACTGCGTTTTCTCCTACATCTCTGCTTCTAAAACTCCGATTCGAAAAAATCTTTCCGAAGCGGACACAGCTCCCGATGGGAATTCTTTTACATATAATACACAGTCGAGTCACATTATTGTGACCACCTCCTTCTTTTGACGTCAACACCGCGTAGCCAATGAAAGAAGGCACGTGTCGTGAGCTGGCTTGGAGGGTATATAAGGTGTGCTGTAGGCAATCTGAAATCATATCACTCGTTGCTGTCATGGATAAAAGGAGCGATTTAACAGATTTGCAAAAAGGGATGATTATCGGCTTTCCGGCCAAAAGTGGCAGTATTTCTGAAACAGCGCCGTTTGTGAACTGTTCGCGTGCTGCTATGGTTAAAGTGTACCGTGATTGCAGAAATGGCACCGTTGCGAATAAGCGACATTGAAACTGCTGGGCACCACGTGCCATTGATGTGAAAGGTGAACGTCGGCTTCGAAGGTGCGTGAGGGTCGATCGACACGCTACAGTGGAGCAACCCACTGGCCGAATGAACCAGGGGCCTGCCGGAAGTGGGTCTAAAACGACAGTTGAGCGAACCCTGCTGCATATGGGGCTTCGATGCAGACGGATGGTCGCTGCACCTATGCTAAAGAAAGGTACATGGGCAGAAAAGGCTTACATTTGCACGACAGTATCGGAATTGGACCTCCGCTGATTGGCAAAGGATTGCCTTCTCCGATGAGTCACGTTTTCTGCTTCATCTAACGAATAGATATTGGCGTATAACAATTAATACAGACATTTAACATGGACTAGGAAATTCAAACAAAGATCTTCGCTCTTTCCACGTTCATAAGTGAGTCACGGAAAAATTCTCATTGGCCGCCACCGGGAGTCGAACCCAGGGTCTTCCAGTTACGCGCCGGATGTGCTTCCGACCTCTCTCTAATCTATATACCTTGTTGGCGTATAACAAGGTATATAGATTAGAGAGAGGTAGGCCCGTTCGCAAGTCAACTGGTATTGGCTGACCTCCACGGCGAACCGGTGACGTCAACGGTGCGCTGGCTCGGAGAAGGACTGGTCAGACTGACCTGAGAGAAGTTTCTGTAAAAACGTATTCACAGCACCACTTAGTTTACCAGTAACACCAGTGTTTACCCCTAAAAATGTACATTTCTTCTGAGTGATTAAAGCAAATTGCATAAATGAAATAAAAAGGAAATGTAGTAAATAAAAACAAAAATATGAAATAAATAGGGGATGTAGTAAATAAAGCCCAGAAGAAATCGCGACTCGTTCGCAATAAATAAATAAATAAATAAAATAAATAAATAAAAAAATAACCAGTTTCCTTCTGTTGATAGCTAGCCAAAGTTTTTGATTTGATGCCATGTCTATTTAGTAAATAATCAAATGGCGGCAGCAACTACTCATCGCTTTTTTAGTTAATGCTTATTTTTACTTAATTAACTTTTGGACACTAACACTAGTGTAATGAAAATAAAATTGTAATAAAAATAAAATTTGTTTAAAGTTTCCGAAAAGTTTGAGTAGTAAACAATATAAATGGAAACGTTCCTTGAATAAGAATTCTTGTTTTTCCTCATGTACTTTGCTTCTCATCCACTAAAGCTGCACCTTTCATCCACTGTTTGGCCTTTTTCTTTGTTTTATTTGCCACTTGCGTTTTTAAGGTCTGATTTAAGAACTTCACTCGGATGAAAATTCAAAGCCTTGAATACAACTTTAAAGCTTTCTCGTCAACATGAGGATACATTTTTTTAATTCTTCGAATAAGCATTTAACTATTCCGTTTTGTTTTTTTAATTTGACTATATGAATTCTCGTAAAGTGCTCCTCAAAACGTTTGATTAGTTCAAACCACTGATTAGATGGCTCTGTAAGTCCTCTGTTCACTGCTTTTAACCATGACGATATATCTTTCTCTTCAGTTGCTTCTTTAACCAGTAAGGGTAATTTAACGCGAAAGGATATGTATCCTGCTATGTATTTCAAAGCATCTACCTCTTTTTCCCCAGTGCCACATCCTGAATGCATTCGTTACTTGTTTGACCATTCATATTTACAAATCCCAAGTCAGTAGTTTCGGGAAATTCTGTGGCGACGTTTTGTTTCAAGTTAGGTTGCAAACCTTTTAAACAAAGAGTTGTCATGAAAGTTTCGTCGCTCTTTTTTACGTTTGAGTGTGGAGAAGGCCCAATGAGTTTGTCATTTAGCAGCAAAAGGCGCAATCTATACTTAAATTCACTGGCCAAAGGATGATCATATGCATGTCCCATACCTCTGATTTGTGAAAATAAATTTTCCAGACAATCTTGGTTGAATCTAGTGGTGAGGAGGAAACGAATGCCTACACCACTTTCAGTTATATGCTCATAAAGGCTGATTAAAGATGTTATGGAAACAATAAAACCTTGCTGAAATGGCAAAAGATGTTTTTTCGCACACTCACATCTGCGTTATCGAATCTTTCATGCTTTCCAGAATGTTTTTCTGTTCCTGTATATTAGTACCATAGGTCGCCTTAGACGAACACCGTCCGACAAACGACGATAATTTAGTACGTCAAATGAGTCATTCACAAGTTGAACGAAGTTTCCTACTTCTGTTTCATTCGGGAAAATGTTACCTAATCGCCGAGGCAATGTGATGCGAAAAAAGTTGGGCGGTAAGTGAAACGTTCATTCGTTCAGCACCTCTAACACTGACATGAGTAATACTGAATTTAGGGCACAGTTTCAGTTCTCCCTTTTCTTTCTCAAGGAGAGTTTGGAAAATATTTTTATTGATGACAGTTCCCGTCTTAAGCTTTATCCCACTGTCTAGTAAGTGGTTTCTTAACAGCTTTAGAAGATGAGGCACATCAGCAAATACAAATATAGGCCTTGCATTATCCACTGGGTTCGGAAAAGAAGTTTTGTATAAGTTGATGCCAAGTGTTTTCCACAGTGACTGGTTACCGCCACCCAAATCCGATGTCATGGCTACAATCTGGAATCCAATTTTTTCGATTTCTGTAATGATGTGAAATAAGATATCTTTCGTCATTCTGCAATCAAAATCATAAAAAACAGGTTGTTTCCATGAATATGTCAAGCCCCTTATCATGACAATTTGAACAGATTTATGAGGACCCATGACCGTATCTTCAGCATGATCGCACACCATCTTTCCATCAATACTCATTTCATCCATCAATAAAACGCAAAATCTTTCAAATCGAGTTAGATTTTTGGCATTCTCAGCCATTATTTGGAGGACCTCCCAGAGAAATCCTGGAGCAAACTTAACATGAGACACCCATTTTTTAAAGTACTTATACCAGGCAACGGAATATGCATTTGGCTCCGAATGAAAGAATATGAACGCTTTGATAAGCCGCGCAGAGTCAGAGCCCTAACTATATCTTCTGGTGCCCAGTTAGTTCTTTTTCTCGTTAAAAGTGCTCGCACTTGGGTTTCAGAAAAAACTCCCCGTAACAGGGCATTTACTTCATTTGAAATATTTTTCTTTTTCTTCTGCTGTGTTATTTTTCTTGGGTTTTATCTTTTGGAATTTGGAAATTCTAGAAACATCGTACGAATCTACATATATAAACGTTGTGCCCTATTTTGCCAAAATAAACACTGTTTCCTTAAACTGCCATTGGATTTAGTGAGGCCATTTACTCGGGCATTCAGTTCAGCAATTTCCTGGTTTTTCATTTCAATATCCGCTATTGATAAAAAGTGGCAGATGATTACTATTATCTACTTCAGGACGCTCATCTTTTGTAGGTGAACATAACTTTAGTCTTTTTGGAGGAATATTCTCAGTAACTTCTACCACATAAAGTTTTAGTTCTCTGTTGTGAAGCCTCTTCATTCGTTTCTTGCATTCGGGTACAAGCGGTGAAGTCGTTTTGCAAATACTTACATGAGGTACAACACCTTCCTTCAATCGTTTCGTACTATTACCTCCCAATAATTCACTTTTCAGATCTCTTATAAAGTCTTCATCCGCGAAATGTGATGAACATATTCTTGCATTTTCAACGTTGAAAACATCTTCACGACGACACGTGTTCAACCACGCCTTTCTTTGAAGCAGATCTTTCGGAAAACGATGATAGGTAACACCCGAAGCAGTTTTTTCGTGGTTTTTACAACTTGCAACGGCGCAGCCTGGCATGGCTTTTAGAAAACGTTTATTTTGTTATCCAAGCAAACACGTACTTACACTATACGTAAGATACAATGTAATTAAATATATTTTAACTACACGTTAAGGTAACTATTTACAAAGATGTACAAATAAAATTTAAGAAAGAAAACCACATGCAATATGTGTGTGTTAGCAAATAATCAACACGGTAACAAGCCAACGAGCAACGAGATGACAAATCACAATGAAACACGAACGGCGATCTTTTGCTCCCAGCGCACCGTTGACGTCACAACAACAGCACTCCCTCACCACAAGTTGCCACTGCATCCTGAAAACCAGTTCTGTGGCCTACCTCTCTCTACATACCTTGGGCGTATGAGGCGAGAAACATCGGAGAACAAACAATCTTTAGCCATTGCTGGAAGAACACAAGCTGGTGGGGGCAGCGTTTTGGTCTGGGGCATGTTTTCGTGGCATTCTCTGGGTCCACTCATACCTGTGGGAGGCACTATGGACCAAATTCGTTATGAATCCATCCTTCCAGACCACGTACACCGATACATGCTGATTGTCTTCCCTGGGGTGGATGGTATCTTCCAGCACGACAATGCGACGTGTTACACAGCTAGAAATGCCCAAGAGCACGATGAAAACTTCGAAGCATTTCCCTGGCGCCCTAATTCCCCAGACTTAAACCCAATTGAGCATCTGTGGGGCTACTTCGTTCGTGTTGTTCGCCCTATGGATCCTTCACCACGCACCCTCTAGCAGCCGTCAGATGCACTGCAGTCAGCATGGATCCACATACCTGTGAACACCTTCCAATACCTTATTGAGTCACTCCCAGCCCGTCTAGCTGCTGTCCGCGCTGCCCACGGCGGTCACTCTGGATATTAGCTGGTGGCCACAATAATGTGACTCGACCGTGTATATATTTCAAATTTTTGGTAAAAATCGGTTTGGCCACCAGGGGGCTAAGTGTCAATTTATGCTTCTGTTGCATTTACAGGAAAATCTGAGCTTCTAAAATCTCGACTGAAAAAATTCCTTCGTGGACCAATTACCACTCCCGTCGATAAATCTTTTCGGAATATTTTCTTCTTAAATAATGCATGGTTTCTCCACCAGGGGCGTACACATGGATCTTATTTTTGACGATATCTCTGCTTCTAAGAGACCCATTTGAAAAATTCCTTCATTGTTGGACAGAGTTTTCAGTGCGAAATGTGTTTTTATATAATTTCAAAATTTTCAAGTAATTCATAGGTTTCCCGCTAGGGGGCGTAAAGGTAAATTGCGTTTTCCATGATAACGCAACATCTAAAACTCCGATTCGAAAAACAATTTTCTGCACCGGATTAGCGAATGATGGGAAATGCTTTGCATATAATTTCTAATATTTTGTCAAGAATTGTTTTGCCCACCAGGTGGCGTAAGTGTTTATTTCTGCCTCTGATGTATTTGCAGCAAAACTTGAGCTCCTGAAAACTGGATTGAAAAAAATATTTCGTGGACTAGTAGCGCTCCATCGAAAAACCTTTTGAGAAAACTTTCTTCTTACTTCGAATAGCTTTGACAAATTTCATTCGCCTCAGAACGGATTCAAAAGACGTGCTCATTACAACCGAAAATTCGGTGTCATCTTTCTTGTTTGATACGTGCTCACTAGGTAGTTCCAAAAACAGGAAAAAAAAAAAGAGGGGGTGGTGGTAGTTTCATATTTTTTCTCATTCCATATTTCCTGCAGGCGTATCGATCGTAGAACTGTATGTTACGAATATTTGCTGTGTTACGAAAACTTTGCCACGTCTGGAAACCGCTATCAATTTACTTGTTTCCTGTTTCCAAACCGACTGGAATTTGAAGGGTCGTATATGTATTACCATCCTCGCTGGAGATGTACTTGTGTTATTGCCTGGTAACACCATTTGCCGTTAATAGATGATGCATCCGTTTCTTGACATCCGTGAAGTGGTGCTAGTATGCAACTGATTATTTCAACTATTGAAGGACTAGCAGATATTTGATGGTTAAACCAGTAAGTATAAAAGCCAGACTCGGCGACACTACACTGATTAGCGTAGAGGAAGTAAGATATAAATTCAAATACATTGCTCGACAGAGAAAATTTCACACCACGAAACATTTATCAGAAGGTCACACAGATTGGTGGCTATGTATTCACAGTTTGGTTATGTAAAAAACTGACGATGCGAACCAACCACCTGACAGGTTATAAGTAGTGGTGCAGTGCTAATTGAAAGTGTATAGGAACGTGCGGTGCCTTTACGTCTTCAATACCTTTCTTTTCGTACCTCCCCCGCCACTCATTTTGCCTATCTCCTTTTTATTTTATAATATTTATTGTATAAGAAAAGTATAGTGATCGCTCGAGATCAGATTTCCGGATTTACACATTTTGACGTTCAAAGAACAAGATTTCAGCATTCCGGACTGCTAAATGATAATTGATTTAGAGACAAACTTCACCTTCAAACAAATATGGAACGTTAATATCACAAACGGTGCAATTTTCTGTTGCATTTTGACGTAGAACTACGTCTTTCTCCGCAGTGGGTAGGGGTAACATCGAGAGTACGGATGCAACGAAAACATGTCGCACTTTGAACGCTTGTATCGTCCAAACTAATACTCGTACAGTAATAAATAATACATCATCGGATAGTTTATAGAGTCCCATTTATAACAAAACAAGTTTCAATCCACCACCTATTAACCATTCGATACAGTAGAGTTAGAAAATTAAGCTACATTTTGCGTGATTTTGTTTCGCCGCACGCCGTTTTAAGGTAGATAACTAGTGAATAGATAATGATAAGGATGACTTCAGCCCCGCATTCCGTAGCTGATGATCAGAGCTAACGGACGTATGTGATAAACCGAAATAAAGTGGATTTAAAATTTCTTTTATTTTTTAGATATAAAGAAATTAGTGACGAAAGTTTAGAAATGCCACGAAAATTCAGAGAAATTTACTATAAGAACCAACGAAAGTTGAAGAAAAAGCGAGAGGAGAAAGAGATGAATCCGAAAAGGAATGTTAAGTCATCAACCGAAAGGTCACGGGAGTGTAGGGAGCGTCAAATGTCTGCGCGCCAGGATGCGTTTCACCCGACTTCGACTCTAGAGGTACAACCTTCAACTTCAACTCTAGAGGTACAACCTTCAACTTCAACTCTACAGGTACAACCTTCAACTTCAACTGCACCAACTGAGACTGAACAGCAAGAGCAGATGGAGATTGATGTAATCGATCCAAATTTTCAAATTTTCACACCGAGCATGGAATACCAATGCACATCGCCAGTCTTCAGAACTTTGCTGGATAATGAATGTATTACCTCTCACACCTACACACCGCCAATGCATCTCGACAAGAACAACAGCAACAACAATAAGAGTCCATTAGACCGGAGACGTATTCTCTAATTTACAACAAGGGAACTTACTAGTTTGGAAAAGTGTTTCTGAAGAACAATTTCTTCAGAAACAATTTTAGCTATAACTACTGACAACGATGGCACTACGCCTTCTACTTCTACTAACATTAATTTATAATCAGCACACGTTGCTATGAATCGTATATAGTATATCCATTCATCATGATCACCACCAGTCTTAAGAAATGAGCAGCTGAGCCATTCCATTTTGACCACCCCAGCCTAGAGAAATGAGCGCACATGGAGACTGAACGGCGGCGGAGGTGAATTTCACAGAGCAGTATGTATACAACCCGAGGACAGTTTTTCGGTTAGTAGAGTGTTCGGAGTCAGAACGTAAAAAGTTGCCAATTTAGTGGAGTTCGGTAAAGGGCAAATTGGAATGGCACGGCGCTCGGAACCACGATGTCGTAAACGCGCGGTTTGTGGGTTGTTCACGTTCTGCTGGAGTGAATACGTATCAAAAGTGGTGCACAAATGGCCAAACAACGAACCGTTGTCCAGCCGTGTGTCGTAGCTCAGTGATCCCATAGGGGAGACGAAACTGTCGCGCATTGTTCACAGCGACAGCAGGGCCAGAGTCCGACAAATCACTCGCAGCCACAACAGCGGTGATCAGGGCAATGTGTCACAGCACACAGATCATCGCAGCTTTCTGCGCATGGGCGTGCGTAGCCAAAGACCCAGCCGGGTCCCCGTGCTCAGTGCACGTCATCGCCAACAACGCATGAAATGGGCTCAAGATCATCGAGATTGGACCGTTGATGATTGGAAGAAAGTGGCGTGGTCTGACGAATCAAGATTCCTGGTGCATCACGTAGACAACCGAGCGCATATACGCCGATTACCAACAGAGGCTGTGACACCTGAATGCACTGTTAGGCGAAAACAGGCCGGCGGCGGCGGTGTTATGCTGTGGGCGATGTTTTCTTGGGACACTTTAGGCCCCATTATCCCAATAGCACAATCCCTGACAGCTGTCAGGTATCTGAACATCGTTGCGGACCAAGTTCACCCATTCATGGCAACTGTGTTCCCTCCTGCTGATGGCCATTACCAACAGGATAATGCGCCATGCCACACTGCCAGAATCGTCAAGGAGTCGTTCGAGGAACATGCGGGTGACTTTCTGTTAATGCCCTGGCCTCCTAATTCACCTGAGATGAACCCAGTCGAACATTTGTGGTTCGACTTGGGAAAGCGAGTTCGTGCTAAATCACCACCACTTCAAAATGTACGGGAACTGGAGGACCTGCTGTTGATATTATGGTACCAGATACTCCAGAATACCTATCGCCGCCCCGGTGGCGCAGTGGTCTAAGGCGCTGGCCTCTAATCACTCGTCCGTAAGGGGTCCGGGTTCGAATCCCGGTGAGGCATGGATGTTGTGTTTGTCTTACGGCACTGGCTCTCTCCCTTCCCTGGAAGCAGTGACCCTAAATTAGGGACGGGCGACTGCTTGTAGCCCATTGAGTTGCTCACGGTGGTCGTTAAACCTCCAATCAAAAAAAAAAAAAAATACCTATCAGCACCTCATCGAATCAATGCTTCGGCGAGTGGTCGCTGTTTTGCTGGCTAAAGGGGGTCCTACAGCTTATTAGGTAGGTGGTCATAATGTAATGACTCATCGGTGTAAGTTGCTTTTAAATAAATAAAGTAAAACATTTCCTTCGTTTTATTTCTTAAAAACTTTATACCTGAAAGAAATCAAAGGGGCACAGTAGCAATTGTGCCACAACGTACGACGTCAACTGTCCTTCCCTGAATACTTTAAATACGTAGAATTAGTGTAATAGTGTCATGGAACAGTAACAGTTGATGTACTTCTACGTTGCGGCACTGTTGCTACTGTTCCCCTTGATTTTCTTTATGGAAAAAGAATTATAGGACCTTCGCATTTTAAAAAGAAAACAAATTATGCTGTATGTGGCTAACCGGAACCAGAGGTGGATTTGCCCTTGGTTACATGAACAACGAGATTTTTCCGTTTTGCACCACTCGCGAAATGGCTCACTTTCTCGCATCCTCTCTGTTTTAGATTGTTTGGAAAAAACGAATAATTATTTTGGTATTTAAAAATAAGAATCCTTAACTTAATTTAAATTTTAATGTGTCTGTTTAAAACGTTATTGTCTTAAAAGAAACTGTTGTTTCCTTCTATCTCTATCTATATATGTTGGGCTTTTTCATTAAAATGGCAAAGCGTCATCCTGGTGGCGTAGTGGTCTATGCGATGGCTTCTGATCATTCGCCCAACGGAGGGGTCTGGGTTCGAATCCCGAGTAAGGCATGGTTGTTTGTGTTTGTCTTTCGGAGGTTCATTCGCTGAGTTCCTTGTTTACCTATGTACTACATTGCTGTCGTTGAAACATAGAATGTCTATACTGTGTACGTATATTTGTCAACAAAGTCCAATATACACTATATTGACAAAAGTCACCGGACACTTTTAAAAGCAAACGAACGGATCCGCTGCGTTGTTAAGATGCGCGGTACAGCTGCAAACGGTATAAAAACAAGCCTGCAGCTGACAGAGATCATATCGCACTGTGTGGTTGTGTGAAAATGTCGCGGCGGGAGAGAACTGACTTTGAGAAAGGAAAGATTGTTGGGTGTTATATTAGTGGGCTGTCCATAAGAGAAACCGAGGGGCGTTTAAAAATACCTAAGTCAACTGTTTTGGACGTACTGAATAAGTGGAAGACACATGGCGTGTCTGAAGCAGCAAAACGTCAAAAATTTGATTATTTCAAAATAAAAAATGGCGGACAAAAAAAGATAGTCTCAGAATTACAAGTTGCTTTGACGAGAACAACGCGGTAGGTGACGTCATGCAGAAAGAAAGGACCACGCCCACCTGTGACGTCCATTCCAGATCATGACTATTTTTTTACCACGTGACCAAAAGTGTTGCTACCGCGTAAAAACTAAGAGCGCTCCGGAAACCTGCGCCTACTATTTACGTCGGAGAGCCTGGATCACCGCAATCGACCACAAGACATAGTAAGCCTCCCTATCGACTTCCGACGGCATTCTATGTCGTCTACTGGCAGCTACGGACATCCCCGGATCGACACGAATGTGAATTACAGATAAGCTGTGGTAAGTTTGCACTATCTCCAGTCATTGCGACGACTGCCACTCACCTCAGGACATTGTCGCGCAATGATGCTACCATTTTGACTTATTACTTAACTTATTGTACAGGATAGATGTAAGAAACCGGGTACTTAACTTATTTTTGATCATGATAGATGCTGCAAACATGCAAATGTTCAATTGAAGACTTTGGTGTTTCTGAGACCACTTGCGGTCTGTAAGGTGTATGACCGCAAGTGGGCTCAGAAATGACCGCTAACTGCTGTTCCGGCCTCTCAACGATCCCTGGTTTCTACAACAAGGTGGTTCTGGAGTTCAAGTGTTCTTTATTTTACAACGAGAGAATTATACAATATATACAGATGATGAATGATGCTACACTGACGGAAAAAAATCCCAACACCAAGAAGGGGTTGTGTTAGATAAACGACAGTTGGTAGGCGGTGAGAGTACATCTGTAAGATGACGTCTATGCAAATTTCGCGCTCGGCGCATACGTGTGGCGCTAGTAGCGCCCCTCGGAACATGCAAAGCAAGTTTGCTGTAAATACGCGCTGTAACGTTCGTGAGCGTTAGTTATCGTTGAGATTCGACGTAGTGTGTTGATGTTAGTCAAGAATGCTTTTAAGAAGACGAAGAAGCCATTATCAACAGCTCACGGAGTTTGCACGAGGTCGTGTAATATGGCTACGAGAATGTGGATTTTCGTTCGGCAATATTGCAGAACGACTTGGCAGGAATGTAGCTACTGTGCATGATTGTTGGCAGCGGTGGTCAAGGGAAGGTACTGCCTCAAGAAGACCGGGTTCCGGCCGTCCACGTGGCACTACTGAGAAGGAAAACCGCCGTGTACGGCGTATGGCCGTGGCGCATCGTACTGCCTCTGTGGGAGCAATTCGAGCTGAAGTTGCCACCACAGTGACACAACGAACTGTTAAAAATCGGTTACTTGAAGGACAGCTCCGAGCCAGACGCCCTGTAGCGTGCATTCCACTTACTCCAAACCACTGCCGTTTGCGACGTCAGTGGTGTCAAGCTAGAGCTCATTGGAGAACGGAGTGGAGATCTGTTGTGTTTTCTGATGAAAGCCGGTTCTGCCTGGGTTCCAGTGATGGCCGTGTGTTGATTAGAAGGAGGCCAGGTGAGCGCCTGCAACCAACCTGTCTGCGGCCGAGACACACTGGACCTACACCTGGAGTTATGGTCTGGGGAGCAATTTCCTATGACAGCAGGAGCATTCTCATGGTTATCCCCCGCACCCTGACGGCACAGTTGTACGTCGGTCTGGTGATTCAACCTGTTGTGCTACCATTCATGAACAGCATTCCAGGGGGTGTTTTCCAACTGGATAACGCTCGCCCGCATACCGCTGTTGTAACCCAACATGCTCTACAGAGTGTCGACATGTTTCCGTGGCCTGCTAGATCCCCAGATCTTTCACCAATCGAGCACGTATGGGACATCATTGGACGACAACTCCAGCGTCACCCCCTACCAGCATTAACTGTCCCTGTATTGACCGACCAAGTGCAACCGGCATGGAACTCCATCCCACAAACTGACATCCAGCACCTGTACGACACAATGCATGAAAGTTTGCGGGCTTGCATTCAACATTCTGGCGGTTACACTGTTTATTAATGTACCAGCAATTCACATTTAAAATGTCTCTTCTCGCGCTTACATTAAGCTGTGATCTTGAAACCTTAATCGATTAATTATGTTACCTATACAAATGTATTGCCGCCATTTCATTCCTCTACAACTATTTTTTCGTGGTGTTGGGATTTTTTTTTCCGTCAGTGTATTTCCAGTATGAGTATGTTACAGGTGAGATGCAGAGAAAAAAATAAACAAAAAAAAAATAAAGAGTCTTTGAATTTAACAGGCATGATCATGATGAGATTACAATACTTGTATATGCTATGAACAGTGGAAATCTTGACATTGATGAGCGTTGACGGAAAGCAGATGGAGGTTTTGAAAAAACAAAAAAAATTATTCACTGCTCCGTAGGGAGAAGTTCCCATTCTTCTTTCAGACCATTTTTCGGCTCGCAGGCTGTTCTTACCGACTTCCAACGTGTACTTGATTGGGTTTATGTCTAGGGACCTAGTTTGCCAATCCGTTTTTTGTGTATCTTCACTTGCTAGCTATTCATTCACAAGCCTCGCCATCTGAGAAGGAGGCATTTCCGTTCATAAAAGAACTGGTCCAACACCACCTAAAAAAGATTCGTGCACGAAGTTCTAGGGTCTTTTCTGGACAGTGGCGACGCCAGTCGGTCAGAACTGGGTGGACTGCTAAGGCGGCTAAGCATGAGGTGAGAGGGGGGGCATAAATTTTAAAGTGCTAGACAGAAATTTTGGCAAAAAATTCCGTTCATTTGGATTTTACTCGACGCTGATAATTGTGACGTGCCTGCCCCACAGGAAGCACATGACATACAGGCAGATAGCCGTGAGAGCACTTGCCAGTGTTGTATAGTGGATAGCACTCGGAGCCGAGAGTTGTGGATTCGAATTCCACCCTTGGCATAAGAATGATGGAGAAATTTACTTCGTCATATAATGCTAACCCTAGTCTAAAGAAGTTTTCAGGTGCGTACTGTACGTAGGTCTTATGTAACGTATGAATAGTATAGGAACCATTTATACAAATGACCATGGCAAGTTGCAATTTTAGCTTGCTTAAGTCGTTTTTTCTTTCTTAATTTTTTTTTTTTTTTTTTTTGCTGTCATAAGGCTGTTTATGAATTTTAGTTTGTAACCGGACGAGTAATACCTATTTCTCTCTCTCTCTCTCTCTCATCTTTTACCCCTTTAACGACTATGACCCAAAAGTCTTTTATGATTCCAAATGTCATAGCGACCGAAGCTGTCTGTTCGTTCACTTCTTTGTTTAACAAGAGCAATAGTGACTGAGGGTGACTCCTGCTGATTCCTCATAGGTCGAGAAGAACATGTAAGGGTAAGAAATCTGACTCACTCTAGACAGGAGTTTCAGGCGGCTATGGCCGTTTGTATGTACGGGCGTTTAGGGCGCTATGGTCGTTAAAGGGTTAAACTACAATTATAAAAATGGTGTGTCTCTACTACTCTCTCAGAAATTCTCTCAAAGGACTCTCTCCATTTCCCAGTACAGGCACTAAACTTAAAAGACAAGTCTTTTTATATAGCAAATTTTGTGTGAATTCGAAAAACTCTGGTACGTTTATCCAAGTTCCATAAAATCTTTGACGGTTACACCAGCCATTTGCTCTAACAGCTTAAATATTTTGAAGAGGCTAAAGATCTCCATTACCACTGCACTTCCAAAACCATCCCTTTCCATTAAATTGGAGGGGGGATTTCGGGGTGTATAACGAAGTAAATTACTCCGCCATTTTTGGTCTACGCCGGGGATCGAACCCGAGTCCACTTATTCCGGAACAAGTCGCTCTACCAACTGAACTACGCAGACGTTCGTTCTCTCTGCTATCTGCCTTTATGTCGTGTTCGTTCTGCGGGGCAGGCACGTCACAGGTGCTAACTTCTCACCAGATGTACTGACATCGAGAATCTCTTGTTAACGAAATTCTTGATTCATCTGTGAAAAGTACATATTGGCACTGCTTAGGTGTCCAATGGCGATTCTGCCCACTCAATGCAAACTGAGCTCTTTTGCGCTCAGGGGTAAGAGAGATCAAACTATAGGTTTTCTGGCATGTAATCCTCTTTTGTGTAATTGTATTTGACTTAGATTGATAAACAAATAAAGGACCGATTCCTTTCCGGCTTCGGAAACGCATTTTTGTTTCAAAGTTTGCTTCCTACCTTCCTGTAATCTTAGAATTAACACTGGGCTAAGCTTGTAGGCATTCCTTCTCTCAACAAACACCCGAGACTTATTTTTTGCCTTAATTCTTAGAACAGAAAACGAAACAAAAACAACGTGTGAAGACCCAGCGGCGGCTAGTGTTTAGAGGCGCTGGCCATTCTTCCGAGTTGGTCCCGTGATGGAGCCCCGAATGGGCTATGGGAGGTGGGCGTTTACTACAACGGTAGCTCTCCGAGTGGCCCTAAATTAGGGATGGGTGATTACTTAGATGCTCACGGTGGTCGGTAAACCCTAAAGCAAAAATAATTGTAGAATGCTTGGCAGTATATAAATATTTCATGAGATTTTGTTACAAAAGAATAAACCTGAAATATGTTTCTAAATTCTGCCCAGTATCTAAAATGGGGAAGTTAATTCCTCAGATGCCCATCCCTTCTGTGATCTTTGTTATGGCCGTCATACATGAATTATCTTCCTGTGCTCTAATTAGAAGACGTCACACGAAATTTCATCTAATTTGAAAGGGTAGTGTGGTAATCCCTGTGAGTTACCGCAAAAGAGTCAGACGATAAGCGCACTTTTAAACATGTGAATGGTCTGCTCAGGCGCAAGACGCCCTCGAAGAGCCGTTGCATGCTAATGAGGGCTTAATTGACCATGAAAACATTCCCAACGAACACCGTTACATATTGAAGGAAGCATTCTTATCCAGCGTTCACGCTCTAATTGTGGAAGCACGCGCCGTCCATTGCGTTGACGCGTGACTTCCAAAGAAGAGTCAAGAATGCGGATGGTAAGTAAGCAATAACAATGTGTGTGTCTTTGTGGATTCCCTATTGACCAAGCGGGGCGCTCGGAAATGCGATTTAACGCCGCCGTGAGTCTTTCAAAAACATAACGGAACTGGATACATCGGAATGCTGATATGTCAACGGCTTCACTTTGCTGAATACCACACTATGGGTAAAGAAGAGTTCGGGGTGAAAAAAGACGCATCTGAATGTTGGAAAGACAAACATTTCTATTCTTTCTGGTTGTGGGCAGAGGGATAACAAAGCAAATCAACTCCGGCAAAAGCAGTACGTTTGAAATTATCTGCTTTAAATGGGAGACATCTTAGAGAAGGTGGGCATATTTAAAAAAAAAAAGGGGGGGGGTTGGCGAACCTTTATTGCATTTTTTGCTTGCATTTGTGGGTTAGGTTTTAACTCATGCAATTTTTCTCAACATCGTTCAAAGTCACCTTGGAATGTTGTGCTGTTGCTGCCTTCTAATCAAATAACATTCTTTTAACAATTTAATCAAAAGTTCTTTACGTTTCTACACAAAAACTGAATTAAATATTTGGCACGATTCAGAAATGTTATTCTTCTGATGGAGAAAGAATTTCTGAAATGAAATATACACTGAGTGGCCAAATTATTATGACCATTTTACGCAAAGTAGCTATTCCGCAGATGTTGCTGACGCAAGATGGCCGAATCCGTATAAAAAAGGAAACAATGAACGCATGTAGACACTAATGGAATATACACCGATGACCCATTACATTACGACTTCTTACCTAATAAGCTGTTAGCCCGTAAAACAGCTGCCACTCGGCGAGGCATCGATTCGATGAGGAAGCAACAGGTATCCTGGGGTATCTGGTACCATAATGGCAACAGCAGGTCCTCCAGTTCCCGTACATTTCGGGGTAGTGGTGATTTAGCGCGAACCCGCTTTTCCAATTCGAACTACAAATGTTCGATTGGGTTCATGTCAGGTGAATTTTTAAGGCCAAGGAATTAACAGAAAGCCACCAGCATGTTCCTCTTGACAACTCTGGCAGTGTGGCATGGCGCAGTATGCTATTGGTAATGACCATCAACAGCAGGGAACACAGTTGCCATGAATGGATAAATTTGGTCCGGAACGATGTTCAGATACCTGACAGCTCTCAGGGATTATGCTATTGGGATAATGGGGACCGAAGCGTCCCAAGAAAACATCGCCCACAGCATAACACAGCCACCGCCGGCCTGTTTCCGCCCAATAGTGCATCCTGGTGCCATAGCATCCGTTAGTAATCAGCGTATCCGCGCTCGGCCGTTGACGTGATGCACCAGGACTTTTGAATAATTTGACCAGGCCACTTTCTTCCAATAATCCACGTTCCAATCTCGATGATCTTGGGCCCATTTCACGCGTTGTTGGCGATGACGTGCACTGATCATGGGGATCCGGCTGGGTCTTCGTCTACGCAGGCCCATGCGTAGAGAAGGCTGCAATGAACTGTGCGAGTGACACATTTCCGTGATTACCACTGTTGTAGCAGGGGGTGATTTGTCGCACTGTGGCCCTTCGGTCGTTGTGCACAACGCGCGACACTCTCCGCTTCCCTCTGGCATCAATGAGCTGCGGACGACACATGGCTGGACGACTGTTCGTCGTTTGGCCACAGTGCACCACTTTTGATACGGACTCACTAATGGGTCAAGTGAACAACCCACAAGCTGCACCGTTTTCGAGATCGTAGTTCCGAGGCGCGGTGCTACCACAATTTGTCCTTTATCGAACTACGATAAATCAGCAGCTTTTCCATTGTGACTAAGAGCACTCTACTAACCGAAAGCCGGTCCTCGGGTTGTACACTATCTACCAACAAGTAATTGGACACCCCTGCAATCGATGATATATGCGGTCCTGATACGCGTCACGGCCGCCGCCGTTAAATATCGTGTGGGAAACAACAACGCAACTAGTCGCATGCAAGATGCCACGCAGTTCAGAGCTCTCTGATTTCGAGAAAGGTGTAATCGTCGGGTATCACAGAAATGGCCGATCCATACGTGACATATCCAGCGAGTTGAAGTACCCAAAACCGACAGTGGCCTACGTGATTGGCAAGTGGAAGATGAGAGGTGACTGTCGGAATGTGCCCCGACCCGGCAGACCCACGAAACTGGGAGTTAGAGACCGACGGACCGGTGCTGGCCAGAGAAATTCGAAAGAACCGATCCAAATCGATGGGCCACATTCGCGAGGAGTTTCAACAGGCACCCGGGAGTGTTCTTTCGATGAATACCATCCGTAAGGAAGCCCATCTCCTTGGTTATCATGGACGTGCTGCCGCTCACAAGACTTTGATCACCAAGTCCAATAGCGCTGCTCGGCTACCGTGGTGCAAAGAACGTCGACAGTGGACCGTTGAACAGTGGAAACAGGTTCTGTGGAGCGACGAATCAAGGTTCACCCTCTACCGTTCGGATGGCAGGGTCTGGGTTTGGCGTCTGCCTGGAGAACGCCTTCTGCCGGAAGGTATTGTGCCAACTGTGAAGTTTGGCGGCGGTGGAATTATGCTATGGGGGTATTTCTCCTGGTATGGCACGGGACCCTTGGTCGCAATTCCTGGTAGACTCAACGCCGAGACCTTCTGCACCATTTTGGGTGACCATGCGCTTCCTACGTTGTGGCAGTTTTACGGGATGGGCCCATGTTGCTTTCAGGATGACAATGAAACCTGTCATGTTGCGAGGTCCACCATGGCTTGGTATGGTGACAATGGGGTTAATCAAATATACTGGCTTGCGCAGAGCGCGGACCTTAACCCTATCGAGCACCTCTGGGACGAGTTGGAGCGTCGACTTAAGGGGTGCCCCTACCGTCCGAAATCGGTGAAGTAACAGACCTGTCTTCTCCAAGCCGAGTGGAAGAAAATACCGCTAGCCGTCGTACAACGCCTGGTTGAGAGTATGCCCCGGAGGGTCGCAGCATTAATCGCCGCTCGTGGAGACTCCACCAACTATTGAAGGTGAATAAACTTCGTTTTTCTTTACTATCACAGGTGTCCAATTACTTGTTGGTAGATAGTGTATATATATACTGTATATTCCTCTGTAAAGTTCACCTGCGCCACCGTTCGGTCTGGGGGTGGTCACAATGTAATGACTCGTCGATGTATTGCGTAGGAAATAATCATGCCAGAACCTCATGGAAGAGAATTGCTCAAGACAAAGGGTTGTGAAAGAGAATCGGAAAGGCCTTCATCCAGCAGTGGATTGAGAAAGGTTGATGATGATAACAACCGTAAAAAGTTTTGTATATTAATATTTAGCGATTACACAGATTGTCCTGACTCAAGTGAAGCTGACGTGATCCCGTAGTTTTAAAAACAAACAACTTGCCTAAAAGTTCTGCATCATATCTGCACATCATACATCGAGATACAGTACTGAATTATACACTTAATGGCCAAATTATTATGTCCACCAGGCCATGTTATGCAAAGTAGATAGATGCTGCTGACGCAAGATGGCTGAATTGGTATGAAAAGGGGAACTCTTAAGGCATGCAGAGATTAATGAAGCCCAAGAAATAATGGGTAAAAGACGGTATCTGATGGACTTAGAACGTGGAGTGATCATGAGTGCTCGAAGCATTGATGCCAGCATTAGCAAAATGGCTACACTTGTGAAATGTTCGAGGGCAGCAGTTGTTAAAGTTTACAGAGAGTGGACCACCGTCAAAAAACAGGGTTTGAGCGCAAGGCGTGTGGTCGTTGACAGCTACTGGATGCTCGAGCTGGGTGGTGAGAAGGGAGACTTGTTCAATCCAACAGACGGGCAACACTTCGTCAGATTACAGATAATCTAAATCAGGGTCCACGTCCGATGGCCACTCAACTTACAGTTCGCCTCATATAACATCGAATAAGCTGCAGAAGCGGACGGCCTTTCCGTAAGTCATTGCTATGTGCAGGCAACAAGAAGAAATGCCTCCAATTTGCACAGGAACACAAGAATGGGACGGTAAATGAATGGAAAAGGGTAATGTGGCCCGAAAACTACACCATGCAGATGGAAGGGTGAGGACAGTAGCACGAAATCAAGGACCCATCTTGCATTCTCACTACTCTTTAAGCTGGCGGAGGCAACGTTATGGTCTGGGGCAGAGGTGGGAACCTTTTCATGTTGGAAGGCCACATTAAGTTAGCTGTAATCTAACAAGGCCGCATTCAAGACACTTCAATTAGATATACAATGTTCGTAATATACATTATTTTGTAAAAATCTTACTGTGTACTAACTAACTTGAAAAACCCGAAAAAAATTCTTTAATTCTGAAGTTGACTAACCTTTTAAAGACTTTGTTGTGACTGCTTTTTGTTGGAAAGCATTTGAATATATAGTTGCAACATGGAGGTCAGCAGTTTTAGCTGATCCTCTAGATGGGTATCCATCATTTGTGAACTTAAGGGCATCTTGATTTGGGTTAGGTAGGAGAATGTACATTGAAGAGCAATTGAATTAGATATACCTGTCTAGTAACGTGTAGCACCACCTTTCGTCCTGATGACGGCGGTGATTCGTCTCGGCATGAACTCGACAAGACACCGGAAGCGTTGGGAAGCCATACGGATTCACGACCCCTGAACAAGCTCCCACAGTTCACGAAGATTTGATGGAAGGGGGCCAGAGCCTCGAACATTTCTCTCGATGACATCCCAGATGTGCTCGATTGGATTGAGGTTAGGTTACCTAGCTGGCCATGGAAGCGAGGTCACGTCGGTGGAGTGTTAATCCAACCATTCGGATACAATTAGGGAGCGATGGCACGGTGCATTGTCTTGTTGCAGGATGAGGTCCCCAGTGGGATGTTGAAGACGCACAAACGGGAGCAAGTAGTCGTCCAGTATATACCGGTAACGTTGACCTGTCAAGGACGATGTCACACGTACCAGGGGTCCCATTTTAGTCTACGTAAACAGTCCCCGGACGAGAATGCACCCACACCAGCTTGAATAGTGCCCTGCTGGCAAGAAGGATCCATCGCTTCCTGTGGTTTGCGCCGTACTCGTATCCAGCCATCCGCATGTACCAACGTGAATCTCGACTCATCAGTCCAGGCAACATTTTTTCACATGTCTAGGGTCCAGTGGCGATGTTCCCGCGCCCATGCTAATCTTTGCACACTGTGATGTGCGGTCAGCAGCGGTACCCTGGTGGGATGATGGCTTCTGTACCCCATAGCGAGAAGATGGTTCTGGATGGTGTGGCTGCTTACACGTTTTTGTGCACCAGAGTTAAATTGCCGAGTGATTTCTTGCACTGTGCCCCGTCTAACTGCTGTTACAATGCGAGCTAGTCGACGATGACCCCGCTCATCCACACGCTGTTGTCCACGGCAGTTGGCCCTTGCAGGGATGGTTTTACTGGATTCGATGTACTCACGGTGCACCCGTGACACAGTGGCTCGTGAAAATCCCAGTGTCCGTACGACTTCCGAGATAGAGTGACTCATTCGTCGGTCCCCAACAATTTGCCCACGATCAAATGCGCTTAGATCTTTCGTATAACCCATACTGCATCCAACTCTTACTGATTCCCGTCGCATCACTCCTTATATTGTCGGATCGCTGTATACGTTATGTCATTTCCGTTTACAGGGCCGCCCACAGCACCACATTTGCATAACACCAGCTCAATAATTCCATCTGTAGTTCTTTAGAAGCCATAGAACGAAATAATGAGCGTAGCCGGTGTCAAAATATCCCTTATGACTTACTAATGCTTTAATTCTGGCTGTCAGTCGGGGAGCATTATCTCCTTGAATCTACTTTTACTCTTTGGTATTTTATATAAGGTCATTTTTAGATTAAAATAAAAATAGTAAAAGAGGAACAAAAACATATTAATAAAAATAAAAGGATTTGTTCTGCAAAATTTGGAGTCACTCAAAAGGCCGCAGGTTCCCCAACCTATCTCTGGGGCAAATTTTCGTGGGAGCGTTTAGAACTTGTGATTCGTTTGGAGCAACGTCTGACCGCCCAAACGTATATAAATAGCGTTGCCAACCAAGTCCACTTAGTTATGTGGATGGTTTATCCCAATGGAGATAGATACTTCCGGCAGGACAGTGCTCACATTGTACGCGAATGGTTCGAGAAGCGTCACGGAGATTTCTCCCTGCTACATTGGCCTCCTCAATCACCGGATCTCAATTCAATGGAGTATTTGTGGGATGAAGTCGAAAGAGGCATCAGACACCTGGATCCGCTACCATCAGATCTTCAAGAGCTGGAGGGTGCAATTCATCGCATTTGGGCTAACATACCCCAAGCCACTTACCAACATTTAGCAGAGTCTATACCAAGACGAATTCGAGCAGTATTAAGGGCAAAAGGTGGTCCAACAACGTACTAACCCGATTGTCATAAACATTTGGCCACTCAGTGTAGGTGTTCGCTCACGAAGTGTTTTCGTTCATTTTTGGCCCTAATTATACTCATCGTTAACAAAATACGTAGTTGCACCCAGAAGGATGCAACCGACAGGAATGAAACTTGGTGGGTAGGTTTGACATTGTAAAACATGCAAATGATTCAAGTATGACGCTCGGGCACGCATGTGACGCAAGCAAGGAGAGGTCGCAGCGCTGTGCCTGACCGGCAATATAAGGTCGTCCCGTTGCGCGCGCTTGCCATTCTGCCTCATGCTGTTGTGTTGGTTGCATCCTTTCTAGCGAAGTATGCCTCGGAGAAAAGTTCGGAAGCAATACAGAAAGTTGGTGGAGTTCGAGAGGGGCAACATCGTTGGGCTCCGGGAAGCGGGATGGTCTTATCTCCATATTGCGCGCCATACTGGTAGTGCGGACATCACCATAGCACGCTGTTGGCGTCAGCGGATGGAACAAAGCACGCAGGAGCGATAGGAAGGGTCTGGGAGACCTAGACAAACCACAGAGAGAGAGGACCGACGCGTTGTCCGATATGCGCGGAGTGATCCAGCAACCACGATTGCTGATATTCAGCGAGCAGTGGTGCCCTCCATTCATCGTCCGATTAGTGCCAGCACCATTGGCAGACGGCTGCAAGACGTAAGACTACATGCACGCAGACCGTTACGACGACTGCTCTTAACACCATTGCATCGTCGCCAAAGACTTCGTGTCGCGCCAGAGTGTCATGGAGCCGCTCAGAATGGCAGCAGGTGATCTTCAGTGACGAGTCCCACTTTTGTCTTGGAGGAGACGACCAACGAATCCGTGTGTGGAGGCACTGTGGTCAGCGCCAAGATGAACGGTATGTCGTCGAACGTCGCACGTCCAGAAGGCCTGGTGTCATGGTGCGGGGTGCAATTGCATACGATGCCAAATTGCCTTTGATGTTCATTACAGGCACATTGACATCTAAAGGTTAAGTTAAATGGGGTTCTGCAACCAGTGGCCCTACCATTTCTGTACCCTCACTCCGGTGAGATTTTCCAACAGGACAACGCTCATCCGCATTCTGCTGCTGTCTCGAGAGCTTGCCTTCAAGGCGCTGACACTCTGCCATGGCCAGCCTCATCACCAGACTTATCGCCGATTGAAAATGTATGGGATGCTATTGGACGAGATATCCACACTCCACTCCTACCTCACAATCTGCAGGAACTGCGTGAGAAGATTCAAGCTGTACGGGATGGCTAATCTCAGGACGCCATTAGGAACCTGTACAGCTCCATGCTGAGACGTCTGGCATGTTGTGTGAGGAAACATGGCGGCCCGACGCCATACTAAGAGACACTACTTATTGGCGTGTAGCTCAATAAATATTGCCCATATCAGTCTCAATGTTTAATCATTTATTGTTCCTGGTAACCTTTACCTTCCTCCTGAATAGCATTGCAATCCGACACGTCCTTCTGGGTGCAACTAAGTTTTTGACGATGAGAGTGTGTGTGTGTGCGTGCGTGTGCGTGCGTGCGTGCGTGTGCGTGCGTGCGTGTGTGTGTATGTGTGTGTGCGTGCGTGTGTGTGTGTGTGTGTGTGTGTGTGTGTGTGTGTGTGTGTGTGTAATTATATATACTTTTCATATAAAATAAAGGAATAGAATCCCAAACTTAAGTTCCTTGAATGTACACTGGTGTGCAAAAATTAAGGACGAAGAGGAGAAATTAGCATAACGGCGAAACGAGCAGGTAGAACGGACAGAAAGACCACTCAGGAGATAGACTAGGGCCCGGTACGTTAGGGTATGATCATATATGCAGCATGACGGGGGGGGGGGTCGGAAGGGTATGAAGCACACGGGCGGTGTACGCTCAGCAATTCGGTGAAAGCTATTGCACGGTGTACATCAGTTTGAACGACGTCAACTTGCTGCCACCGTGTGATATGGCCAACATGCAATCCAATAGACGGCATGTGGATGACTTTACCAGAGGTTGCGTCATTGGGAAGTTGAAAGAAAGTGGACGTGTGACAAGTGTGGCCGAGGAGTTCGGGATCGCTCACCGCATCGTTTCACGAGCTTAGAGAGTATTTCAAACGACAGGAACAGCTGTCCGAGAGTTTAGCAGTGGTCGTCCACGAGCAACCACGGCGGCGGACGACCGGTATATTGTCCAACAGGCGAGAAGAGACAGACGGCAGACAGCGGGAGAAATCGCAAGGCACATGCAACAGACAACTGGACGTCCGTTATCGCGTTTTACCGTGGCCAGGAGGCTGCACAAAGTTGGTCTATTTGCACGATGACCAGTACGGTGTGTGCCATTAACACCTGCTCATCCGTGACGGCGGTTTTTGTGGTGCCAGGAACACAAGAACTGGACTCATCAGCAATGGGGTCGAGTTCTCTTTACGGATGAGAGCCGATTTAGTCTGACGAGCGATTCTGGACGTATACACATCTGGAGACAGCAGGGGACACGCAATCACACCTCCAACATCATCGAAAGGGACCGGCTTGGAGGTGGCGGAGTTCTCGTTTGGGGCGGTATCATGCTTGGTAGCCGTACTGACCTCCACATCTTCCAAGGAGGTTCAGTCACTGGTGTCCGCTATTTTACCGAGGTTCTCCTGTCTCACGTGCGTCTGTTTAGAGGTGCTGTTGGTCTTGAGTTCCTCTTGATGGACGACAACGCTACACCTCATCGTAGAGTGGCTGTCGCAAAGCTGTTGTAGAGTGAAGATATTCAACGCATGGATTGGCCCGCAAGGTCCGTGGACCTAAATCCAACCGATCACGTGTAGGACCTTCTCGGGAGACGCTTGACAGCACGTCACCAGCCGCCAGCAACGATTCCGCAGCTGCGATTGGCGCTACAAGAGAAATGGGCCGCGATGCCTCAACAGCTTCTTGACAACCTCGTCCGCAGCATGGACAGACGTTGTAAATCCTGCAACGCAGTCAGGGGTGATCATATCCCCTACTAAAGACTGGATTTTTTTTTGGCAGCCGCCTGTCACATGAACGTTTCTGTCTTCTGTCCAGTTGTGCTCGAAGCTACCTTTTCAATAAAGTGCCTTTGTATCCCTTTGATTCCTTGTTTGGACGGTTTTGCTCACTTGTCTCATATTCTTACATCTTGGGGATCTTCTGGTATGATTTGAGTCGATGCGGAGCACTTCTGCACGACGTTACATTCGAAAAACCGTCTCGTCCCTAATTTTTGCACGCCAGTGTACGTAAGACAAAACTAAAGTTTTACTAAGTCTAAGTTTTATTTAAGCTAAATTGACACTTAGATGTTTTTCAGATGAGAAAACCACAATGTAAAACCTTGACAACGTGACAAATTAAGAACAGAAATGCAGTAATGGCATTTTATACAATATATTGTGACATGTCTGCCCCGCAGGACACACATGAGATAAAGGAAGATAGCAGTGAAAGCATATGTCCGTGTAGTATAGTGTATAGCACTCGGAGCTCCGGAGCCGAGTGTTGGGGGTCCGAATCTCTCCCCTAGGATAAAAATGATGGAGAAGTTTACTTTATCATAATATGCTGAATGTGCACAAGAATAAAAAGGATAATAAATTGCATGCGAAAAGCAGACGACGATTGTCAACAAGGTGGAAAGTGTTAATAGCTGATCACATTCGAATACTCGTAAATGATGCGTAAAATATGGGGAATAGGCAGTCACCTACACCAAAATCGGAGAAACTTTTACGAAAAGCGCTTATCCGTTTGAAAAGAACCATTCACTACAGTAAAAAGAAGTCGACCAGTCCTTCCCACAAATTCATGAATGAGTTAAGGTATTCATATACCCTAAATTGGGCCGCCCCGGTGGCGCAGTGGTCTAAGTCGTTGGCCTATGATCATTCGTCCGAAGGGTTTCGAATCCCGGTGAGGCATGGATGTTGTGTTTGTCTTACGGCACTGGCTCTCTCCCTTCCCTGGAACCAGTGACCCTAAATTAGGGACGGGCGACTGCTTATAGCCCATTGAGTTGCTCACGGTGGTCGTTAAACCTCCAATCCAAATACCCTAAATTGGTCAAAGGTACGAAAAAGAAAATATGGACTTATTTTATTCGCCGTGTTTTCTATTTTGAGGATCTGTAATTGTTTTTTCACAGATTCTAAATAGTTTTCGAGTTATATTCATTTTTATGAACCCTTATCTACGGAGGAAATGGATTTAAATCTATTTGATTGTTATTTCAGGTTCATCGTTTGGTACTTTGGTACATCATGCACTTAGTCAAACCTATATAAGAGAGACTAACAACCCCGGAACTGCTCAGCGAGTGTCTCCATGGTAAAACTCAGAACAGCAATGAGAGTTTCCATTCCCTAATTTGGAGACGTTGTCCGAAGGACACATTTGTGGGAATGGACACTTTCAAACTCTCTGTTTGTGATGCTGTATGCCACTTCAATGCTGGGGTAAAAATAGAATGAAAAATTATTGAAAGATTGGGACTAAATCCAGGGAAATATGTATATGATGAAAGATGTGACGAATAAGTCTCGTACAACGTACAACAGCGAGTCAACTACAAAGTACGGACTGTGTAAAGCAGAAGTGAAAGAGACTAAGACGGCTGAAAAAAATCAAAGATTGTGCGAATGTGAATAAAGAAGGCCCCCGCTATGCTACTTGAGCTTTATAGTGGTGGTTCCTATTCCAGTTTAAGACTCTGACGGAAAAAAACTAGCTTTACTTACTACTCAATCTTTACATCTGTGTTTGAGACACTTCATTTTTTCCATATGAGAAAGGACGATAAACATCATGACTTTGGTTACAACTGCATAAAATTTAACAGTGGTAGCGAAACAAATTATGCTTTGCAATACGTACACATTGATTTTACTGTAAGCAACCAACTATGCATATGAACCCTATGATTCTAGTACAATCCCTAGAGATATAAAAGAGCTCTTATTTGCCACTAACATTTTTGTTTTCTGATGATTTGAAAATCAGATATCGTTTCCAATAAAGTCATTAATTGACATGAAATTAATAAATTATTAATTTTTCACTTAATTTTCACTTGATAAATTGTTTCTAACAACACATATGAATATGATATACGTGTTTAACATGCTTATAAATGGCATTAATTTTTTTTTTACTCAGGGTATATGAATACTTTAATAGGGCCATTCAGAAGGTTAGATTGATATTCTGTGCGCAGGCGCGCTCGTAAGGAAAAAACGATGACGACGCCAATCTTTAATGCATATAAAAAGAATTCACGACAAAACTGAAATAGCAAATTATTAAAAAACCTATTTAATAACGTGCTGGGAAGCTCTTGATGTTCAAAACAGCCTCGATACGATGTGGCACAGATTGAACGAGATAGCATTCTACAGGTATGTTCGACAAGTTAATGTTTTTGTTTTTGTTTTTATTATTGGAGGTTTAACGACCACCGTGAGCAACTCGATGGGCTATAAGCAGTCTCCCGTCCCTAATTTAGCGCCACTGGTTCTAGGGAAGGGAGGAAGCCAGTGCGCTATGACAAACACAACATCCATGCATCACTAGTATTCGAACCCGGACCCATCTCGGACGAATGACCACTGAGCCACACTGCAATTTTTGTAATGAGAATCTGGAGGACAAAAAATACCCTACATTTTCTTCCAAAGCAGCTGAACAAAATTCATGTGGTGAAAATTCGCCGTTTTTTTCTTGAACGTTGATGTTTTAGCTGCCTTTTGACCAAGATCGCCGTCCGTTATTCGGGGGATACGCTATTTGGAGGTACATATACATACCCGTATCTACTTCGGGACTGGGGATTACAAAACTGTCCCCTAAATGGGGCTGTCAGAAGGCAGTTCGGGAGTGTCCGTCAAGGAGGTTTTAGCTATTTCAGGAGTGTCCGTCAGGAGATTTTACTATGCAACCTTGATGCAGTGATTCTTGCATGGACAAGAAGTTTTGCCATTTCTGAGATGCTTGTACAGACCGGCCCGCCTACAGCCTACTATCGTGCCTTTTCAAAGTCGTTTAAATCACGTGTCTTCCTCAAAATGCAGCTATCTACGCTTCGTATATGTGGGATTCCTTTGCAGTGAGCTGTTTACGAGGGTCATAACAAAAGTTCTACAACGTTAATCTAAAACGCAAGCGGATGATGCAATCGGGAAAATGATTGCGTCATGTCAAGGTCAGACTCTTAGCAACGCAGTTGTATCAGAACGACGCGCTATCATTTGCTGCGTGGACGTGGGATGGTTTGTAAATGGAAGCGTGCAACTCCTCAGATCGAGTCACAGGTTTAGACCAGCGCACGTACGTGGAAATAGAAACTTTGCGGGGAAAAACCCTGACACTGATCCACACTGTCTTGCAAGAAGTCTGTGGGGAAGGAACTGTTAATCGAAGCACAATTTCTCGCTGGGTATCGCTCCGGGAGGGCCGAAGCAGCATCGAAGATGATCACCTCTCAGACTGACATCAAACGGCGACAAACAAAACATCTGTCACCATTGTTGCAATGCTTCTCGAAGAGAATCGCCGTTTGACAGCCGAGGAGACTGCTCATCAGGCAAATTTGTTCACCATGTCTGTTCACCGGATTTTGACCTACTCACTGGGAAAAAGAAAAATCGACGCTCACTGGGTGCCCTATCAACTCACTCCCGAGCAGAAGGCAGCCAGAGTGAGCATCGCACACAATCACCTCCACAGTTTCGAAAGGGAGGGCGACACCTTCCTGAACAGAATTGTGCCAATCGATGAGACTCAAACGGTGATTTTGAGCCGGAACTGAAGTCACAATCAGCGGAATGGAGGCATCCAAGTGACCACACGCCCCTCAATGTGTCGTCAGCAACAATCCAAAGTGAAGCAAATGATGATTTTTTCTTACGATGACCAGGGTGTTGTGGTCTCTGATCGAGTGCCGGTAGGGCAAAATGTCAACGCACAATATTATCGTGACTTTCTGAGGACAAAGTTGAGTCCAAAAATTCGTCAAAATCGCCCCAACTTGTTGGAAGCGGGAGCGATCTTGCTGCATGACAACGCATCGTGTCATGGTGCAGCATCGATAAAGGGACTTTTGTGGAAGTATGGCTGGGAAACTATATCCCACCCACCATGAAGCCCTGATCTCAGTCCATCCGACTTTGATCTTTTCCCAAAGTTAAAAAATCAGCTCCTTGGCATCCGCTACGAATCGCTGGGCGAACTGTCATTGGACATGACCCGAGTAATACGACAGCTGAACAAAGATGGTGTACTACGGGGCATCCAGAACCTACATCCCCGCTGACAAGCTGTCATTAGCAACGAAGGGGAGCACATTGAACGGCAAAAAGGTAAGTTTTTCTCCGTTACTCAACACTTTTCTTAAAAATGGGCAGTGTGCAGAACTTTTGTTAGGACCACCGTATTAAGCCGAATGTCTTAGTAGGCCACGTAAGTGAGGGTGGCCCATGTCTGAATGCCATTGGATGCTTCTAATAATTTGCTACATATCTGGTAGGTGATGTGAGTGTTCCGTGCGTGGGGGAGCATTCCCTCGTGGAGAAAGGGGTGGCCATAATGAACTGGCCCATTGATAGATCTAAATTTGATTCGCACACCGTTCCGTTCGCTTCAATTTAAACAGAACAACATTGAAATAATTATATGAAAATGAAATTCCGAAGGTTTTCTTTTTCTTTGATTATTCGGGGCTCCAGAAAGTTCAAACTCAATATCTCTGGTATTATCATGCGTAAAGCGTCAATGGCTGATTTCAAAACTGACTGCTACAGTTTAACAATTTTATATACACAGTCTCATCAGAATATTATGATGACCTACCTAATAATGGGAATAACCACCCTTGGCCCGAATGACACCTGCGAGACGGGTGGCATGGACGCAATGAAACCTTGGTAGGTTGCCTGAGGCACACGTGCCCATTCGGACAGCCGAAGAGCACGGAGGTTCCGGAGAGGACGTGGTTATGGGTCTGCATGTCGAGCCTGTCGATCCAAATAGTCCCACAAGTGCTCTATGGGATTGAGGTGGGGCAATGTCTCCTGCCAAAGGAGAACATAGACATTACTGTTGTGTTCCTGGAACCAGTCACGCACCCTCTTAGCGACGTGGCACTGCGCATTGTCCTGTTGGTAGACACAATCAGCACCAGGGTAAACGTCCCACATGAATGGATATATGTAATCTGCGAGGATGGACAGGTAGCCATTGGCGTTCAGGGACCCATCCAGTGGTACCAGCGGTACCAGGTCATACCACGAAAACATCTCCCAGACATGCTCACCGCCACCGCCGGCCTGTAGTTGACCGAGAAGCGTGTCTGGGTGTTGGTTCTCGTGTGTCTGACGCCGTATCCGCCATCGCTCGTCACCTATGTGGAGTACAAACCTCGATTCTTCTGAGAAGGCAACCTTTTTCCACTGTTCAATGACGGTAGTCTCATGCGAGCTGCAGGCGTCGTTGCCAATGGGCCTGGGCTAAAATGGGGGCCTTGACGCAGCGTCGACTTCGGAGACCCATGCGTAACAGCTCTACTGTTGTCGGGGACACGTGCCTAGGTACCCCAGCGTTTATTTGCGTTGTCGATTGCTGCACTGTTGCGCGTCAATTGCCCTTTTCAAGTCGACGGAGGCGACGTTTTCCTCTGGGGGTCGATGGCCTCTGGAACTCCACAGTTATGACGTCGGGAGGTACACGGCGTGCCAGCGATTCATTCTCAGTACACCCTTACTACAGCACCTCGCGAAAAGTCCAATAAATCAGCTGTTCCTACGATGCTTCCACCCTTGGCGTGGCAGCCGATGTTCATTCCTTTTTGAACGTCTATCAAATCACTACCTCTGCTCATTGTGCTCACGTAACGCACTCTGGCTCTTCTGTCCTGGCCGGCCACTTATAGCTCCGTGTGGTCGATCTTGTCACCGTGTCTGGGCCGGTACACTGTGATTCCGCGGGTGATCATATTATTGTGACACGGCCGTGTGTTCTTACAACGGCCGTTCCATAAAAACTGAGAGCAAAATCCCACAAAATGAAGAAATATAGATACAGCAAAATATATTTTGTTCTTTTTTAAAGTATCTTCCCTCGGATGAAATACAACGGTCCTATCGTTCAGTCCACTTTTCAAGGCATGTGGCGAAGGTATTTTGTGGAAGCTGCTTTAGCGACTCCTGTACAGCTCGAATAACGTCAGCATCTGTTTTTAATGTTGCACCATGGGACTTCTCCTTCATTGTTGGAAACAAAAATAAATCGCACGGGACGAGGTCAGGATTGTAGGCAGGCTTTGGCATGATTTCAATACTGCATTTCATAAGAAACTGTTGAACACAAGCAGCCGCATATGGGCAGGCGTTATCATGGCGTAGGGTTCATTTGCCCACCAGTTCCGGTCGCTTAACCGATAGGTGTCGTCGCAGACGCTTCAAGACTGAAATGTAATACTCAGCATTGACAGTAATTTGTGGAGGAATGGCATGCTGATAGACTACACCTTTACGGTCAAAGAAGATTATCATCACCTCCTTCCTAGCTGATTTGGTTTGGCAGACGTTTTTCGGAATAGGCGAGACTGTGCGTTTCCAGGCACTCGTTGCGCTGTTCGTGAGGGCATCGAAATAGTGGACCCATGTTTCATCGGCAGTTATTACTGGGTTTAGAAAGTCTGGATCCTTTGCAATCATTTGTTTCCACACATGACACACCTGAACTCATGGCTAACAATTGTTCTCTCGTCAGGTGATGAGGAACCCATCTGGAACATACACGATGCATCAGTAATTTGTCGCGTAGACTGCGGAATGCCAATGTTTTTTAAATATTAGTTGACGCCGCTATGTCTTCACACGTCATTCGTCAGGATTGCCCAAACAGTGTTAACAATACGTTCCGTAACAACACTTTCAGGTCGACCAGGCATAGGAGCGAATTCTGCCGACAAACGCCCTTTTTTGAATTCATGGTGCCATTTAAAAATCGTTGACTCACCCAAATACTTATCGTTGTAAGCCTTTTTCATTAAATCAACTGTTTCTGGAGCAGTTTTAACTAAACGATAGCAAAACTTTATCGCACAACACATTTCACTTCGTAACTCTGAATCACCCACCTCCACGAATGTATTGCGAAATGAAGACGTACCTTAAACAACTGCGCAGTAACAAAATCAGAATAGTCTGCCACGGCTAATTGCTGCCCCATATACTTCCTTAATTCAGATAGTTATTACGTAACCCTTTTACGTTATGCGAGATTTGTTGTTATGCTAAGTTCCAAATGTCCGACTGAGGAAATGTTGAATTAAATGTAAATATGATGCACTAGTTGCGCCAGATAGCTTACTTCAAATTAAGACTTTTGGGGCCAGGCAAAACATATACAGAAAGCCAACTCACTTACGTAAACTTTCTTTTATTGATCCAGCCATTTTAGACTTCCAGCAACTTTAGACGAAATCACATAACGTTGTCTGTTTACGAAATCACAAACATATCACGGCGAGGTGCACTCACACACACAACTTCGCAAAGTAGTTATGCAGACGGTAATCAATAAGCTCAGCAAAGATATAACATCTCAACCATCAAACAACTGCGTCGCAAAATATATATCTTTTCTCTTCCTTATCAACATGCATACTTCACTTACGTACTGACCTCAGGGGAGTTGCCAAACCTCCATTCATGTGAGAGAGGAGATATCACGTTAAGTTTGGAAAGTGCAAAAGAGAACATACTCAAATTTACATGGGAAAAGAAACTAAAAATGAAAGTTAAAATACAGTATACGTCACATAGTCGTCTACGTGGTTATTTCCCCCTTCGCACTGTTGCCAACACAAAAAAAATTACCGTATTTTTCCGTGTATAAGACGATATCTTTTTCCAAAACTTTTAGACCAAAATTTGAGGGTTGTCTCATACACGGGGGGGGGGGGTAACCGGTTGAGATAACCCTGCGGTTACCGCGGCGAAATTTCCCGTAACTCTTATCCTCTCTCCCCACTACGACTTACAAATTTACTGGGTCACCAGCACACTGACTCACAGCTATTTTTGTTAAGCTTCCTGAAAGTGATGCATAATTTCATAGTTTGTATATTAAAAATATTGTCTAATTTCTAAATAATATAAATTTCCAAACTTCTTTTTTAGCACGTCTTTTGTAAAAAAAGATCGTGCTTATGTTACCGGTTTGTCCATCCGTCTGTAGCTACGATATCTCTGCAACTATTAATCCGATTTGAAAAATTGTTTTTGCATTGGTAAGCTTGAAATATACGAATGATGATCATTCATTTCGTTTTTTTTTACGACGTACAATTTCGCCGCTAGAGGGCGTAAATGCAGAAGACGTCGAATTCAAAAATATGTTTTATTCCATATATTTGCTTCTAAACATCCGATTGAATTTTTTTTTTATCTTTCGATTCCATTTATGTCGAAGAGTATTTTAGATATAGTTACTTTTAAAATTAAGCATAGATTTTCCGCTAGGGGGCGCAAAAGTAAATAACATTTCCCCCGATAACTCTTCTTCTAAAACTCCGATTTGAAAATTATTTTCTTCAGCGGATACACCTCCTGATGGAAAATCGTTTGCATATAACTTCAAATTTTTGGTAAATAATACTTTGACCACCAAGGGGCGTAAGTGTTAATTTTTGCTTCTGATGTATTTGCCGTAATATCTGAGCTTCTAAAATATAGATGGAAAAAATTATTTCGAGGACTGATGCCACTCACATTGATAAACCTTTTCGGAATATTTTCTGCTTAAAATATTCCACAGTTTCTTCGCCAGGGGCATGGAAGTATATCTTATTTTTGTCAATATCTCTACTTCTAGGAGTCCGATTTGAAACACTCCTTCTTTGTTAGATGGTGTTTCTAGTGTGACATAATTTTTATATAATTTGAAAATTTTCAAGTAATTCATAGACTTTCCGCTAGGGGGCGTAGAGGTAAATTGCGTTTCTTCCTATATCTCTGCTTCTAAATCTCAGATTTGAAAAACAATTTCTGCACCGGATACAGCTCCTATTGGAAAATCGTTTGCACATAATTCTAATTTTTGTAAAAAAATAGTTTGCCACCAGGGGGCGTAAGTCTTAATTTCTGCTTTGATGTATTTGCAGCAAAATATGAGCTTCTAAAATCTCGATTGAAAAAAACGTCGTTTGTAGACCGATACTACTCATTTCGACAAACCTTTTAGAAACATTTTCTTCTTAAATTAATACATGGTTTCTACGCCAGGGGGCGTACATTTACATCTTATTTTTGTCAATATCTCTACTTCTAGGAGTCCGATTTGAAAAATTCCTTCTTTGTTGGATAGTGTTTCCAGTGTGACATGTTTTTCATATAATTTCAAAATTATCAAGTAATTCATAGACTTTCCGCTAGGGGGCGTAAAGATAAATGCCTTCTTCCCTATATCTCTGCTTCTAAATCTCCGATTTGAAAAATTCTTTCTGCACCGGACACAGTTCCGGATGGGAAATCATTTGCACATAGTTTCTAATTTTTGTAAAAAATGGTTTGTCCACCAGGTTTCGTAAGTCTTAATTGACGCTTCTGATATATTTGCAGCAAAATATGAGCTTCTAAAATCTCGATTGAAAAAAGTAGTTTGCTGACCGAAACTACTCATGTCGACAAACCTTTTAGGAACATTTTCTTCTTGAAATAATGCATGGTTTCTACGCCAGGGGGCGTAGATGTATATCTTATTTTGTCAATATCTCTACTTCTAATAGTCCGATTTGAAAAATCCCTTCCTTGTTGGATAGTGTTTCCGATGCGAAATATTTTCCCTATAAATTCAAAATTTTCAAGTAAATCATAGAATTTCCGCTAGGGAGCACGAAGGTAAATTGCGTTTTCTGCGTGATTTCTTTCTGCTTCTAAAACTCCGATTTGAAAAATTCTTCCTGTATCGCATACAAGACCTGATGGAAAATATTTTTTTCATAATTTCTAATGTTTGGTAAAGAATGGTTTGGCCACTACAGGGCATTTCTGCTTCTGATTTATTTGTAGCAAAATCTGGGCTCCTGAAAACTCGAGTAAATTTTTTTTTCTTGGAGCGATACCGCTCATATGGAAAAACCTTTTGATAATACTTTCTTCCTAAAATAATGCATGGTTTTCCCGCCAGGGGACGTAAAGTCACATCTTATTTTTGTCGATATCTCTGTTTCTAAGAGTCCGATTTGAAAAATTCTTTTTTTGTTGGAGAGCGTTTCCGGTGCGAAATGTTTCTCATGTAAATTCATGTTTTTCTTAACGCACAAGTCTGCAACCAGAGGGCGTAAGCTCACGATCCCGTTTACAGCAATATCTGAGGGATTAAAAACCCGATTGAAAAGCTTCTTTCTTCAGTCAGATACTATTGTTTTCCATACCGGTTCCATTGACTTTGAATAGCTTTGATAAATTTAATTTGCATCAGAACGGATTCAAAAGCCGTGCTTATTACACCCGATAACTCGGTGTCATCTTTCTTGTTTTTATATATTACCACAGACTTCTGATATTACCAAATTTCTAAATGTACTTCAATGATATTACTTAATTTCCAAAAAATATCAAATGTGTCCTTTTTTGTGATAAAAATATTGATTTCTTAATTTTCTCTTCGAAAAAGTAGGGGTCGTCTTATACATGGTCACGTCTCATACACGGAAAAATACGGTACTCTCAGTTTTTATGGAACAGCCTTTGTATATTTAAAAGCGCTGTACTCTTCAGCCTTTGGCGGTGAATCCCAGAAACCAAATCACAACGTTTTACAAAATGTGTACAGACTTACACGTGCTCAAGTGCGCGCGGGTCACGGCGCACTCTCGCGAATTCAGCAAAGAAGCATTTCGGATCATGAGAACAGCATACAGATACAGTGAAACGTACCTAAGCCGGAATCCAAGGGACTGAAAATATTTTCCGTTTTGGACAGGTACCGCTGTATCCAGGGAAAACATTGAAATGTAAACATTTGACTTTTCGTCATGTTAATTACAAATTCTACATAAGTAGTGATTATTTAAGGGAATGTGTTGTTCGTACATACAATAATGAACTAATAGTCGCAAATTTCAGTTTGTTTTTTAATTTTCAACATTGATTTCTGTACCGTAACTGTTACAAAATGACGCTCATGAGAACATCTGTGCTGCCCATTAACTGAAATAATTCATAGTCCCCTCGGAGAAATGCATTTTGCAATGCTTGATGATGTATTTTTATCTTAGATGGGTTTTTTGTATTTACCTCCTCTATTTAACGTCCTCAGTGCTATTGTTTTTTCCCCCTTCAATTTCATGTCGCTCAATAATTCCGTCAAGATCTTCATTGAAAGGTTTGATCGTAACGCTGTTGTCGAGCTGTTACCTTTATGCCACTGCTCTGTTATCTAGTCTTTTCCGCTTTAAGATGTCCTAAATTTGTGCTTTTCCGACACTTAAGTTCTCTGCCAAATGCTTGACACTCACACTTTCTTTTTCGTGCATTTCAATAAGTTTAACTTTGATATCCAAATCGAAAACGTTCTTTTTTGGTTCCATGCCAAGAGAATAAACAAAGGCTGACTCATATCAATGCATAAATGTTAGAGAATTAAATGGGAGGGTCTTGGTGAAATCCGTACGAAACAGCCAACTGCTAAGACTTTGGACTTTGCATCCAGCAAAGACAGCAACGCTTACCGCGTGACCTAAACCTTAGTGGCACTACGTCCTTAAGGAAAAGTCTAACAGTAGATGTGCTGCAGCGTGTGTTTGTGTAAAGAAACCAAAATCAATCTCTCCGTTTAATTATGTTATCTTCAACCTCAAGCAGATTTGTTCCGTGTGAATTCATCATTACACTTTATCGCGTAATGTTTGTTTTTAGTTGAAATATTTGACGGCACGGGAACATCTTACCTTTGCTACAGGTTTAATTTACTATCTTGCCATTTCTGTTTACGCGTTAGACAGGCTCCGTTTTAGACAGGTTAAATGGTGCGTAATTTTCTATCTTTTATTTCAGGACTAAAGAATGCTTCGTTTGTGGGAGGTTTTCGTCTCAAACAGGTTTTACTGTACTACGTGTTCCAAGACCCACGAATATCTTCTGTTATGCCTGCTTTGTTATTACTAGCACTAACATGCAAATTGTTTTGATAAAATTCCGAGTTTAAAGTTTTTATGGTTTCAGTTCTCCTCTTTATATACATAATCAATGGAAAATGTGTGTGTTTATATAAATCTTGTGAAGACGTTGCGAACTTTGTGTGTAGGAAGGCTTTTTCAACCCTTTCCAGCCCATTGTTGTTCAGAAACAACATATATTCTTTGAATTTTCGTAGTCCTTCTAACACAACAAATTCTTACTAAACCCATTGCAGGTGGTGGACAACTATCCAAAACGACACTATAAAAACAGCAAGACGAGATTTTCATATGTTTTTTGCCAAAATGCGATATGATTTTGTGTTTCACAAGAAAAACAAACGGCTTTGTCGATTTCCACGTGAAGTGAAAAATATTCAATTCAACATTTTCCTATATTCAGAGATAGGAGATCAAAACAGAATTTCCTTTTGAAAAGAACGGTGTGGTTTCATGTTCATGAAGGAAACAAATTAAGGAAAAGGAAGTCAAATTATCAGAAATTTGAACTTCTGTATCCTAGTTTGTTCACAAATAACATTTTGTATTTGAGGAATAAAACGTTATAAAAGTTTTCAGTGTTATTTTCATTTTTTACAAGCCCAAAACACCACAAAAACCTGAAAAAAAAATCTCCAATTTCAAAAATAAAATTTTGGGCTCGAAAGGGTTAAATTTCATTTTCGTGCATGCTTAATAACAGCCTTTTCGCAACCGGTAACTGAACTTAGGTGAATCCATCATACAGACATTTGGCTCTAGACTGGTATTTTCGTTTTATCTGAGGTCACTAAGATATTATTACATTTGACTGGATTGAAAAAGGGTAAGAAAAAGCTTGGCATTTCGCCCAGTGAAGCAGAAGCCTAAGTTCTCTCGAGGTTACTTGGCGAATCAAGCCACATAAGCATTCAGCTGCAACAATAAACATTTTGAGGCTCCAACGTTAGCGAGGCTATTTTATTTTTGACTCAAACAAGTTTTACGTTAGTTTCATGCTTGGATGTCTAAACACATTCAGTTAATTTACCTATCAGAGATTATAAATAAAAAAATTCATTAATATCAAATAAATTAAGAATGTTTCTTTGAAAAGAGTGCGAGATCTGTTAAAAGCGTATGAAAAAGGGACAGCTAAAGATATCCCTGGAAAAAGACAAAGAGAGAAACATGTAGTAGGAGAAGAGATAAAGATACAGAGAACCGCCTATTAAAACAGAGGAAAAAGGGTGAGATGCAAGCTGATTGGAAAGAAACAAGAAAGAAAAGGAATGAGACAAAAGCAGAGGAGGAGTAAAACAGCTAAAGGGTACGACATCAAAATAGAGAAAAAATTATAAAAAATAATGAAAAAATTATAAAAAATAATAGGGGTGAAGGGGGATTAGAAATGAACTCTCAGAAGACAAAACTGATGTACAGTGATTTTACAAGAAACGAAAATTTATTGATTGATGTGGAAAGGCTGGAGATAACCGATGCATGCATTTACCTTGGACAGCAGATATCAAGCAAAGGTCTCATTGATGAAGAAATGAATCGATGTATAAAACTTGGTTGGAGAGCTTTTGAAGAAACAGTAGAATTTTTAAGAGCAATGTGACCTTATGTCATAAAAGAAAAGTGTTTAATCAATGCTTCCTTCTAGTTCTTACATTCGGAGCAGAGACGTGGACCTTAACTACAAAAGACATACACAGACTGCAAACAACTGTAAGAAGCATGAAGAGATGCCTACAGGAGAGATAAAAAAAGGAACTCACGGATAAGGAAAATGACAAGAGTGGAAGACATCATGATCAGAGTAAAATACCTGAAATGGTAATGAGCTGGACATGTTGCCAGAAGAACGGACCGCCGATGGACAACCGAAATTCCAGACTAGATTCCAAGGTACAGGAAAAGACCCAGAAAAAGACCACATGGGAGATGGGTGGATGAAATTCGAAAACATGCGGGAGTGACATGGAGAAGACTAGCGCAAGACAGATCATTGTGGAAGAAACTTGGGGAGACCTTCATCCAGCAGTGGATTGTTGTCGTTGATGATGATGATGATGAATAGGGGTAAAATACAAAAATGGAAAAAGGGGCAAGATACAAGAAGAGGAGAAGGGGACAAGATTCAAGTAGGGGCGAGAGGGGCAAGGTACTGACAAAGAAGAACGAAACAAAAACGAAAGGGACAAGATACAAGCACAGGAACTTGAAGCAAGGGTCAAAATATAAGCAGAAGAAAAAGGGAAAAGGTAGAGCTACGGACAAATATAAGCAGAGGAGAAAGCGACGAAAGAGAAAGGAACAAGGGAGAAAGGGGAAAGATTTATTCAGAGAGAAAAGGGGCAAGATACTAATAGAAGGGAAAGAAACAAGTGAAAAGGAGACAGATGCAAACAGAGAAGAGAAGACCAAGGGAAAGGTCAAGATACAAACAGAGGAGAAAAGAACAAGTGAGGAAATGGGGGTGAGATAAAAAGAGATGCAGGGAAAGAGAATTTCTGAAAAGCGCCAAAAACAATATAGAGAGAACAGGATGCTGACGCGGACATTCAGAATGGAAATAATAATAGGGGAAAGAAAGCGGAAAAAGGCGAACAGAAAGGCAAAGAAAGATAGTAAGAATAACATAGACAGTGGCACAATGTGAAAAATGTAAATCTGCTTACACATATTGGGAAAGTCGAAGAAAATTTCACAAAGAGAGACCTGAAGGAAGACAAACCGCGCCGCGAAAGAGTAGCGAGTGGAAAAGTCGGAGCGAGTTCTTACAGAAGGAAAGAAATACAAATACCAACATTCATTTTGCAGGACAGAGAGCGAGAGGAAGAGACGTTCAGGGAGATTCGAGAAGAACGGAAAAAAGAGACTTGGATAAAGACATATCGAGGGATATACGTCTGGAGAAAACTGGGAGGACCAAACACCATTTAGGCAATGACACATGCATGAAAAGAATATAAACCGATGAGTCATTACATTATGACCACCTACCTAGTAAGCTGTAGGAACCCCATTAGCCCACAAAACAGCGGCCACTCGGCGAGGCATCGATTCGATGAAGTGGCGATAGGTACCTGGTACCATAATGTCAACAGCAGTCATCCAGTTCCCGTACATTTCGAGGTGGTGGAGACATAGCGCGAACTCACTTTTCCAAGTCGAACCACAAATGTTCGATTGGGTTCATGTCAGGTGAATTTGGAGGCCACGGCATTAACAGAAAGTCACCAGCATGTTCCTCGAACCACTCCTCGACGATTCTGGTAGTGTGGCACGGCGCATTATCCTTTTGGAAATGGCCATCACGAGCAGGGAACACAGCTGCCATGAATGGGTGAACTTGGTCGGCAACGATGTTCAGGTACCTGACAACTGTCAGGGATTGTGCTATTGGGATAATACGGCTTAAAGTGTCACAAGAAAACACTGTCCACAGCATAACACCTCCGACGCCTGCCTGTTTCCGCCCAACAGTGCATCAAGGTGCCAGAGCCTGCGTTGATAATCGGCGTATTCGCGCTCGGCCGTTTACGCGATGCACCAGGAATCTTGATTCGTCAGGCCACCCCAATTTTTTCCGATCGTCCACGGTACAATCTCGATGAACTTGTGCCCATTTTATGCGTTGTTGTCGATGACGTGCCGTGAGCATGGGGACCCTTGCTGGGTCTTCGGCTACCGAGGCCCATGCGGAGAAGGCTGCGATGAACTGTGTGCTGTGACACATTTCCTTGATCACCACTGTTGTTACTGCGGGTGATTTGTCACACTGTGGCCCTTCGGTCGCTGTGAAAAATGCGCGACAGTCTCTGCTTCCTGCTGGCATAAATGAGCTGCGGACGATACACGGCTGGACGACGCTTCGTCGTTTGGTCATGTGTGCACCACTTTTGATACGTACTCACTACAGAGGCGCGTGAACAACCCACAAACCGCGCCGTTTCCGAGATAGTAGTTACGAGGCGCGTTGCCATCCCAATTTGTCCTTCATCAAACTGCGATAAATTGGCAGATTTTTCCATTCTTACTCCGAACACTCTACAACCGAAAGCCGGTCCTCAGGTTGTACATATACTGCTCTGTGAACGTCACCTGCGCCACCGTTCGGTCTCCAGGCGCGCTCATTTCTCTAGTCTGGGGGTAGTCATAATGTAATGGCTCAACTGTGTGTATAGAGTACAACGTCATTAATTCAAATCGAAAATGGAAAAAAAATATTCGAATTTACCCAAAATTCGGATTAGCAAAAGAAAAAAATAGTAATAATAAAAATTTACTGTCCTTACATGTTCGGCTGATAAAGTAAATTATTTTTGTCTGTTTCAATATCAACGTTCTTCTTTTACATGCTATAATCTCTAAAATATCGAAATATAGAGAATTAATATTTTCGTGGGTTTCAACAAAACTTCGCCGCCCCGGTGGCGCAGTGGTCTAAGCGATGGCCTCTGATCATTCGTCCGAACAGGGTCCGGGTTCGTATCCCGGTGAGGCATGGATGTTGCGTTTGTCTTACGGCACTGGCTCTCTCCCTTCCCTGGAACCAGTGACCTTAAATTAGGGACGGGCGACTACTTATAGCCCATTGAGTTGCTCACGGTGGTCGTTAAAACTCCAATAAAAAAAACAAAAAAACTTCAAAATGTTATAGTGATGTAGTTTCTCGGGATTGTGAAAAAGTGGGCGTCACATCTTGTCGTTTCTCTCTATAGGGTCCGTCATCATCGGCAGAGGTAGGTTTTCCTTGCTCTACTGAAACAACGTCTACATCTGTAATTTCTCCATGGACAGCTAGCTACATTATTATCCACTGCAAAGAATGATTAAAGTGAAATTCCTAACTGTGTTCTTTGAGCAAGTGTATCCCATTCTTCTGTAGGACTATTAGCAATTCCTGGTAGACTCAACGCCGAGCCCAGTAGGTCTCGGCGTTGAGTCCACCAGGAATTGCGACCAAGGGTCCCGTGCCATACCAGGAGAAATACCCCCATAGCATAATTCCACCGCCGCCGAACTTCACAGTTGGCACAATACATTCCGGCAGGAGGCGTTCTCCAGGCAGACGCCAAACCCAGACCCTGCCATCCGAACGGTAGAGAGTGAACCTTGATTCGGCGCTCCAGAGAACCTGTTTCCACTGTTCAACGGTGCACTGTCGATGTTCTTTGCACCACGTTAGCCGAGCAGCGCTATTGGACTTGGTGATCAAAGGCTTGTGGGCGGCAGTACGTCCATCATAACCGAACAGATGGGCTTCCTTAGGGATGGTATTCATCGAAAGAACACTCCCGGATGCCTGTTGAAACTCCTCGCGGATGTGGCTCATCGATATGGTGCGGTTCTTCCGAATTTCTCCGGCCATCACCCGTCGGTCTCTAACTCTCAGTTTTGTTTGTCTGCCGGGTCGGGGCACATTCCGACAGTCACCTCTCATCCTCCACTTGCCAATCACGTAGGCCACTGTCGATTTTGGGTACTTCAACTCGCTGGATATGTCACGTATGGATCGGCCATTTCTGTGATACCCGACGATTACACCTTTCTCGAAATCAGAGAGCTCCGAACTGCGTGGCACCTTGCATGCGACTGGTTGCGTTGCTGTTTCCCACACGATATTTAACGGCGGCGGCCGTGACGTGTATCAGGACCGCAGATATAAACACGCGAACGCCTTTGGACGTTGTATCAGGACAGCAGATATCGTCGATTGCAGGGGTGTCCAATTACTTGTTGGTAGATAGTGTATCTTAAAGGTCTTTGGCCGAAACATTAAGACCGGAGCGGGTCTATGCAAATCGAAGCAGGTGAACGACCCAGCGTGTGAAGGTCTTGGAACGATATAAATAATACCTGATACAGAGCTCTGTTAATCAGTGTCATTCTTGTTCTTCAAATGGCAAAGGCAGCGGACGAATTTGATAAAGGCCAAATTGCAATGGCCAGGCGACTGTGTCACAACATTTCCGAGACGGCAAGGATGTGGGGTGCTCACGGTCAGCAGTGGTTAGCACCTTCAAAATGTGGTCCGAGGAGGGACAACCACGAACCGTCGGCAAGGTGTGAGCCGACCACTGCTCATCGATGCTAGAGGTGAGAGAAGGCTGTCCCGAAAGATACGAATCAACAGAAGGGATATTGTGCCCAGGGCCGGATTAAGGCCTTAGTGGATCCCTAGGCTAAGACATTTGTGTGGGCCGCCAAGGCTAAGGCATTTGTGTGGGCCCCAAGGCTAAGACATCTAAGTGGGCCGCAAAAAACTTATGACGGGGAATCATTATGAAGTCCGTTAAAACACGAAGCTCTAGCAATATGCTTGGGATAATTAATAAGTGTAGAGTATTTTTCAAACTAAAAAGTTATCTGCAGAGGTTTCATAATAAGTCTCGCTGTATTTTTCATTGTTCTCATAAGAACACGAGTTAAATGCTTAAGGTTTCTAGATTTTGTCATGGATTTTCTAATGATTTATCATTGTGTACCTGTCTTTGTTCATCTCTTTTGTTAAAAGCAATGTGAAGCCACAGGGGACTTTGACCATTAACGGTTCCAGTGCAAATTGGGAGGTGGGGATGGATGGTAGTGAAAAAGTTGAAACTGTCTCGCCAATCCCGTTGTACATAAGCGACATGAAACATTTACCCTTGGATAGTCACTGCTTTGGAATCTGTCCCTCTTCCAGCTTTTGTTTCTGACCAAGTGGAAATCATACGAGACAAAAGTAAAACTATTTTATAAACATCACTCTTCTTCTTTCTCTCTCTCTGCTATCTATTATTTGCCTTGGATAACAGCCTGGGCTCTTGGTTATGGTGGTCCCCAAGGATATAGCCCCAATAGACCCCCCTTAATCCGGCCCTGACTGTGCCACAATTTGCCGGAAATTTGAATGCTCTTGACGGAGTAATAATGTGTCGCAATTCAAAGTACATCGCACCCTGCTGAAAATGGGAGTGTGCAGGCCGCATGTCACTCCGAGTGCCCAAGCTAACCTCGACCCTCGAAAGCGCGTACAGTAGGCACACGAAAATAAAACCTGGACGTTAAATGATTGGAAGTAAGTCGTCTGGTCCGATGAAACTCATTTCCTGTTGCACCATGTGAACGGCCGGTTGCGTGTACGTTGTTTATCCAATGGAGTGTTAGCACCATGATGCACCTTGGGAAGAAACCAAGGCGGTGAAGGAAGTGCAATGCCCTGGGAAATGTTTTGCTGGGAAACCCTGGTTCCAGTAATTCATGCGCAGGAAAGTATGACATCCACCACCTACCTAAATATTATTGCAGACCAGATACATCCTTTCATGGCAATGGTATTCCCACTCTAGTAGCGCCTTCTTTCAACACGACAATGCGTCATGCCACACTGCCCAGATTGTCTGAGAATGGTTCGCGGAACACGAAGAAGATTTCCAGATATTCCAAATTCTCCAGACATCAATCTGGTCGAACATCTGTGGTTTGTGATGAAACAGCAAATTCGATCTGCGGAACATGAGGAAGACTTCCAGGTATTCCAAATTCCCCAGACAACAATCCAATCGAGCATCTGTGGTTTGTGTTGGAACAGCAAATCCGATCTGCGGAACACGAGGAAGACTTCCAGGTATTCCAAATTCCCCAGACATCAATCCAGTCGAACATCTGTGGTTTGTGTTGGAACAGCAAATCCGATCTGCGGAACATGAGGAAGACTTCCAGGTATTCCAAATTCCCCAGACATCAATCCAATCGAGCATACGTGGTTTGGAACAGCAAATCCGATCTGCGGCGGCTGGACCGCGTAACTTACAAAAGTTAAAAGATCTGCTGGCAACGGGTTGATATTACATACCACAAGAGCCCTTTAGATATGTTGTAGCGTCTATTTCTCGGCGGGTAAGGGCTATTTTGGCCAGACATGGAGGACAAACATGTTATTAGGCGGGTGTTCATAATGCGTTGATTCATCGGTGTATACTTCCAGGCTTTATTTATCATACGTGTTGTATCCAAAAGAGCAACAGAGCTTATTGCATAGTCATCTATTTCATTTTGAATTTTGCAAACAACTGCGGGAAGTGTTATATTCAGGATGGCACATCCTAATTTCCTCCACTGATTGGTTGGTTGGTAGGTTTTTTGTGGCACTATAGGGCTTTTAAAGGCCAAAGATGGTTAAGGATCACTGTTTAAAACTAAAGCAGTGAAGAAAACATCGAAATATTACAAAAGATGGGCGTCGCAAAGTACACAAGCACGACATGAAACTGTGTAAATGGCTGAAACTAGGACAATAGACTGCACAAAATGATAAACACCAGTACAGGAGACACCGACAGTTCTAAAGGCGACCTAGAGTTTCCGAGTCGTCTTGTAGAGTAGGTAAAAGTAAAAAAAAAACAACCGTACAAATTCACGAGCAAAACGATGACACACACGCAAGCAAAATATGAAGTACCGTCATAGGTGAACTATACAAGTCTCACACATACAGAGGCTGTGTCGCCGTACTGTAGATCAGAGTTGGAAACGAGTCAAAACGTTTGGACCAGAACTCGACCCGGATAACTCAGCTTTGAACTATAAATTCGAAATTCAATTTATAATTATACATAATAATACACGGTCCAGTCATATTATTGTGACCACCAGCTAATATCCAGAGTAACCGCCGTGTACAGCGCTGCCAGCAGCTAGATGGGCTGGGAATGACTCAGTAAGGTAATGGAGGGTGTTCACAGGTATGTCGAGCCATGCTGACTGCAGGGCATCTGACAGCTGCAGGAGGGTACGTGGTGGACCCACAGATGCTCAATTGTGTTTAATTCTGGGAAATTAGGGGGCCAGGGAAATACTTTGAAGTCTTCATCGTGCTCTTCAACCCACTCTCGGACATTTCAAGCTGTGTGACACGTCGCATTTTCGTGATGGAAGATCCCATCCACCCCAGAGAAGACAATCAGCATGTATGGGTGTACATGGTCTGCAAGGATGGATTCATAACGAAATCGATCCATAGTGCCTTCCACAGGTATGAGTGGACCCATAGAATGCCACGGAAACATTCCCCAGACCACAACGCTGCCCACACCAACTTGTGTTCTTCCAGCAATGATTGAGGAGTGTTTGTTCTCCGATGTTTCTCGCCTTATACGCCAACGTCCATCAGTTCGATGAAGCAGAAAACGTGACTCATCGGAAGAGGCAATCCTTAGCCAATAACCAGAGGTCCAATTCCGATACTGCCGTGCAAATGTAAGCCTTTTCTGCCGATGCACCTTCGTTAGCATAGGTGGCCATCCGTGTGCATCGGAGCCCCATACGCTGCACGGTTCGTTCAACTCTCGTTTTAGACGCAATTACGTTAGCCCCCTGGTTCATTCGGCCAGTGAGTTGCTCCATCTGTAGCATGTCGATCGACCCTCACGCACCTTCGAAGCCGACGTTCACCTCTCGCATCAATAGCACGTGGTGCCCAGCAGTTTCCATGTCGCTTATTCGCAATGGTGCCATTTCTCCAATCACGATACACATTAACCACAGCAGCACGCGAACAGTTCACAAACTGCGGTGTTTCAGAAATACTGTCACCTTTGGCACGAAAGCCGAGAATCATCTCTTTTTGCAAATCTAATAAATTGCACCTTTTATTCATGACAGCCACGAGTGATATGTTTTCAGAATACCTACAGCACACCATATATACCCACCAAGCCAGCTCAAGACGCGTGCCTTCTTTCATTGGCTAAGCGCTGTTGACGTCAAAAGTAGGTGGTGGTCACAATAATGTCACTCGACTGTGTGTATATATATGGAAACACCGTTCCATAAAAAGTGAGAGTAATTTTTTGGATGTTGGCAGCAGTGCGAAGGGGAAAAACAGCCACGCAGACGACTAAGTGAATTAAGGATGTATCGATGGCAACAATGTTTAGCCGTGGCAGACGATTCTGGTTTTGTTATTGTGCAGTTGTTTAAGGCACGTCTGCACTTCGTCATACAGCTACGGAGCTGAGTGATTCAGAATTAATAAGTGAAATGCGTTGTGCGATAAAATGTTTGCTATCGTTTGGGTAAAACGGCTCCAGAAACAGTTGATTTAATGAAAAAGTTTACAAAGATAAATGTTTGGGTGAGTCAACGATTTTTAAATGGCACCATGATTTAAAAAAAGGGCGTTTGTCGGCAGAATTCGCTCGTAGGCCTGGTCGACCTGAAACTGCTGTTACAAAGCGTATTGTTAACAGTGTTCGCGCAATCCTGACGAATGACGTGTGAAGACACAGCGGCGTCAACTAATATTTCAAAAACGTCGGCATTCCGCATTGTACGTGACAAATTACTGCTGCATCGTGTGCGTTCCAGATGGGTACCTCATCACCTGACGAGAGAACAATTGTTAGACAGAGTTGAGGTGTGTCATGAGTGGAAACAAATGATTGCAAAGTATCCAAATTTTCTAAACACGGTAATAACTGCTGATGACACATGGATCCACTATTTCGACCCCCTCACGGTTGGTTGGTTGGTTGTTTGATTTTTATGGCGCAAGGGCCATGTTTGGCCAAAGAGCGCCAGACATAAGACAGACAAACAAACAGTATTAAAAACGTGCTATGAAGCTTAAAATATGGCTGATCAAATAAAAGTGAAGAATGAGAACGATGGAAGGGCTAAAAAACATAATGAAACAAACAGTATTAAAAACATGATACAATGATTAAAATCTTGCTGATTCAGTAAAACTGAGAAATGAGGATGATGATAAGGCTAAAATCTAGATATGTTTAAAATAGTCAATTTCTTTAAAAAATGAAAACACGGCAACAGTATCACAGTGGTCATTGAGGAGCCACTGCAGTGTAGCGGCGTCCTCGGTCAACAAATGAGAATGAAAATAGTGAAAACGTACACCACGAAAACGAACCCAGCTACACAAAAGATGAATGACAGTGAGTCGGCAATTGCACGTCTCACACATCGGTGCAGTGTCGCCACACAGCAAAAAAGCGGTTAGTGAAACGACAATGTCCAATGCGGAGACGCGCAAGCACCACTTCCTCCCTGCGGGTCCGACGAGATGAGGAGTTCCAGATTTCAAGAATAGGTTTTATACGATGCAGTTTATTTTCCACTGTTGGTCCCACAGACCCTGCCACGTTCGTTTGATATGAGCACGAACAAGAAATCGAAAATCGCGATGAAAGAGTGGCAAGGGTGTGACGACCAAAGAGGAAGCAGATCTAGCGGCCGCTTAAGCACACTCGTTACCCGTCCCCCTCACGGAGCGCACAACGAGTGTCTGGAAACGCACAGGCTCGCCTCCTCCGAAAAAAGTCCACCAAACCAAATCAGTTGGGAAGGTGATGATGATAATTTTCTTTGATCATAAAGGTGTAGTCTACCAGCATGCTGTTCCTCCACAGATTACTGTCAATATTGAGTACTACATTTCAGTCTTGAAGCGTTTACGACGACACGTGTTGATTAAGCGACCGGAACTGGTGGGTAAGTGCACCCTACACTATGATAACGCCCGCCCACATGTGGCTGCTTGTGTTCAACAGTTTCTTACGAAATGCGGTATTGAAATCATGCCGCAGCCTGTCTGAAGTCTTGATCTCGCCCCGAGTGATTTCTGGTTGTTTCCAACAATGAAGGTGAAGTTCCGTGGCGCAACATTCAACCCAGATGCTGACGTTATTCAAGCTGTACAGGAGTAGCTAAAGCAGCTTCCACAAAATGCCTTCGCCACATGCTTTGAAAAGTGAACTGAACGTGGGACCGTTGCATATCATCCGAGGGAAGATACTTTGAGAAAGTATAGCATATATTTTGCTGTACCTATAGTTCTTCATTTTGTGTGCTTTTACTCTCAGTTTCTATGGAACAGCCGTTGTATTTAAATGACATACTCTCTTGACAAGCACGAGAGCCGATTTGAGAATCCACGCGGCCTGTAGTAACTGCGGGGCCACCTCACCAAGGATATATAATTTGCAACTTCCTCGGGGAGAGGGGGGGATGACTGAATGATGGCAACCTTGGATATATATCCGGACGAAAAAATCGTAATATTTCATAAATTTTTAATCAGTGTAATTCATAGAACAAGAGTTATTTGATTGATTGGTCCATTAATTGAGTAGTATGCAGTTGGTCTCTAAAGCAACTTTCAAGATGACTTTGCTGAAAACATTTGCTAGTATTATCCTGAAATTAATTAAGCCACTTCCTAAGCTTAGCAAAAAGTAAATGAACAGATAAATTGTCAGTTGAGTACATTTTTTATTAAACTTCGTTTAGTTTCATGGTTCAGATGAAGCGTTTACGAGACTTGGTAACCGAAAACTCATCAATTATCCTCGACGTGTTCATTTCTCTCAGTAACTCATGCTCATTACTCATCAGAGAGAGGTAGTTCAGTCTTGTTTGGCCGATACTGGCTCTTACTTCGTTCTTGAGTTTTGAAAAAGAGCGTTCACCACTGCAGTTAGTAACGATCAGATTGAGAGGTAAGTCTTCAACACAATTTCGATAATTATACCTATAAAAGAACAATTTCTAACAGCCAGTGTACACATCAGCGCGGGGCCCGTAGTACGTATTACTTGTGCTACTAGCATAAACCGGCCCTGGCAAGCACATAAAATGTAAGTAAAGAAATATTTCTGTAACATATCAGGTTATATTTTTATTGCTAAATATTTTTTTTTACTGTTTTAATATACACGACCGAGTCACATTAATTGTAACCACCAGCTAATATCCTTAATAACCGCCGTGTACAGCGCGGACAGCAGCTTGACGGGCTGAAATCATGACTCAATAAGGTGCTGGAAGGTGTTCACAGGTATGTGGAGCCATGCTGACTGCGGCGCATCTAACAGATGCTGGAGGGTGCGTGGTGGAGGATTCATAGAGCGAACAGCATGATCGAGGTGGTCCCACAGATGCTCAATTGGGTTTACGTCTGGGGAATTAGAGGGCCAGAGAAGTACTTTGAAGCCTTCATCGTGCTCTTCCAACCACTCTCGGACATTTCTAGCTGTGTGACACGTCGCATTGTCGTGCTGGAAGATCTCATCCACTCCAGGGAAGACAATCAGCATGTATGAGTGTACGTGGTCTGCAAGGATGGATTCATAACGAATTCGGTCCATAGTGCCTTCCACAGGTATGAGTAGACCCATAGAATGCCACGGAAACAATCCCCAGGCCACAATGCTGCCCCCACCAGCTTGTGTTATTCCAGCAATGATTGAGGAGTGTTTGTTCTCCGATGTTTCTGGCCTTATACGCCAACGTCCAGCCGTTCGATGAAGCAGAAAACGTGACTCATAGGAGAAGGCAATCAATGCCAGTAATGGTTGAAGAATGTTTGTTCTCCGATGTTTCTCGCCTTATACGCTAACGTCCATCCGTTCGATGAAGCAGAAAATGTGACTCATCGAAAGAGGCAATCCTTTGCCAATAAGCAGAGGTCTAATTCCGATACTGCCGTGCAAATGTAAGACTTTTCTGCCGATGCACCTTCGTTAACATAGGTGCAGTGACCATCCGTCTGCATCGGAGCCCCATACGCAGCAGGGTTTGGTGAACTGTCGTTTTAGACACACTTCCGGTAGACCCCTGGTTCATTCGGCCAGTGAGTTGCTCCACTGTAGCGTGTCGATCGGCCCTCACGCACCTTTGCAACCGACGTTCACCTCTCACATCAGTGGCATGTGGTGCTCCGCAGTTTCCAGTTCGCTTATTCGCAATGGTGTCATTTCTCCAATCAAGATACACTTTAACCACAGCAGCACGCGGGCAGTTCACAAACTGCGCTGTTTGAGAAACACTCCCACCCTTGGCCCGAAAGCCGATTATCACCCCTTTTTGCAAATCTGATAAATCGCTCATTTTATCCATGACAGCAACGAGTGACATGTTTTCAGAATGCCTACAGCACACCTTATATACCCTCCAAGCTAGCTCACGACACGTACCTTCTTTCATTGGCTACGTGCTGTTGACGTCAAAAGTAGGAGGTGGTCACAATAATGTGACTCGACTGTGTAAAATATTGATTTTTTAAGTATTACAAGTATAGCTTTATTTATTGTAGAAAAACTTTTATTTAATTTCAGCAGTTATTGATTTGTAAAATTCCATAATAACAATTTCAAGTCAATTGCACTTACACGACATAACTCTTTTTTCTTAAAACGTTGGGGTCATTTTGACCAAACGTCCCTTATAACGTTAGTAATTTTCACGTCGTCAGTTGAAAGTTAAACACACCAACCGTGCTTCATCGAGTCCAATTCAGAAAATTAGCCAGAAGTCTGCACCTCTGGCCATTCAACCACCAATTTACGCGTTGTTTTCATTTCTTTTGATAATTTAATAAATCAACTTCCATTGTAGGTGTGACAGAAATAATTTAGATATGTGTTTTTTTTTTCTGTAGGCTGAAAAAGAATCTCCTGTAAACCTTTCATAACTTAAAACATAAATTTCTGGGATGTATGCGTAGAGTCTAGCTTCCTTTCGTCCAAACCGGTTTACAGCGTGTTTTATTCGCAAAAAAGAGAATTCTATGTTTAAAATTATGCATGAAGATTAACTCCTCTTACATCATTGAGACAGTATTTTGCAAGAGAGCGACCGAAAACAGTCTTTCCGCCGAAGCAAATCCAGTCTTTATTTTTTTTTAAATGTTATGAAGCAGATTAAACTTCTTACTTTGGTACCAAACTTTATCTGATGTGTTTCTGTTATCAGAGTAGAAGCATGTACGGCTCTACTCGTGAAAGGGAAAAAACAGATAAAAAAAAAAGGGGGGCCAACGTTTTGTCGCCAAGGCGACTGCTTTCTCTCAGATCTTGGCTGCGGTTTGCTGCTGCTGAGAATCCCTCCCTACGCCAAGAAATCGGCATCCGCATTTTCTCCCCGCATTGCCAAAAGTGGCGTGGGATGAGAAGTTCAAAGAACGGATTCTCAGTTCCCACGCGGTTTGGGCATGGTTCGTTGTCCTTCAGTTTGGCATGCAGCCAAAGCAACCGGAAGAGGGTAGATGGGGTGTCCCTGGCAGACGAAGAAACAAAAACACCCTCTGCGTAAACCGTTAAGACGGCACCGTGAAGATGCAGGGGTCGTGTCAAAGAGAACAAAAAGATCTCTTCAAGCTGATCTTTCACGCTGAGTTCCAGATGATTTTACTTGGAGTTAAAGAGCGCGAACTCTTTAACACCAAAATATGACCCGCTTCAAACCGCAGGGGGCTCGTTGCGACAAAATAAATATTAAGATTTCGGATACGTCCACCATCAATTTAATGAAGCCGCATAAACAGGCGAAATAACAACAGATCTGTAAGCCAGGAGTTCAACCATGAGAGAGACATCTCAGGAAAGGATATCAGACAGAACAACGATTTTCAGACTTTACATTGAGGAGCACCGTTTTTTCAATAACAGAGTCAACGGAATCCTTTCTGTAGTTAACCATTTTAAGTTGAGAAAGAAATTCAACCAAAGTGAAGTTTGTTAAAATTTTGTATAGCAAATCTGCTATGCAATAATGTTTTTGGTACAGTAGTTCCTTACTTTGAGTAGCATTTTTTTTTAAAATTACACGTTTACATTGCTTCTTAACAGAATAAATAAAATATTCAGAAGCAGTTTCACCAAGAAAAATATTAGAAAGAGTAATAACAGATATTAATCCTCGGGTGTATTTCTTGCCATCACACCTGAATTTCTGCATTGAGTATCTTCGATTCCAGCGCTTTTAGAAAGAGGTGTGCCTTTTGTACCTCTTTATAAAAGCATTTAAAAACGTTCAAAGGTTTCATACATCGCAGAAATAACACTAGCTAAAGCAAATAAAAAAGAAAAGTAACCCTTTGGAACTGAAAATGCAATTTTTTAGAGACTCACAAGAATTATATACAAAGGCCGTTCTATAAAAGCTGAGAGTATTTTTTTTTTTTTTTTTGAGTTGGCAACGGTGCGAAGGGTAAAAATAACCACGCAGACGACTAACTGAATTAAGGAAGTATCTATGGAAACAGTTATTAACCGTGGCAGACGATTCTGGTTTTGTTACGGCGCAGCTGTTAAAGGTACGTCTGCATTTCGCCATACAGCTATGGAGGTGAGTGATTCAGGGTTAAGAAGCGAAATGCGTTGTGCGATAAAATTTTGCTACCGTTTGGGTAAAACGCCACCAGGAACAGTTGATTTAATGAAAAAAGCTAACAAAGATAAATGCTTGGGTGATTTAACGATTTTTAGATGGCACCATGATTTCAAAAAAGGGTGTTTGTCGGCAAAACTCGATCCTAGGCCTGGTTGAACTGAAAGTGTTGTATTATCGCTCGGGTTCCTAATTGGGTTCACCCGGCGTAATATTGGGAGCCAAGGGGGTGTCGAGTGGATTGTGATTCTGCGATTCCCTGATTTAGGGCTGACGCAGCTTCAGAATCCACTGACGGGGCGTTGTGTTTCACACAGCAGATATTTCTTTGGGAGTCAAAGGGTCCGCTGTGTGCCGCAATATTTTTGTGAACGTCTAGATTTAAAATAAAAAGCATAAATGAACAGATTTGCTAAGTTCCGGTTCCAAAAGATATATATATATTCTCCAAATAATCTAGGGTTGAGCACACATATTGTAGTTAACGACACACTCATCATGGAACTGAGACAAAATTAACAACAACAACAATTTATGGGTTATGATTTGGCATAATAATAAATATACGCTCATGATACTAGCAAAAATGATTTAAGACTCTCTGACAGGAACCTGTACTCAATTGACTATTTGCTTATTAAAATATTAACTCTATGTGTGGACTGATCCGATAAAGATTTTATGAGGAGACACCAAAGAAAGAATAGGATGGATTTCCTACCTCAACATCCGAATCTGGCCTAGATATCGCGCTGCTGACCACTCCTGATCCGGGAGAATCCTCGTCCGGTGGGTATTACTTCCATCCGCAGCTGCGACCGTCGTATGGGCCCTAATGGTCCTTAGTGGGGGATCCGTTCATCCGGAAACCTCGGTTTCGGATCTTACATCGGCAGCTTACGAAAATTCAGTCCTGCCGCTTCCTAGGTGACAGTCATGGAGGACAGTGCACGCGATGCACGCCGCGAAACCAGCCAAGGTAAAGTTTCGTGCAAAAACTGTAAACGTGAAGTGAAGAAGTTCTTCTCTTCTCTTGTAAAAATCTTTCGACGACCCCCAAGAAGGCCCACACTACCTCAAAACATCCCATCATCCAATCACTAGCTGGCGAACGCAAGCCTCCCTGAATTAAATTCCCCAGTGTAGATCTTACTAGTCGGAAAATTAACATTTTGTTTTTCCATTCGCTAGGGGGTCAAGATTCCTACACGTTCCAGTGAAATTCTGAGAACCCCTCGTTACGTTTGCTGCGTGATACAACTCCCGGCCGTAAGTTCTTACCCCAATTAAACTGTTAGCTCTGGTTCCAACAAGTCTCCGGTCTGCCCAACACGCATTGTACAAGCTAGCAACGGTGGACACTTCTATTGCCCTCAATAAAACATACTACAAAGCCAGCTCGCCGATGGCTGTCGCCAGCGTTTTCTTCTTACGGTGTCGGTCTGTCCTGTGACGCCAACGCTGTCTAGCTAGTCTTACGCCTTGTGCTGGGAGAGGGGGGGGACGGAGAGAGAAAAAGAAAGAAAAGATTCACCCGAAAGTATATGGCAAAATAAAACGTACTCCTTCTTCAAAAAATACACGAATTAATAAAAATGAATAAATAAATAAATAAACCAGGGAATGGGTTTTCGACCTAAATGTGCATCGCTCGAGTCGGAGCGCTGTCACAGTTGTTACGGAGCTTATTGTTAGCACTGTTTGGGCAATCCTGCAAGAAGATCGACGAATAACGTGTGAACACATTGTAGCGTTAACTGATATTTCAAAAACGTTGGCATTCCGCATTACACTCGAAAAATTACTGCTGCATCATGTGTATTCCAGATGTGTACCTCATCACCTGACGAGAGAACAATTGTTAGCCAGAGTTCAGGTGTGTCATGAGTGGAAACAAATCATTGCAAAGGATCCAAACTTTCAAAACACAAACATAGGTCCACAATTTCGACCCCCTCACGAAACGCGCAACGAGTGTCTGTAAACACACAGGCTCGCCTCCTCCGAGAAAAGTCCGCCAAACCAAATCAGCTGGGAAGGTGATGATGATAAATTTCTTTAATCATAAAGGTGTAGTCTACCAGCATGCCGTTCCTCCACAGGTTACTGTCAATGTTGAGTATTACATTTCAGTCTTGAAGCGTCTGCGACGACACATATCGATCAGGCGACCGGAACTGGTGGGCAAGTGGACCTTACACCATGATAACTCCCGCCCACATGTGGCTGCTTGTGTTCAACAGTTTCTTACGAAATTCCGTATTGAAATCATGCCTACAGTCCTGACCTCGCCCCCATGCGATTTCTAGCTGTTTCCAACAATGGAAACAACCAGAAATCGCATGGAGAATCGCTTTGTGGAAGCTGCTTTAGCGACCCCTGAACAGCTTGAATAACTTCAACACAGGTGCTGACGTTATTCAAGCTGTTCAGCGGTCGCTAAAGCAGCTTCCGCAAAATACCTTCGCCATATGCTTTGAAAAGTCATCCGAGGGAAGATACTTTGAGAAAGAATACCATATACTTTGCTGTACCTATATTTCTTCATTTTGTGTGATTTTACTCTCAGTTTTTATGAAACGGCCGTTGTACACACACACTCATCGTCAAAAAAATAGTTGCACCTAGAAGGAAGCAACCGACAGGAAGGAAACTTGGCGTGTGGGTAGGACATCGTAAGACATGCAAATGATTCAAGTGTCACGCTTGGCCGCTCATGTGACGCAAGCAAGGAGGGGTTGGAGTGCTGTGCCTAAACGGCTATATAAGGTCGTCCCGTTGCGCGTGCTTGCCATTTTGACTCGGGATGTTGTGTTGGTTGCATCCTTTGCAAGTGAGCTATGCCCCAGAGAAAAGTTCGGAAGCAATTCTAGTAGTTGGAGGAGTTCGAGAGGGGCCGCATCATCGGGCTTCGGGTAGTGGGATGGTTTTATCGCCGTATTGCGCGCAATACCGGTCGTGCTAATATTACCATATCCAATGTTGGCGACAGTGGATAGAACAAGGCACACAGTAGAGACAGGAAGGTTCTGGGAGACCTAGACAAACCACACAGAGAGAGGACTGACGGGTTGTCCGACATGCGGGGAGTGACCGAACAGGCACGATTGCGGATATTCAGCGAGCAGTGGTGACCTCCATGCATCGTCCTATTAGTGCCAGCCATATTGGAAGACGGCTGCACGACGTAGGATTACACGCACGCAGACAGTTACGACGACTGCCCTTAACACCATTACATCGTCGCCAAAGACTGCACTCTGTGTCGTGCTGGACTGTCATGGAGCCAATCAGAATGACAACGGGTGATCTTCAGTGACGAGCCCCGCTTTTGTCTTGGAGGAGACGACCACCGAATTCGTGTGTGGAGGCATTGTTGTTAGCGCCAAGATGAACGGTTTGTTATCGAGCGTCACATGTCCGGAAGGCCTGGTGTCATGGTGTGGGGAGCAATTGCCTACGATTCCAGTTCAACTTTGGTGTTCATTAGAGGCACTTTGACAGCCCAACATTACGTTAATAAGGTCCTGCAAGCAGAGGCCCTATATTTTCTGAACGCTCACTCCAGTGCGATTTTCCAACAGGACAACGCTCATCCGCATGCTGCTGCTGTTTCGAGAGCTAGCCTTGAAGGCACTCACACTCTACCATGGCCAGCCGCATCGCCAGACCTATCGCCGATTGAAAATGTGTGGGATGCTATTGGACGCGATATCCGCACTCCACTCCTACCTTACAATTTGCAGGAACTGCGTGAGAAGATTCAAGCTGCATGGGTTGGCTTATCGCAGGACACCATTAGGGACCTGTACAACTCCATGCCAAGACGTCTGGCATGCTGTGTGAGCAAATATGGCGGTCCGATGTCATACTCAGCGACACAACTCATTGGCGTGTAGCTCAATAAATATTGCCCATATAAGTCTCAATATTTAATAATTTATTGTTCCTGGTGACTTTTACCTTCCTACCGAATAGCATTAGAATCGAACAAGTCCTTCTTGGTGCAACTATGTTTGACGATGAGTGTGTATATATATATATATCATCATCATCATCATCATTGTCAACCATTATCAATCCACTGCTGGACGAAGGTCTCCCCAAGTTTCCTCCACAACGGTCTGTCTTGTGCCAGTCTCCTCCATGTCACCCCTGCATACTTTCGAATTTCATCCACCCATCTCCCATGTGGTCTTCTTCTGGGTCTTTTCCTGTCCCTTGGAATCCAATCTAAAATTTCGGCTGTCCATCGATGATCTGTTCTTCTGGCAGTATGTCCAGCCCATTGCCATTTCAGGGATTTAACTCTGATCATGATGTCTTCCACTCTTGTCATTTTTCGGATCCACGAGTTCCTCTTCTTATCTCTCCTGGTTACACCAAGTATGCACCTCTCCATGCTACTTTGAGTTGTCTGCAGCCTTTGTATGTCTCTTTTAGTTAAGGTCCACGTCTCTGCACCATACGTAAGCACTGGAAGGATGCATTGATCAAGCACTTTTCTTTTAAGACATAATGGCATATTGCTCTTGAAAATTATGCTGTTTCTTCCAAAAGCTCTCCAGGCAAGTTTTGTACGCCGATTAATTTCTTCATCAATGTGACCCTCACTTGATATCTGCTGTCCAAGATAAACGTACGTGTCTGTTATCTCCAGCTTTTCTCCATCAATCGATAAATCTTCATTTCTTGTAAAAGCATTGAACATCACTTTTGTCTTCTGAAAGTTCATTTTTAATCCCACTTCTTTACTCTTGTCAGCAAGTTCCTGGATCATACTCTGCAGCTCTGATGGGGTAGTTGCAAAAATGACTACGTCATCAGCAAAACGAAGGTGGGTTAGATAATCTCCATTAATCTTTATCCCCTTGTTTTCCCAGCTCAGCGACTGAAAAACACCCTCCAATGTGGCATTAAAGAGCTTCGGAGATATGGTGTCACCTTGTCTCACTCCCTTTCCAATTTTTACGTGTGTTGTATTTTCAAACAGCCAAATCTTTGCACTTGCATTTTCATAGATGTTATTAATAATATTAATGTATGCATCTTCAATACCGCAGGTTTTCAGAGCCATTGTAACTGCTGATGGTTTCAGCGAATCAAAGGCTTTTTCATAATCGATAAAAGCCATGCACAATGGAAGTTCATATTCCTCGCTCTTTCAATTAGTTCTCTCAGCACGTGGATATGATCTATTGTGCTGTAGCCACTCCTGAATCCAGCTTGTTCTCTCGGTTGAGCCATGTCCAGTGTTACCTTCAAGCGGTGTGAAAGAACTTTAGTGAAGATTTTATAAACTACTGATAGGAGGCTGATGGGTCTGTAGTTTCCGAGATCCTCAATGTCCCCTTTCTTATGTAGCAGGATCATTGTAGCGGTGTTCCAATCCTCAGGAATCTTTCCTTCATTAAGGCATCGAGTGAAAATTTGGGCGAGTACTGTTTCGATTTCTCCACTTGCTTCTTGTATGATGTCTACAGTAATTCCATCTTCTCCTGGAGCTTTTCCTCGCTTCATGTTCTTGATTGCATGTGCAACTTCTGCTGGAAGGACTGGAGGAACTCTGGTACTGGTACCTTTCATCATGTCTGGAGTGCATATATCATCCCTTTCATATAATTTGGAGTAGAAATCTTTCACTCTTGTCAAAATTTCGCCTCTATTTCTTGTTACAGAACCATCTTCTTTTCTCAGTGCCATAATCTGTTTTCTTCCCTTACTGAGATGTCCCTTTGCTATCTTTAGGCTTTGGTTGTTTTCAATTGCTTTCCTCACTAGTTCACAGTTGAATTTCCTTACGTCTTCAGTGATACTTTTTCTTACTGTCTTGCATAGCTCTATATATTCCACTTTGGAAGTAACATCTTCTTTAGTTGTCCTCATCTCTCTTCTTTTTTGCATCAACATTTTGGTTTTTCCTGATAATTTGTTCACATGCAACTTGTTCTTAGACCCAGCTAATTTTGTTGCTGTTTCCATAAGAGCTTTGGTTACTTTTCTGTTAACTTCAGAGATGTCCACTTCTTCCGATGTTAGGCCTTCTAAAGCAGAGAACCTGTTCTTCAGTTCTAACTTGAAGGTATTATGGTGTTTTTTAAGGTTGGTTATGGCAATAGATTTTGTTTGTCTTATGAGCTTGCCACGTTCAAGTTTAGTGTTGAGGTGCATCTTACATCTCACCAATCTATGGTCACTACCTGTGTTGAACTTGTTTAGCACACTGCAGTCTTCTATGACGAATTTTTTGTTACACATAATAAAATCAATTTCACTTGTCGTCCCATTTGGATGTCTCCATGTCCATTTCCTGTGTGGCTTTTTCTTGAAGAAGGAGTTCAAGATGAAAAACCCTTCTGCCTCTGCAAACTCAACGAGAGTATTTCCACGCTGGTTTCTGTTGCCATGACCGAATTTACCTACTGAAGTTTCATTCTGTTGCCGTTGCCCTATTTTTGCATTGAAATCCCCCATAATTATTTTCAAGTGCTGCTTACCTTTATTATTTAGATGACAAATTTCCTCATAAAATTCTTCAATTTCTTCTTCAGGATGACTTGTGGTGGGTGCATAAGTTTGAATAATCTGAGCCTGGTATCTTTTCGAGAGTTGGATAACAAGTCGTGCATATATATATATATATATATATATATATATATATACATGGGATGTAAGGTCAGGTGATGCGTAACATCACAGCCTCTCCTTGACAAATGTCAACCCCGCCTTCTCGTGGTGCATCCTGTTCCCACTAAAGGGGCTCTGACGACCGCCAATAGCGGTATAACTATACCATCGGGATTAGAGGAAATGCTATCCCACACTCACCAACCCGCTTGGCCAGCGTGGTGAGTTATGGCCAAACCCCTCCAAAATGATTCCACAACTTAAATCTTGGCCCTCAGTCTCCGGCAGCTGGAATGTACCTGGCCAAGGCAGCGGCCAGTGCGACATGAAGGCAGAGGGTGCTAAGAATCCCCGGAGGACAGGACTAGGCTGCCATCTGACGCTGACCTTGGCTACGTATAATGGACGCTCCCTATCTTCTGATTCAAGGCTTCTTGAATTGGAAGAAGAACTACAAAGGATCAAGTGGGACATCGTGGGGCTAAGTGAGGTAAGGAGAAAAGGAGAAGATCTCATCGAACTGAAAAGTGGACATCTCTTCTACTACCGTGGGACAGATACTGGCAGAACTAGTGGTGTTGGATTTATAATAAACAAGAAACTGAAGGATAAAGTTGTAGAAGTTGAAAGTTCCTCTGACAGAGCTGCACGACTTGTTATCCAACTCTCGAAAAGATACCAGGCTCAGATTATTCAAACTTATGCACCCACCACAAGTCATCCTGAAGAAGAAATTGAAGAATTTTATGAGGAAATTTGTCATCTAAATAATAAAGGTAAACAGCACTTGAAAATAATTATGGGAGATTTCAATGCAAAAATAGGGCAACGGCAACAGAATGAAACTTCAGTAGGTAAATTCGGTCACGGCAACAGAAACCAGCGTGGAAATACTCTCGTTGAGTTTGCAGAGGCAGAAGGGTTTTTCATCTTGAACTCCTTCTTCAAGAAAAAGCCACACAGGAAATGGACATGGAGACATCCAAATGGGACGACAAGTGAAATTGATTTTATTATGTGTAACAAAAAATTCGTCATAGAAGACTGCAGTGTGCTAAACAAGTTCAACACAGGTAGTGACCATAGATTGGTGAGATGTAAGATGCACCTCAACACTAAACTTGAACGTGGCAAGCTCATAAGACAAACAAAATCTATTGACATAACCAACCTTAAAAAACACCATAATACCTTCAAGTTGGAACTGAAGAACAGGTTCTCTGCTTTAGAAGGCCTAACATCGGAAGAAGTGGACATCTCTGAAGTTAACAGAAAAGTAACCAAAGCTCTTATGGAAACAGCAACAAAATTAGCTGGGTCTAAGAACAAGTTCAATGTAAACAAATTATCAGGAAAAACGAAAATGTTGATGCAAAAAAGAAGAGAGATGAGGACAACTAAAGAAGATGTGACTTCCAAAGTGGAATATATAGAGCTATGCAAGACAGTAAGAAAAAGTATCACTGAAGACGTAAGAAAATTGAACTGTGAACTAGTGAGGAAAGCACTTGAAAGCAACCAAAGCCTAAAGATAGCAAAGGGACATCTCAGTAAGGGAAGAAAACAGATTATGGCACTGAGAAAAGAAGATGGTTCTGTAACAAGAAATAGAGGCAAAATTTTGACAAGAGTGAAAGATTTCTACTCCAAATTATATGAAAGGGATCATACATGCACTCCAGACATCATGAAAGATACCAGTACCAGAGTTCCTCCAGTCCTTCCAGCAGAAGTTGCACATGCAATCAAGAACATGAAACGGGGAAAAGCTCCAGGAGAAGATGGAATTACTGTAGACATCATACAAGAAGCAAGTGGAGAAATCGAAACGGTACTCGCCCAAATTTTCACTCGATGCCTTAATGAAGGAAAGATTCCTGAGGATTGGAACACCGCTACAATGATCCTGCTACATAAGAAAGGTGACATTGAGGATCTCGGAAACTACAGACCTATCAGCCTCCTATCAGTAGTTTATAAAATCTTCACTAAAGTTCTTTCACACCGCTTGAAGGTAACACTGGACATGGCTCAACCGAGAGAACAAGCTGGATTCAGGAGTGGCTACAGCACAATAGATCATATCCACGTACTGGGAGAACTAATTGAAAGAGCGAGGGAATATGAACTTCCATTGTGCATGGCTTTTATCGATTATGAAAAAGCCTTTGATTCGGTGAAACCATCAGCAGTTACAATGGCTCTGAAAACCTGCGGTATTGAAGATGCATACATTAATATTATTAATAACATCTATGAAAATGCAAGTGTAAAGATTCGGCTGTTTGAAAATACAACACACGTAAATATTGGAAAGGGAGTGAGACAAGGTGACACCATATCTCCGAGGCTCTTTAATGCCACATTGGAGGGTGTTTTTCAGTCGCTGAGCTGGGAAAACAAGGGGATAAAGATTAATGGAGATTATCTAACCCACCTTCGTTTTGCTGATGACGTAGTCATTTTTGCAACTAGCCCATCAGAGCTGCAGGGTATGATCCAGGAACTTGCTGACAAGAGTAAAGAAGTGGGATTAAAAATGAACTTTCAGAAGACAAAAGTGATGTTCAATGCTTTTACAAGAAATGAAGATTTATCGATTGATGGAGAAAAGCTGGAGATAACAGACACGTACGTTTATCTTGGACAGCAGATATCAAGTGAGGGTCACATTGATGAAGAAATTAATCGGCGTACAAAACTTGCCTGGAGAGCTTTTGGAAGAAACAGCATAATTTTCAAGAGCAATATGCCATTATGTCTTAAAAGAAAAGTGTTTGATCAATGCATCCTTCCAGTGCTTACGTATGGTGCAGAGACGTGGACCTTAACTAAAAGAGACATACAAAGGCTGCAGACAACTCAAAGTAGCATGGAGAGGTGCATACTTGGTGTAACCAGGAGAGATAAGAAGAGGAACTCGTGGATCCGAAAAATGACAAGAGTGGAAGACATCATGATCAGAGTTAAATCCCTGAAATGGCAATGGGCTGGACATACTGCCAGAAGGACAGATCATTGATGGACAGCCGAAATTTTAGATTGGATTCCAAGGGACAGGAAAAGACCCAGAAGAAGACCACATGGGAGATGGGTGGATGAAATTCGAAAGTATGCAGGGGTGACATGGAGGAGACTGGCACAAGACAGACCGTTGTGGAGGAAACTTGGGGAGACCTTCGTCCAGCAGTGGATTGATAATGGTTGACAATGATGATGATGATGATGATGATATATACATAGTCGAGTCACATTATTATCACCACCTCCAGCTTTTTGTGTCAACAGCGCGTAGCCTACGAAAGAAGGCACGTGTCTTGAGCTGGCTCTGATGAGTCACGTTTTCTGTTTCATCTAACGAATAGACGTTGGCCTATAATGCCAGAAACATCGGTGAACAAACATTCTTCAACCATTGCTGAAAGAACACAAGCTGGTGGGGGCACCGTTATGTTCTGGGAAAAGGTTTTCCTGGCATTCCCATTCGTGCATTCTCGGAGTCCACTCATACCTGTGGAAGGCACTATGGACCAAATTCGTTATGAATCCATCCTTGCAGACCACGTACACCCATACATGCTGATTGTCTCTTCCCTGGGGTGGATGAGATCTTCCAGTACGACAATGCGACATGTCACACAGCTAGAAATATCCGAGAGTGGTTGGAAGAGCAGGATGAAGACTTTCAAATACTTTCCTGGCCCCCTGATTCTTCGTACTTAAACCCAACTGAGCATCTGTGTGACCACCTCGATCTTGTTCTTCGCTCTACGAATTCTCCACCACGCATCCTGCAGCAGCTGTCAGCTGCACTGCAGTCATCATGTCTCCACATACCTGTGAACACCTTCCAGCACCTTATTGTGTCACTCCCAGCCCGTCTAGCTGCTGTCCACGCTGCACACGGCGGTTACACTGGATACTATCGGGTGGCCACAATAATGTGACTCGACCGTGTAGACACACACACACACACACAAACATAGATATATATATATAGAGAGAGAGAGAATGAAAAAATTACAGAACAAAACTACAAAAATTTCAAAACAAGTGAAAATTGGAACAGATTGCCGTCATCAGGAGAGCATCAACCTGTCTGAGTGGCCTTTCTAGTACCAACAAAACGACAAGGCAAGCCAAAATTGTCGGTTGGTCATGCTCCCTAGGCCACAAAACCAAATTCTAATAAGCACAAAAATTCCAAGGATCAAATTTATAAAACTAAATAAAGAATTAAAAGCTTACCGGCAGAACAAAACCCGCCATGACAAAAAGTCAAACAAGACTGAACAGAGCACCCAAAAGAACCCAAATATATACACTGATAAAAAAAAAAGGTGATCACGGTTAATCAACTACCTGGTAAGCCAAAAAATGTGGGAATTGACAAGATGCAAAACTGTGTATGTAGATAAGATCTTCAGCTATTAGGGACCCTCCAAATAGCACTTTATGTTACCTATATATTTAAAATTGTTAGGTCCTAGGTTAATAAAGAATGTCAATGTGTAATTTAAAACTCTTGGACACCGAATTATTGTTCAAAATTAAATGGTTAAAATGATGTCTTAAGAATTTTTTAGAAAAATTGTTAGATTGCAATTTAGAAAGAAGAGCTTTCAGATTTTTTACAAGTAAGAGCTGTGTAGAGCAAATTTTAGCTATTCTATAAAACTGAGAGATGAGAAGATTGCGATGTATAACTATTGAAATATTGGATGACCAGTGAGTGTAGTGAATGATATCAAACTGAAAAGAGTTTCTTTTATCAAATAAATTCACCACACCTCTTCCCTCCTCGTCCACCTGAACCTCTAAATCGAGGTAACAAACATAAGTAGACGATCTGTTGGGTTTTTCTAGGGTAAGGTCGTCAGGATACAAGTCAGTGGCGCAACGGAAAAAGTCCGGAATGTTAATGACAATGATGTCATCAACATATCTTAGAGCAATCCCAGGTAAAGGATGATTGGCAACATATCTATCCTCAAAAAAATTTACATAGAGATTAGCCAAACTGCTAGAAAAGCGACTGCCCATCGAGATACCACGAGTTTGGAGGTAAAACCCATTGCCCACGGTAACGAAATTGTTATTAATACAGAAATCCAGTAGGAAATGCCAATACTGTTCTGTAGTCCCGGGCTCGAACTTCGTATGTATGTTTAGGCCTACCTGCCACAGACCCTTCAATGAAATTGAGGTGAAGAGGTTTTTAAAAGCGTAAGTATCCACAGATGTGACAGTCACCGAGCCAAGTGTCTCCAAGACTCTGTTATTGCTCCTAATAATCCAAGTTGAACCCAACCTGCGAAGACGTTGACAACATCATCATCATCATCATTGTCAACCACTATCAATCCACTGCTGGACGAAGGTCTCCCCAAGTTTCCTCCACAACGGTCTGTCTTGTGCCAGTCTCCTCCATGTCACCCCTGCATACTTTCGAATTTCATCCACCCATCTCCCATGTGGTCTTCTTCTGGGTCTTTTCCTGTCCCTTGGAATCCAATCTAAAATTTCGGCTGCCCATCGATGATCTGTCCTTCTGGCAGTATGTCCAGCCCATTGCCATTTCAGGGATTTAACTCTGATCATGATGTCTTCCACTCTTGTCATTTTTCGGATCCACGAGTTCCTCTTCTTATCGCTCCTGGTTACACCAAGTATGCACCTCTCCATGCTACTTTGAGTTGTCTGCAGCCTTTGTATGTCTCTTTTAGTTAAGGTCCACGTCTCTGCACCATACGTAAGCACTGGAAGGATGCATTGATCAAACACTTTTCTTTTAAGACATAATGGCATATTGCTCTTGAAAATTATGCTGTTTCTTCCAAAAGCTCTCCAGGCAAGTTTTGTACGCCGATTAATTTCTTCATCAATGTGACCCTCACTTGATATCTGCTGTCCAAGATAAACGTACGTGTCTGTTATCTCCAGCTTTTCTCCATCAATCGATAAATCTTCATTTCTTGTAAAAGCATTGAACATCACTTTTGTCTTCTGAAAGTTCATTTTTAATCCCACTTCTTTACTCTTGTCAGCAAGTTCCTGGATCATAACCTGCAGCTCTGATGGGCTAGTTGCAAAAATGACTACGTCATCAGCAAAACGAAGGTGGGTTAGATAATCTCCATTAATCTTTATCCCCTTGTTTTCCCAGCTCAGTGACTGAAAAACACCCTCCAATGACCGAATCAAAGGCTTTTTCATAATCGATAAAAGCCATGCACAATGGAAGTTCATATTCCCTCGCTCTTTCAATTAGTTCTCTCAGCACATGGATATGATCTATTGTGCTGTAGCCACTCCTGAATCCAGCTTGTTCTCTCAGTTGAGCCATGTCCAGTGTTACCTTCAAGCGGTGTGAAAGAATTTTAGTGAAGATTTTATAAACTACTGATAGGAGGCTGATAGGTCTGTAGTTTCCGAGATCCTCAATGTCACCTTTCTTATGTAGCAGGATCATTGTAGCGGTGTTCCAATCCTCAGGAATCTTTCCTTCATTAAGGCATCGAGTGAAAATTTGGGCGAGAACTGTTTCGATTTCTCCACTTGCTTCTTGTATGATGTCTACAGTAATTCCATCTTCTCCTGGAGCTTTTCCCCGCTTCATGTTCTTGATTGCATGTGCAACTTCTGCTGGAAGGACTGGAGGAACTCTGGTACTGGTATCTTTCATGATGTCTGGAGGGCATGTATCATCCCTTTCATATAATTTGGAGTAGAAATCTTTCACTCTTGTCAAAATTTCGCCTCTGTTTCTTGTTACAGAACCATCTTCTTTTCTCAGTGCCATAATCTGTTTTCTTCCCTTACTGAGATGTCCGTTTGCTATCTTTAGGCTTTGGTTGTTTTCAATTGCTTTGCTCACTAGTTCACAGTTGAATTTTCTTAAGTCTTCAGTGATACTTTTTCGTACTGTCTTGCATAGCTCTATATATTCCACTTTGGAAGTCACATCTTCTTTAGTTGTCCTCATCTCTCTTCTTTTTTGCATCAACATTCTCGTTTTTCCTGATAATTTATTTACATGCAACTTGTTCTTTTAAAGTTTTTCCTTAGTCTTCAGTTTTGCTCTTCAGTATATATATATATATATATTCTATAAAGGATATATATATATATATATATATATATATATATATATATTAGTATGTTGTCAACGTCATTGTTAAATTGTTAACCATTATCAATCCACAGCTGGATGAAGATCTACCCAAGTCTCTTCCACAAGGGTCTGCCTTCTTGGGCCAGTCTCCTTCATCTCACTCTTGCACGCATTCGAATGTCATTCACTCATCTCCCACGTGGTCTTCTTCTGGGTCTTTTCCTGCTCCTCGGTATCCAATGTAATATTTCAGTTGTCCATTAGTGGTCCATTCTTCTAGCAATATGTCCAGCCTATTACCATTTCAGGGATTTTACCTTTCGCTCTTATCGTTTTCTTTGTCCAGGAGTTCCTCTTCTTATCTTTTCTGGTTACACCAAGCATGCATCTCTCCATGCCTCTTTGAGTGGTCTGCAGCGTCTGTATATCTTTTTTAGTTATGATCCATGTTTCTGATTCATACGTAAGAACTGGAAGGATGCATGGATTAGGTACTTTTCTTTTAAGACATATTGGCATATTGCTCTTGAAAATCGTACTGTATCTTCCAAATGCTCTCCCACAAAGTTTAATACGTCGATTAATTCCTTCATTAATGTGATCTTTGCTTTATAACTGTTGCCCAAGATAAAATGTAAGTATCGATTATCGCTAGACTCATCCTATCGATCAATAAATCTTCATTTCTTGTAAAAGCATGGTAAATCAATTCCTGTTTTCTGAAAGTTCATTTTTAATCCTATTTCTTTACTCTTGTTAGCAAGTTCCTTTATCGTACTCTGCAGCTTTGAAGGGTTAGTTGCAAAAATGATTATGCCATCACCAAAACGAAAGTGAGTTAGAAATATCTATTAATATTTGTCCCCTTGTTTTCCACAGTTCGATGATTGAAAGACGTTTTGCAGTGTGGCACTGAAGTGTTCAGCAAATATGATGTGACCTTGTCATACTCCCTTTCCAATTTTTACTAGTGCTGAATTTTTTTTTCTGCAATGATGTTTAGGTAGGCGGTGGTATACGTCAAATATCTGAACCTTTGCACTTGCATTTTCATAGATTTCATTAATAATGTTGTTAACATTATTGCAACATTATACTGCATAGCACCAATAAAAATAAAAAAATTGGAAAAGTATTGCAGGTAGAGATTGGCCAATTTTTTTTTTTTTTTGTGCTGATTTACGTGATATCGTTTCATGCCCTATTTCACTTATACGAGTACTTTTTACAGGCGCATAATTTGGGTACATTTGCGTATATGTTATTTTTGCGCGTGCACAGGCGTGAAACACTTGACCACACAACACTGCTAAAGCGTTTGTCAGTTAGTGTCTGTTAACTAGGGGGTTGCGGTTGTTGCTTTAATTTTGAGAATCAGTGTATATCTTAACCCCGGGCGCCAGTCACCCTTTTGTAACCGGGGCTTACATATTTATCAGAAGCGAGATTCTGTAGCCATTTTTGTGATACTGAATTGGAATCATTTCCTTTCAATTCCCGCCATTTGGACGAAAGGCAAATGAGTATTTCCTTTCCCACGCGACGCAGCAGATGGCAATTAGGGAATCTTGCGATTTTCGGAGAAGAGACATCTTAGGGTGTAGCCGGAGGGAACGCGGTGGCAATGGGTCGACGAAGCAAGATAGTTTTAGCAAGGGAGGCAGTATGCTTCGGGTCGAAAGGGACGGAGGAAGGAATAGTTTTTGAGTGGCCGGAAGGACAGCGATTTTCAAAAATTTTAAAGTCGGTCAGCTGGTATTCCTTTATACACCGAAGGTGGAGGTAGGGCAGAGCAAGAAATTTGCGCATTTTTCCGAGGGCCCATACCGCATCACGAGCATAATGGGCAACGTGAATGCGAATCTGCGGTTGGTAAGCAACCCAAAGAAGACCGCTATGGCTCATTTTGATCGGCTACATACATGCCCGACAAGAACGCCCAGGCAGACCGATGCAGCACCGGAAGCTTCTCAAACGCACCAAAGTACTCCGGAGGTGCAAGAAAGAGATTTTTCCTACGAGCGCTGGGATATGCCCGAAGCAAGCGAAGCGACTTACACAGGTGCTGATTATTCACTCTCACAAGCCAGAAGTGATAATCGTCAGGACCATATTGTCATCGATATGGAAGCAGCAGATCGTGGTTACAATCTTAGAGAACGCGATATCTTCGGAAGGGTGCGACACCTAAACAGACAACGAGTGTGATTCATCAGTGCTGTTGAAACTTTTCGACATGTTGAGTCATCGACTGCAAATAACGTGCCTGCAATATGTTGCGTAATCATTCATATTTTGTGATGAACTATTCACACCAAATGCATTTTTTTTCCATTTGTATTTCAGTGATAAAAATAATTTTCAATTTGTGAAACGTGTACATACGAACATTTTGTGTTTACATGAACATTTCCCAAAAGACAATTTAAGTTTTTGTGCATCAAATTGATAATTTGCACTAAAGTGATTTTTTATATGCTGTCACGGGCATTAATTTACGCTGCTCCTTTTAAGTGGTTAGATGGACAATGATCATCTATGATCTTATTGAACTTTAAGCGGAGTTATTCAAAAAACTGAAGAAATGCATTGATTTTTTGCAGTGTTATTTATCTCAACTTGTTTTATTGTATATAATATTAGCGGTAGTAATTTTAGTATGTAGAAAATTGCAGTGTAAGTGTATATAAGGTTTGAGAAAATTATTGAAGTGTTTAATAGGTAACTTATCAGCATTGTCAAAATTTAAATTTTGCTGCATTTCATGTTTCAACTAATAGAAAATTTATGCATATTTTGTCGTACATTTTTCGGAAATTTTCAGCGTAGATCAGCATTATAAACTAAAATGAGGGGTTAATACAAACTGGACAAGAATGGTTGTACAGAGGTAAATTTTGAGAATTAATTGCACCGTGAAGTTAAATTCTTGTAGAGATCAATAGTAAAATTGTAATGTAGGAATGAAGTGGAATGGAGACATCGATGAAAGTATCAAGTGTAAAGTATTATTTGTGGTAGGTATCTGTACATGTATTTTTCAGGAGAAGTGTGATTAGCAACCATGTTTGCATATATGTAATATCAGAAAATGTTCTGGAACCCATCATGCTAGTTATATTTCAATGTGCTTGCTGGAAATCTTTCGTCAATTTTATCGTCAACTGTGTTTTAAATTATTTTGCCATCAGGTCATCATCGTGAAGTGTATGGATATATGTTTATCGAAGAAATCAAGGATAATAACTGTATGTAAATTTTAGCATGCAGGTACCTCTTCAAAATCATGTAAAATTGCCCTCCCAATATTGTATTGTCACAAGCTTGTCCTGATTCGAATCAATCGCGTTAGTTAATGTAGGCAAAAAAAATTAGGCTGTCTAACGCCACCCTCATTTTTATTTTGGCGGGGGAGATTTTGTAACCGGGGCTTACATATTTATCAGAAGCGAGATTCTGTAGCCATTTTTGTGATACTGAATTGGAATCATTTCCTTTCAATTCCCGCCATTTGGACGAAAGGCAAATGAGTATTTCCTTTCCCACGCGACGCAGCAGATGGCAATTAGGGAATCTTGCGATTTTCGGAGAAGAGACATCTTAGGGTGTAGCCGGAGGGAACGCGGTGGCAATGGGTCGACGAAGCAAGATAGTTTTAGCAAGGGAGGCAGTATGCTTCGGGTCGAAAGGGACGGAGGAAGGAATAGTTTTTGAGTGGCCGGAAGGAGAGAGGAGGATTTTCGGCGGTGTAGAATACTGAGGGAGAACGGAAAGAATGAAAGCACGAAAAGGACAGAAGCTTGGTGACATTCCCCGTATGATCTGAATAAACGTTTTCCTCACTGCAAAATTTAGCTTCAGTCGATTCACTTTTCTACGGTTTGTATTGTTTTTATCTGCTCCAGTTGGAATAATTACGGATTAAACCACCGATACCGAACTTACGGCAAAGGAAGCACAAACGAATCCTCCACACAGGGTGCTGTTATAGAATTCAGCTCCAAGCCCTGTAACACTTTGCAACGCCACTGGGTTGGCAATTCAATGCGATTCATTTCCGGGCAAGATTTCTAACGGAGGCCAGGACTTCATTTGGTGGCAAGGAATCTTAACGATTTACACAGAAGAGCCAAAACATTATGACCACCTGCCTAATATGATATTAGTCCTCCACGTTCAGCCAAAACATTATGATCACCTGCCTAATATGATATTAGTCCTCCACGTGCAGCCGAAACATTATGACCACCTGCCTAATAGTATATTGGTCCTCCACGTGCAGCCAAAACATTATGACCACCTGCCTAATAGGATATTAGTCATCCACGTGCAGCCAAAATATTATGGCCATCTGCCTAATATGATATCAGTCCTCCACGTGCAGCCAAAACATTATGACCACCTACCTAATATGATATTAGTCCTCCACGTGCAGCCAAAACATTATGACCACCTGCCTAATATGACATTAGTCCTCCACGAGCAGCCAAAACATTATGACCACCTGCCTAATAAGATATTAGTCCTCCACGTGCAGCCAAAAGAGCACTTACGTGGCGAAGTATGGACGCTACAAGATTTCTAAAGGTGTCTTGCGATATCTGGTACCAACACGATACCAGCAGATTCTTTAAATCTTGTAAGTTGCGTGGTTCAGCCGCCGAAGATCGGCTTCCCTGTTTCGACACAAAAGGCAGATGCTCGATTGGATTGAAAGCTGAGGAATTGTATTGATGGCTGATGGAGTCCAGGGCAGCACCTGAAATTCTTCCTGATATTCCGCGATCCATTCCCGAACAATCCTGGTATGGCGCATTATCTGCTGAAAGAAGGCACTACAGAGGGTGAGTCGAAAGTTTTGCAATATATAGATCACTTCATGTCTTCATACGCACCTTTACGAGGAAAGCTGACTAGCATTCAAACTGCAGACTATCGTGTTGCACCAATTTTAGCCATCTGTCTGCCAGTTCTTCGATTCCGCGGCGGTACCAGTTCTTTTCCTTCAAGGCGAAGAGCTCCTTCAGCCCAGCTCCCACCTCCTCGTGGTCGTTGAAGTGCCCCCCGCGAAGGAAGTGGGCCATGGACCGGAACAGGTAATAATCCGTCGGGGCAAGAACCGGAATATGTGCTAGGTGTGGCACCAGTTCGATGCTCTTAAGTTCCTGGAGTTTTGCCTGGGTTGTTTGCGTGGCATGAAGACCAGCGTTGTCCTGCTGTAGGAGAGCGCGCTTTCTGTTCACCACTGCCGGGTACTTCTCCTCCAAGACGGCATATATCCGCTCCAGCTGTTCAGAGTAGAGGTTGGCGTTGATGGTCCGACAGTCTAGAACAAATTCGTAATGGATTACCCCCTCGAAATTCCACCAGACGCAAAGCATCACCTTGTGCTCGAAGCGCCCACATTTGGCAACAGGTTCAAGAAGCTGGCCTGGGCTCAACCACTGCCGTTGTGTGTTAGGTTACGGAAATCGACGCACTTTTTATCGCACGTAGCAATTCTCTTGATAAAACGTACATCGCGCGGTTTTCTAGGAGTTTCAAGAACACTTCAACTGGACGGTTTGCTTCAGCTGGCGTCAGTTCGTGAGGGAAAATGCGGCAGCTCCTGTAGACCTTGCCGAGGTCCTGAAGGTGACGAACCAAAGTGGTCTGTAATATGCCCAGCTCGCCAGATAATCTTCGAGTGCTGCTTGTCTGATTTGTCTCTACGGCCTGGCGCATGGCCTCCGAACTCACGGTTCGCGGCCTACTTGACCTTGGCTGATCGTCGAGGTTTCTGTCACCAGTGTGGAATTTCTTGAACCATCTGGTGGCGATGCTGTGGTCCACGGAACCTTCCCAAATGTTTCGTGTTTTGCTTGAGCAGCGTTATGGCCGAGTTCAAACTCGGCAAAAGTTCCCTAATTAGCCGGTCGTGGCTGTTCATCTTTTAGGCGACCCAACCACAGAGGGAACGACTGATTAATGGAACTCAGTATCAGGGGCTATTTATCCCATTTCATGACCTTCACACGTGCCATCGTTTACTTGCAGTTGCTTCGATATGCATAAAGACGCATTGCCGCCCCAGTGGCGCAGTGAGTGGTCTAAGCGATGGCCCCTGATCATTCGTCCGTAAGGGGTCCGGGTTCGAATCCCGGTGAGGCATGGATGTTGTGTTTGTCTTACGGTACTGGCTCTCTTCCTTCCCTGGAACCAGGGGCCCTAAATTAGCGACGGGCGACTGCTTATAGCCCATTGAGTTGCTCACGGTGGTCGTTAAACCTCCAATCAAATAAAAAAGAAAAAAAGAAAAAAAGACGCATTGCTCATAATGTTTTTTTTTTTTTTTTTTTTTTTGAGGTTTAACGACCACCGTGAGCAACTCAATGGCTATAAGCAGTCGCCCGTCCCTAATTTAGGTTCCAGGGAAGGGAGAGAGCCAGTGCCGTAAGACAAACAGAACATCCATGCCTCTCGGGATTCGAACCCGACTCCGTTCGGACAAATGATCAGAGGTCATCGCTTAGACCACTGCGCCACCGGGCCAGCCAAAACGTTTTGGCTCTTTGGTGTGTAATGCCATATGAAGAAGAATGCAAGCGAACAAGCACTTTATCGTTGTTTTAAATACACCAAACCACTGGCGTCAATTACGGGGTGCACAGGTGCTTGAGCACCCATGAAATCATATGGAGTCTTCCTCCACCTTTCTACCTCGCTCCGCACCCCTCGGAATTTTTGTTATATGTACTGGATTTATACTTAAATATTTAGTTCCACTTTACATAAAATTAAATAAGATAATCGGAATATAGCGCAAATATTTGGTAAAAAATCAATATCTTCAAAAAATTGTGTTTTAACCACCGATACCAAATAAACACTTAAGAAATAAGACAGCCAAGCATGCTAGAAATCGGGGGTGTGGGATGTGGTTTGTACCTTACCTTTCTAATTGTTTAAAGCTACCGATTGCTTTTTCGCAATCACGTTCCTTGAACATCAGTAAGTTGTCAGCAGCTCACCATGCACGCAATGAGCTTCGGTAGGGTCATAAAGCCTTAAATGCCAGAGCGGGAGTAATGAATGACCGTCCGAGAGCAGAAGACACACAGCGAGACTGCGAATGATCTTTTCTCGCTCAAAGGATAATTTTGAAGTTTTTTTTTTTTTTTTGCTGTTTTAGTTGCAGTTATTGTTTGTTTGTTTGACATAATTCTGTCGAGGATTTTTTTCTCCCTAGCTTTATAAAACATATAAGCAGTCATCAATAGTAGCACCAATCAATCCACGCAAGGGTGATACTGCCGCGGGTGGCCTAGTGGTCAGCGTTCGTGACTGCCATGGAGGAGATAACCTCAGGTTCGATCCTGGGCAGGTACGAACGTTCGAATCACTAAATACCCGCCGTGCGTCGGATCGGCCCGTTAAGCCGTCAGACCCCGGGTACTGCTCCCCCCGGTAATAAATAAGGGAGTCTTCCTCCCCCTTTCTACCTCGCTTCCGTGTCACTTTCCTATCGGGCACTCCAGCCCAAATCTTCTAGCTTCCTGTTTCTAAGGGTTGTTTAAGACCTGGGGTCAGACACTCCATTCCTAAAATCCTCTACATACAGTGATGTATTCAGGCAGGGGTGATACGCCAAATCGATAACAACCGGTTCACATGGACTGCAAAATGAATGATGGCGGGGTGGGGGTGGAGATTTACAAGTTACACTTGTTGATCAAAGCAAAAATTTCACTGCGATATGTGCTGCGTTCTACGCTAAAGGCTAACAATAACAAGTAAGGAAAATAATACAGTGCAGTGATTATTAAGCGCGTTCCATTCCAACACTGAACACGTCAGTTTGTTTGCTACTGCTAGAGCGAGCTACTCAAAGGTTAGCCGACTATCTGTTTTGACTAATGATATATACTGCCAATCTCAGCCTTTTTAAACAGGTTTGGTTTTCTGGTAGTTGTCCCCAACACAATGCTCAAATTTTGTGCAAAAGAAAAAACGTTATGGACCTCTTGTGCGCACATTAGAGAAAATTAAATCGGAAGAACTAAAACGGGGTTCAAGAATTCGGTTCCTATAAAAAGAATGTAATATCTTCATCATGAAATCATGCATCGGTTTGTTTGCGTTTACACTGAAGACAAGGTCCATTTAAACATCTAAACTTTCAACACTGGAAACGGCACCTGCCTTTTGAATTTCAGCACCTCTCGAAATTTTCAGAAGTCGGCGCCTCTGCACCAGACTGTGAATACTCAAGAAACGCATATAGCGTATTACATCCGTTTATTTCTCTGGTGTAACAAGCACAAAGATTCGCCAAGCATTCGCATTCCACTGGGAGGCTTTTTCAAGGCAAAGGTAGACATAAAAATGCGGGGAATTGGAACACGTAAGGAACAAAGATGATTTTTTGAAAATAACGTGGGTGACATCACGAGCATTTTACATGAATTTTTATCATGTAATTATACAGTGCGCCGCGATGTGTTTCCATCTTTCAATAACGCACGCCAAACCTTTGGTAGTTCACTAGAGACCATATCATTGCATGCTTTTTTGCTGGAGAAAATGTAGACTGTTTCCCTCTTTTAAGTTCCTGTAAGGGGCAATTCTTCTAATACTATTCCACAGAGGAGCGGCCGATGAATGCATGACTTCTCTGACAAGGGCTGTATTCTGCATATCCTGGCAGACATTTGCACGTGTTCTTTACATCTAATGATCCCTTTGTCCTTCCTATATATACACTGGCGTGCAAAAATTAAGGACGAGACGGGTTTTCGAATGTAACGTCGTGCAGAAGTGCTTCATATCGACTCAAATCATACCATAAGATCCCCAAGATGTAAGAATATGGGAGATGTGAGCCAAATCGTCCAAACAAGGAATCCAAAGGATACAAAGGCACTTTATTGAAAAGGTAGCTTCGAACACAACTGGACAGAAGACAGAAACGTCCATGTGACAGGCGGTTGCCAAGAAAAATCCAGTCTTCAGTAGGGGATATGATCACCCCTGACTGTGTTGCAGGATTTACAACGTCTGTCCATGCTGAGGACTAGGTTGTCAAGGAGCTGTTGAGGTATCGCGGCCCATTCCTCTTGTAGCGCCAATCGCAGCTGCGTAATCGTTGCTGGCGGCTGGTGACGTGCTGCCAAGCGTCTCCCGAGAAGGTCCCACACGTGTTCGATTGGATTTAGGTCCGGGGACCTTGCGGGCCAATCCATGCGTTGAATATCTTCACTCTCCAACAGCTATGCGACAGCCACTGTACGATGAGGTGTAGCGTTGTCGTCCATGAGGAGGAACTCAGGACCCACAGCACCTCTAAAAAGACGCACGTAAGGCAGGATAACCTCTGTACAATAGCGGACACCAATGACTGAACCTACTTGAAAGATGTGGAGGTCAGTACGGCTACCAAGCATGATACCGCCCCAAACGAGAACTCCGCCACCTCCAAGCCGGTCCCTTTCGATGATGTTGGATGTGTGATTGCGTGTTCCCTGCTCTCTCCAGATGTGTATACGTCCAGAATCGCTCGTCAGACTAAATCGGCTCTCATCCGTAAAGAGAACTCGACCCCATTGCTGATGTGTCCAGTTCTTGTGTTCCTGGCACCACAGAAACCGCCGTCTCCGATGAGCAGGCGTTAATGGCACACATCGTACTGGTCATCGTGCAGATAGACCACCTTTGAGCAGCCTCCTGGCCACGGTAAAACGCGATAACGGACGTCCAGTTGTCTGATGCATGTGCCTTGCGATTTCTCCTGCTGTCTGCCGTCTGTCTCTTCTCGCCTGTAGGACAATATACCGGTCGTCCGCCGCCGTGGTTGCTCGTGGACGACCACTGCTAAACTATCGGACAGCTGTTCCTGTCGTTTGAAATGCTCTCTAAGCTCGTGAAACGATGCTGTGAGTGATCCCGAACTCCTCGGCCACACTAGTCACACGTCGACCTTCTTCCAACTTCCCAATGACGCGAGCTCGTGTAAAGTCATCCAGATGTCGTCTACTGGATTGTCTGTTGGCCATATCACACGGTGGCAGCAACTCGGCGTCGTTCAAGCCGATGTACACCGTGTAATAGCTTTCACCGAATTGCTGAGCGTGCACCAACCGTGTGCTTTATACCCTTCCGACCTCCCCCATACGTCATGCTGCATATATGCGCATGGCCAACCGTACTGGACCCTAGTCTATCTCCTGAGTGGTCTTTCGATCCGTTCTGCCTGCTCGTTTCGCTGTTATGCTGATTTCTCTTCTTCGTCCTTAATTTTTGCACACCAGTGTATCTTTTCTGTGCTGTCAGGATATACCAACGCTACACCGTCCACATCCGCCTTTTTGTCTCACACTACCTCTCCTTGCAGCTTAATATTATATGTGATAACGGGGTATTGGGCTTCATTGCTATTAATATGTTGTATTTACGTAATAAATTCTTTAACCAATGTGTAAAAAGTGGGATAGTATAAGAAGAATTCTCCGTTACAGGAACTTTAAAGATACTGCCATCAGGGAAACAGTCGAAATTCTATCCAGCAAACTAGGGCGCAGTGACATAGTTTCCACTAACTACCAATGGTTTGACATGCGTTATTAAAAGATGGAAACACATCGCGGCGTGCCGTGTAATTATGTGATAAAAATTCATGTAATATGCTCGTGATGCCACCCATGTTATTTTCAAAAGATCATCTTTGTTCCTTACGTGTTCCGATTCCCCGCATTTTTTTGTCTACCATTGGCTTAAAAAAGCCTCCCAGTGGAGGGCGAAAGCCTGGCAAATCTTTGTGTTCATTACACCACAAAAAGAAACCGATTTAACACGCTATGAACGGGGAAAACAAAAGGATAAAGATTAATGGAGATTATCTAACCCACCTTCGTTTTGCTGATGACGTAGTCATTTTTGCAACTACCCCATCAGAGCTGCAGAGTATGATCCAGGAACTTGCTGACAAGAGTAAAGAAGTGGGATTAAAAATGAACTTTCAGAAGACAAAAGTGATGTTCAATGCTTTTACAAGAAATGAAGATTTATCGATTGATGGAGAAAAGCTGGAGATAACAGACACGTACGTTTATCTTGGACAGAAGATATCAAGTGAGGGTCACATTGATGAAGAAATTAATCGGCGTAAAAAACTTGCCTGGAGAGCTTTTGGAAGAAACAGCATAGTTTTCAAGAGCAATATGCCATTATGTCTTAAAAGGAAAGTGTTTGATCAATGCATCCTTCCAGTGCTTACGTATGGTGCAGAGACGTGGACCTTAACTAAGAGAGACATACAAAGGCTGCAGACAACTCAAAGCAGCAAGGAGAGGTGCATGCTTGGTGTAACGAGGAGAGATAAGAAGAGGAACTCGTGGATCCGAAAAATAACAAGAATGGAAGACATCATGATCAGAGTTAAATCCCTGAAATGGCAATGGGCTGGAGATACTGCCAGAAGGACAGACCATCGATGGACAACCGAAATTTTAGATTGGATTCCAAGGGACAGAAAAAGACCCAGAAGAAGACCCCATGGGAGATGGGTGGATGAAATTCGAAAGCATGCAGGAGTGACATGGAGGAGACTGGCACAAGACAGACCGTTGTGGAGGAAACTTGGGGAGACCTTCGTCCAGCAGTGGATTGATAATGGTTGACAATGATGATGATGGTATAAAGAATTATGCGTGTTGTATTATGACACTCATTATCTTCATAAAACATCTATATGCATCGCATTAATTCTTTCTGTATGTTCAAAACGCCCAATTTCTCAAACACAAAATTATCATAACAATAAAACACTTAATATCTATTTTAGAATTATGTACAGGCATGTATAACACATTAAGTCCCTTTTGTACGATTTTTAGATTTATGCTAATACCAAATTTTCATCTAATTATTTATATCACACTTTATAATATAACATTTACCTATGTAATATAACACATACTGCCAGAAAGACAGATCATCGATGGACAACCGAAATTTTAGATTGGATTCCAAGGGACAGGAAAAACCCAGAAGAAGACCACATGGGAGATGGGTGGATGAAATTCGAACGTATGCAGGAGTAACATGGAGAGAGTAACAGTATGCGGGAGTAACATCTGACTTGTGCCAGAAACTGGCACAAGACAGACCGTTGTGGAAGAAACTTGGGGAGACCTTAGTCTAGTAGTGGATTGATAATGGTTGACAATGATGATGCTGATGATGATGCGTTTCTTGAGTAAGCACTTTATCTCTTTCGTAATCCAAGAAAAATCAGTATCAATGAGGATCGTTTAAATTTGTGTTATTTTTCTACGAAATGGTGATATCACATGATCTGGATATCCCGGGCTGTAGCAACAGTTCAGTTGAGACGAGAAATGGTTTCTGAATAGTATTCCGTAGAGTGAATATCAAGGTAATAATTTTCATTAATTCCCCCACTTCTTATGAATTGAAATCGAAATTAAAATTCTTAGTTTTACTTAGAGCTACTTACTATCTCTCTCTCTTCCTGCCTCTTCTTTTGTAACTTGTTCTCCTTAAATATGCTGTCAACACTTCACTCCGTTGTGCAATATTGCAATATCCTCTCAGCTGTTTCACATCAGTGAGCCTGGGTTAAAAGGGGTTGCCAATAAATAACAGTTACGACTTTTGAATAATTCAAGTATCTTTTAATCTGCATGACATTTTATAATGATAAATACACCGGCATCAAAGGTTACACTCTTCTTTCAGCTGACAATTATGCCAAAATCCTCTTCCTCACATTCCTTTTTGTCGTTTATTTCCTCGTTTCGACGAGAGACAATTTAGTACGTCTGCGACTTCCTTATATCAGCGAATAATATTCATAGATTTCACCAACTTATTTCCAGCACTTCTCCTTACTCATATATGAAGGACAAAAACATGTGGATGCATTATTGCTTCATGGAAGTCGGAATGGAAAAATATTCTTATATTGAATATAGGGTAAAACCAAAATTTCCCCGGTTAATTTTGCTGGAGCACAATTTTTACGGCAGGTGACGCAATGCATCTGTAACGATACTTCAACTTTTAGAAGTTGTATTAGAAAATATAAGTTTGAATTAGCAAGTCTGACTTAGATTTACATCACATTTTGTGGTCGAGTGGTTTGAGGCAACCGCTGTCATTTGGTTAATCGTTCAAACTGAGCTCCCGAATGAGGCGCAATTTTGCATAGATGGGGCGTTCTTTCCCTTCCTTGGAACCAGCTGCCCCAATATGGACAGCTGAGAGCTTTCAGTCTTATACGAGGGTCGTTCAAAAAGAAAAGAGACTGATTTTACATGGGGCACAAGTGTAGGGCAGAAAAGTACTTACACTTACATAATTTCGAAGTATTCTCCCTCTACCTGAATGCGCTTGTCCCACTTTTCTATCCACTTCAGGAAGCTGTGTTTGAAGCCCTCCTTCGACATGCGGTTCAGGATACCCAGCACAGCATTTGCAAACCGAAGCCCACGAACTGTTTTTTTCACTTCAGGGAATAGGTGGAAGTCACACGATGCCTGCTCCGGTAAATAGGGAGGGTGCACCATCGTTTCGATGTAGCACTATTAAAAAAATCTGCTTAAAAATGAGAACCTGAACCTATTCGCTTTCTTTTTAAGTACAATTGTATCGTAAACGAGTACAAGACATGCTGAAATATAAGTAACTATACGTACTCACAAATAACTGCGTCAATAAATATAAATATAACCTCGTATTACTTCATTTTAGATTTCACGAAAAATTGTTTAATAAATGTGCAAAGTGACACAAATAAATAATTAGTACAACAAAGTCACTAATTACAAGTAATTTAATTATGCATAAAGTATCTTTGTGTACGTTTTTACATTAGCTATATTTGTGTCAATCTCATAAATAGCATATTGTCGCTTCATTACTATATTTGTCATAAAATTGTGCTGTCCATTTGCCCAGCAAGTGACAACGAGTATATCTATTATCCCAGATGTGCCATCGAATAATATACTTCCAGTTGATTCTAGAATAAATAGCATGTATGGAGTACACGTGTTCCAAATTTGAAATCGAGTTGCGGATGGCTTAGTTGTTAGAGATTCAGACTGCTGATGGAGGGACCCCAGGTTCAAACCTAGCGTGATAGGCATAGTAGTGTGAATTTTAACAATCGCTGAATATCGAACGAGAAGGTTAAGTGATGGCCCCCGGGTAGGAATCCCCCGGTTACACGTAAAGGTGTTCGTTCCTAAGCCCACCACCCCTAATTTCTCTCTGCCTTCTATGTGCAAAATCGTACGTTTGTACGGTGGCGCCATCTAGTGTGCTCTCTCTCTCACTTACAAACTATCTTGCTGGATTCGCTCTAACTTCATTCGGTTTCTGTGGTCCGCCCGAAAGGACACAGAAACTGAATGAAGTTAGAGCACATGTATTTGAAATATATGGAATTTTTTGAGTACATATACTGTATTTGAAATATATGTACTCAAAAATGAGTACATATATTTCAAATTATAAATACCACATATACTCACAACTGATTCCCTGTATGTACTGAAAAATGAGTACATGTCTTTTCCAAAAATGAGACACAAGTACTCGGAGCTATTATAAGCCCAGAATGTACTCAAAAACGAGTACCTTTTACTTATTTCTAAGTACCAATTTTTAACAGTGAGAGATCTTGGATAACCTGTTGGGTAAGCAAAGCCCGCTGTGCAGGGGCATTGTTTTCATGCAAAATGGGCGTCTTGGGGAAATCATTTTCTTTAGAGGACTTTGAGGCCTTCGGAATAATAGGCACCGGTAATAGTTTTACCTTGTGGAATAACATGGTCACACACAATTACCTTTTTATCGTCGTAGAAAACTAGGTGCATGGCCAGGGGCGTACTGATAACCCCCCGCAACCCTCGTAGCGCAAGGGGCCTCAAGGTTAAAAGGGTCACTAGCACGAGCAAAAAGGTTTTACAAACATTTTTTGCGGAAACTTCGTATGAATAGAGAAGAATTAAGGCCGCTTTGAATGAAGTATTAAGAAAAAAAGCATTTTTTTTCTCAGGAAATACGTAGAACGTTTAGAAATCATTTTGGTTGCTTTAGTTCATAAAAACTGGATGGCGAGAAAGCAGCAATTCAAAAGAACCTGAGGCCCCCTTCTATTACAAAGGGACTCAAGTTCCCAGCCCATGCAATAGTTTCTATGCAGGTATGTTAACAAGAGAATGCGAAAAAAATATCACTTCAATCAGCGGAATTTTTATAACAATCATGATAAGGTGTTATGAATTACAATTGTTTACACATAACTATGCATCCTTCCGAGTATAATGAACTAAAAGGTATTCTCGGGAGCGAAAAATCAGAGACCTGTGTCATTTTTAGCACGTCTTTTGTAAAAAAAGATTGTGCTTCTGTTATCGGTTTGTCCGTCCGTCCGTCCGTCCGTCTGTACCCACGATATCTCTGCAACTATTAGTCCGATTTGAAAAATTCTTTTTTGCATTGGGAAGCTTGAAATATGCGAATGATGATGTTCATTTTTTTAGGACGTACAATTTCGCCGCTAGAGGGCGTAAATGCAGATGATGTCGAATTCAAAAATACGTTTTATTCCACGTATTTGCTTCTAAACATACCATTGAAAAAATTCTTTTATCTTTCGATTCCATTTATGTCGAAGAGTATTTTAGATATAGTTACTTTTTCAAATTACGCATAGAATTTTCGCTAGGGGGCGTGAAAGTAAATTATATTTTTCCCTCATAACTCTTCTTCTAAAACTCCAATTTGAAAATTTTTTCTTCAGCGGATACACCTCCTGATGGGAAATATTTTGCATATAATTTCAAATTTTTGGTAAAGAACCTTTTAGCCATCAGGTGGCGTAAGTGTTAATTTTTGCTTCTGATGTATTTGCCATAAAATCTGAGCTTCTAAAATATCGATTGAAATTTTTTTTTCGTGGACTGATGTTACTCACATCGATAAACCTTTCCGGAATATTTTCTTCTTAAAATATTCCACAGTTTCTGCGCCAGGGGGCGTAGATGTATATCTTATTTTTGTCAATATCTCTACTTCCAGGAGTCCGATTTGAAAAATTCCTCCTTTGTTGGATAGTGTTTCCAGTGTGACATGTTTTTCCTGTAATTGCAAAATTTTCAAGTAATTCATAGACTTTCCGTTAGGGGACGTAAAGGTAAATTGCGTTTCCCCCTATATCTCTGCTCCTAAATCTCCGATTTGAAAAATTCTTTCTGCACCGGATACAGCTCCTGATGGGAAACCCTTTGCACATAATTTAATATTTTCGTAAAGAATAGTTTGGCCACCAGTTGGCGTAAATCTTAATTTCTGCTTCTGTTGTATTTGCAGCAAAATATGAGCTTCTAAATTCTCGATTGAAAAAAACGTCGTTTGTTGACCGATACTAGTTATGTCGACAAACCTTTTAGAAACATTTTCTTCTTAGAATAGTGCATGGTTTCTACGCCAGGGGGCGTAGATGTATATCTTATTTTTGTCAATATCTCTACTTCTAGGAGTCCGTTTTGAAAAATTCCCTCTTTGTTGGATAGTGTTTCGAGTGTGACATGTTTTTCATATAATTTCAAAATTATCAAGTAATTCATAGACTTTCCGTTAGGGGACGTAAAGGTAAATTGCGTTTCCCCCTATATCTTTGCTCCTAAATCTCCGATTTGAAAAGAATCTTTCTGCACCGCATACAGCTCCTGATGGGAAATCGTTTGCACATAATTTCTAATTTTTGTAAGAACTGGTTTGGCCACCAGGTGGCGTAAGCCTTGATTTCCGCTTCTGTTGTATTTGCAGCAAAATATGAGCTCCTAAAATCTCGATTGAAAAAAAGTCGTTTGTTGACCGATATTACTCATGTCGACAAACCTTTTAGGAACATTTTCTTCTTGAAAAAATGCATGGTTCCTACGCCAGGGGGCGTAGATGTATATCTTATTTTGTCAATATCTGCACTTCTAAGAGTACGATTTGAAATTTTTTTTTGTTGTTGGATAGTGTTTCCGATGCGAAATGTTTTTCGTATAAATTCAAAATTTTCAAGAAAAGCATAGACTTTCCGCTAGGGGGCACAAAGGTAAATTGCGTTTTCTGCGTTATTTCTGCCCCTAAAACTCTGATTTGAAAAATTATTCCTGTATCGCATACAAGACTTGACGGAAAATATTTTTCACATAATTCTAATGTTTGGTAAAGTATGGTTTAGCCACCAGGGGTCATAAGTGTTAATTTCTGCTTCTGAAGTATTTGTTGCAAAATCTGGGTTCCTGAAAACTCGACTAATTTTCTTTTCTTAGACCGACACCGCTTATATGGATAAACCTTTTGAGAATACTTTCTTCCTAAAATAATGCATGGTTTTCCCACCAGGGGACGTAAAGTCACCTCTTATTTTTGTCGATATCTCTGTTTCTAAGAGTTCGTAAGCTCACGATTCCGTTAACAGCAATATCTGAGCGATTAAAAACCCGATTGAAAAACTTCTTTCTTTCGTCAGATACTATTGTTTTCCATACCGGTTCCATTGACTTTGAATTGCTTTGATAAATTTAATTTGCGTCAGAACGGATTCAAAAGCCGTGCTTATTACACCCGAAAATTTTTTCTTGTTTTATAACAGAGTCAAAATATTTTTTTACTATGTGTAAAATATTGTGTATTATGTTAAGTGTGCTTTTTATATTCCAGAGTAAATGATTTAAGTAGTTTTGCGTTTTAATCGCTACTTATTTCTTTGCTTGCTTATGTCGTGACATTTCGTATAAATCGGGAAAATCATTAGACATTGTTACACGGCAGTTGCATGTTTTGTGTGTGCAATCGTGAGGAATTTCAAAAGAAGGCTCAGTTCTTTAAAATAATAAATTTTACATGTTATAATTACCTTTGACGTACTCTAAGTAATTTGTAGTAATTTGTATCGGTAAGCAGGACAATCATTTTAATTATAACGTACACATTTGTGTTTCACGCAAAAAATGAAATAATTTTGATTTTACGAAAAATACTCGTAGTTTCCAAAGAATTTGATTTATTAAAACACCAGTAAAGTCTAGTTAATAATATGAAAGTTAAAATTTTGAGTAATTGAAAGGTAATGGATTTTCGCAAAAGGGCATCGAAAACATTTTTTGCGGTGGGGGGTGGGGGTGGTCGAGGTTTCCCTGTAGGCCACTGTGCATGACCTTCCCTCCACTTGCTTGAACCTTGGCTTTCTCTGATAGGGGAATCTGGGTGTTTCCATTGGGTGCTCTGTTGTTTTATTTCTGAATCGAAATGGTGATAAAATCTTTCATCACATGTGACGACTCCAATCCAGAAACTGTGGCTCACGTCGTTGCCCGCACTTCCATTGCTTCCAAGTGATAACACGATTTGCCTTGTGTTCATCCGAGAGAGAGTGGGGAACCCATTTTGCAACGCCTTTTCGGTACCGCAACCGGTTTCTCACAATGGCATCAACGGGACCTACAGACATATACACTATATTGACAAAAGCCACCGGACACCTAGAAGAGAAACACAACATAGCATTTATTGACATACATTAGTACGGTGTCGGTCCACCTTTGCCCTAGATGTATGCACTGGCTGACCTTCGAGACATGCTTTCGAAAATGTTTTGAAACACAACGAGAGGTATGAGCTTCCATACAGTACATAATGCTGCTGCTAACTGTTGCTTAGCAGAAGGCCTGGTTCCAAACTTCTTATGCCGCGCTCTAATTCATCCCATAGGTACTCTATGTGATTAAGATCAGGTACTCTATGGGATTAAGATCAAGGCTCAGTCCACTCACGATACGGAATTATCGCCAACCACGGCGTAACAGTCCTTGCTTTATGGCTCGGTGCATTATCTGCTGGTACCAACAAGGCTCAGTTCCATTGTATTGCCACAGAGTTGGTAGGGCATGATTCTCCAGAATATCGAGGTAGACGTGCTGGTTAACAGGTTTATCCACGATAACCAATGGGCCAGGACCATACCACGAAAAACACCCCCACACGAGTACACTGCCAGCTCTAAACTTGACGTAGGAACGGTACACTGTGGCAAATAGCGTTACCCAAGCTGCCGCCATACCCACACGCGGCCACCAGACTGATGGATCGTGTATCTGGATTCATAAGTCCATATGGCTCGTTTCCATTCACCTACAGTCCACGATAAAGGTTCTTTATGCCATGCTAAACGACGAGTAGCATTCCGGGTGGAGATGAAAGGCTCATGAGCAGCCGCACGACCACGGTAACCCATGGAATAAAGTTCTCTGCGAATGGTACATGTACATTCCGAGGTTCCAGCATTTTTACTAACATGTACAATGAGGTCTTGTACAGTTCTCCGTCGATTAGCTGTAACGACTCTCCTGAGGCTTCGACGTCCTCTCTCACTGACTTTCTTTAGTCTGCCGGTACGTTTTGCTGCTTCAGGCACGTCGTGTGTATTCCACTTATTCAGTACATCCAAAACAGTTGACTTGGGTGTGTTTAAACGCCTCTCGGTTTCTCTTATGGACAACCCACTAATATAACACCCAACAATCTTTCCTTTCTCAATGTCAGTTATCTCCCGCCGAGACACTTTCACTCAACCTCACAGTGCGATATGACCGCGGTCAGCTGCAGGCTTGTGATCCGTTCATTTGCTTTTGAAGGGGTGTCCGGTGACTTTTGTCAATATAGTTTGCATCACATTAGCATCCTCCTCAATGGTCATTCTGCGGTCTTCGCGCAGGAGTGCTTAAGTGGAATTGGTATTAACCTCCGTAGTCGATGTCGAAGGCCTACCGGAGCGTGGCGCATGTTCCAGACACTCTTCGTCATTCTCAAATTTCTTGTGCCACTCAAAAACTCTTGCACGGGACAAAGCATCTTCTTTATAGGTTGTTTAAACAATTTCGTGCGTTTCTGCGGCGCGGCGGGTTTATTCAAATGCACGCAAAATTTTGTAGCTGCTCTTTACGCCAGTTTTAAATCCATACTGGGTTACAGAGACACGTCTGAACTCTACGCCTTCTACTACAAGAATAAACTAGCGGAGCGCTGTAACGACGCTTCGTCACGTGATGAGCCTTGCAGTTGTTCCGACACATGTAGCTGTATTTTTCTGCGTGAGTTTGTTTCGGCGGTATGACGTCAGCCTCGTTACTTTTTGAACGCCCGCGTATGCTCATGGAGGGAGCTACACCAGAAACAAAACAGACAGATCGAGGTGGCGCTTACTTACATTATCCCCGGTGCGTCCCGATTCAAGAAGACTGTGGTGGAAAATCTTCTTTGGTCATATAAAGGTAAGAATGTAAAATAATTTACGCTTTTTTTGAGGGGGGGATAGAATTGTGCATCTGAATAACAACAAGAAGTAATTATCTGAAAAAGAGGGTAGCATCAATGTTGCCTTGGATTATTATTAGAAATTTCCAACAAATTCTGAAACATGAACCTTTTCACCTCTTTTCAATCATCCCAAATTTTAACGGAGACGCTGTGACGTGCCTGCCAAGCAGGACGCACACGACATAAAGACAGATAGCAGTCAGAACGAACGTCCGCGTAGCTCAATTGGTAGAGCGACTTATTCCGGAGTGAGGGGACCCGACTTCGAGCCCCGCCGTGGACAAAAATGAAGGAGAAATTTACTTCGTTATAATGGCGCCCGAACTTCCCGGATGACCCGGCCGTTCAAAATCTCGCAATGGTGTGATGTTCTTTCCACACCGCGAGATAGGAAAAATAAGAGAATCCCTTCTCCAGCGCTTCGAAAAATGAAAATGTGTGGTGTTGCATTCCACACACCAGATTGACTGGGAGTTCTCAAGTGCACGTTCTACAGCGGATGGCTGCCTGCAATGGTCACGGCTGACCCGTGGGCCAGGCCCCCGGCCCCCTTTCGGGGGGGAGATGTGACGTGCCTGTCAAGCAGGACGCACACGGCATAAAGGCAGGACGCACACGGCATATACACGGCATGAAGTGCGATTTATAGGATGTATTGATTATGATACAATACGCGAGTGATCAGAAATACAGCCATATAACTGATGCCAAAAAGGCAATATTCAGTACCTTGTGTGTGTACCCAAAACGAGCGGTGATAACAGCTCGTAAACGTCCGAGCATTGACTGGAAGTGGTTTGTTTGTTTAGAGGTTTGACGACCACCGTGAGAGCCACGATGGGCTATAAGTAGTCGCCCGTCCCTAATTCAAGGTTACTGTCTCCAGGAAAAGGAGAGAACCAGCGCCTTAAGGCAAACACAACTCCATGCATCAACCGGATTTGAACCCGGACCCCTCTCGGACGAATAGTCAGAAGCCAGCGCTTAGACCGCTGCGCCATCGGGAATGGAAGAGGTACCGGATGTCGCACTGCGGAAGTTCGTTCCATGCTGCCTCGATTCCTACTCATAGTTCGTCTTGTCTAACTGGAGGAGGAGCCTGACGAGCCAGACATCGAGCTACCATACCCCCCGCCCCCACGCACACATACTTGTTCAATGGGCGGCAAATCAGACGAACGCACTGGCCAAAGAAGACATGGCACATGTCGGGCATCCAAGAGTTGTAAGGCATTACGCGGACCATGTGGTTGGGTATTGATCTGCTGAAAGGTGGCACCGGTACTTTCTGCAGGTATGCAGCACTTAAGCCACCACAATTTCTGCGATGTACTGTCATGGTTTCAGCAATGCGTAAAAGGGGGGACTGTGAACGGTACGCAACAGCATCCCACACCACAACAACCGGTATCAGGCTCACATGACGCTGCAAAATGCATGCTTCCAGCAGCCGTGCACCACGGTGTCGCTGTACAAGGATATGGGTCATCTTGGGTCATTATGTAAACCCGCGACTCGTCGGAAGACACTATGCAATGCCATTCCTCACGCCAGTGTCTCCGTTCTTGGCCTCATTTAAGCTGCTGACGTCTGTGGTTTAAGATCAAGGGCAATCGAAGCAGCGGATGGCCAGTGACGAGACCTCTCTGAAGCAAACGGCGTCGGATAGAGATTGAAAGTTACCCTTGATGTGTTACAGACCTCCACTGTTGTGCTAACCCTTGGGACGTGGCAGTTCGGTTCGCCAACACCATACGGGGGAGATGACAGCCTTCATCTGAGTTCAGTCAACGCTGCCTTCAGACCCTTCATGTCGGTGCATCATACCTTCCTCTTCCCAAAGACGCTTTATTCGCATCACTGTGCTCGTGTCTCATCCAACAAGGGCGGTGATGTTGCGGAAGGGATGTCCGCCTTCCCGCAGTCCCACCCATCGGCGTCACTCAAAGTCCGTCAGCTGCACATACGGGTCTCGTCTTCTGCAGCGGGGCGTATTGAGTTATTATCATTAGCTTACTGCCACAGTTCCCGTGAATCGACTATGGCAACTTGCCCTGTGGGTGCTGCTGTTATACCTCCTGCGGGAGAGCTACGAAGGCATGGTTGGCACATATCATTTGCATATGGGCTGCGGCTGTAATCATTTGCATCTCCTCACGTGATCTCCCCATCCCGGAAGTTTCGGTCCGATCGTGCACGTTTTCCCTGTTGTTGCGTTTTCAACAAACAGCAGTGTATTATTAGCTTTTATAAAGTACAAGTTTGTCCGCGCCGGACATCGAAACCGGGTCCTCTCACTCCGGAGTAAGTTGCTCTTCCAACTAAGCTACACGGACATGTGCTCTCACTATTATCTGCCTTTATCTCGTGTGCGTCGTGTGGGGCAGGCACGTCACACTTTCTTGCGGATGTAATGTCGGAATATTGATGGAAACTTCTTTTTTTTTTTTTTTTTTTTTGATTGGAGGTTTAACGACCACCGTGAGCAACTCAATGGGCTATAAGCAGTCGCCCGTCCCTAATTTAGGGTCACTGGTTCCAGGGAAGGGAGAGAGCCAGTGCCGTAAGACAAACACAACATCCATGCCTGACCGGGATTCGAACCCGGACCCCTTACGGACGAAAGATCAGAGGTCAACGCCTTAGACCACTGCGCCACCAGGGCGGCGATGGAAACTTCAAACACCCAAAATAAGGAGCAAAGTAAGCTCCTTAATTAGGCATAAAGGCCGTCTTATGCACGATAATATCTTTACTAGTTAAAAGCACGTAAGTTAAAAACACACAATGAACATTAGATCTTTCGAATTGGCCACCAATTTGTCTTCAGATGTACAGTCGAACTTGGTTAAGACGAGCTCGGGTATAACGAGGTCCTGGCTAAAGCGAGTAAATGCCAGAAGAAGTTTGGTTTCGTATGCAATTAGTGTCAAACTATCCCGCTTGTTACGAGTATCAACTCTGTTATAGCGAGCAAATTTGCAAGACTTTCAGATTTTTTTTTACACCCAGTAAAGATAGCGCAGCATTGAAAGGTGGCCGTCGGTGTGTCACCTGCTTCGAGAGAAAAGCGGGGAGTGTTTTATGACGTCTTGCATTTCAGCCCAAGGGTAAGTGGGGGCGGCATTTTGTGGGGGAAAGCTAATCACCCTTTCCTTTGCCACTGTTTACGAGAGGGTTCCTGGAATTCGCTTTCTCTCACGCATGTTTTCTTAGTGCATTCGGTATTTCAACTTCGCACGGGACATATCGTAACCTTTTTTTAAATCAGAAAGTCGCACGCAGCCCTACTCTTGCGACATCACTTATGCTTTTCCTCCCCTTTTTTTATTAGGACTGATATTGTGAGCAAAATGGTTGGTATTAAAAGAAAGGCTCTCTCCATCAGGGAGAAAATGGATATTATTCAGGAACTGCAAGAAAAATTCAGTTGTTTGCAAAAAGTACGGGCTTTCCTCATCTACCGTATTTAAATTGTGGAAGAACAAAGATGCAGTTTTGTCAGCATTTGAAAACAATCTTACAGATTGCAAAAAAAAAAAAAATGGAAAAGTGTGAAAAAAATGATATTGACGAAGCTTTACTTTGTGGGTTTAAAGTTCAACGTGATGCTGGTTTTCCTATCAATGGACCGATTTTAAAAGTGCAAGCGGAAAAATTTGCAGTACAATTCGGTCATGAGAATTTTATATGCAGTAATGGGTGGCTTGATCGCTTTAAGAACAGACACAATATTGTTAACGCAAAAATGTCAGGAGAATCAATGTCTGCGGATACGGAATCTGTAAGTCAATGGCTAAAACGCGTTTGGCCCAGCTTCATTTCTGAATTCAGTGAGCAGAACATATTCAATGCAGATGAAACGGGCATTTTTTACAAGGTAACCCCTGACATGACTAACCTTTAAAGGCGAGAAATGCATTGGAGGTAAATTGGCAAAGGATCGGCTAACTGTTCTAATTTGTGTGAACATGGCAGGAAATAAAAGAAAGAAAATTATTGGTGATTGGCAAATCGTAAAAGCCTCGATGTTTTATTAATGTTCAGCATCTCCCGGTTGATTATAAAGCAAACAGAAAGGCGTGGGTGACTTCAGATATATTTACGGGAGAACTTCACAAATTAGATCGTGAACTACGAAAGGAAACCAGAAACATTTTGCTGTTAATAAACAACTGCGCAGCACATCCCAAAGTAGAAAACTTGACAAATATAAAACTTGTGTTCCTACCACCAAACACAACATCAATTCTACAGCCTATGGACCAAGGGATTATTAGGAGCTTTAAGTGCCATTTTCGGTGATTTCTAACCGTACAATTAATCCACAAAATGGAGAAGCTAGAAATTAAGATTTCCGTATTGGATGCTGTTCGTCTTATGAGAGAAGCTTAGGATAGTATCACTCCGACAACCATTAAAAATTGTTATAGGAAGGCTGGTCTTCTAAAGGAGACTTTAGTAGAAAGCACTGAAGTGATTGATAACGATGATCTCCCCTTATCAGAATGGTTAAAAAGTAGAGATTTAAGCACCTTTAACAATAGCAATTCTCTTGATGATTGTATCGACATTGACGCTGCGGTACTAACAACTGGAATTTTAACAGAGGAACAAATTGTGCAAGAAGTCATTGCGGTGAATGAAGAAACTGAAACCGAAAGTGAAGGCGAAAACATTACAGAAACACAAGAAGTTGTGACTTACAATCAAGCACAAAATGCTTTGGATGTTCTGACTAGATTTTATGAAATTAATTCTGGCAATGAGTGTGTGTTCAGTGCATTATCAGTTGTTAAGCGTAATCTGATGGATTTTCGGTTGAAGTCAAGGACAACGCAGCTAAAATTAAAAAAATTTCATACGAAATAAAAGGTATATGTGCTTTGGGCAGATAGTACTGTATGGTACAAAAATTACAATACTGTATAGTACATATTGTATTTCATAAAGTACGTATGTAGTTTACATGTCCGTTATTCAAGAATTTCAACTTAATCTGCATCACATCGTACGTACTTCCATATGTATGTACCACAGTATGTGTGATGGTACGTATAGTTCTGTGTGTGTGTAGTACTGTACGTACGAATTTTTCAAGAATTCCAGAACTAACCGAAAAATTGTACGGTAATTTCAACTAAACGTAAGTGCTATGTATTTCCAAACATTAAACATTGTATGTACTATATTTGATAACGAAATTTATTTTTTGAATGATTTCCTTGATATTTTGGATCTTTCCCGGATTATACGAGTAACGGATATAACGAGCAATTTGTTCGATCCCGAAAAGCTCGTTTTAACAGAGTTCGACTGTAATTACATATGACGCAAGGGCGAGAAACCCACAAGTATATATACAAAGCAAAACACAGCGTGACATAAGCGGTGTGTGGAATAGACCGACCAATGAATTTTCAAAGATCCACAAACGGTGACACAAAATTAAAAGAACTTGACCCTAATGATAATCAATGTTTGGATTGTCACTCCCTTTCTTCCACCAAAACCCTCCCAGGGGCTACACGGACAGGTGCAAGATTATGCCTAAGCGGCACTCATTTTCCGCTTTGGAATGAGGCCAAGATTCTTTGTACACCTAGACTTAAATCGTGTTTGTTGTTTGCGGAGAGCCTTATGATACACAAATTCAAACCCATATGCTGTAATGATGATTAGCCTTCTGTAATCCCCCTCTCCTGGAAGGGTTTGGTGGAAGAAAGGGAGTGATAATCCGAACATTGATTATCATTAGGGTCAAGTTCTTTTAATTTTGTGTCACCGTTTGTGGATCTTTGAAAATTCATTGGTTGGTCTATTCCACACACCGCTTACGTCACGCTGTGCTTTGTTTTGTATATATACTTGTGGGTTTCTCGCCCTTGCGTCATATGTAATTACAACTGAAGACGAATTGGTGTCCAATTCGAAAGATCTAATATTCATTGTGTGATTTTAACTTACGTGCTTTTAACTAGTAAAGATATTATCGTGCATAAGACGGCCTTTTTGTCTAATTGATTAGATTTAGCACGACTTCAAAATCATTATTTTAAAATAAACTCCATTTAATCAAAATAATCACCACTAACACACTTTTTTGTTTGTTTGGGGGTTTAACGGCCACTAGTTCTAGGGACGGGAGCGAGAGAGAGAGAACCAGTGCCATACGACAAACACAACATCCATGTCTCATCGGGATCCGAACCAAGACCCCATCTCGGATGAATGGTCAAAAGGCAGCGATTAGACTATTGCGCCAAAACTGGCGTGAAAATGGTCAAACAAAGATCCGGAGGTAAAACTGCACAGAACAGCAAAAGGTTGACGTGAGAGGTGAGCGTCGAATCCGACGACTCGTACAGGGCAACAGACGCAGCACTGTTCAACAGTTGACTACCCAATACAACAGAGGTCTACCCGGAACAGTACCTGTTATGGCCATGCGTCGCACGCTCGCACTTATGGACTATAACAGTAGACGACCCCGACGACATCATCGACTAACCACGGTTCATCAGCGCAAAGGACTCGCCTGGTGCAAAGATCATGCATGTTAGAAGTTGGATGACTGGAAAAATATGCAATGACTTGCCTGGTGAAAGACTCGCCTGGTGCAAAGATCATGTAAGTTTGACGTTGGATGACTGGAAAAAAGTGCGATGACTTTCTTGGTGAAAGACTCGCTTGGTGCAAAGGTCATGTAAGTTGGACGTTGGATAACTAGAGTTAGTGTGATGACTTGCCTGGTGAGAGACTCGCCTGGTGCAAAAATCATGCAAGTTGGACGGTGGATGACTGAAAAAAACTGTGATGACTTGTCTGGTGAAAGACTCGCTTGGTGCAAAGATCATGCAAGTTGGACGTCTGGAAAAAAGTGTACTGGTCTGACGAGTCGCGTTTTTTACTCCACTCCGTGGATGGTCGTGTACATATTTGACCAAACTCCGTCACCGGGACGGCGCAACACACTTTTTCCAAAGAGATGCAAGTTTCAGTATGCCATCGTGAAAAAATGAGGAGCTTTGGGATACAAAAAACTCATTGAATGCAGTTTCAACTGATGTTTGGCGGGAGACGATTTACTCTCTATAGAAAGGTGTTCTGGTGCTTGAAGAAGTGATAGTGCTCAGGGGATAGATCAGGTGAATGAAGCAGATGAGGTAAAGTTTCGTACTTCAACTGGTGAAGCTCTTGATTCGTTTGACGATCAATGCGGAATCGCGCTTGTTATGGAGAAGTATGGGCCTCTGGCGACTGACTAATGCCGGATGTTTTGTGAACATTTCTTCATGCATAATATCAAATGCATGAAAATACCTGGCTGCTCTGATGGTTTTACCAGGTTGTGAGAAGAAAGAAAGGATCACACTAGTTGCACACCACCAAACACTGACCATGGTTCTTTTTTTTTTTTTTATTGGAGGTTTAACGACCACTGTGAGCAATTCAATGGACTATAAGCAGTCGCCCGTCCCTAATTAAGGGTCACTGGTTCTAGGGAAGGGAGAGAGCCAGTGCCATAAGACAAACACAACATCCATGCCTTACCGGGATTCGAACCCGGATCCCTTTCGGACGAATGATCAGAAGCATCGCTTAGACCACTGCGCCACCCGGCCATAGTCTTTCTGTCGATGTAGTACCGGCTTCGGATTGTGTTTCTGGGCTTTACTGCGGTCGAGACAATTGTAATGAAATATTGCGGAGACTTATTGGCTATTTTCTATGTGGTTAAGCACGTTTTTTGAAACAAAAACGTACATGCTTATGTTGCCACCATGTCCGTCCGTCCATTTATCGACACCATCTCTACCTAATAATGAGATTTGAAAATTCCTTTGGCATTAAGAAGCGTGTAGGAATATAAGTTATCATTGTTTTTATGATAACAATGATGAATTATATACCTAAATGAAGAAAATTTGCGTATATTTTCTGCTTTTTCGTAATGTGCAGTTCCACCGCTAGGAACTACTGTGTATATTTTATGTGAAAGAGAATCCATTCTATGTCAGACACCTTTGACCCCAAAGACCAGTTCATTTTCTTCTTCAAATGGCGTACGATTTTCCCTCTAGAAACGTGGAAGTCAAATTAAGTTTTTATCCATACCTCTACTTCCGATTGTTCGATTTGAAAAATTCCTTTGGTTTCGGATATCTTCCGCTATGAGGAACATTTGTGATATTTCGTTAAGCACATTTTTCCGCTTGTGGGCGCAAGCAGCTGTTTCTACTCGCAAATGTTTTACGGATTCTATAAATCCGATGTTCACAAACCCGCAACTGACTTAGAAAGTCTCATTCAATACCCGGTCAGAGCTCCTTTAGCCCGAATTACAGCAAGAATGCGGTTTGGCATAGATTGCACAATGTGTTGGAGTGCATTTACATCTACGTCATACCAGGTGTTGTTCACCAGACAGTCCTTTAACAGGTTCAGATTTGACGGAAGAAGATTTTGCTTCTGGTTCTGTTTGTCTAACACGTTACATATATTCTTAATTGGTAAGATGGTAGAAATCGCTGTCATGCTTCCCGAACCATTACTCAACACACCTTGCGCGATGGACAGTATTATCCTTGTCCATGAAACAGTCGTCAACTGCTGGATAAAAAGTCAATATTGCAGGATGGACTGGATCGCCAACAATGTTGAGATAATTCTTGCAGAACACTCGACCTTCCAGAAATAGCAAGGGGCCCATTCTCTACCAACAGAATGGGCGTCACACTATGACACCACCTCCAGAATCTTGAGTTGTGTTTACAAGGCAAGCTGGGTCCATTGCCTCATTGGGCTCTCGCCAAACTCTGTGTCTACCATCGGTACAGAACATGGTGTACCGCGACTCGTCGGACCACATTACGTTCTCGTCTTCCAGTGTCCAGTCACAGCGTTCCTGGCACCATTGCAGCCGAACTTTCCAGTTCTTCGCAGAAACCAATGGTTTCCGTATAGGCATGCGACTGCCAATAGCGATCGTCTTCAATTCCCAGCGTATAGTTTAAAATATTGGCCTGGAACAGCCTTCATTGAATGCTTCGGTCAATTGCTGCATACAGGAAGTCCTGTTCCTCCGTACAAGGCTGCTAAGACCACAGCAATCTCGTTCCTGACAGATTATAATCGCGCCACAGTTATGCCTCTTAGAGAAGTAGGTTATTTTTCCACTGCCGGGATATCTCACCTTTTGGGAAAACCAATCAGCTATGCTATTTTCAAAATCGTCGCTCCAGCCAGATGGGCACCTACAGTAAGCCCTTTATCGAACTTCGGAAGATCCTTTGTATTTACCATTGTGATCAAAACTACTGACAGTCACCGAAGAGCAGCAGTCTTAAATACAGGGTGAGCCAAAAGTCACTGTGTACATGGCAAAACAATACACGTGCAACTACAAGCCTACCTGCTACAATAAATGCTGAAAATGGCCCCCTCTTGTGTGTAACCCACCACACAAAAATCTTCTGATCATGTAATGGCATTTCGTGTATCTGATAGGGATGATTGGAAGACCACATGCGACTGTTTTGGCTGTTCTTATATCCCGATAAGTAGAACAGCGCACGTGACGTCCAGAATATCCTCTCCGTTGTCATTAATGAAGTCTTTGAACCATCTGAAATATTCCACAGGCTTATCGTAGTCTCTGTGTTTCAGTTCGTGCACTGTTCTGATTTTGTACGGGTAGAGCTGCAGTCGCGTCTTCAATGCCCTATGGGTGCTGTTGTGCGACACACCTGCTTGTTGTGCCAATTCTTTGGACTTTTAGTGATGCGAGCGGAAATATCCTCCACCTTTTCCTTTGATAACACTCGCGGCCTACCGCTTCTCGGAGCATCTCTCACTGATCCGGTTTTACGAAACTTTTCAATTAACCGCCTCATTGCATTGCGATGGGGTACTTCAGTATCGAGAAATTGTTCTCTGTACTAACGCTTCACTTCGTCCGTATATTCACTTCCACTACGGAACACGCGATCCTCAAGTGACAACATCATGTTCCACCGGCCACTGTGACGCCTCACTACTGACTGATTCAATCACGGCCAGATGCCGGAAATACCGGTTGCGTCGTTCAAGCTCAGACTGCAGGATACGCATAACCCCACCCCAAGCACACAAACATTCTCCATTCACAATATTGCATACACGTGCGTGATAACTACGCTTTATAGATTTCTTATTATTATTTCTTATCACAGTGTGCCAGGTGCGCAGGAATGTTTGGCTCCTCCTGTAGTTGAGTAGATCACGTGGTGACCACGTATTTTGCATATACAAAAACTTTAGAGTACATCTGCATAAAGGTTTCTAATTCACTGACCGGTGTGCATACAGTGATGAGCCATTCAATTATGGCCACCCCCATCCTAGAGAAATGAGAGCGCCTGGAGACCGAACGGTGGTTCAGATGAAGTTCACAGAGCAGTATATATACAAACCGAGAACCACCTTTCGGTTAGTAGAGTGTTCGGAGTCAGAATGGGAAAAGTTGCCGATTTATCGGAGTTTGATAAAGGACAAATTGTGATGGCACGGCGCCTGGGAACTACGATCCAGGAAATGGGGGCGGCTTATGGGTTGTTCATGCGCCGCTGTAGTGAGCACGTATCAAAAGTGGTGCACACATAGCCAAACGACAAACCGTCGTCCAGCCGTGTGACATTCGCAGCTCATTGATGCCAGAAGACAGCGGAGACTGTCGCGCATTGTTCACGGCGACGGCAGGGCTACAGTGCGGCAAATCACCCGGAGCTACAACAGGGGTGATCAGGGCAATGTGTTACAGCACACAGTTCATCGCAGCCTTCTGCGCATAGGCCTGCGTAGCAGAAGACCAAGGCGGATCCTCATGCTTACTGCACGTCATCGACCGCATGAAATGGGCTCACCCTTTATCGAACTTCGAAAGATCCTTTGTATTTACCATTGTGATAAAAACTACTGACAGTTACCGAAGATCCTGACAGATTGAGTAGTGAGGCGTCACAGTGGACGGTTGAACATGATGTTGTCGAAGAACTGGTCATCGAGATTGGACCGTGGATGATTGAAAGAAAGTGGCCTGGTCTGACGAATCAAGATTACTGGTGCATCACGTAGACGGCCAAGCGCGGATACGCTGATTACCAACGGAGGCTATGGCACCTGGATGCATTGTTAGGCGGAAACAGGCAGGCGGAGGCGGTGTTATGCTGTGGACGATGTTTTCTTGGGGCACTTTAAGCCTCATTATCCCAGTAGCACAATCCCTGACAGCTGTCAGGTATCTGAACATCGTTGCGGACCAAGTTCACCCATTCATGACAACTGTGTTCTCTGCTGGTGATGGCCATTACCAACAGGATACTACGCCATGCCGCACTGCCCGAATCGTCTAGTAGTAGTTCGAGGAACATGCTGGTGACTTTCTGTTAATACCCTGGCCTCCAAATTCACCTGACATGAACCCAATCGAACATTTGTGGCCCGACTTGGAAAAGCGGGTTCGCGCTAAATCACCGCCATCCCGAAATGTATGGGAACTGGAGGACCTGCTGTTGCCATTATGGTACTAGACACCCCAGGATACCTATCGGCACCTCATCGAATCGATGCCTCGCCGAGTGACCGCTGTTTTGCGGTCTAAAAGGGGTCCTATAGCGTTTTAAATAGGTCGTCATAATTTAATGGCTCATCGGTTTATAAGTGTTTCGCTGTTCTTCCTCTAAAGGGCATTAACGCATTTCCTTTTTCTTTACGTTTTCTAAAAATCCAATTAAAAAAATCCCTTCGTTTCGGAAAGGATTCGTGAGACATGCTCATTTCGCACTGAGAATTCGGTGCCATCTTCCTTGCTTTTTTTTTTTTTTTTTTAATTTTAAGGATACGCTCATTAGATACCGAACTTCACTGCTAACTCATTTGCGATTCATTTTCGCATGCCGATAATTTGGTTTGGCTGCATTCTTCTGCATTACCACTAATCGTTTCGACTGCAAGAGAATATTGATTTCTAGGAGAAACGTCTGTTTCAGTTTGCAATGACTCACCAGCGACAAATCAGTTTCACGCTAGCGTGAAAACAATGAAGTTTCTGTGAGATTTTCTCCACCTGCTGCACACAGCTAAGTAACCCTTCTGTTATCGTCGATATACTCCATAATCACGACAGTAAAGTAGTGTATAAACGATTCCTTCTACTGCAGTAAATAAAAGCCGTCGGCATTAATGCATTTTTATCCCTACTCCCTTCTGTCTTTTAACCTTGATAACATGTGCTGAGGAACACCGATGAAGCAAAATATTATCCGGAGAAAAATATTTATGTTCCATAAAACATCATTTCAGCGATGTGTTCTGAGGTCATACGTGATTACTGACCCTGAAGTTAGATAGACATTACTTCATCATATTCTTTGCTTCCTGGAACCCTGCTTTGGAACAAAAGTAAGGTATATAGATATCTGGAGCTCCGACGTTTACATACACTGACGGAAAAAAATCACAACACCACGAAAAAATAGTTGTAGAGGAATGAAATGGCGGCAATACATTTATATAGGTAACATATTTAATCGATTAAGGTTTTAAGATCACAGCTTATTGTAAGCGCGAGAAGAGCCATTTTAAATGTGAAATGCTGGTACATTAATAACCGGTGTAACCGCCAGAATGTTGAATGCAAGCACGTAAACGTTCATGCATTGTGTCGTACAGGTGCTGGATGTCAGTTTGTGGGATGGAGTTCCATGCCTGTTGCACTTGGTCGGTCAATACAGGGACGGTTAATGCTGGTTGGGGGTGACGCTGGAGTTGCCGTCCAATGATGTCCCATACGTGCTCGATTGGTGAAAGATCTGGTGATCTAGCAGGCCACAGCAACATGTCGACACTCTGTAGAGCATGTTGGATTACAACAGCGGTATGCGGGCGAGCGTTATCCTGTTGGAAAACACCACCTGGAATGCTGTTCATGAATGGCAGCACAACAGGTTGAATCACCAGACCGACGTACAACTGTGCCGTCAGGGTGCGTGGGATAACCACGAGAGTGCTCCTGCTGTCATAGAAAATTGTTCCCCAGATCATAACTCCAGGTGTAGGTCCAGTGTGTCTCGGCCGCAGACAGGTTGGTTGCAGGCGCTCAATTGGCCTCCTTCTAACCGACACACGGCCATCACTGGCACCCAGGCAGAACCGGCTTTCATCAGAAAACACAACAGATCACCACTCCGTCCTCCAATGAGCTCTAGCTTGGCACCACTGACGTCACAAACGGCAGTGGTTTGGAGTAAGTGGAATGCACGCTACAGGGCGTCTGACTCGGAGCTGTCCTTCAAGTAACCGATTTGTAACGGTTCGTTGTGTTACTGTGGTGGCAACTGCAGCTCTAATTGCTGCCGCAGACGCGGTACGATGCGCCACGGCCATACGCCGTACACGGCGGTCTTCCCTCTCAGTAGTGCCACGTGGTCGGCCGGAACCCGGTCTTCTTGAGGCAGTACCTTCGCTTGACCACCGCTGCCAACAATTATGCACAGTGGCTACATTCCTGCCAAGTCGTTCTGCAATATTGCGGAAAGAAAATCCACCTTCTCGTAGCCCTATTACACGACCTCGTTCAAACTCCGTGAGCTGTTGATAATGGCTTCTTCGTCTCCTTAAAGGCATTCTTGACTAACATCAACATTCTACGTCGAATCTCAACGATAACTAACGCTCACGAACGTTACAGCGCGTATTTACAGCAAACCTGCTTTGCATGTTCCGAGGGGCGCTACTAGCGCCACACGTATGCGCCGAGCGCGAAATTTGCATAGACGCCATCTTACAGATGTACTCTCACCGCCTACCAACCGTCGTTTATCTAACACAACCCCTTCTTGGTGTTGGGATTTTTTTCCCGTCAGTGTATATATATATATAAATCGTTGCTCGTGTATATTCATTTCTAGGATCGGCCAACAATCCCCATAAGCTTCAATTAATACCACATAAATCGGTAGTAAAGCCTGTGGAAAAAAAAACAATGAAACAATTTCAGCTTTTACAGTTGCAGAAGCAAGCTTCTGTGCCGATTTTAGAGCCAAGGGCAAATACCTTTAATGCAAGGATATAACATGATTCCAGCACGTCTTTTGGAAGAGAAAAATAAGCAAGAAAGATGACACTGAATTCTCAGGTGTAATGAGTACGTCTTTTGAATATTTTCCGACACAAAACGAGATTTTTAAGGTAGGTCTTTAGAAAAAGAAAAGAAAAAACTGCAGATTATTTAAAATTTCCAATGCGAGCAGTGTTCTTCATAACAAAAGGAACTAGGTACAATAATAAGATGTACTGGGACAGATCGATCTATAAGATGTATTTATGTACACTGCTCAAAACAATTAGCGGATATCGTGGTTTTAATATGAACTACTGACATTAACGGTTTGTATGCTAAAGGAAATTGAAGAAAAGTGATCAGAATGAAACTTTTGCACAATTACAAACACCTGAGTATGCAATTTTTTTTGTCTGACGTTAAAAAGGGCGTGTTTCCGTCAACGAATGAAAAGTGATACGGATCGTACGATCGTTTAGTCCAGGATACAAACAAGTCACATGCTTTGAATGTGTGTTATTGATGAATGTGATATACGAACAGCGTGATTTACCCGAATCTGTAGCCTGGAGGACTATCGGTCGCTTAGAAGCGGGTCAAAACCGATCGCAAGTAGCGGAAGCCATTGGAGTGTCTCAAAGCGGGATTTGCAGACTTTGGAATTGGTTTTCAGATACCGGAAATGTAAGGCGAATACCAGGACAAGGTCGTAGGAGAGCAACATCAAGAAATGAGGATCGGTTTTTTTTTTTTTTTTTGATTGGAGGTTTAACGACCACCGTGAGCAACTCAATGGGCTATAAGCAGTCGCCTGTCCCTAATTTAAGGTCACTGGTTCCAGGGAAGGGAGAGAGCCAGTGCCGTAAGACAAACACAACATCCATGCCTCACCGGGATTCGAACCCGGACCCCTTTTGGACGAATGATCAGAGGCCATCGCTTAGACCACTGCTCCATCGGTTTTTGACACTGACTGCCAGTAGAAACCGGAGTATGAACGCCACTCTTCTGCAACGCGGACTCCGTACGGCTACTGGCATAAATGTTTCAACTCAAACTGTTCGGAACCGACTCCACAGTGTTGGTCTGTATGCTCGACGACCCATGGTATGTGTTTCTTTAACCGCACGCCAGCGTGGTGCCCGCAGACCTCGGGCACAGGACCATGCCGATTGTAGAAGAAATGAATGGAGCAATATTCTCTTTTCAGACGAGTCGCGCTTTACTGTACATCCTGACAATAGGCGACTCATCATTTGGAGGGAACGAGGTACTCGTAACAACCCGTTATTTGTGCAAGAAAGTGTTCGATTTGGCGGAAGCGGAGTGATGCTGGGGGGCCAGTATCTCTATCAAAGTTCGAATCGGTATGTACATAATCAGAAATGGAACACTTACTGCTCAGCGGTATAGGGATGAGATCCTCAGACCCTTAGTCGTCCCTTATGCTGCAGCAATCGGAGATCAATTCATTTTCGTGGACGATAATTGCACGCTACATCGCTCTCGATGTGTGAACGACTTCCTGTTTGACGAGGGAATCATCCGAATGGACTGGCCAGCGAGACATGAACCCTATCGAGCATGTCTGGGACGTTCTGGGGAGAAGGGTCTCTGCTCGATTAACCCCTCCACAAACAGTCCAACAATTGGAAAGTGCTCTTCTGCAGGAGTAGGATGAAATTCCCCAATCCCTCATTAATACTCTGATTGACTCCATGCCTCACAGGTTTGCAACATTGCTTTCTGTCAGGTGACACCATACCCCCTATTAAATCCATTTTTCTGGCAAAAAATTTACCTCTATTTTCATTTTTATGCTATGTTCATAAATATGCAGTTTTACGTTCGTCTCCTCAAAAACTATTAAATTTAAATTACAAATTGTTTCGGCCATGCTTTTCTTCTCACATAGTCTTTAGTAGCTATCCAACTTCCGAAGTTTTCCGTCACTCACAGTTTTCATACAAAACTACGATATCGCCTAATTGTTTAGAGCAGTGTACATATACTGGCTGTGCCATGCACGAGTGAAAAGCTGTGACTGAAATTTTTATACCGCGAAAAATACATATAGATAACTATAATAAACGGTTAAAGTAATTATTAATGGGCGGTCTATAAGATAGGTCACCAACAACAAAATGTTTGTCATATTCCCATTCAATATTCCCATGACAGAAGCCTATTATATAGGTTAATAGATTTTAGCCTGTCATATGACGATCACAGTACGTTATTTCCATGCTCATCAACAGGCTGGGGCAACTTTATTATTAGCTTAATATCACCATTTATGATCTGATAGACGTCCAAAAGGAAAGGCCGCCCCGGTGGCGCAGTGGTCTAAGCGATGGCCTATGATCATTCGTCCGTAAGGGGTCCGGATCCCGGTGAGGCATGGATGTTGTGTTTGTCTTACGGCACTGGCTCTCTCCCTTCCCTGGAACCAGTGACCCTAAATTAGGGACGGGCGACTGCTTATAGCCCTTTGAGTTGCTCACGGTGGCCGTTAAACCTCCACTCAAAAAAAGAAAAACTCAAATGTAAACATTGTTTAGTTTTGTACGTCAAGATAGGGCGGTCGATCCAACTAGCTCTCTCGCGCTCGGACAGAAACAACAAACAGCAACTCTCTCTCTACAAAAAGAAGCTACGCAGAAGTGAGCGAAGTTCCTGGCCCAAAAAGTCGTGTGATTATGCATCTTTTTAGAAGTGTTTGTGTTTATTCTGTTTCTTATCAGCAGACGATGGAACTCTCGAATTTACAGAGGTTATGTTCCTGGTGTAAATATTCCCTTCTTCAAGAAGAATTTTTTTTTTTTTGGTGATTTTTTAAGTGACTAAAAGTGAAGGACATAAGTTCGCTTCTCACCCGGAGAACCAGATGGTTTGTGGAACGCATCTTTTGTTCACAAAGTGAACTACTATTCTTCATATTACCTTCAATCATTCTCCATATATTCAGCAATTAAGTTCTTTCAAGTATTTATTTATGTTCATTAAAAAGAAGTCAACTTTATTGCAAAGGTGTGTTTTGTTCTTTTTAGCACTATTCTGCACTGCTGGCCACCCAATGCAATACCAAGAAGGACGCATCCGATTGGCCTGAAATTCGCAGCATGCGTCGCCCGCGAGAGGACATGCAAACGATTAGCATTGCAGGGCATATGCAAATCATGTGCGCCCGGCACGCCACCGAGAAGCACTATAAGAAGGGTGCACAGAAGGCGCGGTGTAAGTACTGGAAGTGTATTGTGCTGCCGGACCTGTGCGTGGAAAGCTTCCTGATATCTCCTCGCAGAATACAGCAGTCATTCCAGCACGTTTCGGAGTTCGACAGAGGACGAATAGTGGCTTATCGCGACAGCGGTTTATCGTACCGAGACATCGGCGCCCATGTAGGACGAAATCCAGCCACAGTGAGGCGAGTATGGATTCCGTTGGTGCAGGATGGACGTCGGACAAACCGACGTGAGCGCTTGCTGCAGCCGCGGCACACCACCGAACGAGAGGACCGGCATGTTGTGTGGCGGGCATTGACGGCTCGCACCGCCACATCACGAACGCTAGAGTAGGAATTAGGGTGTGTTGCGCAACAACCTGTGTTAGCACGTACCATTCGACGTCGTCTGCACGAGCGGGGACTTGTCGCACGGCGCCCATTGCTCCGATTATCATTGACGTTACACCATCGGCGAGTGCGGCGGCAGCGGGCCAATGAACGCCGCACCTGGACTACGGAATGTCATGACATTGTCTTCTCCGACGAATACCGCTTCTGCCTGCAACACCACGCTGGTCGGATCCGCGTGTGGCGGCACCGCGGCGAGAGACTGTATGACGCCTGCATTATGCATCGCCATACATGTCCGTCGCCTGGCGTTATGGTTATGATACCCGCACCCCTCTGATACCCGCACCCCTCTGATACGCATCGCCGGTATACTCAACAGCCACCGCTACATCTCCGACGTTTTGGAGCCTGTAGTCCTCCCTTACCTGCAGGACCTGCCAGCGGCCAAGTTTCAACAGGACAATGCGCGCCCGCACGTGGCACGCATCGTGCAACAATTCTTAACGGCCCATCAGGTGTCAGTGCTGCCGTGGCCCGCCTGTTCTCCCGATATGTTACCCATTGAACACGTCTAGTCGCTGATCGGACACCGAGTGGCTCGGTAAACACAGCCCGCGGCTACGCTTGATGAACTGTGGCAACGTATGGAAGCAGCCTGGACCGACATACCCCAAGCCCACATCCAAAGCCACTTTCGCCGCCCCGGTGGCGCAGTGGTCTAAGTGATGGCCTCTGATCATTCGTCCGAAAGGGGTCCGGGTTCGAGTCCCGTGAGGCATGGATGTTGTGTTTGTCTTACGGCACTGGCTCTCTCCCTTCCCTGGAACCAGTGACCCTACATTAGGGATGGGCGACTGCTTATAGCCCGTTGAGATGCTCACGGTGGTCGTTAAACTTTCAATAAAAAAAAAAAAAAAGCCTCTTTCGTTCGATGCTGCGGCGTGTAGCGGCCGTTATTGCCAGCCATGGGGGCCACACGAACTATTGATGTCTGCGTGTTTCGCAAGTCGCACGGGCCTGTAAGCTCAATCGTTTCATCTTTGTATCTGTTGTTATGTGTCCAGTAAATCTGGCTTTGCTATCTCGTGTCCTTCTTGGTGTTGCATTTTGGGTGGCCAGCAGTTTATTTATTTGAATCAAGTCATCAAATATCTAAATATCTAAACAACATGAATACAGTATTGAATATGAGAGGCTACATTTATCTTGCCCTTTCGGCAGGAGCTATTAAATTTTCCTTCAGGTGAGCACTCAACAGAAATGTTATTTGACATACAGAACTGGCAGAGAACATTTAGTGGGCCACAGCTACGTATGCTCAACCACTTGAGATGCATCAAATTCAACTGCCTCTTCTCGAATAACTTGTCCAAAATATTCTTCTTCAATCGCCTCTCCTTGGAGATGATTTGCTTGTGATTGAGCATTTGCAGCACGTCGAGCCTGAAATTCTGTAGTTTCTTGCTGCCGGCGTTTAGCATGCGCAAGAGCGTCAGTATTGTATGTCTGGCTTGTGTTTCTTCAAAAGTTTCATTTCGTCTGCGATGAGCTCTACCTTCGTTCAAGTTATGCAAAGTATTAGAAGATTGGTTTGAACGCCATCGCCGTTGTCGTTCTCTATTTTTAAGCGACGTTTTCTTTCAGCTTTATCTTTGTCCACCTTGTACTACAAAGAAAAAATTCCACGGAACCAATATTTTTTAAATTTCCGTCACATTGAATCAAAACTACGTCAGCAGTTACTTTCTTACAATTTCACTTGTTTCTTTTATGAAATAAAATAACGCTGATTCCTTTTCATGAAATTGCTCTGCAATGCGAAGAAAATGAAATAAAACACGACATAACACCTACGTAACTGAAGAAACGCCGCAGACAGTTGTTCGAGCACGTGCGTGTTGCCACAGATGAAGTCGTTTGTCTTACTAGCTTTGTTTCATTTTCCGGTATTTCTCCTTGATTTTACGTATCGTGTGATAGCGGTGAGCTTTGTTCCGATTTCGGCCACCAGATAAAAGCAGATGGCGCTGCAAGTACTGAATGACGTCAGAGCGTTAAAGACAGACGTAGCCTATTATATAGGTTTTATATATGTATAAGATATACTGGGACAGATCGATATATAAGACGTATAAATACTGCAAACAAGATGTAATGGGACAGGTAGACCAGAACAGATAAGTCCATCTCCCACAATTGGCCCGACATCGTCCTGGTCGACAAGAAGAAGAAGTCAACATACCTCATTGACATAGCCGTACCTAACACGTGCAACATCCAAAAGATGCATGGAGAGAAGCAGTCAAAGTATAACGACCTACGACGATACGAAGTCAAGGAAATGTGGTATATGTAGAACGTCACCATCGTCCCCAATGTAATATCAGCCACAGGAGTTGTACCTAAAACCATTCACAGCTCTATACAGACACTAGACCTTCAACCTTACACCTACATAGAACTACAGAAGGCAGCTATCCTGAACACTTGTAGGATAGTAAGGAAGTTCCTGGACAACTGAAAAAGAAATATCTCTTCTTAGATTGAGTACGTCGTACCCGACCCGGATGCAAGAGAAAAACAACTCCCCAGGAAGGGGTGGAAGCATCGTTAATCGTATTATTATTATTAATATGGATGATTCCACCTCTTCCTGAAGGGTTTTCTTTTCTTTACTGGACGGGTATGACGTACAAAGTCTGGGAAGTGGTATTTCTTTCTTTCAGTTGTCCTGGAACTTCACTATCCTACAAGTGTTTAAGATAGCTACCTTCTGTAGTTCCATGTAGGTGTTAGGTTGAAGGCCTAGTGTCTGTATAGAGCTATGAATGGTCTTAGGTACAACTCCTGTGGTTGATATCACTATGGGGACGGTGGTGATGTTCTCCATATGCCACATTTCCTTGACTTCGTATCGTATGTCGTTATACTTTGACAGGTTCTCTCCGTGAGTCTTCATGTTTTTGGGCTATGTCAATGAGATATGTTGACTTCTTTTTGTGGACTAGGAAGATGTCGAGCCGATTATGGGGGAGGGTGTTATTCGATTCGACCTGTCCCAGTACATATTGTGGGTGTTGTTCTCTCGAAGTCTTGTTGGCTCATACATGTAGTAGGGGTCAGGTTCAGTTGTAACGAGGTGGTGCTTTCTTGCTAATTTCTGATGGAGGATCTTGGCGACTTGATTGTTCCTGTTCTTGTACTTTGTTTGTGTAAGGACTCTGCAGCCTGCTGATTATTATTATTATTATTATTATTATTATTATTATTATTATTATTATTATTAAATGGGCCAAAAGTGGTCTACAGGTGATTGACATACTCACTAGAAGACTTTTAACCAAATATAGAAGTCAGCGTCCAAAATCGTCAGTTAAAAGACTATAACTGAGAAGAAAAAAAGGAGGAAGAGGGCTAACCGATAAACCAATTTAAACAGTACTTTTTAGAGAAAAAATATGCCATCACTACAGTGGTGGCTGAAATTAACGAAGGCTTTATTTACCTCACTGAACGTCAATACTTCTCAGTTCCCTTCCTTAATCAGAAAACACTTCAGATCCACTAAAAGGTTGGAAAAGCAAAATTCTGCACGGAAAATATATCCCGTGCCCTCTTGCCTAGCAAAACATATACGCTACAAGATTTCTAAAAGTGTCTTGTTTTATCTGGCACCACGACGTTACCAGCAAATCCTTTAAATCTTGTAAGTTACGTGGTTCAGCCTCCGCGGATCGGATTTGCTGATCAAACACAAACAACAGGTACTCGATGGGATTGATGTCTGGGAAATTTGGAGGCCAAGGCAATACTGAAATTCGTCCTCATGTTCCGCTAATCATTCTCGAACAATCCGGGCAGTGCGGTATAGCACATCACCCTTCTGAAAGAAGACACTACTAGAGGGGAGTATTGTAGTCAAGAAAGGATGTACATGGTCTGCAATGATGTTTAGGTAGGTGGTAGACGTAATAGTTTCTTGCACTTGAATTACTGGAACCAGGATTTCCCAGCAGAACATCTCCCAAAGCATTACACTTTCTTCACCGGCTTGTTTTCGTTTAACGGTGTATCCTGGTGCCAACACTTCCCCAGAAAAACGACAAGACACGAGATTCATCGGACCAGACGACCTTCTTCCAATCGTTCCAGGTCCAGTTTTGTTGATCGCATGCCTATTGTAGGGGCTTACGACGGTGAACCTAGGTTAGCATTGGCACTCGGAGCGGCCTCTGGCTACTTAGCCCCATTTTTCAGCAGGGTTGCTGCGTTGTGTAACATATTACTTCCTTCACCAGCACTCAAATTACCTGCGAGCAGTATCCATTCTTTTGACTTGTACCATACGGGATAGCCTTCGCTCACCTCTAACACCGATGAGCCGTTGTCGGCCAACATCTTGCTGGCAGTTCGTGGTTTTTCACTACTCGGACCACTTTTAGAAGGTACTAACCATGGCTGACCGGAAGAATTCCACAAGCCCTGCCGCCTCGGAAATGCGCTGATCCAGTCGTGTGGCCATTACAATTTGTCCTTCCTGAAACTCGTTAAGTTGGCAGCCTTTCACATCTGAAGAACAAGAATAACACTGAATAAATGAGTTTAGTATGATGTACTGTTTATACCGCTTCATGGTCTTCTCACGCACCGTCCTTTCCAGTTAGTTCGATTTGCATAAAAACGTCCTGGTCAACATGTTTTGGCTCTTCCGTGTATGAGCAGCTTGTTTGTTATGTACACCCATCAGCCATTACATTATGTCTACCCCAGCCTAGAGAAATGAGCAGGCCTGGATACCGAACGGTAGTGCAGGTGATGTTCACAGAGCAGTATACGTGTACACAATCCAAGGACCGGCTTTCGGTTAGTAGAGTGATCAGAGTCAGAATAGAAAAAGCTGCCGATTTATCGGAGTTGGAGAAAAGGCAAATTGTGAAGGCACGGCGCCTCGGAACTACGATCTCGAAAACGGCGAGGCTTGTGGGTTGTTCAACGTGCCGCTCCAGTGAGCCTGTATCAAAAGTGGTGCACAGATGGCCAAGCGACAAACCGTCGTCCAGCCGTGTGTCGTTCGCAGCTCATTGATGCCAGAGGGGACTGGAGACTATCGCGCATCGTTCACAGCGACCCCAGGGTACAGTGCCTAGAAGAATTAGTGTGTCGTGCTCGCAGAAAAACGTGCTGCCCGCAATCATGAAAGCGGTAGATGGCGCTGCCATCGGATGTCACGTCGCTTTTCATTGAGGAAGGACGACAAAACCGATATTTTATAAGCAGATAACTTAAGCATATACGAAATAATCGACACACCTCTTTCACCCCCCCCCAAAAGAACGAACGGGGTGCTTAAGATTCATTAATAAGGGTATCGTAGTTTAAGTTAAGCTTTTTTTTTTTTTTTTTGATTGGAGGTTTAACGACCACCGTGAGCAACTCAATGGGCTATAAGCAGTCGCCCGTCCCTAATTTAGGGTCACTGGTTTCCAGGGAAGGGAGAGAACCAGTGCCGTAAGACAAACACAACATCCATGCCTCACCGGGATTCGAACCTGGACCCCGTTCGGACGAATGATCAGAGGCCATCGCTTAGACCGCTGCGCCACCGGGGCGGCAAAGTAAGTTAAGCTTTGCATTGTGCTAACGTCAACATTAATGTTAGATATTTCGGAAGTTTGAGAGTCATACATGCAGGGCCGGCTGGACCATAGGGGCAAACAGGGCGGTCGCCCCGGGCCTCACGCGTTTAAGGAGCTCCGCTCTTTAAGAAGAAAAAATTAGTTAGAATTTTTTGCAATTATTATTTTGTGTGTGTAAGTTTTCGGGTGCGAGGCTAAAAAGATGTTTCTTTCTTTTTTAAGTTTTTTTGTTTGTTTGTTTCCAATCGCCCCGTTTCCGAATAGGTTATCGCTTTTCGCCGTACAAATCCGAAGATCTGTAGATTTCAAGTGATTATTGTAACGACCTCGATACTTTCCGAATTCATGAAATCGCAAATTTAATTTCATCATTTGGTGGCCCTTGCTTTTATATATTTAACAATTTGTGCGCAAACCAGGTACTTAAATTTAAATAAAATAAAAAAGAACAATATCAAAGTTGGTTTCGGGCAACACATGGAGGCCATTTATTCAGTGACTTTAAAAACATTACTAGAAATTAAAAACAAATCATATATGAACGCGTAGAAAAGTTTAAAAAGTCACTAATTTGTCAGTTACCCCATTTTGCATTAAAAATCAATCACTAAAACATGTATCAGGAGAAAAAAACTATTTATATGAATTTATTACACTAAAATATTCGCAAACCGAAATATTTCGCCACGCACGTAGCCTTTTGTCATTTTGTGAAGCAGTTTTTATACAATAAGTGAAAGTAAAACCTCAACCCCATATCCTCGGAAAGAAAATCGTAGATTTTAACAGTTTTTACTCTCTCTCTCTCTCTGAACTTTTAATGCATATTCTGGTCTTTTTCTTGAACTTAAAAAGCAAATGCTTCTTTGAGATAATCATTTTGCCTTTACGATAGTTTTCGTTTCGAAGTACTACATAGGTGAAGCACATGTCAAAAAGGAAAAGTTACAGAGATAAATTCCGTCGGTGTACCTTAACTGGTAAAGCATTCAGCTCCGGAGCAGCGGGATGCGAATTCGTCGCCGTCACAGGCAGATTTGTGGGTTTCACATCCTGTGTATTCTTTACGGACATCTTTCTCGTAACAACTTTATTAAAATATGAGATTTATTTCTTAGTGCAAGCAATGAAATTTTGCTCCGGGGCCGTGCAATGAAATTTCGCCCCGGGCCCCGCAAAAACTCCATCTGGCCCTGCATACATGGGTTGCATTATGCAAAAACACTGGAGACCAATACGCAGTTTACAATTACTGAAATATCAACTTACAGTATAAAGTAAAAATTAAAAAAAAAAATGTTTTGCCCCTCAAAATCTTACCGGAAAAAAAAGGGGGAGGAATATTTTCTCAATGAGACATCGGCTTTATAATTTGCATTCCAATAATGTCTTAAAATTCAGTAACCTAAAAACTTTATAAATTATTTAAAAATGTACTTCATTTTTCAGCAATGAGTGACTAAATTTCTTGGTAAGAACATGGGATCAAAATAAATATTGAAACTTTCCATTTAGTTGGCTTTGAAAAGAAGCCTTTTAATGAGTTGAAAATGGAATACAAAAAAGCGATTACTATTTTTAAAATTGGTCTATTTTCTAATAATGTACTAACTGTAATCCATTTATAAAAATCATTCCTAAAAAAACTTTGCCTGTGATACGATAAACAATATGAATCATACTGGGCAGAAGTAAATATACAAAAACTGAATGTATATGATGACATTCTTTTAAAGAAAAATAATTATAACATTTTTCTTTACTTTTCTTCACCTTATAACAATTATGTGATTAAATTTGTTATTCAAATGGGTTTGCAGTGAAGAGAGGAAAATTATTTTGCACCTTAAGTTAAAAGTTTAATAAGGTAAAAATTAAGAAGTGGGTGTTCATGGAGTCTGTCTAAATGGGATAATTCTATGCAGTTCCTGTAAACTATTTTTACCCTTAAAAATAAGAAAATTATTAATGTAGCATACACACAGGCGTAACATGGGGAAGGCACAGTAGGGCATGTCCCCCTCCCCCTTAAAAATTGGAAAAACTAATTAGTCGTTCGCCTTTTAAATGTATTTTAAATTTGGGAAAATAGTAGCTATGGCGTCAGGCTTGAGTAATGGTTTGTCTCGGCATGTTCGAACTTCCTTACCTTGAATAGTGGAACGATAATGCATCTCCATGAATTTAGATTCAAAGTGCAAGGCACATACAACACAACTTTCATCAAGTTTCTTATCAGCTCTGGGAATCGCCTTATCCCATTTGCTCAACATATCAGGAATTTTGGGGACAGCAAAGAGTGATATTTTATATTTGCAGGATTTATAGCCAGTGTTACATCCTGGCACAAAACAGCTGCTTTGCCTTTTCCGTTTTCTATGTTTTTCATTATTTGCTAATGCAGAATTTCCCAGTCCTTTCATAGCTGACATTATTTCCCTATGATCTTATAACTGTTGCAGTCGATTTCAGTACTGCACTTAAGTTTAACCACACAGTAGGTTTAACGCGTGACAGCCAATACTTAATCAACTTCTACATCTTCACAAATAAAAGGTTACTAATTTCGGAAATAAATTTCGTTATAAACAATCCACAGTTGAATAAAACTAGCACACTAACAATCGAATAAGCCTATTGCGTTTTAGTGATCAACTGTTGAATTACCTAGTGCATTACTGTTATGATCGAGCTAGAACGAATTAGCAAAAATACTGTCAAAAAGAATTCCCTCCACTAACCTTTGTTTTGTGAAAATTTGAAGTTTCGTAAGGCAGCAAATCCTTGGCAAACAAACTTCCCACCATTGAATAGCATGAAGCCGATGAAGCATCCTAACGTAACTTCCGATGCCAGCGCCCTCTGTCATTTCATGACGATTGGTCACAAAACCGTGAGGGACCTCTTATGGAGCACGTCACACTAATTCTTCTAGGCACTGTACCCAGGGCCACAGTGCGACAAATCACCGGCCGCTACAACAGTGGTGATCAGGGCAATGTGTCACAGCACACAGTTCATCGCAGCCTTCTGCGCATAGGCTTGCGTAGCCGAAGACCCAGTCGTGTCCCCATGCTCACTGCACGTCATCGCCAACAACGCATGAAATGGGCCCAAAATCATCGAGATTGGACCGTGGATCATTGGAAGAAAGTGGCTTGGTCCGACAAATCAAGATTCCTGGTGCATTACGTAGACAACCAAGCAAGCGCGGATACGCCCATTACCAACGGAGGTTATGGCACCTGGATGCACTGTCGGGCGGTAACAGACCGGCGGCCGCGTTGTTATGCCGTGGGCGATGTTTTCTTGGCACTTTGGGCTCCATTATCCCAATGGCACAATCCCTGACAGCTGTTAGGTATCTGAACATCGTTGCGGATTAAGTTCACTCATTCATGGCAACTGCGTTCCCTGCTGGTGATGTCCATTACCAACAGGACAATGCGCCATGCCACACTGCCAGAATCGTCGAGGAGTGGTTCGAGGAACATGCTGGTAACTTTCTGCTTAATGCCCTGGCCTCCAAATTCACCTGACACGAACCCAATCGACATTTGTGATTCGACTTGGTAAAGCGGGTTCGGCCTAAATCACCACTACCCCGAAATGTATGGGAACTGGAGCACCTGCTGTTGACATTATATTACCAGATATCCCAAGATACCTATCGCCACCTCATCAAGTCGATGCCTCACCGAGTGGCTGCTGTTTTGCGAGCTAAAAGGTGTCCTACAGCTTACTATGCATGTAGTCATAATGTAATGGCTGATTGGTGCATCTGTACATATACGCACCGTTGAGCGAGTGCCGAAGAGGTCACGATGCCTAACTACGACAGCCCAGTGATATGATACACTGGCTTCTAATCATTCATCCGAGATAGAGATGGGTTATAATCCCGGGTGAATAACGAGCCGTTTACAGCTTCAGTGGCGCAGTGGTCTAAGCGATGGCATCTGAAGGTTCGCCCGAAATGGATCCGGGTTCTAATCCCGGCGAGGCATGGATGTTGTGTTTGTCTTAAAGCGCTGGCTCTGTTCCTACCCTGGAGTCAGTGGACCTAAATTAGGGACGGTTTCCTGTGCTTACAGCCCATTTTGTGATTCACGGTGGTCGTTTAAGCCCCAAAACAAAGTAGGCGTCTACTATGTCGTTATTTTTTTACGCTAGAGGACAGACTAATAATATCAAACAAAGATCTTCGCTCTTTCCACGTTTATAAGTGAGTCACGGAAAAATTCTCATTGGCCGCCACCGGGAGTCGAACCCAGGGTCTTCCAGTTACGCGCCGGATATGCTTCCGCTACACCACAGCGGCCTCGAATACCTCCAGACTCACACACGCAAACTGCCGAGCCAATTTGGCAGGTTGCTACTTGGAGCCCCGCACAATGCTGGGGATTCACTAATGATGGTAAGCAGCAGCGGAAGAAATAATTAGAAGGCGAATGAATAATTAATACAGACATTTAACGTGGACCAGGAACATCAAACAAAGATCTTCGCTCTTTCCAGCATTGTGCGGGGCTCCAAGTAGCAACCTGCGAAATTGGCTCGGCAGTTTGCGTGCGTGAGTCTGGAGGAATTCGAGGCTGCTGTGGTGTAGCGGAAGCATATCCGGCGCGTAACTGGAAGACCCTGGGTTCGACTCCCGGTGGCGGCCAATGAGAATTTTTCCGTAACTCACTTATTAACGTAGAAAGAGCGAAGATCTTTGTTTGATGTTCCTGGTCCACGTTAAATGTCTGTATTAATTAGACTAATAATAAATGACGTTGTTTAAAATACAGCCGTTTCGGTGGCTGAGTAGAAAAAAGAAGCGGCTTCTGGCTAAGTGTCCAAGGAGTGTTTTTAAAGATAGAAACTGGTTCAGGAGTCATAAATGTCAAAAGAGCGTTCAACTTTTTTTTGTTTATACTGTGGGTTTAATGATCATCGTGAGCAACTCAATGGGCTATAAGCAGTCGCTCGTCTCTAATTTAGGGCCACGGCTCCCAGGGAAAGAGAGAGCCAGTGCAGTAGGACAAACACAACATCCATGCATAACCGGGATTCGAACCCGGACCTATCTCGGACGAATGGTCATAAGCCCACTATTAGATCACTGCACCAAAATGAAACATATGAAACAAGAAAGATGACACCAAATTTTTGGTTGTAATGAGCAGGTCTTTTGAATCCGTTCTGAAGCGAATTAAATTTATCAAAGCTATATAAAGTCAATGGAACCGGTATGGAAAGCAATAGTACCTGACCGAAGAAGCAAGTTTTTCAATCGGGTTTTTAAACCCGCAGATACTGCTGTAAACGGAAACGTGAACTTGCGCCCTCTGGTAGCACACCTGTGCGTCAAGAAAAAATTTTAAATTTTATGAGAAACATTTCGCAACGGAAACGCTCTCCAACCAAGAAATATTTTTTCAAATCGGACTCTTAGAAGCAGAGATATGAGACAAATATAACATATGCATCTGCGCCCCCTGGAAAACCATACATTATTACAGAAGAGAGTATTCCTTAAAAGGTTTATCTACGTGAGTAGTACCGGTCCACGAAAGAATTTTTTTCAGTCGAGATTTTAGAAGCTTAGATTTCGCTGCAAATACGTCAGAAGCGAAAATTACGACATACGTCCTCTGGTGGCCAAACCATTTTTTTACCAAAAAAATTAAAAATTATATGCAAGAGATTTCTCATTTTTCAAATCGAAGTTTTCGAACCAGAGATTTCGGGGGAAACGCAATTTACCTAAACGCCGCTAGCGGAACGCCGCTAGTCTATGATTTACTTGATAATTTAAAAATTATATGAAAACATGTCGCACCGGAAACTGTATCGAACAAAGAAGAGTTTTTTCAAATCGGACTATTAGAAGCAAATATATTGACAAAAATAAGATATACATATACGCTCCCCTGGCGGAAACACCATGCAATATTTTAAGAATAAAATATTCCGAAAAAGCTTGAGTGAGTGTCATCGGTCTATGAACGAATGTTTTCATTCGAGATTTTTAGAAGCTCAGATTTTGCTATAAATGCTGTACATCGGAAGCAGAAATTAACACTTACGCCTTCTGGTATCCAAACCATTTTTACCAAATATTAGAAATACATGTAAAATATTTCTCATTAGGAGCTGTATCCGCTGAAGAAAAAAAAAATTCAAATCGAAGTTTTCGGAGCAGATACAACGGGGGAAACGCAGTTTACTTTTACGCACCCTAGCGGAAAATCTATCCGTAATTTGAAAACGCGACTATACCTAAAATAGTCTTCAACATAAATGGAATCGAAAGGTACAAGAATGTTTTCAATCGGATATTTAGAAATACAGATAAAACTAAAGCAGTTTTTTTCAAGACAACAAACAAGTAAACTTATTAATATACCATTACTTCTCGACAAAAAATCAATTGAAATAGCAAATGAGTTTACTTACTTAGGTATTAAACTTAATAATGATTTAAAATGGAATAAACACATTGATAATCTCTTGAATAAATTATCAAAAAACATAGAAATTGTAAGTCATGTTCTGACAAATCTTACTGTTAAAACATTAAAATTAATATATTTTACGTTAGTTCATGCACACCTTAACAACTGTATATTAACATGGGGTCAAACAACTCAATCTAATATTAAAAAATTACAAATACTTCAAAACAAATATATTAGATTATTAGATTTAAAATGCAGTTGTAGTAATGTTATTTTTTCTCAGTCATGTATACATACATATACAAGAGTTGACCCTAACAAATATAACATAATGACTATTAAACAACTATATAATTTTAACTTGGGTAAAATCATGTACAAAAGAATAAAAAATAATATAGAGCAGGAATTAATTAAAATATCTACATATACGCATCAATATAATACAAGAAATCAACAGGCACTTATACCAGTGCTCCCTAAAACTTTAACTATGAAACAAAGTTTAAATTATTGTGGGCCGGCGTTTTGGAATTCATTGCCCAGAGAACTGACATTGATTAATAACTTTAACCTTTATAAGAAAAAATTAAAAGCATACCTATTAAGCTAATTATTTAAGGGACTAACAGGGTAGGGGAGGGGGAAAAAGAGTTATACTAATGGCTGGTAGTGTATATTGCTGTACTTGACTTGTAAATTTCCTTCAGGGAGCTCCGGGCTAGACAGGACTCAATGAGGCCTTTTCCTGGAGCTTCCTTGCTGTTATTTTATAACTGTCAATAATTGTTATCATTATTCAATAATCTGTAACAGCAGAAATAATAAAATAAAATGAAATGAAATAAATATATGGAATAAAATGTACATTGAATTCGATATCATCTGTATTTACGCCCTCTAGCGCCCAAACTGTGCATCGAAAAAATAAAACGAAATGAAGGATCATCATTCGCACATTTCAAGCTTCACCATTGCAGAAATAATTTTTCAAATTGGACTAATAGGTGCAGAGATATGGTTTCCACAGACAGACCGACAAACCGGTAACATAAGGACGATCTTTCCTACAAAAGACGTGCTAAAATATAATATACGAAGGTGAGTTTGGACGGTAATCAAGTCAACCCGAATAGGGCTCGGTTAGCAGATGGGGATTGTTTATCCTATGGAGTTAGTTAGTTCAGCCTATTACCTGGAGTCAGTGACCCTAAACTAGGGACAAACGACGCCGAGACAAAAAGATCTGAATATTTTAAACCGTTCAAGTCAGTGGCAAACGTTGTTTGATAGTGCACAGCAAGAAATCAGCGATTTATTAAGTTATTGAAAAAACAACATTCCCTAGCAGGTCGTTTCCTGAGTTACTTATCCCTTTAGACAAAGCATCCATTCAGAATCCCAAAACAAATAAAACCACTGACTCAATCCATTCTATTTGTCGATTAAGATGAATGAGATCACTGCATCTTTTGACCCAAGAGACTTCATTCAACACATGAGCGAACGTGTTGTACGTTCCGATCGCACTTCCTGGTGTTTTACTAAGCTGTCTTCTCAGAGAATTGGCATTCAATTTGCGCTGAATTTCAAGTCGTTTGTCTTGCGTAGGAAATGACACAGTTTGTCTTTTGTCCATTTGGTCTGATTTTAAGAAATAACTGTTCGCGGCAGTACCCACCCATGAAATGAAGTAGCTAGCTGCACACGCACAGCCATTGAAACGCGCTTCTTAAGTACACAATGTGCAGAAGTGAAAGAAATTGCTTGTCCGGAGGAGACACACACAAGAAAAATATCGGCACTTTTAGTCTTCGTTACGAAAACATCGTCCAAATGTTTATCGCGCCTGGATGGATTTTGTTCAAACAATAATTTGTCTCGGATTTTTAATTTTTGTTTTCAGACTTTTCAATGATAGCGAATAAACATTTGGTCCGATGAATTGCTTTGCACAAGTGAGAGCTCAGACGGAAAAGAGGGTGGAAACGTTGGGGGAACGAAGCTGCTCAAGCTGCAACAATTGTGAACAAAAGTATATAGAAATTAAAAAAAAAACATGTAGGACTTTAACAGAGGACATAGGTTTTCTGATTTTGCAGTTTCTATAGCTTTACTACTGAGGCAATATAATTCGTCACGTAGCTACAGGTAATGCTTGCATTCAGCTGTTTTATCTTGAGATGATTCCCTTGCTCTCATCAGGGAATCTTTAACGACGCACGTGTGTGTGACGAACACTTCTAATTTAACCTCCCTTTATACTTGTTTTTTGTTTGGGAGTTTAACGACCACCGTGTGGAGATCAATGGGCAATAAGCAGTCGCCCATAGAGGCCTGCACGGGCCTGAAAGTTTTGACAGACCCAGCCCGATGACAGCCGGCTCGATAATTCAGAGTCGTTTTCCTACCCGATCAAACCCGAAAGCACTCAATAACTAAACCAGGCATGAGGGTACAAAAAAATCTAGCTTTTTAACAAGCATCTGAGAAACTCTGTTAGAAAGCCAGATTTTTTGCACCCTTGTTTCTTATTACGATTTTAACGAATATGTCGTCACAGAAGCATTCTCCGGGATAGTAAATAATCATCATTTTAACCAATATATTATTATTATTTCTCTTGTCGTCCTCTTTCTCGGCCAGAGCCCGTGAAAAAGGGCGGAGATATTCATCTCAACCCTCGAAATTCAGGAATTTTCTAGGGATAAATCAGGTTTGTTGAATGATTGCCTTTTGGATTGGGTAAAGCAGTCTTTGTGGCAATCCTGATTCCTGGAGATTTTTCAGAATGTTATTTCGTATCACTCTGCTTGCCGAAATGCCAACTGGCACGATCTGGGTTATACTTTGTTTCCAGATCATTTGCATTTCCATTCGTAGGTTCTCATATTTCGAGCTTTTCTCAGATGCTGTTCTTTGGATGTTTCCCGTAAGTGGAACAGCCACATATCAATTGTGTTTTCTTCAGTTTTTTGTTTACAATTGCAGTGTCAGGTCGACTGTGGTCAATGGTCTTGGCTGTAATGATAGGTTTATTCCAGCACATGATATAAATCGGATTTTCGCGAATAGGTTGTGGTTCGTATTTGTCATAAAGTGGAGTATATCCTTGGATAAGTCCATATTTAGCACCAAGCTTGTAACGTATACTCTATATTCACTTTCCTTTTGATTTTTACTATCTCTGGTTATTTTATTTTACTATGTAAATTATCTTCTTACTGAACGAGATGTTATTTCACCCGCTGAATGAGATCTGGCAATGAGTGTATGTCATGACGTAGTGGTAGCCAGTATAAATAGGCGCGTTCAACGATACGTAAGGAGAGCGTTTGTTGTTGTATAGCCAGAGCGTTTGTTGTTGGATAGGGAGAGCTTCGTTCTATGTGATTAGGTTGATTCTTCATTAGTGTGTGTGCGTTGGATGATTCAAGAGTTATCTAATAAAAGAATTTGTTGTAAGTACGTTTTTCTCAGTTCATAGTTTTTGTCAGATCTCTGTCTGGCTGTTAGGTTTAGTTCATTTAGTGTTATTAGTAACAACCAGCATAAGACTTTATTCATCTTAATTACTACTACAACATTACTACCAGTTATAAGCTTGTTCATTATTATTACTACACTACTAGCAGGAAAGTTTATTCATGATTTAATTAACAAACAACAACCATTAGAAGAAGCATTAGCTTAGTACAAGCATTGAATTAGCTTAGCAATTTAGAAGAAGCAGTTATTCATTATAATTGGCGCCCGAACTTTTCTCGAACACGAGATCTTGACAATTATTACCCATGTCTTCACTACCTGAGACAACTTCAATTTTCCACCCCAAGGCAAGTTTCGATGGTGATGGTGTTTTTTTTGACAATTTGCAAGAAGCCTGTGGGTCTCACTTTGATATGAATGATCTACACGTACCCAGGCATTCTTCACAATTTTGTAATGCACCAGCTTCCTATTACTCTGAATCGCGGGTCGTACCTGAGGGAGTTCAATCCTCTCAGCGAAGCAGAATGCTTGCCCATTTCGTGCCGCATGCAGGAACAATTCTTTTTAATGGTTTGGAGGGGTCCTTAAAGTTCCTCGAAGATCTGGAAGATCATTTTGTTCTATACAATATTCCTGAAGACTGCAAAGTACAAATCGCAGGCACTTGCTTGAAGGATACCGCTAAGACCTGGTATAGGCAGTGGAGAGTATCGAACCCGGATTCTCATTATGAGAATTTCCGAGCAGAATATTTGGAGGTCTTTCCTTTCGGCCTCAGTAGAGCTAGCCTTGCACAACAACTTTTTCTCGTCAGCAAGGACCCAACGATAGCCCTGTTGCATTTGCGTTGGAAACAACACGCTTATAAAACTTATGGGATCCACATGCCAGTCATGTCGACATGTTGGATACCCTCTTGCAGCAGCTCGACCCATTTTTACAAGATTTTCTTGAGGTTCGACACCCTGCTACAATTCATGAATGCCTTCGCCTCATACGAACGTATGAAGAGCGACATGGCAAACATGGTTCAACTCACCATGCTCGGGCACCTCGCGAGGCTTATTTCGAAAACCCTCAGCGGCATAATAGCAATAATAACTTTCAGCGCGAGCATACACAAGTGCACACCCAAGCTTCATACGTTCCACCACACAGAAGAGTGGCAAACCAACAGCGAGTTTCTGAACAATCTTCGGGATATCGTACAAATGCACAGTATGCTCTACCCCGTTCCAATCCGCAGCATTCGGAACGTTTTCATGCTCAGGGCAATGATGATTTTTCTGCCCGTGCTGAGGGAAGAAGTAATAGATATGAAAATGTCAACAGACACGCGGAGTTCCCGACGCAGGTTTTTCGCAGTTTTCCTCATCGTGAAAATTTTCCCGATACCCGGCAGGGTCGAGGTTTCAGACCGCATGATAATCCAACCAGGAATCCTTTAAACTTCCAAAGGAAGTAGACCAAGGGTCGGTCCTGCTTCCTGATACCAAGCATTCTGACCCTAAAACAGTATTAGTGACTGTTCAAACTCCTCAGTTGCCTGATGTGTTCTTGACAATTGAAGATATTATTGTCGAGACAAAGTTCGACACTGGTTCTGAAATATCAGCCCTAAATACGAAGTTTTGCACTGACAATTTTCCTACAATACTAGTTCAGCCTGCGACGCAGTATTTGCGAGGTGCAAATAACGAAATCTTCAGTATCACAGGAACTGTCACATTATCTCTAGGGCTGGGAAAGGCTCGTTTTACGCATTCTTTCCTGCTTATAGACGAACTACCTGTTAAATGTCTAATGGGAATGGACTTTATTCATACGTTTCAAATAACTCTGAATTTCGTACAACATGTGATTTCCTTTCCGGAACCTGTCGAAATGATTCCTACGGTTCCGATAGATATAACGAGTTTGTTATTGAGCAACCAATTGGATGAGAGGCAACGAAACCAACTTTCTCTACTTTTGCAGGAAAGCCCTGGTTTATTTTCTGATCAACCTGGTTTCACACAGGTGGTTTATCATGTCATTGACACTGAGGGTTCGAAACCGATTGCGACGAAACCTTACCCTTGTGCTCCACATAAGAAACAGGAAATGCAACGTCAAATTTCTGAAATGATTAAACAGGGCATAATAAGGGAATCAACAAGCGCCTGGTCTGCACCTGCCTTTTTGGTTCCGAAGAAACAACCCAATGAATTTCGTTTCGTGACAGATTTCCGTAAGCTCAAGCAAGTCACAAAAACGATCAATTATCCACTACCTGTCATGTCGCATATTTTGCATGACCTGTCTTCAACCAAATGGATGTCAACCTTGGATTTGGCGAGTGGATATTGGCAGGTGGCGGTACATCCGGACTTTGTCAATAAAACAGGCTTTGTGACTCTTTTTGGGGCTTATGAATACCTGCGTATGCCCTTTGGACTAGCTTCTGCACCTGCTACTTTCCAAAAGCTTATGGATACGGTTCTCAGACCTGTTCTGGGTCCCCATGTGCATGTATATTTGGATGACATTATTATTACATCCGAGACTTTTGACGAGCACCTTTCTGTGCTCAAACAGGTGTTCCAACTCATATACAATGCTGGCTTGACGTTAAAACCTAGTAAATGCCAGATAGCGAGGGACGAGACTGTATATCTGGGGCTGAAAATCACTCCCCACGGCTTATTTACGGATAATGAAAAAATTAGGCCTATTGTTGGCTTTCCTCGGCCTAAAATAGCAAAAGAACTATCACGCTTTCTGGGAATGACCGGATGGTATCAGCAGTTCGTCCCCGCTTATGCTACAATCTGTGAGCCATTGTATGCTTTAAAACATAAATACAAGAAGTTTGTTTGGACACCTGAGGCTAACGCTGCATTCGAAACACTGAAGTCTGCGTTGACTCAGCCTCCGGTGTTGGCTTTCCCGGATCATACTAAGGAATTTGATATTTATACTGACGCATCCGGAGTTGGTCTTGGTTGCGTTTTGTCACAAGCTGGGCATCCAATAGCTTTTGCGTCTCGTACTTTAGCCAAAGCTGAACGCAATTATTCAGCTACGGAACGTGAATGTCTTGCTGTTGTGTATGCTCTTAACAAATTTCAATGTTACCTTAACGAATTGACAGTTAACATAATTACGGATCATTTTGCTCTTCAGTATTTGAATTCTGCTAAGCACCTATCTCAAAGACTTATGAAGTGGGCTCTGAAGTTACAAGAAAGCAATATCAAAATTTCGTATCAGCCAGGTCATAAGAATCAATTACCGGACGCATTGTCTCGCGTTCCGATTAGTGGGGTCCCCACAGAAACTACTCCTGGATGCCAGCCTTTACTTCTAATAGCTGATATAACATCCAGAGAGCAGGTAATGGCAGAATTAATAAATGATCCAGATTTTGGGGATATCTGTAATTTTTTGCTTGCGGGTTCGCCCCTACAAAGTGATCCTTCTCTGGCAGGAAGGTCACAACATTTTGAAGTAATAGAGGGTCTTCTTTACTATACAAAATCTAGGACTACTAGGGCAGAGTTTCGCCCATGTATTCCGCGAACCCTTAGAATGGCCCTTTTAAACGAATTTCATGACAAACCTCTTGCAGGCCATTTAGGTATTCGCAAGACCCGTTGTAAATTGCGGGATGTTGCCTATTGGCCTGGCATGTACCAAAGTGTGCTCGCATACGTTCAATCATGTCACTTGTGTCAGATTAATAATTACCGTAATGTAAGACCGGCCGGTCACTTGAAATCTAGTTCAAGTTCTCATGTTTTTGAGATTATTTCAATAGATTTATTGGGACCTTATCCTTTATCTGTTAAAAACAAAGCTCGTTACGTTTTAGTAGTAACTGATAATTTTTCTAAATAGGTTGAAGTTTTTCCCATTAAAGCCGCTACGGCAGAAGTTATTTGTAATGTATTAATTAATGAAGTATTCTCTAGATATGGTGCACCTAATAAAGTAGTTTCGGATAATGGTCCCCAATTTATTTCTGACATTTTTGAAAGAATGTGTGCGCGACTACACATTAAGCATAAATTCATTTCCCCATATCATCCCCAGAGTAATCCTGCGGAACGCGTAAACCGCACGCTAGTGAAAATGATTGCTACATTTGTCATGATTCATCATGAACGATGGGATGACCATCTGGAGCTTTTTTCGTTCGCCCTCCGCTCGTCTGTTCACGAATCTACTAAAATTACTCCTGCAGAACTTTTTCTGGGTCGCAAAATTAAAACCCCTTTTGAAAATTTAACGGGGATTATCGACGAACTAAACCAGCGACCAACGCCGCTATCAGTACGAATTATGGCTGAAAAAGCTCGTATTGCAATGCTAGGAGCACAAGCGGCTCAAGCAAGATATTATAATACTAGGCGTAGGGAACCAGATCTTGTCGTTGGAGATCTCACTCTCGTGGAAACGCACTTCCAGTCTTCTGTTTCTCATACTTTAGTGAAGAAATGTGCACCCAGCTACGAAGGTCCATATCGGGTGGCAAATGTGTTTGAAAATAACATTATTCTTGAAAAACCTGACAATCAATTTCAATACGTACACGTTGCTCAGTGTCGCAAGTATCATGAACGAAATATCGATTTTATAATCAACCCTACTCAACCTTCTGTTCCACAAACTCAAGTGTTTATATCTCACGATCAACCTCCAGAAATTTTGGACGAACCGACAAACATTTTTGAAGAATCTCCAGTGATTTTTTCTTCACCCTCCCCTCCTCAAGACGGGTTTCCAAACACGCAACCTGATTCTCCCATGAGACGAAGGCTCGAATCAAGTTCTTTAAATACTAGTATCGCTCCTTTCCTTCCAACCATTGCCAAGACTATTGCTGCGCCGTTTCCTGATAACTCTGCACCAACACAAGCTCCTACTTTCTTGAATACCTCGTCAGAAAGTATTCCTATAGGCAGAAATAAACATCGCCCTGCACGACCACTAAATTACAGCAGCGACTCAGAGGCTTCGGTGATTTCTGATTTATCAGTTATGAACAATGATTTGACTATTCCTAAACGTCAAACACCAATTACAAACCGTCCAGAACCACCAAAAGCTGGGCGAAAACGTAACTTGTCTCCCCAATCTGCTTCGCCGCAACAGCGACGAAGGCAGAGATCCTTGCATCCGCCCGGGTTTCGCCCCTGGAACCTACGCTCAGGGCAAACAGGGCCGATGTCTGCTGCAACTCTCATGCCACGAGGGCGAAAACGAAAACAAACGATTTGGCCGGAGCCACGTCCGTCCAAAAGAATGCTGGAAGGACACCACGGGCCCCAGCACAAAGGGACTACATATCAAAAGCCTGGGGAGCCAGTTCCTGTCAGCCGCAGGGATTTCCGGACCGCCAGACTTCGGCCGTTCCTGACCGACGGACTTCAGCCGTTCCTGACCGACAGACGTCAGCCGTTCCTGACCGTTCTTATCAGCCGCCGGGATTTCCGGACCGACAGACTTCAGCCGTTCCTGACCGTTTCCGTCAGCCGCCGGGATTTCTTGACCGACAGACTACCGATGTTCCAGATCCATTCAAGTCCTTGAAACGCACTACGCCACCTGAATTTACCAGTCTGATTAGGCCTGGAAAACGTTATCGTACTAGAGTTTTTTATGCGTCCTCGAGATAAGTAAGTTCTCGTGGACAGGTTCTTTTCTCCGTTTGTTGTTTTTCCTGCACGACCAGGTGGCGTGTCAGAATTTCTTTTTTTCGTGTGGGCCTATGCATTCTTTTTTGTGTATATATGTGTTTTTTTTTATATTTCTTCTATGTCCATCTACTAATCCAATTTTTTTATATATATCTATGTGCTTCGGGGTAAAATAATAAAACTGTTACTGTTAGGCAGCTCCAGGCAATCTTCGCTGCTGATACCGTTGGTGTGTATTCAACGAATAATGATAACGTAATTTGAAATTAAAAAAGTGATTCCTGCTAGGCAGAATAAAAGGAAGGTATGCCGATGCAGGTTTGTTTTGTTCAAGTATACAAAGTGTTTCACAGACGAATACAGATTTCTTGATTTTGTCAAGCCAAGTTTGAGATTGTAAATACTGCTGCCACCAAACAACAAAACAAAAAAGAGGTCGATAAACGTCAATCAACGAAGTGTAAGACTTACATTCCAAAATTGATAGGTTTTTCGAACAACAACAAAAAAAAAAAATTAAGGGGAGATGATGTAACGTATACTCTATGTTCACTTTCCTTTTGATTTTTACTATCTCTGGTTATTTTATTTTACTATGTAAATTATCTTACTGAACGAGATGTTATTTCACCCGCTGAATGAGATCTGGCAATGAGTGTAAGTCATGACGTGGTGGTAGCCAGTATAAATAGGCGCGTTCAACGATACGTAAGGAGAGCGTTTGTTGTTGTATAGCCAGAGCGTTTGTTGTTGGATAGGGAGAGCTTCGTTCTATGTGATTAGGTTGATTCTTCATTAGTGTGTGTGCGTTGGATGATTCAAGAGTTATCTAATAAAAGAATTTGTTGTAAGTGCGTTTTTCTCAGTTCATAGTTTTTGTCAGATCTCTGTCTGGCTGTTAGGTTTAGTTCATTTAGTGTTATTAGTAACAACCAGCATAAGACTTTATTCATCTTAATTACTACTACAACATTACTACCATTTATTAGCTTGTTCATTATTATTACAACACTACTAGCAGGAAAGTTTATTCATGATTTAATTAACAAACAACAACCATTAGAAGAAGCATTAGCTTAGTACAAGCATTGAATTAGCTTAGCAATTTAGAAGAAGTATTGAATTCATTATAATTCAGTAGCAGAAGCATTATAAAGCATTATACTTAGCTTAGTTAAAAGCTTTATTCATTATAAGCTCTTGATGTAGGATCTGGCTACCTGGTCGTGTCTGTTAAGATATTGTTTTGAAAGAAGATAGCAGCCAGCTAAAACGTGGTCTATGGTTTCATTGGCTTTTCCACATATTCTACAGGTATCATCATCTGACACTTTCATTATGTGTTTCTTGTAGTTCTGGCTTGAGATAACACTGTCTTAAATCCCAAGAAGAATCCCTTGGTTTCTGGATAAAGCTAACTTTTTTTTACCATTGTAGTAAGGAATTTTTGTCAATGTTATCCGGATCTAAGGTCTTTGGATATACACTATGTTGACAAAAGTCACCGGACACCTAGAGCAGAAACACAACATAGCACTTATTGACAAACATTAGTACGGTGTCGGTCCACCTTTGGCCTTAATGCACGCACTGACCATTCGAGACATGCTTTCGACAAGGTTTTGGAACACAGCGATAAGTATGCGCTTCCATTCAATACATAATGGTACCCCTAACTGTTGCTTAGTAGTAGGTCTTGGTTCCAAACTTCTTATACGGCGCTCTAATTCATTCCATTGGTGCTCTATGTGATTAAGATCAGGGCTCTGTGCTGGCCAGTCCACACACGATACGGAATTATTGTCAAACCAAGCCGTAACAGTCCTTGCTTGATGGCTCGGTGCATTATTCTGCTGGGTACCAACAAGACTCGGTTCCATAGTATTGCCACAGAGTTGGTAGGGCATAATGGTCCAGAATATCGAGGTAAGAGTGCTGGTTAACAGGTTTGTCCACGATAACCAATGCGCCGGAACCATACCACGAAAAATACCCCCACACGAGTACACTGCCAACTCCAAACTTGACCGTAAGAACAGTACACTGTGGTAAATAGCTTTCCCCCGGCTGCCGCCATACCCACACACGATCACAGACTGATCGATCGTGTATCTGGATTCATCAGTTCATAGGGCCCGTTTCATTGATCGACGGTCCACGAAAAATGTTGTTTACACCATGCTAAACGACGAGTAGCATTCAGAGTGGAGATGACATGCTTATGACCAGCCGCACGATAATGGTAACCCATGGAATAAAGTTCTCTGTAAATAGTACGTGTACATACCGAAGTTCCAGCATTTTGGCTCACCTGTACACTGAGGTCTTGTGCAAAACTCCGTCGATTAACTGTAACGACTCTCCTGAGGCTTCTACGTCATCTATCACCGATTTTCTTTGGTCTGCCGGTACGTTTTCCTGCTTCAGCTTCAGACACGCCATGTGTCTTCCACTTATTCAGTACATCCAATACAGTTGACTTGGGTATGTTTAAACGCCTCTCGGTTTCTCTTATGGACAACCCACTAATATAACACCCAACAATCTTTCCTTTCTCAAAGTCAGTTCTTTCCCGCCGCGACATTTTCATTCAACCTCACAGTTCAATATGATCGCGGTCAGCTGCAGGCTTGTTTTTATACCGTTTGCTGCTGTACCGCGTATCTTAACAACGCATCGGATCCGTTCATTTGCTTTTGAAGGGTGTCCGGTGACTTTTGTCAATATAGTGTATACCTTGCAGAATCTTACTTTTCCAACGCTGTAGTGGATCTGAATTGTTTTCTGATTGAGGAAGGAACTGAGAGTATTGAGTTTCAGTGGAGTAAAGACTTCGTCAGCTGCAGCCACTACTGCAGCGATGATATCTTTTTTCATAAGAATACTGTTTGAGTTTCTCTTCTTTTCTGCAAAGATCTGATATATTGATTAGCCCCTTCCTCCTTCTTTTCTTTTCAGGTAAGCGTTTCTACTGGCGATTTTGTATGGTGGCATCTCTATTTAGATAAAATCTTTCTAGTGAGTCTGTCGTTTTCCTGTAGATGTACAACACGACACCAACGGACACTATCCCACGTTGATCGAACCCGACACCACTGCAACCGGTGCCAACGATGCTCGCTGTTCTGTGGTATTCGGCGGAGTGGTCTCCTCGAATGTGCTGCAAGTCATCGTGCAACGGTCTGGGTGTCCACTTCCGTACCTGTAGACGACGCAACATGGCCACGGATAGTTGAGAGCAACGAATTCGGTTATGTTCGTGCGGCTCTCATAATCGCTCGATCCTCGCTTTCTGTCGTTTTCCTCGGCCATCCACTGCCTGCGTGCCGCTGGGTTCTGCTCTCCTCGATGCATTGCAGCCAACATCGACCGATTGCTGCTTCGTTCTGTCCCAAATGCCTGGCGACAGGGCGACTTGACCAACTGACCTCTCTCAGCCCAATTATACGTCCCCTCTCAAACTCGCTCAACTGCTCACATTGTGCATGGATCCGACTTCGAGGCATCCTCGCAGTCCGTGATGTTTAATGCAATTGCAGTCCTCTGTCACAATTGTCCCTGCGTGCGAGCTTTGCTTTTGATATAACCTCCTCGATGCGCGGATGCCATGCGCTGTGGCTGGCCACTATTTAGTCATTCGTCGTCATTTACATATTCGGCCCTGAGGTACTTGCATGAGGAGTATCATCGAGGAGTATCATCAATATCGAACAACGTTCTCGGTATGCTTCGTTTATTTATTTATTTATTTTTTTGCAAAGAGTGTAATACAGATATATATTTTTAAGTTCATTTTAAAAAGTTAGGTCACCGTAAGAAATTAAATAGATTTAATCTGCTTTGAATTGTGAGTAGCTGAGAAGCAAACTTTTTGAGTGCATTTTATTTATTTAGGAGCGCTTAAATGTGGTTTTTCAAATTTTTTACAGCTGTTGCAAACCAAAATATGATTCTAGAGTTTATTTGTGCTTAATGATTAAGTAAAAGTAACCTTTTTCTTTTTGTGCAGGGATCGTTAGTTATGAAATAGAGAAGCAATTCCATTACAAGGAAGTCCAAGGCTATCATTTCTTCAGACAAAGACACACGGAAATTGAGCCAAACGCTGAATGAGATAGAAGCAAAGCGTAGTTAAAGGAAACATCAGTACAAGGAATGAGTTCTGAAAGTAAGATCTCTATGTAGTTGACACTCTTGCACTTCCTTAACAATAGATATCACGTGACTCAATGCTCAAAACGAAAAAAAAAAAGAGATGCCATTACTTTTAATGCTAAATCGTATGCTGCGCCCGGAAAGTACTACAAGTAAGGATAATAGAAGTTACATCAACATGATGTTGTCCTTGCTCGTTTCAGGTCAATTTAAAAAAAAAGAACTTTTTCTGAAATGAGAATGTCATATGTGCACAAACCTAATTGACCGCCACGGAGGTTGAGTGCTCATAGGTACAAAATTATGGCAATGGTCCATGTTGGGTCCGGAGCCTTGTCCCGGATAAGAGCTGAGTAGGGAAGTCCTTGTGCGATGGCTCTGTTCCCGTCCCTTTATGGGAGTCACTGACCCCAAATTTAGGACATGCCAGCCCATGATAACACCAGACCTTCGCCATTATCAATTAATTGCTGGGTGAATGTCTCCCTAAGTCTCTTCCACAAATCTCTGTCTTGAGCATTTCACTTCCATGTCATTATCGCATGCTTTTGAATTGCATCTACCCATCTCCACCGTGGGCTTTTTCTGGGTATTTTCCTGTCTCTTGTTCTCCAGTCCAGTGGCGGGTCGTACGGTGTAGTATTTTATATAAATTCATGTCGTCGGGTGAAGATTTTTCATAAATTTTAGGCGAAGTGCCACTTCACCTAAAATTTATGATAAAAATTATCCTAATGATTTGACGGTTTCTTAAAATTAGTCAATCTTACAAGAATGATTTCTGGAAAATGATATGGCTTTGAAACCAAAGCTCTCTCAGTTCTAAAAGCAAGCTAGAAGTATGAGCACGTCGTTTCTAATGAAACTACGAATTGATGAACAGACGACCTTGTGAAGTGCCACTTCACCCAAAATTTATAAAAAAATTCTTCGAATGATTTAGCGGTTTCCTAATATTAGTCACTCTCACGAGAATGATTTCTGGAAAATGATATGGCTTTGAAACCAACGTTCTCCCTTTTCTAACAGCAAGCTAGGAGTTTGAGCACTTCGCTTCAAATGGCACCACGAACTGATGAAAAGACGACCTTGTACTGCGCGTAGGCCATGTGAAGAGATACCACCTAAGTTACAAATCACTTCTCTCCGGCACCCTGTAGAGCGTTAACATAGGAACCCTGGAGCTGACTAAGGGGTTGCTATGATAGCCAATGACGTCAATTATTGAGGTGAAGCGATAGCAGCTGTCACTTCTCCTCAGTATGATTTTGAGTTTTTTTTTTTTTTTTTTTGATTGGAGGTTTAACGACCACCGTGAGCAACTCAATGGGCTATAAGCAGTCGCCCGCCCCTAATTTAGGGTCATTGGTTCCAAAGGGAAGGGAGAGAGCCAGTGCCGTAAGACAAACACAACATCCATGCCTGACCGGGATTCGAACCCGGACCCTTTACGGACGAATGATCAGAGGCCAGCGCCTTAGACCACTGCGCCACCGGGGCGGCGACTTTGAGTTTAGACGGTTCTCCTGGTTCGTTCGTTGTGTTCATATATTAGCTATGTGTGTGAACTTCAGTTTCAATGCTGTTTCTTTATTATTCTCTGTGTGTTCTGATTCATGCTTTTGTTTTAAATAATGAACCTTATACAGTGTGCACGTTGTTGCGCACATGTAATGTGCAAAAAGGCCGCCCCGGTGGCGCAGTGGTCTAAGGCGCTGGCCTCTGATCATTCGTCCGTAAGGGGTCCGGTTTCGAATCCCGGTCAGGCATGGATGTTGTGTTTGTCTTACGGCACTGGCTCTCTCCCTTCCCTGGAACCAGTGACCCTAAATTAGGGACGGGCGACTGCTTATAGCCCATTGAGTTGCTCACGGTGGTCGTTAAACCTCCAATAAAAAAATGTGCAAAAGGATGTATTCCAAGAAGTGTATATGTTGTTTCCTCCTGTTCTCACTTTACCGTCAACCACTGTGTCAGGAGAAAATAAAATTCCTGTTTGAAACGAATAGAACATTAGTTAAGAAACACTATTTCACAGCGAAGACTATCATCGTTATCTAACATAGCGGTACAAAATGAACTTCTCTCCGAACTTGTACACTGGTGTGCAAAAATTAAGGACGAAGAGGAGAAATTAGCATAACAGCGGAACGAGCAGGCAGAACGGACCGAAATACCACTCAGGAGATAGACTAGGGTCCGGTGCGGTAGGGCATGCGCATATATGTAGCATAACGTAAGGGCGGGGGTGTCGGATGGGTATAAAGCACACGGGCGGTGTACGCTCGGTAATTCGGAGAAAGCTATTGCACGGTGTGCATCGGTTTGAACGACGTCGAGTTGCTGCCACCGTGTGATATGGCCAACAGACAATCCAGTTGACAACATCTGGATGACTTTACCCGAGATCGCGTCATTGGGAAGTTGGAAGAAGGTCGAAGTGTGACTAGTGTGGCCGAGGAGTTCGGGATCGCTCACAGCACCGTTTCACGAGCCTGGAGAGCATTTCAAACGACAGGAACAGCAGTCCGAGAGTTTAGCAGTGGTCGTCCACGAGCAACCACGGCGGCGGAATACCGGTATGTTGTCCTACAGGCGAGAAGAGACAGACGGAAGACAGCGGGAGAAATCGCAAGGCACATGCAGCAGACAACTGGACGTCCGTTATAGCGTTTTAATGTGGCCAGGAGGCTGCACAAAGGTGGTCTATTTGCATGACGACAAGTACGGTATGTGCCATTAACGCCTGCTCATCGGAAATGGCGGTTTCTGTGGTGCCAGGAACACAAGAACTGGACACATCAGCAATGGGGTCGAGTTCTCTTTACGGATGAGAGCCGATTTAGTCTGACGAGCGATTCTGGAAGTATACACATCTGGAGAGAGCAGGGAACACGCAATCACACCTCCAACATCATCGAAAGGGATCGGTTTGGAGGTGGCGGGGTTCTCGTTTGGGGCGGTATCATGCTTGGTAGCCGTACTGACCTCCACATCTTCCAAGGAGGTTCAGTCACTGGTTTCCCTATTGTACCGAGATTCTCCTGCACCACGTGCATCTTTTTAGAGGTGCTGTGGGTCCTGAGTTCCTCTTCATGGACGACAACGCTACACCTCATCGTACAATGGCTGTCGCAGAGCTGTTGGAGAGTGAAAATATTCAACGCATGGATTGGCCCGCAAGGTCTTCGGACCTAAAATTCAATCGAACACGTGTGAGACCTTCTCGGGAGACACTTTGCAACACGTCCCCAGCCGTCAGCAACGATTCCGCAGCTGCGATTGGCGCTACAAGAGGAATGGGCTGCGATTGGCGCTACAAGAGGAATGGGCCGCGATGCCTCAACAGCTGCTTGACAACCTCGTCCTCAGCATGGACAGACGTTGTAAATCCTGCAACGCAGTCAGGGTGATCATATCCCCTACCAAAGACTGGATTTTTCTTGACAGCCGTCTGTCACATGGATTCTGTCTTCTGTCCAGTTGTGCTCGAAGCTACCTTTTGAATAAAGTGCCTTTGTGTCCTTTGGATTCCTTGTTTAGACGGTTTTGCTCACTTGTCCCATATTCTTACATCTTGGGGATCTTATGGTATGATTTGAGTAGATGTGGAGCACTTCTGCACGACGTTACATTCGAAAAACCGTCTCGTCCTTAATTTTTGCACGCCAGTGAAGTTAAACAGCCGTTCTACGATGACGTTATTTACTGATACGGTCCCCTGAAAGATAGATTTAACCTTTATAAAAATAGATACAGTTTGTCATGGATTTTCATTTTGTAACACTTCATCTGTTTTTCTGGTCACGAGCCGCCCCTGATCCAGTCTACATTGAAAACAAAATTCTTGCTGCATTAGAAAGAAAGATATCGTTGAATTATTTTCTGTATGTTGAGCATAATACTCTTTTACACTAAAGTGCCAAAAGTCATGGGATAGAATTATGTAAATTTTTAACTGGCGCTGTCGTCGTATAAAGGCTTCGACGCACGCCACGATTTTTTTCAGTTGGGTGGGGTAATCCCTTAAGTCATGTTGAACAACAGCCAATAGGATTATGGCAAGCCGACGTGAATTGTCGGAGTTTCAACCAGGCATGATAGTGGGGGCCAAACGGATGGGACATTCAATTTCCGAAGTTGTGCGAACATTCAACATTCCTCGATTCACGGTGTCACGTGTGTACCGAGAATTTCTCATGGAAGGCATTACCACCCACCGTGGACAGCGCAGTAGCCGACCACGGGTGCTGAATGTCTGCGACCAGTGGCATCTGACCAGGATTGTCCACGCTAACAGACAAGCAACACTGGATGATATAGCATCCACGTTCAATGAAGGAGGTACCAGAGACATATCCATCAGGTCACTGCAGCGTAATTTAGCGTCCATGGGTATGGGAGCAGAATACCCACCAGCATGCCTTTGTTAACACCACGATATTGGACACAGCGCCTCACCTGGGCTCGTGAACTCGGTAATTGAACCCTGGAAGACTGGCAACATGTGGCGTGGTCCGATGAGTTACGCTACCAGTTGTTGCAAGCTGATGGTAAGGTTCATGTGTGGCACAGACCCCATAAAGCCATGGACCCAAGCTGTCAACAAGGCACTGTGCAAGCTGGTGAAGATTCCATTCACATATGGGGTGCCTTTACGTGGGTCATCTGTCCTCGTAAACACGTCATTAACCGGTAAGCGCTTTTTTGCTCTGCTGAGTGACCATTTGCAGCCCTTCATGGTTTTCATGTATCCCAACAGCGACTGGATTTTACAGGTGGACAGTGCACCATGTCGTCAAGCCCAAGTTGTCCAAAATCGGTTTGAGGAGAATTCTAAACAGTTCCGATGGGCGGTGTGGCCACCATGTTCGCCCGACATGAACCTGGCAGAGCACTTATGGGACGTGGTGGAAAGGTCCATTTGCACACAATATTCTGCACCTTCAAATACACAGTTGAGTCACATTAGGACAATCTCCTACTTTTGACGTCATGAGCGCGTAGCCAATGAAAGAAGGCATGTGTCGTGAATTGACTTGAAGGGTATTTAAGATGTGCAGTAGGCAATCTGAAACATATCACTCGTTGTTGTCATGGATAAAAGGAGCTATTTCTGAGATTTGCAAAAAGAAATGATTATCGGCTTTCGGGTCAAGGGTGACAGTATTTCTAAAACAGTGCGGTTTGTGAACTGTTCGGGTGCTGCTGTGGTTAAAGTGTATCGTGATTGGAGAAATGGCACCGTTGCGAATACGCGAAGTGGAAACTGCGGAGAACCACGTGCCATTGACGTGAGAGGTGAACGTCAGCTTCGAAAGTACGTGAGAGCCGATCGAAACACTACAGTGGAGCAACTCACTGGCTGAATGAACCAGGGGCTACCGGAAGTGTGTCTAAAACGACAGTTCAGCGAACCCTGCTGCGTATGCAGACGGATGGTGACTGCATCTATGAAAAACGAAGGTGCATCGGCAGAAAAAGCTTACATTTACTCGGCAGTATCGTAATTGAACTTCGTCTGATTGGTCAAAGGATTGCCTTCTTCGATGAGTCACGTTTTCTGTTTCATCGAACGGATGGACGTTGGCGTATAAGGCGAGAAACATGAAGAGAACAAATACTCTTCAACCATTGTTGGCAGAACACAAGCCGGGCGGAGAGGGGCAGCGTTATGGTCTGGGAAATGTTTTCGTGGCATTTCCTGGGTCCACTCATACCTGTGGAAGACACTATGGACCGAAGTCGTTATGAATCCATCCTTGCAGACCACGTACACCCATACATGATGATTGTCTTCTCTGGGGCGGATGGGATCTTCGAGCATGACAATGCGACGTGTCACACAGCTAGAAATAACCGAAAGTGGTTTGAAGAGCACGATGAAGACTTCAAAGTACTTCCCTGGGCCCCTAATTCTCCAGACGTAAACCCAATTGAACATCTGTGGGACCACCTCGATCTTGTTGTTCGCTCTATGGATCATCCACCACTCACCCTCTAGCATCTGTCAGATCCACTGCAGTCAGCATGGCTCCACACACCTGTGAACACCTTCCAGCACTTTACTGAGTCACTCTCAGCCCGTCTAGCTTCTGTCCGCCCTGCTTACGGCGGCTACTCTGGTTATTAGCTAGTGGTCACAATAATGTGCCTCGACCGTGTAAATACCAGGGAACTATGGGCAGCCATTCAGACAGCATTGGTTACCATCTCTCCAGAAGTCAGCCGGCCACTTGTGGAATCGATGCCACGTCGAGTTTCTGCACTTCGCCGGGCTAGAGGAGGTCCTACACGAAACCAGGTACGTATCCCATAGCTTTTGGCATTTCAGTGTGTGCAACTTAATTCTCGTCCATAGGCACGACACGTTGACAACAAATTATAGCAAATCGAATACGTACCTAATCAGGGAAATAATCCCCGTCGTGTTGGTTACATTTGAGTCATCGTTCAGGGAGCTGACGAATGCCAGTGCGGAAAAAAGCTGGCTGTTTCGAGTTGATAGTCATCAATACTTGTGTTGGTCTCCTCGGTAGAAGTGAAGTGCGTATCACTCAGGTGATGATGCAGGGAGCGAAAGAGGTGATAATCCGACGGGGCGAAGTCTGAAGAATACGCCGGGTGGTACAAAATCTTCCATCCCAGGTCGGTGATCGTGTGTAAAGTCGTTTTCGCGATGTGAGGACACGCGTTATCCTGAAGCAACAGGACTGACCTTCTGCCCTTGTCGGTGTATGGCCTTTTCGCCTCCGTTGCATCACTCACACGAATGAGTTGCTGACAATAACGCTCAGCATTGACCGTTTCACCAGGTTTGAGCAGCTCATAGTGTACGACACTGCGCTGATCCCACCATATGCACAGAAACAACTTCCTGGCATGGATATTCGGTTTGGCGGTAGTGGTAGTAGGCTGACCTGGATAAACACACGATTTGTGCCGCTTAGGATCATCGCAGAGGATCCACTTCTCATCACAGGTCAACATCTTGTGGAGGAAATCCTTCTTCTTGAATCTGGAGAGCAAGGACACAGCAACATCGTAGCGCCAAGACTTGTTCGCAGCTGTGAGTTGGTGGGGCACCCAACGGCCCTCCTTGTGAATCCGTCCAAGCTTGTGCAGGTGCTTTGCAATGGCTTGCCGTGTTATTCCGAGTTCCTGAGCGAGCTCTGACTGTGTGCGACAGGGATCCGCGTCCAACAGTTGTTCCAATTCCTCATCGTAAACTTTCTGTGGCTGTCCCGGACGTCCTGCATATTTGGCAGGAATGTTCCTTTTACAACATAGAGGCGCACTAAGAAAGGATTTTTCTTACGATAACTTTAGGTGGGTCGAAATGAGTATTTTAAATAACCCAGCTTTGATAACGCTAGGACGTTTTGTAATGATCGAGCCATTGTTGCCCAGGAACTTAAGCCCCGCCCTAAGTTTTGAATGACTTCAGTTGACCTGCTCAGTATATATTTTGTTCTGAATTTTTGTTCTGAATTTATTTAACAAAAAACCTTAAAAATCACGCAAGAAGCGCTGTATCATAATATACTTTGCATTTAAACATTTATTATCGTTTGACATATCGAAGGTCAAGGTTTTTTGATTTGTTCTAAATTTATTTAATAAAAAAAAACTTTAAAAAATATCACGTAAAAAGCGCTATATCATAATATGCTTAGCATTTAAACATTTATATTATCGTTTGACATGTCAAATGTCAAGGTTTTTGAGTCAAAGTCAAATTACCAACATTCGTTTTCACCGAAGCAACGGTGACGTCATATACGTGGTAAGGTGACTGCGTTAAATATAAATATGCAACTAGAGTTTCATAGAAACTAAAAATTTGAAAAAAAGTCCCCCCCCCGCTTGAGATATTAGCGATGGCAACACAATTTTGCTCACGCTGACTTGCTAGCTTTTAAATGTACAGTTTCGAACGAAATTGTTTATAAGCAAGGTTTTTTCATTTATGCTGAAAATAACAACAAATTTTGATCTGCTTTCTATTACTATTTTGTTCTGTTGCCTATTAATATTTTAACGATGAAAGTGAAGAGTAACGGCGTTTTTTGATTTGTTTCGTGTAGGCTTAAAGTTTTACATTTGCAGTTATGAACGAAATTGCTTTTGTGTCGTCTGTCAGAATAAGTCAGGCACACATGTGTTTCAAAAAAGAGCGAAGAAATATGCAGTGTATGGCCATTTCAACCGTATATCATGTATATAAACTGTATTTCAACTGTATTTTAATATCGTCACGCTCGAAGAACGGGTATTTAGCTAGTAGTATATAAAGTGCCAAACAAAATCTATTGACATAACCAACCTTAAAAAACACCATAATACCTTCAAGTTAGAACTGAAGAACAGGTTCTCTGCTTTAGAAGGCCTAACATCGGAAGAAGTGGACATCTCTGAAGTTAACAGAAAAGTAACCAAAGCTCTTATGGAAACAGCAACAAAATTAGCTGGGTCTAAGAACAAGTTGCATGTAAATAAATTATCAGGAAAAACGAAAATGTTGATGCAAAAAAGAAGAGAGATGAGGACAACTAAAGAAGATGTGACTTCCAAAGTGGAATATATAGAGCTATGCAAGACAGTAAGAAAAAGTATCACTGAAGACGTAAGAAAATTCAACTGTGAACTAGTGAGAAAAGCAATTGAAAACAACCAAAGCCTAAAGATAGCAAAGGGACATCTCAGTAAGGGAAGAAAACAGATTATGGCACTGAGAAAAGAAGATGGTTCTGTAACAAGAAATAGAGGCGAAATTTTGACAAGAGTGAAAGATTTCTACTCCAAATTATATGAAAGGGATGATACATGCACTCCAGACATCATGAAAGATACCAGTACCAGAGTTCCTCCAGTCCTTCCAGCAGAAGTTGCACATGCAATCAAGAACATGAAGCGAGGAAAAGCTCCAGGAGAAGATGGAATTACTGTAGACATCATACAAGAAGCAAGTGGAGAAATCGAAACAGTACTCGCCCAAATTTTCACTCGATGCCTTAATGAAGGAAAGATTCCTGAGGATTGGAACACCGCTACAATGATCCTGCTACATAAGAAAGGTGACATTGAGGATCTCGGAAACTACAGACCTATCAGCCTCCTATCAGTAGTTTATAAAATCTTCACCAAAGTTCTTTCACACCGCTTGAAGGTAACACTGGACATGGCTCAACCGAGAGAACAAGCTGGATTCAGGAGTGGCTACAGCACAATAGATCATATCCACGTGCTGAGAGAACTAATTGAAAGAGCGAGGGAATATGAACTTCCATTGTGCATGGCTTTTATCGATTATGAAAAAGCCTTTGATTCGGTGAAACCATCAGCAGTTACAATGGCTCTGAAAACCTGCGGTATTGAAGATGCATACATTAATATTATTAATAACATCTATGAAAATGCAAGTGCAAAGATTAGGCTGTTTGAAAATACAACACACGTAAAAATTGGAAAGGGAGTGAGACAAGGTGACACCATATCTCCGAAGCTCTTTAATGCCACATTGCAGGGTGTTTTCCAGTCGCTGAGCTGGGAAAACAAGGGGATAAAGATTAATGGAGATTATCTAACCCACCTTCGTTTTGCTGATGACGTAGTCATTTTTGCAACTACCCCATCAGAGCTGCAGAGTATGATCCAGGAACTTGCTGACAAGAGTAAAGAAGTGGGATTAAAAATGAACTTTCAGAAGACAAAAGTGATGTTCAATGCTTTTACAAGAAATGAAGATTTATCGATTGATGGAGAAAAGCTGGAGATAACAGACACGTACGTTTATCTTGGACAGCAGATATCAAGTGAGGGTCACATTGATGAAGAAATTAATCGGCGTACAAAACTTGCCTGGAGAGCTTTTGGAAGAAACAGCATTATTTTCAAGAGCAATATGCCATTATGTCTTAAAAGAAAAGTGTTTGATCAATGCATCCTTCCAGTGCTTACGTATGGTGCAGAGACGTGGACCTTAACTAAAAGAGACATACAAAAGCTGCAGACAACTCAAAGAAGCATGGAGAGGTGCATGCTTGGTGTAACCAGGAGAGATAAGAAGAGGAACTCGTGGATCCGAAAAATGACAAGAGTGGAAGACATCATGATCAGAGTTAAATCCCTGAAATGGCAATGGGCTGGACATACTGCCAGAAGGACAGATCATCGATGGACAGGCGAAATTTTAGATTGGATTCCAAGGGACAGGAAAAGACCCAGAAGAAGACCACATGGGAGATGGGTGGATGAAATTCGAAAGTATGCAGGGGTGACATGGAGGAGACTGGCACAAGACAGACCGTTGTGGAGGAAACTTGGGGAGACCTTCGTCCAGCAGTGGATTGATAATGGTTGACAATGATGATGATGATGATATAAAGTGAATTTTATTTCGGTTGTTTTATTTTTGGTTTGTTTAGGATTTGTAGCTAACTGCATGTAACATGGCAAAATAAATAAACTAAAGTAATTTAAGATCAAAAGAAAAGCAGAATCGAATTGTGTTAATAAGATGGCCGTCCCGGTGGCGCAGTGGTCTAAGCGATGACTTCTGATCAATCGTCCGAGATGGGTCCAGGTTCGAACACCGGTGCGACATGGATATTGTGTTTGTCTTACGGCGTTGGCTTTCTCCCTTTCCCGGAACCAGTGGCCCTAAATTAGTGACGGGCCATCGAGTTGCTCACGGTGGTCGTTAAACCTACAATTAAAAAAAACATTAATGAGATGGATTGCTAACTTTCGGTCTGGAATATCTACAGGTTACGCACCCCATTTTTAGAGGTCTCATCAATAGCAGGTTAGCCCCCTTGAAAAAAGGGGGTCGAGAAGAAGCCAAATTTCGCTACGACGCACCGTTTTCATAGCATGAAAAACACATTTTTGCAGTGGCTTTTATCACATTTAGCGTCAGGTTCTTGTAATTTACGCAGATTAGAATGCGATCTTGTTATGTTTATGTAAAAAGTGATGAAATGATGTTCGGCGGTAGTTTAGTAAAATATATTGTTGAGTAACAATGAAATTAACTATTGTTACGTCACTTCATGCGACAGCCTTCAAAAATCAGATTTTAACAATGCTTTTGACTACTTCCGTTTCCCATTTCCGTTACATCAAAAATGTTCACTTGAGATTTATTTTACTACTGTCGAGAAAGATGCGCAGCAGCAAAAACTGCTACTTTCTCTAGGCGCGCACAAAAACGCTTTCGCAGTAATCTCCTATCAAGGGCCTAACACCTTGACAGCAGTTAGGCCCCCAATTTGATTGGAATTAGGCAGATCCCTTGCCTGTCACGAGATACTAGAACTTCCGTTACATCGAAATTGTTTTCATGGGATTTACTTTACAGCTGTCGGGAAAGATGCATATCATCAATATTATTCATCTTATGGAAAAAACAACATACTACCACATACTCAAAAGTTCTGTTTGATAGGAAGAATTATTTCAAATATTAAAAAAGGTAATAAATGCTATGAACATTGGGTTCGGTCCCATTTCTAATCTAGAGCATACTTACCAGCTATGATTTTAGTCTGGATGTGCTTTTTCGTTATAAATAAAAAAAAAAAATAATTCTGTAACAGAAATAATCGCCTTTGTTTTTGTCCATTTCATTCATTTACGTTTCTTCTGGCGCTGCGTGTTGTCTCAAAAGTGACGGCATGATGCCCGCTTTCGCGATCGATAAATCAGCCTAATGGTTCAAATGTCCCGTGAAATAGCAGGATTCCGAATAGTGCTCACTTTTCCGGAACATTACACTTGTTTCTTAAATCGTTTTTTGCTACTGCTTTTCCTGCGAATAAACTCGGTGTTTGCGAAATTACTAAAATTACTGAAATATAAGCACCTTGCATGAGGTTGCTCTGACAAATCGTTTCCTTTTTCTTTGCGTCCGTGTACTATGCCACGAAGTGATCGGGACTGTTGAAAAGAACGATTTTCACGGAGGCGAATTTTCTAGTCAACTCTGCAAAATTTGCAGACCTCATCCACTCATTCACCACTGAGTTTGTAAGTTAAACACAAAAATTAGTCTGGATCTAGAAATAATACATACCTACATACATACATTGTATATCATCATCATCATCATCATTGTCAACAATTATCAATCCACTGCTGGACGAAGGTCTCCCCAAGTTTCCTCCACAACGGTCTGTCTTGTGCCAGTCTCCTCCATGTCACTCCCGCATACTTTCGAATTTCATCCACCCATCTTCCATGTGGTCTTCTTCTGGGTCTTTTCCTGTCCCTTGGAATCCAATCTAAAATTTCGGCTGTCCATCGATGGTCTGTCCTTCTGGCAGTATGTCCAGCCTATTGCCATTTCAGGCATTTAACTCTGATCATGATGTCTTCCACTCTTGTCATTTTTCGGATCCACGAGTTCCTCTTCTTATCTCTCCTGGTTACACCAAGCATGCACCTCTCCTTGCTGCTTTGAGTTGTCTGCAGCCTTTGTATGTATTTTTTAGTTAAGGTCCATGTCTCTGCACCATACGTAAGCACTGGAAGGATGCATTGATCAAACACTTTTCTTTTAAGACATAATGGCATATTGCTCTTGAAAATTATGCTGTTTCTTCTAAAATCTCTCCAGGCAAGTTTTGTACGCTGATTAATTTCTTCATCAATGTGACCCTCACCTGATATCTGCTGTCCAAGATAAACGTACGTGTCTGTTATCTCCAGCTTTTCTCCATCAATCGATAAATCTTCATTTCTTGTAAAAGCATTGAACATCACTTTGTCTTCTGAAAGTTCATTTTTATTTCCACTTCTTTACTCTTGTCAGCAAGTTCCTGGATCATACTTTGCAGCTCTGATGGGGTAGTTGCAAAAATGACTACGTCATCTGCAAAACGAAGGTGGGTTAGATAATCTCCATTAATATTTATTCCTTTGTTTTCCCAGTTCAGTGATTGAAAGACATTTTCCAATGTGGCATTAAAGAGCTTCGGAGATATGGTGTCACCTTGTCTCACTCCCTTTCCAATTTTTATGTATGCTGTATTTTCAAACAGCCGAATCTTTGTACTTGCATTTTCATAGATGTTATTAATAATATTAATGTATGCATCTTCAATGCCGCAGGATTTCAGAGCCATTGTAACTGCTGATGGTTTCACCGAATCAAAAGCTTTTTCATAATCGATAAAAGCCATGCACAATGGAAGTTCATATTCCCTCGCTCTTTCAATTAGTTCTCTCAGTACGTGGATAGGATCTATTGTGCTGTAGCCACTCCTGAATCCAGCTTGTTCTCTCGGTTGAGCCATGTCCAGTGTTACCTTCAAGAGGTGTGAAAGAACTTTAGTGAAGGTTTTATAAACCACTAATAGAAGGCTGATAGGTCTGTAGTTCCTGAGATCCTCAATGTCACCTTTTTTATGTAGCAAGATCATTGTAGCGTTGTTCCAATCCTCAGGAATCTTCCCTTCATTAAGGCGTCGAGTGAAAATTTGGGCGAGTACTGTTTCGATTTCTCCACTTGCTTCTTGTATGATGTCTACAGTAATTCCATCTTCTCCTGGAGCTTTTCCCCGCTTCATGTTCTTGATCGCATGTGCAAATTCTGCTGGGAGGACTGGGAGAACTCTGGTACTGGTACCTTTCATGATGTCTGGAGTACATGTATCATCTCTTTCATATAATTTGGAGTAGAAATCTTTCACTCTTGTCAAAATTTCGCCTCTATTTCTTGTTACAGAACCATTTTCTTTTCTCAGTGCCATAATCTGTTTTCTTCCCTTACTGAGATGTCCCTTTGCTATCTTTAGGCTTTGGTTGTTTTCAATTGCTTTCCTTACTAGTTCACAGTTGAATTTCCTTACATCTTCAGTGATACTTTTTCGTACTGTCTTGCATAGCTCTATATATTCCACTTTAGAAGTCACATCTCCTTTAGTTGTTCTCATCTCTCTTCTTTTTTGCATCAACATTTTGGTTTTTCCTGATAATTTGTTCATATGCAACTTGTTCTTAGACCCAGCTAATTTTGTTGCTGTTTCCATAAGAGCTTTGGTTACTTTTCTGTTAACTTCAGAAATGTCCACTTCTTCCGATGTTAGGCATTCTGAAGCGGAGAATCTGTTCTTCAGTTCCAACTTGAAGGTATTATGGTGTTCTTTAAGGTTGGTTATGTCAATATATTTTGTTTGTCTTATGAGCTTACCACGTTCGAGTTTAGTGTTGAGGTGCATCTTACATCTCTATAATCTATGGTCACTACCTGTGTTGATCGTGTTTAGCACACTGCAGTCTTCTATGACGAATTTTTTGTTACACATAATAAAATCAGTTTCACTTGTAATCCCATTTGGATGTCTCCATGTCCATTTCCTGTGTGGCGTTTTCTTGAAAAAGGAGTTCAAGATGAAAAACCCTTCTGCCTCTGCAAACTCAACGAGAGTATTTCCACGCTGGTTTCTGCTGCCGTGACCGAATTTACCTACTGAAGTTTCATTCTGTTGCCGTTGCCCTATTTTTGCATTGAAATCTCCAATAATTTATCTTCAACTGCTGCTTACCTTTATTATTTAGATGACGAATTTCCTCATAAAATTCTTCAATTTCTTCTTCAGGATGACTTGTGGTGGGTGCATAAGTTTGAATAATCTGAGCCTTGTATCTTCTCGAGAGTTGGATAACAAGTCGTGCAGCTCTGTCAGAGGAACTTTCAACTTCTACAACTTTATCCTTCAGTTTCTTGTTTATTATAAATCCAACACCACTAGTTCTGCCAGTATCTGTCCCACGATAGTAGAAGAGATGTCCACTTTTCAGTTCAATGAGATCTTCTCCTTTTCTCCTTACCTCACTTAGCCCGACGATGTCTCTCGTGCTTTCGAATTTCATCCACCCATCTCCCATGTGGTCTTCTTCTAGGCCATTTCCTGTCTCTTGGAATCCAGTCTAAAACTTCGGTTGTCCATCGGCGGTCCGTTCTTCTGGCAATATGTCCAGCTCATTGCCATTTCAGGGATTTTACTCAGATAATGATTTTCTCCATCTCTTGTCATTTTCCGGATTCACGCGAGTTCCTCTTGTTATCTCTTCTGGTTACACCAAGCATGCACCTCTCCATGCTACGTTCAGTTGTCTACAGTCTCCGTATGCCTTTTTTAGTTAAGGTTGACGTCGGTGCACCGTACGTAAGCACTGGAAGGATGCATTGGTCAAACTCTTCTTTTAAGACATAACGGCAAATTGCTCTTAAAAAGTTGTACTGTTTTTCCAAAAGCTCTCCAACCAAATTTTATACGTCGACTAATTTCTTCATCAATGTGACCCTCGCTTGATATCTGTTGTCCAAGGTAAATATACGCATCAGTTGCTCTAAGAATTTCTCTATCAATAACTAAATCTTCAGATTTTGAAACATTATTGTACATTTTTTTATGGAAGTTTATTTTTAGCCCACTTCTTTAATCTTGATCAGCAAGTTCCTGGATCATACTCAGCAGTTATAGGTGCGCAGTTGCAAAAATGACAATGTCATTAGCAAAGCGCAGGTGAGTTAAATAATCTTCATTAGTTTTTATCCTTTTGTTTTTCCAGTTCAATGAATAAAAGACATTTTGCAATGTGGCATTAAAGAGTTTGGCATACATGGTGACCCCTTGTCTCCCTCCCTTTCCAGTTTTTATTTTTGCTGTATCTTCAAGTTGTAGAATTTTTGCACTTGCATTTTCATAGATGCTATTAATAATGCTAATGCATGTATCTTTAATACCGCAGGATTTTAAATCCACTGTTACTGCTGATGGTTTCACGGAACCGAAGGCCTTTTTATAATCAATAAAAGCCATGCATAACGGGATTTCATATTCCCTCGTTCTTTCAATTAGTTCTCTAAGTACATAAATATGATCTATAGTGCAGTGGCCACTCCTAAATCCAGCTTGTTCTCTCGGTTGAGCCATGTCCAGTGTTACCTTCAAGCGACGTGAAAGAACTATAGCGAAGATTTTGTAAATCACTGATAGGAAACATATGGGCCTGTAGTTCCTGAGATCCTCGATGGCACTTTTTCTTATGTAGCACAATCATTGTGGCATTGTTCCAATCCTTAGGAATCTTCCCTTCATTGAGACATCAAGTGAAAACGTGGACGAGTTTAGTTTCAATTTTTTCACTTGGTTCTTGTACAAAGCCCACGAAAATTGCATCTTCTCCTGGAGCTCTTCCCCGTTTCATGTTCTTAATTGCATGTGTAACTTCAGTCAGGAGGTCTGGAGAGACATGAAATTGGGAAGAGCTCCAAGAAAGGGTAAAATTACCGTAGATATCATACAAGAAGCAAGAGGAGAAATTGAAACAGCACTCGCTCAAGTTTGCACTAGATGTCTCAATGAAGAGAAGATTCCTGAGGATTGAAACAATGCCATAAATGATCCTGCTACATAAAAAATTGACATCAAGGATCTAAGGAGCTACAGGCCCATCAGCCTCCTATAAGTGGTTTATAAAATCTTCACTAACGTTCTTTCACATCGCTTGAATGCAGCAGTGGACATGGCTCAACCGAGAGAACAGGTTGGATTCAGGTGTGGCTACATCACTATAGATCATATCCATGTACTTAGAGAACTAATTGAAAGAGCGAGGAAATATGAACTCTCATTATGCATGGCTTTTATTGATTACGAAAATGCCTTTGCTTCCGCGAAACCATCAGCAGTTACAATGGCTCTGAAATCCTGCGGTATTGAAGATGCATACATTAGTATTATTAATAACATCTATGAAAATGCAAGTGTAAAGTGTCGGCTATTTCAGTATACAGCACCAATAAAAATTGGAAAGGGTGTGAGACAAAGTGACACCATATCTCCCAAACTCTTCAAAGCCACATTGCAAAATGTCTTTCAATCATTACTGAATTAGGAAAAAAAGGGTTAGAGATTAAAGGAGATTATTTAACTCATCTTAGTTTTGCTGATGACATAGTCATTTTTGCAAACTATCCCTTCAGAGTTGCAGAGTATGATCCAGGAACTTGCTGACAAGAGTAAAGACGTTGGATTAAAAACGAACTTTCGGAAAACATAAATGCTGTACAACGCTTTTAAAAGAAACGAAGATTTATCGATTGATGGGGAAGCTGGAGATAACCGATACTAATATTTACCTTGGACAGCAGATATCAAGCGAGGGTCACATTGATGAAGAAATTAATCGACGTACAAAACTTGGTTGGAGAGTTTTTGGAAGAAATAGTATATTTTTTAAGAGCAATTTGCCATTATGTCCTAAAAGAAGAGTGTTTGATCCACGCATCCTTCGAGTGCTTACGTATGGTGCATCGACGTGAACCTTAACTAAAAAAGACTACAGAGACTGCAGAAAACTGAAAGAAGCATGGAGAGGTGCATGCTTGGTGTAACCAGGAGAGATAACAAGAGGAACTCGCGTGGATCCGGAAAATGACAAGAGATGGAGGGCATCATTATCAGAGTAAAATCCCTGAAATGGCAATGTGCTGGACATATTACCAGAAGAACGCACCACCGATAGACAACCGAACTTTCTGGCTGGATTCCAAAGGACAGGAAAGGCCCAGAAGACCACATGAAAGATGGGTGGATGAAAGTCCGAAACATGTGGGAGTGACATGAAGGAGACTGGCGCAAGATAGACCGTTGTGGAAGAAACTTGGAGAGACCTGCACCAGCAGTGGATTGATAATGGTTGACAATGATGATGATATAGTGAAACTTCGGTTATATGTTTTCCTAGTGAATGATCTTAAAAACGCATAAAGGTAAAAAACGTGTAAACGAAATTTCAAAATGTTAAATACTGTTGTAAAATTTATGCTTTGAAGGAGTATAAGATGTTCCTCAAGAATGATTTATTTATAGTCAAACTGGCGGCAAAGGAAAACAGGGGCGTTACGAATTATAATGTATTTTATCGCATTGCAAAAACCGAAATAGATCCAAGTTCGAGTCCCGGGAGGCATGGATGTTGTGTTTGTCTTATGGCATTGGCACTATTCCTTCCCTGGAACCAGTGACCCTAAATTAGGGACGGGAGGAACGCTTTTGGTACATCGAGTTGCTCACGGTGATCATTAAATTCCCAAACAAAGCATTGCAAAAATCATAAAGCTTATGAAAATCAAGCTTCTCTTTTGATGACTCTATCAGTCTATAAAAATCTTGATTCCAGTTTAAGTGAAATCTTCAGAACTAAGAAATTAAGTCAAGTGCTTTAGTATGGAACTCATGAACTAACAGTTTCTTTGACTTTCTGCGGATCCGAGTGCATAAAACAAGAATGTTGAATATTGATGATACTTTTAGGATTTGATTCTACTACGCCATGAGATAGTGGAGCCATAAAGTTACGTCCCAGAGATTTATCAATTATTTTTAAATGGCGCATATGTGTGTGAGCCATGAAATACGAAACCAATATTTACATCCAAACCGAAAGTAAAAAGCCTACCCTTGTCTTAATGGGGTCAAGGTTCAACTTTGGCTGAACCAAGAAGGAACACCGAAACGCTGTATTCATTCTCTCAAAGTTGTAACATACCGAGTTACGTATAAAAGAATAAGAAATCCGTGTATTTTTTGATAATTTGATATTAAAATTTTAACGTATAATAACAAAAAGAGGATAAATGCAGGGGCTCATGGTTGAAAGGGCCTCTAGTCTTAGCAAAAAGATTTTACACATATTTTGGCGGAAACTTCATACATATTCTTTGCTTCATACGAAACTGGCTAATTGATGATACTTTTAGGATTTGATTCTACTACGCCATGAGATAGTGGAGCCATAAAGTTACGTCCCAGAGATTTATCAATTATTTTTAAATGGCGCATATGTGTGTGAGCCATGAAATATGAAACCAATATTTACATCCAAACCGAAAGTAAAAAGCCTACCCTTGTCTTAATGGGGTCAAGGTTCAACTTTGGCTGAACCAAGAAGGAACACCGAAACGCTGTATTCATTCTCTCAAAGTTGTAACATACCGAGTTACGTATAAAAGAATAAGAAATCCGTGTATTTTTTGATAATTTGATATTAAAATTTTAACGTATAATAACAAAAAGAGGATAAATGCAGGGGCTCATGGTTGAAAGGGCCTCTAGTCTTAGCAAAAAGATTTTACACATATTTTGGCGGAAACTTCATACATATTCTTTGCTTCATACGAAACTGGCTAAAAAAACAGCCAGGAATTTTTGACGGCAACTTTGAATGAAGTATCGAAAAGGAAAGCATTTTTTTTTTCAGTAAATGAGAAAAATACATTTTCGTTCCTTTAATTCATAAAAGCTGGAAGACGGAAAAGCAGCTATTCCGCAGGACTGGACGCCTCCTCTCACGGCCACAGCTAAAGTTCCTGTGTATGTATATTAATAACAAAATGTGGAAGAAATATCAGTTTAATGAGCGGATTATTTTTACCAATGAGGATAAGGTATTGTGTATTACAAATGTTTGCACATAACTATGCGTCCTTCAAAACATAGTGAGCATTTTAAAAGGTGTTCTTCGCGGGAACAAAGCAGAGAGCTGTGTTTTTTTTTTTTTTTTTGTTTGTATGAGAGAGTCAAGAGAAATTTTTTTTTACTACAGTCATTTGCAAAAGTTTAAGACCACCTAACAATTTATTGAAAAATAAGACTTTCAAAGAAACAACTAATTACTAGTCAGAGATATCTGAAAAAATATCACCACAGATGAATACCTACATTCTTTTGAACACAAAAAGACCAAAATCAGTACTTTGTGTGGCCACCTTTGTTTTTTATAATGGACAGAATATGATGTGGGATACTCTCAATGAGGGATTTGCAGTAGTCACTTGAAATGTCTTTGCACCAAACGTACTTTATCGCGTCAATCAAAACTTGGGAATTTGATGGCTGTTTTTCTGCTACCTTGTCTTTTAAAATGGTCCACAAAGTTTCGATGGGGTTATGGTTGGGACTATTACCGGACCAGTAAATCACAGTTATGTTTTTCCTCTGCAGGTAGTCCTTTACTGTCTTTGATCTGTGGCATGGAGCACCATCATGCATAAAGATTGTGCATCTGTGCACTTGCATATGAGTTAACAGCTTCTCACGTAACATTCCCACATGAAAAGGACCAGTTATGATAATGCATGTGGGCAAAAAGGATAATGAAGCAGTACCGGATGCTGACGTAGCACCCCATATCATCTGACTAGGCAGATGTTTCACCGTGCTAACGGTGTATTTTTCATCAAACCTTTTACCTTTTGGTCGTCGAACATGTGCTTCACGTGATTCAAATTAACGCACAGTTGATTCATCGGAAAAAGAACTTGGCTCCAATTTTCAGCAGCCCACGATTGATGACGCTTCGCAAACTGGAGTCTCTTCTTTTTCGTGACAGAGGTTAGTCTAGGTTTATGCGCAGGTTAATAAGACTTTAATCCAAAATCTTTGCTAAGACGTCAGGAAATAGTGCTGCAACTAATATCACTCCCTTTTGAATATAGAAAAGCATTGATTTTGTTGCACGAACTCCTTGGAGAACGCATAACTATTCGCCTTATGGTATTGTCATCACTAGGGTTGTTTACCTTGGACGTCCACTTCTCATTCGGTCGCTAAATTCACCTGTATTTCGCTATTTCATGATCGTATTAAAAATAACAGTCTTGCTCACATTCACTTGCTTATGACACGCTCGGAGTATACTTCATGATATAAAGTCACTATTTGTGCCCTCTGAGTAACACGTAATGACGCTTGTTAGCTCATTTTTTGCTACATAGAAAATTCGTACAAAACTTATCAGCATGAAAACCAGAAGAAAACTGACGCTTGCAAGCTGTCATATTCGCGCGTGGTGTGTTATGCTTATACATATATTTAGTATACTTGCTTATGGTAATTCGCTGCCACCAGACCAGGATGTCTCTGTCCCGGTCAACTTCCACTGTTGTGTTGCTCCTCAGAGGCATGGTGAAGGAAAAGATGACTTGTAGAGTACAGAGCTGAGCAGTACTACATTAGATAGTCCTTTATTTACAGCTTGGTGATGAGTATGATGAAGATACATGTCATACGATAAAAACGGTTCTTGAACTTGAGCAAGTCGACATTACAGCACGATCATAGTTCATTCCCAGTCCAGTCTTTGCATTATACGTGTGCACATAGTATCAAGAAGTTATTTATACATAGCAATTATATGCTCTTCACAGGTGGCTAGATTTCTCAGGTGGAGGATTTCCTTGGCAGACCACAGTCTGACATATGCTTAGTATTATTACCCAATTACCCACAGGTAATGCAATGTATATGCTCTAGTGGCCTTAACCCGCAGGTAGGCACCTAATTAACTCTCTAGTCAGCCGCAGCCGACTAGCGTACGCACATCTCGAGCGTCGACTACAAAACGACCGTCCTCTTCCTATTCGAGCAAAAAGAAAAAGTGTCCTAAAAGTTCGTTACAACTTTTCCCGCTTAAACTCTCTGCAGCCCGGACTGCGCACAGCCAATCCCGTAAGCGCACATCTTCGGAGCAAGAGGCCATGTGGTAAATCTCTCTTCCCTTCTCAGCTGTATCTAGCTGCTGGAAACTTTCTTCGCTAGCAAGCCATCCCCATGTTCTGTGAACTCCTGCCTCAGCGTGGAATTCACCATGGAAAGAATTTCCTTCCCCTTACTCCTCTCCGTGGGACCCTGGGCACGCAATATGGCCGACCTGAAGTCATTTTTCTTCCTACAGGGAAAAAATGGCGTTCCACCTCCCATTTTGGATTTTTTTCCATTTTCTCTGTCTTCAATATTTTTACGTCATCACACACGCTTTCCCCAACTCTATCAACAGCTGCCGCTGTAGGATGCTGCAACACCTACAGGAAGGCGAGTTATACAGACTGTAGCTGACGCAATCGGTAGAAATCTCCTAATACCAACAGGTGGACTTAAACTTTTGCAAATGACTGTATGTGCAAAACATTGTGACATTATGTTAAGTGCGTTTTTTTATATTCGAGAATAAACAATTTAAGTAGTTTCAAGTGTTTTGTGCCACAATTCTTGTTACTCATTTATTTGCTTACTTATGTTCTATATTTTCGTATAAACCGGTAAAATGTCATTAGACACCGTCACACGGCAGTTGCGTTTGTGTGTGTGATCGTGAGGCATTTCAAAGAGGCTGGCCTTAGTTCTCTAAAAGAATAAAATTTACATGATGTGATTAACGTTGGGGAAAGTGTTTTGTAGTACTTTGTATTGGTATAAAACTACGGCAGTCATTTTAACTGGAATGTGCACATTTGCGTTACAGGCAATGAAATGCAATAATTTTGGTTTTACGAAAAGTACTTATAGGTTCCAAAGAATTTGATTTATTGGAACGCCCGTTAAGCCTAATGAATAACATGGAAGTTAAAATTTTCAGTAATTGAAATCAAACAGATTTCCGCAATATCTATGGCCTCGAAAAAAAATGGAGGGGGGGGGGGGGCAGTTTTTCCGGTACGCCACTGGTACGTATGACCGAGTAAAAAAAAACGATAGAAACTACAGTAAAATATCCGGACTAACGCAGAATTATGTGTAAAAGTGAGAAGCGTATAACTGAGAACCGTATAACCGAGGCTCCACTGTATTTTTGTTTCTTGTTAAATTCTATTTTTTTTTCTCAGTTTCTAATGTGAATTCTGTTTTACCGACAACTCCTAGAATTTATTTTGTTCATATTTATTTGCAGCTTTCTCAAAAGAAAAATCTCCAAGCACACTCAAATGAATGGTCGCCTTTCTTATTAAGACATTATTTCCTCCCACGGAAAAGACAAATAATAACCGCCAAGATATCTCATCAGCTGAGTTGCTTCATCTTACTGGCTGTATCGATTCTTACAAGGCATTTGTTGTCTAACAGCTTCACAGTCAGTAAATGCCGGCGTCTTGCCAGAAAGACGGCAACGGGAACGATGGATACTAGACATCCACGACGCCAAAAAACAATTCAAGGTCTATTGATTTCCGGTTTGTGAATTACTTGGGCAGACGTCTCATGGATTTCATCCAGTTTTTCGTCAATCAATGTGTCCAGGCAGCACCAATAATAACATGTAATTATGGGAAAAATCTGCATGCTTCTGCAGTTCCAATATAAATGGGCGGTTTTTTGAGGTGACGTTTCTTTCTGCATAGATTTAAGGGCAGTCGTAACGTGTCTTTTCTGTGAAACGATTTTCTAAATCACCCGCAACAGCCTTTAGCAAAATGTGTTAAAGAAAGATTCCTTTACATGAGTCAGTTGCATGAAAACTCAAGGCAGCATAAAAAGCGCATTTAAAATTTAACAACCCCCCCCCTATAGATTACTTTGCTCTTCTCTTAATGCTGTTCAGACCTAGGCTGTGAAAACAATGCAGTTCTTCGCGAAAAAAATTATTTAGCTGCTCCAGACGCGGGAGCTTTTGGCTAATCAGCCAAGTTGAGTCTGGGACCACATCTCGGATGAAGCATAGGTCCAGTGATGGCTTTGTACTTTCCCAGGAACCAGTGCTCCCAAAATTAGGAACAAACGACTCCTTATAGCCTTCGATGCTCATAGAAAACGTTGAATCCCAAAACAAACAAAACAAAAATCGCATTTTAACGACACCTACAGCCATTTACAAAAGTTTACAAACATGAGCCATTATACAGGGTGTCCGAGAATCATTGGACGCATTACAAAATTATATAAAACAAAACATTAAACAGATAGAAAGAAACTGACTGTACTAACTTACAATGTAACTACACAAGTTAATAAATTTTGATGTAAGATCCCTTGATTGCTCGTAGTACGTTCAAGCGATACTCGATTTTATGCCATGTATTGGCAAGCATCTGAGGAGTTATGAAATTAATAGCAGCTACGATACGCTGCTTCAGTTCTTACAAATTAGTACAAGGCGTCTGATAGACACGATCCTTCACATAACCCCACATGAAATAATCCAATCGAGTTAGATCTGGAGAGCAAGGAGGCTACGGAATGGGACCACCACGCCCAATCCAAATGTTGTGGAAATGCTCATTTAGGCACTTACGTACACACGTTGACCAATGCGGAGGTGCGCCGTCTTGTTGGAAAAAGACGTTGTCATATCTTTTGATCTGGGGTATAGCAAAATTTTCTAGCATATCCAAGTAAATGTCACAATTTATGTTTTTTTGGCAGAAGAAGAAAGGACCAATCACTTCTCTTTTTGATAGGTCGCACCACACATGTACTGTTTTTTCACAGAAGAAGAAAAGGCCAATCACTTCTCTTTTGATAGGGCACACCACCTCAGGTATCTGAACATCGTATAACGAAGTAAATTTCTCCGTCATTTTTGGTCTACGCCGGGATTCGAACCCGAGGCCGCTTATTCTGGAACAAGTCGCTCTACCAACTGAGCTACGCAGACATTTTATTCTGATTCCTATCTGCCTTTATGTCGTGTGCGTCTTGCTGGCAGGTACGTCACATCTCCCCCCGAAAGAGGGCCGGGGGCATGGCCCACGGGTCAGCCGTGACCATGAATCGTTGCAGGCAGCCATCCACTGTAGAACGTGCATTTGAGAACTCCCAGTCAATCTGCTGTGTGGAATGCAACATCACACATTTTTATTTTTCGAAGCGCTGGAGAAGGAATTCTCTGATTTTTCCTGTCTCGCGGTGTGGAAATAACATCACACCAATGCGAGATTTTGAACGGCCGGGTCATCCGGAGAGTTCGGGCGCCATTATAACGAAGTAAATTTCTCCGTCATTTTTGGTCTACGCCGGGATTCGAACCCGAGGCCGCTTATTCCGGAACAAGTCGCTCTACCAACTGAGCTACGCAAACATTTTATTCTGATTCCTATCTGCCTTTATGTCGTGTGCGTCCTGCTGGCAGGTACGTCACAATCGTTACGGACTAAGTTCACCTATTCATGACAAATGTGTTCCCTGCTGGTGATGGCTATTACCTAAAGGACAATGCGCCATGCCACACTGCCATAATAGTCTAGGAGTGGTTCGAGGAACATGCTGGTGACTTTCTGTTAATGCCCTGGCCTTCAAATTCACTTGGCATGAATTTGGAGGGCCAGGACATCAAATTCATGTCAAATAACTTGGAAGAGCGGGTTCGTCCTAAATCACCATCACCCCGAAATGTACGGAAACTGGAGGACCTAATGTTGACGCTAAAGTACCAGATACATCAGGATAACTATCGCCACCTCATCGAATCTATGCCTCGCCGAGTGGCCGCTGTTTTGCGAGCTAAAAGGAGTCCTACAGCTTATTAGGTAGGTGGTCATAATGTAATGACTCATCGGTGTATGACCGCAATGTAAAACATTTTCTGAAATTGACGAGCCACTTTCCGTCATTTCTTTCGTAAAATAACGAAGCATATTTCTGATACAACTTTTTCCGTGAAATGACAGAAAGAAACCTGAATTTAACGGATTTTTCGTCCCACGGGAAAATTCCGAATTTTCAGAAACCTTTCCGCAGTTTCTTTCTTATATTGACTGTAAATCACCGTTTTAGAGATGTGTTAACGGAAAATTCTGAGTTATTAGAAACCTTTCCGCAATTCCGTTCGCACATTAACGGAAAAACTCGGTTCTCACTTTTTCCGTACCAGTATGACGAGATATCACCGGTAATAAGAGCGATTGGGGAGAATACTTGAATTTGATTAACTTTTAAATTCCAATCGTCTGTCGAAGGATCTGAATTTGAAGTTCCGTAGCGAGATCGGATATTTTTTTTTTTTGATTGGAGGTTTAACGACCACCGTGAGCAACTCAATGGGCTATAAGCAGTCGCCCGTCCCCAATTTAGAGTCACTGGTTCCAGGGAAGGGAGAGAGTCAGTGCCGTAAGACAAACACAATATCCATGCCTGACCGGGATTCGAACCCGGACCCCTTACGGACGAATGATCAGAGACCAGCGCCTTAGACCACTGCGCCACCGGGGCGGCCGAGATCGGATATTGTGGATAGCATACCGTATGGATTTTGTTTATTGTGGCACAGGATATTTCTGCTCCTCTTCCCTATTTTGTGCACCAGCTATTTATTGTAATTGTGTTACTGTAAAAAAACGGGTACTTATTGATTATACGATGTCTATGTATCTGGCTTTGGACATCTTAAGACAAAAGCTGTTATAGCTATCAAGAGTAAATTTTAGATTTAGATTTTTTTTTGTGAAATAATACTATAAAAAAGTACATTTCACCTTTTTTAAAGATACCTGAAAGTCATTGTCAGTTTTCAGAAAATCAAGTTGCAAAGCATTTTTTGCTTCGAAAAATCACGATGAAAAATGCTTAACTTGTGAAAAAGTCCACCTACAGAAAAAAAAAAAAAAATTACAAATCTATTCAGAAAAATAGTAAGCTCCAACAGAAATAAAATGACAAAATCACTCGTATTAATGACAAAAATAAAGTAAAATAAAATTTCATCGTCGCTCAGTTTGTTTTACGATGTACGTGATTCAAATTTCCGAACGTTGGTGGCTCAGTGGGTAAAGGCGTGCGTTACTTGATGGGCCAGCCTAAACGACGGGAGTTTGATAATGACTGCAGCGGAAAGATTATCTGGGTTAAGGGCTGAAAAATGTAGGGTCGTCGATTTTGCGGAATTTCACTTTAAATACAGAGAAACCTGAAATGGAATTTTTCTGAAATAAACAGAATTTCTTAATACGGAAAGTCTGAAAATACGAACATTAAAATAAACGGGAGCTTTTAAAAACGGAAATTTCGGTAAAAGACCTACCGGCAACTTTGCTGAACGTTTTTTTTTTCAGTAATCTCCCTTGAATTCACACCATTTATTTTTTGCAGTGCACCTAACATTTTATAATTTTCACAGGTATATTTAGACATATGATAATTTGACATATATACAGGGTGTCCATAATGTCTTTCCCACGTTACAAAAATTAATATAAAAAAAGTATTACGGGTACAAGAAAGGGATTGCACGACAATGATGGTGCATAAGTAAAGTTTTTTTTTTCAAGTGTCTGTACACTTCTACATGGGCATCATTTGCGGCTCGGGGGACATCTAAGCAATATTCGATTTCACGCCATGTTTTATTTAACATCTCAGCAGAGCCAGAAGCAATGACGCCTGTTATTCTGCTCTTTAACGTCTCGACATCCGGAACACTGCTAGAGTAAACTTGGTCTTTCACGTAACCACACAGGAAAAAATCTAGAGGGGTTATTCGGGCGATCGAGGTGGCCGTGCCATGGGACCGTCGCCGCCAATCCATCTGTCCGGAAATGTAGTATTCAGGAACTCACGTACTCTTATCGACCAATGTGGTGGGGCACCGTCTTGTTGGAAAATAACCGAAGGTTGGAGCGCATGCAACTGAGGTGCTACAAAAAGTTCCAGCATGTTCAGGTACACGTTACATGTTACCGTGGGTTCTGTAAAAAAGAAAGGGTCTGATGATTCTGTCATGCATCAGGCCGCACCATATGTTCACTTTCGGGCAAGTCCTCTGTTGTTCGATGATATAATGGAGAGTTTCTGATCCCTAGATTCTCACATTGTACTTATTTACTGTACCAGAGACGTAAAATATGACTTCATCTAAGAAACAGATAATCACTATTATGAGCTATGAGCTGCAACATCTCCGTCGTTAATGCAGCACAGCGAGGCCGGTCACCAGGCTAAAGAGTTTGAACGATCTGTACCTTATAAACATACAGATGAAGACGTTTGTGTAAACTTTTGTAAACTGTTGTTCAGGGAATCCCAGTTTCCATTGAAACACGGCGAATGGATTTCCTGGGGCTTCACAGAAATGTATCCTGAACATCTGCAGCTATCTCTTGCGTAACCGGTGGTCGGCCCTCTCGAGGGAGATCGCCAACACTACCCGTCGCTTTAAACATTTCATACCAAGCTTTTATGCTTTTTTTGGTCCGGTGGTAATCGTCTGTACTCTTTTCTGAAACGACACTGGACAGTAACCGCCGATTTTGTCTCATGGAACCACAACACGCACGCCGCTTTATCTTGCATGGAAGCCATTATCGATGAAATGCTCCTCTTATTCAGCAGTTGCGCTCACCTAAAGAACAGAAGAAAAACTTTGCGAGTGCTGATATATTATGTTGCCAACCATTTTATTTTAACTAACATAGATTTTTTATATTAATTTTTGTAATATGGGAAAGACTTTATGGACACCCTGTATATATATATATATATATATATATATATATATATATATATATATATATATATATATATATATATCATCATCATCATTGTCAACCATTATCAATCCACTGCTGGACGAAGGTCTCCCCAAGTTTCCTCCACAACGGTCTGTCTTGTGCCAGTCTCCTCCATGTCACTCCCGCATATTTACGAATTTCATCCACCCATCTCCCATGTGGTCTTTTTCTGGGTCTTTTCCTGTCCCTTGGAATCCAATCTAAAATTTCGGCTGTCCATCTATGGTCTGTCCTTCTGGCAGTATGTCCAGCCCATTGCCATTTCAGGGATTTAACTCTGATCATGATGTCTTCCACTCTCGTCATTTTTCGGATCCACGAGTTCCTCTTCTTATCTCTCCTGGTTATACCAAGCATGCACCTCTCCATGCTACTTTGAGTTGTCTGCAGCCTTTGTATGTCTCTTTTAGTTAAGGTCCACGTCTCTGCACCATACGTAAGCACTGGAAGGATGCATTGATCAAACACTTTTCTTTTAAGACATAACGGCATATTGCTCTTGAAAATTATGCTGTTTCTTCCAAAAACTCTCCAGGCAAGTTTTGTACGCCGATTAATTTCTTCATCAATGTGACCCTCACTTGATATCTGCTGTCCAAGATAAACATACGTATCTGTTATCTCCAGTTTTTCTCCATCAATCGATAAATCTTCATTTCTTGTAAAAGCATTGAACATCACTTTTGTCTTCTGAAAGTTCATTTTTAATCCCACTTCTTTACTCTTGTCAGCAAGTTCCTGGATCATACTCTGCAGCTCTGATGGGGTAGTTGCAAAAATGACTACGTCATCAGCAAAACGAAGGTGGGTTAGATAATCTCCATTAATCTTTATCCCTTTGTTTTCCCAGTTCAGTGATTGAAAGACATTTTCCAATGTGGCATTAAAGAGCTTCGGAGATATGGTGTCACCTTGTCTCACTCCCTTTCCAATTTTTATGTGTGTTGTATTTTCAAACAGCCGAATCTTTGCACTTGCATTTTCATAGATGTTATTAATAATATTAATGTATGCATCTTCAATACCGCAGGATTTCAGAGCTGTGGTAACTGCTGATGGTTTCACCGAATCAAAGGCTTTTTCATAATCGATAAAAGCCATGAACAATGGAGGTTCATATTCCCTCGCTCTTTCAATTAGTTCTCTCAGTACGTGGATATGATCTATTGTGCTGTAGCCACTCCTGAATCCAGCTTGTTCTCTCGGTTGAGCCATGTCCAGTGTTACCTTCAAGCGGTGTGAAAGAACTTTAGTGAAGATTTTATAAACCACTGATAGGAGGCTGATAGGTCTGTAGTTCCTGAGATCCTCAATGTCACCTTTTTTATGTAGCAGGATCATTGTAGCATTGTTCCAATCCTCAGGAATCTTCCCTTCATTAAGGCATCGAGTGAAAATTTGGGCGAGTACTGTTTCAATTTCTCCACTTGCTTCTTGTATGATGTCTATAGTAATTCCATCTTCTCCTGGAGCTTTCCCCGCTTCATGTTCTTGATTGCATGAGCAACTTCTGCTGGGAAGACTGGAAGAACTCTGGTACCTTTCATGATGTCTGGAGTACATGTATCATCCCTTTCATATAGTTTGGAGTAGAAATCTTTCACTCTTGTCAAAATTTCGCCTCTATTTCTTGTTATAGAACCATCTTCTTTTCTGAGAGCCATAATCTGTTTTCTTCCCTTACTGAGATGTCCCTTTGCTATCTTTAGGCTTTGGTTGTTTTCAATTGCTTTCCTTACTAGTTCACAGTTGAATTTTCTTACGTCTTCAGTGATACTTTTTCTTACTGTCTTGCATAGCTCTATATATTCCACTTTGGAAGTCACATCTTCTTTAGTTGTCCTCATCTCTCTTCTTTTTTGCATCAACATTTTGGTTTTTCCTGATAATTTGTTTACATGCAACTTGTTCTTAGACCCAGCTAATTTTGTTGCTGTTTCCATAAGAGCTTTGGTTACTTTTCTGTTAACTTCAGAAATATCCACTTCTTCCGATGTTAGGCCTTCTAAAGCAGAGAATCTGTTCTTCAGTTCCAACTTGAAAGTATTATGGTGTTTTTAAGGTTGGTTATGTCAATACATTTTGTTTGTCTTATGAGCTTGCCACGTTCCAGTTTAGTGTTGAGGTGCATCTTACATCTCACCAATCTATGGTCACTACCTGTGTTGAACTTGTTTAGCACACTGCAGTTTTCGATGACGAATTTTTTGTTACACATAATAAAATCAATTTCACTTGTCGTCCCAATTGGATGTCTCCATGTCCATTTCCTGTGTGGCTTTTTTCTTGAAAAAGGAATTCAAGATGAAAAATCCTTCTGCCTCTGCAAACTCAACGAGAGTATTTCCACGCTGGTTTCTGTTGCCGTGACCGAATTTACCTACTGAAGTTTCATTCTGTTGCCGGTGCCCTATTTTTGCATTGAAATCTCCCATAATTATCTTCAAGTGCTGCTTACCTTTATTATTTAGATGACGAATTTCCTCATAAAATTCTTCAATTTCTTCTTCAGGATGACTTGTGGTGGGTGCATAAGTTTGAATAATCTGAGCCTGGTATCTTCTCGATAGTTGGATAACGAGTCGTGCAGCTCTGTCAGAGGAACTTTCAACTTCTACCACTTTATCCTTCAGTTTCTTGTTTATTATAAATCCAACACCACTAGTTCTGCCAGTATCTGTCCCACGATAATAGAAGAGATGTCCACTTTTCAGTTCAATGAGATCTTCTCCTTTTCTCCTTACCTCACTCAGCCCGACGATGTCCCACTTGATCCTTTGTAGTTCCTCTTCCAATTCAAGAAGCCTTGAATCAGAAGATAGGGAGCGTCCGTTGTAGGTAGCCAAGGTCAGCATCAAATGGCAGCCTAGTCCGGTCCTCCGGGGATTCTTAGCACCCTCTGCCTTCATGTCGCACTGGCCGCTGCCTTGGCCAGGTACATTCCAGCTGCCGGAGACTGAGGGCCAAGATTTAAGTTGTAGAGTCATTTTGGAGGTGTTTGGCCATAACTCACCACGCTGGCCAAGCGGGTTGGTGAGTGTGGGATAGCATTTCCTCTGATCCCGATGGTATAGTTATACCGCTATTTGCGGTCGTCAGAGCCCCTTTAGTGGGAACAGGATGCACCACGAGAAGGCGGGGTTGACATTTGTCAAGGAGAGGCTGTGATGTTACGCATCACCTGACCTTATATATATATATATATATATATATATATATATTAGTATTTCATAAATACACATAGCATATACTCAGAGACTTTTCTAACAAAAAGGATCAACACAAAATAGTAAGTCTATTTTAGCAATCCGATTTATTGGCATAAAAATATATAAATACACGTTTCCAAGCTTTCGTAAATCCAACCAGATGGCTTTTTCAAGAAAGGTAAACAGAAAACTGCAATTGAATAATTGAACGCTTCAACAATTTGGACGTGGTGACTACCAATACACAGATGCGAATGTAATTTTCATTCAAAGGCAGGACTCGTCATGTTGGTTGGGCACGCGGCATCTTGGAAAGAACGCAACGTTACCTGAAGAACTGTTTCCAAATTTGTGGCAACTCTAGAGAGACATTTTCATTGCAAGCTTCGCTGTTGGTAGTTATGTTGAAGGTTTCTCGAATGGCTGCAGATTTACGGGTGGAGTACAGAGCTAATTTCTTTATATCATCCCACATAAGAATAGCGGACATGAATTTGACTTCTCTGGATAGGGCTATGGCTACTTTACCATTCTCTGCGTCTCTTTCATGCTCGTTGATTCTAATTCTAAACGAACGTTTACTCATTCCGATGCAATATCGTCTGGAACCGTCCGGATATTGTAAAGAGACGCAAACTACGGTAAAGTAACCACGTCCCTAGCTACAGGAGTCACATTCAAGTACACTGCTCCAATGTGGGATGATGTAAAGAAATTAGCTTCCTATTCTACTCCTAAGTCTGCAGCCATTCGAGAAAACTTGGAGATCAATACCCACAGTGATGCTTGCAATTATAGCGTCTGTCTATACTCGGGGCAAAGCTAACCTGATCACACTGTTAAATGAATGAAATACGAGATTACACCATTGTACAATACAAATTTGGAAAATGTGAATCCGTTTATTGGTGTAAATGTGACATGGACGTTAAGTTAGATCGTATCCACAAACTTGAAAATTTCGTCGTCCTGGAACCGGAATCGAACCCGTCGCTCCCGGATAGCGCTCGAGTATGCTAACCACTACACCATCCAGAACGACCAAGTTTCAAGTTTAAAGAAATTGAGGAAAGGTTTCTGAAAATTCAGAATTTTTCTGGTGTATGAAGAATCCGTGAAATTCAGTTTTTTCCCCCGTCATTTCACGGAAAAGGTTGTATCAGAGATATACTTCATTAAATCACGAAAGGAACCACCGAAAAGGTCATGAATTTCAGAAAACGTTTTACAATGTCGTTATTTTGAGGTTAGAAATAACGTAGCAACTTTGGAGCACGAATTCTGGCTAGGTAAGTTTGATATGCTCCGTGGGGTATAAACACGAATATGGTTTTTATGAAATCACGAAGGTTACTGAGTAAGAAAATAAAATGGCCAAGTTTGGATAACTGGCATAAAATTTACGAAGAAAATGCCCTCAGGATTTACGAAAATGATATATAAGTGACGGCGCATCATGGGATTAGCTTCGATTGGTAAGTTCAACCCGTTTTCAACATTTGAACAAAAAAATATATCCTCACTTCTGTGATATTATCGCAATGACAGCCGTTGTAATTTTCGGATACATACGTTTCTTAGCAAGTTCATTGAAAAGTTGTTTCCAAATAAAAGAGGGAACATTGGCAAAATATAGAACTGGTGTTATTTTCCACCGCATTCAAACATATCTAAATTGACGAATTTCTTATTCGTTGGCAAACTAAAATTGTTATCAGATTGCCTTTTGGCGATCAAAATATTTTGGAGTACCCTAAATAAGATAGTTCATATTCCCAGGAAGATCATGAAATTCAAGAAGAACTAGATGAGGGTTATAAGTATCTTTCATAAATCTTTTACTGACGGTTCGACCGAGATCGTAAATGGTTTAGAACTGAAATTCTTGAACTGCATCATACCCGACGCATAAAATAGTCCATAAATTTAAGCCATCCCCAATCTTAATGAATCTAATTTCGTTTGTCTTGAAAGATGAATAAAGACTGTTTAACTGAGTTCGTATATTCAATGTAATCTAAAGAGTTGTGAAAAAAATGCTTGATATGCTTTCATGAAATTTCAAATCAACATGACTTCAGAAGACTGCGTCCAGTCTCTGACACGACAGCTTTTTAAAAACAAACTGCATCATAATTAATGGATTTCTTTCAGTTAGTAATAAGAGCAAAAACGAAATGAAATTCCATGGTCACACCGAAGTTAATAAATGTCATTACCTTTGATCTGCTACACGACCGAGAAGAAAATTAACCGTCAGTGATTGCAGAAATGTCGCAGCTCTAATTTCCCATTCCCTTTTAATAGCTGGTTGTTTTTATGACGATTAAATGAAAATTGATGTCTCAAGGGTATAAATGAGAAGGCTGTTTCAAATTGATCTGAAGCTGCTGTGCAAATGTGGTACGAGAAAGTCGACGGAATTAAGCTTTTGTTTGCAGGATACCAAATTGTGATCAAAGCTCCGTATTGAAATTTTCAAGCATTTTTACACAAAAGCAAAGATGCTTCTAGCACCACTTCGTCTGTCACGATATCTGTAGTCCAATTTGATAAAAATTCTTCAGCTTTTTTATTTTTTTGTTTGTGGGTTTAACGACCACTGTGAGCAACTCGATGGGCTATAAAGAATCGCCCGTCAATAATTTAGGGCCATTGGTTCCAGGGTAGGGAAAGAGACAATGTCGTAACATAAACACAACATCATGCCTTACAGTGATTCGAACCAATCCCGGACGAATGGTCAGAAGCTGTCGCGGCTCACTATGCCACCAGTGAGGCTCTTCACTGATTTCTGTAATCATGTGTGATAAAAATTAACAACATATTATCAACTTTTTCTTGCCGTCAGTGTTCTTATTCTAAATCTACCAGTTTTTTCAGCATATAGATTTAGTATCAGAACACTGATACTAATCTAGCTGCTAAAAAAACATCGTGCTTGTGTTGCCGATTTGTCCGTCTGTCCGCTTGAGGACAACACCATAGATCTTCAACTATTAGTCCGATTTAAAATAATTATTTTTTGGATTAGAAAGCTTGAAATGTGAGAATGATGATAATTTTTTTCCGGTTTTTTTTTTTTTTACAATGCACAATTTTGCCGCTAGAGGGCGTAAACGCAGATGATATCGAATTCAAAATGCATTTTATTCCATATATTTCCTTCTAAATATCCGATTGAAAAAATCTGGTACCATTGGATTCCATTTATATTGAAGACTATTTTAAGTTTAGTCACTTTTTCAAGTTGCTCATAGATTTCCGCAAGGAGGCGTAAGAATAAATTTATTTTTTCCTCGATATCTCTGCTTCTAAAATTTCGATTTGAAAAATTCTTCCTGCACCGGGTACAGCTCCTAATGGAAAGGTTTTCCATATAATTTCTAATTTTTGGTAAAGAATGGTTTGGCCACCAGGTGGTGTAAATGTTAATTTCTGCTTTTGATGTATTTGCATCAAAATCTAAGCTTCTAAAATCTCGATTGGAAAATTCTTTCGTGGACCGATACCGCCCACGTCGATAAACCTTTTTGGAATATTTCCTTCTTAAAATAATTCATGATTTTTCTGCCAGGGGGCGTAGATATATATCTTATTTTTGTCAATATATACATCTCATTTTTGTCAGTGCGAAATGTTTTTCATATAATTTCAAATTTTTCTTAACGCCCAAGTCTGCCACCAGAGGACGGAAGTTCACGTTTCCATTTACAGCAATATCTGCGGGAGTAAAAACCTGACTGAAAAAATTATGTTTCAATCACATACTTCTAACTATACAAACTGTGTGTGTGTATTGTCTTGCCAAAATAATGCAAAATGTCGCAGCCAGGTGATGCAAATGCTTAATCTGTTTTTCGCAATATCTCGGCATCTCAGCTTCTGAAAGCCCTATAATTGTTTGTTTACTGCATGACAATCGCTACAACAGAGATGTGGAGCATTATCCTCTTTGAAATGAGCACAGATTGCACGCTAGGGGGTTTAAAGATCGAATCCTTTTTCTCGTTATTTTAGCTTCTAGGTGACATGTTTGAAGAGTTCTATTCCCTTTGCATAGCTTTTTCCATGAAGAATATTTTTCGCCTATTTTCAACATTTCCATTACCCAAAATTCTTCCGCTAGAAGGCGTAGAGTAATGTCATCCTTCTATGGATATATTTATTTTTTCAACTGTTCGGTTTGAAAATCTCTTTGTCCCTGATTCTTCTGCTATGAGAAACTTTTTGCGCACCATTTGTTAATTTTCGTAACATACTTTTTATCCGCTTGTGGAAGTAAGTAGTGGTTTCTGTTTCTGGATGTTTTATCGATTGTAGAAACCCAGTTGATTGTTTTCCTAACCGGTTCCACTGACTTTGAATAGTTTTGATAAATTTAATTCACGTCTGAAAGGATTCAAAAGACGTGCTCATTACAACCGAAAATTCGGTTTCATCTTTCTTATTTTAGCTGGTCTTTTGTAAAAAAAGAACGTGCTCATGTGTTATCACTTTGTCCGTCCATCGGTAGAAACCATATCTCAGCAACTGTTAGTCCGATTTGAGAATTTCTTTTTGCATTAGGAAGATTAAAATATGAAAACAATGATCCTTGCTTTCCGTGTTTTTTTTTTTTTTTCGGGTGAATAACTTTGCCACCAGAGGGCGTAAATGCAGATGCCGCCGAATTCAAAATATATTTCGTTCCACATCATTGCTTCTAAATATTCGATTGAAAAAAAATGTTTTTCCCTTCAGGACCATTTACAACGAAAATCATTCTGGGTATAGTTTGTTCTTCAAGTAATGCAGAGTTTCCCCGCTAGGGGGCGAAAAGGAAAATTGCTATTTCTTTGCTCTTAAAAGGACGATTTGAAAAAAAATTCTTGTAACGGATGAAAATTTTCTGCATATAATTTCTAGTTTCGGGGGAAGAACCGTTTTTTTTGTTTTGCTACTTGGGGAGTAAGTGCTTTCTAATGTATTTGCAGGGATATCTCCGCGTGTGAAAACGTGATTCAAAAAATTCTTTACTGATAAGGTACAGCTCACCACGAAAACCTTTTGGGAATACCTTCTACTTAGAATAATGCACAGTTTTGCGCCAGGGGACGTAGTTTTATAGCATACTTTTCTCAATATCTCATCTTCTAATAGTCCGATTTGAAAAATACTTTCTTTATCGGAGATAATTTTTGGGGAAACTTTTTCATATAATTTCTAATTTTTTTAACACATAAGTTCGCCAAATGAGCATTAGTTCTATAACGAAGTAAATTTCTCCGTCATTTTTGGTCTACGCCGGGATTCGAACCCGAGGCCGCTTATTCCGGAACAAGTCGCTCTACCAACTGAGCTACGCAGACATTTGTTCTGATTGTTCTATTACTCTTGATAGCTATAACAGCTTTTGTCTTAAGATGTCCAAAGCCAGATACATAGACATCGTATAATCAATAAGTACCCGTTTTTTTACAGTAACACAATTATAATAAATAGCTGGTGCACAAAATAGGGAAGAGGAGCAGAAATATCCTGTGCCACAATAAACAAAATCCATACGGTATGCTATCCACAATATCCGATCCCGGTCGCCCCGGTGGCGCAGTGGTCTAAGGCGTTGGTCTCTGATCATTCGTCCGTAAGGGGCCCGGGTTCGAATCCCGGTGAGGCATGGATGTTGTGTTTGTTTTACGGCACTGGCTCTCGCCCTTCCCTAGAGTCAGTGGCCCTAAATTAGGGACGGGCGACTGCTTATAGCCCACTGAGTTGCTCACGGTGGTCGTTAAACCCTCAGTTAAAAATTAAAAAAAATATATTGGGAACTTTATCCTTCGTAAATAATACCCAGTTTTCCCGCTAGGGGGCGTAAATGTAAAAAAAAATTACCTGGCTGTCTGCTTCAGGACAGCGTGTTTGAAAAATTGTTTTTGCTTGGCTTAGTTTTTGTCCTGAAGAACGCTTTTTGTAAATTTTCTACTTTTCCATTACTGAAAATTCTGCCGATAAGGGGCATCAGCGTATATTTCTATGTGAAAGGTTACTGTACTTCCAAAAGTCACTTTGGAAAATCCTTTTTCTTAGGATGCTCTTCATTATGAAGATGATTTTACACCCATTTTCTTCTTTAAGTAACGAAGAGGTTTTCCACTAAGGTGTGTAAAGTTACATCATATTATACTCTATGTCACTTCTTCTAATATGATATTCCTTAATATCTTCTGCTATGAGAAACTTTTTGCGCAATAGGTTAATTTTTTTGTAACCGGTTCCATTCACTATGAATAACTCCGCTCTTACAGCGTGTTTTAAATTATGCGTGTTTTACCTACATTGTAAAGAATGAGTCGTGTGAAATCACATAAAATTTCTGAAAATAACGTGCAGCAAAGTTTATTAAAAAAATGCAGCAAAGAATTTTAAATAAACGGGCACTTTTAAATTCCGTATTTTCATAGATTTTCCGTAGACAAAAATTCCGTTTATTTCAGAAAAAAACAATTTCAGGTTTTTGCATATTTAAACTGAAATTCCACGACCTTGCATTTTTCAGCCTTTACGAGAGAGAAACTTTCCTCCGCAGTCAAGATCGAACCCCCGTTGTTTGGGGTGGTTCAACAGGTACCGCACGCTTTTAACCACTGAGCCACAAAGGCTCGGGAATCAGAATCACGTACATCGTAAAACAAACTGCGCAACGATGAATTTTCTTTGTCATTAATGCAAGTGATTTAGTCATTTTATTTTCTGTTCGAGTTTATTATTTTATTGAATAGATTTGTAATATTTTTTTCGTAGGAGTACTTTTCACAAATTAAGCATTTTTCATTGTGATTTTTCGAAGCAACAAAATGCTTTGCAAATTGATTTTTTTGTAAGGCGATGGAAGGTGGGTTTTTATATTATTATTGCACAAAAACAATCTCCTAAATATAAAATGTACTCTGATAGCTATAATAGCTTTTGCTTTAAATTGTCCAAAGGCTGGTACATAGACATCGAGTAATCATCATCTGCACAATAAGTTAAGTACCCGGTTTCTTACAGTAACGCAATATATAATAAATAGCTGGTGCACGAAATATGGCAGAGGAGGAGAAATATCCTTGGCCACTAAAAAAAGAAATCATGCGATATGCTATCCACAATATCCGATCACGCTACGGAACTTCAAAATTCAACAGACAATTGAAATCTAAAAGTTAATCAAACCTCAAGTATTCTCACCAATTGCTCCTATTACCGGTAATTTCTCGTCATACGGATACGGAAAAAGTGAGAACGGAGTTTTTGCGTTAACAAACGAAAGGAATTGTGGAAAGGTTTTTGGAAATTCAGAATTTTCCGTTAACACCTATCTGAAACGGTAATTTACCGTCAATATAAGAAAGAAACTGCGGAAGGGTTTCTGAAAATTCAGAATTTTCTCGTGGTACGAAAAATCCGTGAAATTCATGTTTCTTTCTGTCATTTCACACAAAAGGTTGTATCAGCAATATGCTTCGCTAATTCACGAAAGAAATGAAGGAAAGTGGCTCGTGAATTTCAGAAATTTCTTTATAGTGTAGGTGGCGTGGCGCAAGGATATTTCTTTTTTTTAGCTGAATTTTTAGGCTTCCTAAAAATCCGTTTTGAAATATTTGTTACATGTCGGGAAGGATTCAAAAGACATGCTCATTACAACCAAAAATTCGGTACCGTCTGTCATGTTTCATTAGGGGTTTAACGACCCCTGTGAGAGTATCGCCCGTCCCTAATTTGCTGTGTGAAAACACAAGTTTGTCCGCGCCAGGCATCGAAACATGGTCCCCTCACTCCGGAGTAAGTCGCTCTCCCAACTGAGCTAGGCGGACAGAATGTCTCGCTGCACATTTGTCGTCTTGACACATGTTTTCATATCTGTAGTACGTCACATCACCTCCCTCTTAATTTTTTTTTCTTTGAAGCGAAGTAGGAATTTTTTATTAATTCCGAACAATGTATGGAACAAACATCACACATTTTTCGAAGAATCCAACGGCCAGTGGATCCATTTTCCACAATCGGGCGCCAATGAGAAAACACAAGTTTGTCCGCGACGACCATCGAGTCCGTGTCCCCACACTCCGGAGTAAGTCGCTCTCCCAACTGAGCTACGCGAACATGTGTCTCACTGCTATCTGCCTTTATCTCATGTGCGTCCTGCGGTGCAAGCACGTCACATCTCCCCCTCTCCCGAGGGAAGGAGAGCCGGGGGAACGGCAGCCGGGACCATGTGTCGCTGAAGGCAGTCACCCCATGAAGAACGTGCCTTTGAGAAATCTAAGACAATTTGGTGTGTGGAACGTAACATCACACTGATTTATTTTTTCGAAACACTGAAGAAGGGATTCTCATTTTTTCTGTCTCGCCGGAAAGAACATCACATCATTGCGAGAAACTTAACAGCCGGGTCAGCCTGGAAAGTTCGGGCGCCAATATAACGAACAAGTTTGTCCGCGCCGGGCATCGAATTCGTGTCCCCTCATTCCTGAGTAAGTCGCTCTCCCAACTGAGCTACGCGGAGAGAATGTCTAGCTGCATATTTGTCGTCTTGACTCATGTTTTCATCTCTGTAGTACGTCACAGGTGTTACTGGTTCCAGGAGCCAATTCGTTATCCAGAAGCATTCTGCCATCGGACAGTTAGGGGGCCACCAGTGCCAGGGTTCAATTTCAGCTTTCCCGTGAAACACATTTCTTTTTTTGCGCTTTCCAACCGTAGGTTGAAGAAGCGTATATGATCCAGCTTTGTCCGTCTGTATGTCTGTCCGTCCGCACGATAACTCGCGTAAAAACGGTTTGATTTCAATGAAATTTTAGTATGTGGTAGGGAACCACCTGGGGACGAACCCTGTTAAAAATGGACGAAATGGGGTCAAAGGTCAGCACATAGGAGCGGGATCCATTCCATTTCCCTTATGCCTCATAACTTGCGTAAAAATGGTTCGATTTCGATGAAACTTCAGTATGTGGTAGGGGACCACATGGGAATGAACCCTATTGAAAATGGAAGAAATGGGGTCAAAGGTCAGGACATAGGAGTGTGATCAATTCCATTGCCCTTATGCATCCTAACTTACGTAAAAATGCTTCGATTGCGACAAAACTTTATCATGTTGTTCAAGAAGTATACTGAACCGGGTCTAATGAATATTATAGAAATGGGGTCAAAGGTCAGGACACAGAGATTTATTCCACAGTCATTGTCCTCATAACTTGAGTAATGATTTCTGGTGTGTTGGAAAGCGTATGATAATTAATGCATTGCATGATTTTACTAACTGGTTATTTCTCTTTTTAATGTTTGGCAATCCGATTCCTGCAAGCGGAGTCATCACACGAAATACAAATCCACATTTGTAAGGCAAACTTTTAAATCAGGAAAATCTGGAAAGCATTCGCATAATCGTGGCGTGGCCTCTCTCTCAGGTATCAGCTGAAATATAAATCTTTACAGCCGTTTTTTTTTGTATTTGCTTGTTTGTTTGCTTGTTTCGGGGTTTAACGACCAACGTGAGCAACTTGGTGGGATATAAAGTCCAAGGAAGGAAGAGAGCCAGTGTCGCTAGACAAACAAAACACCCATACCTCACTGGGATTCGAAACAGAGCCCATCACGGGCTTAGACCAATGCGCTACCGGGCCGGCACGGCCATTTTTTACCAGCACATATACAGAGCCAACTCCAAAATCACTGTTACACTACACAAATTATGTACCTGAAATATCCCACAGTATGTATCTCAGAGTGTTAACTGGTTTTAACTGTCCAATATTAAAAGCATTTTTCGATTTCATAGTTTAAAAGCTGCGATATGGTTCAAAGAAAATACCAAAATTTACAGCAACTGAAGAAAAAAATTCCATCACAAAAATTAGAAAATAATGCAGGGAAACTTTTGGTAATGATAGCAGCTCCCCGATACAAGAAATATTTTTCGGTTTGGATTTCCAGTTGCATTGTACCAATGAAAATATACCGTTACGCAACCTAGGAAAAAACTGCTCATACGCATAGGCATAACTAAAAATAAGTGGAATGTTTTGGTAATATTTTAAGACTGACTGACGCAGAAAAGAATTTTTCTCTGAATTCCAACCTATGGATGTAGTGGTAAACTGTCGTATACAGAAAATAAAATAAAATGAAAAACATTTTCCTCTAGCTAAGGCTATGGTTTCGATACTTGTGAAAGCCATTAAACAACTGAAAAAAAAACTGTTCTCGTGATTGCCACAGAAAAATACTTGCCTTTTATATGTGCAGGCAAACTAAATAAAAAGTATTGAAATCATACACAGAATCTAGCGTTTCTCCAGATTCAAAATTCAAATTATGGTGGCTTTTAAAAGATGGTGACGAATTACAAGGATTAAATTATATATGTAAATGTTGTTTATATCCCATTTTATAGTCCCCTGCATTCCACATCGTGTCCAACGTCAGGATCAGAAAGAACGATGACATCTGAAACTTCTTTTTTTACGTTTTCCAACCGTAGGTTGAAGAAGCGTATATGCTCCAGCTATGTCCGTCTGTCTGTCCGTCCGCGCGAAAACTCTCGTAAAAATGGTTTGATTTCGATGAAATTTTAGTATGTGGTAGGGAACCACCTGGGGACAAACCCTATTGAAAATAGACGAAATGGGGTCAAAGGTCAGGACACAGGAGAGCGATCTATTCCATTGCCTTTATGCGTCATAACTTGCGTAAAAATGGTTTGATTTCGATGAAATTTTAGTAACTGATAAGGGATCCCCTGGGGACGAATCCTGTTGAAAATGGGCGAAATGGGATCAAAGATCAGGTCATAAGAGCGGGATCCATTCCATAGCACTTATGCGGCATACCTTACGTAAAAATGCTTCCATTGCAACAAAACTTTAGTATGTTGTTCTGGAGGTATACTGAACCGGTTCTGTTGAATATCATCGAAATGGGGTCAAAGATCAGGGCACAAGAGCGAGATTTATTTCACAGTCATTATGCTCATAACTTGAGTAATGATTTCTGGTATGTTGGAAAGCGTATCATAATCAATACATTGCATTATTTCACTAACTTTTTTTTTTTTTATTGGAGGTTTAACGACCACCGTGAGGAACTCAGTGGGCCATAAGCTGTCGCCCGTCTCTAATTTAGGGCCACTGGTTCCAGCGAAGGAAGAGGGAGCCCGCGCCGTAAGACAAACACAACATCCATGCCTCACCGGGATTCGAACCAGGACCCCTTTCGGACGAATGATCACAGGCCAACGCTTAGACCACTGCGCCACCGGGACGGCGACGTGGACCTTAATTAAAAATGACATACAAAGACTGCAGATAATTTTTTTTTTGAAGCATGGAGAGATGCATGCTTAGTGTAACCACGAAAGATAAAAAGAGGAACTCCTTGATAAGGAAAATGACAGGAGTGGAAGGCATCATGATCAGAGTAAAATCCCTGAAATGGCAATACGCTGGACATACTGCCAGGAGAACGGACCACCGATGGACAACCGAAATTTTATATTGGATTCCAGGGAACAGGAAAAGACGCAGAAGACCACATGGGAGATGGGTGGATGGAGGAGACTTGCCCAAGACAGTCCGTTGTTGAAGAAACTTGGGGAGACCTTCATCCAGCAGTGGATTGATAATGATTGACAATGACGATGATGTTATATTCGAATCTATAGTTCAAAGCAGACTTTCCCGGGTCAGGTACAAACGTTTTGACCCGTTTCTAACTCTGGTGCAAGTATCTGAAGAATCTAAACAATTTCAGATTTTCGCCAGTCGAAGCAATACGATGCTTTTTCGTAGCCAAATGGAGTTGCTCAGACTACAAACTTCCAAATAGGTTTCAACTTCGTTGTCATCGGTGGAAACGGAAGGCTCAAACGGAAGGTGCGGGTTCGATTCTTGCTCCAAAGCGATGGAATTTTTACGTTTTCTGATAAGATGTGTGACGTGCCTGCCAGCAGGACGCACACGACGTAAAGGCAGATAGCAGTCAGAACGAACGTCCGCGTAGCTCAATTGGTAGAGTGACTTATTCCGGAATGAGGGGAGCCGGGTTCGAGCCCCGGCGTGGACAAAAATGACGGAGAAATTTACTTTGTTATAGATGTTATATGTTGCTCATAAACTAGGCGATCCAGGCTATTATGATTGCCGTGTTAATAATCCTGTAGTGATTACATTTTTTTAAATGCCTACAGGGTAACCAGGACAGTAGCAAGTTTTTCTTACCTGGGATCCCGAGACTTGAAATTACGCCCCTTCGAGTTTCACTCAAATAATACGTGGTTTTTACTTTCTCACATACCGCCGTTGTAGGAAAAATGTAAAAACTAGAAAAAAACAACAACTGAAAAATGTAAAAACTGAAAAATATAACCGTTGTTGTAAAATGTAAAAACTAGGTAAATACCCACGAACCACAGGTTGTAAATCCCAAGTAAAGCGTAAACGTTACGTGAACGCCGACAACACAACACTCTACAGAAATGCAGAACAGAAAACAAACCTTGGAAGAAAGAATGAGTATCGGATAATGAACGTAATAATCGGAAGAAGCTTTAGAGGTAGAGAGCTTGGAAAAATTCCGTTCAAGATTAACCCTTTAACGACCATGACCCAAAAATCGTTTGTCACTCCAAATAGCATAGCGCCCGAAACTGTCCGTTCGTTCACTTCTTTGTTTAATAACAACAATAGTGACTGAGGGTGACTCCTGCTGATACCTCATAGGTCGAGAAAATTTGAAGAACAGGTAAGGGTAGGAAATCTGACTCACCCTAGACAAGCGTTTCAGGCGGCTATGGCCGTTTGTAAGTACAGGCGTTTTGAGCGTTTTGGTCATTGAAGGGTTAAACGCTTAGAGAAATTTCTGCGCCAGAGCACAAATGATTAATTAGCTCTTCATCCCAACAACATGTTCTAAAAGGTCATGGAGGTTAGGCATAGCAGCATATTGTTTTCTATGCCTCCATTCACTATTCTGGAAAATTCCTTTCATACATGAGATGTTCACACCTCATAGTCAGGGACATCACCAAGGAGATGCGAAACCCTGAAATTTGTCTTGCCCACTCTGCCGCCCACCCAGTTCAAAATGTCCCATTTTTAAATATATTTAACTTTAAAATATAATCTGGACTTTGCCAAGCAATAAGTCTTGTGTTTTACTTCACGTTACCCTACGTATTTCCCCCTAGGAAGTGCGTCGTTTACATCTCCAAAAAGGTTATCAAAATAGTATCCCTACATACGTACATACATATCACTAAGCTGTTCTCTGGGATTCAGAAGTTAGCTCCACACAGAAAAACCAAACTACCAGATAACTTTTAACATTAATTACTTATTGTTGCCGTATCAAACTCCTCCATTTACAGCGATCTTGACATACAACTCGGGCTTCACTGGCATCCATTACACGACGCACATAAGATATTCTACACTTCATGCTGATGATCTTTTTCTCATGCAGACACTTCTGAATCTGATCCTCCCATGACTTCCATGGCCTTCCTCTGCCTTTCCTTCCTGCCACTTGGGCTGAAAATTTTTCCTTAGTAAGCATCTCATCACTCATTCTTTCAACATGCCCAAACCACCGAAGCATATTAGTCTCCACCCTGCTAACAACATCTTGCTTCACATTATGTTGTTAGTAAGGTGGAGACTAATATGCTTTGGTGGTTTGGACATGTTGAAAGAATAGGGCGATGAAAATTTAGTTGTTCTCCTCTCTTCGAATTCTTTAGTTTAAAGCATCTTTTTAATGTTTGTACGGCCAGGGGGCTAATGCGAAGGTGGATAGATATTAACTGAGCGGTCACTACTAATTGCTCTACTGTTTGTTTTCTTTACAAATAGGGGATTTCAATACGAAAAGTGGGGTCAAAAGCTACACCAGCGTTCTTAACACTGCCACAGGACAGTGAAAGTGCAGGAAGTGGCCGAAGACTGCTTTCTAGGAGAGGAGTGTAAGGCAAAGTTGCTGGCTTGAAGGAAGGAATTTCAGGAGGAGGGGGAGGTATTGTGTCTGCGTGGCACCACGTTAAAATTTGATTTAGATAAACAAAACGGCATTTTCCTTTAAGCTGTTCAAGTACAGTGCTATTTATGTAAGCAAAAAGGCAAAATTTTGAAATGCAGTTTAAGACAATACATTCAGAGCCAGCAAAAAGTTGAAGGCGGACAGTATAGTAACACTTGTACCTTACACCAGTGTCGTAACTAGTCAGATCAGTGTACGTGTGTGTGCGTCCATGTGGAGGGAGTGGGGATTGCACGAATTCCTTTGTAGCGGGTAGCAAAGAGCATTAAAAATTCGTTCTTTCAGTGTTTCGTAAAAAGGAAAAAAAGATTGCTATCAAGCTTGCCCCACTAAAAATAATGCTCGCCCACCCGCACTGAGAAAAAAAAGTTTGTTTGAAACAACAAAATAGTTTTGTTGAGCTGTTTTGTCTATTTATTCTGTTGCTTTAGCCAAACTCCATCAGAATTGTTTTGTTGGCAACACAAACTTATTTCGTCGGCTATATTTTGTTAATTCAACTATATGGAGGTAGCATCGACCTTACGCCAAAGAGCACGTGATTACTAGCTACTCCATAACTGCACTACCAGACTACCACTGACCAGAAGAATCTCGTTTTGCGCTTAAGATTTCGTTTTGAATTATGGCTGACATCGAATTTTTATTTGCGATCGGTTCCTGATCGCAAATAAAAATTTGCACATGAGGTAATGATAGGAGTTATAATTTATGTATAGAGCTTGATTTCATGTCCAAAGATTGGGTGATAGTACCCTGGAACACATAGAACTTTAAGAAAAATATTACGATATTTTTTTATCTAACCAAAAATGTCAGTAATCTGTTTCATCAAAAAGCTAAGGAAAACATTTAAAAAGAAATCGGATTTAGAAACATGTTACACACGCACAAAAATAGTGTCAATACAATGTTGCCATAGGAAAAAAGTTTAGGGACAAAATGGCCCAGCTACATACCTCTAAATTTTGTTGGAGCAAGAAATTACTGTCACGATAACAATATGTTTGGTTGCAGCAACAAAACGTTTTATCACGATAACAATACATATTGTTAGATTAAACAAATTCCCCAAAATCGAGCTAGGTGTTTTGTTAAATGAACAAAACGTTTTTGTCATGATAACAATAAATTTTGTAGAATCAACAATAATTTTCAGCAAAATACTTTTGTGAATTCAACAAGCATTATTGTTGACTGCATATCGACAAAATGTTTTGGTTGATTCAACAAATGTTTTGCTGAATTAACAAAACGTTTTTCTCAGTGCGTCGCCCCTCCAGATTTTGAAGCCTAGCGACGTCCCTGCTCATATTGTACGTTACTCTACATCCTGGTTAACTTCATGAAATACGATTTAAGATTGGAGTGGTAATGCGTTTAATTGGCACAAGAAACGAAATATAATTTGCCGAGGTTTTGCACATCTACGGATGGCTGTGTCAAGGCTAATAGTTTGTTTACGCTTTTAGTCTTGACAAAGCCATTCGTAGATGAGCGAAAGCTCGGCAAATTATATTTTGTTTTTTATGCCAATTAAACGGATTATTACTTCAATGTTATATATATGCTTGGTGTATTAATCAGTTGTACTATGCATGAAATACTGTAGACTAACTTAAGTCTTTAAAAAAAATACTGAAGGGTACAACTTTGTTTTTCAGTTACAATTTCTATTTTTTACATCCCTCAGAGCATGAATTTACACTCCTGGAATAACCATTCTGGGAGGGCAACCACTCTCCCTGCCCTACGGCCCTGAGGGTAACTAACTTTCTGCCAAAAAGTGTAAATTTTACTAATAGGAATTTGAACGCATCCTTATTTGTTCTTATTCAACCGATCAATGGCCAAATATTACAACATTACACGTACGCTGCACTGCGTTTCACGTGATCAGTGCATCTAATATTTAGTTCTATCATTTGAGCATCCAACGTACTGTTCGTTAGCTACTTCATGAGTCACTTCTTGTCTGCGGCTGTTGAACATCGTTACTGTTGCTGACTCGCACATGTAAAACAACGCGCGTGCGTAATTGGATGAATCCGCTTAATGACAAAGTTGCGATAAAGATTCTCGTAGCTCTTTAAAAACCGTTGAAAGCAGAGTGAATAAAGACGACAGCTAAGATTAATTAATCTTTCTCCCAAGGCATGCTGTAACTGCCGTTTGTCGGCCTGTTTCCTAGGAAATTGTTCTTCCTCACGGCGCATACTGTTTTCCGTTGAATTTGTAAAAGAAAATAATTAAGCCCTACTGGTGTATTTAGACGTCAGCGAAGAACGACGCTGTTAACGCAGGGAGAAGAATTTGAATACTTGCCAAAATAATCATCGGCTTAATGCCATGTATGGCTAATGTCATTTTCCCTAATGAAGCACGGGAAGAATGCTGGCAAAATATTTTTGCAAGAAATCCCTCCACTGCGTCGTTATCAGCTAAAACAAAAAGGCCATTTATTATAAGCCACAAGTTCGTTTCGGCTCTGTAGCTTTTCCCACATTAATTCTTTCGTTTCAGGGGGTTTAACGTCCTCTGTGAGCATCCAACGCTGTGAGGCTCCCTTCCATAATTTAGGACCGCTGCGCAGTGGCCCAACAGTCAGAGGCGCCGGTTTCGAATCACTCGTCCGAGATGAGCCCTAGTTCCAGTCCAAGGTAAAGCACGGGTGGTGAGTTTGTCCCATGGCGCTGATTCGGTAGTGGCTCACCAGTGAGGCGACGCAAGAGCCAAAATGGCTTGTTGCAGCGATAAGCCAAAGTCGGTGTAGTTCAGTCGGAAGAATAACTGGCTCCGGGGCGAGGATACATGGTTTCGAATATCACCATCGGTAAAAAAAAGCCTAATTTGATACATTGATGCCCGAATGTCAAAATGAATCTCCTGGCCGTGAGGTTCGAGAATAATGTGTGATGCTTCTACCACACGTCTTCTGGAATTAATGATAATTCCTTCTTCTATGAGTAGTGTCAATATGGGGGTAATGCGCCAGAAGCCTCATATTCACACTACCTCTACGCTTCGAAAAATATGTGATGCTTCTTCCACACATAATAAACAATTCCTTCTTACACAGTGAGCTCTCCTCCAAGCATAGTTTGTGGAGGACCAGAAACATGCGATTTCGTACCCCTGCCTTTCTCAAGAGGCTGGGGGAGGATATACACCGATGAGCCTTTACATTATGACCACCTACCTAATAAGCTGTTGGACCCCCTTTATCCCGCAAAACAGCGGCCACTTGGCGAGGCACTGATTCGATGAGGTGGCGATGGGTATCCTGGGGTATCTGGTACCTTAATGTCAACAGCAGCTCTTCCAGTTCCCGTACATTTCGTGATGGTGGTGATTTAGCGCGAACCAGCTTTTCCAAGTAGAACCACAAATGTTCGATTGGGTTCATTTCAGGTGAATTTCAAGGCCAGGATATTAACAGAAAGTAACCAGCATGTTCCTCGAACAACTCCTTGACGATTTTGGCAGTGTGCATAGCGCCATCACCAGCAGTGAACACAGTGGCCATGAATGGGTGAACTTGGTCCGTAACTATGTTCGGATACCTTACAGTTGTCAGGGATTATGCTATTAAGATAATGGGGCCTAAAGTGTCGTAAGAAAATATCACCCACAGCATAACACCGCCGCCGGACTGTTTCCACCCAACATTGCATTCAGGTGCCATAGCCTTCACTGGTGATCTGCATATTCGCGCTCGGCCGTCTACGTGATGCACCAGGAATCTAGGCATATCAGATCAAGCCACTTTCTTCCAGTTATTCACGGTCTCATCTCGATGATCTTGCGCCCATTTCATGCGTTGTTGGCGATGGCGTGCAGTGAGCATGGGTATCCGGCTGAGTCTTCGGTTACGCAGGCCCATGAGTAAAAGGCTGCGATGAACTGTGTGCTGTGACACATTGCCCTGATCACCATTGTTGTAGCTGCGCGTGATTTGTCGCACTGTGGCCCTTGCGGTTGCTGTGAACAATGCGCGACACTCTCCGCTTCCCTCTGGCATCAATGATCTGCGGACGACACACAGCTGGACGATGGTTTGCCGTTTGGTCATCTGTGTACCTCTTTGATACTTACTCACTACAGAGGCGCGTGAACAACCCACAAGCCGCGCCGTTTCCGCGATCGTAGTTCCGAGGTGCCGTGCCATCACAATTTGTCCGTTATCAAACTTCGATAAATCGGCAGCTTTTCTCATTCTGACTCGGAACATTCTACTATTCGAAAGCTGGTCCTCGGGTTGTATATATACTGCTCTGTGAACTTCACCTGCGCCACCGTTTGGTCTCCAGACACACTCATTTCCCTAGGTTGGTGGTGGCCAAAATGTAATGACTCATCGGTGTACGTGGCGTATCACTGAGGTGACGCTAGAGTCAGAATGGCAAGTTGCAGCGATAGGCCAAAGTCGGCGTAGCTCAATCGAGATAATCCAAAGCGAAGAGACGTGGGTTTGAATTCATATAGCTGCAAAAAGGCTTTATTTTCACACTGTCCTTTCCCTTGAATCATTGAACCTACGTTAGGGACAGGTGACTGCTTATAGCCTTGGCCGCGTCGTTGGCCGAGTGGTAAGAGGCGTTGCCCTCTAATCATTCGTCTGATATGTGCCCGGGTTTGAATCCTTGTGAGGCACGCATTGTGCGCTTGTCTTACAGCACTGGGTCTTTCTCTTCCCTGGAACTAGTGGCCCAAAATTAGGACGGATTACTACTCATAGCCCGTGGTGTTGCTCACGGCGAACGTTAAACACGCACGCACACAAGTTGCTTATGACCTTCCAAGTTGCTTGTAGTGGTCGATAAAGTCTCCCACCCCAGAAATAAGCCTCCGAGCTAGGCCCGGGTTAAATCACGGACGAGGCATGCGTGGTGTTTTTGTACCATGGCACCGGCTACGCTGCCAGGTCCTTGAAAGCAATTAAACCACGAAATAATTCCTTTTAGGGATCTGTGATGCTTTCAGAGCCTGCTACCAAAGATGGAACGGACCTTTCCACAGCATCTCAAACATTTTCTAAAGGGCTCATGTCTGTTAAACGGGAAGTCCATTCAATGGTGGGAATTGCTGTGAAATGCTGTTCTAACCAACTTAAACTAGTATGTTTTCCAGTTGGCCCTAATTTCCGTACTATTAAATTTTTGCAATAATAGAAAAGACTTGCTTAAACCCTCCAGGTGGCAAGAACGCATATATACCTTCGGATATTTCTGGGCACAAAGGGGCGACGACTTAATAATACACTGGCGGAAAGTGAAAAAAGAACACCAAGAAGGAGACGCCTGATACCAACGAAATTTAAACAGCATAATAACGGAATACAGAGGATAACGTGATCAAAACATTATGGCAAAATACAGCTGTATTTGCTGGTAAACTGAAAAATAACATTTCGATGCAACATGGTTAGTACGAGGTTGAACCGCCATGAACTGCGTCACACTGTGCAATTCTGGCATGGAGTCTGTAGTACAGATGTTGGATGTAAGTTTGGGGTATTGAGTTCCAAGCATCCTCAACCTGGACGCGTAAATCGGGGATGGTCGTGGCTGGCCGTAGAGACCGGATAAGTCGTTGTCCCATAAAATCTCACACATGCTCAATGGGGGACAAATCCGGTGAATGTGTAGGCCATGGAAGTTGTCTCACACCCTGAAATGCATGTTGCGTTGCACGTGCCGTGTGTGGGTGTGCGTTATCTTGCTGGAAAATACCACGATAGACCGACCTTACAAATGGCACAACAACGGGCTGAATGATGTTTTTGATGTAGGAGGTGCTGTTTAACGTACCCGGTACAAACACTGGTTGTGTACGGGAGTGATAGCTGATCGCTCCCCACACCAGGAGACCAGGTGTAGGCTCTGTGTGTCGCTGGCGGATGCAAGAAGGGTGGAGACGTTCCCCTGTGCGTCTGCGAACACGCATACGGCCATCGGAGGCTCCCAAGCAGAATTTGCTTTCATCGCTGAACACGACAGATCGCCATTGCGTTCTCCAGTACAGATGTCGGCGACACCACTGCAGCCGTTTCTGACGGTGGGCTGGAGTCAGAGGTACACATGCCAGAGGCACACGTGCACGTAGTCCTGCATCCAGTAGACGGTTGCGGATTGTTCGCACAGTCACCTCAGGTGCAACGGCAACTCGGATTTGTGTCGCAGTGGATGTTCTGCTTGACAACGCCGCTCTTCTTCATATGCGTCGATCGGTCCGCTCATCAGTCCGTCTGTGACTCCCGGTTCCACGTCTTCTCGTGTGGGAATGTTCCTCGGACCATCTACGCCACCATCGTACCACCACCGATACTTCCCGTCCAATTTGCTCCGCAATACGACGATACGACCACTCGGCCGCGCGGAGTCCGACTAGACGACCTCTCTCAAAGTCTGATAACTGCTGAAATCGTGCACGTCTTCCATGTCCAGGCATTGCAGCTTCTTCAGGGTCTTCGCACGTGTCCGTATGCCGACGACTGATTACATTCACTTTGCCGTACTCCTTAAATACCACCGACGATAATTTGCATATTATGCCGTGCTGTGGCGTAAGCGCTCACCGGTTGGTCCCGAAATTAACATCATACCTACGTAAACTCGACCCCATTAACATATGTAAATTTCATGATCGTCCGCCAATTCCTTCTTGGTGTTCTTTTTCAATTTCCGCCAGTGTATGTTCATCGAAAACCTGTTCGAAAGCCTCGACAACGCAACATTGCGTCGAAAACATTTTCAGGCACATAGTGGCGGGAACGCATATATGCGCATCTTAACGACGACGAATACTACAGAAAGACAGGACGCTTTTAGGGGAGTGTCCTGTTATGCATGTGGCAAAATTTCACACTGCCACTTCCAAAGCTCCTGCCACCTGGAGGGTTAAAACAGCATCTCTCTGTAAAATAGGCATGTGTTTCTTTGCATGTAAGCAGAACTACCGGAAGTGTCACCTTTTGAACTGTCATGTTTTCCTTCGGCTAAAGTGTGCTGGTATCAAACTTTCTCAATGAGAACAGGCCTGATTTTTTTAGATACATTTTTGGCTAAAGACTGTTGGGAGCTGGTGTTCCTCTAATAGAGTAGTCACTGTCTTAAGGTGATTCTCTGAGTATAAGCTCATTCATATTTCCGATTTGCGTAAGAATCATTCCACTGTATTCTCAAGGAGATAGCATCTGTAAGACCAGTGCAGAGTGCTGATCTCAAACGAGGCGCCTTTAAGTGTGGATTCCTGAAAAGGCATTATAATTTCAATATCGATTTTTCACTAACGGTTAGACCATTTCCTAAGTGATAGGTTGTTGCTGATGGAATGTTGAAATACTGATGGAAACTTTGAACACCCAGAAAATACGGGGCAAAATAAACTTTATTAATCAAAATACACGGTCGTATCAGAACAATATGACCACCTGCGGAAACACAGTGTATCCGCCCAGGCGCGTCACAGAGTGCACGTGACAAAGTCGACCACACGGAGATATAAGCGGCCGGCTAGAACATACGAGCTATAGTGTTTTACGTGAGCTTAATTTGCAGAGATAGTGATTTGACGGACGTTCAAAAAGGAATGATCATCGTCTACAGCGCCAAGGGTGGAAGCATCTTCAAAACAGCAGCTTTCGTGGGCTGTTCGCGAGGTGCTGTAGTAAGGGTGTACCAAAAAGGGACCGCTGGCACACCGAGTACCTCCCGACGTCATAACTGTGGAACCCCGAAGGCTATCGACCGCAGACGAGAACGTCGCTTCCGTCGACTGATAAAGGGCAATCGACACGCAACAGTGCAGCAATTGATCCCACAAATGAACACTGGGGCACCCAGGAACATGCCCCCGGTAACAGTAGAGCAAACCCTGTTACGCCTGAGTCTCCGGAGTCGACGCTGCGTTAAGACGCCCATGTTAACCCAAATCCATCGGCACCGGCGCCTGCAGTTCGCATGAGACTACCGTCATTGGGCAGTGGAAGAGTGGGAAAAGGTTGCCTTCTCCAACGAATCGAAGTTTCTACTACACAGAAGTGACGTGCGGTAGAGAATACGGCGTCAGACACACGAGAACCAACACTCGGAAACGCTTGTCGGTCAAGTACAGGCCGGCGGTGGCAGTGTGCATGCCTGGGGATGTTTTCCTTGTATGACCTGGGACCGCTGGTACCACTGGATGGGTCCCTGAACGCCAATGTCTACCTACCCATCCTCGCTGACCACAAACATCTCTTCATGTTGGACGTTTACCCTGGTGGCGATTGTGTCTACGAACAGGACAATGTGCCGTACGACGTCGCTAACGGGATGCGTGGTTGGTTTCACGAACACGAAAGCGATGTCTCCGTTCTCCCTTGGCCGGCGAAATCACCCGATCTCAATCCCATAGAGCACTTACGGGACTATTTGGATCGACAGGTTCGACGTGCCGACCCACAACTACGTCATCTCCGGGACCTCTGAGCTCTTCTGCAGTCCAATGGGCACATGTGCCTCGGGTAACCTTCCAGGACCTTATTACGTCCATGCCGCGCTGTCTCGCCGCTGCAATCTGAGCCAAGGGTGGTTATTCCCGTTATTAGGGAGGTGGTCATATTATTTTGATACGACTGTGTAATCACCGCCAGCTACAACACACTTCTTACCAGCGAGACACAGGATTTTGTATTCCGACGTGAAGAAATGCGCTTCCAGATGCAAATAAGCTTTATTAATCAAAATAATCACCGCATGGAGCAACACACTTCGTACCAACGAGACATAAGCTTTTGTATGCCGTCGTGAAGAAATGGGCTTCCGGAGGCAACAAAGTTGTGGAATGCGGTTTCAACTGATGTTTGATTGCTAAACGATTTACTCTGTATACAGGTGTCCAGGTGCTTGAAGAAGAGACAATCCCAAGGGGACAGATCAGGCGAATCAGGTGGATAGGCCTATAGCGATTGACAAGTGCTGGATGTTTGGTGGACGGTTTGTTTTCAATTCATAATGTTAAGTTTTTGACAGTACTCGCCTGCCGTGTTAATTGGACCAGTTTGACGAGTGGATCACACCAGCTGCTGACCACTAAACACTGACCATCGTCTTCCTAGGATGGAGTACGGACTTCGGAACTTCACCACGGTCGAGCCATTGCGTCGTTTGTCAGCGACTGTCATGTAGCATACATTTCTCATCACACGTGATGAGGAGCCCCAAAATGTCATTCGTTTGGTTGCGGATAAGCAGAGAAGAGCGGACATCAGATCGTAGAGTTTTGTGCTGTTACGTCAACTCAGGTGGGAACCATTTATCCACCTTCCTCACTTAGCCTATGGCAAGTAAATGTCGGGAAATAGATGCATGGGATACTCTGCGTTTCTCGCACCGTTTGACGTCGATCGGTCTCTATCAAGACCTCTAACTCGGCATCATCGATAGCTCCTTCTAATCTACGACGGGGATCATTTTCGAGCCTCATATCGCCGGACACGAATGTAGCAAACCAACGTTCTGTGGTCTTGTGTTCACTAACGGCGCTTTCACTAAATGCTGTGTTGATGGCAAACTGTCCCCGATGCACGGTATCCAAGTTCACACTCATATAAAAATGACTCGAATTTGGGTCTGATCCATCGTTCTTTTCAGTGTGGCCCAATCTTCTTGGAACTGATGCCAATGACGAAATGATCAAGGCTTTATAGCCAGCAACCTTGAAGCTTAAAATGTGCACTATGTTATCAAACGTACACTGAAGAGCAATTTACTTAGAGACAGCTGGCGTTATGCAAATGTGGCGCTGTGGGCGGCCCTGTAAACGGAAACGACATGACGTATGCAGCGATCCAACAATATAAGGAGTGATTCGACCGGAATCAGTAAGAGTCGGATGCAGTAGGAGAAAGACGAAGGATCTAAGCACATTTTATCGTGGGCAAATTGTCGGGGCCCGATGAATGGGTCCCTCCATCTCGGAAGTTGTGCAGGCACTGGGATTTTCACGAGCCACTGTGTCACGGGTGCACCGTGAGTACACCGAATCCGGTAAAACCGTTCCTGCAAGGGCCAACTGCCGTGGACAACAGCGTGGGGATGAGCGGGGTGATCGTCGGCTAGCTCGCATTGTAACAGCGGATAGACGGGCCACAGTGCAAGCAATCCTTCGGCAATTTAACGCTGGTGCACAAAAACGTATAAGCAGCCACACCATCCAGAACCATCTCCTCGCTATGGGGTACAGAAGCCATCGTTGCACGAGGGTACCGCTGCTGACCGCACATCACAGGTTGCAAAGATTAGCATGGGCGCGGGAACATCGCCACTGGACCCTAGACATGTGGAAAAATGTTGCCTGTACTCATGAGTCGAGATTCACGTTGGTACATGCGGATGGCAGAATACGAGTACGGCGCAAACTACATAAGGCGACGGATCCTTCTTGCCACCAGGGTACTCTTCAAGCTAGTGGGGGTGGCATTCTCGTCTGGGGAATGTTTACGTGGACTGAAATAGAACCCCTGGTACGTGTGACATCGTCCCTCACAGGTCAACGTTACCGGAATATCCTGGACGACCATTTGCTCCTGCTTGTGCGTCTTCAACATCCCACTGGGGACCTCATCCTGCAACAAGACAATGCAACGTGTCATCGCTCCGGAACTGTATCCGAATGGTTGGATGGACACTCCACCGACATGACCTCCCTTCCTTGGCCAGCTAGGTCACCTGACCTCAATCCCATCGAGCACATCTGGGATGCCATCGAGAAAGATGTTCGAGGCTCTGCTCCCCCCCCCCTTCCATCAAATCTTCGTGAACTGTGGGAGCTTGTTCAGGGGTCGTGGATCCGTATGGCTTCTCAACGCTTCCGGCGTCTTGTCGAGTCCATGATGATACGAATCGCCGCCGTCATCAGGGCGAACTAGACAGGTATTTCTAATTCAACGTTACTAGACAGGTATTTCTAATTCAATTGCTCTTCAGTGTATTTGGACACCACAGTTTTGGGACAAATGGCTTTATTACACCAATTAGTAGTTAGTCCGTCCACCTTTTTTTGTTTGTATGACAGCGGCAACACGTCGAGGCATACTATCAACCAATTTCCGGTAGGTCTCAACAGGAATGGCTCGCCATTCGTCCTGAAAATCTGCTGCCGTAGTGGACAGCGAAGATGGTCGTTGTGGTCGATTTCGTATCCGTCCCTTTAGTTCATCCCACAGTCATTCTATGGGATTAAGATCAGGAGTCTGAGCAGGCCAGTCTAACAATTCCACCACGTTTTCAAGAAATCAGTCCTGCACACGCCCTGTAGTGTGGCAGGGAGCTCGATCGTGTTGGAAAAGACAGCAATCATTTCCATAATTCTGCCACATTGCTGGTAAAGCAGAATCATCCAAAACGTCGAGGTACACTTCAGAGTTCAGGATTTGTGACATAATAACCAACTGCCAGAGTCCCATCCACGAAAAACAAATCTGCATCACGATGGAGCCTCCGCCGAACTTAAGAGTTGGAAGAAGCAGTCCAGCGAAAATCGTTCGCCGGGTTGTCGCTAAATCCAAACACGCCCATCAGACTGGATGAGTGAAAGGCGTGACTCATCACCCTAAATAACAGCTTTCCAGTCGCTCGCACTCCAGGAAAGACGGGAGGGACGCACATCACTCTAAACGGCGCCTCGTAATCACGGTAGTAGTGTGTGGCTTGTGTTCTGCTGTCCCTTGAAGCTCTTCCCATGCTGTGAGCTGGCATAATAGCTTAAAAAATGCCTCGAATTCCGACAGTACATAGTAAGACGTATGTTACCCCTAGGCGCTGCTCTACCATAATAACCCACACTCTGCAACTCTCTGTGGATATTTATGGCACAAACCCATCGATTTCAAGCATTTTTTACTTCAGAAGCGATGGAAACGACAGAGGAAGAACGGGATTTCTTAGCACTTTTTACCACGCTTCTTCTATCACCTTCCGTCAGTTTGTGCGGCCTTCCTGATTTTTTTTTTTTTTTTGCACCGTCCTGCTTTCATCTCTTCAAGGCATCACTTACAATCGAGTTTGGTAGGTTTAGTTTAGCTGCAATGCTCCGCATGGAAACGTTACTCAAATGACATCCTATGATTAGCCACGCTGGAACTCGGAAAGTTCACCGTCACGCGACATATCCGCTTCGAAACTACTATGAGAACATCTCAGCTTTATATACGTAGATCCCCACTCAAAACGCATCATTCTTGCTCAACCGTTCTTTGCACTTATGCAAATATTTGGTAGTGTCCGAATACTTTTGGTAACATAGTGTACGTATGACACGTCACGTCACGCATTGTGTTAATTCCTAACTTACCTACCAATATACTCGAGACTGCAAAATCTGACATTGCATTTGCAACAGCCTAATACATAGTTTGATTAAAGAGACTGCCACAGTTGAAACCGGTTATACATCGGGAAATCATGTCGTTTTCTGATACTGCAATGTCTTGAAGATTTGATTTGACAAAATCAGGGCTCGATTTAAGCGGTATTGCATCGTAAATTGCGAATCAAATCGACCTGAATCGCTCCGCAGATATGACTTTGCTTCCCATACATTGCGATACATTTCATTTTGTTCTCCCGTTAGGCTGGTCTTCAGTGATCTTTTCGAACTTTTACGGTGGTTGCTGTGGCCCTTATGACAATATTACTTTTTGCGCCCAAAGATGATGTCCTCTTCTTTTTAAAGTATTTCGGCGGACAGAAGTTCTTCAAGGTTAATTGCTGTTAATAGGTGAACCTCAAAGACCCGAAGAAGAGGATCAGTTATAGATTTCCAGACATGACAAGTGTTACAGTGAAATGTCTGAAGGTTTTTTTTTTTTTTTTTTGATTGGAGGTTTAACGACCACCGTGAGCAACTCAATGGGCTATAAACAGTCGCCCGTCCCTAATGTAGAGTCACTGGTTCCAGAGAAAGGAGAGAGCCAGTGCCGTAAGACAAACACAACATCCATGCCTCACCGGGATTCGAAGTCGGACCTTTTTCGGACGAATGATCAAAGGCCATCGCTTAGACAACTGTGCCACCGGGGCGGCTGAAGGTTTTAGATGTAGCATTATGGCCAAAAGATCCTGATTCCCTTAAAAGATTTGGTCAAGATGAAATTAGGCACATAATTCAACATTGTGTCTTATTACTACAAGACAAGAACGGGGGAGCTTAAGGAATTCTGGCTCCAGAATACGGCGACTTCATCAAGAGAAGACTTGTGGTTCTTCATTTTAAAATCCAAAAGAAATATCTACTGTAATATTTATCATCTTTTTGAAAAACTTCTAGCTTTGCCAGTGTCTAATGCGATTGTAGAGAGGCTAAGGTTATGTGGCACCCATTACTCTTCCTTCTGTTTTTCCTACATGAGTCGCTATCGCAGCAGTCTTAGTGAATCTTAGCTGGAAAATTTAATGCGCATATCTGTTGAAAGACCATCTATGGACAAATTTTCACCTGATGAGGCTGAAATTTTTTCAACCAAACCACGTAGGCTCAACGATAGCCATATGGCAAAAGGAAATTTTGGACGTTGAAGAGGAGCAGCTTTGAAAAAGGTAATAAATAAACAACGTATCTAAAATTTCTTTCCATTAGGTGTACAAATAAGTTTTAAAGCGTTTTAAAACAACGCAACATCTAATTTGAGAGAAAACAACAATACCTTTACGAATCAAAATATGGCCGCCCCGGTGGCGCAGTGGTCTAAGCGATGGCCTCTGATCATTCGTCCGAAAAGGGTCCGGGTTCGAATCCCGGTCAGGCATGGATGTTATGTTTGTCTTACGGCACTGGCTCTCTCCCTTCCCTGGAAGCAGTGACCCTAAATTAGGGACGGGCGACTGCTTATAGCCCATTGAGTTGCTCACGGTGGTCGTTAAACCTCCAATCAAAAAAAAAAAAAAAAAAAAAAAAAAGAATCAAAATATGCGCCGCCGCCATTATCTATCACCTTCCGCCATCGGTCGGGCAGCTGACGGATTCCAGCCATGAAGAATACTTCGTTGTGTGACGCGATGAAGTCGTCAAACCATTTTTGCACTTCGTCACATGTCCGGAACTGTACAGCAGACAAACCATGTTGGATCGATTGGAACAAATGATCATCTGAAGGGGCTATGTCGGGACTATACGCTGGGTGCTCCAAAACTTCCCAGCCAAGCGTCAATAACGTTTCCTTGACCAATTTCGCGCGTTGCCATGCAGTAATTTCATTGAACGCAATCATTTGCCTGTGAATGGACGTTTCCGACATATTTCCTGGTTCAATCGCAGCAATTGTTGCTTGTAGCAATCAGCAGTAACAGTTTGGCCCTGTTTAAACAGTTCATAATAGAGCACACCCTTCATATCCCACCAGATGCACAGCATAACTTTTTTGAATGAATGTTGCGTTTCGTGTCGAAGTCGTTGCTTCACCGGGGTCTACCCAGTGTTTTTTGCATTTGGGATTGTCGTACCATATCCACTTTTCATCAGTCGTAACGATTTTCCACAGGAAAAACTTTCTGCGTTGTTTATTCAACAGATTCAAACACTTCATGACACGCTCATTCTTGATCCTCTGGCTCAGGTTATGTGACACCCATTTTCCTTCCTTCTGAATCTTTCCCACTGCGCGTAAACGATTGGAAATGGTTTGTCAAATTACCCCCAGTTGTTCAGCTAGTTCTTTTTGCGTTTGAGATGAATCTTCATCCAGCAGTTCTTGAAGTTCCTCATGTGCAACCCTCTGCGGACGCTGCTATGTTCTCAATCGCTAACTACAAAATCACCTGCTTTAAACCGTAAAACTCACACGTGCTTTTCGATACAATATTCTTCCCCAGAACAGAACAGATCGATGTAAATCCTTTTGAAGCACTTTTTCCTTGATGAAATTCGTAACGAATGCAGTGTCGAACAAATGCAGTATCGCTTGCCATCTTTCACCTACCGATATGCAAGTGCGTTTGACTGTTGGACAAACTTCTGTGTTACATTTTATATTCTGGACCAGTTACGGTCACATGATAACAACGCCGGGGAATATCGGATATGGGAATTAGCGGTATACGTCACACAAAAAACGCTTTAAAACATATTTGTACACCTAATAGTTTGTTTTCGAGCAGGTACTGGGCTGCGATCATGGGGTAATGTCTTAGTGCTAATCAAAAATTTTCGTAAATCAAACCCTGGACGAAACGTAGTAGATCGTAAACGTATGAACCAAACTTCGAAATCAAGAAGGGCGACGGGTGGGCGAGAATGATTTTTGCTGGGGAAATTTTGATAGCAACCTTATTTACGAAACACTGAAAGAATGAAAGAATTTGTTTTCCTCCTTTTTCTACGGGCTGCAAAGGTATTCATGCGATCTCCACCTTCCCCCTGCTGGATACGTACTCATTAATTTTGGAACTGTCTTGTAGCATTTGGATTCATTTTTTTGCTAATGTTCCGTCAATCCATTTTTAACAAAATTAGTAAAACTTAAAGAGTTATATATCCTTATAATAAACATGACACACTGCCATCAGCACCAGTAACACGCCCTGATTAAAAGAAAATTTCATACCTACCCAGAAAAAACACAAGTTTTGGGAAACTGATGCCAACAGGTGGCAGTGATGGGTCACTGCTGGCTGAAATATGCCGCTCTCGGTACGGTAGCAGTCCGTCGGTGGCAGCCCTGCAGCATCGCCATGAGTTACAGGTCTCCAAGCAAGCGCCACTATTGGCCCGTAGCTGGCAACCGAAACCACCCCAACACGAGGTGGAAGCAGGGGGACGGCGCATGCGCAGAAGCAACACGTGCGCAGTCTCTCGTGGTATCAGTTAGTTGAAGACGATGCCATCGCCATCGTGTTATTTTAGCAGATGTTAAGAATAAAAAACATATGTAGAGAGGCGAACTAATTTCCTAACAAAATGCCACGTCGACGAAGGTTACCGTCGGAAGAAAATTATATAAATAATTAATGAACTGTAAGAAATAGTCAAGTACTCTCATGTATTTATAGAAACGCATTGCGTAGCAAAATTCCTGCACTAACACACATAGAATAGAGAATACAGACAGCCATGAAATAAGCCCACTCCATTCCCATGAATAACAAAAAAAAAAAAAATTCTATATAATCATTCGTTTTAATATAGGCCTACACTAAACCGCTTCAAACAAAATCCCGCAAATACATTAAAAAATCGTTATGTTGGGAAAAAAATAAGAAGTGTACGTGGACAAAATTTATCAATTATTGGAAGAAAAAAATAAAAAAGCAACACTACGTGGATATAATGTACTCATCCATGGGTTGAATACACAAGATTGGAGGAATTTGCTGCTAAAAATAGCGACAAGTACAATAAAATATCATTCATTTTAAGAACAAATGTAGCTTCGGACGGTGGAAAAAAGATACAACGTTAAAAATGTAACAGAATGTTACCTGAACGGGTAAATATATTAATTAAACAATCGTCTTTCAAGACCACAAGGAGAGCACAAAACTTTGGAAAATGTCTTTAAGTTGGTACACTCGTTGAAAATAAGTGAAGTTCCCTTAAGTTAAAAAGACAAACAATCGTTACGTTGGAAAAATAAATTTATGAATTATATGAATCAGACATTTATGAAAAATAACTCGCAATGCTGTAAAATTAAAAACAGAACCCTTCGTTTCACATCGCGCAAGGAAGAGACTCACCTTGAAGCAAGCGCTCGGGCGTGGCAAACTAGTGTAGTGACTAAAGTCTTCGTTAGGAAACAGGTTGTCGTTAGTTCGATGCTACACGGATCCAATCGGGCGTTTTTCAGGACCTCGAGAGAAAATTTTCCCAGCACCGTGCCGTCATACAGAAATTTCGTTGGGAAAGAAAGAGGAGTTGTGCCTTTGGGAAACTGTGTTTTTTTTTTTATGGCTACTAGTGGGAAATTGGCGGACAAGATTCGGCATGCCACCAGTTACGTCACGTGATTGTCGCCTGTCACTGCCGGAAAACAGGCGGACAACATTAGGCTAGCCATCATTTATGACACGTGCTTGCAGGACCGCTTCAGGGCCGCCTGTGGCAACCACTGCCTGTGATGCATAACTGATGGCCCTGCTCTGGCATATGACAACTGATGGGGTGCCAACTGTTGGCTAGCTGCTGGCTTGAACTTCTGGCCCATGTGGTGGCCGCCGAGACATTTTATTGACGGTTTGGCAGCGGCAAAATAGTGCTGGGCCACTGCTTGCTGCCAGCGCTGGCTTGAATGCTGGCCAGCAATACTGTTTTTGCTGGGTTTGAGAAAATCCTTAAAGCAAATGTTTTTGTGGATTAGAGTTGAAAGGAAATAAGGACACGCTGACAATATCTTTCCTACCTCCTTAACTCCTTTCGTTCAAGCCAACAACCTGTCTTGCACTCATCTTTTCCAAAGTAATCGTCAGCCACGTCCTGCTCCCTCATTGCCATATAGGGCAACCTTAAGAATGCTGGGATAGCTTTATACTCCACTTTTCGTGTTGGAATCTTCTACTTAGTAGCACAAACAAACAGCAGAGCAATTACTAATTACCTCAGTGAATTCCTATTCACCCTTTTCATTCGCCTCTGATCATACTAACTTGAAAAAAAGGGCTTAAATTGAGCATTTTGACGAGCGGAGAACAACTGAATTTTCACGGCTCTGCGGAAGTTATTTCATAACCTTTCTACGGAAAAGAAACAACGCATTTCCTAAGGGGAAATACGTAGGGCTACACGATGAAAAATTTCAGACTACATTTTCAAGTTAACAAAAATTTTAATATGGCACATCTTAAACTGGGTGGGCAAGACAATTTTCAGTGTGGGATAGAGCCGCATTCCCTGGGTGACATCCCTGGTATGAACCAAGAAAGGCAGGAAAACAGTTCGATAGCTTCGATAACATCGTGCGAAGAAACTATAGAAATATTTTTCTCCAAATGCGGAGTACAAATAATCTGCTTTCAGCATGGGCGTACTGATAGTCCCCGCAAGTCCCGAAGTGCGGTGGGGCCTCATGGGTAAGAAGGCCTATAGCCCCGGAAAAAGGATTTTTCAAAATTTTCGCGGAAACTTCATATGAAACTGGTTAAAGAAATAGTCAGGGATCTCTGACGGCAGCTTTGAATGAAGTATTAAAAAGAAAATGATTTTTTGGTCTTTTTTGTATCAATGAGAATAAGGTGTTATACCTAGATATATTGCATTTGTTTACACATAACTACGCATCCTTCAGAATACACTGACGGAAAAAATAGTCCCAACACCAAGAAGTAGTTGTGTTAGATAAACGACAGTGGGTAGGCAGTGAGAGTACATCTGTAAGATGACGTCTATGCAAATTTCGCACTCGGCGCATACGTGTGGCGCTAGTAGCGCCCCTCGGAACATGCAAAGCAGGTTTGCTGTAAATACTTGCTGTAACGTTCGTGAGCGTTATTTATCGTTGAGATTCGACGTAGAGTGTTGATGTTAGTCAAGAATGCCTTTAAGAAGATGAAGAAGCCATTATCAACAGCTCACGGAGTTTGAACGAGGTCGTGTAATAGGGCTACGAGAAGGTGGATTTTCGCTTCGCAATATTGCAGAACGACTTGGCAGGAATGTAGCCACCGTGCACGATTGTTGGCAGCGGTGGTCAAGGGAAGGTACTACCTCAAGAAGATCGGGTTCCGGCCGACCACGTGGCACTACTGAGAGGGAAGACCGCCGTGTACGGCGTATGGCCGTGGCGCATCGTACCGCGTCTGCGGCAGCAATTCAAGCTACAGTTGCCACCACAGTGACACAACGAACTGTTACAAATCGGTTACTTGAAGGACAGCTCCGAGCCAGACGCCCTGTAGCGTGCATTCCGCTTACTCCAAACCACTGCCGTTTGCGACGTCAGTGGTGTCAAGCTAGAGCTCATTGGAGGACGGAGTGGAGATCTGTTGTGTTTTCTGATGAAAGCCGGTTCTGCCTGGGTGCCAGTGATGGCCGTGTGTTGGTTAGAAGGAGGCCAGGTGAGCGCCTGCAACCAACCTGTCTGCGGCCGAGACACACTGGACCTACACCTGAAGTTATGGTCTGGGGAGCAATTTCCTATGACAGCAGGAGCACTCTCGTGGCTATCCCACGCACCCTGACGGCACAGTTGTACGTCGGTCTGGTGATTCAACCTGTTGCGCTGCCATTCATGAACAGCATTCCAGGGGATGTTTTTCAACGCAGGATAACGCTCGCCCGCATACCGCTGTTGTAACCCAACATGCTCTACAGAGTGTCGACATGTTGCCGTGGCCTGCTAGATCACCAGATCTTTCTCCAATCGAGCACGTATGGGACATCATTGGACGACAACTCCAGCGTCACCCCCAACCAGCATTAACCGTCCATGTATTGACCGACCAAGTGCAACTGGCATGGAACTCCATCCCACAAATTGACATCCAGCACCTGTACGACACATTGCATGAACGTTTGCGTGCTTGCATTCAACATTCTAGCGGTCACACCGGTTATTAATGTACCAGCATTTCACATTTAAAATGGCTCTTCTCGCGCTTACATTAAGCTGTGATCTTGAAACCTTAATCGATTACATATGTTACCTATACAAATGTATTGCCGCCATTTCATTCCTCTACAACTATTTTTTCGTGGTGTTGGGATTTTTTTTCCCGTCAGTGTATAATGAGCTGAAAGGTGTTCCTCGAAGAACCGAAAAAAGAGACCTATGCCTTTTTTTTTGTAACAGAGTCAAAATCAAAGACTTTTTTTACTATGTGCAAGACATTGTGACATTATGTTAAGTGTTTGTTTTCAAGAGTAATTAATTTAAATAATATTACTCTTTCCGTACCACAATCCTTAATTATTACTTTTTCATTTGCTTACTTATTTTCTGTATTTTCGTATAAATCGGAAAGGGTCCTTAGACACTATCTATCACACGGCAGTTATGTGTTTTGTGTGTGTAAGGAATTTCAAAGAGTCTGTCTTTGGTTCTCTCAAAGAATAAACTTTGCATGATGTGATTAACTTTGGCGTAAGTGTTTTTATAATACTTTGTATTGGTATAGAACTAGGGCAATCATTTTAAATTACAACATGTGCGTTTGTGTTGTATACATCAAAGTGTCACAATTTTGAATACACACAATTGACGTGGATTAGGAACATCAAACAGAAGTCATCGCTCTTTCCACGTTTATAAGTGAGTCACGGAAAAAATTTCATCGGCCGCCACCGGGAATCGAACCCAGGGTTTTTCCAGTTACACGCCGGACATGCTACCACTGTGGCCTCGAAATCCTCCAGACTCACATACGACTAACTGCCAAACCACATGACAGGTTGCTTCTTGGAGCTCCGCACAATGCTGGAGATTCACCAAATATGGTAAGCAGCTCCAGAACAAATAACTGTGGTGCAGTGGTATCATGTCCAGCGCGTAACTGGAAGACCCTGGGTTCGATTCCCGGTGGCTGCCGATGAGAATTTTTCCGTGACTTTCATATAAACGTGAAAAGAGCGATGACTTCTGTGTGATAATTTTGGTTTTACGAAATACCTATAGGTTCCAAAGATTTTGAATTTTCAAAACGCCCGTAAAGCCTAGTTAATAATATGGAATTTGAAAAATTCAGTAATTGAGTGCAAATAGACTTTGAGGGCCTCCAAAACTTTTTTTTTTTTTTTTGAAGGGGGGGGGGAGGGGGCTTCAGGTACGCCACTGGCGTTCAGACGAAATAAAACCCCTCATGGAGTCTCTGTTCGCAAAGATTTAACACCGTCACTGTGAATGCAACAATGCTAGAAGTTCGTTCTATTCATTGAGAGCTTCCGTTTGGAAGCACTGCTTCCCCAGTTGGTTTCAGGCCTCGGTTACGCTACCAATTCATCATGCGAGCCTTTCGCACGGCCCTGGCTCGAAGGAAGCCGGTAGGCAGAGAGCAATGGAAGGGGAGAGGTTACAAGTTCTTAATCAATTGCTTTTCATGTGCATGCCACCTACTCTGAAATCAATGACGTCATCATAAAATTATACAGTACTTTCATCTTAACGAGTGTAAAAGAGAGAGAGAGAGAGAGGGGCGAACGGAAGGAACAGAGTCCTATCGATAAATTCCCAGGAGATTTTTTTAATTCTCCTTCCTGGAGCGGCGCGCATTTTAATCGGATCTGACTCATCTCTAACAAAAGAGGTGCAGCAGCGAATTAGGAACGGCATCGTTTTCTAAAGGAAGCAACCTTGTTGGTAGAAGTCAAATTTGAAAGGAATTGAAAATATTTCTTAAAGCGGGATTTATCATAAGAAAAGAAACTTAGTTGCATAGCATTCTTCAAAGTACAGTAAAACTTCTAAAACTCGAACTTTTATGAGCCGAATTTTTCCATACCTCGAAGAATTGCGGCATTTTGCACAAAAATTTCTCTTTTTTCATAGATTTTTTTCTTCTATAAATCAAATTTCTTAAACTCGAACTTTTCTATAACTCAAAACGTTGTTTTGTGAAAAAAATCCTATTCCAAAACTCGAATTAAAAAAAAGAAAAGTCCACCTGTGGCTAGTCTCTTAAGTGCTGGGGGTCAAACAAGATTAGGTCAAAATCAAACAAGATCAGCTGAACAAAGGATCCCCTCTCCCATCCACCCTGTGAAGGGTGTGTTTTAATCCCTTCCAGGTGGACCATTTTCGGGGATTTAGCCCCTAGCTACAAGGTCTGTCCAGTAGCGGGCCGCGGATGACCCAGTGGTCAACGTTCGTGACTGCCACGGAGGAACCTCAGGTTCGATCCCTGCAGGTACGAACCAATAAACATCCGCCGTGCCTCGGATGGAAACGTTAAGCTGTCGGACCCCGGGTACTGGCCCCCGGTAATAAATAGAGACGTCTTTCTCCCCTTTCTACCTCGCTTCCGTGTGACTTTCCTATAGGACACTCTAGCACAAAACTCCTAGTTTCCTATTTCTAAGGAATGTTTAAGACCTGGGGTCAGACACTCCCTTCCTGACGTTGACGTTTTTTTTTTTTTTTATTGGGGGTTTACCGACTACCGGGAACAACTCAACGGGCAATAAGCAGTCGCCTATCCCTAATTTAGGGCTGCCGGTTTCAGGGAAGGGTGAGATCCAGTGCCGTAAGACAAACGCAACATCCACGCCTCACCGGGATTTGAACCCGAACCAATCTCGAACGAAAGGTCCGAAGCCAGCGCTTAGACCACTGCGCCACCGGGGCGGCGACGTTGGTATGACGCGGTATATCATTATCGCTCTGAATACATAAAACGAGGGGGCGGGGGAGGCTAGTTCTTAGTGCAATGCTAACTCAGTGCACATATACAGGGGTTGGACAGAATAATGTGAACACCCAAGAAAAGAAGGTTTTACGTACCTAATTGGGTGTGGGACCACCTTTGGCATTCAAAACCGCGTGAATCCTCCTTGGAATGGACGCATACAAATCCTGGATTGTGGTTAGTGGGATGTTACACCATTCTTCATGCAAATACTGCTCCAGGTCCCATAGAGATGCAGGACGAGGATAACGGGATCTTACTCTGTTTTCCAACACAGACCACAGTGGCTCGATAATGTTTAAGTCTGGTGATTGGGAAGGCAAAGAAAGTGTGGAAGTTCGTCCTCATATTCCTCAAACCATGATTGGACATTCCGAGCTGTGTGAATTGGGGCGTTATCATCTTGATAGATGGCATCCTCTGCAGGAAACGATACCTGAGCCATTGGATGGATGTGGCCGGTCAAATGGTTTGGACACTGATAGACTCGGTCGCAGACTAGGTTTTGCAACGAGCACGGTATGCTGGTATGACAGTAGACACAGTAGCTCTCGGTGCCCTGGCGACTGTTGTCACGGAGGCACCAACTAGCTGGCCACCAACGATTAGCCCCCTTTCGAAGTCAGTTAGGTCGCTCATTTCGTCGTCACACTGAAAGAAAGTTTGCAAAAAGACACTTTAAATGCACTTAAACATGACGTTGAGGTTCTAAACGAAGCTATTACAACCCAAAAATGGTGGATACCTTTGCGTATTGCGACGTACGCAGCTGCATTGAAAGTCACGCATCTGAGTGTGGTGTTCACATTATTCTGTCCAACCCCTATATTTGGTGAAGTTACTTCGGTTCTTTATTTATTTATTTATTTATTTATTTAGCTACAATTTCATACCACACCTCAACAAAACAGAATTTAGTCCATACGCACCCAGGACTACATTTACAACCATGATAATCAACATAAGTCCAAGCATACAGTAATACCAATAGTAATATAAATGCGCAAACAAAAATAATGAACTCAGGCTTTTTATATCATAGAAATCAACGGTTGTACGCAGCATGCAATGTAACCAAAGTAACTAAGAAATTGCAGCACTTCAAAAATATAACTATAACAAAACTTCAAAAGTATAACTACACTGGCGGAAAGTGAAGAAAGAACACCAAGAAGGAATTGACGGACGATCAAGAAATTTACATATGTTAATGGGATCGAGCTTACGTAGGTGTGATGTTAATTTCGGGACCAACCGGTGAGCGCTTACGCCACAGCACGGCATAATATGCAAATTATCGTCGGTGGTATTTAAGGAGTACGGCGAAGTAAATGTAATCAGTCGTCGGCATACGGACACGTGCGAAGACCCTGAAGAAGCTGCAATGCCTGGACATGGAAGACGTGTACGATTTCTGCAGTTATCGGACTTTGAGCGAGGTCGTCTAGTCGGACTTCGCGAGGCCGGGTGGTCGTATCGTCGTATTGCGGAGCGAATTGGACGGGAAGCATCGGTGGTGGTACGATGGTAGCGTAGATGGTCCGAGGAACATTCCCACACGAGAAGACGTGGAACCGGGAGTCACAAACGGACTGATGAGCAGACCGATCGACGCATAAGAAGAGCGGTGTTGTCAAGCAGAACATCCACTGCGACGCAAATCCGAGCTGCAGTTGCACCTGAGGTGACTGTGCGAACAATCTGCAACCGTCTACTGGATACAGGACTACGTGCACGTGTGCCTCTGGCATGTGTACCTCTGACTCCAGCCCACCGTCAGGAACGGCTGCAGTGGTGTCGCCAACATCTGTACTGGAGAACGCAATGGCGATCTGTCGTGTTCAGCGACGAAAGCAGATTCTGCTTGGGAACCTCCGATGACCGTATGCGTTTTCGCAGACGCACAGGGAAGCGTCTCTACCCTTCTTGCGTCCGCCAGCGACACACAGAGCCTACACCTGGTCTCCTGATGTAGGGAGCGATCAGCTATCACTCCCGTACACAACTAGTGTTTGTACCGGGTACGTTAAACAGGACCTCCTACATCAACAACATCATTCAGCCCGTTGTTGTTCCATTTGTAAGGTCGGTCCATCGTGGTATTTTCCAGCAAGATAACGCACGCCCACACACGACACGTGTAACGCAACATGCACTTCAGGGTGTGAGGCAACTTCCATGGCCTGCACGTTCACCGGATTTGTCCCCCATTGAGCACGTGTGGGATTTTATGGGACAACGACTTATCCGGTCTCCACGGCCAGCCACGACCATCCCCGATTTACGCGTCCAGGTTGAGGATGCTTGGAACTCAATACCCCAAACTTACATCCAACATCTGTACGACAGACTCCATGCCAGAATTGCACAGTGTGACGCAGTTCATGGCAGTTCAACCTCGCACTAACCATGCTAAATGGAAATGTCATTTTTCAATTTACCAAACAAATACAGCTGTATTTTGCCATAATGTTTTGATCACGTTATTCTCTGTATTCCGTTATTATGCTGTATAAATTTCGTTGGTATCAGACAGCTCCTTCTTGGTGTTTGTTTTTCACTTTCCGCCAGTATATTTCCATACTATCATACAATTCGACTTTTGAAAATAACATCTTATTCTCATTAAGCCATACACATGAAGAAATATATACTAACGAAAGTAACATTTTCAAAAAGTTACATACCAAAATAAATAATTAAGTCCAACAAACTGACAAGAAGAAGGTGCGAACACTTTGTAGCCAATACATCAAAAGTTTTACCACAGGGAGCATAACCAAAGTAAATAATAATTACAAAGCACCAAAGTAACACTATAATCTTTTAGTTTTAAATAAATTGAAACACTGGAACAGACTCTTTATTACAAGCCATTGCAATGTAATGCGACAAGGGAACCAGGGGGAAAGGCTAACAAATAGCCTGTCCAGCACCTTGTCCCCTCCCCCTTCACCCCGAAAGAGAATCTAAATCGTCAAGGCAAAGAACAATTTAACCGTAATACAGTAAATTGAAGTAATAATACATACACTGCTGGACAATTGCTAAGGACGGATCATAAACGGCTATATAGCGCACAAAAAAGTAAGTGTGGTTGGATGCCAAATGAAATAAAATAATGTCAGAATGCCAGGACATTACAAGAAAGACAATTTATTGTGCTCTGAAATCCAGAAGGCTTTGGAACGTGTTCAAGGGACAAACAGGCCATTTTGTGCAGAATACGTAAACGTGAAAAAAATGCAATTACCGTCCACAGGCGTTCCGGCGTAAGATGTCAATACGGGATATGGCCACCATGGAGGGCGATGCAAGATTCCAAACGTCGTGTCATGCTTTGCACAACATTATCAAGCAGCTGTTGGGGTAATTTATCCCATTCCTCTGTCAGTGCACGGATGAGGGTGTCCTTGTTTATTGGAGGGCATTGGCGACCAGCAAGACTCCTCCCCAAAGCATCCCACACATTTTCAATTGGATTCAGATCTGGAGAACGTGCTGGCCATACGAGGCGTTGAATATCCTCGCTCTCAAGACACTCCTGGATAGTGACTGTTCGATGACATGTTGCGTTGTCGTCCAGGAAAATGAATTTATCACCGACAGCACCGCGGAACATGCGAACGTGAGGTAGCAGAACATCATTAATGTATCGTTGGCCAGTCATAGTCCCAGTTGGAAGCACATAGAGGGACGTACGGCCATTGATCATGATGCCAGCCCATACCATGACACTACATGTCGGATATCGGTCCCTTTCCTGTATGTTTGCTGGACAATATGCTGTACCACTATCACGCCAGATCAGTTGTCGTCGACAATCAGACGATAGACTGTATCTACTCTCATCTGAGAAGAGGACAGCAGACCAGTCGTTATCAAGCCAATTGCGATGTTGATGGCACCATTGCAAACGGACGGTACGGTGACGTCTGGACAATGGGATGCACACAACAGGACGGCGGGCGTATAGTCCTCCTTCATGCAAACGTCTGGCGACAGTTTTTCGGGAGATCCAATTGCCAGTAGCAGCCATAAACTGATTTGCTACCTCACTAGCTGTGCTGCGCCGGTGTCTTTTTGTTGATAGCACTATGTACCGATCTTCTGCAGGTGTCGTACTGCGAACACGACCTCCCCCGTGACGTTTGCTACACGCTCCATTTGTTTGAAATGATTTCCAAAGCCTTGAAACAACACTGGGGCTGACGTCGAACTCCCTGGCAACAGCTGTTATTTTTCACCCTTTTTCAATCTTGCCAATAATATGGCCACGCGTAAAATCATCTAGGTGATGTCGGAAAGACATACTGAAAATTGCAAGTTCGTCAATTGATTCTTTCCCTTTCAACTTTGCGTTTGAACAACAACGGTCAATACGCGTCAAATCCTTTATTTCTCTTATCAGCGCTATGACGTCACGAACAAGTTCGGCAATCCAAAATTTGCATACGCACAACACGTATCCTGTATCCTGCACTTATGCTAATTTCCACATTTTCCTGCCTTCCATTTTGTGGTTGCTATCGTTGCTATTGTCATCCGTCCTTAGCAATTGTCCGGCAGTGTAATATATGACCAACCGTTAATCAACCATTAATTAAGAAAATCTTAAGCTCTCTTTTAAATACCGAATAGTGCGCCACCGTCTTGATCCGAAGCGGCAACCCATTCCAGGACCTAGGACAGGTCACATTAATATTATTAAATAAAAAATTAGTACGCGCTCTAGATATTAAAAAACTAGTATTACCACGAGTGTCATGATCATGGGAACGCTAATGTAAGGTAATTAGATCTGAATATTTATTAGCATATATACGTTCATTCATAAACAGTAATAGTCGAAAACTGTATAATTTATCAAATGACATTATCTGATAACTAAGGAAAAGAGAATGTACCTGTAAAGACGGATTCAATAAACGTGCATTTTTTTTTTTGCAAAATATAAATTCTATTAACATTTCCAATAGGTGTGCGACCCCCAAGCCAAGAGGCAATAAGATAGAAATGGATAAATAAATGAAAAATACAATAACAACTTAACATTGGTAGGCAATAAACTTGAAATCCAGTAGATGATACAAATGCGGGATATGAGCCCAACCGCAATTTCATTAACATGTGCATCCCATCCCAAATTATCTTGTAAATATACACCCAAGAACTTTACAACAGCCTGAAAGTTAAGGGCACTCCATTTGCAATATCCACTCGTCGCCCACATCGCGAAAAAAAGTACACCAGTAGTTTTAGAAAAAATTATGATTAAGGAATTACAGCAAAACCAACGAGAGTAATCCTGAAGTTCCAAATTTACACGTGGGATTAACTCAGATAGAGTGTCCCCAGAAAAAAATAGGCTTGTGTCATCAGAATAAAAAATAGGAGTAGCTCTTGAAGTGATAGTAAATAAATCATTAACGTAAATTAAAAATAATAACGGGCCCAAAACCGATCCCTGAGGAACACCATGACGAACCAAAAGGGCAGAAGATCGAACACCGTGTATTTGTACAAATTGCTTCCGACCTGTTAAATAATTTTGGAATAAAGTCTTAACAACTCCCCTAATTCCAATGTTTTCTAACTTGGATAACAATGTGTCATGACAGATGGTATTAAAAGCGCAGGAAAGATCACACCAAAAAAAAAACCAAAAAAAAAAACCCCGCCACACTAAAGCCATTATCAAGACTAAAACGTAAATAGTTTAATACGTCTAAAATAGCAGTTTTAGTCGAAAACCATTTACGAAACTCATGTTGGCTTTTATTTAAAATATTTTTTATGAATATAAGATAACAACTGTATCAGTATTAATCTTTTCATAATTTTAGCAAACACAGGAATTGCAGATACTGGTCGATAATTTGTAACATCTGTTGCTGAACCTTTTTTATGTATAACAGTAACACGACTTAATTTCAATGGCAACGGGATACACCGTGTATACAAAATACGATTAGAAATATGGGTCAACGGAATAATTAGCTCCCCTGAAACAAATTTTATAACCCTAGGATGTACGTTATCGGGCCCCGCACTTTTGGATGGGTCCAATTCACTCATTACCTTCAAGGGGTCGTCATCCACTGGTTTAAAAAAGAATGAGGAATTAGACGACGGAGGTAGGTAATCAGGGAAGTGGTTAGCAAAATGAGGAATTTCAGGCAACAGAATGTCCGGTAACTCCAAAAAATATTTATTAAAAATATCAACAAACTCATCTAAATTAGACGTCCTAATACCATTATATTCAATTACTGTTGGTGATTGTGCATCCCTCGACGTTGCCAACAGTTCATTAATTGAACGCCAGATCCTATTACCGTTAGTAGTAGTACCGAAATAATTAAAATAATATTTTTTTTAGCCAGTCTTAGTTTAGAATTATACCAATTTCTATAACTACAAAAATTAGGCAAATGAATTGGGTCCCTGTAACGGAGGAACACAGCAAATGATTTTTTTTCTATTTGAACAACGTAATAAACTCCGGTTAAACCAAGGTTTCCTGCAACGCGACGTACGAGTTAAGTTACGAAATGGAAACGCAACATCGTAAGAATTCCAAAAAATTGTCCCGAATTTATGATATGACTCAATTGGATCATCCAACTGAAGTACAGAAGTCCAATCAACTCGTGATAAAGTCCCACGAAACAGAAATAAATTATCATAACTATAATTTTTTATTAACAAAGGGCATGAATTAGACTTTTGTACTGCTAAACAGTCCGCCAAAAGAAAAATCGGTTGATGATCACTGATATGAAATGAGAAAACCCCCGAGCATGTACTGTAGTTATTTGTTATACACAAATCCAATAAAGAAGAAGTTGAATCTGTAACTCTAGTGGGAATAGTTATTACATTTAACGTTCCGGAAGAAATAATTATAACTCTAAATAAGGCAGCACCCATATCGGAGGAATTCACATCCACATTAAAGTCACCAAAAGAGTACAGTGTCCTACCAGAGAAGTTTATGTCATCCAACAAACCAAAATAAAAGTTCAAAAAAGATTCAATATTACCATGTGGAGGACGGTACATAACACTTATTATTGATTGCTGTAACACAATTGCAAGTATTTCATAATCTTCAGTTATAACAGTGTATTTATTAAATAGTAATGAGGTAATGGAACGCTTAACATATATCCCACCCCCGCGCGACCCAGAACAGGAAGCAGCGAATAAACCAGCTTAAGCTTCATCCCAAGTTTATGAGACACATATAAAATCTAATTGGTATTTTATGTCATGCAGAAAGCAGACTAAAGCATCTAACGTACTTTTATAGACTTCCCCCATTCAAATGCAAACATTTTCAACTGCCAGTATTTGATGAATACCCTGCAATTCTGAAACTGTTACATAGTCCGGAACACAATTCGCTATCAAGCACAAAATATACAATAAAAAAAATACAGTCAGCAACAGAAACAAAGATACGAATTTAGAGCGCTGAAACCGCTCCAAATTCAAATCCAGCTTACTCCTTATATGAAGATCCTTCCGTTTCTGTACCAACAGAATTTAACATTATTGTTTTCAAAAAATTATGTGCCTGCCAAAAGAGCTGTCTATTATGAACAGTTAGATTTTCATTAATATACACCCTGTAATTATCCGTACAATTTTTAACACCATCCAACAACCTTAGACCAGTCCTACATCTCACAAGGAATTCGTTCCTCATTTCTCTACCTTTAAACTGAACAAAAATTGGTGACACTTTCCGGCACTCTCTTTCACGCAGCGTAAGTATGAATTACTTCAATGTCAGTCACTGAAAATACATCAATATTCAACTTACCTGCGATACGATGTACCAAGTCCTTGAGATCATCAGAATAAGTATGATTTACTTCAATGTCAGTCACTGAAAATCCATCAATATTCAACTTACCTGCGATGCGATATACCAAGTCCTTGAGATCATCAGCATAAGTATGAATTACTTCAATGTCAGTCACTGAAAATCCATCAATATTCAACCTACCTGCGATGCAATGTACCAAGTCCTTGAGATCATCAGCCTAAGTATGAATTACTTCAATGTCAGTCACTGAAAATCCATCAATATTCAACTTACCTGCGATGCGATGTACCAAGTCCTTGAGATCATCAGCCTAAGTATGAATTACTTCAATGTCAGTCACTGAAAATCCATCAATATTCAACTTACCTGCGATGCAATGTACCAAGTCCTTGAGATCATCAGCCTAAGTATGAATTACTTCAATGTCAGTCACTGAAAATACATCAATATTCAACTTACCTGCGATGCGATGTACCAAGTCCTTGAGATCATCAGCCTAAGTGTGAATTACTTCAATGTCAGTAACTGAAAATCCATCAATATTCAACTTACCTGCGATGCGATGTACCAAGTCCTTGAGATCATCAGCCTAAGTATGAATTACGTCAATGTCAGTCACTGAAAATACATCAATATTCAACTTACCTGCGATGCAATGTACCAAGTCCTTGAGATCATCAGCCTAAGTATGAATTACTTCAATGTCAGTAACTGAAAATCCATCAATATTCAACTTACCTGCGCTACGATGTACCAAGTCCTTGAGATCATCAGCCTAAGTATGAATTACGTCAATGTCAGTCACTGAAAATACATCAATATTCAACTTACCTGCGATGCAATGTACCTAGTCCTTGAGATCATCAGCCTAAGTATGAATTACTTCAATGTCAGTCACTGAAAATACATCAATATTCAACTTACCTGCGATGCGATGTACCAAGTCCTTGAGATCATCAGCCTAGGTATGAACTACTTCAATGTCAGTCACTGAAAATCCATCAATATTCAACTTACCTGCGATGCAATGTACCAAGTCCTTGAGATCATCAGCCTAAGTATGAATTACTTCAATGTCAGTCACTGAAAATCCATCAATATTCAACTTACCTGCGATGCAATGTACCAAGTCCTTGAGATCATCAGCCTAAGTATGAATTACTTCAATGTCAGTCACTGAAAATACATCAATATTCAACTTACCTGCGATGCGATGTACCAAGTCCTTGAGATCAGCAGCCTAGGTATGAACTACTTCAATGTCAGTCACTGAAAATCCATCAATATTCAACTTACCTGCGTTGCGATGTACCAAGTCCTTGAGATCATCAATTCCCTCTCCTTGCACCTTCTTGATTCGGCGGATCTCCAAGTTTTTATTTCTCACATACTGATCTAAAGTATTCACGCTTTCCCTTAATGCATTTATATGAGCAGCCTGAGTTTGCACTCCCTCCTCCAAAGAAGCAATTTTCTTATATGACTCTTCGAGCAATGCAAGTGATTGTCCAACTTTATCCATAATATCGTCATATCTTAATGAAAGAACTCTACTGACTTACGCAAATCAGATATCTCAGTTTTCAAGCTCACAATCATGTCCAACTTCTCATTTAAACACTCCATAAATTCTTCAGAAACGTATATATCCCGTGTAGCTATATCCACGGAGGACTTCACCGGCCGCCCAGTGCAAGATCCACCTCGGGTCCTCATATCCGCGGTCAACGCCCCGCCGACAACTATTACATTGCAATTTCAATTTTTTTCCTTGCTCATTTTTCGGTAGGTAGCCTCGCCAATCGAAGAGCAGTCGAAATGGAATCTTCCACAGCATCTTCCATAGGAATGTACACAATCACCTTCAAGCAAACTGTCAGAACAGCTAGAGCACTTCAACAATGACATGATATTTCTGATCTTCTGTATACAAGCAAATCAAGCAACTTGACAGCACCGCAACTCAATAAAGCAGACGACGCTGGCAGCAAAGTCCACCCAGTACAGCAGACGACACGAGCAACAGCGTCAATAAAAACGTTTGTTGGCAACAGCCAGCAGATGTAATATAGCAGACGATAAATTTCTCCAACCAGGAAATCAGTCCAGTCAGTACAAATACGTCACTCGTAGGAGATATTCAACACAAATCTCAACGCCAACATGATACATCAATTTTTTAATCCAAGTGTACTAATGTGAACCAACCTGCTGACCTCTGACTCTGCACACGGAGTAACTGAACACTCACGATGAAGCACATCAAAAAAAAAAAAAAAAGAAACAATACGTGACCATAAATAATAGTAATTACCAATTTTTTTACAGTAACTAATCACTCACAACATCAACAACGTAATTTGACTTGACTATTTTGTCAGACACTTTGAGCCTCACTTTACAGAGGTTCATGCCGTTGAAGTCATTTGAAGTGTAGTGCTGTAGACTGTTTTATGGTAACCTGTTGATTACCGATTATTACCACTGATGAGCTATCCAACTGATGTGTGCTTTAGCAACTAATTAAACTACTTCTGTAAATAAGACTACCACCTTCCAGGCGTTAGGTGGTCTAATATTGCTGATTGTGTAATTAAGGATTTTGTGCTAGTTATCTAGAGCAAAACGTTAAGAAGCTCCAGTGCTACAAATACCACTGGCGCACAATAAGTAATGTTTTAAAGGGTACAGACTTTCAAGCTCATAGAATAAGTACAAGTATAGACATTTTAAAAACGTTATAACATATACTGTATATTGGGTGTGTGCAAAATTTCTACACGTTTTTGTAACAGATGAAAAATTGCGATCGGAGTACACTGGTTTCCATAAATTAAGCAACAAACCGAAAAATCGCAATAATTGGGCGAAATACAGTTCAAATTGCACGAAATTGGCATATGTTACGGCAAAGGCATACAGCATCGATGTACGGAAGGCAAATGAGTGGCACTGGCAGCGCTTTGCGCAAATGCGCAAGAGCTTAAAACCAGCTGTTTCGGAGGGAGTCGCCAATTCTTGTGCGGAAGTGAATGACAAGATTTCGAGATAGCGATTTCGTCAACATGGCTTCGAGACGTCATTTATCAGCGGAGTTACGCTACAAAGCGATAGGCCGACTTCTAGCAGGGCAACGGCAGAGGGACGTCGCAAGATGGCTTAACGTCGATCGTTCTGTGTCCAGCACGATGTGGCAGCAGTTCCAAGCCACCGGTGCAGCTTCCCGAAGGTGCAGCAAAGGTAGGCCAAGGGCGACAACCTCCGCAGATGACCGGTATTTGCGGCTTTCGGCACGGTGGAACAGGACGGCTACATCGATTCATCTCAGATCTGTGCTTGCGGAAGCCACCGGACGGACGGTATCAGCTTCGACGGTACGCAGAAGGTTACATGCAAGAGGACTGTATGCTCGGCGACCAATATTATGCGTGCCCCTCACCTTCCGCCACCAGAGAGAACGTTTCAGTTGGGCACGAAGACAAGTGAACTGGACTCAAAATCAGTGGAGGTCCGTTCTGCTCACTGATTATTCGCGATACTGTTTACAGAGTGATTCTCGCCGAGTTTACATCTGGAGAAAGGCCGTTACTCGCTATCTTCCCTTTAACATCCAGGAAAGGGACACCTATGGTAGTGGTAGTGTTCTGGTGTGGGCAGGCATATCGTTAGGCGGCCGTACCGACCTCTATGTGTTGCCACATGGAAACCTCAATGCTCAGAGGCATAGAGACAACATCCTGAACTCTGTTGTTCGTCCGTATGTGGCCGCAATCGGCGATACATTTGTACTGCAGGGGGATAACTCCCGCCTACACACAGCTAGCCTCATACCTGGAACAGGAGACTACAGTCCGTATGGAGAGGCCAGCACGCTCTCCCGATCTCAATCCCATTGAGCATGTCTGGAATGCTGTCGGGAGGCTTGTTGCTGGCCTCCAACCCCTCCGAGAACCCTGTCGGGGCTCCGCACTGCTTTGTCGAGCAATGGACGCTGCTACCCACGGAACTGCTCGACACCATAATTAACAGCATTGAACATCGCTATCGAGCCTGTATTGCTGTTCGGTGTAACCACACCCCGTATTGAAGTACCTTTTTCTATTTCATCTTGATACCTATATTTCTGTATTTTCATATTTGCATCACTCATACCAAATGTAAATGCTTCGTATCACATGTTCTTACGGTTTTTTTTTGTTGTTGTTGCATTTGGTCTGATAAAGCTTGCGACCAAATTTCCTCCGAATCGGTTGCATACTTTTTGTGTTACCACGATTTTTCCATTTGGTGCTTAATTTATGGAAACCAGTGTGGGCCGCCCCGGTGGCGTAGTGGTCTAAGCGATGGCTTCTGATCATGCGTCCGAAAGAGATCCGGGTTCGAATCCCGGTGAAACATGGATGTTGTGTTTGCTTACGGCACTGGCTCTCTCCCTTCTCTGGAACCAGTGGCCCTAAATTAGGGACGGACGACAGCTTATAGCCCGTTTAGTTGCTCACGGTAGTCGTTTAACCTCCAATAAAAAGAAACCCCAAACAAACAGTGTAGTTACGTCACAAATGACGCTGCAATGCCTAATTTTCGGCCAATAAAGTGTGGAGCAGTAGAGCATATAGAGGCACTAAGTTTGTCCGAGTAAGTCATTCGTAACGGAAATCACGGACGGTGTAACATGGCATGCGATAAGGACCACATTACAGATTTTTTACTGTACGAGTTCGATAAAGGCAGTACTACAGCCGCAGCTTGCCGCAACATCTGTGAACTGTATGGGGAGGATTCAGTTAATGATAGCACATGTCGCCGTCGGTTTCGAAAATTCTGGGACGGAGACAGAAGACGTAAAGTTGAACCACTTCCTGGAAGTCCATCCGTGGTTTCTGACGAGGATGTCGACCAAGCCATAAAAAATGACCCACATCCAACCGTTCAGGAATTAGCGGAAACGTTGCCCGTACACAGAACAACAGTAGAAAGACGGATGTATGCGTTTGGGTTCATCACCAAATTCGATAACTGGGTTCCGCACCAGCTTTTCGAAAGCAACGAGAGGAAAGAATCCGTACCTGTGTTTCTTTGTTTTCTCGTCACAGAAATGAACCGTTTTTGGGACGAATTTTAACGGATGATAAGAAATGGGTACAGTACCGTAATGTAAAATTTCGACGGACTGTGTGCCAAGGTGCGGAGCCTGCTCCATCGGCCTCAAAATGAGGACTGTATCCCAAAATGGTTTTGTTGAGTGTTTGGTGGGATATCCAGGAAATATTCCACTGGGAGGTGTTGGCACCTAACCGAAAGATAAATGCTGACATCTACTGCCAACGATTGGACAGATTGCGAGAACAACTGACATCGTAGCGGCCAGCACTCGTCAATCGCAAAGGTTTATCATGATAACGCTAGACCTCATGCTGCTTTAATCACTCGGCAAAAATTACTGGACTTTGGCTGGGAAGTGTTACCTAACCCGGTGTATTCCCCTGACCCCGTACCTACGGACTACCATCTTTTTCGATTGTTACAGAACGCTTTCGCTCTCCAAACCTTGATGATGTGGACGATCTGAAAACGGCATTACATTACTTTTTTTGACTCTAAAACACAGGAGTTTTTCCGGCGTGGTATTCACCTATAAATATACATATGGCAAGAGGTCATGCAGAATGATGGCAATTATGTGAAATCCTAGGTACGTTATTTGTTGTGTTCTCCTTTCTTTGTGGCCTACACAACGGGTAGAACGTATGCACACACCCAACAGTAAAACAACTATTATTTCATAACTTGTAAGGAAACAACACGATTTTCGACTTGTACGAAAATCGCACGTGCGGGTATAACACATAAACTTGACGCCTCGCCCAACTTGATCTTTAGCCCAACTTTATCCGGAACTCGAGTCGTGGCCCAACTTGATTATCCATAAGTCCGCGCTCCTGACTACTCGGCAATCGGAGCGCTGAGAATTTTCGAAAACGGAATCTTAGACCACAAAAACACTTGATCATCACTGTTTTCTGTGAATAGGTATGTCATTTCTAATTTCACCTAATCAGAAAAAGAACACCTAGTTTTTGTTCCCGTAAGATCAGGGGCGCGGACTTCCCGAAATTATTGGGGGGGGGGCGTGAAGAGATCAGAAGTAGGAGGGGCACGTTTCTTTCATTGTCAGGAGGAAAATTAAAAAAAGGGCTAAAACATAAACTACGAGATTCGATGTACATTTTAAAGCACAATCGTAATTGCTCATCTGCCGCCAAAGAACAAGAAAACCGAAATATTGTTTTGCTGAATATTAATATTTTTAAAAATAAAATTCAGCCTGTGATTTTATAAAAAATATCCAGAAAGGTTATATTCCCAAATGTTTATAAAAGAAAGGGGAAATTATCTGGGTTACTCAAACAAAGAGTGAGGAGAGCGAAAAATAAATAGATAAATAAAACCGCTAGAGTGTATACGTTTGTTATTTACTTATTTTATTTTTGATAATTGTTTTAAACTCTTACCACATATCACGAGAACATGTGAAACACAATACAGGGCTGGAAATCAAGTTTCTTATCAAACGAACAATGCTGAATATGTGAAAAAAGTTTTTACTTATTTTGTTATTTCTTAATTTTTTGGAAATTAAATCGCTTTGACCTCATAAGGTGGAGCTCGGTCCACCTTATAAAGAATTATACATTTCTATAAAGGAAATAAATGCATTTTTTCCAATTAGCACAGCACACGATAAACTGAATACCATGGGAAAACATTTTTTCTCTGTAAAAATATTTCAACTCACGCATTTCGAAAAACACATATACACACAAAAACAAAAACTCATTTTATTAAACAGGAGAAAAAAATATTGGGTGGGCACTCCCCCCCCCCGTAAATTATTAGGAGGCAAAGTTCACCTTTCCCCCCTACAGTAGGCGCTTGTGCGTAAGATTCACTTCTTAGCAACACGCACCGGCTCAACAAATAAGTTGGCTAAATTTCCCGAAAAGTATTCTTACTTTTTACGCACGAAACATTACGTATTCGGGATGTTCAGAGGGCATTGATACATACAACGGCACTTAAATGCCAAAAGAGATCATGAAAAGCGAGCTATGTTTGTTGAAATGGAACTCCCAATTCCGTGTTCCATGACGGCAGTAAGTGAATGAAACACGCGTGCAATCTTTGCGGCATTTCGCTTTATTTTTCGTCCGCCATTTATGCATTTATTTATCAGTTAGATCTGACTCAAATTTTCATGCATCTCTGCTTCCTCTATATTCTCAGTAATCTGTCATGCATTTATTTTTATCTTAGCGACTGTAAGTAGAGCAACTCGCGTGGTGAAGACGACTGCATGCCTTTTCAACACGTCTGACAGTAATAATATTAAATGAAGTGTGATGTTTTGTTTTTACAAATGGGAACTTTCACCGCACGAGATATCGACAACACGGTTTAAAAGAAAACACGTTATCTATTAACAGGAAATATCTCCCACACCAAATGCTTTGCGGAAAATTTTAGGAACTGATGCTTGTGAAACGGAAGCTGTTATTTTCCTTCGGGCAAGGAGTTAGCAACTTTCGAAATTTGCTGTTCTCTTTTCTGAGTTTCAAGTATAAAAACAATCAGGCAGCAAACCTGGCATATATAGACAAAATAGGAGGCTTTCAAGTCGGATACGAAACCGAATCAGTAGTCGTTGGCGAACAGTGTGGATATAGAGGAGAGAAAGATGACTCTCAACTAGCATGAACAAACTATTAGTGTATTTTTAGCATACTATTCTGGTTCCTTTCCTTGGATCTACGCAATGGCATCGAGGAGTTATTGTTCACTGGTGCTCGGAAGTAGCCTCTTCTTACCGTGGTCAACAGCCAAATTTCCGTTTTCCACTGAAAAAGCAAAAGCCCTCAGTTTTCCTCCAATAAGTATTTCTATACATGCGTCGTAAAACTACTCCCACTACTGACCACAGAAAAATGAACAATGGACAAGAAGTTGAAAGCTCTCTCTCTCTCTCTCTCTCTCGCAGAAGGATTTCTCTTTAGCTCTGTTTTATACTGACTAGAAAGGGGATACATTTAGCTGAAGCATTCCCATGGCAACACTTCTTTTTAGAAACTAAACCACCTGGAAGACGTTTAAGAGCAGTTCAGCATCTCAGTGATTTACCAAGTGACAAACAGTGTTTCTTCCGTATCTGCCTCTCTCACCCTCTCTGTTTCTCTTCTTATTTTATTCGGCAATGTTCTTTTATGTTTTATGTTTCTCCAAAAAAAAAAAAAAAATGGATTTCTCTCTTTTCTGACCCTTAGCAACAACAAGTCCGGTGGTCATGTGGCAGAGAATCATTGGAGTAGCTGTTGCTATTAACCCACTTCCAGATGTACACCGATGAGCCATTACATTATGACCACCCCCAGCCCACATTATGACCACCCCCCGCCCAGGGAAATGAACGCGCATGGAGACCAAACGGTAGCGCAGTTGAAGTTCACAGAGCAGTATATTTACAACCCGAGGACCGGCTTTCGGTTAGTAGAGTGTTCGGAGTCAGAATGGGAAAAGCTGCCGATTTATCGGAGTTTGATAAAGGACAAATTGTGATGGCCCCGTGCCTCGGAACTACGATCGCGGAAACGGCGTGGCTTGTGGGTTGTTCACGCTCCACTGTAGTCAGTACGTATAAAAAGTGGTGCACGGCCGGGCAAACGACGAACCGTCGACCAGCTATGTGTCGTCCGCAGCGCACTGATGCCAGAAAGGAGAAAAGACTGTCGGTCATTGTTCACAGCGACCGCAAGGGCCACAGTGCGAGAAATCACCCGCAGTTACAACAGTGGTCATGAGGGCAATGTGTCACAGCACACACTTTGTTGCAGCCTTCTGCGCATGGGCCCCGTAGCCGAAGACCCGGTCGGGTCCCCATGCTCATTTCACGTAATCGCCAACAACGCATGAAATGGGTCCAAGATCATCGAGATTGGACCGTGGATGATTGGAAGAAAGTGGCCTGGTCAGACAAATCAAGACTCCTGCTGCATCACGTAGACGGACGCGCGCGTATACGCCGATTACCAACGGAGGCTGTGACACCTGGATGCACTGATAACCCGGAAACAGGCCGGTGGTGCCCGTGTTATGCTGTGAGCGATGTTTTCTTGAACACTTTAGGTCCCATCATCCCAATAGTACAATCCCTGACAGCTGTCAGATATATGAAGATCGTTGCGGACCAAGTTCACCCATTCATGGCAAGTGTGTTCCTTGCCATGAATGGGTGAACTTAAATTTAAAGGTTATGTTCCCTGCTGGTAATGGCCATTATTACCAACAGGATAATGCTCCATGGGTGAACGGTAGATTATGGGTGAACGGTAGATTTAAAGGTTATGTTCCCTGCTGGTAATGGCCATTATTACCAACAGGATAATGCTCCATGCCACACTGCCAGAATCGTCAAGGGGTGGTTCGAGGAACATGCTGGTGACTTTCTGTTAATACCGTGACCTCCAAATTTACGTGATATGAACCCAATCGAACATTTGTGGTTGGACTTGGAAAAGCGGGTTCGCGCTAAATCACCACAACCCCGAAATGTACGGGAACTGGAGGACCTGCTGTTGACATTATGGTACCAGATACCCCAGGATACCTATCGCCACCTCATCGAATCGATGCCTCGCCGAATGGCCGCTGTTTTACGGGCTAAAGGGGGGCCTGCAGCCTATTAGGTAAGTTGTCATAATGTAATGGCTCATCAGCGTACTTTCTTTTGGGTTATTCATTACTCTTGTTGTACCATTTCAATTTTGCTTGTTTTAAAAACGTACAATAAGCGAATAAAATGGGGTAAAGTACTCCTATAACGAATAACAAAAGTTATTTTGAGAAACAACCCAAAGTAAAAGTTCAGAGCATTTACAAACGTCCATTTTCCAGGGAGAGGAGCTTGCTTGTCTTGCAGAGGGGGAGCTCCACTAGCCTCTTGCTAGCATGATCACGATCATATGTAGAGGATTTTAGGAAGGGAGTGTCGGACCCCAGGTCTTAAACAACCCTTAGAAATAGGAAACTAGGAGATTTGGGCGAGAGCGCCCGATAGGAAAGTGACACGGAAGCGAAGTAGAAAGGGGGAGGAAGACGCCCTTATTTATTACCGGGGGGGGGCTAGTACCCTGGGTCCGACGGCTTAACGTGCCCATCCGACGCACGGCGGGTATTTAGTGGATCGAGCGTTCGTACCTGCCTGGGATCGAACCCGAGGCCCTTCCCGTGGCAGTCACGAACGTTGCCCACACGGCCACCCGCGGCTCATCCCTCTTGCTAGCTACAGCCCTGCCCCTCATTATCCCCCATTTATCTGCATTTATCTATATCAAAAGACGCAAACCAAAAAGATAGGAAAATGGGAAAGGTTGTAAAACATTATTTGAAAATTATCACGAAAAACACCTCAATTAATTAATTATACTATTCATGTTGATCCCTTGCGAGTTGCACAGCCGCGAAACTTTTCTCGGGAATCTGTCAGAATTTATTATTAGGTTTGTACATGTGTTTTAGGAGATTAAGCAACTTTAGATGCTCGATATAATGAGTTTATTCATAAAAAATCCCATGGGTTAGTTACCTACTTCTTTCTTCAAGACAATCCCACAGCAAGAAATAAAATGAATAAAAAAAAACCCGAAGTTATTGTAAAAATGAAAAGCCGAGAAATTGTTGTTTTTCTGGGCGTTACTTGGAAAGTGGGTTACGTGGGTTCGTGTGAGAAATCATGAAACTCGTGGTGGGAAGAAGACTTGCATTGCTGCCCCTTTTGCCCAAGGTCTTCTTCAAAAGTGGCATTGTTCTAAAAAGCTAAGAATGAAATATCGTCGTCGTAATTTTATCAATATTGGAATAAAAGTAGAAATTCAGGACACACAGCTGCAGCGAGAAACATTTATCGATGAAACCATCGGTGAAATAAAAGGAAAATCAAAATTAACGAGAATTCGTTATATTAAGACAATAACAACAGACGACCTAAATTTGTTCCAAGTAGCATTGTTCCCTTCGTATCAATTGCTGTTTTAATTAGGAATTATTTTCTCTGTCGTAATTGTATGCATTTTACATTTAGGCCAAGTATATCATGTGCACATGAAATATTTCGGATTTAAGAACGAAGTGGCTTTACTAATCATTTGTTTTTTACTTCCGGAAATACGTGTAATGCGGAAGCCACGAACCAGTGACTTAAGTTGTAATTTGAACATTAGGATGGATATTCTCTAGCTGAGCCGTGACATCTAAGCTAACAATTAATTTAAATACGAATTTTTCGTGTACATGAGCGAATATAGAGCGGGATTTTCCCACCGGGACATTTTTCGGTGGACCACTCGACAAATGGCCCACTTTCTCGTTTTCTTTTTATTTAAATTTCTTGAAAAGAACAAATAATTATTTAGTTTTTATAATTGATAACACTGGTCTGCGATGGAAAAATTGTCTGGAAATATTTCAGACTTTTTCATGCATTTTTCTGTGCAGATTTCAGGAGAAATGGCAAAAAAATTATCACAGGCTATTTTTACACAGACACAAAATTTAGCCTCGCTAGCCTTTCGTCTGTTCTTACATATAAAACAATTATTTCAATTTTAGTTTCTTTGTTCACTAAATTTACAAGCAGATTTTTTTTTTGATTGGAGGTTTAACGACCACCGTGAGCAACTCAATGGGCTATAAGCAGTCGCCCGTTCCTAATTTAGGGTCACTGGTTCCAGGGAAGGGAGAGAGCCAGTGCCGTAAGACAAACACAACATCCATGCCTGACCGGGATTCGAACCCGGACCCCGTTCGGACGAATGATCAGAGGCCATCGCTTAGACCACTGCGCCACCGGGGCGGCGCAGATTTTTGGAAGAAAAATTCGGCGAATAATACAATGCATTTACTTCTCCTAAAGAAAATCTGCACATAATTTAAAATGCGCAGCACTGTAAGCAATATTCTTCACAGGATATTGAACCAATTAAATCTCTGTATATATATATATACACTGGTTGGACAGAATAATGTAAACATCACGCTCAGAGACGTGACTTTTAATGAAGCTGCATACGTCGCAATACGCAAAGGTATCCACTAAAATGTGGCTGTAATAGCTTTGTTTATAACCTCAAGGACCTGTTTAAGTGTATTTAAAGCGTCCTGTTTCAAAATTTCTTTCAGGATTACGAGGAAATGAGCGACCTAACAGGTTTCGAAAGAAGGTTAATTGCTGGTGGCCAGCTTGTTGGTGCCTCCGTGACAACAATCGCCAGGGTAGTGGGGGTTTCGACAGCTAATGTGTCTAGTATCATGACATCATACCGTGTTCGTGGCAAAACCTCGTCTGCGAAACATAAGAGCGTTCGAAAAACGACCCTTACTGATAGGGACAGGAGAGCATTAAAGTGTATTGTTACCCGTAATAAGAAGACCGTGGCACCGAAAATTAGTGCGGACCTCAATCTGCATCAGCAGAACCCAGTATCAACGAAAATAGTGCGCAGGGAACTGCATAAACAAGATCTTCATGTCAGAGCTGCTATTGCAAAACCTATGGTGACCCGGGTGAATGTACAACGACGACGACAGTGGTGCCAGGAGTATATAACGTGAACTGCCGATGCATGGAAGCGTGTAATGTGGTCGGATGAATCCACATTCACACTATTCTCTACCGCAGGACGTGTTTACGTGTGAAGAACACTGTCAGAAGCGAACAGCACAGACTGTCTACTCCCAACAGTGCAGCATGGTAGTGGTCCTGTCATGCTCTGGGCGGTCATATCGTGGTTTTCAGAAGGTCCCCTGATCACCTTGAAAGGACAGCTGACTGGTAGGGCGTATGAAACCATTTTGGCACACCAAGTCTATCCAATGACTCAGGCATTGTTTCCTGCAGGGGATGCCATCTATCAAGATGATAACGCCCCAATTCACAGAGCTCGGAATGACCAGTCATGTTTTGAGGAACACGAGGACGAACTTTCACACCTTCCATGGCATTCCCAATAACCAGACTTAAACATCATCTAGCCACTGTAGTCTGGTTTGGAAAACAGAGTAAGATCCCATTATAATCCTGCTGTATCTCTCAAGGACCTGGAGCAGTCTCTGCATGCAGAATGGTGTAACATCCCACTAAGCAGCATCCAGGATTTGTAAGCGTCCATTCGAAGGAGGATTCAGGCAGTTTTAAAGACCAAATGTGGTCCCACACCCTACTAGGTATGTAAAAATTTTTTTCTTGGTGTTCACATTATTCTATCGAACCCCTGTATATATAGTATTACAAATGAAATACAGTTTCAGCATTTAGAAAACCAAAACTACTTAAGATATTGACACTCACGTCGCACAGTTTTGTAGGGAAGCTCTTGAAGTTTGTTACAGCAACTTACAGATGTTCGATGTGTGCAGCCTTATTCGCACGGCATATATCAACGCGGTAGCCCAATTCTTGCCAAACACGCGTTAACGTATTTTCATTCATTCCGGCAATAGCTGTTGTGATACGTTGTCTCAGATCAGCTAAGTTAAAAAGAAGGGAAGGGGCGAAGACCTTGTCTTTGACACAGCCCCATAAAAAAGGAAGAGGGTATTAGATCCGGACTTCAACATGCGAGTGTCATGTTGTCGCCTGTTGCGCGGCCAATCCAGCGATGTGGAATATTTTAATCGAGATAATTTCTGACTTCTCGAAGACAGTGGAGTGGTCATCCATCCTGTTGGAAAATGAAATTGTCACTGTTTCTTTTTTTTTTTTCTGGTTGGGAGTTTAAAGACCACCGTGAGCAACTAAATGAGCTATAAGCAGTCGCCTGTCCCTAATTTAGTGCCACTGGTTCCAGGGAAGGGACAGAGCCAGTGCCGTAAGACAAACACAACATCCATTCCCCACCAGAATTCGAACCCGGACCCACCTGGACGAAATGGTCATAAGCCGAAATTGGCACTGTCATCATGCAATTGCGGCATCAACGAAATAATTAGCATATCGTGATAATAACTTCTCGTCACAGTGTTTTTTCTGGGGGGGGGGCAGAAGGGCCGTACACTTTTTTTACGGGATGCAGTAGAGAACACATTAACCTTTGGGAAATTCAGCATATGGTTCTCTGTTGCTTTAGGATTTTCAGTCCCACATATGCAGATCTTATGTTTGTTAACTTGCCCACTTACACTGAAGAGCAATTGAATAAGAGATACCTGTCTAGTAACATGTAGCACCACCTTTCATCTTGATGACGGCCACGATTCGTCTCGGCATGGACTCGACAAGAAACCGGAAGCGTTGGGAAGCCATACGGATCCACGACCCCTGAACAAGCTCCCACAGTTCACGAAGATTTGATGGAAGGGCGTCAGAGCCTCGAACATATCTCTCGATGGTATCCCAGATGTGCTCGATGGGATTGAGGTCAGGTGACCTAGCTGCCTAAGGAAGCAAGGTCACATAGGTGGAGTGTTCATCCAACCATTCGGTTACAATTCGGGAGCGATGGCACGGTGCATTGTCTTGTTGCAGGATGAGGTCCCCAGTGGGATGTTGAAGACGCACAAACGGGAGCAAATGGTCGTCCAGGATATCCCGGTAACGTTGACCTGTGAGAGACGATGTCACTCGTGCCAGGAGTCTCATTTCAGTCCACGTAAACAGTACCCAGACGAGAATGCCACCCCCGCCAGCTTGAAGAGTACCCTGCTGGCAAGAAGGATCCATCGCTTCCTGTGGTTTGCGCCGTACTCGTATCCTTCCATCCTCATGTACCAACGTGAATCTCGACTCATGAGTACAGGCAACATTTTCCCACATGTCTAGGGTCCAGTGGCGATGTTCCCGCTCCCATGCTAATCTTTGCACCCTGTGATATGCGGTCAGCAGCGGTAACCTCGTGGGACGATGGCTTCTGTACCCCATAGCGAGGAGATGGTTCTGGATGGTGTGGCTGCTTACACGTTTTTGTGCACCAGCGTTAAATTGCCGAGTGATTTCTTGCACTGTGACCCATCTATCCGCTGTTACAATGCGAGCAGCTAGCCGACGATGACCCCGCTCATCCTCACGCTGTTGTCCACGGCAGTTGGGGCTTGCAGGGATGGCTTTACCGGATTCAATGTACTCACGGTGCACCCGTGACACAGTGGCTCGGGAAAATCTCAGTGCCTGCACGACTTCCGAGATGGAGTGACCCATTCTTCGTGCCCCGACAATTTCGCCCACGATCAAATGCGCTTAGATCCTTCGTCTTATCCGTAATGCGTCCAACTCTTACTGATTCCCGTCGCATCACTCCTTATATTGTCAGATCGTTGCATACGTCATGTCGTTTGCGTTTACAGGGGTGCCCACAGCGCCACATGGGCATAACGCCAGCTGTCTCTAATTCAATTGCTCTTCAGTGTATATCACAAATCGTTACTATTGGTGATGGAAAGGTGCATCGTGAATGTCAATATCTTACATAGTTATGGTTTTTTAAAATGTTGGAACTGCCAATTTTATTCGTAATAACTCTGTACACTTAAGTGCCAAAAGTCATGGGATAGCAGCATGCAAATTTTTAACTGGCGCTGCTCTCGTATAAAGGCATCGACGCCCGCCACGATTTTTATCAGTTGCGAGGTGGAATTTCGTGAGTCAGATTGAACAACCACCAACAGGATTATGGCAAGCCGACGTGAATTATCGGAGTTTGAACGAAGCATGGTAGTCGGAGCCAGATGGATGGGACATTCAATTTCCAAAGTTGTGCGAGCATTCAGCTTTCCTCAATCCACGGTGTTACGTGTGTACCGAAAATACCTCATGGAATGCATTACCACCCACCCTGAACAGCGCAGAAGCGGACCACAGGTGCTGAACGACCGTGACCAGGATTGTTTGCGCTAACAGACAATCGACACTGGCTTAAATAACATCCACATTCAGTGCAGGAGGTACCAGAAACATATCAAGCAGGTCACTGTAGCGGAATTTAACGTCCATGAGGTATGGGAGCAGAAGACCCACCAGAGTGCCTTTGTTAATACCACGACATCGGACACAGTGCCTCACCTGGGCTTGTGAACACCGTAATTGGACCTTGGAGTGGTCCGATGAGTCACGCTACCAGTTGTTACGAGCTGATGATAGGGTTCGGGTGTGGCGCAGACCCCATGAGGCCATGGACCCAAGCTGTCAATAAGTCACTGTGCAAACGGGTAGTGATTCCATGCTTGAGTGGGATGCCTTTACATAGCCCGGTTTGAGCCCTCTGGTCCTCATAAACACGTCATTAACCGGTAAGCACTTTATTGCTCTCCTGGGTGACCATTTGCAGCCCTTCATGGATTTCATGTACCCAACAACAACAGAATTTTCCAGACGGACAATGCACCATGTCATCGGGTCCAAGTTGCCCACATTGGTTCGAGGAGCATTCTGAACAGTTCCAACGAATGGTGGGGCCTCCACGTTCGCCTGATATGAACCCAATAGAGCACTTCCGGGACGTGGTGGAAAGGTCCATTCGCACCCAAGATACTGCACCTGCAAATAAATGGCAGGGAACTGTGGGCAGTTATTCAGATGGCATGGCTCAACATCTCTTCAGAAGTCTTCCCGCCACTTGGGAAATAGATGCCACGTCGAGTTGCTGGACTTCACGGGCTAGAGGAGGTCCCACACGAAACTAGGTATGTATCCCATGACTTTTGACACTTCAGTGTATATCTAAGACAAAGTTGATTTAAAAAATCAACTTTGTCTTGGATATCTTGGTCCTTGGTTCTTTATGGCACAAATACAAATCAACACTTACACCCAAGAGTAGGAAAACTGTGTGGCACAAATATTGGCTAATATATGAAGAATATTCTTCGTCACAAATGCTATCAATTGCAAAAATAAATTTTTTGAATCGGCCTTTTAGAAGCGGAGACATCATCATTTCAAAAATTTACGTTAACGCTCCTAAAGAGAAAACTAAACATTATTTTGAGAGAAAAGTAAGAACAAATGCTTTCCCCAGTATGGAGTCTGAGAGGAAAATAATTTTATCAATCCAAGAAACGATTGGAAAAACATAAATATGCACTAACGCCCCCTAGTGGTGAAGCGTTGTATCACCAAATATTGTAAATTGCATGTGAAATATTAGTTGCTGGGATCCCTATCGAAAGCATTTTTAAGCCGGTTTTTAGAAGCCGAGAAAATGCAATATCCACTTATGCCTTCTAGCGGTGATGCCATGCGTTATTTGAAACAGAAACTGCATGTAAAATGGCTCTCGTTGTAAACAGTATCGGAAAGTAAAAATAATTTTTGAACCTCTATTCTCGAAGGAATTATATGGAGCAAAATATATTTTGAATACATTTGAATTTAGGTCCGCTGTCCCCCCCCCCCAAAAAAAAAGATGAGCAAAAAAAGATGGACGTTGCTAGGTGTTATGCCTGAGGAAAAAATGCTAAGAAACTTAGCGCCGTTACATTTCAAATTATTTAGGACCACAGAGTTTTTAAGAGCAACTTTTCCTCGTGGAAGACTGTAAGAGAGTTTTTCGATATCATTTGTATTCAAATTGCTGATCCATTAGGAAAAGGCTTCTCATAATTTCTTTTGATCTGTGCTGTCCAAGCATTTCCCATGATGATAAGTTGCATAAAAGCGTGACTAGAACAAGAATTGACGTTTCATGTTAAAGTTTCAGGAACTCTGGACGAAATTCTGCTCACATCTTTTCGAAAGCCTCCCAAATGAAAAAATGAAATCATTTTTTGTCTTGAGGAAGAGACGTACTTTATTGCCAACACATCATAGACAGAGCCACGTGAAATTACTATCACCAGTTTTATCGCCAGATCGCATAGCTACGCTGGTAGACAAAAACTCATACATCGAGGAAACGAATGTAAAAAGCGTAGTTGCCATTTCTTTTCTTTTTTTTTATGCAGAAGTAAAGTTTGTCATTATTTTTTTAACCGGAAACAGTACTGGAGCACATCACATGCAAATCCAAAGCGCAGAGGCGTGACCAGTTTCGTTTTCCATGTTTAGAAATAACGTGATAGCCGAATCTTACGAAACACGAAGCGAATATAAAATACAAAGAAGCCTATTAGATAAAATTTATTCAGTAGTAAACTTTAATGAGAAGACACATGATTAAATATTAAAGCAGAAGAACTGCAAAAAGAAGAAAGACGCAATATCAATTCCGGGAGGTTTTATTTTTGGAGCCAAAATCGTTCGCCAGAAAGTGGTTTTCCATGCAAAGACAAAGAAACCTGTGTTGGCGGTCACTGGCACGTCGCGGTCACCTGTCAAAACAGGAAATTTTGTTTGGCACGAATATCATCACCAACAGAAAGCATAGGCGTAGCCGAGGTAGGGGAGGAGTCCCCAGATCCGGACACCCCCGTGAGGGGGACTGAGTACAAATTTAAAGATATACAGTATATACACATTCATATCAGAATAGAGAGGGTGAGTGAAACGTTTTGCAATATTTGGATCACTTTATGTCTTCATACGTACCTATACGACGAAAGCGGATTAGCATTCAAAGTATAGGCCATCGTGTTGCACCGTCTTAGCCATCTGTCTGCCAATTTTTTGACTGCGAGGCGGTACCAGTTCTTGTCCTTCGACGCTAAGAACTTCTGCACCCCAGCTGCCACCTCCTCCTGGTTGTTGAAGTGCCGCCCGCTAAGGAAGTGGGCCATGGACTGGTGCAGAAAATATTCCGACGGGGCAAGAACCGGAACATATGCTGGGTGTGGCATCAGTTCACTGCCCTCAAGTTCCAGGAGTTTTGCTTGGGTCTTTCGTGCGGTATGAGGCCGAGTGTTGTCCTGTTGTAGGAGAGCGCGCTTTCTGTTCATCAGTGCCGGGTTCTACTCCTCCAAAACGGCATACATACGCTCCAGCTGTTCAGAAAACAGGATGGCGTTGATGGTCCGACCGTCTGGAATAAATTTGTAATGGATTATCCCCTCGAAATTCCACCAGACGCAGAGCATTCCACCTACCTGACCTTGTGCTTGAAGCTCCCAAGTTTGGCAGCAGGTTCTGGAAGCTGGCCTGGGCTCAACCATAGCCGTTCTGTTAGAAACACGGAAATAAACCCACCTTTCATCGCACGTAACAAATCTCTTGATGAAACGCACATCGCGCGGGTTTTCTAGGAGTTTCGTGCACACTTCCACTCGGCGGTTTGCTTCAGCTGGCGTCAGTTCGTGAGGGACAATGCGGCAGCTCACGTAGACCTTGCCGAAGTCATGAAGTTGACAAACCATGGTGGTTTGTGATATACCCAGCTCGCCTGATAATCTCCGAGTGCTGGTTGTCGGATTTGCCTCTACGGCTTAACGCACAGCTTCCGAATCCACGGTTTGCGGCCTACCTGACCTTGACTGATCGTCGAGGTTACTATCACCTGAGTGAAATTTTTTGAACCATCTGGTTGCTGTGCTGCGGTCCACGGGACCTTCCCCTTTCGCATGACAAATGTTTCGGGTTGCTTGAGCAGCGTTATTGCCGGGTTCAAACTCGTAAAGCAAAAGTTCCCTAATTAGCTGGTTGTTGCTTTTCACCTTTTAGGCATCCCAACCACAGACAGAACGACGACATGTAATGCTGTCCATAGCAACGACTACCGCTTTATATCCCTTTCGACTGACTGGAGTCCCCGACTTGAAGTAGTTTAAACGCGTGACATACCCGCCGCAACACATGTGTTTATGTAAATATTGAAAACCTTTCGACTCACCCCCTGTACATATATATACACTATATTGACAAAAGTCCCCGGACACCTAGAAGATAAACACAAAATAGCATTTATTGACATATATTAGTACGGTGTCAGTCCACCTTTGGCCTTACGTCATGCACTGATCCTTCGAGACATGCTTTCGACAAGGATTTGGAACACAGCATTAAGTATGCGCTTCTATTCAGTACATCATGCTGCCGCTAACTGTTGCTTAGTAATAGGCCTTGGTTCCAAACTTCTTATGCGGCGCTCTACTTCATCCCATAGGTGCTCTATGGGATTAAGACCAGGCTCTGTGCTGGCCAGTCCACACACGATACGAAATTATCGTCAAACCACGGTATAACCGTCCTTGCTTTATGGCTCGGTGCATTATCCTGCTGGTACCAACAAGGCTCGGTTCAATAGTATTGCCACAGAGTTGGTAGGGCATAATTGTCCAGAATATCAAAGTAGACGTGCTGGTTAACAGGTTTGTCCACGCTAACCAATGGGCTGGGACCATACCACGAAAAACACACGCACACACTGCTAGATCCAAACTTGACCGTAAGAACAGTACACTGTGGTAAACAGCGTTCCCCTGGCTGACGCCATATCCACACACGGCCATCAGATTGATGGATCGTGTATCTGGATTCATCTGTCCATAGGAACCGTTTCCATTGATATGCGGTCCACGGTAGATGTTTCTTTATACCATGCTAAACGACGAGGAGCATTACGAGTGGAGATGAAACGCTTATGAGCAGCCGCACGACCACGGTAACTCACGGAATGAAGTTCACAGCGAATGGTACGTGCACATACTGAAGTTCTAACATTTTTACTAATCTGTGCACTGAGGTCTTGCGCAGTACTCCGTCGATTAGCTGTAACGACTCTCCTGAGGTTTCGCCATCCTGTATCACTGATTTACTTTGGTCTGCCGGTACGTTTTTCTGCTTCAGGCATGCCATGTGACTTCCACTTATTCAGTACATCCAAAACAGTTGTCTTGGGTATGTTTAAACGCCTCTCGGTTTCTCTTATGGACAACCCACTAATATAACACCCGACAATCTTTCCTTTCTCAAACTCAGTTCTTTTCCGCCGCGACATTTTCACTCAACCTCACAGTGCGATATGATCGCGGTCAGCTGCAGGCTTGGCTTTATACCGTTTGCAGCTGTACCGCGCATCTTAACAACGCAGAGAATCCTTTCATTTGCTTTTGAAGGGGTGTCCGGGGCTTTTTGTCAATATAGTGTCTATATATATTAAAACACTTTTTTGCTCAAGATTGTTTTTTCTATTTTTTGACTTTCTTGGCGTATATTTTCCGGGAGGCTATTGCCGATGAACCAAATCCATGTACACCCCCATCCCCTCTTAAGAAAATTGTATGGCTACGCCACTGTTTCGTAAAAGATGTTTATTTGGCGGCCGCCTGCAGGACGAGGGCACGGGTTGCCATTTGTGAAACTCATATAACAATACACCTGCTTTTCGTGGTTAGTAATATGCAGAACCTATAGAAAAATCTTGTTCACGAAGTTCTTGAAAGATGACGGAAAGGCCGTGAATTTGAAAATATGAAACGTGTTTCCATTTGTCTTTCTGTCATCACCCTATACGTGGTGCACTGTAAAAAATAAACGGATGGGTTGGGTGCCTCAGCGGTCTAAGTGATGGCTTGAGATCTTTCGACCGAGATGGGTCCAAGTTCGGATCCCTGTGAAAACGGATGTTGTACTGGCGTTGCGGCACTGGCTCTCTCCCTTCCTTGGAGCCAATGGCCATGAATTACCGACGGGCGAGTGCTTATAGCCCACTGAGTTGCTCACCATGGTCGTTAAACACTAAATTAAAACAGAATCAAAGAGGCACAGTAGCAACTGTGCCGTAACCTACAACGCAGAACTACGTCAACTGTCACTATTTTGTGGTACTATCTCACTAGTTCTACGTCCTTAAAGTATTCAGCGAAGGACAGTTGACGTTGAAGGTTGCGGCACAGTTGCTACTGTGCCCCTTTGATTTTTTTCAGATATAAAAGTTTTAAGAAATAAAACGAAAGAATTGTTTTACTTTATTTACTTAAAAGCAACTTATACCATATATACTACAATTAATTGTACCTTATGCTGATTTAAAATTAATGTTAGTAGGAGCAGAAAGCGTAGTATCATCGTTGTCAGTAGTTATTGCTAAAATTGTTTCTGAAGGAATCGTTCTACAGAAATAATTTTCCAAATTCCTTAGTTGCCTCGTTATAAATTTGGCTATACGTCTCAGGCCTAATGTACTCTTCTTGTTCTTGTCTAGGTTCAGAATGCATCAGCTGTGTAAAGGTTTGAGATGTAATACATTGATTATCCAGCGAAGTCGTGAAGACTGGCGATGTAGGTTGGTATTCCATGCTCGGTGTGAAAATTTGAAAGTTTAGGTCGATGACATCAGTCTCCATCTGTTCTCGCTGTTCAGGCTCAATTTGTGCAGTTGAAGTGGAAGGTTGTGGCTCTAGAGTCGAACTCGGGTGAAACGCATCCTGACGTGCAGACTTCTGACGCTCCCTACATTCCCGTGACCTTTCGGTTGATGACTTAGCGGGCCTTTTCGGATTCCTCTCGTTCTCCTCTCGCTGTTACTTCAACTTTCGTCGTTCCTTATAGTAAATTTCCCTGACTTTTCGCGGAATTTCTAAATTTTCGAAACCAAATTTTTTTTATCTAAATATAAATTAATTTTAAGTCCACATTACTTCGGTTTATCACAAACGTCCGTTACCTCTGACCGTCAGCTACGGAATGCAGGGCTGAGGTCATCACTATCATTCTCTATTCACTAGTTGTCAACCTTAAAACGGCGTGTGGCGAAACAAAATCACGCGCAATTTAGCTGAAATTTCTAACGCTACTGTATCGAAGGGTTAAGGAGTGGAGGGTTTAAACTTATTTTGCTTAAAATGGGAATATATAAAGTGTGATGTATTATTTATTACTCTACGATTATTAGTTTCGAAGATATAAGCATTTTCGCTGCATCAGTGGTCCCGATGTTACCCCTACCCAGAACGGGGAAACACTTAGATCTACGTCAAAAAAATGATGTGAATTCACGGATAATTTTCGAAAATAACGTGACGCGAAGTTGCCAGCGGGTGCACCTTTTTTTTTAACACAATTTTCCGTTTCTTTGCCCATTTCCTTTTCACAGATCTTTCGTTGTGAGAAATTTTGTTTATTTCAAGTCTTTCGGTATTTATCCAGAAATTTCAGAAACTCCAAGCCGCTGAAGTTCTCAGCCCTTAACCCCAGATAATCCTGGCGCAGCGGTGAGAATCGAACCCACGAAGCTTGGGTTTGCTTGACAGATAACCAGCGTATTATCAACTGAGCCAGAAAGACCCTGGAATTTGAATCACGTTCATAGCAAAACTAATTACGCGATGAGGAAATTTTTTTTGTCAATTTTGCGACTGATTTAGTCATTTTATTTTCTGTTGGAGCTTATTATTTTTCTGAATAGGTTTGTAGTATATTTTTTTCAGTAAGGGACTTTACAAATTAAACACTTTTCATCGTGATTTTTCGAAGCAACAAAATGTTTTGCAACTTGATTTCTTTAAACTGACAATGACCTTCAGTTATCTTTAAAAAAGGTGAAATGTACATTTTTATAGTATTACTAGCAGGGGTACCCAGGATTTCCCGGGTAAATATTCGTGGAATCACCAAGTTCAGCGGGTGAAATTTTATGAATGAAAATTTTTTCCTGTAATTTTTCGTTAATACTAAATTTGGTGGTTCTAAATTTAAAACTGTAGAAATTTTAACTGAAATAACAAACATTTTGTATGGAGGCCCCCTCGACCCCCCCCCCGCTCCGAACCCTTCCAAACCAGTCTACGGTCTAAGTTAGAGTACCATGAGATAGTATACCAAATTTTTTTTTTTTTTTTTTTTTTGATTGGAGGTTTAACGACCACCGTGAGCAACTCAACGGGCTATAAGCAGTCGCCCGTCCCTAATTTAGGGCCACTGGTTCCAGGGAAGGGAAAGAGCCAGTGCCGTAAGACAAACACAACATCCATGCCTCACCGGGATTCGAACCCGGACCCCTTTCGGACGAATGATCAGAGGCCATCGCTTAGACCACTGCGCCACCGGGGCGGCCTTATATACCAAATTTGGTGGTTCTAAGTTGAAAACTGTAGATTTGTATAGCGGACAAACAAACAAATATACAAACGTTCACTTTTATAATATACACTGCTGGCCACCCAAAATCCAACACCAAGAAGGAAGCATCCGATTGGCCTGAAATTCGTAGCATGCGTCGCCCGCGAGAGGACATGCAAACGATTAGCATTGCAGGGCATATTCAAATCATGTGCGCCCGGCACGTCGCCGAGAAGCACTATAAGAAGGGTACACAGAAGACGGGGTGTAAATAGTGGAAGTGTGTTGTGCTGCCAGACCTGTGCGCAGGAAGCTTCCTGATGCCTCGTCGCAGAATACGGCAGTCATTCCAGCACGTTTCGGAGTTCGACAGAGGACGAATGGTGGCTTATCGCGACAGCGGTTTATCGTACCGAGACATCGGCGCCCGTGTGGGACGACATCCAGCCACAGTGAGGCGAGTATGGATTCTGTGGGTGCAGGAGGGACGGACGGACCGACGTGAGCGATTGCCGCAGCCGTGGCACACCACCGAACGAGAGGACCGGCATGTTGTGTGGCGGGCATTGACGGCTCGTACCGCCACATCACGAACGTTAGCGCAGAAATTAGGGTGTGTTGCGCAACAACCTGTGTCAGCACGTACCGTTTGACGTCGTCTGCAGGAGCGAGGACTTGTCGCACGGCGCCCATTGCTCCGATTACCATTGACGTTACATCACCAGCGAGTTAGGCGGCAGCGGGCCATTGAACGCCGCACCTGGACTACGGAATGGCACGACATCGTCTTCTCCGACGAATCCTGTTCCCGCTTCTGCCTGCAACACCACGATGGTCGGATCCGCGTGTGGCGGCACCGCGGCGAGAGACTGTATGACGCCTGCATTATGCATCGCCATACCGGTCCGTCGCCTGGCGTTATGGTTTGGGGCGCAATTGTATATGACACCCGCACCCCTCTGGTACGTATCGCCGGTACACCCAACAGCCACCGCTACATCTCCGAAGTTTTGCAGCCTGTAGACCTCCCTTACCTGCAGGACTTGTCAGCGGCCACGTTTCAACAGGATAATGAGCGCCCGCACGTGGCACGCATCGTGCAACAATTTTTCACGGCCCACCAGGTGTCATTGCTGCCATGGCCCGCCTGTTCTCCCGCTATGTCGCCCATCGAACACATCTGGTCGCTGATCGGCAACCGAGTGGCCCGGCAAGCACCACCCGCGGCTACGCCTGATGAGCTGTGGCAACGTGTGGAAGCAGCCTGGACCGACATACCCCAAGCCCACATCCAAAGCCTCTTTCGTTCGATGCCGTGGCGTGTAGCGGCTGTTATTGCCAGTCATGGGGGCCACACGAACTATTGATGCCTGCGTGTTCCGCAAGTCTCACGGGCCTGTAAGCTCAATCATTTCACCTTTGTATCTGTTGTTATGTGTCCAGTAAATCTGGCTTTGCTATCTCGTGTTCTTCTTGGGGTTGAATTTTGGGTGGCCAGCAGTGTATATAGATTACCAGATTTTTCTCTCAATTTCTGTAAGTCTTGAAAATCGCTTCCCAGAGCATAGAAAAACACTTGTTATTGAAGAGTTACTAATTGCTCACTAATTACTGATCTCACTAAATTACCATGTAAAAGAATATGCCCGATGAGAAGTTGTTATATGCTTCGAGAATTTTATATGATTCTAATGCCTCTAACTGTTGTACGGTAATGGCGCTTCGACCAAAGACGAAGTAATAGAAAATATTTACTTCACCTTTGAAGATACTTACATTTAGCACATAGGGTTCTTTTCCTTCAATCTCATTCATTTTTTCCAAATACCGCATTTTGTACTCGAAAGTTAAACTTTCAAAGTAAGACACCATCATTTCAACGGGGACTGGTTGTCCTTCACTTACGTAAGCGTTACTAAGGCTCGTTGCCATGATGAAAGTCACGTGCCTGCTGCATTCTCATAGTCAGTGGAAGCCACGAAATAATGCGAACGGCTTTTTTTTTTATTTAAAATCGTTAATGCTCGGCTCCCTTTTGCCATAGATTAATGTTTCATACACCTAAACCTTCCCCGACCAATACTCTATAGAATGGTGAAAACCGCATCAAAATCCGTCCTTCGAATCTCGAGATTAGCCCGCACAAACAGACAGACGCCTACCGGGGACTTTATTTTATACTATGTATAGATTTCACAAAAACACCCTCCTAAATATAAAATATACTCTTGATAGCTATAATGGTTTTTGTCTTAAGTTGTCCAAAGACTGATACATAGACATCGTGTAATCATCTGCACAATAAGTTATGTACCCGGTTCCTTACAGTACCACAATATACACTGACTGAAAAAAAAATCCCAACACCACGAAAAAATAGTTGTAGACGAATGAAACGGCGGCAATACATTTGTATAGGTAACATATTTAATCGATTAAGGTTTCAAGATCACAGCTTAATGTAAGCGCGAGAAGAGCCATTTTAAATGTGAAATGCTGGTACATTAATAACCGGTGTAACCGTCAGAATGTTGAATGCAAGCACGCAAACGTTCATGCATTGCGTCGTACAGGTGCTGGATGTCAGTTTGTGGGATGGAGTTCCATGCCTGTTGCACTTGGTCGGTCAATACAGGGACGGTTAATGCTGGTTGGGGGTGACGGTGGAGTTGACGTCCAATTATGCCCCATACGTGCTCGATTGGAGAAAGTTCTGGTGATCTAGCAGGCCACGGCAACATGTCGACACTTTGTAGAGCATGTTGGGTTACAACAGCGGTATGCGGGTGAGCGTTATCCTGTTGGAAAACACCTCCTGGAATGCTGTTCATGAATGGCAGCACAACAGGTTGAATCACCAGACCGACGTACAACTGTGCCGTCACGGTGCGTGGGATAACCACGAGAGTGCTCCTGTTGTCATAGGAAATTGCTCCTTAGACCATAACTCCAGGTATAGGTCCAGTGTGTCTCGGCCGCAGACAGGTTGGTTGCAGGCGCTCACCTGGCCTCCTTCTAACCAACACACGGCCATCATTGGCACCCAGGTAGAACCGGCTTTCATCAGAAAACACAACAGATCTCCACTCCGTCCTCCAATGAGCTCTAGCTTGACACCACTGACGTCGCAAACGGCAGTGGTTTGGAGTAAGCGGAATGCACGCTACAGGGCGTCTGGCTCGGAGCTGTCCTTCAAGTAACCGATTTGTAACAGTTCGTTGTGTCACTGTGGTGGCAACTGCAGCTTGAATTGCTGCCGCAGACGCAGTACGATGCGCCACGGCCATACGCCGTACACGGCGGTCTTCCCTCTCAGTAGTGCCACGTGGACTGTCGGAACCCGGTCTTCTTGAGGCAGTACCTTACCTTGACCACCGCTGCCAACAATCATGCACAGTGGCTACATTCCTGCCAAGTCGTTCTGCAATATTACCGAAAGAAAATCCACCTTCTCGTAGCCCTATTACACGACCTCGTTCAAACTCCGTGAGCTGTTGATAATGGCTTCTTTGTCTTCTTAAAGGCATTCTTGACTAACATCAACACACTACGTCGAATCTCAACGATAACTAACGCTCACGAACGTTACAGCGCGTATTTACAGAAACCTGCTTTGTATGTTCCGAGGTGCGCTACTAGCGCCACACGTATGCGCCGAGCGCGAAATTTGCATAGACGTCATCTTACAGATGTACTCTCACCGCCTACCAACTGTCGTTTATCTAACAGAACCCCTTCTTGGTGTTGGGATTTTTTTCCGTCGGTGTATAATAAATAGATGAGGCACAGAATACGGGAGAGGGGAAGAAATATCCTGTGCCACAAGAAACAAAATTCATGCAATATGGTGTCAACAATATCCGATCTCGCTACGGAACTTCAAAATTCGGCAGATGATAGAAATTTAAAAGTTAATCAAACCTCAAGTATTCTCACCAATTACTCCTATTACCGGTAATTTCTCGTCATACGGATACGGAAAAAGTGAGAACGGAGTTTTACGCTAATATACGAAAGGAGGTGCGGAAAGGTTTCTGAAAATTCAAAATTTTTCGTTGACGCATCTCTAAAACGGCAATTTACCGTCAATATAAAAAAAGAAACTGCAGAAAGTTTTTGAAAATTCAGAATTTTCCCGTGGTACGAAAAATCCTTGAAATTGAGGTTTCTTTCTATTATTTCACGGAAAATATTGTATCAGAAATATGATTCGTTAAATCACCAAAGAAATGACGGAAAGTGTCTGGTGTATTTCAAAAGTTGTTTTAAAGTTTATATTGACGGTAAATTGCCGAATTTAAAATGTGTTGATAGAAAATTTTGAATTTTCAGAAATCTTTTGACAATTCCATTCGTACGTTAACGGAAAAACTAGGTTTTCACTTTTTCCGTACCTGTATGACGAGAATTCAACGGTAATAAGAGCGATTGGTGAGAATACTTGAGGTTTGATTAACTTTAAAATTCCAATCATCTGTCGAAGGATCTGATTTTGAAGTTCCGTAGCGAGATCGGACATTGTGGATAGCATATCGTATCAGTAAGACAAAAGCTATTGTCCCTATTAAGAGTAAATTTTATATTTTGGAGTTTTGTGAAATAATATTATAAAACAGAAGATTTCACCTTTTCTAAAATATTCAAGGGACATCCTTAAAGTAATGCCTCCTCCTTTTGAAATTTTTTTAAGTGATTTTAATGCAACTGCACTGACATGTACTATGATATGTTACCCATGTGGAAGCAATTTTTTTTCAAAATCGGAAGTAAAGATGTGAACGACAGAGAAAAGCAGCGAGCCTTAATTGAGTCCCTGGAAAAATAGGGTTGTGAGGCTCCAGAAATCCACAGAAGACTCCTGGCCAAAATCAATATCCGTCATGTCCGAAGACGCATGATGAGGTTTCAAGAGGGAGAAAGTTCGGCGTTGGACAAACAACGGAGTGCAAGACCCGCAAATGCAGTGACAGATGCCAACAGGCAACGAGTGAAAGACCTCATCACAGATGATCATCGTGTCAGCATCCAGGAGTTGTGTGATGCAATTCATTGAGGTCATAGTGATATGGAAACATTAATTAGAGATCTGGGCTACAGAAAAATTCGTCCAAAGTTGATCCCAAGAAACCTGACACGTGAAAAAAGTGAGCAAAGGGTGGACATATGCCGTAACCTCTTGGACTGTTATGAGAGAGAGGGTGAGGTTTTTTTCTATAATGTTGTGATAGGGGATGAAACCTGTGTTCTTTTATGACCCAGAAGCAAAACGTGCGTCAATGGAATGACACCGCACATCTTCACCTTGAGAGCAAAAGGTGACAATTTTCTAGGACAAACGTGGTGTCATTTTGACTGATTTCCTTGAACGGGGTGTAACAATAAACAGTGCTCACCATGTGCAGACATTGAAGAAGCTAAAGGAAGCCATCAGAAGGAAAAGACGTGAAATTCCACTTCATAGTGTTGTTTTACACCATGATAACTCACCTCAATGGAGACTTCTCAGGCTATTGCCAAAATGGAGTGAACGGTGAAGCCCAAGCCTCGTACAGTCCTGATTTGGCTCCCTCAGACTTTTTCCTGTTTGCCTCTTTGAAAAACACCCTTCTTACGGAACGTTTTGACGATGTGACAGACGTTAAACTGGCTGTGAACTCATGGGCGAAACGACGGCCTCAGGAATTTTTCCAAAATGGATTTTACCAATGAGTTCAAAGATGGCGGAAATATATAGAAAGTGATGGACAATACTTTGAATAGGCTCGCATTTATTAACAATACACTGTTAAAAATTTCACAGTTAGATTACGGGCAATGGCCGGCAACTGGGGGCCCGGCCGTTGCCCATAAAACTACGGCTTGGCCCATTTTTGTGAAAGCCCATGAAATTACGGTCTGAACCCTAAATACTAAGCCCATAATCTGAAGAGCAACGCCCACAAAAAATAAGTTTGACCGTATTGAGCTACGCCATAATTTGAAGGGCATTGCCCATAAAAAAATAAGTTTGACCGTATTGAGCTACGCCATAATTTGAAGGGCATTGCCCATAAAAAAATAAGTTTGACCGTATTGAGATACGCCATAATTTGAAGGGCTATACCCGAAAAAATAAGTTTGACCGTATTAACTTAAGCTGTAATTTGAAATGCAATCCCTGTAAATATGAAGTTTGGCCATATTCGGTTAAGCCTCACGGCAAGTAGTCACCGACTTTTACATAAATGCATTTTTTGTGGAAGAGTGTGCAAGTAAATGCATGTTTTTTGTGGAAGAGTGTGTGAGTGTGAAATTGTTGGATACTTACATTATAACTGAATCAATTCAGTTCTAAATGTGAGTAATGATATTTTCATATCTTAAAATCAGGTTTATTACAATATGATAAATAATGACATCAGTTACACACAGATTTGTTTAACATTAGGCTTTACGAACTCTGTACACACAGTTGGTTGAACAATACTTACGTTTCTTTTAGACATGTTTTAATTGGAGAATTATTTCTAAAGCACAGTTGGTTGAACAATACTTAGTTTCTTTTAGACATTTTAATTTGCACATACGTACTTATGTAGTATTTGCATGAATGAATACAAAGGGCAGTTATGTAGTAAAGATATGTACAGGCATATTCTTGTATTTATATGTTATATCAATGACAAACAGAACTACGAACTGGCATCCGAGTACATTGCGTCTATAAGGGTATTCAATCCACAATGGTGTCAAAGTTGGTTTTTCATGTAGGTTTTGGCTAGTATTACATTTGACATAGGGTTGAATCATGCTTTTTTTGTTTTCACGTTCACTGCCTTGTGTGCTGGTTCATTTTACATTCTACTGAGCACTGTGTTGTCAGTGTTCCCAGAACTTTTACTGTCTTGTTTCCTATCTCTAATTTTTGGATATTTACCTACTTTTCACATGTTTAGTAAAATTATGTCAAAAACTGGAAGTACTGCTTTTGAAAGATCACATTGCTTCCCCATAATTAAGGTATCAGAAAGAAAAGAAAAAAATACTTGAATGGAAATGAGAGCTTTTGAACTTGATAGGGCATAATTTCAAATCTCAGACCCCCACCCAAAAGAAGAAACACTTGTTTAGACCCTGATTCTAACTGAGTCATTGTAGAACATTAATGCATATCAATATTTCTAAAATATTAAATTTTCCTGTTTGGAATGTTTTAGAAATGACTTCAGTGACTAAACCTGTTCTTTCATTGTTGTGTTGCCACAAGGAAACCATTTTGGAGCACAAATTTTTTTTTTGGAAAACTATTAAATAGTTGTATTTATAATATCTTGGCAATACCTGAAGATACTGAAACAATTTTTATTGATGTGCAAATCAGGTGTTTAGTGACAAAGGAAAAGAACACGGCAGAATCTTTAAATTTCTCAAAAAACAATTTCATCACATCATTTTGTACCAATTTCAGCACTATCATCTTAAAACATGAAATACATGCTTTGCATATTGAACATTTTGAATAGACCTTTAAAATAGGAATTACAAAATGTGTAAAAAAATTTCATATTTTTTAACTTAAAAAAAAAAGTGGCTTCTGATTGTATCTTAAAATATAAATTTTCCTGGGCATCCAGGTTTTACTACCTGGGTAGGTAAATAATTTATGTATATACCCAGCTGCGCATGTAACATTTCGGATATTTTCCAAGCCCTGCTTAAAGTGACACAGGTGAAAGATTTCACTCGCAGAAATTTAGAATGAAATCAATTCTTTTTTACATTTAACTTTAATTACTACATTTGCAAAGCAAAGAAACTGTTCATGATATATTTTCACTGTCATTTTCTTGGCCAGCATTTACCAGATTCAGTAAAAAAAGAATAACCGTCGAAACTCGTTATAATGAAATTCAAGGGGGACAAAAAAAAAATTGTAGCAACGTATTGTTCTTAAAACATTACAAATTTTTCATTAAAAAGTTAGTATGTACTACAGAAATTTTCATTACGCATAAGATTGCAATGCTGTAAAAGTGAAATAGTGCCCACACAGACAAGCAAAGGTAATTTTTTTTGTAATGGGAAGTTTTTGCTAAAGTAGTAATAATGAAATATATAAGCTTTAATTAATATGTATGTATGAAATTATGTACTTTATATATTTTTACTTATACATATCAGGGTTTGAAAAATACCATGCCTGAGTCGTGTGAACCATTGACCTGGGCAGGTAAATAAATAATCTAGTTGCCCTAGGTGCCAGACTGGGCAATTAAATCTAAAAATGAAGTTCAGAATATAATTTTCTACTACAAGAAAAAAGACAGTCATCGCATGTCATGTTGCTTTTCACTGCTAATCACTGGAAGTTGTATTATTGTTACGCAGTGCCAAGGACAGAAGAATATCACCTTCTTTAATTATTATGCTTTAGGTCCATAAATTGGAAGCATATGTAATTTTGCTCCAAATGTTTAAAGTCAGCGACTGAATGCATGCCTCTGATGGAACTAGCCTCTTGTGTTTATTGACAAAGGGTTAAAACTTCATATTTTTCATATTTTAATGTATTTCATATTTTTTCAGATATTTCATATTTTAAACGTGTTTTAAAGATTTTTATTGTAATATGGACCTGTGAGTCTGACACTGTGAAGAGAAGCTGCGATAGGAATAATGCATCGCTCCAGTGAAGATGTGAAGCTTTGGTCCGTTAAAAGGAAGGTTTGTTGCTGTGTGGAAATGACGGGTACAAGAGAAAGAGGACTTACGTTATTGGCAGAAGAGCAATAAATGTTGTAGTGATACGCTACAGAAAATAGGTCCACAGCAGCCACCCTTTCTTTTGTTGTATCCTGTACGTTGTTGGCAGGAAAAACCGGATAAAACCTTTTCGATTTGCAAAAGATACATATGAGTAAGATAGAAACTCGCGTGCGAACAAGCTATTAACAGAAGAACCAAAAGTGCAGAGACACAGCAAATCTGTTCAAACCAAAACCAAAATTTATAGTTCCCCAGTTTTCTGTACAACATAGAAAAGCATATTAGTACTTTCGGTAAATGTGTACTTCAGCGTCCTAAACTATTTCGTTGGAAAAATTTAACTGTGGGTGAAAAGTTCGATGCACACATTTTTTAAAGCATGCAAAATAATAGGGAAAGGTGAAAAATTATATTTTTAAATAAAAAGGAAATAATTTTTCTGAAGTATTAACCTGCGAGTACGATGGTTTGTAGCAGGTGGTGCGGGAGGCTGAAGCGATGCTAACGGCCACCACGTGAAGGTGCTGTGCGACGGAGCGAAGTACGAGTTGGTAGCAAATGCGTGGAAGAATACGACAGCAGTAGGGTATATTTTTCGGACGAGTATCGTGTAATTGTGCGCAGAAGTAGTTCAAACCTGTTTTATTCATTTTTGAGAAAGATATGTGCAGAATGTCGTTATTAGTGGTTTCACAGTGTCTCCGAATGGAAAGAAATTAAGGAATGTAAAATAATTTATGTACGACAGAAGTTTTGAGGAAGACGTTTTGGTTCCGGTTGAACCCAAAGTTTTAGTTTTGGTTTGGAAGATGTGCACAGGTAGGTGATTTCTTCAAGCACTTCATTTGCAGTTCTGCTGTTATTCAGTACACCGTAGCTCACATTTTTTTCCTCGTGACATGGATATTTTTCAAAATAAGCAATTTTCTTCAATTCATATATCGCACTATGGCAGGGAGACAGCTTCTTGTATTGTGGCGGATAATGAAATTTTAAGCCCTGACGAAATCCGAAATGACTGACGATTTTGTACTTCCGCTTTCTCAAAATTACCCTTAAAAAAAACAAAAACTTACAATGCTGCACAAATTCAACCTCTTTCTTTCTGCATATGCCTACAAGACTTTTCGATGACTACGTACTGCTAAACCGCTTCCTTCTTAATTCTTCCGCCCGTTACTTGCCCTTCTCAACGAAGCTTCCATTCACCGGACTCCACCTTGATGCCGTTGCCGCTCTCTCGTCCTATGCCTATACCGCACGTACTCTTCCAAATCATCGCACTCTCAGGTAAATACTTTGGAAAACTTATTTCCTTTTATCTAAAAATACTATATTTTTGCACCTTTTCGCATTATTTTGCATGCTTAAAATATTGTATGTCACACTTTTCCCACACAGTTACATTTTTCCGACGAAATAATTTAGACGCTAAAGTACACATTTACCAAACTTTCTATTTCGGATCAGGGAATCATATGTGAAAGAATGAAAAATTTCACGTCTGCTTTAAAAACAATTACAAAACATGAACAAACTATATTGTGTAGCATATGAGTATAAAATGGTTCGCTCTCCTGGCAAGAAGGTACTTGCTTGGACTTGTAGTCATCCGCACGTGAATTGCACGGCGAAGCGAATCTTCTTTTCAACAAAGCAAATCTTCACATCGTTGCCGTAGTGATGTGTTAGGCCTACCACAGCGTCGCACTCGCAAGTCAATATTACAAGTTTCCGACAAAATAATTTAGGACGCTAATCTACACATTTACCGAATAATCTGCCAATGATGAAGATTGGAGTGCCATTTCAGGTGGATTCAGTAGTTTTAAAGAGTTTGTAGAAATCAATGAAAATGCATTATTGGGGAATTGAGGGATATTCAAGAAATAGCCAATGAAATTCAGGATGATGATGAAGAGACATAACAAAGAATTAACAAAAGATCCCCAGACTGTCACGAAAGCAGTGTAGAAGCTTTGGAAACACTGTCACTACATACAACTCACCGATACATCTAATTGCCACACATTCCTGTTTAAACAAACTTGAAAAAGCTGTTTTCAATGAGAGGCAACAGCAGAAACAGTCTTCAATTTTACATAACTTTAAAAAGCCATAAATATAAAAAAGGTATGTAATTAAAATTTTGAGATCAAGTAATTTACATTTTTGAGTAATCTAAGCTTTAAAGTGTTAAATTTAACTAAGTAAATTCAATCATTGATATTTTTCTTATTTTGCATGTTATTCTCATGTTAATTACTTTTTAAACTTAATTTTGGCTGGAATTACACTAACTTTTACTTATGCTGCGCTCTTATTTATGCGTGCTTTGGTTTGCGCTGACATATATGTGAAATATTACTGTATACATGTGATGATGAGGTGATTATAGATATAATTAAAAAATATATATTTTTTGGCTCTTCTGGTTTCCAATTAAATTTATGTAATTTATGTGTTGAGTGGTAAAAAAGCTGTTTTCAATGAGAGGCATATGGGGTTTGTATATATGCAGATTTCCATTGTTTGCTTCTTCCTGCTGAAAACTAAGCTAGGGATGCCTATGAGTTAACTGAATATACCATAGTCACAAAATGATTGATAGTTATATACTAAGGAATGCGAGTGAAATGGTATTCCTAAAAGCAATCAAAACCATGTAGCAGTCAGGGAGAATCACAAATGTGTTTCCTGAACGAAAATGTGACATTTCATCACATGAAACTTTTTTCCCCGCCTCTAAATTTAGGCCACTGGTTCTAGGGAAGGAGAAAGCCAAAGCTGTTATGTTATGTAAAAAACAGGTTTCTTTTTTAAAGGTTTTAACGGCTAATGTGAGGAACTAAATGGGATATAAGCAGTCCCCGTCCCTAATTTAAGAGTCACTGGTTCCAGGGAAGAGAGAACGCCAGTGCTGTAAGACAAACACAACATTCATGCCATACCGGGATTCAAACCCGGACCCACTTGGACAAACAATCATAAGATGGTGCTTAGACCACTGCACCACCAGGGTGGCAAAACTAATGCCTCATATGGGACTCAAACCATATGTTAAATTGTGACTGCTAGCCAAAAACCTTGATGTACAACCAACTCTGATACCAGAACGGCTTGAACATCCTCTAGACCAATAGTTCTCAAAGTGGGTTTCACTAAAATAATAGGGGGGGGGGGCATATGCGGATTTGTTAGCAACCATACCGAGTCACATAGTGAACCAATTTTCAAAACAAAATTAATCTGAATTTATGGCTAGTGCTGGTAGGATGTGTGGTGAAGTTTAGCATATTTAGCTGAAATTTCTAAAAAATGAACTAATGGAACTTCTCATTACAGGGTGAAAACAATCTGTTCAATGTTGAAAAAACAAAACACAAGCAATGACCAAAAAACTTTATGAGAAAACCAAATTACAGGGAACAGCTCTGACCAATTTTCATAACTGAATTCATTATCATCAGAAAATGAGCAAACAATTGGAAACTTGATGTTAAACAGCTAATAATCGTCCATCTCTGCACTCTCCAAACATTTACAAGGCAGTATTTCCCATTCCCACTGAATGAACTAGTTACTCATTCACATACAATGCAGAAATGTGTAATCTTCTATTGCCAAATAAAAAACTTATGAGACATCTTTTAACTCTGGTTGGTTTGAAAAGCATTTGTTCTTTGAAATCACTGACTAGTTTTTTTTGTTGGAGGTTTAACGACCACCGTGAGCAACTCAATGGGCTATAAGCAGTCGCCCGTCCCTAATTTAGGGTCACTGGTTCCAGGGAAGGGAGAGAGCCAGTGCCGTAAGACAAACACAACATCCATGTCGGACCGGGATTTGAACCTGGACCCCTTACGAACGAATGATCAGAGGCCAGCGCCTTAGACCACTGCGCCACCGGGGCGGCGACTAGTTTTTGGATTCCAATGGAAAAAGAATTTCCAACATTGTCGAGCACTGCCTTAAGTATTTGTTGCCTTTTACAACTACATATTTATGTGAAACCAGTGTTTTATCCTTAACCACCATAAAAACTAAATATTGAAATAAGCTGGATGTTGAAGATAACTTGTTTGTACATAAGCAAGAAAACTCAAAATATTGATGAACTTTGCAAGAGTAAATGAGCTCATACATCTTACTGATACTAAACAAATGACTTGACCAGTTTTATTTGATTTTTTTTTTTAGCCATTTGTGCAATTTCTGTGACATCAGTGTATGTAATTTTAGCAAATATACCTGTGTATTTGTATTTTTTATATATTTTATACCCACATAAACACACTGGAATAAACTTTTCATTAAAGAATATGCCTGTACATATCTGTACTCCATAGCTAATCTTTGTATTCATTGGTGCAAATATAATACTTCACAAGTTCTTAAGTACATGAGCAAATGAAAAGGAGTCTTAAAAAAACCCAAAGTATTGTTCAGCCAGTTTGTGCTTTAGAAATAATTCTGTCTAAATTCAGGAGTTGAACACTATGCCGTAAAAAAAAAAAAAGCACAAAACGATAAGACAATATTTATGCGTGTTATATTGCAAAATGGAATTCATTTCAGACTACAAACATACGAAGAATGCTGCCCTACGTAATTCCCAAATCAGCATGTACAGATCGAATTTATTTGACATCCTAGTCAACGCTAGGTATATACCTGGCGATAAAGACTTGCACAGAAAGTAAAGCACTGTATCATATTGATGGTAAAACGTATATGGATGTGAGAGTTATGCCCCTACCCCAGTCAAATGAAATCTTAGCTACTACATAGATTTTCCTGTGTGACAATATGCTTCAGCCACCCTCGTTTGGTGGTGAAACTTTTAAAATTATTTATATATATATATATATATATATATATATATATATATATACGTACACAGTTCGTGAGCTTAATATCAAACAAAAATGTGTGTAATTGATTTCGTTACTTTTACATATCATAATAAACTTAATTTTAAAAAATGTCTACTCACATGTTTTCATGGCGTCTTTCTTTCACGTGTTCGTGGCTTCGTGTTCGTCAGTTAGGGATGGGCGATATTTATCAATATCTCGAAATATCGATATTTTTGTCCGATATTTCGATATATAGTATTGATATCCAAGTTACGATATATCAGAAAAGCACTATATCGGTGCGATATTCAATATATCATCTGTGTTCTTTCCTGTGGCATGTCACGAAAATTATGTTGCTTGAGGACTATCAAACTGCGATCTCATTATCGAGATTCACATGATATTATGTCACCTTCCGATTTCTAGAACTTTACAAGGAAAAATATCTGCTGTGTTGAAAACCTCGATGGTTGAAAATTTTAACTATTAGTTGACAGTAGGCACCCAGAAAACAAATTTAACGAACGGTTGATAGCAGATTGTTCTTTTGCCTATGAGTATTATGTTTGAAGTAAACTGGCACTTTGACCAAAATTAAATACATACCAATGACACACAATTTGAAGTGAAGCATTTTTTTTTGTTTTTTTTTGTTAGTGATAAAGTATGTAGATCTTAACAGCTATGTAAGGAAATGCAAAACAGCTTTTCGAGAGTTTTCTTGATGTCTTACAAGTTATGTAGTATAAAGTTTGTTGTAATTCAGGCTATGTATATATCAGACGTAATTTTTTTTATCATCCTTTGACAATTATCTTGTTAATACATAGTGAAACTTCCTGAAGTAATTATATAATCTGGTAAAAATATGAGCATAACAACTTTCGTCTTGATCTGCTGATTTTCCCACACTTACAGCATGTTATTTCCTCTGATTGTCCATTCGTTTTTTTGTTATCTAGGAGAGACAGGCTTTCATTCATTAATTAGTAAATATATACTTGATGAATTTGGATTATGATATTTTTTTTATGTTTTTCATACATTAATTAGTATGGCTTTCATTAATTAATTAGTAAATATATATACTTGATTAATTTGGATTACGATATTTTTTATGTTTTTATTTTTATAATCATATTTTAATGGAGGACTAATAATCGTTAGCATTTTTTTAAATATCTTTCTGGAAAAATAATTGCTTTCTATGAAAAGGCCATTACAAATTATTCGTACTCTAATTACTGTTTTTAACAAAAATGTCACTTGTAAACATATTATAAGCACTTTAATTTTTTTGCTTATGCCATGGGAACTATTTTTGCTTACACCATAGAAGTAATTATATCTGTATACTCCATTAACATTGTGTTCTGTCTTAAACGATAAAAAAAATAGCAAACATTGTTCACACCTTCTGAAAAATATAAATGTATACAAAATGCTCTAAAAATTACAATAACAAAGTTTTTTTAAAGATTTTTTTCCATAACATTTCCTTGCAAGCTAATATAATGTTAACTTTGACATTTGCATCCCAACAAAAATAGTTATTCTTTCTATAATTCAGTTATTCCCACGTTAATTGATGGTTAAGATTCCAGTCTGCTGGGATTAATAAGTACTTTTGTTTTTTTGTCATTTATGCCATACTGAAGCTTCAACTTACCTTTTCTCGAAATGTTGGAAATACATATTTCTCGTAATCTCACATTGATGAAAAACTCATGAAAACATTCCTTTGCAACTGGGATTTTTGGAAACTTCTTAGCAGAAACCATATCCCTGCTCGTCGAGCAATGCCCACACATGAAACAAGAAAATCACCTTTTGGGTTTTGGAAAGTATATTCAGCATTTCTGCAGATTACAAGCTCACTTCTGTTGCATGATTTTTTTATTTATTTTTGCATCAAATTTTTCTGCTATATATTTTTTTATTTTAGGATCTGAAAAACAATATTTTATGTGTTTTTCATATCACTAAAAATACAGCTTGAGAGCTGCAATCTTGCATAAAGATAGTTTTAAGCTATAAAATGTAATAATAAAGGACAAATAAAATTGCTCCCTTTTAGCAGGAGAAAGCAGCTCTTGAAAAAAAAAATTTCAGCTGATGTTTCTAAGAAATTATCTGAGAAAACTGGTAGGATATTTATTCCCCACATTCACTGCCAAGCTTGTGTATTATAATTAGTTATTACTTATTACCAAAACAATTTTTTAAGGTAAAGAATATTTTTATGTCTTAAGAGACACATATGGTTGAGTCGTCATTAGACTATGTAAATGCTATCTGTGGAGAGTAGTTACTCAATTATGTTTGCTCATGCTGATGAAACAATCCTGTTGGCAGAGAGCAAAAGTGAGTTGCAGCGTATGTTGTCCCACATGTATGAAGTTTGTATGAATTTCAAACTTAGTATATGAAAGGAAAAACCCAAAGTTATGTTTTTGACAGATGAATTGTTAGTATTAAATCAAACAGATCAGTCTAAATGGCAAAGAGATTGACCAGGTAAATCAATTTACATATTTAGGAAGCATGTTTGACAGAGGAAACAAATTAGGTGGTGAAATTAGTAGGCTAGTAAATTCATCTTTGAAAGTCACAGCTGCTTCAGGAGGATTTTGAATAAATGATGAATGATAGGTTCTCAAAAAAGTCCCTAATAGTTGTGTGTGAAAAAGTACAGTAATTGTTCCTACTCTGATGTGGAGCAGTGAAGGTGGAGTACTGCAGATGAAACATAGGAGTGATTTGTGAGCTGTATAGATGTGTTACTTATGGGGGTGGGGGCAAGATATGTTTTGATCATGTGAGGAATGAAGATGTTTTGTAGATGAGTAATGTGAAGCAAAATATTGTTTGTAAGGTGGGGACAAATATTCTTTGGTGGTTTGGAGAATGAGTGGTGAGATGATTACTAGGAGAATTTATTCTGCACAAGTGACAGGAAGAAAATGTAGAAGATCAAGGGAGGACCAGATTCAGGAATTCCTGCATGAGAAAAAGAGAATAAATGTGAAGTACAAATGGTCTTGTGTGTGATGGATGTCAGTGAAGCTCAAGTTGTGAGCTGAGATCACTGTAAATGCAGATGTTTGATACATCAAGAGTAAATAAAATGTATTGCCATCAGTTTTAAACTTTAATCCAGCAGATAAGCTCTCATCAAGAAACTAACCTATGATCTTAGAGAACAGCTTAGTGATATATATGCATGTAAAGAGAAAATCCCTCATCTACAGCAAGTTGAATATAACTAGAGGTGAGAAATCAGTACTTATTTTTGTGTTGTTTTGGTGTTAATAAGTGAAACATTAAATGTTATATCCCATTTGAGTTCAAAACTGTAAAAATTTTTTTAAATCTGCTGACTTCCTTAATTTTAAGGATAGACTCCACCAATGCGCATTTAAAATGTAAAAAAAAAAATGATATGATATCGAAGATAGCTCCTCAGGCGTTTTAGACTTGATAAAGAATACTTCAGATATTTATTGTGTACAAGTTTTTAATGGAGATGAGAAATCCAAAGAAATGGACTGAGAACTGGAAAAAAATGCGTGAAGTGGTGTGTGTGTGTGTGTGTGTGTGTGTGTGTGTGTGTGTGTTGATCTCCATGAGCATCTAAAGTTGTTCCCGAATGTGTAGAAGCTCGATTCACCATAAGCAGACACATGTCCCTAATTTAGGGCGAGTGGTTCCAGGAAAGACAAGACAGGAACAACTTCTTTATGTATTTTACCACTTGGTAGGCACATTTTCCATGATTATTTAGATACTGAATAGTTTCCATGACATTTAATGAACATTTCATGACTGAATAGATTTTATTCATGACATTTAATAAATAGATTTCTTGACTGAATAGATTTCATGACATTTAATTGCTAAAACCTGGAAAGAGCGACATCTTTGTTTGTTCACTGACGCCACATATTTGGAGGATTTTCACATTTAATGAACAGTGCTTCTTATTTTGAAAATTTGACTGTTTTCTAGCAGTTTCTGAGGAAGAAGTAATCTTTTTGTATGAGAATTTTCCTGATATTGATGCTGAATCAGTTGTAGCAGGTATAAAATCACATACAATTTTTGCAAACTTGAACAAATGTAAAACCGATGGGTGCAATGCAAGGTATTCATATAATCTTTAATGGTAGTCTAAGAACTCCCTTCCTACAGCTAGTGTCAAACATTTGGCACAATGTATTGCCTTTTAATCAAACCAAGAACCCATATTTATGAGTACAAATGCAATTTTTACATTGCACATTTATTAGATTTTAGCAGCAAAAGAATTTTGAAAAAAGTAACTTTGTATACTGTAAAGAAACACTAGAGAAATCAAATGAGGAAGAGCACTGCACATTAAAACTTTTCTGGACAACAGAATTTTGTTAATGCCATTCCGTTTAAGAATAACAGTTTTCACAAAAAAAAAAAAAAAAAAAAAAAATATGTTCACAGTTATTATCAAGAGAGAAATAGACATAATGACAAAATGGATAACACTGGGCAAATTAGGCCGAAACCTGTTAACAAGGTTTGTTGTATTTTCAGTTTGCTTTTTTTTTGTTTTTTTTTACAAAAAAAAATTATATATGTATCTACAATGTATATGCACACTAACTTTGAAATAATATATTTTCATGTATGTGTGCAAACTTCTTCAAAATTGCATTAAAAAGCTCTAGCCATTTACCTCTCAACAATATTATGACTTTGCAGAACATTCTGCATTAGAAATTGCAATTATATGCTGTGATTACAGGCTAAGAGGGTAATGTTTCAGACAGAAGTAACCCAGTGATTTTGTTTTAGGCATTTTACTCCGCTTTTGTACTTAAATAAACATTTCGAATAATGGAAAAACCTTAACATGTGTAGAATAATCAAATCAATGAGACTTATTTACCCAATTGCCTGTGGTTTACTGGTCTTCTATGTAGCAAAATATTTCTGCCACAAATTCCATTTCAAGTGTGTTTTTTTATTCATGTATATTCTTTAAAAAGATGTTGAGTGTGCTTAACAGGAAAGTTGACATCTAATTTGTTTACTTTCAAATGATAACCAAAACCTTCAAATATCGTTGGTGACAGTTGATACTATCCACAGCCACAGCCCCCCCCCCCCATTAGTGGAAGGGAAGTGCAGATGTTATATAAACACAAAAGTGCACAACACTTTTATGATTGCTTTTTTGACTAATTTTGTCTCGCTGTATCAACAATCTTGCATAGGTAGCAATGTTAAGTACAGAGAATCATGATAACATGTTTTGGTAAAAAAAAACAGTTTCCGCATTTATGTTCTGTAAATTTATGTGACAACTTCCTGCCCTTTGGCCACTTCCATCCCATCTGTGCTCTGCCCCTTCATTAAGAAATGCAACAAGGGGCATATATAGATTTTTTCTGAGGGCGTGCCGTGCCAATGAAATGAAAAAATTAAATCCACCAGGACAAAATAAAAGAATGAGAATAGAAAAAAAAAAAAAAAAAAATTAACGTAAATTAATGAATTTTTTTATTAAATTAAGCATTTTTGTTTCCAATGTAAGGCACATTTTAACAATAAATAAAACACATTTAAACACTTTGGGGGGGGGGGGGGGGGGGAGTGGGCATAAATATATGCCACCTAACATTACATAAATGTATAAAATATATAATATAAATACGCCCTTACATTACCATGGCTACGATGTAAACAACCCTGATGTTGGCTTTCCAGCTCAGCATACAAGATATATTTTTAGCGAATTTTTATGAATTATAAAAACGTAAAATGTTAATTCCGCTGTCGAAAATATTTATTTACGTAACAAAACAACGTAAAAGGGCGAAATAAAAGCACTAAGTTTTTAACGAGTTTTAAAGTCGTAAAACCCATGGCGTCGGTCTTGTAAAAAAACGTTAAATATCAATTCCGCTATCGGAAATAATTATTTACACAACAAAACGACTGAAATGGCAAAATAAACGCACTACGTTTATTTCCAAGTACAGCGACCGTCTTGTAAAAGGTACGAAGTTAGTAATATACATTACTTTTCTGAGATATCACTATTTTAATGGTATTAACAAAACTTGATTGCAGCTATATTTTCAAGCTGCAGGATAATTTAGTACTGGCTGAGATTTGTGCGAACAAGCCAACAGCCAATTAGTCCCAAGTTCCCAATAGCCAATACTTAACACAACATTGGATCGGATTCAGTAATAACCCAAATGCAGTATGCAGTGAATAAACCGAAGTATCAGTCTTATTGAGATCAGAAGTATTGAAAAATATCGAAAAATCAATCCGATATATTGATCTTTAAATACAGATATTTTCGATTCAATATATCGGTCTCAGAAATATTTAAAGATATCATACTTTTGAAAATATCGTCCATCCCTTAGTCTTGGTAAAAAAACGAGCAGCCACCGTAAAATCACGTGACGACTCGCTGACCAATAGCAGAAAGCGACGCATGCCGCATTCCTTTTCTGTCATTATCGTTCATTGGCTAGCCCGTGCCTCTTAGCAACGCCCGTAAAATTACGGTTTGGAACAGTTGTCCTACATATCCATGCCCGTTAAAATACGGGCATCGCCCTGAAACTGCAGAAACGAGCCTTGATCGTAAAAATACACGGGCAACAAGACTTTTTTTACGGGAATTTTTAACAGTGTATGTCCTAGTATTTTGTCACCAAGTTTCACATTTTTTGCTGCTACAAATAATAATCTTATGAGGGATGAGGCATTACTTTCAGGATGCCCTTTGGTCGTTGTCAGTTTAAAAAGATTTCAAGTTCCATAGCATTCTGTTTCTTCGAAAAATCACGGGGAAAAGATACTTAATTTGTGATAACTCCTGCTAAAGCAAAAAAATAAAATTATTACCAACCTATTAGAAAAACAACAACAAAGAAAAACAACCCCAATAAGCTCGAACAGAAAATGAAAGGATTAAATCACTCGCACTAATGACAAAAAAAAAAATCTTTATCGCGCTATTAGTTTTACTGTTAACGTGATTCAAGGATCCGGAGTCTTTCCGGCTCAGTGGTTAAAACGCGATGTTTCTTGTGAGCCAACAGAAAGAACCTCGGATTTAATCAAATAGGAGCGAAAAGATTCTCTGGTGTAAGGGCTGAAAATTCAGTATCTTTGATTTTTCGAAATTTCTGTATAAATAAGAAAAAACCTGATACGGATATTTCGGAAATAAACGAAATTTCTGATTACGGAAAAATCTGTGAAAATAATAGACGGGCACTTTCGAAAACGGAAATTTCGTTAAAAGACGGACACATACCGGCAACTTTGCTGCACACTATTTTCAGGAATTTCCCTAGAATTTCAGAACACTTATCTTTTACCGTGAGTGTCTTATGCAGAATCCAACGTAGCGTTAGAACCTACAAGGGTTGAACAGAATAATGTGAACACCCCTTTCAGAGACGTAATTTTTGTACTTCGCAAAACGGGAAAGTATCCACCACTTTTTTGGTTGTAATAGACCCCTTTAGAACATCAAGGTCCTCTTTAAGTACATTTAAAGTGTCTTGCTGCAAAATTTCTTTCAGGGTAACGACAAAATGAGCAACCTAACAGACTTCGAAAGAGGATTAATTGTTGATGACCAGCTAATTGGTGCTTCTGTGACAACAGTCGCCAGGGTAGTAGGGGTATCGAGAGGTACTGTGTCTAGTGTCATGACATCATACCGTGTTCGTGGCAAAACCTCGTCTGCGAAACACAAGAGCTTCCGAAAAACGATCCTTACTGTTAGAGACAGGAGAGCATTAAAGAGGATTGTTACCTGTAATAAGAAGACCACGGCGCCGAAAATTAGTGCGGAGCTCAATCTGCATCTCCAGACCCCAGTATCAACGAAAATAGTGCGCAGAGAACTTCATAAACAAGATCTTTATGGCACAGCTGCTATTGCAAAACCTTTGGTGACCCGGGTGAATGCACAACGGCGACGGCAGTGGCTCCAGGAGCGTACAACGTGGACTGCCGATGCATGCTGCGGAGACCGCCGATCCACATTCACACTATTCCCTACCGCAGGACGTGTTTACGTGTGTTGAACACCGTCAGAAGGTTACAACCCAGACTGTTTGCTCACAACAGTGCAGCATGGTGGTGGCCCTGTCATGCTCTGGGCGGTCATAGAGTGGTTTTCAGCAGGTCCCCTGATCACCTTGAAAGGACGGCTGACTGGTAGGGCGTATGGAACCATTTTGGCCAAACAAGTCCATCCAATGGCTCAGGCATTGTTTCCTGCAGGGGATACCATCTATCAAGATGATCACGCTCCAGTTCACAGAGCTCGGAATGTCTAATCATGGTTCACGAGGACGAACTTTCACACCTTTCTTGGTCTCCCCAATCACCAGACTTAAATATTATCAGGACACTGTGGTCTGTGTTAGAAAACAGAGTAAGATCCCTTTATACTCCTTCTGCGTTTCTCAAGTACCTGGAGCAGTTTCTGCATGAAGATTGGTGTAACATCTCACTAACCACCATCCAGGATTTGTATGCGCCCATTCCAAGGAGGATTCAGGCGGTTTTGAATGCCAAAGGTAGTCCCACTCCCCATTGTGTACGTAAAACCTTCTTTTCCTAGGTGTTCACCTTATTCTGTCTAACCCTTGTATGTTTTTATGCTGCGGAGCGGGTGTTCTGCCAACTGAAATGCGATGGTAAGCGTATCGCCGCAACATTGCCGATTTGACTCATACATCACCTCAGTAGTACGACATCTACGTCATGTTACCTAATACGTTACATCATACCTCCTGACAATAGCGGAGGAACGAAATCGCAGGTTTCGGATCAGCCGACAGCCATGCTCAAAAAACCATCTCACTGTAGTATAATTTGTTAATTGCGTGCGTTGTGAGGAAGGGTCATCACACAAATTTTCGGACCTCACGTCCAGGAGATTCACTTTCGTTAAAGCGTTAATATTACATATATGGCCTTCTGGCGGGGTGGAATTTGAAGCTCGTCTTCCTACTTCGGAGCGGCTGATCTCCCAGCTGAACGTTACAAAATATCTAAAGGTGTATTTTGGTATTTGGTACCAACACGTTATCAGCAGATGTTTCAACTCTTGTAAGTCACGTGGTTGACCCGCCGCAGATCAGATTTGCTGTTTCAATACAAACCGCAAAGGCACGATTTGATTGCTGACTGGGGAATTTGGTGACCAGGGCAAAACCTGGAAGTCTTCCTCATGTTCCACTAATCTCTCTCGGACAATCCGCGCAGTGTGGCATGGCGCATTAAGTTGCTGAAAGAAGGCACTACTAGCGGGGAATACCGTTGCCGTGAAAGCATGTACTTACGTAATCTACAAAAATGTTTAGGTAGGTGCTAGACATCATAGTTTCCTGTTCATAAATGACTAGTCCCATGGTTTCCTAGAAGACCATTGCCCAAAGTATTACACTTTCTCCACCGGCATATCTTCGTCTCACGAGTTTCCCAGAAGATCATTGCCCAAAGTACAGAGGGTGAGTCGTGGATCACTTTATGTCTTCATAAGTACCTTTACCACGAAAACAGACTAGCATTCAAGGCATAGGCCATCGTGTTGCACCGTCTTTAGCCATCTGTCTGCCAGTTCTTCCAATCTGCGTAGGTACCAGTTCTTGTCCTTTTAGGCGACGAACTTCTTCACCTCAGCTACTACCTCTTCCTGGTTGTTGAAGTGCCGCCCGATAAGGAAGTGAGCCATGGACTGGATCAAGCAATAATCCGCAGGGCGATTATTGCTTGATCCAGTCCATGGCTGACTATATGCTATGTGTGGCATCAGTTCGATGCACTCAAGTTCCTGGAGTTTCGTCCGGGTCGTTCGCGCTGTGTGAGGCCAAGTGTTATCCTGCTCTAGGAGATCACGCTTTCTGTTCATCAGTGCCGGGAACTTCTCCTCCAAAAACGGCATACATCCACTCCAGCTGTTCAGAGTAGAGATTGGCGTTGATGGTCCGACCGAGAGGAACAAATTCGTAATTGATTATCCCCTCAGAATTCCTGCCAGACGCAGGACATCATCTTGTGCTCGAAGCGCCCACGTTTTGCAACAGGTTCTCGAAGCTGGCCCGGGCTCAACCACTGCCGTTGTGTGTTAGGATTACGGAAATAGACCCACTTTTTATCGCACGTAACAATTCTCTTGACGAAACGTACACCACGTGAGTTTTCTAGGAGTTTCGTGCACACTTCCACTCGGCGGTTTGCTTCAGCTGGAGTCAGTTCGTGAGGGACTGTGAGGCAGCTCCTGTAGACCTTGCCGAGGTCCTGAAGGTGACGAACCACGGTGGTCTGTGACATGTCCACCTCGGCTGATAAACTTCGAGTGTTGGTTGTCGGCCTGACAGACGGCCTCCGGGTTCACGATTAGCAGCTTACCTGATCTTAGCTGATCGTCGAGGTTTCTGTCACCTGAGGGAAATTTCTTGAACCATCTGGTTGCGATGCTGTAGTCTACGGAACCTTCCCCTTCTGCATGACAAATGTTTCGTGTTGCTTGAGCAGCGTTATGGCCGAGTTCAAACTCGTAAACTAAAAGTTCCCGAATTGGGCGGTTGTGGCTGTTCATCTTTTGGGCATCCCAACCACAGAGAGAACGACGACATGCAATACTGTTCAAAGCAACAACAACCGCTTTATAACCCTTTCGACTGACTGCAGCGCGCGACTTCAACTAGTTTAAACACGTGACATACCCGCCGCAGGACATGCGTTTATGCAAATATTGCATAACTTTCGACTCACCCTCTGTATTAGACTTTCTCCACCGGTATGTCTTCGCCTCACGGGATTCCCAGAATATCGTTGCCTAAAGTATTACATTTTCTCCACCGGCATGTCTTCGTCTCACGGTGCATCCTGGTGCCAACACATTCTCAGGTAAACGACGCACACGTATCCTGCAAACCACATGGTGCAACAGGAAAGGAGATTCATCTGACCATTAGAACTTATTCCAATCATTGAAGGTCCAGTTTTGACGTTCGAGTGCCCATTGTAGGTGCTTTCCACGGTGAACAGAAGTTAGCATGGCCACTTTGAGCGGTCTGCGGCTACGCATCCGCATCTTCAGCAGGGTTCGATGTACACTGTTAAAAAATTATGTTAGGTTAGATCAAAAAGTGATGCTGTGCCACTTTCTGCGAAACGATATACCATTGTTTGGTGCAAACAAAACCCAACAACATTGTGCAACTTTGTAATACGTTATGGTGTAAGGCTGCACCACATCATGTGCAAAGTTTCACCATGTTATTGGGTTTTGTTTGCACTAAACAAGGCTGTAACTTTTCTCAGACAATCGTGCCGTTGGTGTAGCACCACTTTTTGGTGCAGCATAACACACAATTTTTAACATTGTACTGTGTGTTTTGATACGTTACCCTCTTCACCAGTATTCAAATTAACGGCTAGTATCCCCGCGGTATCCTTTCTGTTGATAGCCTTCGCTCACCTCTAGCATAAATGAGCTCGTGGTTGACTCACACCTTGCCGGAGGTTCATGGTTTTCCACTCCTCGGTACGGCTAACCGTGAGCACCACGCAAGCCTTGCCGTCTGGGAAATTATCCGATCCAGTCGTATGGCCCCTACAATTTGTCCTTTCTCAAACCCGCTTAAGAGCGCTGCCTTTACCATCTGAAGAACAAACAAGAATAACACTGATTATCAGAGCTCAGTAGCAGGTGTTATTTATACCGTTCCATGACCTACACATGGCCGTCCTTTACCTACAGTTGCTTCGATTTGCGTAAAGACGCGCTGGTCATAATAGTCTTCGGTATATTTTCCTGTGGATATCTAAAACATATAATTTTTGTTTTGACTCACGCTTTTTTACGCTTTCCAACCGTAGGTTGAAGAAGCGTATATGCTTCAGCTTTGTCCATCTGTCTGTCTGCCTGTCCGTCCGTCAGCACGATACCTCGCGTAAACATGGTTCGATTTCGATGAAATTTTAGTATTTAGTATGTGATAGGGGACCACCTGGGGACGAACCCTATTGAAAATGGACAAAATGGGATCAAAGGTCAGGACATAGGAGCGGGATTTATTCCACAGCCATTATCCTCGTAACTTGAGTAATAACTTGAGTAATGATTTCTGGTATGTTGCAAAGCGTATCATAATCAATGCCTTGCATGATTTTACTAACTTGTTGGTTGTTCTCATAATAACGCGCAACGAAGAATAATCCGATCTTGGTCATCACATGGCATTTTAAATCGACATTTTAAACTAAAAAAATGAATTTCGGCATTTTACGATTTTCCGGATTTAAATTTCATTTTTGGTGCTAGCTCCGAAAATGTTAGATTGCGATTTGACTGTAGACTTACCGGATAGAAAGCACACTAAGAAGGGTTTCCGCTGTCATTAAACCAGAAGCGCGCATTCCATGTACTATGATTTTGAAAGAATAATGTTTGTTGCAACTACATATAGTTTTTTCATCCGTGAACCCGGGGACCACTCTTAGACCACTGCGGGTGGTGTTCAAATACAGAGGGTGAGTCGAAAGTTTTGCAATATTTACATAAACGCATGTGCTGCGGAGGGTATGTCGCGTGTTTAAACTAGTTCAAGTCGCGCACTGCAGTCAGTCGAAAGGGATATAAAGTGGTAGTCGTTGCTGTGAGCAGCATTGCATGTCGTCGTTCTCTCTGTGGTTGGGACGCCAAAAAGATGAACAGCCACAACCGCCCAATTAGGGAACTTTTGCTTTACGAGTTTGAACTTGGCCGTAACGCTGCTCAAGCAACACGAGACATTTGTCATGCGAAAAGGGAAGGTCCCGTGGACCACAGCACAGCAACCAGATGGTTCAAGAAATTTCGCTCAGGTGACAGAAACCTCGACGATCATCTAAGGTCAAGTAGGCCGCCAACCGTGGATTTGGAGGCCGTGTTCCAGGGCGTAGAGGCAAATCCGACAACCAGCACTCGGAGATTATCAGGCGAGCTGGGCATATCACAGACCACCGTGGTTCGTCACCTTCAGAACCTCGGCAAGGTCTACAGGAGCTGCTGCATTGTCCCTCACGAACTGACGCCAGCTGAAGCAAACCGCCCAGTGGAAGTGTGCTCGACACTCCTAGAAAACCCACGGGATGTACGTTTCATTAAGAGAAGTGTTACGTCCGATGAAAAGTGTGTCTATTTCCATAATCCTAACACACAACGGCAACGGTTAAGCCCGGGCTAGCTTCCTGAACCTTTTGCCGAACGCAGGCGCTTCCAGCACAAGGTTCAGGACTTCGGCAAGGTCTGCAGGACCTTGCCGAAATCCTCTGCGTTTTCGAGGCGATAATTGATTACGGATTTGTTTCAATAATTGATTACGGATTTGTTTCGAAAACTCCTCTGCGTTTTCGAGGCGATAATTCATTACGGATTTGTTTCAAACGGTCGAACCGTCAATGCCAATCTCTACTCTGAACAGCTGGAGCCGTTTTGGAGAAGACGTTTCCGGCACGGGTGACAGAAATCGTGCTTTCCTGCAGAAGGACAACGCTCGGCCTCATACCGCGGGAACGACCCGGGGGACAAAACTCCAGGAACTTCAGGGCACCGAACTGATGCCACGCCCAGCATATATCCCGGGCATTGCCCATTCGGAATCTTACTTGTTCCAGTCCATGGCCCCCTTCCTTCGCGGGCGGCACTTTAACAACCAGGAGGAGGTAGCAGCTGGGGTGAAGGAGTTCTTCGCCTGGGAGGACAAGAATTGGTATCGCCGCGGAATCGAAGAACTGGCAGACAGATGGCTAAAGACGGTGCAACACGATGGCTTATACTTTGAATGGTAGTCAGCTTTCGTCTTAAAGGTACGTATGAAGACATAAAGTGATCGAAATATTGCAAAACTTTCGAATCACCCTCTGTACTTTTGGCAACACGGTGTATGCAAAAATGTTTGCTCGAACCATGGGGTGTAAATCTATGCACAACAGGATTTCCAAAGCTCGTGATTCATCGCCCTAATTCATCGCCCTATTTTGTTAATATGACCTTAGAAATGAGAAGATATGTTTAATGAATAGAGACACAGACAAATTGACATAAGCAAGAGCATTTTTACCGTACTAAATATTATTCTTGCTTTTTTTTACTTTTCTATGTTTCGCGGCAGATTACGAAAAAAAAAAGTTTTTTTTTATTTATTTTTTCCTCTTTTTTTCATCTAATGCACCGAAAGAAATTTGGGAATGGAGTTGTTCTCCGATGAACAACGTCACCCACTGACTGCAAGGCAGAGCGTGACCAGTGAATCATCATCCGGCGACTTACGCAATGTATTGTTTCCTTTCCGCACGAGGAGGAGTGAAATTTACCTGCGTTTATACCTACGGGGCGAGGCCATCTCACATATTACGGCTTACGGTTTTAGTCATTTGTAGCAGAGGGCAAAGTCGCTTTGACCTCTGCAGACAAACGAGCAACAGCACGAACACAAAGCAACGTATCATTTGCCAGCAAGTGGGGTATTATCTGACCAGCCAAGGCAATGGGTGACTCATTCTTCAAGCGACTCAGCCGTTAGGATGTTTCACTACCGACATCAAGCTATTAATGGGCTCTTGGCATTGTAATTTAGGTTTCAAATAAACTTCGGTAACGGAAATAAAAATTCTCTTCTTCGAATAGAAACCAGCTAAAAAAATGCCCTAAAAGGTGGCTCTTAAATGAAGAATATAAAAAAGACTAAACAATTATTATCAGTGACAATACAATATACCCTTCTTCGTGAGTAAGTGGGTCAATTAGTTTATCAAAGCATGATAATGAAGCTGCCTTATACAAGACAATACCTTCCGCATTCGAACGCTCTGTGTGTCTGATTTGACGCATTAAAGCACGCACGTCTAACTCCGCTACCTACTTAGAGCAACATGATGAAAACTTGAAAATGTTTTCTTAGAGACAGAGGACGGGGGGGGGATACCACCCAAGGAGGTTAGAAGTACGAGGAGGTGGCAACAGCCCCTCTCCCCGAGCTTCTGGCGTGACGCCATTTTTAATCAGCTGACTACGCCAGTGCGCCGGCCAATCTGAGAATCTTCTGTATATCTCTATGGGGAAATCGCGATTTTGAACGGGTTTTTCGGACCCTTACTCTACCCATACAGGCATGAAAAAAATTGAGGCTGAAATATTCATTCCCATAATAAAAACATTCTAGAAAAAACAGGAAAATATGTGTTGGTATTTCTTTAAAAAAAATGAACAAATTAATGATTTTTTGAGCGGAAGTGCATAGTGCGCATGATTATTTGCATACTGCCCATATGCAAGTACCCATGTTTGAAATGTAACCAAAAGCCTAATGTTAAGAAATAAGAAGTCCGAAATATTCCTTCTTTCCATCCTTGGTTTGCACGCGCTAAGCAAAACTGCTTAAGCCACAGGAAGTGACGTCACGTTCCCGAACTCTCGCAGCGCAGACTCCCACCACCTCAGAGAGAAGACAGAAACAGCTGATCTGTTTAGGCTTCACTCAAAACGGGTCCCTTCACCTCCTCTTCTTCTAACCTCCTTGGTACCACCCCCTCGTGAACATTGTTTCTTTCAGGACTTTTTGACTGGGAGGGATAATGAAACCCTAAAGGGGACAAGTTTTCCATTTGTTATGTACACCTGCGAACAATGAAATTTGCGCACCAAGAAGGAAGCATCGGATAGAACTGAAATTTTATGGACGTAATGATACAGCTGAATGTTACACATGATGGCAAAAACAGAACTGCAGGATAATTACAGAGCATCTGTGGCACGCATTCCGGTCATCTTCACTAGCGCGTCGCACCGCCTCCTGCGTCGATACATGCTGCAATACTGTCCGGCATGAAGACGAACAGACGCCTGATGTTGTCCTGCGTCAGACTGGCCCACACGTGTTGGACGGTGGGCTCCAAATCCCGAAAAGAGCGGCACGGCGGCAATTCGCGTTTCAACTTGTTCCACACATGCTCTACAAGGACATGTCCGGGTAGCGGGAAGGCCATGGAAGTGTCTGGACATAACGTAGGCAGTCTTGGGCAACCCGAGCCGTGTGCGGGCGGGCTTTTTCCTGCTGGTATAGCGCAAATGTAATCCTAGCCAGGAATGGGAGCACATGGGGCCGTAGGATCTCATCCACATACCGCTGGCCCGTCAACGATCCACGGTCCACTACTAGAGCTGATCAGCTATCGTAGGCTATGGCTCCCTAGACCATAATGCCTGCAGTGGGGGGGACCACCTCACCCGAACACGATAATCACCTGTCCCCAAAACGAAGCGTCACTCATCGCTAAACACCACACGTTGCCAGTCTGTTGCATTCCACGTCGCTCTGGCCTGGCACCACTGCACACGGTGCCTCCGATGTTCCGGTGTTAATGGCAGCACACGTAAGGGGCGCTCGGATAGAAGATTCGCTTCCGCGAGGCGTCGGGAAATGGTTCGTGGGCACACAGGAGTCGCTACATCTGCCTGTATGATGGGCCGGGTCCCCGTGGGATCCGTTCGTGCCTGGCGCACGATCCGTCGATACTCTCTACCGGTAGTCCTCCTGGTCCGTCTGGAGCCGCTCCGCCGTCACGTCTCCACTGCTCCCAACACAGTCAGACGGTATGGTCAGAGCGATCCACGTGGCGGGCTATACGGCGCGACGACCACCCAGAGGTTTTCAGCCCGATGATCAGACCTCTCTCAATGTCCGTACATTGCGTAAATCGACGTCTCTGGCGTCTACCCGGCATTCTTGTCACTCTGTACTCTTGCTTGCGTCGGCAGGGGCTTTTCGCTTTCATGGGGCATCGACTACACACCGGTTTATAAGGCTGCCGGTTCGTGCTTGTAGCGCCACCAGAGGGTGTGCGGTCATGTGCAATCGCACTAAACATGGATCATACCAGCACGCACTCTAGCTATTTGCAAAGTTTCAAAGTTTCGCGGTTGCAGCATGTTTTCTTCTAGTCCGTGAGTGCATATATATACAGGGTGTCGAAAAAGTTTGTGAACTGTCCGTGGCGTCAGATCAGGCCACTTTCTTCCAAACATCCACGGTCCAATATCGATGATCTTGGACACATTGCATGCATTGTGGGCGACGACGTGCAGTGAGCATGGGGACCCGGCCGGGTCTTTGGCTACGCCGGCCCATGTTCAGAAGGCTGCGATGAGCTGTGTGCTGTGACACATTGCCCTGAACAACACTGCTGTAGCTGCGGGTGATTTCTCGCACTGTAGCCCTGCGGTCGTTGTGAACAATGGCCGACAGTCTCTGCTCCCCTCTGGCATCAGTGCGCTGCGGATGGCACACGGTTGTACTACGATTCGTCGTTTGGCCATCTATGCAGCACTTTTGATACGTACTCACTACAGTGGCGCGTGAACAACCCACAAGCCGCACCGTTTCCGCGATCGTAGTTCCGAGGCACCGTGCCATCACAATTTGTCAGTTATCAAACTCCGATAAATCGGCAGCTTTTTCCCATTCTGACTCCGAACACTCTACTAACCGAAAGCCAGACCTCGGGTTGTATATATACTGAACTTCACCTGCGCTACTGTTCGGTCTTAAGATGCGCTCATTTCTCTAGGCTGGGGGTGGTCGTAATGTGATGGCTCATCAGTGTATATTCGAGGCAAGGCTGCGATGAGCTGTGTGCTGTGACACATTCGGTCTTAAGATGCGCTTATTTGTGTAAGACAAACACACGGGCATGGGTCATTTGCACTCAGCCCGATCTCCGACCTTTATCTGATAGGCCAGTTGCACTCATAAAGGAAGACAACAAAGTGACCCGTCCACACTAATCCGGTCCTTGCTTACTAGAGGTGGAACGTGAAGAAACGGTGCGTGGGACAGGGATCATCCTGCATAAGATTCTTTCGGCTGGCCAATGAATGCTGCACCGACTCATTGAAGAACAGTGGTATCATTGCATCATTCATCCACTTGCTCCAGTTGACTCACCCGGTCGCTTAATCGATATGTGTCGTCGCAGACGCTTCAAGACTGAAATGTAATACTCAGCATTGACAGTAATTTGTGGAGGAACGGCGACATGCCAGTAGACTGCACCTTTATGATCAAAGAAATATTTCATCATTACCTTCACAGCTGATTTGGTTAGGCGGACTTTTTTCGGAGGGAACGAGCCTGTGTGTTTCCAGATTCTCGTTGCGCGTTTCGTGAAGGGGTCGAAATAGTGGACCTATGTTTGTCTTTATTACTGTGTTTAGAAAGTTTGAATCCTTTGCAATAATTTGTTTCCACTCATGACACATCTGAACTCTAGCTAACAATTGTTCTCTCGTCAGGTGATGAGGTACCCATCTGGAATACACATGGTGCAGCAGTAATGTGTCGCGTAGAATTCCGAATGCCGACGTTTTTGGAATATTAGTTGACTCTGGTGTACATGTATGTACTTATTTTTAAATTGATGATGTGGTTTTTGGCTAACACAGCAGAAATCTGTGTTAGCCAACAACAACATCTCCTGACAGTTACATCCACCCTACAGCCCGAACTTGGCCCCTTGTGACGTTTTTCTTTTTCCGTCTTTAAAACAATTTTTACGGGGTCAGCGCTTTCCAGGAGAAAAGTCCTTTACCAAGAAAACGGAGACGATTCTGAATTAACTGTTAAAAGAAATTTTCTCTCACGTGTTTCAAGAGTGGCAGAGAAGATGGGACAAGTGCATTTCTACTAACGGTGAATATTTCAAAAAGGACCACAGTCACCTTGACACTGATTATATTCGTTAGTCTGTTACAGCTACAGTATTTTTTTGACAGCCAACGTACATATATTTGACAATATCAGATATACATTACTCCTCTTTCTAAATCAATTCGCTAAAAACCTGCACGCGGAACCCCTCCTCCTAAAACATGTACACAGACGTGACAGAAGTAAATTGACATCTGATTTGTTAATAATATTTATTTTCTGTCTGCATGGAATGGAAGTACCTGTAGTTGTAGCTGGATTTAATATCTGGTAGATATACCCTTTGGAGTACGTAGGCCTTTCACATGATAGGCACTGTGGAAATTAGATCAGCAATGGTGCTGTGTGGAATTTGAGCTCACGATTCACGTAACAAGGCCAGCAGATGTGCCTTGTTTGTTGGTTTCTGTGGCATCCGTCGTAATTTTCCATGGCCCACAGGTGTTGAATTGGGTTCATATCATGGCTCTGGCTTGACCACGGCAGTTTGGCGTTTTGTTCGCGCAATATTTGGGTACGTTTTGCCCTATGACATGGAGCGTCATCCTCCATGAACAAGGAGGTAGCCTTTGACATCCGACCACTGGAGAATATTGATAGCAAGCCCCTCTCAAGGATGGTTATGTATTTTTGTGCATTGATGTTGCCTTCACATTCTGTGAGCACTGAACGACCAGTCATCCATATGGCTCCTCATATCATGACTGAAAAACCACCATGTTTCACAGTTGGCTGTTAGTGCCTCGAGCTGAATTCCTGGCTGGGCAATCGCCACACCGACGTCCTGCCACTGTATGAAAATTGTGCAAAGCGGGACTCATCAGAAAATATGACCGTGTGCCAAAATGCTAAATCAGTCGCATTTGAACACTGTCATATGGCGGTTTTTCAGTCATGATAAGGGGAGCCATATGAATGGCTGGTCATTTAGTGGACGCTGTTGTGTGTGTTCCATGATAACCAAGTCGGCGAAGATACCGCTGAACAGTTATGGAACTCACTTGGAGCTGTTCTGAAATCTCAGCTTCCTTGCTATGAGGATTGGTTTCCCCAAAACGCTTGACAGCTCGAAGACACCCCTTTGATGGCCCAGGGCGACCCATACGTAGTGCTTCCTTGCCTGCTATGTGAATTCCAGTAACACTCGATGAACTGGGTCAAGAGAAATTTCCAGGTTTGCAGCAATCAGACGCTGGCTGGCTCTGAGATACGATTGCCCCACGATTCGTCCTCTCTGAAAGTCTCTTAGTTCCTTGTCTCCCTTGGGTCGAGGCATGCTCGTTTGGTGTCACTTACTCGCTGACGTTGTTCTGCAAAATATATTAAAAGGAATTCGAGCATGCAATGCAATATAGACTCCACTACATAGCAAAATTACATTACGACAGTTGCCTATTTACTTACGTTATGTCTGTGTACAGAACTTGAAATTTTTAATCTTTTGCTACGGAAATAGCACGATATACGACTTGTACGGATCTAGGACAACACACCGTGATGGTACAACATGAGCAAAGGAGCGCAAGTAGCCAGAAGCCCGCTCCTTTGACTACTCGCCTTAGTAGCCGAGTAGTCAAAGGAGCGGGCTTCTGGCTTACCGTCGCACGTGTGCGAGTCTATGATGAGTCATGATCATGTGTTTATCTATCGTAGCTGATTTTTCCCCCTGTCAAGAACCAGTGTACCAAAATTCGGGACGGGAAACACTTTACAGCCTTATTTGGCCATGGGGGTTGTTAATCACCCCCAGAAAAGAAGATATGTTTGCTAATTAGCTGTGAAAATGTGAATGTAAGTTAGACGAAAGTGGTAAGACCAAGGAAAGTAATGTTGTGCTTGCATGAGTGAGTGCACTTCATTGATACGGAACACGTACTATTTACAATGATTTTTTTTTTAAATATTTCATTTCTACAGGAGGTAGATTTGATATTTCTTTTCACTTTTCCATGAAGACCAAGAACCTAGATATTTGAAATGAACTTTTCCACAATAGCCCCAAAGGCAAATATAGAGGAAACCGTTTCATAGCAAGCGTAAACATTTAAAAGAAAACGAAATCAGGAAATACTGAGTTCGCATTAGAAAAATAAAAACGATTTAAATGGAGCGCTATGGCATTCTTCTGTGGTCCACTAGGCAGATAGGTGGAAGTTAAATTAATCATCTCAAGTTAATCTAGTGGTGTCAACACGCGCTATTTGTTTGCATGGTGCATAAATGCGTTAACAAACATATATATCAAGTTTGATTTTTCCGAGAAAAGAAAAGAAGTTGGCAGATAATTATCTCTGATGGCATTCTTTGCAATAAACAAGAAAAAATCGCAAAAATGAAAGGAATGCCAGTTAACTCCGTTTTTCGCAAAGAATAACATCAGATGGAATCTCATTTCGCTGTTGTTTGCATCTTGAAAAAGGCGTTTCATAAAGAAAAAGTGGAAATCCTATCAGACTAAAAGAAAAAAAAAAGAAAGAAGTAATGACAGAAAGACAAATTTGATTCGTCATTGTTTCATAGGTAAAAGGACAGTGTGAAAAACTGAATTTATTTTAATTCTACTTTTTGTGCATTATTTTATGAAATGATTTGAGACATTATATCGTTCAGTAAAGCGAAAAGATAACGAAGTGAACCCTTCCGTAGTTTAACACGAAATCTGACAAACAATTCTTGAGTGTAATGAGCATATGTTTTCAATTCTTTCCACTAGGAAAGTAATTTTTGCCAAAGAGATATTCAGAAAAAGAAAAATATCAGCGAAAGCAGAATGGAAGACGTCATGAACAAAATGAAATCCCCAAAACAGCAATGTGCTGGAGATATTGGTAGAAGCATTGACCTCCCATGGACAACTGAAATATTAGAGCGGGTACTAAGGGGCAGAAAAATAATCGAGAGTACACTGTAAAAAATGTCTGAAATTCACGAGCTACTTTCCGTCATTTCTTTTGTGGATTAACGAAGCATGTTTCTGATACAACGTTTTCCGTGAAATGACGGAAAAAAACTCTGAGTTTCACGGATTTTTCGTACGCCAAAAAAATTCTGAATTTTCAGAAACCTTTTCGCAATTTCTTTCTTATAATGACGGTAAATTACCGTTTTCAGTAGGTGTAAACGGAAAAGTCTAAATTTTCAGAAACTTTTCCGCAACTCTTTTCTCATATTAACGGAAAAACCCCGTTCTCGCTTTTTCCGTATCCATATGGCAAAAAATCTCCGGGAACAGGAGAAGTTCACGGGATTACCCTGGGGTTTGATTAACTGTGAAATTTCAATTGTCTGTCGAAGTATTTGATTTTGAAGCTATGTAGCGCGATCGGTTATTGTGGATCGTATATCGCATGAATTTTGGTTACTGCGTCACAGGATATTTCTTCTCCTTTCTCCCATTTTGTGCACCAGCTATTATATATTGTGCTGCCGTAAGAAACGGAGTACCTAATTTATTGTGCAGGCGAATGTACGATGTCTATGTATCAGTCTGTAGAGTCCTTAAGAGAAAAGCTATATAGCTATCTAGAGTAAATTTTATACTTAGAAGTTGGGAAATTATATTATAAAACAGTACATTGCACCTTCTTTTGAAGATAATTGAAAGTAATTGTCAGTTGTAAAAATAATCGCAAACTCCAAATCATTGTGTTGCTTCGAAAAATCACGATCAGAAAAGTACGTAATTTGTAATAAGACCTCGTTCAGAAAAAATTTATTTATTAGAAACGTATTAAAAACATAACAAGCTCTAATAAAAAATAAAATGACTAAATCACTCGCATCACTGGAAAAAAAAAAAAATCACCATCGCGCAATTAAATTTTACCTTGAAAGTGATACCGGTTTTTGTGGCATTCTGGCTGAGTGGTTAAGACGCACGGCTTCACTACCCAGCAAAAACAGTCTTGCTGGGCCAGCACTGGCCCAGCACTATGTTGCCGCTGCCAAACCGTCAATTAAATGTCCGGGCGGCCAACAGAAGGGCCAGAAGTTCAGGCCAACAGCTGGCTAACAGTTGGCACCCCATCAGTTGTCATATGCCACAACAGGGCCATTAGTTGTCCATCACAGGCAGTAGCTGCCACAAGTGGCCCTTCAGCGGCCCTTCAAGAACGTGCCAGAAATGATAGCTAGCCTAATGTGGGCCGTTAGTTTGCCAGTAGTAGCAGCCGGCAACCACGTGACGTAACTGTTGGCTTGCCGAACTTGTCCGCAAATTTCCCAGTGGTAGCAATAAAAAAATAGAAAGCAAGGTTAACCGCAGTTTCCCAAAGCTACAACTTTTTTTTCTACCCTTACGAAACTTGTGAATTATAGCACCGCGCTGGGAAAATTTTCTCAACAGACCGGAAAAACGCATGTTTGGATCTGAGGGGATACGAACCAGGGCCGTCTGCGTCGGAGTCCAGCTCTCTACCGACCGGACTACTTTACCAAACACGAGCATGTGCTTGAAGCTATCTGTTTCGTGCATAATGTGTAATCGAATGGTTCCCTCTTTCATTTTACAATATTGCGAGGTATTTTTCATAAAAGTCAGTTTCATATAATTCATAAGTTTATTTTTTCAACGCAACGACAGTTTTTTTTATCTTAAGGGAACTTCATTCAATTTCAAGGAGTGTACATACTTAGAGTCCCTTTCCAAAGTTTTGTACTGTCCTTGTCGTCTTGAAAGGAGATTGTTGAATTAATATATATTTACCCGGGTTCATGTCACATTCTGTTACATTTTTAACGTTGTATCTTTCCTTTCCGTTGTCCGAAGCTACATTTGTTTTAAAGAGGAAAGATATTTTACTTTACTTCTCGTTATTTGTTTAAGCGAATTCCTCCCAGTCTTGTGTATTCAACCCATGGATGAGTACATTATATCCACATAGCGTTGCTTTTTTTTTTTTTTTCAAATATTTAATAAATTTTGTACGCGTATAATTCTTTTTTTTTTCAACAAACGTTTTTTTAATGGTTTTCCAGGACATTTGTTTCAAGCGGTTTCAAATTTTTTCTTGTTATTCGCCCACTCCATTCCATGAATTGTTATTCATGGGAATGGAGTGGGTGTATTTCATGGCTGTAATCTAGTATTTCATGACTTAATCTAATATCTTCGTCAACGTGGAATTTCATAAAGAAACTAAATCGCCTCTCTACATATGGATTTTTTCTTAACATCCACTAAAATAACACGATGGCGATAGCGTCGCCTTCAACTAACTAGTACCACGAGAGACACAGCAAGTGTTGCTTCTGTGCATGCTCAGTCCCGTTGCTTCCACCTGCTGCTGGGGTTGCGTTGGTTGTCAGCAACGGGCCACTAGTGGCACTTGCTTGGAGGCCCACAATTCACGGCGATGCTGCAGGGACACCAATGCGTCGCCAACTGATAGCGCTGCCACCAACGGACCGCTACCGGGCCGTGAGCCGCAGATTTCAGCCAGCAGTGAGCCATCACTGCCAGCTGGTGGCCAGCAGTTTCCTAGCACTTGTGTTTTTGCTGGGTACTGGCGTAAGAGCTGAAGTATCCAGCGTGTTGGGTTTTGCGGAATTTCTGTCTAAGTACGGGAAAACTTGAAACGGACTTTTCTGAAATAAACGGAACTAAACGAAACCCGTCGGAATCGACGGTTAGTTTTTTTGTTTTTTGTTTTTTTGAAAAGACTAAACTCATGTGATACAGCAAATGTAAACTTTATTTGATTGACAAATTCATTCAACCACTTCAGTAAAGACAATAGTCCAGGTTCGTGATTTTTTTTTTTTTGACTGAAGGGTTTAACGACCAACTCAATGGGCTATAAGCAGTCGCCCGTCCCTAATTTAGGGTCACTGGTTCCAGGGACGGGAGAGAGCTAGTGCCGTAAGACACACACAACATCCATGCCTCTCCGAGATTCGAACCCGGACCCTTCACGAACGAATGATCATAAGCCAGCGCTTAGACCACTGCGCCACCGTGGCGGCCAGGTTCGTGATGAGCATCACGACTGTACCCTTTTTCACCCGTAGAATGTGAAGCGGAAGTCCACTCATGTCGATCGTGTGCAAAAATTCAACTGGATAGCGCACTCTTTCACTCTCATCTTCAGTCACAACTGTGTTTGTAAATGTTGGAATAAGATTCACGTTGCGAATACTCTTCATTCTCTCTTGTCTGAGACATATAGTTGCGACCCATTGATCGCTCACGCCTTCCAGTAAGGCTCTCACGTTTTCTTTTCCTTTTTTTCTGCGGGAGAGACATTCTGTTAAGGGTAAGTATGCAATAAAGTATTTACTTACTTTAGGACTGATCATAGAACACCATGCAGACACAAAGTCTGACACTGAACTGAGCGCCTGATGTAGATAAGAGCCGCACGCTTCTCCCATAGACTTTACATTGGATCTTTGCCGCCCCGCCACGCCCGAACCGTTGCTCCAATCTCAGTTTCCTTCTTGACTGGCACATCTACATGGTAAGACCTGTATTTTGGTACCTATGCCATATCTTTACGTTCACCCGTTCTCTCAAAATAGGTTTCACAGTAAAAAACCTTATAGAATGAATATATACAGTAGATGGCGCAACTCAATATGTACATTCTAAATATTTTAACTAACAGCGGTCAGTGGAATGTTTATTTACATCTTTACATAATGGGAAACGGCTTACCTACGTGAATAAACTGGATCGAATGAACATTAAATTGTATATGTACATCACGCAGTCCAATGGCATAACGCAATCAGGTCTTCGAGAGTATTCACTGGATGAGAAGAACTTTGATATGAATGCCTGCCTGCGTTGCTTTGCGCAACGGTTCGCTCAGAAAAGAGAAGACTTCGGACTTTGGACTATCTCTGTCCCTCTATGTTTCCACCTTCAACAGCGCGTGAGTCAACCGCAGGCGATCGAATGTCAACCACACGCTTCTCCCATAGACTTTACGTAGGAAATTTTCCGCCCCACAACGCCCGAACCGTTGCCGCAATCTCATTTTTCTCTTCGATTGGCACATCTACATGGTAAGAAATTTATTTTGATACCTCAACTATATCTTTACGTTCAACCGTTCTCTCAAAATAGGACTCACCGTAAAAAACCGTATGGAATTAATATATAGATTACTGACTACGGGAAATCTGTGAAAATACGCAAGTTAAGAAAAAACAAAACAAAACCAAACCGGGCGCTTTCAAAAACGGAAATTCCGTCAAAAGACGGTTACCTACCGGCAACTTTGCTGCACGTTATTTTCAGAAATGTTCCGTGAATTCACACCAGTTATTTTTTATAGTGTACCCTGGTACTCTTTGTAGATAATTTATGCTATGCATCTTTGGCATGCCAAGATCTTTGTGGGTGTGAAATACAACGAGTGATTCGATAGCAGATTTATTTACGTACAACATATTCATGTCACTCACGACCACACCGAGCCACAGTTCGGTAAATACTAAGTGGAATTAAATCATAACAATAAATAACAAGATTTACTAATTCCTCACATTAAGCGGTACTTAGATAGGTAGATTAATTAATGTTATTGTCGTAAAATAAATGAAAGTAAATATGTAAGTCATTTAAGTGAAGGTTTAATAAACTATGGCGGCGGGAATGGTAAGTGTTTCGACTGTTTGGTTTTTCAAAAACAATATCTATTTTTATTATTATTATATTATTCAGATTTAGACGAACGTAGGAAGCAACCTATACTGACACCGATGAAATGTGTTGTATAGCTACGAAAGTCCATCAAGCTAAAATCTGACGTCAAGATACACTGCTCAAAACAATTAGGGGATATCGTGGTTTTGATATGAACTACTGACATCAAATGTTTGTATGCTAAGAGAAATTGGAGGAAAGTGATTCGAATGAAACTTTTTGCACGCTTACAAACACCTGAGTATGCAATTTTTTTTGTGTGACGTTAAAAAGGGCGTGTTTCCGTCAGAGAATGAAGAGTGTCATGTATCGTACGATCATTTAGTCCAGGATAAAAACGAGTCACATGCTTTGAATATGTGTTATTGATGAATGTGTTGTCCAAAGAACCTGATTTACCCGAATCTGTAGCCTGGATGAAGGGTCATCGGTCGCTTAGAAGCGGGTGAAACCCAATCGCAAGTAGCGGAAGCCATTGGAGTGTCTCAAAGCGTGATTTGCAGACTTTGGAATCGGTTTTCAGATACCGGAAATGTAAGGCGAAGACCAGGGCAAGGTCGAAGGATAGCAACATCAAGAAATGAGGATCGGTTTTTATCAGTGACTGCCAGGAGAAACCGGAGTATGAACGCCACTCTTCTGCAACGCTTAGGCCGTACGGGTACTGGCACAAATGGTTCAACTCAAACTGTTCGGAACCGACTCCACAATGTTGGTCTGTATGCTCGACGACCTATGGTATGTCAGATAATAAACTGTGTTTCGCACGAAAGGAACATGTAAGTCATAAAAGCTGAATACGTACGATTAAAAATTATCCCCGATGAGACTGTAGACAAGTTTAAAAAACTTTATTTACAAGTAAAAGCAAAGTTAAAAGCGAGATCTTTCGGGATCCCTAGATCCCATCATCAGGCTTAAGGCCATGAAGAGCAACAAGTGACCCACTTATATACAATCAGGTTTGACCCATGATGCAACGCAATGGGTGTTGACTTCGGTCAACATAGCAAATCAAAACGATCAAAAGTTCGAAGATATGAAAAGTTATACAATATTGTCCATAGTGGTGCTCGGCATATCGATGGGGATTAGTTTTTTCCATATATCAGGAATGAATGACGTAAGTTCTGAGTTACAGCATAAAGGCCCGTATGAATGAATATATAGGCTCTCAGGGAGGAAATCATTTCCCTTGTTACGTTGAGTTCAAAACCACGGCGTTCTTCCAGTCGGGTATTTTCCCCTCTTGGTCCACAGTTTCAGTTAATGCTGTGTCGATGGAGTCTGATCTCAAGTAATATTGGTGTTCCGATAATCTGACTTTTAAGGTCCTTGTAACGTACCAGGAGATGTGACGTACCTACCAGAAAGACGCACACGACATAAAGGCAGATAGGAATCAGAATAAAACGTCCGCGTAGCTCAATTGGTAGAGTGACTTATTCCGGAATGAGGGGATCCGGGTTCGAATCCTGGCGTGGACAGAAATGACGGAGAAATTCACTTCGTTATAATGGCGCCCGAACTATCCGGATGACCCGACCGTTCAAAATCTCGCATTGGTGTGATGTTATTTCCACACCGCGAGATAGGAAAAATAAGAGAATCCCTTCTCCAGCACTTCGAAAAAAAAAAATAAAAAATAAGGGGGAGATGATGTAACGTACCAGGAGATGTGACGTACCTGCCAGAAGGACGCACACGACATAAAGGCAGATAGGAATCAGAATAAAACGTCCACGTAGCTCAATTGGTAGAGTGACTTATTCCGGAATGAGGGGATCCGGGTTCGAATCCTGGCGTGGACAGAAATGACGGAGAAATTCACTTCGTTATAATGGCGCCCGAACTATCCGGATGACCCGACCGTTCAAAATCTCGCATTGGTGTGATGTTATTTCCACACCGCGAGATAGGAAAAATAAGAGAATCCCTTCTCCAGCACTTCGAAAAAAAATAAAAATAAGGGGGAGATGATGTAACGTACCAGGAGATGTGACGTACCTGCTAGAAGGACGCACACGACATAAAGGCAGATAGGAATCAGAATAAAACGTCCGCGTAGCTCAATTGGTAGAGTGACTTATTCCGGAATGAGGGGATCCGGGTTCGAATCCTGGCGTGGACAGAAATGACGGAGAAATTCACTTCGTTATATCCTGAATGTCGAACCTATGTAATATTTCACATCCTCTGGGTTATTATTGTTGACTAAAGGTATGCGGTATACACCGGGTCTAGATGGATCGGGAATCACGTCACGATCAGTTCTGATGATAGAAAAGATGTTTCGAGTCAAGACTCCAAAACCAAGACCATATTTCTTGCATGTCTTTCTAAGGATTGTCACAAGTGGTTGAGAAAACTGAGTCTTGCCAATATACTGTAAAGGTGTTTTTCGGATCTTTTGGGTACCCGGATTCGTACTTTGGACGCTTCATTATAGTTCAACGAACATGATCCACTACCCTAATTACCCCAAAAGCACCTTTACGGTATACTGGCAAGACTGAGTTTTCTCAACCACTTGTGACAATCCTTAGAAAGACATGAAAGAATATGGTCTTGGGTTTGGAGTCTCGACTCGTAACATCTTTTCGATCATCAGAACTGATCGTGACGTGATTCCCGAACTATCTAGACCCGGTGTATACCGCATACCTTTAGTCAACCCTAATAACCCAGAGGATGTGAAATATTATATAGGTTCGACACTCAGGGACTTAAAAGTCAGATTATCGGAACACCAATATTACTTGAGGTCAGGCTCCACCAACACAGCATTAACTGAAACTGTGGACCAAGAGGGAAAAATACCCGACTGGAAGAACGCCGTGGTTTTGAACTCTAACGTAACAAGGGGAAATGTTTTTTCTCTCTGAGAGCCTATATATCCATTTATACGAGCCTTTATGCTGTAACTCAGAACTTCCGTCATTTAATCCTCATATATGGAAAAACTAATCCCCATCGATATGCCGAGCACCACTATGGACATTATTGTATAACTTTTCATATTTTCGAACTTTTGATCGTTTTGATTTGTTATGTTGACCGAAGTCAACGCCCATTGCGTTGCATCATAGGTCAAACCTGATTGTATATAAGTGGGCCACTTATTGTTCTTCATGGCCTTAAGCCTGAAGGTGGGATCTAGGGATCCCGAAAAATCTCTAGTTTAACTTTGCTTTTACTTGTAAATAAAGTTTTTTAAACTTGTCTACAGTCTCATCGGGGATAATTTTTAATCGTACGTAGATAGCTTTTATGACTTACTATGGTATGTGTTTCTTTAACCGCACGCCACCGTGCTGCCCGCAGACTTTGGGCATAGAACCATGCCGATTGGAGAAGAAATTAATGGAGCAATGCTCTCTTCTGAGACGAATCCCGCTTTACTGTACATCCTGACAATATGCGACTCATCATTTGGAGGGAATGAGGTACTCGTAATAACCCGTTATTTGTGCAAGAAGGTGTTCGATTTGGAGGAGGCGGAGTGATAGTGTGGGCCGGTATCTCTATCAATGGACAAACCGACCTGTACATCATCAGAAATGGAACACTTACTGCTCAGCGGTATAGCGATGAGATCCTCAGACCCTTAGTCGTCCCTTGTGCTGCAGCAATGGGACATTAATTGATTTTCGTGGACGATTACTGCAGACAACATCGCGCTCAATGTGTGGACGACTCCCTGTTTGACGAGGGAATCACCCGAATGGACTAGCCAGCATGTTCCCCAGACATGCACCCCATCGAGCATGTCTGGGACGTTCTGGGGAGAAGGGTTGCTGCCCAATTAACCCCTCCACAAACGGTCCAGCAATTCGAAAGTGCTCTTCTGTAAGAGTGGGATGGAATTCCCCAATCCCTCATTAATACTCTGATTGACTCCATACCTCACAGGTTTGCAACATTGCTTTCTGTCAGGGGAATCCATACCCCCTATTAAATCTAATTTTCTGGCAAAAAATGTATCTTTATTTTTATTTTTATGATATGTTCATAAAAATGCATTTTCATGTTCGTCTCTTCAAAAAAAGTTTCCGATATTCTCTAATTGTTTTGAGCAGTGTAAAAAAAAAGCTGAATCGCAAGTGTGTTAGTGAGGGTGATTGGTAACTTTTGGTCTAGGATATCTACAGTTTACACCCCATCATGTTTTACAGCATTTTAAAATTTTCGTCAATAGCAGGTATCACCCCTTGCCTAAACGGGAGGTCAAGGGACGACGCACCGTTTTCATAGCATCAAAAATGCATTTTTGTAATGGCTTTTATCACATTTGGCATCAGGTTCTCGTAATTTACGCAGATTGCAGTGAGATATTGTTACGCTTATGTAAAATGTGATGAAATAATGTTCCGCGATAGTTTAGTAAAATATGTTGTTGAGTAAAAATGAAATTAATTATTGTTGCGTCACTTAATGGGACGGCATTCAAAGATCAGAATTCAACAATTTGTTTTTTTTTTGGACTACTTCCGTTACCCATTTTCTTCACACCGAATTTTTGACGTAGAGCTACGTCTAAGTCCGCAGATGGTACGGGACGAATTACTGCCGACTGCCTGTGCCAAAAATAGGTCCCAATTGAAATCATTATAGCGTTTAAAATACGCGCCACACACTAATCGTGTTAGCATATACGTAAACAGCATGGGGTTCAATTAGAGTGCTGCGCGATACATCGTGCGTGCGACAGCCCCCTCGCTCCCTGTGTGCGGGGGAGATGATGCGATATCTCTGGGTGTGCCGCCGCGTTTGATTCAGCCTATCTCGGCAACCATGAGCGCAACACGACTGTGCGTGGTATCGTTTTAAAGCTCTCGGCGAGATCTATTCAAATATACGAAGATCATTTCACTGTGATTTGAATTGAACATTTTAAAAATTGTTTTCTTGCGAATTGATGAACACTTTATGTCGCAGTTTACTGGACAACCGTCAGTGCAAAACGACTGTGCGTGGTATCGGTTTAAAGCTCTCGACGAGATCTATTCAAATACACTGGCGGAAAGTGAAAAATGAACACCGAGAAAGAATTGGCGGACGATCATGAAATTTACATATGTTAATGGGTAGGTGTGATGTTAATTTCGATCATGAAATTTACATATGTTGATGGGGTCGAGTGTACGTAGGTGTGATGTTAATGTCGGGACCAACCGGTGAGCGCTTACGTCACAGCACGGCATAATATGCAAATTATCGTCGGTGATATTTAAGGAGTACGACGAAGTGAATGTAATCAGTCGTCGGCGTACGGACACGTGCGAAGAACCTGAAGAAGCTGCAATGCCTGGACATGGAAGACGTGTAGGATTTCAGCAGTTATTGGACTTAGAGCGAGGTCGTCTAGTCGGACTCCGCGAGGCCGGGTGGTCGTATCGTCGTATTGAGGAGCGAATTGGACGGGAAGTATCGGTGGTGGTACGATGGAGGCGTAGATGGTTCGAGGAACATTCCCACACGAGAAGACGTGGAACCGGGAGTCACAGACGGACTGAGGAGCGGACCGATCGACGCATAAGAAGAGCGGCGTTGTCAAGCAGAACATCCACTGCGACAAAAATCCGAACTACCGTTGCACCTGAGGTGACTGTGCGAACAATCCACAGCCGTCTACTGGATGCAGGACTACGTGCACGTGTGCCTCTGGCATGTGTACCTCTGACTCCAGCCCACCGTCAGGAACGGCTGCAGTGGTGTCGCCAACGTCTGCACTGAAGAACGCAATGGCGATCTGTCGTATTCAGCGATGAAAGAAGATTCTGCTTGGGAGCCTCCGATTACCGTATGCGTGTTCGCAGACGCGCAGGGGAGCGTCTCCACCCTTCTTGCATCCGCCAGCGATGCACAGGGCCTACACCTGGTCTCCTGGTGTGGGGAGCGATCAGCTATCACGCCCGTACACAACTAGTGTTTGTACCGGGTACGTTAAACAGCACCTCCTACATCAACAACATCATTCAGCCCGTTGTTGTACCATTTGTAAGGTCGGTCTATCGTGGTATTTTCCAGCAAGATAACGCACGCCCACACACGGCACGTGCAACGCAATATGCACTTCAGGGCGTGAGACAACTTCCATGGCCTGCACGTACAATGGATTTGTCCCCCATTGAGCACGTGTGTGATTTTATGGGACAACGACTTGTACGGTCTCCACCACCATCCCCGATTTACGCGTCCAGGTAGAGGATGCTTGGAACTCAATACCCCAAACTTACATCCAACATCTGTACGACAGACTCCATGCCAGAATTGCACAGTGTGACGCAATTCATGGCATTTGAACCTCGTACTAACCATGTTACATGGAAATGTTATTTTTCAGTTTACCAGCAAATACAGCTGTATTTTTCCATAATGTTTTGATCACGTTATCCTCTGTATTCCGTTATTATGCTGTTTAAATTTCGTTGGTATCAGACGTCTCCTTCTTGGTGTTCTTTTTTCACTTTCCGCCAGTGTATATAAAGAACGCGTCGCAGTGGTTTAAACTAAATTTTTTAAATTGTTTTCGTGTGAACGGGTTAACATTTTTGGCAAATGCCGCGGAATTCGCAGAATGAACGCAAGCGAAAGTTGAGAAAACCAAAACAAGAAGCAAGAGCAAGTGATGAGGAATGTAAGAAGCCCAAGAAGACAGAGCACCACGTTGGGTAATTCGTGTATCGATCTGCTTTGTGTTCGAAATGTATCAAGCATTACTTGTTAAAATTATGTAAGCTACTTTCCATATCATAGACCTGTGTTGGCTATAACAAATTAAATAAACGCTTTGAAACCATACTCGACTAGCTCATTTCAACTCTCCGATCTGCAAGTCGTAGTCTTAAGTTCCAAACTGACGGCTCAATCGGAACTGAGTCCACCTGTATTTTTTTTTTTATTATTTGCGATTTGCTTTGCTGCTGTCAGGAATGTTGTATAGTATCAAAAGACCCAGAAGAAAAACACGCGGGAGTTGGGTGGATGATATTCTCAGGGCTGGGTCATAGGCTTCAGACTCACGGATGCCTACGAACGCGAGCATGTGACGTCAGTATGTTGGAACGGAACTGACCGCTGGATGGCTGCAGTGAAGGAATGAAAGCTAACGAGCATTTCAGTGCCTTTTGTAAAGAAATGTAACAAATGATTCATTCTAGGTATTTAACAGACTTAAATAAAAAGTAAGAGAAAAGGCTGGAGTATAATTAATGACAAATGAAAATTTTCATTATACACACACAATACGTTTAAATTTTCAGGTCACAAGTTTTCCTGCCAACATCTTGCTCCAACAGATGTGTACATAAAAATATATTTGATATGCGAGATTACACAAATAGATCACCTGAAGTGAAAAGATATTTTTTTCCACGTTTCTTTCTCTGTTTAATTTCTGAAATTTCGAACAGCAATCTTAAAATTGCGAATTTTTTCGTATGCTTATTTTTTGCTTTTCCTTAAACTTTATTTGCGGTGTTTTCGTAGTGAATCTTCGACGTCTTTCTAAATCAGTATTTTTTTCTCACGTAAAGCAGTAATGTACTACTTTTAAAGTAACACAGTGAATGGTAACACAATGTCCGTATTCATTTGTATACCCTTGTTAAAAATCTATGAATTAATGAATATATATTTTTGTACAGTGGTTGGACATCAGATGCTCTTGCATTCTGAATTACTGCTATATATGCTCTTATATATTAAATTAATAATTTTTTGTATACGGTGCATGGAATTTCTTATGAATTTAACGCATACGTTTTTTAACATCTCATTAACTACACCCGCGCTTTAAAGTTAATCCTTATGCACTGAAGTAACTGACATTGAACGCCAAGTAAACAAGTAAAATTTGCTCATGTAGTCAGCTATTTGTCCTATAGTTTTTTTTGTTTCTCTTGGTATTTTTCGCTAAAGAAAAAAAATTGAGAACCGAAACTCAGCCCTCCCCCCCTTCCGAAACTGAGCTGCAAAATTTCCATCCACAAAATACGATATTTATTTCACTATAGAGGAACAGTGATAATTTAATAATTTAATAGCAAAAATATTCTCTGAATTTCAATTAAAAAGCTTCTAAGAAAATTTAAATGAAGGAGAGGCATTCCTTTCGTATCGGTAGTTCTCTCAAAAGAAACACGTAGCAGCATTGCGTTCCCATTATTTCATTTTGGTCCATCATACATTTAGAAACATGTGAAACATGAAATCTGTTTTTAAAATCACACATAGTTGAAAAGCTAACTTACCAAACGAACGAAAACAAAAATTCCTGTTGTTTTCAGGCATCCGACCGCACTTTAATTCCGAGAGCTTTGGGCGCAACTACTGAACTATAACCACCTTTTCATCTTCTCTTCAGATTTTCGTTTCTGAAGTGATGCTTTTCGATTGAGATATCCTAGCCTGATGAATGTTCTTACATGAGAAAAAATGCTGATTGTCTCTTTAGAAACTTGTGTGTATCTTTCTCCAATTATTATCTTTAACTCTTGGGTAACCTGTTTTCCTTTGTAAGCCCCTTCATTTCTGTAAATCGCAATAAATATGGCTTCGAATTCTTCAATTGTTTTGAGCCAACCTGCTGTTGGCATAGTTAGCCCTCCCTGTGATATTAAATTGTTCCAGACGGAGGAATCGAAGTCATCACCTACTTTATGTGAAACAGCGCCCAGAGAAGGATCTTTTTCTGGAACTCGATAGGCAATGTATCCGGCCACATATTTGAGAGCTTCGTGTTCTGTGAAAGACATAAGGCAACAACTTGAGTTGTTTTCACCAGCTTTCCACGAAACTGGCACAGGTTCATCACATAAATTTGTACACATCTGATCATTGGCCACATCATTGCAAGACAATATAACAATTTCTTGGTTATCTTTCTCTGCGAAAGCGCTTTTAAATAAATCTGCAGTCAGATAGCAATCAACAGAAGCAGGTGTTTCACAGGTGTTGACTTTGTCTGAAAGACCTGGTAATTTATTTGGCAAAAAAAAAAACTGTTTCAAACGACTGATCACTTCAACTGGAGAAGGATGGTTATAAAAATGTCCGATTCCTCTTATTTGACTAAATAAACTTTCAAGGGCATCTTGAGTCAGACGGGATGTCATAATGTAGGTTACTCCAATAGATTTCAAATCTGTGCACAGTCTGAGAAGTGACGATATCGAAACCAGTATACCCTTTTGAAATGGCAATATATTCTATAACAAAGTAAATTTCTCCGTGATTTTTGTCCACGCCGGGGCTCGACCCCGGAATAAGTCACTCTACCAATTGAGCTACGCGGACGTTCGTTCTGGCTGCTACCTGTCTTTATGTCGTGTGCGTCCTGCTGGGCAGGCACGTCACATCTCCCCCCACCCCCAAAGAGGGCCGGGGGCATGGCCCACGGGTCAGCCGTGACCATGAATTGTCGCAGGCAGCCATCCGCTATAGAACGTGCACTTGAGAACTCCCAGTCAATCTGGTGTGTGGAATGCAACATCACACATTTTTATTTTTCGAAGCGCTGGAGAAGGGATTCTCTTATTTTTCCTATCTCGCGGTGTGGACAGAACATCACATCATTGCGAGATTTTGAACGGCCGGGTCATCCGGAAAGTTCGGGCGCCATTATAACGAAGTAAATTTCTCCGTCATTTTTCTCCACGCCGGAGCTCTAACCCGGGTCCCCTCATTCCGGAATAAGTCACTCTACCAATTGAGCTACGCGGACGTTCGTTCTGACTGCTATCTGCCTTTATGTCGTGTGCGTATTGCTGGGCAGACACGTCACAGTTCTTCTTTCCGAAAACTCTCATTCCAGATATAGCGCTACTCATAAGTGATAATATCTTTTTTGATTTTTTTTTTTTTGATTGGAGGTTTAACGACCACCGTGAGCAACTCAATGGGCTATAAGCAGTCGCCCGTCCCTAATTTAGGGTCACTGGTTCCAGGGAAGGGAGAGAGCCAGTGCCGTAAGACAAACACAACATCCATGCCTCACCGGGATTCGAACCCGGACTCCTTCGGACGAATGATCAGAGGCCAACGCCTTAGACCACTGCGCCACCGGGGCGGCATATATATCTTTTTTGTCTCATAACGTATGGTTCGATCCCAAAGGCTACTTGCAGTGGCTTATTACTGGGTGGGTGTGGACGACTACTGTTCATGACATGAAAAAACGAGTCCGCCAGTTCAAAAAAATTGGAAACTTTTTCATTGCCAGTCAGTAACTGAATTGCTTTTACTGTTGTTGCGGAAAAAAGGGTTTGGGCAGGCGCGACCTTTTGCCTTTCGTTGCCTGTCACGTTTAAAAACATTGTTTTAATTTGTGACAAATTCTGAGTTCGCCGCGATCCTTTTCAAAAACATCTTCTATAATTTTTGGTGTAAGATAGGTACCATCTTTTAATATTAGTCCATTATCCAAAAAAATGATTTTTAAGGAGTTTTAAGTAATGTGGAAGATCAGCGAAAACCCAAATACGTTTTTCTTCTTGATATGGATGAGGAAATGAAAATAATTCTGAGGAAATCTGAAGTTCTCTCCATAAAGCAGAACATCCGCCTAAATCAGAAACAATGGCTTTCGCTTTTACGCCACTATTTTCCACTTCCTTTATAACTGAAAAAAGTAATTCCTTAGTCATAGTCTTCGGGAAATCAAAAAACACTGGTTGTTTTCATGGAGACAGGATTCGTCTCGCCAACACAAACTGAACTCTAGAAAATGGACCTAAAATTTGATCTTCAGTGGCGTCGTAGCACAATTTGCTATCTATGCGCATTTCATCGAAACTCAAAATGCAAGCCTTTAAGGCTTCAGTCATCGTTTCAGAGCCCTTTTTCATAAGAAATAGCATATTGCGAAAAATTCCTGGTCTGCAAGAAAATTTTGCGCACCACCTTTTCAGAGTGCTCGCACTTGGTAGTGGGGTGCCTATTTTATTTTTCCAAAAATCATAACATTTTCTAGAAAGTGCGCTAGTTAAAATCCACCAGAAAACGCCTTCAGCCTTCCAAATAATTTTTCTTTTTCCTGCTTTCAGTTGTGTACACTTTTAATACGCGCTTCCATTTTTAGGTTATACGTCAATTCGTCGCGTGCGTCAATTCGTCGCGGACCAATTCGTCTACAACTTCAATTCGTCGACTACGTCAATTCGTCGCGGACCAATTCGTCTACAACTTCAATTCGTCGACTACGTCAATTCGTCGCGTTTACAGATTTTGGTTACATACAAAACGAATGCAGGAAAACGTACGATTTCGAACGTCTTCCTCCCTGATCAAATTTATAAAGTTTGGACACTCAGACAGGATAGGAATATTACGCTTTTTCTATGGCACTAAAAATATTAGACGGTAGACGGTTTTTGGAAGGGGTCAGGGCCCAGTTGGTCAGAGCCCCCATATACAAAATTTTTATAAAATCTACAGTTTCCAATTCAGAACCACCAAATCAGGTATCTTATCTCATGGTACCCTAACTTAGACGGTTGTCGGTTTTTGGAACGGGTTAAGGCCCGGAGGGGGTCAGAGTCCCCCACCCCACCCCTACCCCCACATACATACAAAGTTTTCGTGAAATCTGGTTTTCATTTCAGAACCATCAAATTTGGTTTCATGAAACTCTAACTTAGACGCTAGACGGTTTTTAGAAGGGGTTGCAGCCCGGGGGTCAGAGCCCCCCCCCCCTCATAAAAATTTCGTAAAATCTACAGTTTTCATTTTAGAACCACAAAATTTGGTATACTATCTCATGGTATACCAACTTAGACGGTACAACGTATTTGGAACGGCTCAAGGCCCAAGGGGTAAGAGCCCCCACATACAAATGTTTCTTAAAAACTACAGTTTTCAATTCAGAACCACCAATTCTGGTATACTATCTCATGGTACTCTAACTTAGACGCTAGACGATTTTTTGAAGGGGTTGCAGCCCGGGGGGTAAGGGCCCCCCTCATACAAAAATTCGCAAAATCTACAGTTTTCAATTTAGAACCACCAAATTTGGTATACTATCTCATGGTACTCTAACTTAGACGGTAGACCGTTTTTGGAGCGGGTCAAGGCCCGGGGTCAGAGCCCCCCCCCCCCCACAAAATTTTCTTAAAAACTATAGTTTTCAATTCAGAACCACCCAATCTGGTATACTATCTCATGATACTCTAACTTAGACGCCAGACAGTTTTTGGAAGGGGTTGGAGTCCGGGGATAAGAGCCCCCCCCCCCCTCATAAAAAATGCCGTAAAATCTACAGTATTCAATTCAGAACCACCAAATTTGGTATACTATCTCATGGTACTCTCATTTAGACGGTAAACCGTTTTTGGAACGGGTCAAGGCCCGGGGTTAGAGTCCCCCCATAATTTTTTTTGTAAAATCTACATTTCAAAATTGTCTTTATTCTTCAAATAAAAATAGCATTTCTATGTACATGACAGTAGAATTCTGCCAATAAATACAGTGGTATATACAACAACTGGAAAGTTCCAGTGAAACGTAAAACAAAATATTGTTAAAATCATAAAATTAATTCGCCCCGAAGGGCGATGGAGAGGCAGACAATAAAGCACGAGCGATGCAAATGAAAATGTATACTACAGTATTGTAGACAAGAAAAGACATGATGCTATACTATTCACAAATTCCAATTAAGTATTACACCATACTCAAGATTAAATATGCACAAGGTACTAATTCACATAAAAGACCATGGGTGAGAGGGAACTAACAGGTGCAACAGTATTTAGAAATATGACAGAAATGGTAGAAACAATTAAGCACAAATACTTATTATATGCACAGAATTATGCAGTGACAAGAGAGAAATACGCTAAACGGACCCAGGAGGGCAACTTTACAAAAAAACAGAAATCGAACAGTAATGCAATTCATAAGTGTCATATCATATGTACAGAACAATACAGTGACAAAAAAGAAAGCCGCTAAGCATACCCAGAAGGGCAGCTTCTCATAAAACAGAAATGTAACAGTGGTGCTACACTCAAAATTTGCATCATATGTACAGAAGTATTCAGTGACAAGGGGGAGAATCGCTAAAAGTACTCAGAAGAGCATCTTCTTACATTAAATTATATACACAGGGACAATAAAATTTCAAAATATATTCAACAAAATGTAGGTTTTCAATTCAGAACCATTAAGTATGGTATCATGAAACTCTAACTAATCTATCTTTCATACGGCCCCAAACGCTCTTATGGACATCCTAGATTGAACTGGACGCAAAGAAATCATTAATATAATTTGTACTAGCAGGGATACCAGTTATTTGGCAGGTACATATTACTATTTGTTTAATCACCAAGTTCAGCTGGTGAAAGTTAATGAATGAAAAAGATATTCCTGCAATTTTCCAGTAAACTTATTTTAAATTTTTTGATTTAGTTAATTTAATTTTGCCAAACAAAAAAGAAAGAAAAAGGAATGGGAATACGTACCTTCTAGGAGGCATCTATAGAACTGCAGTACATCTGGCGTGTGCTTCTGTAAATACCACAACAAAGAAATGCAATGTACCTTGTGATGTCGATTGCGTTCGACTTCACATTGGCATTAATCATCTTTTTCTTACCGTTTTGAATTTTGAATATCTGGAACTCTCTATTTACATTACATTATATTTCTTCCTGATAAGCCGTTCGTTGGTAGTGAAAGCTAAACTATATTGATTTGTGTTTTTAATACACCATTAAACGCAATTTTGGCACTTTATTGTTATCTACAGTCTCTAACTTAGACCGTAGGTTAATTAGTTGGTTGGTTGATGGTTTATGATGCAAGGCCCTCAAAGGGCTAAAGAGCGCCTTAGAACGTAGATAGGGTATTCTTAAGAGTAAAAAACGGAGCTTTTTATGAAAATTTTGTTTGGGGCTCCCTTGACCTGGGCCCCGACCCCTTCCAAAAACCGTCTACCGTCTAAGTTAGATAACCATGAGATAGTATACCAAATTTGGTAGTTCTAAATTGAAAACCGTAGATTTTACAAAATTTTTATGTGAGGGGGGAGGGCTCTCACCCCGGGCTCCAACCCCTTCCAAAAACCGTCTAGCGTCTAAGTTAGAGTTTCATGATACCATATTTGATGGTTCTGAATTGAAAACTGTAGATTTTACGAAAAACAATTATGGGGGCGGGCGCTCAGACCCCCGGGCCTTGACCCAATCCAAAAACGGTCTACCGTCAAAGTTAGAGTATCATAAGATAGTATACCAAATTTGGTGGTTCTAAAGTGAAAACTGTAGATTTTATGAGAGGAGCTCTGACCCCCGGGCCTTGACCCGTTCCAAAAATGGTCTACCGTCTAAGTTAGAGTACCATGAGATAGTATACCAAATTTGGTGGTTCTAAATTGAAAACTGTAGATTTTACGAAATTTTTATGAGGGGGTGCTTTCACCACCCGGGCTCTAATACCTTCCAAAAAGCGTCTAGCGTCTAAATTAGAGTTTCATGATACCATACTTAATGGTTCTGAATTGAAAACTGTAGATTTTACAAAGAAATTATGTGGGGGCTCTGACCCCCTGGCCTTGACCCGTTCTAAAAACAGTCTACCGTCTAAGTTAGAGTACCATGAGATAGTATACCAAATTTGGTGGTTCTAAATTGAATACTGTAGATTTTACGGCATTTTTTATGACGGGGGCTCTCACCCCCGGGTCCAACCCCTTCAAAAAACCGTCTAGCGTCTAAGTTAGAGTACCATGAGATAGTATACCAAATTAGGTGGTTCTAAATTGAAAACTGTAGATTTTGCGAATTTTTTATGAGGGGGCCCTTACCCCATGGGCTGCAACCCCTTCAAAAAATCGTCTAGCGTCTAAGTTAGAGTACCATGAGATAGTATAGCAGAATTGGTGGTTCTGAATTGAAAACTGTAGTTTTTAAAAAAAAATTGTATGTGGGGGCTCTGACCCCCGGGCCTTGACCCGTTCCAAAAACGGTGTACCGTCTAAGTTAGAGTACCATGAGATAGTATACCAAATTTTGTGGTTCTAAAATGAAAACTGTAGATTTTACGAAATTTTTATGAGGGGGGGGCTCTGACCCCCGGGCTGCAACCCCTTCTAAAAACCGTCTAGCGTCTAAGTTAGAGTTTCATGAAACCAAATTTGATGGTTCTGAAAATGAAAACCAGATTTCACGAAAACTTTGTATGTATGTGGGGGTAGGGGTGGGGTGGGGGGCTCTGACCCTCCGGGCCTTAACCCGTTCCAAAAACCGACAACCGTCTAAGTTAGGGTACCATGAGATAAGATACCTGATTTGGTGGTTCTGAATTGGAAACTGTAGATTTTATAAAAATTTTGTATATGGGGGGCTCTGACCAACCGGGCCCTGACCCCTTCCAAAAACCGTCTACCGTCTAATATTTTTAGTGCCATAGAAAAAGCGTAATATTCCTATCCTGTCTGAGTGTCCAAACTTTATAAATTTGATCAGGGAGGAAGACGTTCGAAATCGTACGTTTTCCTGCATTCGTTTTGTATGTAACCAAAATCTGTAAACGCGACGAAAAGTAATTCCTTAGTCATAGTCTTCGGGAAATCAAAAAACACTGGTTGTTTTCATGGAGACAGGATTCGTCTCGCCAACACAAACTGAACTCTAGAAAATGAACCTAAAATTTGATCTTCAGTGGCGTCGTAGCAAAAGTTGCTATCTATGCGCATTTCATCGAAACTCAAAATGCAAGCCTTTAAGGCTTCAGTCATCGTTTCAGAGCCCTTTTTCATAAGAAATAGCATATTGCGAAAAATTCCTGGTCTGCAAGAAAATTTTGCGCACCACCTTTTCAGAGTGCTCGCACTTGGTAGTGGGGTGCCTATTTTATTTTTCCAAAAATCATAACATTTTCTAGAAAGTGCGCTAGTTAAAATCCACCAGAAAACGCCTTCAGCCTTCCAAATAATTTTTCTTTTTCCTGCTTTCAGTTGTGTACACTTTTAATACGCGCTTCCATTTTTAGGTTATACGTCAATTCGTCGCGTGCGTCAATTCGTCGCGGACCAATTCGTCTACAACTTCAATTCGTCGACTACGTCAATTCGTCGCGTTTACAGATTTTGGTTACATACAAAACGAATGCAGGAAAACGTACGATTTCGAACGTCTTCCTCCCTGATCAAATTTATAAAGTTTGGACACTCAGACAGGATAGGAATATTACGCTTTTTCTATGGCACTAAAAATATTAGACGGTAGACGGTTTTTGGAAGGGGTCAGGGCCCGGTTGGTCAGAGCCCCCCATATACAAAATTTTTATAAAATCTACAGTTTCCAATTCAGAACCACCAAATCAGGTATCTTATCTCATGGTACCCTAACTTAGACGGTTGTCGGTTTTTGGAACGGGTTAAGGCCCGGAGGGGTCAGAGCCTCCCACCCCACCCCTACCCCCACATACATACAAAGTTTTCGTGAAATCTGGTTTTCATTTCAGAACCATCAAATTTGGTTTCATGAAACTCTAACTTAGACGCTAGACGGTTTTTAGAAGGGGTTGCAGCCCGGGGGTCAGACCCCCTCCCTCATAAAAATTTCGTAAAATCTACAGTTTTCATTTTAGAACCACAAAATTTGGTATACTATCTCATGGTACTCTAACTTAGACGGTACACCGTTTTTGGAACGGGTCAAGGCCCGGGGGTCAGAGCCCCCACATACAATTTTTTTTTAAAAACTACAGTTTTCAATTCAGAACCACCAATTCTGCTATACTATCTCATGGTACTCTAACTTAGACGCTAGACGATTTTTTGAAGGGGTTGCAGCCCATGGGGTAAGGGCCCCCCTCATAAAAAAATTCGCAAAATCTACAGTTTTCAATTTAGAACCACCTAATTTGGTATACTATCTCATGGTACTCTAACTTAGACGCTAGACGGTTTTTTGAAGGGGTTGGACCCGGGGGTGAGAGCCCCCGTCATAAAAAATGCCGTAAAATCTACAGTATTCAATTTAGGACCACCAAATTTGGTATACTATCTCATGGTACTCTAACTTAGACGGTAGACTGTTTTTGGAACGGGTCAAGGCCAGGGGGTCAGAGCCCCCACATAATTTCTTTGTAAAATCTACAGTTTTCAATTCAGAACCATTAAGTATGGTATCATGAAACTCTAATTTAGACGCTAGACGCTTTTTGGAAGGTATTAGAGCCCGGGTGGTGAAAGCACCCCCTCATAAAAATTTCGTAAAATCTACAGTTTTCAATTTAGAACCACCAAATTTGGTATACTATCTCATGGTACTCTAACTTAGACGGTAGACCATTTTTGGAACGGGTCAAGGCCCGGGGGGTCAGAGGTCCTCTCATAAAATCTACAGTTTTCACTTTAGAACCACCAAATTTGGTATACTATCTTATGATACTCTAACTTTGACGGTAGACCGTTTTTGGATTGGGTCAAGGCCCGGGGGTCTGAGCGCCCGCCCCCATAATTTTTTTTCGTAAAATCTACAGTTTTCAATTCAGAACCATCAAATATGGTATCATGAAACTCTAACTTAGACGCTAGACGGTTTTTGGAAGGGGTTGGAGCCCGGGGGTGAGAGCCCTCCCCCCCCCCTCACATAAAAATTTCGTAAAATCTAAGGTTTTCAATTTAGAACTACCAAATTTGGTATACTATCTCATGGTTATCTAACTTAGACGGTAGACGGTTTTTGGAAGGGGTCGGGGCCCAGGTCAAGGGAGCCCCAAACAAAATTTTCATAAAAAGCTCCGTTTTTTACTCTTAAGAATACCCTATCTACGTTCTAAGGCGCTCTTTAGCCCTTTGAGGGCCTTGCATCATAAACCATCAACCTACCAACTAACCAACCTACGGTCTAAGTTAGAGACTGTAGATAACAATAAAGTGCCAAAATTGCGTTTAATGGTGTATTAAAAACACAAATCAATATAGTTTAGCTTTCACTACCAACGAACGGCTTATCAGGAAGAAATATAATGTAATGTAAATAGAGAGTTCCAGATATTCAAAATTCAAAACGGTAAGAAAAAGATGATTAATGCCAATGTGAAGTCGAACGCAATCGACATCACAAGGTACATTGCATTTCTTTGTTGTGGTATTTACAGAAGCACACGCCAGATGTACTGCAGTTCTATAGATGCCTCCTAGAAGGTACGTATTCCCATTCCTTTTTCTTTCTTTTTTGTTTGGCAAAATTAAATTAACTAAATCAAAAAATTTAAAATAAGTTTACTGGAAAATTGCAGGAATATCTTTTTCATTCATTAACTTTCACCAGCTGAACTTGGTGATTCCACAAATAGTAATATGTACCTGCCAAATAACTGGTATCCCTGCTAGTACAAATTATATTAATGATTTCTTTGCGTCCAGTTCAATCTAGGATGTCCATAAGAGCGTTTGGGGCCGTATGAAAGATAGATTAGGTAGAGTTTCATGATACCGTACTTAATGGTTCTGAATTGAAAACTGTAGATTTTACAAAAAAAATTATGGGGGGGACTCTAACCCCCGGGCCTTGACCCGTTCCAAAAACGGTTTACCGTCTAAATGAGAGTACCATGAGATAGTATACCAAATTTGGTGGTTCTGAATTGAATACTGTAGATTTTACGGCATTTTTTATGAGGGGGGGTTCTTATCCCCGGACTCCAACCCCTTCCAAAAACTGTCTGGCGTCTAAGTTAGAGTATCATGAGATAGTATACCAGATTGGGTGGTTCTGAATTGAAAACTATAGTTTTTAAGAAAATTTTGTGTGGGTGGGGGCTCTGACCCCGGGCCTTGACCCGCTCCAAAAACGGTCTACCGTCTAAGTTAGAGTACCATGAGATAGTATACCAAATTTGGTGGTTCTAAATTGAAAACTGTAGATTTTGCGAATTTTTGTATGAGGGGGGCCCTTACCCCCGGGCTGCAACCCCTTCAAAAAATCGTCTAGCGTCTAAGTTAGAGTACCATGAGATAGTATACCAGAATTGGTGGTTCTGAATTAAAAACTGTAGTTTTTAAGAAACTTTTGTATGTGGGGGCTCTGACCCCTTGGGCCTTGAGCCGTTCCAAATACGTTGTACCGTCTAAGTTGGTATACCATGAGATAGTATACCAAATTTTGTGGTTCTAAAATGAAAACTGTAGATTTTACGAAATTTTTATGAGGGGAGGGGGCTCTGACCCCCGGGCTCCAACCCCTTCCAAAAACCGTCTAGCGTCTAAGTTAGAGTTTCATGATACCAAATTTGATGCTTCTGAAATGAAAACGTGATTTCACGAAAATTTTAAATCGTACGTTTTCCTGCATTCGTTTTGTATGTAACAAAAATCTGTAAACGCGACGAATTGACGTAGTCGACGAATCGAGGTAGTCGACGAATTTGTCCGCGACGAATTGACGCGCGACGAACTGACGCAGGCGACGAATTGTCGTAGTCGCCGAATTGACGCGCGACGAATTGAAGTAGTAGACGAATTGACGCACGAGACGAGTTGACGTGACTCCCCATTTTTAACAGTTTTTTATTCTTTAAATCAATAATTTTCAACTTTGTTTTCAGAACTCTGATTTAACACAATAGTCGTTGCATTCGTAATTTTCTCTGTCGTCTTCGGTTGGCTTTCATTTTTAACGCCTCGGTTCTCTCCAATTTTAAAACTTAAATTTCTTTTTTAAGGGATGCAACATTTTCAAGTAGCAATCTACACTGCCGGAAAGTGAAAAAAGAACACCAAGAACGAATTGGCGGACGATCATGAAATTTACATATGTTAATGGGGTCGAGTTTACGTAGGTGTGATGTTAATTTCGGGACCAACCGGTGAGCGCTTACGCCATAGCACGGCATAATATGCAAATTATCGTAAGTGGTATTTTCGGAGTACGGCGAAGTGAATGTAATCAGTCGTCGGCGTACGGACACGTGCAAAGACCCTGAAAAAGCTGCAATACCTGTACATGAAAGACGTGTACGATTTCAGCAGTTATCGGACTTTGAGCGAGGTCTTCTAGTCGGACACCGCGATGCCGGGTGGTCGTATCGTCGTATTGCGGAGCGAATTGGACGGGAAGTATCGCTGGTGGTACGATGGTAGCGTAGATGGTCCAAGGAACATTCCCACACGAGAAGACGTGGAACCAGGAGTCACAGACGGACTGATGAGCGGATCGATCGACACATAAGAAGAGCGGCGTTGTCAAGCAGAACATACACTGCGACGCAAATCCGAGCTGCCGTTGCACCTGAGGTGACTGTGCGAACAATCCGCAACCGTCTACTGGATACAGGACTACGTGCACGTGTGCCTCTGGCATGTGTAACTCTGACTCTAGCCCACCGTCAGAAACGGCTGTAGTGGTGTCGCCAACGTCTGCACTGGAGAACGAAATGGCTATCTGTCGTGTTCAGCGATGAAAGCAGATTCTGCTTGGGAGCCTCCGATGGCCGTATGCGTGTTCTCAGACACACAGGGGAGCGTCTCCACCCTTCTTGCATCCGCCAGCGACACACAGGGCCTACACCTGGTCTCCTGGTGTGGGGAGCGATCAGCTTTTACTCCCGTACAAAACTAGTGTTTGTACCGGGTACGTTAAACAGCACCTCCTACACCAACAACATCATTCAGCGCGTTGTTGTGCCATTTGTAAGGTCGGTCCATCGTGGTGTTTTCCAGCAAGATAACGCATGCCCACACACGGCACGTGCAACGCAACATGCACTTCAGGGTGTGAGACAACTTCCGTTGCCTGCACGTTCACCGGATTCGTCCCCCACTGAGCACGTGTGGGATTTTATGGTACAAAGATTTATCCGGTCTCCACGGCCAGCCACGACCATCCCCGATTTACGCGTCCAGGTTGAGGACGCTTGGAACTCAATACCCCAAACGTACATCCAACATCTGTACGACAGACTCCATAACAGAATTGCACAGTGTGACGCAGTTCACGGCGGTTCAACCTCGTACTAACCATGTTACATGGAAATGTTATTTTTCAGTTTACCAGCAAATACAGCTGTATTTTGCCATAATGTTTTGATCACGTTATCCTCTGTATCGCGTTATTATGCTGTATGAATTTCGTTGGTATCAGAAGTCGCCTTCTTGGTGTTCTTTTTCACTTTCCGCCAGTGTATTTTCCTCCGTTATTTTGATACAGGAAGAAGAACTGATATCACCTGATGTTTCATCATCTTCAAACCAGAGATCCTGCGTTTCTTGTACCCAAACCTTTTTCGGACTTAAATTATCCATTCGATCGAAAGCCCTTTTTAAAATATCTCGTTTGCGCTTTCTGTTACTTCGTGGAGTGACACAGTATCTGTTTTTCTGACGGTTCGGCAGATTCAGGATAAGCACTGCGTTTTGTTTCAGTATTTGTTTTCTCCGGGAGTCCAAGTAGGATATTTTTTAAATCATCTTCGTAATCGGAAGAAGGAAAATGTTCGCTGCAAACTCTAGCATTCGCTACATTCACAGAGTCTTACCTTTGGCACATGTTGCGCCATTCCTTCACCAAATCTGGACTTTTCAAAGGAAATGCATGGTACACAATACACTGACTTTTAGTTATTTTGTAATGATTCTTACAAGTAGCCACAGCACAACTCGACATTGTTATCACTATTTCAACGTAAACTAACCAAACGACTTCTCTAAGAGCAAGTTTTAAAAGCTGAATACTCATTCACACAAAGCTAAGAAACGAATACAGCGTAAGTAGTGAGACCCCTTAAGGTAGCTTCACGTTTCCAACCAGAGTTCCAACACAGTGACGTCAGAAACAGGTCATCTGTCACCGCAGGGGGGATCCGTGGCGGCAAAGTTTCTTCAAAAGAATGACCCAGCCCTAGTATTCTACAGTCCTGGAAATTCTTCGAAAACATACTACACTGCTGGCCACCCAAAATGCAACACCAAGAAGGAATCATCCGATTGGCCTGAAATTTGCAGCATGCGTCGCCCGCGAGAGGACATGCAAACGATTAGCATTGCAGGGCATATGCAAATCATGTGCGCCCGGCACGCCACCAAGAAGCACTATAAGGAGGGTGCTAGATAGTGTGTTGTGCTGCCGCACCTGTGAATGGGAAGCTTCTTGATGCCTCGTCGCATAATACGGCACTCATTCCAGCACGTTTCGGAGTTCGACAGAGGACAAATAGTGGCTTATCGCGACAGCGGTTTATCGTACCGAGACATCGGCGCCCATGTGGGACGACATCCAGCCACAGTGAGGTGAGTATGGATTCGATGGGTGCAGGAAGGACGGACGGACCGACGTGAGTGATTGCCGCAGCCGCGGCACACCACCGAACGAGAGGACTGCGATGTTGTGCGGCGGGCATTGACGACTCGCACCGCCACATCACGAACGTTAGCGCAGGAATTAGGGTGTGTTGAACAACAACCTGTGTCAGCAGGTACCGTTTGACGTCGTCTGCAAAAGCGGGGACTTGTCGCACGGCGCCCATTGCTCCGATTACCATTGACGTTACATCACCGGCGAGTTAGGCGGCAGCGGGCCATTGAACGCCGCACCTGGACTACGGAATGGCACGACATTGTCTTCTCCGACGAATCCCGTTCCCGCTTCTGCCTGCAACACCACGATGGTCGGATCCGCGTGTGGCGGCACCGCGGCGAGAGACTGTATGACGCCTGCATTATGCATCGCCATACCGGTACGTCACCTGGCGTTATGGTTTGGGGCGCAATTGGATATGACACCCAAACCCCTCTGGTACGTATCGCCGGTACACTCAACAGCCACTGCTACATCTCTGACGTTTTGGAGCATGTAGTCCTCCCTTACCTGCAGAACCTGCCAGCGGCCACGTTTCAACAGACAATGCGCGCCCGCACGTGGCACGCATCGTGCAACAATTCTTTACGGCCCACCAGGTCTCACTGCTGCCGTGGCCCGCCTGTTCTCCAGCTATGTCGCCCATCGAACACGTCTGGTCGCTGATCGGCAACCGAGTGGCCCGGCAAGCACCACCCGCGGCTACGCCTGATGAACTGTGGCAACGTGTGGAAGCAGCCTGGACCGACATACCCCAAGCCCACATCCAAAGCCTCTTTCGTTCGATGCCGTGGCGTGCAGCGGCTGTTATTTCCAGTCATGGGGGCCACACGAACTATTGATGCCTGCGTGTTCTGCAAGTCGCACGGGCCTGTAAGCTCAATCATTTCACCTTTGTATCTGTTCTTATGTGTCCAGTAAATCTGGCTTTGCTATCTCGTGTTCTTCTTGGGGTTGCATTTTGAGTGGCCAGCAGTGTAGAATGGCATAGAGGAGGCTGTGTCAAGACAGGGAGTTGCGACGGAAGGAACTTGGGAAGGCCTTAATCCAGCAGTGTATTGCTAATAAGTGTTGTTGTTGTTGTTGATTATGATCAGTGTTATTTATAGTAAGAGGAATCAGTTTTTAAAAAAAATCACCCGGAATTCTACTAACGGTAAAACATTGACAATAAGAATACCTACTTAAAGTGTGTACGTCTAGCGATTTTGTTCCCTATACATCCAATAGAAAAAACTTTCGAGCCTATTTCCTCCGCAAAGAAATATTTCCCATACATCAAAATTTGCACACTGATAAAAAAAACGTCCTAACTTAGATTGTACAAGAGGTGTTTGTTGCAAAAACATTCCTGAACTATATTAAAAATTAATAACTTTACTTCGATATAGTTATGATACTTGCGTACAGGTGGCGCCACTCTTCCTTACCACAACACCGAAGAAAAATTATTGATTTTTCGTTCAACCTTCCGATACGTCTTTACCACGAGGACCATTTTACGTGCAATTTCTGTTTGAAATAGTGCGTAGTGTCACAGCTAGGAAGCATAAATATTCTAATTATTTGTTCAGTTGCTGCTTACCATCTTTGGTGAATCCCCAGCATTGTGCGAGGCTTCAAGAAGCAACATGCCAAGTAGCTTGGTAGTTAGTGTATGTGAGTCTGGAAGAATTCGAGGCTGCTGTGGTGCAGTGGAACCATATCCGGCGCGTAACTAGAAGACCTTGGGTTCGATTCCCAGGGGCAGCCAATGAGAATTTTTCCGTGACTCACTTCTAAACGTGGAAAGAGCGATGACTTCTGTTTGATGTTCCTCGTCCACGTCAAATGTCTGTATTTATTACTTATTCGCCTTCTAATTATTTGTTCAGTTGCTGCTTACCATATTCGGTGAATCCCCAGCATTGTGCGGGGCTCCAAGAAGCAACCTGCCAAGTAGTTAGTGTATGTGAGTCTGGAGGAATTCGAGGCCGCTGTGGTGCAGTAGAAGCATATCCGGCGCGTAACTGGAAGACCCTGGGTTCGATTCCCGGTGGCGGCCAATGAGAATTTTTTCGTGTCTCACTTCTAAACGTGGAAAGAGCGATGATTTCTTTTTGATGTTACTCGTCCACGTCAAATGTCTTTATTTATTAATATACAAGCTGTCCATAAAGTATTTCCCACATTACAAAAATTAATATAAAAAATCTACACTGGCGGATACTGAAAAAGAACACCAAGAAGGAACTGGCGGACTATCATGAAATTTACATATGTTAATGGCGTCGCGTTTACGTAGGTGTGATGTTAATTTCGGGACCAACCGGTGAGCGCTTACGCCACAGCACGGCATAATATGCAAATTATCGTCGGCATAATATGCAAATTATCGTCGGTGACGGCGAAGTGAATGTAATCAATCGTCGGCGTACGGACACTTGCAAAGACCCTGAAGAAGCTGCAATGCCTGGACATGAAAGACGTGTACGATTTCAGCAGTTATCGGACTTTAAGCGAGGTCGTCTAGTCGGACACCGTGAGGCCGGGTGGTCGTATCGTCGTATTGCGGAGCGAATTGGACGGGAAGTATCGCTAGTGGTACGATGGGGGCGTAGATGGTCCGAGGGACATTCCCACACGAGAAGACGTGGAACCAGGAGTCACAGACGGATTGATGACCGGATCGATCGACGCATAAGAAGAGCGGCGTTGTCAAGCAGAACATCCATTGCGACACAAATCCGAGTTGCCGTTGCACCTGAGGTGACTGTGCGAACAATCCGCAACCGTCTACTGGATACAGGACTACGTGCACGTGTGCCTCTGGCATGTGTACCTCTGACTCCAGCCCACCGTCAGGAACGGCTGCAGTGGTGTCGCCAACATCTGTACTGGAGAACGCAATGGCGATCTGTCGTGTTCAGCGATGAAAGCAGATTCTGCTTGGGAGCTTCCGATGGCCGTATGCGTGTTCTCAGACACACAGGGGAGCGTCTCCACCCTTCTTGCGTCCGCCAGCAACACACAGGGCCTACACCTGGTCTCCTGGTGTGGGGAGCTATTAGCTATCGCTCCCGTACACAACTAGTGTTTGTACCGGGTACGTTAAACAGCACCTCTTACATCAACAACATCATTCAGCCCGTTGTTGTGCCATTTGTAAGGTCGGGCCATCGTGGTGTTTTCCAGCAAGATAACGCACGCCCACACACGGCACGTGCAACGCAACATGCACTTCAGGGTGTGAAACAACTTCCATGGCCTGCACGTACACCGGATTTGTCCCCCATTGAGCACGTGTGGGATTTTACGGGACAACGACTTATCCGGTCTCCACAGCCAGCCACGACCATCCCCGATTTACGCGTCCAGGTTGAGGATGCTTGGAACTCAATACCCCAAACTTGCATCCAACATCTGTACGACAGACTCCATGCCAGAATTGCACAGTGTGACGCAGCTCATGGCGGTTCAACCTCGTACTAACCATGTTACATGGAAATGTTATTTTTCAGTTTACCAGCAAATATTATCTTCTGTATTCCGTTATTATGCTGTATAAATTTCGTTGGTATCAGACGTCTCCTTCTTGGTGTTCTTTTTTCACTTTCCGCCAGTGTATGCAAGCTAAAATAAAATGGTTGGTAATATAATATAGCAGCACTCATAAAGTTTTTTTGTGTTCTTTAGGTGAGCGCTAGTGCTGAATAAGAGGAGCATTTCATCGATAATTGCTTCCATGCAAGAAAAAGCGGAGTGCGTGTTATGGTTCCATACGACCAAATCTGCGAAAAAAGTACACACGATCACCACCGTACCAAAAAAGCATAAAAGCTTAGTATGAAAAGTTTAAAGCGATGGGTAGTGTTGGCCATCCCTCCCGAGCGGGATGACCACCGGTTACACAAGAGACAGATCAGGAGACATTTCCGCGAACCCTAGGAAATCCATTCGTCGTGCTTCCGTGGAAACTGGGATTTCCCGTGCCACGGTTCACAAAATTTTACACAAACGTCTTCATCTGTATTCTTATAAGGTACAGATCGTTCAAGCTCTTCAGCCTGATGACCACCCTCGCTGTGCTGCATTTGCGACGGAGATGTTACAGCGCATAGCTCATGACAGTGATTATCTGCATCATGTCTGTTTCTAAGATGAAGCCACATTCCACGTCTCTGGTACAGTAAATAGGCACAATGTGCGAATCTGGGAATCAGTAAATCCCCATTATGTCATCAAACAACAGAGGACTAGCCCGAAAGTGAACATATGGTGCGCGGCCTGATGCATGACAGAATAATTGGATCCTTCTTTTTTACAGAGCCCACGGTAACAAGTAACGCGTACCTGAACATGCTGGAATTTTTTGTAGCACCTCAGTGCATGCACTCCAACCTTCGGTTATTTTCTAACAAGACGGTGCGCCAACACAATAATGGTTCGGGAGTTCCTGTGTGTCACATTTCCGGAGAGATGGATTGACCGTGTCGGTTCCATGACATGGCCACTTCGATCTCCCGATATAACCCCTCTAGACTTTTTCCTGCGTGGTTATGTGAAAGACCAAGTTTACTCTAGCAGTGTTCCGGATGTCGAGACGTTGAAGAGCAGAATAACGGACGTCATTGGTTCTGTCTCTGCTGAGATGTTAAACAAAACATGGCGTGAAATCGAATATCGCTTGGATGTCCTCCGGGCCATAAATAGCACCCGTGTGGAGGTGTACTGACACTGGAAAAAACTTTACTTGTGCACCATCATTGTCGTGCAATCCCTTTCTTGTACCAGTAATACATTTTTTATAATAATGTTTGTAATGTGGGAAATACTTTATGGACGCCCTGTATATTGTATTTTCTCCCGAAAACTATATTTCGAAAAATTGGATTTTAAAATTTATATTTGCTTCAGATAGACCGCACGACGGTGAATATTTTGCATGCATTTAACGATATTTTGCGACAATATACTTTGCAGCTAATGACGTAAAAGCATATTTCCGTTTTTAACACGTTTGAAATTGTATCCTTGCTTCTAAAAATCTAACTGAATAAATTGCTTTTCAGCCAGACACCACTCATTGCCGAAAAAGCTATTCGTCTGTATCTTTTTTGCCCCTCTCAAATTAATGTTTAGTTTTCCCGTTAGGACGCCGTAACGTATGTCTCTGTTACGATGATATATCCGCTTCTAAAAGTCCGTTTTAAAAACTTATTTTTGCTACTATTAGCGCTTGTGGCGAGGAATATTTTGCATACATTAGCCAAACTTTGCAACACACAGTTTTATTAGCAAATGTTCACTTCTATTTATACCATACTCCGAACTGTATCTTCATTTCTAAGAACCCAATCTGAAAAACACGCTTCACCTTGGATATCTTCCTTTATGAGAAATGTTTTGTGCACAACTTGTGATTTTTCGTAGCGAACAATTTAGCCACTAGTAGCCAAACGTTCCTAACTCTATTTACAGTTGTTTTATCGATTGCGTAGAAATCCGGTTGGTATTTTTTAGTAACCAGTTTAATGCACTATAAAGAACACACTTAACATTGCGCATTTTAAATTAGTCGCAGATTTTTTCGAGAAGCCGTAAATGTATTCTCTTTTTCGGTGAAGTTTTTCTTGCAAAACTCAGCTTTAAAATATTTGTTTCCTGTCAGAAAGAATTCAAAAGACGTGTTCATTACACCCGAGAATTCGGTGTCCTCTTTCTTTTTTAAGTTGGATCGGTGTTTTTCAGTGTGTGTAGTCAGTCCGTTGTGTTTGTGTTGGACTTCTATACACTTTCATATTGTGTTTGTGTTCCCTGTGACGCACATGTTCCTTTTGGATCCGGATTCCTGGGAATCTTTTGCTTACTGAGTACCTTGAGCAACTGAAATATGATGAACTAAAAAATCATCCGTAATTGTCTCAAACTAGCTGAGGGTTTGTGGTAATCTTTGGCCCATTGAGTCTCTTCAGCAACTGAAATTTGATGGACTAAAATTACATCCGTAATTGTCTCAAACTGGGCGGGAGTTCAAGTTCTGCAGCAAGCATCAGTGACGTCTTTGTCACATGACTCTGGTTCCATCCCTTATGGAACCTGTGACCTTAAATTTAAGATCAGCCATTCCTTATTTCCTCATAGAGACCGAAAACCCTTGAATGAAAAAAAAAAATGACGGAAGTATTCGTTGTGGTATATCATATGCCATTAATCCTGTTTCCCATTTTTATATAATAGAGCATCGATATTTCTTGGCAAATTTGCAATGTGTTTTTTCACGAGCTTCGCTTCGCATGAAATACAGCATATCCTCCGGCAATATGCGTTAACTTCAGTTGCTGTTTAGAAATTCACGTAGTACGATGGTGATCACGCGTTTCATTATTTGTTTTATTTGTTCAGTATTCGCTGAAAAATATTACGGGAAGCGTAAATTTTGCTCTTTCTGCTTCTTGATGAAAACGATCAATTTGTCAAAAACCTTTTTCATATTTTTGCCCTCAGGATGTCGGTAAATGCAGATCAAAGAGTGCATTAACTTCTACTAGTAGTAAACCAGAACTTTCTTATTGTGGAAAGCAAAGGGATAAATTGTATTCGTTAGATTATCTATTAGATGAGGGTATTATAAAAACAACAACTGAAAAAATTAAGAATCAGTGAAAGTTACCGCACAAAAATGTAGCGAACTTCTTATGTAGAGCGGAAAACAGAATGAATGCGATTTGAGGAAACTGAAACACCTACGACCTTTTATCAAAGCAGCAGCAGATGAAAACCACACATGATGCTGGCAAAGGGAAAAAAATGCTAAATGAATGAAAACTCAGAGCGTGAGGCTCCAATAAAGCGGAACTGTTCACTGTAATTTATTTATGCAAATATTAAACTGGAACACATCACTGTATTCGCAATATAAAATTACTGAATTCAAAACAAAATAAAATGGTTTTAAATGACATTGCTTCAAGCTCAGGTTTTTTTTTCTTATTTTGTTTTACTTGCTAGAATATTAGCTGAACTTTCCTCTTAGGAGCAAGTCTTGCTTTCTTCTCAGCAAGTCCACAGCCATATTTGTCATTTGCTGACTCTGCATCTACTGCTTAATTTTTTTTTTTTGCTGACATCTTTCCTTTTCCATTTCTTAATTGTTGCTTTTCTTTCTCGTATTTTTTGCTGAAAAAAGCCTTTCAGCCTGAGGATCATGAATGCATTATTTTAAATTTCATTAGTTTAGATAATAATTGGTGTAATTCTGAGAATATGAATAGTACACCAACAATTTTTACGAATTTACAAACTCCCTCACTAAACAAGCTGAAATAGAAACATTTGTGAGGAGAAAATAACATTTAACAACATAGAGGGCGGGGGGTTGAAGGTTTAACGACCACCGTGAGCAACTCAGTGGGCTATAAGCAGTTGCCCGTCCCTAATTTAGGGTCACCGGTTCCAGGGAAGGGAGAGAGCCAGTGCCTCACAGAGATTCGAACCCGGACTCCTTTCGGACAAATAATGAGAGGCCATCGCTTAGACCACTGCGCCACCGGGGCGTCAACAACATAGTATAGAAGGAACACTGTGGGGACAAAAGCACAGTTACAGGCGAAATCTTCGCTCCGTCCGACTTCTGTTTTCAGAAAATTCTTCATTTTTTTTTACGATTGAAGGTTTAACGACCACCGTGAGCAACTTGATGGGCTATAAGCAGTAGCCCGTCTCTAATTTGCCGTAAGACAAACACAACATCCATGCCTTCACCGGGATTCCAACCCGGACCCTTCTCGGACGAATGGTCATAAGCCATCGCTTAGCCCACTGCGCTACTGGGGCGGTTCTCCATTTTCATGCTGTAATATAAAAATTTATGGAACAAAATTATATTTTACAATAATAGTGTGGAGAATGAACATCGCCAGAAAAAAAATACGATTACGGGAGAAATCTTCACTGCGTCTAACTTTCGTTTTCGAAAGTTTTGAAAGTCTGTATTCCGTCCTGAGACGAAAATGACCTCCCTTCCATCAATTCCCCCAAATTCTTCTCAGTCATGCATCGATCTTGAGAATACCCAAATGATAACGGAAAAGAAAGAATTTCTAGAATCCGAGGAAGAATCTCATGCCTGAAGATTACAGAGGAATTTTCATGCCGTCTAGCTTACGTTTTCGGAAGTTTTCCCTCCATTTTTAAGCAGAAATACAAATATGTATGGAATAAAATAATATTTAACAACAATACCGGGCAGAAGACACATTGTGAGAAAAAAAAAGAAATTACGATTTCGAAAAAAACTCTTGACTTCGTTTAACTTCCGTTTTCAAAAGTTTTGAAAGGCGAATTTCCGCCCCTATACGGAAAAAATGCGCCCCCTCCCTCCTACTAATCCCCCCAAAATGTCTCTTTAGTTTTGCATCGATCTCGAGAAAGACCCATACGGTGACAAAGAAAAAAAAAGCGGATTTCGGCGAATCCGGAAGAATCTCATGTATTTAAAATGTGTGTACAGATCTAACACAAAAAGGATTGCAGCACTGTTTTTGGTGGTTTAACGACCACCGTGAGCAAACTTCTAAGGACTATAAGAAGTTGCCCTACCCTAATTTAGGGCCACTGATGCGAGGGAGCCAGTACCACTAAACAAATTCACCACCCATGCCTCATCCGGAACTTGAACCCGCTTGGACGAAGGGTTAGCCAGCGGTTAGACCACTGCGTCACAAACCACTTCTTACAGAAACCAGCGTTTAGATTACATACCACGGCTTGCAGCATCTCAAATGATGCCCCCCCCCCCCCCAAAAAAAAAAAAAAAAAGAAGTAAGGTACAGAGCTCCAATAAATATTGTGAATAACAGTATGAAATGTAAGTTTCAGAATGTGCTGCGAAAACCTATATATCCCATATTTCTATATAGCTTTATAGAAACCCTATACTGCAGAAACTCTTACTCCATGTTTTGTAGTTTCGGAAAATTGTTCCTTTGTTTTGAATACGGCAGCTGTCTGAAAATCGATTTTTCTACGTGAAGTCTCTTTGTTATAGCACCCTAGAACATTTAGGAAGATAGAAGAAGTGAAAGAACATACAGTGTAACCTCTGTTATACGGTTTTCTAGTTGATGGCTTTAAAACCATATAAATGTGAAAAACATATGAAAGAAATTTCAAAATGTTAAACACTATGGTTAAATAAATGAATGAAATACGGAATTACACCATTGTACAATATAAACTTGGAAGATGTGAATCCGTTTATTGGTGTAAATATGACAGAAATGTTAAGTCAGTAAATATCCGAAAACTTGAAAATTTCGTCGTCCTGAAGCGGAAATCGAACCCGCGTCTCCCGGATAGCGCCCGAGTGTGCTAACCACTACACCACCCAGAACGACCCGTATTTCATTCATTCATAATCTGCGCCTCCGGGCAATCACGGGAATGAATTAAAAAACCTCCAAATTCGCGATATATGAATGTCGGTTGCTTCGAATAGCGAATCCTGTGATGGTTATATTCAAATTAATCGGAAACTTGAAACTTTGTCGTTCTGGGTGGTTTAGTGGTTAGCATGCTCGGACGCCATCCGAGAGACGCGGGTTCGATTACCGCTCCAGGACAACGAAATTTTCAAGTTTTCGGATATTATCTGACTTAATATCCCAGTCATATTTACACCAATGAATGGAATCACATCGCCCGAATTTGTATTGTACTATTGTTAAATTTTGAATGCATCCAAGAACAGAAAAAAAGGGAGGGGATTCATAATTTTGGATTACGCAAATTTATAATGTAAGACATATATACAGTATGTGTTTTTGATAATCTGAAATTCAAAATTTAATAATCGCAAAAAGTGTATAAATGAATTACGTATAGCCGAATTGAAAAAGCGATGAAGAATACAGCAAAATATAGGGACCAGCGCAGAATTGTGTATAAACGTGTAAAACCTACAAGCATTAGTTATTAGGGGAGGGGGCAATGAGCCGTCGCTCTTCCCTAATTTAGGGCCACTGGGTCCAGGGAAGGGAGAGAGCCAGTGCCGTAAGCCAAACACAGCGTCCATGCCTCACTGGAATTCGAACCCAGACCCATCTCGGACTGATGGTCAAAAGCCAGTGCTTAAACCCCTGCGCCACCGGGGCGGCCAATTTTGATTTTTAAAATAAGTTCAGTATACGAATAAATAAGGTAAATATGCTTACAATGATATATGTAAGTAATTTTCGTAAATCACCAAAAATAAAAGTTTAGGGAATTTACAACAACGTCGTTAGAAGGGAGCTTCCATGCCCTGCAGGGGACTGAGCCCCATCTATCTTAATTCTAATAATACCGGTACTTACGGCCGTGCTTGCAACACTGGCTCTACCACATCACTGAAATCAGTGTCCCTAACTTAGGGACGGGATTATATACCTACAAGCTGCTCATGGTGGCGGTCCGTGAAAACATTGAATTGATATTTTGAACGTAGCAGAAGATTACAAGCTCTATTTGCCAAATATCATAGGAAAATTAAAAAATTAAAAGGAGAGGATATCAAACAGTAGGAAAAGTGAATCAATGTTCTTTGGCAGAAAGGGATTATTTTTTGAGGGAACACACACGAAATCTGCATCCTGTGACGTGACAAATAAAAAGTAGAGGGAACGTTCACTTTACGAAATCGGTGCTTTTGAGATGTCACTTAATGTTAAAGCAACCTTGATGATAAGACTATTGATTTTTAGCCTGTGGAATTCCGTCGGTCAGGACACATTGCTGCAACTGCTATTAATATGACTGCTTCGACCTTCACTCGCTCTAAATCTCCTTGCAGCTGGGGTATCTCTTATTGGTAAACTGAGAGTCATAAAGACGACGAGATGTTGCAGAAAAGAAATGGCATCGGAAAGCATGCTGTGTTCCCAGGAAGATCATTACCACTTGTGTGCATTGAAACCCAACTATTGATTTTTTCATTTTCTAGAAGGAAATCTTGAAAACGGAAACTTTCCTGAGTTATACCAATCTTCCTGCAGAGATAGTCGTTACTCTAGAATGTTTCGCAAAAATTTCTGATATTAGAGTAAAATGTCGTTTTTTTTTTTTAATATTTCGAACTCAGAAAATTTACTGATACTGATAGAGCCCTTACATAGACCGATCCATAAAGAGGATGTTCACACATTTTAAAACGATTTTTCCAGCAATATAATTTAATGTTTAAAATAAAATTATTTCTTTCTTAAATATCCTATCGGATAGCCCTTCCTCTGGGGTATGAACCCACATCGAGATTTCTAAGATAACGGAGCATTTCTTAAATTTGGTAGTGACATTTTACTCCACTCCTCTTCCACTGCTTTCTATACTGCAATTATTGTTATAGGTCTGCGTTTAGGAAGCGCTCATTTTAGCAGTCCGAAGGCACAATACTCCATTGGTGACACATCAGGGGACTTTGAAGGAATATAAGATTTCGAGGCCGCTGTGGTGCAGTGGAAGCATGTCCGGCGCATAACTGGAGCACCCTGGGTTCGATTCCCGGTGGCAGCCGATGAGAATTTTTCCGTGACTCACTTATAAACGTGGAAAGAGCAATGGCTTCTGTTTGATGTTCCTAGTTCACGTCAAATGTGTGTGTTAATTATTCATTCGCCTCCTAGTTATTTGTTCAGTTGCTGCTTTCCATCTTTAGTGAATCCCCAGCATTATGCGGGGTTCCAAGAAGCAACCTGCCAAGTGGCTTGGCAGTTAATCGTATGTGAGTCTGGAGGAATTCGAGGCCGCTGTGGTACAATGGAAGCATGTCCGGCGCGTAACTGGAGCACCCTGGGTTCGATTCCCAATAGCGGCCGATGATAATTTTTCCGTGGCTCACTTATAAACGGGGAAAGAGCGATGATTTATGTTTGATGTTCCTAGTCCACGTCAAATGTCTGTATTAATTATTCATTCAACTTCTAATTGTTTGTTCAGTTGCTGCTTACCATCTTTGGTGAATCCCCAGCATTGTGCGGGGCTCCAAGAAACAACCTGCCAATTGGCTTGGCAGTTAGTCGTATGTGAGTCTGGTGGAATTCGAGGCGGCTGTGGTACAGTGGAAGCATGTCCGGCGCGTAACAGGAAGAACCTGATTTCGATTCCCGGTGGCGGCCAATGAGAATTTTTCCGTGACTCACTTATAAACGTGGAAAGAGCGATGACTTCTGTTTTAGAAGCAAAAGATTTAGACTTAATACCCTTCTCTTTCTTCACTTTTCAAGAAACAAAATGGTAGATTTAGATGTATGATCTATGACTGGTAGTCTTATCGTGATGGAGTTCTACTCTTTGAAGGCTCTGTGGATAAAGGAATGGTATTTCTTCTTTAAATATAGGAGTTAAAACATTTTTTGGTATTATGTAAAATTGATTTCAACATTCTTTTCAACTTTTCTTAATTTAAATTTGCCATTCTACGAGAAACCAGCAATAATAACGAATCTTTTACTGAAACTTTCTCTGGATTCTTGGAACCAAGTTTGTAAGTCTCTTTCTACTCTTTTGCGATAGTAAATCGACATTCTTTTGTTACAGTCGTTTAGGCAGATCCACGCTTCATCAATGGTCACAATAAATTTACATCTGTATCCGGCTAAATGACTTTCATAAAGAAGTCTACAACGTGTTCTACGCTCAGATATGTGGCTAGGCAAAAGGCGGTGAACAGTATGATTTGTTTTTTGCTTTTTCTTCAGATTAAAATCTTATTACCTTTTTTACAGTTGATTTTCATATTGTTAGTTGATTTGTACCTTGTTTACAGTTTATTTTTACCTTGTTTGCAGTTTATTTTACCTTGTTTGCAGTTGTTATTTACCTTGTTTGCAGTTGTTATTTACCTTGTTTACAGTTGATGCAGAGATTTTTAACGACTTAGTGATTGCTTTTTGGGTCTGTGAATTTTCTTTTAAGACCAGAAACCTTACTTTCAAAATGGTCGTAAAAGTACGTATCTTCTTTGAATATTCTTTTTCCTGTTAAAAGCACTGCTTGGGGGTTTTTCCCTTTATTATTAATAATGTTGCTTATTTTACATTTAGAAATCTAATTCCATGATTTTCAGAGCGTTTTTTAATTACAGAATATTTCTCTTCGCAAAGAGCAAAAACATAAACTTCTATCCACAACTTGTTTACGTGCGCCATTTTCTTAGCAGACGATATTTAACTGCAGCAGATGTTTTCTTCGCGTTCATCTAACACGCTGTTGCCAGTTTCAAATATTTGAACTCCTTTTATTTTCTCTAATTTCTTATTAAAAATGTTCTAAAAATGTGTGCACATTCCCTATTAAATAACGTCCCTTGAACAATATTTACCATTTTTCACTTTTATTTTCAGACGGGTATCAATTTAAGATTTCTCACCCTTGAAATGCATCAGAAGCGGTCGCACGTTTGCTATAATTTGAATTAAATCTGGATGTTCTGTTTAGTAACATACACTGAAGTAACAAAATTAGCAGGAACACCTACCTAATAACATGTTAGGCCGCCCTTAATCTTCAGACTGGTCATGATTCGATGTGGCATCGAATCAACGAGATATCGTTCTACAGGTATGTTCACCAAAGCTGGTGTGATGAAGTCCGTCATTTGCCGAATGTTAGCTGGAGGAGAATTCCTGTTACGAATGGCTCTCCCAATCTCATCCCACAGGCGTTCAATTGATTGGACTAAAATCTGGGTACTGTGGAAGCCACTTTAACGCATTGATGTCACTCTCGTACTCGTGGAAACACTGTGTGGTAATCCGAGCCTTGTGGCATGGTGAATAATCTTGCTGAAAGTAACCCTCTCCATCAAGAAACATCATGTACAGTGGTGTGAAAAGTATTGAATCACCTGCAAGAACCGTGAACTTTTAAGTTTAACTCTTTTTTTCACTAACTAATTTTATTAGTTATTTCATCATTTATATGCCATTAAATGCAAAATTTAATGGAGATTTCAAAAATGTCTTAGTTTTTCCTGTAGCTACTTATGTTCTTAAGGTATATTACAAAAATCATGACCAAGTCGAAATTATTATGAAAAGGATCAGTTATCTAATACTTAGGTTTACAGCAATAAATCGTTTTTGTAATTCATAAGGAATGAAGCAATATTTAAATACAGAAATATAATGAAACAAAATTATAAAATGTACCTAATATTCTATTGCCCAACCTTTAGCCTTAATCACAGTTTTGCGTCTTGCTGGCATACTGTGAACTAGGTTTTGTAAAAGAATAGGTTGAACAATACTATTCCAAATTTGAATTACATCTTTAATGAGTTGAATTTTGGTTGTTGGCTTCTTTTTTTATAGTTCATATGACACTTTGAACCATAGATTTTCGATCGGGTTTAAGTCTGGTGACTGTAATGGCCAATCAAGATGCTGAGCATTTTTTCCTGAAACCACCTTTTCACTACTTTAGCACGATGACAGGGAGCATTGTCATCTTGGAAAATAAATTGCCGCCTTCTAGATGATGGAAGCATCTTGCTTTCTAATATCGAATGTATTTCTGGGCATTTACCGTAGTATCGACAATATGGAGGTTCCTAACGCTATGTACACATATGCAGCTCCAAACCATGACCTTCACCGGTAGTCACTAAGCAACTTGGATGGAATTCTTCATGCTTGAATCTTCTTACATAGGCACTACTCTGATTCCCATTAAGGAAAAATTCTGAATCATCACTGGAAAGAACATTTTCCCATTGCTTGGTTGTCTACGAGACATGCTGTTTTGCTCACTGAAGTATACGCTGTCGTTGATTTGCAGTTAAAAGTAGTTTACGCCTGCGTTTGAAGCCTCGCAAATCATAGTGAAGCAGCCTCCTCCTAACAGTAGATGTGCTAACAGTAACATCAGTAACTTCAGACCATCTTTGAAGCAATTCAAGAGAATTGAGTCTCCTGTCTGTCAAGCTCAGCTTTATGAGTACTCTGCCCTGCCTGGTTAAAATGGATATGGGCCTTCCACTGCTACGCATATTTTTAATGTCAGCAGTGACTTTTACTTTCTTCAGTAGCCTAATAACTGTAGATTGATTACAGCCAACTCGTACAGCAATTTGATTTTAAGAATATCATTCGTCATGCAGAACAACTGTTTTTAGTCTGTCCGCTGTGGACAATTCTGTAGTTTTAACCATTATTGAGATGTACTCAAATTATACCCTAATGACAACAAGAAGCGACCACTATAATGCTCTAGTAGTTCTACGTCAACCCTTATACGGGCTGGAGTAGGATTAGGATAGTATTAGGAAGCAACCAATAAGGTAAAAGAATATCTATGATTGGCTGTAACAACTGATACGCTGCTAACGTGAATTTCAATGTGTTTGTCAAACCTCATATTTTATGTCGTATCTTAAGGAACAGCAGTGGCTACAGGAAAAAGTAAAACATTTTTGAAATCTTCATTAAATTTCGCATATAATGAAATACAAACGATGAAATAAATATGAAAATTAGTTAACTAAAAAAGAGTTAAACTTAAAAATTCACGGTTTTTGCAGGTGATTCAATGCCAATCCCTATACACGTAAGAACGTGCCTGGTACGCAATGATGTCAAGATACCTCTTAACATCTAAATGCTGTTCCAAATGTATTTAGGAACACAATATCCGCCATGAAAACAGACCCCAGACCATTACACCGCCTCCACCAACTTTTACACTTAACGCAAGACAGCTGGGATCCATTGTTAGTGCTGTTGGTGCCATATTCTGGCAAGTCCATCGCGACGTATTAACTGATAATGTGGTTTATCGAACCAGGTGACATAGCAATTTGATTCCCCGACGGTCCAGTTTTGGGGCTCCTGTGCCTACTGCAGACGAATTTGTCGGTTTTTAGCATAGGCGAGTGGTACACGAAGGGTACATCTGCTATTGTACTGCACTGAGCGATTACTTGACACAATGGAATTCGTCTGCTGTCTCGTACGATTCTCTCCAGCTGCCGTCGCCCTCGAACATCGATCAGCCATTTCCGTCCGTAGAATGACCGCTGACTGCTTGTTTCGTTGTTTGTGCATCACGCATTGTACATCCTAGATATAGATGTTCTTGCATAGCCCAGAATATTTGCACAACCGCATTGGAACATCCTTGCTGATCTAGTTCCTCAAACCAGTGTTGCTTTCTATCCTGTCGTGATGCATAACTCCAGTCGGATGATGTGCATGCCTACATTCTCATGAGGGGGTTTTATGAATGTGATGGAGACTTTTCCCTGTTTCATTTGCATCTCAGTCTTCATATCTCAATCCTGTTCAGCATTTATGGGATGAAGACAAGCCGGACATCAGAGTCTGCATCCACTGTAATCCAATCGGCGTGATATTCGACAGGCTTGGGCCCATATTTTTACCAAAACATCACCAAAACTAAGAACAATGCCGAAGCGAACAGCTGAACATTTGCAGGTAGGTAAGTAGTATTGGGCTGTTCAGGAAGTTCGTGCCGAAAAACAGCATCTAAAAGATAGACGACATATGTACCCTACTGTTGTACAACCTTTTGCCATCGGTCATGCACTCTGAAGATTCCGTCCTCTCAGAATTTCACAGGTTTCAGCTCAAAAAACTGTTGTAGGTGATTTTTGACGTGGCCCAAAAACTAGAACCTCGCGCCATTAAGGGAATTCTGAAGCGATCTGAAAAGGTGGTTGTCTGAAGGAGGACATTCCACCCAAACTCCAGCAGCTTCGGTCGTGTCCTCAAAGAGACATTGTCCTGCTGGAACGCAACGCTAGTCCTATTCGCTAAAACCCTAAAACAATGCGTATTTTCTTGATAGCTGCCAGCAGAACGTCCAGCTGTGAGCAGTACTTATCGCTATTTATCGTCTGGTTGTTCGGCAGAAGCTCATAGTGCAGTACACCTATACAATCCCACCAAACACTGAGCAAAACCTTTTTGGGAGTAGTCCCGTTTTACGGGTTGCTAAAGGTGTATCACCAAGCTGCAACCATGACATTTTCCTCACCATATTGTTGTAAACGATCCATATTTCATCACCAGGTACCCATCTTCTGAAAATCGATTCGTTTTTCTTGCATTTCAGAAGCGTGTTACAGATGGAAACTCGATCAAGCAAGATTCTTGCAGATAAATTGTGTGGGACCCATACATCACACCGAGTGACGTAGCTAAGCTTCCGGAGATCTTCATCGATGGTGGATTTCTATAGGTTGAGTACCCGTAATAAATCCCATGTTGTTTAACGGGGGTTAGCCACCAGCTGTGCACGGGGCTACTCCTCATCAGTGACACAAGGTCAGCCTGGAGGCTTTGCATCTTCCAGGTCAAAGTTTCCATCTAGAAATCTTGCAAATTACTTGCGAACTGTTCTGTCTGCAACAGCGCCGTCCCCGTACACATCACAGATCTCCCGTGCAGGTTGGCGTTGCGTTTAGTCCCTTATGGTAGAGGTAAAGCATGGCATGTCGTAAATGCAAAAGATTGTCTTTCATCGTCCTACGATTTTGCAGCCACTGCCCTATCTTTCGATCAGCAGCTTCTAGCAAAAACCGCTACACGGGCTTTTTTTTTTTTTTTTTTTTTAATTGGAGGTTTAACGACCACCGTGAGCAACTCAATGGGCTATAAGCAGTCGCCCATCCATAATTTAGGGTTACTGGTTCCAGGGAAGGGAGAGAGCCAGTGCCGTAAGACAAACACAACATCCATGCCTCACCGGGATTCGAACCCGGACCCCTTTCGGACGAATGATCAGAGGCCATCGCTTATAGACCACTGCGCCACCGGGGCGGCCTACACGGGCTTCTCAACATCCTTTTATATAGCTGGGTCATCTACATACACCGATGAGCCGTTACATTATGACCACTCCCAGACCAGAGGATTGAGCGCGAGATCTAGCAATGGTACAGGTGAAACTCACAGAGCAGTATATGTACAACCCGAGTATAACGAAGTAAATTTCTCCGTCATTTCTGTCCACGCCAGGATTCGAACCCGGATCCCCTCATTCCGGAATAAGTCACTCTACCAATTGAGCTACGCGGACGTTTTATTCTGATTCCCATCTGCCTTTATATCGTGTGCGTCCTTCTGGCAGGTACGTCACATCTCCTGGTACGTTACACGAGGACCGGCTTTCGGATAGTTTAGTGTTCGGATTCAGAATGGGAAAAGCTGCCGATTTATCGGAGTTTGTTAAAGGACAAATTGAGATGGCTCGGCGCTCGCAACTACGATCTCGGAAACGGCGGGGCTTGTGGGTTTTCCACGTGCCGGTATAGTAAGTACGTATCAAAAGTGGTGCACAGATGGCCAAACGACGAACCATTGTCCAGCCGCGTGTCGTTCGCAGATCATTAATGCAAGAGGCGAGTGGATACGGTCGAGATGGACGCTCATTGTTCACAGCGACCGCTACAACAGCGGTGATCTGGGCAATGTGTCACAGCACACAATTCATCGCAGCCTTCTGCTCATGGGCCTGCGTAGCCGAAGACCCAACTGTGTCCCCATGCTCACTGCACGTCATCCCCAACAATGGGCCCAAGATCATCGAGATTGGACCGTGGATGATTGGAAAAAAGTGGCCCGGTATAACAAATCAAGATTCCTGGTGTATTACGTAGACGGCCGAGCGCGGATACGCTGATTACCAACGGCGGCTATGGCATCTGGATGACTGTTAGGCGGAAACAGGCCGGCGGTGGTGTTATGCTGTGGATGATGTTTTCTTGGGACACTTTAGGCCCCATTATCCCAATAGCACAATCCCTGACAGCTGTCAGATATCTGAACATCGTTGCGGACCAAGTTCACCCATTGATGGCAGCTGTGTTCTCTGCTGGTGATGGCCATTACCAACAGGATAATACTCCATGCCACACTACCAGAATCGTCAAGGAGTGGTTCGAGGAACGTGCTGGTGACGTTCCGTTAATGCCCTGGCCTCCAAATTCACCTGACACGAACCCAAGCGAACATTTGTGGTTCGACTTGGAAAAATGGGTTAGTGCTAAATCACCACCACCCCGAAGTGCACGGGAACTGGATGACCTACTGTTGACATTGTGGTACCAGATTCCCCAGGATACCTATCTCCACCTCATCGAATATTTGTGGTTCGACTTGGAAAAATGGGTTAGTGCTAAATCACCACCACCCCGAAGTGCACGGGAACTGGATGACCTACTGTTGACATTGTGGTACCAGATTCCCCAGGATACCTATCTCCACCTCATCGAATTGATGGCTCGCCGAGTGGCCGCTGTTTTGCGGGCTATAGGGGGTCCTACATCTTATTAGGTAAGTAGCCATAATTTATTGACTCATCGGTGTATAGTGACGGGTGGCACGTGGAGACCAATCATCCACAAGCTATGCAAATTCAGCACGTACTTTCTAGACAACCCAATGCATAAATTTTCCATTCAGTGTGCGTCATTATTCAGCAGCTTATAAAAGCTGTTGATATTAAAATATTGACAAACTCGATGCTGAAGTGCATACGGAAATTTATTTCACTTATATAACTCAAGTAGCATCTGACAAGTTGCGCGGTTGTTTTGTCCTTTAATTCCTGTCTTTTTTTTTTTTTTTTGCTAGTCCTGATCGCCTTTCAGAGGAAGTGGTTTGAAACATCTGCTCATTACAAAGCGATCTACACAAAGTCTTTTTCTATCGATTTCTCCCGCAATGTCTCCATATATATTTTTTTCAAGCCTTACGCAGCAGGGATACGTGGAATTATTTCTCTGTCTTGAGCACGGACACACATGACAAAACGATCGACTCAGCATGACATGAGCTTCCTACAAACAGTTTAAAAATAAATTCTTCCCCAAAGTAATCTTCTAAAGTGAAATAAAGAATATCAGCTCCAGCTGGAGGAAAAAAGAACGGAAGAATGTGATTTCCTTCCATCACTGATAAAGGCATGTCTATAAAAAGCAGGAAAAGTTTGAAAAACATTTTTAAGATAAGAACATAAAATTTTCACTGTCTTTGGCAGAATATCACGCAAAACAAATATCTTATGCTTTGTAATGATACATGAAACAGCAGCAACATTTGAAAACAGCACACATATTTTTAAAAAAATCCACTCTAATGTAGCAGAACGAAATACATATGAAATAAAGAAACACGCGTAGCTAAATTTGAAAGTATCCAAGGTATATTCTTTTCTATTTTCTGTTAATCAGTACGCTGTAGGTAACAGAATGCTTTACTGAAATTTAACATGAATAAAACAAATGATTGTAAACTTCGAGACAGTTCACAATCATTTTTTGTACTCGTGTTGTTATCTGCTTATATAAATAATTTAAAAGTGCTTTATGCAGATAGTTAACATCGTGTGCTTTCTTCAACGACGCATTCCGGCCACTGAATTAAAAACTTTTATTCAATACCGTGTTGTACAGTTTTATCCCGAATTACAGCACGTAAGCGATTTGGCATAGCTTCCACAAGACGTTGGAGTGCATCTACGTCTACAGCATACAAGGCGTTCACCTGGTATTAACTGGTGTAGATACTCACGTATTATACAGGGTTGATCACAATTAAAGAGGAGGTGTTCAGAGCTCACTGTAGAAAGAATTATGGGACAAAACTCAACCAAAGTTGGTATACATACTTTTCTGAGCATGCGATTTCGATTTTCGAAAAAAAAAAAAAGTTCAAAATTCCGCCGCTAGGGTGAAAATTGGAGCTGCTGTTCCCTTAATTTGCATATTGCATAGGTTATCTAATCCATTTCAGGTATATAAAGGAGTCGCAAAACGTTTTTTAGTCGTAAATTCTTCAAAAGGTGAAGAGCCATGATGCTCGCTTTATCTGATCGCTTCATTCCAACACTTCAGCAGAGAAACTATCTGAACATCACAATCTTTATGCAAGACGGTGCACCCCCTCATACCGGATTAAATGTGCAAGCCTTACCGCAGCAACATTTTTCGAACGGTAGAGTGATTAGCCGATCATTTTCAACCTCATGCCCGCCACCATCACCAGATCTAAACCCCTGTGACTTTTAGCTATGGAGATACTTAAAGAGCTTCGTTAATCCAGGGAATGTTCCCAACTTGGCTGTCGTAAAAGACAGAATTTCACAGCATGTAAAACAATTCTATTCAGGTCAGTTGCGTTCCGCCGTCGTGTATGTTGTTCAGCGAATCCATTTTTGGAGCATGGAGATGGAAGATGCAGAACAGTGTCTATGATTTAATCTTCAAATGCGTTAGATAACCTACGTAATATGCAAATTAAGGGGACAGCAGTGCTAAATTTCACCCTAGCGGCAGAATTTTGAATTTTTTTTTTTTCGTAAATCAAAACCGCGTACTCAGGAAACAATGCATAACAAATTTGGTTGAGATTTATCTAAGAGTTCTTTCTACAAAGAGCCCTGAACACTTCCTCTTTAATTGTGATTTCCCTACATATACGAAAAATCTCTGACATCTGCGATGCAAAAAAATTTTTCGTGTATATGCTGACATATTTCCTATACGGAAAAATTTTCTGACATCTGCGACGCAAATAAATTTTCCGTATAGGAAATACGTGAGCATGACCATGACTTTTCATGCATTTTTCGCTTTTCCTGAAACAAAATGTTCCCTCTAAGTAGAATAGATGTGTATTTGCACTTTTCATCAGTATCTAAGAACGGTTTGAAAACATTCTTTTTAGGTCAAGTACATGTACGCCTCAGCAATATTTTCCATTGAGTTTTTAGCATAGTGAAAGCAGAATGGTCCCGGTGGCAGAGTGGTCAGAGGCGCTAGTCCCTGGCTAATCATCCGAGTTGAGTCCGGATGAGGCTGGATCTGTGTGTTAGGCCTCTGACACTGACTCTTAGCTCTCCCTGTAACCAGTGGCCCTACATTAAGGATCGGGAACTATTTGTAGCCTTAGATGCTTACGTTGGTACTATTAGCTTATACTCTGAAAACTTATTGCCTTAGCTTTATGACTTAGAGCTTATTTTCGTTGAACTCGGAAGACTTCATTGCAGCAGCAAGATTTTACTAGGCATGAAGTAACTAGTTAGGCACTGTAAGCTAACTACCTAGTTGGATGACAAGACAGTACACAACAAAATCCACTTCTTTATTGTCTCAAGCAGCAGGTCAACGTTGTAGATTTTCACACAAATCAATATAAAGCTTTCACTTTTGGTACCATTAAGGGCATCAAAAGAGGAGATACGCTCGGGATATATATATTAGGTGTAGAAATAAGTTTTAAAGCGTTTTTTGTGTGACGTATACCGCTAATTTAAATGTCCGATATTTCCCCGCGTTGTTGTCATGTGACCGTAACTGGTCCAGAGTGTATAATGTGACACAGAAGTTTGCCAAACAGTCTTGCACATCGGTAGGTGAAAGGTGTCAAGCTATACTGCATTTATTCGACACTACATTCGTTACGAATTTCATCAAGGAAAAAGAGCTGCAAAAGCATGTGTATCGATATGTTCTGTTCTGGGGAAGAATATTGTATCGAAAAGCACGTGTGAGTTTTGGTTTAGGCGGTTTAAAGCAGGTGTTTTTGATTTTAGCGATCGAGAAAGTAGCGGCGCCCCGATAAAGGTTGCACATGAGGAACTTCAAGCATTTCTGTTCCTCATGTGCAACCTTATTCGTCTCAAACGCAAAAAGAACTAGCTGAACAACTGAGGGTAACTCAGCAAACCATTTCCAATCGTTTACGCGTAATGGGAAAGATTCAGAAGGAAGGAAAATGGGTGTCCATGACCTGAGTCAGAGGAACAAGGATGAGCTTGTCATGAAGGGTAATCTGTTGAATAAACAACACAGAAATATTTCCTGTGGAAAATCGTTACGGGTGATGATAAGTGGACGGGGTACGACAATCCCAAATGCAAAAAACACTGGGAAGACCCCGGTGAAGCAACGACTTCGACACCAAAACGCAATATTCACTCCAAGAAAGTTCTGCTGTGCATCTGGTGGGATATGAAGGGTGTGCTCTGTTATGAACTATTGGAACAGAGTCAAACTGTTACTGCTAATCGCTACAAGCAACAATTACTGCTTGTAGAGATCAGCAGTAACAGTTTGACCCAAAACTTTCAAGCCAAAATAACTTTGGCTTGGAAGTTTTGGTGCACCCGGCGTATAGTACCGACATTGCGCCTTCCAACTATCATTTGTTCCGATCGATGCAACATGGTTTGTCTGCTGTACGGTTCCGGACATGTGACGAAGTGCAAAAATGGGTTGACGACTTCGTCGCGTTACACGACGAAGTATTCTTCATGGCTGGAATCCGTCGGCTGCCCGACCGATGGCAGAAGTTGACAGATAATGACGGCGCATATTTTGATATGTAAAGGAGATGTTGTTTTCTCTTAAATTACATGTTGCGTTGTCTTAAAATGCTTTAAAACTTATTTGTACACCTAATACATATCATTGAAACAGTATCGCTATACTTATTATTTTTTCAATAAATAGTACTATAATATAACGTAATAGGTTAACCTATAAGTTAAAATAAATTGATGAAAGTACCTTAAAATGTGCTAGCCTCCGCTGTACTATTTTTATCATCCCCTAGAATTCGGCACTAGCTACGGCCCTGTTCTTAGACTTTTAGTCTTTTGCTATGATGGCTTGTGTCTGACTAAGACGGCGCCGGTGGTCTTTTGTGGGCAACGCGAATTATTTCTTAATGACGTGCACCGGAGAATACCAGTTTCTGTAGGAGCCAGGTGCACCAAAAATCCCTCAAACAACGATTCATGGAAATAAATGAAAGCTGTTCGGTGAAAAATGGCTGAAAAAACAGCTCCTGCTCGAATCATTCTTCCTGTCTCTATTTTCTTTCTTTTTTCTTCGCTGCTTTTAGTAACATAGCAACCTCCTAGAACATTTCGCTTCCCCTCCTTTTTTTCTCTCTCTCTCCCTCGAGCTTGAAGTGATCTCCGTGCGGTTACTTTTTTTCCGCATTTTTTTCATGAAACTGTTTTTTTGTAATCCTCCTCCCTTCTAAAGGGTATTTTCCTATGCATTGTGCCTCAAATCCTTGTTCCTTTTTGTATTTTATTTTTTATTCTTACAGCAGCAAGTCATGGACTCCGTAAATTATGCCCGAAAGACTTAGACAACCTTGTTTGGGGCATAAGTGAAAACCATAGATACTGTGAGCCTTTCTTTCCACGAAATCAGCTTCCTGGCATATATCCGGTATGTGCATGCCTGTGAAGTTTAAACCCGCAAGAACAATGCAACGGCGTTTCTAATTAATTTTTCACGATGAGTAGCTGCCTAGCAACAAAAATATGCGGATCCAATTTATTATTATTTTTTGTCATTTATGATTGCATCGCCTGTCCAAATAAATTCTTAATTCTTCGTAGGTATCGTAATTGGTAAAATTCTAAATTGAGGCATACTAGGATAAATTTTTATTATGTAATTACTTTGCTTCAACTACTGACAGCAAGAGGATATGGCGTTCGATTAATCAGCTGTTGAGAAATTTCAAAAGTGATGATACACACATTTCAATTGAGCATAATGGGATTCGCTTGTCGAGTGATGCCGCGGTTGTTGATTTTTTCAATGATTATTTTATTGAACTACCAGGTAACTTGATTTCTGATATACCTACTTATTCTAAAAGTTATAGTGATTACTTGCCATCTCCCCCTTCTTCTTCTTCATTTTCCCTTAAGCCTATTATGGATGATTTATTGTCCGTGACGAATAAATTAAATCCTTCTAAGTGTGCTGGACGTGACGATGTTCACCCATGGGTAGCAAAATTCGTATCTTCTGAATTACTGGTTCCACTAATACATATTTTTAATAGTATTCTAAGTACGCGTGTTATTACTGAAACTCTAAATCTCAGTAGAGTCAGTGTAATTCACAAAAAAGGGATCCAGAAGTGATGTTTCAAATTATCGTCCTATTTGTGTCATTTCTGTATTTTGCAAAAATCTTTTAGAAGTTGATTCATAGTCGGTTGTTATCTTACACTGAAACTAATAATTTTCTAAATAAAAAACAATATGGATTCAGTCGTTTTAGTTCTACCGAGATACTTAGTCTTGAAGTTCTGAATTATTTACAAACTAATATTGACAAAGGCTTGGGTGTAGTGAGAGTTTTTTGTGACTTATCTCTTGCCTTCGATACAGTTTGTCAGTTTGTCATTGTCATAACATCCTTATTTCTAAGCTCGAACACATCGGCATTAGAAGAGTCGCAAGGACTCTTTGTGAAAATTATCTTATTGGGAGGAGGCAATATGTTCAATTTCGAAATGTTCGTTCTAGTATTGCAGAACCCGTTTCTTTATGGTGTTCCACAGGGTTCGGTACTAGATCCATTACTATTTTTAATTTATGTCAATGATATTTTTCATGTTCGTTCCTGTGCGTACACTCTCCGTTTTGCTGATGACACTAGTATTTTATTTTCTGGCCATGCGGTGTCTGACTTTGAACCCCATGTTAACCACGTCTTGTAGGATTATCAGGTTTGGTTCCGTTGCTATTTCTTAACTCTTAAAGTGGACGTCCAGTAATTTTGCTTCCAATACTTCCAATGGAAAAACTTCTGTACACATTTTCTTTACAATTATTGCGTTCCCAAGGATGAAAATTTGAACATTGATTAAAATAGCTTCATTTTATAACTTGGAATACTTAATATTTTCTAAAGCATAACCATAATTATATTAAAAATCAATAACTTTTCCTTTGGTGGTGTTGAAACCAGAAAAAAGATGGCGCGACCTGTACTTTGATGACGTCAGTAGACAAACAAATGTTGGATTGCATAATTATGGTTATTTTTTAGAAAATATTAAGTATTCCAAATTATAAAATGAAGCTATCGTAATCGATGTTCAAATTTTCATCCTTGGGAACGCATTAATTGTGAAGAAAATGTGTACAGAAGTTTTTCCATTGGAAGTGTTTTGGTGTAAAAAAATCTCATTTACGTTATATATTTATTGATTGCTTGAGGTTATTTATCAAAAGACTATATTTATGCTGGTATTAAAATTTATATGGAAAATATAGAAAATTTTAAATTTGGGAAATGGGTGGATGCATTTCGAAACAAAACTGAAATTTTGAATAAGGCCATGAAACAAAATAGAAAAATAAAATAAAATGCACCACTGAATTTGGTAACTCCCAAAAGTTACTATTGTATTGTTTGCGTTTGAAGAGTAGATACACCTGAAAGTGTAAGAAAAGGTAACTCTTGTTTGCATGTGTACCAAATTTGTAAACAATAAAATTTAATGGTATACAATGTGCACGTGTAAATAACCTTTTGGAAGTGGCGATGATCAAATTAGCTAGTTAGGACAAAAACATTGATTTTACGGCTATAACCTCAGATTACATTCCCACCTCAGTCATTGCTGAGGGGGATGCACTTGAACCATGTGATGAAAATTTAAACTGAAAATATCTAAAACTTCACTGCACTAAGGTTTAGGTTTTTGAAAGGCCACTTGGCCTATATTTATTTTAAAAACTTAACAAGTTAAATTTTTAGGTCACAGATTTTATGCCTGGCCACAGGGCCCAATAAAAATAAACGGATGACAGGTTAGTTTCTTTCCAAGAAAAACTAGCACCAGGGACACTACTGATAAAAATAATAAACACAAGAATTTCATTGTACTTCAACAGCACCAACACTTGATTTAACATGGTGTACAACTTAAGTATTTGAAGTGAAAATATCTCACACTCTCTCTCAAAAAAAAAATATTATATGCATATGTGTACACTATATTGTTCTAATTAAATCGCTCGAACCAAGCTTCTCAGACCAGACTTCCGAATCCACTTTTAATTTTAAACTACTATAACAACTGCCAAAATTCTACGTATAATGAAAGTTAATTTAATAAAAGATTCCACCCTTCCAGGAAAATTTGTCTTAAAATCAGCATAACCCTGTCTTAAATCAACATTTGTCTTACAATCAACATTTCTAGCATTACCGGATACTCAACCCATTCTATACACCATACCAAAACCTCATGCACTAGATACCTTATTCAAATTACACAAAGTTATCATTAAATTGCTACACCGACGAGAGAATCTTACTTACACCATCATCATGAAAATCCAACATTTCAAAATTCCATACTATACGTTTTCCAGTCAACTGGCACCCATGTAATAATCAACTCGGGCATAAAGCCAAACAATCATCTCAACCAATGAGTCCCACATCTCAAGAAAAACACTATTTTCAGGGAGAACAACAAAGTTTGAGTCTGAAGGCGGGAATGGGTCGTGAATCCATTCCCAGCTTATACAGTGTAGTGGAGCAAAGTGCGACCTAACCCTTTTCTGTTCCTTCACTCTGATTTGGGGACAACCTATATCACTCCCCTCATAGGTACCACCTCCTATGGACCGAACAAGCTAACTCGGGCAGAAAACAAATCCCCCAATTTGTTTCGTGCAAACTTTCAGACCCCGCGGCATTGCCTACATAGGGTAAAGTATCCCACAAGAGTTCTCTTGTCCCCAAAATATCTCTTCGTCTATTTTCCAGAAAATTCAATACATCACCCTTTTTCCCAGAAAATTACTTCTTATCCTATTTTCCCCAGGAACACACTTCATATCCTTATTTTCCCAGGAACACACTCATTTCCCAGAAAATCACTTATCTTTATTTCCCAGGAACACACTGTACATATTCATTTCCCAGAAAACTCCATAACACCATACCTGACACACTATACCAAACCTTACTTTATTTCCTGAAAAATCTATACATCACCATACTTCCTAGATCACTCTTTTCCTGAAAAAAAAATCATCACTTCTTGAAGAAACACAACAGCTATTCGGGTTTTTTTTCACACTATACATATGCTCATATCTGCCTGTATGCCCAATTCTTATATTCTTTTCCCCATAAAAACCTGTTTTTCTAATCTACTGGCTGAAACTAGAAATTAGCCCTCACTAATACAAAAATTAAATTTTAAAGAGTAATTTAGCACCTAAATTTACCAAAACACCAAACCAAAATAATTACCAGCCTACAAGAAAAATTCCCAACTACATGGCACCTACGCTAAGTTCATAAATACAAATTCTACTTCACAAATACAAAAATCACCGAGCACAAAAGAGTTAAATTTCACCTAAGAGAAATACTGGTCTGGAGAGGTGTTCGTTCCGAAATAACTTAATATTCTTATTATATCATCTATCCCTACATGACCCAGAAAATTATTCACTTCCATTCTTTGTTTTGTTTTGTTTTTCAATTACCTATCCACAGAAGATAACATGAAATTTATTTAAACAGCCTAAGATTAAATCAGGTGGTTTCATTCCTTAAGCACACCAGAACACTAAAATACAAAAAAAAAAAAAAAAAACCCTGAATGAAAACATTTAAATTTTTTTTTTACTTTAGTTCTACTGATCCAAGCATGGATTATAACTGACCCTAGATTATAACTGCAACCACTGTCAAAATCTTACATGTTAAAATATTTTAGAGTAACCCTATCATATCTCTTTCTTTTCACCCTTTGAAATGCCAAAACAAAGTTTCTTTACCTTTTTCATTATGCGCAGGCAGCACCGCTCACTTTGGCTCACAACAAGAAAAAGTTTGCTTTGTTCTGCTTCTTTTTACTCCCCCAAAAAGGGGTTGGGGGCGAAACAACACTGTCTCTCCTCTTTCTGTAGCCAGGGTTTAAGGAGGATGGCTTTGACAGGATTCGATGACTTTTTTTCCTTGCTACGGACGACAGCAAACCTCGGAACTGTGTTGGCCTCTTCCTGAATAATGGCGGCCATTGATGACGCCTCGACTGGTCCCTGGCTAAGAACAGTTAGCTGGACATTCCTCTCAATGTCTCAGACGTGTTCCCTTGTCGACCAGAACTGCAAAGGCAAAATTCTCCTGTAGCCCAACACTGCAGGCTTCCACCATGGGAGGGATGAATCAAATGAACATCTCTACTCCAGTCATTAAGTCCTTGCATTTTTTTTTCGACGTCAGATTCAGGCACTGCCGGCCAGGTCCTAGAGCTCGGCTGGCGGGATTGCCCGTCAACGGTTGTGTTTTTTCTTTTTCTTCTGCTGCCCCCTCCTCCGCCAAAAAGGCGAGGAGAGAAAATTTTCCGCTGTCAACCAGCTAACGCAGCGACCAGAACAAAAGTGTCCCCTCAACGGATAAAACTCTGGGGTGCTTGAAACCGCTGACCCCTCTCATTGGTCGAAACTTCAGCCTAGCAACTCACGGCCTCCCAACGGAATCTTCACTCCCACGCCTCGAGTGACCTCTGACCTCCACACGTGTAGACCAAGCTCTTTTTGACCCTGAGGTCTAAAAATAGATTCTGTTGCTGAATTCCCTACCCCAAAAGACGAAAAGATGTTACACTTTTGGGGGACTTTTCCACGTTTGGAAACAGGAACGCAAAAATGGCGAATTCTTGCCTTGCAGAAAATCACTAATTTTAATTTTCTTTTTCTCTCGTTCCGTGATGTTAAACTAAAATTAATTTTGATTCTCTGAGCTGCACACCTACTCGCCTTTTCCTATCGCGATAAAAGAACAGATAAAATAATTATTTTCAAAAACCCAAAGTCAGTTAAATCAAATATTATTCTTTTTTTTTTCTCCAACATGAAATTTTGTTTTCCTGGTTGTGATTAAGACAAGCGAATTTTGCGCACGAATTCCCCTGCCTTTCAACCAGGAATTTTCTTCCAACGTATGTCATGGGAGAAAATTTTTGCATTAATTAATCTCCGATAAACCAACAGAAAGATTGATCAGGTCTCTCTGAAATTCACCAGAGGTTAAAATTTTCGCCATGACAGAAGTATAGGAAGCAAAATTACTTGACGTCCACCTTAATATCACAAAAACTAAATGTATGTTTTTTTCAGGTCGAAGACCTCCAGTTCAGGCTCAACCGGAAGTGATTCTGAATGATATTCCTTTGAGTTTTCAAGAGAGGGTTAAGTTTTTAGGTGTTTTGTTTCAGGAGAATTTAAAGTGGGATGCCCATGTTGAAGTTATTTCGTGAGACTTGAGGTCTCGATAGGAGTTTTATCTAGAGTCTCCAGTCTATTGCCATTAAATATCAAATTAACACTCTATTATTAGTCTTTCATTTTCCCCTACCTGTCTAATTGTCTGCTTGCTTGGGGTAGGACAACTAAATGTAACATTATTGGAATGTCTTCTTCACAAAAAAAAAGTTCGTTCTTTTGTTGAATCCACTGGAAAATGTTGAAATCCTGTTCAGTCGTTATAAATTATTGATCTTTGAGAGATTATAGAGTTATCGACTGATGTTGTTAATGCATTAGAGTGTTTATGCCAACAAACATCACAATTTAATAAATTTATGTTTTCCTGCACATAGTTATCAAACTCGTGGGTATGATAACTTTTCATTGCAAGAGCTCGTGCTGATGCGTTTTATTCAAATATTAAGGTGGACGTCAAGTAATTTTACTTCCTATACTTCCAATGGAAAAACTTTTGTACACATTTCCTTCACAATTAGTGTGTTCCAAAGGATGAAAATTTGAACATCGATTAAAATAGCTTCATTTTATAACTTGGAATACTTAATATTTTCTAAAGCATAACCATAATTATATTAAAAATCAATAACTTTTCCTTTGGTGGTGTTGAAACCAGAGAAAAGATGGCGCGATCTGTACTTTGATGACGTCAGTAGACAAACAAATGTTAGATTGCATAATTATGGTTATGTTTTAGAAAATATTAAGTATTCCAAGTTATAAAATGAAGCTATTTTAATCGATGTTCAAATTTTCATCCTTGGGAAAAACATTAATTGTAAAGAAAATGTGTACAGAAGTTTTTCCATTGGAAGTATAGGAAACACAATTACTTGACGTCCACCTTAATTTAATGTTCATTGCCCCGCGCTCTGAAACGGGTTGCCGACTCATATAAAATCACTTGCCAGCTTTGTATCGTTTAAAAAAGCACTAAAGGAATATTATGTTAATAGTTAAATTTGATTTATTTTAGTTATATCGTATTGCAAATGTGTGTATATAAGTTTAAAAATATGTAATTACTTGTCTTGGCATTTTTCTTCTTTTAGGGGCTATGGGCTTGTCAGGCTATCATTATCCTTTTCACTTGGTTCCCTACTATGTTACTATGGAGTTAACTGCGCGTAACATGGCAAATAAATAATAAAAATTATTTTTTATGAAATAACAAAAACGAAATTAGAAAGTTTGATAACACAAACATCAAACAGTTGTTAAGAAATTCTCGAATGATTAACGAGTCTTTTTTATTGAGAAACACTTGCGATATCAGCGAATTTAGAAACTTTCACAATTTTCCAGTTATGTGGAGCCTACTATAAATTCCTAAACAACGGAGACATCATGTTCGCAGATATTATTAAGTTGTTGCAGATGAAGTGCCGGAATATTGATGGAAACATCAGCCACCCAAAATACGGTGTGAAATAAACTTTGTTAATCAAACTGCTCGCTTCCAGCAACGACACACTGTGAAAACACAAAATTGTCCGTGCCGGGAGATCGAATTCGCGCCCCCTAATTCCGGAGTAAGTTGCTCTCCCAACTAAGCTACACGGACAGAATGTGTTGCTGCAGATTTGTCGTCTTGACACGTGCTTTACCTCCGTAGTACGTCACATCATTTCCCTCTTAATGTTTTTAATTTGAAGAGAAGTAGGAATTTTTTCATTAATTCCAGGCCATATGTGGAACAAACATCAGACATTTTTCAAAGAACCCAACGGCCAGTACATACACTTTTACGTTCGGCCGCCAATGTGAAAACACAAGTTTGCACGTGACGAAGGTCGAACACGCGCCCCCTCAATCCGGAGTAAGTCGCTCTCCCAACTAAGCTGAACGGATGGAATGTATCGCTGCAGATTTGTCGTCTTGACACGTGCTTTACCTCTGTGGTACGTGACAACATTTTTGCCAAAGAGATACAAGCTTCTGAAGGCCGTCATGAAAATACGTACAGCTTCGGGATGCGACAAACTCATAGAGGACGGTTACAACTGATAGTCGACTAGGAGACGAGTTTACCACTGGGTCCAAAGCCATGTTGGAACCAGGGGAATGAGGGTGCTGGCCAATTGGCGAAAGAAGCCATAAAGTTTGGAAGGGTAGATATCCCAACCAAAACGCCTCTGGAAAGCGTGCGGACTCATATGCGAACTGCCACAGTGGTAATTAAAATTAACTTGTATCGCCAAATCTGGTTCAACAAGGATTAATGGTACCAATAAGGAGGATGCAGAAGCAATCCGGTCAGTCCCACAATTCGGACCCAGACACACGCACCCAGAAACACCATCCGACGGGCATGCCACAGTGATAAGTACTGATATTACAGTATTAACTCCTGTTTCCCTTTATCATGGCTTTACGAGGATTAATAGAACTTCTTCCATTATCTAAGACGAAGTTACTTCCGTTTGTTTATCTGTTTAAAAGACTCATCCTCGCTGGGAGGCTATCTCTAGCTCTGTAACAAACTTGGTTCTTTATTACAATAAAGAACATCATACGTCACATTTTTGAAAAACAATTCCATAATTTCCAACCAGTCAATAACAAAACACTCCACAAAATACATTTCAACACGTTCACAAATATCCAATGCAAACCATTCTCAGGAAACAGATAAAAGATAACAATATCAAATTTATAAAATAATAATTAATATTATTTCTCTAAATTTCTAACAATGTATACACAATGCGATTTATCAATTAAAATTAAAAAGTATCAATTTAAAACAGCTATTAAAATATCCTCAATCTGGATAACAATCAAAGGCAAAACACCATATTTCTGTCAGACAACGTGTACATGAGATTCGTTGAAATATTTACAACACAACAACAAAATAATACAAAGTTAGAATTCACAAAATAATCTATCAGAAACTCTTTATTAAAACAAAATTTTGTGTGCGAATTAACAATTTTAATCTGAACAGAACTTCCATCTAAAACAGTGACAAAACCAAAATCAATAGAAGAATTAAAACAATTTTAAACAACGGCCATCCCCGGAGATCCAGAAAAATAAAAGATCCAACAGAAAATCTTCAACCTGAAGAAATCGATGGTCCAACAGAAAATCTTCAACCTGAAGAAATCAATGGTCCAACAGAAAATCTTCAACCTGAAGAAATCGATCCAGAGAGGGACTTCTTCCCTTAACTTGAACTCAACCCAAAACAGAACTCAGAAATGGGTTATTCGGAAATATCCTCCCAAGACCCGCAATAAGCCTCCTTAATTACTTGAATTCAAAGATGATTCATCCGAACTCTCCAACTGAAGAGCCCAGAAACTGAAGACCTAACGACTGAAGACTCATTTTCTGAAACGTTCCTCACATCTGTGAAATTCTTGCTCTGTTGCTTGTCGACCCCAGCAAATCACTGGTGTTCCAACACTTACTACCTGACAAAACTCTTTTCACAGTGGTAGTATGGCAGAAGAGATGGGATAAAGGGGACACTGGAAGGGAAATGTGAATACTGAAAGGATATCCCCATGGGCGCAAGGCAATGGTTTCCTTAACCAAATATGCTTGGGGTCAAGGCTAGAGCCTGCATCTACGGATTCAAGACAGCAGACATGTCTAATTTAATTTTTCATTGTAATTCTCTTTCAGGTAAGATAAGGGATCTACTACCAGAGGCAGTGAAGATTGAAGACATTGGAGCATTCCTTAAGTCACCAAGGGCAAGGCAAGGCCTCATCGAAATGGTAAAGGCAATCATCGCTTCGAAAGACATCATCTTCCGCAAGACAGGTGAAGATACAGAAGAAGAAAGGAGCACAGAGGAAGATGATATAGATGAAGATGGGAACTTAATCATAGGATCCTAAGAAGAGGAGCGAAAAGTTTATATTCGAGTTCATATCCCCAATCATTGTAATATACCATCATCATTCATCACCTTGCAAAACAGCATTATTATCCTCTGTAAACCCAAAAGGTTATGTGCTATAATCATGTTAGATGTTCGATATTGTATTTTGGTTGTGTTTGAAAAATTAAAGGACCAATCGGTCCCAAAAAAAGAAAAGCGTTCGTGGGGCAGAACAAACCACCCAGTCATCCCACCATTCGGTGCTCCACCCATTAGCACGTCACACAAGCGGGACTCGGGCTAGAAGAGTCCAGCGATGATCCCGTAGGGGTAGCAGTAGCCATTTGGTGGTCCGGCTGATCCTGGCCAGGAGTCTGGAGTTCCGGGTCGGAGTCGGGTGGGATTTCCTTCGCAGCGCCTTCATAATAAAACAACCAAGAGAATTCTATTTATCTTGATTGTTTTTTGTATTTAAACCGATAACAGCAAAGAAAAACGAATTTATTTATTCAATTTTATTTATTTATTTTGGATTCAACACACTGGATTCATCGGAAACACTTTATAATTTTCGTCAGATTTGCATCTATTTATCCCAAAAAATAATTTCTCCCGGATAGCTTCTCGAGAGATGTCCAAAGAAATATAAATATGACTTTGCCTCACCTAACTGCAAAGCTGTATGCTCAAAAAATACAGAATGTACCAAAAATCTATATCTTTTATATCGGTCCTATACGACCAATATAAAGAAATACCATTTGTGTTGGGTACCTTTCAGTACGGGGAACATTTAGCAAATATTTATTTCAAATTTCAATAATGCAGACTTTTAATTCTAGTGGAGGTAACGCTCACTTTTATTAGGTGTGCAACTTAACTCTCGGCTCCTAACCGCAAGCGATCATAGAACGTCTGCAAATGCAAGTAGCTGTGTGCGATAATGGCTGATTGCAGCGCCATCCAACAGCTTTACAGGCAACCGTAACCGCTCACAGCTGTAGTGACAGAAGGGACGAACGTTGACGGTAAAAGCAATGTCGTTAGAGAAGAAACATTTGGGGCACTGCCTCCTGTTAGCATTTCAGCTGTAACAAAAATGCCGCGGAAGCCCAGCAAATGATCTGTGCTGTTTTGGGTGAGGCTGCTGTGTCCTACAGTACGTGTAAGAAGTGGTTTCAGCGGTTTAAGCAGGGAAATTTCGATCTCCGTGATGCAGAACGTCCGGGAGAGCCACAGAAAGTTGACGATGAGGAACTGGAACAACTGTTGGACGCGGATCCCTGTTGCACAGAGTCAGAGCTCGCCAAGGAACTCGGAGTAACACGGCAAGCCGTTGCAAAGCGTCTGCACAAACTTGGATCAATTCACAAGGAGGGCCGTTGGGTGCCCCACCAACTCACAGCTGCGAACAAATCTAGGCGCTTACGATGTTGCTGTGTCCTTGCTCTCCAGATTCAAGAAGAAGGATTTCCTCCAAAACATTTTGACCTGTGATGAGAAGTGGATCCTCTACGATAATCCTAAGCTGCGCAAATCATGGGCTTATTCAGGTCAGCCTACCACCAGTACCGCCAAACCGAATATCCATGCCAGGAAGTTGTTTCTGTGCATATGGTGGGATCAGCGCGGTGTCGTACACTATGAGTTGCTCAAACCTGGTGAAACGGTCAATGCTGAGCGTTATTGTCAGCAACTCATTCGTGTGGGCAACGCACTGGAGGCGAAAAGGCCGTACACCGGCAAGGGCAGAAGGTCGGTCCTGTTGCTTCAGGACGACGCGCGTCCTCACACCGCGGAAACTACTTTAAACACGATCACCGACCTGGAATGGGAGATTTCTTCCCACCCGGCGTATTCTTCGGACTTCACCCCGTCGGATTATCACCTCTTTCGCTCCCTGCAACATCACCTGAGTGATACGCACTTCACTTCTGTCGAGGAGGTCCACACAAGTATTGATGACTTTATCAACTCGAAACAGCCCTCTTTTTTCCGCAGTGGCGTTCGGCAGCTCCCTGACCGATGGCTCAAGTGTATCCAACACGAAGGAGATTATTTCCCTGATTAGGTACGTATTCGATTTGCTATAATTTGCTGTCAGCGTGTCGTGCCTGTGGCCGAGAATTAAGTTGCACACCTAATACTTGCTGAAGTAACTTCCCCATTTAAAATGCCAATTGAGACAATTCTTCACTATGAAGAACACCACACTTGCTGTGTGTATTTTCTTGGGGGCGGGGGATGCTATCCATGAACAACTCAATGGGCTATAAACAGTCACCCGTCTCTAATTTGGAGCCATTACTTCCCGAGAAGGATCAGAACTAGCGCCAACTAATAGACACACCACCCATGGAAAACATGAGCATTGAGAAAAATTTGAAACTGGATGTTAAAGATTCCGCATGAGATACCCTGTCCGGTACAGAAATAATTTTTTAAATTGGACTATTAGAAGCAGAGATACCGATAAAAATAATATATGCGTCTACGCCCCCGAGAGGAAAAACAGTAAAAACAATGCATTATTTTAAATAGAAGCTAAATGCATAATGTTTTACGTGGTGAGTGAAATCTAACCGCAGAAGAACATTTTCAATCGAGTGTTCAGAAGCGTAGATATTGCTTTAGATACATCGGAATTACAAACACACATTTACGCTCTCTAGAGGCAAAACAGTTCTTCACCAAAATTAGTAACCATTCGCAGAAAATTTCACACTGGAAAGTACTCGACGCAAAATATACTTTTTTTATTGGAGGTTTAACGACCACCGTGAGCAACACAGCGGGCTATACTCAGTAGCCCGTCCCTTATTTAGGGAAGGGAGAGAGCCAGCGCCGTTAGATAAACACAACATTCATGCCTCACCGGGATTCGAACCCGGACACATCTTGGACGAATGATCAGAAGCCATCGCGTAGACCACTGCGCCACCGGGGCTGCATCTGCTTTTCAAATTGGACATTTAGAAGCAGAGATATCGGAGAAATCGCAATTTAACTGTACTCCACCTAGCGGTAAAACTTTGCATCATTCGGGAAAGAAATGCTACCCAAAATGGTCCTCGAATTAATTTGTATCGAAGGAAGAAAATATTTTTTGACGTAGAAGTACGTCTTATGGTACGATACAGATTAGCGGTTGACGCGACATAATTGTGCGACCGATTTCAACTCGCAATAACTCCGGGGTTATCGGGGGAATGGCAACGGCGCTAGGTATCGTTTGATAGCGCATAGATGACGTTTTGTGATAATTACAAGTGGTGGAGCCGGCGGATCAATGGCAGTTTTTGACAGCGCGCCGAACTGGATGGTTATTTTTGTGCTGTGCGGCGCGGGTATATTTTGTTTCCATTTTCAATACTTCTGAACTAAAGGTGATTGAACATTGATTTTGGTACGTAATTAATGTTAACACGGTGAACTAGTGGCGTGAACTGAAAAAAATTACAATTGCAACTGTTAACAATAAGAGTAGATGATAATGTGCTTATTATTATTTTTTTCGCAAACTTGTAGAATTAGCGGGGGAAAACATCAAAGTGCCAGGAAAATGCGAAGTTGAGCGCAGAAAGGAGCTGCGGAAACTGAAATGACTGGCGGAACAGGAAACATTTTGACCCAAGAAATCCCGAATTACCAATGCCCACCGCTGCAAACGCTATCGGGATGCCAAACGAGCGCGTCAAATAGAGCCCGTCGCGAGCACCTCGGCACCAGTTGACGCCGCGGAGCCAATGGATGTTCATATGGATTCGGATATTGGCTGGTGTCAAAAAAAAAAAAACAAAAAAAAAAACGAGCCACATTACGCAAAACCAACGACTTATAAAATTATTTATGAAAAAGCAACAGCGGAATTCCAGAAAAAAATCATCGATAACGAGTTTGGTCGAGTATATGACGTCCGCGACTCCCACTGGGTAATTTATTCACAATCTTATCATAGACACAAGACAGGACATACGTAGTTCTACGTTTAAACACAGCAGACGAATCCACTTCGGCTCCCCGGGTATTTTTCAATCGGATATTCAGAAGCAAAGATAAGGAATGAAATACATTTTGAATTTCATAGCACCTGCCTCTATGCCCTCTAGCGGCGAAATTATGGACCGGAAAGCAAGGATTATCGTTCTCACATTTCAGGTTTCATAGTGTAAAAAGAGTTTTTCAAATGGGACAAAGAATTACAGAGATATGGTTTTCACAGACAGAGCGACAAACGTATGTTCTCTTTATTACGCTTTCCAACCGTAATTTGAAGAAGTCTATATGCTCCAGCTTCGTCTGTCTGTCCGCATGATAACTGGCGCAAAAATGGTTCGATTTAGATGAAATTTTAGTATGTCGTAGGGGACAACCTGTGGACGTAACCCTATTGAAAATGGGCGAAATGGAATTAAAGGCCAGGACATAGCAGCGGGATCTATTCCATCGCCCTTATGCTTCATAACTTGACTAAAAATGCTTCCATTGCGACAAAACTATAGTATTTTGTTCCGGAGGTCTACTGAACCGGTTCTGCTGAATATCCTCGAAATGAGGCCAAAGGTCAGGGCACAGGAGCGAGATTTATACCACAGCCATTATCCTCATAACTTGACTAAAAATGCTTCTATTGCGTCAAAACTTTAGTATGTTGTTCCGGAGATATACTGAACGAATTCTATTTAATATAATGGAAATGGGGTCAAAGGTCAGGGCACAGGAGCTAGATTTATTCCACAGCATTATCCTAACAACTTGACTAAAAATGCTTCTATTGCGACAAAACTGTAACATGTTGTTTCGGAGGTATACTGAACCTGTTCTGTTTAATATAATCGAAATGGGGTCAAAGGTCAGGGCACAGGAGCGAGATTTATTCCACAGCTATTATCCTCATAACTTGTTTGTTTGTAGGTTTAACGACCACCGTGAGCAACTCAATGGGCTATAAGCAGTCGCCCGTCCCTAATTTAGGGCCACTGGTTCCAGGGAAGTGAGAGAGCCAGTGCCGTAAGACAAACACAACATCCATGCCTCACCGGGATTCGAACCCAGACCCCTTTCGGACGAATGATCAGAGGCCATCGCTTAGACCACTGCACCACCGGGGCCCCTCATAACTTTAGTAATGATTTCTGGTATGTTAGAAAGCGTATCATAATCAATGTATTGCATGATTTTACTAACTTGTTTTACAGAAGGCGTGGTAAGAAAAGCTGTCATATTAGTCGTTTTAAAATAATGACGTTCACTAACGACTAATTTGAAGAATTTTGAACGACTCTTGTTTGCAAGAAAATTTGTAGTGTCAATAGAGTCACTAAAACATCAATGCCACTGCTTTGCTCATTTACTCATAAGTTGTATGAAATATCGTGTAATGACTGTTCGTTTATAAACTGTCGTACTTGTTTTGCCGACTTCGTTCAATATTAAACGCGGTATCATCTATTGTTCGTCATTATTGCCGCATTGGCCGTTGCGTCATCGTGATTTTCGCGATTGTTAAGGGCATTTTTTTTCGGCTGCCAGAGACAACGAATTGCGTAACACATAAACTTGTTTATTTCGCCAGTCCTGTTACGTTGTTGTGCGTTTGGTTTTGTTTTCTAAACACCGTGCTTTTAGTCTGTCATGCGGTGATGAGTTGTTTCTTAATAGAGATCGTTAACTTCTTTTGTTTGGCGACCTTTCTTTGCCAGCCTTTGCGTGTTGCATAATAAATATCAGCAACATACCTATTGTAAAGGTAACAAAGCATTTTTTTTTGTTGTTCGCAAGATCTGTCGGCTTTGTTTCGTTCCAAGTACAGGGTCTCTGTTTCACGCATAACGTGTAGAATTTATTGCGGAAACGCTAAAGGTCTGTTTGTCAAACTCAGGAGAAATCGAGTTAATTCCCAAATTCCAAATTACTTGATGGCTGCAAGAGTTTGTAGTTCGTATCGCTGTTTACGGAAACGTAGAAACAACGCATCTATTTCCCGGATCGCAGCAAACAGTCCAAATAATATTTTTTTTCTTTTAACTTCTGCAAAAGAATTTTCATGTCAAACAATAAGTTAGCCTATATATGCTAAAAAAAAACTTGACTGGACTTTCCTCGGGCAACCTACGTTGAACAAAAGGGGAGAGAGAGAAAAGAATTGGCCCACACGGAGGCGTTTATTCAACATATAATGTAACAAGAAAGAAGACACCAAATTCTCCGGTGTAAGGAGAGCGTTTTTTGAATCTCTTCGAACGCGAAAAAATATTTCAAACCAGAATTTTAGAAGGAAATTCAACGAAAAACATAATGTATTTGAACCTCCTCGGGAAAATCTACGATTGAAAATGAGCAATGTAAACTTCATAGTGTTTGAACCTGCTAAAAAGGAAAAGGGAAAATAATATATCACCAAGATACCAACGCAATCGGTAAAACACCCACAAATACTGTAGAAATAAAGTCGAATCTCGCTAAACCGTCCCCTTTTAAACCGCCACCGCCGCCTTCCGTCCACTGATCACGGGTTAGAAATCTTAACTTATTCTACTAAATGGAAATTTCGCCCTTTAAGCCGCCATCCGCCAGGCCATTATAGTGACATTTTGGTGTTTCGTTATGGAGAATAGCACGAAGAACGGCCTCTCAAAATATTCACTTGCTACGGACACTCCGAATCGCCCTCCTTATCTTCTTAAGTGCGCATCAAAAGCATGGTCAAAGAGCTCTCCTCAAGGAAGTTTTGCGAAACGAATGAGATAACAGCCATTGATGGAAACGGGTCAAATATTTAGGGTCCAGATCCGACCTGAGCCCCGACGTGACATAATTGGAGCCGACTTGGACAAATCTGCTTTGAACTATAAATTCGAAACTCAGTGTATAGACACTATCTACCAACAAGTAATTGGACACCCCTGCAATCGACGATATCTGCGGTCCTGATACACGTCACGACCGCCGCCGTTAAATATCGTGTGGGAAACAACAACGCAACCAGTCGCATGCAAGATGCCACGCAGTTCGGAGCTCTCCGATTTCGAGACAGGTGCAATCGTCGAGTATCAAACAAATGGCCAATCCATACGTGACATATCCAGCGAGTTGAAGCACCCAAAATTGAGAGTGGCCTACGTGATTGGCAAATGGAAGATGAGAGGTGACTGTCGGAATGTGCACGGACCCGGCAGACCCACAAAACTGGGAGTTATAGGCAGACGGGTGCTGGCCAGAGAAATTCGGAAGAACCGCACCAAATCGATGGGCCACATCCGCGAGGAGTTTCAACAGGCATCCGGGAGTGTTTTTTTGATGAATACCATCCGTAAGAAAGCTCATTTCCTTGGATATCATGAACGCGCTGCCGCCCACAAGCCTTTGATCAGCCAAGTCCAATAGCGCTGCTCGGCTAACGTGGTACAAAGAACGTCGACAGTGGACCGTTAAACTGTGGAAACAGGTTCTCTGGAACGACGAATCAAGGTTCACCCTCTACCGTTTGGATGGCAGGGTCTGGGTTTGGCGTCTGCCTGGAGAACGCCTCCTGCCGGAATGTATTGTGTCAACTGTGAAGTTCGGCGGCGGTGGAATTATGCTATGGGGGTGTTTCTCCTGGTATGGCACGGGACCCTTGGTCGCAATTCCAGGTAGACTCAACGCCGAGACCTACTGCACCATTTTGGATGACCATGCGCTTCCTACGTTGTGGCAGTTTTACGGGGTGGACCCATGTTACTTTCAGGATGACAATGCCACCTGCCATGTTGCAAGGTCCACCATGGCTTGGTATGGTGACAATGGGGTTAATCGAATGGACTGGCTTGCGCAGAGCCCGGACCTTAACCCTATCGAATAACTCTGGGACGAGTTGGAGCGTCGACTTAAGGTGTGCCCCTACCGTCCGAAATCCGTGAAGGAACTGACCTGTCTTCACCAAGCCGAGTGGAAGAAAATACCGCTACCCGTCGTACAACGCACGCCTGGTTGAGAGTATGCTCCGTAGGGTCGCAGCTGTAATCGCCGATCGTGGAGGCTCCACCAACTATTGAAGGTGAATAAACTTCGTTTTCCTTTGCTATCACAGGTGTCCAATTACTTGTTGGTAGATAGTGTATATATATATATATATCGGCTTTCGGTTAGTAGGGTGTTCTGAGTCTGGATGGGAAGAGCGGCCGATTTATCGGAATTTGATAAAGGACAAATTGTGATGGCATGGCGCTTTAGAACTACGATCTCGGAAACTGCACTGCTTGTGGGTTGTATACAGGCCGTTGCAGTGAGTACGAATTAAAAGTGGTGCACAGATGGCCAAACGACGAACCGTCGTCCAGACGTGTGTCGTCCGCAGCTCACTGATGCCAGACTGGAGCGGAGACTGTCGCGCATTGTTCATAGGGACAGCAGTGCCACAGTGCGACAAATCACCTGCAGCTACGACAGTGGTGATCAGGACAATGTGTCACAGCACACAGTTCATCCCAGCTTTCTGCGCATGGGCCTGCGTAGCAGAAGACTCAGCCAGCTGCCCATGCTCATTGCACGTCATCGCAAGCAACGCATAAAATGGACCCAAGATCATCGAGGTTGGACTGTGGATGATTAAAAGAAAGTGGCCTGGTCTGACGAATCAAGATACGTGGTTCATCATGTAGACGGCCGAGCGCGGATACGCCGATTACCATTGGAAGCTATGACACCTGGATGTACTGATGGGCGGAAACAGGCCGGTGACGCCGGTGTTATGCTGTGGGCGATGTTTTTTGAGACACTTCAGGCCCCATTATCCCAACAGTGCAATCCCTGACAGCTGTTAGGTATCTGAACATTGTTGCGGACCAAGTTCACGCATTCATGGCAACTGTGTTCCCTGCTGGTGATGGCCATTACCAACAGAATAATGTGTCATGCCACATTGTCAGAATCGTCAAGGAGTGGTTCGAGGAACATGCTGGTGACTTTCTGTTAGTGCGCTGGCCTCCAAATCCACCTGACATGAACCCAATCGAACATTTGTGGTTCGACTTGGAAAAGTGAGTTCGCGCCAAATCACTACCACCGCAAAATATACGGACGACTTGTTATTGACATTATGGTACCAGATACCCCATAATACCTATCGCCACCTCATTGAATCGGTGCCTCGCCGAATGGCCGCTGTTTTGCGCGCTGAAGGGGTCTTACAGCTTTTTAGGAAGGTGGTCATAATATCATGTCTCATCGGTGTACATGTTATCGTTAAAGTATGAAATCCGTTATTTCATAGAATACCTAGTTATTTCATGAAATAACTGATCAAGTCAGTTAAAGCGTAAAACTCACTTGTATTCAATGGTTTAACTAGTTATTTCATAGAATAACGATCTACACCCCGTTAAAGTGTAAAATAACCGAGTAAATAAATCCCAAATTCAAAAGGCTGTAAAGTGAGAACCACTGGTCAGAAATAGCACACCATTTTCAACTCACTATAAAGTGTTATATAATAATAATGATATTAACTTTTATGTTTCGTTTAAGAACATGCAAAGTATTACTTTCATTTACACGCAATATTTCTGTAATTAATGATAATTTGCTGAACTCAATATATATAAAGATTACTGTAGCTGAAATTTTTTTTGCGCCAGACTCTCAGAACATCAACGAGAAACACATTTCCATTCCACCCCTACTGGATTTGTGAACTCTTCCAGACCGTAGGGGTGGACTTGTTTGGTAGACCGTCTAGTGTGTTGTGCAACTGTTGGCGTGTTGGCGCCAGTTCATTCAAGTTAGTTGATTGCTCCCATGTGCCGGTTGCTGTGCGTCTAACGCTGCTTCGATGTGCCAGGTATTGAGTTAAAGTTATTTTCTCAAGTTTCATAATTACGTTAATTTAATTAAGTTTCTTACGTTAAAGTACAATTTTTTTAAAACCTTAAGTTGACTTGAACGATGAATTCTTTAAGTGATGGCAAAAAAACCAAAAAACGACGCAATGAAAGAAAGGTTTGAATCTTTACTAAGTAAGCGTGATGTGAAAGACAACAGTTCTTTGCTCACCTTGTTTATTTTACACTTTAACTGTCTATCATTAGTTAATTTATAGAATACTTAGTTATTTCATAGAATAACTAGTTAACGTGTGGAATTATTAATTTATTACACGCTTTAACTAACTTGATCAGTTATTTCATGAAATAACTAGGTATTCTATAAAATAACTGAATTATGCACTTTAACGGTAACACACACATATATATATACATTCAAAAACACTATATTATACTAATATTTACATTAAAAAAACTATGTAACTCATAGTTTTCTTTATGTAAATATTCAGTTCTATTTGCACCATACTTCGAACCGTATCTTATATATATACAATGAAGTGCCAGAAAATCTGGTACAGACGAGCTTATGCAAAATACCTAGCAACGTCACCTATGCGCGTATTCAGTTGCGTCCGCCAGTGCGTATATAAAGCGATAGACATCCTTGCCAGCTGTCAGAGCTGTTTTCGGCATGAGAATGACAAGTAATAACGATTTAGGCGATTTTCAACGCGGTGTCATAGTTGGCGCTCGTGAGATGTTCCATAGTATTTCGGAGGTAGAAACGAAGTTCGGATTTTCACGGACTACCATTGCAAGGGTGTATCGTGACTACAAGAATTCCGGCAAAACCTCCAACCTACGATACCAGTGTGGCCGTAAAAAGACATTGGGTGAACGTGACCATCGTCGGCTGTCAAGAATCGTTTCACGCGATAGGCGTGCAACACTCTCGCAGGTATCATCGGAATTCAATGCTGGAGCCTCAACAAGCATCAGCGTCCGGACTGTGCAACGTACCCTACAGGATATGGGCTTTGGGAGCCGACGCCCAACTCGAGTCCCCTTGATGGGTGCACGACACAGAGCTATGCGCCTCGCTCGAGCACGGCAACACCGCCACTTGACACTTGATGACTGAAAACAAGTAGCCTGGTCTGACGAGTCGCGTTTCCAACTGTATCGGGCAGATGGAAGGATTCGTGTGTGGTGCAAACCCCATGAAGCCATGGATCCTGCCTGTCAACAGGGAACTGTGCAGGCTCCAAAACGTCGGAAATGTAGCCGTGGCTGTTGAGTGTGCCGGCGATACGTACCAGAGGGGTGCCGGTGTCATATCCAATTGCACCCCAAACCATAACGCCAGGCGACGGATCGGAATGGTGACGCATAATGCAGGGGTCATACAGTCTCTAGCCGCGGTGTCGCCACAACCGGATCCGACCATTGTGGTGTTGCAGGCAGAAGCGGGATTCGTCGGAGAAGACAATGTCGTGTCATTCCATAGTCCAGGTGTGGCATTCAACGGACCACTGCCACAGCACTCGCCGGTGGTGTAACGTCAATGGTAATCGGAGCAATGGGTGCCGTGTGACAAGTCCCAGCTCCTGCAGATACGTCGAACGGTACGTGCTGACACAGGTTGTTGCGTAACACACCCTAATTCCGGCGCTAACGTTCGTGATGTGGCGGTGCGAGCCGTCAATGCTCGCCGCACAACATGCCGGTCCTCTCGTTCGGTGGTGTGCCGCGGCTGCGGCAATCGCTCACGTCTGTCCGTCCGTCCGTCCCTCCTGCACCCACCGAATCCATACTCGCCTCACTGTGGCTGGATGTCGTCCCACACGGGCGCCGATGTCACGGTACGATAAACTGCTGTCGCGAGAAGTCACTATTTGTCCTGTGTTGAACTCCGAAACGTGCTGGAATGACTGCCGTATTCTGCGACGAGACATCAGGAAGCTTCCCACGCACAGGTCCGGCAGCACAACACATTTCCACTACTTACACCCCGCTTTCCGTGCACCCTTCTTATAGTGCTTCTCGGTGGCGTGCCGGGCACACATGATTTGCATATGCCCTGCAGTGCTAATCGTTTGCATGTCCTCTCGCGGGCGACGCATGCTGCCAATTTCAGGCCAATCGGACGCTTCCTTCTTGGTGTTGCATTTTGGGTGGCCAGCAGTGTATATTTGTGCACAAAACGTTTCTGATAACGTAAGATATCCAAGGCAAAGAGGAATTTTGAAACCGGGCTCTTAGATACTAAGATACGGTTCCAAGTATGGTCCAAATAAGACTGAATATTTACTTCCAAAAAACTATGAACTACGAAGTTTCACAAAAACACTGAAATTATTCCTCCCAGAAGCGCTATCAGAAGCAAAAAGTATTTTTTTATTTAACTTTTAGGAGCTGAGATAAGATCATTACAGTGATACACCTTAACGCCCTGGAACGGGAAAATTAAACAACAAATTGGGAAAGAAAATAGGTACTTACAGGTATGTGCTTTTTCGGCGGTGAGGGGAGTCTGACTGAAAAGCAATTTCATCAGTCAGATTTTTAGAAGGGAAGTTACGATCACAAACGTGTGGAAAACAAAAATATAAACTTACGTCCCCTAGTGGTAAAGCATTTTGTCGCAAAGTTATTTAAAATTCATGTAAAATATTCGCCGTCGTGAGGTATATCGGACTCAAAAATAAATTTGAAAATCCAATTTTCAGAAGCAGAGATTTCGAAAAAAATACAATATATATTTACGCCCCAAGCTGTGGCCCAAAGTATTACTTCAAACAGGAAATGTAGGTAAATTAGTATTCGTGGTAAAAGGTATTGAAATGAAAAAAATGTTTTCGAATTCGTTTTCTGAGGCAGCTGTATAGGGTAAAATACAGGGCAATTCAAAACGATTCATCCGATTTCATTAGATCGTAGCTCCGTAAAAATGGAGGTATTAATAGCGTACCGCTCATTAAAATGAAAAGAAAAGCACCGAGTTTACGAATGTAACCGCTAGATGGCGCAATGTAACCCGTGTAGCTGCACCTGAGCGAAAGACTGTCATTGTGAAAAATGGCGACCGCACAACAAAAAGCGTTTCGTGTGCTAGAATTTGCGAAGTGTTAATCAGTAGTTACTCTGCAGCGAGCTTTTCGTAAACGTTTTAAATGAAGATTCACGCGACTACATCTTTCAGGACGATGGGGCGCCGCCACATTGGTATACCTTAACGAACAGCTTCTTAACCGCTGCATTGGTCGCTGTGGACACGACTACAAGGCGCTCTACATTGGTCCGCCAGATTTCCGGACCTGACCCCTTGCGATTTTTTCCTATGGGGGTATGTTAAGGATAATGTGTATGTGCCACCATTGCCCAAAACGCTAGATGAACTCAAAGTTCGCATTCGTGCTCTTTAGTCGTTGGCAACAGACATGCTTGATCACGTATGTCAAGAATTTGATTAACGCCTCGACGTAGTTCTCGTGACCAACGGAAGTCACATAGAACATTTATAAGGTATGAAAGAATTTGGACAGCTTTTTCTTTGCCCTATGTACATTTAACCGCTATATATTTAGAAAAGCATAAAATACAGTCATTTGAAATCGGATGAATGATTTTGAATTACCCTCACTGTAAAAAATAAGTGGTGTGAATTAACGGAGAATTTCTGAAAATACCGTGTGCCAAAGTTGCCGGTAAGTATTCGTGTTTTTCATAAAGTTCCGTTTCTAAAAGTGCCCGTTTATTTTAACTTGCAAATTTACACAGATTTCCCGTAGTCAGACATTTTGTTTATTTCAGAAAAGCCCGTTTCAGGTTTTACCGTATTTAAACTGAAATTCTGCAAAACTGAGTATCCTGTATTTTTTAACCCTTTCCTCAGATAACCCTTCCGCTCCAGTCAGGATTGAACCCGCGCTGTTTGGGCTGGCTGAATAGGTTACACAAGCCTTTAACCACTGAGCCACAGACACTCGGAAATTTGAAACACCCTACATCGTAAAACAAATTGCACGACAATATTTTTTCCATTAATACGAGTGATTTAGTCGTTTCATTTCCTGTTGGAGTTTATTATTTTTCTTAATGGGTTTGTAATATTTTTTTGTAGGAGGACTTTCACAAATTGAGCATTTTTCATCCTGATTTTTCGAAGCAACGAAATGCTTTGCAACTTGATTTTTTTAAATTGACATGGATTTTCAGTTATCTTTAAAAAAGGTGAAATGTACATTTTTATAGTATTTTATTACAAAAAAAATAACAACTCCTAAATAAGAAATTTACTCTTGATAGCTATAATAGCTATTGTCTTAAGTTGTCCAAAGACTGAGATACAGACATCGAGTAATCATCACTCGTACCATAGGTTAAGCGCCCGGTTTCTTTAACGTAATATATAATAAATAGCTGGTGCACAAAATAGGGGAGAGGAATAGAAATATCCTGCGCCACAATAAACAAAATGCTACCCACAATATCCGATCTCGCTACGGAACTTCAAAATTTGACAGATGATTGAAATTTAAAAGTTAATCAAACCACAAGTATTCTCATCAATCACTCCTATTACCATTAATTTTCTCGTCGTGAGGATACGGAAAAAGTGAGAACAGATTTTTTCCGTTAATATACAAAAGGAATTGCGAAAAGGTTTCCGAAAATTCAGAATTTTTCGTCAACACATCTCTAAAACGGTAATTTACAGTCAATATAAGTAAGAAACTGCGGAAAGCTTTCTGAAAATTCAGAATTTTCTCGTGGTACGAAAAATCCGTGAAATGCAGGTTTCTTTCCGTCATTTCACGGAAAAAGGTTTTATTAGAAATCATCATCATCATCATTGTCAACCATTATCAATCCACTGCTGGACGAAGGTCTCCCCAAGTTTCCTCCACAACGGTCTGTCTTGTGCCAGTCTCCTCCATGTCACCCCTGCATACTTTCGAATTTCATCCACCCATCTCCCATGTGGTCTTCTTCTGGGTCTTTTCCTGTCCCTTGGAATCCAATCTAAAATTTCGGCTGTCCATCGATGGTCTGTCCTTCTGGCAGTATGTCCAGCCCATTGCCATTTCAGGGATTTAACTCTGATCATGATGTCTTCCACTCTTGTCATTTTTCGGATCCACGAGTTCCTCTTCTTATCTCTCCTGGTTACACCAAGCATGCACCTCTCCATGCATCTTTGAGTTGTCTGCAGCCTTTGTATGTCTCTTTTAGTTAAGGTCCACGTCTCTGCACCATACGTAAGCACTGGAAGGATGCATTGATCAAACACTTTTCTTTTAAGACATAATGGCATATTGCTCTTGAAAATTATGCTGTTTCTTCCAAAAGCTCTCCAGGCAAGTTTTGTACGCCGATTAATTTCTTCATCAATGTGACCCTCACTTGATATCTGCTGTCCAAGATAAACGTACGTGTCTGTTATCTCCAGCTTTTCTCCATCAATCAATAAATCTTCATTTCTTGTAAAAGCATTGAACATCACTTTTGTCTTCTGAAAGTTCATTTTTAATCCCACTTCTTTACTCTTGTCAGCAAGTTCCTGGATCATACTCTGCAGCTCTGATGGGGTAGTTGCAAAAATGACTACGTCATCAGCAAAACGAAGGTGGGTTAGATAATCTCCATTAATCTTTATCCCTTTGTTTTCCCAGCTCAGCGACTGAAAAACACCCTCCAATGTGGCATTAAAGAGCTTCGGAGATATGGTGTCACCTTGTCTCACTCCCTTTCCAATTTTTATGTGTGTTGTATTTTCAAACAGCCGAATCTTTGCACTTGCATTTTCATAGATGTTATTAATAATATTAATGTATGCATCTTCAATACCGCAGGTTTTCAGAGCCATTGTAACTGCTGATGGTTTCACCGAATCAAAGGCTTTTTCATAATCGATAAAAGCCATGCACAATGGAAGTTCATATTCCCTCGCTCTTTCAATTAGTTCTCTCAGTACGTGGATGTGATCTATTGTGCTGTAGCCACTCCTGAATCCAGCTTGTTCTCTCGGTTGAGCCATGTCCAGTGTTACCTTCAAACGGTGTGAAAGAACTTTAGTGAAGATTTTATAAACCACTGATAGGAGGCTGATAGGTCTGTAGTTTCCGAGATCCTCAATGTCACCTTTCTTATGTAGCAGGATCATTGTAGCGGTGTTCCAATCCTCAGGAATCTTTCCTTCATTAAGGCATCGAGTGAAAATTTGGGCGAGTACTGTTTCAATTTCTCCACTTGCTTCTTGTATGATGTCTACAGTAATTCCATCTTCGCCTGGAGCTTTTCCCCGCTTCATGTTCTTGATTGCATGTGCAACTTCTGCTGGAAGGACTGGAGGAACTCTGGTACTGGTATCTTTCATGATGTCTGGAGTGCATGTATCATCCCTTTCATATAATTTGGAGTAGAAATCTTTCACTCTTGTCAAAATTTCGCCTCTATTTCTTGTTACAGAACCATCTTCTTTTCTCAGTGACATAATCTGTTTTCTTCCCTTACTGAGATGTCCCTTTGCTATCTTTAGGCTTTGGTTGTTTTCAATTGCTTTCCTCACTAGTTCACAGTTGAATTTTCTTACGTCTTCAGTGATACTTTTTCTTACTGTCTTGCATAGCTCTATATATTCCACTTTGGAAGTCACATCTTCTTTAGTTGTCCTCATCTCTCTTCTTTTGCATCAACATTTTCGTTTTTCCTGATAATTTGTTTACATGCAACTTGTTCTTAGACCCAGCTAATTTTGTTGCTGTTTCCATAAGAGCTTTTGTTACTTTTCTGTTAACTTCAGAGATGTCCACTTCTTCCGATGTTAGGCCTTCTAAAGCAGAGAACCTGTTCTTCAGTTCCAACTTGAAGGTATTATGGTGTTTTTTAAGGTTGGTTATGTCAATAGATTTTGTTTGTCTTATGAGCTTGCCACGTTCAAGTTTGGTGTTGAGGTGCATCTTACATCTCACCAATCTATGGTCACTACCTGTGTTGAACTTGTTTAGCACACTGCAGTCTTCTATGACGAATTTTTTGTTACACATAATAAAATCAATTTCACTTGTCGTCCCATTTGGATGTCTCCATGTCCATTTCCTGTGTGGCTTTTTCTTGAAGAAGGAGTTCAAAATGAAAAACCCTTCTGCCTCTGCAAACTCAACGAGAGTATTTCCACGCTGGTTTCTGTTGCCGTGACCGAATTTACCTACTGAAGTTTCATTCTGTTGCCGTTGCCCTATTTTTGCATTGAAATCTCCCATAATTATTTTCAAGTGTTGCTTACCTTTATTATTTAGATGACAAATTTCCTCATAAAATTCTTCAATTTCTTCTTCAGGATGACTTGTGGTGGGTGCATAAGTTTGAATAATCTGAGCCTGGTATCTTTTCGAGAGTTGGATAACAAGTCGTGCAGCTCTGTCAGAGGAACTTTCAACTTCTACAACTTTATCCTTCAGTTTCTTGTTTATTATAAATCCAACACCACTAGTTCTGCCAGTATCTGTCCCACGATAGTAGAAGAGATGTCCACTTTTCAGTTCAATGAGATCTTCTCCTTTTCTCCTTACCTCACTTAGCCCCACGATGTCCCACTTGATCCTTTGTAGTTCCTCTTCCAATTCAAGAAGCCTTGAATCAGAAGATAGGGAGCGTCCGTTGTACGTAGCCAAGGTCAGCATCAGATGGCAGCCTAGTCCGGTCCTCCGGGGATTCTTAGCACCCTCTGCCTTCATGTCGCACTGGCCGCTGCCTTGGCCAGGTACATTCCAGCTGCCGGAGACTGAGGGCCAAGATTTAAGTTGTGGAATCATTTTGGAGGGTTTGGCCATAACTCACCACGCTGGCCAAGCGGGTTGGTGAGTGTGGGATAGAATTTCCTCTAATCCCGATGGTATAGTTATACCGCTATTGGCGGTCGTCAGAGCCCCTTTAGTGGGAACAGGATGTACCACGAGAAGGCGGGGTTGACATTTGTCAAGGAGAGGCTGTGATGTTACGCATCACCTGACCTTACATCCCTTTAGAAATATGCTTCGTTAATTCACGAAAGAAATGACGGAAAGTGGCTCGTGAATTTCAGAAAATGTTTTACAGTGATGTATATTCTGAATTTAATGCGATGTGCATTTACGCCCCCTAACGGAGTGGCTATAAATCGGAAAAATAATACCGAGAAGCATGGATGGTCGTTTTTACAGTTCAGGTTTCCAAATGCAATAAGAATTTTTCAAATCAGACTAATAGTAGTGTATAAATCAGACTAATAGTAGTGTATAAATCAGACTAATAGTAGTGTATAAATCAGACTAATAGTAGTGTATAAATCAGACTAATAGTAGTGTATAAATCAGACTAATAGTAGTGTATAAAGAAGGTGTCCACGGATGGACGGACAAAAGGACGGCACGTACGTTTTTTAAAAAAGACGTGCTAAAAAAATCTGTCATTTTTGAGTTTTCCTTACAAACTATTGCTAGCACATCGTCTCGGGTATTTCAGGAAATTTATAATGTTCTATGCGTGTTGAGTTTCTTTATCTCACATATGTATCTGCTAGCGCCAAATTGCACTGCTTTACAAACTATCTGCCATCAAACCAAGCAAAAATATATTTATGTTTTCCTTTCCATGGAAGTGTTTCGTGATTCAGCAAGAGTTATTGAACCCGAAAGTTGCTCATGAAGAAAATTTTGCCATCCACCTGAATCGCGAAAGAGCGGATACACAGCGTATTACAACATCAACAGCTACATTCAGCGCACCGAAACGTTCTAGTATCGTCATAAAGACCCCGAAACAGCTTGTTCGTTCAGCTAGCTTTCTTTCGACCTTCATTGTAGTAACGCAACAAAAGGTTGCATCCTTCCTTCAAAATCAATTTAATTAAAGGGGCAAAATTCTGGTATTTTCGACCGTCATGCTGGGATTGCACTTTCATACAACATAATATGCAAAAATTCCGCTCTCTTTCTTTGAGGGAATGCCTATTGTGTTATTTTTTCCCGAAACACAAGTATTCAAGAAATCAAAAGACGAGTTTAAAGAAGACTGACCTTCGGAAGATTCTCTATTTGGAATTATTTTGCTGCACCCAGCGTAACCAACGCCGTTATAGAAATGGCAAAAATCCCTTTATAACATCACAATTGCTAATCTCCGGCAGCGTGTATGAGCAGTAGGCGACAGTTGTAGACTGAAACCCACGTTGCAGGCCCTCCAATTTGGGGGTTTTCAGTGTAGCGTAAATGGACCCCCGAAAATCGGCCAATCGTAACCACTTCTGGCAGTTGCCCCAGGACCGTAGCAAGTTTTTCTTATTTGGGAGGGCGAAACTTGAAATTACACCCCTTCGAGTTCAAAATTACGTCCCTACGAGTTCACAATTACGCCCTTTCGAGTTCTACTCAAATAACACGTGGTTTTTACTTTCTCACACATCGCAGTTATCAGACAGTACGAGGGGATGCTGAAAAGTTCTCGGCCTAACCCACGTCCTGTAATTGTAGCATTATTTTGTCACTTTTTTTTTTTTTTTTTGATTGGAGGTTTAACGACCACCGTGAGCAACTCAATGGGCTATAAGCAGTCGCCCGTCCCTAATTTAGGGTCACTGGTTCCAGGGAAGGGAGAGAGCCAGTGCCGTAAGACAAACACAACATCCATGCCTCACCGGTATTCGAACCCGTACCCCTTACGGACAAATGATCAGAGGCCAACGCCTTAGACCACTGCGCCACCGGGGCGGCCATTATTTTGTCACTGCAGCTAGAAAGAGTGTCCTTTTGCATTGTAAAGTGCAAATTTTCAGACTAATAGCTCTTTTTTTTTTTTTTTTTTTTTTTTTTGCAGATGTTTGACGTCCTGAATTAAATCATGTCGATGCAAAGTGTTGAATTTTCAAATGTGGAACTCCGGGCTGTGATGAAATTTCTGTTCCTGCAGAAGAAAACTGCAAAGGAAATATATGAGTGTATGACGCAAACATTAAGTGACAAGTGTCCTTCATATTCCACTGTGAAGGAATGGTGTGCCAACTTTCACCGTGGAGACTTTGAGACCGAACATGTAGCAAGATCTCGGACGCCTTCAACAGTGACAAAACCCGAAGTTGCTGATCTTGTTCATGACTTGATTTTGTCAGATCGGCGAATCTCGGCTAAATTGAGACACTGGAGATATCCAGGGAACGTATTGGGTTCATAATTTATGAGCACTAGGATATGCAGAAGATGCTAGCGAAGTGGGTGCCCAAATGTTTCAACGCCGTTGAGAAACGAAAACGAGTGGACATTTCCGAATTGGTTTTGTAGCATTCTGAGCAATCTGGTGATAATTTTTTTGAAGCGACTTGTCACTGGTTGATGAAACGTGGTTACATCACTACGATTCAGAGACGAAACAACAGTCCCTGCAGTGGCGACACTCGGATTCTCCACGGCCAAAGAAATTCCAGACTCAAAGGTCTGCAGGAAAGGTCATGGCAACGGTTTTTTTTTGGATTCGGAAGGCATTTTACTGACTGACTATTTCCCGAAGGGCCAAACAATAAATGCTGAATACTATTCCAACTTGGTGTGGCGATTAAAGGAGGCGTTGAAGGGAAAAAGGCGAGGAAAACTGCGGAAAGGTGTTATCTTTTGCAGGACAATGCGACGGCTTACAAAGCTGGCAAGACAATGGATGTTTTGAAGGATCTGGGGTTTAAGTGAATAGACCACCCACTCTACTCACCAGACCTTGCTCCATCAGACTATTTCCTGTTCCCAAACCTTAAAAAAAGTTTGAAAGGGAAGCATTTTTCGAATGATTCGTAGGTGACATCAGCAGCAGAGCAGTATTTGAGTGATCCGACTTCAGAATTTTTTTTTTTTTTTTTTTTTTTTGATTGGAGGTTTAACGACCATCGTGAGCAACTCAATGGGCTATAAGCAGTCGCCCGTCCCTAATTTAGGGTCACTGGTTCCAGGGAAGGGAGAGAACCAGTGCCGTAAGACAAACACAACATCCATGCCTCACCGGGATTCGAACCCGGACCCCTTACGGACGAATGATCAGAGGCCAGTGCCTTAGACCACTGCGCCACTGGGGCGGCTCAGAATTTTTTGTGGAAGGGTTAAAGAAACTCCAGAAATGTGTTGAACTTTGGGGTGGATTTGTGGAATAGTCTGTAAGTGTCATGGCTCTATCCCATTTCCTTCTTGGTGAGGCCGAGAACTTATCAGCATCCCTCCGTATTATGATCGTTCAAAAATCGCACTTCAGGTTTTTGACATAATTTTATAAGAAATTTAAAAACTACGTAAGTACCTAAGAACCACGGATTATAAATAAAAATAAAGCGTAAACGGTATGTGAACGCCGACAACACAACACTCTATGAAAACCAAACCAGCAGAACGAAAAACAAACCAGCGCAGAACGAATGAATATCGGATAGTGAACGCAATATTAGGAAGAAGCTTTAGGGGTAGAGCTTGGAAATATTCCGTTCAAGGTCAAACGCTTAGAGAACTTTCTACGACAGAGCACAAATGATTAGTTAGCTCTTCATCCCAACGACATGTTTGGAAAGGTCATGCAGGTTAGGCACATCGGTATATCGTTTTCTATGCCTCCATTCACTGTTTTGAAAAATTTCCTTCGTGGATATGATGTGTTCACATCTCATAGTGTATGTTACCCTGTACCCTGGTCAACTGCATGGAATACTGTATGAAACTAACAAAGTCTTTAAAAAGAAAATACTGAAGAGCGTAACTTTCTTTATTAGTTACAATTTTTATTTTTTATCGCCCCCCCCTGCGGGCAGTCCAAAGTGAATTTACGCCCCTGGAATGACAACTCAGGGAGGTCAACCGCCCTTCCTGCCCTCCAGGTAGCTACGGCCCTCGGTTGCCCCAAGATTAGTACTCCGCCCCAGCATTGGACTGAGCAACAAACTAATGCATTTCTTGTTAGAGCTTCAGCAATGAATCTTGGTGATCTGTAATAAATAATGATTAAAGAAGAAGAACCACTGTAACGTTCTCGGTATGACTACTCTTAAGATAAAATACAGAGGATGCTCGGAAAGTAATTCTTCCATATTTATATACACTGAGTGGCCACTTTATTATGACCACCTGGCAGTTTTAAGCAAATGAGCTATGGATGCACGCTGTTGCCGCCAGAGGGCGAGGCTAGTATAAAAAGGGAAAGCTTAGTGCTTGCGACAATAGTAGAAGTGATTTTTGGGTGACGAGATGGATAAAAAATGCGATTTGACGGACTTTCAACGTGGGATGATTGTAGGTGCTCGGAGCTATGGAGCGAGTATCACCGAAACCGCCGCATTTGTGAAATGTTCCAGAGCAGCTGTTCTTAAAGTGTTTAAAAACTGGACTGTCAGCCAAAAAATTGGGTCTCTACGTGCAACGTGCGGTCGTCATCGACTAGTGACTGCTCGGGCGGAACGGAGAGTGTTCAGACTGGTAACAGACAACAGAAGGGCAATAGTGCAGCCAAATTACAGACCATTTTTATCAAGGATCCCCTAAAATGATCTCTACACGCACTGTTCGCCATACACTGAATCGGATGGGATATGGCAGCCGAAGGCCTGTTCGAACACCTTTGCTGTCTGCAGTTAACAAGAGAAAACGTCTCCAGTTCGCACAGGAGCACAAGGATAGGACAGCCGATAATTGTAAACAAATTATGTGGTACGATGAATCACGTTTTCAGTTGCACTATGCAGATGGCCGAGTGAGAATTTGGCGGAAACAGCACGAAAGCATGGACCCCAAATGCATTGCTACAACCCTTCAAGCTGGTGGAGGCAACGTTTTGGTTTGGGGAAAGTTTCCCTGGCATGCTTTGGGCCCTTTAATTCGTGTTGATCAACGTCTGACTGGCACATCATATCTAAACATCGTTGCGGACCACGTGCATCCTGTCATGTGGATGGTTTATCTCAATGGCGATGGCTACTTTCAACAAGATACTGCGTCCTGCCATAGTGCTCGTATTGTACAGGATTGGTTCCAGGAACAAGTCGGTGAGTTTACTTTGCTTAGGTGGCCCCCACAATCTCCAGATTTCAACCCCATTGATAATTTGTGGGATGAAGTTGAACGAGCCATCAGACAGCTGGATCCACAACCCTGCAATCTCACACTCCTGGAACGTGCTATTCATTAAGCATGGTCTCAGATTTCACAAACCACTTATCAACATCTCGTGGAGTCCATCCCACGAAGAACCGACGCAGTATTAAAGGTAAAAGGTGGCCCAACAAAGTACTGGGGGGGATCATAATAAAGTGGACACTCAGTGTATAAGCCTAGTGGCAAGGTATCAAATTGAAACAAAACAAGAACAAAGCCTAAAATTTATGCTTTTAATTCACATATTTTATTTTTCTACATAGCCCTCCTCATGCTCGATGCAGATACGCCAACGTTTAACAAGTTTTTTAAATCCGTCTCTGTAAAAATCTTCAGGTTATTCTCGGAACCATTTCCTCTTAGCGACTTGAACATCTTCGTTACGGGTGAACAGAATTCCATTCAGATGTCTCTTGAGAGCAGCAGAATCAATTGACAAACCTGATTCAACCACCAAACTTGATATTTTGGAAGCTTTCCATATACAGAGGGTGAGTCGAAAGTTTTGCAATATTTGCATAAACGCATGTGCTGCGGCGGCAATCTCACGTGTTTAAACTAGTTCAACTCGCGTACTGCAGTCAGTCCAAGGAATATAAAGCGGTAGTCGTTGTTGTGAACAGCATTGCATGTCGTCATTCTGTCTATGGTTGGGGCGCCTCAAAGATGAGCAGCCACAACCGGCTAATTAGGAAACTTTTACTTTACGAGTTTGAACTCGGCCATAACGCTGCTCAAGCAACACGAAACATTTGTCATGCAAAAGGGAAAGGTTCCGTGGACCACAGCACCGCAACCAGATGGTTCAAGAAATTTCGCTCAGGGGACAGAAACCTCGACGATCAGCCAAGGTCAGGTAGGCCATGAGGCGTGGATTCGGAGGCCGTGCGAAAGGCCGTAGATGCAAATCCGACAACCAGCACTCGGAGATTATCAGGCGAGCTGGGCATATCACAGACCAACGTGGTTCGTCACCTTCATAACCTCGGAATGGTCTACAGGAGCTGCCGCATTGTCCCTCACGAACTGACACCAGCTGAAGCAAACCGCCGACTGGAAGTGTGCACGAAACTCCTAGAAAACCCACCCAATATACGTTTCATCAAGAGAATTGTTACGTGCGATGAAACGTGGGTAGATATCCGTAATCCTAACACACAACGGCAGTGGTTCAGCCCGGGAAAGCTTCCTGAACCTGTTGCCAAACGTGGGTGCTTCGAGCGCAAGGTGATGCTCAGCGTATGGGGCAATTTTGAGAGGACAATCCGTTCCGAATTTGTTCCAGACGGTCGGACCATCAACGCCAACCTCTACTCTGACCAACTGGAGCGGATGTATGCCGTTTTGGAGGAGAATTTCCCGGTACTGGTGAACAGAAAGCGCGCTCTCCTACAAAAGGACAAAGCTGGGCCTCATACCGCGCGAAAGACCCGGCCAAAACTCCAGGAATTTGAGGGCATCGAACTGATACCACACCCAGCATATATTCCGTACCTTGCCACGTCGGATTACTTGTTCCGGTTCATAGCCCTCTTCCTTCGCGTGTGGCACTTCAAGAACCAGGAGGAGGTGGCAGCTGGGGTGAAGGAATTCGTCGCCTCGAAGGACAACAATTGGTACCACCGCGGAATCGAAGTACTGGCGGACAGGTGGCTAAAGACGGTGTAACACGATGGTCTATACTTTGAATGCTAGTTAGCTTTCGTTGTAAAGGTACGTATGAAGACATAAAGTCATCCAAATATTGCAAAACTTTTGACGCACCCTCTGTATATCAGAATTCTACGCAACTTGTTAATGGCTTGGCATCTATACCTTTTCTATCAAGCGCGTGGAAGCAACTAACCAAAACCCGTTACTGTAATCACCATTTATGATATCTGAATATTTACGTGCTATTCGTCCTGATGAAGCTAGGTCAAAACCCAGCGAAATTTTGATTGACTTGAAAAAATAAAATATTTGTGACAAACGTTGTATGATCTTAATATAGGCTATAGCTTTTATTAATTTTAAGGTAGAGAAACTTCGTTCTACTGTGACTGGAATTCTCAAAGAAATATTGACATTTGCAACGGAATTAGTTCAAAAGGTACATACGGGTATCCGGGGCTATCCGAATCCGGAACAATGCCATCTAATCCAGGGCAATTCGCTGCTTTAATGGAGGTGCATCCATATCATCATATCATATTATTAAGCTGTTCTCTGAAATTCAGAAGTTAGCTCCACAAAAAAATACAAACTACCAGATAAATTTTTAACTGATTATTTACTTACTGTTGCTGTATTAAACTTTTCCATTAACAGCGATTGTGACATACAACTCGGGCTTCACTGGCATCCATCACACGACGTACACAAGATCTTCTATACTTCATACTCATAATCTTTTTCTCATGCAGACACTCCTGAATCTGATCCTCCCATGACTTCATTGGCCTTCCTCTGCCTTTCCTTTCTGCCACTCGGGTGAAAAAAAAAAATTACTTAGTAAGCATATCATCACTCATTCTTTCAACATGGCCAAACCACCGAAGCATATTAGACTCCACCTTTCTAACAACATTTTGCTTCACATTACACAATTGCAACACATCTTGATTCCTCACACGATCAAAACGTGTCTTAACACAACCAAGTAAGCAACGCATTTCTCCAGCACTCAAACGACTCCTATATTTCTACTGTAGTACCCAGGTTTCACTGCCATGTATCAGAATAGGAGCAATTACACTTTCATACACAGCCATGCGGGACTCTCGTCATAATCCCTCATTCCTGTGAAAACCTCCCAACACGGCTATGACTTTCAATGAAGAATTCACTCGCCTACTAATTTCACCATCCAATTTGTTCTCTCTGTCAAAAATGCTTCCTAAATACACAAACTCATTCACCTGGTCAGTCACCGTTCCATTTAGACTTATATTACATTTAGTACTAACAGCTCCTCGCTCGAAAACCATAATTTTTTTCCCCTTATTTATACTCAGTTTGAATTTCATGCAAACTTCGTACATCCGAGACATCATACTCTGCAGCTCACTTTTGTTCTCTGCCAACAGGACTGTGTCATCAGCATACAGCCATCAGCATACACTGATATTACCCAAATATAGACCAGTATTGTCCTTCTTGGCACCACGCATGCACGCATTCATAAATATATTAAACAGCCATGGTGACATTACACAACCCTGTCTGACTCCTGCACCAATAGAAAACCATTTTGATAAAACACCGTTCACGCGTACACAAGCTCTACTGCCAGGATACATGGCATTTACAGTCTGACTCCTGCACCAATAGAAAACCATTTTGATAAAACACCGTTCACGCGTACACAAGCTCTACTGCCAGGATACATGGCATTTACAGTCTGACTCCTGCACCAATAGAAAACCATTTTGATAAAACACCGTTCACGCGTACACAAGCTCTACTGCCAGGATACATGGCAATACCTTCCACAAAAGTGTTCAATACCTTCCACAAAAGTGTTCTATTAACTCGATCGTAAGCTTTCTCTAAATCTATGAAGGCAACAAAAACGTTCTTACTAACAGCCACATACTTTTCAATCATCATGCGTAATGCGAAAATTTGGTTAGTGCAGCATTTTATCAGGCATAAAACCACTCTGAACATCCCACACTTTCTGCGATGCAAGACTTCGTACTTTTCAATAATAGCCTTACCAAACACTTTCCCTGGCACATTCAGTAGGCTAAGTGAGAGATGGGTTTGCCTCCTCGGGGCGCTCCATGGGCAACAATGGCACACAGAACAGCAACAATGGTCTCTGTGAATCTTGGAGAAGTACCAGCTAGTTCTGTGTCACATTGGCGAAAAGATCCCAACTCACTGAGTTTTGTTCCAGAATCCTTAGGTTGAATGACCAACTGGAACCGTCAGCTTTCAGCAAATCTCCCACACTGGTGTACTTACCTGATTAAAAAGGCACAAAAAAATAAATTACATGCATTCAGACTTTCTCATATCCCATACAAGTATGCTAACATTCACTTGGTTATGCTGGTCATTTATAATTACTTTGTTTTATTCTGCATATTGCTTTTTTTATCTTAATCCTTATTTTGCCTATGATGAGCGGGGTCCTCCAACGCGCGGGGCCCGAGACAGGTATCCCGCTTGCCCCGGTCTAAGGGCGGTCCTATTAACTACATATTGTACGCACGTATTTAATGTGATTTTTTTTTTTTTTTTTTGGTATTCTCAGACTACTTGGGCTCAGAAAAAACCTCCCAACTAGTGGACACCACCCAATAGCTGACAAATGTTTAAGTCCCATGGTTTCCGCTATTCTGACGATTTACTGCATTTCGAAAGCAGCAAACAATTTTTTTAACCTGACAGATATACTTTTGTTTGGCTTTCCTATTCATCATCATTGTCAACCATTATCAATCCACTGCTGGATGAAGGTCTTCCCAAGTTTCCTCCACAACGGCGTGTCTTGGGCCAGTCTCCTCCATGTCACTCCCGCATACTTTCGAATTTCATCCACCCATCTCCCATGTGGTCTTTTCTGGGTCTTTTTATGTCCCTTGGAATCCAATCTAAAATTTCGGCTGTCCATCGATGATCTGCCCTTCTGGCAGTATGTCCAGCCCATTGCTCGTTCGTGATAGACGTAGTGTTGGTGGCTCCAATATTTTATGCGTTTTAGTGTGGAATACCTTGTCCCTCACTCACCTGTTGCGTGGCCCGGCTGTCTAAAGGTACTGTGTACGTTTTGAGCTACTTTTCTAGCGTTCTCACCCTCATATAAGTTCATATTCTTCCGTTTTCTTATCGTTTGCTCGTTTGTTTACGTTTGGAAGCTGCCAACATGGCGGCTTCCGGTATTTCGTTATCATCTATGGGCGTGGCGGAAGCACGTCACGTCACACTTCCTACGTCCATGGAAGTTAACATACTCTCGTCCTCGCCGCCCCGGTGGCGCAGTGGTCTAAGCGATGGGATCTGATCATTCGTCCGAACGGGGTCCGGGTTCGAATCCCGGTGAGGCATGGATGTTGTGTTTGTCTTACGGCACTGGCTCTCTCCCTTCCCTGGAACCAGTGACCCTAAATTAGAGACGGGCGACTGCTTATAGCCCATTGAGTTGCTCACGGTGGTCGTTAAAAATCCAATCAAAAAAAAAATAATCTCGTCCTCAGATGTGTCTGCTCAGTTGCCTTCCCAGCTTTCTAGTACTCCTGCACCGGTGCCTTCACTGGACTTGGCTGCGCTTTCTTCTTCAGCTCCTGCATCTGTCTCGGTGCCCTCCCTGGGAACTACTGATTCTACTGCCTTGCCTTCGGCCTGTGCTTCTCTTCCCTCACAGCCTTCTGTGCCTGCCGGATCCGAACAGACTTCTCTTCCGAGGATGTCATTTGCCTCTAAAGTGCAACGAGGCGCTACTTCTACGTCCGATTCCTCTCAACCAGATGGTCTTTTGCAAGCAACACCTATTATTCAGGTGTCCAACCACAAGGTGAAGGTAACGATTGATGACAATTCGCAGATTGGCCGTGAGTTCCATAACCTCCTGGATAGAGGTGTGCTCTTTCATGCTTTACCAAATACTCCATTGCCACGCTACATGGAGGCCCTCTCTGTACATGTGTCGTCTGCGTCCATTGCAGGAATTTCCCGTACTCCTCGGGGTATTTCGGTACAGTTCAATCACAAGGAGGATGCTGACTTTTTTCTAGCTAACGGACTTTCGATTGGGACAAACCATCTCACCCCGTCGCCTCTTTCCAAGAGACCGGTGAACATCACGTTCTATCCTGTTCCACAGGAAGTGCCGGATACTGCACTTCCTCTCCTTGTCAGTCATGTTTGTAAAATTGTTGGCAAGGTCCGTCGCCTTTCTGACGCTTCCCGCGGAACTCGATTTGCACATGCTACAGGACCTCGCCGTCAGAAAGGCGGTCACACAACTGCCTCCTGTGACCGCGTTCGACCTGGACGTTCATCAAGTTCGCATCCCACTGCTGACCACATTGGTCTTTCTACTATCCCCACTACCGGTAGTTTGCCTGACGCGAATTCTTCGTTTCTCCGTCAGCCGAACATTTCCGTCCCGGACAATGCTGCCTTTCCTCCTCTCCCGACCCGAACGATTGTGCATCCACCTTTAAGATTGACAGAGTTGTCTTCGACTACAGATGTGTCTACAGCGGAGTGTTCCGATCCGGGTGTGTTGAGTGGTGGTTTGGCGGATCGGCCGTCTGGCTCTTCTCCTAGCCTCTCGGATATCGGATCTCCATTTACAACCTTGTCTACCATACCCTTGTTGCAACATCTTCCTGAAGCCTCGGCTGTTGTACCAGTCTCCACTAAGGCAGCTCAGCTACGTACTGCTTCTTCGGCGAAGTTCGTTTCCTCGTCTCCTGACTTGGGAGGTGAGCCTGATCCACTAATGGATACATCCGCATCAGCTACTTCTTCGAAGCGGATTGGAACTTCCACAGGCGCTGTAAAACAGAAAAAGTTAAAACAACTTTATGTGCCACATTCTGAGGATTCATCTAGTATTCCCGGGGTTTCCGGTTCCGGTGTTTCTCCACCTGATGTTTCTTCAAACAGTATGCTTCTCCGCTCAGGTCCTGTCAATCCTCTCTCTGATGCTGAGGTTTTACAGGCAGTTGATACGTTTCCTCCAGTTCCTGGCCCACTGTCCAGACAGCAACTTTTACGTCTTTTTCAACCTGCACGTACGATTGTTGGTTCTGAAGAATTCCTTCACTCACCTGATCTGGACCTGTATGCAGCGGTAACGCAATTCGAAGCTTATGTGTCACTTTTTAAGTCTCTGTGTGCCACCGATCCTCGGTATCAGCCTTTTTGAGACGTTACACGCGCCGTCTCGCCTCCTTGAAGGAGCTCGTTGAGAAGCATATATGTGATACCTTCTATCCTTTTACCGATGACCTTTAGCTCTCTTCCTCACACCGATTACTTTTTGTTCTCTCAATGCTAGAGGATTTGCGAACCCGTTCGCAGATTCCCTGGTTTTGCAGACTTAGTGCATGTTGATTCTGATGTTTTCCATGTGTGTTTTTACTGTGATTCACAAGCCATGTATTGTCAATTTGCTTTCTTTGTGTGTTTGGCTGTGTTTCACAAGTAATGTATTTTAAATTTGCGATAATTGCGTGTTTTTGCTGTGTTTTCACAACTAATCGGTCTCGTTACTTGTGTGATCTCCTCATTATCTCATCATTATCTTATCTGTTGTTTCCTGAATTTGTGCCTGTTTTTAAATTACCTATAACTGTGAGTGTTTGCTGTGTTAGTGCTTTCCGCTATCGCGGATTATTGTAGTGGTACGTTTGTTACCTTTGTTATTTTTATATAGTTGCTGAGGTACTCCATGTTGTTTTGCTCTCTAACCACAATTCAGTTCCGTTCGGTTGATTTATAATAGCATAGTACATTTCATGCATTTGTGCACATGTGTTATAGTGTTTGACATGCCGTTAGGTCTTTCATTGTTCGTGTGCATATTCATTTCCTTTCTGTGTAACGTTGTGCTGCATCGTGGATATACTTACTTTCCGCAATGTTGTTTTCTGTACTGCAGCTTTTAATGAATCTCCTATGTCTGTATTTCGTTATAGCAATAAACTGGGTACCACTATGGTACCCACAGTTACCAATACCGATACCATTGCCATTTCAGGGATTTAATTCTGATCATGATGTCATCCACTCTTGTCATTTTTCGGATCCACGAGTTCCTCTTCTTATCTCTCCTGGTTACACCAAGCATGCACCTCTCCATACGTCTTTGAGTTGTCTGCAGCCTTTGTATGTCTCTTTTAGTTAAGGTCCACGTCTCTGCACCATACGTAAGCACTGGAAGGATGCATTGATCAAACACTTTTCTTTTAAGACATAATGGCATATTGCTCTTGAAAATTATGCTGTTTCTTCCAAAAGCTCTCCAGGTAAGTTTTGTACGCCGATTAATTTCTTCATCAATGTGACCCTCACTTGATATCTGCTGTCCAAGATAAACGTACGTGTCTGTTATCTCCAGGTTTTCCCCATCAATCCATAAATCTTCATTTCTTGTAAAAGCATTGAACATCACTTTTGTCTTCTGAAAGTTAATTTTTTAATCCCACTTCTTTACTCTTGTCAGCAAGTTCCTGGATCATACTCTGCAGCTCTGATGGGGTAGTTGCAAAAATGACTACGTCATCAGCAAAACGAAGGTGGGTTAGATAATCTCCATTAATCTTTATTCCTTTGTTTTCCCAGTTCAGTGATTGAAAGACATTTTCCAATGTGGCATTAAAGAGCTTCGGAGATATGGTATCACCTTGTCTCACCCCTTTCCAATTTTTATGTGTGTTGTATTTTCAAACAGCCGAATCTTTGCACTTGCATTTTCATAGATGTTATTAATAATATTAATGTATGCATCTTCAATACCGCAGGATTTCAGAGCCATTGTAACTGCTGATGGTTTCACCGAATCAAAGTCTTTTTCATAATCGATAAAAGCCATGCACAATGGAAGTTCATATTCCCTCGCTCTTTCAATTAGTTCTCTCAGTACGTGGATGTGATCTATTGTGCTGTAGCCACTCCTGAATCCAGCTTGTTCTGTCGGTTGAGCCATGTCCAGTATCACCTTCAAGCGGTGTGAAAGAACTTTAGTGAAGATTTTATAAACCACTGATAGGAGGCTGATAGGTCTGTAGTTCCTGAGATCCTCAATGTCACCTTTTTTTGTGTAGCAGGATCATTGTAGCGTTGTTCCAATCCTCAGGAATCTTCCCTTCATTAAGGCATCGAGTGAAAATTTGGGGAGTACTGTTTCGATTTCTCCACTTGCTTCTTGTATGATGTCTACAGTAATTCCATCTTCTCTTGGAGCTTTTCCTCGCTTCATGTTCTTGATTGCATGTGCAACTTCTGCTGGGAGGACTGGAAGAACTCTGGTGCCTTTCATGATGTCTGGAGTACATGTATCATCCCTTTTATATAATTTGGAGAAGAAATCTTTCACTTTTGTCAAAATTTCGCTTCTATTTCTTGTTACAGAACCACCTTCTTTTCTCAGTGCCATAATCTGTTTTTTCCCTTACTGAGATGTCCCTTTGCTATCTTTAGGCTTTGGTTGTTTTCAATTGCTTTCCTCACTAGTTCACAGTTGAATTTCCTTACGTCTTCAGTGATACTTTTTCGTACTGTCTTGCATAGCTTTATATATTCCACTTTGGAAGTCACACCTTCTTTAGTTGTCCTCATCTCTCTTCTTCTTTGCATCAACATTTTGGTTTTTCCTGATAATTTGTTCACATGCAACTTGTTCTTAGACCCAGCTAATTTTGTTGCTGTTTCCATAAGTGCTTTGGTTACTTTTCTGTTAACTTCAGAAATATCCACTTCTTCCGATGTTAGGCCTTTTAAAGCAGAGAATCTGTTCTTCAGTTCCAAATTTAAGGTATTATGGTGTTTTTTAAGGTTGGTTATGTCAATACATTTTGTTTGTCTTATGAGCTTGCCACGTTCAAGTTTAGTGTTGAGGTGCATCTTTCATCTCACCGATCTATGGTCACTACCTGTGTTGAACTTGTTTAGCACACTGCAGTCTTCTATGACGAATTGTTTGTTACACATAATAAAATCAATTTCACTTGTCGTCCCATTTGGATGTCTCCATGTACATTTCCTGTGTGGCTTTTTCTTGAAAAAGGAGTTCAAGATGAAAAACCCTTCTGCCTCTGCAAACTCAACGAAAGTATTTCCACGCTGGTTTCTGTTGCCGTGACCGAATTTACCTACTGAAGTTTCATTCTGTTGCCGTTGCCCTATTTTTGCATTGAAATCTCCCATAATTATTTTCAAGTGCTGCTTACCTTTATTATTTAGATGACGAATTTCCTCATAAAGTTCTTCAATTTCTTCTTTAGGATGACTTGTGGTTGGTGCATAAGTTTGAATAATCTGAGCCTGGTATCTTCTCGAGAGTTGGATAACGAGTCGTGCAGCTCTGTCAGAGGAACTTTCAACTTCTACAACTTTATCCTTCAGTTTTTTGTTTATTATAAATCCAACACCACTAGTTCTGCCAGTATCTGTCCCACGATAGTAGAAGAGATGTCCACTTTTCAGTTCGATGAGATATTCTCCTTTTCTCCTTACCTCACTTAGACTGACGATGTCCCACCTGATCCTTTGTAGTTCCTCTTCCAATTCAAGAAGCCTTGAATCAGAAGATAGGGAGCGTCCATTATACGTAGCCAAGGTCAGCATCAGATGGCAGCCTAGTCCGGTCCTCCGGGGATTCTTAGCACCTTCTGCCTTCATGTCGCACTGGCCGCTGCCTTGGCCAAGTACATTCCAGCTGCCGGAGACTGAGGGCCAAGATTTAAGTTGTGGAGTCATTTTGGAGGGGTTTGGCCATAACTCAGGACGCTGGCCAAGCGGGTTGGTGAGTGTGGGATAGCATTTCCTCTAATCCCGATGGTCTAGTTATACCTCTATTTTCGGTCGTCTGAGCCCCTTTAGTGGGAACAGGATGCCCCACGAGAAGGTGGGGGATGACATTTGTCAAGGAGAGGCAGTGATGTTACGCATCACCTGACCTTACATCCTCTTTCCTATTTTTTGTGTTTTAATTCAACTATTATAACATTGTTTGATGGATTATTAAAATATTTTGCTGTGGAAATGATGTCTTTTTTTTTTTTTTTTTGCTTGTTGGTCAGGCATATTCAACACTTCATCGATGTTTTGCTACTTGTAGTTATCATATCAGCTTTCGTGCCTATTTTCATCATTTCCTTCTGGTGAAGATGGTACAAACTAGAATCATCTGTATATTCTGAGGCGTTTTGACCTGGAGTAGAATGTTCGGGCCTGAAATGTCCGAAATATTGACTTTGATCCAGGTTACATTCCAAAGCTGCTTCAGTTGTGAATTTCACTTTGTTCTCGCATTTTTCCTTGATTAAAATTTTCCTGCTTCTTTCAAGCTACGATATTTGATCGAAATCAAATCGTTGAGTTTTCCGAGGACTCAACTGGATTTTATCAGAACTTCCATATCTGAAATAAAAGGAAACCTTGTTGTAATGCGATAATTAAGTTTTGAATGTGTTTATTTTTAATGAATAAGTTTCACAGACCCAAAGCGACATGCATACATAACTCCTGAGACGTACTACAGAGGTAAAGCGCGTGTCAAGACGACAAATCTGCAGCGATACATTCCGTCCGTGTAGCTTAGGTGGGAGAGCAACTTACTCCGGAGTGAGGTGGAGCGACTTCAATATCCTTCACGGAAAAATTTGTGTTTTCACATTGGTGCCCGAACGTAAAAATCGATGCAGTGGTAGTTGGGTTCTTCGAAAAATGTGTGATGTTTGAAGACGACAAACCTGCAGCGATACATTCTGTCCGTGTGGCTTAGTTGGGAGAGCAACTTACTAAGAGCAACAATCTCCGTCACGGAGAAATTTGTGTTTTCACACTACCAATAACAAAAACCATGGTGGAAATCGATTGTTGACGAGTGGTCATCGAAATTACCCGATACAACTGTTTTCGAATCGAGTGGCTGTGGGAAGCAACCCGTGTTGCATGACATATAACTTGGTGGTGGTTTCGAACCAACATCTCCCTACTCGTGAACGGTTGTTCCCCCAACTGAACTACGTCGGTGGACCAATCGCTGCAACACTGCCGATTTGACTCACGTCACCGAAGTAGTACGTCATGTCACTTAGTGCAACATCCCCCTTGAGAAAGGCAAGGGCACGAAATCGCAGGTTTCGGGTCAGCCGATAGCCATGATCGAAGGACCACCTCAATGCAGAAGAATTAACTTTAATAATTATGTACGTTTTCCGGAAGATTCATCGCACAAATGTTTCAAGCCTAGCGGCCAGGAGATTCATTTTTTCCGGCGCTTGAATTCGAACCCACATATTTCTGCTACACAACTGTTGTTCTCCCAACTGAACCACGCCGGCAGGCTTATCGCTGCCTCATTGTTCATTTGACGCATGCGTCACCTCAGTATTACGTTATCTACGTCATGTCACGTGGTACGTTAGGTTATCCGTGACTTGAGAAGCGGGGGGCACAAAATCGCAGGTTTTTGGGTCAGGTGTACAAATAAGTTTTAACGCGTTTTAAGAGAACGCAACATGTAGTATGAGAGAATACAACAATACCTTTACGAATCAAAATATGCGCCGTCGTTATCTATCACTTTACGCCATCGGTCTAGCATCTGACGGATTCCAGTCAAGAAGAATTCTTCATCGTGTGAAGCGATGAAGTCGTGAACCCATTTTTGCACTTCTCACATGTACGGAATCGTACAGCAGACAAACCATGTTGCATTGATCGGAACGAATGATAGTATGAAAGGGCTATGTCGGGTCTATACGCCGGGTGCTCCAAAGATTCCCTTCCAAGCGTCAATAACGTTTCTTTGACCGACTTCGCTACCTGCGGCCTAGCGTTGCCATGCAGTAATTTCACGGGACGCAATACTTTCCCTGTGAATGGACGTTTCCGACAGATTTCCTGGTTCAATCGCTGCAATTATTGCTTGTAGCGATCACCAGTAACAGTTTGTCCTTGTTCCAATAGTTTATAAGAGAGCACACACTACGTATCCCACCAGATGCACAGCAGAACTTTCTTGGAGTGAATATTGCGTTTCCGTGTCTAAGTCGTTGCTTCACCGGGGTCTACCCAGTGTTCTTTTGCGTTTGAGATTGTCGTACTATATCCACTTTTCATCACCCGTAACGATATTCCACAGGAAATAATTTCTGTGTTGTTTATTCAACAGATTCAAACACTTCGAGACGTTCATCCTCGTTTCTCTGGCTTAGGTCATGTGGCACCCATTTTCCTTCCTTCTCAATCTTTCCCATTACGCGTAAGCGATTGGAAATGGTTTGTTGAGTTACCCCCAGTTGTTCAGCTAGTTCTTTTTGCGTTTGAGACGAATCTTCATCCAGCAATGCTTGCAGTTACCCAGGTACAACCTTCTGCGGGGCGCTTCTATGTTGTCGATCGCGAACATCAAAATCACCTGCTTTAAACCGTCTAAACCAAAACTCCCACGTGCTTTTCGATACAATATTCTCCTCCAGAAGAGAACAGATCGATGCACATGCTTTTGCAGCCCTTTTTCCTTGATGAAATTCGTAACGAATGCAATGTCTAATAAATGCAGTATCGCTTGCCACCTTTCACCTACCGATATGCAAGTGCGTTTGAGTGTTGGGCAAACTTCTGTGTCACATTTTATACCCTGGACCAGTTACGGTCACCTGACAACAACGCGGGGGAATGTCGGATATGTAAATTAGCGCTATACGTCACACAAAAAAACGCTCTAAAACTTTTTTGTACGCCTAATAGAAATAATTTTTATAAATTACGTGCGTTGCGCGGAAGACTCATTACACAAATTTCTCAAACCTAACGGACAGAAGATTCACTTTTGTTCTGTCGCCATAGTAACATTTAACCTTTGCCCGGTGGTGTACTCGAATCCGCATATTTCTTCTCCGGAGCGGTTTTCTTCCAACTGAACTACGCCGGCTGGATTATCACTGCTCCATTTTCAATTCGACTTATATGTCATCTCCTTTGTGGGTCATCTATGTCATGTCAAGTAGTATGTTAGAGTTAATGTACTTTACTCGTACGTGGATTCTGATATTTGCAGGTCTGAGCGTCCTGGAGTATTTCCCTTGACAGATTTTTTTTTCATTTCATCGGTTATTGTTACCGAAATACCATAGTCTCGATGGGACCATATTAAGCGGCGCCGACTGTTTATGAGGTGTTCCTTTGGCGAAGATAAGGCACGAAATGCATCGCAATGCTCTTCTAGCAGTACTTGGACATATGAGGAATTGTGATAGGATGTACAATGAAGTGCCAGAAAAACTGGAATACCGCGTTGGTCGTCCTCACGATTAGGCGGCAACGCGACGGGACATGCACTCCACGAGCTTTTTGTAGTACTGTGGATACAGTGCACACCATGTTTCCTGAAGAAATTCCCGCAATTCCGTAATATTCGCCAGTGGAGGATTCGCGGCATTGATGGCACGTTGAACAGCATCCCAAATGTGTTGCCAAACTCCGTGGAATGTTTTCCAAAAATAATCGGGCGACTGTGGACATGTGCTGTGGCGCATTGTCATGTTGAAAGAGTCGAAGTGGCTGCATGACATGAACGGGTGCAAATGATCCCGAGGGATGGTTACGTAGCCTTCATCGGTCAGAGCAGTCTGAAGACGTATGAGGGGTCCTAATGCGTGCCAGCTGAAAACACCCCACACCACAACAGAGACACCGCCGGCCTGCACTGTCCCTTGTAGACATGGGGAATCCATTGTGTCGTGGAGTTGTCGCTACACACGGAGTCGGCCATCTGCTCTAAACAGTTGTTACCGCGATTCACCAGGCCAGGCTACACGTGGTGTTCCCGAGCCCAGGCGAGGCGCACAGCCTGTGTCATCTGGTCAGCAATGGCACTCGGGTGGGTCGTCGGCTCTGGAGCCCCATATAACACAGGGAACATTGAACTGTTGGAACGCTGATGCTACTACTGGCAAGCATTGAATTGCGGATGTTACGATGCGTACCAGACGCCGCTATCCACGATTTTCCTGGGCTTTTCTACGGCCACAACGGTCTCCCACTCTGGATGTTTTCCGAGACCTCTCGATCCTTCTCGAGCACCCAAGGACAAGACAGGGGTTAATCGAGTTGGTGAAGCATCTGGTGGAACTGCAGTCGGATTACCTCATTGAAGGGTAGCCGCAGAAGACAGAAGACTGCATAGAAGACTATTCGCATGACTCCGGCCCAGAGTCATCATCACTGCAAAACATGCCCTAGTCCTACGGCAGTGTAAATACCATGTAAATAGCTTCTTCTTCATTTTTGTGTGAGAGGGCTCATTAAATAAAGGATGGATTTCCCACTAAATGAGACCCATAGTGTATAAATGTGCATGTGTCCATTTTGCCCCAAACAGTTCGCGCTAGCGATCGAGTCTCCCAGGCAGAAGCAGAGGCTTTATTCTAGCCCCTGCCCAATGGCACACACACGAGGGCCATGACGGAGAGGTGGGAGGGGGGGGAGTGCCGGCCCCAAAGGGGCAGCAACTATCTGCGGGTCTCTAGACCGATCTTGTCCGGGCGAAGGACTGCTGGATCCTGGCATGATTACTCACGTAATGCCGTCACCATGTTTATTTTGAGATAGTTATTTCTAACCCTGCCGAGTCCGCATTTGGACGGTGCAGGAATGAGGTCATCAGCTAGTTTTCTTCCCTGAACTGGTATAGTCCAGGTACACCCTTGAAATTATTGACCGTGTAAATCCTAATTTCGTGGTAATTTCCGAGATGGACTGACCTATCTCCCGGGCGCCGACTATCATACCACGTTAGAAATCGCTTGAATCCTCATAAGCTGCCATCTGAACTGCGAATGCTACTACTTCAGCTTGCAGAGATATATATACAGGGTGATCAGAATCGACCGCACAATAAACCTACCGGACTTTTCCTCGTGCAGAAAGAAGCCGAAAACTATTGTCCGCTGTCCGATCGGACGTCACATTCCGGAGATATATGATCCGAAAGTTCGTGACGTCCCATCCGGTAAGAATACAGACATTAGAAAAAACGTATCCAATCACTTTGACAGAAAACATATAAGTTATTGATGTGCACCGCTACAACACAAATGATGAAACACTTGGATTCGTGTCAGATTACAGCATGTGTTCAAAATGACTCCGTTGTAGTACGTGTAACGTACCAGGAGATGTGACGTACCTGCCAGAAGGACGCACACGACATAAAGGCAGATAGGAATCAGAATAAAATGTCCGCGTAGCTCAATTGGTAGAGCAACTTATTCCGGAATGAGTGGACTCGGGTTCGAATCCTGGCGCGGATAGAAATGACGGAGAAATTCACTTCGTTATAATGGCGCCCGAACTATCCGGATGACCCGACCGTTCACAGTCTCGCAATGGTGTGATGTTATTTCCACACCGCGAGATAGGAAAAATAAGAGCAGCACTTCAAATAAAAAAAAAAAAAAATAAGAGGGAGATGATGTAACGTACCAGGAGATGTGACGTACCTGCCAGAAGGACGCACACGACATAAAGGCAGATAGGAATCAGAATAAAATGTCCGCGTAGCTCAATTGGTAGAGCAACGTATTCCGGAATGAGTGGACTCGGGTTCGAATCCTGGCGCGGATAGAAATGACGGAGAAATTCACTTCGTTATATGCGGAACAGGCAGCAGCCCGCCGAGGAATAGACATCTGCACGCGTTGCAGCATAGCAGGAGTTACAGTTGTGAGGGCCGCGTGTAAGGTGGCCACTAGGTCGTGCGGGCTGTTGACAGGCCGTCGATATACCAGTTCCTTTAGATGACCTCAGAGGAAGAAGTCCAATGGGTTAAGATCCGGCGATCTAGTGGGCCATGCGACAGGACCACCACGGCCAAGCCATCGACCGGGATATTCCGTATCCAGCCACTGGCAAACATTTGCAGCGTAATGCGTCGGTGCTCCATCATGCTGGAACCAAGAATTGCTGAGAAAAGTCAATGGTACGTTTTCCAGTAAGTCCAACAGAACATCACGTAAGAACACCATGTAGTGGCAGCTGTGACACGTTCGGGAAGAAGATATGGTCCCACAAGGATATCGCCCACAGTACCACACCAGTATTAACACCCCACCGGACCTGGTGAGCGTGTTCAAGTGTTGCGTGCGGACTGTCCAATGCCCCAAAATGATTATTGTGTGTGTGTTGCAGATACCCTGCCGTGAAAACCTTGCTTCATCAGTCCACAAGAACGGGCGGATGAACCTATTATCGGCATAATGTTGCTGTAGCAGCCACTCACAGTATGCCTGTCTTCGAGGATAATCCTGTGGTAATAGGCCTTTGCACCCGTGTGATCTGATATGGATGCAGGTCTTCGTCGTGTAGAACGGCCAGTACGATACTTTGGTGCACACCGAACTGTCGCGCGATCGCACGGCTGCTGGTCGTTGGCTCCTCCTTTATGAACTCTAGTATGGCGTCATCGAGGGATGGTGTTCTCACACATGGTCGAGCGCTACTGTCTACACTTGGAGGTGGTGCGACATTGTCTGTGTCTCGCATTCGAGCGTCAAGCCGCCGTATGACCTGGGATTCCGGGTGCCGCCGTGCTGGGTGTCGCTCGCTTTAGACTCTTGCTACACGCAATGCTGAACCATGACGTTCCCCAATAGGAGATACATGTCACGATACTCTCTCAAACTGTACGACATATCGCTACCCACACTACTGTCAAATGTACCAACGCAGTATGAGCTTACCTGCTACCGTCGCCAACACTTTATATCCCTACGCAGGCGTACAACTGATGGTTTCACGTTACCACGTCCTTCGATTCTGCATACCCACCCCGTGCCACATTTTAAAAATATTGATTGCCTTTTTTTTTCTTTATTTTTTTTAATTGGAGGTTTAACGACCACCGTGAGCAACTCAGTGGGCTATAAGTAGTTGCCTGTCCTGAATTTAGGACCACTGGTTAAAGGGAAGGGAGAGAGTCAGTGCCGTAGGACAAACACAACATCCATGTTTCACCGGAATTCGAACCCAAACCCCTTTCGGATAAATGATCAGAAGCCATCGCCCTATTCCACTGCACCACCGGGGCGTCTGATTTCCTTGTGATACGTGCGTCTGTATAACTATCCACGTCGCTCTTCAACGAGCATATGCGTTACCAGATGTGACGTCACGAAACTTTCGGTACGTATATCTCTGGAATGCGACGTCCAATCGGACAACGGACAACGGTTTTTGGCTTCTTTTTCCACGAGGAATCGTCGGGTAGGTTTATTGTGTGGTCGATTCTGATCACCTTGTATATATACACATTGTTTTCTTGAAGTTTAACGACCACCGTGAGCAACTCAATGGGCTAAAAGCAGTTGCCCATCCCTAAATCCGTGCTAACTGGTTTGAGGAAACGGAAACAGCCAGTGCTGTAAGACAAACAAAACATCCATGTCTCACTGAGATTCGAACCAGGACCCATATCGGAGGCATGGTCAGAAGCATACATCGTTTGCTGACGTTGCCATTTACCGCATGGGAGTGGTGGTATATAATGGAAATGGTAGCGCCCTTCCCAGTTTTTTTTAGCACTTCAGTGTATATTCCTTTTGAAACATAACATCACTGGTTGGAAACATGCTGCGTAGTAAAGTAAATCAGGAAGTACTGCAGTATAAAGGAAACGTGTAAGAAAAGATAAAAACAATATTAAGTGCGAAGAAATTAAATTCACTTAAGCGAATTTCTCAGGTTCATATGTTGAGGGCGGAGAATAAAAGCGGAGGCAGTTTCATCTGCTGCTTCGTGCATATGTTTGCAGCAGAAGCAACGTGGTGATTTCTTCTTCGCAGACCATCATTAATACTGTTTCATCATGACGCAGGCGGGCAGTGATCCCCATTGGGTAGTGGCATGAGTTAAGGGAATGATGGATCAGTACGGAGAAAAAGCGAATAATATTATTACCAAATGGCAGACGCCTTGCAGCATGGCAAAACTCACTTCTCGCAACACACCAGCGGAAGTAATAAATCTACCTTCAAAGCAAGTTTAAGACATTAAGACTGTTGATTCTTCAGATGGTTCCCAACTTTATTCGAGAAAGAAGACGTACATATTTTTCGGAAATGCACGTGATGATGGTAATATTTTGCTTTTTCGTTTTGCACTTCGTTCTGTGTGGTGATATAAACTCTACTAGAAAGAAAACGTATTCACGGCGTAATATATTATAGCACGTCTTTTGAAAAAAGGAACGTGCTTATAATATCACTATGTCCGTTCATCCGCCTATGGACACCATATATCTGCAAATACATCGATGAGCCATTACATTATGACCAGCCCCAGCCTAGAGAAATGAGCACGCCTGAAGACCGAACAGTGGCGCAGGTGAAGTTCACAGAGCCAGTATACATACAACCCGAGGAGCGACTTTCGGTCAGTAGAGTGTTCGGAGTCAGAATGGAAAAAGCTGCCGATTTATCGGAGTGTGATAAAAGACAAATTGTGATGGCACGGCGCCTTGGGACAACGATCTCTGAAACGGCGCTGCCTGTGGGTTGGTCACGTGCCGCTGCAGTGAGTACGTATCAAAAGTGATGCACAGATGGCCAAACGACAACATGTCGTCCGCAGCTCATTGGTGCCAGAGGGGGAGCGGAGACTGTGGCGCATTGTTCACAGCTTCCGCAGAGACACAGTGCGACAAATCACTCGCAGCTACAATAGTGGTGATCAAGGCAATGTGTCACAGCACACAGTTCATCACAGTCTTCTGCGCATGGGCCTGCGTAGCCGAAGACTCAGCCGGTTCCCCATGCTCACTGCACGTCATCGCAAACAACGCATGAAATGGCCCGAAGATCATCAAGATTGGACCGTGGATTATCAGAAGAAAGTGTCCTGGTCTGACGAATCAAGATTCCTGGTGCATCACGTAGACGGCCGAGCGCGAATACGCCGATTACCAACTGAGGCTATGGCAACTGGATGAACTGTTGAGCGGAAACAGGCATGAGACGGTGGTTTTATGCTGTGGGCGATGTTTTCTTGGGACACTTTAAGCTCCATTATCGCAACAGCACAATGCCTGACAGCTGTCAGGTATCTGAAAATCGTTGCGGACCAAGTTCACTCATTCATGGCAACTGCTGGTGATGGTCATTACTAACAGAATAATGCGCCATGCCACACTGTCAGAATCGTCAAGGAATGGTTTGAGGAACATGCTGGTGAATTTCTTTTAATGCCCTGGCTTCCAAATTCACCTCACATGAGCCCAAACGAACATTTGTGGTTCGAATTGGAAAAGCGGGTTGGCGCTTAATCACCACAACCTCGAAATGTGCGGGACGACCTGCTGTTGATATTTTAGTACAGTACCTGATACCCCATGATACCTATCGGCACCTCCTCATCGAATGCTGAGTGGTAGCTGTTTTGCGAGCTAAAGGGGGTTCTACTGCTTGTTAGGTAGGTCGTCATAATGTAATGACTCATCGTGCTCACTGGTGTTAAAAATTAACGTGACAAATACAAAATCATGGATAACGCAACATCCGCACGATAGAGTTGATACGGACATACATATTTTGATAACGCGGCGATGCACAACAGAAAAGAAATGCCATAACTATATGAGGAGGAAGCATTCATGGAAGTCCAAAACTGATGCAGCAAGTGGCGCGGATTTATAAGTGTCTAAAGGAGTGTGATTACCCTGCATGGCAATACAGCTGTTACAACGAGCTCTCATGCTGTTTGCAGGGCTGTAAATTATAAGTTAAGGCAATAAGGGCTGCTCCTCCACCTAGGCACGTCAGAGTCACGAGAAGGTTCTGTGAGGGGGTTGCCAGCTTGCAATTGCCTCACCTAAGACATCCAAGACGGGTTCATGTCCGGAGATCTCCACTGCCACTTCATCCTGGGAATATCCTCAATCTCCAGGTATTCGAAAACAAGCCGAGCCCTATGGGGACGAGTGCTATCGTCCATACAAAAGACCTTGGGTTCAACAGCTCCACTGAAAACCATACATATGGCACTACGATGCCATTGCCATCCCTATAGTGTGCAGCTGTCAGAGTGCCTCCTGGAAACACATGCAGCGGGGTGCGTCCATCCAACATGATGCCATCCCAAACCAGGTGTAGTCCACCACCGTAGTGGTCTATTTCCCTAATCTTGGAGGGAAAATTTCGGTCTCTCTCCAAATGCACACATACACGGCTCGGATCGTCACACATTTGTTCCAGGAGTACAAAAGTGACTTTAAAATGCTACAGATGCTTCCACAGACTCAGAATGAAACCCAGTTGAACACCTGTGGGATGAAGTTGAGAGAGCTATTTGTAACAGTGATCCTCCTACAGTGAGCATTCGGGAGTTGTTGGATATCTACTTGGCTGAACATACCCGTAGAACGGTATCAGCACCTCGTTGAATCCATACCACATCAAATCGAGGCTATTGTAAAGGCCAAGGGCTGAGCACCACGTTATGAAGTACGTATTTCCAATAATTTGCTACTTCAGTGCATATTGCTCCTGGGGTTGTGTGTTGTGCTTCGACTTGGTTGTGGGATTAGGCATTAACCTGCAGTTGTGCAGCCGATGTGTACATAAAGCCTCATTGGCCGGTGAAAGGATTCGAACTCACATCTGCCTTCTGCGGTGGAAGCTGCAAGAGGTCTGCACGGACCTTATTTGGTGAGCCCGGTCTGGCTCAAGCGCGTGCGTTTAGGGCCCCGCCGGTTTCAGATATTAGACACTTAACTCGGCCCAGCCCGGCCCGTCAATTGCAACTATTATTTAGGCCCGGCCCGTGGTGTCTCATTTTGTATTATTCCGTCTTTCTATTGTATTTTATTAAATAGTGAAAATTAAATAAGGAAATGAGATATTGTTGAAAATATTTAGTTGAACGTAAGCCTAAAAATATTAAATAAACTTAGCAATTATCGAAGAATGTAACCTTTAAAGAGAAAAAAAAAGACTTTCTCTGAACTAGTGCAAGCTGTAACATGGCAAAAGTAAATACCAATGCCGTTTAAGGATAGGAGAAACAATCGATGTCGTCCCACTTTCTCCCATTTTCCACATACCACCCCACTACAGACTTATGCGGCACTCTAATTCATCCCATAGGTACTCTATGGGATTAAGATCAGGGCTCTGTGCTGGCCAGTCCACGCACGATACGGAATTATCGTCAAACCACGCCGTAACAGTCTTAGCTGTATGGCTCGGTGCATTATCCTGCTGGTACCAGCAAGACTCGGTTCAATAGTATTGCCACAGAGTTGGTATGGCATAATTGTCCAGAATATCGAGATAGACGTGCTGGTTAACAGGTTTGCCCACGATAACCAATGGGCCGGGACCATACCACGAAAAGCACCCCCACACGAGTACACTTCCAGCTCCAAACTGGACCGTAGGAATAGTATGCTGTCTTAAATAGCGTTCCCCTGGCTGCCGCCATACCCACACACGGCCATCAGACTGATGGATCGTGTAACTGGATTCATCAGTCCATAGGACCCGTTTCCATTGATCTAAGGTGTACGATAAATGTTTTTTACACCATGCTAAACGACGAATAGCATTCCGAGTGGAGGTGAAAAGCTTATGGGCAGCCGCACGACAACGTAACCCATGGAATGAAGTTTACTGCGAATGGTACGTGTACATACCAAAGTTCCAGCATATTAACTCACCTGTACACTCAGGTCTTGTGCAGTACCCCGTCGATTAGCTGTAACAACTCTCCTAAAGCTCCCACGTCCTCTATCACTGATTTTCTTTGGTCTGCCGGTACGACTTGCTGCCATGAGTCTTCCACTTATTCAGTACATCCAAAACAGTTGACTTGGGTATATTTAAACGCCTCTCTGTTTCTCTTACGGACAACCCACTAATATAACACCCAACAATCTTTCCTTTCTCAAAGTCAGTTCTGTCCCGCCACGACATTTTCACTCAACCACACATTGCGATATGATTGCGGTCAACCGCATGCTTGTTTTAAAACGGTCTGCAGCTGTACCGCGGATTTGAACAACGCAGCGCATCCGTTCATTTGCTTTTGAAGGCGTGTCCGGTGACTTTTGTCAATATAGTGTACAGTCATTTGGGGTTATGTCGTATCCAGTGGCAGTGCACATTCGTCAGGTGCTCAGAGCCTATGTAACAATGGCGCGGAAAATCACGGCGGGGGTGGAGGGGAGGAGGGGGGACTTAAATACTGCTGATGTCCATAATTCATGGCGGTAATGAGCTGTCTCCATGACGTTGGTACACACGCTGGTGTTTCATTATTACAACATTGTGTTCGATACTTATAAATATATAGGCTTTCGGCAAATAATGCAGTTCTTTTGGTCCTTGTTCGTAGTAATTACATACGCGTCACGCCGTGGCGGGAGATGGATGCCGCCAATCACCATGCGGGCAAGTGCAGTGTTAGAGGCGCGAACTCTGGTGCTATATTGTTGCTCGGCCATCCTGATACGCAGTGTTTGCAGGGTGGAGCCTGTGTACCTTTTATTACCATGCTGTGGGTCTTTTCCCTTCATTGGTGCGCAATACACTCCGGATTTTCCCGTCTGGAGCGTGTTGTCTCGATCTTTCCGTATTAGTTGACACAGATTGGATGGCGAATCTCCAAAGTCAACATCATACTTTTACAAACATTACGCAAAACATTCTTAATCGACGGTTGGTATGCCACAGAGGTGACGAATCTTTTTGGGCTGCTATTCCTGGCTAAGGGCGTAAATGTTTTTCTCGCCCCTTGTGATACTAATTGTAGGTAGTATTTTAACGATGTACAATGCTTTTACAAAAAAATGAAGATTTATCGATTGATGTGGAAAAGCTGGAGATAACAGATACCTACGTTTATCTTAGACAGCAGATATCAAGTGAGGGTCACATTGATAAAGAACTTAATCGGCGTATAAAACTTGCCTGGAGAGCTTTCGGAAGAAAGAGTATGGTTTTCAAGAGCAATATGCCATTATGTCTCAAAAGAAAAGTGTTTGATCAATGCATTCTTCCAGTGCTTACGTATGGTGCAGAGACGTGGACCTTAACTAAAAGAGACATACAAAGGCTGCAGACAACTCAAAGATGCATGGAGAGGTGCATGCTTGGTTTAACCAGGAGAGATAAGACGAGGAACTCGTGGATCCGAAAAATGACAAGATTGGAAGACATCGTGATCAGAGTAAAATCCCTGAAATGGCAATGGGCTGGACATATTGCCAGGACAGACCATCGATGGACAGCCGAAATTTTAGACTGGATTCCAAGGGACAGGAAAAGACCCAGAGGGAGACCACATGTGAGATGGGTGGATCAAATTCGGAAGTATGCGGGAGTAACATGGAGGAGACTGGCACAAGACAGACTGTTGTGGAAGAAACTTGGGGAGACCTTCGTCCAGCAGTGGATTGATAATGGTTGACAATGATGATGATGATGATGTTAACGATTAAATTCTTTTACCTTATGTGTAGACCGTGTCTAGCTAGCATGTGGATTACCGTGTATAAACAGTGTTTGTGTGTATTTTGGTCGACTGTCGTTGAGCCCCTCCACTTTTCTACGCATATCAAGCTCATCACGTTTGTACTGGCGTTTTCACAATGGTGTCAGTATCGAAAACCATTGAAGAAAGCACAAGATTTGCCTTCTGAATTTTCAGACAACACTCTAAGATCCATTTGGTTTAAATAAAATCTCTAGATGTAAAAAGAGCACTGTGCGACAGAATTTTACAAGAACAAATGAACAAAGTAATGACTCTCACCCTTTGTACAAAAGTAACACGCAATTAGTTTGCCTCCCTCTCAATATTCCCTCTAACCGGCCGTGGGCAATGCCCGCCTAACCCAATGAGCTGGGCAGGCATCAAAACCACTTGGGCAAACAATTTTATTTTCTCAGCTTCTCTTACTAATGCAGTAGAAGTTGGAACTTGGATTGGAACCCTAATTTTTTCTAATCCCCCCACTTTTATCACCGTTCTTTCCGCAATTGATTTTAAATAAAAAAGTATTAAAGAATTCATTAACCAAAATTTTCATTTTATAAAAAGGGAGAAGCTCAAATTTACTTCTGGAATAAAAGCACTGGAAATTAAGAAAAGCATGTTCACGCATAATACACAGTTTCTGTGATTGGCTGGCGCTGGTGTGTTGTTTTGAGAAAAGACTTAAAATGTGCCTCCTTCTCGGAGTGGGAAAATCCCTAATCCGCATTCTCGCGTTCACTATCTGCTCGCACGAGGCTACTTTGCAAAAAGCCTGGAAGAGGACAATGAGACGAACTTAGAAGGAGGCGAAAGGTATTTAAGAAAGTGTTGTTTTGACTTTTGAGAGCTCGAATCTTATTTATTTATTATTATTTTTGCAGGTAATTGATTTTCAATTTATGAAAATTAATTAGGGATTTGGGAACTTTAATTTAAAATGCTTACTGCACGGAGGAAGTCAAGTCACCGCGCGTAGCTTAGAAGGAACATTGCTCCCTCTCCCCTTGCGAATGGGAGAGGCATTTGAGGAATGCTTGCTTGTTCGGATCTGACACAAAATTTTCATTGTACGGAAGTGCCACGACACCAGGTAAAAACACTGTGAGTGTTTCTCCTTACCTCTGTGATTTCACCCTGGGCTATGTCGTGGAAGTAAGTAAAGCCAGAAAAGCAGTTAAAAAGACTTGGAAATTGGGAAACGCAACTTTTTTCTTTCTTTACCATTGCGATAAAATAAATGGGTCGAACTGGCCCGGTCCGGCCCGGCCATAAGTGTCCGGGAAAAGGCCCGTCTCGGCCCGTTGCTTTGTTCTCTAAACTTCAAAAAATCTCGACCTGGCCCGTGCAGACCTATAGCAGCTCTTCTACCGATTGAACTACACTGACAAAGCATATCGCTGCTACTTTACAGTCTTGACATGTGTGTGACCTCTGGGGTAGGTACGTCACATATATCCTTCCCTTGAGGAAGGGCTGGAAAGAAATCGTAGGTATCCGGGTCAGCCGGCAAACCATAGCTCACTGTAGAAGAAGGAATTCTTATTAATTCCAGACGATGTGTGTGGAAGAATCATTACACAAATTTCCCGAATCTCTCGGCCAGGAGATTCATTTTTACGTTCGGGCGCCAATGTGAAAGCTTCATTTGCCGGTGATGGGATTCGAAGCCACGCCTACCTCATCCTGAGTCAACTGTTCCACTGATTGAACTACACAGAGAAATCTTATCGCTGTAACTTCGTCGTCTCGACATGTTCGTCACCTCTGAGGTACGTACGTCACACCTTTTATTTAGTTCATGTTAAAAGTTGTTTTACAGTCATTTGCAAAAGTTTAAGACCTCCTGTTAATTTATTAAATATGAAGATTTTCAAAGAAACAACTAATTACTAGTTAGAGGTATTTGAAAAAATGACACCCACATGAATACTTACATTCTTTAGAACACAAAAAGACCGAAATCAGTACTTTGTGTGGCCACCTTTGTTTACCATAACGGATAGAATACAATGTTGCATACTCTCAATGAGGGATTGTCACTTGAAATGTCTTTGCACCACACGTACTTTATCGCGTCAATCACAGCTTGGGAATTTGATTGCTGTTTTTCTGCTACCTTGTCTTTCAAAATGGTCCACAAATTTTCGATGGACTCAAGGTCGGGACTATAACCGGGTCAGTCAAGCAGAGTTATGTTTTTCCTCTGCAGGTAGTCTTTTTCTGTCTTTGATCTGTGGCATGGAGCACCATCATGCATAAAGATTGTGCATCTGTGCATTTGCATATGAGTTGACAGCTTCTCACGTGCCATTTCAACATAAAAAGAATCAGTCATGGTAGTGCCTGTCGGCAAAAAGGATAATGAAGCAGTACCGGATGCTGACATAGCACCCCATATCATCTGACTAGGCGGATGTCTCACGGTGCTAACGGTGTATTTTCCAACAAACCTTTTGCTTTTTGGTCATCGAACATGTGCTTAACGTGATTCAAATTAACGCACAGTTGATTCATCGGAAAAAAAGGACTTGGCTCCAAGTTTCAGCAGTCCACGATTGATGACGCTTCGCAAACTGGAGTCATTTCTTTTTCATGACAGAGGTTAGCCTAGGTTTATACGCAGGTTTATAACACTTTAATCCAAAATCTTTACTAAGACGCCGGGAAACAGTACAGACACTGATATCAGACCCTTTTGAATATAGAAAGGCTTTGAGTCTCTTGCACAACTGCCGCATCTGGGCCACGGAACATCCCCGAGCAGTCGTTGAAGCGCCACTTCATCAGCCGAAAGTGACAGTGTGGTGTGGTTTCACGGCTTCCTTCATTATCGGTCCTTTTTTTCTTTGAAGAGGTCTGCGGCACCTCCTTCGAAACCGTTTCAGTGAGAGGTGCACGATATGCGAACATGTAACGAACTTACGCTATCCCTAGCTTGCGAGAGCGGGATGCAGTGAATCTGTGCACATTTATGCAGGATGGAGCACCACCCCACATCGCATGTTCCGTTAAGCAACTGCTGCAAGGGACGTTTGGCACAAATCGTGTGTTGCGTCGACAATTTCCGAAGGCCTAGCCTACTCGGTCACCAGACCTGACACCCTGCGATTTCTGGCTCTGGGGTTACCTAAGATCAGAAGTGTACAGATGTCGCCACACTTCATTGGCCATGCTGAAAGATCCCATTAGTCACCATGTGGCAGCTATACCACCGGACATGCTATTCAATGCCGTCCATGGTGTTTTCTCTCGTCTGCAGGCAGTGCTGGAACAGGACGGCCATCACATTGAACACATGGTACAATGAGGTGTCTAACCTGGTACAATCAGGGGTCTATTTTTCTCGACACTTCCAACCTGTGCTTGCTGCGCCATCTGGCGATGAAAAATGTAAGTAAAATGAGTAAAAATTTATGTGATTTCATAAAAAACCCGATGTCATTCTGATCATTTCTACGTAACGCGCGTTTCCCTACTCTCAAAACTCCGCGAGTTATTACGTTTTCAAAATGTGCAAGAATTTTGGATCACCCTGTACAACGGTATTAACGCATTTACATGTGCAATTTATTGTGTGTGTGTGTGTGCAACCTTGGGCTTTTAGGAATATTTCATCGTTCTACGTGCGGTGTATAACTTTATTTAATTTCATGCTGCATTTACCGGTCATTGCAATATTTATTGCTTTTCAGCTGTGTATGCCTTTACAAACATTTCTTTTCTAGTTGTTAACAAACGGATGATGACATTGTGTGCAGACAACAACGATAAGGAATAGGAGGCTGAAAGGAAAAGCCAGACTGCATCAAAAATGTATTCCTAAATGATCGGACTGATGAAAGGAAGAAATCTTTGGGGCTACCTCGAAAACATTTCTAAATGCACTCTCTAAATATTGTAGAACCGTTTAACCATATATTTTGATATCTTCAGAAATGTTGTTTCTCCTAAATAGTTTTACAGAAATTGGACAAAACATAAGAAAGAACCTTGTCTTCCTTTTTAGAGTAAATGAAATTAACTTATGTCTGATAGACCTCTTCAAGTCACAGTACATGATGCCAAAGAACTTCCTGTCATGTATTTCGTCCAAGTTTTATATGGACAGTTTCGTTTCCAGAAAGTGCTCTTAGTAAAAACGAATTTTATTGGCATGTTTCCATGTCGTCTGGAGAGCACTCAGTGTCTCTTTTCGAAATTTTCAGTTGGTTCTGTCATTGAAGCTAAAAAACAAATAAAATAAAAAAATAAAAATAAATAAATTACAGCAGTTTTCCTGAAAATATTCCAAACTCTGGCGTTCTATTTATTCTTGCCTCGTTTTCGTTTGACAGCTTCTTTGTGTAGCTCTTCTGAAAGCATATCTTTTTTTCCTTGTTCCTTGGTTATGTTGCTCTAGTTTACGTTTGCTAGTTCACGGACATTAAAGAAATCCGTTATTTTTCTATAGTTTAAAGAATGAAGTTTTTTAAAATGTTGTTTTTGTGCTGCTTTGTTTACCGTGAATCAGTTTCACCCATACAGAAGTCAATGATAGCAATTACTCTTCCTTTCAAAGAAATTGAAAGTTTCACAATTTTTCGGAATTTATTTCTAAAGTAGTTTCATTTTTTGCTGATAAGTACACACGCCGGCCTCTGAATTAGAAACAGCTATGCAAAATATGTGCTCACGTGCGTCCCTACGTAATTTAGGCAAGTATTTAAGATTGCTGCTTCCGTTGGCTCGTATCATACGGGATAGAATTTTTTTTTTAAATCAGGCATTAAGAAGCAGAGATATCATCATTACAGTAATTTATATTAACGTCCCTTAGTGGCAAAAACTAAGTATCATTTTGAGAAGAAAAAGAAATTTTCTATTTAGATAGCCAGAAACGAAGATACGATTGCAAACATGTTAAAAACAGATTCACTTACGCCCCCTAGTGGTAAAAAAGCTTTTTGTCACAAAATATTGTGAAATGCATACAAAACCCAATGCAAAATATATTTTTAAATCTGATTCTAGACGCAGAAGTATCGGGAAAATACAATACAAATTTATGGAGACTAGCGGTAACGTTATTTCAAGTAGAAACTCTACGTAAAAGGGCCTTCGTGAAAAACAGTATCAGATGGCAAAAAGGCTTTTTTGAATCAATCCTTTTTTGTTTTCGAAGCAGTTGTGCAGAGTAAAATACACTGGTCACAACAGGACGGTAGCAAGCTTTTCTCATTTGGGAGGGCAAGACTTGATATTACGCCCATCTGAGTACAAAATTACGCCCCTTCGAGTTCCACTCAAATACATTGTTTTTACTTTTTGACACATCGTCGTTATTGGAAAGTATTATGATCGCTCAAAAATCGCATTTCAGGTTTTTGACATAATTTTATTAAAAATGTGCAAACTAGGTAAATACCAAGAACTACAGGTTGTAAATGCCAAGTAAAGTGTAAAAATTATGTGAACGCCAACAACACAGCACTCTACGGAAATGCAGAACGAAAAACAAACCAGCGCAGAACAAATGAGAATCGGATAGTGAACTTAACAATAGGAAGGAACTTTACGGGTAAGGCTCGGAGACATTCGTTTCTAGGTTAAACGCTCAGAGAACTTTCTGTGACAGAGATGATTAAATAGATCTTTTTCCCAACAACATGTTTGGAAAGGTTGTAACGTACCAGGAGATGTGACGTACCTGCCAGAAGGACGCACACGACATAAAGGCAGATAGGAATCAGAATAAAACGTCCGCGTAGCTTAATTGGTAGAGCAACTTATTCCGGAATGAGTGGACCCGGGTTCGAACCCCGGCGCGGATAAAAATGACGGAGAAATTTACTTCGTTATAATGGCGCCCGAACTATCCGGATGACCCGACCGTTCAAAATCTCGCATTGGTGTGATGTTCTTTCCACACCGCGAGATAGGAAAAATATGAGCAGCACTTCGAAAGAAAAAAAAAGAAAAATAAGGGGGAGATGATGTAACGTACCAGGAGATGTGACGTACCTGCCAGAAGGACGCACACGACATAAAGGCAGATAGGAATCAGAATAAAACGTCCGCGTAGCTTAATTGGTAGAGCAACTTATTCCGGAATGAGTGGACCCGGGTTCGAACCCCGGCGCGGATAAAAATGACGGAGAAATTCACTTCGTTATAAGGTAATGGAAGTAAGAGTTTATACATATCAACATATTGTTTGCTATGCCTTCATTTACTGTTTCGGAAAATTCCCTTCACGGATATGAGATATGAGATGTTCACCCTTCAAAATGTATTTTATTTTGTACCCTAGTTAACTGCATGGAATACAGTATCAGACCAAGGCCGTCTAGAAAACACAAGGCCATGATATTAGAGAGATCAGTTCCCTCCGCTTGTGACGTCACTTTCATGTTACCCGGCCTGCCTGATACGTCGGCGTTGTGTTTGACGTCATACACGGCAGCGTTGAAACCACTCGGAAGTCTTGGTTTCCGCGTGACGTCACCAAAAGAGGGAACTCGTCTCTCTAATGCAATGACTGTGCATTTTCTAGAAGACCTTGATGAGGCAAACCAAAGTCTTTAAAAAGAAAATACTGAAGGGTATAATTTTCTTTTTTAGCTACACAATTTCGATTTTTTACATCCCCGGAGTATGAATTTACGCCCCTTGAATGGCTATTCTGGGAGGGGCTGCCGCCCTCCATGCCCTCCCGGTAGCTGCGGCCCTGGGTCACAAAAAGTTAGAACGTTGCATGAAATGAAGGATGTATGATTTGACCCAAGTAAAACACATTGCAATAACATTAGTGACTCTACGTAACACAATAAATTGTTTTCGTTAAACGCACGACAAAGAGCGCGTTCACAAAAACAACTTATTGTGCAGTTTCTACACACAACAAAGTAGCACTGAATATAGACAAAAGGGTAAATTCGGAGAATGCCCATACCTCTGGATTTCAGTATCCGGTAACACTACCTATGTCTCAAAGAACGTCTTTATACCTACGTGGCAAACTTGCAATGACATTATTGACGAGTGTCTGGGGAAGATCATTCCATATTACAGGCACCATGTTACGGAGGTCTGCCAGTACACTGGGGTACGGAACGTGGTTGTCCAGAAGTCGCTGTACAACGTCCCAAATGTTCTCAATATGATTAAGGTCAGAAGACCTCGAAGGCAGCTGCAGCGATTCAGTCCCATGATTTCCCAGCTCCTTAATCAGGCTCCAGGCAAGGTGACTGGTTGCATTGTCATAAAAAAAGGAATGCATGTTCAATAGCAGTGTGAAACGGTGTCACAGTGTGCAAAATTATCTCTTTTCGGTACACTAAGACATTCATGTTGCCTTGACAAACGTACAAGACAGCAAGGCCATTAAAACACACTCACGTCCACACAAGAACTGGCAGCCGCTGGTAAGGGTGGACGGACCACACATAGTGTAGTTGTATTGTTGTGCAGTATTTCCTCAACACGTGTCGTCATCAAGTATCGGGATAAAGAGCAAAACGGGATTCGTCTGTGAAAAGTACATGGTGCCACTGTGTATTCCGTAACGTGTAGTGTTGGACCCAGTTCCTTCTTTGATGACGGTGAGCTCATGTAAATGCTGTACATCTCAGCGGGTTCCTTGCTCTGAGACCGTACTCGTGGAGACTTTTTCGTATTGTTTGAGTACATACTGTGGCGCCAGAAGCAGCTCGAAGTGATTCCTAGAGTTGGCTACTGGTGACACTAGGCCGTCTAGGAGCCCTTACTCTCAGGTAGCAATCTTGTTTCCTGGTGGTTATCCTTGATTCCTGGAGTTGGCTACTGCTGACACTAGGCCGTCTTGGAGCACTTACTCTTAGGAAGCCATCTTGATAAATGGTGGTTATCCTTGGGCTACCACTCCTGGGACGATCTGCAACAATTCCATGCCGTGGAAATCTTGTGTGCAGCGGACTTACTACACTTTGTGAGACTCGTAAAGCAGCTGCCATATCGATCGCCGTACACTTGCTTGTAACATGCCAACAGCCTTATTTCTGTTGTCAATGCTTTGAGGTGGACGTCAAGTGAAAATGCGCCGTTATACTTGCAATGGTGAAAATTAAGTTACATAAATTCACTTACAAGATATGCGTCCTGACTCGTGAAAATTGGGACACGAATGAAGAAGACACTGAGAAAATAATTAAAGGGAATATTTCAAAATTAAATTCCCGCGTGTTGGAGTTGTGTTGCGTATCGTTAATAGGTGGCGCTCTATGTACGTCAAGTGCTGGAAACGTGGCACTTCCTTACCTTTTTTCTTGAATACCGAAAGTTTTCATAGAAACAATAATAACTGTGCTGCTATAGACTGTTGTTTAGGATGTCAGTAATTATTTAAACCACTTACATTACAGTTTATTGGCTTTACTACCGGCAAATTAACGTAAATCAGAAATCAGATGCTGGTGATCTAACATGCTGACCGAAGCGTTTTTAGAAATCACCATCTGATAAGGGCAAGACCTCATAAAATTCACTTACAAAACTAAGACCCCCACAAGAAGGGGTCGCAGAAAAGCACGATTTTCAGCCCTATTTCTGAGCAGAAGGCTACATTGGATATTCCTTTATCTCCACCTTAAACGTCGTCTGGAAATCATTTCAGGTTAATCCCACACTGAAGGCAACACATTAAGCAAACTTCTAGACCAAGCCCTGAAACGACCCGTTTTCCACTTCTCGGTTATCCTTGGGCAACCACACCGGTACCTTTACCGGAGCTCGAACGCCACGTGCTGTGTTGTTAGGATGTTAATTTACATACGAGCTAGCCACTCACGATGATAACCTATCTCTAGTAGTCATCAAATTTGCATATCACCACGCTTTCCCTTCAAAACCGCAATATCTCTAACTTTTTTTGATTAAAGGTTTAACGACCACCGTGAGAAACTCAACGGGTTATAAGCAGTCGCCCGTCCATAATTTAGGATCACTGGTTCCAGGGAAGGGTGAGAGCCAGTGCTGAAAGACAAACACAACATCCATGCCTCACGGGATTTGAACCCGGACCCTTCTCAGACGAATGGTCATAAGCCATCTTTTAGATCACTGCGCCACCGAGGCGGCCTCTTAACTTTTTGTGCCCAGTGTATATTGTGTAATTAAGGTGTTTCTACGTAAAATTTCTACCTTATGTTTCCAATGGTAAAACGTCTTCACATATTTTCTTCGCAATTAATGTATTCCCAAGGATGAACATTTGCACATCGATAAAACTAACTTTAAGTTAGAGCATGGGATACTTAATACTTGCTAAAACACAACCATAATTATATTAAAAATCAATCACTTTTTAGGGTAATATTCAGACCTATTAATAGATGGCGCGACCTATACATTGATGACGTCAGTAGTCAAACAAATGTTGGATTGTTTAGTTATCGTTATGTTTTAGCAAGTATCCCGTGCTATAAAATAAATTTAGTTTTATCGATGTGCAAATTTTCATCCTTGGGAATACGTTAATCGCGAAGAAAATACAGTATGTAAAGAAGTTTTACCATTGGAAACATAAGGCAGAGAATTTAGGTGGAACGATCTTAATAGTAAGCGCATTTACGCCTCCTAGAAGTAAAGTTATGCATAGAAAAAGACCAAATGACATGGATCATCGGTCTTGCAGTTTAGGACTTCGACTGTTAAAAGATTTTTTTAAATCGGATTAACAGTTGCAAATATATGGTGTCCACAGACATGCGGACGGATATAGTGATACTTTGCGCACTTACGCTTTTTCAAAAGACGTGCTAAAAAGTAATGTGGTAACGCAATTGTGTTCACCTCTTAAAATCAATTCAGCTATGTTGATAGAAAATTATTAGTATCCTGTAGTACAATTCCAGATTGAAAATGAAATTTCATTGTTCTATTGCTTTAAACATAGATACACCGATGAGCCATTATGTTATGACCACCCCCAGCCTAGAGAAATGAGCGCGCATGGAGACCGAACGGTGGCGCAGGTGAAGTTCACAGAGCAGTATACACTGAAGAGCAATTGAATTAGAGATACCTGTCTAGTAACGTGTAGCACCACCTTTCGTCCTGATGACGGCGGCGATTCGTCTCGGCATATACTCGACAAGACACCGGAAGCGCGGGAAGCCATACGGATCCACGACCCCTGAACAAGCTCCCACAGCTCGCGAAGATTTGATGGTGGGGGTCAGAGCCACGAACATCTCTCTCGATGGCATCCCAGATATGCTCGATTTAATTAAGGTTAGGTGACCCAGCTGGCCAAGGAAGCGAGGTCACGTCGGTGGAGTGTTTATCCAACCATTCGGATACAATTCGGTAGCGATGGCACAGTGCATTGTCTTGTTGCAGGATGAGGTCCCCAGTGGGATTTGAAGAGAGACACACAAACGGGAGCAAATGGTCGTCCAGGATATCCCGGTAACGTTGACCTGTGAGGGACGATGTACACGCACCAGGGATCCCATTTCAGTCCACGTAAACAGTCCCCAGACGAGAATGCCATCCTCACCAGCTTGAAGAGTACCCTGCTGGCAAGAAGGATCCATCGCTTCATGTGGTTTGCGCCGTAGTCGTATCCTGCCATCAGCATGTACCAACGTGAATCTCGACTCATCAGTCTAAGCAACATTTTCCTCATGTCTAGGGTGCAGTGGCGATGTTCCCGCGACCATGAAAATCTTTGCACCCTGGGATGTGCGGTCAGCAGCGGTACCCTCGTGGTACGATGGCTTCTGTACCCCATAGCGAGGAGATGGTTCTGGATGGTGTGGCTGCTTACACATTTTTGTGCATCAGCGTTAAATTGCCGAGTGATTTCTTGCACTGTGGCCCGTCTATCCGCTGTTACAATGCGAGCTAGCAGACGATGACCCCGCTCATCCACACGCTGTTGTCCACGACAGTTGGCCCCATCAGGGGTGGTTTTACCGGATTCGATGTACTCACGGTGCACCCGTGACATAGTGGCTCGTGAAAATCCCAGTGCCTGCACGAATTCCGAGATGGAGCGATCCATTCGTCGGGCCCCGACAATTTGCCCACGATCAAATGCGCTTAGATTCTTCGTCTTACCCATACTGCGTCCGACTCTTACTGATTCCCGTCGCATCACTCCTTATATTGTCGGATCGCTGCATACGTCATGTCGTTTCCGTTTACAGGGCCGCCCACAGCGCCACATTGCATAATGCCAGCTGTCTCTAATTCAATTGCTCTTCAGTGTATATGCAACCCAAGGACCGGCTTTAGTTTAGTAGAGTGTTCGGAGTCAGAATGGGAAAAGCTGCCGCTTTATCGGAGTTTGATAAAGCACAAATTGTGATGGCGCGGTGCCTCGGAACTGCGATCTAGGAAACGAGATAACTTGCGGGTTGTTCACGTGCCGCTGTAGTGAGTACGTAACAAAAGTCGTACATAAATAGCCAAATGACGACGCGCCGTTCTGCCGTGTGTTATCCGTAGCTCATTGACGCCAGAGGGTAGTGGAGACTGTCGCGCATTGTTCACAGCGGTTACAGGGACACAGTACGACAAATCCCCCGCAGCTACAGCCGTGGTGATCAGGGCAATGTGTCACAGAACACAGTTCATCGCAGCCTTCTGCGAGGAGATGGTTCTGCGTAGCCTAAAATCCAGCTGGGTCCCCATGCTCACTGTACGTCATCGCCAACAACGCATGAAATAGGTACAAGATCTTCGAGATTGAACCGTGGATGATTGGAAGAAAGTGGCCTAGTCTATAAAAATCAAGATTCTTGTTGAATCACGTAGACGCCCGAGTGACGATACGCCGATTACCAACGAAGGCTGTGCATCCAGGTGCACTGAGGCTTGTTTCCGCCCAACAGTGCACCTGCATGCATTGTTGGGGGAAACAGGCCGACGGCGGCGATGTTATACTGTGGGCGATGTTATGCTGGGGGCGATGTTATACTGTGGGCGCTGTTATGCTGTGGGCGATGTTTTCTTGGGACACTTTAGGCCTCATTATTCCAGTAGCACAATCCCTGACACCTGTCAGGTATCTGAACATCGTTGCCGACCAAGTTCACCCATTCATGACAACTGTGTTCCCTGCTGGTGATGGATATCACCAACAGGATAATGCGTCATGCCACACTATCGTCAAGGAGTAGTCAGTTGAACGTGCTACTGACTTTCTGTTAGTGCCCTGGTCACCAAATTCACCTGACATGAACCCGATCGAACATTTGTCGTTTGATTTGGAAACGCGGGTTGGCGCTAAATCACCACCACTCCGAAATGTACGGGAACAGGGGGACCTGCTGTTGGCATTATAGTACCTGGTAGCCCTGGATACTATCGCCACCTCATGGAATCGATGCCTTGCCGCGAGGCCTCTGTTTTGCGGGCTAATGGGGTCCTACAGCTTATTAAGTAAGTGGTCAAAATGTAATGGCTCATCGATGTATGCATACGCAAGCTTTTTACTGAAAATATCTTAACAGTGCAATCAATACTTTAGGTGTTACAGCATTCCCAGTAAGTATTTTTATTTTAATTAGTTACATCGCGCTGCAGTATGTTCTGATTTATGTCAGTGTTGGTCATTATGATACTCGGATATAACGCTTAAATATCGCGGTCCCTGCGATGAAGTTACAAATGAGTCCTCCTGTTTATTAACACAACAATCTGCGCCACATCTAACCTTCTGCCATAAAAATATATAACTGATTCACATACACCAAATAGCCAAACATTTTAATGACTTACCTAATATGATGTCGGTCCTCCATTTGCCACCAAACCAGCTCTTACCCGGCGAGGCATAGAAAATACAAGATTTCTAAAGGTGTCTTGTGGTATCTCGTACTAACACGTTACCAGCAGAATATTTAACTATTGTAAGTTACGTGGTTGAGCCGCCGCAGATCGATTTTGCTGCTCCAACACAAAACACAGATGCTCGATTGGAGTGATGTCTGGGGAATTTGGATTAGCTGGAAGTCTTCCTCAAGTTCCGCAGATCGGATTTGCTGTTCCAACACGAACCACAGATGCTCGATTGGATTGATGTCTGGGAATTTGGAATACCTGGAAGCCTTCCTCATGTTCCCCAGATCGGATTTGCTGTTCCAACACAAACCACAGATGCTCGATTGGATTGATGTCTGGGGAATTTGGAATAGCTGGAAGTCTTCCTCATGTTCCGCAGATCGGATTTGCTGTTCCAACACGAACCACAAATGCTCGATTGGATTGATGTCTGGGAAATTCGGAATACTTGGAAGTCTTCCTCATGTTCCGCAGATCGGATTTGCTGTTCCAACACAAACCACAGATGCTCGATTGGATTGATGTCTGGGGAATTTGGAATAGCTGGAAGTCTTCCTCATGTTCCGCAGATCGGATTTGCTGTTCCAACACAAACCACAGATGCTCGATTGGATTGATGTCTGGGGAATTTGGAATACCTGGAAGTCTTCCTCATGTTCCGCAGATCGGATTTGCTGTTCCAACACAAACCACAGATGCTTGATTGGATTGATGTCTGGGGAATTTGGAATACTTGGAAGTCTTCCTCATGTTCCGCAGATCGGATTTGCGGTTTCAACACAAACCACAGATGCTCGATTGGATTGATGTCTGGGGAATTTGGAATACCTGGAAGTCTTCCTCATGTTCCTCAGATCGGATTTGCTGTTCCAACACAAACAACAGATGCTCGATTGGATTGATGTCTGGGGAATTTGGAATACCTGGAGGTCTTCCTCATGTTCCGCAGATCGGATTTGCTGTTCCAACACAAACCACAGATGCTCGATTGGATTGATGTCTGGGGAATTTGGAATACCTGGAAGTCTTCCTCATGTTCCGCAGATCGGATTTGCTCTTCCAACGCAAACCACAGATGCTCGATTGGATTCATGTCTGGGGAATTTGGAATACTTGGAAGTCTTCCTCATGTTCCGCGAACCATTATCGAACAGTCCGGGAAGTGTGGGATCGCGCATTACGCTGCTGAAGGAAGACAGAAGTAGAGGGGAATGCGGTTACCATGAATGGATGTAACTGGTCTGGAAAGAAGTTCAGATTCCCGAAAGCATTATACTTTCTTCACCCAAATTAAAAATTCTACGCTTTAACTAGTTATTCTATGAAATAACAAGGTATTCTATAAATTAACTAATGATAGACAGTTAAAGTGTAAAATAAACAATTTGACTGAATTATACAGCATACAAAATGCTATTTATATAAAGACACAATAAAATCATTTGGTACAACAGGGATTACTAAAATGGCATTTGGAATTGCATAGAACATTATTTCTAAAACAAATACATTTTTGTTGTTGACACACTGCGTTTTACATGAACATTTTTTAAATCCCTAACCGGTACCTAAACTTTGAGCTGTAGCAACCGACCGGAGCGATTTCTCTATATCCGGCACTTCATCGATCTGAATTAGTTTTTGTTCACAGACGCTGAACTGGGATCGGGAATATAGCTGTTTTATGCGGCCGTTTCTTGTTCCCAATTGAAAAAAATCCTTCTTCGGTTATTTTCATGATAACAGATAAAATAGATCTGGCGTCACCCCTTCCTCTGTCAACTTCAGGTACTGGGATACGGACTGTAAGCCCCACAGAGGCTTCAGAATGAGATTTATCTGACATTAGTTTCTTCTTCTTAGCTTGAATTTCCAAACATTCTTTAGAGTTTTCTCTTTCCCTCTGAACATTCAGTTCATTAAAACACAATTTGCAGATCTTCTGTACAACTTTGTCTTCCAAAACATAGTCTTCTAAACATGGCATGTCGACAGGCTCATTACATTTCGAAGAAACTACATTTTCACTGCATTCTTGTGAACAAACTATACATACTTTACTAATGCCATTATTTAACCTAATTTTTTTCAACCAGCACTTCATTCACAGGTTGAGACAAAGTACTCATAAGTTAATATCATTATTATTATACACTATCTACCAACAAGTAATTGGACACCTGTGATAGCAAGGGAAAACGAAGTATATTCACCTTCAATAGTTGGTGGAGCCTCCACGAGCGGCGATTACATCTGCGACCCTCCGGGGCATACTCTCAACCAGGCGTTGTACGACGGCTAGTGGTATTTTCTTCCACTCGGCTTGGAGAAGACAGGTCAGTTCCTTCACCGATTTCGGACGGTGGGGGCACCCCTTAAGTCAACGCTCCAACTCGTCCCAGAGGTGCTCGATAGGGTTAAGATCCGTGCTCTGCGCAGGCCAGTCCATTCGATTAACCTTGTCGTCACCATACCAAGCCAGGGTGGACCTCGCAACATGACAGGTGGCATTGTCATCCTGAAAGTAACATGGTTCCACCCCGTAAAACTGCCACAACGTAGGAAGCGCATGGTCATCCAAAATGGTGCAGTAGGTCTCGGCGTTGAGTCTACCAGGAATTGCGACCAAGGGTTCCGTGCCATACCAGGAGAAACACCCCCATAGCATAGTTCCACCGCCGCCGAACTTCACAGTTGGCACAATACATTCCGGCAGGAGGCATTCTCCAGGCAGACGCCAAACCCAGACCCTGCCATCCGAACGGTAGAGGGTGAACCTTGATTCGTCACTCCAGAGAACCTGTTTCCACTGTTTAACGGTCCACTGTCGACGTTCTTTGCACCACGTTAGCCGAGCTGCGCTATTGGACTTGGTGATCAAAGGCTTGTGGGCGGTAGCACGTCCATGGTACCTGAGCAGATGGGCTTGCTTACGAATGGTATTCATCGAAAGAACACTCCCGGATGCCTGTTGAAACTCCTCACGGATGTGGACCTTCGATTTGGTGCGGTTCTTCCGAATTTCTCTGGCCAGCACCCGTCGGTCTCTAACTGCCAGTTTTATTGGTCTGCCGTGTCGGGGCACATTCCGACAGTCACCTCTAATCTTCCACTTGCCAATCACGTAGGCCACTGTCGATTTTGGATACTTCAACTCGCTGGATATGTCACGTATGGATCGGCCATTTCTGTGATACCCGACGATTACACCTTTCTCGAAATCAGAGAGCTCCGAGCTGCGTGGCATCTTGCATACGACTGGTTGCGTTGTTGTTTCCCACACGATATTTAACGGCGGCGGCCGTGACGTGTATCAGGACCGCAGATATTGTCGATTGCAGCGGTGTCCAATAACTTGTTGGTAGATAGTGTATAACACTTTATAGTGGGTTGAAAATGGTGTGGTATTTCTGACCAGTGGTTCTCACTTTACAGCTTTTTGAATTTGGGATTTATTTACTCGGTTACTTTACATCTTTTTGAATTTGGGATTTATTTACTCGGTTACTTTACATTTTAACGGGATGTAGATCGTTATTCTATGAAATAACTAGTTAAACCATAGAATACAAGTGAGTTTTATGCTTTAACTGACTTGGTCAGTTATTTCATGAAATAACTAGATATTCTATGAAATAACGAATTTCATACTTTAACGAAAACATATATATTCTTTAGTCACAGCAAAGCATGCCATATAGTATGACAAGATTGAAGATACTGTGAGAAACCTGGGATCTAATGGTTCTTCAAGATAAGAAAATCCAAAACGTTTCCAAGCTATATGAGAACACTACTAGGTGGTATACAGATTACACCATAAACATTATACCCAGGCGCCATGAACATTACCCCCATTCAGCTAGTAATCAATCAATGCAAAATACATATAGGTTTAGCATTCATTCAATGGATTGTAACCGTAGGCTAATTGTTTTTAGCGAGAGTTAACATAAATAACTTTTCTTAATATCTTATAAGTTGAACTTCTATCCCTTCGTCTTTCCTGCCTGAGAAGAAATGATGAGACGGTCGCTTTTCTAGTGTTCTGTAGCCGCATTAATCAGGGAAAGAAGAACACTTCCTACTTTGCTGCCTAACACTATTGCTGTCCGATCCGAGAGAATCACGTAGTTTCGGTTAGATTACTTTATGGCTCTGTGAGTGAGTGGTACAAAACGATCTTACCTTTTTACAGCGCCAGAATTCGCATAGGCAGAGTATTTCAAGCACACTGTTTTTTTTTACATCTTCAGGCTTTAATGACGGATTTCTTACGATGGGGCAAAGTGATGTTAACGAGGGGTGTAAAAGAGGGCCAAAGTGACTGCGGAGATGACCGAAGGATCGTCAGGGGTGATACTAGCTCACGAGTTCTTCTTTAGGAAGGGGGAAAAAACGAGTGTTCTGATCTGGCGGTTGAAGAAAAAGATTGGGCCGCCCCGGAGGCGCAGTGGTCTAAGCGATGGCTTCTGATCATTCGTCCGAAAGGGGTCCGGGTTCGAATCCCGTTGAGGCATGGATGTTGTGTTGGTCTTACGGCACTGGCTCTCTCCCTTCCCTGAAACCAGTGACCCTAAATTAGGGACGGGCGACTGCTTATAGCCCATTGAGTTGCTCACGGTGGTCGTTAAACCTCCAAAATAAAAAAAAAAAAAAAAAAAAAAAAGATTGGAGGTAGAATGCGAAGGAGATTGTATTCGGCCTTCCAGAACGAAGGAGAGAACAAGGGGAAATCAAAATTTTGAAAGTCCGATACCTAAAGATGAGACGGAAGCGGGAATTAAATTTGCAAACGAAAACTCAGCAGCTGAGGTAATAGAGGAAAAAGCCTGATAGATGAGCAGGATACGATCCATGCGTAAATAGTATAACAAAACATAAGGAAATAAGGGAAAAAAAAACTTGAAAGTGGTTTTTCCCATAAATGCAGTACGGCAATTAAGTAAGGTGACTGATTTTTTTAAAATCCCGCCAAATACACGCTTGGGAAAGACATGGTTTTTTAAAAAGCCATCTATCAGCTATGCGGTGCCAACAGCGTTTGCGTGAGAATTGCGCAGACGTTTATTTACGCTGTGCATGACGTCATTCGGTGGAAGAACATTGTCGCAGCTTTGTCATGGAGCAAAGAGCAAATATCCTGTTCTGTTTGAAAATCGGTAAAACTACATCTGAGGCAGTTGAATTGCTGTGTGAGGCGTATGACGCTAATTCCAATCTCATTCAACAAAGATTCCAATGATATACACGTTTCGAGGATGGGTGGGAAGATTTGGAAAGTGACGAAAAACCGTAGGAAGGATTTTTTTATTGGAGGTCTAACGAACACAGTGAGCACCTCAATGGGCTATAAGCAGTAGCCCGTCCGTAATTTAGGGCCACTGGTTCCAGGGAAGGCAGTAAGTGAGTGCCGTAAGACAAACACAACATCCATGCGTCACCAAGATTCGAACCCAGACCCCTTTCGGACGAATGAATAGAAGTCATCGCTTAGACCACTGCCCCACCGGGGCGGCTTCACTGCGAGGTCTGAACTCATTGAGAAAATTCGCGAAAGGATTGTGACGTGCCTGCACCGCAAGTGCACATGAGATAAAGGCAGATGGCAATAAGAGCATACGTCCGCGTAGCTCAGGTGAGAGAGCGAATTACTCAGGAGTGAGGGGACCCGTATTCGAAGCTTGGCGTGGACAAAGATGATGGAGAAATTTACTTCGTCATATTGGCACCCAAAATTCCTGGATGACCCGGCTGTTAGGTTTCTCGCAATGGTGTGATGTTCTTTCCACACCGCGAGATAGGAAAAATGAGAAAACCTTCTTCAGCGCTTCGAAAAATAAATATGTGTGATGTTACGTTCCGCGCACCAAACTGACTGGGATTTCTCAAATGCACGTTCTTCATGGGATGACTGCCTACAGCAACACATGGTCCCGGCTGACCCGTGGGTCATGCCCCCGGCCCTCTTTCGGAGGATGTGTGTGTGTGTGTGACGTGCCTGCACCGTAGGACGCAAGTGAGATAAAGGCAGATACTAATGACAGCATACGTCTGCGTAGCTCAGTTGGGAGAGCAACTTAGTCCGGAGTGAGGAGACCCGCTTCGATGTCCGGCGTGGGCAAAGATGATGGAGAAATTTCCTTCGTCATAGGATAAGAAGCGATCGTTTTGTGACCCTGAGGATGCTGGAATGTGAGCTCAGTGTTAATAAGGAGACGATTCGTCAAATTTTAGAGCAGGATTTGGGGGGAAACAAAAAAGTTTGTGTTCATTTTGTTCCTTAAGCTTTGTCAGACGAGTAGAAGCATGTACGAGTGGAGTACACAAAAGACATCCTGATGATTGCAGCAACAATGCAAAATGTTCTCCAAAGCATTGTGGCAGGTGGCGAAACAGGATGCTTTCGTTATAACCCTGAGATGAAGCGTCCGAGTACTCAGTGAAAGTCGCCACAGTCACTCAAAGGAAAGATGATCAGGTTATAGATGTCCAAAATCAAGACAATGCTTGTGTGCTTTTACGACACCAAGGCAGTGGCGGCTTTTCAGGTGAAGTGCTTCTTCACCTATTTTACTTAAAATAAAGTTTTATTCAGTAACTTGTATAATATATTCTTTTTTTGTCTTTATTGTGTTACAAAATACTCAAAATTTTGATAACATATCAATTCACATAGCGCGTTCAATACGGAAAACAAGTCCTCATACGCAAAACAGTGCAAGTGAAGAGTCGAAATGAAAACCCTTGGGCCGCCCCGGTGGCGCAGTTGTCTAAGGCGTTGGCCTATGATCATTCGTCCGTAAGGGGTCCGGGTTCGAATCCCGGTCAGGCATGGATGTTGTGTTTGTCTTACGGCACTGGCTCTTTCCCTTCCCTGGAACCAGTGACCCTAAATTAGGGACGGGCGACTGCTTATAGCCCATTGAGTTGCTCACGGTGGTCGTTAAACCTCCAATAATAAAAAAAAACCCTTGGAAGTCTGCAGCTTTCGACCGAGTTGCTATGTTAACCGTGACGTCAACCTCCCCTATCTGGCGCGCAAGTGAAGTGTTTTATCTTTCGGCGTCGAAGCTCTGCAGATGGAATCGTGACCTGCGAAGGAAATCACGGTGAAACGGGACGGTTTACCCAGGGTATCTTGCAGTGTTGTTGTACACGCTTTTCGAAAGAGATTTGTTTTTTCGTGCGTTGTGATTATTTGTCAAAAAGTCTAGCTGTTACTGTAGTTTCGTGTACAGTTTAGTAGTTAGTGATAGTTTTAATTAAAGTATGTATCCTGTTAACGACATTGTTTGTAATTTATTGCAAACTCCATTTAATCGGTGCAAAGATGAAGATAAAAGAGACATTTTACTTCAAGGACGACCGATGGATTCACTGACAATTGTTGCCAAAAAAGAAATCAAGAAGAGCGGTAAATCTTACAATATTAATTTTAAAAAGTGTTGGTTTACTGATAATAAATGGCTTTGTAGTACTTCTGTGTTACAAAAATTATTTTGTTGGCCCTGCTTCCTTTTTTGTAATAAACATTCGTCGTGGAATAAAGACGGATTCTCAGATTTATTAAATATAGCACGCTCACTTCATAAACATGGTGATTCTACCGAACACCTGAAATGCGAGTTAATGCTAAGGAATTTTGAACAAAATCAGAACACCATTGCCGATGCCCTGAGGGAGAATGCTAGGCTTTTGAAAATGCATTTCAACAAAAACGTTCGTTTAAATAGACTTTTCCTGCAGGCAGTGATTGATGCAGTATTATATTTGAGCAAACAAGAACTAGCATTCCGTGGTAATGACGAAAGCATGGACTCGATAAATCGTGGAAATTTCAAGGAATTACTTTCATTGTTGATATCAAGAAGTCCTTTAGAAATTCAAAATCAATACGAAAAGATAAAAAACGTCTTCACAGGTGACTCAAAAACTATTCAAAATGAAATAATTGAATGTATTTCTGAATATGTAAACGATCACGTTAAAAGTGAAATAAATGAAGTCCAATGGTTTTCTATTCAAGTAGATGACAACACAGACATAAATCAGACTTCTCAGTGCTCTTAATAGTAAGATTTGTTGATTCGGAAGGTGTATTGGCTGAGCGATTTTTGGGTTTTCACGACGTGAGTGGAGATCGAACGTCAGAAGCTTTATACAAAATGCTAGACAAAATTTTGGAACAATTCGATTATCATCACAAATTATTAGGACAATGTTACAATGGGGCAAGTGTAATGTCTGGACACTTGACTGGGCTCAGAAAAAAATCAAGGATAAAGCTTCTCAAGCTGTTTTTGTTCATTGCTTAGCACATCGTTTGAACCTTGCATTACAGCATTTTTCTAGAATTTCAAAGTGTCGTATATTTTACGCAAGCCTCACTGGAATTCCTTCGTTTTTTCACCACTCAGTGAAACGATCTTATACACTCACATCTACAACCGCAAGACGCATACCAACCATAGCAGAAACTCGATGGTCCTCCACTTCGAAGTTAGTAAGTGTAATTGTTGAAGATTGGAATAAATTGAAGGAAGTATTCGAATTTCTGACAAATAGTGAGCAATCAGACAAAAAATCAATTCAACTTGCCAATGGGGTTTTTAAACGATATGAACACTTTTGAATTTACATTTTTGGCAATAGCATTTAATGAAATATTTGGCCCCACCGATCTATTATTCGAAATTTTGCAGAAAAAATCACTAGACATAAACTACTGTGTAACTCAAACTAAAAAAAACTCGTGAAATTTTGAGTCATAAAAAGAACGATGAAGTATTTGAAACACTGTTTGGAAAAGCTAGCAAAATCACAGAAATAAGCAGATCTAAACGGGAATATGCTGCTCTTAACAAGAAAAACATTTTCAAAATTATAAACAATTGTGTTTTGAAATTTTAGACCACATTCTTATGGAAATGGATATAAGATTTCAAGACTGTGAAAAACTTCAATTTGTTTGTCTTGCTGACACAACCAAATTCGAACAATTTAATTCAAGCTTTCCCACTCACGCTTTTAAAAATGTACAACATTTTTACGAAAAAATATTTATTAAACTCCAGCGCCTTAAAAAGGAACTGAGTCTTGTATATGCCAACGAAAAATTAAGGAATATATCGACTCAAGAACTTCTTCGAGTGCTTCATGAAAATAAAGACATTTTTACAGAAGCTTATAAATTGGTGGCCCTCATTTTAACCATTCCATCTACAAGTGTGTCAGTGGAAAGAAATTTTTCTTGCCTAAAAAGAATACAAACTTACTCAAGAAACACCATTTCTCAAGACAGACTTGCTTCTTTGGCAAATATTTCTATTCAGAAAGATATTTTATTGATGCTTACGAACAAACAACCATTCTATGACGACATAATCGACAAATTTGCAGCTTTAAAAGAAAGAAGAATTGATCTAATATACAAAAAATAGGTCAGTCCTCATAAAGTGATTTTCATTGAAGACAGTAGATATCTTTTCATATTGCTCTTGTAGCTCTTCACCTATTTTTTCAACCACGAGCCGCCACTGCACCAAGGTCATTCCTGAAGGTACAACTATCACTGGCAATGCTTACACATCCATTTTCAAATCAATGTGGAAGAGGATTGTTCGTGTCAGACCTGAATACAAAAACGAACAATGGCTTCTTCACAATAACGCACCTGCACCAGAGTTGGAAACGGGTCAAAAATTTTGGACCCGGACTCAGCCGTCACATAATTGAACCCGACCCGGACAAATATGCTTTGAACTATAATTTCGAATATATCATCAACACTATTGTCAATCATTATCAATCCACTGCTAGATGAAGGTCTCCCCAAGTTCTCCAACAACGAACTGTCTTGGGCCAGTCTCTTCAGTCCATCCATCTCCCACGTGGTCTTTTTTTCTGGGTCTTTTCCAGTCTCTTGGAATACAGTCTAAGATTTCGGTTATTCATCGGTGGTCCGTACTCCTGTAAATACATTATATTGACAAAAGTCAAATGGTATAAAAACAAGCTTGCAGCTGACCGCGATCATATTGCAATGTGAAGTTGAGTGAAAATATCGCGGCGGGAGAGAACTGACTTTGAGAAAGAAAAGATTATTGGGTGTTATATTAGTGGGTTGTCCAGAAGAGAAACCGAGAGGCGTTTAAAACATACCCAAGTCAACTATTTTGCATGTACTGAATAAGTGGAAGACACATGGCGGGCCTAAAGCAGCAAAACGTACCGGCAGACCAAAGAAAATCAGTGATAGAGGACGTCGAAGCCTCAGGCTCAGCGGTCACGTTCATGCGAGTTCCGTATATATTTGTTTGTGTTGTGTGATATTAGTGTTTCTTCCTTACCTGTTTGTCGTCGTCGATTCGTGAAAGTCCAGTGATTATTTTAAGTCTACTCCCGAGCGGGTGAGTTTTTTCTTTTGCTATTATCAGTTTATTTACGTTCGACCTTGCAGGTCGGCGATGCACACTTCATCAAATATGCAAATGGCGACTTCCGGCGGAGAGAGGCGGAGCCCAGCCCTCGCTTCCCGTGGTCCATCATCATCATCATAGCCGCCCCGGTGGCGCAGTGGTCTAAGGCGTTGGCCTCTGATCATTCGTCCGTAGGGGTCCGGGTTCGAATCCCGGTGAGGCATGGATGTTGTGTTTGTCTTCCGGCACTGGCTCTCTCCCTTCCTGGAACCAGTGACCCTAAATTAGGGACGGGCGACTGCTTATAGCCCATTTGAGTTGCTCACGGTGGTCGTTAAACCTCCAATCAAAAAAAAAAAAAAAAAAAAAAAAAATCATCATCATAATTTCCGACTGATGTCAGCGTCCCTGCGCTATCTTCCCTAGCCAGCACTGATGCACTACCCTCTCCGACTGGTGCGTTCGGTAGCCTTTCGGGTGTCAATCCGTTGACTTCCCCAGCTACGTCAAACCTTTCAGCTTCTGCTCCAGTTGATGAAGCCATGGATATTACTTGTGGTGAAGCCTCTTCCAGTTCTTCTGTGCCCGTTCAGTCGCCTGCCACGTATTCTAAGGTTGCAGCCTCTTCTACTCCTCGACAGATTTCCAAGGATCTGTATGAAAGCGCTCAAGCTTTGCACACTTATATTTATCGTGCTGGAAACAACATTCTTCTTGAAATTCCAGCAGGCTCGCCAGCCGCGACTGCTTTTTTTGAAAACCTGGCTAAGGGAGTTAGTTTTGAGGCTCTCCCAGATACACCGATGCGGATCTATGCCGATGCCCTTCAAAGCCTGTTTCCCCCAGACGCCATTTCGCATATGTTCCGGCGGGGCCGGACGGTTGTCGTTTATCTTGCCAAAGTTTAATATGCCAAGTCTGTCCTGACGACAGGCCTAACCATTGGAGATCGCCAACTTACTCCAGAACCAGTGGCGCAACGACCAGTAAATGTTTCCTTTTACCCTGTACCCCCAGAGGTGACTGACGTCATGTTATATGCCGTGCTTTCATCTGTGGGGCGAGTCGTTGGAGGGATTCAAACACACTTAGCTGCAAAGAACGACCCGATGCATGATACCATCCGTGGAGCCCGTCGAGTTGCACGTGTCGTTTTTCCTTCTCAAGAAGCTATTGCTCAGCTCCCAACTCACTTCACAGTTAAGTGTGATGGTCAGACTCACCAAATTGATCTATTGACTGAATTCCATTGCAGTCAGTACAAGGAAGTTGGACATTTCTACAAAGAGTGTCCTATTGCACGGCCATCAACTGGTTCTTCTGCACCTATGGATGAATACTCACTACACCCCTGTTCGTGCCTCATCACTATCTTCGGCACCTGCTGATCCTCTTCACATAGAGATCTCTCCTAAGTCGACTGCCTTACCACCACCTGCTTCTGTAGAGCATTATCCTGAATTACCACCGACATCGCCTTTCCGCCGCCCCGGTGGCGCAGTGGTCTAAGGCGTTGGCCTCTGATCATTCGTCCGTAGGGGTCCGGGTTCGAATCCCGGTGAGGCATGGATGTTGTGTTTGTCTTCCGGCACTGGCTCTCTCCCTTCCCTGGAACCAGTGACCCTAAATTAGGGACGGGCGACTGCTTATAGCCCATTTGAGTTGCTCACGGTGGTCGTTAAACCTCCAATCAAAAAAAAAAAAAAAAAAAAAAAAAAAAACATCGCCTTTCCTTGCTCCTGCACCACCTGGCGACATTACTGATGCTGATGGAGGGGTGTTGTCTGATACTGAAACTTCCAATGCGGACACTGACACCGCTTACCTGAGCGTCAGTGACCACACCTTAAGTGATGGGTCGGACGCGACCTCTAGGTCTCGCACTGACAAAAGAGAAGCCCCAAAGGCCCCCGACGATTCCTCCAAGCGGCGGAAGCCTCAAGGTAAATCGCCACTTTCTACTCGATCCCGTACGTCGGCTTCTCGCCTGAAAAACTGTGATTTGTCTTCGAACCCTGAAGACTTTATCTTACCTTATGAGGATTTTCTTGCAAGACTGCAACAACATGTATTTCCGTCGACTACTTTATCATATCCGGAGTTATATGACGTTTTCTGTCGGAAATCGTTGCCTGGGGGATTCCCTCCTTTTGTCCAGGCACATACGGCTCAGCTTCCTGCTGTGACTGCGCAGTTGACGGAGTTGGACTGCATCTATCAAGCGCTTCGTAGTCCGTCTTCTAATGATGCTGTTGCTGTGAAAATGATGCATCGTTGATACACTAATCTTCGAGACCACTTGCGTAAAGTGCTCACTCCACCTTCTGATTTGGCGCTTTCACGGTGACGACCTTCAACTGTCGCGGATTTGCGACCCCTGATGTGAATGCCCTTGTCTATGAGGACCTCGCGGCGGATGGCAGTGATGTCCTCCTCCTTCAAGAGACTCGATGCTCAATTGATACGCCGACACACAGATGGCGGTCGTGGCCTTACACATTCTACCATGCGTACCGCCAATCTAGGTCTGGTGGCATTGCCGTCGGTGTTCACCGTCGTTTAATGCAACGTATATCTTCTATTTCTGTCAATAACTTATATTCAGAATTATTGCAATGCCTTACTTTCTGTGTTGATACCGTAACTTTTCATGTGTTTAATGTGTATCAACTGAATAATCATTTGTTGATCCACTTTTTCGGAGTTTACGTGCAGCGATTGCTGCGATTCCCTCCGGGGATTTTTTCATCATTGGAGGGGATTTTAACTGCACGGTGCAGCCCTCTGTAGACCGCTATTTGTCGCACGGAGAACACCGTGCGAATCTTGTCTCCAAGTTAACACAGTTTATTGCTGATTTTCAGCTTGTTGACTCTTTTCGTCAGCTAAATCCTCAAACCATTTCATTTACTTGGTGCAATTCCCCTACGCAGTTTTCTGCTGCCGCTCGATTGGACCGTATTTATGTTGTCTCTTCTTTGATTCCCACTATTACTTCTGCACGGCACCTCCCTACAGTGTCCTCTGATCATAGCGCCGTGTCTCTATCTGTTTGTGTCTCCCCATCACCACCTTCGGCTCGTCGTGGATGGAGGTTTGATGATACAATTTTACAAGATCGGTCTTCCTGCGATACAGTTGAGAAGTTCCTTGCTGCTAGGAAACCTCTGCTAGCTACTACTCCGAGTGCCCTGCGCCTGTGGCTCGACATTAAACAAAACCTTCTATTATTGGTACGACGCCTTTCATTTTCCATCACTACCACTCGTGCGATGGCGATCAGCAATCTTCGGGGTTTACTTTCTTCGTTACAAATGTCGGATCCACAGTATTCAGTAGTTCACGATGAACTACACGCTCACCTACAACCGCTTGCCCAACAAGCTGTGCGTCGACTTCGACTTCTGCATTTATCTCCATCGACACAAGCCTTTGAAGTTCTTTCCAAGATGGAATCTTCGAGACGAGCGTCAACCTCACTTCGACATCTTCGCCTTCCTAATGGCTCCACCACGTTCGACACATCTCTTATTTGCTCCCAAGTCCGTCACTTTTTTCAGGAGAAGTTCCGAGCGGTCGCGCAGGTTACTGATCTTTCTTCTTCTCCCCTTCTCTCTTCTCTCCCTCAGGTCCCGCCTTCTCTCTGTGCTCCCCTCACTGCTGAGTTTTCTTTGCCTGAACTTCGAGAGGCGTTTTCCTCCATGCACTCCCATGCCTCCCCGGGACCTGATGGTCTTCCGCTGTCCTTCTACCGTGCTTTTCTTCCGTCCCTTCTACCTTTTCTATCTGCTGGTTTTTCTTGTGCTCTTTCTTCTTCTGCGCTTCCGCCGGAATTTACAGTTGCTCATGTCATCCTCCTGCCAAAGAAGGGGGACCTCCTGAATCTGACAAATTGGCGCCCTATCTCCATCCTTAATATTGATTATAAATTTTTCACGAAACTCCTTTCTCGACGTCTTAACTCTGTCCTTTCGTTTCTTGTTTCTCCCGACCAGTCATACACTGTGCCTGGTCGGTCTATCGCTAACAACATTTCTTTTCTTCTTAATCTTAATTTTCTTGCTCGCAAACATTCAGAACCCCTAGCCCTATTTAACATTGATCAACAGTCTGCTTTTGATAACGTTTCCCATGACTATCTCTCTGCTGTTCTAACCCATTTTGGCTTTCCTTCTGCTTTTGTCTCTCTCCTTCTCAGTCTTTATCGGGGCGCTCATTTTCATGTTCGGGCGGCCTCATTTTTGACGGCACCCATCCCTTTCCAACGAGGAATCCGGCAGGGTTGCCCCCTCTCAGGGTAACTCTTTGCCCTCGCATTCGAACCTTTCTTGATTGCCAGCCGTTCATCTCTTCTTTCTGCATTGCTGTTGACCGTTTCTAGCACCAGGCATCACTGTTTCGTTGTTTCAGCCTATGCAGATGACGCCACTTTCTGTCTCCGACGAGATGAACAGTTTGATATTCTACACTCCACGTATCAACAGTATGCAGCTCTCTCTGGTGCGTCCTTGAATGTGCTCAAGAGCACCGGGTTGTGGTGTGGGTCTCGGATGGGTAGCACCGATGCCCCATGGGGTGCGGTGTGGTCCTCCTCAACCCAGAAAATTCTTGGCGCCCAGATTGGACATCCATTCACTTCTGGAATTATTACCTGGAATGGACTCCTTCCTCGATTACAACGCTCAGCTGCGTTTTGGCGATTCACGCATTCTTTCGCATCTTACATTCAGAGAGCGCAAATTGTCCAGCGATACCTTCTATCCCAATGCTTGTTTTTCTTGGAATTCATCGGTGCTTACCTCGGCTCGTCTCTCTACTATCAACAGCATCTTTACTTCCGTGGTTTGGTCAGCAAAGCATTGGGTTGCTGCTACGACTCTCACTCTTCCAGCTTCTTTGGGAGGAATTCGCCTATCGGATGTACGCCTTTACTACCGAGCCTTTCGCATCGTTTCATTCCTTCGCCTTCTTCTCACTCCTTCTCCATCACTCTGCTCTACTTTTGATATTCTTATCTCTATCCGAGATCCATCCTTTTCTTTTCTTTTATATCTTCGGATGGACTCTTATCGTTCTTAATTTAATCAATTTCCACCCCTCATTACTCAAGCTCTAGCGTTCTTCCGCTCACTTCCACTTCTTCGCGCAACTCCCTCTACTACTCGTGATCTTCTTGCCGAACCACTTTTCTTTTCGACTCTGATTCACCCTCCTGATCAACCCTACTTCATCTTCCCTCCTTGGGTCCGCTCTGGAATCTTAACTGTTCAAGTTTTAGTTACTGTTGACCTTTCCTGGAAGCCCCTTTCCTCTCTCTTCCCCGCTGCTACTCCCCTACTGGAGGAAGATTATGATCTCCTTCGTTCTACTCTCGGTTCTCTCTTCCCTTCCCTTGTTTCTGATTCTGGTCTCATCTCTGTTTCTGGCCCTAGCCTCTCTATTCCTTTCTTCCTTCCTCTTCGTGCCTCTGTTGCCCCCATTTCTTCTTTTTCCACCGGTTCGATATATACTCTTCTTAGCACACCCCTCGCTATTCCCCACCCCCTCCCGGATGTTTCTTCTTCGCTTTCTTTGACAATCTGGTCTGCATCTTCTTCGCCGCTCTCCTCCCCGCTGGAGCTTAATCTTCAATGGCGGTTTCTCCACCGTCGCCTTCCCGTTCCTTCCTCTCTCTTTCGTATGTCTATTTCTTCTACTTCACTCTGTATTTTTTGTGGTTCTGAAGGCGATGTTCCATACGTTTATTGTCACTGTCCCATTCTGCTACCTCTGCTTCATACTGCTTTTCGTCTTGCTGGCATTATTTGTTCCAGGGATCTTCTTTTCCAATCATATCCATGGCTACTTCTAACTAAGCATCCTCCAACTAAACTTCCGGATGCTTCTGCCTACCTATTCGTCCTTGTGAAGCACGTTATTCATCTTTATCGCCTTTCTATACGATCACGTTCTGTTACACCTAGCATCGTTTCTGCAGGTGCAGCTCTGCGGAAGATTTTTCGGAATCGCATCTTGGCTCGTCTCCGGCTGGAGTACTTTGCAGCGTCCACCCCCCAATCTCTGGTTTCCTTCCGGTTTGCCTGGGCGCAGGAAACCGGGTGGTTCCGAGTTGACGGGTCGACGCTGTATCTTTCGTGTTAATTGCGTTGTGCTTTCTCCTCTTACATTTCCATGTGCCTTTTGGGATATATACAACAGGGTATATTTGTAATTATATTTTGTTATTTTGTTGGATCTGCATTTCTTTGTGTCTGTTCTCTCAAATGGCAGGTTATGTAGTTGTCCACCGTGGCGTGCCTTTCTTGGCATAGGTTTTGCGAATTGTTAACTAATGTGACTCGTTTTCTTTTGTTTCGGTACAGGTTTGTACCCGAGTCTAAGCTGCATGTACCACTTTCTTTTTTCATTTTATTCCTGGTGTTTTATGATGTATATGTACCATATCTTATGGTCACCTTATTGCTGTCAATTGGCGTGGTATTGTTGGTTGCCTGTAATTGTATGCTGTTGTAACCTATCTTCATTGTACATAATTTCTGATATTATCACTTTTTTCGTACGTTGGTTTGCCATGTACCCTGTTTATTGTAAATTGCTCGTCCATTGCTTCTTTTTCCCTACTGTTATCTGAGACAGCGAAGTTCTGTTCTCTATGCTTGTAATTTATATAGCACGCACATTGCGTATACTGAAGTTTTACATCGTTCCTGTTCACTGGACCATTGTACTGTGTATTATGTGTTGTTATGCAACGGGGAACAGCGCTTGCTTGTTCGTACCTCTCACTCGAATGTTCTGTTTCCCTGTGTACCCAGTGTGCTTATTCCTTGTTTTTCTTTCCAGTCATGTAATGTTTGGCTTATCACAGGGTTTATGTTCGAGTCCGAAGTTCCCGGGCTCTCGTTACCCTGTTGTATTTGTGTTATGTGAACGTGACCTCGCTGCACACTTTTCACGCTCTTCGTTCTGTTTGAGTTGGTGAAAGTTCATTGACCTGTAAATACTGTATTATTTTATACGATTTTCTTTTTCATGCTTTTGCCAGTTAACGCGAGCGTTGTGCTTCTTTTTTCGCACTCGCTTGCGGTGTTCATCACGGATAAGCTGATAATATTTACCGTGTTGTTCATGCCTTGTTCTTGTTATTGTGTTTCTTGAATTTGTACAATTTTTTCAGTTTTCTTGTATGAATACAGTGTACTTTTTTTCAGCATTTCTGTTGGTACTAGTTCCTTTGTGATCCTTTGATCCTTGGTCGAGTCCAGGGTCACTATAAATTTTGTATCAATGTTGATTTTGTGAATTGAGCTTACCATCAAGTGTGAATTGTAATTTTTATTGTTCTGTTTTTGTTTAGTTGACGCTTGCCATTCACCTGTAGTGCGTATTATGTAACTTACCGTAATCTGTATTATTTCTCTGGTACTGTGATTGCTGTCATTATCAACTATCTCTCACGCGTATTTTTCCTGTTCACAGTGCACCGTGCTGTTTGTATTTCTTGTTTGTTTTGTATCCCCGATGTGCCCCAGGGGTTTTGCACTTGCGTTTTTGGCGTTCTGTATTGTATCTCCAAACCTCGTGCGATTTCTGTTCGAGTCGGTGTCATTGGGCTCACATTTATTTGTACCGTTTTTCGAATTGTGCATGATGCTATGTTGTTCCTTTATGTTTTTCCCTCTATGTTCTTGAGTGGTGATGCCCGTTCACTTGTAGATCTGTTTTCTCATTGTTTAGCGTCGCTCAGTGTGGCACGCCTTATTCTTGTCTTCAGAATCACTCACTTGAGTGGTATTCGTGTGAATTTTACCGGTTTTGTTGCACACTGTTGGTGTACAGTGCTTACTGTATTTATTGTTTCTATTTCCGGTTTTCCTGATTGTTAATAGAGTGCCGTGTTGGATGTCCTTTTCTGTTGTTAGGCGTACCTCGATTACATCCTGGCTATTGCCAGTGCCAATTGTAATTGCTTTCGTGTACTTTGCTGTCTCTGTGTATCGTGTATTTTACCACCTTGTTGAGGTTTTTAGCATTTTTTATATTATCTTGACCGGCGTAGCTTCATTCATCTGTTGATAATGTCATTACTTTCATTCATTGTTTAATTATTGTTTTTCCCACTTTGTGGTGCGCCTGTATTATTTTATGCCTAAAAGTTCAATAAAATTTGTTAATACTCAGGACAGTCGTTACAGCTAATCGACGGAGTAATGCACAAGACCTCAGTGTACAGGTGAGTAAAAATGCTAGAACCTCGGTATGTACACGTACTATTCGCAGTGAATTTCATTCCATGGGTTACCGTGGTCGTGCGGCTACTCATAAGACTTTCATCTCCACTCGGAATGGTACTTGTCGTTTAGCACGGTGTAAAGAAATTTATCGTGCACCGTAGATTAATGGAAACGGGTCCGTGGGCTGATGAATCCAGATACACGATTCATCAGTCTGATGGCCGTGTGTGGGTATGGCGGTAGCAGTGGGAACGCTATTTACCAAAGTGTACTGTTCTTACGGTCAAGTTTAGAGCTGGCAGTGTAATCGTGTACGGGTGTTTTTCGAGGTATGGTCCCGGCCCATTGGTTATTGTGGACACACCTGTTAACCAGCACGTCTACCTCGATATTCTGGACAATTATGCCCTTCCAACTCTGTGGCAATAGTATGGAACCGAGCCTTGCTGGTACCAGCAGATAATGCACCGAGCCATAAAGCAAGGTTTCAACATCGCTTTAATAGGTCTCTGAGAGCGTTACATCGAAATAACGGGAAAACATGGCAATACAATTAAAACAGGGGTAGACATTCAAAACTGCGCAGAACAAACCGAACGAAGCAAGGGAAGCATTTCAGGAACGTGAACACTCAACGTAGAACATGGAGCACGAGGCAAGGCTCAATCAGTAGAAGTACAGTTCAGAAATGTTCGCACGAGCGGGTAGAGCACAGCGAGAACATGGCAGCACATAGGCTTGAGGGGCACAGACAAGGCGAGGCACACAATGAAGAACGGTGAAAGCGGAGACGACGGTTACTGCGTCTCATCAGAAGAGTAGGTGGTGGAAACTGGCGAATCCGAGGGTAGGTAGCTTCAAGATCGGAGAGCGCTTGAAAAGAGTGAGAGAAAACATCCATCCGGGGTTCGAAAGACCGATCCAGGGACGAAGTGCAGGATCAGTCTGAAGCGAGCGGATAGCTGTAGCGTAAGGAAGAAGTTGATCGAAGATGGACGACCAGAGTTCATGCTCGTAATCCAGAAGATGTGCTTCGTGGAGCAGCGGTACAGCGGAGAAAATAAAAAATCGATGGACATCCGTCAGAGGAAGTGGTTGAGTCAGCAAGTTAAAAGGTGCCATAAGCCAGCGGAACTGTGCAATTGGCACAGGAGGGGCAGGCTGGCGAACCGAAGCGGAGGTAAAGGAAGTGTCCGAAGACGCTGGCGATTGGAGGCAAGAGCGTGGAGGCAAAGACCGGTTTGACGGTGAGGATGAAGCGAAGTGCGGCCGCTTAGCAGTGGAAACCTTGGAGGGAGAAGGCGATGACGGGGAAGGGAGCCCCACAGACTCCAGAGAAGAATCATCGGCAATGTAAGGATCTGAGTGGAGCAGAGCTACAGGCACAGAGGAGGGTACATGAGAAGCCACAGGTGACGCACTGTGAGGCAAAGCAGGCAGGGCGATGGTAGAAGATGATGACGTGACAGTAGGCGGTGCAGGATTACGGAAACAGAAAGCTTCGGATGGGGGAGGTAGGGGGCTGTAGATGCCAAGACAAGTGTTGAGCAGAGGCTGTAAATGACTGTTGTAAAGGATCGGGTCCAGAAGGCAGTGGAAGCAAAAACACGCGTTGAGCAGAAGCTATAAATGACTTTTGCAGCGAAACCGGCTCAGAAAGCTGAGAAAGCGAAGACACGCGTTGAGCAGAGGCTGTAACTGACTTTTGCTGAGAATCAGGCCCAGAAGGCCGGGACACAGGTGTGGAAGCTGGAGCAACACTTGGAGCACTGCTAGAGGGCGAGGGACCAGCCGCAGAAAAAGGCAAAGGCGTAACTTCTATGCCTCGTTGCTGATGTCCACAACCAACAGTAAGAACAGTAGGACAGTCTCTGAGGTGAGTAGCAGATGAAAAAACGACTCGAGCTTGGCGACGAAGGCCACCAATGGACTCGTTATCAAGGTCCGGGAACAGCCGAGAGCGTAGTGATGGAACCTACCACAAGCCCGCACCTGCTCAAGGCTGCACAAAGCATTTCATTTGACACCTTTGAAGGCACAGGGTACAGAGGTGTAGAAACTGGACGGAGGGCAATGGGCTCCGGGGGCAAATGGCGAGAGACCAGGGAGATCCCCTGGGTCAGTACTTGAGCAGCAATAATTTTAGTAGCAAAATACCCAATGACAGACCGACGCTTTCTAGCCATGTGGGCGATGGCATCGGAAGGGGGTAGTATCGACTTTAAAGAAGAACAATATTTCTTCAGGGAAGTATCAGGCAAGGCCTCGAAGGAAACTCCGACGTCAAGGGCAATGTGCAGCTGTTGACCAGCAGGAGAGTCTTCAGGAATACCTAGGAAAAGTTCATGGCCATGGAGAGTAACATAGGAATCCAGAGCACTTCCCGAGGAAGACGAGGACGCCAAAGCAGTAGACGAGGCAACTGACGAGTATGTGCAGGTAGATGTTGCAGTCCTCCAGGAAGTCGAGGCTGTTCTGAAAGATAGAACACCAGGTGAGAGAAGAGGAGCAATGTCCGGAGCAGCAGCTGGCAAAGCAGGCAACGACGAGGCTATAGCACAGCAGCAACGGCAGCAACAGGGAAAGTAGAAGTATCCATCACACTGTCTGACGTAGCGGCGAAGACAGGAAAACAGAGGCAACAGCTGGGGAAGAAGAGGCATCCTTGTCACCATCAGAGATAGACAAAGACAAGACGTCAGCAAAGGACGCAGTTACAACGTCAGTTGTTGGCAGGGCAGAAGGAAGAGGCTCAAGGAGATGGGCAGGGACCTTAGCCAATCCGGGAGAAGACGCCATTTGCAATGGTGAAGAAAATTCGTAGAATGATCAGCTGTGTCGAGAAGTTAAACGAGGATAATACGAACGAATGAGCACTCACCGACTTGGGAGAAATCTCAAACGAAAGACGAGAACTTCATGAATATCACACGCAACAAGGCAGATGGCGGGAATCGCAGAATAAGCGCAGAAGGGCACAAAAGCACGGAGCAAAGGCACACACGTTCAGAGCAACCATAAAGCAAGGACTGTTACGGCGTAGTTTGACTATAATTCGGTATCGTGTGTGGACTGGCCAGCACAGAGCCCTGATCTTAATCCCACAGAGCACCTATGGGATGAGTTAGATCGCGGCATAAGAAGTTTCGAACCAAGGCCTACTACTAAGCAACAGTTGGCGGGAGCATTATGTACTGAATGGAAGCGCATACCTATCTCTGTGTTCCAAAACCTTGTCAAAAGCATGTCTCGAAGAATCAGTGCATGCATTGAGGCCAAATGTGGACAGACACCGTACTAATGTATGTCAATAAATGCTATGTTGTGTTTCCCTTCTAAGTGTCCGATGACTTCTGTCAATATAGTATATGTACAGCCCATCGCCATTTCAGGGATTTTGTTCTGATCACGATGTCTTTCACTCTTGTCATTTTCTTTATCCGCGAGTTTTTTTTTTTTTTTCATTTTTCTTGGTTACACCAGGCATGCATCTCTCCATGCCTCTTTCAGCTGCTACAAGAATCCATCATCAATAGCTTCCCGGACATTGCTTCAAATAGTGGATTAACTTACTTTCCATCTGCGTCACTACCTCTTCCTTTCTATTTACAAATCAATCAAGCAATCATCTGCGTTTCTTGCCTCACTACAAAAGACCTTTACCTCTTCGTGCTGACGTTAGATATTCAACCTGCTCCAATTTTTGACTTACCCGGCCTTTCATTTCAGCGTACTTAGAAAGCCGCATGTAATCCACTTTCATCACCCAAAGATATCGACCGCCAATGGTTTTTTCTTCATAATCTTCTTCCTTGACCTTTACAACTTCACCAACTACACATTTTAACATCAGATATTTGTTCATACTGCAATACCACTGGCTCAACCATTCATATCTACTCTCAATGTTCTCTACTCTCGCCACTCTTCAATTTCATGTTTAGCATTACTTCATCCGTCTGTACTACAGCACATAATCTTCGTGACTACATGTTTCTACCTGCCCATGACCCTATAACTACATGCCGAAGCGCATTATGCGCATTTTTCTTTATTCTCACCAAATCTGCAATTTATAATTTCTTTCTTAATCATGTCAAAGATAATCCACCTTTACCACTTCGTACCGCAAGAAAACTACTTCAATTCCGCATTCAGCTCATATTCAGATTACAACTCGAACTTACAACGGCGCGTAAAACTGATCAACTTTCGAATTTTCATTCCATGTGGAAGACTTCTACTGGTTGGATGTCTATTCACCGCAATCGTATCCGCCTTAGAAACTAGAACTGCGTTCGTTCAGTACTTTTCATCATTTCGTAATGCTTCACTTAATGTGTTTGTTATGAATCAAATTTGACTTGTAAAACAACCGTTTTGAAAATTTTTCTTTCATTGTTTCATCAAGTATCACATTTATGTTCTTTTATATCAACTGACTTATTTTTGTGACGTTTATACTCAGTACTTGTGTTTTAATATCTGTTTTCTTTTATTTAAGTTAGCTTATTCACGTATCTTATTGGTATTGTACAATGGAAATAAGTTATTGCTTGTAAAAATGTCAGAACTGCCCGATTTTCATCACAACAGTCGTGCAATGAGATTTCCCTGTGTTCTACTGCAATCACGGTTTGCAGGTGTGTATGGATGACTTTTCAGCACTCGATGGTTTCTTCTTTTTGTTTAAGTGGCTTGACTGCTTGACCTACTTTCGCGCTCCTAACACGTGTTAAGAAAACCATTCGTTCATAGCTGCGCAAAATGTTTATTTTTATTTTAAGTGTTAGATTAATGTTTTAACGGACTTAATTCTTCAGCTTATATAAATCAAGATTTCTTTTCATGTCTTCTTGTACAACCATTTATTTAATCTTTTAAGCTGTCAATGCTTTATGTATATTTTAGCTCATTAGCATATAAAGTAGTATGACTTCAGCTGTCTGCAGTCTTTGTATGTCTTTTTCAGTTAAGGTCCACCTCTCTGCTCCGTACGTAAGCATTGGAAGGATGCATTGATTAAATACTTTTCTTTTAAAACATAATGGCACATTGCTCTTAAAAATTGTATTATTTCTTCCAAAAGCCCTCCAACCAAGTTTTTTACGCCAATTAATTTCTTCATCAATGTGACCCTCGCTCGATATCTGCTGTCCAAGGTAAATGTAAGAATTGATTATCTCCAGCTTTTCCCCATCAATTGATAAATCTTCATTCCTTGTAAAAGCATTGTACATAAGTTGTTTTCTGAAAACTCATTTTTAATCCCATTTCTTTACCTTTCTCAGCAAGTTCCCGGATCATACTCTGCAGTCTGAAGTATTATTTCAGAAACCTCTCAAGGGTTCTTTGAAATATTTTTTTTTCTTTTCAAAAATAAAACCGGGTCGAAATCGGGTCAGGAACACCTTGAACCGACCCGTTTGAACCGCAAGAAATCGTCGACCCGGTGACCCGCAGACCCGTTACCCGTTTCCATTACTGATCAGCACACAGAGCAGTCAGTGTACATCAGTTTCTGGTACGAAAACAAGTGTGTGTACTCAACCATTCCTTATATTCTCCAGATTTGTCACCGTGTGACTACTTTTTATTCTCTAAATTAAAGCTGCATTTTAAAGGAAACGCTTTTCAAGACATTGAATACAGACAAAGAACTGTGACATCGGCTCTTTACTCTATACCACAAGATGACCTCTGCAAGTCCTTCTTTTTGTTGGATGATCGTGCCACTTCTAGTACACTATCTACCAACAAGTAATTGGACACCTGTGATAGCAAAGGAAAACGAAGTTTATTCACCTTCAATAGTTGGTGGAGCCTCCACGAGCGGCGATTACATCTGCGACCCTCCGGGGCATACTCTTAACCAGGCGTTGAACGACGGCTAGCGGTATTTTCTTCCACTCGGCTTGGAGAAGACAGGTCAGTTCCTTCACCGGTATCGGACGGTGGGGGCACCCCTTAAGTCGACGCTCCAACTCGTCCCAGAAGTGTTAAGGTCTGGGCTCTGCACAGGCCAGTTCATTCAATTAACCCCATTGTCACCATACCAAGCCATGGTGGACCTCGCAACATGACAGGTGGCATTGTCATCCTGAAAGTAACATGAGTCCACCCCGTAAAACTGCCACAACGTAGGAAGTGTATGGTCATCAAAAATGGTGTAGTAGGTCTCAGCGTTGAGTCTACCAGGAATTGCGACCAAGGGTCCCGTGCCATACCAGGAGAAACGCCCCCATAGCATAATTCCACCGCCGCCGAACTTCACAGTTGGCACAATACATTCCGGCAGGAGGCGTTCTCCAGACAGACGCCAAACCCAGATCCTGCCATCCGAACGGTAGAGGGTGAACCTTGATTCGTCCTTCCAGAGAACCTGTTTCCACTGTTCAACGGTCCACTGTCGACGTTCTTTGCACCACGTTAGCCGAGCAGCGCTATTGGACTTGGTGATCAAAGGCTTGTGGGCGGTAGCACGTCCATGATACCCGAGCAGATGGGCTTGCTTACGAATGGTATTCATCGAAAGAACACTCCCGGATGCCTGTTGAAACTCCTCGCGGATGTGGACCTTCGATTTGGTGTGGTTCTTCCGAATTTCGCTGGCCAGCACCGTCGGTCTCTAAGTCCCAGTTTTGTGGTTCTGCCGTGTCGGGGTACATTCCGACAGTCACCTCTCATCTTCCACTTTCCAATCACGTAGGCCACTGTCTATTTATGGGTACTTCAACTCGCTGGATATGTCACGTATGGATCGGCCATTTTTGTGATACCCGACAATTACACCTTTCTCGAAATCAGAGAGCTCCGAACTGCGTGGCATCTTGCATGCGACTGGTTGCGTTGTTGTTTCCCACACGATATTTAACGGCGGCGGCCGTGAAGTGTATCAGGACCGCAGATATCGTCGATTGCAGGGTTGTCCAATTACTTGTTGGTAGATAGTGTATTAACGCAGGAAGAATGTAACTCGAATAAAATATATTCTCGTAAGATTTCCTGCTTTTGCATTTTTTAAATTGTCTCATTACTTAATTGCTGCACTGCGTATACTAAGTGTTTTCTGCAGTTGATGTGACAGCACTTTTTTAAAAGTTTAATGAACAAACCAGGGTTTTTAACAGCAAAAGCATTTACAGATTCTCAGAGCTTTTTCGTCCTCTGTTTTATGTAACAGAATCGCTGTAGCATTGTTCTTGTCCACAGGGATTATGCCGTCGTTGAGACATCTAGTGAAAAGTAGGGCAAATTGATCTCTTCCTTCTATATCGCTCCTTTTAAGATCTCTAATGCGATTTCATCGTATCCAATGGCCTTTTTCTTGTCTCAGATTGTAATCTTTCTTGGCAGCATTCTTCGAAAGGACTGGAAAGGTTTTAACGGTTGTGCTTTCCATTGTTTCCAGCAAGAGAACGTTTTCTTCAATTCAGAGAGTGTAGCTCTGTATACATTATTTCAGCACTTTTATTTATAATATCCAACCACGATTTTCGATTTCAAAACCATTTTGTCTTTCCTTTGTAGATCAAAGTGCGGTTATAATTTTTTTGCTCTTACTTAAATTTTCTTCTTAAAAGCAATTAAGTAAGAGCAAAAAATTTCAAAAATCTTTTCGGTGGTTCCGAAATGATCTTTACCAGTTCTCAGATGACCCGACGATTATCTTTTTATGTTGCATATTTGCACACAAGGCGCGATTTACACAGAATCGGGCCCTAAGTACAGACACAAGATGAGGCCCCACAGCCGTTAACATTTTTGAAAGAGAAAGTACATTTGTTGCCACTAAATATTATCAATCAATTTAAAAGTTGATTTAATAAATGGGACGCTATGCGGGGAAAAATAGGAAATAATATCTACCTTTATTAAATCTTAATATTAGCAAGAAAATTCGCATCTAAAAATATAGACGGGTAAGTAAAACACTATATAATAGCTTAGTATTGCTATTTTTACATTTAATAATGTAATAATTCAAAAAGCTACAGATGTTAAATTATTCATTCCCTTTTAATTCCATTAACAGAGGTATGTTACTTTTCGATTGGGAGTTTAACGACCACCGTGAGCAACTCGATGGGCTATAACCAGTCGTCCGTCCTGTAACGTACCAGGAGATGTGACGTACCTGCCAGAAGGACGCACACGACATAAAGGCAGATAGGAATCAGAATAATCGTCTGCGTAGCTCAGTTGGTAGAGCGACTTGTTCCGGAATAAGCGGCCTCGGGTTCGAATCCCGGCGTAGACCGAAAATGACGGAGAAATTTACTTCGTTATAATGGCGCCCGAACTATCCGGATGACCCGACCGTTCAAAATCTCACAATGGTGTGATGTTATTTCCACACCGCGAGATAGGAAAAATAAGAGAATCCCTTCTCCAGCACTTAAAAAAAAATAAGGGGGAGATGATGTAACGTACCAGGAGATGTGACGTACCTGCCAGAAGGACGCACACGACATAAAGGCAGATAGGAATCAGAATAATCGTCTGCATAGCTCAGTTGGTAGAGCGACTTGTTCCGGAATAAGCGGCCTCGGGTTCGAATCCCGGCGTAGACCAAAAATGACGGAGAAATTTACTTCGTTATAGTCCTTAATTTAGAGCCACTTGTTCCAAGGAATCGAGAGAGCCAGCGCCGTAGAACAAGCACAACATCCATGCTTCACCGGGATTCGAACCCGGACCCAGCTCGGACGAATGATCAGAAGCCATCGCTTAAACCAGCTTCACCGGGATTCGAACCCGGACCCAGCTCGGACGAATGATCAGAAGCCATCGCTTAAACCACTGTGCTACTGGGGCGGCAGAAATGTTACTTAGATTTGAGCAAACATGCATAACTGGATAATTCTCACATTCATAAAAGCTCATTAATTCACTTAATTTAGACTCAAGCAATTTCAAACTCTGATACTTTACAATATGAAATACTCAAAGCTTCTGCAAAGTGCCTTAGCAATGCAAAACCTCTCTCAAGAGGTGTATAACACGAGTATATATAGAAATACAGCACTTTTATATTTCATCTGTAAGTTTCAGATGAAAAGCACTGCGATTTTCCTGCCTTATTACTCACATTTGAAATTAAATGGACTCCATATTTTTTACAAGTTCCCTAGCTTCTAATGTTTCCAAGCAATCAACAATATTTATGATTTTGATGACCAAAAGTAAGTCGTGTGGTGCTTTGTGTGTGTATGTGTGTACACACACACACACAAGTGCACGTGCGCGTGCATATAATAAAACAAGGGACGTTAAGTGGCTAAAATTAAGTTATTTATTATTACACCCTTACCACAGTGTATTAATAAACAAAAGCATAACGTTTTGGGAATAAATAAAAAAGGCTTTTTCTTTTTAATTTTGCATTGCCATTCCGCCCCCCGCCCCCTAAAATGTGGGGCTCTAGGTGCGGGCCTAGGAGTAAATCAGGCCCTGTTTGCACATATTAAATTTTAGAAGTTTATTTAAGTGTTTAACCATTAGCTGCCAGTCCATATTTCAAGGCTACTGGTTCCAAGGAAGCAAGAGGATCAGCACCGTAACCCAAGCATACCATCCACACCTCATCCGGGAGCCAAACGCGGGGCCAACTAGGAATTGTTAAAAGCATATTTCGACACTTGGTGGCAGACTACTTTCCCCAAGTTCTGATTTTCTCTGTTCCTTGAAGATGTAATCGTAAAGCACTTATGATTCCATCCATATACATTAATCAGCCTTTAAGTCAGCATTCAATCAGGATGAAGGATCTTAAATTTTGCTTTACCGTTTACCTTTTTTTATACACTGGTGTCCAAAAGTTAAGCATAGTTAAAAAAAGACATTTTAGGACAAACGAATGGAGAAACAAGGGTAATAAAGTAAAGTACAGAGGACGTGAAAATATGCAAATGTACACTGCTGGCCACCCAAAATGCAACACCAAGAAGGACACGAGATAGCAAAGCCAGATTTACTGGACACATAACAACAGATACAAAGATGAAACGATTGAGCTTACAGGTCCGTGCGACTTGCGGAACAATCAGACTTCAATAGTTCGTGTGGCCCCATGGCTGGCAATAACGGCCGCTACACGCCGCGGCATCGAACGAAAGAGGTTTTGGATATGGGCTTGGGGTACGTCGGTCCAGGCTGCTTCCACACGTGGCCACAGTTCATCAAGCGTAGCCGCGGGTGGTACTTGCCGGGCCACTCGGTTGCCGATCAGCGATCAGACGTGTTTGATGGGCGATGGCAGCAGTGACACCTGGTGGGCCGTGAAGAATTTTTGCACGATGCGTGCCACGTGCGGGCACGCATTGTCCTGTTGAAACGTGGCCGCTGGCAGGTCCTGCAGGTAAGGGAGGACTACAGGCTCCAAAACGTCGGAGATGGTGCGGTGGCTGTTGTGTGTACCGGCGATGCGTACCAGAGGGGTGCGGGCGTCATATCCAATTGCGCCCCAAACCATAACGCCAGGCGACGGACTGGTATAGCGATGCACAATGCAGGCGTCATACAATCTCTCGCAGTGGTGCCGCCACATGCAGATCCGACCATCGTGGTGTTGCAGGCAGAAGCGGGATTCGTCGAAGAACACAATGTCGTGCCATTCCATAGTCTAGGTGCGGCGTTCAACGGCCCACTGCCGCCGCACTCGCCGGTGGTGTAACGTCAATGGTAATCGTAGCAATGGTCGCCGTGCGACAAGTCCCCGCTCCTGCAGACGACGTCGAACGGTACGTGCTGACACAGGTTGTTGCGCAATACACCCTAATTCCGGCGCTAACGTTCGTGATGTGGCGGGGCGAGCCGTCAATGCCCGCCGCACAACATGCCGGTCCTCTCGTTCGGTGATGTGCCGCGGCTGCGGCAATCGCTCACGTCGGTCCGTCCGTCCCTCCTGCACCCACTAAATCCATACTCGCCTCACTGTGGCTGGATGTCGTCCCCCACGGGCGCCGATGTCTCGGTATGATAAACTGCTGTCGCGATAAGCCACTATTCGTCCTCTGTCGAACTTCGAAATGTGCTGGAAAGACTGCTGTATTCTGCGACGAGGCATCAGGAAGCTTCCCACGCACAGGTCCAGCAGCACAACACACTTCCACTACTTACATCCCGCATTCTGTGCACCTTTCTTATAGTGCTTCTCGGTGGCGTGCCTGGCCCATATGATTTGCATATGCCCTGTAATGCTAATCGTTTGCATGTCCACTCGCGGGTGACGCATGCTGCGAATTTTAGGCCAATCGGATGCTTCCTGCTTGGTGTTGCATTTTGGGTGGCCAGCAGTGTATAATAGAAATCATGACGCAGTACATGTCACGAACGGTAAATGGTCTAAAAGGCGAAGCACCACATTGGTAGAGTTGAGAAAGAGCTACAAAAATGCGAAAAGTGGCATTTCTTGTCGTCATCGTGCCCCTGCTATTACTAGAATTAATTTTTTATTAAAACAGCATGTCAGAAAGATGACAAGTGGATATACAAGTATTCACACTTGGTCGGATTATCGGAATGTTGGAATCCAGCCAGACGCAGAGTAATGTTGGCAAAGCCACTGGCGTGAATCAATCTATTGCATCTAGACTGTGAAGAAGGTACCAGGACACCGGAGATGTTAATCATTAACCTGTGGCAGTACATCCAAGAATTACATTGGCTCAGGATGTTCGGTATGTGGCACTAAGTACGAGAAATAAGAGGTTGATGTCAGCGAGAGCGCTTCCTTTAGAACTGTTTGCGGCTGGTGGACCAGTTATATACAAATGGCTCCGCGAACAATTACTATAATCGAGAAGACCTGCAGTTTTTGCATCCCACCCACTCTGTCAGCAAAAAATGCCAGAGTACTGTGGTGCAGGTAACATCGAGACTGGCGCGATAATCAATGAGCCAATGTCCTCTTCTCCGATGAATCCAGGTTCAGTCTTGAAATTGACAGCCGTCGTGTTCTTATCTAGAGAGAACTTGGAATCTGTAATTCCTCCACAGACATCCGAGAAATGCACCATTGAAGAGGTAGTGGCGTACTTATCCGAGGGTGGCATTATTACCAGTGGAAGCACACAGCTTCACAGAGCCCAAATCCTTGATCCCTACGGGAGGCTTTTTCGGGGAGCTGTTGGCCCAGGTTTCCTGTTCATGGACGATAACTCGACACAACTCCTCACGAGACGTCTGTCCAGGATCCATGGATCTGATGTTCAGTTTCCCCGGTATCCCAGTCTGCTTCCACAAGGGTGAGGGCAACTGGATGATTCCAAACTGAGATGAGTGTTCCTTGAGCCCTGCCTAGGTGGTTGCGGCAAGATGGGGCATTGTCCTGCTGGAACAGACCATCACCCGCAGGAGGCGCGAAGGCCATAAAAGCATGTACGTGACCAGCCAGCGCGTGCGCTAGTAGTGCGCAGTGATTAAGGACTCTCCAGACACAGTAAGGGACCTAATGTGTCCCATGAGAAGGCCCTACAAGTCATCATAGAGCCACCACCATCTTGAACAGGGCCGTTTTGGCAGAAAGGGGCCATGGTTTCATGCTGTCGACGCCAAACTCCCGCCCTCCCGTCAGATCAGTACAGCTGAAAACGGAATTCGTCTGACCACACGACGGGGCGGCACTGTACAGAGGTTTAGTTTTGATGTTCCCGGAATCAGGCGAGGCATAATGTCTGATGACGAACAGTCAACAGTGGCACACGAGTATGGCGTCGGCTCACGTAGCCGAGGGAAAGCAGCGTGCGCCGTACTGTTCGCTCGGACGCAGCTAGAGCTTCCGACATTTAACCTAGATGTAATATGCGTCGTCGTTACCAAGCGGTCGGTCTGTACCATCCTGGATCGTCTACGTCGACCGCGATCATCAATGGCGTGTGGTCAGCCACCGCTTGCTCTTTGGGCGCTGGTACATCCGTCGGTGTACACTCAGGGTGAGTCATTCTATCTCCCAAGTGGTAAGAACCCCTAGGGTTCCCGAGGACACCCTTGATGCGGCTGCCCTCGGGAACCATGGGTTTCTTACCACTTGGGCGATAGAATGACCCACCTGTCCTGCACCGACAATGCGTCCACGATCAAAGTCACTCAGATTACCACGTTTATCCATGTTCGTCGATTACGATACACCTTTGGGAATCACATCAGATCAGATCATATGTACAGGATTTTAGGAAGGGAGTGTCTGACCCCAGGTCTTAAACAACCCTTAAAAATAGGAAGCTAGGAGATTTGGACTAGAGTGCCCGATAGGAAAGGGACACGGAAGTGAGACAGAAAGGGGGAATAAGACGCCCTTTGCCCTTTTTTATCACCAGGGGCCAGTTACCGGGGCCCGACGGCTTAACGTGCCCATCCGAAGCACGGCGGACATTTTGTGGTTCGAGCGTTCGTACCTGCCTGGGATTGAACCAGAGGTTCCTCCGTGGCAGTCATGAACGCTGATCACTAGGCCATCCGCGGCCCCACTTTTGGGAATCAGATGAGATCATATGTACAAGATTTTAGGTAGGGATTGTCTGACGCCAGGTCACAACCCTTAGAAATAGGAAGCTAGGAGATTTGGGCTAGAGTGCCCGACAGGAAAGTGACATGGAAGCGAGGTAAAAAGGGGAGGAAGACGCCCATATTTATTACCGGGGGCCAGTATGTGGGGACCGACGGCTTGACGTGCGCATCCGACGCATGGCGGATATTTAGTGGTTCGAGCGGAAAGCTGATCATCCGCGGCCCCATTTTTGGGTATCAGATCAGATCATATGTACAGAATTTTAGGAAGGAAGTGTCTGACCCCAGGTCTTAAACAACCCTTAGAAATAGGAAGCTAAGAGACTTGGACTAGAGTGCCCGATAGGAGAGGGACACGGAAGTGAGGCATAAAGGGGTAATAAGACGCACTTATTTATTACGGGGGCCAGTACCCGGGTTAAACGGCTTAACGTGCCCATAAGACACACGGCGGATATTTTGTGGTTCGAGCGTTCGTACTTGCTGAGATGGAACCAGAGGTTCTTCCGTGGCAGTCACGAACGCTGATCACTTGGGCCATCCGCGGCCCCACTTTTGGGAATCAGATCAGATCATATGTACAGGATTTTAGGAAGGGAGTGCCTGGCCCCAGGTCTTAAACAACCCTTAGAAATAGGAAGCAAGGAGATTTGGGCTAGATTGTCCAATAGGAAAGTGACATGGAAGCGAGGTAGAAAGAGGAAGGAAGACGACCTTATATATTATCGGGGAGGGGTCCCCCGTGGCAGTCACCAACGCTGACCATTAGGCAATCCGCGGCCACACTTTTGGGAATCCCTTTAGCCAGGCTAGTTATCGCCTGCGTTAGGTTTGGGTCTGTCCCACTCTGCGCGAGGTATGACCATGTCAACTGCCCACCACCCCTATCTCTAATGTTTTGTCTACTGAGTGTATACTTTCAAAGCTCCATATTCATTTTCGGAACTACACTGAAGAGCAATTGAATTAGAGACAGCTGGCGTTATGCAAATGGGCGCTGTGGGCGGCCGTGTAAACGGAAACGACATGACGTATGCAGCGATCCGACAATATAAGGAGTGATGCGACGAGAATAAGTAAGAGTCGGACGCAGTATGAGTAAGATGAATGACCTAAGCAATTTGATCGTGGGCAAATTGTCGGGGCCCGACGAATGTGTCACTCCATCTCGGAAGTCATGCAGGCACTGGGATTTTCACGAGCCACTGTGTCACGGGTGCACCGTGAGTACATCGAATCCGGTAAAACCATCCCTGCAAGGGCCAACTGCCGTGGACAACAGCGTGTGGATGAGCTGGGTCATCGTCAGCTAGCTTTCATTGTAACCGTAACATCGGATAGACGGGCCACAGTGCAAGAAATCACTCGGCAATTTAACGCTGGTGCACAAAAACATGTAAGCAACACCATCCAGAACCATCTCCTCGCTATGGGATACAGAAGATATCGTCCCACCAGAGTACCGCTGCTAACCGCACATCACAGGGTGAAAAGATTAGCATGGGTACGGGAACATCGCCACTGAACCCTAGACATGTGGATAAATGTTTCCTGGACTGCTGAGTCGACATTCACGTTGGTACATGCGGATGGCAGGATACGAGTACGGTGCAAACCACATAAAGCGATTGATCCTTCTTGCCAGCAGGGTACTCTTCTAGCTGGTGGGGGTGGCATTCTCATCTGGGGACTGTTTACGTGAACTCAAATGGGACCCCTAGTACGTGTGACATCGTCCCTCACAGGTCAAGGTTACCGGGATATCCTGGATGACCATTTGCTCCCGTTTGTGCGTGTTCAACATCCCAATGGGGACCTCATCCTGCAACAAGACATTGCACCGTGCCATCGCTCCCGAATTGTATCCGAATGGTTGGATGAACACTCCACCGACGTGACCTCGCTTCCTTGGCCAGCTAGGTCACCTGACCTCAATCCCATCGAGCACATATGGGGTGCCATCGAGAGAGATGTTCGAGGCTCTGACCCCCTCCATCAAATTTTTTGTGGGCTGTGGGAGCTTGTTTAGGGGTCGTGGATCTGTATGGCTTCCCAACGCTTGCGGTGTCTTGTCGAGTCCATGCCGAGACGAGTCGCCGCCGTCATCAGGGCGAAAGGTGGTGCTACACGTTACTAGACAGGTATCTCTAATTCAATTGCTCTTCAGTGTATTTCGTTCATTATTCAACAATAATGAAATACGCAAAGCATGCTGGAAAAAATGCTTCCACGTCGTACATCCCGCAGTTCACAGACCTTGAGCGACGGCAGGATTGTGAAAGAAAATGAATTATTGCCTAAGAAAATGAATAAAAGTTTTTTTTTTTTTTAAATATATAAATGGATACTTTTTTATGTTAATACAAAATAAAATGTTTATGATAGTGGGAAGCATTCGAGCGGAAACAAAATACTAGAGATTTTGTTTTAATGCTCGTTTTTATTCTTTTCTTCAAGAGCGGTGTTGTTGCATGTTTCTAAATCATGTTCGCGCACAAACAAAGGATTTCAGCAAATAATTTCCAATTTTTGCGAGCAGTTACTGAACTGCTGAACAAGCTGTGACGTAAATCTACTCTTTGTGTGTCATTTTAATTCCTTCTGGTCTTGTGATTTACGCTCATGCGTCTACCTGTTCTTACAGCAGCATTTTGATTGAAATACAGAAGAATGGGAATAAAAGGATCGGCTGAAATTCAAGGATACTGAAAACCTTAGGAGAGACACGTTCTCTCGCTTACACAATGACTACCTCGCTATACTTGTAAGATGACGTAAAAGTGCTCACGGCATTTCCTTCCAGGAAAAGGATAAGATCACATTCGTAAGCAAAAGAATATAACAAATAAAGATCAGAAAAGTGTTGAAGAGGATCGATACAATTTCTGAAGAGATTTTGTCAAAGGTAATGCAATTATAGGAAGTTTCAATAACAAGCTACCGCACAGTGAGTGCGTAGTTAAAAAGAATACTTTCGGAAATGCTTTTAACGCGTTTTGAAAGCAATCCTCTTTCTCTCCTGGGAATACTTTTTTACATAAGCAGAGAGTACTCTTTTTGTCGCTTCACGGGGGAAAACTTCCGCTTTAAAAACCAACAGAGAGAGATTTCAAAACAATTACTTCTAGTGTGCTTGCTACGATGTTTTTTGAAGTTCTTTCGAGTAGAGATGTTCTCGCGGTTCAAGTAATCCTTATGTACTTGCATGACTCATTCCGCGTTTTCTTTTCCTTTATTTGTTTTCTTTTTCTTGTACCTACATATTTTCTTTTTTTTTGGTAACTCAGGGAATTACACACTCACTATTTTAATCATGCCTTTTTTTATTATTATTAGGGGCTTAACGACCAAATGTAGCAATGCAATGGGCAGTCGCTCGTCCGTAATTAGGGCCACTGGTTCCAGGAAGTGAAAAAACCAGTGTGGTAGGACAAACACAACTTCCACACCTCACCAGGATTCGAACCCATACCCTTCTCAGATGAATGGTCAGAAGTCAGTGCTCAGACCAGGGCGCCACTGGGGAAATGATGGATTGTTATTTCCCGTGTCGGGGTTTTGAACAAACCCCGTGAGCACGTGCGTCTATAATGAGCCGCCGGCCCAAAATTCAGGTAAACGCTCCAGGAAACGGGCAGAACCCTGGGATAAACTCTGCATTCATAATGACATGGCGAAGGTGAATGGCGCCCTAGGGCAATATATATAATTTGCGCTTCTTGGAAAACAACAACACAGACGATTTAAAAAATTATTTAAGCAGTGTTCTAAGCGCTGGCGTCTCACATTAATCGGAGTTGGGTCTGGGTTCGAATTCTGGGAGAGGCATGGATGTTGGGTTTGTCTTACGACACCTTGCTCTCTCCCTTCCTTGGAAGCAGTAACCCTAAATGAGGTACATGTGACGACTTATATCCCACTGAGTTTGTAATGTATACTCTAATTTAGCCTTCCGTTTCGGTTCCTGTTTCTTTCACGTAAATTTTGGTTTATTCTCGTTAAGCATTTTCTAGTTTTAATTCCAAATTTTCTCTCTCGCCGAATTCGTGTTTTGGCAACCTGTGTTCATTGCCGATGTTCGACTGAGCAATTTAATCAACGACATGTGGAGTTGCACCTGGTTGTAGTGCACCTTACTGGGGCCCTGGGGTATGGTAGTTACGAAGGAAAATGGTCCAATGATGACATCTGCTGTGAAGCCACACCATGCCATCACATATGGATTCCGTAGAGGTCTTTAATAAATAGCTGCTGGTCGTGTGGTTCTCCATGTTCGACAATTCTCAGGGTTTACAGTCCCAGTAATAGTGAAATGTGCCTCATCTGGCCACAGGCTATCAACTTCAATACTGTGGCCAGATGTGCCTCATCTGGCCACAGGCTATCAACTTTATGCGCTGTTCTTGTCGCCCGGCTGCAGTTCTTGCATCACACGCATCCTGTACGGATGCCATTCCACGATAGACAGCAGCACTTTGCAGACCTGACTACGGAAGGTGAAGCTGGCAGGCCACCGCTTTGGCACTGCTGTGTGAGAATGCGTTTGAGATTTTCCTGTCGGCAATGTCTCCTGCAACTTCATGACATTTTCGGAAACTAGCGGACGTTCTCTTTCCCGGCTAAAGCTCCACCTACCTTTGTGATTTCAACTGTTTTGCCCATTTGAAAAGCGAGGTGCCTGACACTCGCTACAACAACAAATAGGATTTTAATCTCTGAAATACAGAGCCGTAGTGGTCTAAGCAATGGCTTCTGGTAATTCGTCCGCGATGGATCCGGGTTCGAATTCTGGTGAGGCATGGATGTTGTGTTTGTCTTACGGCAATGGCTCTTCCCCTTCCCTGTAACCAGTGGCCCTAAATTAAGGATAGGCGACTGCTTATAACCACATTTTTCAAAGCCTCGATGGGACTAATACTTTTAATGGTGTTCGTGAATTGCCATAGTTTGGGAACGTATAGTTGATCATGAGGGGAAGTACTATTAACTACCCTCAAATATTGTGATCGTTGCTTCGCTATTGCAGAAATTATAATAAAATATGAAGAAATTGTGAAGAAAATATTGAATAAAAAATAATATAAAAAAATGTTACATTTTTTATGGTTTCCTTGTCTAAGTAAGAAACCAATTTGTTTTTTCGTTTCAGCGCTTAACGATCCCTAAGAGCCTTTAAGACCAAAAAGCTCCGGCCGTTTCTCATTTAGAGTCGTTGACTCCAGTGAAGGAAGGGAACCAACGCAGGAATCATAAGCACAGTATTCCTCTCTTTCCGCGAGATCTAAACTCAGACTCTCAAGACACCTGATGAACATAAGTTTATTTCGCACAATATTGACTTTTTGACAATGTCATTTTGTTCGTGGTAACTAAATGTAGTAGTATAGCATGCTTCGTTAGTTAGTTAGTTAGTTAGTTAGTTAATTTTTACGGCGCAATGGCCATGTTTGGCCAAAGAGCGCCAGACACAGAACCATCAGAGAAAAAGTTTTAAAAGAGTTGTGTGATGGTTAAGTGCAGTATAGCATGCTTCCTTCTTACAGGGTATCGTAACAGCTTACTGTTGTTGTGCCTAGCAGTTTATCATCCATGTTGAGCCCCAGGAAATGCAGTTCCGAAAAGTATCATTGGTCACACAACGACAGTTCATTATTTCAAAGCTATACCTCGTGCTTTAGGAACATACCACTTTTATCACGTCTTTCGTAAGAAAAAGTACGTGCTTATGGTATCACTTTGTCTGGCAGATGGACAGACGGTCATCCGTCTGCCCATGGACACCATGCCTCTGCAATTACTAGACCGATTTGCTGCAATTACTAGTCCGATTTGAAAACTTCTTTTTGTATTTTGGGAAGCTCGGAATGTGAGAACGATGAACCTTACTTTCCATTTTTCTTATAATGCATAACTTCGCCGCTAGAGGGCATAAATGCAGATGCCATGGAATTCAAAATGTATTTTATTCCATATAATTGCTTCTATATATCCGATTGCAAATTTTTTTTTCATTGGTTCGATACCATTGATAACAGAGATTGTTTTGAGTAGAGCTTCGTGTTCAAGTAAAGCATGGCTTTTCCGCTAGGGAACGTAAAATAAAATTGCGATTTTCCCTATTCTAAAAGCCCGGTTTGTATAATTCTTTTTGCAATACATGGTGTAAAAGCTTCTGCCTATAACATCTAATTTTTGTTAAAGGATAGTTTGATCGCTAGGGGGCGTAAGTGCATATTTCTGTTGCTGATGTATTTGCAGCAATATCTGCGCTTCTACAAACTCGATTTAAAAAATTCTTTGGCGGTCAAATACTGTTCACCACAGGAATACCTTCTTCTTAAAATAGTGCATACATTTTCCGCCAGAGGGCGCACATATATCTTATTTTTGTCGTCATCTCTGCTTCTAGCTGTAATTCGAATTTTGTCGGAAAGTGTTCCTGGTGCGAAATGCTTTACATATAATTTCCTATTTTTCTTAAAGCACAAGTGTGTCACCGAAGGGTTCACGTTTCCGATTTCAGCATAATAGCAGCAATATCTGCTCATCTAAAAATCCGATTGAAAACTCGTTTTCCTGGCAGATACTGCTAACTACCAAAGCGTTTTATGAGCATTTCCTGTCCAAAATAACATATAATTTTCCCGCTAGAGAGTTCAAACATTTTATGTCTTTTTTTTTTTTTTCGATATCTCTGCTTCTGAAGGTCCGACTTAAAAAATTATTTCAGTACCGGATACCATTTACCTTGTGAAACACTTTACCTATATTTGTGGGGTTGTTTGTAGTTCACAGTTCTGGCGCTAGACGGCGTTTTCTGTTTGCATCTGTATCTCCGCTTCTAAAAACCTTGTTGAGAAGTTCTTTTTTATTGTATGCCATTCGCTAAACTGAATATGGGGAAATAAGTTTTAAATAATTCCCAGTTTTCCAGCTAAGGGGCGTAAATGTCAAAACCTTTTTATCGCTATTTCGGTTTCCAGTAGAGGAATTTGAAAACTTATTTTTCGTTATCATAGCTTTTGCTATAAAGAATATTTTTGCATATTTTCTACTCTTCCATTCAAAATTGTTCCGCCAGGGGCTGTAAAATTATATCACGTTTTCTTCTGTATCTCTTCTTTTAACTGTTCGTTTTGAAAATGCCTTTGTTTCTGATATCTTTCTTCTGCTATGAGGAACCTTTTATGCACAATTTGTTACTTTTCGTAACATACACTAGTGGCCAAAATGGTGGAAACCTTTAAGAAAATTTGCATTTCTAAGGTTTGATGGCCCACAATATCAATCTTTTTTATAATAATGCCATAAAATTATGTATCATAAGAAAGAAAATTTCATGCAACAAACGGTGTTGAGTTACCTTTATAGTATCAAAAATCATTATCAAATAACCAGAAAAAGAACATCAACTGATTATGTAACTTGAAGTGGTTTTCCTTAACTCAAAACTGACCAATGAGACTGATTGTTCTGAGAGCCAATCAGGTGTTATTATGACATTGCATGGAATCATTAAGGTGTCAGTATGAGACAGTTTTCATTTCCAGGTATCACAGCTAATAGTAGAACTCTTATTCAATTGTATGATTGTCATCAAGTTGGCCACTGGTCTTTCACGAATTTTTGTATCCCTGATAACTTAGTAAGATGACAGAGTGATAAAGAGTTGATTGGTCACTTAGAAAGCGATGTAAAATACTACACTTATGAGGAAATCATAAGAAAAGTAGGTGGAAATCTAACTGAAGGAGGTATTTCTAAACTGTGCAAGAGGTATCAGAAGACTCAGTCAAGAAGGCTACACTTATGAGTAAATCATAAGAAAAGTTGGTGGAAATCTAACCAAAGGAGGTATTTCTAAACTGTGCAAGAGGTATCAGAAGACTGCACTCAGTCAATTTAAAACCAACTTCTAAAGGCAGGAAAAGGTGCACAACAGCATGTAGTGATTGAATAATTATAAGACTGTTTAAGGGACAGAAGAAAATCATTTGAATCAATTAAAAATGAATTGTCTCAATGTGGTTTGAAGATGAGTGGTAGGACTGTTAGACGCAGACTCAAAGACTTTGGTTTAAATTCTAGAATTCCAAGGAAAGAGCCATTTCGATCTTCCAAACAAAGAAGGAAGATATTAGAATGGGCAAAAGAGCATGTTAATTGGTCTGAAGACCAATGGGGTAGAGTTATCTGGGGTGATAAGACCAGAATATTCATATTCGGTAGTGATGGAATAAAGTATGCAATAATCAGAAATTGAGATTTGTTGCCTGAATACATTACAGTTACCATGGGGCATTCAGTTATTGTTATGATCTGGGGTTGTATGACAGCAAAAGGTCTGGGCAGAATTTGTGTGGTTAATGGTACTTGGCAAAAAATACATCATTGATATATTTGAGCCAAAACTGACGCCATCGGCACATGATCCTTCCCAGGATAATGAATCCTATATATTTCAACAGGATTCAGCTCCTTGTCATGTTGCTGCTGCGCTCAAAAAGTGGTTTTATGAAATTCATACTACACTGCTAGAATGTCCAGGTAATAGCCCTGACCTGAATCCAATCGAAAATCAGTGGAGCCTATTATATTAGTCAGAAGAAACCCAGGAATAAAGCATAATTGATAGAAACATTCATACAATCATTTCTCCTGATTAACTAAAACGCTTGGTACATTCCACGGGACGCCGTTGTAAGGCTGTAACTGCGGCAAAAGATTTTCCGACTATTAACAGAAGTGCTCAAAAGTTATGAAATGCGTTTTATCATGGTTTTCGGTGTATAACTTTTTTCTAGGGATGGGACATTCGAATCCTCGAATCCCTATAATCTTGAAAAAGATTCGAGATTCGAAAAGCCGCCCCGGTGGCGCAGTGGTCTAAGGCGCTGGCCTCTGATCATTCGTCCGTCTGGGGTCTGGGTTTGAATCCCGGTGAGGCATGGATGTTGTGTTTGTCTTACGGCACTGGTTCTCTCCCTTCCCTGGAACCAGTGACCCTAAATTAGGGACGGGCGACTGCTTATAGCCCATTGAGTTGCTCACGGTGGTCGTTAAACCTCCAATCAAAAAAAAAAAAAAAAGATTCGAATGTTCGCGCTTTTTTTTTTATTCGAATCTTCCAAATCTTAACCTAAAAAACTTGGCATTTGGTGTTTGTTCTAGAGCGATATTTGTTCGAATTTTTGTCAGCATGACGAGTTCCGACATTAGTAAACAGTCTAAGAAGATCGTCAACAATGTGTATGTACACAGCTATTTGAAATAGCTCGTTACTTCCAAAATTTGAGGAAACTATCTAAAGAGTTCTTAATCACGCCACCATCGACAGTAATGTCAGAAAGACTTATCAGCCAGGGTTGGCAAGGTAATTTACTCGTTACGTGTTTTACGTAAATTACGCGTAATATACAGGTAATTTACTTGGCGTAGAAAACCAGGTTTTTACGCAGACGTAAAAAACTAATTTTCTTTCATGTGCGTGTATAAATAATATAATATAAAAACGCCTTTAATTATATTACATTTTAAACTTAAAACTTCTTGTATATTTCACTACGAAATCATTGTTCTCTTAAGAGTGTTCATACAGCTCAGCCACCTATTAACAGATTTCTTTTTAGAAATTATAATGCATCTGTTCTTTCTCGTATATTAAAAATGGAGAAAATAATCTATCTCTTGCACTAGCATCGATAAAAATCACAATGCATATTGAATAGAATTCAAGATTTTATTAACAGCTTCAAATTCGTCGAGTGTATTTTCATATAATTTATGTAATTCTATAGAATAAAAAAAATTATGTTCAGTTTGTTCACCAAAGATAATACACTGGCGGAAAGTGAAAAAAGAACACCAAAAAGGAGACGTCTGATAACAACGAAATTTATACAGCATAATAACGGAATACAGAGGATAACGTGATCAAAACATTATGGCAAAATACAGCTGTATAACTGAAAAATAACATTTCCATGTAACATAATTAGTACGAGACTGAACCGCCATGAACTGCGTCACACTGTGCAATTCTGGCATGGAGTCTGTCGTACAGATGTTGGATGTAAGTTTGGGGTATTGAGTTCCAAGCATCCTCCACCTGGACGCGTAAAATCGGGGATGGTCGTGCAGACCGGATAAGTCGTTGTCCCATAAAATCTCACACGTGATCAATAGGGGACAAATCCGGTGAACGTGCAGGCCATGGAAGTTGTCTCACACCCTGAAGTACATGTTGCGTTGCACGTGCCGTGTGTGAGCGTGCGTTATCTTGCTGGAAAACACCACGATGGACCGACTTTACAAATGGCACAACAACGGGCTGAATGATGTAGGAGGTGCTGTTTAACGTACCCAGTACAAACACTAGTAGTGTACGGGAGCGATAGCTGATCGCTCCCCACACCAGGAGAACAGGTGTAGGCCCTGTGTGTCGCTGACGGATGCAAGAAGGGTGGAGACGCTCCCCTGTGCGCCTGCGAACACGCATACGGCCATCGGAGGCTCCCAAGCTGAATCTGCTTTCATCGCTGAACACGACAGATCGCCATTGCGTTCTTCAGTGCAGACGTTGGCGACACCACTGCAGCCGTTCCTGACCGTGGGCTGGAGTCAGAGGTACACATGCCAGAGGCACACGTGCACGTAGTCCTGCATCCAGTAGACGTTGCGGGTTGTTCGCACAGTCACCTGAGGTGCCACGGCAGCTCGGATTTGCGTCACAATGGATGTTCTGCTTGACAACGCCGCTCTTTTTATGCCTCGATCGGTTCGCTCATCAGTCCGTCTGTGACTCCTGATGGTTCCACGTCTTCTCGTGTGGGAATGTTCCTCGGACCATCTACGCCACAATCGTACCACCACCGATACTTCTCGTCTAATTCGCTCCGCAATACGACGATACGACCACCCGGCCTCGCGGAGTCCGACTAGACGACCTCGCTCAAAGTCCGATAACTGCTGAAATCGTACACGTCTTCCATGTCCAGGCATTGCAGCTTCTTCAGGGTCTTCGCACGCGTCCGTACGCCGACGACTGATTACATTCGGGGGGGGGTCAGCGTCATTTTCTTGTAGGACTTCCATCCACAGGTAGTAGAGTTTAGGTCCCAGCCACCTACAGCGAGATCGCCTTTTGGGCAGGACACAGAAACGGAAGGAATGAGAGCAAGTCTAGCGACTTTGACAGAACAGTTTGTAGTGAGATTAGAGTACAGTAGATGGCGCCACCGTACAAGTACGATATTGCACATAGAGGGTGAGAGAATTTCAGGTGGGGTATAGGAAAGGATACCCATTTAACCAGTGGGTCCAGCCTGGGGGCCGTCACTTAACGTGCTCGTCCGATATTCAGCGATTGTTAGTAAATCACACCATCTCTGAAAGATCAGCCCAGGCTTGAACCTGGGGACCCAGCGTCGATAGTCTGAAACACTAACCACTAAGCCATCCGCGGCTTGACTGATTACATTCACTTCGCCTTACTCCTTAAATACCACCGACGATAATTAACATATTATGCCGTGCTGTGGCGTAAGCGCTTACCGGTTGGTCCCGAAGTTAACATCACACCTGCGTAAACTCGACCTCATTAACATATGTAAATTTCATGATCGTCCGCCAATTCCTTCTTGGTGTTCTTTTTTCACTTTCCGCCAGTGTATTTTGACATGAATGTCAATGGCATGTCTATTATGTAAAATATTGAACATTTCATTTAATAATATTTGTGTTTGACATGCTATCCCGGTGTACACTTCAAAATCATAATTTTACCCTTTTAAAACTCTAAACGTTTTTCATATTGATTGTGCTATACTTATACCCTTGAAAAAAAACTGTAGATTTGACAGAACATTAAACTACTTGTTTTAAATGTAACTCTTTAAATGTTTATAATTGTCACTCTCAGTTCTCACACGCCCTTAATCACACTAATAATCCTCACTGTTATGATCTTGTAACTTAAGAGTATAATATATTTGAACCAATTTCTTCGAACGTTCGCAGCTGAGCCGGTTTCTTGTAGTATTATGGACAAAAGACCAATTAGAGAAAAGTATTTCAAGTTGGGCTGAAGATGCTGGGATGTTGATTAACATCAAAGCAACTGCTGACGACTTCTTATGGTGCCGACTGGCGAAGTACCAGAATGTCCGTGGTGATTTAACACCCTTCTTCATAAGCGCTCTAAATTTTCCAGATTTTTCTCGATACTAATAGCAAGTTAATTAACAGCACGAAGATTACATAGCAAGTTAATTATCAGCACAAAGCCAGGTTTTTTTTAATTTTGTTGCATATTTTACGCGTTTTTTACGAATTTTACGTTTTCTACGTATTTTACGCGTTTTCTACGCGTAATTTACGTGTCACGTAGAAAACCTTTTTTTACACGTAATTGCACAACCCTGTATTCAGCACATCAGATGTCATAGCTGATGAAAACCGAAGTAGTCTAGACCAACAGCGAGTTCCGATGCTAGTGTTTTTTAAAAAAAATCTCCATTAAAGGTTTCTGATTTTTTTACATTGCCCTGAAAGAGTTCAGTGTTCAGTGTTTTATTAACCCTTAAAACAAACATGTTTTTGATTTTTCTTAATTTCCTGGAAAGAATTTACTCAATTAAGTGTTCCATGTTTAGTGTTTATCTACATTAACTCCTGAAATAATCCTCCCCACCTCTACACTTACTTTGATTTAAAAAGGTTTTGGAACTTTTGTTATTAAAGAAAAATGTCAAAAGTGTGAATTGTCACTCAAATAAGTTTTTTTTTGTCAAATTATGTTCACAAAATGGAAATGAGCCTCAAGACTCGAGAGTTATGTACTTCATTTAGTAAATGTAAATTCTAAATTTCATTTGTATCTTCTTAATAAGTATGAGTATATTTTTTTGAAAACTGTGTTTTTAATGTGTTTCTCATTAAACACAGATTTAAAATTTTGCTTCAATAAAAAACTTTTAATTTTAAGTAGAAGTCTTTTCTTTCCCTTTTTTTCTTATAATTATTCTTATATGAAGGATTCGAGAGATTCGAGGGATTCGAGAACATTTTAGGATTCGGAATCGGATTCGAGAAAATTTAGGATTCGTCCCACCTCTACTTTTTTCAAATGCAATTTTTTAATAAAGTGTGATGTGTTACATTCTGCATTAATTATATTTATAAATGGCATGTAATTTTATTGAAAAAAAGGCCGATGTTATGAGACATCAAACCGCAGAAATACAAGTTTTCCAAAAGGTTTCCAAAATTTTGGCCATTAGTGTTATCTTCAGCCGTTAGATGAAGAAAGTAGTTATTTAGTTTTTCTAAATGCTTTATCGATTGTAGAAATCAGGTTGCTTTTTTTTGTAACGGGTTCTTTTGACTATGAACAACTTCGAAATATTTCATTCGTGTCGGAAAGGATTCAAGAGAGGTGCTCTAACAACTGAAAATTCGGTGTCATCTGACTTGTTTTTTTTTTCTTTTTTTCATGGTCAAAGGTATAAACTGCGCATTTTCATGAATGTGTTTTCCGTCGTAATGTTTTTCCATGTCCTAAGAAAACGGCAATTCCATGTATTCCGAAAGTTGAGTTTCCGTCATGGACCAAATTTCCATCAGCGTAAATCTAAATTAGCATTGAAAGACTGCTTAAAATTATTCACAAAACCATTGCAGAAGTAACAAAAAAAAAAAAAAAAAAAAAGAACAATAAAAAAGAGAGTGGCAGGGAAAGGAATTAAAGAGTCATTCGATACGCTAGCTCAGGAACACGACCAATCTCAAGGCTACGTAAGATGAAGGGCATTCCTTATGACCCTGCGAAACAGTGTTCCAGTGAAGTGTTGAAAATCTCTGTTTCTGATCTGTCTCATAAAAAAGCCGAGTACGCTCACGCCCGGATTAAGACCTTACTGGGCCACTACGCTAAGACATTTGAGAGGGCCCCTAGTCTAAGACATCTGAGTATGCCTCCCAAAGAACTTATTACGGAGAACCATTATTGAAGTCCGTTAATAGTGTATTTAACATTGTTCTCATAAGAACATGAGTTAAAATTTTAAGGTTCCTAAATTTTGTCTTGGATTTTCTAATGATTAAGCATTTTATTCTTTTATTAGATTATCTTTTCGGTTATGCAATGTGAAGCCACAGGGGACTTCGAACATTAACGCTTCCAAGTGCAAATTGGGAGGTGTGAGTGGATGGTAGTAAAAAAAAAGCTGAAGCCGTCTCGCCGACCCCGCTGTACACAGCTACATGAAACCTTTACATTTGATGAGTCACTGCGTTGAAATATGTTCGTCTTTCAGCCTCTATTTCTGACAAAGTGGATATCATTAGAGACAAAAGTAAAACTATTTTATACCCCCACTCTCTCTCTACCTTCAGGGTGATTGTAAACTCCTTCAACAAAACGAGAGGGGTGATAGTACACATCAAGAAGAATAATATTTGCAGTGGAACCTAGGGCCGCATTCCACTCCTAGTACGAGAAAAGAGCACGTTCAAAAAACGTCCAGCTGGCACACGGAGCTCCAACCAGTGCATGAGAAGCACACGTTGCAAATCAGGTGCGCTGAACACGTGCGTAGACGATGAGGAGCGAACATTTAAAAACGCAGTTGAACCCGTTCAGCGATATTACCGTGCGAACACCTCATGAGAATCGACGTATACATCTGACCGGCACAGCGTACCGTGTATTCCTGGAGCAAGTGCTTCCCGGTCTGTTGCAGGATGTCCCGCTCACCACACGGAGGGACATGTGATTTATGCATGATGGGGCTCCAGCACACTTTGCCACCGAGGTCAGATACTTCCTAAACGCGACATATCCCTGGCGGCGGATTGGAAGCGGTGGACCTGTGGCTTGGCCTCCACGCTCCCCGGACCTTAATCCACTGGACTTCTTCTTCTGGGGGCACATGGAAACATTGGTGTACGAGACACCTGTAGACTCCCTGGAAGATCTCGTCGCGCGAATCGCTGTTGCTGCGGACAAGATCAACACCACACCGGGAGTCTACGAGAGGGTGCGACAGTCCTTTATTCGCCGGAGTGGGCTGTGCAACGACGCCCTTGGACGCCAGTTTGAGCAGCTCCTTTGAGTCTTTTTCTGATGCGATTGGAATTGTGTAACTCATAAATTAGGTATGTCACTTTATTTTCACTGTTGAAGTCTGAACGTTGATATGTAACTTTACTCTTTTCTGGCACTAGGAGTGGAATGCGGCCCTAGGTTCCATTGCAAATATTGTTCGTCTTGATGTGTACTATCACCCCTCTGGTTTTGTTGAAAGTGGATACAATCACCCCTCTGGTTTTGTTGAAAGTGGTTACAATCACCCCTCTGGTTTTGTTGAAAGAGGTTACAATCACCCTGTACTTATCTATCTATTATTTTCATTTCCAGATTTCCAAGCCCTTGGTAATGCTGGGACCTATGGCTATAGCCCCTATAGACTCCCCTTAATCCCGCCCTGATTGGTCCCTCAGGAAAGTACAGTATCAATGCAATTTTAATTACGTCTTTTGTAAAAAAAGATCGTGCTTCTGTTATCGGTTTGTCCGTCTGTACCCACGATATCTCTGCAACTATTAGTCCGATTTGAAAAATTCTTTTTGCATTGGGAAGCTAGAAATATGCAAATGATGATCCTTTATTTCGTTTTTTTTTACGATGTACAATTTTGCCGGTAGAGGGCGTAAATGCAGATGATGTCGAATTCAAAAATACGTTTTATTCCACATATTTGCTTTTAAACATCCGATTGAAAAAAAAAATTATCTTTCAATTCCATTTATGTCGAAGAGTATTTTAGATATAGTACCTTTTTCAAATTACGCATAGATTTTCCGCTAGGGGGCGTAAAAGTAAATTACATTTTCCCCGATAACTCTTCTTCTAAAACTCCGATTTGAAAACTTTTTTCTTCAGCGGATACATCTCGTGATGCAAAATCTTTTGCATATAATTTCAAATTTTTGGTAAAGAATACTTTGACCACCAGGGGGCGTAAGTGTTAATTTTTGCTTCTGATGTATTTGCCATAAAATCGGAGCTTCTAAAATATCGATTGAAAAAATTCTTTCGTGGACTGATACCACTCACATCGATAAATCTTTTCGGAATATTTTCTTCTTAAATATATTCCACAGTTTCTCCGCCAGGGGCGTAGATGTACATCTTATTTTTGTCAATATCTCTACTGCTAGGAGTCCGATTTGAAAAATTCCTTCTTTGTTGGATAGTGTATTCCGTGTGACATGTTTTTCATATAATTTCAAAATTTTCAAGTAATTCATAGACTTTCCGCTAGGGGGCGTAGCAGTAAATTGCGTTTCCCCTTATATCTCTGCTTCTAAATCTCCGATTTGAAAAATTCTTTCTGCAACGGATACAGCTCCTGGTGGGAAATCGTTTGCACATAATTTTTAATTTTTGTAAAAAAATACTTTTGGCCACCAGGGGCGTAGATCTTAATTTCCGCTTCTGTTGTATTTGCAGCAAAATATGAGCTTCTAAATTCTCGATTGAAAAAAAAAACGTCGTTTGTTGGCCGTTATCTCCACGAAATTTATTTTCTGTTTCCCCTGGAATTACAGAAAATAAATTTCGTGGAGATAACAGGCCGTCCTTTATATATGTATAGGTGGCATTCAATATCTCCACCTTTGCACTCTAGACATTTCGTTTAGAATTCTTACTAGTCCACAAAAGTAGGTAGGTGAAATTTAGATTCCCACTCTTTAAATCAATGCTTCACCTCCTTTTAGTGTTCATCCAAATCCAACGTTTCCCATATAAAAATCTTTTTAATCTACCAAAGGGGAAGGGAGGAATAGAGAAAGTATCCTGGTACTCTTTGTAAATAATTGATGCTCTTCATCTTTCGCATGCCAAGATCTTTCAGGGGTGAAATAGAACAAGTGATTGGATAGAATACATTTATTTACGTACAACCCATTGCATTTATTCGCGTCACTCACGACCACCCCGAGACGCAGTCCGATGCATACTGAGTGGAATTAATTCATAACAATGAACAATAAGAGTTACTAATTCCTGACATTGAGCGATACTTAGGTAAGTGAATTAACAAATGTTATTGCCGTAAAACCAATGGAAAAAGATATGTGAGTCATAAAAGTAAATACAGTGTAACTTGAATAAGTCGAAGCTGAAGAGACCACAAAAATAATTCGAATTATCGACAAATTCGAATTAGGCAAGTTTGAATATGAGCACATTCAAGTACTGTAAAAAACAACATATTTGTTCATAACATACAAAAAAAAGTACAGTACGGTAAATTTACAAATATTTTGTAAACAAAAACGGGAAATTTTGGCCTGCTTCTTAGAATTTATGTTATGGGTAAGTGTAAATTCCTCAAGTTTATAGAGTAAATGAAATAGAGAGTCACTTACATTCTGCTGTCCCTCAACAAACTTCCTTAACTGTTGGAGTTGAGTCAAGGCCTCTACTGAATTTGGAAGGCGCTCTTCAGGAATTTCTGGCCGTTCCAGTTCTTCATCTGAAAATACACAGCAGGTCTTCTTTTTCATAACATCAGTCAAGATCTCATCATCTGTGAGTTCACCACAAAGAGCTAAATTGTCATCAACTCTCACAAAAGCCTCATACGGTACATCACGGCCTACGTCTTCTCAGTACTCCACAGTGAGTATGATCTCCTCGCCACCATTACCTTGATGTAGTTGAGACTCATGATCAGGGTGCTGGAAGCCTGCTTTTCCGAAGCAGTTGGCTGTAGTTTCAGGTTTAACTTGTTGCTTCATCCGAAATTTGGAACTTCATCCAGAACAGTATACGTGCCTATTTTAAAAGGTAATTGCGGAAAATGCGATATTACGAAAATGGAGTTTTTCTTCGAATTAAACAAAAAAAGTTCGAATTAAAGGGGATTTTTTACATTATTTGTATAGAAAATTCAAGGGACCAAATGAAAAATTCAAATTAACCAAGAATTCGAATTAACGTTCGAATTAGACAAGTTACACAGTGTAGTTACTAAACTAAGGTGGCGGCATTAGTATGTATTTCGCCTGTTTAGTTTTTCAAAAACAATATTTGTTATTATTATATATCATTCAGATTTAGGTGAACGTAAGAAACGACCCGGACACCGATGAAATGTCATGTAGCCAACAGTATAAGAAACACTGCTCCAAAGATAAAAGCGAAATGAACTCAAACATGCTTTACTCTTTTGAGTTTCTTTTTACGTAAGCGAATATTATGTTTAGGCAGTCATGTAAACTATTCATATTACTTACACGCGTGAATGTTATTATATCATCAACATGCTTTCGGCCCGTATCATCATTTTCAGAGGTTTCGAGACGGCTTGTATTCGAAACATAAGAATAAAATACTTTCTGTTGTGAAGAACTCGTACTTACAAGTATGAGTTCTTTACTACCTTGCAGTTAATGAAGACGTATTTACTCCGACTTAAAGGGAAAATAAGCGTAGATAATGTAAGCGTACTTTATCAATTGAAAACGTACCTTTCACAGAAATTACGAACACCTCGTTCATGCAAGCATCGATTTAAACGCCCAGCTGTTGATGTTATCGTTCCACGAAAAAGCGGAAGATCCCAGCTTCTAAGCAAATCCAGTTATATTATTTCACGTCGCATTTATCTGCCCTTTGTGCAGACCCTGCCAGGAAAAGCAATCTTCCTCGTTTCCACCTTCCTTCCTTATTTGTGAAAATGAATCGTAAGACTCCTTTTCACTTACCTGATACAAATAATTAGCCTGGAATTCAACGGCCCTTACAAGAATTCAAGTGAAAAATGTATAAAACTTATGACTGGTATATTTTAATTGCATCACTAGAAATTCTTAATGCATGCATTTGGCATTAAACTACCTACCGGTGCGGTGACTGATGCAAAAGTAAAAGTGATAAGTTGCAGCGATAAGCTTTGTCGGCGTTGTTCAGTAGGAAGAATGCCCTGCTCCGGAGCAGGAAGACGTGGTTTCTACTATGACCATCAGAAAAAAGGGGCTTTTCTTCCCAAACCTCGGTTTTCGGGAAATAATGAACTGTGCGTTCTTACGTTCTTCGAAGAGCAGACTCTCTTGCATTTAATGGAAATATGAGTCGAATTCAGAAGAAATTACATTGCAAAAGTTGAAAGAAATGCTTCAATTTAGCTTCTTCATGGCTTTATCTCTTACAACTCATAGTATTAGAACGATGCGATTCCATTCTTTCCCGACGATCCTTAAAAATACTGAAATTTAAAGTTTTGCAGGCCACCACGGGGGCGCAGTGGTCTAAGCGCTGGCTTATGATCATTCGTACGAGAAGGGTACCATGGTTCAAATCCCGATCAGGCAAGGATGTTGTGTTTGCCTTACGGCCCTGGATCACTCCCTTCGCTGGAGCCAGTGGCCCAAAATTAGGGATAAGCGACTGCTTATAGCACACTGAGTTGCTCACGGTGGTCGTTAAACCTGCAATAAAAAAAAAAAGTTTTGCATCAGGAAAACTTTGGTCGGAACTGCATATCTGTAGAGCTGTGGCTGTTCTCTAGAAAATAATTCAACAATATTTCTTAAAATCAAAATTTCCTGTTTATTTATTTTGCGAGGGTATTGTGGACACTGATTCCAATGACGCTTGGTTCTTTTTCAATTATGCATGGGTCTTCCATAACTCTATTTACAAACTTCCACCATGTGAGCCGCATTTGTGGCTTTACCAGCTCATTTATACACGCCTGATTACCACAAAGAATCTATGATTAGTACAATACATTTCTGGTGGAACATTCATAACACCGATATCCATTTTCGCAATTTAGTTGCACCTGGTTTCGATCATCTCTGGGGGTAATAAGATGCACAATATGGACTTTAGAACTAAACATTGTGTCTCTTTTATTTTAATCCATTTATAAAGTTTTTGGTCTAAAAATTAAAAAAGAAAAAAAGTAGCCTCAGTAACCGAGCGGTCAGATACATGGGCACCTGGATAGTCGTAAGAATTGGGTGGTGTTACATATAAACTTTTGCCCGTGGCGAAATTCAAAACCACGTCTTCCTACTCCAGAACGGCTGTTCTCCCAACTAAACTACGCCGGCAGGCTTACCGCTGCTTCATTGTCCATTTGACGCATGCGTCACCTCAGTACTACGTTGTCTACGCCATGTCACGTGGTACGTTATGTCATCCGTGCCTTGAGAGGCGGGGGCAACTAAATCGCAAGTTTCGGGTCAGCCGACAACCATGCTCAAAGGACCAGCACATTGTAGAAGAATTATTTTTTATAAATTACGTACGTGCGTTGTGCGGAAGACTCATCACACAAATTTCTCAAACCTAACGGACAGAAGATTCACTTGTGTTCTGCTGCCAATGTAACATTTAAACTTCATCAACCATGTCTTCCTACTCCGAAGCGGCAGTTCTTCCAAATGAACTACGCCGGCAGGATTATCGCTGCTTCACTGTCGATTTGACTTATGCGTTACCTCAGTAGTACGTCATCTATGTCCTGCGACGTAGTACTTTTTTTTGGGGGGAGAAGTGACGACCACCGTGAGCAACGCGATGGGTTATAAGCAGTCGCCCGTCCTTACTTTGGAGCCACTGGTTTCAGGGAAGGAAGAGAGCCAGTGCAGTAAGACAAACCACAACATCTATGCCTCACAGGGATTCGAACCTGGACCCGACTCGGACGAATGGTCAGAGCCAGCACTTAGACCACAGCCCCACTGAGGCGGCAAAGTAGTACGTTACAGAGGTGGGCGTTCCCAGGTTTTGTCCTTGACTGGAACCGATGGTTCTAAATTACGGACGCCGCCCCGGTGGCGCAGTGGTCTAAGGGATGGCCTCTGATCATTCGTCCGAACGGGGTCCGGGTTAGAATCCCGGTGAGGCATGGATGTTGTGTTTGTCTTACGGCACTGGCTCTCTTCCTTCCCTGGAACCAGTGACCCTAAATTAGGGACGGGCGACTGCTTATAGCCCAATGAGTTGCTCACGGTGGTCGTTAAACCTCCAATAAAAAAAAAATAATAATAAAAAAAAATAATAATTACGGACGGACGATTATCTTTGGAGCTCATGGGGGATCGCTAACCTTCACCAGACAGAATTGAATAATGAAATAAACGAAAGGAAATGTAATTAACATTCTGGAGATATATTACTCGATAAAAATTGTGCGGAAAAAACAGCGTCTGCAGCCTGCGTCCTTGCTTGTTAATCGCTAAGCATCTTTTTATTTATTTTTTCTCTCTGAAGTTTACGTTATTTTTTAATTTCCGGTAGTAAATTGGCCAGTGCGAAAAATCAAATGATCATGAAATTGTTTGGCGCTTTCTTTTCTTCATTGAAGAGCCTTGACCTACTTATACACATCCATTACATATTCCACTCTTATATGGCCAGGAAATAAGAAATCCGAAGTATATTTCTGAAGACTGCTTTTCTATTCAGTAAACACTCAATATCCTGAATGACGGTTGCATGTAATGCCCTTGGGGTAAATAAATCCCATTCAGCAGCAACCCTAGATTACAAAAGGGCATCAGGATGATTGTGTTGTTATTCTAAATAGTGCGCCTTAAAGGTAATTTTGAAATAACAATAGATCGGTAAAATGATTTGGTACGTAATATTCAGTTCAAATGTGATTACTGTTGATAAATATACTTGTATTTTGTTGGAATGATAGCTTCAAATCCTTTCTTCTTTCTTTCCGTCATTCTTTCTTTTGGTGTGTCTTCTAGCACGCCAACACATTACCGCCCAGATTTCACTCTTTCATTTTAGCATCATTTTTTTCTGTATATCTAATTACACTGCTGGCCACCCAAAATGCAACACCAAGAAGGAAGCATCCGATTGGCCTGAAATTTGCAGCATGCGTCGCCCGCGAGGGGACATGCAAACGATTAGCATTGCAGGGCATATGCAAATCATGTGCGCCCGGCAAGCCACCGAAAAGCACCATAAGAAGGGTGCACAGAAGGCGGGGTGTAAATAGTGGAAGTGCGTTGTGCTGCCAGACCTGTGCGCGGGAAGCTTCCTGATGCCTCGTCGCAGAATACGGCAGTCATTCCAGCACGCTTCAGAGTTCGACAGAGGACGAATAGTGGCTTACCGCGACAGCGGTTTATCGTATCGAGACATCGACGCCCATGTGGAAGGACATCCAGCCACAGTGAGGCGAGTATGGATTCGGTGGGTGCTGGAGGGACGGACGGACGGACGGACAGACGTGAGCGATTGCCACAGCCGCGGCACACCACCGATCGAGAGGACTGGCATGTTGTGCGGCGGGCATTGACGGCTCGCACCGCCACATCACGAACGTTAGCACAGGAATTAGGGTGTGTTGCGCAACAACCTGTGTCAGCACGTACCGTTAGACGTCGTCTGCAGCAGCGGGGACTTGTCGCACTGCGCCCATTGCTCCGGTTACCATTGACGTTGCACCAACGGCGAGTGCGGCGGCAGTGGGCCGTTGAATGCCGCAACTGGACTACGGAATGGCACGACATTGCCTTCTCCGACGAATCCCGCTTCTGCCTGCAACACCACGATGGTCGGATCCGCGTGTGGCGGTACCGCGGAGAGAGACCGTATGACGTCTGCATTATGCATCACCATACCTGTCCGTCGGCTGGCGTTAAGGTTTGGGGTGAAATTGGATATGACATCCGCACCCCTCTGGTACGCATCGCCGGTACACTCAACAGCCACCGCTACATCTCCGACGTTTTGGAGCCAGTAGTCCTCCCTTACCTGCAGGACCTGCCAGCAGCCATATTTCAACAGGACAATGCGCGCCCGCACGTGGCACGCATCGTGCAACAATTCTTTACGGCCCACCACGTGTCACTGCTGCCATGGCCTGCCTGTTCTCCCGATATGTCGCTCATCGAACACGTCTGGTCGCTGATCGGCAACCGAGTGGCCCGGCAAGCACCACCCGCGGCTACGCCTCATGAAATGTGGCAACGTGTGGAAGCAGTCTGGACCGACATACCCCAAGCCCACATCCAAAGCCTCTTTCGTTCGATGCCGCGGCGTGTAGTGGCCGTTATTGCCAGCCATGAGGGCCACACGAACTATTGATGTCTGCGTGTTCCGCAAGTCGCAGGGGCCTGTAAGCTCAATCGTTTCATCTTTGTATCTGTTGTTATGTGTCCAGTAAATCTGGCTTTGCTATCTCGTGTCCTTCTTGGTGTTGTATTTTTGGGTGGCCAGCAGTGTATTTTCAGCACATCTTAAAAACAACTTAGTAAAATCATGCAATGCATTGATTATGATACGCTTTCCAATATACCAGAAATCATTACGCAAGTTGTTACTCAAGTTATGAGGATAATAGCTGTAGAATAAGTCTCGCTCCTATTACACGACTTTTGACCCCATTTCGATGATATCCAGCAGAACCAGGTCGGTATACTTCCGGAACAACATGATAAAGTTTTGTCTCAATCGAAGCATTTTTCGTAAGTTATAACGCATAAGGGCGATGGAATGGATCACGATCCTATGTGCTGACCTTTGACCCCGTTTCGTCCATTTTCAATAGGATTCGTCCCCAGGTGGTCCCCTACCACATACTAAAATTTCATTGAAAGCGAACCATATTTACGCAAGTTATGACGCATAACGGCAACGGAATGAATCCCGCTCCTATGTCCTGACCTTTGACCCCACTTCACCCATTTTCAACAGGGTTCGTCCCCAGGTTGTCCCTTACCACATACTAAACGTTCATTGAAATCTAACCGTATTTACGCAAGTTATGACGCATAACGGCAACGGAATGAATCCCACTCCTATGTCATGACCTTTGACCCCATTTCGTCCATTTCCAATAGGGTTCGTCCCCAGGTAGTCCCCTACCACATACTAAAATTTCATCGAAATCGAAACATTTTTACGCGAATTATCGTGCGGACAGACGGACAAAGCTGGAGCATATACGCTTCTTCAGCCTACGGTTGGGAAGCGTAAAAAACGAGAGAGAGTAACCCTGGTATTATTTGTAGATAATTGATGCTATGCATCTTTCGCATGTCAAGATCTTTGAGGGTGGGTAATAAAACGAGTGAGTCGAGAATATACATTTATTTATGTTCAACACATAGCATTCTTATTAAGCAAAATAGATAAGCACACCGGATAAGAAATTAGTCACCCCTGGCTGAACTTACCTAATAACAGGTGACGGCGCTTCTTGCCTTGATAACAGCATAAATCCGGTGTGGTAGAGACCCCACGAGGTACGTGGGTGTCTATTCCGGCGTTTCACCTTCTGTTCCAAATGATTCAGCAGATTTTATATAGGATTTAAGTCTGGGGATTTGGCGGGTCAGTCGAGGTGATATAGTGTTGCTAATTCTTCGTCGTGCCCCACAGACACATTTTTAGCCCTGTGTACACGGTAATTGTCGTCTTGGAAGACACAGGTGGCAATGTGATGCTGCTGTTGCTGCTGCTGGTGATGTAAGGCAAAGGGCAACACTTCATCATTCAGAATGCGGAGGTAAGCATGCTGGTTTGAATTCATCGTCACTGCACCAAGAGAGCCCATTTCGTGGTACGAAAAACGTTCCCCAAAACATCACAAAACCCCCTCCAGCTTGAACAACACCTTCCACACAATCAGGATTAAAGGCTTCATTGAGCTTGCAATACATTCGTCGTCTTCCATGATTGGAGTACAAACAAAAATGAAACTCATCAGACCAACAAATTACTCGTTTCCAATCCTCCACAGTAAGGTTTTGCTGCCTGTGAGCCCATTGAAAACGTGCGACTTTGTGACTTGTTGTTAAAAGATGCCTTTTCCGTGGTCTTCTGCTCCAGATGTCCATCGCATGCAATTTTCGTCACAATGTCCTCTCGTAAATTGGTTGGAGTGGACTTTCATTGACTGTTTAGAGCAATTTTTACCTGGTTTGAAACCGATGTACTGTTACTAGGCGTGAAACATTGGCGGCGGTGACTGTTGGTGAGAATCGTGTTTTGACCACAGTTACGTCGCCGATTTGCAGTTGACTGTGAACTACACCACTGTTTGTGAGTCTCCCAATTTGTTGGTGTACGCTTCGACACACCAACAGATTGGGCGACTTCATTCACTTTATGTCCGTGGGCACGGCCAAACACGATGGCTCCTTTCTGCCACAAGTAACGCCTGTCTTACGACCCATATTGCAGACTAAATTCAACACACACGTTGCTCTTCAACCCTGCACAAGACAGAAATGATCCTGTAGACCACGTCAGTGGTATCTTCCAACAATGCTATCACGGGGGCATCCGGTAAGTTCGTACTGTCATTTCTGTTAGGGGTGACTAATTTTTTGTCCAGTCTGTGACGTGCCTGCCCAGCAGGACGCACACGACATAAAGGCAGATAGCAGCAAGAATGAACGTCCGCGTAGCTCAATTGGTAGAGTGACTTATTCCGGAATGAGGGGACCAGGGTTCGAGCCCCGGCATGGACAAAAATGACCTAGAAATTAACTTCGTTATAACGGCGCCCTAACTTTCCGGATGACCCGGCCGTTCAAGATCTCGCAATGGTGTGATGTTCTTTCCACACCGCGAGATAGGAAAAATCAGAAAATCCCTTCTCCAGCGCTTCGAAAAATATATGTGTGTGATGTTGCATTCCAAACACCAGATTGATTTGGAGTTCTCAAGTGTACGCTCTTCAGTGGATGGCTGCTTACGACGATTCATGGTCACGGCTGACCCGTGGGTCATGCCCCTGGCCCTCTTTCGGGGCGGGGGGGGAGATGGGACGTGCCTGCCCAGCAGGACGCACACGACATAAAGGCAGATAGCAGCAAGAATGAACGTCCGCGTAGCTCAATTGATAGAGTGACTTATTCCGGAATGAGGGCACCCGGGTTCGAGCCCCGGCGTGGACAAAAATGACGGAGAAATTTACTTCGTTGTAAGTGTAATTAAAATAGCTTATGATACCTAAAGTTTCATATGTAAACTTGTGATTCTAGACTACCCAAGTGTCTCTGGAAAACAACATCGAGTGTAGTATTCCGTCTTGTCGCAGAAACATTGAAATTTAGAGTGTTTGTCCGAAAGAGCTCTTCATTTAGAAAAACGTTTTTTATATTCTAGCTTAGCAAAGTTAATATTGAAATCTCCGGCTTATATCACCGGCATCAAGGGGCAATTTTTTAAGCTTTTCATAATAGAAGATTCCTTGTACGTGTAAGGAATAAGTACAATTTGATACAAAATCGATGATGTAGATTTTATTACCCGGAGATATACTGTATATAACACAATCGGTAGGAAAGTTTAGCCATTAGGCTTCGTACATTCAGCAGAAGCTATTTCGCCTATGGGTCTTATAAAATCTCCAAGCCCTGAACTTTGACGAAAGACAATACATTACGACTGTCAGGAAAGACGCATAGCATCTTGGCTCTACAATTCAGTCTGAACCTTGGCCTCTTCAACACGTTTTTGCCATTGTTCTCTATTTTGGGCCATTAGTTTCCAGTTCCTGTAGCCCAGGCTTTTTGTGTCTTCCACTACTCCATCTATCTACCTGGTCTTTGGTCGTCCTCGTCTTCTATGCCCTTCGAGATGTTCAAAACGATACTTTCTTAGGAGCTTCATTTCTCTCCATTCCCGCTACATGGCCAGCCCACCTCAATCTTCATGACCCAATCATGTTAGGAACAGTAGGGTCTTTATAAATGAAGTATAATTTTTTATTATAGCGTTTCCGCCAGAATCCACGGTCACATATTGGATCAGTTATTTTTGTGAAACTTTGTCTTTCAAATCTATCCAATATTTGTTTATTTCAAATCTATCCAATATTTGTTTATCAAAGTTTTACAGATGAATAACTTTGTTGCTCGAGATAATCGAGATTTCAACAGTTTTCCCAGGGCATAGAATGCTATATTTGAAGCCAAGAGACGGATTTTTATTTCCGTGGAGACATCATTAGTGCAAGTCACCGTAGTACCCAGGTATTTAAAGCTGTCAACCCTGTCGAATGTGTGACCACCCAGCATGTTGGTAGAAGGCAAACCGGAGCAAAAGGCTTTTCTTGCAACCATATATTTGGTCTTAGATTCATTAATTACTAATCCCATTTTCTTACTAGCTTGTTCCAAGGCTGTAAATGCCACTTCCAATGCCGGGTAAGATCTAGCAATCAGATCCAAGTCATCTGCATATGCCAGTAGTTGTACAGAGCTATGAAGACTCTACCACTCACATGCACTCTTGCATCTCTAACTTAGCATCAGGTTATATATAATTTATGACTACAAACTTGTGGTGTTGAGATAAAGTAAAAATATCAACGTTTACCGCAATCAAAGGTTTAATATACATCGACTATAATTTCGCAGAGCTTCTGGCTCAGCTTCGTCAAGACGAATGGAGCGTACCCATTCAAATCATTGTGACATCATCAGAGTTCTGGCGGTCACGGTTTTTGATGAATTGTTTCCACGCGCTTGAAAGAAATGGAGTCGACGTCATGTCGTTGACAAGCAGTGAAGAGTTCCGGTATATGTGAAAAGCTTCTAATACATTAAGATTCGTCGTTGAATCTGGTTTATCAATGAGCATAGCGTTTCCGAACAGAAATTTATGGTTGCTTTCGTGACAATGCTGGGCTATAGACGACTTCTTCAGTTCACAATTCCGTACGTAGGTCTGGTGTACCTTCACACGGAAATTTAAAGCCCTGCGAGTCTGTCTTATATATGAAAGTCCACATTCACAAGGTATCTGATAAATTCCCCAGGAATTTATGTCTTCGACATAATCTTTGGATCCGAAAAAATGTATCTGTAACGTACCAGGAGATGTGACGTACCTGCCCGAAGGACGCACACGACATAAAGGCAGATAGGAATCAGAATAAAACGTCCGCTTAGCTCAATTGGTAGAGTGACTTATTCCGGAATGAGGGGATCCGGGTTCGAGCCCCGGAGCGGATAAAAATGACGGAGAAATTTACTTCGTTATAATGGCGCCCGAACTATCCGGATGACCCGACCGTTCAAAATCTCGCAATGGTGTGATGTTATTTCCACACCGCGAGATAGGAAAAATAAGGGAATCCCTTCTCCAGCACTTCGAAAAAAAAAAAATAAAATAAGGGGAGATGATGTAACGTACCAGGAGATGTGACGTACCTGCCGGAAGGACGCACACGACATAAAGGCAGATAGGAATCAGAAAAAAAGTCCGCGTAGCTTAATTGGTAGAGTGACTTATTCCGGAATGAGGGGATCCGGGTTCGAGCCCCGGCGCTGATAAAAATGACGGAGAAATTTACTTCGTTATATATCTTGTTTGTAGGTTTGAAAATAACTTTGAAATTAAAACTCTTGAGAATTTTTGAAATTCCAAAGCAAATGTGTGGAGAAAATGGGATAACCGCCCAATTCTATCGTATTGGGTGGTCTACCGGCGTGAGTGAGCAGACAGGCTTTGGTTTCCTAAATTTGTGGACAGCTTTATCTACGACGGAATGTGTATATCCTCTGTGTACTGCAATTCGTTTAAGAAAATCAAGCTCTTTCTGCAAGGAATCCTCAGCTGAGCATATATTTATTGCGCGATATACGTATGTGTAGAAGGCAGAGATTTTTTGTTTCCATGGGTGATTTCATTTTGCATGTGGAGGTAAGAAAACAGAGAATGGTTTTCGATAAACTGTTGTGCTAAAGGATCCTTCAAAGCGTGACACAAGGACGTCAAGAAATGATAAGCAGCCATTATTTTCAGTCTCACATCTGAACTGTATATGAGGATCAATTGAATGGATGAGTTCCACTAATTTAGGTATTTCCGAATCCATGCCTTCCCAGAGAACAAAAGTATCATCTACATATCGAATCCATAGGTCAAATGTAACGAGCTGAAAGAGTTTGTTCTCAAAGTGACGCATATAGACTTCGCTTTTCATATATACCGGAATTCTTCACGACTTGTCAACGAAATGACGTTGACTCCATTTCTTTCAAGCGGGTGGAAACAACTCATCAAAATCCGTGACCGTCAGAACTCTGATGATGTCACAATTATTTGAATGTTTACGCTTCATTCGTCCTGATGTAGCCGAGCCAGAAGCTCTGCGAAACTATAGTCGATGTAAAATAAACCTTTGATTATGGTAAACGTTGATAGTTTTACTTTAATACCAGGTTTTCGTAATTTACGCAGGTCGCAATGAGATATTGTTACGCTTATGTAAATGTGATAAATAATGTTCGTTGGTAGTTATATTATTTGCATTGGTACTCCACGATATAGTAAAAAAAATATCGTTGAGTAACAATGAAATTAACTATTGTTGGGTCACTTCATGGAGGAGCATTCAAAAATCAGATTTTAACAATGGTTTTGACTACTTCCGTTACTTATTTTTGTTACATCGAAATTTTTACTTTCGATGTAGTAACCTGGTGTCGGGAAAGATGCATAGCATAAAAAAGTACGGGATTGTAGTATCCCTATGTCCTTCGTCCTATGTACACCATATCTCTGAACATACCAGGTCGTTCGGAAAACAATGGCCGATTTGGAGGGAAAATGAAACAAACATACCGGGGTTGTCCAAAATAATGGAAACACCTCGCTGAAAACAGTGACTTTGGTATGTCAAATGAACATATAGCTACAATTTTTTTCGTAAAAGAGTATTGCTTATAGTCTCAAGGGTCTGTGTGATTGCATTGTAAATCGGTGTTTCTATAATTTCGTTCCAGGTGAAGGCACAATGAGTGACCTGTCGGAGGTCCAAAGAGGGCAGATTGTAGGAGCCCGTCTGGTTGGTGCGTCGGTAACCACAGTGGCACAGGTATTAGGGATATCGAGAGGTACCGTGTCGAAGGTCATGTCAACATACAATGTTCACGGCACAACATCATCTGCGAGACATAACTGTGGAAGGAAAACCAAACTCACTGCGAGAGACAGGAGGACATTGAAGAGGATTGTGACCGCAAGGATGAAGACCACGGCGACGAAAGTGACTTCTGAGCTTAATGCACATCTCCAAAACCCAGTGTCGACCCATACCGTGCGAAGGGAATTGCATAAGAACAATATTTACGGCAGAGCCGCGATTGCAAAAGCCCTGGTGTCACAGGTGAATATGAAACGGAGACTACAGTGGTGCCAGGAACATAAAACGTGGACTGCGGATCACTGGAAACATGTCTTGTTTTCCAATGAATCAAGTGTCTCACTATTCCCCACCACAGGACGGGTCTACGTGTGGAGAACCCCCGCAGAAGCCAACAACCCAGACTGTCTCCTTCCTACAGTGAAGCATGAGGGCGGTTTCGTAATGGTTTGGGCCATGATCTCGTGGTTTGCAGTAGGTCTCATTATCACCTTACACCGACGGATCACTAGCGGTGACTATGTCACTCTTTTGGCTAACCATGTGCATCCATTGTTTCTCTCAGGGGATTGCACCTTTCAAGATGATAATGCCCGGATTCACAGAAGTCGAACTGTTCAGTCATGGTTTGAGGAACATGAGGATGAAGTTGCACACCTTCCCTGGCATGCACAATCACCGGACATAAACATCATTGAGCCCCTGTGGTCTGTGTTGGAAAACAGAGTGTGATCCCGTTATCCTCCTCCGGCGTCTCTCAAGGAATTGGAGCAGTTTCTGCAGGAAGAATGGTACAACATTCCACTTACCACCATCCAGGACTTATATGCGTCCATTCCAAGGAGGATTCAAGCAGTTTTAAATGCCAAGAGTGCTTCCACACCATATTAGATGCGTAACACCTATTTTTTCAAGGTTTTGGACAACCCCTTACCTCGGAGCACACAACCTCGCTTTATTCAAAATAGGCGATTTCAGCAGCTACACACTCCTGCCAGCGAGTGACAAGTGCTTCAAAGCCAGTCCGGAAGAAATCCGGTTCCCTGGATGCAAGAAAGTCCTGGAATGCAATTTGGGCCTCGTCTCGGTTCCTGAAGGTCCTGTCCTTGCGGTAATTGCTAAAATGCATGAACAGGTGGAAATCGGTAGGTGCCAAGTCAGACGAGTAGTCTGGATGTGGGAAGGTTTTGAACCTCAGTTCGTGTAGTTTGTGTTTCGTTATTTGTGACACTTGTGGTCTCGCGTGTTCATGGAGGAGGATAGGATCCTTCCTGTTCACCAAAGACGGCTGTTTGGAACATAACTTCTGGTGCATTCGGTCAATTTCTCCACAGTATGTGACTGAGGTAATGCTTTCACCATCATTCAAGAACCTGTAGTGTATGACACCGTGAACAGTCCACCACACTGTCAGCGAAACCTTTTTCAGCGTTCACCTTTGTTTAGGATGTTGTTTTGATGGTTCCCCATTGTTCAGCCACTGTCCAGATCGATTACGGTTGCCGTATAGAACCCACTTTTTCATCACAGGTTAAAATGTGATATCCACTTTTCAAGTAGGGGCTCCTTTTCGTTGCACGAAGCAGAAGGTTACTACACATCTCAGATAATCAGTCAAAGAGGATTAGTGTCAATCATCTTTCTAATGATCTCTGAATAAAGAAGCTAAGGAGAATAAACACTTTTATGCGCGTGTACTTACTCAAACTTCAACAATTTTTATTTAATCCTTTAGGCACTAGTTAGCATAATGTATCAAATCACTTCTACAATAATGTAACAGGTTTCAATAATCACTCTAGAATCCGCTCAGGCGTTGAGTATATAACACCAACTACCTCATAACAATAATAAAAAGAACTTGAATTTTAATATATCCTAATACACGTCAACCTAACGCAAATCAGATTAACGGAAGTCAGCTCAAGACAGCTCTCACTCCAAACACCGTTCTTATCATAGTTTCTTACATACGTTACACTACCTCTGACCTCAACACTCGTTGCCAAAAGACATTCCAGCGAGAGATAAAATGCAAACTTTAATTGTGGAAAATGCTTAAAGGAGAATGAACAAAATTTACATAGAGACAGAAACTAAAATGGGAAATAATATTAGAGTATATATTACAGACTTTACTACTAAACATACAGATCATCTGTGTGGAAACATATATTTGTCTGTGATGAAGATCGAATACGCGCCTCCTCACTCCGAAATAATGTTGCTCTTCCAACTAAGCTACACGGACGGAATATGTCGCTGCAGATTTGTCGTCTTGAAACGTGCTTTGCCTTTGTAGTACGTCACGTCATCTCCCTCTTATTTTTTCAGTGAAGAACGAATTTTTATTAATTCTAGACGACGTGTGGAACAAACATCACACATTTATCGAATAACCCAATAGCCAGTACATCTATTTTTACGTTCGGGCGCCAATGAGAAAACACAAATTTGTCCTCCATGCCGCAATCACCCTGGCATGGATCGAGGAAGTCTCATCCGAGTTTCGCACCATCCATAGGGGCCCCCAAGGTCCCCAGATGGAAACTTCTTGGAATGCCCTGTGGAAGCTTCTTGGAATGCCGTGTAGCATCAGATTCATAGATCTTGGACAGACGCCCGTCTCGAGCAGAGTTGTGGACAATGCTGCAACAGGCATGGCTGACATTACCTCTCGAAATCCTCCGGCATCTGGTAGAGTCGATGCCTCGGCGAGGCGAATACAGGCTATTATTCGCGCTAAAGAAGAATCAACACGGTATTATGTAGGTATCTCCAATGTTTTGTCCATTGAGCGTATTAACTTTCCTATCTTTTCAGAAGTAGTGACTCAAATTAAGCTCCTACCTCGGGCACAAATTTGAAGTTACACCACTGATGCTACAACCCAATTAAATGTTCCACCTCAGAGGACATGAATACCTGAATAATGACTTCAAATAATTATGAATCCATCTCAGAGGGGAAAATAAATGACATTTTAAATTAGTAGTCTGAATTTTATTCATTGAATTCCTTTGAAGTCTTAATTCATCTATTCTTTGGATAAGCACGTTGTGTAACAGCTGTTAAAAGGTTCATTGCGACGTTGGTGTCATCCCGTTTAATCTTCCGTCCTTCCTGGAGAAATAAATAGAATTTAAACTAATTCCGAGAATTTGGAGAGCAGAGATCTCCACAGCTAGCTAAGTTACTGTGCTTTAATAGCGTGCCGAATTTTTCATAGAGATGGCAATGTTCGTTCGAAGTAACAGAGCGGGAAACACAGTGATGATTATGATTGCTTTCAATGAAGGATTAAGAGATACTTATCCAATTACTCTGTCATCTCAAGCACAATTGACAACGGTGTTCTCGCAAGGTCAATGCTCGTATAGTTCACAGCCATCGTCGGCAAGGCAACAGTCACATGAAGCGCCGATGAATGCTAATGACGAACTCTTTTGGCGCCCGAGATGCATGTTGATTAGTAACCCTTTGCATAGTTGGGAAATGTCGATCAACGCTTCAGGGAGTTTTTTTTTTGTTTTTTTTTCAATGGAGCGGAAGAGACTCCTGAAAGCTTGTGTTTGAAGTAGTTATTAAAGCAAATTAATTTTTCCGACACCCATATATCTTCACTTCAGGAACTTCGGAGCTGCGCTCTGTTTCAAAAGCCCAGCTGTTGTATGGCAAATGAATGGAATAGTCAAATAAGCAGAAGAGATGAAGTTCAACCAAAATACATTTACTTAAAGTAAGAGACGTACTGTACATGTTTCATATAACCAGATAATTAAGATAGAGAAATGGAGAATTCACATTTTCTATTTTTTTAAAGAGCAAATTGTAAGCATCTATTTTTTCTATTACGAAATTTAATAGGGAAGACAATAAATAAATAAGTACTGCCAAAATTACTACATTTTCAATATATCACCGTTATCGAAGATTATTCATCCATCTTTCAATATTAGTTCTAGTAGTAGCGTTAAGAGAATTAATGACATTGCATTTATTGTCATAATTATTTTATTTTTGAGAGATTTGAATTATCCACTTTATGGCTTAGAGCTTGCTTCATAAATACTAGACATTTTTTGCTCCTGGACCAGGCGGTAGGCCCAGTGATTACTTCCTTACCTAAATACTGGACATTTCTACGCCAGGACCAGGCCATAGGTCCAGAGATTACTTCTCTGGACAAGAAGTAATTCGACACTTTTTTGCTCTGAAACAGGCGGTAGGTCAAGAAATCACTTCTTAAATACTAGATATTTTTAGATACTGGACCAGGCGGTAGACCCAGCAATTACGTCTTAAATATAAAAACATGTACTACAAATATTTTGCTCCTGGACCAGGCAGTAGGCCCAGTGATACTAAACACGTTTTGCTCCTGGATTAGGTGGCAAGCCCAGCGATGACTTCCTAAATACTAGACATCTCTACGCCTGGACCAGACCGTAGGTCCAGAGATTACAATATAAGACACTTTTTTGCTCCTGAACCAGGCGGTAGGTCTAGAGATTACTTCTTAAATACAAGATATTTTTATATTCTGGACCAAGCAGTAGGCCTAGCAATTACGTCTTAAATATTGGACATTTTTGCTCCTGGACCAGAGAGTAGGCCCAGCGATTACTTCTTAAATACAAGCCTATTTTTTTGCTTCTGGACCAGGCGGTAGGACCAGTTATTACTTCTTAAATACTAAACATGTTTTGCTCCTGCATAAGGTGGTAGGTCCAGGGATGACTTCCTAAGTACTAGACATATCTACGCCTGGACCAGGCCGTAGGTCCAGAGATTACAATATTAGACACTTTTTTGCTCCTGAACCAGGTGGTATGTTTAGAGATTACTTCTTAAATACTAGACATTTTTAGCTTCTGGCCCAGGCAGTAGGCCTAGCGATTACATCTGAAATATTAGACTTTTTTGCTCCTGGACCAGAGAGTAGGCCCAGCGATTGCTTCTTAAATACAAGACTTTTTGTTTTGCTCCTGGACCAGGCGGTAAGGACCAGTGATTACTTCTTAAATACTAAACATGTTTTGCTCCTGCATAAGGTGGTAGGCCAACAGATGACTTCCTAAACACTAGACATTTCTACTCCTGGACCAGGCTGTAGGTCTAGAGATTACTTTTCAAATATTAGACACTATTTGGCTCCTTAACCAGGCGGTAGGTCCAGAGATTACTTCTTAAGTACAGTAGACGAAATAAGATTGAAATGGTAAAGAGTTTAATTGGCGTAAGAAACAAAATACAATTTACTGAGCTTTCGCTCATCCATGGATGGCTTTGTCAAGGCTAAATATTTTAACAAACTGAAATGAGAACGATTACAATTTAAATAATGGTTGCACGAGACATAAAGAGTGGTTAAATGCGTGGCGCATCGTGTTCTGAATATGAAGTCACGAGATGTGCTAATTTGGAATATGGCGGTTTTCAGGGGGAAATCATTATAGCATTGAATCCAGATTTTTGGTAACTCCAGGAGACGCTGTCGTTGCAGGCCATACGGCTGGTTATAATCTCCAGAGACTCTGAATGCCGTTGCTTTCGGGTTACTGTATGGAACTAATTTTTTAATAGCATCCCACATAGGTACCGCGGTCCTAGAACATACTTCTCTGGATAGAGCCATAGAAGATCTTCCTTCTTTTGCGTCTCTTTTGTGTTCTTTAATTCAGGTTCCAAATGAGCGTTTTGTCATTTTGATATAATGCCTATATGGGTACCGTCAGGATACAATAAGGGTATGAAATAAACGCCAGCTTCGTTGTTGATCGTAGGTCTGTCAGAGAACTTTGAAAGGATGCTGCACAAGAATTGTGAGGTCCTTATCCTACACTTAGTCCCATTTTCTTTAGGCTGTTTCTCAGGACGTAAGACAAGCCTGGAACATGTGGTGTTGATCCCAAGCACTGTAGATGAGTCGTTGAATTAGCGCATATACCATGTAGTGTGGCCTTGGTCTTCCTGATGACGCTGATAATACTTTTGCATGAGTACCCTGTTTTTGTGGCTAGATTAATTATTATTTTATTTAGTTTAGATCGTCTTGCGGTGACATCTGAGTTTACAGTAAAAGCTCTTTGAATCCGTGATCTGTAAAACGCAGACTTGTGTTCCGCTGGGGAAAATGATCTGCTAAGCATCGGATTAGGTACAGATGTAGATTTGTAATATACTTGAGAACGGAGTCAGTTGTCGGGCAACGTAGTTAAAAGAACGTCTAGATAAGGTAGTGAGCCATCTTTTTCGATCTCCATGGTGAAGCGAATGGAAGGGTGAATAGTGTTGATCTGGTCAAGAAAAGGCTGAAGAGTGTCTTTCCTGTGAGAACGTATGAAGAATACATCGTCTGCATATCTAAACCAAGTAGAAGGTTTTGGATTAATAATGGCGAAGATATGTCCCACTATAGGGCGGAGCACTGCTTCGGCAAGGACTGAGAAAAGCGATGATCCCATCGGAGCTCCTTTGCTCTGCTTATAGATCTCCCTTGGAAGCTGAAGAAGCTTGAAACCGTGACTAAATCTATTAATTTGGATATGCTGGGAAAAGAGTCAGTAGAATATATGGACGAATTAAAAAAGGTTTCATTTAGATTTCCAATGGCCTCTAGTACTGGTACGGATGGGTAAAGGGAAACTATGTCAAAACTGTCGATAATGTCCTTTGGTAGGACTCTTAGGTGTCTGATTGATTTTTTTTTTTTTTTTTTGATTGGAGGTTTTAACGACCACCGTGAGCAACTCAATGGGCTATAAGCAGTCGCCCGTCCCTAATTTAGGGTCACTGGTTCCAGGGAAGGGAGAGAGCCAGTGCCGTAAGACAAGCACAACATCCATGCCTGACCGGGATTCGAACCCGGACCCCTTACGGACGAATGATCAGAGGCCAGCGCCTTAGACCACTGCGTCACCGGGGCGGCGGTGTCTGATTGTCGTGATAAAGTCCTTGGTAAAATTAAGCATATAATCCGATTTAGGAAGAAAATCAACTAGAAATCTGGAAAGTGTTTTTACCAGGTCGTGGGTTGGCGCATATTTTCGAGATACTATTGGTCTCAATGTATTGCCTGATTTGTTGTTCTTTAGCCTTCCAAACAGTAGTGAGATCTTGGGCCTTGGTGGTAATTTGATCTCTTTCTGCAGTTAGTCTGTAAGAGCTGCTTGAATAGTTGCTCTTTTAACTTTAGTAATCCATGAATTTAGAGGGTTAGCTTTCAAGACTGAAGATTATAACCCTCTAAATTCAAAATTCGTGGGGGGGGGGAATCCTTCGTATTTTTGGCAAATGTAAATAGGCGTGAAGGACAATTCCTGTGTTATATATCCCACTATCATAAGTAAATTCGAAATGCATTCATTGGTGTCCATAAAAGTACTCTGCGCGTACGTGGCGAAAGCTGATCAGTGAAATCGCCTTTAAAAAGCGAAGCAATTATGGCCCTGCTCAGTTGAATGCTTAGAGATACTGGTGCTCTTTGAGAGAAACAGGTATTAGTGATTTGTATCAACAGTCCAAAGACAGAATTAACGAAATAATTTGTTGAAAGTGTTAGGTTTAAAAATAACCAACACAAAAGCATGACATCAGGCTCTCGACTGTTTAACATCGAACGGGGGAAAACCTATGTTATAAGAGCACAAGCTGATATGAATGTTACAGGCACTGCCCGAGCTATCAATAGGAGCCCAAAAGTGGTTTGAAATTACCTGAAAGATCCATCTGGGTACGGTAAGAACAAGAACACCGGCAGACCATCCAAAGTTACGAATCGGGAACCTCGTCTTCTGAGACGCAAAGCATCAAACAGAATTGTAACAATTGTTCAACTGCGCGACGAATTACATTTGCCAATTACTGTTCGATTAAAATATCAGTTTCTCAATCAATCAGAACTTCGTTTGAGAAGACTCCAGAGGAAACCAATGCTGTCTTTAGTCTACAAAGCCAATCGAAAATAATTCGCTCGCAGCCATATGAGTACTCGCAGCCATATGAGTTGAAGCTCTGAGTCGCGGAAAGCTATTTTTTACGGGAAAAAATTTAATCTGGATGGCCCGGATGGTATGAACAGTTATTGGAATGATGACCACAGGTACCGCTAGTGTTTTCCCCTCGACATCAGGGAGGTGGATCAGCAGAGATATGGGGTGCGATTGGCTAGAAAAAGAAAAGCTATATTGCATTCGTAGATGGAAAAATGAACAGCTCTGTTTACCAGAAAATGTTAGGCACACAGTTTCCTTGAAATAGAGTTAAAATGGCCGGTAGAAATTGGTTGTTTCAGCAGGACAACAACAAAAGTCATGTGTCGAAAGAGTCCCAGACTTGGTTAAAGTCGAAAAAAATGAAATTATTCGAACCTTGACCGGGAAAATCACCTGATTTGAATATAATAAAGAATGTGTGGTATATGCTGGCACGGAAGGTGTATGAAAATGGCCGTCATTTCATGAATAAGGACAGCTTGAAAACACCTATTCTTGAATCTTGGAAATCTATCGAAATGATTATATTCAGGACTTGCTTACCTCGTCGAATGGAAGCTTTCTACATTGCAAAAGGTGGGTGGACAAAAATATTAAAAATCTCCAGTTTCTAAAAGTGATACATATGAATTAAAAGCCCAGAGGGCCATAATTATTTCTGACTTTCTTTATCATTTGAACGTCAACAAAGCTTGTAAAAATTAGGTTTTTGAGCCTAAGAACTATTTATCTTTCTTGTACGTAATTCAGAGTACAATTTGTTTAGTGCCATCTGTTTTTTTTGTACTGTAATATTTTTTTGTGTGTTTGTTGAAAAAATGACACATCGGCCAGAATTACTTCACACCCTGAATTAAACATTTTTTTCTCTTGTATAAGGTGGTAGACCCAGCTATTACTTCTTAAATATAAGATATATTTTTTGTTCTTGGACAAGGCGGTAGGTCCAGTGATTACTTCTTAAAGACTAGACCGTTTTTGCAACTGAACTGTCCGTAATACAGAACTCACTTTTTAAGGACTAGAGATTTTATGCTACTAGCCCAGTTTGTAGGACCTGAATTCAATTTTTAAAGATTAGGCATCTTTGCTAATGGGACAAGCCGTTGGCTCAGAGGTCACTTCTTCAAGACTAGCCATTTTTGCTACCGAATCAGGCAGTAGGCTTTGAGCTCATTCCATGAAGCCTTACTATCTTTTGCAACAGGACCAAGCGACTATTATATTATGTATTATGGTAATAATGTCATAATAAATGATCACAGACTGCTTTCGTTTCCCGCACTTTATCAAAACGAACTCATTTTGCCTACTTACCAGAATGAGTCAAAAGTTTGCCCTGTTTGCAACTAAAAGTTTAACGATGAAAGAAGCCATACACGCTGACCTCATTCTGCAGAGAACAGGCTGTTGTTCTCTATAGTCATTTGCCAACGTTCCACCAGAGCCACGATCTAACGGCGGTACCACTCAACAGGTTTAATGGTGCAAGAAAGTTATAGACACTCACCTCATTCAGCAAAGTACAGGCTGTTGTTTTCTATAGTCTTTTGCCGACGTTCCACCAGAGCCACGATCCCACGGAGATAGCACTCAGTCCGTAGGTTTAGAGAACATACACTCTCTGATGCCAGATGCAAGATGCACCACTCAAGCGAATGTCGTCTTTGTAAGAAATGGCCCATGGAACGAAACAGGTGGTAATTGGATGGGGCAAGTTTAGAACTTTATGAAGGATGGAGTAGGACCTAATCACCTTCCATTTTTTCTAGTTTTCGGCGCACCACTCTGGAGGCGTGACTTGGATCACTGTCTACTTTCAGAAATGCCCGCCTGTAAAGCTGAGATGTCCTTTCGTGTTATCAGTAACTTTAAAGCGGATATGTCGCGTGAACGTGAACTTTCCGAATTCCAGCGTGGGCTGGTCAAAGGATGTCATTGGAGTAAAGTTTCCATACGGAGCATTGCAGATAAACAAAACATACCAAAACCGACTGTAAGTGATGTCGTGAAGATATGGAAGCAGGACGGTGAAACTGCAGCAAAACAAAAACGTTCAGGAAGGCCGTACAAACTAGCAGAATGTGACAGAAGAGCCATGGTAAGAAATGTTAAGAAATCCCGTTCTTCCTCTGCCGTTTCTATCGCTGCTGAAGTAGGAAATACTTGTAATGACTCGGTTAGTACCATAACTATCGGCAGAGAGTTGCACAGTGTGGGTTATTATGGTAGAGTAGCGACACACCTGCCACACATCACTACCGTGAATGTGAAGCGCCATTTGGAGTAGTGTGTCTCCCGCCGTTCCTGGAAAGTGGGCGACTGGAAAGCTGTGCTTTAGGGTGATAAGTAACGCTTTTCACTCTTCCTGTCTGATGGGCGTATAGGGATTTGGCGACAGCCCGACGAACGATTTTCGTCGGACTGTGTTCATCCAACTGTTAACCTCGGCGAAGTCTCCATCATGGTAAGGAGTTGTTTTTGTGGATGGGACTCGGTCCGTTGGTTATTATACCACAAACCATGAAATCTGCGTGTACATCGATGTTGTGGATAATTATGCCCTACCAATAATGTGGCAGTATTATGGAAATGACCGTTGTCTCTTCCAGCACGATCGATCTCTCTGCCACACTGTACGGCATGTGCAGGACTGTTTTCTTGAAAATGAGGTGGAATTGTTAGACTGGCCCTTTCAGAGTCCTGATCTTAATCCCATAGAACACCTCTGGGATGAACAGGAGAGACAGATACAAAATCAACCACAACGACCGTCTTCGCTCTCCACTCTAGCAGCAGCTTTGCAGGACGAATGGTGAGCCATTCCTTTCGAGACCTACCGGAAATTGGTTGATAGTGTACCTCGATGTGTTGCCGCTGTTATAAAAGTGAAAGGTGGACCAACCAACTACTATGTTATTGCGATAATAAAGCTATTTTCCCCAAAATATTGTGTTTTCCGAATGCTTTTGATAATACAGCGTATGTGCTTCATCTAGAAAGCAGGTATATCGTATTTGTATTCGACCGTTGTTTTAAGGAACCATTCAATGACCAAAAAGTGTACAGTGCTGCTTATTGACCTGCTACGGTGGGAATAATAAACGAAAATTTTTAAAAAGCGTCCAGCTGAGTACCTAACACAAGCATGTGTGCTCATCTCATACGAATTTCTTAGAACACCCATTTACCTGCTTAGTCATATCTATTTTAAAGGTAACTTCTTTGGCTTCGACATGTGAGATATTTATCCTTTCGAGTTGCCTCTTCCCCAGAATACGTGTTTGAAGGTGACAGTTTTAAGGCTGTCTTTCTCTCTGTTAACAAAAAGATGGGGAAACCTGACGAAGGAGTTTGTTTTTTCTGTTTTATTAAACGCAGCCCTTATCAGAACACGCTCCGTGCTCAAGTGAGGTCTTTGACCCAATAGCTTTACGTCTTCACAGCTGTGGGGCGTCATTGACAAGGTACTTAGACACAAGAAAGGATAGAAAAAAACCAACGGTATTCAAGAATCGGTAACTGACAGGACCAACTAAACACATTCGCTCAGTAATTTGACTGACAGCTTGACTCCAAGCAACATTTAAACCTATTAAATAAGCCCGGAAGAAGCTGCTCCGATAACACACCTGTGCGAAGTGACAGCCGTTGTTTCAGTTGCCAATTGCAAACACCTGCTTTATACACTTTTTTAATATACAGTACGCCTAGTCATGTACAGACTAATAACACTTCACGGCAGGGGATGATGATCGGATCAAAATTTGCTTCACATAAACTACTTTATAAAGTGTTTGATCAGTTTTGAAGATGAACTACATCTACTAACATACAACTCACTGCAGTGGAAAAATTATTGCATGCAATGGAAAAAACATTAAACAGATGAATTCATTGCGGGCTGTCAAAGGAGCATTACACGCAAGGGATATATCCTTACAGTGGAAACCTTACGTATCCTTCGAGTGGAAAACGTACTCATGCTGTGGAAATCTCATTGCTGGCGAAAAATCAGTCATGAAATAAAAGATCGCTAAATACTGTACAAAATAGATTAGGTTTAAAGAGCCACTATGTAAAGTAAAAATAATTACATTTAAAAAGTCATTGGATACAATGGGAAAACCGTCACATCCTGTTCGAGAATCAACATAGTAAAAAAATGATAGCTTCTAAGAAGTCACTACCACATGCTACTGAAAAAAAAGTAGAACGCATTGGAAAAATTATCACACTGAAGAAATCATTATGTATGTGGAATAATAATACACACACGCTCGCGCACATATTACTATAGAAAAACCCCTACGTGCATTGAGAAAATTATTGTTTTGAAAGGGACACTGCATACAATGGAAAAATCATCCCATCCAGTTCACAAAACACAACAGTGGGAAAATAAAAAAATCATTACATAACACCGAAAAAAATAGAATGCAATGTGGCACTCATCACTATGAATAAAATTATTATGTAAAGTACAATAATCACCCCCCCCCCACACACACACTATACTGGGGAAATCTCTACATGCATTGGAAAAATAATTACTTTGAAAGAGTCACAGCATACAATGGGAAAATCCTCACATTCAGTACAAGAATCAGCAGAGTGGAAAAATCATTGCAAGCTGCTGAAAAATCATAGCATAATAGTATACAATGAAAAAACTATCACGATGAAGAATTTATTACACACAGTGGAAGAATGAATTCACAGTTGAAGAGTAAAGCACACACACACACACCTTTTAGTGGAAAAGATCCCTAAATGCATTGGAAAAATAGTTACCATAAAAACATGATTACATACAATGGAAAAATCATAACACCCAGTACAAAAATCGTCACAGTAGAAAATCACTGCATACAATGGAAAGATAATTACCTTGAAAATAGCATATCATACAACGGAAAAATCATAACATCCAGTTCAAAAATCGCCACAGTAGAAAATCATTGCATGCCACAGAAAAATCGCAGCGTGCAATGGAAAAATTATCACTATGAAGCAATCATTACATACAGTACTGGAATCAGACACGCGCACTCACATGCACGACACACACACACACACACACACACACACACACATCAACACATACCGTGCTAGAATCAGACACGCGCACACGCATACACATTGCAGTGAAAAAATCTCTACATGTATGAGAAAAACTGTTACCTTGTGAAATTCATTGCATACAATGGAAAAATCATTACTTCTAATACAAGATTCAGCACAGTGGAAAAACCATTACATGCCACTTAAGAATTATAGCATGCAATGGAAAATTCATCGCTATGAAAAAATCATTATTTAGAGTGGAAAAATCGTCCCATCTAGTACAAGAATCACCACAGTGGAAAAATCGTTACATGCGACTTAAAAAATATTCTATGCAATCGAAAATGTATCGCTATGAAGAAATCAATATATACAGTGGAAAAATCGTTACATGCGACTTAAAAAATATTGTATGCAATCAAAAATTTATCGCTATGGAAAAATCGTTAAATGCAATGGAAAAATTGTATGCTACAAAAAATTTATTTCATGGAATGGAAAATTGTCAGACTGAAAAAATCGTTTTGTGATGAAGTAGTCTTCCAAGAATGTGAGGACATGAATGGAAAAGTGCGGGGAGCCCAATTTGTTTGGAAAATTGTTCCTTCAGACAGCGGAGGCACGATGTATTCTTGTAACATGTCTAGGCATGTGGCGTCCGCAAAAGGTAAAGGGACCGATGATTTTGTCCTTCATGATCCCACCCCAAACATTGCAGTTTGGAGAATCCCGATCGTGTTCATGAACAATATACGGATTTTCGGACCCCCAGATGCGGCAGTTGTGTCTGTTTATTTTTCCAGACACCTTGAATCTTAACTCGTCTGAAAAGCATACCCGGTCTTTAAATGCATCGTAGGCATCACTTTTGGACAACATTGTCTCCGCAAATTGTTTCCGTGCCCTCGGGTCATGCGGCTTAGCTTGTTGATGCAAATGAATCTTGCACGCATGTAAACGCAGCCTTTTATGGGATACACGATCACATTTCAGGATAACTGTCACATTTCAGGATAACCTGTAATGTGACAGTGTTCCACTGTTGTTCTAGCACCGTGGATGCCGCTGTACAATCGCTGTCTCTCTTCCTGTGCAGTCTTGAGATTTGGCTGTCCATTTCCCGGATTTCTGTGCGTCTCAGCCTCATTTATTTACTGACCGTTCGCATCACTGTACTGGCGTTTCAATCCGTATGTCGAGCAACTTCATGGTAGCAAAATCCAGCTTCTCTCATCCCAACACTCCTTCCTCGCTTAAAGTCCGTCAGGTGTACATCATGCGACCTTCTTCGACAACGGAGCATAGTGACACTCAAGAAACACCCTTTCGACTCAATGTCGGCTCTTCACTGATTACAACATCTCGTTTGAGCCAGTTCTTTACACTGAAGAGCAATTGAATTAGAGATACCTGTCTAGTAACGTGTAGCACCACCTTTCGCCCTGATGACGGCGGCGATTCGTCTCGGCATGGACTCCACAAGACACCGGAAGCGTTGGGAAGCCATACGGATCCACGACCCCTGAACAAGCTCCCACAGTTCACGAAGATTTGATGGACGGGGGTCAGAGCCTCGAACAGCTATCTCGATGGCATCCCAGATGTGCTCGATGGGATTGAGGTCAGGTGATCTAGCTGGCCAAGGAAGCGAGATCACGTCGGTGGAGTGTTCATCCAACCATTCGGATATAATTCGGGAGCGATAGCACCGTACATTGTCTTGTTCCAAGATGAGGTCCCCTGTGGGATGTTGAACACGCACAAACGGGAGCAAATGGTCGTCCAGGATATCACGGTAACGTTTACCTGTGAGGGACGGTGTCACACGTACTAGGGGTCCCATTTCAGTCCACTTAAACAGTCACCAGACGAGAATGCCACCCCCACCAGCTTGAAGAGTACCCTGCTGGCAAGAAGATCCATTGCTTCATGTGGTTTGCGCTGTACTCGTATCCTTCCATCCGCATGTACCAACGTGAATCTCGACTCATCAGTCCAGGCAACATTTTCCCACATGCCTAGGGTCCAGTGGCGATGTTTCCGCGCCCATGCTAATCTTTGCACCCTGTGATGTGCAGTCAGCAGCGGTACCCTCGTGGTACGATGGCTTCTGTACCCCATAGCGAGGAGATGGTTCTGGATGGTGTGGCTGCTTACACGGTTTTGTGCACCAGCGTTAAATTGCCGAGTGATTTCTTGCACTGTGGCGCGTCTATCCGCTGTTACAATGCGAGCTAGCCGACGATGACCCCGCTCATCCACATGCTGTTGTCCACGACAGTTGGCCCTTTCGGGATGGTTTTACCGGATTCGATGTACTCACGGTGCACCCGTGGCATAGTATCTCGTGAAAAACCCAGTGACTTCCAAGATGGAGTGACCCATTCATCGGGCCCCGACAATTTGTCCACGATCAAATGCGCTTAGATACTTCGTCTTACCCATACTGCGTCCGACTTTTACTGATTTCCGTCGCATCACTCCTTATGTTGTCGGGTCACTGCATACGTCATGTCGTTTCCGTTTACAGGGCCGCCCTTAGCACTACATTTGCATAACACCAGCTGTCTCTAATTCAATTGCTCTTCAGTGTATACCCAAGACCGGACAGTTCAGAGGGCGCTGCTCCGAAACCACATGCGCATTTTCACTGACATTTTAATTATTTGCATGCCCTAACCTATTTTGCATATCCTGTAAGTTTCAAGCTAATACCAGCAGTCCTTCATGGTGTTGTAATTTTCATAAACAGTAGTGAAAATCTCTTGAATTCTTTGAATTTCGTGATACTCCCCCTTGTTGTTTTAACCGCATGTTACGAGCACCAATTTTTAGAGAAACCGCATGTATCAAAGTTCAGCACGCCGCTCCGGTGGCGCAGTGGTCTAAGCGATGGCTTCTGATCATTCGTCCGGGTTCGAATCCTGGTGAGGCATGGATGTTTTGTTTGTCTTACGCGGCTGTTTCTCTGCCTTCCCTGGAACCAGTGGTACTAAATTAGGGATGGGCGACTGCTTATAGCCCATTGCGTTGCTCACGTGGTCGTTAAACCTCCACTAAAAAAAACAACAACTTCAGCACGATTTTCAGCAAACGAGCAAACAAAATAATTGGCATTCACTCCGTTTTTACTCATTTCTCTTTCAGCGAGAAACTAATGATTACGGGCAATTTAGAATAGCCCGTGATTTCCCTTACAGAAACTTCAGTTTGAATTAATACAAGATTGTCTAGGTTCTTTTTTTTTACTTCTCCTGCGACACACAGGCACTCATGTCGCCTGGGAAGATGCTTTCTTTTATGCCCTCCTCTTTTCAACTTTCAGTCGACTAATCTCTGTTTTGGGCTGCAACGGACCTGTTCCTGTGTGTGGGTTAAGACACTGTGAAAATTTCGCCACGCAAGTAATATGATTCCTCACTGGGATTCGTTGGCACTGTGCTCTCCAATCGCTTTGTTCAAGTAATCTCATCTAGGTAAAAAGAATGACGTTGGTCACTTTTGGTAAATTTAGTTGGATTACGTCTGTTCAGTATCCTGTGAAATGCGCTTAGGAAAATTGAAACATCATGACTTTAAGCAATAATGAAACTTTAAATCTCAGTGAGAAAATCCAAGAAACAGTTTAGTAGAAGAGGAGAATTTATATAGAATTTTTGAAGTTGCGAAATACGCTTTTGGTAATCCACCAGTTTATCTGTAACGTATACTCTAGATTCACTTTCCTTTTGATTTTTACTATCTCTGGTTATTTTATTTTACTATGTAAATTATCTTCTTACTGAACGAGATGTTATTTCTCCCGCTGAATGAGATCTGGCAATGAGTGTAAATCATGACGTGGTGGTAGCCAGTATAAATAGGCGCGTTCAACGATACCTAAGAGAGCTTTTTGTTGATGGGCGTAGGGAGAGCTGTTGTTTATGTGCCAGAGAGCTGTTGTTTATGTGCCAGAGAGCTGTTGTTTATGTGGAGGAGAGCTTTTGTTTGTGTTACGTGAGAGAGCTTTTATGTGTAAAGAGATCTTCGTTTATGTGAGTAGAGCTTCGTTTTATGTTGGAGGATACCAGGACTTTCGATGAATAAAGCTTTTGTTGTAAGTACGTTTTTCTCAGTTCATAGTTTTGTCAGATCTCTGTCTGGCTGTTAGGTTTATTTCATTAGTTGTTATTATTAACAACCAGCATAAGACTTTATTCATCTTAATTACTACTACAACATTACTAGCAGTTAAAAGCTTGTTCATTATTATTACTACACCACTAGCAGGAAAGTTTATTCATGATATAATTAGCAAACAACAAGCATTAGAAGAAGCTTAGAAGAAAGCTGAATTCATTGTAATTGGCGCCTGAACTTTTCCTGAACACGAGGTCTTGACAATTATTACCCATGTCTTCCTTACCTGAGACAACTTCAATTTTTCACCCTAAATCAAACTTCGATGGTGATGGTGTTTTTTTTGACAATTTGCAAGAAGCCTGTGGGTCTCACTTTGAAATGAATGATTTACAAGTCCCCAGGCATTCTTCACAATTTCGTAATTCACCAGCTTCCTATCACTCTGAGTCGCGGGTCGTGCCTGAGGGAGTTCAATCCTCTCAGCGAAGCAAAATGCTTGCCCATTTCGTGCCGCATGCAGGAACAATTAATTTCAATGGTTTGGAGGGGTCCTTAAAATTCCTCGAAGATTTGGAAGATCATTTTGATCTATACAATATTCCTCAAGACTGCAAAGTACAAATCGCAGTCACTTGCTTGAAGGAGACCGCTAAGACCTGGTATCGGCAGTGGAGAGTGTCGAACCCGGATTCTCATTATGAGAATTTCCGAGCAGAATTTTTGGAGGTCTTTCCTTTCCGCCTCAGTCGAGCTAGCCTTGCACAACAACTTTTTTCTCGTCAGCAAGGACCCAACGACAGCCCTGTTGCATTTGCTTTAGAAACAACACGCTTGTATAACTTATGGGATCCACATGCCAGTCATGTCGACATGTTGGACACCCTATTGCAGCAGCTCGATCCATTTCTACAGGATTTTCTTGAGGTTCGACACCCTGCTACAATTCATGAATGCCTTCGCCTCATACGAACGTATGAAGAGCGACACGGCAAACATGATTCAACTCACCATGCTCGGGCACCCCGCGAGGCTTATTATGAAAATCCTCAGCAGCGTAATAGGCCTAATGACTTTCAACGTGAGCGTACGCAAGTGCACGCCCAAGCTTCATACGTTCCACCGCATAGAAAAGTGGTACACCAACAGCTCGTTTCTAATCAATTTTCTGGGTACCGTACAAATGCACAGTATGCTCGACCCCGTTCCAATCCGCAGCATTCGGAACGTTTTCATGCTCAGGGCAATGATAATTTTTATGCCCGTGCTGAGGGAAGTAATAGAAATGAAAATTTCAACAGATATGCGGAGTTCCCGCAGCAGTTTTCACGCAGTTTTCCTCATCGTGAAAATTTTCCCGATACCCGGCAGGGCCGAGGTTTCAGACCGCATGATAATCCAACCAGGAATCCTTTAAACTTCCAAAGGAAGTAGGCCAAGGGTCGGTCCTGCTTCCTGATACCAAGCATTCTGACCCTAAAATAGTATTAGTGACTGTCCAAACTCTTCAGTTGCCTGATGTGTTCTTGACAATTGAAGATATTATTGTCGAGACAAAGTTCGACACTGGTTCTGAAATATCAGCCTTAAATACGAAGTTTTGCACTGACAATTTTCCTGCAATACACGTTCAGCCTGCGACGCAGTATTTGCGAGGTGCAAATAACGAAATCTTCAGTATCACAGGAACTGTCACATTATCTCTAGGGCTGGGAAAGGCTCGTTTTACGCATTCTTTCCTGCTTATAGACGAACTACCTGTTAAATGTCTAATGGGAATGGACTTTATCAATACTTTTCAAGTTACTCTGAATTTCGTACAACATGTGATTTTCTTTCCGGAACCTATCGAAGTGATTCCCACGGTTCCTATAGATATAACGAGTTTGTTATTGAGTAACCAATTGAATGAGAGGCAACGAAACCAGCTTTCTCTACTTTTGCAGGAAAGCCCTGGTTTATTTTCTGATCAACCTGGTTTCACACAGGTGGTTTATCATGTCATTGACACTGATGGTTCGAAACCGATAGCGACGAAACCTTACCCTTGTGCTCCCCATAAAAAGCAGGAAATGCAACGTCAAATTTCCGAGATGATTAAATAGGGCATAATAAGGTAATCAACAAGCGCCTGGGCTGCGCCTGCCTTTTTGGTTCCAAAGAAACAACCCAATGAATTCGTTTCGTGACAGATTTCCGCAAGCTCAACTAAGTCACGAAAACGATCAATTGTCCATTACCTGTCATGTCGAATATTTTGCATGACCTGTCATCAACTAAATGGATGTCAACTTTGGATTTGGCGAGTGGATATTGGCAGGTGGCGGTACATCCGGACTCCGTCGATAAAACAAGCTTTGGGACTCCTTTTGGTTCTTATGAATACCTGCGTATGCTCTTTGGACTAGCTTCTGCACCTGCTACTTTCCAAAAGCTTATGGATACGGTTCTCAGACCTGTTCTGGGTCCCCATGTGCATGTATATTTGGATGACATTATTATTACATCCGAGACTTTTGACAAGCACCTTTCTCTGCTCAAACAAGTGTTCCAACTCATATACAATTCTGGCTTGACGTTAAAACCTAGAAAATGCTAGATAGCGAGGGACGAGATTGTATATCTGGGGTTGAAAATCACTCCCCACGGCTTATTTACGGATAATGAAAAAATTAGGCCTATTGTTGACTTTCCTCGGCCTAAAACAGCATAAGAACTATCACGCTTTCTGGGAATGACCGGATGGTATCAGCAGTTCGTCCCCGCTTATGCTACAATCTGTGAGCCATTGTATGCTTTGAAACGTAAATACAAGAAGTTTGTTTGGACAAATGAGGCTAACGCTGCATTCGAAACACTGAAGTCTGCGTTGACTCAGCCTCCTGTGTTGGCTTTCCAGGATCATACTAAGGAATTTGATATTTATACTGACGCATCCGGAGTTGGTCTTGGTTGCGTTTTGTCACAGGCTGGGCATCCAATAGCTTTTGCGTCTCGTACTTTAGCCAAAGCTGAACGCAATTATTCAGCTACGGAACGTGAATGTCTTGCTGTTGTGTATGCTCTTGACAAATTTCAATGTTATCTTAACGAATTGACAGTTAACATAATTACGGATCATTCTGCCCTTCAGTATTTGAATTCTGCTAAGCATCTCTCTCAAAGACTTATGAAGTGGGCTCTGAAGTTACAAGAGAGCAATATCAAAATTTCGTATCAGCCAGGTCATAAGAATCAATTACCGGACGCATTGTCTCGCGTTCCGATTAGTGGGGTCCCTACAGAAACTACTCCTGGATGTCAGCCTTTACTTCTAATAGCTGATATAACATCCAGAGAGCAGATAATGGCAGAATTAATAAATGATCCAGATTTTGGGGATATCTATAATTTTTTTCTTGCGGGTTCGCCCCTACACAGTGACTCTTCTCTGGCTGGGAGGTCACAGCATTTTGAAATCATAGAGGGTCTTCTTTACTATACGAAATCTAGGACTACTAGGGCAGAGTTTCGCCCATGTATTCCGCGAAACATTAGAATGGCCCTTTTAAACGAATTTCATGACAAACCTTTTGCAGGCCATTTAGGTATTCGCAAGACCCGTTGTAAATTGCGGGATGTTGCCTATTGGCCTGGCATGTACCAAAGTGTGCTCGCATACGTTCAATCATGTCACTTGTGTCAGATTAATAATTACCGTAATGTAAGACCGGCCGGTCACTTGAAATCTAGTTCAAGTTCTCATGTTTTTGACATTATTTCAATAGATTTATTGGGACCTTATCCTTTATCTGTTAAAAACAAAGCTCGTTACGTGTTAGTATTAACTGATAATTTTTCTAAATGGGTTGAAGTTTTTCCCATTAAAGCCGCTACGGCAGAAGTTATTTGTAATGTATTAATAAATGAAGTATTCTCTAGATATGATGCACCTAATAAAGTAGTTTCGGATAATGGTCCCCAATTTATTTCTGACATTTTTGAAAGAATGTGTGCGAGACTACACATTAAGCATAAATTCATTTCCCCATATCATCCCCAGAGTAATCCTGCGGAACGAGTAAACCACACGCTAGTGAAAATGATTGCTACATTTGTCATGGATCATCACGAGCGATGGGATAAAAATCTTGAGCTTTTATCGTTCGCCCTCCGCTCGTCTGTTCACGAATCTACTAAAATTACTCCTGGAGAACTTTTTCTGGGTCGCAAAATTAAGACCCCTTTTGAAATTTTAACGGGGATTATCGACGAACTAAACCAGCGACCAACTCCGCAATCAGTACAAATCATGGCTGAAAAAGCTCGTGTTGCAATGCTAGGAGCACAAGCGGCTCAAGCAAGATACTATAATACTAGGCGTAGGGAACCAGATCTTGTCGTTGGAGATCTCACTCTCGTGGAAACGCACTTCCAGTCTTCTGTTTCTCATACTTTAGTGAAGAAATTTGCACCCAGCTACGAAGGTCCATATCGGGTGGCAAATGTGTTTGAAAATAACATTGTTCTTGAAAAACCTGACAATCAATTTCAATACGTACACGTTGCTCAGTGTCGCAAGTATCATGAACGAAATAGCGATTTTATAATCAACCCTACTCAACCTTCTGTACCACAGACTCAAGAGTCTATATCTCACGATCAACCTCGAGAAATTTTGGACGAACCAACAAACATTTCTGAAGAATCTCCAGTGATTTTTTCTTCACCCTCCCCTCCTCAAGACGGGCTTCCAAACACGCAACCTGATTCTCCCATGAGACGAGGGCTCGAATCAAGTTCTTCAAATACTAGTATCGTTCCTTTCCCTCCAACCATTGCCAAGACTATTGCTGCACCGTTTCCTGATAACTCTGCACCAACACAAGCTCCTACTTCCTTGAATACCTTGTCAGAGAGTATTCCTATAGGCAGAAATAAACATCGCCCTGCACGACCACTAAATTACAGCAGCGACTCAGAGTCTTCAGATATTTCTGATTTATCAGTTATGGACAATAGTTTGACGATTCCTAAACGTCAGACACAAATTACAAACCGTCCAGCACCACCAAAAGCTGGTCGAAAACGTAACTTGTCTCCCCAATCTGCTTCGCCGCAACGACGAAGGCAGAGATCCTTGCATCCGCCCGGGTTTCGCCCCTGGAACCTACGCTTAGGGCAAACAGGGCCGATGCCTGCTTCTACTCTCATGCCACGAGGGAGAAAGCGAAAACAAACGATGTGGCCGGAGCCACGTCCGTCCAAAAATATGCTGGAAGGACACCACGGGCCCCAGCACAAAGGGACTACATATCAAAAGCCTGGGGGAGCCCGTTCCTGTCAGCCGCAGGGATTTCCTGACCGACAGACTTCAGCCGTTTCTGACCGACGGATTTCAGCCGTTCCTGACCGTTCCTGTCCGCCGCAGGGATTTCCTGACCGACAGACTTCAGCCGTTCCTGACCGTTCCTGTCAGCCGCCGGGATTTCTTGACCGACAGACTACAGATGTTCCAGATCCATTCAAGTCCTTGAAACGCTCTACGCCACCTGAATTTACCAGTCCGATTAGGCCTTTAAAACGTTATCGTACTAGAGTTTTTTATGCGTCCTCGAGATAAGTAAGTTCTCGTGGACATGTTCTTTTTCTCCGTTTGTTGTTTTTCCTGCACGACCAGTTGGCGTGTCAGAATTTATTTTTTTCGTGTGGGCCTATGCATTCTTTTCGTGTATATATGTGTTTTTTTTATATTTCTTCTATGTCCATCTACTAATCCAATTTTTATATATATATATATATATATGTACTTAGGGGTAAAATAATAAAAATTGTTACTGTTAGGCAGCTCCAGGCAATCTTCGCTGCTGATACAGTTGGTTTGTATTCAACGATAATATGAGAAAGTAATTTGAAATTAAAAAAGTGATTCCTGCTAGGCAGAATAAAAGGAAGGTATGCCGATGCAGGTTTGTTTTGTTCAAGTATACAAAGTGTTTCACAGAAGAATACAGATTTCTTGATTTTGTCATGCCAAGTTTGATATTGTACATACTGCTGCCAACAAAACAACAACAAAAAAGAGGTCGATAAACGTCAGTCAACGAAGTGTAAGACTTACACTCCAAAATTGATAGGTTTTTCGAAAAACAAAAACAAAAAAAAATAAAAAAAATAAGGGGGAGATGATGTAACGTATACTCTAGATTCACTTTCCTTTTGATTTTTACTATCTCTGGTTATTTTATTTTACTATGTAAATTATCTTCTTACTGAACGAGATGTTATTTCTCCCGCTGAATGAGATCTGGCAATGAGTGTAAATCATGACGTGGTGGTAGCCAGTATAAATAGGCGCGTTCAACGATACCTAAGAGAGCTTTTTGTTGATGTGAGTAGGGAGAGCTGTTGTTTATGTGCCAGAGAGCTGTTGTTTATGTGGAGGAGAGCTTTTGTTTGTGTTACGTGAGAGAGCTTTTATGTGTAAAGAGATCTTCGTTTATGTGAGTAGAGTTTCGTTTTATGTTGGAGGATACCAGGACTTTCGATGAATAAAGCTTTTGTTGTAAGTTCGTTTTTCTCAGTTCATAGTTTTGTCAGATCTCTGTCTGGCTGTTAGGTTTATTTCATTAGTTGTTATTATTAACAACCAGCATAAGACTTTATTCATCTTAATTACTACTACAACATTACTAGCAGTTAAAAGCTTGTTCATTATTATTACTACACTACTAGCAGGAAATTTTATTCATGATATAATTAACAAAGAACAAGCATTAGAAGAAGCTTGGAAGAAAGCTGAATTCATTATATATCTTTCTACAATTTCAAAAAATAACAAAGAATTGAAACCAAAATTCACTCATGGTTCGTCGGATGTTAAAAAAATGTTTTCGAGAGGGAATCCACACCAATGGAAATACAGAGGAGCGCACTCAGGGCGAGAAACACGATCAACTCAATGAGCTGTAAGTAGTCGCCCGTCCCTAATGTAGGGCCCCTGGTTCCAGGGAAGGCAGAGAGCCAGTGCCGTAGGACAAACACAGCATCCATTCCTCACCGGGATTTGAACCCGGACCCTACCTGGACGAATGTTCATAAGCCAGAGAATGTTGCTGCGCCACCGGGGCGGCAGAAATATTATTAATCAAGACCAGAAGAAACAATCACAATAGAAAAGAAAGAATTTTAAACAGATTTACTATTAAAAGTTTAGAAAATTTTGGAGTTTATTTTGCATCTATAAATATCTCAACCACAGCGTTCCAGGAAATTAAAAAAAAAACTAGCTGTTCTCATAACTAGCCCAAAACATGCACCAATGGACTCATATTTCCAATACAGCATGTAAACAGCGAAATAATGGTCAGACGTAAAGTTTAAAATTTTTGCATTCACATAAATGTTTACATGAAATAAATGTTTCGCTTATTGCAGATCTCATTGATATTTTTATTGTTAGCTATAATTCTTGACTAATAAGTATTATTTGCCTTCGATTAATTGATATTGATTATGATTTATTTATTCATTTATTTATTTTATTTAGTTGTCGCATCCAAATACATAGCGTACTTATATTGTCGTGACAATTAGTGATTGTTGAAACAGCTTGGAAGAAAGAGCGAAAACGCCATCAGGCCTGACATAGCCCATGAAGGGAAAGTTACAGAAACATTTAACAAAAGACAAACCAGCATGCGATGACATTTAAATTTATAAAAAGAATTAGTATTAGTTACTCCTACCCCATCTCTCACCCCTCCGTAGTCCGCCTCACCATCATTCATTTTCCCCTATTTTTCTCCGTGCAGGAACAGTCCAATTGGCGATAGTTTCCACTATTTTAATGTGAAAAGTGAAGCAACATTCACGAAATCTCCATCTATTTCCAATATTACACTAATCTGATCAGTGAATTTGTTTCGATTCAGAATCATATCCTCCCAAATATGGACAACTCACACAGAGATCATAGATTATTAAGTATAAAGCATCATAACGTGTTGTTTGACATTCTCTGTTTTTCTCGAAAATTATTGTTAGTTTAGATATTTCCCATTGTATATAGCTTTACCTTTTTCTTTAATAGGTCAATATTATTTATAGATCTTAAGTCAACAAGCAATGAGTTCCATAGTTTGGCACCAGAATAATTTACACTCACGGGCAATGAAATTTGCGCACCAGAAAGAAGCATCAGATTGAACTGAAATTTTATGGACGTAATGATACAGATGAATGATACACATGATGTCAAAAACAGAGCTGCAGGACAATTACAGAGGGATCTGGGGCACGCAGTCCTGTCATCTTCAACAGAGCGTTGCACCGCTACGTGCGGTGATACATGCGGCAATAAGGTCCGGCATGGAACCGAGCAGACGCCTGATGTTGTCCTTCTGCAGACTGGCCCACACATGTTGAACGGTGTGCTCCCAATCCCGGATAGTGCGGCACGGCGGCAGCTGGCGTTTCAATTGGTCCTACACATGCTCGATAAGAGAACATGTCCGGGGAGCGGACAGGCCATGGAAGTGTCTGGACATGACGTAGGCAGTGTTAGGCAGGCCATGGAAGTGTCTAGACATGACGTAGACATCTCATCCACATACCACTGACACGCCAATGATTCCCGTACCACTACTAGAGCTGATCAGCTATCGTAGTCAATGGCTCCCCAGACCATAATGCCTGCAGTAGGGAAGGTGTGGCGCTCGATTGCGAGGTTGAGATTCTGCCGTTGACTCGGGGACCTCCACACCAGGACAAGATGATCATCTGTACCCAAAACGAAGCGACACTAATCGCTAAACACCGCACGTCTCTCTGGCCTGGCACCACTGCACACAGAGCCGGCGATGTTTCGGTGTTAATGGCAGCACACATAAGGGGCGATGGGATCGCAGATTCGCTTCCGCGAGGCATCGGGAAATGGTTCGTGGGCACACAGGAGCCGCTACATCTGCCTGCATAGTGGACCGAGTTCCCGTGGGATCCCTTCGTGCCTGGCGCACGATCCGTCGAACCTCTCTACGGTCCTCCTGGTCCATCCGGAGCCGCTCCGCCGTGTGGCAGAGCCGTCACGTGTCCACTGCTCTCAACACAATCGAACGGTATGGTCAGAACGATCCACGTGGCGGGCTATACGGAGCACCGACCACCCTGCGGTTTTCAGCCCGATCATCCGGCCTCTCTCAAAGTCCGTACGTTGCGTAAATCGACGTCTCTGGCGTCTACCTGACATTCTTGCCACTCTGTACTCTTGCTTGCGACGGCTAGTGCTTTTCGATTTCATGGGGCATCGACTTCACGCCGGCTGGTGCTTTTCGATTCCATGGGGCATCGACTTCACGCCGGCTTATAAGGCTGCCGGTTCGTGCTTGCAACGCCACCACGGGATGTGCGGTCATGCGCAATCGCACCAAATGTGGATCATTTGCATACCAGCAGGCACTCTTTCGCGGTTGTAGCATGTTTTCTTCTAGGTGGGCAAATTTAATTGTCCGTGAGGGCATATTTGTCTTAGCCGATTCCACCTGGGAAAACACTGGACATTGGAACAAGGTTTGTCCTGTTTCTAGTTTCATGCTGACGTGCACGGATATTTAATGATATTAAATCATGATAGAGATTATTTTTTATTCTTTTAAACATCATTTTACTCAGATTATAATCATATAGTTGTTTTACGGTATAAAACAACTATATGATTATAATCTGAATATTGTTATCATTCGGGTTTACTTTAGTCCGTTGAAACACATAGGGTTGATAGGGATTATGAAATGTTTAATATATGATTGACAAGTTTTAATCTAACACAACGTAATATGCCAAAGATTGTTTGTTTTTGATATGTTTGATACTCTCCATTTAACTTCGTTATGTACGGGTTAGACTGTGCATTTCATCTCATACTAACGTCTGTGACGTACCTCACAGGTGACACACATGCCAGAACGGAAAGTTGTAGCAATAGTAGAATATCTGACTCCGGAGAAGGAAGATTTGGGGAACAATCCATCACCAGCGGAAGGAGTTTATTTTCCCATTTGCCCAAATGTAAAAATAAATCTCCTGGCCGTGAGGTTAGGAAAACATGTGTGGTGATTCTTCCACAAATGTTGTAAAATTCATAAGAATTCTTTCAAAAGAGAAATCCTGCAAGTGTACTTTGTCGGCAAACTCGAAACCTGCGCTTTCGTGCCCCGGGCTTTCTCGTGAGGCGGGGTTATGTGTGACACGCCCACCTCAGAGATGACGCACATGTCAAGACGGCAAATTGCAGCGATAAACATCCCACGTATTTCGATTGTTAGAATGACCGACTCCTGTGAAGGAAGATGTGAGTTCGAATCCCATCAGCGGCAGAAAAATTAGATATACGTCCATTCACTTGCAAAACTGACTGAGCAACCGTGACATTTTAAGGAATCATATTTTAGAGCTACCTAGCACTGAATAATGTACCGGACTGATTGTTCAACTATACGTCCCACAACACTCACGCACACTCAGAATTGGTCATTACTGAAGTTATTACACAAGTTATGAGGATAATGGCTGTGGAATAAACTTCGCTCATGTGCCCTGACCTGTGACCGTATTTCGATTATATTAAACAGAATATGCTCAGTATACCTCCGAAACAACATACTAAAGTTTTGTCGCAATCGAAGCATTTTTAGGTAAGTTATGACGCATAAGGGCAATGGAATGGAATAGATCCCGCTCATATGTCCTGACCATTGACCTCATTTCGCCCATTTTCAACAGAGTTCGTCTCCAGATGGTCCCCTACCATATACTAAAATTTCATTGAAATCGAATCATTTTTACGCAAGTTATGACGCATAAGGGCAATGGAATGGATCCCTCCCCTATGTCCTGACCTTTGACCTCATTTCGCCTATTCAAACAGGGTTCGTCCCCAGGTGATCCGCTACCACATACTAAAATGTCATCGAAATCGAACCATTTTTAAGCGAGTTATCGTGCGAAAGGCAGACGGACAAAGCTGGAGTATACTCTTCTTCAATCTATGGTTGGAAAGTGTAAAAAAGGAGAGAACCATGGAGCCTAAGTTTATCGAGTTGACAAAGGAACTTTCAGGAAAGACATATTTAATTCTGGTCAATTTAATTATACTCAAAATGTTCCCCGATGACTGTCTGGACTAAAGATACAAAAGCTTTTCATCTCGTGACCTAATCTTCACAAAGGGATGTTTAAGAACACCCAACTGCTCAACTCTCACGCACCCATTGTAACTCTTGCGTCTGGCATTTCCGGTGCTGGTTGAAGGAACTCGAAGAAAGGGAGAGTAATAACTCCAGAGAAATAATGAAAGAAACAAACAAAGGGGCTGACAAAATGTCGAAGCACATTGTAATAATTTGGTATCATTTATTTTCAATTCAAGAAAAGTATACATTATTTGGTGAAACGGAGACAAATATCTACTTCTTATATATACATTTTTTTTTGGAGATTTTGCCACACACATTGCATAGCATCTCCAAAATAAAATAAAAATTCACCACCATGAAAGTACTCATATCACATGCCAATAGTATCAACATGCAAACTGTTCTTAATCGAACAATGCGAAAATCACTGTATTATCCCTTTTTTCCTTTGAGTAACTGATTGGTTCATTGACTTCTTAGCGGATAATGAATGGAATTGAACACATACCTGTCACTGAATTAGAAAGTTTTATCCAATACCGGATTGGCCTCCTCTAGCCCGAATTAGACCACGTACGCAATTTGTCATAGATTCCACAAGGTGTTGGAGTGCGTCTACGTCTACAGCATACCACGAGTTCACCAAACATTCATTTAACTGGCTCAGATTTGATGAAAGCAGACTTTGCTTCCGGATATGTTTCTCTAACATATCCCATATACACTATATTGACAAAAGTCACCTGACACCTAGAAGTGAAACGCAACATATCATTTATTGACATACATTAGTACGGTGGCTTTCCACCTTTAGCCTTAACGCATGCATTGACGCTTAGAGTTATGCTTCCGACAAGGTTTTAAAACACAGCTATAGGTATGCGCTTCCATTCAGTACATAATGCTGCGGTGAACTGTTGCTTAGTAGTAGGTTTTGGTTCCAAACTTCTCATGCGTCGCTCTAATTCATCCCATAAAGCATCCATGGGATTAAGATCAGCACTCTGTGCTGGCCAGTACACACACGATATGGAATTATCTTCAAACCGCGCCGTAACAGATCTTGCTTTATGGCTCGGTGCATTATCCTGCTGGTACCAACAAAGCTCGGTTCCATAGAATTGCCACAGAGTTGGTAAGGCATAATTGTCCAGAATATCGAGGTGGATGTGCTAGTTAACAGTTTTCTCCACGATTACCAATGGGCCGGAACCATACCACGAAAAGCACCCCACACGAGTACACTACCAACTCCAAACTTGACCATAGGAATAGTACACTGTGGTAAATAGCGTTCCCCCAGCTGCCGGTATACCCACACACGGCCATCAGACTGATGGATCGTGTATCTGGATTCATCAGTCCATAAGACCCGCTTCCACTGATCTACGGTCCACGATAAATGTTCATTTACACCATGCTAAACGACGAGTAGCATTCCGAGTGGAGATGAAAGGCTTATGAGCAGCCGCACGACCACGGTAACCCATAGAATGAAGTGCTGGGCTAATGGTATGTGTACATACCGAGGTTCCAGCATTTTCACTCACCTGTACACTGAGGTTTTGTACAGTACCCCGTCGATTAGCTGTAACGACTCTCCTGAGGCTTCGACGTCCTCTAGTCCTCTATCACTGATTTTCTTTGTTCTGCCGATACGTTTTTCTGCTTCAGGCACACCATGTGTCTTCCACTTATTCAGTACATCCAAAATGTTTGACTTGGGTATGTTTAAACGCCTCTCGGTTTCTCTTATGGACAAGCCACTAATATAACACCCAACAATCTTTCCTTTCTCAAAGTCAGTTCTCTCCCGCCGCGACATTCTCACTCAACATCACAGTGCGAAATGATCGCTGTCAGCTGCAGGCTTGTTTTTACACTGTTTGCGGCAGTACCGCGCATCTTAACAACGCAACGGATGCGTTCATTTGCTTTTGAAGGGGTGTCCGGTGACTTTTTTCAATATAGTGTATTCTCAGTAAGGTTCAGATTCGGGCTTTGTGGTGGCCAAGGAAGATGATTGAAGTCGCTGTCATGCTGGCTGAACCACCTTGTCCGATGAACAGTAGTTTTGTCTTCCGTGAAATAGTCGTCATTTTCTGGATAAAACGTCAACATTACAGGATGGACTTGATCGGAATCAATGTTCAGATAATCCTTGGAGAACACACGACCTCTCAGAAATATCAAGGGACACATTCCATTCCAACAAAACGTGCCTCACACCATGCCACCATCTTCAGAAACTTGAGTTGTGTTTAGAAGGCAAAATGGGTCCATCGCTTCATGGGGCTGCCATAAAATTATCTGCCTATCATCGGCAGAGAACAAAGTGTACCGTGACTCGTCGGACCACAAGACTGTTTTCTTGTCTTCCCGTGTCCAGTTACAGTGCTCGTGACACCGCTGGAGAACTTTCCGGTTCGCCGAAATCAGTGGTTTCCGGGTAGGCATGCGACTGTCAATACCGATCCTTTTCAGTTCCTTTCAGTTCACTGGTAAAAACGGCATTTCTTCACAGCGTCCTAGTGGCAAGACTATACGTTGAACAAAGACTGAGACGTGTGGGTCCTCGTTCTCACAGTTTAAAATTTCAACTGAAAAAAGAAGTTTTCAAATCGGACGAATAGTTGCTGAAATATGGTATCTATAGACGCAGGGACGGGCGAACATAGTGAATCTACAGTGGTCACGAAAAGTTAGGGATATTGCGGTTTAGAAAGGGAAACGTGGCGATATGCAAATTTAGCGACTACTGGAGATCTATTATCAGCGTAGGTAGTACATCATATCTAAATTAACATTATGGCAACACAGCACTTGGCGTGAGAACTTCGATAAAATGACCCTGCGAGAAGTGGAAAACAGGTCGTTTCACCACTTGGTCAAGAAGTTTGCTGCCATCAGTGTGGGATTAACCAGAAATAACATCCAGACGAAGTTTAAGCATTGATAACAGAAATACGGCTGTTGGCATGTTACAGGCAGGTGTACGGTAGATCAATCTGGCTGCTTCTTTAGGAGCTTCGTAAAGTGTAGTAAGTACCCTGCACACAAGATTTCTACGGCATGGAAATGTTGCACATCGACCTAGTAGTGGTCGCGCCCGAAGATAACCATCAGGAGGCAAGATGACAGTAAGTGCACGGAGAAGGCCTAGTATCACCAGTAGCCAACTCCGAGAATCACTTAGAGCTGCTTCTATTGACACAGTGTTACCCAAACAGTAAAAAACCGTCTTCACGAGTACGGACTCAGAGCAAGTAGGTAGCTGAGATATATAGCATTGCCATCAGCTCACCGTCGTCAAAGATGTACGTGGATCAAATAGTACATGTCATGGAACACAGAGTGTCCATCATGTACTTTTCACGGAAAAATCCGGTTTCGCTCTTTATCCTGATACCCGACGAGGACTCAATTCAGCACACGAATGCAACCACACTATGTGCAGTCCGTCCACCCTTAGCAGTGGCAATCAGTTCTGGTCTGGGAAGGAGTGTGTTTTAATGGCCGTACTTCCTTGTATGTTTGTCAAAGCTACAGGAACGCCTGTGTACCAAAACGAGCCTATTGTGACACTGTTTCGCGCTGCTATTGGATATGCATTCCGTTTTCTCGATAACAACGCAACCAGTCACCGTGCCTGGAACGTGCTTCAGGAGCTAAAAAATCATGGGACTGAATCGTTACAGCTGCTTTCGAGGTCACCTGACATTAATGCTATTGAGAACATTTGGGACGTTGTACAGCGACGTCTGGATAACCACTTTCTATAACCAGTACAGTGCCAGATCTTCGTAACGTGTTGCATGCAATATGGGACGAGCTGTCCCCAGAAACTCATCAATAATGTCATTGCAAGTATGCCTCGTAGGGGTCCTTACAGGATAAACATTATCTGAATTTACCATTTCGTCTACGTATATTGTAGTGGTACTTTGTTGTGTGTAGAAATTGCACAATAAATTGTTTTTGTAAACGCAGTCTTTATTGTTTTCGTTACGTAGCCTAGCTAATATTATTTTAATGAATGTTATTTCAGTCAGATACATACATACATCATTTCATGAAATATCCTTAATTTGTTTTGTGTGACCGGTGTATAATCACGTAATTTCTTTAGTGTAAAAATGATACGTTATCACCAGTACTTTGTGCAGAAAAAAGAATGTTGGGGAATTGTGAAATATTTTGAAAAAAAGTGTTTTTTGACGCTGAATGCGTTTTGACTACTCTCTCTCTCTCTCATTCTCACGAATCTTCGGTGATATCAGTTTTTGTTGAAAATGTCATTGATCACAGATGTGAATTTGGTACCCCGACAAAATTGCTCAGACCAAATTAGCCCGACAAAATTGTCCAGACCAAAGTAGCCCGACAAAATTGCCCAGACCAAAGTAGCCCGACAAAATTGCCCAGACCAAAGTAGCCCGACAAAATTGCCCAGACTAACGTAGCCCGACAAAATAGTCCAGATCAAAGTAGCCCTGACAAAATAGCCCATACCAAAGTAGCCTCGACAAAATAGCCCAGACCAAAGTAGCCCCGATAATACAGGCAATACAAAAAATCGCCCACATCAAAATAATCTAACGCAGACCTATTTTGCTATGCCACTCTTTGCCTTCTGATTAATAACATAATTCCTGAAGGAAATGGATTACAACCTAATTGTATTTCATGGCGTCAGTATTGTGTATGGAAGAAATATTCGGAATCACAGTTAGAATGTTTCTTCCAGACACAATATGGACTCCATGAATTACAATTAATTTGTAATCCATTTCCTTTACGAATTATGTTATAATTTCCACATGGAACGTTTACAGTAGAGTTCTCAATGACCTTCATCGCACTAATTACTCGGTTGAAGGATGGCTTCGCTCTCTTCCACAGACAATAGATTGCTATCACCCGTCAGTGTACAAGCTTACACATCAATTTCTAAAAGAACAGAATCGAGTTCAAATTGATTTAGTTCGTTTTCAAGCAGGATTCATCCAACCAAAAGCATTGAAGCAAAAATGCGTGCAATTAAATCGTCTACTTGAAACTCTTGTGCAGAATTATCATGACACTAAAGACTCTAATAATTTGGACTATGTGCTTGAAATTTCTCATAAATTGGTAATACAGAAGACGTTCTTACATTTTTAGAACGATTTTCCAGCAATATAAGTATTGTTTAAAATAAAATTATTTCTTTCTTAAATGTTCTATCTGATAGCTCTCTTTCTGGATAGAAACTACAACTAGATTCCCAAGATAACAGGGCATTTCTTAAAATTGGTAGTGATATTTTATTCCACTCCTCTTCCACTGCTTTCCATAGTTCAATCATTGTTTTAGGTCTGCGTTTAGAAAGCGCTCTTTTTTAGCAGCTCGAAAGCACAAAAGTCCATTGAAGACGCATCAAAGGACTTTGAAGGAATATGAGCAAAAGGTAAAGACTTGATACACGTCTCTTTTTTCATTTCTGCAGGAAACAGTGGTAGATTTGGATAACTAACTGGTAGCCTTATCCTGATGGAGGACTACTAACTGGTAGCCTTATCCTGATGGAGGTTTACTAACTGGTAGCCTTATCCTGATGGAAGTTTACTAACTGGTAGCCTTAACTAACTGGTAGCCTTAACTAACTGGTAGCCTTATCCTGATGGAGGTTTACAAACTGGTAGCCTTATCCTTATGGAGGTTTACTAACTGGTAGCGTTATCCTGATGGAGGTTTACTCTTTGAAGTCTGTGCGGATAAAGAAATGGCATTTCTTCCTTAAATATAGGAGTTAAAACATTATTTTGGTAATATGTAGAATTGATTTTAACATTTTTTTCAACTTTTCTTAATTTTAATTTCCCATTTCAAGAGAAACCAGAAATTTTCATCAAACCTTTACTGAAAATTTCTTTGTATTCTTGGAACTACATTTACAATTCTTTTTCTTCTCTTTTACAGTCGTGTAGGTAGATCCATGCTTCATCCATATAGTCACAATAAATTTCCACCTGTCTCCGGCTAAGTAATTTTCATAAAGAAGTCTACACCATGTTCTGCGCTTAGGCTCGTGCCTGAGCAAAAGGCGGTGAATAGTATGATTTTTTTTTATCAGATTCAAATCTTTGTTTATTATTTTGTTCACACTTGATACGGAGATTTTTAACGACTTAGCGATTGCTCTTTGGATCGTTGGATTTTCTTCAAGACCAGAGACTTTACTTTTGAAATAGTCGTAAAAGTGCGTACCTTCTTTGGATATTCGTTTAGTGCTGTTTTTCCCCTGTTAACAGCAATGATTGACGATTTTTCCGTCTATTATTAATAATGTTTCTTATTTTACATTTCGAAGTATAATTCCATGGTTTCCACAGCGTTATCTTATTAGAGAATTCGAATATTTATCTTCGTAAAGAGCTAAAACACAACCTTCTACTCTCAGCTTGTTTACGTGCGCCATTTTGTTAGCAGAGCAGATGTTTGTTTCGTGTTTGTCTAACACACTGTTGCCAGTTTCAATTTGAATTTATTTTATTTTCGGTAATTTGTTATCAAACACGTTCTAAAATTCAAAAAATGTGTGAACATCCTGTGATAACCACACTTGTTTAAAAACATTATTTTTTACTTAAGAATTGTTTAGAAGTGTGCAGAATTATCGTGTAACCACAATTTTGGGCTGTGTACGTGGAATTTCTCGGAACGTGACAATTTAATTTGATTAAAGGCATTATTTGTTTACTAAAATTACTTAAATTCTTTTCTTGTTTGCTAATTATTTTTTTAAATTCTTTCATTTTTATTTCAGTTGGCAATTTAGCAGATGTACCTACACATATTGTACTGTATACACTCACGGACGATGAAATTTGCGCACCGAGAAGGAAGAATCGGATTGAACTCAAATTTTATGAGCGCAAATGATACACATGATTGCAAAAACAGAGCTGCAGGACAATTACGGAGAGATCGGTGGCACGCCGTCCGGTCATCTTCAATAGCGCGTCGCACCGCCTCGTGCGGCGATATATGCTGCAATGCGGTCCGGCATGGAGGCAAACAGATGCCTAATGTTGTTATGCCGCAGACTGGCCCACATGTGTTGGACGATGTGCTCCAAATCCCGCATAGTGCGGCACGGCGGCAGCCGGCGTTTCAACTGGTTCCACAGATGCTCGATAGAGGACATGTCCGGGGAGCGGGCAGGCCATGGAAGTGTCTGGACATGACGTAGGCAGTGCTGGGCAACCCGAGCCGTGTGTTGGAGGGCATTATAATTCTGGTATAGCGCACCTGGAATCCCGGCTAGGAATGAGAGCACATGGGGCCGTACGATCTCATCCACATACCGTTGTCCTGTCAATGATCCACGTACCACTACTAGAGCTGATCGGCTATCGTAGGCAATGTCTTCCCAGGCCATAACCCCTGCAGTGATGGAGGTGTGGTGCTCGATAGTAAGGTTGGGATTGTGCCGTTGACCCGGCTACCTCCACACCCGGACGCTATGATCATCTGTCACCGAAACGAAGCGGCACTCATCGCTAAACACCACGCGTCTCCAGTCTGTGGCGTTCCACGTCGCTCCGGCCAGGCACCACTGCACATGGAGCCGGCGATGTTCCGGTGTTAATGGCAGCACACGTAAGAGGAGCTGGGATTACAGATTCGCTTCCGCGAGGCGCCGGGAAATGGTTCGTGGGCACACTGGAGCCGCTACATCTGCTTGTATAGTGGACCGGGTCCCCGTAGGATCCGTTCGCGCGTGGCACACGATCCGTCGATCCCCTCTACCGGTGGTCCTCCCGGTCCGTCCTGAGCCACTCCGCCGTGAGTCAGGGCCGTCACGTGTCCACTGCTCCCAACACAGTCGGACGGTATGGTCAGAATGATCCACGTGGCAGGCAATAATACAGCGCGCCGACCAAACTGCGGTTTTCGGCTGAATGATCAGGCCTATCTCAACGACCGTAAGTTGCGTAAATCGACGTATCTTACATCTATCTGACATTCTTGTCACTGTACAATTCCTTGCGTCGGCCGGTGCTTTTCGGTTTCATGAGGCATCGACTACATGCCGGTTCATGCTTGCGGCGCCACCATAGGGTGCGCGGTCATGCGCACTGGCACCAAACGAGGATCATTTGCATATTAGCATGCATCCTAGCTATTTGCAAAGTTTCGCGGTTGTAGCATGTTTTCTCTAGGTGAGAAAATTTCATTGTCCGTGAGTGTATTATATAGAGAGTTTTGCTTTGATGGGGCCTATTTTGCCCATTGGCTGTGATGTCGAGGCTGTTTTGTCGGTGCTATTTTGATCTGGGATATATGATATCCAAATTTACCGGTGGTGAATATCGAACCACATCCTTCTGGTCCTGAACAGAACGTTTTCCCATTTAAGCTACAGCGGCAAGGGCTTATAACTGCGACTTGCCGCCTAGACATGTGCTTCACCTCTGTAGTACGTCACATATATATTCCTCCACCCCCCACCCCCTTGGGAAAGGCGGGGACACGACATCGCAGATTTCGGTTCAGCCGCAGACCATGCTTGAAGTAACTCTCTGTAGAAGAAGGAATTCTCACTAATTCCAGACGACGTGATTGGCATTCTACATAAGTGAAGCACGGGTCAAGACTCTTTGTAGAAGAAGAAATTCTCACAAATTCCAGACGACGTGACTGGCATTCTACATAAGTGAAGCAAGAGTCAAGACGTCAAACCTGCAGTGATACATTCGGTCGGTGTAGCTTAGTCGGTTAGAGCAACTCACTCCGAAGCAAGGAGACACGATTTCGATCTACGTCACTGACAAATTCCTGTTTTCACATTGGCGCCCAAACGTAAAATAGATCTTCTTGCCGTCGAGTTCTTCCAGAAAATGTATGATGTTCCTTCCACACATAGTCTGGAATTAATGAAATGTTTCTTCTTTGCTTCCAAAAAATAAAAACAAAAACAAAAAAAAGAGGGAGATTATGTGAAGTACTACAAAGCTGGAGAACGTGCGAAGATGACAAATCTGCAGCGATACATTCCGTCGGTGTAGCTTAGTCGGTTAGACGAACTCACTCCAGAGCGAGGAGACGAGGATTCGAGTTCGTTGCCGACTAATACCTGTTTTCACACGTGTGGAAGAAGCATCACAAATTTTTTGAAGCGAAGAAGGAATTCTCAATAATTCCAGACCATGTGTGGAAGAAGCATCACACGTTTTTGGAAACGAAGGAATTATCAGTAATTCCAGACCATGTATGGGAGAAGCATCACACATTTTTGGAAGCGAAGAAGGCATTCTCATTCATTCCAGACGATATGTGGAAGAAGCATCACACATTTTTCAAAGCGAAGAAGGAATTCTCATTAATTCCAGACGATGTGTGGAAAAGCATCACACATATTTCGAAGCGAAGAAGGAATTCTCAGTCATTCCAGAACATGTGTGGAAGAAGCATCACACATTTTTCAAAGCGAAGAAGGAATTCTCATTAATTCCAGACGATGTGTGGAAAAGCATCACACATATTTCGAAGCGAAGAAGGAATTCTCAGTCATTCCAGAACATGTGTGGAAGAAGCATCACACATTTTTCAAAGCAAAGAAGGAATTCTCATTAATTCCAGACGATGTGTGGAAGAAGCATCACACATATTTCGAAGCGAAGAAGGAATTTTCAGTAATTCCAGACCATGTGTGGAAGAAGCATCACACATTTTTGGAAGCGATGGAGTATATCATTAATTCCAGACGATGTGTGGCAGAAGCATCACACAGTTTTCGAAGCGAAGAAGGAATCCTCATTAGTTCCAGACGATCTCTGAAAAGGAACATCACACATTTTTTAAAAACGTACAGTGGATGCATTTTTACGTTCAGGCGCCAATGTGAAACCAAATTTTCTGGTGGCGAATCTCGAAGCCATATCCTTCTACTCCGGAGCTGAATGCATTCACAATTAAGCTACGTCCCCAAGGGTTTATCACTGTTACTTGCGGTCTTAGCATGAGCGCCGTCTCAGGCGTACGTCACAGCTATTTTGTCGGGTCACCCTAAGATCGAATATGTCTGTAAAACATTCATGAAAACTTAGGAGATCGGTTTAAATGTCACGGCTAATGAGCATAATTAACGTCTTGAGTTTACTAGACCAACGATGATTCTTCACTAAGTTTCTTTTACATTCCCCGGAATAAGCGATTTTGATAAACTGCAGGTTTCCATACCGGAAAAAAAATCCTTTATCCTTCGAACTTCACACATCTTTTGTTGTGGCTGAAATTTTTGCTCATTCTCGCCGGTTGCATGTCAATGTTCGCGGCGCTGAAAAGGATGACCTTCTGATTCGGTTTGTTCAATCGCTCTTGGTTCTTCACAGTTAGAACAAATAGACGTCATTATCATTGTACTTGTGATGGGACCGTCTGACATCAGGCTATTCATTATAGACAAGAGCTCTTCTTCCTCTCTGACCAAATTGGTCAATGACCGCGATGAATTCAAACCTCTCTGACAAGCACACTCGCTTTGCGCAACAGTCGAACCTCTATCAAATCACTCACGGACCGGACCGATATTATTACCTATTGTTTAGTTTTCTTTGCTTTTAAGTATGAAAGCCATGAACAATTTACCAGTTTGATTTGTCCGGACTTAACAAATATTAACTTCGATTTCCACTGTCTTTTTGATTTCGAAAGTTAAGTAACAGTTCACTTTGAGAAAAATACAAATCGCTAATACTTGAATAAATGTGCCCCACAATACGGGAGACATTAAAAATTATGTAGGGAACTCTCACGCTATGTTCTTCCGCGATCAATTGTTTCACATTATCTACTTAGGAAATCTCAGATTCTGAGAGCGATAGAACACGGACGCACTTATAACTACCTAGTAAATGAATAACATAAAACACTTCCGGTACACTGCATTAATAAGGGCGTTGCGTGAAATTCACTTCCTACCACGTGCCTTGAATACCTTTTGGACATGGTTTCTGTTAATCAAATTTTATTTACAAAAGCCCTTTAACAAATAAGCTCTTTTAAAGTCTTTACAAATTAATTCTAGGCTGTCATGAACGGTAATGTGTGCAACTGAAACTTTTTCACTTGTCAAACACCGCTTAACGTCTGTGGTATGTACACCAAAAAAGAATCGCGCTATTCAAATGAAGTTTACAATCACGGATTCCTCATGTCACAGCCGATAACTGATTACATTTGTAGCGCTATACAAGATTTTTTCGTTTCAAAACTCAGTATCGTATAAAGCCACTTCTATAAAACAAACAAAAAAACAGCCTTTACACGGCGTGAAATTGAGTGGAAAAGGTTTTTGATATCGCCCTGAGGAATAGATTACCAGACTGGTTTCATGCGAGACCAGAGTTCATTTCTGGGGACTGGCGGAGGCATTGGCGTGCGCAGTGTTGCAACAATGAGGGTGCATGACGCAGGTTTAAAACAGACCCTGTCCGCAGAAAAACAAAACAAAAAACAAACGGTGAAGTAATGAGGAATTCAGACCTGGGGAGACACAGAGAAGCTGTATTTCAAAAGCTTACTGATATATGTCATAACAAGTTTTTCTTACTATCTGGTTCTTATAAAACATAAAATTTAAATTATACTATTACAATCATAATGCCTATACAGAGTGAGTTTTTATACACCTCTCCTTCATAATTTTCTAAATTTTGAATTGGTGGATGGATTCTTGAAATGATGTTAGATTTGGATATCTAACGAAATAGGCTTGCTAACGAAATGTCACCCAATATCCCCTTCCATTAAAAATTTTAAACTCTGTGTGCCCCGTAACGCCGTGGTTCGTCAAAAACTAATTCATTAGAACGCACATGAAAAATTACCAAAGATATGCAAGTTCCATTTTAAAATATAACCGAATGACGCAGTCAAAAATACAGGGTGTTCACAAAGTCTCTTTACAGCTTTCCACATTTATTACGGAAACCCTGTACTATGTAAGTTCATCGTATTTGTTGTATGATATACTGTAAATATCAAAGTTTTAATTAAGGTTATCGTTTTTTGTTATAGGTCCCTCACTGACGTAGCAGGTGCTGTTCTATGATAATATGGTCCCCACAAGAGAGAGCGCAGTGCGTCGCTTGGTTCATTGAAATGAAATCTGATACACAAACGCAACATTTTGGGACTAAGTATGGGAAAACTCCGCCATCTCGTCCTAGTATCCGCCAATGGCACCAGAAATTCATGGAGACTGGGTCTGTGTTGGATCAAGATCGTAGTCGCCGCCCACGAACATCAAATGAAGACATCGAACGTGTTCGTGATTCATTTTCACGAAGCCCGAAGAAATCCATTTGTTCCGCTGCCAGAGAACTACAAATGCCCTGGTCCATGGTACACAGGGAAGTCTACGCTTATATGCATACAAAGTGCAACTGTTACAAGCACTTGAGGCGAACGATATACCACGACGAAAACAATTCGCAGTAATGATGCTGGATAGACAGAGTGAAGATCCCGAGTTTCTCACACATGTTTGTTTTACTGATGAGGCACATTTTCACGTCTCTGGGCAGTTAAACAGACACAATGTCAGGGTTTGGGGGTCTGAAAGTCATCATTTTTTTTTATTGGAGGTTTAACGACCACCGTGAGCAACTCAATGGGCTATAAGCAGTCGCCCGTCCCTAATTTAGAGTCACTGGTTCTAGGGAAGGGAGAGAGCCAGTGCCGTAAGACAAGCACAACATCCATACCTCAACGGGATTTGAACCCGGACCCCTTTCGGTCGAATGATCAGAGGCCATCGCTTAGACCACTGCGCCACCGGGGCGGCGAAAGTCATCATGCTCTTATGGAACTTGCGAGAGACAGTCCTAAAGTGAACGTGTGTTATGCATAACCGAGTCCTTGGACCTTTTTTCTTCAGTGAGGAAACAGTAACGGCAGATGTTTACCTGGATGTTTTGGATGAGTATGTCGTGCCACAGTTGGAATACCTTCAACCAAGCGTGATATTCCAATATGACGGTGCGCCACTACATTGGGGACGGCACATTCGGGGCTTTTTTAAATAAAACATTCCCTGGGAGGTGGATTGGACGGGATGGTCCATATGCATAGCCACCCTGTTCCCCTGACCTCACACCTCTGGACTTTTTTCTATGGGGATATGTGAAGGATATCGTGTATCGGATAAAGGTGCAGGACATCGGTGATCTGAAATCGAGGATCAACGATGCCATTTCGACAATTACTGAGGACATACTGCAGCGCACATGGTTGTAACTGGAGTTTCGGCTAGATGTTCTACCCGCAAGAAATGGTGCGCATATTGAACTGTTGTAATGAGGTAGAGAAAACTTTAGTCTTTGCTCTCATTTATGTGTTCAACCCCATTTGTCTACCTTATACAGTGTATCCGTAATACATCTGCAAAGTTGTAAAGAGACTTTGTGGACACCCTGTAGAACCGGGTGGGGTTATAAAATCTCTATCTAAACGTTATATGAAATCCCAAAAGAAAAGAAACAAATGTATTCACATTGTATTTACGACATTCATCGGTCAAATGGAACCATGTTTCGGAATTCGTCAATCACATCTTCCAGCTGTGTGGAAATAGCCAGTGATTGTTCAATACGCATCACCATCAATGAGCTCAGCCTTTCCTGTGTCATCGTAGAACGCAGTTTTGTCTTCATGAGTGAAGGTTTTGAGGAGCTCCTCTCACACGAGCAACTGGTTATTGGGATTAAGTAAAAGCAGAAAGCAGAAAGTTAAAAAAAAACTAGTAAAAGCAGAAAGCTGAAAAAGAAACTACTTAAATTATAACTAATCAATTTGCTGTAAAGAAGTAAAAAAAATATCAGGTAGCTAACTTTCTGATTGCTCGGTATTCTGATCTAATGTTGGCAAAAGGGTAAAGATACGGGAAGCTGTAAAACGAAGGGCTGGGGTACAACGCACTATTCTTCTGCTGATAAGTCATAATATTCATATTTTTAACTTACAAATAATTGGCAAAAATATTAATTTCTCTCAAGTTTTGCAGATTTGTCCTGGCAAATGCAAGGTCTAAGGAGGGTGCTGCCCCGTGCGCACGCTTATAGGAGGAGGCGCTTGATGTGCCAGGCGCTTAGCTACATCGCCTCAGGCACGTGCGATCGGGGACATATCATGCGAACGTGCAGCCCAGGAAAGAAGCGGTATCTCCCGTGCTCGGAAGATTTCTTGGACATTCCAGGCTATATGTGGACGAGCACTGTCCTGCTGAAATATAGCGTCAGGATAACTCTGAAGAAAAGATATCATCTCTGCCTCTAAAATATCTCTGGTATATCGCTGGGTGTTGAGGGTTCCCTCAATTCTTATCAGGCGAGATCACAAATTGAACCCAATGGTGGTCCAAGCCATGGAGCTTGGCGTTGGTCATGTAAAAGCTGTAAAATGCACGCTGAAAGATGTCGTTCACCACGTCTTCGAACACGTATGCTGTGACGTATATTCTAATTTAACTTTTATTTTTAGTTCTTTTTCCTATGTAATTTTGATTTTGTTCTTTTTTGCACTTACCAACTTAACGTGATATCTTCTCTCTCACATGAATGAGGTTTGGCAACACTCCTGAGATCATAACGTGAGTGGCGTATGCATGTTGATAAGAACGAGAAAGGATATACAGAGTGTTTCAAATCTAATGGAACAAACTTTAAGGGGTGATAGAACACACCGAAACAAGCACTTTTTGTCATAAAATGCATGGTCGCAAGTTACGCGGTTAGGCGCTGGAGGGCGCTTTCCGTTTCCTCACATACGCCGTCTTTTGAAACGCAAAGACAGGAATGGCACAACAAATCAAATATTTAGTCACTTGTGACGTGCCTGCCAGCAGGACGCACACGACATAAAGGCAGATAGCAGTCAGAACGAACGTCCGCGTAGCTCAATTGGTAGAGCGACTTATTCCGGAATGAGGGGACCCGGGTTCGTGCCCCGGCGTGGACAAAAATGAAGGAGAAATTTACTTCGTTATACACTATTTCGTCAACACTTCCTTGTACGCAACATTTTTCGGATACACTGACTGTGAACCCTGTATCAATTTCCCCTGTTCTTTTCCGTGAACTAATTTTATCTTGACGTCGTCAGATCGTCGTACTCTTGACGTTGCCATATACAGATGACTAAACACCGACAAGTAGTGAACCAAAATTCCTGATGTAAAGTTTTTCGTAGCCGCCTTGGTGGCGCAGTCGTCTAAGCGATGGCCTCTGATCATTCCTCCGAAAGGGGTCCGAGTTCGAATCCCGGTGAGGCATGGATGTTATTGTCTTACGGCACTGGTTTTCTTCCTTCTCTGGAACCAGTGATCCTAAATTAGGGACGCGCGACTGCTTATAGCCCACTGAGTTGCTCTCGGTGTTTGTTACACCTCCAAACAAAAAAAAAAAGGTTTTTGTATCTCTAGAGTTGACCGTGTGACGGAATGCAGCTCTGACGTCATGTGAGAATGATTTGGATTAGATGACAGCAGCTGTGTTCTTTGTTGCTATGACAACAAAACAAAGTGGTACACGCGTGGACTGCGAGTGTTGGTTATGACGTCACCTACACGAACACACGAAAAGCTGAGCGTGACGTCACAAACATTTGTTTCCCGGTTGTTGCTATAACGACTTAAAAAGTGGCACGGAGGAGGAGGGCTCTAGCAGATCATTATTGGATATTTTTTTCTTTTCGCCCGTCCCTAATTTAGGGTCACTGGTTCCAGGGAAGGGAGAGAGCCAGTTCCGTAAGACAAACACAACATCCATGTCTCACTGGGATTCGAACCCGGACCCCTTTCGGACGAATTATCAGAGGCCATCGCTTAGACCACTGCGCCACCGGGGCGGCTATTAGAGATTAATAGTGTTGGAAAAACGATGTTGGAATATACCATGCTTTCTTGAAGTTGGATAGAAATAAAAGATTAGTAAGGGCCAACCCTTGATATTATTTCGAGTGAACGCTTATTTCATTATTGGTGAACTTGACATTTAGCCCATGTAGTGCTTAGCTAGTTAGAAACAATTAGGAATGGGCATACACTACAATGGTACATCACGCTGGGTCGTGACTCGTCAGAAAACACGACCTGTTGCCAGTCAGCGCGGAAGTGTCTGGGTTTCAGACCCCATTCCAGCCTGAGTCGTCTGTAATTGAGGGGTCAAAGAAATGCGTAACAGTCGTTGATAGCGACCAGTCCTCTGTTTAAGCAGACGACGTCAAACTGTGCTGGAGGACAAAGCCTAACCTGTGACAGTGCTCCGCTGATGCGCTAACGCTTTGATATCGCTGTGCGATGGGTCAGTGCCATGCGTTAGAGGTGTCTATCATCGCTCGCAATTGAGCGACTTTGCGGTCCATTATCCAGATTTCTGTGCGCCCGAGCCTCATCTGTCCACTGACGCCACGTCCCCATCACAGTACTGGCATTTCGTCTCACACGATTGGCAATTTCACTGTAGGAAAATACAGTTTATCTCATCCCAACAATCCTTCCTAGCTCAAAATCTGTCAGTTGTTTATAACGCGACTTTCTTGGACAAGTTGGCTGTTACCATACTACTGTGTCAAATGTATACCAGGACTGGATTAACCATGCACAGACATCCAGCAGAAGGGCTCACATTGGTCAAACGCGCACGGTTGATTCTAAGTGTGAACGTCGGGTGTCGTGGCTGGTATCTCAGCAATGACGTGCTAAAGTCATCCAGCTCACCCACCAGAACAACAGCGCTGCAGTTCTACTTATTCCCAGATGCACCATGCACCTCATGTTGCTTCTTGTGGTGCTCCATAGCCGGAGACCAACGAGGGGTACCCATGATGGCGCCCGGTCATCGCAAGCAACGCCTCGCATAGACCAAGGAACGTCGGCAATGGTCCCTCGACAGATGGAGTAAGATCATCTGGAGTGGCGAGTCCAGTTTTCTGCTGCGCCACGTTGATGTTAGGATTCATGTATGGCATAACCAGCTTGAAGACCTATCCCCTGGTTGCACAGTTGGAGTTTAACCGGCAGGTGGAGGTGGTGATCTGGTCTGGGGATCTTTTTCCTGGCGAGCCCTAGGTCCGTTGGTTATCATCCCTCAAACAGTGAATGATGGAGGTTACAGGGACCTGTTAGCCGACCATCTCCATCCATATCTGCTAAGGTTTACTTGGACCACAATGCCATTTTTCAACAGGACAGCGCACCGTGTCATCGAACTCGCATAACTACTAAGCGGTTGGAGGAACACGACATCGAATTCGCCACATTGCCTTGGCCCCCAAACTCCCCTGACTATAACCCAATAGAATATGTGTGGGATATGCTAGAACGGGATGGGAGAACTGCTGATCCTCCGCCACACAATGAACGTGAACTGACGGAGCTGCTACTTCGAACATGCGTCCCGTTTGCATGGAGGGTATTTGATACCTGGTAGAATCTGTTCTGAGGCATCTTCGAGCCGCGATTGCATAGAAAGGTTGACCAACGCGTTATTAGGTAGGTGTTCCAAATGCAAAGCTAACTCAGTGTATATAAACACATATATGAAAAGGCCTTTGATTCGGTGAAACCATCAGCAGTTTCAATGGCTTTGAAATCCTGCGGTATTGAAGATGCACACATTAATGTTATTAATAACATTTATGAAAATGCAAATGCAATACAGCAGACATAAAAATTGGAAAAGGAGTGAGACAAGGTGACACCATATCTCCCAAACTCTTTAATGCCACATTACAAAATGTCTTTCAGTCACTGAACTAGGAAAACAAAGCGATAAAGATTAATGGAGATTGCCTAACTCACCTTCGTTTTTCTGATGACGTAGCCATTTTTGGAACTACCCCATCAGAGCTGCAGACTATGATCTAGAAACTTGGTGACAAGAGTAAAGAAGTCGAGTTAAAAATGAACTTTCAGAAGACAAAAGTGATGTACAATGCTTTTACAAAAAGTAAAGATTTATGGATTGATGGAAAAAAGCTGGAGATAACCGATACCTACATTTATATTGGACAGCAGATATCAAGTGAGGGTCACATTGATGAAGAAATTAATCGGCGTATAAAACTTCACTGAACTGGGAAAACAAAGCGATAAAGATTAATGGAGAGTACCTAACTCATCTTCGCTTTTCTGATGAAGTAGCCATTTTTGCAACTACCCCTTCAGAGCTGCAGAGTATGATCCAGGAACTTGCTGACAAGAGTAAAGAAGTGGGATTAAAAATGAACTTTTAAAAGCCAAAAGTGATGTACAATGCTTTTACAAGAAATGAAGATTTATGGATTGATGGAGAAAAGCTGGAGATAACCGATACCTACGTTTTTCTTGGACAGCAGATATCAAGTGAGGGTCACATTAATGAAGAAATTAATCGGCGTATAAAACTTGCCTGCAGAGCTTTTGGAAGAAACAGTATAATTTTCAAAAGTAATATGCCATTGTGTCTTAAAAGAAAAGTGTTTGATCAATGCATCCTTCCAGTGCTTACGTATGGTGCAGAAACATGGACCTTAACTAAAAGAGACAAACAAAGGCTGCAGACAACTCAAAGAAGCATGGAGACGTGCATGCTTGGTGTAACCAGGAGAGATAAGAAGAGGAACTCGTGGACCCGAAAAATGACAAGAGTGGAAGACATCATGATCAGAGTGGAAGACATCATGATCAGAGTTAAATTCCTGAAATGGCAATGGGCTGGACATACTTCCAGAAGGACAGACCATCGATGGACAACCGAAATTTTAGATTGGATTCCAAGGGACAGGAAAAAACCCAGAAGAAGACCACATGGAAGATGGGTGGATGAAATTCGAAAGTATGCGGGAGTAACATGGAGGAAACTGGCACAAGATCGACCGTTGTGGAAGAAACTTGGGGAGACCTTCGTCCAGAAGGAGATTGATAATGGTTGACAATGATGATGATGATGGTGATGATATCCTATGTTGACAAAAGTCACCGGACACCTAGAAAAGAAACACAAAATAGCATTTATTGACATACATTAGTACGGCGTCGGTCCACCTTTGGCCTTAATGCATGAGCTGACCCTTCGAGACATGCTTTCGACGAGATTTTGGAACACATCGATAGGTAAGCGCTTCCATTTCCAGTATATAATGCTACCGCTAACTGTTGCTTAGTAGTAGGCTTCGGTTCCAAACCTTCTTATGCGGCTTTCTAATTCATCCCATAGGTGCTCTATGGGATTAAGATCAGGGCTCTGTGCTGGCAGTCCACACACGATACGGAATTATCGTCAAACCACGCCGTAACAGTCCTTGCTTTATGGCTCGATGCATTATCCGGCTGGTACCAACAAGGCTCGGTGCTATAGTATTGCCACAGAGTTGCTTGAGCATAACTGTCCAGAATATCGAGGTAGACGTGCTATTTAACAGGTTTGTCTACGATAGCCATTGAGCCGGGACCATACCACGCAAAACACCCCCACACGAGTGCACTGCCAGATCCAAACGTGACCGTAGGAACAGTACACTGTGGTAAATAACGTTCCCCGGGATGCCGCTATACCCTACACACGGTCATTAGACTGATGGATCGTGTATCTGGATTCATCAGTCCATAGGACTCGTTTCCATTGATCTACGGTCCACGATAAATGTTCTTTACACCATGCTGAACGACGAGTAGCATTCCGTGTGGAGATTAAAGGTCTATGAGCAGCCGCACGACCACGGTAACCCATGGAATGAAGTTCTGTGCGAATGGCACGTGTACATACCGAAGTTCCAGCATTTTTACTCACCTGTACAATGAGGTCTTGTGAGTACCCCGTCGATTAGCTGTAACGACTCTCCTGAGGCTTCGACGTCCTCTATCACTGATTTTCCTATGTCTGGCAGTACGTTTTGCTGCTTCAGGCACGCCATGTGTTTTCCACCTATTCAGTACACCCAAAACAGGTGACTTGGGTTTATTTAAACGCCTCTCGGTTTCTCTTATGAACAACCCACTAATATAACACCTTACAATCTTTCCTTTCTCAAAGTCAGTTCTCTCTCGCCGAGACATTTTCACTCAACCTCACAGTGCGATATGATCGCGATCAGCTGCAGCTTGTTTTTATACCGTTTGCAGATGTACCGCGCAGCGGATTAGTTCATTTGCTTTTGAAAGGGTGTTCGGTGACTTTTGTCAACATAGTGTATATAATGCCTTAACCTCACGGGAAAAGTATTAATTCAAAACATCTACGGAATTAATATATACACTACTGTGTGTGAAAATTGCAACACCAAGGAGGAACAATGATATTCGTATAACATTTATACGACACATTACTGATATCACTGTACATAAGTGATTTAATTTTCAGAATAATACAACAATTTTTAACTGCAAAGAACAGCGTCTTATGCAGCCTCCGCGAGCTGCAATAAGAGCTAATAGACGGCCTTGCATTGAATCGAAAAGGTGTTGGATGGTGTCCTGGGTATTTGCTTGCTAGGCCGCATGTATGTGAGTCCACAGATCATTGGCACCGACCGCTGGAGGACTTTGATGGGCCCGTTGCCGAGTGACCATATGCTAGACATGTCCAATAGGCAAAATGTCTGGCGAACGTGCTGGCCAGTTAAGAAGCGATATCTGCTGTGCTGCGAAGAAGGCTTGAACATTCCTGGCAACTTTTGCTCGGGCATTGTCCTGCTGGAATATAGCGCCAAAGTGCTCTGAAGGAAGGGTATGACTTCTGCCAAGACGTAGCAGCTGAGATCGGGAATGGTACCCAATGACACCCCACACCATCACACTTGGCTTCGGCCCGTATGACGCTCGACAATGCATGCTGGAAGAAGGCTCCCAATACAATATCCTCTAAAGCGTATGCGGCCATCAGGGTAGTCCAAGTTGAATCGGGACTCGTCCGAAGACAGGACATGTTGCCAATCAGCACGCCATTGCCTGTATTGAAAACCAAACTCCAGCCTGAGGCGTCCATAGTTCAGGGTCAAAGGAATCCGATGCAAAGGGATGCGTGCAACCAGTCCTCTGTGCAGCAGACGGCGTCGAACTGTGGAGGGAGACAATGCCACACCTGTTGCAGTACTCCATTGTTGTGCTAACACTTGCAAAGGCGCGGAACGGTTCGTCATTACCATTCGGATGAGGTGTCGGTCATCTGGTTGTGACGTCACATTTCTCGGTCCACTGCAGGATTGCCGATGCAACTGGTTCTCCTCGGTCCAATGCGGCTACACGCGCATCACTGTCGTGGCGTTATGTCTCGGCAGAGCCGCAATGTCACGGTTCAAAAGTGCACCTTCACGCAGGCCACTCTCCCTGTGTGTATAATGATATTACAAACACCCGTTCAAACTGTGTCGTATGGTGATATTGCGTCCTTCGTCGTCGCTGAGGCATTATTGAATCCTGGAGACCTTTTTACAACTCGCTGTACGTGATGCACTACTGGTGTGTATCCTAAACAGCCCTCTCTTTATATAGCCCTCACTCGACTGTCCAAAGGGAGCGGCCAGGCCCCGACATGCGCAATAACTCTGCACTTCTAATCATTCGCATGTCCTACCCTGCTCTGCATATCCTGGAAGTTTCACGTCATTACCATAATTCCTTCATCGTGTCGCAACTTTCTCAAACAGTAGTTTATGAATTTTGCTATGAAATATTTAAAAGTTTTTACAGTCTCTTTGCATTTGAAAAAATAAAAAAGCAATTCAATTTGGTAAAGTTAGATTCATTTAATCTAAGAACAGTGGTAATAAAACAAACGCAAACAACCAGGGAGATTGTCACTAGCCTCACAAAAGCTGACAGAACTTCAATAGTTACCGCGCAATTGCTCTATTAGTGACTAAAAGACCCGAGAAAGGAGTGGCCATTGAAGGACTGTTATGCCGTAAAGTAGAAGACACAGCGAAAGCAAGAAGCTGACGCTTCAAACTTTAGCATCCCTAAAGAGAGAGAAATGGGTCATTCCCATTATGGTTAACGGTGCGAAGTTCATCGAACGGAGGGAATGACATGCCATAAAATTGAAAGTCATTCTTGGTCTGCTCATTGCATAAGACAGCTTGTGAAAGAAAGGAGAATTAGAAAGGGCATAATGTATAATGAATTAGCTTTAATATCTTTTTGCTAAGCTAATTATTATGAATGAATAATGCTCTAAGCTTCAAAATAATGAATTCCCAAAAGGGTGTTGTTACTCGTTAATTATGAACTTAAACAAAGTCTCAACGCTGGTTATTTATATTAAGTAATCAAAGTCATAAACCTAACAGCCAGACAGAGGTCTGACAAAACTAAGAATTGAGAAAGACTGAACTTACTGAACAACTGTTTATTTCCGGGACTCTTGGTCAACTAAGGCACTCATATATCTTGTACATAATAATGAATAAACTTTCCTCTTATAGTACGCACACAACCAACACAACTCCAACACAACCTCAACTTCAACCCAACAACACAACACACACTCGTCTCGATGAACGCGCCTATATACGAGCTACCACCACGTCATGACTTACACTCATTGCCAGATCTCATTCAGCGGGTGAAATAATATTCCGTTCAGTAGGAAGATAATTTACGTAGTAAAATAAAATAACTAGAGATAGTAAAATCAAAAGGAAAGTGAATATAGAGTATACGTTACATCATCTCCCCCTTAATTTTTTCTTTTTTTTTTTTTTTTTTTTTTTTTCATTTTTTTATGTCCGAAAAACCTATCAATTTTGGAGTGTAAGTCTTACATTTCGATGATTGACGTTTCTCGATCTCTTTTTTGATTTGTTTGGTGGTAGCCGTATTTACATTATCAACTTGGCATGACAATTTACGAATCTGTATTCGACTGTGAAATTTGTAGTGTAGAACAAACCAAACCTGCATCGGCATACTTTCCTTTTATTCTGCCTAGCAGGAATCATTTTTTTAATTTCAAATTACGTGCGCCTCATTCGTTGAAATACATAACAACTGTATCAGCAGCGAAGATTGCCTGAAGCTGCCTAACAGTAACAATTTTATTATTTTCATTTCACATTACGTTCGCCTCATTCGTTGAAATACATAACAACTGTATCAGCAGCGAAGATTGCCTGAAGCTGCTTAACAGTAACAATTTTACTATTTTCATTTCAAATTACGTTCGCCTCATTCGTTGAAATACAGAACAACTGTATCAGCAGCGAAGATTGCCTGGAGCTGCCTAACAGTAACAATTTTACTATTTTCATTTCAAATTACGTTCGCCTCATTCGTTGAAATACAGAACAACTGTATCAGCAGCGAAATTTACCTGGAGCTGCCTAACAGTAACAATTTTATTATTTTACCCCTAAGCACATAGATATATACAAAAAAAAGTGGATTAGTAGATGGACATAGAAGAAATATATAAAAAAAACACACATATATACACAAAAAAGAATGCATAGGCCCACACGAAAAAAGAAATTCTGACACGCCAACTGGTCGTGCAGGAAAAACAACAAACGGAGAAAAGAACCTGTCCACGAGAACTTACTTATCTCGAGGACGCATAAAAAATTCTAGTGCGGTAACGTTTTCCAGGCCTAATGGGACTGGTGAAATCAGGTGGCTTGGATCTCTTCCGGGACGGTAATGGAACATCGGTCTGTTGTCGGTCAGGAATCTGGCGGTCTGGAAGTCCCTGCGGCTGAGAAGAACGGTCAGAAGTCTGGCGGTCCGGAATCCCTTGCGGCTGAGAAGAACGGTCAGAAGTCTGGCGGTCTGGAAATCCCTGCGGCTGAGAAGAACGGTCAGGAACGTCAGAAGTCTGGTGGTCCGGAAATCCCTGCTGCGGCTGATAGGAACGGGCTCCCCCAGGCTTTGGATATGAAGTCCCTTGGTGCTGGGGCCCGTTGTGTCCTTCCAGTATCTTTTTGGACGGACGTGTCTCCGGCCACATCGCTTGCTTTCGTTTACGCCCACGGGGCATGATAGTAGTAGCAGGCATCGGCCCTGTTTGCCCTGAACGGAGGTTCCAGGGACGAAACCCGGGTGGATGCAAAGATTTCTGCCTTCGTCGCTGTTGCGGCGAAGCAGATTGGGGAGACAAGTCACGTTTGCGCCCAGCTTTTGGTGGTGCTGGACGGTGTGGAATATTAAAAGTAGGATTCATAACTGACAAATCAGAAATGTCCGACGCCTCTGAGTCGCTGCTGTAATTCAGCGGTCGTGCAGGGCGATGTTTAGATTTGCCCACAGGAATACTTTCCGATGAGGTATTCAAAGAAGAAGTATCCCGCGTTGATGCAGGGTGAGCCGGAAACGGCGCAGCAATAGTCATGGCAATGGTTGGAGGGAAAGGAACGATACTCGTATTCGACGAACTCGATTCGAGCCTTGGTCTCATGGGAGAATCAGGTTGCGTGTGTAGAAACTCGGCTGGAGGAGGGGAGGGTGAAGGAAAAATCACTGGTGATTCGTCAAAAATGTTCGGTGGTTCGTCCACAATTTCCGGCGGTTGAACATGAGATATAGATTCTTGAGTCTGTGGAACAGAAGGCTGAGTAGGATTGATAATGAAACCGATATTCCGTTCGTGATACTTGCGGCATTGATCAACATGTACATATTGAAAATTGTTGTTCGGTTTTTCCAGAACAATATTATTGTCAAAGACATTTGCCACCCGATATGGACCTTCGTAGCTGGGTGCAAATTTCTTCACTAAAGTATGCGAAACAGAAGACTGGAAGTGCGTTTCCACGAGAGTGAGATCTCCAACGACAAGATCTGGTTCCCTACGCCTAGAATTATAATATCGTGCTTGAGCCGCTTGTGCTCCTAGCATTGCAACACGAGCTTTTTCTGCCATAATGTGTACTGATTGCGGAGTTGGTCGCTGGTTTAATTCGTCAATAATCCCCGTTAAATTTTCAAAAGGGGTTTTAATTTTGCGACCCAGAAAAAGTTCTGCAGGAGTAATTTTAGTAGACTCGTGGACAGACGAGCGGAGGGCGAACGCAAAAAGTTCTAAATGGTCATCCCATCTTTCATGGTGGTCCATTACAAAAGTCGCAATCATTTTCACTAACGTTCGGTTAACACGTTCCGCAGGATTACTCTGGGGATGATATGGGGAAATGAATTTGTGTTTAATGTGTAATCTCGCACACATTCTTTCAAAAATGTCAGAAATAAATTGAGGACCATTATCCGAAACTACTTTATTAGGTGCACCATATCTAGAAAATACTTCAGTAACTAAGACATTACAAATAACTTCAGCCGTAGCGGCTTTAATGGGAAAAACTTCAACCCATTTAGAAAAATTATCAGTTAGTACTAAAACGTAACGAGCTTTATTTTTAACAGATAATGGATAAGGTCCCAATAAATCTATGGAAATAATATCAAATACATGAGAACTTGAACTAGATTTCAAGTGACCGGCCGGTCTTACATTACGATAATTATTAATCTGACACAAGTGGCATGATTGAACGTATGCGAGCACACTTTGGTACATGCCAGGCCAATAGGCAACATCCCGCAATTTACAACGGGTCTTGCGAATACCTAAATGGCCTGCAAGAGGTTTATCATGAAATTCATTTAAAAGAGCCATTCTAAGGGTTCGCGGAATACATGGGCGAAACTCTGCCCTAGTAGTCCGAGACTTTGTATAATAAAGAAGACCCTCTATTACTTCAAAATGTTGTGACCTTCCAGCCAGAGAAGGATCACTTGGTAGGGGCGAACCCGCAAGCAAAAAATTGTAAATATCCCCAAAATCTGGATCATTTATTAATTCTGCCATTATCTGCTCTCTGGATGTAATATCAGCTATTAGAAGTAAAGGCTGACATCCAGGAGTAGTTTCGGTGGGGACCCCACTAATCGGAACGCGAGATAATGCGTCCGGTAATTGATTCTTATGACCTGGCTGATACGAAATTTTGATATTGCTCTCTTGTAACTTCAGAGCCCACTTCATAAGTCTTTGAGATAAGTGCTTAGCAGAATTTAAATACTGAAGGGCAGAATGATCCGTAATTATGTTAACTGTCAATTCATTAAGATAACATTGAAATTTATTCAGTGCATACACAACAGCAAGACATTCACGTTCCGTAGCTGAATAATTGCGTTCAGCTTTGGCTAAAGTACGAGACGCAAAAGCTATTGGATGCCCAGCTTGTGACAAAACGCAACCAAGACCAACTCCGGATGCATCAGTATAAATATCAAATTCCTTAGAATGATCCGGGAAAGCCAACACCGGAGGCTGAGTCAATGCAGACTTCAGTGTTTCGAATGCAGCGTTAGCTTCAGGTGTCCAAATAAACTTCTTGTATTTACGCTTTAAAGCATACAACGGCTCACATATTGTAGCATAAGCGGGGACGAACTGCTGATACCAACCGGTCATTCCCAGAAAACGGGATAGTTCTTTTGCTGTTTTAGGCCGAGGAAAGTCAACAATAGGCCTAATTTTTTCATTATCAGTGAATAAACCGTGGGGAGTGATTTTCAACCCCAGATATACAATCTCGTCCCTCGCTATCTGGCATTTACTAGGTTTTAACGTCAAGCCAGCATTGTATATAAGTTGGAACACCTGTTTGAGCAGAAAAAGGTGCTCGTCAAAAGTCTCTGATGTGATAATAATATCATCCAAATAGACATGCACATGGGGACCCAGGACAGGTCTGAGAACCGTGTCCATAAGCTTTTGGAAAGTAGCAGGTGCAGAAGCCAGTCCAAAAGGCATACGTAAATATTCATAGGCCCCAAAAGGAGTCACAAAGCCTGTTTTATCGACAGAGTCCGGATGTACTGCCACCTGCCAATATCCACTCGCCAAATCCAAAGTTGACATCCATTTGGTTGACGACAAGTCATTTAGAATATGTGACATGACAGGTAGTGGATAATTGATAGTTTTTGTGACTTGGTTGAGTTTGCGAAAATCTGTCACGAAACGAAATTCATTTGGTTGTTTCTTTGGAACCAAGAAGGCAGGAGCAGCCCAGGCGCTTGTTGATTCCCTGATTATGCCTTACTTAATCATTTCCGCAATTTGACGTTGCATTTCCTGTTTTTTATGTGGAGCACAAGGGTAAGGTTTCGTCGCAATGGGTTTCGAACCATCAGTGTCAATAACATGATAAACCACCTGTGTGAAACTAGGTTGATCCGAAAATAAACCAGGGCTTTCCTGTAAAAGGAGAGAAAGCTGGTCTCGTTGCCCCTCATTCAATTGGTCGCTCAACAATAAACTCGTAATATCTACAGGAACCGTCGGAATCATTTCGACAGGTTCCGGAAAGGAAATCCCATGTTGTACAAAATTCAAAGTTATTTGAAACTTGTTAATAAAGTCCATACCCATGAGACATTTCACGGGTAGCTCGTCTATAAGCAGGAAAGAATGTGTAAACCGAGCTTTTCCCAGCCCTAAAGATAATGTGACAGTTCCTGCGATACTGAAGATTTCATTATTGGCACCTCGCAAATACTGCGTTGCAGGCTGAACGTGTATTGCAGAAAAAACGTCATTGCAAAACTTTGTATTTAGGGCTGATATCTCAGACCCAGTGTCGAACTTTGTCTCGACAATAACGTCTTCAAGTGTCAAGAACACATCAGGCAACTGAGGAGTTTGAACAGTCACTAATACTGTTTTAGGGTCAGAATGTTTGGTATCAGGAAGCAGGACCGACCCTTCGTCTACTTCCTGTGGGAGTTTAAAGGAATTCTGGTGGTGTTATCATGTGGTCGGAAACCTCGACCCTGCCGGGTATCGGGAAAATTTTCACGATAAGGAAAATTGCGTGAACCCTGCGTCGGGAACTCCGCGTGTCTGTTGACATTTTCATATTCGTTACGTCCGCCCTCAGCACGGGCAGAAAAATTATTATTGCCCTGAGCATGATAACGTTCCGAATGCTGCTGAGTAAAGCGGGGTCGAGCATACTGTGCATTATGACGATATCCCGAAGCTTGCTCAGAAACTCGTTGTTGGTTCGCCACTCTTCTGTGTGGTGGAACGTATGAAGCTTGGGTGGGCACTTGTGTATGCTCGCGCTGAAAGTTTTGTCTATTATGCCGCTGAGGGTTTTCGGAATAAGCCTCGCGTTGTGCCCGAGCATGGTGAGTTGAAGCACGTTTGCCATGTCGCTCTTCATACGTGCGTATGAGGCGAAGGCATTCATGAATAGTGGTAGGGTGTCGAACCTCAAGAAAATCTTGCAAGAATGGGTCGAGCTGCTGTACGAGGGTATCCAACATGTCAACATGACTGGCATGTGGATCCCATAGATTATACAGGCGTGTAGTTTCCAACGCAAATGCAACAGGGCTATCATTGGGACCTTGTTGACGTGAAAACAGCTGTTGAGCAAGGCTAGCTCGACTGAATCCGAAAGGAAAGACCTCCAAGAATTCTGCACGGAAATTCTCATAATGAGAATCCGGGTTCGACCCTCGCCACTGCCGATACCAGGTCTTGGCGGTATCCCTCAAGCAAGTGCCGGCAATTTGGACCTTGCAGTCTTCCGGAAATATTATAGAGATCAAAATGATCTTCCAGATCTTCGAGGAACTTTAAAGACCCCTCCAAACCATTGAAATGAATTGTTCCAGCATGCGGCACGAAATGGGCAAGCATTCTGCTTCGCTGAGAGGATTGAACTCCCTCAGCTACGACCCGAGACTCAGAGTGATAAGAAGCTGGTGCATTCCGAAATGGTGAAGAATGCTTGGGTATGTGCAGATCATTCATATCAAAGTTAGAGCCACAGGCTTCGTACAAATTGTCCAAACAAACACCATTACTCTCGAGACTTGCCGGATGGTGGAAATTTGAAGTTGTCTCAGGTAAAGAAGCCATGGGTAATAATAGTCAGGATCTCGTGTTCGAGAAAAGTTCGGGCGCCAATTATAATGAATTAGCTTTAATAACTTTTTGCTAAGCTAATTATTATGAATGAATAATGCTCTAAGCTTCAAAATAATGAATTCCCAAAAGGGTGTTGTTACTCGTTAATTATGAACTTAAACAAAGTCTCAACGCTGGTTATTTATATTAAGTAATCAAAGTCATAAACCTAACAGCCAGACAGAGGTCTGACAAAACTAAGAATTGAGAAAGACTGAACTTACTGAACAACTGTTTATTTCCGGGACTCTTGGTCAACTAAGGCACTCATATATCTTGTACATAATAATGAATAAACTTTCCTCTTATAGTACGCACACAACCAACACAGCTCCAACACAACCTCAACTTCAACCCAACAACACAACACACACTCGTCTCGATGAACGCGCCTATATACGAGCTACCACCACGTCATGACTTACACTCATTGCCAGATCTCATTCAGCGGGTGAAATAATATTCCGTTCAGTAGGAAGATAATTTACATAGTAAAATAAAATAACTAGAGATAGTAAAATCAAAAGGAAAGTGAATATAGAGTATACGTTACAAATGCTAGAGGAAGGAGACATACAGAGCTTGGACCATGCCCTGCCCACCCACGTCATCCAGCAAATCATGTTACCATACAATTGCATTAAATACATTTGTATGAAAACAAAAATAACTTCATAATGATACATTTGCTATTAGAAAAATGTAGAAATAATTTACCTGAATAGGGGTATTCAAAAGTTTCCGCTGTTTTAAGGAGAAAGGAGACAGGAAAAATTAGGAAACTAGTACTCATTTATTCAACGAAATATGGGCCGTTAGCATCAATGACCTTTTGCCATATTGCAAGCAACAAATGAATGCCCCTGTGATAGAAGGATTCGGGTTTTGAGCTAAAGAACGCAGTGACGAAATTTTCCACCTCTGGAACCGTGGTGAACCGCTGTTGGGCTAGGGCATGTTGTGTAGAGCAAAACAGATGAAAGTCTAAGTGTACAATGTCCGCGTAGTCAGCCAGGTGCGGTAAAACCTCCCAGTGTAACTGTTCAAGGGTCGATTTCGTAGTGGAACCGACATGTGGTCTGGCATTATCGTGTAACAGGATAATTGGGCTGCGTCCTTTACCTGTCCATGGGCGTTTTTGCTCGATGGCGGCGTTCAGTTTCATCAACTGATCCCTATATCGTTATGCGGTGATTGTTTCACTCGGTTTCAACAGTTCGAAGTACAGCACTCCATGCATGTCCCACCACGCACACAACAGCACCTTTTTCTCGTGGATATCCTGTTTTACAGTAGATGTTGATGGCTGGCCTGGGTCGACACAGTATCGCCTGCGTACGGGGTTGTCGCAATAGACCCATTTTTCATCCCGGTGACAACTTTTCACGCGAAATTCTTCCCTTGAAACCTCTTCAGCAACAATATGCAGATGCCCAATCGTTGACCAATATTGCGCTCCGTTAAAGTATGCAGAACCCACTTACCAATCTTCTGGATATTCCCCATGGCCTGTAGCAGCCGTACCACCGTCGATTGAGCCACTTTCAAACGTTTCACCAGTTGCGTGATCGATTGTGTGGCATCCCCTTGCAACAGAGATTCCAGCTCCTCGTATGCGAGTTCCTGCGTTTTACCTGCACGTGGCTTGTCTTCCAAGCTTAGATCACCTTTCTTAAACCTGGCAAAAAATACTCTCGACACGTCCGCTCACCCATAACCTTGTCGCCATACGCCTGACATATTGAACAGTACGCTTCACTCGCATTTTGTCCTAAATTAAACATGAATAACAAACAGTGCCGCAAATAAACTTTATCGACCGCCATGTTTGGCTTTATATACGAACTGATAGAACGAGTCGCCTGCCGGTTAGACCCCTACAGCGCCCCCTAGCGAGGGTGGCCGAAACTTTTGCATACCCCTAATAAATTTGAATTCTGGTAATAATAAGCTTTTGAAATTGAAAAAATTGGGGATGCATTGTTTGTTTGGTGACAAAATAAAGCCAAATGTTGAGGGGAGCCTGCTCTATCCACCATACGGTTTTGTGTCTGTGGCCAGGATAATAATTTATTGCATTCATTCATTGCATTGAGACTAAGAATCTAGCTGCGAGTAATATGTTCTATTCTGGTAATTTGTTGTGTCGTCCTTGTGTCGGAGCTTAGCTTAAACCCGTCTCATCGAGAACACGGTTAAAAAGGAAAGACCCAGCAGATGCTTCGTTCTTGTTCTTCTGATTCTTTTTTTATTTTCCCCCTCGTGTTCTCATTCCTTTGTTTCCTAACTAATGGATAGCGCTAGAGCTGAGTACGTCTCCACGCGTGTGAGAACCCCTGGTGAGCGGTATGTTGTTCACGCAAGACGCTGGCAACCTATCAGTAGCTTGTAATATCCCTCCTGTGTTCTTCTCTCCCCGATACAACATTATACGTCCGTTTCCCATCACAAGCAAACTATCATTTTCACTGAATCTATTTCCCGACTGACGTTTTATTACATATAGCGGTAGCTTTATTTTTCGGGCTGCTAGTTTTCCCATTTTTCTTTGCACTTGTTCCGCTCTGGCAGCCTAATTTTAATTTCCACTGCGTGCATGCAACGTCAGTCAGTAAAACACCATTGCACCGTGAGGGAAAAAGAAACAATTGTTTCTCTTTCTGCCTTATTCTTCCCTGATATTCCGGTCCCCGTTACTCAGTATTCGGCTTAAGATTTAATTTTCTTGTTACGTCACCGCTGCGAATGAATATTTCGCCGTCCTATTAAAAGGCTGCAAGGTTCTCATGCTGAATGTTAACAAAAGTCAGAGCTCTGTTTCAGTTGATTTTTTTTTTTTGATTGGAGGTTTAACGACCACCGTAAGCAACTCAATGGGCTATAAGCAGTCGCCCGTCCCTAATTTAGGGTTCCAGGGAAGGGAGAGAGCCAGTGCCGTAAGACAAAGACAACATCCATGCCTCACCGGGATTCGAACCCGGACCCCTTTCGGACGAATGATCAGAGGCCATCGGTTAGATTGATTGGAGGTTTAACGACCACCGTGAGCAACTCAATGGGCTATAAGCAGTCGCCCGTCCCTAATTTAGGGTCACTGGTTCCAGGGAAGGGAGAGAGCCAGTGTCGTAAGACAAACACAACATCTATGCCTGACCGGGATTCGAACCCGGACCCCTTACGGACGAATGATCAGAGGCCAACGCCTTAGACCACTGCGCCACCGGGGCGGCCTGTTTCAGTTGAATGCAGTAGGATCTATTCTGGAATTTTTTACCAAGAAAAATTTATAGGCCGTTCATCTAACGAAGAATAAGTGTTAGTTTTACCTATGTTCAGTGATGAGGTAAAAATATTTCCTCAGATTTAATGTAAATACGCTTTAATAACCCAGGTAGCACAGCTTTGCCATCTAACGTAGGCCCAACACTGAGACACCGTCCTAAAAGACGCTGGCTCATTGTTGGGCCTACGTTAACTTGCAAGTCTGTGCAACCTGGGAAGCATTATAGGATAGTAGCAAAAAATCCGGTGAAATCAAAATACACGTACAATATTCATGCAAATGATTTTAAATTAATTCCTTAAATCTAGCAACAACAAAAAAAAAAAAATTGGAATTATGGGTTCCGTGAACTGATGATGTCTTGAGGCTTTTTTAAAAGCAGATGTTTTTATTGTACCCGTCTATTTCCGAAAGCCATCACCAATAGTTTCGTCTCCAAATGCATCCGCCGCCCCGGTGGCGCAGTGGTCTAAGCGATGGCCTCTGATCATTCGTCCGAACGGGGTCCGGGTTCGAATCCCGGTGAGGCATGGATGTTGCGTTTGTTTTACGGCACTGGCTCTCTCCCTTCCCTAGAACCAGTAACCCTAAATTAGGGACGGACGACAGCTTATAGCCCATTGAGTTGCTCACGGTAGTCGTTTAACCTCCAATAAAAAAACCCAAACAAACAGTGTAGTTACGTCACAAAAGTATTTGTAGCAAACTCTGGGCTCCTGAAAACTCGACAAAACATTTTGTTTTCTTGGACCGATACCGCTCATATGGAAAAACCTTTTGAGAATACTTTCTTCCTAAAATAATGCATAGTTTTCCGACCAAGGGACGTAAAGTCACATCTTATTTTTGCCGATATCTCTGTTTCTAAGAGTCCAATTTGAAAAATTCTTTCTGTGTTGGAGAGCCTTTCCGGTGAGACATGTTTCTCATATAAATTCATGTTTTTCTTAACGCACAAGTCTGCAACCACAGGTCGTAAGCTCACGATTCCGTTTACAGCAATATCTGAGGGATTAAAATCCTATTGAAAAACTTCTTTCTTCCGTCAGGTATTATTGTTTTCCATACCGTTTCCATTGACTTTGAATAGCTTTGATAAATTTAATTTGCGTCAGAACGGATTCGAAAGACGTGTTTATTACACCCGAAAATTCGGTGTCATCTTTTTTATTATTATTATACAGGGTGATTTATAAAGAAGTATACAGTTTCCATATGCTGTAAAACAGTAACAGTTGAAGACACGGACCACAACTGCGAACCATTAGGTAGATGTACTCATAAAGTTTGTGTCCCGCTATTGAGGGAAGTGACGTAGACGATAGCGCGCGTGTCACGTGACTAGTGAGTCAAAATGGCAGCGTCTGCAGTGGAGAAGGCGTTTTGTGTTCTTGAATTGAGCAAAACGGAATCTGTAACTGTTGTGCAACGGCATTTTCGATCACAATTCGGTAAAGAAGCTCCAACCAGAAAATCTATGTACGATTGTCATAAAAACATTTTAAACTACGGGCTGTTTGTGCAAACTTAAAAGTCCTGGACGACCGGGTGTATCGCGTTTGGGCGGAAATGGATTACCGGCTCGATGTGTGTCGTGTGACTAAGGGTGCACACATAGAACATCTATGACTGTCTCTAGAAAAACTTGAAACATTCCCCTACAATTCTGTTACAGGTAACATAAAATATCTTACATTGTTCTTGTTTTATAGTGCGTTGAAACTGTATACTTCTTTATGAATCACTGTGTATATTATTCAGTCAGGCTCGTATCCAGGAATTTTGCTTGGGGAGGAGGCGTCCGAGTCCGAGAAAAAACTAAGAATAATTTATATAGAGCAGATGTAGGTGGCAAGTTGTATTGACCACATGCTATACTAACCTGTCGCATGCATAATTCTCATTTACGCTTTCCAACCGTAGGTTGAAGAAGCGTATATGCTCCAGCTTTGTCCGTCCGTCCGTCCGCATGGTAACTGGCGTAAAAATGGTTCGATTTCGATGAAATTTTAGTATGTCGTAGGGGACCACCTGGGGACGAACCCTATTGAAAGTGGGACAAATGGGGTCAAAGGTCACGACGTAGGAGCGGGATCCTTCCATTGCCCTTATGCGTCATAACGTGCGTAAATATTGTTCGATTTCAATGAAAGTTTACTATGTGGTAGGGGACCACCTGGGGACGAACCCTGTGGAAAATGGGACAAATGGGGTCAAAGGTCACGACGTAGGAGCGGGATCATTCCATTGCCCTTATGCGTCATAACTTGCGTAAATATGGTTCGATTTCATTGAAATTTTACTATGTGGTAGTGGACCACCTGGGGACGAATCTTACTCAAAATAGGTGAAGTGGGGTCAAAGGTCAGGACATAAGAGCCGGATGCATTCCATTGCCTTTATGCGTCATAACGTGCGTAAAAATGGTTCGATTTCGATGAAATTTCAGTATGAGGTAGGGAACCACCTGGGGACAACCCCTATTGAATGTGGACGAAATGGGGTCAAAGGTCAGGACATAGGATTGCGATCAATTCCATCGCTCTTATCCCATATTATTAAGGTGGACGTCAAGTAATTTTGCTTCCTATGCTTCCAATGGAAAAACTTTTGTACACATTTCCTTCACAATTAATGTGTTCCCAAGAATGAAAATTTGAACATCGATTAAAATAACTTTATTATAAATTGGAATACTTAATATTTTCTAAAACTTAACCATAATTATATAAAAAATCAATAACTTTTCCTTTGGTGGTGTTGAAACCAGAAAAAGGATGGCGCGACGTGTACTTTGATGACGTCAGTAGACAAACAAATGTTGGATTGCATAATTATGGTTATGGTTTAATAAAAATTAAGTATTCCAAGTTATAAAATGAAGCTATTTTAATCGATGTTCAAATTTTCATCCTTGTGAATGCATTAATTGTCCAGAAAAAAGATGGCGCGACCTGTATTTTCATGACGTCAGTAGACAAACAAATGTTGGATTGCATAATTATGGTTATGTTTTAGAAAATATTAAGTATTTCAAGTTATAAAATGAAGCTATTTTAATCGATGTTCAAATTGTCATCCTTGTGAATGCATTAATTGTCCAGAAAAAAGATGGCGCGACCTGTATTTTCATGACGTCAGCAGGCAAAAAAATGTTGGATTGCATAATTATGGTTATGTTTTAGAAATTATTAAGTATTCCAAGTTATAAAATGAAGATATATTAATCGATGTTCAAATTTTCATCCTTGGGAACACATTAATTGGGAAGAAAATGTGTACAGAAATGTTTCCATTCGAAGTACAGGAAGCAAAATTACTTGACATTCACCTTAAAGGAGGAATTCTTGTATGTATGTAAATTTTATTTTGAAAACGGCTCAAAGGATTTTGATGAAAGTCGTTAACCTACAGTTTTCTGGTACTAGAAATCGATTTAGCTTGATCTAGACTTTAAGAAAATTGGTTTAGTGGGTTAAATAACCACCCCGAATTACTAAGTTTGTAGTGTGGTGTCATGGCGTCGCCGCATTAAATGTTGGCGCGCGGTCATGCCATCTATCTCATTACGTCACGCGTTGTTTGTGGATCCTATTAAAGTTTTATGACGTCACACCTTGCTAGCAGATGGTCGCGATTCCCATCTGCCTCATTACGTCACGCGTTGTGTGCGTATGTTCGTCCGCACGATAAATTGCGTAAAAATCGTTCGATTTCGATGAAATTTTAGCATGTGGTAGGGGAAAACCTGGGAAGGTACCCTATTGAAAGTGCACGAAATGGGGTCAAAGGTCAGTACATAAGAGCGGGATCCATTCCACTGCTCTTATGCGTCATAACTAACGTAAAAAAAGTTCAATTTCGATTAAATTTTAGTATGTGGTAGGAGACCACCTGGGGACAAATCCTATTGAAAATTGGCGAAATGGGGGTCAAAGGTCTGGACATAGGAGCGGAATAACTTCCATCGCCATTATGAGTCATAACTTACGTAAAAATGTTTCGATTTGGATGAAATATTGGTATGTTGTAGGGACCTGTCTGGGGACGAATCCTATTGAAAATGGGCGAAATGGGGTGAAAGATTTGGACACAGGAGCGGGATCTATTCCATAGCGCTTATGCATCATAACTTACGTAAAATTGCTTCGATTGTGACAAAACGTTATCATGTTATTTCGGAGATATACTGAACCAGTTCTGTTAAATATCATCCAAATATATCAAAGGTCAGGGCACAGGGGTGAGATTTATTCCACAGCCATTTTCCTCATAACTTGAGTAATAGCTTGAGTAATGATTTCTAGTATATTGGAAAGCGTATCATAATCAATGCATTGCATGATTTTACTAACTTGTTTTATAATGCCCCGAGATTATAGAGACACCTTTTTAAACTGATATAATAGAAATAAGATAATAAATTAGGGTTGCTACTAGGAATAAATGAAAAGACCAAATGCGAAATTCATAGAAATATATTAAACTGCCAATTTAAATTGCACAGAAACTTTCCTTGAAGATCATTCATAAACAAACCGTTCTATATTCATTCATTAATTTCAATAGACTACATAAAGAAGCTTAAGAAGTTCTTTACTGCCTTTATTTAGTGTTTAGGTAGCCGTAGGCCCAGGCATGGGTTCAGGGTAGGGACATGTGCGGAGAGCGCATGTGCCCCGGTGCCCCTGCCCAGTTACAAATATGTTTTTCGCTTCCTCTAAAATAATTCTGTGGGCAATTACTAAAAAAAAAAAAATCCACATTTTTGTTGTTGTTGGGTAACCTTTGGGAGGGGCCCGGACCCCCTGGATCCCCTCATTGGATGCGTGCCTGTATTCAGATTTCGACGAACGTAAGCAGAGACCCTGGCACCGATGAAATGTGATATAGCTACGAAAGTCCATCTGCGCACGCGCAATCTAAAATCAGACCTCAAGATGGAAAGAAAAGCTGAATCGCTAACGTGTTAGTGACGGAGATTGGTAACCCTTGGTCTAGGACAGTGGTTTCCAACCTTTTTTAATTCGCAGACCGGCAAAACGTTGAGGAAACGTTTGCGGACCGAAAATGCCGAGACAAAACCTTTAGGCTATTTTCGAGCATTTAATCTCGTAATATTCTATATTATAATCATCACTGCGTGCAGTCCATAATTTACATACCAGATTATTCTATGTGACCTATTTACAGCTAATATTATTTAATCTGTTAATATTCTTTAATGGTTGCAATCCATAATCAGTGTACCACAATACTGTACCCTACTTACCGGTAAAATATTTTTTTTTTTTTTTTTTTTTTTTTTACTCCCGAAAGATTTAGTGTTTTGGTAAAAAAAAAAAAAAAAAAAAAAAATCACGGGAGGTAAAGACATATCTCTTTTTAAAATCACTCCGCCAAAGCTTAAGCGAAATAAAGTAATAGCATTTTCTCGCCCCATTAACTTTCGACGTAGCAGGAATAGGCGAAACAAGAATAGGGGAAAAAGAAGTTTGCTCCAGGTGAATCCCTCCCCTCTAGCAGGAGAAAGTTTTAGGCGAGAAAGGAATAGGCAAATCAAGAATTATTTCCTCGCCTAAAATGGCGGAACCCATTAACTTTCGACGTAGCAGGAATAGGCGAAACAAGAATAGGCGAATGCGGAAGACACGGGTAGTATCGGTAAGTTTTCCTAAAAATCTGCTTTGAAATTTTCTTATTGTATCGGAAATGATTCAAAAGACGTGCTCATTACACCAGAGCATTCGGTGTCATCCTTCTTGCTGTACAGAGCGGAAGTTTCATCCCTGGTGTCTACATTGCTAAGTAGGGTTGAAAAAGTTTCGTATCGATGTAAAATTCATTTTTCAAAAGACGTGTTCTCTAAGACCTGTATGGCATCTCCTCCCTCCTATTTCCCTTGTGCGGTGGTTATCCACTTATTCGTTCAAATCTTCCTTCCACCCCGAAGACGAGGTGACCTACAGCCGAAGGTAAAAAGATTTTACTTGCAGTATTGACTTTGACCTTCAAACAAGCTTTTTCCTTTGGCCATTCTCCAAACTAGTTGCCTTCCTGACCCCCAAAGGCTTTTCTCTTTTCAACCTTCTGAGGGGCATAATTGCAATGAAATAGTGAATCGGTATTCCGTTAGCACCTGTGATGATGATGACCTTTGCTTTCGCCCCTAGTGAGTGAACGCAGAAGCAGACGACGGTTGCCAAGGGGCGAATTCTGCGTGACTCCTTTCCTGGTCTCACTGGGCCAACGACACGCGAGGAAAAGTCCTTTAACTATGATTCCCATGCGAGCATATGATCAAACAGAGGAAATCAGGTTGTTTTAGCTGAGTTCCTTCACCCATACATAGACCCGTTCGTATTACGAGCCTTCAAATCACCTGTGGCCAAATGAAAACTTTGAAGGTTGCTCGTCCATCATCTGTTGTTCCATAATTTAGTGCATAAAGCAAGAAATGGTATAATGATACCTTTCCCCCTGGGAATGGGCTGTTGATGAGTACATTAGGTTCCTCCGCCATGAAATTATTTTACACGAGCTTGGTTGTTTTGTTGATTTAGCCCAATTGTAGTATGAATAGAAGATGTTTAAGTTCACCAAACTCATCCAAAGGTAACTCATAAACCGAGCTTGAACTTTAGCTTGTCTTACATTTTATTTTTCTTTGCTGTAGGAGTGACAGATGTGTTCAATGCAAAGGTTTGGTTAGCAACTTAATTTTTTCTGCTTATATCTTTCTTTGTGACCTTTTCTTTAGTTCGAATTTTTCCATCGTTTGTAAAGGAATCCTTTCGGGACGGAGAGATCCTTTATCATCTCAGGCGGATGCATTCCATGTTCCACTTTGCTAGAACAACATTTAAGACTGCCACTAGTGCTATCATAAGTCATTAATTCTTGGGAGTTCCTTCATCATTCACGCATAAAAGGTTGTGGCAGTCAGCAGTCCTTACTACAAAGGATTTTGACGCATTTTTAGAACGGTTTTGATACAAAATTTCAGAAAATAAAAGAATTGCCTTCCGTTTTGGCAAAAGCACGTTACAGGTTGTTGACTGATGTCGGATTTAGGGACGGGTGACAATTATAGCCCATTGAGTTGCTCACGTTGGTCGTTAAGCCTTCAAGCAAAAAAGAAAAAAATGTAGAATGGTTCGGCTTGGCCAAGGCCATGGGATTAGAGAGATGAGTTCCCTCCGTTTGTGACGTCACTCTCATGTTACACGGACTGATACGTCGGAGTCGTGTTTGGTGTCATACAAGATAGCATTGGAAGCCTTGGTTTCCGCGTGACGTACTGAAGCTCATCTCACTAACGTCATGACCTTTTGTTTTCTAAACGGCCTTGGCCTGGCTCGCTGTCGGCGTTTCAATTCATCCCAAAAGTGTTCCATGGTTTTTAGATCGGAGATCTGAACACGCCAGTGAAGTCCTTCCACACCCATCTCATCAAACCATTCCTGCACTGCCCTTGCTCTGTGGACTTGGGCATTGTACTGTTGGTAAATGAAAGGACAGTGCTGTTGCCATAATGTTGGGAGCACAGGATTGTCGAAAACGTCACAGTGCTGTAGCCATAATGTTGAGAACACAGGATTGTCGAGAACGTCACTATAGCCCAGAGGTGGGGAACCTTTTCATGTTTGAAGGCCGGATTAAGTTAGCTGTGATAATATAAGGCCACGTTCAATAAATTTCAATTAGATATACTTCAAAATGTATATTATTTTGTAAAAACCTAACTGCTTTATACTAACTTAAAAAATGTTAGTTCTAAAGTTAACTAACCTTTTAATAACTTTGGTGTGACTGCTTTTTGTTGGAAAGCATTTGAATATTTGGTTGTAACATGGAGGTCTGCACTTTCAGCTAATCCTCTAGATGGGTACCTGTCATTTGTGACCTTAGCCCTTTAACGACCACGTTTCCAAAATGTTTTGTCGCTCAGAACACCATAACGCCCGAAAATGCATGTTGCTCGTTACCGAATTTCATTCTCCCTCCTTTTTCCAATAACAAAAGAAAGATTAGTGCTTGATTACCACTCGAAACTTCTGATCTCTAGCTTGACATCTACTACTGAGCTTCCGACGTTTTCCTGAGACAATCAGTGCATTCTTCTACTAAGAGCCTCAGGCAGATAGGAGAAAGTGGTAACATGTGGAAAATCTTGTTTACTTTACCCTTTTATTGTTTTTTCTTGAAAAATAAAAAAAGGTCTCAATCTGATTATTTGAATTGAGCAAAATGAAAGAATTTTTATGACAAATTTCCCTCCATAAATTCCTCTTTTCGGACAATATAAATTATCACAGACAAACGAAGCACGTGTCAACAAAGCAAGAGTTCTACCGAGTGATGTCAGGAGGTTGAATGATACAGCCCTCGAACAAATTTACTCCTGGTTCAATTCTTTGTTTAGTGACAACAATGACGACTGAGAATGACTTCAGCTAATCCTTCGGACACCGTGCAAATTCATAAAACATGGGGAATAGGAAATCCTACTCATGCTATCCGGGCGACTCGGGCGCCTGTGGTTGTTTGCATGTAAATGCGCGTTGGGAGCTATGGTCGTGAAAGAGTTCAGGCGTCTTGATTTGGGTTAGGTAGGAGAATGTAGATTCGCAGAAATAAGTGGTTGAAAAGCAAGAAAGCATTTTTCGTGCATGTTGCCGAAGGCGTGGGTATTCTATTGCAGCTTTCCATATTTCAAATGGATCTTTCTTAGCGTCAAATAAGAACTTTAAAGTGTCATCTTCTGAGAGATCAATCAATTCCATCTGCAGTTCTCTAGGAGCCACAGAGGCATCAACTAGGTGAGGTTGAAATGTTAATTTGAGTGTGATGTCATGATTCTCAAATCCGTGAACCTTTCATTGTGTTCTTCAATTAATAAATCTATAACAGCTGCGTATTCTACAGAAGATTCGTGTGAATCCACCGTGACCGACAATCCACTGCCATATTTTACGATGTACGTGCTTCGAATATCTGAGCGTTTGGGGCTGAGTGGTTAAGGGCGTGCGTTACGTGTTGAATCAACCCAAATGACGGGAGTTCGATCCTCACTGCAGCGGAGGGATTATCTGGGGCAAGGCAAGGGCTGAAAATTCAGGGAATTTGAGTTTAAATACGGGAAAACCTAAAATGGATTTTTCTGAAATAAATGGAATTTCTGACTACGGGAAAAATGTGTAAAAATACGGAAGTTAAAATAAACGGGCACTTTTAAAAATAGAAATTTCTGAAAAAGGTGGACACTTACCGGCAACTTTGCTGCACATTATTTTCAGAAATTTTCCGTGAATTCCCACCACTTATTTTTTACAGTGTACTTACTTATTTGGAAAATTATTTTTCCTTAGCATAGCTTTTGCTATGCTAACACTTATTTTTAACAGTGTACTTACTGTAACACTTATTTTTTACAGTGCACTTACTTATTTGGAAAATTCTTTTTCCTTAGCATAGCTTTTGCTGCTACTTATTTGGAAAATTCTTTTTCCTTAGCATAGCTTTTGCTATGAAGAATACTTTACACATATTTTCAACTTTCCCATTATACGAAATTCTTCCACTGTAGGGCATAGAGTCAAATCATGTTTCCTTCAATATTAACTGTTCGATTTGAAAAACCATTTGCCTCCGATAACTTCCTTCTTCTATGAGAAACTTTCGGTGAACTATTTATTAATTTTGGTAACATACTTTTTTAGTCGCTGTGGCTGTTTCTATTTCAGGACGTTTTATCGACTGTAGAAATCCGGTTGCTTTTTTTTTCTAACCGGTTCCATTGACTATGAATAACTTCGAAAGTTTTTGTTCGCATCGGAAAGGATTCAAAAGAGACGTGCTCATTACAACCGAAAATTTGGTGACATCTTTCTTTTCATTTCATTTATTTCTTTTTTCAGTTGCCACATTATATTACACATCATAATTTCATTGTAACAATATACAAATACCGTAGTAACCAGGGAGAGGAGGGAAAATGCCATAATACCTGACACAGCCCTCCACTCTATAATCAAAGAAAAATAATGATAAATTAGTAAAATCATGCAATGCATTGATTATGACACTCCCATAACCTATTGTGGCTGATGATCACCTGATAGTCTTGGTGGAGATGTTTCTGGAACCTCCACTGTTGAAACCAGCAGTAATTTGTGCCACTGTTGTTCTCCAGGTGGTTGCAACTATGTAAGACAGACATCATGACATCTGCCATCCACAACCCTTCTCCACTCACAATGCTGTGTTTCTCTAGAAATGGCATACTACTGATACACTCATGGTACTGTCAAGTAGGAATACTTACACTTTCCAACATACCAGAAATCATTACTCAAGTTATAAGGATAATGGCTGTGGAATAAATCTCGATCCTGTGCACTGACCTTTGACCCCATTTCGATGATATATGCAACAGAACCGGTTCAGTATACCTCCGAAACAACATACTAAAGTTGTGTCGTAATAGAAGCATTTTTAGTCAAGTTATGAGGATAATGGTTGTGGAATAAATCTCGCTCCTGTGCCCTGACCTCGGACCCCATTTCGATTATATTAAATAGAACCGGTTCAGTACATCTCCGGAACAACATGATGAAGTTTCGTCGCAATCGAAGCATTTTTACGTGAGTTATGACGCATAAGGGCGATGGAATGGCTCCACTCCAATGTTCCCATTTCGTCCATTTTCAGTAGGGTTCATTCCCAGGTTGTCCCCTACCACATACTAAAATTTTATCAAAATCGTACCATTTTTACGCGAGTTATCGTGCGGAAATACAGACAGGCAGACAGACTGACAAAGCTGGAGCATATACGCTTCTTCAGCTTACGGTTTGGAAAGCGTGAAAAATGCTCAACAAAAAGGGAAGCCAGCACACATATGGCAGTTTGATATATAAATAAAAATAGCAATTACTTCATTAAAACATGCATATCAGTTTGTTCTAGGCATCAATAATCTTCTTTATAGTTAGATAAACACCAGAGCTCTATTTCACCTCTCTCAATTAGTCATTGTAATTCACACTTTATCAGTTTTACTCTCCTCGATTAATCTTGATAATTGTACCTTATGTCTTTACTCTCTATTTTGCTCATTGGGTCCCATGCCATCTCCGATGTCACCGTCCAATTCACCATTTATTACCTATTATATTCAAATTATTTCATAAGATATGCTTTTAATTTTTTCTTAAATAAATTAAAATTATTGATAGATATTAAGGCATGAGGTAATGAATTCAATAACTTTGGGCCGGTGTAGTTTATATTCATTTTAATTGTTTCAGTTTTTGGAAACGATGGTATTAGTTGTGATCTATTCCTAGTTTTATTATGATGAGTATGAATATTTAGTGATATTATATCTTGGTATAAATAATTTTTAATTGTTTTAAACATTATTTCACCCAAATTAAAATCATATACTCTGTTAAAAATTTTGTTGAAGGTTGCACCAAAAAATGGAGCTACTCCAGCTGCACCGCTTTCTTAGAAAAGATACACCATTCTGTGGTGCAAAATAAACCCAACAACATGGTGCAATCTTGCGTGCAACTTTGTACCACTACATGATGAAAAGTTGAACTACGTTGGCGGTTTTTGTTTGCAAAATCCGATGGTGTCTCAGAAAGTGATGCAGCTGGTGTTGCACCACTTTTTGGTGCAACCTACCAACAAATTTTAACAGTGAATTGCTTTATACACTCATTGTCATAAAAAACCGCGCACCAGGAAAAAACCGGGCGATTAACGCGAAACTCGGCGAATAGCTAAACATAAAAAATGGAAGTTGTTTAACAGCATTAGCCAGAACTTGTACAGAGGGAAAATATACACCTGTATGGGACGATATTCACTTAATAACTGGATACCCTAGTGAGTGGTCTTTGAGATATGCCGAAGCTGTTGTGATCCAGAAATATTTAAATTTCTGTTGGCCGCCTCGGTGGCACAGTGGTCTAAGCTATGGCTTCTAATCATTCGTCCGAGATGGGTCCGGTTTCGAATCCCGGTGAGGCATTTTTTTTAATTGGAGGTTTAACGACCACCGTGAGCAACTCAATGGGCTATATGCAGTCGCCCGTCCCTAATTTAGGGTCACTGGTTCCAGGGAAGGGAGAGAGCCAGTGCCGTAAGACAAACACAACATCCATGCCTCACCGGGATTCGAACCCGGACCCCTTTCGGACGAATGATCAGAGGCCATCGCTTAGACCACTGCGCCACCGGGGCGGCCCGGTGAGGCATGGATGTTGTGTTTGTCTTACGGCGCTGGCTCTTTCCCTTTCCTGGAACCAGTGGCCCTAAATTGGGGACAGGCGACTGCTTATAGCCCACTGAGTTGCTCACGGTGGTCTTTCAACTTCCAAAAAAAAAAAAAAATTCCTGTTGGAAGTCCAACCGACCTGTTGCTTTACCCCACCTTATTCAAGAAGAATCCAACTATCGTGATTCGTTAACGAAGACGTCATCGAGAAGTAACTTAAACTTAACTCAACTCTGTAAACCGTTCCTGCTTATTGCATTTGACCCTTGCACAGTGTTATGCCATGTCATCAGCCGTCTTGTGTTTCCCTGGACGTTATTTTAAACCACAGACGAAATGACTTTATGAAGTGGATTTTATTCCTTTTAGTTCTTCCACATGATGAAGAGACCACCTGAAGGTCGCGAAAGCGCTCGTGTCTTTTATGAATAAATTACTTAGCATGCCTAGACGATTTTTATTTTTCTACTTGAATTAATATATAGGTTAAATAATAGAGGGCTAAGTACTGAACTCTGGGGTACCCCACATATTATGTTTTGTAATATAGATTCATTCTGATCAATCTGAGTGCATTGTTTTGTTTCTGATAAATAGCTGTTAAATAAATTATAACTGGATCCCCTGATTCCAATAGTACTTAACTTATTAAGTAATATATTACGGTTTAATGTGTCAAATGCTTTTGACAAATCAAAGAATACTGCTATTGTTTTTTTCTTTGTTTTTTTTTTTTTTGGTAAAAAGTTTTGTTGGATTATATTTTGTATATGCAATAATGCTATTTCAGTTGATTTCTTTAGTCATAAATCCAAATTGATTTTGATTAAATATGTTATGTCTTTGAATATAAGAAAATAATCTAATATATATAATTTTTTCTAGTAGTTTTGCAAAAATTGATAAGTTTGCAATTGGACGATAATTATTTGCTTCATTTATTGAGCCATTTTTATATTTCGGAGTTGCTATTATATTCTTGTTCTCTCTTTGTTGCGTTGGCAACTATCTTCGTTTGAAAATAAAGTAAAATGATTTTTAAGCAAAAGTTTAATCTCTGAATTGTGAAAGAAAATGAATTCAGCTATAGTACGGAATACTGCCATATCCAATGAAAGGCAGACGAGAAGCTCTGAGCATAAATCAGCAGCTTCGGTATTTCTGACTTCTTGATGCAAATGGATCTGAAGGATGATGTTAATGATCCCTTATGAATAAAGCTTAAAATGTGTTTTTTTTATTTTATTTAGCTGTTCTGCGGTATCGACATTAGGTCTTGTGCTGCACGACGTCACTCAAGCGATGACCAGACGACAGCTCCCTCTGATCCTGTTTGATGGATGGAATGACAAGATTTTTTTCCTTTTTTCTTCTTATTCGTCCCTTCTGTTTTCGCGTGTGAGCTTAGAAAATATCGTTTCTTAACATCACGGGTTTCTTACTGCCCGAAGGGGGATGGTTTTTCAACCAGTAGCGGACTGCTTTCAACGTCACGTGAACGTCTGCTTAATGATGCTCATCCACCGCTTACTGTACGTGACTTATTTACTAGCATGCAATTTAGTTTAATGACCATTATTTTTATTCAAGTGATGCTAAATATTTAATAACATGTCAACATTAATGTGGAATACAAAGTCGAGTTCGCACGGCAGCTTGATTTTTTCCCTTCCGAACGCAGACAATTACCCATGACATTTAATAAGCAATGCTAAATGGTCTAGAGGGAGCGTGAGATTTTTGATAACCGATAAGCATCAATAATGAAGAGAAAAAAATTCATATGACTAACATATCACCAATACAACCACACGACAATTACACCACAATAGTGACACAAAGTTTATCGCGAAAATTATTTTAAAGGTTTGAATTGAGCGCACTCGTTCTTTTGTACAAAAGGTGTTCCATAAAACCCGAGAGTAACTTTTTTTGAGTTGGGAATAGTACGATGGGAGAAAATAACCACGCAGACGATAAACTGAATTAAGGAAGTATCTATGGCAACAGTTATTAGCCGTGGCAGGCGATTCTGGTTTTGCTATTGCGCAGTTGTTTAAGGTACGTCTGCATTTCTCCACACAGCAATGGAGGTAAGTAATTCAGAGTTAAGAAGTGAAATGCGTTGTGCGATAAAACTTTGCTATCGTTTGGGTAAAACGGCACCAGAAACAGTCCATTTAATGAAAAAAGTTTACAAAGATAAATGTTTGGGTGAATCAACGATTTTTAGATGGCACCATGATTTTAAAAAAGGGCGTTTGTCGGCTGAACTCGCTCCTAGACCTGGTCGACCTGAAAGTGTTATTACGGAGCGTATTGTTGACACTGTTTGGGCAATCCTGCAAGAAGATCGACGAATGACGTGTGAAGACATAGCGGCATCAATTAATATTTCAAAAACGTCAGCATTCTGCATTCTACGCGACAAATTATTGCTGCATCGTGTGTGTTCCAGATGGGTACCTCATCACCTGACGAGAGAACAATTGTTAGCCAGAGATCAGGTGTGTCATGAGTGAAAACAAATGGTGCAAATGATCCAAACTTTCTAAACACAGTAGTAACTGCCGACGAAACATGGGTCCACTATTTCCACCCTATCATGAAGCGCACGACGAGTGTCTGGAAACACACAGGCTCTCCTCTTCTGAGAAAAAGTCCGCTATACCAAATCAGCTGAGAAGGTGATGATGATAATTTTCTTTGATCGTAATACCAGAATGCCGTTCCTCCACAAATTACTGTCAATGCAGAGTATTGCATTTCAGTCTTGAAGCGTCTGCGACGGCACATATCGATTAAGCGAACGGAATTCGTGGGCAAGTGTACCCTACACCATGATAACGCCCGCCCACATGTGGCTGCTTGTGTTCCACAGTTTCTTACGAGTATTGAAATCATACCACATCCTGCCTATAGTCCTGACTTCGCCTTGTGCGTTTTTTGGTTGTTTCCGACAATGAAGGAGAAGTTCCGTGTCGTAACATTCAACACAGATACTGACGTTATTCAAGCTGTACAGGGGTCGCTAAAGCAGCTTCCACAAAATGCATTCGCCACATGCTTTGAAAACTGGACTGAACAATGGGTCCGTTGTATATCATCCCACAGAAGACACTTTGTAAAGAATAACATATATTTTGCTGTACCTATATTTCTTCATTTTGTATGATTTTACTCTGTTTTTATGAAACGGCCGTTTTAAAAAAAAGATTGTGCTTATACTATCGGTTTGTCCGTCCGCTCTGCAACTATTAGCCCGATTTGAAGTATTCTTTTTGCATTGGGAAGCTTGAGATCTGAGAATGATGACCCTTGCATTTCAGTTTTATCCCAAGCACAACTTCGCCGCTAGAGGACGTAAACTCAGATGCTATCGAATTCAAAATATATTTTATTCCATGTATTTACTTCTAAATATCCAATTGAAGAAAATTCTTTCTTCCTTGCGATGACATTTATATCGGAGGCTATTTTAGGCACAGTTTCTTTTCCAAATAATGCATAGCTTTTCTGCTAGGAGGCGTAAAGGTAAATTACGTTTTCCTCGATATCTCAGGTCCTAAATGTCCGATTTGAAAAAAATCTTCCTACATCGGATACAGCTCATGATGGGAAATGTATATAATTTCTAATTTTTGGTTCTGCATACAGTTTCTAATTTTTGGTTAGGAATGGCTTGGCCACAAAGGGGCGCAAATATATATTTCTGCTTCTGATGTATTTGCAGCAAAATATAAGCTTCCGAAAACTCGATTGAAAAAATTCTTTCGAGGACCGATACCGCTCACCTCGGAAAATGTTTGAGAATACTTCCTGATTGAAATAGCGCAAAGTTTTCCCGTCAGGGGCGTAGATGTATATCTTATTTTTGACGATATCTCTGCTTCTAAGGGTCCGATTTGAAATAATTCTTTCTTTGTTGGAGAGCGCTTCCGATGCGAAATGTTGTTCATACAGTTTCAATTTTTTCAAGTAAATAATAAATTTTCCGCAACGGGGCATTGCGTTTTTCTCAATATCTCTGCTTCTGAAACTTGGATTTGAAAAAGTCTTCTTGCATCGGATACAGCTCCTGATGGGAAATGTTTGTGATTATAATTTCTAATTGCTGGCAAAGAATGGTTTGGCCACCAGTGGGCGTAAGTGTTTATTTCTGTTTCTGATGTATTTGCAGTAAAATCTGAACTTCCGAAAACTCGATTGAAAAAAATTCTTTCGCGGACCGATACCTCTCACCTCAAAAGATCTTTACAGAATACTTTATTTTTAAAATAATGCATTGTTTCTCCGCCAGGAGCGTATATGTATATCCTATTTTAGTCTATATCTCTGCTTGTAAGTGCCCGATTTGAAAAAAAATTCTTTCTTTGCTGGAGAGCGTATCTGCTGTGAAATCTTTCTCAAGTAATTTCTAATTTTTTTCTAACGCACAAGTTTGCAACTAGAGGGCGTAAGCTCATGTTCCGGTTTACAGAAATATCTGCGGGACTAAAAACCCGAGTAAAATATCCTTTTTTTTTTGGTCAAATACTACTGACTATGAAAACTCTGCGTATATTTTCTTCCCAAATTAGCGCACAATTTTGCCGCTGGGGGCTCCATCCAACTTTTAATTTCTTTTTCATAATATCTCTGTTTCTAAACGTACGGTTTCAAAAATTCTTTCAACACTGGATGCCATCAACCTTGTGGAACACTTTAATGTAAATATTTAAGGAGTTTTGTGGCTCACATTTCTGTCGCTAGGTGCTGTCTTTGTATTTCTGTTAGCAGCTCTATCTCCGCTTCTAAAAACACTATGGAGATTTTTTTTTTCCACGGTTTGCCATTCGCTACAATAGAGATGTGGAGCATTATCATCTTTAAATAATGCACATGTTTCACGCTAGAGGGCGTAAATGTCAATACCTTTTTTCTCGCTATCTGCCCTTTAGGGCAATGTATCTGAAAAATTATTTTTCCTTAGCATAGCTTTTTCCATGAAAAATATTTTTCTCCTATTTTTCAACATTCCCATTATGCAAAATTCTTCCGCTAGAGAGAGTAGAGTAATATCATGTTTCCTTCTATATTTTTTTCTTTTAACTCTCCCATTTGAAAATCGTTTTATACATTATATTGACAACAGTCACCGGACACCTAGAAGAGAAACACAACATAGCATTTATTGGCATACATTAGTACGGTGTCTGTCCACCTTTGGCCTTAACGCATGCACTGACCCTTCGAGACAGGCTTTCGACAAGGTTTTGGAACACAGCGATAAGTATGCGCTTCCATTCAGTACATAATGCTGCCGCTAACTGCTGCTTAGTAGTAGGCCTTGGTTCCAAACTTCTTATGTAGCGCTCTAATTCATCCCATAGGTGTTCTATGGGATTAAGATCAAGGCTCTGTGCTGGACAGTCCACACGCGATACGGAATTATCGTCACACTACGCCGTAACAGTCCTTGCTTTATGGCTCGGTGCATTATCCTGCTGGTACCAACAAGGCTCGGTTCCACAGTATCGCCACAGAGTTGGTAGGGCATAATTGTCCAGAATATCGAGGTAGATGTGCTGGTTAACAGGTTTGTCCACGATAACCAATGGGCCGGGACCATACCACGAAAAACACCCCCACAGGCTTTCACTTCCAGCTCCAAACTTGACCGTAGGAATAGTACAGTATGGTAAATAGCGTTACCCCGGCTGCCGCCATACCCACACACGGCCATTAGACTGATGGATCGTGTATCTGGATTCATCAGTCCATAGGACCCGTTTCAATTGGTCTACGGTTCACGATAAATGTTCTTTACACCATCCTAAACGACGAGTAGCATTCCAAGTGGAGGTGAAAGGCTTATGAGCAGCCGCACGACCACGGTAACCCATGGAATGAAGTTCTCTGCGAATGGTACGTGTACATACCGAAGTTCCAGCATTTTTACTGACATGTACACTGAGGTCTTGTGCAGTACTCTGTCGATTATCTGTAAGGACTCTCCTGAGGCTTCGACGTCCTCTATCACTGATTTTCTTTGTTCTGCCGGTACGTTCTGCTGCTTCAGGCGCGCCATGTGTCTTCCACTTATTCAGTACATCCGAAACAGTTGACCTGGGTATGTTTAAGCGCATCTCGGTTTCTCTTATGGACAACCCACTAATATAACACCCAACAATCTTTCCTTTCTCAAACTCAGTTCTCTGCCACCGCGACATTTTCACGCAACCTCACAGTGCGATATGATCGCGGTCAGCTGTAGGCTTGTTTTTATACGGTTTGCAGCTGTACCGCGCATCTTAACAACGCAACAGATACGTTCATTTGTTTTTGAATGGGATTTGTATTAAATTTATGTTAAACCGAGTATGGATCTGTGTAAAAACCTTTGCTTATAATCGTCTACTAACGGCTAATTAATTTACGATAATCTCCGATACCATCATTCTTCTATGAGAAGCATTTTTGTGCATCATTTGTTAATTTTCGTAACATTCTTTTTAGCCGCTGGTGGAAGCAAATACGTAGCTGTTCATATTTATGAATATTTTATCGATTAAAGAAATCCCGTTGCGTGATTCTTTGCTAACAGGTGCTTTGACTTTGAATAGCTTTGATAAATTTAATTCGCGTCAGAACGGATTCAAAAGACGTGCTCATTACAACCGGAAACTAGGCGTCATCTTTCTTGTTGTTTTCTTTTCTTACTCGTCTCTTTCTCCTTTTTTCACGAACACTGATTTTTTACTCTTTGTGACGTGTATGCCTGTACTTTAATCCTCCTTTTGAGTTCCCGTTGATTATGCAAATTTGGTTAATGCTCGTTAAGAAATATTCCTACTGAACGGAGCATTACTTTCCAGAAATCTTGGACTTTTTGCAAAGCTAACAGTGAGTCAGAAGAAAAAACCTACATTATGACATATACCTTTTGCTGGTGGTTGGATTCGAACTAACGTCTTCCAGGTGAGGAGCGGCTGTTCTCCCAACTGAACTGCGCTGGCAGGCTTATCTCTACGACATTACCGATTTGACTCATACGCCACCGCAGTAGCACGTCATGTACGTGATGTTACGTAGTACTCTTCATGCCCTATTGATAAACGGGGGCATGGAATCCCAGGTTTCGGGTCAGCCAGGAATCGTGCTCGAAGGACCTTCGCATAATAGAAGAATACATCGCTTTCTGTTTGTGCTACTGAGGAAAAGTTTCAGGCCGCGTGGGGTTTCCCCGTGAAGAATGTGGGAAAACAACCACTCGACTAGGATTACGTACATGACAGGCGCCAACATGTATTCACAGCAGCAGCAGAATTGCGATATATAAGAGGGTGATTTCTTCAAGTAGTTTGTTTTAGTTTTGGACAAAACAATTATACGTTGCTATGTCATTTAGTTCTTCTTTACAGTAAGTACATCCATCTCATTCACTGTGCGGAAACTTGAATATAGAAGCGAACGACATCCATTTGCAAAATATCATAAATGCATCCAAGTGGAGCACAGCATCGGCGAAAGAAAAGAAGAAAGCGCCCGAAGAAACTTCCAAAACCCTTCCAGTTCTTTTTTGTCGCAGAGTCAATTAAGGGCAAGTGCCGTTTCTGATGAAATATATGGTTATTTGTTTAACACATCAACTGTTCAAAGTTTAGGAGCAGACATGTTACAAATACCAAGCACTTCAGAAACACGTGAAAGTAAAATGAGTGATTATGAAGTCTCATTAACCTTAAGTATTTAAAAATATCCCGCCGAATTCTTTCCTTGAAATAAAATGAATATTCTTTTTCATGAATCGGTCCGCGCACCGCGTTAATCCTGATTGGCTGATTAATAACCTTGCATTATGTATTTGTGTTTCAAAACTTTCTTAACTACAGGGCTGTAGGTATCCCCCCTACTTGTCCAGTCACTCTCCATGTCTTCCTGACCCCCTCCCTACCACTACAAACACACACAGCGAAAAACATATCCTCCCTCGTGTTCGAAATCCTGGGGAAATTACTGTGATTAGGGGTGCTGAAGTACAGTACCCCTGACCCCTTCCTTGGGGGTACTAAAATAAATCTAAATCTTTGGGTGCATGTTGGGCTAGTTACGCTACTGATGAAACCATGCATGCAAGAACAATCACACGGACACGTTTATGCAGGATGGCGCTTCAGCTCAAGTCGCATCGGCAATAAAGAACTTTCTTTTCACCAAATTTGGTGCAGAAAGACTGATCAGCAAGCACTGCAACATCCCATCGATACCTTGGTCTCTAGATCTGACTCACGTGGATTTCTGGTTGTGACCAGAATGTACCAAACAATATCTGCTACAACTGCAGGAAGCCATTTTCCCGCAGATGCTACATTCGGCGGTCCCTGGAGTGTGTACACGCTTGAATGCTGTAATAACTTGTGGCGGAGGACATCTGAACAATTTCTGTCGTGATAGCGTCTCAAAATTAATAGAACACATGCATTTTCATTTATTGTTACTGTATTTACGAACTTTTTAGCAGCTATAGTCGTCTATGGGTGACAATTTGAACTAAAAGTTTGTTCTCTGCCAAACAAAATACTCCTCCTAGCTAATGCTTTTCGTGCTAACCACACTGTAATACACGAATTTTGTTATTTTGTTTTTAAATTTTGCAATTTAAACGGGCTTTGGGGTCACCCGGCATGCACACAGTCGTATAAGAATAATATGACCACCTACCAAATAATGGGAATAACCTCCTTTGGCCCGGATGACAGCGGTGAGACGGCGTGGCATGGACGCAATGAGGCCCTGGAAGGTTGCCCGTGGCACACGTGCCCATTCGGCCTGCAGCAGAGCACGGAAGTCCCGGAGATGAAGTGGTTGGGGGTCCGCACGTCGAACCTGTCGACCCAAATAGTCTCACAAAAGATTAAGGACGGGCGATTTCGCCGGGCAAGGAAGAACGGAGACATCATTGTTGTGTTCCTGAAACCAGTCCCGCACCTTCTTAGCGACATAGCACGGCGCTTTGTCCTGTTTGTAGACACCATCACCACCAGGGTAAACGTCCAACATAAAGGGATGCATGTGGTCAGCGAGGATGGCTAGGTAGCCATTGGCGTTCAGGAATCCATCCAGTAGTACCAGCAGTCCAAAGACATACCAGGAAAACATCCCCAAGACCTGTACGTGACGAAAAAGCGTGTCCGGGTGTTGGTTGTTGTGTGTCAGACGCTGTATTCACAGCCATCCGTCACTTTTGCGGAGTAGAAACCTTGATTTGCCGGAGAAGGTAATCTTTTTCCACTCTTCCATTGTCCAATGACGGTAATACCATGCGAACTCCAGGCGTCGTTGCCGATGGACCTGGGTTAACATAGGCGCCTTGACGCAGCGTCGACTCCGGAGACCCATGCGTAACGGGGTTCGCTCTACTGTTATCGGGGACACGTATCTGGGAGCCCCAGCAGCGTTCATTTGCGAGGTCAATTGCTCACTGTTGCGCGTCAGTTATCCTTTATAAATCGGCGGAGGCGACGTTCTCTCCTGGGGTCGATAGCCTTTGGGGCTCCACAGTTATGACGTCGAGAGGTACTCGGTGTGCCAGCGGTTTATTCTTGGTACACCCTAACGGCATCCTCTCGCAAACAGCCCACGAAGTCTTCTTTTTCTGAGATGCTTCTACCCTTGGCGCGGTAGCCGATGATCATTCCTTTTTGAACGTCCGTCAAATTACTACCTCTGCTTGTTGTGCTCACCTAACGCATTATGGCTCATCTGTCCTGGCCGGCCGCTTATATCTCCGTGTGGTCGACCTTGTCACGTGCATTCTGTAACGCGCCTGGGCGGGTATACTGTGAATTCGGTAGTGGTCATATTATTCTGATACGACCGTATATATATATATATATATATATATATATATATATATATATATATATATATATGGGATGTAAGGTCAGGTGATGCGTAACATCACAGCCTCTCCTTGACAAATGTCAACCCCGCCTTCTCGTGGTACATCCTGTTCCCACTAAAGGGGCTCTGACGACCGCCAATAGCGGTATAACTATACCATCGGGATTAGAGGAAATGCTATCCCACACTCACCAACCCGCTTGGCCAGCGTGGTGAGTTATGGCCGAACCCCTCCAAAATGACTCCACAACTTAAATCTTGGCCCTCAGTCTCCGGCAGCTGGAATGTACCTGGCCAAGGCAGCGGCCAGTGCGACATGAAGGCAGAGGGTGCTAAGAATCCCCGGAGGACCGGACTAGGCTGCCATCTGATGCTGACCTTGGCTACGTACAACGGACGCTCCCTATCTTCTGATTCAAGACTTCTTGAATTGGAAGAGGAACTACAAAGGATCAAGTGGGACATCGTCGGGCTAAGTGAGGTAAGGAGAAAATTAGAAGATCTCATTGAACTGAAAAGTGGACATCTCTTCTACTACCGTGGGACAGATACTGGCAGAACTAGTGGTGTTGGATTTATAATAAACAAGAAACTGAAGGATAAAGTTGTAGAAGTTGAAAGTTCCTCTGACAGAGCTGCACGACTCGTTATCCAACTCTCGAGAAGATACCAGGCTCAGATTATTCAAACTTATGCACCCACCACAAGTCATGCTGAAGAAGAAATTGAAGAATTTTATGAGGAAATTCGTGATCTAAATAATAAAGGTAAGCAGCACTTGAAGATAATTATGGGAGATTTCAATGCAAAAATAGGGCAACGGCAACAGAATGAAACTTCAGTAGGTAAATTCGGTCACGGCAACAGAAACCAGCGTGGAAATACTCTCGTAGAGTTTGCAGAGGCAGAAGGGTTTTTCATCTTGAACTCCTTTTTCAAGAAAAAGCCGCACAGGAAATGGACATGGAGACATCCAAATGGGACGACAAGTGAAATTGATTTTATTATGTGTAACAAAAAATTCGTCATAGAAGACTGCAGTGTGCTAAACAAGTTCAACACAGGCAGTGACCATAGATTGGTGAGATGTAAGATGCACCTCAACACTAAACTCGAACGTAGCAAGCTCATAAGACAAACAAAATGTATTGACATAACCAACCTTAAAAAACACCATAATACCTTCAAATTGGAACTGAAGAACAGATTCTCTGCTTTAGAAGGCCTAACATCGGAAGAAGTGGATATTTCTGAAGTTAACAGAAAAGTAACCAAAGCTCTTATGGAAACAGCAACAAAATTAGCTGGGTCTAAGAACAAATTGCATGTGAACAAATTATCAGGAAAAACCAAAATGTTGATGCAAAAAAGAAGAGTGATGAGGACAACTAAAGAAGATGTGACTTCCAAAGTGGAATATATAGAGCTATGCAAGACAGTACGAAAAAGTATCACTGAAGACGTAAGGAAATTCAACTGTGAACTAGTAAGGAAAGCAATTGAAAACAACCAAAGCCTAAAGATAGCAAAGGGACATCTCAGTAAGGGGAAAAAACAGATTATGGCACTGAGAAAAGAAGATGGTTCTGTAACAAGAAATAGAGGCGAAATTTTGACAAGAGTGAAAGATTTCTACTCCAAATTATATGAAAGGGATGATACATGTACCCCAGACATCATGAAAGGTACCAGTACCAGAGTTCTTCCAGTCCTTCCAGCAGAAGTTGCACATGCAATCAAGAACATGAAGCGGGGAAAAGCTCCAGGAGAAGATGGAATTACTGTAGACATCATACAAGAAGCAAGTGGAGAAATCGAAACAGTACTCGCCCAAATTTTCACTCGATGCCTTAATAAAGGGAAAATTCCTGAGGATTGGAACAAGGCTACAATGATCTTGCTACATAAAAAAGGTGACATTGAGGATCTCAGGAACTACAGACCTATCAGCCTCCTATCAGTGGTTTATAAAATCTTCACTAAAGTTCTTTCACACCGCTTGAAGGTGACACTGGACATGGCTCAACCGAGAGAACAAGCTGGATTCAGGAGTGGCTACAGCACAATAGATCATATCCACGTACTGAGAGAACTAATTGAAAGAGCGAGGGAATATGAGCTTCCATTGTGCATGGCTTTTATCGATTATGAAAAAGCCTTTGATTCGGTGAAACCATCAGCAGTTGCAATGGCTCTGAAATCCTGCGGTATTGAAGATGCATACATTAATATTATTAATAACATCTATGAAAATGCAAGTGCAAAGATTCGGCTGTTTGAAAATACAACACACATAAAAATTGGAAAAGGAGTGAGACAAGGTGACACCATATCTCCGAAGCTCTTTAATGCCACATTGGAAAATGTCTTTCAATCACTGAACTGGGAAAACAAAGGGATAAAGATTAATGGAGATTATCTAACCCACCTTCGTTTTGCTGATGACATAGTCCTTTTTGCAACTACCCCATCAGAGCTACAGAGTATGATCCAGGAACTTGCTGACAAGAGTAAAGAAGTGGGATTAAAAATGAACTTTCAGAAGACAAAAGTGATGTACAATGCTTTTACAAGAAATGAAGATTTATCGATTGATGGAAAAAAGCTGGAGATAACAGACACGTACGTTTATCTTGGACAGCAGATATCAAGTGAGGGTCACATTGGTGAAGAAATTAATCGGCGTACAAAACTTGCCTGGAGAGCTTTTGGAAGAAACAGCATAATTTTCAAGAGCAATATGCCAGTATGTCTTAAAAGAAAAGTGTTTGATCAATGCATCCTTCCAGTGCTTACGTATGGTGCAGAGACGTGGACCTTAGCTAAAAGAGACATACAAAGGCTGCAGACAACTCAAAGCAGCATGGAGAGGTGCATGCTTGGTGTAACCAGGAGAGATAAGAAGAGGAACACGTGGATCCGAAAAATGACAAGAGTGGAAGACATCATGATCAGAGTAAAATCCCTGAAATGGCAATGGGCTGGACATACTGCCAGAAGAACAGACCATCGATGGACAGCCGAAATTTTAGATTGGATTCCAAGGGACAGAAAAAGACCCAGAAGAAGACCACATGGAAGATGGGTGGATGAAATTCGAAAGTATGCGGGAGTGACATGGAGGAGACTGGCACAAGACAGACCGTTGTGGAGGAAACTTGGGGAGACCTTCGTCCAGCAGTGGATTGATAATGGTTGACAATGATGATGATGATGATGATGATATATATATATATATAAATATGCGGGAGTGACATGGAGGAGAATGGCACAAGACAGACCGTTGTGGAGGAAACTTGGGGAGACCTTCGTCCAGCAGTGGATTGATAATGGTTGACAATGATGATATATATATATATATATATCATAAAAACCAAAATGTTGATGCAAAAAAGAAGAGTGATGAGGACAACTAAAGAAGATGTGACTTCCAAAGTGGAATATATAGAGCTATGCAAAACAGTACGAAAAAGTATCACTGAAGACGTAAGGAAATTCAACTGTGAAATAGTAAGGAAAGCAATTGAAAACAACCAAAGCCTAAAGATAGCAAAGGGACATCTCAGTAAGGGGAAAAAACAGATTATGGCACTGAGAAAAGAAGATGGTTCTGTAACAAGAAATAGAGGCGAAATTTTGACAAGAGTGAAAGATTTCTACTCCAAATTATATGAAAGGGATGATACATGTACTCCAGACATCATGAAAGGTACCAGTACCAGAGTTCTTCCAGTCCTTCCAGCAGAAGTTGCACATGCAATCAAGAACATGAAGCGGGGAAAAGCTCCAGGAGAAGATGGAATTACTGTAGACATCATACAAGAAGCAAGTGGAGAAATCAAAACAGTACTCGCCCAAATTTTCACTCGATGCCTTAATGAAGGTAAAATTCCTGAGGATTGGAACAACGCTACAATGATCTTGCTACATAAAAAAGGTGACATTGAGGATCTCGGGAACTACAGACCTATCAGCCTCCTATCAGTGGTTTATAAAATCTTCACTAAAGTTCTTTCACACCGCTTGAAGCTGACACTGGACATGGCTCAACCGAGAGAACAAGCTGGATTCAGGAGTGGCTACAGCACAATAGATCATATCCACGTACTGAGAGAACTAATTGAAAGAGCGAGGGAATATGAGCTCCCATTGTGCATGGCTTTTATCGATTATGAAAAAGCCTTTGATTCGGTGAAACCATCAGCAGTTGCAATGGCTCTGAAATCCTGCGGAATTGAAGATGCATACATTAATATTATTAATAACATCTATGAAAATGCAAGTGCAAAGATTCGGCTGTTTGAAAATACAACACACATAAAAATTGGAAAAGGAGTGAGACAAGGGGACACCATATCTCCGAAGCTCTTTAATGCCACATTGGAAAATGTCTTTCAATCACTGAACTGGGAAAACAAAGGGATAAAGATTAATGGAGATTATCTAACCCACCTTCTATTTGCTGATGACATAGTCCTTTTTGCAACTACCCCATCAGAGCTACAGAGTATGATCCAGGAACTTGCTGACAAGAGTAAAGAAGTGGGATTAAAAATGAACTTTCAGAAGACAAAAGTGATGTACAATGCTTTTACAAGAAATGAAGATTTATCGATTGATGGAAAAAAGCTGGAGATAACAGACACGTACGTTTATCTTGGACAGCAGATATCAAGTGAGGGTCACATTGGTGAAGAAATTAATCGGCGTACAAAACTTGCCTGGAGATCGTTTGGAAGAAACAGCATAATTTTCAAGAGCAATATGCCAGTATGTCTTAAAAGAAAAGTGTTTGATCAATGCATCCTTCCAGTGCTTGCGTATGGTGCAGAGACGTGGACCTTAGCTAAAAGAGACATACAAAGGCTGCAGACAACTCAAAGCAGCATGGAGAGGTACATGCTTGGTGTAACCAGGAGAGACAAGAAGAGGAACACGTGGATCCGAAAAATGACAAGAGTGGAAGATATCATGATCAGAGTTAAATCCCTGAAATGGCAATGGGCTGGACATACTGCCAGAAGAACAGACCATCGATATATATATATATATATATATATATATACTTAAGAGCAAAACTGAAGACTAAGGAAAAAATATATATATATATATATGTATCCCAAAATTTTTAATGCCACATTTCAAAATGTCTTTCAATCATTGAATTGGGAAAACAAAGGGATAAAGATTAATGCAGATTGTTTAACTCACCTTCGTTTTTCTAATGACGTAGTCATTTTTCCAACTACCCGTTCAGAGCTGCATCCAGGAACTTGCTGACAAGAGTAAAAAAGCAGGATTAAAAATGAACTTTCAGAAGACAAAACAGATGTACAATGCTTTTACAATGAAGGAAGATTTATCGGTTGATGGAAAACAGCTGGAGATAACCGATATCTACATTTTCCTTGCACAGCAGATATCAAGCGAGGGTCACATTGATGAAGAAATTATTCGACGTATAAAGCTTGTTTGGAGAGCTTTTGGAAAAAACATTACAATTTCTAAGAGCAATATGCCATTATGTCTTAAAAGAAAAGTGTTTAATCAATGTATCCTTGCAGTGCTGACGTACGGAGCAGAGACACGGACCTTAACTAAAACAGATATACAAAGACTGCAAACAACTGGTAGAAACATGGAGAGATGCATGCTTGGTGTAACCAGGAACGATAAGAAGAGGAACTCGTGGATAAGGAAAATGACAAGAGTGGAAGACATTATGATCAAAGTAAAATCTTTGAAATGGTGATGGGCTGAACACGTTGCCAGAAGAATGGACCACCGATGGACAACCGAAATTCTATACTGGATTCCAAGGGACAGGAAAAGACCCAGAAGAAAACCACATCGGAGATGGATGGATGAAATTCGAAAACATGCGGGAGAGACATGGAACATGGAGGAAACTGGTGCAAGATAGGCCGTAGTGGAAGAAGCTTGGGGATACCTTCATTCAACAGTGAATTAAGTAATTGTTGGCAATGATGATATACTGTATGTATATACTACGACTAGGATGAGATTTACAGGAAAGTCTATGAAGCCTGGCTCGGTGCCCAGCATGGTGAAGGGACCTCAGAAATGACGATTTTCATTTTCTTTTCTTCGTTTGCTTCCCAAATGGCTCATTTCATTTTAAATCACCCAAAATATCAAAAATCTCGTTGCCCTCATGTTACCGATTTTCGTGAATAATTTTTTTGGCAGTAAGTACATTATAAAAAATGGTTAAATTATTTTTTTCAGAAATTTTGGATTAAAACTGAGGTTAGGGGGTCATTTTGAAATTCTACTCAATTTAACAAAATGGCGTCAATGGACAAGGTGGTTTTGAAGTTTGTAACAACTATAACTTTCCTATTTATGAACCAATTTAGTTCATTTCGGTGTCATTGGAAAGGCAAAAGTGTAAGCTATGAAATAAAGTTCTTAAAATGCTGCAAAGTTACATGTTAACTTTTACAAATGTGCAGTAAAATAATTTTTTGGTGCAGCAATTTGTGCGAATTTCAGGAATTTATTACAGCAAAACCACAAGTTTCACCACCTTGAATTTTTTTTTTTTTTTACATTCACCCTAAAAAAATCAGGAGGGTGTTTTTTGTGTTTGGGCAATAAAGAAAAACAAGAACATGTGAAAAATTACTATTGTGCTCATAATACACTAACAAACATGCAATATTTACCTATTGTTTACCAGATGAAAATGTTTTAATTAATAACTAATTATTAAATAATTAATAAATAATTATTATAATTGTGTGACATTTGAGCCTATACTAAATGCAATAGTTTACATCCTCAACACCTAATTAAAGATACCTTAGTCTTTGAAAGTAACAGGCATTGTAGTTTGGTATCTGGCAACAGAAGTGTAACTAGGACTACTGATTCCAATTCACCACTGATTCTGACAGATATTGCAGCTATCTATCAGAATCAGTGGGGGATTGGAAAAATAATGGAACTCAGTGAAAAACAGCAAGATGCAAAGATTCAATTCATGGCACTAAGTGGTCCTTCCTCATCTTATTCATATCCTAATCATTCTGATGTCTGCTGGGTTCCATAAGAAAATATCTTAATGAGTGTACCTAACCCCAAGCGCCGCCCCGGTGGCGCAGTGGTCTAAGGCGTTGGCCTATGATCATTCGTCCGTAAGGGGTCCGGGTTCGAATCCCGGTCAGGCATGGATGTTGTGTTTGTCTTACGGCACTGGCTCTCTCCCTTCCCTGGAACCAGTGACCCTAAATTAGGGACGGGCGACTACTTATAGCCCGTTGAGTTGCTCACGGTGGTCGTTAAACCTCCAATCAAAAAAAAAAAAAAAAAAAAAAAACCCCAAGCACAAGTACTAGCACTGGTCACTCATATACCTTAGGTTCAGATATTGTCCAATCCATTCAAAAATTGTTTATAAATAAAAAAAACTGCTAAAATGTTAAGCATGGTATAGAAAAAATATAAATCATTATTTGTTGTGTACTAGTTAAAAATTAGCCTGTGTAAGACAAACCATTATGAGAACAACAATACTTTTTTTTGCATTTTCCTTGTTTGTTTTTTTATTCTCCAAACACAAAAAACACCCTCCTGATTTTTTTTATGGTAAAAAGAATTGGTTATCAGCATTATGTAAAAAAACATTCAAGGTGGTTAAACGTGTGGTTTTGCTGTAATAAGTTCCTGAAATTTGCATAAATCAGTGCACCAAAACATTCTTTTATTGCACATTTGTAAAGGTTAACATGTAACTTTCCAGCATTTTAAGAACTCTATTTCATAGCTTACACTTTTGTCTTTCCAATGACACCAAAATGAACAAAATTGGTTTGTAAATAGGAAAGTTATAGCTGTTACAAACTTCAAAATCGCCTTGTCTATTGACGCCATTTTGTTAAATTGCGTCAAATTTCAAAATGACTCCCTGACCGCAGTTTCAACCCAAAAATTCTGAAAAAAATAATTTTAACCATTTTTTATAATGTACTTACTGGCAAAATTTTTTTCACAAAAATCTGTGACATGAGGGCAACAGCCATTGGGTGATTTCACATGAAGTAATCCAAATGATAAAAAGGCATAAGACGGGGTACAAGTTTGCTGTTTCGGGTTTAGGAGCCTGTTTCGGCCCGAACTCGAAGAAATTTCGTTTATAAGTACAGTGAAACCTTCATTATGCGTTTTTCTATGGCATGGCCTTAAAAAACATATACACAACTAAAATAAGTCGAAATTTCAAAATGTGAAATACTTCCGTAAAATTTATGTTTTAAAGTATCAAAGTTTATGTTTTTAAGTATTTTCGATAATCTGAAATTAATGATTATTTAAAGTTCGGATTGGCGGTGAAAATAAAAAGAACTCTTACAAATTATAATATATTTTATCGCGTTGCAAAAATTACAAAGTCTATGAAAACCAAACTTCTCTTTTGGCGACTCTATCTGATTATAAAAAATCCTAATTCCAGATTAAGTGAAATATGCTCAACTAAGCATCTGATACTAGTGCTTCAGTGTTTCCTTTTTTTGTCCTTCACACTTACTTTTTTCTTTGAAACTGGAATGTTGAATTACAGGGGCGTAGCAATTCAAAAATTATGGGGGTGGGGAGCTCAAGTACACTGCCCGACAGAGAAAATGCCACACCACGAAGACGTGAACGCAGCGTCGTGCAAATTGCAGGGTGGGTGCACACGTACAAGTTATGCAAATGATTGCATTTGCAGGTCAATTGCACGTGCGGCGCGGGGGATATAAGCGGACAACGAGGCCATGAGGCCATCAACCGAGACGTCGCCACGGCAGCGAGAACTGAGTAGTTCTGCTGTAACCGTGTCTGAAGAACGAACAAGGGGTACCAATGCCGTTAAAACGCCATCGTACGAGATTTCGTCAAACAGATGCCTTCACGAGAGGTGTCATCGTAGGACTTCGTACCGCCGGATGGTCCTTGCGTCGTATCGTACCGCCGGATGGTCCTTGCGTCACAACCGTCGGTCGCATTTGGAGACATTGGTCCCAGGAAGGAAAGGAAGGATCTGTGCAACGTCATAGGGGGACCCGAGCACAGAGACGCACATCCGAGCGCACCTGTGCTAGGGTCCCCCTACGTCGCATACGACGTGATGTCGTACCGGACCCACAGGCCACAACGGGCGACATTTTGTGGAGTGTACGGGGAGGCTTGGATTGGCTGCGTTTTGTTTGCTGTCCAGCCGTCCGTTGCGAAGGCTACCCTTAACAGCGAGCCATCTTCGTCACCGCTTGGCGTGGTGTAGCTCCAGAGCTGCGTATGGTGCCAAATGAAACAGTGTGGTATTCAGCGACGAATCGCGGTTCTGTCTCATCACAGATGATTGCCATGCGAGAGTATGGATGCGACGTCTTCAACGGGTGGATTCCTCCACCATTATGGAGCGCCACACGACCAGGCAACTTGGAATCATGGTGTGGGGTGCTATCAGCGCCAACAGCCGTTCACCGCTGGTACGCATTACGGGCACATTGACTGCACGCCGCTATGTTGACGAGGTGCTGCGGCCCATGGCACTACCGTATCTGCTGGGCATCCCAACCCCCGTTTTTCAACAGGATAACGCTCGGAAACATACCGCTCGGATCAGCCTGAATGCTTTACAATGTGCGCGGATGCTTCGGTGGCCAGCACGATCCCCCGACTTCTTGCTCGTCAAGCATTTGTGAGACACGATTGGACGTCGGTTAAGTAGCCTCCCACTCCCTCAAAATGAAGATGAACTGTGGACTCGGATCAACACCACATGGTCCATGATACCCCCGGACTCTATTCGGACTCTCATCTCCTCGATGCCACGTCGGATTCAACGCTGTATCGCCCAAAATGGGGGTCACAACCCTTATTGATCATCCTGTATATTCGGCCGCTGGAGCCTAGTCTGTATGTGACAATTAAATAATTTGTCCAGGACCTATTTGGCTATCTGTTTTTCTCTGTCAGGGAGTGTAGTTTCATATCCAAACCCCGAAAATAATTACTAATCTAGGATAATCAATTAATAATTAAGAGTTAATTGCCAATATTTCTTTATTTAGAATAATTATATAAATTCATTAATAAATTAACAATTTAATTGATAATTAAAATACTAATTTATAAAATTTTGATACAAAGCTTTATATATTGTGGAGGGTTATAAATTTATTAAATTTGGTTAATCTAAAATATAGTATTTATATCTCAGTATTCGGTTTCTCGGGGTTGTTTATAACGGCGCAATTTTAAAAATAGCTATTTCATGAAAAAAGCAGCCCAGATAAAAAATTACGGAATGCTGTCATCCGGAGGAGCAGTTGGAAACTGGTCAGGCAGAGAAAAATGCGTGTATATAATGGAATGGAAAGTATTGTATGTTACTTGCTACTTTTTCAGCTTTGTAAGACGTGCATGCCTAATCAGTTTTATTGTTGCTTACAGGTAGTATCATGGGTAGAAACGGTGTTGTAACAGAGTGGCAAAAGGGAGCTAACGTCTTTGGTCGTGAACATGGTCATTCGCTGAGGGAGGTGGCGGAATTCGTTGGCGTGTCCAAGTCTACAGTCAGTAGTGTTCTTTTAGCGTGGAAGGAGTCGGCCAGAGACAATTCCCGTCGGAACAGCTGCGGCAGAAAAACCATCATAAGCAACCGTGATCGTCGACGTCTGGGGCGGTTATCAACGCGCAAAACGGTTCCAAACCCGGCAGGAATTGCTGCAAGAGTACAATGCAGGACCCAGTCAGCCTATTTCCGAACGAACGCTTCGACGAGAAGTGCATGGTGTAGGAATATTCAGTCGTGTACCTAGGGTACGGCCGAAGCTGTCTGCCATACACAAGAAAAAGCGGCTGGAACGGACGAGGGAACACCGACACTGAACCACAGAACAGTTGCGACGCATCACCTGGTCGGACGAATCCAGGTTCTGCCTGTATTCCAATGATGGTCGATCCGGAGTCATGCGGAATACCGGAGAAGCCTTCAACGCAGAGTGTGTGCAAAGTGCTGTACAGAAGGGGTGGAAGTGTCATGTTTTGGGGCGTATATCCAGTGCTGGGGTGGGTCCCTTAATTCGCGTATCTAATGTCATGAAAGCGGTGGACTACGTGAAACTGTTTGATAACGAGGTTTGTCCATATGTCCAGTTACTCCAAGATGCCGCCATTCCAGATCCACGTTATCAAGACGACAACTCCACTGTCCACCGAGCTGCCATTGTGCAGCATTGGTTTGCAGAACATGATGTCGACGTCCCACATGTTACCTGGCCCGCCAATTCGCCTGATCTCAATGTTATGGAGAAAATTTGGGACATGCTCGAACGGGCCTTTAAGAAGAGACAACAACATCCTCCCAATTTGACAACTCTGAGGGACCAGTTGTTCACGGCGTGGAAAAAACTGGACATTAATGTCATCCGCTCCCATATTGACAGCATGCCAAAGAAAATCAAGTCTGTGCTTCGAGCTCGTGGTGATGTAACCCCATATTAACCAATAAAATGGGCATTCCGTAATTTTTTGTCCGGTATGCTTAAGTAATAGTGCAGAATATTGAAAATGTAAAGTTTTGCTAGTACTTTAACAAAATTGTACTTACATATCTTAGCATCATTGTACAAGGTAACTGTGCTTCGCCGTCATTGCCTTCCAAATGTGGATATTGTATTTACTTCTACTCATCGATGAATGTTCAGCAATGCAAGTCCAGAAAGTCAAAAATTGGACATTGTGTTTTGAAGGTACGTTTCTTGGCTCCTGAGAGTAGAAAATGAACTTACCGGAGTGGCTGTTGAGACAGGAAGCGCTGATAAAATTTTTAGTAATTTCTTGATATTGGGATTAAAAGGGAAAAAAAGCAGCTGCACAACTTGATAAGAATTCTATCGCAGTAGTGGGTATTTCCTCTTGTTTTATTGTCAATAAAGGCATCTTCTCGTATTGTGAGCGAGAGCGAGTGAGGCTTGTGGGTGTGTTGCTTGCACGAGGAAAAATGCACCAATGAAACGAATTCAAAGGGATTCGAAAAAATCCGCTGCTTCGTTAGAAAAAAATGTGATTTCAGTCAGTTTTCTTAACGGGTTTTCAGGTCCATCTTGATAATTTTAGTGAACAAGGTTTAAAATTCGGCTTTAAGGTGGTTACACCTAAATTCTCTGCCTTATATTTCCAATAGTAAAACTTCTTTACATATTTTCTTCGCAATTTATGTATTCCCAAGGATGAAAATTTGAACACCAATAAAACTAATTTTAAGTTATTGCATATGATACTAAACACTTGCTAAAACATAACCATAGTTAAGCAATCCAACATTTGTTTGTCTACTAACGTCATCAATGTGCAGGTCGCGCCATCTATTAACAGGTCTGAACATTACTCAAAAAAAAAGACTGTTTTTTAAATACAATTATGGTTATGTTTTAGCAAGTATTAAAAATCCCATGCTGTAACTTAAAGTTAGTTTTATCGATGTGCAAATTTTCATCCTTGGGAATACATTAATTGCGAAGAAAATATGTAAAGAAGTTTTGCCATTGGAAGCATAAGGCAGAGATTTTAGGTGGAACCACCTTAAAAGAGAAAAAGAAAGCATGTGATTCGGCATTCAAGTAAAAATATGCTTTAATATCCAATGGGGGGATGGGGGACTTGAGTCCCCTTAGCCCCTCCCTTTCCTACGTCAATGTTTCAATATTGATTTGAATATGATTCTATTCTCTTACGCCGCGTAATAGTGAAGCCACAAAGTTACGTCCCAGAGATTTACAAATATTTAAATATGAATATTTGTGAGTCGTGAAATACCAAACCAATTTTTTATTCAAACCGAAAGTAAAAAAAATACCTTTCTCTGGTGGGATCGAGGTTCAACTTTGGCTGCACTAAGAAGGAACACAACAAAACTGTCTCAATTCTCTCAAAATTGTAACAAACTGGGGATTAAAGAACTGTAAAAAATGACTATAAAATAATCAAAGAATTCTGTATTTTCGATAATCTGAAATTCAAATTTTAACGCATAATCTCAAAAAGCGCATAAATGAATTACGTATAACCGAGTTCAAAAAGCTGTAGAAACTACGGTGAAATATGTTGACTAAGGCAGAATTTCGTACAAAAGTGAAAAACGTATAACTGAGAAATGCATATAACCGAGTTTCCACTGTATTCATTTATTAGCTTAAATGCAGGCTGCCTGAAAATAATTTGTAACAGTTTTGTTACTTAATTCTACACTACAGCTGAAAACAGAGGTGGGAGGTGTTATTTCTGGAAGGTTTGTTTAGAATATTGGGACCAGACGTCCTCATTTCCTGGGCACAGTCCTCAATTTCAATGCTTCGTCCTCAATTCCGTAAAAACTGATTGAGGGCGTCAAATGTCCTCAATTTCACATTTTTTGTCCTCAATTTTTGGAATTTGCAAAAAAAAAAAAAAACATTGAAAAGGAAAAAATTTGCTTAACAAAAGTCGTAGAATCCAACTGAATCTACCAAATGCAACCAAATTTAGCATCAATTACTCATTTTATTGCAAGAAAATGGACTCATAAAGTTATGGGACTATTTTCTGAAGCGGATGAATTTTCCCTTGAATTAAGGTAGAAATCACGCAGCATTAATGGGAGACATGCCGATGCATCGAACAAAGTCATCTCGATAACCGTGGTGTCATTTCGCTTTTGTTTTAACTGGATTTAACTAAAATATTTGTAAAATGGGGTCGAAATCTCATCTTTTTCAGCATTCACTTTCTTGCAATTAAATAAGTGGTTGATGCTAAATTTGGTTGCACTTGGTAGATTCCATTGAGAGTTCTACAACTTTTGTTCAGCACATTTTCCTATTCAACTGTTTCTTCAAGTGAAATTATTGGACTTGGGATATTCCTTCTAGTAGAGATAGAATCAGGTATTCTATGATTTCTGTGCATTCAATGTATAGTAATTTTCCGCCTTTAGATACTGTATTTTTTCTTGTACAAAATGACAATGAAATTTCAGTACAAAATCAAAATGTAGCTTTTTTCTATGTGCTGCCGCTTATGAGTAACATTTAAAATTTATCAGAATATTCTGCATGATAGTATTTTAATGCTATTTTGTACTTATTTCACATGAAAGTCATCCTCCAGATTCATCATATGTTTACCCATGAAACTAGACAATTATCGTGCAGTTCATAACATTATTTGCTAATTATCAGCTTTACCGTAATGTGTCAGACGTTGTCCTCAATCATGTTCTCATTTTGAAATGAAATTGTCTTTACTTTTGCATTGAAATTGAGAACAACATGCCATTTTCACATCTCCAGAAGCAGTATCATATTGCCACTCCTGTCTTCCAAGACGACGACTGCCGTGTTCACAGGGCAAAAACTGTGTCTGAGTGACACGACGAACAATCAGCAGCATTGCCTCACTTCGACTGGTTCGCCAAATTCCGAGCTTCAAATTCCTATTGAAAGTCTGTGGGATCATTTGGAACAGAATATGAAACGCCGGAATGGACACCCACGTACTCCGGTGGAAACTTCGGGACCAATTGATGCACCAGTGGCTGCATATCGATATTCAATACATCAACAACCTAGTGGAGTCTCTGCGACACCGGATTCATGCTGTTATCAAGGCAAAAGGCGCCGTTATTAGGTAAGTTCTGACAGGGGTGACTAATTTTTTGTCCGGTGTGCTTATGTGACAGCAGGTCCCACACCGTATGTAGCAAAGAAATCAGTACTATGTTTTAACTGACCCTCCTTATAAAAATTCTGACTCGTTTTCCTTAACAAACGCTTTGTCTCTTGTACTTCCGCTATTTCTTTTCCATGAGGGTACTACGGAACCCCTAAATATTAAATTTCGTCTTGATAGCTATAATAGTTCTTGAGTTACACCGGCAACAAGCCACACACACAGACACCACTGAGCAAATAGTCAAATCATGTTAGGAAGAACCAGGGTTCGTTAAGGTGGGCCCAGCTTGAAAAACCCACCGGTTTTTTCGGGCTGTGCCCAGATGAAAAAACCACCAAGAAAACCACCTGCTTTTTTTTTTTATATAAAAGTTAGATTTTATTTTTGCTTCTACAATATTCTAAATTTAATCAGTACCCCATATAACATTTTCTTTTACAATTAGTTGGACATTTAGTTTGACCGACCAACTTCGTTCATTACCTGCTGAGTCATATCGGAGAGGAGAGACATTATTGCGATAGGTGTTTCCTCAGCGCACCGGAGCCTGGAAGAGTGTGTGTGTGTGTGGGGGGGGGGCGTAAACAACCATGTGTCATTTGTTCTTCCATCTGTAGGATCTAACCGCTAGCTGTTTTTGGCTAGCTCTCGTAAAACGTGAAATATCTACTTTCCGAGCTCTTCGCCAAATATGTTACTGAAAGAACTTTCGTCTGATAACGCCGGTCGTTATTCATTTGCAAATTTTCAGCACTTATAAAAGTTTTTGTAATAGTATTAAACTAATAATTGCTAAATTCCCAGTTTTTATCACTTTCGTAAATATTTTGTGTTGATATTACCCAGGACCGTAGCAAGCTTTTCTTATCTGGGAGGGTGAGAGTTGAAATTACGCCCCTTCGAGTTCAAAATTACGCCCCTTCGACTTCCACTCAAATAATACGTGGTTTTTACTTTCTCACACATCGCCGTTACAGGAAAGTATTGAGATCGTTCAAAAATCGCACTTCAGGTTTTGATATAATTTTATTACAAATGTAAAAATTAAGTAAACACCGAAGAACCACAGGTTGTAAATACCAAGTAAAGCGTAAACATGTGAACACCGACAACATAACACTCCACAGAAATGCAGAACGAAAAACAAACCAGCGCAGAACGAATGAATATCGGATAGTGAACGTAACAATAGGAAGAAGCTTTAGGGATAGGGCTTGGAATAATTCCCTTTAAGGTTAAACGTTCAAAGAATTTTCTGCGACAGAGCACAAACGATTAATTAGCTATTGATCCCAACGGAAATGTCATGGAGGCTAGGCATAATTGCATATTGTTTTATATGCTTCCACTGTTTTGGAAAATCCCCTTCATGGATATGAGATGCTCATTCCTCATATGGTATATTACTCGACACCCTAGTTAACCGCATGGAATACTGTATGGGAATAAGTCAAGTCTTAAAAAACAAAATATCGAAGGGTGCAACTTTCTTTTTCGTTACAATTTCTATTTTTTACATCACCCAGATCCAGAGCCTGAATTTACACCCCTGGAATGACCATTCTGGGAGGTCAACCGCCCTCTCTGCCTCCCCGGTAACTACTGCCCTCATATTACCGATTCGCACGAACATAACGTTTGAGCGTTGAACGAAACTTAAAAGCAACGATTGTTTTTGGTTTCGTTAGTAAGATTTAGAGTTTCCATTTCCATGTACCATTTTATCATTTATCGCTAACTTTGCACTGGGTTTTTCAAATTTCCTCTCTTCCGCCATATATTTTGTAACTTTAAGATTTAATCGCACCCTTTTGCGCGCAATCCCCCCCCCTTTTGCCGTGGATTTGTTGTGATTTGATGAATCTATGGCAAATGAAAAATGTCGAAAAAACCACTAAAGTAAATTTGCTGAAGCGAAAAGAAAAGTGAGCAAATGATACATTTAACACAGTAAAAAGAATAACAATAGAGGATTTCCCCGAGATTCAACATACTTTTAGGGGATGTTTAAAATATTTTCGAACCCTTGTTTTATAACAAAAAATACACAGATTGTGGACTATCTGTGTCTTTTTGTAGGGCGCAAAACTTTTGGGTGCAGACTATACGAGGGTGTGGACAAACTGGTGATTTTTATTTTTAACTGTTACAAGCACATGTATGTACATCACGTAATTTTCGTACACACTCAAATATTTTTATATAACACTTAGTTTTAAAAAATATGAATAATAAAATATGATAAATCGGAATTTCCAACAGTGTTTCAAATAAATTCTAGCTATGCAAATTAGAAATAAAAAAAAACTAGAAAACCCCAAAAAAGTCCAATAAAATCCTAAAAAAATCAAGTGGGCTGCAAACCGTGGGGAGCCCCCCCCACGAAATCATGAAGAATAATTTCTTTGGGATTACAATACTTCTTCATACATTAATGTGACATATTCACATCAGAAACTAAAAATTGAGGAAGAGGGGTATGCTGAAAAGCAAAAAAAAAAAAAAAAAAAGATTATTTCAAGAGTGGGTGGAAGAGTGAGAGGACTCCAAAACTGATGCTGCGCGCTATACCTCGGTAACTCTAAATCCGCCACTAAATTTTATCTATGAACTGAGTTCGATTTTCCTAATCTTGTTTTTGCTACTTTGACGCTTGAAAAACAATGCCTTTTATCAATCAGTGATAACTATGCATTTTTTTAAATTATTTTACGAGTGCAGTTTTATCAAAAATATATGAAGTTAACAACACATTCAACCAGCTTCTGTCTTAAGTTTAGTGCGTGTCTACTTTCAATAGATGGCAGCATATGTTTACTCAGGAAACGATATTCGTTGTTGCTTTTCCTTTATTTTCTGTCATTTGTTGCTGTTTTGATATTTAAATTGCAGGCTTCAGAATTTTCCACCTCTTTCACGGCATTTAAATTTAATTGTTATTATAATATTAATGAGTGATAAAGTACATCGAGATCATTTCTTTCCTCTATAACACATGAAGCATATGAAGAAGGAGCTTTTCCAGCAGAACATTAGCTTTTCAAATGCCTTATCGCATAGAACTTGCCTTAATGAAAAAAAAAAGTAATAATTTAAAACGCCGTTATCATGAAATAATTACAAAACTTTAACTATGAAAATTAGTACTTATACGAAAGATTTAATCACAATTTTTGCTTATTAACAATATAAGTATAGTAGTTTGTAATGAAAATGCTTTATTACTATTTTTAGTGTACATTGCAGAAAAAAATCAAATTGAATTAACTTCACTTTTCGTGCCTTCAGTTTTTTACAGATTCGTCAATAATTTACAGATTCGTCAATAACATCGTCAAAATTTGTTTCTATACATCGTTATTTTTGGGAGCATCTAAAAATCCTCCTTTGTCACCATTATGTGCGTAACTTGCACTGTCTTATTGGCGCACCGGAAAAATCCCCCCCCGTCCCGCGAAACATAACTTCGAGGCCATTTTGCGAAAATCTATTAACCATCAACTGAAATTTTTCAGTTCAAAAAAATATTGGACTTTATTGTGTGTAACATAAATGCCCACGTTGAAATAGAAATGAATGCCCTGGTTTTGTGCCAATACAAAGTACTATAAAAACATTTACCGCAAAATTAATCGTATGCACATTTTATTCTTTTTGAGACCTGAGGCCAGCCTAATTTAAATCCCTCTAGATCACACGCGCAAAACACGTAACTTCCATGTGACAGTGTCTGATGACTTTTTTGCGCTTTATTCAGAAATACAGAACATAAGTAAGCAAATAAATCACAATTAAGAATTTCGTCTCGCTTGTATTTTCGAATAAAACGCAAAAAGGTCATGGCTTTAGTCTTGCCTGTCTCCTTTTAGTCAGCGTTCAGTATTTTGATACCTCGACCTATACAGTTAAGAGAGTGAAGTCCTGAATATCGATATAATGCAATCCTAATTGTTTTCCAATTCCAAATCTTCGTTACCTGTGTAATGCATTTGTTTTCGACAGTAAAGAAAGTTCCTTATAATTTTTCCTAGAAGTACAATTTCCTATGTATTCTTGTAGTAATGAATAGATTTCTAATTACAGCCAGCAAAACAACGACAGCTAAATCTCCAGGTGTACAATCAAACAATATGCCTAGTTCTTTCTTAAAAGCACACCGACGAGCCATTCCATTATGACCAGTGTTTCTTTCAGGACGTTTAGACCGGGAAGGGGGGGATGGAACCTTAGAGAGGGGGGTAAGTTTTCTATTTCTATTTGTTATATATATGTATATATAACTTTTAACTACTATATCTACATATATAGAACTAATTACTATTTATATAGTACAGGGGAGTATTTAGAAGGGCCTTGGCCCCTCCCCCCGAAAGTGTATCATTTTTTTGTTTTTGGTTAAAATGCGACTTATATTAGAAAAAAATGCCTTAATTAAACAAAAATGCATCAACTTACATTAGAAAAAAAAATATGTAATATTTCTTCTATTTTTCGTTAACTTTAATTTTGTTCTGGTAAATTTCAAAAACTTCCATTATTCGTTGCCCCCCCCCCTCCCAAAAAAATTCTATATACACTCCTGATATAGTAATTACTTCTTCAAACATTCCAAGAACAAACTTTCTTCAGCTAAACGAGAGCGAGGGAGGGTCGATTCAAGGCGTGGGTGTTTGTTTCGGCAGGTTTGAAATTTTTATCTATTAAAATGTATTCAACACACTTCTGATCCTGAATCGCGCCTCCCTGACTACGAGGTATCATTAGTTTACTTATTATATTTTGTAGAATGGCATGCGTCTTAATACACTTTTTAGCAAAATAAACTATAGTAATTGTAATTGTAAAAAAATTTGTAGCATAAAAAAAAAACGAAACTTCCTATTTCATTATACCCTGAATTTATTAACATTTGGCTAGGTAAGATCAAATGTCTCGGGGGGTCGCTTCCGGGAGCCCCTTCCCTCGACGTGTGCCTGAAAGAAACACTGATTATGACCACCCGCAGCCTAGAGAAATAAGCGCGTCTGGAGACCGAACGCTGGCGCACGTGAAGATCACAGAGCAGTATGCATGCTACACGCGGACAGGCTTTCGGTTAGTAGGGTGTTCGGAGTCAGAATAGAAAAAGCTGCCGATTAATCGGAGGTTGATAAAGGACAAATTGTGATGGCCCGGTGCCTCGGAACTACGATCTCGGAAACCGCGCGGCTTGTAGGTTGTTCACGTGCCGCTGTAGTGAGTACCTATCAAAAGTGGTGCACAGATGGCCAAACGACAAACCGTCGTCCAGCCGTGTATCGTCCGCAGTTCATTGATACTGGAAGGGTGCGGAGACGGTCACGCATTGTTCACAGCGACTGCAGGGCCACAGTGAAACAAACCACAACGGAGGTGATCAGGGCAATGTGTCACAGCACACAGTTGATCGCAGCCTTCTGCGCAGCCGAAGATCGACCGTCACGCATAAAATGGGCCCAAGATCATCGAAATTGGACCGTGAATATTTGGAAGATAGTAGCCTGGTCTGACGAAGCATCACGTAGACGGCCGAACGCGGATACGCCGATTAGCAACGGAGGCTTTGACACCTGGATACTCTGTTGTTATGCTGTGGGCGGTATTTTCTTGGGACACATTATCGCAATAGCACGATCCCTGACAGCTCTAAGGTATCTGAACATCGTTGCTGATCAAGTTCACCCATTCATGGCAACTGTGTACCCTGCTGGTGATGGCCAATTCCAAAAGGATAATGCGCTATGGCCACACTGCCAGAATCGTCAAGGTGCGGTTCGAGGAACATGCTGGTGACTTTTTGTAAATACCCTGGCAGGGGCGCAGACTTCACCGAATTATTGAGGGGGCAGGCCTGAAGAGATGAAACGTGGGAGGAGCACGTCTGTTGCTTTGTGTAGTGGAAAATTACAATTAAAAAGGAGGGGGGGGGGCAAAAAGATAAACTACGAGATTCGACATATATTTTGAAACGCAATTTTAATTGCTCATCAGTAAATGAACAAGGAAATAGAATTATTCTTTTGCTGAATATTAATATTTTAAAAAATATAATCCAGCCTGCGATTTTATAAAAACATCCCGAGAGATTTTGTTTCCAAACGTTTATCAAAAATATTAAAAATTAGCGCTGTTACTCAAACAAAGAACCAGAAACGCAAAAAATAAATAGATACGTAAAGGTGCTAGAGATTATACGTTTCTGTAATTTTTGTTATTTTATTTTTTCATAATTGTTTTAAACATCACGAGAACATGTCGAACAAAATACAGGGCTGACAATCAAGTTTCTTATCAAATAAGCAATGCTTTATATGGGAAAAAAGGTTTGCTTACTTTGTTATTTATAAATTTTTCGGAAATAATACGCTTTGGCCTCATAAGGTGGAGCTTGGTCCACTTTGAGGCCAAAACGATTATTTAATTAAACAGGACGAAAAATATTGGGTGGGCACTGCCCTCCCTAGTAAAATTATCAGGAGGGGGGCAAGATTCACTTTGCCCCCTATAGCCGGCGCCTATGTACCCTGGCCTCCAAATTGACCTGACATGTACCTAATCGAACATTTGTGGTTGTTCGACTTGGAAAAGCGGGTTCGCGCAAAATCACCACCACCCCGAAATATACGGGAACTGGAGGATCTGCTGTTGACATTATGGTACCAGATACCCCAGGATATCTATCGCCACCTCATCGAATCGATGCCTCGGCGAGTGGCCGCTGTTTTACGGGCTAAAGGGAGTTCTACAGCTCATTAGGTAGGTGGTCATAATGTAATGGCTGATCGGTGTAGTATGTTGAGTTTTGGGTGTGAAAAAGATTATTTTTGGTAATGATAAAAAAAATCTTTGATGCACTTGAAATGGTGAAAATCAATAAACAACTCTATGGAGATTATATCGTATAAAGCGCCAGTTAACATGTCATCGTGAGGAGCTACGGACTTTAATACAATATTTATGAAAAAGTTACTGGATTCACCCGATGACAAATTACTTCAATGTCGGAAATCTAGTTCAAGACATTCTTTAGTGGCTGACTCTGCTGTCGCATTGTGGAAACTTTAAGAAATGATGCAGTTTATGGAGAAATTATAAACAAAATAAGTACTGAGCTTGACGTTGAGGAAGAAAAATTTACTCCGTTAAAAGACACAGAAGAAAAATTAGTGAAAAGCTTACGGGTTACCTAATTATAGATAGCATAGTGTAGAGATGAAAAGGGCGTCGTGAATAAAGAGAACATTGAAGAGTAATATTCTATTAAATCAATAATATTGTTTTATCTAAAATGAAATAAAGATTTGATGATAACTATGAATGTCTAGTTGCTATATTTCTAGTGCAGAAGCTGAAATGGATTCGGAAAAAAATAAATATTTGTAATCTCTCAACATCATATTTCCATCGCACAAAGAAATATCCGTTGTTAACATTTTCTAAAAAACTCAAGCTGAAAAGAAAACAGATATTATGACTTTTAATGATATTTTTGAACCGAGGGTGGCTTTTAATCCTTTAAGCGGCTGATGTAATGTGCGTGAACTAAACGGTGTCCAAAATGTTTGCTCCCTCCAAACAGAAATGTTCACATAGCGACGGTGTTTTACGAAAGCTACGGTAAAATAATTTATCTTTACCCCCTGTCATTCAGCCGCCGCAAAAATAAACATGCCATAGGTATTAAGCTCCCCATTCTAGTCCTATATTCTCTATTCCATGTGCTAAAACATGATGGGGAAGGGCTAGTCTCCCTGAAACGAACATCATGCAACTGGATTAAAAAAGTTACTCAAATGTCTTCTCTCTCCTTCCTTAAATTCGTCTCCACTGGCATAGTCCTTTATCGGTTAATTTGTCAGAAGGGATTGGTGTCAATCATAGGCCTGAATGACCAGTCTGAATAATAAATCTAAGAGCAAAAGCAACTGTTTTCGATGCTCTAGTCTTCAACGTAACCCGTACGAGCAGCTTTGGGACTACTAAACATACCCTGAATGAATTCGTTCCAGTAGAGCTCGGCCCACTTCTTAGACAGTGAATATACTAGTTGTAGTTGAGTTCAGCCCATTTTATTAACCCCGAGTTAACTCGTTTCAGCCGGTTATAGGGTTAAGAAACCTCTTATTTATTGGCAAGTACGGAAACATTTGGAGGTACCCTTACTACACACGGAACAGCGTTTTCAGTTCTTCCTAATGAACTTGTTGGATGCAGTTGACTATTAGTCCAGCGCAGTTTTTAGGTATTCGAGAACTAAGGCAGCACTCACTCCGCCTCCCAGTCTGGAACAAAGGGATGGTAACACTGTTCAGTACTGGTTCTTGTGCTGGTTCCCGAAATGTAGGACAATGCCCGAATCCATACCGCTCGACTCGTGCTGGAACACCTTGAAAGTGAAGGTGTTGCGGTCATGGAGTGGCCAGCAAGGTCTCCGGACCTTAATCCTATAGAACACCCGTGAGACGCTTTAGAGAGACGAGTGGCTGTTCTGAGACCCCTTCCAAGAAACGGACAGGAGCTGCGAAGTGTTCTTGAACAGCAGTACGACAGACTGCCATCAGAATTTATTGAGTCTCTTTTGGACAGCATGCGGCGACTCTGTAAGTCATGTGTCACCATGGGAGGGGATCACGCACCATATTAAGGCCAAAGTATGACCTTCTGGTATGTTTATTAATCTGTGTATTTGTGGTTTTTTCGAATAACGCGGTTTATTTGAAATGCATTCAGTGTTTTATCTTCATTTTGGAGTATATTACGAGTTGTTGTACATGTTACTGTTCTGTTGCGTTTCGTTTGTAATATCTCTAACCGTTTTCTCACAGTGTTGTGTTTGTAAGTTGACTTTTTTCACATGAGCGTAGTACTGTTGTCTTTTCATGTATGCAAATTGCATTTGGCTTATACACTAAAAGGACAAGTTATAATACAAACTATGTGTGGGCCCACGTTTTGCCCTCACAACATCATTAAAACATCATAGCATGTACTCCACAAGGTGTTGAATGGCATTGCGGCCTACGATTCGAAGACAGCCGTTTGAAAAGTTCGGTAACTGCAGGTGGTGATTTTCGGGCTGGAATGCATCGTCCGCTTCGTCCCGCGGATGCTCGATTGGGTTCAGATTAGGAGAGTGAGAGGCCCATTCGTGGGTTGAAATTCACTGGAATGCCCTTCCAACCAGTCCTTCGCCAAATGATGAAGCCGTGACGTGACATCGTCTTGCTGAAAGAAGGCACTTTCTGTGGGATATAGATGACCATGAACGGATGTAGGTGCTGGGCAAGTTCGTCAATATAGCTTTGTGAGGTTAGAGATGTCTCAATAAGTTCAAAAGGGGCCCCGAGGAGGCTCACGTAAACAAGCCCCAAAGCGTTGCACTGCCACCACTGCGATGTAACCCACCGTCTTCATAATTGAGGTTCATGGCATCGTGAGATCTAAGCCACACATTCACTCTTCCTTTGGCCTGGGTGTTGTAGTTGCAACTTCGATTCGTCTGACCAATCCACTCTTTTCCAGTCTCCCTTGGTTGAGTGGCAATATTCATTTGCACATTGAATCCTCATAACCTGGCGATGTGCTGTTAACCAGAGTAATCAATTGGGCCACCCGTTTCTATAGACCGGCCTTTCCCTCTTACCTTAAATGGTCTTTGAACTAATCTTCGTAAGTGTTTCCTTCTTGGATTCTGATGTTATCCTCTCCACTGTGGGCCACTGTTCCAACGTTACAATAGAGGGAACTTAGAAAATCAACGGCCCATTTACGACCACATCTTCATCTATACTCAAGAACTATGTGACAAGGATTTAAAGGCGATTGGGGAAAAAATGTAGATTTTTGTTTGAAGGATATATGCATAATATACCTTAATATTTTTTGCTTCTCCAAAATGTCACGTGCCCAACCAGCATATTATAAATGCCACGTGACCCAATACCAATACTTTATGGCCAGCGCGTCATTATGCAAATCGAAGCAAATGCAGGTAACAAATGAAGGTCATGAAACGGTATACATAGCAGTTATTACTGAACTCTGTTAATCAGTGTTATTCTTGCTTTTCAGATGGGAAAGAAGCAGACTTAAGCGAGTTTGGCAAGAGCCAAATCGTAATGGCTAGACGACGGGGTAGAGTATTTCCCAGACGGCAAGTCTTGTGGGATGCTCATGGTCAGCCGTGCTTAGTACCTTCAAAAAGTGATCCGGATAGGAAAAAACCGCGAACCGCCGGCAAGGTGTGTGCCGACCACCGGATACTGTGGTACAGCTTGCCTGCACTTTGAATGCTGATGACGGGAGTAATGTGTCACAAGACACAGTGCACAGACCCCTGCTGAAAATGCAGCTGCGTAGCCGCAGGCCTCTCCGCGTGCACATGGTAACCTAGGTTCACCGTCAAAAGCGCCTACAACGGAATTCCGATGATTGGAAGAAAGTTGTCTGGGCCGATGAATCTGGCTTCCTGTTGTACCATGTGGTTGGCCAAGAGCGTGTGCGTCGTTTACCTGGAGAAGTGTTGGCACCAGGATACACTGTGGGAATTAAACAAGCAGATGGACGAAGTGTAATGCCTTCGGCAATGTTCTGAAGGAAACCCTTCATACATGTGCAGAAAAACATGAATGACTGGACCAAACAAAGGTTAAGAAAACATGAATTGCTGGGTCAACGTGACAAAGGACAAATTGCAATGTTTAGTATTCAGTTGCTACTCAGTTGTCATATAATTCGTACTCTATGACGTCTGCCATCTACATAAACACCAGTGCAGACCTGGTACATCCTTTATAGCAACGGTATCCCCCTACAGTTGAGCCTTCTTTAACAGAATAATGCGCAATGCCACATTGCCCGTGTTGTTTGCGAACGATACGCGGAACATGAGGAAGACATCCAGGTATTTCCCTGGCCTCCACATTCTCCAGGCATAAGCCCAATCGAGCATCTGTGGTTTGTGTTGGAACAGCAAATCCGATCTGCGGAACATGAGGAAAACTACCAGGTATTCCGGATTCCCCAGACATCAATCCAATCGAGCATCTGTGGCTTGTGTTGGAACAGCAAATCCGTTCTGCTGAACATGATGAAGACTTCCAGGTATTCCAAATTCCACAGACATCAATCCAATCGAGCATCTGTGGTTTGTGTTGGAACAGCAAATCCGTTCTGCGGAACATGAGGAAGACTTCCAGGTATTCCAAATTCCTCAGACATCAATCCAATCGAGCATCTGTGGTTTGTGCTGGAACAGCAAATCCGATCTGCGGAACATGAGGAAAACTACCAGGTATTCCGGATTCCACAGACATCAATCCAATCGAACATCTGTGGTTTGTGTTGGAACAGCAAATCCGTTCTGCGGAACATGAGGAAGACTTCCAGGTATTCCAAATTCCTCAGACATCAATCCAATCGAGCATCTGTGGTTTGTGCTGGAACAGCAAATCCGATCTGCGGAACATGAGGAAAACTACCAGGTATTCCGGATTCCCCAGACATCAATCCAATCGAGCATCTGTGGTTTGTGTTGGAACAGCAAATCTGTTCTGCGGAACATGATGAAGACTTCCAGGTATTCCAAATTCCTCAGACATCAATCCAATCGAGCATCTGTGGTTTGTGTTGGAACAGCAAATCCGTTCTGCGGAACATGAGGAAGACTTCCAGGTATTCCAAATTCCTCAGACATCAATCCAATCGAGCATCTGTGGTTTGTGTTGGAACAGCAAATCCGATCTGCAAAACATGAGGAAGACTACCAGGTATTCTAGATTCCCCAGACATGAATCCAATCGAGCATCTGTGGTTTGTGCTGGAACAGCAAATCCGATCTGCGGAATATGATGAAGATTTCCAGGTATTCCGAATTCCCCAGACATGGATCCAATCCAGCATCTGTGGTTTGTGCTGGAACAACAAATCCGATCTGCGGAACACGAGGAAGATTTCCAGGTATTCCAAATTCCCCAGACATCAAACCAGTCGAGCATCTGCGGTTTGTTCTGGAACAAGAAATCCGATCTGTGGAACATGAGGAAGACTCCCAGGTATTCCAAATTCTCCAGCTATAAGTCCAATTGAGCATCTGTAGTTTGTGTTTTAACAGCAAATCCGATCTGGGGCGGCTCAACCACATAACGTACAAGAGTTCAAGGATCTGCTGGTAACGTGTTGGCACCAAATACCTCAAGACAGCTTAAGAAATCGTGTAGCGTCCATGCCTTGCCAGGTTAGAGCTGTTTTTGCGGCACATGGAGGACTAAGGTCGTATTAGGTAGGTTGTCATAATATTCTCTCTCTCTCAGGTCGTATTAGGCAGGTTGTCATAATATTCTCTCTCTCTCTCTCTCTCTCTCGTCCGCCCATGGCGGGTTGAATTCCGCTAAGACGACTATGCGCTTTTGAGGATTACTAGCAAATTAATGCAGCCCGCTTGACACTCTTCTGCTACATCCGGGTAAGGGACAAAATGCATCCGGGGCCCACTTCTCAGGGAACCATCTTCGCATTCGCGTCCCCAAACTAAGGGAGTCTGCGGAAAAACCCGGAAAAACCGCAGACTAGGTAGCTGGCAAGACCGGGATTCGAACACCCGTCAGAAACGTTTTCCTCCCATACAGCGCATTATGACTTATCCGACTGCGCTATTCAGGTGGTGGTCATAATATTAGGTAACCAAGAAAGTTCGTGCGGCTTTCGGTAGAGTTCGCAGCAATGACTTGTTTTATTTTGTGGTGGTTTGTAGAGCGCAATTTGTTATGTGCGTCATAAGGCACAGACACGCGTCAGTCAATCGATGCGCTCTAACTTGGTGTGCACTCCTTTTATGTGACTTTGAACCCTTTTAAAATGTCAGTTAAACCTGGTGTAATTCGGGCTTGTTTGGTTTACGAATTTAAACTCCGTTCGAAAGCTTCAGGAGCGTCCCGTAAGGTAGGTGTGGCATTTGAAAAAAATGCTGTAGCAGAATGTACTGCGCAGGAATGGTTTTAAAAATTTATTTCCGGTGATGAATGACTTGAAGATGCACCACGTTCAGGAAAAGCCTTCATTTTTGTTAGTGAAGAATTACGTTCTGCGGTTGAAAATAATTCTAGATTAACATGTCACGAACTTTCACAAACGTGAGTGGTGTCGACTGGGAAAACCTTGAAGCTGAGCAAATAAGTCCCACATGTATTATAAAACAGCCCATACTTTTTTGGTTACCTTGATATCTTGGCTCTTCGGTGTACCGTTTGACTTCAAAGACAGAACGTTCTCCGTATTTGATCATTCTTTATTTCTTTCAACATATCATACTCACATCTACACTGAAGTGACAAAAGTCATGGGATACGTACCTAGTATCGTGTAGGACCTCCTCTAGCCCGGCGAAGTGAAGCAACTCGAAGTAGCATCGATTCCACAAGTGGCCGGAAGACTTTTAGAGAGAGGTTGAGCCATGCCGTCTGAACAGCCGCCCCCAGTTCCTTGGTACTTATAGGTGCAGGATCTTGGGTGCGAATGGACCATTCTATTGCGTCCCATAAGTGCTCTATTGGTTTCATGTAGGGCAAACGTGGTGGCCACACCATCCGTCGGAACTCTCCAGAATGCTCCTCGAACAAATTTTGGACAACTTAGACCCGATGAAATGGCGCATTGTCCGCCTGGAAAGATCTCATTGTTGTTGGGGTATATGAAGTCCACGAACAGCTGCAAATGGTCACCCAGCAGAGCAACAAAGCGATTACCGGTTAATGATGTGTTTACGAAGACTAGAGGATCCATACCGTACCACGTAAAGACACCCCCATACGTGTATGGAACAACCACCAGCTTGCACATTGCCTTGTTGACAGCTTGGGTACATGACCCCATGGGGTCTGCGCCACACTCGAGCCCTACCATCAGTTCGCAACAACTGGTAGCGTGACTCTTCGGACCACGACACATGTTTCCAGTCTTCCAGGGTCCAATTACCGTGTTCACGAACCCAGGTGTGGTGCTGTGTCTAATGTCGTGGTGTAAACAAACTCACTCTGGTGAGTCTTCTGCTCCTATACTTCATGGACGCTAAATTACGCTGCCCTGACCTAGTACCTCATGCATTGAATGTGGATGTTATTTAAGCCAGTGTCGCTTGTCTGGTAGCATGGACAATCTTGGCCAGACGCCGCTGGTCGCGGTCATTTAGGACCCGTTGTCTGCCACTGCTCTTTCCAGGGTGGGTAGTAATGCCTTCCATGAAGTATTCTCGGTACACGTAAAACCGTGGATCGGGGAACGTTGAATGTTCGCACAATTTCAGAATTTGAATGTCCCATCGGTCTGGTTCCCACTTCCATGCCTCCTTAAAACTCAGATAATTCACGTCGGCTTGCCATAATAATACTGGCGGTTATTCAACCTGACTCACGAGATTACACCTCGCAACTGATAAAAATCGTGGTGTGAGTCAAAGCCTTTATACGACGGCAACGCCAGTTCAAAATTTGCATTCTGCTCTCTGATGATTTTTGACACTTCAGTGTAAGATATAAAGTTTTAGTATTCAGTTGATACACTGCTGTCATCCTTGAGAAAGCCATGAGCTGATGTGTGGAAGCTTAGCAAAAGTGTTTGTTTAATTCCTTACTACACTGGCGTGCAAAAATTAAGGACGAGACGGTTTTTCGAATGTAGCGTCGTGCAGAAGTGCTCCACATCGACTCAAATCATACCATAAGATCCCCAAGATGTAAGAATATGGTACAAGTGAGAAAAACCGTCCAAACAAGGAATCCAAAGGATGCAAATGCACTTTATTGAAAAGGTAGCTTCGAGCACAACTGGACAGAAGACAGAAACGTCCATGTGACAGGCGGCTGCCAAGAAAAATCCAGTCTTTAGTAGGGGATACGATCACCCCTGACTGCGTTGCAGGATTTACAACGTCTGTCTATTCTGAGGACGAGGTTGTCAAGGAGCTGTTGAGGCATTGCGGCCCATTCCTCTTGTAGCGCCAATCGCAGCTGCGGAATCGTTGCTGGATGCTGGTGACGTGCTGCCAAGCAACTCCCGAGAAGGTCCCACACGTGTTCGATTGGATTTAGGTCCGGGGACCTTGCGGGCCAATCCATGCGTTGAATATCTTCGCTCTCCAACAGCTCTGCGACAGCCACTGTACGATGAGGTGTAGCGTTGTCGTACATGAAGAGGAACTCAGAACCCACAACACCTCTAAACAGACGCACGTGAGGCAGGAGAACCTCGGTACAATAGCGGACACCAGTTACTGAACCTCCTTGGAAGATGTGGAGGTCAGTACGGCTACCAAGCATGATACCGCCCCAAACGAGAACTCCGCCACCTCCAAACCGGTCTCTTTCGATGATGTTAGAGGTGTGATTGCGTGTTCCCTGATCTCTCCAGATATGTATACGTCCAGAATCGCTCGTCAGACAAAATCAGCTGTCATCCGTAAAGAAAACTCGACCCTATTGCTGATGTATCCAGTTCTTGTGTTCCTGGCACCACAGAAATCGCCGTCTCCGATGAGCAGGCGTTAATGGCACCTACCATACTGGTCGTCGTGCAAATAGACCACCTTTGTGCAGCCTCCTGTCCACGGTAGAACGCTATAACGGACGTCCAGTTGTCTGATGCATGTGCCTTACGATTCCTCCCGCTGTCTGCTGTCTGTCTCTTCTCGCCTGTAGGACAATATACCGGTCGTGCGCCGCCGTAGTTGCTCGTGGACGACCACTGCTAAACTCTCGGACAGCTTTTCCTCTCGTTTAAAATGATCTCCAAGCTCGTGAAACGATGCTGTGAGCGATTCCGAACTCCTCGGCCACACTAGTCACACTTCGACCTTCTTCCAACTTGCCAATGACGCGTCGTCGGGTATAAAGTCATCCAAATGTCGTCTACTGGATTGCTTGTTGGCCATGTCACACGGTGGCAGCAATTCGACGTCGTTCAAACCGATGTACACCGTGCAATAGCTTTCACCGAATTGCTGAGCGTACACCTCCCGTGTGCTTTCTACCCCCGTACGACATGCTGCATATATGCGCATGCCCTACCGTACCGGACCTTAGTCTATCTCCTGAGTGGTCTTTGGGTCCGTTCTGCCTGCTCGTTCCGCTGTTATGTTAATTTCTCCTCTTCGTCCTTAATTTTTGCACACCAGTGCAGAATAAACGGTCAATTGCTATAGTTTACTTTGATATACTTAGTGTACCGTCCGTCCTGCTACGTTTCAGCAAATGACATCTGTCAGGTAAGGACGTGTTTTTTAGGGTTTCACTACCACTGTGAGCAACTTAATGGACAATAAGATGCCGCCAATTCTTAATTTAAATCCGCTGGTTCCAGAGAATGGACCAGTGGCGCTAAATTTTGTTGTTTCCATAGTTGGCGCTCGTGTGATGGGCCATATTATTTCCGAGGTAGAAACGAAGTTCGAATTTTCACGGACGGCCATTGAAAAGGTGTACCGTGACTATAAGAATTCCGGCAAAACCTCCAACCTGCGATACCAGTGTGGCCGTAAAAAGACATTGGGTGAACGTGACCATCGTCTGCTGTCAAGAATCGTTTCACGCGATTCTTGACAGCTCTCTCGTTGGCGGTGGATAGGTCCGGGTTCGAAACCTCACGCTGGTTTTGAACCCGGACCTATCCACCGCCAACGAGAGAGCTATGAATCATTGACCGCCGTCCTTTTCTTCTGGCTTTTCTCCAACACAATCCTCAAACTGCTGTAAGTCATAGAAGTATATTGGTTACAGTTTTTCAAGGGAATCTATCAATAGGTGTATCACCTGGATGTCTTCACTATTTTTTAACACCGAATAAACACTTAAAATGCCACACATAAAATTCCAAATAAATGCTAGATAGGTGTTGCGTTTCATCGTGTCGATCTAGCTAGAGTGCTCCCCGGATACAACGCCATCGTTTATACCGCGGATTCGGATATATACAGTACTACAGATAGCTCGTGGAGTCCATGCCCTGTCGCGTGCTAAAAAAATTGGGATACCTCTCTAATGCCGCGTTGGTCTTCCTCGCGATCGGTTAACGGCAGCAACGCGACGGGGCATAGACTCCACGAGCTCTCTGTAGTACTGTGGAGACAGTGCACACCGTGATTCCTGAAGAGCATCCCACAGTTCCGTAATATTTACCGGTGGAGGATTCCTAGCATTGACGGCACGTTGAACAATATCTCAAATGTGTTCGATGGCATTTATATCCAGCGAACACGGGGGCCAAATCAGGATACCAAACTCCGTGGAATGTTCCTCAAGGCATAATTAGGTTACTGTGGATGTGCGCGATGGGGCACTGATGTGCTAAAAGAGGTCGCACCTGTCGGAGTGGCTTCATGACATGAATCAGTGCAAATGATCCCCAACAGTGTTTACGTAGCCTTCACTGTTCAGAGCGGTCTGTAGACGTATGAGGGGTCCTAATGCGTTCCAGCTAAAAAAACCCACACCATAGCATACCCACTGCCTGCCTCCTTTTTCCCTTGTAGGCAAGCTCGATCCGTTACCGCTTGGGATTGTTGCCACACCGGGAGTCGACCATCTTCCCGAAAAAGTTGGTACCCCAATTAGTTGGACCAGGTTACACGTTTCCAGTCATCTTGCGCCCAATGGCGGCGTTGACGACCCCAGACGAGGAGCACTGCGTCATGGCGTCGGGTTAGCAATGTCACCCGAGTGGGCCGTTGGCTCGGGAACCTCATAGAACACGGGTAACACTGGGCTGTCAGAACGTTTATGCTAGTACTGGTCCCAGCATTGAATTACGCTGTAATTTGCGGCAAGGTTGCACGCCGAGCGGATGTTGAGATGCGTGCGCGACGCAGCTGTCCACGATCGTCCAGGGCTTTTCTCACACCAGCCTCGCATTCTGGATCCCCCCCCACCACCACCTGAGTTTGTGTAGTCCGGGTACACCCTTGAAATTGTTGAGTATATAAATTCAAATTTTGTGGTAATTTCCAAGAAAGAGAGAGAGAGTGACGCATCTGCCAAGCGCCGACTATCATACCACTTTCGAAATCGCTTAAATCCTGATAAGCTGCTATCCGAAATGCGAATGCTACTACCTGAGCTTGCGGAGATATCTGCCTCTGTATACACTGAAGTGCCAGAAAAACTGGTACACCAGTCTAATACTTGGTAGGTCCCCCACGGGAGTGCAGGATTGCAGAAATACGAAGGGACATAGACTCCACTAGCTTCTGGAAATATGCTGTAGGCAATGCACACCATACTTCCTGCAGAGCGTTCCACAATTCGGGTGTATTCTGAGGTCTCGGATTCCTGTGTTCGATAGCGCGTTGCATGACATCCCAAATGTGTTCTATCACGTTCAGATCTGGGGACTTGGGTGGGAATGGCAACACCCCAAACTCAGATAAATGCTCCTCTAACCATAATGTGGCCTCCCGACACTTTCATTGTCCTATTAGAACAGGCCCAACCCATCAGCATGAATGCAGGACATGAACAAGTGTACCTCGTCAGAAAGGATGCGCACATAGCGTTGGCCGGTCACAGACGTTTGTAGACGTACCAGGGTCCCAGTGAAGTCCAGTTAAACACACCACATACCATTACGGACCGCCCACCAGCCGGTACGGTTCCCTGTTGACAGGCGAGATCCATAGCTTCATGGCGTTTGCGCCACACACGGATCCTTCCATGTGCCAGATACAGTTGAAACGTGACTCGTCAGACCAGGCAACTTGTTTCCAGTCATCAAGTGTCCAGTGGCGGTGTTGCCGTGCCCAAACGAGGCGCATAGCTCTATGTCGTGCACCCATTAAAGAGACTTGAGTTGGGCGTCGGCTCCCAAAGCCCATATCGTGCAGGGTACGTTGCACAGTCCGGACGCTGATGCTTGTTGAGGCTCCAGCATTGAATTCCGATGATACCTGCGAGAATGTTGCACGCCTATCGCGTGAAACGATTCTTGACAGCCGACGATGGTCACGTTCACCCAATGTCTTTTTACGGCCACACTGGTATCGTAGGTTGGAGGTTTTGCCGGAATTCTTGTAGTCACGGTACACCTTTGCAATGGCCGTCCGTGAGAATTCGAACTTCGTTTCTACCTTGGATATAATATGGCCCATCACACGAGCACCAACTATGACACCGCGTTGAAAATCGCTTAAATCGTTATTACTTGTCATTCTCATGCCGAAAACAGCTCTGACAATTGGCAAGGATGTTTATCGCTTTATATACGCACGGGCGGACACAACCGAGTACGCGAATAGTTGCTATGTATTTTGCATAAGCTCGTCTGTACCAGTTTTTCTGGCATTTCAGTGTATATGTCGTTTGTTAACGATACCATTTACCGCATGGCTGTGGTTGCACGTAATGGAAATGGTAGCGCCTTTCCCAGTTCTTTTGGCCTCTCAGTGTATATATAATACACATTGATACGGCACTTTCTTACAGTACATTAAAAGAAACTGATGTTTACATGATTTCCGGAATGGCTCAGCTGTTTTCATTGACATAACATATTGCGGTATTCACGAATTTGATTTTTGTTGTTCTGCATACCAATCCGTTTGTTTTTTCTGAATCAATAACGCAAGTATCGAAATATCTGGCGATGAAGCAAAGCGTCAACTAGTAACTGATATAAATATTCAGCATTTTTTGTAAGTTGCTTTAAAGAGGAGGGACTTAAAATATCCATCGCCTGAAACACAGTCGGTGTTATTTCAGTAGCTTACGTAATCTACCAGAAACTTTTATCTTAAATCTACAAAAATTTGTTCTGCGGAATCTAATACTGAACATTCTCTGGAATGGAAAATGAATTCAGTTAAAAACGGAATTTCTCATTTTCTCAACAAAGTTATGAAAACGTGTACCGATACGTGCTTGGGCAAAGTCTTAGCTGATCGCAAAAGTGAGTTCTTCGGACGAAAGAGAAGTAAAAAGAAATTACGTAAGTATTAACGACTGAATGAGGGAAACTCAATTTTCATTGTTGAAGTAGTGTCGTTTGAAACAAAGGTCAGAAAACTTGAAACTCCAGAAAGTTTGTTGGAATGATGCACAAAGAAAACGCATATTATTCAAATTTTCAGGAACTTATTGAGATTAAAAAAAGTTCTTTTGGGGAGATATAGCTTAATTACTATGCATTTTGAAGTGAAAAAAATTCAGTGACTTTAAGTGGTTAGGCATTTTAATTTAATGTAATTAGCTTCTTCGTGATGTACATCACTTCAGTTTTCTAGTTTCGTTACAGCTACAGTTCAGAAAGATTGTTCGAATTTCGAACACAAATGTAATTATGTAAAACTTGCACGAATGTGAGATTCTTTTTTTTTTTTTTTTTTTTTTTTTTTTTTTTTTGATTGGAGGTTTAACGACCGCCGTGAGCAACTCAATGGGCTATAAGCAGTCGCCCGTCCCTAATTTAGGGTCACTGGTTCCAGGGAAGGGAGAGAGCCAGTGCCGTAAGACAAACACAACATCCATGCCTTACCGGGATACGAACCCGGACCCCTTACGGACGAATGATCAGAGGCCAGCGCCTTAGACCACTGCGCCACCGGGGTGGCAATGTGAGATTCCACGAATATTATCAGCTTCATGTGTTAACTTAAAGATTCTAAATTTATATTTCTTCTGCTGTTTTGAGCCAGATTCGATTTCCAAAAAGTCGATGTGACCGCCCCGGTGGCGCAGTGGTCTAAGTGATGGCTTCTGATCATTCGTCCGTGATGGGCCCGGGTTCGAATCCCGTGAGGCATGGATTTTGTGTTTGTCTTACGGCGCTGACTCCCTCCCTTCACTGGAGTCAGTGACCCTAAATTAGTGACGGGTGACTGCTTATAGCCCGTTGAGTTGCTCACGGTGGTCGTTACACCTTCAATCAAAAACAAGAAAAAAAGTCGATTTGTTCTGCAGTTAAGGAAGACGGCGGCGCTGACGTCACAAAAAGCTGGCCTGGCCTTCACAGTCTCGTTGGTCATGACTGAAGCCCGGATGTTCAAGCAAATTTATATTTTGCATATTTAGCTAACATTCACATTTAGTGCATATTTTTGCATATATCCTGGAAATTTTCTAGAAAACCACTTTTGAAAAAGGAAATTATCGTTTGTTTGACTTAACCCTTAACGGGGTCGTGGTAATTTTTTTTATCTTTTGACTGGGGATTTAACGACCACAGTGAGCACCTCAGCGGGCTATAAGCAGTCGCCCAACCCTAATTTAGGACCACTGGTTCCTGGGAAGGGAGGAGCCAGCACCGTAAGACAAGCACAACATCCATGCCTCACGGGATTTGAACCCGAACCCATCTCGGGCGAATGATCAGAAGCCATCACTTAGACCACTGCGTCACCAGGGCGACTCGTAGTAGAATAGGGAAAGCACTTATTAAAAGTTTCTTCCCCATTTCAGAATGGAGATACTCAAACGAATCCACATTAAAGAGGAACGTTCAGTCTACTCTCCACTGAACGAGACGGCATGCTCTGGGCTATTTGTCGCGGATTGGGGTCTTATTTTCTTTTTTTTTTTGATTGGAGGTTTAACAACTATCATGAGCAACTCAATGAGCTATAAGCAGTCGCCCGTCCCTGATTTAGGGTCACTGGTTCAAGGGAAGGAAAAGAGCCAGTGCCGTAAGACAAACACAACATCCATACCTCACTGGATTCGAACCCGGACCTCTTTCGGACAGATGATCAGAAGCCATCGTCTAGAAAATGCAAGACCATGACATTAGAGAGATGAGTAGCCTCTTTTAGTGACGTCACGCTGAAACCAAGACATCCGATTGGTTTCCAACGCTGTCATGTATGGCGTCATACACGACACCACGTATCATGCTGTGAAGCATGAGAGTGACGTCACAAAAGGTGCAAACTCATCTCTCTAATGTTATGGCCTCGTAGTTTCTAGATGGCCTTGGTTGGACCGTCTTGTTCCAGTGCTGGGGAACCTTAACGCTGCTGCTTATAATGCCATGTTCAACATTTCTGTGCCGCCCTGGTGGCGCATAGGTCTAAGGCGTTGGCCTCTGATCATTCGTCCGTAAGGGGTCCGGGTTCGAATCCCGGTCAGGCATGGATGTTGTGTTTCTCTTACGGCACTGGCTCTCTCCCTTCCCTGGAACCAGTGACCCTAAATTAGGGACGGGCGACTGCTTATAGCCCATTGAGTTGCTCACGGTGGTCGTTAAACCTCCAATAAAAAAAACATTTCTGTGCTCCCAAAGTTATGGCAACAGTGCGGTGACGACAGGCTCCTAGCCAGGGATGTCCCACGTTTTATTTTTTGCCCGTCCTAGCGATTCACACTAAGGTCCAGTGCCCGACCTCTTTTTAATCTGTTGCCTGGCCTATTTTACATCTTCTGCCCAGAAAACCAATCTCCCCTCCCAACTTCTTTGTTTGACTTCGGGCCTGGGTGAAGACCCTTTTCTTTTCCAACAAGACTCCTGCTTCGTGCGGTCCGTGCAAGAATGGTTTGATGACACGGGTTTGCAAGAACTTCCTGCACAGAGCCCCGACCTCAACGTCATGGGACACATTTAGGGTAAATTGGGACACTGACTAAGAGCCAGGAAGAAAGTTCCGACATTGGAGATCGACCTTACTGAAATTCTTTCGTCACAATGGAAGGCAATTTCCGCAGCAACGTACCAAAACCTAGTGGAAAGACTTCCCAGAAGCGTAGGTTGTGATAGGGCCAAACGGTGGACCAACTCGGTATTTATTCCTTTCGTATTACAGGGAATTTTGTGGATAGGAAAGTGTCCTGATACTTTTGATCAGATAGTGCATATGAAACCTACAGTAAATCTTTCAGGAATTTTGAATGATTATTTCTTCAATTCTAGTGCATAAATGCTCGCTTATTTTGGAAGTTTTCAGTGCTTGAACATCCGCGCTTTAGTCATGACTCATCCCGGACGAATGGATGGAAACCAAGGCTTCTTACCACTCGACCATCCGGGCAGCGGGAAAGATGTTCAAATCTCCCTTATCACACAAATTAAGCACTTTATTCAAATGTGATGTACTACAGAGGTGAAAAAGTCGCAGCAAAAATTTCAGCGGGCGTAGCTTAATTGCGGAAAACATTCGTATCCGGAGCAGAAGGATGCGGTTTCTAGCCGCAGCATTAGGGATACAGAAATTAATTCACATTTGTAGTGACAAAGTTTGCAGGATCATACTCTTATGAAATACCATGTCGCCAACTTCTGTTGTGTTCTACGTGCTTACCATGTTCCTGAACTATCCTTCGGTAGCGCAACTTCCACTGTAGCAGGCTCTTTTACAGACAGACAAGATCAATGACCTCCCACTCCTCTTTACCAGTTTTCCACAATTGTTTTGAGTCATCTACTTTTGAGGGCTCGAACCCAAAGCCGCCGAAATCCAGGAGAGAGGCATCTGCGGATTTGATAGGAATTGAGGAGAATGGTGTAGTGTGAATCCCGGTCTCAGCTTCCATCTTCCTAATGTATGCCACTGTGGACTTAACCGGACGGCTGGAAGCCTTATCTTGGTGGATCCATACATTCGAAGCCACAGCACCGTACACTGAAGAGCAATTGAATTAGAGATACCTGTCTAGTAACATGTAGCACCACCTTTCGTCCTGAAGACAGCGGCGATTCGTCTCGGCATGGACTCGACAAGACACCGGAAGCGTTGGGAAGCCATACGGATCCACGACCCCTGAACAATCTCCCACAGTTCACGAAGATTTTATGAAGGGGTCAGAGCCTTGAACAGCTCTCTCGATGGAATTCCAGATGTGCTCGATGGGATTGAGGTAAGGTGACCTAGCTGGCCAAGAAAGCGAGGTCACGTCGGTGGAGTGTTCATCCAACTATTCGGATAAAATTCGGGAGCGATGGCACGGTGCATTGTCTTGTTGCAGGATGAGGTCTAAGGTGGGATGTTGAAGACGCACAAACGGGAGCAAAGGGTCGTCCAGGGTAGCCCGGTAACGTTGACTTGTGAGGGACGATGTCACACCTACCAGGGGTCCCATTTCAGTCCACGTAAACAGTCCTCAGACGAGAATGCCACCCCCACCGGCTTGAAGAGTACCCTGCTGGCAAGAAGGATCCATCGCTTCATGTGGTTTGCGCCGTACTCGTATCCTGCCATCCGCATGTACCAACGTGAATCTCGACTCATCCGTCCTGGCAACATTTTCCACATGTCTGGGGTCCAGTGGCGATGTTCCCGCGCCCATGCTAATCTTTGCATCCTGTGATGTGCGGTCAGCAGAGGTACCCTTGTGGGACGATGGCTTCTGTACCGCATAGCGAGGAGATGGTTCTGGATGGTGTGACTGCTTACACCTTTTTGTGCACCAGCGTTAAATTGCCGAGTGATTTCTTTCACTGTGGCCCGTCTATCCGCTGTTACAATGCGAGCTAGCCGACGATGACCCCGCTCATCCGCACGCTGTAGTTCACGACAGTTGGCCCTTGCAGGGATGGTTTTATCGGATTCGATGTGCTCACGGTGCACCCGTGGCACAGCGGCTCGTAAAAATCCCAGTGCCTGCACGACTTCCGAGATGGAGTGACACATTCGTCGGGCCCCTACAATTTGCCCACGATCAAACGCGCTTAGATCCTTCGTCTTACCCATACTGCATCCGACTCTTACTGATTCCCGTCGCATCACTCCTTCTATTGTCGGATCGCTGCATACGTCATGTCGTTTCCGTTTACAGGGCCGCCCACAGCGCCACATTTGCATAACGCCAGCTGTCTCTAATTCAATTGAATTTCTTTGCGGTAAATTGCGTCAAGAATGTTTGTCTGATAGTATGCTGCATTAATTTTGGCGTTATTCGCAATCTTTTGCAGCTTTAACTTTGCCATTATAGCAATAACCTGCCACAACCATAAATAAACGTGAAAAACTTTCTTTGCCGCCCCGGTGGCGCAGTGGTCTAAGGCGCTGGCCTCTGATCATTCGTCCGTAAGGGGTCCGGGTTCGAATCCCGGTCAAGCATGGATGTTGTGTTTGTCTAACGGCACTGGCTCTCTCCCTTCCCTGGAACCAGTGGCCCTAAATTGGGGACGGGCGACTGTTTATAGCCCATTGAGTTGCTCACGGTGGTCGTTAAACCTCCTATAAAAAAACTTTCTTTGCATTCACGTACTCATTCCTGGTATGCCTTGGCACCCTTTTCTTGATAGTATATTGCCCGGATTTTGTTAGCCACTAAGGTACATCCATGCTCCATCCAAATTGACGACAAACTTCCACCTGTCCCTTGCCAGGTGTCTCACATACTGTTTCCTGCAGTTCATCTCATCCTCTCCTAAATGGTGCGGAAGGAGCTTGTGGACGTTAGGCTTAAACCGCTTTTCTAACTGTAACTCAGATTTGATAATGCAGTTTACAATTGCCTCTGAGACACCTACATGTTGTGCAATGCTTTTTGCGTTGCTGGATCATCTTTCCTTAAAAGATACCTGACTTTTCGCACCACCTCAGCGGTCTTCTTTGGTTGAGGGTGTTCTTTTTTAGGCGTTTGAGCGCCGCCTGAGCAAGCTGGAAAGTTTTCTTTTGCATGATTAATCACTTGACATATGCCATTTTTAGAAATCGCATAAACATTTTCTTTGCACCTTTTTTTGGATTGGCAACTATATACTCCTCCCAGAACGGAAATCACTCATGGAGGCAACATAGAACTACGAAAGCAAAATTACAAATGCTCGTAAAGCGGAAGGCTGCTACTGAACAATAAACATAGTTACGTAATCGTGACGCACAAAATTTGCATATGATGTGCATTTTACTTTGTCACTATAAACGTGAATCCACCTGTATATGTGATGTACTACAAAGGCGAAGCACATGTTAAACCGGCTAAAGTTTCAGCGAAAAAATTTTTCGTCGGTGTAGCTTAATTGGGAAAGCATACGGCTCCAGAGCTGATGGCTGCCGGTTCGAGCTTGGCCACCGGCAGATTTGTGTTACGAAAGACCGACGAGCCATTACATTATGACCACCTACCTAATAAGCTGTAGGACGTCCTTTAGCCCGTAAAACAGCAGCCACTCGCCGAGGCATCGATTCGATGAGATGGCGAAAGATATCCTGGGGTATCTGGTACTATAATGTCAACAGAAGGACCTCCAGTTCCCGTACATTTCGGGGTTGTCGTGATTAAGCGCGAACCCGCTTTTCCAAGTCCAACCACAAATGTACGATTGAATTCATGTCAGGTGAATTTGGAGGCCAGGGCATTAACAGAAAGTCACCAGCATGTTCCTCGAATCACTCCTTGACGACTCTGGCAGTGTGGCATAGCGCATTATCCTGTTAGTAATGGCCGTCACCAGCAGGAAACATAATTACCCTGAATGGGTGAACTTAGTCCGCAACGATGTTCAGATACTTAAGACTAGTCAGGGATTGTGCTATTGGGATAATGAGGCCGAAAGTGTCGCAATGAAACATCGTCCACAGCATAACACAGCAGCCGCCGACCTGTTTCCGCCCAACAGAGAATTCAGATTACCAACGGTGCCATAGGCAACGTTGGTAATCTGAGTATCTGCGCTCGGCCGTCTACGTGATGCACCAGGAATCTTGATTTGTCATCCCAGGCCACTTTCTTCCTATCATCCACGATCCAATCTCAATGATCTTGGGCCCATTTCATGCAATGTTGGCGATGACGTGCAATGAGCAACGGGACACGGATGGGTCTTCGGCTACACAGGACCATGCATGAAGGCTGCGATAAACTGTTTGCTGTGACACATTTCCCTTATTCCCACTGTTGTAGCTGCGGGTGATTTGTCGCACTGTAGCTCTGCGGTCGCTGTGGATAATGCGAGAGAGTCTCCGCTCCTATCTGGCATAAATGAGCTGCGGACGACTCACGGCTGGACGACGGTTCGTCATTTGTCCAACTCTGCACCACATTTGATAAGTAATCACGACCGCGGCACGTGAACAACCCACAAGCCTAGCCGTTTTCGAGATCGTAGTTCCGAAGCGCCGTGCGATCACAATTTGTCCTTTATCAAACTCCGATAAATTGGCAGCTTTCCCTCTTCCGACTCCGAACACTGTAATAACCGAAAGCCGGTCCTCTGGTTGTATATATACTGCTGTGTGAACTTCACCTGCGCCACCGTTCGGTCTCCAGGCGCTCTCATTTCTCTAGGCTGGGAGTGGTCATAATGTAATGGCAAATCGGTGTATATTGGCCCACGAACACAACATTGGATCTACCGGCCGTTGGGCTCCTCGAAAAATGTGTGATACTTCTTCCACACACCGGCTTGAACGAATGAGAATTCCTTCTTCAACGCTTCAAAAATGTGTGATGGTTCTTCTACACATCGACTGGAATTCGTTAGAATTCCTTCTTCTGTAGAACGTTACTTCAAGCATGGTTTGCCGACTGACCTGGAAGCTAATGCTTTCATGCCAGCCCTTTCTCAAGGGGGTTGGAGGGCATGTATGTGACATACTGCAGAGGTAACGTACATGTTAAGATGGCGAAAGTTGCATCGATAAATTCTGTCGGTGTAGCTTAATTGGGAAAGCATTCGGTTCCGGAACAGAAGGATGCTGGTTCAATCCCCACCACCGGCAAGTTTATGTTTCGCTATACAAACTGGAATACACCGATGAGCCTTTACATTATGACCACCCACAGCCTAGAAAAATTAACGCGCCTGAAGACCGAAAGGTGAAGCAGGTGAAGTTCACAGAGCAGTATATATACAACCTGAGGACAGGCTTCCGGTTAGTAAAGTGTTCGGAGCCAGAATGGGAAAAGCTGTCGATATATTGGAGTTTGATAAAGGACAAATTGTGATGGCACGGTGCCTCAGAATTATGATCTCGGAAACGGCGTGGCTTGTGGGCTGTTCACGCGCCACTGCAGTGAGTACCTATCAAAAGTGGTGCACAGATGGCCAAACGACTAACCATCGTCAAATCGTGTATCGTCCACAACTCACTGATGCCAGAGGGAAGCGGAGACTGTCGCACATCGTTCACAGCAACCGCAGAGCCACAGTGCGACAAATCACGCTCAGCTACAACAGTGGTCGATCGTGTTTGTTCACTGCTCCTCCGTGTGAGATTGGTCATATTGTTTGCTTCGGCGTTAGCGTTGAGTGTTCGAGTTTTAAAGCACTACGTGCTCGTTTTTTTATGTTTACTCACAGAGTTAGTGAGTATATTAAATTAATTTAGTAATTTTTCATAATAATCACACTTTGTTTTTTTCGGGTGTTGGTTATTTTTAATCGCACCTGCATTCTTTCTTACCTAAGTCTGGTACACTGCATGTCAGGTACCAGTGATGTTCCAAAGCAAGTAGCTTCAAAGGCGACAACCGCTGCAAAGTCTAAACCTGAATGTAAGGTTTCTCAAGTTTTTGCATCAACATATGATACCATCCATGGCTTCTACTTCGCGAATTTCAACATCACTGAGTCTTGAGCGGTGGCCGGAATTGCCAGGCGCAGCGAAAGAAGGTAACACAGTGTTTCAGCCATCTAATGTGAAGAGTTTTGATTCATCAAATGAAAACTGCAACAGCCCAAAGTGCATATACGTCGAGTGCGACGGAGATAACAAGGATTAATAAAGTGCTTCGTGTCAATATTGCAGATGAATCGCCACAAGGTAAGGCATTGTACACGGCTTTACATCTTAGTATTTATTTTTCAGCACTTAGTGATACACCAATTCCAATCTATTTAAAGGCAATAGGCAAAATTATACCTAAAACATGTATTGAATCCTCGATAAGACAACGTGGAGGAATAATTGCCCATTTTACTCATCAAGAGGCGCATGACAAACTATGTGTGAATGATATTGATATTAAGGGAATACATTTAATACCTACACCCGAGGTCCAACGTACCATTGCAGTTACACTGACACTTGTCCCACCAGCAATTCCCGATGCATTGCTTATTCAAGCCTTAGAGACTTTATGGCGTATTGTAGGCGAAACTAAGAAACTTCCTGCGACGTCAGCAGAATCAGCTTTTCGTCATGTAAAAGGGCCCAAGAGGGCAATACACACTTATTTTTCCGTCTGAACAAGATTTAGCGAACAGACCTGAGACAATTGAAATTCTCACGGAATCAAGAAGGTATGTTTTTAACATATTTGTGGGAATACAATGTTTTCTTTGCAAGGCGGAGGGTCATGTGGCGTCAAGGTGCCCACATATATCCCAGCCTGCAGCAATAGCTTCAAAGACCGCGAACCAAATCCATGATGGAGCAGAGCCTCGAGTTGATTCTAACTCGGATTCGAATCAAGCAGAAGAAATTACAGTACAGGACCTTTTACAAATGATAGTGCAACTGGAACCTAAGAGGGGGACAGGAATACAGCAGCAGTCGGAACTTCAGAGATAAAACGGAGTACAGAAACAGCTGGACTCCCCGTTGTACCTGTACAGAAGGGTATAGAAACGCCCGAACACATATCAGAAATGGATATTTCTGAGCCACCAGAACTGACAACTCAACGCGGAGTGGACCCCAGTGAAAGTGTTTCTCCAAAGAAGATACCACGAAAGAGGTTAGAACAAGCTGAGTCTCCATACCCTCAACGTGTGGAAAGCCAGAGAGGAAGAAATCAAAAAATCAAAAGAGAATCATGAAATGTCTCCGTCGGATTCAGGTTCACGACATACATCACCAAGAATGGGAAGAAGTGAGTAACAAGCTGAGACGTATAATAAATTTAAAATCCTTTCCGATTGGAAGGATGTTTCAGCAGAAATTGAAGAAAGTAAATCGCAGACTTCAGATGATAGCGTGATGCAAGGAACACTGCATAGCCCAATACAGACTCTAGAAAGCCTGCTTGGAAACAATGAAACACACACAACTCCTTAAACACAGAAAAATCTGAAAAACCTCTTTACTGTGAAAAGTCATAGTTCCATTTTGCATTTGCACTGCATTAAAGACAATATGAAAAAGCTGCCCGAAATGATTGCCGAGCTGAATACATTGAGTGATTTGTCCAAAAGGGTCCAAACCCTTTAGAAAGGAAGCCTTTCCGACGGAGAATTTAACAATGCTGTAATGCATTGTACAAGCACAGTTCGATACATCTACAGTCAGAGGATGATTTACTTGTTGAAGATAGTGACATAAAACTGTAGAGGAAAGTCTACCTCTACAGCAAATGTCCTCGTATACAAAGATATTCGTCGGTATTCCCCACAGATTGTGTTACTTCAAGAGACAAATTGTGCTACTTCAAGAGACAAATTGTGCTACTTCAAGAGACAAATTGTGCAGAGACAACCCAATATACAAGGTGGAGGAATTGGCCTTTTGTTTTTCACCATAATTATAGAACGCATATCGGGAATGGAACGGCAATAGGACTCCATCATTCATTTTCCCCACTACTAAAAGATTTTTGTGAGCCACAGGGTAAGCACAGCTGTCTACAATATCGGTCTTTTCAGTTTTATGAAGAAAATTTTCATCTTATTAATATACATGTACCACAAAGTGACAATGAAGCAATACCCCTGTTACATCAAGTCAAGACATATCTCGAAACTATTGCATCTTCAGATAATATAATTTTCGCAGGTGACTTCAATTGTGTATTAAACCCACAGCTTGACCGATATCCACCAACAAATACTCATCCTACACGCAGTGCCCGAGTTAATGAAATAGTGACAGAATTTGATCTTGTTGATGCTCACAGAATGATGCATCCTGACTCGAAGGATTATTCATACATTTCAGCTGTTGCTTCTTTAAATACAATAGCACGAATTGACAGGTTTTATGTGTCCCATTTCCTGCGATCTCGATTTTCTTCTTCATATATCTCAACCGGTGTTGCATCTGATCATAAACCTGTATGTTTCACATTGCTTATGACTCCAAGGACCCTTCCTCATTCACCTGTATGGACAATTGATGAATTATGCCTTTCTGACTCAGAATTTCAAACAACATTCAAGGATATTGTTGTTGATGCTGTACAGCAATCAATTACTGAAACAGATAGGCTTCCACTGTCGCTCATTACAAGAGAAAAAATGATTGCTTATGCTCAACGGTTCTCGTTTCGGGAAAAAACACGAAATCAAATGGAAATTGACCAACTGCGTAGAATGTTAAAAGTCACAGCACCTTCATCTATTAAGTGTGCAACTTAATTCTCGGCCCCTAACCGCAAGCGATCATAGAAAGTCGGCAAATGCAAATAGCTGTGTGCGATAATGGCTGATTGCAGCGCCATCCAACAGCTTTCCAGGCAACTGTAACCGCTCACGGCTGTAGTGACAGAAGGGACGAAAGTTGACGGTGAAAACAATGTCGTTCGGGAAGCAACATTTGAGGCACTGCCACCTGTACGCGTTTCAGCTGACAAAAAGGGCCGCTCAAGCCCAGCATATGATCTGTGCTGCTTTGGGTGAGGCTGCTGTGTCCTACAGTACGTGTAAGAAGTTATTCCAGCTATTTAAGCAGGGAAATTTTGATCTCCGTGATACAGAACGCCCGGGACAGCCACAGAAATTTGACGATGAGGAACTGGAACTGTTGGACGCGGATCCCTGTCGCACACAGTCAGAGCTCCCCCAGGAACTCCGAGTAACACGGCAAGCCATTGCAAAGCGTCTGCACAAGCTTGGACCAATTCACAAGGAGGGCCGTTGGTTGCCCCACCCACTCATAGCTGCGAACAAGTCTAGACGTTATGATGTTGCTGTGTCCTTCCTCTCCAGATTCAAGAAGAAGGGTTTCCTCCATAAGATTTTGACCTGTAGTGAGAAGTGGATCCTCTACGATAATCCTAAGCCGCGCAAATCGTGGGTTTATCCAGGTCAGCCTACAACCACTACCGCCAAACCGAATATCCATGCCAGGAAGTTGTTGTTGTGCATATGGTGGGATCAGCGCGGTGTCGTACACTATGAGTTGCTCAAACCTGGTGAAACGGTCAATGCTGAGCGTTATTGTCAGCAATTCATTCGTGTGAGTGACGCACTGGAGGCGAAAAGGCTATACACCGGCAAGGGCAGAAGGTCGGTCTTGTTGCTTCAGGATAACGCGTGTCCTCACACCGCGAAAACGACTTTAAACACGATCACCGACCTGGGATGGAAGATTTTGTCCCACCCGGCGTATTCTCCAGACTTCGGACTGTCGGATTATCACCTCTTTCGCTCCCTGCATCATCACCTGAGTGATACGCACTTCACTTCTGTCGAGGAAGTTTACACAAGTATTGATGACTTTGTCAACTCGAAACAGCCCTCTTTCGTCCGCAGTGGCATTCGGCAGCTCCCTGACCGATGGCTCCAATGTATCCAACACGACGGGGATTGTTTCCCTGATTAAGTACGTATTTGATTTGCTATAATTTGCTGTCAACGTGTCGTGCCTGTGGCCGAGAATTAAGTTGCACACCTCATACACTGTGGTGCAAAAATTAAGAACGAGACGGTTTTTCGAATGTAACATCGTGCAGAAGCGTTCCACATAGACTCAAATCATATCATAAGATCCCCAACATGTAAGAATATGGGACAAGTGAGCAAAACCGTCCAAACAAGAAATCCAAAGGATACAAAGGCACTTTATTGAAAAGGTAGCTTCGAACACAACTTACAGAAGACAGAAACGTCCATGTGACAGGCGGCTGCCAAGAAAAATCCAGTCTTTAGTAGGGGATATGGTCACCCCTGACTGCGTTGCAGGATTTACGTCTGTCCATGCAGAGGACGAGGATGTTAAGAAGCTGTTGAAGCATCGCGGCCTATTCCACTTGTAGCGCCAATCGCAGCTGCGGAATCGTTGCTGGCGGCTGGTGACGTGCTGCCAAGCAACTCCCGAGAAGTTCCCACACGTGTTCGATTGGATTTAGGTCCGGGGACCTTGCGGGCCAATCCATGCGTTAAATATCTTCATCCTCCAACAGCTCTGAGACAGCCACTGTACGATGAGGTGTAGCGTTGTCGTCCACGAAGAGGAACTCAGGATCCATTCACAGCACTTCTAAACAGAATCACGTGAGGCAGGAGAACCTCGGTACAATAGCGGACGCCAGTGACTGAACCTCCTTGGAAGATGTGGAACCAAGCATGATACCGCCCCAAACGAGAATTCTGCCACCTCCAAACCGGTCCCTTTCGATGATATTGGAGGTGTGATTGCGTGTTCCCTGCTCTCTCCAGATGCGTATACGTCCAGAATAGCTCGTCAGACTAAATCGGCTCTCATCCGCAAAGAGAACTCGACCACATTGCTGATGTGTCCAGTTCTTGTGTTCCTGGCACCACAGAAACCGCCGTCTCCGATGAGCAGGCGTTAATGGCACACACCGTACTGGTCGTCGTGCAAATAGACCACCTTTGTGCAGCCTCCTGGCCACGGTAAAACGCGATAACGGACGTCCAGTTGTCTATTGCATGTGCCTTGCGATTTCTTCCGCTGCCTGCCGTCTGTCTTTTCGCGCCTGTAGGACAATATACAGATCGTCCGCCGCCGTGGTTGCTCGAGGACGACCACTGCTAAACTCTCGGACAGCTGTTCCTGTCGTTTGAAATGCTCTCCAAGCTGGTGAAACGATGCTGTGAGCGATCCCGAACTCCTCGGCCACACTAGTCACACTTTGACCTTCTTCCAACTTCCCAATGACGCGACCTCGGGTAAAGTCATCCAGATCTCGTCTACTGGATTGCCTGTTGGCCATATCACACGGTGACAGCAACTCGACGTCGTTTAAACCGATGTACACCGCGCAATAGCTTTCATCGAATTGCTGAGCGTACATCGCCCGTGTGCTTTATACCCTTCCGACACTCCCCCCCCGTCATGCTGCATATATGCGCATGTCCTGCCGTACCGGACCCTAGTCTATCTCCTGAGGAATCTTTTGGTCCGTTCTGCCTGCTCGTTCCGCTGTTATGCTAATTTCTCCTCTTCGTCTTTAATTGTTACACACCAGTGTATAGCATACTCTGTTTATCAAACCCAGCTTTATCAGAAAGTGCAAGTACAAGCAAGAAAAGCACTTTTACACTTGAAGTTTCAAATTCGCAATCTTCAAGAGGACCCTATTCGAAGACTAAGGCAGTTGGAAACACGAAAGAGCAAACTTAATACTATTACACAGTTGAGACAATCTGATGGAACTGTGACAATGAACCCTCACACTATTGTATTTGCTCAATGGTTACTCATCATTATCAGCAAAGATTTCAACCGACAGTACAATCACCGAACATGTAATCCCCACTGTTTCAGGATCTGCCTCAGATTCGAGAAGGATTAGCGACTGCTTTAGAGGATACGCTTTCCCCAGAGGAAATCAGGAATTATATTTCAAGATTAAACCATCGCAGCGCACCAGGACCAGACGGCTTATCTATCCCATTCTACAAACTTTTTCAGAAGTCACTCCTTCCTCTGTTACTTGCAGCATACAATTATATCTTTTTTCTACCACTTCATCTACTGCCTTTACCACAGCTTTTCTGAGATTGATTTCGAAGTCTGGCGATCTTCGCTTATTAACGAACTGGCGGCCTCTTTCGATACTAAATACTGGTTATAAAATACTAGCGAATACTCGGACAGACTCAATCTCATCCTCAGCTATATAGTCCATTCAGATCAGTCATATACTGTACCCAACCGCTCTATTTATAATAATATTAACACGATTTGAAACCTCTACGATCTTGCAGAAGCTCAATCAGAACCACGTGCCCTTTTTAACATTGACCAGCGACAGGCTTTTGACCCAATCTCACACTTCTATCTTTCTGCAACACTTTATGCTTTTGGTTTTCCGTCGGGATTCCAAGGTGTGATTGCAGCACTGTATACCGATGCCAATATTAGAACACGTGCTTCAAGTTTCATTACCACGGCAATCCCATTTGAAAATGGAATTAGGCAGGGTTGTCCCATGTTCAGACAACTGTTTGCGATAGTTTTTGAACCTTTTTTACGATTACTCGGGAAAAGAATTCTGCGAACACTACTTCCTACAGTTACCAAAACTCGACATCATAGGATTATCTTGTCATCATATGCTGACGATTTGACTGTTTTTGTGAGGAAGGAAATGGATTTTGGTGCCTTTAAACAGACATATGAGATTTATGCGACAACTTCAGGTTCTCAAATCAATCATAAAAATGCACAGGACTATGGGCCCGAAGTTGGAGTGGAAGAACAAATTTGCCGTAATCAGCCAGCTGGACATCTACCCCAATAAAATTATAAGGAGTTCATATTGAAAGAAAATTGTTGTTGCAGAAGTCACATGGGGCTGATATCATCAAGAAAATACAAAACAGGTTGGCTTCCTCAAATTGTCTGAAACCTCACTTGTCTTACTTTAGCAGACAAAAATTATGAATTCAATGATACAACCGATGTTGTTTCATACCTGGTCTGCAGCATTACCTCCACAATTTATACTGAAAAAAATCCTACAAGCAATATTCAAATTTATATGGAATAAGATTCATTGGATTCAAGGAAATATTCTTCAACTACCAGTGGAGTATGGCGGGTTAAACCTGCACAATGCTGCCCAAAGACACACTGCTTCACATTTTGTTTCATTCTTACGAGTACAATCATCCGCTTCTACTGCCTCTCAGACCAGTATTAACACTCTTTTCTTCCCTAAAAATCCGTTTCTTACCCCCATTTCACTTCTGCGAATGGACCTGTATCCATTGACTCTCCGTGACATCCCTGAGATTTACAAAACCTCACTATCCATTTGAACTTCCCTTAAACCAACCCACCTCCCTCCCTCCTGTACTAATGAGTTACTCGCAGAGCCTCTTTTCTTCAACTTAGTTATTCGTCCTATCAATAGCCCTTATTTTCACTACTCGTACTGGTTTACTCGCGGTGTTGTCTTGGTGCAGCAATTCGTACATCAAGATCTTACGTGGAAATCTTTTGAAAAAATAACACCAACGCTACTCATCACTCCAGAATATCCAGCACAGCATGCTTTTATTAAAAATTCAATACGACGCATGTATCCACACCTAGTACAACGAACGGGGTTGAAAGTAGTATCTTCTGCATCACTACTTTTACCGTTTCAAATTTACCTAAATTGGTAAGTCATTTAACCGGACTGCTATTGGAATGAGAGATTATAGTTATTGGAACCCCAAGGCCGATTCAAGGAGTTTCGTCAGAACAGCTGGAATAGACCTGGACAACAGGACTAAAATCTTACGCCATACCCAAAGCACGAGACCAACATTGTCTGCACCTGCAAAATCACATATTGACACCGCATGAAATACACAGGTTCAATTTTCGCTCTACACCAAATTGCTCATATTGTGCCACAGTTGAAAATGTTAGCCATTCATAAATGATGTGCATAGTGCTACAACCATTGTTCTCCATGGTGTTTGCACTCCTTGAAAAGGTATGTACCCTTTAACATACAATGACTAATTATCATATTTTGTATAATAACCAGCAAGCAGAGAGAAGGCATGGGGAAGTGTGTATAACGCCCAATTGTTTAGTCTAATTTCAATTTCTCAAGTGGCAATTACAGGAATTGATAAGTGTGGATTCACGGTTTCAAGTTTGCCATGCCTAAGTAGGTTGGGATTAAGAGTGTTAAAGGTGTTTTCGAATCTAACAGCCATTTTTTGTGGTTATACGGTTATATCGCTGAAAAAAAAAGTGTTTGCATCAATTACTATTCATGAGGTGAAAAAAGGGCTGCGTTTTCCCAGTATGTATGTTTTTGCCGGCTGTCTTGGCCTGTGGTGTCTTTCAAGGGAAAAAGGATTTGAGGGATATGGGGCGAGAAGTAATGGCAGTGATGAGGTGTTTTTTTTTTTTCTTTTTTTCTTTTTTCTCAGAAAGTCTGTTTTCATATAAAGTGTTCTTTATGCATATTAAAGGAGTATGATGTTCGTTCATTTTCAAAGAAGCAATTGTATAGGGAAGTCAATTTTTATTTTGGGTGTAATAATAAAGTGTTTCCTTGATTTGGTGGTATTAATGGAGACATTTTTTAATAATTTTTAAAAATAATTTTATAAAACTGTCCATAAGTCCAGTATCAGAGAGAAAGTTATGACGATATCATAAACTAATGTGGGACTTCATTTCAGTCATTTATTTATTCTAAATAAATAGTAATAACGAGTATAATCTTTGATATGGTGGATATTAATGTAATGCAGTTGTAAATTTGTGAGAACTATAATTATTATAGTTGAATTGTGGAGTCAAGTGTGTACTATGATTAAAGTCAGTTTGCAGCACTTGTGCGACAAACAGCATAACTGTTGTTTATATTGTATATGCTTAGAGGAAATTAAAAGAATTAATGAGTGTGGATTGGCATTTTCAAGTTTATAATGTAAAGGCAATATGAGTTAAAGTGTGTACAAGGTGTAGTTTAGAATCTTGGAGCCTTACTTTGTAATTTATGCAATTATATTGTTAAATGTCGAAGAGACTATGTTAAATAGTATTCTTGAAGAGTAACAGAGAGAGGAAAATGCGTCTTCCCAAAAATTTTGTCTCTACCGGCCTTCGAGGTGAAAGAAGGCTTGAAAAAACTGAATCTTTGTCCTCCGGTGGCTTTTGCAGGAAAGCTGACTTGAGGGACGCGCAAAAATTAGAATGAAGAGGTGTGTCATAAGAGTTTTATGAATGTGAAAGGTGTGGCTTGTTCTTTTAATTTAAAGAAAAAATTACATAGTGATGTCAAATTTTCTATGGATGTATATAATACAGAGTATCTTTGAATAGTTGGCATAATGTGAGAACCATTGTAAAAATGTACAAAGGACCGCAATCAGAGAGAAAGTAACGAAGAGATCATGAACTAATGTAGTACTTCATTTCAGTAATATATATTAAATAAATAGTTACATGGTACTTACCAGTATAATGATTGATAAGGTTGAGATTGATGTAATATAATCGTAAATTTGTGTGCACTGTGATTAGTTCAATAGTGGTCAAGAAAATACACGCTTACAATGTATTTTGAAAAATGTTTTCTAATCTCTTTTATTTATTGTAAGAAATTCTAAAAGGTTGCATGCTTTGAATTGTTTGCAAAAATATGATTAATGTCACTCGTTGCGTAATGGACCAGTGTGGAGAGTTTTATGGTAAATGGATTTGATTTCATTGCCAAGAAGTAATAAGTGGAAGAGTACCCTCCAGTTTGAATTATATATATTATGTCTAGCTGTCTAAACGTACGGAGATGAATTTTTATTTATTGTTTATGTTTGGGGTTCTAAAAAGATGTATACAGATTAGCTTTAAGTTTTTTTGTATTGTTGTGTGGAAAATGTTATGTTGTATTCGTTTAGACCAATAAATATCCTTGAAATACAACACTGGTTATCAGGGCAAGTGTCACAGCACACAGTTCTTCGCAGCCTTCTGCGCATGGGCCTGCGTAGACGAAGACCGAGCCGGCTCCCAATGCTCACAGCAGGTTATCGCCAACAACGCATGAACTGGGCTCAAGACAATCGAGATTGGACCGTGGATGATTGGAAGAAAGTGGCATGGTCCAATGAATCAAGATTCCTGGTGCATCACGTAGACAGCAGAGAGCGGATACGCCGATTACTAACGGAGGCTATGGCACCTGGATGCACTGTTGGGCTGCAACAGGCCGGCTGTGGCGGTGTCATGCTGTGGGCAATGTTTTCTTGGGACACTTTAGGCTCCATAATCCCAATAGCACAATACCTGACAGCTGTCAAGTATCTGAATATCGTGGCGGACCGAGTTCAGCCATTCATGGCAACTGTGCTTCCTGGTGGTGATGGCCAATACCAAAAGGATAATGCGCCATGCCACAGTGCCCGAATCGTAAAGGAATGGTTCGAGGAACATGCTGGTGACTTTCTGTTAATGCCCTGGTCTCAAAATTCACGTGACATGAATCCAATCGAACATTTGTGGTTCGACTTGGAAAAGCGGGTTCGCACTAAAATCACAACCATTGTCCTCCAGTTCCTGGAATGTACGGAAACTGGAGGACCTGCTCTTGACATTGTGGTACCAGATACCCCAGGATGCGTTTCGCCGCCTTATGGAATCGATGCCCTGCAGAGTGTCCGCGGTTTTGTGGGCTACAGCTTATTAGGTAGGTGGTCATAATGTAATAGCTCATCGGTGTATAATGATGTTGAACTTGATATCATGTGACACTAGAAGGAACAAGATTCGTCTAAGTAAGAGTCAACAGGGCTGATACTTTTTATTATATCAAACAATCACACATTTCAACTAAAGGGCAAGGGTTAACAAAGAACTTTCCTTTCAGCCTGCACTCAAGCATGAAACAGACACTAGGATATTAGTAGTATATATGGCACATGGTCAACAAGAGGACTCAGGAAGCAGGCGCTGCCTCAGCCACAGGTCCACTGGTTCCAGCACTTCAGATGACATTGCATCGCTGCTTTCACAGCTGCTTTCACTGCTCTCTGAGGACACTGAAAAATCACACACGGAACAGAAAATACATTCAGAAAATCACGCACGCAATGTAACGGTAATGTGGAAAAACCACCTAAGGAAACAAAATTAGAAAATCAACCAAGATAAATGCTAAAAAAATGCACACAGAACATAATAACGTAAACAAAAATAAGAAAAGGTAAAATTATTTCGATATTCATTTCGATTAAAAAATATGTACCACGGAAATTAAACACTCCCCTTTAATTTGTTGTAGAATGAATTATAGATGACTTCGCTTATTTTGTTATTGAACTGCATGTTATTCGTCTCTTTGCAGCAAAGCCTTTGTTAGTTGTAGGGCTTACGAAAACCATCTTTGAATCGGCTAGCAATAGCACCTTTAAAAGTGTCACTAACCGTTCTCCGTGGTTCGATGATGATGCGCGTGTTTTCATTGTTTCAAATCGTCTCAACAAGTGACAGTTTCCAACTTAAACGTGTGCTTCGAAGAGATTTTCCAATTCAAACCATCATCGAGCGGTTTGGAAGAGCGCAGTCTGCGGCCAGATTTTCTATAGTGGAGAAGCTAATTGGAGCCATTTCTTGCTTATGCAGTAGCTTCCGGTTAATTGGGCCACCGGTTAGTCGGGGCAGACGTTTATTAAGGACAATTCTTGAGGAACATCCTAAATTAGCTTTTTGTTTTATTATTTGGAGTTTAACATCCACTATGAGCAACTTAATGGGTTATAAGCAGTTGTCTGTCTCTAGTTTAGGGTCACTGGTTCCAGGGAACTGTGAGACTGCACTGTTACACAACATCCATGCCTCACCAGCTGCACTATTACACAATATCCATGCCTCACCGACTGCACTGTTACGTAACATCCATGCCTCGCCGGGGGATTTGAACCCGGACCAATGGTCATAAGCGAGCCCTTAGACCACTGCGCCACCGGGGCTGCATTAGCTCTCTGGGATGAAGCTTCGCATAATTGTCACAGCCACTAAATTGGTCCAAAATGTTCTAATCCTTGTGTCCCGATTAACCGCAATCTACTGTATACTTTTACTTAGAATAGTGCAAAAACCACAACATTATTTTCGTACTTATTTCCATTCTAGTATAATTTGCGTCTCATCTTAGTTAGTGTTGTAACCATCTTGTGTATGTTATTCTTAAAAGTATTTCATTAATGGATATTGGATTACACAAATTACCAACTGCATTCAATGTACGTTACATTTTGTTACTTTTTCCTTTCGCATGATGCGAAGTCATTATGGGCCGCCCCGGTGGCGCAGTGGTCTAAGGCGTTGGCCTCTGATCGTTCGTCCGTAAGGGGTCCGGGTTCGAATCCCGGTCAGGCATGGATGTTGTGTTTGTCTTACGGCACTGGCTCTCTCCCTTCCCTGGAACCAGTGACCCTAAATTAGGGACGGGCGACTGCTTATAGCCCATTGAGTTGCTCACGGCGGTCGTTAAACCTCCAATCAAAAAAAAAAAAAAAGTCATTATGGGAAATTCACGTTTCGCCGTTCCGTTGCGTTTTCTTTTTAAACTCCCAACCTTCACTGCTGGAATCGGTATCACCCGACACCTTTAACTTGTGCTAGAATAAATTGCCCACGATTTCTGTTTTTAAATTATCGAATTGAATTACAGTACATTCCTGTTAATTGGGATACATCGGGACTAGAAAAATTTGGCCCAATTAACAGGCAGTCCCAATTATGCGAAGCTTTATCTCAAAGAGCTGATTTGGGATGTTCTTCAAGATTGTCCCAAATGAACGGCTGCACCGATTAACCGATGGCTCAATTAACCGGAATCTACTGTATTTGGATTGAAACTTTAGCTTGCACGAGAATAAAAGCGTACATGATTTCACTTGTTCAATTTCAGGTTGAGTATTTCTTATCCGAAATGCTTGAAGCCGGAAGTGTTTCGTATGATTTTGGTTTTTAGAGTATTTGCATATGGTATAACTATATATTTTCGGTTTTTGGAGTATTTGCATGCGGTGTAACTATAACTTGTTAATCGGACCAAGTCTAAACAATAAATCCATTAATATTTCAAGAAACTATAGTCTTTTTATTACAGGGTGTCCGAATAATGACTGTGCACTGAATGTACGAATTGCAGTAATGTAATAATAATAAAAATGTGAATGGAATTGCAGTAGAAGTGACCCGCCACGTGGTAGTGCTCCGTGTCTGGTAACCTTCATGTCTCCCCACACATGGCGAGCGCAGCTGTCAATTCATCCCTGAGCGCTTGATTGACGGAGGCAGACGTGTCAATTTATCAATCGTCTCGGCACAAGAACAATAGTGTTGACGATTGAACAGAGAACGTTTTTGGTGGAACATGCCTTTCGCAACTTCTACAAGTACACGGAGGAAGTGCAAAAACAGTTCGCTAGAAAATTTCATGATGCAGACATTCCCCACCGTAATGCGGTACGTCAGCTCATAGCAAAGTTTCGGGAAACTGGCAGTGTTCTGGATGCATCAGCTCATAGTGAAGTTTCGGGAAACTGGCAGTGCGTTGAGCCCATTTTCTTCGGGGAAACCATTAACTCAGAACGGTGCCATGCCCAGATTATCCAACTACTCATATCTGAACTCACAGAACGGGAAATCAATGAAGGATGGTTCCAGCAAGGCAGTGAAACACCGCTGGCGAATCAATACAGCTTCTGGAGGAATTCTTGGGAAATCGCATCGTCTCCCAGAGACTGTGGCATTCCCGGTCATCGGATCTGACACCACCTGACGTTTTTCTGCTGTGGGGAGCTCTGAAGGGGCACGTAATCCGCATACACTTCAACAGCTACAGGCTTCAATAGCAACCCACATCCAACAAATCACACCACATACCCTAAGAAAGGTCTTCATCAACATGCAGAAGCGTGTTCAGACCAGAGATGGAAACGGGTCACGGGTCAACGGGTCACGGATCAACGGGTCAACGGGTCGACAATTTCTTGAGGGTTCAACGGGTCAACGGGTGGACAATTTCTTAAGGGTCCAACGGGTCGGGTCCAGGTGCTCCTGGTCCGATTTTGACCCGGTTTTATTTCCCGTTTTATTTCTGAAAAGAGAAAAATATATTCCAAAGTAAAATGCGCGTTGTGGAATTCTGTAGTCGATACTGGTGCCCACGGGTGAAATAATGATTTGCCATGCAAAAATATTGTCGTTTCTTTCTTAGAGCAACGAAGATTTCCACCGACCGACGTCAGACACACTGACCATATCGTAAAAAGACACTTCCTTTGTGTTCTTTTACAGTGCGATTGTCCAAGGCAAGGTGCAGGCAAACGCCAATCGCCTGCTTCTCAGCTGATTCACTCTCTCCGTGCAAAGTTCACTATATGACTAACCGTTACTTTTCACATTGCATCTTTTACATTGAGCATTCAGAGGTTTTTGATTGATGTGCTAACATACCGTTCCCATGACATGTCATGTCGAAGTCAACTCCTCATTTGTTAATATGGATGGATTTAATATTAAAGAGGTTGAGAAAGGCGTCGAGACCTACAAATACGTGCTTGTTGAAAACCACAAAGGGAAGAGTGAATGCTGGAAATTGTTTCATCTCATTAAGGAGCAGTTGAATAATCATGTGTTGTTTGGCCTTGCTTGTTGTTCAAAATGTGGAAAGTGTGTAATTACAAAGAAAGATGTCGACGGTGTAATAAAGGATTATGGAACCAAAAATCTAACAGATCATATAAAAGTATGAGCACCCCCATCAAAGCGTGGAAAGAGTGAGCAATCTAAACACATTTTAAAAAATACATTTGTGTAATCGTAAATAATGATTCCCATTTGTAATATACTCCATGGTCGCGGTCATAGTCAACCATTACTTCTGGATTACGCAAAATAGTGGCACTAAAAAGGGCACTAAAGTTTAGCAAATAACCAAATTTTATTATTAAAAAAGGATTTCAGTTATTAAATAGCAAGCAGTTATTGGGATGAATATATACGTATATTACGTTTATATGTATATATATATATAAATTGAGTTTCGAATTTATAGTTTAAAGTAGATTTGTCCGGGTCAGTTACAGGTGCAGATCGGGTCGGGTCCAGTTACGTCCGGGTCCGAACTTTTTGATCAGTTTCCAACTCTGGTGCAGACATATCTGGACGTCGGTGGGACTCATTTTCAACACCTCCTGTAGGAAGCGGTCCGACATGGTAAGAGTTACTTTCATTGCATAGTTATTTTTCGGGCACCCTGTGTAATAAAATGAATCGACTCCCCAAAAGTGCCGATTGCTTCAAATAATGGACCAAAGTTAATTTTCACTAGGCATCAAATGTTCACTATGATGTCTCGGTGAGGTTTACATTCCCGTCAGAAAATGTAACTTCAATCAGAAGTGTAAAAAGATTCAATAAATTTCACGCACGTTTGGTGTTAGCAACAGGATGCACCGCGGGAAGACAAAAAGGCGGTGGAGAAAGTGTAATGATTTGGGCAATGTTCTGCTGGGAAACCCTGGTTCCAGTCATTCATGTGTAGGAAACTAAGACGTCTACCACCTACCTAAACATAACTGCAGACCAGATACATCCTTTCAAGGTAATGATATTCCCCTCTAGTGGTGTCTTCTTTCACAAGGATAATGTGCTATGCTAAACTGACCGGATTGTTCGAAAGTAGTTCACGGAACATGAGAAAGGTTTTCAGCTATTCGAAATTCCCCAGACATCAATTCAATCGAGCATCTGTGGTTTGTGTTGAAATAGCAAATCCGATCTGCGGAACATGAGGAAGACTTCCAGGTACTCCAGATTCCCCAGACATCCATCCAATCGAGCATCTGTGGTTTGTGTTGGAACAGCAAATCCGATCTGCGGAACATGAGGAAGACTTCCAGGTATTCCAGATTCTCCAGACATCAATCCAATCGAGCATCTGTGATTTCTGTTTGAACAGCAAATCCGATCTGCGGAACATGAGGAAGACTTCCAGGTATTCCAGATTCCCCAGACATCAATCCAATCGAGCTTCTGTGGTTTGTGTTGGAACAGCAAATCCGATCTGCGGAACATGACGAAGACTTGCAGGTATTCCAAATTCCCCAGACATCAATCCAATCGATCATCTGTGGTTTGTGTTGGAACAGCAAATCCGATCTGTGGAACATAAGGAAGACTTCCAGGTATTCCAAATTCCCCAGACTTCAATCCAATCGTTCATCTGTGGTTTGTGCTGAAACAGCAAATCCGATCTGAGGAACATGAGGAAGACTACCAGGTATTCCAAATTCCCCAGACTTCAATCCAATCGATCATCTGTGGTTTGTGTTGAAACACCAAATCCGATCTGAGGAACATGAGGAAGGCTTCCAGGTATTCCAAATTCCCCAGACATCAATCCAATCCAGCATCTGTGGTTTGTGTTGGAACAGCAAATCAGATCTGCGGAACATGAGGAAGACTTCCAGGTATTCCAAATTCCCCAGACATCAATCCAATCGAGCATCTGTGGTTTGTCTTGGAACAGTAAATCCAATCTGCGGCGGCTCAACCCGTAACTTAAAAGAGTTAAAGGATCTGCTGCTAAAGTGTTAGTACCAGATCCCACAAGACACCTTTAGAAATCTTGTAGCTACGATTTGTGGGCGCTTAACCGCTGTTTTGGCGTATTGTATCATATCCTGATTAGACAATACCTGAATGCAACATGCAATTTTTTTGCAAAACTTCTTCCGTGACGTTTAGAAGCTACAATCGTTGGTTAAGAGCTATTGTAGTGGGACGTGAAGGACCGTCACCATCATATTAGGCAGGTGGTCATAATGGTTCAGCCCTTAAGTGTATACTTACCGAGAAGTGTTATTACTGTGATGATTCCTAAACTGAACGATCTATCAAGAATTAGTTTAAGTACAAAGTTTCTCAAGCTTGTTCTAAACTACACTATATTGACAAAAAGTCACCGGACACCTAGAAGAGAAACACAACATAGCATTTATTGACATACATTAGTACGGTGTCGGTCGACTTTTGGCCCTAACGCATGCACTGACCCTTCGAGACAGGCTTTCGACAAGGTTTTGGAACAAAGCGATAGGTATGCGTTTCCATTCAGTACATAATGCTGCCGCTAACTATTGCTTAGTAGTAGGTCTTGGTTCCAAACTTTTTATGCGACGCTCTAATTCATCCCATAGGTGCTCTATGGGATTAAGATCAGGACTCTGTGCTGGCCAATCCACACACGATACGGAATTATCGTCAATCCACGCCGTAACAGTCTTTGCTTTACGGCTCAGTGCATTATCCAGCTGATACCGACAAGGCTCGGCTCCATAGTATTGCCACAGAGTTGGTAGGGCATAATTGTCCAGAATATCGAGGTAAACTTGCCGGTTAACAGGTTTGTCCACGATAACCAATGGGCCGGGACCATACCACGAAAAACACCCCCACACGAGTACACTGCCAGCTCCAAACTTGATCGTACGAACATTACACTGTGGTAAATAGCGTTCTCCCGGCTGCCGCCATGCCCACCCGCGGCCATCAGACTGATGGATCGTGTATCTGGATTCATCAGTCATTAGGACCCGTTTCCGTTGATCTAGGGTACACGATAAATGTTCTTGACACCATGCTAAACGACGAGTAGCATTCCGAGTGATGATGAAAAACTTATGAGCAGCCTCACGACCACGGTAAACCAAAAAATGGAGTTTTCTGCGAATGGTACGTGTACGTACTGAGGTTCCAGCATTGTGCAGTACTCCGTCGATTGGCTGTAACGATTCTCCTGCGGCTACGACGTCTTCTCTCACTGATTTTCTTTGGTCTGCCGGTATGTTTTCCAAGTTCAGGCACGCCATGTGTCTTCCACTTATTCAGTACATCCAAAACAATTAACTTGGGTATGTTTAAACGCCTCTGGGTTTCTCTTATGGACAACCCACTAATACAACACCCAACAATCTTTCCTTTCTCAAACCCAGTTCTTTTCCGCCGCAACATTTGCACTCAATCTCACAGTGCGATATGATCGCGGTCAGCTGCAGGTTGTTTTTAAACCGTTTGCAGCTGTACCGCTCGTCTTAACAACACAAGGGATCCGTTCATTTCCTTTTGAAGGGATGTCCGGTGACTTTTGTCAGTATAGTGTATATAAAATTAAGCTAGTTAATTTAGAGAATTTCGGAACCGGAAATGTAAAAGAAGGAATTCACCTAATCGATGGTGTCTAAATTTGGTTATACTGAGATCGAACACATTTATCGGAATATTTACCTCAACATTCCGCTGCGTGTCAGAGAATGCTTTTTCGGTTTAAAATCCAAGATCAGAAATTCGTCTTTCAGAAATTTCCATACCTCGAACCTATGATGATAACATTTACATTTCAGCAAATGTGTAGCAGACTCAACAATCTAAATTTTCAATAAAGCAAATTAGCTTAAGGCTGAATAGAAACGCATTCTACAGGTGGAATTTTTCGTGATACATGAATAAACGCTGAAGTGTCAGAAAAACTGGTACACCAGTCTAATACTTGGAATGTCTCCTACGGGAACACAGACTGCAGAAATACGACAGTCATGGACTCCACTAGCTTCTGAAAATATGCTGTAGGTAATGCACACCATACTTCCTGCAGAGCGTTCCACAATTCGGGTGTATTCCGAGGTCTCGGATTCCTGTGTTCGATAGCGCGGTGCATGGCATCCCAAATGTGTTCTATCACATTCAGATCTGGGGACTTGGGTGGGAATGGAAATACCCCAAACTCAGATGAATGCTCCTCTAACCATAGTGTGGCGTCCCGACACTTGTGTGGAGGTGCATTGTCCTGTTGGAACAGGCCCAATCCATCAGCATGAATGCAGGACATGAACGGATGTACCTCGTCAGAAAGGATGTGCACATAGCGTCGGCCGCTCACAGATGTTTGTAGACGTACCATGGGTCACAGTGAAGTCCAGCTGAACACACCCCATGCCATTACGGACCCCCCATCAGCCGGTACAGTTCCCTGCTGACAGGCGGGACCCATGGCTTCATGGGGTTTGCGCCACACACGAATCCTTACATCTGCCCGATACAGTTGGAAACGCGTCTCGTCATGTAGTTTCCAGTGGCGGTGTTGCCGTACCCAAGCGAGGCGCATAGCTCTGTGTCATGCACCCATCAAGGGGACTCGAGTTGGACGTTGTTTCCCAAAGTCCATATCGTGCAGGATACGTTGCACAGTCCGGACGCTTATGCTTGTTGAGGCTCCAGCATTGAATTCTGATGATACCTGCGAGAGTGTAACACGCCTATCGCGTGAAACGATTCTTGACAGCCGACGATGGTCACGTTCACCCAATGTCTTTTTACGGCCACACTGGTATCGTAGGTTGGAGGTTTTGCCGGAATTCTTGTAGTCACGGTACACCTTTGCAATGGTCGTCCGTGAAAATCCGAACTTCGTTTCAACCTCCGAAATACTATGGCCCATCTCACTAGCGCCAACTATGACACCGCGTTGAAAATCGCTTAAATCGTTATTACTTGTCATTCTCATGCCGAAAACAGCTCTGACAGCTGGCAAGGATGTATATCGCTTTATATACGCACTGGCGAACACAACCGAGTACGCGCATAGGTTACGTAGCAATGTATTTTGCATAAGCTCGTCTGTACCAGTTTTTCTGGCACTTCAGTGTATATACTCGTACTTTAGCTCCATTCTGTTTAAAAGTGAACGCCTCTATTGAAATGAAAATGGCACAAATAGCAACCCCATTATGCTTTAAACAAAACGAATGTTTGAGATTGCGAGACTTTCGTTCGATTGGCAAACTACATTCATGGGTCAGGTCGTTATGACCATCCCTGCAGTACCTAGCAGTGACGTAACTGATCACGGTGTTTTAGTTCCCCTATCCGAAATCCGTGCAGTGGGAAAGGGAAAGACCTGTTGCAGAAAAGATTTGTTCGACATGTGATATTGCAGATCCGAGCGGTCATTAAATTTTTGAGGAAGGAAGTTGTAGCGCCACGCAGTATTCATGAACGGATGGTCCGTGTGTACGTTGATGATGCATCTTCATATGTCACAGTGAAAAGATCGGCTGCTTTCTTTAAATGAGAGACTGCTTTGAAGACGACCCTCGCAAGGGACGTTCAGTGAAAGTGGCCACAGATGAAATGTGCCAGAAAGTGGAGGACCTGGTTATACCAAATCTGCAAATCCGTGTCGTACCGATTGTTGAGGAGCTGAAGTTAAGTACTGGTAGTGTTGGAACATTTTGCATGAGAGTTTAGGGACGTCAAAGGTCTATGCCAGATGGATTTCCTCAAATGTTGACACCTGAGATGAAGAATGATCGTGTTGAAACAAGTCGGGTTCAACTTGACCACATTAACCGCGATCCAGATGACTTCTATTCCTACATTGTGACTGATGATGAGACGTGGCTTCACCATTGGGGCCCTGATACTAAGCAAGACAGCATGAAGTAGAAACATCATGGATCACCCCCACCAAAAATGTTTAAAACACAACCATCTGCAGGGAATATTATGGCCTCCACTTTTTGGAACTCAGAAGCGTTGCTTTTAATTAATTACTTGCCTCATAAAATGACTACGAATGCTGTCTCTTATACCGCGCTATTGCTATAATTGCGTGAAGCCATGAAGTAGAAACACATGGATGGGGATGTCAAACCTGCAAATCCGTGTCGTGCAGATTGCTGAAGAACTGAAGTTAAGTTCCGCCAGTGCTTGGAAGATTTTGCATGACAGGTTAGGATGTCAAAGGTCTGTGTCAAATGGGTTTCCTCAAATGCTGACACCTGAGATGTTACGGCAAGAAAAATTGCGACTGGGCGTTATGCTTCTTCAGGACAATTCTCCATTCTACACCAGCGGTGTTTCCATGCAAAATGTGACAGAACGTGGCTTCCAACGGCTTCTCCACTCACTGTACTCACCTGATCTCGCACCGTGTGACCTCTGCCTCTTCAAAAAATATGAAAAAAGATCTGCGGGGCAGGCATTTTGCGGATGATTCTGGACTGAAGGAGCCAACGAAGTGTTGGTTTGAGGAAAAATATGAAACGTTTTCCGCAACAGGTTTATTTGCCAGCTCCATGATCGGTGCAACAAGTGTGTCGACGTCAAGAAAGACTGTGGAAAAATAAAGGTTCGTTTTTGACTTTTTTGTCTTTGAATGTTAAGCTTAGAACTTATTGAACACCCTACGTAGGTATACTTTTGTAGTAAAAAGAGAAAAACAGCCAATGAATAAAATTAAAACAATAATGTAGCCCTGCAAAAGAGGACAGAAAAATTATCCAACGGGTAGCTGAACTTCTTTCTCAAAAGTGGGGAGCTCAGACCGAATGTTTCATGTGTATTATGGACCTTCGATATTTCATGCAGAGAAAAGAGCGTACAATTTGCCATAATTGAAGCACCTTTCAGATTTCAGTGAAATCTATTCCACAAGATGATTTTTAGTGAAAATCCTTTAATAGCTCCTGTGACAGCTGTAGTTAAAAGTATTTCTGCATTTAATGTTACTAGGAAAAGTTAAATACGTTATTTAATTTTTTTAAAAAAAGGTCCACCCAAATTAATCACAGTGCCACCCACTAATAACTAACCAATTAGTGTAAAATTGGTTCACAGTCAGCCCGCTGAAACGTGAATATACATGTTCACTCGATGCTGTTGCCGAGATACGGTGAAAAATAATGCTGATGCGCGATTTTCGAATATGCTCTAAACAAATGAAAAATAGTTGCGAATTTCTGTCAGTATTCATTAGATAAAAAATGAAAAAAAAAAAAGATATGTGGCGTACACTTGTAAATCTCCCTGTTAGTTTTCTTCCCTGTAAGAGTTCTGTTATATTTTAGTTACGCTCTTCGTTTTCAAACGTCACCCTCGGAACTTCGAGTATCTTTGTTACGTTTGGCAAAACTGTTCGTTAGCCAGGTAAAAGGTCACGAACGGAAGTATTAAAAGTGACCGCAACAAGAGTTCGGCCGATTTTGGTGGATTGTTGGCTGTTACAAAATACGCCTCGCGTTTATCAACTTTGCGAGTTATAGTTTACGAGTTGCACTACCATTTATTACTACTGTTCGTAATTAACGACTGTTCTATTGTTGAAGTGATATTCGATTAACCAACCTACTACACTGGCTTCCATTAAGGAAAAAAACAGAAAAATCGCGATTATCTGTGAAAGAAGAGTTGGAAATGCAAGAAACTTGAGTATGTGACGTCAAATGTAATGCGGAGTCAATGTATCGAATGCAAATGAGTTGCGATTGCATCTGCTTATGCAAATGAGCCGCAGTATTAAGAGAATTTTGCCGAGGTGTGCGTTACTGTGTTTGCTGAGTGTAAGAAATGATTTTGAGGTGGCAGATTTGTTGTTATGGCTACGAGACATTATTAACAGATGAAATGAGGTGGAAGGGGATAAGAAGACTACAGGCATACCAAAGTCAGGTGGAAGTTGCAAGATGGCTGCATGTGAGTTCATCTGTGGTCCACAGATTGTGGAACCAATTTCAAAATACCGAGTCTGATTCCCTAAGGCACAGCGAAGGAAGACCCAGGGGTACAACATCAGCGGATGACCGATATCTCTGCGCTGAGGAACAGGACGTCTACCCCGACACAACTGCGTTCTGCACTTGCTGATGCTACAGGGAGAGGAATATCTAAAAGAACCAGCAATCTGAGGGCCCCTTAACCCTCGTCATAGGGGGAAAAGTTGGAATTGGGCAAGAAGTCTCATCAATTGTACTGAAAACCAATGGAGGATAGTGCTCTTCATGGATGAGTCCAGATTTGCTTTGCAAAGCGATTCCAGGCGTGCTCCGATCTACAGAGAACTAGGAACACGGAATTATCCCTCTGTGATTCCTGAAAGGGACACTTACAGTGGACGCACAAACCTCTTTGTGCTTCCAAGAAAAACCATGAGTGCTCAATGCTATAGGGATGATGTCCTTGACCCATATGTTCGCTTTTATGCGGGTGCCATAGCAGATACATTTCTCCTACAAGACGTTAACGCTCGTTCCCACTGAGAGAGGCTCGTAGAACAATATCTTCAAGAACTGATCATTGTCCGTATGGATTGGCCAGACATATTTCCCGACACTAATCCGATGATCTAGGGATGCCCTAGGAAGACTTGTTGCAACCTTCAGCATCCCTCCGCAAGAACTGGAGGGGCTTAGACAAGCTTTGCACAAACAATGGTAGTTGCTACCTACTGAACTCCTATAAATCATCATCAACAGCATGAAACATCACTGTGAAGCCTGCATTGCTGTGAGGAGTGATCACACTCTCTATTGAGGTGCTTTGACTGTTTCATTTTGACACCTGATTTTTCACTTGGTTCTGTATGTGGTTCATTTTTGTCGCAATGAAGTGTTTCTCACGAAATAGTTTAAGTCTCTCTTTAACGTAAGACATGATACAGGTTTTTATCAAATTTCGTAACATTTAATCATGTACTTTTTTGAGTCATCACGTTTTTTTTTTTTTTTTTTTTTCCTTAATTTATGGAAAGCAGAGTTGTGGCTGTTGCGTAATACAGAGGTGAAACACGTGCTAATATGACAAATCTACAGCGATACACTTCGTACATGTAGATTAGTCGGTTAGAACAGCTCACTCCGGAGGGAGGAGACGCGATTTCGATCCTCGTCACCGGCAAAGTTGTGTTTTCACATTGGCGCCCGAACTTAAAAATGGATCTATTGGCCGTTGGGTTCTTCGAAAAATGTGTGATGTTCCTTCCACACATCGTCTGGAATTAATGAAAGCTTCCTTCCTTGCTTCAAAAAAAAAATTAAGAAGGAAATGATGTGACGTACTACAGAGGTGTGAAGCACGTGTCTGCAGCGATACATTCCGTCGGTGTAGCTTAGTCGGCAGGAACAACTCACTTCGGAGCGAGGAGACGCGATTACGTTCTTGTCACCAGCAAAATTGTGTTTTCACATGTCTTCATCGTGAATTTTTGTGGAGAGCTATGTGTTGTGAAGTGTGTGTGTTATGAGTAAGGGTTTTTCATTAATGCTTCTTTCATTTGGACCCTGGCGTTAAGTTTGTTTGTGTTTCAGGCACTAAGTAAGATTGATACGCATGCACTCACAACGTTAAACATTATAAATAATATTGGTGGCTACTCACTGTTGTATATATACACATAATCCAGTACTTTGCATGATTCCTGTGTACACACCAGAAATTAATTTAGTTCTTTCCTTCTATTTCCTTTGTTTCTTTCTTCTGAATTTTTTTACATTACAAAGAAAAAGCTCAGATAATTTAAATTTTATGTAGCGGTGTTGTTTGATTAGGAGTTTATTTCCAGCACGTTTCGCGGGGAAGTAATAGTGTAATCGCTTCGTCAGTTTATTCAAATTTAACGTGTCGAAAAGTTTAAGTACTTAATTTTTTTACTATAGTTCCTAAATCCCGAAAGTCGGAATTTTGAGATCTGTGAAGTGACATGAATTTTTTAGGGTATATTAATTAGGTCACTCAGATTTTCGGAATTTTTTTTTTTTAGAAACCTTTAATTTTTGCTTTTGTTTTCCACAAATATCTCAAAGTTTTCGCTAGGAACGTTTTTGTGAAACTATTTTAATTTCAGTGAGTCTTTCGCGCGCTTTATGAAGCGCTTAGCTGACACAATTTTAGAAATGAAAAAAGCCGATTTTTACAATTTTGGGGGCGCAAAATGCGATTATGATATTACAAATTGACGACTGTGTCTTGTTTACGCTCTCCAACCGTAGGTTGAAGAAGCGTATATGCGTATTTGCTTTGTCCGTCCGTCCGTCCGCCCGTCCGCACGATAACTCGCGTAAAAGTAGTTCGATTTCAATGAAATTTTAGTATGTGGTAGGGGACTACCTGGGGACGAACCCTGTTGAAAATGGGCGAAATGGAGTCAACGGTCAGGACATAGGAACGGAGTCCATTCCATAGCTCTTATGCGTCATAACTTACGTAAAAATGCGACGATTGAGACAAAACTTTATCATGTTGTTCCGGAAGTATACTGAACCGGTTCTGATAAATATCATCGAAATGGGGTCAAAGGGGAAGGCATAGGAACGAAATTTATTCTACAGCCACTATCCTCATAACTTCAGTAATAACTTGAGTAATGATTTCTGGTATGTTGGAAAGCGTATCATAATCAAGGCGTTGCATGATTTTACTAACTTGTTTTGAAATTATAAAAGGCTACATTAAATACTCGTGATAGTCTGTAGTGAGGAAGACGGAGCCCAACAGTGTTAGCTACTGGAATGTGATGCGAAATTCTTCGAATTTAGTATATAAGCGACGGGTGAATTGGTGTACATCAATATGCAAGCTTCAGCAAATGGCGTAATGCAAGTAAGTATCAAGAATCATGGCAAATCAAACATTATTGTTGACATTTTAGAGTTAAGCATCTTGATTTACGTACTAAACGAATGTTTGCTCTTTCAAAACATACCGAAGTTCAAAATTCATTGTTCAGTATATTAAACTTTTCAAGTTAGTGAAACTATCTGGTGCTACCTAATATAACATAAAATATTCTCAATTTTTACACCACTCTGTTTAGTGTTGATTTCTTCCATGAGTCGTGGGAGTTTGAGAACTCTTCTGGAAGAGACTAACAGCTCTTTCAGAAGAGTTCTAAAACAGACTCCTAGACTCCAAGAGCCGCAATCCTCATAACTTGAGTTATGATTTCTGGTATGTTGGAAAGCGTATCATAATCAAGGCATTGCATGATTTTACTAACTTGCCAGGGTGATCCTTTTTAAATCACAATCGTAATAACAACCCATTCATTTTTGATTCTAACCTCTACTTGAAAACACGTGCACACCATATTTTTCGTCACCAGACCTTTTTTGCGAGAGGTGAATGGTCCATCGCTAAACTAGGATTACAGAATCAAGGGAAGAGAAAGAACGTAGGACAAAGAAAGAACCCATGCCTCACCAAGCCGCGAACCAGAGCCCATCTCGGACAATTATCCAGAAGCGGGCACCTCTAGCAACTCGAATATCCATCTGATTATTGGGACAGTGCAATTAAAAGGGATAGTTTTTTCTTTTTGGTATTTAAGGATACTCCAATTTCTATTCACGTATCTTGCCTTCCAGTTATGTCTTTAAAGCGGTACATAATGCAAAAAGATACTAAAAACGGTGTGTGTTGGCGCAAAACATATTGCCAAGGTTAGTATGTTTTTATGCAAAGCTTTGTGCTTTAATAAAATTTTCAAAAACTTTTGCTGTTTCCTTAAGTATGGTCACGTGCATAGTGTACATCAGCATTAATACATCCTTTAAACACACGTATACATGATGGCAAAATAATGTGCCAATGCGCACAATAGAAAATTGATTTGAAATATTTTGCTCGGCATGTTTCGATAGAAGCAGGGTCGGATCTTCTTCAGTAGTATAAACCTTCCGATCAAAGAAATGTACAGTACGCTACCAGAAAACACTGTGATATCATTAGATAAAATGGAGGATAAGCAGGATAACAACGCTAATGATTTCGACAGCAGAATACCCACATGGGGTATGTCTTCTCTAACGCACATGACCAATTCACAGAAATGACAGTGACGCAGCCAAAACGATGTCATCTGTATTTTTTAGAATATTTTTATTGGGGGTTTAACGACCACCGTGAGCAACTCACTGGGCTATAAGCAGTCTCTCGTCCCTAATTTAGGACCACTGATTCCAGGGAAGTGAGAGAGCCAGTGCTGTAAGGCAAACACAACATCCATGCCTCACTGGGGTTCGAAACCGGACACATCACGGGAGAATGATCAGAAACCAGCGCTTGGACCATTGCGCCACAGGGGAGACGTATGTTTTAGAAATGCGACCGAAACTGAGATCTTCAAATTTTCAAATCACATTATTGTTACTTTTTAAGTTCCAGTTCAAGCTCGAATACGAGCTTTTAGACTGGAACTATATTATGCAGCGGAAGAACACACTCAGTACCTTTCACTCAATAGTCAGGTTAGCCTTGCTGCGAGTTCAGTTACTCTGGAAAAGAAAATATTGCTCCGCCAGGGCACGGAAATGGAAAACAGAAAACATTAAATGTTTTTGCAACCATGAGATGAGGGTAGTGCATGGAAAATAGAACACATACAGATATAGCTATACGTAAGCCTAATTCAGACGACATTTTACCAAGTTTAGCTTTTTGTAGGTTCGGTTTACTCATATTCTTCTTTTTACAGTTAATAAACATTGCATACAAGATGTGACCAAAAAAGTATCCAGACTGGTTGCATAAGTTCGGAATCGCGCGACACAGCAGAAATCGGTTTGGAGCAGTCTGACATTGGAACGTATAACGCAGTAAATTTCTCCATCATTTTTGGTCCACGCCGGGAATCGAACCCGAGTCCACTTATTCCGGAACAATTCGCTCTACCAACTGCGTTCTTGCTGCTATCTGCCTTTATGTCGTGTGCGTCCTGCGAGACAGGCACGTCACATCTCCCCCTCCCGAAATTGGGCCGGGGGCATGGCCCACGGGTCAGCCGTGACCATGAATCTTTGCAGGCAGCCATCCGCTGTAGAACGTGCACTTGAGAACTCCCAGTCAATCTAGTGTGTGGAATACAACGTCACACACATTTTATTTTTCGAAGCGCTGAGGAAGGGATTCTCTTATTTTTCCTATCTCGCGGTGTGGAAAGAACATCACACCATTGCGAGATCTTGAACGGCCGGGTCATCCGGGAAGTTCGGGCGCCATTATAACGAAGTAAATTTCTCCGTCATTTTTGGTCCACGCCAGGAATCGAACCCGAGTCCACTTATTCCGGAACAAGTCGCTCTACCAACTGAGCTACGCAGACGTTCGTTCTTGCTGCTGTCTGCCTTTATGTTGTGTGCGTCCTGAGGGGCATACACATCACAAACGTACTATGCATGTGCCGCAAGTAGCGTTTCTAGTCCTCCGTGTGGAAAGCTGTTTGTCGCATTTGTCATGTCGGAAAAAATTGATCAACGAGTTTGCATCACATTTTGTCAAAAACCTTGACGAAACTTGCAAAGATACATACTTAGTTACAGAAAGTCTATGGGGAGGATTGTGTGAGTCTGGCAGAAGTTTATGAGTGGTATAAATGTTTCAAAGATGGCCGTGAAAGTGCTGAGAGTGATGAACGGTCTAGGAGGCCCGTAACCAGCAAAAGTGAAAACAGTGTCGAAATTTTGCTCACCACTGTGAGGGAAAATCGCAGAGTCACTTTCGTGAGTTATCTGAAGACTTCGGCATTATAGTTTCGGTTCAGTTCAGTCGATTTTCACGGACGAATTAGATATGAGACGCGTCTCAGCCACATTTGTACCGAAATGGGTCTCAGCTCAGCAAAAACAGGTCCGTGTTTCAGCTTCTAGTGACCTGCTTGAGTGCGTCGAAAACGCAAAAACTTCTTAAAAGCTATCATAACTGGTGACTAATCGTGGGTTTATGAGTGTGACCCCGAAATTGAGGCTCAGTTGCACAGTGGAAGTCCCCAAACTCTCCCAGACGCAAGAAGAATCACGACAGAGCAGCAGTAATGTCAAGACGATGCTGACTGTTTCTGTTTTCAGACATATGGAAATTGCGAATCATAAATATGCTGCATCAGGCCAGACAATCTACAAGGAGTACCACTGTCAAGTTTCGTGGCGTCTGAGAGACGCAGTTCGTCGCATAGGGCCGGCACTGCATGAGATTCGCAACCCCACCATGACAACGTGCCTACCCATATAAAGCAACTTGTGCGGCACTTTCTTGCTAAGCACCGCTTTGCGCAGGTCCAACAGACACCATATTCACCAGATGTTGATCTCTGCGATGTTTTTTCTTCCCCCAAAGCAAATACCACTTGAAAGGAAAAGGATTTCAAGCTATGGATACAACAGAATACGACAAAGCAGCTGTTCTCTATTTCAGAAGATGATTTCAAAATATGCTTTGAACAGTGGAAACAGCGCTGGGGTTAGGACCACTACGGTGGCGCAATGATCTAATCGCTGGCTTACGACTATTCGTCAGAGAAGGGTCCCGGTTCGAATCCCGGTGAGGCATGAGTGTTGACTTCTCTCCCTTCCCTGAAACCAGTGGCCCTAAATTAGAGACGGACGACTCCTTATAGCCCACTGCGTTGCTCACGGTGGTCGTTAAACCCTCAATCGAAAAAAAACTCCGCTGGGGTAAGTGTGTGATTTTGGAAGGGGACTACGATTAAGTTTCAAATGTGTAAGTCTTGTAATTTTCTTTAATAAATCCAGTCTGGACACTTTTCTATCACACCTTGTATGGAAGACTAATACATGTGAATAACCTGCAATTCTTTTAAGTAATTTTTACTATTTAAAGTCATTAAAAAATGTGTGGTGGTATATTGTGCAGTTCCTATACTGTGAATATACATAAAACATTTCTCCGTTCAAATCCTTTTTCATCCACAAGATTAATTTAATTTGATTCGTCACCAGATTTTTGGGCACATGATATTGGAGTGCTTTAGAAGGCCTGAAAAAAAAATGTGGAATAAAAATAGAATTTAGAATGCGAGAAAAGAAAATTACCCCAACCTTGGGATTGAGGCCGAGTTCCTTGCGTTGAGGAACATCTCATCAGGAATCTTAATCGACTACATTCTGAAGACTTCGCCACAGACAGCGTCGTACCAGAGTCGGGGACCTGTAAAAATGCCCAGCTTTGAAGGACGCCAAGTTAGTCCTTTTCACTTTATCATAAAAGCCACAAAAGGGAAGCAGTAAGCAGGGAAGACAGTGTAAAGAAGCTCAAGAGGGAAAAGTGCCAAATATATCATGCATGCAGGAAGTGAAGGGATTTTCTTTTGTAAGCACACCATTAGCCAGACGATCAGTACAGCAAAAGGCAACAACATACCACCCGAATTACAAGAAATAAAGTATAAAACCGGCATTAATAGCATTTTTTTCTTTAAAAAAAAACAGAAGAAACTTTCTCTGCGCAAATTTAGCAGAATACAAAGCATGCACTAGAGACTAAACACTTGTGTATGAGAAAGCGGAGCTCTATTTTACACATGAATAAAATATTTTTCACATATGCAAATGAGAGTTAACACATCCAGCTACCTTTAACACGAAAATGTCTTGATCATGCTTTTTTCATCGCAGTTGAATGTTCCGTCATACCTTCATTGTATTCCCTTATAAATTGATGCTCTGTCAGACCAAGACTTTTTTTCTTTTTTTGATTGGAGGTTTAATGACCACCGTGAGCAAGTCAATAGGCTATAAGCAGTCTTCCGTCCCTAATTTAGGGTAACTGGTTCCAGGAAAAGGAGAGGGTCAGTGCCGTAAGACAAACACAACATTCATGCCTCATTGGGATTCCAACCCGGACCCCTTTCGGACGAATGATCAGAGGCCACCGCTTAGACCACTGCGACAACACCGGGGCGAAGCAAAAAATTTGACAAGCATATTCTCGAACACGTGAAACCTGCAGAACGCCTATGACTCTCCGGTTGGTCGAGTAGTCGGAGGCGCGAGCCTTCGGCTAACCGTCAGTCGGAATAGGGTGATTACCCTGCCCTGCCGCGTCATTCCTGTCTCCTCACCTGGAACACGTTACCCTAGATTAGGGACGGGAGCTTTATATGCTGAAGGTGGTGGTTAAAACTCCGAAGGAATAAATAAGTAAATAAAGGTTTATATGAAACGATCATGCCCTAAATTTAAAGTCCCACTCTCTTGAGCACGTTTTTTGGCAGATCATCATGTTCAAGAGCAAATGAAATCTGCTTTGTCGTTAACAAGACCATGGCCTGATCATTTTGCCCTTAGAAAACTAAAATTTCAGTCACTTCATAGCGTAATAGCCATTTGCAAGTTGCGCGAATCCACATCCTTCTTCTCCGGATCCGAACGCTTACCCCATTAAACTACACCGACGAAGTTTGTCGCTGAAACTTGCCGTCTTGACATGTGCGCTGCCTTCCTCACAAGAAGCACGTTGCCTCTTGTACGTCACATATACACTGAAGAGCAATTGAATTAGAGACAGCTGGCGTTATGCAAATGTGGCGCTGTGGGCAGCCCTGTATACGGAAACGACATGGCGTATGTAGCGATCCGACAATATAAGGAGTGATACAACGGGAATCAGTAGGAGTCAGACGCAGTATGGGTAAGACGAAGGATCTAAACGCATTTGATCGTGGGCAAATTGTCGGGGCCCGACGAATGGGTCACTCCATCTCGGAAGTCGTGCAGGCACTGGGATTTTCACGAGCCACTGTTTCACGGGTGCACCGTGAGTACATCGAATCCGGTAAAACCATCCCTGCAAGGGCCAACTGCCGTGGACAACAGCGTGTGGATGAGCAGGGTGATCGTCGGCTAGCTCGCATTGTAACAGCGGATAGACGGGCCACAGTGCAAGAAATCACTCGGCAATTTAACGATGGTGCACAAAAACGTGTAAGCAGTCACACCATCCAGAACCATCTCCTCGCTATGGGGTACAGAAGCCATCGTCCCACGAGGGTACCGCTGCTGACCGCACATCACAGGGTGCAAATATTAGCATGGGCGTGGGAACATCGCCACTAGACCCTAGACATGTGGAAAATGTTGCCTGGACTGATGAGTCGAGATTCACGTTGGTACATGCGGATGGAAGGATACGAGTACGGCGCAAACCACATGAAGCGATGGATCCTTCTTGCCAGCAGCTGGTGGGGGTGGCATTCTCGTCTGGACACTGTTTACGTAGACAGAAATGGAACCTCTGGTACGTGTGACATCGTCTCTCACAGGTCAACGTTACCGGGATATCAAATAATCAGATTCAGGCCTTTTTATTTTTCAAGAAAGAACAAGAAAAGGGTAAGGTAAACAAGATGTTCCTCATGTTACCACTTTCTCCTATCTGCCTAAGGCTCTTAGTAGAATAATGCAGTGATTGCCTCAGGGAAACGTCGGGAGCTCAGTAGATGTCAAGCCTAGAGATAAGAAGTTTCGAGGAGTGATCCAACACCAATCCTTCTTTTGTTATTGCAAAAAGAAGGGAGAATGAAATTCGGAAACGAGCAGCAGACATTTTCGGGCGTTATGACATTCTGAGCAACGAAACATTTTGGAAACGTGGTCGTTAAAGGGCTAAGGTCACAAATGGCAGATACCCATCAAGAGGATCGATCAGCTAAAAGTGCGGACCTCCATGTTACAACCAAATATTCAAATGCTTTCCAACAAGAAGCAGTCACACCAAAGTCATTAAAAGGTTAGTTAACTTTAGAATTAACATATTTATGTTCAATTTTTGATATCAGTACATATTAAGATTTTTACAAAATAATGTAGATTATCTAATTGAAGTTTCTTGAATGTGGCCTTGCTAGACTACAGCTAACTTAATGCGGCCTTTCAACATGAAAAGGTTTCCGCTTCTGCCCTAGAGCAATGTTTCCGAACGTTTTGTGTTCCACGAAGCGCTTTCAACCAAAAAATATATCGCAACCCTCGCAGAATAATAATGACTAAAAATAGAGCTTCTCAAATTGAAATATACATTATACAGGGTATTCACCATGAGACTCCACTATTTTTGAAGTCTATTATTTTCTCATTTCAGATTTTAGAGCTGTGATTCTGAAGGGAACGGAAGCAGAGACTCGTAAATTTCACGTGAAAAAGTTGTAGTGCGCAGCAGAGTCGCCGTGGCGCTGCAGTCAATCTGCGAAAGTTACCATGGTAATTGATTTGAAACATCACGTACCAGATGCCATGAGTTCTGTGTCATTATGCTAAAACATGTATGTGGCAGAACACATAGCGTGAAACTGAACACAATCTAGACATCCTTCGTGCCACCAAAGGCTCCCATGGGGAGATGCACTGAACTGCACTGAAAATCTTTTACTAATATCATTTTCATGTTTACTAATAGCTGTGTATATATTTTCCTTCAAATGTATGTGCTTAAAATGTTGGAGTCTTATGATGGACACCCAGTGTAATTATAACTATAATTATAAAATGTAAAACTTTACAGCCTATAATAATTAAACCTCTAAATTTTAGAGGGTTTTTTTTTTCGTTCATGAACGAGCCTTGTGATATTACTGGAAATACGAATTGTTTCTGTAGCAGTGCTACAGTTCGATACTTGTTACAGCGGTGTCAAAGATAGGGTACTGAAAAATATTCAGACTTTAAGGAAGATAAATTAAAGGGAGGGTTGTATGGATTTCAAGTTCAACCGCAGAAGTGCTGCTATTGCGTTCGGCACTTCTTACCTTCCATTTCCTCCTGTGGAATAAATGGCAGGAGCGCGCGATTTGCGACAACGTATGTATGTCCCAAACACCTTAACCGCTCAGTCTTACTTTTGGCTCTTAGTGAGGGATTTAGTGAATAACATTCCTAAATGACGAAATGGCAAGGCTAAAAGAACAAGCAATTCACAGCCGTATACATTGAAAAATAGTAAGTTATTTTATTTTCAATTGTAGAGAGGAGACACGAGGCAGATTCGGAGAGTAAGTACCGTTCGGTTACTGAAGTTAAATGAGAATGTATTTGCAAAAAATACTATTTTTAGCTGATTCGCCATATTTTAAACTACTTTTCTATGTAGTTTCCGCCATTGTGGAGGCATTTATCGTAACGGGGCACACGTTTTTTTATCCCCCTCGCCGTAGAACAAGGTCACATCTGAAGACAGACGTCATTAGGAGAACATTAGATCTTGTTTACGTGTTGTTCTGTGTCTTTAACATGCTTAAGAAGATCGAGAGGCCCGCCGACTGTGAGATGAGTCCATAATTCGATTTTTGAATGCAAGAAATGTATAGCCGGCTGATATTCATCGTCCGATTTGCGAAATGTACGGTGAAATTGACATGAGTGATGGAATGGTGAGGAAATGGGTCAGACGGTTCAACGAAGGTTGTGAGAACGTACACGACGAGAAACGGAGAGCCTGACCTTCTGTATTAAAAGATGATTTGGTGTGTGCGGTTAGCGTAAAAGTTCGTGAAGATGGAGGTTTCACAATTTAGACGCTTTCATTGCATTTCCCGCAAATTTCGAGGACTGGTCTGTACGAAATTGTGATAGATCGTTTGGTTTCCAAAGGTGCAAGGAGCACAAAAGTAAGAGAGCTAGAGGGCGTTGACCTTTCTCACTCAATACAGTGAGCAAGGTTATGAGTTCTTGAACCACATCGTTACTGGTGGCGAGACATAGGTATCCCACCTGACTCCGGAAACGAAGAAGCAGTCCATAAAGTGGCTGCACACCTCATCCCCGAAAAACAAGAAATTCAAGGGGACAATTTCGAGACGCACGATCATGTGCACACTTTTTTGAGACAGGCAAGCAGTTTTGCTTGTTGAATTGTTAGCTAAAGGCAGAGTAAACTCATCAGCCTATTGTTATACCCTGGAGAAACTGCTTCGCGTGATCCAGAACAAAAGTCGTGGCATGCTTATTCTTGGCATTGTCTTGCTTCATGGCAAAGCTCGCCTTCACATTTCTGCACAGCCTCAAGCACCCATCACGTCATTTGGCTGGAAACAAATGAATCATCCCCCTACAGACCAGATCTAGCACCAAGTGTCTATCATCTGTTCTTGCCTGTGAAGAAGTTCTTTGCTGGTAGGCGATTCTCCAATGATGATGAAGTCGAAGGAGCCGTGTAGAAGAGGCTGCCTTCACAGGCGGCCTCATTCTACGACTGAATCAGATAAACACATACTGCTGTTAATAGAAATTGCAACACCAAGAAAAAAAAAAACAAGCAATCACAATGAAATTCATGGCAGTGATTAGTTATGGTACGCGCTGCAAACGATCACAATTGTATACCGGTTTGTGATGAGGAAGTCCAAAAAATTAGTACTAAGTAAATCCACCATGGACGGTGATAACCGACCACACCCATCGTGGGATCGAATGAAACAGAGTTCGGTTATTAGTCTTCAGTATTGCATTCCGTTCTGTTTCTGCACGCATCCACAATTCGTTGGTTGAGACAGGCGGCGAGGCCATGAGAGACGGTCGTTGCGCGATGACACCCCAGACGTTCTCTATAGGCGACAAATCTGGCTAGCTAGCAGGCTAGGAAGGACGAGCGACTTGATGCCTACAGAGTACGTCTTGGACACTACGTGCAGCATGGGGTCGGGCATTGTCTTTTTGGAAGACGGCTCCCGTGATCGTTTGAAGGTAGGGTAGAAGTTCCGCTTCCAACACTTTCGTGATGTAGCGTTGGCTGTTCAATATGCCTGTGATGCGTAGTAGGCGAGTGCGTGAATGAAACGCGATAGCGCCTCAGACCATCACGCTCGGCCTGAGACCGGCATGACGCTGCACAACGTAGCCTTCCAGATGCAGTTAACCACGGTATCTGCGACTAAGGATTTACCAGTCATGATGCATTAGATCGAATCTGGACTCGTCCGAAAACACAATACGCTCCCATTCCGCACTCCAGTTTCGACGTTCGCGGAATCCCTGCAAACACTGACGCCTATGGTTCAAAGTCAAGGGAAGTCGCAGCAATGGGTGGCGAGCAACGAGGCCTCTGTACAGCAGTCTGTGATGAACAGTGCTTGCAGACATCGGGCGATGTGTGACCATCCTCCATTGCTACACAAGTGTCGTGGATGGTGTTGTGCTTGACGTCAGTGCAAAACGGTGCAAGTGCCTTTCTTCCCGCTCGGTTGTGAATTTCGAGCTCCAGACCCTTCATGACGACGCGTAGAACCTTCTGGAGCCTTCTGCTGTCCATTGACGCCATGTACGCATAACGCGTGCAGGAATATCACGGTATAATGATCCACCTTCTCTGAGTCCAACAATTCTACCTCTTTCAAACTCCGTCAAGTGTTCGTATGATTATCTTGTCCTTCTACGCGGCATGTTTACATGTTAAAAACTGCGCACGATCGAGTTTAGTGATAGCAAGTTTAAAAACCTGCTCTTTGTACGCCTTCTTTTATACCCCTGGTGTGACGTTCCCAATGGCGCTGCGCGCGCCTCAGATTTGCATTTGAGCCGCAATTTTCATCATTTGCACCCCCCTCACCCCCCACGGTTCTCTATCCACTCGGCAAAATTTCGTACATATTCGAACATTTCTTCATGGTGTTGCAATTTCTATTAACAGCAGTGTAACATATTTTTCAAGTGCATCGTCGTTTAACTTTAATAGCCAAACGACAACTCTACGAATATGCTACCAATCAAAATATGCAAGTTGAACCACTCTATTTGGCGGTCACCTGTAAAGGCGGTCATTTTCTAACAAGAACTCTGGCTGACCTTGTTAGACAGGTTTCATCGTATCTGATGTATGTACAAGTAGAAGTTTGAAACAAAAATATTCTGAAGAATTATATTCTCGAAGTTTGATAAACATGAGTGAGAAGAAAAAGTACTAGAAGTCGGGATCTCTTCTCTTAAAGATGAACTCAGAACGACGAATTTGCTCCAAAGATCGGCATGCTGAGCCCCTATTCCAAAGTGTCATAAACTTTTAGAATAGGTGTTTAAACAGAAAAAATTCTGTCAATAGTAAGTCCCGAACTAAAAATTAAGAAAGGGTATCAACATATGGAAATCAAACAGCTGCGATTATTTGAATAGCAAAACAAACACGAAAGAGCTAGAAATCTGTTATCGCGACATCAAGATCAACGATCAAAGAATGAAATGGTTTTTAAAAACTGGAGTGGTTTTAAGATTCGAGACGAAGTGCTTTCCAAATAAGGCCATAAAACGGAAGTGAATATAGTACAGTGAAAGGAAGGTTTTCTAAAATTCTGTGGGTAAAAACAGGAAGTGTTCCCGAAACAAGTACTTGAGAAAATGTTAGAAGGTTTCAGATGTTTTGAGAAAAAAGTCCAGTGCGTTAGCGAAAGAAGACTTTTGTTGAATCACTTCTTAATACGAAGCTACTGCTTACAAAGGAAATTCACCTTAAACTGCATGTATAACCCAATCCGAAGTGTTTCCCAAACCTATAACCAAGGAAAGAAAGAAAACCATGTGTTTACTAGTTGCTCCGTTTCATAGCTCTACCGATGATGTGTTTTAAAATATCCTATCCGAACTAAGTCTTTAATGATTAGCACTAGTATAAATTCTTAGTTTCGCTTGGTTAGAGAAAACTCCTACCTATACTAACTGAACAACAGCGTTCAGAAGCTTAATGAATCCTACCAATCAAAAGACAACGACAAAGTGCCGCCCCGGTGGCGCAGTGGTCTAAGGCGCTGGCCTCTGATCATTCGCCCGTAAGGGGGTCGGGGTTCGAATCCCGGTGAAGCATGGATGTTGTGTTTGTCTTACGGCACTGGCTCTCTCCCTTCCCTGGAACCAGTGACTCTAAATTAGGGACGGGCGACTGCTTATAGCCCACTGAGTTGCTCACGGTGGTCGTTAAACCTCCAATAAAAAAACAAACAAAAAAAACCGACAAAGTTAAACAGACTTGAACTGTTTGTTATTCCACAGAGTACAGCGGACATTCAGGCTTCCATACTGTTATTTTAAGGCTGCTGTACAGAATACAGTTATGTGTATTATTCGAGCGCAGTCTCACGACTTCAGGTGCATTATGGTTAATATTCACTGAAAAACAGAAACATTATAACCAGCGCGTCTTTATGCAAATCGAAGCAACTGCAGGTGAATGACGGCGTGTGTGAAGGTCATGTAACGGTATAAATAACGCCTGTTAATCAATCAGTGTTTCTCTTGTTCTTCAGATGGTAAAGGTAGCGAACTTAAGCGGGTTTACCAAAGGCCAAATCTTAATGGCCACACGACTGTGTCAGAGCATGTCCGAGACGGCAAGGCATGTGGGGTATTCACGGTTAGCCATGGTTAGTATGTACGAGAAGTGGTCCGAGGAGGAGAAAAAAATATGAATCGCAGGCAAGGTGAGGGCCGGCAACGGCTGGTCCGATGAATCCCATTTCGTGTTGCACCATGTGGACAGACGGGTACGTGGGCCTCGTGTACCTCGAGAAGTGTTGGCACCAGGACGCAACGTTGGACGAAAACAAGCCGGTGAAGGAAGTTCACTATCTACCAACAAGTATTTGGACACCCCTACAATCGACGATATCTGGGGTCCTGATTCACGTCACGGCCGCCGCCGTTAAATACCGTGTGGGAAACAACAACGCAACCAGTCACATGCAAGATACCATGCAGTTCGGAGCTCTCTGATTTTGAAAAAGGTGTAATCGTCGGGTATCACAGAAATGGCCGATCCCTACGTGACATATCCAGCGAGTTGAAGTACCCAAAATCGACAGTGGCCTACATGATTGGCAAATGGAAGATGAGAGGTGAATTTCGTAATGTGCCCTGACCCGCCAGACCCACAAAACTGGGAGTTGGAGACCCACGGGTGTTGGCCAGAGAAATTCTGAAGAACCGCACCAAATCGATGGGCCACATCCGCGAGGAGTTTCAACAGGCATCCGTGAGTGTTCTTTCGATGAATACCATCCGTAAGCAAGCCCATCTGCTTGGTTATCATGGACGTGATGCCGCCCACAATCCTTTGATCACCAAGTCCAATAACGCTGCTCGGCTAACGTGGTGCAAAGAACGTCAACAATGGATGGTTGAAGCGTGGAAACAGGTTCTCTGGAGCGATGAATCAAGGTTTGCCCTCTACCGTTCGGATGGCAGGGTCTGGGTTGAGCGTCTCCCTAGAGAACGCCTCCTGCCGGAACGTATTGTGCCAACTGTGAAGTTCGGCGGCGGTGGAATTATGCAATGCGGGTGTTTCTCCTGGTATGGCACGGGACCCTTGGTCGCAATTCCTGGTAGACTCAACGCCGAGACCTACTGCACCATTTTGGATGACCATGTGCTTCCTACGTTGTGGCAGTTTTAAGGGGTGGACTCATGTTACTTTCAGGATGACAATGCCACCTGCTATGTTGCGAGGTCCATAATGGCTTGGTATGGGGACAACGGGGTTAATCGAATGGACTGGCCTGCGCAGAGCCCGGATCTTAACCCTATCGAATACCTCTGGGACGAGTTGGAGCGTCGACTTAAGGGGTGCCCCCACCGTCCGAAATCGGTGAAGAAACTGACTTGTCTTCTCCAAGCCGAGTGGAAGAAAATACCGCTAGCCGTCGTACAATGCTTGGTTGAGAGTATGCCCCGGAGGGTCGCAGCTGTAATTGGCACTCGTGAAGGCTCCACCAACTATTGAAGGTGAATAAACTTCGTTTTCCTTTCCTATCACAGGTGTCCAATTACTTGTTGGTAGAGAGTGTATAATGCTTTGGGGAATGTTCTGTTTGGAACCCTGGATCGTATCATTCATGTGCAGAAAACTATAACGTCTACCACCTACCTAAACTTCTTTGCAAACCAGGTACATCCTTTCATGACAACCGCATTCTCCTCTAGTAGTGTCGTCTTTCAGAAGCATAATGCGCCATGCCACACTACCCGGACTGGTAGAGAATGGTTCGCGGAACATCAAGAAGACTTCCAGGTATTCCAAATTCCGCATACGTAAATCTAATCGAGCATATTTGGTTTGTGTTGGAACAGCAAATCCGATCATCTGCTGCTCAACCGCGAAACTTACAAGAGTTCAAGTATCTACTGGTACCGTGCTGGTACCAGATACCACAAGACACATTTATAAATATTGTAGGGTCGATGCCTCGTTGGGTAAGAGCTCTTTTGGTGGCACGTGGAGGCCCAACATCATACACTGACGGAAAAAATCCCAACACCAAGAACGGGTTGTGTTAGATAAACGACAGTTGGTAGGCGGTCAGAGTACATCTGTAAGATGACGTCTATGTAAATTTCGCGCTCGGCGCATACGTGTGGCGCTAGTAGCGCCCCTCGGAACATGCAAAGCAGGTTTGCTGTAAATACGCACTGTAACGTTCGTGAGCGTTAGTTATCGTTGAGATTCGACGTAGGGTGTTGATGTTAGTCAAGAATGCCTTTAAGAAGACGAAGAAGCCATTATCAACAGCTCACGGAGTTTGAACGAGGTCGTGTAATAGGGCTACGAGAAGGTGGATTTTCTTTCCGCAATATTGCAGAACGACTTGGCAGGAATGTAGCCACTGTGCATGATTGTTGGCAGCGGTGGTCAAGGGTAAGTACTGCCTCAAGAAGACCGGGTTCCGGCCGGCCACGTGGCACTACTGAGAGGGAAGACCGCCGTGTACGGCGTATGGCCGTGGCGCATCGTACCGCGTCTGCGGCAGCAATTTGAGCTGCAGTTGCCACCACAGTGTAACAACGAACTGTTACAAATCGGTTACTTGAAGGACAGCTCCGAGCCAGAAGCCCTGTAGCGTGCATTCCACTTACTCCAAACCACTGCCGTTTGCGTCGTCAGTGGTGTCAAGCTAGAGCTCATTGGAGGACGGAGTGGAGATCTGTTGTGTTTTCTGATGAAAGCCGGTTCTGCCTGGGTGCCAGTGATGGCCGTGTGTTGGTTAGAAGGAGGCCAGGTGAGCGACTGCAACCAACCTGTCTGCGGCCGAGACACACTGGACCTACACCTGGTGTTATGGTCTGGGGAGCATTTCCTATGACAGCAGGAGCACTCTCGTGGTTATCCTACGCACCCTGACGGCACAGTTGTACGTCGGTCTGGTGATTCAACCTGTTGTGCTGCCATTCATGAACAGCATTCCACGGGGTGCTTTTCAACAGGATAACGCTCGCCCGCATACCGCTGTTGTAACCCAACATGCTCTACAGAGTGCCGACATGTTGCCGTGGCCTGCTAGATCACCAGATCTTTCACCAATCGAGCACGTATGGGACATCATTGGACGACAACTCCAGCGTCACCCCCAACCAGCATTAACCGTCCCTGTATTGACCGACCAAGTGCAACAGGCATGAAACTCCATCCCACAAACTGACATCCAGCACCTGTACGACACAATGCATGAACATTTGCGTGCTTGCATTCAACATTCTGGTGCTTACACCGGTTATTAATGTAAAAGCATTTCACATTTAAAATGGCTTTTCTCGCGCTTACAATAAGCTGTGATCTTGAAACCTTAATCGATTAAATATGTTACCTATACAAATGTATTGCCGCCATTTCATTCCTCTACAACTATTTTTTCGTGGTGTTGGGATTTTTTTCCGTCAGTGTATTGGGTAGATGGTCATACCGTCTTGGTTCTTCGCTGTATATGTATCTAACAGCAGGTAGCTTAGGGAATATGTGGTTGTTCAACGGTATTACAAAGGGAATTCAAAGGCGTAAAAATTGGTAAACTATATGAAACTGTTCTTCAATGGACAGTGAAAATGCTCTGATCTACACTGCTGGCCACCCAAAATGCAAACCAAAAAGAAGGAAGCATCCGATTGGCCTGAAGTTCGCAGCATGCGTCGCCCGTGTGAGGACATGCAAACGATTAGCATTGCAGGGCATATGCAAATCATGTGCGCCCGGTACGCCTCCGAGAAGCACTATAAGAAGGGTGCACAGAATTCGGGGTGTAAGTAGTGGGAGTGTGTTGTGCTGCCGGACCTGTACGTGGAAAGCTTCCTGATGCCTCGTTGCAGAATACGGCAGTCATTCCAGCACGTTTCGGAGTTCGACAGAGGACGAATAGTGGCTTATCGCGACAGCGGTTTATCGTACCGAGGAATCGGCGCCCGTGTGGGACGACATCCAGCCACAGTGAGGCGAGTATGGATTCGGTGGATACAGGAAGGACGGACGGACCGACGAGAGCGATTGCCGCAACCACGGCACACTACCGACCGAGAGAACCGGCATATTGTGCGGCGGGCATTGACGGCACGCACCGCCACATCACGAACGTTAAAGCAGGAATCAGGGTGTGTTGCGCAACAACCTGTGTCAGCACGTACCGTTCGGCGTTGTCTGCAGGAGTGGGGACTTGTCGCACGGCGCACATTTCTGACATTACACCACCGGCGAGTAGGGCGGCAGTGCGCCGTTGAACGCCGCACCTGGACTACGGAAGGGCATGGCATTGTCTTCTCCGACGAATCCCGCTTCTGCCTGCAACACCACGATGATCGGATCCGCGTGTGGCGGTACCGCGGCGAGAGACTGTATGACGCCGGCATTATGCATCGCCATACCGATCCGTCGCCTGGCGTTATGGTTTGGGGTGCAATTGGATATGACCCTAGCACCCATTTGGTACGCATCGCCGGTACACTCAATAGCCACCGCTACGTCTCCGACATTTTGGAGCCTGTAGTCCTCCCTTACCTGCAGGACCTGCAAGCGGCTACGTTTCAACAGGACAATGCGCGCATGCACGTGGCACGCATCGTGCCACAATTCTTCACGGCCCACCAGGTGTCACTGCTGTCGTGGCCCGCCTGTTCTCCCGATATGTCGCCCATGGAACACGTCTGGTCACTGATCGGCAACCAAGTGGCCCGGCAAGCACCACCCGCGGCTACGCCTGATGAACTGTGGCAACGTGTGGAAGCAGCCTGGACCGACATACCCCAAGCCCACATCCAAAGCCTCTTTCGTTCGATGCCGCGCCGTGTAGCGGCCGTTATTGCCAGCCATGGGGGCCACACGAACTATTGATGTCTGCGTGTTCCACAAGTCGCCATGGGCCTGTAAGCTCAATCGTTTCATCTTTGTGTCTATTGTTATGTGTCCAGTAAATCTGGCTTTGCTATCTCGTGTCCTTCTTGGTGTTGCATTTTGGTTGGCCAGCAGTGTATATGAAACTGTTCTTGAATGGACAGTGACAGTGCTCTGATCTAGAAAGTTGGCCTTTTCATGCTATGCAAATTTTCAGTATCGGATCCACCGCGTTGAAGGAAAATTGTTAAATTGGTGTGACTTGGCACTTTGTTAAATTTTGAAACAACATGATCTGTGACCATCGTTGTGAAGATCCAATGAGCTGATTTGTAAGTCGATGTTAAGAATTAACCAGGAAGCAACATAAAATGATGAAGTATGTCATATACGAAGACTCTACGGACTTAATTTTGACGCCGTCAGTGATACATAAAAACATGATTACAAGGTGTAGTCAACTTACCATTACAAAAATAAACATTATCGGGTCGAGTTCTAGAATGTACATAATCGCATTGGGTTTCGGAATGTCTCCAGCTGACTAAGCGGTTAAGCTAATAATATACAGTATTTATTATTAGCTTAACCGCTTAGTCAGAAGTTTAGCCATGGAAGTTGTGCATGTTTTCCGGTGGTGGTTTCCTCATTTTCCGGTAGCCAGTAAACTTAAAGTGTGCATCAGGAACTCGCACAAGCTTTAAATGTGCATCAGGAACTCGTACAAGCTTTAAATGTGCATGAAGGCGTTAAAACATTTTGGCTGTCACTAATGTAAGTCTTCAAAGTGCAGAGAGAATTTCAATGAACGGTTTACATAGTTAGCATGCGAGAGTACGCGGTTCTTCAACATGACATCCCTACATTACAGGTATATGGATATCGCTGGCTTGGATCATTGAGCACAGATATCAATTCAACTTATTTTGGTGCTTGTTTCGTTTATACGAAAAAAAATGTCAAGGTTGACTTTTTAATGATTTGACAAAAGATTTAATGATGAACTTTAACTAGAAGGCGCCAGGAGGGAGAGTTCTGTGCAAAAAGTCTAGGCAAATGAAAGCTTCAGAAGACAGGGCTGTGTGCAAAACTTCAATTTGTGTTAGAACTTCAGAAGAGAAGTTTATGCACGAGAAGATTAAAGGTTTGAAAGCTTGAGAAGGGAGGTTTCTGTGCAGGACGCCTGATGGTGCGAAGGGTTCTGAAGGCAGGACTCTGTGTAAGACGTCAACTTGTGTTGGGATTTCAGAAAAGAGGTTTATACACAAGAATAGTAAAGGTATGAATTCTTCAAAGTCTTTTTGATGCCTGCTAGTGTGAAGTCTTCAGAACGTAGAGCTCTCTGCAAAACCGCTGGTGTTATGTGTTCCTTTAACTTCCACACAGAAAAAAGCACGTCTCTCTAGATTTCAGCAATATGCACATAGTCACGGCTTGAAATTTTTAATGCTGGTTCACCAGTCAGGCAAATATCTCACTCGCCAGCTGAAAATAGGCTGCCCCGCATGTGTGCCGATTTTGTTTCGTGTTTTAAAGTTTGATTTTTAAGAAAATTATACACATCTCCCCATTAATATTTTATTGCTAACCTAATTTAAACGATTAACCATTGTACAATAACCAAACTCAGTTTTCTCCCTCTAGAGTAGATGATGGAAGAATTCTTCAATGTTTTAGAGCTTTACTAACATCTCCGCGGAAATACGAATTCCCGCGTTTGCCCTTTGACTTACGACAGCAATTGGCTAAGCGGTAGCTCGCGAAGAGCATGTGACTCTTACACTGCCTATCTTTTCACACAGCGTTTGGAGAATCATTCTACCAGGCTTGATTCTTCTTGCCTCGCGTTCTTTGTAAAGCGTAACGTGCCCGGATGTTTTGACTCCGGGCATTCCCTGTCCAGTTTCTTTCGCGGAGAAACCGGTTTCTCATTTTGGCACACAATCACGCATCACTTTTGTGAATTACAATAAGCTTTATTAAGAAACTGGTAGTTTTACGTATCCAACAGTAGGCCTAATAACGTATAAATAGTTGCCGATTGAATTTAAAGTGCTCTACTGAATGTTTTACTCGTCAACTAAAACTTTTCACTCGTCACGGACGAGCAGACATCCGCATTTTTTAAGCCGTGTACATGATACTTAGAAAGAGTGAGCGAATGTCGTTTACAAAGATAAGGTTTGATGTCACTAAAATTATCCAATTTATTATCATTAAAATTCAAAAGAAATATCTGAGAAATCGACATTATTTTACATTTTATAATGTACAAGTTTGTCTTACATTTTATAACGTACAAAATTCGGGCCCTCTCACTCCGGAGTAAGTCGCTCTCCCAACTGAGCTACGAGAAAATGTGCTCTCACTGCTATCTGCCTTTATCTCATGTGCGTCCTGCGGTGCAGGTCACAATTTCTTCTTTACTTTTGATCTTCACTGCGGTTTTGCTCTCAAATACTTATTCCTTATAGCTATTGCCATTTCACTGATTATTTGGTTAGTTCTTATCTTATTTATTCCTAGTTTTAACGTATTTTATGCAAAACAGAAATTCTGTGCAAACTATGAACATGCCACGTTGGTCACAAAAAATTAGAGATATTGCAATTTCGAAGGGAAAGCGTGGTGCTATTCGAAGTTGCGTGATATGTAAATTAGTATCATGACAACACAGAACGTGACATGCGAGTTCCTATAAAAGTACTATGCGTGAAGTGGAAAACGGGTCGCTTCGCCGCTGGGTCTAGAAGTTTGCTGAAAGCCTTTAGTGTGATATTAACCGGAAATGATGTCCAGACGACATTTAAACATTGATAACAGAAATAGGGCTGTTGGCATTTAACAAACAGGTGAGCGGCCAATCGACGTGTGTCTGCCGCTTTAGGAGTTTCGTAAGTCGGAAATATCAAATAGAAGCCATCGTTCTTTCCACGTTTATAAGTGAGTCACGGAAAAATTTCTCATCTGCCGCCACCGGGAATCGAACCCAGAGTATTCCAGTTACGCGCCGGATATGCTTCCACTGCACCACAGCGGCCTCGAAATTCTCCAGACTCACAAACGACAAACTGCCAAACCACATGGCAGCGTTGCTTCTTTGGAGTCCTGCACAATGCTGGGGATTCACCACAGATGGACAGCAGCATCTGAACAAACAACTAGAAGGCGAAATGTGAAATTTTTCCGTGTCTCACTTATAAACGTGGAAAGAGCAATTACTTCTATTTGATGTTCCTGGTCCACGTCAACTCTGTATTTATCATTCATTCGCCTTCTAGTTATTTGTTCAGTTGCTGCTGTTCATCTGTGGTTAATACCCAGCATTGTGCGAGGCTCCAAAGAAGCAACCCTGCCATGTGATTTGGCAGTTTATCGTTTGTGAGTCTGGAGAATTTCGAGGCCGCTGTGGTGCAGTGGAAGCATATCCGGCGCGTAACTGAAAGACCCTGGGTTCGATTCCAGGTGGCGGCCGATGAGAAATTTTTCCGTGGCCCACTTTTAAACGTGGAAAGAGAGATGACTACTATTTGATGTTCCTGGTCCACGTTAACTATGTATTTATCAGTCAGAAATACCCTTACAGCGGCAGACAGTTCTGGTCTGGGCAGGAGTGTGTTTTGAAAGCCGTACTTCCTTGTATGTTTGTCAAGGCAACATGAATGCCTCAGTGTACCGAAACGAGATCATGGCGCCCATTGGGACAATGCTTGACGCTGTTATTGGACACCTATTCCATTTTCTCGATAATAGTGCAACCAGTTACCGTACCTGAATCGTGCTTCAGGAGCTGGGAAATCCTGGAAATGAATCGTTACAGCTGCCTCCTGGGTCTCCTGATCTTAATTCTATTGAGAACATTTTGGACGCTGTACAGCGGCGTCTTCATAACCATGTTTCATACCCCAGTACACTTGCAGACCTCAGTAACGTGTTGCCCGTAATATGAGACGAGCAGACACTCATGAATAATAGCATTGCAAGCATGCCTCGAAGGTGTCAAGACGCGATTCGACACGGAGGTGGTGCTACCAGGTACTGAAATCCAGAGGTATGGATGTTCTCCGAAATTTACCATTTTGTGTATAATATACTGCAGAGCTACTTTGTGTACAGAAATCGCATAATAAATTGTTTATGTAAACGCACTCTTTATCGTTTGTGTTAGGTAGCATCAATGGTGTTATTTCAATGCGTGTTACTTGAGTCAGATACATACATCCTTCATTTCAGCAATATCCCTAACTTTTTGTGACCAGTGTATAAGGAAGATGTGTTCCTCTGTGTGATCGTGTCAGTACATTGTGAATGTTGTAAGCCATGTGTAAAATATAATTTATGGTCCAGTGGTACAAAGCGTTGGCTTCTAGTCATTCGTCCGAGATGGATCCGGGACTGAATCCCAGATAAGGCATAGATGGTGTGCTTATCTCATGACACTATCCCTTTCCTGGAACTAGTGTCCCTGAATTATAGACAAGCGATTGCTTGTTATAGATTATTGAGCTATTCACGGTGGTCGTTAAACACCCAAGCAAAAAATCATAATATAGTGATTAAATGTACCATTGCCTAATTCCAGAAAAAAAAAATGCAACAGCTCAAAAGAAACGAATTTGGCTAACGAGCAGTTGTTCATTTGAGTTTGTCAAGAGAACAAAGCTTAATGCGTCGTTAATAAATCACATGCAACGTACCAAAAGTGTAAGAGATACAATCCGTCTCACATACTCAAACCTTTTACGATACTGATCATTCATTAGCTACAACAAATGATTACAAACAAGGTGGAATGCCTCCCGTTAACATTTTCTTATGCACCTCACCAACTGTTTAATATGCTTCGCCTGGGGCTCCACAGCCGGATGACAACAAGGGTGCACATGATGACGCCCTAGTCATCGCAAATAACGCCTCACATGGGCCAAGAAACGTCGGCAATGGACACTCGACAGATGGAAGAAGGTCGTCTGGAGTGATGAGTCCCGTTTCCTGCTGCCCCATGCTGATGGTTCGCATATGGCGTAAACAGCATGAAGTTCTATCCCCTGGAGGTGGTGCTCTGGTCTGGGAAGATTTTTCCTGGCGAACTCAAGGTCCGTTGGTTATCATTCCAGAAACACTGAACGGCACACCCTAAAATGACCTGTTAGCCGACCATCTCCATCCATATCTGCAGGTGGTTTACCCGGATCTCAGTGACATCTTTCAACAGGAAAACGTACCGTGTTATCGGGTTTGTATAACTACTGAGTGGTTGGAGGATCACGACAACAAATTCGCCACATTGCCTTGTACCCCCAAACTCCCCTGACTGTAACCCAATTGAAGATTTGTGGGATATGCTAGAGGGATGTATGGAAATTGCTGATCCTCCTCCACGGAGTGAGCGTGAACTGGCGAAACTGCGGCAATGGACATAGGTCACGGCACGCATGGAGGATGTTGGACACCTTTCAGAATCTGTTCCTAGGTGTCTGCGAGTCGTGATTGCACAGAAAGGTGGACCAGTGCGTTAGTAGGTAGGCGTTCCTAATGCAAAGTTAACTCAGTGTAGATAATTATTATTGCACCTCTATGAGAAGGGTGCCCTCCTGTTCGGTGACGGAAAGCTGCTGAAGAAAAAGGGCTATAAACGGTTGTAGACGCGTGGTCTAAAATCAGTTACCTGGATGGAAAGCTATTGCTATCTTATACCACGATCTGGGGCGTTGCTCCAGTAAAGCGCGTATAGTTTTCATTTCAACAATTGTGCCCCACTTCGAACTGTGTTAAACTTGGAGTTACCACGAATAACGATAGATTGTCTTGAAGAAAAGCCTTACTTTACTCTTGCTCGGTATTGTAGAAGTGTAACAATCGCGGAGGAGATGATAGCCTAACCTAGAAAGCCTTTCTGTTATTTAAATTAATAATAGCCACTAGACTCTTCATCGTTTGCCCCTAGAATAACATGATATGGTGAATAGAAAAGAATGTACTTGCTTTAACACGAACAACCTGTGACGTGCCTGCCCCACAGGACGCACACGACATAAAAAGGCAGATAGCAGTGAGAAGAAACGTCTGCGTAGCTCAGTTGGTAGAGCAACTTGTTCCGGAATAAGTGGGCTCGGGTTCGATACCCGGCGTGGACCAAAATGACGGAAAAATTTACTTCGTCATATTGGCGCCCGGATGACACGGCCGTTAAAGATCTCGCAATGGTGTAATGTTCTTTCCACACCGCGAGAGAGGAAAAATAAGAGAATCCCTTCTTCAGCGCTTTGAAAAATAAATGTGTGTGATGTTGCATTCCACACACCAGACTGACTGGGAGTTCTCAAGTTTACGTTCTTCAGGGGGTGGCTGCCTACAACGATACATGGTCCCGGCTGACCCGTGGGCCATGCCCCCGGCCCTCTTTCTGGGGGAGGATATGACGTGCCTTCCCCGCAGGACGCACACGACATAAAAAGGCAGATAGCAGCGAGGACGAACGTCTGCGTAGCTCAGTTGGTAGAGCGACTTGTTCCGGAATAAGTGGACTCGGGTTCGATCCCCGGCGTGGACCAAAATGACGGAGAAATTTCTTTCGTTATAAACCATATAAGATCAACTGGTACTAAATAAGAAACTGGATATGTTATACACAAAGAGAAGTATCCATTCCGGTTTTGAGGGAGAAGGAAGTCCACCATGAGCAATACTCAGGGCTATTAGCGGTCGAATGAAATTATAACGAAACTTGAAACAAAAAATCTGATGGAATAGTTATCGGACGATTTTCAATAACGTTGCACATGTTTGTATTACGACTGACTGTTAAGGCTATTTTTAAATCTTATACTCACCAGTCGTTGAAACGGATTTTCACATTCTGGAATATAACAAATGAACCAAAAATCTAAAAATTACTGACTCGATAGGAAATGCATTAAAATTTAACGTATGAAAAAGAAACCGCGAAAAATCAGGGCATTTACATTGAGTTAGCTTTGCATTAAAGAAACACTGCCCATTTTACATATTGGGAACGATAACGAAGTACCACGTGATATCAACGTCACGTGCGACTACTATACATTGTGCACACCTATCCTCTGTATGTAATCAGTAAACTTATGCCAATAATGGGGAAACGTGGTGATGTAAGCCAATTTGACTGCGGCCAGATAATTGTATCAGGACTGGATTAACCACGCACAGACATCCAGCAGGAGAGCTCACATTGGTTGATCCCAGAGGTGAGCATTGGGTGTCACGACTGGTATCTCGACAACGACAGGCAACAGTCACCCAGCTCACCTACCAGTACAACAGCGGTACAGTTCGACCTATTCCCACACACACCATGTGCCGTAACTTTGCTCCAACTGGGATTTAACAGCCGGAGGCCAAAGAGGGTACCTATGATGACTACTAGTCATCGCAAAAAATCCCTCGCACGTTTCGCATGCCATCTGCAGGAGGTTCATCCAGACCACAGCGCTATCTTTCAGCATAACAACGCACCGCGTCATCGGTTTCGTTTAACTACTGAGTGGTTCGAGGAACACAACTACGAAATCGTCACATTGCCTTGGGCCTCAAACTTCCCTGACTATAACCCAATTGAATGTTTGTGGGATATGCTAGAACAGGGTGTGAGAACTGCTGAGCCTCCTCCACGGAATGAGCATGAACTGACGGAGCTATGCAGCAGCAGCCATGGGTCAAGTTAAGCATGTCGGCTGCTTAACACCTTGTAGAATCTGTTCCTAGGCATCTGTGAGCCGTGATTGCGCAGAAAGGTGGACCAACGCGTTATTAGCTAGGTGTTCCTAATGCAAAGCTAGCTCAGTGTACACAGTCGTATCAGAATAATGTGACCACCCTCCGGAATCACAGTGTACACACCCACGTGACAAGGTCAACCAAACGGGGATATAAGCTGCCAGTGCACGTGACAAGGTCGACCACACGGAGATATAAGCAGCCGACCGGGACAGATGAACCATAATGCGTTAGGTGAGCACAACAGGCAGAGGTAGTGATTTGACGGACGTTCAAAAAGGAATGATCGTCGGCTACCGCGCCAATGGTGGAAGCATCTCAGAAACAGAAGACTTCGTGGGCTGTTCGCGAGATGCTGTAGTTAGGGTGTACCAAGAATGGACCGCTGGCACAGATAGTACCTCCCGACGTCATGACTGTGGAGCACCAAATGCTATCAACCTCAGGAGAGAACGTCGCCACCGCCGACTGGTAAAGGGTAACCGACGCGCAGCAGTGAGTAATTGACCTCGCAAATGAAAGCTAGGGCACCCAGATACGTATCACCGATAACAATAGAGCAAACCCTGTTACGCATGGGTCTCCGGAGTCGACGCTGCATCAAGATGCTAATGCTAGCCCAGGTCCATCCGCTACGACGCCTGCAGTGCGCATGGGACTATTGTCATTGTACAGTGTAAGAGAGGAAAAGGGTTGCCTTCTGCGACAAATCGAGGTTTCTACTCTACAGAAGTTACGGGCGGTGGCAGATACGGCATCAGACACAACCAACACCTGGACACGCTTGTCGGTCAAATACAGGCCAGCGGTGGCAGTGCGCATGTCTGCGGGATTTTTCCTGGTATGACCTGGGACCGCTGGTAGCACTGAATGGGTCCCTTAACCCTAATAGCTGCCTATCCATCCTCGCTGACCACATGCATCCCTTCATGTTGGGCGTTTACCTTGGTGGTGGTGGTGTTTACCAACAGGACAATGCGCAGTGCTACGTCTCTAAGAGGGTGCCTGACTGGTTCCAGGAACACCACAGCGATGTCTCCGTTCTCATTTGGCCGGAAAAATCTCCCGACCTCAATCCCATAGAGCACTTGTGGGGACCATTTGGACAGACAGGTTCGACGTGCCGACCCACAACTACGCCATCTCTGGGACCTTCGTGTTCTACTGCAGTCCGAATGGGAATGGGTGCTTCGGGCAACCTTCCAGGATCTCATTGCGTCCATGCAACGCCATCTCACCGCTGTCGTCCGGGCCAGGAGTATTATTAACATTATTAGGTAGGTGGTCATGTTATTCTGATACAACCGTGTATATGCGCAATAATAATTGCAATATAACGATATTTAGCTCCATCTACATTCTGTAAATTCGTTAGAAAGAAAATAAAACATTACAGTAAACGTTCGGGAAATACTTCTTGCCATAAGGCATTTGCTAATTACATAACATATTTTCTACAGCCCACTGAAATTCCTAATTTTCCATGATTAAAAGTTTATGAGAATGTGAATTTTTAATTTAGTTCCATGGGTTCTATGGGTTTGCTAAAAATCTAGCTTTCTTTTGACAACACCAGATGGCAGAACCATTGTGTTTGTTTTAGCTAAGTATTTACTAAGCATTTATTTTAAAATTTTATTTTGTTCCTAACGAATATTTAGAATGTAGATGGCGTCACCTATCATTTAATTACCATTAATATTAATCATATAAATACCAGATTGTTTGCAGTTTCTAAGTCATGCGTCAACTTTAGTGCATTTCTTGTCGTGTCACCAATTTTCAAAGCTTTTGGTTCATTTGTTATATTCTCGAACGTGAATTTCCGTTTCCATCATTGATGCATACAGGCTCAAAAGACGGCCTTAAATGAAATAGTTGCTGTCGTCTTGTGCTGGAAATATAGGGACTCTGCTGACGAGATAAAATGATAATTTTTTCATACAAAAGTGATGATGTTGGTGTTCTAATGACACTTACAACAGAAGCACGTGGCCTCATATAAACTGTGTTTGACCATCGGATATTTTAATACAGGATTCATGCAAAGGTGGAATGCGAAAGTTTAAAAAAAAAAAAACTGCGAAAATGTAATAAAGGTAAGGCAATTAAGAAAACACATTCTCTTATTTCTGGAGAAGAAAGACGCTCGCTGGAAGAAAATCATTTGCTACGCGTAAAAGGTATTTGTAGCCACCATCAAACTATATACTGTGTCTTACATAGCAGCCGCCGTGCACTAAAGCAATGATGTTGCGGGAATTTAAAACAAGCGAAAAACATGCATGAGGCTATTTAGTACTAATTCAAACAGATCTACAATAAGTATGGCACTACAATATGAAATTTTATAACTTTGTACAGAGCAACTATTAACAGAACACGAATGTAATTTATAAAATGTAAAACTAAATGTTCAAATTTAACTTCCAACATCGTTACCAAATATCCAAGAAATGTTACTTCAGCAACAATTGAAGCGACATCTGTAATAAAGATCGTTAGATATTCAATCATAAACATGAGTACACAGGACAAAAATGAGTCATCCCCACTGTAGATAGTGGCATTAGCTTGATACACTGGTAGATGTCGGGTTTTGTAGTACTGCGGCATTATATGTACAAATGTGAGTTTGCATTTGCTATGTATGGGGTTGTGAGAAGGCAGCCATCAACCAGATGGTTGCGATTTTGGAAACCCATTCTTCTGCGGAATACCGACCGTGCCTTTGAGAGCGAGTTAATTCGACAGCCCAGAGTAACCACTGTGTCTCGGAGAGCGCCTTAAAGCGATGGACCCCGGCCAAAATCCTCCATTGAAAACAAGGTAATCAACTGATCACCATCTCTCTCACTGACTACTATGCTTCATTTGCCTTCATGACTTTCATATCAGTATGCTCTCTCCTGTCTCTCGTTAACTTCTCTCTCATCTGACACGAAGGGCTCTTCAGAGTAAGGAAGTCAGGTCAAAACGTAACCTTGAGAGGAATCTCTGTGAGAAAATGAAACACTACTATGTGTTGTTGACATTTCCAGGGAGTTGCGCTTACACGCTGCCTCTGTTGTGAATCATTGGTTGGAAGAAAGACGTGATTAAGTGGCTGCACTTGGTAAAGCTATAGAGAATCCTCTGAAGGAAGTAGTCAAATGTGCTCTTGTTTTGAAACGAACCATCCAGCGATTATAAAAACAGTAGTTTGCATCCAATTTGACCGCTATTCGTAGAAGTTACCGCGATCGACAGCCAGTGCTTACAGACAAAGACTTCCGAAGAGTATCTCGCTTAGTGACTGCAAACCGATTTCAAACCAGGCAGGGATTGCTACAAACAGTCAATGAGGAACTACATCAACTAATTTCCGAGAGAACATGACGCAAGGAATTATTATTGAACTACAATCCACACGGATATTTGAAGCAGCGTACTTGGAAAAATCCTGTACTAACAGCTGCACGTAAAGCAGACCGCTTGCAATGGGCTATAGACATTAGACTGCAGATAACTGGAAAACTGTACCTAATTCAATCGCAGGTCGGTCTGTATTCCAACGATACAAGATGTAGAGTACAAACCTTCTATCCAGACTGTGTCGAAAGTGGTATTGAAGGTGGAAGCGGTTATGTGACGTTCTGATATGCTTTGCCTGCCAGGAATATACCCATTAGTTGAGGTATCGACTGTCCAAATCTGGTAGATATATGCAGATTTTAGATGGCCAAGTGTTGCCTTTTGTCCATTATTTGAAGGTAGAACATAACGCAAACGTTCTGCAGTCCCAGTATGGCAAATTCAGAAGGCACAAGGCTAAAACCGTTTGTAATAAACACAAAAAGCACAAAGTAACATTAAGACACCTGCATTGGCAGGCAAAGTCGGAGGATTCAAATTCCGTTGAAAACCTTTGGGATTATCTGGAACAGAAGATGAAACATAGAAATAGGCTTATACTCTATACTATCAAAAGTATTCGGACACTACTAAGAACGGTTAAGCAGGAAGGTGCGCTGTGAGTGAGGAGGTACGTATATAAAAATGAGGTGTTCTGTCGTGTTATCAGTAATTTTGAAGAGAATACGACGCGTGGACGTGAACTTTCCGAGTTCCAGCGCGGGCTGGTCATAGGATGTCATTTGAGTAACGTTTCTATACGGAGCATTGCAGCTAAACTAAACATACCAAAACCGACTGTAAGGGATGTCGTGAAGTGATGGAAGCAGGACGGTGCAACTACAGCAAAAAAAGCGTTCAGGAAGTCCGTACAAACTGGCAGAACGTGACAGAAGAGCCATGGTAAGAAATGTTAAGAAATCCCGTTCTTCATCTGCCGTTTTCATCGTTGCTGAAGTAGGAAATGCTTGTAATGGCCCGGTTAATATCATAATTATCCACAGAGAGCTGCATAGTGGGGGTTATTATCGTACAGAAGCGGCACACATCAATACCGTGAGTGTGAACCACCGTTTGGAGTGGTGTGTCTCCCGCCTTTCCTGGACTGTGGGTGACTGGAAAGCTGTTCTTTGGAGTGATGAGTCACGCTTTTTACTCTTCCATTCTGATGGGCGTGTTTGGATTTGATGATGGTCCGACGAACAATTTTCGTCAGACTGTGTTCTTCCAATTGTTAAGTGCGGCGGAGGCTCCATTGTGATATGGAGTTATTTTCCGTGGATGGGACTCAGCCCGTTGGTTATTATACCACAAATCATGAACTCTGAAGTGTACCTCGACGTTCTGGATAATTCTGCCGCATCAAAAATGTAGCAGTGTTATGGAAATGGCCGTTGTCTTTTACAACACGACTGAGCTCCCTGTCACACTGCACGGCGTGCGTAGGACTTGGTTCTTGAAAATGAGGTGGAATTGTTAGACTGACCTGCTCCGAGTCCTGCTCTTAATCCCATAGAACACCTCTGTGAAGCACTGGAGCGACGGATACGAAATTCACCGCAATGACCGTGCTCGCTCTCCACTCTGGCAGCAGCTTTGCAGGACAATTTCCGGTAGGTCTCGAAAGGATTGAGCCAATACTTTCGAGACTTACCAGAAATTGGTTGGTTGTATGCTTCGACGTGCTGCCGATGACATACAAGCAAAAGATGGACCGACTAACTACGAATTCGATAATAAAGTCATTTGTTCTAAATTATCGTGGTGTCCGCATACTTTTGATAATATAGTGTACGCAATTCTAGTTAAACGAGTGTTTTTTTTTTCAGAAGACTGGGCTACAATTGTGTTGGGCTATACCAAACGACTGGTGGTGTCCATACGTATAGTTCCGGCTGAAACTTAAGCAAAGGGAGGTGTTACACAGCATTAAGTGGGTATCTGCAGTCGTGACGATTTTTTTGTCCTGTGAGCTTATTTACACAATTTTGATACAAAAATTCTGCAAGTAGTTTTTAGTCAAAAAACAGACATAAGACATCATTAATCTTTTCAGCAGCTTTCCAAATAATTAACAAAGGAAATTTAAGATAGTCATTGATATCTTAATAGTATCACATAACTTTTTATCCGTGCAATTTACCAATGCTTGTTGAATGATACGGAGATAGTTTTCCAGAAAGAGTGAAACATTTTATGACCTCTTTGATGCACACAGGAATTTACACTTGATTTACCACTGTACTTCTCTGAAATACTTGACACTTCAACAAAGTTTCTAACAACGGTTTTTATAAGAAATGTAAATGGTTTCACTTTTTTATTTGTATCATCTTTGGCAAGTTCTTAAGGCTTCTAACAAACACTTCCACGAAGGAAATCAGATAGGTTAAATGGCATTCATGATATTTGCATATAAATCCTACTTCTAACAGATATTAACAAGAATTTGTATAAAGAAGTGTAAACAACGTTTATATAATGTGAAAATAAGTCTTACGTTCCTAATTTATGGTTCTTGCAGGTGTACGTTTGAGAATATTTCCTGACATGAACTCTGCTGGGGAAATACCTCTGCAAAGTTTAGCTACACAGGCCCATGCGCAGAAGAATGCGATCAATTGTGTGCTGTGACACATTGCCCTGATCAACACTGTTGTAGTTGCGGGTGACTTGTCGCACTCTGGCCCTGCGGTCGATGTGAACAATGCGCGACAGTCTCCGCTCTCCTCTGGCACCAATGAGCTGCGGACGGCACATGGCTGAACGATGGTTTTTCATTAGGCCATATGTGCACCACTTTTGATACGTACTCACTACAGACGTACGTGAACAACTCACAAGCAGCGCCGTTTCGGAGACTGTAGGTCCGAAGCCCCGTGCCATCACATCTTGTCCCTTATCAAACTCCGATAAATCGGCAGCTTTTTCCCATTCTGACTCCGAACATTGTACTAACCGAAAGCCGGTCCTCGGTTTGCATATATACCGCTTTGTGAACTTCACCTGCGCCACCGTTCGGTCTCCAGGCTGGGAGTGTTCATAATAAAATTCTCTAGGCTGGGAGTGTTCATAATAAAATGACTCATCGGTGTATAACTCCACGTAGTAGTTGATCAAACTACCTCTTCAATATCAGAATGCTGCAGATTGTCGTAATGCTGTTCAAGTCTTCCTAACTCGACAATAATTTGAGACTTCAATAATAAAGGAAGCATAACATCCAGCGTAAGAGATTCAATCAATTTGTAAAACATCTAACTCTAATCGTACATCAATTCTCACCAATCGTTCTCATAACAAATCTCTCTCTCTCATCTTTTCTCTCACCTTTTTCTCTCTCTTCTCTGTCTCTCTGGCTCTGATACAACTGTAAACAGTAATCTTATCCCTCTCGTTCACATGCCTCATTCACTTCTGCCCGAACGGTTGCCAAGCCAACTTTTACCGAGTGAGAAATTTCAGCGTTCAGAAAATACTTAAGGAGAATCAACCAAAATTTACATACGAATGCAGGAACTAAAACGTAAAGTTAAATTAGACTATATGTTATAAGTGAAAACATGTAGGAGCCACAACAGCGCAATCGTGGCTTAGTTCCGTGCTTAAGAACATTGCTTCAAAACATTTTCCTGCTTAAGAACATTACCTCAAAACTATGGAATTTAAAATTGAATTGAAGTAAAACTGCCAGTAAAATTCATTTTTCTTAAAAAAAAAAAATACTTGAATAAAGGAGCATGAAAATGTTTCTGGAATTATTAGCTTTTCGTATTGAAGGTTTAACGAGCACCGTGAGCAACTCGATAATCTATAAGCAGTCGTCCGTCCCTAATTTAGGGTCCCTGGCCACAGAGAAAGGGGACAGCCAGTGGCGTAAGACAAACACAACATCCATGCCTCATCGGGATCCAAACCCGAATCCATCTCGGACCAGCGATTAGAACGGGGCTCCACCGGGATGGAGAATTATTACGTCCGTGACGTACCACAGAGGTGAAACACATGTCAAGACAGAAAATAAATTCTGTTGGTGTAGCTTAATTGGGTATGCATTCGGCTCCGGAGCAGAAGGGGAGGAGTATTTCTCTGTTACCTGCAAATTTGCGTTTTCACATTGGCGAAAGAATGTAAAAATGGATCCACTGGCCGTTGGGTTCTTCGAAAAATGTGTGATGTTTATTCCACACGCTGTCTAATATCCAGAGTAACAGCTGTGTGCAACGCGGACAGCAGCTGGACTGGCTGGGAGCGACCCAATAAGGTACTGGAAGGTGTTCACAGGTATGTGGAGCCATGCTGACTGCAGTGCATCTGACAGCTGCTGGAGAGTGTGTGGTGGAGGATCCATAGAGCGAGCAACATGATCGAGGTGGTCCCACAGATGCTCAATTGGGTTTCAGTCTGGGGAATTAAAGGACAGGGAAAAGCTTTGAAATCTTCATTGTGCTCTTCCAACCACTCTGGGACATTTCTAGCTGAGTGACACGTCGCATTGTCGTTCTGGAAGATTTCATCCGCCCAAGGGAAGACAATCAGCATGAATGGGTGTACGTGGTCTGCAAGGATGGATTCCTAACGAATTCAATCCATGGCGCCTTCCACAGGTATGAGTGGACCCAGAGGATGCCACGAAAACATTCCTCAGGCCGTAATGCTGCCCCCACCATCTTGTGTTCTTCCAGCAATGGTTGAACAGTGTTTGTTCTCCGATGTTTCCCGCTTTATACGCCAACGTCCATATGTTCGATGAAGCAGAAAACGTGACTCATCAGAGATGGTAATCCTTTGCTAATCAGCGGAGGTCCAATTCCGATACTGCCGTGCATATGTAAGCCTTTTCTGCCCCGATGCACCTTCGTTAGCATAGGTGCGGTGACCGTCCGTCTGCAACGGAGCCCCATACGCAGCAGGGTTCACTGAACTGTCGTTTTAGACACACTTCCGGTAGCCCCCTGTTTCATTCGGACAGTGCATTGCTCCACTGTTGCGTGTCGATCGACTCTCATGCACCTTCGAAGCCGACGTTCACCTCTCACATCAACGGCACGTGGTGATCCGCAGTTTCCACGTCGCTTATTCGCAATGGTGCTGTTTCTCCAATCACGATACACTTTAACCACAGCAGCACGCGAACAGTTCACAAACTGCGCTGTTTCAGAAATACTGCCACCCTTGGCCCGAAAGCAGATAATCATCCCTTTTTGCAAATCTGATGAATCGTTTCTGTTATCCATGACAGAAACGAGTGATATGTTTTCAGAATGCCTACAATACACCGTTGGTACCCTCCAAGTCAGCTCACGACACGTTCCTTCTTCCACTGGCCATGCGCTGTTGACGTCAAAAGTAGAAGACGGTCACAATAATGTGATTCGACTGTGTACAAGAAGAGTCAAATGAAAATGAGATGAGCCAAGGCAATTATGTCGGAAAGCATCAGCTTTATGTAAAAAAATTCACCACCAGCATTGAGGCATTTGTCCCACTGACTAACGAGACTAGTGATTATACGCTCATAGAAGTCCCTTGGTTGATGCGTTAGAATTACTGTAACAGCCTCCTGCACTTCAGCTTCCGAAGCTCCTTCAATTTCGCCTTCAACTCACCGAAAATGTGGTCACAAGGCGAGAAGTCCGTACTATAGTGATTGTGTGCAAGAATTTCCCACTTGAAATCCGCAGCGTTTCCATGGTAACATTAGCTGTATAGAGTCGCGCATTGTCGTGCAACAATATGATACCCATTGACCATAAGCCGCGGCACTTGATCTTGATCGCCTTGCGCAGGCGTTGCAGGGTGTCACAATAGCCGTCAGAATTGAGAGTCTTCTTTGAGGGTGGCTTCCATTGCAGGCTTTGCCGTCGTGTTCCAGTCTCGTAGTGGTGGCACCGCGATGCATCTCCAGCGACAATACGATCCAATGACTCATTTCCTTCTCAGTGATACCACAGCAGATGTGTCAATGCGGTGCCTAGCTTCCGATTCTTCTCGTCTTCGCCGAAAGCCTTTGGAACCCAATGAACGCAAAGGAGTCAATAATTCGGATGTTCACGAAAAATGGTGTGTACAGTGCCGTGACGTATGTTCAAACTTGCGGCTGATTCATCAACACTCCGGCTCCGACCTTGTCTGATCAACGCATCGACATGCGTTAATATGTTCGGCGTGTTGGCTCGCTGGCTTTGTCCTGGTCTCGGGTTGTCTTTCACGCTCATGCTTGAAACGTCTGCTCTATCGCTTCACTGTCGCCAATGAAATGCTATGCTCACCATAAACTGGCGACATCCGGTAATAAATATCGTATTGTTAAATACCTTCAGCCGTTAAACATCGAACCACACCACGCTGTTCTTCTCCTGGAGCGTCCATTGCGGTGCAGGCCCGTGTTCAAACCAATGCATCTCCCATTACATAGTACCTCTCATTACAACTATTCATCGACTACTTTCCCGACAAATTACTGCTTCCCACAAACACGTGTCAAGGTCAGTGAGCCCAGTTTTTCCGGCGCGGGGAAGGCTGGCTTGCTTCCATATGACTCGCCCTTATACCTGTCAGCCGTGAAGGTTTGACCCGGTTGTAAGAAGGAAGAGTGGATCATATCAGCTCCGGACCCCCAAACACTAAACATATTTTTTCTGGGAGGGAGTACCGACTTTGGTGTCGACTTCGGGCTCCACTGCAATCCAGACATTAAGCCGAACCTCGACGATAGTCATAAAGATTCCATTTTTCATCACACGTCACGAGACGCTTCAAAATGTCGTTCGTTTGGTTGCTGACAAGCACAGATGAGCAGACATCAAATCGTTATTTATAGTTCTGTTTCCTCAACTCCTGTGGGTCACATTTATAAATCTTCTTCACTTTGCTAGGGTCGATAAACGTCACAAAACGGCTGAATAGCATACTTGAAGTTCCCCACCAAGTTCAGCACCGTTTGGTGTGGATCGGTCTCAATTAAGGCTTACAACAAAGCATTATCGATAGATCCTTCTGGTCTACTGCGTGGTTCATTTTCGAGGTCCAAATCGCCGGTCCTAAATTTTGCAAACCAACTTCGCGTCTTGCGTTCCCTAACGGTGCCTTCGCACATGTTGTATTGATGTTGCAAGCTGCATGGTGTCCAATTTTAAATTAACGTACGAAATGACAGTAATTTGGCTTTAATCCACCGCCCCGTTCATTGTATCACAATTCCTTTGCAACTAATGCCACTGATGAAACGACTAGTGCTTTACAGGGCTTGATGCTTTAAATTTACAAATCAAGTCACATAGCGCGATGTGTTAATTCCTAAATTACCTGCCCACTGCACGACTCTGTAAACTCTCACATTTCATCTATAGCAGCCTAATATACACTCAAAAAGAAGCATCCAGAATGAATAATCTAATCGAGATGAAAATTGGTATGTCCAATGTACATGTATAGGAAAGGAAACGATTGGTCCAGAGCAGTTGGACCATTTATTCGACTAAAACAGCTACACTAGTGGAAAAAGTCACTACGTTGTAGCGCCACCTGAGGCTCGGATACAAGCGGTTACCCTGTGGGACATAGATGCATACAGTTCACGGATATTGTCCTGAGCCTGAGGTATAGCATGCCAGATAGTGTCCAAATTGCGGGCCAGTTCACCGACATTCCCGGATAAGCGTAGGTGGCGTCCCGTCATGTCTCAAACATGTTCGATCGATGAGAGGTCGGGTGAACGGACTGGCCGTGGACGGGTGGTGTGGTCCGGCATTATCTTGTTGAAAAATTGTTCGTTGATGCTGCGACGGAAATGGCAACACAACAGGTCGTAGAATGTCGTCGACGTACCGTTGAGCCGTGAGGGTGATACGGAGGACTACCAAGGGTGTCCGGCTATTTTAAAAAATGGTTCCCCAGACAGTCACTCCCGGTTTGTGAGCCGTGTTCCGTTCCACGGTAGAGGCAGGATCCGAGCGCTGGCTGGCTAGTCTCCAGACACGTAAGCACTGGTCATCGGCGCCAAGTGCAAACCGTGACTCATCACTGAAGACAACACGACGCCACTGGACACTATCCCACGTTGATTGGGCCCGACACCCCTGTAACCGATGCCGGCGAAGCTGACTGGTCAGCGATAGGAAGGTGTAGTGGACTCCTCGAATGTAGTCTGCGTGCCGCAAGTCATCTAGCAAAACGGTCCGGATGGCTACTTCCGTACCTGTAGACGATGCAACACGGCCACAGATGCTTGAGAGCAATGAATTCGATTGCTCTTAATATACCTTTCTCAATGCGCGGTTTCTATGCGCTGTGGTGGGCCATTATTTAGTCATCGGTCGTTATTTTTCAATAATTTGCATATTCGGCCCTGACGTACATGCATGCGGAGCTTCATCAGAATCGAATGTATTTCTCGGGGGTGCTTCGTTTTTTGTTGTTGTTGTTTTTTTCAAAGCGTGTATTACAATTTCAAATCAGAGACTGAGTCATGAGATCTACGTCACACGCTTTTTTGAAAGGAACAAAGGATTCATGCAGACAACTAGGGAAAAATAACAAAGAAGGGAAAACAGAAACGCTCACTGAAGGCCGTATAAAGCCATCTAAGTGATTTGATGACTCTTTTGTTCAATACACTCTCATGAGCAGTGGGAAAGGCATTCTTCTGGATCGATAAGAACGATTCAGGTGTGCTGCAGAACTGAAATAAATGAGGTGTATTCACTAAAATGACAATGGATTGCGGGAAATCTCGAACTTTCTTTTCAGTGAAAGAGACAGCAGAGTTTGGAGTCAGTCAATATGCTGAATAGGAATTTATGAATAATAATGGTGGAACTCACCAATTGCTTAACTCCTCTCTGATACCTGTCGAGGATGTCGCATGGCCCTCCCTTTTGAACTACCATTTGCAAATGAGATGCTTTTATACTGGCGGCATTTATATCAGTCAATAAACGATGAATAATACTCTTTCCCAGTTACTAAAAAGTCATCGTATTAACTCCGCGAACCTCTGAAAAGTGGTCATACGGACATTTACGGCGATACATTCAAACTGTCTGAAAAATTCTACTGATCAGAGAAAACTAGAGAAATTCTATGTCATGCTTACTTTCATGCGATTTTAGGGGATCTTTCATAATCTGTCACCTATGGTAGAAGAGAAGGTATTATTATGAGAAACAGAAACACGCACACACCATCTGGGAGAAAAATTAGGCATCTACATAACTAAAAAAAATTAGGCCTATGTTCCTGAGATCCGGCTTTTCTCTGCAAAAAAGGAAAAAATCCATTCGCGGACTGACATATTTACCCTGCAGGAGTTGGACGCTATGTACGATGGCAAGTACCCAAAAAGCAATGGACCCCACTTGTGGTGCGGCGGTGTTTGCGCTGGCTTCTGACCATTCATCTGAGATGGGTCCTAATTCAAATCCCAGTGGGGCATGGATGTTGTGTTTACCTTACGGCACTGGCTCTCTGCCTTTCCTGGAACCAGTTACCCTAAATTAGGGACAGGTGACTACTTATAGCGCATTGAGTTGCTCCCGGTGGTCGGTAAACCTCCAAACAAACAAATCAATCGATGATCTGTAAATGGCAACCATATGACACACACAATTGTGCTCTTAGCACATCGAGCGGGAAAACTGCACGCTAAGAAAAGCTTCTTATATATGGAAAACCTGGAGGTATACGAGCTACATAGGATAATATCATGCAAGGAGGACTTTAGTCAATCGCTAATGCCCTTCTCCTAGTTCGGGTCCCGAATGAGGCATGGGAAGTGTGTTTGTTTCACGGCACTGGCTTTACTCCTTCCTTGAGACCAGTGGCCCCAAATTAGGGACGGAAGACTACTAATTTTAGGAGCTCACGCAGGTCATTAAACTCTTCCACATTCCTACTCTTCCTTATATGCCATGTTATACCAAAAAGTTAATTGAAATGCGGTGTGGTGAGAAAACGGAACGCTTCAGCAACGCAGTTGGTACGGAGGTTTACTCTCGATCCTTGGTAAGTAACCGGTGCGCAACAGCACTTTTTATTGCATTAGTCATGTACTGGAACCTTTTGCCATTATGTTGATAGTCTGAGCAAGCAGCAAATTCATGTTCAAGTTGGAAAACAGTGCCAGAAAAACGCTACATGAAGTTGAATACCGCTTAGTTAGGGTGGTAATGCCCACCCTAAACAGCGCAATATGAAACCCGTTCTCCACAATGAACTCTATCTTTCGTAAAAAGAATGTTTCAGATCGGACTTTTAGAAGCAGAGATATCGTGAAAACGGATACTTGTATTTACGCCCCCTAGCGGTAAAAATGCTATGGATCATTCTGAAGAGCAAAAATGTATATTTGTTTTTTAGAATCGCAGATAGGGTTGCAAAGCGAGACCGATAGAGAGAGAAAGAGGTCTATTGATTGATTGATTTTTAAATCGGTCCTCATCCCTTGAACAAGTTGCCCCAAATTTGGGACGGGAAACCGCTTATAGTCTTTGAGTTTGCCCATGGTACTCTTTGAATCCCGAAATATGAAAATTGTGCTGTACAATGAACTCTATCGAAGAGCAATTTTTTGGGAGAAAGGGAGTTTACGGGCCACCGTTAGGAATTTGATAGGCTATAGACAGTCGCCCGTTCCTGAGTTACGGCCACTGGTTCCAGGGAAGAGGGAAAGCCAGTGTTGTAAGACAATCATAACACCTAAGCCTCTCCGGGACCCACCCAGACGAATGGTCAGAAGCCAGCGCTTAGACCACTGCGCCGCCGATGCAGAAGTGCAATATGAAAATTGTTCTACACAGTGAATTTTATCAGTCGTAAAGAGAATGTTTTCGATCGGACTTTTAAAAGCAGAGATATTGCAAAAACAGATACATTTATTTCCTCCCCCACGCGGGAAATCTTCTATGGATTATTTTGAGGTGCAAAAATGTACATTTCGTCTTTTAGAAGCGGAGATAAGGTTGCAAGAGAGACAGAGACCCGTTGATTGATTTTCAAATCGATTCCTCTCTCTGAAACCAATGGCCCCAAATTAAGGACGGAAAATCGCTTATAGTTCTTGAAGTTGTCCATGATAGTTTTTTGAAACCGAAACAAAAAACGTTGTGATTTTGAAACGTAGTGATAAGTGCGTTAAAAACGTAGCGAGATATACTGTTTCATCGCCATGTGACCAGCCAGTCAAGGTGGCCGCAAATTCTGTGCCGAAGGCGTTCTGTGTGTTTGAATTAAGCAAACGAATTCTGTTGCTGTTGTGCAACGGAACACGTTTCAAGAAATCACCGCCGAATAGACAATCCATCTACGACTGGCACATGAAATTTGAAACAACAGGATGTTTGTGTAAAGGTAAAAGTCCAGGCAGACAATGTGTAGCTGATGATCAAGCGGGGCGTGTTCGTGCCATTTATCAAAGCAGCGCAAGAAAATTCACAACGATGGCGGGTAGGGAGTTACACATTCCACAACCGACTAATTGGAAAATTTTGTGGAAGCGGCTCAAAACGACACCTTACAAACTGAGGTTATCGTAAAATCTACACTGATGAGTCATTACATTATGACCCCCTACCTAATAAGCTGTAGGACCCACTTTAGCCCGCAAAACAGCGGCCACTCTACGAGGCATCGATTCGATGAGGTGGGGATCCTGGGGTATCTGGTACCAAAAATGGTAACAGCAGGACTCCAGTTCCCGTACATTTCGGGGTGGTGATGATTTAGCGCGAACCCGCTTTTACAAGTCAAACATTGATTGGGTTCATGTCAGGTGAGTTTGAAGGCCAGGGCATTAACAGAAATCCACCAGCATGTTCCTCGAACCACTCCTTGACGAATCTGGCAGTGTAGCATGGCGCACTAACCCGTTGGTAATGGCCATCACCAGCAGGGAAAATAGTTGCCATGAATGGGTGAACTTGGTCCGCAACGATGTTCAGATACCTGACAGCTGTCATGGACTGCGCTATTTGGATAATGGGACACAATGTGCCCCAAGAAAACATCGCCCAGAGCATAACACAGCGGCCGCCGCCGGTCTGTTTCCGCCCAACAGTGCATCCAGGTGCCACAGCCTTCGTTGGTAATCGGCGTATCCGCGCTCGGCCGTCAACGCGATGTACCAGGAATCTTGATTCGTTTGACCAGGCCACTTTCTTCCAACCATCCACGGTCCAATTTCGATGATTTTGGGTCCATTTCATGCGTTGTTGGCGATGACGTACAGTGAGCATGGGGACCCAGCTGGATTTTCGGCTACGCAGAACCATCTCCTCGCAGAAGGCTGCGATGAACTGTGTTCTGTGACACATTGCCCTGATCACCACGGCTGTAGCTGTGGGTGATTTGTCGCACTTTGGCTCTGCGGTCGCTGTGAACAATGCGCGACAGTCTCCGCTCCTCTATGGCATTAATGAGTTGCGACGACACACGACTGGACGACGGTTCGTCGTTTGGCCATCTGTGCACCACTTCTGATACGCACTCACTACAGCGGCACGTGAACAACCCGCAAGTTACCTCGTTTCCTAGATCGTAGTTCCGAGGCACCGTGCCATCACAATTTGTCCTTTATCAAACGCCGCTAAAGCGGCAGCTTTTCCCATTCTGACTCCGAACACTCTACTAACCGTAAGCCGGTCCTGGTGTTACATATATACTGCTCTGTGAATATCACCTGCGCCACCGTTCGGTCTCCAGGCGAGCTCATTTCTATAGGCTGGGGGTGGTCATAATCTAATGGCTCATCGGCGTAAGTGACAACGACAGAACTGCACGTCGCAAATTCTGTACAGAAGTACTGGAGCGTTTTGAAGAAGATGGTTTTGGTAAGCGTCTAATTTTCGGCGACGAATCAACATTCCATATAAGTGAGAAAGTTAACTAACGTGCCATTCACATACGGGGGACTAAAAATCCTAGAGTAACAGTGGAGCATGTGCGGGATTCCCCAAAGTTTAATAATAAATCCCGTAAAGAAGTATATGGGTCCTTCTTTTTCTAAGAAAACAACACTGTAACGGGAAGTTCTTATCTCGATATGCTAATTATTTTGTTGACGCCTCCGTGACAACTTTATTTTCCAGCAGGATGGAACACGACACCACTGGCGTCGAGAAGTTAGAAATTACCCCGATGAAAATCTTCCACTGCGCTGGATTGGCCGCGCAACAGAAAACATGTCACTCACATGTTGGCCACCATGAAGTCCGGAGCTAACACCTTGTGACTTTTTTATGGGGATATGTCAAAGACAAGGTCTTCGCCCCTTCCCTTCTTTTTAACTTAGCTGATCTGAAACAACGTATCACAACAGCTATTGCTGGAGTTGATGAAGATATGTTAAGGCGTGTTTGGGAAGAAATCCACTACCGCGTTGATATGTGCCGTGTGCATAAGGCTGCACACATCTAGCATCTGTGAGTTCCTATAACAAACTTCAAATTTCGCTAGAAAAGGGTGCAACGTGAGTGTCAATGACTTAAATAGGTTTTGTTTCATAAAATGTTGAAACTGGTTTTTTTTTTTTTTTTTTTTTTTGCTCTGTTTTGATTGGAGGTTTAACGACCACCGTGAGCAACTCAACGGGCTAGGAGAGAGCCAGTGCCGTAAGACAAACACAACATCGATGCCTCACCGGGATTCGAACCCGGACTCCTTTCGAACGAATGATCAGAGGCCATCGCTTAGACCACTGCGCCACCATGACGGCCTATTTCGTTTGTAATAACCTTATTTAAAATGCATTTCACACGAATTTCTAATTGTGTCAATATTTGAATGGACTGTATTTTTCATTTCGTCCATAACGACATATCTTAGAGCAACATGATACTAAATGAAATCGCTTCTTCTCAATGGTGAAGTATCTTATTGTACAAAGAATATGCACGGAAAAGTTTTACTTGTAGGTTTTAAATAATTTGGGTAAAGCTGTGTATCTTCACAGCCTTTCTTCTCCTCATCGTACTCCAATTATAACACCTCATTTTGGAATAAAAAACATCCGGTTCTTTCAGCTGTAAAAAAGGAAATATCCCCTCAGGTATAGATACATTAAGCTTCGTAGAAAAATTACGTATAATGCCTTGGGTTTCAAATGACTAGGGAAGGGAGCTAAACGAGGAGTGTTGCTATGCAACCACTGAGTGAAACGTGAAATAATAATACAGGAGATAGCATAAATTTCGCTCAGGAGAAAGCAGCGGTGTAATACGGACATTAATTCTGTTGTTTTGACGATGTTACATAATCTGTGAAAAGGTTAAGTTTCATGATGCTTTTAGTGTTAGAATTAAAAATACATATCCTCAAACGAACTAATATTCTGCGATGAAGAGTATTCAGAACTTAAATAACTTTAAAAGAGTGTAAAGTGTCATGTGAGAAACATAGAAATGCAACAAAAACAAGAAAGATGACACCGAATTTTTGGGTGTAATTAGCACGACTTTTGAATCCGTTCTGACGCAAATGAAATTTATCAAAGCTATTCAGTGTCAATGGAACCGGTATGGAAAACAATAGTATCTGACGGAAGAAAGAAGTTTTTCAATAGGATTTTAATCCCTCAGATATTGCTGTAAACGGAATCGTGAGCTTACGCCCTCTGGTTGCAGACTTGTGCGTTAAGAAAAACATGAATTAATATGAGAAACATTTCGCACCGGAAATGCTTTCCAACACAGAAAGAATTTTTCAAATCGGACTCTTAGAAACAGAGATATTGACAAAAATAAGATGTGACTTTACGTCCTATGGTGGGAAAACCATGCATTATTTTAGGAAGAAAGTATTCTTACAAGGTTTGTCCATATGAGCGGTATCGGTCCAAGACAAAAAAAATTAGTCGAGTTTTCAGGAACCCAGATTTTGCTACAAATACATCAGAAACAGAAATTAACACTTATTCCCCTGGTGGCCAAACCATTATTTACCAAACATTAGAAATTGTGTGAAAAATATGTTCCATCAGGTCTTGTATGCGATACAGGAAGAATTTTTTAAATCGCAGTTTTAGGAGCCGAAATAACGCAGAAAACGCAATTTACCTTTGTGCCTCCTAGCAGAAAGTCTATGATTTACTTGAAAATTTTGAATTTATAAGAAAAACATTTCGCATTGGAAACACTATCCAACAAAGAATGAATTTTTCAAATCGGATTCTTAGAAGTAGAGATATTGACAAAAATAAAATATACATCTACGCTCTCTGGCGTAGAAACCATGCATTATTTCAAGAAGAAAATGTTCCTAAAAGGTTTGTCGACATGAGTAGTATCGGTCAACAAACGACGTTTTTTTAATCGAGATTTTAAAAGCTCATATTTTGCTGCAAATACATCAGAAGCGGAAATTGAGACTTACGCCACCTGGTGGCCAAACCATTTTTTACAAAAATTAAAAATTATGTGCAAAGGATTTCCCATCAGGAGCTGTATCCGGTGCAGAAAGAACTTTTAAAATCGGAGATTTAGAAACAGAGATATAGGGGGAAAGCAATTCTCCTTTACGCCCCCTAACGGAAAGTCTATGAATTACTTGAAAATCTTGAAATTATATGAAAAACATGTCACACTAGAAACACTATCGAACAAAGAAGGAATTTTTCAAATCGGACTCCTAGCAGTAGAGATATTGACGAAAATAAGATATACATCTACGCCTCCTGGCGCAGAAACCATGTATTATTTTAAGAAGAAAATGTTTCTAAAAAGTTTGTCGACATGAGTAGTTATCGGTCTACAAACGACGTTTTTTTCAATCGAGAATTTAGAAGCTCATATTTTGCTGCAAATACATCAGAAGCGGAAATTAAGGTTTACACCCTATGGTAGCCCAAGCATTTTTTTTTTTTTTTTTTACAAAAAACAGAAATTATGTGCAAACGATTTCCCATCAGGAGCTGTATCCTGTGCAGAAAGAATTTTTCAAATCGGAGATTTAGAAGCAGAGATATAGGTGGAAACGCAATTTACCTCTATGCCCCCTAGGGGAAAGTCTATGAAATACTTGAAAATTTTGAAACTATATGAAAAACATGTCACACTGAAAACACTATCCAACAAAGAAAGAATTTTTCAAATCGGACTCCTAGCACTAGAGATATTGACGAAAATAAGATATACATTTACGCACCCTGGCGGAGAAACTGTAGAATATTTTAAGAAGAAAATATTCCGAAAACGTTTATCGATGTGAATGGCATCAGTCCAAGAAAGAATTTTTTCAATCGATATTTTAGAAGCTCAGATTTTATGGCAAGTACATCAGAAGCAAAAATTAACACTTACGCCCCCTGGTGGCCAAAGTATTCTTTACCAAAAATTATAAATTATATGCAAAAGATTTTCCACCAGGAAGTGCATCCGCTGAAGAAAACATTTTTCAAATCGAAGTTGTAGAAGAAGGGTTATCGGGGAAAATGTAATTAATTTTACGCCCCTAGCGGAAAATCTATATGTAATTTGAAAAAGTAACTATATCTAAAATACTCTGCGACATAAATGGAATCAAAAGATAAAATAATTTTTTCAATCGGATGTTTAGAAGCAAATATGTGGAATAAAACGTATTTTTGAATTCGACATCATCTGCATTTACGCCCTCTACCGGCGAAATTGTACATCGTAAAAAAAACGAAATAAAGGATCACCATTCTCATATTTCAAGCTTCCCAATGCAGAAAGAATTTTTCAAATCCGACTAATAGTTGCAGAGATATCGTGGGTACAGACGGACGGACGGACAGACAAACCGATAACATAATCACGATCTTTTTTTTACAAAAGACGTGCTAAAAATGGTAGAAAGCTTGAAGTTTATTTAAGTATTTTAAAGCACCTTTTGTTTTGCCAAACCTTCGAGTTATCGGAACTCACTGAAAAGATAAAACCGAACACAATGAATGTATGTCATTGTGAAACATAATCATCTTTGGCTACAGGCGGAAAAATCTCTCCATCTAACACATTTGTAGGTGTAGTGTTTATATTAGGTTGTGCAGATGAAATATCGAATTTCACCGACTCGTGCATTTGGGGTAATTTAGAAATTAATACATCGCGTGATGTGGCTTGTGATATGAAAATTTAAAACGTCAAGGCGGGTAAGGGCTAAAATGACAAAGGTCAATTGCCCTGGTAGGGAAAAGTCCGTTAGAAGAAAGATATGATTACTTATCTTTCACGGGCAAAATAACCAATCTCTCTATTCTAAAAAATCTTTCATGTGCAAAATAACCAGTCTCTCTATTCTAAAAAAAGTAGCTGCCGCTGTTTTAGAAATTTCGTGACACTCTTGCTTTCCTAGCTCCCATCGCAAAACGTATAATACAAAAATATGAAATTTACATCGTTTGTAGAGAATTGTTTGGAGAACACGCTGAAATAAACTGTTTTTCTATTCTGGCGATATTTCAAGAGCTATTGTATTTCAAAGTTAAGGTAAGCAAAAAGGGCTATCAGGTCGCGTTCCGGACACACTAACAGCAACAAAACCATGAAACTTTGTAGGCATGCAGTGCCATGACCAAATTTTTGCACCTGGTCACCCTTGTTTTGAATTTCGATTCAGTTTACGTGAAATTAAATTTTTAAATTTAGCAAAATTCTCTATTTCGCGATGGGAACCATTTAAAAAAACGGATATATCGCAAACTATAAATCATTACGCATTGCAATTTTTACAGCCTAAACTTACAGCTATCATCCCTTTTTTACAAAAAGAAAATTTCAGAAAAAGTCATATTCTGATTTTTAAGCATTTTTTAAAGACGCAAAGGAAAGAAACGAACGGCGTGTCTGTCTTCACAATAACCACAGAGGAACGTTCTTGTTCCGTGACCTCCTGCCATGGTGACGCAAAGAATTTGTTATGCATATGTTTTGTTAGTAAAGCTATATCAAGTGTTTAACGGTTTAGCATAACGATTTACGGAAATGCTTTTTGGACCGCTTTTGTTTTCCTTAGTGGTAAATTTAGTAAGTGCTATAAGTTCAAACGACAAAAGTTGGCCCTTCGAAAACATAGCGATAGTAAAAAAGCTCGGAAACTTCAGAATGGCGGCGGAGTAAAGTCCTTCAGTAAAAACAGAAGTAAATTGAGAAAAGTGCCGCAAAAATCCAACAGGGAGTTCACCAGGAGCGAAACAAAAACTGTAAACAAGCTGCCATCTTGGAATCGATGCAGCGAAAAATGTATTGAACAATTGGGAGAACATTTTCATTTCGTCAGATGGCACCACCGGAAGGAGACAGTCGAATACATTTGTCGACAATTCTGACGAATAAGTTCAAACGACAAAAGTCTGCCCTTCCAAAAAATAACGACAGTAAATAAACTTGGAAACTTCGGAATGATGGCGGAGCAAAGTCCTTCAATAAAAATAGAAGGGAATTGAAAAATGTTCCGCAAAAATCCAACAGGGAGTTCACCAGGAGCGAAACAAAAACTGTACACAAGCCGCCATCTTGGAATATGTTAAAAAATTATAGATTCACCGTTCGGAGGAGGGACATAACTGCTAGTGTAAAGTACAAAAAGAGGAAAGAGATTGTTGATTATTTTCTAGAAAAGTATAAAAGGAAAGAAATTACAAGAATGGACTTTTTAAAATGCGTCTCTTACTATTACAAAAAAAATGACTACTATAATGTATGTTTATAATTTATCTTTTTGTAGAAAGTATTATGTTACAAGAAATTTTGTAGAATATTATAAAATAAATAAACATATGCAAAACCAAACCAAACCAAACAAAAACATTATAGGAGACGTAGAGCCAAACCCCTCGTGGTGTTCCCGGGTAACGCTAAGAGGCTCTGAAAGGCGTGAAGTTCGGACTGTCTCTGATTCCGCCTTTTTTACCCTTCACGTGCAGTTAGCCTATGTTTGCATTTTTTGCCGTGCAGTTGACCAACACCGGTCAAGGCTGCTGACTGTAGAACATTGGTCACTTCGTCATCGGGATAGCTCCAGGGCGATTGCACTATTGTAAAGAAGACGATGTATCAGAGCCAAACACGTGTCATTTTCGTGTACTCATAGGAATTTAAAATTACACACGGTGCATCGGAGATATCTCACAACACCAACAAAGCATTTTGGGAAGGCGCCGTTAGTGAACGTAAGACAAAACGTTGGTTTGCTAAATTTCAGCACGAAAATGTGAACCTAGAGAATGAACAACGCGGTAGATCAGAAGAAACTACCAATGACGCAAAGTGGGCGTTCTTAACCCTTTAACGACCATATGCCCGAAACGCCCTTGCATCAAAACTACCACGACCCCCTAAAAACGCCCGCCTATACTGAGTTGGATTGTCTACCCCCACCTGCTCTGTGTACTTACTCGGCCTCTATGAGATTAGCAGATGTCACACCCAGTCACTATTTTTGTCGCTAAACGAACACATTATATTATCAAAAGTATTCGGACACCACAATATTTTGGGGCAAATGGCTTTGTTATCGCAATTTTTTTTTTTTTTTTGATTGGAGGTTTAACGACCACCGTGAGCAACTCAATGGGCTATAAGCAGTCGCCCGTCCCTAATTTAGGGTCACTGGTTCCAGGGAAGGGAGAGAGCCAGTGCCGTAAGACAAACACAACATCCATGCCTGACCGAGATTCGAACCCGGACCCCTTACGGACGAATGATCAGAGGCCAGCGCCTTAGACCACTGCGCCACCGGGGCGGCGTTATCGCAATTAGTAGTTAGTCAATCCACCGTTTGCTTGTATGACAGAGGCTGCACGTCGAGGCATACTATCAACGGCTTTCCGTTAGGTCTCGATAGGAATGTCTCGCCATTCGTCCTGCAAAGCTCCTGCCAGAGTGAAGAGAGAAGACAGTCGCTGTGGTCGATTTCTTATCAGTCGCTCCAGTTCAGCCCAGAGATGTTTATGGGATTAAGATCAAGACTCTGAGAGGGCCAGTCTAACAATTTCACTTCATTTTCAAGAAACCAGTTCTGCACACGCCGTGAAGTGTCGCAGGGAGCTCGATCGTGTTCGGACATTTCCATAATGCTGCCACATTATTGGTATGGCAGAATTATCCAAGACGTCGAGGTACACTACAGAGTTCATGGTTTGTGGTGTAATAACCAACGAGCCGAGTTTCATCCCCGAAAAACAACTCCATTCCATGATGAAGCCTCCACCGCACTTAACAGTTGGAAATAACAGTCCAACAAAAAAATGTTCTCCGGGATGTCGCCAAATCCAAACATGGCCATCAGATTGGAAGAGTGAAAAGCGTGAATTATAACTCCAGAGAACAGCTTTCTAGTCGCCCACAGTCCAGGAACGACGGAATACACAGCATTCCAAACGGCGCTTCGCATTCACGGTACTGATGTGTGGCCTGTGTGCTGCTGCTCTACCAAAATAGCCCACACTGTGCAACTCTGTGAGGAGAGTTATGGTACTAACCGAGCCATTAAAAGCATGTGCTACTTCAGCAGCGTTGGAAACGGTAGAGGAAGAACGGGATTTCTTAACATTTCTTACCATGGCTCTTCTGTCACAGTTTGTGCGGTCTTCCTGAACTTTTTTTTTTTTTTGCTGTAGTTTAGTTGCACCGTCGTGCTTCTGTCTCTTCACGATATTACTTACAGTGGATTTTTGGTATGTTTAATTTAGCTGCAATGCTCCGTATGGAAGCGTTACTTAAATGATATGCTATGACCAGCCCACGCTAGAACTTGGAAAGTTCACGTCCATGCGGTATATCTGTTTCAAAGTTACTGATGACATGACAGAGCATTTCAACTTTATATACGTACCTTCCCACTCACAGTGTACCTTCTTGCGCAACCGTTCTTTGCCTTTATGCAAATATTTGTTAGTGTCCGAATAATTTTGATAAAATTGTGTAAGTAAAGCAGGTATTTGTATCTCCCGAAACGATATTGTTACTCTCATAACATCACATGCTTTCTCCATGGAAGAATCCAGTGATGGCCCACGGGAACATCCGAAGGTCAATGCACATCAAGTGTACAGGTCGAAAGCTTCGTTTGGTGACCGAACCCTAATCCTTCATTTGTTAACTTGTAAAGGGGAGGGTAGAAATTCTTAAAGGAGAGGTAGATATTTTCGGGCGATATGGTATTCTGAGCGACACAAGATTTCAGGGCCCTGGTTGTTAAAGGGCTAATGAATCTGATCCACGTCAAAGGGTACGAGAACTTGGCGAAAAACTCAGACACTATACAACCATTTCCCGACATTTAAGAGCCATACACAAAGTAAAGGACATGGATAAATGGTTCGACGTCTTCTTTTCTCTGCTTATTCAAAACAACAAAAAATTGACATTTTGAAGCTCCTCGTCACGTATGATGGGAAATGGAGATACCGTATGACAATCGCAGACGTTCGTCGCAATGGCTCGATCGCGATGGATCCCAGAAACGCACCCCGAAGCTGGTACTCCTTCCCATGGTGACCATGGTCAGCGTTTAGTAGTCCTCAAGGGTGGTAATCCACTTCTGCAGCTTACAACCGGGTCAAACAATAAGGGCGGACAGGTATTCTCAAGAACTTGAAAATATGCGTGGAAAATTGCTCGCCAAACAGCCAGAATTAGTCAATCACGATGGGCCCATCGCGAAACCCGACCCTTGCATTCTAGAAGACCCAGAACGTGTCCAATTGAGGTGCAGTCAAATTTTCGACAACGTGTTGTCAAGAATTCCTGGCGCATTGCAGACTAGGACCTGAACCATTTGTCAATAAATATTTCGCTTTTCAGCACACCTATTGTAAAAAAGTACATGCTTATATTGGGTTGGAAAGAAAGTAATGTCTGCAAATGCAAGGAAACAGAAAAAAGCTAATTACCGCATATACAAATACAAATCAGTCCAAAATATAGTCACCATTGTTTACCACGACCTACTCCCATTGTCTGGGCAGCTGTTGGATACCGTCCCTGTAGAACTGTGGCGGCTTGGACGTGAAGAAGTGAGTAGTGCGCGTTCGACATCGTCCCGGTTGGTGAACAGCTGTCCCTCCACGAAATGCTGGAACGACTGGAAAAGGCAATGTCCGGGGAATAGACTTGGTGCGGCAGCAGCTACCAGACCAGGTCCATGATCTTGTCACGAGTCACCCGTGCTGAGGGAGGTCTTGCTTAATCCTGCCGTAGGAGGACGCCTTTGCGGTTCAGCAGTGCTGGCCGTTTCGTCGTGAACGATGAGTGCAGATCGTCGAGCTGACGGCAGTACACATCGGCCGTGATAGTGGTGTTGTCCGGCAGCAGTTCAAAAGCACGACACCCCGCATATCCCACCAAACAGACAGCAGGACCTTACGTGCGTGTAAGCTGGGTTTAGGGGTCGGCATGTGCTTCTGTTTTGGGTCCAACCACTATTTCCGGGCTCTAACATTGTTTTAAAGGACCCATTTCTCGTAACCTGTGACAATGAGATTCAAGAAGGATTCGACTTGGTCACGACGTGCAAGCAGGGAAACACATGCGCTCATTCGATTTGCTTTCTGCTCAACTGTGAGTTGATGGGGCACCCAAACTCCCCTCTTGTGCGCTTTTCCAAGTTGACGCAGGTGCGTGATAATGCTCGCGTGGGTAGTTCCTAGCTGTTCAGCTAACTCCCGCGTGTTCACACGTAGATCGGTTTCCACTAAGGCCTTCAGCATGTCCATATCCTCTGTTGCTGGTCTTCCGGCTTTGTGTCTGTCTGACAGGTAAAAAGTTTCGTCTTGAAACCGTTTGAACCAACTACAATACTGCCGTTGTGAAATGGCATTGGGGTACTTACTGGTAATTTACTTACAGCACATGCATGGGTGCTACCGCGACAAAACTCATACAGCATGCAATAGCAGATATCCTTCTTGCCCACTTCCATGTTAGCTTGCACTTATATTATTCGATTTCTGACGGCTAACTGGCACTGACTTAAGCCGCCTACCTGCTGATGTCATGCTGGTGTGCAGCGCAGTCTCAGTGGCCAATCTTCGCCGTAGCCGGGGCTTCGACTTCAAATACCCCTCATCGGATGTTACTCTCTTTCTAACCCAATAGCATCACTTTGTTCGTCCGTCTGTCCGCTTGTGGACACCATATCTCTGCAATTGTTAATCCAATTTCAAAACTCTTTTCGCATTGGAAAGACTTAAACGTGGGAACGATGATGCACAACTTCGCCGCTAGAGGGCGTAAATGCAGATGATATCGAATTCAAAATACATTTTATTCCATATATACACTGAAGTGCCAGAAAAACTGGTACAGACGAGCTTATGCAAAATACATAGCAACGTCACCTATGCACGCACTCCGTTGCGTCCGCAAGTGCGTGTATAAAGCGGTAGACATCCTTGCCAGCTGTCAGCGCTGTTTTCTGCATGAGAATTGACAAGTAATAACGATTTAAGTTATATTAAACGCGGTGTCATAGTCGGCACTCGTGAGATGGGCCATAGTATTTCGGAGGTAGAAACGAAGTTCAGATTTTTGCGGACGACACAAGAATTCCGGAAAAACCTCCGACCTACGATACCAGTGTGGCCGTAAAAAGACATTGGGTGAACGTGGCCATCGTCGGCTGTCAAGAATCGTTTCGCACGATAGGTGTGCAACACCCTCGCAGGTATAATCGGAATTCAATGGTGGAGCCACAACAAGCATCAGCGTCCGGACTAGGCAACGTACCCTGCACGATATGGGCTTTGGGAGCCGACGACCAACTCGAGTCCCCTTGATGGGTGCACGACACAAAGCTATGCGCCTCGCTTGGGCACGGCAACACCGCCACTGGAAACTTGATGACTGGAAACAAGTAGCCTGATCTAACGAGTCGCGTTTCCAACTGTATCGGGCAGATGGAAGGATTCGTGTGTGGCGCAAACTCCATGAAGCCATGGACCCCACCTGTCAACAGGAAACTGTACCGGTTGGTGGGGGTCCGTAATGGTATGGTGTGTGTTTAGCTGGCCTTCACTGGGACCCCTGGTACGTCTACAAACGTCTGTGACCGGCCAACGCTATGTGCGCATATTTTCTGACGAGGTACACCCTTTCATCTCCTGCATTCATGCTGATGGTTTAGGCCTGTTCTAACAGAACAATGCACCTCCACACAAGTGTCCGGACGCCCCATTATGGTTAAAGGAGCATTCATCTCAATTCGGGGTGTTGCCAATACCACCCAAGTCCCCAGATCTGAACGTGATAGAACACATTTGGGATGCCATGCAACGCGCTATCGAACACAGGAATCCGAGACCTCGGAATACACCCGAATTGTGGAACGCTCTGCAGGAAGTATGGTGTGCATTGCATACAACATATTTCCAGAAGCTAGTGGGATCCATGGCCCGTTGTATTTCTGCGGTCCTGCGCTCCCGTGGGGGACCTACCAAGTTATAAACTGGTGTACCAATTTTTCTGGCACTTTAGTGTATTTGCCTGGCGCTCTTCGGCAAAACATAGCATTTGCGCCATAAAAATCAATCAACCAAGCAACATATACACTATAATGACAAAAATCACCGGACAACCCTTCAAAAGCAAATGAACGGGTCCGCTGCGTTGTTTAGATGCGCGGTACAGCCGCAAACCGTATAAAAACACGCCTACAGCTCACCGCGATCGTATCGCACTGTGAAGTTGAGTGAAAATGTCGCGTCGGGAAAGAATTGACTTTGAGAAAGGAAAGATTGTTGGGTGTTATATTAGCGGGTTGTCTATAAGAGAAACCGAGAGGCGTTTAAACATACCCAAGTCAACTGTTGTGGATGTACTGAATGCGCGCAAGACACACGGCGTGCCTGAAGGAGCAAAACGTACCGGCAGACCAAGAAAATCAGTGATAGAGGACGTCGAAGCCTCAGGAGAGTCGGTACAGCTAATCGACAGAGTACTACTACACAAGACCTCAGTGTACAGATGAGTAAAAACGCTGGAACCTCGGTATGAACACGTACCATTCGCAGAGAACTTCATTCCATAGGTTACCGTGGTCGTGCGGCTGCTTATAAGCCTTTTATCTCCACTCGGAATGCTACTCGTCGTTTAGCATGGTGTAAAGAACATTTATCGCGGACCGTAGATCAATGGAAACGAGTCCTATGGACTGATGAATCCAGATACACGATCCATCAGTCTGATGGCCGTGTGTGGATATGGCGGCAGCCGGAGGAACGCTATTTACCACAGTGTAATGTTCCTACGGTCAAGTTTGGAGCTGGCAGTTTACTCGTGTGGGGGTGTTTTTCGTGGTATGGTCCCGGCCCATTGGCTATTGTGGACAAACCTGTTTACCAGCACGTCTACTTCGATATTCTAAACAATTATGCCCTACCAACTCTGTGGCAATGCTATGGAAGCGAGCCTTGTTGGTACCAACAGGATAATGCACCGAGCCATAAAGCAAGGACTGTTACAGGGTGGTTTGAAGATAATTCCGTATCGTGTGTGGACTGGCCAGCATAGAGCTCTGATCTTAATCCTGTAGAGCACCTATGGGATGAATTAGAGTGCCGCATAAGAAGTTTGGAACCAAGGCCTACTACTAAGCAACAGTTAGCGGCGTCATTGTGTACTGAACGGAAGCGCATACTTATCGCTGTGTTCCAAAACCTTGTCGAAAGCATGTCTCGAAGGGTCAGTGCATGCATTAAGGCCAAAGGTGGACTGACACCGCACTAATGCGTGTCAATAAATGCTATGTTGTGTTTCTCTTCTAGGTGTCCGGTGACTTTTGTCAATGTAGTGTATATATATATTTGCTTTAAAATAACCGATTGAAAAATCCTTTCTTCCTTTCGATACCGAATACTATTTTGTAGCGAATACTATTTTGGGAGCAATTTCTCTTTCAAGTAACGCATTGATTTTTGCTACGGGGCGTAAAGGTAAATTGCGATTTTTCCAATGTCTCTGCTTCTAAAAGTCGTATTTGAAAAATTATTTCCGCATCGGTTATAACTCCTGGTGGAAAATGTTCCACATATCTAATTTTGGTAGACAATAATTTGATTGTCAAGGGGCGTAAATGTTTTTGTCCCTTGCTGATGTATTTGCAGCAAAATCTGCGCTTCTGAAAATTCGTGCCAGAAAAACTTCTGAAAATTCGTGCCAGAATGACTTCTTCTTAAAATACCTCATAGTTTATCCGGCAGGCTGGATAAAATATGTATCTTATTTTTGTCGACATCTCCGTTTCTAAGAGTCCGATTTGAAAAATTAATTCTTTGTCGGAGAGCTTTTCCGGTGCAAAATGTTTCTCATTTAAGGTTTCCGTTTTCAGTAAGTGTAAGGTATATTCTATTTTAACTTTCCTTTTGAGTTTCTTTTTCTATGTAAATCTGAGTTCGTTCTTTTAGACATTTTCAAACCTTAATGTTATGTCTTGTCCCTCAAACGAGAATGAAGTTGGCAACACACTAAGGTCAGAACAAGAGTGACGTATGTGTGGCGGGATAAGAACGATAGACAAAAAGACAATGTAGCGGTTGTTTTGGGGGAATGATGTTTTTGATTATAGACGTGCTGTTATATTGCGATTGCATGTTAAATCACTGATATTGTATTGAGTACGCCAATAAACCGGATGTGAGTGTGTAGTGCAAACCATGCAAGGAAAATAAACGTATTTGTAATACTACAATTGACCTCTTTCTTGTAATGCGTATGAGTACCTTCTGATATTACATTGACTTTATCACACATAACGTAATTATTGACGTAAGGACTAAGTTACAGCGGAAAGAAAATTACGTTATTTAAGTTTGCAGCAATATCTACGGGACTAAAAATCAAACTGAAAATATACTTTTTCCGTACTATATTACTTACTCTGGAAACATTTTTTGCATGTTTCCTTCATAAGATAATGCACGCTGCCCCGGTGGCGCAGTGGTCTAAGCGATGGCTTGGGATCATTCGTCCGACAGGGGTCCGGGTTCGAATCCCAGTCAGGCATGGATATTGTGTTTGTCTTACGGCACTGGCTTTCTCCCTTTCCCGGAACCAGTGACCCTAAATTAGAGACGGGCGACTGCTTATAGCCCATTGAGTTGCTTACGATGGTCGTTAAACCTCCAATAAAATAAAATAATAATAATGCACAATTTCGCCGCTAGGGGCGTAAATGCTTAATCTGTTTTTCTCTATATCTCTGCTACTCAATGTCTGATTTAAAAGATTTCTTTAACACTGGATACCATTTATCTTGTGGAACACTTTATGTTGTGCTGGAGGAGTTTTTGCAGTTCACAGTTCTGTCGCTAGGTGGTGTTTATGTATTTTACTTCTAAAAATCCCTACCGAGAAATTCCTTTTTTTACTGTATGCCATTTGCTGCAATAACGATGGGTAACATTATCCTCTTTAAATAATGCATAGCGCTCCTGCTAGGGGGCGTTATGGTAGAAACCTTTTTTCGCTATCTCCGCTTCCCGGCCATGTACTTGAAAAGTTCTTTTTCCTCAGCATAGCTTTTGCCATGAAGAATATTCTTCTCCTATTTTTAACTTTTCCGTTATGCAAAATTCTTCCGCTAGAATGGTTAGAGTTATATCATACTTCTTTCTATACTTCTTCTTTTTAACCGTTCGATTTGAAAATCTGATACCTTCCTTCGGCTATGAGAGACTTTTCGAGCGCCATTTGTTAATTTTCGTAGCATACCTTTTAGCCGCTGGTGAAAGTTATTAGCTGTTTCTCCTTCTGGATGTTTTGTGGACTGTAGAGATCCGGTTAATTTTTTAAACCGGTTCCATTGATAATGAATAACTTTGATACATTTTATTCGCGTCGAGAAGGACTCAAAAGACGTGCTATTACAACCGAAAATTCGGTGTCATTTTTCTTGGCTTGTCTGATTCCAGAAGTAGATGGACTGCTGTCACACTACACACTCCAGACTGCACCTACTTGGAAGCTCTCTGATATTTTCGTATAAGAGTAACGTAAGTCCTTGGACGATATTTGCAGTGATGCTCTGGGAACCTGATCCAACCTAGAACGCACATCAGCTACCGTTGCCTCGATTCTCTGCGAACGATGTTTTCAGCATTCATCTGAAAGGGAACCAGGCGTTTCCAACTTTCATGTAGAGCTATATATCGTGGAATATTCTGGGATACGCGTCTGACAAATGGTTTCATGAACATCGTCTGTGTCACATGTACTCAGCCCATAACCAAGTAAGTTGGCACAAGATAGACCCCAGCGGGCAACATGTTTAATATGACAATAAAACTGACTGAACAGCGGGTAATGAAGGCCCCTCAACCTGACGTCATTCATGTACGAGGCGAAGGACAAAGGACAAATTGTAATGGCCAGACAACAGGGTCAGAACATTTGCGAGACGGCAAGGCTTGTGTGGTACTCACGATCAGCAGTGGTTGTATCTTCAAAAAGTGGTCGGAGGAGGGGAAAATCAAGAACTTCTGGCAAGGTGATTGTCGACCACGGCTCATCAATCTTAGAGGTAAACGAAGGCTATCCAGCATGGTACGGGCCAACCGAAAGGATACTGTGGCACAACTTGCCCGTAATTGGAATTTCTGGTGACGGAAATACTGGCAGCGGCTCAACCACGAAACCAATCATTCAAGGTCCAGGTTTGATGTCCACAACACAGAGTATATCAAACTTTGCTGAAAATCGGGCTGTATAGCCGTAGTGCCTAAGCTAATCTCAGTTCACCGTCGAAAGCTCCTACAATGGGCACGCGAACATCCACCTGGACCTTGAGTGATTGAAAGAAGGTAGATAGTCTTGTGTGATAAGTCTCGTTTCCTGTTGTTCCACATGAACGGCCCGGTTCGTGTGCGTCGTTTACCTGGGGAAGTATAGGTACCAGGATGCACCGTGGGAAGAAACAAGCCGGGGGAGGGAGTGTAATGCTTTGGGCAATATTCTGCTCGAAAACCCTGGGTCCAGTCCTTCATGTGGAGGAAACTATGACGTCTACCACCTACCTAAACATCATTGCAGATTAGGTACATCCTTTTATGGCAATGAAAAATATTTTAATATCTTGTTTTAGAAGGTTAATGCGCCATGCCACGCTGCTCGGATTGTATGAGAATGATTTGCGGAACATGCAAAAGCCTTCCAAGTATTTCCCTGGCTTCCAAATTCTCGGATTGTATTTCCCTGGCTTCCAAATTCTCCAGACATCAATCCAATTCATTCGTGGTTGGTGTTGGAAGACCAAATCCGATCTGCGACCTCTCAACCACGAAACTAAAAAGTGTTAAGGGGTCTTCAGGTAAAGTGTTGGAACCAGAATCCCACAAGACACCTTTAGATATCTTGTAGCGTCCAGAGTTGTTTTGGAGGTACGTGGAGGACCAACATCAGGTGGTTATAATATTTTAATGTTTTAGATCTTCGGTGCACATGAGTTTCGTTCTGTATGAATCGCTCTGCATCTCGATGCTGCGTTACGGCAAAGAGGAAACCTTCATGTAAAAACTTTAAGCTGACCGTTGTTTCGTTAAACAGAGGTCATGCACCTATAATCACAGTACTTAACTTCCTGTGTCTCTGATGTCGTTTCTGAGTTTGTATCGCATTCAGCAGACGGAAATTCACTCTCTCATTGCACGAAGTTTTTCTGTAAGGATAGTGTGAATCGGCAACTTCGACCATGCATTTTAAGTTCAAGTGTGGGACCATGCATTTTAAGTTCACCTGTATCTTTGTTTAAAATTCATTTTTAGTTTTTTCCCTTTCGTATCAATTTAGTTATTTCTTAACGTAATTTTCATTCTGAACGCCACATTGGAACCTGCAAATTTTATGTTCCTGTTGGCAATGGCTGGCGCCTTGTCGGAAGGGAAATAGAACCGACAAGCTCAATGTCGAGAGAAAGAGGGAGAGGTGACAAACGAACGTTAACTACGTATTAATGAAATTCTGATAATTCAGATTTAAGAAGTGAAATGCGTTGTGCGATGAACTTTTGCTATCGTTTGGGTAAAACTGCTCCACAGTTATTTTAATGAAAAAAGCTTACAAAGATAAATCTTTGGGTGAGTCAACGATTTTTAGATGACACCATGATTTCAAAGAATGGCGTTTGTTGGCAGAACTCGTTCCTAGGTCTGGTGGACCTGATAGTGTTGTTACGGAGCGTATTGTTAACATTGTTTGGACAATCCTGCAAGAAGATCGACGAATGACATGTGAAGACATAGCTTCGTCAACTAATATTTCAAAAACGTTGGAATTCCGCATTCTACGTGACAAATTACTGCTGCATCGTGTGTTTTCCACATGGGTACCTCACCTGACGAGAAAACAATTGTTAGCCAGAGTTCAGGTGTGCCATGAGTGGAAAAAATTATTGCAAAGGATCCAAACTTTCTAAACACAGTTATAGCTACCGATGAAACATGGGTCTTCTATTTCGACCCCCTCACGAAGCGCGCAGAGAGTGTCTGGAAACACACACCCTCGCCTACTCCGAAAAACACTCCGCCAAACCAAATCAGCTGGGAAGGTGATGATGCTAATTTTCTTTGATCATAAAGGTGTAGTTTACCAGCATGACGTTCCTCCACAAATCTGTCAATGCTGAGTATTACATTTCAGTCTTGAAGCGTCTGCGACGACACATATCGATTAATCGACCGGAACTGGTGGGCAAGTGGACCCTACGCCATGATAACGCCCTCCTACATTTGACTTCTTGTGTTCAACAGCTTCTTTCGAAATGCAGTATTGAAATCATGCCATAGCCTGTCTACAGTCCTGACCTCACCCCGTGCGATTTCTGGTTGTTTTGCAACAAAGAAATTCCGTGTCGCAACGTTTAACACGTTATTCAAGCTGTGTAGGGGTAGCTGAAGCAGCTTCCACAAAATGCCTTCGCCACATGCTTTGAAAAGTGGACTGAACGATGGGACCGCTGCATATCATCCGAGGGAAGATACTACTTTGAGAAAGAATATCACATATTTTTCTGTACCTATATTTTTTTCCTTTTGTGTGATTTTACTTTCAATTTCAATGGAGTGACCGTGGTACTAGTGTTGAGTAGTTAGGAACTGCTTGAGATTTGAAAACAAACTATCCAAAACAATTAAACCGTTATAGTCTGAGGTTAGAAATATTTGACAATCTAAAATTTGGAGCTCCCTGATTCTATTGAAGGGAGAAAATCACTTCTGGGACACCCAGTAAAACTTCCATGCCTTACCCACTGTTATAAAATGAAAGCGACGCATCAAGTGACGCATCTGCCTATCTAGAAGAAGTTAGTACTTACTGGAAGTCCTGGTACAGTGCAGTGTCCAGTTCACGCTGCGTAAACGCATTTCGAGCAGGCAAAGTGCCTTCTGAACAGAGAATATTTAGTGAAACCATGGTTTCCAGGAATTTTTACCACACTCTACTTCTCACAACTCTTATGAACAGTTAATGATTAGTCTAACTAGGAAATGCTTGAGACTTGAAAAGAAACAAGCCTCAACCAGTTCCAGTTAGACTAATCATATTGGAAGTTCTCTACCTTTCATTCTCATTGTACTTCGTGCCACAGAATATCTACGTAGGAATAAAAATGGTTGTCAAGCCATTGCACGATTTTTAAAAAGCATGTAATTCAACCCACATCTTCTTTTTCCAGCATTCATTGTGGAGCGTCATATGGGCCAAACGTCAAGTGTGATAGTGTAGGAGTGCCATTGGGTACCATTCGCAATCTCAGCTGCTACGATTTGAGGGCAATCTCAACGGCGACCGTTACATCAGAGAAGTTGTACAGGCAGAAGTCATACCCTAGCTTCAGAGCATTCCTGGCTCTATATTCCAGCAGGACAGTGCCAGACCACATGTTTCCAGGAATGTTCAATCCCTCTTCGCAGCGTACCAGATCCCGCTTCTTCCCTGTCCTGCACGATCTCCAGACATGTCGCTTATTGAATATATCTGAGATATAGTCACTCGGCACCTGACTCATCAGAGTCCTCCAGTTGTCAGTACCAATGATCTGTTTACTCGCATATATGCCACATGGCAGGCAATTACCCAGGACACCATCCAACGCCTTTTCGATTCAGTGCCACGGCTTCACAAGATACTGATTTTTGCAGGTAAAAATTGTTGTATTGTTCTGAAAATTAAATCACTTCATCATTGTCAACCATTATCAATCCACTGCTGGACAAAGGTCTCCCCAAGTTTCTTCCACGACGGTCTGTCTTGTGCCAGTCTCATCCATGTTACTCCCGCATACTTTCGAATTTTATCCACCCATCTCCCATGTGGTCTTAATCTGGGTCTTTTCCTGTCCCTTGGAATCCAATCTAAAATTTCGGCTGTCCATCGATGGTTTGTCCTTCTGGCAGCATGTCCAGCCCACTGGGGCTGGACATACATTTCAGGGATTTAACTCTGGTCATGATATCTTCCACTCTTGTCAATTTTCGGATCCACGAGTTCCTCTTCTTATCTCTCCTGGTTACACCAAGCATGCACCTCTCCATCTGCAGCCTTCGTATGTCCCTTTTAGTTAAGGTCCACGTCTCTGCACCATACGTAAGCACTGGAAGGATGCATTGATCAAACACTTTTCCTTTAAGACATAATGGCATATTGCTCTTGAAAATTATGCTGTTTCTTCCAAAAGCTCTCCAGGCAAGTTTTGTACGCCGATTAATTTCTTCATCAATGTGACCCTCACTTGATATCTGCTGTCCAAGATAATGTACAGTTATATCGGTAAAGTGTGGTATAAATATCATTCGAATCGCATGGTTCCTTTTTGTTCTTACAATTTTCACCAACAGCAGTGTAATTAATGTCTAAAATAAAATTATTTCTTTTTTAAATGTTCTATCTGATAGCCCTTTCTATGGACTATGAACCTACATCTAGATTTCCAAGATAACAGGGCATTTTTAAAACTTGGTAGTGGTATTTTCTCTTTTTAGCAGTCCGAAGGCACAATAGTCCATTGGTGACATATCAGGGGACTTTGAAAGAATATGAGCAAAAAGGATAGACTTGATACCCATTTTTCTTTTCATTCTTTCAACAAATAGTGTGGTAGATTTGAATGTATGACTGGTAGTTTTACCGTGATGGAGTTCTACCCTTTGAAGGCTCTGTGGATAAAGGAAAAGAATTTCCTGTTTAACTATAGGAGTCAAAACATTATGTTGGTAATACGTAGAACTGATTTTAACATTCTCTTCAGCTTTTCTTAACTTTAATTTCCCATTGTACAAGGAACCAGCAATAACCGTGAATCATTTACTGAAACTTTCTTTGGATTATTGGACTCAAATTTTGAAATTTTCTGCTCTTCCGCGATAGCAAATCGACCATTTTGTGTTCCAGTCGTTTAGGTAGATCCATACTTCATCAATAGTCACCATAAATTTCCATCTGTCTCTGGCTAAGTGATTTTCATTAAGAAGTCTACACCGTGTTCTGCGCTCAGCCACGTGCCTGTTCAAAAGGCGGTGAACATTATGTGTGGTTTTTTTTTTTTTTCAGATTCATATCTTTGTTTTTTACCTGGTTTGCAGTTGGTACAGAAAATTTTAACGACTTAGCGATTGCTCTTTGCGTCGGTGGATTTTCTTTTAAGACCAGAGACTAGAGGTGCGCACGGGTCGCGTCGAACTTTTTTTTAGTTTGGAGAACAAAGCAACGGGCCGGACCAAGTCGATCCGTTGTTTTTATCGCAATGGTAAAGAAAGAAAGATGTGTGTCCAGATTTCCTGAACTGTTTTGCTGGCATTACCTGTCCTTCCATGACATAGCCCAGGGCGTACTCACATAGGCGAGGAGAGGCATTCACAGTACTTTTACCATCTGTAGGTATTAAGATGGTAAAGACGCTTTGGGGCTCGTTGACAGCAAAAAGATTCGACCCCAAGCTAGTCTGTGTGTGGAGTGGGGGACTGGGGGTGTCTGTGGTGGTGTGTGTATGTGTGTGGGTGTGCGTGTGAGAGAGAGAGAGGAGGATGACGGCATCGATTGTTCCTTCTATCCCTAATCCGTATAGGGATTGACTTTTATAATGTAGTCGCTTGCTAGTTCGATGAAAGGGACAGTTTGAGCGCGCTTAGTCTTTTTTTATTTCTCTCTCTCTCTTTCTCCTTAAAGGTTATATTCTTCGATGATTGCCAAAGTTTAGTTTTTATTTTTAGGCTTACATTCAACTAAATATTTTCAATAATATCTCATTTTACACTGCTGGACAACTGCTAAGGACGGATCATAAACGGCTACATAGCGCATAAAAAAGTAAGTGTGGTTGGATGCCAAGTGAAATAAAATAATGTCAGAATGCCAGGACATTACAAGAAAGACAATTTATTGTGCTCTGAAATCCAGAAGGCTTTGGAACGTGTTCAAGGGACAAACAGGCCATTTTGTGCAGAATACGTAAGCGTGAAAAAAATGCACTTACCGTCCGCAGGCGTTCCGGCGTAAGATGTCAATACGGGATATGGCCACCATGGAGGGCGATGCAAGATTCCACACGTCGTGTCATGCTTTGCACAACATTATCAAGCAGCTGTTGGGATAATTTATCCCATTCCTCTGTCAGTGCACGGATGAGGGTGTCCTTGTTTATTGGAGGGCATTGGCGACCAGCAAGACTCCTCCCCAAAGCATCCCACATATTTTCAATGGGATTCAGATCTGGAGAACGTGCTGGCCACACGAGGCGTTGAATATCCTCGCTCTCAAGACATTCCTGGACAGCGACTGTTCGATGACATGTTGCGTTCTCGTGCATGAAAATGAATCTATCACCGACAGCACCATGGAACATGCAAATATGAGGTAGCAGAACATTATTAATGTATCGTTGGCCAGTCATAGTCCCAGTTGGAAGCACATAGAGAGACGTACGGCCATTGATCATGATGCCAGCCCATACCATGACACTACATGTCAGATATCGGTCCCTTTCCTGTATGTTTGCTGGACAATATGCAGTACCACTATCACGCCAGATCAGTTGTCGTCGACAATCAGACGATAGACTGTATCTACTCTCATCTGAGAAGAGGACAGCAGACCAGTCGTTATCAGTCCAATTGCGATGTTGATGGCGCCATTGCAAACGGGCGATAAGGTGACGTCTGGACAATGGGATGCACACAACAGGACGGCGGGCGTATAGTCCTCCTTCATGCAAACGTCTGGCGACAGTTTTTCGGGAGATCCGCTTGCCAGTAGCAGCCATAAACTGATTTGCTACCTCACTAGCTGTGCTGCGCCGGTGTCTTTTTGTTGATAGCACTATGTACCGATCTTCTGCAGGTGTCGTACTGCGAACACGACCTCCCCCGTGACGTTTGCTACACTCTCCATTTGCTTGAAATAATTTCCAAAGCCTTGAAACAACACTATGGCTGACGTCGAACTCCCTGGCAACATCTGTTATTTTTCGCCCTTCTTCAAGCTTGCCAATAATACGGCCACGCGTAAAATCATCTAGGTGATGTCGGGAAGATACACTGAAAATTGCAAGTTCGTCAATTGATTCTTTCTTTTTCAACTTTGCGTTTGAACAACAACGGTCAATACGCGTCAAATCCTTTATATCTCTTATCAGCGCTATGACGTCACGAACAAGTTCTGCAATCCGAAATTTGCATACGCACAACACGTCTTACTGTATCCCGCACTTATGCTAATTTCCGCATTTTCCTGCAAAGACGTGCTAAAATACGACGGTCATAACAAAAATTCTGCACACGTTAATCTAAAACCGTAGCGGATGATGCAATCGGGAAAACGATTGCGTCATGTCAAGGAACGCATTGGTGTCAGAACGACGCGCTATCGTTTGCTGTGTGGTCGTGGGATGGCTTGGAAATGGAAGCGTGCAGCTCCTCAGGTCGAGTCACGGTGTTGGACCAGCGCTCGTACGTGAAAATAGAAACTCTGCGGGAGAAAGCTCCGACACATATCCATACTGCCTTTCAGGAAATTTGTGGGGAAAGGAACTCTTGATCGAAGCACTATTTCTTTCTGAGGACAAAGTTGAGACCGAAAATTCGTCATACTTGCCCTTGTTGGAAGCGGGAAGGATCTTGCTGCATGACAACGCATCGTGTCATGGTGCAGCGTTGGTACGGGGACTTTTGTCGAAATATGGCTGGGAAACTTTATCCCACCCACCATACAGCCCTGATCTCAGTCCACTCGACTTTAATCTATTCCCAAAGTTAAAAAATCGGCCCCGTGGCATTCACTACGAATCGCTGGATGAACTGTCATTCAACGTGACTCCAGTAATACGACAGCTGAACAAAGATGGCTTACTACGGGGCATCCAGGACCTACCTCACAGCTGGCAAGCTGTAAGTAACAGGGGATGGGAGCACAGTGAACAGCAATAAGGTAAGTTTTATACGTTACATCAGAGTTTTCTCAAAAATGGACAGTGTGCGGAAATTTTGTAATGACCCCCGTATCGTAAATAAAATTTCAATTCTGTTCGTTAACTTTTTCAGCAGTAAAATGTTTGCAGGAAACTATTTTGGAGTGGCTTTCGTGTAACTGTGTGATGTAATGAAGGTCGTGCAGAATCTTAGATGCGTCTCTTATGCTTTTAAGGATGATTTTGGTTCGTATGAGCTACATAAAGAAACATTTTGTGGAAGGATGGTATGTATTGGTATAGCACAACAATTTAAACCTAGGGACAATTCTAAAACATCTACAATGAAAGGTATACCACTTACTTCGCTTGCTGGGCCACATATCTAGGAGGAACGTCATGATCTTAATAGGCCTTCTAATGTCAACGCTATCGCTTGTTCTCTCCGTATGGCACATAAGCACAGGACCGAAGGCTGACGCCAAACTAGTGGCAGTCATCTTGTTCCTGTCACAGTGGTTGGCAATCATCCGCAAGTGATCCAGTAACAAAAGGACAGTGCACTGAAAGGAAATTAATAACTTATTAAATAAGAGAAAATCACAGAGGAAAAATAAGAAATAAAACACGTCATTAAACTGCTGTCTGCGATTCAGAAATTAGCTCTGACAGAAAGATAATCTACGAGGTTTTAATTATTACCGAAAATCTAACATCTCCATTGTCAGCGATCTTGGCACACAACTCGAGCTTCCCATGCACCAGCGACGTGTCTCACACATGGAGTTTTTTCCTCATATAATTTTTCTCTTTTGAGCATTCTCAAATCTGATCCTGGTCTTCTTTTAGCTGTCTTTCGAATCACCTGGACCTCCCCAATGGCCTAGTCGTCTAAGCGCTGACTTCCGGTTATTCGACCGAGAGGGTCCGGGTTTGAATCCTGGCTAAACATGGATGTTGTGTTTGTCTTACTGTAATCAATTAGTTTCCGAACATGGTGTTTGTCCTTTTTACTTCTCAAGGTACAACTTGAAAAATACGAGGGTTGTACCGAAAGTAATGCAAAAGTGGGCATAACTTTGTTATTAACTGACAGAGATCGTTCAAATTGCACATGTTGGTAGAGTATCTCTTTCTCTATAGAAAGGTACTACTCAATATGGTCTCCATCACAAGCGATGCATTTCCGCCATCGTTGAACCCAACCCTCGAACCCTCTTTGAAAAAATTCAGGGGTGGACTGTAGTACCCACTTCTTCACAGCCACTTTCACCTCGTCTGTGTCATCAAATCTTTGTCCCCGGAGCCTGACCTTCATTGGACTGAACAAGTGGAAGTCGGAGGGTGCCAGATCTGGGCTATATGGTGGATGGAGAACCACAGACCAGCCTAATTTGCTAATCGCCTGATTTGTTGCCAAAGATGGGTGTGGCCTTGCATTGCCATGGTGAAAGTGGATCCTTTTCAGATTCTTGTTCGGTCTCTTCCAGTTCATGGTTTCTTTAAGCTTTTTGAGTATGTTCCATAAAATCAAGAAGAATGACACCCCTGTCTTCCCAAAAAACAGTCACCATGACTTTCTGTGCTGATCTCTGGCTCTTGAACTTCTTAGGCCATGGTGAAGAAATGTGACGCCATTCCATGGATTGATTCTTCGTTTCTGGATCGTAACGATACGCCCACGTTTCATCCCCTGTCACTAGATAAAAAAAGACGTTTCTTCATTGGCTTCAAATGCTTCCAGCAGATGAGAGCAAACTTCCATCCTTCTCTCCTTCAAATCGGGTGACAACTGACAAGGTACCCACTTTGCACACACTTTTCGATACCCTAAGTCTGTCACCATTTTCTGCATGGCATTGTGACCACAGTCCAGTTGTGCAACAAGCTCACGGATTGTGATTCGTCTCTCAGCGCGAATCAATTCATTCACTCGCTGACGATTCGTGTCAGTGGTCGCAGATGATGATCTCCCACTGCGAGGTTTGTCTTCAATGCTGGTTTCCTTTTCTTTAAACTTGTTCATCCATCAAAGCACATTGCTGTTGTCAATGATGTCATCTCCGTAAACGTTCTGTATCCTTCTGTGGATGTCGGACAGCCTGCACCCTTCCTTCATCAAGAACTCAATGACGGCACATTGCTTCTGCTTGGAATGCATTATTTACCTGCAGTAAAGAAGAAGGGCTACTATAGAGGAAGAGTTACTCTACCAGCATGTGCAATTTGAACGACCTCTATCAGTTAATAAAAAAGTTATGCCCACTTTTGCATTACTTTTAGTGCAACTCTCGTATGTGTCGCAAATGTGGCAAAAATGATGCCACAATGTATCATCTTGTTCTTGGATGTCTTACTATACATCATATAAGAAGACCTTTCTTCTTATATGATCTATAGCAGACCTAAGAAGACCTTTCTTCTTACATGATCTCCGTGACGGGTCAGCAGGTCAGCGGGTCGACAATTCTTTGCGGGTCCAAGTGTTCGGATCAAGGTGTTCCTGACCCAGTTTTATTTCCGTTTTATTTTTTAAAATAGAAAAATATGTTCCAAAGAAAAATGCGCGTTGTGGAATTCTGTAGTCGATATTGGTGCCCACTGGGTGAATAATGATTTGCCATGCAAAAATATTGCCGTCTCGTTCTTACAGAAACGAAGATGTCCACCGACCAACGTCAGACACATCGACACCATATCGTAAAAATATACTTCATTTGATTTCTTTTACAGTGCGATTGTCCAGGGCATGGTACAGGCAAACGCCATTCGCCTGCTTCTCAGCTGATTCACTCTCTCCGTGCGAAGTTCACTGCATGACTAAGAGTTACTTTTCACACCGCATGTTTTACATTGAGTATTCAGAGGTTTTCGATCGATGTGCTAACATCCCGTTCCCATGACATGTCATGCCGAAGTTAACTCTTTATTTGTTAATATGGATGGATTTAATATTAAAGAGGTTGAGAAAGGCGTCGATACCAACAAATACGTGCTTGTTGAAAACCACAAGGGAAGAGTGAATGCTGGAAATTGTTTCGTCTCATTTAAGGAACCGGTGAAAAATTCTGTGTTGTTTGGTCTTGCTTGTTGTTCAAAATGTGAAAAGTGTAAAATTACAAAGAAAGATGTCGACGGTGAAATAAAAGATTATGGAACCAAAGATCTAACGAACATTATGAAAGTATGACCACTTCCATTAAACCGTGGAAAGAGTGAACAATCTAAATACATTTAAAAATATACATTTGTGTAATCGTAAATAATGATCTCCATGGTCACGGTCATAGTCAGGCATTACTTCTGGATTACGCAAAATAGTGGCACTAAAAATGGCACTAAAATTTAGCAAGTAACCAAATTTTATTATTAAAAAAGATTTCAGTTTTTAAATATCAAGCCGTTATTGGGATGAATATATACATTACGTTTATATATATATATATATATATATATATATATAAAGAAGATACCTAAGCAAAAAAATACATATATAATTTTGACTCACACCTAATACAACATAGAAAAGGTTATGTATCTACCTGTGTGAGTAAAAGGAGAAAAGATAAAAAAATAAAATAAAACAACTGAATGTAGAAGGTGTCGAGAATACTGAGCCTTGGCTTTATCAAGGACCAGCAAACTCTGCATTTTCTCACCTCCACAAAGACCTAGTTGGAAATGGGTTTCTGCAAAACCCATTTCCAACTAGGTCTTTGTGGAGGTGAGAAAATGCAGAGTTTTTGCTGGTCCTTGATAGAGCCAAGGCTCAGTATTCTCGACACCTTCTACATTCAGTTGTTTTATTTTATTTTTTTATCTTTTCTCCTTTTACTCACACAGGTAGATACATAACCTTTTCTATGTTGTATTAGGTGTGAGTCAAAATTATATATGTATTTTTTTGCTTAGGTATCTTCTTTATAGATTGTGAATTCTGAATTTTCAAAACTGCTGCGTTGCGCGTTTTGATTTTCAGGTTATTTTGCACCCTTCGTTTTAAATTCTAAAATTTTTTCCTTAGTCTTCAGTTTTGCTCTTAAGTATATATATATATATATATATATATATATAAATTGAGTTTCGAATTTGTAGTTCAAAGCAGATTTGTGCGGGTCAGTTACGGGTCCGGATTGGGTCGGGTCGGGTTCGGGTCTAGTCCAGTTATGGGATGTCCGGGTCCGAAATGTTTGACCCGTTTCCACTTCTGGCTATTACGAATGGCTGGTGACATGAAGACAGTTTTATCATTATCAGCAAAAGGAATTTCTGATTTTGTAAAATTTATCACTTAAAATGAGAACTTGGTTATAACACCATTGTTTCAGATTACTCATTTTCGTCTTCGGGGTCTGCTGGTTTGGGGGATTCGTGGTCTCAGGACTAGTTTATAACGGGTAACTGGGAATATTTGTCAGTTTGTTTAATTAAGTTCAATGGTTGGGGCATGTAATTTCTTTGGTTGTTTCATGCTTGTATACTAAACGATTTGTTTATGATTTTGGAACTGTGATTTTTCATTGCTGTGAATTTGTGAATGTTGTTTTATAATAATAGCTGTCAGAGAATTTAAAGTGATATTTAGTTAATAGTGGGGTATCGCGCTTTCTACTAGTTTGGATTTGTAAATTTGTATTTAGATTGTTTGGCGACCCCTTTGCTCTTAATTCTGTATGTAGTGAGATTAAATTTGTTCTGGTATACTTATTTTTGTGACTTGCAAATCTTGAATGCTTTAAATGCGGGATGTGTTTCCTCTATATTGTTCAGTTCTTTAAGATGTTATTTTTTCATAGTCAAGTCACTGTTAGTTTGTATCATGACAAAGTGTTTCTGATTATTATTGTGCACTAATAATTTGATATTTAAATTTGAGTGTTTGTTAATTTTATCTTCACTACAGTGTTACTTGGTTGTCTAGAATTCACTGTAAATACAGAGGGTGAGTCTAAAGTTTTGAACTATTTGGATCACTTTATGTCTTCATACGTACGTTTATGACGAAAGCTGAGTAGTATTCAAATATAGGCCATCGTGCTGCACGATCTTTAGCCATCTGTCCGCCAGTTATTCTATTCCGCGGCTGCCACCTTCTTCTGGTTGTTGAAATGCCGCACAAGGAGGAAATGGGCCATGGACCTGAACTAGTACTAATCCGACGGGCAAGGTCCGAACTATATGCTAGGTGTGGCGTCAGTTCGATTTCCTCAAATTCCTGGAGTTTTGCCCGGGTCGTTCGCACGGTATGAGGCCGAGCGTTGTCCTGCTGCAGGACAGCGCGCTTTCTGTTCACCATTGCCGAATACTTCTCCAAAACGGCATACAACTGCTTCAGCTGTTCAGAGTAGAGGTTGGCGTTGATGGTCAGACCGTCTGGAACAAATTCCTAATGGATTATCCTCTCCAAATTCCACCACACGTAGAGCATCACCTTGAGCTCGAAGCGCTCACGTTTGGCATCGGGTTCAAGAAGCTGGCTCTGGTTCAGAAACGGACTGTCGTTGTGTGTTGGGATTACGAAAAGTAGAGCCACTTTTCATCGCATGTGACAGTTCTTATGATGAAACGTGCATCGCGCGAGTTTTCTAGGTGTATCGTACACACTTCCACTAGGCGGTTTGCTTCGGCTGGCGTCAGTTCGTGAGGGACAATGCGACAGCTCCTGTAGACCTAGCCGAGTTCCTGAAGGTGACGAACCACGGTGGTCTGTGATATGCCCAGCTCGCCTGATAATTTCCGAGTGCTGGTTGTCGGATTTACCTCTACGGCCTCCGAATCCACGGTTCGCGGCCTACTTGATCTTGGCTGATCGTCGAGGTTTCTGTCACCCGAGTGAAATTTCTTGAACCATCTGGTTACGGTGCTGTGGTCCACGGAACCTTCCCCTTTAGTGAAAATCCTCTAAACACGTGGCGACAAAGACATCGCTATTTCCACGTTTATCAACACATAGCAACCGAAAAATTGTTATCCGGCCACTGCTGGAATCGTACTCCAGATCTCTCGATATCTAACCGAGTGCGTTCACCTTGTGCTTTCACATGACAAATGCTTCGTGTTGCTTTAGCTGCTTTATGGCCAAGTTCAAACTCGTAAAAGCAAAAGTTCCCTAATTAGCCGGTTGTGGCTGTTCATCTTTTAGGCGTCCCAACCACAGACAGAACAACGACATGCAATGCTGTTCACAGCAACGACTACCACTTTATATGCCTTTTGACTGACTACAGTGCTCGACTTGAGCTAGTTTAAACACGTGACATACCCGCTGCAGCACATGCGTTTATGAAAATATTGCAAAACTTTCGACTCACCCTCTGTATCTTGATCTGAGATTCACAATCTGACACAGTAATATGGCAACGAAGTAATTTTTGCATAACGATAAATTATATAAATTGTAAGGTGCGTCGCATAAATATAGAGACAGTCTACTTTGCGGCCTGAACGCAATGCGAATATAGGTAGGAAGCTGAAATGGTACCTAATTAGACATAACCCTACAACAAACGTTTCGATCCGTCGAGATGACCGGATTGTGTGAAAAGAACACCACAAAGCGAAATAGTGTAATTTTAGGTGTCTCATAAATATAAAGACAACGATGTAAAGTAGCCACATGCAAATGTGATGTACAAATTAGCATGTTGTACGCACGCACATGGGCCGTAATTCGGTCCAGCCAACAAAAGACAGCGGACCTGCCGTCAGACATTCATTTGCCGAAATGCCACGCAACAGTCAACTTTCTGGTGAGGAGGTGCACAAGATTTGGAGACTGAGAGCAAATGCATTGCCTGTATCGAAAACTTGTAAAGCCATGGGGAGGAGTAGGGCAGTCATTTATAAGACTTTATCAAAACGCGGTGCATTAACTGCCAGAAAACGGCCTGGAAGGCCTCGAATAACAACCAAACGAGATGATCGTACCATCATGCGTTTAGTTTCATCCCAAAGGTTATCACTACGTCAAATTTCTAGGACTGTTGGTGTCACCGTCTCAAAGGACACAGTTCATCGACGAATCAAGGAAAGTCGCAACATTGTGCTCCGTAAAATGCGCTGTCTGCCACACCTCACGCGGTGCCACAAGAAAGTTTATTGCTATGGGCAAGCAGCCACATGCACTGGATGGACGAGTGGATCACAACTATTTTCTCCGTTGAGAAAAAGTTCAACCTGGACTGCCCTGACGGTTAGAACTGCTACTGACATGATTTACGACGCGAGCCACGCACCTTCTTCAGCAGACAGAAAGGAGGTGGGTCTGTGATGATCTGGGGAGCTTTTGCGTTCAATGGGACAACGGATATCGCTTTCCTGCAAGGCAGGCAAAACTCCGAAACGTATCAGGACATACTCAACAGCCACCTTCTACCGTTTGCCGAAACTCTAGCGGGTGTTGATTATCTGTTCCAGCAAGACAATGCCTCTATCCATCGGTCTGCATCAACGAAAAGCTGTTTTAACTCTCATCATGTGATCGTAATGGATTAGTCAGCACTCAGTTCAGATCTGAACCTTATCGAGATCCTCTGGGGTATCCTCGCTCGTGATGTGTATGCGAATGAACGGCAGTTCTCAAGTGTGGTGGCATTGAAAGAGCAGATTGAACGAAGCTGGCACACACTCCTGCCAGAACACTTACATCACTTGGTGGACAGCATGCCCAGCCGGGTTTTCAGTGTTATTCGGAACAACGGCTCCACTATTCGTACCGGAGGTGCTCATAACTAGTACGTCTTTATATTTTTGAGACAGCGTATTTCTGTTTCTTTTTTTGTTTCTTTTTTTGTACTTGGCGTTGGAATTGTTATGTTTCCGTCAAACTTTTGTGCAGCTGCGTGTCCTATGCTATTTTTGCTATAAATATGAGGTGTACATTTCAGCTCGTTGTTGTTTCTTTTTTATTCCAGAATGTGTTCTGTCTCTGTATTTATGCGACGCACTATATATTGCAACCAAACGCAATTATGAAGGGAAAAACTTCACAAAACGAAGTTATTGCTTTAAATTCGATAAAAAAATGTGTTATTTTAACTCACTCCAAGCTAAAAAAAATATGTCTTGTCTTACCTATATATTTCACTCATGATGTGTAATTTCCTTGATGTCGTAAACACACACAAGCATTGTCTTGATTTCGGATTTCTGTAACCTGATCTTTCTTTTGGATGACTGGGGTGACTTCCACTGAGCGCCCTGACGTTTCTTTTCAGGTTAATAACGAAAACACCATGTCTCGTCTCCTGCCCCAATACTTTGGAGGAAATTTCGCATTATTTCTGAGGTCTCCAGAATATCTTTTGTGTATCCACTAGTGCATTTTTCTGGTCATCTAACAAAGCATGCGGAATTAAACGAGCACGAACTTTCTTTCATCCAAATCGTGCACTAAAATTTGACGAATCGTCTCGTTATTAACACCGAACTTACATTTCCAGTTTACACAGTCATCACTTTTATCCTTCCACGAACTTTTTCGGCGAATTCAGACGTGCGCACTGAAATTGGACATCCGTGCCTTTCGTCATTTTCCAAATCTTCCCGTCCATCCTTGAAACGTGCATACCATGAATGCTGTTTCGTGTCTTGGATACGGTTTTGTGTTTAGGACTCGATGACTCACTTTCATTATTTAATTTTTAACCTTCACTGTCATACTGGGTACCATTCCTATGCGCTGCACATATATTTATATTAAGCCTCTTGATCCTGTAATTGCTTACTAGTGTTTAACCTGAAGTTACGAAACGGTCTGGAAAAGGACGTCTTTTTCTTTTGTTTAACTTCATTGCATTCCTTATTATACGTTTATTTTGGGGATGTGTAGTGCTGTTTTGTGTTGTGCTTTTTTTTATGATTTTTTGTGTGTATATTTGTGACATTGTACCAATTGTCTATTGGTGTACTCCTTTTGCTTTTTCTGCATACGTCATCGTTGTGCTTGGTGGTATGGTGTGATTTATGATTAACTTTGCTGCTTTGTCTTGTTGATCTTGGTTTATTTATTGTTGCATGATTGTTTAATGTACTGTACGGATACTATAAATAATTCACCGATGCTGTCACACGTACGGTCGTTCGCGAACATAATTTCCAATTGCAAGTCAATATTAAAACACCTTATTTACAACTAAAAATTAATATTTACACGCGAGATCTTTCGGGGCTGAATATAGCACCCATCATCAGGTTCAAGCGCCACGAAACACAGAAGCAGACATTATATATTGTCAACACGACCCACATTTCACTCGGTCTATCGGTCTTCTCAATCACCGGTGATGCCATCAACAAATCGTTAAAGTCCAAAAAATCAAGTCTTAATTTCTTATCATATAAAGTCCTCTTCTTCAGAGTTGTGTGAGGAGGGGGCAACCATCTTTCTCCACTGTCTTGGAACAAATGTCGGGAGTTCAATGTTACAGCATGTTTCCCCGTATGCAATAATGAAGAGGCTTTCCGTAAGGAAGACAGACGTTTATTAACACTTGAGTTAAGTACCGTAACATTTGTCCAATCTGGGTAGTAACGCTCTTCGTTCTGGAACAGTTTCCACAGCTTTCACAGCTTTAGTGAAAGCTGTGGAAACTGTTCCAAAACGAAGAGCGTATTTATGTTCACCCATTCTGACATTTACGGTTCTTACTGCACAGATATTCTTGCTATGTACATTTTTCGATTACATTAATTTTGTATATATGTATACATAGATGTCCTATTTAAATCTTTCATTGTTTTTCTTATACTATGTTTATCAGTGTTTATGTTGGCATGTGTTAAGATTTATATATACTGCAACTGTACTGGTTATATGCCATCTACTTTTTAATTACAGTTGCTTACAATCATGTATCCTTCACTTCCCTGTACTATTATGGTAATTTGTGTCTTACTGTGATTTTTTGTGCACTGTATTCTTGGCCTGACGCACACTCCTAAGGGATCGGGGGATCGTCAGGCTTTTTCGTTAAAGCCTTTTTCCCTGGCTCCATGTCATTCACTTGCAGTGATTTATATAGGCATAGATTACTTTTTTACATTTCATACCATCTACTTTATAAATTTTGGTTTAATTGTGCAAGTTTATTAATTGTAGTTAATGCTATGTTTATTGTAATTGGATTATGACATATTAAGGATACATTACTGACATTGTATTTTGTTTTGGTTAGCTACTTAGCACAGTCTTATCGTAATGATGTATTGTTTCTGTTAAACTTTGTCATGTATGGTATTGTTGCGTCCTTTGGGTCTTAGTTGTCAGGATGCCCAATTACTTCCGGACTGCGATTCGAATCACTGGATCCGGCAATATCTCGTTAGCCAATTCGCCGACACAGTACACCAATGGAGGCACAGTATAACAATTAAAACAGGGATTTAATGGATACATGCATAAATTACACCGGATTCTTCATCTAATTACAAAGCTATAATTTCCGGCCAGCTTTGGCCCTCTTCGGTGTTTCAGAAAATATGTCCTAACGAAAAGTCTGTTCGTTCACAATGAGCCGCAAATAATACAGGTAAAAAGTACTTACATAGGTCCTTGAGTATCCACAGTATGACACCCAGAAAACAACACAAACACTCCCTCACATTCACTAATATTTTGGCACTACGGGTAGCGTTCCTTTTTGGATGACGCCGCGTTGCTTACGGTCTCTTCGTCAAAACGACATCATCCCTAGTCGCTGAACGCACGTACTCAGACACACGCACAAAAGTTCTCTCCCCGCTTTCTTTGCGAAGAGGCTCTGCTCTGCAGGAGGGGGGGGGGCTCGGCTCCTCCGTGGTTCCCCTTCCGATGTTGGCGTTTCTCTTCTCCGCTCTGCATGAGTGAGGCGATATTCCGTAATTATTAGGTTTCTGTCGGCTTTTCACCTGAAATCGCTCCTTAGGACAGGTATCCGTAGTCCGGCGATGATCAGAAAGTTTTTAGGTAAATCTGGTGGTTATTATTCATCAGCTTATGCTTTTCAGCTGGATTCCCTTCTTATGCTCAGAATTGCAAGAGCACGCAGACGGACGCAAGCATTTTCTAACACGAGGAAAAATCGAGGCCCAGTTCTCTCGGATATCAAACGGGATCTGTCCTTAACAACAATCTCCCCTCTCCAAGAAATTGGCAAGCGGTGAATTCCAACACTTGAAACCGCGAAATTTTTATTATAAACCGCTCTTCAAGTCTCAGAGCTTTCCCATTGTTTAGCGCGCGGCACAGACAAAAGCTTCAAACGCCTTTGCCGTCCAAACACTTTTGAGTCATGGGAAATAGCTTTTAAACTCTGACCCGTCCCATTTCCGGTTATGGGCTCTTTGTTCTCGTGGCAAACAACTGCAACTCGCCACTTGAATTCAAAGTACTAGAAGATCTTTTCTCAATATACCGCCCCTCGCAAGTGTTTAAATTATAACTCTCTGTTAATTAAAACCCCCAATCAAGTTTCAATTACCGTTAATTAACCACGCCTCTCGCCAATTAATTATGCGAGGGGGGATCGTCACAGTATTACTGTTGTGTATGGCAGAATATTCAATAAATCAAATCAAATCAGAATATTTGTGCACGAGATAGGCAACTAGCCACATACACATCACGCAACAATTCAACTGTCTGAGATGCAGTTTACCGGTTTTCAAACAGAACTGAATATTTCCTATCTGCTCCATAACAGAGATTTGACAATGCTCTTCCCCAAGACCTTGGAGAGAATAGACTGGCAAATACCTAGCTACTTCGTGAGTTTTTGAAAACAGGATGTTCCGCCATTAGCGAGGAGCGAAAGCTGTTCCTGAGCATATGCTGATTGCGTGCGTGTTGCAAATCGTGCTTTAAATATTTCTCACAAAAAATAAATATTGTCAGGTTTGGGTCCGGTACTGTTTTAAACATAACGGCCGACATAAAAAACGGGTATTTTCCCAAGTAAATTAAATGTTTTGCTCATTGTTGTTCATAATGTCTTTGGCTGTAATTGCATAGATGATGCTTTTTCCCAGTATGAACGAATATATGTTTTAAGTATGAAGGAATATAGAGATATTGCATCATGTTCAAAATATAATAATTATCTATAGAATAATGCTTTTTGGTTTGAATATAGGACTGTTAACACTTTTTGAACACCCTCTCCTGTTCATTTCAATTTTTTGTATTGAGTGTTCAAAAAATTAAGCCACGAAACACATGTTCGACATCCAGATAAGCACATTTGGGGCCTAAGAATTGTTTGCAATTGAGGTTTTCGAACATGGGATACTAAAAATTTCAAAAACTGCGTGTTTTGAGCCATCTGAATTTCTAAATTGGACATGGGAGCACTAAAAATGCAAATACAGTTCCTCGACAATCACCCCTGTAAAAAGCGACTTGCTGTTCCTCCCTGTGGAAAGAAGAAATATATTTATTGCCTCATAGTTTTTTAATTTGCTGAAAAACATCAGTTGGAAACTATTTCCTTCTATGAATTTAAATTTTTAATTATGTTTTTTGAACAAGATTGCCCAAAACATGGTGAAAAGCCTCCAACGCTCTCTGCTTAAACAGAGGTATGTGTGTTCCTACCCTGTGGAGAGATGAAGTATTTGCATTGCTTCACATTTTTTTTTTAATTTGCTGAAAAACACCAATTGGAAACTATTTCCTCCTATGGATTTAAATTTTTAATCACGTTTTTGAATAAGATTGCCCAAAACTTGGGAAAAAGTCTCCAAGGCTCCATGCGTAAACAGCTATGTATGTGTGTTCCTACCCTGTGGAAAGATTAAGTATTTGCATTGCCTCACATTTTTTTTAATTTGCTGAAAAACACCAGTTGGAAACTATTTTCTCCTATGGATTTAAATGTTTGATCATTTTTTGAATAAGATTGCCCAAAACATGATGAAAAGCCTCCAAGGCTCTTTGCGTAAACATCTTTTGTACGCTCCATCTTTTTCGAAAATATTATATAGATTATATTATGCGTTAATAAAGTGCTGTGTTATTCTTTCAAATTCTACGTAGGAATAGCTTTTAAAATTAGTTTATTGAGTATGAATACTGTTATGATTTAAGTGACTCCTCTGGGGTTTTGCTGCTAGTCCGCCAGAGGACGCAATTACTTACAGCTTCATTAATTGTAAAGGATATCTGGCATCCTTCTTCATATTCGAGATTCCTCATGATGGCTGAACTGTGAGTGTGATACTAAGTGTAAATAGTGAAATTATGTATATAAATGTATTATACCTCTTGAGTACCTTCTTCTTCCTTTCTTTCCCGTGGTGTTGTGATTCATCCAGAACAACTTGTATGTGACTACTTCCGGAAAACTGTGTTTGTGATTACTTTAGAATATTATGTTCGAACACCCTGGCGACGAGTCATGGGATTCGACATCGAGTGGCTGAATCACAGGATTTTGGCAGTCGTGCTAAATCAAAAAGGCAATGGCGGAAGCTTTGCGGAATTATAATCGTGCGGCGTTTTTCAAGAACTGAGGTGAGAACTTTTTCGTTCATAACTTACTATTTTCGTCAGCTGGGAAATGGCTGTAGGCCAAATTTCAACGTTCGATATTACTAATCCTTCCTCATGGAGCTTGTATGTGGAGCAATTGAATTTTTATTTTGAGGCAAATGGTATTGTTGAAGCTCCTAGGAAGCGTGTTGTTTTGCTGTCGGCTTGTTCTTTTTTTTTTTTTTTTTTTTGATTGGAGGTTTAACGACCACCGTGAGCAACTCAATGGGCTATAAGCAGTCGCCCGTCCCTAATTTAGGGTCACTGGTTCCAGGGAAGGGAGGGAGCCAGTGCCGTAAGACAAACACAACATCCATGCCTGACCGGGATTCGAACCCGGACCCCTTACGGACGAATGATCAGAGGCCAACGCCTTAGACCACTGCGCCACCGGGGCGGCCTGTCGGCTTGTGGAACAGAGACACTGAGCATTGCTCGTTCATTAGTGTCACCACTAAAACTAACTGATAAATCGTATGATGAATTGAATGAATTATTAAAAAATCATTTTAGTCCTAGAACCTCGGAAATTTATTCCCGTTATCTGTTCCAGAAACGTGTACAGCGTAAAGGTGAAAGTATTACTGACTATGTTACTGACCTTCGACGTTTAGCGGAGCAGTTTAATTTTGGAGATACACTGAATGAGCGTCTACGAGACCAGCTAGTATGTGGAATAATTGATGACGCGGTACAACGCAGGCTCTTAGCTGAAACGGAACTGACTCTTGATGGTGCATTCTCGAAAAAGCTTGCTGCTGAAACAGCTACTAATGAGGCAAAGCGAATGTTTTCTCAAACTTGCACTCGCGGGAATTTTTCAGAATCGATTTATAATGTGCAGCATACTAAAAATAATTCTAAGAAACAAAATGTAAATCTCAATTCAAAATATACCGTTCCTTTTAATGGAAGCATATGCCATAGCTGTGGTGGAAACCATATGCGTTCTATGTGTAAATTCACAAATACAGTGTGTAGATTTTCTAGGAATATGGGTCACATTGAAGCTGTTTGCAAGAAAAAACAACAGCAAGGCATTAGTCCTAGTTCTAACAGAGTAAAGCCAAGGGTAAAATGCACAAATATAGAAATACATTCTGAATATTGCGTAAATGTATTACGTAATCGCACAGATTCTGTTAGGAAACAAACCGTTACATTAAGCATCGAAGGTAAAGACTGCAGCTTTGAGGTAGACTCTGGATCCTTTCACTCCATCATGTCACATGATACATACAAAAGGCTCTGGCGTGCAAATAAGCCAGAAATTCAGCCTTCATCAATACGTTTAACAGATTTTCAAGGAAATGCCATAGCCCTTCACGGAATGTGTGTTGTTAATGTACACCATAATCAGCATTGTGCTCAACTGCAACTTCTGATCTCTCAGAGAAAGTGCACCAACGTGTTGGGTTATGCATGGTTCCAGCCATTTGGAATTACAATAACAGGGGTAAATGCTATTTCAACAAACCCTGTTGATGATGTGGTGAAAGAATTTAATGATGTATTTGAGGAAAGACTTGGTTCATACAAGGGGCCAGTAGTTTCGCTACCCCTAGATTCTCAAATTCCTCCCATGCGTTTTAAGGCAAGAACTGTTCCACTTGCTCTTCGTCCCAAGATTGATGCAGCACTTGATAAGCTTTTAGCTGAAGATGTAATTGAACCAATATCAAATCCAAAGTGGTCTACACCCGTGGTACCAGTGATTAAATCTTCCGGGGAGGTTAGACTTTGTGGTGATCACAAAGTGACACTGAATACTGCTATGAAAGCACATCCATATCCTATTCCTGCAGTAAATCACTTATTGTCAACACTGAAAGGGGGTGGATATTATGCAAAAATTGACCTCGCTCAAGCATACTTACAGCTGGTAGTTGATGACGAGTCTGCGGAAGCACAGACTATCGTTACACACCGGGGAGCATTTAAGGTAAATCGATTGCAGTATGGAATAAATGTAGCCCCTGGAATATTCCAAAACATCATTGATGAACTTTTTACTGGATTAGAGGGAGTCGTACCCTATTTTGATGATGTGCTAGTTAGAGCAACATCTCTCAAAGAACTAGCTTCTAGGCTTCGTAAAGTTCTCGCTCAGCTTAGAAAGGCTGTACAACGTGCTTAAAAAAGAAAAGTGTTTGTTTGGCGTCACAGAAGTAGAGTTCCTGGGATACAGAATTGATGCTTGTGGAATACACCCTTCAAAAACCAAAGTCGAGGCAATTCAGGCAACGCCTGTTCCTAAGAACGAGCAACAACTACAAGCATTCCTGGGACTCTTGAATTTTTACTACAGTTTCCTTAAGTCTAAAGCTACTGTGGCGGAACCATTGCATAAAATTCTCAAGAAAGATTATTCATGGTCTTTGACTGAGATTCATGCCAATGCCTTTAGGTCTGTAAAAGCGTTGTTATCTTCTGACGCCATGTTAATTCCTTTTGATGAAAAACTGCCAATAATTCTTACTTGTGATGCATCGCCATACGGTGTAGGTTGTGTGTTAAGTCATAAGCTTCTAGATGGGAGAGATGCACCCATTGCTTTCGCTTCAAGGACTTTAACTTCTACTGAGAGAAATTACGCTCAGATTGATAAAGAAGCACTGAGTATTATAGTAGGAGTTAAAAACTTTCATCATTTCTTGTATGGTCACCGATTTACTATTGTTACTGATCATCAACCACTTCTAAGATTATTCACCAGATCAAAAGTTACTCCAGAAATTCTTTCTCCTCGTATGCTGAGATGGTCTATAATGCTAAATGCTTACGATTTCACACTCGTACATCGACCTGGCAAGAAAATTCAAAATGCTGATGCATTAAGTAGATTACCTCAAGAAATTCCAGATTGTGAAATTCCACCTCCACTTGAAGTCTTGTTTACACAAGATTTAGACAATCCGCCATTACAAGCTAGTGAAATTGCTAAAATGACACTTCGGGATCCAATTCTATCACGTGTTCTCAACTGGGTGTTGAGGGGATGGCCTGAAGAAAAACCGTCTCCTGATTTCCGTATCTTCTTCTCCAAGAAAAATGAACTTTCTGTTCATAAAAATTGCTTGTTATGGGGAAATCGTGTAGTTATACCTACATGTGGATACCAGCGTGTTCTCGAAGAATTGCATCTTGCTCATCCAGGTATTGAGCGAATGAAAGCTCTTGCACGTTCATATGTGTGGTGGCTGCACATGGAAGATTATATTGCTTATCACGTGAAAGACTGTGTCCAATGCCAAGAAACTAGACATTCTCCTCCTCGTGCTCTTGTTCATCCTTGGGAAGTTACGACTAAACCTTGGTCTCGTCTACACGTTGATTTCGCAGGACCATACCATGGACAAAATTTCCTAATCCTTGTGGATTCCTACTCAAAATGGTTGGAGGTAAGACACATGCCATCTATTTCAACCAGTGCTACTATTGATGTACTGCAAGAAATTTTTAGTACTCATGGCATTCCTGATGTAGTGGTTTCTGACAATGGTCCTCAGTTTACATCTTCTGCTTATGATGCCTTCCTACGTAATAATGCCATTCGACGAGTCTTGATTTCCACTTACCGTCCTGCTGCTAATGGTTAAGCAGAAAGAATGGTGCAGACTACTAAGGATTCTCTCAAAAGAATAACACACGGGTCTTGGAGGAAGCGTTCAGCTAATTTTCTGCTACGCCAACACATCACTCCTTCATCTTCTACGGGTTTCAGTCCATCTGAACTGTTAATGTCTAGGCGACCAAAGACGTACTTAGACTGCCTCCATCCAGACCTTACTACTGATCGTAAAGTTAAGCAAGACGTTTATGCGAGGAAGCAGCTCGAACAACACAGTCTACGTAATTTTGAGCCAGATGATCCTGTGTACATCAAGAATCATCGAGGTGAGCCAGTGTGGATTCCTGCTACCGTTTCTCAACGTACCGGTCCTGTTTCCTACAGGGCGATAACACCTACAGGCGACGCTGTGAAGCGCCATGTGGATCAGATGCGACAACGACAAGTTGAAGCACCTGTAACCGTTCCTGAAGTTTCAGATTCCAGTGCTTTTTCTCCTCCTTTGGAGAATACTGTTACTGAACTTCCTGCTGAGCCAGTGTCTAAAGATTCTGATGCTGAATTGACTCCAAGAAGACCACGACGACAAATTGTGAGACCGAAACGTTTCGAGGACTTCATAACTTAGGGGGAGGGGTGTTATGATTTAAGTGACTCCTCTAGGGTTTTGCTGCTAGTCCGCCAGAGAACGCAATTACTTACAGCTTCATTAATTGTAAAGGATATCTGGCATCCTTCTTCATATTCGGGGTTCCTCATGATGGCTGAACTGTGAGTGTGATACTAAGTGTAAATAGTGAAATTATGTATATAAATGTATTGATACAAAAAAAAAACGTGCCGAGCGGTTTAATTTAGACATGCTAGTCACCAATCAATAAAAATGAGACTTGAAGGTTCTTTTAATTCGGGAGCTGGCATTAATGGGCGAGAACGTTATGCTTGCTGAAATACAGGTAAGTAGTACACCAGAGCCTATAGAATGAACAGAGCAAGATTAACCATAGAATATCTTTATTTTTGGAGGAGACTCTATCCCGGGGTCTGGCCCTTGATGAAATAACCAACTGTATATCCCCTATCGGAGCTAATATCTTCTTCTGAATTTAATAATAAGACTTCCGCCTCAAAAAAAAGGGCGTATCAAAGTTCTAATCTAAAGTCTGATATAAGTTGAAGTTCTTATTTCCTCCTCTCGGTGATAGGTTAACGATCGACCACAAGAATGAAAAATAAGTACTCACGGCTTGTTGACAGTATAGGCAAAAATCCACATTGTAGAATAGACGATGTGGTGACACTTTCACACCTGAACCTCTGTAACAGTAGCGAATGTTGGTTTCTTTCTCACCTGAGTGTCACAGAGGGTCACTTTCTGTTGGTTTTCTTTAACGTAAGCTCCTTAGTCCGGCGGTGCAGCCGAGAGAGAGCCTTCTTTCGTGTTTCTCCCCGATCGCTCGTGGGAGGGTGATAAACGGCAATCAGTGCTGACTCCTCTTTGCCCAGCTGGCAGGGGGGCTGTCGGATGAACAGGGGTATATATATATATTTTTTGCACTCCGTCAAGGAAGATGCGACGCTCTTTCGCACTCGGTTAAGAAATTCTGTCGACGTCCTGGTCGGTCTGTCATCAGAGTACGGCCCTTGCGAGCGGATAAAACAGCTCTTTTCGGCGGTTGTAGAACCGTCCCCTTAAGTTCCGTGTTTTACCACACCTGGCGGGCTTACCTCAAGCCACCAAGTATAAATTTAGCCTGGTTCTTCTGCGTAACCATACGTCTTGCGGAAGCGCGTCAGATTCCGTGGACTCTATATGTCAGCGGCTTACAGCGGCGCAGAGCATTATTGCATATCTTCCTTTTTTTTTTGTGGCTGGGTCTCACGTGCGTCTTACTTCTGCGTACGGAGCCAGAATACTGACTTCTTTTCGCTACTTTTCAGCTATTCCCTGTCACGTGGGCCTCATCTGCTTCTTTTCACCAGACACTTGAGGTTTCTCTCGTGCCTCTCCCACGAAGCGTCGTTGCATCTTGCCCCTCATAATCATAATTTTTCTCGTTCCCTACCGATTTTTGGCATTAATGTTCCACTTGAAATCGTCTTTATGAGCGTCTGAGTGCTTCTCAATTGCCGTCTAGTGTGGTCCCATGATGCTCACAGACCCCCAGAGATGGTATACTAATTCCTTTGTTTTCACTCAGACAAAGAGAATTACCAGACTTCCCTAATTAAAATAAGTTAATTTCCCAATTAATTTGCAATAGGCCAAATATTTAATTTAATTATCAACATAATTTAGCCACGCCTATTAAGACCGTACCCCCTTTTTAATAGTGATTAATTTAGACCCAATTTTCGCATTAGTATTATACCTCTTGAGTACCTTCTTCTTCCTTTCTTTCCCGTGGTGTTGTGATTCATCCAGAACAATTTGTATGTGACTACTTCCGGAAAACTGTGTTTGTGATTACTTTAGAATATTACGTTCGAACACCAAGATTGCCCAAAACATGATGAAAAGCCTCCAAGGCTCTTTGCGTAAACATCTTTTGTACGCTCCATCTTTTTTTGAAATATTATATAGATTATATTATGCGTTGATAAAGTGCTGAGTTATTCTTTCAAATTCTACGTAGAAATAGCTTTTAAAATTAGTTTATTGAGTATGAATACAGCACTGCAATTAATAATAGATATAAAGAGTTCTGCATGTCTGAGGAAAACCAGTGATAGTTTTGTAAACATGATATCTGTAGACCCCCTTTTTTGTTTTATGTGACATTCAGTTTTCATGAGCACATGTGGTAAAAATATTTTTCAATAAAACAATTGGAGGAACAAAAGCGAGTGATTAAGGGTAATATGAAGGAACGATAATGTGGTATATTTAAATTTGCATTACTGCAACTTCACGTATCAAGTGTTCGTTGTATGTAGCTGCGTATTTTCGATTTCATAGCTGATTTTCATCGAAATTGAGAACTTGCTAATTAGATTTTGATCTAGGAATGTTTGGTTCGCATTCACACCTGAATATTCCTTCTGCGCTATTTATACGATATATTATGCGTTGAATCAAACACTGTATGTACCTTTCCAATAGCTATGAATTTCTCACCAACTCCTCGCGGTAACAGATGGCGCTGATGTCTCAATTGCTGTTCGTTGCCTCCGAAGCGCAGCATTATGTTTGCCAGTCTATTCTCTCCAAGGTCTTTGGTTCTTCCACAGAATGACGTAATGCACAGCGTAAATAATCAAAAACCCCTGAAGATTAAGAAAGCCTTCGAACTGGTCTGTGAAGCCAGAGCTAGTGAGTGGGTCGACCGCTTCGAGCTCTCCGCTCCTGAAAACGCCAACGAAGTACCGCGGTGTTTAAGCAGAGAAATAATGTCTCGAGTGCGATTCTAGACAATTTGCACACACAGCAATAAATCGACCATGTTTTTCTCTCTGTAACTTTTATTCTTAGATAACATCGAAAGATTACATCTTTAGCTTTCATTTTTTTCTCAGTTTACAGCAATAATACCTGTAAATCGGGGAATTCCAAAGTTTTGCTCTTGTGCTGGGAAATAAATGATTTCTTGTACGGGTCTTAAAACTAACTATTTCAGCAAATTTTTCCTTTTGTTTGCAATTTGGCTAAACGAGCACAAATATAAGTTTTTTCACGCCTAACGTGAAAAGCCCAGCATTTTACGTTAAGCATTTTTGCAACTACGATTTTTTTAAGTGCGTTAATGGCAAATTGGTAGGACTGTATGAACATAATCATTTCACTTAAAACTTTTAGAAATTCCTTTCGCGTTCCATTCACTAAAATGAAAGAAAAAAAAAAGATTTTTCCTTAATTACGTGACGAACGCGAAAGCAAAGTTTCCGATTTAGTGAGTATATTTACTGAAAATACGGTAAGATGTGAGCGCAGATCTTGCAAATACTTCTAGAAGGTAGAAAAAAATTATAAATTCGAATCATTTAGAAAAAAGCTTTTTGTCAAATGAACATGGAATGTATTAATTTGGATATCTTCGAATTTACGCACATAACACTACAAATTTTATGCTAGAAAACGCATGCATCAACAAATGTGTTCCTTCATTATGCATAAGTACTTTCTTTTTTGCACGATGTGCTTCTTGCAGGGAGAAACGTTTCACTGCCAATATTTCTGAAACTATCCTTATACATGTGATTATGAATGTAACTAGGAATTAAAGTGCTGCTTTGCAAAAGAGTCCAATGTAGACAATTCAAGTTAATATTTCTCTAATCCGAACCTCAATCTCTACCACAACTTAATTTAAATTAAATTGTACATTCACTAACTTAAAAAATTATAAGCCCATGAATATATGTGCATACATACATAAATTTTGACTTATCAGCCAATAAACTTCAGAAACCGTGCTGAAGTTCAACGATATAACTGAATTCTTTCGGACACATTCCAAACTTTCGGATACATTTGTTGGACATTCCAATAAACTTTTCTTTGGCCTATCCTTCAGATTATCAGCGCATCAAGTTGTTCTGTACATTTCGTGCGAATTCTTGTTTTGATTAGGACACTGATACACAGCAATTTTGTGAAGAAAAATGACATTTGTTTTACGGAAATGAAATGTTGATTAATAAATAACGTAATTATTTATTGCCAGTTTCTTTGCCTGGTTAACCTTAGTACTTGATGAGCTGATAATATATCTACATCTTTGGGGGTTTTTTTCAATTTGAACACTACTAACTACGAATTTTGTAAAGAAAAATAGCATTTATTTTACAGAAATGAAATGTTGAATGGTAAGTAATATCATTATTTAAACCACAACAAATAATGAGCTGATAATCGGAAGGCCGTTAAATTTTATTCCGTCAATCAAAATAACGACTAACAATTCACTAAATTATAGTTGTATTTAGAACGAAAGCAGACATGCCATCATGAGAACAATTAGGCTCAACTAACCTTTTAATTCACGGTGAGTTCAAAATTCTTTATTAGTACCGAAGAAATCCATCTTCTTCGAAGGCTTTCATGTTCAGGAAAGCTGAAAACAGTGGCTTTTGGATGTTCTTTGTAATTAGATCTACATAAAGGCACTTAATATTTTCCAGGCATGTTGCATAAAAACGCTAACTCACGTGCACGACTACCGAAACTTAATACTGACCGATCCCGCATGAACGCGCAGCTAATATCGGCATTTCCCTTACGTTAGTTTGCCCTTTGACCTCTCTGGAGAGAGGGCTCGCGATGGCCCTGTGACCGTGACGCCACACCCCTTCGCAGTTCGCCCGCTGGGGCTGCTCTCCAGGGTTTTTGAAATAATCATGGCTGAGTGTGCAATGTTATCACTGTTAGATTATCCGTTGTTATTGATTAATTTTGGTAATCGGAATGTTTTAAAATACGCAAATAAACTAATTGGATTCAGGATGGAAAAGAAGAAATTAGTTTCCTAATGGAGCAGATGAAAGGTGAAAAAATGTTCTATGACAAGTTTTTATTGGATGTGTTCTTCATCGAGACGGCTAATCAGACGAATGACGAGAAACTGAAGATTCTGCTGAAGCTTTCCTGATTTCTGGAAAGATTAAAGCTGAAATGAAGGCAAAAACAGTATATACGTGGTCTATACTGTTGAATGTATGCTCTCCAAAACAGGAAAAGTAAGATTCTCTCGTTAGTTGAGTACAAGACATACCAATGATCACAATGTTCACTGAGGGAATGTTTAGTAAGGTATGTTTATAACACGCTTGAGATGTTGGAGGCACCACAGCGTTTGAGAAAATTACCAGTAAAGCTTAATTAAGGGATGATGAAAGAAAACACCGTTGCATGCAAAATTACCAAGCTAAAGATAATAATTTTATATTAATAATGACAAATAGCTTGAGCCATAAAAAATAAATAAATAGGTGGGCTTATTTAAAGCTATAACTATAAATTTGATGAGCAGAATTTGTAGAATTTCGATTTCAAAAACTTATCTATCCAAATATGCTATCCGTTTTCTCTTCAAAGTTTCTTTTTGGAAACAACACTGTCGGGACACTTTCAGGTTTCAATTGCCTACGGTTTGTTAAAGGCTGGTAAACAAAATCGTCCTCTACAAAGTGGGAAGAACATATTCTTGAATGCACATCGGGGTGAGAATCCTTCCTTTTCATTTTGCACAAATATTGCTTCAAAATATCAAGTCTTTTCAGTAGAAAACTGTAAAAACTTATCCCTTCTTCGATGCATTTCCTGTAGCGCGACTTATTTACACAACCAAACGCAGAACAAAAATTAGGCATAATGCAGATTTGTTAGAAAATACAAAATTTATCAGTAACAACTATCACAACTCAACACTACGACAACCTATAACCGAAACAACTGAAAGATTGTTAATCCGCTATCACGTGGTTTAATTTCCCAGAATGCAACGAGCGGCGGGTAAGGTCCACGCAAACGCTGTTGCCACGGCATAGCTGATAAATGGTTTATCAAAAAACCATGCCTTCCGGACCAAGGAGGTTATATTACTGGAGACACCACTCCTATCCACGCAGCATTAGCCTCCATAAGTCACCGTCTGTGCTGCAAATGACGTCTGAGCAAGCACGACGCAGCCGCAGAAGAGAAGCTGCTTTGAAACCAATGGAACAAAAGCTTCTAAGCGTATAAACAGATAAAATCAGTAATTCAATAATCTTTATCAATGATACACAAGCTTACTGTTTCATCAACGGTATAATTTTGTTCATTTTTTGCCTGCTTGTGACGTCACACCACAGATTAGCTGTGACCTATGGCGGCAGAGCCAGTGGTGTCTCCAGTAATATAACCTCCTTGTTCCGGACCTGTGTGTTTTACCGCGATTTTTTAAAAATTCAGTCTCATAATTTTCATAATAATGTTTTTTGTTCTTGTACACATTTCTCGATGTATTTGTACTTTCCAATTTTTGAAATAAAGAACCGGATTGGTTCGCTTCGCGAGCAGGAGGTTTCCCAGTCATTCGGGATCAAGTGGCAGTGCTCTTCGTATTATGGTTGCCCTTCGCTATCATTTCTGAGTGTGAGGATCTGTGTTCGTGCTGGTAGGGTTGTTGTTGCAACTCTCCTTTTCTCTAGATGTTCCTATAATCCTCGGCACGTCCTTGTTGGCGAAATGGGTTTATTTCATCAGTTCTTACGTTACTTGCTCTCTTCCTTCCCTGGAACCACACTGAGAAAAACGTTTTGTTAATTCAGCAAAAAAATTGTTGAATCAACCAAAACATTTTGTTGAATTCACATAAGTATTTTGATGAAAATTATTGTTGATTCTATAAAAAATATTATTATCATGACAAAACGCTTTGTTCATTTAACAAAATGCCTAGGTCGATTTTTGGGAATTTGTTTGATCCAACAATATGTATTGTTATCGTGTTGAAACGTTTTGTCGCTGCAACCAAACATATTGTTATCGTGACACAGTAATTTCTTGTTCCAACAAAATTTAGAGTAAAGTAGCTAAGCCATTTTGTCCCTAAACTTTTTTCCGATGGCAACACTTTGCCAGTGCAGTCATTTTAGACATTGCCCTTAAACCCTGGGTGTCCGCCATTTTTCCCCAGCTGTATTTTAATTTTTCCCGCCGTGTTTATTTTCTAATGGTGTTTAAATGAATTCGGACGGTATTACGTCACGAGGAAATTTTTTCAGAGTGAGCGAAAAACCTCTCACCAAGCGGATTCGATTCCGAGACCTTCAGTATAGTAACTAGGCGTGCTCACCACTCGGCTGTACCTGTTCTTGCGAGGAAATTCTTATCTGTGAATTCAGCATTTGAAGGTCGGTTTATTACATTCTGGAATGTTCACGGACGATTTATACTTGACATAACGATGTATTGACACTATTTTGGTGCGTGTGTAACATGTTTCTAAATCCGATTTCTTTTTAAATAATTTCCTTAGTTTTTTGATGAAACAAATTATTGACATGTTTGGTTAGAAAAAAAAATCGTAATATTTTTCTGAACGTTCTATACCATGCAATCTTTGGTTGCCGCTCGAATTTTGAAACACCCTGCATATACATGAAATCAAGCTCTATACGCCGCCCCGGTGGCGCAGTGGTCTAAGGCGCTGGCCTCTGATCGTTCGTCTGTAAGGGGTACGGGTTCGAATCCCGGTGAGGCATGGATGTTGTGTTTGTCTTACGGCACTGGCTTTCTCCCTTCCCTGGAACCAGTGACCCTAAATTAGGGACGGGCGACTGCTTATAGCCCATTGAGTTGCTCACGGTGGTCGTTAAACCTCCAATCAAAAAAAAAAAAGCTCTATACCTAAATTACAACTCTTATCATTACCTCATGTGCAAATTTTTATTTGCAATCAGGAACCGATCGCAAATCAAAATTTGCAGTCAGCCATATTTTAAAACGAAATCTTAAGCGCAAAACGAGATTGTTCTGGTCAGTGGTAGTCTGGTAGTGCCCGTATGGAGTAGCTAGTAATCACGTGCGCTTTGGCGTAAGATCGATGCCACCTCCATAAAGTTGAATTAACAAAATATAGCCAACGAAATAATTTTGTGTTGCCAACAAAACGATTCCGGTGGAGTTTGGCTAAAGCAACAAAATAAATCGACAAAAAAGCTCAACAAAGCTCTTTTGTTGTTTCAAACAAACTTTTTTTCAGTGGCAGTGGCGCTAAATTAGGGACGGGCGACTAGCTTGTTAAGATGCTCACGGTGGACGTTAAACCTCAATAAAAAAATAGTGTCCTGGATTGATTCATTCTGTTTGCAGCGCTCTGTAATATATCGCTGTTTCCACTCACAGAAAAGGTTTAGACCAGAGGTGGGAAACCTTTTCATGTTGGAAGGCCGTATTAAGTTAGCTGTAATCTAACAAGCCGCATCAAGAAACTTCAATTAGATACACTTCAAAAATGTACATTATTTCGTAAAAATCTTACTGTGTACTAAGTTCAAAAAAGAAAACAAGAGTTAATTCCAAAATTAACTAACTTTTTAATGACTTTGTTGTGACTGCTTTTTGTTGGAAAGTATTTGAATATTTAGTTGCAACATGGAGGACCCCACTTTTAGCTGATCGATCCTCTGGATGGGTATCCGCCATTTGTGACCTTAAGGGCGTCTTGATTTGGGTTAGGTAGGAGAATGCAGATTCGCTGCAATAAGTGGTTGAAAAGCAAGAAAGCATTTTACGTGCATTTTTGCGGAACGCGTGAGTATTCTATTACAGTTTTCCATATTTCATCTGGATCTTTCTTAGCGTCAAATAAGAACTTTAAAGTGTCATCTTCTGAGAGCTCAATCAATTCCACCTGCATTTCTCTAGGAGCCATGGAGGCATCAACTAGGTGAGGTTGAAATGTTAATTTGAGTGTGATGTCATGATTCTCAAAGTCAGTGAGCCTTTCATTGTGTTCTATATTTCAACTGGATCTTTCTTAGCGTCCAATAAGGACTTTAACATGTCATCTGAGAGCTCAATCAATTCCATCTGTAGCTTTTTAGGAGCCATAAAACGAAATCAGTCAAGTAGCAGGTGTCAAAATAGACCTTATGGCTTACTAATGTTTTAATTGTGGCCGTCAGTCGGGAAGCACTATTTTGTTGAATTTTCTTGTACTCTTTGGCATTATATTGGGTGTGTGCATAAGGTCTACCCATTTTTGTAGGCTACAAAGAAAGGAGGAGAACACAACAAATAACGTACCTAGGATTTCACCTCATAATTACCAACATTCCGTATGACCTCTTGCCATCTGTCTATGAATAGGTGAATCTCACGCCGTAAGAACTCCTGTGTTTTAGAGTAGAAAAAAGTCATGTAGTGCTGTTTTCACTTCGTCCACATTATCAAAGGTTTGGAGAGCGTAGGCGTCCTGTAAAGATCGAAAAAGGTGGTAGTCCATAGGTGCCAGGTCAGGGGAATACGCCGGATGAGGTAACACTTCCCAACCAAAGTCCAGTAATTTTTGCCGAATGATTAAAGCAGCATGAGGTCTGGCGTTATCATGATGAAGGATTACGCCTTTGCGATTGACGAGTGCTAGCCGATTCTATGTCAGTTGTTCTTGCAATCTGTCCAACTGTTGGCAGTACAGGTCAGCATTTATCGTTCGGTTAGATGCCAATACCTCCCAGTAGATTATTCCCTGAACATCCCACGAAACACTCAACAAAATATTTTTGGGATGCAGTCCTCATTTTGAGGTCGATGGAGCAGGCTCCGCACCCTTGGCACACAGTTCGTCGAAGCTTTACATTACGGTACAGTACCCATTTCTCATCACCCGTTAAAATTCGTCCCAAAAACAGTTCATTTTTGTGACGAGAAAGCAAAGAAACACAGGTACAGATTCTCTCCTCTCGTTGCTTTGCAGAAAGCTTGTGCTGAACCCAGTTATCGAATTTGGTCATGAACCCAAAGCATGCATCCGTCTTTTGACTGTTGTTTTTTGTACCGACAACGTTCCCGCTAATTCCTGAACGGTTGGATGTGGGTCATTTGTTATGGCTTGGTCCACATCTTCGTCAGAAACCACGGATGGACGTCCAGGACGTGGTTGATCTTTACAGCTTCTGTCTCCGTCCCGGAATTTCCGAAACCAAAGGCAACATGTGTTATCATCAACTGCATCCTACCCATGCACTTGACAGATGTTCCAGCTAGCTGCGGCTGCACTATTACCTTTATCGAACTTGTACAGTAAACAATGTCTAATGTGCTCCTTATCGCATGCCATGTTATATCGTACGTAATTTCCGTTTATGAATGACTAACTCGGACAAACCTGGTGCCTCTATATGCTCTACTACTCCACGCTTTATTGGCCATCTGTGACGTAACTACTCCGATTCCAATTTGCATCTATTACAAAAACGGGTAGAACTTTTGCACACACCCAATAAATACGGTCATTAATATATTAATAAAAATAAAAGGATTTGTTCTGCAAAATTTGGATTCACTCAAAAGGCCGCACTTAATGGCCTAGAAGGCCGCAGGTTCAGCACCCCTTGTTTAGACGCAATCACCTGTATCCCAAAGGAACTTTTGCGCTGTGAATAACAAACGACGTTACACAATTTTTTTGGAAATAAGTGGTGTGAATTCATGATAAATTCCTTAAAACAAATTGCAGTAAATTTGCCGGTAGTGTCCGTCTTTTGACGAAATTTCCGTTTTTAAAACTTTCTGTTTCTTTTCATTTCAGTACTTTGACAGAATTTCCGTAGTCGGTAGTAAAGCTATTGATCTTTAATATAGTTCAAGAAAATTTTCTGCAAAAAAAAAAAAAATACCGGTTGTGCAGTCTAAATTAAGATGTTTTTTCGCTTTCCAACCGTAGTTTGAAGAAGAAGTGTATATGCTCCAGCTTTGTCCGTCTGTCTGTCTGTCCATCTGTCCGCACGATGACTCGCGTAAAAAGAGTTCGATTTCGATGAAATTTAGTATGTGGTAGGGAACCATCTGGGGACGAACCCTATCGAAAATGGGGGAAATGGGGTCAAAGGTCACGACATAGGAGCGAGACCCATTCCATTGCCCTTATGCGTCATAACTTTCGTAAAATGGTTCGATTTCGATGAAATTTTAGTGTGTGGTAGGGGACAACCTGGGAAAGAACCCTACTGAAAATGGGCGAAATGGAGTCAAAGGTCAAGACATAGGAGCGGGATCCATTCCATCGCACTTATGCGTATAACTTAGGTAAAAATACTTCGATTGCGATAAACCTTTATCATGTGGTTCCGGAGGTATACTGAACCAATTCTGTTTAATATCATCGAAATGGGGTCAAAAGTCAGGACACAAGAGCGAGATTTATTCCATAGCCATTATCCTCATAACTTGAGTAATAATTTGAGTAATGTTTTCTGGTATGTTGGAAAGCGTATAATAATCAATGCATTGCATGATTTTACTAATTTGTTTTTTATCAGTAGGCTAATTTTGGTGCATTGGAAATCTTTCTTCGCTGGGGAAATATGGTAGAATTGTTTTCCATGAAGTATAGGGAGAAAATTCACTAGACGTTTACCTTAATCAATGCAGTTTCTGCTAAAAGTTTATCCTGAGACCACTAAACACTTTTGATCAAAGTGATCTTTGTTCAGTTGTTCCAGTTCCAGCTGCGTTAAGTAAGCAGCGAATACAAATCCGAAGCCATAGTGGAAAGAACGAAGATATGTACCTTTTCACTTATGCTGATTCCAGTTTGTAGTTAAAGTACGGTTTACTCTTCCAGTTTTGTTCGACACTGCATGAAACTTAGAATTAGCAATTAGCACACAACGGAAACTTTTACCCATTATTCTGGTTTAGGCTGTGATGCGAAGGCACACATTTGCGTTCTAGAAAGGAGGAACCAAGATTTCAACTTACATGCGTAACGAAATGAAAATTGCATTTTGATGCTTGAAGAGCTCTGTTGACTTTAGCAGCAAGTTTCACAATTTCCGAACAAGATGAATAGTTTAAAGCTTGGCTGAATATTCATTGGACCGTCTCTGTGCTACGAGACCAGAAAGATAAACGTCTCGGCCAAAATCCACTATTTAATGTTCATTTCTATGGGTTTCGGGATTTACTTGCTAGGACTCACACATTTTCAAGAATAAACATCCTGCATAGCTTCTCGTGAGCTATGAAGGATTTTTAGAGAAGACAATAATAAGGACTTTTGTCAATTATCATTAAACCAATAAATGTTGAATCACTCCTACGTTTCACATTATCACTTTTTCTTCTAGGCCAAAAGACCTGCTCACGGTTCGCAATAATTCGGTGGAAATCCTCTTTCTTTAAAATATACACTCATGTATCAAATAATTAGAAACACCTTGTGGCGTACTACATAGAGGAATCATGAGTCAAGACAACAAATCTGCAGCGGTAGATTCCGTCCGTGTAGCTTAGTTGGGAGAGCAACTTACTCCGGAGTGAGAAGGTGCGATTCGATCCGCGTTACCGACAAATTTGTGTTTTCGCAGCCTACCTAATAACGACTTAGGCCGCTACATACTCGGTTGGCATGGATTCAACAAGTGCAATCGTTCTACAGGTAGGTTCAGCGAAGTGTATGTGATGGCGTTGGTCAATTGCTGAATGTTCCCTGGAAAAGGATCTCTGTTACTAATGGTTCTCTCAAACTCATCCCACAGGTGCTCAACTGGTTTTAGATCTGGGGATTGTGGTGGTCAGCTTAGCACTTTAAAGTCACTGTCGTGCTCCTGGGACCACTGTGTGAGGATATTGGGGCACAGCTTTTAAACCTGCTGGAAGTGGCACTCTCCATAAGGAAGCACCATGCACATGTACGGGTTTTCCTGGCCGGCAGTGATGTTATGATACCTCATGGAATCCGTATACTGTTCTAATTTATTCAAGGATTCCTGTGTTTACCATGTGAATAGAACCCAGACCATTACACCGCCTTCACCAGATTGTACAGTTAAAGCTAGGCAGATGAGATCCATCAATTCGCGCTGTTGATGACATCTTTTGAAACGTGTATTGGCGTGTATTAACCGAAAACGGTACTCATAGGACCAGGCAACATTTTTTCAGCCACCAAGAGTCTCATTTTACTACATTTGTGATGTATTTGTCGGTTTTTAGCAAGCATGAGGGGTACACATTATAGCCCATTCAGGTTGGTGTTCGGGCTGTGAGTTCGTAACCCTTTAAGCGGCCGAAGTGCCTCAACCATATGTAACGTACCAGGAGATGTGACGTACCTGCCAGAAGGACGCACACGACATAAAGGCAGATAGGAATCAGAATCAATGTCTGCGTAGCTCAGTTGGTAGAGCGGCTTGTTCCGGAATAAGCGTACTCGGGTTCGAATCCTGGCGCGGATAAAAATGACGGAGAAATTTACTTCGTTATAATGGCGCCCGAACTATCTGGATGACCCGACCGTTCAAAATCTCGCATTGATGTGATGTTATTTCCACACCGCGAGATAGGAAAAATATGAGCAGCACTTCGAAAGAAAAAAAGAAAAATAAGGGGGAGATGATGTAACGTACCAGGAGATGTGACGTACCTGCCAGAAGGACGCACACGACATAAAGGCAGATAGGAATCAGAATCAATGTCTGCGTAGCTCAGTTGGTAGAGCGGCTTGTTCCGGAATAAGCGTACTCGGGTTCGAATCCCGGCGTAGACCAAAAATGACGGAGAAATTTACTTCGTTATACATACAGTACCCAAAATTTTCTGCTTTTTCCAAACATAATTGTTCACAAGGCGGCAGGGTTATACGAAAACTAAGGCAAAACGATTCCATTATGTCCATATCAGAGAGACTATCCCTCTGATACGGACATCATGCCTTTAGCCAGAAACACCTCTCTCCTTTCGTAGGTTCGCCGCCATTGTTATAGCCCTTTTAGTAGGTAATCGGTCAGAACGGATTAGTGTCAATCATCCTCGTAAATGACCATTTTCTTTGAACAACAAAGCTACGGGGAAAGCAGCATTTTCTAATGCACGGGTTCACTTGTTGCGGTCTCTTTTTAAACAGCGAATGTGTTCGTTGGAGTTGATTTCAGCCCATTTTGCTAACCCTCAGTTAATTCGTTCCAGCCGGCTAAAGGGTTAAATTCTGTGTTGTACTGCACGGTTACTTGATGTAATGGAGCTCGTCTGTTTCCTCGTACAATCCTCTCCAACTCCGATTGCCCTCGAACATTGACCAGTCGTTTCCGCCCACAAGAAGACCGCTAATTTCTTGTTTTGTTGTTTGTGCACTACTCACTGATTTGATGCAATGGAGCTCGTCTGTTACCTCGTACAGTCCTCTTCAACTCCGATTGCCCTCGAACATCGACCAGTCGTTTCCGCCCACAAGAAGACCGCTAACTTCTGGTCTTGTGGTTTCTGCACTACTTATTGATTTAATGCAATGGAGTTCGTCTGTTACCTCGTACAATCCTCTCCAACTCCGATTGCCCTCGAACATCGACCGGTCGCTTCCGCTCACAGGAAGACCGCTGGCTGCTTCTTTTGTTGTTTTTGCATCACTGATTGCACGCAGTTGTTCTTGCAGATCCCAGAAATTGTGCCGTTTCTGAGATGTTTGTACCTTCCCGCCTAGCTACCACTATCATGCGTCTTTCAAGGTAGTATAAATCACGAGACCTTCCCATATTGCCGCCCCAGTGGCGCAGTGGTCTAAGCGATGGCTTCTGATCATTCGTCTGTAAGGGTGTAACGTATACTCTATATTCACTTTCCTTTTGATTTTACTATCTCTGGTTATTTTATTTTACTATGTAAATTATCTTCCTACTGAACGAAATATTGTTTCACCCGCTGAATGAGATCTGGCAATGAGTGTAAGTCATGACGTGGTGGTAGCTAGTATATAGGCGCGTTCATCGAGACTGTTGGGTGGAGTTGTGTTGTGTTGGTTGTAGCGTTGGAGGTTGTTGAGTTTGATGTGTTGGCGTTGCGAGGTGTTGTTATGAGAGTGTGTGTACTATAAGAGGAAAGTTTATTCATTATTATGTACAAGATATATGAGTGCCTTAGTTGACCAAGAGTCTTGGAAATAAACAAGTTTGTCAGTAAGTTCAGTCTTTCTCAATTCTTAGTTTTGTCAGACCTCTGTCTGGCTGTTAGGTTTATGACTTTGATTACTTAATATAAATAACCAGCGTTGAGACTTTGTTTAAGTTCATAATTAACGAGTAACGACACCCTTTTGGGAATTCATTATTTTGAAGCTTAGAGCATTATTCATTCATAATAATTAGCTTAGCAAAAAGATTAAACAAAGCTAATTCATTATAATTGGCGCCCGAACTTTTCTCGAACACGAGATCCTGACTATTATTACCCATGGCTTCCTTACCTGAGACAACTGCAAATTTCCACCTTCCGGCAAGTCTCGAGGGTGATGGTGTTTTTTTGGACAATTTGCGCGAAGCCTGTGGCTCTGACTTTGATATGAATGATCTGCACATACCCAAGCGTTCTTCACCATTTCGTAATGCACCAGCTTCTTATCACTCTGAGTCGCGGGTCGTACCTGAGGGAATTCAATCCTCTCAGCGAAGCAGAATGCTTGCTCATTTCGTGCCGCATGCTGGAACAATTCATTTCAATGGTTTGGAGGGGTCTTTAAAGTTCCTCGAAGATCTGGAAGATCATTTTGATCTCTATAATATTCCGGAAGACTGCAAGGTCCAAATTGCCGGCACTTGCTTGAGGGATACCGCCAAGACCTGGTATCGGCAGTGGCGAGGGTCGAACCCGGATTCTCATTATGAGAATTTCCGTGCAGAATTCTTGGAGGTCTTTCCTTTCGGCCTCAGTCGAGCTAGCCTTGCTCAACAGCTGTTTTCACGTCAACAAGGTCCCACTGATAGCCCTGTTGCATTTGCGTTGGAAACTACACGCCTATATAATCTATGGGATCCACATGCCAGTCATGTTGACATGTTGGATACCCTCGTACAGCAGCTCGACCCATTCTTACAGGATTTTCTTGAGGTTCGACACCCTACCACTATTCATGAATGCCTTCGCCTCATACGCACGTATGAAGAGCGACATGGCAAACATGCTTCAACTCACCATGCTCGGGCACCCCGCGAGGCTTATTCCGAAAACCCTCAGCGGCATAATAGACAAAACTTTCAGCGCGAGCATACACAAGTGCCCACCCAAGCTTCATACGTTCCACCACACAGAAGAGTGGCGAACCAACAGCGAGTTTCTGAGCAAGCTTCGGGGTATCGTCATAATGCACAGTATGCTCGACCCCGTTTCACTCAGCAGCATTCGGAACGTTATCATGCTCAGGGCAATAATAATTTTTCTGCCCGTGCTGAGGGCAGACGTAACGAATATGAAAATGTCAACAGACACGCGGAGTTCTCGACGCAGGGTTCACGCAATTTTCCTTATCGTGAAAATTTTCCCGATACCCGGCAGGGTCGAGGTTTCCGACCACATGATAACACCACCAGAATTCCTTTAAACTTTCACAGGAAGTAGACGAAGGGTTGGTCCTGCTTCCTGATACCAAACATTCTGACCCTAAAACAGTATTAGTGACTGTTCAAACTCCTCAGTTGCCTGATGTATTCTTGACACTTGAAGACGTTATTGTCGAGACAAAGTTCGACACTGGGTCTGAGATATCAGCCCTAAATACAAAGTTTTGCAATGACGTTTTTTCTGCAATACACGTTCAGCCTGCAACGCAGTATTTGCGAGGTGCCAATAATGAAATCTTCAGTATCGCAGGAACTGTCACATTATCTTTAGGGCTGGGAAAAGCTCGGTTTACACATTCTTTCCTGCTTATAGACGAGCTACCCGTGAAATGTCTCATGGGTATGGACTTTATTAACAAGTTTCAAATAACTTTGAATTTTGTGCAACATGTGATTTCCTTTCCGGAACCTGTCGAAATGATTCCGACGGTTCCTGTAGATATTACGAGTTTATTGTTGAGTGACCAATTGAATGAGGGGCAACGAGACCAGCTTTCTCTCCTTTTACAGGAAAGCCCTGGTTTATTTTCGGATCAACCTGGTTTCACACAGGTGGTTTATCATGTTATTGACACTGATGGGTCGAAACCCATTGCGACGAAACCTTACCCTTGTGCTCCACATAAAAAACAGGAAATGCAACGTCAAATTGCGGAAATGATTAAGCAAGGCATAATCAGGGAATCAACAAGCGCCTGGGCGGCCCCTGCCTTCTTGGTTCCAAAGAAACAACCAAATGAATTTCGTTTCGTGACAGATTTTCGCAAGCTCAACCAAGTCACCAAAACGATCAATTATCCCCTACCTGTCATGTTACATATTCTAAATGACTTGTCGTCAACCAAATGGATGTCAACTTTGGATTTGGCGAGTGGATATTGGCAGGTGGCAGTACATCCGGACTCGGTCGATAAAACAGGCTTTGTGACTCCTTTTGGGGCCTATGAATATTTACGTATGCCTTTTGGTTTAGCTTCTGCACCTGCTACTTTCCAAAAGCTTATGGACACGGTTCTCAGACCTGTCCTGGGTCCCCATGTGCATGTCTATTTGGATGACATTATTATCACATCAGAGACTTTTGACGAGCACCTTTCTCTGCTCAAACAGGTGTTCCAACTTATATACAATGCTGGCTTGACGTTAAAACCTAGTAAATGCCAGATAGCGAGGGACGAGATTGTATATCTGGGGTTGAAAATTACTCCCCACGGTTTATTCACTGATAATGAAAAAATTAGGCCTATTGTTGACTTTCCTCGGCCTAAAACAGCAAAAGAACTATCCCGCTTTCTGGGAATGACCGGTTGGTATCAGCAGTTCGTCCCCGCTTATGCTACAATATGTGAGCCGTTGTATGCTTTAAAGCGTAAATACAAGAAGTTTATTTGGACACCTGAAGCTAACGCTGCATTCGAAACACTGAAGTCTGCATTGACTCAGCCTCCGGTGTTGGCTTTCCCGGATCATACTAAAGAATTTGATATTTATACTGATGCATCCGGAGTTGGTCTTGGTTGCGTTTTGTCACAAGCTGGACATCCCATAGCTTTTGCGTCTCGTACTTTAGCCAAAGCTGAACGCAATTATTCAGCTACGGAACGTGAATGTCTTGCTGTTGTGTATGCACTGAATAAATTTCAATGTTATCTTAACGAATTGACAGTTAACATAATTACGGATCATTCTGCCCTTCAGTATTTAAATTCTGCTAAGCACCTATCTCAAAGACTTATGAAGTGGGCTCTGAAGTTACAAGAGAGCAATATCAAAATTTCGTATCAGCCAGGTCATAAGAATCAATTACCGGACGCATTATCTCGCGTTCCGATTAGTGGGGTCCCCACCGAAACTACTCCTGGATGTCAGCCTTTACTTCTGATAGCTGATATCACATCCAGAGAGCAGATAATGGCAGAATTAATAAATGATCCAGATTTTGGGGATATTTACAATTTTTTGCTTGCGGGTTCGCCCCTACCAAGTGATCCTTCTCTGGCCGGAAGGTCACAACATTTTGAAGTAATAGAGGGTCTTCTTTATTATACAAAGTCTCGGACTACTAGGGCAGAGTTTCGCCCATGTATTCCGCGAACCCTTAGAATGGCTCTTTTAAATGAATTTCATGACAAACCTCTTGCAGGCCATTTAGGTATTCGCAAGACCCGTTGTAAATTGCGGGATGTTGCCTATTGGCCTGGCATGTACCAAAGTGTGCTCGCATACGTTCAATCATGTCACTTGTGTCAGATTAATAATTATCGTAATGTAAGACCGGCCGGTCACTTGAAATCTAGTTCAAGTTCTCATGTGTTTGATATTATTTCCATAGATTTATTGGGACCTTATCCATTATCTGTTAAAAATAAAGCTCGTTATGTTTTAGTTAGTACTAACTGATAATTTTTCTAAATGGGTTGAAGTTTTTCCCATTAAAGCCGCTACGGCTGAGATTATTTGTAATGTCTTAGTTAATGAAGTATTTTCTAGATATGGTGCACCTAATAAAGTAGTTTCGGATAATGGTCCTCAATTTATTTCTGACATTTTTGAAAGAATGTGTGCGAGATTACACATTAAACATAAATTCATTTCCCCATATCATCCCCAGAGTAATCCTGCGGAACGTGTTAACCGAACGTTAGTGAAAATGATTGCGACTTTTGTAATGGATCACCATGAAAGATGGGATGACCATTTAGAACTTTTTGCGTTCGCCCTCCGCTCGTCTGTCCACGAGTCTACTAAAATTACTCCTGCAGAACTTTTTCTGGGTCGCAAAATTAAAACCCCTTTTGAAAATTTAACGGGGATTATCGACGAACTAAATCAGCGACCAACTCCGCAATCAGTACACATTATGGCAGAAAAAGCTCGTGTTGCAATGCTAGGAGCACAAGCGGCTCAAGCACGATATTATAATTCTAGGCGTAGGGAACCAGATCTTGTCGTTGGAGATCTCACTCTCGTGGAAACGCACTTCCAGTCTTCTGTTTCGCATACTTTAGTGAAGAAATTTGCACCCAGCTACGAAGGTCCATATCGGGTGGCAAATGTCTTTGAAAATAATATTGTTCTGGAGAAACCGAACAACCATTTTCAATATGTACATGTTGATCAATGTCGCAAGTATCACGAACGGAATATCGATTTCATTATCAATCCTACTCAACCTTCTGTTCCACAGACTCAAGAATCTATATCTCATGTTCAACCGCCGGAAATTGTGGACGAACCACCGAACATTTTTGACGAATCACCAGTGATTTTTCCTTCACCCGCCCCCTCCAGACGAGTTTCTACACACGCAACCTGATTCTCCCATGAGACCAAGGCTCGAATCGAGTTCGTCGAATACTAGTATCGTTCCTTTCCCTCCAACCATTGCCAAGACTATTGCTGCGCCGTTTCCGGCTAACTCTGCACCAACGCGGGATACTTCTTCTTTGAATACCTCATCGGAAAGTATTCCTATAGGCAAATCTAAACATCGCCCTGCACGACCGCTGAATTATAGCAGCGACTCAGAGGCGTCGGACATTTCTGACCTATCAGTTATGAATCCAACATTTCATATTCCACACCGTCCAGCACCACCAAAAGCTGGATGCAAACGTGACTTGTCTCCCCAATCTGCTTCGCCGCAACAGCGACGAAGGCAGAAATCTTTGCATCCACCCGGGTTTCGCCCCTGGAACCTCCGTTCAGGGCAAACAGGGCCGATGCCTGCTACTACTATCATGCCCCGTGGGCGTAAACGAAAGCAAGCGATGTGGCCGGAGACACGTCCGTCCAAAAAGATACTGGAAGGACACAACGGGCCCCAGCACCAAGGGACTTCATATCCAAAGCCTGGGGGAGCCCGTTCCTATCAGCCGCAGCAGGGATTTCCGGACCGCCAGACTTCTGACGTTCCTGACCGTTCTTCTCAGCCGCAGGGATTTCCAGACCGCCAGACTTCTGACCGTTCTTCTCAGCCGCAAGGGATTCCGGACCGCCAGACTTCTAACCGTTCTTCTCAGCCGCAGGGACTTCCAGACCGCCAGATTCCTGACCGACAACAGACCGATGTTCCATTACCGTCCCGGAAGAGATCCAAGCCACCTGATTTCACCAGTCCCATTAGGCCTGGAAAACGTTACCGCACTAGAATTTTTTATGCGTCCTCGAGATAAGTAAGTTCTCGTGGACAGGTTCTTTTCTCAGTTTGTTGTTTTTCCTGCACGACCAGTTGGCGTGTCAGAATTTCTTTTTTTCGTGTGGGCCTATGCATTCCTTTTTGTGTATATATGTATGTTTTTTTTTATATTTCTTCTATGTCCATCTACTAATCCACCTTTTTTTTTGTATATATCTATGTGCTTAGGGGTAAAATAATAAAATTGTTACTGTTAGGCAGCTCCAGGTAAATTTCGCTGCTGATACAGTTGTTCTGTATTTCAACGAATGAGGCGAACGTAATTTGAAATGAAAATAATAAAATTGTTACTGTTAGGCAGCTCCAGGTAAATTTCGCTGCTGATACAGTTGTTATGTATTTCAACGAATGAGGCGAACGTAATTTGAAATGAAAATAATAAAATTGTTACTGTTAGGCAGCTTCAGGCAATCTTCGCTGCTGATACAGTTGTTATGTATTTCAACGAATGAGGCGCACGTCATTTGAAATTAAAAAAGTGATTCCTGCTAGGCAGAATAAAAGGAAAGTATGCCGATGCAGGTTTGGTTTGTTCTACACTACAAATTTCACAGTCGAATACAGATTCGTAAATTGTCATGCCAATATTGATAATGTAAATACGGCTACCACCAAACAACAAATCAAAAAAAGATCGAGAAACGTCAATCATCGAAATGTAAGACTTACACTCCAAAATTAATAGGTTTTTCGGACATAAAAAAAGAAAAGAAAAAAAAAATTAAGGGGGAGATGATGTAACGTATACTCTATATTCACTTTCCTTTTGATTTTACTATATCTGGTTATTTTATTTTACTATGTAAATTATCTTCCTACTGAACGAAATATTGTTTCACCCGCTGAATGAGATCTGGCAATGAGTGTAAGTCATGACGTGGTGGTAGCTAGTATATAGGCGCGTTCATCGAGACTGTTGGGTGGAGTTGTGTTGTGTTGGTTGTAGCGTTGGAGGTTGTTGAGGTTGATGTGTTGGCGTTGCGAGGTGTTGTTATGAGAGTGTGTGTACTATAAGAGGAAAGTTTATTCATTATTATGTACAAGATATATGAGTGCCTTAGTTGACCAAGAGTCTTGGAAATAAACAAGTTTGTCAGTAAGTTCAGTCTTTCTCAATTCTTAGTTTTGTCAGACCTCTGTCTGGCTGTTAGGTTTATGACTTTGATTACTTAATATAAATAACCAGCGTTGAGACTTTGTTTAAGTTCATAATTAACGAGTAACGACACCCTTTTGGGAATTCATTATTTTGAAGCTTAGAGCATTATTCATTCATAATAATTAGCTTAGCAAAAAGATTAAACAAAGCTAATTCATTATAAGGGGTCTGGGTTCGAATCCCGGTGAGGCATGGATGTATTGTTTGTCTTACTGCCCTGGCTCTCTCCCTTCCCTGGAACCAGTGGCCCTAAATTAGGGACGGGCGACTTCTTATAGACCATTGAGTTGCTCACGGTGGTCGTTAAACCTCCTATCAATCAATCAACCTTCCCATATTACCTCTATCTACTCTTCGTACACGTCTGAATCTTTTTCAGTGTGTTGTTTATAAAGCCATCGCATGCCGCCCCGGTGGCGCAGTGGTCTAAGGCGCTGGCCTCTGATCATTCGTCTGTAAGGGGTCCGGGTTCGAATCCCGGTCAGGCATGGATGTTGTGTTTGTCTTACGGCACTGGCTCTCTCCCTTCCCTGGAACCAGTGACCTTAAATTAGGGACGGACGACTGCTTATAGCCCATTGAGTTGCTCACGGTGGTCGTTAAACCTCCAAACAAAAAAAAAAAAAAAAAAAAAAAGTGAAGACGACAAGTGCCTTATTACTATTGGGTTCTCTTAATAATTTGCTGCTTCAGTGTACTGTGGTGGACCAAATTAAGTTACAAAACTAAAAGTTCATATAGTAACGTATGGGTTTGATAGACTAATGAAATTTAGGTAATACGCAGAACAGGCCATGACAAAGAACATGTGAAAACATGTGATACATAGAAATGGATGGCCACTAATAATTATGCGTCAAAAACGTGCTGGTGGTAGAATAATTACGATGTTCCAGTGATCAATAGAGAATATGATCGCCCTTGACTGGAAATGCTGTTGGACAACAATCGTGCCTGATTGTGGTAAGATGACGTACCAGATCGGATGGCAATAAACTCCACTGTTACGTTAGCACAGATTGAAAATTCGAATGGCTTTCAGGAGTGAGCTGAAGAGCAGCAACGCGCCTCCTCAGAGTGTCCCAGACATGCTCAATAGGGCTGAAATCCGAAGACCAGGAGGGCTACTTCATCCGTAGGATACTCTCGAGGTAATCGTTGAGCAGACGAGTCCTGTGAGGACAAGCATTATGGTACACGAAAATGAACTCGTGGCCTACACTCCTCCTCGAAGGCGTCACACAAGACTCAAGCATTTCCTCTAAATACCTTTGAACAGGATAGCGTCAATCTCAAAATGGCGTTCTGTACGACCATTCATATTTATGCCTCCGCACTTCCCACACCATTAGACCTCCAACGCAATAGCGACCTCGTTCCGGGATACTGTGCAAATGGTTGCTTCTCACACATTTTCTCCAGATCGAGAAGTTCTACTGGGACTGAAACGGGACTCATTCGTGAACAGCACATACACCAACTGGTTCGAGCAGGTGTGACGCTGCCTACACCTGCTGTAGTTCTTCCGGTTTTTCTGTGAGAGGGGGAGGCAACCCATTTTGATCTCCTAGCATACAGACTCTTCTCGGAAGCCGCATCGACAGTTGAGTTTCCTTGACACTTTCTTGCCTCATACACAGGAGAGCTCCAGAGCGAATTGTTTAGACGTCATATGATTTTTTGATTTTATGACAAATATTTGTTCTCCTTGGGTGTTGTGACCCTTGTCTGGCCGGAAACTGGTCATCCAGACACATTCCTGACATTGCTGCCATAGCTGCTACACCTGATGTTGGGCTGCATTTTCTCCAATGCCTCTTGTAAGCTGACGCGTGAAGCGTTCAAAGTACGATTTGACGACCACTTAATTATGCTTTCCCTTTTATAGTGCGCCTCATGTGCGTGGCGTTTTGCATATGGCATTTATGTTTTCTTACAAGTATGATCTTTTACAGTGTGCCTCATGCGCTTGGATTTTGCTTGTGATACTCTTCAGGTGGCATTTCTTTCTGCACGCAAATATGATCTTTGCGATGGTCTGATGTACCTCTCACCTAAATTTTGTCAAACTCTATCAGGTCGCTACTTTTCTATGTCAACTTTTATGTTTGTAAAACTTTTGTTCACTAGTGTACGAGTCTGGCAGGAAAGGTATGAAAATATGACATCTGAAGTTTGGATGCCGCCCCGGTGGCGCAGTGGTCTAAGCGATGGCCCCTTATCATTCGTCCGAACGGGGTCCGGGTTCGAATCCCGGTCAGGCATGGATGTTGTGTTTGTCTTACGGCACTGGCTATCTCCCTTCCCTGGAACCAGCGACCCTAAATTAGGGACGGGAGACTGCTTATAGCCCATTGAGTTGCTCACGGTGGTCGTTAAACCTCCAATCAAAAAAAAAGTTTGGATTTCAACACAGCTTTATACATTTGTTGTGCAGCGGGAGAAATCTGCTTTTCTTCTAAGCATCCTCAAGAATTTTCAAATACCTTTTTTTATTGAACATACCTTTGGGGCAGAAAGTGGAAGAGAATCATTCAAAATTATTTTTTTCTGTATCGTGCGCAACGTAAAAAATGTGAGTCACAATATTAACAGGGGTGTCTTGCGAAACATTTAGCTCTCTTATTTCTTGAAGTACAACAGTAGACTAGTACTGTCAAGGATGAAACTGAAATGTTACACCCAGAAGTCGGTAAAATTCCTGATGTATGTTATTGAGATGACCGGAAAGAAAACACCATTTTAGATACAGCCGTTTCACTTACCCAGAGCCTCTGAAGAATCCGAGCTAAATTTCAAAATACATACCATAGTTTGAACTCATCTGTTTGCCAGTTGTTCAATTCCTTCACGGTACCAAGCTTACGGCTCAGGGGCAAATAACTCTTGGCACTCGCGTTCGACATCGTCAAAAGTAGTCAACTGCATACTACGAAGAAAATATGCCATCGCCCGAAAAAGTGGTAGTCTGAAAGAGAAAGATCGGCGCTGTATGCTGCATGACGCAGCAGCTCGATCCCGTGCAGTTTTTGAAATTTAACTTGGGTACGATTAGCGGTATGAAGTTTTGCATTGTCTTGTTGCAGCAGTTGCTAGCTTTCGGTTGAATAAGGCAGGATACTTCCGCTGAAGTTTGTCATACATCCTGTCCAATTGCTGATAATATACATGGTCGAGCCACATTATCGTGACCATCAGCTAAAATCCATAGTAACCGCTTTCTGCAGGGCGAAAAGCAGCTAGACGGGCTGGGAGTAACTCAGTAAGGTGCTGGAAGATGTTCACAGGTATGTGGAGCCATGCTGACTGCAGTGCATCTGACAGATGCTGGAGGGTGTGTGGTGGAGGATTCATAGAGCTAACAACACGATCGAGGTGGCCCCCACAGATGCTCAATTGTGTTTGCGTCTGGGGAATTAGAGGGCCAGGGTAGTACTATGAAGTCTTCATCGTGCTCTTTGAACCACTCTCTGACATTTCTAGCTGTGTGATACGTCGCATTGTCGTGGTGGAAGATCCCATCCGCCCCAGGGAAGACAATCAGCATGTATGGGTGTACGTGGTCTGCAAGGATGGATTCATACCGAATTCGGTCCAAAGTGCCTTCCACAGGTATTAGAGGACCCCGAAAATACCGCGAAAACATTCCCCAGACCATAACGCTGCCAACACCAGCTTGGGTTCTTCCAGCAATGGTTGAACAGTGTTTATTCTCTGACGTTTCTCGCTTTATACGCCAACGTCCATCCGTTCGATGAAGCAGAAAATGTGACTCATCGGAGAAGGCAATCCTTTGCCAATCAGCGGAGGTCCAATTCCGATACTGCCGTGCAAATGTAAGCCTTTTCTGCCGATGCAATTTCATTAGCATAGATGCAGTGGCCATCCGTCTGCATCGGAGCCCCATACGCAGCAGATTCACTGAACTGTCGTTTTAGACACATTTCCGGTAGCCCCCTGGTTTATTCGGCCAGTGAGTTGCTCCACTGTAGCGTGTCGATCGGCCCTCACGCAACTTCGAAGCCGACGTTCACCTTTCACATCAACGGCACGTGGAGTTATGCAGTCTCCACGTCGCTTGTTCGCAATGGTGCCATTTCTCCAATCACGATACACTTTAACCACAGCAGCACGCGAACAGTTCACAAACTTCGCTGTTACAGAAATACTGCCACCCTTGGCCCGAAAGCCGATAATAATCTATTTTTGCAAATCTGATAAATCGCTCCTTTTATCCATGACAGCAACGAGTGATATGTTTTCAGAATGCCTGCAGCACACCTTATATACCCTCCAAACCAGCGCACGACACGTGGCTTCTTTCGTTGGCTATGCGTTGCTGACGTTAAAAGTATTAGGTGGTCACAATAATGTGACTCGACTGTGTAGTTGTGCATGATAGACCGAACATTCGGGATGAGCTCAAAATGGATTGCACCTTCATAATTCCACGAGACACACAGCATGAACTTTTTCCCAAAATATCCGCGTTCCGGGTAGGAAAAGCTGGTTGGCCTCTATTCAACCACTGTTGTGAAAAATCTAGATTACGCAGATTATCCACTTTTTACCCCCAGTAACTATTCGTTTGATAAATCGAGTATCGCGTGGATTTCTGAGCAGTTTCTTGCATACTTCGACATGTCATTGAGCTTGAGCTAGAGTGAGCTCATGAAGCTCCTCGCAGCATCGTCTGTAAACCTTTCCGATCTTGTGTAGGTACTCAACGATGGTAGACTTAGGATCTCCCAGTTCTTCTGACAATTTGCGAGTACTTATTCGTGGATTGTCTTCCACAGCTGCCTGCAGGGCTTCTGAGTCAACAGCAAAGGGCCAACTCGAACCTTCCTTCCTTTTTAAGCTCAAGTCACCAGCAGCAAATTTCTTGAGCCATGTTTGCGCGGTCCGAGTAACCGCCAGGCTTTCAACTTCGTTTATTTTTTGGACTGCTTCAGCAGCTTTAAACCCATGCTTCCAGTAATGTCGCGGTAGAACCAATAGTTTTAATTTTGTAGCCATTACAATACGCCGCGGTGCAAGTTCAAAGCTTGGATTGCGACATATGCTTCACGCCTCGTTTAATTCCTCACAGTACGCGTTTTCAGTCGTGTGCAACCCAGGAAAACTTCCCCGCAAAAAATATGCATATTTACACCGTGGAACTGTCCTATGCAAAAGAGGCTGTTTTTTACCCATACACCCTAATATCTGTACAAGGCAAATTTTGCTGGTAGAGTAAAGAGTGTTTCGTGCCTGATTTTTGACGTAACGTTGCGCACATTCGAAGGTATTAATTACCACTACGAAAACAACAAACAGAAGTCATCGCTCTTTCCACGTTAATAAATGAGTCAGGGAAAAATTCTCATCTGCCGCCACCGGGAAACGAACCCAGAGTCTTCCAGTTACGCGCCGGACATGCTACCACTGCACCACAGCGGTGTCGAATTCTCCAGACTCACAAGAGATTAACTGTCAAACCACATGGCAGGTTGCTTCATGGAGCCCCGTACAATGCCGGGGATTCAACAAAGATGGAAAGCAGCAACTGAACAAATAACTAGGAGACGAATAAGTAATTAATTCTTACACTCGACGTGGATCAGAAACACCAAACAGAAGTCACCGCTTTTTCCACGTTAATATTCGCCTCCTAGCTATTTGTTCAGTTGCTGCTTTCCATCTTTGGTGAATTGTGCGGGGCTCAATGAAGCAACCTGCCATGTGGTTTGGCAGTTAATTTCTTGTGAGTCAGGAGAATTCGAGGCCGCTGTGGTGCGGTGGTAGCATGTCCGGCGCGCAACTGGAAGACCTGAGTTCGACTCGCGGTGGCGGCCGATGCGAATTGCTCCGTGACTCACTTATTAACGTAGAAAGAGCGATGACTTCTGTATGGTGTTTGTGATCCACGTCGAGTGTATGAATTAACTACGAAAACTATGTATTGTTTAACATACCCCAAATACTGGAATCATGCAACAATTCCTACGATCCTGCATACGTTAAGTACTGTATTTCTAATGAAATACGTTTTACACGATTTTTCGTGTCCTTCCGAAAATACTGCTTACACACAACACTGAATTTCTAATGAAATACATTGAAAGCCTAGTTATACGCACAATATACACAACTATACAAACATAGCCATACATTAGACAATTATATACAATCGTACAGTTATAAAATCATACATTATACAATTATACATGCATTCAATCGTGCACAGTGCGTCAAATAACTTTTAAGACTGCGCTAGATTTCAGTTTAAGGTGGCGCCACCAGTGTAATCGCGAATGCATTATAAACCGTGACCATCTGCTTGCTTTCTGCCAAAGGTACTGCGCAGTTGTTAAAGTAACTCAAACGAAACTGCCGTTCATTAGAGAAGTCAAATTCTTTTCATGTTGAATTATTAAGATGGAACAAAGGGCTGCTATTAAATTTAACGCAAAACTTGGTAAAAGTGCCTCGGAAACGTACCAAATGATGAAACAAGTTTACGGTGAGTTTTGTTTAAGTAGATCAAATGTTTTCCTGTGGCACAAACGTTTTTTGGACGGAAGAGATACGCTGGAAGATGATAAGCATACCGGAAGACCAAGTTCATCTAGGACACCTGAGATTATTGAAAAAGTGCGTGATTTTGTGGCAAACAATCGATGTGCGTCACTAAGAATGATGGAAGAGTCTTTAAACATCAACAAAGAAAAGATTCGAACCATCCTGCATGAAGATTTAGGCAAAAAAAAAGTCTGTGCTAAATTTGTTCCACACACGTTAACCAATGAACAAAAATCAAGGAGAAGTGCACATTGCAGAGACATCATTTCAGCCGCTGAAAATGATCCAAACTTCTTAAAATCGATTGTTACAGGTGATGAAACATGGTGTTTTCAATATGATCCTAAAAAAAGTGACAAAGTGCGGAATGGAAATCAAAAAACTCTCCACAAGCCAAAAAAACAAGTAAAGTTCCATCGAAAATCAAAACAATGCTCATTACATTCTTCGATAGTAAGGGTATTATCCACAAAGAATTTGTTCCAAGTGGACAAACAATTACTGGTGAGTTTATTTAAATGTTTTGAGGCGTTTGATGGGCAGAATTCGTCGCATTCGTCCAGAATATCGGGATGAAAACAGTTGGTGCTTTGTTGCACGATAATGCACCCAGTCACACCTCACTTCTTGTTCGTAGATTTTTGGCGAAAAATAACGTCTGTGTGTTGAATCATTCACCGTATTCGCCTGATTTAGCACCCTGCGACTTTTCTTTATTCCCAAAACTTAAAATGACGTTAAAAGAGGGCTATTTTGATGATATTTCGACCATGCAAACAGCTTCGACGCGTGCTTTGGAGCAAATTCCGCAAAGTGAACTGGAACAGCTATTCGAATCATTATTAAATCACTGTAACAGATGTATTGAAGCCGGAGGGTCTTATTTTGAATAACAAACCAAAGCAAACTATAATTTCTTGTTTTTATTTCATTTTACAGACCCAGTCTTAAAAATTCTTTGCCACACTGTGTATGTTATAAAATCTTACACTGTTGTGAAAATTTTGTGAGCTTATACGAAAATTGCAACACCAGGAAAGAATCGCGCTATAAAAATGAAATTTTAATCACAGATTCCTCATGTTACAGGAGATAACCTATTACATTTGTAGAGCTATACAAGATTTTTTTGCTACAAAACTCAGTATCATGAGAAGCCACATCGAGCAACAACAGCAGTCTCTACACTGCGTGATATGGAATGGAAAATGTTTTTTGATATCGTCCTGGAGAATAGCCTGCCAGGCTAGAGACCAGAGTTCATTTGTGGTGACTGGCGAAGGTGCTTGACAGGCCAGTCCCATAGCTACCATGCCCCAGACATGCTGAATCGGGGAACATATCCAGCGAACGTGCAAGCTAGAGAACAAGCTCTATCTGTCGCGCACGGAGGAGGTGTTATACATTCCGGGCCACATGTGGCCCAGCATTTTCCTGCTGGAAGATAGCAGCCACGACAACTCTGAAAGAAGGATATCCGCCCTGCCTCTAACAGATCTCTTATGTATTCCTGACTGTTGAGGGTTCCCCCAATTCGTATCAAGCGAGATCGCGACTTGAACCCAAAGACCCCCTCCCCCTCCAAACCCTGAAGCTTGGCGTTGGGTCGTGCGAAATGCACACTGTGAGGTGCCGCTTACCACGATGTCTTTTAACATACACTGAAGAGCAATTGAATTAGAGACAGCTGGCGTTATGCAAATGTGGCGCTGTGGGCGGCCCTGGAAACAGAAACGACATGACGTATGCAGCGATCCGACAATATAAGGAGTGGTGCGACCAGAATTAGTAAGAGTCGGACGCAGTATGGGTAAGACAAAAGATCTAAGCGCATTTGATCGGGGGAAAATTGTCGGAGCCCGACGAATGGGTCACTCCATTTCGGAAGTCGTGCAGACACTGGGGTTTTCACGAGCCACTGTGTCACGGGTGCACCGTGAGTACATCGAATCCGGTAAAACCATCCCTGCAAGGGACAACTGCCGTGGACAACAGCGTGTGGATGAGTGGGGTCATCGTTGGCTAGCTCGCATTATAACAGCGGATAGATGGGCCACAGTGCAAGAAATCACTCGGCAATTTAACGCTGGTGCACAAAAACGTGTAAGCAGCCACACCATCCAGAACCATCTCCTCGCTATGGGGTAGAGAAGCCATCGTCCCACAAGGGTACCGCTGCTGACCGCACATCACAGGGTGCAAAGATTAGCATGGGCGCGGGAACATCGCCACTGGACCCTGGACATGTGGAAAAATGTTGCTTGGACTGATGAGTCGAGATTCACGTTGGTACATGCGGATGGCAGGATGCCGCCCCGGTGGCGCAGTGGTTTAAGCGATGGCCTCTGATCATTCGTCTGAACGGGGTCCGGGTTCAAATCCCGGTGAGGCATGGATGTTGTGTTTGTCTTACGGCACTGGCTCTCTCCCTTCCCTGGAACCAGTGACCCTAGATTAGGGACGGGCGACTGCTTATAGCCTATTGAGTTGCTCACGGTGGTCGTTAAACCTTTGATCAAAAAAAAATGTCAGGATACGAGTACGGCGCAAACCACATGAAGCAATGGATCCTTCTTGCCAGCAGGGTATTCTTCAAGTTGGTGGGGGTGGCATTCTCGTCCGGGGACTGCTTACGTGGACTGAAATGGGACCCCTGGTACGTGTGACATCGTCCCTCACAGGTCAACGTTACCGGGATATCCTGGACGACTATTTGCTCCCGATTGCGCGTCTTCAACATCCCACTGGGGACCTCATCCTGCAACAAGACAATGCACCGTGCCATCGCTCCCGAATTGTATCCGAATGGTTGAATGAACACTCCACCGACGTGACCTCGCTTCTTTGGCCAGCTAGGTCACATGACCTCAATCCCATCGAGCACATCTGGGATGCCATCGAGAGAGATGTTCTAGGCTCTGACCCCTCCATCAAATCTTCGTGAACTGTGGGAGCTTGTACAGGGGTCGTGGATCCAACTCTTCCGGTGTCTTGTCGAGTCCATGCCGAGACGAATTGTCGCCGTCATCAGGGCGAAAGGTGGTGCTACACGTTATTAGACAGGTATCACTAATTCAATTGCTCTTCAGTGTATATGCCACCATAATGGTGCATCATGATGAATCGTGACTCGTCAGAAAATACGGTCAGCACCAATGTTTGTGTTTGAGAGCCCATCGCATCCTGTGGCGTCTGTGGTCGTGGGTCAAAGGATTGCGTAGCAATGGGTTTCTAGAGACCAGTCCTCTGTTTTAAGCAGACGCCGTCGAACTGGGCTGAAGGACAAAGCCTGACATGTGACACTGCTACGCTAACGCTTTGATATCGCTGTGCGATGGGAAATTGCCATGTGGTAGAGGTGTCTGTCATCCTTTGCAGTCGTGCGATTTTGCAGTCCATTTCCTTGATTTCTGTACATCCGATCCTCATCCTTCTACTAACGCTACGTTCGCATCACTGCAGCGGCGTTTCGTCCAGCACGAATGGCAATTTTGCGGGTAGGAAAATCCAGCTTCTCTCAATTCAACAATCCTTCCTCGCTAAAGGTGCGTCAGGTGCTCCTAATGCGACTTCCTTCGGTGACGGGGAAGAGTGAGACACAAGAAACACCCTTTTGACTCAGTGTCTTCTCTTCACTGATTGCAACATCTCGTTTGAGCCAACACTTTATACCGAAGACCGGAGAGTTCGTAGGGCACTGCTCCAAAACCGGAAGCGCGTTTTCACTGATATTTTAATCATTTTTTTTTGTCCAAACGTGTTGTGCGTCTCCTATATGTTTCAAGCTAACACCAGCAGTGCTTCACGGTACTGCAATTTTCATAAGTGTATAATTACGTATTAAGGGTGTTTCAAAACTAATGGAACAAACTTTAACGGGGGATAAAACACACCGAAACAAGCACTTTTCCTCATAGAATGCGTGGTCGCAGGTTACGCGGTTAGGCGCTGGAGGGCGCTTCCCGTTTCTCCACACACGCCGTCTTTCGCAACGCGGAGACCCATATCTTTTACCAGAACGTCTGGATGGGGGACGTACCTTATTTTCCTTCAACAAGTCTTGCCTCAATTGATCCAGCATGAACCCGCAGCCTGATAAAGCGCTTCCAGCATGATGGAGCGCCAGCTCATTTCAGCACTCAAGTGCGTGATTACTTGAACGCCACATTTCCAGGCCAATGGATTGGCCGAGGTGGACCCATCGCTTGGCCCCCACGATCACCAGATCTGTCTCCTTTCATTTTATGGAGAAATCTTAAGTCCGTAATGTACGACACTCGTATTGATTCCAATGAGGAACTAGGCGCCAGACTTTCAGTCGCTGCTGCAGCTGTCCGGGAAATGCCTGGTATTTTCCACAATATACGAGCATCTTTACGTCGACGATGCGAAGCGTGTATCAAGAGTGGCTGTCGCCCTTTTGAGCAGCTTTTGTATATGTAATTAATTTCAGTATTTACTAATTAATGTTTGGAAATTTGATGAGATTTTGTGATGTCACGTTTTGTTTTTTATTTTGTCTGCAATAAAGCTTTGTTGTGATTTGTTGTGCCATTCCTGTCTTTGCGTTGCAAAAGACAGCGTGTGTGGGGAAACGGAAAGCGCCCTCCAGTGCTTAACCGCGTAACTTGCGACCATGCATTCTATGACAAAAAGTGCTTGTTTCGGCGTGTTCTATCACCCTTTAAAGTATGTTCCATTAGTTTTGTAACACCCTGTATTACACAATATACACAATTATTCGTACATTTTATATAATAGATTGCACAAATTATTCAACATGCACAATTGCATTACATAAAATATACACAATGTAGAAATAATGCATAATTATATACAATTGTGCGATGAATAATTATATGCATCGCATTTATTCGAAAACCTGCCGCACAGCGATTTAGGTTTGAGCCTGTTATTGTGTACTATGCGTTTTAAGAACAATGCACAGCAAAACATATAATTTATCCACCTTTATTTTGAAAAACAGGCTTTTTTTTTGTCTTTGACTCTCATGTGCCTACTACAGAGTGTATATAAAAGAATTTCACCGAAAAGAAAAATTCGTAAAAAAAGAACTTTTTACCTATGGTCTGAAATTGTTCATCGAGCACTAATCAAAAACGCAAATAAAGCGGAATTTTATTCGAACGTATACAATGTGTAATCTACTATCAAGACGAGAGGTAAGAAACCAGTGCGATAGCTTTATGGTGGTGAACAGTGTTTTGACGAGTTCCCCTAAGTAACGCCACATGTCGCTGACGCGAAGATGGAATCCATTTGGCAAGTATTTCAACGCAACCGAACTAAATCAACAAGATGTGCATTTCGGGAGCTCCAAATGCCACATTCAACTCTCCAGAAAGTGTTCCTTAAAAAAATTAATCGGAACTTTCGTTATCATCGAAAACACAGTGAGCGGGAATTTTTATCTCCCTAGGATGGAACAATTTACGATAGCTTCAGGTACTTCAACCTGACATCTTGTTCCAACAAGATGGGTATCCTACACACTGGTGTCTGAACGTGAGAGAGGTTCTTGATAAGAAGTTTCTGGGCCGATGGATTGGCCGTGGTGAGTCGATTTCTTGGCCTCCTCATTCTCCAGTTCTAACTACACTAGATTTTTTCGTGGAGGAACATGTGAAGGACATCGTGTACTCCACCCCGGTGAAGGATCCTCTGGAACTTTGAATCATCAATGCTGTAGACATGATCATGCCTGATTCTTGAGCGCACTTGAAATTAACTAGAATACCGTGTAGATGTCGTTTGCACAACTAACCAACGAAGCACAGTAACGTTGTTTGAACGTTGAAATTTGGTTCAGTTGTTGATAGTTGGTTTCTCGCTGGTTCACCTTTTTATCCCTCCGGGTGGCAAGCATGCATATATACGTTCGGAGATTTCTGTGCCCAAAGCGGCGACAATGCAACAATACGTTCATCGAAAACCTGTTCAAAAGCGACGAGAACGCAATACTGCGTCGAAAACATTTTCGTGCTCATAGTGGCGCGAACGCATATATGCGCATCTTAACTACGACGAATACTACAGAAAGACATTATGTGTTGAGAGATCCTCAAATTTTCAGTAGTCTCCTGTTACACATGTCGACAAAATTTCGCATTGTCTGTTTCGAAGCTCCTGCCACCTGGATGGTTGAAATGTGGACACGTTGAAATAGTGGAACGTATCTGACACGTTTAAATGAAGTTGTTATATGTGTGTTGAAATCGTGGAATTTTTAAAGGAATTTTTAAACATTAAAACTGAGCCTCATCTTTCAACGCCATCTATCAACAAGAATTAAAAACTAATGATAAACGTACCCATTGTTAATAGAAAGTGGTAACCTTATTAAATAAGTTTTTTAAAGAACATAAATTATGCGTTGAGAGATCCTCAATTTTTCGGTAGATATCACATTATACTTTATTTCTTGAGTCTATTTCCAGTTTCTTTCATGAAACATATTCTGGCGCCCTCTTTCGGTCTAAATGAAAAGCTGTAAGAGGAAACCACGTGGTAGAAGTCCTAATTGGCACTCGCTGTCCTGTTGAACCTGCACTTTGATTGTTTTGTACTGTGTGCGTTTTTGTCATTATGTTCAAGATTTCCCTCCGTCTTTTATATTGTTTGTAAAGGTACATAAGTCTTACTTAAATAGGCTTTTACTTGACCTAAACTTTTTTTAAGCTGAATTTTATTATTATTTTTCTCTAGGACGAAAGGACAGTTCGAAACTGTGTGTCCCGTTACTTCAAAACTTCATGTTGTTGTGGAGACTAATGCAGAAAGCTTGAAACATCTCCAAAATAAATATTAGAATATTTAAAGAATAGCAGATAATACACTGCTTTACAATTGCTAAGGACGGATCATAAACGGCTATATAGCGCATAATAAAGTAAGTGTGGTTGGATGCCAAGTGAAATAAAATAATGTCAGAATGCCAGGACATTACAAGAAAGACAATTTATTGTGCTCTGAAATCCAGAAGGCTTTGGAACGTGTTCAAGGGACAAACAGGCCATTTTGTGCAGAATACGTAAGCGTGAAAAAAATGCAATTATCGTCCGCAGGCGTTCCGGCGTAAGATGTCAATACGGGATATGGCCACCCTGGAGGGCGATGCAAGATTCCACACGTCGTGTCATGCTTTGCACAACATTATCAAGCAGCTGTTGGGGTAATTTATCCCATTCCTCTGTCAGTGCACGGATGAGGGTGTCCTTGTTTATTGGAGGGCATTGGGGACCAGCAAGACTCCTCTCCAAAGCATCCCACACATTTTCAATGGGATTCAGATCTGGGGAACGTGCTGGCCATACGAGGCGTTGAATATCCTCGCTCTCAAGACACTCCTGGACAGCGACTGTTCGATGACATGTTGCGTTGTCGTCCATGAAAATGAATCTATCACCGACAGCACCACAGAACATGCGAACATGAGGTAGCAGAACATCATTAATGTATCGTTGGCCAGTCATAGTCCCAGTTGGAAGCACATAGATGGACGTACGGCCATTGATCATGATGCCAGCCCATACCATGACACTACATGTCAGATATCGGTCCCTTTCCTGTATGTTTGCTGGACAATATGCAGTACCACTATCACGCCGGGTCAGTTGTCGTCGACAATCAGACGATAGACTGTATCTACTCTCATCTGAGAAGAGGACAGCAGACCAGTCGTTATCAGTCCAATTGCGATGTTGATGGCACCATTGCAAACGGGCGGTACGGTGACGTCTGGACAATGGGATGCACACAACAGGACGGCGGGCGTATAGTCCTCCTTCATGCAAACGTCTGGCGACAGTTTTTCGGGAGATCCGCTTGCCAGTAGCAGCCATAAACTGATTTGCTACCTCACTAGCTGTGCTGCGCCGGTGTCTTTTTGTTGATAGCACTATGTACCGATCTTCTGCAGGTGTCGTACTGCGAACACGACCTCCTCCGTGACGTTTGCTACACTCTCCATTTGTTTGAAATGGTTTCCAAAGCCATGAAACAACACTGTGGCTGATGTCGAACTCCCTGGCAACATCTGTTATTTTTAGCCCTTCTTCAATCTTGCCAATAATACGGCCACGCGTAAATTCATCTAGGTGATGTCGGGAAGAAATACTGAAAATTGCAAGTTCGTCAATTGATTCTTTCCCTTTCAACTTTGCGTTTGATCAACAACGGTCAATACGCGTCAAATCCTTTTTATCTCTTATCAGCGCTATGACGTCACGAACAAGTTCGGCAATCCAAAATTTGCATACGCACAACACGTCTTACTGTATCCCGCACTTATGCTAATTTCCACATTTTCCTGCCTTCCATTTTATGGTTGCTATCGTTGCTATTGTCATCCGTCCTTAGCAATTGTCCGGCAGTGTATAATGAGGGACTTTATCAACGGTTTACAATGCTTACATATACAAACACATGCAATACTAACTTAAATTGCCGAAATTTTGCTTTGTTAATTGCTATATGAATGCAGAAGCCGTAAGGTGCCACGATATTAAATGCGTTAGAAAACGGTTTTTCAAAGTTTTATAAAATTTACAAATTATTAAAAATGGTTTTGAAACGTTGCTATAACCATTTATAGACTATACACCCTAGTGTTTTTTTAAATGTATATTTTAAGGTTTTTCCAACCGACTCATTAACCATTTTTGAACGTTGAAACAACCAATTCGTGTTACGTAGATAAGGGCGTTCATATAGAAATCCATAGCCGATATAGCCTATAATTAACTGCAGGAGTGTGTATTTCTTCACAAGTAAATAATTTCTCGTTTTACATTTATATACACTCTGTGAATTGCTTTTAAAAAATCACACATTAAATGCTACAACTCATACGCCACAGGAATGTTGTGCTTACCAAATTAGCCCTAGGTAAACATTCAAGAATACTGAACATCAGTTTGGCATTTCCTTCGGGATCTTCTGGTAGGCAAACGCTCAGTCCATCAACTAACATATCGTAGAGGCTTCTGGTTAACAACGGTTCTGGCAGTTCTCGCAGGTAGTCTTTTAACAAACCTAGGGAAAATAAATTGATGCGTCAATACTAGAGGAGTAGGTATATGTAAACACACTATGAAACTTGCAATGAACCGTTTTGTTAAACAAGGTGCTTCACTCGCTAAGAGCCCCCAAACTTTTGTCAAAAAAAACGGTATTTATTTATAATTCGTCATGCAAATTTATGTATACATACCCTGAACCGTGTAAAACAAGACTTGCTGTCTCGCAACAGGTTCGAACTCTTCCCGTGACCTTGACTACTTACGTCATGGAAAGAGTTCAAACTTGTTGCGAGACAGCAGGTCTGCACGATTGCATAGCGGCAGTTTTGGCTCAGTTGTTGCACAATAATCATGTACACAATCGAACCAGCGGGTATTCTTCGTTCGTAAATACTGGCAAACGGGTTCATTTAAAACGTGTCAAAGGAAATTTCGGACTGAATTTGGTGTAAGAACACACGTATATGGGCACAAGAAAATAAAGTTGTGTACATAAATTGGTAAAAAAGTTAGAGACAAAGGGAAACCTTGTCAATTATCATACAGGACACTGAAAACTGTCTGAAGAGAACATATAGGATGAAAAGGCGCGATTAGAGGCATCACAATCAAAATCATTATGCCGACTTTCCCAAAAGACTAATCTTTCATTTCTCGCATGTCAAAGCGCTGCCAAACAGTACAGTAGAAACTACGTCCTTATCGTGTGTCATGTGTTCAAGAATTGTTTCAGACGGACCATGAAAAAACGTGAGTGGTTCTGTTTATGGTTTCAAGGTTTAATTACTCAGAAATCCGAGATTTCGGATCTCACTTAATTTACAGATGCAGCAGGGTTTTATCTGAGCGACTGAATAAACTCACGAAAAACACGCGTATATGGGCACAAGAAAATGCCCGTGAACTGCATTCAGACCCATTGCATTCGAGAAAATCGGAGTGTGGTGTGGTGTGTCTCGTAGACGAATTATCGGCAATGTATTTTGTAACGAAACCGGTACCTCAGAAGTCTACCTGATAATATTCAAATACTCAATAAATTTTTAAATCAGTTAAGAGAAGGGGAACTAACTGATGGGTATTTGCAACTGCACTAGCGTGCAAAAATTAAGGACGAGACGGTTTTTCGAATGTAACGTCCTGCAGAAGTGCTCCACATCGACTCAAATCATACCATAAGATCCCCAAGATGTAAGAATATGGGAAAAGTGAGCAAAACCGTCCAAACAAGGAATCCAAAGGATGCAAAGGCACTTTATTGAAAAGGTAGCATCGAGCACAACTGGACAGAAGACTGAAACGTCCATCTGACAAGCGGCTGCCAAGAAAAATCCAGTCTTTAGTTAGGGGATACGATCACCCCTGACTGCGTTGCAGGATTTACAACGTTTGTCCATGCTGAGGACGAGGTTGTCAAGGAGCTGTTCAGGCATCGCGGCCTATTCCTCTTGTAGCGCCAATAGCAGCTGCGGAATCGTTGCTGGCGTCTGGTGACGTGCTGCCAAGCGACTCCCGAGAAGGTCCCACACGTGTTCGATTGAATTTAGGTCCGGGGACCTTGCAGGCCAATCCATGCGTTGAATATCTTCACTCTCCAACAGCTCTGCGAGAGCCACTGTACGATGAGGTGTAGCGTTGTCGTCCATGAAGAGGAACTCATGACCCACAGCACCTCTAAACAGACGCACGTGAGGCAGGAGAAGTTCGGTACAATAGCGGACACCAGTGACTGAACCTCCTTGGAAGATGAGGAGGTCAGTACGGCTACCAAGTATGATACCGCCCCAAACGAGAACTCCGCCACCTCGAAACCGGTCTCTATCGATGATGTTTGAGGTGTGATTGCGTGCTCTTGCTCTCTCCAGATGTGTATACGTCCAGAATCGCTCGTCAGACTAAATCGGCTCTCATCCGTAAAGAGAACTCGACCCCATTGCTGATGTGTCCAGTTCTTGTGTTCCTGGCACCACAAAAACCGCCGTCTCCGATGAACAGGCGTTAATCGCGCACACCGTACTGGTCGTCGTGCAAATAGATCACCTTTGTGCAGCCTCCTGGCCACGGTAAAACGCGATAACGGACGTCCAGTTCTCTGTTGCATGTGCCTTGCGATTTCTCCCGCTGTCTGCCGTCTGTCTCTTCTCGCCTGTAGGACAAAATACCAGTCGTCCGCCGCAGTGGTTGCTCGTGGACGACCACTGCTAATCTGTCGGACAGCTGTTCCTGTCGTTTGAAATGCTCTCCAAGCTTGTGAAACGATGCTGTGAGCGATCCCGAACTCCTCGGCCACACTAGTCACATTTCGACCTTCTTCCAACTTCCCAATGACGCGACCTCGGGTAAAGTCATCCAGATGTCGTCTACTGGATTGCTTGTTGGGTATATCACACGGTGGCAGCAACTGGACGTTGTTCAATCCGATGTAGACCGTGCAATAGCTTTCACCAAATTGCTGAGTGTACACCGCCTGTGTGCTTTATACCCTTCCAACACCCCCCTACTTCATGCTGCATATATGAGCATGTCTTACCGTATCGGACCCTAGTCTATCTCCTGAGTGGTCTTTCGGTTCGTTCTGCTTGCTCGTTCCACTGTTATGCTAATTTATCCTCTTTGTCCTTAATTTTTGCACACCAGTGTAGATGGTGCAACATGTCGCACCTCAAACGTCAACATGACAGAAACTTAAAGTTTCTTTGGAGATCGAGTAAACTAAAAAAAAATCTTTGGAGACCAAGATCTCGAGATACTGTATAACACCACCCGACTTTTTTCTGTGGGGTTTATTGAAGGAAAAAGTGTACAGAAATAAATGCCGCACAGTCGTATTCCCCCAAAGAAGATAAACACTAAAGGATTGAAGCCCTTACTGAGGACACTTTTAAGAAAAGTATTCTAAAATTTGGAGCGTAAAGAAGAAACGTGCCTGAAAACCCCAGGGGGAAATTTTCGGTATCAGCTGTGAGCAGGTCCTGTTTTACACTGTTCAAAGTATGTCTATATAAATTGCATGACGAACTATAAGAAAATAGCAAATCTCTTTAACAGAAGTTTGGGGCCTCTTGCGCGTATATTGTTTTTTTTTTTTTTTGGTTTTTTTTTTTTTTGCTGTGACATTCTTGACGACTGACTTGTCTTCTACACTCGGATGCTAACTTCAGCCCACATTTAACAAATTCTTTGAAACTGGGGCATCTACGTTTTTTGGCGGTGTAGTTTACTATGTTACGCACCATGGGTCACATACTGAAAGGGTGTGAACATTAATTTTTACTGGCCGTGAAACAGAGCTCTAACATCAAGCTAATTCCTCCTGAATAGTTGTTTAGTGCTGGTGATACACTGCAATTACTTCAGCTCATGTGAGGTCAAATAACTTTTTAGAGTCTGTAGAACAGTGAGGCAACAGCAGCCGCACTGAAATTTGACCACTTCTCGAAATGAGGTAATTCCCTCTTATCAAGCGAGTTGGAAGGTTTTTTGCTGACTGAAAAAAGCTGGCGGCAGTCGAACTGGTTTTGATTGTTTGTGATGTGATAGCAAGATAATGAATCGACATCATTCGAACTCGTATCCGACCGGCTTCTGAAATCTGATTGAGCTGATTCAAAATTGCCACTTAGAACAGCAGCAACCGCTTCAAGAAAGGCTGGAGTTTCAGGCATCAAATCGTCAATCTCCGTAAGCGCGAAAGCCGGTCTTCCAACGTGAAACTGTCACCCGATGCTACGATCAGCTTCTCTGTATTACCCTGATTGGAGATTTTTTTATTAGGAGTTTAGTGACCACTGTGAGCAACTCAGTGAGCTAAGCGTAGTCGCCTGACCCTAATTTAGAGCCACTGGTTATAGGGAAGGGAAAGAGCCAGTGCCATAAGACAAACAACATTCATGCCTCACCGGGATTCGAACCAGGACACATCTCGGACGAATGATCAGAAGCCATCGCTTAGACCACTGCGCCACCAGGGAGGCTTTCGAGATTTTGTAGCTTGCGTAAAGCTGAGTCACATGTCATTCTTTCAGAACTCAACACATCCTAGGCTAATATTAGCATTCATTCAATACAGATTTCCGGTGAGGCATGGGTGTTGGGTTTGTCTTATGGCACTGGCTCCTTCTCTTCCCTTGAACCAGTGGCCCTAAATTAGGCACGAACGACTGTTTATAGCCCACCGAGTTGCTCACGGTGGTCGTTAAACTCCCAATTAAAAACAATGCGGACTTCAGTATTTTAAAAATTTACGTATTACATTACGTGCAAGTTAGCAATGTACATAATTCGTAGGTCCAAACATGCGCGTAAAGTCCTATTTTCTGACATAAGTAAAACATTTAAGGAAATAATCACTGTAGAAATAGCCACCTCAAAACAATTAGGGGATAACGGAGGTTCGGCACAAAATCGCAGCACGGATACCAGACAACATACCTAGGTTGGATAAGTGGATTCTAATTGGAACGTAAACGCAGGCAGCACACATGTTAAGATGCAAATTACTGCCTGTGAAGTCGCACCAAAACCCTGCAAACCTGCTTTCTGTTGATGTTAGCTTAATCGATGAGATCTCAGTAATGTGATTTACACGAATCCACAGTGAGTAGAGTTATCTTTAAGTTGGAAGCCGGGCAGACACAGTAAGTCGCAGCCGAAGCCTGCGGAGTTTTACGAAGTGTCATTTCCAGACTGTGGAATCGGTTTCGGGAGACTAGAAATCTTCGTCGACGGATAGGCCAAGGTCGTCTATCTTCAACTCCGCCAAATGAAGATCGATATTTATCACTGGCCACAAGAAGGTACAAAAGACTGAATGCAACCCAACTGCAACACCAGCTCTGTATGGCCACAGGACGAAACGTTTCAACACGAACGTCTCGCAATCGCCTTCATAATGTTGACCTGTATTCCTGCCGACATCCTTTTTGTGTTCCTTTAACCACATATCATCGTTCTGTCCATAAAGAATGGGCTCTGGAACATCGTGACTGTGGATGTGACGATTTGAGCAATATTCTCTTTCCTGATGAGTCTCGATTCACCTTCCAGCCTGACAATAGGTGAGCCCTCATATGGAGAGAGCAAAGAATAAAAGAAATATATATCTTTTGTGCAAGACAGGCATCGATATGGTGGAGGAGGACTAATGGTTTTCAAGGTATTTCCATAAATGGATGTACCAATCTGTATGCCATCAGGAATGGCATACTGACTGCCCAGAGGTATAGGGATGAGATTCTACGACCCATTATTATCCATACGCTGCAGCTATTGGAGAAGTGTTCATTCTTATGGATAATAACTGTCGACTCCAACAAGCATAGCTTATGAACCGCTTCCTTCCTGAGGAGGGTATCCAGCGTATGGATTGGCCTGCATGCTCACCAGATATGAATCCCATTGAGTATTTTGGAATGTACTTGGAAGACGTTTTGCGTCTGGACATCCACCTCCATGGACTGTTCAGCAACTGAAAACTTCTCTTATGGTTGAGTGGCGGAGAATTTCACAAGAACTCATAAATCACCTTATTCAGTCCATGCCAAACACCGCAGTGCTACAGAGTAGTTGTTAGCGGAAGCTATATGCCCTACTATAGATCCTTCAACACCAGGTAATTTCATTTATTGGTATGCATATTGATATGTCATAGCTTGAGCAATTTCATTTAAGTATTTGTGCAAATGTCACTAAAATTGATTTCGTTAATTTCTGTGAGCACATTATTTCCCCTCATCCGCTTTAACTTGCCTGTAGTTTACATTTAGTTACACAAACATTTCGTGATTTAAAGTATAACGACCAAACTGCCTTATCCCCTAAATGTTTTGCGCAATGTATTTTAGTAGTTTCTAACAACAATTTCTAAATACATTTAACGCATTTTTTACTTAAAATTCAACATCATCTACAAAATTATCATACTTATCATAACGATAAGAAACCATTTATCATAATGATACCGTACAGCTTAAAGACTGTATTGGTTTTCAAATGCCGTTTTTGAAGTGGAGTTATGCATAGGCATTTCACGAGGTTTTTCAGCTGAACATTAAATCTGACTTGGAAGATGTTTGTGAATAAAATAATATTTAGCATTCTAATTTAATAAAATTAAGGTACACGAGTTATGTTCCTCCTATGTGGAGGTAATGTTAGGTTTACAAGAGAAACTGGTGCTCTGTAGTTACCAAAAGAATATGTGGCAACTGGCCCACAGCTAAATGAAAGCGTATGACGAAGTAAATTTCTCCATCATTTTAAGGCCAGGGACAAAATTCGAACCTGCAACTCTCGGCACCGGAGCTCCGAGTGCTATCCTCTATATTACACTAGCATGTGCCTTTATCTCATGGGCGTCCTACGGGGCAGGCAGGTCATTGTGAGTGGGGATCTGGTGGAGGCCGAACTGCTTCCCCTACTGCCTTCGAGTTTCCCCGATTGTCAATTTATTGTCTCTGTGTTGTTAATGTTGGGAGAGGTCTTCCACCCCTTCCCCTGTCCGAGTTGTATCCCAAGTGGGCAGAAATAGCCGAAAGTGCGAAGCTCTTGATGCAGCAACTTTTCGGAACATATTTATTTCTAAAAGCGCTCTAACTTCTAGATTTTTGTTTTAGATAGCAATTTTGTCCGATAAACTGTTGAGCAAACCAAAATGGATTCCAAGCAATAATTCTGATGCTTTTCGCTCTAAACGCTAGAGACTATTTTTCGTAGCGGAGGTAGCTGTTTCGTACCCTTCATAGTGGTTCACTCTTAGGTTGACTCGAAGTATAGAAAACACAAGTTAGTAAAATCATGCAATGCATTGATTATGATACGCTTTCCAACATACCAGAAATTATTACTCAAGTTATGTGGATAATGGCTGTGGAATAAATCTCGCTCCTGTGTCCTGACCTTTGACCCCATTTCGATGATATTCAACAGAACCGGTTCACTATACCTCCGGAACAACATGATAAAGTTTTGTTGCAATAGAAGCAGTTTTACGCAAGTTATGAGAATAATGGCTGTGGAATAAATCTGGTTTTTGTGCGATGACCTTTGACCCCATTTCGTTGATATTCAACTGAACTGGTTCACTATACCTCCGGAATAACATGATAAAGTTTTGTCGCAATCCAAGCTTTTTAGGTAAGTTATGATGCACAAGGGCAATGGAATGAATCCCACTCCAGTGTCCTGACCTTTGACCCCATTTCGTTCACTTTCAATAGGGTTCGTCCTTAGTGGCTCCCTACCACATACTAAAATTTCATCTAAATCGAACCATATTTACGCATGTTATGACGCATAAAGGCAATGGCAGGGTCCCGCTTTTATGTCCTGACCTTTGACCCCATTCCGCCCATTTTCAATAGGGTTCGTCCCTAGGTGGTTCCTTACCACATACTAAAATTTGATCGAAATCGAACCATTTTTACGCAAGTTATGATGCATAAGGGCAATGGAATATATCCCGCTCTTATGCCCTGCCTGACCTTTGACCCCATTTCGCCCATTTTCAATAGGGTTCGTGCCCAGGTGGTTCCCTACAACATACTAAAATTTCATCGAAATCGAACCATATTTACGCATGTTATGACGCATAAAGGCAATGGAATGGATTCCACTTTTATGTCCTGACCTTTGACACTGTTTCGCCCATTTTCAATAGGGTTCGTCCCCAGGTGGTCCCCTACCACATACTAAAATTTCGTTGAAATCGAACCATTTTCACGAGAGTCATCGTGCGGATGGACGGACGGACAGACGGACGGACAAAGCTGGAGCATATACGCTTCTTCAACCTACGGTTGGAAAGCGTAAACAAGGCCATGACATTAAAGAGATGAGTTCCCTCCGCTTGTGACGTCACTCTCATGTTACATGGTCCGATACGTCGGTGTCGTGTTTGACGTCATACCCGGCAGCGTTGGAAACCAATCCAGCATTGGAACCTTGGTTTCCGCGTGACGTCACTAAAAGAGGGAACTCATCTCTCTAATGTCATGGCCTTGTGTTTTCAAGACGTCTTTGTTAGAGGTCAGTTTTGCATTAAATAATAATATTGCATAAAAATTCCTTAATGTGATTTTTCTTAACTATATTACCGAATATACTACTGTATCTTATATAAAGCTAATACACTGCCGGACAATTGCTAAGGACGGATGACAATAACAACCATAAAATGGAAGGCAGGAAAATGTGGAAATTAGCATAAGTGCAGGATACAGTAAGACGTGTTGTGCGTATGCAAATTTTAGATTACCGAACTTGTTCGTGACGTCACAGCGCTGATAAGAGATATAATGGATTTGACGCGTATTGACCGTTGTTGTTCAAACGCAAAGTTGAAAGGGAAAGAATCAATTGACGAACTTGCAATTTTCAGTATGTCTTCCCGACATCACCTAGATGATTTTACGCGTGGCCGTATTATTGGCAAGATTGAAGAAGGGCGAAAAATAACAGATGTTGCCAGGGTGTTCGACGTCAGCCACAGTGTTGTTTCAAGGCTTTGGAAATCATTTCAAACAAATGGAGAGTGTAGCAATAGTCACGGGGGAGGTCTTGTTCGCAGTACGACACCTGCAGAAAATCGGTACATAGTGCTATCAACAAAAAGACACCGGCGCAGCACAGCTAGTGAGGTAGCAAATCAGTTTATGACTGCTACTGGCAAGCGGATCTCCCGAAAAACTGTCGCTAGACGTTTGCATGAAGGAGGACTATACGCCCGCCGTCCTGTTGTGTGCATCCCATTGTCCAGGCGTCCCCGTACCGCCCGTTTGCAATGGTACCATCAACATCGCAATTGGACTGATAACGACTGGTCTGCTGTCCTCTTCTTAGATGAGAGTAGACACAGTCTATCGTCTGATTGTCGACGACAACTGACCTGGCGTGATAGTGGTACTGCATATTGTCCAGCAAACATACAGGAAAGGGGCCGATATCCGACATGTATTGTCATGGTATGGGCTGGCATCATGATCAATGGCCGTACGTCCCTCTATGTGCTTCCAACTGGGACTATGACTGGCCAACAATACATTAATGATGTTCTGCTACCTCATGTTCGCATGTTCCGTGGTGCTGTCGGTGATAGATTCATTTTCATGGACGACAACGCAACATGTCATCGAACAGTCGCTGTCCAGGAGTGTCTTGAGAGCGAGGATATTCAACGCCTCGTATGGCCAGCGCGTTCTCCAGATCTGAATCCCATTGAAAATGTGTGGGATGCTTTGGGGAGGAGTCTTGCTGGTCGCCAATGCCCTCCAATAAACAAGGACACTCTCATCCGTGCACTGACAGAGGAATGGGATAAATTACCCCAACAGCTGCTTGATAATGTTGTGCAAAGCATGACACGACGTGTGGAATCTTGCATCGCCCTCCATGGTGGCCATATCCCGTATTGACATCTTACGCCGGAACGCCTGCGGACGGTAATTGCATTTTTTCACGCTTACGTATTCTGCACAAAATGGCCTGTTTGTCCCTTGAACACGTTCCAAAGCCTTCTGGATTTCAGAGCACAATAAATTGTCTTGTAATGTCCTGGCATTCTGACATTATTTTATTTCACTTGGTATCCAACCACAGTTACTTTTTTATGCGCTATATAGCCGTTTATGATGCGTCCTTAGCAATTGTCCAGCAGTGTATCTCACGTTCAACAACCTCAGTCGCACACGATTTTCCTTACGATGTCTTTTGCTCTAATAATTCTTTTGAGCAGGGTAGTTTTAGGTTCGAATCCAGCTGCAATCTTCAAGTTGTCGTATATAATGTTACATGGTAAGCACTGAACCGGGGTATTAATCTGATTACTGAGATGAATAATTATGTGATTTTATCACTTATTTATGAGGAATATTTGTCCCTTGATTTCCATATCTGACGTATTGGTGTTTTAGAGCGCATGAAACATCAGATTGCAACGTCTAGTGAAATTCTGAAGTTTATAATCTTTCTTTTGCCGACAGTGAAATTCGAAGCCACTTTTCTCTGCTCCGGATAGGAGGTTCTTACCTACCCCGACAGCCTAATGGCTGCTTCCTTGTCTATATGGCACATCGGACACATCCTCCCCTCCTTCCATAAAAAAGCGGTGGCACGAAATCCTTCAGCAGGTATCGGATCTACCGACAGAAGCACTCAAAGACCTTTTCGTTGCAGAAGTATTTCCATTGTACGGAAGAACTATCACGCAATTTTTCAGTTCTCTCAGCCAGGAAATCCTTTGGCTTTTTCGAACGTGCTCCAATATTACTTTTCTTTGCCGATAGTGGGATTCGAACCCACATTTTCCTACTACACAACTGCTGTTCTACCAATTGAACTCCGCCGTCAGGCTTATTGCTGCTTCATTGTCTATATGACACCTCCTACTTCCATGAAAAAAGCGGAAGCACGAAAGCATTCCTCTCCTTGCATGAAAAAAGCGGGAGCACGAAAGCATTCAGAAGGTTTCGGATCTACCGACAGAAGCACTCAAAAGCCTTTTTGTTGCAGAAGTTGTGCGAAAAAACGATCTCACAACTTTGCAGTTCTCTCAGCCAGGAAATCCTTTGGCTTCTGCGAATTTACTCATGAATCAAAATTTGTTCAGACTACTAAGCTGCGATTGCTTAGATTCACATACTTGGAACTTCATTGTTCTGGGTGGGTAACGGGCATGTTCACAAAACCTGCAAAGAAACTCTTCGGAGGGTGCTCAAGTTTTTTGCGATTGGCATACGTAATCTGTAATGTTCGTGAATATAGAGCTGTCTGAACAATACATCAATCAGTTCTCAAAAACTTCACCTACAGTGAAACAGGAGTCTTCCAAGAAAATGTCAAGAAAAAGTTACGTACAGATTGATTTCTTTATTCTCTCAACAGATTCTTGAACAGTAACATTCCAACATAACAGAACACGTTAACTCAAACGTAAAACATATAAGATTAGTAGTAAACTTCAGAACTAAACAGCGTTAATCAGTAGAACTCTTAACGCAAAATATACAGTGTTATAAGGAAAGTCCGTAATCAGGCCAATATCTCACGAACTATGGCAGTTAGCGATTTACTTCTTGTGCAGTTGTATAGGAAACCCCCTATGACGCACACAATAACACCACGAAGGATACCCTCGCTCCCTTTTGAGGGGACTATCACGGCCACCTTTGCAGATAGGGCAAAAAAGTCAAATACAAACTTTTTCAGCGATGCAAATATAGTACAAAAATGTTTTTGTCCCATAACAAGGGATGGAAAGGTGACTCTCCAAATGCGAAAAAAGCGGAAAGCTACCTTGGTCGCTGTGTCCGAAGCATATTTGCATGGATTTCAAACGTGCTTTCTGCTGCGTCGTCGCGTGGTCGTTATGCCAAAACTTCGTGAGCCAGTGACGGAAGTCGAAAGCTTTGCCGCATACGCAAGTCAATTAGATGTGCATACAGTTTTCCTATTGGATGAGTGTTTCGCCACTTTATGCTATTTTTCCTTGTCTTAGTGTATTTTTTGCTGTATTGGACATCAAAGTCTTATATTGAATATGTCAAAGAACTGCGTTTTATTTCAGAACAAGAACTGTTGAGAAGGTTTGTAGGAAAACTTTTCCTTTGTGCTTTCATTCACTTAGAACTTACCAGATTAGATAAGTTCTTGTCTAAATACTCTGTCGTTGCTTCCGAATGTTGTGATTTTCTTGGAGCCACATTCCCGGACCCCTTCTATCTTTTGTTATGGGACAAAAACATTTATGTACTTTTTCTGCCTCGCTGAACAAGTTTGTAATTGACTTTTTTGCCCTATCTGCTGGGGGGGGGCGATAGCCCCTCAACTCCCAAAAAGGGGCGAGGGAATCCCACGTGGTGTTATTGTGTGCGCCAGAGGGGGTTTCCTATACAACTGAACAAGAAGTAAATCGCTAAATGCCATCGTTCGTGAGATATTGGCCTGATCAAGGACTATCCTTTTAACCCTGTATATGTACATATACAGTGTAACAAGAAAGGGTTATATGTACATACGCAGGTTGATAATGGTTTATGATGATGATATACATCATCATCATAAACTATTATCAATCCACTGCTGGATGAAGGTCTCCCCAAATTTCTTCCACAATTGTCCGTCTTGGGCATGTCTCCTCCATATCACTCCAGCATACTTTCGAATTTCATTCATCCATCTCCCATGGGGTCTTCTTCTGGGTCTTTCCTTGTCCCGCGGAATCCAGTCTAAAAATTCGGTTGTTCATCGGTGGTCCGTTCTTCTGGCAATATGTCTAGCCCATTGCCATTTTAGTGATTTCACTCGAGTCATGATGTCGTCCACTCCTGTCATTTTCCTTATCCACAAGTTCCTCTTCTTATCTTTCCTGGTTACAACAAGCATGCATCTCTCCACGCTTTTTCGAGTTGTCTGCAGTCTTTGTATGTCTTTAAACACTTTTCTTTTGAGACATAATGACTTACTGCTCTTAAAAATTGTACTGTTTCTTCCAAAAGCTCTCCATCCAAGTTTTATACACCGACTAATTTCTTCATCAATGTGACCCTCACTTGATATCTGCTGCCCAAGATAAGTGTAGGTATCCGTTGTCTCAAGCTTTTCTCCATCAATCGATAAATCTCTGTTTCTTGTAAAAGCATTGTACATCACTTTTGTCTTCTTAAAGTTCATTTTTAATCCCACTTCTTCAATCTTGTCAGCACGTTCTTGGATCATACTCTTCAGCTCTGAAGGGGTAGTTGCAAATATGACAACATCATCAGCAACACTAAGGTGAGTTAAGTAATCTTCATTAATCTTTATGCCTTTGTTTTCACAGTTCAATGATTGAAAGACATTTTGCAATGCGGCGTTAAAGAGCTTGGGAGATATGGTGTCACCTTGTCTCACTCCCTTTCCAATTCTTATTTGTGCTGTATCCTCAAATATCCGAACCTTTGCACTTGCATTTTCATAGATGTTATTAATAATACTAATGTATGCATCTTCAATACCGCGGGATTTCAAAGCCATTTTTACTGCTGATGGTTTCACGGAATCGAAGGCCTTTTCATAATCAATAAAAGCCATGTATAACGGGAGTACATATTCTCTTGCTCTTTCAATTAGTTCTATCAGTACATGGATATGATCTATAGTGCTGTAGCCACTCTTGAATCCTTCTTGTTCTCTTGGTTGAGCCATGTCTAGTGTTACCTTCAAACGATATGAAAGAACCTTAGTGAAGATTTTATAAACCAATGATAGTAGGCTGATGGGTCTGTAGTTCCTGAGATCCTCAATGTCACCTTTTTTATGTAGCAGGATCATTGTAGCGTTGTTCCAATCCTCAGGAATCTTCCCTTCATTAAGACATCTGGGGAAAACTTGGGCGAGTGTAGTTTCAATTTACTATATCATATACACTCACGGACAATGAAATTTGCGCACTAAGAAGAAAGCATCGGATTGAACTGAAATTTTACGGACGCAATAATACAGATGAATGACACACATGATGGCAAAAACAGAGCTGCAGGACAATTACAGAGGGATCTGTGGCACGCAGTCCGGTCATCTTCAATAGGGCGTCGCACCGCCTCATGAAGCGATACATGCTGCAAGACGGTCGGGCATGGAGGCGAACAGACGCCTGACATTGTCCTGTGGCAGACTGGCCCACACGTGTTCGACGGTGTGCTCCAAATCCTGGATAGTGCGGCACGGCGGCAGCTGGCGTTTCAACTGGTCTCACACATGCACAATATGGGACATGTCCGGGGAGCTTGCAGGCCATGGAAGTGTCTGGAAATGACGTAGGCAGTTCTGGGCAACCCGAGCCGTGTGCGGGCAGGCATTATCCTGCTGGTATAGCACTCCTGGAATCCCGGCCAGGAATGGGAGCACATGGGGCCGTAGGATCTCATCCACATACCGCTGTCCCGTCAATGATCCACATACGACTACTAGAACTGATCGGCTATCGTAGGCAATGTCTCCCCAGACCATAATGCCTGCAGTGGGGGAGATGTGGCGCTCTATAGCAAGGTTGGGACTGTGCCGTTGGCCAGACGACCTCCACACCTGGACACGATGATCATTTGTCCCCAAAACGAAGCGGTACTCATCGTTAAACACCACACGTCGCCAGTCTGTGGCGTTCCACGTCGCTGTGGCCTAACACTATTGCGCACGGAGCCGTCGATGTTCCGGTATTAATGGAAAGCGCACGTAAGATGCCTTGGGATCGCAGATTCGCTTCCGCGAAGCGTCGGGAAATGGTCCGTGGGCACACAGGAACCGCTACATCTGCATGTATTGTGGACCGGGTCCCTCTGGGATCCGTTCGTGCCTGGCGCACGATCCGTCGATCCCCTCTACAGGTGATCCTCCTGGTCCGTCTGGAGCCGCTCCGCCGTGTGGCAGTGCCGTCACGTGTCCACGACTCCCACCACAGTGGAACGGTATCGTCAGAACGATCCACGTGGCGGGCTATACGGCGCGTCGACCACCCTGCGGTTTTCAGCCCGATGATCAGGCCTCTCTCAAAGTCCGTAAGCTGCGTAAATCGAAGTCTCTGGCTTCTACCGGGAATTCCTGTCACTCTGTACTCTCCCTTGCGTCGGCCGGTGCTTTTCGCTTTCATGATATTCGACTACACCCCGGTTTATAAGGCTGCAGGTTCGTGCTTGCAGCACCACCACAGGGTGTGCGGTCATGCGCACTCGTACCAAACGTGGATCATTTGCATACCAGCTCGCACTCCAGCTATTTGTAAAGTTTCGCGGTTGTAGCATGTTTTCTTCTAGGTGCGCAAGTGTCAGTGTCCGTGAGTGTATATACATTTTATATATCGTCCAGGTCTAATCTGACACATACACACGTCATAGGTTCTGACCTCAAGGTGTTGCCAACCATACTCTTGTGAGAGAGAAGATATCACTTGAAGCTTGAACAACGCTAAGAAGGAACTCAAATGTACATAGAGAAAGAAACTAAAAAGGAAAGTTGAATTAAAGCAAATGGCACAAATCACGTGACACAAATTGAGATCGTTTCTAGTAAATGCTGCGTAGTGTGACGTATACTCTAATTTAACTTTCATTTTTAGTTAGTATTTCTATGTACATTTGAGTTCATTCTCTTTTAGCGTTTTTCAACCTTAGCATATATTCTCTCTCGCGCAATGAGCATGGCAACACTTCTGAGGTCACAGAATATGACGTATGCATGCGACCGATAAGAACTGGAAGCGATATAATGTTGAAGAAGAGACAAAAGAATGGAAATAGTGGTGTGATGCTTTAATTGTGGTGGCTGTGTTATTTTGATGTCTGATTTACCTGAAGGCGACGTGTTACGAGTTGTTATATGCACTATATTGACAAAAGTCACAGGACACCCCTTCAAAAGCAAATGAACTAATCCGCTGCGTTGTTAAAAGGCGCGGTACAGCTGCAAACTGTATGAAAACTAGCCTGCAGCTGACCGCGATCATATTACACTGTGAGGTTGATTGAAAATGTCGCGGCGGTAAAGAACTGACTTTGCGAAAGGAAATATTGTTGGGTGTTATATTAGTGGGTTGTCCGTAAGAGAAACAGAGAGGCGTTTAAACATACCCAAGTCAACTGCTTTGGATGTACTGAATAAGTGGAAGACACAGGGCGTGCCTGAAGCAGCAAAACGTACCGGCAGACCAAAGAAAATCAGTGATAGAGGACTAGAGGATGTCGAAGCCTCAGGAGAGTCGTTACAGCTAATCGACGGAGTACTGCACAAGGCCTGTGTACAGGTGAGTAAAATTGCTGGAACCTCAGTATGGAGACGTACCATTCGCAGAGCACTTCATTCCATGGGTTACCGTGGTCGTGCGGCAGCTCAAAAGTCTTTCATTCCTACTCGGACTGCTACTCGTCGTTTAGCATGGTGTAAAGAACATTTATCGTGGACCGTAGATCAATGGAAACCGGTCATAATGACTGATGAATCCAGATACACGATCCATGAGCCTCATGGCCGTGTGTGGGTATGGCGGAAGCCGGGGAAACGCTATTTACCACAGTGTACTGTTCCTACGGTCAAGTTTGGAGCTGGCAGTGTAGTACTCATGTGGGGGTGTTTTTCGTGGTATGATGGCGGCCCATTGGTTATCGCGGACAAACATGTTAACCAGCACGTCTACCTCGATATTCTGGACAATTATGCCCTACCAACTCTGTGGCAATACTATGGAACAGAGCCTTGTTGGTACCAGCAGGGTAATGCGCAGAGCCATAAAACAAGGACTATTACGGCGTGGTTTGACAATAATTCCGTATCGTGTGTGGTCTTTCCAGCACAGAGTCCTGATCTTAACCCCATAGAGCACCTATGGAATGAATTAGAGCGCCGAATAAGAAGTTTGGAACCGAGGCCTACTACTAAGCAACAGTTAGCGGCGTCATTGTGTACTGAATGGAAGCGCATGCCTATCGCCGTGTTCCAAAACCTTATCAAAAGTCTGTCTCGAAGTGTCAGTGCATGCATTAAGACCAAAGGTGGACCGACACCGTTCTAATGTATGTCAATAAATGGTACGTTGTGTTTCTCTTCTAGGTGTCCGGTAACGTTTGTTAATATAGTGTATATACGCACACGGGACAAAAAATTAGTCACCCCTAAGAGAAATGGCAGTAGGAAGCTACCGGTTGTGCAGAGGGCGCCGTAATAGCATTGGTGGGAGATAAACAGCCCTAACGTGGTCTACAGGATCATTTCTGTCTCGTGCAGTGGTGAAGAGCAACGTGTGTCTTGAATTTAGTCTGCAATATGGGTCGTAAGACAGACGTTACTGAGTGGCAAAAAGGAACCATCATGTTAGGCCGTGCCCACGAACACAAATTGAATGATGTCGCCCAATTTGTTGGTGCGTGGAAATCATACTGTCTAACAGGATTCTCACTAACAGGACCTCCCCCGTATTTCACGCTAGTAACTGCAAATTGGTTTCAAACCAGGCAACAATTGCTCTAAACGGTCAATGAAAGTCCACTCCAACCAATTTCCAAAAGGACATTGCGACGAGAACTGCATACGATGGACATCTGGAGCAGAGTACCGCGGAAGAGGCCTCTTTTAACAGCAAGTCACAAAGTCGCACGTTATCAATGGGCTCAGAAGCAGCAAAACGTTACTGTGGAGGATTGAAAACTGGTAATTTGGTCCGATGAGTTTCATTGTTGTTTGTACTCCAATGATGGTAGATGACGAGTGCATCACAGGCCCTATTGAGCTTTTAATGCTGATTGTGCCGAAAGTGTTGTTCAAGCTGGAAGGGTTTCTGTGATGTTTGTGGCATGTTCCCCACGAAATGGGCCCTCTTGTTTCAGTGACGACGAATTTTAACTAGCATGAGTACTTCCGCATTCTGAATGACGAAGTGCTGCCCTTTGCCCTACATCTCCAAGAGCAACATCAGATTGCCACTCCTGTCTTCCAAGACGACAATTTCCGTGTACACAGGACTAAAACTGTGTCTGAATGGCACGACGAACAATCAGCAATACTGTCTCACCTCGACTGGCCAGCCAAATCCCCAGATCTAAATCCTATTGAAAATCTGTTGGATCATTTGGAACCAAAGGTGAAACGCCAAATAGGCACCCACGTACTCTGGCGGAATTTCGGGACCGATTGGCGCTCGAGTGGCTGCAAATCAATACATCCATAATCTCGTGTAGTATCTACCACACCGGATTCACGCTGTTATCAAGGCAAGGGGCGCCGTCACCCGTTATTAGGTAAGTTCTCCCAGGGCTGACTAACTTTTTCCCGCTATGCTTACTTTTAGCGTTCGGATTTAAAAAGTGTTCTGCCTACTAACTTTTGTTCACATTAGTCTCTGAAGTGTTAATATCAGTGTGATTAATTTAACTTGGAATAGTAATCTTCTGCATGAACCGTAATCATGAGGTTTCGACAGAATAAAAGAAAATATCTGCAAGTAAACTATTTCTTTGGGCTTATTGACGTGGCTCCTGTTGCAGTTTAAGTGAAGTACTTAAGAACTGATTGCATGTAGTGTTCAGTAAGATACGAACGTTAAAATGGGAGAAACGAACGGAAAGTAAATAGAAACACTGTTTCAGTGATCAATATAAACGTGGATTAGAATATTATAACAATAACATTCAGGTTTTCCGAAAATTACGATTATAAAATTATTCAGTTAGAAAAGATGGAAGGGAAAAATTTTAGTTGCTTCTTTAAAGTAAAATTACTAACAAAAAAATCAATTGAGCTAAATTTCCGGCAAGTTTTGACACTGATATTCAGGGCCGGAGTATATTATCTCAAATAAGTACGCGGTCGATTCCCATTATTGTGACTACCAGATAATATCCAGAGTAATCGCCGTGTGCAGCGCGGACAGCAGCTAGACGGGCTGGGAGTGACTCATTAAGGTGCTGGAACATTTTCCTTCCTTCTGAATCTTTCCCATTGCGCGTAAACGATTCGAAACGGTTTGTTGAGTTACCCCCAGTTGTTCAGCTAGTTTTTTTTTTTTTTTTTTTTGCGTTTGAGACGAATCTTCGTCCAGCAATGCTGATAGTTCCTCATGTGCAATCATCTGCGAGGCGCCGCTGCGTTCTCGATCACTAACATCAAAATCAACTGCTTTAAACCGTCTGAACCAAAACCCACACGTGCTTTTCGATACAATATTCTCCCCCAGAACAGAACAGATCGATATGCACATGCTTTTGCAGCACTTTTTACTTGATGAAATTCGTAACCAATGCAGTATCGCTTGCCATCTTTCGCCTAACAATGTGCAAGTGCCTTTGACTGTTGGGCAAACGTTTCTCTGTATCACATTTTATACTCTGGACAAATTACGGTCACATGACAACAACGCAGGGAAATGTCGGATATGTAAATTAACGGTATACGTCACATAAAAAAGCACTTTAAAACTTATTTGTAATACTTCGCGCGCTAAAGCAGATTCGTGCATTCACTCTTGCTGATAGCAATATAAATACAAATTTTACGATACCATAATTATGTAATAATGACCCAGCTGGGTCCTCATGCTCACTGCACATCATCGCCAACAACGCATGAAATAGGCCCAAAATCATCGAGATTGGACGCTTAGATGTTTGGAAGAAAGTAGCCTGGTATGACGAAGCAAGATTCCTGGGGAATTACGTAGACGACCGAGTGCAGATACGCCGATTACTAACGGAGTCTATGGCGCCTGGCTGCACTGTTGAGCGGAAATATGCCGGCGGCGGCGGTGTTATGCTGTGGGCGATGTTTCTTGCGACACTTTAGGCCCCATTATCTTAACAGCACAATCTCTTACAGCCGCCAGGTACCTGAATATCGTTGTGGACCATTCAGGGCAACTGTGTTTCCTGCTGGTAATGGCCATAACCAACAGGATAATGCTCCATGCCACACTACCCGAATCGTCAAGGAGTGGTTCAAGAAACAAGGTGGTGACTTATTGTTAATGCCCTGACCTCCAAATTCAGCTGACATGAACCCAATCGAACATTTGTGGTTCGATTTGAAAAAGCGGGTTCGCACTTCCCACCACCACCACCCCCACCCCCGAAATGTACGGGAACTGGAGGGCTTGCTGTCGACATTATGGTACCCGATACTCCAGGTAAAATATCGCCACCTCATCGAATCGATACCTCGACGAGTGGCCGCTGCTTTGCCACCGGAGAACTGGTCACAAAAATTTTAAGGGGCGGTATAAAAATTACGTTTTTCACCGCTTCGTGGCCACGACCCTCAGAGGTTGGTTATCTGAGTCATATAAAGTTTCCGTAATTTCCTTTAATTGCAATCATTAATGTAATTCTTTATAAAAAAATGTTTATGATCTACAACTCAACAAAGATTTCACTCGACAGATTATCTGCGGGCATGTGCTTGATCAGGCAACCTATCGGGAGGGGGGAGGAGGGGGCTAAAATATAAAGCATTTCTTGTCCGATAGTGAGATTTTCAGCCTTTACAAGCTACAACTCAACAAATTATCTGAGCGCATGTGCTGCCTCATGAAACCTGCTGGGGGAGGGGGTTACACGAAAAGTATAAAATATAAAGAATTTCTGGTCCGACCGGGATATGTTCAGCATTTTCAAGCTACAACTCGACACATTATCTAAGGGCATGTGCCTACCCAGCAAAACTGTCGGGGGGGGGGGGGTAATACCAAAAGTGTAAGACATAAAGAATTCCTGGTCCGATCGGGAGATTTTCAGCATTTTCAATCGACAAGACAACAAATTACAGGAGGGCATATGCTGACGACCCCCCCCCCCCGACCGAGACAGGTTTTCTGCGTTAGCACATGTCCGCAGAGAGTTTGTTAAGATGTAGTTTGTAAACGCTCAAAATCTCCCAATCTACCCAGAAATTCTTTACATTTTACACTTTTGGCATCCCCATATACCCCCCCCCCCCCATCACGACAAGTTTCCTCAGGCAGCACAACCCTCAGATAATTGTTGACTTGTAGGTTGTAAATGCTGAAAATCTCCCGATCGGACGAGAAATTCTTTATATTTCATATTTTAAGCACTCCCGCCCCCCGACAAGTTTCCTGGGATTGCACACACAGGCAGAGAATTTGTTTACTTGTAATTTATAAACCTTGAAAAATATCGTGAATAAGAAAATACAAAATTGCGGAAATTTTATGTGTCAGATGACCAATCTCGGGAGACGTAGCCACGGAGCAGTCCAGAACTCAATTTTTTTTACCGCCCCTTAAAATTTGTTGGCCAGTACTCCGCTTTGTCGTTGGCCCGAAAATCATAGAAATGTTTAAATTTCTTGCTGAAAATGAAATATTAAAAAGAAAATATTTTATGAACAATAGTTGCTCAAGTAGTGGGGAATATAGCCACACGAAATTTGTTTATGCAGGTCCGGTGGCCACTTCTCCGTACCCGAAAATTTCGTATTTCAACATGCTGTGGGAAACAAGTAATTGCCCTTTATGCACATAAATTTAAACTCGATGAAGGAGCTAGATTTTTAATGCTCTGTCGATAGACTCCAATACATTCAACAGAATGTACAAAGTTGAATTTGTTATTGTTAACAGAGTACTGGAAATGGTTCCTGGGAAACATTAAGTGAACCAAAATATCAGCCTTTAATAAAGAACATTTAAAAGTCTTATCACAAATGAAGCACTAATTTTTCTTTTTCTTAAGTTCCCAAATTATGAAGCACAGCACAAACTACTAAACGTTCACACGCAAAAACAACACGCACATGGAGGTAAACAAATATTATCGAGTACTTACGCCAACCAAACTTGAGCATGTGGATGACAGCCCCCATACAAAAATTTCGTATGGGGCCCCTTGCCTCTGGCCCCGACCCGTTCCAGAAATCATCTATCGTCTAAGTTAGAGTACCATGAGGTAGTATATCAAATTTGGTGGCTCTAAATTGAAAACTGTTGGTTTTACAACACTTTTATAAGGGGGCCCACTTGACCCATGGCCCTGACCCGTTCCAGAAACCATCTACCATCTAAGTTAGAGTACCATGAGGTAGTATACCAAATTTGGTGGTTCTAAATTGAGAACTGTAGATTTTACGAAAATTTTGTATAGGGAAAGGGGGCTTGACCCCGACCCGCTCTAAAATCCATCTACCGTCTAAATTAGAATACCATGAGGTAGTATACCAAATTTGGTAGCTCTAAATTTAAAACTGTTGATTTTACAAATTTTTTGTATGGGGACCGACCCCCTTGACCCCTGGCCCCGACCCGTTCCAAAAACCATCTACCGTCTAAATTAGAGTACCATGAGGTAGTATACCAAATTTGGTGGTTCTAAATTGAAAACTGTAGATTTCACGAAAATTTTGTATGGGGCCCCCTTGACCCCGGGCTGGTACCCGTTCCAAAATCCATCTACCGTCTAAGTTAGAGTACCATGAGATAGTATTTGACGCTGGTTATTAAGTCGTGGGTTTTTATGATGCGGGTTATTCTGATGTACAATAATCGTGACTGGGGTTATTATGACGCAGGGCTATTTTGTAACGGGTTTTTTTCACGATGGGTTAATGTGACGCTGGGCTATTTGGTAACGGTTTTTTTTCACGCTGGGTTATTCAGACGCCGGGTTGTTTTGACAGGGTTATTACGAACCGGGTTATTTTTTCCGTGTTATTTTGACGGTACACCGAAGTCTTCAGCGTGCTCTTCCAACCACTCTCTAACGTTTCTAGCTGTGTGACACGTCGCATTGTCGTGCTGGAAAATCCCAACCGCCTCAGGGGAGACAATCAGCATATATGGGTGTACGTGGCCTGCAAAGATGGATTCCTAACGAATTCGGTCCATAGTGCCTTCCACAGGTATGAGTGGACCCAGGGAAAGCCACGAAAACATTCCCCAGGTAATTACGCTGTCCTCACCAGCTTATGTTCTTCCAGCAATGTTTGAAGTGTGTTTGTTCTCCGATGTTTCTCGACTTATACGCTAACGCCCATAAAAGCAGAAAACGTGACTCATCGGAGAAGGCAACCCTTTGCCAATCAGCGGAGGCCCAATTCCGATACTGCCGTTCAAATGTAAGCCTTTTCTGCCGATGCACCATCGTTAACATAGGTACAGTGACAATCCGTCTGCGTCGGAGCCCCGTATGCACCAGGGTTCACTGAACTGTCGTTTTACACGCACTTCCGGTAGCCCCTTAGTTCATTTGGCCAGTGAGTTGTTTCCGTGTAGCATGTCGATCGGCCCTCAGGCACCTTCGCAGCCGACATTCACCTCTCGCATCAGTGACACGTGGTGCTCCGCAGTTTCTACGTCGCCTATTCGGAATGGTGCCATTTCTTCAATTACGATACACTATAACCACAGCAGCACGCGAACAGTTCACGAACTGCGCTGTTTCAGTAATATTGCCACTCTTGGCCCGAAAGCCGATAATCATTCCTTTTTTGCAAATGTAATAAATCGCTCCTTTTATCCATGGCAGCAACGAATGATATGTTTTCAGAATGCCTGCAGCACACCGTATATACCCTCCAAGTTAGCTCACGGCGCTTGCCTTCATTCATTGGCTACATGCTGTTGACGTCAAAAGTAGGTTGTCACAGTAATGTTACTGGACTGTGTATTTACGCCAATAAACGGATTCACATCTTCGAAATTTGTAGATACACCATTTTTTGGTGCAAACAAAAACCAACAACATGGTGGAACTGTGCACCACGTTATAGTACGAGGTTGCACTACATTATGGTGTAAGCTAGCACCATGTTGTTCGGTTTTGTTTGCATCACACAACGGTGTATCTTTTATCAGAAAGTGGTGTAGCTGCTGTAGCACCACTTTTTGGAACGACCTATCACAAAATTTTTAACATTATAGTGTCGTGATCCGATTGCTGCGTGAATTATTTTGCAATCTGCTCACGTATTTGTGAGGCATATTTCTGCCTTAATTTCCATTACCAATTCTTCATTTCCTTGGCTTTAATCAAGTCCCGTTAATTATACAAGCGTTTAAACTTCTCGTAGAAAATTCGCTTTGTAATTACCTCTGTCATGGCAGCTGTATGTGACAGCATCAAAAGTTGGGAGGGAGAACGACTTATTTGAGCCGGAGAAGAAGAGAAATCCGAAAAAGATGTTTGTGCTCAAGTTCTAATGCAACAACACAGCAGGCTCTACATGAATTCCGACTCTGCATGGATTCCGCTGATATCGCTTCTAACATCTGTAGCCACGAGTGGATCTTTCAAAGGAAAGTGCAGGAACGCATCTAATTAGCAATATCAAACTCACTCTCTCTCTTCTCGATGAACTCTAACAAGCAAGATTATCCTTATGAAGGAAGCAATGAAATGTTTTCTGCTTTGGAACAACTTCCCAAACTAAGCAACAAAAGCCACGGCCAGCATTGAGAACGGAAAAAAAGTTGTAATCTTGTGCTATTTGATGTCATTCGACATGTACCTAATATTTGATAGAAAGTCACCATCGACAACGGAAACTGATTTTCTAGGCTAAGACAACTGGCGGTCAACGGGTTGATCTCAAAACTAGTAATACATACGCTGTCTTAGCACGATATATAATAAACAAATTTTTAAACTGTCATGAAGTGCGATAGTTAAAATACGAAATTCACACTCATCGTCAGAAAAATAGTTGCACCATCAAACTCACTCTCACCAAGAAGGAAGCAACCGACAGGAATGAAACTTGGTAGGTAGGTCTGACATCGTGAGACATGCAAATAATTCAAGTATCACGCTCGGCTGCGCATGTGACGCAACCAAGAAGGGGTCGTAGCTCTGCAAGGTTAGTAGAAGAGAAGGTTGCCTCGATCGCGGAAAGTCTTGGAGCGGAGAGGGAGAGGCGCGTGACGTCACTGACAGACCGTAGGGTTTGACCATAGTTTGACCATCGCCAGATCGTCCGGAGTGTGGAATCAACCGAGGTTTTTTTTTTTTTTTTTTTTTTTAAAGCCTGTTTATTTTGAAAGAGTTTAGGAGCCTTACAAAAGATATAGCCATAACCTGCTTTAGATTAAAGACATTTAAAAGGTTAGAAAAAAGAAAGAAAAACATGCATATGCATTATAAAAACTGAACATTTAGACTGAAGCATAAAGTGTATTATTTTGTACTTACGTTTACTGTAGTTGCAGTTCTGTTTCTTTGGATTTTCATGATTTAGAATCATGAGTATTAATATACTTATAATTGATTTAATCACACCAATCCGCAAAACTAGAGGTCATTTATATCCAATTAATATACTTCTAATTGATTTAATCACACCAATCCGTAAAACTACAGGTTATTTCTAAATGGGTAGGTCTAAGTTTTTTTTTTCCTAATTAACTATTTTCATAGGCTTTCTTTTCTTTGAGCGAATGTCATCTTCATTTCTGGTTTTCTTTTTGGCAGTTAGGGTGGACTGCAGCTTCTCATTCAAATATTTAATCCTAATTATAATTCTCACCTGATAATATGTCCTAAGTACCTCTGTGGGAAACCCAGGGAACAAGAGAGATGCTTTTTCGGTTAACGTTTTTACGATATAAGTCTCTTTACTTACTGTATAGTGTAATTTATGTTTTGTCTAAGAAATTCATATTCCAATTTTTTAGCGAAAGATCTCAAGCAATGGTTGAATGAGTCCTCCAAATGACAGATGATGTAGCCATGATTCCTCAATATGTACAGTGTTATTTTCTGATGTGTAATCTCCCAGATGTGAGTATTTTTCTTTATAATTTTTGGCCACCCAACCAGCAAGATACTTTCAGCCATCATCTTCAGTTACTGTGGTAGGCATTTTTGTGTATTAAATACATTATCGTTGTCGCTTGCTTAGAATAAGCATCGTATAAATCTTGGGACATCTTTTCATCACTTTTGACCCCAACGTGGCGCAGCACTTTTGCAACTATGAATTCTTTCGTGCGTGATTCATCAGTCTGGGTATTTGTGTTTTTCTGTATTATGCACAAGGGCTTCCATAAGGGAAGGGGGCGGGGAGGGGATCGATCCCCCTCCCCCTTCCCAACCAGTTGTTGTAGGCATATTTCTGATAAATTTAAAACACTAAAATAGACGAAACCTTTTTTTGAAGCATTTTTAAAAATGAAAATATATTAATGATTGATTGTATCAATTATTTTTCTTGTATTTTACTATCTTGTACATTTACTAAAATGTTAGACAACCTTGAAGGAGGTAAGAATTTTTCTTAGCCCCCCCCCCCAAGTACTCATATGGGCGCCCAGTGATTATGCCCGAGTTTCATAATTTTTAGTACGTCTGTCATGGTACATGGTACCTTGTTGGGGATTAATAATGGACGCCCATTTCTGGGCAAGGGATAATTCAGTTCACTTCGTAAATAAATGTATGACCTTTTACTCAGGTATCGCAAAGTCAAAGCGATCGATATATCATCACTGGACCAAATAATCTTTTTTTATTCAAAAGCATATTTACTTGACCCCTTATAAACATTTTGAGTAGTATTGAACGAACTTGAAGTTCAACATTTTTTTTGCAAATATTTTTCCGTTTCATTGAAACAATTTCATATTTCAATCTGCGTATTTTTAGAGCTGAATCCCTTATTTCTTCTTGTTGATTGCACACCTTTTCACGTAACGCAATATTTTTAGTCAGCAACTGCCTATATTTACACATTAATGCGTCATATTCTATATCTCTGATTTCTGTTATTCCATCGGATTCCACTGCATTTTGCTTCTCAGAATTTTTATCTGAATGGTTTACCTTAACAAATCAGAAATCATATTTTTAGTTTCTCTCTGAGTAAGTCTTTCAATGCGATTTTTATTGTAGGAATCCACGTGTTTTATAACCTCAGAACTTATCAGCAAATTTTATGAAGAGTAGGCAAAGCTTTTTAATTTTCTTTTGGGTGGCAAATTTAAAAGTTGGAATTTCAAATCCCGCTCATAATCTTCGGGTTCGAAATGTTCTGAACATACAGTACAGGATGCTGGGTTTCATTTCCCATCTCTGTGAAAAAGATGAATCCACTTTTTCCTGACCTCTGAATTTTTGGAAAAGAATGATACATTACGTTCTTTTTATCAGGATCTGTTTTAGTTTTCGACAAACTGTTGTTGCAAATTGCAATAGTACATCTCATCCCTGGCATCGCTGATAGTCAGTCACATAAAACAGTAGCTATGAATGTTGAATGTTATCAGGTAGCAGTTCATAGATCACTCTGAGAAATGTTCCTACACAAAAAACTCCTAAGCCGAAAGTGAGACTACATTAAAATTACATAGGATTTAGCTCTTCGGGAAGGTTGGGGCCGCCGGTAGTCCAGTGGGCAACGTTCGTAACTGCCGCGGAAAGGACATGAGGTTCGATCCCAGGCGGGTACGAACGCTCGATCCACTAAATATCCGCCGTGCGTCGGATGAGCACGTTAAGCCGTCGGACCCCGGGTACTGCCCCCCCAGGTAGAAAATAAGGGCGTCTTCTACCTCGCTTCCGTGTCATGTTCCTATAGGGCACTCTAGCCCAAATCTCCTAGCTTCCTGTTTTTGAGTGTTGTGTAAGACCTGGGGTCAGACACTCCCTTCCTAAAATCCTCTACATATGATCATTTGATGATTATTTGATCTTCGGGAAGGGATGTGTGAGCCTTGACCTTAGCCGCGGGTCTGTCAGTGACGTCACTCTCCCACCCAAAATGGGACTGCAGGAAGTATAGGGATCGAGGCAACCTTCTCTTCTACTAACCTTGGTAGCGCTGTGCCTGACCGGCTATATAAGGTCGTCCCATTGCGCCCGCTTTCCTTTCTGACTCGTGCTGTTGTGTTGGCTGCATCCATTGCGAGTGAAGTATGCCTCCGAGAAAAGTTCGGAAGCAATTCGAGCAGTTGGAGCAGTTCGAGAGGGGCCGCATTGTCGGGCTCCTGTAAGCGGGATGGTCTTATCACCGAATTGCGCACCACACCGGTCGTGCGGATATCACCATAGCACGTTGTTGGCGGCAGTGGATGGAACAAGGCACGCAGCAGCGACAGGAAGGGTCTGGGAAACCTAGATGAACCACAGACAGAGAGAGGATCCACAGGTTGTCTGACGTGCGCGGAGTGACCCAACAGCCACGACTGTGGATATTCAGCGTGCATTGGTGCCCTTCATGCGTCGTCCAATAGTGCCAGCACTATTGAAAGACAGCTCCACGACGTTGGACTACAGACACACAGACCGTTAACACCATTGCATCGTCGCCAAAGATTGCAATGGTGTCGTGGCAGACTGTCATGCAGCCACCCAGAATGGCAGAGGGTGATTTTCAGTGCGAGTCCCGCTTTTGTCTCGGAGGAGACGACCAACAAATCCGTGTGTGGAGGCACCGTGGTCAGCGCAAAGATGAACGGTTTGTTGCCGACCGTCACACGACTAGAAAGCATGGTGTGGGGTGCAATTGCCTACGATGCCAGATCAGCGACGGTGTTCATTACAGGCACTTTGACGGCCCAACGTTACGTTAAAGAGTCCTGCAACCAGTGGCCCTACCTTTTCTTAACGCTTACTCCGGTGCGATTTTCCAACAAGACAACGCTCGTCCGCATACTGCTGCAGTCTCGAGAGCTTGCCTTCAAGGCACTGACACTCTGCCATTGCCAGCCGCATCGCCTGATCTGTCGCCGATTGAAAATGTGTGGGATAATATTGGACGCGCTATCCACACTCCACCCCTACCGCACAATCTGCAGAAACTGCGTGAGAAGATTCAAGCTGCATGCAATGGATTATCGCGGGACAATCATGAGGAACCTGTACAACTCCATGCCGAGACGTCTGCCATGCTGTGTGAGTAAACATGGCGGCCCGACGCCATACTGAAAGCCACTGCTTATTAGCGTGTAGCTCAATAAATATTGCCCATATAAGTCTTAATGTTTAATCATTTATTGTTCCTGGTAACTTCTACCTTCCTCTCAAAAAGCATTGCAATCGGACACGTCCTTCTGGGTGCTACTGTTTTTTTGACGATGAGTGTGTTTACAACTAAAAGCATCATACAGATAAAAGCCATAAAAGAGGCTAAATCTTTCGGGCTTGCTGCAAGCTCATTCTCAAGCGGATACAAGCCGCGACGCGATTAAGTACAATTAGACAAGATGCAACAGTTCACTATGACGTAAGTAGTAGGCCAAATAACCAATTAATACAGGAACTGACAATCACCTACTTACAACGTGACCGGGGAACTGTTCGTTACGTGGGCTCTATTAATTATATTCCACCCATTATTAACTTGTTGAAAAATGTATTTAAGAAACGTAATATCAGTTTTGGGATAAAAACCACCAACATTTTTTCACTCATAGAGAAGGACCGAGACCAGGTTCGTTCTGTTAATAAACACGGTATACATTATATACCACTAGTACCCAGAGTGACTTCTGAAAAGGAACTTGTATATATAGGATCGACATTGAGATCCTTGGGTGTCAGAATGTCTGAGTACCAGTAGGATATTAGAACTGGGTCAATTTCAACCGCTTTATCAAGAAATGTGGCTCAGCGTCAATATACCCCTAACTGGGACAATATACAATATCTAGCTTTCACTACAAACAAACGTGATACCTTCTTTAATGAAAGTTTATTTATTACCCTCTCTGCTGATGTGCTGTAATGACGATTTGCCTACCGTCTTTCCTAAGAACGTGGACCTCCCAAATAGTCTTTAATATTTATGACTATTTTCCTTGTTGATCTTTAGTTCCTGCATTAATTGGTTATTTGGCCTACTACTTACGTCACAGTGAAGTGTTGCATCCTGGTCTAGTCTACTTGTACTTAATCGCGTCGCGGCTTGTATCGGTAGCAGTTTTCGTCTTGAGAATGGGCTTGTAGCAAGCCCGAAAGTTCTCGCAAATTTCGCGGCTTTTATCTGTATAATGCTTTTAGTTGTAAATAAATTTCGTATTTTAACTATTGCACTTTATGACAGTTTAACAGTTTTTGTTTTTGATATCTTGCTAAGACAGCGTATATATTACGAGTTTTACCATTTGGAGCACGACGTAGGAGCTCTGCTACTATAGATTGATCGCAACTGTTTTCAGCAGTTGCAGACGAATTTTTGTGAGCAGTTTTTCCTTTCCTTCAAGTGAAACTTACGGAAGTAGCAAATTATTAGGAGCATCCAATAGCAACCAGACACGTGCTGTCTTCACTTAATGTTCGCAACTATGACGTTGAAGTGTGTTGCTGCTGGAGGTGACTATGTTGATTAACAATGTTTATTTTGCACCGTATTTTTGGTGTTTGAAGTTTCCATCAATATTCCGATATTTCATCTGGAATATCCTAATATTGTGGCCCTTTTTATTAAAATGTTGCATTTTCTGTATTCGTATGAAAGATTTAACATTTAGGCAAATGTGAAAGTTGTTAAGCTACGACATTTTCCTATTGGGTATTTCATATAGTAACTGGCTTTTCAGATGTTGGTGACTACTGATATAATTTTTTCTTTATTATATAAGTTAATAAGTATTAGCATATGCAATGTGATCCTTTAAGCGTAGGTTGGAGAGCAAGAATTGAAAAATATTTTTGCACCGGCAGACCGCTAATTACGAGCCCTGCTGTTATTTTCGTGCTTCAATGATCAAAATCCCTAGTGGTGTATAATGGATAGCAACTGTATGGTGAGATTTTTTTCATTTTATTAAATATTAACTGAACAGCTGGTATATCCAATTTTCTCGTCCTGTAGTTAAGTCTGCTGACGTGAGAATGACAATGGGTAAGAGTGTATTACATGCTGCAACATAAAACCAGAAATATGACGCCAAACTTTAGGTTCTAATGAGCATGTCTTTTGAATCCGTTCTGACGCAAATTAGATTTATCAAAGCTATTCAAAGTCAATGGAACCGGTTAGGAAAACAATCAAACTACACTGACGGAAAAAAATCCCAACACCACGAAAAAATAGTTGTAGAGGAATGAAATGGCGGCAATACATTTGTATAGGTAACATATTTAATCGATTAAGGTTTCAAGATCACAGCTTATTGTAAGCGCGAGAAGAGCCATTTTAAATGTGAAATGCTGGTACATTAATAACCGGTGTAACCACCAGAATGTTGAATGCAAGCACGCAAACGTTTATGCATTGTGTCGTACAGGTGCTGGATGTCATTTTGTGGGATGCAGTTCCATGCCTGTTGCACTTGGTTGGTTAATACAGGCACGGTTAATGCTGGTTGGGGGTGACGCTGGAGTTGTTGTCCAATGATGTCCCATACGTGCTCGATTGGTGAAAGATCTGGTGATCTAGCAGGCCTCGACAACATGTCGGCACTCTGTAGAGCATGTTGGGTTACAACAGCGGTATGCGGGCGAGCGTTATCCTGTTGGAAAACATCCCCTGGAATGCTGTTCGTGAATGACAGCACAACAGGTTGAATCACCAGACCGACGTACAACTGTGCCGTCAGGGTGCGTGGGATAACCACGAGAGTTTTCCTGCTGTCATAGGAAATTGCTCCCCAGACCATTACTCCAGGTGTAGGTCCAGTGTGTCTCGGCCGCAAACAGGTTAGTTGCAGGCGCTCACCTGGCCTCCTTCTAACCAACACACGGCCATCACTGGCACCCTAGCAGAACCGGCTTTCATCAGAAAACACAACAGATCTCCACTCCGTCCTCCAATGAGCTCTAGCTTGACACCACAGACGTCGCGAACGGCAGTGGTTTGGAGTAAATGGAATGCACGCTACAGGGCGTCTGGCTCGGAGCTTTTTTTTTTTTTTTTTTTTTTTTTTTTGGTTGGAGGTTCAACGACCGCCGTGAGCAACTCAATGGGCTATAAGCAGTCGCCCGTCCCTAATTTAGGGTCACTGGTTCCAGGGAAGGGAGAGAGCCAGTGCCGTAAGACAAACACAACATCCATGCCTCACCGGGATTCGAACCCGGACCCCTTACGGACGAATGATCAGAGGCCATCGCTTAGACCACTGCGCCACCGGGGCGGCGGCTCGGAGCTGTCCTTCAAGTAACCGATTTGTAACAGTTCGTTGTGTCTCTGTGGTGGCAACTGCAGCTCGAATTGCTGCCGCACACGCGGTACGATGCGCCACGGCCATACGCCGTACACGGCGGTCTTCCCTCTCAGTAGTGCTACGTGGCCGGCCGGAATCCGGTCTTCTTGAGGCAGTACCTTCCCTTGACTACCGCTGCCAACAATCATGCATATAGACTACATTCCTACCAAGTCGTTCTGCAATATTGCGGAAAGAAAATCCACCTTCTCGTAGCCCTATTACACGACCTCGTTCAAACTCCGTGAGCTGTTGATAATGGCTTCTTCGTCTTTTTAAAGGCATTCTTGACTAACATCAACACCCTACGTCGAATCTCAACGATAACTAACGCTCACGAACGTTACAGTGCGTATTTACAGCAAACCTGCTTTGCATGTTCCGAGGGGCGCTACTAGCGTCACACGTATGCGCCGAGCGCGAAATTTGCATTGACGTCATCTTACAGATGTACTCTCACCGCCTACCAACTGTCGTTTATCTAACACAAACCCTTCTTGGTGTTGGGATTTTTTTCCGTCAGTGTATTTATACAATCGATAAAACATCCAGAAGTAGAAACATGTACTTAGTTCCACCAGCGGGTAAAAATAATGTTACGAAGATTAACAAATGGCGCACAAAAAGTTTCTAATAGTACAAGGAAAGTACCACAGACAAACAGATTTTCAAATCGAACAGTTAAATAAAGAAATATAGAAGGAAACATGATAAATCTACGTCTGTTAGCAAGCAAATTTTGCATAACGGAGAAGTTGAAAATAGACGAAAAATATTCTTCATGGAAAAAACTATGCTAAGCAAAAATAACGTTGTTTCAAACACGCCTCCCGGGAGCAGAGATAGCAAAAAGAAAGTATTGACCTTTACGCCCGTAGCGAGAAATTTGTTCATTATTTAAAGAGAATAATGCTCCACATCGCCATTGTAGCGAATGACATTCAGTAAAATATAAATTTCTCAATAGCGTTTTTAGAAGCTGCGATACAGCTGCAAACTGAAGTACAAAACACCACCTAGTGACAGAACTGTCAATTATAAAATTCCTCATACATTAAACTAAAGTGTCGTACAAGCTAAACGGCATCCGGTGATGAAAGAATGTTTAAGATACACATGTAGGAGCAGAAATATTGAGAAAAACAGATTAAGCATTTGCGCCCTCTAGCGGCTAAATTGTGCACTATTTTGGGAAGATAATGCTCACACAGAGTTTGCATATTTAGTAGTATCTGACCGAAGAAAGAAGTTTTTGACACGGGCTTTTTTGTCCTGCAGATATTGCTATAAACGGAAACCTGAACTTATGCCCTCTAGTAGCAGACTTGTTCGTTAAAAAAAGTTTGAAATTGTATGCGAAAAATTTCGCAGCGGAAACGCTCTCCAACGGAGAAAGAAGTTTTCAAATCGGACCTTTAGAAGCAGAGTTATCGACAAAAATAAGATATGCGTCTGCGCCCCCTTGGAGGAAAAACCATGCATTATTTTAAGAAGAAAGTATTCTCAAAATGTTTTTCGATGCGAGCGGTACCGGTCCACGAAATAATTTTTTCACTCCAGTTTCCAGGAACGCAAATTTTGCTGTAAATACATCAGAAGCAGAAATTAAATCTTACGCCCCATGGTGGCCAAACGATTCTTTACCAAATACAAGAAATTATATGCAAAAATTTGCCATCAGGAGCTGTAACCGGTGCTAAAAGAATTTCTCAAATAGGAGTTTTAGAATCAGAGATGCATGAGAAAATGCAATTTAACTTTACGCCCCTAGCGGAAAATCTATGCACTACTTGAAAAAGTGCCTATACCAAAAACAGCCTTCGACATAATGGAATCAAAAGGTAAAATAAGTTTTTCAATCGGATGTTCAGAAGCAAATATATGGAATAAAATGTATTTTGAATTCGATGCCACATGCGTTTACGATATCTCGGAAACGGCGTAAACATAGAGGCGAAATAGTGCATCTTAAAAAAAAAAAAAGAAGTTAAGGATATGCATTCGCATATTTTACGCTTCCCAATGCAAAAAGAATTTCTTAAATCGAAATAATAGTTGCAGAGATATGGCGTCAAAAGAAGGGCGGACGGACGTACAAAACGGTAACATAGGCACGTTCCTTTTTACAAAAGACATGCTAAAAAATTGAAGAGGAGTTATTGAAAGAGAACTGCTTCCTATAGAATATACGTATACGCATATTACGACACGTAGTATCAGAAATGCGGTACTATACACCGATTAGCCATTACATTATGACCACCCCCAGCCAAGAGAAATGAGCGCGCCTGGATACCTAACGGTGGAGCTGGTGAAGTTCACAGACCTGTATATATACAACCCGAAAACAGGCTATCTATCGGTTAGTAGAGTGTTTGGAGTCAGAATGGGAAAAGCTGCCGACTTACCGGAGTTTGATAAAGAACAAATTGTGATGGCATGGCGCCTCGGAACTACGATCTCGGAAACGAGGTAACTTGCGGGTTGTTCAAGTGCCGCTGTAGTGAGTACGTAACAAAAGTCGTACATAAATAGCCAATTGACGACGCGCCGTTCAGCCGTGTGTCATCCGTAGCTCATTGACGCCAGAGGGTAGTGGAGACTGTCGCGCATTGTTCACAGCGATTACAGGGACACAGTGCGACAAATCCCCCGCAGATACAACAGTGGTGACCAGGGCAATGTGTCACAGCACACAGTTCATCGCAGCCGAAGACCCAGCTGGGTCCCAATGCTCACTGCACGTCATCGCCAACAACGCATGAAGTGAGTCCAAGATGAGACTGGACCGAGGATGATTGGAAGGAAGTGGCCTGCTCTGACGAATCAAGATTCCTGGTGCATCACGTTGACGGTCGAGCTCGGATACGCCGATTACCAACGGAGACTACAGCACCTGGGTACACTATTGGGCAGAAATAGGCCGGCGGCGGTGTTATGGTGTGGGCGATGTTTTCTTGGGGGGGGGGGCACTTTAGGCCCCATTATTCCAATAGCACAATCCCTGACCGCTGCCAGGTGTCTGAACATCGTTGCGGACCAAGTTCACCCATTCATGGCAACTGTATTCCCTGCTGGTTATGGCCATTACGAAGAGAATAATGCGCCATGCCACACTGCCAGAATTCGAGGAACGTGCAGGTAACTTTCTGGTAATGGCCAGGCCTCCAAATTCACGTAACATGAACCCAATCGAACATTTGTGGTTCGACTTGGAAAAGTGGAGTTCACGCTAAATCATCACCACCACCCAGAAATGTACGGAAACTGGAGGACCTGCTGTTGGCAGTATGGTACCAGATATCCAAGGATACCTATCACCACCTCATTGAATCGATGCCTCGCCGAGTGGCTTCTGTTTTGCGGGGTAAAGGGGGTCCTACAGCTTATTAGGTAGGTGGTCATATTGTAATGGCTAATCGGTGTATTCTCCGTAATGTTATTCACATTTACAATAGCCTACCGCACTTAGAGCTTTTCATAGTTCTCCTTCAAATAACCTTCCTAAAGATTTGCGACTTCAGTGTGTAATGGTATCTTCCGTATGGCATGCTCCAACGGCAATTTGGTTCTCGGCTCACTTCTGCCTCCGTTGCTGTTACTTTGTTTTACAAGATCATTTTCCCAAATAAAGACCTCTGAGTCAATATTTTTGGTAAGGTCCAGGGAAGTTCGTGGCTCGAGATATCTTGGAATTAGTTCGAAACGCAACGAGAAATCAAGCATTTTTCGAAATCGGAGACGTCGTTGACTGTTTTCCACGTGATTGCGTTTTGCAGAGGTTTTTGATGCAAGTTTTGTTGCATATCCATCACCAGTGAGAACACAAAATGGCCACTATGGCCCAGTGGTTAGAGACCCATGTTTCTCACAAATCATCAGAGCTGGGATTGGATAAGGCCCAGATGTTCCGTTTACCCTGCGTCTTTGGCTCCCTCTCCTCGGTGGAGCCAGTGACCCCAAATCAAGGACAGGAGACTGATTATTACGTTGGTTGTCACATATTCTCACTTGGTCGTTAAACCTCAAAACAAAATAATAAAATATATGACACGTAAGCATTCTGCCATCCCGCAGCGTATTTGCATATACCTCTGCACAGTGCACACATTCGAGGACAGCCAACTTTTTTAAATTTTGGCTTCGGAGTTTGACGACCACCATTTTTTTTTTTTTTTTTTTTGATTGGAGGTTTAACGACCACCGTGAGCAACTCAATGGGCTATAAGCAGTCACCCGTCCCTAATTTAGGGTCACTGGTTCCAGGGAAGGGAGAGAACCAGTGCCGTAAGACAAACACAACATCCATGCCTCACGGGATTTGAACCCGGACCCCTTACGGACGAATGATCAGAGGCCAGCGCCTTAGACCACTGCGCCACCGGGGCGGCAACGACCACCATGAACAACATTAAGGGCTTTAAGAAGACGCACGTCCCTAATTTAAGGCCACTACTTTTGGGGAACGCACAGAGCTAGTGGTAGTCGGTAGGCACACCACTCATGTCTTACCCTGGGCTCGAACCCGCCCATCTTGGGCGACTGATCCGAATCCTCTCTTAGACCACTCACCCACGGCGGCTGTCATCTGAAGTTCGTAATGTTTTGTGCAGTATGTGTCTATAACGCTTGCATGTAGTTCATGAATTAATCGCATACGAGTACATTTTTATATATTTTCTAAAACAAGAAACTTCACGGAAACAACCCGTGTGGTTCGATTCCCTTGACGTCGGCCAGCCACCGAAATCTGCTCTGGTTCAAGCCTGGGTTGAAGCTGGAGTAGCCGCCTGCCACCACGACGCTGTACCCCTCCAGGAACGACTCGTTCCAAACCAGGTACGGGTGACTGCTCTTAGCCTAGATATTATGGTAACTGTTAAACTCTTGCCGGTTAGCCGAGATATGGATACGGTTAACCCTTTTGCCGAATCACGTGCCTTTGGCCGATCGCCAAAATGGACCCTAGTTCAAGCCTAGGATAAAGCAGGAGTAGGCCGCCAGCCCTTCATGACGATGCTCCCCTATCTAGAGACCACTGGGGCACAACCAGGGACGGGCGACTGTCCCTAGCCAAGGTATCATGGTGACTGTTAACCGTCTTGCAGATTAGCCTAGATATAATGGATACTTGTAACCCTCTTACCGAGTTCCGTGCCTTTGGCTAATCTCCGAATTATGCCCTGGTTCGAACCTGGGCTGAAGCTAGAGTAGGCCGTCAGCCCCTTGATGCTGCTCCCTCTCCAGGAACTACTGGTTCTAAACCATAAAAGGGTGACTGCCTCTAGCCTAGACATCATGGACCCTATTAACCCTCTTGACGTTCAGCTAAGATAGCATAGATACTGTTAAGCCTGTTGCCGAATCACGTGCCTGTGGCCACTCTCTGAAATGGGCCCTGACTGGTTCGAGCCTGGAATGAAGCTGGAGTATGCCCCCAGACCCCATGACGCTAGCTTTTTCCAGGAACCACTGGTTCCAAACCCGGGTCGGGAGACTGTTCCTCCTCTTAACCGTTAGCCTAGACATCACGCATACTGTTAATCCTTTTACCAAGTCCTGTACCTTGGGCTAATCAGCGAAATGGGCCCTGGTTTGAGCCTGAGACAAAGCTGGAGTAGTTTGTCCGCCCCCATGACGCTGCTCCACCCTCCAGGGGTTGGCATTGGGTTTTGGGGGTTTAACTACCACCGTGAGCAACTCGATGGGCTATAAGCAGGCGACCATCACTAATTTAGGAACACTGGTTCCAGATAAGGTAGAGAGCCAGTGCCTTAAGACAAACACAGCATCCATGCTCCCTCCCTCCAGGAACCACTTGTTCTAAACCAGAAAAGGGCTACTGTCCGTAGCCTAGAGAGCATGGAGACTAATAATCCTCCTGCCGGTTAGCCCAGATATAATGAACAGTGTTGACCCTCTTGCAGAGTCCCGTGTCTTTGACCAATCACCGAAGTGGGCCCTGGTTCGAACCTGGAATGAAGCTGGAGTTGGCCGCCAGTCCCCATCACGCTCTTTCCCCTCCAGGACCCATTTGTTCCTAAACAGGGAGACTACTCTTAACTTAGATATCATGGACACTGTTAACTCTCTTGCCGGTTTGAATGCGTTAAAGACTTTCAAGGTTTTCGTTTTCTAAAACGGTTTGAACACGCACGACGCGATCCTTCCCCAGTTGCAAAAATTTTAAATGCTGGGAAGTAAGCAAACTGTAATCATTATTTTGTGCCAAAGAGTTTGGTTTCTGAATCGCCTTAATTTGCATTCTTTCGAACGTGCATCGCACATCAGATGTGGGTCATCTTGTGGTACATTGATTTGTACCTAAAGCACCATATTTTCTTGAAACCTCAACATTAACTCCGCATAGAAGGAAGAGTTCTCGTATAACTTTATTTTATTAAACTGAAGATGCTAAATATAATTTTATTGAGGAACATCCTTCAAGTCAGATTTAATGTACAGATGGAAATCCTGGTAAAATGACCATGGATAACCCTTTTTCGAGGAGAAGGCAGGTTGGCTATGTTTTCCACAATTTTCACATTTCCGTTTTCAAGACAGCTGCCGTACGTCCCACCTAGATGAATGCAAAGTCAGTTCGGTTAGGGAAATGGAATATTGACACATTCGCCGTCATTGAATCCCTAAGTATAATAGAAATGCACTTTTTTGGCATGGCAAAGTTTGTTCCAGCAAGTATTACAAATAGTTATACAGTACGGAAGGCATTCATAAATTTGCCACTTGTTTTCGTATTTTAAAACTGTAAGGTATTATTATGCTTAGTGGTGTCTCAATATAGATTAAAGTAAATTCGACAATTTATAGAAGATGATGAAATTTACATAAAAGATAACATGACTTAAATGTATTTCGAAATTGTAGTTTGAAAATACCAACAGATTTCTACAATATTTTCTTGGGTTTCACATACGTCAGAAAACAGGATTTTAAGTGCATGTTTTGAGCTGAGAATTTCAATGCTAACCTGCATATAATGTAACGTGCAATTTTTTTATATACTGCATTCTGTACATTAAATGAATGCAAAGATTAGTCTCAGATGTGTTCAGTTTCTCTCGAAGGAAGACGTGTGATTCAACTTTTTGCAAGCTACCAAATCTAGAATCAGGGTCGTGCAGAGAAGCCGACCGTAGAAACGGGATGCAGTTTCACGCTGCAAGACCTGTTTTCATACTGACAGAAGCTAACTATTTCGTTCGTGAACTGTCAGCCCTTCTTGAAGAGGCTGCTGCTGAACTAATTGGCGTTTTCGAAGCGGCTGCTTTAGATTTGGCGAGCTGGTCGGAAGGTTAATCCCAGTAGATAAAAAACAAGTTAGTAAAATCATGCAATGCATTGATTATGATACGCTTTCCAACATACCAGAAATCATTACTCAAGTTATTACTCAAGTTATGAGGATAATGGCTGTGGAATAAATCTCGCTCCTGTACCCTATTTCGATTATATTCAACAGAACAGGCTCAGTGTACCTCCGGAACAACATGATAAAGTTTAGTCGCAATAGAAGCATTTTTACGTAAGTTATGACGCATAAGGGCAATGGAGTGGATCCCGCTCTTATTTCCTAACCTTTGACCCAATTTCGCCCATTTTCAATAGGGTTTATCCCCAGGGAGTCCCTTACCACATACTAAAATGTAATCGAAATAGTATTACGCAAGTTATGACACATAAGAAAAATGGAATGGATCCCGCTCTATGTCCTGACCTTTGACCCCATTTCGCCCATATTCAATAGGGTTCGTTCTCAGTGGTTCCCTACCGCATACTAAAATTTCATCGAAATCGAACCATTTTTACGCGAGTTATCGTGCGGACGGACGGACAGACAGACAGATGGACGGACAAAACTGGGGCATATACGCGTCTTCAACCTACGGTTGGAAAGTGTAAACAACACAAAAATGTGTGCTTTCTGTTTAAATCGGAAAGACTGATCGTTGAGGTTTTATAAACACGGTTACTTGAATCATCTCTCAGATGATCAGCAGATGATACAGCCTTTTCTTAGTTCTTATAATTTTTTGATAAAATCTTTACTAAGGCTTTGATTTAGATAATGACTTGATTGGACAGAAGCATGTTCAATTACAAACATGATGCTGCAAGTGTCTGATAGATTACTATCAAGGATTCTGACTCAGTATATGACCTTTGATGGAAGATTACTGTTTCACCTCATTTTTGAAGCAAAGAGGGTTAAGGGCCACCATTTGGGTTGGCACCCAGCAACTTCTTGCAGTGTTTACACGCACGGGGAGAGTGTAGAGACAGCTCCCTATGTCCCAGGGGAATTTTGTGCTGCGAATCAGAAACGAAGTTACTTTACTTTAAACCTAGATTCTCAGATACGATAGAGATCAGAAAAGTAGGAGTACCAGATTGAAAGTGAGAGACAACAGAGTTAGGAGTGCCAAACTATATTGTTATTACGAGCAAGAGCACTACCCGTGGTAAAACGCGTATAAAAAACAACAGCATTTTCTTAAAACACAACGAATATTTTCCTGAGACAAACATGAAAAGCGAATTCACCATTAAGTTGCACAAAGATCAAACAGCCACACAGTAGCTCTTTTTCTAAACACGACAAAAACAAACAGCATTTTCTCACGCAACGATGCACGACCTTCGACCTCCGAAAGGTAAGTTCTACTGAGAAGTGGCTGCACCGCAAGAACTTTGCAGGGATTAGTTAAACTACGTGTAAATCACCGGTACGAAGTATTTCAACATCATCATCATCATCATTGTCAACCAATATCAATCCACTGCTGGACGAAGGTCTCCCCAAGTTTCCTCCACAACGGTCTGTCTTGTGCCAGTCTCTTCCATGTCACTCCTGCATACTTTCGAATTTCATCCACCCATCTCCCATGTGGTCTTCTTCTGGGTCTTTTCCTGTCCCTTGGAATCCAATCTAAAATTTCGGCTGTCCATCGATGGTCTGTCCTTCTGGCAGTATGCCCAGCCCATTGCCATTTCAGGGATTTAACTCTGATCATGATGTCTTCCACTCTTGTCATTTTTCGGATCCATGAGTTCCTCTTCTTATCTCTCCTGGTTACACCAAGCATGCACCTCTCCCTGCTGCTTTCAGTTGTCTGTAGCCTTTGTATGTCTCTTTTAGTTAAGGTTTATGTCTCTGCACCATACGTAAGCACTGGAAGGATGCATTGATCAAACACTTTTCTTTTAAGACATAATGGCATATTGCTCTTGAAAATTATGCTGTTTCTTCCAAAAGCTCTCCAGGCAAGTTTTGTACGCTGATTAATTTCTTCATCAATGTGACCCTCACTTGATATCTGCTGTCCAAGATAAACGTACCTGTCTGTTATCTCCAGCTTTTCTCCATCAATCGATAAATCTTCATTTCGTGTAAAAGCATTGAACATCACTTTTGTCTTCTGAAAGTTCATTTTTAATCCAACTTCTTTACTCTTGTCAGCAAGTTCCTGGATCATACTCTGCAGCTCTGATGGGCTAGTTGCAAAAATGACTATGTCATCAGCAAAACGAAGGTGGGTTAGATAATCTTCCATTAATCTTTATCCCTTTGTTTTCCCAGTTCAGTGATTGAAAGACACCCTCCAATGTAGCGTTAAAGAGCTTCGGAGATATTATGTCGCCTTGTCTCACTCCCTTTCCAATTTTTATGTGTGTTGTATTTTCACACAGCCGAATCTTTGCACTTGCATTTTCATAGATGTTATTAATAATATTAATGTATGCATCTTCAATACCGCAGGATTTCAGAGCCATTGTAACTGCTGATGGTTTCACCGAATCAAAGGCTTTTTCATAATCGATAAAAGCCATGTACAATGGAAGTTCATATTCTCTCGCTCTTTCAGTTAGTTCTCTCAGTACGTGGATATGATCTATTGTGCTGTAGCCACTCCTGAATCCAGCTTGTTCTCTCGGTTGGGCCATGTCCAGTGTCACCTTCAAGCGGTGTGAAAGAACTTTAGTGAAGATTTTATAAACCACTGATAGCAGGCTGATCGGTCTGTAGTTCCTGAGATCCTCAATGTCACCTTTTTTATGTAGCAGGATTAACATACCGTCCCAAAAATCAAAAGATCCACCCCTGACAGGAGAGATGCCACCACACGAATAGGGATCGACCCGATCCTTTCTTAAGTTTAACAAACAATAAACACATCATCATCATTTGCAAAATTTTAACAAATTTCATAAACAAACACAAAGAATTACATTTTACAGAGATCAATGACCACAAGAAAATATTTGGGTTCTCAAAACCAAAAGAATTAGGATAAATAAATAATATTATATCAACATTGTGACAACGCTGTTAATTTAATACCAATTCAACACTTCACGACAAACAAGCAAGCAAGCAACATTTACACAAAAACAAAGTACGCTTATAATAATTCTAAATGAATCAAATTTTGCAATATTCATCAATATTAAAACCAAAATTACAAAGGTAACAATGCCAAGCTGAAAATCATTAATTCAACACCCAAAACGCGATAAACATCAATAAATTTAAAATGCAAGATTCTTCAACGAGGATAATAACATTATATTTGATAAAAGATAATCTTAAAATACACCAACATTTCAAAAATACAAATTTTGCATAACTCAAAAAATACAACGGTTAAGTAATTACACAAAATATTTAGTAACCTTAAAGAATTTTAGCAAACTATTAAATGAAACCCCGAAAACCTTCCGGACAACAAAACACTAAAACCCGCTGTAATCCGATTCGGGTAAAACTTAAGAAAAATTATTTTCCAAATTTACAGTCCAAAATCCGAGGATGAATCCGAAGACAAGAAGACATCGAGTGCTGACTCTCATTGAAATTGAGGAATCCAATGAAGACCGAAACACTCCCGTGAAGAAGTGGAATACCTAAGATCTTGCGGATGTCGATCTCATTCACAGCTCCCAAGAATGTAGTTCTCACATGTGAAATACCGGAACACTCAAACACCAAGTGATACATGGTTGCGGAAGCCACATTTACATTTTGAATCTTTTAAAGTAAAGCGTAGAAAATATGCCGGGCATGATCCATGTTCAGTCACGAGTTTATTACAATTTTTACCGTCAAGACATCTATTAATATATATCGCTGGCAAAATCGAGTAGGTATATCTTCCCGTTTCACTGTTGATCCATCTATCTTGCCAAACCCCCAGAAGAGAAGTCTTGAGTCGTTTTTGAAGAGATCCCATGGACGGCTTCACTGGAAAATCAATTTGAGTCCTAGAAGAACCCTGTCTCGCCAACAGATCTGCTGTCTCATTACCTCCAAACACCTGGTGACCGGGATCCAATGAAACTGTAATCTATCTAATCCCAATCTCCAAATTAAATCCCAAATCGGAGAAACCAACTGTTCGGAATAATCAAAGTTTGAAATAGAAGCAAGGGCGGCTTGCGTGTCTGAATAGATGTGAACTTCACTCACATAACCATTAGTACAGTAATAACCCATTCTAATGCACTCTTAATCGCATATAATTCCGCCTGGAAAACAGATGCATCATCCAAGATGCGAAAAAACTTTGAACACGACGGGTTACCATCCGACATCGCATGAAAGCCAGCCCCTACCAAGCCTCCGATCTTCGAGCCACCTGCGTAAATTTCTTTACCAATTTCTGTTGGTCAAAAAATCTACATACACTTATCCTCAAAAAAAAAAAAAATAGTTGCACCAAGAAAGACGTGTCGGATTGCAATGTTATTCGGGTGGAAGGTAAAGGTTACAAGGAACAATAAATGATTACTCATTGAGACTGATATGGGCAATATTTATTGAGATGCACGCCAATAAGTAGTGTCTTTCAGTATGGCGTCGGGCAGCCATGTTTGCTTACACAGTTTACCAGACGTTTCGGCATGGAGTTTCACAGGTTAATAATGGCACCCTGCGATAAGCCATCCCACGCAGCTTGAATCTTCTTACGCAGTTCCTGCAGATTGTGCGGTGGGGGTGGAGTGTGGATAGCACGTCCAATAGTATCCCACTCATTTTTAATCGGCGATAGATCTGGCGATGCGGCTGGCAATGGCAGAGTGTCAGTGCCTTGAAGGCAAGCTCTCGAGACAGCAGCAGTATGCGGACGAGTGTTGTCCTGTTGGATAATTGCACCAGAGTGAGCATTCAGAAAAGGTAGGGCCACTGGTTGCAGGACTCATTAACGTAACGTTGGGCTATCAAGGTGGCTGTAAGGAACACCAAAGGTGATCTGGCATCGTGGGCAATTGCACTCCATACCATGACACCAGGCCTTCTGGACGTGTGACGCTTGGCAACAAACCGTTCATCTTTGCGCTGACCACGGTGCCTCCACAGACGGACTTGTTGGTCGTCTCCTTCGAGACAAAAGCGGGACTCGCACTGAAGATCCCCCGCTGCTGCCATTCTGAGTGGCTCCATGACAGTCTGGCACGACTCCATTGCAATCTTCGGCGATTCCCCTTAACACCATGGTGCTGGCACTAATTGTTTACGACGACTCACCTGCCAATGGTGCTGGCACTAATCGGACGATGCATGGAGAGCACCACTGCTCGCTGAATATCCGCAATCGTGGCTGTTGTGTCACTCCGCACATGTCAGACAACCCGTCGGTCTTCTCTCTCCGTGGTTCGTCTAGGTCTCCCAGACCCTTCCTGTCGCTGCTGCGTGCCTTGTTCTATCCACTGCCGCCGACAGCGTGCTATGGGGATATCCGCACGACCGGTATGGCGCGCAATACGGCGATAAGACTATCCCGTTCCTTGAGACCGACGATGCGGCCCCTCTCGAACTCCTCCAACTGCTCGTATTGCTTCCGAACATTTCTCTGAGGCATACGTCACTTGCAAATGGATGCAACCAATACAGCAGCACGAGTCATAACGGCAAGCACCAAGTATGAGTCATTTTTTTTGTAGGACTTCCGTCCACAGTGGGTAGATTTAGGTCCCAGCCACCTACAGCGAGTTCGTCTTTTGGGCAGGACACAGAAACGGAAGGAATGAGAGCAAGTCTAGCGACTTTGACAGAACAGTTTGTAGTGAGATTAGAGTACAGTAGATGGCGCCATCGTACAAGTACGATGTTGCGCATAGAGTGGTGAGAGAATTTCAGGGGGGGCATAGGAAAGGATACCCATTTAACCAGTGGGTCCAGCCTGGGGGCCGTCACCAAGTATGAGTCATTTTCTTGTAGGACTTCCGTCCACAGTGGGTAGATTTAGGTCCCAGCCACCTACAGCGAGTTCGCCTTTTGGGCAGGACACAGAAACAGACGGAATGAGAGCAAGTCTAGCGACTTTGACAGAACAGTTTGTAGTGAGATTAGAGTACAGTAGATGGCGCCATCGTACAAGTACGATGTTGCGCTTAGAGGGGTGAGAGAATTTCAGGGTGGGGGCATAGGAAAGGATACCCATTTAACCAGTGGGTCCAGCCTGGGGGCCATCACTTAACGTGCTCGTCCGATGCACGGCGAATATTTAGTGATTGTTAGCAGATCACACCACCTCCACAAGATCAGCCCAGGATCGAACCTGAGGACCTTGCATTGGTAGTCTGAACTGCTAACCACTCAGCCATTCGCGGCCTCGGCAAGCACCAGCAATGGGACGACCTTATATAGCCGGTCAGTCACAGCGCTATGACCCCTCCTTGCTGGCGTCACATGCGCGCCCAAGCGTGATACCTGAATCATTTGCATTTTTCACGATGTCAAACCTACGCACCAAGTTTCATTCCTGTCGGTTGCTTCTTTCTGGGTGCAACTATTTTTTAGACGATGAATGTAAATGGCTGACTCGGCCACCGGGGCAGAAATGTTTCCTCGTAAACGAAATGAAACATTCAGAAAAATTAAACAAAATTGTATGTCAGAGAAAAATCTAGTTCCTTGAAATCTGAATCATATGTTTATTTCATGATATGCATGATTTGCTTAATTTGAATGCTGGGAACAGTTGGTTTATACCACATAAATCTCTAAGAGGAAAGACTATAACTATTTCATGCTATTGCATACTCTTTTAGTAAAAACTGATAATTTTATCATTAATCGGCAGAACATTTACTTGATATTTTTTCCAGAGATTACCTTACAGAATTACTCACTTCCAAAACAAAAAAAGTCGGTTGCATTTCAAAATATTGTATTTGCACTTGTGTTTATGAGCATGCTAATAAATAACGAACTCATACTTACTTGTAACAACATTAATATCGGGAACGTGCTCAACTGATAGGTCGACAAGTAAAGCGCTGCTTTCGAATTCTTCCCTTAAGAGTTTTTTTCTAAGAGCTGACCCACATAGCCTGTAAATGCCTACAATGTCTATACCTCTCCTTTCTACTTCTTCCGTGCATCTCTTAACAATAAGCGGAACCCCGTGCCCAGAGTCTTCCTTCATGATTACAGTGTCCAAGTCCACACCGAAAATTCCTTCCTGGGTAGGCGCTGGGAGCCTTTGGAAAGTTTGTCTGGGATCCCGGAACCTCATTTTCAGGTACAGTGTTCCTCGTGGCTCCATTTTTAGGGCGAGGCTATGAACTGGGGATTCTCTCAGCAAGGTATCTAGATGCAAAGCACCTTTATAGCATAGTTTGTGGCGGAATCGGGGATCCCAGCTGTACAACAAGAAAGACATGTCCCTGGATTCCACCAAATCCAGTTCGAAGACTTCATCCCAGTCGAAGCTGTGTTCCCCTGTACGAATTACAGTTCTCGCTTTGTGCACGTGATCACACTCAATTACGCAGTAGAGGTCTCGAAAATGATCACCGTGTCCCGTAGGCCTGAGTCCCCGACCGGACAGCAGGTGTATCCACAGAAGTCCACTGTATCCGTCTTTGGCAGAGTGCATGGTGTCCGAGGTGGGGGATACGATGGGTGCAGCAGCTCTTTCCGATCGGTACTTGTTAAAGTCGCGTGGGTCAAGGCTAAGCAAGTGGAGACGGTCCTCCGAAGGCCTGATGGGGGTCGGATGAGGAACAGTCCTTCTGTAATCTCTCACCACGTCACCTGGCAGTGAATCTTCGCTTGGCGTTCGTAGCCGCCTTGGCATAGTATAAATCCCCCGGAATTCCTCCTGAAAAAGGAAAGCTGTTCATTTAACTTGAAACATAAGACAAGCATGAATAATCATGAATGAAATACAGGATTACACCATATAATACAAATTTTGAAGATTACAATCCGTTTTATGGTGTAAATATGACAAGGATGGTAAGTCAGATAATATCCGAAAACTTGAAAATTTCGTCGTTCTGGAGCGGGAATCGAAACCGCGTCTCCCAGATAGTGCCAGGGTATGCTCCTGGTATAGGATGCCGTTGATTAAAGAAAGGATATTGAAAATTTCTGAAATTTAACATCAATGTATGCACAATAGAACCGGCCCATAACGAAGGCCTCGGGACCAACGAAAATCCTTGCTAAATTCGGATAACAACAATAATACAAATTGTAATAAAATAAGCACTTACATGATTACATAGTGGCAGCGAATCGTGAAGCACACATCATGTATAAATGTTTTTTAAACAAGAATATAATGTTATTTGTTTTGTTTTACATATACAGGGTTCAAAAAAATAAAGTGAACACCATATTTATAGGGGTTAATGTTGTTCGCGTAGGATACACTGAAAAAAAACTGATTATTTTTGTGTGTCTTTTCTTTCTGTATATTCTCTAGCTTGTCAGCCAGTGTTGTACAGGGTGTGTCCAGCAGCGGTTCGCACGAGCGTTCCATGAAATATGTGACTTGTCATACTTCCGAAGGGGACAAATCGTGATATCCCGTTTAGCAGGAGCGTTCGTAAACATAACAGCCAAAAACTAACTTAAAACTTTTTATACACTCTTTCCAAAAATTAAAAAAAAAACGAAGCACACCGAGAAAGTCGTTTGATCCTGATGAAACTCCGCATGAAAGTACCTCACTGCCGAATATGCAGATGATTAAAAAATAACGACCAATGACTATATAGTGGCCCGCCACAGCGTATGGGAACCGCGCATCGAGGAGGGTATATCAAGAGCAAAGCTCGCACGCAAGGACTATTGTTAATAGTGGATTGTGGTTGCATTAACCTCCATGCACTGTAAGGATGCCTCGACGTTGGATCCGTACACAATACGAGCATTTCAGCGAGTTTGAGAGAGGACATATAATTGGGCTGAGAGAGGCCGATTGATCAAGTCGCCGTATCGTCAGGCATTTGGGTAGCAGCAACGCGGCAATCTGACGATGTTGGCGCCAATAGGTCGGTGAGGGCACAACCCAGTGGCACGCGGGCAGTGGACGGCCGAGGGCAACGACAGAACGCCAGGATCGAGCGATTGAGAGAGCCGCACGAAAAGAACCAAATTCGTCTCTCTCAACCATTCGAGGCTGTGTTGCTTCGTCTACAAGTGCGGAAGTGGCTATCTGGACCATTGTTAGACGACTTGCGGCTCGGGGACTACATTCGAGGACGCCACTCCGCCGCCTACCACTGACCAGTGAGTACTGCCTGCACCGGTTGCAGTGATGTCGGGCCGGATCAACGTGGGATAGTGTCTAGTGGGGTCGTGTTGTCTTCAGCGTTGAGTCACGGTTTGCACTTGGCGCCGATGACCAGCGCATACGTGTCTGAAGAGGAGCCGGCCAGCGCAAGGATATTGCCTTTACCGTGGATAAGCACATGGCTCGCACACGGGCAGTGACGGTCTGGGGAGCCATTTCTTAACATAGCCAGACAGCCCTTGGTAGGCCTCCGTACCGCTCTCACGTATCAACGGTACGTCGACGACCTTCTACGACCTGTTGTGTTGCCATTCCCGTCGCAGCATCACCGAACAATTTTTCAACACGAAAATGTCGGGCAACACACGGCACGGTTCTCCCAGGCCCGCCTCCTTAACGTCGACATCCTTCGATGGTCATCTTGATCACCGATGGAACATGTTTGGGATATGATTGTTCGCCACCTACGCCCATCCTGGAATGTCGGCGAACTGGCCTGCAATTTGGGCAGCATTTGGTATGCTGTACCTCAAGACAGTATGCGTGAACTGTATGCGTCTGTGCCACGGCGTGTTACCGCTTGTATCCGAGACAGAGGTGGCGCTACGACGTACTAACTTGCTCTAATGCTGTTTTATCCGAATAAATGGCCCAACTGCTCTAGTATTGCAATAATTTCCTTTTCTTTACATGTATATTGGACATACCGATTTTCATCTTGATTGGATGATTCCTTGTGGGTGCTCCTTTTTTTTTCTTTTTTCTTTTTTTTTTTTTTTGCAAAGAGTGTACTTACATTTGATACCTTGTCATGTATAAATATCGTACGAACAAACGTTCTATATTTTTTAATTGTCTCCTTAAGAAATGAAATGGCCACATAGTCTCAACTTTTTTTGCATGACTGTGGTTAGTTGGCGCTTACGTATCCTTATATTAACAAAAACAATCAAGTGCCTTTCTTAATCTCTCTCTCTCACACTCTGTCTATCTCTCAGTCTTTGTCTCTGCCTGTCTGTCTCTCTCCCTCTCCACCCTCTCTCTCCCTGTTCCTTTCTACTTTGAAAATTATCATAAAATGGAAATAACGGCCGGATTCATTTTAACTTTGTGATACCTACATGTCTTTCCTCAGAGGAAAAAATAATCATTTTTTCCTGACGAGGACTCTCAATTGTTTAGCAAAATAATATCCAGTGGTTGCTGATGTCATCAATTGGCACAAGTTTGAACTATTCGCTATCAGATCTCAACTAGTATGCATTGCTGTCAGGTCAATGATCAGAATATCATTATGGACCCTGTAACGACCCTCACTCCTTTCTGTTTCTTTTTTAACATAGCTGCGATCTAATGTGAGCCGTCACATAACTTTGTTGGTTAGTTCCATAGAATCACTACTCGAAAAAGATATAGAATCCAGAGCCTTTGTAACAATAATGAAAACAAGCAGCTTATTTCGCTAAAACTACGTGACTTGAAACATATCGAAGGGCAGGTTAATGAAATGCTCAATTGACTTGCTTCCCCGCCATGCTATTTGGACCCTAGACGCCGAACTGCGTGCTTTTTGTACACCGACGCCAAACTCACGACCCGACCTTTCTATCCAAAACCAAGGTCCCGTCTCTCTCTCTCTCTCTCTCTCTCTCTCTCTCTCTCTCTCTCTCTCTCTCTCTCTCTCCTACTTCCAAAAGTGTCCCTTCTCTTTTAAAACTTTCGAAAATCCCCACTGTCCACTTAATCGGATTTCGGATTTAATCCTCACCTACACTGGGCTACCAGAACCCACCGTTAAGCTTGCGCTTCTCTCATTAACGCACACTCGTGGTAATCCCTTTGCCCCGCAAGACAGGTACAATACACTTCGAACACTTATGTACTAAGCCGACTGTAATGCGGCTAATCTCCTGTATCTGAAACAGCCGTAAAACACGCTAGTTTCGTCCGTTCTGCCCAAAAAATGGCTCGAACAAAGAAATACCACGTGGGAATGAGCATATACTTGCGTATTTACAATTATTTTTTATGACCTGGGGGTTAGCGAATCTTACAGGCCCTCTTTTGGGGAAAGCAAAAGAAGGGAATTGTCCTCCTCTGGAAATCTGACTATGACATTTTTGTTCTTGGAAGATGCTACAAAATTTTTCCCGATAACACGAATTCTAATTGCTAATTTTTCTGTTGAACAAAAAATAGGGAAAACGTTGGGATTTACAGCATAAGTGGAAAGCTACAATAGAAAGCAGGGCTGGATTGTGTCATGGTGTGTCCTGGGTTGGCAAATGAACTGGACCCCTTTCAGAAAACTTTTCCTATTTCGATAGATTATTTTGCTATCAATTATTTTTAGTGAAACATTATAGGGTTGTCTTTATTAGAGGAGCGAAAATGCTTTCAGAAAAAGTCATTTTATCGCCATTATGATTGCTATAAAGTAATAGCTATTGTTTTTATTATTGTTAAAACACTTTCTTTTTTTACCTTCATAGCGGTTGGTATATTAACTGTATTTTTATTTATTTTACATAGCTGGACTATCCAAATAAATCGTTTTTAACTAAACATATATTAGATACTAAATGAATTACACTGACGGAAAAAAATCCCAACACCAAGAAGGGGTTGTGTTAGATAAACGACAGTTGGTAGGCGGTGAGGGTACATCTGTAAGATGACGTCTATGCAAATTTCGCGCTCGGCGCATACGTGTGGCGCTAGTAGCACCCCTCGGAGCATGCAAAGCAGGTTTGCTGTAAATACGCGCTGTAACGTTCGTGAGCGTTAGTTATCGTTGAGATTCGATGTAGAGTGTTGATGTTAGTGAGAATGCCTTTAAGAAGACGAAGAAGCCATTATCAACAGCTCACGGAGTTTGAACGAGGTCGTGTAATAGGGCTACGAGAAGGTGGATTTTCTTTCCGCAATATTGCAGAACGGCTTGGCAGGAATGTAGCCACTGTGCATGATTGTTGGCAGCGGTGGTCAAGGGAAGGTACTGCCTCAAGAAGACCGGGTTCCGGCCTACAACGTGGCACTACTGAGAGGGAAGACCGCCGTGTACGGCGTATGGCCGTGGCGCATCGTACCGCGTCTGCGGCAGCAATTCGAGCTGCAGTTTCCACCACAGTGACACAACGAACTGTTACAAATCGGTTATTTGGAGGACAGCTCCGAGCCAGACGCCCTGTAGCGTGCATTCCACTTACTCCAAACCACTGCCGTTTGCGACGTCAGTGGTGTCAAGCTAGAGCTCATTAGAGGACGGAGTGGAGACCTGTTGTGTTTTCTGATGAAAGCCGGTTCTGCCTGGGTGCCAGTGATGGCCGTGTGTTGGTTAGAAGGAGGCCAGGTGAGCGCCTGCAACCAACCTGTCTGCGGCCGAGACACACTGGACCTACACCTGGAGTTATGGTCTGGGGAGCAATTTCCTATGACAGCAGGAGCACTCTCGTGGTTATCCCACGCACCCTGACGGCACAGTTGTACGTCGGTCTGGTGATTCAACCTGTTGTTCTGCCATTCATGAACAGAATTCCAGGGGGTGTTTTCCAACAGGATAACGCTCGCCCGCATACCGCTGTTGTAACCCAACATGCTCTACAGAGTGTCGACATGTTGCCGTGGCCTGCTAGATCACCAGATCTTTCACCAATCGAGCACGTATGGGACATCATTGGACGACAACTCCAGCGTCACCTCCAACCAGCATTAACCGTCCCTGTATTGACCGACCAAGTGCAACAGGCATGGAACTCCATCCCACAAACTGACATCCAGCACTTGTACGACACAATGCATGAACGTTTGCGTGCTTGCATTCAACATTCTGGTGGTTACACCGGTTATTAATGTACCCGCATTTCACATTTACAAATGGCTCTTCTCGCGCTTACAATAAGCTGTGATCTTGAAACCTTAATCGATTAAATATGTTACCTATACAAATGTATTGCCGCCATTTCATTCCTCTACAACTATTTTTTTGTTGTGTTGGGATTTTTTCCGTCAGTGTATAAAGATGGTCGTAGTAAATTACATTAAGAAATATTTAAATACTTTTTCTTAGCTCAGAATAAAAAAGTTTCGTTAGAGTAGTGTGAACAAAGGTTTCAAGCATGTCATAAAACGTAATCATATTTATCTTTAAGTGGCAGAAATGCTTGCGATTTCAGAACATTTTAAGTAAATTTTTCTTACATTTTTTTTAAAGATATCCCCACCGATGATGCAACCCGGGCTTCAGCCCACAAAACCCACCATTTAAATCCGTCCCTGATAGAAAGAAAAAAAAATATTTTTTTTGCATTGGATATTGGAGCACACAGTTTACATACTGTTACGAATATTATTGGTAGAAAATAGCATTTTGAAACGATTCCTAAGAGCGGAAAGTGTAACTCATAAAACACATCCTGCGAACAAAATCTCCGTACCATCATTCCACTTAGGAGCAGCGGACCTGAACTTGACTTCCCTGGATTGGGCCGCTGCTCCTATATGGGATGACATAAAGAAATTAGCTTCTTACCAGACCCCTAAATCTACTGCGATTCGCGAAACAGTGGAGATCGTTACCGATAGTGAGTCTTGCAATGGAAACAATTCTTCAAATAGTGAATGCCTTTTGTTTTCCTTCCCGGATTATGCGGGCTAAACGAACATGACGTCTCGTGTTTCCGAATGAATAATTACATTTGCATCTGTTCGTTTATTATAAAATCACAAGTCACCGCGTTCAAATTGTTGAAGCCTTCTATTATTCAGTTTGCTGTCTACCTTCTTTGAAACCGCCATCTGGATGATGTGCGACAGCTTGGGAACTTTTATTTCTATTCTATCCTAAGAAATTCGGATTACTAGTATAGTTATACTGCAGGGTAATTCAAAATGATTCGTCCGATTTCAAATGACTATATTTTCGAAGTTTTAAATACATAGTGAATAATGATACATGAATCAAAAGAAAAACTGTCCGAGTTTTGTTTCTCACCTTATAAATGTTCTGTGTGCAGGGGCGGCTGGTGATTAAGTTGCAGTGTTGCGCAACAACCAGTTTCATTATGAAGAATAATAAAATTTTGTTAATAAAATAATTTTTATTTTATGAGAAATTGGTTTATTTTGCTTGATATCTGTCAAAAATAGGTAGTGCACTCAACCCAAACATTCCAATAAGCGATGCGATGTTTGGAGTAGCGTATGAACTAGCCGTCGCTTGAGTGGTTGTTGCCTGCGAGGTACAACAACCGTGCCGCAATGTCCTAGGTATGACGAGAAATGCTACACCCAGTCAAACGCTCTGCGACACCCACTATCAATTACCTCGTTTCGCCTTTCTACCGCTAGAACACACGCTCTCGTGATCACAGGTAACCCGAAACTCGCAGATGAATTCAGCGTTCTTGTCTTGTAGATAGATATCCCAGGAATCGAAATTTCGAAACTTCGAAGCAAAGCTTCAATAATTTTGAAAGCAGTCTTCGATTGCTGTTTACCCTCAAAAGATTTAATCACCACGTCTATACTTAATATAGTCTGACATCGAATGATTGGATTCAGAAGTTATGTGATTACTGTGTAGTGATTGTTAATTTTCCAATCCTTCATTCTTTTATTGTGCCAATGAAAAATGCGTAATTAGCTTCGTTGTTATCGATAAATTAATGTATATTTTGTAAATTTAGAATGAATAGTGTTGAAAATCTTTCATCAAATTCTTTTTTGTGGACTTTTCTATGAAGAAAAGCAAAATATAAGTAAACTTCGACTGCCAGTGCCTGACTTGAATATTGTCCAGAACATAACTGGTAAGCGACAATTTAAAAGACTTTTTAAAAGAGAATTCTACGTAAATAATGAGTGATAGTGTGGGTGGGATGTAAAAAATGCAGTATTTTGTTTCTCATGTTTATTGTTTGAAGTCGAGGATTCGTGGACAAAATCAGGCATTACAGATGTTAATCATTTGACCACTCTCATTAAGAAACACGGGGCTTCAAAGACGTACATTAAAAACATTTTAAAATTGTTCCTTTTTGGCGCTGTTAGTTCAGCTGAACAGTTAGGCGAAAGGTGAAGAAGAAAATTTTTAGGGTACAATGAAGAAGTTAGGCATGACAGATATGTTTTAAATATTTTAATAAATTGTGTTAGGTTCTGCGGGGTTTTAGAGTTAGCGTTAAAGAGGTCATGATGAAACTGAAACATCACTTAACCCTAGAATATTTAAAGGTTTGATTTTAGTTCTGAACTAGAGGCTGCATTAAAAACTCATTTAGAAAAGGCAACTGTCTTTAAAAGGAACATCAAAAACAATTCAAAATGAAATTTTGCAGATGACGTTAGAAGTTTTTCATGACGAAATAACAAAAGAAATAAAAAAAACAGTTTTTAGCCACTACTGCGGATGAAACAATTGACATTTCAGATGCATTTCAAATGATCATTGCTTATCGGTACGTGGTAAAAGGAAAACCAGTTGAAAGGTTTTGGGATTTTCTTTCTCCTTCACAACATGATGCACAAAACTTGGCTTCTTGTTTACTAGAAGAGCTGAAGGAACATAAAATTAATGGAAATCCCAAAAAATTAACAGAGTATCACCTTTGGGCGGTTCTTCCCACGGCGTGCAAGCATTTGTTGTTATGATAAACTTATCCAGTTGCTCAATACATACATTGCTATGCTCATCAAATAAATTTCATTATGATGAAAGCTGTATGCTTGAAGCATTTTACGCGGGTTTTTTTTTTTTTTTTGTTTGGTTTGCGAGGCATCTGTACGTTTTTTTACAAATAGCCCACAACAAACGGCAGTACTTGATCAAGTTGTAAAAAAAAAAAAACGTTTACCCGGGTTTGCACAACAAGATGGAATTTTCTCTCACGCAGTGTAAGTATGGTTTTTGATAAAAGAGAGATATTATCGAATTCCTGAAAACCATTTTCAAATCGAATAACATAAAAAGTGAAAGTACTATTTGGCTGGCTAATGGTCATTTAAAGGTTCTCACAAGTTACAGCTTCAGCTTTTGGCTTTCACTTTTCACTAAAATCATACCTTTTGCAGAAACTTTTTTCGGTCAACTTCAAAAAATGTACCTTGTTCCACCTTCGGTGAAGAAAGCTAATACTTCTCTTGAAGCAAATGTTGTGGCAAATAGGGAACAAATTGATGTCGATAACAGTGCAACAACACAAGGTACATCTGCTTCATTTAAAAAACGGAAAATTGATCACTCTGGGTGGATAAGGGAAGCAAAAGTAGTCTGGGATGGTATTATTTCTCAGGCTAAGGAAAGATTCACTTTCACAGGGCATCTAGTTGCAGCTTTGTTAATTGTACCACAAATGTTCCCGAATTATGCCATTAAATTCCCAGAGGTGACATTGAAAACAGTGTGTGCTGTGTATCCATTTATCGATAAATGGAACTCCGCCATGAACTTTTGTTTATCTACTGTGCAGAAGAGTTCAGATCACTCTCAAGTGCTGTTAGCTTATTCGGGTTCATCATCGAAAACAACTTAGGAAAAAGTTGTTCCCCATGATTCATCACAGAAACTTATCCTAACAATTCCTTTGACATCAGTAAAAACAGAACGGTGTTTTTCGACTTTAAAAAGAATCAAAATAGTTTTGAGGAACTCAATGACACAGGAAAGGTTGTCAGCCTAGGTCATACTTTCTATAGAAAAGGATCTTATCATGGATATTCCCGAAATTATCTAATCAGAAAGAGAGAAGGATGAATTTTCGCTTTAAATAACTTATGGTAAGAACTGTTTTCATTTTCTTCTCCATTAATTGTAATTAAGTAATATGAAATTTTGGAATGTGGTAATTCTGCAGACAATATCTTGTTGCTACATTACGTTGCTTTTAATAATGATAAATTCTGCCTCCAAGTACACCAACAAACAGCAAACACATCTCGCGAGCAGTGTTTCTAAGGACAGAGATATGTATGTGTGCAACACCCTATTTCTGGAGCCACGAGCCGCCACTGTCTGTGTGACTTCCCGTAGTTACACTAGCAGCGTCGAGACGATAGTCTTTTTCCTCCCATACTCGCTCCAGCATGTCTGTTGTCACTGACTCCACCGCAGTAACAATGCGTTTTTTGAGCTCATCCAGGATTGTAGGCAACAGTAGCATGTACACAGTATCCTGAACGTACAACCCCAAAAGAAGAAGTTGCACGGTGTAAGTTCCGGTGACCTAGGTGGCGAGCTGTAGAGCACCAAGCCACGGGGTCCACTGCGACCAATCCAATGGCAAGGAAGCACATCGTTGAGGAAACGGTGAACAGCACAATGCCAATGAGGCTGTCCCATAGGGACAGTGGAGCCCTCTCATGGTGACTTACTAAAACTCGGAGATTTTCTCTTTTATTTGGTGTATACCCAGACCATACACGGTTGATAGGAATGGAATTATGCTCTTTTGAAATCAGATGAAACATTTTGAATTACCTTGTATTTTAAGTAAAAAAACGTACATATAGTGTTTGTGTATATCGGTTGAAAACACAGACGGCTTAAAGGCGGTGTAAGCGGCACCGCGCACCGAGTTCAGAATGAACGTTTTTCCTTTTCTTGTGAAATGATGAAGTATATAAAAAAACCACCCTGAGAGTATTTTGCAATTGGATACGATGAAATGTCTCGCAATCACTGGAACAATCCACTTCATCACAACAGAGCAGCGCTTCTCAAACCTTTTTGAACCGCTACCCAATTTTTAGAACGACAAACTTTCGCGACCCATGTAGCTTTAATGGACATGAAGGGGGTGGGTTTTTTTAATTTAATTATATTTAGTACTGTTTTTTAAATTTATTAATGTATATAATTTTACAAAAGACTGATGTTTCTCATAACGAGGCAGGTGCAAAGGTTGCGCTTGTTTTCATTTAGGCTTTGACGATCATGTTAAAGAGAGTCATTTGCAGGTATTGAGAGTTTGACAATTGCAGATTGTTTCCAAATTTGGTTTTGATTCCTACCATTTCAAAGAACTTGACGCAATTTCTTTTTCCAGCAAGACTGGGATTCATAATTTACAACTGATTAGAACATATATGTATAGTAAAGTAATTTTTTAAAATATTAAAGTCTTAATTAACCTTTCTAATGGTGTCAAGCAAGCATAGAACCTGAAACCATTTAATTCAGCAGCAAACTGCGCTTCGGAATTTACAAATGATAAGAATACATAATGCGTGGACAGAAATCATGGTATAGTGTACCAACTAAGAAACGGTAAACCCACCTTTCGCACAGATAAGGGCAGTCACACGGCAAGGAATTGAATCTAATACGTCAGGAAAGCGTTGCACAGGTTGTAACGTACCAGGAGATGTGACGTACCTGCCAGAAGGACGCACACGACATAAAGGCAGATAGGAATCAGAATAAAACGTCCGCGTAGCTTAATTGGTAGAGCAACTTATTCCGGAATGAGTGGACCCGGGTTCGAATCCTGGCGCGGATAAAAATGACGGAGAAATTTACTTCGTTATAAGGTATCTTTACCCACGCTTGCTGCATTGCTATCCATAATTCCGTCGCTTTCCTGGGTGGTGGATCCAAATCTCGAGACCTTTCCTGGGTGGTGAATCCAAATCTCGAGACCTTTGTCCCTCATCCGAAAGATTTGCCACAGGGTTCATGTCCGGTGAACGGGCACGCCCTTCCAGGATGGGAAATTCTGCGGAAATGCACTTCTAACCATGTTCTAGACATCACGCCTATGTGGGGAGGAGCATTGTTCTTCTGGAAGAGTTCAGTGCCCTATGGGTGCATGATTACCATGAAAGGATGCAGATGGTCTGCAAGAATGTAATGTTCGAGATGCATCTGGATCAACCGGATGTCCCAACGTGTGCGGGCTCAAAACGCCCAAGACCATAACCGAGTCTCTAACAGCCTGAACAGTTTCTTGTTGAAGTGCCGGGTCCATCGCTTCGTGCGGTTTCCGTCAATCCGCACCGTCCCTTCTGGGAGAAATAACTGGAGACGTGACCCATCGGACCAGGAGACCCGTCTCCAGTCTTTCATAGTCCAGTGCTGATGTTCTTTCGTCCAGTTCTGACGTACAGTCCGATTATGTGGCGTTAAGAGTCGGATTCTAGTCGGTCAGCGCCTACCATAACCTATTGCGGTAAATATAGCCTGATGGTCTTGGTGATGTTGAGGTCGACCGAGATTTGTTCTTCTGCCACTGTCCCGTAGGTTGCAACTATGCAAGACAGACTTCGACGGCTACGTTCATCCACTACCTCTCTCCGCGCACAGCGTTGTCCACCATGCGATATTATTCCGAAAAAGGCGTATTCTCGATACACTGCTGATAGTGTCGAAAGCGGATACTACAATTTCTGTATCATCTTCGCGATAGAGTGACCCATGCGTCTGGAACTCACTACCATCCCTCTTTAAAACTCTCATAACTCAGGACGTTGATTCATTCTGACATCGAATTACCACCTACTTGGATGCAGCGATGTTCTTCTACCTATATACTGGTCAAGCGGTGGGTTCGTCTATTAGCAAGAGGGGTTACAGCAACGTGTTGCCCAGGAACCAGGTATCCCATGATTTATGTCTTCTCAGTGGATATGCATATTAAAGTAGTTTGTTGGAAATATTGAATTCTTAACTAACCTTTCTAATGGTGTCAAGCAAACTTTCTGCGCTGTGCGCCACTCTGGTCATTTGTTGGGCTTGATGAATCCCCTTTCCTCTTCGCAACCTTTCGTAAATGGCTGATGTGGATGGAGCTCGGCTCATCCAATCTCGATACTCGGAAGATGTGAACACACTTGGTGACCGACGACTTGTATGCGCTGAAAAGCAACACACGAACAATATCATTAATACTCGGGCGTTAGTCAAAACTATATTTTACAAATAATAAACAGGTGATTGTACAAGTTCAGACAGATTGTATAAATGGCAATATAAATGCCCAAATACTTCTACTCCTCTAGCAAAACAATGCGATCAGTGAAAAATACTTACTCACATGCACTGATACGTATAGTTTCTACGAATTACTAGAGATTTAGGTTACAGTGCGTATCATGAAAAGGACCCGAAGAACCACATTCTTTTCTCAATAATACGCTAAGTAAAGTATGATACATTCAAGTTAAAATAGAAGGTGTCACAAGTCCTTGACACATTTTAAAAATTTATTAAAAAAAACTATTCGGGACAGGAACAAAAAATTTTCAGATCTTCAAAACGTTTTATTTCGTATAGTTAATGAACTTCAATATACGCACCTTTTGTTGCGCAGAGTACATCAAGCCGATATACAATCTCTGCCCGTGTACCAGTGGCGTAACACCTATCCCCGCAGCTGCGGGGAGGGGGAGGGGTCGCAAGTGACAAAGGGGTGTATTGCAGCTGCCAGTTATAATTTATGAAAAATTCTGAAAACGAACAAAACAAATAATTAACCCAAAGATACATGTTTTACTCTTAGATGTAAAGTATTTAGCTTTGCTTAAATAAACGTCAAGTTTTGCTTTTAAAACACTCGATGTCCTACAGATTGAAGCTATTCGGCCCTTTGTCTGCAGGTTGTAACATGATCGCTCTGCAATGGGATGTAAGTAATACGATCGTTCTCCAATCAGCATCTCTTTGTTTGCGTTGCTGAGGAAAAGTGCGATACCACATGGGGATTTCCCGTGGAGGATGTGGGAAAAGAGTTACCTAGAATTGCGTACACGACAGGTGCCAAAGTTTATTCACAGTGGCCGCAGACTGCAATGTAATAGAGGGTAATTTCTACAAGTAATTTATTTTAGTTTTGGACAAAAAAATAAACGTTGCTATTGCTTTTAGTTCTTCCTTACAGTAAGCATGTCTATCTCATTCACTGTATGGAACCTCTAATACACAACGGAACGACATCCATTCGCAAAATGTCACAAAAGCATCCAAGCGGTGCGCAGTATTGACGAAAGAAAACAGAAGGAGGGAGCACGAAGGAACTTCCAAAACTCGACCAGTTCTTTTTTCCGCATAGTCAATTAATCTCAGGTGCCGTTTCTGATGAAAAGAATGTTGATTTTTTTAGCACGTCAGCAGCTCAAAGATTAGAAACAGACATTTTTCGAAAACCAAGCACTTCAGAAACAAGTGAAAGTAAAATGCGTGTTTATGAAGCTTATAGTTTTATTAACCTTAACTATTTAAATATATTTTGCCGAATTCGTATCTTGCGATAAAATGTATATTCATGTCCATACATCGGTCCGCGCACCGTTCTAATCCTGATTGGCTGATTGTTAATAACCTTGCATTATGTACGGCACCTCCATTTTTAAATGTTCCAAAAATTAAAACTACAGCGCTCGAGGTTCACCTCGTTACTTTTGCAGACACTCTCCTAGACTTCCTGACATATCCAACACCGACACCACTCACACACACACACACCACGAAAAACACATCCTCTCTCGCATTCGAAATCCTGGAAAACTTACTGTGTTTAGGGGTGCTGAAGTAAATCTTGCGGGGGCGCACCCTGTGCTAGTTACGCCACTGACGTGTACGTGCCATAGTGGAATCTGTAACAGATGCAATTGCAGCAAATATGCGAATTTTCAGTTCGTCAACGCTTTGTACTTTGGATGAATAAACTTTGTCTTTTACATATCCCCACAAGAAGTCTAGAAGCGTGATAGCTGAGGAGTGGGGAGGCCATGGAATGAGTCCACCTCGTCGAATCCACCTGGTTGGAAATCCCTTACTTTAAAAAATTCGCACAGCATTACCCCAATGTGGCGGTGCACCATCTTGTTGCAAGATGATTTTAGGATGTAAATGGCAAATTTGAGAGACAGCAAAGACTTGAATCATGACAAAATAAATTTCTTTTGTGACTGTAAATTCTGCCAGAAAGAAATGTCCGATCGCACGATCAGCCATTAAGTCTTATCCTACATTCATTTCAGGACTATCCCGGACATGTTCGATGAAGTGATGTGGATTCGCATACCCCAAAATTCTAACATTGTGGCGGTTGATTTTACCTGAACCATGAAAAATTGTTTCATCTGTTAAAACAATGTTTCGTAGGAAGTCATTATCTGCCTCTTGATGATTTAGCATGTCCACAGCAAAGTTAAAACGCTGTGGCTTGTCGTCCGGCTGTAAAACGTGCGATATCTTACTTTGTAGGCATGTAGGAGGAGTTTTGGCGTAAGGCTCCATGCACTGTTTCACGAGGAATTGCCAGTTCCTTCAAGGCTGTTCGTATCGATTTAGTAGGGCTATGTGAAAAGACTTCACGAATGCTTGGTCTTCCACATCTTGGCCTGTCAAGGACATTTCTAGTTTCCAGAAACTTCCTGTGCCAAGCTAATAAGATGCTATTACGACTTGGAGGAACTTTTCCAAAAACGAAATATTCTTTGCACTTGGATAACAGATTTCGTTGCAAAAATCCAACCAACACATATCGCTTTCTCTGTTCCAGTACACATTATTTTAACTAACCTCGCGATTGGATAAGTAGCGCCATCTAGTGATCTATTTGGGAAACAGCAAAAAAACTTTGTTAAGTTAGCAAAATGTGCAAAATTTATGTTCATATCCTGAATAGTTTTTTTTTTTCCTAAATATTTTTTAAAATATGTCAAGGACTTTTGAGACACCCTGTACACACACTTCCACCATTTTTAAAAGCAGCAAATAGTGTCCTGCATTTTTCTCGAAAATTATTTTATAGCAAAACTTCCGATAACGGCGAAGCCGTAATTATATTGACACGTGGCGTCATCTTTTATCTTTTTCGATAAAGTCTGAGCCAGTGCTACATCATGTTTACCAGATGGTTTTCCCGACTCGTGTGTAGAACATAGTGAGACTGTGCTCCACCCATCATTTTTCAGGAAATTTTTTCGATAAACGAAAACAAAAGTTCTGTTGGTGAGGAGGTTACATTGAAAACATATTGAATTAATATGTTGTTATGAGTTCTGAGACGCATTTTTACGGCAGAGAAACATTTGAGTATTTTCAACCACAGCTCATGTACAACCTTGAATTCTGCCTCCCGTGAGCTCAGTCTCCTGTGGCTCAGACGTATTTGAGCATGCGCAGATAGCACTCAGTTGGAAGCCAGCCGCCGCGCGTCGTTTGGTAGAAATTCATGGGAGCAATGCCACGGTGTCCATTCTCGTTTTGTGACCAGGAAAAAAACGCAATTGCGCTTTCTGCTCTGTCTTGCGTTAGTTAATGGATTATTTTAGTGCTATTCTTTTGTTTCATCAGTGAAACACTGCCATTGATATTCTAATTTCCTTGTATAAATAATGAAGTGCGAGAAGCCAAATGGTTGTCTTCTTGATCATTAACGCTGTTGATTATTTGCTGAAACATCGGTTCTTCTTACATTCGCCGGAACGTAAATGGGGAATTGTGGCTGCCCGGTGGCACAGTGGTCTAAGCGCTGGTCCCTGAACGTTCGTCCGGGTTCGAATCCCGGCGAGGGATGGATGTTGTGTTTGTCTTACGGCACTGACTCTCTCCCTTCCCTGGAGCCAGCGGCCATGAATTAGGGATGGGCGGCTGCTTATAGCCCAATGAGTTGCTCACGATGGTCGTTAAACCTCCAACCAAAAGAAAAAAATACAGATAGGCTCAGTTCTGATTGAGCCGTTAGTTCGGAACGTAGGATTGCGACTTCCAGGTCTGAGAGTTGAAATGAGCTAGTCGAGTATGGTTTCAAAGCGTTTATTTACTTTGTTGTAGCCAACACAGGTCTATGATATGAAAAGGAGCTCACATAATGTTTACAATTAAAGCTGGATACACTGCGAACACAAAGCAGATCGATACACTAATACTAATTACCCAACGTCTCGTCTGGGGACTGTCTCTGTCTTCTTGGGCTTCTTACATTCCTCATCTCTTGCTCTTGCCTCTCGTTTTGATTTTCTCCACTTTTGCTTGCGTTTATTCTGGGAATTTCGTGGCATTGTCGAAAATGTTAACCCGTTCACACTAAAACAATTTTTTTTTTAATTTTAGTTTAAACCACTGTGATATGTTCTTTATGTATATTTGAATAGATATCGTCGATAGTTTTAAAACGATACCACGCACAGTCGTTTTGCACTCACGGTTGTCCAGATAAGCCGCGATATTATCAAAAGTGTTCACCGGTTCACAAGAAAGCAATTTTTAAAATGTTCAGTTCAAACCACTGCTAAATGTTCTTCGTACACTGAAGAGCAATTGAATTAGAGACAGCTGGCGTTATGCAAATGTGGCGCTGTGGGCGGCCCTGTAAACGGAAACGACATGACATATGCAGCGATCCGACAATATAAGGAGTGATGCGACGGGAATCAGTAAGAGTCGGACGCAGTATTTGTAAGACGAAGGATCTTAGCTCAGTTGATCGTGGGCAAATTGTCGGGGCCCGACGAATGGGTCACTCCATCTCGGAAGTCGTGCAGGCACTGGAATTTTCACGAGCCACTGTGTCACGGGTGCACCGTGAGTACATCGAATCCGGTAAAACCACTCCTGGAAGGGTCAACTGCCGTTGACAACAGCGTGTGGATGAGCGGGGTCATTGTCGGCTAGCTCGCATTGTAAAAGCGGATAGACGGGCCACAGTGCAAGAAATCACTGGGCAATTTAACGCTGGTGCACAAAAACGTGTAAGCAGCTACACCATCCAGAACCATCTCCTCACTATGGGTACAGAAGCCATCGTCCCACGAGGGTACCGCTGCTGACCGCACATCACAGGGTGTAAAGATTAGCATGGGCGCGGGAACATCGCCACTGGAACCTAGACATGTGGGAAAATGTTGCCTGGACTGATGAGTCGAGATTCACGTTGGTGCATGCGGATGGCAGGATACGAGTCCGGCGCAAACCACATGAAGCGATGGATCCTTCTTGCCAGCATTGTACTCTTCAAGCTGGTGGGGGTGGCATTCTCGTCTGGGGACTGTTTACGTGGACTGAAATGGGAACCCTGGTACGTGTGATATCGTCCCTCATAGGTCAACGTTACCGGGCTATCCTGGACGACCATTTGCTCCCGTTTGTGTGTCTTCAACATCCCACTTAGGACCTCATCCTGCAACAAGACAATGCACCGTGCCATCGCTCCCGAATTGCATCCGAATAGTTGGATAAACACTCCACCGACGTGACCTCGCTTCCTTGGACAGCTAGGTCACCTGACCTCAATCCCATCGAACACATGTGGGATGCCATCGAGAGAGATGTTCGAGGCTCTGACCCCCTCCATTAAATCTTCGTGAACTGTGGGAGCTTGTTCAGGGGTCGTGGATCCGTATGGCTTCCCAACGCTTCCGGTGTCTTGTCGAGCCCATGCCGAGACGAATCGCCGCCGTCATCAGGGCGAAAGGTGGTGCTACACGTTACTAGACAGGTATCTCTAATTCAATTGTTCTTCCGTGTATATTTGAATAGATCTCGTCGAGAGCTTTAAAACGATACCACGCACAGTCGTGTTACGCTCACGGTTACCGAGATGGGCTGAGTCAAACGCGACGGCACACCCAAAAATATTGCTTCATCTCTCCTGCGCACAGTGAGCGAGGGGTGCGTCGCGCGCACGATGTATTGCGCAGTACGCGAATTGGACTCCATGCTGTTTACGAATTTTCTAACACGATTAGTGTGCTACACGTATTTTTAACGCTATAATGATTTTAATTGGGACCTATTTTTGTCACAGGCGGTCGGCAGTAGATCGCCCCTTACTATCCGCAGAGTTAGACGCAGTCTTATGTCAAAAAAAAAAAAAAAAAAGAGAGAGAGAGAATGCTTAGTCTTACTCCAGATCTAAAATTACAGCCAAAAATTTATATATAAAAATACTAAGGAATCAGGAAATTCATTTCTGAAATACATAACGAGAATGAATGAATATGCGGCTGTGACATAAGATAGCTGCAGTTTGCTTCCATCATTTATGGCATTTGGCCGAGAACATTCAGAAGCATGACGTGGCCTCTGCGTAGCAGGATAATTACTGAATATGGCTGTAAGGCAAACATAATATCCCAATTAGATTCCAGTCATAGGTGGCATATTGAATAGCAAAACGCGAAGAAGTAAAACGCTGTGGACGTATCATATCTCATATGATGTATGCGTTTTTGTAGCGCGTTTGAACTTGCTTTGCGAGAACATGATGAATTGGACTCATCTTCCAGTCTCGGACTTTTTTTTTTTTTTTGCTTTTTTGGTTTATTTTTTAGGTACTATTAAAGCCGCAACTGCCACATAGAGCTATTAAAAAGAGACTTGAAAGAAATTCACATTTATGGTATAGCACAATTGTTCCTAAACTTTCCTAACTTACAAACTTTTTCATGCGCCCCTTAATAGCAATTTAGAATACTGTGTAAAAACGGACACACCCCGGTAGCGCAGTGGTCGTCCGAAATGGGTTCGAATCCCAGTGAGGCATTGTGTTTGTCTTATGGCACTGGCTCTCTCCTTTCCCTGGAACCAGTGGCCCTAACTGATCAAATGATCATATGTAGAGGATTTTAGGAAGGGAGTGTCTGACCCCAGGTCTTAAACAGCCCTTTAGAAATAGGAAGCTAGGAGATTTGGGCTAAAGTGCCCGGTGCTGCCCCGGTGGCGCAGTGGTCTAAGCGATGGCCTCTGATCATTCGTCCGAACGGGGTACGGGTTCGAATCCCGGTGAGGCATGGATGTTGTGTTTGTCTTACGGCACTGGCTTTCTCCCTTCCCTGGAACCAGTGACCCTAAATTAGGGACGGGCGACTGCTTATAGCCCATTGAGTTGCTCACGGTGGTCGTTAAACATCCAATCAAAAAAAAAAAGTGCCCGATAGGAAAGTGACACGGAAGCGATGTAGAAAGGGGGAGGAAGACGCCCTTATTTATTACCGGGGGCCAGTACCCGGGGTCCGACGGCTTAACGTGCCCATCCGACGCACGGCGGATATTTATTGAATCGAGCGTTCGTACCTGCCTGGGATCGAACCTGAGGTCCTTTCCGCGGCAGTCACGAACGTTGCCCACTAGGCCACCCGCGGCCCAGTGGCCCTAAATTAGAGACGGGCGGCTATTTATAAGCCCACTGAGTTGCTCACGGTAATCGTTAATTCCCCTCCCACGCCAAAAGTGAAATTGTTATGAAAAGTATTTAAATATATGTTTATTTTATGGAAATGCATTGCCAATAATGAACAGTTATAATGGATATGGACACCAGAATAACAAGAAACGCTAGTTACCAATGTTAATATTTGCATATGTAAACAAATGATTTAAAATAATGGTTCTCCCACTTAATCCTTTAAGCGGCCGATTTATCTAAACCAATTGGTGCCCCAACTTTGCTTCCCTCCTCAAACAGAACTGTTGACATAGTGGCCGGGTTATACGAAAGCTATGGCAAAACTATTCTTTTCCCTCTCTCTCATCTCAGCAGAATCGACTATATATCCGTCGCGGGTAGTAAGTGCTTCATTATGGTTCTTAGTCTTGCAGTCTTAAAGTTTCTTAGTCTTATAGTATAGTCTATAGTCTGATTCCCTTATAGTACTTTATTCTCTGTTCCATGACTCAAGGAATGATTGGGAAGGACTAGTTCGCTTGACACGGTGTGACGTGCTTGCCTCGCAGGACGTACATGAGATAAAGGCAGATAGCAGCGAGAGCATACGTCCGCGTAGCTCAGCTGGGAGAGCGACTTATTCCGGAGTGAGGGGACCCGACTTCGATGTCCGGCGTGGACAAAAATGATGGATAAATTTACTTCGTTACATTGGCGCCCGAACTTCAAGAATGACCTGGCCATTAAAGTTCTTGCAATGGTGTGATGTTCTTTCCACACCGAGAGACAGGGAAAATAAGAGAATCCCTTCTTCAGCGCTTCGAAAAATAAATGCGTGTAATGTTACGTTCCACACACCAAGTTGACTGGGATTTCTCCCATGTACGCTCTTCAGCGGATGACTGCCTTCAGCGACACGTGGTCCCGGCTGGCCCGTGGGCCATGCCACCGGCCCTCTTTCGGGGAAGGGGGGGGAGATGTGGCGTGCCTGCCACGCAGGACGCATATGAGATAAAGTCAGATAGCAGCGAGAGCATACGTCCGCGTAGCTCAGTCGGGATAGCGACTTATTCCGGACTGAGGGAGAACCCGTATTCGATGTCCGGCGTGGACAAAAATGACGGAGAAATATACTTCGTTATAACGGACATCATGCCACCAGGTGGAAGCAAGTTTCTCAAACATCTTTTCTCTCCTTTCTTAGTTTCTTTGCCATTTTTGTTTAATTTTTTGGGAGAAAAGGTAATATGATAGGAAGGATTAAAGAAAATCATTTCCCTTAAATGACCACTTTGAATGACAGACCTAAAGGAAAAGCAACGCTTTGTGATGTGGAGGTTCACTCGTTCCTGTCGAGTTCAGCCCACGTCTTAGACAGCGAATATATATATATTCGTTCAAGCTGATTTCAAAGAATTTTACTAACCCTGATTTAATTCGTTTCAGCCGGTTAAAGGGAAGAACAAATTGCTATTTCAGTTTCTTAATGAGATGGATGTGCTCGTTTGACTTGACATAATATCTGAAAAGGTCGAAGCATTTTGTATACAGCAACACTCAGTAGTGGAAATCTACTGCTAGATTCCCAGTAGATATGTGAGGAAATTCCGTTATTAAACTTTAAAATGAAATACTCACATTCAGCTAAAGTCAGAGCTAATTTCTTTATTTAGAGACGAACAGTTCACACAAGCTGGCTTCATTAATTGTAATGTACACTATCTACCAACAAGTAATTGGACACCCCTGCAATCGACGATATCTGCGGTCCTGATACACGTCACGGCCGCCGCCGTTAAATATCGTGTGGGAAACAACAACGCAACCAGTCGCATGCAAGATGACACGCAGTTCGGAGCTCTCTGATTTCGAGAAAGATGTAATCGTCGGGTATCACAGAAATGGCCGATACATACGTGACATATCCAGCGAGTTGAAGTACCCAAAATCGACAGTGGCCCACGTGATTGGCAAGTGGAAGATGACAGGTGACTGTCGGAATGTGCCCCGACCCGGCAGACCCACAAAACTGGGAGTTAGAGACCGACGGGTGCTGGCCAAAGAAATTCGGAAGAACCGCACCAAATCGATGGGCCACATCCGCGAGGAGCATCAACAGGCATCCGGGAGTATTCTTTCGATGAATACCATCCTTAAGGAAGCCCATCTGCTCGGTTATCATGGATGTGCTGCCGCCCACAAGCCTTTGATCACCAAGTCCAATAGCGCTGCTCGGCTAACGTGGCGCAAAGAACGTCGACAGTGGACCGTTGAACAGTGGAAACAGGTTCTTTGGAGCGACGAATCAAGGTTCACCCTCTACCGTTCAGATGGCTGGGTCTGTGTTTGGCGTCTGCCTGAAGAACGCCTCCTGCCGGAATGTATTGTGCCAACTGTGAAGTTCGGCGGCGGTGGAATTATGCTATGGGGGTGTTTCTCCTGTTATGGCACGGGACCCTTGGTAGCAATTCCTGGTAGTCTCAACGCCGAAACCCACTGCACCATTTGGATGACCATGCGCTTCCTACGTTGTGGCAGTTTTACGGGGTGGACCCATGTTACTTTCAGGATGACAATGCCCCTGTCATGTTGCGAGGTCCACGATGGCTTGGTATGGTGACAATGGGGTTATTCGAATGGACTGGCCTGCGCAAAGCCCGGACCTTAACCCTATCGAGCACCTGTGGGACGAGTTGGAGCGTCGTCGTCGTCGTGGAGCGCCGTCCGAAATCGGTGAAGGAACTGACCTCTCTTCTCCAAGCCGAGTGGAAGAAAATACCGCCAGCCGTCGTACAACGCCTGGTTGAGAGTATGCCCCGGAGGGTCGCAGCTGTAATCGCCGCTCGTGGAGGCTCCACCAACTATTGAAGGTGAATAAACTTCGTTTTCCTTTGCTATCACAGGTGTCCAGTTACTTGTTGGTAGATAGTGTATAATGCATTGAGAACTGTTTTATTCAAATTAAATGCTCCCTTTCTTTTGGTGTCGAATCGCTTCCAGAATGTGGGTTTCCGCTGCATTCCGGCCCTTTTCCACCACTGGCAACACTTATTTCCTTTTCCACATTTTCGTTTGAGCGGCGGTTCTCCGACTTGATTCTCGCTATTGCAAAAGTATGCTTGAGACAAGTAACTGGCGAGTGGCGTTAAAACTCTCAGAGTTTTGCAGTCACACTTCCGAATAACGGTCACTACTCGGACCAGGAAAAAGTGACCGTTGCTTGGAGGAGGCCGTTGTCCGAAGGTTAGGCCTAAGTTTGTATAGTTAGTCCGTTGCGTTTGTACCAAAGCAGAATAAGTGTGCAAATCATATGCAGAAGCAACAACGAAAAGCCGTTGAAGTGCTTTCGCCAAATGCTGAATAAAACTCAGCGTAAAAATTAAATAACAAGATCATGGTGCTGAGTATTTTAAGAAAGCAGTATCTGCCGCCAGGTCTTAAATAGCCCTGAGAAATAGCAAGCTAGGAGATTAGCGTTAGAGTAAGCCATAGAAGAGAGAAAAATGTTAGACAGTGAGTGTGTAATTGCACATTTAGGTGGTCACACCAGTAAGCAGGAACCGTATTTATAAGGAACAACCCAAGAGATGCCGCCGCAAACGGACAACATTCCAGGCATCAACCACTCCTGCGGTCCCCGGGGGTCAACTGAAGCATACACGGGAGCTGGAGTTATTCCTATCTTACTCCTCTCGCCGACGTACCGAAGGAACTGCGTAAAATGCTAAGGAACAAGATGTCCGTTAGATATGCTTCGCACCTAGCTCGGTTGTTGGTTGACAGATGTTAGGAGGTTTCGTTGTTCAGTTGCTATCGTTAGTGTTAGACATACGGCAGCTGTTATGAACCAACCAAAATTTGCTGTTCCTCGGAGGTCACCGTTGTTCGGAGGTGTCCGTTAAAGGAGGTTTCACTGTGTATTGGTGTTTGCCGCTGTGGTAGTTTTTCTGGATACACCCACTTTACAGAGCTCTAAAGTTCAAGCAACCACATAGCAGGAAATCAGGTCTTCAAGATGAAATCTGGGCTAAGATCAATTAGCGCTTCCTCTTCTTGAGTTATGTAACAGTAGTGGGTGTAACCTAAACGGATACTATCTTATCGAGACGTTGCAATTCAAATCCTCTGGAAAGTATTTTTGAAAGTATGATTTCATTACTAAAAAATAATCCGCGATCAAGCATTTCAGGTCAACTGGTAGCTGAACCTCATTCTCTTTATAACGAAGTAAATTTCTCCGTCATTTCTGGTCTACGCCGGGATTCGAACCCGAGTCCGCTTATTCCGGAACAAGTCGCTCTACCAACTGAGCTACGCAGACGTTCATTCTGATTGCTATGTGCTTTATGTCGTGTGCGTCCTGCTGGCAAGTACGTCACATCCCCCCTCGAAAGAGGGCCGGGGGCATGGCCCACGGGTCAGCCGTGACCATGAATCGTTGCAGGCAGCCATCCACTGTAGAACGTGCACTTGAGAACTCCCAGTCAATCTGGTGTGTGGAATGCAACATCACACATTTTTATTTTTCGAAGCGCTGGAGAAGGGATTCTCTGATTTTTCCTATCTCGCGGTGTGGAAAGAACATCACACCATTGCGAGATCTTGAACGGTCGGGTGGTCCGGATAGTTCGGGCACCATTATAACGAAGTAAATTTCTCCGTCATTTCTGGTCTACGCCGGGATTCGAACCCGAGTCCACTTGTTCCGGAATAAGCGGACTCGGGTTCGAATCCCGGCGTAGACCAAAAATGACGGAGAAATTTACTTCGTTATATCTTCCAGAAACATTTTCAACAGTGGACAGCTCTCAGTTCTTCCATTCATCTCTTGAAATTTTGTCTTACACAGATCCACTGTTTTAAATGCATTTACTTTATCACAGAGTCGTAGCACGTGGGTCTCATTATCATGCAATACTCTACAATAGTGATGGACCTTTCGTGAACGATTCGTTCACAACGAATGAATCTTTACCCTGAATGGTTCGATGTCATGGCTGTGAGCTATCATTCAATCAGCCATTACTGCAATGCACATTGAAGTCCTAGCGTGTTTAACTCTCTTCCGCCGAACGATTTCAGAAAGGAATTCCCAATAAGAAATGCCGAGAACTGATAAGCGTCAACCGTTATGTGAGGGAACAATCAGCAGTCAGCTAGGAAATAATGGTGACACTCAAGAATGGGAATGATACGTGAATGTCATTTCATTTGAAAAGTGTGCACGAATTGTTCCTCTTGGCAAATCATGACTGGGGAACGGTTGAGGATCTCCCAGTCTTGTGGACAGTTTCCCAAAATGGAGTAGGCCCAAGAAGAAAGACAAGCAGACCGATTCGTTCCTCATCCGCATCTAAGTTGTATGACTTGGCGGAAACCTATGTCTTTGGTCACTCAATCACAGGATCGGCGAATTCAAATTATGCACCAATCAAAAGAAAGTGGGCGGGCCGATGGCCGAGTGATCTGAGGAACGGATTGCAGATCAGTCTTCTGAGATCGTCCGGTCTTTGGACAGCGATCCAAAGGTGGCCCGAGCCCGATTCCTGGGTGAGACATGGACGGTGCGGTTATCGGCTGGAGCCGGCCCTGTCCCTTTCCAGAAACCGGAGACCATAAATAAATAACAAGCGTGTGCTCATAGCTCCTCGAATAGTTCGTGGTGGTCGCTAAGCATCCAAAACAAAATAAAGAAAGTGCATCACCTGATAAGGACTCGTCTGAGCACTGGCTTGTGGCAATTCATCCGAGATGAGTGCGGGTTCGAATCTTGGGGAGGCATGGGTATTATGTTTATCTTACAGCACTAACTCTCACCCTTATGGGCGATCGAGTTGTTCACAGTAGTCGTTAAACCCCCAAACAAAAGAAATCATCTAATATACAAGAACAGCAGATAAGGTTCACTGGAAAGGATTGAAAAGATAAGAAGAAAATCCTGTTGAGAAACTCAGGGCCGATGGAAAAACGAGCGCACAGCTCCACTTCTGGAAAAGTGTTTTCCATCAGCAAATGGATTATTTCCAGCTTTTCAGTGTGAGAGCTTGTTAGGAAACTAGTGATAGATGTCGTGCGATCTTTCTGAAAACAGACAGGTTTGTGAAAGCAAAATCGTATGAAATTTCAGCTTTCAAGAATCAGGAAGAAACAGCCCTTCTGACTGTTCCTCTTTTCCTGGTTTAGGAGTTTAACGTCCATCGTGAGCAACTCAATGGGGTTTAAATCGTCGGCCGTCCCTAATTTGGAGCCACTGGTTCCAGGAACGTGTTCTGTTGTTCTTTTTCGCATGCATACCTAACGTGGTTAGGTATGATCGAAAGATGCGACTTCCATGCAAAGCCCATTTCGAACTGACTGAATGTCTCCCCAGAGGCTCAGCAGTACGAGGCATTAGCTACTGCTCATTCGTCACAGACGGGCCAGAGTTCGAATCTCGTTTAGGCATATATAGTGTGTTTACCTTAAGGCACTGGCTTTCTCCGTTTAGCAGCCCTGAATTATGGACTGGTGACTGCTTAAAATCTATTATGTTGTACTCACGGTAGTCGTTAAACACCCAAATAAAACTGACTGAGAAGTGTTCTATTAATGTTTACACAAATGTAACAAGAGGAAACTGATTACAGTAGATTCTGGTTAATTGGGCCATGTGTTAATCGGGACAGCCGTTTATTTTGGACAATTCTTGAACAACATCCCAAATTAGTTTTTTGGGGGATAAGGCTTTGCATAACTGGGTCAGCCGCTTAATTGGGCCAAAGTGTTCTAGCGCCAATGAGGCCCAATTAACTGTAATCTACTCTATTTGAGAAAAGTGCATCGATTTAGTAGAACCCATACTGATTTGGGCTGTGAGCATATAAAAACTTTTTGTTAGTCTACGGCTTGTGATATCTAACAGAAGAAGTTCTGCAGAGACCCGGTGTCGCAATGACCTAAGTGCTGGCTTCTCATCTTTTGTCCGAGATCAGTCCGGGTTCGAATCCCGATGAAGCATGGATGTTGTGTTTGTCTTACGACACTGGCTCTCTCCCTTCCCTAGAACCAGTGACCCTGAATTAGGGACGGCAACTACTTGTAGCACATCGAGTTGCTCACTATGGGCGTTAAACTGCCAAACAAAAAACAAAGGGGCACAGTAGCAGCTGCAAGGCAACCCACAACATCGTCAACTGCCACTTTTTTTATATTGAAGGTCTAATGACCACCGTGAGCAACTCAATGGGCTATAAGCAGTCACCCGTCCCTAATTTAGGGCCACTGACTCTAGGGAAGGGAGAGAGCCAGTGCCGTAAGACAAACACAACATCCAATCTTCAACGGGATTCGAACCCGGACCCTTCTCGGACGAACAGTCATAAGCCAGCGCTTAGACCAGTGCGCCACCAGGGCAGCGTTACTCTTTCATGGCACTATCTCACTAGTTCTACATCCTTAAAGTATTCAGTGAAGGACAGTTGACGTAGCCCAATGTTCTAGGTGGCGGCACAGTTGCCACTGTGCCCCTTTAATTCTTTTTTCAGATATAAAATCTTTAAGAAATAAACCGAAAGAAATGTTTTACTTTATTTACTTAAAAGCAACGCATGCTACACTGGTTTCCATAAATTAAGCAACAAATGGAAAAATCATTATAACTCAAAAAGTATGTAACCGATTCAGATGAAATTTGATGGTAAGCTTTATCAGACCAAATGCAACAACAACAAAGAAAAACATGGAACATGTGATACAAAATATTTGTATGAGTGACGCAAATATGAAAATACAGAAATATAGGTATCGAGATGAAATAGGAAAAGGAACTTCAATACGGAGTGTGGCTACGCCGAACAGCAATACAGGCCCAACAGCGATGTTCCATGTTGTTAATTATGGTGTCGAGTAGTTCCGTGGGTAGCTGCGTCCATTAATACAGACATCTGACGTGGACCAAGAAAATCAAACGGAAGTCATCGCTCTTTCCGCGTTTATAAGTAAGTCGAGGCTGCTGTGGTGCAGTGGAAGCATATTCGGCGCGTAAATGGAAGACCCTAGGTTCGAATCCCGGTGGCGGCCAATGAGAATTTTTACGTGACTCACTTATAAACGGGGAAAGAGCGATTATCTCTGTTTGATACTGCGTCCATTGCTCGAGCAAAGCAGTGCGGAACCCCTGTAAGATTCTGGGAGGCGGCTGGAGGCCAGCAAGACGCCTCCAGAGCGCATTCCAGACATGCTCAATGGGATTCAGATCGGGAGAGCGTGGTGGCCACTCTATGTGGACTATAGTCTCCTGTTCCAGGTACTGATGCACAAGACAAGGTGTGTGAGGGGGAGGGGCGTTATCCGCCTGCAGTACAAATGTATCGCCGATTGCGGCTGCATACGGACGAACAATAGGGTCCAGGATGTCGTCTCTATACCTCTGAGTATTGAGGTCTCCATGGGGCAACAAATAGAGGTTGGTACGGTCGCCTAACGATATGCCTGCCCACAACAGAACACTACCACCACCATACGCGTCCCTTTCCTGGATATAAGAGGCAAGACAGCGAGTACCGGCCTTTCCCCTGATGTAAACTCGGCGAGAATCACTCTGTAAACAGTATGGCGACTCATCAGTGAACAGAACGGACTACCACTGATTTTGAGCCCAGTTAACATGCATTCGTGCCCAATTGAAATGTTCTCTCCGGTGGCAGGGGGTGAGGGGCACGCATAATACCGGTCGCCGAGCATACAGACCTACATGAAACCTTTTGCGCACCTTCGAAGCTGATACCGTCCGTCCGATGGCTGCCGCAAGCACAGATCTGAGATGAGTCTGTGTAGTCATTCTGTTCCGCCGAGGCTTGGAACTGCTGCCACATCCTGCTGACCAGAGAACGATCGACGTTGAGCCATCTTGCGACGTCCGCCTGCCGTTGCCCTGCGTCTAGTCGGCCTAACGCTCTGTAGCGTAACTCCGCTGGTAAATGACGTTTCGAAGCCATGTTAACAAAATCGCTATCTCGAAATCTTGTCATTCACCGCCGCACATAACTCCCTCTGAAACAGCTGGATTTAAGTTCTTGCGTATTTGCATAAAGCGTTGCCAGCACCACCCATTTGCCTTCCGTACATCGACGCTGTATGCCTTCGCCCGTAACATATGCAAATTTCGTGCAATTTGAGCGATATTTCGCCCAAATTATCGCGATTTTTTGGTTTGTTGCTTAATTTATGGAAACCAAATACAGTTCACGGTAATTTATGCTGATTATAAATTAATGTTAGTAGAAGCCGTAGGCGTAGTATAATCGTTGTCAGTAGTTGTTGTTAAAATTGTTTCTGAAGAAATCGTTCTTCAGAAAAAAAAATTCCAAACTCCTTAGTTTCCTTGTTATAAATCTGGCAATACGTCTCTGTTGTTGCTCATGTTCTTGTCTAGATTGAGATTGATTTTTTTTTTTTTTTGATTGGAGGTTTAACGACCACCGTGAGCAACTCAATGGGCTATAAGCAGTCGCCCGTCCCTAATTTAGGGTCACTGGTTCCAGGGAAGGGAGAGAGCCAGTGCCGTAAGACAAACACAACATCCATGCCTGACCGGGATTCGAACCCGGACCCCTTACGGACGAATGATCAGAGGCCAGCGCCTTAGACCACTGCGCCACCGGGGCGGCAGATTGAGATTGCATCGGCGGTGTAAAGGTTTGAGACGTAATACATTCATTATCCAGCGAAGCTGTGAAGACTGATGATGTACATTAGTATCCTATGCTCGATGTGAAAATTTGGATTGATAACTTCAATCTCCATCTGTTCTTGCGCTTCAAGCTACATTTGTGTAGTTGAAGGGAAAGGTTGTGGCTCTAGAGTCGAACTAAGGTAAAACGCATCCTTGTGCGAGGAATTTTGACGCTCCCTACATTCTTGTGATCTTTCGGTTGATGACTTAGGATTTCTCTCGTTCCCCTTTTAGGATTTCTCTCGTTCCCCTCTAGCCGTTTCTTCAACTTTCGTCGGTTCTTATAGTAATTTTTCCTGAATTTTAGTGGCATTTCTGCATTTTCGTCACCCAATTTTTTTATCTAATAAATAAATAAATTTTAAATCCACTTTATTTGGGTTTATCATATACGTCCGTTACCTCTGATTGTCAGTTACGGAATGCAGGGCTGAGGTCATCGGTATCATTCTGTATTCACTAGTTATCAACCTTAAAACGGCGTGTGGCGAAACAAAATCACGCGAAATTTAGCTTAACTTTCTAACGCTACTGTATCGAAAGGTTTAGAGGTTGAGGACTGAACCTTATTTTCTCGTAAAAGAAACTCTATAAACTATCTAATGATGTATTATTTATTACTGTACGATTATGAGTTTGGAAGATATAAGCGTTCAAAGTGTGATATGTTTTCGTTGTGTCCATGCTCCCCATGTTACCCCTTACCCAGGGCGGAGAAAGACGTACAGTAGTTCTACGTCAAAACAAAACAAAGGCATATTTGTCCTAATGATAACATTCTTTGAAAGATTGAAATATGTTCGAAATGCAAACTTCCTAAGACCAATGGCAAGAATATCAGGAAAATGAAAGAGTACCATTCCTCATTTTGAAATAACAGTACACTACATACATAAAGTTTCGAGTACATTTCTTTTTGTTTCGGAATCAAGCGGGCACCATGAGTAACACTACGGACTACGGTAAGTTGCCGCGTACCTCAATCGAAGCTACTATTTCCAGGGGAAAGACGGGGCCAACAACTGCAGTGAGGGGCGCCACTTATGCCTCATACTGGCTCGAAGCCTGTCCCATTTCGGACGAATAGTCAGAAGCCAGCGCTTCGGACCACTGGGCCACCGGGGTGGCTCTTTTTATTGCTTCTTACTGCTAAGGCAGATGGAGAATCTTTCGCATAAGAACACAAGTGAACGGACTTTCACAAGCGAACGGTCTTTTTCTTCTTGTCCTAAAGAAGATTCACGAAATAATCTTCTTTAAGGTGGATCCACCTAAAATCTTTGCCTTGTGTTTCCAATGGGCAAACTTCTGTAGCCATTTTCTTCACAATTAAGGCGTTCCCAAGGATGAAAATTTGAACATCGATAAAAATAATTTCATATTATAGCATAGTATATTTAATAGTTTCTAAAACGTAACCATAATTGCTACCCCTTTGATTTTTTCAGATATAAATTTTTTATGAAAGAAAACGAAAGAAATGTTTTATTTTATTTACTTAAAAGCAACTTATATTATATACAATTCATAGTAAGTACGACGATGTAGTTTCTGAAGAAATCGTTCTTCAGAAACAATTTTTCGAACTCCTTACCTGCTTTGTTGTAAATTTGGCGATACGTCTCGGGCCTAATGTACTCTTCTTGTTGCTCTTGTTCTTGTCTAGATTCAGAATACACTGGAGGTGTAAAGGTTTGAGACGTAACGCATTCATTATCCAGCGTAGCTGTGGAGACTGGCGATGTACATTGGTATTCCATGCTCGGTGTGAAAATTTGGAACGATGACATCAATCTCCATCTGTTCTTGCTGTTCGGACCAATTTGTGCAGTTAAAGTGGATGGTTGGGGTTCTAGAGTTGAACTCCGGTGAAACGCATCCTGGCGCGCGGAATTTTGATGCTCCCTACATTCCCGTGAACTTTCACTTGATGACTTAGTGGGCCTTTTCGGATTTCTCTCGTTCTCCTCTAGCTGTTTCTTTAACTTTCGACCGTTCTTAGTGTAATTTTCCGTGGATTTTTGCCGCATTTCTAAATTTACGTTACCAATTATTTTTTTCTAAAAAAATAAATAAATTTTAAATCCACTTTATTTTGGTTTATCAAATACGTCCTTTAGCTCTGACCGCCAGCTACGGAATGCGAGGCTGAGTCATCGCTATCATTATCTATTGACTAGTAATCAACCTTAAACCGCGTGGGGCGAAACCAAATCACGCGAAATTTAGCTTAACTTTCTAACGCTACTGTATCGTAGCGTTAAAGGGTGGAGGGTTGAAGCTTTGTGACGTACTACACAAGCGAAAACATGTTTCAAGACGACAAATCTGCAGCGAGACATTCTGTCCGCAGTTGGGAGAGCGACTTACTCCGGAGTGAGGGGGACATGAATTCGATGCTCGTCGCGGACAAACTTGTGTTTTCAAATTGGCGCCCAATTGTGGAAAATGGATCCACTGGCTGTTGGGTTCTTCGAAAAATGTGTGAGGTTTGTTCCACACATTGTCTAGAATTAATGAAAAATTCCTACTTCGCTTCAAAAAAAAAAAAAAAAAGAGGATATGATGTGACGTACTACAGAAGTGTAAACATGTGACGACAAATCTATAGCGAAACACTCTGTCCCCGTAGCTCAGCTGGGAGAGCGACTTACTCCGGAGTGAGGGGGGACACAAATCGATGCTCGTCGCGGACAAACTTGTGTTTTCACAACTTGTTTTGTTATAAATAGTACTCTGTAAACTATCTAATGATGTATTATTTATTACTCTACGGTTGTTAGTTTGGAAGATATAAGCGTTCAAATTGTATCATGTTTTCGTTGCATCCGTGCTTCCGATGATACGTCCTATCCAGCAAGGAGAAAGACGTAGTTCTACGTCAAAATAAAATGTTTTTCGCTAAACATTTGATTTCGACTCTGGCTTTATTGAAAAAGGGCACGATTTAAGTTTTAGATGGCACATGCTTGCTTTACGGCTTTGATTTTGCCAGATTTTCGGAAACAGAAACTTTAAATTGGGTATGAGCCCCTCCTGTTTAATGCCCTTGATCTCACAAAAGTCAAGAAATGAGAGTTTATTTAGTGAATTATCATCGGAATTTTTGCCAGTATTCCTGTCTTCTCCTTCTTTCGAATATTTCCTGAGGCTTTAATGAATTATCAGTTTTGTATTATGAAGAGCAAATATTTGAGGCTTTAATAGTCAGTAAGGAAAGTAAACATTTGCTCTTTAGGTCATGGGATGTTCTTTTGCTCACACTTAGGGTTGAAAAGCATGCGTAATTACGTCTTCGGCGGAGGATCGCAGTGAAATAAAGCACCCCAGAATTGTACTGGCAAGCTACATCTATCTCTAACTCAAAGATTTTAATTTATTTTATTAACAGTTCTCCTTAATTAAAAGTATACTATCCGGTTCAGAGTGAGAAGCAGCAGTTCTTTTTCCTCTATTCTGATCAGAGCCTATGCGGTTTCATGCATGAAATAAGTGTAGACTGCAGATATTTTGAGGATTTTATTGGAACCTACTATACAAATTTTGTAATTAAAGAATTTAAACGTTTTGGGCCGCGATGAAGATGAACACTGGTTTCCAAAGATTAAGGAACAAAATTAAATTCAGAAATGTCTAGAAAACTATAAAACTAAGACGTTTTCACATGAAATTTGAGGAAAACGCATAATTTAATATGCTCTTTCATATTGTGTGTGCAAAATAAGAAAATTAAGTATTAGTTAACAGACAAATATTATAGCAAGTAAGCATACCTTTTTACAAGGCGTGCCAAAACGAGATTGCTAAAGTGAGTCAATATGGAATGTGGTAACCCATTATAGCAATACATGTTTCACAGATACGTTTCGTGTTCATATTGCGAGTGTCCAAAACCTGTCGTGAAATGTCGAACATCGCTCCATCAAGGCGCTTTAAAGCTCCTGCATGCCTGGAAGAGATTGTTGAAGGATTGCAACATGCCTCTGCGAAGCATCCCAAGCCTACTCAATAGTGTTGAAGTCCAGGAGACAAGCTGGCCACTCCATATGGTTGTTGGTGTTTTCCACAAGATACCGGACAACAATTCTGACTCTGAGAGGACTTGCAGTATTCTCCTGTAAGATAAAGTTTTTGCCAATTGTTCCTGTTTGTATCCTAACAAAGCGTTCTAGGATTTCTTTTTTTTTTTTTTTTTTTTTTTTTTTGGTTGAAGGTTTAACGACCACAGTGAGCAACTCAATGAGCTATAAGCAGTCGCCCGTCCCTAATTTAGTGTCAGTGGCTCCAGGGAAAGGAGAGAGCCAGTACCGTAGGACAAACACAACATCCATGCCTCACCGGGATTCGAACCCGGACCCTTCACGAACGAATGATCATAAGCCAGCGCTTAGACCACTGCGCCACCGAGGCTGCCTAGGATTTCTTCCCCATACAGACGAGCATTCACAGAGCCGGTTTGAAGCATGTAGAGATTTGTGCGCCGCCGAAAGGTACAGCTAACCACGCCATAATACTACCACCGACACCGTAAGTGTCTCTCTCTAAGATGTTTAATGGGTGATGGCGTGTTCCTGGTTTTGTCCAGATAAGCCTTCGTCTGGATCCCATCATGACAGCAAATCTGGATTTCTCCTTCGAAAGAATATAGCTCTACTGATTACCAGTCTAGCTGACATGACTGACACCAACTAAGGCTTCTGTTTTATGTGGAGAGGTGAGGAGATGCACATTATTAGTCTCATAGCATACCGTCGGTGTTAACGAAGCCTGCTGCGTACCATGGAACAAATATTGTTTGCTGTTGCTGCCTTAAAATTGGATAGGTTTTGCATTTGTTTTGCCTTTGAGCACATACCATCACACCGTGGTCATCTCTTGAAGTTGTTGCCCGAGGTCTTTCATTACTAAGCATTCTCGATGCCGGATTCGTCCTACGGAAAGTGGCCTAAAACCGATGGACTACGGAACGACTCATGACTACTTTGGCTTGAAACTCTCCGGCTTCGAGCCTTACAATGGCTTTCCATCTTAGTGATTCCCCTTAATGGTGTGTAGGCAATGTCGCTATAATAGCAAAACGCAAACTTCGAAAGCAACATACTTTTCTTCTTGCAATCCAGAAGCGAAATTATAATGAATATGACTTCTGCTACTAAGCTAATTAATTATAGTGAATATAGCTTTCACTAATATTATAATGAATTCAATGCTTGTACTAAACTAAGTATAATGCTTTATAATGCTTCTTCTAATGCTTCTGCTACTAGTTTCTTCTAGTAATGGTTGTTGTTTGTTAATTACATCATGAATAAACTTCCCTGCTAGTAGTGTAGTAACAATAATGAACAAGCTTATAACTGGTAGTAATGTTGTAGTAGTAATTAAGATGAATAAAGTCTTATGCTGGTTGTTACTAATAACACTAAATGAAATAAACCTAACAGCCAGACAGAGATCTGACAAAACTATGAACTGAGAAAGACGTACTTACGAAAGCAATCTTTTATTTGGTCAACTTTTCGCTCTCACATAAACGAAGATCTCTTTACAGATAAACCACAGTTCACTTCGTACAACAACAAACGCTCTCTTTCACATAAACCAACGCTCTCTGACACATAAACAACAGCTCACCCTACGCACATCAACAAAAAGCTCTCTCCTGGTATCGTTGAACGCGCCTATTTATACTGGCTACCACCACGTCATGACTTACACTCATTGCCAGATCTCATTCAGCGGGTGAAATAACATCTCGTTCAGTAAGAAGATAATTTACATAGTAAAATAAAATAACCAGAAATAGTAAAAATCAAAAGGAAAGTGAATCGAGAGTATACGTTACAAAATGACAAGGCCGCCCCGGTGGCGCAGTGGTCTAAGGCGTTGGCCTCTGATCATTCGTCCGTAAGGGGTCCGGGTTCGAATCCCGGTCAGGCATGGATGTTGTGTTTGTCTTACGGCACTGGCTCTCTCCCTTCCCTGGAACCAGTGACCCTAAATTAGGGACGGGCGACTGCTTATAGCCCATTGAGTTGCTCACGGTGGTCGTTAAACCTCCAATCAAAAAAAAAAAAAAGTGAAGACGACAAGTTTCAGGTGCCTGCTCTTAACTTAAAGCTGATTTACATATTTAGATGTTCCTTAAGCTTAATTTGATAGTTTCCGACACCCATGTCCTCAAACCAATCTGCAACAACGTGAGTAGTATGAAAAATGCGCGTTGTGCTTCTAGTAGAGGTGTAGCTTTTCCTCAAAATTCCGCCACAATATTATTAGCGCACAATTCCTCAGAACGTCTAGGTAGAGATCAGCATTCACGGTGCTTTCCAAAAACGCCAAATAAGCCCAAGGTGAACAGCGAAAAATCGCCCCACAACATCACGCTGCCTCCGTCAAACTTCATAGCAGGGACGATACTCTCCGGACGGTACCTTTTCTTCTGACATCCGCCAAACCCAGGAACGACCATCAGACTGGTAGAATGTGTGCAGTTCCTCGTCAGTGCAAAACACAGTGTTACATTGGTCTACAGTCCGAGACATTGCTTATATCACGCTAATTGGCTTGTGGTATTAGTGGAAATGATTTTTGGCTTCTGGATGGCTGGTCGATAGTGAAAGTCATATCGTGCAGCATCCTGCACGTGCGTGATTTGAGACAATGTTGATTTGCCTTCTGAGCGCACAGTCTTTTGCAGAACTCTCCCGTCACGTTCTGTTACCTTTGTAGGTTTACCGTGTTCGTTTCTACGCAGATTAAGCCTCAGTACGCTGCCATTTGTATAACACATCCTCTACCATCGGCCTAGGAACATCACTAAATTATCACGTATAGCGCGATTCCTTATGTCGGACCTCGTGCAAGAAATCATAAAATTCTGTCAATCTAGGGATCTTGCATTTACAGTCATGCTATTGTCTCATCATAGCCTTATGAGCATACTAATAGTTGGGTCTTTGTTTGTGCTTGCGTGGCATTGAATTCACTGTGTGACGTATACTCAAATTTAACATTACTTTTTAGTTACTTTCTCTATGTAAATTTGAGTTCATTTTCCTTTAGCGTTTTTCAAACTTAACGTTATATTTTCTCTCTCGCATAGTTGGCAATACCTTGAGGTCAGAACGTATGACGTGTTTATGTATCCGATAAGAACGGGAAGATACACACTGAAGAGCAATTGAATTAGAGACAGCTGGCGTTATGCAAAATTGGAGCTGTGGGCGGCCCTGTAAACGGAAACGACATGACGTATGCAGCGATCCGACAATATAAGGAGTGATGCGACGAGAATCAGTAAGAGTCGGACGCAGTATGGGTAAGACGAATGATCTAAGCGCATTTGATCGTGGGCAAATTGTCGCGGCTCGACGAATGGGTCACTCCATCTCGGAAGTCATGCAGGCACTGGGATTTTCACGAGCCATTGTGCCACGGGTGCACCGTGAGTACATCGAATCCGGCAAAACCATCCCTGCAAGGGCCAACTACTGTGGACCACAGCGTGTGGATGAGCGGGGTCGTCGTCGGCTAGCTCGCATTGTAACAGAGGGTAGACGGGCCATAGTGCAAGAAATCCCTCGGCAATTTAACGATGGTGCAAAAAAACATGTAAGCAGCCACACCATCCAGAACCATCTCCTCGCTATGGGGTACAGAAGCATTCGTTCCACGAGGGTACCGCTGCTGACCGCACATCACAGGATGCAAAGATTGGCATGGGCGCGGGAACATCGCCACTGGACCCTAGACATGTGGGCAAATGTTGCCGGGACTGATGAGTCGAGATTCACGTTGGTATATGCGGATGTCAGGATGCGAGTACGGCGCAAACTACATGAAACGATGGATCCTTCTTGCCAGCAGGGTACTCTTCAAGCTGGTGGGCATGGCATTCTCGTCTGGGGACTGTTTACGTGGACTGAAATGGGACACCTGGTACGTGTGACATCGTCCCTCATAGGTCAACGTTACCGGGCTATCCTGGAAGACCATTTGCTCCCGTTTGTGCGTCTTTAACATCCCACTAGGGACCTCATCCTGCAACAAGACAGTGCACCGTGCCATCGCTCCAGAATTGTATCAGAATGGTTGGATGAACACTCCACCAACGTGGCCTTGCTTCCTTGGCCAGCTAGGTCCCCTGACCTCAATCCCATCGAGCACATCTGGGACGCCATCGAGAGAGATGTTCTAGGCTTTGACCCCCTCCATCAAATCTTCGTGAACTGTGGGAGCTTGCTCAGGGGTCGTGGATCCGTATGGCTTCCCAACGCTTCCGGTGTCTTGCCGAGTCCGTGCCGAGACGAATCGCCGCCGTCATCAGGACGAAAGATGATGCTACACGTTACTAGACAGGTATCTGTAATTCATTTGCTCTTCATTGTATAATGTTTGAGTGGCAGCAAACGTGTGGATGGTGGATGTTATAATCGTGGAAGAAGCGTTGTTTAATTGAAGTTTGATCTATTTGAAGGCCGCGTGTTATATCTTTAGTGTTGGTGTTTTTCCTTAACCAAGTGTTCTGATTATCAACTCACATTAGTTAGATTAAGTTAATTGGGTTGTAGTTGTGCTTTCGTGAAAGTGCCAAACGAGTGTTGGCTGAATGAAGACTAACCATAAGTAACCTTTTCTTGAACTTTCTTGGGTGACTCCTGGTTCACTGTAACTGAAGTATTTAAGGACTGATTTATGTACTTTTCAGTCAGCTATATATAAAAGAACATTACAACCTACCTGCTGATATCATGCCGTTGTATTGCGCAATCTCAGTGGTCAATGTGCGACGTGCCGGAGCTTCGACTTCGAATACATCGTCATCGGACATTACTTTCTTTCTAACCCAATATCTATTGGGTTGTCGGAAAAGTCATGAAGTATTTTAACCATGTTTTGCAAAGGTCCTTTATTGATAGAATGAACTAAGATCAATCAATGATATAATGCCCGTTTTGTTCGATAACCTTTTGCCATCTTTCAGTGAGCTGCAGAATACCTCGTTCGTAGAAGAACCTGTCTTTCGTGGCGAAAAACTATACAAGGTGCTGATTTACAGCCTCATCTGAATTGAACGTTATACCAAGCAAGGACTGTTGAACAGAGCGAAACAAGTGGAAGTCTGACGGCGCAAGGTCAGGCGAGTATGCTGGGTGTGGCAACACATCCCACCCAAGCTCCAATAATTTTTGGCGGGTGATCAAACTTGTTTGTGGTCTCGCGTTGTCGTGATAGAACACAACACCTTTACGATGAACTAGCTCTGGACGTTTCTGGATTATGGATTTGTTCAAACTGTCTAATTACCGACAGTACACATTCGAATTGATTGTTTGGTTCCGTGGTAGGAGCTCAAAAACACGACACCTTTAAAATCCCACCACACTAACACCAGAACCTTCCGCTGATGAATGTCTGCTTTGGATGTCGTTTGAGGTGAAGCAGCACGTCGGCACCAAGACCGTTTACGCAGCACATGGTTGTACACAATCCACGTTTCATCACCAGTTATCAGTCGCTTCAAAAAAGGATCGTTTTCCTCACGTTTAATGAGCATATCGCAGATGTTTATACGCGCCGTCAATTGAGCTTCTTTGAGTTCCTAAGGAACTTGCACATCGAGCTTGCTTACGTATACCAGCGTCTTCAGGTGGTCGTGAACGCTTGAATGATCGATGTGCAATGTGTCTGTAATCTCTCGTGTCGTGTAACGTGGGTTTGATTCGATCAATGCCTAGATTTGGTCGTCATCAACCTCGTTTGGCCTCCCGGACCGAGGAGCATCGTTGAGGTCAAAATCACCAGCACGGAATTTTGCGAACCACCGCTGGGACTGACGTTGTTGTAGAACATTATCACCGTACACTTTACGCAACTTTTCACAAGCTTGACGCGTGTTCTTCCCTTTACGAAAGTAAAACAGTAAAATATGGCGAAAAGGCACAGTTTAGTCTTCCATCTTCAACTTGATGTCAAATCTCCGCAAATCAACCAAATCGCTCACTATTCCTTTTAGACTGCAGCTAGAACTAGCACCTGTCGAATGCCATAGCGATAACAAAGCTGAGCATGCCTCTAATACTTCCAAAACCGCCCAACCGCCATCGGGTGCCAAAATCCGTCATGACTTTTCCGACAACCTAATAGTATCAAAAACATTAATGAGAAAAACAAGCGTAGAATGAGAACGAGCCCGTCTGGTTTATTTTTTGGCTCTTGATATTCATTTCAAGGTAAAGTTCCTGAATTGGTTATGTGATTTCAGTTAAGCATACGTACACCTGCTAAAATAAAATATACGCAGAAAAGGTCCTTTTTTTATTGAAAACATCCATAAGGCTCTCACGGATGCCTTTTTTGTTGAGTGTTCAGAAGCGCTGGTTTCTGACTATTCGTCCGAGAGGAGTTCGGGTTCGAATCCCAGTGAGGCATGAATATCGTGTTTGTCTTACGGCACTGGATATCTCCCTTCCCTGGAATCAGTGGCTCGAAATTAGGGACGGGCGACTGCTTATGGATGCATACCCCGAATAAAAATGGTACGGGCTTAAAAAAAAGGCCATGTCTTTTTTGATCAAGGCTCCTAGTAAGCTCTGGACTCAGGAAAAAATGTGTAACTAGTAGAAATTTGAAACAGCTGAAAAGTCTCGATATGGATATGTCGGGCGAAGGAGAGGAAAATGTAAACACTGCCTTACCATTACTATCCGGGCACGCCTTTATTGATAGTTGTGTCGTACTACAGAGATAAAGCACGATTAAGACGACAAGTCTGCAGCGATACATTCTGTCCGTGTAGCTTAGTTAGGGGAACAACTTACACTGGAATGCGAGGGTGCGATTTCGATCTCGTCATGGGGAAATTTGTGTTTTCAGAAGGTAGCTTAAATCAGTGGCAATTAGCCGTTACAAGATGAAGTGCGTAAGCGCCAGCCAACACGTAAATGGGCAAGAAATGCATTTGCCATTGCATGCTGTATGATTTTCTTCGCGGAAAGACTCCCGCAAGTTCTGTAAGGGACATTACCAGTGTGTACCCCAATGCCATACCAAATCGTCAGTGCTGCTATTGGTTCGAAGGGTTTCGAGAGGAAAGTTCTGACCTGTCATACCGTCTCAAACCCGGAAGACCAGCAACAGTGGATATGGACATGCTGAATACCTTAGTGGAGACCGACCCACGTATGACAACGCGGAAGTTGGCCCAACAGCTGAGGACTACACATACGAGCATTATCACGCATCTGCGAGAAATTGGGAAGGTGCACAAGAAAGGAGTTTAGGTACCCCTTTAACTCACAGGTGAGAAAAAGCAAATCGCATGAGTACGTGCCTTTCCCTGCTTGCACGTGACCACGTTGAACCGTTCTTTGACGACTGCATTGTGGCAGGTGATGAGAAATGGGTCCTGCAGGACAATTTCAGCGCCCGAAAACAGCGGTTGGATCCAACCAGCAGTACTGAACATCAAAGGCCACGCTGGAAGTCGCGCATTAAACTCGCTCCCCAAAACACACGAAGAGAGTACATGAGCGGCATGCCTCCCCTTTTGCCGAGCTGTAACCAGAGGAGGCCTCTAACTAATCGTTTTTCTCCGGTGGCCGAGTGGTCAGAAGCGCATGTTTCTGGCCAATCGTCTGAGCCGGGCAGGATTCGAACCCGAGGTAAGGCCTCTTCGCCGCCTTTATTCCGCGGCGCGGGCTTAACTCCTTACCTGGAACCCTTGGCTCTAATTTAGAGATGCGGGACTCTTTTTAGCCCTAGATATCCAAGACAATCGCTACACCCGAAACAGCTAAGATAGCATGACGGGCATTTTAAACATGTAACGTTTTATATAACACTTTCAAAGTCTGTCAAAGAATGTTATAATTGCAATGTGCAATATTGCTCTTCTTTCTTGTTTGTTTTACGGTGCAACGACCACTGTAAGCAGATCTATAGACTATAAGCACTCGCCCATTCCTAATTTAGGTTCATTGATTCAAAGGCAAGGGAAGCAACTTGAGCCGTAAGGCAAACACAACATCCATGATCCAACCGGGTTTCAAACCGGAGCCCATCTCGGACGAATACTTTGAAGTGAACGCTTCGTGTGACACGGCCAGTGGAACAGCACTGGCCTGTACTATTTAAACAATGTGTTTCAAACTGCGCTCTTCCTGTTGGCAACCTAGTGTATGTCTAACTGAATGTATAAATCTACTTATGCTATATGAAACAGACACATTTCTGAATGTTTAGCTAAAGACACACACTTCTCTAAAGTATGCGTTAAAAATGGGAAGTTTTGGCTCTTTTTATGGAGGAAATGTTTTAATAAATTCCTGTCCATTGACTCTGAAGAATACGCGAAAAACTCAAGGTAGTATGCCCAGAAAATCGAGTTGTGTCTTGTAAAAATGCATAATTACATACAGGGGCTGGACAGAATACTGTCAATACCTAGAAAAGAATATTTTAAGTACCTAATAGGGTGTGGCATTCAAGACCGACTGAATCCTCCTAGAAATGGACGCATACATATCCTAGATGGTGGTCAGTGGGATGTTTTCAATTCTTCATGTAGAAACTGCTCTAGGTCCTTGAGAGATGCAGGAGGAGGATAACGGGATCTTACCCTGTATTCCAACACAAACCACAATGGCTCGATGATGCTTAAGTCTGGTGATTAAGGAGGCCAAGGAAAGTGTGAATGTTCGTCCTCATGTTCCTCAAACCAGGATTGGACATTCCGAGCTCTGTGAATTGGGGCGTTATCATCTTGATAGATGACATCCTCTGCAGGAAACAATGCCTAAGCCATTGGATGGACTTGGTCGGCCAAAAGGGTTTTATACGCCTGCCAGTCATCCGTCCTTTCAAGGGGATCAAGAGACCTTCTGAAAACCACGATATGTCCGCCCAGAGCATGACAGGACCACCACCATGCTGCACTGTTGGGAGCAGACAGTCTGGGTTGTACTCTTCTGACGGTGTTCTCCACACGTAAACACGTCCTGCGGTTTGGAATAGTGTGAATGTGGATTCATCCGACCATACTATACGCTTCTATGCATCTGCAGTCCACGTTGTATGTTCCGGGAACAACTGCCGTCCCCTTTGTGCATTCACCCGGGTCACCAGAAGTTTTGCAATTGCAGCTCTGCCACGAATACCTTGTTTATGCAGTTCCCTGCACATTATTTTCGTTGATACTAGGGTCTGCAGATGCAGATTGAGCTCCGCGCTAATTTTCGGAAGCGTGGTCTTCTTATTGCGGGTAACTGTCCTCTTTAATGCTCCCCCTGTCTTTATCAGTCAGGGTCGTTTTCCGGCCGCTCTTGTGTTTCGCAGACTAGGTTTTACCATGAACACTGTAAGCTGTCATGACGATTAGACACAGTAGCTCTCGATACCTCCACTACCCTAGAGACTGTTGTCACGGAGGCCCCAATTAGCCGACCACCAACAATTAGCCCTCTTTCGGAGTCCGTTAGGTCACTCATTTCGTCGTCATCTTGAAAGACATTTTGCAACAAGACATTTTAAATGCACCTAAACAGGACCTTGAGGTTCTAAACAAAGCTATTACAACCAAAAAGTGGTGGATACCTTTGCGTATTGCGACGTACGCAGCTGCATTAAAATTCACCTCTCTGAGAGTGGTGTTCACATTATTCTGTCCAACCCCTGCATGTAGTAAGTGGAATTGTTTATGCCACAATGAAAGCGATATTTCTTAGCAAATTCCTGAAAGTGAGAGAATATGATATCTCTGATTTAGCCTGATACTGGAACCGTAATCGTCCAAAACATACACTATGTTGACAAAAGTCACCGGACAGCCCTTCAAAAGCAAATGAACGGATCCGCTGTGTTGTTAAGATGCCCGGTACAGCTGCAAACGGCATAACCCTGCAGCTGACCGCGATCATGTCGCACTGTGAGGTTGAGGGAAAATGTCGCGGCGGGAGAGAACTGACTTGGAGGAAGGAAAGATTGTTGGGTGTTATATTAGTGGGTTCTCCATAACAGAAACCGAGAGGCGTTTAAACATACCCAAGTCAACTGTTCTGGATGTACTGAAAAAGAGGAAGGCACATGGTGTGCCTGAAGCAGTGAAACGTACCAGCAGACTAAAGAAAATCAGTGATAGAAGACGTCGAAGCCTCAGGAGAGTCGTTACAGCTAATCGACCGAGTAGTGCACAAGACCTCAGTGTACAGATGGGTAAAAATGCTGGAACCTCGGTATGTACACGTACCATTCGCAGAGAACTTCATTCCATGGGTTACCGTGGTCGTGCAGCTGCTCCTAAGCCTTTCATCTCCACTCGGAATGTTACTCGTCATTTAGCATGGTGTTAAGAACATTTGTCGTGGACCGTAGATCAATGGCAACGGGTCCTATGGACTGATGAATCCATATACATTATCCATCAGTCTGATGGCCGTGTGTGTGTATGGGAAGCCGGGGGAACGCTATATACCACAGTGTACTGTTCCTACGGTCAAGTTTGGAGCTGGCAGTGTACTCGTGTGGGGGTGTTTTTCGTGGTATGGTTCCGGCCCATTGGTTATCGTGGACAAACACTGTTAACCAGCACGTTTACCTCGATATTCTGGACAATTATGTTGTACCAACTGTGTGGTAATACTATGGAACGGAACCTTGTTGGTACCAGCAGATTAATGCACCGAGCCATAAAGCAAGGAATGTTACGGCGTGGTTTGACGATAATTCCGTATCGTGTGTGGATTGGCCAGCACAGAGCCCTGATCTTAATCCCATAGAGCACCAAGGTCTACTACTATGTAACAATTAGCGGCATCATTATGTACCTATCGCTATGTTCGAAAACCTTGTCGAAAGCATTGTCTCGAAGTGTCAGTGCATGCATTAAGGCCAAAGGTGGACCGACACCGTAATAATGTATGTCAATAAATGCTATGTTGTGTTTCTCCTCCAGGTGTCCGGTTACCTTTGCCAATATAGTATATTTTCCCTACTAAAGTAGGACATGAGTGGTATCAAGAAACATATTAAATTTTATAGCATTTAATTAGCAGCTTGTGTTTATCGTTGTTTGTGGCAAACATGAGATTACTTACTCACCTTTTCGAATTTTACGCTTCACATTCAAACTAATAATTTTAGAGAAGTATAAATAATCAATTTCACACCAAAAGCTCTGGAACACCCCTTCCTAAATAAATGATAAACTAGTCCAGCTTTTTTGATACCTTGTAAAGAATTTTACTCAGAAACGGGAATAGTCAGGGTTACAAAGAGCATTCGTAATGGATATTTCTGGTGGTAACTGATTTTCTGAGAGATTTTATCGCCTGATTGTCTGTAAACAATATGTCATTGAATTCGGCGTCAGCCCGTTTGAACCTTTCAAAGTTGATCACAGCTGTGATAATGAAATTAGTGAAGAATTAAGGGTATTTTAACACATTAAAAAAGAAGATATACGAATCCAAAAATGACTGAAAAAGGTCGGCGAATTTTGAAGACTCCTAGGTTAAAAAAATTTCTAAAGTCCATCACTTTAAAGGCTATTTTCCATCAACTTGCGTAATGTTCGTTGGAAATCGTACGTAGTTTTGTTACAACCAGTCTTCAGCACAAACCAGCACCTGAAAATGTCCCTTGATTGTCTTCGTGGAGTAGTTGTTTACGAGGGCGTCTGAGTGGATCCACTTTTGTCCCAGTGCCCTCCCCTTCGAGTCTTCCATGATGTATGGTTTTTTTTTTTTTTGGTTTTTTTTTTTTGGCTTTTTTTATTGACTTACAGCACAGTTTCTCTCGCTTCCTTAGAACCAGCGGCCCTAAATTAGGGACTGGCTACTACTTATATCCCTTCGATTTGCGTATGGCGGTTTTTAAACCCTCGAACAAACAAAAAAATTATTTACCAGTATATGGACTAATAAATAAATACATCGCTCTTTCCACGTTCCACAAACACACAGCATCCGAAAAATTGTTTTTCAGCCGCAGCTGTTTAATTGAACCAACAGAACTCTCGATATCTAGCCGAGCGCGTTACATATACGCCATGGTTGCAAACAATCCACGGTGCTATGTGTATTTTTAAGTCAGCTCCTGACATCATAAATCCGTAAGATGGGCTCAGCTACTGAGACGTCTCCATCTGGTGGGCATAAACGGCACTAACTATATATATATATACTGCCGGACAATTGCTAAGGACGGATGACAAGAGCAACGATAGCAACCATAAAATGGAAGGCAGGAAAATGCGGAAATTAGCATAAGTGCGGGATACAGTAAGACGTGTTGTGCGTATGCAAATTTTGGATTGCCGAACTTGTTCGTGACGTCATAGCGCTGATAAGAGATATAAAGGATTTGACGCGTATTGACCGTTGTTGTTCAAACGCAAAGTTGAAAGGGAAAGAATCAACTGACGAACTTGCAATTTTCAGTATGTCTTCCCGACATCACCTAGATGATTTTACGCGTAGCCGTATTATTGGCAAGATTGAAGAAGGGCGAAAAATAACAGATGTTGCCAGGGAGTTCGACATCAGCCACAGTGTTGTTTCAAGGATTTGGAAATCATTTCAAACAAATGGAGAGTGTAGCAAACATCACGGGGGAGGTCGTGTTCGCAGTACGACACCTGCAGAAGATCGGTACATAGTGCTATCAACAAAAAGACACCGGCGCAGCACAGCTAGTGAGGTAGCAAATCAGTTTATGACTGCTACTGGCAAGCGGATCTTTCGAAAAACTGTCGCCAGACGTTTGCATGAAGGAGGACTATACGCCCGCCGTCCTGTTCTGTGCATCCCATTGTCCAGACGTCCCCGTACCGCCCGTTTGCAATGGTGCCATCAACATCGCAATTGGATTGATAACGACTGGTCTGCTGTCCTCTTCTCAGATGAGAGTAGATACAGTCTATCGTCTGATTGTCGACGACAACTGATCTGCCGTGATAGTGGTACTGCATATTGTCCAGCAAACATACAGGAAAGGGACCGATATCTGACATGTAGTGCCATGGTATGGGCTGGCATCATGATCAATGGCCGTACGTCTCTCTATGTGCTTCCAACTGGGACTATGACTGGCCAACGATACATTAATGATGTTCTGCTACCTCATGTTTGCATGTTCCGTGGTGCTGTCGGTGATAGATTCATTTTCATGGACGACAACGCAACATGTCATCGAACAATCGCTGTCCAGGAGTGTCTTGAGAGCGAGGATATTCAACGCCTCGTATGGCCAGCACGTTCTCCAGATCTGAATCCCATTGAAAATGTGTGGGATGCTTTGGGTAGGAGTCTTGCTGGTCGCCAATGCCCTCCAATAAACAAGGACACCCTCATCCGTGCACTGACAGAGGAATGGGATAAATTACCCCAACAGCTGCTTGATAATGTTGTGCAAAGCATGATACGACGTGTGGAATCTTGCATCGCCCTCCATGGTGGCCATATCTCGTATTGACATCTTACGCCGGAACGCCTGCGGACGGTGACTGCATTTTTTTCACGTTTACCTATTCTGCACAAAATGGCCTGTTTGTCCCTTGAACACGTTCCAAAGCCTTCTGGATTTCAGAGCACAATAAATTGTCTTTCTTGTTGTCCTGGCATTCTGACATTATTTCATTTCACTTGGCATCCAACCACACTTACTTTTTTATGCGCCATATAGCCGTTTATGATCCCTCCTTAGCAATTGTCCAGCAGTGTATATATAGCAATTAAATCCAAAGGGCGAGATCCAAGGTGAAAATACTCAAAATACGTAGCGACAGTTAATAAATAAATACATCGCTTTTTCCACGTTCCAGAAACACACAGCATCCGAAAAAATTGTTTTCCAGCCGCCACTGTGGAATTGAACCAACAGAACTCTCGATATCTAGCCGAGCGCGTTACATATACGCCACAATGGCCAACAATCCACGGTGCTATGTGTATTTTTGAGTCAGCTTCTCACATCATAAATCCGTAAGATGGGCTCAGCTACTGGAGTATTTTCACCTTGGATCTCGCCCTTTGGATTTAATTGCTATATATATATATATAGCTGGTGCCGTTCATGCCCATCAGATGGAGACGTCTCAGTAGCTGAGCCCATCTTACGGATTTATGATGTCAGAAGCTGACTTAAAAATACACATATCACCGTGGATTGTTGGCCACCGTGGCGTATATGTAAGGCGCTCGGCTAGATATCGAGAGTTCTGTTGGTTCAAGTCCACAGCGGCGGCTGAAAAACAATTTTTCGGATGCTGTTGTTTCTGGAACGTGGAAAGAGTGATGTATTTATTTATTAACTGTCGCCACGCATTTGGAGTATTTTCAGCATATGGACTATTGATTAATGTACCTGGATTCCTCATGCATTAGTTCTGCTTCATTATGATGTGAGCAGTGCGGTTATTACATTTGTTGTCAAGCAAACTGCATTAAAAATATAAATGGAAGGTGAAGAAAAGCAGCACATGCTGGAGCATCTGCATCTTATCCAGTACAATGTTTATCATTCTGCAAGAATGTACACGGTCGTTAATATGACCACCCCCGGAATCACAGTGTACCCGCCCAGGTGCGTCACAGAGTGCACGTGACAAGTTCGACCACACGGAGATATAAGCGGCCGGCCAGGACAGATGAGTCATAGTACGTTACGTGAGCACAATGGGCAGATGTAATGATTTCACGGTCGTTCAAAAAGGAATGATCATCGGCTACCGCACCAAGGGTAGAAACATCTCAGAAACAGTAGACTTCGTGGGCTGTTCGCGAGGTGCTGTAGTAAGGCTGTACCAAAAATGGACCGCTGGCACACCGAATACCTTCTGCCGTCATAACTGTGGACCCCCAAAAGTCGTCGACCCCAGAGGAGAACGTCGACTGGTAAAGGGTTATCGACGTGACGATTACTACGTCGATTGCCAGTCAACGCTTTTGTGCAGCACTTGACCACGCAAATGAACGCTGGGGCACCTAGGTTCGTATCCGCGATAACAATAGAGCTAACCCTGTTCCGCATGGGTCTCAGGAGTCGACGCTGCGTCAAGGCACGCATGTTAGCCCAAGTCCATCGGCAACGCCGTCTGCAGTTCGCATGGAACTACCGTCATTGGACAGTGGAAGAGTGGGAAAATGTTGCCTTTTTCGAGGAATCGAGGTTTATACTCCCCAGAAGTGACGGGCGGTGACGGATACGGCGTCAGACACACTAGAACTAACACTCGGACACGCTTGTCGGTCAAGTACATGCCGGCAGTGTGCATGTGTGAGAGAAGTTTTCTTGGTATGACCTGGGACCGCTGGTACCACTGGATGAGTCTCTGAACTCCAGTGGCTGCCTGTCCTTCCTTGCTGACCACATGCATCATTTCATGTTGGACGTTTACCCTGGTGGTAATGGTATCTACCAATACAACAATGCGCCGTGCCACTTCGCTAAGGGGGTGCGTGTCTGGTTCCACGAACACGACAGCGATGTTTCCGTTCTCTCTTGTTCTTGTCCGGCGAAATCGCCCGATTTCAATCCCATAGTACTATTTGGATAGACAGGTTCGGCGTGCTGTCCCACAATCACGTAATCTCCGGGATCTCCGTGCACTGCTGCAGTTCGAATGGGCACGTGTGCCTCGGGCATGCCACTTTGTCTTGTGGCTCTCATCCTGGCCAAAGGTGGTTACTCCCATTATTAGGTAGGTGGTTATATTATTTATATTGTTCGGGTATGACTGTGTATTTGTCATGTTAAAATCTCGTCCACGTAAGATCATGGAAATGAGTACTTCAAAAATTGGGAAGCATGGACATGCCAAGGTTAATCTTGTAGGACTTGATATCTTTACCAATAAAAAATACGAAGGTTTATGTCGCAGTACACGCAATACCGATGTACCAAATGTTAATTGTTGGGATTTTTAGCTTATTGATATTAGTAATGAAGGTTTTGTAACCCTCATGAGTGATAAAGCCGAAACACATGATGATCTCAGAATCCAGAAGGTGAATTGGGGCAAAAGATCAGGGATGAATTTGGAAAAGAGACATCACAGTAATAATGACTGTCCTGTCAGTTCCCCCTTTAGTGACTCAAACTTAAAAACAATAGAGATGACACCAAATTTCCGGGTGTAACGAGCACGTCTTTTGAGTCCGTTCTGACGTGAATTACATTACATTTATCAAAGCTATTCAATGTCAATGATAGAACGCCGCCCCGGTGGCGCAGTGGTCTAAGCGATGGCTTCTGATCATTCGTCCGAAAGGGGTCCGGGTTCGAATCCCGATGAGGCATGGATGTTGTGTTTGTCTTACGGCACTGGCTCTCTCCCTTCCCTGGAACCAGTGACCCTAAATTAGGGACGGGCGACTGCTTATAGCCCATTGAGTTGCTCACGGTGGTCGTTAAACCTCCAATCAAAAAAAAAAAAAAAAAAAAAAAATGATAGAACCGGTGTGGAAAACTGTAGTATCTGACCAAAGAAAGAAGTTTTTCAATCGGATTTTTAGTCCCGCAGATACGGCTCTAAACGGAATCGTGAACTTACGCCCTCTGGTAGCAGACTTGTGCGTTAAGAAAAATTTTAAATTATATGAGAAACATTTTGCAGTGGAAACGCTCTCCAACAAAGAAAGAATTCTTCAAATCGGACTCTTAGAAGCAGAGATATCGACAAATATATGATATGCATCTACACCCCCTGGCGGGAAAACATGCATTATTTTATGAAGTATGTATTCTCAAAAGGTTTTTCGATGTGAGCGGTATCGGTCGAGGAAATAATTTTTCCAGTCGAGTGTTCTGATGCATTTGCAGCAAAAGCTGCAAATGCATCAGAAGCAGAATTTAACACTTACGCCCCTGGTTTGCGAAACCATTCTTTACCAAATATTAGAAGTTATATGCAAAGCATTTTCCATCAGGAGCTGTATCCGGTGAAGAAATAATTTTTCATGTCGGAGTTTTAGAAGCAGAGATGTCGAGAAAAATGCAATTTACCATTACTCCCCCTAGCGGAGAGTCAATGAATTACTTGAAAATTTTGAAATTATATGAAAAATATATCGCACCGGAAACTATATCCAATAGAGAAGGAATTTTTCAAATCGGGCCATTAGCAGCAGCGATATCGACAAAAATAAGATGTACATCTACGTCCCCTGGCGGAGAAACCATGCAATATTTTTTTAATGAATTTTTAACGACCACCGTGAGCAACTCAATGGGCTATAAGCAGTCTCCCGCCCCTAATTTAGGGTCACTGGTTCCAGGGAAGGGAGAGAGCCAGTGCCGTAAGACAAACACAACATCCATGCCTCACGGGATTCGAGCCCGGACCCCGTTCGGACGAATGATCAGAGGCCATCGCTTAGACCACTGCGCCACCGTGGCGGCTGCAATATTTTAAGAAGAAAATATTCCGAAGAGGGTCATCGACGTGAGTGGTAACACGAACGAATTATTTTAATCGAGATTTTAGAAGCTCAGATTTTGTGGCAAATACATCAGAAGCAGATATTAACATTTACGCCCCCTGGAGGCCAAACCATTCTTTATCAAAAATTAAGAATTATATGCAAAAATTTCGCATCAGGAACTGTATCCGCTGCGGAAATGATTTTTTAAATCGGAGTTTTAGAAGCAGAGATATCGGGGGAACACAGTTTACTTTTACGCCCCCTAGCGGAAAATCTATGCGTAATTTGAAAAAGGGACTATACTTAAAAAAGTCTTCGACATAAATGGAATCGAAAGCAAAAAAATTTTCAATCGTACGTTTAGAAGTAAATATATGGAATAAAATGTATTTTGAATTCGAAATGATCTTCATTTACACCATCTAGCGGCAAAATTGTGCATCGTGAAAAAAAGGATTATCCTTTGCATATTTTAAGCTTCCCAATGCAAAAAGAATTTTTAAAATCGGACTATTAGTTGCAAAGATATGGAGTCCACAGGAACAAACGGACAGACAAGCCGCTAACATAAGCACGATCTTTTTTACAAAAGACGTGCTAAAAACTTCTTGAGGGCATGTGTCTAATATAGCCCGTGACGTATGAGTTAAATGGACAATAAAGCACCGATAAGTCTGCCGCCGTAGTCCAATTGGAAGAACAGCATCGCCGGAGTAGGAAGATGTGGCTTCGAATCTCACTTTCGGCAAAAGAAAGGTTACAGGCGATCATTTTAACCAACTTATTCTGGTCTAGATTCTGTATTACATGGTTACTAACCCTATTCTGTCCGGCGTCGTTGCACTTGTTATCCTGCCACTTATGAAAATGAACTAACTGCACCGCACACACACACACACACACACCCACATTCACTGACTGTCTTTAATATTCTCCTAATCATTCTGGCTACGGTTATTTAGTCATCTTTTTCTAAAGACTGATGATACCAAATGCCATATTCCATTAGTTGAAATATCGTTTCTTGGAGATTCCAGTGTACGTTGCGACGTACCTACCTCAGAGGTGACGCACATGTCAAGACGGCAAAGATGTACCGACAATTTTTGTCGGTGTAGCTTATTTGGGAAAGCATTCGGCTCCGGAGCAGAAGCCCGCGTCTGTGCGTTTTTTTATTATTGGGTTTTACCGACCACCGTGAGCAACTCATTGGGCTGTTAGGGCCACTGACTCCATGGAAGGGAGAGAGCCAGTGACGTAAAACAATCCCAACATCCATGGTTCACCCGTATTCGAACCCGGACACTTCTCGGACGAATGTTCGTAAGCTTGCGCTCAGACCAGTGCGCTACCGGGGCGACGATGCGTGTTCGATTCGCACCATCGGCAAATGGCTTTTGCGCCATATTTGCACCCGAACGTAAAATGAACCTGTTCGTTGGGTTCTTTAGGAAATGTGTGCTGTTCGTCCCACACATCGTCCGGAATTAGTCAGAATTCCTTCTTCTACAGTGAGCTCATAGAAAATGAGCGATTTGAAAAAGCTTTACTTGAAAGCAAATCACGTACAGAAACCTCATTCTTATGCATAAAACTCTTAACGCAATACTAATTTTGTTTCCGAAGTCATTTACACAATATTTGTTATTGCCGAAAAAGGTTTTCAAAGATAAACGAAAAAACGGATTGTGATTTGCGTCCTCTATTCTGTGTCTTCTGGAAGCATAAAAATTAAGATTTTAGGTAAATCATGTGCTTTGTCTTATGTAATCCACTATACGTAAATGGAGGAAGAACATATAAATATACACGACCGAGTCACATTATTGTGATCACCAACTAATATCCAGAGTAACCGCCGCGTGCAGCGCGAACAGCAGCTAGACGGGCTGGGAGTGACACAATAAGGTGCTGGAAGGTGTTTACAGGTATGTGGAGCCATGCTGACTGCAGTGCATCTGGTAGCTGCTGGAGGGTGCGTGGTGGAGGATCCATAGAGCGAACAACACGATCGAGGTGGTCCCACAAATGCTCAATTGGGTTTAAGTCTGGGGAATTAGGGGGCCAGGGAAGTACTTTGAAGCCTTCATTGTGCTATTCCAACCGGACATTTCTAGCTGTGTGACACGTCGCATTGTTGTCCTGGAAGATCCCATCCGCCCAGGGAAGACAATCAGCATATATGGGTGTACGTGGTCTGCAAGGAGGGATTCATAACGAATTCGGTTCATAGTGCCTTCCACGAGCATCAGTGGGCCCAGAGAATGCCACCAAAACATTCCCCAGACCATAACACTGCCTCCACCAGCTTGTGTTCTTCCAGAAGTGGTTGAAGAGTGTTTGTTCTCAGATGTTTCGCGCCTTATACGCCAACGTCCATCAGTTCAATGAAGCAGAAAACATGATTCATCGGAGAAGACAATCTTTTGCTAATCAGCGGAGGTCCAATTCCGATACTGCCGTGCAAGTATAAGCCTTTTCTGCCGATGTACCTTCTTTAGCGTAGGTACAGTGATCATCCGTCTGCATCGGAGCCCCATGAGTAGCAGGGTTCACTGAACTGTCGTTTTAGACACACTTCCGGTAGCCCCCTGGTTCATTCGGCCAGTGAGTTGCTTCACTGTAGCGTGCGCCCTAACGCACCTTCGCAGCCGACGTTCCCCTCTCACATCAATGGCACGTGGTACTCCGCAGTTTGCACGCCGCTTATTCGCAATGGTGCCATTTCTCTAATAACGATACACTTTAACCACAGCAGCATGCGAACAGTTCACAAACTGCGCTGTTTCAGAAATACTGCCACCCTTTGCGAAAATGCCGATAATCATCCCTTTTTACAAATCTGATAAATCGCTCTTTTTATCCATGACAGCGACGAGTGATATGTTTTCAGAATGTCTACAGCACACCTTATGTACCCTCCAAGCCAGCTCACGACACGTGATTTCTTTCATTGGCAACACGCTGTTGACGTCAAAAGAAGGAAGTGGTCACAATAATGTGACTCGACTATATAGAATAAGTACATATAAACTACTGTTTGTAAAAATTGAAACATTGTGAAGGAAAGATGAGACGATTTTTCGAATGTAACGTCGTGCAGAAGTGCACCACATCGACTTAAATCATACCATAAGATCCCCAAGATGTAAGAATATGGGACAAGTGAGCAAAACCGTCCAAACAAGGAATCCAAATGATATAAAGGTACTTTATTGAAAAGGTAGCTTCGAGAACAACTCGACAGAAGACAGCAACGTCCATGTGACAGGCGGCTGCCAAGAAAAATTCAGTATTTAGTAGGGGATATGATCACCCCTGACTGCGTTGCAGGATTTACAACGTCTTTCCATGCTGAGGACGAGGTTATTAAGGAGCTGTTGAGGCATCGAGTCCCATTCCTCTTGTAGCGCCAATCGCAGCTGCGGAATCATTGCTGGCGGCTGGTGACGTGGTGCCAAGCATCTCCCGAGAAGGTCCCATACGTGTTTGATTGGATTTAGGTCCGCGGACCTTGCGGGCCAATCATTGCGTTGAATATCTTCACTCTCCAACAGCTCTGTGACAGCCACTGTACGTTGAGGTGTAGCGTTGTCGCCCATGAAGAGGAACTCAGGACCCAAAGCACCTCTAAACAGACGCACGTGAGGCAGGAGAACCTCGGTACAATAGCGGACACCAGTGACTGAACCTTCTTGGAAGATGTGGAAGTCAGTACGGCTACCAAGCATGATTCCGCCCCAAACGAAAGCTCCGCCACCTCCAAACCGGTCCCTTTCGATGATGTTGGAGGTGTGATTGCGTGTTCCCTGTTTCCTCCAGATGTGTATACGTGCAGAATCGCTCGTCAGACTAAATCGGTTCTCATCCGTAAAGAGAACTCGACCCCATTGCTGATGTGTCCAGTTCTTGTGTTCCTGGCACCAGAGAAACCACCGTCTCCGATTAGCAGGCGTTAATTGCACACACCGTACTGGTCGTTGTGCAAAAGTCCACCTCTGTGCAGCGTCCTGGCCACGGTAAAACGCGATAACGGACGTCCAGTTGTCTGTTGCATGTGCCTTGCGATTTCTCCCGCTGTCTGCCTTCTGTCTCTTCTCGCCTGTAGGACAATATACCGGTCGTCCGCCGCCGTGGTTGCTCGTGGACGACCACTGCTAAACTCTTGGGCAGCTGTTCCTGTCGTTTGAAATGCTCTATAAGCTCGTGAAACGATGCTGTGAGCGATCCCGAACTCCACGGCCACACTAGTAACACTTCGACCTTCTTCCAACTTCTCAATGACGCGACCTCGGGTAAAGTCATCCAGATGTCGTCTACTGGATTGCCTGTTGGCCATATCACACGGTGGTAGCAATTCGACATCGTTCAAACCGATGTACACCTTGCAATAGCTTTCACCGAATTGCTAAGCGTACACCGCCCGTGTGCTTTATACCTTTCCGACACTCTCCCCTCCCTCTACGTCATGCTGCATACATGCGCATGCCCTAACGTACGAGACCCTAGTCTATCTCCTGAGTGGTCTTTCGGTCCGTTCTGCCTGCTCGTTCCACTGTTATGCTAATTTCTCCTCTTCGTCCTTAATTTTTGAACACCAGTGTACTAACTGTCAGATGAAGCTACCCGGAGGTAGCTAAAGCTAGCAGCTCATGTTTTCATTATTTATAAGCCAAATAAACGGAGTTTAATTCTTATTGTTTTCTCATAGAATACCTACTCTGTAACGTTCTCCCTATGAATGCGCATCATTTTAAAAGAATTCATTTTAACTTTATAAATATCATATTTGTACAGGCAGGCATAATATGATTCGTCTTGAAATAGATTTTCCAAGTTGGGGCTTCGACGTTCAGCATCTCATAAATTTCAGTCACTCAGCATTTTTATTCGAAGTCAGAAGTGAGATGCGTTCTTAAAAGCCTTTTCCTGAATTTTGATAAAAGGATTTTACCAAGGCGCGGAATATCTTTAGTAGCATTGAAGCTCTCTGAAGAAACGTAGGCTCGTGGACAGGTAGGTTGTTCGTGCCTCATGCATGCAAGTACCACACGAAGAAGATAAAAGAAAAAAGAGGGAAATTTCTAAATGTAGTCAATAAAAGGATTGGGCAGATAGTGCGGGGGTATCTAAAAAGGTTTCGGAACGACACGACAGATGACTGGTTTTTTTGTAGTCCGTCCAGAAAGAAAAGGACATGAAGTGACTTCAGAACTAGAAATGCATATGATTTTCAAATAATTTGTATTTATAACACATCTTATGACGATTAAGTTTAAATTGCTGTAAGTTTAAATGCTTAGCCTGAAAAAACACAAATTTGTACGTGATGGAGACGATTTCGCGCCCCCACACTCCGGAGTAAGTTGCTCTCCCACCTAAGCTACACGGACGGAATCTACCTCTGGAGTTTGTCGTCTTTACACGTGTTTTACGTCTGTACTACGTCACATCATCTCTCTTTTAATTTTTTTTTCGTTGGAAGCGAAAAACGAATTTTTATTATCTCTGGACGATGTGTGGAACAAACATCACACATTTTTCGAAGAATCCAACGGCCAGTAGATGCAATTTTTCGTTCGGGCGCCAATGTGAAAACAAAAATTTGTTTAAATCGCGCCCACTCACTCAGGAGTAAGTTGCTCTCCCTACTAAACTACAAGGACAGAATGTACCGCTGCAAACGGTATAAAACCAAGCCTGCAGCTGACCACGATCACATCGACCTGTGAGGTTGAGTGAAAATGTTGCGGCGAGAGATAACTGACTTTGAGAAATAAAAGACTGTTAGGTGTTACATTATTGAGTTGTCCATAAGAGAAACAGAGAGGCGTTGAAACATACCCAAGCCAACTGTTTTGAATGAACTGAATAAGTGGAAGACACATGGCGTGCCTGAAGCAGCGAAACGTACCTGCAGACGAACAAAAATCAGTGATAAAGGACGTCGAAGCCTCAGGAGAGTCGATACGGCTAATCGACGGAGAACTGCACAACAACTCCGTGTACAGGTGAGTAAAATTGCTGGAACCTCGGTATGCACACGTACCATTCGCAGAGAACTTCATTCCATGGGTTATCGTGGTCGTGCAGCTGCTCATAAGTCTTTCATCTCCACTCGGAACGCAACTCGTCGTTTACCATGATGTAAAGATCCTTTACCGTTGACCGTAGATCAATGGAAACGGGTCCGTTGAATCCACATACACGATCCATCAGTCTGATGGCCGTGCGTGGGTATGGAAGAAGCCGGGAGAACGCTATTTACCACAGTGTACTGTTCGTACGATCAAGTTTGGAGCTGGCAGAGTACTCGTCGTGCGGGGGTGTTTTTCGTGGTATGATCCCGGCCTATTGGTTATCGTGGAAAAACCTGTTAACCAACACGTCTACATCGATATTCTGGACAATTATACCCTACCAACTCTGTGGCAATGCTATGAAACCCAGCCTTGTTGGTACCAGAAGGATAATGCACCGAATCATATAGCAAGGAATGTTACGGCGTGGTTTGACCATAATTTCGTATCGTGGGTGGACTGGCCAGCACAGAGCACTGGTCTTAATCCCATAGAGCACCTATGAGATGAATAAGAGCGCCGCATAAGAAGTTTGGAACCAGGGCCTACTACTAAGCAACAGTTAGCGGCAGCATTATGTACTGAATTGAAGAGCCTACTTATCGCTGTGTTCCAAAACCTGGTCGAAAACATGTCTCGAATGTCAGTGCATGGATTAAGGCCAAAGGTGCTTTCAGAAGCGCTTTAATGTAACAAAACAGAGGAGACGAGCAACATGGAATCGTCTCAAAGAAAACCAAAAAGAACAGGAATGATACAAACTGATAATAGCGATGATATGTACATTGAATGAGTAATGACAAATTTACAACGTGATGCAAACAGAGCAATGCTTGAGGAAGAACAAAATGTTCACAGGCGGGGCCCTGCAGTACGAAAGAACATCAAAAAGTTAATGCAGAGTCTTAACTCACCGTGAGATGTAACGGACTTGGTGTAACAGCGAACCACGGGGTCACTGGCGACCACGTAGCATAGAAGGAGCTTTCACGGCATGCAGAGATGGCAGACTGATACTCCTGCTGTACCATCGTGCACAGAGTAACGGAAAGCATGGTGAAAGGTGAAGTCCCAAGTGCGCCATCTATGAAAAAGTGTCGAGGAGTGGCAATTCGTCTCTTGTAGAAGGCGTAAGTCGGCCCCAAAGGGGCCAGAGATCTTCCAGAACGAGAGTGTTGGCGAGGGGGTTAGCACACCTCCTACAATTCAGAATGGCGAACTTGAATGGGTAAGCCCGACGTCGAATGAATGGCAGCTATGGCAGCTTTCTGGAATGTCTCGAGACGATTGATGATACCCCGACACCACAAGACGTAGTCGGGTTGCTTGGCATTATGCCGGAGGAATTTGAGGATGGGGGTTGCTTGGTCGAATACCTCGGGAAGAACTGCTTGAAACTGCTGTAAAAAGATAAGAGAAGCCTCCCGATTTGTTTTATGAGTGAGAAACTCGTAAAGATCTTAAAAGGAGACAGGTTCTGAAGGAAGAGAGGCATTGGTAAGCAGAGTCGAGAAATCTTAAAACGTCGGCAGAGAACCTTTGGACTCTGAAGAGGAAGACCTAGAACGTGACAGGGGAGACTTGGAGCCTGCTAGATGGGTGAAACGATGTGGGCCGCTAGTCTGAGAAGGTGATTTCTTCTTTTTCTCCGGGACTCGGTACTGGTAGTAGAGCGACGTTTACCGTGGATCGTTGACACACGAGATGTGGAATCAGAAGAAAGGTCCACCTCATCGCCGGGAGTCAAAGTGCCGACGGTGAATGAAGCTTGAGGATCAGCCGTGATGTCATCTGATGGAGAGAGAAGACGGGAAGGCAAGGAGGAGTCAAGCGGAGGAAAATTGGATAGAGTGAAGAAAGCAGCATCGGAAAACGTGTGTTGATCGAAGGTTTTGATTAGATTTTCTGCAGAACTGGGTCCAGGAGGTGCAGAAGCAGGAGGAGGCATGTCAGTAGAAACGGAGGAAGAGGTGCCTTGGAGCTGCAGGAATCAGTGTCTCTGCATGGGGGCATTGAGCCTTCTGATGGCCGTAAGCCTTGCAGCGTGAGCAATGGGCAGAAGTGAGGAGCTCAATCCCGCGGCGTACGTTACTGCAACGAACATCGAGTAACAGTGGAAACTTTATGAGATGCTCTTCCAACGGGAAGATGATGCGAGCAGTTCTACGGAAGCCACAGATATGTTTATCATCGGGGTCAGAAGGGGAAGAGGAGAGAGTCTTCACTGGGCCGACTACTCTGCCGCATCGACTACTTGCAGTACACAGTATATCATCAGAGATCTCCGGAGGGACCGGATGTAGAGAGACCAGAACAGGACACTGAGTGATGGATTCGGCTAAGAGGTGACGATCGCCAATTGATAGGCCCCGAGACAAGACAAGTTAGGCATAGTCTTTCTTCGAAAGATAAACAATCACAGTTCGTGGGTTTCGAGTGAGGTGGGTGATGGCCCTTGAAGGAAGCATCTTCTTAAGAGCGGAGCTGTACTGTTTCAAAGGAGTATTGGGCAGCGCATCAAAACAAACCCCCAACTCGAGGGTGGAATGAAGACGTTAATCAGCAGGAGAGTTCTCGGGAATGTCTAATAAGATGGTGTCACCGTTGAGAGCAACGTAAGAATCCATAGGGGCAGACAAGACGAGGAGAAAGCCGGTGGATTACCAGATACAGCCACAGAATACGTGCGTGCAGAAGCGCCTCCTCTGGAAGGCATTGACGCAGCATAAGACAATGTACTGGAAGCAGAGGCAGTAGAAACTGTAGAGGGCAGATTAGCGACTCTAACAGAGACGTCCATGAATTCATCATCGTCAGCAGAGGCCAGGGACGTCACATCCACGTTCTCAATAGCAGAGTCGGAGACCTGAACAGGAGAAGACATGCAAATGACAGGAGTAAAATTAAGATGCTCTCCCGCAGCAAGCAAAGATGGTTGATCGCCTGCGTCTGTCGTTGAAGACGCGACGCGAGGAGCTGCAGCGATGCGAGCGGGAACAGCGTCCTCATCGGCAGATGCCATAATCAATGGCAAGGGTTAACGAAGAAAAGTACCAGCTCGTTGTGGATATTAAAACACTGATAATGAAAAAAATAAGCACTCACCAACTCGTGAGGGATCTTAAACGAAAGCACAGTCCTTTAACTTCGGCACACACACAGAAGAACAATGATGGGACACACAAAACACGTACGTGAAGCACTCAAACACGGAGCTCGTGAAGATACGTGTAGGCCAAAGGTGAACCGACATCGTACTAATGTATGCCAATAAATGATATGTTGTGTTTCTCTTCTAAGTGTCCGGTGACTTTTTTCATAAACGTGTATATTCGTTTGTCAATCCCAAGGCCTTTTTTCAACAATGATGTTTTGCAAGAATAACTCTCGTACGTAAATCTAGACTCATACAACGAAGAGACAAAACTAGAGGTGGGGGCACTATTGATGGCACAATCGATAGTATCGATGGTTTTATCCAATTCAGTAAATCGATAGTGCATCGATAGTTTTTCGTTTTGCAATGCTGCAAGTGCAAACTATTCAGCTTCCACCGATGACATTGATGGTGGGAACGCTTACTTTCACCACATTTACACTGGTGCAGAATAGACTGAGCCCAGCCATATTGATACATGATGACAATGTGTAACCAAAGTTAACTCTAACCAAAAGAATAAACGGTGAGGGTACGCGGTTTTTCCACTCTGTTGTTCTTCAGCTTAACTCAAGCTCAAAGCGGAAGTATAGGTTTCAGTCAGGTAAAGACAAAGTCAAAAGCGTTGTTCTCATTGTTTGTAGTTGAAGTTTAAACGTGCGTTAGGTGTTGAAACAGTTATTTGCTGAAAGTAAATGACCAGTAATAATGAGTAAACAAAATATGTTTTGTGAAGCATTATTTTTCTTTTCGTAAGGATAAGGCCTACGCAATGTAGACTTTGTTGGAAGAACTACAAAACGTTGGACAATAAGTCAAACCTTAGGGATCATTTAAAACGACAGCATCCAGCTGCTGTCGTTTTAAATAATTCCAGACAAAAAAATAATTGAGTAACAGCCCCACTCAAAACATTATTTATTCAATTTCTTACGGATTAGTACTACGATTTTGACAAGCATTACAGAAAAAATCATTTTGCATACAAAACTGCAGAATTCTCTTCTTTAGCTTTTGTGAACAGAAACAAAAACAAATCATATAATGCACACAGAAAGTAAGAATCACGCAGCGACGAATTAGCTCGTTCTTCATGCAAAACATTTTTTTCCCGTCACCTTTGCTCACTCACTACGGGAGGATATCGTCAAAACATCTGACTCGCCGTCCCGGTGGCGCAGTTGGCTAAGCGCTGGCTTCTGACCATTCGTTCGGGACGGCCCCGGGTTCGAATCTAGTGCGAAACATATGTTGTGGTTGTGTTTATCTTACAGCACTGGCTTCTTCCTTCCCTAAATCAAGGACGGAAGACTTTTTACAGCCCATCGAGTTGCTCAAGGTGGATATTTTACAGCTCATCGAGTTGCTCGAGACCGATTTTTATCGATTGTTATTTTTTGACTATCAAAAACTATCGATAGTTCTCCACCTGTAACCAAAACATTATGACCACCTGCCTAACATGATGTTGGTCCTCAACGTGCTGCCACCCGGCGACGCATAGACACCACAAGATATCTAAAGGTGTTTTGTGGTGTCTGGTACCAGCACGATACCAGCAGATCATTTAACTCTTCTAAGTTACGCGGGCTGCTCCTGTGGCTCAAAGGTCTAAGCGCTGGCTTTTGATCATTTGTACGAGGTGGGGCCGTGTTCGAATCCTGGTGAGGCATGAATGTTCTGTTTGTCTTACGGCACTGGCTCTCTCCCTTCTTTGGCACCAGTGGTCCTATATTAGAGACGAGCGACTGCTCGTAGCCCATCGAGTTGACGGAGGTCTTTAAACCTCCAACCAAAGAAAAACAAAGTTACGCGGTTGAGCCACCGCAGATCGGATTCGCTGTTCCGACACAAACCACAGATGCTTGACTGGATTGATGTCTGGGGAATTTAGAAAACCTGGAAGTCTTCCTCGTGTTTCGCAGGTCGGATTTACTGTTCCAACACAAACCACGTATGCTTGATTGGATTGATGTCTGGGGAATTTGGAATACCTGGAAGTCTTCTTTATGTTCCGCAGATCGGATTTGCTGTTCCAACACAAACTACAGATGCTTGATTGGATTGATGTCTGGGGAATTTGGAATACCTGGAAGTCTTCCTCATGTTCCGCAGATCGGATTTGCTGTTCCAACACAAACCACAGATGCTTGATTGGATTGATGTCTGGGGAATTTGGAATACCTGAAAGTCTTCCTCATTTTCCCCAGATCGGATTTGCTGTTCCAACACAAACCATGTATGCTTGATTGGATTGATGTCTGGGGAATTTGGAATACCTGGAAGTTTTCCTCATGTTCCGCAGATCGGATTTGCTGTTTCAACGCAAACCAGAGATGCTCGACTGAATTGATGTCTGGGGAATTTGGAATACCTAGAAGTCTTCCTTACATTCCACAGATCGGATTTGCTCTTCCAACGCAAACCACAGATGTCCGATTGGTTTGATAGCTGCGGAATTTGTAATGCCTGGAAGTCTTCCTCATGTTCCGCATATCTGATTTGCTGTTCGAGCACACACCACAGATGCTCGATTGGATTGATATCTCTGGAATTTGGAATACCTGGAAGTCTTCCTCATGTTCCGCAGATCAGATTTGCTGTTCCAACACAAACCACAGATGCTCGATTGGATTGATGTCTGGGGAATTTGGAATACCTGGAAGTCTTCCTCATGTTCCGCAGATCGGATTTGTTCTTCCAACGTAAACCACAGATGTCCCATTGGTTTGATAGCTGGGGAATTAGGAATGCCTGGAAGTTTTCCTCATGTTCCGTAACACATTCTTCAACAATTCGGGCAGAGTGGCATGGGGAATTATCCTGCTCAAAGAAGCCACTACTAAAGGGGAATACTATTGCCATGAAAAGATGTACCTGGTACGCAAGGGTGTTTAAGTAGGTGGAAGATGTCATAGTTTCCAGCACATAAATGACTGGACCCAGGGTTCTGCAGCTGAACACTGCACAAATCCTTACATTTCCTCCACCCGCTTGTCTTCTTCTCACTGTGCATCCTGGTGTCAATCCTTCCCCAGGTAAACGACGCACAAAGGCCGTCCACATGGCGCAATACGAAACGAGATTCATGGGACCAGATGACCTTCTTCCAATCACTCAACGTCCAGTTTTGATGCTCGTGTGTCCATTGCCGGCGCTTCCGACGGTGAACCGACGTTAGCATAGGCACTTGGAGAGGTTTGCGGTTACGCAGTCCCATTTTCAGCACGTTTCAATGTACTCCGTGTTGTGACACATTACTCCTGTCACCAGCATTCAAATTACCGAAGAGTTGCGGCACAGTATATCATCTGCTAGCTCGTACCGTACTTGATAGCTTCCGCTCACCTATAGGATCGATGAGTCATGGTCGGCCAACAACTTGCCTGCGGTTCGTGGTTTAGCCTCCTCTGATCACTTTTTGAAGTTACTAAACCCCGCGGCGTTTCCCACCTAAAGAGCAAGAACAACGCTGATTAACAGAGCTCAGTATCAGGTGTTATTTATACAGTGTCATGACCTTCACACGCGCCGTCTTTTACCTGCAGTTGCTTAGACGTGCATAAAGATGCACTATTTTTAATATTTTGCTCTTCTGGTCGCGGATGGGCTAGTTCTCAACGTTCGTGACTGCCACGGAGAAACCTCAGGTTCGATCCCTGACAGGTACAAACGCTCGAACCACTATATATCCGCCGTGCGTTGGATGGGCACGTGCATAAATACACAGTTGATGTGGATTAGGAACATCAAATAGAAGTCATCTCTCTTTCCACGTTTTTTATAAGAGAGTCACGGAAAATTTCTTATCGGCCGCCACCGGGAATCGAACCCAGGGTCTTCCAGTTACGCGCCGGACATGCTTCTACTGCACCACAGCGGCCTCGAAATTCTCCAGACTCACATACGACAAACTGCTAAACCACCTGACAGGTTGCTTTCTTTGGAGCCCCCGCACAATGCCGGGGATTCACCAAAGATGAACAGTAGCAACTGAACAAATAACTAGAAGGCGAATGAATAATAAATACACAGTTGACGTGGATTAGGAACATCAAATGTAGAAGTCATCTAGTTATTTGTTCAGTTGCTACTGTTCATCTTCGGTGAACTACTGCTGAACTGCAGGAATTTTCACGTCAGACCGTGACACGTGTGTACCTAGACTACGCGAAACACAGCAAAACATCTGAGCAACGGATGAAATGTGGCCGCAAACGTGCAGCTGACTCTCGAAGTGACCTCAGACTGTCCTGTATCGTTACAAGGAATCCTACATCCAACCAACGGGTGAAGTGTGGCCGCAAACGTGCAGTTGACTCTCGAAGTGACCGCACGCTGTCCTGTATCGCTACAAGGAATCCCACCGTGGGGCAGATAACGTTGGAGTTTAGTGAGGGCGCGTGTACAAGGTCATCCCTAAAAACTACGCGTCATACCATAGAAAAAATAGTCTATTAGTTGACGCCCACATCGGGCAACCTTTTTGACTGCAAAGTACGACGTACTAGAAAGCTGAAGCCCATTTTAAGACAACAAAGTTGCTGGTCAGACCGTGGCACGTGTATACCTAGACTACCTGAAACACGGCAAAACATCCAACCAACGGGTAAAGTGTGGCGGCAAAAGTGCAGTTGATTCTCGAAATGACCGCAGACTGTCATTGAACCAACGGGTGAAGTGTGGCCGCAAACGTGCAGTTGACTCTCGAAGTGACCGCACACTGTCCTGTATCGTTACGAGGAATCGTACATCCAACTAACGGGTGAAGTGTGGCCGCAAACGTGCAGTTGACTCTCGAAGTGACCGCACACTGTCCTGTATCGTTACAAGGAATCCCATTGTGGGGCAGATAACGTCGGATTTAAGTGAGGGCGCGTCTACAAAGTCATTCTTAAAACCTACGCGTCATACCATGGAAAAAATAGTCTTTTCGTTGACACCCACATCCGGCAACCTTTTTGACTGCAAAGTGCGACGTACTACAAAGCTGAAGCACATTTCAAGACGACAAAGTTGCAACGACAAATTCCGTCGGTGTAGCTTCATTGGGAAAGCATTCAGCTCCGAAGCAGAGGAATTCTGGTTCGACATCTGTCACTGGCAAATTTGTGATTTCAGACTGGCGCCCTATTGTGGAAATGGATCTTTGCGTTCTTCTTAAAACAAGTGATGTTCATTCCACCCATCGTCTGGAATTAATCAGAATTCCTTCTGAGACGCTACAAAATTGTGTGATGTGTTGTGTTAAATCGCCGTGACTGATTTGTAGTGGCAGCTAGAATGTGCTAATTGCATTCCCGTCACGATCCCTCCCAAATCCCGTGGGTGACATTCACCTCTGGTTTTGCAAAGCCACCAGAACTACAATGCGTGCATCTGATTTACCTCGTTATTCCGTAAAAATTAAACCTCTTAGGCACGTCGCTGGAACGCAGTTGTATGGCTGGTGACAACTGTGTCGACAGCTGGCGGCGCATGCGCTTTAACACGTTCGCTGCGTAACGACCCACGAGTGGGTCATTACTTGCGGGTTTCGTGTGCAACACTCAGAAATGTTCGCTGTTCTGCTGTGATAAAGCAATAACTGCTACGTTTTTCAGAGGAGAAAAAAGTTTTGTATACATATATTCACATTGGGTATCCGTCACTTTATATATACACTCATCGTCAAAAAAATAGTTGCGCCAAGAAGGAAGCAACCAACACGAATGAAACTTGGTGGGTAAGTTTGACATCGTGAGAAAAGCAAATGATTAAAATATCATGCTCAGCCGTGCATGTGTCGCCAGCAAGAAGGGGTTGTAGCGCTGTGCCTTACCGGCTATATAAGGTTGTCTTTTTGCGCGTCCAGCCAGAAGTCAGAAAGATCCATGGAGGGTATGGGGCTTGCCTTACTTGTGGGATCTAGTGTTTGGCCAAAAAGGCCTGAATGAGATGAGACGAATGAGTAGTGGCAAGGTCATGGTGCACTTGCTAGTCACCTTGCTGAAGTTTCGTCACTTTTAGGGATCACCAATAAGTGCTGCAAAAATGAGAAAACAGGCTGTCAAAGCACGATGAATATCACGATCAGGAACACCAAAGTGTCGGTTACTAAAAGATGACATTTATTTACAATTTAAAAGATGTACACCACACCGAGAGGTTAAAAATCAGTGACAAGATCTTTCGGGGCTTCTAAAGCATCCATCTTCAGGTCGAGTGACACATAATGAAAAGTGCACATGAACATTTATATACAAGTTGAAATTAGACCATCATGCCCTGCCAGGAGGTAGTAACGTGTTGCCAACGGATAATCTGTAATCATATATAAAAAATAATAATTGAACAATGTGAAATTTAGCGTTTTATTCAACATTAGTCATGTGGTCGAACTCGTTCATTCAATTCAGCCAGGGTTGGGGGACGAGCACAGGGGGCTCATCATTACAGCAGATTGAGGCGAATTTGTAGATACATAAGCTTTCTGCAAATAATAAGGCATATTTATTTGGAGCTGTCGCAATAATTGTTGTTTGTGCCCAGTTAGGGTTATATCCACCTTCAAGAACAGTCCTACTTAAAGCAGTTGACAGTAATTCTCGGCGTACAGTGTATTGGTGTTCTGCCATTCTCACTCCTAAATTGCGGAGGGTAGAACCGATATAACAAGACTCTGTTTAGAAGCCCCGAAAGATCTTGTCACTGATTTTTAACCTCTTGGTGTGGTGTACATCTTTTAAATTGTAAATAAATGTCATCTTTTAGTAACCGACACCTTGGTGTTCCTGATCGGGATATTTATTGTGCTTTGACAGCCTGTTTTCTCATTTTTGTTATCATTCAGCACGACTTTTTGGTTTCTAATAAGTGCTGCTTCGGGTTCTTCTTGATCTCTTCTGTGTCTTCAAATCTTCTACCCCTTCAAAGGCATTTTCTACTTCGGGAAGATCCAAAAGTCGCAAAGAGCCATGGAGAAAATGAGGCTTGTCTTATTTGTGGGATCTAGTGTTGGCCAAAAATACCTGAATGAGGTGAAACGAATGAACGGAGCATGGTCATGGTGCAGTTGCCAGTCACCTTGCTGCCCAGAGCAGGTCTTATCCACCTCTTTGCATCTCGTAGGCGACGGAAATCGGCTTGATAGAACTCCTTGTTCAGAGTTTGGTAACAACACATACTTTCTAGATCATTTAGAGGTTCCTGCTGGTGGAAGGCCTTCCTGAATTCTAGTCACTCTGAATAGACGAGTTCGTCCATATTTGAAGCGCTGATATAATTCCTTGATTCGTGTTGCACCCATAGTTTTACCACTAAAAGCCTTTCTAATCATTTAAATTGTTTTAGCTGATGTGCGGTTGAATTAGTAGCAAACTTTGATGCAAATTTTCTGCTCAACTCGCTAAGTCATTGTGGCATAAGACAAGAATGCGATGGGCACAGAGTTTACAACCGCAAACCTACACTGCCATGCGCCAAATGAGCCAGCTGACAGCCTGGAAAAAGTTACGCATGCGCACTAAAGTCCAAGGTTGGGCGCCAATGAGTCCCGGCGCGGTCCTCTCTCTGATTTAGGAGGGAAGAAATTCGGTCGAATATTTTCTGGTCGCCCCGGTGGCGCAGTGGTCTAAGCGATGGCTTCTGATCATTCGTCTGAGATGGGTCAGGGTTCGACTCCCGGTGAGGCATGGATGTTGTGTTTGTCTTACGGCACTGGCTCTCTCCCTTCATTGGAACCAGTGGCCCTAAAATAGGGACGGGCGACTGCTTATAGCTCACTGAGTTGCTCACGGTGGTTGTTAAATCTCCAATCAGAAAACAAAAAAAAAGAATATTTTCTGATCATGCCTCGTATTAAATCTTTCTCCTAAACGTAATACTATGGGCATAGACATCAGATTGTGGTACCCACAGATCCAAGTATAATGAAATATGGCTGGTGCCAGAATTTTAGTTCCATATCTTCTGTGGTAAATTAACACCCAAACCTACTCTGTCAAGAGTCAAATGATCATATGTAGAGGATTTTAGGAAGGGAGTATCTGACCCCAGGTCTTAAACAACCCTTAGAAATAGGAAACTAGGAGATTTGTGCTAGAGCGCCCGATAGGAAAGTGACACGGAAGCGAAGTAGAAAGGAGGAGGAAGACGCCCTTATTTATTACCGGTGGGCCAGTACCCGGGGTCCGACGGCTTAACATGCCCATCCGACGCACAGCGGATATTTAGTCAATCGAGCGTTCGTACCTGCTTGGGATCGACCCTGAGGCTGTTTCCGTGGCAGTCACGAACGTTGCCCACTAGGCCACCCGTGGCCCCTCTGTCAAGAGTAAAGTTTTTCGTTTCACTTAATGTCCAAAACAGAAACTAAAAACTACAGACTACGTACTCGCACAAAACCCAGTTCTGAAAATTTATGTGTGGAGGAACTTTCGCCTCTGCTAGATCGAGTACAATCCACCGTCTATAAGTCAGTTACTAATAAGCACTGTGACGTACGTACCTTAGAGGTGACACACATGTCATGCTGGCAAATTTGCAGAAATAAGCTTAAACGGTATAACAGTCGACTCAGGAGAAGGCAGATGTAGTTCGAATTCCATCGCCTGGAAATGGGCTTATTTTTAAAAGACCGCAAGCGCAATTTATTATGCATACCCACCGAATAAAATGAGGAACCACCTTTCTACCTCACAATAACGATAACACGTCGTGGCCTGAACATGGTATGGGAAAGTTCCAGGTATGGGAAAAGTACAGTTGGTGTTGCGGTCCATGGTTTCAGAACAGCATTACTTAAAGCAGCGAGAATTGGGGTTTGGGGCTCGAATGCATCGCTCCACTTCGCCTCATAGATGCTCAATTGGGATGAAATGCGGAGAGTCAGAGGCACATTTAAGGATTGCAAACTCACTGGAATTCTCCACCCACCCGTCTTTTGCCAGCGATGAGAAGGTGCATTGTTTTGTTGTAAGAAATATCGCTGTGAGAACTGGTTTGCAATTAACGGGTGCTGATGACCGGTGAACAGATATGGAAACGGGTCACGGGTCAGCGGGTCAACAATTTCTTGCTTCTGAAACGGGTCGAGTCAAGGTGTTCTTGACCCGATTTCGACCCGGGTTGTTTTTGAAGAGGAGAAAATATTTCAAAGAGAAATGCGTACCGGGGAATTTTGTGCTCTTTACTAGTGCCCGCGAAGTTAAAAATGATTAGTCAAGCAAAAATGTTGTCGTCTCTTTCTTTAAGCAACGAAGATTTCCACCGACCGACGATACGGCGCCGACGCTAGACACACCGACACCATGTCATAAAACGATACTTCCTTTGCGTTTGTTTTCAGTGCCATTATCCAGAGCAAGGTACAGGCAAACGCCTGTCGCCTGCTTCTATGCTGATTCACTCTTCCCCACCCCGCGTGTCACATTGTAAGACTGAGAGTTACTTTTCACATCGCATCTTTTGCATTGAGCATTAAGAAGCTTTCGTTTGGCGTGCTAACATTCCGTTCCCATGGCATGTCGTGCCGGAAATAATTTCTTATTTGTTGATATGGATGAATTTAGTATTAAGGAGATTGAAAAACGCATCGAGGCCAACAAATACGTGCTTGTTGAAAACAAAAAGGGGAAGAGTGAATACTGGAAGTTGTTTCGTCTCATTAAGGAATCAGAAAAGGTTTCATAGTAACACCAATTTTCACAAGCTTGTGATGAGTTGAAAGTTTCCAAAATGTGAATGCTGGTTTCAAGAGTGTTCCTTCTGTTTGAGGAGCAATCATGGATCAACATCCACAGATTGGAAACTTTCAACTCATCAGAAGCTTTTTAAAATTGGTGTTACTGCGAAACACGTTCTGAAGCCTGACATGTTACAAAAAAAACAAAAAAACCCCAGCAAAAACTGAAATTAAACATACAACAAATTACTTAATTCAAATTTTTTTCACTGTAGCGCCATCAGAATTAGGGTTAACAGCCTTAACTTTACTGCGGAAGGACTTTTTGAATCTCGCACGTATGTTTGAAAGCATGTCCATGTAAATGAAGGACGACAGTTTTAACACTTTCTGCACGTGAGTAAATTATACGTTCTTATACGTTCTATACGTTTATATAATATTCGTTATGCCTAATATACGTTCTTATACGTTCTATGCGTTTATATGTTATTCGTTATACATCCTATACGTTCTTATACGTTCTATGCGTTTATATGTTATTCGTTATACATCCTATACGTTCTTATACGCTATACGTTCATATACACTGAAGAGCAATTGAATTAGAGATACCAGTCTAGTAACGTGTAGCACCACCTTTCGCCCTGATGACGGCGGCGATTCGTGTCGGCATGGACTCGACAAGACACCGGAAGCGTTGGGAAGTCATACGGATCCACGACCCCTGAACAAGCTCCCACAGTTCACGAAGATTTAATGGAGTAGGTCAGAGCCTCGAACACCTCTCTCGATGGAATCCCAGATGTGCTCGATGGGATTGAGGTCAGGTGACCTAGCTGGCCAAGGAAGTGAGGTCACGTCGGTGGAGTGTTCATCCAACCATTCGGATACAATTCGGGAGCGATGCCACGGTGCATTGTCTTGTTGCAGGATGAGGTCCCAAGTGGGAGGTTGAAGACGCACAAACGGGAGCAAATGGTCGTCCATGATATCCCGGTAACATTGACCTGTGAGGGACGATGTAACACGTACCAGGGGGTCCATTTCAGTCCACGTAAACAGTCCCCAGATGAGAATGCCACCCCCCCAGCTTGAAGAGTACCCTGCTGGCAAGAAGGATCCATCGCTTCATGTGGTTTGCGCCGAACTCGTATCCTGCCATCCGCGTGAACCAACGTGAATCTCGACTCATCAGTCCAGGCAACATTTTCCCACAAGTCTAGGGTCCAGTGGCAATGTTCCCGCGCCCAGGCAAATCTTTGCACCCTGTGATCTGCGGTCAGCAGCGGTACCCTCGTGGGACGATGGCTTCTGTACCCCATAGCGAGGAGATGGTTCTGGATGGTGTGGCTGCTACCACGTTTTTGTGCACCAGCGTTAAATTGCCGAGTGATTTCATGCACTGTGGCCCGTCTATCCGCTGTTACAATGCGAACTAGCCGACGATGACCCCACTCATCCACACGCTGTAGTCCACGGCAGTTGGCCCTTGAAGGGATGGTTTTACCGGATTCGATGTACTCACGGTCCACCCGTGACACAGTGGCTCGTGAAAATCCCAGTGCCTGCACGACTTCCGAGATGAAGTGACACATTCGTTGGGCCCCGACAATTTGGCCACCATCAAATGCGCTTAGATCCTTCGTCTTACTCATACTGCATCCGACTCTTACTAATTCCCGTCGCATCACTCCTTATATTGTCGGATCGCTGCATACGTCATGTCGTTTCCGTTTACAGGGCCGCCCACACCGCCACATTTGCATAACGCCAGCTGTCTCTAATTCAAATGCTCTTCAGTGTATATTCTATAGGTTTCCAATTCTACCATTATAATTAATATATTAAGTGTAAAAATAAGTTTTAAAGCGTTTTAAGGCAACGCAACATGTAATTTGAGAGAAAACAACATTACCTTTACGAAGCAAAATATGCGCCGTCATTATCTTTCACCTTTCGCCATCGGTCGGGCAGCTGACGGATTCCAGATATGAAGAATACTTCATCGTGTGACGCGATGAAGTCGTCAACCCCTTTTTACACTTCGTCACATGTCCGGAACCGTACAACAGACAAACCATATTGCATCGATCGGAACAAATGATAGTCTGAAGGGGCTGTGTCAGGACTATACACCGGGTGCTCCAAAACTTCTCAGCCAAGCTGCAAAAACGTTTCCTTGACCGATTTCGCGACATGCGGCCTAGCGTTGTCATGCAGTAATTGTACGGGACACAATACTTTGCCTGTGAATGGATTTTTTCTGACAGATTTCCTGATTCAATCGCAGCACTGTTGCTTGCAGCGATCAGCAGCAACAGTTTCACCCTGTTGCAGTAGTTCATAATACAGTATTTGTCATTTTCTTGCAGGACTTCCGTCCACAGTGAGTAGAGTTTAGGTCCCAGTCACCTACAGCGAGATCGTCTTTTGCGCAGGACACAGAAACGAAAGGAATGAGAGCAAGTCTAGCGACTTTGACAGAACAGTTTGTAGTGAGATTAGAGTACAGTAGATGGCTCCGTCGTACAAGTACGATGTTGCACACAGAGGGGTGAGAGAATTCCAGGGGGGCATAGGAAAGGATACCCATTTAACCAGTGGGTCCAGCCTGGGGGCCGTAACTTAACGTGCTCGTTCGATGCACGGCGGATATTCAGCGATTGTTAGTAAATCACACCATCTCTGAAAGATCAGCCCAGGTTCGAACCTGAGGACCTTGCATCGATAGTCTGACTCGCTAACCACTAAGCCATCCGCGGCTCTCCAGTAGTTCATAATGGAGCACACCCTTTATATCCCACCAGATGCACAGCAGAAATTTCTTGGAGTGAATATTGCGTTTCGGGGTCGAAGTCGTTGCTTCACCGGGGTCTACCCAGAGGTTTTTGCGTTTGTGATTGTCGTACCATATCCACTTTTTATCACCCGTAACGATTTTCTATAGGAAAGACTTTCTGTGTTGTTTATTCAACAGCTTAAAACACTTGATGACACGGTCATCCTTGTTCCTCTGGCTTAGGTCATGTGGCATCCATTTCCCTTAATTCTGAATCTTTCCCATTGCGCGTAAACGATTGGAAATGGTTTGTTGAGTTACCCCAGTTGTTCAGCTAGTTCTTTTTGCGTTGGAGACGAATCTTCATCCAACAATGCTTGCAGTTCCTCATGTGGAACCTTCTGCGGGGCGCCGCTACGTTCTCAATTGCTAACATCAAAATCACCTGCTTTAAACCAAAACTCACATGTGCTTTTCGATACAATATTCTCCCCCAGAACAGAACAGATTGATGCACATGCTTTTGCAGCCCTTTTTCCTTGATGTAATTCGTAACGAATGCAGTATAGATTGCCATCTTTCACCTACCGATGTGCAAGTGCGTTTGATTGTTGGACAAAGTTCTGTGTCACATTTTATACAGTTACGGTCACATGTCAACAACGCGGAGGAATGTCGGATATGTAAATTACCGGTATACGTCACACAAAAACGCTTTAAAACTTATTTGTACACCTAAAATATACATATATGCAGAGATGTCCGAGTCGGGTTGAACTACAATATGTGACGCCCGGGTCTAGTTCCGTGATGTTCGGTTCCAAAATTTTTGACATGTTTCGAATTCTGCTGGTAAGTACGTCAACATAACCTTGTGCGTTGACAGTAATCGCAACAGATGCAAGAGGTTCCATACTGGCCCACATAAACACGCCCCAGAACATTACATCGTCTCCACAGGCCCGTAAGAGCCCGACTGGAAACTTGGGGCACAGGGCTTTGTGTGCTCTAAGTCACAGACGCACCCTCCCTTATGGGCGTTCTGTTGGTATGCTGCCATTACCCATTCTTGCGATTCTACGTTGAATAGTCTTTGCCGAAATCTACGTAGGTTAATATTCGTTGAAAGCCAACTTTATTCTCTACAGCGGGGCCCTTCTTTCCAATGTTTTTTTTTTTTTGGTTTGAGGTTTAACGACCACCGTGAGCAACTCAATGGGTTATAAGCAGTCGCCCGTCACTAATTTAGGGTCACTGGTTCCAGCGAAGGGAGAGAGCCAGTGCTATAAGACAAACACAACATCCATGCCTCACCGGGATTCGAACCCGGACCCCTTTCGGACGAATGATCAGAGGCCATCGCTTAGACCACTGCGCCACCGGGGCGGCAATCTTTCCAATGTGACGACACAGGAGAGTCAACTGGCCGATTTTGATGCAGCAGGATTATACACGTGCGATGGTTTCACACGAAAATTCCAGACGTTCTGTAATCGCGGAAATGGAGCACACAATCTGTTCGCACCGATCGTCTGCCACGATCGAATTCGCTCGAATCGCGTCGTTTACCCATCCTCACAGTTGCGGATACGCTATATAACATGTAGGTGCCTGACCTATTTATATCCCGCCGGAGATTTTGGCTGGTCGTATTATTGTGATGGGGTAGGGCTGGTCTGTGAATAGGTGTTTTTTTTTTTTTTTTTTGGATTGGATGTTTAACGACCACCGTGAGCAACTCAATGGACTATAAGTAGTCGCCCGTCCCTAATTTAGGATCACTGGTTCCAGGGAAGGGAGAGAGCCAGTGCCGTAAGACAAACACAACATCCATATTTCACCCGGGATTCGAACCCGGACCCCTTTCGTACGAATGATCAGAGGCCATCGCTTTGACCACTGCGCCACTGGAGCGGATATGAATGGGTGTAGTGTGTATTTTTGTTGTTTTTGTTTTCTTTTGGGGGTTTAACGACCACCGTGAGCTGCTGGATGGGCTATAAGCAGTCGCCCGTCCCTAATTTAGGGCCACACTTTCGAGGGAAGGAAGAGAGCTAGTGTAGTGAAACAAGCACAACATCCGTGCCTCACCGCAATTCACACCCGGACCCATATCGAACTAATGGGTATAATCCAGCACTTGAACAACTGCGCCACCGGGGTGGCTAGTGTGCATTACCGATGAACCATTAGTGAACGATTCGTTCACAACGAAGGACTCTTCACTGTGAACGGTGAATAGTTCGCTCACACCACTGTGAATGATCCTTCAATCCTCCATTACTGAAGTTGCAGCACGTTTAACTTTCTTCTGCCCATTCGTGAACGATCCGCTCACAACGAATGACTGTTCACCGTGAATGGTGAACAGTTCGCTCTTACCGCTGTGAATGATCATTGAATCCGCTATTACTGAAGTCGCAGCACGTTTATCTTCCGCCCATTCGTAAACGATTCGTTCAGAAAAAGACTCTTCACCGTTAATAGTTCACTCTCACCTTTGCAAATGATCATTGAATCTGCTAATACTGAAGTCGCAGCACGTTTAACTTTCTTCCACCCATTCGTGAACGATTCGTTCACAACAAATGACTCCTCACCGAGAATGGTGAAGAGTTCGCTCTTACCGCTGTGAATGATCTTCAATCAGGCATTACTGCACTAGCAGCACGTTTAACTTTCTTCGGCTTATTCGTGAAGAATTCGTTCACAACGAAGGACTCTTCACCGTGAATGGTGAATAGTACACTCTGATCGCTGTGAATGATCCTTCAATACGCCATTACTGAAGTCGCAGCACGTTTAACTTTCTTCCGCCCATTCGTAAACGGTTCGTTCACAAAGAATGACTCTTCACCGTAAATGGTGAAGAGTTCGCTCTCACCGCTGTGAATGGTCCTTCAATCCTCAATTATTGGAGTCGCAGCACGTTTAGCTTTCTTCCGCCCATTCATGAACGATTCGGCATTCCAAATAAAAAAGCAATGTAGAGAATTAACAAGTGCTAACAGTTATGTGAGTGAGCAATCAGCAGTCTGCTAGGAAACAATGGTGAAACTTAATAATGAGAATGACATGTAAATATCATTCATTTGAATGGTGGAGCCGAATCGTTCAATTAATTCATCGTGAATGATTGAAGAGCTCGCGCTCTTTTAGGCAGCTTGCCAAAAAGATCTGCGACTGATCATTCAATCCGCCATTACTGCGACACACACACTGAAGTATGTTTAAGTTTCTTCCGCCCTATAATATCAGCTACGAATTTCGAATAAAAAAAGAGCGTTTTTTTTTTTGATTGGAGGTTTAACGACCACCGTGAGCAACTCAATGGGCTATAAGCAGTCGCCCGTCCCTAATTTAGGGTCACTGGTTCCAGGGAAGGGAGAGAGCCAGTGCCGTAAGACAAACACAACATCCATGCCTCACCGGGATTCGAACCCGGACCCCTTCGGACGAATGATCAGAGGCCAACGCCTTAGACCACTGCGCCACTGGGGCGGCAAAAGAGCGTTGTCGAAAATGAATAAGGGTATTATGTGAGTCAGTGAGTGAGTCCGTTACGTGAGTCAGAATCGGCTGGGAAATAGAAGTGAAGTTACAGAATGGGAATGATACGCGAATGCCATTTATTTGAATGGTGTACTATAACGTAAATGTCTTGTCGTACTGCTACGTTATTTTAAAACATCACCATACGATGAAAAAGCTCCTAAATTAAACCTTAACGGCCAGACAAGACATTTAAAAAGCAGAAGTTAAACTTACGGAAACGATGCTTTATTTCTCGATGTAGCACTTCACATAACAAATCGGTGTCAACATTAAACATACCACACAACAACAACGCTACGTTCCACAACACTCCACATTAATCGCTCTACAAGCAACAGTTTACTCGTAGTTTATATCTCTCGTTCTTATCAAATAACAGGCATACGTCACGTTCATTCAAGCTCAATAATGTTGTCAAACGTGTTCATTTGAGAGAAAAGATATCACGTTAAGTGTGAAATATAACAGAATAAACTTAAGGTTTACATAGAGAAAGAAATTAAAAAGGAAAGTTAATTTAGAATATACGTCACAGTACCCAAATCGTTCATTGCGAATCGTTCATCCAAAATTGTGAATGCTGAAGAGCTCGTGCTCTTCTGCGCAGTTTGCCATACATTCGACGAGGGGGCGATAGGTTACCTACAGTATGTTACCTGCAGAGCTGAGACGGGCTGAGCCCGAGCCGCAAAGCCCGAAGCACAGCCCGGGCCCGAATCGGGCTCGCGCTGAAGTATATTTACTGCGGTTCGGGCTCTTAGACAGAGGGAAAGCGAGAAAAAAAATTGTATATGTAAATGTGATTTTATATGATTTAGCAAATGAGACACTTTATAATTGATAAAGGGAATTCTTCAGCAACTGATTCTGGTTAGGGAGCGGGCATTCGAGATGGGCATTTATTCCGGGCTTAGGTAGAAAATGCCATAGACCGCGCATTAGTGTGTTTCTGCAGAGAAAAAAGCTTTTTCAAGAACTACAGATATTGGATAGTTGATAGCATGCCGACGATAATTTACCCCTATCTCCACGCAGTAGCTCCCTGCTAATTCTATTTAGCAACGTACATATTGTAGCGCATTATAACACGATAACATTAGCATTATTTGAGCAACATACAATTGCAGCACCTCCCGATCATTTTGGACGCCCGGCCGCCCGAAACACTTCAGGTGGAAGCGAACGATCAAAGAAAATCGTACAGTTACACTGTAAAAATAGATAGAGGTCCCTTCCAACAACTCCCCATTTGAGAAATACATTGGTTAATTGCAGGAGGAGGAGAGAGTGGAAGTGTGGAAAAGGAGACGTTTTTTATTAATGGTTGAACAGGTTAGCCAGTTTTCGGGCTCGTTCGGGCCCGGGATCTATCTCGCAATATAAAATTCGGGCTCGGGCTGATATACCATAGGCTCGGGCTCCGAAGATTGAGACCGAACTCAGCTCTAGTAACTTGGGGTATTTGGTACCATAATGTCAACAGCAGGTCCTCCAGTTCCCGTACATTTCGAGGTGGTGGTGATTTAGCGCGAACCCGCTTTTCCAAGTCGAACCACAAATTTTCGATTGGTTTCATGTCAGGTTAATTTGGAGGCCAAAGGCATTAACAGAAAGTCACCAGCATGTTCCCCGAAACACTCCTTAACGATTCTGGCAGTGTGGCATGGCGCATTATTCTGTTGGTAATGGCCCTCACCAGCAGGGAACACAGTTGCCATGAATGGGTGAACTTGGTGGGCAACGATGTTCAGATACCTGACAGCCGTCAGGAATTGTGCTATTTGGAAAATCGGGCCTAAGGTGTCCCAAGAAAACATCGCCCACAGCATAACACAGCTGCCGGCGGCCTGTTTCCTGCCAACAGTGCGTCTAGGTGTCATAGCCTCCGTTGGTAATCGTCGTATCCACACTCGGCCGTCGACGTGATGCACCAGGAATCTTGATTCGTCAGACCAGGCCACTTTTTCCCAATCATCCACGGTCCAATATTGATTATCTTGGGCCCATATCATGCGTTGTTGGAGATGACATGCTGTGAGCATGGTGGCCCGGCTGGATCTTCGGCTACGCAGGCCCATGCTCAGAACGCTGCACTGAACTGTGCGCTGCGACACATTGCCCTGATCCCCACTGTTGTAGCAGTGGGTGATTTGTCGCACTGTGACCATGCGGTCGCTGTGAACAATCCGCGACAGTCTCCGCTCCCCTCGTGTATCAATGAGCTGCGGACGACACACGGCTGGACGACGGTTCGTCGTTTGTGCACCACTTTTGATACGTACTCACTACAGCGTCACGTGAACAACCCACAAGCCGCGCCGTTTCCGAGATCGTAGTTCCGAGGCTCCGTGCCATTACAATTTGTCCTTTATCAAACTCCGATAAATCGGCAGCTTTTCCCATTCAGACTCCAAACACTCTACTAACCGAAAGCCTTGGCATTTTCATGTAGGACTTCCGTCCACAGGGAGTAGAGTTTAGGTCCCTGCCACCTACAGCGAGATCGCCTTTTGGGCAGGACACAGAAACGGAAGGAATGAGAGCAAGTCTAGCGACTTTTGACAGAACAGTTTGTAGTGAGATTAGAGTACAGTAGATGGCGCCACCGTACAAGTACGATATTGCACATAGATGGGTGAGAGAATTTCAGGGAGGACATAGGAAAGGATACCCATTTAACCAGTGGGTCCAGCCTGGGGGCCGTCACTTAACGTGCTCGTCCGATGCACGGCGGATATTCAGCGATTGTTAGTAAATCACACCATCTCTGAAAGATCAGCCCAGGCTAGAACCTGGGGACCCAGCATCGATAATCTGAAACACTAACCACTAAGCCATCCGCTGCACTAACCGAAAGACGGTCCTTTGGTTGCTTATATACTGCTCTGTGAAATTCACCGGTGACACCGTTCTGTCTCCAGGTGCGCTCATTTCTCTTGGCTGAGGGTGGTCATAATGTAATGGCTCATCGAAGTACCTACCTAGTGGTTAAGTGATTAGGCGGTCGGACAAAATCATCGGAGATGGGACTCTGGATAAAGCATTTCTCACGCGCCTGGATCTGTCCCTTTTCCGGAACCAGTAGCCCTAAATTAGGGACAGATATCATAGCCTATGATGCTGATGAGTTAGAAACTCCGACACGAAAAAAAATTATATTGTAATAATTACGATTTTTGACAGATAATGATCTCATGCAATTCCCAAGTCCTTCGGAAATTATTTCTTCACTTATTTTCTCAATATTTAATACCCAAGAAAGTGGTAATCTCCGATGTGTAATCAGCACAGAAGTTTCGCTGCTGCGAGGAAGCAACTGAAGCACTAGCGCTCTCTGGATGATTACTTAGGTTAATTAACTTCGCTTTGTGGGAAATGAATTTTCTCGTTTTCTGAGCAGTTTTCTTCATCGATGAGAGTTGATGATGGCATTACCATGCTACAAAACAAAAATACCAGAAATCTCCATTATGCGATTAATCTGCACATTCATATAATTTTTTTTATGTTTCGTTAATGAACCCCGTATCATTCAACCTAACGAAATTTTTCATTTCTCCTGAGTTACAGGCCTGTGAGATCACATGGACTGTGCTATCTTTTACATACACACTTTGCAAAAAAAAAAAAGAACGAAGCATCCCGAGAAAGTCGTTTGATTCTGATAAAACTCCGCATACATCAGGGCCTAATATGCAAATTATCCAAAAAATAACGACAGTGACGGAATATTTGCTCGCCACAGCGCATGGGAACCTCGCATCGAGGAGTGCATATCAAGAGCTAATCTCGCACGAAGGGACAATTGTGATAGCGGGTGCATTAACCTCCACGGACAGTGAGGATGCCTTGACGTCGGATCCGTGCATATGTATCGTTCTTTATTATGTGAAACGTGTATATATAGCTTACTGAACATTACATACAATCAGTTCTTCTTGATTGCTTCACTTAAAGTGAAACAGGAGTCACTCCAATAAAGTCCAAGAAATATTTACTCACAGTTCTTCTTCTTTATGCTGTAAACACCTCATAAATACTGATCATTCCGATCGTTAATATTACAACGTACTTGAGCTAATCACAATGGTAGTAATACTTCACAACTACAGGGTGATCGTAAACTCGCACAACCCAAAGTTTGAATTTTCATAAATTGTTGCTAAATCGTTATAATCATTATTTCTGCCACTAGATGTCACTACCATACTGTTAGGAAGTATCAGTGAAGCCGAGGGCATTGTGATGTGTACAGGTTGTTCTGTGACGTACCTGCCAGCAGGACGCACACGACATAAAGGCAGATAGGAATCAGAATAAACGTCTGCGTAGCTCAGTTGGTAGAGCGACTTGTTCCGGAATAAGCGGCCTCGGGTTCGAATCCCGGCGTAGACCAAAAATGACGGAGAAATTTACTTCGTTATAATGGCGCCCGAACTATCCGGATGACCCGGCCGTTCAAAATCTCGCATTGGTGTGATGTTCTTTCCACACCGCGAGATAGGAAAAACCAGAGAATTCCTTTTCCAGCGCTTCGAAAAATAAAAATGTGTGATGGTGCATTCCACACAGCAGATTATCTGGGAGTTCTCAAGTGCACGTTCTACAGTGGATGGCTGCCTGCAACGATTCATGGTCACGGCTGACCCGTGGGCCATGCCCCCGGCCCTCTTTCGGGGGGGAGATGTGACGTACCTGCCAGCAGGACGCACACGACATAAAGGCACATAGCAATCAGAACAAATGTCTGCGTAGCTCAGTTGGTAGAGCGACTTGTTCCGGGATAAGCGGCCTCGGGTTCGAATCCCGGCGTAGACCAAAAATGACGGAGAAATTTACTTCGTTATAGTTCGTAGTGTAGTTTCGTTCGTTGTGGAGATGAAATGTCTTTTTCCCAGAGGCAGCGAATTTTCATTCTGGAAAGTTATTTCGTAACTCGTTCATACGGATGTGTTGCCGAGGACTTTCGCATGAAAATTCCGAGTACAGCAGTCCCCAATAAGTCCACAATATCGCGATTAGGGCAGCGTTTTTGGGACACTGGATCTGTTGCGGATAAAAAACACTCCGGGAGACCCTCCATTTTGGCTGACCATAAAGTGGATGAGATAAAGCGAGCACTGCACGGTCGGCACGAAAAAGCCTTCGGAAACTCGCTGTGCAATCATCAATCTCATACGGTAGTACTCATAAAGCTGCGAGATCGTTACATCTTCGTCCATATCGTATTCGCGCAGTGCATGAACTCAAGGCCCCAGATGCAGGCAAACGAATACACTTCTGCCGATGGTTACGCTCGTTGCTTGAACAACGTGGAATACAGAGTCTGGATACCATTTTCTTCAGTGACGAGGCCTGGTTTCACCTCGGAGGTTATGTCAATAGTCAGAACAATAGGATTTGGTCATGTGAAAATCCACATGTTTTTTCTCTTGAAAAAGGTTTGCATTCGAAAAAACTTGGGAGATCGCGCCGTCGCATAGTAGGGCCGATTTTTTTCGAAACGACTGTGGATAGTTCCATCTACCAAGACATTATCACACAGTTTGTGGCAGTCCTTGATGTCAGCGAACGACATTGTTGGCTCCAGCAAGACAATGCCACATGCCACACGTCGGTTAGTACCGTCAATTTTTTGCGAGATTTTTTCAGTGAACGCCTTATCTCCAAAGATATGTGGCCTCCCAGATCCCCTGATTTATCGCCGCTCGACTTCTTTCTTTGGGGGTATCTCAAAGGTGTTGTGTATCACAATAATCCTCACACCATGGGTGAACTTAAAATCAACATCACAACAGCGATTGAAAACATCAGTGTGGAGGAGCTACACAAGGTGTCATCAAACTTGGTAAAAAGAGGGCGCCTTTGCATTCGCGAACACGGAGCCGACTTTGAACATATGTTATAATAAGGTTCCCATTCTTGTGTTGTTATAAAGATAAGATTGTAACCTATATTTGACGATGTTTATTTTTTTTAATAATTGTGGTTAACCTCATAAAAAATATCTGGGTTGTGCGACTTTATGATCACCCTGTAATTAACAAACGTTAGTAAACTGAACACTTTAACTCCAAACATACGTCATACTCTCTGACCTCAGGAGTGTTGCCAACCTCAATCCGCGAGAGAGAAGATATAGCGTCAAGGTTGGAAACGCTAAAAGAGAATGCTCAAATGTACACAGAGAAAGCAACTAAAAATGAAAGTTAATTTAGAGTAGACGTCACACACACTACACGCAGCTGAGCGAGTTTGAGGGAGGACGTATAATTGTGATGAGAGAGGCCGGTTGGTTAAGTCGTCGTTTCACCAGACATTTGAGATGCGGCTGTCGGACGATGTCAGCCCAATGGATCCAGTAGGGTACAACCCAGCAGCACGAGGGCAGTGGATGGCCTAGGGCAACAACAGATCGCGAGGATCGAGCAACTGTAAGAGCCGCACGTATAGAACCCGATTCGTTGCTCTCAACCATTCGTAGGCATGTTGCGTCTTCTGCAGATGTGAAAGTTGACATCCGGACAATTATCAGACGACTTGCGGAACGGGAACTGCATTCGAAGAGGCTACTCCGCCGCCTACCACTGAGTAGCGAGCATCGTCGGTACTGGTTGCAATGGTGTCGGATCCAATCAATGTGGGATAGTGTCCAGTGGCGTCGTGTTGTTTTCAGCAATGTGTCACGGATTGCACTTGCCGCCGATGACCAGCGCAAACTTGTCTGGTGACGAGCCGGACACCTCACAGATCCTGCCTTTACCGTGGAACTGCACACTACTCTCACACGGGGAGTGACTATCTGGGGATACATTTCCTGCAATAGCTGGACACCATTGGTGGTCTTCCGTAACACCCTCACGGCTCAACGGAACATCGACGACATTCTACGACCTGTTGTGTTGCCATTCCCGTCGCAACATCACCGAACAATTTTTACACAGGATACTGCCCGGTTACACATGGCACGGCTCTTTCAGGCCTGCCTCCGTAATGTCGACACCCTTCCATGACCATCCCGATCGCCCGACCTCTCACCGATCGAACGTGTTTGGGACATTATTGTACGCCACCTATGTCCATCCCGGAATGTCGGCGAACTGGCCCGCCGTTTGGACACAATCTGGCATGCTGTGCCCCAGGACAGTATCCGTGAACTGTATGAGTCCATGCCACGCTGAGTGACCGCCTGTATCCGAGCCAGAGGTGGCGCTACAACGTACTGACTTGTTCCACTAGTGCAGGTGTTTTATCCGAATAAATGGCCTAACAGCTCTGGAATTGGAACTATTTGCTTTCGTACACACGTACATAGGCCATACCAATTTTCATCTCGATTGGATGATTCCTTCTGGGTGCTTTTTTTATTTTTATTTTGGCAAAGTGTGTGCTCAACAGATTGCCGATTATATCATGTTAATGGTACTATTGGTAATTTTTCTATGTTCACTTAAGCTCTTCCATCTAAATACACAAAACGGATTTAAATATTAAGAAAAACATTTTGTCACCAGGCATGTATTTAGGCTTGAACTCTATGGAGAAAGATGATTTTTTTTAGCAGAGTGAATAAAATCGTTCGATCGTCATCAATCAATTTTCATTTGTTGAGTAATCAGCAGTATTTCATGAGAAAAGGGCTAGTTCTGGTTTAAAAACTTTTTGTCACTTCGGCTGCCTTTTCATTCGAGTCACGGTGGAAAGTCACGTGGACTGCTTGGATGTCATACAGCATTAAGTTTCTTTCCGTAGCCAGGGTTCTTGAACAGGATTGTATAAATCAGTGGCTCTTAAACAGCGTGCAGCGAAGCTTTGGAGAAAAGAAGAATTACACAAAGTAAATCACACAAATTGAAGAATAAAGCAATAATTTTCAGTACAGCATGAATAACCTGTAATTAAGTTAACGTATATACATGTATAAAAAATCAAAAGTTAAAAAACTCAACTAATCAAAACGCCCATGCATACATTACTGTTGGGCAAAATACATGCAAGCTTCTCTTAATTAATATGTGTAGTTATGATTCATGTATGTTTATAATTTCAGCACCTTACTATAAAATTTAGCTGGAGTTAAGCACTGCCGAAAAAGTATTAAAAAGAATAAATTTACGTTGTCCTACCTAAGTACTGAATTTTAAAGGCATATGTTTGGCCAGTAGCTCTCTACGGTTCCGAGACATGGACATTGACCAAGAGGGAAGTGAAAAAGCTGGAGGAATCTGAGATGGAGCTATAGAAGAATGGAGAGAATAAGTTGGCTCAATAGAAAGACTAATGAGGAGGTCCTGGAGAGTGTGGGAGAACCCAGGAATCTGATCAACATATTAAAGAGGAGAAGAATATTATGGATGGGACACACATTGCGCCATGGAAGCCCGATTCTGAAAGTTTTGGAAGGGAAAATTCAAGGGAAGAGAGGAAGAGGACGGCCAGGGTATAGTTTTGGGGCACAGTTACTCCAAGACACTAATACTAGGACATACTATGACTTGAAGAGAACGGCGGAGAACAGAGAGGAATGGAAAGACAGAGTACATCTACTGAACAACCAGTCCGTGGACTGAGTAACCAAGAAGAAGACCTATCATCAAACAGAGGTCATCGCTCTTTCCACGTTTATAACTGAGTCATGGAAAAATTCTCATTGGCCGCCACCGGGAATCGAACCCAGGTTCTTCCAGTTACGCGCCGGACATGCTTCCATTGCACCACAGAGGCCTCGAGTTCCACCAGACTCACATGTACTAACTGCCAAGACAATTGGCAGGTTGCTTCTTAGAGCCCCGCACAATAAACGTGGAAAGAGCGATGACCTGTGTTTGATGTTCCTAGTCCACGTCAAATGTCTGTATAAATGAAGAAGACCTAAGTACTGGAGAATTCAGCGACCCAATATCTACTAACTTCCAGCGTGGTGCAGTTGGTTCGTGCCTGCATGGTAGCCGGCCTGTTGGGGGTTCACAGTCCGTCTCCGACCATACGGTTTGCGAGGGTTTTCGAAAATGTAACGTAAATGCGCTGGTGGATTCCTTAAATCAGCCATGAAATATGTGTATCCGTTTCTGACGGTTGAATCCCTTGCACTATCGTAGACCCAACTTTTTTTTTGGGGGGGGGGAGGCTAACGACCCTCGTGAGCAACTCGTAGAGCTGTAGTAAGTCGCCAGTCCCAAATTTAGCGCCACTGGTTCTCCGGGAGGGACAAAAATAGCGCCATCATCATTCGGGACTTGAGCCTACCTCGGAGGAGTGGTCATATATCACAGCCTCACACCACTCAAGCATGGGGGCGACGTAGGCATAGTTGAATCAATGTGAATCGCTACGATGATGTGATTAGGAATGATAAGGCAAGTCGTGTCATTTTAATTCCCTTTAAATTAATCGTCATGGATATGTACAGTGCATGATGATGTTTAACGTTCGTCGACGACACGGCACTTAAAGATGAAGAACATCCACTGTCACATGTAAAGGATACAGTTGTTCAGTTGCGACGTTATACTATTTTATAGAACTGTATGTATTGGTGTGTGCACTTTGTGGAAGGATTACACTTTACAGAGAGAAAGGTTTACAACATAGCTGTCAACACGCTCAGCACATGGTATTTTCTTTAATTCCGGATTTAACGACCCCCGTGAGCAACTCGATGGACTAAAAGCGATCTCCTGTCCATCATTTAGGACCACTGGTTCCGGGGAAAGGAAGAGAGCCGTGTCGTAAGACAAGCACAGCGTCCATAACTTACCCGGAACTCGAACCCGAGCCCATTTCGGACGAATTATTAGACGCCAGAGCTTACACCGAAGAGCCAAAAGATTATGACCTATGCAAATCAAAGCAACGGCAGGTAAATGACGGCGCGTGTGAAGATCACGAAACGATATAAATAACGCATCATACTGAGTTCTGTTATTCAGTGTTGTTCTGCAGTTGGGAAAGGCAGAGGACTTACACGAGTTGGACAAAGGCCAAATTGTAATAGCCAGACGACTGGGTCAGAGATTTTCCTAGACGGCAAGGATTGTGGAGTGCTGACGGTCAGCTGTAGTTATTACCTTCAAAAAGTGGTCCGAGGAGAAATAAATTACGAACCGGCAGCAGGGTGTTGGGCCCACCACGGTCATGGATACTACAGGTGAATGAAAGATATTGTTTATGGCAGTATACACTACCCAACAGAAGAGATACTCTGGTGCAACTCGTCCGTAATTTGAATGCTGGTGACGGGTGTAATGTGTCACAACATACAATACATCGAACACTGCTGAAAATTGTGCTGCAGGCCGCTCCGAGTGTCCATGCTAACCACAGTTCACCATCGAAAGAGCTTACAATGGGCACAAGAGCATCAAAACTGGACCTTGAATGATTGGAAGAAGGTCGATGAATTTCGTTTCCTGTTGCACCATGTGGATGGCCGGGTATGTGTGCGTCGTATACCTGAAGAAGAATTGACACCAGATTTCACCATGGGACGAGAGCTAGACGGTGGGGAATGTGTAATGCTTTTGGCAATGCTCTGCTGGCTAACCCTGGGTCTAGTCATTCATGTGCAGGACACTATGCCGTCTACCATCTGCCTGTATGTTCATTGCAGATCAGGTACATTATTTCACAGCAAGAATATTCTCCCCTGGTAGTGCCTTCTTCCAGAAGCATAATGCGCCATGCCACACTGCCTGGATTGTTTGAGAATGGTTCGCGGATTATGAAGAAGTTTTGCAGGTGTTCCAAATTCCCAGACATCAATCCAATCGGACATCACTGGTTTGCGTTGGAACAGCAAATCCGATCTGCAGACGGCTTAACCACGTAACTTACAAGAGGTAAGGGATCCGTTCGTAACGTGTTGGTACCAGGTACCACAAGACATCTTTAGAAATCCTGTAGTGTCCATACCTCGCTGTGTAAAAGCTGTTTTGGCTGCACATGGATGACTAACATCATTTTAGGCAGGTGGTCACAATGTTTTGGCTCTTCGGTGTAGATCACTGCGCCACCGTGACAGCACTAGCACCTTTGCGAGTAGCTGAGGAGGTTTTCACTTTTTCATTTATTACCTTGCCTAATGTTTCCCATGAAAAGGTGTACAGAGTCAGCAGTATTAGGACCATCGGTTCCAGGGAAGATCCAGAACCGGAACCAGTCAACAAGCATAACGCTCATGTCCTCATTTGGGACTAAAACCCAGGCCCATCTGGCAATATTATCCAGAAGCCACACGTCTGATAACTTCAGTATCATGAGGGACAAGCTGGACAAAAGACTATAATCAGCTACTGATACTTAAAAGGAACGGCTAGCCCTGTACTCATTCATCGGAAGAGCGGACGACAAATAACCATTTTAATATCCTATGAGAGGAATTCGTGCCCACTAGGACAACACGCAGCACAGAAAACAATACTTTGCCATCCGAATAAGTTTGTAGTTTTTGAGCGAAACAGATTTCTTTGTGTTCAGTGGTATCGTAAAAGGTGACAATGATCACTAGAGGAGTGCACTGTGGTCTCATGAATAACATGATATTTTGTTCGCTATCAACGACAGTGTGAAGGTTAGGAGGAAACCTCCCAAAGCAATGGTTTTGTTCTGCATCCTGACGTTTTGAATACTACCATTTATTGCACAGGATACATTTTCCTGGCACCGCACACTTCTTATGAATCGTCCCTCAGCCCGAGGTTGTATCTGAGCATCGTAGAGGGTCATGTTTACTCCGCAGCTCTAACATTGCTCTCAAGCAACGTGCGACTGTCTCAAAACAACAACGCAACAGCCCACCAGGCAACAATTGTGCAGATATGGTTTGTAGAACTTTCCTTCCTCAGGGATGGGCGATCACCTATCATCTCGAAAATGCAAAAGATCAATAGAACAGGCGAATCTCAAGGCGATTCCTTTAGAGAAATGAAAGGAGATCGGTAGATATTGTAACTTACTACGTCACATGTCGTAGATGACGTACTTCCGTGGTGACGTATGAGAAAAAACGGCAATGTTGCAGCAATAAGCCTGCCGGCGTAGTTCAGTTGGGAGAACAGCAGCTGTGTAGTAGGAATATGTGGATTCGAATTCCACTAACGGCAAATATGTTATATGGTATATTGGCGACAGAACGAAAATGAATATCCTGTTTGTGAGGTTCGAAATTTGTGTGGTAATTCCTCTACACAACGTACGGAATTAATAACAAACTTTTCTGCAATGAGCTGGTCTTCGAGCCTCCTTCTCGGTTCTCCTGAAACCTGAGATTTCGTACTCCTACCGTTCTCAAGGGGTGGATCATGTAACGTACTACGTAACGTGACGTAGATGACCTATGAGTCAAATGTGACGTATGAGTCAAATCGATAATGTCGTAGAAATACGCCTGCCGGCGAAGTTCATTTGGGAGAACAGCAGCTCCAGAGTAGGAAGACGTGGTTGAGATGTCACCACCGGCAAAAAGGTTATACGTTATAACATACTGTACATAAAACACACTGAGATTATGAAACATAGCACTGTAACAACGTGTCGCCGAAAAGTACTCATTCACTACTAGCAAGGTTCTGAAATATTTTGGTAGGGCAGTATGTAACCACATAAATGTGTCAGAAACTACGTTTTCTGTATCCTTTTTGGTTTCCTGTTAGATATCAGTTCTGAAAAGCTTTCATAACATAGATGCAGCGTGTCCGCTGTGGTTCTCGAAGCTCACAGGCGTTAAATGCAAGAACCGAGCACGACTCAACTCTCCTGAAAATGAACTCAACACCTGCTTATCTCATAATTGTCTTTATACCGGGAAAATCGTCAAAAAATATCAAGCTTAAGTTTTGCTCTATGAGTAGTTGTTTTGCCCCTGTTACAAAACATGTGTCATCCAGTAAGGAAAATTGCATGTGTTACGTGATATATTTGTATTTTGAAGTACATGTTCCACTGGAGTCAAGAATATCCAAATTGTGTAGTGAAAAATGAAAGGGTTGGAGTTACTGCTTTTGATATGTTCGCGATTAGGAAAATGAAAAAACGCCTCCCTGTTAATGAAAATAGACTAATATGATTATTATATGACAGTGACTTTAATAGTGATCATATTAAACTTAACAATTATACGTTTATCAAAATTAACGTTGAACCTTGAAATGGTTTTTATATGTTTCTGTCTTAAGAAGTCACCAAAAATGGACCAAAAATGTGAGCAACATTGGCAGCACTGGTTTATTTCTTAAAAATGAGGAATGATAACACTTGAATACACACCTCTTCTTCTTGCGAACCTTGTGGCTGGGAGCTCTGGCGCCGAAAGGGCCCCGTCACTCTCTTCCTGGGAGTCGTCATAAGGCAGGGTGGTGAATCGGACCGCTTGGTGCTGCCGATGCCTCCGGGGATCGGCGACCGACGATCGTGTAGCACGTGGCAGTGAATTACTTCGGCCGGGGCAGTACCGCGACGGAGTACCCGTCACATAATCCCTCCCAGACTGGACTTCGGTGTCTGACGCGCTCTCGATGGCCGTCGTGGGTCTCCGTCTCAGAATGCCCGCGCTTCTTGAGTCGTCATAGCGACGTAAACGACCTCTGTGTTGCATAGTTGGAGACACGCGGAAACTTCGTCGATAACCGCTACGAGCACTGGTGTAGCGATCATATTCGGAAGGTGGCAGTCTGTAATCGCTCTCTGTCCGTAACATTCCTGTTGAGCGTCTTAAAGTAGCGCTGCGGTCATCCCAGTAATCATAGCGGTCTCGACTGGTCGTTGGTGCCATACTACGAGTCCTACGGTGATGAGGTTGATCTTCTGCCCGCGATGGCGAGTAGAAGGGATGCACTTGCTCTGCGAGGCTTTCCAGAGTCTGAGGATAACTTTTACGAGTCTTTGGCTGTCGACTGACGACGGGAGGAGGAGGAGTTTGCTCCGGTTGATGATGACGCGGGGACCGCACCCATCTACTGGCAGTGTGATGCACTTTGGCTCGAGGCTGAGAATTATAGTAGAGGCACTGGTCCTCGCTCTGATAGCGATGTCTTTCTCTTTGAACATCTCGTTCGCTTAATTTCACAGCTATGGCTGGCACGTCTGGCGGCAAACCCTTGGTCCTAGCGCGGATGAGGACGCCGTTTTCACTGTTGCTGTTTCCTTCATCTATTTCCTCTTCCATCTCCTTCTTGATGACCACTACGGGTGGTCGCGTCTCTGATGGTTTACGGGTAAGTTCCCGAATCCGGCTTCCACTACAAATCCTGGATCGGATGGCTAGAACTAGACGCCTCGGTATTGACATGATGATCACGACGTCATCCAGACTCATCCCCTGACATCCACCAAGTTCACAGCCAGGATTTCGTCCCCAACTTTCAGGAGGCCACTGTTATACACGGCACTCTCCAGAGCTATGCGAGATATAAACACACCTTCTGTCGCCGTAAAGCCATCGCCCTCACGAATGTATAGACCTAACGTTTGGCCCGGTCGCTTGATAATCTCCACAAAGCGAACTACGTGCGTGCTGTTGGCGGCAGCCAAATGCTTGCGGTAGGTTTCCGCTCCAACCCTTCCCAGTGAACAAGGGTCGAACATGCGAATTATCATTTCTCCGCCGCGTCGCTCCACGGCGTCCACATGAGCCGCCGTGGCGGCGTCATAGTCATTTTCGACTGCTTCTATCTGGCGGAAAATCTCAGACGATATACCACTAACTTTGCGGAAATCCTTCTGAACCACCATCTCCGGTATGTGCCGAGTCGTCCTTGTGCGGACCCGCCTTATGCCTTCTTCCGTCTGCGCTTCCACGGCTTCTCTCGATTCCTGAAAAGTAAGCAAAAGGTCCAACTGCATCTGTATTATGCGTTATAAGGCATACAAGGATTAGTCAACACACAATTTTAACAAGTTCTAATAACCAAAAATCTCAATCACAGTATCGAACGATCTTACATTCATAAATGATTTAGCTACTAAAGATTTTACAGTTCTTAACACTTTAATCGGATGGAATGAATTTACTCGGTGTGAGCAAAATGTGCTGCGATCACCTCCAACTGTACACTGAAGAGCAACTGAATTAGAGATACCTGTCTAGTAACGTGTAGCACCCCCTTTCGCCCTGATGACGGCGGCGATTCGTCTCGGCATGGACTCGACATGAAACCGGAAGAGCTGGGAAGCCATACGGATACACGACCCCTGAACAAGCTCCCACAGTTCACGAAGATTTGATGGAGGGGGTCAGAGCCTCGAACATCTCTCTCGATGGCGTCCTAGATGTGCTAGACGGGACTGAGGTCAGATGACCTAGCTGGCCAAGGAAGCGAGGTCACGTCGGTGGAGTGTTCATCCAACCATTCGGATACAATTCAGGAGCAATGGCACGGTGCATTGTCTTGTTGCATAATGAGGTCCCCAGTGGGACGTTGAAGACGCACAAATGGGAGCAGCAAATGGTCGTCCAGGATATCCCAGTAACGTTGATTTGTGAGGGACGATATCACACGTACCAGGGGTCACATTTTAGTCCACTTAAACAGTCCCCAGACGAGAATGCCACCCCCACTAGCTTGAAGAGTACCCTGCTGGCAAGAAGGATCCATCGCTTTTCGTGGTTTGCGCTGTACTCGTATCCTGCCATCCGCATGTACCAACGTGAATCTCGCCTCATCAGTCCAGGCAACATTTTTTCACATGTCTGGGGTCCAGTGGCGATGTTCCCGCGTTCATGCCAATCTTTGCATCCTGTGATGTGTTTTCAGCAGCGGTACCCTCGTAGGACGATGGTTTCTGTACCCATAGCGAGGAGATAGTTCTGGATAGTGTGGCTGCTTACACGTTTTTGTGCACCAGCGTTAAATTGCCGAGTGATTTCTTGCACTGTGGTGCGTCTATCCACTGTTACAATGCGATCTAGCCGACGATGACCCCGCTCATCCACACACTGTTGTCCATGGCAGTTGGCCCTTGCAGGGAAGGTTTTACCAGATTCGATATACTCTCGGTGCACCCGTGACATAGTGGCTCGTGAAAATCCCAGTGCCTGCACGACTTCCGAGATGAAGTGACCCATTCGTCCGGCCCCGACGATTTGCCCACGATCAAATGCGCTTAGATCATTTGCCTTACCCATACTGCGTCCGTCTCTTACTGATTCCCGTCGCATCACTCCTTATATTGTCGGGTCGCTGCATACGTCATGTCGTTTCCGTTTACAGGGCCGCCCACAGCGTCACACTTGCATAACGCCAGCGATCTCTAATTCAATTGCTCTTCAGTGTGTATACGCTTCATCAGTCTTGATAATGTCGAGCCAAACGCTCTACGAAACTGTACTCGATGTTAATAAAGCATTTAACTGTGAGTCAACGTTGATAATTTATTCTATCTCAACATGACAAGTGTTTAGTCTTAAACTTCGTACAAAGGCGTTCCATAAAAACTGAGAATATTTTTTCGAGTTGGCAACAGTACGAAAGGGGAAAATAACCACCCAGACGACTAACGGAATTAAGGAAGTATATGGCAACAGTTACTAGCCTTGGCAGACGATTCTGGTTTTGTTATTGCGCAGTTGTTTAAAGTACGCCTGCATTTCGCCATACAGCTATGGAGGTGAGTGATTCAGAAATGCGTTGTGCGATAAAGTTTTGCTATCGTTTGGGTAAAAGGGGCTCCAGAAACAGTTGATTTAATGATAAAAGCTTACAAAGAGAAATGTTTGGGTAAGTCAATGATTTTTAGATAGCATCATGATTTCGAAAAATGGCATTTGTCTGCATATTCGCTCATAGGACTGATCGATCTGAAAGTAATGTTACGGAGCGTATTGTTAACACTGTTTGGGCAATCCTGCAAAAAGATCGAAGAATGGCGTGTGAAGACATACCGGCGTCAACTAATATTTCAAAAATGTCGGCATTCCGCACTCTATGCGACAAATTTGTGCTGCATCGTGTGCGCTGCGGATGGGTACCTCATCACCTGACGAGAGAACAATTGTTAGCCAGAGTTCAGGTGGGTCATGAGTGGAAACAAACTATTACAAAGGATCCAAACTTTCTAAACACAGTAGTAACTGCCGATGAAACATGGGTTCACTATTATTTCGATCAACTCACGAAGCGCGCAACAAGTGCCTGGAACCACACAGGCTCGAAAACGTCCGCCAAACCAAATCAGCTGGGCAGGTGATGATGATAATTTTCTTTGATTATAAAGGTGTAGTCTACCAGCATGCTTTTTCTCCACAAATTACTGTTATAAAAACAAGCCTGCAACTGACCGCGATCATATCGCACTGTGACGTTGAGGGAAAATGTCGCGGCGGGAGAGAACTGACTTTGAGAAAGGAAAGATTGTTGCGTGTCATATTAGCGGGTTGTCCATAAGACAAATTGAGAGGCGTTTAAACATACCCAAGTCAACTGTTTTGGATGTACTGAATAAGTAGAAGACACATGGCGTGCTTGAAGCAGCAAAACGTACCGGCAGACCAATGGTAATGAGTGACAGAGGACGTCGAAGCCTCAGGAGAATCGGTACAACTAATCGACGGAGTACCGAACACGACCTCAGTGTACAGGTGAGTAAAAATGCCAGAACCTCGGTATGTACACGAATCATTAGCAGAGAACTTCATTCCATGGGTTACCGTGGTCCTGCAGCTGCTCATAAGCCTTTTATCGCCACTCGGAATGCTACTCGCCGTTTAGCATGATGCAAAGAACATTTATCGTGGACTATAGATCATTGGAAACGGGTCCTATGGACTGATAAATCCAGATACACGATCCATCAGTCTGATGGCCGTGTGTGGGTATGGCGGCAGACGGGGGAACGCTATTTACCACAGTGTACTGTTCTTACGGTCAAGTTTAAAGCTTGAAGTGTACTCGTGTGGGGGTGGTTTTCGTGGTATAGTCCCGGTCCATTGGTTATCGTGGACAAACCTGTTAACCAGCACGTCTACTTCGATATTCTGGACAATAATGCCCTACCAACTCTGTGGCAATACTATGGAACCCAGCCTTGTTGGTACCAGCAGGATAATGCTACGAGGTACCAGCAGGATAATGGACTCTCGACTGTTACGGCGTGGTTTGCGATAATTCCACATCGTGTGTGGACTGGCCAGCACAGAGCCCTGATCTTAATCCCATAGAGCACCTATGGATTGTATCAGGGCGCCGCATAAGAGGTTTGGAACCAAGGCCTACTACTAAGCACCAGTTAGCGGCAGCATTATGTACTGAATGGAAGCGCATGCCTGTTGCTCTGTTCCAAAACCTTGTCGAAAGCATGTCTCGAAAGGTCAGTGCATGCATTAAGGCCAAAGATGGACCGAAACCGTACTAATGTATGTCAATAAATGGTATGTTGTGTTTCTATTCTAGGGGTCCGGTGACTTTTGTCAGTGTAGTGTATATATATAGTTTTTGATTGGGGGTTTAACCACCACCGTGAGCAACTCACTGGGCTATAAGCAGTCGCCCTCCCTAATTTGGGGCCACTGGCTCCAGGGAAGGGAGAGAGCCAGCTCCGTAAGACAAACATAACGTCCATGACTCACCGGGATTCGAACCCGGACCCATCTCGGATGAATAATCAGAAACCATCGCTTAGACCACTGCGCCACCGTGGCGGCAGTATTCGCATAACTAAATTCTATCTGAGAGTTTGCGTTTAAAAAAAATGCAGAATGAGATATAAGGTTTCAAATAAAATCTGTCACGATCCAGGCCAGTTGAAAATACAGTATTTACTCGATTTCTGACGAGAAATTAAATTTGATATTTCCTGCATACGTTATGTGTTGGAATTTGTATAGTTAGTATACATTTTTTTCTGTGTAATAAAGTTCTAATTGTCAAATTTCTAATTATATCCCGCAGTATTCAGAATGCATGAGATGAGATCTCAGGAAGCTATGCAAAAACGAAAAGATGTACATCGCAGAGCCAAAACATTGCGACCAACGCGTCGTGTAAACGAAGAGGCTGCACGTAAACGACGGCGCTCGTCAAGGTCATGATATGGTCTAAATCAGTTTCCCAATTTCCGGTCCGCGAGGGTTTTTCTGCCGGTCTGCGAGAAACGAGTGAATTTATTTATTTTTCTTTTGAATAGAAATGAAATCAATGTAAAAGGAAATCTAGATCTAAATATTTTGAGCACCTGTCGCGGAAGATTAAATAAAGGAAGCTTGGATCGCTAATCTCTTCACAGAAGATCTGAACTCCTGCAGGCTAACTCATCAGGAAAAGGAAATCTTTGTTGAACTTTCTTCTGATTCCAGTCTGGATCCAGTCAGAGATTTGGATCATATTCAGATCCAAATCTCTGACTCAGTTTTGGGATATTATGGAGAAAGAATATCCAAGACTCAGCGGCAAAACGCTGTAATTATTGGTAACTTTTTCGACCACGTATTTATTGCGAGAAAACGTTTTCAGCTATTTCGGCATTCGAAACAAAGCACAGGAACATAATGGACATTAATGCTGCATTACGCCTTGCAGAAACGACGCCGTAATCACGACTCGAGAAGTTTATCGCACAGCACCATCAGCAAACACCGCATTGACCTCAGAAAAATTTATATTAACGGTAAGGAGAATATTTTGATCTATTGATTATGGATTGCACTTATTAATCATTAAGCTGTAAGTAGGTGACATGGAATAGCCTAGTACGTATATGAATTATGGATGAGAGCATTTGTCATTTTCATGTAGGACTTCCGTCCACAGGGAGTAGAGTTTAGGTCCCAGCCACCTACAGCGAGATCGCCTTTTGGGCAGGACACAGAAACGGAAGGAACGAGAGCAAGTCTAGCGACTTTGACAGAACAGTTTGTAGTGAGATTAGAGTACAGTAGATGGCGCCACCGTACAAGTACGATATTGCACATAGATGGGTGAGAGAATTTCAGGGAGGACATAGGAAATGATACCCATTTAACCAGTGGGTCCAGCCTGGGGGCCGTCACTTTACGTGCTCGTCCGATGCACGGCGGATATTCAGCGATTGTTAGTAAATCACACCATCTCTGAAAGATCAGCCCAGGCTAGGCTAGAACCTGAGGACCCAGCATCGATAATCTGAAACACTAACCACTAAGCCATCCGCGGCTTATGAATTATGGATTGCATGCAGTGATCATTATAATACAGAATCATCATCATCATCATCATCATCATTGTCAACCATTATGAATCCACTGCTGGACGAAGGTCTCCCCAAGTTTCCTCCACAACGGCCTGTCTTGTGCCAGTCTCTTCCATGTCACTCCTGCATACTTTCGAATTTCATCCACACATCTCCCATGTGGTCTTCTTCTGGGTCTTTTCCTGTCCCTTGGAATCCAATCTAAAATTTCGGCTGTCCATCGATGGTCTGTCCTTCTGGCAGTATGTCCAGCCCATTGCCATTTCAAGGATTTAATTCTGATCATGATGTCTTCCACTCTTGTCATTTTTCGGATCCACGAGTTCCTCTTCTTATCTCTCCTGGTTACACCAAGCATGCACCTCTCCATGCTACTTTGAGTAGTCTGCAGCCTTTGTATGTCTCTTTTAGTTAAGGTCCACGTCTCTGCACCATACGTAAGCACTGGAAGGATGCATTGATCAAATACTTTTCTTTTAAGACATAATGGCATATTGTTCTTGAAAATCATGCTGTTTCTTACAAAAGTTCTCCAGGCAAGTTATGTACACCGATTAATTTCTTCATCAATGTGACCCTCACTTGATATCTGCTGTCCAAGATACGTGTCTGTTATCTCCAACTTTTCTTTATCAATCGATAAATCTTCATTTCTTGAAACAGCATTGAACATCACTTTTGTCTTCTGAAAGTTCATTTTTAATCCCACTTCTGTACTCTTGTCAGCAAGTTCCTTAATCATACTCTGCAGCTCTGATGGGGTAGTTGCAAAAATGACTATGTCATCAGCAAAACGAAGGTGGGTTAGATAATCTCCATTAATCTTTATTTCCTTGTTTTCCCAGCTCAGTGACTGAAAGACACCCTCCAATGTAGCATTAAAGAGCTTCGGAGATATGGTGTCACCTTGTCTCACTCCCTTTCCAATTTTTATGTGTGTTGTATTCTCAAACAGCCGAATCTTTGCACTTGCATTTTCATAGATGTTATTAATAATATTAATGTATGCATCTTCAATACCGCAGGTTTTCAGAGCCATTGTAACTGCTGATGGTTTCACCGAATCAAAGGCTTTTTCATAATCGATAAAAGCCATGCACAATGGAAGTTCATATTCCCTCGCTCTTTCAATTAGTTCTCTCAGTACGTGGATATGATCTATTGTGCTGTAGCCACTCCTGAATCCAGCTTGTTCTCTCGGTTGAACCATGTCCAGTGTTACCTTCTAGCGGTGTGAAAGATCTTTGGTAAATATTTTATAAACCACTGATAGGAGGCTGATAGGTCTGTAGTTCCTGAGATCCTCAATGTCACCTTTTTTATGTAGCAGGGTCATTGTAGCGTTGTTCCAATCCTCAGGAATCTTCTCTTCATTAAGACATCGAGTGAAAATTTGGGCGAGTACTGTTTCGATTTCTCCACTTGCTTCTTGTATGATGTCTACAGTAATTCCACCTTCTCCTGGAGCTTTTCCCCGCTTCATGTTCTTGATTGCATGTGCAACTTCTGCTGGGAGGACTGGAAGAACTCTGGTATTACAAGATAAATGATATTACGAGATAAATGCTCGAAAATAGCCTAAAGGTTTTGTTTTGGCGTCGGCGGTCCGCCAATGCAAAAAGGTTGAGAGCCACTGGTCGAAATAACATCTGATACTGAGCTCTGTTAATCAGTATTATTCTTGTTCTTCAGATGGGAAAGGCAGCGAGTTTGACAAAGACCAAATTGTAATGGCCAGACGACTGGATCAGAGCATTTCCGAGATGGCTAGGCTTGTGGGGTACTCACGTTCAGCAGTGGTTAGTACCTTCAAAAATTGGCCCGAGGAGGGTAACCACGAGTCGTTGGCAAGCTGTGGGCTGACCACTGCACATGTTTGCTAGAAGTGAGCGAAGGCTATCTCGCGTGACACAAGACAACAGAATGGATACTGTGGTGCAATTTGCCGGTAATTTGAATACCGGAGTAATGTGTCACAACACATAGTACATCAAACTCTGCCGAAAATGGAGCTGTGTGTTACCACAGGCCACTCCGAGTGCCAGTGCTTACCTTCGTTCACCCTCGAAAGTGCGTACAATGCGAATGCGAGCATCAAAACAGAACGTTGAATGATTGGTCGTCCGATCCGATGAACCTTGGTTTTTGTTGTACCACGTGGAAGGCCGGTTACGTGTAAGTCGTCTACCTGGGAAAGTGTCGACACCAGGATGCACCATGGGACTAAAACAAGCATGTGAAGGAACTATATTGCTTTGGGTAATGCTCTGCTCAGATAGCCTGGTTCCAGTCATTCACGTGCAGGAAACTATGACGTCTACCACATACCTATACGTCATTGCAGACCAGGTACATCCTTTCATGGCAGCGGTATTCCCCTCTAGCACTGCCTTCTTTCGGCAAGATAATACGATAATGCCCGGATTGTTTGGGAATGGTTCACGGATCATGTGTAAGAGTTCCAGATATTACCCTGGCCTCCAAACTCCCCAGATGTTAATCCAATCGAGCATATGTGGTTTGTGATCAAACAGTCAATTCGATCCGCGGCGGCTCAACCCTGCTGGTATCTTGTTAGTACCAGATACTTCAAGACACCTTTAGAAATCTTTTCGCGTCTATCCCTTGCCGGGTAAGAGCTGCTCTGGCGACACGTGGAGGGCCAACATTATACATTGAGTGGCCACGTTATTATGACCACCCCCTCAGTACTTCGTTGGGCCACCTTTTGCCTTCAATACTGCGTCGATTCTTCGTGGCATGGACTCCACGAGATGTTGATAGGTGGTTTGTGGGATCTGAGACCATGCTTGATGAATAGCACTTTCCAGGAATGTGAGATTGCAGGGTTGTGGATCCAGCTGTCTGATGGCTCATTCAACTTCATCCCAGAAATCGGGTCAGCCGGATAGTTCGGGCGCCATTATAACGAAGTAAATTTCTCCGTCATTTTTGGTCTACGCCGGGATTCGAACCCGAGTCCGCTTATTCCGGAACAAGTCGCGCTACCAACTGAGCTACGCAGACGTTCATTCTGACTCCTATCTGCCTTTATGTAGTGTGCGTCCTGCTGGCAGGTACGTCACAATGCTTTCGTGCTGTTTCCGCCAAATTCTCACTCGGCCATCGGCATGGTGCAACTGAAAACGTGATTTATCGGACCACATAATTGGTTTCCAATTATCGGCTGTCCAATCCTTGTGCTCCTGTGAGAACTGAAGACGTTTTCTCTTGTTAACTGCAGACAGCAAAGGTGTTCGAAAAAGTCTTCGGCTGTCATATCCCATCTGATGCAGTGTACGGCGAACAGTGCGTGTAGAGATCATTTGAGGGGATCCTTGATTAAGATGGTCTGTAATTTGCTGCACTGTTGCCCTTCTGTTGTCTGTTACCAGTCTGGACACTGTCCGTTCCGCCCGAGCAGTCACTAGTCGATGACGACTACACGTTGCACGTAGAGACCCAGTTTTTTTTCTGACAGTCCAGTCTTTAAACACTTTAACAACAGCTGCTCTGGAACATTTCACGAATGCCGCGGTTTCGGTGATACTCGCTCCATGGCTCCGAGCTCCTACAATCATCCCACGTTGAAAGTCCGTCAAATCCCATTTTTTACCCATCTCGTCACCCAAAAATCACTTCTACTACTGTCGCAAGCACGAAGCTTTTCCTTTTTATACTAGCCTCGCTCTCTGGCGGCAACAGCTTGCAACCATAGCTCATTTGCTTAAAACTGTCAGGTGGTCATAATAAAGTGGCCACTCTGTGATTTGGGCAGGTGGTCATAAGGTTTCGGCTCTCCGGTGTATAAACAAAGGCACATACTTGAAAATCATTTAGAATTAAACATGCATTTAAAATTCTAAATCAGCAGTTAGATTGGGCTGCGCACCAATCAACGGCCTCAATGCATATTCTAAGCAATAAGCAGCCACGTGTATGTATGCTAGTTACTATCACATAGGAAAAGCGGGAAATGGGTACTTGAAAGGAAATGATGGATTCGTCTGAAATTTAGCATGCGAACAACTGCTTGTAAAGGCAGTAAGTGATGACTTATATACCAACCCAAAACCGTTGTCGTAAATGCGCATGTACAAACCTATGGTGCAATTCTCCAATCCAGTCGGGTATTGTAATTGTTCGTCAAGAAGGTCCTTAAAGTGGTATCTGTGTCTCTATGCGGAATGAATGCGTGTCGCCCAGTTAACTGCTTTATGTTTTTGAGTATAAACACAATCATCAAGTCAAGGCAGATGTCATGTTTACTGTATAACGTATACTCTAATTTCACTTTCGTTTTTAGTTCCTGTTATCTTATGTAAATTTTTGTTCATCCGTCCCGGTGACGCAGTGGTCTAAGCGATGGCTTATGATCATTCATCCAAGATGGATCCGGGTTCGAATCCCGGTGAGGCATGGATGTCGTGTTTGTCTTACAGCGTTTCTCTCTCCCTTCCCTGGAACCAGTGGCCCTAAATTAGGGACGCGCGACTGCTTATAGCCCATTGAAATGCTCGCGGTGGTCGTTAAACCTCCAATAAAAAAAAGTTGTTCCATTCTCCTTAAGCGTTTTCTCATCTTAACGCTACATTTTCTCTCTCGCTGAATATTTTTGTGGCAACCTGACTTCAGGACAAAAGTTGACCGACTTATGTTAACGAGACTAACAAGCGTGACGTCGACGATGTATCAGTGCTCTTGTTAGAAGTCGGCTAGATTGTGAGATGTTAATAGAGTTTAGCCTACCGGTTAATGATTACTTTTTTCACGTTGAATATATTATTGTTCAGTTCGTATAACTTGAGAAGTATTCTGTATACTCGTATTGATAATCTGTTTCATTTCAATATCGAAGTACTAGAGGATTACATACGAAGTGAACTGCATTTTGTTGTGATGAATATCTATCGAGGACAATGAAAGTTGAATTCGTAAGTAGACTTGACTTTTCTGGCCGTCAGTGCTATTTACTGCTTTATTAAGTGTTGAGTTATCCGGAGTACGACTTAACTGTAGGGAACGTTTCAGTACGAAGAGTATTAACATTGGTAATGCTTGTGTTTTGGTGTAGCATAGGCAATTAACAGATTTCTGCACCCAAATACACTAAAACATTGCAACTGGACTTCACTAATAATATAATTTGCTATGATTTTGTAAAGTGTGATCTTCAGAGACTGAAGTTGGCATTTTTGGTCAAAGTTACCACACGTTTACAGTCAAATGAAATGATCCAAAAGTAGAACATGCTGTATGCATGAAAGCCAGGAGCCTACTAGTATGATGAATTATAGTAACTCAAAAAATACGCCAGCACTGCAATGAGGTTGATACACTTAACTAGAAGATGGACAATCATCCGTAGACAAACATTCAGTAAGCTGTTTCAGAAAATACTTCGTAATCTTGAATGATGATCTGACGTCAACGGCTACAATGATCGTACTGGTTTTACCAGACCACCACGAGCAACTACAGTGGAAATAAATAGTCTTCCGTCCCTAATTTTGTGTTCTACAGGTGGGGCAGACCTAGCGCCATGATGCAAACGCACACCACCCTTACATATCTCATACGCGACGCGAACTAGATTATATCTCTGATGAATGGCCATTAGCCAACGTCTCAAACCACTCTGCCTCCTGGGAGGCACGATCATGCTCGTAATATCATACCAGAACTGTTCATGTTATATGGGAGGGTTGTCTGTAAAATAGGACATGGTTCTGGGATGCACATAAGGTATCATAAAAGAAGGAAAGAAGTTCTAAATAGATATTCAGTTCAATTATCTCTTTATAGACTTGTCTACCTTTGCGTATTTAAGTGTTCATAGGTCAGCTTCCTTCAGTTTTGTTTTAGTTAGTGACTATTGGTTGTCACTCAGGGACGAAGGAGAAGTATGTCTTCGTGAAATTCAGTGTAAAGCTGGGACAAAAAGGACCATAGATATGTTTAGCGTGAAGCAAAAGATTTTTGGTGCTGCAGCTTCATCAAGAGTACGCGTTTTTGATTGGCACAGACGTTTTTGATATGAAAGGGCTGTAGACGATTCAAAGCTTCAACGACCTTTAGTTGCAAAGTCGGATGAACACACTGAGAACGTTCGCGCAGTTTTGCAAAAAGACAGTCGAATAACACTTCGGAAGCTGGGAGAAAACATGGACTTGAATATGAGTGCAAACTTCCAAATTTTAACCAAGGATCTGAGGAAAAAGAAATTGTGCCAAACCTGCTCCTTACAATTTGACATCGGTACAAAAGGAGACTTAGTCTGCGTTTTGTGATGTACTTATCAAGACTGCATAGCGTTTGGAGGCCTTTCTGCCTACAGTTATTCAGCTTTAGACAGAAACTATCGGATATCACGTCTTATGACGCGCACGGGGTTTGATTGGCCCAATAATTTTTGCCGCGGAAGGAAAAGTGTTACACGTGATTTCAAAACTGGGCGTCCTTCCGATTGTAAGATCACACAGTGAAAGCCCGTGACACTTTGCAAGAAGATACGTAGAATTCCACTTTGGTTAACCAGCGATCAATAACAGCGTGCACGTGATAACGCTGTGTCACTATATGCGTTTTATGACATAAGCACATCATTGCCATATTTTTTATCAGCTCTGCGCAGTACTGTATGCAGACGCGCTGCTCCTTCACAAGTACTGACGTTCGTCATCACAACCGTGCATATCCGTATCGGACAGCACAGTGCATGTGGAAACATCTTTCCGCATTGGCAAACAAGTTCCTTACGCATGTCTAGAAAGCGATTACCAAACTGATATCTATTAAGAAATATAAAAATACAGTCTCGTTTTTTCCGGCAAACTTTTGCATTTCTAAACACCAGTTTTTATTGAGTCGCTTCAAAAGCTCAAACCATGATGACGTTGAGTAGAATGCAGTAACATTCGAACATCCAGGTGCTACATATAATTTGGAGAGTGAAAACCTTGGAGGTTTCGAATTAGGAACTGAGACTAAGCAGACAACACCGATGAGTCATTACATCATGACCCCCTACCTAATAAGCTGTAGGACCCCCCATTAGCCGGCGAACCCGCTTTTCCAAGTCGAACCACAAATGTTCGCTTCGGTTCATGTCAGGTGAATCTGGAAGCCAGGGCATTAACAGAAAGTCCCCAGCATGTTCTTCGAACCACTCCTTGATGATTCTGGCAGTGTAGCATGGCACATTATCCTGTTGCTAATGACCATCTCTAGCATGGAACACAGTTGCCATGAATGGGTAAACTTGGTCCGCATCGATGTTCAGATACCTGACAGCTGTCACGCGTTGTGCTATTGGGATAATGGGGACTAAAGTGTCCCAAGAAAACATCGCCCACAGCATAATACCGCCACCGCCGGCCTGTTTCCGCCCAACAGTGCATCCAGGTGCCATAGCCTCCGTTGGTAATCGACGTATCTGCGCTCGGCCGTCTACGTGATGCACCAGGAATCTTGATTCGTCAGACCAGGCTACTTTTTTCCAATCATCCACGGTCCAATCTCGATGATATTGGGCATATATCATGTGTTGTTGGCAATGAGTGAGCATGAGGACCTGGCTGTGTCTTCGGCTACGCAGGCCCATGCGCAGAAGGCTGCAATGAACTGTGTGCTGTGACACATTGCCCTGATCACCACTCTTGCAGCTGCGGGCGATTTGTCGCACTGTGGCCTTGCGGTCGCTGTGAACAATGCGCGACAGTCTCCGCTCCCCTCTGACATCAATGAGCTGTGTACCACTTTTGTTACGTACTCACCGCAGCGGCACGTGAACAACACACAAGCCGCGCCGTTTCCGAGATCGTAGTTCCAAGGCGCTGTGCTGTCACAATTTGTGCTTTATCAAAACTCCGATAAATCTGACTCCGAACACTCTACTAACCGAAAGCCGGCCCTCGGGTTGTGTACATATACTGCTCTTGGAACTTCACCTGCGCCACCGTTCGGTCTCCAGGTGCGCTCATTTCTCTGGGCTGCGGGTGGTCATGATGAAATCGATCTTCGGAGTATGTTAGTAACCTCAATATCACATTTTTTTAAATACCAGTCTCATGAAGGGCGATCTGTATTGTCGCCAGCCTTTGCCTGTAAAGATCGTAGCAATGTCTCTATAATGAGTTTTACATTACATTTTCCGAAGTTCCGCTGATTGATTTCCTATAACAGCCAGCCTAAGAGCAGCATGACTAAACTGAGAAAATGAGGTCATCAATTGATTTTTGAAGTCATGGTGCTTTTAACGCGTCACAAATACAAATGCTTATGCTATTGTCTGATACAGACAATAGCATAAGGTTTCACCTTTGATAGTATTCTGGATGTTGCAATTTCTGAATGGTAACGAGTTATTTGAATCTACGATTGAAATATCCACATGTTTTAGTCAGCACCGAGGAAGATTTTTTAGGTGGCAGTAACGTCTTTTGGCAGCACTAACAGCCTCCCTCCAGATTTGTTCAACTCACTTGATAAATACACTGCTGGCCACCTAAAATGCAACACCAAGAAGGACACGAGATAGCAAAGCCAGATTTACTGGACACATAACAACAGATACAAAGATGAAACGATTGAGCTTACAGGCCCGTGCGACTTGCGGAACACGCAGACATCAATAGTTCGTGTGGCCCCCATGGCTGGCAATAACGGCCGCTACACGCCGCGGCATCGAACGAAAGAGACTTTGGATGTGGGCATGGGGTATGTCGGTCCAGGCTGCTTCCACACGTTGCCGCAGTTCATCAGGCGCAGCCGCGGGTGGTGCTTGCCGGGCCACTCGGTTGCCGACCAGTGACTAAACTTGTTCGATGGGCGACATATCGGGAGAACAGGCGGGCCACGGCAGCAGTGACACCTGGTGAGCCGTGAAGAATTGTTGCACGATGCGCGCCACGTGCGGGCGCGCACTGTCCAGTTGAAACGTGGCCGCTGGCAGGTCTTGCAGGTAAGGGAGTACTACAGGCTCGTAAACGTCGGAGATGTAGCGGTGGCTGTTAAGTGTACCGACGATGCGTACCAGAGGGGTGCGGGTGGCATATCCAATTGCGCCCCAAACCATAACGCCAGGCGACGGACCGGTATGGGGATACATAATGCAGGCCTCATACAATCTCTCGCCGCGGTGCCGCCACACGTGGATCCGACCATCGTGGTGTTGCAGGCAGAAGCGGATTCGTCGGAGAAGACAATGTCGTGCCATTCCGTAGTCCAGGTGCGGCGTTCAACGTCCCACTACAGCCGCACTCGCCGGTGGTGTAACGTCCATGGTAATCGGAGCAATGGGCGCCGTGCGACAAGTCCCCTCTCCTGCAGACGACGTTGAACGGTACGTGCTGACACAGGTTGTTGCGCAACATACCCTAATTCCTGCGCTAACGTTCGTGGTGTGGCGGTGCGAGCCGTCAATGACCGCCGCACAACATGCCGGTCTTCTCGTTCGGTGGTGTGCCGCGGCTGTGGCAATCGCTCACGTCGGTCCGTCCATCCATCCCTCCTGCACCCACCGAATCCATACGCGCCTCACTGTGATTGGTTGTCGTCCCACAGGGCGCCGATGTCTCGGTACGATAAACTGCTGTCGCGATAAGCCACTATTCGTCCTCTGTCGAACTCCGAAACGTGCTTGAATGACTGCCATATTCTGCGAAGAGGCATCAGGAAGCTTCCCACGCACAGGTCCGGCAGCACAACACACTTCCACTACTTACACCCTGCCTTCTATGCACCCTTCTTATAGTGCTTCTCAGTGGCTTGTCGTGCGCACATGATTTGCATATGCACTGCAATGCTAATCGTTTGCATGTAATCTCGCGGGCGACGCATGCTGCGAATTTCAGGCCAATCGGATGCTTCCTTCTTGGTGGTGCATTTTGGGTGGCCAGCAGTGTACATACTAGCTGCGATCAACAAAAGCTATTCCATATAAGCTGCGCAGCAGTGCAACTTTTGTGATGTGTGAGCGTTAAACTACGCAAGCCGCAGCACAGAAAGGCTGTTCAAGTGATTGAGAAGTTTATAAAAGTCTTTGAACTTGAAAGCCATCCTTGTATACCAAACACGTTCCAGGCGGTATTTTCCATCGGGTGCATTGACAGCATGCATAGGACTTAACGAAATGAAATGCGTATGTCAGCAACTGAGTGATACGAAGAAGGAGACGATCATGGAACTTCTTGGAGTATCCATGCCTGCTAATAGCCAAAGGCAGTATAATGTAATTATCATGGCTGGACATGTAATATGAAATACGACAAAGAGTAACTGGGTAACAAATCCATAGCACAATGCTGTGAATTACCTGCTCTGCTTTCATAAGACGTTAGAAAAATCAAGCACAAAAGCACTTGTTAGGGGCTCACGAAACAACGCTTATTAAACTGAGCACTACCGATGACCCATGCGTGATAAACCGGTGTGGCCTGTTGCTACGGTTACTACAACGACAACCGTGTTTCCGAGACATGTGCCACGGTCGAACGCAGTATTGCTCATTTTCTGTAAAAACATTCTCATTTGTTTTGGGACAAGCTATATATTAGACACTGCCCTCCAACACGGTTTTCAGGTTAACCTATCCGCACACCCTATATTACTTCCCGAAGATCATTTTCCTGAATGACAATGTTTGGTAGTTCATCATAAAATCAGTACTGATCGAATATCCTGCCATTAATAGTGGTTAGATTTCCCGATTTACCCTATCCAATTTTGTAATACCGTCGTTCCTCAACCTGCGTATGCCCGTAAGCAGAATTTCGAAGATTTTGCAAGCAGTTCTGTTCTTCTTCCGTATCCTTTTTGGGTTTTATTGTTTTGTATTGTTCTTCCACGCCCAGGAATATTTGCCACTGCTAACTGCGGAAGTTACGTGGCGCTTCTTAATAATAATCGTGGAAATCAAGAACTTATCCACTAGTTTCAACTAAAAACTTCCAATTTGCGCTATGATTGTTGCTTTACCGATGAACCATTGTATTAGACAACTTACCTAATAACCTGTAGGACCCCCTTTAGCCCGTAAAGCAGCGGCCACTGTGCGAGGCATCGATTCGATGAGGTGGCGATAGGTATCCTGTAGGGTATCTGGTACCATAATGTTCACTGCAAGTCCTCAAGTTCCCGTACATTTCTGGGTGGTGGTGATTAAGCGCGAACCCGCTTTTCCAAGTCGAACCACAAATGTTCGATGGGTTCATGTCAGGTGAATCTGGAGGCCAGGGCATTAACAGAAAGTCACCAGCATGTTCCTCGAACCACTCCTTGACGATTCTGGCAGTGTGGCATGGCGCATTATCCTGTTGGTAATAGCCATCACCAGCAGGGAACACAGTTACCATGAATGAGTGAACTTGGTCCACAACAATGTTCAAATACCTGACAGTTGTTAGGGGCTGTGCTATTGGGAAAATGAGACCTAAAGTGTCCCAAGAAAAATCGCTGACAGTACAGCACCGCCGCTACCGGCCTGTTTTCGCCCAACAATGCATCCAGGTGCCATGGTCTCCGTTAGTAATCGGTGTATCTCCGCTCGGCCGTCTACGTGTTGCACCAGGAATCCTGATTCGTCAGACCAGGCCACTCTTTTCCAATCATCTACGGTTCAATCTCGGTAATCTTGGGCCCATTTCATGCGTTGTTAGCGATGACCTGTAGTGAGCATGAGTACCCTGCTGGGTCATCGGATACACAGGCCCATGCGCAGAAGAGTGCGATGAACTTTGTGTTGTGACACATTCCCCTGATCACCACTATTGTAGCTGCGGGTGATTTGTCGTATTGTGGCCCTGCTATCGCTGTGAACAATGCGCGACAGTCTCCACTCTCCTCTGGCATCAATGAGCTGCGGACGACACGCGGCTGATCGACGGCTCGTCGTTTGGACATCTGTGCACCACTTTTGATACGTTCTCACTACAGCGAAAAGTGAACAATCCACAAGCATCGCCGTTTCCGAGATCGTAGTTCTGTTGTGCCGTGCCATCACAATTTGTCCTTTATCAAACTCCGATAAATCGGCAGCTTTTATCCATTCGGACTCTGAACACTCTACTAACCGAAAGCCAGTCCTCGGGTAGTATATATATATACTGCTCTGTGAACTTCACCTGCGCCACCGTTGGGTCTCCAGACGCGCTCATTTTTCTAGGCTAGGGTTGTTCGTAATGTAATGGCTCATCGGTGTATAGGCGACACCTAAATTTGTACTAACCTAAATGTAATTACGACAAGACTAACCCGACCACGGGGTGGAAGGTGCTAAATGTGTGCTTTCGCTGCATAATATAATTCCAGTCTAAACATTCGTATTCTTGCTTAGGACTTAAAAAGTACATAGTTCTTCGAAATGTTGTTCGTGAGTCGATTTAAAAGATGAAGAAGTCAGCTTCGGTCGCATTTTTGAAAACCACAGGTATTCGTGCTTTGGCGATGTCACTATTATTCGGCCATATGTGTTAGAGCAGCTGCAGCATGAGGATATTTACTGCGAGTGGGAGGGTAAACGGACAATTAAGTGGTTGTGGGGGACAGAAATCTTTGTTCCTTTCCTCCTGAGGGGAAATCGCTGATAGAAGGGTAATCTGGAGGTTTCCATTTGTTCAGCCTTCCGTCGCGGTGGCACACCCTCTGGGTTTGTAACATGGTCTCTTAGCGTGTACTCCATAGTCAGGTTAGGTTTGCCATAAGTACAAAAGCTGAAAATTCTTGGGTTTTGAGTTTAATATCAGAATTTTGTACAGTTAGAAAAAATATCACTGTAAAAGTTCTTCTGCACTTTCTTGCTACGTTTTCTGGTCTAAATACTTTACTACACATGAGATTTTGCTGTGAAATTTATTTCCACGCACATCAGGGGTAACGGTGTAATGTTCGTATACCTATGGCTTACTGAACACTACCTACAACCAATTCTTCTTAAACTATCCTCATCATCAACGGCTCAACAGCCCTGTGTGGGCCCTGGCCTTCTTTAGAAATTTCTGCCAGCCTTCCTTATTCAGTGACAAACTCCCTAAATTTTACATTCCATGATCCAGTTCTCAAATTCTTAAGACATGTGACATTGTGTCGCCATATAATCCATCCGGCAGTTATTTCTTTAGATTTCGCGACAAGTTATATTTTCCAGCGTGGGGTCGTTAGCCCGACGCCGAACCCCAACCCGGAGGGCCCGGCCTCCGTATTTATGACCTCCAAAGACAGGGTAACCCAGCTAAACCCCCGGGCACTGGGTACCCATTTTAGTCGCTTCTTACGACAAGCATGGTGTGACGTATACTCTCATTTAACTTTCATTTTTAGTTCCTTTTTCATTGTAAATTTGAGTTTGTTCCCTTTAGCACCTTTAAACCTTAATGTGATATCTTCTCTCTCACATGAATACGGTTGGCAACACTTGAAGTCTGTGAGAGTGACGTATGCTTGTAGTGACAAGAACAAGACGAGAGATATATAATGACTAAGAAGCAGCTGTGTGTGTGGTGTGTGGGTGAAACTCGCTGTGATATGTTTTTGATGTCCTAGTATCCAGCTGCATAGAGTTATGTGATTTCGTAAATAGACGACGTAGTGATGTTGTCTAAAATTGCTTAAGGTGAAAGGGCCGTGTTGGACCATTTAAAGAAAAGTTTACGTAAGTGATTCTGTCTCCGTCTATGTTTCGTCTGGCCCTAAAAAGCCTTATGTGTCGTTAATTTAAAGTGAGCTATCCGGTGCAACTAGTGCATTACATTTACACTTAGTTCAACATTTCTTCAGCCTGACATTTTGAACTTAGCGTAACACCAATCTCACATAGCGAAATGTGTTACGTTATAATGGGTTACATGGGGCTATTCGTATTCCCCGGCAACCACATCGTGAATTCTTCTTAAATACTTCACTTAAAGTGAAACAGGATTCACCCAAGAAAATTCAAGAAAAAGTTATATACAGTTAGTTAGTCTTTATTCAGCCAAAACTCATTTGGAACTTCAACAATGCATAACTACAAATCACTTTTCAACAGTATTAGTAAGCTAATCCAACTAATGTGAGTTAATAAGCAGAGATTTTGGTTATGGAAAACACCAACACTAGAGATATAACACGCAGCCTTCAAATAGATCAAGCTTCAATTAAAACAACGCCTCTTCCATGATTATAGCATTATGACAACCACTTTCTCCACACTTTTGGCTGTTGCCTCACATTATATGTCTTCCGCTAACGGTATAAAAACAAGCCTGTAACTGACCCCGATCATATCGCACTGTGAGGTTAAGTGAAAAATGTCGCGGCGGGAGAGAACTGACTTTGAGAAAGGAAAGATTGTTGGGTGTTATATTAGTGGGTTGTCCATGAGAGAAAGCGAGAGGTGTTTAAACATACCGAAGGCAACTGTTTTAGATGTACTGAATAAGTGGAAGACACATGGCGTGCCTCAAGCAGCAAAACGTACCGGCAGACCAAAGAAAATCAGTGATAGAGGACGTCAAAACCTCAGGAGAGTTGTTACAGCTAATCGACGGAGTACTGCACAAGCCCTCAATATACAGGTGAGTAAAAATGCTGGAACCTTGGTATGTACGCGTACCATTCGCAGATAACTTTCTTTCATGGGTTACCGTGGTAGTGCGGTTGCTCAGAAGACTTTCGTTTGCACTCGGAATGCTACTCGTCGTTTAGCATGGTGTAAAGAACATTTATCGTCGACCGTAGATCAATGTAAACGGGTTCTGTGGATTGTTGAATCCAGATACATGATCCATCAGTCTGATGGCCATGTGTGGATATAGCGGCAGCCGGGGGAACACTATTTGCCACAGAGAAGATAAGTTCTTACGGTCAAGTTTGGAGCTGGCAGTGTACTCGTGTGCGGGTGTTTTTCGTGATATGGTCCAGGCCCATTGGTTATCGTGGACAAACCTGTTAACCAGCACGTCTGCTTTGTTATTCTGGACAATTATGCCCTACCAACTCTGTGGCAATACTATGGAACCAAGCCTTGTTGGTACTAGCAGGATAATGCACCGAGCCATAAAGCAAGGACTGTTACGGCGCGTGGTTTGGCGACAATTCCGTACCGTGTGTGGACTGGACAGCACAGAGTACTGATATTAATCCCATAGAGCACCTATGGGATGAATTAGAGCGCTGCGTAAGAAGTTTGGAACCAAGGCCTACTACGAAGCAACAATTAGCGGCAGCATTATGTACTTAATGGAAGCGCATACCTATCGCTGTGTTCCAAAATCTTGTTGAAAGTAGGTCTCGAAGGGACAGTGCATGCATTAAGGCCAAAGGTGGACCGACACCGTACTAATGCATGTCAATAAATGCTATGTTGTGTTTCTCTTCTAGGCATCCGGTGTTTTTGTCAATATAGTGTACATACGTCATACTCTCTGACCTCAGAAGTGTTGCCAACCTCATTCCGCGAGAGAGAAGATATAACGTTAAGTTTGAAAAACGCTAAAAGAGAATGGACTCAAATTTACATAGAGAAAGCAGCTAAAAGTGAAAGTTAATTTAGAGTACACGCCAGAAATGTTTATACCTCGTACAATATAAATCCAATTTTCCGCATCAATTCTTACTGTAAAATTAATAGTTTACCCCAGACACATTGAATATGCAGACAATAGTAAAACTATACTAGTTATCCGATTCATATGCGTAGGAATATACACAGTCGAGTCACATTATTGATACCACCACCTACTTTTGACGTCAATAGCAAGTAGCCAATGAAAGAAGGCAAGTGTCGTGAGCTGGCTTGGAGGGCATATAAGCTGTGCTGTAGGCATTCTGAAAACATATCACTCGATACTGTCATGGATAAAAGGAGCGATTTATCAGATCTGCAAGATGGGATGATTATCGGCTTTCGGACCAAGGGTGGCAGTACTTCTGAAACAGCGCAGTTTGTGAACTGTTCGCGTGATGCTGTGGTTAAAGTGTATAGTGATTGGAGAAACGGCCCCATCGCGAATAAGCGACGTGAAAACTGCGGAGCACCACGTGCCATTGATGTCAGAGGTGAACGTCAGCTTCGAAGGTGCGTGAGGTACGATCGACACGCTACAGTGCAGCAACTCACTGGCTGAATGAACTACGGGGCTATCGGAAGTGTGTCTAAAACAAATTTTCAACGAACTCTGCTGCGTATGGGGCTCCCATGCAGACGGATGGTCACTGCACCTATGCTAACGAAGGTGCATCGGCAGAAAAAGCTTACATTTGGAATTGGACCTCCGCTGATTGGCAGAGGATTGCCTTCTTCGACGAGTCACGTTTTCTGCTTCATCTAACGGATAGACGTTGGCGTAAAAGGCGAGAAACATCGAGGAATAAACACTCTTCAACCATTGCTGGAAGAACACAAGCTGGTGAGGGCAGCGTTATGGTCTGGGGAATGTTTTCGTGGCATTCCCTGGGTCCACTCATACCTGTGGAAGGGACTATGGAATGAATTCGTTATGAATCCATCCTTGCAGACCACGTACACCCATACATGCTGATTGTCTTTCCTGGGGCAGATGAGATCTTCCAGCACGGCGATGCGACGTGTCACGCAGCTAGAAATGCACGAGAGTGGTTGGAATAGCTCGATGAAGACTTCAAAGTTTTTCCCTGTACCCCTAATTCCCCAGACTTAAACCCAATTGAGCATCTGTGGGACCACCTCGATCGTGTTGTTCGCTCTATGGATCCTCCACCACGTATCCACCAGCAGCTGTCAGATGCACTGCAGTCAGCATGGCTCTACATACCTGTGAACACCTTCCAGCACCTTATTGAGTCACTCTCAGCCCGTCTAGCTGCTGTTCGCGCCGAACATGGCGGTTACTCTGGATATTAGCTGGTGGTCACAATAATGTGACTCGGCCGTGCATAAATAAACGCTTCCAAGTTTTTACACATCAGCCAGATGGCTTTTTCAAGGAGGGTAGATAATTTACAATGATTATGCGTTCAATTTTCAGAAAAATCCACCAATCCTACAAGGAGTGACAATTTTACTAAACTAAATGCATGTCATATTTATAAACACATTATCTGCGCTGTTTACATAGCTAAAGAGGAACCATGAGCTTATTTTCAAGGCGCATATGAATTATGCGCATGCGCAGAAAGCGAAAAATGGGCAGTAGCAGAGAAACCTCAGAAACTATGGGTCTATAAAGCAGAAGATGCGGCGTTTGCAAAGCACAGGCTGCATTACCTCCTTCATTTACGCACGAGGTGTCCGAAAGCCCACTCTGTCGATTGATTGGAAAACGAGGAAAGGAGAACTACGTCTAATGAGAGAGTATGAGTAAGAAGAAGGAGAAGAGTGATGATTACCATCTGTAGAAGAGAGAAAGAAAGAAAGGTTTGTGTTCACAAATCGATCAACGGCTACACTGGCGAAAGTAGAACAAGTAAAAATTTTCATTCCGCTTCCAAATGAAATCTGAAAAATGTTTTTCAAGCAAAGGAAACAATTATTCAAGGCATAATTATTTAACCAAAACTTGTGATTCTATTAGAGTAGTGAGCTTCGTTTTATCGTAACAATCGAAGTTAAAACAATTCCAAAATTTCTCAGAACTATATTTCAACAGCAATATTAAATAAATCACTTTACGTGGTATTGCAGAGTTTGATCCAAAAGAAACAAGAATGCAATTTTATTATTTAATGGATATTCAAACAACGGATCTCCTTATACACACATGTAGTGGAATTTTCGTCTGCGCGTAAAAAGAGCGGATATCTCATCTACCATCCGATTCTGACGTGCACGCCATTTTATTTTTATTAGTCACAGCTGGTTTTCACAACGAAGAAGCACGACTTTGAAACTTTTGGGTAAGGCTGAGGTACAAAATGATGACAGATACATATAGCATAATACCGGGTGGATGTAATATATGTACCCCGATTATCGAGTGTGTGGATATGCGAGAAACGGATACATCGCGATGGAGTTGGTAGGTCGTTTAATAAAGGCATGGGAAAACGATTTAGTGAAAATAATGGCGCTGAAGACGTAAGAACAGAACAATCACGTGCGCGAATTTACTGTACACTGAAGTGTCAAAAGTCATGGGACAGCAGTATGCAAATTTTAAACTGGTGCTGCCGTCGTAAAAAGGCTTGGACGCATGCCACGATTTTTATCCGTTGCGAGGTGTAATCTCGTGAGTCAGGTTGAACAATCACCAGTGGGTTTATTATGGCAAGCCAACGTGAATTACCGGAATTTGAATGAGCCATGGTAGTGTGAGCCAGACGGATGGGATATTCAATTTCCGAAGTTGTGCGAATATTCACCATTTCTAGATCCACGGTGTCACGTGTGCACCGAGAATACTTCATAGAAGGCATTACCACCCACCCTGGAGAGCGCAGTGGCCGACTACGGGTGCTGAATGACCGTGACTAGTGGCATCTGACCAGGATTGTACATGGTAAAAGATAAGCGATACTGGCTTAAATAACATCGACCTTCAACGCAGGAGGTACCAGAGACATACGCACCAGGTCAGCGCAGCGTAATTTAGCTTACGTGGGGTATGGGAGCAGAAGACCCACCAAAGTGCGTTTGTTAACACCACGAAATCAAACACAGCGCCTCGCCTGGGCTCCTGAACATGGTAACTGGACCCTGGAAGACTGGCAGCCTCTGGCGTTGTCCGATGAGTCACGCTACCAGTTGTTACGAGCTGATGGTAGGGTTCGGGTGTGGTGCAGACCCCATGAGGCCATGGACCCAAGTTGTCAAAAAGGCACTGTGCAAGCACGTGGTGGTTCCATACATGTGTGGGGTGTGTTTACCTCGCACGGTTCGGGTCCTCTGGTCCTCATAAACGCATCATTAACCGGTAATCACTTTGTTGCTCTGCTGGGTGACCATGTGCAGCCCTTCATGGGCTTCATGTGCCCCAACAAAGATGGGATTTTTCAGGCGGATAATGCACCATGTCATCGGGCTCAAGTTGTTCAAAATTGGTTGGAGGAGCATTCTGGACAGTTCCGATGGATGGTGTGGCAACTACGTTTGCCCGACATGAATCCTTTATGGGACGTGGTGGAAAGGTACTTTCGCACCCAAGAACCTTCACCTAGAAATACCATGGAACTGTGGACGGCTATTGAGACGGCATGGCTCAACATCTCTCCAGAAGTCTTCCGTCCACTTGTGGAATCGATGCCACGTCTAGTCGCTGTACTTCGGCGGGCTAGAGGAGGTCCTACACGATACTAAGTACGTATCCCATGACTTTTGGCACTTCAGTGTACATACTTATGCAAATTTGCGTTTGTGTCGTTGGAATGCAGAAATCACAGATTGGTATAAAAACAAAGGTTTTCCTGGAGCTCCCTTACTCTGCCACGTTTATCGTGTTATTTTGTTTTATGAAACATTCGGTTCGAACGATATCTCGACAGCATGACTTTCCCGAATCAATGGCGTGAAGAGTTATTGGCATGCTAGGAGCAGGTCAGACACAGCGAAAGTTAGCAGAAGCCATTGGAGCGTCATTTCTCGACTGCAGACACGATTCCTGAGTGTTCGAAGAAGAAAAGGTCAAGGCCGTCCACGAGCAAGTACATCAAGGGATGGCCATTATCTGTTGTTAACAGCCCATCGGAACACGCGGCAAAATCCCACTCCCATCCAGCAAGAGCTTTTCGTGTCAACAAGAAGCAGGTTGTCAACTCAAACGCCGGAATCGCCTTCACCGAGGTTGCCTTTATGCACACAGTGGTGTATGACCCTTTAACCGCACGACACGCGTCCAGTAGAAACTGGTATGAGGAACATCGTGGTTGGGAGCGTGACGAGTGGAGTCAAGTATTCTTTTCTGATGTGTCGAGATTCAGTTTGGAGACTGACAATCGACGAGTTCTTATTTGTAGGCAACCTAGCACAGAAAATTACCCAGCCTTTGTGCAAGAAACATCACTTTATGGCGGACATGGGTTGATGGTGTGGGCAAGCATAAGTATCGGTGGCCGTACGGACCTTTACTTCATCCGAATCCGCAGTCTGACGGCCTAGAGATATAGAGACGAGATTCTCAGACCTATTGTCATGCCGAATGTTGCAGCCGTTGGTGATTTCGTTCTTTTGCACGGACGATAACGCTGGACCTCATAGAGCTCGGCTAGGGAACAATACGAATCGAGCGTATGGAGTGCCCAGCACGTTCCCTGACTTAAATCCAATTGAGCATGCCTAGGACGTACTTAGCAGACGCATGGCAGCTTGATCGGCACCTCCGTTGACTCTTCGTGAACTGGAGACTGCCTTCATTAAGGAATGGCGAAGATACCCCCAGAGCCTACTCGATAACCTTATCAGTTTGAAGCGGCCATACACCCTACTAGAACGCAGTTACCGCCTTCACAAAGTCATTTTTTCTTGTTGTACAGTTATGCATTTTGTTGCACATCATATTGCATCATGTGCTTTCAATGACAATATTGCATAATAATTCGCTAAAGCGCTTTTTCTTACCCATATACTAAATATTCTACTGTATCTTTTATAAAAATGATAATTTACTTCAACAACGTCTGGCACACATGATTTTCCTAACGGTGTCTCTTGCAGCCTAATTCTTTTGAGTAGTGAATGAACATCATATCCTTCAGTTAGATGTGGACTCTCAAGATTAATATTAAAAATACCGTTAACAGACAGTATTCAGCAATTTATGTCTCGGAAAGTGTGAAGTAAATGTGGAATGTGTCAATCTTTCCTTTCTGTTGCCACTTTTGAAATAAGCTTTATTGTTATGACCCAGAAGACACATATATATAAAATAATGTGTGAGAGGCATTAACAGCAACATGTTCCAATAAAAACCAATATATACACAATAAGCACAAGAGAGCCTCTAACGAAGTAAATTTCTCCGTCATTTTTGGTCTACGCCGGGATTCGAACCCGAGGCCGCTTATTCCGGAACAAGTCGCTCTACCAACTGAGCTACGCAGACTTTTATTCTGATTCCTATCTGCCTTTATGTCGTGTGCGTCCTGCTGGCAGGTACGTCACAAGTCATACTATCCGTAACACATAGGGTCGTAGACATTTACAATAGTGGATAACCATTAGGAACTTACGCCGATGAGCCATCCATTATGACCACCCCCAGTTTAGAGACCTAAGCGCGCCTGGAGACCGAACGGTGGCGCAGGTGAAGTTCACAGAGAAGTATACATACAACCCAAGCACAGGATTTCGTTTAGTAGAGTGTTCGGAGTCAGAATGGGTAAATCTGCCGATTGATCGAAGTTTGATGAAGGACAAATTCTGATGGCACGACACCTCGGAACTACGATCTCGGAAAAGGCGTGGCTTGTGGGCTGTTCACGTGCCGCTGTAGTGAGTACGTATCAAAAGTGGTGCACATATGGCCAAACAATGAACCGTCGACAAGCCGTGTGTCGTCCGCAGCTTATTGATGCCAGAGGGGAGCGGAGACTGTCGCGTATTGTTCACAGCGACCGCAGGGCCACAGTGCGACAGTGGTGATGAGGGCAATGTGTCACAGCACACAGTTCATCGCAACCTTCTAGGCATGGGCCTGCGTAGCCGAAGACCCAGTCGGGTCCCCATGCTCACTGCACGTCATCGCCAAGAGCACATGAAACGGGCCCAAGATCATCGAGATTGGACGGCGGATGATTGAAAGAAAGTGGCCTGCTCTGACGAATCAGGATTCCTGGTGCATCACGTAGATGGCTGAGTACGGATACGCCGATTACCAACGGACGCTATGGCACCTCGACGCACTGTTGGGCGGTAACAGGCCGGCGACGGCAGTGTTATGCTATGGGCGATTTTTTCGTGGGACATTTTAGGCTCCATTATCCCAATAGCACAATCCCTCACAGCTTTCATGTATCTTAACATCGTTGCGGACCAAGTTCACTCATTCATGGCAACTGTGTTCCCTGCTAGTGATGGCCATTACCAACAGAATAATGCGCCATGCCACACTGCCAGAATCGTCAAGTAATGGTTGGAGGAACATGCTGATGTCTTTCTGTTAATGCTCTGTCCTCCAAATTCACCTGACATGAACCCAATCGAACATCTGTGGTTTGACTTGGAAAAGCGAGTTCGTGCTAAATCACCAGCACGCCGAAATGTACGGGAATTGGAGGACCTGCTGTTGACATTATGGTACCAGATACTCCAGGATATCTATCGCCACATCATGGAATCGATGCCTCGGCGAGTGGCAGCTGTTTTGCGGGCTAAAAGGAGTTCTACAGCTTGTTAGGTAGGCGGTCATAATGTAATGGCTCATCGATTTAAAGTAATACCAGAGACAATTAAACAAACAAAGAGGCAATTTTTCCAAAGTACTTTGGGCAATATTGAAAGCAAAACCATGCTGCAAATAACAAATTTTACATATACAATGTACAACACAACAATACCCCCTGAAATGGGATTATAGAAAGAAAGACACACATAACATGCTATACAGTACAACACAACGCTCAATACCTTATGAGGCAACTGAAGATCTTTAACTCTTTAATGATCACGATGCTGAAACGTTTTGTCACTCAGAATACCGTAACGCCCGAAAATGCCTGCTGCTTGTTTTCGAATTTCATAACCCCTCCCATTTGTAATAATAAAAGAATGATTATTATGCTGTGTAACTACTCGAAACTTCCGATCTCTAAGACGGACGACATACACTGACCTTCGGACGTTTCCCTGGGGCAATGAGTGCATTTTCTATTGAGAGCCTTAGGCAGATAGGAGGAAGTGGTAACAGCTAGAAAATCTTAATATTTTATTGTTCTTCCTTTTAAAAAACATGTTCTCAATCTGTTTAATTGGATTGAGGAAAATGAAATAATTTTCACGACAAATTTCCCCCATGAACTCCGTTTTTGGAACAATGAAAAATATCACAAACAAAGGAAGCACGTGTCAACAAACCAAGACTTCTACTGAGCGATGTCAGAAAGCTGAATGATATAGCTCCGAGACAAGCCAACTCCTGGTTCACTTCTTTGTCTAGCAACAACGATGACGACTGAGGGAAACTTCTGCTAATCCCACGGATGCCGTGCAAATTGAAAGAACATGGAGAGTAGGAAATCTTGCTCATGCTATCCGGGCGACTCGGTTGCTTGTGGCTGTTTGCATGTAAGAGCGCATTGGGCATTATGGTCGTTAATAAGTTAACGGCAAACTCATATGAAATACGACGTGAGCAGGAAAACTGATAAAATGCAAACTGAATGAGCAAGTTATTATGTACACCTCCCTAATAACATGTTTCTCCTTCTTTTCCCTCACAACAACAGCCAGACATCTTAGTAAGTCCTCGAGGAGGTGTTGCAAACACGGAGTTGGCATTTCTGTCCATGATGCGACAATCGCTTGTACAATAGCATCCACATTTGCCGGTTGGGGTTGGCGAGCTGGAAAAACCGTTCCAGTTTATCCCATAAAATCTCAGTGGGTTTGAGATCAGGCAATTGAAAGGGAGGGTTCGCGTGTGGTAGACTCACTTGAAAGCTCCTGGAACCAATTGATTGCCATTCGGGGGTATGTGGTGTGGCGTTGTGCTGTTAAATGATGTTGTCATGGTACGGAAAGAGGATCGTTAAGAAAGGGTTTATTCGCATACCTTGTGCCGCTGACGGAGGTCTCGATGGGTAGGAGTGGCTCCAAGAAAGCCCAGATAAACGCATTACAAAATGTTACAAAGCTTCCACTTGCTTGTATGACCCTAACTTGGCAAGCTAAGTGAATCTCTTTGTGTGGTTTACGCCACAGACTTCAATCGGCGTAATAGAGTTGAAATAGAGATTCTTCAGAAAAAATGACGTGTTTCCAGCCCTCCGCTTTCTAATTGCGGTAGGCTTTTGCAAAGTGCAGCCTGATATTGCGCTGCTTTGTAGACAAATAGGGGCACGATGTGGACGTCGACTGCCATAGCTTATTTCTAGCACGCCATTTGTAAAATAGGTCGTGCTTATGTTACCGGTTTGTCAGTCTGTCCGTGCACACCATATCTCTGCAACTATTAGTCCGATATGAACAATTCTGTTTGCATTGGGAAGCTCTAAATGTGCAAATAATTATCTTTTATTTCGTTCTTTTTTTACATTGCACAATTTCGCCGCTAGAAAGCGTAAATGCAGACGATATCGAATTCAAAATAAATTTTATTCCATATATTTGCTTTTAAATATCCAATTGAGAAAATTATTTCTTCCATTCGATGCCATTTATGTCGAAAGCTATTTTAGGCATAGTCACTTTTTCAAGTTACTCATAGATTTTTCGCTAGGGGGCATAAAAGTAAATTGGGTTTTCCCCGATATCTCTGCTTCTAAAACTCCGATTTAAAAATCCTTTCCGAAGTGGATACAGCTCCTGAGGGGACATCTTTTGCATATAATTTCTAATTTTTGGTAAAAAATGGTTTAGCCACCAGGAGGCGTAAGTGTTAATTTCAGCTTCTGATGTATTTGCAGCAAAATCCGAACTTCTAAAATCTCAATTGAAAACATTCGTTTGTGGACCGATACCACTCACGTCGATAACCCTTTCGGAATATTTTCTTCTTAAAACATTGCATGGTTTCTCGGCCAGAGGGCGTAGATGTACATATATTATTTTTGTCAGTATTTCTGCTTCTAAAAGTCCAATTTGAAAAATTATTTCTTTGTTGGAGAGCGTTTCCGCTGCGAAATGTTTCTCATATAATTTCAAATTTTTCTTAACTCACAAGTCTGCCACCAGAGGGCGTAAGTTCACGTTTCTGTTTACAGCAATATCTGCGGAATTAAAAACCCGATTGAAAAACTTCTTTCTTCGGTGAGAATGTACTGTTTTCCATACCGGTTCCATTGATTTTGAATAGCTTTGATGAATTTAATTAGCGTCAGAACGGATTCAAAAGACGTGATACCCTCCTCATAGAAGTCTGCCGCCTGGGTTCTACATACCTTAACCTACTTTTCAACATATTCCCCTCGGATGTTAAGGCATTTGTCATATCGTGGCACAAGTTTCTGGACATCCTCCTCATAGAAATGTGCCGCCTGGGTTTTGAGCCATCGCTGATTTTTGTGGCCGTAGGCCCGGTGGTTTCCATTGCAGGGACTACTGTTCTGATTCAGGTGTGATGTGAGAAACCCAAGTCTCGTCTCACGTCACTATACGGCTTAGAAAATCATCGCCTGCCTCCGCATGCTGCCCCAAAAATTCCAAAGCAAATTCCATGCGCTTCATTTTGTGCTCTTCCGTCAGCATCTTTGGCACCCATCCTGCACACATTTTGCGGCACTGAAGTTTTTCTGTAATGTTTGCGTGCAGTAATGATTTCGAAACTTCAGGAAAATGTTCTGAGAGATGAGAAAGCCACCCCGCCCAGGTAGTGCCGTGGTCTAAGTGATAGCTTCTGACCATTCGTCCGTGATAGGTCCGGGTTCGAGTCCCGGTGAGGCATGGATGTTGTGTTTGTCTTACGGCACTGGATCTTTCCCTTCCCTGGAACAAGTGGCCCTAAATTTGGGACGGGCGACTCCTTACAGCCCATCAAGTTGCTCACGGTGGTCGTTAAAAACGATGAGAAATTGTGAAGCGTCGGTTCTCCCTAATGTTTTCATTCACTGTCTCCACCGAATCTTCCGTGAACAGAGAAGATCTACCACAGCGCAATTCATCATGAACTCTTTGCCGTCCTTCATTAAACATTCGAACCCACTTCCGCACCATTCCTGCACTCACTGCGTTTTGTCGGTAAATGTCGCAAATTTTCCGATGAATGTCACTTGGTCTGACATTTCTGGCATTCAGAAACTTTATCACAGACCGGACTTCGCAGTCGGCGGGCCTTTCTATTAACTTAAACAATATTAACGCACTGTACAAACCTTTGATATAAACGCAACCTCACAAAATGGCGTCAGGGCGTGGCTAATGGATGAGGCAACACAACTGCGCATGAGCGACTCTAAAGCGAATACTTGCGCGGGAGTGATGCGCGAACGGTACTTACTTTCTGCATGGCACTCGTACTTTTCCGAGACTGGTTGCCAATACTGTATTAGATCAGATCAGATGTAGATGATTTTAGGAAGGGATTGTCTGACCCTGGGTCTTAAACAACCCTTAGAAATAGGAAGCTAGGAGATTTGGGCTAGAGTGCCTGAAAGGAAAAGGACACAGAGGCGCGGTAGAAAGGAGGAGAAAGACGCCCTTATTTATAATCGGGCCGCCCCGGTGGCGCAGTGGTCTAAGCGATGGCCTCTGATCATTCGTCCGAACGGGGTCTGGGTTCGAATCCCGGTGAGGCATGGATGTTGTGTTTGTCTTACGGCACTGGCTCTCTCCCTTCCCTGGAACCAGTGACCCTAAATTAGGGACGGGCGACTGCTTATAGCCCATTGAGTTGCTCACGGTGGTCGTTAAACCTCCAATCAAAAAAAAAAAAAAAAAAAAAAATTTATAATCGGGGGACCAGTACCCGGGGTCCGACGGCTTAACGTGCCCTTGCGACGCACGGCGGATATTTAGTGGTTCGAGAGTTCGTACTTGCCTGGGATCGAACCTGAGATTTCTCCGTGACAGCCACTAACGTTGACCAGTAGGCCACCTTCTGCACTTTGTTTCCAATGCGTAGAGACCTGCTCTATTTATTGGCACTGCCAGTATTAGCTTCACATGTGATTGGACGCGATACTTCTGATTTGAATAATGCTGTCGGTTTGTATATAGTAATTTTTCTATTCAGTGTAATACAACAGCTAAAACCAAATGTACCATCCAGTTACGAAACATACAGTGCTTCGAGTACGGTACAATGCTAGCTAAACATTTGATTAATATGCACACAAAAGGCGACAGTATACAAAAGCCAAGAGTAAATCGGCAGAAAAAGAACACGCATAAACTTTAATGCACGGCGCTCACGCACGGCGCCAGTTACGCATGGAATAAGCAAGCAGCTGAAATAAGCACAGAAGCAACATACATAAGGAAAATCTAAAAGCATGTACAAAGCACAACTGATAGAGGTTGTCAAAAGAATGCGATACTCGGACATATTACACTGCTGTCCAAAACCTAACCCTTTAACGACCAGGGCCCTGAAACTTTCGTCTTTCAAAATACCATAACGCCCAAAACTGCCTGTTGCTACTTTCAGAATTTCTTCTCCTCTCCCCTTTACAAGACAACAAAAGAAGCTCGGAGGTTTCATGCGGTAGCGCTCCGTCACCACATGAAACTTCGGACTTGTTGTCTTCATGGCGACCACTGCATTCTTCCACCCAGAGGGCATGCGATGCCATGAGAGCAAATCATATCGCCCTGAGATATAACAGCGCCTGCTTTACTTATTTGTTTAGTGACAACACTGGTGATGTAGAGTGACGTCTACTCATCCATTAGAGGCCATATAAATTCAAAGAAAATTGGTGGGTAGGAAATTCTCTTCACTCTAGGAGGGTGTTTTCGGGCGGTCGTGGTAGTTTGAATAAGTTATAAGGGCGTTTTGGGCGTTATTGTCATTAAAGGGTTAAGGACGGAGTACATTTTGACCAGTCGGAATTCGAAAAGGCGGTTTTATAGCTGCAAGCGGCATCGACAGTAACAGCACAGTAAACTTGAGCGCACGACATGGAAAATCATGTGTAATATGTAATAGAAATACTCTGGCGTCCAAAATCTAAGGACGAACACTATTTCGAAAGGTTACAACCACAAAATCAGACGCAACAGCTTGAGGCAATTTGCATGACTGGGAACGTTCAGTAAAAAGCCGGTGCACATGAAGAATGTCGAACCGTCTGCACGGGAGTCAAGTGGCATCACCTAAATAAATAATGGAGAAAAGGACGCGGTAGGCGATATGTGTTTGAAGGAAAATGTGGAAGCGAAGACATAAAGGTACAAACGTGTAATTTATGTTACGTCGCAAAGATAGCATCTACATGATTTCATGCGGGGAAGAATTATAGGGAAGCCGGAAGAAAGCCGCCGAGTGAGTGATGTTGGCAGGGAGATTGGAATCACACATAGTGTGGTATCCAGGCTCTGGGAAGGGTTTCAAACCAATGGAATGTGTTCCACACGCATGCTAGGAGATGGATCTCACTCTACTACGACGCATGAAGGTTTGGTTGTAACAGCAAAACGTAATAGCTGCCCCACGGCCGGTCAGCTTGCGAGTTGCCTCCATCCCAGAAAAGGAACTCGTATATCCCGACAAACTGTGGCAAGACGTCTGCGACATATAGGGCTATATTCCGGAAGGCCTGTAGTCTGCGTCCCTCTATCCATAGTTCAATGTAACGCACGTTTTCAGTGGAGTCGTATCCACAGAAATAGAACACGTCATCAGTAGGCCAATGTATTCTTCACAGATGAGGGTAATTTCAGTCTGTCGTCGAATTCTAGACTCAGTTGATCTGGCGTGAAAGTGATACTGCATACCAGCGCAAGAATATGCAGGAAAGGGAGAGATGCGATGGTGCATGGGGTAACGGAGTAGGGTGGCATCATGATTAATGGACGCACCGAGCTACAGGTGCTGGTAAATGGGGCTATGTCGGGCGAACGATGCCGCAACGAAGTTCTTCTACATCATGTTCGGTTATTCCGTGGTGCTGTAGGCAAATAGTTCATCGCACGAGAGCAGTGCAGACACTCCTGGAGACCAAGGATATTCATTGCATCAACTGGCCAGAACGCTCCCTATATCTCAACCCGGCCGAACACGTCTGGGACGTAATGGGGAAACTCATTGGTGCTCGAAACCTTCCCTTCGGAAAACAAGTAAGGCCTGATACGTGCTGTGAGGGAAGAGTGGGCCAATTTGCCTCTTGAACTCCTGGATCACTAGGAGCTCAGCACGACACGACGTGGCGAGAGCTGCACCGCAGTTTGGGGTGGACATATTCTATACTGAAATGTCTCTCCGCCTGGTTATCGGTAAGCACTATACATCCGCTTTCCAACTATGTCATTCGAAAATTTGTAACTTTTGCGTAAACACTGATTACAATGTAATCTGTGCGCCGTTTATAAACAATTTTTTGTGTCTTTTTATGTGTTAGGGCTTTTCAGATTTGTTCTTTGTGCTGAAAAATTGTTCAACGAAGGCCGAAAATGTCGGGTACACGTCGTCGGCAGGTTTATCGCCATTTGGATGCATTTCAGAGAGGCAGAACTGTAGGCCTATGTTAAGTGAGTGGTCTACACGTCGTATCGCTGCGCATGTGCAACGGGATGCACGTACTTTTGGACGCTGGCACCAGTTCCTACAGGAAGTTTCATACGTGCGTCTGAGCGGCAGTGGTGCAGTCCGACAGACGGTCACCAGAAAGCACTATGGCCGACATTCGACGTGCTGTGCCATCTGCCATGGACTTCGACATAAAGACCCGGTTGCCACACGTAAACTGTAGGTTCACACACCATAACCCCGGTTTGCCTCACGTAAACCGAAGGTTACATGTGGCAACTGTTACGTCGACTACCATTGAGGGCCAGCCATCGCAGCGCTCGTCTGGCTTGGTGTCGAAGTCATGCGAACTGCGGTCACGAAAGGACCACTGCTGTCTTCAGTAATGAATCCCGTTTCCGTCTCGGTGCTGACGATCGACGAATTCGTGTCTGGTGACACCCTGGTGAGCGGACGAATCCCGGTTTCATTCGCGACAGCCGCAACGCCCGCGAGGCAGGCATCATGGTATGAGGTGCTATTGCGCATGACTGCAGATCACTTTTTGTCCGCATCACGAGCACACTGACAGCTGCACGATACGTGAGCGAGGCTCTGCAGCCCATTTTGATACCGTTCCTGAATGTCCTACAGAACCCCATTTTCTAGCAAAATAACGCGCGTGTAAGGGTCTCCACACAATGTTTGCAGCATGTTCAAACACTTCAATGACCAGCAAGATCGCCCGATTTATCCACAATCGAAAACCTGTGGGACCACATTGGTCGTCGTCTGATATCAAATTGGCCTGCGCACGTTCTCGATGAATTATAGGAGCAAGTCAGCCGTGCTTGGTGTTCCATTACTGAGGACGATATCTGTCGACTCTGTGACTCATTGCCACGCCGTTTTGCTGCCTGTATTGCCGTTCGCGGTAGCACGACCACTTACTGGGTGAGGCGTACTCATTGTGTTGCATTATATGATCTGATAAACAATGTACGTGGCTGAAAATAACATCAGGGTAAATCCTTATGTAGTCCTATTTGCATGCTCAATTTCACCCCTCTATCCGCACTCCTTCTGAGCGGCGAAATTTCAATGTCGAGCAGTGTATTAGAAAAGTTTCTCCAACTCCATCACGAATGATAGTCGCTTGGCTGCACTTTGGTCCTAAAATCTCAGCTACGGAGGGGGCGAGAGAGAAAATCGTCGAGTTTAAGTAATTTCGCTGTGTTTTAACATTTTTACTCAGTTCAGTTTTACGCAAAAAGTGGAAACAGACAAGACACTGGGGAAAGATGGCGGGAATGGATCTTCCTCTCGTTCTAAGTAAAATTACAGAGATAAACATATTGTTTAAAAAGAGCTGAAATTCATGGCTATTTACTGTGAGAGTGGTATCACAAACAAACGTACAATTGCTGCTTGCTGAGCAGTTGTTTAGAAAAGAAAATTGGTGCAAGCGCCGCATCGACATAAGAGCAGCACAGCGGGCAAACCGCACCTTTTTTTACCATAAGAACCGCGCTTCTTAGCCCCCAAATTACAGTAACTAGAAAAACATATTGACACCATTGCCAAAACATATTATGCCGAAATGCATATACACGGTCGTATCAGAATGATATGGCCGCCCCCGGAATCACAATGTACCCGTCGAGGCAGGTCACAGAGTGCACGTGACAAGGTCGAGCACAATCGGAGGTAAAAGCGGCCGATCCGGACAAATGAGACATAGTGAGTTTCGTGAGCACAATGGGCAAAAGTAGCGATTTGACGGACGTTCAAAAAGGAATTATTATTGGCTACCGCGCCAAGGGTGGAAGCGTCTCCAACACAGCAGACTTCGTGGGCTGTTCGCGAGGTGCTGTAGTAAGGGTGTATCAAGAATGCACCGCTGGCACACCGAGTACCTCCTGACGTCATAACTATGGAGCCGCAAAAGCCATGGATCCCAGAGAACAACGTCGCCTCCGTCGAATGGTAAAGGGCAATCGAACACGGTAACAGTGCACTAATTTACCATGCAAATGAATGTTTGGACACCCAGGTACGTATCCCCGATAACAGTAGAGCAAACTATATTACGCATGGGTCTGCGGAGCCCATGTTAACCCAGGTCCATCGGCAACGACACTGAAGTTCGCATTGAACTGCCGTCATGGAGCAGTGGAAGAGTGGGAAAAGGTTGCCTTCTCCGACGAATCCAGGTTTCTACTCCACAGAAGTGACGGGTGGTGGCGGCGGATACAGCGCCATACACGCGAGAACCAACACCCGGACACGCTTGTCGGTCAAGTATAGGCAGGCGGTACAGTGCCTAGAAGAATTAGTGTGTCGTGCTCCCTAAGATGTCCCACACGGTTTTGTGACCAATCGTCATGAAATGACAGAGGGCGCTGGCATCGGAAGTTACGTTAGGATGCTTCATCGGCTTCATGTTATTCAATGGTGGGAAGTTTGTTTACCAAGGATTTGCTGCCTTACAAAACTTCAAATTTTCACAAAACAAAGGTTAGCGGAGTAAAATCTTTTTGGCAGTATCTTTGCTAACTCGTTGTAGCTCGATCATAACAGTAATACACTATAGGTAATTCAACAGTTGATCACTGAAACGCAATAGGCTTATTCCGGTGTTAGTTTTATTCAACTGTGAACTGTGGATTGTTTATAACAAAATTTATTTCCGAAATTAGTAACTTTTTATTCGTGAAGATATAGAAGTTGATCAAGTATTGGCTGTCACGCGTTAAACCTACTGTGTGGTTAAACTTAAGTGCAGTACTGAAATCGACTGCAACAGTTAGTTATAAGATCATAAGGAAATAATGTCAGCTGTGAAAGGACTGGTAAATTCTGCATTAGCAAATAATAAAAAACATAGAAAACGGAAAAGGCAAAGCAGCTGTTTTGTGCCAGGATGTAATACTGGCTATAAATCCTGCAAAAATAAAATATCACTCTTTGCTGTCCCCAAAATTCCTGATATGTTGAGCAAATGGGATAAGGCAATTCCCAGAGCTCATAAGAAACTTGATGAAAGTTGTGTTGTATGTGCCTTGCACTTTGAATCTAAATTCATTGAGATGCATTATCGTTCCACTATTCAAGGTAAGGAAGTTCTAACATGCCGAGACAAACCATTACTCAAGCCTGACGCCATACCTACTATTTTCCCAAATTTACCGAAATATTTAAGTAAACCTTTACCAAACAAACGTTCTACAAGGATTACATCTTCTGTACCAGAAAAAAAGAGAAAATTGGAGGACAATCCTCGTTTAATAGATACCAACACAAAAATGAATGAAGGCCTTATTTCATTTGAAGAAATATGCAACGTTACTTTGCCAACAAAATTTTGGGTAACTGTTACATATGAAGAATCTCCAAATGTTGTGTGCTTTATGAAATGGAAAACATACTCGAAAGAACATACCAATCCTGATGCCAAAATTGTTGTTGAAAAATGTTCAGAATCTGAAATTTCATGTATTGTGTACCATAAAGGTATAGAAATTGTTAAAGAGAAAGTAAATTCATGTAAAAGTTTGGAAACCATACTGGAAAAGGCCAATTCCTATCACAGCTGTCGTGGTGTTGGAACTCTTGAAGAATTTCCAGAAATACCTAAGCACAAAACAGGTGAGCAACTCCTTACTCGAAATCGGAAGTTTTGGCAAAACAGGAAATGTGTTGGTCATGTTAGTGAAAATGGAGCAATATGTTCAGCATGTCAGTACCAGCGCAAGCTTTTATTAAATCACAGATCTGTGTTAAAAAGACGAAGAAATGGTAGACCTGTTCTGACATGTGGAATAAAGTTTAAAATGGCACATCAAACTTCAAAGCGATTAAAACAACATACAGTCTTTTTGAGAAATAAAATTAAAAACTTAAAAGTTAGAAACAAAAAATATACATCTAATAACTTGACTAACAAGTTGAAATATTTATCTCATAAGCAACAATTAGCCATAGGTGAATGCATTAAAGCTTCAGAGCGAAAGAGTGTAAAAGGTATGAGGTATGACAGCAGTTGGTTGTTAGAATGAATTATAATGAGAATGAAAAGTCCCCGGCTCTATGAGCACATGAGGTTAAACAAATTACTTATTTTGCCTAGTCGAACCTGTTTGAAAAAATATGTAAAATCATATCAAGTTGGTTATGGATTTAATAAGAAAATGTTTGAAACTTTGAAAGGTAGAACTGCTGAATTAAATTCTTTCGAAAGGCATGGTTGCATAGTTTTTGATGAGATGAAACTTTCTGAGCACCTGCAACTAAAGTCAAGTGGGACTATTCAGGGATATGTTGATTATGGATTGTTTACACCTGCTGAGAAAATACATGAGTTATGTGACCATGGTTTGGTATTTCTGTTTCAGCTGTTTACTGGGGATTGCACCCAAATTTTAGCAGTATTTGCCACAAAAAGTAATATGAAAGGGGATATGCTCAGTAAATTTTTAACTGAAGCAATAATATTATCCGAAAAAGCTGGATTATTTGATTATTTGTGGATGGCATAGTAGGTGATGGAGCATCATGGAACAGATCCATGTGGCGTAAATTTGGCATTGGCGTGACTAGCGCGGGAGACATTAAATGCAAGGTGCCTCATCCTGTTGATGGACACAAATATCTGCACTTCTTTTCAGATTTTCCCCATTTAATCAAATGTGTACGTAATGTATTTTTAAAAAATGGATTCAGTCTTTTAGAAGGTCGAGTACATTCAGAATTTATAAAAGCTGCATGGAAGTTGGATCGAAACGCTCTTAGTTTAAGAGCAATGCCAAAAATAACTCAAGCTCATCTTACTCCAAACAATTTTGAAAAAATGAAAGTTAACTTGGCATTTTAGATATTCAGTTTAGAAGTTCTTAAAGGCCTGTTTATTTATAAAGACCAAATAAGTTTTCAATACGGGGATCCAGAGCCAACTATTATGTTCATAACAAAAATGAATGCACTCATTGACATAATGACATCAAGAACTCCTTATAATTCTTTATACCTGAATAGCTCAAAATATGAGTTTCTTAAAGAGTTCTTGCAGTTCTTAAATATTTGGGAGATGCATGCCGAAGGTAATGGTTTCATCTCTGAAAGTACTGCTACAGGTTTAAAGGTATCTATTAGCAGCGCTTTATCCCTTGTTGAATACTTGACTCATAGTGCTCATTATTCTTACCTTTTAACATCTAGACTAAGTCAGGATAAAATTGAAAACCTTTTCAGCATTATTCGCCAATGCAAAGGATGTAATGATCACCCCAATAGCACTGAATTTCTGACAATTGTAGAAATGCTAAGTTTTTATAACCTTGCTAAACCTCCAAGAGGTGGTAATGCTCCACCTTGTGTAGTAAATTCACTAATCAGTGTCCCACCAAAGGAACCAGAAGAATCAGCTCTTTCGGTTATTGATTCATTTTTTGAAACTGGAAGAAAGCAGTTTGGAGCATAATATTCTGGTCCAGCAAAAGAGTGATGTTCGTCTCATATATTATATTTCAGGATTTGTGGCTCGTGTTTTTAATAGAAAAATTGTCTGTGAAACTTGTAAAAGCCTTCTTCAACAGGATAAGGTGTCTATCAATAATGTTAATGCAGAATACACAAAACATTTTGATCAGGGAGGGCTGACATATTCGTCAAACAAACTTTTTGCCTTGATCTATGAAATTGAAGAAAAATTTACTAAGTGCTTCAGTTTTCTTGAATTGCACCGAGATAGCATTTTGGACATCATACAGGCTTTACGTGGTTCCACCTTGAAAACAGTTGGTTGCAAAAATCATGAAATAGAGACCACTAGTAAAGTTATTCAGTATTACATTATGACAAGACTTAATTTCTATTTAAAACAACAAAATAAGAATCGTTCATCCAAAAGGGAACGGCAAAACACTTAAAAATGCGGAGGTGCAATTGATCCTGCAATTAACAGTTTACTAAATTCAGTTTCATATGCAAATTGTCAAAAAAACTTTTGAGTCAGTCCATTAAATTTATACTGGAAATAGTAACAGAGAGAAGACATTCAAATACAGTAATAATATAATTGTGATACTTCGGTTGTAATTGTGATTTTACATATGGATTCCAAATACTGCATGATTAGTTTTATATCCCACCTACTTTTATATCTGTGCTGATATACACAGTCATAGGTATTCTGCATATAATACTAAACTTGCAACATGTTTCTAATTTCTGAAAGAAACCGAACAAAATTATTGTGTTAACATGTACTGCATATCGGATACTCCTGAAGAAATGAAGAATGTGCTGATACACATAACTAGGCATTCTTCGAACCAAGTTTGAAACAAACTGTTCAAGTGTAATTTTTTTATTTATTCATAACAAACTAATAGATTTAGATCTTGCATAATCTTACAGCTTTGTTTATTTAACTGCAACAGATTATGGTAAGCTTAACTATCCTAAAGATTCAGTAGTGTTAACTACCATTGCCTGCTATTGTATTTTCTTGTGGCTGTTAAAGGAAGAACATGAGCACAAATTTATTTCTCTCACATCAAAAGGAGATTATCAGTTAACTCTGCATCAGCCGCAAGACTGTGTGAAAGTGCAATCAAAAGCAGGACCACAATTCATTATTACTTATTGCAGGGCTGGGAGTGAAATATGTGATCAAAAAGCAGGACATCTATTCAATGTTACATATTGAAAGGGGGAAATGTGCAGGTTGAATGGAAACAATCTTAGCTATGTACATTTTTTCTGGTCGTGTAGAAAATAGATCTGTGAAGGCAGTACAAGAAGAGGTAAGCATGAAACAAATTCATAATAATATTTTTTATCACAAATGTTTAAAACCAGCATTCTGTGTCTCACTATTACATGGAAGTTGGCCATGTATTCTAATAAAACATCACTGCCTTGAACTTTAGCTTTGAGTCACCCTGAAATTTCTGTGCTTAATCTTTTCAGTAACAATTCATTAAGTATTTAATTCTCCTGACATGTATGCACATAGGCGTAGTGTGACCAATTTTTTTTTTCTGGGGGGGGGGGGGCACGGATAAGTGTAAACTGGTGTTTTCTTGTTGGGTTGGGAGAGCATTTTTGAAAATATTTTTCCTGAAAAGGCACCTGTTCAGTTGCCATTGGTGCCAAACCTGTAAGGTGTGCCAGGATTTGTTGATTCACCTTAATGAATACAAAATAAGCAACTCCTTTCGAAGCACCTCATGCATGGCCATCTTAGGGGGTGGGCCAACAGGGCTGGTGCCCAGGGCCCCTAACGTCCCAAGAGTCTTATGGGTTTACAAAAAGTTAAAATCTTTTACCACTCACCAGCAGGTTTTTTTATTTAGAGAAAAGAAGAAACACCAATCCAGAAAGTTGGAAGTTTTTTTGCCTTTTTTTTAAACCTTGCTCATAGCTTCGATTTCCCGAGGAGACAGGAAGAAAGTTCGGGTGGATCTTTTGTGACAAAATAAAAAACAAAGCCGGCATCCCTCCCGATCTTAAATGCGGGTGAGGCCTGAGGGCCACGCACAAATTGCATTTTTTTCGGAATCATTTTTTAACTTTTAAACCGTCATTTGTGTTATATATATGAAGAAGCGCACGTATGTTTATCACTAGGGTTTGCCCACCTGGGCTACTTTTATATTTTTTTTTACATCGTCGCTGTTTACACAAATAACTGATGGGGGCTGCATATCCGCATTTTCGTCCGGTGCTTCATGTCTGAAAAGGGCGCTGGTTGGTATCTTTCTTCGGTTTCAATTTAATTTTCGTTTAATAATTTGTAAGATAGGGAAGAAATATTATATCTTCCAGCACCCATTTTCTTGTAATTTGCTGAACAACAAAATGTGAATGCAATTTGGTACACTTCATGAAGTTCTACAATTTTTGTCATGTACCATTTTTCCAGTGATCGAAGTGGCACAGAGCTACTGCCGATATGGTCGACACCAAGATTTTAAATCGAAAGCCATTCTGCTTCAGTATGTTAAGTGCTCTGCTGCTACACTAAAACTGTAGTGTAACAGCAGAGCACTTAACGTCTTTTCAGTCCCAGCTGCTAATCATTTTTCAATTTTAGCCATTAAAAATATCATTTGCTGATTTTTGCGTTAAAATTTGTGCTTTCAACCTAATTTCTTTACGTAGTTTGTGACAGGTTTATAATTTATTACATACCAGGATGGGTAAACAATGTTTTTTTAACTGCCGGTATGCTCACTTCCATTTTTGTTAACTACCAGTATGCCATACCTGCCCACTTCGAACACGGCATTTTTCGTTCAAGTGGTATTTAAAAAGTTACTGGATATTGAATATTGCTTCTCATAGGGGTAACATAGTAATGGTGGTGTATATAATAATTCTGATACATTGTATATATATATCCATATGTTGTATATGTTCTGTATATACATAATCGGGGGCCTCGAAAAATATGACGGCCCAGGACCCCCAAAAGCGTTAAGACGGCACTGACCTCATGCTGTCATCTGATGATGAAACCATAATTTCCTTTTTTTAATGCTACATTAATAATTTCCTTTTTTTAAGGGTAAAAATAGTTTACAAGGACTGCATAGAATTATCCCATTTAGACAGACTCCATGAACACCCACTTTTTAATTTTTACCTTATTAAACTTTTTACTTAAGGTGCAAAACAATTTTCCTCTCTTCACTGCAAACCCATTTGAATAGCAAATTTAATCACATAATTATTATAAGGTGAAGAAAAGTAAAGAAAAATGTTATAATTATTTTTCTTTAAAAGAATGTCATCATATACATTCAGGTTTTGTATATTTACTTCTGTTCAGTATGATTCATTTTGTTTATCGTGTCACAGGCAAAGGTTTTTTAGGAATGATTTTTAAAACTGGATTACAGTTGGTATATTATTAGAAAATAGACCAATTTTAAAAATAGTAATCGCATTTGTTGTATTCTATTTTTAACTCATTAAAAGGCTTCTTTTCAAAGCCACACTCTGCAACTAAATGGAAAGCATTAAGTTTCAATATTTATTTTGATCCCATGTTCTTACCAAGAAATTTAGTCACTCATTGCTCAAAAATGAAGTACATTATTAAATAATTTTAAGTTTTTAGGTTACTGAATTTCATGACCTATTTGGATTATTGGAATGCAAATTATGAAGCCCATGTCTCATTGAGAAAATATTTCCCCCTTTTTTTTCCGGTAAGGTTTTGAGGGGCAAAATATTTTCTTTTTTTTAATTTTTACTTTATACTGTAAGTTGATGTTTCAGTGATTGTAAACTGCATATTGGTCTCCAGTGTTTTTGCATAATGTAACCCATGTATGACTCTAAAACTTCCGAAATATCTAACATTAATGTTGACGTTAGCACAATGCAAAGCTTAACTTAAACTACGATAACCTTATTAATGAATCTTGAGCATCCCGTTTGTTCTTTTTTTTGGGGGGGGGGGTGAGGGAGTGGTGAAAGAGGTGTGTCGATTATTTCGTAAATACTTAAGTTATCTGCTTATAAAATATCGTTCAAGGAGTACACATAATGCTGACGAGCTGGGTGTATGTCATAGAAAGATGTGCATTTTCGTCGTCCTTCCTCCCGAAAAGCGACGTGACATCCGATCGCAGCGCCATCTACCGCTTTCATGATTGCGGGCAGCAAGTTTTTCTGCGAGCACGACACACTAATTCTTCTAGGCACTGTACAGGCGGTGTCAGTGTACATGTCTGGGGATATTTTCCTGGTAGGACCTGGGACCGCTGGTACCACTGGATGGGTCCCTGAACGCTAGTGGCTGCATGTCCATCCTCGCTGACGACATGCATCCTGTTTGACGTTTACCCTGGTGGTGATGGTGTCTACGAACAGAACAATGCGCCGTGCCACGTCGCTAAAAGGTTGCGTGACATTTTCCAGGAACATGACAGCGATATCTCCGTTCTCCCTTGTCGGGCTATTTCACAGAGCACTTGTGTGACTATTTGGATCGACAGGTTTGACGTGCCGACCCACAACCACTTCATCTCCGGGACTTCCGTGCTCTACGGCAGTCCGAATGGGCACGTGTGCCTTGGACAACCTTCCAGGGTCTCGTTGAGTCCACACCACGCCGTCTCGCCGCTGTCACCCAGACCAAGGGTGGTTATTCACATTATTAGGTAGGTGGTCTTATTATTCGGATACAACTGTGTATACCTCATATATTACAGAATTCCTTAATACTGCTATAATATATTCAACATACACTATTTGAAAAGTATGTGCTGAACATATCGATTTTGGTTTTTAGTACTCTGTGGTTGGTGTTCACTGAGAGAAACATCTTATTCCTTAATTTCTAGTTACAGTATACAAATTGTTACCAAAAGATAATTTTGGTTGGTTCGCAAATATCAAGGTATGATCGCATGCTTAAGCAACGGAGCATACCCGTAATGGATGCCTGTGGCTGAAAGTATGTCTAAAAGAAATATAAGTCCGTAGTATGAATAATTAACATTGTATGTAGGTTAAACCGTGACCCGAAGTATGCGTCATACCATACTCAAGGACGGATGTTACTGACTGATCTTAGCTTAATGCCCAAGAAATAACGTATACACTGATGATCCATTAAATTGTGACCACTCCCAGCCTAGAGAAATGAACGCGCTTGGATGCCAAACGGTGGCGCAGGTGATGTTCACACAGCAGTATACATACAACCCGAGCACAGGTTAGTAAAGTGTTTGGAGTCAGAATGGGTAAATCTGCCGATTTATCGAAGTTTGATAATGGACAAATTGTGATGACTCGGCACCTCGGAACTACGATCTCGGAAACGGCGATGCTTGTGGATTGTTCACTTTTCGCTGTAGTGATAACGTATCAAAAGTGGTGCACAGATGTCCAAACGACGAGCCGTCGACCAGCCGTGTGTCGTCCGCAGCTCATTGATGCCAGAGGAGAGTGGAGACTGTCGCGCATTGTTCACAGCGATAGCAGGGCCACAATACGACAAATCACCCGCAGCTACAATAGTGGTGATCAGGGCAATTTGTCATAACACACAGTTCATCGCAGCCTTCTGCGCATGGGCCTGCGTAGCCAAATATCCAGCCGGTTCTTCATGTTCACTGCAGGTCATCGCCAACAACGCATGAAATGGGCCCGAGATCATCGAGATTGGACCGTGAGTGATTGGAAGAAAGTGGCCTGTTCTGATGAATCAAGATTCATGGTGCATCACGTCGACGGCCGAGTGTGGATAAACCGATTGCCGACGAAAGCTATGGCACCTGGATGCATTATTGGGGGAAAACAGGCCGGCGGTGACGGTGTTTTGCTGTGGGATGTGTTTTATTGCGACACTTTAGGCCCCATTATCCCAATAGAGCACAATCCCTGACAGCTGTCGGGTATTTGATCATCTTTGCGGACCAAGTTCATCAATTCATAGCAAGTGTGTTCCCTGCTGGTGATGGCCATTACTAACAGATAATGCGCCATACCACACTGCCAGAATCGTCAAGGAGTGGTTCGAGGAACATTCTGGTGGCGTTTTGTAAGTGCCCTGGCCTCCAAATTTATCTGACATAAACCCAATCGAGCATTTGTGGTTCGACTTGGAAAAGAAGGTTCGCTCTAAATCACCACCACCCCGAAATGTACTGAAACTGGAGGACCTGCTGTTGACATTATGGTACCAAATACCCCAGGATACCAATTGCTACCTTATGGAATCGATGCTTCGCCGAGTATCTACTGTTTTGCAAGCTAAACGGGGTCCTACAGCTTATTATGTAGGTGGTCATAATGTAATAATGACTCATCGGTGTATGTAATGACATATTTCAAAATGTTCAAAAGCATTTGGTATGCTCACAGGAACCATGTCGAATTGACCAACGAGGCCCGCTTCGGTCTCAGTGCCAACGATCAAGAGTCTGGAGACGACGTGGTCACTGGGCTGGTCTTCCTACTATTCGTGAGCGTCTTACGGCTCCTCACCTTAGTGTCATGGTTTAGGGCGTTATCAGTTCCAACAGTGGTTCACCACTCGTACTCATGGCAGCACTACAGTACGTCTATGTAGTGCTGCAGCCAGTTTTACTGCCGTATCTCCGTGGTATGTCTGATTCTTAGTTCAAACAAGGTAGGGCTAGCTCGCACACTAACAATATCAGCAGACAGTACCAACAAGGTGTCCAGGTGCTGCCCTGGTCAGCTCGATCCTCAGACTTTGCATTAGTAGAGAATGTGTAGAGCGTCGTTGGCAGACGACTTAACGCCTTTGCACGATCCCCTCGCACTGTCGATAAATTGTGGACAGAGGTCAACGAAGCATGATCAACTGTAGACTTTTGCACTCGATGCAAAGTCGTGTTGCGTATGTATAGCCCAGCATGGCGGTCATACGACTTACTGACTCAGTCCACATTACACTGTCTCCTTTCCCACCGCATCCATGTTAATTACCTCACTTCTTTTCCATCTACTTGTCTGCTAAGTACTTCCATCTCATTTTGTGCATTCCATCAAGGTGTGGCATTTTCTACGCCCAACAGTGCAAATAAATGGAGTGTTGTTAGGTTGCTTTCTGGTATTGGGCTCCGTTTTGTTTAACGCAAAATATGAAAGAAGGTAGCTCTCGTTCAAGTATTACGTTGCCGACGTCATAGCAGCGCGCACTGATTCACAGTCCGTGCTACAAAAACCACTGGGTAGATCCTCGTGGTATAATGCTAAGAGTCGCAAGTTTCTAGCGAGCTGTCTAATTTGAGTTCGGTTTCGAGACACGGGTGAGGCATGAATTCCTGGGAACGACAGAGTCAACGTCCTGGAATCAGTGGCTCAAATTAGGGACGGAAGACTATAAACCCTACATTATGGGACATTGAGGGCTAAGCCTTATTCATGGTGGTTACTAAATCACCAAAGAAACGAAAAAGAGACCACTAGAAACTAATTTTCCCGGAGCGACAATATATGACTTTACCATAACCTTTCGCAAGAGCATAAGAATTAATATCGTTCGAGAGAAATACTTCAAAGGATGAGTTTGTAATGACTTCGACTATGTGCTTCCTATGCTAAACACAGTGTGTGAAGGAAGTAATCCTAGCCTGTAAGAGATCAGCAGCTCTGGTGAGTAAAGTTTGAGTCTATAGTCTTTGAGAATGAGTTAAGCCAGAATCATTCCTTTTTTACTACTTCTTAGAGACTGCGCCTGAAGAAAAGCATTTATATGTGTGATCTTCGCCGTTCATATTTTCTACACGTAAACAAAAACACTAAGAACACTGTTAACATTATAACAAAGCTTTAACTTCAGTCTTAATCCAGAATACTGGATTTGTAGGGGTGATAGAAAAGGTAGTGCGAAAGTAATTTACGTCATTGCTTACCTTTCGCTTTCCGCAGCAAAGCATTGTGGAACTGAGAATGTGCTTCACTTTTTGTCGGAGCCGCGGACGGTGGGCGAACGAGTTCATGTGGACCAACTCAGGACTTTGACCAATTCCTCTTGCAGAGATATCTACTGGGTAGATAAAAATAAATCATAAGTTGTAGTGAATAGACAAAAATAATTAATAATTTCTACTGGATAGATAACAATAATTATTAAACTCTACTGGATAGATACAAATAATTCATAAAAATCGTTATTATTCTATGACAACACTGTCACGTGTTTGAGAGAAATAAGCACACCGGACAAGAAATTAGTCACCCCTGTCAGAACTTACCTAAGAACGGGTGATGACTCCTCTTGCCTTGATAACAGCGTGAATCTGGTGTGGTAGATTCCACAAGGTTGTGGATGTATTGAATATCGATTTGCAGCCACTCGTGCGTCCATTGGTCTTGAAGTTCCGCCAGAGTACGTGGGTTTCTATTCCGGTGTTTCACCATCTGTTCCAAATGATCCAACAGACTTTCAATAGGATTTAAATCTTGAGATTTGGGGGGCCAGTCGAAGTGAGACAGTGTTGCTGATTGTTCATCGTGCCATTCAGACACAGTTTTAGCCCTGTGCACGCGGCAATTGTCGTCTTGGAAGACAGCAGTGTCAATGTGATGCTGCTCCTGGAGATGTAAGGCAAAAGGCAACACTTCGTCATTCAGAATGCGGCGTTGTCATCCAGAGTACACATGCTGGTTCAAATTCATCGTTATTGCAACGAGAGGGCCCATTTCGTAGTGCGAAAAACATCCCCAAAACATCACAGAACCCCCTCCAGCTTGAACAACACCTTCGACACAAGCAGGATAAAAGGCTTCATTGGCCATACGATGTACTCGTCGCCTCCCATCATTGGAGTACAAACAAAAACGAGACTCATCAGACCAAATTACTCGTTTCCAATCCTCCACAGTAAAGTTTTTGTCCCTCTGAGCCCATTGATAACGTGCGACTTTGTGACTGGCTGTTAAAACAGACCTCTTCCGTGGTACTCTGCTCCAGATGTCCATCGCATGCAGTTCTCGTCGCAGCGTCCTTTCGGAAATTTGTTGGAGTGGATTTTCATTGACTGTTTGGAACAATTGTTTCCTGGTTTGAAACCGATTTGTAGTTACTAGACGTGAAACATGGAGGCGGGCCCTGTTGGTGAGAATCGTTTTCCGGCCACAGTTACGTCGCCAATTATCAGTTGACTGCGAATTACACCACTGTTTGTAGACCTGCTGGACAGTACGCTTCGACACACCAACAGATTGGGCGGCTTCATTCACCATTTTGTGTCCGTGGGCACCGCCAAACACGATGGCTTTTTTTGCCATTCCGTTAACGTCTGTCGTACGACCCATATTCCAGACTAAATTCAACACACATGTTGCTCTTCACCATTGCACGAGACAGAAATGATGCTGTAGACCACGTCAGCGCTATTTATCTCCCAATAACGCTATCACGGCCCCCTCTGTGCAACCTGTAACTTCGTACTGTCATTTCTGTTAGGTGTGACTAATGTTTTGTCCAGTGTGCGTACCACGCTTTTGTTACAGCATAGCGACCTATACTGGCACTGGTGTGCGTAAAGCCTCACTAATTTGGACTAATAGGAAGAAAAGGATTGTTCGAAATATAAAACACTATTATATACATTGACCGTCAAAAGCCAAGCATCAAAACAAAGTGTATGCAGCAAATAATGCAAAAGATACTTACGCTAAAGTTTCATTGTGATGCTTTTGTGTTAACCATGGGAATCTGTTTTTCTGTCTTTGCGTGGAAAAAACTGTTCTTGTCTTCAACACCTCGATAGACTTTCCACAGTTTTGGTGAATCAACTTATAAAGATTCATGCAAATTATTTACTCTTCCACAAAAGAGATTCATGGTGTCAAATTACGGTGAGCAACAATAATTTATGAGCCGCAATATTTAGTTTATTCACTGACATGTTTCTTCGGAAATGACTGCTAAGAAATTTTACTTGTAGTATTACTCATGAAACCTTAAAACAATTAAAGAATTCAAATATTCTGATTCACTTGCCATAAAAAAATTAACGATATGGCTGAGCATATTAGAATTTTCGTTATTTCGTAAAAATTCAGGGTTGTAACACAACCCAAGAAATTCAGAAATTAATTCATGCAACTTCGTAAAAAATTCAGGGACGTTACACTAAACAACAAATTGCATACATTTCATACATATAGGTAGACTTAAAACATAAAGAAAGATGCATTTAATATCTTAAATCGTTAGTATACGAAGGTACTAACAAAAGTTTTGCACACGTTAATCTAAAACCATAGTGGATGATGCAATCGGGAAAATGATTGCGTCGTGTCAAGGTCAGACTCTCAGAAACGCAGTGGTGCCAGAACGACGCGCTATCATTTGCTGTGTGGACGTGGGAGGGTTTGAAATGGAAGCGTGCAGCTCCTCAGGTCGAATCACGGTGTTAGTCCAGCGCTCGTACGTGAAAATAGAAACTCTGCGAGGAAAAAAACTCTGACACAGATCCACACTGTGTCAGAGTTTTTTCCTCCCGGAGTTTCTATTTTCACGTACGTTTACTTTCGACCAAAGAACTCTTGGTCGAAGCACAATTTCACGCTGGGCGTCACGTTTTCGGGAGGGCCGAAGCAGCATCGAAGATGATCACCGCTCAGGCCGACGTCAAATGACGACAGACAAAACATCTGTCACCATTGTTGCAACGCTTCTCGACGAGAATCGTCGTTTGACAGTCGAGGAGATTGCTCATCAGGCAAATTTGTCCACCATGTTTGTTCACCAGATTTTGACCGACTCACTGGGAAAAAGAAAAAACGCCGCGCGTTGGGTGCTCCATCAACTCACCCCCGAGCAGAAGGCAGCCAGAGTGAGCATCGCACAGGATCACCTCCACAGGTTCGAAAGGCAGGGCTACACCTTCCTGAACAGAATTGTCGCAATTGATGAGACTTGGACCCGTGATTTTGAGCGGAACTGGAGTCAGAATCAGGGGAATTGAGGCATACAAGTTCCCCACGCCCCTCAAAGTGTCGTCGACAACAATCCAAAGTGAAGCAAATGATGATTTTTGCACGATCCCCTGGGTGCTGTGGTTTCTGATCGTGTGCCGGTAGGGCAAAATGTCAACGCACAATATTATCGTGACTTTTTAGGATAAAGTTGAGAACGAAAGTTCGTCCAAATTGCCCCAACTTGTTGGAAGAGGAAACCATCTTGCTGCCTGTCAAAGCATCGTGTCATGGTGCAGCGTCGGTACGGGGACTTTTGTCTAAATATGGCTGCGAAACTTTATCCCACCCACCATACAGCCCTGATCTCAGTCCACCCGACTTTGATCGTTTCCCAAAGTTAAAAAATCGCCTCCGTGGCATCCGCTACGAATCGCTGGACGAACTCTCATTGGACGTGACCCGAGTAATACGACAGCTGAACAAATATGGTGTACTACGGGGCATCCAGGGCCTGCCTGAACGCTGGCAAGCTGCCATTAGCAGCGGAGGGGAGTGCATTGAACAGCAATAAGGTAAGTTTGCTCTGTTACTTCACACCTTTCTGAAGAATGGACAGCGTGCAGAACTTTTGTCAGGACCCCCGTAAATTATCTGTTACTCGAACCCACATCTAACGAGCTCGTATAATACGAAATTCGCGTAAACCGAAGTTTTTGTAGCTTTAAAAGTGGCCAGCATTTTAAAATCGTGTGTCGCACAGAATACCACAACTATCTGTTGATAATTTTCGAATTTCTGTCCCCTATTTTACAGGTTAATAAAAGAAGGATTAGTGACGGGTCACCACGCGAAACTTCCGATCCGTAGACTTGATGTGCATTAAACTTTGCACGTTTCCCGGGGACAGTCACTGCATTCTTCTACGAGAAAAAATGCTATATCATGAGAGTGAATGTTAACTCCCCGGAAGATAGCAACTACTGGTTCACTTATTTGATTAGTGGCAAATTTGCTGACTGAGAATGCCTCCCGTTAATACCTCGGAGGTCGTACAAATTCAGAGAGCGTGTAATAAATCCTAATCATTCCAGACGGGCAATTTGGGCGGCAGTGGTCGACTGTATGTAAGAGAGTTTCGGGCGGTATGTTCGTTAAAGGGTTGAGCAAAGGTTCCGCAATCAATTATTCTGTATGGGCAATATTATGAGCATATAAAATTTTGGCAACAGAATGCTGCTAGAGGCTGCATCGGGAAAATCGCTTTACTCCATAGAAAAGCATTCAGGTGCAATGATACACACCGAGGAGCCATTACATTATGACCAACTACCTAATAAGCTGTAGAACCCCCTTTAGCCCCCAAAACAGTGTCCACTCGGCGAGACACCGATCCGATGAGGTGGCGATAGGTATCCAGAGGTATCTGGTACCGTAATCACAGCAGCAGGTCCTCCAGTTCCCGTACATTTCGGGGTGGTAGTGATTTAGCGTGAACCCGCTTTTCCAAGTCGAACCACAAATGTCTGGGCTCATGTCAGGTGAATATGGATTCAGTGAAAGTCACCAGCATGTTCCTCGAACCACTCCTTGACGATTCTGGCAGTGTGGCATGGCGCATTATCCTGTTGGTAATGACCCTCACCAGCAGGGAACACAGTTGCCATGAATGGGTGAACTTGGTCCCCAACGATGTTCAGATACCTGACAGCTGTCAGGGATTGTGCTATTGGGATAATGGGGCCTAAAGTGTCACAAGAAAACATCGCCCACAGCATAACACCGCCGCCTCCGGCCTGTTTCCGCCCAACAGTGTATCCAGGTGCTATAGCCTCCATTGGTAATCAGCGTATCCGAACTCGGCCGCCTACGTGATGCACCAGGAATCTTGATTTGTCAGACCAGGCCACTTCCTTCCAATCATCCACGGTCCAATCTCGATGATCTTAGGCCCATTTCGTGCGTTGTTGGAGATGACGTGCAGTGAGCATGGGGCCCGGCTGGATCTTCGGCTACGCAGGCCCATGAGCAGAAGGCTGAGATGAACTCTGTGCTGTAACACAGTGCCTAGATCACCACTGTTGCAGCTGCGGGTCATTTGTCACACTGTGGCCCTGCGATCACTGCGAGCAATGCGCGACAATCTCCGCTCTCCTCTGGCATCAATGAGCTGCGGACGACACAGGGCTGGACGACGGTTCGTCGTTTGGCCATCCGTGCACCACTTTTGATACGTACTCATTATAGCTGCACGTGAACAACCCCAAATCCGCGCCATTTCTGAGATCGTAGTTCCTAAGCACAGTGCCATCACAATTTTTTCTTTTTCAAACTCCGATAAGTGGGCAGCTTTCCCCATTCTGACTCCGAACACTACTAACCGAAATCTGGTCCTCGGTTTGTATATATACTGCTCTGTGAACTTCACCTGCGCCACCGCTCGGTTTCCAGGCGTGCTCATTTCTCTAGGCTGTGGGTGGTCATAATGTAATGGCTCATCGGTATAACAAGATCTGTTAAAGACGAAACTAAAATTGCTCTGACGTGGAACGTTAATATGGTGCACATTCACTAATTCAGTCATAATTAGAGATTTTTTTTTTGGTTGGAGGTTTAACGACCCCCGTGAGCAACTCAATGAGCTACAAGCAGTCGCCCGTCCCTAATTTAGGGTCACTGGTTCCAGGGAAGGGAGAGAGCCAGTGCCGTAAGGCAAACACAACATACATGCCTCACCGGGATTCGAACCCGGACCCGTTTCTGACGAATGATCAGAGGCCATCGCTTAGTCCACTGTGAGACAGAAGCAGAAATTTAATTAACGAATCAATTACGATGATTTCCGAAGGGAAAGCATGCAATGCCTTGAGAATTACATGGTACAATAACAAACTGCGACAACGAATTTGAAAAATGCTCATGTCAAACTTGATATTTAAAATTCAAACACACGTAATATAGTGAATAACATGTAGCTAACGAGCCCTTTTAGCCGGTGTTTAGATCAGAATCCATCTTCCTACTACAGAGCTGGATGTTCTCCCGACAGAACTACGCAGGCAAGACTTATGGCGACAGAACTACGCAGGCAAGACTTATCGCGGCAACTTGCCGTTTTTATCCATGCTCTGTAGTACGTCACACATACAGGGGTTGGACAAAATAATGTGAACACCCGGGAAATAGGCGATATGTGTTTATTAATAAGGTGTTGGACTAGCGATTGCCTTTAAGACAGCATCCAAATTTCTTGCAATAGATTCATACAACTTCTGAATAGTTTACAGTGGAATGTTGTACCATTCGATGATCAGAACATCAGTCAATTGCTTCAAGGATGTTGGAAGAGGGAATCTGCTTTTCACTCAGCTCTCCAAAACTGCCCACGATTATATTCAAGTCAGGTGATTGAGCTGGGCAGAGCACATGTTGAAGTTCCTTGTGGTGCTCCAAGACTGTATTGTTCTGGCTGTTTGTGTGGGCGCCTTATAATCTTGAAAAATAGCAACATTGTTGGGAAACAACATTTGGAAAACAGGATGCACCTGGTCACCTAGAATGTCCAGGTACTCGCTGGCTGTAACTCGACCATTTAGGAAATGATTGGGTTAGTCGAATACCAAGTTATGGCAACTCAAATCATCATAGATCCATTCCCATGTTTGACGGTTGGAACCGGACATCCCGAGTTGTACGCTTCCTTGGAGGTCCTTCATACATAAGCCTGATCTACTGTTGAGAATAATGTAAGTGAAGATTCATAGGACCATATCAAATATTTCCATGTCATCACCTGTCCACGTTTTATGCTCATGACACTACCTTTTTTGCATTGTAGCGTTGGCTTCTGTGATTAGCAAATGCAGCCCTTCCATGGATGTTGGCTATGTGAATTTCTCTTGTTTTTGTGATAGTGTCCTCCAGGTGGATATTGGGTTCTTTGTCACTTTTGCTGGAGTATTCTTTCGTTGATCAGAGAATCAAAGACTACTGACAGCCAAAAATATAGATCTAAAACTGAGAAAGAGAATTTTAAAGGCATATGTTTGGCAAGTAGCTCTCTACGGTTCTGAGACATGGACATTGACCAAGACGGAAGTGAAAAGGCTTGAGGCATCTGAGCTGTGGAGCTATAGAAGAATGGAGAGAATAAGCTGGCTCGATAGAAAGACTAATGAGGAGGTCCTGGAGAGAATAGGAGAAACCAGGAATCTGATCAACATGTTAAAAAAAGAGGAATCCTGTGGATGTGACACACATTGCGCCATGGAGGCCCGATTCCGAAAGTTTTGGAAGGGAAATTTCAAGACAAGAGAGGAAAAGGACGGCCAAGGAACAGTTTTGTGGCACAGTTACTCCAAGACACCAGAACTAGGACATACTGGGACTTGAAGGAAACGGCGGAGAATAGAGAGGAATTGAGAGACAGAGTACATCTACTGAACAACCAGTCCTTGGACTGAGTAACCAAGAAGAAAGAAGTTCTGTGTTGTTTGGACACAATCCTTTTTAGTGTTTGATGGTCCCTTTCATTCAGTCTCGGTTTTTGCCTACTATTCTTCTTCGCCGATGAAGACTTGTCACCCTTTGTTTACGCAGTCATAATCGTGGGGACTGTTGCTCTTGAAACACCAAACAATTTGGCTGTTATGGTTGCAGACGCTCCTGCTAAACGGGCTGCCACGATTTGTCTCTTTGGAAGTCTGACCGGTTACCCATTTTCCCGACCGATCGTACGAAACTCTGCTGAATACAATTTGTACTACACTGCCATACAACCTAGAGAATATATACAAAGAAAACATACACAAAAGGTAATCAAAACCTTTGTTTTTTCAGAGTATCCTACAAGAATAACGTTAACCTTTATAAACATGGTGTTAATATTATTTTGTCTAGCTCCTGTATAACCTTCCTTTGAGAAAACGGGAGCACAAAATTGCAGATTTCGGGTCAATCGACAAACCATGCTTGAAGTAGCTCACTGTAGAAGAAGGAATTAATTTTAATTCCCGACGATGTGTGGTAGAATCATCAAGCATTTTTTTAACTCATGGTGGTCATTACACGCTCTGGCCTTAATAGAGAGAACGAGCCCATCTCTCCCGCTGGTGAAATTGGAAATGCACGTCTTGCTACTCCAGAGCGGGATGTTCTCCCCACTGAGCTACGCCGGCAAGTCTTATTTTTGCAACTTGCCGTATTTGACTTATGCGTCACCTCAGTAGTTGGTCACATACATACTTAATTATTTTTGCATGAGTTCAATATGCGATCCGTTTTTAACACGGCGTATATCTTAGCGATAATCCAGTTCTTGTCCAACATTGCCTCCTCCACTGAAATCCAGGTTTTCAATTCAGCAGTGCTGATGGACAGGCCTGACGAGAGGGAGGGGGAGGCGGTGCTGTAGCACCGGGGGCCGGGCCCGCAAGGGGACCCAGATCCCGTTTCTAAAGAATTTTTTTTATAATTATTATTTTATGGTGTCCGAATATTTTTCAAGCTATACCGTCACCAGGATTGGAAAGTTACACGTAAAAAAATATTTTCTACGTGACGCGTAAAATACGCGTAAAAATGCGTAATTTATGTCATAAATGTAAAAAAATGTAATAAATTCAAAACTTGCTTTAAATACAATAAAACAAAAATAAAAGTGTTGTTTCGAAAGTGTTTTTCAAATAAAACTTTGTAAATATATACAATATTTGATTTATATGTACTACTACTACTACAATGCTCATTAAAACATGTTATTTTTTTCATTTCTTTTTAATTTAATTTTACTTCAATTTAAAAAAAACTTAACCTTGAAACTCCGATCATAATGTTGACATAATACTACCACTGTTTATTTGCAACGACATATCACTGATGTGCGGAGAGGAGAATATTAAAATTTATCCACCGCAAAAAAAAGATTGAAGATTTGCAACCGGTCGGGTTGTCGGGAAGTAGGGGAATGGTGGGTGGGGGTGGGGGGTAGGTGAGGAAACGAAAATATGGATTATGTGGTTAGTGGAGGAACCGAGGTGGGGGCCCGGAGATTTTATTGCACTGGGGCCCGAGCTCGCTCTCCACGGTCCTGCTGATAGACATCAAAGGCACGTAGACAATATCCTTAACATAACATAGTCTTAACATAACATAGGCGGTTCCTTGCTAAAAAAATCGTGAAACTGCGCTGAACTCCAGTTTTTGACTTTGTTTCGTTAAACCACAACACGCGCAGTGCCTTCCCTCCCCCACCCCTTAAATCCGCCATGCTCGACTAACGTGCCGCCACCTCGTGGCCTGAACACGAAATAGTCGTACCCACGAAAAAATTCTAGGATATAATAGACTATATATTTTTCGTAGCTGTACGTAAACTGGATGAAAAAAATGTTAAATATGTAACCAAAATTTGTAATTATCCTGTATCTATAATAGACAAAAATGCCCTAAAATATAGCTTACCCTCAGTTTTGGAGACCAGCGCAGGGATCAGTTGCATTCACCCTAATCCCTTCTCCTTATCTGATAAGCCAATTGCACTCAGAATGGAGACAAAAATGGCAATCGACTACACTCACCCAGCCCTTGCTTACAGAGGGGGAATGTGAAAAACCGGTGGGTGGAACAGGGAGCCTTCGGCATAAGATGCTCTGTGCTGGGCAACGGTTAACCAACACTCTGCAAAACAGTGGTATCATTGTATCACTCTTCAGACAGCGACTCTAGACTAACATGGAGTTTATGTACAGAAAACACTATTGTTACATTCAGAATAGAAATTACATATAGTTCGAAAAAGAGGGGAAGGATGGAAGTAGCGTTGTACAGTACGCAATTTTTTTAGCAAAACTGGACAAGACATGTTTCAGTTGTTTTGGAGATTGGCATGAAAAACAACCATGACCCCCACCACAATTGCTGCCCCTCTGTTGTAAAGTACTGCGTGACATGACTTAGATTACATACAACTGTGTTGACCTAGGAATCTAATCGGCAGTGTTGCAGCGAATAAACTTGCCGGCGTAGTTGAGTTGGGAGAACATTCGCCTCCAGCTGTTCTTCCAAACATGGATTCGAAATCCCACCGCAGGCAAAAAGGTTTTATGCTATACTGGGTAAGGCTAACAGACTTTATCGATCCTACCAGATGGAAATCCAGGGTAGAAAAAACATTCCTAAGTCCCCATTAAATTGTACAAGAGATCAGGGAATTCGGTATCATTTTCTGCCTTATTTCCTACTTATGAAAAACTAACAGAGAACTGGATTAATAGCTGCAAAGTACACCGAAGTTCCAAAAGCCATGGGATACGTGCCTAGTATCATGTAGGACCTCCTCTAGCCCGGGGAAGTGCAGCAACTCGACGTAGCATCGATTCTACAAGTGGCCGAAAGACTTCTTGAGAGATGTTGAGCCATGCCATCTGAACAGCCGCGCACAGTTCCCTGCTTTTTGTAGGGGCAGGATCTTGGGTGCGAATGGACCTTTCCACCACGTCCCATAAGTGCTCTATTGGGTTCATGCCGGGCGAACGTGGTAGCCACACCATCAGTCGGAAATGTTCAGAATGCTTCTGGAACCATTTCCGAACAACTTGGGCCCGATGACATGGTGCATTGTTTTGCCTGGAAAATCCCGTCGTTGTTAGGGTACATTAAGTCCATGAAAAGGTGAAAATGTTCCCCATCAGAGCGACAAAGCGATTACCGGTTAATGACGTGTTTACGAGGACCAGAGGACCCAAACCGTGTCACGTAAAGACACTCCACACATGTATGAAACCACCACTAGCTTGCACAATGCCCTGTTGACAGCTTGGTTCTATGACCTCATGGGTTCTGCACCACACACGAACCCTACCATCAGCTCGTAGCAACTGGTAGCGTGACTCATCGGACCACACCACATGTTGCCAGTCTTTCAGGGTCCAATTATCGTACTCACGGGCCCAGGTGAGACGCTGTGTCCAATTTCGTGGTGTTAACGAAAGCACTCTGGTGGGTCTTCTGCCCACATGGAAGCTACATTGCGCTGCACTGACCTGATGGATATGTCTCTGGTATTTCCTGCATTGAATGCGTATGTTATTTGAGCCAGTGTCGCTTGTCTGTTAGCATGGACAATCTTGGTCAGACGCCGCTGGTCACGGTCATTCAGCACCCGTGGTCGGCCACTGCGCTGTCCATGGTGGGTGGTAATGCCTTCCACGAGGTATTTTCGGTACACACGTGACACCGTGGATCGAGAAATGCTGAATGTTCGCACAACTTCGTAAATTGAGTGTCCCATCTGTCTGGCTCCCACTACCATGTCTCGTTCAAACTACGATAATTCACGTCGGCTTGCTATAATCCTACTGGCGGTTGTTCAACCTGACTCACGAAATTACACCTCGCAACTGTTAAAAATCGTGGCGTGCGTCGAAGCCTTTATATGACAGCAGCGCCGGTTAAAAATTTGTAAACTGCTATCCAATGACTTTTGGCACTTCAGTGTATATAACACCGTAACAGAACCCATTAGAAGATTTTTTACCTTTCTCTTATTCAGAAAGTGCATATCTCTAACACAAGCGCTTTCCTGTTTCGGCCACATGATTGCAATCGAACGATATTAAGCTGAGGAAATTTTCAGGTGCAACTTAAATAAAATATAGAGGTTCAAATATGAGAAACATGGCATTTTAGATCTGAAACCAAGAAAAGGCCACATGCAGAATTTCTCCATTTGCAGTTATTTGTGTGGATGTCTAGAATGGTGTGTTATCAGTTTTACTAAAAACAGTGTAATGCATGGGGTTCTATTAATTATTACAATTCACAGGACAGATCGAAATAATCTCAACTTAGCATTTATTTTCATGAGAAAGGAAACTTTGAAGAAGATAAAATTTTCTACGAAACTTTCTTTCCCGCCCAGTTCAGTTCTGCGTCCGCACTTCTCTTAAATTACTTTCCTTTACATCAATTCGTAGGAAATCCCTCTATCTCATTTTAGGTCTTTCTCTACATTCTGCTCCATGTTAATGAGATTGCACACAACCTTCATTCTTTCTTGCTCCCTGTTCATACCAGTGCAATCTTACTTCTTGGGCCTTCTTCAAAATCTCGGTCGAATAAATCAATCCATAGCCCTTTCCACGTTTTTAACAACACACAGCAACCGAAAAAGTTTTAATGAGCATTATTCGTGAAAAGAGCGATGGATTTATTTATTCAACTAACGCCACGTATTTAGAGGATTTTCAAAATCTCGGTCCTTCACTTTTGCTGTTGACCTCTCATTTCCAATTCTGTCCTTTCTTCTGACACCTCACATCCACCTCCGCATCTTCCTTTTTTTCTTTTTTTCTTTTTTTTTATTGGAGGTTTTTTTTTTTATTCATTGGACTTGATTGACAGACATACAATGACATATATATTGAACATATATTGGACTGGGTTGACAGATAAATACAGTACAGACATTTTTTGTTTCAACGCCAGCAATGTACATAGGTGAACAAGGAACTCAGCAAATAAACCCCCGAAAGACAAACACAAACAACCATGCTTCACCTGGGATTCGAACCCCGACCCCTCCGTTATGCGAATGATCAGAAGCCATCGCTTAGATCACTGAGCCACCGGGGCTTCCGTAAGACAAGCACAACATCCATGCCTTACCCGGGTTTCGAACCCAGACTCCTCCGTTGGGCGAATGATCAGAAATCATCGCTTAGACCACTGCTCTTCCTTTCTGCAACGTTTAGCTTATTTTCTTCATGCCTTCTCAATGTGGAAGTGTCAGCCTTGTACAGCATCGCGGGCTTAGCGGTCTTGAAAACTGAATTTCATTGTAACTGGCAATCTTCTCGCAGTAGTCTACATTATATATGTTTTCGTTTATTTAATCCACCCTGCCTTCATTTCTCAATACAAATCTCCATCTTCCAAGCGTGATCCTATCCGTTAAGTATGGCCTCTCGTGGCCACTAGGTGGCAGCACATTAGTCGAAAAAATGACTGGTTTCAGTGTGGCGGAAAAGGCGCAGTGTGTATTGTGGTTTATCGAATCTGATCCAAGGTTCTTGTGTTTTAGCACTAATAATACGATTCCTCTCCTCCTCCCACAGCGCATGCTCTCTGTTTTTGTTTTACTTATTACTTTCTGCCACTATCCTCTAATGCTCGTCTCCAACTTCGTATATTTTCTTTTACGTTCTTCTAAGTCTGGGCGAAGAGCACTATTGCATTTGCATTCTTTCACTCACGGTTCCGTTTCTCTCACTGTTTCTGTGACCACATTATTAACAAAGTGAAAATTGTTTCAATTTCATTTCATTGATTTATTTTTTCAGTTGCCATATTATATTACACATCATAATTACGTTGTAACAATATACAAATATTGTAGTAACCAGGAAGAGGAAGGAAAAAGCTATAAGACCTTGCATAGACCTCCACTTCCTAATCAAAGGAAAGGAATGGAAAAGCTCAACAAAAAGACAAGCAGCACACATATGGCAGTTTGGTATATAAATAAAAACAGCAATTAGCTCACTGAAAACATACTTATCAGTTTGTTCTAGACATCAATAGCCTTCTTTATAGCTAGATAAACACCAGAGCTCTATTTCATCTCTCTGAATTAGTCGTAGTAACTCACACTTTATCAGTTTTACTCTCCTCGATTAATCTTGATAACTGTACCTTATGTCTTTACTCTCTATTTTGCTCATTGGGTCCCATGCCACCTTCGATGTCACCGTCCAATTCACCATTTATTGCCTATTATGTTCAAATGATTTCATAAGATATGCTTTTATTTTTTTCTTAAATAAATTAAAATTATTGATAGATATCAAGTCATGAGGTAATGAATTCCATAACTTTGAGCCGGTGTAGTTTTATATTCATTTTAATTGTTTCAGTTTTTGGAAACGTTGGTATTAATTGTGATCTATTCCTAGCTTTATTATGATGAGTATGAATATTTAGTGATATTATGCTTTGGTATAAATCATTTTTAATTGTTTTAAACATTATTTTACCCAAATTAAAATCATATAATTGCTTTATGGTATGTATTGGGGTTCACTTTTGACCAAATAATTATATATTTATTGGGGTTCACTTTTGACCAAATAAATGTAATAGGTTGAAAATTATTTGATATTTTAAGGTCTATTAGTCTTATGTATCTATTTTGTAACACTTGTAGTTTATTAATATTATATTGAGTAGTTTGTCCTCATGTTGAAGTGCAATAATTAATATGTGTTTGAATTAGTGTGTAATAAAGTAAAATCATTTTTTTCGATGTTAAATTTGGCATGATACTACTAAATACGCCGATATTTCTGGAAATCTTATTGATTAGATTTTCAATATGTTTATTCCATTTCAAATCATGATGAATAACCAGTGTTGGCAAGGTAATTTACTCGTTACGTATTTTACGTAAATTAGGCGTAATATACAGGTAATTTACTTGGCGGAGAAAACCAGTTTTTTACGCAGACGTAAAAAACTAATTTTCTTTCATGTGTGTGTATAAATAATACACTGCCGGACAATTGCTAAGGACGGATGACAATAGCAACAATAGCAACCATAAAATGGAAGGCAGGAAAATGTGGAAATTAGCATAAGTGCGGGATACAGTAAGCCGTGTTGTGCGTATGCAAATTTTGGATTGCCGAACTTGTTCGTGACGTCATAGCGCTGATAAGAGATATAAAGGATTTAACGCGCATTGACCGTTGTTGTTCAAACGCAAAGTTGAAAGGGAAAGAATCAATTGACGAACTTGAAATTTTCAGTATGTCTTCCCGACATCACCTAGATGATTTTACGCGTGGCCGTATTATTGGCAAGATTGAAGAAGGGCGAAAAACAACAGATGTAGCCAGGGTGTTCGACGTCAGCCACAGTGTTGTTTCAAGGCTTTGGAAATTATTTCAAACAAATGGAGAGTGTAGCAAACGTCACGGGGGAGGTCGTGTTCGCAGTACGACACCTGCAGAAGATCGGTACACAGTGCTATCAACAAAAAGACACCGGCGCAGCACAGCTAGTGAGGTAGTAATTCAGTTTATGGCTGCTACTGGCAAGCGGATCTCCCGAAAAACTGTCGCCAGACGTTTGCATGAAGGAGGACTATACGCCCGCCGTCCTGTTGTGTGCATCCCATTGTCCAGACGTCACCGTACCACCCGTTTGCAATGGTGCCATCAACATCGCAATTGGACTGATAACGACTGGTCTGTGTCCTCTTCTCAGATGAGAGTAGATACAGTCTATCGTCTGATTGTCGACGACAACTGATCTGGCGTGATAGTGGTACTGCATATTGTCCAGCAAACATACAGGATATCCGACATGTAGTGTCATGGTATGGGCTGGCATCGTGATCAATGGCCGTACGTCCCTCTATGTGCTTCCAACTGCGACTATGACTGGCCAACGATACATTAATGATGTTCTGCTACCTCATGTTCGCATGTTCCGTGGTGCTGTCGGTGATAGATTCATTTTCATGGACGACAACGCAACATGTCATCGAACAGTCGCTCTCCAGGAGTGTCTTGAGAGTGAGGATATTCAACGCCTCGTATGGCCAGCACGTTCTCCAGATCTGAATCCTATTGAAAATGTGTGGGATGCTTTGGGGAGGAGTCTTGCTGGTCGCCAATGCCCTCCAATAAACAAGGACACCCTCATCCGTGCACTGACAGAGGAATGGGATAAATTACCCCAACAGCTGCTTGATAATGTTGTGCAAAGCATGACACGACGTGTGGAATCTTGCATCGCCCTCCACGATGGCCATATCCCGTATTGACATCTTACGCCGGAACGCCTGCTGACGGAATTTGCATTTTTTTCACGTTTACGTATTCTGCACAAAATGGCTTGTTTGTCCCTTGAACACGTTCCAAAGCCTTCTGGATTTCAGAGCACAATAAATTGTCTTTCTTGTAATGTCCTGGCATTCACTTGGCATCCAACCAGACTTACTTTTTTATGCGCTATATAGCCGTTTATGATCCGTCCTTAGCAATTGTCCAGCAGTGTATAATATAAAAACCACTTTAATTATATTACATTTTAAACTTAAAATGTACTGTATATTTCACTACGAAATCATTATTCTCTTAAGATTGCTCATACAGCTCAGCCACCTATTAATAGATATCGTTTTAGAAATTATAATGTATCTGTTCTTTGTTGTATATTAAAAATGGAGAAAATAATCTACCTCTTGCACTAGCATCGAGAAAAATCACAATATATATTGAATAGAATTCAAGATTTTATTAAGAGCTTCAAATTCGTCGAGTGCATTTTAATATTTATGTAATTCTATAAAATAAACAATTTTATGTTCAGTTTGTTCACCAAAGATAATATTTTGACATGAATCTCAATGGCATGTCTATAATACAAAATATTGTACATTTTCATTTAATAATATTTGTGTTTGACATGTTATCCAGGTGTACACTTCTAAATCATAATTTTACCTTTTTAAAACTCTAAACGTTTTTCATATTGATTGTGCTACACTTATACCCTTAAAGGAAAAAACTGTAGATTTGACAAAACATTAAACTACTTGTTTTAAATGTATAACTCTTTAAATGTTTATAAAGTGTCACTCTCAGTTCTCACACACCCTTAATCACACTAATAATCCTCACCGTTATGATCTTGTAACTTAAGAGTATAATATATTTGAATCAATTTCTTCGAACGTTCGAAGCTGAGCCGGTTTCTTGTAGTATCATGGGCAAAAGACCAATTAGAGAAAAGTCTTTCAAGTTGGGCTGAAGATGCTGGGATGTTGATTAACATCAAAGCAACTGCTGACAACTCCTTATGGTGCCGATTGGCGAAGTATAAGAATGTCCGTGGTGATTTAACACCCTTCTTCATAAGCGCTCCAAACTTTCCAGATTTTTCTCGATACTGATAGCAAGTTAATTAACAGCACAAAGATTACATAGCCAGTTAATCCACAGCACAAAGCCATGGTTTTTTTTCATTTTGTTACCTATTTTACGCGTTTTTTACGCGTAATTTAGGTGTCACGTAGAAAACCTTTTTTTACACGTAATTGCACAACCCTGTGAATAACTGTACCCAAATAAGTGTGGGTTGAAATAATATCCTTTTTAAATCCATTTAACGAAATCGTAGGGTCCTGTAATTGAGAAGTTCGTAATTTGGAGAAAAACCATGGACTTGGTTTTATTTGTATTAAAAACAAACTCATTTGCAATGCCGTTCCTTAGTGAACTCAAACATTTATATCGCACTGCTCTATCTGCCTTACGCTATTTCTGGCACATATGCTAAAAACTCTGTACATTTCCTTTATCAGTTGCACTTATCTGTCGGGCGCCATTTTATTCCTGAAGCAACCCCATTGTTTCAGATTGGGTAACAAGTCTTGTCTGATAGCACTTTTAGAATGAACTTGTTCTGATAGAAAACTTATACTGGAAGATAAAGAACGTGCTAAGATTGGGTTATGAGGTTTTCGATGAAAGCGTGTGTGGGAAAAATAGGCTCTTGGTTGGAAAGGGAGTCTATTCGTGCTATTCTTGTGATTCCTGTTTATATCTCTTTAAGCGGCCGGTGTATCCAAATCACATGGTGCCCAATATGCTCTCCTCAAACAGAAATGTTCACATAGAGGCTCGGTTTTATGAAAGCTACGGCAAGACAATTCCTTGCCCGCTCTCATCTCAGCAGTACAGACAATAAACCTGTCAATAACGAAAAGTACTCCCCTCCTAATATTTTATTCTCTGTTCAATGACCCCACACTGAAAAAACGTTTTGTTCATTCAGCAAAAAAAAATGTTGAATGAACCAAAAAATTATGTCGATAAGCTTGTTGAATTTACAAAAGTATTTTGCTGAAAATTATTGTTGATTCTACAAAATTTATTGTTATCATGACAAAACATTTTCTTCATTTAACAAAATGCCTAGGTCAGTTTTTGAGAATTTGTTTAATCCAACAATATTATGTATTGTTATCGTGATAAAACGTTTTGTTGCTGCAACCAAACATATTGTTATCGCGACACAGTAATTTCTTGCTCCAACAATTTTTAGAGTTATGCAGCTAGGGCACTTTGTTCCTTAACTTTTTTCCCATGGCAACACTTTACTGGTGCAGTAATTTTAGACGGTGCCCTTCTGTAGTTGAATTAACAAAATATAGCCAACCAAATAATTTTGTGTTGCCAACAAAACAATGCAGATGGAGTTTGGCTAAAGCAACAAAATAAATCGACAAAACAGCTCAACAAAACTACTGTATTTTGTTGTTTCAAACAAACTTTTTTTCTCAGTGCAGGCCTGATGGGAAATGCGTAGTCCCTCTGACACGGACAACATGCCACTGGGTAGAAATCAGTGACTCAAATCTCTACTCTCTGCTTTCTTAGGTTCGTCGCCATTGTTTTAGCAGGTAATCAGAAAAGTTGTTTTTTTTTGTTTTTTTGTTGTTGGGGGTTTAACGACATCCGTGAGCAACTCAATGGGCTACAAGCAGTCGCCCGTCCCTAATTTAGGGCCGCTGGTTCCAGGGAAGGGAAACAGCCAGTGCCGTAAGACAAAAACAACATCCATGCCTCACAGAGATTCGAGCCCGGACCCATCTCGAACGAATGGTCATAAGCCATGGGGCAACCCAAAGAAGTTTAGTGTCAATCATTCTCCAAAATAACCCCTTTGAATGACGAAGCAAAGTCCGAAAGAATCGCTTCCCCGTGCGAAGTTTAACTCTTTCCACCAAAAGGGGTCCGGGTTCGAATCCTGGGGAGGCATGGATGCTGTTTTTGACTTACGGCACTGGCTCTCTCCCTTCCCTGGAGCCAGTGACCCTAAATTAGGGACGGTCGACTGCTTATAGCTCATTGACTTGCCCACGGTGGTCGTTAAACCTCCAATCAAAAAATAAAAATAACTCTTTCCAGACGTGTTCTGCCTCCACTTCTTAGACAGAGAACATATTCGATCGAGCTGATATCAACCCATTTTGCTAATCCTGGGTTATTTCGTTCCAGCAGGGTAAAGGCTGAGTGCTGAAGTGAGAATTGTTGACGAGTTTTTTTTTTATTAGAGGTTTAACGACCACGGAGAACAACTCAATGGGTTATAAGCAGTCGCCTGTCCCTAATTTAGGGCCACGGATTCCAGGGAAGGAAGAGAGACAGTGCCGTAAGACAAACACAACACCCATGCCCCACGGGATTCGAACCCGGACCCCTTTTGAACGAATAATCAGAAGCCATCGCTTAGACCACTGCGCCACCAGGGCGGCGTTGACAAGTTGATTGAATTTTCATTACAGAAAAATGGGGTTGTGGTTAGTACAAGGTAGTGAAAAAATTCAGCCCTTTTCAGCCAGCTCCCCCTCCAGTGTTCTTCGTTTAACGGCGCCCTGTACATCAGTCATGTCATCACTTCGAAAGTTATCATAGATAGGAATTGTACAGCACACGAATAATGTCTTTCTTCCCTTCTTTGAAACAATGTAGCAAACGCACTTTCTTATTAAAATGACTTACATGTCTTTCGCTACTGCGCGATGGTTGCCTTAGATGAAGCTCTCTTTCGATTGTAGCTACCTTAATCTTTTTAATCCCAAACCAGTGGCGGCTCGTACCACTGAAAATGTGCGTGCGACAACTTCCTCCCCCACCCCTTTCCAGCAAAGACCTTCGAATTGGAATTCAACGGACTTAGACCCCACCATCCGCGGTAAAAAAAAAAAAAGATTAATAAAGTAAAATTTAAGTCAACTCCAGATGTTTTCCATCATTATACATAAATTTATATTAATTGTTAATAATTTTCTTCACCTTTTAAGCGTCAGCAATTGCATTAATCGCCTTTTAGTGTTAATAGTTAAATTTATAAACATATATCCGATAAACTGTTAAGCCTAATATTTTGCAGAACGTATGGATTTGTTTATCTGCGACGACCTCGATTGCCGAGAAAACACATTCAGCTGTGGATCATTACCAAAAATTATCTATTTACTCAAATCTTTTTTGAAAAAATACGTTTTAATTTATTTCGGTATTTTAACGGGAAATATTTTTGCGGTGTCTTTGTTCAATGTACAATCAACAATCAACCTTGTAATGTTTTTATTTGCGATTTTCAATGAATCTTTAAAGAGCTTAATTATGAATTAATTTTATATATGAATTAACTAAATTACTCTACGTATTTATGCTATGAAGAGTTTATGAAGTGCAAAGGAGTATAAATAATTGCACATGGATCCTTCTTCATCTTTTTAGCTTCAATTTTTCTTAACGTTCTATATGTTCCAGGACCTCCCGAAAATCATTTCATTTTTAGGACCTCCCCAAAAATCACGAATCCTAAGGATTTTAGTTAAGATTTATTTTTACTTTTACTTATGATCTTAAGGATTTTGCTTCAATTTTTCTGTCTAAAGTTCTTGAAAAAAATGATCGTTTCAACAAAAAATCTACTGAATTAATTACAATCGGCATTCAAGAAATTAGAAGATTACTAACATTTCACTACAAAGGACAAAACATAGAAGGGCACAAAAAGAATTTAACTAATTGATCACGCACATTTCTTGAAAGCACGGTAACAATTAGGTAAGCTTCCCTTCTGTTTTGGTCAACTACCGCATCCTCTAGGAATTGTGGGTAAAACTTTGCATTGCCCCAGCTCCAATAGGAGAAAGAGGGGTGTGGGATCTCCTGTAGTTTTGCTGCTGGCCACCGTGCTCAAAAAGGTTCAACAAGCGGCAATTTCTCTGTGGGCTGCTTGAGAAGATCCAAGAAGGTGTGGTGTAGGCTGCAGCATCAGTAGCCATACTGCTATGGCCGTGTTGTCCCACGCGCAGCCCGAAAGACCTGTCGGCGAAAAAGAGCTTTCTTTGCCTACGAGAGTGAAAAGAGCTTTCTTCGGCTACGAGAGTGAAAAGAGCTTTCTTTGGCTACGGGAGTGAAAAGAGCTTTCTTTCTGTACGAGAGTGAAAAGAGCTTTCTTTGGCTACGGGAGTGAACAGTACTTTCTTTGGCTACGAGAGTAAAAAGAGCTTTCTTTGGCTACGAGAGTGAAAAGAGCTTTCTTTGGGTATGAGAGCGAAAAGGGCTTTCATTGGCTACGAGAGCGAAAAGAGCTTTCTTTGGCTACGGGAGCAAAATGAACTTTCTTTGACTACGAGAGCGAAAACAACTTTCTTTGGCTACGGGACCGAAAGGAGCTTTCTTTGGCTACGAGAGAGAAAACAGCTTCCTTTGGCTACAAAAGCGGAAAGGGCTTTCATTGGCTACGAGATCGAAAAAAGCTTTCTTTGCCTACGGGAACGAAAACAGCTTTCTTCGGCTATGAAAGCGAAAACAGCTTCCTTTGGCTACGAGAGCGAAAAAACCTTGCTTTGGCTGCGAGAGCGAAGAGCTTTCTTTGGCTACGAGAGCGAAAAGAGCGATCTTTGGCTATGAGAGAGAAAAGAGCTTTCTTTGGCTATGAGAGAGAAAAGAGCTTTCTTTGTCTACAAGAGCGGAAATGGCTTTCATTGGCTACGAGAGCGGAAAGGGCTTACTTTAGGTACGGGAGCAAAAGAACTTTCTTTGGCTACAAGAGCGAAAAGAGCTTTCTTTGGCTACGAGAGCGGAAAGGGCTTTCATTGGCTATGAGAGCGAAAAGAGCGTACTTTGGGTACGGGAGCGAAAAGAACTTTCTTTGGCTACGAGAGCGAAGACAGCTTTTTTTGGTTACGAGAGTGGAAACAGCTTTCTTTATCTACGAGAGCGAAGACAGCTTTTTTTGGTTACGAGAATGGAAACATTCTTTGGCTTAGAAATAAGATTTGTGCTGACAGTAAATCATACATATGCATGTTCTTTCCCTAAAAGATTTTGAATTGTGATTAATATTGTTTTAATACGAATCGCAATTCAAAAGCTTTTAGCGTGCTACAGCATGGTAGCACGTAGTCACAAGCCGCCACTGTCCAAAACTCTGGATGGATGGACTGAGGTAATTACTAGGCAGTGTTATGCGGGAAAGCATTCCACGAATCTTAAATGTTTTTAATGCTTTCCGGTGTTTGATACTGACATTTTCAGTGCAGTTGTAAATTCATTAATTTTAACGTTTTATTTGTATATGCACATGTGTATGTATCGAATATACATATGCGTAGGAATATATGTAGTTTTCAGTATGTATATACGTATATTCAGTGCTCGAAATGTGCCGGTATGACATACGGACACTTCTTTTTTTCCTAGTATTTCATACCTGCACTTTTTTTACCCGGAATTTACATGCCGACATTAATTTTAGTAGTGGGAATTGCAGAAATGAAATTTTGTTTTGTCCTTGACTTACGGGCTCGCATTCTGCAACATAGAAACCTTATGTGCCTCGTGCCCTTGAGAAATCGCTGTGTGAGAACCGTAAAGGGTAGGGGAGAGGTGTACACATGAACTATAAGCCCAATCCTTCAAAGGATGGGAATGAAGCTACCCATTGCGCATGATCACATCATGGCCAAGCCCCAGATCATCCCACTACAGATGTCTGGAATTTTTATTATATCATTAAATTGATGTATTCAATTTGAAGAGCTTCTTCATAGAATGAAGAATTGGGAGTAATAGATTAAACACAAATTTTAGTTTAGCAGCAAGGAGTATAAACTTTTCCACTTCGGACTTTTTTTTCTTTCTCTTTTTTTTTTTTTTTTTTTAGAATGGTGAGATTGCTATTAATTTAAGAATGAATATTAATTTTGATTGCGGAGATTCTAATTGCCCGACTTTCTACTTCATGAAAATTCCCTATTGGCGGGGGGCTGTCTTCTGGGCTCGGGACATTAAAGGTCTGGGTTCAAGTCCAGCTGAATTACTAATGACTAGCCGAGGCTCAGAAGTCTCGTAATCCGTTTAAACAAGTCTAACCCCAGTCCTCAGAGTAGCATTAGTAGTGTCCGTTGGATCCACAAAGCAACCAACTGAAATCGACCGCCATCGTTTCTGACTTATGATGTAACAGTGTGTTCCACGGAATTGTCAATTACAATTTTCACACAAAAGAGTTTTTCTTCCAGGGAATCTTTTTTTTTTTTTCTTTTTCAGTTTTGGAGATTTTTATGGTGAAGGTATTTTTCCGGATGATTTTTTTTAGCTAAATATGAGCATCCGGCACTCCAAATTTTCCATTTCGAGCACTGTATATATTGTATAAATAACAACACTTCCCAAAAATTCTCTTAGGCTTTAAACTCTGATCTCGAACAAACAGTTGATCTAAATTCACCAGTCACCTCTCGGCAGAGACGGATATTCCAATAGGCCGAATAGACTAGGGCCTAGAACGGCAAATTTTAGTGGTAGTACAAATTAATAATTTGTTAAAATAAGCCCATAAAAATAATGAAAGAAAAATTCAAAATTAAAATAAAATTGGAAACTACCGTTTAGTCCAAAAACTGCTGTATTTCTTTCCGAATTCCCGTGATCCCCTTTCTCTTCGAATTGACAAACCATAGAGAATCACATGTTTATCTTTTCAGAACTTTCTTAAAATTTGGCAATTATCAATATTTCCAAACTGTTAAAGTTTTAAATAACGTAGCAGTTGTGCAGGAATTCCAAAATTAGGTTTTATTTCAATTTCAGAATTTATTTGTTACTTCACTGCATTAACACAAACATGACACGACGAATTGTATGTATTAAAATTGCAAACAAAATTAATATTCAAAAGATAAAGCGTCAATTAAGTTTTCAGACGACAGGTGTCCTTAGCTGACGAACAAAAACTATGGCGAAGCGTGCGTCCTATTGTCCTGTAAAAAGGGCTTTTCGCTGTCACGTATCAAAACATTACAAATTATTAAAAAACGAAACAAAAAAACGGAAAGGAAGAAAAGAAAGAAGTAAGAAACTTCTACCAAAGCAACTGATTAATTGCAAATATTTAATCAATTTAGGAATTCGTGGCGAAAGCGAAAAGTACGGAATTTTTGTTAACGATAGACGGGATTTTCTTATTAATTGTTATAAGAATAATTCCTCTTGATAGTTTCACTACAACAAAGATTTAAATTACTTTAATTCCTACTCTTCTTTGGATAGGCTGCATTCCTCCCCACCTCCCCTTAACATTTCGTTTTACTCCTGGATCGGTTCTGCACGAATGAGTTACATGAATATTTTTTTTATTATAGACTCTTGTGTGCAAGTCCGTGTGCTATAAGAAGTCGCCCGTCCCTAATTTAGGGCCACTGGCTCCAGGAAAGGGAAAGAGCCAGTGCCGTAAGACAAACGCAACATTTTTTTTTTTTTTTTTTTTTGATTGGAGGTTTAACGACCACCGTGAGCAACTCAATGGGCTATAAGCAGTCGCCCGTCCCTAATTTAGGGTCACTGGTTCCAGGGAAGGCAGAGAGCCAGTGCCGTAAGACAAACACAACATCCATGCCTCACCGGGATTCGAACCCGGACCCCGTTCGGACGAATGGTCAGAAGCCAGCGCTTAGATCACTGCGCCACCAGGGGGAGGGGCATGAAACTGTATCCATCAAATTATTTATTTTAAAGGGGAGTAGGGGTGTGAAAACACAAGTTTGTCCGCGATGGCCGTCGAAACCGTGTCTCCTCACTCCTGAGTAAGTCGCTCTCCCAACTGAGCTACGCGGACAGAATGTCTCGCTGCGAATTTTTCGTCTTGACACATGTTTTCACCTCTGTAGTACGTCACAGGGGCGGCAAATTTGTCTACGCCTAGGGGCGGCAAAGACCGAAATCCGTCTCTGCCTAAGGGGTTCTCGAATTTTCACCACATCAGTTGTAGGATTTTTTACTGCAATCTACGGAATAGCCATTTTCTTTCCCCCTTTAAATTCCATGAGTAAGCTTTTGAGAAGTTTGATGGGTTGGATCGGAAAGCAGTTCAAAACATTATGCACGGGATTATTCCAATTTTCGCGCCTACAGAGAGATAACAAGAATTAAATATGATCAACGATTTTATAACATTTTTGAATGTTCAGTAATCTGCGAGGTAAAAAATAGCTTTGCTGAGAAATATATCGCTGTAGGCGTTCTCCTTTTTCTCTGCAAGTAATGTTATTGAAATGTAAGTTACTGATGTTCAGGGGAGTGACAAAAACGTAATATTCGCTCTCTGTTATCTTTGCGCCCCAATAGATGGCGACTGTTGAGCCCCAATGACACAACCAAACCTAACTGGAGGAGCAGGAAAACTTGGAACGCTGCCAGGAGCTGTAATTGAGGGATGGAATTCTAACTTTACTACTAGTTAAGTAATTCACACTCCTACGCTTCTCAGTAAAAGGGAAAATCAGTCATTTTTTTATTGTAGCATGTTTTGAATGCAATCAAGTCCGCTGAAAGCCTTGAAATAATGATACCATACAAACTCTTCAAAAAAGAGCCAATAATAGATTATGCAAAAATTACTTATGTTAAAGAGACACTCAATTCACAGCTACTAGTATGATAAGATTAGGTTTTAAATACTCCTGCCAAACGAGAAACTTATAAAAATACGACGTTACTGCAATTATAACAATGAAATCAAAGACAGCTGATAAAATATTTTGAACTGACTTTTTTGTCACGAAGATTTCCTCTTGGACGGTTCCGTATCTGCTGATTATTGTCAGTTATTCTTCTTGGATACGACATCCGTTTTGACTAATGAATCTAATATTTCTGTTTTTCATTATCTTTTGTTTATATGTCATTCGTGGTGTCCACATATAAATTTAGCACAGGTTTAAAGTGTTTCGTTTCCGTTGAACCATGATAGTAGATTTGTCCCAAAATTTGGGGTAGGTGGGTTGTGATCAAACGAAATATTCCGGCTAATCTGTACATATCTACAGTATATGTATGCATGTATAAAAAATTTGTTCATTAAAGAACGATTTTTATATCATATATGCCCGTAATTATTTTTCATTAAAGGATGAAAATGACCATTGCCTGCCTGCGGTCATTCTCATCATCATCGAACGAAAGGGGTAACTGAATGAAATGCCGTAAAGTAGGAGAGCAGCTCTGGGTCTGCAGATTGCAAAAGACATCCGGAAAAAGAAAGGATTAGGAAGGGTACAATCACTGGCGTACCGGAAAACCTCGAGCCCCCCTCCCCAAACATATTTTTGAGGCCCTTTTGCGCAAATCCAATACCTTTCAATTACTCAAAATTTTAACTTTCATATTATTAACTAGGCTTTACGGGTGTTTTAATAAATCAAATTCCTTGGAACCTACGAATATTTTTCATAAAATCAAAATTATTTAATTTTATTGCGTGAAACACAAATGTGTACGTTATAATTAAAATGATTTTCCTGCCTACCGATACAAATTACTACAAAACACTTACAGTACGTCAAAGTTAATTATATCATGCAAAATTCATAATTTTAAAGAACTAAGACCTGCTTTTTGAAATGCCTCACGATTGCACACACAAAACATGCAACTGCCGTGTAACAATGTCTAATGACTTTTCCGATTTATACGAAATGTCACGACATAACTAAGCAAAGAAATAAGTAACGATTAAGAACTGTAGCACAAAAATACGTAAAACTACTTAAATTATTTATTCTGGAATATAAAAAACACACTTAACATAATGCCACAATGTTTCACACCCAGTAAAAAAAAATCTTTCGATTCTGTTATAAAAAAAATGACACAGGTCTCTGTTTTTTCGCTCCCACGAAGAACACCTTTTAGTTCATTATATTCGGAAGGATGCATAGTTATGTGCAAACAAGTTTAATACATAACACCTTGTCCTCATTGGTATAAAAATTCCGCTCATTAAACTGATATTTTTTTCGCATTCTCTTGTTAACATACTTGCATAGAACCTATTACAAGGGCTGTGAAGTGGAGGCTCCTTGTAACAGCAGGGGCCCCAAGTTCTTTTGAGTAGCTGCTTTCTCGTCATCCAGTTTTTATGAACTTAAGCAACGAAAATTATTTCTGAAGATTTTACACATTTACTGAGGGAAAAATGCTTTTCTTCTTAATACTTCATTCAAAGCTGCCTTAATTCTTCGCTATTTCTTTAACCAGTTTCATAAGACGTTTCCGCAAAAAAATTTTGTAAAATCTTTTTGCTTAGGCCAGAGGCTTTTTTAACCTTGAGCTGTACATTATTTAGCATTACATATTTTACCTTGTCTGTTCCCTCTCTCTAATAAAAGTTTTCACCAATATGCGTAATTTGTTTTCTACGAGCCAACAGAGAAGTTCCCAGTAGTTCTAACCAAAACTCTCCATCTTTCCGGAGATTATCAATAATTTTATTAGAAAATATTGGTCTTCATCATAAGTTCTCTTGTTAACCGATAAAAAGCTTTAATGATCGTTAAAAACTATTTTCATGATTTAAAGAATTATAAACGAATGTCGTATTTCTGCTGGACATCCGACGTTTTATGTTATATTCTTACATTAGACACCCCACCCCCAACCTTTTTTTATTCCTACGATCCGGACACTCTGAGCTGTTGAAGAAATCACGAAATCTAGTCTTGCATATTACCGGAAAAAAAAAATTGTCAATTACGCGCATGAGAATTTTCCCGTCCTTCTACAGAAAATTCCTATCGTTCCCAGAACATGCTACTAGTACAGAACTTGAAGTAGAGAACATGTATATACAGGGTGTTTCAGAAAATTTGATATCATTTGAGATGTAAATACCTGAGTAACTAAATAGTCTAGGCAAATGAAACTAAACAGGCTTAATGTTGAGCAAAATAAGATTTATTCATCAAAATTTGAATGAGAAATTCAAAGGTATGTGGATTTCATGAACGATTTCACAAGTTTTCGATATGCGCACCGCCTGTGACACGGCACACGTCAAGTCGGTAGTCCAGCTCCTGCCAAACACGATGCAGTATGTCCCTCATGTGCTATGCTGCATCGTGTTTGGCAGGAGCTAGACTACCGACTTGACATGTGCCGGTAAAATATTTTTCATATATTGAAAATATGAAACTGCAGGTAAAGGATTTTTTCATATATTGAAAATATGAAACTGTATGAAATTTGAAATTAGAATGAAAAAATTATGAAATTAAATTGAAAAAATTAATACGAAAATCAAAATAAACACTGATTTAAGGTAGCAAACAATGTATTCATGCACTACACACTATGTTGTCAAAAGTATTCTGACCTAAACCAATATTTCCATAAGTCGAAAGAACGATTGTGCAGGAAGGTGCGCTGTGAGTGGGGAAGTACCTATATAAAGCTGAAATGATCTGTCGTGTTATCAATAACTTTGAAGCGGATATTGCGCGTGGTCGTCAAATTTCCGAGTTCCAGAATGGGGTGGTCATAGGATGTCATTTGAGTAACGTTTCCATACGGAGCATTGCAGCTAAACTAAACACACTAAATTTCACTATAACCGATGTCGTTAACAGATGGAAGCAGGATGGTGCAATTACAGCTAAAAAAAAAAAAAAAAGTTCAGGAAAGCTGTACAGACGGTCGGAAAGTAACAGAAGAGCCATGGTAAGAAATGTTAAGAAATCCCGTTCTTCCTTTGACGTTTCCATCGCTGCTGAAGTCGGAGATGCTTGTGATGGCTCGGTTAGTACCTTAACTACCCAGAGAGAATTGCACACTGTAGGTTTTTATAGCAGAGCAGCGGCACACAAGCCACCCATCCACACCGTGAATGCGAAGCGCCGTTTGGAATGGTGTGTCTCCCGCTGCTCCTGGACTGTGGGGGACTGCAAAGCTGTTCTTTGGAATGATGAGTCACGCTTTTCATTCTTCCAATCTGATGGGCGTGTTTGGATTTGTCGACGGCGAACGATTTTCGTTGGACTGTTTTTTCCAACTGTTAAGTGCGGTGGAGGCTCCATCATGGTATGGAGTTGTTTTTCGTGGATGGGGACCCGGCCCGTTGGTTATTATTCCACAAACCATGAACTATGAAGTGTACCTCGACGTTCTGGATAATTCTGCCTTACCAACAATTTGATAGTATTATGACCACTGTCTCTCCCAACACGATAGAGCTCCGTGCCACACGACACGGCGTGTGCAGGACTGGTTTCTTGAAAATGAGGTGGAATTGCTAGACTGGCCTGCTCAGAGTCATGATCGTTATCCCATAGAATATTTCTGGAATGAACTGGAGCGACAGATACGAAACCGACCACAACAACCGTTTTCGTGCTTCGCCTGGCAGCAGCAGCTTCGAATGGAGAGCCATTCCATTCGAGACCTACCAGAAATTGTTGGAAGTATGCCTCTACGTGTTGCCGCTATCATACAAGCAAAAGGTGGGTCAGCTACTACTAATTGCAGTAATAAAGCTATTTGTCCCAAAGCATTTCGCTGTCCGAATACTTTTGATAATATGGTATGTATATACAGGATTATAAGGAAAGTTCTTGATCAGGCCAATATCTCACGAACTATGGCAGTTTGAGATTTACTTCTTGTGCAGTTGTATAGGAAACCCCTATGGCGCACACAATAACACCACGAGGGATACTCGCGGCCCCTTTAGGGGAGTTGAGTGGGCTATCGCGCCCCCTTTGCAGATAGGGCAAAAAAGTCAATTACAAACTTGTTCAGTGAGGCAAAAATAGTACAAAAATGTTTTTGTTCCATAACAAAAAATGTAAGGGGACCGAGAATGTGGCCCCAAGAAAATCACAACATTCGGAAGCAACGACAGAGTATTTCGACAAGAACTTATTACTTAGAACTTATCTAAACTGGTAAATTCTAAGTAAATGAAAGCACAAAGGAAAAGTTTTCCTACAAACCTTATCAACAGTTCTTGTTCTGAAATAAAACGCAGTTCCTTGACATATTCAATATAAGACTTTGATGTCCAATACAGCAAAAAATACACTAAGACAAGGAAAAATAGCATAAAGTGGCGAAACACTTATCCAATGGGAAAACTGTATGCACATCTAATTGACTTGCGTATGCGGCAAAGCTTTCGACTTCCGTCACTGGCTCACGAAGTGTTGACATACCGACCACGCATGTCTTTTTTGTATTCTAACGACGGAGAAGAAAGCACATTTGAAATCTATGCAAATATGCTTCGGACACAGCGACTCAGGTTGCTTTCCGCTTTTTTCGCTTTTGGAGAGTCTCCTTCCATCTTTTGTTATGGGAGAAAAACATTTATGTACTATTTTTGCCTCGCTAAACAAGTTTGTAATTGACTTCTTTGCCCTATCTGCATGGGGGATAGCCCCCTCAACCCCCCAAGAAAGGGGCGAGAGGATCCTTCGTGGTGTTATTGTGTACGCCATAGGGGGTTTCCCATACAACTGCACAAGACGTAAATCGTTAACTGCCATAGTTCGTGAGATATTGGCCTGATCACGGATTTTCCTTGTAACCCTGTATACTGTATCTTAAATAATGTGTTAGCGTAATGTAAAATTATGTGACCCCCCCTCCCCTCCTGTTTTTGAAGGCATTCAAAGTTTTACAATAGTATTTAACATTTTGAAATACCTTTATACGTTTTCCAACATCATTCCCTAGAAAAAGGTATAACGAAAGTTCCGCTGTGTATGTATATATATATATACTTAAGAGCAAAACTGAAGACTAAGGAAAAAATTTTAGAATTTAAAACGAAGGGTGCAAAATAACCTGAAAATCAAAACGCGCAACGCAGCAGTTTTGAAAATTCAGAATTCACATTCTATAAAGAAGATACCTAAGCAAAAAAATACATATATAATTTTGACTCACACCTAGTACAACATAGAAAAGGTTATGTATCTACCTGTGTGAGTAAAAGGAGAAAAGATAAAAAAATAAAATGAAAACAACTGAATGTAGAAGGTGTCGAGAATACTGAGCCTTGGCTTTATCAAGGACCAGCAAAAACTCTGCATTTTCTCACTTCCACAAAGACCTAGTTGGAAATGGGTTTCTGCAAGGCCATAGATGCAAGTAACATTCCCACCTAAAATAGTTTAAAAAATATAATATATAAGTCATGTCCTCCGTAGAGTAGCATGACCTAGCACTAGTTAACAATTTCGCTTGCATCCATTAACCTTCATGGCCCGACCCATGCTCTTCATCTGTTACTATTAAACAGAGAGAAGAAGATTAAAGAGTACTCAAGCTGTGAGAGTGACATAATAATTAGAAATGATTTTCAGCTATAACGAAATTCCAAGTTCGTTTGAGAGAGAATTTAAACTTGAAAAACAATGCAAAAGAAATCCAAATTTTACATTGCAATTAAAAAAGGAAATGTTAATTTATAACGAACAGATTTTTGAAAGAAAACTTGAGTCTAAAACCCCTACTTTACAACTTATGACAGCACGAAAACGAGAATAAGTTAAAGATAATAATTAACTAAAGAAAACTTTGTGAAAGTTATATACCTTAAACAGTTAGTTGCAATATGTACAAAGTATTTCAGCAGTGCTTTAAGTGCATAATTAATTAGTTATTAAGAACTTAACTACTTTGAAAAAACAGCGCTAGACAGCGCATAGAAAAGGAACAAGCTTAGCCATCTTCTGTTCCTAGGTACCCCAAAAGACCCTCAAAGTTACAAAGAAAAGTAAGAGTTAAAACCCGCAAAAATGTTAACAGACAAACCAATGCTTAAAAGCTGAAAAGCTAAAAAACGACAGAGGAAAGGGTACATGAAGTACAAACATTGAACTTATAAAACCTAGAACCCAAAGACAAGGAAGAGAGCTTACCTCTTGTGTGACAAAAACTTTTCTCCTCACAAGAGAAGAACATGGCTGACCTCTTCCGCCACTCCCTAGACGCTGGGGGCAGTGAGGGTGGGGCTGATGGCCTCCTCATACAGCAAGAAACCAACGCGCGGAGATTTTAACCAGTGAAAAAAATATATAAACTTAAGACTGTGGATCTGAATGATCAGAAAGAGCAGAATTAACTCTCCAGAATACATGAGAAATATTATAAAATACACGAGCAGTTTATTTAATAATCTTTGCATGTATTAAATCACCTTAGTGAGCTTCTATAGATTAATCAGAATCTTATTAATTTTAATGTTGGTTTTACTATTTTTAGTATAGCTACCCTAGTGATGAATAACTAGTTTTCTTTTTTATTTGTTTTTATTTTCTTTTATAAACAGATTTTTAAGCTTTTTTGTGATTTTGTTTATATTATTTAATTTTTTGTTTTAATAGGACCGTCATATCCATAGCACTAAGGTTCATTTAGGTAGTTAATAGGCATCCTCTAGCCAACTTCCTTACGGCTTTGATTGGTCAGAATCATATTATTAACTGTGTAGAAAATTAAAGCAGATCTGCCAACCTTACTCTATTATTCAGAATAATTTTTCTTAAAGTTCTTTTGATGAAAGAAGAAGGAATTTCGTTCTCTAGAAAACTTTCTAATAGTATATTAATGTGGTAATTGAAGTCCAAATTGTTGCTGCAAATTCTTGAAATTCTTGAAATTCTTAGGACCTGAGGAATGCAAGCGAAATTGTTAACTAGTGCTAGGTCATGCTACTCTACGGAGGACATGACTTATATATATATTTTTTAAACTATTTTAGGTGGGAATGTTACTTGCATCTATGGCCTTGCAGAAACCCATTTCCAACTAGGTCTTTGTGGAAGTGAGAAAATGCAGAGTTTTTGCTGGTCCTTGATAAAGCCAAGGCTCAGTATTCTCGACACCTTCTACATTCAGTTGTTTTATTTTATTTTTTTATCTTTTCTCCTTTTACTCACACAGGTAGATACATAACCTTTTCTATGTTGTACTAGGTGTGAGTCAAAATTATATATGTATTTTTTTGCTTAGGTATCTTCTTTATAGAATATATATATATGTATGTATATGGGATGTAAGGTCAGGTGATGCGTAACATCACAGCCTCTCCTTGACAAATGTCAACCCCGCCTTCTCGTGGTGCATCCTGTTCCCACTAAAGGGGCTCTGACGACCGCCAATAGCGGTATAACTATACCATCGGGATTAGAGGAAATTCTATCCCACACTCACCAACCCGCTTGGCCAGCGTGGTGAGTTATGGCCAAACCCCTCCAAAATGATTCCACAACTTAAATCTTGGCCCTCAGTCTCCGGCAGCTGGAATGTACCTGGCCAAGGCAGCGGCCAGTGCGACATGAAGGCAGAGGGTGCTAAGAATCCCCGGAGGACCGGACTAGGCTGCCATCTGATGCTGACCTTGGCTACGTACAATGGACGCTCCCTATCTTCTGATTCAAGGCTTCTTTGAATTGGAAGAGGAACTACAAAGGATCAACTGGGACATCGTGGGGCTAAGTGAGGTAAGGAGAAAAGGAGAAGATCTCATCGAACTGAAAAGTGGACATCTCTTCTACTATCGTGGGACAGATACTGGCAGAACTAGTGGTGTTGGATTTATAATAAACAAGAAACTGAAGGATAAAGTTGTAGAAGTTGAAAGTTCCTCTGACAGAGCTGCACGACTTGTTATCCAACTCTCGAAAAGATACCAGGCTCAGATTATTCAAACTTATGCACCCACCACAAGTCATCCTGAAGAAGAAATCGAAGAATTTTATGAGGAAATTTGTCATCTAAATAATAAAGGTAAGCAGCACTTGAAAATAATTATGGGAGATTTCAATGCAAAAATAGGGCAACGGCAACAGAATGAAACTTCAGTAGGTAAATTCGGTCACGGCAACAGAAACCAGCGTGGAAATACTCTCGTTAAGTTTGCAGAGGCAGAAGGGTTTTTCATCTTGAACTCCTTCTTCAAGAAAAAGCCACACAGGAAATGGACATGGAGACATCCAAATGGGACGACAAGTGAAATTGATTTTATTATGTGTAACAAAAAATTCGTCATAGAAGACTGCAGTGTGCTAAACAAGTTCAACACAGGTAGTGACCATAGATTGGTGAGATGTAAGATGCACCTCAACACTAAACTTGAACGTGGCAAGCTCATAAGACAAACAAAATCTATTGACATAACCAACCTTAAAAAACACCATAATACCTTCAAGTTGGAACTGAAGAACAGGCTTCTCTGCTTTAGAAGGCCTAACATCAGAAGAAGTGGACATCTCTGAAGTAAACAGAAAAGTAACCAAAGCTCTTATGGAAACAGCAACAAAATTAGCTGGGTCTAAGAACAAGTTGCATGTAAACAAATTATCAGGAAAAACGAAAATGTTGATGCAAAAAAGAAGAGAGATGAGGACAACTAAAGAAGATGTGACTTCCAAAGTGGAATATATAGAGCTATGCAAGACAGTAAGAAAAAGTATCACTAAAGACGTAAGAAAATTCAACTGTGAACTAGTGAGGAAAGCAATTGAAAACAACCAAAGCCTAAAGATAGCAAAGGGACATCTCAGTAAGGGAGGAAAACAGATTATGGCACTGAGAAAAGAAGATGGTTCTGTAACAAGAAATAGAGGCGAAATTTTGACAAGAGTGAAAGATTTCTACTCCAAATTATATGAAAGGGATGATACATGCACTCCAGACATCATGAAAGATACCAGTACCAGAGTTCCTCCAGTCCTTCCAGCAGAAGTTGCACATGCAATCAAGAACATGAAGCGGGGAAAAGCTCCAGGAGAAGATGGAATTACTGTAGACATCATACAAGAAGCAAGTGGAGAAATCGAAACAGTACTCGCCCAAATTTTCACTCGATGCCTTAATGAAGGAAAGATTCCTGAGGATTGGAACACCGCTACAATGATTCTGCTACATAAGAAAGGTGACATTGAGGATCTCGGAAACTACAGACCTATCAGCCTCCTATCAGTAGTTTATAAAATCTTCACTAAAGTTCTTTCACACCGCTTGAAGGTAACACTGGACATGGCTCAACCGAGAGAACAAGCTGGATTCAGGAGTGGCTACAGCACAATAGATCATATCCACGTGCTGAGAGAACTAATTGAAAGAGCGAGCGAATATGAACTTCCATTGTGCATGGCTTTTATCGATTATGAAAAAGCCTTTGATTCGGTGAAACCATCAGCAGTTACAATGGCTCTGAAAACCTGCGGTATTGAAGATGCATACATTAATATTATTAATAACATCTATGAAAATGCAAGTGCAAAGATTCGGCTGTTTGAAAATACAACACACGTAAAAATTGGAAAGGGAGTGAGACAAGGTGACACCATATCTCCGAAGCTCTTTAATGCCACATTGGAGGGTGTTTTTCAGTCACTGAGCTGGGAAAACAAGGGGATAAAGATTAATGGAGATTATCTAACCCACCTTCGTTTTGCTGATGATGTAGTCATTTTTGCAACTACCCCATCAGAGCTGCAGAGTATGATCCAGGAACTTGCTGACAAGAGTAAAGAAGTGGGATTAAAAATGAACTTTCAGAAGACAAAAGTGATGTTCAATGCTTTTACAAGAAATGAAGATTTATCGATTGATGGAGAAAAGCTGGAGATAACAGACACGTACGTTTATCTTGGACAGCAGATATCAAGTGAGGGTCACATTGGTGAAGAAATTAATCGTCGTACAAAACTTGCCTGGAGAGCTTTTGGAAGAAACAGCAGAATTTTCAAGAGCAATATGCCATTATGTCTTAAAAGAAAAGTGTTTGATCAATGCATCCTTCCAGTGCTTACATATGGTGCAGAGACGTGGACCTTAACTAAAAGAGACATACAAAGGCTGCAGACAACTCAAAGAAGCATGGAGAGGTGCATACTTGGTGTAACCAGGAGAGATAAGAAGAGGAACTCGTGGATCCGAAAAATGACAAGAGTGGAAGACATCATGATCAGAGTTAAATCCCTGAAATGGCAATGGGCTGGACATACTGTCAGAAGGACAGATCATCGATGGACAGCCGAAATTTTAGATTGGATTCCAAGGGACAGGAAAAGACCCAGAAGAAGACCACATGGGAGATGGGTGGATGAAATTCGAAAGTATGCAGGGGTGACATGGAGGAGACTGGCACAAGACAGACCGTTGTGGAGGAAACTTGGGGAGACCTTCGTCCAGCAGTGGATTGATAATGGTTGACAATGATGATGATGATGATATGTATATATCATACATAATCAAACAGAGAGTTTAAGATTATTTGTTTCCGGTGTACAGCATAATTCCAACACGAACTGCTTATTCCGTGGACTTTACAAATATGCCATAGATTTGTGATAGTAATGTGAGTTCTTGGAACCTTTCCTGGGAGGAATGTGCAACTAAAGAATGGTAGGAAAAACTGAGCTCAAGATGTAGCAGTTGTATTAATCCTTGCCAATAGCGTTGTTAGAAATCGATCGTCCTGAAGCGTGGTGACCTAAAGCGTCATGCACAAGGTCATCAAGAAAACCATTGAGATCGTTTGATACTAAATTTATGCTCAAGAGACGATGCACCTACATCACATGGGAGGGAAAATTCGGTGTATAACAAACACACAGCGGTGGAAGCAGATGATCTGTTTTGAAGGAATGCAGAGCAATGTTCAGCGTTTCAAGTCTGGGCAAATTTATACAAAGATGTACGCACACACATTTTATGCGCCTGTGTGCCTGTGTTTATATCATCATTGTCAACCATTATCAATCCACTGCTGGATAAAGGTCCCTCCAAGTTTCTTCCACAACGGTCTGTTTTGAGCAAGTCTCCTCCATGTCACTCCCGCATGCTTTCGAATTTCATCTACCCACCTCCTATGTGGTCTTCTTCTGGGTCTTTTCCTATCCCATGGAATCCAGTCTAAAATTTTGGTTGTCCATCGGTGGACCGTTCTCTTGGCAGCATGTCCAGCTCATTGAAATTTCAGGGATTTTACTCTGATCATGATGCCTTCCACTCTTGTCATTTTCCTTATCCATGAGTTCCTGTTCTCATCTCTCCTGGTTACACCCAGCACGCATCTCTCCATGCTTCTTTCAGTTCTCTGCAGTCTTTATATATCTTTTTTAGTTATGTTCCACGTCTCTGTTCCGTACGTAAGCACTGGAAAGATTCATTGATTAAACACTTTTCTTTTAAGACTTAATGGCATATTGCTCTTAAAAATTGTACTGTTCCTTCCTAAAGCTCTCCAACCAAGTTTTACACGTCGATTAATATCTTCATCAATGTGGCCCTCGCTTGATATCTGCTGCCCAACTTAAATGTAGGAATCGGTTATCTCCAGCCTTTGCCCATCAATTGATAAATCTTCATTTATTATAAAAGCATTGTACATCAGTTTTGTCTTCTGGAAGTTAATTTTCAATTCCACTTGTTCACTCTTGTCAGCAAGTTCCTGGATCATACCCTGCAGCTCTGAAGGGGTAGTTGCAAAAATAACGACGTCATCAGCAAAAGGAAGGTGTGTTAAATAATCTCCATTAACCTTTATCCCTTGGTTTTCCGAGTTCAGTGATTAAAAGACATTTTGCAATTTGTCATTAAAGAGTTTGGGAGATATGATGTCACCTTGTCTCACTCCCTTTCCAATTTTTATTGTTTCTGTATATTCAAATAACCAAACCTTGCATTTTCATAGATGCTATTAATAAGAATCTTCAATAGTGCAGGATTTTAAAGCCATTGTAACCGCTGATGGTTTCACGGAATCAAAGGCCTTTTCATAATCAATAAAAGCCATGCATGATGCAGAGGCGAAACTAGGCATTTCTGCGCCCGGGGCAAACCACAAAATTTTGCGCCCCCATCTATCATTCGATCTTTTAATAACTAATTTAATAGTGTATATTACTATATGTATAGGAAAGTCCTTAAACAGGGAAATAACTTTTGAACGCAAAATGCTAAAGTTGTGGAAGTAGTGTACATATAGTAAAGTGACTATGTTCTATCAGATGAGACCGAATGCAGCACCCCTAGCGGCGAATTTTGGAACTTGGCAATCCTATCGTGAGAACCAAGAGAGATAGCGAAAAAAGTCAATAGCAAACGTGTAGAGCGTCACCGAGTTAGTGTGAAATGACGCCCTACATTCACCAAAAACTCCAATACAAGTCCGGAAATGCAGATCTCTCGGTATCCGATCACCGGCATAAATAAGTCACGAATGACATCGCAAAGTGTAAAATCTGTAAACGAATTTTGCCTGCAAAACAGTGAAGGATGGATCAAAGTATGCAAATGGTAACGCTACGTCATACCTCATCGGGAAACATAAATTGCCGGTCAGGGAAGGTTTGTCAGGAAGTGCGTGGGCCGCCCCGGTGGCGCAGTGGTCTAAGGCGCTGGCCTCTGATCATTCGTCCGTAAGGGGTCCGGGTTCGAATCCCGGTCAGGCATGGATGTTGTGTTTGTCTTATGGCACTGGCTCTCTCCCTTCCCTGGAACCAGTGACCCTAAATTAGGGACGGGCGACTGCTTATAGCCCATTGAGTTGCTCACAGTGGTCGTTAAACCTCCAAACAAAAAAAAAAAAAAAAAGAAGTGCGTGGATTGAATCTTTGAGTCTACACATGGCTAGTTATTCCAACGAGGAGTACTGCAAGATGGTTATGTTGTACGGCGAATGCCGTCGTCGGGCAAGAGAGGCGGCACGCCAATATGCATTACTTTTCGTTAATCGTTCTCATCCTACTGCGGCTACTATCATCAATGTCGTTCGCCGGCTGAGAGAAACCGGGAGCATTACAAGTCGTTCCCGTTCAGGTAGGCCGACACTTGCAGGTGTGCACGTGCAGCCAGTGGACGTCCTGGCCTATACGTTAGCCCATCCTCACTGCAGTACGAGAGACATTAGTACGACGTGTGGCCTTACATTTGGTCGTGTATGGTAAATTTCATCAACACCGTATTATCCAAGCGTGCAGTAACGTAACACCTGAAATGCTGCAGAACGTCGAACAAGAAGTTCTAGCTCGAATACAGATATGTATTGCTGCTGATGGTGGACACATCGCGAATGCTTAAGTACCGTATTAGTACTGACATTTTGTATTTCTAGAAAATTATATTTGTGTTTTTCTTCTTCATAATGTCCTACTGCTGTATGAATTTTCTATTACTTTACCGTACAGTACATAATAAATTGTATCTTGCTGACACGTACATGTATTAGTTTTATTAGTAAATTTGCATCACCTTATAATGTCACACTTCTGCACGCGATGAGTGGCGTATTTATGCCGGTGATCGGATACCGAGAGATCTGCAGTTCCGGACTTCTATTGGAGTTCTCGGTGAATGTAGGGCGTCATTTATACTAAATCGGTGACGCTCTACACGTTTGCTATTGACTTTTTTCGCTATCTCTCTTGGTTCCCACGATAGGATCGCTAACTTCCAAATTTCGACGCTAGGGGTGCTGCAATCGGTCTCATCTGATACGACATAGTCACTTTACTATATGTACACACTATTTTCACAACTCTAGCATTTAGCGTTCAAAAGTTATTTCCCTGTTTAAGGACTTTCCTATACACCCTGTTTAAGGACTTTCCTATACACCCTGTATAATCAAAAGTATACGTTACTCAGCAAAACAAAATTAATGCCACACTCCAATGTTACCTTTATGGGAAGGCACAGTCAGATTGACTTTCGTAAGGATTTTCCCAGCTTCTGTAGACTTCGGACAGTGGGTACAACATTAAATAGACCTAACGCCTCTGTAAGTCGTGGCTGGCAGTCGCAGTAATGATAAAATAGCCCCTAGAGAATCTTGAATAATGCGAACGAAATTCTTCTCTTGTAACGTAGGTACAACCTTGCCTCCATATTTGAAAGTGATCAACTAATATCTCCCGAACATTTTGAAATTTTAATCTTCCAAAGTTACCGAAACTGGCGAAGCACACTGTAAGCGAGTTCTGTAAATGAACAAATGACAAAGTCTGGCGCGGACGAAAAACAGCACCAGAAATTGATGCAAAAGTTAAAATTCCAATATTAATAACATTGTAAGCAGGAATTTTTGCGACCTCCATTGAGCTACCCCGGGGTAGCCGTGCACCAAAAAATGTCTACATCACAAAGCGAAAGTTGCACGTCAGCTGAAGGAGTTTCCTTTTTCTTAATTGCGTAGTAGAAAAAACAGTGAAAACATTTGGAATGCACTAAAGTTTTCCTTCCGAAATGTACATAATAATTATTTAGTTCATCGCCATAATGCGGCATCAAAACGACATGGCCGCCGTCTAAGTACTGGCTTCTCACCATTCACTCGAGAAGGGTCCGGGTTCGAATCCCGGTGAGGCATGAATGTTGTGTTTGTCTTACGGCTCTGGCTCTCTCCCTTCCATGGAACCAGTGGCTCTAAATTAGTAACGGGCGACTGCTGATAGCCCATTGAGTTGCTTGCGGTGGTCGTTAAACCTTCAATAAAAAAAAAAAAAAAAGGGGGGGCATGAACTACACACCCCGGTAACTTAAACTTACAAAAGAGCAGCTCAGAGAAGTGTTGCTTTTAAAGTTACTAAAGAAACCGATGCTATTAGACATCAGTTTAAACAATAAGAGGGTGCAGTCTTCCGTGGAAGTCGGTGTGGCCTTGTTCAGCTGCTATTTGCGAGATTTTTACTATGAATGAATTTGATTTGGTGTTCTAAAGTTAGCCTGAAGTGCCGTTACCAGTTCAAGATTCCGCCCCGCACTGTAAAAAATTCTCTGAAATTCACGAGCCATTTTAAGTGATTTCTTTCGTGAATTAGAGGTACCATATTTCTGATACAACTTTTTACGCGAAATGATGGAAAAACCTCTGAATTTCACGGATTTTTCGTACGCCAGAAAAAGTATGAATTTTCGTTAACGTTTCCTCAGTTTCTTTCTTATATTGATGGTAAATTATCGTTTTCAAGGGGTGCTATAGTAAAATTCTGAATTTTCAAAAACCTTTCCGCAATTCCTTTCTTATATTAACGGAAAAACTGTGTTCTCACTTTTTCGGCATCCATATGACGAAAATTTGTCGGTAATAGGAGAGATTCACGGGAATACTTGGGGGTTTGATTGACTGTTAAATTTCCATAGTTTGTCGAAGTATTTGATTTTGAAGTTCTGTAGCGAGATCGGATATTATGGATAGTATATTGCACGATTTTTTGTTACTGTGACACAAGGTATTTCATCCTGAAAGTAATGCCTCCTCGTTAATAACTTTTGAAATTTTGAAGTGATTTTAATGAAACTGCATTGACATGTACTATGAAATGTTACCAATGAGGGAACAAATTTTTTTTCAGAATCGGAAATAAAAATCATGAATGACAGAGAAAAGCTGCGAGCCGTAATCAATTCCAGGAAAAAGAGGGTGTAAGGCTCCAGAAATCCACAGAAGACTCCTGGCAGTGTACGGAACTGCCACAATCGATATCAGTAATGTCCGAAGATGGGTGAAGAGGTTTCGAGAGGAGAAAGTTCAGTGTCGGAGAAACAACGGAGCGGAAGATCCGCAACTGCAGTGACAGATGCCTACAGGCAACGAGTGAAAGACCTCATCACAGCTGATCGTCGTGTCACCATCCAGGAGTTGTGTGATGCAATTCATTGTGGTCATAGTGCTATGGAAACCATTAATTAGGGATCTGGGTTACAGAAAAAAATTATTCAAAGTGGATCCCAACCCAAGATACCTAACGCGTGAACAATGTGAGCAAAGGGTGGACATCTGCCGGAACCTCTTCGACTGCTTTGAGAGGAAGGGTGAGGTGATTTTCACTGATGTGGTGACGGGGGATGAAACCTGGGTGTTCTTTCATGACCGAGAAACAAAACGTGCGTCAAAGTAATGACACCGCACATCTTCACCTCGACAGAAAAAGGTAAAAACAACTCATTTCTCAGGGAAAGTGATGGTGACAATTTTCTGAGAAAAACGTGGTGTCGTTTTGATGGATTTCCTTGAACGGGGTACAACAATAAACAGTGCTCACCATGTGCAGACATTGATGAAGCTAAATGAAGCTATCAGAAGGAAAAGACGTGACATTCCATATTTCATAGTGTTGTTTTACAAAATGATAACACACATCCCCACACCTCAATGTAGGCTTCATAGACTATTGCCAAAATGGTGTGGACAGTCCTGATTTGGCTCCCTCAGATTTTTTTCTGTTCGCCCCCTTTAAAAAAACCCTTCGTGGAGAACGTTTCGACGATGTGACAGACGTTAAACTGGCTGTGAACTCATGGGTGAAACGACAGCCTCAGGAATTTTTTCCAAAATGGATTTTACCAATGGGTTCAAAGAGGGCGGAAATGTATAGAAAGTGATGGACAATACTTTGAATAGGCTAGCATTATTAACAATATGTCCAACTATTTTGCCACCAAGTGTTACATTTTTGCTTCCACAAATACAGGGACGAGACATTACTTTCAGGATGCCCTTTGTATATTGTGTTTCTGTAAGAAACAGGGGCCGCACCGGTGGCCCAGTGGTCTGAGCTTCTGATCATTCGTCCGAGATGGGTAAGGGTTCGAATCCCGTGACACATGGATGTTGTGTTTGTCTTACGGCGCTGGCTCTCTCCCTTCCCTAAAGTCCGTGGCCCTAAATTAGGGGTGGGCGACTACTTATAGCTCTTTGAGTTGCTCATGGTGGTCGTTAAATCCTCAATCAAAGAAATTATAAGAAGAAGAAATCGGGTATTTAATTTATTGCACAGGTGATTGTAGGATGTCTATCTATCAGTCTGCTGAGTCGTTAAAGCAAAAGCTATCAAGAGTAAATTTTATATTTAGAAGTTTTGTAAAATAATATTATAAAACAGTACATTGCACCTTCTGTTAAGGTTAACTGAAAGTTATTATCAGTTGAAAAAAACCAAAAAAAAAACCCCTCAAACTCCAGATAATTCTGTTGCTTCGGAAAAGTACTATGAAAAAAATACGTAATTGGCAATAAGACCTCGTACAGAAGAAATAAAATTATTGGACGCGTATTAAAAAACAAGCTCCAATAGAAAATTAAATGACTAAATCCCTCGCATTACTGAAAAAAATCACCATCGCGCAATTAAGTTTTACCTTGAACGTGAACCTGGCTTATGTGGCATTCTGGCTCAGTGGTTAAGAAGCGAGGTTTCAACCACCGGCGCAAAAGGATTCTCTCTCGCAAGGGCTGAAATATGCAGCGTGTTGGATTTTGCGAAATTTCTGTCTAAATGCGGAAATACTTGAAACGGAATTTTCTGAAATAAACGGAATTACTGACTACGGAAAATCTGTGGAAGTTAAAAAAAAAAGGAAACTTTCAAAAACGGAAATTCCGTTAAAAGATGGACAATTACCGGCAACTTTGCTGCACGTTCTTTTAGAAATTTTCCGCGAATTCACACCACTTATTTTTTACAGTGGGCGGGATAACGTACGGGGCTATATGAAATCAATAGATTCGAATGCAAGCAGCCTCTATAGTAGTGTTTAGCTAAGAGACCGAAGAACAAAATTTATTGTATTGGTTCAAAAGCTCTGAAAACTGCAAAACCAAAGAGAGAAAATTTTCAAACATAAGCCTTTCACAAATTACGTTTACAATTCATAGATGTAAATAAACAGCGAGCCCGAATATCCTTTGTATAGTTCAGCAGCACATTTGTTTTTTTCAACTTTTTTTTAGTCGTCCGTCCCTAATTTAGAGCCACTGGTTTCAGGGAAGGGAGCGAAAGTCAGTGCCGTAAGACAAACACAACATCCATGCCTCACCGGAATTCGAACCCGGACCCCTTCCAGACGAATGATCAGAAGCCATCGCTTAGACCACTGCGCCATCGGGGCGGCGGTGTCAGGATTATTAAAACTGGATCTCTGCACGGTGGCATGAGGAACACCAAAACTGGCCCTCTGTAGAGTTGCACCGAGCTGACGCGAGGGAGCTGTGTGGCGTCCACAACATGAGGACGTGACCCCGTCGTGAAAGATCGGCTCTGTTCAACGCGGAGGTGGCTCTGTAATGATTTGGGGAGATATCTCATGGGACACATTAAGTGCCTTAGTGTGTCTGGAGAGGTCGGTAACCACTCCACGCTACCACCAGGTGCTGGCTGATCACCTACACGCTTTTATGTCCTTCGCGCATCCTCCGGCAGATAGTCTGCTTCACAGGACAATGCGCCGCTCCACCGTACCGCAACCACCAAGGCAGGACAGCAGGAACACTCATCTGAGTTTGGAACCATCCAGTGGCTCCCAAGATGCCCGGGTTTAAACCCTGTGGAAGCTCTCTGATCCATGAATCCTGACGAAACGTGTCGGCTGGAGTTCTGGACAATGTTGCAACAGGCATGGCTGGCATTATCGCCGGCTTCCGGTGGAGTCGATATCTTGGCATGAACAGGCTGTTATTCGCGCTACAGGAGGAGCAACACACTATTAGGTAAGTATCTCTAATGTTTTGTTCATTGAGTGTACATGCATTTCGTAGTGTTGTCAAGCGTATATCACACAAACTAGCCGCGCTCCTTGGACATATGCCTGCAGACATCAGACCCTACCAGTGCTTTAAGTATCGTTTGAAAAACCCAACCCTGTCTTTTAGAATCTGTGTCACAAACCAATGGTTCTTGCCTTTATGGATTACGATAATTGAAAACGACCTCAACTCTTCTGTCAGCAACTTCTATCTCCTTCTGTATCAGGCTGGAAACCAGCAGTAAAAGATTTCAACCCAAAACAGAATTTAACATGGAGACAAGATTTCTCTAAAGATATTTGCTGCATCCTTGCGAGAAATTCAGCCCCATTAAAAAATTCCTGAAATGGGATGGATTATAATCCGCTCCGACGTATTTCTGTGAATAAGGTGAACTTAATTCGCGTTAGATTCGCTGTGTTTCTCTTAAACTGACGGATCTGCAAAGCATCAACAAGTGATGACAAAACGTCAAAGAAGAAAACAGCAAGTCTTAAAAATATGCCAAGGCAAAATGAAAATTTCATGCAGTAATCATCAGCTGCAGGAACCATTAAGTAAAATAACAAAACGTTTAGGGTGATTCTTTTGAACATTTGGGATAGAAAATTGCTATGGATGAGGCGATTATGAGGAGATAATTGCAGCAAGAATTTTTCTTGCATCTGTCAAACGCCTCCTCGGTGGCGCAGTCGTCTACGCGCTGGCTTCTGACTATTCGTCCGAAATGGGTCCGGGTTCAAATCCCGATGCGGCATGGATGTTGTGTTTCTTTTACAACACTGGTTCTCTCTCTTCCCTGGAAGCAGTGTCCTTAAATTAGGGACGAGCGACTTCTGATTGCCCTCTGAGTTGCTCACGGTGTTCGTCAAATTCTCAAACAAACAAAAAAATCTGTCAAATAGAAGAAAAACTATCAAGAAGCAACTTTCTTTTGTGCCTAAACAATGAGCATTGAAATACATGTACGTACGTGTTTCCAGTTGAAGTGAGTGACACTTCAACTGTCACGCAAAACTTCTATATTAATCATAAAAAATAGGTGGCTTGATTAGAGATACAGCTGAGCGCTTCTATATCTGTCTATACTACATATCCAGTTCCTACGCAAAATATTAGGGTGATTCAAAAGTCATTGCCGTTTTGAAGAGTCGTCCTGTGTCAGGCAATTACTCAGAGCGCATGCGTTATGCAGTTAAGAACAACGCAATACCGGAAAACCGGTGTCGTCTAGTTGGTGTAAATAGGAGCCCAAGCTGCCGTGATTTTTGGAAACTTTACTGTTGTCAAAAACTATGGACGAGAAATACGCGATCCGAGTGCTGTTACGGTTTCCATTAAAAACAAGTTGCATACTGCAGCTGCAGCGACGGAAATTCGTGCTGTGGAAGGTAAAAAAGCTGTGTGTGAACGAATTGCATGATTTTAGCGATTTAAAAATGGGGACTGCAGCCTTGAAGACAAAGCACGTGCTGGAAGACCTTCGACGATGAATTCTGAAGCTGTACACCAAGCCCTAGAGTCAAATCCGTGCACAAGCACTGGACAACTGTCACATAAACTGGGAATACCTCAGCCCACAATTGTTCGCGAACCGCACCAGCTCAGCAAGACGCACAGAAGCTGTCGACAAGTTCCCCATGAGCTGACTGCTGCTCAAGGTCAACAACGTGTGCATGTGTTTCACCAATTGTTGGAAAATCCCCATGACGATATTTTCTTTAGGAGAATTGAGCCATTTGTTGAAAAGTAGATATTTTTCTGGATTCCCGACATGAGGAAACAGTGGATACATCCCAAGCCACCAGAACTAGTACCACAAAGGGGACAATTTGAGCACAAACTTACGCTATGCGTATGGTAGAATTTTGAGGGATCCATTCATTGGGAACTGGTTCCAGATGGCCAAGGTATTAATTTGCAGTATTTGGCCAGATGTGTGCTACTTTAAGCCGAACCTTGCTCTGGTGAACTGTAAACGAGTTATCCTCTAACAGGATAATGCTCTAGCTAATTGTGCCTGGTCAACTAAGGTAAAAACACAGGAACTTCGGGTTTTGAGCTAATGCTCCACACTTCTTATAGTCCGGATTTTGCCCCTTAGGACTACCACTTATTCCGGTCTATGGAACATTTTCTAGATGCAGAATTATCCCCTTCCCAAACATCCACGATGTTGAACTTGAGGTGCAAGACTTTTTCGCCTCGAAACCAAAGGAATTTTTCTGCAGGGGGATTCACGATACGGCATCACGATGTCGTGGACCATCGAGGATGATGGACTCTGTTCCGAAAATTAAAGATTTACGTTTATACATTTATACATATTTTCATCAACTGTCAGACAACGGCAATGACTTTGAATAACCCTGGTACTACGAAACCAGTCCCTACGCGAAATACTACAAATAACGACTACATGTGAAATATCAGATCTTTTGTCTGTTCAACTTACACTTGAATCTTTGTAATCACATCGGCCGACAAATACTGGAAGCAAACCTGCTGTCCACTTACGATGACGCCATGAATGAGTTTTTAGGCTCTCTTGGGTGACAAACGAAGTCAAAAGCTAAGGAGAACGGCCTTACTTAAGAAAAAGTTGAGCGGGACACGTCCCCAGGCGTTTTTTCTTCAGTGCTTTAAACTCATGTAGGGTATAAGCTGGCTGCATTTGGTCCACTTGGTGTGGTGACGAATGTCCGAGCACCGAAGCAGTTGGGAAAAATTCAAGTACTGGATGAGGCATGGGTTGGTGCTTGTCTTACGGCACTGGCCCTCTCCCTTCTCTGGAACCTTTGGCCCCAAATTAACGATGGACTATTCCTTAGATTTGCTTACATACACTATATTATCGAAAGTATTCGGACACCACAATGTGTTGTGGGACAAATGGCTTTATTATCGCAATTAATAGTTAGTCGGTCCACCTTTTGCTTGTATGACAGCTGCAACACGTCGAGGCATGCAACCAACCAATTTCCGGTAAGTCTCGACAGGAATAGCTCGCTTTTCGACCTGTAAAGCTGCTGCCAGAGTGGTGAGCGAAGACGGTCGTTGTGTTCGATTTCGTATTCTTCCCTCCAGTTCATTCCAGAGATGCTCTATGGGATTAAGTTATGGGCTGTGAGCAGGTCAGTTTAACAATAGCACCTCATTTTCAAGAAACCAGTCCTCCACACGACATGCAGTGTGGCAGGGAGCTCGATCGTGTTGGAAGAGACGACGGCCATTTCCATAATACTGCCACATTGTTGGTAGGATAGAATTATCCAGAACGTCGAGGTACACTTCGGAGTTCATGGTTTGTGGTATAATAACCAACGGGCGAAGTCCCATCCACGAAAAACAACTCCATACCATGATGAAGCCTCTGCAAAACTTAACAGTTGGAAGAACACAGTCCGACGAAAATCGTTTGCCGGGCTGTCACCAAATCCAAACACGTCCATCAGATTGGAAGAATGAAAAGCGTGACTCATCTCCCCAAAGAACAACTTTCCACTGACGGGAGACACACCTTCCGAACTGCGCTTCGCATTCACGATAGTTATGTGTGGCTTGTGTGCCGCTGCTCTGCCCTAATAACCAACACTGTGCAACTCTTTGCGGATAGTTATGGTACTAATCGAGCCGTTACAAGCATCTCCTACTTCAGTAGTGATGGAAACGGCAGAGGAAGAACAGGATTTCTTAACATTTCTTACCATGGCTCTTCTGTTATGTTCCGTCAGTTTGTGTGGCCTTCCTGAACGTTTTTTGCTGTAGATGCACTGTCCGGCTTTAATCTCTTCAAGACATCGCTTACAGTCGATTTTGGTATGTTTAGTTTAGCTGCAATGCTCCGTATGGAAACGTTACTCGAATGACATCCTATGAGCAGCCCACACTGGAACTCGGAAACTTCATCTTCACGCGACATATCTTCTTCTAAGTTACTGATGACATGACAGAACACTTCAGCTTTATATATGTACCTCCCCACTCACAGCGCACCTTCTTGCGCAACCGCTCTTTGCCTTTATACAAATATTTGGTAGTGTCCGAATAATTTTGGTAAATCGGACACTACCAAATAGAAGGAATTCATAAGAATTCCTTCTTCGATTCAAAAAAAGAAAAAAAAATTAAGGGGGAGATGATGTGATGTAATACAGAGGTGAAACACGTGTGAAAACTACAAATCTGTAGTGATACATTCCGTCGGTGTAGTTTAGTCCGTTAGAACAACTGGCTCCGGAGCAAGAAGACGCGCTCTGGATCTTTGTCACCCATGAATTCGTGAATTTCACAATGCATGTATGTCTCACTGGCCGGTACTGAGCACGTCTTCTCAGCGATGAATGCAGATAATCATGTGGTTTAGGTCCTTTCAGAGTGTTCGCGCCAAAATAATATCTTTTTTATTTGATAAGGAAACGCTTACCTGAAAAAAATCGCCTTCTTTCCCCATATTCTACAAACAAACAAAAAAATCTCTAAATCGGATTAGCAAAGACAAAAGCTAACAGGTGGTTTCCTCTTTCAGTAAGTAAAATCCTTCAGAAAATAATCGCGTGTATCTTCGTAGAAACAGAAAGGCAAAGAAAATACAAGAAACGCAATTTCCGACATACGGCGCATGAATAATTCTTTGCAACAAACAATATGTTTTCTCAGCGGAAGTCTTTCAAGGGGTGTTTACCTCCAACTTATCTTCGAGAAAAAATCGATTGAACAACATCAGATTTTTTTCTCTTTAGTGCTGCCAGATCTTGAAAGAAAACAGAGGAAACACAGGTTGCTTAAAATCGTAACCGTGAGGTATCACTCACAAACTGATTGATTCGCATTCTCGTAAAGTCGGACGCACGTTTTCTGGGCGAAGCCTTCCTAACCTTCTGCCTGTTATAGGTATTGTTATCATATCACGCAGGCAGTGAATTCTTTCATAAATCATTCTCGGATTCCTATTCAGTTTCCCATGCTCTCGTCGGTCTTATGGTTTCGTATTCTCCTAGTCTCCTTCATTTTCACTTACACAGACATTGCCGGTAAATGAAGCCCTTCTGACAAGGAAAATAAATAGTTCCCTTTTCTCTATGTGCTGTATATCAGTGCCCCTTGGAGGGAAAATTCGTCGTAGAAAATCTTGGCCATGCCGAAAGAAAAGTACAGAAGCAACAGCTAGGCGAAAAAATTTAGGTTAGAAGCTTCGAAGTACAGAAGTTTAATGCGCATGCGCCACGTCCCATGGACTGAAGGGACGTTGAACCTCCCTCTCAAGGATTCCTTCATGAGGTGGTTACAGATTATGCCTATTAGTCTACAACAAATAGAGGTATTCTGACAAAAGTCTATGTAATCAAATGTATCCGGAGCAGAGATGGAAACGGGTCAGCGGGTCAAACGGGTCGGGTCAAGGTGTTGCTGACCCAATTTCGACCCGGATTTATTTCGGTTTTATTTTTAAGAAGAAAAACATATTTCAAAGAACCCTTCAGGTGTCTTTGAAGTAGTACTTCTGTGCTGCACAGTATGATCCAGGAACTAGCTGAGAAGAGTAAAGAAATGGGATTAAAAATCAATTTTTAGAAGACAAAACTGAAATACAATGCCTTAACAAGGAATGAAGATTTATCAGTTGATGGGGAAAGCTGGAGATAATCAAATTCTAAAGTTACCTTGGGCAATAGATATCAAGCAAGGGTCACATTGATGAAATAATTAACTGGCGTAAAGAACTTGGTTGGAGAGCTTTTGGAAGAAACAGTACAATTTTTGAGAGCAATGGGCCATTATGTCTTAAAAGAAAAGTATCTAATCAATGCATCTTTCCAATGCTTACGTACGGAGCTGAGACGTGGACCTTAACTAAAAAAGACATACAAAGACTGTAGACAACTGAAAGAAGCCTGGAGAGATGCATGCTTGGTGTAACCAAGAGAGATAAAAAGAGGAACTCGGGGATAAGGGAATTGATAAGAGTGGAAGACATCATGATCAGAGTAAAATCTCTGAAATGGCAATGGGCTGGACATATTTTAGACTGGATTCCAAGGGACAGAAATAGACCCAAATGAAGACCACATGGGAGATTTGTGGATGGAGGAGACTGGCCCAAGACAACCCGTTGTTAAAGAAACTTGGGGAGACCATCACCCAGCAGTGGATTGGTAATGATTGACAATGATGATGATGATGATGATGATGATATGTTGGAATTTAGAGTTCAAAGCAGATTTGTCGGGGTCAGGTCCGGGTCGGGTCCAATTATGTGACAGCGGTGTTTGGGTTGGGTCTGGGTCACAATTTTTGACCTATTTCCAAATCTGATCCGGACACCCTTCTAAGTAGTGGATTTGCTTATATACGTCAGAGTCATGGCTAATACAGGTATAAAAAGACACACGTGGCCTGGCAAACATCATAGACAAGCATGAATAGTAGAATGGGCAGTACGGCAGAGCTCAGCGACTTTCAACGTGGCACGGTCATAGGATGCGATCTTAGCAACAAGTCAGCTCATAGACAAGCATGAACAGTAGAACGAGCCGTACGGCAGAGCTCAGTGACTTTCAACGTGGCACGGTCAAAAGATGTCATCCTAGCAACAAGTCAGTTCATAGACAAGCATGAACAGTAGAATGGGTCGTACGGCAGAACTCAATGACTTTCTACGCTGCACGGTCATAGGATGCCATCTTAGCAACAAGTCAGTTCATAGACAAGCATTAACAGTAGAACTTGCCGTACTGCAGAGCTCAGTCACCTTGAACGTGGCATAGCCATAGGATGCCATCATAGCAACAAGTCAGTTCATAGACAAGCATGAATAGTCGAACGGGCCATACGGCAGAGATCAGTGACTTTCTACGTGGCACAGCTTTAGGATGCCATCTTAGCAACAAGTCAGTTCATCATGCAGAGCTCAGTGACTTTCAACGTGGCACTGTCATAGGATGCCATCTTAGCAACAAGTCAGTTCAGGAAATGTTTGGGCTGTTGCAGATGCCCCGATCAACTGTAAGTGATGTTTTTGTGAAGTGGAAGAGCCTATTAGCAAAAAAGCGCAATTGCCATCTCGTAGGCTACGTAAAATGACGGAGCGGGATCTCTGAGAAATGAAGAGGATGGTGCGACAAAATCGCTTGTTGTCGTTGGTAACGATCACCACAGAGTACCAAATGCCTCTGGAATCAAAACCAGATCCATAACAGTTCATCCAGAGCTGACGGGAACGGGTTTACATAGCCGAGGAGATGGACACAAGCTATCATCAGGCAGATCAACTCCAAGTGTCGGTTGAGTGGTGTAAAGCTCAGCGCCAGTGGGCTTTGGAGAGATGAAAACAAGTTCTCTTGATTGATGAATGACGCTCGTTCATCTGGCAGTCCGACGGACGAGTCTGGGTGTGGAGGATTCTAGGTGAACGCCACCTGCCAGACTGTGTTGTGCCAGCTGTGAAGTTTCGTGGAGGATGCTAGGTGAACGCTACTTGCCCGACTGTGTTGTTCTAGCTGTGAAGTTTCGTGGAGGAGTCATCATGATAAGGAAACGCTTTTCTTGATTTGAGATGGGTTCTTTAGATCCAGTGCCCGGGAATCTTAACGCGGCATCCTATAAAATATTTTCTACAATTATGTGTTCCCAGCATTGTGCAACAGTTAGCTGAAGTCATTTTCTTTATCAGTTACTTCAATCAAAATATAACCATGTAGATTGCTCAAAACCACTGTATCGTATATAACCAATGTGTTAACCTTCCTTTTAAGAAAATCCAATATCTCTGTAACCATCGTTTGTCAAAAGAATTAATAAATCTGCAAAAGAGAAAGGATCTCGCGTGGCGAACACTCCCAGTCATGATACATCTGAATGTTGTCCTCAGGCTGCCTCTCCCACCTGGCCAGGCCGAACCCGCAAATTCCTGAAGGAGCGGGACAGCTGTCGCAATGAAGCATCTCGATTTTCAGTGAGTCTTGATAAGGCTCAAAACCGTCATTAACCACATAAGATCCCAAAGAAAATTCAAAAAGTCGGTAAAAAACGCAATTGTTTTTTGCAAGGAACAAGTAGCTCGATTCCAGACAATGAACGTACGTGAAACGTAATATTACGAGAATCGTTCTGGTAGTTATAAAACAAAAGACGAAAGTTCAAGTACACATCGTGTGGAACGAAATTAAAGGGAAATTATTTCAAAAGTCCATATTTGTGTGATATATGCGAAAACATGGCGCCCTACCTCGCATCAGTGGGCCCATAATACAGTACGGATCTCGATTTTCTTGCACTATCATTCGTTAACGTAACATTACGTACATGGATGCTAAGTGGTTAAGTATAAAATATGCCGTCTTCAGTCGGTTACTTATTGATAAAAACAACATTTTACATTAAAACATGGGTTTTCATTTGAATGTACTTCGGAAAGGAATAGTACATATATATATATATACTTATGTACAGGGTAACCACAGAACAGGAAATTGAGTAAAAGGCTATATGTACATAACCTGAGTGAATCCCAATTCCCCTAAAGTGCGTAGTCAAGCCAAACGTCCTTCGCATATAAAATTTACGCATGTATGGTCAGATTAATAATTTTCTACTATTAAATTTTATATTTTAATTTGTTAGAAAATATTTTTAGTTGTTTTTGAAAATAATTATAATTATTGATATGGGTTAGTTGACAATACGAATTAACGCCAATCCTTGCTAATCAATAAATCTTTGTTGGGTTAAAGTGTTAGGCATTGGTAACAAAAATGCATTTCTGTTTCTTGTTTAATAGTCGTGACCCGCAGTGTTCAGCTGAATTAAATGTGGATACCTATTCTCCTTTATGGTTTTAAACATGAATCTTAGTAATCTATACTGCCATAATTTCTCAGTATCTAAAAATCCATAGATATTAATCCACACCCTCATATTCAAATTAATACCTCTAAAATTATTTAATTATTTATTTTGTAACGACTATAATTTACATAAATTAGTCTTAGTATGTTGACCCCATACTAACGAAAAATAAGTCAAAGATGGATGAAGCAGACTGTAATATACACTGTCTACCAACAAGTAATTGGACACCTGTGATAACAAAGGAAAACGAAGTTTATTCACCTTCAATAATTGGTGGAGCCTCCACTAGTGGCGTTTACAGCTGCGACCCTCCGGGGCATACTCTCAACCAGGCGTTGTACGACGGCTAGCGGTATTTTCTTCCACTCGGCTTGGAGAAGACAGGTCAGTTTCTTCACCGATTTCGGACAGTGGGGGCACCCCTTAAGTCGACGCTCCAACTTGTCCAAGAGGTGCTCGATAGGGTTACGGTCCGGGCTCTGCGCAGGCCAGTCCATTCGATTAACCCCATTGTCACCATACCAAGGCATGGTGGATCTCGCAACAAGAAAGGTGGCATTGTCATCCTGAAAGTAACATGGGTCCACCCCGTAAAGCTGCCACAACGTAGGAAGCGCATGGTCATCCAAAATGGTGCAGTAGGTCTCGGCGTTGAGTCTACCAGGAACTGTGACCAAGGGTCCCGTGCCATACCACGAGAAACACCCCCATAGCATAATTCCACCGCCGCCGAACTTCACAGTTGGCACAATACATTCCGGCAGGAGGCGTTCTTTAGGTAGACGCCAAACCCAGACCCTGCCATCCAAACGGTAGAGGGTGAACCTTGATTAGTTGCTCCAGAGAACCTGTTTCCACTGTTCAATGGTCCACTGTCGACGTTCTTTGCACCACGTTAGCCGAGCAGCGCTATTGGACTTGGTGATCAAAGGCTTGTGGGCGGCAGCACGTCCATGATAACCGAGCAGATGGGCTTCCTTGCGGATGGTATTCATCGAAAGAACACTCCCAGATGCCTGTTGAAACTCCTCGCGGATGTACCCGATCGATTTGGCGCGGTTCTTCCGAATTTCTCTGGCCAGCACCAGTCGGTCTGTAACTCCCAGTTTTGTGGGTCTGCCGGGTCGGGGCACATTCCGACAGTCACCTCTCATCTTCCACTTGCCAATTACGTAGGCCACTGTCGATTTTGGGTATTTCAACTCGCTGGATATTTCACGTATATATCGGCCATTTCTGTGATACCCGACGATTACATCTTTCTCGAAATAAGAGAGCTCCGAACTGCGTGGCATCTTGCATGCGACTGGTTGCATTGTTGTTTCCCACATGATATTTAACGGCGGCGGCCGTGACGTGTATCAGGACCGAAGATATCGTCGATTGCAGGGGTGTCCAATTACTTGTTGGTAGATAGTGTAGTATTTTTAATATTTCTATTGTTAAATTATTTTAAATTATCGTAGTGAAACCCAATACCCTTGAAATTTTATTAACAATATTTTGTATATTAATATTCCATTTTAAGTTATTCTCAGTTATTATTCCCAAATATTTAATATTATTGACTATTTCAAGGGTAGAATCCCCCCAAATCGGTGGTAGCTCAACAATCTGTCTATCTCCCTTTTAAAAATCATAATTTTAGTTTTTTCAATATTTAAACACAGAAAAATTTGTATCTAGCCATTCCGTCAATTTTTCAATAAATTTATTACGTTTTCTTTTTGCCTCATTTATATCTGAAGCTGTAATCATAACTGTGGCAATGATAATAATCATAACTGTGGCAATTGTATATCGTCATATACTTCTAAATGCACATACGCGTTGTAATTTATAATGTAATTAAAAAAAAGGAAACGGAGAAAACAATTGTTCTAGCGGAATGTTGTTGAACAACGATAAATTTTTTATTACACAGCCTTAACTCTAAGATGTTCTGCTTGCGGAGACATCCTGATAGTGACGGCGACGTATTTCTTTTGCCCGAGAAGGAAACGCATGACTAGTCAAGTCTAGACCAAAATCACAATCCCTGCAAAAGCCTGGAATAGCTCTTCGCACGGGGAGGACTGCAACTGAACACAACTGACTTCTAAGCGCTACGAACAGCGGGAGAAAGTTGCGGTGGAGAAATATTTCAGAATTTCGTTTCCCGCTCCATAGCTGAGAAATTGCACGCGTTATGTTGGCAGGAGCAGGGAAGAAGGAGTGGAATTCCAATTATCTTTACTGTATGGAACGTAACAACATCGGAAGTGGGTTCAAGCCGTGATTTGAAGAACATTTAACGTCGATTTGTAGATTCCTCTATCTGGAAGTCTGCGCACCGCGATGCAGTCTTGTTCTCTACTGCAACCGTCGTTTTTCATTTCCGATTCATTAAATTCACGTCTCTCTCTCCTCTCTCCTTTCCTCCTCCTCCTCCTTCCTTTTTCCTAGCAGACCTTCGTGTTCTTCACCAGAGGATTCTGATTTCTTACCTCATCGTCGAGCCTTCCAGCAAAGCTATGAATCAGATGTGTAGCTTGCAATATCAACTGTCACTGTTCGCTAATGAATAAAACAATACCCAAAAGCTAATTAAGAGGAGTCGGATGACCCTATTTTCCCCATGTTAATTTGCACAACTTTAGGTGCATTTATCTCAGAAACTACAACAGGTATTAGCTTAATAAACAGAGGGTTTTTAAAAAAAGTTTAGATGAAAATGTTATGTTTGTTTAAAAATTGCTCTAAAAAAACTGAAAAAAATAAATTGTAAAGTAATATATTTTCAAACTTCCTGTGCTCAAAATGTATATAGCTAGATATGAGGAACAAAAAATTCATGCAGATTTTCGGTATGATTTCTGAGAAAAGTGTGCCTATATGTTGGAAAAGTGCTTTTTTTTTCAGGAAACGCGCTGAAAACTAACACTGAGTTCATTAATGCAGCTAATCTTATCTTAGTGACTCTCAGCTCCGTATGAAGGATATTCTTACACCCCTGCCAATGACATTTTTTTTAGTTTTTCCTACTTTTGCCTTTATTATAGCAGTCTGGTTCATGTGTAATTCGGCTATTAACATCCGGTCTCTTCAATCTAATTCTATATTACTTAGCACTTCTATCAGCTTTTCCCAATTCACACATGTCAAACGCTTTTTCTTGGTCGACGAAACATATATAAACTGCTCTGTTTACTTCTATAATCATTTCGCATACGGTCCTCGTCACTTCCATTGCGTCCCTAGTTTCTCTATCTTTTATAACGTGCAAGTTTGTCCGCGCCGGACATCAAAGCCAGGTCCCATCACTCCGGAGTAAGTCGCTCTCCCAACTCAGCTACGCGGACATAATGCTTTGCTGCAGATTTGTCGTCTTGACACATGTTTTCACCTCTATAGTACGTCACATCATCTCCCTCTTAATTTTCTTTTATTTGTCTTTGAAGCGAAGTAGGGATTTTTTCATTAACTCCAAACAATGTGTGGAACAAACGTCACACATTTTTCGAAGATATGGCCAGTGGATCCATTTTCCACAATAGGGCACCAATGTGAAAACACAAGTTTGTCCGCAACGGGCTGTTGGGAGAGCGACTTACTCCGGAGGGAGGGGGACCCGGATTCGATGCCGGCGCGGACAAACTTGTACATTATACTTTCCTGAATCCAAACTGATCATCCCCCAAAAAATACTCCGCTCTGTTATTCAATCGTCGACTCAATATTCTAAGCAGTTCTTTAGAAGTATGCGAGAGTATGCTTATAGTTCTATAGTACCTCTGCAGTACGTCACACCTTTTCTAAGGGAACCGCACATGTTACCGTTCAGCCAGATAGACTTGTAACTTAATGTCTCACACATAAGATAGAACTCGAGTCTCGCGATGATGAAATGTTTTTCGCTATTAATGAAGGTTAAATCGTCATTTAATTTTGTTTTGGAGCTCATTATTCTTTTGAATAGGTTTGTAATAATTTAATATTGTCGAAGGAAAACTTATTACAAATTACATTTTTTCATCGTGATTTTTCGAAGAAACAGAATGCTTTGGAACTCGAGATCGATTTAAACTGACGGTGAATTTCAACTATGTTTAAGAAAAGGTCAAATTTATTGTTTTATAGTATTATTTCTAAAAACTCCTAGTTTATTATTGATAGCTACAATAGCCTTTGTTTTAAGCAGTAGCTTTTGTCTACAGACTGATACATAGACATCATACAATCACCTGCACAATAATTTAAGTACCTGGTTTCTTACGGTAATTGTGACGTACTACAGGGGTAAAGCAGGTGTCAAGACGACAAATCTGCAAAAATACATTCCGTCCGTGTAGCTTATTTGGGAGAGCAACTTACTCCGGAGTGAGGAGGTGCGGTTTCGATCAGCGTCACGGACAAATTTGTGTTTTCACATAATACAATATACAATAGCTAGTACACAAAATAGGGGAGAGGGGAAGAAATATGTGTCACAATAACCAAAATTTCATGCGATATGCTATCCACAATATCCAGTATCGCAACAGCTCTTCAAAATTAGGTCCTTTGACAGACGACTGAAATTTAATATTTAATCAAACCTCAAATATATTCCTGCAGATCTCTCCTATTACCGAAACTTTTTCGACATATACACTGGCGGAAAGTGAAAAAAGAACACCAAGAAGGAATTGGCGGACGATCATGAAATTTACATATGTTAATGGGGTCAAGTTTACGTAGGGGTGATGTTAATTTCGGGATGAACCGGTGAGCGCTTACGCCACAGCACGGCATAATATGCAAATTATCGTCGGTGGTATTTAAGGAGTACGGCGAAGTGAATGTAATCAGTCGTCGGTGTACGGACACGTGCAAAGGCCCTCAAGAAGCTGCAATGCCTGCACATGGAAGACGTGTACGATTTCAGCAGTTATCGGACTTTGAGCGAGGTCGTCTAGTCGGACTACGCGAGGCCGGGTGGTCGTATTGTCGTATTGCGGAGCGAATTGGACGCGAAGTATCGGTGGTGGTACGATGGTGGCGTAGATGGTTCGAGGAACATTCCCACACGAGAAGACGTGGAACCGCGAGTCACAGACGGACTGATGAGCGGACCGATCGACGCATAAGAAGAGCGGCGTTGTCAAGCAGAACATCCACTGCGACGCAAATACGAGCGGCCGTTGCACCTGAGGTGACTGTGCGAACAATCCGCAACCGTCTGCTGGATGCAGGACTACGTGCACGTGTGCCTCTGGCATGTGTACCTCTGACTCCAGCCCACCGTCAGGAACGGCTGCAGTGATGTCGCCAACGTCTGCACTGGAGAACGCAATGGCGATCTGTTGTGTTCAGCGATGAAAGCAGATTCTGCTTGGGAGTCTCCGATGGCCGTATGCGTGTTCGCAGACGCACAGGGGAGCGTCTCCACCCTTTTTGCATCAGCCAGCAGCACACAGAGCCTGCACCTGGTCTTCTGGTGTGGGGACCGATCAGCTATCACTCCCGTACACAACTAGTGTTTGTACCGGGTACGTTAAACAGCACCTCCTACATCAACAACATCATCCGGCCCGTTGTTGTGCCATTCGTAAGGTCGGTCCATCGTGGTGTTTTCCAGCAAGATAACGCACGCCCACAAACGCCACGTGCAACGCAACATGGACTTCAGGGTGTGAGACAACTTCCATGGCCTGCACGTTCACCGTATTTGTCCCCCACTGAGCACGTGTGGGATTTTATGGGACAACGACTTATCCGGTCTCCACGGCCAGCCACGACCATCCCCGATTTACGCGTCCAGGTTGAGGATGCTTGGAACTCAATACCCCAAACTTACATCTAACATGTGCATGACAGACTCCATGCCAGAATTGCACAGTGTGACGCAGTTCACGGCGGTTCAACCTCGTACTAACCATGTTACATGGAAATGTTATTTTTCAGTTTACCAGTAAATACAGCTGTATTTTGCCATAATGTTTTGATCACGTTATCCTCTGTATTCCGTTATTATGCTGTATAAATTTCGTTGGTATCAGACGTCTCCTTCTTGGTGTTCTTTTTTCACTTTCCGCCAGTGTAGATACGGAACAGAGAGAACAGAATTTTTAGTTAACAAACGAAAGAAATTGTGGAAAGGTTTCTGAAAATTCAGGAAAAGCCTCTTAAAAACGGAAATTTACCGTCAATATACGAAAAGAATTGCGGAAAGATGTCTGAAAATTGAGAATATTCCTGTCGTACGAAAAATCCGTGAAATTCAGGTTTTTTTGTTTTTTTCTGTCATTTCGTGGAAAAGTATAACCTTTTCCGGAATATGCTTCATTAATTTACGAATGAAATCACGGAAAATGGTTCGCGAATTTCAGAATTTTTTTATAGTGTATGGCTCAAATGTGAGGCCGTTAAAAGAAATTTTGGAAAGCTGGCGGCTTTGGATCAACTTCAGGAAACTACTTCAGGTGGCATGAAAACGAAAATTGTAATGCCTTCTCCCTTTATTCTACATTTATGGCACATATTGAGATATAATACGCCAACGAAAGATTCAGTGAGGCAATAAATATGTATATTCATCAGATGCGTGACCTGTACGCACACTAAATAAAAATTTTAACGCGAATAGTCTGGCGCGCATTACGTAACCAAAAGTATCAGGTGATTATAAAATAAATACCCCTATTATCGGGTGTGCAGAAAAGCGAGAAATGGGGATCGTGACGTAACTTATTGAAAGGCACGGAGAAACGATTCAGCGGGCAAAAATTTAGTTCAAAATAGTACCGCTAGGGGAGCAGCAGCGTTGAAGGCGCAAGAAAAAAACACACACGTGTGTGAATTTACTGGTTATTGACAGCACAAGGACAAAATTTGCTCACTGCTGGCTGGCCATCACAAGAGATGACATGCTGCAAACGAAGAACGGAATGTGACACGGCTACCAGCAGCATGCCGCGATCGATATTAGCCACTTCACTCGTTTTGAGATATGAGAGAGTGATGTATGCAGTCCAGATAAACTTTGTCTTTCATGTACGCCCCCAAAGCCAGATATCACAAGGACTAAGTTCCGGTGAGAGTGTGATGCACTGCATTTTTTTTTATTGTATTTTTTTTTTTTTGATTGGAGGTTTAACGACCACCGTGAGCAACTCAATGGACTATAAGCAGTCGCCCGTCCCTAATTTAGGGTCGCTGGTTCCAGGGAAGGGAGAGAACGAGTGCCTTAAGACAAATGCAACATCCATGCCTCAACGGGATTCGAACCCGGACCCATCTCGGATGAACGGTCATAAGCCAGCGCTTAGACCACTGCGCCTCCGTGGCATCTATATACGTACTACTGAAGTTACGCATGAGTCAAAACATCAAGTTGCAGCGATAAGCCCCGCCGGTATAGTTAAATCGGGAGAATTACCCGCTTCGATGTAGGAGAATGTGGGTTCGAAAGCCACCACCGGGAGAAAAGGACTCGTATGCTGTATTGGCGCCCAAACGCAAAATGGATCTCATGACAGTGAGGTTCGAAAGAAATGTGTGATAGTTCTTCCACACATCGTCTGGAATTTTTTTATTGAGGTTTAGCGACCACCGTGAGCAGCTAGATGGGCTTTAAGCAGTTGCCCGTCCCTAATTTAGGGCCACTGATTCCAGGGAAGGGAGGGAGCCAGTGCCGCAAGACAAACACAACACCCATGTCTCACCGGGATTCGAACCCGGACCCATCGCGGACGAATGGTCAGAGGCCATCGCTTAGACCACTGCGTCATCGGGGCAGCCGTCTGGAATTAGTAAGAATTCCTTGTTTGTCGCGGACCCGAAACCTGCGATTTCGTGTCCCCGTCTTTCTCAAGGAAGGGGAAATACATATGACTTACTACTGAGGTGATGCATGAGTCAAAACGGCAAGATGCAGCGTAAGCATTGCCAGAGTATTTCAATCGGGAGGATATCGGAGTGGGCAGATGTGAGTTCGGATTCACCACCGACAGAAAAGGAGCTGGCTCGCAATAAGTTGGCGGGCCAGAACTGCGGAAACCTTAAGAAAATTAAGAGTTCATTGCCGAATGTTCGACTGAAAATTTGCATGCGAAACTTTCCCTGTAACCGACCTGCAATTTCTTGGGTTTCAGCACCTGCTATGAATCACGGGTAATATCTGGTAATGTCTAGCATATTGAGCAGATTCAGTCCTGAAACTATTGCACTGTCAATAACCTGCAAATTTACGCACGTATGTGTTCTTTTCTTGCGTCTCCAGCACCCTTGTTCCCTTAGTGGCGCAAATTTGAACTTTTTTTAACGTTACAACGTTTTCCCATTGCCTCAATAAGCTACGTGCCAAGTTTCGTCGCGATATCTACATTTCTCGCTTTTATAGAGATCCGAGAAGAGGGGGTACTTATTTTATAACCATCCGGTATATAATACCACCGGCATGGCGTAGTTGGTTAACGCGGCTGTGTGTGCAGTGTGGAAGGTGGACGTTTCTGTCTGATGTTCGAATCCCGGCCATCTAGGCTACGGTTTTTTCAGGGTTTTCCGTTGACTCCCTGGGCTTGGGGACGCGAATGCGTAGATGTTTCCCTGTAAAGCAAGCCCAGGACGCACTTTGTCCCTTAGCCACATGCAGCAGAGAACTGGCAAGCCGGCTGCATTAATTTGCCAGTAACCCTCAAAGGCGCATAATCGTCTTTGCGGTACTCAGGCCGTCATGGACGGACGAGACAAAGAGAGAGAGGTATATAATGCCATAGTAAGACGAACGCTGAGAATAGGGGTACTTATTTTATAACCGCCCAGTATATAATGCACAGTAATACCAACACTGTGAATAGGGGTGCTTATTTCATAACCACCCGGTATATAATGCGTTGTAAGACCAATACTGAGAATAGGGGTACTTATTTTATAACCACCCGGTATATAATGCCGTAGTAAGACCAGTGCTGTGAATAGGGTTACTTATTTTATAACCACGCGATATACAATGCGTAGTAAGACCAATACTGAGAATAGGGGTACTTATTTTATAACCACTTGGTATATAATGCCATAGTAAGACCAATAATTACCTATAGATGCGAAGTTTGGGTGACTACGAATGAAATGGAGAAAAAATTGAACATATATGAAACGAATGAACAATATTTAGCCAAGGATTTATGATAGGTGGAGAAGAAGAGACAACTTAAGAATTTAGAGCTTTGCCGATGCGACGATTTACAACAAGGGAGGTAAGTAAGGTCAAGACGATTGCAGTGCCATGGCCGTGTGATGAGGATGAGTGGTGCATGAGTAAGAGAAGTACTGTAATGGAATATTACTGGAACGACACCTAGATGAAGGCCAAGAAGGCAGTGACTTGGCTGTATACGACAAGTCCTAGAAATATTGGGAACTGAGAACTCTGAAGAGGTGGAACTGAAAGGTAGCGAAGTTTGGATGGCAATGGTGGCAAAGATAATGGATCTTGATGATCCGTAGCCTCATATGATGAATCATTAGGTGAGAAAGAAGCATGCGGACAGGGAAGGGGTCACATTTTCTCAATTAGATGTGTTCTCCTTCTTACAGCTTTTGCAGAACATTTTAGCGATCTATTACGCAGGAGAACACTAGAGTCAGGTAAACATGCCAGTCTCTAGGTAACACGTAAAAATGTCAGTTTTAGGTGATTCCGAGCAAATGTGAGTGAAAAAGTCATAACAGAGAGAAATAATGGCCGAGTTTCTAATAATCAGCGTACATAATTTGATTTTTTTTTTGATTGGAGGTTTAACGACCACCGTGAGCAACTCAATGGGCTATAAGCAGTCACCCGTCCCTAATTTAGGGTTACTGGTTCCAGGGAAGGGAGAGAGCCAGTGCCGTAAGACAAACACAACATCCATGCCTCACCGGGATTCGAACCCGGACCCCTTTCGGACGAATGATCAGAGGCCAACGCCTTAGACCACTGCGCCACCGGGGCGGCTAATTTGATTTGCGTCGCATCGCATTTCGCGACGCGTTAAACTGTGAGTTGCAATGAATTTTGTGGTTCTTGCAGTGTGATTTCACAATGAAAGTTTTGGAGCTATTTATATGTATATTTTTTTTAGGTTTAACGACCACCGTGAGCAACTCAACGGGCTATAAGCAGTCGCCCGTCCCTAATTTAGGGTCACTGGTTCCAGGGAAGGGAGAGAGCCAGTGCCTTAAGACAAATACAACATCCATGCCTGACCGGGATTCGAACCCGGACCCCGTTCGGACGAATGATCAGAGGCCATAGCTTAGACCACTGAGCCACCGGGGTGGCAGAGCTATATCTAAGAACCTATATGAAGAGTTATGAGGCCGCCCCGGTGGCGCAGTGGTCTAAGCGATGGCCTCTGATCATTCGTCGGAAAGGGGTGCGGGTTCGAATCACGGTGAGGCATGGATGTTGTATTTGTCTTAAGGCACTGGCTCTCTCCCTTCCCTGGAACCAGTGACCCAAAATTAGGGACGGGCGACTACTTATAGCCCATTGAGTTGCTCACGGTGGTCGTTAAACCTCCAAGAAGCCGCCCCGGTGGCGCAGTGGTCTAAGGCGCTGGCCTCTGATCATTCGTCCGTAACGGGTCCGGGTTCGAATCCCGGTCAGGCATGGATGTTGTGTTTGTCTTACGACACTGGCTCTCTCCCTTCCCTGGAACCAGTGACCCTAAATTAGGGACGGGCGACTGCTTATAGCCCATTGAGTTGCTCACGGTGGTCGTTAAACCTCCAATCAAAAAAAAAAAAAAAAACTCCAATAAAAAAAGAAAAAAAAAGATCTATGACATCATATATACAAGCTTGTGTCCTTCTCGTGAACATCCTTCCTCATGCTTAAATACAACCACTACGCCACATTGGCGTAGAGGTCTAAAAGCTGGATTCTGACCATTTGTTGGAGGCAGGTCCGGATTCGAATCCCGGTGAGACATGGATGTTGTGTGTTTGTCTAACGGCACTGGCTCTCTCCCTTCTCTAGAATCAGTGGCCCTAAATTTGGAACGGACGACTGCTTATAGCCCTTTGAGTTTATCATGGTGGTTGTTAAACCCCCAAGTAAAAAGTAAGGGGAGGGGAAGCTTTGCGAATAAATGAAACCTGTAGAAACTGATTTCATAAACGGGAATGGAATCTGAAACGTCGTAGTTCTGCAGTCGGCAGAGTACTTTTAGGTCGCCTGCAGTTTTTAACAATTTAAGCCCGTCTCCATGTACCAATTAATTTCTTCTAATATTATAATCCATGTTAAGCAAAAAATCAAAATTATAATATTTACTTAAAGTTTGATACATTTCGTTAAAGATAACAGCAGCTTATAACGTTACAGGGCCGGCGTAAGGCATGTTGAAAGTGTGCCACTGCACTGGGCGGCGCTTTGAAGGGGGCGGCAAAATTACCTTTTTTTTTTTTTTTAGCAGCGGAGAAGTGTATAAAAGGGAAAGCAACCTAACCTATTGGTAAAGGACTTCTTTCACCCAATATTAAAAATATGAAGAAAGAAAAAAGTTGGGTTGCTTATCCTTTTAGTTTTGCTTACATGAAAAGAAGTGATAGGATCATGCGTTTGTCTACAGCAGACGAAGGTGCGTCCCGTTCGCGCCCTTGTCGGCGTGATGAAAGGGATGGGAGGGAGCAAGCAGTTCCCTTATGAAAGACATGACGAGCCTATTGAAGATATAACGATGCGTTATAAAGTTGTATTTTACTTCCACCTTTTAGACAATATAATTACATTTTTGGAAGAAAGATTCATACAATTGAAATCTCACTACGATACCTTTGATATTCTTTATAATGTAAGCAAGCTCCAAGACATGGCGATTTATCTGCTCAGTGAAAAATGTTCTGACCTTTCCAATATTTTACAGGGCCAATGATTTAAAGGACATAAATTCTGATGAGTTAAAAGATAAACTGAAAGTTCTTTCGACTTGAGTGGGGCCTGGTATTGGTCCTATAGAAACTTTAAAATGTGTTAACCAACACAGTTTTGCCCCAAATGTAACTGTGGCACTCTGTATTTCACTGACTCTACCCGTAACTGTAGTTAGTGGGGAGAGAAGTTTCTCCAAACTTAAGCTTATTAAGACATACTTGCGGTCAACTATGTCACAGAGCCGTTTGAGTGGACTGGCAATGATTTCAATTGAACATCAATTGGCTAAAAAATTAGACTACACAGAAGCAGTCAAAGAACTTGCAAGATCTAAAGCCAGAAAAGTTCCTTGAATTTGAACTATCTTTACATTATTTTCTTCTTTTCCGGTTTAAACAAAATTATCAATTATTTTGGCGTAATTTATTTATTACGAATTCTGTCATGTAATGAAAATGTAGTTTTTTTTTTCATTATATCACAGAATTTAATTGGTACGTTTAATTTGTAATGTACTAGAGTTCAATAAATCCGTTTGTTAAACAGCGGGCTCATAAATTTCTAATTTTATCCCAACTTTTGTCTTGTCTCATTTAGAATACTTAGTACTCGACAGCAAGAAAGCTTTTGGCAGCTAAAGGATAATAAATATGGAAATAAAGTTTAATTGGCTTCCTTATTAATCCAAGAGTAACTTTATATACAATATCGTTTTGGGTTGTGACAATGGTTTTTTTTTTTTTCAATATTTGAACTTCGTGTGATTGGTGCAATAATTATAAAATTTTGGGGAAGTGTAAACTTTATTTATGAAGGAAAAATATTTAAGAAATTTTGTAGTGAAATGTGAAGTAGAGAGGGAAGGATAGAGGGTGAAACCTATCGTTAATTATGAGCTAAGAAATATTTATTAAAAGGAAGGATAAGAACAACGAATTCGTGACAATGTTGCGGCAATTAGAGAGGGGAAGGGGAGGCAAAGGGAAAGTTGTACAGGGCGGAACTTTGGCTAGCGCCAGCCCTGCAATGTTATATTTAATCGCTGAACATAACATAAATTGCAAGCCTTGATATCTGAAGGCAACTTCATAAAAACATACCACACACTTTAGTACGTTTTTTGGTCGAGTCGACCAACCTCCCACGGAAATCTTTTAAATTTGTATCTCTATCAACTTATAACAACAACCGGGAAATCCTATCATGCTGTAAAATGAACTCTAATTTAAAAGAACGTCAATCAAGAACATACTAAAAAAGTTAATTAAAAACGAATTCTCCGGAATTCGTTTTTAATTAACCTCGCAGGGGGTTTTTCGCGTCGCGAAACACCCCCTGCGAGCGCTTTCAGAAGTCAAACACTATCCAAACTGTGAAAACACCCCCTGCGAGAGCTTTCAGAAGTCAAATACTAACCAAACTGTGAAAACACCCCCTGCGAGCGCTTTCAGAAGTCAAACATTACCATCCTCAGACAGCTAACTTGTTGAATCAACGGCATATCTAGAAGTGAACCTATTACGAGTATTTGCTTCCCTCGAAGGGAGTCTTAGGGCGTGGTCAGTCAGGCTTCACGTGTTGACACGACGACAGGAGGATACTTATTTGTATTGTCATAGTACAGATCATTGGCGCCGACTTCGGGGGTTCGAGGCACTTTTCGAACCCGCAATAATGTTTTTGTAGGTTCCTCGAAACCCCCTAATATTTCCTACATTTTCCCTACAGATGTGCATAGGTTTCCATTACAAGTTTTATCAATTTTTTTACAGAAATTGCCTACTCAGATAGTTTATTGTCCCTAGATTTCCCTCTAAAAAGAAAAAGGGACATCGTTTCTTCAAAAAATCATACTTTTATTTTAGAAAGCAGTTACAATGCTTTTAATTATTTAAACACTACGATTCAGGACATCCGGAAAAAATATTATTAAATTATTCGGGAGACAATTGTGGATAAGGCGGCTGCATTGGAATTAGATGAGCCTCCCCATAGCAACGCGTTCAGCGAAGAATAGATGTCAGGTACGAAGAATTTTTGTTTATTTATCCGAAAGAATATTTCGAAAAATATATTTTATAAAATTCTAGATAATTTTCGGCCAGCTTGGCTTCCAGAATTGATACTGCTTCAGTTAAGCTTCTTCAATTAACAGAGAAATTTGTCTTTGGACAGTCCACAAATGAAGAAGATAAAAGGCCGCCCAGGTGCCGCAGTGGTCTAAACGCTGGCTTCTGACTATTCGAGTGCGAGGGGGCCCCAAGTTCGAATTCCGGTGAGACATGGATTTATGTTTGGCTTGCACAGGTGCCAGTGGCCCTAAATTAGGAACGGATGATTACTTATAGCCCATCGAGTTGCTCACGGTGGACGTTGAAACCCCAACAGCAACAAAAAGGTAGACAAGGAGGTTAGTTATTGGTTGCAGATAGGCGATACAGATGAGTTAAGGCTGCTGCTTAATAGATCTATGTTCTTTGACATTTTGCGATGGCGAAATATCACTGTAAATCATTATTTTGACGTCGCTGTAAATTTCTTCAAAAATGATGTATTGCTAGCTGACATGCTACTGGACTTTGGCAAATTTATTGGCGTAATTTTAACTTTACCAGTGACAACCTGTACAGCAGAAAGATTGTTTTCAAGCCTAGTCGTGTTAAATCGTATACCCGAGATCGGCGGTAACACATACCCGCCTTTCTGCACAGACATCGGGAACTCGCCTCAAGTATCACAGACGACCGAGTTGCAGACGAATTCATCAAAAGAAATGGTCAACGGAGAAAAACATTCTCCTTCATTTAAAAAAACCAACAAGATAAGCCCTTAAGCGTATACTATCCTATGTCTGGGTCACGAACATTGAGTCGAATTTAGAGGCAAAATTTTAACAATGTTGCTGCACTTACGAAACCAAAGTAAATGAAGAAAATATCTAGCAAATGAAGTACTTCTCGGAATTAATTATAATTTGTTTGTTTTTTAAGCATTTTAGACAGTCTTTGAGTGTTCCATTGCCAGATAACCTGAATAAATAAAATTGAAATTAAACTTATATCACTGAGAAATGCATAGGTAGTTCATTTTTAATAAATTTCATTCGTAACACATTTCAACAAAATTTTAGACACTTTGACGTTGCATATTATTAAATATAAATTTGAAATTTCCCGAACCCCTAATAATTTAAACTTATATCAATATGCAACTTCAAATTGTTAAAAAAATTCCAAAATTGAAATTAAACTTTTATCATTGAGAAATTATGCATGGGTAAGCATTTTTAACAAATTCCATTCGTAACACATATCGACAAATTTTTAAACACTTCGACGTTGCATATTATTAAGTATAAATATGAAATTTCCCGAACCCCCAATGATTTTCATAGTTGGCGATTATGGTACAAATTGCAATAATTTGCAACCATTATTAAAGGATACCAAGAAGTTTTGTTTATTTCCAGCGACTCATCATATTAAATGATTAACACAAATTTAGTAACTGCCTGTCCCTCCAATGTTTAATGCCGGTTCAGTCAGGTTTGGATGGCAACCGATGTGGGCCAGTGGAGTGGTTTGCTGCGCTGACTACTTGCTGACCATTCGTTAGAGAAGAGACCGGTCTTGAGCTGCTGATGAGGCATAGGTGGTGTGTTTGACTTTAAGCACTGGGTATCTCCCTTCCCTGGAAACAATTGCCCTAAATTAGGGACGGATAGTCACTCTTTTTTTCTTTTTCTCAAGGTGGTAGTTAAGCCCAGGAACAAACATTCCGATTACCGACAAAAGAGGGAATGCAACTTTCTTCACTGCAGAGAATTTAGATGGTAACTGAGACTAGATTCAGATACCTAAGTCCTGACTTCCATGTTTGGAAATCTCATCCCTTAGAGAAGAAACCTAATCTACTCACAAGGCTGACCGCTCAGCATCAGTCAATCCCATCTCCATTATTTCGATTCCAAGGAACTGGAATGGAAGCATTATGACTCCAGATATACACTATATTAGCAAAAGTCACCGGACACCCCTTCAAAAGCAAATGAACGCATCCACCGCGTTGTTAAGATCCGCGGTACAGCTGCAAACGGTATAAAAACAAGCCTGCAGCAGACCGCGATCATATCACACTGTGAGGTTAAGTGAAAGTGTCGCGGCGGGAGAGAACTGACTTTGAGAAAGGAAAGATTGGTTTGTGTTATATTAGTGAGTTTTCCATAAAAGAAACCGAGAGGTGTTTAAACATACCCAAGACAACTGTTGTGGATGTACTGAATAGGTGGAAGACACATGGCGTGCCTGAAGCAGCAAAAGTACCGGCAGAGCAAAGAAAATCAGTGATGGAGGACGTCGAAGCCTCAGGAGAGGACTGTAGATCAATGGAAACTGGTCCTATGGACTGATTAATCCAGATATATGATCCATCAGTCTGATGGCCGTGTGTGGGTATGGCGGCAGCCGGGGAAACGCTGTTTACCAAAGTGTGCTGTTCCTACGGTCGAGTTTGGAGCTGGCAGTGTACTCGTGTGCGGGTGTTTTTCGTGGTATGATCCCGGACCATTGGTTATCGTGGACAAACCTGTTAACCAGCACGTCTACCTCGATATTCTGGACAATTATGCCCTACCAACTCTGGGGCAATACTATGGAACCGAGCCTTGTTGGTACCAGCAGGATAATGCACTGAGCCATAAAGCAAGGTTTCAAAATCGCTTTACTATTATTCATCATAAGAAAACATAAGAGGGAGACGTACAGTGTTGGGCGTCTCACTGAGAAATAATACAAACTGTTAAAACATGATGGTATATACACTGCAATGACAATGGGGATGAATAACAAATGCTGCAAGCAAAGCTTATAGCATAAAAATTGCAGGAGAAGTGACAGAGAGAAACACATCGTGTCACATGACATTGGCTGGGCATGATGTACAGGATAACACAGGCGAAACAATAGTACACAATTAGAAAAAGAACAGCACAAACACCGCCGTGAAGGTAAAACATTACATATATGAGATAAAAACACAGCGTGCACAATTGTGCAAGTTATTTAACGAGGGCACCAAAGCAACATAATACAGGCGGGGTGAAGGTAATTAATGTACACGAGTAAGCGTGAAAATATACTGAGATGACATTAGCATTCACAATTCAACGGTAGCGTGGATTGCACGAAAAAAATGCAGAAGGAACAGTAAGATCACAGAGCAAAACTAGGAATGCACACTGGGATGACAAGAGGAATTAACGCAAAATGAAAGCCCTGTACGACGCAATAGATGTAACTGGTACATTAACAAGACATGATGAACCATATTATACACAGGGATGATCAAATAAACTACACAATGTGAAGACACGATACAGCGCAAGAAATGTTGCAAGTACAGTAAAAAGCACACGATAAACCATGAGTGCACTCAGGGATGTTATGAGTATATGCATAAAGTGAAAGCACAGGACAAGCCATGGGTTCTGACAGATGACAGATTTTATCATAAATTTGTACGTGCACGATCAAAGCATTAACACAATGTGAAAGCACGAAAATAGTATGTACACAATGTGGATGTATAGAACTGTACAAAAATCCAACAGGTGCAAGGAAATGGCTAAACACTAAGAAGGTGTGTGAGTGCGGCAAATATAACAAATGAGAGATAGAGACGTACACCAGATGACATCTCAAAGTAAAACACACTACAGGAACACGGTGTAATACACTAGGTGCATAGACAGAAAGCACTTAAGGTGACCAGGGTACAGCCCCAAGTACATAAAAGTGACGGGAGGTCACGGAATCAGAGGGCACACTGATAAGAATGTACATACGGTAAAGCATAGTATGACACGAAAAACAACAATTCAAATGACAAGATCACAATGATATGCACACTGAAAACGAGAAAACAAAAACTTGGGTATTACAGCACAGGCTGTAGCTCGATCACATGATATACATGGAGACGAGTCGTAGAGTGGAGGAGGGGCACCAGGATGCCACGGAACTGAGCAAAGGAGGTGTAGAATGTCCTAAGGTACTGATAGGTGTAGCAGTCCAGAATCAACCGCAAACCATGGAGCGACCGGCCCCCAGGTAGCATAGAAGGTGGCTTCTCGAGTCGAGAAAGCAATCGATCTTGAAAATGGCACAAAAGTGCTGCGCTGGTCTGGTGTAAAGAGACCGGCGAGGAAACGCTGCGGAAATGTTGAAGGTATACGTAAATAATGTGTTTAACCAGCACGAAGAGATAGGCACATACTGACGGAAGAGGCGTAGGTGGATGAGCCCGCAGAAGATGTCTGTAGGCAGTGAACGGAAGATCTTGAGAACAAGAGCGACTGGCAATCCGGAAAGCCTGGTGGAGGAGAGGCATCAGAATGGGACAGTAAAGGTAGACGTGAGAAACGTCTGCCTCATGTGCGCAGAAGGAGCAGAGAGGGGAGGAGAGAAGGGACATGCGAAAGAGGAAATACGGAACAGGGAGGCGATTATGCAAAAAGAGCCAGTGGGTATTAATTTCAAGAGGGGGCGGATAAGGGTGAGCGGGCAGCGGCCCAGACAAGAGGAAGAGAAGCAGGGGGAACCTCGAGAATAGAAAGCGGTGAAGGGGTGGCAAGGTGCACTAGAAAACGATAAAGAGATTTAGAGGAGAGAGAGGAGAGAGGAAGAACCGAGTCTGAGAGTCGGAGGAAAAACGGCAGCGGAAGAGGGGCAGAAAAGACAGAGACGAGACCGGTGGGGGAGAAAAGATCAGGGAAAAGCGAAAGAAGTGCAGTTAGCAGAGAGTCATAGACCAAATGGGCGGATGGGGACGAGAGAATAGCAGGGGAGGCCAGAGAAAAAGCGCCAGGACAGATCCGAGTTAGTGAGGTCTTGTACGGTTACTACACCTGCTCGGAGCCAAGAGGGGAATGAAAAGCAGGGGAGATGGGGGGAATGAACAAGGGAGTTGAAGAAAAGGGGTTCAGAAAGCAGCTCTAGAGTTGAAGAGGGAGGGGAGCGAATGAGGGGGAGAAAGCGAAGGTGAGTGAGGGCTTCAGAATATGCAAGTGGGAGTTTGGAGGGGGGAAAGGACAGCAATCCATGAGAACTAATGAAAGAAAGGAAAAATGTGGGTTACGCAAGGAGGCAAGAACGTCACGTACCTGAACTGCGGAAGCCACTGGAGCCGTGAAAAGGTGAATGAAGTTGATCACTCGGCTTGCTTTGTAGCACAGCGGGACATCAGGTAGGCGAGCACCACCATAAGAGGGAGGAGCACAGAGCTTTTGGACGTTAATCCAGTGATGACCCGCCCACATTACTCGAATAAGGCAGCGTGTAACCTCCTGGAGACAGAAAAGCGGGGTCGTAGATGCAATCCAAGAATGCTTGCAGATGGACAGAAGGTATGCCCTAGTGATATTTGCACGCTGGTAGCAGAACTGCGCACGACACCAGAACGCAGCTGTGCGGAGGAGGCAAGGATGGAGTTCCGTGCGAGTTGCACTGGATGTTGCTTGTGGTGCACCTAAGTGCACACCCAGGAAGCGTTGGGTAGTGGATGGCCATGTGGCCCCCCATGGAGCATCCATGCGTTTGGACCACGACCCGCACCACAATCCAGTGCTCTTAGACGTATTCAGTTCAGCTGCAGAACATGAAGCATATGCGGAGAACAAACGACTAAGCAGTTGGAACTCTGAGTCGCTACGAATGCAGACGGTAATGTCATCTGCAAAGGCAGAGTAAATGGCTGAGTGATGCCGTGAGCTGGCAACTGGTGGTGGAAGTTGTGCTAGGAGAGATGTTTGCAGAGAGCGTAGAAAGGGCTCGACGGCAATCGCAAACAGTTGACCAGAAAGCGGGCAGCCCTGACGAACTCCCCGCTTGAATGGAACATGTGCTGTGAGAAAAGATGCCGTCTTGACATGGAAAACGGCGTCCCGGTAGAGGGAGAGAAGAACAGAGACAAATTGTGGAGGAAAGCCAAAGAGTAGCAGGGTTTGTGTTAAATAGGCGTGTGAGATATTATCGAAAGCGGAACGGAGGTCTAAGGAAAGGAGAGCAAGAGGTTCTGAACGAGTCTTGGCAAGATGAATGAGATCGGGAAGAAGTTGAACATTGGAGGAAAGAGAACGGCCAGGAACAGTATAGGTTTGAGAGTCAGCAAGGATGTGGGGAAGGACAGAGTTTAGTCGACGGGAAAGAAGCTTAGTATAGAGTTTAAAATCTTGATTGAGAAGAGAAATGGGGCGCCAATTTCCCAAGTCAAGAGGGTCACCCCTCTTGGGAAATAGGACCACATGTGCGCCCGTGAAACTCCTCGGGAGGGGGAGCAGTTAAATGCAGCAGAAACAGCGGAGAGGAGAAAAGGCAACAGAAGAGGCAAGAACGCACGATAAAAAGGAAAAAAGAGGCCGTCCGGACCCGGAGCGGCATGGGGGTTAAGGGAAGAGAAGGTGTCGGACACCTCCGTGGATGTGGGTGAGAGAGACAGGGTGTGAACAAGATGAGACGGAACTTGAGGCCGGTTATTGAGAAGATGGGGGAGAGCAGAGGGAGAAGGGGAGGAGTTTCACTGAACTTGGTGGTATAGAACTGACGAACGTGAGAGCAAATCGCTGCCGAATCGGATGGGATTTCGCCAGAGGGGAGGCGAAGATGACGAAGCGAGGTAGAAGACTTACGTGCAGATTCCATTGATGTTAGAAAATCATAGGTGCATTCCTCCGGATTGAGATGTTTAATACGCAGACATAAAAGTGCTTGCTGCGCAAGAGGTTTCAGCAAAGCCTGGAGCTCCGCCTGATATGCTGAAAACAGCGGATTTGACAACCCAATCAGTGCGAGCATCTGCCTGGCGTGATCGAGGCTCATCTGACTAGAAGTCGTCATGGTGAAGGAAAGTTGCTTGATATGTAAGAGGAGCTTTTGCTCGACATGAAGCCAATACGTCAAGGTACAGGGTGCGGAATGCAACCCTGCGCGACGAGCAGCGAGGAAAGAACGGACAGAAGCACAAAAGTCAGGATCAGTGAGGAGATTGGATTCAAACGTCCACGGACGTACAGTCCGAGGGAGTGACGCCGCAACAAACACTGTGAGGGTGACTGTGCAGTGGTCTGAGGAAGCAGTAGGTTGATGTCGCAACTCGGTAATAGACGCAAGAAGCGGTGTGGAAACGTAAACCCGATCCAAGCGTGCAGTCGATGGAAGCTGACTCCCAGACGAGCGCCACGTGTGTGAGGTCTCTTGTGGATGTAGGCGCCTATAAGCATCGGTGAAGGAGAAATCAGCAACAAGGTCATGGAGTAGTGCGACGAGATCCGTCCGACGCTCTCGAGACGAAGGAGAGCGATCCAGTGCCAGGTCAAGGGTGCAATTGAAGTCTCCACCCAAGAGCACACGATCCGAAGGCGAGACTTTCGAGAGAGCTTGACGGAGTTTGGTGAACAAGATGGATAAATGAATAGAGGTGCACGGAATATACACATTAAAGATGTGAAATCGAGCTCCGCCAACTGTGAAGGAGACTTGCTGGAGTAAATCCCGGCATAAGTTCTGCACTGAGAGTGCAGTGAGATTGGATCGGAACTGCTGATGTATTCCAATAGCAAGCCCACCATGAGATGAATAGCGAAATGCATGATGGAATACATAATCGCTAGCACGCCAGCGAGTAAACAGAGTGGAGGAATGGCATTTTGTTTCTTGCAGTAGTAAGAGATCGGCCCCGAGGGGCGAGAGGTCTTCCATTACAAGAGCATTCGCTATGGGGCTGGCGAACCCTCTGCAATTAAGGGTCGTGACCTTGAATGGACTGGTCAGTCGTTGATTGGAGGAGTCGCGGAGCAACTTTCAGGAGTTGTTGTAATCGGTTTACGCAGCCAAGGGTCCATGAGTGGTGCAGGGGGTCATGTACAAACCCACGAAGGTATTTAGCAATGCATCCGGCTTGCAGGAGCAGCGCGGGAAGAATGTCTTCGCGCTCTCGGAGGTAGTCATACGTCGACTCCAGGTTCGTGGTGTGGGTGCAAAACTGATAGTAATCTCCAAGATTGAGAGGTTCTGAAGGAGCACCACATTTGGAGAGTACACTTGAAAAGACCTCAAACGAAGGCGGAGACCCATCATCATCAGTGTCCCTTTCAATTTCTGTTGGCGCAGGAGAGGGAGAAAAATCTCCTGAAGATTTGGTAGCACGGAACGCTGGCCCATCCGCAGAGGAAGATTTCTTCTTCTTCTTCTTACGTCGGGTACCTGTACGAGTGCCAGAAATGCGTTTTCCAGGGAGCGACGATGCTCGGGAAGCAGACGCAGAGTCAGAGGAGTTATCAGCGCCGCCGTCACACTCGGAGACACCAACAGTGAAGACTGGTGGGAAACAAGCGGCGAGGTCTCCTGATGATGCCACGTGATCAGGAGTAATAGGTGAGGCGAGCACTGGAAAGTGAAGGTGGGATGTGAGGTCAGCATCAAAAGACGCTCGTGGACAAGAGGCTTTAGATATACTTTTTGTGTAACTCGGCCCAGGGGCAGTTGGCACACTAGAAGATGGTGCAGGTCGAGAGCGAGTTGTAGCAGGAGGCTGCTTAGAGGCGGTAGGCACTGTAGAAGCCGTGGGAGCTGGATACTCGTTGTTGGGGCATCGAGCACGCTGATGCCCAAGTTCTTTGCAATTAGCACAGTGTTCTGATGTTAGCATGTCAATTATGTAGGAAAGCTGCCCACATCGGACGTTTAGGATCCGTGGGAACTTACGGAGATGCTCCTCTGATGGAAAGATGAGTCGAACACTCCGGCGAAAACTACCAACATTCTTATTTCCAGGATCCTTGGGCGCAGCTGAATGTGTGATAACAGGACCAACAGTCTTACCACACTTACTAAGTGCAGTACATATCATCGCATCCGAGATTTCGGGGGCACCGGATGCAAGGAGACCTGAACAGGGCGCCTGGCGATCGGTTCAGCTTCCAGGTGGTGGTCTCTTATGTCAAGACCAAAGTTTAGAAGCGTGTCTGCATGCTCTTTGGATGTGAAATAAACAATCACCGTCCGCGGCGGGCGGGTGAGGTGAGTAATGGCTCCTGCTGGAAGAAAAGCAAGGAGCGTATCACAATAGACCTTCAACGGTGTATTCGGAAGAGCATCTAGGCCCACTCCCAACTCGCAGGTGGAGTGAAGTTCCTGCGCAGCGGGTGAGAAGTGCGGAACGTCCAATTGAAGTGAGTCACCATGTATCTGGACATGGGCATCTGCAAGGGGAAGGCGAGTCGCTTGCGTCGGTAGGGATGCACCTGAGGCAACGCTAGAATAAGAGCGGGAAGGCAAACCTCCACTGGAAGGCAGAGGTACAGCGCTGGATGAAGGAGCAGACACAACGCTGGGCAAGGTTACCGAGGGCAGAGAAGCAACGCTCTCAGATATATCCATTACGTCATCGGCAGCATCAGAAACGAACGACGTAGCATCACCACCAGGAGGGGTGGAGTCAGATAGTCGAAGAGTAGAAGAAGAAGAGCAATAGGCAACAGGAGGAGGAGGAGGACGATATTTCTTGTCATTAAGGACGGACGCTGATTGGTTTGCACCGTCAGAGATAAGGATCGACGTAGTAGGAGAAGCTGTGACGAGAGCGGGAACGTTGCTCTTATCAGCAGTCGCCATCGCCGATGGCGAGGCCTAAATTAGTAAACACGACCAACTGGTCGAGAAAATAAAATGCTGATAGCTAACTGAAAATAGTGCCCACCGACTCGGGAGATGTCTTAAATGAAAGATACAACCTTCGTCTTGAAGGCACGCACAAAAGTTAAACGACAGAGCACACAAAACACACTCAGTAGACGGCGAAACACGGAGCTAAAAACAGACACGACTTACGTCCCATAAAACAAGGATTGTTACGGCGTGGTTTGACGATAATTCCGTGTCGTGTATGGACTGGCTATCACAGAGCCCTGATCGTATTCCTATGGAGCACCTATGGGATGAATTAGAGCACCGCATAAGAAGTGTGGAACCAAGGCCTACTACTAAGCACCAGTTAGCGGCAGCATTATGTACTGAATGGAAGCGCATACAAGGTTACCGAGTGTTCCAAAACCTTGTCGAAAGCGCTGTGTTCCAAGGTTCGCTGTGTTCCAAAACCTTGTCGAAAGCATGTCTCGAAGGGTCATCGTATGCATTAAGGCTAAATGTGGACCGCCACAGTACTAATGTATGTCAATAAATGCTCTGCTGTGTTTCTCTTCTAGGTGGCCGGCGACTTTTGTCAATATAGTGTATTTCATTTGATATCTCATGGGGCAAAATATATTTGAACATAAGACCACGTGTTTGCAAATCTTGGATTCGTGGATAAAATCCTTCCTTCATAATAATATATTTATGGAAATCTGACTCTATTACAGGGCCGATTTAACCAACGGGTCCAGTGGGCCCGAGCCCAGGGAGCCAGATTAGAGGGGCGCCCAGCTAGAAGAGTGTTTTTTATGAATATTTTAGTCCCACCACCCAAGAAAATTTGTACTTAAATAACTTTACAAAATTTATTAATTTTTAAAACCTATATTATTTGTGGTTGTCACTCCATATCTGCGGACGGAGAGCATTAACTGAGCAAATGTAAACACGTTTTTTAAGATTATGGATTCTTTAGTGAGCAATTTAGCAAACGGGAGGGAGTTATACAACGTTGTTCTGGAGAGTTTTGAACTTTTTAAGGATTTAAAAGAGACCAGTGCTCGTGACATAGGGGCTAGATAAAAAAAACTTGTTCATAGGTACCAAGGAGACATAGAAATCTTTCTCAGCCACGAATGTCTACATTTCCAGTCATATACGTATGAATGCAGAAGACTTGAGCACACCGCGGGATATGTACACTTTCATCATTGATAACAATCTTCAGAGTACATTTCCAAACTTAGAAATAGCTTTGAACCTTACGAGTCACGAGTTTGTTCTGCTGAAATATCATTTTCCGCAGTCTGAAGAATAAAAAATGAAAAAAGGACTTTACTGGGATTAAAAAATTTTTAACTCACTCGTGATAATGTGTGTAGAAAAGGACATAACCCTGGATATAGACTACTCTTCAGTAATTGACAATTTTGCCCATGCAAAGGACCGTAAAAAACCGTTGATTATGCCATAATTCTGGGTACAGACTACTCTTCAATAATTGACAATTTTATCCGTGGAAAGTCCCGTAAAAAACCGTTGATCATGCCATAATTATGGGTATAGACTACTCTTCAGTAATTGACAAGTTTGCCCATGGAAAGGCCCTTAGAAAAGCGTTGATCATGCCATAATTCTGGGTATCTTCAGTAACTGACAATTTTGTCCATGCAAAGGCCCGTAAAAAACCGTTGATCATGCCATAATTATGGTGCAGTCAAACATTGGGTGGAAAAGTGGGAAATTGCGTAAGTGTTAATCAAATTTCCATTTGCATTGTAACTGTTGATTAAGCTTGTTTTAATATTTGCTTCTTTTCCCACATTATTGTGTCTTTTCTGATGCATTATTCACAACATTCTTACGATTAACCAATTATATTACTTTAATGTTAGGAAAATTATGTTCAGGCGAATTAAGAATAATTTACATACCAACATCATACAGATTGTACCACAGATACACTCACATGACACACGCACTAAATCACATATTCGGCTTATACATCCGAAGACGGAGACCATGAAGCAAAGTATAAATTACATTGTCCCATACTACTGGAACTCATTACCGACGGAACTGACTTCTTTAAATAACTTTAACCTTTTTAATAAAAACAGGGTTCCCACTCAAAAGTAATAAAAAAATCCCCTAACTTTTCCAGGTTCTCCAGGTGGTTTATAAAGTTTTCCAGAGTGGCATGTTGCAAAGAATTGTTACATTTCATTCCATTCCATTCATTTTTCTCACCAAAGCACACACTTGTAAATTCTTTACGTAATTTGCCTTTATAAAATTACCTGCTTTTCATTAGTAACAACTAACTGTGCACATTATTTTCTGTACCAAAGTTCCGTGAACTTTTGTGAATACTACCCACACCGAATTTGTAAATACATTCCCATAGAAACAGGTCATATGTAAGAAAAAATCTGTCAGTTGAATAGTTTCAGTTTTTCTATAACACAAAGCAGCTAAGCTTAATAATGGAATGGCTCTGTTCAAAGAAATATTGTTTCAAGAGAACCAACAGACAAATGACTTTGATCCATCATTTGGTTGGTTCTCTTGTGAAGTGGTTCTTCAAGCAGGAGCCATTGTGCCTAATTGTTCCATGTTATAACAACTGCCTGCAGAAATTGAACAAAAGTTTAATAACTGGCAATTTTAAAAATTCAATTTTGCGTATTTTTTTAGAGAATAAAGGAAATACTTAATATAACTGAAAGTAAGATTTACCAAATTCTAGGCAGGCAGTATTTGCAAGCAAAAGTTTGAAATCTTGAAAAAATAAGTTTCTTTGGCAAAATGTATCAATTGATTTTTACAGAAAAAGGGGTAATTTTCCCTGAGTTTTACAAAAAAAATGTAAATTTTCCTGAGTGTTCCCTGATTTTTGGAACCATTTTCAAATTCCTTGAGAATTCTAGGTTTTCCCTGTTTTCCAGGTTGAGTGGAAACCCTGAAAAATTAAAAACTTCATGATGAATTGCTGATTCTTAAATTGATGATTGTAGTGAAGGAAAACTATGACTTGTATATCTCGATGTAAATTGGTTTTCAATGGTATTACCTGTAATGTTTAACATCTTCATATTTATATATCATTACCTTTTTTTTCTATAAAGTACTGATTTGTTTGTAGCTTTAAATATTGATTTCTGGGTAAAATTTTTCTGTGGGGCAGGGGACCCTGTCAGAGCTCGCTGGCCTTTCCCCCTGCTTCCTTGCTGTGTTTTGTTTCAGTTGATATTTTTGTAACACTGGTTGTTGGCTCAGCAGAATAAATGAATTGAATTGAATTGAATTATATTGTTCTCTAATAATAAATGTTATTATTATCATAATGTATTGAATTTTCACAAAATCCTGAAGGTCAATAATTTGAAACGTAAACTGCTACACTATGAAATAGACCTACAATATTTTCAATTAATAATAAATATCTTTGCAAAATTACTTAACATAACGCAATAAAACTCACTCCAGACAAACAGAGACGTACACGTCATGAGCACGCACCGTTTAGTAAAAGAACAAAATTAGTGAGGGGGGGGAGGCGCCATCTTGTCTTGTGCCCAGGGGCGGATTGGCCCACCGGGATGCCGGGACATATCCCGGTGGACCATTCGAAAGACGGCACAGTTTCTCCTATTCTTTTTGTCTAGATTTATTTGAAAGAACGAATAACTATTTTGGCACTTATGAATAACATAATGGTAAACTTCATTGGAGATTTATTTCTGTCTGAATGGTTATTTACATAAAAATGCAACAACTTTTCCTTCTATGTATCTTGTGCGTTGGCTCTAAAATAAAATAAAAAAGTTCTCTGCACTTCTGTGAGAAAAGAGCCTCCTGACCAAGCAAGCCCTTATAAATTAATTAAGCTAAGGCAAACCGCAGTTAGACGTAGGTTGCTGGGTTTCGAAACCCAGGGTCATTGGTGTGCCTACACTACTGTGATAGTCTATCATCCCCCCCCCACACACACACTTATCCACTGACTTACACACATCATGCTTCTCCGGCAGAGATATTCAAAATTTGTTTCCCAAACACATGCATTTTAAAAGAAACAAAGGTTTACCTGTACTAGCTCATAGATCAAATTAATGGGTAGACTTAGAAAAGGCTTCTAACCAAGGAGGAGATACCAATACCATTGCGCAGTAGGCGGTCAATGAGCAAATAAATATAAAAATTAATTACATAGAGAAATTTATATGTTGCATCTGCACATTTTAACTTTCAGAATGATCTTCGTAGTGACTTAGTTGGAAATAAGGTCTTCAAGAGACCCTCGATTTTTTTTTTCCTATTTCTTTTTTAAATCAAATTTTTTTAAGAAAAATAATAATCTGACGAAAAGATTTTTAAAATTGTTGTTAAAATTTGTTCACAACTGAATTCGTTTTATGATGTATATTTCAACAGTTCTACTTCATCAGGTATCTAACAGAATTTTTTTCATGAGGGAATTTATGACATATTTTCCGGTACGTGTGTGTGTGTTTTCATAGTGGACTACAAGAATAAAATTCCCGGCCTGGTCTGGTAGCCCCAATCTACCCCTACTTGTGCCCATGTCGTCAGAGACACTGTCTTCGTCACTGCCCTACTATTTTCAAACTTTCATCGCTATCTGCAAAAAGTTCTTAGTTTTGAGAAACATCACAGATTTCCTACCTGAATATTTTGCGCGAAGAGATGGTGTTCTTCGTAAAAGGATTTCCGCTCCTTTTATAAATTTAACTACCTAATACCAGTCAAAAAAACAAGAAAGAATGAAAAGCATTGACATTTTATTTATTGAAAACCTCCACAATAACATTTCTTGTAAGCCGATAGTTATCAAGTATGTTTCCGTGACAATGCGATTCACGCACATATATTTTGAAACCCTTGGAAGAAGTTCTTAAGTTGGTTTAGCACTAAAAGTGGAATTCTTTTGTTTGAAGGTTTAATGACCACCGTGAACAAATCGATGGGCCATAAGCAGTCATCTTTCCCTAATTTAGAGCCACAAGTTCCAGGAAGCAAGAGGGCCAGTGCCGTAAGACAAGCATAACAGACATCTCTCACCGGGATTCGAAAACACCCGTTGTAGCGTTTGTGTGTAGCTGACTTACTAAAACACTACATAGATCAAAACTTCGCCTACAGTGAAATACGACTCACTCAAATAAAGTCAGGAAGTTGTTACTTACAGCTAATCCTTTATTGCTGTCAATAGGCACTTGATCATTTGCACTTCAACAAGGTGAGATCACGAAAACTTAGATTAATATCCACAATCAATTAAGTATGAAACACCACACTGGAACTTGAATTAATATGTACATATCGTTAGATAAATGTCCACATAATTGTGGATATTAATCTAACGATATGTACACTGTTATTAAAATAGAACACGTAGCCTTCACAAATACTTAAACGATAATTAAGCAGTCGCGTATCCAAAAGAAGCATTAACGTTCACCATCCAACACCTATCTTCTTTTATTCAACCGCTGCATTGCCTTTTTTTACGCTTTCCAACCGTAGGTTGAGGAAGCGTATATGCTCCAGCTTTGTCCGTCTGTCCGTCCGCACGATAACTCGCGTAAAACTGGTTCGATTTCGATGAAATTTTAGTATAGACTAGGACACCACGTGGGGACGAACCCTATTGAAAATGGGCCAAATGGGATCAAAGGTCAGGACATAAGAGCAGGATCCATTCCACCGCCCTTATGCGTCACAACTTATGTACAAATGGTTCGATTTCGATGAATGTTAGTATATGGTAGAGGATCACCTTGGGACGAACCCTGTTGAAAATGGGCGAAATGGGGTCAAAGATCAGGACATAGGAGCGAGATTTATTCTACAGCCATTATCCTCATAACTTGAGTAATGATTTCTGGTATGTTGGAAAGCGTATCATAATCAATGCATTGCATGATTTTACTAACTTGTTTATCTATCGTCCTTATCCGGCCACACATACGTCACTCTTGTTCCGACCTCAGTATGTTGCCAACATTATTCTCGTTTGAGGGAAAAGACATAAATTTAAGTTTGGAAAGTATAAAAAGAGAACAAACTCAAATTTACATAGGAAAAGGAACTAAAAATGAAAGTTAAATTAATATATACGTCACACCATCACGGTCAGACATCCTTCTGAAAGAAGGCACTACCAGAGAAGGAATATTGTTACCATGAAAGGATATAAATGGTCTGCAGTGATGTTTAGGTAGGTGTTAGACGTCATAGTTTTCTGCACATGAATGACTAGACCCAGGGTTTCCTAGCAGAACACTGCCCTAAGCATTACACTTCCTCCACTGACTTGTTTTCGTCCCGCGGTTCATCCTGATGCAAACACTTCGACGCCCCATCCACATGGGCAACAGAAAACGAGATTCGTCGGACAACACGAACTTCTTTCAATCATTCAAGGTCGAGTTTTGATATTCGCATTATAGGCGCTTTCGAGGGTGAACCAAGTTTAGGATAGGCACTCGAAACGAACGGCCTACACAGCCTTATTTTCGGCAGCGATCGAGGTGCTGTGTGTGTTGTGACACGTTACTCTCTCCACCAGTATTCAAATTACCGTCGAGTGGCGCCACAGTGTCCCTTCTGTTGGTTTGCATCATACGAGACAGCCTTCACTAACCTTTAGCATCCATGAACCGTAGTCGAAACACATTTTGCCGGCCGTTTGTGGTTTTCCCTTCCTCAGACCACTTTTTGAAAGGTACCAACCACGGCTGACAGTGAGCACCTCCCAAGCCTTGCCGTCTCTGAAAATGCTCTGACCCAGTAGTCTGGCCCTTGCAATTTGGCCTGTGTCAAACTCGCTACTTTTCTTACATATGAAAAACAAGAATAACACTGATTAACAGAGATGAGTAACTTATTTATGCTTTCCAACCGTAGGTTGAAGAAGCGCATATGCTCCAGTTTTGTCTGTATGTCCGTCTGTCCGCACGATAACTCGCGTATAAATGGTTCGATTTCGATGAAATTTTAGTATGTGGTAGGGAACGAGCCCTGTTGAAAATTGGCGAAATGTGGTCAAAGGTCAGGACATAGGAGCGGGATCCCTTCCATTGCTCTTGTGCGTAAAAATGGTTCATTTCGATGAAATTTTAGTATGTGGTAGGGAATCACCTGGGAACGAGCCCTGTTGAAAAGGTGAAATGGGGTCAAAGGTCAGGACATAGCAGCGGGATCCATTCCATTGCTCTTATGCGTCATAACGTGCGTAAAAACGGTTCGATTTCAATGAAAGTTTAGTATGTGGTAGGGAACCACTGGGAACGAGCCCTGTTTAAAATGGGCGAAATGAGGTCAAAGGTCAGGACATAGGAGCGGGATTCATTCCATCGCCCTAATGCGTCATAACTTACGTAAAACTGCTTCGATTGAGACAACATTTTATCATGTTGTTCCGGAGGTATACTTAACCGGTTCTGTTGAATATCATCGAAATGGGGTCAAAGGTCAGGGCATAGCAGCTAGTTTTATTCTACAGCCACTATCCTCATAAATTGAGTAATGATTTCTGGTACGTTGGAAAGCGTATCATAATCAATGCATTGCATGATTTTTCTAACTTGTGTTATTTGTGCCGTTTCATGACCTTCACACGCGCCGTCATTTACCTGCAGTTGCTTCGATTTGCATAAAGACATGCTGTTCATAATGTTTTGGCTCTTCGGTGTAGCTTACATAGCGAATGTGGATATTGCTTTATAGATTAGAGAGCGAATGTGGCCATTACTTTATATCTTACAGAGTGAATGATGTCATTACTTGACAGAATTTTAACCGGGTGTACTTTCTTTTTCTTAAGGTTTTGTTTTCATGCTAAGGTTAATTGCTTAGTCAAGTGTGATGTTGCCGCCCTCGGGGCGCAGTGGTCTAAGCGATGGCTTTTGATCATTCGTCCGAAAGGGGGGCTGGTTCGAATCCCGGTGGGGAATGGGTGTTGTGTTTGTCTTACGGTCCAGGCTCTCTCTCTTTCCTGGAACCAGTGACCCTAAATTAGGGACGGGCGACTGCTTATTGAGTTGCTCACTGTAGTCGTTAAACCTCCAATAAAAAAAGTGTTATGTTACAGAGAAAGAAGTAATATGGGTAACTTGCTGTATAATGTGGTTTTCAGTTATCATTTTTGATCTTACAAGAGATCTAATTCTGAAAGCCATAAATTTCCTTTGCGAGGTTTATGAGTTTATTATATATATTTTTTTTTCACGGTGAGTGTACCAACCTTAGGTACACCCTCCAAACTGATGGACCGGGGTGGCGTCTACCCGTTGACCTGACAGGTTTGAATGGCCCTACCAGGAGCAGAGCTATTCCTTGTATAGATAGATCTCGGAGTCCTGGAAGCATGCAAGCCTTCCCTACAACGACAATGTGACGAACTAACAGAAAGGCCAATAGAAATTAAATAACTAGGTAAATAAAACTAGGAGAAATAGACTGCGAGGTCTGATCATAAAGTATTTGACCAAAGTTTTTCTCCAAAACAAGGCAGAGCACCACCCCGAGGCTCAATGCGCATGCGTGAATTTTTGCCAGGCTGTTGGTTGGCTCATTTGGTGTCTGCCAGTGAACTCCGTGCCCGTCTCATTCTCTTCTTGTGCCGCAATTAAATTACTGAGCGAGTTGAGCACATAATCTGCGTCGAATTTTGTCACAAACTCAGCAATACATTAGTTGAACCAGTTCAAATTACTTAGAAAGGCTTTCGGTGAGAAAGTTATGGGTGCAGCATAAATCAAGAAGTGGTACGAGGGTCATAACAAATGTTCTGCACACGTTAATCTAAAACGGAAGAGGATGATGCAATCGAGGAAATGATTGCGTCATGTCAAGGTCTGACTCTCAGCAACGCAGTGGTATAAGAACGAAGCGCTATCATTTGCTGTGTGGGCGTGCGAGGGTTTGGAAATGGAAGCGTACAGCTCCTCAGGTCGAGTCACGGCGTTAGACCAGCGCTCGTACGTGAAAATAGAATATCTACGGGGGAAAACTACTACACAGATCCACACTGCCTTGCAAGAAGTTTGTGAGGAAGGAACTTTTGATCGAAGCGCAATTCCTCGCTGGGCATCACGTTTTCGGGAGGACCGAAGCATCGAAGATGATTACCGCTCAGGCCGACCTCAAACGGCGCCAGACAAAACATCTGTCAACATTGTTGCACCGCTTCTCAAAATAAATCGCGGTTTGACCGTCGAGGAAATTGCTCATCAGGCAAATTTGTCCACCATGTCTGTTCACCGGATTTTGACCGACTCACTGGTAGAGAGGGGTGGAAATTGGCGCGCTCTGGGTGCCCTATGAACTCACTCCGAGCAGAAGGCAGACTGGGCGAGCATCGCACAGATCACCTCTACAGGTTCGAAAGAAAAGGCGAAACCTTCCTGAACCGGATTGTCACAATTGATGAAACTTGGATCGCGATTTTGAGCCGGAACTGAAGTCACAATCAGCGAAATGGAGGCATCCAAGTTCCGCACGCCCCTCAAAGTGTCGCCGACAACAATCCAAAGTGAAGCAAATGATGATTTTTGCGTACGATGCTCAGGTTCTTGTGGTCTCTGATCGAGTGCCGGTAGGGCAAAATGTCAACGCACAATATTACCGTGGCTTTCTGAGGAAAACGTTGAGACCGAAAATTCGTCAGAATCGCCCCAACTTATTGGAAGCGGGAGCGATCTTGTTGAATGAAAACGCATCGTGTCATGGTGCAGCGTCGGTACGGGGACTTTTGTCGAAATATGGCTGGGAAACTTTATTACATCCACCGTACAGCCCTGATCTCATTCCACCCCGACTTTAATCTTTTCCCAAAGTTAAAAATTCGGCTCCGTGGCATTCACTACGAATCGCTGGACGAACTGTCATTCGACGTGACGCCAGTAATACGACAGCTGAACAAATATGGTTTACTACGGGACATGCAGGACCTACCTCACGACTGGCAAGCTGGCAATAACAGAGGATGGGAGTACAGTGAACAGCAATAACGTACGTTTTATACGTTACATCACACTTTTCTCAAGAATGGACAGTGTGCAGAACTTTTGTTAGAACCCCCTTATAGGTGCTTCAAAAATGAACGAACGTCTGCTGAGAGTGGCCTACATTCAGGAAGGCCCTCCATGAGCAGGAGCACCGAAATGATCGAGAAAGTACGTGCTGCAATCATAGAAAACCGCCGGATCGCGATTAGGGAGATCCAAAGGGATTTTGGCATTTCTTACGGTTCGGCGTAGAAACGTTTTACTGAGGACACGGGTATGCAAGTTCATGCCGTAGCTCATGACACGCAAGCAAGGCGAATCCCGTCTAGAGGTTACGAAGGACATGATGGAATGTGGAAATCAAGACCGAGAGTTGATCATTAACTGGTGGGGGAGGGGTGAAACATGGGTGTACGGGTACGACCCGGAAACCAAAGCCCAGTGGTCTCAATGGAAGAGTCTACTGTGTACAAGACAAAAAAATGGTGCGCAAGATCCGCAACAAAGTCATGTTAACGGTAGTTTTTGGTCAAGGCGTGATTCATCATGAATATGCTCCAGAACGACAGACTATACAACAGCAGTGTATCCGATGCAGTGCAGCAACGGAGACCTGCATTGTGTCAGCAGGGTGACTGGCAGCTGCGCCATAACCGTGGCCCTGCTCATTCGTCTCACCCACATTCATGCCTTTTTGGTTAAGCACTAGATCCCACAAGTAAGGCAAGCCCTATACTCTCCAGGGCTCTTTGCGACTTCGGGCTGCTCCCGAAGTTGAAAATGCGCTTAAAGAGGAGAAGATTTGCAGACACAGAAGACATCAACAAGAACGCGAAACAGCACCTATTGGCGATCCCTAAAAGTGACGATACTTCAGCAAGGTGACTGGTAACTGCACCATGCCCATGTCCTGTCCATTCTTCTCACCTCATTTAGGCCTTTTTGGCCAAACACTAGATCCCACAAGTAAGGCAAGCCCTATACTCTCCGGGGCTCTTTGCGACTTCGGGCTGCTCCCGAAGTTGAAAATGCGCTTAAAGAGGAGAAGATTTGCAGACACAGAAGACATCAAGAAGAACCCGAAGCAGCACCTATTGCCGATCCCTAAAAGTGACGATACTTCAACAAGGTGACTGGTAGCTGCACCATGACCATGCTCCAGTCAATTCGTCTCATCTCATTCAGGGCCAAACACTAGATCCCACAAATAAGGCAAGCCCCATACTCTCCATGGCTCTTCACGACTTCTGGCTGTTCTCGAAGTTGAAAATGCCTTCGAAGGGGAGCAGGTTTGAAGACATAGAATATATTAAGAAGAACCCGAAGCAGCAGAATCCCCAAAAGTGAAATGTTATGATCACTGGGTAGACCCCTGGAACAAGTACGTTGTGTTAGAAGCTACCTGCATTTTGAAGAGATTTAGGACAGCAACACAATAATAGATTACTTAAGGGTTTTTTCCTGCCCGTAGGTCCGGTACTATTTGATCAGATCTTGTACATTGTGATTCAAAGGAAACAAATATCTTTTTTAATTAAAATGTTCTAATTTTTCTCATATTTACTCTACAATGAACAGTTATAATAAGACATGTAAATAAAAGTAAGTCTAAGAGCCGCTCGCAGTTTCAAGAACAGAGGTGAAATAGGAAAAAAATCAGAAATCCGAGTCATGTTCCGTAACAATAGGAAAAAAAAATCAGAAATCCCAGTCATGTTCCGTAACATGACTAAACAAAACCGACATGAGGCGAGGTAAATGGTAAAAGCTGTAAAGAAATACCAAAAATAACGAGATGTTTTCTGCGAAGGAACCAAAGAAAACGGCGAAAATATTCCTCAAATATTCTTTGGAAACTTCTTTCGGTTTGAACTTCCATCCTATCTTTCCACTCAGGAGAGAATCGTTGGCGAAAAGCCAACGAGAGGAAGTAGCTATTGAATGCTTAGGTGAGTCCAGTTCAAAGTAGTCATTATTTATTATAAAACTTTTTATATGTATTTATGCCTGAACTTTGAACAAGATCACGTGTGTGCCAGTGCTCTCCTTCGATGATGCATTGAGAAAATAGAATAAACTATGAAATTTCGTGCCAAGAAATGTGGCAGTGCTAAAATTGCTAAGAGAATGTAAAAGAAAAAAAAGGAATGAAATACTGTGCGTTGACCTTTAAATAAGTCATTTGCAAAAGTCTAAGACCAATTACTAGTCAGTGATATTTGAAAACATGACACCACCGATGAATACTTACATTCTTTAGAACGCAAAAAGACCGAAATCAGTATTTATGGCCACCTTTGTTTATCATAACGGATAGAACACAATGAAGCATACTCTCAATGAGGGATTTGCAGTAGTCACTTGAAATGTCTTTGCACCACACGTACTTTATCGCGTCAATCGAAGCTTGGGAATTTGATGGCTGTTTTTATGCTACCTTGTCTTTTAAAATGGTCTACAAATTTTCGATGAGGTTAAAGTCGAGACTATTACCGGGCCAGTCAAGCACAGTAACGTTTTTCCTCTGCAGGTGGTCCTTTACTGTCTTTGATCTGTGGTATGGAGCACCATCATGCATAAAGATTGTGCATCTGTGCACTTGCATATGAGTTAACAGCTTCTCACGTAACATTTCCACATAAAAAGGAACAGTCATGTCGGCAAAAAGGACAATGAAGCAGTACCGGATGCTGACATAGCACCCCATATCATCTGATTAGGCGGATGTCTCACAGTGCTAATGGTGTATTTTTCATCAAACCTTTCGCCTTTTGGTCGTCGAACATGTACTTCCCGTGATTCAAATTGACGCACAGTTGATTCATCAGAAAAGAGAACTTGGATGCAATTTTCAGCAATCCACGATTGATGACGCTTCTCAAACTGGAATCTCTTCTTTTTCATGACAGTAGTTAGTCTAGTTATCCGAATTTATTGGCGTATATAAAATCAAGGTTTCCAAGCTTTCGCACATCAACCAGATGGCTTTCTCAAGGAAGGTAGACAGCAAACTGCAAACTGGATAATAGAACGTTTCAAGAAACGTTCTATTATCCAGTTTGCAGTTTGCTGTCTACCTTCCTTGAGAAAGCCATCTGGTTGATGTGCGAAAGCTTGGAAACCTTGATTTTATATACGCCAATAAATTCGGATAACTAGTACAGTTGTACTATCTTATATATAGTTGGTGTACAGTTCCTTGTGTTATTAGTTAGTCTAGGTTTATGTGCAGGTTTATTAGAATTTAACCCAAAATCTTTACTAAGACGTCGGGAAACAGTGCTGGTACTAATATCCGACCCTTTTGAATGTAGAAAGGCCTTGATTTTCTTGCACGAATTCCTCGGAGAACGCACAACTATTCGCCTTATGGTATTGTCTTCACGTGGGGTTGTTTTCCTTGGACGTCCACTTCACTTTTGGTCGCTAAATTCACCTGTACCTTGATATTTCATGATCGTTTTATGAATAGCAGTCTTACTCACATTCAAATTTCTGTTTTGCCCATTTTTCGCTTTATAGAAAATACGTACAAAATATCTCAGCATGAAAACCAGAAGCAAACTGGCGCTCGCACGCTTCCCCCAACTCTATCAACAGCTGCATCTATAGGATGATGCAACACCGACAAGTTTAGGAATACAGACAGTAGCTGGCGCAATCGGCAGAAATCTCCTAATACCAAAAAGTGGTCTTAAACCTTTGCAAATGACATGAATTCTCAGGAAATTAACCGTAGCCAATGGGCTACGGCTCTACATCTTGACGAGTCCAGTTTTTAGCCACAATCTGATCCTAGACTTTCACGGAAAAGGATACTTATGGTGAAGGTGTATGCGGTGGCATAATTATGAATGTTAGCTGTCCGCTTCATTCTTTGAGTGAGGAGCCATAATGCTTACAAATTCAGAGATCATGTCTTCAAACTCTATATACGACTTTTAGAAGTTTGGACAAAGCGCGTCCTCACAAAGCTCACTTGGTGGAGTAATACATAGTAATTCAAGATATCTAACGAATGGCCTGTCCAGCATAAATCCCATAGAAAACGTGCGGGACGCGAGTGAGAGGCGTGTTGAAATCCGGAAGCCACTGTTCTCTCTCGCTTGGTGGGTTAAAGGTAGCCCTTGTATCAGAATAGAATTTCTTGCCATTCTGAACACCCTTACGTTAAGCGTGGTTCATCACTGTCTAACATGTTCAGTCATTCGAGGGGATCATACTCCTTACAGAGATCTTTAGTATCTTTTGAACATCTTACATCAACTTCTATCATGTGCACTGTTTGTTTATTTCCATACAGCCACTATTACCGTCCGTTTTACCGGTTTGAGGAACATCTTCGCTTATGCGTTTCAATATTATACTACCACTGTTCTGTTATTACATCGAAAACTATCAGTTATACCACATTTTCTTCTTGTTATCTTCATTTTGTCGAGCAGTATATAGCTCATCCTGTGATATCTTATCAACGTAAAACATGCTGTGCTTCCAGAAATGTTCATAGTAATACGTGCTTCACACCGACGTTTCACGCTAATAATGAAAGTGTTCAGAAGCTGTCCTGGCAATAACGACCATTGCTCTACCAAGGCACTTCGAAGCTCGTGCAAGTTTAAGGAAGGGAGTTGAAGGGGTGTAATACGCCTCTCTAGAGCATCCCAGTCTTGCTAAATAAGGTTCACGTCATGTAAACAAGCTGTCCAGTCCATACGGTTGATGGCGTCTTCCTTACTATGTTAGTCAACAATTTTGGATCAGTAAGAGCGTGCATTCTCGTCTTGTAGGATAAAATTGCCGCACTCTTCTCCTGCATAAGGCCTAACAAAGCGTTCTAGGATCCCATCCCTAGAAACATTAGTATTCACGGAGCCAGTTTGAGTCCCGTAAAGATCTGTGCAGCAGACCAGCAATATGCCTGCCCACATCATGACACTACCACCAGCGTAAGTGCCCCTTTCTAAGACGTTTATTGGGCGTTGGCGTATCCCTGGTTATCTCCAGATAAGTCTTCGCCTGGAGTTACTCTGGGATGCAAATCTGGACTCATCCGTAAGGAGGACAGAGCTCCATTGATCATTCGTCCAGTTGACATGAATACGACTCCAATTGATACTTTATTTTTTATGACGAGAGGTGAGAGGAAAAACAGTACAGCATTTCTCTCCTAGAATGAAAACCATATTCATGAAGCCTCCTGCGCACTATGTTACACGATGCCATATTTCTTATTGCTGCCATGAGATCTGAACGCAATTGAATAGATGTGGCAGTCTTTCTTCTTCAAGCACTCTGTTGCATCATGATACAAGATGCTGTATTTCTTATTGCTGCCATAAGATCTGAACGCAATTGAATATGTGTGGCAGTCTTTCTTCTTCAAGCACTGTTGCATCATGATAATGAACCCACACATTCAGCACTGTCGATCTATGAGTTCCTGATCTAACACCAAGTCTCAGTGGTGTCACACACGTCTTATTCACCTTCTCTGATTCCTGCAACTTCTTCCTACTTTATCTGAAATGAAAAAATCTCTAAAGTGACAAAGACTTGAGAGTGTATACGGAGGACATCGAGAATGCAGCACAGGAGTTTACGGTCCCAAAACAGAACTGTCAAACATACTTTATGAAGTTGAAGAAATGCTGGGACCACTGCATTAGCTCAGAAAAAGACTATCTTGAATGAGATACGTTAAATTAGATTTTAGATTTTACCACTCAATCACCCAGTATTTCGATTTATAAGTACCGTCTCAATACTTTTTGAATACACATATGCTGTACTTCAGTATCTAAAGAGTATTGCAGCACGATGTAAAAAAAAATGTTTCTTCTCATTTTTGAAACGAAATCTATAAACTCTTTCCTAAATACATTCAGACCTTGCTAAAAGAAAATATGTTTTGCTTGCTAATTTCATTGATGTTCGTCTTGGGTTCTAGTCAGGAACATACCAATGATGAAGCGCCATTTTTTAAACTTTTGGGAAGGGTTTTAATCATCTTTATGAGCATTTAAGCCCAGAAGGAGTCACCTGTCCTCATTTTAGGGCCATGGTTTCCAGGGAAGGGTAAAAGTCGGTGCCGTTGGGATGCACACAGCACTCATATCTTATCCTAGATTCGATCAGGCATATAAGTACTAAAGCTCGGGTGTCAGCAGATGACTTTCACTTCATTAAGTCCTTAAGCGGCCGATGTACCTTTAGTAAATGGTGCCCAAAATTTTCTGCTTTCCCCAAACATAAACGTTCACATAGCGGCCGGGTTCTATGAAAACTGTCGCAAAACAATCCTTTCCCCCTCTCATTTCAGCAGTACCGACCGTAAGCATGTCACTGGTGGTAAGATGAAATTTTAGATTTATGTAGAGGATTTTACGAAGGGAGTGTCTGACCCCAGGTCTTAAACAACCCTTTGAACTAAGAAGCCAGGAGATTTGGGTTAGGGTGTCCGAAGGAAAGTCACACGAAAGCGAGGTAGAAAGGGGAAGAAAGACCCCCTATTTATAACCGGTAGGCTAGTACCTGGGGTCCGACGGCTCAACGTACCCATCCGATATTTAGTGGTTCCAGCGCTCGCACCTGCGCGGGATCTATCCTGATACTTTTCCGTAGCAGTCACGAACGTTGATCATTATGTCATCCGCTGCCAATCACTAGTGGTAAGCGGTCCCTTATAGTCCTCTATTCTGTGTTTCATGACCCAAGGCATGATGGGAAGGGCTAGGCGAACATCATGCCACTGGGTAAAAACAAGTTACTCAAACTTATCTCTTCTTTCTTAGGTTTGCCGCCATTGTTATAACCCTTTTAATAGGTAATCCATCAGAAAGGCTGAGTGTCAATCGTTCCCCAAAATGCCCACTTTGAATAACAAAGCTAAGGGGACAGCAACACATTCTGATGCCCAGATTCACTCGCTCTAGCCACGTTTATCTCACTTTTTAGACGGTTGATTTTAGACCACTGTGCTAACCCCGAGTTTATGTAGACAGTCAGCTGTCCCTGATTTAGGGCAGCTGGTTCATGGGAGGAGGAGTCAGCGCCGCAATGCAGGCATGCCCTCCAGGCCCCACGCCGGATTTGGGTCTAGAATCTTCTCAGCTGAAGGGTCAAAAGTCAAAGCTTCGTACCACACAATCACCTAGGCAGCCATTCCTATCCTCCTCATCGCACTTTAGAATGAGAGCTGCTCAATATCAACTACTTTATTTACTTTTTTCAGGTAATCAGTCAGAGAGGATTACTGTCGACCATCCCCCTAAATGACCACCTTAAATAACAAAAGCAATGCTTTCTGATGCGTAGGTTCACTCGTTCCAGCAGCATTGCGCCCACTTCTTAGACAGCGAGTACATTTATTCGAGCTTATTTCAGTCCATTTTGCGAACCTCGAGTGAATTCGTTCTAGCTGATTAATTCATAGACAGCTGTTTTAACCCTTTAACCAGCTAGAACGAATTAACTCGGTGTTAGCAAAATGGACTGAAATCAGCTGGAACAAATATATAAGTTGTCTAAGAAGTGGGCAGATTGCGTCTGGAATGAGTGAACCTGCGTTTCACTAACCGTTGGTTTCCCTTTAGTTTTGTTATTCAAACTGGTTGAAACTCATTCTTTCTGACTGATTGCCTACGAAATGGGATATAACAATGCCGACGAACCTAAGGAATGAGAGCAGTTTGATTCACTTGTTTCTGTCCAGTGATATGATGCCCGTGTCAGGGGGACTTACTCTTTGCCCATCATGACTTAGGTCATGATTCAGAGAAGCAAAAGACTAGAAACGAGCGCTTATCACTATTGACAGGCGTATGGTCGTTACTGCTGAGATTACAGGAAGAGGGAACTGTTCTGTCGTAGGTTTCTTAAAACCTGGCCGCTATGTGAACATTTCAATTTGGGGCGTTCGAAAAACTTTGGGCACCATTTGAATCAGATATATCCGCCGCTTAAAGGGTTAAATACGCTTCGTGTTACACATCCAGAAATCTCAAAGCGATTTTTATCTATTGACGACTTTTATTTAGCCGCCCCGGTGGCGCAGTGATGGCTTCTGATTATTCGCCATGCGAGGGGTCTGGGTGAGGCATGGATGTTCGTGTTTGTCTTTCGGCACGGGCTCTCATTGTGTTACTTAATCGGCACTGGCTCATTTGGCATACTGTATACCATTTTTTTTATTGAAGGTTTAACGATCACCGTTTTAGGGACGGGCGACTGCTTATAGCCCATTAAGTTGCTCACGGTGGTCGTTAAACGTCCAATAAAAAAATCGTTTAGACCACTGCTCCACAGAAACGTCAGTGTCCCCAAATTAGGAACGGGCTAATGCTCATACCAGTTAGCACGGTGGTTGTTTATTTACCAAAGCCATCCACCAAAAATAAATATAATAGTACACGGTTAAAAATACAAACTTGTGAACATTTTGAACCTTCAGTGACATCTACACAGCACCCTTTTTAATTCGATCTGCCCCGCTGGCGCAGTGGTCTAAGCGATGATTTCGTATCATTCGTCAGAAAGAGGCCCGGGTTCGAATCCCGGTGAGACATGGATGTTGTGTTTGTCTTACGGCCCTGGCTCTCTCCCTTCCCTGGAACCAATGGCCCTAAATTAGGGACGGGCGACTGCTTATAGCCCATTGAGATGCTCACGGTGGTCGTTAAACCTTCAATAAAAAATCGATCTACGACACATTGAGTTCGGCGCGCGGCTGAGTTGTTTCTGATCTCCACTATCACATGACTCACTTGCATCCTGTTCTCGGCCTGCGATGCACGAAATAAAGACTTTTGCTTTTGTTTCTTTGTTTGGAGGTTTAAAAAAATATTTATTTGTCACAGATACAGTAACAGGATGAACAGACCTTTTTGTACAGTATTGCCAGGAAGACATAGACAGTATATTTGGTATACAGAGCAGCAGTGGTCTAAGGTGGCAGGTGGCGCAGTGGTCTAAGCGCTGGCTTATGACCATTCCTCCGAGAAGGGCGCGGGTTCGAGTCCCGTCGGGCATGGATGTTATGTTTGTCTTACGGCACTGGCTCTCACACTTCCCTGGAACCAGTGACCCTAAATTAGAGACTTGCAACTGCTTATAGTTCATTGAGTTGCTCACAGTGATCGTTAAACCCTAAAAAATCGGGAGGACCCCGTTTCTAGGGAAATGACAAAGACAGTGGCGGCGGAAAAGCGCATCACACATGTCCCGAGTCCGCGCCTATCTCTGACGAACAGTTAGAAGGCAGCGCCTCTAACCACTCGGACACGAGAGCAGCAGCTTTGTACTTAGGTGCTTTTTGGGGGGATGAGGGAGGGGCGTTGGAGGTTTAACGACCACCGTGAGTAACTCAATGTGCTATAAGCAGTCGCCCGTTTCTAATTTATGGCCATTGGTCCCAGTAAACGAATGCCGTAAGACAAACACAATGTCCATGCCTCACCAGGATTCGAACCCATAGCCATCTGGGACCTATGGTCACAAGCCAAGGCTTAGACCACTGCGCCACCGCAGCGTCGTACTTAAGTGCAACGGTTGCCGAAATTCAATTTTTTTGCCAACGTGTTATAAATAGCACAAAAGGGTAATCGCCAATATTTTCGCCAAAACTTTTTTTCCCATTGCCAAAATGATTTTTTTCGCAAATTGCAAAGAACGCGATCAGCAGCGCGACCCCTGCTTAGGTGTAACTAAGTTAGCATGAAAATCAGTTACAGAATAGATTCTCAGATTTCTGGATGAAGCAAATTATTTAAACGAATTTTGAATTATTTAAATTTATCTTGAATTTGATTTCCGTTCAGTTAAATTCACAAGCTCATTATTTGGAACGAGATGACTTCGTCTAGCGCAGGAATAGGGTACTTGGAAATTTTCCTTTTAAAACAGTCAAAATGGACGCGAATCAAAAACGAAGACCATGGTTGGGACGTAATGGCATGTCCTTCTGACCGAAAAATGGCATGCTGTCAAAAATGTTAGGGGTAAGTAAAAACCCTTGAATTCTGCAGTAAATAATTCGATTGGAAAGTGAGTTGTCATGAAATGAGGACAAAGGCGTCGTATTCGATAGAGTGGCAAAATTCTGCCTCTCTGTCTCTCTCTAAGAGAGGACGATCAATGGCAGTTGGCGACGGGACAAGAAATCCCTGGGCTGTTGTTGTGTACTAGGGGGTCTCAAAGCGTAAAACGAACGGTTGACGGGGGGGATGGTAGTTTGGCTTCGTAAGGTTTGGAATTTTTGGTCATCTGCCCGATTTTACATCGCGTCTTGGTTCGTATGAGACTGGCGCCAACGACTCTTACTGATGCATCATAGCAGACGTGCGAATGGAATCTCTTTCCTGGGTCACTCGAGTTCAGACAGAATTCAGTCATACAAACCTAAAGCCCTTTGATCGACACATCAGAAGAGGAAAATCAAAGTTTCATTCGCACTCGGTCGCACTGGATCATCAAGCTGCGGGTTTACGACCCAGTATTGATTCCGAACCTCATAGCTCCACGGCCGTAAAGAAATAACAACCCAAACGCTAATCTGGCCATTACAAAAGCTGCTAAGAAAAACATTTATTAACTTTATATAACTACTTGCAAATGATATAAGTATTGCTGAATTCAGTGGGACTAGGATTTTGGTACTAAAACTAAGGAGTTGAAACACAAAACGCCGGACGAAACTTTGACGATCCGAATCAAAACAGTTTGTTACTGAAAAACGAACTAGCACGTCACTCTTTCAAAGTTGTTCCCAACAGCAACAATGTAACAATTAGTGGAATTAGTAAAGTAAGCAAAATATTGCTACTTTATAAATGAAATTTCTTTTTTTTAAATAAGACGAATAAAACCTTCTGCAACCTGTCTCTAAACAGTAACTCGAAACTAGTACTTCTTGGTGGTTTAAGAGCAAGCCTTCTAACTTTTTGTTGGGCTGGATTGGGTTGTAACCCTATTAAGCCTCCCCGGTTGCTTTCAGGGGCACTTGTCTCTGTCTAGTCGTCAGAATTGGACCCTCGTTAAAGTACCGTATGAGGTATGGATAGTGTGCTCGTACTACGGCGATGGTTCTTCCACCTCCCTGGAGTCAGTGCTCCCAAATAAGACCTGCCGGCCCAATTGCGCAGTGGTCAAAGTGCTGTCTTCAGACATTCGTCCGAGATGGGTCAGGGTTTAAATCCCGGTGAGACATAGATGATGTGTTTGTCTTACGCGAGACGGGGTTTCATCCTGATCTCGCGATTTTTCTTTTTTTAGAATAGGTGAACATTATCTTGCCTATTAATTAGAGCAGTAACGGGACTTAGAGAAAACGCCCTTGTAAGGGCGAAGTTCCGTTCAGCCCGCATAGAGACTCTAGCATCAGATTCGGGTACGTCGACGTCGTTCCGGCCCCGCTGATGAAGGGACTCTTTGATCCCTTGTCAGCCCAAAGCCCGAGCGCCCGGATTCTAAGGTTAGACTTGAGTGGGAGAACCCCAGGGCGCCCACTAAGTACTTAGAAGAAATTTGTATCTTTCATCTCTCTCACAGAGATGTCAAGTACCCAGAAGGGTAAAGTGAAACCTAAGGGGTCAGCCCCCAAATCGTCCGGGTCAACCCGGACGCAGAAGGTAGCGGCCGAAGCACTACCAAGCCCTGTCGGCAGTGCTAAAGAGCTTAGCCCCACCTCCGACAACAGCCGGAAGGTGAAGCCCAATGCCAGGAGAAAACCGTCAAAGACGCTTCCCCCAGCGAAGGGCTCTAAAGCCGCTACACCAACGAAGGGAGCCTCACCCTCGACTGAGCCTTCTCAGTCAGCTCGTGGTGTAAGCACGCCCTTGCCACCTCCGCCCATGGCAAGGAAGGGTATAACACCACCCCAGCCCGAACCTGTTCGGGCTCTTGAGGGATCGTCTGCTGATCCTCCAGAGTCACCTCTGGAGGACAACCAGCATCCCAGGACACCCCCGGTGCTAACACCAGAGGCTTTCTTGGGCCGCATTTTCACCCGCATTGAGGAAGTAGAGTCCGTTCTCAAGGACTCGCGGGTCACTTCCTCAGGGAGAGAAAAGGTGAAAGCGGCCCTGAAGAGTATTAAAGAGGCTTGTTTGGAACAAGCAGATCGAGCGGCTTATCTTGAAGGCAGGCTGTCCGTTCGGCAGGAGTCGAGCTGCAAAGCCGACGCCAAAGTGGTTTCCTACGCCGAAGTGGCTAGGAAAGGGGCTAACACGGCGAAAGGGTCTTCGCCCGCCCCGATTGGGAATAAAAATAAGAAAAAGTTGGGAGACAGAAGACACGTGCTTTTGGTCTACCCGGCAGTAGAGAGTGCGTCCTCAGAGGACACGAAGAAGACCCTGAAAACTGCAGTCAACCCAACTAAACTGCAGATAGGGGTCAAGAGCATTCGGACCATTAGGAAAGGTGGGGTCGCGGTGGAGTGTTCCCATCCCGGGGAGCTCGACAGCCTTTCCCAGGAGTTGAGTAGCAACCCGTTGACCAAGGATTGCACACTCCCCACGGCCCCACGAAAGAGACACCGGTTGATAGTCTATGGGGTCGACAGGGATCTCTCAGGGAAAGAGTTCAAGGAGGCTGTTCGCGGGCAGAACCCAGAACTCGAGAACGGGTTTAAAGCCTGTTTCCCCATAAAGGGCAAGGGAGGTAGGGTCCACTGGGTGGCAGACGTGGAGCCCAAGGCCTTTAACACTTGGGTGAGGCGGAAGACACTGAACTTGGGTTAGTCAGTGCTCCGCCTAAAGGAATTTTTGCGGGAGGTCAGGTGCTTTCGGTGCAATGGCTTCGGCCATTTCCGAAACAACTGCCCCGAGTCAGAAGCAAGGTGTGGCAATTGCGGTGAAGTTGGGCACCAGCACCACCAGTGTGCAGCCGCACCGAAATGCAGCAACTGCACTGCTGCGAATGCCAAGTTCCGCCTGAAGCTGGACGTCTCTCACTCCAGCTTCAGTAAGACGTGTCCCAGTCTTATTAGGAAACTTGAGCAAAGGAAAAGCCGGGTCAACTATGGTTGACAGATGGTAGTACCCTCGGAGGTACGTTGCTCTCGATATTGAGCTTTTGGGTCTATTGACCAAGGTGTTTTTTGATGTCCCTGGCCAGGGGTCATCACCACAGCACTGGCCCTAGCGCTGTGGACTATGTAAATATTTCTGTGTGAACAATGTGTTTTCAGTGCCTGAATATTTGTGAGAGGGGTGCATGAGACCCTCATAGTGTAATGTGAATGTAATATTTGGTTGGATATGATACCAAATAAAGGACTTTTGTCCCAAAAACTCGCGTTGGCAGGCGATCTCCCGGCCACGAGATGTGGTAATTATCGAAAAGTTGCTTGCCCCAACTGCCCATAGCACGTCGCACACACGGGTTGTGACAGAAGGGTGTAAGGTACCGGTCCCGTGGAGAGGCAGATCCCCACAGGTCTCTAGACCGAATCTGTCTGAGTGGAAGACTGTGGTTTCCGGTGACTGACGGGCTAGCTGTCGGAACGCCGTTAAGGATCCTATTAATCCCAAACTATTCGAGAGAGTTCTGCATTTCCCCGCGAGGTCTACACTAAGACGGTGCAGGTAAAGTCATCAGCCTAGGTTACGGCACATGGATGTTGTGTTTGTCCTACGGCACATGGATGTTGTGTTTGTCTTTCGGCACATGGATGTTGTGTTTGTCTTAAGGGACAACTGAAAGATGGACTTTCGTCTGTTTTCCTACAGCTTCTCCTAAATGGTGTTATTCGGATAAATTTCTCAATCAGGTATTTACGGAACATGGAGTATCCCCGGCATATTTTGATAGCTTTCATTTGAAACCTATCAGTTGCGGTTGTACAGACATAGTCGCCATCATTTCTATTTGCTTTGGGAATGTCTAGAACTAATTAACACCAGAAAAGAGTTTTTGTCAGGTAGTAAGTGTCGAAACATCAGTGATCTTCTGGGGTCGACAAGCAACAGGACAAGAATTTCACGGAAAATGAAGTATATTTCGGAGAACGAGTCTTCAGGTCTTCGGTTTCCGAGTTTGAAGCAGATGCTCTTCAGTTGGAGAGTTCGGAAGAATCGTATTCGAATTCGAGTAATTAAGAACGACTTTTGGAAGTGTTGGGAGGATATTTCCGGATGGCCTATATTCGGGCTCAAAGTTGTTTTAGTTTGAGTTCAAGTTATTGTGGAAGTCCCTCTTTAGATTCATTACTTCGGGTTGAAGATTTTTGTTAGACTGCGGTTTGAGTCTTTTTCTTTGGATCTCCAGGGATGACCGTTTGTTTGAATTGTTCAATTTTTCCATTGATTTTGGTTTTGTTTTTATTTCAGATAGAAGTTCTTCTCTGATTCAAATTGTTAATTAACGTGCAAAATTTTCACTTAATGAAAAGTATTACCATCTTTTGCCCGATCCCAAAGAATGACCGGGATATGGTTAGAACGGAGGACAGACATGGAATTTACAGCATACCGTTGAAGGCAGTGGATCAGATCTACATTGGATCTACAGTTTGGAATCTGAAACTTCGACTGCAGGAACATCAATACAATTTAAAAACAGGATCGACAGCTACAGCATTATTACGTACTGTTATTAATGGAACTCACCGCCCAGATTGGAATAATGTTACCATCTTGGCCACCGCAAACACGGAATTTTTAACATTATTTACAGAAAGTCTGTATATTGATGACAATAAAGAACTGTACTGTAACGATGATCAACCAAGCTATATTCCTTTACCGTGAAAAATGCTCATGTCGACCAACGTTGAAGACGAACATAATTAATTTGACAACATTTATGTGGTATAATCAATAATTACCAACTAATGCGAACTTTTTTGGCGCATGCGCATTGACGGATGATAAACGTCACGCTACCTCTTAGCCTTAACCTGTATACTGTATATATTGTACTCATTTAAGCTCCTTCATTTGTGGTGCACTAACGCATCTGAAGATGGACACCGCAGCGGATCCGAAAGATATTTTGCTTTTAACTTCATGATGTGTAACGTATATTCTTCTTCTTTTTTTTTTTTTTTTTTTTGATTGGAGGTTTAACGACCACCGTGAGCCACTCAATGGGCTATAAGCACTCGCCCGTCCCTCCCTAATTTAGGGTCACTGGTTCCAGGGAAGGGAGAGAACCAGTGCCGTAAGACAAACACAACATCCGTGTCTCACCGGGTTTCGGACAGAGGCCATCGCTTAGACCACTGCGCCACTGGGGCGGCGTATATTCTATTTTAACTTTCCTTTTGAGTTTCTTTTCCTATGTGAAATTTGAGTTCGTTCTCTTAGACATTTTCAACCCTTAACGTTATGTCTTTTCCCTTAAAAGAGAATAATGTTGGCAACACACTGAGGTCGGAACAAGAGTGACGTATGCATGTGATAAGAACGTTAGATAAAAAGACGATGCAGAGGTTGCTTTGTGTGTGGAGATGTTAGATTGTTAATGAGTTTTGACTGTAAACTTCTTGACTAAGATATGTAAACTGGTGTGTTTTCGATTTCGTCTAATGTTGCTGGACCAATAAAAAGTTGACGTAAGTTGGACTTCTGTATATGTTCCGTCTGGCCTTTGTAAAAGCCTTACTCTAACGTGAGCTATCCGGCACAATTAGTTGCATCGCATTTACCCTTAGTTTAACATCTATTCAGCCGGAAATCTTACATAACGTAGAAGGGGCTACGTTATAGATGTTTTAATGATTTTAAGAATAAATAGTCTTTTAAAATGGTCATCAAGTTGAATTTATATTGTATTCATCATTCTTTTTGGATCGTACAAAAGACGATCCCAAAGAATGATGAATTAAGTCACTTAATGCAAAGTTTTAACTTTGCAATTTTGTTTCAATAACGTGTTTGTCGTAAATTATTGGAAATTGTATCTATGTACTATTTAGTTGATGTGTTGTAACTATTTTAATGAATGTCATGTTGTCACACAGAAATGTTGTCACACAGAAATATGGTGTTCTGTTTTTGATTGTTATCTGTATTGAGGATATTTTAACATAACAGTTTTAAAATTGATACTTTGTAATTTTAACTGATAAATTGCAATGTGAATAAATTGTTAGTAATTTAGAAAAGTATTATTAATTGAAATTTAATATTATTATCCTTTATCTGTTTCCTGAGAATGGTTCGAATTGGATATTTGTGAACATGTTGAAATGTACTTCTTGGAATGTTTTGTTATCGACTGGTTGAAGATTTCTGAATTGTCTTTCAGAAATGTGATGAATGATTTTCTTGAGTGTAATAAAAAACCGAGTTGGTTCCAGAGTCAGTGATATTCTCCCAGGTAGGATGAGTCTTTCGAATAGATAAATAAACGGAGGTAGTTTCGTAATAGATTATTAAGGAAGTTTTATTAATCCCCGTAAAGTTATGATTAAAAGGCAACACTGGTTAATAATATCAGTACTTACAGCACTGGCTCTCTCCCTTCTCTGGAACAGGTTACCCTAAATTAGGGACCGGGGACTGCTTATAGCCCATCGAATTGCTCACGGTGATCGTTACCCCCCCCCCCCCCAAAAAAAGAAATCAGACACTGGCGACTGCTTCTAGACCTAAGAGACACTCGTGGTGATCGCTAACCCTCCCCGAAAGTAAAACAGTAATGCATAGAGGTTGTTTTCGTCCTTATGGTTGTTCTCTTATCGCTTCCCTTGCTCCAGTATTCCCAGATTAAGGACCTGCCAATTCTTTCGAACTTAATGTTTAGCCAGAGTCCTTTAGCATTAAGGAATGCATCGGCGGAAAACTTGGCACTCTTTCAGTATTTTAAATTGGCGAGGAAGTGCATTGTTTTTCTGCTGACTAGCAAACGATAATTTCAGCTGGTTCAATGTAATATTTACTGAGCTTTAAGAAGATTTATTCATATTCGAAAAGATAAGATACACGGGATAGGATGGAGATGGACGAGATCTTTAGCGTTACGTCACATCCGTCATTCAACTTGCTACGATTACTTAAGGTCAGTGCCGGATTTAAGGCTTTTGGGGCCCTAGGGAAAATTTTCTATGCGCCCCCCATCCCCCTTACCTGGCTACCCATATTTGAATTGGCTTCTATAAGATTTTCTAATGGACTTATCTTTAAGTTAAAAATATAATAATTAGTAGTATAATTTTATTGTTATATAAGTATTATTTAAATAAAAATTATTTTGATTTAACTTGTTATTAAATTAAAGGTTATAAAAAAATATTTGTAAACATAGTCAAAGAGGTTCATGCTTATCGAGGGACAACACTTTACATTTTAAATGCGCTCTTTATCGCATATTCAAAATGTAAAGAATTACACTTTACGTCGAATACGCTCTCTATCGCACTCGTACGAACACGGGCGTGCTGCCAATAGAGCTATTATTACGTTCTGATTTCTTTAGTTATCGTTCAAGATGAAATAAAAAATTACCACTACTTTATTTTATTCAAGTAAATTAAAATAACGGTAGCTCCCTTTTCTAAGTTTTTCTGTTCCATGCTCTCCGTTTTTCCGGATTCTACACCTGGGGCCCTCTAGAGCCTAAGGCCCCTATGCCGCGGCCTGGTTGGCCTAGTGGTAAATCCGCCGCTGCTTAAGATGGTTCCACCTAAAATCTCTGCCTTCTGTTTCCAATGGTAAAACTTCTGTACATATTTTCTTCGCAATTAATGTATTCTCAAGGACGAAAATTTGCACATCGATAAAACTAACTTATAGCATGGGATACTTAATACTCGCTAAAACATAACCATAATTATATTAAAAAGCAATCATTTCTCTTTGAGTAATGTTCAGACCTGTTAATAGACGACGCGACCTGTACATTGATGACGTCAGTAGACAAACAAATGTTGGATTGCTTAATTATGGTTATGTTTTAGCAAGTATTAAGTATCCCATGCTATAAGTTAGTTTTATCGATGTGCAAATTTTCATCCTTGGGAATGCATTAATTGCGAAGAAAATATGTACAGAAGTTTTACCATTGGAAACATAAGGCAGAGATTTTAGGTGGAACCACCTTAACATCAAGAACAATGTTCAGCCTGAAATATCTTCCACGCAGTAAGCGTTTTAGATTAAAATTCTCAAACCCCTAATTAATTTTCATAAATCAAAAATCACTTACCTACAAAAATAATAATAAATAAATAAAATTCGGGCTCTCAAAAGTCAAAACAACACTTTTCTTAAATGCCGTTCGCCTCCTTCTAAGTTCGTCTCATCGTCATCATTCTCAAAGGCTTCTTGCAAAGCAGCCTCGTACGAGCCGATAGTGAACGCGAGAATGCGGATTAAAGATTTTCCCACGCCGAGAAGGAGGAAGATATTGAGTCTTTTCTCAAAACAACACATCAGCGCCAGCCAATCACAGCAAACCGCAACCAAGTTCATTGTACTAACTAATGCACCTATGCTATAAAATAAAAATTTTAATTAATGAAATGTTTTTAATATTTTTTTTGTTTGAAATCAATTGCAAAAGAACGGTGATAAAAATGGAGTGATTAGAAAAATAAAGGTTCTAATCCAAGTTCCAACTTGTACTACATTAGTTAGAGAAGCTGAGAAAATAAATTTTTTTGCCCAAGTGGTTTTGCTGCCTGCCCAGCTCATTGGGTTAGGCGCGCATTGCCCACGGCCTCTTAGAGGTAATATAACTCAAGAATAATGCATCTTCACACAAACAGATGGGTACAAAGGAAGTAATTAATCCCTTTACCGAAATACAGAGTGTTTATAAATGAAGTATACAACTTCAGTATGCTATTAATAAAATACGATAGAATAAAACTTACTTTAAACGTCAAGAGACGTGGCAAGTGCTAAAGTTTGTGAAGTCAGATGATAGATGCCGCCAGGTGTCTCATGCAATGAAAAATCTCGATCTTTAAACCACCATTTTCCAGGGCGTTCGATTGGTCGTGGAGGTCTAACGACATGGCCACCCCGTTTTCCTGATATTACCCCATGCGATTGTTTTTCTTTGGGGCTTTATTAAGTGTACAAGAATAAGGTTACATCTATCACTGAACTCAAAACCGCATTACTGACATAACAGAACGCAAATAAATGCCCAGTTATCTATTCTTGACCCTTGAAGAGAAGCCAGGCATTAAATACTTCAATGAGAATTTAGAGTTTTTAAATGAACACTTTTGCTCTAGTTCGGAACTCCAGTCAAATTCAAAGTTTTAAAATTATCTATATAAAATATATACCCAGGAGATTTCACTCGTCAGCAACTTTTCTCGTCATCGGCACACACACCAATATTCATCCAGCTGGTCTTTCGTCCAATCACATCTCTCTCTCTCTCTCTCTCTCTCTTAAAGAACAGTGATTCTAAGCTACCAGTCAACAAGTTACAGTGGAGTGAGGTACCGTATGCTGTCGGCTAATGAGCGCTAACGCTTTCCTCAGTTTAAGAGGCGCTCGCCACTCTGTTTATTTCGCCCTGGTCTCTCATGCTATAATTACATCGTGATCTTGAGAACACTTCTGACCCATAATCGCTGAAATAAGCCATGCAAGTATAATTAACACACACACTTGACGTGGACCGGGAACATCAAACAGAGGTCATCTCTCTTTCCACGTTTTATAAGTGAGTCACGGAAAAATTATCATTGGCAGCCACCGGGAATCGAACCCAGGGTCTTCCAGTTACACACCTGATATACGGGAATTGGAAGACCCTGGGTTCGATTCCCGGTGGCGGCAAATGCGGATTTTTCCGTGACTCACTTATAAAACGTGGAAAGAGCGATGACCTCTGTTTCATGCAAGTATAGCTCTGCAGGTGACGCGAAAGTGCCAGCGGAGAGTATAAGGCAGGATGTTGCAGTTTTACAGCGGTTCGAGGCAGGTGAGCGTCAGATGGTTGTAAGTCGGGCTCCAAGCCGAGGTGCGTCTAACACTATAGCAATTCTAAACAATGCTGAGAAGATAAAGACATCAACCAAGTCCAAAACTCAATTAACTGCAACGAAATCTGACATGTTCGAGCAGTAATTTGTTGGAGACGATTAAATTATTGTTGAAGACATGGCAGAATCAATTCCATATGTTAGTTTGTCAGCTTCGCATTTTGGAGTAGATAAAGAGCATTTTAACTACTGTAAAAACAGTTCAAGGATCAATGGGAAAACAGCCATCCGTGATTGGTTCACCAGGTTTAAGCAACTCCACAGCACAAAGTCAAAGGTGAGGAATAAAGTGCTGATCACCAATGATGTTTGAAATCCCTACCAAGCAAAAGACAATAATCAGTCATGGTTGCAGTTCTCCTTATCTTGTCTTCAATTTCGATAAAAAAAAACAGCTTTTCTTATATGCAGATATTAATAAAATAGAAGAGAAGCGTGCATCAGCGTTTAAAGCTACCAAGGATCGTCTCACTCTACTTCTGGACGGTAAGACTTCGCGGAATATTAGGTTGAAAGCATTGCTTATTTATCATTTAGTGACATTCCGATCAGTGAGTGAATGTGTATGTACTATAAGGAGCACGTGCCTGTCGTCTGGAAGATAAAGAAGAATTGCCTGTGCGGCCAGAGACGTCTTCCTGCAGTGAAGCATTATTACGAGGAAAATGGTCTGAAATGCACAGCATTGTTTGCGCTCGTAATGCCACCTGGCCACATGGTTAAAAACCTACGGAATTAAGTACTTGTGAAAGTTGTCTTTCTTCCATCAAATATGACTCCACTCATTCATCGGATGGATCAGAATGGCATGTCAAAATTGAAGCTCCTCTATCTGCGACACATGTCGAGCAAACACGAGGAAAAGATCAGCAGTCAAATAATGGGGATTGATGAAAGTTTTTTCGACATTATGAAGGGTACCAAAGACATCACCGCAAGCTTGGAGCAAGTGACCAGTAACTAGATAGTAACTAGCTGGAAGATATTATGATTGGAGACATATCTAAACTTCAAGGCGTTTGAAGGGAACGAAACAGCGATTGCTGATGGCAGCTTTTATCTCGTCAACCAACAATAACTGGAAGAAGTTTGGCATCGAAAATGTGCAGGAGCTACTGCAGTCTCACTAACGAAAGGGTGATAGAGCTGAAAAAACAGCACTCTGAGGATGCAGATGTCTCCACAGAGGATGCACCCAGAAGAAACCTCATCACACGAATTTGGACAGAGAGCGTCAATAAGATCATGGGTGACGTGTATCTCTTCACTTAAACATGATGCACAATAAGATCAAAGGTGACGTGTATCTCTTCACTAAACATGACGCAGCATTACTGTAATTTTTTTCTTTTGGACTGGGGGTTTCACGACCACCGTGAGCAACTCAGTGGGCTATAAGCAGTCGCCCGTCTCTAATTCAGGGCTACTGGTTCCAGGGAAGGGAGAGAACCAGTGCCGTAAGACAAACGCAGCATCTATGCCTCTCTCCTGGATTCGAACCCTGTCCCTTCAAGGATGAATGACCATAAACCAGTGCTTAGACCACTGCGACACCCGGGAGGCCATTACAGTAAGGAGCACTGTTGTTGATCTGCTTCAAAGAAGTGCTCCGGACGAAACTTGCGAAGAGGCAATCAACCTTTGATTCTCTCTTCAAGAAGAAGATATTAATTATGTTGCAACCTGGCCCATCGTTTCCTGCAAGTATTAACTATGTTTTTATTCCAGCGCTGCCAAGTTCGCCATGTTCAGGTTTCGCTATGTGTGTCTGTGTGTGCACCGATGAATGCAATGCGCTTAGTTCCTTCATTAAGTTTTCCTTTCATTATTATTCCTTTGACCCAATACATCCATATTTATGAAATCATTATTATCATCTGTATTATTGCTAGAGTAATGCAATAAACTCCTTATATGTTAGGCTACCGAGAACTCATCTCCATAGAGACTATGGCATAATCACACTTTATAGTGATGATTCAGTTAAGGTTCCCATTTTCACGAACGCATCTCCCCGGCTAAACGGAGTACCCCTGCATCAGAAAGTTCGTCATTTAAGGCAGTCCACTGCCGCCCTGGGTGACGCAGTGGTCTAAGCACTGACTTCTGATCATTCGTGCGAGGAACCAGTGGCCCCTAAATTAGGGACGGGAGACTGCTTATAGCCCATCGAGTTGCTCACAGCTGTTGTCAAACCCTCAATACAAACCAAAATGACAGTCCAAACGTTGCTTTTGAGGATCATTTTGAATTTGTGTAGCTACGTGCTTCTAAGAAATGCTCGGTCTGTGTAATTATCAAGTTTGTTCCTAACAAAGAGATTATTTATTCTGTTTAATGAAAAGCGACACTTGTAAAGTAACTGAAATTCGAAGTGATTGTTGTGTTCGTATATAATGAATGCCCCTATCCCTGCAGGTAGTCTGGTGACTCTGTTTCTGAGCACTGATGATGTCACTGGGAAGACAGCACCGTGAAAGTACACTAGCTCCGGGGGAAGAAGATATTTAAATACAGCTTATTCGTATGGCTATGTCATTACTGCTTTTTGGAATGTCTCATCTTCCGAACTCAAGCATAAAGATAATTTACGGTGTCCTTCATTACAACGCTTTTGTTAATTAAGCTTCTTGGACAACTTTGTAGAACCAACAATTCTACAAACCTGTAAATTAAACGCTGAGCAATATGCAAAGTAGTCGATGTGTTTTCATCTTATCAATTACTAAACCGACGGGCGACGAAACAAGGACTCTTCTGGCAAAACAACGTCGCCTACGTAATGAACAGTGTTTCGGCATGGCGTGGTAACAACGTCTTTATTCAAGAACGTTTAGTCCTTTATGGGTTCCTTACTTAGAGAATGGATGGATGCCCTTGAAATCGCGAGCAAGACAGCTTGAGGTAGACGAAGTCCAGATTTCAGCGAAACTAGAATGAGACGAAGTCCGGATTTCAACAAAACTACTCAGAGCTGGCTTTGATAATAGAAATGCAAGCTCAGTGTATTTCCATAGGCAAGGTGACGTACAAGGTTTGGTGAAATAGCATCCAGCCTAGGGGTAAGAAAAACCCCTTAAGGAATCCATTGTGTTTCTGTCTCAATTACCTTCAAAGTAGGCACTTCCTGACACTACCCATTTGTTCCACAGGTCTGTCCATTATTCATAACAATCATTTAAGTCCCGTTTAAGAATCGTGCTGGGTCTCGTTCTTCTTAATCTCCTCTGCGCCTTCAAGTCTTCTCTTCTTCAAAGGAATTTTCAACTTCGGGAGCAGCCAAATGTCACAAGGAGCAATGTGTGGAGAGTATACTGCTAAGCTCACTTGTGGGATCTGGTGTTTGACCAAAACGGCCTTTCCACCCCAGTGGCGCAGTGGTTTAAGCGTTGGCTTCTGACCATTCGTTCGAGTCGGGTCCAAATTCGAATCATGGTGAGGCTTTGATCTTGTGTTTATCTTGCGGCACTGTCTCTTTCTCTCTTCCCAGGAACCAGTGACACTAAATTAAGAACGATGCGACTGCTTAGGGCTCATTGAGGTGCTCACGGAGGTCATTAAATCCCCAAACAAACAAAAAAAAGGCCTGAATGAGCTGAGACGAATGGTCAGGGGCATAGTCATGGTGCAGCTGCTAATCACCTTCCCCGGTAGCACAGTAATGTCGAATCGACATCAATTTTCGGTTACCAGGTCGATATTACGTCAAGGCATAGTTTTCGACGTAAAATGAATGAGACGGAACGTCAAGAAAAATCATTACTTTGAATTTCAGAATACATGTAGACGGTTTTACGCAGTTTATCCCTTTAGTTCCATTAGTTCGAATAATCGATGTTTTTATGCGATCTGTAAGCATCGCGCGCATGCGCCTTTGCAACCAGTACGCTAAACAAACTTTTTGGTTGCTGGGGTGTTAATCAGTTGTATAATTTCTGTTGTAAGACGAGATTCTTACCTGTCTCCTTTTTCGCCGGTAAGTTAAAAGTTTCTTGTTTTTTTTTCTTAAGTATGTTCATAAGAAGTTGAGTCTCGTTCCTTTAAGTAGAATTACTTTTTAAGATAAATGATTTGTACGTACGCATATCCCAATTAGGGATAGGCCTAGCGCGATGCTGACAGATTACCAAAAATTACGTGAAAATTTTGAGAATTATGTTCCTTTCGAACGCGTCCGAAAAGACTTGGACGTTGAAACCATAGAAGAAAAAATTATACGATCCTTTAATCGTAGACAGCGTCATAGAATCGTACTACAAATACGAATACATTCTTCGTTCTATGCCACTATTAAAAGTTTAGAATTTCATGTTTCAACATCTAAATTGTAGAGTAAACGTAGATTAGACATTACAACAGTACTAGAATCGATGACTAAACTGCGTAATATCGACGTAGAATCGACGTCTACAATACATAGCAACGATGTATATGTTTCTCTCAAAAGGTCGAATCTTCGTCTACTGTTGACTTGATACCGACTTAATAGGTTTAAAATTCGACGTCGAAAAGACATAACAAAAGTGGACATGGATCATATTCGACGTTTCATATCGATCAAAAATTCGACGCCGAATGGAGGTAATGTTTCTCTCAAAAGGTCGAATCTTCGTCTACTGTTGACTTGATACCGACTTAATAGGTTTAAAATTCGACGTCGAAAAGACATAACAAAAGTGGACATGGATCATATTCGACGTTTCATATCGATCAAAAATTCGACGCCGAATGGAGGTAATGTTTCTCTCAAAAGGTCGAATCTTCGTCTACTGTTGACTTGATACCGACTTAATAGGTTTAAAATTCGACGTCGAAAAGACATAACAAAAGTGGACATGGATCATATTCGGCGTTTCATATCGATCAAAAATTCGACGCCGAATGGAGGTAATGTTTCTCTCAAAAGGTCGAATCTTCGTCTACTGTTGACTTGATACCGACTTAATAGGTTTAAAATTCGACGTCGAAAAGACATAACAAAAGTGGACATGGATCATATTCGACGTTTCATATCGATCAAAAATTCGACGCCGAATGGATGTAATGTTTCTCTCAAAAGGTCGAATCTTCGTCTACTGTTGACTTGATACCGACTTAATAGGTTTAAAATTCGACGTCGAAAAGACATAACAAAAGTGGACATGGATCATATTCGACGTTTCATATCGATCAAAAATCCGACGCCGAATGGATGTAATGTGCTACCGGGGTTGCTGCCACAGCACAGGTCTCTTCCGCCGCACTGCATCTCGTAGGCGACGGAGAACTGTCTTGTATTACTTCTTGTTCTCAGTTTGACCTGCTGGAACCTATTCATGATGAACAACGCCTTGATGGTCAAAAATACCATCAGCTTGATTTTGATGGTGGACCTTCCGCCTTAAGTGAGACCTTGGGGACCCTCGACTCACTGGTACGATTGGGCTAATTATTTAAAATGTTTCAGCTGATGTATGGCCGAGTTTGTGACAAACTTTGATGCAGATTTTCAGCTCAGCTCGCTCTGTCATTGCGGCACAAGAAGATAATGCAGACGGGCACGAAGTACTACACTGCCAGGCACCAAATGAGCCAGCCGACAGCCTGGCAAAAATTCACGCATGCGCGCTGAAGTCCAAGCTCGCGCGCCACTTAGTCGCGTCACCGTGCTCTGTCTAGCTTAGAAGAAAAAAATGTGCGGTCAGGTACTTCTTCATGAGGCCTCAAGTACTCCTACAATAAACACTGGAGCACGAAAGGGACACGTACTGTCCCATTGATGAGCTGCGATTCTTCTTTCGTAGACTAAAACATTACACCGGATTCAAGCAATAATTGCTGGAACAAATACACTATCTACCAACAAGTAATTGGACACCCCTGCAATCGACGATATCTGCGGTCCTGATACACGTCACGGCCGCCGTTAAATATCGTGTGGGAAACAACAACGCAACCAGTCGCATGCAAGATGCCACGCAGTTCGGAGCTCTCTGATTTCGAAGAAGGTGTAATCGTCGGGTATCACAGAAATGGCCGATCCATACGTGACATATCCAGCGAGTTAAAGTACCCAAAATCGACAGTGGCCTACGTGATTGGCAAGTGGAAGATAACAGGGACAGGTGACTGTCGGAATGTTCCCCGACCCGGCAGACCCACAAAACTCGGAGTTAGAGACAGACGGGTGCTGGCCAGAGAAATTCGGAAGAACCGCACCAAATCGATGGGCCACATCCCCGAGGAGTTTCAACAGGCATCCGGGAGTGTTCTTTCGATGTATACCATCCGCAAGGAATCCCATCTGCTCGGTTATCATGGACGTGCTGCCGTCCACAAGCCTTTGATCACCAAGTCCAATGGCGCTGCTCGGCTAACGTGGTGCAAAGAACGTCGACAGTGGACCGTTGAACAGTGAAAACAGGTTCTCTGGAGGGACGAATCAAGGTTCACCCTCTACCGTTCGGATGACAGGGTCTGGGGTTGGCGACTGCCAGGAGAACGCCTCCTGCCGGAATGTATTGTGCCAACTGTGAAGTTCGGCGGCGGTGGAATTATGCTATGGGGGTGTTTCTTCTGGTATGGCACGGGATCCTTGGTGGCAATTCCTGGTAAACTCAACGCCGAGACCTACTGCACCATTTTGGATGACCATGCGCTTCCTACGTTGCGGCAGTTTCACGGGGTGGACCCATGTTACTTTCAGGATGACAATGCCACCTGTCATGTTGCGAGGTCCACCATGGCTTGGTATGGTGACAATGGGGTTAATCGAATGGACTGGCCTGCGCAGAGCCCGGACCTTAACCCTATCGAGCACCTCTGGGACGAGTTGGAGCGTCGACTTAAGGGGTGCCTCCACCGTCCGAAATCGGTGAAGGAACTGACCTGTCTTCTCCAAACCGAGTGGAAGAAAATACCGCTAGCCGTCGTACAACGCCTGGTTGAGAGTATGCCCCGGAGGGTCGCAGCTGTAATCGCCGTTCGTGGAGGCTCCACCAACTATTGAAGGTGAATAAACTTCGTTTTCCTTTGCTATCACAGGTGTCCAATTACTTGTTGGCAGATAGTGTAGTTTGTCCCCAGCAATAGTCTATATTTGTTCCACCTCGGCATGCACACCACAATGATGAAGTTGTGGACAAGACACCACAAAATGAAGCACGCAGATGATGCCTTAACAAGTAAATTAATAGTAAAACAAATTACAAAGCGTAAACACGTCAACAATGGTTATTGAATATTTATCTGTCGCCCCGGTGGCGCAGTGGTCTAAGCGATGGCCTCTGATCATTCGTCCGAACGGGGTCCGGGTTCGAATCCCGGTGAGGCATGGATGTTGTGTTTGTCTAACGGCACTGGCTCTCTCCCTTCTCTGGAACCAGTGACCCTAAATTAGGGACGGGCGACTGCTTATAGCCCATTGAGTTGCTCACGGTGGTCGTTAAACTTCCAATCAAAAAATAAAAAAAATATATTTATCTTGAAGCGACAGCGTAATGTCGTTTTCAGAATCTCGTTTAACTTGCTAATCTTTACATCGAAGATACCTAACTCACTTAATACATGCAACATCTTGTTAGCACGTCTTTTGTAAAAAATGATCGCGCTTATGTATCGGTTTGTCCGTCCTTCCGTCTGTGGGCGCCGTGTCTCTGCAACTATTAATACGATTTCAAAAATTCCTTTTGCATTGAGGTGCTTGGAACATGCGAATGACGATCATTCATCTCAATTTTTATTACGATGTACAATTGCGCCGTTAGAGGGCGTAAATGCAGATGATATCGAATTCAAAATACATTTTATTCCATATATTTGCTTCTAAATATCCGATAGAAAAAAATTATTTTACCTTTCGATTCCATTTTGTCGAAGAGGTATAGTTAGTTACCTTTTCAAGTTTCGCATCGATTTTCCGCTGTAGGGCGTAAAAGTAAATTGCAGTTTTCCCGATATCTCTACTTCTGCAACTCCAATTTGAAATTTTTTTCTTCAGCGGATACAGCTCTTGATGGGAAATCTTTTGCATAGAATTTCTAATTTTTGGTAAAGAATGGTTTAACCACCAGGGGACGTAAGTGTTCATTTCTGCTTCTGATGTATTTGACACAAAATCTCAGCTTCTAAAGCCTCGATTGAAAACATTCTTTCGTGAACCGATGCTACTCACGTCGACAAACCTTTTCGGAATAGTTTTTTCTTAAAATATTGCATGGTTTCTCGGCCAGGGGGTGTAGATTTATACCTTATTTTTGTCAATACATCTGCTTCTAATGGTCCGATTTGAAAAATTCCTTCTTTGTTGGATAGTGTTTCCGGTGCAAAATGTTTTTCATATAATTTTCAAAGATTTTCAAAAAATTCATAGATTTTCCCCTAGGGGGCGTTAAGGATATTTCCCCTGATATTTCTGCTTCTAAAACTCCGATATGAAACATTTTTCCTGTATCGCATACAGCTCCTGATGGGTACTGATTTTCATATAATTTCTAATATTTGGTAAAGAATGGTTTGGCCACCAGGAGACGTAAGTGTTAATTTCTGCTTCTGATGTATTTGCAGCAAAATCTGAGTTCCTGAAAACTCGACTGAAAAATTCTTTCCCGGACTGATACCGTTCACATAGAAAAAACCTTTTGAAAATGCCTTCGTCTTAAAAAATGCATGTTTTTTTCACAAGGGGGCGCAGATGCGTATCTTATATTTGTCGATATCTATGCTTCTAACAGTCCGATTTGAAAAATTCTTTCTATGTTGGAGAGCGTTTTCGCTGCGAAATATTTCTCATATAAGTTCAATTTTTTTAATGCACAAATCTGCAACCAGAGGGCGTAAGTTCACGATTCCGTTTACAACAGTATCTGCGGGATTAAGAAACTTCTTTCTTCGGTCATATACTATTGCTTTTCCAGCCGGTTCCATTGACTTTGAATAGCTTTGATAAATTTAATTCGCGTCAGAACGGATTCAAAAGACGTACTCATTACAACCAAAAATTCGGTGTCATCTTTCTTGTTTATATCCCTGTCGGCTTGACCCGATTAACTGCCAGAGATACCAAAAGTAACGAAAACTCTTAGGAGTTCTGCCGTAACGTCAATTTCGAAAAGTATAATGAGTGATACCCAAAAATTTACGTACGAGAGAGTAAACGAAATCGGAAAGTTAAATAGGTCATACACGTCATATAACCGGAACTTTAACATCAAGAAGTGATGCAACTGGATCACAAATATCTGGAAACCAAATAACTGGTACATTTATATATGTATGTACATACCAAGCGTAGACAAAAATATCCGAGGCTGCTACACATTGTATGATTTTTCAGTGAAGCATTTCGAATTCTGCAGTTAAACTAAACTATCCATCAAGAAAGTTATTTTTCTTTTATCCCCAAGTAGTTAACTTTTTACTCTATGCTTAAGTCGACTGTGTGTGAATAACCTCTTTAACTCCATACACTCTGAAGTAAAAACTTCTGGCTCTGCTAGCTGTCACAGAGATGTTGCAATGGCTTTACTTGACATTTTTTTCATGTCTTTCAGTGTATGACGTTTTTGTAGAACCACAGAAGTCAACTACTTATAGGTCTCATCTATGTATTTATTGCGTGCGCGCGTGAGTGTGTGTGTAGTGTGTAACATTCCGAGTTTTTCGACTCTCGTAGGTATCTAAAGGCTAAAAGGAGTCGTTCATATCTAATTTAAAGTCACTGGTTCAAAGGAAGGGAGAGAAGCAGTGCTGGAAGGGCACATACAACATTCATGTCTTCCTGAGAGTTTCGAACCCAGACGTAGCGTTAAGAGAATTAAGAAACCTGAACCCTACACCACTCGACCACTGGGGAACTAACTATATGTATTAATTTAAAATATACGCACGTAGTAGCTCGTAACGTACATTGTAAAGTTTTACAATGTGTATGTATGAATGTGTATGTATGAATGTGTACCTGCATTCATATAAATTCCACTAACTTTTGCTAAACAGTACTTGTAGTTTCTTCGAGGTTCATGTTTAATACAATGTCTGAAGTGTTTCTTCTGTACGAAATAAGTCATATCACATTTTGCCCAACACGAAAGTTCTGAAAAAAGCCACATTACATTAAAACAAAAAAAGGAATACAAGTGCCACATAATTTGCGTAATTGCTTTTGAAACTGTTTTATGAGGGAGCAATTTTACCGAAAATGTAGAAGCCACACACACAACAAGTTAGATGTGTGCATTAAATGAAAGTTTAGCTTCCTGGAATGAATTGTCGTGCTAAAGTTGACATTGTCCTTAACAGTAATGAGGAAACCGTTGGAGTTGATTATCTGCGTGCTTAGTTCTTCCCGCCCGCGGCCACTGGAGAACCTTTTAGAACGTTCGTGAGAATTCACAATGAAATATAAGGAGCTAGTCACATGTTTGCGTGCCACATATCAAGAGCCACGGTTATTGCTATATTTGGGAGTTGGATATTTCCTCATGGTGGCTCCCAAATTTCAAAGTAGCACCTGTGTATCAGGCAAATCAATCCTTCTTGGAAACCGGAATTTGATACAAAGCCACTCCTGGATTTCCCTTTGAAATGATATGGGTCAAATGCAGCATATAAAATGAAAGATTTTCTTTGAGGCCGAATGATGTTGCTCAGATATACTTCCACAGCACAAGTGTCCTCCCAGATACATAGCGCAAGCGTGAAATATTTTGATTTCAAAAATTAGCTCTTTTGAGACTGAAAACATTCAAGTAGAGCAACTTTTTTTTTCATAATCATTCTTTTTTCATCGCATTACATGACTGATGGACCTTGAAGTTAATTCCCTGTTATTAGATCATCTACCAAATATTTTATTCTGTTCAGTTTGAATGAAACAAAAAACAAAAACAAATTCAGGCGTTGGACTATTCAGGAACGGCTTTGCGTTGGGGAGCGACACAAGGTGGGCTCACATGACGAGACGCGAAAAAACGCATAATAAATCCAAAATAATGACAGGACACTAGAAATGACACGGAAGTGTAATTTGATGGAATATCAAATAGTAAGTGAGAGGATTTGAACCTGCCGTCATTTTTGGAATGACGAGGCAAGAGACTTTACCTGACACGACGTGAAACGACGAAGGAAGCCCTTGGACCAAAGAGCTGTGCATCTAGTTGTTTACCGACGAAATGTCAAATGACAAAGTAAGGATATGGTCAAAAGTACCGTCTTTCTCGAAATGAGACGTGGAGTTAACTTGACGAAATGTGAAACGACAAAAGAAAGATTTGATCAAAAGGGCCATCTTTCTCGGAATGAGACGTGGAGTTAACTTTACGAAATGTGAAACGACAAAGTAAGGATTTGGCCCAAGGAGCCTTTTTTTCTCGAAATGAGACGTGGAGTTAACTTGGCAAAATGTTAAACGGGATAGGAAGGACTTCTTCCAACAGCTGTCTTTTTCAAAATGAGACATGGTTAAAACTTAACGAAATAGGAAGGATTTGGTCCAAGGAATCATCACTCTTGATATGAGAAGTGGAGTTGACTTGATAAAACTGTGAAACGAGATACGAAGGATTTTGTTTAAGGGCCGTCTTTTTCGAAATAAGACGCGGAGTTAACTTGACGAAATGTAAAACAACAAACGGAGGATTTTTTTTTACTTGAGGTTTCACGACCACCGTGAGCCACTCAATGGGCAATCAGCAGTCGCCCGTCCCTAATTTAGGGCCACTAACTCCAGGGAAGGGAGACAGCCAGTGCCATAAGACAATCACAACATGCATGCCTCACCGGGATTCGAACCCGGACCCATCTCGGGCATATGGTCAGCAACCATCGCTCAGACCACTGCGCTGCCGGTGCTGTGGAAGGATTTGGTCCAAAGAGCCGTCTTTCTGGAAATATGACGTGGAGTCAACTTGACGAAAAGTGAAATGAAGGAAAGGTTAAGTGCAACGTACAGTCTTCCTGGAAGTGAAACGGGGACCTAAAATTTGACGATTTATTTTTGTTTCGCAGTTTAATGACCACACTGAGCAACTCTAATACACTGGTGTGCAAAAATTAAGGACGAAGAGGAGAAATTAGCATAACAGCGGAACGAGCAGGCAGAACGGCCCAAAGACCACTCAGGAGATAGACTAGGGTCCGGTACGGTAGGGCATGCGCATATATGCAGCATGACGTAGGGGGGGCGGAGTGTCGGAAGGGTATAAAACACCCGGGCGGTGTACGCTCATCAATTCGGTGAAAGCTATTGCACGGTGTACATCGGTTTGAACGAAGTCGAGTTGCTGCCAACGTGTAATATGGCTAAAAGGCAATCCAGTAGATGACATCTGGATGGCTTTACTCGAGGTCGGGTCATTGGGAAGTTGGAAGCAGGTCGAAGTGTGACTAGTGTGGCCTAGGAGTTCGGGATCGCTCACAGCATCGTTTTACGAGCTTGGAGAGCATTTCAAAAGACAGGAACAGCTGTCCAAGAGTTTAGCAGTGGTCGTGCACGAGCAACCACGGCGGCGGACGGCCGGTATATTGTCCTACAGGCGAGAAGAGACAGACGGCAGACAGCGGGAGAAATCGCAAGGCACATGCAACAGACAACTGGACGTCCGTTATCGCGTTTTACCGTGGCCAGGAGGCTGCACAAAGGTGGTCTATTTGCACGACGACCAGTACGGTGTGTGCCATTAACGCTTGCTAATCGGAGACGGCGGTTTCTGTGGTGCCAGGAACACAAGAACTGGACACATCAGCATTGGGGTCGAGTTCTCTTTACGGATGAGAGCCGATTTAGTCTGATATGCGATTCTGGACGTATACACATCTGGAGAGAGCAGGGAACACGCAATCACACCTCCAACATCATCGAAAGGGACCGGTTTGGAGATGACGGAATTCTCGTTTGGGGCGGTATCATGCTTGGTAGCCGTACTGACCTCCACATCTTCCAAGGAGGTTCAGTTACTGGTGTCCGCTATTGTACTGAGGTTCTTCTGCCTGACGTGCGTCTGTTTAGAGGTGCTGTTGGCCCTGAGTCCCTCTTCATGGACGACAACGCTACACCTCATCGTACAGTGGCTGTCGCAGAGCTGTTGGAGAGTGAATATATTCAACGCATGGATTGGCCCGCAAGGTCCCCGGACCTACATCCAATCGAACACGTGTGGGACCTTCTCGGAAGACTCTTGGCAGCACGTCACCAGCCGCCAGCAACGATTCCGCAGCTGCGATTGGCGCTACAAGAGGAATTGGCCGCGATGCCTCAACAGCTCTTTAACAACCTCGTCCTCAGCATGGACAGACGTTGTAAATCCTGCGACGCAGTCACGGGTGATCATATCCCCTACTAAAGACTTAATTTTTCTTGGCAGCCGCCTGTCACATGGACGTTTCTGTCTTCTGTCCAGCTGTGCTCGAAGCTACCTTTTCAATAAAGTACCTTTGTATCATTTAGATTATTTGTTTGGACAGTTTTGCTCACTTGTCCCATATTCTTACATCTTGGGGATTTTATGGTATGATTTGAGTCAATGTGGAGTACTTCTGCACGACGTTACATTCGAAAAACCGTCTCGTCCTTAATTTTTATACGCCAGTGTATTAATCCGATTTGAAAAATTATTTTTGCATTCAGAAGCTCGAAATGTTTGAAATATGATCCTTCATTCATTTCGTTTTTGTTTTACGATGTACAATTTTGCAGGCGTAAATGCAGATGATATCGAATTTAAAACACATTGTATTCCATATACCCTGACGGAAAAAAATCCCAACACCACGAAAAATTAGTTGTAGAGGAATGAAATGGCGACAATACATTTGTATAGGTAACATATTTAATCGATTAAGGTTTCAAGATCACAGCTTATTGTAAGCGCGAGAAGAGCCATTTTACATGTGAAATGCTGGTACATTAATAACCGGTGTAACCGCCAGAATGTTGAATGCAAGCACGCAAACATTCACGCATTGTGTCGTACGGTGCTGGATGTCAGTTTGTGGGATGGAGTTTCATGCTTGTTGCACTTGGTCGGTCAATACAGGGACGGTTAATGCTGGTTGGGGGTGACGCTGGAGTTGTCGTCCAATGATGTCCCATGCGTGCTCGATTGGTGAAAGATCTGGTGATCTAGCAGGCCACGGCAACATGTCGACACTCTGTAGAGCATGTTGGGTTACAACAGCGGTATGCAGGCGAGCGTTTTCCTGTTGGAAAACACCCCTTGGAATGCTGTTATGAATGGCAGCACAACGGGTTGAATCACCAGATCGACGTACAACTGTGCCGTCAGGGTGCGTGGGATAACCACGAGAGTGCTCCTGCTGTCATAGGAAATTGCTCCCCAGACCATAACTCCAGGTGTAGATCCAGTGTGTCTCGGCCGCAGACAGGTTGGTTGCAGGCGCTCACCTGGCCTCCTTCTAACCAACACACGGCCATCACTGGCACCCAGGCAGAACTGGCTTTCATCAGAAAACACAACAGATCTCCACTCCGTCCTCCAATGAGCTCTAGCTTGACACCACTGACGTCGCAAACGGCAGTGGTTTGGAGTAAGTGGAATGCACGCTACAGGGCGTCTGACTCGGAGCTGTCCTTCAAGTAACCGATTTGTAACAGTTCGTTGTGTCACTGTGGTGGCAACTGCAGCTCGAATTGATGCCGCAGACGCGGTACGATGCGCCACGTCCATACGCTGTACACGGCGGTCTTCCTTCTCAGTAGTGCCACGTGGCCGGCCGGAACCCGGTCTTCTTGAGGCAGTACCTTCCCTTGACCACCGCTGCCAACAATCATGCACAGTGGCTACATTCCTGCTAAGTCGTTCTGCAATATTGCGAAAAGAAAATCCACCTTCTCGTAGCCCTATTAGACGACCTCGTTCAAACTCCGTGAGCTGTTGATAATGGCTTCTTCGTCTTCTTAAAGGCATTCTTGACTAACATCAACACACTACGTCGAATCTCGACGATAACTAACGCTCACGAACGTTACAGAGCGTATTTACAGCAAACCTGCTTTGCATGTTCCGAGGGGCGCTACTAGCGCCACACGTATGCGCCGAGTGCGAAATTTGCATAAACGTCATCTTACAGATGTACTCTCACCGCCTACGAACTGTCGTTTATCTAACACAACCCCTTCTTTGCTTTGTGTTGGGATTTTTTTTTCCCGTCAGTGTATTTACTTCTAAACATCTGATTGAAAAAATTCTTTTACCTCTCGATTCCATTTATGTCGAAGAGTATTTTAGGTATTGTCTCTTTTTCAAGTTACGCATAGATTTTCCACTAGTGGGCTTAAAACTAAATTGGGATTTCCCGGATATCTCTACTTCTAAAACTCCGATTTGAAAAAAAATTATTCAGCGGATACAGCTCCGAATGAGAAATCTCTTGTATATAATTTTTAATTTTTGGTAAAGAATGGTTTGGCCACCTGGAGGTATAAGTGATAATTTCTGCTTCTGATGAATTTGCCGCAAAATCTGAGCTTCTAAAATCTCGATTGAAAAAATTCGTTTGTGAACCGATGCCATTCACATCGGTGAACTTTTTCTGAATATTTTCTTTTTAAAATATTGCATGGTTTCTCCGCCAGGGGGCGTAGATGTATATCTTATTTTTGTCAATATCTCTGCTTCTAATGGTCCGATTTGAAAAATTTCTTCTTTATTGGATAGAGTTTCCGGTGCGAAGTGTTTTTCATATAATTTCAAAATTTTCGAACAATTCATAGACTTTCTGCTAGGGAGTGTAAAAGTAAATTGCGTTTCCCCCGAAATTTCTGTTTCTAAAACTACGATTTGAGATATTCTTCTGTGTCGCATATAGTTCTTTTTTTTTTTTTTTTTTTTTGATTGGAGGTTTAACGACCACCGTGAGCAACTCAATGGGCTATAAGCAGTCGCCCGTCCCTAATTTTGGGTCACTGGTTCCAGGGAAGGGAGAGAGCCAGTGCCGTAAGACAAACACAACATCCATGCCTGACCGGGATTCGAACCCGGACCCCTTACGGACGAATGATCAGAGGCTTAACGCCTTAGACCACTGCGCCACCGGGGCGGCTCGCATATAGTTCCTGTTGGGAAATGTTTTTTATATAATTTCAAATTTTTCTTAACGCACAAGTCTGCAACCAGAGGGCGTAAGTTCACGATTCCGTTTGCAACAATTTCTGTGGGATTAAAATCCCGATTGAAAAACTTCTCTCTTCGGTCAAATATTACGGTTTTCCATACCGGTTCGGTTGACTTTGAATAGCTTTTATAATTTTAATTCACGTCAGAACAGATTCGAAAGACGTGCACATTGCACCCGAAGATTCGGTGTCATCTTTCTTGTTTTTTCTTCAGCGACTTGCATGACGCAGGCAAAACTTTAATAAACCCTAGCACATTTTGGAATAAATCAGTTGAGAAGTTAAATTAACAAAACGCCTACAGAAGGGAGTTCTAAAATATTAGGAATCTTTTAGAACTTTGGCCTCCATTAAACCAATTAGTCGAAATCTTGGTCTTCCAGAAATTAATTTGCTTATTGCTGCACTTCTCCTTTGATAGGGGTGCAGATTTTGCTAGTTAATTATCCCGTCTCTCAAAGATTTTTTATCTTCACTACTCCGTATCATCACGTTGATTTTTATTTCGCTGTTTGCTGTTCATATGCGTGTGAGAGAATTTGATTTACAGCTGATGCCCCTGCGTCAGTTGCAAATTAAATTTTTCTTAATCTGGGAATTTTGTGGAAGGAGTATTCTTCGCACAATACATGGAACGAATACAGAATTTTTAAGTAGGCAAACAGAATAGCCATTACATAGATTACTGTTCAGCATTACTGTTTGATTACTGTTTAACAGTAATGTTGAACAGTGATCTAGGGAATGGCTTTACCGTTTACCGTCTTAATAATTGTCCTTAATCTGCTTTCTATGACGATGCAGAGGAGTGTGTTACTTAAAAATAAAGATTAAACAGCTCCTTTTTTCCCGTTCCAGAATAATCACAACCCCATGAGCACCAAAGGCAAAAAAGAATGACTCATCCTTAATATGAGGCTACTGGTTCCTTGGCCAGCATTAAACCAATTAGTCAAAATCTTGGTCTTCCAGAAATTAATTTGCTTATTTCTGCACTTCTCCTTTGATAAGGTTTCAAACTTTTCTAATTAATTGTCCCGTTTCTTAAAGATTCTTTATCTTCACTACCCCTTCATCATTACGTTGCTTTTTAACGCGTTTTGCGGTTCATATACATACGTGAGCTAATTTAATTTACAGCTCATGCCCCTGCGTCAGTAGCAAATGAATTTTTTCTTGATCTGGGAAATTTGTGGGACGAATATTCTTCGGACAATAGATGGAACGACTACAGAATTTTTAAGCAGGAAAACAGAATAGCCATTGCCTAGATTATTGTCCAACATTAATGTTGAACAATAATCCAGACAATGGCTAATGCCTAGGTTGAACAGTAACCTAGGCAATGGCTATTGTTAAAGCCTGAGTGTGGATATTGTAAAGATCCTCAAGGGGGCGTTGCGCATGGTCGAGAGAGAGAGATGAGCGAGTGTTAACTTTCTGTAGCTATTCGGCGTATGTGTGTCTATCTCCAACCAGGTGAAGGGCGACCAGAGTTATTCGCTCTCAGCAATGTATCAGTGTAATTCATAATAAATTCCTGCAGTCAAAGAACGGAGTGAGTAGTAACCTTAATGACTACCTGTTCCTTTCCAACAAATGCAGCTATACTCTTTGCCGTATTAATAATTATCCTTGATCTGCTTTCCATGACTATGTAGAATAGGGCGTTACTGAAAAACGAAGTTTATGGTTCCAGAGTTTAATCCCCATACCATGAGCACCTAAAGAACGACCCGTTATTAATATGAGGCCACAAGTTCCCGGAAATGAACTCAGTTAGCGTCACAGAGCAAATACACCACCCATGCTTCATCCGTGTCTCGTTTGTTTGAGGATTAAATGACCATCATGTGCAACTTTAACCTGGAACGAATTAGAGCAAGAAAGATGACAGCGAATTCTCTGGTGTAATGAGACGCAAATTAAATTTATCAAAGCTATATAAAGTCAATGGAACCAGTCTGTAAAAAAGTAGTATCTACCGAAGAAAGAAGTTTTTCAATCGGGTTTTTAATTCCGCAGATACTGCTGTAAACGGAATGCTGAAATTACGCCCTCTGGTTGCAGACTTATGAGCAAAGAAAAATTTTAATTAATATGAGAAACATTTGGTAGAGGAAACGCTGTCTAACAAAGAAAGACTTTTTTCAAATCGGACTCTTCGAAGCAGAGATATGGAGAAATATAAGATACGCTTCTACGTCCTCTAGCGAGAAAGCCATGCATTATTTTAGCAAGAAAGCATTCTCAAAAGGTTTTTCGATGTGAGCGGTATCGGTGCAACAAAAAAAAAAAAAAAATTTAGTCGTGTTTTCAGGAGCTTAGATTTTGCTGCAAATACACCAGAAACAGAAATTAACACTTATGCTCCCTGGTGGCCAAACCATTCTTTTCCAAATATTAGAAATTATATGAAAACCATTTTCCATCAGGAGCTGTATATCCGATACAGGAAGAATTTTTCAAATCGGAGTTTTAGAAGCAGAAATATCGGGGAAAACGCAATTTACGTTTTCGCCCCCAAGCGGAAAGTGTATGATTTACCTGAAAATTTTAAATTTATATGAAAAACATTTCGCATCAGAATTACTATCCAACAAAGACGGAATTTTTCAAATCGGACTCCTGGAAGTAGAGATATTGACAAAAAAACGACATACATCTACACACCCTGGCGTAGAAACCACGCATTATTTTAATAAGAAAATATTCCTAAAAGGTCTGTCGACGTGAGTAGTGTCGGTCCACAAACGAATTTTTTCAATCGAGATTTTAAAAGCTCAGATTTTGCTGCAAATGCATGAGAAGCAGAAATTAAGACTTACGCCCCCTGGTGGCCAAACCATTTTTACCAAAAATTAGAAATGATATTTTTTTTTTTTTTTTTTTTTTTTTTTTTTTGATTGGAGGTTTAACGACCACCGTGAGCAACTCAAATGGGCTATAAGCAGTCGCCCGTCCCTAATTTTGGGTCACTGGTTCCAGGGAAGGGAAAGAGCCAGTGCCGTAAGACAAACACAACATCCATGCCTGACCGGGATTCGAACCCGGACCCCTTACGGACGAATGATCAGAGGCCAACGCCTTAGACCACTGCGCCACAGAAATGATATGCAAAGGATTTCCCATCAGGAGCTGTATCTGGTGCAGAAAGAATTTTTCAAATCGGAGTTTTAGAATCCGAGATATAGGGGGAAATGCAATTTACCTTTACGCCCCCTAGCGGAAAGTCTATGAATTACTTCGAAATTCGGAAATTATTTGGAAAGCGTGTCACTCCGGTAGCTCTATCTAATAAAGAAAGAATTTTTCAAATTAGGCCATTAGAAGCAGAGATGTTGACCAAAATAAGATATACATCTACGCCCCCTGGCGAAAGAACCATGCAATATTTTAAGAAGAAAATATTCCGAAAAGGTTTGTCATCGTGAGTAGTATCGGTATACGAACGAATTTTTTTTCTTTTTTCAATAGAGATTTTAGAAACTCAGATTTTATGGCAAATACATCAGAAGCAAATATTAACACTTATGCCCCCTGGTGCCAAAGTATTCTTTACCAAAAATTAGAAATTATACGCAAACGATTTTCCGTCAGGAGCTGTATCCTCTGAAGAAACAAATTTTCAAATCGGAGTTTTAGAAGAAGAGATATCAGGGAAAACGTAATTTACTTTTACGCCCCCAAGCGGAAAATGTATGCGTAACTTGAGAAAGTAACTATACCTAAAATACTCTTCGATATAAATGGAATCGAAAGTTAAAAATTTTTTTCAATTGGATGCTTAGAAGCAAATACTTGTAATAAAATGTATTTTGAATTCAACATCATCTGCATTTACGCCCTCTACCGGCAAATTGTACATCGTAAAAAAAAATGAAATAAAGGATTATCATTCGCCCATTTCAAGCTTCCCAATGCAAAAAGAATTTTTCAAATCGGACTAATAGTTGCAGAGATATGGTGTCTGAAGGCGGACGGACAAACCGATAACATAAGCACGATCTGTTTTTATAAAAGACGTGCTAAAAATGGGCCGATATCAGTTCGGGAGACTATTCTCTGTCAAAAAACGAGCCGAACGCGGCTGAAACGAGTGAACCTGTGCATCAGAAAGCGTTGCTTTCCCCTTTGCTTTGTTATTTAGTGTCGTCATTTATGGAGATGGTTGACACTCATGCTTCCTGTCTGATTACCTGCTGAAAGGGTTACAACAATCAACGGACCTAAGAAAGGTGAAAGATGTTTGAGTAACTTGTTTCTACCAAGCGGCATGATGTTCGTGTCAGGGGGACTAAACTTTCCCCATCATTCCTGGAGCAGAGGATATAGAACCAGAAGCGAGCACTTATCGCCCGTTACAGATTTATGGTTTATACTGCTGAGATGAGAGGGGGAAGGAATTGTAACGCCGTAGCTTTCATAAAACCCGGCAGCTGTGTAAACATATCTGCTTTGGGTAAAAATTGAGGCACAATTTGGTTCAGGTACATCAGCCGCTTAACGGGTAATGGCAATAATCAGTCGCCTTCCTAATTTAGATCCTCTGGTTCCACGGAAGGTAGAAAGCCAACGACAAGCCCACAACCCAAGGCTCACCTGGGACCAACTCGGATGTCCAGCCAGAAACCTACGCCTCTGAGCACTCGGGCATCGGGGCTGCTTCTAGACTCCCATACGGACCCAACTTGGGCGATTAGTCAGAAGCCAAGATATCTGACCACTCGGGCACCGATGCAGTATTACACTCACCTTATGCGATTAATTAAACACAAAGCAGCAATTTTGGTCTTAATCCATGATTTTGTATCGCAACTTACAGGGGTTGGACAGAATAATGTCAACACCACGCTCAGAGACGTGACTTTTAATACAGCTGTGTACATCGCAATACGCAAAGGTATCCACCACTTTTAGTTTGTAATAGCTTTGTTTAGAGCCTCAAGGTCATGTTTAAGTGCATTTAAAATGTCTTGTTGCAAAATTCCTTTCAGGGTGACGACGAAATGAGCGACCTAACGGACTTCGAAAGAGGGCTAATTGTTGGTGAGCGGCCAGTTGGTGGCTCCGTAACAACAGTTGCCAGGGCAGTCGGGGCATTGACAGCTACTGTTTCTAGCGTCATGACAGCATACCGTGTCCGTGTCAAAACCTCGTCTGCAAAACACAAGAGCGGTCGGAAAACGACCTTGACTGATAGAGACATGAGATAATTAAAGAGGACTGTTACCTACAATAAGAAGACCACGGCGTACGAAAAGTAGTGCGGAGCTCAATCTACATCTCTACACTACAGTATCAACGGAAACAGTGCGCTCGGAACTGCATAAACAAGATATTCATGGTAGAACTGCTATTGCGAAACCTCTAGTGATCCAGGTGAATGCACAGCGGCGACTGCAGTGGTGCCAGGAGCATACAACGTGGACTACCGACTCATGGAAGCGAGTAATGTGGTCGGATGAATCCATATTCACACTATTCCCCACCGCATGATATGTTTACGTGTGGAGAACACCGTCAGAAGGGTACAACCCAGACTGTCTGCTCCCAAAAGTGCATCAGGGTGGTAGTTCTGTCATACTCTGGACGGTCATATCATGATATTCAGCAGGTCCCCTGACCGCCTTGAAAGAACGGATGACTGGCAGGGTGTATGAAACCATTTTGACCGACAAACTCCATCCAATGGCTCAAGCATTGTTTCCTGCAGAGGATGCCATCTATCAAGATGATAACTCTCAAATTCACACAGTTCGGAATGTGCAATCATGGTTTGAGGAACACGAGGACGAACTTTCACACCTTCATTGGCCTCCCCAATCACCAGACTTAAACATCATCGAGCCACTGTGGTCTGTGTTGGAAAACAGAGTAAGATCCCGTTATCCTCCTGCTGCGTCTCTCAAGGACGTAGAGCAGTTTCTGCATGAAGAATGGTGTAACATCCCGCTAACCACTATCCAGGATTTGTATGCTTCCATTTCAAGGAGGATTCAGGCGGTTTTGAATGACAAGTGGTCTTACACCCTAGTAGGTACGTAAAACCTTCTTTTCCTAGGTGTTGACATTATTCTGTCAAACCTCTGTAGGTTTGTGCATCAAAATTGGGGATTTTACGGTTTTGTGTCTCTCAATAGCACAGAAGTGCTCTCGGGTAACTTTTTATCACCCGTTCGTAGCAGGATTAATTGTGACGTTTCGCATTTCCTTCCGCATCGGCGCAAAGCACAACTAAATTCCTTTAAAACCTCATAAGTATACAAAATCTCCCACCATGTATGAGAGGAAAACCATGGCTAGTAGCCAAATAAAGCGTCTTGCTCTCGACACGATATACTTACCGGACAAAGGCGTGCTAGACAAAAGCGATTGCATGCAAAAGAAACCCACGGAAAATGCAAAGCGAAGTTTTTGATAAGCTCGAAACATATGCATTGGTCACGAAGCTGGCACTGCTGTTGTTTTGCTGCCTATTTTTAAACTCCCACAGAATTATGTTTAACTCATTTATGCTAATGATGCTGATACTTGAAAACCGATATCTCCTTTTCGTGGACTGGCTTCATGAAAAAGCGTTGAACGATTTCCCGCAAGAGCTGTTATCAAATCCCAAAATACCGCAAATCCTGATATTTTGGTAATCTTCATGGTTTATACTCCATACAAGACCAAAAAAGGTCTATAATTAACAACAATACACTTACATAATATATTGAAGCAACAACTGAGAACTTACATTTCTCAATGCATTCGCCATGCTTTTCATCGCATTTGGTCCATCGTTTTATGAGATTCTTTATTCCGTCAGGAAAAAATAAATATTTTTGCTGAAAGAGGAGCAGCTTAGAGAGCTACTTTCACTTCGTGGGGTATCTCTCAGTAGACCAAACAGGGCTATCTTCGCACTTTAATGCGTCTTCCAGTAGACGAAACAGGTGATAGCCCGAAGCGAAGATATCAGGACTATACGGAGAACGCTATAATTCCTTTTGTTTCAATTTCTCAATGGTTTACACATTTTCGGCAGGAACGTGAGGACGGGAATCGTGGTTCAACAGCAAACCGTCTCCAGTCCTCAGCTTCGAATTGCGGGATGTAGCTTTCCACGAAACATCTCACTGTAAAGAGCGCTGTTCGCTGTTGAGCTTCTCTCCAAATAATGTTTCAGTATTGGCCCTTGCGAGCCGAATAATATAGAGTGGTCAAAAAGTCCCCTAGCGGTTTCGATTGACAACTGTACAAAAACAAACAGATCTACAGCAATGCGGTTTGTGGCATTTGAAAGAGTAACTGAAAATGTCGTCGCCGCAGGAGAAAGCAATGTGCGTGCGTTGGTTTTTGAGACGCAGTCTGTGATTACGGTACAAAGAAATTACCGTCGGACATATGCGAAAGATCCACCGAGTGATTTCAGTATCAGAGGGTGGCAGAAGAAATTCTTGGATACTGGTAGCGTTCTGGACCGGCAAGGAAATGGCAGACTCCCTGTCAGTGAAGGAACTGTGCAGAATACACAGAGGATTTTCGCTCGCAGTCCTAGCAAATCCACGAGAAGGGCAACTGAATGTTCCTCGAACCACATTGATGGGAGTGCTTCACAAACGCCTGAAACTAACCGCATACAAAGTGCAACTCTTACTCCAGATTAAACCGAACGATGTACCTCAGCGCTTAGCATTCGCTCGGAATATGTTGGAGCGGCTGAAAGTTGATGAAAGTTTCTAACGCCGTATAATGTTCTCGGATGAAGCAACCTTCTATGTGCAAGGAAAAGTCAACACTCAGAACGTTTGTATATGGGGTAGTGAAAACCCACATTCAGTCAGGGAGCACATCGCGCTCAGTCCAAAGATGAATGTTTGGTGTGGGCTCATACATAATCGTGTAATTGGGCCATTCTTCTTCTCCGAGCCCACAGTGCAAATGAATAATTACCTGGACATGCTTCAAAACTTTGCGGTTCCTCAACTACAGGATTTGCAACCAAACGTCATACTGCAACAAGATGGCGCTCCCCCACATTGGGGACTTGACGTTCGTGAATACCTGAACCGTGAGTTTCCCGACAGATGGATTGACAGAGATAGTCTCATTTCTTGGCCACCCCGGTCCCCGGATATCACTCCTTTAGACTTCTTCCTCTGGGGCTATGTCAAGGACACGATGTACCGGGAATGATTAAGCAGCCTTCAGGAGCTCAAACAGCGCATTACAGTAGTGTTTGATAGAATCGATCCTGATATGTTGGAGCACATATGGCAAAAAATTGAATACCGACTGAATGTGTTACGTGCCACCAAAAGCGCACATGTAGAGGTGTATTAAGGTAAGATTATGAAACTCGAATATTTACTCTTTGAAATACCGCATACCGCATTGCTGTAGATCTGTTCGTTTTTGTACAGTTGTCAATCGAAACCCCTAGGGGACTTTTCGACCACCCTGTACAGTGAACAACACTTTTCCAGCTATTATGTAAGTTTTGAACTTCCTTCTGATTCGTGATTCTGAATGTTTGCATTCTAAACTCTCACGTTTACCCTCCCGCTTTGAATCGTGTGTCCATGTTTCGTCCTCAGTGAGGATTCTTTCAAAAAGGCGTCCCCTCTGTTTCCTTAGCTGGCGTTGGCAGGTGTACAAACAACTGCGTTTCTGCACTTCTTCTAGAAGCTTTGAGACCCATTTTACATGGACTTGACGAAAGTTGAGTCTATTGCGAATGATTTCCTATGCAGAACCATAGCTTCCAAAAAGTGTTCAAACGATAGTGTTTGTGCACTTCTGCGAGAAGCATAGGGACACAGTTTGCTCGCACTTTACGAAAGTTAGGTGTGTTGCGAATAATTTTATAGGTGGAAACATAGCTTCCAAAAGTTTTGGCAGGTATTCAAAAGATAATGTTTTTTCACTTTATAACGTAATTGTCTTTCCGCTGTAACTCAGTCCTTACATCAGTAATTATGTTATGTATGCTAAAGTCAATGTAATATTAAAATGTATCCATACGCATTACAAGAAAAAGGTCAATTGTAGTACTTACAAATACGTTTATTTTGCTTTCATGGTTTGTACTCCACACTCACATGCGGTTTATTGGCGTACTTAATACAGTATCAGTGATTTAACATCCAATCGCACGTCTATCATCAATAACATAAATCCCCCTAAACAACGAAACAAAACATCAATCTCCCTTTTATCTATCGTTCTTATCCGGCCACACATACGTCACTCTTGTTTCGACTTCAGTATGTTGCCAACATTATTCTCGTTTGAGGGAAAATACTCAAAAGTATACAGGCTGTCTCAAAAGTATATATATAACGTTAAGGTTTGAAAATGTCTAAGAGAACGAACTCAAATTTACATAGAAAAAGAAACTCAAAAGGAAAGTTAATATAGAATATACGTTACAACCTGTGCAAGAAGCGTCGGGACCGAAACGAAAGTTAAGTCTGTTGCGAATGATTTCACAGACTGAACCATAGCTTCCAAAAGTTGAAAGTTGTTGGCAGGTGTTCAAACGATTGCGTTTGTGCGTTTCTACCAGAAGCTTTGAAACCCATTTTGCACGGACTTTACGAAAGTTAAGTCGGTTGCGAATGATTTCACAGACTGAACCATAGCTTCCAAAAGTTGAAAAGTTGTTGCCATGTGTTCAAACGATTGCGTTTGTGCGTTTCTGCCAGAGGCTTTGAAACCCATTTTGCACGGACTTTGCGAAAGTTAAGTCCGTTGCGAATGATTTCATAGCCGCACCGGTGGTGCAGTGGTCTAAGCGCTGGCTTATGCCCATTCTTCCGAGATGAGTTTGGGTTCGAATCCTGCGTGAGGCATCGATGGTCTGCTAATCTTACGGTACTAGTTCTTTCACTTCCCTGGAGCCAGTGGCCCCAAACTAGGGACTGCTTATAGACCATTGAGTAGCACACAGCAGTCGGTAAGCCCACCCAATTAAATAAAAGGATTTCATAGACAGAACAATGGCTAATTTTCAGAAGATTAGTGGCCCATAAATGACTTCACCAATAGTCACTTGTCTGTTTGCCATAATCATGGCACTGACTTCTTCAACGCTGTCATTAGTAGTGATCATGGACGGGTGTCCAGCTCCTCCTTTGGGATTTTCTGTTGTGCTATCATTTTTGCACTTGGAAATCCATTCGTAGAAACTTAGTTGGGGTAGCACTCTACTCCCATATTATGCTGAGAGCCTTCGAGGAATTTCAGACCCATGTTATAACATCAGCCCCGAAAAATGGATAATTGCTCGCTGTTCTTCTTTGGTATCTACTAAGGTAAAACGAAGACGCCATGTTAAGATCATGCATGCGCATGTGATAAACAAAGTTCTAACCTAAAGAACTTGATATCAAAATAAGTTAAAACCATTCTAGATATTGAAAGTAGATCAAGAACAAGGAATCTTTCAAATATTTGTGCAAAGGAGTTCATCATTGAAGTTTTGCCAAAATGGAGAAACAGAAAAAAATTAAGGTCATTTTAGTTTGCCATTTTTCTCAGAAAAATCATGGAATTTAGGCATTTTACAATAAATCACGGATTTAGCATTCTGGACAAAATTGTTCACTTTTTCCTGGGGCACAATTTTTCTGCCTGCTGTTGTAAAGTGCGTCTCAAAAGTTTAAGAGCAACCGAATTTTTTGAATAACAGCTAAAGTACAACTACAAACAAATTTCTTTATGAATAAAATTAAAAGGGAATAAGTATGCATTGAAAAAAAAACACCAAAAATTCACAGAGTTTGATTAAAAATATATACATGCGAATGAGGCTGTCTCAAAAGTACACTGCTGGACAATTGCTAAGGACGGATCGTAAACGGCTATATAGCGCATAAAAAAGTAAGTGTGGTTGGATGCCAAGTGAAATAAAATAATGTCAGAATGTCAAGACATTACAAGAAAGACAATTTATTGTGCTCTGAAATCCAGAAGGCTTTGGAACGTGTTCAAGGGACAAACAGGCCATTTTGTGCAGAATACGTAAACGCGAAAAAATTGCAATTACCGTCCGCAGGCGTTCCGGCGTAAGATGTCAATACGGGATATGGCCACCATGGAGGGCAATGCAAGATTCCACACGTCGTGTCATGCTTTGCACAACATTATCAAGCAGCTGTTGGGGTAATTTATCCCATTCCTCTGTCAGTGCACGGATGAGGGTGTCCTTGTTTATTGGAGGGCATTGGCGACCAGCAAGACTCCTCCCCAAAGCATCACACACATCTTCAATGGGATTCAGATCTGGAGAACGTCATGGCCATACGAGGCGTTGAATATCCTCGCTCTCAAGACACTCCTGGACAGCGACTGTTCGATGACATGTTGCGTTGTCGTCCATGAAAATGAATCTATCACCGACAGCACCACGGAACATGCAAACATGAGGTAGCAGAACATCATTAATGTATCGTTGGCCAGTCATAGTCCCAGTTGGAAGCACATAGAGGGACGTACGGCCATTAATCATGATGCCAGCCCATACCATGACACTACATGTCGGATATCGATCCCTTTCCTGTATGTTTGCTGGACAATATGCAGTACCACTATCACGCCAGATCAGTTGTCGTCGACAATCAGACGATAGACTGTATCTACTCTCATCTGAGAAGAGGACAGCAGACCAGTCGTTATCAGTCCAATTGCGATGTTGATGGCGCCATTGCAAACGGGCGGTACGGTGACGTCTGGACAATGGGATGCACACAACAGGACGGCGGGCGTATAGTCCTCCTTCATGCAAACGTCTGGCGACAGTTTTTCGGGAGATCCGCTTGCCAGTAGCAGCCATAAACTGATTTGCTACCTCACTAGCTGTGCTGCGCCGGTGTCTTTTTGTTGATAGCACTATGTACCGATCTTCTGCAGGTGTCATACTGCGAACACGACCTCCCCCGTGACGTTTGCTACACGCTCCATTTGTCTGAAATGATTTCCAAAGCCTTGAAACAACACTGTGGCTGACGTCGTACTCCCTGGCAACATCTGTTATTTTTCGCCCTTCTTCAATCTTGCCAATAATACGGCCACGCATAAAATCATCTAGGTGATGTCGGGAAGACATACTGAAAATTGCAAGTTCGTCAATTGATTCTTTCCCTTTCAACTTTGCGTTTGAACAACAACGGTCAATACGCGTCCAATCCTTTATATCTCTTATCAGCGCTATGACGTCCCGAACAAGTTCGGCAATCCAAAATTTGCATACGCACAACACGTCTTACTGTATCCCGCACTTATGGTAATTTCCACATTTTCCTGCCTTCCATTTTATGGTTGCTATCGTTGCTATTGTCATCCGTCCTTGGCAATTGTCCGGCAGTGTATATAGGCAACTAATTAAATCGCCTTTTTCAAGCATTAAGGTGGTTCCCCCTAAAATATCTTCCTAATGTTTCGAATGGTAAATAAATTTTTTTACATATTTTCTTCGCAATTAATGTATTCCCAAGGATAAAATTCACACATTGATAAAACTAACTTTAAGCTATACACTAACTACCAACAAGTAATTGGACACCTGTGATAGTAAAGGAAAACGAAGTTTATTCACTTTCAATAGTTGGTGGAGCCTCCACAAACGGCGATTACAGCTGCGACCCTCCGGGGCATACTCTCAACCAGGCGTTGTACAACGGCTAGCGGTATTTTCTTCCACTCGGCTTGGAGAAGACAGGTCAGTTCCTTCACCGATTTCGGACGGTGGAGGCACCCCTAAAGTCGACGCTCCAACTCGTCCCAGAGGTGCTCGATAGGGTTAAGGTCCGGGTTCTGCGCAGGCCAGTCCATTCGATTAACCCCATTGTCACCATACCAAGCCATGGTAGACCTCGCAACATGACAGGTGGCATTGTCATCCTGGTAGTAACATAGGTCCACCCCGTAAAACTGCCACAACGTAGGAAGCGCATAGTCATCCAAAATGGTGCGGTAGGTCATGGCGTTGAGTCTACCAAGAATTGCGACCAAGGGTTCCGTGCCATACCAGGAGAAACACCCCATAGCATAATTCCACCGCCGCCGAACTTCAGAGTTGGCACAACACATTCCGGTAGGAGGCGTTCTCCAGGCCGACACCAAACCCAGACCCTGCCAACCAAACGGTAGAGGGTGAACATTGATTCGTCTCTCCAGAAAACCTGTTTCCACTGTTCAACGGTCCACTGTTGACGTTCTTTGCACCACGTTATGTAACGTACCAGGAGATGTGACGTACCTGCCAGAAGGACGCACACGACATAAAGGCAGATAGGAATCAGAATAAAACGTCCGCGTAGCTCAGTTGGTAGAGTGACTTATTCCGGAATGAGGGGATCCGGGTTCGAATCCTGGCGTGGACAGAAATGACGGAGGAATTTACTTCGTTATAATGGCGCCCGAACTACCCGGATGACCCGACCGTTCAAAATCTCGCATTGGTGTGATGTTATTTCCACACCGCGAGATAGGAAAAATAAGAGAATCCCTTCTCCAGCACTTCGAAAAAAAAAATAAGGGGGAGATGATGTAACGTACCAGGAGATGTGACGTACCTGCCGGAAGGACGCACACGACATAAAGGCAGATAGGAATCAGAATAAAACGTCCGCGTAGCTCAATTGGTAGAGTGACTTATTCCGGAATGAGGGGACCCGGGTTTGAATCCTGGCGTGGACAGAAATGACGGAGAAATTCACTTCGTTATAGTTAGCCGAGCAGCGCTATTGGACTTGGTGATCAAAGGCTTGTGGGCGGCAGCACGTCCATGATAACCGAGCAGATTGGCTTCATTACGAATGGTATTCATCGAAAGAAAACTCTCGGATGCCTGTTGAAACTCCTCACGGATGTTGCCCATCGATTTGGTGCGGTTCTTCCGAATTTCTCTGGCCAGCACCCGTCGGTCTTTAACTCCCAGTTTTGTGGGTCTGCCGGGTCGGGGCACATTCCAACAGTCACTTCTTATCTTCCACTTGCCAATCAAGTAGGCCACTGTCGATTTTGGGTACTTCAACTCGCTGGATATGTCACGTATGGATCGGCCATTTCTGTGATACCCGACGATAACACCTTTCTCGAAATCAGAGAGCTCCGAACTGCGTGGCATCTTGCATGCGACTGGTTGCGTTGTTGTTTCCCACACGATATTTAACGGCGGCCGCCGTGACGTGTATCAGGACCGCAGATATCGTCGATTGCAAGGGTGTCCAATTACTTGTTGGTAAATAGTGTATGTAAAGAAATTTTACCATTGCAAACATAAGACAGAGATTTTAGGTGGAACCACCTTAAATTTAAAAAAATATCATATTCTAGTTCCGGGCATATGACGTAATCGTCTTGGGACTAAAACGTTGGAGACATTTTTCGTTTCCTATTAATAATAAAACAGCACGCAACGTGCAGTTTTCTCAAGCCGAGGTTGTTAAAACATAGCATTTAAAGGCACAAGGTAGAAATTTTGAAAGTACTGCAAGATGTATGAATCGCAGTAGGTCCGGTATTAATCAAATGATATGCTGCTCCAAAACAATGCTCTAGGCGTCCAACGAGGACACCCAATCGAGATGATAGAGATTTTGCGATTAGTTTCTAGCCAAAATAAATCTTACGTCAAATTGCCAGTGGTTTAGCTGTCTGAATATCAAGGTCTAAGTTCATCGTCGTTTGCAGTCGAGTAAATTTCATACCAATCGCAGTATACGCTGTACACCGTCGCTAAAGCAACACCACAAAGAAGAGCGTCTTTCGTGGGCCAAATCACAAATGCACGGGAAAGACGAATGGTTAACAATGCTATTTAGCGATGAGAAGTTTAATACGGATGGTCCAGATTGCTGGGCCTATTACCGGCATGAGCTAAGACGAGAACCTCGCTCTTTCTTCAGCCCGCAATTAGAAGGTGGCTTTTTCATGGTGTGGGTGGCCTTCGACTATAATAGTGCGACTGATGTTGATTTCTTGCAAGTTCGGCAAGTATCAGGTGACTCTCAAGAAGTAATGTCAAGTCATTTACTCCCAATTGAAGAGACAATAGGAGGCGCATTGGACATTTCAACAGAACAATGCTTCGATCCACATCTGTTCCTCAACTCAACCGTGGTTTAGGCGACTGTTATGGAATGCCTGGCCTAAATACAGTCGAAAACATCTGAGGGACACTAGCACGTAATGTACATTATATTGACAAAGGTCAAAGGACACCTAGAAGAGAAACACAACATAGCATTTATTGACATACATTAGTACGGTGTCTATCCACATTTGGCCTTAATGCATGCACTGACCCTTCCAGACATGCTTTCGACAAGGTTTTGGAACACCGCGATAGGTATCCGCTTCCTTTCAGTACATAATGCTGCCGGTAACTGTTGCTTAGCAGTAGGCCTTAGTTTGAAACTTCTTATGCGGCGTTCTAATTCATCCCATAGGTGCACTATGAGATTAAGATCAGGGCTCTATGATGGCCAGTCCACACACGATACGGAATTATTGTCAAACCACGCAGTAACAGTCCTTGCTTTATGGCTGCTAGTACCAACAAGGCTCAGTTCGATAGTACTACCACAGAGTTGGTAGGGCATAATTGTCCAGAATATCTAGGTAGACGTGCTTGTTAGCAGGTTTGTCCACGATAACCAATGGCCCGGGACCATACCACAAAAACACCCCCACACGAGTACACTGCCAGCTCTAAACTTGACCGTAGGAACAGTTCACTGTGGTAAACAGCGCTCCCCCGTCTGCCGCCATACCCACACACGGCCATCAGACTGACGGATCGTGTATCTCGATTTATCAGTTCATAGGACCCGTTTCCAATGATCTATAGTCCACGATAAATGTTCTTTACATCATGCTAAACGGCGAGTAACATTCCGAGTGGCGATGAAAGGGTTATGAGAAGTCGCACGACCACGGTCTCTGCGAATGGTACGTGTACATATCGAGGTTCCAGCATTCTTACTCACCTGTACACTGCGGTCTTGTGCAGTACTGCTTCAATTAGCTGTAGCGACTCTGCTGAGGCTTCGACGTCCTCTATCACTGATTTTCTTTAGTCTGTCGGCACGTTTTACTTCTCAGGCACGCCATGTGTCTTCCTCTTATTCAGTACATCCAAAACAGTTGATTTGGGTATGTTTAAACGCATCTTGATTTCTCTTATGGACAACCCACTAATATAGCACCCACAAATCTTGCCTTTCTCAAAGTCAGTTCTCTCCCGCCGCGACATTTTCACTCAACCTCACAGTGCGATGTGCGGTCAGCTGCAGTCTTGTTTTTATACCGTTTGCAGCTGTATCGCGAATCTTAACAACGCAGCGGATCCGTTCATTTGCTTTTGAAGGGGTGTCCTGTGACTTTTGTCAATATAGTGTGTATGCTAATGGTCATCAGTTTTCAACCGTGAATGAGTTAAAGCAGCAGATAGAACTGTGCCGGTTCTCCTTGATGCGGAAGTTTTACAAAGCTTGATACAAAGCATGCTTGATCGGGTCTTCAGAACGATTCGTAACAACGGATCAAAAATTTGAATTTAAACAGGAAAATATCAATTGTCCATATACTTCCGTGACAGCCTCATTTTCACGTATATTTTTTCACATAAATTCTGTGAGTATTATGGGTTTTCTTTTCATATTGCATACTTATTCTCTGGTAATTTCATTCATACATAAAAATGTGTATGGTTGTTACACATTTTATTTAGCTGTTATTCCAAAAATTCGGTTATCCGTAAATTTTTGAGACGCAGGTTGTGATCGTAGCTGAACTTCTCACAATGTCACTTTCTAGAAAGCACACTATAAAAACTGATTTTCGGTCTAATACGATGTAAGTCTGGCGGAGGTTTCCTTTGCCTTTCACAAAAAATAGAGGTTTCCTAGCATGAATTCATATTTGCCTCATTTAAATTTCTACGTGAGGAATTTGAAAATTTCTTTTTGAATCGTAAAGATGAAAGCATGACTAAAAACTTCCAACATCTGCCAAATGGTTTCTGCATTCCTTAAACGAAATTTTCCCAGTAATTGGTGTGCATGCACATCAGTATTTTCCAGGTTGATTAACACATTCCATCTAACAGACATTAACCTGAATAACGCAGCATCGGTGGCCAAGTGGTCAGAGGCGTAGGTCTCTAACCAGTCGTCCCAGATCTGCCTGGGACCGAATCTCGGATGAAGCATGGATGGTGGATTTGTCATACTGTCCTAGCTCTCTCCCTTTCCTGAAACTACTCGCCTTAAATTAAGGACTGTCTGTTGCGTACAGCCCTTAGAGTTGCTTCTGGTGGTCGTTGAACACCGAGAAAAAAATGAATAAGTTTTGTTATACTGTTTTAAACTTTATCTGATGACAGATTTCATGTTACATAGCATAAGATTTTATATCTTGTTCTTATAACTCAGAATAAAAAAATCTGTTTTGGATCGGATAGTAAATATTCCCACGAATTTTCATTCGATTTCGAATTGCCAGGTTACCGGTTTCTGCCTAGGAAGTGTAAATCTACACACAGTCGTATCAGAATAATATGACCACCCCCAGTATCACAGTGTACCCGCCCAGGAGTTTCACAGAGGGCACGTGACAAGATCGACCACACGGAGATATAAGCGGCCGGCCAGGACAGATGAGCCACAGTGCGTTACGTGAGCACACTGAGCAGAGGTAGTGATTTGACGGACGTTCAAAAAAACTGACCATATTGGCTACCGCGACAAGAATGCAAGCATCTCAAACAGCAGACTTCGTTAGCTATTCCCGAGGTGCTGTAGTAAGGGTGCACCAAGAATGGACCGCTGGTATACCGAGTACCTACCGCCGTCATAAATTTTCCCATCAACCCAAGAGGAAAAAGTCGCCTCCGTCGACTGCTAAAGGGCAATCGGCGCGCAACAGTGCAGCAATTGACCACGCAAATGAACGCTGGGGCACCCAGATACGCGTCCCCGATAACAGTAGAGCGAACTCTGTTACGCATGGTCTCCGGAGTCGACGCTGCGTCAAGGCGCCCATGTTAACCCAGGTCCATCTGCAACGACGCCTGCAGTTCGCATGGAACAACCGTCATTGGACAGTGGAAGAGAGGGAAAAAAGTTGCCTTCTCCGACGAATCGAGGTTTGTACTCCACAGAAGTGACGGGCGGTGGCGGATACAGCGTCAGACACACGAGAACCAACACCCGGACACGCTTATCGGTCAAGTACAGGCCGGCGGTGGCGGCACTGTGCATGTCTGGGGGATCTTTTCTTTGTATGACCTGGGACCACTGGTACCACGGGATGGGTCTCTGAACGCCAATGGCTACCTCTCCATCCTCGCTGACCACATACATTGCTTCATGTTGAACGTTTACCCTGGTGGTGATGGTATCTACCACGTCGCTAAAAGGGGTGCGTGACTGGTTCCAGAAACACGACAGCTATGTCTCTGTTCTCCCTTGGCCGGCGAAATCGCCCGACTTCAATCCCATAGAGCACTTGTGAGACTATTTGAATCGACAGGTTCGAAGTGCTGACCCACAACTACGTCATCTCTGGGACCTCCGTACTCTGCTGCAGTCTGAATGGGTACGTGTGCCTCGGGCAACCTTCCAGGGCCTCCCTGCGTCCATGTGACGCCGTCTCGGCGATGTTATCCGGACCAAGGGTGGTTATTGCCATTATTAGGTAAGTGGTCATATTATGATTCAGATACCACTGTGTGCTTCCAGCTCAGACTGAATGGTCAAATAACTAGAACCACATACAGAGGTTTATCAAAATAATTTCTTTTTGATTGGAGGTGTGACGACCACCGTGAGCAACTCAGAAGGCTATAATTAGTGGCCTGTCCCTTATTTAGGGCCATTGGTTCGAGGGAAGGGAGAGAGCCGGCATCTTAAGAAAACACACAACGTCTATGCCTCACCGGGATTCGAACCCAGTCCCATCTCGGGCGAATGATAAGAAATAATCGCTTAGACCTCTATTCCACCTAGGGGCGGTTTATCAAAATAATGGAAACACTTATTGTGTAACGTACCAGGAGATGTGACGTACCTGCCCGAAGGACGCACACGACATAAAGGCAGATAGGAATCAGAATAAAACGTCCGCGTAGCTCAATTGGTAGAGCAACTTATTCCGGAATGAGGGGACCCGGGTTCGAATCCTGGCGCGGATAAAAATGACGGAGAATATTTATTCGTTATAACTGTATGTGAAGAACATTTTGTTAATAAGCTGTAGACCCACATCAGGCTTTCAGAAAAGAAGTACTCTACTTGGAATACACTTATGCAAGTCAAGTACATGCAATAATGGATTTCGGGACCATTCTTCCTGTAAAATATGTCCCAACTATGATAAGAATGTTGAAGGTGTGATATGATCTTAAGCTCCAGATATTCCCACAGATTTTTCATAATATTGAGATCTGGAATTCTGTACCTCATCCCCATGTTTTGCAAATCACAACTTGACACGTTCCGCAGAGTTCAAGGGTGCATTTTCTGCTTGAAAACAGGAACAGTATTAGGGAACATTGCCTGCAATATTAGGGTGCAGGTGAATGGGTTCGCACGCTGCAGATGCGAAACGACTCTGCAGAATAACCAATCGCCGTAACGAATCTGTTATGTGGCACCCTACAACATCAGGAATCCAACTCCATGCTTCACAGTCGAAACCAAGCAGTCGGGAAAATACGCTTCCGCAGGTTTTCGCTACAAGGGGTGGGAAGCAGTGCGATTCATCAGACCACATGACACGCTGCCAGCTTTAGCATCCCAATTATTGTGTGATCTGCATCACTTTACACGTTTTGTTGCATTGATGTGTGTATCCAGATCGCAGCACGACTTTTGTTGCATTGATGTGTGTATCCAGATTGCAGCACGATTGCAGCATGGTCCCCATGCTCACTGCACATCATCGCCAAAAAAGTATGAAATGGGCCCAAGATCATCGAGATTGGACCGTGGATGATTGGAAGAAAGTGGCCTGGTCTGACGAATCAAGATTCCTGAAGCATCATGTAGACGGCCGAGCGCGGATACGCCGATTACCAACGGAGGCTAGGGCACCTGGAAGCACTGTTGGGCGGAAACAGGCTGGCGGTTGCGGTGTTATGCTGTAGGCGATGTTTTTTTTGGGACACTTTAGGCCCCATTATTCCAATAGCACAATCCTTGACATCTGTCAGGTATCTGAACATCGTTGCGGACCAAGTTCACTCATTCATGGCAACTGTGTTCCCTGCTGGTGATGGCCATTAGCAACAGGATAATGCGCTATGCCACACTGCCGAATTCGTCAAGGAGGGGTTAGAGGAACATGGTGGTGGCTTTCTTCTAATGCCCTGGCCTCCAAATTCACCTGACACGAACCCAATCGAACATTTGTGGTTCGACTTGGAAAAGTGGGTTCGCGCTAAAACACCACCACCCCGAAATGTACGGGAACTAGAGGACCTGCTGTTGACATTATGGTACCAAATATCCCAGGATACCTATCGCCGCCAGAGCCCATTGAAGAAGGGGGCTTGTGGCACTGCCGCACCGAGCCCCGCTTTTTCACGGGGCCCCAGAATTATGGACGATGCTAGTAGATTTGGCAGAGTCCTACAGTTTTTCTTTTTTTTTTTTTTTTTTTTTTTTTTTTTTGCGGATAGCACAGCAAAAACTATAAGAAACTTCCTTGTGAAAACATTTTCATATTTCTCTCCGCTTTTTTTGGAGGAGTTCGGAAAAATATAGTCACCCCCAGTGCATCCTCAAATCTTTCGAAAGCATTACAGATGTTTTTTGTACACATGTGCAATTGGGGGAAATTTTCATACGTTAAGAATTTGTTTGAATCGCGATATTTGGATCGTATCATTTTGTCCATTACTTCCCAGCAAAAACAGTTTTGCTGGGCCAGCACTCAAGCCAGCCCTGGCAGCCATCAGTGGCCCAGCACTATGTTGCCGCTGCCCATGCGGTAGCCGCCGGAACAGGGCCATCAGTTATCCATCACAGGCAGTGGCTGCCACAAGCGGCCCTGCAAGCACGTGCTATAAGTGATGGCTAGCCTGATGTGGTCCGCTAGTTTGTTTGCAGTGGCAGCCAGCAATCACGTGATGTAACTGATGGCATGCCGAATCTTGTCCGCCAATTTCCCAGTCGTAGCCATACAATAAAAAAAAACGCAGTTTGTGACGTATATTCTAAATTAACTTTCCTTTTTAGTTTCTTTCCCTATGTAAATCTTGAGTTTATTCTGTTATTCTTCACTCTTAACGTAATATCTTTTCTCTCAAACGAATACGTTTGGCAACACAAACTGAGGTTGAATGCACGTGCCGTATGCCTGATATTGATAAGAACAAGAGATAAAAGCGACGACTAAATTGTTGCTTGGTGAGCGTTGGGTTGTAAACTGATTATTGAAAGGAGCGTTGTGAAAAGAGCGTTGTGTTAAGAGTTGTGTGGAGAGTTTAGTGCAATATGCTATGCTACGATGTGTTTGCTACATCCTGAATAAAGCATCTTTTCCGCAAGTTTGACTTCTGTTGTTTACATGTTTCGTCTGGCCGTTAAGGTTTCTTTCATTTAGGAACTATTTCTTAGTATGTTGCTGTTTTAAATTAACGTAGAAGTACGAAAAGACTTCTACGTCATAAGTTTTCCACAGCCACAACTACTTCCAAATATCTTTCGAAGGCATTACAGATGTTTTTTGTACACATGTGTAATTCGGGGAAATTTTCATACGTTAAGAATTTGTTTGAATCACGATATTTGGATCATATCATTTTGCCCATTATTTGATATCATTTTAACAAGCTGAACCCTGGGGAAGGGGGGAGGAATAAAGCAGAACTGAACTGATATCCATTTTTCAACCATGAATTTTCACATTTTCTTGTTAACACTGATTCGTCCATGAATCATGGGATACACACTTCAATACAGCGGCTTCCTCATCATATTTTGGGAATCCTCATCATATTTGGGAATGTTCCTCATCATATGTTCCTCATCATATCATGGCTTCCTCATCATATTTTGGGAATGTTTTCTCCCAGGAATTTTTATTCATGCACCCATATTAAAATTCTAGATGTGCCACTAATACTGGGGACCCAAAATACTGTCCATTTCCCGGGCACCCCTGTCTCCTTAAATGTGCTCTGATCGCCACCTCATGAAATCAATGCCTCGGCGAGTGGCCGCTGTTTTGCTGGCTAAGGGGGTCCTACAGCTTATTAGGTAGGTGGTCATAATGTAATGGCTCATTCGTGTATTCATTCAAGCCGATTTCAGCCCATTCTGAAAACCCCGAGTAAATTCGTTCGAGCCTGTAAAAAGGTTAAAGGTGGACGTCGGTGATTTATGGAGTTTGCTACTCTTGAAAGATAGTATACTAGCAAACTGGGAGCAACGCCACATCCTGGAATGCTAGCCGCATTCAACCATGAGCTAGAGATTTACTAGCCGTATTTCTTCCAATGGCGCTTCGTCTTAATAACTCATCTAAATCAGAGGTGCACAATCCAACCTTTTAGCACTTACGGGCCAGTTTCAGAATGACTCAACAACGGCGGGCCGCAGCAAGGGTACTACCCCCAACAAAAGATTTAAAAAATACCCAAACCAAAGCATTAAAAAAAAATAAGAAATGTCTACAGAAATTAAATAAGCAAAACAATTTACTTGCTTAGAAATATGCAAGTGTCGCTGAAACCTTTTCATTTTTTGTAAGTGTCTGGTAAGAAATTTGACATTGGTTGATTTTTTATTAGTCATTCAATATCTGGTTCAATGTTGGACAAAGCGTGATCCACAAGTTTCTCTCCAAGTATTTATCAGTTAGACGACAACAACTTCCTGATTTCACCTGTTTCATTACAGAAAATGATTGTTCGCATAAGTAGGTGCTTCTGCATAATGTTGCTGTTCTTTGAAAGTGGATTTTTATTCTCTTCATTTCTCAAGGCAAGTGGTTTCTTTGAAATTCTAGTAAAGAAATTTCTGAAAATTGAGCCTTCAATTCGGAGTTATTTTGGAGATCAGAAAGCTGTATCTTGAAGTCGACGGGCGCTGTTTCAATATTAGGTACAAATTGTATTGCAAACCCGTCGTATATTTGTCTGTACCCCATAAAATTATCATACCTTTATATACAAATATTTGTGTGTACCTCCAGTGCCAAATAAAATTTTTATATCCCTATGATTTTTCATTTTTTTTTATAAATGTTTGACTTATTTCCGTTTTGTGCGCGGGCCACATACAATCAGACCGAGGGCCGCGGGTTGTGCATGTCTGATCTAAACGATGCTTTTGACGATTTTTTACAAAATTTTCGATCATCAGTTTGTTGTTTCGTATGTAAACGATAAAGAGTATAAGCAGTTTCTACACGAAGAAACTACTCATAAACAAGTTAGTAGACAATTCCAGTCGTATTCCTCATCAGTAAATAATTTAATTTTGTTTATAATTATTTTCTTTCTTTTGATATATAAAGGAAAATCTAAGCGCAACTTAACTCAAGCTCTTGAGTATGGTTCCGTTGATTACCTCTGTTTCGCACACAAATGAAGTTCGGTAAATTTGCACCCCTGTACAAAAGCGATTGGTGAAACTGCTTACCTAGATTTATGAGAAAAATTTAGCTGAATACAAAGTATATTCATTGTTTTGAATATTCGCTCGCTTCTGTTTTAATGTTTTAATTTTGCGAACATGATATCACATCAGAGACACACCCACTAGTTTATTCGGCAAATGCAAATTCACGAAAAGTCATTTATCCAATCTTTAAGACGAAATGTGAATAGTGTTTCGAGAGAAAGATGAATTCGAAACGTGAAATGGTGGATAAAGATCAGATTAACTGCACCTGAGTCAAATAATAATCAAGAACCACCTGACGAGAAACTTTTCACCCGAGTGCGAATGAACGCTGTTTTACTTAATAATGAGGCAGACATCAATGGTCTCCATTTTTTAAAGTTAACGATAATTTTAAAGAAAAATTGAGAAGTATTGTACGACCAAAGTGGATTTCCTACAATGTACGCATGAAAAACGACACGAAGCATTTTCATATAATGTCGTTCGTATGTTTCGAAGCAACGAAAGGACGAGATAATGAGCTTAAATGCTAATAAATGATGTATGCAATTTATGAGAGTCGTGAACTGTACGTAATTACTTGCAGCGTGTCAGCTGTGTTGAATTTCAACGCTCTCTTTCGTTTTTTGTTAATCAGACCAGAGGCGATGAAGGCAATGTGTTTTAATTCTGAGTGTTGCATTGTTCAGAGACCCAGACTTCTTTACCTTGAACGAAAGCATTTTTACAGCACGAGATAATGATGTAAGACTTCAAAGTTTTAAGCATGAACAATTTTTCATTCTCTCTTTCTGTTTCTCCTAGGCATCATTTTTCTTTCTCTGATTCTTTCTTTCCCTTCTTTCTTCTTTTTCTTTCTACGATAGCCTTTATTTGTTACAAGATCCATTTTTTCCTCTCGTTCCATCCTCTCTCTCTCTCTCTCTCTCTCTCTCTCTCTCTCTCTCTCTCTCTCTCTCTCTCTTTCTTTCTTTATCTTTCCATCTGTCTTCACTCACTTTCCTCTTTCTCTTTCGTCCTCTTTACTCTCACTTTACCTCCTCTCTCTCTCTCTCTCTCTCTCTCTCTCTCTCTCTCTCTCTCTCTCTCTCTCACACACACACACACACACACACCTGCTCTTATTCTCCTTCATTTCAGTTTTCATTCCCTTCCATCACTTAGCATTTGTTCTTTTTTGCTTCGGTCGTTATCCTCTTTCTACTCAATATTTCCCTTTGTTATATTTCTCACTCTGTTCCCATGTCCTGTTTTTCTTTTACTTATGGCTCATTTCGTCATTAATATTACATCTTCGCAGCAAGGGCTGTCTGATAACTAATTCGTCTTATGTTTGATATGATATGTAAACATCTGTCTCCTGGGTCATAAAAACAAATAATTCACTTACTCACTCAATTGCTTTTTTTCCGTCTCTACACTTTGATTCTTCTCCCATAATCTCTTTCACTCTGAGTTTACATTTCCTCCGTTTTCTTTATTAATCAAATCGGTGGAGGGTCTCCTTTCCTCTTTTACCTTTCTTTACCTCTCTATTCACTCTCATTCTCTTGTCTTCGGACATGCCTAATAGTCTTGTCGCCACCTTTCTTTCGCACTTATTCTTTCTTATCAGCTCTTACTCTCATTTTATCGTAGGGTTCTCTCGTTCTTCTTTCTTACTTTATCTTACTTATCAATTCTGTATAACTTTTCTGTGTGAGTTCATCGTTGGTTTCTCTCTCCCTTTTTCTCCCATTCCTCTGTTGCTGCTTTTTATCTTTTCCCCTCTATATCTTGGTCTCTTTCTTATGCTGTCTTCTCCCATACACGCAGCTTGGCTCTATCGCTCCCTCATACTGTTTCTTACTACTTTGTCTACTCTCTCTCTCTCTCTCTCTCTCTCTATCCGTACGTACTCATATTTTCCCTATTTTTCCGATACGTCTTTGTTTCTTTCTATATTTTTCTCTCTGCATATGGTCCTACTGTTATCTTTTCTCACTTCTTCTTTAGCTTCTTTACTTCGAACCATTGTTTTCTCTCCTTTATTTATTTCTCTCAAAATTCATATCCTAGTTGTCTTACGACATTGAATCTAAAACTGTCTTACACTGTTGCCATTGAACGAAAGATACATAGTAGACGTTATGCAAATGTTTGGCTGCTACTCCCGCATTTTCGCGCATGCCCAGCCGAAACTGTGGTTAAATACAGCCATCGTCCACAGTTTCCCCAATGGTGATCGATTGCAGTCGTGAATGGTAAGACGCGTGATTTGGATATTTTTAACCGTGGGAGAATTGTAGGTGCCCGCAGGATGGGTCACTCCATCTCAGAAGTCGTCAACACACTGGGGTTTTCTCGTGCTAGTGTCCAGGATGTTTCGGGAATGCAAATATTCTTGCAGAAGGACAAGCTTCCGAATGAATTGCAGAGGTGTACCAGCCTTGACAGCTCGTGGTGTACGACGTTTGGACCACATTGCTCGAACTCATGGGCGCAAGACAATATCGCAAATCTCCACCGATTTGAACAGGGGATCAAGTCTTCATGTCAATGCAAGAACAGTGCAACGTACTCTTAAACGTCCAGGGTTCGGAAGCCGCCAGCCCACAAGAGTCCCATACGCTGCTAACGGAACGACACAGGGCTCAACGCCTTGCACAGTGACACCGGACCACAGGGGAATGGAAGCGCATAGCCTGCAGTAATGAATCCAGATTTAATTTCCATCGGGCCGATGGGAGAGGGTGGATCTGGCGTCAGCCTCGTGAAGCCATTGACCCTCCGTGTCAGGGTGGAACAGCACAGGATGGTGGTGGCTCAGAGATGTCTTCAGCTGGAATGCTTTGGACTTTTGGTACATGTACAGTCGACTTTGAATGCCCCGAAATATGTGGAAATCCTAGCCGGCCATTTAAACCCATTCGTGTTCAGCCTGCATCCTAGTAGAAACAGCGTATTCCAGAAAGATATTCCAGCGTATTCCACCCATGGGATCTGTGCCCATATCACAGGTCCCACTAGCCTACTGCATGGTTACAGGAGCTTTGTAGTGAATTTGAAACGCTTTAGTGGCCAACTTGAAGCACGTATTTAAACCCCATAGAATATATTTGGGATACCGTCGAACAGGTTGTTCAGGCTCATGTCTTATTGGCTACGAACCTGAGCGAATTCTGGGCAGCTTTGGAGGAAGCACGGCTGGCTATACCTGCAGAACATTTTCGTAAGCTCTTGGAGTCCATGCCTCGCCGTGTGTCTGCCGTCATTAGGACAAGATGTAGCCGAACGCTTTTCTAGGTAGATATATCTAATTCAATGGCACTTTAGTGTATATTACTGCAACAATACGGCCAAGAGTTTAGAGAAGACAAGGTAACTTACAAATCCAATCTTTCATAATTTCCAATCATTATTCAAACACCTAGCGTATAGCCCGTTCTAGGACGGTTGTTTTTAAGCTTTAAATAAATATTAATATATAGGGGATGTTGCCCGTTCTATGACGGAGTGAAATTTTTAATTGAAGCAGATTAAAAACAAATCAAATAAACGCCAGATTTCTGTAAGGAAATATAGTAAAAACTAAAATATAGTAAAAATAGTAAGAACTCATTCATGTTAGAACTAAAAATTGTATGCTATTTATTTCCGTTTTTCAAAAGACCTCGAGATAAATAACATTCTGTATAAAATATTTGTTGGTGTTTAACAATTGTAGATTAGAGCGTTTAGATAGATCGATATTTTGCAAAATGTGTAATATAATCAGCTCTAAACTCGGAAAGTTGTTTTCGTGGAAATTTACCTTAATAACTTTTACTTTGATTTTTCGCGTTAAATGACTTTTTCTTAGACACACTGATTATTATTCCCTTTACGGCTTGTTTTTGATTGTCTTATTCGACGGTTAATTTGAAACTTCATACCAAACCTTTTTCTACAAAAAATTGCGACAACTGGTATTACAAATCGGAACTATGGTAAATTCTCGACAATGTGTTATTGGGGCGACATCTGCTTTTAGATGCAATCTTGCTCACTTTTTGACATCTCCAGATTTCAGTTTTTATTGTAGGTTAGAGCGTTTAGAGTGATCGATATTTTGCAAAATGTTTAGTATAATCAGCACTAAACTTGGAAAGTTAATTAAATTAAAAAGTAAAAAATAATTAAAGCGTACAAATTAATATTCGAATTGTGCTAAATTAAATTAATATACAAACGCAACTTCCCGTGACATTAAGGTTTTAATTCGATAAATAGAACTGGTCATTAATAATCCAATGTTTTTAAATTAGCACGCGATCACCTTGACATCTAAAAGCGAACGCGTGCTATTATATACCAGGCAATCATTTTGACATCGCGAGAGCACACACGAACTTATCAATAAGTGATGGCGCAACAATGCAGACGTTGGTGTGACGTCAAGCGTTCCAAAGAGACGGATCTGGGTGTTTATATTATTTCCTAAATTGTTGGAAATCAGGACAAGCAGCACTTGACTCACAACAAACTTGAAAGCTGTCTTAATATAATAAATCGTAGCTCTCTACTATCTCATGATATCGAATCGTACACCAAGTACGTTTGAAAGATTGCATATATCTCATAACATCAGTCGTTCTCCATTATAGCTTAAAGAACATAGCACATGGAAAATCGCCTAAGCAAAGTCAAATCAACTTAGCACACTGAACATTGAACACACAAGCTCTTGTCTCTTGAGCCATAGTGCACGTTGACCTGCTGTCAGGTGTTGCCAACTTCAAATTCATCGAGATGGAATAATGCCGTTACGTCAAAAAAAAAAAGTTTAAGAAGAAACCAAATTTACATAAGTATACCGGAACTCAAAAGGAAGGTTAAAATATAGGTATAGGTCACACAGGTTAGAACACGAAGTGTTTGAACGCCCCTTGTAAATCTTAATTTCGGATGGGCAACTCCTGGTTTTATGGTCGTTAACTACCGAAGGAATACAGTAGCGAAAATGTTAAAACATTTTATTCACACTTCCCGGCAATGAACGAAAATGTCTAAGCAAAGTGTTACATGAAACTGCTAATTTAAACCCATGTGTACATCCTGATACCCTCTGACTATGAAACAAGGATATCAGGAACACAAGTGTACAGGATACATTTCGATAAGCAACTCAAGAGACAAAAGTATTTCTTTTTAAATGGGAAAAAAGTCCCATAATTTTTACTCCTTTGTGGGTGCTACTTTGTTAGCAGTAGAAGCTAATATGACATGGCTTGGTACCTGGAATCACACAACAACGGGTGTTCACACATTTTTAGAACGTTTTTGATAAGAAATTGCAGAAAATAAAAGAAGTTCAAATAATTGAAACTGGCAACAACGTGTTAGATGAACACTAAAGAAACATCTGCCACATTTAAATATCGTCTGCTAAGAAAATGGCGCACGTAAACAAGCTATGGATAGAAGGTTATGTCTTTGCTCTTTAGGAAGAAAAATATTCGTTTTCTGTAATTAAAAAACGCAGTGAAAATCATGGAATTAGCATTTCTAAATGTAAAATAAACAATATTATAATAATAGAGGGAAAAATCGTCAAGCATTGTTTTTAACAAGAAAAAGAACACCAAACGAATATCCAAAGAAGGTACGTACTTTGTGACGCACTACAGAAGTAAAGCACGTGACAAGACAACAAATCTGTAGCGATACATTCCGTCAGTGCAGCTTAGTTGGGAGAGCAACTTACACCGGAGTAAAGGGGAGGGGGGCAGAGACGGGAACGGGTCAAGGGCCAACGGGTCGACAATTTCTTGCGGGTCCAACGGCTCGGGTGAAGGTGTTCCTGACCCGATTTTAACCCGGGTTTATTTCCGTTTTATTTTTGAAAAGAGAAAAATATATTCCAAAGAAAAAAGCGCGTTGTGGAATTCTGTAGTCGATACTGGTGCCCACGGAGTGAATAATGATTTGCTATGCAAAAATGTTGTCGTCTCTTTCTTAAAGCAACGAAGATTTATACCGACCGACGTCAGACACACTAACACCATATCGTAAAAAGGTACTTCCTTTGCGTTCTTTTACAGTGCGGTTGTCCAGTGCAAGGTACAGGCAAACGCCATTCGCCTGCTTCTCAGCTGATTCACTCTCTCCGTTCGAAGTTCACTGTATGACTAACAGTTACTTTTCACATCGAATCTTTTGCATTCAGAGGTATTCGATTGATGTGCTAACATCCCGTTCCCATGACATGTCATGTCGAAAGTAACTCCTTATTTGTTAATATGGATGGATTTAATATTAAGGAGGTTGAGAAGGGCGTCGAGGGCAACAAATACGTGCTTGTTGATAACCACAAGGGGAAGAGTGAATGCTTTAAATTGTTTGATCTCATTAAGGAACCGGTGAATAATTCTGTGTTGTTTGGTCTTGCTTGTTGTTCAAAATGTGGAAAGTGTGTAATTACAAAGAAAGAAGTCGACGGTGTAATAAAGGTTTATGGAACCAAAAATCTAACGGACCATATGAAAGTATGCGCACATCCATCAAAGCGTGGAAAGAGTGAACAATCTAAATACATTAAAAAATACATTTGTGTAATCGTAAATAATGATTCCCATTTGTAATGTACTATAAGTCATAGTCAGCCGTTACTTCTGGATTACGCAAAATAGTGGCACTAAAAATGGCACTAAAATTTAGCAAGTAACCAAATTTTATTACTAAAAAAAGGATTTCAGTTATTAAATATCAAGCAGTTATTGGGATGAATATATATATTACGTTTATATATATATATATATATATATATATATATATATATATATATATAAGGGATGTAAGGTCAGGTGATGCGTAACATCACAGCCTCTCCTTGACAAATGTCAACCCCGCCTTCTCGTGGTGCATCCTGTTCCCACTAAAGGGGCTCTGACGACCGCAAATAGCGGTATAACTATACCATCGGGATCAGAGGAAATGCTATCCCACACTCACCAACCCGCTTGGCCAGCGTGGTGAGTTATGGCCAAACACCTCCAAAATGACTCTACAACTTAAATCTTGGCCCTCAGTCTCCGGCAGCTGGAATGTACCTGGCCAAGGCAGCGGCCAGTGCGACATGAAGGCAGAGGGTGCTAAGAATCCCCGGAGGACCGGACTAGGCTGCCATTTGATGCTGACCTTGGCTACCTACAACGGACGCTCCCTATCTTCTGATTCAAGGCTTCTTGAATTGGAAGAGGAACTACAAAGGATCAAGTGGGACATCGTCGGGCTAAGTGAGGTAAGGAGAAAAGGAGAAGATCTCATTGAACTGAAAAGTGGACATCTCTTCTATTATCGTGGGACAGATACTGGCAGAACTAGTGGTGTTGGATTTATAATAAACAAGAAACTGAAATATAAAGTAATAGAAGTTGAAAGTTCCTCTGACAGAGCTGCACGACTCGTTATCCAACTATCGAGAAGATACCAGGCTCAGATTATTCAAACTTATGCACCCACCACAAGTCATCCTGAAGAAGAAATTGAAGAATTTTATGAGGAAATTCGTCGTCTAAATAATAAAGGTAAGCAGCACTTGAAGATAATTATGGGAGATTTCAATGCAAAAATAGGGCACCGGCAACAGAATGAAACTTCAGTAGGTAAATTCGGTCACGGCAACAGAAACCAGAGTGGAAATACTCTCGTTGAGTTTGCAGAGGCAGAAGGATTTTTCATCTTGAATTCCTTTTTCAAGAAAAAGCCACACAGGAAATGGACATGGAGACATCCAATTGGGACGACAAGTGAAATTGATTTTATTATGTGTAACAAAAAATTCGTCATCGAAGACTGCAGTGTGCTAAACAAGTTCAACACAGGTAGTGACCATAGATTGGTGAGATGTAAGATGCACCTCAACACTAAACTGGAACGTGGCAAGCTCATAAGACAAACAAAATGTATTGACATAACCAACCTTAAAAAACACCATAATACTTTCAAGTTGGAACTGAAGAACAGATTCTCTGCTTTAGAAGGCCTAACATCGGAAGAAGTGGATATTTCGGAAGTTAACAGAAAAGTAACCAAAGCTCTTATGGAAACAGCAACAAAATTAGCTGGGTCTAAGAACAAGTTGCATGTAAACAAATTATCAGGAAAAACCAAAATGTTGATGCAAAAAAGAAGAGAGATGAGGACAACTAAAGAAGATGTGACTTCCAAAGTGGAATATATAGAGTTATGCAAGACAGCACGAAAAAGTATCACTGAAGACGTAAGGAAATTCAACTGTGAGCTAGTGAGGAAAGCAATTGAAAACAACCAAAGCCTAAAGATAGCAAAGGGACATCTCAGTAAGGGAAGAAAACAGATTATGGCTCTGAGAAAAGAAGATGGTTCTATAACAAGAAATAGAGGCGAAATTTTGACAAGAGTGAAAGATTTCTACTCCAAATTATATGAAAGGGATGATACATGTACATCAGACATCATGAAAGGTACCAGAGTTCTTCCAGTCCTCCCAGCAGAAGTTGCTCATGCAATCAAGAACATGAAGCGAGGGAAAGCTCCAGGAGAAGATGGAATTACTATAGACATCATACAAGAAGCAAGTGGAGAAATTGAAACAGTACTCGCCCAAATTTTCACTCGATGCCTTAATGAAGGGAAGATTCCTGAGGATTGGAACAATGCTACAATGATCCTGCTACATAAAAAAGGTGACATTGAGGATCTCAGGAACTACAGACCTATCAGCCTCCTATCAGTGGTTTATAAAATCTTCACTAAAGTTCTTTCACACCGCTTGAAGGTAACACTGGACATGGCTCAACCGAGAGAACAAGCTGGATTCAGGAGTGGCTACAGCACAATAGATCATATCCATGTACTGAGAGAACTAATTGAAAGAGCGAGGGAATATGAACTTCCATTGTGCATGGCTTTTATCGATTATGAAAAAGCCTTTGATTCGGTGAAACCATCAGCAGTTACCACGGCTCTGAAATCCTGCGGTATTGAAGATGCATACATTAATATTATTAATAACATCTATGAAAATGCAAGTGCAAAGATTCGGCTGTTTGAAAATACAACACACATAAAAATTGGAAAGGGAGTGAGACAAGGTGACACCATATCTCCGAAGCTCTTTAATGCCACATTGGAAAATGTCTTTCAATCACTGAACTGGGAAAACAAAGGGATAAAGATTAATGGAGATTATCTAACCCACCTTCGTTTTGCTGATGACGTAGTCATTTTTGCAACTACCCCATCAGAGCTGCAGAGTATGATCGAGGAACTTGCTGACAAGAGTAAAGAAGTGGGATTAAAAGTGAACTTTCAGAAGACAAAAGTGATGTTCAATGCTTTTACAAGAAATGAAGATTTATCGATTGATGGAGAAAAACTGGAGATAACAGATACGTATGTTTATCTTGGACAGCAGATATCAAGTGAGGGTCACATTGATGAAGAAATTAATCGGCGTACAAAACTTGCCTGGAGAGCTTTTGGAAGAAACAGCATAATTTTCAAGAGCAATATGCCATTATGTCTTAAAAGAAAAGTGTTTGATCAATGCATCCTTCCAGTGCTTACGTATGGTGCAGAGACGTGGACCTTAACTAAAAGAGACATACAAAGGCTGCAGACAACTCAAAGAAGCATGGAGAGGTGCATGCTTGGTATAACCAGGAGAGATAAGAAGAGGAACTCGTGGATCCGAAAAATGACAAGAGTGGAAGACATCATGATCAGAGTTAAATCCCTGAAATGGCAATGGGCTGGACATACTGCCAGAAGGACAGACCATAGATGGACAGCCGAAATTTTAGATTGGATTCCAAGGGACAGGAAAAGACCCAGAAAAAGACCACATGGGAGATGGGTGGATGAAATTCGTAAATATGCGGGAGTGACATGGAGGAGACTGGCACAAGACAGACCGTTGTGGAGGAAACTTGGGGAGACCTTCGTCCAGCAGTGGATTGATAATGGTTGACAATGATGATGATGATGATGATATATATATAAATTGAGTTTTGAATTTATAGTTCAAAGCAGATTTGCCCGGGTCAGTTACGGGTCCGGATCGGGTCCAGGTCTTCGATAGTTTTGACCCGTTTCCAACTCTGGAGGGGGCGCGGTTTCAGTCCCCGTCATGGAAAAATTTGTGTTTTCACATTGGCACACGTACGTAAAAATGGATGTAAAAATGTGTGATGTCTGTTCCACACATCGTCTAGAATTAATAAAAAATTCATTCTTCGCTTCAAAAAAAAAAAAAAAAAAGATTAAGAGGGAGATGATGTGACGTACTACAGAGGTGCGCGTGCCAAGACGACAAATCTGCTGCGAAACATTCCGTGGATGTAGCTTAGTTGGAAGAGCAACTTACTCCGGAGTCAAGGAGAGGGGCGCAGGTCGATCTCCGTCACGGACGAATTTGTGTTTTCACAACTTTTACGACTATTTCAAAAGTAAGGTCTCTGGTCTTACAAGAAAATCCACCGAGCCAAAGAGCAATCGGTAAGTCGTGAAAAATCTCCGTATCAAGTGTAAACAAAGTAATAAACAAAGATTTTGAATCTGAAAAACAAAAAAACAAAAATTCACCGCCTTTTGCTTAGACACGAGCCTAAGCGCAGAACACGGTGTAGACATCTTTATGAAAATCACTTAGCCGGAGACAGGAGGAAATTTATTGTGACTATTGATGAAGCATGGATCTACCTAAACGAATGTAACAAAAAAATGTCGATTTACTATCGCAAAAGAGCAGAAAAAGGCTTACAAACTTGGTTCCAAGAATCCAAAGAAAGTTTTAGTAAAGGATTCATGATTATTGTGGGTCCTTCACAGTGTCGACCTCCATCAGGATAAGGCTACCAGTCATACATCCAAATCTACCACTCTATTCCTAGAAAAAAGAGACGGGTATCAAGTCTATACCTTTTGCTCATATTCCTTCAAAGTCCCCTGATGTGTCACCATGGACTATTGTGCTTTCGGACTACTAGAAACAGAGCTTTCTAAACGCATACTTAAAACAATTATTGTACTATGGAAAGCAGTGGAAGAGAAGTTGAATAAAATACCACTAGGAATCTTTAGAAATGCCTTGTTATCTTGGAAATCTAGTTGCAGGTTTATTCCAGAGAAAGGGCTACCACATAAAACATTTAAAAAAGAAGCGATTTGATTTTAAACATCAATTATATTGGTGCAAAATCGTTCTAAAAATGTGCGAACATTCTCTGTTTTATCTGCTTATGAACACAACAGTTCCGTAAGAAAATTCCTAGAAATATTAGACATCATTACATTGTTGCCAAACATTAGAAATCTCAATTTAGCTTCAGTCTTGAAGATTATCACTGACATTTCAGAAGTAACGCTCGTGTTATTTACCAATGTCACAGACTTGATTGCAGAATCTCAAATTAAATGACACTTAATAAGATTCATTCACTCAGGGTTTTCGCGAGCATTAATTTTCATTATTTAAATTATTTCTTGCGCTAAACTACTGTTTCAAGGCAACAAGATTTCGATTTTACCTCCCAGATTGTATCTGTCTCGTAAATACCCAAAATCATCTGTGAAGAAGAAATAAATTAACTGCTTTGGTACGAATAAAAATTAGCTCAAACGATGCTTTCCCTTCAGGCAACGAAAAATTTCTCCGTTACATAACAGCAACGACTGCCCGCCAGCTGGCAAAATGCCAGCTTTCTTTTGTTATACTCTTAACTGCGATGGCATTTTTCTTCCTCGCTCAGTTCTGTTTCATTGAAATTTTTTATTTTGCCTCTTTTACTATCGGTTCTCTCGCTTTTAACATGCATGTTAAACGCGTGTGTGTGTGTTTGGGATTTCAGCACTCCAAGAATATTTTTAACAATGCAATTTAATATTTAATTGTTAAACTCACTGGATGTAGTGTCGTGAGAAGAAAGATCAAACACAAATATTTCAACTTGGTTACAAATCATTAAATACTGCTTAAATATATCTGCCATGAACAGATAATAAAACGAGAGCCGTTAAACGGTCATCACTTCCAGCTGAAATATTTATTTCCTGTAGTATCTTAATGGAAACTTCTTTTCTTCACTATGCTACAACGCAGAAAAAGAAAAGAAAAGAAAATCAGCATCTGATACGGCGTGAGAAAATCAGGAAAGATCTTATTTTAGACCGCTGCTTCGCAAGGCGTTAATTTTGTGAATCTGTTTTTCCTGTATAACTTTAATAATTCCCCAGAACCGTTGGTTAGACACGTAAATTGTATAGCAACCCTACTGAAGGAATATTACTATACCTTTTTAAAGGGTGAATTAAGTTTTAAACCTTTTAAGAAAATACAATGCAGTGATTCTGCCAAAGCCAATACTATGAATAAGCGGAATAAATGCAGTTTTAAACAACTATATTTAAAAAATTTGATTAGTTAAAAGCATTACTAAGGTCATGAATACGCAAGGAACGCTTTTAGCGAAGTAAATCCATTTATTTTCGTCGTGTAAATTTGTATAAAGATACGCCAAGCTGTCACACTCCACTGGGAGGCTTTCTACATTGACATGAGAAAGCCTCCCAGTGAAGTGTGAAAGCTTGGCGAATCTTTATACAAATTTACACCACAAAAATAAACGGATTTACTTCGCTATAAGCGTTCCTTGTCTTACTAAGGAACTTCTTGAAGTTAATGAATTGCTAAAGAACTATATGCTTCCTAGTTTAGTTGTGTCAGGTTGTAAAGAAATTTTCAGGAAAAATCGTATGTGGCGTGTGTAATTCAAGATACTGCGGGCCTGCGGTGACGTAAACATCTCAGAGTGCTGTGCGCGAAAGAATAAATTCTAAGAACAGAACATACGCTGTTGTGGTGAAGATTAGTTGCTCGTGGCGACGATACGATGGCGATATCGAATGCAGGTAGGCGTGCAGTATTGCTCTATGTATATTTGAATTGTATGAAAGTTACGGAAGCACTTGGAAAATTGCGAAACACGTTTGGTGAAGATATTATAGGACAGAGCACTTGCTATGACTGGTACAGGAAATTCGACACTGGTACGGGATCTGTCTGATGCGCCCAGAAGTGGCAGACCCAGTAAGGTTGCAGATGATACACTGTAACACGAGCTACGGACCAAGCCTGACGCACCACTACGGGAACTGGCAAAGGAACTGAAGACCTCTCATACGATCATCAACACCAGCAGAGCCGGCTGGACCATAGGGGCAACCAGGGCGGTCGCCCCAGGCCCCGCGTCTTCACGGGGCCCCACATCTTAGAAAATAAAAACAAAATATTTTTTCCTAGAATTCTCTATATTTATTATAAAAATATATTTTTACAATGTTTTTTTTTCAGTTTACAATCCCCCCTCCACTCTTTTAGACCTTAAACTTCTCCACATTCATGAAATAGCAAATTAAATTTCATCACATTTTATCACTCCCTACTGTATGCTCAACAATTTGTGTGTAAACCAGACACTGAAATTTAAAAACAATGAAAAGAACAATATTGACATTGTTTTTGGGGCTATATATGGACGCCAATTGTTGAATGACTTTAAAAACAGTATTAGAAATTAAAAAAAAAAGAAATTTTCATACATGAGCACGTATGAAACATAAAAAAAAGTACTAATTCATTTTTGTTGCAAGGTAACTCACTAATTTGTCAGTTATACCACCTTGCTTCAAAAATCAATCACTAAAACAAAATGTGCTACGTAAAAACAAAATATATATATATATATATATATAAACGAATTTATTTAAATAGGATTCTCATTATTCCCTACGTAAAAATGGTTGCTATAGAAGGCATTCGCTATGCAGATTAGTTAAATGTATCGTTTTACCATTCTGTGGGAAAGTTTTTATAAAAATCGCCGTTCTACCCGGAAAGAAATTCATAGATTTTAGCAGTCTTTACTCTCTCTCTCTCTCTCTCTCTCTCTTTCTGTCTGTTTCTGTCTTTCTCTCTCTCTCTCTCTCTCTCTGCTTCCTCTCCATCTTCCTCTGTATTTGTCTGTCTGTCTGTCTCTATCTTTCTCTCTCTTTACCTGTCTGTCGGTTTGTCTCTCTCTATCTTTCTCTGTGTTAGTCTGTCTGTCTGTATCTTTCTCTCTCTTTTCCTGTCTGTCTGTTTGTCTCTCACTATCTTTTTCTCTCTCTCTCTCTCTTTCTCTCCTTGTCTATCTGTCTATATGTCTCACTCTCTCTGAACTTTCAATCCATATTATGGCCTTTTTCTTAAGCTCACGGTAATTTGAGATAATCATTTTTCTTTATAATAGTTTTCGTGTGTTCTCATTTTCACGTAACGATTTTATTAAACTATGATATTTATTTTCTAGGGCGCTTAATGAAATTTTCGCTCAGGTCCCCTTATGAAATTTCGCCCCAGGCCTCGCAAAAGTTCCATCCGGCCCTGAACACCAGACTTCAGAACTTGGGATATTCGTGTGAACCGTGAAAATGGGTACCTCATGCTTTGTCTGACCAGAATCGGATGCAACACTATTCCAATGCTCTGCGTGAAAGAGAAAACGGGAAGGCTGTTTGGTCACAGATGACGAAAAATGGGTCACATATGTGAATGTTGCGCGACAAAGAGCATCGACTAAGCAGGGACAACGCCCACAGAAGGTCGCTAAGCTACCCCTTCGTGGACGGAAGGTGATGTTGAGTTGCAAGTGGGATTGTCACGGTGTGAGTCACTATGAACTCTTACCGGGTAACAATACCATCACAGCGGATGCTTACTTCCAACAGTTGGACCGTCGCCGTGCTTCAGTGCAAGAAAGAGCCCAGCGTTGATTAATCTCCATGGAGTTTTTCACCTGGATAACGCTCGTCCATATGTCGCGTTACGGACACAACAAAAATTGCACGAGCTGGAAGGGGATAATATTGGGCCATCCCCCTTATTTCCCGGTCCGACTTTCATCTCTTCCGGTCTTTGTCGAATTTTGTCGCTGAGAAAAACTTTGCTAATGAAGATGATGTGAAACGCTGCATGATTAACTTCTTCAACTCCCGCTTGCCAGAATTCTATCGCAATGTGTTTTATTAAGTGTTTTGTACGATTTTTTAAGCTTGAAATACATGCTTCTCTATTTTCCGGATACTGTCTTTACAGCCTGATAGTTCACTCAAAATGAAGTAAAAGCGCTATGCTAGTCAAGATTCTTATACACTGAGTACGTGTTTTTTCAACTGTCGTTACATTGCCGATTTACCGTCATGCCCACGGAGGCAGAATATAATATATAAAGAAAAACTCTTAAACTTTGGCGTTATGTGAGCACTATAAAAAATTTCCATCCTCCTCCCCTCTAGCAACAATCAATATAAATACTTACGCCATCGATAGATGTGTTTTTCTTCAGGAAAAGCTGAAAAGTATGCGGAAAATATTGATCACGCTTACAACTGAATGAATTTTTCAGATCTTTTGTGAGCGCAGATGTCGGCTTCACAAATGGCAGCAAAAAGTAAACAATAACTTCAGTATGCCATTCTTTTACACAAAAAATGTAGTGCTAAAAATGTTACCTTAGTCTTTGAGCTAATAGTACTTTTGTCATGTTAATAGGGTGAGGTTGCTTGCAAAATAAATGTCGTACATTTATTTAGATTTCTGAATACGGGAGTCATAACAAAAGTTCTGCACACTGTCAATTTTTGAGAAAAATGTGAAGTAATGGAGAAAACTTTCCTTATTGCCGTTCAATGTACTCCTCCACTGCTAATGACAGCTTGCCAGCGGTGAGGTAGGTCCTGGATGCCCCGTAGTACGCCATCTTGTTCAGCTGTCGTATTACTCGGGTCACGTCCAATGACAGTTCGTCCAGCGATTCGTAGCGGATGCCATGGAGCCGATTTTTTAAACTTTAGGAAAAGATTAAAGTTGGGTGGACTGAGATCAGGGCTGTATGGTGGGTGGGATAAAGTTTCCCAGCCATATTTCCACAAAAGTCCCCTTACCGACGCTGCACAGTGACACGATGCGTTGTCATGCAGCAAGATCACTCCCGCTTTCAACAAGTTAGGGCGATTTTGACGAAATTTCGGTCTCAACTTTGACCTCAGAAATAAATTGTGCTTCGATCAAGAGTTCCTTTTCCACAAACTTCTTGCAAGACAGTGGATATCTGTGTCGGAGTTTTTCCCCGTAGAATTTCTAATTTCAGGTACGAGCGCTAGTCTAAGGCTGTGACTCGACCTGAGGAGCTGCACGCTTCCATTTCCAAACCTTTTCCACGTCCACACAGCAAATGATAGCGCGTCGTTCTGACACTACTGTGTTGCTGAGAGTCTGGCCTTGACATGGCGCAATTATTTTCCCGATTGCATCATTCGCTTTCGTTTTACGTTAACGTGCGCAGAATTTTTGTTATGACCCTCGTAAAACTTACCAAATGAGGCAGTATTCCAGAAAGGTTTTAAAAGCCTTATTTTTCATCAACTTTATATAATAGCAAATTGGCATTTGCAATTGTTTTAGCACGGTGAAAACATGTTCTTTTTCTGCATGGAGTATCATTTTAAATTTTCAGTAAAGCTCGCTTAAAACCTCAAGACAAGCACATGACACCCGCTAATAGTAAAACTGCTATTTAGGTATTCTTTGGCAATTTCGATTTATTCAAACAAAGCAACTGGAGAGGGGGAAAAATTATCATTGTGCAGAAATAGGCACTATCTACGACTATCTTACAGCTCATACCGTAAATGAGTTTCCTGACCACTCTTCCCCGTAAAATCGCGCATCGTCAACATAAAACATTCGCAATCCACTGATGGATGAAGGTCTCCCCAAGTATCTTCCACCGCTTTCGTCTTTAGCAACTCTCCCCACCTCACTTCGGCATACTTTCTAATTCCATCCACCGATTTCCCACGTGGTTGTCTATGTTTTTTTCCCTGTCCCTTGCTGTTCAGTTTAGTACTTGTCCAACGGTGGTCAGTTTTTCGAGCAATATGTCCAGCCCACTGCCACTTCAGGGTCTTTACTTTGATCATGATCCGGCCTGACGAGAGTGAGGGGAGGCGGTGCTGTAGCACAGGGGCCCTGGCCCCTAAGGAGACCCAGAGCCCGTTTCGAAAGTATTTTTTTCTAATTATTATTTTATGGTGTTCGAATATTTTTCAAGCTATATACCATCACCAGGGTTGGGAAGTTACGCGTAAAAAAATATTTTCTACGTGACGCGTGAAATACGCGTAAAGATGCTTATTTATGTGATAAATGTAAAAAATGTAATAAATTCAAAACTTGCTCTAACCCCCCCCCCCCCCCCCGCCCAAAGTGTTGTTTCGAAAGTGTTTTTAAAATAACATTTTGTAAATATATACAATATTTGATTTATATGTACTACTACTACTACAATACACATTAAAACATGTTATTTTTTTCCATTTCTTTTTAATTTAATTTTTCTTCAATTTAAAAAAATAATAATAAACCTTGAAACTCCGATCATAATTTTGACATAATTTTATCTGCAACGACATATCACTAATTTGCGGAGGGGAGAATATGAAAAATTAACCACTGCAAAAATAAAAAAAAACATTGAAGAGTTGCAACCGGTCGGTTTGTCGGGAAGGGGTAATGGTAGGTAAGGGGTGGGTGAGGAAACGGAAACATGGATTATGTGGTTATTGGAGGAGCTGAGGTGGGGGGGGGCGGAGATTTTATTGCACTGGGGCCCGAGCTCGCTCTCCACGGCCCTGATCATGATGTCATCAAGTCCCACTTCGTTTCACTACTTTGAGTAAGACACTAGTACATATGAGTAAATGTTGTTTTTTTGTTTAGACGTAGAACTACGTCTTTCTCCTAGCTGAGAATGGGGTATCATCGCGAGCACGGATGCAACGAAAACATGTCACACTTTGAACACTTATATCTTCGAAACTAATAATCTTAGAGCAAATAAATAATGCATCATTAGATAGTTTATAGAATCCCATTTATAACATAACAAGTTTCAACCCTTCACCCCCTAACCCTTCGATATAGGAGCGTTAGAAAGCTAAGTTGAATTTCGCGTGATTTTGTTTCGCCGCATGCCGTTTTAAGGTTGATAACTCGTGAATAGATAGTGATAGCGATTACCTCAGCCCGGCATTCCATAGCTGACGGTCACAGGTAACGGGCGTATGTAATAAACTGAAATAAAGTGGATTTAAAATTTATTTATGTTTTTATACATAAAAGAATTGAAGACGAAAATTTAGAAACGCCGCGAAAGTCCAGGGAAAATTACTATAAGAACAGACGACAGTTGAAGAAACAGCTAGAGGAAAACGGAAGGAATCTGATAAGGCCCACTAAATCATCAACCGAAAGGTCATGGGATGTAGGGAGAGTCAAAAGTCCGCGCAAGGATGCGTTTCATCCAAGTTCGACTCTAGAGCCACAGCCTTCCACTTCAACTATACACAAATTGAGCCTGAACAGGAAGAACAGGTGAAGATTGATGTCATCGATCTAAATTTTCACACCGAGTATGGAATGCCAATGCACATCGCCAGTCTTCACAACTTCGCTGGATAATGAATTTATTACGTCTGAAACCTATACGCCGCCGATATGCATTCTCAATCTAGACAAGAAGAGCAACAACAAGAAGATTACATTAGGCCTGAGACGCATCGCCAATTAATTAACAAGGCAACTAAGGAGTTTGAAAAATTGTTTCTGAAGAACGATTTCTTCAGAAACCATTTTAGCAATAAATACTGACAATGATGATACTAAGCCTACTACTTTTACTACCATTAATTTATAATCAGCATGAGTTACTAAGAATTGTGTATAGTATAAGTTACTTTTAAGTAAATAAAGTACAACATTTCTTTCGTTTTATCCCTTAAAAATTTTACATCTGAAAAAAAACAAAGGGGCACAGTAGCAACTGTGCCGCAACCAATGCAACGTATGGCTACGTCAACTGTCCTTCGCTGAATAGTTTAAGGACGTAGAACTAATGAGGCATGAAATAGTGCCATGAACGTTGTAGGTTGCGCCACAGTTGCTACTGTGCCCCTGTTTTTTTTTTAATTATAAGAAGTTCCACCAAACATTCATAAAGGGGACACAGAAATGTATCCAAGTGGTCTCGGAATTAAATAAATATCATAGTTTCTTATTTCTTCGGTTAACAAGCTGAGTTTCGAATAAAGCTTTAGATAAATACAGTGGAACCGCGGTTATACGTTTTTCACTTTTCTGCTCTAGTCTTGATTCTTTACGGTAGTTCCTATAGCCTTTTCATTTCGGTTATGCGTAATTCATTTATATGATTTTTGCAATTATACGGTAAATCTTGAATACCAGATTATCAAAAATACACGGTTCTTGGATTTTTTTTTTATTACGTAACTCGGTACGTTGCAACTTTGAGAGAATTGAGATAGTGGTTTTTTTTTTTTTTTTTCTGCCCTGAAATAGATGACGCAACTAAAAATGTTCTAAATGACTTTCACAGTTCTCCTTCTTGTCTAAATTCAAGAAATTTAAAATCAGCAAAGATTAGTGAATAATTTACTTGGAACTAATGCTAAATCAACTAATGGACTAACTGCTTTGAAAAGAATTATGCTTGTACCTAAAGAATATGAAGTAAGGGTATTGCATATAAAATAAATCCTATTCGGATTTACTACCTGTATTTGAAAGGTAAGGGTTTTTTTTTTTTTCATATTTTCAAAACACGAAAGGAAGAAAAATTTTGAAAACAAGAAATTGTACAGAATTTCTTAACCTAGTTTTCATAATGAAATTAGAATAAACAAGAAAGATGACACCGAATCTTCGGGTGCAATGAGCATGTCTTTTGAATCCCTTCTGACGCGAATTAAATTTATCAAAGCTATTCAAAGTCAATAGAAACGGTACGGAAAACAGTAGTATCTGATCGAAGAAAGAAGTTTTTCAATCGGGTTTTTAATCATGCAGATATTGCTGCAAGCGGAATCGTAATCTTACGTCTTCTGGTTGCAGACTTGTGCGTTAAGAAAATTTTAAAATTATATGGGAAACATTTCGCAGCGGAAAGGCTCTCCAACAAAGAAAGAATTTTTCAAATTGAACTCTTAGAAGCAGAGATATCGACAAAAATAAGATATGTATCTACGACCACTGGCGGGAAAATCATGCATTATTTTAAGAAGAAAGTATTCTCAAAAGGTTTTTCGATGTGAGCGGTGTCAATCCAGGAAATAATTTTTTCAGTCGAGTTTTCAGGAATTCAGATTTTGCTGTAAGCAGAAATTAAGGCTTACATCCCATGGTGGCCAAACCATTTTTAATCAAAAATTAGAAATTATATGCAAAAGATTTCCCATCAGGAGCTGTATCAGGTGCAGAAAGAATTTTTCAGATCGGAAGTTTAGAAGTAGAGATATCGAGAAAAACCCAATTTTCCTTTACGCTCCCTAGCGGAAAGTCTATGAATTACTCGGAAATTTTGAAATTATGTGAAAAACATGTCGCACCTGAAACTCCATCCAATAAAGAGAGAACTTTTCAAATTGGACCATTAGAAGACAGATATTGACAAAAATAAGATATACATCTACGCCCCCTGGTGGAGAAACCATGCGTTATTTTAAGAAGAAAACATTCCGGAAAAGTTCATGGCGACCTGAGTGGTATCGGTCCACATCGAATCTTTTCAATCGAGATTTTAGAAGTTCAGATTTTGTGGCAAATTCATCAGAAGCAGAAATTAACACTTACGCACCCTGGCAGCCATATCATTCTTTACCAAAAATTAGAAATTACATCCAAAAGATTTCCCATCAGGAGCTGTATCCGCTGAGGAAAAAAAAATTTCAAATCGGAGTTTTAGAAGTAGAGATATCGGGCAAAAATCTATTTACTTTTACTCCCCCTGGAAAAAAATCCATGCGTAACTTGAAAAAGTGGCTGTACCTAAAATAGTCTTCGACATAATGGAACCGAAAGGTAAAAGTATTTTTCAAAATGACGTTTAGAAGCAAAAATATGGAATAAAATGTATTTTGATTTCGATATCATCTGCATTTATGCCCTCTAGCGGCGAAATTGTACATTATAAAAGAAAAACGAAGTGAAGGATCATCATTCTCATATTTCAAGCTTCCGAATGCAAAAATAATTTTTCAAATCGGACTAATAGTTCCAGAGATATGGTGTCCACAGACAGACGGACGGACGGATGAACTAATAACATAAGCGCGATCTTTTTTAATAAAAGACGTGCTAAAAATTAATACACAACTCAAAATCGACATAGAATTAAGATAGCAAACAAAGTATTCATGTATGCATGTCTTGCATTATAAATTGGCGTGATCAAAAATTATGTGGCCGCCCCGGTGGCGCAGTGGTCTAAGGCGCTGGCCTATGATCATTCGTCCGTAAGGGGTCCGGGTTCGAATCCCGGTCAGGCATGGATGTTGTGTTTGTCTTACGGCACTGGCTCTCTCCCTTCCCTGGAACCAGTGACCCTAAATTAGGGACGGGCGACTGCTTATAGCCCATTGAGTTGCTCACGGTGGTAGTTAAACCTCCAATCAAAAAAAAAAATTATGTGGGGGTTTTTCCTTTTTTTTTTGGAGGCATTCAAAATTTTACAATAGTATTTAACATTTTGAAATTTGCTTTATACGTCTCTTTTTTTACATCGATACGTTTTTTAAGGTCATCCCCTGAAAAACGTACAAACAAGGTTCCACTGTACCATTCCTATTCTTTTTTTTTCTGTTTGGAGCTTTAACGACCACCGCGAGTAACTCGATGAGCCATAAGCGGTCGCCTGCCCCTAATTTAGGGTTCCTGACTCCGGGGAAGGAAGAGAGTCAGTGCCGTAACACAAACACGACATCTATGCCTCACCGGGATTTGAACCCGGACTTACCTCGGACGAACGGTCAGAAGCCAGCGCTTAGGCTTCCAAACACCCCCTCGATTGTGAAAAATCCACACTTTCCACGTCTTGCTTGAAATCGTGCAATGTCGCTGTGAAATTTACAAATTTGCCAGCGGTAAGATCAAACCCACCACTCCCCCGGAGCCAGGTGTTCTAACCGACGGAATGTATCGCTGCATATTTGTCGTCTTGATACGTACTTTACCTCTGTAGTACGTCATACTACATAGTAGCAAATGGCATCAATATCATTATGGATCAGTCTGAACACAGCAAACACTGATCGACGATTTACTGAAATCATTTATGGCATCAGGATACTCATAGGAAGACACACTGTTAAGGTCGTTTTCTTCTTACCATCCCAAAATTATTCCGCCCTGAGCTATTGCCCACTGGTAAATACAGTCCTGCTCACTAGTATCAGTCCATTTTGTCCTAGGTCTTTCCATAAAGTCTGCAACCACCTGCTTTCGAATATAATACCTGTCTTGAAAATCTTTCAGGACAGCAGATGGCCTAGTGGTTAGCGCTTCTGCCTACTGATGAAAAGATCCTCGGGTCGAACCCAGTAGGTTCGAAACACTTGAGCCACTAATCTGGCGTGGGTCCGATGAGTACCTTAGGCCATCGGGCTCGGGGTAATGTCCCCTCCCCTTGTTCAAAATAAGGGCGTCTGTTCCTACCCCTTTCTCTCTCCCCCAGTATTAGTGTGTACCTCCGTAGCAGAAACTCCCTGATCAGTCTGCGGCAGATACCATGGTACCACAATAAATCTGCGGATGGTCACTGCGTAAGAGAACAACTAGATGTGAAAAACAATAAAAATTTGGGGGCGGAGATAAGAAAAGAAAAAAACTAACCACCTTATGTTTCTTTGATCTAAGAAAAAAAAGTGTAATCTAGGTACTGCAGCAATTACAGTAACTAGGATGAAGAATCCTCAATACCTAGAATTTTGCCTGCATTTCAAGCTGAAATAAAAAGATTTATGGAATAAAAGTACCATATTCAACAACAAGTTAGGACAAGAGGCAACGTTGCTAGCAAAAAAAAAAAAAATACGATTACGGGAACAATCTACTTCCGTTTTCGGAAAATGTCTCTCCATTTTCGATCTTAAATACAAACATTTATATAATTAAATGATATTCAGACAATAATTTTAAATATCATTTAATTATATAAATGTTTACGATTACGGCAGAAATCTTCGCTCCGTCCAACTTTCGGTTTCCGAAAAAAATTCCATATTCAATCGTATATACGAACATTTATAGAATAAAACGATATTTAATAACCATACTGGGAAGGTGACAAAAATAATTTATGATTACATGACTCCATCTAACCCGTTTTCGGGAATTTTTGCCTCTATTTTAAAGCTGAAACGTAAACATTTATGCAATAAAATGGTATTTAACAACACCGGACACAGGGTAAATCTCGAGAAGAAGAAAAAAACGCGATTCCAGGAGAAAGCTCCACTCCGTCTGACTTCCTGTGACGTACCTGCCAGCAGTACGAACACACGACATCTGCCAGCAGGACGCACACGACATAAAGGCACATAGCAATCAGAATAAACGTCTGCGTAGCTCAGTTGGTAGAGCGACTTGTTCCGGAATAAGCGGACTTGGGTTCGAATCCCGGCGTAGACCAGAAATGACGGAGAAATTTGCTTCGTTATATTCCGTTTTCGGAAATTTTTGAAAGACAGAAAACTTGCATCCATGTTAATAATTAATAGGGATTTGGGGATATCATTTTTGTCTGCAGCACCAAAATAGAAGCTGAGAAGTACGTCATCCGTCGCCACGATTATGCTACAGGGGTGTGTACTACGAAGTTGTGTGACGTCAGCCTCGTAGTAGTAGCTAGACATTTTGACTTCTCTCTGCCTACCCACTTTACTGTCGTGAGCCTCTTGGTTCCACTTAATGTTACACCACTCTGCTCAAATGCCTGCAACAGGCGTAGGTAGCGAGTCGAGTCTAAACCTAGGTGGTCGTCCCGTAGGTAGCTAGTTGAGTCTAAAACCTTACAAGATGGTCGTTGAGCCAGGAGCAACAGCCCCTTGGAAATTTTTCCCTTCCACACAACATACATGTACAAAACACGCAAGAATGTTTTCATTAACTCTACATTCTACAGAGGAAACACCGAAGTAACTATCATATTGGCCACATCAAAGCCGCTTCGGTGGGGCAGTGGTCTAAGCGATGGCCTCTGATCATTCGTCCGAAAGGGGTCCGGGTTCGAATCCCGTGAGGCATGGATGTTGTGTTTGTCTTACGGCACTGGCTCTCTCCGTCTCTGGAACCAGTGACCCTAAATTAGGGACGGGCGACAGCTTATAGCCCATTGAGTTGCTCACGGTGGTCGTTAAACCTTCAATCCAATCCACATCAAACCGACTAACCAGACCTTTGTCTCTCAGATAAGGTCATTGCCTTAGAATCAGGGAGATCTAAATACCGCAGTATAAACAGCCAGCTTCATCTCTTTGTTAGTGAAAATAAGATGTAGTCATATAGCTGAAATGAAGTTTTTTTGTTTTGTTTTTTATTGAAGGTTTAACGACCACCGTGAGCAACTCAATGGGCTATAAGCAGTCGCCCGTCCCTAATTTAGGGTCACTGGTTCCAGAGAAGCGAGAGAGCCAGTGCCGTAAGACAAACACAACATCCATGCCTCATCGGGATTTGAACACGGACCCCTTTCAGACGAATGATCAGAGGCCATCGCTTAGACCACTGTGCCACCGTGGCTGCTGAAGTTTTCGATTGCCCCGGTGGCCATTTGCATGAGCTCTGACCGTTCGTCCGATTAAGTGCGGGCTCGAGTCTCTGGATATGCATGGGTGGAGTCTCTTTCTTACAGCACTGGCCCTCCAAATTAGGAATGCCGCCCCGGTTGCGCAGTGGTCTAAGCGATGGCCTTTGATCATTCGTCCGAATGGGGTCCGGGTTCGAATCCCGGTGAGGCATGGATGTTGTGTTTGTCTTACGGCACTGGCTCTCTCCCTTCCCTGGAACCAGTGACCCTAAATTAGGGACGGACGACTGCTTATAGCTCATTGAGTTGTTCACGGTGGTCGTTAAACCTCCAATCAAAAAAAAAAAAAATAGGAATGGGCGAACCCCCCCCCCCCTCTACAATAAAATAAAAAACCGAGAGTACCCTAGTAGATAATTTATGCTATGCATCTTTCGCATGCCAAGATCTTTGTGTGTGCGAAATAAAACGGGTGATTCGAGAGTATACATTTATATACGTACAGCACATTTACGTCACTCACCAGCATACCGAGCCACAATCCGGTACATGCAAAATGGAATTAAATCGTAACAACAAACAATAAGGTTTACTAATTCCTCACATTGAGAGGTACTTAGGTAGGTAGATTAATGAATGTTATTGTCGTAAAAACCAATGAAAGAAGATATGTGAGTCATAAAAGTAAATATTCATTAAACTATGGCGGCGGCAATATTAAGTATTTCGACTGTTCAGTTCTTCAAAAACAATATTTATTTTTATTACTATACAGGGTGTTTCGTAATTATTGTCGTGATTTCAGTGGCATATAATCGGAAAACGGGAAACAACAAACTAAAACCGCAAACAGAATATGACAGGTAACAACTAAAAGTTTTATTACCTGTAGAATCGATACATCAGATTGCAGTTATGCCGATGTACCCTCCCTGAGACCAAAAACGTTGCTTCATCACTAAATATTCATGTCCGCAGATAATGTTCATCAGCTTCGACTTTGGACAAAATGTCTTGGGCAAATTGGAAACGGCGGCGGGGTTTATCGTCCCGCTGTAAAGCCTGTACAATCTGCAGTTTGTACGCACGGAGTTGTAGGCGGTTATGCAGAACCCTCCAAACAGTCGTTTGTGGCATACCTAACTGAGACGTAGCTCGTTTCGTTGACTTCTGATGGCTTTGAGAAAAGGCTTCCTGGACGCGATCAACATCGTCCAGCGAAGTGCTCGGTCTTCGCGTTCCTATTGGTTAAAACAGTTTCAAAAGACTGCACACGACCAGTCTTTTAAAACTGCTCTAACCAATGTCGGATTGCGTCGTTACAGAACGTAGTTTGTCGGATGCCATACTACCAGTGGCGTATCTTGATTTTTTTTTTATTATTGGAATTTTAACGACCACCGTGAGCAACTCAATGGGCTATAAGCAGTCGCCTGTCCCTAATTTAGGGTCACTGGTTCCAGGGAAGGGAGAGAGCCAGTGCCGTAAAACAAACACAACATCCATGCCTCACCGGGATTCGAAACCCGGACCCCTTTCAGACGAATGATCAGAGGCCATCGCTTAGGCCACTGCGCCACCGGGGCGGCTGTGGCGTATCTTGGGTCCGAGACCTGGACTACCCCCCCCCCAGTACTGTCTTTTTGAAAATTGCGAAGTTTATTTTTTAATTGTTAAGTAATAGAAGTAACATTTGTAATAGAAGTAACATTTTTTTCTAAATTTTAGGTACATGCTATTACTACTAACGTGATACCAAATAATTATGAGGATTAGGATTTGAACACTTATTTGTACATGAACTCCATTCTTCTTTCCTTTTGTGTGAACTTGAATGTTACGTTTTAACACAAATATTTCTTCCGAGTACTTTTTCATATTTAAAAATAATGTTTTTTCTCTATTAATAAACCATCCAAGTTGCTCGAATGTACATGTCCTTGTGTGGCTCTAAGATATACCTTGATTCTTTTTAATACGGAAAAACTTCTTTCGGCAGTTGCACTTGTTGATGGAAAGTTTAATATTAGATCTGCTAATTTGTTCACCTCAATAAACACTATGTCAAATTATTCAACTTTATGTAACAAGTAATGTCTCTTACTGATTTATTTTGTATTCACCAACGGAATAAAACACCTTCAGTTCATTTTTTAATCGAGCTGTATCAAAATTTGAAGCATAGAGTTCTTTAAGCTCTAATAGTAGATGTTCAGGGAAGCTTTCACAAAATTTATCAAAACAGTTCGAATCCAACAAAGCCACACGAATTTAAGATATAATATCCCTGATTTTAATTCGTTGATATTTCACACAAACTGAAACAACTCTAGCGAAACACGCGCTGGAAGCATGGAGGGACTGAGGTAGTCCGAAGTTTTCGTTCTTTTCAGCGAACCCTTTGCGCCAAGCAATGCTCCACTCACCTCCGTAGCTCATTCATGTTGTCATGGAAACGCTAGCAGGCGATACTATGGAAGCTCTTTGCATCAGAGCAGCGAAGGCTCTCAAAAACCTACTGCGTTATGCCGTTGATCATCGCTCGCCAGACTGATTCTCATAATCGAAAGAAGTGAATCCGCTCGTGTTTTTTTCGCACCGAAAGCATCGACATATCTTAATACCGTTGATCATTGACTTTTATTTGTGCAGTCTCTGGGCTTCGCAGCTAGCCCAGCTAGCCTCGAATATACGCCACTGCATACTACGTTCTGCAACGACGTTCCGCTGTGATAACTGACTTTGTTTCGAAGAACCAGAGTACGCACATTGCTTTTTCTTGAACAGTCGCCATTTTGAAGTATGACGTCAATTCAGCGGGTACCGTGCTGCCACATAAAACTTTCCGCGGTGAACTTGTTTATGCTGTAGGCAGTTTTATTTGGTTGGTTACGGTTTGACCATGCCAGGCCAAGAAAACCCCGACAATAATTATGAATCACGTTGTGTATTATTCAGATTTAGACGAACGTAAGAAACGACTTTCGCACCAATGAAATGTTATATAAAGTCCATCTGCACATGCGCAAGCTAAAATCTGACCTCAAGACAGAAAGAAAAGCTAAATCGTAAGTGTGTTAGTGAGGGGGATTGGTAACTTTTGGTCTAGGATATCTACAGGTTACACCCAGGGTCGGATTTACAGGGAAGCCTTTGCACTACACTGCAACTCAGCTCAAAGCTTAGGATGCTATTTCTGACTGATTTGTATAGAATGCAATGGAAATTTTGCTCTTTAATCCTGCGTTTGATATCACCGCCCATCTTATCCTTAATTTTTAGCACGTCTTTTGTAAAAAAAGATCGTGCTTATGTTATCGGTTTGTCCGTCCGTCCGTCCGTCCGTCTGTACCCACGATATCTCTGCAACTATTAGTCCGATTTGAAAAATTCTTTTTGCATTCGGAAGGTTGAAATATGCGCATGATGATCCTTTATTTCGTTTTTTGCTACGATGTACAGTTTCGCCGCTAGAGGGCGTAAATGCTGATGATGTCGAATTCAAAAATACGTTTTATTCCACATATTTGCTTCTAAACATCTGATTGAAAAAATATTTTATCTTTCGATTACATTTATGTCGAAGAGTATTTAAGATATATTTTCTTTTTCAAATTACGCATAGATTTTCCGCTAGGGGGCGTAAAAGTAAATTACATTTTTCCCGATAACTCTTCTTCTAAATCTCCGATTTGAATTTTTTTTTTTAGCGGATACATCTCCTGATGGAAAATCTTTTGCATATAATTTCGAATTTTAGGTAAAGAATACTTTGGCCACCAGGAGGCGTAAGAGTTAATTTTTGCTTCTGATGTACTTGCCATGAAACCTGAGCTTCTAAAATATCGATTGAAAAAATTATTTCGTGGACTGATGCCTCTGACATCGATAAACCTTTTCTTAATATTTTCTTCCTAAAATATTCCACAGCTTCTCCGCCAGGGGGCGTAGATGTATATGGTATTTTTGTCAATACCTCTACTTCTAGGAGTCCGATTTTAAAAATTCCCTTCTTTTTGGATAGTATTTTCCGTGTTTTCATATAATTTCAAATTTTTCAAGTATTTCATAGACTTTCCGCTAGAGGGCGTACAGGTAAATTGCTTTTCTCCCTATATCTCTGCTCCTAAATCTCCGATTTGAAAAAATCTTTCTGCACCGGATACAGCTTCTGATGGGAAATCGTTTGCACATAATTTCTAATTTTTGTAAGAAAATGGTTTGGCCACCAGGGGGCATAATTCTTAATTTCCGCTTCTGATGTATTTGCAGCAAAATATGAGCTTCTAATTTCTCGAATGAAAAAAACGTCGTTTGTAGACCGATATTACTCATGTCGTCAAATCTTTTAGAAACATTTTCTTCTTAAAGTAGTGCTTGGTTTCTACGCCAGGGGGCGTAGATGTATATCTTATTTTTGTCAATATCTCGACTTCTAGGAGTCCGATTTGAAAAATTCCTTCTTTGTTGAATAGTGTTTCTAGTGTGGCGTGTTTTTCCTATAAATTCAGAATTTTCAAGTAAATCATAGACTTTCCGCTAGGGCAGACAAAGGTAAATTGCGTTTTCTGCGTTATTTCTGCTTTTAAAACTCCGATTTGAAAAATTCTTCCTGTATCGCATACAAGACCTGATGGAAAATATTTTTCGCATAATTTCTAATGTTTGGTAAAGAATGGTTTGGTCACGAGGAGTCATAATTGTTAATTTCTGCTTCTGATGTATTTGGAGCAAAATCTGGGCTCCTGAAAACTCGACTCAATTTTTTTTTCTTGGACCGATACCGCTCATATGGATAAACCTTTTGAGAATACTTTCTTCCTAAAATAATGCATGATTTTCCCACCAGGGGACGTAAAGTCACATCTTATTTTTGTCGATAACTCTGTTTCTAAGAGTTCGTAAGCTCACGATTCCGTTTACAGCAAAATCTGAGGGATTAAAGACCCGATTGAAAAATTTCTTTCTTCCGTCAGACACTATTGTTTTTCATACCGGTCCCATTGAATTTGAATAGCTTTGATAAATTTAATTTGCGTCAAAACGGATTCAAAAGACGTGCTTATTACACCCGAAAATTCGGTGTCATCTTTCTTGTTTTAGCTATTCAGTCCATTTTAAGAGTAAATCACAAGCCTGTTGTTATGCGAGTAAAATAGCATTGGAAGACCGGGTTTTACGAGACACCCAAATCGATTTCATTCGTGTTCCGACTCTTTCGGGGAACTGTGATTGGGGTGGGATCTAATCATATCAGACAGCAGATCCCACACTTCATGTGGCATAAAAGTCAGTACCGTGCTTCAATGACCACTCTAATAAAAATTTCAACTCGTTTCCCTTAAAGGCTTTCCCACTTCGTAAGTTCAGCCATTTCCTCCCCACTAGGGTATAAAAAAAAGAAGAACAAAAATAAGAAGAAAGAAAAGAAAAAATCCTAAATATTAAATTTCGTTTTAATAGCTACAGTAGTTCTTGAAGTATGGCGGCAACACACACACACACACACACACACACACACACTACCTTGAGAACAGTCGGACTATTTTGGGGAACCCAAAATGTGTATTTTTGTTTAAATCTCGAAGTCGAGTTTGTTTGTTTTTCCCCCGACTACAATACTTCCGCAGCATCAGAAAGTAAGAATTTGCGGTGGAGGGAGGGGGCCGCAAAAAAATATATATGTATATTTTTCAAGGATGCTGGATGGGCAAAGTGAGTGGGCCCCCAAAACTGATGCGGGGAATATTTTAGTAAAATATATTGTTGAGTAACAATGAAATTAACTATTATTGCATCACTTCATGGGACAGCACTCAGAAATCAGGATGGTTTTTTTAATACTTCGGTTACCCATTTTAGTCACATCGAATTCTTTTACTTGCGATTTACGTTACTGTTGTCGGGAAAGATGGATAGGATAAAAAAATCTGCTTTGCTAATTTAATCATACTATATCAAGTTATCCTGTCTCATCAATAACCACACCCAGATAGTTAGATACTTGTTCAAGCTCCTTCCGCTAAACTAGGCAGTTAATATTTTTAGTAGTTCGACATAAAACCATAGATTTAGACTTCACATTTATCTTCATTCCAAATTAGGGCAATATGTCAATATTTTTATCGTCATGCTGGAACGAGTTATGTGCAGTTTATTAATAAAATAATAAATATCCAATACGGTAAAAGAAATCTATAGGACCAAGGAAAGCGTCTAAAATGGCGTCCGAAGATTTTAGTTCTCCTCTATCTCTTCGCTTTTGGGAAAAGTTGAGTTCTTGAGGTCGAGCTGGAACAGAAAGAGAGCGAGCGTCGCTGTTTTGGCTCAGTGCCAAGAAAAGAGAGAGAGAGAAAACTAGGTCATCGACGAGAGAGGACGTATTAGCGGCATCGAAAGCCGAACGTGGAATCCCACTCTTAATTACAAGATGGATCGGTCTTTCGCGCCAGGTCAAAAACCAACCCAATGAAACCATGCTCGTACTATGCTTTTGTATTCTCCCACCCCTCAAACGAAGGCAAGAAAAAAAATGGTGAAGAAAAAGGCTAAATTATTCTGCGGTTTCCACTGCGACGCCTTCCTTTTATTCCCTTTATGTTACAGGCTCATCGAAACTGATACTGTTGCTGTCATTTCGCTGGGGGTGAAATAAAATACCGACACTAAAAAACAAGCGAACAGCTCAGAGGGAGGATCATTATTGGCAAGTCATTCCCAACGCAAGTGAAGATACGTGAAGAAAGTATGGCACTTTATTTCTTCCTGATCATGGAACCACAGCACGGAACTCCCTTGCCTAACAAAAAGAGCAGATGACCTCAGAAAAGCGTCAGTATTTTAGAAATAAAGTATTAAGCTGAGCCAAGGCCTTGTAAGGCATAAATACGCCGTAACGTACTTTCTCAAAACTGCTCTGAACACAGTCTATTTACGAATTAATGATAACTACTCGCGCGTCCAAACCGAGGACCTCAGCGCAGTAGCGAGTCTAAAAACTCATCTGGGGAGGGGGGGGGGGAGGGGGTGTTGCTCCTTTCTAAAAAAAAAAGAGAGAGAAACTTTGTGGAGGGAGCACACACACACACACACTAGTTTAAAGTTGTAGCGCTGCCCTTTCCTCGCATTGTAAAATTTTCCATTAAAAAATTGTTCTAAATTTTTAAATCACAAACTGCGAACGAGAACTGAAAAGAATCAGCTCTACTTTCATGGCGTCTAGTTGCCCGTTTTGCAAGGAAACCGGTTTGATGCTTTTTAAATCTCACGTCTGGATAACTTCTCTTAAGATAAAGTTTCATCCCTTCTATTCAGATGGGTTAATTTAATGGAAAAAATTTCCAGCTTCGGAATTTATTTTTGGTTTTTTACGCTTTCCAACCGTAGGTTGAAGAAGCGTATATGCTCTAGCTTTGTCCGTCTGTCTGTCTGTCCGTATGTCCGTCTGCACGATAACTCGCGTAAAAACGGTTCGATTTCGATGAAATTTTAATATGTGGTAGGGGATCACCTGGGGACGAACCCTATTGAAAATGGGACAAATGGGGTCAAAGGTCAGGACATAGGAGCAAGATCCCTTCCATTGCCCTTATGCGTCATAACTTGCGTAAAAGTGGTTCGATTTCGATGAAATTTGAGTATGCGGTATATTTTAAATGGGGTCAAAGGTCAGGACATAGGAGCAGGATTCTACCCTGCAAGGTGACTTTTCGTGATTCCAATTACTTGTTGATACTGGACAATACTTGAAAAGCAGAACAAGGCTCACTCATTCTTTTCACGATCAGACCACTGGGGACGAACCTTATTGAGAATGGAAGAAATGTGGTCAAAGGTCAGGACATAGGAGCGGGATTCATTCCATCTCCCTTATGCGTCATAACTTACGTAAAAATCCTTCTATTGCAACAAAATTTTATCATGTTGTTCCGGAGGCATACTGAACCAATTCTGTTTAATATCATCGAAATGGGGTGAAAGATCACGACACAGGATCGAGATTTATTCCACAGCCATTATCGTCATAACATGAGTAATAAGTTGAGTAATGCTTTCTGGTATGTTTGAAAGCGTATCATAATCAATGCATTGCATGATTTTACTAACTTGTTGTTTATGGCCTAAGAAGGATACGTACTTTGCCCTATCTCACACACACTTCAAATTCTACCCCACAAGGTGACTTTCCCTGATCCCAATTACTAATGATACTGGACAATACTTGAAAAACAGAACAAGGCTCACTCATCCTTTTCAAGATCAGTCAAAATCTGTTTTCACTTTAGCTCTCATCTTTATCTGTTTCTGAACTTTTTTTTAATTTAGCTCTCATCTTCTTTCTTGCTTATTTTTTTCTGCTGGAACCGAACATTTATCAAAATGTAAAAGTAAACGATGGTGATCAACTACAATAAATGTTTTTCAGATATGTAAAAAAAGTTTGGACATTGTTTTGCAAAACTCTATGCTCGTTTCACGGGTTTCGTGATTTTAGTACAGATATTTCGTTCAATTGCACACTTCACAAGAAATCCAATTTGGTATTGATACAATTCATTTATTTCATTAGAGTATTTTAATTTTGATCATTCCTTTTTTCTTAATTCCATAAATTCAAAGAAAAGCGGGGAATTTTTCTCTCTCTTTTCTGAACAACCCAGTAGATATTTTTCTCCTCATCGTATTTCTAGTATGGAAAGCCATAGCGAACTATTTGCATAAAAATGTGAAATTTCTTTTCGAATTCGAATCGATTGATGTTGGCGTTCTTATGAAGAATTAATGAACGGCACTTCATTGCGGTACGGATTTTAATTGCGTTTTTATAACTATATTTGATATTCTTTGTTTTGTTTTCGCACTACAGTAACATTTTTGAAGTAAGGTTTCAATACGACAAACAGTTTATTTTTCATATATAACCAGAAAACAATTCCGCACGAGAAGTGATATATGCAAGAATTCAGCTGTCTACCTGTGCGATAAAACACCATACCATAAGTTGCAAATTAAAATCACTTTATTTACAATTTAAAAGTAGGTTAAAAAACTGACTAGCGCTTTCGGGGATCCCGTTGTCCCCATCTACGGGTCAAAAGCACCACAGGGACACGATAGAGGCAGTCATTATATACAGATAAAAATCCCCCCCCCCCCGTACATCACGTCACCAACATTTTAGTGATGCCAACATTTAAACAGAAAAAGGCGTACATGTTATTAACAGCTGATATTACACTAAGTATAAGAAATTACAAATGACACTAGGCAAGAAATGCAGATTAGCCATTGAACAAAGTCTCTGTCGGGGCAACCAATCTACGCCAAGGTCCCGGTACATATGCGGGCAAGTCCAAGTTACAACATCTGTCACCATAAGCAAGAATATACAGGCTTTAGGAAAGGAAAACAGTACTTTTATTGAGATTTGTTTTCAGAATTTTCACATTTCCCAATCTGGTGAGTAACCGCCTTGTGTGACAGCTAACGTAAAGGCAGTATGAGTAGTGCCAACTCGAAGCGTGTACTGGTGTTCTCTCAGGCGGGTATTTAAGCACCTGAGAGTAGAACATATATAACAATTCTCAGTAACATTCGGGTCTCCATGGGTAAGAGGAATGCAGTATACCCCATGTTTCCTGAGGGTAGGAGTTCTGTCCCGGTCATTCCTGACCAAATCAAAGATATTTCTGGTGCATAATCCAAAAGAGATATCATGTCGCTCACAGATTTTTCTGAGTGTGGAGACTATAGGAGGGAGGTAATCTACTTTACCTACAAATCTAGTTGTCCGAATTTCCCTAGACAAAGTGGTGAAGTTCAGTCTAGTAGATCTCAACAACTTCTGAAAAAATTGTTCCGGGTAGCCGAATTTGCGAGCCAAAGACAAGGTTCTGGAAAGTTCTTCACGTCTTGCTTTGCCTGATGTAGAATGTGTATAAGCACGTTTAATCAAGAAGCGAAAAGCTGATGAGTTGAACGGTATGATACAGGGGTGAAAGTGGGTTTTCTGTAAACAGAGTATTTGATCTGTTGAGTATTTAGATTTCTACATAACAAGAAATCAAGGAAGGGTAACTTTCCATTTTGTTCAACTTCTTTGGTGAATTTTATTGTAGGATACTGTGATGATAAGCAAGAAATGGGATCATCAAGTTGGTGAATTGAATGTGGCCAGAAGACCAGCATATCGTCAACATACCTAAGGATTAATGAGGGTTGAAACGGATAATCACGCAGTGATTATCCGTTTCAACCCTCATTAATCCTTAGGTATGTTGACGATATGCTGGTCTTCACCACCAGCCGGTACATTTCCTTGTTGACAGGCGGGATCCATAGTTTCATGGGGTTTGCGCCACACACGAATCCTTGCATCTGCCCGATACAGTTGGAAACGCGACTCGTCAGACCAGGTTACTTGTTTCCAGTCATCAAGTGTCCAGTGGCGGTGTTGCCGTGCCCAAGCGAGGCGCATAGCTCTGTGTCGTGCACCCGTCAAGGGGACTCGAGTTGGGCGTCGGCTCCCAAAGCCCATATCGTGCAGGGTACGTTGCACAGTCCGGACGCTGATGCTTGTTGAGGCTCCAGCATTGAATTCCGATTATACTTGCGAGAGTGTTGCACGCCTATCGCGTGAAACGATTCTTGACAGCCGACGAAGGTCACGTTCACCCAATGTCTCTTTACGGCCACGCTGGTATCGTAGGTTGGAGGTTTTGCTGTAATTCTTGTAGTCACGGTACACCCTTGCAGTGGTCGTCCGTGAAAATCCGAACTTCGTTTCTACCTCCGAAGTACTATGGCCCATCTCACGAGCGCCAACTATGACACCGCGTTGAAAATCGCTTAAATCGTTATTACTTGTCATTCTCATGCCGAAAACAGCTCTGACAGCTGGCAAGGATGTCTATCACTTTATATACGCACTGGCAGGCGCAACCGAGTACGCGCATAGGTGACGTTGCTATGTACTTTGCATAAACTCATCTGTACCAGTTTTTCTGGCACTTCAGTGTATATGAAACTCGTCAGCATTCTGAATGCTTATCTTCAAGATTTTGGAAAAATAGGGAAAGCTGGAATCAGGGGCGTATTTAGAGGGTGGCCAAACATAAAAAATGAAATTCTTTTGGGAGGCCCCGCCCCCGAAAGTGTTTTATGTTTTGTTTTTTGTTAAAATGCGACTTACAATAGCAAAAAAATGCTTTAATTTTATAAAAATACATCAACTTGCATAAGAAAAAATGCTTTAATTTTTCTTCTAATTTCCATTAACTTTTATTTTCTCCTGGTGTATTTCAAAAACTTCCATTTTTTTTATTTTTATTTTTTTTGTGTCTCCGCTCCCTGAGAAAAATTCGGTATTCGCCCCAGGCTAAAATTTCCTCGTCTGATTTATTTTGACGTTACATTACACAAACGTAACTTCAAAATAAATAGCAATAATTGTGCCTGTCATGAGCTCTCAGCGAATTACTATTTAAAAAATATTTATTTACTGTATTAGAAGTTACAAGTTTATTACATATTAAAATAAACAGTACAACTTATTAGTTACCATTAAAAGTATTTAAAAATCCTTTATTCTTACCTAGATCACATAAAGATCGTACCTTAACAGAAAATATTGACATTAAATATTAAATTAACACTCTATTATTCTTTTATTTATCCCTACATATCTTATTGTCTGCTTGCTTGGGGTAGAGCAATTGAATGTAACATTAATATAATTTTTTCTTTACAAAAAAAAATTCGTTCGTTTGTTGAATCCACTGGAAAATATGGAAATCCTGTTCAGTCATTATAGATTATTGATCTTTAAGAGATTATACATTTATCGAATGATGATGTTAATACATGAGCGTGTTTATGCCAATAAACATCTCAATTTAATAAATTTATGTTATCCTGTACATAGTTATCAAACTCGTGGGTATGACAACTTTTTTATTCCAAGGGCCCATACTAATGCGCTGTATTTTAATATTAATGCTCATGGCCTCCGGTTCTGGAACGGGTTGCCGATTCATATAAAATCACTTGCCAGTTTTGTATCGTTTGAAAAAGCACTAAAGGAATATTATCTTAATAGTTAAATTTGATATATTTCAGTTATACCGTGTTGCAAATGTGTGTATATACAGTAAGTTGAAAACAATGTAATTAGTTGACTTGACATTTCTCTTATTTTAGGCTCCAAGGGCTAGTCAGGCTAATATTAGCCTTTTCCCCCGGTTCCTTGCTATGTTGCTATGGAGTTAACTGAGTGTACCATGGCAAAATCAATAAATACAAGAAAATTGACACCGAATTTTCGAGTGTAATAAGCACGTCTTTTGAATCCGTTCTGACGCAAATTAAATTTATCAAAGCTATTCAAAGTTAACAAAGCCGGTATGGAAAACAATAGATCTGACGAAAGAAAGAAGATTTTTCAATCGGGTTTTTAATCCCTCAGACATTGCTGTAAACGGAATCGTGAGCTTACGAACTCTTAGAAACAGAGATATCGACAAAAATAAGATGTGACTTTACGTCCCCTGGTGAGAAAACCATGTATTATTTTAGGAAGAAAATATTCTCAAAAGGTTTATCCATATAAGCGCGGTCCAAGAAAAAAAAAATTAGTCAAATTTTCAGGAGCCCAGATTTTGCAACAAATACTTCAGAAGCAGAAATTAACACTTATGACCCCTGGTGGCTAAACCATTCTTTACCAAACATTAGAAATTATGTGAAAATCATTTTCCATCAGGTCTTGTATGCGATACAGGAAGAATTTTTCAAATCGGAGCTTTAGGAGCAGAAATAACGCAGAAAACGCAATTTACCCTTGTGCCCCCAAGCGGAAAGTCTATGATTTACTTGGAAATTCTGAATTTATAGAAAAACATTTCTCATCGGAAACACTATCCAACAAAGAAGGAATTTTTCAAATCGTACTCTCAGAAGTAGAGATATTGACAAAAATAAGGTGTATATCTACGCCCCCTGGCTTAGAAACCATGCATTTTTTCACGAAGAAACTTTTCCTAAAAAGGTTTGTCGACATAATTAGTATCGGTCAGCAAACGACTTTTTTTCAATCGACACTTTAGAAGCTCATATTTTGCTGCAAATACAACAGAAGCGGAAATTAAGACTTACGCAACCTGGTGGCCTAACTATTTTTTTACAAAAATTAGAAATTATGTGCAAACGATTTCCCATCAGGAGCTGTATGCGGTGCAGAAAGAATTTTTCAAATCGGAGGTTTAAAACACTAGAAACACTATCCAACAAAGAAGGAATTTTTCAAATCGGACTCCTAGAAGTTGAGATCTTAACAAAAATAAGATATACATCTACGCCCCTGGCGTAGAAACCATGCACTATTTTAAAAAGAAAATGTTTCTAAAAGGTTTTTCGACATGAGTAGTATCGGTCAACAAACGACGTTTTTTTCAATCGAGAATTTAGAAGCTCATATTTTGCTACAAATACAACAGAAGCGGAAATTAAGATTAACGCCCCCTGGTGGCCAAACTATTTTTTTACAAAAATTAGAAACTATGTGCAAACGATTTCCCATCAGGAGCTGTATCTGGTGCAGAAAGAATTTTTCAAATCGGAGATTTAGAAGCAGAGACATAGGGGGAAACGCAATTTACCGCTACGCCCTCTAGCGGAAAGTCTATGAATTACTTAAAAATTTTGAAATTATATGAAAAACATGTCACACAGAAAACACTATCCAACAAAGAAGAAATTTTTGAAATCAAACTCCTAGAAGTAGAGATATTGACAAAAATAAGACGTACATCTACGCCCCCTGGCGGAGAAACTGTGTAATATTTTAACAAGAAAATATTCCGACAAGGTTTATCGATGTGAGTGGCATCAGTGCACGAAATAATTTTTTCAATCGATATTTTAGGAGCTCCGATTTTATGGCAAATACATCTGAAGCAAAAATTAACACTTACGCCCCCTGGTGGCCAAAGTATTCTTTACCAAAAATTTGAAATTACATGCAAAAGATTTTCAATATGGAGGTGTATCTGCTGAAGAAAAAAAAATTCGAATCGGAGTTTTAGAAGAAGAGTTATTGGGAAAAAATGTAATTTACTTTTACGCCCCTAGCGGAAAATCTATGCGTAATTGAAAAAGTAGCTATATCTAAAATACTCTTCGACATAAATGGAATCGAAAGATAAAATAATTTTTTCAATCGGATGTTTAGAAGCAAATATGTGGAATAAAACGTATTTTTGAATTCGATATCATCTGCATTTACGCCCTCTAGCGGCAAAATTGTACATCGTAAGAAAAAACGAAATAAAGGATCATCATTTGCATATTTCAAGCTTCCCGATGCAAAAAGAATTTTTCAAATCTGACCAATAGTTGCAGAGATATCGTGGGTACAGTCGGACGGACAAACTGATAACAGAAGCACGATCTTTTTTTACAAAAGACGTGCTAAAAATACAGGGTGTTTCAGAAAATTTGATATCATTTGAGATGCAAATATCTGAGTAACTAAATAGTCTAATTAAATGAAACTAAACAGGCTTAATGTTGAGCAAAATAAGATTTATTCATCAAAATTTGAATGAGAAATTCAAAGGTATGTGGATTTCACGAACGATTTCACAAGTTTTCAATATGCGCCTGTGACACGGCACACGTAAAGTCTGTAGTCCAGCTCCTGCCAAACACGATGCCGTATGTACCTCATGTGCTCAAACGTGGCATGGGGATTTCTTCGCTCCAAATGTGAACGTTATGCTCGTTGATTTTGCCATTCGTATGAAATGTGGCCTCATCACTTAAAAAAAAAAAAAAAAAAAGACAATTTTAAAACTCGTCTTCTTCAAGTTTCTCTTGCATATCGACACAGAATTGCTTAAGCTTTTGCTTGTCATCTGTCCTTAAGGCCTGAACGAGCTGTAGCTTGTAGGGTGTCATTCGCAAACGTTTCCTTGCGACACGCCCAAACTGTCGTTGGAAGAATCTGGGTTTCAAGACTTGCTCTTCTTATGGACTTCCTGGGGCTTCGCAGAAATGTTTCCCGAAACTGCTCGACCATCTCGTCCGCTACTGGTGGTCGTCCAGATCCTTTTGCCCTGCACAGACAGCCTTCCTCTTTGAACTTTTTGTGCCATGTCAAAATCTGCATTGCAGGTGGTGCATTTGAGCACATCAGGGACATGCTGGATCGTGTTTGGCAGAAGCTGGACTACCGACTTGACATGTGCCGTGTACAGGCGGCATATTGAAAACTTGTGAAATCGTTCGTGAAATCCACATACCTTTGAATTTCTCATTCAAATTTTGCTGAATAAATCTTATTTTGCTTAACATTAAGCCTGTTTAGCTTCATTTGCCTAGACTATTTAGTTACTAAGATATTTACATCTCAAATGATATCAAATTTTCTGAAGCACCCTGTATATCCCACTCATTTTGAGAAATGAACGATTACGCCGTAAGAAACAAAATAATTGTTCGGATGATGCTGAAATGAGCTGCCAAAGAGACTTTTTATCTACAAATAATTCGGAACCGTTACAAAGCCTATATCAACACTGCATTATGTAACAGGACACTCTACATACACCGAAGAACCAAAACATTGCCAACGCGTCTTTATGCAAGTCGAAGCAACTGCAGGTAGACGACGGCGAGTGGGAAGGTCACGGAACTGGATAAATAACACCTGTACTGAGCTCTGTTAACTCTTTGAGGAGTATGAACGTACCGGTACGTTTTTTTATTTTTGCTTCGGTTAGTATGAACATACGTAGTGTTTTCTCAATGTGTATACCAGCCCTAATTTGTTCCACTCTCTGCACGAGAAGCAAACTGGAGCAACTGGCACAATAAAGGCAAACATATCTGGTATGACAAAAGACACCCCCAAGAAAATGAAGAAGGGAGACGTTGAAACAAGGTGCACTGACACAATCTTGGTAACCCTTTGGTATGATAAGAGGGATGTGCGGCTCCTGTCAACTATCCATAAACACAAAATGCGAGAACCCAAAAAGGAGGACCAGGCTACAAAGCAAAACGTAATCAAGCCACTATGTGCCTTGGACTAAAGCAAAAACATTGGGGCCGTGTATCACCCAGACATGAAGATGAGCTCCTCTGAAACTGCCAGAAAGTCGATAAAACGGTACAAAAAGTTCTTCTTCCACATGCTGGACATATGCCTTCTGAACGCCCGCATCCATTTCCAGCTAGCCAGAAAGGGAAAGTTCTACCTCTTGGATTTCCGGTTGGCTGCGACCAAGCAGTTGCTGGAAGAGGATTTTGAACCAAGAAAATCACCAAAAGGTGGAAGGCCTTCCAGCTTCGAGGATCCGCTAAGACTTCGAGCTCGTCATTTTCCTGCTCTTGTTCCACAAACTGCAGCAAAAGGAACTAGAACTCGACGACAGTGAGTGCCACATGTGTAAGCACACAAGAAGGGACCAAAAGAGACAGAGCACAAGATTCGTGTGCACTGACTGTGGCGTCGCGCTGTGCGTTCACTCTTGCTTTGAGGAATACCACACTCTATTGCACTTCTAATCAAATTATAATCAAATAATTTCAGACTGCAATCTCCTAATTCAGATAAATATGCAACTTCAATATTGTATTTTCAAGTTATAATACAATATTATATAATTTTTTGCATTGCATTTGTGTTTTTATAAATTAATTGCAAAATGTGCAAAAACTCACTCTTGGGAGTGCACATTGTTAAAAAACACTCCTCAAAGGGTTAATTAGTGCTATTCTTGTTCTTCAGATGGGAAAGACAGCTGACTTAAGCGAGTTTGACAATGGCCAATGGCCGAACGACTGGGTCAGAGAATTTCTGAGACGGCAAGACTTGTGGGGAGCTCACGGTCAGCAGTGGTTAGTACCTTCAAAGAGTGGTCCGATAAGGGACAAACCACGAAAACCCGGCAAGGTGTGGACCGACCACGGCTCATGATGCTAGCTCGTACCATACGGATATGTCGTATGGCACGAGCCAACAGAAGGGAAACAGTGGCGCAACTCGTCCGCAGTTTGAATACTGGTGACAGAAGTAATGCGTCGCAACACACAGTACACCGAACCCTGATAATGAGACTACGTAGCCTCAGAATTCTCCGAGTGCCCATGCTAACCTCGGTTGACCGTCGAAAGCGCCTACAATGGGTACGCGAGCATCAAAACTGGACCTTGAATGATTGGAAGAAGGTCGTCTGGTCCGATGAGTCTCAGTTGCTGTTGCACCGTGAGGACAGCCGAGTACGTATGCGTCGTTTATCTGGAGCAGTGTTAGCACCAGGATGCACTGTGGGGCGAAAACAAGCAGGTAGAGGAAATGTAATGCTTTGGGCAGCATTCTGCTGGGAAACCTGGGTCCAGTCATTCATGTGCAGGAAACTATAACGTCCACCACCTAATTGAACATCATTGCAGACCAGGTACATCCTTTCATGGCAACGGTGTTTCCCTCTAGTAGTGTTTACTTTCATAAGGATAACGTGCCATACCACTCCGCCTGGACTGTTCAAGAATGGTTCGCGGAACATGAGGAAGACTTCCAGGTATTCCAAATTCCCTAGACATCAATCCAGTCGACCATCGGTAGTTTGAGTTGGAACAGCAAATCCGATGTTCCGCGCTCAACCACGTACCTTACAAAAGTTAAGGATCTTGTGGTAACGAGTTGGTACCTGGTAATACAAGACACCTTTAGAAATCTTGTAGCCTCCATGCTTAGCATGGTAAGAGCTGCTTTGGCGACACGTGGAGGACCCACACTATATCACACGATACTGAGTTTTAAAGCGTAAAAATCTTGTATAGCTCTACAAATGTAATCAGTTATCTCCTGCAACATGCGGAATCTGTGATAGAAGTTTTATTTGAATAACGCTGATTCTTTCTTGGTGTTACAATTTTTACAAACAGCAGTGTATTAACGTCCCTGTTGCGACCACTAGGGACCTCCCGCTGTTATAGGAAATGGCTATCTACACCATAAGACCACTAGTGGTGGCGGTGTGCTACTCCACAGCTGAGGCCGGATGTAAGTGCTTCACAGTCCTCCTCCATATTCAGATATTTTGGTTAACCGCTCGTAGACAGAAGTAGCATTCGTCACTAAAGCTGATATGACGCGAGTCGGAGGCCAACTATAAATCCCGGGCCACCACTCCAGATGGAGCCGCCATTGTAGGGTGACTAATGGAATATTTCAAAGGGAGCTACGAGAACGTAGTTCAGCCTTTGTAAGTTGTCTCGCAATGATGCGCGTTGGTACAGGGTACTGAGTACAAGTCACTACATTTCGCTCGATGGTGGCCAGAGAAGCCGACGGAGCTCGTCTTTGTGGAAATATGAGACTATTGTACCGTCGTAGGAGTTCACTTACTCTTTGCCACACTCGAAAACGAAACAAACTTTATTTAACACAAAAAGACAAAATCAACTTAATAATCAGAAAAAGTTTCACTGTTAAAATTATTTTCACGGAGCAGCACAAAAAAAAAAAACACATCTTTCTTTTACCCCTTCCTCTCCAACTCTCTCTTATGCACAGTCATCATCTGAACTTTCATTGGTCAGTCTGTTCCTACGCAGTTTCCATAGCAACACTTCGTCGTGGGAAAATGCTCTCTTTTTCAGTTAAAACAACGCGCTACGTTACACTATCCTCTGGCCCAGTTCTCTGCCTGGACAAACCAGAACATTCTCGACGTTCATGCATCCTCTAACGGACCCTTTGCTGCATCACTACAGCTTAAGTGATGGACGATTCGTCGACACGACCAGCTTTATTTCCGCAGCCCTACGATGCAGACTCACTGAGATGTGCTCAGTTGGTCGAAGGGTCTTCTAGAGCGTCGTCGAGGCATCGTTAGCGGCAACTGAAGTGAAACCACTCGATAACGCATCCAGAATGTTCACAGCAAGCGTCTGAAAGCATTCAAATGCGTTCTGAGGACGACCTAAACGTTCATTGGCAGTGTAACTTGAGCCCTTTGGATGCCTAGCCAAGATGTATGTCATAGCCGCTCTGACATTTCACGGGGGATTTTATCGGGACGAGTCGATTTTTGTAGTCTAAAAATGTATATTCCACATCCGTGTGTGACATCCCTACTACGTGATACGGGAGGCATCCACTAGTAGAGACAGCGACGGCCAAAATGAATTGGCCCAGTAGGATAAGCGTCTGTCGTCATACGAACTCACAAACGGAAGAAAATGCTGCTTATTCGTTTCTCTCACTGAGGTATGTGTGACATAAACAGTTGTTGCCTAAAATGTTAACGTTTCTCTGAAACCCTGCTTCCGAATTTTTATTGTATTTCGTAGTTCAACTATCACTCTGTACAACACTATAGGCTGAAAACAATCTCCTGTTCATAATTTGGGGTCACTGGTTACAGGGAAGGGAGGGAGCCAGTTCCATAACACAAACACATCGCATCGTGGGCAGCGCTGTGGGTGGAGAAAGGTGATGGAAGAACGTGGCCATCGACGTCTATCTACAATAGTTGAAATCAGCCGGAGAGCGACAATAGTACAAATTACCGTCAACTTCAAGGAGTAAAGTTCCAGAAACGTCTGCACAAAGACCATCAGGCGATCATTAACTGCAACAGGTTATGGGAGCCGTCGACCCAACAGAGTCCCATTGCAAACGTCACATGACCAGAATGTATGCTTCAACTGAGGGAAAGAACATCAATCCTGGACCTTGGATGATTGGAAACAGCTCTCCTTGTACGATGAGTTCCGTGTTTTCAGTTATTTCGTGCAGACAGGAGGGTGCGGATCTGGCGGAAACCGCACGAAGCGATGGACTCGGAATGTTAACAAGGAACTGGCCAGGCTGGTGGAGGCTCGATTATGGTGTACGACGTGCACCTCTGGTGCACGTTGGGACATCTGATGCGTCTACATGCATCTCTGAACGGTCCACGCTACGTGCTCGTCTTGCTGACTATCTGCATCCGTTCATGATCATCGTGCACCCACAGGGCAATGGACTCTTCCAACAAGACAACGCGCCTCCCCACGGAGCCGTGGTGACTATAACATAGTTAGAAGAGTATTCTGCAGAAGTTCGCGCCCTAGAATAGCCTCCTCGTTCACCGAACATGAACTTTGTCGAAGATCTTTGTCAAGGTGTGGAAAGGTCCGTTCGAGCTTTGGATTCTCCACCCTGTAAAGCGACGAAATAATGGACAGCGGTGCATCAAGCATGAGTGCATGTACCTGTGGAAGGCTTTCGTGGCCTAGCGGACACAATGCTTCTCCGTCCGGGAGAAAGGTGGGTGTGCCCGTTAGTAAGAAGGTACAGGTATCCCTCGTTTTTCGAAAGTTCGCCTTATGCCACTTCCCTTTAACGCAAGATCTGCATTAGTACCTGTTTTCGCCAACGAAAGAAATCCGAAGAGGATTTTCTATTTTACGAAAAAAGATAAAAAGCAAAAATAGTGTCCAGTGGTTATTTTGCAGCGAGCCTTTATAGAGGCAGCGCTCGCCCCTAGCAGAGAGAGTGGCGTCGCCAAGCTCTTTCCCTTGGAACTATACTCAGCATCTCAGTATCAAGCCGCCATAGCTTTAAACTGTGTCTGTAAGAATCTGCGCTTTATCCGATTTATTTTGGGCATCCGTTAGCAAGACGTATCTTAAGGTATCTGAAAAGCCTAAAAGAGCTCTATGGGTGTTATGCTTAGCGTAAAACTGGACGTAATGAAGCGTTTCGATCGTGGTGAACGAAATAAAGATACTGTACGTGCGTTGAACTTGCCTCGTCCACCATTCCTATTATTTACACGCAGAGAGGGAGAATCTTGAAAGATGACGAAGTTACTATTGGTACTGCTAGAGTAGCGAAGCGGGCTCTTTTAGTCAGCATCCAGTAATACACTGAAGTGCTAAAAGTCATGGGATACGTACCTAGTATCGTGCAGAACCTCCTCTAGCCCAGCGAAGTGCAGCAATTCGACGTAGCATCGATTCCACAAGTGGCCGGAAGACTTCTGGAGAGATGTTGAGACATGGCGTCTGAATAGCCGTCCACAGTTCCCTGGTATTTGTAGGTGCAGGATCTTGGGTGCGAATGAACCTTTCCACCATGTCCAATAAGTGCTCTATTGGGTTCATATCGGGCGAGCTTGGTGGCCTAACCATCCGTCGGAACTGTCCAGAATGCTTCTTCAACCAATTCTGGACAACTTGGGCCTGATTACATGGTGCATTGTTCGCCTGAAAAATCCCATCGTTGTTGGGGTACATGAAATCCATGAAAGACTGCAAATGGTCACCCAGCATAACAACAAAGCGGTTACCAGTTAATGACGTATTTACCAGAACCAGAGGACCCAAACCGTGCCACGTAAAGACACCCCACACATGTATGGAGCTAGCACCAGCTTGCACAGTGGCTTGTTGACAGCTTGGGTCCATAGCCTCATGGGGTCTGCGACACACTCGAACCCTACCATCAGCTCGTAACAACTGGTAGCGTGACTCATCGGACTACGCCACATGTTGCCAGTCTTCCATGGTCCAATTACTATGTTCACGAGCCCAAGTGAGGCGCTGTGTCCGATGTCGTGGTGTTAACAAAGGCACTCTGGTGTGTCTTCTGCTCCCATACCCCATGGACACTAAATTACGCTGCACTGACCTGGTGCATATGCCTCTGGTACCTCCTGCATTGAATATGGATGTTATTTGAGCCAGTGTTGCTTGTCTGTTAGCATGGTCAATCCTGGTCAGACGCCGCTGGTCAAGGTCATTCAGCACCCGTGGTCGGCCACTGCGCCGTCCACGGTGGGTGGTAATGCTTTCCATGAAGTATTCTCGATACACACGTGACACCGTGGATCAACGAATGTTTGCACAACTTCGGAAATTAAATTTGCTATCCGTTTGGCTCTCACTACCATGCCTCGTTCAAACTACGATAATTCACGTCGGCTTCCTATAATCCTACTGGCGGTTATTCAACCTGACTCACGAGATTACACCACGCAACTGATAAGAAACGTGGCGTGCGTCGAAGCCTTTATACGACGACAGTGGCAGTTAAAAATGTGCATACTGCTATCCTATGGCTTTTGGCACTTCAGTGTATATAAAATGTTTATTTATCAATATGCTGTTTAATTATCATATCATTCCTGCTTTTACTGTTATTTTAGGCTTTATGTGTTATTTGGTGTGATTTAGTAAGTTACTTTTCTGGGTTTGGGAATGTTCAAAAGATTCCCCCATATAAATGAATGGTAATTGCTTCTTCCCTTTACGCCATTTCAACTTACGAGCGGTTTCACAGGAACGCTCTGCTTTCGGATAGCGGGAGAAACATGTATCCCATGGTTTCCGGCCTCTTAGTGCATATCCCTTGGAATTGCTCATCCTGATGGTTAAACCCAGAAGCAAAAGAAAACCATTCATGCGTCGTCAGGGGTTCGAACCAGGACCCGTGATTAAAAGGCAGCTCCTTGACCTCGTTTTCTTTTTTTTCTGCTTTTGTATTTTTATTTTCTCTTCTACTACCGCAACAGAATACACATTTTTGACGTAGAACTACGTCTTTCTCAGCGGTGGGTAGGGGGTAGCATCGAGAGCACGAATGCAACGAAATCATGTCACCAGTGGCGTATCTTGGGTCCGAGACCTGGGCTATCTCCCCCCCCCCCAGTACTGTTTTTTAAAAATTGCGAAGTTTATTTTTTAAATTGTTAAGTAATAGCAGTAACATTTTTTTCTAAATTTTAGGTACATGCTATTGCTAACATGATACCAAATAATTATGAGGATTCTCCATTCTTCTTTTTCCTTTTGTGTGTTTTTGTTTTTACAAAAAATGTTTCTTCCGAGTACTTTTTCGTATTTAAAAATAATGTTTTTCTCTATTAACAAACCATCCAAGTTGCTCGAATGTGCATGTCCTTGTGTGGCTCTAAGTTATACCTTGATTCTTTTTAATACGGAAAAACTTCTTTCGGCAGTTGCAGTTGTTGATGAACAATTTAATATTAGATCTGCTAATTTGTACACCTCAAAAAACACTATGTCCAGTTATTCAACTCTATGTAACAAGTAATGTCTCTTACTGATTTGTTTTGTATTCATCAAGGGAATAAAACACCTTCAGTTTATTTTTTAATCGAGCTGTATCAAAATATGAAGCATAGAGTTCTTTAAGCTCTGATAGTAGATATTCAGGGAAGCTTTCACAAAATTTATCAAAACAGTTCGAATCCAACAAAGCCACACGAATTTAAGATATAATATCACTGATTTTAATTCATTGACACTTCACACAAACTGAAACAACGCTCGCGAAACACGCGCTGGAAGCATGGAGATACTGAGGTAGTCGGAAGTCTTTTTTTACGGGGCGAACCCTTGCGCAAAGCAATGGCCCACTCACCTCCGTAGCTCATTCATTTTGTCATGGAAACGCTAGCGGGAGATAGTATTGAAGCTTTTCGCATCAGAACAGCGTAGGCTCTCGAAGGCGTACTTGCGTTATGCCGTTGATCATCGCTCGCCAGACTGATTCTCATAATCGAAAGAAGCGAATCCGCTCGTGTTTTTCTCGCACCAAAAGCATCGACACATCTTAATACCGTAGATAATTGACTTTTATTTGTGTATATTTAATTGATCTTTATTTGTGTATTCTCTGGGCTTCGCAGCTAGCCTAGCTAGTCTCGAATATACGCCACTGCATGTCCCACTTTGAACGCTTATATCTTCGAAACTAATAATCGTAGAGTAATAAATTCCTCAGATAGTTTATAGAGTCCCATTTATAACAAACAAATAATAACACAAGGAACTGTACACCATTTTATATACGCCAATAAATTCGGATAACTAGTACAGTTGTACTATCTTATATATAACAAACAAGTTTCAATTTTCCACCCCTTAACCCTTCGATACAGTAGCGTTAGAAAGTAAAGCTAAATTTCACGTGATTTTGTTTTGCCGCATGCCGTTTTGAGGTTGATAACTAGTGAATAGGTAATGGCAGCGATGACCTCAGCCCCGCATTCCGTAGCTGACGTTCAAAGCTAACGGGCGTATGTAATAAACCGAAATAAAGTGGATTTGAAATCCATTTATTTTTTATATGAAAAAAAATTAGTCACCCAAATTTTGAAATGCCGTGAAAATTCAGGGAAAATTACTATAGGAACTCACGAAAGTTGAAGAAACAGATAGAGGAGAACGAGGGTTATCCGAAAAGGCCCATTAAGTTATGAACCGAAAGCAGTGGCGTAACTGGCACAACGTGCGCCCCCCCCCCTCCCTTCCCGCAGGATTTACTTCAGCACCCCTAAGCACAATAATTTTCCCAGGATTTCGAACACGGGGGAGGATGCATTTTTCGTTGTGTGTGTGCGTGTTGGTTGGGGAAGAGGGGGGCGGGAGTTAGAAGTCAGGGAGAGTGTCTGCAAATGTATTGGTGGTGCCTAGAGCCCTGTAGTTTTAACTATGTAAGTAATAGATTTCACAATACGTGTAACTGCTTTGCCCAAAACTAGAATAAATCAGTTGAAGAAATCACCCTCTTATACATAGCAGATCTGTGGCTGCTGTGAATAAATGTTGACACCTGTCGTGCCCGTAATCCAAGGTAACTGACTGTTTTCTCACATCCTCGACGGGGAAACCCACTGTGGCCTCGCGCTTTTCCTCAGCAGCGCAGAGAGGGGGCGATTGGAGAGCAATCGTGTTATTTACAACCCATTGTGCCGCCCCGGTGGCGCAGTGGTCTAAGCGATGGCCTCTGATCATTCGTCCGTAAGGGGCCCGGGTTCAAATCCCGGTGAGGCATGGATGTTGTGTTTGTCTTACGGCACTGGCTCTCTCCCTTCCCTGGAACCAGTGACCCTAAATTAGGGACGGGCGACTGCTTATAGCCCATTGAGTTGCTTACGGTGGTCGTTAAACCTCCAATCAAAAAAAAAAAAAAATTGTAGAGCAATCGTATTACAAACCGAAGTCAAAGAGCCGAACACTTTCAATCTGTAGGACATTCAGTGTTTTAAAAGTGAAAACTTGGCATTTATTTAGGCAAACCTAAATATATCTTAAAGCAAAGTATGAATCTTTAGGTTAATTATTGTGCGTGCTCGAATTTTTTTATAAGACTATAACTGGCAGCTGTAGTACGCCCCTTCGTTACCTGCGCCCCACCCCCGCAGCTGCGTGGGTGGTAGTTACACCGCTGACCGAAAGGTCACGGGAATGCAGGGAGCGTCAAATGTCCTCGCGCCAGGATGCGTTTCACCCGAGTTCGACTCTAGAGCCACAGCCTTCCACTTCAACTGCACAAATTGAGCCTGAACAGCAAGAACCGACGGAGATTGATGTCATCGATTCAAATTTTCAAATTTTCACACCGAGCATGGAATACCAATGTACATCGCCAGTCTTCACAACTTCGCTGGATAATGAATGTATTACGTCTCAAACCTTTTCACCGCCAATGTATTCTGAATCTCGACAAGAACACAGCAACAACAAGAAGCGTACATTAGGCCCGAGACGTATCGCCGAATTTATAACAAGATAACTAAGGTGTTTGAAAAATTGTTTCTAAAGAACGATGTCTTTAGAAAGAATTTTAGCAATAACTACTGACAACGATGATACCACGCCTTCTACTTCTACTAGCATTAATTTATAATCAAGATAGGTTACTAGGAATTGTATATATTGTAGTTGCTTTTAAGTAAATAAAGTAAATCATTTCTTTCGTTTTATTGCTTAAAAATTTTATATCTGAAAAAAATCAAAGGGGCACAGTAACAACTGTACCGCAACGTACAACATAGGGCAACGTCAACTGTCCTTCGCTGAATACTTTAAGGACGTAGAACTAGTGCGATAGCGCCATGAAATAGTGACATTTGACGTAGTTCTATGTTGTAGGTTGCGGCACAGTTGCTGCTATGCCGCTGTGATTTTTTTTTTCCTTTATCTGTCAATACATCCCGTTGTCAACAAAGAAAATCGAAAGAGCGGTAGGAGAACACTAATTGTGTTTATAAGCAGAATCGTAGACAGGAAAACTCTAATCCTGTTTCCAAGTGAACTCCATGAGTGTATTACTGCAACGGGTGAAATCCTTTACAATTATTGAAAATCGAATTGCTCTAGACTGCACGAGATAACTCTATTAGACACAGAATCGATAGCTACAGGTTGGAAACAATTTTGCTTTGAATTTGGTTGGCTCACGAAAGTTTTACTTCTTTGCTAGACGGAGGAGCGTATTCCTGAAATGCAATGCGCCCGAGAAACAGGCTTCAGCTCTAACCAGACAACAGGCCGCCCGTTACTTTAAGATTGCACGAATCATGCGCTGTTTACGACAAACGAGAAAGAAACATGACAGCGAGTTATTAGGTGTCCCAAGAATGGTTAATAATCTAAAATGTAATAATCATCAAACATTTATTGCCATGTGGAATTTTAAAACTTATCATTGTAGAATAAATAGTAAACCGTTCAAAATAATTAGGGAAGCAAGAGATATCATTATACGACTAATTGCTCTAGACTGCACGTATCATTGAACGTAAAATAATATTCTTATGTAACATACGGTATAACATTCAGTAATATGGGTAAGAGAAAGCCCATTGACGAATTTTTATGCAATATTTTCATTTAATGCACATGATGCAATATGATACACAACAATATGCATGTCTGTACAACAAGAAAAATATAATTTTTGAAGGTACTAACTAACCTTATAACGTAATTTGTCTTTCCACTGTAACTTAGTCCTTATGTCAGTAATTGCGTTATGTGTGCTAAAGTCAATGTAATATTAAAAGGTAGTCATACGCATTACAAGAAAGAGGTCAATTGTACTACTTACAAATATGTTTATTTTGCTTGCATGGTTTGTACTCCACACTCACATCCGGTTTATTGGCGTACTCTATACAGTATCAGTGATTTAACATCCAATCGCAGTATAACAGCACGTCTATCATCAATAACATCAATCCCCCTAAACAACCGCTGCATTGCCTTTTTATATATCGTTCTTATCCGGCCACACATACGTCACTCTTGTTCTGACCTCAGTGTGTTGCCAACATCATTCTCGTTGGAGGGAAAAGACATAACGTTAAGGTTTGAAAATGTCTAAGAGAACGAACTCAAATTTATACAGAAAAAGAAACTCAAAAGGAAAGTTAAAATAGAATATACGTTTTTTTATTGGAGGTTTAATGACCATCGTGAGCAACTCACTGGGCAGTCGCTCGTGTAGAGTATGTGGTCCCCCCGAACTGCTAAGACCGCTGCACACCTGTGTGGTTATAACGAAGTAAATTTCTCCGTCATTTCTGGTCTACGCCGGGATTCGAACCCGAGGCCGCTTATTCCGGAACAAGTCGCTCTACCAACTGAGCTACGCAGACATGTATTCTGATTCCTATCTGCCTTTATGTCATGTGCGTCCTGCTGGTAGGTACGTCACATCTCCTGGTACGTTACATCATCTCCCCCTTCTTTTTTTTTTTTTTTCGAAGTGCTGCTCTTATTTTTCCAATCTCGCGGTGTGGAAATAACATCACACCATTGCGAGATTGTGAACGGTCGGGTCATCCGGATAGTTCGGGCGCCATTATAACGAAGTAAATTTCTCCGTCATTTCTGGTCTACGCCGGGATTCGAACCCGAGGCCGCTTATTCCGGAACAAGTCGCTCTACCAACTGAGCTACGCAGACATGTATTCTGATTCCTATCTGCCTTTATGTCATGTGCGTCCTGCTGGCAGGTACGTCACATCTCCTGGTACGTTACATGGTATGGAATTGAAGAGGTTATCAAGCAGGATTTGGGGGGGGATCTTCGTCACTCTTCAATGAGAGCAGTCAACGGAGGTGCCAGCCGAGCTGCTTTGCGTCTGCTAAAGGCGCCACAGACATACTCCATTTGATTTAAGTCAGGGCAGCAAGCTGGCCACTTCATACGCTCGATTCCCTCGCCTTGAAAAATGTTGTCCACTGGCCGAGCTCTACGAGGTCGAAGGTCGTGTATCATCGTGCACGAAAAGGAACCAATTACCGACGACTGCAGCATAAGGCATGACAATAAATCTGAGGATATTGTTTCCACATCTCTGGACTGCCAGACTGCCCTTTCGGATGACGTACAGGTACGTACGTCCACCGATATTCATACCTACCGAGACCATCAATCCATGTCTGCGTAATGTGATGTTTCCTGCACAAAAGCTGGATTATTTCGTGTTCCGGGTTCCCTACTGATAAGAACTCGTCGATTTTCAGACTCCAGATTTATATCACAGAAGAGAACTTGCCTCCACTTGTCGTATCCCCAACCATGACGAACCTCAGTCCTGTTTCTACGGACGGTACGGTGTCTTGCGGTTAAAGAGACACACACCAACGGTCTATGTGCATAAAGGCCACCTTGGTGAGGGCGATTGCAGGTTGTTTGTGTGGCCGACCTGCGTCCTGTTGACATGAGAATCTTTCGCTGGAGCTGAGTAGCATTTTGTCGTCTGTTCCGACGGGCTCTTAACAATAGATAACGGTCGTTCTTTGCTGCAGATGCTCTTGAACGGTCTTGACTTTGCATTCTTCGAACACTTTCCGTCGTATCCTGGAATCGTGTAAGCAGTCGAAGAATGTCGCTCCAGCTACCACCCGCTTGTCTGACCTGTTTCCAGCCTGCCAATAGCTTTCCACGTCGTTGATTCCGGTAAATCATGCTGTTGAGCTATCGTTAGAATCGAAGATTTCAAGAAACAAAGTATTACGACAAACGCTATGTATGTCTTTATGCAAACGTTAATTTGAATAAGGATATGAATGATTCGGCTGTCTACGTCACATTCGACTTGCGTTTTCCACGTTTCGGTCAGATATCACACGATTGGGTTACATAATGTCGCCAAAGTCACATGCTCCTCTAATTATTTTGAGCAGTGTAGTTGTTTCAAGGAATGTTTGTAGTAAATATTACCCAAACGTTATGTTGCTTTCTGTGTGAGACACTAACTCAGAGCTTGTTATGTTTACGTTCGCTTCAACTTCACTGTAAGAATCACTGAGCCCGGATAGCTTGAAATATTAGATGCAGATGAAATTTTTGGGTAAAAATTAAAGAGCTAATTAAACGCTGTTACACAGTCGAATCACATTACTGTGACCATGTCCTACTTTTGACGTCAACAGCGCGAAGCCAATGAAAGAAGGCACGAGTCGTGAGCTAGCTTGGAAGGTATATAAGGTGTGCTGTAGGCATTTTGAAAACTTATCACTCGTTGTTGTCATGGATAAAAGGAGCGATTTATCAGTTTGCAAAAAGGGACGATTTCGGCTTTCGGGCCAAGGGTGACAGTATTTCTGAAACTGCGCAGTTTGTGAACTGTTCGCGTGCTGCTGTGGTTAAAGTGTATCGTGATTGGAGAAATGGCACCATTGCGAATAAGCGACGTGAAAAATGCGGAGCACCACGTGGCGTTGATGTGAGAGGTGAACGTCAGCTGCGAAGGTGCGTGAGGGCCGATCGACACGCTAAAGTGGAGCAACTCACTGACCAAATGAACCAGGGGGCTACCGGAAGTGTGTCTAAAACGACAGTTCAGCGAACCCTGCTGCGTATGGGGCTCCGATGCGGACGGATGATCACTGCACTTATGCTAACGAAGGTGCATCGGCAGAAAAGGCTTTTATTTGCAAGGCAGTATCGGAATTGGACCTCCTCTGATTGGCAAAAGATTGTCTTCTCCGATGAGTCAAGTTTTCTGCTTCATCGAACGGATGTACGTTGGCGTATAAGGCGAGAAACATCGGAGAACAAACATTCTTTAACCATTGCTGGAAGAACACAAGCTGGTGGGGGCAGCGTTACGGTCTGGGGAATGTTTTCGTGGCTTTTTCTGTGTCCATTCATACCCGTGGAAGGCACTATGGACAGAATTCGTTATGAGTTCACCCTTGCAGACCACGTACACCCATACATGCTGATTGTCTTCTCTGGGGCGGATTTGATCTTCCAGAACGACAATGAGACGTGTCACACAGCTAGAAATGTTCTAGAGTAGTTGAAAGAGCACGATGAAGACTTCAAAGTACTTCCCTAGCCCCCTAATTCCCCAGATTTAAACCCAATTGAGTATCTGCGGAACTACTCGATGGTGTTGCTCGCTCTATGGATCCTCCACCACGCACTCTCCAGCAGCTGTCAGATGCACTGCAGTCAGCATGGCTCCACATACCCGTGAACATCTTCCAGCACCGTATTGAGTCATTCCCAGTCCGTCTAGCTGCTGTCCGCGCTGCACACGGCGGTTACTCTGGATATTAGCTGGTGGTCACAATAATGTGACTCGACCGTGTATAAGAAGACAGTAATTAAATAAGATGTTTCCTTGCTTCAGTGGCCTGCACAGTCGCACGATTCAAACCCCATCGAGCATCTCTGGGTTCAGGTGAAATGGGCTACGAAACTGTGCTGCTATCCAATTTGAAGCACCCGCGCGATTCAATCATTTCTCTTTGGTACAGCATTCCTGTACGACGTTTCCAGTATCTGATATATCGTTCCATACCACGACGAATTCAGACCGCAAGCCAATGACGACACAATACACTACTAAGTAGGTGTTTCTAGTAATATGGCATCTCATTACAGGTGCAGACTAAGGGCACGCTCGATTGTTTAAGTATGCTCACGCAAAAATCAGCCCTGATTTCCGCAGGAGAAACCAAAATGATCTTTTGGTAACAATTTGTACATTATAATTTGAACTTATGGAATAGGATGTTTCTATTATCAACATCAGTCATATTGTTTGAAATAAATATATACTGTATATTGTTTTAAAATAAAAAAAATTCTGTAATACATCCGGTTATGCTAAATTCAATGCACAGACATTTTTCAGATCTATTGAAAAATGAAACAGTTGTTAAGAGAAATATGAAAGAAAACAAGAAGAGTGGTACGAAGGCGCTGGCTACCAATTGTCGCCGGAGATGAGTCCGGCCCGAACCCCTAGGCCAGGCATGCTTGGCATGCTTGTTTTACAGCAGTGGCTCTTTCCTTTCCTTGAAATCAGTGACCTCAAATTAGAGACCAGCTACTGCTTATGTATCGCAATGAATTGCTCACGACAGTCGTTAGTGCTCACGATAGACTCTATAATAGATCAGCGGCTCTGGGTAGGTATAAATATTGGTGGAGTGCGGACCTGTACGTTATCCGAAACGCCAGTCTGACGGCCCAGAGACATAGAGATGAGATTCTCAGACCTATTGTCACGTCGTATGCTGCAGCCGTCTGTTGTTTGTTCCTTTTCATGGACGATAACGCTGTACCTCATAAAGCTCATTTAGCGGACAACATGCTTCAAGGGGAGGGGATCGAGCGTACGGAGTGGCCAGCATGCTCCCCTGACTTAAATCGAATTGATTGGAGGTTTAACGACCACCGTGAGCAACTCAATGGGCTATAAGCAGTCGCCCGTCCCTAATTTAGGGTCACTGGTTCCAGGGAAGGGAGAGAGTCAGTGCCGTAAGACAAACACAACATCCATGCCTGACCGGGATTCGAACCCGGACCCCTTACGGACGAATGATCAGAGGCCAGCGCCTTAGACCACTGCGCCACCGGGGCGGCTAAATCGAATTGAGCCTGCCTGGAAAGCACTTGCCTGACGTATTTTATCCCGACTGGCACCTCCATCGACTTTTCGTGAACTGGAGATGGCCCTCATTGAGAATTGGTGAAGATACTCTCCAGGGCCGGCTAGACCATAGGGGCAACCGGGGAGGTCGCCCCGGACCCCGCAGTTGAGGAAAAAAATAATTTTCGGTCGAATTTTTTAAAATTATTATTTTTAATAAGTTTTGGGGAGCGAAGCGCCTCCTAAAAAATATTTTTTTTTATTTTTTTTTTCCAAACACCGATTTTCAAATTGGTTATCGCCATTCACAGTACTGATGATAGCGCGATTTGCAGATTTCAAATGATTATTGTGAACACTTTGAAATTTTCCGCATTCACGAAATAGCGAATTGATTTTCATCATTTTATGGCAACACTTTTATATGTTCAAAGAATTGTGTGCAAACAAGATACTTAAATTTAAAGAAATAAAACGAACAATATCAAAGTTGGTCTTGGGCTACATATGGAGGCCAATTATTCAGCGACTTTACAAACATTACAAAAAATCACAAAAATAAATTTTTATATACACTGCTGGCCACCCAAAATGCAACACCAAGAAGGACACGAGATAGCAAAGCCAGATATACTGGACACATAACAACAGATACAAAGATGAAACGATTGAGCATACAGGCCCGTGCGACTTGTGGATAACGCAGACATCAATAGTTCGTGTGGCCCCCATGGCTGGCAATAACGGCCGCTACACGCCGTGCCATCAAACGAAAGAGGCTTTGGATGTGGGCTTGGGGTATGTCGGTCCAGGCTGCTTCCACACGTTGCCACAGTTCCTCAGGCGTAGCCGTGGGTGGTGCTTGCAGGGCCACTCAGTTGCCGTTCAGCGACCAGACGTGTTCGATGGGCGACATATCGGGAGAACAGGCGGGCCACAGCTGCAGTGACACTTGATGGGCCGTGAAGAATTGTTGCACGATGCGTGCCACGTGCGGGCGCGCATTGTCCTGTTGAAACGTGGCCGCTGGTGGGTCCTGCAGGTAAGAGAGGACTACAGTCTCCAAAACGTCGGAGATGTAGCGGTGGCTGTTGAGTGTACTGGCGATGTGTACCAGAGGGGTGCGGGTGTCATATCCAATGGCGCCCCAAACCATAACGCCAGGCGAAGGACCGGTATGGCGATGCATAATGCAAGCGTCATACAGTCTCTCGCCGCGGTGCCGCCACACGCGGATCCGACCATCGTGGCGTTGCAGGCAGAAGCGGGATTCGTCGGAGAAGACAATGTCGTGCCATTCCGTAGTCCAGGTGCGGCGTTAAATGGCCCACTGCCGCCGCACTCGCTGGTGGTGTAACGTCAATTGTACTCGGAGCAATAGGCGCCGTGCGACAAGTCCCCGCTCCTTCAGACGACGTCGAACGGTACGTGCTGACACAGGTTGTTGCGCAACACACCTAATTTCTGAGCTAACGTTTGTGATGAAGCGGTCCGAGCCGTCAATGTCCGCCGCACAACATGCCGGTCCTCTCGTTCGGTGGTGTGCTGCGGCTGCAGCAATCGCTCACGTCGGACCGTCCGTCCCTCCTGCACCCACCGAATTCATACTCGCCTCACTGTTGTTGGATATCGTCCCACACGGGCGCTGATGTCTCGGTACGATAAACCGCTGTCGCGATAAGCCACCATTCGTCCTCTGTCGAACTCCGAAACGTGCTGGAATGACTGCCGTATTCTGCGACGAGGCATCAGGAAGCTTCCCACGCACAGGTCCGGCAGCACAACACACTTCCACTACTTACACCCCGCCTTCTGTGCACCCTTCTTGTTGTGCTTCTCGGTGGCGTGCCGGGCGCACATGATTTGCATATGCCCTGCAATGCTAATCGTTTGCATGTCCTCTCGCGGGCGACGCATGTTCATGCTGCGAATTTCAGGCGAATCGGATGCTTCCTTCTTGGTGTTGCATTTTGGGTGGCCAGCAGTATATGAGCGCTTATAAAATTTAAAAAGTCACTAATTTGCCAGGTACTCTACTTTGCACTGAAAATCTATCACCAAAATATTTGTCGGGGAAAAAAACTATTCATAGAGAATTTATTTTAGAGGGATCCTATTTATTTCCTACAGAAAAATACTAGCTACGCAGGTACTTTTTTATCATTTTTGTGAGGACGTTTTTATAAGAGTCAGAATACAACCTTATCTTTCATCTCCCAGGAAAGAAAATTCTTGATTTTAACACTTTCACCATCTTTTGATTGGAGGTTTAACAACCACCGTGAACAACTCAATGGCCTATAAGCACTTCAGATCAGATCAGATGTACAGGAATTTAGGAAGGGAGTGTCTGACCCAGGTCTTAAACAACTCTTAGAAATAGGAAGCTAGGAGATTTGGGCTGGAGCGCCCGATAGGAAAGTGACACGGAAGCGAGGTAGAAAGGAGGAGGAAGACGCCCTTATTTATTACCGGAGGGCCAGTACCCGGGGACCGACGGCTCAACGTGCCCATCCGACGCACGGCGGATATTTAGTGTTTCGAGTGTTCTTACCTGCTGGGATCGAACCCGAGGTCTTTTCCGTGGCTGTCACGAACCCGCGGCCCTAGCCTATAAGCAGTCGCCCGTCTCTAATTTAGGGCCACTGGTTCAAGGGAAGAGAGAGAGAGAGAGAGACAGTGCCGTAAGACAAACACAACATCCATGCCTCACTGGGATACGAACCTGGACCCATCACGGTCGAATGGTCACAAGCCATCGCTTAAACCACGGAGCAGCCTCGGGCCATCTAATCCACATAATGTTTTTTCCTTAAGTTTAAAGCAAATACTTTTTTGAGATAATTAATAATTTTGTTTTTATGAAAGTTTTCGTGTGTGTTCTTTAAAGAAGACATTTTTCACGAACGACTTTATTAAAATATGAGACTTATTTTTTAGTACCCGCAATACAATGAAATTTTGCTCGGGTCCCTCAAAGAAATTTTGCCTCGGGCCCCGCAAAAGCTCCATCCGGCTCTGTTACTCTCTCAAACCTCAACAATTCCGTGCCACACAGGTTGCAGCGGTCTTGGCCATTCGAGGGGACAACACACTATATTAGACGTCAGTTAGACCTTCAAAAAGGATTTTTTTCTTGTTGTACAAATATGCATATTTTTTGTATAGCATATCGCATCATGTGCATTAAATGATAATATTGCATAACAATTTGCTAATGTGCTTTTTCTTACTTAGTGTTCAACTGTATCTTACAAAAAAACAATATTTTACGTTCAACAACGTCAGTCGCACATGATTTGCTTTACAATATCTCTTGCTCTCCTAATTCTTTGGAGCAGCGTAGTATTTCATCTGTCCAAAGATGGTCAGTTCTTCTAGCAACATTTACAACCCATCGCCACTTGACTGTCTTCACTTTGGTCTCTTGTCACTTTCCTGATCCATGAGTTGTGACGTATATTCTAAAATAACTTTAATTTTTAGTTTCTTTTCCCATGTAAATTTGAATTTGTTTTCCGTTATTCTTCCAAACTTAACGTGACATCTTCTCTCTCACGATAATTGGTTAAATACAGTTTGGTAACGTAAGGCAGCATATTTGAGGTCAGAGTGAACGTGATGTATGAATGTGTGAGATAAGAACAATAGATAAAAGAACGAGATAACAGTTGCTGTGTGGATACGTTAAGCCGTCTGGTCCCGGATACTGGCCCTCCAGTAGTAAATAAGGGCGTCTTCTACCTCGCTTCCGTGTCACTTTCCTATCGGGCACTCTAGCCCAAATCTCCCATCTTCCTATTTCTAAGGGTTGTTTAAGACCTCGGGTCAGACACTCCCTTCCTAAATCCTCTACATATTCTGATCTGATATGCTGGGTGGATATGTGGATATGTGGCTGATGTAAATTACGTTATCTTTCGAAGTGCGATATTGTGTGCTATTGATATAGTGGTGGAATAAATAGAATTATCGTAAGTTGACTTCTGTCTTATGTTTCGTCTGGCCGTAAAGATTTAATTAGGAACTAGTGCATCGTATTCTTATCTAGTGGTTTAGACATAAAGTAAGAACCAATATCTCTGAACGTAAAAGACAATTACGTTAAGGAGTTCCTATTCCTATCTTTAATGGTTACACCAAGCCTGCATCTGCCACCCCGGTGGCGCAATGGTCTAAGCGCTGGCTTATGATTGTTCGTCCAAGAAGGGTCCGGGTTCGAACCCCGGTGAGGCATGGATGTTGTGTTTGTCTTACGGCCATGGTTTTCTCCCTTCCGTGGAACCACCGACCCTAAATTAGGGACGGGCGACTGCTTATAGCCCATCGAGTTGCTCACGGTGTTCGTTAAACCTTCATTCTAAAAATTAAAAAAAAAGCATGCATCTTTCCATTCATTTTTGAGTTAACTGCAACCTTGAAAGATTTGATATGACACTAAAAGCGTGTAAGATATCAAAATTAAATCGTTTTGGTTAAATACAGTTTGGTAACGTAGAATTCTATTGCAATCCCTTGTTTACTTTTAACAGTGAAATCCTAAATTTAGACGTGCGACCTTATACTCACGTAGGTGTCCATGTGTAATTTACAGCAAAATACTAACGAGTATAGCAAGGCACCCTGCGTTGATAGTGAGAGATAATGACAAAGCCGTTTCTTCGGTCTTTCATTGTTAAGTTTGAAGAAGTTAAAACGAGAAAGAATATTTATCTTGTACTCTTTTTGCTCATATGAAATTACTTAATCTCATTTTGCTCGAGAAGCGTGGTAAACATCTTCACTGTTTTTAATCTATTCAATAGACTCACTGCCTTCGGTGACTGGGGCAAATTGGTGGCGAAACATCGAGGCAGCAGAACCGTGAAATGGTCGCCGTCGGTAATTGTCCCCAGTTGACCAGGAAAACACGGAACAATTCAATCGCGCGAAAGGAAATTATGTAAGGTTGCTTTAGGGAGAAAAAATCAAACAAATGAGCAATCATACGCAACACAAAATATTATGAAGATGTTCGCGAGCTTCTCTTGAAATCGTTTATTTCGGTGTTGGCTTTATGCAAACATTAGAAATTCGGCGGTATTCCTGTCCTATTTCTCTTGAAGTTGTAGCATTCCTTTCTCTTGGCTAGTATTATAATCGGGGAAACACCCTATGTGGAAAAAAGTCTCTGGATATCCCCTTCCGCAAAAAAAATGGAACATTCCGATAGATAACGTGTGCCACATTTTCCTCAAAGCTACGCAGATGTTCCTCAGACATCGTATGTTGTCTGCTCGTAAGACATGGCCGCGTGTGTTGAGCTTTCCGACTTCCAACAAGGTTTTATTACAGGGTGCCATATCAGCAACTGTCCGTGCGTGCGAATTCAGAACAATTGCAGCACACGCTGGCAACTGTTCAAGACGCTCTTAGTAAATGGAAACGTGAGGGACTTAATTCTGCCAAGGAACGCGCAGGAAGGCCAAGTAAATTGACGGAGAGGGACAAGAGAACTCTGAAACGTGTCGTCCGTGGGCACCGTCATTCCTCTGCACAAATAATCACTAAAGAATTTCAGGATTCAACAGGGATGAATGTGTACACTAAGACAGTTCTTATGGAACTGCACAAGCTAAATTTTCATGGCCAAACTGCTGCATACAAGCCGTTAATGCACTCATTACCATAAAAAACCGTGCGATTAACGCGAAACTCGGCGAATAGCTACAGGAAGGGCACACATGGAAATCATTAAAGTTCGTGTGATTCCAGCATGCCCGCACGTCCTAGACTGGCGCTGCAATCGCAATCCTTGGGGGCTTATAAGGCGCGCCCAGGTGACTCAAAATTCATGCCGAAGTGCACGGTAAGAGTCAAGTAAGATCCTTGAGCGATTGACATGCTGAGGAGCCGCCGTAGATGTGCTTACGGGCAACTGACGGAGTTTGAACAAGGCCGTATCATCGGGATGAGAGAGGCAGGGTGGCTGGCGAGCCCAATCTGCCGCCATTTGGGCCGGTCGGACAGTACGGGGCGATCGTGTTGGCAGCAATGAACACGGGAAGGCACCCTGACACGGCGGACTGGCTGTGGACGATCCAGACACACCATCAGCAGAGAGGACGGTGGGATCGTGAGAGCGCCACGAACAGATGCAACAACGTACTTGTCCAATATCCAGAGACATGTGGCGAATGTACAAGGAACTCCTGTGTCCGCCAGAACCATTTCCAGAAGACTGGAAGAGGCGAAACTTCACTCTCGACGGCTCTTATGGTTTCTGCCATTAACACCTGACCATCGTTGGCGTCGATTGCAGTTGTGTCAGCAGCAAGCAAAGTGGAAGGCTAAGGACTGGCGATGTATAGTATTCAGCGACGAATCTTGCTTCTGTATGGGAACGGACGACCACCGTGTCAGAGTGTGGAGGACCGCAGGTGAACGCTACAATCCCAGCCTCGCTGTACAGCGGTACACGTCCCGAACTGCAGGCGTGATGGTCTGGGGAGCCATTGCGTATGACAGCCGGACTTCCCTCGCAGTGATCCGGGTACTTTGACAGCCCAGCGCTACGTACAGGAGATCCTGTGGCCCCATGTGCTGCCTTACTTGGCGGGGCGGCCCGGAGCCATTTTCCAACAAGATAACACCCGTCTGCACACGGCTTGGGTTTCCTAAGACCGTCTATTTCATGTTTCGATACTTCAGTGGCATGCCAGATCGCCTGATCTCTCGCTCATTGAACACGTGTGGGACCAGATGGGACGCCAGCTTTCTCCATATTCCAGTGATCGTGAATTAGAGCGTCAGGTGCAAGAAGTGCGGGGCAATCTGTCCCAGGATAACATACAGAATCTCTTTGACTTCATGCCGGACCGTATCAATCACCGCATGTATCAGAGCACGAGGCGGTCCGACGCGGTACTAACACTGACCGGAATGTGTACCGTATGTCCGCGGGAAATCGTCCTGCTGTTGCGATATTGTAATCACTTCTGTCCTTGGTATGTACCTCACTACTAAAATCTTATTTCAATCCGACGCCTCCTTCTTGGTGCGAGGATTTTTATGACGAGTGTAGCTAGTAAGAATGGGAGTAAGAGACTTTCTTTGTACATAGCACATGGTCCTTGGACTCTAGATCAGTGGAAACGAGTGTTTTGGAGTGACCCAGCACTACAGTAAAAATACTTGTACTAGCCGTCTTTTTGCACGATTAAAATACACACAGATAAATAAGGTCTTAATTATTAAAAGATTTAATATTAAAACTGTATGTTAAACCCTATATACACTGAAGAGCAATTGAATTAGAGATACCTGTCTAGTAAAGTGTAGCACCACCTTTCGCCCTGATGACGGCGGCGATTCGTCTCGGCATGGACTCGACACGACACCGGAAGCGTTGGGAAGCCATACGGATCCACGACCCTGAACAAGCTCCCACAGTTCACGAAGATTTGATGGAGGGGGTCAGAGCCTCGAACATCTCTATCGATGGCATCCCAGATGTGCTCGATGGGATTGAGGTCAGGGGACCTTGCTGGCCAAGGAAGCGAGGTCACTTCGGTGGAGTGTTCATCCAACCATTCGGATGCAATTCGGGAGCGATGGCACGGTGCATTGTCTTGTTGCATAATGAGGTCCCCAGTGGGATGTTAAAGACGCACAAACGGAAGCAAATGGTCGTCCATGATATCCCGGTAACATTGACCTGTAAGGGACGATGTCACACGTACCAGGGATCCATTTCAGTCCACGTAAACAGTCCCCAGATGAGAATGCCACCCCCACCAGCTTTAAGAGTACCCTGCTGGCAAGAAGGATCCATCGTTTCATGTAGTTTGCGCCGTACTCGTATCCTGCCATCAGCATGTACCAACGTGAATCTTGACTCAGCAGTCCAGGAAACATTTTTCCACATGTCTAGGGTCCAGTGGCGATGTTCTCGCGCCCATGCTAATCTTTGCACCCTGTTATGTGCGGTCAGCAGCGGTACCCTCGGGGTACAATGACTTTTGTACCCCATAGCGAGGAGATCGTTCTGGATGGTGTGGCTGCTTACAAGTTTTTGTGCACCAGCGTTAAATTGCCGAGTGATTTCTTGTACTGTGGCCCGTCTATTCGCTGTTACAATGCGAGCTAACCGACGATGACCCCGCTCAACCACACGCTGTTGTCCACGGCAGTTTGCCCTTGCAGGGATGGTTTTACCGGATTCGATATACTCACGGTGCACCCGTGACAGAGTGGCACCTGAAAATCCCAGTGCCTGCATGACTTCCGAGATGGAGTGACCCATTCGTCGGGCCCCGACAATTTGCCCACGATCAAATGCGCTTAGATCATTCGTCTTACCCATACTGCGTCCGACTCTTACTGATTCCCGTCGCATCACTCCTTATATTGTCGGATCGCTGCATACGTCATGTCGTTTCCGTTTACAGGGCCGCCCACAGCGCCACATTTGCATAACGCCAGCTGTCTCTAATTCAATTGCTCTTCAGTGTACACATCAATAATACAAACGAGATATTTCGAGTCTACTATAGACTCATCTTCAGATTAAAAGCAAACAGAATGACAACTCAAGCAGCAAGTTTTATATTAAAGTAATAACAAGTTCATGACGTGTCTAATTGGCGTGTCGATCAGTTAATGGGGGATGGTGACGAAATGCGTAAGTAACACTTGAGAACACAAATTCGCGGTTCAGGATTAGAGTTATAAATCGAATTGTTCCATTTTTTACAGAGATCAACGTTTTCCAAGGCTGAGGTATATAACAAGGTATGTCATCATTACAACAAAAATGCTGTTGGTAGTGTATAAACGGACTCTCCATAAGTATGATCGAAGAACGTGAGTTGGTATTGGCCAACACACGTGCTTCATCCCAAACTGGAAGGTGAGTGCCTTTAACCGCCAAACGTGAAAAGGCCGTCGACGATGCATTCATACGTTCATTATATTGATCTTCACCCAACCTAGTCTTCAATTAAGGAAGTGGGTAAATAATGTATATTAAATCATTAGGTTTTAACATACAGTTTAAATTTTAAATAGTTTAATAATTGAAACTTTATTTATCTTTGTGTATTTTAATTGTGCAAAAAGACGGCTAATACGAGTCTTATTATAGAAGTATTTACTGGCACGAAGTTCGAATCTTTTACTGACCCAGCCCTGTTGCGAAAACTTTGAGTGAAAGTTAACCGCCGGTGAGGATTCAGCACAAAATAATCCAAAGTTTGTTAATATAATGTTGTTAAGGTGGACGTCAAGTAATTTTGCTTCCTATACTTCCAATGGAAAAACTTCTGTACACATTTTCTTCACAATTAATGCGTTCCCCAGGATGAAAATTTTAACATCGATTAAAACAGCTTCAGTTTAATGCTTACTATTTTCTAAAACATAACCATAATTATGCAATCCAACATTTGTTTGTCTATTGACGTCATCAAAGTACAGGTCGCGCCATCTTTTTTCTGGTTTCAACAATACCAAAGGAAAAGTTATTGATTTTTAATATATTTAATGCTGTGTTTTAGAAAATATTAAGTATTCCAAGTTATAATCTGAAGCTATTTTAATCGATGATCAAATTTTCATCCTTGGGAACGCATTAAATGTGAAGAAAATGTGTACAGAAGTTTTTCCATTCGAAGTATAGGAAGCAAAATTACTTGACGTCCACCTTAAATTTACCGTAAAACCTTGAGGTAGATCTTGGTTTGACATAGTAGAGAGATATTTGCCAAATGGTTTTTAGCAGACGTTAGCAGTAAATGCTTCTGCCTCGGTGTATTGTGTGTATTGTGACGTGCCTGCCCAGCAGGACGCACACGACATAAAGGCAGATAGCAGTCAGAACGAACGTCCGCGTAGCTCAGTTGGTAGAGTGACTTATTCCGGAATGAGAGGACCCGGGTTCGAGCCCCGGCGTGGACAAAAGTGACAAAGTGACGGAGATATTTACTTCGTTATAGTATCCTAAGTGGAACATGGCAGTGGTAGCCGCACGTAAAACCCTGGTTTAATAACTGAGTTCCGAGGAGGTGCACCGTAGAGAAATTATAATTCCGTGCTGCAGCTAATAGATATGAAACCTGACTCCCCGGTGGCTTAAGTGCTAGCTTTTGACCATTCGTCTGAGATTGGTCTGAGTTCGAATCCCGGTGAGTCATGGATGTTGTGTTTGCCTTACGGCACTAGCTCTCTCGGTCTTATTCTCTCAGTGTCTTACGGTACTGGCTGTCTCCCTTTCCAGGAACCAATGACCATAAATTAGGGACGGGCAACTGCCTAAATCCCATCCGGGTTTGAATCCCGGTGTGGCATGTATGTTGTGTTTGTCCTACGTTACTGGCTCTCTCTCCTTCCCTGGAACCAGTGACCCTAAATTAGGGACGGGTGACTACTTACAGCCCATTGAGTTGCTCACGGTGGTCGTTAAACCTCCAATCAAAATATAATCCCATTGAGCTGCTTATGTGATCGTTAAACCACCAGACAAACAAAAAATAAAAAAGATATGAAACTCATCCCCTCCTGTTTTCCCCTCTTCAGCTTTACAGTCTACGTGAGTAAATAGAGCCCGTCGAAAGAAACCAAGGGAAAGGAAATATGTAAATGACATTTCTATTATACACTCCGTAGAAAAAACATTAGAGATAGGGGTGATCGGCAGTTGACGTGGGCATCCCCTGCGAAGAATCGAATAGGCCCACACTAAACACACGCGATAAATAAGCGGACAGCAGTCTTCCGAACAGTGTATCGCAATCGCCGAACCTGGGTAAACGTGGTGATCTGAGTGACTTTGATCGTGAAAGCGTTGTCTGCGCAAGACAGATGGGTCAGCATTTTATCGCCCAAGTGGTAACAACCCTAGGGTTCCCGAGAACAACCGAATCAAGGGTGTACCGCGAGTATACAACTGACAGACGTACGAGCTCCCAGAGAGCAAGCGGTGGCCAATCAGACGCCATCGATAACCGGGGTCAACGCAGAATAGCCAGGCTCGTACAGACCAACCGCTTGGCAACGACGGCGTGAATCACACCAAGGTTAAATGTTGGTATCCCAAATAGCGTCAGCGAGCAAACGGGACCGCGCATGCTGCAGACCTTGGGCTACGGGAGCCGATGCCCTACTCGAGTGCCACTGTTCACTGCCTGTAATCGGACATTACACCACGCCTAGTGCCTGGAACATGAGAACTGGATCTCTGCAGAGTGGCGCCGTGTCGTATGGGCAAATGAATCCCGTTTTCAGCTGTACCAAGCTGACAGAAAGGTGCGGGTGTGGCGTCGGCAGGATGATGCCATGATTCCGTCGTGCCAGGTTGGCTCCGTTCGAGGCGGTGGTGGCTCTGTGATAGTTTGTGGAGCCTTCTTATTGGGCACAATATCCCTTAGTGTGTCTGGAGAGGTTCTTAACTGCTGTGCGCTACCAGCACGTGCTGGCTAATCACCTACACGCTTTCATGGTCTTTGCGCATCCTGCTGCAGATGGTCTGTTTCAGAAGGGCAATGCGCCGATCCACTGGGGCCTCAACCAACCAGGCATAGCTCGAGGAACACTCACCTTAGTTCGGAACGATCCAGTAATCCCCAAGGCCCCAGATTTAAACCCTGTGGAAGCTCTCTGTAATGCCATTGAGTGGAACATCAGATCCATGGATCCTGAATGGACGTCTCGGGCGGAATTGTGGACAATACTGTAACAGGCATGGCTGGCATTTCATCAAGAAACCTTCCGGCCTCTAGTGGAGCCGATGCCTTGGCAGGTACAGGCTGTTATTCGCGCTAAAGGAGGACCAACACGCTATTAGGTAGGTATCTCTGATATTTTTTCCATTAAGTGTATATTTATATTAGGTGTGCAACTTAATTCTCGGCCACAGGCACGAGACGTTGACAGCAAATTACAGCAAATCGAATACGTACCTAATGAGGGAAATAATCCTCGTCGTGTTGGATACATTTGAGCCACCGGTCAGGGAGCTGCCGAGTTCCACTGCGGAAAAAAGAGGGCTGTTTCGAGTTGATAAAATCATCAATACTTGTGTGGACCTCCTCGACAGAAACGAAGTGCGTATCACTCAGGTGATGTTACAGGGAGCGAAAGAGGTGATAATTCGACGGGGCGAAGTCTGGAGAATACGCCGGGTGGGACAAAATTTCCCATCCCAGGTCGGTGATCGTATTTAAAGTCGTTTTCGCGGTGTGTGGACGCGCGTTATCCAGAAGCAACAGGACCGACCTTCTGCACTTGCCGGTGTATGGCCTTTTTGCCTACATTGTGTTACTCACACGAATGAGTTGCTGACAATAACGCTCAGCATTGACCGTTTCACCAGGTTTGAACAACTCATAGCGTACCACACCGCGCTGATCCCACCATATGCACAGCAACAACTTACTGGCATGGATATTCGGTTTGGCGGTACTGGTGGTAGGCTGACCTGGATAAACGCACGATTTGCGCCGTAGAGGATCCACTTCTCATTACAGGTCAAAATCTTGTGGAGGAAATCCTTCTTCTTGAATCTGGAGAGCAAGGACACAGCAACATCGTAGCGCCTAGACTTGTTCGCAGCTGTTAGTTGGTGGGGCACCCAACGGCCCTCCTTGTGAATCCGCCCGAGCTTGTGCAGGCGTTTTGCAATGGCTTGCCGTGTTACTCCGAGTTCCTGGGCGAGCTCTGACTGTGTGCGACAGGGATCCGCGTCCAACAGTTGTTACAGTTCCTCATCGTCAACTTTTTGTGGCTGTCCCACACGTTCTGCATCACGGAGATCGAAATTTCCCTGCCTAAACCGCTGGAACCACTTCCTACACGTACTGTAGGACACAGTAGCCTCACCCAAAGCAGCACAGATCATTTTCTGGGTTTCCGCGGCACTTTTTTTCAGCTGAAACGCGAACAGGGAGCAGTGCCTCAAATATTGCTTATCGAACGACATTGCTTCCACCGTCAACTTTCGTCCCTTCTGTCATTACAGCTGTGAGCCGTTACGGTTGTCTGGAAAGCTGTTAGATGGCGCTGCAATCAGCCATCATCGCACACAGCTATTTGCATTTGCAGACGTTCTATGATCGATTGCGGTTAGGGGCCGAGAATTAAGTTGCACACCTAATAATAAATGCATGCAAAACGTGATGCACATATTCATGTAAAACGAATAGGTGTACTTTGCCGCAAGTGTCGCACTCAGTGCAAACTCTTTCCGCACCCTTTGTCATGCACTAACCGATGTAAACAAGTTAAAATGTAAGTACTTGCATGTTTGTGGTTATTATTATCCAAAGGTGATAAAAAAAATGCCCACAAAAAGATTTTGTTCTGTTTTTTTCTTTTTTTCTGTACTGTTGTACTATGTTGAAACCCACTGCCACAGAGAAGCCAGGTAATAGCTGCAGCTTCAATATGAGTAAAAAATCTTAGTGTTTCTGGATGACAATTTTTTTCCCAGCGTATGAAGTAAGCATCTATATAATGTTATTCAAGATACTTCTGGCCAGCAGGGGGAAAATCCATAATAGGGTGTGCGGTACGGTACGTTCAGCTGCCTGAGGAAATCCGGTAACGAGATGAAGCTTTCTTTTCAGGTTAGAGCACCTGAGGAACAAAAATGCCCCATCCCCTTCTCTCCCATCTCCGTCTGTATTGCCAGCAATGATTTTCCTATTTCTCTGGTCAGCATTACGTGAGAAACTGAAATTTCTGGCAGCCAAAAATAAATTTGCACGGACAGTGGATGTTCGATTGGATAAGTTGCTGAGCATATGAAATAAAAACTCCCCTCAAATAGTATAGAATCTTCGTAGGAGGTTTCATGCATGGATCTTCTGATACCTGTCAATAGTATCGAAACAGCTATAAGAAGGTTCGTTATGTGAACTTTTGCGCTGTGGCAGCGATGGCTCCAGGCTCTAAAAGGAAACAAATGGATCCCTAAAAAGCCAACGATAAGTATCAAGCACGTATCACTGAATTCGTGCTAAAGTTACACTAAGAAATGTAAAAAGAGTTGTCTGAGCACGTTACAAACTAATGCATTTTAACTGTGCCAGGTAAAAGATGAAATTTATTTACAGCTAAAAATTACACAAGTTAAAATAGTAAAAGGCAAGATCTTTCGAGGTTACTATAACCTCATTATCAGGCCGAGTGCTGTAAGGAACGAGCATACACATGAATATATACAGTATGGAAAGACCGAAATGCAATTGTAATCACAAAACTGTTGCCAACAGGTAAGCTTGAATTTGGGCGAATAGTTCTAATTATTTAATCATGTAATTCTGACACACCACTCGCATAAGGTTGTATAACGTACAAGTTTGTCCGCATCGTATCCCGTGTCCTTTCACTCCGGAGTAAGTCGCTCTCCCAACTAAGCTACACAGACATGTGCCATCACTGCTATCTGCCTTTATTTCATGGGCGTCTTGAGGTGCAGGCACGTCACATCTCCCCCCTCCCGGAAAGAGGGCCGGGAGCATGGCCCACGGGTCAGCCGGGACCATGTGTCGCTGTAGGCAATCATCCCATGAAAAACGTGCATTTGAGAAATCCCAGACAATTTGGTGTGTAGAACGTAACATCACACTGATTTATTTTTTCTAAGCACTGAAAAAGGGATTCTCATTTTTCCTGTCTCGCCGTGTGGAAAGGACATCACATCATTGCGAGATACTTAACAGCCGGGTCATCCTAGAAGTTTGGGCGCCAATATAACGTACTAATTTGCCCGCGCCGGACATCGAAGTCGTGTCACCTCACTCCGGAGTAAGTCGCTCTCCCAACTAAGCTACACGAACATCTGCTCTCACCAACTAAGCTACACGAACATCTGCTCTCAGTGCTATCTGCCTTTATCTCTTGTGCCTCCTGCGGTGCAGGCACGTCACAGTTGGTACGTAATTAAAGATCTCTATGGGTAAGGGATATTAAATGGCACCTCATCGTTGCAGCATACATCACGGTATTTCGAGATATATAGACTTTCTGTAAATAAGACAATACCCTTATTAATAGCAGAGGCGAGTACCTTGGCTTGATCCCATTTCGGGGTGTAACTATACTCTGAGCTACAGTCCTGGCGAATGCAGTGTTGGTTAGGCCAGAACGAACAGAGTATTTATGTTCAGATAACCGGACGCCAAGAGTCCGAAGTGTAGATCCTATAAACATCTTGTCAGGCTCCGTTATTGAGTTAGACTCTAAAGGTATACAATACACCCCATGTCTATTCATATATATATTTTTAATAGCAGCGGCTGGTGACTAAGTGGCACGCTAAATATTTTTGAATTGCGATTCGTATTAAAACAATACGAAGGCAATTCAAATTTTTTTCAACGGAAAGTACATGCATTAAGGTATCCGTACACCTTTCAAATGCGATTTTTAATTAAAATATCGATTTCCCAATTTCATTCTAATATTAAAGCCTGTTCTTTTATATTTCCAAGTCCGGTTAAAATTTATTTCTATCTTTTGGAACATGGGTTACAGTTACTTTAATGTTACTTGACAGCAACTTTTTAGAACCGGAAGTACTGTTATGTTAACCGGAAGTGAGATTAAATGTTTATTTACATTGAAATTTTATTAAATACTAGCCCGTAACCCGTGTCATGCACGGTTGAAAAAGCTGTGACTGATTTTTTTCTTGTCATATAACACGAATCGTAATAAAATGCATAAATATAATAAACGGTTGAATTATTAATGGGCAGTCTATAAGATGGGTCACGAACAACAAAATTTTCGTATTATTCCCATTCATTTTTATAACTACACATAAACGAATTTAACGATGACGTTCCTCATTATTGTATTAAGCATGTGCTTACCCGTCATTGACGGGCTTCTATTGGACTATTGAGGCATTCTTTCAGTGACCCAAAATTATATCGTGTCTAGACAACTACACAATAGGGTTAAAATGTGTTTTATTTTGCTAGTTTCGTTTTAACAAGTTTTTATTTTCTTTTTAGTAACATTATACAATTTATACTAATATATGAAGAAAGAAAGTTTGTTTGTGTGTTTGAGGTAACTCGAAAACTACTGAACTGATTTGGATAATTATTTCGCCGTTGGAAAGCTTATTTCTTTCCGGTGAACATAAGCTATTTCGTTTATTTTTTTATTATATTTTATTATTTTTGGCTGTGCTACCGAATCAGATCGCTTTCAGGTAGTTCCCGAGTATCGTTCTGCTTTGTTTACATACAACCTGATCACACCCAACGTGAAAGAAAGTAGTTCACCATAATATACGGATTTTTTTTTACTAATCTCGAAAACTACTGAACCGATTCGGATAATTCTTCCACCGTTGGGAACCTTACTTCTTTCAGGTGGACATAGGCTATTTCGTTTATCTATACTAATACTCATACTAATAATATATAAAGAGAGAAACTTTGTTTGTGTGTTTAACATAATCATGAAGACTACCGAACCGTTTTGGATAATTCTTTCACCCTTGGGAAGCTTATTTCTTTCCGGTGGACGTAGGCTATTTCGTTTATTTATTTTTATTATTTTATTATTATTTTTTTGTTATTTTTGGCTGTACTACCGAATCAGATCGCTATCAAGTAGTTCCCGATTTTCCGTGTATCGTTCCGCTTTGTTTACATACAACCTGATCATATCCAACGTGAAAGAAAGTACTTCACGATAATATAAGGAATTTTTTTTACTAATCTCGAAAACTACTGAACCGATTTGGATAATTACAACTACGTAGTTGATAGCGGAGGGCTTAATTCCAAGTCCGACCACCGCAGAAAGGCAGATGGCGCTGCAGGTACTAAAGCGGGAACAAACGCCAGGATAACGAACGGCGGATTGTTCAAAGAAAATGCCATGGTAACATAAAAAATATTACTTATGACAATAAAAGTAAGCGGTGACAAATCTATGGGTCAGTAGCCTTCATTTAAAAAACAAATCATGAAAACGCTCCAGCGGATGGCGCTGGCGGATTGTAGAAAGAAACGGCCTTGTGTTTTAAATATATAGATGAACGCTCAAATTTGGTCCTGTATATAAATCAAAACAGAAATTAAAATTTCATATAATTTAAATGCTTAAAAAGGATATGGCAACATATGTTTTGTTCAAGCAGCTGGCAACAAAGTTATGGTATGGCAGAAAATACCGAAGGAGGTTTTCATTTGCCTCAAAAATATGAAATTAGGCATATAGGATGCTGTCATACAATTTGATGATTGCTTTCAAGGTTGTTTTAAAGTTTCATATTGTAGGGTTATAGACATTTAGATAACATTCGAATCCATGACTGGAAATGGCATGCAACCCCTGTTGCAAACAAACGTAGAAAATATTTGTGAGCCGTCAGGATGAAAAACATTACTGTTTTGTATAGTAAAGATGGTGAAATTTATAAATCAGGCACACTTTAACGTTTAATTTTGATTTTAGAAGTAGGATTTGTATATAAAATTATTTTTCGCTTTTTCTCGAAATAATTTTTTTAATATTTTGCCGTCATGCAAAACATCATAACGCAAAAAGTTATGCTTGAAATGCCTTGAAACTTTACAGGAATATATTGCAAGATAATATAAAGGGAATAGACTATTCCCATGGTTGTGCATCTATTAGTTTTTTTTTTTTTATTTCTATGGTATAAATTATGAATTGCTGTAAATTTTGAATGAATTTCTTTTCGACAGTACTTTAACTTTTACAGCTTTTCAAATAACTGCGCTATGATAATGGGAATAGTTTATTCCCTAGAGGGTGTTATTGCCATCATAATAAAATTTACAAAATTAAAATATATTGATTTGATTTTGAGTTATCATGTTCTGCAGAAGGGTTAATTTTTTGCTGTTTTTACCTATTTTTCGAGCTAAAAATGAAAATAAAAAATTAGAACCTTTTTTCTATGATATTCCATATTTTTAGCAATATTCCAGTACAAAATGCAGAAATAAAAACAAAAATTCAAATAATTTGAAAAAATCCTCTCGGATACCTTAATCAATGATTTGCTGCCAGCACAACTTCTTATTTTTAACCGGACAGTAGCCAAAGAAAGCTCTTGTTCGCCGATCGGTCTTAAAAACATTGTATTAAGAACTGAAGTCGCAGTACCCGGTCTTTCATGCTACTTGTCGGTCAGCACGGCCATACAGATCATATCATACGTAAAGGAGTTTAGGAAGGGAGTGTCTGACCCCAGGTCTTAAACAACCCTTAGAAATAGGAAGCTAGGAGATTTGGGCTAGAGTGCCCGATAGGAAAGTCACACGGAAACGAGGTAGAAAGGGGGAGGAAGACGCCCTTATTTATTAACGGGGACCAATAACCGGGGTCCGACGGCTTAACGTGCCCATCCTACACACGGCAGATATTAGTGGTTCGAGCGTCCGGACCTGCCTGGGATCGAACCCGAGTTCTTCTCCGTGGCAGTCACGAACGTTGACCACTAGGACACGGCCATACAGTGTGGCTGCTCTTGCAGTTTATTTACGCCACACACCCCTTGGGTCTTCTCAAGCCGTCCCCAAAGGCTTGCAGCGTGCTGAACTTCTCTGGACACGTTCCAATCTCTTTCTCCAATTGGAATTGGGCAGGGCAAAGTTTTACCCATAATTCCTACAGGATGCGGTATTGGATCAAAACAGAAGGAGAGCTTATCTGACTCGTGCTCTCAAAAAATTAACCAATCAGTTTAAATTATTTTTGTGCGCTTCAATTTTTGTTCTTTGTGGTAAAATTTTCGTAATATTTTAATTTCTTGAATGGCGACTGCAATTAATTCAGTAGATTTTTTCTTGAAAGAATCATTTTCTTCAAGAACTTTAGAGGAGAAAATTGGAGTAAAATCTTTAGAATCCTAAGTAAAAGTATAAATAAATCCAAAGTAAAATCCTTCGTAATATTTAGTAAAACAATGAAGTTAAATCCTTCGTAATCCTAAGTAAAACAATGAAGGAAGAAACATTCCTCATAATACATGAATATTTCACAGCGCTATGAGGAAGCATCGATGCTTCGACTAGCAAAAATGTGAGGACTTTCAGATTCCTATGTCTCAGTTGGTTGGAACTTCACTGTTCTGAGTGGTGTAATGGTTAGCATACTTGACCGGTAATCGGGAGATACGGGATTCGATTCCCGCTCCAGGACGATTGAAATTTTCAAGTTTTCTGACAAGTGTTACATGGATGACCAGTAAGTGGTACAGGCAAATTCAGTTTGCTTTGCTTAAATATTCCTAAGTAAAACTATAAATAAATCCTAAGTAAAATCTTTAGGAACCTAAGTATAAATAAATCCTTAGGATCCTAAGTAAAAGTATAAATAAATCTTAAGTAAAATTCTTAAAATCCTAAGTAAAAGTATAAATAAATCCTAAGTAAAATCCTTAGGATTCATGACTCTGGGGAAGGGCCTAAAATGAAGCTTGATCCATGTGCAATTATTTATACTTTTTTGCATTTTATAAACTCTTTATAAAATAATACGTAGAGTAGTTTAGTTAATTCATGTACAATTAATTCATATTTAAGCTCTTCAGAAGTGCATTGAAAATCACGAATAATTAGATTACAAGGTTGACTGTACATCCAGCAAAGACTGCCGCAAAAATATTTCCCATTAAAATACGGAAATAAAAAAAAATGTATTTTTCACAAAACCTGAGTAAATAAATAATTTTTTTTTTTATGGTCCACAGCTGAATATGTTTCTCGGTAATCGAGATCGTCGAAGGTTAATAAATCCATATATTCTGCAGCAAAATATTAGGCTTAATTTATCGAATATATGGTTATAAATTTAATCACTAACACTAAAAAAGACGATTAATGTAATTACTGAGGCTGAAGAAACTGATAAACGATTCCTATAAATTTGTGCATAATTACGGAAAGCATCTGGAGTTGCTTTTAGTTTTCTTTTGTTAAACTTTTTTTTTTTACGGCGAATGGTGAGCTAAGCCCGTTGTATCCCTATTCCAAGGTCTTTGCTTTAAAGAAGAAGGGGGGTCGTTGCAGGCACATTTTCAGTGACACAAGCCGCCACTGGTTTATAAGTTTTGCAAAGAAGTTGCTAACACAGCATTCTTCGTAATAAAGAAATAACTGGAGCGCACGAATAAAATGTGCAATTCATTCAGAAGGAATGACATTCTTTTCATTCTGACGGTGCGCTAACTGATTTAAAACATTTCTGCAAATATCAGTTGGCGTAAAAATAATAATTTCGCGAAAAGCCGAGCGTTAGGGACCAGTATTAGCGGGACCCCAATTTTTTTTTCGGTGGTGGGGCGGGTGGATTTTTTTTTCGGGGAAGGGGTACGAAATTTATTTTTTTTATACAACAAAATGTATTATAAGTGTATTTTCAAAATGTATGCAACATCCGTGCAAAATATTCAAACAAATATTGCTGGGAATTATTATTAATATTCTTATTACCTGTATTCTGATCACTTATGTTTTCTATTTATCTGTGCAGAAAACAAGTTGGGAAATGTCACTAGCATCCTGATAAGATCTATTTGTGTGCGAGAAATCTATTTTCCAAAGCACTAATAAACATGTCTAAAAATGGTACATAAATTGAAATCCTGTTATAGTCTTCTGGGTTTTCTGTGTTTATGTAACAAAGTTGGTTTTGTTTTGCTGTGATTCTGGGTATTTTAGTCAAAACTCCTTGCTTTTCAGCGTGCTTTAGGGTAATCTGAAATAAGTCATGGAACTCAAATTTGGCATTGCCTCGTCGCCGCAGAAACATTCAGTATACCCATGTATTGGCTTTTCATTGCAATGGGACATTCTGGTCCTTGGCTCCTTTCCGCTTCCTCGTCTTCATGGAGAAAACACGTTCAGTTGTTGCCATGATACATAAAAACACTTTTAAGTACTACATAATTTTGCCTTTTAAAATCCCGTTTTTGAAATATCGGAAGGTTGCAAATTTTTGGGGAGTTAACACCTCCCATTGGGCACGACACTGTTAGGGGCACTTTAAAAACAAAGGATGCTTCAGGGAAATTTCTAGGTAAGGGAGTTGAACACGGTGAAAAAAGGGGAATTCTGAAGAAGTTCTTTCAGTTGCTTCCAATAGTAGGCTAAAAGTATAATAGCATAGATATCGGACATACAGTACATAAGTTCGGACAAAACTGAGGAATCATATGTTAAAAAATGCAATATCACTTTTTTCAATAGTTATACAGATCTTTAAATCTTGGCCCTCGGTCTCCGGCAGCTGGAATGTACCTGGCCAAGGCAGCGGCCATTGCGACATTTAGGCAGAGGGTGCTAAGAATCACCGCAGGACCGGACTAGGTTGCCATCTGATGCTGACCTTGGCTACGTGTAATGGACGCTCCCTATCTTCTGATTCAAGGCTTCTTGAATTGGAAGAGGAACTACAAAGGATCGAGTGGGATATCGTCAGGCTAAGTGTGGTAAGGAGAAAAGAAGAAGATCTCACTGAACTGAAAAGTAGACATCTCTTCTACTATCGTGGGACAGACACTGGCAGAACTAGTGGTGTTGGATTTATAATAAACAAGAAACTGAAGGATAAAGTTGTAGAAGTTGAAAGTTCCTCTGACAGAGCTGCACAACTCGTTGTCCAACTCTCGAGAAGATACCAGGCTCAGATTATTCAAACTTATGCACCCACCACAAGTCATCCTGAAGAAGAAATTGAAGAATTTTATGAGGAAATTCGTCATCTAAATAATAAAGGTAAGCAGCACTTGAAAATAATTATGGGAGATTTCAATGCAAAAATAGGGCAACAGCAACAGAATGAAACTTTAGTAGGTAAATTCGGTCACGGCAACAGAAACCAGCCTTAAAATACTCTCGTAGAATTTGCAAATGCAGAAGGCTTTTTCATCATGAAATCCTTTTTCAAGAAAAGCCACACAGGAAATGAACATGCAGACATCCAAATGGGACGACAAGTAAAATTGATTTTATTATGTGTAACAAAAAATTCGTCATAGAAGACTGCAGTGTGCTAAACAAGTTCAACACAGGTAGTGACCATAGATTGGTGAGATGTAAGACGCACCTCAACAATAAACTCGAACGTAGCAAGCTCATAAGACAAAAAAAATGTATTGACATAACCAACCTTAAAAAACACCATAATACCTTCAAGTTGGAACTGAACAACAGATTCTCTGCTTTAGAAGGCCTAACATCGGAAAAAGTGGATATTTCTGAAGTTAACAGAAACGTAACCAAAGCTCTTATGGAAACAGCAACAAAATTAGCTAGGTCTAAAAACTAGTTGCATGTGAAAAAATTATCAGAAAAACCAAAATGTTGATGCAAAAAAGAAGAGAGATGAGGACAACTAAAGAAGATGTGACTTCCAAAGTGGAATATATAGAGCTATGCAAGACAGTACGAAAAGGTATCACTGAAGATGTAAGGAAATTCTACTGTGAACTAGTGAGGAAAGCAATTGAAAACAACCAAAGCCTAAAGATAGCAAAAGGGCATCTTTAGGCTTTGGTTGGCACTGAGAAAAGAAGATGGTTCTGTAACAAGAAATAGAGGCAGAAATTTTAACAAGAGTGAAAGATTTCTACTCCAAATTATATGAAAGGGATGATACATGTACTCCAGGCATCATGAAAGGTACCAGTACCAGAGTTCTTCCTGTCCTCCCAGCAGAAGTTGCACATGCAATCAAGAACATGAAACGGGGAAAAGCTCCAGGAGAAGATGGAATTACTGTAGACATCATACAAGAAGCAAGTGGAGAAATCGAAGCAGTACTCGCCCAAATTTTCACTCGATGCCTTAATGAAGGGAAGATCCCTGAGGATTGGAACAACGCTACAATGATCATGCTACATAAAAAAGGTGACATTGAGGATCTCAGGAACTACAGACCTATCAGCCTCCTATCAATGGTTTATAAAATCTTCACTAAAGTTCTTTCACACCGCTTGAAGGTGACACTGGACATGGCTCAACCGAGAGAACAAGCTGGATTCAAGAGTGGCTACAGCACTATAGCTCATATCCACGTACTGAGAGAACTAATTGAAAGAGCGAGGGAATATGAACTTCTATTGTGTATGGCTTTAATCGATTATGAAAAGGCCTTTGATTCGGTGAAACCATCAGCAGTTACAATGGCTTCCAAATCCTGCGGTATTGAAGATGCATACATTAATATTATTAATAACATCTATTAAAATGCAAGTGCAAAGATTCGGCTGGTTGAAAATAGAACACACATAAAAATTGGAAAGGGAGTGAGATAAGGTGACACCATATCTCCAAAGCTCTTTAATGCCATATTGGAAAATGTCTTTCAATTATTGAACTTGGGAAAACAAAGGGGTAAAGATTAATGGTGATTATCTAACCCACCTTCGTTTTGCTGATGACGTAGTCATTTTTGCATCTACCCCATCAGAACTGCAGAGTATGATCCAGGAACTTGCTGACAAGAGTAAAGAAGTGGGATTAAAAATTAACTTTCAGAAGACAAAAATTACGTTCAATGCTTTTACAAGAAATGAAGATCTATCGATTGATGGAGAAAAGCTGGAGATAACAGATACGTACGTTTATCTTGGACAGCAGATATCAAGTGAGGGCCATATTGATGAAGAAGAAATTAATCGGCGTACAGAACTTGCCTGGAGAGCTTTTGGAAGAAACAGCATAATTTTCAAGAGCAATATGCCATTATGTCTTAAAAGAAAAGTGTTTGATCAATGCATCCTTCCAGTGCTTACGTATGGTGCAGAGACATGAACCTTAACTAAAAGAGACATACAAAGGCTGCAGACAACTCAAAGAATCATGGAGAGGTGCATGCTTGGTGTAACCAAGAGAGATAAGAAGAGGAACTCGTGCATCCGAAAAATGACAAGAGTGGAAGACATCATGATCAGAGTTAAATCCCTGAAATGGCAATAGGCTGGACATACTGCCAGAAGGACAGACCATCGATGGACAGCCGAAATTTTAGATTGGATTCCAAGAGACAGGAAAAGACCCAGAAGAAGACCACATGGGAGATGGGTGGATGAAATTCGAAAGTATGCGGGAATAACATGGAGGAGACTGGCACAAAACAGATTGTTGTGGAAGAAACTTGGGGAGACCTTCGTCCAGCAGTGGATTGATAATGGTTGACAATAATGATGATGTTAAGTAAAAGATTATGATGGAATTCAAACTGCACTCAAGAAAATATGTATAATATACATTGAGTGATCACTGAATTACACTCACCGACAATGAAATACAAGGACCAAGAATTCCGGAAGCATCGGATTGAACTGAAATTTTATGGACATAATGATACAGATGAATGATACACATGATGTCAAAAACAGAGCTGCAGGACAATTACAGAGGGATCTGTGGCACGCAGTCCGGTCATCTTTAATAGCTCGCCGCACCACGCTGATACATGCTGCAATACGGTCCAGCATGGAGCCGAACAGACGCCTGATGTTGTCCTGCGACAGACTGGCCCACACGTGTTGGACGGTGTGCTCCAAATCCCGGATAGTGCGGTACGGCGGCAGGCGGCGTTTCAACTGGTCCCACACATGATCGATAGGGAACATGTTCGGGGAGCGGGCAGGACATGGAAGGGTCTGGACATGACGTAGGCAATCCTGGGCAACCCGAGCCGTCTGCTGGCGGTCATTATCCTGCTGGTATAGCGCACCTGGAATCCCCGCCAGGAATGGGAGCACATGGGCCCGTAGAATCTCATTCACATACCGCTAGCCTGTCAATGATCCACGTACCACTACTAGAGCTGATCGGATATCGTAGACAATGGTTTCCCAGACCATAATGCCTGCAGTGGGGAGGTGTGGCGCTCGATAGCGAGGTTGGGATTGTGCCGTTGACTCGGGGACCTCCACACCCGGACACGATGATCATCTGACCCCAAAACGAAGCGGCACTCATTGCTAAACACCACACGTCGCCAGTCTGTGGTGTTCCACGTCGCTCTGGCCTTGCACCACTGCACACGGAACCGGCGATTTTCGGGTGTTAATAGTAGCACACGTAAGGGGCGCTAGGATCGCAAATTTGCTTCCGCGAGGCATTCGGAAATTGTTCGTGGGCACACAGAAGCCGCTACATCTGCCTGTATGGTGGACCGATTCCCCGTGGGATCCGTTCGTGATCGGTTCGTACCTGGCGCACGATCCGTCGATCCTTTCTACCGGTGATCCTCCTGGTCCATTCGAAGCCACTCCGCCGTGTGACAGTACCGTCACGTGTCCAATGCTTCCAACACAGTCGGACGGTGTGGTCAGAACGATCCACGTGGCGGGATATATGGCACGCCGACCACCCTGCGGTTTTCAGCAGGGCGTCTGCCGGTGCTTTTCACTTTAATGGGGCATCAACTACACGCCGGTTTATAAGGCTGCCGGTTCGTGCTTGCAGCGCCAGCACAGGGTGTGCGGTCATGCGCACTCGCACCAAACGGGGATCATTTGCATGCCTATTTGCAAAGTTTTGCGGTTGTAGCATGTTTTCTTCTAGGTGCACAAATTTCATTGTGCCGCCCCGGTGGCGCAGTGGTCTAAGCGATGGCCTCTGATCATTCGTCCGTAAGGGGTCCGGGTTCGAATCCCGGTGAGGCATGGATGTTGTGTTTGTCTTACGGCACTGGTTCTTTCCCTTCCCTGGAACCAGTGACCCTAAAATAGGGAAGGACGACTGCTTATAACCCATTGAGTTGCTCACGGTGGTCGTTAAAACTCCAATAAAAAAAAATTCATTGTTCGTGAGTGTATGATCACTTACCTAATGCTTCGTAGGTCCTCCTTTCACCCTCAGTACAGCAGCTGTCTGACGTAACATCGATTGAATTAGATGCCGGAAGCAGTTGGCAGGTACGGCCAACCAAGCTGTGTGTAATGCGGCCTTCAATGCAGGTATGGAAGTGATCCATGCCTCCAGACGTTTGATATGCCGTTCTATCGTCTTTCACAAGTGCTCCATGGGATTGATATTGAAGGAGTTCGGAGACCAATCGAAATGCTGGGGGTCTTAACTGTGTTCCTCAAACCATTCCTACACAGTATTGGACCTGTGGCTCGGAGCATCATCATCTTGGAGGACACCGTCACCATTCGGGAAAAAATGCAACATTGCTGGGTGTACAGAGTCAGCAAAGAATTATCGATAGTGCACACCAGTCACACCTTGTTCCAACACATGCACCAGGGGGGAAAGTTACTCCCAGGTAAACATGCCCCACACCATGCACCTGCCTCCACCGACTTGCACTGTGGAGGCAATGCAGGATGGATCGAGTGCCTCGTGTTGTTTACGCCACATTCGCACACGTCTATCCACGGAAGGGGAGTAAAAATCGCGACTCGTCAGACAAGTACACTTTTTTCTAGTCATCCAACGTCCAACTTGCATGATCTTTGCACCGGGCGAGTCTTTTACGCCGATGAACCGTAGTTAGTCGAGGATGTTGTCGGGGTCGTCTGCTGTTATAGCCTATACGTGCGACGCATGATCATGACAGATACTGTTCCGGGTTGACTTCTGTTGTATTGGGTAGTCAACTGTTAAACGGTGCTGCGTTTTGTTTGCCTGTAGGAGTCGTCGCACCCGGCGCTCACCTCTCACATCAACATTTCGCTGTCCTGTGCAGTTTTGCCTCCGGGTCGTTGTTTGGTCATTTTCACCCCAGTCCTGATACACTTTAACTACCTCGGCTCGTGAACAACCCAGCCGTTCGGGCAATCCAGGCACCCGCTCTCCGAGCTCCCACAATCTGTCCTTTCTCAAAGTCCGATAAATCCTTCCGTTTACCCATAACGATCCGATTTTTACTATCTACTGCTTCACTCGTACCTTATATATATGTTACGTCGGTCGACTAATCGCGCCCTCTCGGAAATTACGTGGTCAGCGGGCCGCACCCACTTTTGATAGGGGTGGTCATAATTCAGTGATCACTCGGTGCATTTCTTTCTCATATGCGCAAGTTCTCCTGAGAGCTACGGAGGTATTGCTCTAATCAAAATTCGCGCTGACGAAGAAGGTATTAGAGGTAAACAGTTTGCAAAAGATGGTCCTGGTCGTTTCGAAAACAATAACAAATTTTACGCAAGAAGCACAGTATGGAATATATTTTGTAACATAGCACAGTTTATTTGATATCGCGGCTGTTGCTGCTGCTTGGACACTATTTGTATCTTTTTTATTTATTTTAATTTTTTTGCCACACTACACCATTCACCACACAATCAAATCACAGATACAATTTCTGTACCAAAAAAACATGCAAATACAAATATTATACTATAATCTATTAAGAAGAGACCGAAGCAAAAAAAAATTTTTTGACTCATACCAAGTACAACATAGAAAAAGTTATGTATTTACCGGTGTGAGTAAAAAGAGAAAAAAATAAAACAACTGAATGTAGAAAGTGTCGAGAATACTGAGCCTTGGCTTTATCAAAGACCAGCAAAAACTCTGCATTTTCTTACTTTCACAAAGACCTATTTGGAAATGGGTTTCTGCAAAGTCATAGATGCAAGTAATAAGCCCACCAAAAAATTTTAAAAAATATATATATATATATGTCATGACCGCCGCAGAGTTTGTACTGTAACGTACAAGGAGATGTGACGTACCTGCCCGAAGGACGCACACGACATAAAGGTAGATAGGAATCAGAATAAAACGTCCGCGTAGCTCAATTGGTAGAGCAACTTATTCCGGAATGAGGGGACCCGGGTTCGAATCCTGGCGCGGATAAAAATGACGGAGAAATTTACTTCGTTATAATGGCGCCCGAACTATCCGTATGACCCAACCGTTCAAAATCTCGCATTGGTGTGATGTTATTTCAACACCGCGAGATAGGAAAACTAAGAGAATCCCTTCTTCAGCACTTCGAAAAAAAAAAAAATGAGGGGGAGATGATGTAACGTACAAGGAGATGTGACGTACCTGCCCGAAGGACGCACACGACATAAAGGCAGATAGGAATCAGAATAAAACGTCCGCGTAGCTCAATTGGTAGAGTGACTTATTCCGGAATGAGGGGATCCGGGTTCGAATCCTGGCGTGGACAGAAATGACGGAGAAATTTACTTCGTTATAGTATGACCAAGCTTTAGTTAACAATTTAGCTTGCATCCATAACTTTCCTGGCCCGACCCATGCTCTTCATCTGTTACTATTAAACAGAAAGAAAAAGATTATAGAAAACTCAAGTTGTAAGAGTGACATAATAATTAGAAATAATGTTCAGCAATAACAAATTGCCAAGTTCGCCTGAGAGAGAATTAAAACCTGAATAGCAATACAAAAGTATTACAAATTCTTAACATTGCAATAAAAAAGGAAATATTAATTTTTTTAAAGCACAGATTCTTGAAAGAAAACTGGATTATAAAAATCCCCTACTCCACAACTTCTGACAAAACAAAAACGAGAATAAAATAAAGACAATAATTAACTAAAGAAATGCTTTGTGAAGGTAATATGACATAAACAATTAGTTGCAATATGTACAAAGTATTTCAGAAGTGCTTTAAGTGCATAATTAAGTAGTTATTAAGAACTTAACCACATTGAAAACACAGCGCAAATTACAAGAACAATGAAACGGCTGGCTGTGGAAAAGTTTAAATGAAGTAATAGGACATACAAAAACACGTATGATAACATGAATAATTTTGTTTTTAGTGTTAGTTTAAGTAAATTGAAGCACCACTACAGGTTCTTAAACAAATCAGTGCGGTGCACTGTGATTGTGGCAAGGGAACCAGGGAAAAAGGCTAACAATAGCCTGACGGGCCTCTAGTGCACCCCCCCCCCCCGCAAAAAAAGAAAGAAAAAGAATCTAAATAGTCAAGCCAAAGAACAATTTAACCATTATGCAGTAAATTCAAGTAATAATACGTAATATATATCCAAACGTTAATCAACCATTAATTTTTAAGGTCTTTAGTTGTTTTTTGAATACCGAAAAGTGTGTAATCGTCTTGATTCGAAGCGGCAACTATTATTTAATAATATTAATATTATTAAATAATAAATTAGTACGCGCTGTAGGTATTAAAAAACTAGTATTTCCACGAGTGTCATGATAATAGGAACGGAAATGCAAGGTGATTAGATCTGAATATTTCTTAACATATATACGTTCATGCATAAACAGTAATAATCGAAAACGGTTTGCTGCCCCGGTGGCGCAGTGGTCTAAGGCGTTGGCCTCTAATCATTCGTCCGAAGGGGTCCGGGTTCGAATCCCGGTGAGGCATGGATGTTGTGTTTGTCGTACGGCACTGCCTCTCTCTCTTTCCTGGAACCAGTGACCCTAAATTAGGGACGGGCGACTGCTTATAGCCCATTGAGTTGCTCACGGTGGTCGTTAAACCTCCAATCAAAAAAAAAAAAAACTGTATAATTTATCAAAGGCCATTATGATTTTCTGACTTCTGAAAATCATGATAGTAATTTTTTGCCGATTTATCTTTCGGAACAAAACATATAAACATTTTATTATTTCGCAATGATTCGAAATCAAATAAAGAGATCTAAGGAAATAAAAATCGGTGTGGAATGATTTGCTTTTGAACTGACTGAAATCAGGTTGTGTACATTATCATGCGTGATTAAATTAAAACAAATAAATCCAGAAGCATCCAAGTAATAAATAAGAAAACTAAAACAAAAGCAGTTTAAGATACGCAGCTTGAAATGCAGTTCAGACAAACGAAACAGTCAGTCAGTTTTTTTTTTCTTCTTCTCAGCTCATATCTCTAGCTATTAATTGAGCAATTAAAATCCGAGAGTTCAAAAAGTCAAAAACAAAAACTAAACTGCTGTACGTAAGTAACAGAATCTCCATTACAAACGCATGCGTAGCATTGGCATATATTGCAATTACGAAGGTATGTAAGCATGACTTACGCAATTTACTTTAGAAATCAGTTTCTTAACTATCTGTCTGTACTTATATGCACCTTTATTTTTTCACTACAGTCTCTGCTTTCAAAATTACCCTAGTTCTTGAAATAAGTGTGCTTCTTTAAATCTAATTTTTCGCTTCGTTTAGAGCGTGTCAGGCTATTTTGTTTCTCGTATCACATGTCTTCGTCTTCTAGTTTCGCTGAAGCAGATAAGCAGGAGTCTCACGCATGCGCCCCAACCACGTACGTCTAGCAAGCAGAAATTCTGCTGCAAATACACACACAACAGACATGGCTCCTCTCCTGCCATTTGCGAAAGTCATTTTGTTTTTTGGTTATTTTTTCAACCGGAACTGGCAGAACTTATAAATTATCACAGCACATTTTAATGTATTCAAGAAGGTAATTTGATGTACGTGAATTAAAAGAAATTGGGGCTGGGATATTCAAATCCCGCAAATCTTGAAAAAGATTCGAGATTCGAAACTCGAACCTTTGCGCTCTTTTCGTCATTTGAATCTTTCGAATCTTAACCTAAAATACTTGGCGTTTGGTGCTTGTTCTAGAGCGATACTTGTTCGAATTTTTGTCAGCATGACGAGTTCTGACATTAGAAAACAATCGAAGAAGATCGTCGACAGTGTGTACACAGCTATTCGAAATAGCTCGTTACTTACAAACCGGATGCAACAGTAAAGGAATTGTTCAGCTAAACACAGAGAGCAACCGCCGAAGCGACTGGCGTCTCCCATCGGACAGTGCCTTAGCCATCATACCTCAAGTATAGGGGAAAAAGTGACTTTGCCATACAAGCATTTTATCTCCTTCCCGTCAGCCGTTACCGTTGTAACAATCGTGAGAACAGAGGGGAGTGTGACCTTGAGCCGCGTTGCACACATGACTCAAGTTACTCTGTCTACAGCTCAGCGTTTCTAGTTCTACTGAACTCTCCGCACGCAGCGTCTCACTTGCACACGCTATCAGTATACGCTCGGCGTTATCTGGTCTGTATTTTTTGTCTCAATCTCAGCGTTTCTCACGCTTTATTGTTTTTATTCCTACGTAGTTTCTATCGCTAACCACAGCATTTACGCATACTTAGGAGCAATTTATCGTGTGCCTCACGCAACCATTGCATCTCCTATAACATGCAACGAATGTCAACCCATGAGATGACATCCTTTCAAGCATCTTCTAATATCTAGAACTATTTTCAAATTTCGGATAATGACAATTATGCGAATTGCGGTCTGTGTTCTGCAAAAATATCCAAAGGAATAAGCCAAACTTTCATCCAAATTTCAAGAACTGAAAGAAAGAAGTTCACCATCCCCATTACTGACTCCAGCTTCACCCATAAGCCGTCAGAGTTGACTCCCGATTGGAAGACAATAATGACCCAGATGATCTAGCTGTCATTGGCAGTCTTTCATCAGTTAGTTCAACTCCTAGTCCAAGTTCAGCAGCTTCTTCTTATGGAGAACATAAGCCCTTTCGAAGCACTACCAGTAAAACGCAAAGCAGTATCTTCTAACCTTAACTGACTCTGAAAGCATGTATTGATAAAATGCAAAGTTTTAAACCTGGAGACAAAAAAGCTAAACCAATTACCGGATAAGTTGCCGAAATGATTTGCAAAGATAACCAACCATTGTCCACAGTAAAAGATAAAGGCTTTAAAAAGTTTATAAACCACCTAAAGACAAGATATATCATCCCAAGCAGGAAACACTTTGCCTAAAAGGTAATTCCAGAGATGTATGAAGAAGAAAAAGTAAAAGTTGATAATATTTTAGATAAAACCGAGTTTACTGCAGTCACAACCCACATGTAGACATCAACATCTTCCGACGATTACCTCAGTTTCACAGTTCACATCATATATGAAAACTTTGAGTGTCATCACTTGCGCTTAGAATGTATTCCCTTTGCAGAAGTTTGCACATACAGCACTTCCAATAGAAACTTTCATTACCAACACTATGAAAGAATGGAATCTCTTAGAAAAAGTTGTGTGTTTCATGAGAGACAATGGGCCTAATATGGTTGCAGCTTTAGAACACAGTACCTTTGACCACTTGCGATGCCTTGCTCATACATTTCAAGTAGTTCTCAAAATTGGTTTACTGAACAAGAGTGAAATTAAAGAAATAATGTCAACCTGCAGGAGTATTGTGGGACATTTCAAGCGCTCTTTTAAAGCCATAAAGTCTTACGATCTTCTCAAGCTAAGCTAAGTCTTAAACCCCATCGTTTGATACAAGACGAACCGACTAGATGGAATTCTCAACTTCACATGCCTATTCGTCTCATAGAACAAAAGCAAGCTATTTTATTATCTGCTTCAGAGTTAAATTTTCAGGTAGATCTTAGAGCTCGACGGTGGACAATTATAGAAGAAATGATACGAATCTTACATGTGTTCGAAGGTGCTACATTTGTGGCCAGTTCCAGCGAAGTAACAAACTCAGAAATAATTCCTTTAGTGAATTGCACCATTAGTACTCTACAAAACTTTAAATCACCTTTAGGTTCCGTACAGGGTTTTCGAAATGACTTGCTTACATCTGTAAAAAGCAGCTATCGGTCTGTTGAGACGGAAATATTGTATGCTGTTGGAACTATACTGGATACCCGGTTCAAAGGAAGTGTATTTTTGTGCATAGAAAACCTTGAGAAAGTTAAATCAACACTGACCATTAAAATTTCTGATATTAGTATTTTGCAAGCAGATGACAGTTATCTGCAGTCACCAAACCAAAGTCACAGAGATACCACTTAAAAATCGTTAACTCATCAAAAAGGAGTTCATAGCATGTGGAGTTGCTATTCTCAATTGATGACACCATCTACCAGCATTGAGCAGAATTATAGTTTGTCTCCTAAAGAAGAAAAAATGCTTACTTAGCAGAAACCACCATCTGCGTACATCTTTAAAAACTGGAAGGACAACAAAAGATTTCAAAATTTGAGGAAACTCTTTAAAAAGTTCTTAATCACACCACCATCGACAGTAGTGTCAGAAATACTATTCAGCACATCAGGTGTCATAGCTGATAAGAAAGGAAGTAGGCTAGACCCAGGGCGAGTTCGAATGCTACTGTTTTTAAATAAAAATCTCCATTAAAGGTTTCTGATGTTTTTACATTACCCTGAAATAGTTCAGTGTTTAGTGTTTTTATTAACCCTTAAAACAAACATGTCTTTGCTTTTTCTTAATTTTCTGGAAAGAATTTACTCCATTTAGTGTTCTATGTTTAGTGTTTATCTACATAAACTCTTGAAACAATCCTCCCCACTTCTACACTTGCTTTGATTTAAAAAGGTATGGAACTTTTGTTATTAAAGAAAAATGTCAAAAATGTGAATTGTTATTAAAATATTTTTTGTAAAATTATGTTCAGAAAGTGGAAATGAACCTCTAGACTCAAGAGCTATTTACTTCATTTAGTAAATGTAAATTATAAATTTCATTTGTATCTTCTTAATAAGTATATGTATATTTTTTGAAAAATGTGTTCTTTAATTTGTTTTTCATTAAACACAGATTTTAAATTTTGCTTCAATTAAAAACTTTAAATTTTAAGTAGAAGTCTTTTCTTTCCTTTTCTTCTTACAGTTATTTTTTATTATTATATGAAGGATTCGAGATTCGGGAGATTCGAGAGCCTTCTGCGATTCGGGTTCGAGAAAATTTAGGAGTCGTCTCACCTCTAAAAGAAACACTTTCACGGTACATTGTAATGTGTTCGTAAGTTCGGCCAATGCATTACAGTAACGCTGTTTCGCGTTGTGATAATACGTTTTTAGTAAGAGCAAATGGAAAGGCATCCTTCTTTCCTTGTCCTTTGCTAATTGATATAATATTCGTGAATTATGATTGCTTCAAAAATGTCTCTCATTGTGCTATATAATTCAGATTTTTTTTTCAGATATACGTGCAATAATTTCGATTTAATTCCTGAATAATGAACCAATGAATTTCCGAGATGGAATAACTCTTACAAACATCGTTTCGGCATAAAAGTTTCTATGAATAAAATAACTGATGTGAGCCACATAACTCGACGTTTTGACCTTTCTCTGACTCATACTAATGAGATCAAAATTATAAATTTAAGTTAGATTACAACGCAACTTTCCATTTCCAAGGAAACATCAGCCACCGATTTTGTTGAATAATATACACCGATGACCCATTACCTTATGACCACCTGCCTAATAAGCTGTAGGACCCCCTTTAGCTCGCAAAACAGCGGCCACTCGGCGAGGCACAGATTCGATGAGGTGGCGATAGGTATCCGGAGTACCTGGTATCATAATGTCTTCAGCAGGTCCTCCACTTCCCGAACATTTCGGGGTGTTGGTGATTTAGCGCGAACCCGCTTTTCCAAGTCGAACCACAAATGTTCGATTGGGTTCATGTCAGGCGAATTTGAGGCCAGGGGATTAACAGAAAGTTAACAGCATCTTCGTCGAACCACTCCTTGACAATTCTGGTAGTGTGGCATGGCGCATTATCCTATTGGTAATGGCCATCACCAGCAGGGAACACAATTGCCACGAGAGGGTGAACTTGGTCCGCAACGATGTTCAGATACCTGACAGCTGTCACGGATTGTGTCATTGGGATAATGTGGCCTAAAGGGTCAAAAGAAAACATCGCCCACAGCATAACACCGCCGTGCATCCAGGTGCTATAGCCTCCGTTGGTAATCGGCGTATCCGTGCTTGGCCGTCTACGTTATGCACCAAGAATCTTGATTTGTCAGACCAGGCCACTTTCTTCCAATCATCCACAGTCCAATCTCGATGATCTTGGACCCATTCCATGCGTTGTTGCCGATGACGTGCAGTGAGCGTGGGGACCCGGCTGTGTCTTCGGCTACGCAGGCCCCTGCGCAGAAGGCTGCGATGAACTGTGTGCTGTGATACATTGCCCTGATCACCACTGGTGATTTTTCGCACTGTGGCCTTGCGGTCGCTGTGAACAATGCGCGACAGTCTGCGATCCCCTATGGCATCAATGAGCTGCGGACGACACACGGCTGGACGATGGTTCGTCGTTTGGCCATCTGTGCATCACTTTTGATACGTACTCACTACAGCGGCACGCGTGAGCAACCCACAAGCCGCGCCGTTTCCGAGATCGTAGTTCCGAGGTGCCGTGCCATCAGAAATTGTCCTTTATCAAACTTCGATAAATCGGCAGCTCTTCCCATTCTGCTTCCGAACACTCTACTAACCGAAAGCCGATCCTCGGGTTGGATTATACTGCTCTGTAAACTTCACCTGCGCCACCGTTCGGTATCCAGGCGCGCTGATTTCTCTAGGATGGGGGTGGTCAAAATGTAATGGCCCATCGGTGTATATCAGCAGATTACTCAACTCTGACAGAATTACACCATAATACTAGGAACTGACAACGAGTATTTCCGAGCGCCATAACTCGTTAATTTATTCCCTGCACTTCCGGACGTTATCATTTCCTACCGAGGTAAGGTATTTTTTTTTTAAATCTTCAGCTGTATTACTTTTGATGAACAAATCTCAATTTTAGAGAACTTGAAGCTGTGAACTGTAGTCTTCGCCTGACGATGATTTTGAGTTCAAGTCAAGAACATTGAAGTGACACCTGCAAAGTGCTTTGTCAGAATTTAATGCTCGCTTCAAGAAGCGAGCTTTCCAAGTGCTTCAATTTCGAGATACATCCTTCAAAAATACTCTTCAGGCATAAACGCAGGGCACTTGTCACTTCGAAATGCGTGCTTTTGACAAAGAACAAAGCAAGCCTTTGTAACTTGAGAGGAGCTTACGCTTTATTATTTCCTTTTCCGTAGTGCTTTAATCACCATGAGCAAGGAATCAATTAAGAGGAATCGTCTACAACTGATATCAAATACCTGCCTGCTGAGAAAAGAGAGAGCCAGAATCGAGAAGTAGGCATGTGTTTCTCACTCAGAACTTAGCATCCGAATAGCTATGCCTCCGGAAGATGATCTCGCGTAGGTGTGAAAATTATTCACACAGCAAATAGGGAGCCAAATGAAGTATTTTCAAAGTAATGAAAGTAACAGTGAGAAAATATCCTGCAATTATCATAAAGTATCCTATTTTTTTACTTCCCTCCTCCCTTGGATCGTCCGACCCATTTATTTAAGAATACTAAACTCATCCTGACATCCCGCTAGACCTGTGGCTATTCGCCCAAGTTGTGATACAGTTCGAATCCAGATTCAGCAAGAATGGCTTACTTTCTGTACGGCGAGGACCTTACAATCAAAGACCAATGAAGTGGTGCCCCTTCTTGTCGGAAAATGACCGCATTTGCAAGTTCATCCAACTGGAAATACACAAACTGTTCAATCATGTGAAGGTAATTATCAGCTCTCGCGGTTGCTTCCTGAAAGAAAAAGGGTCCAATAACACCGTCGACCATTATGCCACACCAAACATTCACGTTTTGGGCTAGCATGTTCATGTTCCATTGTACAATGCGGGTGTTCAGTTCCCCAAATTCACGCATTCTGTTTATAAACCTTTCCAGAAACATGGAAAGTGCACTTATCCGCGAAACAGATTTGTCTCAGGAAGGATTCAGCACTTGCAATGTTCTCCAACATCTGTTCAGCAAACTGTTTACGTTTCACATTATCATCTGGGGTTATGTGATGGGTTATCTGCAGTTTATATGGCTGCATTACCAATCTCTGACGTAACACGCTGTGCACTGACGACGTGGGGATGTCCAGCTGTCGTGCTGCTTGTCTGGTTGACTTTGGAGGGCTACGAGTGAATGTTTGTCTCACAACCCTTTCTGGAACCAGCGATGGTCATCCAGGGCTTTTCTTTGTAATGATGCTACCAGTTTCCTTGAATGACTTACACCACTTTCTGACGCTGTTACGTGTGGGTGGTTTGATCCCATATATCGTTCTGAAATTCCGCCGAACCTGCGTTTCGGATCGTGTTTCAATAAACCACTCCACAATCTGTGTTTTCGTCGCAGGATCCATTGGGTTCACTTCTAGAAAACTTGAAGGTATTCCTTACCACCTGCAATAAACAGAATGCTGATATTAGTTTTGTATCCAAAGTTATCACTAGGACAAGCCGCCAACGGTAATTGATAACTCGGGTACAGTTGGCAAATTTTGAGCGAAGCTATTGCAAAATCTAAGCTCATTAAGGCGTCTTTTATAAAAAATTCTAAAAAACGAACGCGTAAAATTTATGATTTCCGGAACAAAAGTACGAAACATTCTGAAAAAGAAATCCCTGAAATTTATCATGAACTACTTTCCTTCACGCCTTAATGTTGGTTGTGATCAGGTTGCATGTAAACTAAGCGGAAAGACACACTCAGATCGGGAACCACGTTTTTCATTTTGTATCGCGAAAGACAGACACACACGCATACAAAAACTTGCTTTTATTGCTATAGATTAAGCAAGTGTTGAACTAACAAACGGAGTCTTTCCTTTCTTCCTTTCTCAATTCAAACGATTTTTTGATATTAATGTTAGTGAGCCGACTTTCGTGAAACGACTCAAGTAAAAAGCATCTAGTTTTAATTTAAATTCCTCAATCACACGGAATTTTGGGAATCGGAAGGCGTCAAAACTTGACCATGGACGATGTCCAATCGCATTCCAAAAATCACGATGGTCGGATGTGTCATGTCGTAACTATGCCTGAACAACTATTTGTCCCGAGTCTCGTATAGAGAGTGGATTTTTCAATTATTATTGAAATTGGTCAGTTTTATAATGGTCATTATTTTTATACGACACGACCAATCACCATGATACCAACCCCATGTCACTCACCATGTCCTTCCCTTTCTCTGTGGAAAGTGTCACCGCGATTGCCTAAATATCTTTGGAGGAGATAGGTAACAAAACCCGGAAAACCCCCTAAAATGCAAGTTTTTGGACGATTATTCCTCAATGACACGGGATTTCGGGAATCGGAAGGCGTCAAAACCTGACCATGGACGATGTCTAATCGCATGCAAAAAAATCATGGTGATCGGATGTGCCATGTCGTAGCTATGCCGGAACAACTAATTGTCTCGAGTCTCGTCAAGATAGCTCCGCTCGGCCTTCGGCCTCGCTTCGCTCAATCATTTGAAATTGATTACACCCTTTTGGGACATCCTATGCATTTACTACATATGATCATTATTTCAGTAGTTACACAACCAAAGACTATTTCTTTTCAAAAACGTATTACTTTTGCCACAGTGATCCTATTAAGAGTTTCAGGTAAAGTATTTCGAGTTTAATGAATGCCACCTATTGTTAAAATTCTTCCAAATTACTGAAATTTTGTGCTTTAGTCATTTTGAGGAAGAAAGAAAAAGTTTTACTTTTACTCGTATTTCTCCTTCAACAAAACACATATTCTCACAAAAAAGAAAGAAATATTGTCATCCCTCCATTGTGATGGAACAACGCTATCAGTTCGCCGTACAATGTTTCATTCCGCTAATGGCTTCAAGTCCAATTATGCTCCCTGGTTTTGCAGGCACCTGGTGTTGATCATTAGCAGAATGATTCCGATGGAGCATGAATTACACAAAGAACAGCGACAGTCAAAATGGAGAACATAGCCAATTAAGAATTTCGTTAACTTAGAACTGCGAAGCATTTCCGTTTTCAGGAACTTTCGGTGTCGGCATTTAAGGGTAGCCAAATATCTCAAAGCCTGAAATATCTCAATGATTACACATAAAAGTTTCGTAATGCATCCGAGAGATGTTCATGCGTGAAGTACTTAACATGGTAATATTATCAACCAGATGAAAAGAATTTACTTAAGGATTACCTACCGTGAAATGTGTTGCTCCAGCTAAAGAAAAATCTCAGCAGAAGTTTTTGAAACTTGCGATTTTATTTCTTTCGATTTCCAGTGCTTATGCCACAAAAGAACGGTGATGCGAAAATGCAGCTTTTCAGTATGAATGAGCACAAACCTAAAACGCTTAGCAACAGTAAAAGACAGATTTATAATGCCGCTTCCTAAACTTTTTATTATGTTTAAGTCACTACCTTTTTAAACAAGTTAGTAAAATCATGCAATGCATTGATTATGATACGCTTTCCAACATACCAGAAATCATTACTCAAGTTATGAGGATAATGGCTGTGGAATAAATCTTGCACCTGTGCCCTGACCTTTGACCCCATTTGATTAAACAGAATTAGTTCAGTATACCTCAGGAATAACATTCTTAAGTTTTGTCGCAATAGAAGCATTTTTAGTCAAGTTATGAGGATAATGGCTGTGGAATAAATCTCGCTCCTGTGCGCTTACCTTTGACCCCATTTCAATTATATTCAACAGAACCGGCTCAGTAGATCTCCGGAAGAACATGATAAAGTTTTGTCGCAATCGAGGCATTTTTACGTAAGTTATGACGCATAAGGGCGATGGAATGGATCCCCTCCTATGTCCTGACCTTTTACCCCATTTCGCCCATTTTTAATATGGTTCCATCCCAGGTGGTCCCCTATCACATACTAAACTTTCATCGAAATCGAAACATTTTTACGCGAGTTATCATGCGGACAGACAGACAGACACACGGACAAAGCTGGAGCATAAACGCTTCTTCAACCTACGGTTGGAAAGCGTAACAAAACAAGTTCATTTAACAAAACAAGCGTAACAAAACAAGTTCATTTAACAAAACAAGCGTAACAAAACAAGTTCATTTAACAAAACAAGCGTAACAAAACAAGTTCATTTATCTATTCTATACATTAACAAATAAAGTATGTAATTTGCCATATTTTTCAGCCTATAAGTAAGTCGAATAGGTAAAATTCAGTGTCGCAGCAAGTGGGGTGAACTTTAGGGGAGGCTGCTAGTAATGTAAGGGAGGCTATAATCTTTTTTTTTTTTTTTTTGCTTAACGAGGGCAGATCAAAAAGTTAATTGCATTGCATTGTTGAATAAAAAGAAAACAAATAAAGAGATATACCCAGGGGATGTACAAAGTATGTTGTTTAAAGGTACAAAATTTATTTATTTTTCGACATAGTCGTCTAAGGACTGTAAACATTTATCGGGATGTGTGATTAACTTTTCCATATCTGTAGAGAAAAAGTCTCCTCCAGTTTGGTGCAACCAGTTAAGGACCGTAGTTTCCACAGGCTCGTCGCTTTGGAATCGTTGTCCACTAAGGTCCTGTTTCATTTCACCGAAAAATTGCAGTCGCTCGGGGATAAGTCGGGGCTGTACGGTGGATGTTGCCACACCTTTCACTTGAATGACTGCAGCAATTCCTTTGTTTTCAGTGCTGTGTGCGGTGTGGCGTTGTCGTGCAGAAGAATGACACCTTCGCTCAACTTACCTTGGCGTCTGTCCTTAATTGCCTTTCGCAAATTTCGTAGCGTTTGGCAATATGAGTCAGCATTGATAGTCGTTCTTTTTGGCAGAAGTTCTGTATAAACAGTCGCCATGCCCTTTCGTTCAGACGGTTGGACTTTGCACTTCTTCCTTGTTGGAGAGGTGACATGCTTCCATTCCATGGACGATCGTTTGGTTTCAAGGGTGAAATCACGTTTTGTCAGTTGTGATGACAAAACGTGATTTCACCCATGAAACCTTCCGGCCATTTGTGGAATCGATGCCACGTGAAACCCTCCGGCCAATCAGGAATCGATGCCACGTCAACCTTGAAACCTTCCGGCCAATCAGGAATCGACGCCACGTCACCCTTGAAACCTTCCGGCCATTTGTGGAATGGATGCCACGTCGAGTTGTTGCACTTCGCCGGGCTAGAGGAGGTCCTACACGATACTACGTATATATCCCATAACTTTGGTACTTCAGTGTGTAGAGTTAATTATTACGCTTTAAGCTTTTTCGTTACTTTTTTTTTTAAACATGGCATATGCTAATTATTACGTTCGTTGAGTCTTTTGAGGGGAGTCTGAATACTTCTCATGGCCCCCAAGCTACGGCCTTGGTTAAATTTCTCAATCACCTTAACTTTATTCATAGATAAAATTTTCCTGAGTATAAGACGAGGCTAGAATAAATACAGTTAGTATTTTGTAATTCTGTTACTACACTGTAAAAAAAATTCTGAAATTAACCGAGCCACTTTCCGGGATTTCTTTCGTGAATTAACGAAGCATATTTCTGATGCAACGTTTTCTGTGAAATGACGGAAAAAACTCACGGACTTTTCGCACGCCAGAAAAATTCTGAATTTTCAGAAACCTTTCGGCAATTGCTTTCTTATATTGACGGTAAATAATTGTTTTCAAGATGTGTTAACGGAAAATCCTGAATTTTCAGAAACCTTTCGGCAATTGCTTTCTTATATTGACGGTAAATAATTGTTTTCAAGATGTGTTAACGGAAAATCCTGAATTTTCAGAAAACTTTCGGCAATTCCTTTTTTTTAATTAAAGATAAATTAGCGTTTTCAAGATGTGTTAACGGAAAATCCTGAATTTTCAGAAACCTGTCGGCAATTTTTTTTTATATTGACGGTAAATTATTGTTTTCAAGATGTGTTAACGGAAAATTCTGAATTTTAAGAAACCTTTCAGCAATTTTTTTCTTATATTAGCGGCAAATTACCGTTTATAAGATGTGTTAACGGAAAATCCTGAATTTTCAGAAACCTTTCGGCAATTTCTTTCTTATATTAACGGTAAATTACCGTTTTCAAGATGTATTAATGGAAAATTCTGAATTTTCTGAAACCTTTCAGCAATTCCTTTCTTATATTACGGGAAAAACTCCGTTCTTTCCGTATCCATATGGCGAATAATTTCCGGTAATAAGACAGATTCACGGGAACTCTTGGGGGTTATTTCATCTGTCGAAATATTTGATTTTGAAGTTCTACAGCGCGATCGGATATTGTGGATAGTAATTATATCGCATGAATTTTGGTTACTGTGGCGCAGGATATTTCTTCTCCTCTTCCCCATTTTGCCCACCAACTATTATACACAGTCAAGCCACATTTTTGTGACCACTTTTTACTTTTGACGTCAACAGCGCGTAACCAATGAAAGAAGGCACGAGTCGTGAGCTGGCTTGGAGGGTATATAAGGTGTGCTATAGGCATTCTGAAAACATATCACTCGTTGCTGTCATGGATAAAAGGAGCTATTTATCATATTTGCAAAAAGGGATGCTTATCGGTATTCGGGCCAAGGGTGATAGTATATCTGAAGTTTGTGAACTGTACGCGTGCTGCTTTGGTTAAAGTGTATCGTGATTGGAGAAATGATACCATTGCGAATAAGCGACGTGCAAGCTACGGAGCACTACGTACCATTGATGTAAGAGGTGAACTTCGGCTGCGAAAGTGCGTGAGGGCCGACAGACACGCTACAGGGGAGCTACTCACTGGCCGAATGAACCAGGGGGGGGGCTACCGGAAGTGTGTCTGAAATGACAGTTTAGCAAACCCTGCTGCCTGTGGGGCTCCGACGCAGACGGATGGTCACTGCACCTATGCTAACGAAGGTGCATTGGCAGAAAAGGCTTACGTTTGCACGGCAGTACCGGAATTGGACCTCCGCTGATTGGAAAAGGATTGCCTTTTCCGATGAGTCACGTTTTATGCTTCATCGAACGGATGGATGTTGGCGTATAATGCGAGAAACATCGGAGAACAAACACTCTTCAACCACTGCTGGCAGGACACAAGCTGGTGGGGCAACGTTATGGTCTGGGGAATGTTTTCGTGGCATTCCCTAGGTCCACTCATACCTGTGGAAGGCCTTATGGACCGAATTCGTTATGAATCCATCCTTGCAGACTACGTACACCCACACATGCTGATTTTCCTCCCTGGGACGGATGGAATCTTCCAGCACGACAATACGACGTGTCACACAGCTAGAAATGTCCGAGACTGGTTGGAAGAGCACGATGAAGACTTCGAAGTACTTCTCTGGCACCCTAATTCCCCAAACTTAAACCCAATTGAGCATCTGTGGGAGCACCTCGATCGTGTTGTTCGCTCTGTGGATCCTCCATCACGCACCCTCCAGCAGCTGTCACATGCACTGCAGTCAATCAGCATGGCTCCACATACGTGTGAACACCTCCCATCACCTTGTTGAGTCACTTCCGTGCCGTCCAGCTGCTGTTCGCGCTGCACTCGGCGGTTACTCTGGATATCAGCTGGTGGTCACAATAATGTGTCTCGACCGTGTATATTGTGTTACCTTAAGAAAATGGGTACTTAATTTAATGTGCAGGCGATTCTACGATGTCTATGTATCAGTCTGTGGAGTCCTTAAGACAAAAGCTATACACAGTAGCGAACAAAAGTATTTGGCGAAACACTTTTTCGACCATAATTTTTTTTCTGCTGGACCAAATTGGGTCATTTTTGGGATATGATATGTGTTGATTCGTGGGTTACAATGCCGCGTAGTTTGTATTTCGCTCAGAGCGAATTTGTCGTTCAAAATGGGCCATATTCAAGAGTCGTCAATCATTACCCATTTGTTTGCTGCATTTATTAATGTTTTTCTTGCGATTTTTGTGGGTTTTGTGATGTGTAGTGTGATAATAAGTCAATCTTAGGTTTTCAGAAATGGGTAAAAAAGCGGATATCCCTGTTGGAGCTCGCCAGTCGGCCGTGAACATGATGGAATCCGGAATGCGTGTCACCGACTTTCCGAGGGCCCTGAAGATCCAACACCAGTCCATTTCAGTTGTCCTGCAACGTTATAAGAAGACTGGGACCGTCGAAAACAGTCCGCGACGTGGTAGGCCTCGTTCCACTACGTTGCGTCAGGATAGACGCATCCTCCGACGATCTCGTGCTGACACCACCTTGACTGATGTGGACATCGCCACCGAATTCCGCGACAGCGACGACCTGAGCGCCAGCCGAATGACCATCGTCGTCTCATTGCTGCTGGATTGAATGGAAGACGCCCCGCCAAGAAACCACTCATCGGAGTCAAGAATCGAAGAGCTAGAGTCGCATTCGCGCGTCGTCATCGACACTGGACCGCGGTGGACTGGAGTAAGGTGCTTTTCACCGACGAGAGCAAGTTCAACTTGTTCGGAAGTGATGGCATCCGATACGTACGAGGTCCGTGTGGCCAGAGATTCAACCCCCGGTTCATTCAGCCGACTGTCAAGCACGGAGGAGGATCGCTCATGGTTTACGGGGCCGCCTCTTGCAATGGAATGGGCCCCATCATCAAGATTGACGGAATAATGACCGGCCAGAGCTACACGAACATGCTCATCAACGATGTCTTCCCATGGGCAAACCAGAACATGCCACCCGGATATATAATGCACCAAGACAACGACCCGAAGCACACTTCCACAGTAGCGAAGGCAGCCTTCCAGCAGCAACAGGTCACACTTCTAGACTGACCAAGCCAATATCCAGACCTCAAGCAGCTGGGAGGAGCTGGAGAGACGATGTGCGAAGAAAACCTGCCGAAATAGGTCTCAGAAGTTCGACCACCTGTCTGCAGAATGGGCGCGAATTCCGCAGGTCACCGTCGAGAAGCTAGTGGACTCGATGCCGGCCCGTTGTGCAGCTGTTATTAAGTCTTGCGGTTATCCCACTAAGTATTAGTTATTGTTTTGTCGTTTTCTCGTACTTGTTTTCTGTTATCGTTGCATTAAATGAATGTGATACACACCTATACTTTGTTGGTCAATTTGTATGATCTTTGCGATTAATCTCGGTACCTGATCTGTGTTAAGGTTTCCGATCCATTTGCATATGGGTCATGTTTACAACTGAATAACACATACCATATTCCAAAATGACCCGATTTGGTCCAGCAGAAAAAAATTATGGTCGAAAAAGTGTTTCGCCAAATACTTGTGTTCGCTACTGTAGCTGTCAAGAGTAAATTTTATATTTAGAAGTTTTGTTAAATAATATTATAATACAGTACATTGCACCTTCTCTTTAAAATAATGGAAAGTTATTTTCAGTTTAGAAGAAGATCTGAAACAACAAATCATTCTGTTGCTTCGAAAAATCACGGTGAAATTTCTAATAAGATCTCCTACAAAAATAATAAAAATATTACACACGTATTCAAAAACATAATAAGCTCTAATAGAAAATAAAATGACTACATCACTGGCATTAATGAAAAAAAAATTAATCATCGCCCCAGTTAGTTTTAGCTTGAACGTGAGTCTGATTCCTGTGACTTTCTGGCTCAGCGGTTAAGACGCGCCGCTTCAACCCAAACGGCCTGCGCTCGATCATCGACGCAAAAGGATTCTGTCGCGTAAGGGCTGAAATATTCAGCGTGTTGGATTTTGCGAAATTTTTGTCTAAATATGGAAAAGCTTGAAATGGGCTTTTCTGAAATAAACAGAATTACTGACTACGGAAAATCTGTGAAAATACGGAAGTTAAAAAACAAAACGGGCACTTTTAAATGCGGAAATTCCGTTAAAATACGGACCCTTACAGACAACTTTGCTGCACTTTATTTTCAGAAATTTTCCGTGAATTTACACAGCTTACTTTTTACAGTGTATATTGTTAATGTTTCAGTAAATATTAAAAGAAAGAGAAAGTGAGGTAGCTTTTGTATTTTTCGTTTCAACAAAAAGTTGAATTTCGTAAATTAATTGTTTGTGTTTACGAACTGTTGCTACCGTATTCCTACCCTCCGACCGACCAGTCGGAAAAGGCGAAATGAAAAAAAAAACGAAGGTCACACAAGTGTGCCAAATCAGATGCTTGCAGTGGGAGTTATGGTTTGATGCTTTCTCACAGAGTCCGATTGAAATCAGAAACCAAAACAGCTGTTCATTTCAATCGGAAACATGAAATAAATTAAGATAAGTATAATAAATGGAAGCAGCGGTTGATTTTAATTCAGTTGATGAATACAATTGAGATAATAGCAGAGCAAAAAAGACTGCCTTCGCTAGCTGCTGGTCATTGCTATTTTTAAAGCGCACGCGCCGCCGACAGTCGACACGGCTGTCACCAGCCAATCAACTGCATGGCAGTGACGTGTGTCAGAGGTTTAATTATTGCGAGATAAATGATATGCATCCTTTGTAGTTCTGACGGCTTTGCAAAATCAGAGGTCTTGGAGGGATCGATGCAATTAACATACGACAGCTGCCACTTCAAATCGGTCACGGCGATTTTAATGTTTCTGTTGAACGGAAATATCCGTTTCAGCAACTTTGAAACAAGTTTTAAAGAACGGAATATTGCATTTTGTACGCTTTCGGAATGGTTTATTAAGAACGTAATATTGCCTTTCAGGTGCTTGGGTCACGACCGAATTTAAGGGTTAACATTTTTTTTTTTTATTGAGAAATTTCAATAGATAAGTCGATGTGGCGTATAAGTCGAGACACGAACTTCTGAAAAAATGCCTGCGCGGTCGCGCAGTGATCTAAGTGATGGCTTCTGATCGTTCGTCCGAAAGGAGTCCGAGTTCGAATCCCGGTGAGGCATAGATGTTGTGTTTGTCCTACGGCACTGGCTCTCTCCCTTTCCTGGAACCAGTGACCCTTAATTAGGGACGGGCGACTGCGTATAGCCCAATGAGTTGCTCACGGTGGTCGTTTAACCTTCAATAAAAAAAAAGAAAAAAAAAAAAAAAGAAAAAAAAATCATCTTATACGCCGAAAAAAACGATAGTTGGTATTTCAAAAATGATCCATAAGAAAAGTTTAGTTGTTAGAATTCCATTTCAGTAAGTTGTTGGAATTCCATTTGAGTATTGCACATTAATTTTAATCAGAATAAAAAAAAACAGAGCTTTCTACAGTACAATCTACACTATCTACCAACAAGTAATTGGACACCCTTGCAATCGACGATATCTGCTGTCCTGATACACGTCACGGCCGCCGCCGTTAAATATCGTGTGGGAAACAACAACGCAACCAGTCGCATGCAAGATGCCACGCAGTTCGGAGCTCTCTGATTTCGAGGAAGGTGTAATCGTCGGGTATCACAGAGATGGCTGATCCATACGTGACATATCCAACAAGTTGAAGTACCCAAAATCTACACGGGCCTACGTGATTGGCAAGTGGAAGATGAGAGGTGACTGTCAGAATGTGCCCCGACCCGGCAGACCCACAAAACTGGAAGTTAGAGACCGACGGAAGAGAAATTCGGAAGAACCGCACCAAATCGATGGGCCACATCCGCGAGAAGTTTCAACAGGCATCCGGGAGTGTTCTTTCGATGAATACCATCCGTAAGGAAGCCCATCTGTTCGGTTATGATGGACGTACTGCCGCCCACATGCCTTTGATCACCAAGACCAATAGCGCTGCTCAGCTAACGTGGTGCAAAGAACGTCGACAGTGGACCGTTGAACAGTGAAAACAGGTTCTCTGGAGCGACGAATCAAGGTTCACCCTCTATCGTTCGGATGGCAGGGTTTAGGTTTGGCGTCTGCCTGGAGAACGCCTTCGGCAGGAATGTATTGTGCCAACTGTGAAGTTCGGCAGCGGTGGAATTATGCTATGGGGGTGTTTCTCCTGGTATTGCACGGGACCCTTGGTCGCAATTCCCGGTAGACTCAACGCCGAAACCTACTGCACCATTTTGGATGACCATGCGCTTCCTACGTTGTGGCAGTTTTACGGGGTGGACCCATGTTACTTTCAGGATGACAATGCCACCTGTCATGTTGCGAGGTCCACCATGGCTTGGTATGGTGACAATGGAGTGGCCTACGCGGAGCCCGGACCTTAACCCTATCGGGCACCTCTGGGACGAGTTGGAGCGTAGACTGAAGGGGTGCCCCCCCCCTTCCGAAATCGGTGAAGGAACTGACCTGTCTTCTCCAAGCCGAGTGGAAGAAAATACCGCTAGCCGTCGTACAACGGCTGGTTGAGAGTATGCCCCGTAGGGTCGCAGCTGTAATCGCCGCTCGTGGAGGCTCCGCCAACTATTGAAGGTGAATAAACTTCGTTTTCCTTTGCTATCACAGGTGTCCAATTACTTGTTGGTAGATAGTGTATTTGCTGTGGTACTAATAATGACTTTCCACGCAGTATCGTTACTTAGGCACAGCAGTATGAACCCATGCTTACCTTACCTTTTCAATATATCTTGAATTGAGGTATCATCTGTCAAACTGTGATAACCCAGCCGAGCTTATTAAAGCCATTTGCGAACCAACACATAATCGCATGCAACCCGTTGATTCATCCTAAAGTTTTGAGATGGAGAGCATTCTTAGACAGGAGTTTGTCGGTGACGAGGATCGAAAGCACGTCTCCTCTCTTGGGAGTTTAAAATATACATTGTCATTCAGTAATGGCCCATTTTGATACGCAATTACGTATTTGAATAACCACTTGATATTTTCACATTTTTTGGTGTGACATTATTTTCTTTATTATCTGGCATTTTCGCGTTGAATTCAGCACAAAAAAAAATATGTCTTCCTTTTTTATAAAACTTTAACATAAAATTCCGTTCTACATTCAAAATAAAATTCTGTCGTATTACACAATCATTATGCTTATAGTTTTAATTGATATTATGTAATATGACATTATGCATTATTTTTTATCATTATGCTTATACTTTAATGATTGTGTAATATGACAGAATTTTATATTAAGTTTTAGAAGGGTAAGGCATGGTTTTTTTGGGTTTTTTTTTTCTGAATTCAAAGCGAATATGACAGATAATAAAGAAAATAATGTCGCACCAAAAAATGTGAAAATGTCAAGTGGTTATTCAAATACGTTATTGCTTATCAAAATGGGCCATTACTGAATGAGAATATATATTTTAAGTTATTATATGGTGTGTAATATGAAATATGTGTGCCTAGTCAAAAGATTGGCACATATATCAAATATTAGCTCTCTCCGGAGAGAGTTGCTGTAACCAACTAAGCTACACCGACGGAATGTATCGCTGCAGATTTGTCGTCTTGTCACGTGCTGCGCCTCTGTAGTACGTCACAGTATGTGTTTTAATTTTCAGAAAAAAATCACTATGGGAATAACACTGGTTAAACAGATTTTTGGCACACAGAACAATGAAAGGGTTTCACACGTAACTTTTCATGCTGAATTCTAATATGCAATCAGAACTTTTCTATCAACCACAGTTTTTGTGTGATGAAGCTTCTTTATTTATAAATATGATGAAAGATTTGACTTATTTTGTCACAGTTGGTTATATAATTTTACTCTAAATATTTTTTTAGTATATACGAGCAAGACAGACAGCATGCAGACGAGTTATGCAGCGCGTCGCGACATAAACACGCCACTAGTCTGAGCAACTTATGCCAGTACTAAGCTGACATTCACTGCGTACGCCAAAGGTAGGGGAACCGTTTCATGTTAGAAGACCGCTGTGGAAATACAAGTTTGTCCGCGACGGACATCGAATCCGTGTCCCCCTCACTCCGGAGTAAGTCGCTCTCCCAACTGAGCTACGCGGACAGAACGATCCGCTGCAGATTTGTCGTCTTGACACTTGTTTTCACCTCTGTAATACGTCACGCTGCATTAAGTTAGCTGTAATCTAACAAGGCAGCATTCAAGAAACTTCAATTAGATATACTTCGAAATGTACATTATGTTGTAAAATTCTTACTATGTACTAACTTACTTCAAAAAATGAAAACAAATATGTTAATTCTAAAGTTAACTAACCTTTTAATGACTTTGTTGTAACTGCCTTTTTTGGGGGAAGCATTTGAATAATTAGTTGCAACATGGAGGTCCGCACTTTAAGCTGATCCTTTAGATCAGGGGTCCGCAGACATTATTTGTAAGGGGCCATATAGTAAATATTTTAGGCTCTACGGGACAAGAAGCAAACTCTAGGATATTTATGTAGACATTTTTTTCTTATTATTTAAGTACTAGGGGTGTTCAAATGAAAAGGTACGAAACGACACTGTGGGTATAAATGAAGACTTTATTCAAAGTATACACCATAGGCCGTAGCACAACGATCCCATTGATTAACGAGCCGAAGGATTCCTTGTTCCCAGAATTCCTGTGGCCGTGACGAGACCCAGTCCTGCACAGCGTCCTTGAGTTCGTCGTCCGAGTGGAAGCGCTTCCCTTTCAGATGTTTTTTCAGGGGACCAAACACATGGAAATCGCAGGGCGACATGTCCGGGCTGTAGAGCGGATGGTCAAGCTGCTCCCATTGGAACTTGGCCAGTTCCGCGTGTGTGACACTGGAGACGTGTGGACGCCCGTTATCATGGAGCAGAACCACACCCTCCGTGAGCAGCCCCGGTCTTTTGTTCTTGATGGACCTGCGTAGGCTTCGGAGTGTCTCACAGTACACATCGGAGTTAATGGTTCGTCTGTGCTGGAGGAATTCAACAAATAGTCAATTGGACGGCGCTCTTTATAAGAGCCTCTGCTCTCTCCTGCGCATGCGGGCGCCCGCGCATGCTCCGATCCACGCCGGCGACTCCAATCGCATCCCTAGATGTGTCGCTACGTTCTCCCATAGCGGCATAGGCAAATATGTTAACGGTTACGTTCTTATGACGTTTCGTACCTTTTCATTTGAACACCCCTAGTAGTTAGGCCTACTTAAATAACAAAAAAAAAAAAAAAAACACGTTTTAACAAATTTATTGAAAAACATGTAACGTAATAATAATAATAAGTAGACTAAAAAAAGACTACAATTGTTTGAAATACAGCTCTACAATGAGAAGAATGTAATTGCTTTATTTGGGATAACATTTCACCAAATTGGGGTTCAAAGTTAGTACTCCCTATTATCAAAATTGATAGTAAATGTTCATCTGTTAATGCTGATTTGTATTGAGGTTTTACCTATTTCATCTTTGAAAATGTCTTTTCACAAAGGTAGGAGCTTCCAAATGCAGATATCGACTTTTCTCTTCTTTTCTGGTTTTGACAGTGACATGACGGATATGCAAGAGCAATCAAACGAGAACAAAATGTGGCATAAAAGCGATACACGTGGCACTGGAAACGTTGCCGAATTGTAACTGCGTGGCGTCACAGTGGAGGACACCGAATGCGAAGCTACAGGAGCTCCACATACGGTCGTATCTCGCAACTCCTCATCTCGGCGGTCGGCCGTTTCGTTTTAGCGCGTACTTTGACATTTTAAAGACTTTGAAATTTTAAAGAATTTGAAAACGTAAAATGCAATCGTGGGTCGTACAAAAAGAGGCGGCGGGCCGGATTTGGCCCACGGGCCGTAGTTTGCCGACCCCTGTTCTAGATGAGTATCCGTCATTTGTGACCTGAGGGTGCCTTGATTTGGGTCAGGTAGGGCAATGTAGATTCGCAGCAATAAGTGGTTGAAACGCAAAAAAGCATTTTTCGTGCATGTTACCGAAGGCGTGGGTATCCTATTGCATTTTTCCATATTTCAAATGGATCTTTGCGTCAAATAAGGACTTTAAAATGTCATCTTCTGAGAGCTCAATCAATTCCATCTGTAGCTCTTCAGGAGCCGTAGAACAACATCATGAGCGTAGCAGGTGTCAAAAAAGCTCTTATGACTTACTAATGTTTTAATTGTGGCCATAATCGGGAAGCATTATTTCGTTGAATCTTCTTTTACTCTTTAGTATTTTAAATACGGTCATTTTAAGATTAAAATAAAAATAATAAAAGACGAACAAAAACATATCAATAAAAATAAAAGGTTTGTTCCGGAAAATTTGGATTCACTCAAAAGGCCGCACTTAATGGCCTAGATGGCCTCATGCGGCCTTAAGGCCGCACGCTTGGTGTACGTCCTGAGAGAGTTTGAATTCTCTTTTGTCTAGTGTTTTCATTACTGTGCAACTTTGTGGTTGATACTGTGTCATTATGCCAAGGAAGTGTTTAAATCATCCTGGTACCTTTCGTTGTGTGTGTGGGGAACTGACATTTAAAACTCAATAGCGAAATTTCACTCAACCCGTTGAAAAATGTTATGAGCTATATTTTGGTAGTAAGATAGGTGACAAAGAAAAGAACTCGGGTCCTCATATCTGTTCTTCGACCTGTGTGAAGCGTCTGACAGAATGGGTAAAGGGCGCCTGGCATCTGTGGGGGAACCCAAAGATCATTCATCAGACTGTTAGCTTTGTTTAACAAACGCAAAAGGAATAATAAATGAATCTAAACACACACTACGCACAAATTTGTCCGCGTCCCCTCACTCCGGAGTAAGTTGCTCTTCCAACTAAGCTACACGGAGAGAATGTATCGCTGCAGATTTGTCGTCTTGACACGTGCTTTACCTCTGTAGTACGTCACCTTATCTCCCTCTTCATTTTTTTTTTATTTTTGTAAACGAAGAACGAACTTTCATTAATTCTAGACGATGTGTGGAACAAACATAACATATTTATCGAAGAAACCAAAGGTCGGTACATCTATTTTAACGTTCGGGCGCCAATGCGAAAACGCAAATTTGTCCGTGACAAAATCGAAAGGCGCCCCCTTACTCCGGAGTATTTTGCTCTCCGAACTAAGCTACACGGACGGAATGTACCGCTGTAGATTTGTCGGCTTGACACGTCATTCACCTTTGTAGTGCGTCACAAGTGATATACCTAAATTGGCCATCTGCTATTAGACCAGTTCCTCACACTGAACACTTACTTATAAACGTAACTGTAGAAGATGAAGAGCGGAAAACGATGCAGCTAGCCTAGTGCAAAATGACTCTACTTTTGAAGCAAGTACCTCTTCTTTTCAGCCACATCTGTTAACTCAGGGTGATTTAAACGACCTTGTTCGGGATTTGGATTTGTCCAAAACACAGGCTGATAGGCTGGAATCTACTTCAGCGTAACACTGAATTGTGTTCTTTTCGTAACCGCCAGAATTAGTTTAAACATTTTTATTCTCAAGAAAATGATTTAGTTTGTTGTAACACTATTTGCTCTGTAACGGATGCTCTTGGTCCTGAACATAAAGCAACAGAGTGGCGACTGTTCATTGACTCCTCTAAAACTAGTTTGAAAGGCGTCCTTTTGCGCCGTTAGCTTATGAAAATATGAAATTCCATTTTGGAAAAAAATTCAGTGCGACAAGTACAGTTGGAACATCTTTGCCGATTTAAAAGTCATTTACTTGGTTTGCAGCTTGGCTATACTAAATTTAGATCTTTCTTGTGCTAGTGGGTTAGTCGAGACCATAAATGTCATTACATCAAGAAGAAAAGCCAAAGCTTGAATTATTTACTCCTGGACTCAAAAAATGTTACACTTCCTCCACTGGTCAACCTGAAAATATTTTTTTACCTCCACTTCATGTAAAATTAGGGCTTTTTAAAACAATTTTTAAAGGCCATGGATAAAAATGGTGCTGGATTTGCTTTTTTGAAGGCAAATTTTCCTCGAATAAGTGATGCTAAAATAAAAAAAGGAGTTTTTGTATGCCCTCAAATAAGAGATTTTATTCAAGATGGAAAATTTGAAGACCTGTTTAGCCAAGTTGAAAAAACAGCATGGAGATAGCTCAAAAAGTGTCACGAAAAAGTTTTTGGGAAATTTTAAAGCACAGAACTCCGTGACATTGTGGGTGAACTCTTACATTCATTCAACGATGCGGGGTGTAATATATCCCTTAAAATTTATTTCTTGGAGTCTCACCTGGATTTCTACCCTGAGAATCTCGGTGCCGTCAGCAACGAACATGGTGAGCATTTCACCAAGACATCTCAATCATGAAAAGGAGGTACCAGGAAAAGTGGATCTCTGGCATGCTTGCTGACTATTGTTGGACACTTAAGAGGGATGTTTTAGAGCATAAATACAGAAGAAAATCATCAACTGTCACTTTTTAGGTAATATGAATAGTGTTATAAATGTACGTAAATACACAATTTTTCGAGATTGAACCTGTGTGTGACTAAAATACCCTGCGTGATAGAAAAAAACTAGTATTATATTTACATTCAGCATAAAAAGTACTATTAGAATCAGACAGTTTTTCTTGTGAGCCAAAAATTTAGTTTTATTTGGTAAACCACTGTAATCTGAAAGAAAATATTTATAATTCTTTAACTAACTTCCTGTATTGTGTCTTCTAAAAAAGTAACTCCATTTAAAATTATTTGTTTTATTTCAGAAATTGAGAGTAGCGGACTGTTGTAGTCTGATTGCTGCTAATCCGGAATCGACTGCTACTATCGGGTGCCGTGAATACACGAAACGTCTCGGAGAGCGGGTTAAATAGACGGACTCGGAATAAGGACTTGGAAATTAAGGTCATCGCCTCTCCAGCCTCTCACCACCCAGCCTGTTGTGCTCCACCTCACAGAACGCTCTAATTCGCCTTTCCCGTCACTTCCCCTCTGATACCCAAACCAAAGGATCTCTTCATACAAAGGAAGTTGGGCCTCCTCGGTGGCTGAGTGGTTTAAGCGATGGCTTTTGACCATTCGCCCGAGATGGTCCGGGTTCGGATACCGTGAGGCAAGGATGTTGTGTTTGTCTTACGACACTGACTCTGTCCCTTCCCTGGAGCCAGTAGCCTTAAATTAGGGACGGGTGGCTGCTTATAGCCCACTGAGTTGCTCACGGTGGGCGTTAAACCCCCAATAAAAAAAAGGGAGTTGGATGTAACTCTTATCTTGGGAGAAGTCTCTACGAGAAAATGAAGCATGCCCGTCCCTAATTTAGGTGGTTCCAGGGAAAAGAAGCCCCAGTGTTGTGGGTCAAATGCACTGACAGTGCCTCATCCAGGACTGTAACCTGAGCTCAACAAAGTTAGATCACAGCACTGCTGAATACTCGGCCATCCAGAAGGGAAAATCTTGCATTTCAATGACTTAATTCTACATATCCAATTTCTAGGTCTAACTCTGATTAATTCGTTTGAATGGAGTATCTTGTTTCAAATGGAGTATCTTGTTTTATTGTTTCTGTAAATGAAGATACAGTTGAGTTACTTCAATTAGCATTTACAGACCCTTACTGTTTTGTTTCGAGATTTAACGACCACGGTGAGCAACTGTAAGGGCTATAAGCGATCGCCCATCGCTAATTTTGGGACACGTGTTTCCAGGGAAAGGAGAGAGCCAGTGCCGTTAGACAAATACACCACCCATGCCTCACCCGTGAGTCAAACGCCGGCCAAGTCGGACGAACGGTCAGAAGACAGCGTTTAGATCACGTCGCCTCCAGGGCAGAATAGAAGGTTCCATTTCCTTTACGAAATCAAAATGAACATATCTTTTGTCGGGTTATCATAAGAGTTGCAACGTTCTACGTAATATGACGTAGATGACGTACTACTTAGGCGACGCACGAGTCAAATCGACAATGATGCAGCGATAAGCCTGTCGGTGCAGTTCAGTTGGGAGAACAGAAATTCCGTAATAGGAATATGGGGGTTCGCGTACACCACCGGGCAAAGGTTAAATGTTGCATTGGCGACAAAACAAAAGGAAATCTTCTGTCCCTTAGGTTTGAGAAATTTGTGTGGTGAGTTTTCCACGCAAAAATGAATTCTTCTACAATGTGCTGGTCCTTTGAGCATGGTTGTCGGCTGACCCGAAACCTGCGATTTCGTGCCCCCGCTTCTCAAGGGACAGATGACGTAACGTATCACGTGACATGATTTAGATAACGTAATAGTGAGGTGACGCATGCGTCAAATGGGCAATGATGCAGCAATAAGCCTGCTGGCGTAGTTCAGTTGGGTGAACAGCAGTTGTGTATTAGGAATATGAGGGTTCGAATCCCACAACCGGCAAAACTTTATATGTTGTATTGGCTTCTGGGATCCTCATCGTATTAATTCCTGGGATTATGCTCGCACTCAAGATCAGTCTTGTCTTCCCGGCGCTCTTGAATAAAATAATGCTGTAGGAAATATGGTATCGTGACATATCCAGGGTGGCCTACATAAAACCGGCCCCAAATGCAAAAAGACAGTTGTACAGTTTTATTTGGTCACAACGTACCACACATTTCAGTTACATTTGGTATGGTAAATAAACGGTATTTTTAACTTATAGGGCTGTAGTGTTATCAATTGACACTTTCATCAGCATTTTTACGTACCTTTTCAAAGTCTGTTTGGAAGCGGTCGCCATTTGCCTTGATGCATGTTTCCTCTCGCCGAAGCATGTTGAGGAAAACGCCCAACAATTCGGCGACTGAAATGCGTGCGATCTCTTGCCGTATGTTGGTTTTCAACTTGTCCAACGTTCGACGGTTGTTGTGGTAGACTTTCCCTTTTAGCGAGGCCAACAGGTAAAAGTCGCAAGATGATAAGTCGGGAGAGCGGGGTGGCCATGAATTCTTACTGATTTCTTGAGTAAAATCACAGTGGATCTGAGCGAGCGAATGATCAGAGGAATGGCAAGTCGCTCCATCTTGTAGTAAAAAGGCATTAGCGAGTTCGTGTGGAGTTAACTGGCTTAGAAACTCTTCGTAGATCCGTAGATAAACGTCTGTATTCACATTCTCCTCGAAAAATATGGGTCCGATGATGCCTTGGCCTGACTCTTCACACCAAACACTGACTTTTAAATCCGGGAGTGGTTCCTGTTGGAACACTTGTAGGTTTTCAACAGCCCACTGTCGTGTGTTCTGCGAATTGACGTACGGCGAAAGGTGGACCCAAGCTGCGTCTGTTGAAATGAAGAGAAATGGGTCGAGTAGTCCTTAAAAAACCATCTCTCTGACAGCAATGGGCACGTTTTCCCTTATCAAGTGCACTTAATTCCTGCACAACATTCTCACATTAAGTCTTATTTTTAAAATCATGAATATGCGCTTAATTGATCTAAGAGTAATGCCTGTCTGCTATGATAAACGGTGTGTGTGTTGGCTTGTTGAGGCTCCTTTCAATACGATTCGCTACGTCGGTAGTAGCTTCTAATGTGCATACAGTTCGTTGTTTCACTCTCTGTGCGTTGATTACAGAGCTAGTTGTGCGCCTTTTTTCACTAAATCCTGGACCGTTAATATCGGAGGAACATTGGCACCAGGATATTTTGCTTTAAATCGTTCACGAACCAAAACGGAGGAACATGTGCTAACATACTCCTCCACAATAAAAACTCGTTGTTTAATTGAATACAACATGACTCACACGCAGACAGTCACAGACTGTCTCCCAGAGAGTCGAGGATCACTGAACTCATATGCGCATGCGCGACGACTTTCGAATAGTTTCCAGCGGCGAACTACTAAATATAACTTTACAACGGCACACAAACCGCGTTTGGGTCCGGTTTCATGGGCGCCACTCTGAACACCTAACAGGGAAAAGACAGTACTAAGTTGTACAAAATGACAAGTTGCTCTTTTTTTTTTTAAAGGAATGTTACTCCATTATAATATAGGGCATTGATGTAACGTAGGACTATATCCGCTGTTAATTTGTCTCACTACAGCTCTTGTGTAATTTTATCTCTTAAATTTGTTTAGTTTAAGGGTTTTAAATTTTCATTTTGTCTTGCATTTTACCTATTACTGTGTTATTAAATGTATCGCAGGGCGGAAACCTTGGTTCGCTGTAAGTTTTTTAAATTGCAGCCTCTGTTATACTCATTTTTATGTGCTCAATTTCTTTATAAATATTTTTTTCAGGGTGTGAAATAACGCAGGACAATAAGTCTCCTGTATATCTGTTTGCCTCCACACTTCCTTTTTTTTTTATTGAATGTCTTTATTTCTTGTAAAATGAATGGTACAAAAATGTCCACAATTTATTTGCTTGTATAATGCTGTTGTTCTACTAATTAAATTCTAGGTGAAAGCCCGTCAATAAGGACGGGGAAAAGTAAGATGAGAATTTTTTAACAACTAGGCATTCTTTTTGCTTGTGATGTCCAAATGTGAAAGTATATTTCACGAACATTACAACAATAATAGAGGCAAGGATTCGACAATTAAAACAGGCAAGCGCTCGCATTTTGCCAGTGTTCGTTCGCCGCATCAAATGTTTCTGTAGGCAGCTGATGAAATATCGAAAACATTGTGTTTTATTTAATGAAATTGTTAGAAAGTAAGCCTTGTGGGTGGTTCTCGTCCTTCAGAACTCCTCAAAAAATGCATAGTGGCCCTAAAGCGCGCATTGTTTCATTTACTGTAAAAAAGAAAAATCACGCAGATGGCAAGCAACTACGTTCACTTGTTCTTGCTCCTGCCAGATAACAGAAAAGTATTAAAAGAGTAAAAACATTTTCGGAGACTAGAAAATGCGCAGTTGCAAAGGTTAAAATGTTATGGTAGTTCACGCGCAGAAGCACAAACTGTATTTCTTTTTTCTTTCTTTTTCATTTCTTCTATATATAAATAAAATAATACCTAGTTCCATTCTGCGAAAATAATTTCGTTGTATTCTGAGAATTTCGTGGTTTAACGAAAAAGGAAGTTCCCAAATCATATTTCTTCTACATACGCATGAAATAATAATAAGACACTGTTACCTACTGTATTAGAACTCTCCATTTTTAGACTTAAATGAGAAAAGAAGCTGACCTGACAATCCAAAATAATCGTTTTAGGTACTCAAGGGATCTTGAAATTAAATTTCACGTGATAGGATCCCAAATGATGGAAAATTCTGTATGCCACTTATGAACAACAACGTAGAACCAAAATTCCTGACGTAACGTTTTCCTGCTTCTAAAGAGTTGATCGTGTGACATAACGCATCTCTGATGTCATGTCATGTCACAATGATTTGGATGAGATGACGTCACACCAGCAGTTGTGAAAAATTGGTCTTTGTGGCTATGACAACAAAACAAAGTGGTACACGCGTGCGCTGTGCGCGTGTAGATGATGACGTCACTTGCACGAAAATAAGAAAAGCTAAACATGACGTCAAAAATATTTGTTTCTTTGTTGTTGCTACGGTGGCGAGGCACTCGTTGACCAAGCATGGCACTTGCGTCATAAAAATCAACCAACCAACCTATGGTGGCGACTTCCTGCTGCGCCACAACAGTGGGACAAACGTTCAGGCGTTCAGACAAAGGAAATTATATTGTTTAGATACTTGCAGAACTATAACATTTCTTAAATCGTGAATTATTGTAAATACAAATTGTAAATTTCCATTTATTTGTGTATATAACGCTTCCCATTTGCTGACCACTTCTATTATTTATAGGAGTGTTTCCACTATTTATTTATTACCACTTACATTATTATAGGAGTGTTTCTACTATTTATTTATTACCACTTACATTATTATAGGAGTTATATGTTATACAGTAATTTAATTTGTGCACGCGAAGCAGTTCTTTCGAAATAAAAAAATCTTATACGAGAGAAAATAGTGTGCGAAGAAACATCACTGATAAATTTTATGCTTTTGAAAACGCATTGATATTCAACACAGAATCACATCTTGCTGAAATCCAAATGAAGTTGTAACGGGGTTCAAAAAAATTCGCCTCCTAGGCTATACACACAATATGCATTGCACACACAAAGTACTTGTGAAAAAAGCGCTTCCTGTTTTAATGAAAGACAGTGAATTCTCCTGTACGACATGCATCGAATGGGAAATGAACGTATGCATGGTCATTTTAGAAATACTTCATTCTTTTGTATCCCAAAATAGACATCGATCGAGTACCCGTGAACAGCATAATGATGCTAATTATTCAAAACATTCGTAATTCTTTTGCTTTTCATCGGAAGCCTTATCCATGAATTCCTATGATTGTATCATGTGTGCGTGAGGTGCTTCCTAGGTTTTTCGATTCACTTCACCTTTCGGGTAGAATCCTCTGTTAAAAAATTATTTCATGATCTGCTGGGTTCCTCTTTCCTCTGAAGAAAAGCTCTCGACAAGCCAAAAATGGAAGACAAAACATGAGTTATTTTTCTGAATTGAGAGAGGTAAAAATGGTTGCGAAGATATTAGAGTCTGCATGCTTAAACTAACAACCTATTAACATAGGTTATTAGCGTCTTCCATAAAATGAAGGAAAGAAAAAACAAAATGCATAAATAAAGTTGAAGGGCGTATCAGTTGGGACTTCAGAGACAAAGAAAATCACCTACCCACTGTGAAAACACAAGTTTGTTCGCAACGGCATCGATTCTGTGTCCCATCACTCCGGAGTAAGTCGCTCTTCCAACTGAGCTACGCGGACAGAATGTCTCGCGCTGAAGATTTGTCGTCTTGACACATATTTTCATATCTGTAGTACGTCACATCATCTCCCTCTTAATTAATTTTTTTTTTTTTGTCTTTGAAGCGAAGTAGGATGTTTTCATTAATTCCAAACAATGTGTGGAACAAACGTCACACATTTTTCGAAGAACCCAACTGCCAGTGGATCCATTTTCCACAATCGGGCGCCAATGTGAAAACATAAGTTTGTCATCCAACCCACGTCCTCCTCACACCCGAGTAAGTCGCTCTCCCAACTGAGCTACGCGGACAGAATGTCTCGCTGCAGATTTGTCGTCTGGACACATGTTTTATCCTCTGTAGTACGTAATACCACGTAATACAATTCTTAATAAGAATTGTCTCTTTTTTTTTTTTTTTTTTTGGATTGGAGGTTTAACCACTACCGTGAGCAACTCAATGGGCTATAAGCAGTCGCCCGTCCCTAATTTAGGGTCACTGATTCCAGGGAAGGGAGAGAACCAGTGCCGTAAAACAAACACAACATCCATGCCTCACCGGGATTCGAACCCGGACCCCGTTCCGGACGAATGATCAGAGGCCATCGCTTAGGCCACTGCGCCACCGGGGCGGCAATTGTCTCTTTGGCTTTCACAGAATAAAGACCTATATAAATAAAAACCTACAGGTCGTCAGTTCGTGTGATTTTTGACTGGGTGGTAGCAGGAGCGTCGCTCTAGATCACTTCTTCGTATCTGAAGACCCCCCTCCCCCCTCCCACAATAATCTTAGAATTATCTCGAAATAAGTTTTTCGTTTAACTTAAAAAAATAAACTTCTAAACCTTAACTAAGTTAGGTATGTTATTATTATTATTATCATCAAATAAATAAAGAAGACGTCCAGGGCAAATTTACCTTTGACCATTACATATCACTGAAGAACGCATATGGAACCTCCTCTTGCATAAGGACACGTCCCGCAGATCGTCGGGTGTGTAATGCGGTTAGTATATTTAGTTACCTTTTAGCCATACCGTCTCAACAGTTGGCAACACTGTATGCGTCTAGTGAACGTGCAGATCAATTGTACGCTCAGAGGGCTGTCTCTTTATTATTCTTCACTGCTCTTAACATAGGATGCTCTGTCTGTCTGGAACGCCGTGGCGCCGCCACGCCCAATAAACCAGACAACCCAGCCAGCACACAGAGAACACATGTTATCCAGAAATCACCATGCCCCTATTGCGAGGATTATGAAACTAAAAGTTTCGCTTCCACACAATCTGCATGCAAAATTTGTTGCTCGTCCTAACAAAGGCCACAAATAAATATCCTCCTAAACAGAAGAAAGGTGAACCCACTGCAGTACTAATCATTACTCCTCACCGCAGCAAAGCTTTGTCTTCGAAAGTTTGGCCCTATGTGACCTTGTCACCCTAGTAAACCAGACCAACCAGCTAGCACGCAGATAACGCAAAGAATCCACTATTCATTCTCTCCTTCGTATAACTTGCGGGGCAATAGAACTAAAAGTTTGCTTTCCGTACTGTATGCGTACGCTAGCCGTAACAAAGGCCACAAATAAAAATCCTTGTAAATAGAATGAAGGCACCACTGCAGCCCTGCTCAATACTCCTCGCCACGACAAAGCAACTGGTGGCCATCTCCATATTCTTAAACATCTTTCCGAAGCTGGCGAAAAATTCAACATTTAAATAACATTGTGCTAAAATTTGTATACTCTAAAGATACATATCTCGAAGTTACATTGTTTAAAAGGGAATTTTTTACATTTAAAACACACTTAAATTAAAAGTAAAAACCAGCAATTTTAAAACTCTGCAGTTTTATTTTTTGTTGATTATGGAAGAAGTAAGATGGGATTGAGTACGTGGTAGTGAGAAAAATTAAGCCCTGTTCAGTCCCCTCCCCAATTTTCTTAGTCTAGCAGCGCCCCTGTGTGGTCGTGGTGGTATTTATTCCCTTGTACAAGTTTTACGAGTTTTCTATATGATCCATTGTAGCTCCTCAATGCCCTTGAGACATATTGTAGAAAGCCCTGTACTCAGGGGCGGATTTCCGGCTAGGCGCCTTAGGCGCGCGCCTAGGGCCTCGCTGTTTGAGGGGTCCCGAAAACATATAATTGGATTTTCAATTTTGGTTTTCACGGACCGAAGTAAATCAATCCTTAAAGCGACTACTTTGTATTGTCAATTGATATTTTACTTTCTCATATTAATAACAACATATTTTTTCTTGCTGTTGTGATATTCCGAATTTTCGAGTTCTTATCGATGTACGTATTTTGAAAGTAACGGTTAAAATAATTTTGAGTTCCTTGTAGTGGTTAGTAAAGAAGGTATTCACGCTTCCCACACTTTTCATTGTTTAAGGCGAATTCTTAACTGGCCTGCTGTGCTATAAATTGCTTTCATGCTACTTCCAGCCAAAGGAACACATCTGTGTTGGAACCTTCCCACCTTCTTCCCGAGTTACGATGAGGAGTACTTGTAAAACTTTTCCTGATGATCGGGCGTATTTGCTGTTAATAGTTTATTTCCTTCGAGGTAGGATAATCAATGAAGAAAGAAATATTTTTCCCAGGGCAACTCTTCTTAGGACAATCAAGTTCTTTCTCGACCCTAATCCCTTTAAACCATCTTAAACCAGAAAAAGTTATTAATATTTAGGCTGAAAAAATAAAGAAATCTGAGAACATCACACTATCTTAATCTTATTTAATAGTGTTAAAAGTAATTTATATTGTATTGCAACAACATTTTCTCATTACTTTCTGCTCCCTTGGTATAATACTGATAATTATCAAGTATTCTCACCTTTTCGATTCCTTAAATCGACTTAAAACTAGCTTTTGAAAAAGCAATAAAAAGTTTCCACGATACTCTTGCTCAAAAACCTGCAGTTCCTACTTTTAAATTTATAAACCGAATCTTTTGCATTTAATTTGTATGCTTCTGTTTCTGATAACTGCCGTGTAGGTATAAATGGAATACGGGTATTTAAAGTGCCAAACCTAACATCCATTGATTCCCTATTAGCCTCAAAATTCTGTTTATGATAACTACTGTGCATGAAGTATATGGGATATTAAAAATGCCAAACTTAATATCCATTGATTTCCTATTAGCCGCAAAAATAATTTTTGAAATATCTCTGAAATCAAAAAGTTCGATGGGCACGGACAGACAAAATTATTACACTAGCAATGTTTCTTACAGAACGTTCTAATAATAGGAAGCAATGGCGCTTTAAAAAAGTGAAAAAGCCTTTTTCTTGACTCCCCCTCCCCCCCTTTTTTTGTTAATCTGACGGATGAAAATTTCTGAAGGGATAAGAAGGAGGAGGGGCCCCTGAACCTTTTAGCGCCTAGGGCCCCAAAAGATCTAAAGTCTCCTTTGCCTGTACTACACTCACTCACTAATATACTGAAGCTTTGCTCTAAGTTGGCAAATGAGTTACTATAAGAACACTTCTTGTGCTCTGCAGCTTTATCTTCATGCTTCTGTCAAAATCTAATGAAAATGCTAAATTGTGACATTGTAGTCTCGGGGACAAACCTAGTCATTGATCACAAAATACTGAGTTAACAAGTGACAGAGGTGTAAAATTTCGTAAGGGTTTCAGTTACTTGTTAACACAATCAAAAATAGGAAGTTCAGTAGCTGTTACACTTGTGTTTGCAGTTGCTTCGAAGTTCAGTGTAACCTGAGGGAATAGAAATCTTGTGGCAAAATATCTCAGAAGGATGGACTATTAAAGGATTGGTAATCGGCAAAAGTACTAGTCGAAATTGTCGTATCGTTAAATGATTATCCAAGCCATGGATTCAGCATCTATAAACACAAAAACAAGCGCTCCAAGACAAATACATTTTATCTTACGTTAAATACTTCAAATGCAAAAGCATAGCTCAGCTGATTTAGAACAACGGATGATTCCTAGCAGTAGTTGAACCCGTATTTCAAATCCGTCGCAGTATAGCAAATCGTTACCAAACTTTCTAGACAATTGTACAATGCGTGCGTTTGAAGTCCTCGTCTAGTCCGTCCTAAAGTCAGTCAGACTTTACTACGATACAAGTCTAACGATGTGGAGAAACACAACTACTACTTTCAATAATTTTGTGTTCAGACCTTCATGCAGACACAAACATGGATTTCTCCAGAAAAGCCTCCCGAAGGTTTAGGTCCTTCAGAGCAGCAATGGACCAATAACGTATGTTCCCTAACTTCGCAGCACAAGCAAATTGTATTGAATTGATGTCAAAAACATTTTGTCTGAATTACCGAGAAATATGTACTACACTGAAGTGCCAAATGTCATGGAACAGCAGTATGCAAATTTGTAACTGGAGCTGCCGTCGTATAAAGGCTTCGACGCACACCGCACTTTTTATCAGTTGTGAGGTGTAATCTCGTTTGTCAGTTTGAACAATCACCAGTAGGATTATGGCAAGCCGACTTGAATTATCGGAGTTTGAACGAGGCGTAGTTGTGGGAACCAGACGGATAGGAAATTAAATTTCCGAAGTTGTGCGAATATTCAACATTCCTCGATCTACGGTGTCACGTGTGTACCGAGAATACCTCATGGAAGACATAAATACCCACCGTGGACAGCGCAGTGGCCGAGCATGGGTGCCAGCGGCGTCTGACCAGGATTGTCCATGCTAACAGACAGACGACACTGGTTCAAATAATATCCACATTCAATGCAGGAGGTACCAAATACGTATCCATCAGATCAGTGCAGCTTAATTTAGAGTCCATAGAGTATGGGAGCAGAAGACCCACCAGAGTGCTTTTGTTAACACCACAACATCGGAAACAACGCCTCATCTGGGCTCGTGAAAACGGTAATTAGATCCTGGAATACTGGCAACATGTGGCGTTGTCGGATGAGTCACGCTACCAGTTGTTACGAGCTGATGGTAGGGTTCGGGTGTGACACAGACCCCATGAGGCCATGAACCCAAGCTGTCGACAAGCCACAGTGCAAACTGGTGGTAGTTCCATACATGTATGGGGTGTCTTTACGTGGCACGGTGCGGATCCTCTTGTCCTCGTGAACAAGAAATTAACTGGTAATCGCTTTTTTTGCTCTGCTGGGTGACCATTTGCAGCCCTTCATGTACCCCAACAAAGATGGGATTTTCCAGGTGGACAATGCACTACGTCATCGGGCCCAGGTTGTCTAAAATTGGTTCGAGGAGCATTCTGGGCAGTTCCGATGGGTGGTGCGGCCACCACGTTTACCCGACATGAACCCAATCGCGCACTTATGGGACGTTGTAGAATTATCCATTTGCACCCAAGATCCTGCACCTACAAATACCAGGGAACTGTTGGCAGTTCTTCAGACCGCATGGCTCAAAATCTCTCCTGAAGTCTTCCGCTCACTTGTGGAATCGATGCCACGTCTAGTTGCTGCACTTCGTCGGCTAGAGGAGTTCCTACACTTCATTCCAGCGTTGTATCTCGTGACTTTTGGCACTTTAGTGTATAACTAAATGAAATTCTGTTTGGAGGAAGCTGTGTAATCGAGGCCACTGCTCAAAAGTAGCATTGTAAGAAGGTTCTTTCAGTGGTGGTTCACATCTAAAAACCTTTCATACAAATTTCGGGGACTCTTCGAAGGAATAGATGTTCTTGTACCTAGCTGGAAGTTTAGGGTAAAGTAGCTTCCCAGAAGTTACTCGAAATGGGCAACAGGGCTTACCGATACAGAATGCGGCTCAATTAGCAGTACCTGGAAAGCAAAATTACCGAGGTAATGGAGTTTCCACAGCGCTGCTGTCAGGATTCCATCCCGAAGCAACAGGATTTGGATAACCGAAGACGCATAAAACAACTAAGGATTATGCTGTCAGAATGAGGAATTCATCCTCCATTCAGTTAATTTCTGAAAGCCTGAACTCAGAAGGTGAAGACAGCGTTGATCTTCGAATAGTCCTTTCTCCGTATTGATCCCTATTTTGATCGTCAAATACCAATCTGATTTTTAGGTAGATCTACATTTCATGTCTTTAGAACTGTGTCCGGTGATCTTACTTATTTAGTTCCAGCGTTGTAAAGCTACCGTTGCTGCATAGACTTATCTCATTTGGCAAAACAATTGTGGATTCTAAGTTCTGAACCTATGTGTTTTATACTTATATTACGCTCTCAAATGATTCTTATGAGGGCAATGTTGGAAGTAGAGGACGTTTAACCCACTGACGAGTTTATGTGGTTTTCTCGTGGTTCTTCTTTGATGATGTGGCTACCTAACGAAGAAATTCCAGACCCAGCACTTGCAAAATTTCCACCTGGTCTTTAGACCGGGAAATTTCCAATTAATGTTTTAAGGTCAGGTACTTCCAACAGTGCGTGCATCTCGGAGAATTCTTGGCTAGAGTCTCTGAACCAATGAGCACACACACACACACACACACACACATACAAACAGAAGTGTACAAGGCACAAAAATGTGGAGACTACAGAGACATCACAACATAGAAGAGTCTGTCTCAGATTTTATTTTAAAACGTTCAAGAAAAAACTTTTTAAAACAGATTTCAAGAAAAGAATAAATGAAATTTCCATCCCAGGCTTCACGCTTTATTTATTGCAGTGTGGTTTGGCCATGTTGAAAGAATGGGTGATGATATGCTTACTAAGAAAACTTTTTTGGCCCAAGTGGCAGGAAAGAAAAGTAGAGGAAGACCAAGAAAGTCATTGGAGGATCATATTCAGGAGTGTCTGCATGAGAAAAAGATTTTGAGTATGAAGTATAGAAGGTCTAGTGCAAGTCGGATGATGGATGCCAGTGAATCCCGCGTTGTGTGTCAAGATCACTGTAAATAGAGAAGTTTGATACGGCAACAGTAAGTAAATAATCAGTTAAAAATTTGTCTGGTAGTTCATATTTCTTTGTGAAGCTAACCTCTGAATCTCAGACAACAGCTTAGTGATATGTATGTAGGTATGGTAACTCTGTTGATCTTCTAGTAAATAGTTAAATCGCGGGATCTGATTTTTAGCTTGTAAATAAGTATGTTAAGTAGATTTCGCGTACGTTACTAAGAGAAAATTAAGCAGACAATTAATTTTTGAGTTTCGAATACTAAACTACACAGAAAGGATCGACTGCGTCCATGTTTGTGGCTTCCGTTAAAGTAAATCGAGAAAGCAAAGAAAACTGATCTAGCAGAATTCGTACCTGGCAGTTCCCAGCATGATATTGAGTAGGTCAGTACTTCAACGTTAAAGAACAAAACATTTATCTCACTGGTTCAAAGAGGCAAGTGTTTTCGTAGGGCGTTCTGTAGTTACAGAGCAAAAACTGCTCAAAAGCTTTCGTCATGGCCAATCATGCAGACATTGCACATTCCATTTTCAAACGCTGTAGTCCCGACAGGAAACGGATATCCTCCAAACACACCTGAGGCTGCTAAAACCTGAGAAAAGATTGGAAGAAAAGTATATTATTATGTTCTTACTTGTATTTGAATAATGTACTGGGCCGAAGTGCAGGAGTAATGTAAAATTTAGTTGATGAACACATCTGATGTCACAAAATCGTCGTGTCTCATTGAGTCGTTTCTCTCCCAACCTTTTAAAAACCACATACATCAACACAAATGGAAAACCCGGTTTGCTTATTCATCGGCTTCTCCTAAACAGGTACAGATACTCTAATTTAACTTTCCTTTTTGGCTGCCTTTTTGGCTGCTGTACTCTTATGTAAATTTTAATTTATTCTCGTTTTTCTAATGTTAACGCTACGTTTTTCTCTCGGTGAATGTCGATTTGGCACCTGACGTTAGCTCAAAAGTCAATACCGTATGTGAATGAGAGTGATAAGAATGTTGTTTACAGTTGTATAGGAGGAGGGGGGGGGGGGGGTATGGGGTTGAGAGAGCTAGGATATATTTGTTACGTGAGCGATTGGTGAAAATTTATCTTGTACGATTAGAGTTTGATGTTATAGGAGCTTGACTGAATTGCTTATGTTGAGTGTTATGCTTCTTTGGTACTGAAGTCTCAAATTGTTGTCGAGTTAATGAGACTTGGCTAATTTTTTGTGTTACGAGCGTTTGCTTATTCAGCTATTGAATCAACCATTGATTGATTTGGAATTATATTCTGTGATGTTGTGCTGACCTTCCAGTGTCTATCAAGGACCAATAGGGCAGTTGTTGACCTTGTATGTATGTAACCTATACACTAATATAACTTTCCTTTTTTTAGTTTCTGTATCTATGAAAATTTGGTTTGTTCTTTTTAAACGGTTTCTACTTTAACGCTATATTTTCTCTCTCATCGCATGTCTTTTGGCAAACGACAAATAAGGTCAGAGGTTGAGTGACGTATGTAAAAAGATGAGATAAGAAGGTTGTTTTCAATTAATGTTCGCTGTCTGACTGGCTTACGAACTGTGAGGCTGGTTCACGAGCTTTGTAGTTGATTACCGTCGATGTCGTATGTTCAAAGTCAGATGTTACGAGCTGAATTGAAGCGTATATTGAAAGGTGCTTCATTATTGTTGCAGTGACATTCGTTGTCAGCGTGACGTGGATACTATTGTGTGTTATGAGCTGTCAATAATTCTGCTACTGAAATAATAGTTGAAGTGACTTCTGGTGTGCTCACAAGGGTTAACTGTACGTAGCTCTCTCTCTTGAATATTTCTTGAGGTGATTACTGATGTATTCAGTTAAGGACATTGATTGTTAGGCTATCCAGGGTTTCAATTAAAACAAATCAAGCTTCACGTAATGTTAAATGTTCTAGTTAAACTTACAGTTTCACGTATAGTTGTACTCTTAAAACCTAAAAACATTACAAGTAGACTTTTACTTCCACATGGCAGTGAATTCTCTTCAGTGCTTAGTTAGTTCTATGTTATATATTTAAGTCATTCTAAGCACGACTTAAATTTTATGGAACATTTCAGTACGAAAAATAAGTTTTACAGTGAAGTATGTTAGTGTTTAAGTTGTACCATAGGCAAATAATAATATTTACAGTCCATTTTACACTGTAACACTGGAAGTGGTTACATGAATCATCCAGTACAACCATTTCTCAGCTTCAATTGTTCTGCCTGTGTACTGTTGTTTCTGTAGATACAGATTGCTGCTTCTCCAGTTCTTCGAGTCTTTTAAATTTTTCTGTGACTTGGGCTAATAGATGCCCTTTTTGTGTTTCGATGAGGACATTTTAACCTCTCTGGTAACCGAGTGGTTTGAAAAGTTGCTCTCTTACCATTCATCCGAGATGTGCCTAGATTATAGTCCCGAATAAGGCATGGGTGGTGTGTTTGTCTTGGGGCGTTGGCTCTCTCTCTCTCTCTCTCTTCCCTGGAACTAATGGCTCTGTAATAAAGCCAGACAATTGCTTATAGCTCTCAAATTAGCTCATGGTGATCGTAAAACTCCGAAACAAAAAAAAAGGAGGATATTTCAACTTTTTCAACCACATATTGAAAAAAATGCTTATAATTTTCTCGGGTATCGTTCACTTGATCGAAAGATCATTTGACCGAAAATCAATTCGCCGAAAATCGCTTGATCGAAAGGTACATTTCGCCGAAGGGTCACTTGACCGAAAATTTTATTTCACCGAAAGGTCACTTCACCTAAAAGTTCATCTCATCGAAAAGGTCATTTGATCGAAAAGTTCATTTCACTGAAGAATTACTTCACCTAAAAATTCATTATATCGAAAGATCATTTCACCGAATGCTCAGTTCATCGAAAACTTAGAATTTTGTTGTTAGGGATCTGTTAGAGAGTGGTGCGGGTTTTTGAAAAACTGGCCACCTAAACGTTATGGGAGTGTATAAAAAATGAACTTTTAATTTCTATGAAACACCTCTCCATAAGTAGGTTTTTTGAAATATAACATTAATTATATTATATATATCTGGGTCTTTTTTATCAAATTTTTATCCTCCGAGCTCATGTTCATAGGAGTTACATAGCAAGTCAAGTAAATAATGTTCCATCTTTTACTCAACCACAAAACATTAATTTTTCGACCGTAGGCCTAGATACAAGCCATTTTAACAGATTTTAACCTTACTCCTATTCATAAGCGTTACATAATATTTAAATTAAAACATATTGCACTCTTGATCAAACCTAAAACATTAATTTTAAGGCCTTAGACCTAGATCTGGGAATTTTTAATGTTCTTGAGGTTTCTATGTAAACCTTATGAACATGAGCACGCGCGATTAAAATTTGCTAAACAGGCCTAAGCTGAGGCATAAAATTAATTATCTTTGTTTTAAAACTAAATCTTTGCGCTCTTTGTGACACGGAGAAATCAAAACTGCAATTTGAGTATGATCCCCTAACGTTTCGGTGGTCTGTCTGCCGAACTTGCACCATGCTTCAACAGATCATGTTATCAAATCCAAAGTTTTCGATAAACTCACCCTTCGATGAAATGAACTTTTAGGTAAAGAGACCTTTCGGTGAAATGAACTTTTCGATCAAGTGACTATTCGGTGAAATGTACCTTTCGATCAAGTGAGCCTTCGGTGAAATGAACGTTTCGATCAAGTGACCATTCGGTGAAATGTTACTTCCGATCAAGTGAGCCTTCGATGAAATGAACGTTTCGATCAAGTGATCTTCCGGTGAAACAATCTTCTCGGTGAAGTGATTTTCGGTCAAGTGACCCTTCGGTGAAGTAAACGTCGGGAAAATGAACCAGACCCAATTTTCTCAGTTCGCTCTTCTCACAGAATTTGCTTGAAAAATCTCCCCGTTCCGCAAAATCTGGTAAAAAGTCTAGTATCGACGAGACCGTATGCTTGAAACAAGGCAACACGGTGTTCATATTTATATTTATATGCTACAATTAATATCTCATTATTATGCTACAATTTTTTTCTTTTTACCCCCGAATATGAATTAAAATCAGCTTTGACGGGCATTAATTCGTCGAATAAATGACTTTTGTTATTGCCTGTAAAGTCATAAAAATGTTGTTAAATGAAATGTTTGTTTGTAAAAAAAAAGTAGACACTGCTTACAGAAAATATCTGAAAACATCCAGCTATCTGCACACACTATTTCTACTTTTTAAATGAAAATTTTTCACATAATTAAGAAAAACTAAAACTACTTAAATAGTTTTCCAATATTATTTTGAAATATACAGCCGAACTCACTAGAGTGGATAGCTTTGGAAACAGATAGGGCATATCCACTTTAATCGGGTGATTCATTCATTCAGTCTTGAAACTCTTTTATATGTACGTTCCAAGTGAACTGTACGAGCAAATTAAGACAAATGGAGTTAACACAAATTTCCAAGGCATCATGAGAAAAAATCAATTTTTATTTACAAGAAATTTACACCTCGGTGCTTTGACGATAATACAGAATAGAGCGTCTTTTGTTTGAGTATATTTTTTACTGAATTAGTTTATATAATTAACATAATGAAGCATGTGACATGCACCTGGTCGTCTCTATATATCCCAACGCAGTATTCATTGTCTGCGGCAAAGTCGTCAAAGTAGAAGTGAACTCAAGGAAAGATCTGTTGTTAACATCTTCGTCAACTTCATCGTCAGCTGGAGATGAAGCATCATCCATGTCGAAAGAGATTATTGTCACGTCACTTTCTCTTTTACCAGAACATCATTAATCGTTGAACAATATTCAAAATCTGAAGTCTACACGTTATTGAGCACGTAAATAGAAATGCCATTCCTCCACTTAGTCATCGATAATTTTACCATAAAACTGACAGGTCGATAACACAAAACAAATTAATTTGATTATTTACTCAATCGATGTCGCTTAACTTGGGACTTCAAAAGTCATTCACTTCGCCGGCTTATCCACAGTTCCCGGCATTCATCAGCTGAATACAGTCACATTTCGAATTACTGCAGTCAAAACTTCGTACATGCCGTCTACTTAGACTGAAATCGAAACGGGACCTCGTTCCTGCTATCCGTACTCGAAACGGGACCTTAGACTGGTGTCAAAACTTACCTCATGCATGCTATCCGTTTAGACTGGAGTCGAAACAGGACCTTAGACTGGAGTCAAAACTTACCTCGTGCATGCTTATCCCCTTCGACTGGCGTCAAAACGGGACTTCGGGCATGCTATCTGCCTATACTATAGTCAAAAAGGGAATTTGTGCATGCTATTCTCGTAAACGTTAATAAAAATGAAACCTTGCGCATGCTGTCCTCTCTTAGACAAGGCTGACAACGAGACCTCTTGCATGCTGCCCTCTTAAACTGTACTACCAATGGGATTTCATTCATGATATCCTCTTAGACCAGGTCCCAACAAAGTCTAGTACATGCTATCGTCCTAGAATGACGGGACTGAAGCATGCCATTTGCTTGGGATATAGTCAAAACAGGACCTGATGCATGCTATGCTTTTAAACTGGGGTCAAAATGTGACCTCAAGCATACCATCAGCTTAGGAGGAAATCAAAACAGGTGCGTACTAATCGTTTAAACTTGGGTTGAAATGGGAGCTCAAGCATGCCATCTGCTTAGGGTGAAGTCAAAACAGGTGCGTGCTATCCATTTAAACTGGCGTCGAAATGGGACCTCAAGCAAGCTATCTGCTTAGGATGATGTCAAAATAGGACCCGATGCGTGTTATCCATTTAAACCAAGGTCGCAATGGGACTTCAAGCATGCCATCTTCTTAGGATGAAGTCAAAACAGGACTTTGTACGTGCTATCCTTTTAAACTAGGGGTCACAGTGGGACATCAAGCGTGTCATTTGCTTAAAATGAAGTAAAAGAGGTCTGGTGCGTTCCATCTGTTTAAATTGAGGTCAAGATTGGACCTCAAGCCTGCCAGCTCCTTAGGATGAAGTCAAAACAGGACCTGATGAATGTTATCCGTTTAAACCAAAGTCAAAATATGACTTTAAGCATTCCATCTGCTTACAATGAAATCCAAAATTGGCGCGTGCTATCCGTTTACACTAAAGTCAAACTGGCACCTCAAGCATGCCATCTGTTTAGGATAAAGTCAAAAGAGGATCTCATGCGTGCTATCCGTTTAAACTGGGGACAAAACGGGACTATTCACTTAATGGGTTACTCACATTTAGCCGGTATCCACTCATGTGGGTTCGACTGTATTTCAATTTTACAGTGTCGCATTTCACTAGCACGCCTCTAATAGCAAGGTCACAAACTGGAAAACGAGTGTTTGACCATGTCATATCCTAACATGCATCTATTCCGTAAATAACGTTCAGCAGTGCTTTTCTTTTTTCCTGTGAAAAAGTGATTCTGTTCTTGAATAAACATATGACTTTGTACTCATTTTCTAAGGTATTTATTTCACAATAGAAATCTGCAAGTTTCAGTAAATATAAAAAGAAAATATGTAATTGAAATATTGCAAATAGTTCACTTAATCAGACTTTTATTTTTTGATCTGCTTAGATATACAGGTAAAAGAAATTAACCGAATTCTGTATCTCTAATTAAGCAGTGGTTTGCAACACTTTAATAATCTTGTGTTAATTTATGAAAGTGTTAAAGACTTGCAAACCAACTCGAATCAGGTCGGTTTCACTAGAGCTGGATTTATAATGAGGTTAGATGTTCAAAAGTCTCTTCTTTTAGAGTTGAACTTGAAAGATCTAAGTTATGTAATTCAGGGGAAATGCCAGAACAGGTAGATGGAAGATTTAGTTACTTATGTGTAGTTTAAAACATAAAAAGTAATTGCACCAATTTATGCGATAATAGTTAGTTATACTGAAAACCACACATTTGAAATCCCTGAAAGGACAATTTAATATGCGCGCCCACCTAGTAACGTGTGGGCCGATCTTTAACGCTGACAACAGCAGCACAACGTCGTGGCATGGACTCTATACCAAGTAATTTAAGCATTATTATACACAGCCACCTAGTAATGTGTGGGTCCACCTTTCGCTTTCACAACAACAGCAACTCGTCGTGGCCTAGACTCTACCAGGTGTTAGAAATAATACTACACACGGCCACATAGAAACGGTTCTCCTTCTGTCCTCACAATATCAGCAACACGGCGTGCCATGGAACCTACGAAAGTGTTGGAAACGCTCGGGTTTTGGTAACCTGTTTCCAGGTTACCAAAACCCGAACGTTTACCTATAAGTCCCCGTGATTTCACGATATCTGCCCATAAAGCGCCAAGAGTTGCCAGTGGTGGATTTCTGGCTTGAATGCTTTGTTTCACTTCGTTTGAAAGATGCTCAACTGGGTTCAAATCCGGAGAATGAGCGGGAAGTTCGAGAGTTGCGAACTCACTGAAGTTATTCTATAAGTAATTCTTTGCCATACAGGAACGACGAGACGGGGAGCTGTCTTGTTGAAAGAAGGCATCTTGCTGGGGGAATCAATAGCCATGAACAGGTGAAGGTAGTCGGCAAGTACTTCAACGTAGTCTTGAGCAGTGACGGTGGGCACGTCAGATGGCCCACGTAAACACTCCTCAGAACATTGCTCCGCCTCCATCTGCCAGTAACACTCAGCACTTGACAGTTGGAATACAGGGCCTCGTGTGGTCTAAGCCATCCAAGCACCCTCCTATCTGCTTGTTGTATTGAGGAACTTGATTCGTCGCATCATGCTCCGGGTTTTCAGTTTTTAGTCGTACAGTGGCGGTGGTCCTTTGACCGCTGCAGTCTCATGGCCTGGTGACATGTGTTAATAAGTGTTTCCGACGTGGAAGTCGGTTGCCATAGCTCAGTCATGCCATTGTACGTGAAGTGGTCTTTCCACAAACCTTTGTAGGTGCCTCACCGTTGAATGTCAACGTTATCCACCCTAGGGTAACTCTCAGTTCCTACGTTACGGTACAGGAAAGAGGCGTCGTCGCCTCTGCTATCGCCAACCAGCTTACAGCCACATTTCCCCCGGCGGCTTCCGGTTATGATATGATCCTGGACAGCCGAGGAATTCCCAGATGCTTGGCCGTCGCGTAGATTAAGCATTCTATTTTCTTCGCACAGACTAACTTCCTAAGATCAGAGTCACTGAGACCTCCGTGTTTATCCCGCATCGCAGTCGCAGGTAAGCTATATTGCAGGTAAGTACCTGACATATTTATAACCCGAATGGAGCTTCAGCTGACCGCATTATTATGGCGGGGTTGTGGATTGGTGAGGTGTGTACAATAAAATGTGCTTTCAGTGTACATGCAATACCTTTTTTATATACACTGCTGGCAACCCAAAATGCAACACCAAGAAGTACACGAGATAGCAAAGCCAGATTTACTGGACACATAACAACAGATACAAAGATGAAACGATTGAGCTTACAGTCCCGTGCGACTTGTGGAACACGCAGACATCAATAGTTCGTGTGGCCCCCATGGCTGGCAATAATAGCCGCTACACGCGGCGACATTGAACGAAAGAGGCTTTGTATGTGGGATTGCGGTATGTCGGTCCAGGCTGCTTCCACACGTTGCCACAGTTCATCAGGCGTAGCCGCGGGTGGTGCTTGCCGGGCCACTCGGTTTCCGATCAGCGATCAGACGTGTTCCATGGCCGACATATCGGGAGAACAGGCGGGCCACGGCAGCAGTGACACCTGGTGGGCTGCGAAGAACTGTTGCACGATGCGTGCCACGTGCGGGCGCGCATTGTCCTGTTGAAACGTGGCTGCTGGCAGCTCCTGCAGGTAAGGGAGGACTACAGGCTCCAAAACGTTGGAGATATAGTGGTGGCTCTTGAGTGTACCGGCGATGCGTACCAGAAGGGTGCGGGTGTCATATCCAATAGCGCCCCAAACCATAACGCCAGGCGACGGACCTGTATGGCGATGCGTAATGAAGGCGTCATACAGTTTCTTGCCGCGGTACCGCCGCACGCGGATCCGACCCTCTTAGTGTTGCAGGCAGAAGCGGGATTCGTCGGAGAAGACAATGTCGTGCCATTCCGTAGTCCAGGTGCGGCGTTCACCGGCCCACTGCCGCCGCACTCGCCGGTGGTGTAACGTCAATGGTAATCGGAGCAATATGCGCCGTGCGACAAGTCTCCGCTTCTGCAGAAGACGTCGAATGGTACGTGCTGACACAGGTTCTTGCGCAAAACACCCTAATTCCTGCCCTAACGTTCGTGATGTGGCGGGGCGAGCCGTCAATTCCCGCCGCACAGCATGCCGGTCCTTTCCTTCGGTGGTGTGCCGCAGCCGCGGCAATCGCTCACGTCGGTCCGTCCGTCCCTCCTGCACCCACCGAATCCATGCTGGCCTCACTGTGGCTGGATGTCGTCCCACACGGGCACCGATGTCTCGGTACGATAAAGCGCTGTCGCGATAAGCCACTATTCGTCCTCTGTCGAAATCCGAAACGTGCTGGAATGACTGCCGTATTCTGCGACGAGGCATCAGGAAGCTTCCCACTCACAGGTCCGGCAGCATAACACACTTCCACTACTTACACCCCGCGTTCTGTGCACCCTTCTTATAGTGCTTCTTGGTGGCGTGTCGAGCGCACATGGTTTGCATATGCCCTGCAATGCTAATCGTTTGCATGTCCTCTCGCTGGCGACGCATGCTGCGAATTTCCGGCCAATCGGATGCTTCCTTCTTGGTGTTGCATTTTGGGTGGCCAGCAGTGTATATTAAAATAGTAAAACGTACAAATATTTCGAAGCTTGTACACTGAGGTGCCAAAATAAAACTGGCAAGGGGACTATCATTTCCATTACATGCGACCATGCGGTAAATGGCATCGTCGGCAAACGACGTGTATATATGAGACAGATATCTCCGCGAGCTCAATTAGTAGCATTTGCAGTTTAGATAGCAGCTTATCAAGATTTAAGCCATTGCGAATGTGATATGATAGTCGGCGCCAGGGAGGTGGGTTACTCCATCTCGGAAATTACCACGAAACTTGGATTTACACGGCCAACAATTTCAAGGACTACACAAACTCAGGAGGAAAATCCAGAGTGCAAGACCGCTGTGGCTGTATAAAAGCCCTGCACAAATCGTGGACTGCGGCGTCTGGCACGCATCGTGATATCCTCCCGGCGTGCAACATTGCCGCAAATATCACGCAATTCAATGTTGGGACCACTAGTGGCATCAGGGTTCGGACAGTGCAACGTTCCCTGTACTCTACGGGGTTCCTGAGCCGACGGCCGACCCGGGTGCAGTTTCTGGTCCGACGACACAAGGTTGTGCGCCTCGCCTGGACTCGAGAACACTGTCATTGGACGCAAGATGGCTGGAAACGTGCAGCTTGTTCCAACGAATCGGGGTACCGATTCGACAACTCCACGAGGGGTTGTCGAAACAACAACTGGTGTGGCGACCACCCCACGACACAATGGATCCCGCATGTCTACAAGGGACAGTGCACGACGGTGGTGGATATGTCATGGTGTGGGGTGTGTTCAGGTGGCACGCATACGTCTGCAGACTGCTCTGACGGGTGGAGGCTGCGTAATCATCCTTGGGGATCAGTTGCTCTTTTCCATGTCTCATGAAACATCTCCGACGGGTGCGACCTCTTCCAGTACAACAATGAGCCACCGCACACGTCCACAGTCGCCCGATTATGGCTGGAGAAACATTCTACGGAGTTTGGCATCCTGTCTTGACCCCCGTGCACCGGATTTAAACGCCATCGAACACATTTCGGATGCTGTTCAACGTGCCGTCAATGCTAGGAATCCTGCACTTGCGAATATTACGGAATCATGGGACGCTCTTCAGAAAGCATGGTGTGCATTGTCTGCGTAGTACTAAAGAGAGCTCGTGGAGTCCATCCTTCGTTGAGTTGCTGCCGTTATCCGATCGCAAGAGGGACCAACGCGGTGTTAGAAAGTATCCCAGTTCTTTCCGCACTTCAATGTACATGTATGTCGAATTGGTCCTTATGTCATGAGAAAATAGTACGCAATTAACTCAGCAAAAATGGCATATTTAACTACAAGGTTAAAAACCATTATTACGAAAGACAAAAATTGAAGAAAATTAACATATCAGATACATTCATAACGATGAGAATTTACATCATATTGTTAGGTCATTTAAATACCACTTAGATAAAATAAGACCAATTGTACTCAAGCTGCATAAGAGCATCGTGAAAGAAACAGCATTCCACAAACAAGATGATTGCTCTTCTTCTTCATAAAAAAGATAAAAATTCAGATATGAACAATTACAGGGCCAAATTCCTGTAATTTTTCATCCAAAATACAATATACACTGCTCGAAATAGAAATTTCCCCACTCAGAAGGAGTGAGGATAGAGGGTTGAAACTGAACATGCAAATAGAAATACATAAGGGTTTACCTTGCCGTTAATTTCAGCCAGGTTCAGTGTTTATCAGATGAGATGATGCAGCACATTGGGTACGCCTCAGTAACTGGTTGCAGCGCCGCGAACGGCAATACAGGCGTGGAAATGAGTCATACAGTCGACGGATATCATCCTGAGGAATAGAGCACCAAGCACGGTTGACTTGCTCCCAATATTCATCGAGATCGTGCTAAGGCTGATTCAACTGCAGACGACGTGCAATGTGGTCCCACAGGTTTTTGATTGGGGATAAATCGGGCAATCTTGCTGGCCATAGAACATGTTGCAAACATTGTCAGTGTACATGGGCGTTATCTTTCTGGAAAATGGGCTGTTGTAGACCATTCAGGAACGGTATCAAAATGGGCTGCATAACCTCTCTCACGTATCGTGCAGCTGTCAGTGTGCCCGTGATGCGGACAAAAGGTGACCTGCTGTCATGCGCAATAGCACCCCATACCATGATGCCTGCCTGACGGGTTGTGTGGCGGTCGCGAACAAAACCGGGATCCGTCTACTCACCAGGATGTCGCCAGATACGGATCTCTCGATCTTCAGCACCCAGACAGAAATGGGATTCATGACTGAAGACCAGTTCGCATGACTGCGGCACCATGCCAGACGAGGGCTGCGATGGCTGGCGGTCAATGGCAGTCGACGTAACGATTGCCTACTGCACAGGTTTGCTGCAAGTAACCTTCGGTTTAGAGTTCGTGTCGTTATTATGGTGACGTCCATGATCGATGACACAGCATGTCGAATATTGGCTGCAGTGATTTCTGGTGACGAACGAGCGTGTCGAACAATTCGCCAGTCCAGGCGTACTGACGTCTGTCGGACTGCACCACTGCCGCTCCGACGCACGTACGAACCTTCCTGTAGCCACTGGTGCCAACAGTTCGTGCATCCCGTTGCACATGTGTAGCGATACGACGTGTATACGAGCCCGCTTCACACAAGCCTACAATTCTACCTCTCTGAAAAGCATCCAAATGGCGACACACCAGCCGACGGCGTGTACCCGGCATTTTCGGCTTTCGCTGAATAGTTTCCCAACACAAACAACAAATCTGAAACATCCACGATACTTCCAGACCACACATTACCATCCCTGTTGCTGCTGGCACCTGTATCTCACGAACGTGGGACGTCATCGATTCCGGTTTAACATCATTTGCACAACTCGAGCGGGTACACCCTCCGTGCGATTTGCATGTTTGTAGCACACCTCCTTCTGGGTGGGGCAATTTCTAGGCCAAGCAGTGTATAAAGGATAATTTATCAACAATATACTATCGTTGTGAAAAACAATTTATAAACGTGATTTAGGCTTTAGATAATCATGCTCCACAATCGACCATCTGCGCACCGTAAACCAAAAAAACAGGAAACTACACTGGTATCCAAAAGTTAAATGCTGATCACATTTTTTCCTACAAATGAAAGAATGCGGCTAAATTTCAAAATAATCTTATTGTCAGTAAACGAATTTGACCCAAAAAGAGAAGGATGGGGAATGCCATAAAATACCGCACTAGAGTATTCTGTGTTTAACTAATCTACTCTGACGGTAAAGTGGAGTATAAAACTACGATGAAATTCTCAAGAGCAGGATCGATTGAAACATGAAACGAAATAGAGCAAAGGGTATTACATTTAAATGTACCCACTGCCTTTAGAAAACAGAGATACTGCCAGCAACCAGCCAGTGTAAGAAGTCTGAACAGAGCCCATTAAATTCTGTAGCAAGCTGAATGAACAGAACAGCAGCGTTATCACATGCCATTACGATATGATGTAAATTTTCAGCAAGTAATGAATGCATCTTCCTTCACCCCTTTTACGCTAGTGGTGAGATCTTGTAATAACACAACGAAGTAGGATTTAAACCTTGTTGATTAAAACACTTCTTCATTTCGCTCATTCATTAATCTCCTGTGATCCAGGTGATAGCTTAGCAATGTTCACATGTGTTTAACTACACCAATAAGGGAATATAATATGTGGTTTTCAGCATATCTAATTAATCAGATGTCGTTTTGAATATATCTAATAGTTAAAACTACTATGTGCAGCAACTAATGGTGTGGTAAATCTTAATAAATAAAGAATCGACTGTTCAAAGAAGGCCCTAACCAAGTGTTTTCCCTGATAAAGTGTATTGAATAACGAACATATTTTTCCGTGTGCAATGCCGTCTTCTAATCTCCCCTTTTCTTTTATTGGCAGTGAGGATCAAATATGAAGTATAAGTCTCATTAGGAAATCAGAAGTGGCTGATAAATGATAATATGAATATCTGGAGTAAGTAGGTGGTACAACAGGATTTAAAATGCTCGTATTAGGCCAGAATTGGGGACTTCTGCAGAACACAAAGTTGAAGGAAGCCTTTTGAGTTGACCTAACCATGTGCGTGTCGGAGCCTTCTGAGTTGGCCTAACCATGTGCGTGTCGAAGCCTTCTGAGTTGGCCTAACCATGTGCGTGTCGGAGCCTTCTGAGTTGGCCTTACAATGTGCGTGCCGAAGCCTTTTGAGTTGCCCTAACCATGTGCGTGTCGGAGCCTTCTGAGTTGGCCTAACCATGTGAATGTCGGAGCCTTCTGAGTTGGCCTAACCATGTGCGTGTCGGAGCCTTCTGAGTTGGCCTAACCATGTGCGTGTCGGAGCCTTCTGAGTTGGCCTAACCATGTGCATGTCGGAGCCTTCTGAGTTGGCCTGACCATGTGTATGTGTTGGAGCCTATTGAGTTAGCCTGACTATGTGTACGTCGTTCAAGAAGAAAAAATTATTCTTTCGACAAGTGTTGTATGCTAACATAGCAAGTCTTCGGCAGGATGTGGAACAAGATGCAGTCGAACTAGCCATTGGTGATAAAGACAACAAGTGCTATTTAGGCAGCAAATCTTGCAATACATCTCAACTGTAAAAGAAAGGTAACAATCATTGTTTATCTATTTTTAATGAATTAATACCATTTTGTTATGCAAGTGTGAAAGTACATCGTGCGGGTGATGGATGTGTTTGTAATAAATTAAATTTTTAAAGATCGTTCGAATTGCAGCCATTTATCACTGGGATCATTATTTTGATTTTGGTGTTTGTTTTTTGGTTTAAGTATGGAATGTCACTTTAGAAACAGTAATAACTTGAATATTTGACCAGGTATAAATAGGGTGAAAGCAAACTGAAAGATTTTGATAATCGAGTAAAGATTCTTTAGATGTTATTACAGGATTCATCAGTAATTAAAACACAAGCATATTCACTTTATAACCTTTTGTCGGTGGTGTAATTCGAAACCACGTCTTTCTACTCCGGAGCTGCTCTTCTACCAACTGAACTGCGTCGATCGGCATATCGCTGCTTCACTGTTGATTTGACTTATGTGTCACCTCCAGAGATGGAAACGGGTCACGAGTCACCGGGTCGACATTTTCTTGTGGGTCAAAGTGTTCCTGACCTGATTTCAACCCGGTTTCATTTCCGTTTTATTTTTGAATAGAAAAAAAAGATATTTCAAAGAACCCTTCAGAGGTCTTTGAAATAATACTTCAGAGCTGCAGTGTATGATCCAGGAACTTGTGAAAAATGAACTTTCAGAAGACAAAACTGATGTGCAGTGCTTTTACAGGGAATGAAGATTTATCAATTGATGGGGAAAAGCTGGGGATAACCAATGCCTACATTTACCTTCGGCAGCAGATATGAAGCGAGAGTCACATTGATGAAGAAATTAATTGGCGTATAAAACGTGGTTGGAGAGCTTTTTGGAAGAAACAGTACAATATTTAAGAACAATATGCCATTTTGTCTTAAAAGAAAAGTGTAATTAATGCATCCTTCCAGTGCTTACGTAAGCAGCTAAGACGTGGACCTTAACTAAAAAAGACATACAAAGACTGCAGAAGCATGGAGAGATGTATGCTAGCTGTAACTAATAAAGGTAAAAAGAGAAACTCGGGCGTAAGGAAAATAACAAGAGTGGAAGACATCACGATCGCAGTAAAATCCCAAAAATGGCAATGGGCTAGACATACCCAGGAGAACGGACCACTGATGAACAACTGAAATTTTAGACTGGATTCCAATGGACAGGAAAAGACCCAGAAGAAGACCACGTGGGAAGTGGGTGGATGGGGAGACTGGCCCAATACAGTCCGTTGTGGAACAAACGTGGACAGACTTTCATACAGCAGTGGATTGATAATGATTGACAATGATGATGACGATGATGATATGTTCGAGTTTATAGCTCAAAGCAGATTTCTTCGGGTCAGGTCCAATTATGTGACGGCCGGGTTCGGGTCGGGTCCGGGTCCAAAATTTTTAACCCGTTTCCAACTCTGGTCACCTCAGTTGTACGTCATCTACGTCGTTCTACGTAGTACGTTACGTCATCCAACCCTTGAAAAAGGTTGGAGCACGGAATCGCAGGTTTCGGATTAGCCGACAGTTTCGCTTGAAGAACCATCTTGTTGAAGAAGAATTAATTTTATTAACTGCGTGCGTTGTGTGGAAGACTCATCGGCACCCCGGTGGCGTAGTGGTGTATAATCGCTGGCTTATGACGATTTGTCCGAGGAGGGTCCCGGTTTGAATCCCTGTGAAGCACGGTAGTTGTGTTTGTCTTAAGGCACTGGTTCTCTCCCTTACCTGGAACCTGGAAGCATTGGCCCTAATTTAGGGACGGGCAACTGCTCATAGCGCACTGAGTTGCTCACGGCGGTCGATAGACCTTCAATCTAAAAAAAAAAAAAAAAAAGACTTATCACCCAAACTTTTCAAACCTAACGTTCAGGAGATTCACTTTCGTTCGGGCGTCATTATAAAGTCTAACCTTTTGCCGTTGGTGGGATAAGAACCGACGTCTTACTCCGGAGCGGCTGTTCTGCCAACTGAACTACGTCGGCAGGCTTCTCGCCAATTCATTGTCGAATTGACAAGTGCGTCACCTCAGTAATGCGTCATTTAAATCATGTCACGCAGTACCTTACACACTCGACAAAATGAGTAGTAGCGTCTCTGACGTACCACAGAGGTAAAGCACGTGTCAAGACGACAAATCTGCAGCAATGCATTCTGTCCGTGTAGCTTAGTTGGGAGAGCAACTTACTCCGGAGTGAGGGGGCGCGATTTCGATCTCCGTCATAGACAAATTTGTATTTTCCCATTGGCCCCCGAATTTACAAATGGATGCACTGGCAGTTTGGTTCTTCGAAAAAATGCGTGATGTTTGTTCCACACATCGTCTGGAGTTAATGGGGAAAAAAATTGAAAGAGAGATGATGTGACGTACTAAAGAGGTAAAACACGTGTCAAGCGACAAATCTGCAGCGATACATTCTGTTCATGTAGCTTAGTTGGGACAGCAACTTTCTCCGGAAGGAGGGGACGCGGGTTAGATCCTCGTCAGGGGCAAATATGTGTTTTCACACGTCAGCGATATGTAGTCGCTTTTCTGGTTTTTGAGAAAAAAAAGTGCCAATCCAGTGCATTGTTGCTAACTTCCAAAAAATCTAATTTTTGTTTGAGGGTTTAGCGACCACCGGGAACAACTGGATGGGCTATTAGCAGTTGCCCGTCCCTAGATTATGGACACTGGCTCGAGGGAAGTGAAAGAGCCAGGGCCGTAAGGCAAACACAATATCCGTGCCTCATCGGGATTCGAACCCGGACCCATCTAGGACGAATGGTCAGCAGCCAACGCTCAGATCACTGCGCCACCTGGGCGGCCCTAGTTCTTTCAAAGATAAAGAGTAAATATATTAATAGATGTAGTCTGAGGCCAATTATTATTATTAATAGATTCAATTGGTGGCTATTCATTCGAATCGGACTGGGCTTGAGCCATGCACGAAGTGTGAATGGCAGGGGAGGATCCATAATTTTCGTGAGGGGAGGGGAGCAAGTGTCGGAAATAACCGGGGATCTTTTTGATATTTTTCCTCAAAATGAAAAAGTGTTCTTGGTATGTCTATAAATTCTTCCAATTAATTAAGGAAAGTAATATACTTTTATGTAATATTTTTTTATCGGAGGTTTAACGACCACAGTGAGCAACTCAATGAGCTATAAGCAGTTGCCCGTCCCCAATTTAATGCCACTGGCTCCAGGGAAGGAAGAGAGCCAGTGCCGTAAGACAAACACAACATCCATGCCTCATGGGATTCGAACCCGGACCCCTTTCGAACGAAGGATCAGAAACCATCGCTTAGACCACTGCGCCACCGGCGGCTATGTAATACTTCCTTTCACGAAAAAATGTTCAATTTGTTATTAAAATCGAACAAATAGAAGCTTTTCCTTGGTCTGAGAGGAGGGCGCGCCTCCCCGCGCTTCCATCCCCCTCTGGATCCGCCCCTGGTGAATGATGGAGATGGGCAATTCTTGTTACCTTTTGATTCTTATTGCGTAATTAAACCCAGGAACAAATAAAAGCGAATGGATCATATTTTGTGTGTGTGTGTGTGTGTGTGTGTGTGTGTGTGTGTGTGTGTGTGTGTGTGTGTGTGTGTGTTTTAGTTTGAGAGTGCAAAGTGCTTTTTTTAACTGCCGATGTGCTTTTAGGTTTGGCAAAGATAAAAAAAACGAAAATTTCTCCAGCAGGAGAGAAAATTAGTTGCAATTTGTCGAATACTCATTGTACATTCTGAAATGTAGAGTGTAAAAACAGTATAAGCGTATTGATGGGAAACAAGGAGGGTTCTTCACCCCAATACTCTGCTGCGTTGAAAGAGAGACGTGCAAAAGAGAGAAAAGAGCAGAGAGAGATTTAAACCTGATCTCGTAAACGACGGGAGGTCATCGGCCTGGGCAAAATCACTGGCGCCCTAAAGTTTTGTCATTTTGAAATGTGGATTCCTGGCGGACATCCCCCGAGACGGCTGGGGTCTCAGAGCAGACGTCGTTGCAAAGGACGTTCACACAAACATTTGGTCAGACCAGTCGGCGACAACGGACCGTTGGTGAAACCAGCTTCTACTCATACATGTACACACACGATCAAAGGAGGCAGAGAGGGAAGAGACACAGAATCGGAAGTTCTGGTAACATCGTCTGCGCGGCATGCTCCCAGACAGATATGCAAATTTCCGTTCTTCAGAAACAGCTGAAGTGGCAAATGCAACAAAAACAGGAAAGGCCTCATCTTCGACATTACCTCTGCGACACATTAACTTTACAAGAACGAGTTGGTCGTGAGTTAATGGACACGAGTAAAATCGCATTTTCATGTACATCGTCCTAGAACAAGGAACTTTTTTTTTTTTTTTGGTTTTGGCATCACTAGAAAAAGTCAAGACCCTTCTATGAAAAAACAAGTCTGTGTTCTTACGGAAATTAAAAGAACAGCAAATCAATCTTCGCCTCCATTTTTTGTTTCGTCCGAAATGGGAAATACATACAGTCGGCAAAAGAAGTATTTACACATCTACATTATTTTGCATAAATAAAAGTGGAAAGCAGTTGAAATGAAATATTTTTGACCATTGGATTACTTTCTTTTTCACTAATCACAAGAAATACATATATAACAAATTAAAATCTTTATTTTTCACGCCAAAAAAGTATCTGCACACATAACGCTCTGTTTTAAAGCAGCTAAACATTACATTATGCCAATTGAGAACAAACGAAAGTCTCGCACTGTTTAAAAGACGCGTTATAAGATATTTAGAGCAGCAATTTAGTTAGTGTCTTCTGTCATGGCTCCGAAAAAGTGCGAATTTTCTATTTCAGTGGGTAGAGGATTAAAACTCTTCATGACTGGAGATTAAGTTATTGCGAAATTGGTAAGAAATATAACGTATAAGTTTTTCCGCGCGGGCATCGAATCCCGTCCCCCTCACTCCGAAGTAAGTCGCTCTCCCAACTGAGCTACGCGGACATGTGCTCTCACTGCTATCGGCCTTTATCTCATGGGCGTCCTGTGGTCCAGGCACGTCACATCTCCCCCTCCCCCTACCCTAGAGAGGGCCGGGACCATGTGTCGCTGCAGGCAGTCATCCCATGAAGAAAGCGCATTTGAGAAATCCCAGACAATTTGGTGTGTGGAACGTAACGTCACACTGATTTATTTTCTCGAAGCACTGAAGATGGGTTTCTCATTTTTCCTGTCTCGCTGTGTGGAAAGAACATCACATCAATGCGAGAAACTTAACAGCCTGGTCATCCTGGAAGTTCGGGTGCCAATATAACGTTACATGTTTGCCCGCGCCAGTCCGTGTCCCCTCACTCCGGAGTAAGTCGCTCTCCCAACTGAGCTACGCGGATATGTGCTCTCACTGCTATCTGCCTTTATCTCATGAACTTCCTGCGGTGCAGGCAAGTCACAAAAGTTAAAGTTGAACTTTTGTAGTGTTCGGTACGTAATAAAAAAGAAAAAAGAGAGTGGTAGTACAAAGAATAAATTGCGATCTTGGCGTCCGAAGAAGCTGAATGCAATGCAGCAGAGGGTCACCATTCGGAAAGCATAAAAAAAAACTCTGCGTAGGTGTAGGTGCTCGAGAATTGGCTACTGATGTCGCTCGCTTCAACAAAGGGGACCATAGTAAGTTTTCCAAACTATTTGTAATATTCTTAAAGATGCACATATTCGAGGCAGGACACTCAGAAAAACTGTTTATATCAGTGAAACAAATAGGCAGAAATCACTTGAGTTTGCCAAAGCTTATGTCAGCAAACCAGCAGTTTTGGCAAAATGCGATATTTAACTACGAAAGCAAGTTTAATATTTTTGGTTCGGAAGGTAGGAAATATGTGTGGCGAAATCCAAACAATTCCCTTGAAACAAAAAATGTAAGACCAAATGTAAAACGTGGCGGTGGTCATGTAATGATATGGGGATGCATGGATTTTAATGGAGTTGGCAATATGGGCTTTACTGAAGGTAATATGAATGCAAGACAATATATTGATATATTGCAAGATAATTTATTGGCCAGTGCATCAAAATTGGGAATTGCGGATTCATTCTATTTACAACAGGACAACACTATATCAATAAAATTCGTGCTGCATGTATTAGTATTAACGACTTCCGTCTAGTTGCACGATAAAATAAGTTAAAACTACATTGAAAGTTAAAACTTTATTAAAAGCATTGACACACATTAGGCCTTTCGGGCATTACTATACGCCCATCTTCAGATGGTAAAATTAGACCGTCCATCCAAGTATATATAGGTAACAGGTAAGAGGCCAAAATTAAAAGAAAATTTACATATCAGTCTTGACATAATGGTCACGGTTAAAAAGTCTCCAGTTCCAAATTAAGTGACTAGGTGGAAGAGGAAGAGATGTTGCTAGGGCCCTGGAATTTGGCGAGGGGAGCCGTCATTACAACAGGAGTCGCCCAAATTGTAAATGTGCAGGCTCTCCAAAAATAACAAATTGGTTTCTTTTTTTTTTTTTTTTTGATTGGAGGTTTAACGACCACCATGAGCAACTCAATGGGCTATAAGCAGTCGCCCGTCCCTAATTTAGGGTCACTGGTTCCAGGGAAGGGAGAGAGCCAGTGCCGTAAGACAAACACAACATCCATGCCTCACCGGGATTCGAACCCGGACCCCTGACGGACGAATGATCAGAGGCCAGCGCCTTAGACCACTGCGCCACCGGGGCGGCCAAATTGGTTTCAGTAGAGGCTGAAGAGGTAATAATTGCTTTGTCCGATTGTGGAACGTGTAACTACGTTCCACAATGGGACGAAGCAATTATTGTCTCTATATTTGTGGAACGTTTAACTACGTTCCACATGTGTAGCAATTATTATCTCTATATTTGTGGAACGTGTAACTACGTTCCACAATGGGAAGAAGCAATTATTATCTCTTCAGCCTCCACTGAAACCAATTTGTTATTCTTGGACAGCCTGCACTTTTACAATTTGGACGACTCCTGTTGTAACGACGCCCCCCCCGTCAAATTCCAGGGCCCTGGCAACATCTCTTCCACCTAGTCACTTAATTGGGAGCTGGAGACTTTTTAACCGTGACCATTATGTCAAGACTGATATGTAAATTTTCTTTTAATTTTGGCCTCTTACCTGTTACCTATATATACTTGGATGGACGGTCTAATTTTACCATCTGAAGATGGGCGTATAGTAATGCCCGAAAGGCCTAATATATGTCAATGTTTTTAATAAAGTTTTAACTTTCAATGTAGTTTTAACTTATTTTATCGTGCAACTAGACGGAAGTCGTTAATACTAATAGCAAGACAACAATCCTAAACATACAGGCAATGTGATAAGATCGTGGTTGCTTTATAAAGTGAAAAATAAACTGAAAACACATCTATAATCACCAGACCTCAACCCCATTGGTAATTCGTGACATTTGTTGGATTTCCAAGTGAGGAGAAGGAAATTTTCAACAAAACAGAATTTACTGTAGAAAGGCACTCAGCGAAGAATGGCTGAAATTTAATGTAGAAACAACTTAGCAGAATCAATGCCCAGGCGATGATTCTGCTAAGCTGTTTTTACATTGAATTATATCATCATCATCATCAACATTGTCAACCATTATCGATCCACTGCTGGACGAAGGTATCCCCAAGTTTCCTCCACAACGGTCTGTCTTGTGCCAGTCTCCTCCATGTCACTCTCGCATACTTTCGAATTTCATCCACCCATCGCCCATGTGGTCTTCTTCTGGGTCTTTTCCTGTCCCTTGGAATCCAATCTAAAATTTCGGCTGTCCATCGATGGTCTGTCCTTCTGGCAGTATGTCCAGCCCATTGCCATTTCAGGGATTTTACTCTGACCATGATGTCTTCCACTCTTGTCATTTTTTGGATCCACGAGTTCCTCTTCTTATCTCTCCTGGTTACACCAAGCATGCACACCTCTCCATGCTTTTTTGAGTTGTCTGCAGCCTTTGTATGTCTCTTTTAGTTAAGGTCCACGTCTCTGCACCATACGTAAGCACTGGAAGGATGCATTGATCAAACACTTTACTTTTAAGACATAATGGCATATTGCTCTTGAAAAGTACGCTGTTTCTTCCAAAAGCTCTCCAGGCAAGTTTTGTACGCCGATTAATTTCTTCATCAATGTGACCCTCACTTGATATCTGCTGTCCAAGATAAAAGTACGTGTCTGTTATCGCCAGCTTTTCTCCATCAATCGATAAATCTTCATTTCTTGTAAAAGCATTGAACATCACTTTTGTCTTCTGAAAGTTCATTTTTAATCCCACTCCTTTTCGCTTGTCAGCAAGTTCCTGGATCATACTCTGCAGCTCTGATGGGGTAGTCCCTTGTCAGCAAGTTCCTGGATCATACTCTGCAGCTCTCATGGGGTAGTTGCAAAAATGACTATGTCATCAGCAAAACGAAGGTGGGTTAGATAATCTCCATTAATTTTTATCCCTTTGTTTTCCCAGTTCAGTGATTGAAAGACATTTTCCAATGTGGCATTAAAGAGCTTCGGAGATATGGTGTCACCTTGTCTCACTCCCTTTCCAATTTTAATGTGTGTGGTATTTTCAAACAGTCGAATCTTTGCACTTGCATTTTCATAGATGTTATTAATAATATTAATGTATGCATTTTCAATACCGCAGGCTTTCAGAGCCATTGTAACTGCTGATGATTTCACCGAATCAAAGGCTTTTTCATAATCGATAAAAGCCATACACAATGGAAGTTCATATTCCCTCGCTCTTTCAATTAGTTCTCTCAGTACGTGGATATGATCTATTGTGCTATAGCCACTTCTGAATCCAGCTTGTTCTTTTGGTTGAGCCATGTCCAATGTTACCTTCAAGCGGTGTGAAAGAACTTTAGTGAAGATTTTATAAACCACTGATAGGAGGCTGATAGGTCTGTAGTTCCTGAGATCCTCAATGTCACCTTTTTTATGTAGCAGGATCATTGTAGCGTTGTTCCAATCCTCAGGAATATTCCCTTCATTAAGGCATCGAGTGAAAATTTGGGCGAGTACTGCTTCGATTTCTCCACTTGCTTCTTGTATGATGTCTACAGTAATTCCATCTTCTCCTGGAGCTTTTCCCCGTTTCATGTTCTTGATTGCATGTGCAACTTCTGCTGGGAAGACTGGAAGAACTCTGGTACTGGTACCTTTCATGATGCCTGGAGTACATGTATCATCCCTTTCATATAATTTGGAGTAGAAATCTTTCACTCTTGTCAACATTGTGCCTCTATTTCTTGTTACAGAACCATCTTCTTTTCTCAGTGCCATAATTTGTTTTCTTCCCTTACTGAGATGTGCCTTTGCTATCTTTAGGCTTTGGTTGTTTTCAATTGCTTTAATCACTAGTTCACAGTTGAATTTCCTTACGTCTTCAGTGATACTTTTTCCTACTGTCTTGCATAGCTCTATATATTCCACTTTGAAAGTCACATCTTCTTTAGTTGTCCTCATCTCTCTTCTTTTTTGCATCAACATTTTGGTTTTTCCTGATAATTTGTTCACATGCAACTTGTTCTTAGACCCAGCTACTTTTGTTGCTGTTTCCATAAAAGCTTTGGTTACTTTTCTGTTAACTTCAGAAATATCCACTTCTTCCGATGTTAGGCCTTCTAAAGCAGAGAATCTGTTCTTCTGTTCCAACGTGAAGGTATTATTGTGCTTTTTAAGGTTGGTTATGTCAATACATTTTGTTTGTCTTATGAGCTTGCTTCGTTCGAGTTTAGTGTTGAGGTGCATCTTACATCTCACCAATCTATGGTCACTACCTGAGTTGAACTTGTTTAGCACACTGCAGTCTTCTATGATGAATTTGTTGTTACACATAATAAAATCAATTTCACTTGTCATCCCATTTGGATGTCTCCATGTCCATTTCCTGTGTGGCTTTTTCTTGAAAAAAGAGTTCAAGATGAAAAACCCTTCTGCCTCTGCAAACTCAACGAGAGTATTTCCACGCTGGTTTCTGTTGCCGTGACCGAATTTACCTAGTGAAGTTTCATTCTGCTGCCGTTGCCCTATTTCTGCATTTAAATCTCCCATAATTATATTCAAGTGCTGCTTACCTTTATTATTTAGATGACGAATTTCCTCATAAAAGTCTTCAATTTCTTCTTCAGGGTGGCTTGTGGTGGGTGCATAAGTTTGAATAATCTGAGCCTGGTATCTTCTTGAGAGTTGGATAACGAGTCGTGCAGCTCTGTCAGAGGACCTTTCAACTTCTACAACTTTATCCTTCAGTTTCTTGTTTATTATAAATCCAACACCACTAGTTCTACCAGTATCTGTCCCACGATAGTAGAAGAGATGTCCACTTTTCAGTTCAATGAGATCTTCTCCTTTTCTCCTTAATTCACTTAGCCCGACGATGTCCCACTTGATCCTTTGTAGTTCCTCTTCCAATTGAAGAATCCTTGAATCAGAAGATAGGGAGCGTCCATTAAACGTAGTCAAGGTCAGCATCCCATACATATATATATATATATATATATAGGGATGTAAGGTCAGGTGATGCGTAACATCACAGCCTCTCCTTGACAAATGTCAACCCCGCCTTCTCGTTGTGCATCCTGTTCACACTAAAGGGGCTCTGACGACCGCCAATAGCGGTATAACTATACCATCGGGATTAGAGGAAATGCTATCCCACACTCACCAACCCGCTTGGCCATCGACGTGAGTTATGGCCAAACCCTCCAAAATGACTCCACAACTTAAATCTTGGCCCTCAGTCTCCGGCCGCTGGAATTTACCTGGCCAAGGCAGCGAGCGGCCAGTGCGACATGAAGGCAGAGGGTGCTAAGAATCCCCGGAGGACCGGACTAGGCTGCCATCTGATGCTGACCTTGGCTACGTATAATGGACGCCCCCTATCTTCTGATTCAAGGCTTCTTGAATTGGAAGAGGAACTACAAAGGATCAAGTGGGACATCGTTGGGCTAAGTGAAGTAAGGAGAAAAGGAGAAGATCTCATTAAACTGAATAGTGGACATCTCTTCTACTATCGTAGGACTCATACTGGCAGAACTAGTGGTGTTGGTTTTATAATAAACAAGAAACTGAAGGATAAAGTTGTAGAAGTTGAAAGTTCCTCTGACAGAGCTGCACGACTCGTTTTCCAACTCTCGGGAAGATACCAGGCTCAGAATATTCAAACTTATGCACCCACCACAAATCATCCTGAAGAAGAAATTGAAGAATTTTATGAGGAAATTCGTCATCTAAATAATAAAGGTAAGCAGCACTTAAAGGTAATTATGGGAGATTTCAATGCAAAAATAGGGCAACGGCAACAGAATGAAACTTCAGTAGGTAAATTCGGTCACGGCAACAGAAAGCAGCGTGGAAATACTCTCGTAGAGTTTGCAGAGGCAGAAGGGTTTTTCTTCATGAACTCCTTTTTCAAGAAAAAGCCACACAGGAAATGGACATGGAGACATCCAAATGTGACGACAAGTGAAATTGATGTTATTATGTGTAACAAAAAATTCGTCATAGAAGACTGCAGTGTCCTAAACAAGTTCAACACAGTTAGTGACCATAGATTGGTGAGGTGTAAGATGCACCTCAAGACTAAACTCGAACGAAGCAAGCTCATAAGACAAACAAAATGTATTGACATAACCAACCTTAAAAAGCACAATAATACCTTCACGTTGGAACAGAAGAACAGATTCTCTGCTTTAGAAGGCCTAACATCGGAAGAAGTGGATATTTCTGAAGTTAACAGAAAAGTAACCAAAGCTCTTATGGAAACAGCAACAAAATTAGCTGGGTCTAAGAACAAGTTGCATGTGAACAAATTACCAGAAAAAACCAAAATGTTGATGCAAAAGAAGAGAGATGAGGACAACTAAAGAAGATGTGACTTTCAAAGTGGAATATATGAGAGCTATGCAAGACAGTACGAAAAAGTATCACTGATGACGTATAGAAATTCAAATGTGAACTAGTAAGGAAAGCAATTGAAAACAACCAAAGCCTAAAGATAGCAAAGGGACATCTCACGGCAACAGAAAGCAGCGTGGAAATACTCTCGTAGAGTTTGCAGAGGCAGAAGGGTTTTTCTTCATGAACTCCTTTTTCAAGAAAAAGCCACACAGGAAATGGACATGGAGACATCCAAATGTGACGACAAGTGAAATTGATGTTATTATGTGTAACAAAAAATTCGTCATAGAAGACTGCAGTGTCCTAAACAAGTTCAACACAGTTAGTGACCATAGATTGGTGAGGTGTAAGATGCACCTCAAGACTAAACTCGAACGAAGCAAGCTCATAAGACAAACAAAATGTATTGACATAACCAACCTTAAAAAGCACAATAATACCTTCACGTTGGAACAGAAGAACAGATTCTCTGCTTTAGAAGGCCTAACATCGGAAGAAGTGGATATTTCTGAAGTTAACAGAAAAGTAACCAAAGCTCTTATGGAAACAGCAACAAAATTAGCTGGGTCTAAGAACAAGTTGCATGTGAACAAATTACCAGAAAAAACCAAAATGTTGATGCAAAAAAGAAGAGAGATGAGGACAACTAAAGAAGATGTGACTTTCAAAGTGGAATATATAGAGCTATGCAAGACAGTACGAAAAAGTATCACTGATGACGTATAGAAATTCAAATGTGAACTAGTAAGGAAAGCAATTGAAAACAACCAAAGCCTAAAGATAGCAAAGGGACATCTCACGGCAACAGAAAGCAGCGTGGAAATACTCTCGTAGAGTTTGCAGAGGCAGAAGGGTTTTTCTTCATGAACTCCTTTTTCAAGAAAAAGCCACACAGGAAATGTACATGGAGACATCCAAATGTGACGACAAGTGAAATTGATGTTATTATGTGTAACAAAAAATTCGTCATAGAAGACTGCAGTGTCCTAAACAAGTTCAACACAGTTAGTGACCATAGATTGGTGAGGTGTAAGATGCACCTCAAGACTAAACTCGAACGAAGCAAGCTCATAAGACAAACAAAATGTATTGACATAACCAACCTTAAAAAGCACAATAATACCTTCACGTTGGAACAGAAGAACAGATTCTCTGCTTTAGAAGGCCTAACATCGGAAGAAGTGGATATTTCTGAAGTTAACAGAAAAGTAACCAAAGCTCTTATGGAAACAGCAACAAAATTAGCTGGGTCTAAGAACAAGTTGCATGTGAACAAATTACCAGAAAAAACCAAAATGTTGATGCAAAAAAGAAGAGAGATGAGGACAACTAAAGAAGATGTGACTTTCAAAGTGGAATATATAGAGCTATGCAAGACAGTACGAAAAAGTATCACTGATGACGTATAGAAATTCAAATGTGAACTAGTAAGGAAAGCAATTGAAAACAACCAAAGCCTAAAGATAGCAAAGGGACATCTCAGTAAGGGAAGAAAACAGATTATGGGACTGAGAAAAGAAGATGGTTCTGTAACGAGAAATAGAGGCACAATTTTGACAAGAGTGAAAGATTTCTACTCCAGATTATACGAACGGGATGATACATGTACTCCAGACATCATGAAAGGTACCAGTAGCAGAGTTCTCCCAGTCATCCCAGCAGACGTTGCACATGCAATCAAGAACATGAAGCGGGGAAAAGCTCCAGGAGAAGATGGAATTACTGTAGACATTATACAAGAAGCAAGTGGGGAAATCGGAACAGTACTCGCCCAAGTTTTCACTTGATGCCTTAATGAAGGGAAGATTCCTGAGGATTGGAACAACGCTACAATGATCATGCTACATAAAAAAGGTGACATTGAGGATCTCAGGAACTACAGACCTATCAGCCTCCTATCAGTGGTTTATAAAATCTTCACTAAAGTTCTTTCACACCGCTTGAAGGTGACACTGGACATGGCTCAACCAAGAGAACAAGCTGGATTCAGGAGTGGCTACAGCACAATAGATCATAGCCACGTACTGAGAGAACTAATTGAAAGAGCGAGGGAATATGAACTTCCATTGTGCATGGCTTTTATCTATAATGAAAAAGCCTTTGATTCGGTGAAACCATCAGCAGTTACAATGGCTCTGAAATCCTGCGGTATTGAAGATGCATACATTAATATTATTAATAACATCTATGAAAATGCAAGTGCAAAGATTCGGCTGTTTGAAAATACAACACACATAAAAATTGGAAAAGGAGTGAGACAAGGTGACACCATATATCCGAAGCTCTTTAATGCTTTATTGGAAAATGTCTTCCAATCACTGAACTGGGAAAACAAAGGGATAAAGATTAATGGAGATTATCTAACCCACCTTCGTTTTGCTGATGACCTAGTCATTTTTGCAACTACCCCATCAGAGCTGCAGAGTATGATCGAGGAACTTGCTGACAAGAGTAAAGAAGTGGGATTAAAAATGAACTTTCAGAAGACAAAAGTGATGTACAATGCTTTTACAAGAAATGAAGATTTATCGATTGATGGAGAAAAGCTGGAGATAACAGACACGTACTTTTATCTTGGACAGCAGATATCAAGTGAGGGTCACATTGATCAAGAAATTAATCGGCGTACAAAACTTGCCTGGAGAGCTTTTGGAAGAAACAGCACAATTTTCAAGAGCAATATGCCATTATGTCTTAAAAGAAAAGTGTTTGATCAATGCATCCTTCCAGTGCTTACGTATGGTGCAGAGACGTGGACCTTAACTAAAAGAGACATACAATGGCTGCAGACAACTCAAAAAAGCATGGAGAGGTGCATGCTTGGTGTAACTAGGATAGATAAGAAGAGGAACTCGTGGATCCGAAAAATGACAAGAGTGGAAGACATCATGATCAGAGTTAAATCCCTGAAATGGCAATGGGCTGGACATACTGCCAGAAGGACAGACCATCGATGGACAGCCGAAATTTTAGATTAGATTCCAAGGGACAGGAAAAGACCCAGAAGAAGACCACATGGGCGATGGGTGGATGAAATTCGAAAGTATGCGGGAGTTACATGGAGGAGACTGGCACAAGACAGACCGTTGTGGAGGAAACTTGGGGAGACCTTCGTCCAGCAGTGGATTGATAATGGTTGACAATGATGATGATGATGATGATGATATATATATATATGCTACTAAGTAGATACAGTAATAAAAAAATTTTAACAAGTACTAAAACAACATAGAAAATTTCAAAGCCCAACAGGCATGAGTAAAAAAAGAAAATAAAGTAATAGCAAACCTGAATGTAGAAAGTGTCGAGAATGCCGAGCCTTGGCTTTATCAAGGACCAGCAAAACTCTGCATTTTCTCACTTGCACAAAGACCTAGTTGGAAATGGGTTTCTGCAAAGCCATAGATGCAAGTTTAATGCCCACCAATTTTTTTTTTTAGCACAACCTCCTTAGAGTTGCATAAAGAATAATTTAGTTAAAGTTTTTGCATGCATCTATAACTTTCCTGGCCCAACCCACACTCGTCATCTTCCACAAAAAACAGAAAAACGATTACAAAAGCACAAGTTGTGAGAGGGTCTGAAAAAATCTTCAGAAATATTCAGTTAAAACACGTTGCTGAGCAACCAAGCCTCCTGAGAGAGAATCTGAACTTTAATAACAGTACTAAAAGTACTACAAAGTCCTATTCTTTGTGGTGAAAAAATGCTTTTCCTAAAACGCCATAAAATAAAAAACAAAAGAATAAAAATTTTCAACAGAGTCATGAGAGTAAACAGGATTTTTGTACCCACTACTTACGCAAAAAAAAAACGGACATCACAAGAAATAAAAAAATAATAAAAATTTTAAAATATAGCTTTGGAAAAATTATATGAAGTTAACAAATAGTTGCATGATTTACAAAAGTTTAAAAATTGATTAAAAATAAAATAAAAAATAAATAAAAAGTAAACTAGGTATTCTCTCACTAGAATAACTAACCTAAAAATGGTAAAACTTACGTTTTAAAAAAATAGGTACTGGTAATATCTGTGGAAGTACACTAAGGTAATTAAATACCTATAAAAGTTATTAAATACACTACAAGTGTATTTGATAATATTTTTCAAGTATTCTGGAGAGTTATTCTACTCAATCTGGACAAGCAGGATTTCATTCTTATTTGTGTAATTCTCTTGGTAGAAATTTAACGGGCAGAGTCTTTTTCTGCGGCGAAGATTTAGGAACCTCCCCCACCACCCCCTTCTTCTAAGGAAGCGGCGAGGAGTGTGGTCGGCCATTTTTCTGGGACTCTTTTGCAGGGGAAGGGCATGGTAGGTAAGCTCTAATCTTTGTGCATGTACTTTGTTCTTTCTAGAAATATTTCTGAACTTTCAAAGCAAACATTTTCTATTTTCTCTCATTAGGCATTAGGTGCAATCAGTTTTACTAACTTTATGAGTTTTTCTCCTTCACTTAATTTGGAAATTATGCGTGTTTTTTGAGCACTTATTTTTGGGTAATTAGCCGTTTTATTGTACTTGTTATCAACGATGCTTTCTCATTGTTGGTAGGAACAAAAAACTACTTTATTATACACTTAAAGCACTCCTGGAATATTTTGTAAATATTGCAGCTATTTGTTAACTTCATATAAATTTTCCAAGGCATCATTTTAAAATGTTTATTATTTTTTTATTTCTTGTGATGTCCGTTTTTTGCGTAAGTAGTGGGTACAAAAATCCTGTTTACTCTCATGACTCTGTTGAAAATTTTTATTCTTTTGTTTTTTATTTTATGGCATTTTAGGTAAAGCATTTTTTCACCACAAAGAATAAGACTTTGTAGTACTTTTAGTACTTTTATTAAAGTTCAGATTCTCTCTCAGGAGGCTTGGTTGCTCAGCAACGTGTTTTAACAGAATATTTCTGAAGATTTGTTTAGACACTCTCATAACTTGTGCTTTTGTAATCGTTTTTCTGTTTTTTGTGGAAGATGACGAGTGTGGGTTGGGCCAGGAAAGTTATAGATGCATGCAAAAACTTTAACTAAATTATTCTTCATGCAACTCTAAGGAGGTTGTGCTAATTAAAAAAAATTTTGGTGGGCATTAAACTTGCATCTATGGCTTTGCAGAAACCCATTTTCAACTAGGTCTTTGTGGAAGTGAGAAAATGCTGAGTTTTGCTGGTCCTTGATGAAGCCAAGGCTCGGCATTCTCGACACTTTCTACATTCAGGTTTGCTATTACTTTATTTTCTTTTTTTTTACCCATGCCTGTTGGGCTTTGAAGTTTTCTATGTTGTTTTAGTACTTGTTAAAATTTTTTTATTACTGTATCTACTTAGTAATGTGAGTTCTGAATATTCATAGCTGCTGCGTTGCGCGTCATGATCTTCAGATTGTTTTTTAAGCAATTTTAGTTTTAAATTCTTAGGTAAAAAATTTGTCTTAGACTCTGCTCTTGGGTATATATATACAGGGTGATCAGAATCGACCGCACAACAAACCTACCGAACGATTCCTCGTGGAGAAAGAAGCCGAAAACCGTTGTCCGATCAGACGTCGCATTCCGGAGATATACGCGTCTAAAGTTCGTGACGTCACATCCGGTAACGCACATGCTCGTTGCAGAGTGACGCGGATAGTTATACAGACGCGCGTATCACAAGGCAGTCAAGCCCGGTGGCGCAGTGGTCTAAGGCGATGGCTTCTGACCATTTGTCCGAAAGGGGTCAGGGTTCAAATCCCGGTGAAGCATGGATGTTATGTTTGTCCTACGGCCCCGACTCTCTCCCTTCCCTGGAACCAGTGGTCTTAAATTCAGGACGGGCAACTACTTATAGCCCACTGAGTTGCTCACGGTGGTCGTTAAATCTCCAATTAAAAAAATGCAATCAACATTTAAAAATGTGGCACGGGGTGTATATGCAAATTCGAAGGACGTGGTAGCGTGAAACCATCAGTTGTACGCCTGTGCGATACGGCAGGTAGGGATAAAAAGGGTTGGCGACGGTAGTAAGTAAGCTCATACTGCGTTGGTACATTTGACAATAGTGTGGGTAGCGATATGTCGTACAGTTTGAGAGAGTATTGTGACATGTACCTTCTATTGGGGGAATACCATGGTTCAGCATTGCGCGCAGCAAGGGCCTACAGCGAGCGATACCCAGCACGACGACACCCGGACGCCCAGGTCATACGGCGGCTTGACGCTCGAATGCGCGACACAGGCAATGTCGCACCACGTCTAAGTGTAGGCAGTGGCGCTGGACGCTCTGTGAGCACACCATCCCTCGAGAACACTATACTAGAGTTCATAGAGGAGGGGCCAAGACCAGCAGCCGCGCGATCGCGCGACAGTTCGTTGTGCACCAAAGTACCGTACTTGCCGTTCTACACGACGAAGACCTGCATCCATATCACATCACACGGGTGAAAGGCCTATTACCACAGGATTATCCTCGAAGACAGGCATACTGTGAGTGGCTGCTACAGCAACATTATGCCGATAATAGTTTCATCCGCCGGATCTTGTGGACTGATGAAGCAAGGTTTACACTGGCAGGGTATCTGCAAACGCCCATAATAGTCATGTTTGGGCATTGGACAATCCGCACGCAACACGTGAACTCGCTCACTAGATCCCGTGGGGTGTTCATATCTGGTGTGGTATTGTGGGCGATATCTTAGTGGGACCATATCTTCTTCCCGAACGTGTCACAGCTGCCAGCTATATGGTGTTATTAGGTGATACTCTGTCGGACTTACTGGAAAATGTACCATTGGCTGTTCTCAGCAATCTATGATTCCAGCATGATGAAGCACCGGCGCATTACGCTGCACATGTTCACCCGTGGCTGGATACGGAGTATCCCGGTCGATGGCTTGGCCGTGATGCTCCTGTCGCATGGCCCGCTAGATCGCCATATCTTAACCCATTGGACTTCTTCATCTGGGGTCATCTAAATGAACTGGTATATCGACGGTCTGTCAACAGCCTGTACGACCTAGTGGCCACCTTACACGCAGCCCTCACAACTGTAACCCCTGCTATGCTGCAACGCGTGCAGATGTCTATTCCTCGGCGGGCTGCAGCCTGTTCCGCACTACAAGGTGGTCGTTTTGAACACATGTTGCAATCTGACACGAATCCACGTGTTTTATTATTTGTGTTGTAGTGGTACACATCAATAAATTACATGTTTTCTGTCAAAGTTATTGGGTAAGTTATTTCTAATGTCTGTATTTTTACCGGATGTGATGTCACGAACTTTCGGCGCGTATATCTCCGTAATGCGACGTCCGATCGGAAAACGGACAACGGTTTTCGGCTTCTTTCTCTACGAGGAATCGTCCGGTAGGTTTATTGTGCGGTCGATTCTGATCACCCTGTATATATTCTTGTATTCACCATTCTATATATATATATTCTTCTATTCACCATTCATATATATGTTCGCATTTTAAAGTTCATTTTTCCTAGTTAATTTTTCACTATTCCATATATATATATATATATATTTCTTGCGATTAGTAAAAAAAAAAAAAAAGACGTGTATGGTGGGTTTATTGTAAAATTAATCCAATGGTAAAAATTATTTCGTTCCAATTTCTTTCCACGCTTATTTATGCAAAGTAACGTCGGTGTGCAAATAATTTTTGCTGCGCACTGTATATGTGGAACTAAAAATATTCTAAATAAAATAACTCCAACAGAAAATATCAACCTTTTCATTTAGATTTGGTAATAAAACGACATTTACTTTCAGCCGTAGTAATGGAACCAAAATTTTAACGCCCAGTGTAACACTGTCAGACGTGCTGATTCACGCTTAAACAACCAAAATGCGTGTATTAAAGGTTGATTCTGAAACTCTGAAAACCATACACATGCCTACAGGCTAAATATTAGCATAAAATAAAAGCAAATAAATGCACAAGCGGAATTACTCTTTATCTCGTGGGTTGTCTGTTTGTTATTTAAACCGTCCTAAGTTTTTACAAATCTAACTGGGAAATATTTCCAAAGAATTTTATAAGTGGAATTACTTTTGTATCTTATGAAATTCTGAACATTACGTGTTTATTTTTTGAAATGCACTTTTTTGCTTAGTAGAAATTAAAATAATTCTCCAAAGAGGATAATATTTCGTTTAATGAAAGTCTGGGTTTTCTAAAATGTGTTGCATAAATAAGCCAATTTCAAGTTACAAATTACTGAAAAATTCTTAAGATAAAAAATTTCCGCCTGTTAAAGCCATTATAATTTTGAGTATTCTGAAGTGGGTTTCTTTGTACAGCTTTAAAGCTTAAATTAATACGTACTTAATTCAAATTCTCGACGTGGATCAGGAACACCAAATAGAAATCGTCGCTCATTCCACGCTAATAAGTGAGTCTTGGAAAAATTCTCATCGGCCGCCACCGGGAATCGAACCCAGGGTCTTCCAGTTACGCGCCGGACATGCTACCACTGCACAACAACGGTCCCGAATTCTCCCGACTCACATGTGATTAACTACCAAACTATATGGTAGGTTGATGAGTCTGTAGAATTGGCGGCCGCTGTAGTGCAGTGGTAGCATGTCCGGCGCGTAAATGGAAGACCCTGGGTTCGATTCCCGGTGGCGACCGATGAGAATTTTTTCATGATTCACTTATTAACGGGGAAAGTGCGATAATTTCTGTTTGGTATTAATACATACACTGAGTTTGCTTTGCATTAGGAATACCTACCTAATAACGCGTTGGTCCACCTTTCTATGCAGTCACGGCTCACTGACGCCTAGGAACAGATTCTACGAGGTGCCGAACATCCTCCATGCGCATGCGCAACTTGACCCATGTCCGTTGCAGCAGCTCTGTCAGTTCACACTCATTCCGTGGAGGAGGATCAGCAGTTCTCACGCCCCGTTCAGGCATATCCCACAAATGTTCAATTGAGTTACAGTCACAGAAGTTTGGGGAGCAAGGCAATGGGGCGAATTTGCTGTCGTGTTCTTCCAAACACTCAATAGTTATACGAGCCCGATGACACCGTTCGTTGTCCTGTTGAAAGATGGTACTCTGGCCCGGGTAAACCTCCTGCAGATATGAGTGGAGATGGTCGGCTAACAGGTCCCTGTAGCGTCCACCATTCAGTGTTTGTGGGATGATAACCAATGGACCTAGAGCTTGCCAAGAAAAAGCTCCCTAGAGCAGACCGCCACTTCCACCGGACTGTTGAACCCCAACTGTGCAACCAGGGAATTGGGAGTCATACTGTTTACGCCATATGCGAATCCGACCATCAGCCTGGTGCAGAAGGAAACGGGACTCACCACTGCAGACGACTGTGGACGGTCCCTTGCCGACTTTTCTTGGCCCGTGCGAGGCGATGTTTGCAATGACTGGGCGTCATCATGGGTACTCTCGTTGGTCTCCGGCTGTGGAACCCTGCAAGGTTCGGCGCATGGTGCACGTGAAAATAGGTCGAACTGCACTGCTGTTGTATTGGTGGGGACTGTTGCACGTCGGTAACGTTGACCTGTGAAGGACGATGTCACACGTACCACCAGGGGTCCCATTTCAATCCACGTAAACAGTCCCCAAACGAGTATACCACCCCCACCAGCTTGAAAAATACCCTGCTGGCAAGAAGGATCCATCGATTCATGTGGTTTGTACCGTACTCGTATCCTGCCATCCGCATGTACCAACGTGAATCTCGACTCATCAGTCCAGGCAACATTTTCCCACATGTCTAGGGTCCAGTGGCGATGTTCCCGCGCCCATGCTAATCTTTGCACCTTGTGATGTGTGGTCAGCAGCGGTACCTTCGTGGGACGATGGCTTCTGTACCCCATAGCGAGGAGATGGTTCTGGATGGTGTGGCTGCTTACACGTTTTTGTGCACCAGCGTTAAATTGCCGAGTGATTTCTTGCACTGTGGCCTGTCTATCCGCTGTTACAATGCGAGCTAGCAGACGATGACCCCGCTCATCCACACGCTGTTGTCCACGACAGTTGGCCCCTTCAGGGGTGGTTTTATCGGATTCGATGTACTCACGGTGCACCCGTGACACAGTGGCTCGTGAAAATCCCAATGCCTGCGTGACTTACGAGATGGAGTGACCCATTTGTCGGGCCCCGACAATTTACCCACGATCAAATGAACTTAGATCCTTCGTCTTACCCATACTGCGTCCGACTCTTACTGATTCCCGTCGCATCACTCCTTATATTGTCGGATCGCTGCATACGTTATGTCGTTTCCGTTTGCAGGGCCGCCTACAGCGCCACATTTGCATAACGCCAGCTGTCTCTAATTTAATTGCTCTTCAGTGTAGATAAGATACACTCGAGGAATTTAAAGTTGTTAATAAGATACTGAACTCAGTTCCATTCAAATTGTCATTCTTATTAATACTAGTGCAAGAGGTAGATATCACCAGTTGTTTGGTCCATTTTAAAAACAAATATACTTGAAAGAGCAGATATAGTTTTTGAAAAGTCTGTTAATAGGTGTGTAACGTACCAGGAGATGTGACGTACCTTCCAGAAGGACGCACACGACATAAAGGCAGATAAGAATCAGAATAAAATGTCCGCGTAGCTCAATTGGTAGAGCAACTTATTCCGGAATGAGGGGATCCGGGTTCGAATCCTGGCGCGGATAAAAATGACGGAGAAATTCACTTCGTTATAATGGCGCCCGAACTATCCGGATGACCCGACCATTCACAATCTCGCAATGGTGTGATGTTATTTCCACACCGCGAGATAGGAAAAATAAAAGCAGCACTTCGAAAAAAAAAATAAGGGGGAGATGATGTAACGTACCAGGAGATGTGACGTACCTGCCAGAAGGACGCACACGACATAAAGGCAGATAGGAATCAGAATAAAATGTCCGCGTAGCTCAATTGGTAGAGCAACTTATTCCGGAATGAGGGGATCCGGGTTCGAATCCTGGTGCGGATAAAAATGACGGAGAAATTCACTTCGTTATAGGTGGTGGCTGTGTAAACAACCTTGAGTAAAGGATTTTATTATGAAATACAGTGAGTTAGCTTTGCATTAGGAACACCTATCTAATAACGCTTCAGTCCACCTTTCTGGGCGGTCACTGCTCGCAGACGCCTAGAAACAGGTTCTATAAGCTGTAGAACATCCTCCATGCTTCCGTTCAAGCATATACCACAAATGTTCAATTGTGTTACAGTCATGGGGGTTTGGGGACCAAGGCAATGAAGCGAATTCGTTGTCTTGTTCCTCTAATCACTCAGTAGCAATCCGAGCCCGATGACGCAGTGCGTCGTCCTGTTGAAAGATGGCACTGTGGTCCGGGTAAACCTCCTGCAGATATAAATGGAGATGGTCGGCTAACTAGCCCCTGTATCGTCCACCATTCAGTGTTTGTGTGATGAAAACCAACGGACTTGCAGCTTTCCAGGAAAAAGTTCCCCAGACCAGAACACCAACTCTATGTTGAACCCCAATTGTAAAACCAGGGGATAGGACTCCATGCTGTTTACGACATATGCGAACCCGGCCATCAGCACGGTGCGGCAGGAAACGGGACTCATCATTCAAATGACTTCCATCTGCCGAGAGTCCTTTGCCGACGTTCCTTGGCTTATGCGAGGCGTTGTTTGCAATGAATGGGAGCCATCATGGGTACCCTTGTTGGTCTCTGGCTGTGGAACCCCAGAGGAATAAAGGTACGGCGCATAGTGCTTGCGGAAATAAGTTGAACTGCACCGCTGTTGTACTGGTGGGTGAGCTGGGTGACTGTTGCACGCCGTTGCTGAGATACCAATCGTGACACCCGACAATCACCTCTCTTGGATAAACCGCGTGTGGTTGATCAATGTGAGCCCTTCTGCTGGATGTATGTGCATTTTTAATCCAGATCTGGTACACCCTTGATGCGGTAGTACCAGAGCATCCAACAAGTGCGGCTGTTTCCGAAATACTGTCGCCTGCCCTTCGGGCCCCAACTATCTGGTCGTGGTCACATTAGTTTAAGTCGCCACGTTTCCTCGTTACTAGCAAACGTTTACTGATTACGTACAGAGGATAGGTGTGCATAATTACAGTAGCTGCACGTGATGTGGATATCACGTGGTACTTCGTTATCGCTCGGAATATGTAAAATGGTTCGTAATACAAGCTAACTCAGTGTATGTACTTATTTAAAAAGTTTTAAATCTGCATACATAATTGCATTTCCAAATGCGCGGAAAAGCTGTAGAAAAGTGTACATAAATACATATGTATTTATTCATACAGTTTTGCATTCCTTAAATTTACACAGCTTTTGGGCTTTGTAAAAATAATATCTTCAGAATGCTTAGAATTGTAGTAGCTCTTGAAGAGAAATAATTCTTTACCTTTGAAATAATGAAATTTTGCTTTATGAAATGTATATCTCCGAATGCTCCAAATTCTAGTAGTTTTAAAAGACCAATATCTTTTATTCTTGAGATCCTCTCAGTAATTTGTTACTTAAAATACGTTTATTTGTATATTAATTAAAAATAACTCCACTAGTAAAGTTCTTTTACCGGCTGAAAATCTAGACAATTTTTTTTTCTCTAGAAATGCCTTTATTCGTACTGACTGAAAAATAATTCTATAAGTAAAAATATATTTCCTGATTTAAGCAGTTCTTGTTCGTGACTAGAAACGTATTAATATGAATTACATTGCTTAAAAGATAATTCTGCAAGTAGGATTTTGCAGCATATGAAATTGGGAGAGGCACTAGATTGTTACTCGAAACGTATGTTGTTGTTTTTTTCACAGTATTAATAAAGAAGTAATTCCACAAACGTTTGATTACGTATTTGTTACTTGCAACGCTAATAAGTATTTATCACTAATTCACAGCAATTTTCTCAAGAGTATAGTATAACCCGCTTATAACGAGCCCGTATTAAGCGAGATCTCGGATTTAACGAGCAAAACAGAAATGTTTGTTTCTTATGATGTTAATTCAAAGGTAGGATCCCGCTCCTATGTCCTGACCTTTGACCCCATTTCGTCCATTTTCAAAAAGGCTCGTTCCAATGTGGTAATACACGTTAGTAAAATCATGCAATGCATTGATTATGACACGCTTTCCAATATACCAGGAATCATTACTCAAGTCATTACTCAAGTTTTTTAGTCAAGTTATGAGGATAATGACTGTGGAATAAATCTCGCTCCTATGTCCTGACCTTTTATCCCATTTCGATTATATTCAACAGAACCGGTTCAATATACCTCCGGAATAACATGCTAAAGTTTTGTTGCAATCGAAGCATTTTTACGTAAGTTATGACGCATAAGGGCAATGGAATGGATCCCGCTCCTATGTCCTGAACTTTGACCCCATTTCGTCCATTTTCAAAAAGGCTCGTCCCAATGTGGTCCCCTACCGCATACTAAAATTTCATCGAAATCGAACCTTTTTTACGCGAGTTATCGTGCGGACGGACAGACAGACAAACGGACAAAGTTGGAGCATATACGCTTCTTCAACCTACGGTTGGAAAGCGTAAAAAATTGAATGAAGTCCCCGGATTTAAGGCTTTAACGACCAAAACGCTCGAAACGCCCTTACATCCAGACTAATGCGTCCGCCCGAAAACGCCCGTCTAGAGTAAGTAGGATTTCGTATCCCCACCTGTTCTTTGAATTTATACAGTCTCTATGGGATTAGCAGAAGTCACTCCCAATCCTCATTTCTGTCCCTAAAGAAATAAATAAAGCAGGCGCTGATATCTCCTAGGGGGATAATATATAACATCGCTTGCTTTCTCCATGGAAGAATGCAGTCATTGTCCCCAAGAAACGTCTGAAGGCATTTGAAAGACTACATCAAGACGAAGTTTCGTGTGGTGACCGAGTACAAATCCTATTTTTGTTAATTTGTAAAGGGGAGTGGAGAAATTCTGAAAAGATCTACAGACAGTTTCAGACGTTATGGTATTATGAGCTACACAAAATTTGAGGACTCTGATCGTTAAAGGAAGAGAAAGCTTAGGTTATCACACGCAAAAGTAACAAAACTTAATGAAATTAAATATTTACTGAGGCAGCAAAAATCTGCTGTGCACTCTCCTAGAATGGAGGAATTAAAATGGTCCATGCCACACCGGGAATCGAACCCGGACCCATAATCAGAAACCAGCGCTCAGACTCCTACGCCACTGGAGCGGGGGACAAAAGAATTCGCCGAAACTCTAATAAGCCATGTCGCCCAGGTGGTGCGATGGTCTAAGCCAGGGGTTTAATACCTATCGCCCACTTTTGTATCTTTGTTGATAGTAAAATTTCCTTACCGCCCACCGGTGCCGCAGTAACTCAGTTTAGCGAAAGTGCGAAGTAATTTTAGAGGGGAGGATGTGTAAAAAATACGTACTTAAATTTTTCTTCTTATTTATACACTGCTGGCCACGCAAAATGCAACACCAAGAAGGGCACGAGATAGCAAAGCCAGATTTACTGGACACATAACAACAGATACAAAGATGAAACGATTGAGCTTACAGGCCCGTGCGACTTGCGGAACACGCAGACATCAATAGTTCGTGTTGGCTCCCATGGCTGGCAATAACGGCCGCTACACGCCGCGGCATCAAACGAAAGAGGCTTTGGATGTGGGCTTGGGGTATATCGGTCCAGGCGGCTTCCACACGTTACCACAGTTCATCAGGCGTAGCCGCGGGTGGTGTTTGCCGATCAATGACCAGACGTGTTCGATGGGCGACATATCGGGAGAACAGACGGGCCACGGCAGCAGTGACACCTGGTGGGCCGTGAAGAATTGTTGCACGATGCGTGTCACGTGCGGACGCGCATTGTCCTGTTGAAACGTGGCAGCTGGCAGGTCCTGCCGGTAAGGGAGAACTACAAGCTCCAAAACGTCGGAGATGTAGCGGTGACTGTTGAGTGTACCGGCGATGCATACCAGAGGAGTGCGGGTGTCATATCCAATTGCTCCCCAAACCATAACGCCAGGCGACGGACCGGTATGGCGATGCATAATGCAAACGTCATACAGTATCTCGCCGCGGTGCCGCCGCACGCGCGGATCCGACCATCGTGGTGTTGCAGGCAGAAGCGGGATTCGTCGGAGAAGACAATGTCGTGCCGTTCCGTAGTCCAGGTGCGGCGTTCAACGGCCCACTGCCGCCGCACTCGCCGGTGGTGTAACGTCAATAGTAATCGGAGCAATGGGCGCCGTGCGACAAGTCCCCGCACCTGCAGATGACGTCGAACGGTACGTGCTCACACAGGTTGTTGCGCAACACACCCTAATTCCTGCGTTAACGTTTGCAAATGTGGCGGTGTGAGCCGTCAATGCCCGCCGCACAGCATGCCGGTCCTCTCGTTCGGTGGTGTGCCGCAGCTGCGGCAATCGCTCACGTCGGTCCGTCCGTCCCTCCTGCACCCATCGAATCCGTACTCGCCTCACTGTGGCTGGATGTCGTCCCACACGGGTGCCGAAGTCTCGGTACGATAAACCGTTGTCGCGATAAGCCACTATTCGTCCTCTGTCGAACTCCGAAACGTGCTGGAACGACTGCTGTATTCTGCAACGAGGCATCAGGAAGCTTCCAACGCACAGGTCCGGCAGCACAACACACTTCCACTACTTACACCTCGCATTCTGTGCACCCTTCTTATAGTGCTTCTCTGCGGCGTGCTGGGCGCACATGATTTGCATGTCCTCTCGGTGGCGACGCATGCTTCGAATTTCAGGCCAATCGGTTGCTTCCTTATTGGTGTTGCATTTTGGGTGGCCAGCAGTGTGCTTAATGAATGTTTATACATAGATAGTTTCAATTTAATGAATTTCTGCATCTCCATTGAGTATCGATGCGCCTACTAGTGCGGGAGCTGCTGATCTACATGATTAATAAAACGTGTTTTGTGTTATCCTCAACATTCTGTATTTACGGATTACCTTGTTTTAATTATTATCTATATTCACAGTTTAGAGATGCAATTGACAAGTAAATTGCAAAAGCATGTTTTAAAAAGTCAAACACGCGAAGTTGTTAGCAATGTATTCGATATATGGCGGAAGAACAAAATTTGTAACAACGGACGAAAACCCCCACCACCCACCATGAAAGCTTGAATCGCCGACTAGCGGGCGGTAGGGACCAGGTTGACGGCCACTGGTATAAGCGCTGGCTTCTGACTATTCGTCCAATGTAGGCTCGGGTTCGAATCTTAGTGAAGTACGGATGTTGTATTTGTCTTATACAGCCCTCTCTCTCTCTCTCTCTCTCTCTCTTCCTTGGAACCAGTGGCACTAAATTAGGTACGGGCGACTGCTTATAACCCATGAAGGTTGTTTTTTTTTTGTTTTTGTTTGGAGGTTTAACGACCTCCGTGAGCAACTCAATGGGCTGTAAGCAGTCGCCCGTTCCTAACTTAGCGCCACTGGTTGCAGGAAAAAGAGAGAGCCAGCTCGGTGCGACAAACACAACATCCATGACACACCGGGATTCGAAACCGGACCCATCTCGGAAGAAGGGTCAGAAACCAGCGCTTTGGCCACTGCGCCCCATGGAGTTGCTCAGTAAAGTGGCGAAAATGTTACAAATTCATTTTTTTAGTTTTGAGATAAACACAGCTGTGTTCTGAATCCAGTAGTCTTATGACGATTTTTCTTTTGGGGGAAGAGGGGGAGGTAACGACCACACACACACACAAGCACACACCACATACGCAACTCAACGAACTATAAGCGGTCACCCGTCTGTAATTTAGGGCCACTGGTTCCAGGGAATGGAGAGAGTCTGTGTCGTAAGACAAACACACTACCCATGCTACACCGGGATTCGAACCCGAATCGATCTGGAACAAACCACTTGGCTACCGGGGCGGCTAAACTGAATTTCTCACCAAACTTTAATCGCATTAGCTTTCAGTGTTTAAGTCAACGATTCTAAAAAATCAATTTTGTTTCGACAATAACATAATATTCCCTGAACAATTGTTTTAAGCATATCGATGCTCATTATAAATGGAAAGTGGCGGTTTCCATCTATCTTTACCTTCTTTTTTGATTGGAGCTTTAACGACTACCGTGAGCAACTCAGTGGGCTATAAACAATCGCCCGTCCTAAATGTAGGGCCACTGCTTCCAGGGAAGGGAGAGAGCCAGCGTCGTAAGACAAACACAACACCCATGCTACAGCGGGATTCGTACCCGGACCTACCTCATACGAATGGTCAGAAGCCAGAGCTTAGACCGCTGGGCGACCGGGGGCGGCAAGAAAATGCAGTTGACTTTTTGAATTACTACTATCATAATCTTAATTTTAGAGCATATATTTTACACAGTGTTAGGATCTGAAACGAACGTTTTAGCAATACCATTAACGACGTAGATATATTACTCTGAGCTTCCATAAAATGCGATTACTTTGCTTGTAAACATAAACACATTGTTCTTACCCACCTCAATGACTTGTTCATTCAGATTAAACAAAATGTACAAGTACATGACTGAAGGTTACATCCTATACCTATACCTAATCTTCTTTTTGAGTTTCTGTTTCTTTTGTACATTTAGTTACTTCTCGGTTAAAGATTTGTCCACTGATTGGCATATTACTTTCCCGAAGAGCTTTTGCAATATAGCAGTACTGACAGTAAGTCAAACCAAAATGAAATGATGAGATAAGTGGAGTATTGGATTTGTTTAGATGTCAAGAGATTGCTAATAGATTGTTAAATGTTGAAACCTCGAAAGATCTGAAACCTATTTGATTATAAACAGACATGGCATAAGTAAATAGACACCTGTCGTAATGTCATGTTTGCTGTGTAGTGGAATCTATATTGCATTGCATGCTCGAATTTCCTTTAATAAATTTCGCAGGACAATGCCAGTGAGTATGTGACAACAAACGAACGTGCCTCGACCCAAGGGAGTCAAGGAAATAAGCGACTTTCAGAGAAGAAGAATCGTGGGGCAATCGGATCTCGGTGTCAGCCAGCGTCAAATTGCTGCAAACCTTCAAATTCCTCTTACCACAGTTAATCGAGTGCTAGTGGAATTCAAGAAGGCAGGCAAGGAAGTACCAGCATCACGTGCGGGTTGCCCTGGGCCATCACAGAGGTATCTTTGAGTTGTCAAGAGTTTTGTGGAAACCAATCTTCGTAGCAAGGCCGCTGAGATTGTAGAGCAGCTCCAAGTGAGTTTCAGAACTGCCTAGTGGTATCTTCACCGACTTGGTTATCATGGAAGAGCGGCTCGACGTGAACCTCTTTTGCGAAAAGCAAATATTCGTCGCAGATTGGCATGGACGACAAATATGATTAAGAGACCCTTAGCATTTTCACACACTGTCATATTCTCTGACGAGTCCAGATTTGCACAATTTTCAGACAGTGGTAGGGCCTGGGTGTGGTAATTGCCCAGCCAGGAATTCAGCTTGAAGCGCCTAGAGCCAAATGTGAAATATGGTGGTTTTTCAGTCATGATATAGGGAGCCATATGGATGACTGGTCGTTCCTCTTGAAGCGCGTGCTGTTAATGCAGTCCAGTCTTTACTACTCTGTTATCATTAAACTGAAATGAATTTAGGAACGCATATCCTTGTTACCGCGGAATCTCGCGATTTCCCATTAACAAGTAATTTAAATATTCATCACGATTTCTAAGTAACCGGCAATTTAAATATTTAATGTCCCAACTCCCGGTTCTGTTAAGGAACCCACTCCCAGAATTCATAATTTAAGATGGACGTCAAGTAATTTTGCTTCCTATAATTCCAATGGAAAAACTTCTGTACACATTTTCTTCACATTTAATGCGTTCCCAAGGATGAAAATTTGATCATCGATTAAAATAGCTTCAGATTATAACTTGGAATGCTTAATATTTTCTAAAACATAGCATTAAATATATTAAAAATCAATAACTTTTCCTTTGGTGGTGTTGAAACCAGAAAAAAGGATGGTGCGACCTGTACTTTGATGACGTCAGTAGACAAACAAATGTTGGATTGCATAATTATAGTTATGTTTTAGAAAATATTAAGTATTCCAAGTTATAAAATGAAGATATATTAATCGATGTTCAAATGTTCATCCTTGGGAACGCATTAATTGTGAAGAAAATGTGTACACGAGTTTTTCCATTGGAAGTATAGGAAGCAAAATTACTTGACGTCCACCTTAATTTAAATCATTTGTTTTCCATTTTTTTTATTCATTGATAGGAAAGACTAAATTTAAGCACTCTCAATTTTTATTATTATTATTATTTTTTTTTTCGTTAGGCACGGAGCAGAAATGTTGGAACCTTTTTCTCTCTCGCTAAAATCCCCCAAGCCCCGGTTATAAGGTGGGATTTTCTGAGCAGCTGTCATCCCCATATAACATCATTTTATTTCTTGAGCGCAAAGGACACAGCAACAAAAACACAGGAAACCCTGTACGTGACACGAACAAAAGTTGCTTATCGCCCAGAAATTCCGTGGACAGGGAAAGGGCTATGAAGGAGCAGCCATCAACTCTTTCACAAAACAGCGATGTAACAATGTAATGCCACTTTCCCTTTCACCCAGCGTATGCACTCGATTCAAGCAAACGAATAGAGGGGTCTCTTTTCTATTGTTACGAGTGACAGGCCGTTTAAATCCCCAAACTTCCACAACAAGAAAAGTTACGTAAAATGTCAGACCAGGCAAATAATTGCCAACACTTTTGCCCCATTGGAATACCACAGATATTTCGCTAGCCAATCGTGGGCCTGGGAAACAAGGTAACTTCGAATCAAAATTCTCGGTAACACCTACAAATTTTATACCCTCCTCCTTCGCAGAAGCGAAACTGAGAAATAAGAAAATATAAGGGAATTGGTTTTTGGAAAAGAAAAAAGAAAAAAACGAAGGAGAGAGGGAGAGAGGTTTTTTTTAGAGTTTTTGGGGCTGCGAGGGATATAACCAGGATGCCGAGAGGCGTAGAGATGTTAAAGAAGTAAACTTTGGAGTTGTCGAAAAAATTTACATGGAAGAGACCAGTTCCTTGACGGCCTCGGAGACGTCGACGACCTAGAGATTGAATTTTCACTGTCAGTTCCCTATACTGCATGTTCTATGAGAGCTATCATATCCCTTTCCATCTTAAATGGGAAATTTCTCAATACGTGCACCATGATAAAATTGTAACTGAAAGTTTGCTAGAAGTAAGGCGAGGAATAACTTTAAAAGTAACAACTCTTTAGAAAATGATTTAAATAAATTAATCACTTCCACCAAAAACATGTACCAGTTCTTTTTTTTTTTTTTTTTTTTTTTGGATTGGAGGTTTAACGACCACCGTGAGCAACTCAATGGGCTATAAGCAGTCGCCCGTCCCTAATTTAGGGTCACTGGCTCCAGGGAAGGGAGAGAACCAGTGCCGTAAGACAAACACAACATCCATGCCTCACCGGGATTCAAACCCGGACCCCGTTCGGACGAATGATCAGAGGCCATCGCTTAGACCACTGCGCCACCGGGGCGGCGTACCAGTTCTAAGCAGCATTTATCGAGAATAAGCATTTTCATTTTAACGTTACCCTTTTGTCGTAAATTCTATATCTGCAGTCTTTCACTTTTTATGTTGTGCATAATATGTACGAGTATTTACGTTCTAGTAGCATGATCTCTGCTGACCTTAACTTAACTTTGCGGCACCTAAGTTTAAGCGGAATTCCCGCTACGATTTAGGTGAAACACAAAGCGTAATTTGTCCGCAACTTTGAACACGGAATTCCTATAAGGGATAGGAAGTCCGACCTCAAAGTTGTTAATTCCTTAGGCGTTTTTATTTTTCTTTAACATGTAAATTCCGTAAGTATTTAATAATAATAAATATTCCATTGTGGCGAATTTCCGACACAGTGGTTCACGTCCACAGTCGAGGGCGTGCTAATATCCTCATATCCTTCTAAATCAGGGCTGTGAAAATAACATAAAATAATTTGTCGAAATTCAAAATATTCCTCAACAAAATTAAAGTGGCCGTAAAGGCATCAAAAACTGAAGCAATCGTTACAAGAAAGAATTGAGGACACAAATGTACAGTATTTCAGTGATTACTACGGAAGATGTTCCCACATTTTTAGAATGATTTTCCAGCAATGTAATTAGTGTTTAAAATATAATTTTTTTTTAAATGTTCTATCTGATAGCCTATGGACTATGAACCTACATCTACATTTCTAAGATAACAGGTCATTTCTTAAAATTGGTATTTTATTCCATTCCTCTTCCACTGCTAGTCCAATCATTGTTTTAGGTCTGCTTTAGAAAGCGCTCTTCTTAGCTGTCCCAAGGCACAATAGTCCATTGGTGACACACCAGGGAACTTAGAAGGAATATCAGTAAATGGTATATATAGACTTGATATCCGTCTCTGTTTTCATTTTTTCTAGAAATAGAGTGGTAGATTTAGATGTACGACTGCTAGCATTATCCTAATGGAGTTCTTCCTTTGAACACTCTTGGATAAAGGAATGGCATTGCATCTGTAAATATGGGAGTTAAAACATTATTTCAGTAATATGTAGAATTGATTTTAACATTCTTTTATAAACTTTTATTTCCCATTGTACGAGAAACCAGAAATAACCGTCAATTATTTACGGAAACTTTCTTTGGATACTTTGTACGTCTTTTTCTGCGATAGTAAGTCGACCTTTTTTATTACAGTCGTTTATTATTATTATTTTTGTTGTTGGAGGTTTAACGACCGCCGTGAGCAACTCAATGGACTATAAGCAGTCGCCCGTCCCTAATTTGGGGTCACTGGTTTCAAGGAAGGGAGAGAGCCAGTGCCGTAAGGCAAACGCAACAACCATGCCTCACCGGGATTCGAACCCGGACCGACGAACGATCAGAAGCTATCGCTTAGACCACTGTACCACCGGGGCGGCTACAATCTTTTATAGGTAGATCCCTACTTCATCAATAGTCACAATAAATTTCCATCTGTCTCCGGCTAAATGATTTTCATTAAGAAGTCTACACTTGGTTCTGCGCTCAGCCACGTGCGTAGGCAAAATGCGGTGAACATTATGTTTTTTGGTTTTTCTCAGATTCAAATCTTTGTTTATTACCTTGTTCACAGTTGATACACAGATTTTTAACGACTTAGCGATTGCTCTTTGGGCTGGTGGATTTTCTTTTAAGACCAGAGACCTGACTTTTGAAACTGTCGTAAAAGTACGTACCTTCTTTGGATATTCTTTTGGTGTTCTTTTCCCTGTTAAAAGCAATGCTTGACGATTTCCTCCTCTGTTACTAATAATATTGCTTATTTTACATTTAGAAACGCTAATCCCATGATTTTCTCATTGTCTTTTAATTACAGAATATTTCTCATCGTAAAGAGCAAAGACATAACCTTCTATCCACAGCTTGTTTACGTGCGCCATTTTAACTTCAGCAGATGTTTCTTTCGTGTTCATGTAACATGCTGTTGCCAGTTTCAATTCTTTGAACTTCTTTTATTTTCCGTAATTTCTCATCAAAAACGTTCTAAGCACTTGTGGATCTTAAGGGTTTCATAAACACACATGCTACCGATTCCATGGATAACTGCAATGCTGTTTCATAAACAGTTTACAACAAATATTGCACGCCCCACGTTTAACATACCGGCCGAAACGGTAACCAGGGTACATTATCTGGTCTTGCAAGGTTTTTTTGTGTGTGGTTCGGGGCTTAATGACCATAGTGAGCAACTCGATGGGCTATAAGCACTCGCTTGTCTCTGATTTACGGCCACTGGTTCCAGGAAAGGGAGACAGTCAGTGCCGTAAGACAAACACAACATCCATACCTCACCACGATTCGAATCTAGACCCATCTCGGATGAATGGTCAGAAACAAGATCTGCATATTTATTTATTTATTTTGTCATGTTGCACGCAGTTAACTCCATAGCAGGGAACCAGGGGAAAAGGCTAATATTAGCCTTTCCCCCTGGTTCCCTGCTATGTTGACCCCTAATATAAGAGACATGTCAAGTCAAGTAATTACATACAATATTTTTCAACTTATATACCCATATTTGCAATACGATATAACTAAAATAAATCAAATTTAACTATTAACATAATATTCCTTCAGTGCATTTTTAAACGATACAAAACTGGCAAGTGATTTTATATGAATCGGCAGCCCGTTCCAGAACCGGGGGAAATAGGCATTAATATTAAAATACAGCGCATTAGTACGCGCCCTTGGAATAAAAAAGTTATCATACCCACGAGTTTGATAACTATGCGCAGGACAACATAAATTTATTAAATTGAGATGTTTGTTGGCATAAACACGCTCATGCATTAAAAACATCAGTCGATAACTCTATAATCTCTCAAAGATCAATAATGTATAACGACTGAACAGGATTTCCACATTTCCCAGTGGATTCAACAAACGAACGAATTTTTCTTTGTAAAGAAATTCTATTAATGTTACATTTAGTTGTCCTACCCCAAGCAAGCTGACAATAAGATAGGTAAGGATAAATAAAAGAATAATAGAGTATTAATTTAATATTTAATGGCAATAGACTGGAGACTCTAGATAAAACTCCTATTCGAGACCTCAAGTCTCACGAAATAGCTTCAACATGGGCATCCCACTTTAAATTCTCCTGAAGCAAAACACCTAAAAATTAACCCTATCTTGAAAAATCAAAGGAATATCATTCAAAATCACTTCCGGTAGAGCTTCAACTCGAGCTTTTCGGCCAGAAAAAAACATCAGAACATTTAGTTTTTATAATATTGAGAGTTAACAAATTGCAAGGGAACCAAGTCTGATATTCCTGTAAGGCGTGGTTAAGGTGGTTCCATCTAAAATCTCTGTCTTATGTTTCCAATGGTAAAATTTCTTTACATATTTTCTTCGCAATTAAGGTATTCCCAAGGATATTAATTTACACATCGATAAAACCAACTTTAAGTTATAGCATGGAATACTTAATAATTGCTAAAACATAACCGTATTTATATTAAAAATCAATAATTTTTCTTTGAGTAATGTTCAGACCTGTTAACAGATGGCGCCACCTGTACATTGATGACGTCACTACACAAACAAATGTTGGATTGCTTAATTATGATTATGTTTTAGCGAGTATTAAGTATACTATGCTATAACTTAAAGTTAGTTTTATCGATGTAGAAATTTTCATCCTTAAAAATACATTAATTGCGAAGAAAATATGCAAAGAAATTTTACCATTGGAAACATATAGGCAGAGATTTTAGGTGGAACCACCTTAACACGGGGTACTACAGCTCTGACATGAAACTGCTGAACTGATGCAGGATTTATTTTATCAAAGCTCAATTTCATTAACAAGTACCGTATTTTTCGCCATATAATCCTCGGATTATCTATTTAAAAAGTTATATACTTCGGCTCTGGGGATTATACCATACGCCGTTGGGGATAATACCCCACTTTAAAAAAATGACGTTTTTTCGGTACTCAAGATTTTAAAAATTCCGCGTCGTAATTGTCAGGAGAAGTCTTGTATTTGGAAAATTACCTAAAATGTGTTAATAACAAGGAAATAAATGTACTACAATACGAAGATGGAGGACCGCAAACAGTTGGAAAGAAGTTTTGTTGATCATTATTTTTTTCTACTAACGAACATTTAGAAAAAAGGTACAACGCAAAGAAAGCTATATTATTTGCTCTCGCGGACGATTACGCGGACGATCACTCAGTGTCACACACGTTCGTGAGTGCCGCAGATGTAAGTACGGAACGGTCGGGTTTAAGTGCGGAACTGTAATACTGCTGATAAAAAAACTCATAATCTTTGATCCTTATTCACTTGAAACTGACAGAAAAGTATTTAAAAATGACTGCTACCCTTCTTTTAATAGAAGATCCCCCCCCCCCGTTTCCTTGGACTGCAGAGTCATCCCGTGAGTAGCAACTTTGCTGTTTGAAACTACGGCTCGGGATCAACACCGCAGGTGCGAATTGCAGGAATTTTCTCCTTAATTCCACGGCTTGTGGATTATGCCGAGGAGTTTCTTTTTTTCCTGAATCTCACGGTCTGCGGATCATACGACGCTGCGAAATTAGATAAACAGAAATACGGTATAGAAAACAATTTGTTCGCTCATCCTAGAAACGTTGTTGGCTACAGAACTGATTCGTAAAAAATTACCGCAGTGATGTTTGACAGTGTCTAGATGTTTGCAAATGACCTGAAAACTTCGATGACCATAGCTTGGCACAGAAAAAACCATCAAATCAAGTATCACTTTGATGAAATATTGAACAGTATTAAAAAATCAAATCAAAGTAAACTTCTACCATACTTGAAATGACAATATACAGTAGTATTTAAGTGAAAGTGGCCGTTACAGATCATCGATATTCATCAATCCTCTCTCTCTTCTCTGTAAAACAGAATCTTGCCTCGGAAGATCATGAGCACTAAAAGTATGCTCTATTTTTAATCTGTTTCTTGTTATTATTCTCGTCCATCTCTGACCCTAGGCTTCCTTCGTCATCAAATGTAGTACTGAGGAATCTCTTCAGCTTTCGACCCAGCTTCTCCTTGGTCTTCTTTCTTCTGTCTCTTGAACTGAAATATTCCACTAAATGCTATCGGTTATTTTTCCAATGGCATGCCTTGAACGTGGCTGAGCCACTACACACACTTTGCAAAAAAAGAAAAAAAAATCGGAGCACCCGGAAAAAGTGTACCGTTTTTATGAAACTCCGCATGCAAGTACCTCAGGGCGAATATGAAAATGATTAAAAAATAACGGCTAATGACCAAATAGTGGCGCGCCACAGCAAATGGGAACAGAGCATTGAGGTGGGTATATCAAGAGCAAAGCTCGCACGCAAGGATACTTGTGACAGCGGATTGCTGTTGCATTAACCTCCACGGATTGTGAGGATGCCTCGACGTCGGATCCGTGCACAACACGATCAGTTGAGCGAGTTTCAGAGAGGACGTAAAATTGGGCTGCTAGAGGCCGGTTGGCCAAGTCGCCGTACCGCCAGGCATTCCGGTCAGAACGACGCGGCAATCGGACGATGTTGGCACCATTAGTCCCAGGAGAGCACAACCCAGAGGCACGTCGGCAGTGGACGGCCTAGAGCAACGACAGAACACAAGGTTCGAGCGATTGTGAGAGCTTCACGAACAGAACCGAAATCTTTGCTCTCAACCAACCGTGGCCACGTTGCATCGTCTACAGGTACGGAAGTGGCCATCCGGACCGTTACCAGACGACTTGCGGTACAGGGACTGCATTCGAGAAGGCCACTCCGCCATGTGTTGTCTTCAGTGATGAGTACGGTTTGCACTTGGCGCCGATGACGAGCGTATACGTGTCTGGAAACGAGCCAGCCAGCGAACGGATCTTGCCTTTACCGCGGAACGGCACATGGCTCGCACACCAGGGAGTGAATGTCTGGGGAGCCATTTCCTATAATAGCCGGTCATCCTTGGCAGTCCTCTGTACCACCCTCACGCCTTAACGGTACTTCGACGACATTCTACGGCCTGTTGGGTTGCCATTCTTGTCGCAGAATTGCCGAGCAATTTTTCAACAGGATAATTTCCAGCCGCACACAGCACGGCTCTGAAAGGTCTGCCTCCGTAATGTCGACACTCGACACCCTTCCATGGCCAGCCCGATCGCCTGACCTCTCACCGATCGAACATGTTTGAGACGTGTTGGGACGCCACCTACGCCCAACCCGAAATGTGGGTGAACTGGCCCGCATTTTTGACACGGTCTGGCATGGTATACCTCAGGACAGTATCCGTGAACTGTATGCGTCTAGGTCACGCTGGGAAACCGCTTGTATGCGAAACGGTGGCGCTGCAACGTAATGACTTTTTCAACTCGTGTAGCTATTTTATCGGAATAAACGGTACAACTGCTCCGGAATTGCAATCATTTTCGACCCTATACATGTACATTGGACATACCAATTTTCATTTTCATCTCGATTGGATGATTCTTTCTGGGTGTGTCCTTTTTATTTACGCTTTCCAACCGTAGGTTGAAGAAGCGTATATGCTCCAGCTTTGTCCGTCCGTCTGTCCGTCCGTCCGCACGATAACTCACGTGAAAATGGTTCGATTTCGACGAAATTTTAGTATGTGGTAGGGTACCCCTTTGGGACGAACCCTATTGAAAATAGGCGAAATGGGGTCAAAGGTCAGGCAGGGCATAAGAGCGGGATATATTCCATTGCCCTTATGCGTCATAACTTGCGTAAAAATGGTTCGATTTCGATGAAATTTTAGTATGTGGTAGGGAGCCACTGGGGACGAACCCTATTGAAAATGGGTGAAATGGGGTCAAAGGTCAGGACACTGGAGTGGGATCCATTCCATTGCTCTTGTGCATCATAACTTACCTAAAATGATTGGATTGCGACAAAACTTTATCATGTTGTTCCGGAGGTATAGTGAACCGGTTCTGCTGAATATCTACGAAATGGGGTCAAAGGTCATTGCACAAAAGCCAGATTTATTCCACAGCCATTATTCTCATAACTTGCGTAAAACTGCTTCTATTGCAACAAAACTTTATCATGTTGTTTCGGAGGTATAGTGCACCGGTTCTGTTGAATATCATCGAAATGGGGTCAAAGGTCAGGACACAGGAGCGGGATTTATTCCACATCCATTATCCACATAACTTGAGTAATAATTTCTGGTATGTTGGAAAGCGTATCATAATCAATGCATTGCATGATTTCACTTACTTTTTTTTTTTTTTGCAAAGAGTGTAAGTATTTTTTCTAACTATTGTGGCTGTTGCACTTTATTGTAAGTCCTAACCTGTTATTTATTTTATACACCGATCCGTTCGTGCAGTCACTCTTTCTTCAAACGTTTCTTCTGGAAAGAATAAAGTTTGCGTTTTTCTCCTTTATTGATGTTTCATGTTTCTATTATTAGAAAAACGAATAAAGTTTGCAACGAATAAATTTTGCGGTTTTTTTTTTCTTTATTGATGTTTCATGTTTCTACTTCATAGATTGCTGCTCGAATAAAATGATTTAGTAGAGTCTAATTTTCAGTTGCTTTGAGATGTTTCCAGTATTTCTCATTTTATTCACACAAGTCCAGTTCACTCCGATTTTTTGCTTAATAGATTTTGTGTTTCCTAAATGATCTGTATTACGTAATTAACTCTAAGTAAACGAGTTTGATTACCTGTATCAATACATTCCGCTAGATGTTCATAGAAAACGTTTCATATCCCTTCCAATTCCCATGAATTTTAATTTCGTGATTTTGACATTGTGGGTTAAACTTCAATATTAAGTTTTTTAATTACCCTTTAGATTCCTAAATGAGTATGACGTCATATTTTACGTGGTTCATTATTTCGTCCTTCGAAGTAACACCAGGTTCTTGGTTCAGATGTTATTATTTTTCCGAAATACACTGAGTTCGCTCAGCATTAGGAACACCTTGTTTTACATAATCGCAGCAACAACGAAGTACCACATGATATCAGCGCCACGTGCGGCTATAATACATTGTACACAACTATTCTCTGTACGCAATTAGTAAACGTTTGCCAGTAACGAGGAAACGTGGTGACTTAAGCTAATTTGACCGCGGCAAGATAGTTGGGGCCAGAAGGATAGGCGGCAGCATTTCGGAAACAGCCGCACTTGTTGGATGCTCTCATACTATTGCATCAAGTGTGTACCAGATCTGGATCAACCATGCACATACATCCAGCAGAAGGGCTCACATTGATCAACCACACGCGGTTTATCCGAGAGAGGTGATTGTTGTCGGGTGTCACGATTGGTATCTCAGCAACGACATGCAACAGTCACCCAGCTCACCCACCAGTACAACAGCGGTGCAGTTCGACTTATTTCTACATGCACTATGCACCGTACCTTTATTCGTCTGGGGTTCCACAGCCGGAGACCCACAAGGGCACCCATGATGGCTCCCATCATTGCAAACAACGCATCGCATTGGAGAAGGAACGTCTACAATGAACCCTAGACAGATGGAAGAAGGTCGTCTGGAGTGATCAGGGCTGTCCCCTGCTCTTTTTGTGAAGAAGATAAGTCTTTCTCTGACTTGTCTTGTTCGCTCAATCAGAACATTTCTTTAGTGCTCTGACTCCACTCGCTGCGGAGTGGAGTTAGAGAAACTCCCTCCGGAGCGAGGAGACGTTGGTTCGATCTCCGTCGCACACAAATTGATGTTTTCACATTGGCTACCGAAAGTAAAAATAGATCTACTGGCTGTTGGATTCTTCTAAAAATGCGTGATGTTCATTCCACATATCATCTGGAATTAATGAAAGGTTTCTTCTTTGCTTCAAAACAAAAACTAAAAAAATAAAGAGGGAGATTATATAATGTACTACAGCCTCTGTCAAGACGACAAATCTGCAGCAATGCAGTCCGTCGGTATAGCTTACTCTGTCAGAGCAACTCACTACGGAGAGAGGAGACACGCCTTCGATCTCCGTCACAGACAAATTCCTGTTTTGTTGGGGTTTTAATTACCACCGTGGGCAGTGGGCTATAAGCAGTCACCCGTCCCTAATTTAGGATCACTGGTTCCACGTAAGGGAGAGAGCCAGTGCCATAAGACAAACACAACATCCATGCCTCACCGGGATTCGAACCCGGACCTCTTTCGGACGAATCATCAGAGGCCATCGATTAAACCACTGCACCACCGGGGCGGCTATTGCTGTTTTCACAAGTATCGTTTGATACGACATAAATTAATTCCTTTCGTGCAGTAACAACTGTAAGCTAAAATGAGCGTATATGCACGATGTCAAAGAAGAAGTGTTGTACTAAAAGCTATGATCCGTTAAAAATATTTTATTGCACTTACACAAATAAACGTGATGTGTGTATTTTAGTTGTGATTACGTTTTATTTGTGCATGTGCAATTAAATATTTTTAACGGGTCATGGTTTTTAGTACATCACTTCGTTTTAGACATCGTGCATAGACGGTCATTTCAGCTTAGAGTAGAATCGTTTGACACCGCGATTCACGTAGCGCATCATTTTATTGCCTCATTGCGAATGGATATTTATAGCTGGAGGATATACGCTTACTTTTTGTAATAGCAAAATCCATTTCTGCTTTTTAATTATTTTTAATAAATATATTACAACTGAAATTTTCATTCTATGCTAATAGTACATGAATTTAATACAGCAATTTGAAACACGTGTATCTTGGGTGCTTTTGTAAAAAAAAATCTAGATTTCTTCAGCACATGCCAAAAAAAATGAGGGAAAGAAACTTCTAGAAAAGAGCAAAATTCCTTTGGAGTTCGGCCCATCGATCGAGAATCACTGGAAGGCGTTAGCTGAGCCGTTACGTGAGGAGAATAGGGAGCTTTCCAGCTCGATGCCACAAAAAGACGGAGAAGATATTTTGGGCGTCTATTAAGTGAAAGCCAATGTTCAGGAAATCATACAGATATTGATAGTGGGATATATATATATATAATATATATATAGGTGATTAAACCACGGCAATGCATTAAGTTGAAAACTTCTTTTCATCAGCTAATATTCACGTGTGAATGAGGCTAAACCACCAAAGTGACATAAGTTGTAGCTCGTCTGACTACATTTGATCTCAGACATGAAAACAAATCCTTTGCATATCAAATGTTTTCAAGTTGTTAAGTTTTACACTTTTAATAATTCTGCTGCGATCAAAAATGGCAGCTGGAAAGTGTCAAGACGAAATACACTATATTGACAAAAGTCACCGGACACCACTTCTAAACCAAATGAATGGATCCGCTGCGTTGTTAAGATTCACGGTACAGCTGCAAACGGTATAAAAAGAAGTCTGCAGCTGACCGCGATCATATCGCACTGTGACGTTGAGTGAAAATGTGGCGGAGTGAGAGAACCGACTTTGAGAAAGGAAAGATTGTTGGGTGTTATATTAGTGGGTTGTCCATAAGACAAAGCGAGAGGCGTTTAAACATGCCCAAGTCAACTGTTTTGGATGTACTGAATAAGTGAAAGACACATGGCGTACCTGAAACAGCAAAACGCACCGGCAGACCAACGAAGATCAGTGATAGAGGACGTCGAAGCCTCAGGAGAGTCGTTACAGCTAATCGACGGAGTACTGCAAAAGACCTCAGTGTACAGGTGAGTAAAAATGCTGGAGCCTCGGCATGTACACGTACCATTCACATAGAACTTCATTCCATGGGTTACCATGGTTGCGCAGCTGCTCATAAGCCTTCCATCTTCACTCGGAATGCTACTTGTCGTTTAGCATGGTGTGAAAAATATTTATCGTGAACCGTAGATCAATGGAAACGGGTTGTAATGGGTTGAATCCAGATAGATGATCCATCAGCCTGATGGCCTTGTGTGGGTGTGGCGGCAGCCGGGGAAATGTTATTTACCACAGTGTACTGTTCCTACGGTCAAGTTAGGAGCTGGCAGTGTATTCGTGTGTGGAGTGGCCAGAACATATCCCTGATCTTAATCCCATAGAGTACCTATGGGATGAAGTAGAGCGCAGCATAAGAAGTTTGGAACCAAAGCCTATTACTAAGCAACTGTTAGCGGCAGCATTATGTACTGAATGGAAGCGGATACCTATCGCTGTGTTCCAAAACTTTGTCGAAAGCATGTGTCGAACAGTAAGTGGGCCAAAGGTAGACCGACACTGTATTGAGGCCAAAGCTATACCGACACCGTATGTCAATAAATCCTATGTTGTGTTTCTCTTCTAGGTGTCCGGTGACTTTTGTCAATATTGTGTATATATTTTGAACGGCAAAGAACTTTTTAGTTCATCTGCCACTTTTACTGGATCATCATTGCTTCATGTGCACATACCGGCCACTGAATTAGAAGCTTTCGTTCAATACCGGGTTGGACTTCCTTTACCCCGAAGTACAGCACATATGCGGTTTGGCATATATTCTACAAGGTGTTGGAGAGCATCCACGTCTACAGTTCCATACATACATTCTCAATGGGGTTTAGATAGGCTTCGTAGTGTCCAGGGAAGATGGTGGAAGTTGCTGTCATGTTTGCTGTACCACTGCTGAACACATCTTCCTCGATGGACAGTAGCATTGGAGTCCATGAAACAGCCGTCACCTGCTGGATAAAAAATCAGCATTTAAGGATGTAATTGATCGGCAACAATGTTCAGATAACCCTTGGACGACAAACGACCTTTCAGCAATATCAAGGAACTCCTTCCATGCCAACAGAACGTGTCCCACACCATGATACCACCACCAAACCTTGAGTTGTGTTTACAAGGCAAGCTGAGTCCATTGCTTCGTGGGGCTACTGCCAAACTCTGCCTACCATCGGTACAGAACAAGGTGTACCAGGCCAAACAGATGACTTTTTTCCAATTGGCCAGTGTCCAGTCAAATTCACATCATTAATATCTGGTGCTAAGAAATTCAAATAAAATTGTAGAAGCAATAGCTGTCAGAAACGCGATTCACAAAACTTTAGCCGAGTTAAACTGCAGAGATAAAAATATTTTGTTAACAATTTAAAATCAACTAAAAGACACACGCAAGATCTTTCACAGCGGCGACGACCACATCATCAGGCCTAATCAGCAACACTGGTGTGCTGGCACAGTATTATATACTGTAGTTATCTACCCCACCAAAATTCCCACAATGCATAGCGAGGCTAGTTCAGGTTGCCAGATAACAGTAGGTTTTTACAAAGGCAGTACATCATCATTATAAGTTTTTAACTGTGTCAATGGTTCTTGCCAAATAGAGCTCACATTGATCGGCGTTTCCTCAATGCAGCACCCTTCAGAAAAAATACGTAATGTATAATGCCTCTGTAAATAGTAATGTCTGTTTATTACTAGCAGATGTAAGAATCCTAACCCCATCCCAGTCCGGGTAAAAATTCCGTTCGCCAGAGTCCTGGTTAATAATGTTGAAATGGTATCGGAACGAAGCGAGTATTCATGTTCCGCTATTCGTAACCCAAGATTCCTTAAAGTGGATCCCATGTAGCAGATATCCTTGTCCGGGGAAGTAGAACGAAGTGGGATTAAATAAACCCCACAGCGTTTCTTTAATAGCACAGTCCCTGCCTTTCCGTATCAGGTCAAAAACATTAGTTGATTTGATGCCGAAACCCATCACTTGCAGAATCTCTTCAGAATGTTCACAATTGGCTGGTAGAGGTTCATTGAACCCACATCACGTTGCGTACTTCTCATTGTAAAGCTGTAGTTATGCTTCGTAGTCTTTGACGAATTAGGTTGGAGACCTTATGCCGAGGGAAGCCTTGCCAACTGGTAAATTCTATTAAATTCTTCATGACGCAATCCAATAGAAGACGAGTGGGAAAATGCCCTATTAATCAAAATTCGTAAGGTGGCTAATTTATAGGCCGGGGGTGGGAAGAGTCATATAGGATTAAAGAAGATACCGAGGTCGGTTTTCGATAGACTGAGAATTGTAACCGAGTTGAACCAGGATTTTTACTTAGAAGAAAATCCAAAAAAAGGGAGAGTACCAGAACTTTCCCATTCAACAGAAAAAAGAGACACTAGGATATTAAGAAGAGAAAACATATGTCAATTGTTGAAGCTGGTCCTAGGTAAGCTGCCGGAAGACCAACAAATCATCAAAATAACGTATGAAAAGCAAAGATTTCAAAGGGAACGCAGCCAATACTTTGTCTTCAAGGTGCTGGAGAAAAATCTCTGCAAGTACCGGAGACAGTCAAGGTGTTCCCAACACCACTGTAGACGAGGTTTTCCGATTTTTTGCATAAATCAGTGGTTTCCTTATAATTATCACATGGTGCTACTGTCAATACCAATCTTATGACCTTTCGCGAAGTGGAAAAGTGTCAAAAAGTGACCACGAGAAAATGTGATCCCCCTTTCGAGAAGAACTCTTCCAAATCCGCGGAGCAGAAGCCTTGACTGGCAGAAAGACCGATTGCCATTTCTTCAAGAGGTTCTCCAGACACAAAGCTATCAGAGTGTAGGTCAAATATGGACTAATCGGAGAATAAGATGCTTTACTACTCTTCCTGGCGCAGTAGGTAATGTTGCTCCCACTGACATCTTTCGAGCTGGATTGCAGCAGAGAATAAGGGTATTCGGCGCAATAGACGGCTTGACCATAGACGTTCTTCATGCAGTAGATTACAGACAGTTTGATTACAAACCGGTAGTGCATCGGATAGTATCTCGGAGGTAATGGGTGGACACTGGTGTTTTTGAGAGCATTTATTGTAAGGGTAAAGAATCACTTTGTCCTTGTTCATTTCGTCCAACGTTTACTTCATCAGCTACTCATTTCATTCATTGTTTACTTCGTCCGCTGTTGAGTTCGTCCACATTCATTTCGTCCTTAGAATGAATGGAATACCGTAGAAAATTTGTGTTTTGATTGAAATTTTGCTCCTAGGCAGTAAAGAGGGTTAGGTGACATTGCTCACATTCAATTTTTTTCCTGTTTTAGTTTTTCGGTTAAATAACGATTTTAAATTTTATTTAATTCCAAAAATGTATTGCACAGCGAACGAAAATTTTGACAGATTTTTAAGTGTTTTCAAAGTGCAACTCAACAAAAGCTTTTTTGACCATCTCCTACCGCTGGAATCTCTGGGGACAGATGGGTGTGCTTCATCAATCGAAGACTAAGGTTGCCAGGCTGATCGAGAGCAGATTGTAAGGGTATATACAAAGGAGAGTCAAATGAAAAACTTAAATAATTGTTTCTCACAATTTATCGAGCAAAGGTCGTGCACACCTGTATCATTTTTCAGTGTAATCTCCATTTTGTGCAATTCAAGTCCTCCAACGCTTACAAAGCGCACAGATTCCTGTAGAACAAAATTCTTTCGGTCGCGTGTGCAGCCACTCATGCACCACCTGCTGCACCTCTTCATGGGACTTGAAAGTCTTTCCTCCCATCGTATCTTTGAGTATTCCAACGATGTGGTAAGCACTTAGGACAAGCTCTGGTGAATACGACGGATGTGGAAGACACTCGAAGTGCAGGTCTTCTATGGTTGCAACCGTTGCACGTGGCTGTATGGGGCCGAGCACTGTCATGTTGCAACAAGTCCCCAGTACAAGTTCACGTCGTTTGGATTTGATTGCAGGTCGAAGATGATTCTTAATAAGACCCACATACGTGTCACTGGTCACAGTGTCCCCCCGGACATGTAGGGCTCTAAATGTTCATCGCGAAAGAGAGTCAGCATGCGGAACTTCTTCGGTTTTGGTGAGGAGGGATGGCACCATTTCTTTCTCGCTGTCTTGGTTTCTGGCTGATGATAGTGAACTCAGATTTCATCTCCTGTAACAATTCTCTGTTAGCAAGCCATCGCCTCCTACTTCAAAGCGCCGCAAAAGTTCTTGACAGATATTAACACGTCGTTGTTTCAATTCTGGAGTCAGCTGGCGTGGCACCCACCTTGCAGACACTTTGTTGAACTGGAACACATCATGGATGATGTGGTGCGCTGAACCATGACTGATATTCAAAAGTGCGGTTATTTCATCCACTGTCACTCGGCGATTTTCCATCATAATGCCTTGAACTGCCGTAATGAAATCCAGGGCCACTACCCTGTGTGTTTGAACATGTCGAGGAGAATCTGTCACAGAGCTCACGCCGTTTCGGAGCTTCCTAGTCCATTCGTACACTTGCTGGACTGACAGGCATGCATCACTATGCTGCAACTTCATTCGACTATGAATTGCGGTAGGTTTCGTGCCTGCAGTACTCAAAAAACGGATGACAGAACGTTGCACCTCTTTGGTGCATCTGTCAAGCGGGGATTCAACTTTGCACTGCCACCGTGATGTCATTAAGCTTGTCTGCTCCGTGCTGCCGCCTGTAAGAAAACCTTTTAGTCATTGTGATAACATTGCTTAGTTACAGGACAATGGCACTGTATTTTGAATTTTTCATTCATCGCACTTTTAAGATTTTCATTTTACTCGTGTGATATAATACAATTCAACTTCTCTGTGGGCATCAGCCACCGCTAAAACCCGATAGGGATCTTAATCCTCAAAATATAAAATATCAAGAATTTCTGGCTCAATTTGGAGTAGATTTTCAGGGTTTATAAACCACATCTCAACAAATTAACTGTGGGCATCTGCTGCCGGGCTTCATTCAGAAAACGGAAAATACGTAGGTCGCTTATGTGTAAACTGGATATGAGTTACCGTTCGAGCGCAGATCAACTCGTGGGATTATGCTTTCCAGGACAAGTAAAGACAATTAATTGTATACTGCCAAGTTGAACGAGTCCAGTCCCCCTCCACATCACCAGTTGGGGGCAATCAAGATGTACGAGCAAACAGTACTCAAGAGTCTTGCACGGCACATAATTATCAAATTGCTCACAAAGGAACGTGCCACTACAACGCCGTCTAGAAAACACAAGGCCATGATACTAGAGAAATGAGTTCCCTCTTTTAGTGCCATCAAACACGACACCAACGTATCAGTGCGTGTAGGAACTCATCTCTCTAATGTCGTGGCGTTGTGTTTCCTAGACAGGCTTGACCATCCCGTCCGAAATGTTTTCCAGGCTTCGAGTCCAGTTTGAAGATTATTAATCGCAACCAAAGGTGCTTAGTTGGTCGAAAGAATTTACTGCGGAGCGCACGCGTGATGATAAGTTCGGGCAGACTTAGAGACAGTTGGGTGAAAAGAAGATTAAAGAATTATATGAACGACTGAGGATGGAAGTGACGAAACTTTGTTTTAGAATCAGACGTTCTTTGTTGTAGCTGAGAGTGTTCGTAGAAAGGACGGCAGATGGATCGATAGGCAGCTGTAAGAATAAAAATGAAATGAACAAACAATACACTTATTGAGAGTACGAAAAGTTGATTTTAAAATTAGACGTTATGTGAGGTAAGCCAGCATGATATGATAGATGGACGGGCAGATGGACAGAGAAGCACTTCGGTGAAAAGACAAGGAAGTAAGCGAATGAGAACGAGCTGCCGTGGGACACTTAACCCTGTTCTTCTATAAGAATTGGAAGGAATTTTTGCCAGTAGCAAAAATTCTATTCATTCTGAAGACGAAATGAACGTGGATTAATTGAACAACGTGGATGAATTCAACACGGAAAACGCTATAGGGAACGTATTGTAAGATACAGTCCTTGCCGGGCCGTAGTTTCCCTTGAACGACCTTGCCCACGACAGCGCGCATAGAGTCGGTTTATCAAAAATTGAGATGCACGAAAAGCTTCTGAAACAGCTTTCTTCCTCTCTCTGAGTCCGGATTGTAGCATTCTAGTGTCTCTAGTACATGATTACATTATCCGACAGTCAAACTGCAGAAACGTTACTGTCAGACTGGAAACGGTTGAGCATACATTGAAGAGGCGAAACATTATGACCACATGTCTAATATGATGTTAGTCTTTCATATTCCAGCAAAACAACACTTACAAGATATCTGAAGGTGTCTTGTGGAATCTGGTTGCAATACGTTACCACCAGATCCTTTAACTCTCGTAAGTTACCTGATTGAGCAGCCGCAGATGAGGTTTGCGGTTCCAAAACAAACCGCAGATGCTCGATTGGATTGATGTCTGGGGAACTTGGAATACCTGGAAGTCTTCCTCGTGTTCCGCGAACCGTTAGCTAACGGGGCAGTGTGACATGGCGCATTACCGTGCTGAAGGAAGACACACCTACAGAGGAATACAGTTGCCATGAAACCTGGTCTGCAGTGTTTATTTTGGTAGGTGGTAGCCGTCAGAGTTTCCTCCACATGAATGACTGACACGGGTTTCCCTGCAGAACATTGCAGAAAGCACTGCTTTTTCTCCAGCAGATTGTTTCGTCTTGAGGTGTATCCTGGTGCATATACTCATATACAATCCTTCAAGGTCCAGTTTTTATGCCCGCGTGCCCATTGTAAGCGCTTTCGATGTTGAACCTAGGTTAGCATGGGCACTCGGAGCCGCCTGTGACTACGCAGTCCCGTTTTTAGCAAGGTTCGATGTACTGCGTGTTGTGACACATTACTCCCATCACTAGCATCGAATTACTGGCGAGTTGCGCCAGAGTATCTCTTCTGTTGGCTGGTACCATACGGGATTTCTTCGCTCACCTCTGGTATCGATAAGCTGTAGTCGGCCCACATCTTCCGAGCGGCTCGTGATTTTTCTCTCCCCCGACCGCTTTTGTAGGCATCAACCACGGCTGAGCGTGAGCACTTCATGAGCCTTGCCATCTCGGAAGTGTTCAGACCTAGTCTTCTGGCCATTACAATTTGGCCTTTGTCAAACAGAACAATTGGCCTTTCTAATTTGGCCTTTGTCAAACAGAACAATTGGCCTTTCTAATTTGGCCTTTGTAAATACAGGTGTTATTTACACCGTTTCATGGCATTCGCCCACCGTGGTTAACTTGTACTTGGTTCAATTTTCATTAAGATGCGCTGGTCATCATGCTTTGGCTCTTCGGTGTAGAACGCAGCTTCCTTTTTCAAAACAGAATGCTGAGTTCTCAGTGAATACACAGTTTAGACAGCTAACTGATACGTACTTTATAATTAGCACCAGAAGCATTTATTTAGGACATTGTATTATGACGCCATCATTAGTACCATGTTGGAAAATACATTGTTAGCCAACTGTTTCTCAGCATCATATTCTCAACCAAATACACAGACGTATCAGAATAATAGGACGGCCTCCGGAATCAGTGTGCCCGCCCAGGCGCGTCACGGTGTGCACGTGACAAGGTCGACCACTCGGAGATATAAGCGGCCGGCCAGGACAGATGAGCCAAAATGCGTTACGTGAGCACAATGGGCAGAGGTATTAATTTGACGGACGTCCAAAAAGGAATGATCATCGGCTACCGTGCCAAGGGTGGAAGCATCTCCGAAACAGCAGACTTCGTGGGCTGTTCGGGAGGTGCTGTAGTAAGAGTGTACCATGAACGGACCTCTGGCACACGGAGTACCACCGGATGCCATAACTGTGGAGCCCCAAAGGCCATCGACCCCAAAGGAAAACGTAGCCTACTTCGACTGGTAAAGGGAAATCGACGTGCAACAGTGCAGCAATAGACAACGCAAATGAACGCTGGGCACTCAGGTGCGTGTCCTCGATAACAGTAGAGCGAACCCTGTTACGCATGGGTCACCGGAGTCTACGCTGCGTCAAGGTGCCCATGTTAACCCTGGTCCACTGGCAGCGACTCCTGCAATTCGCCTGGGACTGCCGTCATTGGACAGTGGAAGAGTGGGAAAAGGTTGTTTCCGACGAATCGAGGTCTCTACTCCACAGACGTGATCGGCGGTGGCGGATACGGCGTCAGACACCCGAGTACCAACACCCGGACACGCTTGTCGGTCAAGTACAGGCTGGTGGCGGTAGTGTGCATGTCTGAGGGATGTTTTCCTGGTATGACCTGGGATCACTCTTACCACTGGATGTGTCCCTGAACGCCAATGGCTACCTGTCCATCCTCGATGACCACATGCATCCCTTCATGTTGGACGTTTACCCTGGTGGTGATGGTGTCTACCAACAGGACAATGCGCCGTGCTGCCACGTTAAAGGGGTGTATGACTGGTTCCAGGAACACTACAGCAATGTCTCCGTTCTCCCTTGGTGGGCGAAATCACCCGACGTCAATCCCACACAGCACTTGTGGGAGTATTTGGATCGACAGGTTCGACGTGCCGACCACAACCACGTAATCTCCATGACCTCCTTGCTCTTCTGCAGTACGAATGGGCATGTGTGCCTCGGGCAACCTTCAAGGGCCTCATTGCGTCCATGCTACGCCGTCTCGCCGCTTTCATCCGGGCCAAGGGTGGTTATCCCCATTATTAGGTAGGTGGTTATATTATTCTGATACGACCGTGTATAAGTGTAACTTTACACTGACGCAAGTTACTTCGGCAAGTTTAAACCTCAATGAAATAAACGGTGTAGTGATTTATAGAAAAGTATAACGTTAGGGTAACCACTAACAATTCCTTAATTTAACTCTTATTCTACAGGGTGGATAGTACCATGCCAATAATCTACGACACTAAATGTTGTTTTCTTTTTTATTTGGGTATTTAACGAACACCGTGAGCAACTCGATGGGCTATTGGCAGTCGCCCGTCCCTAATTTAGGACCACTGGTTCCAGGGGAGGGTGGACAACCATGCTGTAAGACAAACACAACATCCGAACCTCACTGGGACACATCTCGGACGAATGATCAGAAGCCAGTAGTCAGACCACTGTGCTAACGAGGCGTCTAAAAATGTTGTAGCAAAAGGCTCTTTAGGGAAATTGGGGAAGCCCATGAGAAGCTGCTTTTACATCACTTGGAAAGTAAATATACAGTGCCATTACTTTTCCCTTTGCATTTACCACTTGCTGATAAAAACTCTAATTTAACGTGCAGAGTACGGTGACCAGGACAAAATAGTGCGGCATCCCGAAATCGGCAGCTCATTTGGGGACACATATACACTAATACAGAATATGCAAAAAGAGAAGGAAGAAAAACATATAAAAAATTGTGTTGTTTCTGTAAGTGATATGTTACATCAGAAAATTTAAAATATATTAGTAGGATATATCCAGAGGCGTAGTCATGGGGGTTACTCGGGTCCGGACCTCCCTCCCCTTGAGGGGAACTGAGTACGAATTTAAGAGGCTTTCACCAATGAACCAAATCTATGGACCCCTCTCCCTTAAAGAAATTTCTGGACACGCCACTGGATATATCCTGCATATGTAAAATATTTGTAACTTGTACCTACAAAGCAGAGCTGTGCTGGAGAGAACATACTCTGCAAAAGTGAAATACTTTACTTTAGATACGCGTACTGAATTAAGAGTAAGGTGCATAATTCTTATATTTTTCTGAAGGACGAAATGTATGGAGAATGAATTTTCTTATTTTATTAAAATCAAAATATGGCCAGCGAGGAGGTCTAAGCCTTGGTTTCTGACAGTTCGATCGAGTGGGTTCGAGTCCCAGATGACACACGGGGTGTTTGCTTTACGGCACTGCTCTTCCCTAGAACTAGTGGCCCTAAATTACGGAGTGCTAAATTGGAGTTAAGTAGCTCTTTGTTTCTTTTTTCAAGTTTAACGAAAAAAAAAAATACGCTATCCAACAAAGAATGAATTTTTCAAATAGGTCTCTTAGGAGCAGAGATATCAGCAAAAAATACGATATAAATTTACGCCCCCTGGCGGAAAAAACCATTCATTATTTTGAGAAGAAAATATTCCCAAAAGATTTATCGACGTGAGTAGTATCGGTACACAAACGAATTTTTTCAATCGAAATTTGAGAAGCTCCGATTTTACTGCAAATACATCAAAAGCGGAAATTAAGAACTACGGCCTTTGGCGACCAAACTATTTTTTTTTTTATTTATCTTTACACCCCCTAGCGGAAAGTCTATGAACTATTTGAAAATTTTGAAATTCTATGAAAGACATGTTGCACCGGAAACTCTATCCAATAAAGAAGTAATTTTTCAAATCGGACAATTAGAAGAAGAGATATTGACAAAAAGGAGATATAAATCTACGCCCTCTGGTGGAGAAGCCATGAAATATTTTAAGAAGAAAATATTCCGAAAAGGTTTATCGACGTGAGTGGCATAAATCCACGAACGAAATTTTTCAATCGGGATTTTAGAAGCTCAGATTTTGTGGCAAATACATCAGAAACAGAAATTAACACTTATGCCCCCTGGTGGCCAAACCATTTTTTATTAAAAATTAGGAATTACATGCAAACGATTTGCCATCAAGAGCTGTATCCGCTGAAGAAAGAATTTTTTCAAATCGGAGTTTTAGAAGTACAGATATCTGGTGAAACACAATTTACTTTTACGCCCGCTAGGGGGAAATCTATGCGTGACTTTGAAAAGTTACTATACCTGAAATACTCTTTGACATAAACGGAATCTAAAGGTAAAATAATTTTTTTCTCGATCGGATGTTGAGAAGCAAATATATCGAATAAAATATATTTTGAATTCGACATCATCTGCATTAATGCCCTCTAGCGGCGAAATCGTACATCGTAAAGAAAAACGAAATAAAGGATCATCACTCGCATATTTCAAGCTTCCCATGCAAAAATAATTTTTCAAATCGGACAAATACAGGGTGTGCTATATAAACGAGGCCCGAGTATAATGAACGACAACAATCAGGCAATGTTACTATACATGGTAAAGAATAGTTGAAATGATAGAAAACAGGAGTAATTTACCTGCGTTTACAACAATTGCTGAAAGTGCTGTCCTCCGACATCAGGACACAGCTGCACACGACGGAACATGTTGTTCGTAATGAGCCACAACTCATCGGCCTATGGCATCCGTAATGTTCACTTTTAATTCATCAAGGGTGGGCGGATTAGTTGCGTACACTTTCCCTTTCAATGCTCCCCACAGATAAAAGTCACAGGTGGAGAGATCGGGTGATCTGGGTGGCCATAGTCCCTTCGATACAGTTCTGTCCTTCCCAAACACTTTATGCACAGCACGTAGACTGTTCCGCACAGTATGCGCCGTTGCACCATCCTGCTGAAAGAAAGCATATGTTCGCTCTTCTTCTGTAAGTGCGGCAACAAATGGGTAGAACAGTTGCTGAACATAGCGCTCCGAGTTGATGGTGTCAGTTAAAAAGAATGGGCCGACTATCCTCTTCGCAGCCACAGCATACCAAACGCCTATCTTTTGGTCGTACAGAGCAGTCTCCATTGTCCGTCTGGGATTCGTGTCGGTCCAAATCCTGCTGTTTTGCGCATTGACATACCCGGACAGATGAAACCATGCTTCATCTGTCACGTAATAAAGTGTTGGGTCCATTTTACCGCTGACAATGGTCTCCTGAAAACACTTACAATATTGCATCCGTTTTGCATAATCAGGAGTTTTAAGCTCTTGGAGCGCCATAACTTTGTACGGCCGAAAATGCAAATCCACCTTAAGTATTCGTCGGCATGACGTTGCAAATATTCCCGTTGCAGACGATAATCGGCGAATCGACTTCCGAGGGTTTTGTAACATCATTGTGCACACAACCTTGGTATTGTCTTCAGTACGAATTGTCTTGGGTTTGTTTCTTTTCCTGTTGCACACCGTGCCGGTTTCACGAAATTTCCGCACTAATTTCTCCGGTGTACCACTAATTTCTCCGGTGCTGCACAATGTGGAAAATTTTCTGTAAAGAACTCATTTAAAACCTTGTTTGAGTTATTTCTGAAATACTGTTCCTCAATAAAAATCTGCTGAAACGTACTTAAAACCATTTCCGTTGCCTTTGTTCTCTCTTCACTTACACTTACGACCGCGTACCTACACTGCTCTGGCTGTGACTAACCACTCCGGAGAATTCCTTTGCAGCTGTACACGCAGAAACCGGTTAGAAGTGGAACAGAGCGGTTTTAATTGGAAACCTGCCAAACAACTTTAACCCGCCTAACAACATCAGGCAACGGGGCCTCTTTTATATGGCGCACCCTGTAGTTCCAGAGATATGGTGTCCACAGACGGACGGACGGACGGACAAACCGATAACATAAACACGACTTTTTTGTACAAAAGACGTGCTAAAAAGCAGCCCATGATTCAGAACAATTCAGCCTGAATGGCATCAGGAAGACCAAAAAGAGTAAAAAAGGAGGAAGCTCGACTGGACATTTTTCGGAAAGGGTTTAACAATCCCATAGGCATCCGAGGGCCGAGGCTATAGAGAGTCGTTGTCACTAACTTGGGGTTGATGGTCCCAGAAAAAGGGCAGACCCAACGCAAGGAGGACTAGCGCACCATCGCTCATCTGTGTTTCGGGCCTGGGCCCCGGCTGGCGAATTGCCAGAAACCTACGCATCTGACCGCTCAGTCACCGGGGAAGTGGCTTTGACATCTAGGTTTCCAGTCTGGTTAGGTGAAAACATGAAGACATGCTGTGGGCCATTTACAAACTGAATAGCATGGATGAATGTCTTGATGTACTTAACTATTTGATCAAAAAGATTTCGAGTTTTTTAATCATACTTTGTCGAAAATTACCTAAATCGAAACTAAACTATTTTAATGGCTGCAGTCAAAAACGAACGTTTTCAAAGTTATCCCCAGTCGCTCAGGTGGCTGAGTAGAGTAATACGAGGCGTTTGCTTGTAATCTTTCGTCGAGATAAGTCCGAATTCCAGGTGAGAGGCATGGATGGTTTATTTATCTTACCGCTCTGGCTTTCTTCTCTTCCTGGAAGCAGTGACTCTGAACCATCGCTCAACTGTGTCGAAACGACTCCTGATCCTCTATTGATTTTCTAACCGCGGTCGTTAAACCTCCAAACAAACAAAATTTTTTGAAGTCAATAATAAAAGCAACGGCACAATAAAAAAAAAAAAAAAAAAAAGCTGATGTATTGTACACTCGTTGTCATAAAAATCCGCGCACCAACCAAAACCATGCGATTAACGCGAAACTCAGCGAATACCTACCGGGAGGGCAGACATGCAAATGATTAAAGTTTCGGGCGATTCCGCACGCCCGCGCGTTCAAGACCGGTGCTGCAATCGCAATCCGTGGGGCTTATAGGGCGCAGCGCAGGGGACTCCACATTCGTGTCGAAGTGCACGGTAAGAGTCAGGTAAGATCCTTGAGCGATAGACATGCCGAGGAGCCGCAGTAGATGTGCGTACGGGAAAATGACGGAGTTTGAACGAGGCTGTATCTTCGGGATGAGGGAGGCAGGGTAGCCGGAGCGCCGAATCGTACGCCACTTGGGTCGGTCGGACAGCCCGGTGCAACCGTGTTAGTAGAAATGGACACGGGAAGTCACCCAGACACGGCGGATTGGTTCCGGACAACCCAGACACACCAATAGCAGAGAGCACAGTGGGATCGTGAGAGCGGCACGCACAGATGCAAGGACGTCCTTGACCAATATCCAGAAACATGTGGCGGCTGTACAAGGGACTCCTGTGTCCGGCAGAACAATTTCCAGACGCCTGGCAGAGGCGAATATGCACTCTCGACGGCCCTTACGTTTTCTGGTATGAACACCTGACCATCGTCTGCGTCGATTACAGTGGTGTCAGCAGCGAGCAACGTGGAATGCTACGGACTGGTGACGTATAGTGTTCAGCGACGAATCCCGTTTCTGTATGGGAACGTACGACCACTGTGTCAGAGTATGAGGACCGCAGGTGAGCGCTGCAATTCCAACCTCTCTGTACAGCGGCACACGTCCCGACCTGCAGGCGTGATGGTCTGGGGTGCCATCGCGTATGGCAGCCGGACTTCCCTCGCAGTGATCCGAGGGACGTTCACAGCCCAGCACTACGTACAGGAGATCCTGCGGCCTAATGTGCTCTCCAACAAGATAACTCCCGTCCGCAGACGGCTCGTATTTCCCAGGGATTGTCTACGTAATGCTTCGACTCGTCCGCGGCCTACCAGATCGCCTGATCTCACGCCCATCGATGACGTGTGGAAACAGATAGTTCGCCAGCTTTCTCCATGTCCCAGTGTTCGTGATTTAGAGCGTCAGTTGCAAGAAGTGTGTGCCAATCTGTCCCAGGATAACATACGGCGTTTCTTTGACTCAATGCCGGACCGTATCACCGCATGTATCCGAGCACGACGCGGTGCTAACGCTGACCGGGATGTGTACCGTATGTCCGCGGGAAATCGTTCTGCTGTTGTGATATTGAAATCAATTCTGTCCTTGGTATGCACCATCTCACTACTAAAATCTCATTTCAATCCGACGCCTCCTTCTTGGTGCGCGGATTTTTATGACAATGAGTGTATAAAATTTGATGTTCCAAAACAATTCATGGTGAAACTCTTCGATTCGAAGTAATTTATTAGTTGTTTTACTATTGAAGAAAACGGCTGAGAAAATTCCTATTTCTATTTTCACCGAGTAGCGTAAAGCGCGGACTTCTGACTTCTCGTAGAGTTCAGTCTGGGTTCGAATCCTGTGGCAAAACATGGATTTCGTGTTTGAGCTTCTAGCTCTGGTTTTTCCCTTTGGTGCGAAAATTTGCTGTAAATTAAGAATGCAAATAGGAGTCTATAAAACCCGAAACAAAATAAATATATAATAAAACATCTCATTTAGAGACATTTTCGGGACATTAATTTTTGTCTGTAAAACAGAGGTGTGCTACCCCTGTGGCACACCATTCGTCCGCGATGAATCCGGGTTCGAGCCCCAGTGAGCCACGGATGTTGTGTTATTCTTACGGCATTGGATCTGTCCCTTCCCTGGAACCAGCTGCCCTAAATTAGGGATAAGTGACTGTTTATAGCTCATCGAGTAGCTTATAGCCCATGGGCTAAACTAAAAACAGAAATGTTCTTAAAAGAGTTTTGTGATAGGTTACAGTCTATAGAAGTAACGAAAAACTGTCTTTTCGTTTCTCGTAGTTTTAACAATTTACATTTACTAGCCACATGTTCTAAGATGAGACAAAAGATCTTCGCATTCTGAGCTACACGGAATGTTTTGTCTCTATTCCTGCGCGAAACGCGCGCTAGAGTCAACTGTGTACTGCGATGACGTAGACACCCGATTGTGATCACGTGAATTTGGCACGGAGCCACATTGCTTTATCAGGTGAGCAAAACATGGAAGTCGATAAACGTGCTGTTCAGGTGCTCCTTCGTCCTTATTGTTAAATGGGGTGGAACTCAGCAGCAGGAGTGAGAGGAATTTGTGCAGTTGAAGGCGAGGAAACAGTGGACATCAGCACTGCAAGAAAATGGTTCCCGCGTTTCAGTGCTGCGAACACCAGGTCTTGAAGACAAGCCGAGGTCAGGACGTCCAACGACCACCAAAACTGATACCCTGGTCGCAGCTGTCACAGCGAACCCCGATACCAGCACACAACAACTGGAAGCTAATGTGAGGTCTTCCCAATCCACCATTGTTCGTCATCTGCAACAGCTTGGTTTCTCCTCTTGGCGTCATTGAATGGTTCCCCATGATCCGATACCCCAGTAGGCGGAATAATGTGTCTCTCGGTGTCGCAGATTGCTGTCAAATCCACAGAACGATTGGTTTTGGCGTCGTGACGTCACAATTGATGAAACGTGGATATTCCTCGTCATTCTACTACTGGGAATCAATGGCTAAGGTCACGCTAAAGTAGCACAGCCATTGGTGCAAAAAGGACGGTTCGACACGAAAGGCATGCTGTGCATTCGGTAGAACTGTGAAGGTTGTGTCAAGGCTGCACTGGATGAAGAACAGGATATAACATTAACCTTGGAGACAATAGACTTTTGGTGATTGGCCAGTGGGCGTGACAGACAATTTCTACCGTTAGATGGCACTGCGTCCCAAGATATAAACAAGGCTGCACTGGATGAAGAACAGGATATAACATTCACCTTGGAAACAATAGAATTTTGGTCATTGGCCATTGGGCATGAAAGACGATTCTTGCCATTATATGGCACTGCGTCCCAAGGCTGAACTGGATGAAGAAGAGACTATAACATTAACCTTGGAGATAATAGACTTTTGGTGATTGGCCAGTGGGCATGAAATTCGATTTTTGCCGTTATATGGCACTGCGTCCCAAGGTATAAACAATTACACAAAACAGTTTCCGCGTTGTTTGCGTGGCTGGATTGTGTTTGTTAAGAACTACAGTTTTAGGAACAATTCGTTGTTTCTATTGCAAAATATAATCCATGTTCATTACGGTTTACTGCTGTTTGGCGATGTGCACGTCTTCTAAAGAGAAAATTGTGGAAATGTCATTCCACGAATTCCCGTCAGATCAAAACCTGAAGCAACTGCTGTTGGAAACAGTAATCTCGGCAGTATTTTCAACCAATTGACAAGTTACCATGTTCTTTGTGGTAACCACTTTCAGTCTGAGAATTATGTACCTAATGTTTGGTACAAGCGACTGAAGGAAGATGTACCATCTATACGTATATTTCCAGGTTATACACATTATATAGAAATTGCAGCCCACAAAAACTATCAGATGTGTTCTTAAGAGAATAAAAGATGTTACAGACTAACTGTACTAGTACAAAAAAAAAAAAAAACAACGAGTATCACATACTTGGATATAACGCAAAAATATATTTAAAGATATACATATATTGATGTATATGCATCTTTTTAAATATACTTTTCCATGGAACTCTCAGATGATTTCTTATAACTCTGCCAAATGCCAAAATGTATTGGTAGAATTACTGAGTTGAAACAATTGCCATTTACTAAGATATCTGAACATTCGAAAACCTGCATCATTAAAATGTGAAATAAAGCACACCGGACAAAACATTAGTTACCCCTGGCAGAACTTATCTAATAACGGGTGACAGTGCCTCTTGTCTTGATAACAGCATGAATACGGTGTGGTACAGACTCCGCGAGGTTGTGGATGTATTGAACATTATTGATTTGCAGCAACTCGTGCGTCAATTGGTCCCGAAGTTTCGCCTTAGTACGTAGGTGTCTATTCCAACGTTTCACCTACTGTTCCAACTGATCCCACAGATTTTCAATAGGATTTAAATCTGGGGATTTGGATGGCCAGTCGAGGTGAGACAGTGTCACTGATTGTTTGTCGCGACACTTAGACAGAGTTTTAGCCACCCCGGCAATTGTCGTCTTGGAAGACAAGAGTGGCAATGTGATGCTGCTCCTGGCGATGTAGGGTAAAGGGCAACACTTCGTCCTTCAGAATGCGGAGGTACGCATGCTGGTTCAAATTCATCACCACTACAACAGGAGTACCCATTTCGTGGTACGAAAAACATCCCCAAACCATCACAGAACCCCTCCAGCTTGAACATCTTCGACACAATCAAGATTAAAGGCTTCATTGGGCTTGCGAGGCACTCATCGCCTCCCATCATTGAAGTACATACAAAAACGAGGCTCATTAGATCAAATTACTCGTTTCCAATCCTCCACAATAAAGTTTTGGTGCCTCTGAGCCCATTGATAACGTGCGACTTTGTGACTTGCTGTTAAAACAGTCCTCTTCCATGGCACTCTGCTCCAGATGCCCATTGCATGCAGTTCTCGTCGCAATGTCCTTTCGGAAATTGGTTGGAGTAGACTTTGAATGTCTGGAGTAATTGTTGACTGGTTTGAAACCGATTTGCAGTTACTAGACGTGAAACGTGGCGGCGGTCCCTGTTGGCGAGAATTGTTTTCCGGCCACAGTTACGCCCCCGGTTATCAGTTGACTGCGAACTACACCACTGTTTGTAGACCTGTTGTGCAGTACACTTCGACACACCAACAAATTGGGCGACTTCATTCACTTTGTGTCCGTGGGCACGGTCAAACATGATGGCTCCTTTTTGCCACTCAGTAACGACTGTCTTACGACCCATATTGCGGACTAAATTCAACACACACGTTGCTCTTCACCACTGCACGAGAGAGAAATTATCTTGTAGACCACGTCAGTTCTATTTATCTCCCAACAGTGCTATCACGGCTCCCTCTCTGCAACCGGTAACTTCCTGCTGTCATTTCTATCAGGGGTGACTAATTTTTTGTCCGGTGTGCTTATCTCTTTTAGGAACTGTTTTCTGTTCTTAAAATCAAAATTCCTTTTGATTCACATAACGACACTCATTTTACGAATTCTGGCCATTGCATTTCAATGCTTTCTTGAAACAGCATGAAATGAAACATTTCTGCAAAATTTGACTATCGGCACGATGGTCGAGTGCTCTTAAGAGATAGCTCTGTCCCTTTCCTGTAACCAGTGGCCCTAAATTAAGGACGGTTACTGTTCATAGTCCTAATGATGGTCATTAGAGAAGAAGAAGAAATCTGAATAATATTTGGTTTGAAACACTAGAATGAACATGAGTTTATTCAAGACACTATGGCAGCAGCAGTGTAAGAGTCCGAGATAGGTCCGGATTCGAGTCCTGGCTGGGTATGTCATGGATGGTGTGTTTGTCTTACTGCACTGGCTCTCTCCCTTCCCTGGAGCCAATGACCCTAAATTAGGGACAGGAGACTGTTTGCAGCCCGCTGAGTTGCTCACGGCGGTCGTTATTACATACCGGGATGGTAAATAATGTTTTTTTTAACTGCCGGTATGCTCACTTCCATTTTTGTTAACTACTAGTATGCCATACCGGCCCACTTCGAACACTGCCCTTCTCAAAATTTTGTCTTTTGATGGTATGCCAAGCCATAATTGCAGGCAAATGCTGTCTCCCGGGTGCAAAGTGTAGAGTACTTATTCCTTTGATTAGTTTAATTTATTGTTTTGCAATCATCGCGTATTAAAAATGCGACAACGTTGGAAAAAATCTTTTTACCTAAGTAGCAGAAAACCACTGTTCAAAGAAAACAGTGAGTTAAAAATAATTCTAAGCTCCAGAAAGAAGAAAGGTGACAACTTTTTTGTTGGTATTCTTTCTGAGATAATCGAGCTTTCTATAATTTGTAACATACTAAGTGGCAAAAGGTATAATAAATGACGTGCGACTGAGGTGATGCATGAGTCAGTCGACAGTGAAGCAGTTGTAAGCCTGCTGGCGTAGTTCAGTTGGGAGAACAGCTCTTACGGAGTTGGGAATGTGGCTTCGAATCCATTTTCCGGCAAAAAGTTATATGTTATATTAGTTCCGGAACAAAAGGTTTGAAAAATTTGTGTGATGAGCCTTCCACATAACGCACCTAATTAGCAAATTTAATTCTGCAATGGCCGCCCCAGTGGCGCAGTGGTCTAAGGCGCTGGCCTCTGATCATTCGTCCGTAAGGGGTCCGGGTTCGAATCCCGGTCAGGCATGGATGTTGTGTTTGTCTTACGGCACTGGCTCTCACCCTTCCCTGGAACCAGTGACCCTAAATTAGGGACGGGCGACTGCTTATAGTCCATTGAGTTGCTCACGGTGGTCGTTAAACCTCCAATCAAAAAAAAAAAAAAAATAAATAAATTCTGCAATGAGATGATTCTTCGAGCATGGTTGTCGGCTGACGCAAATCCTGCTATATCGTTACCCTGCCTTTCAGAAGAAGGAAGGTGGGATGATGTAGATCAGATCAGATCATATGTAGAGGATTTCAGGAAAGGAGTGTCTGACCCCAGGTCTTAAAAAACTCTTAGAAATATGAAGCTAGGAGATTTGGGCTATAGATTTGGGAGATAGGAAAGTCACACGGAAGCGAGGTAGAAGACGCCTTACTTACTACCGGAGGCCAGTACCCGGGGTCCGACGGCTTAACGTGCCCATCCGACTCACGGCGGGTATTTAGTGGTTCGAGTGTTCGTACCTGCCTGGGATCGAACCTGAGGTTTCTCCGCGGCAGTCATGAACTTTGACCACTAGGCTATCCGCGGCCCGGGATGATGTAACGTACTACGTAAGTACATGACGTCAAATAGCCAATGAAGCAGAGATAAATCTACTGGCGTACTTCAGGTGGGAGAACAGCCCTTCCGGAGTAGGAAGATGTAAGTTTGAAATCCACCACCGGCAAAGAAAGGTTATATTTTATAAACTATTGTCTGTTTAAGAATACTTCATTTACAGTGAAACCCCGATTTTACGCTTTTCAGCGGACCAGCATAAAAAATCGTACGATGCGGGAAACGTAAAACCGAGGTCGAGATAAAACAAACTTTGCAGGTATGCCTAATGTGTACAAAAAATAGAAAAGCAATGTACACTATACTATACTAGTGCACAGTATGTATTGTAAACACGTTTATGTAAGAATCAAAAATTGCAGTACAACTACGTACGTGCTTACATTATGGGATGTTGGCTTGGAAAAAATCGGTAATTTCCGTTTGCTTTCTATTTTTAGTGTTTAGCTCAAGCAAAGCTTTCTCAATAATTGAAAGGCTTCGCAAATGTTTTACAATCAGTGTTTTTAAGGTTTTGTAAGTGCTTTTACAGTCTGAGGAATGCGGCACTGCCTTAACTGGGGTCACGTGCTTTTGAAAAATTCTGGAAAGGAAGAACCGGTTTAAGGCAACCTGGTCGTCAGGTTCTAATGAGGAATGTGGCAAGAGAGGGAAGAACCGGCTTAAAACAATCTTATATCAACTAAAACCAAAAAAGACACGAAGTTAGAGGAAACTCGGGTTTGGAACCAGCGACTTGTGATGCGGGAAATCGTGTGATTGGAAAAACGTATAACACGGGGAAGATATAGAAGAATAATCGGGACTTCAGAAAAACGACGCTCGAAACGTAAAAACGTAAAATGCGGGGACGTACAATCGCGGGGTTTCACTGTATACATTTTTTTTTTTCGCTTTGTGTGTCCTCATGATTTTAGTTTGCAGGAATGAAATAACACGTTTTCAGTTACTCATTTGGTAAGAATCGACTTTTCTTTTCTGGTGAAATACAGTGGAATGAAAAACATTTTTTCGATTTGCAGACATCAGGAAAGAACGGGATCTCGTGTTCTTATTATTTCTTAGTAAAATTGTACAGCTTTCTTTGCTTAACGTTTTTCTATCTAAGCACCCTGTCTGATCACTGATTTTCCCACACACATACGTATTTTTAGATGTTTTCCTCAGTTACGGAATGACATTTTGTTTCTCTTTCCATTGCGAAATTCATTTGGCAGACTTAGTTAATTTTCAACCCGTCTGGAAATTCTTTAAGGCGAAACACCACTTCAGATCTTTTCACAATTTTTACTAATCAAATTACTAAGAAATCTAGCAAGAAAAGACACTAAAAATAAATTCAATAAAATCTAATATCAGAAATCAGTATCCAAACAAACGATGCTCATGCATATAGATGCAACTATTGCCCTTAGATGGCACCATTCGATATTGAAATAAGTCCGAGCTTTGAAGTGGATGCTTGGAAATAAGTTTACCATTCACGGAGGAGCTTAAAGATATTCAGTAACATTTAATTAAAAGATATTCCGCTTCGTTTCTCTTCATTAACGCACTCATTAAGCAACCCTTTCATCAGAAACGAAACGCAGATGTCTTATCGCAATCGAAACTCGTTTATAAAAGAAGTGTACGGCGTTGACGTTTGAATTATTGCCTTTTATATACGTAAAGCTACTGATTCAAGTTTCGCGACTGCACAGATTAAGGTTTTGTAAAATATACACACCCAATGCTGAAAGAAAAGAGAATTTCTTATATTTCGCCTCGGAAGCGTAGTTTCGCAGCTTCAGTAGAAAAACAGAAGTAATCATTATCTCCTAATCGGATATACGATGGCAAAACGCTGTCAGCCAAGAAGGGGGCAATCTATAGTCCAGTGGTTCTTAATTACATTTCACCAGGGGCCACATTTTTTTTTTTTCCATGGAACCGGACCAGAGCGTGTGAACACTTAATTTGGCGAATGTAAGGTACATATCATACTGATACTTATATAAACATTATTTTTATTTTAAGATTTATTAAAGGTAATGTCAAAATTATAAAATGAACTTTACATGGCGGACAAATGAAAACAGTAGAACAAATTTCAAAAATTAGTTACTTGTATTAACGTAAAATTACAAGAGATGATTTCGAATTACCTGTACTTAAAGAAGATACTTCAGTTTCCCGGTTATCTGGAGCCAGTCCAGAGGGTGTGAACACTTAATTTGGTGAATGTACGGTATACATATCATACTGATATTCATATAAACATTATTTTTAATTTAAGATTTATTAAAAGGTAATGTGAAAATTATAAAATGAACCTTACATAGCGGGCGAATGAAAAAATAGAACAAATTTCAGCAATTAGTTACTTGTATTACCGTAAAATTACAAGAGATGATTTCGAATTACTTGCACTTAAAGAAGCTACTTCAGTTTTCTGGTTATCCGATCCAAAAGGAAACTTCTGATTAAAACTCATATATTTAGTACCGAAGTATAGCGCCTCGTATTGTATTCTTTGCATACAGACGCAGTTTGGTTACACACTAGGCATAAGCCCCTTTTCGCCGTGGTAAAATAAATAAATACTTCCCTGTCCAGTCAGTGTCAACCTTTCCCTTCTTTAACGTTGAGAACGACATTTTGAACGATCAGAATAATTAGAACTGTTGTGCTAAGCGCTGCACGAAGCACGATACGAAATAAACCGCGGGAAGAGACAGCTCCAATCGCTGCCAGCAAGAATTCATATAGGTACGTCGCGTCGAGAGGAGAACCAAACGTACGGATATGCAAGTCCTCCTTCCTCTCTCAAGTGATGCCTAGCAGAGGGTTGCATAGGAGAGTCAGTGAATCCCGCAGAAAACTACCGAATTACGTATATTCTTTTTTTTTTCGCGCCTGTGGATTTTAATTTTATACATTTTCTTTTCGGTTAAATCTTTCATCGCGGGAAAGACTGACGGATTTAGGGGGCTACATTTGGCCCGCAGGTCGCCTATTGAGAACCACTGCTTTAGTCGAGCCTCGTTAACACGAACATCACAAGGGCCCAAGACGCTGTCACTTAAATACAGAGTGCAAGCTTTCGCCACCACGGGGGGTTTCTTCAGGCAGGAATACGAACGTCTACTCTAAGACTGAGTTCCAAATCAGTTTTAGATTATCATTTGGAACTCGGTTTTACATTAGACGTTCGCATTCCATCTTGAAGAAGCCACCTGTGGTGGCGAAAGCTTGCACTCTGTATTTAAGTGACAGCGTCTTGTACACTACACCAATTAAACGGATCTTCATTGTCTTAGAGTCTATTTATTTACCTGGTGTATCTACCCAGCTTTCATTGTGATTAATTTATATATAACCAGGACCCAGAAATTTATTTGCGCCGCCCCGGTGTCGCAGGGATCTAAGCGATAGCTTCTGATCATTCGTCCGAGATGGGTCCGGGGTCGAATCCCGGTGGAGACGTGGACGTCGTGTTTGTCTTACGGCACTGGATCTCTTACTTCCCTGGAACCAGTGGCCATAAATTAGGAACGGGCGACTGCTTATAGCTCACTGAGTTACTCACAGTGGTCGTTAAGCCTCCAATAAAAAAAGAAAAATTATTTTCGTTAAAAATAGTTTGTGTTAGTCACATGTTATTAACTGAACAACTAAATCCACAAATTCTCTATAGTCCTGTACTCTCTGTCCGTACGTATTGGAAACACGTAAAATTATGCAGTGTGATTTCAGAAAAAGTACGTAAATACCTTTTGGATGGGCCTCAACTTATACGCCACATTGACTTACATATTGAAATTTTTCAATAAGAAAAAAATATTGAGCCTTAAATTCGGTCGTGATTCAAGCACCCGAAATTCGATATTACGTTCACAAGAAACCATTCCGAAAGCGTAAGAAATATAATATTCCGTTCACTAAAAGACTATTTAAAAGCTACTGAAACGGATATATCCATTCGGCAGAAACATTAAAATCGCCATGACCGATTTGGAGTGGTAGCTGTCGTATGTTAATTGCCTCGATTCCTCCGAAACCCCGAGGGTAGCATTCACCTCTGGTTTTGCAAAGCCGTCAGAACTACAATGGGTGCATCTCATTTATGTTACAATAATTAAATATCTGAAACACGTTGCTGCAACGCAGTTGATTGCCTGGTGACAACGGTAACGACAGCCGGCGGCGCGTGCGCTTTAAGAATAGCAATGACCAGCAGCTAGCGAAGGGAGTACTTTTTCGTTCTGCTAATCTCTCAATTGTATCTCTTAACGCAATTGAAATCAACTATTCTTCCCATTTATTATGCTTATCTTAACTTATTTCATGTGTCCGGTTGAAATCAAAGACCTTTTGGTTTCAGATTTCAATCGGGCTTTGTGGGAAAGCAGCGAACCGTAACTAACGCTGCAGCATCTGATTTGACACACTTGTGTGACCATCGTTTCTCTTTCTTTCACATTTGCGGGGGTATCTTTTCCGGCTGGTCGGTCGGTGGGAAGGAATACGATAGCATCAGTTCGCATGAAAAAAAGTAACTTACAAAATTCAACTTTTTACCGAACCAAAAAATGCAAAAGTTACCTCAATTTCTCTTTGTTTTACTATTTACTGAAACATTAAAAATATAGTTACAACCTTTTGGAACACTAACTATATTTTTCCTAGCCTCGTCTTATACATAGACTTATCTATGAATAAAGATAAGGAAATTGAGAAATTTAACCCATTCAAGCTGTGTTCCATAGCGAATTATAAGCCGAAAAATGCGGGCGTAACCTTTTCCGAAAACTTCACTCTGCAGTATTCTATACTGTATTTACACAGTCGTATCAGAATAATATGACCACCTACCTAATAATGGGAATACCCACCCCACCCTTGGCCCGGATGACAGCGGCGAGACGGCGTGGCATAGACGCAACGAGGCCGTGGAAGGTTGCCCAAGGCACATGTGCATTCGGTCTGCAGCATAGCATGGAGGTCCTGGAGATGACGTCGTTGTGGGTCAGCACGTCGAACCTGCCAATTCAAATAGTCTCACAAGTGCTCTATGGGATTGAGGTTGGGCGATTTCGCCGGCCAAGGGAGAGCGGAGACATCGCTGTCGTGTTCCTGGAATCAGTCACGTACCCACTTAGGGACGTGTCACGTTGCATTGTCCTGTTGGTAGACACCATGACCACCAAGGTCGTCCAACATGATGGGATGCATGTAGTCAGCGAGGATGGGTATGTAGCCATTGGACTGCAGAGACTCATCCAGTGATACCAGCGGTCCCAGGTCATACTAGGAAAACATCTCCCAGACATGCACACTGCAAGCGCCGGCCTGTGCTTGACCGACAAGCGTATCCGACGCCGTATCCGCCACCGCCGATCACTTCTGTGGAGTAGAGCCCTCGGTTCGTCGGAGAAGGCAACCTTTTCCCACTCTTCCACTGTACAATGACGGTAGTCCCATGCGAATTGCAGGAGTCGTGGCCGGTGGACCAGGGTTAACATGGGCGCCTTGACGCAGCGTAGGTTCCGGAGACCCATGCGTAACAGGGTTCTCTCTACTGTTATCGGGGACACGTACCTGGGTGTCCCAGAGTTCCCTTGCGTGGTCAATTGCTGCAGTGTTGCGCGCCGATTTCCCTTTACCAGTCGACGGAGGCGACGTTCTCCTCTGGGGTCGATGGCCTTTTGGAGCTTCACAGTTATGACTTCGGAAGGTACTCGGTGTGCCAGCTGTCTATTAATACACCCTTAGTTTAGCACCTCGAGAACAGCCCACGAAGTCTGCTGTTTCTGAGATGCTTCCGCCCTTGACGCGGTACCCGATGATCATTCCTTTTTGGACGTCCGTCAGATTACTACCTCTGTCCATTGTGCTCACGTAACGCACTTTGGCTCATCTGTCCTGGCCGGCCGCTTATATCTCCGAGTGATCGACCTTGTCACGTGCGCTCTGTGACGCGCCTGGGAGGGGTACACTGTGATTTCGGGGGTGGTCATATTATTCTGATACGACCGTGTATAGTGCAGTGCGTATGTATGAAAATATTTTTACAGTACATTCAGTGAGAGCTGGATTTAAAAAAATTCTGTTATACCTTCATTTCTTATCAGAACAACGCCCCGAAAATTCTTCCAGTTCGCCCATGTTCTCTAAAGGTGTCTAAGCATATACCAGTTCCATTACAAAATGACTTACTATTTGCAACTCAACGGAAGCTTTTAAAAATTTCCCAGTTATGACATGAACTTTCATATTATTGTTTTCATCAGTACCAGACAAATTCTGAGACTCAACTTTTCTGCTGTTCATTACATCGTTCACAATTTCGACCCCTGACAAAATGTCTGATGCCATCGTCGTCCCAAACTTCCCTTCCTGATGAAGTAAGAGAGTCCATCAAACCCGCTTCTCCCAGCAAAAGCACCTTCCCTAGCAATACCGTCCATTGTTCTCCTTCTATCATTTGCGCAGTCGGAACAAAAGATGAGCCAGGTGCTCCAGTGGGCTTCAAAATGAATGGGACCAAGCAGCAGCATTAACAAGTAAGAAAAAACAAGTTAGTAAAATCATGCAATGCATTAATTCTGATGCCTTTTCCAACATACCAGAAATCATTACTCAAGTTATGAGGATAATGGCTGTGGAATAAATCTCGCTCCTGTGCTATGACCTTTGATCCCATTTCGATGATATTCAACAGAACTGGTTCAGTATACCTCCAAAATAACATGATAAAGTTTTGTCGCAATAGAAGCATGTTTATGTAAGTTATGATGCATAAAGGCTCTGGAATAGATCCCGCTCCTGTGTCCTAACCTTTGACCCCATTTCACCCATTTTCAATAGGATTCGTCCCCAGGCAGGCCCCTACAACATACTAACATTTCATGCAAATCGAAGCATTTTTACCTAAGTTATGACGCATAATGGCGATGGAAGTTGTTCCGCTCCTATGTCCTAACCTTTGACCCCATTTCACCCATTTTTAATAGGGTTTGTCGCCAGGTGGTCCCCTACCACATACTAAAATTTCATCCAAATCGAACCTCTTTTACGTTAGTTATGACGCATAATAGCAGTGGAATGGATCCCGCTCCTATGTCCTGACCTTTGACCCCATTTATCCCATTTTCAATAGGGTTTGTTCCCAGGTAGTCCCGTACCACATACTAAAATTTCATCGAAATCGAATCATTCTTACGCGAGTTATCGTACGGACAGACGGACGGGAAAAGCTGGAGCATATACGCTTCTTCAACCTACTGTTGGAAAGCGTAAAAAAAGAGCATACTGGTTCGCGTTAATTTCGCGCTACCTTTTACTACATTGTAAAAAATATAGTTTTTGCGCGAAATTACTATACATCGCTACAGAAAACTATCGTAATCATATTCCTCAAACGTTAAAAACTGTAGAATCCAAAGTTATGGGGATGACAACACCAACTGGTCATCAGCAGGAGCAGAACAGGAAAACTGTGCATGCTCATCAATCGTTTGAATTGTTGTACACATCAGGTTAAGTTGTGTGTTGTACCGCCGACCGCGTAACGCATTCTCCAGCCGTAGAATTCTTCAGCTGGAATATTTCATCGAAGGAAAGTAGAAGCGATATTTTTTCTTATTATTAATGATGCGCATGAGTGTATTTCTTTCACGGAGCCTTATAGATAGAGTCGCCGCACCTCAATAATTTCTACTTTTTTCATTAAAAAATAAACAGAGAAGAGTCTATGGCAACTAGCTGTCACGTCCTCAAGGTTGAATGTCGTAGTGTTGAAGCAACAGTTTTAGAAGTAAGAGCTGTAAAAAGAAAACCTATAATGGCTGGTGGAAAAGTAGGCATTGAGATGCTCGGTGGTTTAAACCAACTACTATTAAAAGAAGAAACGAATACTTACAGCTAATGCAATCAGGTGAACTTTTACTAGATATACTAGTAGAAAAAACGTTTTTTAATAGCAATGCTAAGACTTCAATGCTTCGGCACATATCTCAAAGTGTAAGGAAGGAACCGATAGAAAAATGTTCAAGGCCTATGGGACAGATACTTAAGTACAGTATCAAAGGGCATTGACAAAAGTAACCGGACACCTAAAAGAGAAACACAACATAGCATTTATTGACATACATTAGTACGGTGTCAGTCCACCTTTGGCTTTAATGCATGCACTGACCCTTCGAGACATGCTTTCGACAAGGTTTTGAAACACAGCCATAGGTATGCGCTTCCATTCAGTACATAATGCTGCCGCTAACTGTTGCTTAGTAGTAGGCCCACGTTCCAAACTTCTTATGCGCCGTTCTAATTCACCCCATAGGTGTTCTATGGGATTAAGATCAGGGCTCTGTGCTAGCCAGTCCACACACGATACGGAATTATCGTCAAACCACGCCGTAACAGTACTTGCTTTATGGTTCGGTGCATTATCCTACTGGTACCAACAAGGCTCGGTTCCATAGTATTGCCACAGAGTTGGTAGAGCATAATTGTCCACAATATCGAGGTAGACGTGCTGGTTAACAGGTTTGTCCACGATAACCAATGAGCCGGGACCATACCACGAAAAACACCCCCACACGAGTACACCCAGCTCCAAAACTTGACCGTAGGAACAGTACACTTTGGTAAATAGCGTTCCCCTGGCTGCCGCCATACCCACATACGGCCATCAGACTGATGGATCGTATATCTGGATTCATCAGTCCATAGGGCCCATTTACATTGATCTACGGTCCACGATAAATGTTCTTTATACCATGTTAAACGACGAGTGGCATTCCGAGTGGAGATGAAAGGCTTATGAGCAGCCGCATGAACATGGTAACCCATGGAATGAAGTTCTCTGCGAATGGTACGTGTACATTACCGAGGTTCCAGCATTTCTACTCACCTGTACACTGAGGTCTTGTGAGTACCCCGTCGATTAGCTGAAACGACACTCTTGAGGCTTCGACGTCCTCTATCACTGATTTTCTTTGGTCTGCAGGTACGTTTTGCTGCTTCAGGCACGCCATGTGTCTGCCACGTATTCAGTACATCTACAACAGTTGTCTTAGGTATGTTTAAACACCTCTCGCTTTCTCTTATGGACAACCCACTAATATAACACCCAACAATCTTTTCTCTCTCAAAGTCAGTTCTCTCCCTCCGCGACATTTTCACTCAACCTCACAGTGGGATATGATCGCGGTCAGCTGCAGGCTTGTTTTTATAACGTTTGCAGCTCTACCGCGCATTTTAACAACGCAGCGGATCCGTTCATTTGCTTTTGAAGGAGTGTCATGTGATTTTGTCAATATAGTGTATACTGATAAATTTGTGCAGAATTTAAGGCCATTTTAGATAATAACAAGATATTGTTATGAAATTAGCAAAAACTATTCCTTCGTTTTTGAAGCTAGGCCATTTTTTCGGGAAATTATCTTATCGAGGACAGCCCCCAACTTCTTGAAAGTTCTGGGAAGAAGAACACATTTACAAAACTGTAAGACTTACTGTTCCTGACTATACCTTCACCGTCATTTCTGTAAATAAACGGAGTAAAACTGTTAGATTTACACTGCCTGGCTGATCCTTTACAGTTGATTTCTGAAAATTCAGAGGGTTAGTCGAAAGTTTTGCAATATTTGCATAAACGCATGTGCTGCGGCAGGAATGTCTCGTGTTTAAAGTAGCTTTAAGTAGCGCACTGCTGTCAGTTGAAAGGGATATAAAGTGGTAGTCTATAACGAAGTAAATTTCTCCGTCATTTTTGGTCTACGCCGGGATTCGAACCCGAGGCCGCTTATTCCGGAACAAGTCGCTCTACCAACTGAGCTACGCAGACATTTTATTCTGATTCCTATCTGCCTTTATGTCGTGTGCGTCCTGCTGGCAGGTACGTCACATCTCCCCCCCGAAAGAGGGTCGGGGGCATGACCCACGGGTCAGCCGTGACCATGAATCGTTGCAGGCAGCCATCCACTGTAGAACGTACACTTGAGAACTCCCAGTCAATCTGCTGTGTGGAATGCAACATCACACATTTTTATTTTTCGAAGCGCTGGAGAAGGAATTCTCTGATTTTTCCTGTCTCGCGGTGTGGAAATATCATCACACCAATGCGAGATTTTGAACGGCCGGGTCATCCGGATAGTTCGGGCGCCATTATAACGTAGTAAATTTCTCCGTCATTTTTGGTCTACGCCGGGATTCGAACCCGAGGCCGCTTATTCCGGAACAAGTCGCTCTACCAACTGAGCTACGCAGACATTTTATTCTGATTCCTATCTGCCTTTATGTCGTGTGCGTCCTGCTGGCAGGTACGTCACAAGTCGTTGCTGTGAACAGCATTACATGTCGTCGTTCTGTCTGTGGTTGCGACGCCTGAAAGATGAACAGCCACAACCGGCTAATTAGGGGACTTTTGCTTTACGAGTTAGAACTCGGCCATAACGGTGCTCAAGCAACACGATACATTTGTCATGCCAAAGGGAAAGGTTCCGTGGACCACAGCACCGCAACCAGATGGTTCAAGAAATTTCGCTCAGGTGACAGAAACCTCGACGATCACCCAAGGTCAGGTAGGCTGCGAACCGTGGATTCGGAGGCCGTAGAGGCAAATCCGACAACCAGCACTCGGAGATTATCAGGCAAGCTGGGCATATCACAGACCACCGTGGCTCGTCACCTTCAGAACCTCGGCAAGGTCAACAGGAGCTGCCGCATTGTCTCTCACGACCTGACGCCAGCTGAGTGGAAGTATGCACGAAACTCCTAGAAAACCCGCGCGATGTACGTTTCATCAAGAAAATTCTTACGTGCGATAAAAAGTGGGTCTATTTCCGTAATCCTAACACACAACGGCAGTGGTTGATCCCAGGAAATCTTCCTGAGCATGTTGCCAAACGTGGGCGCTTCGAATACAAGGTGATGCTCTGCGTCTGGTGGAATTTCGAGGGGATAATTCATTACGAAATTGTTCCAGACGGTCGGACCATCAACGGCAACCTCTACTCTGAACAGCTGGAGCGGATGTATGCCGTTTTGGAGTAGAAGTACCAGCAATGGGAAACACAATCGCGCCTTCCTACAGCAAAACAACGCTCGGCCTCATACCGCGCGAACGACCCGGGCAAAACTCCAGGAACTTGAGGGTATCGAACTGATGCCACACTCAGCGTATAGTCCGGACTTTTCCCGTCGGATTATTACTTGTTCCGGTTCATGGCTCACTTCCTTCGCGGGCGGTATTTCAACAACCAGTAGGAGGTGGCAGCTGGGGTGAAGGAGTTCTTCGCCTCGAAGGGCAAGTGCTGGTACCTCCGCGGAATCGAAAAACTGGCAGACAGATGGCTAAAGACAGTGCAACGTGATGGCCTGTACTTTCAATGCTAGTCAGCTTTCGTCGTAAAGGTACGTGTGAAGACATAAAGTGATCCAAATATTGCAAAACTTTTGACTCACCCTCTGCAATACGGCATAAAACTGTTATTTGCGCGGTCTAATAATGGCAACCTCGTTAAGTATCCAAAACCGTAAAATTAGCAGTCAAATTCTTTTACATTGTAAGCTGATGAAATATCAGTTTGTCGAAACCGATATTTCGCATTAAGCGTGTTCATCTTAAACGAATTAAAAAAAACATTTAATGCATAGGAAAATTGTGGGGGAACTAAGAAGGCGCTTCCCGTAAAAATAATTGGAGCTAAACGTGTTCGCGTAGTTGAAGTTCGATTGCAAAGATCAATCTAAGATGGTGACCCAAAATGCGTTTCTACCGAAAGGAAACCGTCATTATCATCACTAGCCTGAGAAGTATGAGATGTGAAACCAAAAACTGCTTTTAAAGTGTTGTAAACAGAAACGCTAAGGTTAAGCCTTTAACCGGCTGGAACGAATTAAATCGGAGTTAGCAAAATAAGCTGACATCAGCTAGAACAAGTACACCGATCAACCAAAACATTAAAACCACCTACCTAATATGATGTAGGTCCTCCTCTCGCCGCCAAAAGAGCTCTCACTCGATGAGGGATAGATTCAACGAGATCCTGGTAGGTGTCTCTTGATATTTGGTGCCATGACTGCAACAAAAGATCCCGCAGTTCCCGTAAATTACGTGGTTGGGGAGATGCTGCTTGCACCCGTTTCTCCAATTCAAACCCCAATTGCTCGATAGGATTCATGTCCGGCGAATTTCAAAGCCATGGAAATAAATGGAATCCTTCTTCATGTTTTAGAACGACGGTCAAGAACATGAAAAGGAATTGGAAAAACGGTCAATTAGGGGGCACCAGACGATCTTCTTCCAATCATTCAAGGTCCAGTTTTGATGTTCGCGTGCCCATTGTAGTCACTTTCGAAGGTAAGCCGAGGTTAGCATGAGCACTTGGAGCTGCCTGCAGACCCATTTTCAGCAAGGGTAGATGTACAGTGTGTTGTGACACATTACTCCCGTAAACAGCACACAAATTGCCGGCGAGTTACGCCACTGTTTTCTTCCTGTTGGCCCATACCATACGGGATAGCCTTCGCACACCTGTAGCACTAACAGGGTTGGCAAGGTAATTTACTCGTTACGTATTTCACGTAAATTACGCGTAATATACAGGTAATTTACTTGGAGTAAAAAACCAGTTTTTTACGCAGACGTAAAAAACTAATTTTCTTTCATGTGTGTGCATAAATAATATAATGTAAAAAACACTTTAATTATATTACATTTTAAACTTAAAATGTCTTACATATTTCACTACGAAATCATTATTCTCTTAAGATTGCTCATACAGCTCAGCCACCTATTAACAGATTTCTTTTTAGAAATTATAATGTATCTGTTCTTTCTTGTACATTAAAAATGGAGAAAATAATCTACCTCTTGCACTAGTATCGATAAAAATCACAATGTATATTAAATAGAATTCAAGATTTTATTAAGAGCTTCAAATTCGTCGAGTGTATTTTCATATTTATGTAATTCTATAAAATAAACAATTTTATGCTCAGTTTGTTCACCAAAGATAATATTTTGACATGAATGTCTATGGCATGTTTATAATGCAAAATATTGTACATTTTCATTTAATAATATGTGTGTTTGACATGTTATCCAGGTGTACACTTCAAAATCATAATTTTACCCTTTTAAAACTCTAAACGTTTTTCATATTGATTGTGCTATACTTATACCCTTAAAGGAAAAAAACTGTAGATTTGACAAAACTGAACTACTTGTTTTAAATGTAACTCTTTAAATCTTTGTAATTGTCACTCTCAGTTCTCACACACCCTTAATCACACTAATAATCCTCACCCGTATGATCTTGTAACTTAAAAGTACGAGTATAATATATTTAAACCAATTTCTTCGAACGTTCGAAGCTGAGTCGGTTTCTTGTAGTATCATGGGCAAAAGACCAATTAGAGAAAAGTCTTTTAAGTTGGGCTGAAGATGCTGGGATGTTGATTAACATCAAAGCAACTACTGACAACTCCTTATGGTGCCGACTGGCAAAGTACCAGTATGTCCGTGGTCATTTAACACCCTTCTTCATAAGCGCTCCAGACTTTCCAGATTTTTCTCGATACTGTTGAAAACTGGTTATCCCCGCGGAGTCGAGGTTCTCTAAAATGAACTCCTCTACTTGTTCATGATGTTTCTCATTCATTTTCTGCTCCTGGTACACAGGTGGAGAACACTGGCTGCAAGGCTGTATACATTAAGCGATTGGTTTCTTCTTTTTTCTACATGTGACACGAGGTCCTTATGGTCCTCAGGTAGACACAAATCCATCCACAATTCAACTGCAGTTGCTTCTTTTTTCTGGCATATATTTATTAGCCGACTTACTGGATTCAGCACTGCGATTGTATTGGCAACTTCTTTGAGAAAGGCACTATCATAGAGGAGGGACTTAATTTGAGAAGACAATTTCTCAGCTTCATCAGTGGCAGCAACTTTCCTCATTGCACTTAGATTGCTAGTCAAGGACAAACAGGCATCCCTCTGAGAACACCAGCGAGTGTCTGCAGCGAGGCATACTTTAGAGCCACCATTTTCTGTCAGTTCATGTTCTCGATCAGGGTGCTTGAAAGACCTCAACACCATGTTCACACGAGATACAATGTTTTTCGAGAGAAGATCTTCAGCTAGAAGATTTCCAGTGTGGGCATTGCACGCAGAATGCCACAGGCCGTGATTTTTACCCATTTTAACCATGTTACTGGCGTTGTCGGAAACTGAACAATAAATATTCACATTGTATCGTTCTTTAGCTAGCTTTTTTGATTCACTGACCACATCACAAAGTGTTTCACCTGTTTCTGGCAAACCAGACATGTGTTCAGCTTTACCACTACTTCCACAGGGATTGCGAAGAAGTGTTACAACATTTTTCATGTTGTTCGATTCATTTTTCCAACAGTCTATGAGCAAAACTGAATCTGTGTCTGCAGCACTGATGGTGATCTTAGTAACTGCATCATACACTTCGTCCAGAAGTTTATCAGAAAGGGCTTTTCGTGTTGGTGGTTTATAGGCAGGCCGCATTTTTTGACAGAACTGTTTAAAATGCACCGACGATTCTACCACGCTAAATGGGATGTTGCAAATATAGAAAACCTTGGCAATAGCAAGATCTATTTCCTGCTTTGTGGAGGCATTCATCCTGTCCAAAAAATCGGTTATCTGTTGTTTAACCGTGGAAGGTTTAGAACTTACAGTGATGGGTGATTCATGGTAGAAACTGTTTTCCTCTTCATGAGATGAGGAGGGTACACTCGTCACCACGGACACGGCTGAGCAGGAACTGGGGTTGAGGCTTACAACTGGAACAAGAGGATCGTCAATGTCTGTAGATATTTCCGAGTCCGATCAATGCAGGGTAGAACTGGAACTCGCCGGTGATGGTGGTGGCAGTGGCAGCGGCTCAGGAGCTTTGTCAGAAGTCGGGGCGCAGACCTTCCTGTAGGCTTTCAGACGCTCCCTTGCTGTATTCTTGACAGTTAATCTACATTCCCAACACTTGGCGCAGTTCTTGTGTTCCACTTTAAGTGGAATAAATCAGAGTTCCTCGTACACATTATGAAGAAATCGACCGCCGCGATTCATAGTGGGAAGAGTCTTCAATTAGAATGTTGAGCTTCCTTCAACGACTAGTGAGGACGAAAAAAACGGTGTTTATTAAGAACTCTCTCAGCTTTGAACTGAAGCGAACACTAAAACCTCCTCCCACATTTAAATAACAGAACACATGTATAGTTCGCATAGTTATAATTTTACCGCCGAGTTAACGAGAAGTTGCCGACGCTGTTGAACTTCTGCGTCTGCCTAGCAGTGAATCACTGTAGAGACAGGAGCCGCCAGCCGGCAGCACGCGCATGGATATCAAAGGCGAGCCGCGAGGTAACGTCTCATGTTGATTGTTCTTATCGTCTCGTTTTACTTTAAACTACATCGCGGCGTGGCTTCTGACTTCCTTTGCCGAACATAATATTTTAAAGTGGGCCCCACACTAATTATCATAAAGAAAAGGATTTTCCCGTGTGAATATGAAGGCTGAGAAAAAAACCAAGAAACAATATGACGTGATACGGATGTGTATGTAGTATCCTGGTGGTATGTCACGTGGACGTGGCAGTTTGCACTGTTCCAATAAGATCATATAAAAATACCGAAGGGTATGTTGGATTTTAAAGGAACTCCGTTTTTTGTGATATTCGTACATATAGCAAGTTAAATAACGGCACAAAGCCATGTTTTTTTTGGGTTTTTTTTTTTTTTTTGCGTATTTTACGCGTAATTTACGTGTTACGTAGAAAATCTCTTTTTACACGTAATTGCACAACCCTGAGCACTGATGAGCCGTGGTTGGCCCACACCTGGCCGAGGGTTCGTGGTTTTTCCCTGCCCAAACCATTTTTTGAAGGTACTAACTACGGCTGAGAGTAGGACTATAGAAGAGAAGGGCTGGTCTTCAGAGCTAGCTAGCTCCAGTGAAGCCGGAAGTTGTAAAGCTGCACTAGTGGCATGGTGGTGGATTTTGTGAAGCCACTGCTGCACGGGAACTGCGAACTAATCGGTGGAAAAGGCAAGAATTTTTTTTATTGGAGGTTTAACGACCACCGTGAGCAACTCAATGGGCTATAAGCAGTCGCCCGTCCCTAATTTAGGGTCACTGGTTCCAGGGAAGGGAGAGAGTCAGTGCCGTAGGACAAACACAACATCCATGCCTCACCGGGATTCGAACCCGGACCCCGTTCGGACGAATGATCAGAGGCCATCGCTTAGACCACTGCGCCACCGGGGCGGCCAAGAAAAATTATTTCCTAAAGCCCTACAGTAACGGGAACCAGAACGAACAAAACTCTCTGTCACCATCGTAATTTAAAAGAAACAAAATACTGTAAAGTCTCGATAATCCGAATCCCGGTAAACCGAGTTCCGGTTAATCCGAGGTCATTCGCGATGAAAAATTAAAAAAAAAAAAAAGAAAAAGGTACGCATCATAAAAAAAAAAAAAAAGTCTTAATGAAAAATTCCGGGCGATTTGAACGCGAAAATTTTTGAAACAGAGTTGAAGAAGGCCCTTTTCAGGTAATTTGGAAGTCAATGCCAAGAACTGTGAAAGATATAGTTAAGGAAGAAAACTTGCAACCCTGTCCGTGTGAAACCCTGGAAAACCTTTGAAGCTGGAGACTGTTCGAAAAGAGAAAAATAGAATACATTTTGGTGCCAACTGGGAAGTCGAAAGGGGAGGAGAGGCCCCTAAAAGGAATGTTAGCGTAATCTGCTCGAAAATGATGACTTGGATGATGAAGAAAACGCTGGAAAGGGCGATCTTACAAACCTAGTTTCACAGATACCCGGATGGGAGAATGCACCAGAAAATTGTGTGGCCAATTGGCTTTCCTGCGATGACCAGGAAGAGATTACAGATGAAACAATTACTCACATAGTTACTAATGAAAAGGAATCGGATGAAGAAGGAACTGACTGTGTACAAGAAAAAATTTCTCAGTACGGCGGCGCTGGAGACCTCACTTAGATACGTTGAGCAGCAACAGGAATCATCACAAGCTGATGTTATCTTTCTCAAAAGGTGGAGAGATAGCGCTGCAAAAAAAAAAAAAAAATGCTCCGCGAAAAAGCAGAAGTCATCAGATGATTGTGTTCGTCGTTAATATGATGTAAGTTATAGTCTTTGTTTAATTCGTTTTTGCTAACATTTTCATTGATCATTAAAAATCGTTCCTACGAGTTTTAGGTTCATATTTAACTACCTTCGGTCAAAATCGTGCTCGTGTTTTGAAATTCCGCTTAATCCAAGTTGGTTCCCGTCCATATTACCTCGGATAATAGAGTCTCTACTGTATTCTTTAAGCATATTGTGACGTGCCTGCCCCGCAGGACGCACACGACCTAAAGGCAAATAGCAGCGAGAACGAACGTCTGCGTAGCTCAGTTGTTAGAGCGACTTGTTCGGAATAAGTGGACTCGGGTTCGATCCCCGGCGTGGACCAAAAATGACGGAGAAATTTACTTCGTTATAATGGCGCCCGAACTTCCCGAATGACCCGACCGTTAAGATCTCGTAATGGTGTGATGTTCTTTCCACAACGCGAAACAAGAAAAATAAGAGCAGCGCTTCGAAAAATAAATGTGTGTGACGTTGCATTCCACACACCAGATTGACTGGGAGTTCTCAAGTGCACGTTCTTCAGCGTATGGCTGCCTGTTACGATTCATGGTCCCTGCTAACCCGTTGGCCATGCCCCGGCCCTCTTTCGGGAGGGGGTGGACGTGACGTGCCTGTCCCGCAGGACGCACACGACATAAAGGCAGATAGCAGTGAGAACGAACGACTGCGTAGCTCAGTTGGTAGAGCGACTTGTTGCGGAGTAAGTGGACTCGGGTTCGATCCCGGCGTGGACCAAAAATGACGGAGAAATTTACTTCGTTATAATATGTTTACAACATTACAGTATTGGGCATATGGAACTGAGTCTTAGTAAAAACGCAGTTGACACATTTTTTCAAAGTTTTTAAATTTGCCTTTTCTTTTCTAAATTACTTGTATTTGAATCCTGCTTTTTAATTGCTGAATTTCGGAAATTAGGGATCTCCTAAAAGTGGCCCATCTTTTCTATCGTTGAACAGAAACTTTGCAATATCTATTTTCTTTTTCTCTGTCTTTTGCTTTGGAGATCTTTCTCAAGTGTTGAATTTTACATTCATTAAATTATTATCATTACAGATTTGTAAAAAATTGTAGTTACGGCCTTCGGTCGTCTGTAGATTGCCACTGATCCCGCATTTCGTACTCCAGCGTTCGTTTTACCTTTAGTATCCATTAACTTTCTTCGGGCTTCATTCACTTAATTGTTCCAAAGCACTTCGAATATATTTTTTTCCCTGTGTCTTAGGGTCATTTGCGTTATTTCTTCAGAATTTAAAGAAGGTACATTTAGGCTGATACAGCTTCAGGTTTGAATACCTTTCGCAAAGGCAATCGAAGTAATCGATTTTTCATATTACCTTCATGATCACAACGCTGAAATGTTCGCTACAAATTCTGGCGTACTTCACATTAACAGAGTCCAGTCTTCAACACTTGTTTATTTATTCTTTTACCAGCACTAGTTTACTTCGGGAAAAAGCAAGCAATTCAATATTTTGTCCTTTCCGGTACTATAACGAAGAAAATTTCTCCGTCATTTCTGTCCACGCCAGGATTCAAACCCGGATCCCCTCATTCCGGAATAAGTCACTCTACCAATTGAGCTACGCGGACGTTTGTTCTGACTGCTATCTGCCTTTATGTCGTGTGCGTCCTGCTGGCAGGTACGTCACACACACCCCTCCCCCCAAGGAGGGCCGGGGGCATGGCCCACGGGTCAGCCGTGACCATGAATCGTTGCAGGCAGCCATCCGCTGCAGAACGTGCACTCGAGAACTCCCAGTCAATCTAGTGTGTGGAATGCAACATCACACATTTTTATTTTTCGAAGCGCTGGAGAAGGGTTTCTCTGCCGCCCCGATGGCGTAGTGGTCTAAGCGATGGCCTCTAATCATTTGTCCGAAAGGGGTCCGGGTTCGAATCCCGGTGAGGCATGGATGTTGTGTTTGTCTTACGGCACTAGCTCTCTCCCTTCCCTGGAACCAGTGACCCTAAATTAGGGACGGGCGACTGCTTATAGCCCATTGAGTTGCTCATGGTGGTCGTTAAACCTTCAATCAAAAAAATCAATCAATCAAAAAAAAGGGTTTCTCTGATTTATCCTATCTCTCGGTGTGGAAAGAACATCACACCAATGCGAGATTTTGAACGGCTGGGTCATCCGTCCCTGTTCGGGTGCCATTATAACGAAGTAAATTTCTCCTTCATTTCTGTCCACGCCAGGATTCGAACCCGGATCCCCTCATTCCGGAATAAGTCACTCTACCAATTGAGCTACGCGGACGTTTGTTCTGACTGCTATCTGCCTTTATGTCGTTTGCGTCCTGCTGGCAGGTACGTCACAGTACCTGTGTTTATTCCGACACGTTGCAGCGGAACACGAAAACATTTGTTAAAAAACCAAAAAGGTGCACCGATTTACGTAGCTAAACTAACTATTTATATACATGCATACAGTAGATACACTATTAAATATTCACACAATTACTTTTTTTTTTACTTGTGCACTAATAAATGTATCGCGAACGATAAAACCATCTATACTCGGGGCAAAGCTATAACTTGATTACACTGTTAAGGTTGTGAAACCGACTCACCGACACGAAATCTCTTGTTTATCAGTATTTCTCCGCGGACTAATGGGGTGCCATGTGCCCCTAAGGGTGGCTGAAGGGGAGACAAAAGGAAACTTCTCGCGTTTAATCACGATGTTCCCCTCCACCACTACACCTTCTGAATCTTGCCGACCTGAGACAAACGATTTCTGAATGAGTATTTTAAAACAGCAACCACGAAGAAAGGAGTAAGCTCATTACAATTACCACCAAACCATTATCTCCGCCTCCGGCTAACAATTCTCCCCTTCCAGTCGCAGTAGATATCCTCGTGTTAACTGAATAGCCTCTTTGAAGCAAAACAGAAGTGACAATGACGCCGCCAAAATGCGAATATTTGTATTTTTTAGAAACGCGACCGAAAGTGGGATCTTCAGTTTTTTAATGTGCGTACGTACGACAGTTAGAACATCTGTATGTCCATGTGCTTTCTTAGGTCTCTGCTCAAGCTCGAACACGGCTTTTAAACTGGGACTATATTATGCAGTGGAAGTACACACTCCGTAACTTATAGGAACAGTAAACTTAAAAAAAATGTCCTCGAAAATACGAATTTTTGCTCTCATGTTATGTGGGTGACGAGGTGATGCTCATAGAGCCGAAATTTGTTTCCCTACGGCCATTGGGAGCTGAGTAAACAGCTGACAAAGTTTCTGGTGATGACGTCACACTAGACAAGCGGTCAGTCAGACCACTTCTCGCACCAGCGGCATCTGTTTACTCGGTGCGGTAGGGGTTGTGAGGGAAAGTACGAGGTAATTAGTGTCAGGAATTTCTCTCCTTGTGGTGCACGTGTCCTGTTCATTAGTCATCAAACTTTCTGCTGCAATTTACACAACTGGAATGAATTTTAAGCAGTTTACGGATTTCGCTGAAACCCTTGGTTTACAAGCACGCAGTAACTACTTTTTACAAAGTGGTGAAATTTTTAGGTGGGCCAATAATCAAATTTACGTGGCACAGCAAGAAAAAACAAATTACTGATGATTAAAATTATGAGATTCCGAAATTTGGGTGAGCGATATTCGCAAGGGAAATGTAGATTCTATTGTCGTCCAAAAAGGTGTTTTTGACGGTGACTTAGAAAATACTGCGTGCAATTTATTACTCTCAGGCCTCTAAGAAGAAATAAAGATATGAGTTTTTTTATCAGATAGACATAGAAGCATTCGTGCCCTCATGAAGAAAAAATATCCTAAATTGATCATCACATGGCCAAAAGTTTGACCAAAAATCGAAAAGCTGCTGAAAAGAAAGCTCCTTTACTAGAAGCATTGCGGTCCAGTATAACCAACCATTTATGGTGGCCAGCTCAAACGTGTAATGGAGATGCTGAACTCCTGGTAGAAAAATTTCTATCTCTGACTAACCTGCCATACAGTAATATACCGTAGAAATAACAGATAAACTGCATTTTTATCTAACTATTATTTCTAGTTCATATTTTTCTTCTTGTTTTCCATATCATGTTCAACTACTGCGGTATTTTTATTTTCGTGGAGCGGGGGTCATTAATGACTTTGCACTTGGGCTACGAGAAATACTCATAAAGTTGTGCATCCCATGACAATAGGAGAAACTTAAAAAAAATATATGCACTTAGTTCAATGAAAAATACCTTTATATACTCGTATATAGACAGTAGCGGACAAATCTTTAGTGACAGTGGGAGTTAATCGAAATAGTATGTGTCATTTCCAGGACAACAAACAAAACCCGAATACTGTTGCTCATTAGATTCAGGAAAACATTCTAACAACACAAGAAGGGATTACTTTTCTGATTTTTCGCCCTACAGGTATCCAGGTTTTCACCCAATATACGAATTGTTTGTACGCAACGTGTCTCCATAGTTTGCTACATAAAAGTTCATATTTTTTTTTCTCGTTTCTTTCAGCGCGAAGAATCATTTGATAACGACTTGCCTGTAAGGTGTGGATGTTTAAAACAACACTGTCGAATGATTCGTGGTTTATTTTACACTGCTGGCCATCCAAAATGCAACACCAAGAAGGAAGCATCCGATTAGCCTGAAATTCGCAGCATGCGTCGCCCGCGAGAGGACATGCAAACGATTAGCATTGCATGGCATATGCAAATCATGTGCGCCCGGCACGCCACCGAGAAGCACTATAAGAAGGGTGCACAGAAGGCGGGGTGTAAGAAGTGGAAGTGTGTTGTGCTGTCGGACCTGTGTGTGAGAAGCTTCCTGATGCCTCGTCACAGAATACGGCCGTCATTCCAGCACGTTTTGGAGTTCGACAGAGGACGAATAGTGGCTTATCGCGACAGCGGTTTATCGTACCGAGACATCGGCACCCGTGTGGGACAACATCGAGGCACAGTAAGGCGAATATGGATTTGGTGGGTGCAGGAGGGATGGACGGACCGACGTGAGTGATTGCGCAGCCGCGGCACACCACCAAACAAGAGGACTGGCAAGTCGTGCGGCGGGCATTGACGGCTCGCACCGCCCCATCACGAGCGTTAGCGCAGGAATTAGGGTGTGTTGCGCAACAACCTGTGTCAGCACGTACCGTTCGACGTCGTCTGCAGGAGCGGGGACTTGTCGCATGGCGCCCATTGCTCCGATTACCATTGACGGTACACCACCGGCGAGTGCGTCGGCAGGCAGTGGGCCGTTGAACGCCGCACCTGGACTACCGAATGGCACGACATTGTCTTCTCCGACGAATCCCGCTTCTGCCTGCAACACCACGATGATCCGATCCGCGTGTGGTGGCACCGCGGCGAGACACTGTATGACGCCTGCATTATGCATCGCCATACCGGTCCGTCGCCTGGCGTTATGGTTTGGGGCGCAATTGGATATGACACCCGCACCCCTATGGTACGCATCGCCGGTTCACTCAACAGCTATAACGAAGTAAATTTCTCCGTCATTTTTATCCGCGCCAGGATTCGAACGCGGATCCCCTCATTCCGGAATAAGTCACTCTACCAATTGAGCTACGCGGACGTTTTATTCTGATTCCTATATGCCTTTATGTCGTGTGCGTCCTTCTGGCAGGTACGTCACATCTCCTGGTACGTTACATCATCTCCCCCTTATTTTTTTTTATTTTTTTCGAAGCGCTGGAGAAGGGATTCTCTTATTTTTCCTATCTCGCGGTGTGGAAATAACATCACACCATTGCGAGATTTTTTTGAACGGTCGGTTCATCCGGATAGTTCGGGCGCCATTATAACGAAGTATATTTCTCCGTCATTTTTATCCGCGCCAGGATTCGAACCCGGATCCCCTCATTCCGGAATAAGTCACTCTACCAATTGAGCTACGCGGACGTTTTATTCTGATTCCTATCTGCCTTTATGTCGTGTGCGTCCTTCTGGCAGGTACGTCACATCTCCTGGTACGTTACATCATCCACCGCTACATCTCCGACGTTTTGAAGCCTGTAGTCCTGCCTTACCTGCAGGACCTGTCAGCGGCCACGTTTCAACATGACAATGCGCGCCCGCATGTGGCACGCATCGTGCAACAATTCTTCACAGCCCACCAGGTGTCATTGCTGCCGTAGCCCGCCTGTTCTCCCGATATGTCGCCCATCGAACACGTCTGGTCGCTGATCGGCAACCGAGTGGCCCGGCAAGCACCACCCGCGGCTACGCCTGATGAACTGTGGCAACGTGTGGAAGCAGCCTGGACCGACATACCCTAAGCCCACATCCAAAGACTCTTTCTTTCGATGCCGCGGCGTGTAGCGGCCGCTATTGCCAGCCATGGGGGCCACACGAACTATTGATGTCTGCGTGTTCCGCAAGTCGCACGGGCCTGTAAGCTCAATCGTTTCATCTTTGTATCTGTTGTTATGTGTCCAGTAAATCTGGCTTTGCTATCTCGTGTCCTTCTTGGTGTTGCATTTTAGGTGGCCAGCAGTGTACATTGGGCACTACCTTTTATTTTCAGCATCTGATCACTCTCGTTTCAAAACAAACACTCAGCGTCTATTGACATTCTCTCGCAGTTATAACATTGGCACCAGTCAAGATTACCTTTTCTACCCTCGAATTTGTTTTCACATTTTTTGTTAAACATTTGTATTGTACCGGCAGAATATCGTGGTTCAAATGAATAAGGATTTACAGTAGCCATTTTACAGATTGATGGGATCGACTGCGCTGCACAGAACGGTAAAGATCACCGACTGGAGCCCTACGCACGCTGAGCGTCCGGCCTCTTGTCTAGCGTGACGTCACTGCTGGTTTTAAAAAACGCTGAAGCGGGAGAACTACTTACGATAAAGCATTTCTGATTGCGTCAGTTTTCATGGCTCTTTCGACATTTCATTTTCGCGAGGAGAAAAAAATGCCCAAAATGAGTTTACTGTTCCTTTAAACTCCATAGTCAGGTTAGCCTTGCCCCCGAGTTATATTGTTTGATGGAATAAAACGCAAGCTAGAAAACTATTCTCGCAATGACAGCCCAGTAGCACTGGAGATATCCAAGCAGCGCAGTGACGTCACAACTCCCCCACTTCCCCAGCCACTCTCATGAGGACCGTGTCGGCATTCAGTTTCATGGACCAGCCCTTCTCTCTTTTATAGCCCTGGGCTGACCGTGGGCATATCACAAGCCTTGTCGTCTGGCCATGGCCATTACAATTTGGTCTTCGATGTCAAACTCGCTTAAGTCTGCTGTCTTTCTCATCTGAAGAACAAGAATAACGTGATTAACAGAGCTCAGTATCCGGTGTTACACTGTTTCATCGCCTTCACAGCAGGGACGTCGCTAGACTTTGAAATCGCGATGGGTGGGCGAGTATTAATTTTGTTGGAGCAAGTTTGATAGCAACTTTATTTACAAAACACTGAAAGAAAGAATTTGTTTTCCTTTTTCTACAGGCTGCAAACGTATTCGCAATATCCCCCTTCCCCGGATACATACACATTAATTTTCGAACTGTCTTGAAGATTTTGTACTTTTTGGAATACAAAAGAATCTAAAGTTTGGAGTCATTTTATGCTAATGTTCCGTCCATCCATTTTAAATAAAATTAGTAAAACCCAAAGAGTTACGTACCCGCATAATAAACATGACACACTGCCACCAACACCAAAAGAAAATTTCATGCCTAGGAGGAAGGTCTTAAACCAAATATTTTCGTGGATTAGGGTTGAAGGGTAATGTTCAAGTTAGCATGACTAATCAATCAATCACTTTTATTTTAGTTGTCACAATAATGTACATTGTAGAATACATAAACAAAACAAACAAATTAGTAATAATGTAACAACAGGGTAGCAAAGAGGGAAAATGCCAAATAGATGTAACATAGTCCTCTGCTCCCTATTTAAAAAAGAAAAATAACTATAGAAAATAAGAAAAAAAAATGAGGTAAAACATAATTATAATATTAATTATCTACATCACAGGTGAGTCAAGTCATTGTTTAACTGTTAGGCACTGGTTGACTATAATTTCAGCAATGGGTCTATGCCATAAAAAAGAGAGAAAAGTGAGAGTAACCACTTTATCTTCCGAACCTAGATTCTGTTACTAGATCCTACTGGAATTTATTATTTGATAATAATTTATTTCACACCTCCCAGCAGTTTGATATTAAAATAAGTAAATGCAGTGTCAAATATCCATTAATTTATTAAATAATACATATTAAGAATCCTCTTTATCTAGTAAATATAATTTTAATTTTTTCTTGAATATATTATTAATAGATGTAAGATATTGATGTAATCCATTTCAGAATGTTGGACCTAAATAATTAATGTTTGTTTTAAACTTTTCTGTATGTGGAAACATAGGCACTAATTTGGGTCTATTTCTTGTTGAATGTTGATGTATGTGTGTATTTATCGAGACCAGATCTTGATAGAAACCATATTTCATTCTCTTAAACATTATTTTTCCCAAATTATAATCATGTAGTTGTTGTATTGTTAATATATTATATTTATTAGAGTTAACTACTGTATGAAAAACCATGGTAAATTGATGGTTTCTATTTGATATTAACTCAATTAATCTAACAAATTTATTTTGTAGTATTAACTTGCACTATTCCCCTCAACAGTTCAAGTAAGTATGATTCCAACACGCAGACAGTACCTTTCCTCTCCGTAACTACTTTCCTTCAAGCCAGCAACCTTGTCTTGCACTCATCTCTTCCAAAGCAGTCGTCAGCCACGTCCTGCTCCCTCATTGCCCTAGGGCTAGCTTAAGAGCGCTGGTATAGCTCTAGTTTCCAATTTCCATGTTGGAATCCCCTATTTAGTAGCACAAACAAACAGCAGAGCAATTACTAATGACCTCAGTGAATTCCTATTCACCCTCTTCTTTCATCCCTGGTCATACTTACTTGAAAAAAGGCTTAAATTTAGGATTTGGACGAGTGGAAAACAACTGAATTTTCATGGCCCTGAGGATGTTGATAATAACCTTTCTACGGAGAAGGAAAAACGCACTTTCTAGGAGGAAATACGTAGGTATACACGACGAAAAACACGGGAGTCATTATTACTTGGCAAATTCCAGATTATATTTTAAAGTAAAAAAAAAAAAAAAATATGGCACATCTTGAACTGGGTGGGCAAGACAATTTTCAGCCCACCCTCGCACCCCCTTGGCGACGTCCGTGCTTCACAGTCGCCTTTGTTTGACTGCAGTTGCTTCGCTTTGCATAAAGACGCGCTGCGATTTTCGCTCTTCAGTGCACTTTTAAACATTTTTTCGATCCACAAAATTGCAGATTGGTTAATTTTGTTTTCCAAGTTTTCAGGTTGTTGAACACGAGTTTCAAATATTCTACACGTTATGTGATCTAATTTACTTTCCGAAGAACAGAACATACCAGTTTTTCACAAGCTCTGAAAAAAACGAGTGCTTTACATGCAAAACATTCATGAGTGAGTTTTGTCACGCTCAGTTAATAAGTCTGAAAGCTCGTAACACGTTTTTACAAAATCGATTTTGGCGGATGTTACCGAAAATCCAGCTTGGCTCTTCGTTTTACGAATTAATTAACCAGTTAACTTTTTTACTCAATTATTTGTTTACTTAGTCGCTATAAAATAAAAGCACTGAAGTAATTTCACCGGTGTATTTTTTATATCCATCCTCCGCATTCGAAATACTTTTGAAAATTTAAATCAAAATGGTAAGCCATTCCCTCCGGTTTTTCTCATTGAATATCAGAAAGATCACACAACTGCAGATTGCTGTCTCTTAACGTGCATGATTAAATAAACTCTTTTTAAAACAACAACAAAAAAAAACATCTATATACGCAAAGAAACGCTGTAAAGCTTTGGTTAAATAAAATACTTTTTAAGTCAATGCCGAGCCTTATTTGCCAGAGTTTATGTGGACGGCATAAGATTGCGGGCGGCAAAAAGCAAAAATGAAAAAAACAGGAAAAACGGAAAATACACTCAATAGACAAAACATTGGACTCATGAGCTTGGCAACGACGGCGCAAATCCCATCCAGTTTACATAAACATTTATTTTTTATTTTTATTTTATTGGAGGCTTAACGACTACCGCGAGCAACTCAATGGGTTATAAGCAAGATAAGCAGTCGCCCGTCCCTAATTTATGGTCACTGGTTCCAGGGAAGGGAGAGAACTCCTCACCAGGATTCGAACCCGGACCCTTCTCGGACGAATGATCAGAAGTCACCGCTTATACCACTGCACCACCGGGGCGGCTACATGGACATACCCCACACACAGAAGAACAGATCCAAATCGAACGCAGGCGATAAATAGGCGGACAGCATGGCTTCCTAACAGTGTATGAACATGGGTAAATGTGGTGATCCGAGCGACTGTGATCGTGGACTCATCGTCGGCGAAAGACAAATGGGTCATTCTATCGCCCAAGTGGTAAGAACCCTAGGCTTCCCGAGGGATATCGTATCAAGGGTGTGCCGACAGTATACCATCGAAGGACGTACTACCACCTGGACAGCAAGCGGTGGTCGCAACAAGTCCTTGATGACCGGGGTCGACGCAGGCTATCCAGGCTCGTACAGACTGAGAGCTTGGCAACGACGGCGCAAATCACATCCAAGTTAAATATCGAAGGCCCAAGCAAAGTCAGAGAGTGAACGTTACGGCGCACTCTTCATACCATAGGCTACGGGAGCCGACGCCGTACTCGTTTGTCACTGTTGACTGCTCGTAATCGGACATTATGCCTCGTCTGGTGCCAGGAATAACCTCTGAAGAGTGACGCGGTGTCGTGTGGTCAGATGAATCCCGTTTTCAGCTATACCGAGAAGACAGGAGGGTGAGGGTGTGGCGTCGACACCATGAGGCGATGTCCCCTTCGTGGTAGGTCGGCTCTGTTCAAGGCGGTGGTGGCTCTGTGATGGTTTGGGAAAACTTCTCATGAGACACATTAGGCTTTTAGTGTGTTTTGAGAGGTCCTTAACCGTTGCATGCTACTAGTATGTGCTGGCTGATCACCTACACGCTTTTATGACTTTCGTGCATCATGCAGTCGATGGTCAGTTTCAGAAGGACAATGCGCCGCCCCACCATGCCACAACCACCCAGGCATGGCACGGGGAACACTCATATGATTTTGGAACCATCCAATGACCCCCAAGGTCCCCGGATTTTAACCCTGTGGAAGCTCTCCGGAATGTCGTGGAGCAGAACATCAGATCCGTGGATCCTGGACCAAGGGAGGAGCTCGAGCCCCCCCCCCCCCCCCCCCCCCCCCCCTCCCCCCACCCCTTCAGCGGTTGGCATGGCCAAATTTTTGATAAATTTAAAACACTAAAGTAGACGAAACCTTTTTTTAAAGTATTTTTAAAAATAATAAGATATCAATGATTGATTGTATCTTGTATCAATTATTTTTTGTTGTATTTTAGTATCTTGTACATTTACTAAAATGTTGGACAGCCTTGAAGGAGGTAAGAATTTTTATTAGCCCCCCCCCCTTCTCCTAAAAGTACTCATATGGGCGCCACTGTCCTGTCTCGGGCTGAGTTGTGGACAAAGCTGCAACAGGCGTGGCTGACATTGCCTCAGGAAACTCTTCGGCATCTGGTGGTGTTGATGCCTTCGCGTGTACAGGCTGTTATTCAAACTGGAGGAGGACCAACACGCTACTACGTAGGTATCTCTAATATTTTGGCCATTGAGTGTATTCATAACAAACTGAATGAATTGTACGATGATTTAGCGGAGTCATTGTGAACAAATGGTTTCATTTTAGCGGGTTTCTTCGGCAATTTGATAGTAGCCCCTTCAAGATTATCTTTGAGTGTGAAATAAGAAATAAGAGGTTGCAAGTAGTTTACCCTTATAGAAACATTTCTCTGAGGATTTTCCTGGGTACGCCGGATTCCAGCATCTCTGCCGAAAGAGCGTTCTCGATAATTGAAAGCATACTTACGTTCTGTGATGTCCAAATGTCGCCCCAGCTCCTTAGCTATCCTTTGTATGAATTTGAATTCTTGAAAGCCTTGGACTACGAAGACACTACGAAGACCTGGTAAGATTCCTAAGTCCAGAGGCAGTGGCAGCAAAAACTTTGAGAATCGGGTTTGTCGCAGCTAACAGTGAACTTAAAAATGCATAACTTCACCATGTGTGTAGTATTTTTTAAACGAAGAGTCATGGAATGTGAAGCATCGGTTTTGGTCCTGTCTGACATAATTAATGTGTTAATTAATTTTCTTATACATTATATGAATTTCCTTCGCAGAATTGGAAACTTCCGCTTATATTCAATATTGTTTCACCAGAATCGTCAATACAGCAATCATATATCTCTGAATTGCCTGTATTTACTGTTCTTCACGTAATATTAATCACGTCAGAAAACTAGAAAACTAGATCGGGAGATGCAGGTTCGATTCCAGCTCCAGGACGATATAATTTTTAAGATTTTTGATGTGATTAGTGTTACGTGAAGAACAGTAAATACAGGCAGAGATCTCTGATTGCTCTATTGACGATTCCTACAAATTCCTAAGTCCTTCGCCGACCAACTCGGTGGCGCAGTGGTATAAGGGCTGGCTTCTGACTATTCGTCCGCGAAGTGTCCGGGTTCGAATCCTGGTGGGCATGGTTGATGTGTTCGCTTAAGGCACTGGCTCTCTCCCTTCTCTGTAACCACGGCCGCGGGTGGCATATTGGTCAGCGTTCGTGACTGCCATGAATATAACCTCAGGTTTAATCCCGGGCAGGTACGAACGCTCAAACCACTAAATACCCACCTTGCGTCGGATGGGCACGTTAAGCCGTCGGACCCCGGGTGCTGGCCCCCGGTAACAAATAAGGGCGTCTTCCTCCCCCTTTCTGCCTCGCTTCCGTGTGACTTTCCTATTGGGCACTCTAGCCCAAATCTCCTAGCTTCCTATTTCTAAGGGTTGTTTAAGACCTGGGGTCAGACACTCCCTTCCCAAAATCCTCTACATATGATCTGATCTGATCTTCTTTGGAACCAGTGGCCCTAAATTAGGGACGGGCGACTACTTATACCCAACTGAGTTGCTCACGGTGGTCGTTAAACCTCCAATAAAAAAAAAAAAAAAAACTCCACGTATTGCGAGAAGGATATTTCTTCCACAGAACTGTTTCACCGTTCAAACATTTTTCGTCTCCGTTAAATCTGTTCTACTTTGGAATACTTAAAAAAACTAATCCACACAGCTCCAAAGATTTCAATTGTATTTTGCCTTTTTTAAAAGCATTTCGGCTCCTAACTGTACCCAGTATAGCAAGGTAAGCTAAATTTTCGGTGGGCGTCAAATTTCCAAACATTCGCTAATTTTCTACGCATTAGACTTTTTGATTAACCTTATACGTCCAGTAGCTTTAAAATCGCTTATAGATTATTTATAATTTTTAATTGTGATTCACGTGTTTCTTTTTCATCTAAACTGGTAAGGCGAGCATAAGGAAAATATGATTCGTGTTACTGTTATTAAGCATTACTTATGTCAAATAAGTTAATTAAAGCCAGAACAGTTGGAAACTGAATATATAGAGATGACGAGGAGGGAAAGCTTTGTTTTTGTGTTCAATAAATATGATTTTACACACATCCTCGTTATTATACTTGAAAGATGGTCATAAAAGTACACTTGGAAACACTGTGCAGACATTATATGAACAGATTATATACGTAGATTGGTCGTAACTAAGTTCCCGAACTCCGAATTTAAAAAAAAATTATTGCGTATGCTGTAAGCAGAAGTTTAACCAATTAATGTAGGCAACACGTCAATAACTCGTCGAGGTCAAATACTGCGCGTGTCGAATGCCCGAAGGGGCAGAGTACCGGAAATAAATAACTGTTTCCCTGTGTGCTATGAAGTTTGCTCACTTTAGCGTCACCATTTGCACAAAGGCGTGGGTTTCTCGAGGGAGCAGATAATTTGTTTACTTGAAGCTTATTTGCAAACGCAGTCTTATAATGCGGAGAAGAGCTCGGGGAAATTTTTCCTCGGCGTACTGTGGTAAGTAAATCAACGATAGACAGTTTACTCGTACGATTTAGGAAAACTGGAAGTGTTGTGTATATGCCTAGAAGTGGCTGGTTAAGTGTCTTAACATCGGAAATGATTAACGATGTTGAAAAACGTTTGCAGCAGTCACATAGAAAATCGCTTTCGTCACTTATCTCAGCAAGTGAAACTTTTTTACGGCTCAGTACAGAAAGCGATTAAACGATTGCAGCTTCATCATACAAATGTGAAAGTTGTCCAAGAAATGAAGGCATCTGGTACGCATAAGCGTCTGTTATATTGCCGTTTGTTTCGTAAATTTACTCGACGCAACAAGGGCATATTGAACAACGTTTTCCTTTCGGATGAAGCCTGATTTAATTTAAAAGGGTATGTTATTTCGCAAAATACGCAATATTAATCGACTGAGAATCCTCATATCCTTCATCCAGTGTCTCTGCATTCCGAAAAAACAGGTGTGTCATATCTCGACGCTGAATAGTGGGACCACTGTTCTTTGCCAGTACTGTAAATGCGGATATTTATCTAGATTTGTTTTTCAATTTGTATCCATATTGCAAGAAAACGAACGTGGCTTCAACAGGATGGAGCAACATCTCACGCAGCTACTGCAACAACAAAACTTCTGCGAAGTTTCTTTGGTGACCGCATTATTTCTAAAGGACTTTGGCCTCCACGCTCACCGAATCTGTCAACTCCTGATTTTTCTTGTGAGGATATTTAAAGGACCTTATTCATGTCCACAAACAGCATGACCAGCAGTCCTTGGAAACAAACTATTCGGGCTATAGCGGAAATCACGTCGTCTATACTGAAACACGTTATTATGTGCCGTTGCATGGATATTTGCCTCCAGCAACACAGAGCTAATTTCCAGCACCTTCTTTAGGTCAACATCAGTTGTTCAGTAGTTAATGGAAGATGTATCACAGTCGTAAGTAAACTTTGTGCATCTGTATAACACGAATAAAAATTGTTCAAATTAGAGTTGGGGAACTTCTCTATCACCCTGTATAAGCTTAACAGCATAACACAAACAATCAGGCTCTAAAATTTTTTTAACAGGCAATACCCATCATCGCAGGATTAAAAAAACAGTAAACATCCATCATCGCAGGATTCCACCTTTCTCGGTAGCCTTGCTCCATTGTACTTGTATCTTGGTGGAACCCTTCACCTTGTCCACAGTTAAAAGCATCCATGCTGTCTGAGAAGACGTCCGAATTTGAATGTATAAGGTGTGTTTTGAGTGACATCAGGCATCCTGAAGTTGAAAGTTATATACTAGTTCCGCTATCAGTTGTTGATAGTTCTCTTCTTTAGTATTCCCAAGAAACCCTTGACTACTGATTTAAGCGATTTCCGTGTTACTTATTTATTGGGATTTAGTTCGTTTTCGAAAGTTGTTTTTAGTTGTTTCCTTTCTTTTTTGAAAGTTGTATTATGCAATGTTTGTTTAATTTGCTGACCAGCTAAGATACCTTTCAAAAGCTTTGTGTTACTCACTTTCGGAAATTGCCTTCTTAAGAATGCGAAATCATCGCTATTTTGTCCGAAGCATTTACAAAGTTTTCATAAGTCCCAGCTTTGTTTTGTAGAAGAGGAAGAAGCACTCCCTCGGGATTCACTAATGGACAAAGTTTTCTTTGGCTGACTAATCCCTTTCTGTGTTCCTCTAGCATCCCATAAGCAAAGGAAACGACAATACCCTGTTGAGTCCACCTTGCAATCCAAATAACAGTGACCTTACCTTCAAATCCACATATGACTGCCAACAGCGGTTTTTTTTTCAAATAATAGCGTTAACATGACAAATACTGTATTGTAGGTATCCTTCGTTCCAACCAAATAAGTCACTGGTGTTGAAAGTTTTCTTCCATTGTGCAACAGAGCATCCTTTAATCTTACTTTAGAAGAAACTATAAATAATCCCCATTTTCCAGATTTGTGTTGAAACCTTATATAGTAATTCTTCCACCACTCCATTTACGTCTAAACAGACACAGAGGGAACCCTACATGCCACAAAAATATGAAAGCTTCTCATTTCCCTTTCTAAATACAACAATCCATGTATTTGTAGCCAGAAAATTCTGCTCTTGTTGCCTGGATCCTGAAAGGTCATACGAAAGCATTTTATAAGCAGCACAAAGACGTTTCTTCGGACTTTCACAACATTTGTTGACTTTTTCATTTTCAGAACTGGGTTTTCACGTGAATCAGAAGCGGGAATTCTTTATGGCGGGTCTCTCTACAAACGTTTTGCACATAATGCATTCGCACAATTTGCACGCTCTATTAAATATTGCACTTCTGTGGACGTTCTTCCTTAAAGTCCTTCTGAGTTTGATTTAAGCATTCCACTGCAGTTTTAGGCTACTCTGAATACTTTTTGCTGCTAACATATTACCCTTCATACAAAGTACAAGCATAGCACTGGATACTTGAAATTTTACGTTCTTCTCTGCACAAATAGTTCTTACAAAATTTGGAATCCAAAGTGTGGTGCGAAGTTTAAGCGTTCCATTGAAATACATGGAATATTTTACGTCCTCATTCACCAGAATCTGTTGTTCCATGTTATTCACGAATATTATTGAAACTGTATTGTTTCCATTCATGTACATTCAAACGTAATTTAGGCATTTGTGGTAGGTAGGTCTCGTAAATATGAATTAGTCGCTGGGTAAGGGAGATATTTAGGGCTTTGGCTTCTGGCTCATCGTACTGCTGAGCCTGGCTTCGAGTAGCGATAATATGCTGATGTTGTGCTTTGTTCATATGGTGCTACTTCTCTGCCTTTCTGGAAATCAGTAAACCAAAAGCAGGTCGAGAGATTTCTAGCATTAGATGCCTATGGGTAAAGCCAAACCCAAAAACAAAATAAAAATATCCGAGATGTGCATTTTAACCGAATAACTGTCGTTTTAACTGAAATTCCTATTTCTTAATTTTAGGAATAAGACTCGTTAATCTCTGATGAATAAGGATGTCCCTGTCCTCTAAGTAATAAATTTCTCACTATTTTTAATCTTAAGAACATGACTCTCCCTCTTTGTTATACTTTTAGGAATAGACTCTTCCTAATATCTTACTAATAAAGCTTTTCATTCTCTCTTAGGAATAAGATTATCCCTCTTCTTTAATTCCAAAATAAGACTCTTCTATTCTCACTGAAACAAGATTCCCACTTTTTTATAATTTTAGGAATGGACTCTCCCCAATCTCTTAATAATAAAACTTTTCATACTCTTTTGGGAATAATACTCTCCCTCTTCTTCAATTTCAAAAATAAGACTCTTCTATTCTACAGAATGATCATATGATCCTATGTAGAGGATTTTTGGGAAGGGAGTGTCTGACCCCAGGTCTTAAACAACCCTTAGAAATAGGAAGCTAGGAGATTTGGGCTAGAGTGCCCGATAGGAAAGTGACACGGAAGCGAAGTAGAAAGGGGGAGGAAGAATCTCTTATTTGTTACCGGGGGACAGTACCCGGGGTCCGACAGCTTAACGTGCCCACCCGACGCACGGCGTATATTTTGTGGATGGAGCATTCGTACCTGCCTTGGATAGAACCTGAGGTCCTTTCCGTGGCAGTCACGAACGTTGCCCACTAGGCCACCCGCGGCCCCTATTCTACAGAAATCAGACTCCCCTTTTTTTATAGGTTTTAGGAGTAGACTTTCCCTAATCTCTTAATAATAAGACTTTACATCCTCTCTTAGGAAATAATACTCTTATTTTTTTATAATTTTAGGAATAGACACTACCTAATCTTTTAATAATAATACTTTTCATACTTCTTAAGGAATAAGACTTTCTCTGTACTTCAGTTTTATAAATAAAACTCTCCTTTATTATATTTCAAGAGTAGACTATCCTCTCTTGGGAATAAGACTTCCTGTTCTTCAAGTTCAGGAGAGAATAAGACTGTTCCCTTCTCCCAGAAATAAGGATCTCTCTTTTTCATCATTTTAGGAACAGACTGTTGCTAATCTCTTTATAGTTATACTTTCCATCCTCTTTTGGGAATACGATTCTCCTTGTTCTTCAATTTAGATAAAAGACTCTCCCGTTTTTATACCTTTAAAGGTAGGCTCTCCCTAATATCTTAATAATAAGACTTTTCGACCTCTGTTAAGAATAAGACTCCCCCTGTTCTTCAATTTCATAAATAAGGCTCTTTTATTTTCACTAATAAAATAATCAGCAAGACTCTCCTCATGTTACTTCCTGACTGATAAAATAGCACTTTTCGTGTTAAATCTTTGAAGAAGAATTTCTGAGCTTTCATTTTTTCCCATCCATACTTGAACTTTTCGTTTTAGAAGTTTCATTCTTAAAAATTAAAAGTATCTTAAAGTAGAAATAAAAAACAGTCAACTATAAGACAGCACTTTCGCAAATTACGGACAACACATTACCGTCCGGATGAATACGCCCGTTTCGTTTTCTCATTCATCTCAGACAAATTCAAAGTTCCAAAGCAATTCAGAGGATGTTCACACATTTTTAGAACGTCTTTGTTAAGAAATTACAGAAAAAAGAAGTTCAAAGAATTAAAACTGGCAACAGCGTTTTAGATGAACACGAAAGAAACATCTTCTGCAGTTAGATATCGTCTGCTAAGAAAATGGCGCACATAAACACAAGCTGTGGATTTTTGCTTTATACGAAGAGAAATATTCGTATTCTGTAATCAAAAAACATGCGAAAAACATGGAATTCGCATTTCTAAATGTAAAACAAAAAATATCATTAATAATAGAAGGAAAAATCGTCAAGCATTGCTTTTAACAGGAAAAAAGAACACCAAACGAATATCCAAAAAAAGGTGCGCACTTTTATGACTATTTCAAAAGTAAGGTCTCTGGTCTTAAAAGAAAATCCAGAGACCGAAGGAGCAATCGCTAAATCGTTAAAAATCTCCGTATCAACTGTAAAAGAAGGTAATAAACAAAAATTTGAATCTCAAAAAAAAAAACAAAAAAAAAAACATGATCTTCACCGCTTTTTGCCTAGGCACGTGGCTGAACGCAGGACACGGTGTAGATTTCTTTATGAAAATTACTTAGCCGGAGACAGATGATAATTTATTGTGACTATTGATGAAGCATGGATCTACCTGAACGACTGTAACAAAAAGAGGTCGATTTACTATCACAAAAGAGCAGAAAAAGACTTACGAACTTGGTTCCAAGAATTCAAAGGAAGTTTCCGTAAAAGATTTGATTATTGCTGGTTTCTCGTACAATGGGAAATAAAAGTTAAGAAAAGTTGAAAATAATGTTAAAATCAGTTCTACGTATTACCAACATAATGTTTTAACTCCTATATTTAAAGAGGAAATACCATTCCTTTATTCACAGAGCCTTCAAAGAGCAGAACTCCATCAGATAAGCCTACCAGTCATACATTCAAATCTACCACATTATTTGTTGAAAAAATGAAAAGAGAAATGAATATCAAGTCTATACCTTTTGCTCATATTCCTTCAAAGTCCCCTGATGTGTCGCTAATTAATGGACTATTGTGCCATCGGACTGCTAAAAAGAGTTGTAAACTCTAAAAGAGTTGTAAACTCAGACCTAAAACAATGATTGGACTATGGAAAGTAGTGGAAGAGGAGTGGAATAAAATACCACTACCAATTTTAAGAAATGCCCTGTTATCTTGGAAATCTAGATGTAGGTTCATAGTCCATAGAAAGGGCTATCAGATAGAACATTTAAGAAAGAAATAATTTTATTTTAAACATTAATTTTATTGCTGGAAAATCGTCCTAAAACTGTATGAACATCCTCTGTAATAGATAAAGTGGTCCTCTCTGGTTCTAAGTTCTCAAATTTGCTTTGTTTTCTTAAGATGCAAAAAAGAACAGATATTTTGCTCTGTTTTTGAAACCTATGTTTGCGGTTAAAAAAATAAAAATAAAAAATAAACTGTTGTTGCGGTTCAAACCTTCAGTGACTCAACATTACGCATAAGGAAAACTGTTAAAATAAGAAATTAAAATCCTAAAACGAAATGAAATAAAATATAACATCTTGTACGAAATGATGACAATGTTAGGACTCAGAATTAAAAAAGTAAGTTGTTAGCACACATAACGTCTCAAAAGAAAACTATCACGATTGTTCTGTCTGATATCTGAAAAGAATTTGTTTATTGTTACATCTTATGGAAAGTTTTTCTGTTGTTTCAATGTAGTTCAGTCAAAACTCGCGAAGACTTGAACTCGGGCATCGTTATCGATTCATTGATTCAGACTAGAGAATTTATCCTCATCATTTATATCAAACCATCAAATATAATTTGTTTTGTCTGACAATATCATTCTAGTTCAGCGGAAATTTAGAAAACAATCAATTAAAGGCATCATGAGTTCTTAGAAAACTGATCAGTTACCTGTAATGAATCTACTTCTGTAATGTTTTATATGTTTAGCGGCGATGTGAAACAATTCCATAGTTGCGCGCATAATGGTTTTTATTAAGCAGTTATTTTAATAATTATAGTTATTTGCAGAAGTTTTAAACCACCTAACGTTTTTCCAATTTTCATAAGTACAGTAGAACTCCAATTATCCGGATTAACTCGCCCATCCTGATATTCGGAAAATCCGGATAATTGGGTTGTCTTTTTTTCTGTAGGCCAAATACGTATTTATTAATTGAAGTGAGGAAATTTAATTTTTTTGTTAATCGTATTTTATAACAAATGTTTTACAGCTTAAAAAATAAATATCTACTGTACTGCATTACCACTCTGCATTTTTAAATGAACGAAAAAATTTAAAACACGTAAATAAATCAACAAAAATCTTAATTTTACTTGGCCTTGAAAGAAGAACAAGCGATCCGGATAATTGGCGTTCTACTGCATATTTAAACATGTAATTATTCGGAAGATATGTTTCAAAAATAATACACAGAACAAATTCACTTACAGACTTTTTAACAAAAAGATTCACAAAATTGTTCAGGCTTAGTACTTGCTATGGCCTCCTTTATCACGAATTGCTGCCTGACCATGGTAAAACATGCGTGATTCGTAGTATCCACTGCACATTTCCTTATACCAAACGTACTTGAGAACTACAATCGAAGCTTTTGAATTCGATAGCTGTTTTTCTCCTACCTTATCTTTCAAACCAACCCAAAGTTTCTCCATGGGATTTAAGTCTGGAATGTTATCAAGCCAATCGGGTACAACGGTCTTCATCTTTGTCAGAAAGTCCTTCACTTTCTAGGATCTATGTCATAGACCACCGTCATGTATGAATGCGGTGTATCCGTGAATGTTCATATGAAGTGTCACCTTATCTTGAAAAATTTCCACATACCGACGTCCGTTCACGGAAGTGCTGTTTTAGGTAATATACAGTGACGACCCATTACATTATGACCAACCTCAGCCTAGAGAAATGAGCGCTCCTGGAGGCCTAACAGTGGCACAGGTGAAGTTCTCAGACCAGTATATATACAACCCGAAGACCAGGTTTCGGTTAGTAGATTGTTCGGAGTCAGAATGGGAAAAGCTGCCGATTTATCGGAGTTTGATAAAGGACAAATTGTAATAGCACGGCACCTCGGAACTAGAATCTCGGAAACTGCGCGGCTTGTGTGTTGTTCACGTGCCGCTGTATTGAGTACGTATCAAAAGTGGTGCACAGATGGCCAAACGACAAACCGTCGTCGAGCCTTGTGTCGCCCGCAGCTCACTGATGTCAGAGTGAAGCGGAGACTGTCGCGCATTGTTCACAGCGACCGCAGGGCCACAGTGCGAAAAATCACCCGCAGCTACAGCAGTGGAGATCAGGGCACTGTGTCACAGCACCTAATTCTTCGCAGCCTTCTGCGCATGGGCCTGCGTAGCCAAAGACCCAGCCGGGTCCCATACTCACTGAAAGCCATCGCCAACAACGCATGAAATGAGCCCAAGATCATTGAGATTGGACTGTGGATGATTAGAAGGAAGTGGCCTGGTCTGACGATCACGATTTCTGGTGCATCACATTGACGGACGAGTGCGGATACGGCGATTACCAACTTAGGCGATGGCACCTGGATGCACGGTTTGGCGGAAACAAGCCGGCTGCGGCGGCGGTGTTATGCTGTGGGCGATGTTTTCTTGGGACACTTTAGGCCCCATTATCTCAATGACACAATCTCTGTCAGCTGCTAGGTAACTGAACATCGTTGCGGACAACGTTCACCCATTCTTGGCAACTGTGTTCCCTGCTGGTGATGGCCATTGCCAACAGGATAATGCGCCATTACACACTGCTAGAATCGTCAAGGAGTGGTTCGGGGAACATACTGGTTACTATCTGTTAATGCCTTAGCCTCCAAATTCACATGACCTGAACCTAATCGGACATTTGTGGTTGGACTTGGAAAAGCGGGTTCGCGCTAAATCACCACCACTTGTACGGGAACTGGAGGACCTGCTGTTGACATTATGGTACCAGATACCCTAGGATAACTATCGCCACCTCATCAAATCGATGCCTCGCCGAGTGGCCACTGTTTTACAGAATAAAGAAGGTCCTACAGATCATTAGGTAGGTGGTCCTAATGTAATGACTCATCGGTGCATTTGTCTTTCCTATCGAGTTCCCTTACTTAAATCTACGGACTTCCGATTTCTTAAAGTTCAATTCTAGACCCGGGATCATACACTCCCTTACGAAAACTGCTTCACGCATCAGCAGATAGCAGTCTTGCTGACGTGCAAGCTTGGATTTATTTCGTGCTTAGGTCATCCTTCTTGGTGCAAAACCACTATTTGTGCCTTCTGGGCACAAATAGTTACTTACACCTCAGTGATGTTTTTTTTGCCAGTAATGTGAGACATTTTTCGGTTTGTTTGAAGGTTTCATGACCACCGTGAGCAACTCAAAAGGTTATAAGCAGTCGCCGGTTCCTAATTTAGAGTCAATGGCTCTAAGGAAAGGAGAGAGCCAGTGTCCGTGAAATTCACAAATTTGTCGGTGACGAAAAATCGAATAACGCCTCCTTGCTCCGGAGCCAGTTAGTCTAACCGACTAAATTACACCAACGGAATATATCGCTGCAGATTTCTCGTCTTGACACGTGCTTCACCTCTGTAGTACGTCACATGCCATGAGACAAGCACAACACCCATGTCTCACCGGAATTCGAATCCGAACCCATCTCGGACTAAAGGTCAGAAGACTGCGCCTCCGGGGAGTGCATAATGAGAGAAAAACAAATCAAAACCTCTCTGCATGGAAACCAGTGGTCAACTGAACTTCAAAAAATCATCTAACGCTTTATGCTGACGATACCACAATTCTTTTCACAGGACAGGATAGTACACAAATAATTAACGTCTATAATAATCAAATAAGTAAATATCACGACTGGCTGACCTCAAATGAACTTATTGTAAATACTGTTAAAACTAATATTTGGACAAGGTGTATTATTAATATTAGTATTTAGTTTAAGGTCTAATAATCTAGTAAGTTTTTTACAAGACAGAATCCAAACCAATATCAAGATATAACTATGTACTATAGTAATAATAAAATTGTCATTGTGAATTATTTCACCTATTTAGGAGTTACACTACAACATAACTTAAAATGGGATGGACATATAGAACAAACTATTAGTAAAATCTCCAGAAACATAGAAGTAGTTGGCCAAATACTTAATAATCTTACTTATAAAACCCTTAAATTGTTATACTACTTTAACTTTTGTCTATACTGTTGGGGACAAACAACACAAACTAACATTAAGAAACTCCGAATACTCCAGAATAAATTTATTAGATTATTAGATCTTAAACTAAAAACTAATATTAACAATACAACATATCTAAATATTCATAGTTACATGCGAGTAGATGTTAATAAACATAACATTTTGAATATAAAACAATTACATCAATATGCTTTGGGATTAAATATGTTTAAAAGGATTAAACAGAATTTCAATACAGATACCATAGATATAAATGTTGATTTCTGTAATTATGAAACTAGAAATAGATTTCAGATAAAGCCATGCTTACCTAGAAACCCAACAAATAAAACAAATTATCAACTATCAGGGACCAACTTTTTTAATTTTTTTACCAGAAGAATTAAAACTCATTAATAATTATAACTTGTTTAGAAAAAGATTAAAAACGTACTTGCTTAATTTATAAAAAAAAAAAAAGAAAAAAAAAACCAAAATTACTATATAGCATTTCAATCCCTTTCTAATTGCTACTAATATCTACTAACAACCGCTGATCTACTGCATGACCTTCCCACTGTTTACCTTAACTCTTTGATATATTTTACATAACTTGTATCTATCAATAGGGAGATCATGGCTTTAGTCAGGTCATTAAAGACATTTTCCCTGATTTCCCTGGCTGTTATAATAATTGCTTTTGTTACACTCAACTGTAAATATAAACTTGATGTAAGGTATGATGTAGCAGCAATAAATAAATAAATAAATAAATAAACAATGCTCAGCGGACTCGATAAATATTTGCTGATTCAATCACTAAATGAAATGACGCACACACGACACGAGATGATGCAATTTGATGAAATGGCAAACACATGATTGGTGATCTTAAACTTTTGCAAATGACTTTTTTTTTCTGGTGACCTTAAAGTCGTTGTTGCTATATTAACATTTATCTGTTAATTTGTTTAAGACTCTATTGGTCTATTAACATTTACCTAAACATGCATTGTGTGGAACTAAAGAGTTGCAGTTTCGTTGAGCAATGCTGAAAAGTAGAACCGACAAAGATGGGAGTAACGGGAGCGATTACAACTAGGATTCATTACAACTTGCAATTTGTTTTTCTTCTTCCTAAAGGAACTCCATTTATTCTACAAAAAAGAATTCCTTTACATTAAACGTACTGAATTTCTGTGTTCATTCTCGAAAAGTATAAGCTCTCACATGACTTAGGAAACGACGGCAGTGTTCCACAAGCTGGCTAAATAAAATGATGCGTGCTTGTTACCCATGAAAGGTACTTCACAACTGTTCAACAGGTCTGAGGATGTATTTATTTCGATGTACTAGGATCCCTATAACATAAAAGCAATGGGCTTGTTATGTCTAGATATATGAAAGACAAATCCGGGATTTAAAACAGCTGTTACCGATTCTTCTAAATGTGGAACACGGCTCTAAATCAATTCAGTCGTTGTACGACTGTATCGATTTACATTCCTGATATTTTTTCTCGGGGGGGGGGGGGGGGAAGAAGCAAATGAATATCATTTATTTCTTGCTGAATGTCACTTTGCTTGTGAGAGATCACTTAAGCGAAAGTTTTCCTGGGTCCCTTTTTTACGCTTTCCAACCGTAGGTTGAAGAATCGTATATGCTCCAGCTTTGTCCGTCTGTCCGCCCGCACGATAACTCACGCAAAAATGGTTAGATTTCGATGAAATTTTAGTATGTGGTAGGGGACCACCTGGGGACGAACCCTATTGAAAATGGACGAAATGGGGTCAAAGGTGAGGACATAGGAGCGGGATCTATTCCATTGCTCTTATGCGTCATAACTTGCGTAAAAATGGTTCAATGCCGATGAAATTTTAGTATGTGGTGGGGGACCACCTGGGGACAAACCCAATTAAAAATGGGTGAAATGGGGTCCAAGGTCAGGACATAGAAGCGGGATCCATTCCATTGCACTTATGCGTCATAATTTACGTAAAAATGCTTCGATTGCGACAAAACGTTCGTTCTGTCGGCCACGCCCCAATTTCACCTCCTCATTTTTTGCCTCATGCTGACGGATTTGGATTTCGTTACCTCGTGTGAGTGCTTTTCTCCTGCTTATAAAGCTCGTGTGCATCGTTCCTGCGGACTGTTTTGCTCTGCCTATATATTTCTTCTTCGACGTATTTTCATGTCTTGTGTGTAACCCTCATCGTTTACTCCGGTAAATAGCGTGACTTGCCTTGACTATCTTCAGTTTCCTTATCAGTGTTCCTACACGCTGCCTTCTGTGCTTCTACTCTTTGTAACGTACCAGGAGATGTGACGTACCTGCCAGAAGGACGCACAAGACATAAAGGCAGATAGGAATCAGAATAAAATGTCTGCATAGCTCAGTTGGTAGAGCGACTTGTTCCGGAATAATCGTACTCGGGTTCGAACCCCGGCGCGGATAAAAATGACGGAGAAATTCACTTCGTTATAATGGCGCCCGAACTATCCGGATGACCCGACCGTTCACAATCTCGCAATGGTGTGATGTTATTTCCACACCGCGAGATAGGCAAAATAAGAGCAGCACTTCGAAAAAAAAAAATAAATATAAGGGGGAGATGATGTAACGTACCAGGAGATGTGACGTACCTGCCAGAAGGACGCACACGACATAAAGGCAGATAGGAATCAGAATAAAATGTCCGCGTAGCTTAATTGGTAGAGCAAGTTATTCCGGAATGAGTGGACCCGGGTTCGAATCCTGGCGCGGATAAAAATGACGGAGAAATTCACTTCGTTATATCTTGTGCTTATCTCAACAACTCCCGTATCACGTCACCTTCTGCTAGTGCTCCTCTGTGATGTCATCTGCTCTTCGTGCACCACCCATTTCTAGCTGCCCTTCTTGTGACGTCATCGCTTTGTCTGTCGTCCATTATCACTACGCCTTCGCCACATTCATCTTCTCTTTTTGCGATTGGGATTCTTTCTTCTCCTCCTCATGGCTTGTGCTCAATCTACCGACTATCTTCCACCACTGAAGTCTCCTCCGGATGTTCCGCTTCACGACTCGTTTAGACTCTCTTCGTCTCCCGCAATTGCCATACGTTCAGATCTTCTTCCATCCCCTTGGACTTCCACATTTCTCGTGAAGGTTCAGTTTCAATAGCTCATATTCCTGAGTCCTCCCCACGAGGTTAGTCTTTGCTTGCCTCCCTAGCTCTGGGAGTAAAATATGTTGCATTACCGAATACCAAACTTACAGCTTATACTTCTGCTCTACATCTCCTGATCCCGCATGATGCTATCACACATGTTTCCCAGGAAACCCCGTTCTGTATTTGTTTATTTTTCCAGTCCCGCTCAAGTTGAGCTAGTCCTTTCTTCACCAATATAAGTTGGCGATCAGAGTTTGTACGCCATTCCACTGGCACAATGCCCCACACTTGTTCATTTGTCTCCAGTTACCCCTGAAGTCTCCAATGATCTTCTGCATGATTTTCTTTCCTGATGTGGTTCAGTTATTGATCCTATTCCCACTCTGTCCGCTGCATCCAACAATCAAGGTGATCGTCCCTACTTAAGTTTCCGACGTCAAGCTCTTGTCGTTTTTCCCGATGAAGAGTCTGTTGCATCTTGTCCGACCACGTTCAAAGTAGTCTGCGGTCGTCATACTCGCACCATTCACGTTTTCACAGCTCTTCATAGCTTTACCTGCAAATCATCTGACCATCTTAGCACTTCTTGCCCTGCTCAGAATTCTGTTCGTCGTTCATCAACATCGGTCAGTTCTTCCGCTTCGGCAGACCCCTATGGCTTGTCCAAATTGTGCACTTCTGTGCTATCATCTCCCTCTACGGCTGCTCTGCTTCCTGGTTCACATGGTTTATTCTCAGTCCCTGATACGTCTTCTCTCACTGTTCCTGTTATGAATTCCTTCCCTGCTCATCTATTACCGTCAGCTCTACTGAAAGATACTTCCTCTGTCACCTGTTCACCACAATGTTGGCCTCCATCCAGTCCATCTTCTACCAGAACTTCTATCAAACGCTCTGTGTCATCTTCCTCATCCACTTCCTCTCCTGCCGCTGTTGCTCTCGTGGTTTCTCCACCAGATCTTCAGCCCCTCGATGATCCTGCTGCCTACCTACTCCGCTCTACTACGCCAGTCATCTCTGCTAGTCTTCCGCTTGCACAGCTTGTTCTCGTACCTATTGCACCAGCGTCCACCAGCACTCAGCATGTTCTTCAGTCGTGACAACTTCACCCGCTACATCCTTTGCTGTTCTTCCGTTCCTTATTTAGAGCCACTGGTTTTAAGGATGGGAGAAAGCCAGTGCCATAATACGAACTCAACATCCTAGCCTCACTGGGATCCGAACCCAGACCCTTATTGGACGAATGGTCAGAAGCAAGTGCTTACACCACAGCGCCACCAAGGCGGCTTTTAGACTCACCACGTCAAAAAGGTCAGCACAATGAAAACATAACTTGGCAGAAATTTCACCGCTTGAAAACGACTAATTTTTCATGGACTTAGCTTTAAGGAGGAGGCAAAGACAAATTAACCACGAATAACATGCACAAACACCATATGCCAATTTCTCAGGGCTTTTTTGTTATTTAACCGTGTTTACCTCACTTTCAACACATAAATTTAATTGGAAACCGATGACCCAAAAAATTACATAAAAAAAATTATAAATTTAACTAGACGGCATGTTAGAACAATAAGGAAATATATTTGTCGTTATTTTGTTTCTTTTGGTGACTTGTGTCTCACACGCCACAAAAGCCCAAAGGTTCCTCAGTTGGTGACAAAGAGTAAAAAAATACTCTCAACAGAAATTTCTGAAGAAAATTTCAAGAGATTTTTGACCAGCAGTGAATAGCTTTCGCAGATGATGATATATTTTTCATTTCTTCCCCTCTCATACGTTTCCATACTATAAGTGCACTATATTATCAAAAGTATTCGGACACTATCAAATATTTACATAAGTGCAAAGAACGATTGCGCAGGAAGCTGCGCCGTGAGTGGGGAGGTACGTACATAAAGCTGAGATGTTATGTTATGTTTTCAGTAACTTCGAAGATTATATGCGTTGTGTACATGAAGTTTCCGAGTTCCAGCGTGTGCTGGTCATAGGATGTCATTTGAGTAACAAATGATACAGTTGATACGGTTTTCGCATTAAGTTTCTTCCTATGAATATTTAGAGAGATGGAAAGAAAAAGAGGTAGGTCGAACACGTATCTCTTTTTCTTTTTTTGACTGAGGGTTTAACGACCACCGTGAGCAACTCAATGGGCTATAAGCAGTCGCCCGTCCCTAATTTAGGGCCACTGGTTCCAGGGAAGGGGAGAATCAGTGCCATAAGGCAAACATGAATGTTCATAACCGAGTACTTATACCACTGCGCCACGGGGGCGGCGAATCTCTTTTCGATCGAATCGCTTTGTGCGCATTGCTGAAACTTGGCACTTCGCTAGTTCAAATTTGATAGTGAATAATAGTAACAATGGAAGCTAGTTCAGATTTGGTAGTGGATAGTTCCAACAGTGGAAGCAAGTTCAGATTTGGTAGTGAATAGTTCCAACAGTGGAAGCTAGTTCAGATTTGACAGTGAATAGTTTCAACAGTGGAAGATAGTTTTGACTTTTTTTTTATTGGAGGTTTAACGACCACCGTGAGCAACTCAATGGGCTATAAGCAGTCGCCCGTCCCTAATTTAGGGTCACTGGTTCCAGGGAAGGGAGCGAGCCAGTGCCGTAAGACGAACACAACATCCATGCCTCACCGGGATTCGAACCCGGACTTTTCTCGGACGAATGATCAGAGGCCATTGCCTTAGACCACTGCGCCACCGGGGCGGCTAGTTTTGACTTAATAGTAAATGGTTCCAACAGTGGAAGCTAGTGCAGATTTGATAGTGAATAGTTTCAACAGTGTAGTTTTGACTTGATAGTGAATAGTTCCAATAGTGGAAGGTAGTTCAGATTTGATTGTGGACAATGGAAGCTAGTTCAGATTTGTTAATGAATAGTTCCAACAGTGGAAGCCAGTTTATATTTGATAGTGAATAGTTCCGACATCCTATTCCTTGGCCACTGGGAAGAGCTTTGAACCTTTTACATAAGGCATTCTTCATCAAGATTTTTACTTCTTCTCCTTGTCATTCGGATCTTCCTCCATTTTTGTGTTTCTGGACTTTAGCCTCCAGTTTCTTCTTATGAATCTTATTCTATAGTTCCCCTATCTCTACACTGAGAGATAGGAGGAACTCCTGTCTTTCAATATCTTCAAGAGTAGACCATTGTCCGTGTGGCTTGGCCAGCCAGGTCTCGCTACCTTAATCCGATCGAGTAAGGCTCAAATGCTCTAGGGAAACGTGTTGTTGACCTCAAGCCCCCTCCGCAAGACCTGGAGTGGCTCAGACATGCGTTGCATAAACAATTTTTGTTGCCACCTACTGAGCTCATAGACACCATCATCGACATTGTGAAACATCGCTGTGAGGCCTGCATTGCTGTAAGGGGTGACCACACTCCCTACTGAAGGACTTTGGTATTTCATTTTGCCACTTTATTTTTCACTTGGTTCTGTATGTGGTCATTTTTGTCGAAATGAAGTGTCTCTTACGCAGTATTTTAGTCTTTCTTCATAAAAAAAACTGTGTTTCTCTAAACACAGTTGTTTTTATCAAATTTCATAGCATTTCATCACGTATTTTTTTAGTTACATTTTTGGTCATCGGTACTTCCTTACCAGTGATGCTAAGGGTAACATGACACGTAATGGTAGAATCTATCAATAAGTGTAGCTCGGATAATTCTTTCAAAGTCATTCGTTACAATTTGTCATTATGTTTTCAGTTCCATTCCATTTCCCGGGTGTCTGGCCCTGAAGCTATCCTCCTGGTAAGGTTACTATCGTGACGTGCACATAAACTTTCTTTTTAATGAGAATCACTAATCCCTGCCGTGCCAGATGGCGGGACAGGACTGTGACCATCAGAAATGACTAATGTGACGTCATGAAACTCATTCGGAGTCAGTTTAGGATACCTGGTTGCAGCCACCTCACAATAAGATACATAATCAAAAGCTAATTTGACAGACGCTGTACCATATGATATGGACCGACAAATGGCAGCAAGTGACGTGAAGCAACGAGAATCTTTTATAAATGGGAGAACCAGTCAGTTGGTAGTGCTACTGATATAGCATTTATGTGTAGCTGACATTCACCAACTGCCGAAATGGCTTTGTGACGTATACTCTAATATAACCTTCCCTTGTTAGTTCCTGTCTTTTTATGTAAATTTTGGTTTATTCTCGTTAAACGTTTTTCTGTGTAAACGCAACATTTTTTTATCTGGACGAATTTGTTTTTGGTAAAACTGCCAACTGGTCAAAGTACAATGACGTATGCGAAAGCGAGAGATAAGGACGATTATTTTTGGAATGTATCAAAGGTCTCACTTGTTTACGCTCTCGCTTGTTTACGACCTCGATTGTCTTTGGAAAGCGCGCACTTGTTCATACTGGCACTTATGTTTTGATATGATTTGTGTTATCTATCATTCACGCTTGTGTTATCAGTCTGACTTGTTTTACGATTACACCAAAGCGATAACAGAATTGTTTACTGCTGAGTATAGGGAGGATTATGTGCTAATTAGGTATTGTCTGTGACTAAGCTACATTTGACTAAGCCGTATTTATCGAGTGACTTACTCTAGACGAAAGCAAATAAAACGAGTGCACCTTGTATAATACTTATGAATATGTCTGGACTGTGGTATTATGACAGCTCTTAATTAGGTTTTTAATGCTTACCCAAATATTTTAGCTACATCAAATGTTTCAAGCAACCTTGGTTCAACGATCATTACAGTGAAACTAAAGCGAACGTAAACCTAACAATCTGTCATTTAGTGCCTTACACAGAAAGCAACATAAAGGTAGGGTAATAATTACTACAAACATTCCTTAAAGCAACTGTTATTCTACTGGTGTGAAAATAAATGGTTTGATTCTGATTAAGTGATAGCGGAAAAATATGTTTTTCATTCGTATGCTCAACTCTATAAATGTATCTTCTGAAGCGGCATCCTATGCTTTTCACAAAATCATATACAAGGACTGTCCAGCTTTTGTATTATATATAATCTGCTGATAACAACTTCCACATTAAAACTGCTGCGAGCAAAAGGTTTTCGCTTCACGCTCTCCGGGTTAAAACTGCTTAGAGGACTACCAGTAGCTGTAAGCAGATGGTATTTTGTCACTGGCATGTGTTTCTCTAAATTCAAATTCCAGAGCAAGCCGAAAATGGTTTACAGCAGAAGGTATTCTAATCAGAAATACCGTAATCTTAAATTCAGACACGCCAGAGAAAAGTGAAAAGCAAATGATTTTCCCGTTCATGCTGTTTAAGTCTTGGGATAAAATTCTCATAAAATACAAGGATCGGTTCCAGTTCTAAACAGTGTGTTTCTTCCAAGCTCATATTCTTATAGAGAACTAGAAATGATTCTCATGATATTACCTCCAGAACTCGTGCTGCCCGCACAAAAATCTCATCGAGAATCGGAGACAGTTCCTGAAAAGTGGTGTTTTCGTAAGAAACACCATGCACTCCGAACCAGAATCCCACTGAGAACTGAGAATCGTTCTAAGTGAAGAGTATTCCCATAAATAACACACGGTATCCTCAGACTGAAATCTCATAAAAAATTGAAAATGTTTCTTAATAAGCTGTATTCTCGTCACGAATGTAGGGCATTCCTCACCGAAATATCCCATGAAGGATTAGGAACGATTCTTAGAAAATAGCATTCCTATCACGAGCACATGCATCTCGGACATAAATCCCTTAGCGAACAAATTGGGAAAGGTTTGCAGCAACTGATATTCCCGTCAGAAATACAGCTCTTTCTTGATTCAAATCTCATAGTTAATTGGAAATGGTGCCCCAGAAATTGCGTTTTCGTCTAGAACTGGGCACCCCGATTTACGGATTTATCTCAATTTATAAAGATTGTCTGCAGCGAGAAGTTTCATTTCAGATGAATGGCAGGAAATCACCGATGAGAGATATGCAAATACACAATAAATCGGTCTAACTAAGGATATTCAAGTTTACTGCGAAGCAAAGTAACTAACTTTGTTTTCTATTAATCATGTCTACGATTCATAGCATTGTTTGATTTCTCCATTATTCTGGGAAAGACTAAGCCCAAACGTACATTTCTTCGATAAGGATTTTCATGCGCTTCTTTTTAGGGAGACATCATACCATACCATTTGTAAAGTGCACCAATGAGCCATTACATTATGACTATCACCAGCCTAGAGAAATGAGCGCGCCTGGAGACCGAACAGTGGCACAGGTGAAGTTCACAGAGCAGTACATATAGAACCGGAGGACCGGCTTTTGGTTAGTAGAGTCAGAATGGGAAAAGCTGACGATTAATCAAAGTTTGATAAAGGACAAATTATGATGGCGCGGCGCCTTGTTACTACGACCTCGGAAATGGCGCGGCTTGTGGGTTGTTCACGTGCCGCTGTAGTGAGTACGTATCGGAAGTGGTGCACAGATGGCCAAACGACGAACCGTCGTCCAGTCGTGTGTCGTCCGCAGCTCATTGATGACAGAGGGGAGCGGAGACTTTGTCGAATTGTTCAAAGCGACCGCAAGGCCACAGTGCGGCAAATCACCCGCAGCTACTACAGTGGTGTTCAGGGCAATGTGTCACAGCACACAGTTCCTCTCAGCCTTCTGCGCATGGGCCTGCGTAGCCGAAAACCCAGCCGGGTCCTCATGCTCACTGCATGTCATCGCCAATAGCGCATGAAGTGGGCCCTAGATGATCGAGATTGGACCTTGGATGATTGGAAGAAAGTAGCCTGGTCTGACTAATCAAGATTCCTGGTGCATCATGTAGAAGGCCGAGCGCGGATATGCAGATTACCAACGGAAGCTATGGCACCTGGATGCACTGTTGGGCGGATACAAGCCGGCGGAAGCGGCAGTGTTATGCTGTGGGCGATGTTTTCTTGGGACACTTTAGGCCCCATTATCCTAATAGCACAATCCCTGACAGCTGTCAGGAATCTGAACATCGTTGCGGACCAAGTTAACCCATTCATGGCAACTGTGTTCCCTGCTGGTGATGGCCAATACCAACAGGATAATGCGCCATGCCACACTACCAGAATCGTCAAGGAGTGGTTCGAGGAACATGCTGGTGACTTTATGTCAATACCCTGGTCTCCAAATGCACCAGACATGAGCCCAATCTAACATTTGTGGTTCCACTTGGAAAAGCGGGTTCGCGCTAAATCACCACCACCCGGAGATGTACGGAAACTGAAGAATCTGCTGTTGACATTATGGTACCAGATACCCCAGAATACCTATGACCACCTCATCGAATCGATGGCTCGCCGAGTGGCCGCTGTTTTGCGGGATAAAGGGGGACCTACAGCTTATTAGGTAGGTGGTCATAATGTAATGGCTCATTGATGTGTTTCTCTTCGTTCACCACTCCATTCTGTAACGTACCCCACGCATAGGGCTGTCAATCCATGCTTCAAAAAATAATAGGAAATTAATTTCCCATTTCTTCTTAATGGCTGTCAGATTTACAATTCTACGTCTCTTGGTTTACAAGCACACTTCCGGTGCTGTTTAGAAGACGGCTGTATGCGACGAAACAAATATGACGGGAAGTGTGAAAGTAAGGCCTACTCTTCAAACCAGATACAGCATGTCTTCGAGTGGACACTAGCATAACTTCGCATGTCTTGGAGTGGACACTAGCTGTCTGTGAATAATCGGTCACTTCAGCATCTCAAACAGGTAGTGCAAAATGGAGGATGTGGTGGACGAACGCATGAAGCAGAGAGTTGTGACTGAATTACTTACCCTTTCGATGATGTTGGAGTTGTGACTCAATCACACCTCCAACATCATCGAAAGGGACCGGTTTAGAGGTGGCGGAGTTCTCGTTTGGGGCGGTATCATGCTTGGTAGCCGTACTGACCTCCACATCTTCCAAGAAGGTTCAGTCACTGGTGTCCGCTATTGTACCGAGGTTCTCCTGCCTCACGTGCGTCTGTTTAGAGGTGCTGTGGGTCCTGAGTTTCTCTTCATGGACGACAACGCTACACCTCATCGTACAGTGGCTGTCGCAGAGATGTTGGAGAGTGAAGATATTCAACGCATGGTTTGGCCCGCAAGGTCCCCGGACCTAAATCCAATCGAACACGTGTGGGAACTTCTCGGGAGACGCTTGGCTGCACGTCACCAGCCGCCAGCAACGATTCCACAGCTGCGATTGTTGCTACAAGAGGAATGGGCCGCGATGCCTCAACAGCTCCTTGACAACCTCGTCCTCAGCATGGACAGACGTTGGAAATCCTGCAACGCAGTCAGGGGGGATCATATCTTCTACTAAAGACTGGATTTTTCTTGGCAGCCGCCTGTTACATGGACGTTTCTATCTACTGTCCAGTTGTGCTCGAAGCTATCTTTTCAATAAAGTGCCTTTGTATCCTTTGGATTCCTTGTTTGGACGGTTTTGCTCACTTGTCCCATATTCTTACATCTTAGGGATCTTACGGTATGATTTGAGTCGATGTGGAGCACTTCTGTACAACGTTACATTCGAAAAACCGTCTTGTCCTTAATTTTTGCACGCCAATGTATTTGTTTGGCCCTCTAAAAGAAAAATTTTGCTGATAACGACGAGCTCAAGCATAGTGCTCCATAGGAACTCCGGCGCATAAGCGAGGTGTATTATGGGCCTGGCATGTAGTGTCTCACTCAGTGATGTACAAAACGTACCCAAAACGGTAGAAACTGTGTGAGAAAATAACATAATTGTTTGCAAAACTAATTATTAATTCAGGTAAAGGGAATTCAAATTTTCTTAGAAAAAAAAAGGAAGCATTACTTTCATGTGCCGAACTTCGTAATTTCTGAACTTCAAATGTGACTTTTGCAGCACTTTTCTTAATTTTTTTCTTTTTTTTGATTGAAGGTTTAACGACCGCCGTGAGCAACTCAACGGGCTATAAGTAGTCGCCCGTCCCTAATTTAGGGTCGCTGGTTCCAGGGAAGGGAGAGAGCCAGTTCCGTAAGACAAACACAACAACCATGCCTCACCGGGATTCGAACCCGGACCCCGTTCGGACGAATGATCAGAGGCCATCGCTTAGACCACTGCGCCACCGGGGCGGCACACTTTTCTTAATACATTATATGTATAACAACAAGGGACCCTTTTTTTTTTCATTGGAAGTTTAACGACCACCGTGAGCAACTCAGTGGGCTATAAGCAGTAGCCCGTCCCTGATTTAGGACTACTGGTTCCAGGGAAGGGAGAGAGCCAGTGCCGTAAGACAAGCACAACATGCATGCCTAACCGGGACTCGAACCCGTACCCATCTCGGACGAATGATCAGAAGCCATCGCTTAGACCACTATGCCACCGGGGTGGCCAAGGGTCCCTTTATACTACTGAAATTACTTAAATTAAAAAGCACAAGCACAAAAATATGGCATTAATTAATTTGCAAGATATTATTTCTGAACTTTAAATGCTCCTTCCGCTGGAATAGAGTTACTTTTTGCCATTTATAATTCAGCAAAAAGAGTCCCCGCGGTGGCGCAGTGGTCTAAGCGCTGTATTATGACCATTCGTCCGAGAAGGATCAGGGTTCGAATCCCGTGAGGTGTGGATGTTGTGTTTTTTCTTTTTCTTTTTTTTTTCGAGGTTTAACGACCACCGTGATCAAATCAATGGGCTATAAGCAGTCGCCCGTCCCTAATTTAGGGTCACTGGTTCCAGGGAAGGGAGAGAGCCAGTGCCGTAAGATAAACGCAACATCCATGCCTCACCGGGATTCGAACCCGGACCCCTTCGGACGAATGATCAGAGGCCAACGCCTAAGACCACTGCGCCACCGGGGCGGCGATGTTGTGTTTGTCTTACGGCACTGGCTCTCTCCCTTCCCTGGAACCAGTTGACCCAAATTAGAAATGGGCGACTGCTTATAGCCCACTGAGTTGCTCACTGTGGTCGTTAAGCCTTCAATCAAAAAAGAGAGTCCCTTTAGGCTCTAGAATTACTTAAAAAGTACATACGCAAAAATACTCTACGCGATCAAAACTACCCGGAAACCCCTTCTGAGCAGTGGATTTGCCCATTACGTCACAGACATGTCCTATAAAGGTATAATAAGACGCACATGGCCGGACAAACATCGTAGACAAGCATGAAAAGTAGAATGGACCGTATAATAGAGCTCAGGGACTTTTAACGTGGCACGGTCATAGCGTGCCATCTTAACAACAAGTCAGTTCGGGAAATTTCTGCCCTGCTGCAGCTGCCCAGATGAACTGTAATATATGTTCTTGTAAAGTGGAAACGCCAAGGAGCAACAACAACGCAATCACAACCTGGTTGGCCACGTGAAATGGCAGACCAATTACCGCCGAGTGTTGAAGAAGGTGGTCCGAAAAAATCGTCTGTCCTAGGTTGCATAACCCACTACGAGTTCCAGAATACCTCGGGAAGCAACACGAGTACAATAATGATTTGTCGAGAACTGAAGGGAATGGTTTCCATGGCGGAGCAGCTGCAGACAAGAAGAACATCTACAAGATTAACGCCAAACGTAGGCAACAGTGGTGTAAAGCTCGGTACCGATGGACTTTCGGGAAGTGGAAACGCGTTCTCTGAAGTTATGAAACACGTTTCACCATCTGGCAGTCCGACGGACGAGTCTGGGTGTGGACGATGTCAGGGTACCTGCTCGACTGTGTTGCGCCAACGAGTCAGGCTGCCTGCCCGATTGTGTTGTACCTAAGAAGCTGAAGGACCCTTTTTAGTCAAAACAGCGGCCACTCGGCGAGGTATAGATTCGGTGAGGTGGCTGTAGGTATCTTTGGGTATCTGGTACCATAATGTCAACAGCAGGTCCTCCAGTTCCCGTACATTTCGGGGTAATGGTGATTTAGCGCGAACCCGCTTTTCCAAGTCAAACCACAAATGTTCGATTGGGTTCATGTCAGGTGAATTTGGAGGCCAGGTCATTAACAGAAAGTCACCAGCATGTTCCTCGAACCACTCCTTGACGATTCTGGCAGTGTGGCATGGCGCATTATCCTGTTGGTAATGGCCATCACCAGCAGGGAGCACAGTTGCCATGAATGGGTGAACTTGGTCTGCAACGATGTTCATATACCTGACAGCTGTCCGGGATTGTGCTATTGGGATAATGGGGCCTAAAGTGTCCCAAGAAAGCATCGCCCACAACATAACACTGCCGCCGGTCTGTTTCCGCTCAACAGTGCATCCAGGTGCCATAACTTTCGTTGGTAATCTGCGTGTCCGCGCTCGGCCGTCCACGTGATGCACCAGGAATTTTGATTCGTCAGACCAGGCCCCTTTCTTCCAATCATCCAAGGTCCAATCTTGATGATCTTGGGCCCATTTCATGCGTTGTTGGCGATGACATGCAGTGAACATGGGGACCCGGCTGGGTCTTCGGCTACACAGGCCCATGCGCAGATGGCTGCGATGAACTGTGTGCTGTGACCCATTGCCCTGATCACCACTGTTGTAGCTGCTGCTGATTTGTCGCACTGTGGCCCTGCGGTCGCTGTGAACAATGCGCGACAGTCTCTGCTCACCTCCGGCATCAATGAGCTGCAGACCACTTTTGATACGTACTCATTACAGCGGCACGTGAACAACCCACAAGCCGCGCCGTTTTCGAGATACTAGTTCCGAAGCTTCGTGCCATCCAAATTTTTTACTTTATCAAACTCTATAAATCGGCAGCTTTTCCTATTCTGACTCCAAACACTCTACTACTAACCAAAAGCCGGTCCTCGGGTTGTATACATACTGCTATGTGAACTTCACTTGCGCCACCGTTCGGTCTCCAGGCGCGCTCATTTCTCTAGGCTGGTGATAGTTATAATGAAATGGCCCATTGTAAAAGACTTCCTAATGGGTAAAACATTTGCGAATGTCAAGAACTGGCAGTAAAATGGGGTTCACGCAGAGAGCTAATCCCGTGCTATGATACAATCAATCATCAGAAACAAATAACTAAAAAATATGGCAAAATGAAATGCAATTTTAATGGGTTGATACGATAGGGGAATGGAAATCTATTTTTAAACTTCGTTATCGTGCTTTACTTTTTGCATAGCAAATTTGCATGTGAAATGAGGATCTAAGCTTAAAAATTTGATGACTCAGTGCTCTCTCCTTTACAAAAACAACAACCTGTTTCGCACAATTTATTCAGTAATCAAATACATTGGTATGCAAAACCTAAGGACCAGCCAGGTTTTGACCTATTGCGTCGCACAGGAGTGGCTTGGATATGTGAAATTCAAACCATAGGAACTCACATCATTTGCCAAAAGCATAATGGAAACAACACTGATACAACTGCAGATACTAAAGGATATAATGAAGCTTTATTCAAAATTGATTGCATAGCACTGGGTGCCATGATACAGATGCATCACTGCCAAAAACAGTACGAAAGTAAAGATGAGGTCCTCAACAGGGGATACGATCACCTCTAACGTCGATGCATGATTTGCCCCGTCTGTCTGTACTTCGCACTAGGTTGATGATGAGTTCTTGCGGTAATATCGCCCATTCTATCGTCAACGCCGTCTTCAGATGTTGGACAGTTTCCGGTGTGTGTTGACGTGCCGCAATACAAATTTTCATGTGATCCTAGGGCGTCCTGCACGTGTTCTATGGAATTTAGGTCGAACGAACGTGCTTGGCAATCCATCAGCTCAATTCCAACAGCTCATCAACAGGCACCGTACGATGGGATGTAGCGTTTTCGGCCATTAACACGAACTGTGTGCCGATGGCACCTCGGAATATGCGAACATTGGAAAGGATTACTTCATTACAGTAGCGCGCACCGGTTACAGTACCTCTTTTCAGTATCTGGAGCTCCGTACGTCCATCGATCAGAATGACTCTTCATACGAAAATACAGTGACTGTCATATCTATCCTTTTCATTGATGTTTTGGGGGCAATACTGAGTGCCTACCTCACGTCATATCAGCTGACATCCAGAATATCTAGAGAGACTAAATCTACTCTCATCTGTAAAGAGTATCGTACCGTACTGTTGTGCTGTCCAATCCTTATGTTCATCTGGACTATTGTAAACTGTGTCTCCGGTGAGCAGTTCTTAATGGAACGCAGCGTACTTCTCGTCGGGCAAACAATCCAACTTTGTGTAGTCACCTGGCCAATGTAAATCGCAATATTGTGCTTCCCGTGTTCATGCTCAGTTGTTTTTCAAGGTTACTAGCTATCTGGTGTCGATTCCTCTTGGAATATAAGAGTAGATAGCTGTCCTTTACTGGGGTTTGGTTTTTGGTGGAGGACAACCACCGGTCTTTTGCACAGCTGTACTTACAAAACTGAAGGCGCCCACGCACACCATACGATGCTATGGGTGATACCGAACTCTTGGGCCACACTCTTAACAGTTCTCCCCTCCTCGAGCTTCCCAATTACCGAACTCCTGGGCCACACTCTTCACAGTTATTCCCTCCTCGAGCCTCCCAATTATTCGACCACGAGTAAAATCATCAAGATGTTCTCAACGTGCTGTTTCGTCGTCTCTAGCACACAACAAATACAATCTTATGCACACCGTTCGGTGATCTCCGTTCAACTGATGCTATTGGACTGCGTGAGCGCATTTTGTTCTCACGTCAAGCAAACCACACTTTACGCGACTTTATTGGACATGTGTTGTTGGTCCTTTTCCCCGAAAGGTACTGAGTCAATTTGTGTTTGGGTGCTGTTGCTATTTACCGCGTTATTTTGCCTTTTTCACTACGTCCAAAATGTTTGCACACCAATGTAATAAAGATTCCACTGTAAAGAAATAAACTATTCACCACTCTAGAAGAAGTCAAGTGTTGCGTAATAAAGACCACCTAGATTGAACTCTTACTCTCTTCTGTATTATTTGTTGAGATAATGTTGATCAGATGAAATGGTACGCATTCGTGACACAAGAAGATTATTAAGGTCGAATAACGTTTGCTGTACGTGATGTTTTGCAAAATAAAACTTAGCTAATACGTCCCAAAATACATAACACAGGGCAATATGTTGCGTGGTAAAGCCCGGGTTCCTGGTCTTCTCCTACTGTTGGGTCGGGGTTCGAACCCATGTTAGCGTAACAAAGTTGAAATTCTATACAGTGTTACCACGCTGACTGTTTCCAAGTTGTAGCCTTAGACGTTTGAGAGAATCGCAAAATCTCGAAACAAAATGAACAATACATTCCCTTAGTTGCTAATCGCTTTCTGTGTTAATTCGTTTTTACGTTTTCAATCGCTTTCTGTAAAATTATTCGAAATGCATAGCGTAGTTAAAGAACCTGAAATATAATCCCATTTGGGCCCACTTTGGTCAACGTTTGCTTCCATTTGAGGAGATTAAACGTATATTTTAGAGGAGAAAGTGATAGGAGGTCCTGCATCTAAAGCGTCGTATAAATTTTCAAACAGCAGTAAGAAATTGCACTCTAGAGATTTTCAAAAATTACTGAAATCCTTACAAAGTAATTCTTTAGCTTCCAATATTGTTCCTTCTCTTTTTTAATTTATTCAGTAATATGGGGAGGAAACTGGTTTCCTAATCAGGGTATCTTTCTCCCAGACGCATAAGTGGCGGTTTATAGAAACCTATTCTCTGAGGAAGAAATATCTTCTGATATAAATTTAAAAGTGGCACTCGTTCTTTAAACCTAAATACGATGATTTAGTATTTGTAACACCAGTTTGTGTTAGTAAAACTCAGTGCTTTGAATAACTAGATATTTTTATTGAATCGCCACAGCTTCAATTTAGTTCTGAATCGATTAAATTCAGGATTAAAGCAGAACATCAAATATTGGACTTGAGATTCATAGCTGAAAGGAGACTTCGGGCAAGAGACTCTCTCTCTTTCTCAATTGGATGCTCAAGACGACTGCATTGAATTTTAATTCGGAGCATCAGATTCCAAAAATTGTCTTTGGACAAATTTGCCGTTCTTAACCTCGAATTACGAATACAATAAGCTCAGAGACAGCAATCATGGGATTATGCGGAGTAAATAACCTTCTTTCCCGAATTTTACCGATAGGGAATGCGCGTTGCAAAGTGGCTGTACACTCTCTCTTTATGTATCTATCGATCGATCTTTCCTTCTTTTTCTTTATATTTCTCCTTTTTTTGCCCTTTTTATTTTAAATCCTACGTATATTCCTCCAATTTTTCTCTTTCATACTCTCTATTCTCTTTCTCTTCTCCTCATTTTCTCTTTCTTTCATTCCGGCCTTTCTATTCCTCTCTCTCCCTTTGTCTGTTGCCTTCTCTTTTCTTTCGCTCTTTGTCTCTCCTCTGTTTTTTTAATCTCGCTCACTTTATCTTTCTCGATTTTATCCCTCGTATCTTTCTCTACTCTCGTTCTTTATCTCTCCCCTTCACTTTGTTTCTTTCTCACTTCTGCCCTCCCACTTTATCTCTATTGTCCTCTTTCTCTCAATTTCTCTCTCTTTCTGTTTTCACCTCTGACGTTCTTTTTTTGCTCTCTTTATTTCTATTTTTCTTTCTTTTCTCTACTTCTTTCAATTTCTTTTTCTCTTCTCATTTTTTTCAATCTCTCTCTCTCTCTCTCTCTCTCTCTCTCTCTCTCTCTCTCTCTCTCTCTCTCTCTCTCTCTCTCTCTCTCTCTCTCTCTCTTATTTTCGTGGAACACTACATCATATCCCTTTTGAAAAAATCGCACTCAACAACTAAATATGCGTGTATCACAGAAATGTATCCCCAGTTTGCTGTACTTTGAAATGTTATGTTGTTTGGCTGAAGAGATATGTGATATTAATTGAGAGCGTACAAACGTCGTTGAGATTTTTTTAACTTCTTTCGTAAAAGGAATATAGTACTTTCGTTTCGTCAGTATTTGCACAGAGCAGGGAAAAGTCTGAAACTACCGATGTGTAAGTCTGGAGAAATTGCAAACCCGATACTTTCAGAAGATAGTCTTCCGAAAGTCGTAAAAACAGAGGGCTGCACTGAATAACAGATGAAATTAATAAATTGTAAAGCCCTTAAATAATATCACGTTCATCAATTGAATGCTCAAGATACTCAAGCATATTCTAGGGGTCCCCTATCACTTTGACCGTGTTCATTTTGTCCACGTTTACTTGGTCCTGTTCATTTCGTCCACCGTTCACTTTGTCCACATTGATTTCGTCTTCAGAATGGATGGGATACCGTAGAAGTTTTCTGTTTTGATGGATGTTTTGTTACTAGGCAGAAAAGAAAAGGTCAGAGGACATTACTGACTCGCGATTTTTTTTTTCTTGCTTAAGTTTTCGATTAAAATATAACGATTTTAAATGTTATTTAAAATAAAACGAGGAACAGAACTTTAAACAGCTTTTTAACTCTTTTGTGTAGTACAATGTCAATCACTATAACAAATCAAAGTTTTACAAAAACTTTTTGATGTTTCGAAATACATTTTGTATGTTGTCTTCATATAGTTCTTAGCTTTTCGGTATACTTATTTTTTATTTTGATTATTAGTTTGCTTATAATTTCCGTATTGCTAATCCTCATACGAATGAATTATATACACTATATTGACAAAAGTCACCGATCACCTCTTTAAAAGAAAATGAACGGATCAGCTGCGTTGTTAAGATGTGCGGTACAGCTGCAAACGGTATAAATACAAGCCTGCAGCTGACCGCGATCATATCGCACTGTGAGGTTAAGTGAAAAGTTCGCGGCGGGAGAGAACTGACTTTGAGAAAGGAAATATTGTTGAGCGTTATATCAGTGTGTTGTCCATAAGAGAAACCGGAAAGCGTTTAAACATACCCAAGTCAACTGTTTTTGATGTTCTGAATAAGTGGAAGACACATGGCGTGCCTGAAGCAGCAAAACGTACCGGCAGACCAAAGAAAATCAGTGATAGAAGACGTCGAAGCCTCAGGAGAATCGTTACAGCTAATCGACGGAGTACTACTGCACAAGACCTCAGTGTACAGGTGAGTAAAAATGCTGGAACCTCGGTATGTACACGTACCATTCGCAGAGAAGTTCATTCCATGGGTTGCAGTGTTCGTGCGGCTGCTCATAAGCCTTTCATCTCCACACGGAATGCTACTCGTCGTTTAGCATGGGGTAAAAAACATTTATCGTGGACCGTAGATCAATGGAAACGGGTCCTATGGACTGATGAATCCAGATACACGATCCATCAGTCTGATGGCAGTGTGTGGGTATGGTGGCAGCCGGGGGAACGCTATTTACCACAGTGTACTGTTCCTACGGTCACGTTTGGAGCTGGCAGTGTAGTACTCGTGTGGGATTGTTTTTCGTGGTATGGTACCGGCCCATTGGTTATCGTGGACAAACCTGTTAACCAGCACGTTTATCTCGATATTCTGGACAATTATGCTCTACCAACTCTGTGGCCATACTATGTAACCGAGCCTTGTTGGTACCAGCAGGATAATGCACCGAGCCATAAAGCAATGACTGTTACGGCGTGGTTTGACAATAATTCCGTATCGTGTGTGGACTGGCCAGCACAGAGCTCTGATCTTAATCCCACACAGCACCTATGGGATGAATTAGAGCGCCGCATAAGAAGTTTGGAACCAAGGCCTATTACTAAGCAACAGTTAGCGGCAGCATTATGTACTGAATGGAAGCACATACCTATCGCTGTGTTTCAAAACCTTATCGAAAGCATGTCTTGAAGGGTCAGTGCATGCATTAAGGCCAAAGGTGGACCAACACCGTACTAATGTATGTCACTAAATGCTATGTTGTGTTTCTCTTCTAGGTGTCCTGCGATTTTTTCAATATAGTGTATATGTACTCATTTCTGATTACATATATTTCAAATATATGTACTCGAAAAAATCCACATATTTCAAACATATGTGCTCGAACTTCATTCAGTTTCTGTGCCCTTTCCGGCAAGGCACAGAAACTGAAGGAAGCTAGAGCGAATCTAGCGATTCTGACAGGATAGTTTGTAAGTGAGTGAGAGCACACTAGATGCTGCCACCGTACAAGTGTACGATTTTGCACATAGAAGGCAGAGAGAAATTAGGGGGGCTTAGGAATGAACACATTTATATGTAACGAAGGGATTCCTACCCGGGGACCTTCACTTAACGTGCTCGTGCGATGCACGGCGGATATTCAGCGATTGTTAGAAATTCACACCACCACAGAGAGCCCCCAGGTTCAAGCCTATCAGGCTAAGTTTGAACTTGGGGTCCCTCCATCAGTAGTCTGAATCTCTAACCACTAAGCCATCTGCTGCTCGATTTCAAATTTGGAATACGTGTACTCGATACATACTCATTTATTCATAGAATCAACTGGAAGTATATTATTCGATGGCACATCTGGGATAATAGATATACTCGTTGTCACATGCTGAGCAAATGGACCGCACAATTTTATGACAAATATAGTGATGAAGCGACAATATATTATTTATGAGATTGACACAAATATAGTTAATGTAAAAACGTACACAAAGATACTTTTTGCATAATTAAATTACTTGTGATCAGTGACTTTGTTGTACTAATTATTTGACACATTTATTAAACAATTTCTTTTAAAATCTATAACATCTAAATTGAAGTAATAGGAGATTATATTTATATTTATTAACGCAGTTATTTGCAAGTACGTATGGTTACTTATATTTGTGCATGTCATGTACTCGTTTACGATACGCTTGTACTTAAAAAAACTAGTAGATTCTGGTTCTCATTTTTAAGTAGATTTTTTTAATATTGATGGTTAGTACCTTCAAAAGTGGCCCGAAAAGGGAACCACGAACCCAACCGCTGGCAAGACCACGGCTCATCTATGCTAAACATGAGCGACGGCTACCTCGTATGGTACGAGCTAACAGAAGGAATACTATGGCGCATATCGCAGGTAAATTGAATACTGGAGACAAGAGTAATGTGTCACAATACTTAGTACATTAAACCCTGTTGAAAATGAGGCTACGTAGTGTGTCACAACACACAGTACATTAAACCCTGCTGAAAATGGGGCTAAGTAGCCGCATGAATCTCCGAGTGCCAATGCTAACCTCGGTTCACAGTCGAAAGCGCCTACAATGGGCAGGCGAGAATCAAAACTGGATTATGAATGATTGATCGTCTGCTCCGATGAATCCTATTTCCTTTTGCATCATGAGTGCGTCGTTTACCTGGGGAAGTATTGGCATCAGTATATACCATGAGACGAGTAAAAGCCGGTGGAGGAAATGTAATTATTTGGGTAATGTTCGGCTGGGAAACTCTGGGTTCAGTCACTTATGTACAAGAAACTATGACGTCTACATCCTACAGCTAAACATCATTACCGACCAGGTACATCCTTTTATGGCATCGGTATTCCCCTCTAGTATAGCCTTCTTTCACAGAATAATGCACCATGCCACACTGCCTGGATTGTTCGAGAATGGTTTGTGGAACATGAGGAAGACTTATTCCAGATTCCCCAAACATCAATCCAATCGAGCATCTGTGGTTTGTGTTGGAACAGCAAATCCGATCTGTGGAACATGAGGAAGACTTCCAGGTATTCCAAATTCTCCAGACATCAATCCAATCGAGCATCTGTGGTTTGTGTTAGAACAGCAAATCCGATCTGTGGAACACGAGGAAGACTTCCAGGTATTCCAAATTCCCCAGATATAAATCCAATTGAGCATCTGTGGTTTGTGTTGGAACAGCAAATCCGATCTGTGGAACATGAGGAAGACTTCCAGGTATTTCAAATTCTCCAGATATCAATCTAATCGAGCATCTGTGGTTTGTGTCGGAACTGCAAATCCGATCTCTGGAACATGAGGAAGACTTCCAGGTATTTCAAATTCTCCAGATATCAATCCAATCGAGCATCTGTGGTTTGTGTTGGAACAGCAAATCCGATCTGTGGAACATGAGGAAGACTTCCAGGTATTCCAAATTCTCCAGACATCAATCCAATCGAGCATCTGTGGTTTTTGTTGGAACAGCAAATCCGATCTGCGGCGGCTCAACCACGTAACTTTACCAGAGCTAAAGGATATGCTGGTAACGTACATTGTATTGATGTCTGGGGAATAAATGTTTTGGCTCTTCAGTGTAAGTGTTCGGTAAATATTTGATTCTTTTTAGCAGGTCTTTTGTAAACAAATTAGTAAAATCATGCAATGCATTGATTATGATACGCTTTCCAACATACCATAAATGATTACTCAAGTTATGAGGATAATGGATGTGGAATAAATCTCGCTCCTGTGTCCTGACCTTTGACCCCATTTCGATTATATTAAACAGAATTGGTTCAGTATACCTCCGGAACAACGTGGTAAAGTTTTGTCGCAATAGAAGCATTTTTAGTCAAGTTATGGGGATAATGGCTCTGAAATAAATCTCCCTCCTGTGTCCTGACCTTTGATCCCATTTCGATTATATTCAACAGAACCGGTTCAGTATACCTCCGAAACATGTTAAAGTTTTGTCGTAATCGAAACATTTTTACATACGTTTTGACGCATAAGGGCGATGGAATGGATCCCGCTCTTAAGTCCTGACCTTTGACCTCATTTCGTCCATTTTCAATAGGGTTCATCCCCAGGTGGTCCCCACCGCATACTAAAATTTCATGGAAATCGAACCATTGTTACACGAGTTATCTTGCGGACGGACAGACGGACAAAGCTGGAGCATATACGCTTCTTCAACCTACGGTTGGAAAGCGTAAGAAAGATTGTGCTTATATTACCGGTTTGTCCGTCTGTCTGTGGACACCCTATCTCTGCAACTATTAGTCCGATTTGAAAAATTATTTTTGCGTTGGGAAGCTTGAAATGTGCGAATGATGATCCTTCATTTCGGGGTTTTTTTTTTTTTCTTACAATGCACAATTTCGGCGCTAGAGTGCGTAAATGCAGATATCGAATTCAAAATACATTTTATTCCATATATTTGCTTCTAAACATTCCATTGAAATGTTTTCTTACCTTTCAATTCCATTTATGTCAAAGACGATTTTAGGTATAGTCACTTTTTCAGGTTACGCATAGGTTTCCCGCTAGGGGGGTAAAATGAAATTGCGTTTTCCACGATATCTCTGCTTCTAAAACTCCGATTTGATCTTTCTGAAGCGGATATAACTCCGAATGGGAAATCTTTCGCATGTAGTTTCTTATTTTTTGGTAAAAGTGTTTTGGCCACCAGGAGGCGTAAGTGTTCATTTCTGCTTCTAATTTATTTACAGCGAAATCTGAGCTTCTGAAATCTCAATTGAAAAACTTTGTTCGTGAGCCGATACGACTCACAGCGATAAACCTTTTCGGAATATTTTCTTCTTAAAATATTGCATGGTTTCTCCGCCAGGGGGCGCAGATGTACATTGTATATTTTAGTTTTGTCAATATCTCTGCTTCCGATGCTCCGTTTTGAAAAATTCCTTCTTCGTTTGATAGTGTTTCCAATGTGACATGTTTTCCATATAATTTCAAAATGTTCAAGTAATGCATAGACTTTCCGCTAGGGGGCGTTAAGGTAAATTGCGTTTTCCCCGATACCTCTGCTTCTAAAACTCCGATTTGAAACATTCTTCCTGTATCGCGTACAGCTTCTGATGCGAAGTGTTTTGCATTTAATATCTAATATTTGGTGAAGAATGGTTTGGCCACCAGGGGGCGTAAGTGTTAGTTTATGCTTTTGATGTATTTGCAACAAAGCCTGAGCTCATGAAAACTTGATTGAAAAAATTATTTCGAGGACCGATACCACTCACATCGAAAAACATTTTGAGAATACTTTCTTGTTAAAATAATGCATGTTTTTTCCGCCAGGGGGCGTAGATGCATATATTATATTTGTCGATATCTCTGCTTCTTAGAGTTAGATTTGAAAAAAATTTTGTTGGAGAACGTTTCTGCTGGGAAATGTTTCTCATATAAATTCAGACTTTTCTTAATGCACGAGTTTCACCAGAGGGCGTAAGTTCACGTTTCCGTTTACAACAGTATCTGCGGGATTGAAAACCCGATTAAAAAACTTCTTTCTTCGGTCAAATAATACTGTTTTCCATATCGGTTCCATTGACTTTGAATAGCTTTGAAAAATTTCATTCGTGTCAGAACGGATTCTTTTTTCTTTTTTTATTGGAGGTTTAACGACCACCATGAGCAACTCAATGGGCTATAAGTAGTCGCTTGTCCCTAATTTAGGGGGTAATTTAGTGCCGTTAGACAAGCACAACATCCATGCCTCACCGGGATTCGAACCCGGACCCCTTTTGGACAAATGATCAGAGGCCATCGCTTAGACCAATGCGGCCAGAACGGATTCAAAAGACGTCCTCATTACAACCGAAAATTCGATGTCATCTTTCTTAATTTTCTTTTCAACGAAATCCATGTTCAAAAAGTATTATTACTTCCATGAACGAATTATTTATGCGCTCCCTAAAATGCATTTCGTTGCTTCATAAAACCCACGTTTGATATAAAAAGAGAGCTTATTTCGTGGATAAATTAAGTAGGTTTCCCCAATTACTTTTTTGTTGCGTCTTTAATTAGATCATTACGAAAACAAGAAATACTTCTTCACGAAGACGAATTACGTAAAAGTCCCCTGATGCTTTTCGTCGTGGGTATTTTCAATTGTGCAACTTTCGCATTCTGATTTTTTTTTTTTTTGTTTTACAAAAAAAAATGTGGACGAACCTTTATTATGCGCACGCGCTTCAGCAAAACCAGCTGCATAAGGGATTTACTGTACGACGGTTTTGATTAAATGCTTACGTGTTTAAATATGTGTCTGATAATGTTCATAGCGAACTCGTTGCACATAATCATACTTTGCCAAAAATATAGTCAAACAACCAGGGAAAGAATCGGCATGATAATTTATGATAATTTAAGAACAATTCCACATCTTTTATTCGTCCTCCACTGAAAGGTAAGATCACACATGCACTGTGTTCATCAGTGATTATATCCGTTCGTTGATCACATCGATCTCAATAAAAACGCTTAATAATATACTCTTGTACATAAATCTCGAGACATATAAATCACTAATCTCTATCGCATATACACCGAGCAGCCAAAACATTAAAACCACCTCTACGTTACACAAATAAGCACGCGTGCAGCCAATCAGCATCACGTCCCAAGATCGCGAATGATATATACAGGATGATTCATAAAAAAGTATACAGTTTCAACGCACTATAAAACAAGAACAATGCAAGATATTTTATGTTACCTGTAACAGAATTGTAGGGGAATGTTTCAAGTTTTTTTAGAGACAGTCACAGATGTTCTATGTGTGCACCCTTAGTCACACGTAACACATCGAGCCGGTAATCCATTTCCGCCCAAACGCTAGGTAAGATATCTGAATCAAATGCAGTGATAATGGCTGTGATACGCTGTTTCAGCTCCGCTTGTATGGAATCATTTTCAGCTTCTTTCTCAAAATTCTGCAGACAGTGGGCTGTGAAATCCGCAGTTCACGACTCACCCTCCGCGTTGATTTTCCCGGGCTTCGTTAAATGGCGGTGCAAACACTATTGACGACTTCTTCTGATACACGCGGTCGTCCAGGACTTTTAAGTTTGCACAAACAGCCCGTAGTTTAAAAAATGTTTATGCCAATCGTAGATATATTTTCTGGTTGGAGGTTCTTTTTCGAATCGTGATCGAAAATGCCGATGCACATAAGTTACAGATTCCGTTTTGCTCAATTCAAGAACACAAAACGCCTTCTCCACTGCAGACGCTGCCATTTTGACTGACTAGTCACGTGACACGCGCGCTATCGCCTACGTCACTTCCCTCAGTAGCGGGACACAAACTTTGTGAGTACATCTACCTAACGGTTTGCAGTTGTGGTCCGTGTCTTCAACTGTTACTGTTTTACAGTATCTGGAAACTGTATACTTCTTTATGAATCACCGTGTGTAATACCAGCGTCGGAACTCTCTCAGACAGTATTTCATTTCGTCTCAATATGGAAAAAGCAAGGAATTTATCTGATTTTGGCAAAGGCCAGATCGCGCGCTCGTTATGGCAAGACGCCTTGCTAAGAGGATCTCCAAAACAGCAACGTTGGTATGCTGCTCATGCTATACAGTAGTTAGTACCTATCAAAGATAGTCCGAAACAGGTGACACTTCGAGCCGTCAACAAGGCGTGGGCAGACCACGCCTCATTGATTCCAGAGGTCAGCGCAAGCTATCTCGTCTTTTCCGCAGCAGCAGCAGGAGGGCTACTGTGACTGATATTACTCATAATTTCAATTGTGGTGAAATGCCCAATGTGTTCGAACACATAGTTCATCGTACGCTCTTGGATATGGGTCTCCGCAGCCGCAGACCCATTCGTGTGCCTATGCTCACAGCCGTTCACAGTCGTCAACGCTTGCAATAGGCAAGTAACCATCGACACTGGACTATAGTAGACTGGAAGAGAGTCTCATGGTCAAACTAATCCCGTTTTCTGTTACACCATGTCGACGGACGAGCTCGTGTGCGACGTTTACCCAAAGAAGCCTTCTCACCTGGTTGCACTGTGGGACGTATCCAGGCAGCTGGAGGGAGTGTGACAATATTTTCTTGGGGAACACTTGAACCCATTATCCCTGTAGAACTGACTCTGATAGCTGTCACGCACCTGAACATCGTGGCGGCTAACGAAACACGTCACTTCATGACGACTGTATTCCATGTCGGAGATGGTGTCTTTCAACAAGACAGTGCCACACTGCGAAGAAGGATGAGGAATGGTTACAAGAACATGAAGAGGAATTCCATTTATTTCCATGGCTTTCGAGTTCGCCGGACATGAATTCTATCGAGCATTTGGGGTTTGAATTGGAGAAACGGGTACGAGCAGCATCCCACCAACCGCATAATTTACGGAAACTGCGGGATCTTCTGTTGCAGTCATGGTACCAAATATCAAGGGACCTCTACCGACATCCTGTTGAATCTATACCTCATCTGGTGAGAGCTCTTTTGGCGACGAGAGGAGGACGTACATCATATTAAGTAGGTGGTTTTAATGTTTTGGCCAATCGGTGTAAATCTTTCGTCAACTCCATATCAGCTATATCGCATCAACTACCTCTCTTCCTTCTACTCTCTCTCTCTCTCTCTCTCTCTCTCTCTCTCTCTCTCTCCATTTAATGTTGGCATTAGATGATGCTATGACTCACTGTCAGTGATACCAGATTGTGATAGCTATTCGGGGACGTAGCGTGCCGTTTAGTGAGAAAACGTTTAACGAGACGTAACTCAATTTGCATAAGATGACAGCAGTAGCTCAGCCACCATAGACTGAGGTGGTGCAGTTGCACGAGGGCTCAGCAACTGGAGAGGCCAATTGCAGGCTAACGATAAGCTACGGGGACGAAGAAAGGTAGCAGTGAAAAACTGATTACAATAACTTTACAGTTCCTGTCAGGTTGCAAAAAGACTTTTTTGTGACACTGTCATAGGTGAAGTACAAAATTCACCCCACAGTAGTTCAATGGAAGTAACATAATTACCGTGTATTACTGCGCTTATTGAACACTCGCCTGTCGTCAGGTTGAATCAGTACGAAACTTACTCCGAGAATATATGTTTTTCTGCCTTCTCTTTCCCTCGTTTGATCCGTATTCTACGGTAAAGCTTCTTACGCGCGATGCCGCACTTTTAATCTTGCCGACTGTCGAAGACGATGCTTCGTTCTCACGCTCTGTTCCGCTGGTGACTTACATGCCGTCATACGCTGTAGGCGGCTACACAGTCAGTGGGTTTTGGTAGCATTATTTATAACAAATATCCGTGAAACCGTGTGTTGTTCAGTGTTGAGAAAACAAATAGGAGATTCTTCCTTTGGTGTTAATTCGAATATTGGGGAGTAGACAACCTTATACCCTGCAACTCATACTTCCGATTGCATGACGAACTACCGGTATGGTATGTAAGAAAATGCCGTATGTAAAATGAGATTTCCAGCAATACCCCTTTGGCATCATCATCAACTTTGTCAACCATTATCAATCCACTGCTGGATGTAGGTATCCCCAAGTTTTTCCACAACTGTCTGTCTTGAGCCAGTCTCCTCCATGGCACTCCCGCATGCTTTCAAATTTCATCCATAGGTCTCCCATGTGGACTTCTTCTGTGTCTTTTCTGTCCATTGGAATCCAGTCTAAAATTTTGGTTGTCCATCGGTGGCAATATGTCCAGTCCATTGTAATTTCAGGGATTTTACTCTGATCAAGTCTTCCACTCCTGTCATTCTCCTTATCCACGAGTTCCTCTTCTTATCTTTCGTGGTTACACCAAGCATGCATCTCTCCATGCTTCTTTCCCTTGCCGACAGCCTTTGTATGTCTTTTTTAGTTAAGGTCCACGTCTCTGCCTCATATGTAAGTACTATAAGGATGCACTGATTAAACACTTTTCTTTTAAGACATGATGGCATATTGCTCTTGAAAATTGTACTGTTTCTTCCAAAAGATCACCAGCCAAGGAAGAGACCTTGACTTCAATTACTAATAGGCATACCTGACATACTGTAAATGCACGATATGCTGGAGCCCACTACATGACTCTGCACCAGATACCAAACATTCCTAGCTACGCTACTGGATAACAGAAAATCTAAAGGAATGTTAGAGGAATACGTCACAACTGGGGACCTAAACCAAACTTCCTTCTGTTCAATAACTGAAAAAATCTGAAAATCCAATTGCTTTGGAAGTAAGGATTTCATTAACGGACTGCATTGAACTGTTTAACATTGTAACTTATTAGAGTGAGGTGCTTAAATATAAACGTTCCTCAAGAAAAAATGAACGTCGTCTCCTCGCTTCTTCAGTACGATGAAACGTCAAGCTCTTGGCTGCAAGCATAATCCTCCTGCATTTCTCTCTGTCCAGCAGAACCGTGTAACCCTCTCCTGTATTCAGATCACTTAGATTCCTGTTCATGTTCTCTCCATCTTCTTCGTTTTATGCCAGAAGGTCTCATTTGAAATACCTAGCTTGATTTTCGCTCTTCGTCTGCTGTTTGAATATGTTCAGACCATCTCAGCTTTCAGACCTTAACTTCATTGACTAATGAAGGAACTCCAAAGCCAACATAAAGTTCTTGGTTGTTGTAATATTTTTAGTGTCTAAATGGCTGTAAAGGAATTTGTTAATTGTTTATGTCACACCAAAAAAACTCAACATTACTTTACTGTAAAGCATTTCCTGACTTAAGTGTAATACCTGTCTTCACTGTAGAGCTAAACTTCCTGCTCAAGGTCCGGATACCTAGAAAAGTCCGAAAATAAAAAAAATCAAATAGCAGCTTTAGATTATTGTCTGGTTGAATTTTTCTGCCACTTTTACACCTAGAAAAGTCTGAAAACCAAAACATTCAAAAGGGTGGCTTGGCTTTACTGCTCAAAGTGCTGATAGGTTTAAAGATAATTTTGCCCGAAATGCTGAAATCCTGTAAAACTTCCATGAAATTTTGATTTAAAATTAAGCAGCGTCAATACCTGCTACCGTTTTACGTCAAACCGTATGCATTGACGTCACGATCCCGTTCTAACTCGTAAGAGAGTTAATAATCTACAAACCATTCTTCGTTGAATTATAATATAAACAAACTGGCAATTCAAAGTCGTAACCCAAACCACCTGTAAACTTGGCCATGCTCGCAAAGTTCGATTGAATGCCATGCAAGATAGGATCACAATGTGCAGATAAAACCAATAAAGGATAAATATTCAACAAGAATATTGGCTTCAATTATGTACTTTTCCCTTTCTTTAATTTTATGTTCAAAAATGATTTTATAGATTCACCGTGCAGAGAACGGGTGTGACTACTAGTACCCCATAAAATAAACCAGTTATGTTTAAAGTTTGGTTTCATGATTATATGAAGTCGTGTTTCTTGTTCCGTATCGTGATCACGTGAAAAACAATAATAAGCTGAAATCTTTTCTGATGTGCAATTGCCGCGGATAGACAAAATTAAGAAATAGAATCAGCAAGAAGAATTACGAAACTATCAAATAATACTAAAAATTTTAAATCCATAACGAGAACTTACGTTGAATCGAATTCAGCTCTTCTAGACTGCCGGAACGGTCTTTCCTGTCAACGTGTTCCTCAATGTTTGAAACTCACTGGCACTGCGAGATTGTTTGTTATGTGCTCCAAATATTACTACACACAAGAGAATCCCCTTTAAGCCGATCTGTTCCTACGATTCTTCCGACCTTATGACCACTTTCACCAAAAGGTCATCATCGTCCTTTCCTTCAATCATCTGACCATATGTGCTCACTTTCTTTTCAAATGCCACCATCGCTCTCACAACAAGCAAGTCCTCTCTTTCTTTTTCAGTTCTGCATGTGTAACGGTTTCAACGAAATAAAATGCCATTTATAAGAAAGAAAATTGTTCCACGCAAATTGGACTACAGTATATGTACTCGTTAAGGATATCCAGGCCAGTGGAAATCTATGGAAAGCTGTATTCTAAATCCTGTTTGTTAGAAAACAAATTTTTTCCCTGAGAAGTTCCTCAGAAAAATATTCCACAGAAAAAAGAGCACCGTCCTAATATTGATGAGAGTTTTTCACCGAATTGAAATATTGAAGCTGAATCAAAATTTCAGATTAATTCCCTAATATTTAGAAGATACTAGCGCTAAAACAGGGCGAATAGAAACTGCATAAGATGTACACTCAACGGATAAAACTTTAGAGATACCTACCTAATGGCGCGTTTGGTTGTCATCCAGCGCGAATAATAGCCTGTACTCGCCGAGGCATCGACTCCACTACATGCTTGAGAGTTTCCGGAGGTAATGCCAGCCATCCCTGTTGCAGCATTGTCCACGACTCCGCCCGAGACGTCTGTCCACGATCCGTGGATCTGATGTTCCGTTCCACGGCATCAAGGGAGAGCCACCATGGGGTTTAAATTCGGGGACCTTGGGGGTGTCCTATATGGTTCCAAACTCATATGACTGTTCCTCGAGCGCAGTCCGGTGGGCAGGATGCGCGAAGGCCATGAGAGCGTGTAGGTGATCAGCCAGCACATGCTGGTAGCATGCAGCGGTTAAAGACCTCTCCAGACACACTAAGTTACCTAATGTGTCCCCATGAGAAGGCTCCCAAAACCATCACAGAGCTGCCACTGCCTTAAACAGAGCCAAAATGGCACAACGGGAGCCATGGCCTCATGCTGTCGACGAAATACTCGCACTCTCCCGTCAGCTCGGTACAACTAAAAACGGGTTTGATTGATCTGACCACCCGAGCGCCTCTCTGAAGAGATCTAGTTTTGATATACCCAGCACCAAGCTAGTCGTAATGTGCGATGACGAGCAGTCAACAGTGGTACACGAGTAGGGCGCCGCCTCCCGTAGCCCAGGGTATACAGCGTGCGTCGTAACGTTCACTCGCTGGTGCTGCTTGGGCCTCCGATATTAAACCTGGATGCTATTTGACAAGCGGATAACACCAGATGCCGTACAGGCATGCATAGTCTAAGTCGACCTCAGTCATCAATGGTGTGTGGTTAGTCGCCGCTTGCTCTCTGGGCTCTGGTACGTGCGTCGATGGTATACTCGTGGTACTTCCCTTGATAAGGTTGCCCTCGGGAACCCTACGGTTTCTATCGCTTGGGCGATAAAATATTTCATCTGTCTTGCGGTCGGCAATGCGTCCACGATCAAAGTCACTCAGATCACTACGTTTACCTATGTTGGTTGATTGCAAAACACTGTTGGGAAGCCCTGCTTTCTCCTGTTCCACTCTGCCATGTCAACTGCTCATAACTCGTACTCTCATGTTTTTGAGTGTGTATACACCCATGGACAATGAAATTCGCGCCCCAAGAAGGAAGCATTGGATTGAACTGAAATTTTATGGACGTAATGATGCAGATGAATGATACTCATGATGGCCAAAACAGAGCTGCAGGAAAATTACGGAGGGATCTGTGGTACGCAGTCCAGTCATCTTCAGTAGCGCGTCGCACCGCATCGTGCGGCGATACATGCTGCAATACGGTCCGGCATGGAGGCGAACAGACGCCTGATGTTGCCATGCGGGGTAGACTGGCAACACACGTGTTGGACAGTGTGCTCCAAATCCCAGATAGTGCGGCACGGCGGCTGCTGGCTTTTCAACTGGTCCCACACATGCACGATAGGGGACATGTCCGGGGAGCGGGCAGGACATGGAAGTGTCTGGACATGACGTAGGCAGTCCTGGGCAACCCGAGCAGTGTGCGGGCGGGCATTATCCTACGCGTGTAGCGCACCTGGAATCCCGGCCAGGAATGGGAGCACACGGGGCCGTAGGATTTCATCCACATAACGCTGGCGTGTCAATGACACGTACCACTACTAGAGCTGATCGGCTATCGTAAGCTAAGGCTCCCCAGGCCATAACCCCTGCAGTGGGGAAGGTGTGGCGCTCGATAGCGAGGTTGGGATTGTGCCGTTGACTCGAGGACCTCCACACCTAAACACGATGACCATCTATCCCCAAAACAAAGCGGTACTCATCGCTAAACAGCACACGTCGCCAGTCTGTAGCGTTCCACGTCGCTCTGTCCAGGCACCACTGCAAACGAATCTGGCGATGTTCCGGTGTTAATGGCAGGCCACGTAAGGGGCGCTGTGATCGCAGATTCACTTCCGCGAGGCGTCGGTAAATGGTTCGTGGGCACACAGGAGCATCTGTATCTTCTTGTATAGTGGACCGGGTCCCCGTGGGATCCGTTTGCACTTGGCGCACGATCCGTCGATCCTCTCTACCGGTGGTCCTCCTGGTCCGTCGGGAGCCGCTTCTCCGTCTAGCAGTGCCGTCACGTGTCCACTGCTCCCAACACAGTCGGGCGGTATGGTCAGAACGATCCACGTGGCGGGCTATACGGCGCGCCGACCACCTTCCGATTTTCACAGCCCGATGATCAGGCCTCTCTCAAAGTCCGTAAGTTGCGTAACTCGACGTCTCTGGCGTCTACCCGGCATTCTTTTCACTCTGTACTCTTGCTTGCATCGGCCAGTGCTTTTCGCTTTCATGGGGCATCGACTACACGCCGGTTTATAAGGCTGCCGGTTCGTGCTTGCAGCTCCGCCACACGATGTGCTGTCATGCGCAATCGCACCGAACGTGGATCATTTGCATACCAGCATGCACTCTAGCTTTTTGCAAAGTTTGCGGTTGTAGCATGTTTCCTTCTCGGTGCGCATATTGCATTGTCCGTGAGTGTAGATACGTAGGTATTCCAAGGGTAACTAAAATCATATCTGCATTGATAGCACAACCTATCTCATCGATTGTTGCCAGTACGGCAATTTACATGTACCAACCAACTTGTTTATAAAAGTAATTCAGATTTAGAAGACAAAGGTTTTCAGCGAGAGACATTTGTTTCACGACGAAGCTGTCATTGCAACGGGAGTAATAATAGACTTTGATATGCTTTGTAACATAAAATAAAAGTTGCGAACAATCCTTCCTCCTCTTAAGCGTTATTAAATAGTTGCTGAGCATTTTAACATGTGGCGTGAATATGTGTGTGTTCCTCATTTCATTATGCAGGCGCCGAGACCGTTTCTTTCAACTTTGCCTTTTCTAATGAAAGACGAGACGCAGCATGGAAATCGTTTGTACAAAGAAATCAAGTCATGCGCTAAGCAGCTGCTACTGTTTAGATTTTTGTTGCTTGGCGGCGCACGTGTTTGTTCTCTTATGCACGGTAGCTGACCTAAGCAACATGCTTCGTGAATCAATAGCTGAATACATTTACAGGTTTGCGGAGTTCAGAAAGTCTCGGAGAAGATAGCTTCCGAGGGAATTCTATCCACTGGTCTTTGTTTTCTTTTATCGCGAATCTGAACAAAACAGAAGTCATAAAAAACAAGAAAAAACAACGTTTGCGACCTTCCTTTTTCAGCGGTGGGATTTTAATCGCCTCGCAGCTTATTGCGCAATTTTAAATTTGCACCTCTGGCATCGTGAAAAGACTTAAAAAAAATTTTCATTCCATCTTTTACAAAAAGAAGACACCAGCATTTTATTTATTCGTACCTTCGCCCATCATGATATCTCCGCTTCTAGCAGTCAGATTTGAAAAATCATTTTTATATCGAATATACACTATATTTACAAAGGTCACAGGACACCTAGAAGAGAAACACAACATAGCATTTATTGACATACATTAGTACCGTGTCGGTCCACCTTTGGCCGTAATGCATGCACTAACCCTTCGAGACATGTTTTCAACAAGGTTTTGGAACATAGGATAGGTATGCGCTTCGATTCAGTTCATAATGCTGCCGCTAACGTTGCTTAGTAGTAGGCCTTGCTTTCAAGCTTCTTATGCTGCGTTCTACTTCATCCCATAGGTACTCTATGGGATTAAGATCAGGGATATGTTCTGGCCAGTCCACACACGATACGGAATTATTGTCAAACCACGCCGTAACAGTCATTGCTTTATGGCTCGGTGCATTATCCTGCTGGTACCAACAAGGCTCGGTTCCATAGTATTGCCACAGAGTTGGTAGGGCGTAACTGTCCAGAATATCGAGGTAGACGTGTTGGTTAACAGGTTTGTCCAGGATAACCAATGCGCCGGGACCATACCACGAAAAACACCCGCACACGAGTACACTGCCAGCTCCAAACTTGACCGTAGGAACATTACTCTGTGGTTAACAGCGTTCTCCCGGCTGCCTCCATACCCACACACGGCCATCTTGACCGTAAGAACAGTACTCTGTGATGAATAGCTTTCTCCCGGCTGCCTCCATACCCACACACGGCCATCTTAACCGTAGGAACGGTACTCTGTGGTGAATAGCGTTCTCCCTGATGCCTCCATACCCACACACGGCCATCTCGACCGTACGAACAGTACTCTGTGGTGAATAGCGTTCTCCCGGCTGCCTCCATACCCACACACGGCCATCTTGACCGTAAGAACAGTACTCTATGGTGAATAGCGTTCTCCCGGCTGCCTCCATACCCACACACGGCCATCCGACTGATGGATCGTGTATCTGGATTCATCAGTTCTTAGGACCGGTTTCCATTGATCTACGGTCCACGAGAAATGTTCTATACACCATGTTAAACGACGAGTAGCATTCCAAGTGGTGATGAAAATCTAACGAGCAGCCACACGACCACGGTAACCCATGGAATGAAGTTCTCTGATAATGGTACGTGTACATACCGAGGTTCCAGCATTTTTACTCACCTGTACACTGAGGTCTTGTGCAGTACTGTGTCGATTAGCTGTAACGATTCTCCTGGGAATCAGTGATACGTCCTCTATCACTGATTTTCTTTGGTCTGCAGGTACGTTTTGCTGCTTCAGGCATGCCATGTGTCTTCCACTTATTCAGTACATCCAAAACCAGTTGACTTGGGTATGTTTAAACGCCTCTCGGTTTCTCTTATGGATAACCCACTAATATAACACCCAACAATCTTTCCTTTCGCAAAGTCAGTTCTCTCTCGCCACGACATTTTCACTCAACCTCACAGTGCGATATGGTCGGGGTCAGCTGCAAGCTTGTTTTTATACCATTTGCAGCTGCACCGCGCATCTTAACAACGCAGCGGATCCGTTCATTTGCTTTTGAAGGGATATCTGGTGACTCTGCCAATATAGTTTATGTTAGCATGACAACAATTCGCAATGCATTTTGCAAGTTTTAATGCAGTTTTCTCACTAGGTAGCATCTTGTACATTAATTTCATTTATCCTCATATCTTTGTTCTATAAGTTCATTATAAATACGACTGCCTTCCAAATTTAGCCTGAAGAGACCCTTAAAATAGTTTTTCAAAAAACTAAGGAACGATTTTCTATGAAAATTTGTACCAGACAGAACAATTCAATAGCAAGCAGAGAAATTCAGTTACTACTGAATAATATTAAATATATAACATTATCATCATTGTCAGCCATTATCAATCCACTGCTGGAGGAAAGCCTCCCCAAGTTTCTTACACAACTGTCTGTCTAGAGCCTGTCTCCTCCATGTTACTCCGGCATGCTTTCAAATTTCATCCACCCATATCCCATGTGGTCTTCTTCTGGGTCTTTTTCTGTCCCTTGGAATCGAGTCCAAAATTTAGATTGTCCATCGGTGGTCCGTTCTTCGGGTAGCATGTCCAGCCCATTGCCATTTCAGGGATTTTACTGTGATCATGATGTCTTTCACTCTTGTCATTTTCCTTATCCACGAGTTTCTCTTCTTATTTTTCCTGGTTACACCAAGAATGCATCTCTCTCTGCTGTTTTCCGTTGTCTTCTGTCATATATATTATTTACTCCAGACATTACGAAAGGTACCAGTACCATAGTCCCGCCAGTACTCCCAGCGGAAATTGCACATGCAATTAAAAACATGAAACGGGAAAGAGCTCCAGGAGAAGATGGAGTTACCGTGGACATTCTACAAGAAGCAAGTGAAGAAATTACGCACGCCCAAGTTTTCGCTAGATGTCTCAATGACGGGAGTCTTTCTGATTATTGGAACAATGATCCTGCTACATAAAAAAGGTGACATTGAAGATCTGAGGAACTACAGGCCCATCAGCTTCCTTTCAGTGTTTTATAAAATCTTCGCTAAAGTTCTTTCACATCGCTTGAAGGTAACACTGGACATGGCTCAACCGAGAGAACAGGCTGGATTCAAGACTGGCTGCAGCACTATTGATCATATCCATGTACTGAGAGAATTAACTGAAAGAACGAGGGAATATGAACTATTATACATGGCTTTTATTGATTATGAAAAGGCCTTTGATTCCGTGAAACCATCGGCAATTACAATGACTTTGAAATCCTGCGGTATTGAACATATTATCATTTACATATTATTAATAACATTAATGAAAATGCAAGTGCAAAGGTGAGGATACAGCACATATTTGAGGATACAGCACCAATAAAAATTGGAAAAGGAGTGAAAAAAGGTGACACCATATCTTCCAAACTCTTTAATACCACATTGCAAAATGTCTTTCAGTCATTGAGCTGGGAAAACAAAAGAATAAAGATGAATGGAGATTATTTAACTCACCTTCGTTTTGCTGATGACGTAATCATTTTTGCAACCACCTCTTCAGAGCTGCAAAGTATGAACCAGGAACTTGCTGACAAGAGTAAAGAATTATTCCGGTTATCAGTTGAACGGTAACTGACGCTCGACGAGCTGGTCCGTCTGATTTATACCTCATGTCTTACATTTATACCTTACAGCGGAATTACATCCTGATTTATACCTCACACTTATACCTTACAGAGGAAGTATAGTCTGATTTATACCTCACACCGTGATCACTTGCCGTCTTACGTGTTGGAATGGGCCATTTATGTTCAAAACGTTAAAGGATCCGGAAGTTTGAAGAGACAGGTTCTTTAGACGTCAGACCTAGCAGAGGAAGGAAGCTAGTCGACCAGCAGACCGTGTAGGATGTTACCACAGTGTTAGAGGAAGACAGGAGGTTAAATGCCTTGAGAGAAAGTAGCGAACGGTGTATTGCTTAATCACTAGGCAAGCCCTCAACCATATTCGACGAAGCTCTAAGCGGAAAGCAGCGCAGATAACCTTAGGAGATTTCCCATGTTCAGCACTACTTGCTTCCCCTGCTAGATCACCGACAAGTGATTTCTCTCACTGTGGTTTCTTGTTAGGGTTGGACTGGACGACAAATAGCCACGGAACGGTTTTGTGAACAGATGAAGCCCACTTCCATCTGCATGGTGCCGTTAATACTCACAAATGCGCAGAATTTGGGCAACAGAAGATCCGCACAACAGATTCCACTCCATTCTACAAAGCCCACATGTGATTTTACAGAAGAATTGCAGCCTGATTCATTCCTCACGTGGTGATCACTTGCAGTCTATCGTGTTAGAGTAAGTCTTTTATGTGACGAAGGCAGATGTACCTGATAAACTAGCATCTCAATGTGTAATATTATTTATTTACGCAAATATACACTGAGTGATAACTGAATTATGACCACCTACCTAATACTTCGTAGGTCCTCCTTTCGCCCTCACTATAGCAGCTATCCGACGCGACATCGATTCAGTAAGATGCCGGAAGCAGTTGGGAGGTATGACCAGCCAAGCTGTGTGTAATGCGGCCTTCCGGTGATTGGTGTATCAAAATGCCTGATATGTCGTTCCACAGTGTCTACAAGTGCTCTATGGGATTGATATCGGGGGAGTTCGGTGGCCAATCGATGTGCTGGAAGTCTGAACTGTGTTCCTCAAAACCATTTCTTCGCAACATTGGACCTGTGGATCAGTGCACTGTCATCTTAGAAGACACCATCGCCATTCGGGAAAAAGAGCAACATTTCTGGGTGTACAGAGTCATCAAGCAATTCACGATAGTGGGCAACAGTCATACGTTGTTCCACATGCATCAGGGGCCCACGTTCCTACCAGATAGACATGCCACACACCATACAACCACCTCCACCGGCTTGAAGTGTGGAAACCATGCAGGATGGATCGAATGCCTCATGTTGTTTGTGTCAAATACCTACACGATCCCCTGAACGGCGTGGAGTAAAATTCGCGACTCGTCAGACCAGCACACTTTTTCCAGTCCTACGACGTCCAACTTGCATGATCTTTGCATCAGGCGAGTCTTTTACGCCGATGAAACGTGGTTAGCCGAGGATGTTGTCGGGGTCGTCTGCTGTTATAGCCTATACGTGCGAACGTACGATGCATGGTAATGACAGATACTGTTCCGGGTTGACTTCTGTTGTATTGGGTAGTCAACTGTTGTTCAGTGCTGCGTCTGTTGCCCTGTACGAGTCGTCGCATCCGGCGCTCACCTCTCACATCAACCTTTCGCTATCCTGTGCAGTTTTGCCTCCGGGGCTTTGTTTGATCATTTTCACGCCAGTCCTGATACACTTTAACCACGGTGGCTCGCGAACAACCCGCCAGTTCCGAGCCGTTTGGGAAATCGAGGCACCGGCTCTAAGACCTCCTGTTGCAGCGCTCTTGGGCGAGCGTGCACCTTTGTTCCTGTATGGGAGGTTGCATAAGTACATCCGAGTGAAAGAAAAGAAAAAGAAATTGGGTTTCAAAATTTATTCGAGTAGATGGAAGAGATTTTGGGGAGCCGGTGTAAAAATTATTAATTTAAGGAATTTATAAACTTCACACTCCTCAAATACTCTATACTTTGTATTTAGTTTTTTCTTCTTAGATTTTGTTGCTTGGATTCGCGCCGAGGCAGAGTTCGTGATAGTAGCCTCCCCCCTCCCCCCATTCTCTCCGAATCAAGGGAACTTCCAGCCAGCCTACGTGCCGTAACGTTAGACCGCAGGGTAGCTCTTCTCATCCCCATCGCGGGCACCGACAGTATTGAATAAGGTGGAGTAATTTTAGTTATTTTACAACTGGGACGTACGGCGGGCAGACGTTTTATTGGAGTCCGGGCGCCATTCGTCTTGAGAATAGCTACATCAGGTCTGGAAAGAAGAATAGAGTGGCGCCAGACTCGGCGAAAAGCATAGCATTTTTATGGTGGTAGATTTACAACCAGGAGAGATTTCGCGGGCAGGAATTTCTTAGAATTCAGAGGTGGACGCAATTTTGGACGGGGCGAAGAGTTGGCAAATAAGAGTACTTTCGAGAAGCCTAGAGCAAACCAGATCGGGAAATGTTAATTATTTGACCAATCCGTAGTTTCGTGGGAGGATCCGTGGTAGAAAAATTTGCGTAGGATTGGAAAAGGAAAAAAGATGAAAAAAAAGCATGGTGAAAAAGTTGAGGAAGGACCGGAGAAACAGAGATCGAGATCCAGAAACGAAAAAACCAACTTTCACGAAGAGGTTCAATTCCGGCCTCGCTCTTGCGTTTTTGAGATGGAAATTCTCCAGTGGTTTGTTTGATCGGAAATAAGGGATAGCGTGTCGTGGCGATAGAAAGCTGCCCCCGAGGACCTGGTATGTGCCCAAAAGGGGATTTTCTGCCAGCGTGTAAATTTTGGACTCTTAGTGACTATGACATTGGAAAGATTCTCCATGAAGACCTGTTGTGCACCCCTGAAGTGAAACCTGCCTGAGTAAATCCTGGAACCGTAAGAGGAAAATTCTCCGCCAGCCCTTTACGAGGGATAGAAGGTAGGACATTTCCGACCATAACGGTTTCCCTCTTATTTATTTGTTTTGTGTGTTGAATCAAGAGCAGTTCTAAATAAGAGCATAATAGAACATAAAAGCAGTGCTGGAAAATAAAGCCAGCTCTTAATTAATTGTGAGTAAAAAGGGCGGAAATAGCAATAATGATTGTAGAAGGGTAAAACAATTATTTGATCAGAGCAGGAAATTGTGTAGGCTAATGAATAATTTGAAATAACTTATGTTCCAAAATTTTCAGCTATATCAATAAAAATAAGTGATTAAAGTTAACTTAAGGAAGAATTTTACTTTAAAAGGGTCTTCAAGCATATATATATATATATATATATATATAGAGAGAGAGAGAGAGAGAGAAATGAGTGTATTTAAATATCACGTCTTTATCAAGGAAATAAACATATTTTATTGTCACGTCCATTTTTGTGAAGTAATGATGTTAACCATGATCGAGAGTTGAGTGCGTGAGTGAGTGCTTGGGAAGTGAATGATCAGGGAAAATATCCTCCAGTTAAATAACGAGTATTTTCAGATCAGTGCAGTATAAAATCAAAATTCGAGTTAACCTAAGTAAAATGTAAAAGAAAAACTAGGCGATAACATTACAAACATTGCGGCACTTAGCGGACCCGGATGCACGGATCGTCGGATGGGTGAAACACAACGCCCGTCCTCGAATAGCGAGCCTGTGTCTTCTCTATTACTGAGAAGACATAGTTTTTGAGATTCGAGTGACTAACCTTGTTATATTCATGATTATTGCCAGCGCACACACCAGCAAGCACTGGATCGCGATAATACTCCCACAATCTGTCCTTTCTCAAAGTCCGATAAACCCTTCCGTTTACTTCTCTGAATGTTACTACCTACTGCTCTACTCACGCCTTATTATGCTACGTCGGTCGACTAATTGCGTGCTCTCGGAACTCACGTGGTCAATGGGGCCGCATCCACTTTTCATAGGGGAGGTCATAATTCAGTGATCACTCAGTGTTTTTCAGAAAATGAAACTTGCTATCGAAAACTCGAAAACAAAACCCCTTAAGAACAAGTTAGTAAAATCATGCAATGCATTGATTATGATACGCTTTCCAACATACCAGAAATCATTACTCAAGTTATGAAGATAATGGCTGTGGAATAAATCTCGCTCCTGTGGTTTGACCTTTGACCCCATTTGATGATATTCAAAAGAACCAGTTCAGTGTACCTCCGGAACAACATACTAAAGTTTTGTCGCAATCGAACCATTTTTTACGCAAGTTATGACGCATAATTGCAATGAAATGGATCCCGCTCCTACGTCCTGACCTTTGACCCCCATTTCGCCCATTTTCAATAGGGTTCGTCCTCAGGTGGTCCCCTACCACATACTCCAATTTCATCGAAATCGAACTATTTTTACGCGAGTTATCGTGCGGACGGACAGACGGACAAAGCTGGAGCATATACGCTTCTTCAACCTACGGTTGGAAAGCGTAAAAAACGGAAAACATGAATTCAATTTTTTTTTAAATTATCTAGTTTGTTTTCGTAAGTGCAGCAAGTTTTTCCTTCATTTTCCTTCCTTCGCCGGTTCTCAAAATTCAAGTTATTAGCCTTGTCAAACGTCTTACAAAGCAGTGAAACTCATCTGCATACAATAGAAAATCCTCGGGCACACTTTATACTTTATCGTTGAGCTTCTGCTGTTTACCCTTCCGGCCATCACCATAGGAACGTAGTACACAAAGGCGGAATTCCCATTTCCATCGAATGATTTTTTTGGAATTACCATTTGTGCCAACTGTTGGCTAGCTCTTTTACATCCCGAATAAACAAGTGAAGCTAGAAGTTCGTAAATAAGACTTACTCATTGTATGTTAAAAAGAAAGAGATAAAGAAGCTACAAAAATATTTGAACGACTCTTTTCATAAGCTATGATTCAAATCGATATCGCGGATTTTTAAAAATTATTACAGCTCCAAAAAAAAAAAAAAGGTTCGCCAGGAAAAAAAGACTGAAAATATTACCTTGAGTGTAAAATGAACCAAAAAAATCGAAAAACTAACGGGTGTTTTTGTTTCATTATTGAAAAAGTATGCAGGAAAAATGAGCTGTCAAAATATATAAAAGTTAAGTACAAAAACTAAATATATCACCTTAAAAATTTCATTTGAAAGGTGTGGTTACATAAGTCTATATCCACAAACATAATCTTCCTTCTGAAGTTTTGGGATACATAAACCCTGTACACCGATCAGCCAAAACATTAAAACTATCTCTGCGTTATGCAAATAAGAATGCGTGAAGCCAATCAGCGTCACGTGACAAGGTCGCGAATGATTTATACACGGTCGAGTCACATTATTGTGACCACCAGCTAATATCCAGAGTAACCGCCGTGTGCAGCCCGTCTAGCGGACAGCAGCTAGACGGGCTGGGAGTGACTCAATAAGGTGTTGGAAGATGTTCACAGGTATGTGGAGCCATGCTGACTGCAGTGCATCTCACAGTTGCTGGAGGCTGCGTGGTGGAGGATCCATACAACGAACAACATGATCGAGGTGGTCCCACAGATGCTCAATTGGGTTTAAGTCTGGGGAATTAGGGGGCCAGGGAAGTACTTTGAAGTCTTCATCGTGCTCTTCCAACGGCTCTCGGACATTTCTAGCGGTATGACACGTCGCATTGTCGTGCTGGAATACCCCATCCGCCACAGGGAAGACAATCAGCATGTATGGGTGTAGTGTTCTGCAAGGATGGATTCATAACGAATTCGGTCCATAGTGCCTTCCACAGGTATGAGTGGACCCAGGGAATGGCACGAAAACATTCCCCAGACTATAACGCTGCCACCACCAGCTTGTGTTCTTCCAGTAGTGATTGAAAAGTGTTTGTTCTCCGGTGTTTCTCTCCTTATACGACAATGTCCATCCGTTCGATGAAACAGATTCATCGAACGGATGGACATTAAAACAGATTCAGCGGAGGTCCAATCAGCGGAGGTCCAATTCCGATACTGCCGTGCAAATGTAAGCCTCTTCTGCCGATGCACATTTGTTAGCATAGATGCAGGGACCATCCGTCAGCATCGGAGCCCTATACGCAGCAGGGTTCGCTGAATTGTCGTTTTAGACACACTTCCGGTAGTCCCCTGGTTTATTCAGCCAGTGCGTTGCTCCACTGTAGCGTGCCGATCGGCACTCTCGCACCTTCGCAGCCAACGTTCACTTCTCACATAAATGGTACGTGGTGCTCCGCAGTTTCCACATCGCTTATTCGCAATGGTGTCATTTCTCCAATCACGATACACTTTAACCACAGCAGCATGCGAGCAGTTCACAAACTGCGCTGTTACAGAAATACCGCCACCCTTGGCCCAAAAACCGATAATCATCCCTTTTTGAAAATCTGATAAATCGCTCCTTTTTGTCCATGACAGCAACGAGCGATATGTATTCAGAATGCTTACAGCACACCTTATATACCCTCAAAGCCAACTCACGACACATGCCTTCTTTAATTGGTAACGCGCTCTTGACGTCAAAAGTAGGAGGTGGTCGCAATAATGTGACTCGACTCTGTATAATACCTGGATCGGAGTTCTCTGAGTACAGTATTTCGTTTCGCCTCAACACGGGAAAGCAAAGGATTTTTCTGATTTCGACAAGGGCCAGATCATTATGGCAGGAAGCGTTGCTAAGAGCATTTACTAAACAGCGATGCATTGTTAGATGCTCACGCTATGCAGTAGTTTGTACCTATCAAAGGTCCGAAATAGGTCACACTTCAAGTCGTCGACAAAGCGTGATCAGGCCACGCCTCACTGATTCCAGAGGTCAGCTCAGGCTATTTTGTCTTGTCTTCAGCAACAGGAGGGATACTGTATCTGACATTACTCATAATTTCAATTGTGGTGAAGGGCCCAATGTGTCAGTACACAAAGTTAGTTCATCGAACGCTCTTGGCTATGGGTCTCAGCAGCCGCAGACCCATTCGTGTGCCCATGCTCACAGCGTCAACGCTTCGAGTGGGCACGTAATAATCGACATTGGACTGTAGAAGACTGGTAGAGGGTCTCGTGGTCAGATGAATCCCGTCTTTTGTTACACCATGTCGACGGACGACCTCGCGTGAGACCATATCCCAAGGAAGCCTTCTCAATTGGATGTATTCTGGGACGGGTCCAGGCCGCTGGAGGGAGTGTGATGGTCTAGGCAATATTTTCTTGGAGAACACTTGGACCCATTATCCCTGTAGGGCTAACTGTAGCAGTTGTTACGTACCTGAACATCGTGGCTGACCAAATACACCCCTTCACGACGACTGTATTCCCTGGCGGAGATGGTACCTTTATTCCCTGCAGGAGATGGCACCTTCTTCGTAGTGTGGCATGGCACCTTCCATGCCACACAACGAAGAATGTTCAGGAATAGTTCCAAGAACATGAAGAGAAATTCCATTTATTGCCGTGGCTTTCAAATTCGCTGGACACGAATCTTAACAAGCATTTGTGGTTTGAATTGGAGAAACGGGGCACGAGCAGCATCACACCAACCACGTAATTTATGGAAATTGCGGGATCTTCTGTTGCAGTCATAGTACCAAATATCAAGGGACACCTACCAGGATCTCGTTGAATCTATGCCTCATCGGGTGGGAGCTCTTTTGGCGGAGAAAGGAGGACCTACATCATATTAGGTAGGTGGTTTTAAAGTTTTGGGTGAATGGTGTATTTCACAGCCTATCGGATCCATAACGTTTTACGAAAGTTAAAACTCAAAAACCTAATGAAACCTTAAAACCCGAGAGTGTGATTCATAACCGGGTTCCAAAAAGTGTTTTTGTGGCACTCCCAGCATTGAAAATCTGTGTTTATGATGCTATTATAACATTCAATGAGGGAAATGTGAGTTAATTAAAGATACAGAAAATTCTTGGCATCACATCTGGTTACAACATAACAGGAATGCTGCGATACCTTGACAGCGAACGAGTTCGTAATAGAAGTGTGCACGGGTATTAATGTGGAAAGCCTGGCACGGCTCAGAATTTCCAGTTTACGGCCCGGGCAGACCCGTTTGATACTTTCATGAAGCTTTCTCCGCCATTTACTGCAAATAACGCAATTCTTCCTTTAGAGCAGGGATCATCAACCTGTGGCCAGCGGGGTACTTTTTAATGGCTCGCGGAGTACTTTTTAATGGCTCGAAGAATACTTTTTAATGGGCCGCAGGATACTTTTTGATGGCCCGCAGGATACTTTTTAATGGCGCGCGGGGGTACTTTAATGGCTTGCAGGGATACTTTTAATGGCCCGCGGGGGTACATTTTAATGGCCCGCAGGATGCTTTTTAGTGTACTTTTTAATAGCCCGTAGGATGCTTTTTAGTGGCCCTCGGGATACTTTTTAATGGCCCGCTGGATAATTTTTAATGGCCCGCGGGTTACTATTTAATGGCTCGCGGGGTACTTTTTAACGGCCCGCGGGGTACTTTTTAATGGCTCGTGGGGTACTTTTAAATGGCCCGCGGGGTACTTTTTAATGGCTCGCGGGGTACTTTTTAATGGCTCGCGAGACGTTGTTCACAAAAGAAATTGTAAATTGGAAGGAAATGCATTTTAGAAATGGAGAAATTAACACACACACACGCACAGAGAGAGAGAAATTTTTAAAGAGTACTGAAGCATGTAGGGGTATCAGGTACTTATGTATCAAGTTAACTGCGGTTTTTTTTTCCGAAAGTTAAGTTTTAGGAGTACAAAACCTCTCTGGAATAATTGATATTCATAAAAAGAACATGCAGTTTTACTTTTCTTTTCCATGTTGTCCGCAATTCAGAAAAGTTTGAAACCCCAAAGGTTTAGAGAAATAAACGTGCTGTACTGAACAAAACTATCTCAGTTGTAGAGGGAATGTTACACAGAGAGACGTGAAATTTCTCGTTGTAATTCTTCACATGGTTGAGGTTTCGACCTGAATACATACTTCTGTTACAAATTTAAATGCTTTTTCTCTTCTGCACTTAAATAGTCCCCGATCCCCTAATATGTAAACAAATACTTCGAACTTCCTCATCTTCGTTGCAGCAACGAATGTCGCCAGAAACTCGTTTTGATTTTGGTTTCAAGAAGCTGTTCATGTAAGAATTTCCTGGAAAGGGAAAAAAAAGCCACGTGTTTTACTCGCTAAAGCCAACGCGTAGAAAAGGAATTTGATTTCAACTTCAAAAGAAATAAATTGTCCCGTTTCAAACTCTCACCTTACATCCCGACTTGTCGGTTTAAGCTGTAATTAACCCATGCATCCAGTGGCAGATTCGTTTCACTCGGTGAACTTCACCATCTGATTATTTAGCAAGTCAGTCTTCGTTTTGTGAGACGAAAATATTTTTTAATGCAGAACTAAAATGTGAAACAATCAGGTTCCAGTCCAACCCCGCCCGCCCGAGCCCGGAAGTTTTTACTTAACTGATGAAAAAAAAACTGCCCCGGCCCGTGCAGACCTATGGCTCGTAAAGGTGCTAAAGGACCATCTGAATCGCATCGATGCACTCCTTAAACAAGATCGCTGGGTTACTCTGTCTGAGATCGCCCAAAATGTAAACATTAGCTGTGGTTCTGCATTCTCAATAGTGCATGACGATCTCGGATATCATAAAGTGGGTGTCTGATGGGTGCCACGACAGTTGTCGGATGCGCACAAGCTGCAGCGCCTGGAAATTAGGAGACATTTTTTGCAGTGGTATGAGTCAGATCCACAGATATCGTATAAGTGACTAGATTGGCTGTCTGCTCTGTTGAGCATGGGCTTGCGCTATGAGAAGCTTGGAGCCACATTGAGCGGGTCAAGATGGCGGCGGAGCATGGCACGTTACGCAGGATAGTTTGGACTTGGTTATTATATAAATCATGGTGAAAGCTTCCTCAGATAAAAATCTTACGCAGAGAGACGAAAATATAATTGCTGTTACTTATTTGCCTCTTGCCCAATGCTGAAAACAATACATATATATATTAAAATTTAAATGCAAATATAGAAAATTATTGGAAAACATTTTTAAGAAGGTAATGAGACAACGATTTAAAATAATGGAAAAGCAATTAATTTATTTAAAATCAATAAGTAGCTATTAAGTCCAGCAAACTATTGATTTGAATCCGAAAAAAGGCTTCCACATGCTTTACATAGAAAAGCTGAAATAATGTGAATCTTTTTCCTTGTTGCTATTACCTCTGTCATTCTGATTTATTTATTATGTTTGCTCAAAAAGTTTTGAATTTCACCAAAAATTTTGATATTTCGTCTTGTTATGCACTAAGGAAATTTCAGTTTTTAACATTTCATATTATTTATTTGGGCAATATAGCAACGAAATGGCGTATTAAATGTAAGCATTAATTAACAAGAAACGTCAAAATCATATCTCTCAGCAAATTAAAACCAGCGTGATATTTTTTTATATCGCAGATACCGGAATGTCTTCTCTGGAATTTAAGCCCTGGCCGAATCTGAAATAATTCAATATTTTGCAAGACCCTTGGCATTCTAGTTAGCACTAAGGAATGTTACTGTTTTTTACTTAAATTTTATAATTTCCGTCGCTAAATGGGTACTGACTGCTTTGAATCTCAATATAAATAGAAAATCACAGTACCAAACTCGTATTCCTTTGACTTAATGCAAAGTAGCCTTGCTTCAATGGATCGTGATGTCCCGTTGAAAATGGCGCCTACCTTCTCACGCCTCATGGGCTGGGTGTCCAATCTAGCTTTTTTTTTGTTTTTGTTTTTTTTTTGTTTTTTGAGGTTTAACGACCACCGTGAGCAACTCAATGGGCTATAAGCAGTCGCCCGTCCCTAATTTAGAGTCACTGGTTCCAGGGAAGGGAGAGAGCCAGTGCCGTAAGACGAACACAACATCCATGCCTCACCGGGATTCGAACCCGGACCCCTTCCGACGAATGATCAGAGGCCAACGCCTTAGACCACTGCGCCACCGGGGCGGCCCAACCTAGCTTCTTGTATATGATATCTGTGGTCAGATCTCAGTATTCTGGAGAGGATTGTCACTGGGGACGAAACATGAGTCATTACGATCCCGAGAGCAGAAGGCATCATTACATCATTACGATACCGAGTGCAAAAGGCAAAGCACGGAGTTAAAACATCCGAGCTCCCCATGCCATTAGAAATTCAAAGTTGTCCCTTCGACACGAAAATTAATGCTGACTCTCTTTTTTGACATGAAAGGACCCATCGTTGAACATTATCAAGCACAAGGTGACTCAATTAACAGTCGGTCATATTGTGACTTGCTGAAAAACAAACTGAATCCAGCAATTCGCACAAAACGACGGGGAATGTTATCCAAAAAAGTGATGTTGCTGCACGACAACGTTCGTCCACATACGACATTGGCAGCTCAACAAACAATTACCGAGTTGAAGTTTGAAATGTTACCATATCCTGCTTACAGCTCCGATCTGGCGCCGTGCGACTTTTATGTCTTCGGGCCTTTGAAAGACGTTTTGCGAGGTCGCCATTTTGAAGTGATGTCCATTTACAGGAAGCGGTGCATTCGTGGCTGCAGGAACAACCCAAACCAGGAATCCAGAAGCTTGTAAACAGATATAAAATATGCGTTGAACGACAGGGGAGAGAGAAATAAGGTAATTGTTATCTGTATGACTCTTAGTTTCTTTAATATACGACAACATTGACCTTATTTTTTTTATTTACTGTATGTTTAGTAACTTTGCATCATGAATTAAATTGTCTTTATCAGACAGGACGAAGTCAGTTTCTTCGTTTCGAATTCGCCACACTCACTTTCTGATGCTTCTCTATTTTTAAAGCAGATCTCCATTATGCAGAGGCCTCTACTCCATTTTTTTTTTCTAAAAGGCTGTATTTAAGTGGCAGAAGAAAACTAAAAGTGTTACTCTACTCAATTTTAGCAATGCAATCAACCACGATTACTGTACATAACACATCTTTATTATCTTATTTTATCTAAAGGATTTTGTAAAAATTTTCAGTTTCTTATTCAGTAGTATTTAGATGCTGAGATCTGTAATATAAGAGTTAATTTTAGGAAAGAACTACAGTTTTATAGCATAAATGTTTTGTGCATGTTATCGTTAAATTAAGATTTACTAAAAACCTGTTTCCTCCTTGGGATCACTAATAATCTCCAGATTTGTGTAATAGACGGATGTTATTAGTAACGTCTTTTCTTCTTATCATATTATGACAATATATATGAACATCATCATCAACATCATTGTTCATTATTATCAATCCATTACTGGATGAAGGTCTTCTCGCCGTCCCGGTGGCGCAGTGGTCTAAGCGATGGCCTCTGATCATTTGTCGGAAAGTTGTCCGGGTTCGAATCCCGGTGATGCATGGATGTTGTGTTTGTCTTACGCCACTGTTTCTCTCCCTTCCCTGGAACCAGTGACCCTAAATTAGGGACGGACGACTGCTTATAGCCCATTGAGTTGCTCACGTTGGTCGTTAAAAATCCAATAAAAAAAAAAATGAAGGTCTTCTCAAGTTCCTTTCTTAACGGTCTGTCCTGATTCAGTCTCCTTTGTGTCACTCCGGCATGCTTTCGTTAACTGTTTTGCAAAGTAATAAAACATACAATGCCTTTACCAATTTCTCCTGGCGTTTCCAGAAAAATAACCGTTTGAAAAACGTGAGGACTTTACCTAAATTCAGCTTATTGAATCAAAATCAGGCGGAGATATACACTAAGCGGACAATTCAAGGACAGCCTTTAGAACAGCGGCATTCACCCTCGTCTTTTATGCTATCAAGTTTTGATAATATTTTGGAGAAATATTTGTCCACGCATATGGAATACATTTCGCAATTTACGCAGACTAAATGGTAGTGGATCCAGCCTATTGATGTCCTGTTCTATTTCGTTCCACTAATGCTCCTTGGGATTGCCGTCTGATGGCTCATGGCGCAAAGGAAAATTTCTCCATCGGTTTCCCTAAAACCCATCTGACACAATGTGGAGATTGCGGTATGTTACATTGTTGTACGGGTAGTATCCATCATCACGAAGGTAGAAAATTACCGTGGCTGGTTAAACTTGATCAGCAAGGATTGTGACGTACTACAAAGGTGAAAACATGTGTCAAGACGACAAATCTGCAGCGAGACGTTCTGTCCGCGTAGCTCAGTTGGGAGAGCGACTTACTCCGGAGTGAGGGGACATGGACAAACTTCTGTTTTCACATTAGCGCCCGACTGTCTAAAATGGATCCACTAGCCTCTGGGTTCTTTGAGAAATATGTGATGTTGGTTCCACACATCGTTTGGAATTAATGAAAAATTCCTATTTCGCTTCAAAGAAACTAGTTAGTAAAATCATGCAATGCATTGATTATGATATGCTTTCCAACATACCAGAAATTATTACTCAAGTTATAAGGATAATGGCTGTGGAATAAATCTCGCTCCTGTGCCCTGACCTTTGACCCCATTTCGACGATATTAAACAGAATTAGTTTACTATACCTCCGAAACAACATGGTGAAGTTCTGTCGCAATAGAAGTATTTTTAGTCAAGTTATGAGGATGATGGCTGAGGAATAAATCTCGCTCCTATGCCCTGACCTTTGATCCCATTTCGATGATCTCCAAGACAACCGGTTCACTATACCTCCGGAACAACTTGATGAAGTTTTGTCGCAATCGAAGCATTTTACGTACGTTATGACGCATAAGGGCGATGGAGTGGATCCCGCTCCTATGTCCTGACCTTTGACCCCATTTCTCCCATTTTTAATCGGGTTCGTCCCCAGGTTGTCCACTACCACATACTAAAATTTCACCGAAATCGGACCATTTTTCGAAAGTTATCGTACGGACAGACAGACGGCCAAAGCTGGAGCATATACGCTTCTTCAACCTAAGGTTGGAAAGCGTAAAAAAAAAAAGAATTAAGAGGGAGATGATGTGACGTACTACAAAGATGAAAACATGTGTCAAAACGACAAATCTGCAGCGAGATATTCTGTCCGCCTAGCTCATTTTGGTGGGCGACGTACTCCGGAGTGAGAGGGACACGGATTCGAATACCGTCGCGGACAAACTTGTGTTTTCACAGGATGTATAACCTTTCTCAACCATTTAGGATGGACCTCCTATGTTTCTGAGCTCACTGGAGACGTTTTGTCCTGTTAGCAAAGAATGTACAGACATGTCTTCTCCTTTTGTGATACTGACATCCCTGATTCAAATCCTCTGTTATTTGAATCTCTGTTGCACGACTTACCACCCCCACAGATCTGGCGATCCTTCGTTCAACTCGGGGGTCTTGTTTATTTGTTAAGAAAAAACTGGCATTTGGAGAACGATTCACAAAAGTCAGTTCGGATTTGCAGTCAGCATCACAAGGCTAGCTAGCTGACTCTTCCTGTTGGTCGAGGTGTCGATCAACAGGAAGAGCCAGCTAACGCCATGAGGTTTCTCGGGCTGCAACTCTACGTGTGCGAACATAATTCACGAGCTCACTACCGATCTTTTGCTGCGCCAATCGATTCTTTATCGCCTTAGTACCGTTCCCTTTTCCACAACAAGTGCAGCAGTTTTGCTGATACGCACACTACTCCTCCGAGCACCCTCCCTAGTCCGTTAGATCACGTGGCTTTTCCATTAGATCTTCAGTGCAATATACTGAACTACTACTAGCAATGTCTTTTTTACGCTTTCCAACCGTAGGCTGATAAAGTGTATATGCTCCAGCTTTGTCCGTCTGTCTGTACGCACGATAACTCACGTAAAAATAGTTCGATTTTGATGAAAGTTTAGTATGTGGTAGGGGACAACCTGGGGACGAACTCTGTTGAAAATGGACGAAATGAGGTCAAAGGTTAGGACATAGGAGCGGGATCCATTACGTCGCCCTTATGCCTCATAACTAACGTAAAAATTCTTCGATTGCGACAAAACTTTAGTATGTTGCCCCGTAGGTATACTGAACCAATTCTGTTTAATATCATCGAAATGGGGTTAAAGGTCAGGGCACATCAGCGAGATTTATTCCACAGTCATTATCCTCATAACTTGTGAAATGATTTCTGGTATGTTGGAAAGCATTTCATAAACAATGCGTTGCATGAGTTTACTAACTTGTTTACTTGGTCATGTAACCGTCAGATCCAGAAAAACATTCAACAAGAAAGATGACACCGAATTCTCGGGTGTAATAAGCACGTCTTTTGAATCCATTCTGACGCAAATTAAATTTCTCAAAGCTATTAAAACTCAATGGAACCGGTATGGAAAACAATAGTATCTGACGGAAGACAGAAGTTTTTCAATCGGGTTTTTAATCTCTCAGATATTGCTGTAAACGGAATCGTGAGCTTACGCCCTTTGGTTGCAGACTTTTGTGCGTTAAGAAAAACATGAATTTATATGAGAAACATTTCGCACCGGAAACGCTCTCCAACACAGAAAGAATTTTTCAAATCGGACTCTTAGAAACAGAGATATCGACAAAAATAAGATGTGACTTTACGTCCCCTGGTGGAAAAACCATGCATTCTTTTAGGAAGAAAGTATTCTCAAAAGGTTTATCCATATGAGCCGTATCGGTCCAGGAAAAAAATTACTCGAGTTTTCAGGATCATAGATTTTGCTACAAATACATCAGAAACAGATATTAAAACTTATGCCCCCTGGTGGCCAAACCATTTTTTACCAAATATTAGAAATTATGTGAAAAATATTTTCCATCAGGTCTTGTATGCGATACAGGAAGACTTTTTCAAATCGGAGTTTTAGGAGCAGAAATAACGCAGAAAACGCAATTTACCTTTGTGGCCCCTAGCGAAAAGTCTATGATTAACTTGAAAATTTTGAATTTATAGGAAAAGCATTTCGCATCGGAAACACTATCCAACAAAGAAGGAATTTTTCAAATCGGACTTTTAGAAGTACAGATATTGACAAAAATAAAATATACATCTACGCCCCCTGGCGAAGAAACCATGCATTATTTCAAGAACAAAATGTTTCAAAAAGGTTTGTCGACATGAGTAGTATCGGTCAACAAATGACTTTTTTTCAATCGGGATTTTAGAAGCTCATATTTTGCTGCAAATACATCAGAAGCGGAAATTAAGACTTACGCCACCTGGTGGCCAAATCATTTTTTACAAAAATTAGAAATTATGTGCAAAGGATTTCCCATCAGGAGCTGTATCCGATGCAGAAAAAAAGTTTTCAAATAGGAAATTTAGAAACAGAGATATAGGGGGAAAGCAATTTACCTTTACGCCCCCTAGCGGAAAGTCTATGAATTACTTAAAAATTTTGAAATTCTATGAAAAACATGTCACACTGGAAACACTATCCAACAAAGAAGGAATTTTTCAAATCGGACTCCTAGAAGTAGAGATATTGACAAAAATAAGATATACATGTACGCCCCCGGGCGGTGAAACAGTGGAAAATATTCCGAAAAGGTTTATCGATGTGAGTGGCATTAGTCCACGAAAGAATTTTTCAATCGATATTTTAGAAGTTCAGATTTTATGGCAAATACATCAGATGCAAAAAATAACACTTACGCCCCCTGGTGGGCAAAGTATTCCTTTCCAAAAATTCAAATTATATGCAAAAGATTTTCCATTAGGAAGTGTATCCGCTGAAGAAAAAAATTTCAAATCGGAGTTTTAGAAGAAGAGTTATCGGGAAAAATTTAATTTAGTTTTACTCCCCCTAGCGGAAAATCTATGAGTAATTTGAAAAAGTAACTAAATCTAAAATACTCTTCGGCATAAATGGAATCGAAAGATAAAAGATTTTTTTTCAATCGGATGATTAGAGGCAAATATATGGAATAAAACGTATTTTTGAATTCGACATCATCTGAATTTACACCCTCTAGCGGCGAAATTGTACATCGTAAAAAAACGAAATGAAGGATCATCATTCTCATATTTCAAGCTTCCCAATGCAAAAAGAATTTTTCAAATCGGACTAACAGTTGCAGAGATATCGTGGGTGCAGACGGACGGGCGGACGGACAAACCGGTAACATAAGCACGATCTTTTTTTTACAAAAGACGTGCTAAAAATGTAACATGCCAGGTCGGGCATGTTGTCCAAAAAATTGCATAATTGTACTACACTGCTGTTTGTGAAAATTGCAACACCAAGAAAGGAGCGCGCTATTCAAATGAAAATTCTATCATAGATTCCTCGTGTTACAGGAGATAACTGATTACATTTGTAGAGCTATACAAGATTTTTCGCATTAAAACTGAGTTTCGTCTGAAGCCATCTTTAGCAAAGATAACAGCCTCTATAATACGTCGTGGGATTGAATGGAGAAGATTTTCGATATCGTCCTGTGGAATAGTCTTCCAGGCTGCTTCTATGTGAGACCAGATTTCATTTGTGGTGAGTGGCGGAGGCGCTTGACAGGCCAACCGTTTAGCTACTACCATGCCCCATACATGTTCGATGGAGGATATATATTCGGTGAATGTGAAGGCCAGGAAGAAGCGGTATCTGCGATGCACGGAAGAGGTCTTGGACATCCCGGGCCACATGTAGCCGAGCATTGCCCTTCTGGAATACATCATCAGGGGCAACTCTGAGCGGAGGGTATCACCTCTGCCTCTAAAACAACCCTGATGTATCGCTGGCTGTTGAGGGTTCCCTCAATTCTTATCAGGCGAGATCGCCAACTGAGCCAAATGGCGTCCCAAACAATGACACTTGGATCTGGGATCGTATAACGCTGCAAAATGCACGCTGTAAGGTGCCATTCACCACGATGTTTTCGAATACGTATGCGACTATCATGGTGCATCAGTCTGTACCGTGACTCGTTAGAAAATACGACCTGCTGCCAATCAGCGCGTTAATGTCTCTGTTTGAGACCCCATTGCAGCCTAAGGCGTTTTTTGTTGAGGGTCAAAGGAATGCGCAGCAATGGGCTGTTAGCAACCAGTCCTCTGTTAAGCAGAGCACGTCGAACTGTGCGGGAGGATAAAGCCTGACCTGTTACAGTGCTCCACTGCTGCGCTAACACAGTGGGTGTCTCTGTGCGACCAGTCCCTTCCACGTGGTAGAGGTGTCTGTCATCCCGTGAAGTTGTGCAGTTTTGCATTCCATTTCCCGGATTGTCCACTGACGCTACGTTCGCATCATTGTATTGATGTTTCGTCCCATACGAGTGGCAATTTTGCTGTAGGAAAATCCAGCTTCTCTCATTCCAACAATCCTTCCTCGCTCAAAGTCCATCAGGTGTCCATAGTGCGTCCTTCTTCGACGACGGGGAATAATGAGACACAAAAACACCCTTTCCACTCAATGTCGGCTCTTCACTGATTTCAACATCTCGTTTGAGCCAGCTCTTTATACCCAAGACCGGACAGTTCAGAGAGCTGTGCACCAAAACCGCATGCGCATTTCACTGACGTTTTAATCATTTGCATGTCCCAACCTGTTGCATGTATTCTGTAAATTTCTAGCTAATACCAGCAGTCCTTAATGGTGTTGCAATTTAACAAAAAAAAGTAGTGTACCGTTCTTATAATTTAGTTTCGCCATTTTTTCCTAGCTAAATGCTAATTGCTCACTCACATAACATTTCACATTTATTACTTCTCGTCATTACTTTTTCTTACGGGTATTTGGTTTCCAAACTCACGGAGGCGTCATAAAGTTCAACCTGCTTCGATTACAGTGTGTGTCGTAGTAATAGCGAATCGAATGGTCATTCACAACGATGAGAATGAAACATTCACATTGTAGAGTAATTCATTCTTGAACGATTCGTTCACGAAGGATTCATCACTACTCCAATGCGCTTAAGCCCGATTTCTTTTTAGAGGGACGGAGTTTAGAGACCACCGTGAATCAACCTAAGGTATAGGTCTGCCTGCACGGGCTTAGCGCAGCCCGCAAAGCCCAATACGGCCCTCAGGCCGGGCTGGTCTTTCTTTTCACCAATTAAGTAAAAACTCCCAGCCTCGGGCCAGCCGGAGCCTGCACTGTAAGATTTAACATTTTGTTCTTGCATTAAAAAATATCTTTTCGTCACACAAAACGAAGACTGACTTGCCAAATAAATAATCAGAAGGCGAAGTTCACTGAGTGAAACGAATCTGCCACTGGATGCATTGATTAATTACAGCTTAAACCGACGAGTCTGACTGTAAGATGAGAGTCTAAAGCGGGACGGTTTATTTATTTTAAGATTGAAGAAATGGCGAAGTTTACTGAGTGAAACGAATCTCCCACCGGATGCATTGATTAATTACAGCTTAAACCGACATTGGGCGGTAAGATGAGAGTCTGAAACGGAACGTTTTTTTCTTTTGAGGTTGATAAGATGGCAAAGTTCACTGAGTGAAACAAATCTGCCACCGGATGCATTGATTATTCACAACGTAAACCGCCGAGTCGAGTTGTCGAGTTGAAAGATGCGAGTCTGAAACGGGACAGTTTATTTCTTTCCAGGTTGACGAGATGGTGAAGTTCACTGAGTTAAACGAATCTGCAACCGGATGTATTGATTAATTACAGCTTAAACCGACATTGGGCTGTAAGATAAGTGTCTGAAACTGGACGGTTTATTTCTCACAAGGTTGATGAGATGGCGAAGTTCACTGAGTGAAACGAATCTGCCACCAGATGAATTGATTAATTACAGCTTAAACCGACATTGGGCTGTAAGATGAGCGTCTGAAATAGGACGGTTTATTTCTTTTAAGATTGATGAGATTGCGAAGTTCACTGAGTGAAACGAATCTGCCACCGGATGCATTCATTCATTACAGCTTAAACCGACACTGGGCTGTAAGATGAGAGTCTAAAACGGAACGGTTTATTTATTTTCAGGTTGATGAGATGGTGAAGTTCATTGAGTGAAACGAATCTTCCACCGGATGCATTGATTATTTGCAGCTTAAACCGACGAGTCGAGTTGAAAGATGTGAGTCTGAAACGGGACGGTGTATTTCTTTTGAGGTTGATGAGATGGTGAAGTTCACTGAGTGAAACGAATCTGCAACCAGATGCTTTGATTAATTACAGTTTACACCGACATTGGGCTGTAAGATGAGAGTGTAAAACGGGATGGTTTATTTCTTTTAAGGTTGATGAGAAAATGAAGTTCACTGATTGAAACGAATCTGCCATCAGATGCATTGCTTAATTACAGCTTAAACCAACGAGTCGGGTTGAAAGGTGCGAGTCTGAAACGGGACGGTTTATTTCTTTTCAGGTTGATGAGATGGTGAAGTTCAATGAGTGAAACGAATCAGCCACCGCATGCATTGATTAGTTACAGCTTAAACTGACGAATCGAGCTGTAAGATGAGAGTCTGAAACGGGACAGTTTATTTCTTTTAAGGTTGATGAAATGGCGAAGATCATTGAGTGAAACGAATCTGCCACCGGCTGCATTGATTAATTACAGCTTACACCGACATTGGGCTGTAAGATGAGAGTTTGGAATGGGACGGTTTATTTCTTTAAGGTTGAAATCAAATTCCGTTTTCACGTCGTTAGCTGTAGCAACTAAAACACGTGGCTCTTTTTATCTTGTCCGACAAATGTTTACATGAACACAGTTATCAGCTTCTCGAAACCAAAACAAAAACGAACGTCTGGCACCATGCGTTGCTACAAAGGAGATGAGGATATTCGAAGTATTTGTTTACGTATTTGGTGCTCGAGGACTATCTTGTTTGTATATTAGTGAAGAAGAGGAAAAGCGTTTACGTTTGTATCCGAAGTATGTAGTTAGGCCGAAACCTCAACCATGTAAGGAATTTCTTCCAGAAATGGCACGCCTCTCTATGTGGCGGAGAATGCTTGATGAGGGTACAAAACGGTAGGGCGTAAACTGGATATTCTTGACCTGGCCAGACTTTCCAGATCAAGCCCTTGCGGATCTCTCCCGTCAGAGCCACAAGCATCGGTAAATTTGGTGCCACTAGACCGAGGGAAGGACAAGCATACTGCTCAGTCTTAATTCGGGGCTCGAACTCGGGGCCATCTTGCACGAATTGCCGAAAGCTAGGGCTTCAGACAACTGGGTCACTAACGGCGCCTGTCTTTTGACTATTTCAATGGTAACTATTCGTTCAAAACAAATATAAAGTATTCTAGCAAAGTGATCATTAATTATTTTTATTTTCGTCCCTGCACATTTACCGTTCAGTGCCATGCAAATAGTGAATGCATAAATTTTCATAGCTATAAAAGAGAGACAGAGAGAGAGAGAGAGAGAGAGAGAGCCTGGTAACTTTTTAATTTCGTTTTGGGCTCATTGTGAGGAAGCCGTAGGATAAGTCCTTCACCGAAGCTACAAGTTTACTTTAGAAATGCGGCGAGAAAATCGTTGTTGTGTCAAGTGCTACTTCACGATACTCTTAAAGCACTCCTAACAAGAGAGAGACCTCTTCAGAGTGGTCTTGAAGAGGTGCTCTTCTTGTTTCCTCAAACAAAAGAGAGCGGATTTTCAGGGTCTTTTTCGTTTCGACGAGATTAATATATCAAGAAATTGTTCAAAGCGAAATTGTATTATCCTTGTAAGACAACATCGGGAGGTGCTCAGATGTACGTTGCTGCGAAACCAGTTTACCCAAGAATGAAGTCAACGTCTGTCAGAATAAAACAGTTTATGACCTTCTCTGGAAAAGGTGCGAGTGGGATAAAACCAGAACGGTCTTTCCTAGAAATAAACAACATACCTGCAAGAGTCATCACCAGTGTTGCCATTCTACTTATTTTTCAGTAAATCTACTGATTTTGACTCCTGTCTACTGATATATTTTCATAATCTACTTATTTTTTTTCTCTGTTTTAAGACCACCTACACACTCATGGACATGCTGTCTGAGAATGTCTGCATTCTTTCAGTTCACCATCTACTGATCCAGTGGACAAGATTCACCTCAGAATTGGTCTGAAGAGAGAAAGCTGTTGGTACGAAATATTTTCATTCTAGATAATTAAATACTTTTTTATGCAAACATTTTCCCTAGTTTTGTTAAAACGCAGGATATCGTCGATAGCACGGTATCGGTATTAATGATACTTTTTTGAGTGTGACACTTTTTTTTTTTACCGTGAGCAACTCAATGGTCCATAAGCAGTCTCCTGTCCCTAATTTAGGGTCACCTGTTCTAGTAGGGAAGGGAGAGAATCAGTGCCACAAGACAAAAACAATATTCATGCCTCACCGGGATTCGAACCCGGACCCAAGCCAGCGCTTAGACCACTGCGCCACCGGGGCTGCGAGTATTGCACTTATTTCACGTACTTTGAGAACATCTGGGTATACTTTTTTTTAGTCGGGGTTTAAAAAATATTTATTGGACTTGGTTGACATATAAGTATATACAGTATAGACATTCTGTGTTTCAATGGCAGCAATTGAGGCTATTGTTCCACAAACGGGCGCACTCCTCATTTCTCACAGTTAAGAGAGCGGAGCGCTAGAACAGCTCCGCGAGCAATCTACTGTTTTCGATCTGGCAACATATCTGTTGTTGTTTACATTCGAATGCAAACATAATGGGAATTGAAAAAGTGGTTATCTCTGCATTCTGTTCTTAGTTTTTTATTCTTCATGATGACTAACGCTGGTTTCATCAAAAAATATTTCATGTACTAAATGAAAACAATATCTGAGACGTTGAAAAAGAATTAAAAAAAAACGATCTTACCACTATATACGTTGGAAGACTGATAAAAAAGTATACTTTCGTATTTACAATAAGTATTTTAATTCGTACCGAGAAATATATAGCAAAAGACAATGTAAGAAGAAAAGCATCGATATTTATTGCCATTCGTGATTCCTTATTATTTCAAAGATTTCTTCGAAAACGTCTGTGCTCTTGGCACTACATTCCCTTCGGAATATGAATTCCATCAAACGATCTGCTAAACTGTCTTTGTGAACCTTGTTTCATTATGTGCATGTTTTTCTATCTCGTACGACATCGTTAACGAGACAATACAAATTAATACTATCGAAGGTTAATATGCACAACTTAATATTTACTGAGCGTTGCCAGATTAAAAACAGTATATTGGTCGCGGAGCTGTTCTAGCGCCCCGCTGTCTTAGCTGTGAGAAATGAGGAGTGCGCCCGCTTGTGGAAGAATAACCGCAATGACATGTGTGAACAAGGAACTCAGCGAATAAATCCCCGAAAGACAAACACAAACAACCATGCATTACCTGGGATTCGAATCCAGACCCCTCAGTTGGGCGAATGATCAGAAGCCGTCGCTTAGACCAGTGGGCCACCGGGGCTGCTAAAACACCGGATATCAGGAAAACGTCTACAGTACGGTATCGGTATTAATGATATTGTTTTGTGTACAGCACTTTTTTTTTTACCGTGAGCAACTCAATGGTCTATAAGCAGTAGCCTGTCCCAAATTTAGGGTCACTGGTTCCAAGGAAGGGAGAGAACCAGTGCTGTAAGACAAACACAACATCCATGTCTCACCGGGAGCCCGAACCCTTCACAGACGAATGGTCATAAGCCAGCGCTTAGACCACTGCGCCACCGGGGCTGCGAATATAGCACTTATTTCACGTACTTTGGGAACATCTGGGTATACTTTTTTGAGTATAGCACTTTTTTCACGACCACCGTGAGCAACTCAATGGTTCATAAGCAGTCGCCCTTCCCTAATTTAAGGTCATTGGTTCTAGGGAAGGGAAAGAACCAGTGCCGTAAGACAAACACGACATCCATGCCTCAACGGGATTCGAACCCTGACCCTTCACAGACTAATAGTCCTAAGGCAACGCTTAGACCACTGCGCCACCGTGGTAGGGTCTAAGTCCAGCACTTATTTCACGCACTTGGGAACATCTAGGTATCGTTGAGTAAGAAATGCAAATATATGACTCTTTGTTTTTAGGAAAACAAGTGGGACAGATCCACCTGTGTCTACATTAAAAGGCAAACGCCATGATTATTTACACCAACAGTAATTTTAATGATCAGCGCTATTTTATAAAGCTAATCATCAACAATATCTTATTAAAAAAAAGCTACTCAGGATTGTATTGGTTTGAATTTTCATTCCGCTGTTTAATAGCAGTTTGTGGAGTACTGGCAGTATTTGACATACCAGCAGATTTAAGTATTCCTTCATATTGAGACTACATCCAATACTACGTTACATTTGTAAGGTGGTACATATTTCAAGCAAAAAAAGAATCTGATCGTCTGATATCTACTGAATTTTTGAGCTCTGGTCTACTGATTTCAGGTAAAGGTATCTGACAACAAGGGTCAGTACTCTCTCGTGTGCAGCAAGGGAGCGTGCCAACAGCGCAGGGATGTAGGAACTTTGATTTCAAAATAGAGATACATAACTCCCGATTACAATATTTTCAGTTCGAAAACTCTCTTCTTTCCCAAATTCGACTCAGTTTCATGAAGCTTTTCGAACTAAAAAACGAGAGATTAATGCCTTAAAAGGGAATAATGGAGCATCACTTTGTAATACATGAATTATATACACTCAGAGGGCAAAACATTAGGGACGGATGATGACTAGTTGACATGGGCATCCCCCGTCCAGAGTGGAACAGACCTGAATCAAACGCCGGAGATAAATAGGCGGACAACAGGGCTTCCGAACAGTGTATCACAATCGACAAACATGAGTAAACACGGTGATCTGAGCGACTTTGATCGTGGACACATTTTCGGTGCAAGATAGGCGGGTCCTTCTATTGCCCAAGTGGTAAGAACCTTTGGGTTTCCGAGGGCAACCGTACCAAGGGTATACCGCGAGTATACCATCGACGAACGCACCAGAGCCTAGAGAGCGAGCAGTGGCCAACAGACAGACCGAAGGCTTGCAAAAGACGGTGCAAATCAAGTCCAGGTTAAATGCTGGGGGCCCAAACAGCGTCAGCGAAAGAACGGTAAGGCGCTCGATGCATACCTTGGTCTACGGGAGCGAACGCCCTACTCGTTTCCCACTGTTGACTGCTCTTCATCGGACATTACGCTTCGCCTAGTTCCGGTAACATCAAAACTGGACCTCTGCATAGTGTCCCTGCGTCCTGTGGTCAGATGAATCCCGTTTCCAGCTGTACCGAGCTGACGGGATGGTGCAGGTTCGGCGTTGACAGCATGAGGCCATGGCCTCGTTGTGCTAGGTCGTTTCCTTTCAAAGTGGTGGTGGCTCTGTGATGGTCTGAGTAGCCTTCTCATGAGACACATTAGGTCCCTTAGTGTGAATGGAGAGGTCTTTAACCCTTCGCGCAACCAGCATGTGCTGGCTGATCACTTACACGCTTTCGTGGCCTTCGCACATCCTGCGGCCGATGATCTGGTTCAGCAGGACAGTGCGCCACCCTACCGGCTGGCAACCACCCAGATATGAATCGAGTGACACTCATCTGAGTTTGGAACCATCCAGTGACCCCAAGGTCTCCGGATTTAAACCCCGTGGAAGCTCTCTGGGATGCCGTAGAGCGGAACATGAGATCCATGGATCCTGGACAGACGTCTCGGGCGGAGTTGTGGTTCATTCTGCAACAGACATGGCTGGCATTACATGCGAAAACCCTCCGGCATCTGGTTGGAGTCAATGCATCAGCATTTACAAGCTGTTATTCGCCCTAGAGGAGGACCAAAACGCTATTAAGTAGGTACATCTGATGCTTTGTCCGTTGAATGTAATTCTCTGTTACAATCTGCACATCGAATGCATCTACCTTCTTAACAGTTCTCTAACATTACACTTAGCTCAGAATATTCAATGCTTTTTATTTACTTTTTTATTACACTTTGACCCACTGTCAAGCTGTGAAGCTCTTCAAGAGAAACTTTGTGACGTTAAGTCAGAAAATATTAAACGAGGAGAAACCAAATTTACATGAGAACACTGAAACGCGAAAGGAAGGTGAAATCAGAGGTATACCACGTTACAGATCACAAGTTCATAGCTCAAACTACGTTAACAGTTGAGCAAGTACAGCTTTAAGTTTTCATCCTCAAACCTTACCATTAAAACTTAACAAGTAGCTCAAAGCATCACACATTCAAACAGCGTTGCCCCTGCATTTATACCAATTCTCGCATCTTGGCTGACCGCCAGTCATATTCCAGAAAAAAATATCATTGAAGGTCAGACATGACGTTCGGTATGGAAAACATAACGAGAAGCAACCACAGTCTACATAAATAAAAAATCAACAAAAGCGGAAGGTCAGAAAGGCAGTATACGGCACAGGTCTCTTCAAATACTCACAACACCCAGCGGTGTTTTTCTTGGAAGCAATCGTATTAATCATGAAGTCAACAGTCATACTAGATCCCGATAAAATTACATTATGTGTTCCTTAAATTATTGTTTTTCATTAAAGTACTTAACCACAATATCTCAGCATGTATTCATACCTTAAGAAGTGGAATACCGATCGTTACGTATACCTCTAATTTAGCATTCTTTTGAGTTTCTTTTTTTTATGTAAATTTCGTTACTACTCTTTTAAAGATTTTCCTACTGAACGGCACATTATTCCCCGAAACAGTTTGTACTCTTTGATAACGCTGACAGGGAGTCAGGAGAAAATACACTGCCGGAAAGTGAAAAAATAACACCAAGAAGGAATTGGCGGACGATCATGAAATTTACATATGTTAATAGGGTCGAGTTTGCGTAGGTGTGATGTTAATTTCGGGACGAACCGGTGAGCGCTTACGCCACAGCACGGCATAATATGCAAATTATCGTCGGTGGTATTTAAGAAGTACGGCAAAGTGAATGTAATCAGTCGTCGGCGTACGGACACGTGCGAAGACCCTGAAGAAGCTGCAATGCCTGGACATGGAAGACGTGTACGATTTCAGCAGTTATCGGACTTTGAGCGAGGTCGTCTAGTCGGACTCCGCTAGGCCGGGTGGTCGTATCGTTGTATTGCGGAGCGAATTGGACGGGAAGTATCAGTGGTGGTACGATGGTGACGTAGATGGTCCGAGGAACATTCCCACACGAGAAGACGTGGAACCGAGAAGAGCGGCGTTGTCAAGCAGAACATTCAATGCGACGTAAATCCGAGCTGCCGTTGCACCTGAGGTGACTGTGCGAACAATCCGCAACCGTCTACTGGATGCAGGACAACGTGCACGTGTGCATCTGGCATCTGTACCTCTGACTCCAGCCCACCGTCGGGAACGGCTGCAGTGGTGTCGCCAACGTCTGCACTGGAGAACGCAATGGCGATCTGTCGTGTTCAGCAATGAAAGCAGATTCTGCTTGGGAGCCTCCGATGGCCGTATGCGTGTTCGCAGACGCACAGGGGAGCGTCTCCACCCTTCTTGCATCCGCCAGCGACGCACAGGGCCTACACCTGGTCCCCTGGTGTGGGAAACGATCAGCTATCACTCCCGTACACAACTAGTGTTTGTACCTGGTACATTAAACATCACCTCCTACATCAACAACATCATTCAGCCCGTTATTGTGCCATTTGTAAGGTCAGTCCATCGTGGTGTTTTCCAGCAAGATAACGCACGCCCACACACGACACGTGCAACGCAACATGCACTTAAGTGTGTGAGACAACTTCCATGGCCTGCACGTTCACCGGATTTGTCCCCCATTGAGCACGTGTTGGATTTTATGGGACAACGACTTATCCGGTCTCCACCGCCAGCCACGACCATCGCCGATTTACGCGTCCTGGTTGAGGATTCTTGGAACTCAACACCCCAAACTTACATCCAACATCTATACGACAGACTTCATGCCAGAATTGCACAGCGTGACGCAGTTCATGGCGGTTCAACCTCGTACTAACCATGTTACATGGAAATGTTATTTTTCAGTTTACCAGCAAATACAGCTGTATTTTGCCATAATGTTTTGATCACGTTATCCTCTGTATTCCGTTATTATGCTGTATAAATTTCGTTGGTATCAGACGTGTCCTTCTTGGTGTTAATTTTTCACTTTCCGCCAGTGTATATAGACCACATTGAGGCGATGCAGTTGGAATAGGGTAGTGGAATAAAGAAGAGATGAAACGTTTGGTGCTCAGAAACCAACCACTGAATTAGAATCTTTTATTAAATACCAGATTGGACTTCTTTAGCTCGAATTACAGCACGTATGAAGTTTGGTATAGATTCCACAAAATGTTGAGGTGCATCTATGTCGACAGCATACCAGGCGTTTACCAGACAGTCCTTTAACTGCCTCACATTTGTCGGAAGATGACTTTGCCCCTGGATCTGTTTTTCTAACACGTCCCATACATTCTCAATGGGTTTCAGATCCGGAATTTGTGGTGGCCAGGGAAGATGGTGGAAGCCGCTGTCATTATCGATGAATCACTGCTGAATACATCTTGCACGATGGGCAGTAGCATTGTCGTCCATGAAACAGCCGTCAACTGCTGGATAGAAAATCAGCATTGCAGGATGAATTTGATCGGAAATACATCCTTGGAGGACTCCCGACCTTTTAGTAATAGCAGGAGACTCGTTCCCTACCAACAGAACATGCCAAACAACATGACATCACCTCCAGAACTTTGAGTTATGTTTACAAGGTAAGCTGATACCATGACTTCATGGGCTCCTGCCAAACTCTCTGCCTACCGTCGGTACATAACAATGTGTACCGCGACTCGTCGGACCACATGACTTTTTTCCAGTCTTCCAGCGTCCAGTCACGGTTTTCCTGACACCACTATAGATGAACTTTTCCGATTCTTCGTAGAAATAGGTGTTTTCCATATGGGCATGCGAATGCAAACCTGTTCAATTCCAAACGCATAAGTAGCTGAGATGTGAATATCACTCTTATCGAATAGAATTCTGTATATCATTGATCATTACCAATCAACTACCGGATGAAGGTCTCCCCAAGTTTCTTCCACAACGGTCTGTCTTGAGCCAGTTTCTCCCTTGTTACTCCCGCATGCATTCGAATTTCATCTACCTATCTACTACGTGGTCCCTTGGAATCAAGTCTAAAATTTCGGTTGTCCATCGGTGGTCGGTTTTCCTGTCATTATGTCCAGCTCATCGCCATTTCAAGGATTTTACTCTGATCATGATGTCCTCAACTCTTGTCATTTTCCTTATCCACGTGTATCTTCTTATATTTTCTGTTTACACCAAGCATACCTCTCTACATGCTTCTTTCAGTTGTGTGCAGTCTTTGTATGTCTTTTTTTACGGTTCCCAACCGTAGGTTGAAGAAGCGTATATGCTCCAGCTTTGTCCGTCTGTCTGTCTCTGTTCGCACGATAACTCGGGCAAAAATGGTTCAATTTCGATGAAATTTTAGTATGTGGTAGGGGACAACTGGGAACAAACCTTATTGGAAATGGACGAAATGGGGTCAAAGGTCAGGACATAGGAGCGGGATCCATTTCCTCGTCCTTATGCGTCATAACTTACGTAAAAATGCTTCGATTGCGACAAAACTTTATCATGTTTTTCCGGAGATATACTGAACCGGTTCTGTGTAATATAATCGAAATGAGGTCAAAGGTCAGGTCACAGGAGCGAGACTAATTCCACAGCCATTATCCTCATAACGTGAGTAAAAATGCTTCTATTGCGACGAAATACAATACGTTGTTCCGTAACGACTTTGTAAGCAGTTCCGCCAAAAAAGTTTTTTAGCTATTGCGGGCAGTGCGCATGCGTGAGATTCGTTAGCTATTATTTTCGCACAATAACGTCCGTGAAAATTGCCTGATTTAGATGGGAATTTTAATTATAAAACGGCTTATGTGTGGTAGCTCTTGATAATAGAAATAGGTAACACGGGCACAATGAGATTTATTTTTGATATATGTGAACCTCAAACGTTATACCATAGTTTAGTCCCATCAAAACCAAGACATTTCCCTATGATTTCTGATATGTTGGAAAGCGTATCATAATCAATGCGTCTGCTCCATACGTAAGCACAGGAAGGATGCATTGATTAAACACATTTAAGACATAATGGCATATTGCTTTTAAAAATTGTACTGTTTCGACCCGACGACGTCATCTCCTAACCACGATTCATAGGCGCAAAAGTCTCGCCTGGTTCAAAGATTATGCAAATTGGACGTCGGATGACTGGAAAAAAAGTGTGCCTGTTTGACGAGTCACATTTTTTGCTCCACTCAGTGGATGGTCGTGTAGATATTTGGCGCAAATAACATGAAGCACTCAATCCATCCTGCATGGTTTGCACAGTACCAGCCGGTGGTGGTGGTTGTATGGTGTGGTGCATGTTTACCTGGTAGAAACTTGTACCCCTGATGCATGTGGAACAACATATGACTGATGCTCACTATAGTGAATTGCTTGTTGAGTCTATACACCCAGCAGTGTTTCACTTTTTCCCGAATGGTGACGGTGTCTTCCAACTTGACAATGCGTCCTGCCACAGGGCCAGTGTTGTGCAGGAATGGTTTGAAGAACACAGTTTAGGCTTGCAGCATATCGATGGACCTCCCAACTCCCCCGATATCAATCCCATAGAGCACATGTACGAAACACTGTGGAACGGCATATCAGGCACCTGGATACACCAATCACCTCCATACCTTTATTGAAGGCGGCATTGCACACAGCTTGGTTGACTATACCCCCAAACTGCTTCCGACATGTACCACGTCGGATAACTGCTGTACTGAAGGCAAAAGAAGGACCTACGAAGTATTAGATAAGTGGTCATAATTAAATAATCACTCAGTGTAATTTTGAAATACAGCGTAAGTCTGTTCTAACACAGGTATACAGGGACAAGGTGATAACCGCGTTATATAGATACCCGCAGTGTATCTGAATCTGAAAGCTTTGAGCTCTAAGCCACAGACGATTTTTTGGGTCCACGATCGGACAGACGTTGTATCCGCTTCCGCGGTGTAGCCGACCGCGTTATATCCGATTCCGCTGTATAACCGACCGCGTTATATCCGGCTTACATGGTATTAGTCCTTTTTATTATCATATAGTACAGTTATCAACAGCAGTTAGTGTTTACACAAATTCCTGAGTTTTACCTTAAAGTCTCTTCTAACATAATGCAGTAATTTTTCTTCATTTTGTTTAACTTGAATTGGAGTCTATGTATATATTGGAGTCTGGCATTGCTACCACTAAACGTATGCACGTATCTGTTCATTTTAGACTGCTACAAACTTGGCCGATACACTGTACTGAATCATTTCAGCATGCAGGAGATTTGTGAAAATATCGATGTCTACTGTTTTAGCAATCCAACACTTAGTTGTTTTTGTTTTGTTTAGTGCAGCATTTGGACGTGAGCGATATAAAATAAAAACAGCACAAAAACAAAATCACCGTGCGTAGTTTGAGCAAGAAAATTCTTGGTTTCAACCATTCTTAACTACAAAAAATTCAACAGTTCTCCATTTTGTTTGATTTTTTCCCCATTTTTGTTCGCAGGTTTAAAGCCTAAATATTTCATTATAAAGATTTCGAAAAATTTGCTTTCATCGAACACCAAAAATTTCTTCAACACCCTTCAAAAGTATTCATCACCCAATTTGAAATTCCTGGATATACCCCTGTTAATAAGTTCAACTAATTATGGAATTTCAGAATTTTTACCCCTTTCCAGAGAATGAAAGTATCATCTTTATATCGTATCCATAGATCCAATTTCACGAGCTGGAAAAGTTTTCCTTCAAAATGACGCATATAGATTTCGAATATGATATATGACAGCGGGTTTCTCGTGGTTAGAACTTCCGTCTATTCAGAAAACGTTCAGCGGAAAACAAAATTGGTTTGTTTGATGCAAATGAAGAATAACTCTTCTAGCTCGTGAAGTACCTAGGCCAAAGCACAGCAAATGCCTGGTAGACAAGAAAAATGAAAATAATTGGGAGTAAACGTTGTTCTTCTTAATGTATTTAATTACAATGGACGTAGTCGTCAGAGAATATTCACACATTTTTAGAACGTCTTTGATAAGAAATTACAGAATGTTAAACAGGTTTAAAGAATTTAAACTGGCAACTGCGTGTGAGATGAACGCGAAAGCAAATTGCGCACATAAAGAAGCTGTGGATAGAAGGTTATGTCTTTGCTCTTTACGAAGAGAAATATTCCTATTCTGTTATTAGCAAACTCTGTGAAAATCATGTAATTAGCATTTCTAAAGATAAAATAAGCAATGTTATTAATAACAGTGGGAAAAATCGTCAATTATTGTTTTAAACAGGAAAACGAACACCAAACGAATATTCAAAGAAGATCTTTTACGACTATTTCAAAAGTAAGGTCTCTGGTCTTAAAAGAAAATCCATCGACCCTAAGCGAAATCGCTAAGTCGTTAAAAATCTCTGTATCAACTGTAAACAAGGTAATAAACAAAGATTTGAATCTGAAAGAAAAACGTTCACGGCCTCTAGTCTCGGCACGTTGATGAGTGCAGAACATGGTGTAGACGTCTTTATGAAAATCAGTTAGCCGGTGACAGATGGAAATTTATTCACTATTGATGAAGCATTGTTCTACCTAAGCGATTGTAACAAAAAAAGGTCGATTTATTATCTCAAGAGAGCACAAAATAGACTTACAAACTTAGTTCCAAGAATCCAAAGAAAGCTTGAGTAAAGGATTCATGATTATTGCTGGTTTCTCGTACAATGGGAAATTAAAGTTAAGTAAAGTTAAAAAAAATGTTGAAATCAACTCTATATATTACCAAAATAATGTTTTAACTCCTATATTTAAAGATGAAATAACATTCTTATATCTACAGAGCCTTCAAAGAGCAGAACTCCATCAGGATAAGGCTATCAGTCATACTTCCAAATCTACCACTCTATTTCTTGAAAAAATAAAAAAAGATATTGTTATCAATCTTTTTGCTCATATTCCTTCAAAGTCCCTGATGTGTCACCAATGGACTATTGTGCCTTCGGACTACAAGAAGAAGAGACGGATATCAAGTCTACACCATTTGCTCATATTCCTTCAAAGTCCCCTGATGTGTCACAAATGGACTATTGTGCCTTCGGACTACAAGAAGAAGAGACGGATATCAAGTCTACACCATTTGCTCATATTCCTTCAAAGTCCCCTGATATGTCACCAATGGACTATTGTGCCTTCGGACTACAAGAAGAAGAGACGGATATCAAGTCTACACCTTTTTCTCATATTCCTTCATAGTCCCCTGATGTGTCACCAATGGACTATTGTGCCTTCGGACTACAAGAAGAAGAGACGGATATCAAGTCTACACCTTTTTCTCATATTCCTTCAAAGTCCCCTGATGTGTCACCAATGGACTATTGTGCCTTCGGACTTCTAAAACGAGCGCTTTCTAAACGCAGACCTAAAACAATGAGCGAACTATGGAAAGCAGTGGAAAGAGAGTGGAATAAAATAGCACTACTAATTTTAAGAATTGCCCTGTTATCTTTGAAATGTAGATATAGGTTCATAGTCCATAGAAATTGCTATCAGATAGAGCATTTAAGAAATAAATAAATTTATTTTGAACATTAAGTATATTGCTGGAAAATCGTTCTAAAAATGTGTGAACGTCCTTTGTACATTTTGTGGAAAACAGTTCTATTTCGTAGATTTTCAGATAAAAAACCGAAATTGTATCTTTGAAACAGTATAGAAATTCCTGCATGTTTAACAATGTAAGGAATTCGATCAATGAGGTTGAAGTGGTAATAAACAAACAGAAGATTATTCTTGATATTTTTTTTCGTCGTTACTGCTGTTCCCACACGTGACAGTAAATTCAGGATATGCTGCCTTTGGCGCTCTTGTCCTCCACAAAGCAAAGACGCCCGAAACCAAAGAAATCAATAACTGCGTCATTCAAGTCTATCATGCGTATTTTCTTATCGTAACTTTTATCCGCAAATTCTCGGCACAAAGAAGTTGCTTTAATATTTAAAGAGTTTGCTTTGCTGTTTCTCGAAAGTTCTACGAAGACACCAAAAGTGTTCTTTAAAGGGTTACCAAAATAGAAATGAACGCAAGGTCATCAAACATATCTGAATCATGTTTAGAACGTCGTATGCTATGAAGAACTAAGATCTCGTTTTTTATTTAATGAGTGTTGAGTGGGTCACTATAAAATTATTTTGCAGCTCTCCGTCAGATTTTAATATGCACTGTGAAAAAGTTATCACTGAAAATGCAACAGAGTTTGCGGTTTAATTTACGTAAGCAGTATCTTGAGAACAATATCGGATATACACTATATTATCAAAAGTATTCGGACACCACAATGTTTTGGGAAAAATGGCTATATTATCGCAATTAGTAGTTAGTCGGTCCACCTTTTGCTTGTATGACAGCGGCAACAGGTCGAGGCATACTATCAACCAATTCCCGGTAGGTCTCAACTGGAATGGCTCGTCATTCGTCCTACAAAGCTGCTACCAGGATGGAGAGGTAAAACACTCGTTGTGGTCGATTTTGTACCCGTCGCTCCAGTTCATCCTAGAGGTGTTCTATGGAATTAAGATCAGGACACTGAGCAAACCAGTCTAACAATTCAGTCCTGAACACGCCGGTCAGTGTGGTAGGGAGCTCGATTGTGTTAGAAGAAACAACGGTCATTTCCGTAATACTGCCACATTGTTGTTAAGGCAAAATTATCCAGAACGTCGAGGTACACTTCAGAATTCATGGTTTGTGGTATAATAACCAACGGGGCGAGCCCCATCTACGAAAAGCAACTCCATACCATGATGGAGCCTCCGCCGAACTTAACATTTGGAAGAACACAGTCCGACGAAAAGGATTCGCCGGGTTTTCGCCAAATCAAAACACGTCCATCGGATTGGAAGAGTGAAAAGCGTGATCCATCACTCCAAAGAACAGCTTTCCAGTCACCCACAGTCCAGGAAAGGCGGGAAACACACCACTCTGAACGGCGCTTCGCATTCACGGAAGTGATGTGTGGTGGCTTGTGTGCCGCTGCTCTACCATAATAACCAACACTATGCAACTCTCTGCGGATAGTTATGGTACTAATCGAGCCATTACAAGCATACTTCAGCAGCGATAGAAACGGCAGAAAAACGGGATTTTTAACGTTTCTTACCATGGCTCTTTTTCCACATTCCGTCAGTTTGTGCGGCCTTCCTGAAAGTTTCTTTGCTGTGGTTACACCGTCCTGCTGTAAAGTACTACAGAGGTAAAGTCAAAACGACAAATCTGCAGGGATACATTCCGTCCGTGCAGCTTAGTTGGGAGAGCAACTTACTCTGAAGTGAGGAGACTCGATCTCCGTATGGACAAATTTGTATTTTCACATTGGCGCCCGAACGTAAAAATGAATGTACGGGTTCTTCGGAAAATGTGGGATGTCTGTTCCCCACGTCGTCTAGAATTAATGAAAATTCGTTCTTCCCTTCAAAAAAAATTAAGAGGGAGATGATGTGACGTACTTCAGAGGTAAAACACATGTCAAGGCAACAAATCTGAAGCGATATATTCCGTCCGTGTAGCTTGGTTGGCAGAGCAACTTACTCCGGAGTGAGGTGGCGCAAATTTTTTTGCGTCACGGACAAATTTGAGTTTTCACACTGATTCCATCTCTTCACGACATCACTTACGGTCGACTTTGGTCCTTTAGTTTTTTTTTTTTTTTTTGATTGGAGGTTTAACGACCACCATGAGCAACTCAATGGGCTATAAGCAGTCGCCCGTCCCTAATTTAGGGTCACTGGTTCCAGGGAAGGGAGAGAACCAGTGCCGTAAGACAAACACAACATCCATGCCTCACCGGGATTCGAACCCGGACCCCTTTTGGACGAATGATCAGAGGCCATCGCTTAGACCACTGCGCCACCGGGGCGGCTGTCCTTTAGTTTAACAGCAATGCTCTGTATGGAAACTTTACTCAAATGACATCCTATGACCCCCCAATGCTGGAACTCGGAAAGTTCACGTCCACGCAACATATACGCTTCAAAGTTACTGATAACTCGATAGAAGATCTCAGCTTTTTATAAGTACATCCCCACTCACAGCGCACCTTCCTCCGCAGCCGTTCTTTGCACTTATACAAGTATTTGATAGTGTCCGAATACTTTTGATAATATAGTGTAGATATGCCGTCAACAGGATCGCCTAACTTAGACCCGAAGCAAGCGGCCCGAGCCCCGATCCTCAGGCGGGGTCCTCGCTTTGGAGGACGCGCACATCATAGGCACAAATAATTAAGAAAAAGAATAAAATATGCAGAATAAAACAAAATAATTATAAATGACCTGTACTACCAAGCGAACGTTATCTTAATCGTAAGGGATATGAGAACGTCTGAATAAAACTAAATTAAGCCAGCAAATTGCCCTGGATTAGGCGGGATACTTCCGGATTCCGATAGCCCCGGATCCCCGGGTGTACTTTTGTACTGACTCATTTCCCAATTTCAATATTGCTTTAAGAATTTTATTGAAAATTGCAGTTACCAGAAGAGTGACATTTCTCTAGATTGAAATTAATAAATGATAGAACAACAATGACTCAAGAAAGGTTATCTAATTAATTGTCAACAGAACATATATTATGTGAAAATCTGCATTACAGCATAATTAATGATTTTGCTGAAATGAAGACAAGAAAAATAAATTATCTAGGATAAGCTTGTGATAATTTATGAAGTTTGTATATCAATTTATACAGTATCTTATGTCCTTTGGTTTATGAATAGAACATCTGAACATACCTTATGCAGTCTTGTATATATAAAAGAAAGACTCTGTTTTGTAATCCGGATTCAAGCCTTATCTCCGGCATATTGCGTTTGTCTCATTGTGTTTCATTGCAATAAGGCTTGCTGACAATGGAATCGACAAGTTTTCCGTTGGGATTTCGGAAACAAGCAAAAAGCCCTCCCTTTCGACATTTGTCTCATTGTCGAGCGCTATGGAAGATACCCGTGGTCATGGCTATTATATTAATCCCTAGAAAGACCATGACTAACAGGGGTGGATTGGCCCACCCGAACACCGGGAAATATCCAGGTGGACCACTTGAGAAATTGCCCATTTTCGCGTATTCCTTTGTCTGGATTTTTTTAACGAATAAATAACTACTTTGGTACCGATGAATAAAAACAGTTAACTTCATTTAAGCTTCATTTCTGTATAAAATGCTATTTCCTTGAAAGAAAAATAAAAAATAAAACGTTTCCTTGTATCTATATGTTGGGTGATTTCTCTGAAATGACATAACAAAGTTCTCTGTACTTGTGTGAGAAAAGGGCCGCCGAATCAAACACACTGTAATAAATTAATCTAAAGTCAGACGTAGGTCACTGGACTTGGAGACCAGGGTAATTGGTCGGCCCTACCCTCTTTTTGAAATCTTGAAGAAGGCCCTAGCGCCCATTGTGATGGCCCATAATTCCACCCCCACCCCCTTATCCACAGACTGACGCAGGGTTCAAAGCGAATTTCCGGCACAAATATTCCAAAAAACGTGCCCTACCCACCTTTACTTTAAGGAAACAATTATTTACCAGTATTAGTTCATCGGTCAAAATAATGAGCAGACTTTAAAAAGGCATCTACTGAATGAGGAGATGCCAATACCACTGCGCAGCAGGCGATTGTTGACCAAAAATTATAAAAAATATTGTCGTATGAAAATTACTGTGTGGCGTGTGCACATTATTGTTTTCAGAATGATCTCCACGGTATAAAAATAGCAACGTTTGCCACAATTAAATATTTATTATGCATCAACTACAGTTTCGCAGAGCGTTTGGCTCAGCATCATCAGGACGAATGGAGCGTAAACATTCAAATCACTGTGACATCATCAGAGTTCTGACAGTCACGGATTTTGGTGAGTTGTTTCCACGCGCTTGAAAGCAATGGAGTAGACGTCATGTCGTTGACAAAGCGTGAAGAGTTGCGGTACATGTTAAGCTTGATAGTTGAATCAGGTTTTTCAATAAGTGTAGCGTTTCCAAACAAAAATTTATGGTTATATTCTTGACAATATTGGCCTATAGACGACTTTTTCAGTTCATAGTTCCGTACGTAGTTCTAGTGTTCCTTCACACGGAAACTTAAATCCCTCTGTCCTATATATGAAAGTCCACATTCACAAGGTATCTGATAAATTCCCCAGGAATGTGTCTTCGACGTAGTCTTTTGATCCGTAAAAATTCCCCTAATTTATGGGTTTGAAAATTACTTTGAAATTAAAATTTTTGAAATTTCAAAGCAAATCTGATAACCGCCCATTTCTCTCTATTGGCGTAAGCGAGCAGACAGGCTTTGGTTTCCTAAGTTTTTGGACAGCTTTGTTTATAACGGAAAGGGCTATATTCTCTCCTTGATGCAATTACTTTAAAAAAATCAAGCCCGTTCTACAAGGAATCCTCAGTTGAGCATATATATTTTTTTTATTGGAGGTTTAAATACCACCGTGAGCAACTCAATGGGCTATAAACAGTCGTTCGTCCCGAATTTAGGGCCACTGGTTCCAGCGAATGGAAAGAGCTAGCGCCGTAAGACCAACACAACATCCATGCCTCACCAGGATTCGAACCCTGACCCATCTCGGACGAATGATCAGAAGCCATCGCTTAGACCACTGCGCCAGCGGGGCGGCAAATTGAGCATAATGTATTGCACGATATACGTATCTGTAGAAGGCAGAGATTTTTCGTTTCCATGGGTGATTTGATTTTGCATGTGGGGGTAAGGAAACAGCAAATACACTGCTGGCCACCTAAACTGCAACAACAAGAAGGACACGAGATAGCAAAGCCAGATTTACTGGACACATAACAACAGACACAAAGATGAAACAATTGAGCTTACAGGCCCGTGCGACTTGCGGAACACGCAGACATCAATAGTTCGTGTGCCCCCCATGGCTGGCAAAAACGGCCTCTACACGCCGGCATCAAACGAAAGAGGCTTTGGATGTGGGCTTGGGGTATGTCGGTCTAGGTTGCTTCCACACGTTGCCACAGTTCATCAGACGTAGTCGCGGGTGGTGCTTGCCGGGCCACTCGGTTGCCGATCAGCGACCAAACCTGTTCGATGGGCGACATATCGAGAGAACAGGCGGGCCGCGGCAGCAGTGACACCTGGTGGGCCGTGAAGAATTGTTGCACGATGCGCGCCACGTGCGAGCGCGCATTGTCCTGTTGGAACGTAGCCGCTGGAAGGTCCTACAGGTAAGGGAGGACTACAGGCTCCAAAACGTCGGAGATGCAGCGGTGGCTGTTTAGTGTACCGGCGATGCGTACGAGAGGGGTTTGGGTGTCATATCCAATTGCGCCCCAAACCATAACGCCAGGTGACAGACCGGTATGGCGATGCATAATGCAGGCGTCATACAGTCTCTCGCCGCGGTGCCGCCACACGCGGATCCGACCATCGTGGTGTTGCAAGCAGAAGCGGGATTTGTCGGAAAAGACAATGTCGTGCCATTCCGTAGTCCAGGTGCAGCGTTCAACGGCCCACTGCCGCAGTACTCGCCGGTGGTGTAACGTCAATGGTAATCGGAGCAATGGCCGCCGTGCGACAAGTCCCCGCTCCTGCAGACGACGTCGAACGGTACGTGCTGACACAGGTTGTTGCGCAACATATCCTAATTCTTGCGCTAACGTTCGTGATGTGGCGGTGCGTGCCGTCAATTCCCGCCGCACAACATGCCTGTCCTCTCATTCGGTGGTGTGCCGCGGCTGCGGCAATCGCTCACGTCGGTCCATCCGTCTCTCCTGCACTCACTGAATCCATACTCGCCTCACTGTGGCTGGATGTCGTCCCACACAGGCGCCGATGTCTCGGTACGATAAACCGCTGTCGCTATAAGCCACTATTCGTCCTCTGTCGAACTCCAAAATGTGCTGGAATGACTGCCGTATTCTGCGACGATACATCTGGAAGCTTCCCACGCACAGGTCCGGCAGCACAACACACTTCCACTACTTACACCCCGCCTTCTGTGCACCCTTCTTATTGTGCTCCTCGGCGGCGTGCCGGGCGCACATGATTTGCATATGCCCTGCAATGCTAATCGTTTGCATGTTCTCTCGCGGGCGACGCATGCTGCGAATTTGAGACCAATCGGATGCTTCTTTCTTGGTGTTGCGTTTTGGGTGGCCAGCAGTGTAGTTTTCCATAAACTGTTGTACTAAAGGATCCTTCAGAGAGTGATACGAGCACATCAAGGAATAGTAAGCACCCATTATTTTCAGTGTCACATGTTAACTGTATATGAGGATCAATTGAATTGATAAGTTCAACTAATTTAGGTATTGCTGAATTCATTCCATTCCAGAGAACAAATGTGTGATCTACATGTGGAATACACAGGTCAAATGTAACAAGCTGAAAGAGTTTGTCCTCAAAGCGACGCATATAGACTTCTCATAAAATAGGCGACAGTGGGCTACCCATTGCAAGGCCTTCCGTCTGTTGGAAAAATCTTCCATAAAAAATGAAATTGTTTTGTATGACACAAATTCCCACTGGTCTCAAAATATCTATTACTTCCGGTTGGCTGAAATGATGTTCGATAAAACAAGCTTTCAATGATTCGAGGACTCCATTCAGAGGGATACTTGTGAACATGGATTTTACATCGAATCATGATTTAGCTAAAATGGAGTCATCAAAAGACTCGAGATTTAGTTCTAAGTCAAAATCAAATTTTTAAGAGGAAAATAATTATCTGGAATTTTAAAAACCCTTTGAACGTAGCGTGGTTTTGACGCTACATTCCATCGTCAGTGTATTTTTGAAATTCTTTCACCATTGTTAAAATTTGCTCACGACTGAAATCGTTTTACAATGCATATTCCAACGGTTCTCTTTCATTTAGGATCTAACAGATTTTTTTTCCAAGAAGAAATTTACGAGAAGTTTTCCTGTAGGTACGTGCGTTTCTGTAGTGGACCGAAAGACTAAAATTTCCGGTCTGGTTTAGTTGCCATATCCGCCCTGATGGCCAACATTGAAAAAGATCCCATTCTAGGAGAATGCAGTGATTACGGTTCAAACCAAGGAGGTTATATTACTGGAGATACCACTGGCTCGGTCGCATAGGTCTCAGCTAATCTGTGGTGTGACGTCACAAGCAGGGGAAAATAAACTAAATTATACCGTTGATGAAACAGTAAGCTTGTGTATCATTGATAAAGATTATTGAATTACTCATTTTATCTGTTTATACGCTTAGAAGCTTTTATTCCATTGGTTTCCAAGCAGCTTCTCTTATGCGGCTGCGTCGTGCCTGCTCATGACGTCATTTGCAGCGCAGACGGTGACTTATGGCGGCCAATGCTGCGTGGATAGGAGTGGTGTCTGCAGTAATATAACCTCCTTGGTTCAAAGAGTTCACGAGAGCACTAATTGGAAAATAAATACCCAGTCTTAGCAAAAATACTGTTACAAGCGTTCGGCAGATGGCACACAACCGGTGTGCAACGTCACAGACTAGCCGCCGCCCCGGTGGCGCAGTGGTCTAAGCGATGACTTCTGATCATTCGTCCGAAAGTGGTCTGGGTTCGAATCCCGATGTGGCATGGACGTTGCGTTTGTCTTACGGCACTGGTTCTCTCCCTTTCCTAGAGTCAGTGACCCTAAATTAGGGACGGGCGACTGTTTATAGCCCATTGAGTTGCTCACGGTGGTCGTTAAACCTCTAATAATAATAATAAAAGTCACCGACCAGCCAGGAGGCATGAAGCAGCTAGTGAATCATTTATCATTGTGAGTTCAGTCACAGAGGAGATAACGTGTTTCGTGAAGTACTTGCCATGGAGTGGAGCGATTATGAGAATCGTGTTGCTGTAATAACGCTGCACAAAGTTGGAAAATCAGCTTCCGATATTTTCAACATGCTGAAGGAGCTGAAAATTAGTCGATTTTTTGTCTACTGGGCCATAAAAAGGTTTCTTGAGACTGGGACCGTCGCTGACCTCCCCACAAAGGGTCAGCCGGGTACCGTGAGGAGTGCTTGCCTGGTGAAAGCATTGGCAGCTCGTATTCGAAGAAATCCTGTCAGAAAACAATCAGTGATGGCTCGTGAACTGAACATTTCAAGAATGTCGACGTCCCGCGTGCTGCGGAGCGACCTAAGGATGAGAGCTTACCGGCGGCGTATGCGGGGCACTCCCTTACCCCACAACCGAAGCAGCAGAGGGTGCTAAAAGCGAAACGTTTTCTGTAGAGTTATGCAGCCAATCTCCATAGACAGATCCTTTTCTCTGAAGAAAAACTTTTCTTTATTGAAGAGGCTTTCAACAGCCAAAATGACAGGGTGTATGCGTGAACCTCACGAGAAGCTCAGGAGAAAGCTCCAAGGATCATGAGGGGTCATCGCTCTCTCTTGGTTTTGTGGGGAGTCTCCAACGAGGGTACCACGGAGCTCCATTGCTGTGAGAAAGGAGTGAAACCACCCGCCAAAGTCTACCAGAACAGGGTTTTGGAGCCAGTGGTCAAAACTGTGAGTCACACCCTTTTCCAAAACCGACAGTGGAGCCTTTTGCAGGATTCCGCACCTGCCCACAAAGCCAAGTCAACCCAGGAGTGGCTTCAGGCGAATTTGCCAGACTTCATTTCTCCAGCTGATTGGCCTTCAAGCAGCCCAGACCTCAACCCATTGGACTACAAGTTGTGAGCCACACTGCAGGACATGGTCTACAGAAAGAGACACCCCAGTATTAACAGTCTCAAACGTTCTTTGGTGCGGGCAGTAGCAGCTTTCCCTGTGAAGACCCTATTGATGAGTGGCCACAGAGACAAGGACTGTGTGAAGGCAAAAGAATGCCATTTTGAAAACTAATTGGTGCCATGTATTCACAAGTGCACTACTTACGTCATATCCCAGGTATATTAAAATATCTTTAAATTTATTTTGTTATTTCATTGAATTCTTTGTAACAGTATTATGGTAAGACTAGGTAAATATGTCAGTATCTCTTCTGTAGACATTATTCTAAATCATCATCGATAGATCAGTGTACCTCAGCATCGATGAAGATGTAGAATAATGGGTACAGAATAGGTACTGACGTATTAGTTTATTGTCTCATCAGTGCTCTCTTGAGCCATTTAGGCCGCAATCACTGCATTCCCACAGAACCTCACACGGGCCCATGAATTTTGTAATACATTTTGAATCAAATTGTTTATGTAGACAAGTGCCCGAAAAAAAATATTTGTCTTGGGTCCCACACACTGTTGGGTGGCCCCTTGTCGTCAGCATGCGAATTCTTCGGAAAATTTAGGAACCGAAAGGGCAGGCTGAGTCTGTTTGCCATTACATCACCCGCAGCATAGTTGGCCTAGTTGCGAACGTAAACATCCGCGATTAGATACAATGCGTTGTTAGTTCCCGAACTGCGATTCTGAGAGCATTTGTCGAAAGAGTGAGCAGGACCTTGTTGATTTTATCTCTAGCGTATCCCAGTCCTTTGTTAGAAACAGTAAAAGCTACAAAAATGCAATCATGGTTGGGCTAGATCGATATGATCACTTGTATCTCCCCGAATAGACGCGTCACAGCAAGTAGAATATGCACTGAGATAAAATAATTGATGCACCACAAAGCAAGCGTCCCATCGCAATAAAATTTGGCACGTGTATTGTAGAGAAAGATATGGGAACCTGGTTGGCCAAGGGAGAATAGCATTACTATAGAGCCGTATTCTAGGAGAGGCAAGCCATGTGTGGCCGGGCATTATACTGTTTATAAGTAGGCCCTAGAAGACGTGACGTGAAAAGCAAGACGACGACTCGCAGAATCTCTTTTATATATCGTTGTGCTTTTGACCTCCCTTTTATCACAAGTTAGGGTCTCCGTCTCTCATAGGAGATGGCTTCCCACACTGTAACATTACTAGTAGTGGCGGCTGTGTGCTGCCTCACAGCTGAGTCCGGATTTGAGCGCTGCTCAGACATCCGAAACATGAGAATGAGGTGGTCATCCTCTCCAAGGGCAGAAATGTCATTTGTCACTAAAACCGATGCTGCGCCAGTCGGAGATCTACCATGATTCCCGGCCAAGACATCACTCTAGTTAGTTAGTTAGTTAATTGATTTTAGTGGCGCAAGGGCCAGGTTTGGCCAAAGAGCGCCAGACACAGAACAATCAGTTAAAGATATTTAAAAGCGGGGTGAAATGATTAAGAGCAGACAGGCTTGGCAAAAGTTAGAATAGAGAATGATAAAAGCTGTGAAGACTAGTTAGTCAATTAGGTTTATAAATAAATAAATAAATTCACCAATTCACTGTTATAATCATTATAAATAATTATTATTATTATTATTTTTTTTTTTTAAATAAGTTTTAAAAAGTCTATCTGCTTTAAGAACGAAAACACTGCGAAAGTGTCGCAGTGGTCGCCCAAAAGCTTCTGCAGTGTAGCTGCGCCGTCATCCAGTTGATGAGACTGAAAATAGTGAAACCGATGATTACAAAAACGAACACAACTACATAAAACATGAGAGATGGTGAGTAAACAGTCGCACGCCTCACACATTGGGGCAGCGTCGCCACACAGCAAATAGCTATGCGTGAAGCGACAATGCCCAATGCGGAGACGCGCAAGAACAACTTCTTCCCTACGGTTCCGGCGACACGATGATTTCCAGATTCCAAGGTTAGGTTTTATACGGTGCAGTTTATTCTTGACCTGTTGGTCCCACAGACTTCGCCACGTTCGTCTGATATGATCGTGAACAAGAAAGCGAAAATCGCGGTGAAACAGTGGCAAGGGTGTGACGACCAAAGAAGAGGGCAGATCTAGCAGCAGCATCGGCAGACTCGTTCCCTGGGATCCCAACATGCCCAGGAATCCAGCAGAACCGAATCTGGACATCAGCCTCGAGCAAAGAACGAAGAAGTCTCCGAACGGCAAAAAGAAGTGGGTGGCCAGTGAAATCCAAAGATGACAATGATTGCACAACACTCAACGAATCAGTGTACACAATAGCACGCTGATGAGAGCTCGACTGCACGTGAACAAGTGCAAGATACACAGCATGCATCTCCGCCGAAAAAACCGTGGCCTCAGGAGGAATGCGGGCAAGAGAAACTTCGTCAACGCAGACGGCGGCGGATCCAACAACACCAGCCGCCTTAGATCCATCGGTGAAAACAGGAATAAAGTCTGCATTGACGTAACGGTGTTCAGCGAAGAGCTGCTGGTACACTGACGCAGGGGTTGAGGACTTGTCAAAAGATGTAAAGCTGGTATCGACCATGACACCAAGAGGATGCCATGGAGAATCCTCAAAGCCCCTGGTCTCTCCAACGAGTGACAAGTCGAGCCCTGCATCACGAGCTACGGCCGCCATACGAAGACCGAAGGTTCGAATGCGCGAGGGACGGATCTCGAACAAATGAGCATGCTGGGGATGAAAAACTGCATCGTATAAAGGATGGTCTGTGAGTGATTTAAGTTTCAGGTAAAATTGAAGAGACAGCTGCAGACGGCGTAAATGAAGCGACGGTTCGTTCGCGTCGGCATAAAGGCTGGGAATGGGTGACGTACGAAAGGCTCCCGTACAAAGACGCAGCGCTTGATGGTGGATGGTATCCAACGGCCGGAGAACGGTAGGACGCGCAGAGCCATACACCATACAGCCATAATCCAGCTTAGACCGAATGAGAGAATGGTAAATACGGAACAAAGAAGTCCTGTCTGCACCCCAGGAGTCTGAGGCAAGGATCTTAAGGATTGACAAGGCTCTCAGACAGGAAGTCCTTAGCCGTAGAACGTGCGAGCGAAAGGTGAGAGCACGGTCAACGGTCAAACCAAGGAACTTGGTTTCCGGCAAAACTGGAATGACTGCACGGTCCAAATAGAGCTCTGGATCAGGATGGAGGCCACGCCTACGGCAGAAATGGACACAGGCTGTCTTGTCGGGAGAAAGAACAAACCCATTATTGTTAGCGGCTTTAACAATCTGGGTAATTGCAGACTGCAGCTGCCTTTCAACGAAATGCATGCTGGATGACAAACAGAAGATGTGAAGGTCGTCAACATAAATGGTAGCCGAAACCGTAGGAGGAAGATTTTTGAGTAAACAATTAATGCGGAGGATGAACAGAGTCACCGAAAGAATGCTGCCTTGAGGAACGCCTTGTTCTTGATGGAAAAAGGCGGACAGCGTTGTACCCAGGCGCACCTGGAACACACGGTTACGAAGAAAGTTGGCAATGAAGGTTGGCAGGTTTCCCCGCAACCCACTCTCGTGGAGGTCACGGAGGATACCGTGACGCCACGCTCTATCGTAAGCTTTTTCGATGTCAAAAAATACAGACACCAGGTGCTGCCTACGTACGAACGCCTCACGAACAGACGTCTCAAGGAGCAGGAGATGGTCAGGAGCTGAACGATGACGACGGAAGCCGCTTTGTGATGGAGACAGTATTCGATGTTCTTCAAGAAAATAAATTAGCCGGGAATTAACCATTCGTTCAAGGATTTTGCACAGACAGCTAGTGAGGGCAATTGGCCGATAACTAGAGGGAGACTTGGGGTCTTTGCCAGGCTTGGGAAAAGGTAAAACAAAAGCTCTTCGCCAAGAATCCGGGAAACTGTGCTCCAACCAAATACGGTTGAAAAGCACTAACAGATTCTCGAGAGACGACTGCGAGAGATGACGAATCATGTCATAGTGGATGCCGTCAGGGCCGACAGATGTTGCGCCGGACCGATGCAGAGCCACCCGAAGTTCAACCATGCTGAAGGGGAGTTATACTCAGTGTTATAAAAAGGCGCAAAGGAGATTTTCTGGCGTTCCGCGGTTGTTTTAATCCTCTGAAAGGACGGGAGATACGCCTGAGAACTAGAAACTGAGGCAAACGCTTCGCCCAAGCAATCCACAATCTCCCCAACTTCAGCATACGTGCAGCCGTTATTCTCAAGAATTGAAATTTGGCGGGAACTATAGTTTCCCCGAATCTTACGAATTTTTTCCCAAACAGTTTTTGAACTGGCACGTGAATTGATAGATGAAACGTACTTCATCCAAGACTCCCTCTTGCTTCGTCGACGCACCAACCGAGCGTAAGATTTTGCTCTTTTAAATTTAACATGATTAGCATCGGTCGGATAACGCCGAAAAGTACACCAGGCCTTATGTTGAACTCTCCTAGCCGCTGCGCAATCAGGGTTCCACCAAGGCTTCGGACGTCTTGGGAGCGTCGTTGATGTTTTTGGGATAGATAGATCTGCTGCCTGAATGATACACGTTGTGACATCAGTAACAGCTGCGTCAATTGACATCCGGGTCACCATGGCAAAAGATATCATTGCGGACGGTGTGAAGACCTCCCACTTGGCACGATCCATCCTCCAACGTGGAGGGCGGGAGGCAGAAGATGGTACGCTCCCATTATACCTAAGTACAATTGGGAAGTGGTCGCTTCCATGGAGGTCGTCACACACCGTCCACGACCAGTCGGCCATAACCGATGGTTGACCCAAAGATAAATCGATTGCACTGAAACTTCGTGTAGGCTCGTGGAAGTAAGTGTCAGCACCGGTGTTAAACAGGCACAAAGAGGTCGACGAAAGAAGAGATTCGATCCTACGGCCTCGCGTGTCTGTTCTGACACTACCCCACAATGGATTATGAGCATTGAAGTCACCCAGAAGAAGAGCAGGTGACGGCAGCTGCCCAACTAAGCTCTCAAGAACGGACACGCTCACGTCCTCATCCGGCGGCAGATAGACGCTGCAAACAGTTAGAGGCACAGGCATGGAGATACGCACCGCAACGGCTTGTAAAGATGTTGAGACCGCAACGGGAGAAACTGGAACACTGTGGGGGACAAGGATGGCAACTCCCCCGCAAGCTATATCTCCTGAAACATTATCTTTCCGAAATGCACTGTAGCCTCGAACTGAAAGGAGGTCTGATGGTTTAAGTTTTGTCTCCTGGAGGCAAAGGCACACCGGAGAGTATGACGAAAGCAGATGTTTCACGTCATCATGTCTTGTCCGAAAGCCTCGACAGTTCCACTGAACGATTTGATCCATGGTTTGAATTGTGGTGAATGAGAAAAAGAAAAAACGAAAAACAAAACCCGAGAAAAACTGGGACAACTAAAAGTTGTCCGATTCCATCATTTCGTCTGCAATGTCCATTTGCGCTTGGGACTGTTTTGTCCGACGCCCTGTAGTCTCTGGTGGTAAAATGGGGCGGTATTTTGGTTCCTGTGTCGCAGATGATCTTGCCCGATCCTGGTTCTTATGATGGGAGTTTGGAGATTTCTTCTCCTTTTCTTTTTCCTTTCTCTTTCCTCCCGGGGTTGTTGAAGTCCCGGTGGTGCTGGTGTTAGTTGCAGCAGGTTTAGGCACAGTGGTTGTTGGAGCTTTCGCGTCCCTAGCTCGGGATTGTAGTGCTGCCAGACCAGCAGCTATGATGTCGTCTAGCTTGTAGGGACAGTTCACTGGGATTTGGCTATCAGTCTGGGTACCGACTGTAGTCCTTGCAACAACCGCTGATGCATAGGATCGCCGATTTGATTGGTTTGGAGCGACCTTTCTTCTGGCCTCTGGGTAGGAGATTCCCTCAACGGTCTTAATGCGTTGGATCTCTTTTTCCTCTTTCCACTTTGGACAGTCTCTCGATGATGCTGCATGAGATCCCTTGCAGTTGAAGCACAGCTCGGCTTCGGCATGGCAATCTTGCAAAGTATGGTCGGTTGCAGTACAACGCCCACACCGAGCAGTGCTCCTGCAAGACTGCTGGGAGTGACCATATGCTTGGCATTTGAAGCATCGTAGAGGACTTGGTATGAAGGGGCGCACTTCAAGGTGTAGATACCCTGCCTTGATTGAAGTTGGCAGGGATGGGGTGTTAAAGGTCAGTATGATGTTTCGAGATGGGACAGATTGGCCATTTCGCCGAAATAGGATGCGCCGGACTCCACTCACTTGTTGGTCTTTCAGTTCCTCCAGAAGTTCTTGGTCACTGCACTCTAGAAGGTCTTGAGAATAGATAACACCTCGTGAGGAATTGAGGTAGCCGTGAGGGGTAACTTTCACTGGACAATCTAAAAAAGAGGTGGTGTTTAAAAGCACTGTAGCATATCTGGGACTCGACATCTCGACAAGAAGATCTCCAGATTGGAGCTTCTTAACGCTCTTAGGAGAGCTGGCAATTGATTGCAATGCTTTATTTATCCAGAAGGGGCTTCTGGTGTTTAATGGGTTTGAAGCGTCCAAGGAGTGGATGCAAAAGAACCGAACATTGGCAGAATCAGGTGTAGGTTTCTTGTTGGGAGGGGGTGACCCTTCCTCAATGGGCCGCTTTGTTTGAAGTTCTTGGGAAATTTTTTGGTTAGCCATGAATAGAAGTGAAAAGTTCGTCCGCCGATTTCCCCGCCCACAACCGAGCCCAACAGGGGAGAGCCGGAGGTCCGCAAGCCCAATTGGACGCAGGACACGACTCTAGGGTTAAGCAACGGATATAGCATGTTGATAGTGCAGACATGCGCTCAGCGAGTACCGAGACTTTCCCAGGTCTCGGTAACACCCCTTTGGCATGCCCGCACTATCCCCAAACTCACCCTGTTGTACGAAACAACAAGCCGATTGACTAGGAGTGGGTTAGTTCCTAGCCGCCCGTTTAGGGTGAAGCAGGGGGCAAAGAGGAGTGTTGGCGACTGGTGACAACAACAACCTGGCCACCAGAAACCTCAGCCTCCAGCATCCCCTTTTCCACCTTACGGGTCACCGCACACGGCAAACGTGCAGGTAGGTCTAGCAAACCAGCCCGGAAAAACAAGAGAGGAACAGAAAATGGAGAAGCAAGTCGAGTAGAAAATGGAGTAGAAAAGAAGAACAGGTAGTGGAGAAGAAAGTAAAAACAGGAAAGGGAGAGGAAAGCTAGAGGAAAGGAAAGGGCTGGCGCATAATCACAACCTCAGCAACCAACAACTGAGGCGGGTGCTGTCAAGGTGGTGGCAACACAAAGTTGTAACGGGAAGAATCAAACATAACAAGTCGGCTGGGGCCGTGGGGTCGCTACTCCCCATCAGCTGGATGAACAGCTGTCCCTGCGGAAACGTATAAGCGCAAATACAAAAAAGCAAAAAACCGTCACAAGGTCAGCTCGGGCCGTGGGGGCGCCGCTCCCCAAATAACTGGAAAACCAGTTATCCCCGTGCGGGAAAGACATCACTCTAAACGGAGCCGTCGGTTTAGGTTTTCTAATAGAAGACGCCGAATAGGGTGTTCAGCCTCTGCAAGTCGTCTCACAATGATGCACGATGACGTAGGATGTTGCGTAGATGCCGCCAGTTCTCGCTGGATGGTGGATAGAGAGGCCGTCGGAGCGGTTCGGGCTTGTCAGACTATAAGATGATCATAAGAACGGGAATGGTCCGAAGATGGTGACACATCCATCCAACGTGCCGGAAAGGGAAGACCACCACTGCTTGACTGTCGAAGTGAACGCCGGTTGGCACCAGCTGTCTAGAGAAACAGACTGCTCATTATCTTCCTGTTAACGGCAGACTGTGAACATGGCGCACAGAGACGCGTATTTCCGTGCACAAAATCCAGGTGACGCTCTTTCGGGTGGACCTAAAGAGTCAACAGCCAGTTTACGTGCCCATATTGATCTGCCGTCATCGACAGCACAGCCTGCAGTGATCACAGGACCACCGTTACTGAACACTGAACGACTGGAAAAAAGAGTCGTCTTCTACGACGAGTCCAGGTTCCAGCTCCAACATGCCGATGGATGGCTCAGTATTTGACACTATGCGGTTAAACAGCTGCAACCAGACTGCACAGTTGAACGAAAACAAGACACGGCGGCGTTATCATATTATTAAGGTTGTTTTCACGCGCATTGCTAGGTCCATTCATTCCCGCTGAACGCACCTTCACCACCAGATCCTACCATGGTATTATTTTTGATCAAGTGTTGCACTTCATGGATACCGTGTATATGAATAGCACTAAGCTTTTTCAGAAAGACTATGTCCGGTGTTTCAAGTCACGCATTGGTCATGAATTGTTCAACAATCACGTTTAAGCATTTCGTATGCTCTCCTGACCACCAAATTCCCAGCGCCTTGAGTCCCATCGAACATCTGTGGAATGCAGTGGGATGCAGCATTTGTAGGCTCACTTCGTCAACGAATGGTGATGAGTAGAATGAGCGGGAAGTTTCCTTTTGTTCTGCCTTCTGTCACGGTGGCACACCCTCATGTTTGTGGGATGGACCCCAACACATTCCCTCGCATTAGTGCCGAGAAATACTGAAAAAGCATGCGATTCTTTTCAGTAAAAAGGCTGTTCCAGCGCCACACCATAGTCAAATTAGGTTTTCCCCTAGTATAGTAGTAGGCGATTGATTAATTGTAGACTTAGAAGCGCGTGGCGGGAAGTTACCCCCTACCAAAAGATGAAGATGAATATCAAACGTCATTGTCCTCAGTTATCCACTGCGGCTTCTTAAACACTTTTATATCTTTCGCCGATCCTTTTATACATACTATTTTATATTTTTATTACGACACACAAGATAATTATCTGCAGAAGGATAACACATTCGAGAGAGGTAATGTGAAGCTTTATGAGATAACTGATGATTGTAGCTGCACGTGGAGCTTATGCTGAGAACGGTTATTTTCGCTGGAACAGAAACATATTTATACAGCGTTACTACACATTAGGGCATGAAACATACCCTATCACTTTGTGCAGGTTCATTTCGTCCACATTAACTTCGTCCTGTACATTTCGTCCACATTAACTTCGTCCTGTACATTTCGTCCACTCTACTCTTTGTCCACATTTATTTCGTCCTCAGATTAGATGAACTAATTTTGCTAGTAGGCGGGAAATGGTGTTGAAGGTCCTTTTTTAAAACAGATTTTTGGCAACCCGTTTTCAGTCACTCATTTATTCCTTTCATTTTCTTTTCACCGAAGTGCATCTCCATCTGTCTGTCTGTCCGTCTGACCTTCCTAACACGCTTGTGTACCTGACACAACATCTGATTTCAAAAACAACTTTTCGTCACTTCATTCTGAAAAAACCATGCGTTCATTTATTTAATGAAATAAAATTGCCACGAAGTTACATTAGTGTTCGTTGCAACAAGGCGAGCGTTACTAGAGAGAGAAAATTTCCATGCCATGTGATTCCCCAGTTATAATAAATTTATTATTATTATTTTATTTAATTTTCTCATCTACAGCAATGGCATCTGTAGCATGGTCCACTTGTCAGTACGGACATAAAGTCAAGTAAAGACAAAGTCACTCATGGTTTGAAAATCGTCGTACGATGTGGCACATATCGAGAATTATTGCTTCTGGGATTCCGGGTCTTAGGTGTAATACACCTAAAACATCAAGCTGGGTTATAAGGGTTTGAGGAATTATACCAGTTGCAGAGATAATCAGTGGACGTATGTGAATTGTTTTCAGCTTCTACATCTGCTTTATCTCAGCAGTCAGTTTCACATACATGTTGATTGTTGTTGCATAGACATTCTGAATATTACGGTCCAACGGTACCGATATGCCAATAATGACTTCTGTCTTTTGTCAAACAGCACTATGTCTGGACGATTGTCAGAGATGGTTACGTCTGTCTTAATCTCACGGTTCTAATATCATTTGTATTGTTTATTATCTAGTACCTGAGTAGGTTCATGTTTATAGTATGATACTTCTGACACTGATAGTTCTGATTCGTGTGCTAATTGTTGATGTATCATCTTAGCAAAATTATTGTTATTATTATTATATCTGAAATAATAAAATATTACTTGATAACTTTTATATTTTATTTGCAGAATCAGACTTCTAAAAGTCTTATTCCACTGGCCATAAATGTGTTAGACTGAAGGCGAAAATTTTATTTACCAAAATTTTAGCGATCAACATTGTACCACACAAAAGAGTTAAACAACGATACAAAATTCAGTTCCTTGTTTTATTTCAAATAACATTTAATATCTTTTAACAGAGGATGTTCACACAATTTTATAACGTTTCTGATACGAAATTACAGAAAATAAAAGAAGTTCAAAGAATTGAAACTGGCAACAGCATGTTACATGAGCACAAAATAAACTTCTGCGGCAATTAAGTATCGTCTGCTCAGAAACTGGCGCACGTAAACAAGCAGTGGACAGAAGGTTATGTTTTTGCTCTTTACGAAGAGAAATATTCCTATTCTGTCATTAAAGAACGTTTGAAAAACCATGGAATTAGCATTTCTAAATGTAAAATAAGCAATGTTATTAATAATAGAGGGGGAAATCGCCAATCATTGTTTTTAACAGGAAAAAGAACAAACACCAAACGAATATCCAAAGAAAATACGTACTTTTACGACTATTTCAAAAGTAAGGTCTCTGGTCTTAAAAGAAAATCCAGAGACTCGAAGAGCAATCGCTAAATCCTTAAAAATCCCCGTATCAACTGTAAACAAGGTAATAAACGAAGATTTGAATCTGATAAAAAATAATGTTCACCGCATTTTACCTAAGCACGGGGATGAGCGCTGAAAACGGTGTAGACTTCTTTATGAAAATCACTTAGCCGGAGATGGATGGAAATTTGTTGTGACTATTGATGAAGCATGGATCTACCTAAACGACTGTAAAAGAGCAGAAAAAAGACTTACAAACTTGGTTCCAAATATCCGAAGAAAGTTTCAGTAAAGGATTCATGATTATTGTTGGTTTTTGTATATTGGGAAATTAAAGTGAAGAAAAGTTGAAAACAATGTTAAAATCAACTCTGCATATTACCAAAATAATGTTTAACTCCTATATTTAAAGAGGAAATGCCATTCCTATATCCAAAGAGTAGAACTCCATAAGGACAAGGCTATACCAGTCATACTACATCCAAATCTACCACTCTATTTCAATGAAAAAAGAGACGGGTATCAAGTTTATGTCTTTTTCTCATATTCCTTCAAAGTCCCCTGATGTGTCGCCAATGGACTATTCTGCATTTGGATTGCTGAAAAGAGCACTTTCTAAACGCAGACCTAAAACAATGCTTGGACTATGGAAAGCAGCGGAAGAACAGTTGAATAAAACACCACTGCGAATTTTAAGAAATTCCATGTTATCTTGGAAATCTAGGTGTAGGTTCATATCCAGAGAAAAGGTTATCAGATGGAACATTTAAGAAAGAATAATTTTATTTTAAACAATAACCATATTGCTGGAAAATCGTTCTAAAAATGTGTAGGCATCCTCTGTATTTTAAACGAAACCCTTAAACAGAAAAATTCAAGAAAGATGACAGCGAATTTTCGGTTGGAGTGGACACGTCTTTTAAAGCCTTCCGGTCAGAAACAAAATATTTCGAATTCATTAATAGTCAACGCAACCCGTTACAAAGAAAATCACGCGCGCGCGCAACCGCACACACACAACTAGATTTCTGCAATAGATAAAACATCTAGAAATAGAAATAGCTACTTTCTCCCACTAGGGGATGAAAAGTGTGTTACGAAAATTCATAAACTGTACACAAAAGTTTCTCATAGCTGAAGGAAGATATCGGAAGCAACGGAATTTTCAAATCAAACAATTAGAAGAAGAGATATACAGGAAAACATAATATAAGTTTACGTTCTCTATCGGAAAATTTTTCATTAATGGAAAAGTAGAAAATATGAGATAAGTATTCTTCATAGCAAAAGATATGCTAAGGAAAAAGAATTTTCCAAATACGTCTCCTCGAATCATAGATAGCAAGAAAAAGGTTTTGACACTTACAACCCGTAGCAGGAAAACTGCATTATTTAAAGAGGATAAATTCCCTATCTTTATTGTAGGTAATGGCATATATAAAAGAAAAAAAGTTCAATAGGATTTTTAGAAGCGGAGATACAGCTGCAGATAAATATGCACACTAACGCCACCTAGAGCCAGAAATGTGAACTGAAAAAACAACAAAAATACACGAGTACACGCAAAGTGTTCCACAAAGTAAATGGCGCTTGGAGTTGAAAGAATTTTTTTAATCGGACTTTAGAAGCAGAGATATTGACAAAAACCGATTCAACAATTGCGCTTACTAGCGGTGAAACTGTGCATTATTTCTGGCAGGAAATGCACACAAAATGTGTCGATAGTTAGTACAGTATCTGACTTAAGAAAGGATTTTTTCAATCGAGTTTTTAAAAGCTCATATGCTGCTGCCAATATGCTGTAAGCGGAAACATGAACTTATGCCCTCTAGTGGCATAGTTGTGCGTTAAGAAAGATTTGAAATTATATATATATTTTTTTTTATTGGAGGTTTAACGACCACCGTGAGCAACTCAATAGGCTATAAGCAGTCGCCTGTCGCTAATTTTTGGGTCACTGGTTCCACGGAAGGGAGAAAGCCATTGCCGTAAGACAAACACAACATCCATGCCTCACCGGGATTCGAACCCAGACCCATCTCGGACGAATGATCAGAAGCCAGCGCTTAGACCACTGCGCCACAGGGGCGGCAATTGAAATTATAAGGGAAAACATTTTGCACCAGAAACGCTCTCCGAAGAAAGAATTTTTCAATTCGGGCTGTTAAAAACCGAGATATTGACAAAAATACGATATATGTGCACTCCCCGAGGCGGAGAAACTGTGCCCTGTTTTAAGCAGAAGGTATTCTCAACACGTCTGTCATGGAGAGCGGTATCTGACCACCGAAAAGTTTTTTTTTTTTCAATCGAAATAAAAATTAAATACACACTTACCCCCCCCCCTCCCCAGTGACCAAACCTTTCTTTATCAAAAATTAGAAATTATATGCAGAACACTTCCCACTGGGAGCTCCATCCGATGCAAAAAAAAATTTTCAAATCTGCCTTTCAGAAGCACAGATATCAGAGGCATTTTCGCCGCCTAGTGGGAAAAAATATGCATTACTTGAAAAAGAAACTCTACCCAAAATGGTTTTCGTAAAAAGATTTTTTTCTAAATCGGACTAATAGTTGCAGCAAAATGGTGCTCCCAGGAGGACAAACTGATACCATAAGCACATGCTTTTTTTTCTTCAAAACATTGAATGTAAGTAATATCGTTTAACCTCTTTCTCCCACGAAGTAGCCAAAACTCCATCAAAACAAAATATTTCTACTGTATTCCGTCCATTTTGAGGACGAAATAAATGTGGACGAACTGAACAGTGGATGAAATGAATTGTTATAACTATTTTACAGCTGGATGTGATGGACCTGTCCTACTGTCGGAAAGTCCAACTCTCAAATACTGTTAATTATTTGCCTAAGACGAAGAAATCAGATGATTTCACCACCAGAACAACCTGAAAATTACAAACAACTTAAAAGAAAGCAGAATTACTGTTAAATGAAATGTAAGATCGAAAATTTGTTCGGTGTGAGTGATATTTACCGTGTTTGATGGAAGCAAAAATGCCTGAACACATGAAGTGAAGATAATGGATGTGAAGATGTGAGAAGCGAAAGTGTGTACTTATAAATTTATAAATTTTAATAGTGAGGAGAAGGAAAACAAAATACGACTGATTACATTTTAAGTGAGTTTGATTGCTTAATTGGAAGGGAGACTTCAAATATCGTGCGATGGCGTGAGGTTCTGCTGATTCTGACCTTCTGGAAAGAAAAATGATTTGGAGGATAAGCTTTGTTTTGAGTAGATTAAGGAATCGCATGAGTGTTCGTGCTCTTTTGTTCGTTTAAAAAAAAAACAATTTATAAAGTATCTTCCATCTTCTCATGAAAATACCTGCATAAAATCCTAAGAAATTTTCTGACTTGAAATATGTAAAACCAAACTGTTTATAAAGCCGTTGATGTTAAGTCTCAAGTTCTATTCTTGTTGTCTCTAACAGTGTCTTAATACAGACGATGCTTGGTTTATAGAATGCCGGCATACGCTGATATGGTTTATGCTAAACAAGAATATCTTTAATTGAGTCAATGACTTCTTCCTGTGCCGCAGATGTGTGTGTATTGGTATGGCAAAGCCTGAAAATTGGTCTTCACAAGTTCTGCTGTGAATGACTATTGAAGTGCTACACCCTCACGATGTATTCTTCCAGAGTAACATAGAGTGAGGGAATTTTTGACAGAATGAGGGGTATGGTTAGAGGTAACGTTTGTTCATTGTATTCTAGGGACATTCTCTTAGGAGGCAATGATCAACACGATTCAGAGTATATAGACAGTTTACCGACGAATCACGCTTCACAAGAATCAGTGTACTTACTGATGCGCCATCTAGGAATGTAGAATATGTATCAAGGGAAACGCGACGCTTTGTGAGATCAAGTAAATGGAGTCAATTGTGGTGGGGCATAGGCTTCACTGCACAAACCACGCGTGATATCAAAATATATGTGCAACGGGAGTTCTAAATCCCTGACAGACGACAAGAAACGATGTTGCTGGGAATATCGGTTTCTAAGAGGGGTCGCGAAGCTGAGGCTGCGGGCATTTTTTAAAAGCTGTAACTTTTATCCTAGTAAGATCCCTCTTCCTAGCTTACATCATCTGATTGCGAAAGCAAGTAACCTACAAAGCAGTACCAGCGAGGAATACTCGTGGAATGTCGTATTGGTCGTTCTGAATAGGGAGCCCCCACCCCCAGGAATTTTTGTCACTGAGCCTCACGATTGCATTATCACATATGCGACATGAGATTGAGATAAAAACATCTGATATTGTTGAAATGCTGCACATTATTCTTGCAGCTGTTTCTCTTTGGGTTTTTCCATATTCTGGGTTCTTTGAATAAAGCTTCAAAGTCTAACACTTTGCATGGGGCGAAGCAACAGGGATCCAGAGAAAAACGAACTTAAAAAATTTATAACTAAAGTGTGAAGGACAGTGCAGGTGTTCTTAACACACTAACACTTAATTTTAGTAGTTGTATTCTAGTGCGCTATTGCGGGTTTTATGAGATGGTTTGAGATTTTTTATCTCCAAATATTTTTTTATTGGAACGCATTAATTCAATCACTTCTAACCTTCCAATGAGACATTTACTTTTTAACACAGTCCCGACTGTAATCAAGCAATGTGAGTTCCAATGTATTATCATGTTGTGTTAAGCGTTTCTTTTTTTCTTTAAAAGGAATTGATCATGAAAGGCAAAGCCTATCATGTAACCGATAATCACCAAATCAGATTTTTAAAGGAATTGATCATGAAAGATTTTTAAAGGAATTGATCATGATAATCACCAAATCAGATTTTTAAAGGAATTGATCATGAAAGGCAAAGCCTATCATGTAACCGATAATCACCAAATCAGATGTTTTATATATACTCTGTGATTTGCTGTTAGTTGTTGCTATACCTATAAATACGCGTCTTTGTACTCAATCCACATTTTAGTGATCTCTTTATCCAAATGAATGAACAAAAATTTTCTTTTTTAATTTTCTCATTCCAAAGAGCTCTGCGGACAAGAAACAATTAGTTACTCGCTGGTGGTTGTATTATTGTTGCATATGTTTTCTCTGATTCGAACAATTGTGCTGTTTCAGATGATTACATAATGGACTACTTTTTCAATTAAAAATTCAGCTAGATTTCCTCTTTACGATTTCTTCAGGATTTCCTAAATGCAAGCCAATTAAACACTTCGCAATGAGTTGGAAATGAATTTGACAATAGCTTTTTTACGCTTTCCAACCGTAGGTTGAAGAAGCGTATATGCTGCAGCTTTTTCCGTCCGTCTGTCTGTCGGCACGATAACTCATGTAAAAATGGTTCGATTTCGATGAAATTTTAGTATGTGGTAGGGGACCACCAGGGGACGAACCCTATTGAAAATGGGTGAAGTGGGTTCAAAGGTCACGCCATAAGAGCAGGATCCATTCAATTGATTTTATGAGTCATAACTTGCGTAAATATGGTTCGATTTCGATGAAATTTTAGTATGTGGTAGGGGACCACCAGGGGACGAACCCTATTGAAAATGGGTGAAGTGGGGTCAAAGGTCACGCCATAAGAGCGGGATCTATTTCATTGCCTTTATACGTCATAACATGCGTAAATATGGTTCGATTTCGATGAAATTTCAGTATGTGGTAGGAAACTACTGGGCACGAACCCTATTGAAAATTGGCAAATTGGGGTCAAAGGTCAGCAAGGGCATAAGAGCGGAATTTATTCCATTGCCCTTATGCGTCATAACTTGCGTAAAAATGGTTCGATTTCGATGAAATTTCGGTATGTGGTAAGGAACCACCTGAGAACGAAACCTATAGGAAATGGGTGGAATGGGGTCAAAGGTCAGGACATAAAAGCGGGATCCATTTCATTGCCTTTATGCGTCATAACATGCGTAAATATGGTTCGATTTCGATGAAATTTTAGTATTTGGTAAGGAACCACCTGGGGACGAACCCTATTGAAAATGGACAAAATGGGGTCAAAGGTCTGGGCATAAAGGTGGAATCCATTCCATTGCCTTTATGCGTCATAACTTGCGTAAAAATGGTTCGATTTCGATGACATTTTAGTATGTGGTAGGGAGCCACTGGGGACGAACCCTATTGAAAATGGGCGAAATGGGGTCAAAGGTCAGGACACTGGAGTTGGATCCATTCTATTGCCCTTGTGCATCATAACTTACCAAAAAATATTTCGATTGCGACAAAACGTCATCATGTTGTTCCGAAGGTACAGTGAACCGGATCTGTTAAATATCAACGAAATGGGGTCAAAGGTCATTGCACAAAAGCAAGATTTATTCCACAGCCATTATTCTCATAACTTGCGTGAAACTGCTTCTATTGCGACAAAACTTTAGTATGTTATTCTTGAGGTGTACTGAACCGGTTCTGTTGAATATCATCGAAATGGGGTCAAAGGTCAGGGCACAGGAGCGAGATTTATTCCACAGCCATTATCATCATAACTTGAGTAATAATTTCTGGTATGTTGGAAAGCGTATCATAATCAATGCATTGCATGATTTTACTAACTTGTTATTAGTTTCCGTTTACTTGAAATAGAGATTCTCGTAAGTAAAACGCGATTTTTAGAAGAAATACACTATGGTATCAAAAGCATTCGGACACTACCAAATATTTGCTTAAGTGCAAAGAACGGTTGCACGGGAAGGTGCGCTGTGACTGGGGAGATACATACGTATACAAAGATGAGATGTGCTGTCGTGTTATCAGTAACTTTGAAGTGGATATGCCGCGTGGACGTGAACTTTCAGAGTTCCATCGTGGGCTCGTCAGGGTGTCATTTGAGTAACGTTTCCATAAGGAACATTGCAGCTAAACTAAACATACCAAAATCGACTGTAAGTGATGTCGCGAAGAGATGAAAGCAAGACGGTGCAACTACGGAAAAAAAAAACCTTTTCGGAAGGCCGAACAAACTGCCGAAACGCGGCAGAAGAGCCATGATAAGAAATATTAAAAATCGCGTTCTTCTTCTGCTGTTTCCATCGCTGCTGAAGTATGCTTGTAATGGCTCGGTTAGTACCATAACTATCCGCAGAGAATTGCACAGTGCGGGCTATTATGATAGATCAGCGGCACACATGCGACATGTCAGTACCGTGAGTGCGAAGCGCCGTTTAGAGTGGTGTGTCTCCCGTCGTTCCGGGACTGTGGGCAACTGGAAAGCTGTTCTTTAGAGTGATGCGTCACGCTTTTCACTCTTCCAATCCGTGTTTGGATTTGGCTACAGCCGGCGAACGATTTTCGTCGGACTGTGTTCTTCGAATTGTTAATTTCGGCGGAGGTTCCATCATGGTATGGAGTTGTTTTTCGTGAATGGGACTCGGCCCGTTGGTTATTATACCACAAACCATGAACTTTGAAGTGTATCTCGACGTTCTGGATAATTCTGCCCTACCAACAATGTGGCAGTATTATTGAAATGACCGTTGTCTCTTCCAACACGACTGAGCTCTCTGCCACACTGCACGGTGTGTGCAGGACTTGGTTCTTGAAAATGAGGTGGAATTATTATACTGGCTGGTTCAGAGTCCTGATCTTAATCCCATGGAACACTTCTGGGATGAACTGGAGCGACGGATGCAAAATCGACCAAAACAACTGTCTTCGCTTTCCACTCTGGCAGCAGGACGAATGGCGAGTCATTCCTGTCGAGACCTACTAGGTATTGGTTAATAGTATGCCTCGATATGTTGTCGCTGACATAGAACCTAAAGGTGGACCGACTAACTACTAATTGCGATAATATATCCATTTGTCCCAAAACATTGTGCTGTCCGATACTTTTGATAGTATAGTGTATGTCTTCCACGCCTCTGCGATATGTCCAACTAGCGAACACACTTTACGATAAGCTCAATGCCTTTTAGGCTAGTGTTTCCCTGCGAAGGATTAGACGCTCAGCAACCACTACGTCCTTAACAAAGTGGAGTTTGATGAAAATCCGATAAATCCAAAGATGCTTTCACGACATACGACCGCCTGCTGCCCGTTGCAACGGCTCTTTCTGTAGCCAGTGGCCTACGTTATTTTTGCCGAAACAATAGCACTCACAGCACTGAACGGTAAAGCCCCGTGCTTTCCGAAAGTTTTCAAACAAGTTCATTAATCTACATGCTATGTAGACCTTACTGTACTTCTTAACTATTTCTACTTTAAAGAACACTACCTAACCAAAAGCATTCGAACACTCCTTCTACCTCAATGAACTAGTCTGTCTTTAATAATGTGCATGAAAGTACCAGGCTGATTCAAAAGTTCGTCCCATTTTGAACAGCACATAATGTGGGCTTACATTTCTGTGCTAAACGCACGACATTGTCGACTAGGTGCTGTGATGACGTGGAACACACACGCCTGATGACGCGCGTTTGCCACCGAACCAGATTGCTTTATCAGGTGAGCAGAGAATGGGGTTCGGTAAATCTGCTGTTTCTGTACTCCTATGCCATTATTGGGAAAAAGTGCGGCAGCAGCGCTGAGAGAAACTTGTGCAGTTGAAGGCGAGGAAACAGTAGACAGCAGCACTACACGAAAATGATTTCGGCGGCTCAATGCTCGGTACACCAGTCTCAAAGATAGGCCGAAGACAGGGCGTCTAACGATCACCAGCACTGACATCCTGGTAGAAGCTGTGACAGCGAACCCCGATACCAGTACAAGACAACTAGCAACTAAGGTGGGGCCTTCCCAATCCACAATCGTTCATCCAACAGCCACCAACACTGACACCCTGGTAAAAGCTGTGACAGAGAATCGCGGTACCAGTACAAGACAACTGGGAACTGAAGTGGGGTCTTCCCAATTCACCATCGTTCATCCAACGACAACCAACACTGACACCCTGGTAGAAGATGTGACAGAGAACCCCGGTACCAGTACAAGACAACTGGGAACTGAAGTGGGGTCTTCCCAATCCACCATCGTTCATCCAACGACAACCAACACTGACACCATGGTAGAAGCTGTGACAGCGAAACCCAGTGTCAGTACACGACAATTAGCAGCTGAGTTGGAGTTTTCCCAATTCACCGTCGTTCGTCACTTGTGCCAGCTTGGTTTCTTCTCCAGCGCTATCGAACGGTTCCCCATGAATTAACACCCCAGCAGGGTGAAACAACGTGTCTCTGTCTGTCTCAGATTGTTTTGAAATACTTAGAATGATTGGTTTGGGCATCGTAAGTCACAGGTATTTAAAGCGGGGATATTCTTACTTTACTTTGCCTCTGAGAATCAGTGGCTAAGTTAGCATAGTGCAAACAGGGCGGTTCGAGGGAAAAATTAGGCTGTGCATTTAGTGGGATTGTGAGGGTCCTGTGCCCTGGGAACTCGTGTCAGATGATCTGGCTCTGGAAGAGAACCTCTATGCCAAACAACTGCAGCGAGCCATGATGCTCTGCGCCAACACTACCCAGTGCTCATCAATAGGAAGCAGGCGTTGCTGAAAGTTGGTAATGCCGCAAGTCACACCTCTAGAGTGGTCGGCCGAAAAATACAAGAATTGGAAGGGGTTTAGATCCTACCCCATCCTCCATACAGTCCTGAACTTGCCCCATCCGACAACTACCTGTTTCGCTGTATGGCCCATTCTCTACAAGGACGGAACCTCGCTATAGTGGTGGATCTGGAATCTGGCATCAGAGAGTGCCTGTTCTTGAAACCTGCCGAGTGCTTCCACCGTGGGATTATGGCTCTAATGGAACGTTGGCCAAATACTATTGGGACGTACTACAGATGTGAAAACTTGTGCCAAGACGACAAACCTGCAGCGAGACATTCTGTCCGCGTAGCTCAGTTGGGAGAGCGACTTACTCCGAAATGAGGGGCCACGGATTTGATGTCCGTCGCGGAAACATTGGTTCCTGATTGTGGAAAATGGATCCACTGGCCAATGGGTTCTTCGAAAAATGTGTGATGTTTGTTCCACACATTTTTTGAAATTAATTAAAACTTTTTACTTCGCTTTAAAGCCAAAAAAGAATTAAGAGGGAGATGATGTGACGTAGTACAGAGGTGAAAACATGTGCCAAGACGACAAACCTGCAGCGAGACATTCTATCCCTGTAGCTCAGTTGGGAGAGCGACTTACTCCGGAGTGAGGGGACACGAACAAACTGGTGTTTTTACACTATAGAAAACGACAGGCTGTACTTTGCACAATGAGGTGAGCGGGTATCGCTTTCTTTCATCACTAAACATTTCAGCTGCAAAGTCGACGAGATTTTGACCCACCCTGGTAAATTATGCTTGTTAAAAGCCTGAAGTCAAGGTGGCGCGTTGTAATTTCCGTACCCTGTGGCATGGAGATTAGGGATTTTAATAAGAGCTTTTAATGGCCTATGCCACCGGAGCAACATTTTTCCTTCTACAGTAATGCCATTGAACCTGTCAAAATCAAGCAGAGCAGACATCCGAATAGAAAAAGTGGCACAGGAACCAAAAAATGATCTGATAGTCCAAGAAACGAGATCATAAAGCCTGATGAGATACCTGGGGCAACAGAAGAGCACTTTATAAATATCATCAGCTCAGAAGGTTCGAAGGCAACGCATACTTCCAAAAAAATGCTCACTATTTCTACGTAGTTATATAGGTTTAACGTTCGTTGAGGATTTACAGAATGCAAACTCTAAGTTCGACCAATTTATTCTAAAAGAATTTTGGTGAGCAAGTAGGAAAAAGCCAAAGTCATTCTTTGCGGTTTTCAGATTGCGTGGTTGAATTTGGGAGAGGAAAATGCCTGGTTGTATATACAACGTTGTATACCTGGATGTTGAAGTGCCATCACTGAATGTGGGCCATCAGTGAAGTGTAGGGAGTTACAGTCTTAGTTTAATGCAAGACATAGCCCCTAGTTGCATGAATGAACAGCAAATGCCTTATGGGCACTAGATCAAAGATAGAAGGTGCTGTAAAACCTATGAAGTCGTTTTATGCGTTGTTGCAGTTGGATGGGCTACTTTGGGTGGGAGAAATTCCGGTTCAGGCTGTCTACATGGATGCTAAAGTTCCAAGACTGAAGTTGGAAGTCCAAGTGACAGGAACCTTGAATTCGAAATCACGTACTGGTATTTTAACTAACAGCAAACTGCTCGTACTTGGGCAGAACTGCGTATCTGTTGCCGTATACGTTTTAGCAGCATAATGGTCATGCTCATACTGAAGAGGTTCTCAATACATGGTTTACATCTGTCCGGTCAGCTCCAAATCCTGATAAGTATGTCTCTGAACACCATTGGAATGACCTGAAGCGTCTCATGAAGGTGAGATCAAAAGTATGCCGGCACCCTTTTGAGTAGTGGATTTGACCATATACGTCAAAGCCATAGCCCATACAGGTAAAACAAGACGCACTTAGCATGGCAATCATCATAGACAAGCATGAACAGTAGAATAAGCTGTACGGCAGAGCTCATTGACTTTCACCGGGGCACGGTCATGGGATGCCATCTTAGCAATAAGTCACTTCGGGAAATTTCTTCCTTGTTGCAGCTGCACCAATCAACTACAAGTGATGTTATTGTGAAGTGGAAGCGCCTATTAGCAACAAAAGCGCAATTGCTACCTGGCAGGCCACGTACAATGACAGTGTGTGACGTACCTGCCAGAAGGACGCACACGACATAAAGGCAAATAGGAATCAGAATAAAACGTCCGTGTAGCTCAATTGGTAGAGTGACTTATTCCGGAATGAGGGGATCCGGGTTCGAACCCCGGCGCGGATAAAAATGACGGAGAAATTTACTTCGTTATAATGGCGCCCGAACTATCCGGATGACCCGACCGTTCAAAATCTCGCAATGGTGTGATGTTCTTTCCACACCGCGAGAAAGGAAAAATAAGAGAATCCCTTCTCCAGCACTTCGAAAAAAAAAAAAAGGGGGGAGATGATGTAACGTACCAGGAGATGTGACGTACCTGCCAGAAGGACGCACACGACATAAAGGCAGATAGGAATCAGAATAAAATGTCCGCGTAGCTCAACTGGTAGAGCAACTTATTCCGGAATGAGGGGACCCGGGTTCGAATCCTGGCGCTGATAAAAATGACGGAGAAATTTACTTCGTTATAAGTGCGGTACCGCCAAGTGTCGAAGCAGATGGTGCGACAAATTCGCCTGTCCTCGGTTGCGACACTCATCATCGAGTTCCAAAATGCCCCTGGAAACATAGCCAGCAATATAATGGTTTGTGGAGAGCTGAAGTGAATGGGTTTCCATGGCTGAGCAGCCACATCCAAGGCTAACATCATTATGCTCATCATCAAGCGTCGGTTGGAGAGGTGGAAAGCTAGGGGTCTGTGGACACTGGAGCAATGGAAACGCGTTCTCCAGCGTGACGAACCACAATTCACCATCTAACAAACCGACGGACGTTTCTGGGTGTGGAAGTGTTCCAGCTGAACGGTACCTGCCAGACTGTGTTCTGCCAGCTGTGAAGTTTGATAGAGGAGGCATCATGCTCAGGGGTATTTTCATGTTTTAGGTTGGAAATCTTAAAGCTGCGGCCTACAACGACATTCTCGACAATTCTGTGCTTCCAACATTATGGCAACAGTTCGGTGGAGGCACTTTTTTAAGCCAACAATACAATGCCTTCGTCCACAAAGCAAGGTCCGTGCAAGAACGGTTTGATGAAATGGATGTGAAAGAACTTCAACGGGGATCTGTGCGGGCATGCATAAATCCCCATCTCAACCCCAGGGAACACTTTTAGGATGAATTGGAACGCCGACTGCGAACTAGACCGGATCGCCCGACATCCGTGACCTTGCTGACTACTGCTCTTATAGCAGAATAGAAGGTAATTCCCAAAGCAACGTAGCAAAATCTAGTGGAAAGCTTTCCCGGCAAAGCGGAGATTGTGACAATAGTAAAGGGTGGGCCAAATGGATATTAATTCCTATCCTATTACAGGAAGTTTGTGGATATGCAAAGGTCCGGATACTTTTGATAAGCTAGTATACACTGAAGAACAATTGAATTAGAGATACCCATCTAGTAACGTGTAGCACCACCTTTCGTCCTGATGACGGCGGCGATTCGTCTCGGCATGGACTCGACAAGACACTGGAAGCGTTGGGAAGCCATACGGATCCACTACCCCTGAGCAAGCTCCCACAGTTCACGAAGACTTGGTGGAGGGGGTCAGAGCCTCGAAGATCTCTATCGATGGCATTCCAGATGTGCTAAATGGGATTGAAGTCAGGTGACCTAGCTGGCCAAGAAAGCGAGGTCACGTCGGTGGAGTGTTCATCCAACCATTCGAATACAATTCGAGAGCGATGGCACGGTGCATTGTCTTGTTGCAGGATGAGGTCCCCAGTGGGATGTTGAAGACGCACAAACGGAAGCAAATGGTCGTCCAGGATATCGCTGTAACGTTGACCTGTGAGGGACGATGTCACACGTACCAGGGGTCCCATTTCAGTCCACGTAAACAGTCCCCAGACGAGAATGCCACCCCCACCAGCTTGAAGAGTACCCTGCTGGCAAGAAGGATCCATCGCTTCATGTGGTTTGCGCCCTACTCGCATCCTGCCATCCGCATGTACCAACGTGAATCTCGACTCATCCGTCCAGGCAACATTTTTCCACATGTCTAGGGTCCAGTGGCGATGTTCCCGCCCCCATGCTAATCTTTGCACCATGTGATGTGCGGTCAGCAGCGGTACCCTCGTGGTACGATGACTTCTGTACCCCATAGCGAGGAGATGGTTCTGGATGGTGTGGCTGCTTACACGTTTTTGTGCACCAGCGTTAAATTGTCGAGGGATTTCTTGTACTGTGGCCCATCTATCCGCTGTTACAATGCGAGCTAGCCGTCGATGACCCCGGTCAACCACACGCTGTTGTCCACGGCAGTTGGCCCTTGCAGGGATGGTTTTACCGGATTCGATGTACTCACGGTCCACTCGTGACACAGTGGCTCGTGAAAATCCCAATGCCTGCGTGACTTACGAGATGGAGTGACCCATTTGTCGGGCCCCGACAATTTGCCCACGATCAAATGCGCTTAGATCCTTCGTCTTACCCATACTGCGTCCGACTCTTACTGATTCCCGTTGCATCACTCCTTATATTGTCAGATCACTGCATACGTCATGTCGTTTCCGTTTGCAGGGCCGCCCACAGCGCCACATTTGCATAACGCCAGCTGTCTCTAATTCAATTGCTCTTCAGTGTATATCTAAGCCTTCCCAGCAGAGTGAAGGCTGTGATAGCAGAAAATGGTGGACCAGCTGGATATTAATTCTTTTCCTATTACAGGAAGTTTGTGGAATGGCAAGAGTCCGGATACTTTTGATCAGATAGTGTGCATTAATATCGGTTGGTTTGTAGGACGAAACATAAAACGTGTAGTTTGCATTTTATCATTAATTTGATTGAAGTTAATCCTAGGAGGACTAACGCTCTTATTGAAACCAACGACGGTTCCGCCCAGTATTGGTTTCTGTAGTATGTAACACTTTTTCCTTGTCTTGGTATCGTATGTAAATTTCATTTGCTCTTCATTTTCACCATAAACTCGCAAAAATTATTTGCATTGATTAAAAATGAGGAAATTATATAAATGTTGCTATTAAATGCTATAAATATTGCCCTAGGTCTCCTTTTAATAATATAAGAATAGGTAAATTTCGGTTACCTCATCGCATTAGGAATACATATATATTTCCCAATCAGAATAAGCTGACCATCCGTTTGACAGTTTCAGATGATAATGGTACATCCTCTTCAGGATGAATGTCCTGTTTACCCAAACAGATGAAAGATTAAACTTTTTTCAGTATTCTGCAGAACCTGTTTTCTGGAGCATCTTCTGCCGCTTCCAAAAAAGATACCCGCTACAAGATAGGCGGAAAACCTGAGAAGCAGTGCCACACATGTCTTCTTTCTCGAACCAGAAAATATGGTTTTCTTTACGAAATAGCTTCTGAGTATGCATAAATTCCAAACTCGTTTCACTTTTGGAATACAGTTTTCACCTTTGCTCCCCAGACGGCACTAAATCTTCTTTTTTTTTTTTTTTTTTTTTTTCAGAACAGGACGTATCTGAATAAGAAAAAAATTCTGGACTCAAAGTTTACTCTCAGTTTGAGCATACTGTAAGAGTTAGATTACTCTTCACATTTTTATCATCGCCTTCCCAGTCATTGTAAATAAAATTAACCAAGAGAAACTATCATAGTATTTATGCATTATACACTTTGCCTTTCCTGATCAATTCGCCGCTAAAAATGAAACAAAAAACTTTAACACACTTCTTTTTGCAAATAAAAATATGTACACCTAAAGACTGTGTTTTGATCTTTTTATGGTTATTTCCTAACATACTCTAATTTTTTTTTTTTTTTAAGTTTAAAAATCTTACCTTTTCTTAAAAGAAGATGAAGTACGTTTTATGGTGAATCAGGAAAAATGTAAGCATGAATTCGAACCGTTACTTTATATGAATGTAGTATCTATATCATACAGTGAAATCTCGATAGAACGTTTATACATGTTACAATGAAAGTACAGTACGCTGAAAATGAAGAATAAGGAGTACATCAAGAGAAAAGAAAGATAATAGAAAAGAATATATTTTACCAACCACTTTGTGCTTCAAAAATAAACAAAAAGATTCTTCATTTCTTCGTCTCTTTCTTTCAGAACATGATGAAAACTTTTTTACGCATCTTTATAACGAAATCTAAAGGATTCACATACTCATAACATTCTTTAAGATGACATTCTAAAGTTTTGCTATAAGACAAGATAAGATTAAAGAGTGGATATATGCATGGGCACCCATAGCTTATTTTTCAGGAGGAGACAAACAGAAATTTAAACTACAGAGGGCGGGTCGAAAGTTTTGCTATATTTCGGTCACTTTATGCCTTCATACGTACCTTTACGAGGAAAGTTGACTAACATTCAAAGTACAGGCCTTCGTCTTGCACCGTCGTTAGCCATCTGTCTGCCAGTTCTTCGATTTCGCAGCGGTGCCAGTTCTTCGATTTCGCAGCGGTGCCAGTTCTTCGATTCCGCGGCGGTGCCAGTTCTTCGATTCCGCGGCGGTGCCAGTTCTTCGATTTCGCGGCGGTGCCAGTTCTTCGAATCCGCGGCGGTGCCAGTTCTTCGATTCCGCGGAGGTACCAGTTCTTCGATTCCGCGGCGGTGCCAGTTCTTCGATTCCACGGCGGTGCCAGTTCTTCGATTCCACGGCGGTGCCAGTTCTTGTCCTTCGAGGCGAAAAACTCCTTCACCGCTGCTGCCACCTTCTCCTGGTTGTTGAAGTGCCGCCCCCAAAGGAAGTCAGCCATGGACCGGAACGAGTAATAATCGTACGGGGCAAGGTCAGGACTATATGCTGGGTGTGGCATCAGTTCGATGCCCTCAAGTTTCTGCAGTTTTTCCCGGGTCGTTCGAACGGTATGAGGTCGAGCATTGTCCTGCTGTAGGAGAGCGCGCTTTCCGTTCACATGTGCCGGGTACTTCTCCTCCAAAAGGCATACATCCGTTCCAGCTGTTCAGAGTAGAGGTCGTCGTTGATGGTTCGACCGTATGTAAAAAATTCGTAATAAATTATCCCCTCGAAATTCCACCAGACCTTGTGCCCGAAGCGCCCACGTTTGGCAACAGGTTCAGGATGCTGGCCCGGGCTCAACCACTGCCGTTGTGTGTTAGGATTACGGGAAAAGACCCACTTTTCATCGCACGTAACAATTCTCTTAACAAAACGTACATCGCGCGGGGGTTTTCTAGGAGTTTCGTGCATACTTCCACTCGGCGGTTTGCTTCAGCTGGTGTCAGTTCGTGAGAGACAATGCGGCAGCTCCTGTAGACCTTTCCGAGGTCCTGAAGGAGACGAACTACGGTGGTCTGTGATACGCTCAACTCGCCTGATAATCTTCGAGTGCTGGTTGTTCGATTTGCCTCTACGGTCTGGCGCACGGCCCCCGAATCCACGGTTCGCGGCCTACCTGATCGTCGAGGTTTCTGTCACCTGAGTGAAATTTCTTGAACCATTTGGTTGCGGTGCTGTGTTCCACGCAGCCTTCCCCTTTCGCACGACAAATGTTTCGTGTTACTTGAGCAGCGTTATGGCCGATTTCAAACTCGTAAAGCAAAAGTTCCCTAATTAGCCGGTTGTGGCTGTTCATCTTTTAGGCGTCCCAACCACAGACAGAACGACGACATGCAATGCTATTCACAGCAACGACTACCACTTTATAATATATCCCTTTCGACTGACTGCAGTGCGCGACTTGAACTAGTTTAAACACGTGACATACTCGCCGCAGCACATGCGTTTACGCAAATATTGCAAAACTTTTGACTCACCCTCTGTAAAAATAACACACACAAACACCATATGCAAATTACCCTATGCCTTCTTGTTATCTATTAACTGTTTTCATCACACAAATTTAATTGGAAACCAGAAGATCCAAAACCTACATAAAAAAAAAAAAAGATGGATAAATGAAAATAAACAGCATGTTAGGACAATAAGGAAATTCCTTTGTCGTTGTTTAGATAATTTCCGACACTTGTGGCACATGCGCCCGGAAAGCCCAGAGGGTCATCAACAATTAAAAAAAATACTCTGAAGACAAATTTCTGGAAAACATTTCGAGATATCTGTATCCAGCGGTAATTAGCTGTTGTAGAGGATAATATATTTTTCGTTTATTCGCCTTTCACACTTTTACGTACTGTAAGCGCGTACAATGTTCTACAACATACAATGGGAAAATTCGTTATTACTTTCTACTGTAAATTTTCGCTTCTACGGGAAATTCCCGCCGTTTCTCCTATTTTTACCCAATACACAAGCATCGAGAAGTTCTTCCGAAAAACTAGCAATTAGAATCAGTGTTATCGCGAAAATCTCTGTAGTAGTCCAAGGACAGAAGGGGGATAATAATGTTTCCAGGTGAGGACAAATGATTCACTATATGGGCACCCATGTATATATATGTCCTCAAAGTTAGATCACTGCGAATTTTGGCTGTTAACATCGTGGAAGATGAAGAATAAAGAATTTTGGCTGTTAACATCGTGGAAGATGAAGAATAAAGAATTTTGGCTGTTAACATCGTGGAAAATGAAGGATAAAGATTTTTGGCAATGAAAGTATGCATCCTGTAATCATCTCTCTGAATCAGCACTCTAAAAGTAGTCTTTAGGAGCAGGCCAGAATTTGAGATTTTATTTCAGCGCATTTGTGGAGACCAGTGGCGCACCCACGGGGAGCGCGATGCCCCCTGGGCTGACAGGGCGGAAAATTATTACGTCGAAGTTTGAAACAAAAAACCACGATACACGATCCACATATACTTCTTAATCATGTGCAGTATAATTATAACATAAAATAATCATAAGGGAGTAGTTCTGTTAAATAAATTTAGAAAAATCTAACCAGCAAAAGAATTTCATCTACTGCTTCTTCTAATCATTTAACTTTCTTGTACTGTAAAATTACTAGTAACTAGATAAGAATAAATATACAAAATTCAACCTCCTTCTTAATTGTTATGGCACCTGACTATTTTTCCCGATAAATTTAGGGGGTCACTCCCACCTTGAGAAAATTCTGTGCGCCAGGAAACATGCCTTCCCCCCCCCCCCACACACACACCCACCTAGAAATTTCTGGATGCGCTACCGGTGGAGACCAGAAAGTATTATGGGTTCTAAATTTCCAAGTTCTAATGGGTTTTTTTAAGATTTTGATAGATTGTCTAGTGTTTGTAGCAGGGTTTTAAAAAACCCGTGTATTTTTGAAAAAGCCCATCCCAGTTGGGTTTTATTGGGCTTTTCGGAGTTCTTTTTTACAGGTTAACATGGTTCCTCAATATTTAAGCATTGATAGGCTAGTTATACATACATATAAATTGCATTTAAATGGGGACAAAGCAGGTAGTTTTTTGCTTTTAAAATAATTCCTCAAATATTGTATTTTAAAATCTTTGCCAAAATCAATGCAGATTTGCTGGAATATCTTACTATAATTTTAAAAGCTTAACTTAGAAAGTTCTGAACACCAATTAGGGCAAAATTTTGTACCTGAATTTACATTAACAAATAATTGGGCATTCATCAACCTGTTTTGACAAATCCATCTACCTGTTTTGACTCTTGATTTGTGTTACCTGTTTTGACTGTTGAACGCTGTTTACAGTACACCCAAGCTTTTCATAGACTGATTTCAAATATTAAGTGCTTTATAGATTGTCCAGTATGTTTGAAATGACTTGGAGGAGGAAGCATACCATAAAAAGCAATCAACTTCCTAGAGCAAAAAGAAATTGTGATATTGCTCTGAAAATAAAAATTAAAAAAATAAAATAAAACCCACCTTGGAGAGGGTTTTATTGTTTGTTTGTTTTAAAAAACAACCCCTCCTGGGTTTTTGGGGCGGGTGCGTTTTTTACAAACCCTGGTTTATAGGCACGTTCTGAATCTCTTTCAGAACAAATTAATGTACATGATTCTTTACATGTGATTCATTTACAGATGAAAGCGCAAATTAAAGCAAAGCAAGCGAAAACATCTTAAGTCGGGGTCTATGAAATGTACAGTTTCATAAAAAGTGTGTTTATATTTAGATGACTTCTAATGCAGTACAAGTCAAAAAATACTTTTCTTGAAAACATATGCTGTTGTGGTGTACGTTCTATCGAGATTTCTCTGCAGCATGAGCTGAAAATTAAAGTCTAGTGCTTTTTCCCACTGGCAACAAGTTTGAATCTCCCTTCGGAAGCGAAGTATTGAACGGGGCTACTCAGCAATGATGCTGCAAGTCTAACGGTCAGCATAGCACAAGTTAGTTGATCACGAGGTCATCACAGAATCTGTGATAAAGTTAATATGCATGCAATTAAAGATTTCAGAATGAGGAGGAAGAAAAAAAAATGACTTACCTCCTGGCCTGGTCCTCCCCTCCGTGGACTATTTGTCTCTATGCGGAGATAGGAGGGCTTCCTCCGGAGGGGTAGGCACACCCAGCACGGTGGATGTCACCATCCTCGGTCCTACTACTTACTGCGGGTAATCCTTGTCTCTGCGGGTGGGGGAGGGGGTTGGGGCCGGCTCGTGGGAACTTGTGCGTGTGTGTTTGCTGGTGCCCCCAGGTCTCCCTCCCCGCACCTTACCACTCGAAGCCCGCTAGAAACTTGAAAATTTCCACCGCGTTTCTCGGTCCCTAAGCCGCCGCTGACATGGCCACTCGCCGCCGGCGGCCCTCAGCCGCCTCCGCGGAGCGCAGTTGTCGCCTACGTCACGTCGGATGCCGTCGCGCAGTCTCCGAAATAACGCGCGCACACACAGCAGCGACTACGTGAGTTCGGGGGATGGTCACCTACGCACACCACACAACACCCGTTTGTAAATGATGCGAGTTCAGGTAAGGCAATATCAGTCAGAGCACAGGTAGTGTCTTCTCAACTGCACTAGTTCACTAATCTTTTGAGTTCTTCCTCCTGCGACGACCAGAACTAATTAATTTGGCATTTCAGTCTCAATGATAGAACGGAAATCTCTGTCCACACCTCTCGGCAATCACTTTAATAACACATATTTATCAGTCTCAAAATGCTGTAAGAACTCAGTACATTTTCATCTGAAAATACTTCGAGACTAAATTCCTTTCTAATTAGAACTCTAGTTAAATATTTGGATAATAGCCGTGGTGATAAATTGTAGAGTTCGAGAGCGCTCAAGAAGTAGTTTGCAAACATCCATTCAGATCAGACATCCTGGTGCACTCAAGAGGGGAAAATTTTAAGTCGAAATTTAAATTCTATACGAATTAGTTATCAAAAGCGACGAGTCATTCAAAAATTTTAGCAATTACTTCATCATTGCCTTTAGCAAAAGGAGAAAGAGTCTGAAAAACGTTGCGCAGAATTTTTTTAGCTCTGAAGAAATAGTCTCTCCAATGAATGAAATTTACAAAGTTGGAATCAGTTCTTCATTTCAGAGAAGATCTATTTTGGAAAGCAAGCTTGAAAAAGCTCTTGCATTCATACTATTCCGTACAGTTTCCGACTTCTTTCTTTCGAACGAAAAGAAGCCGACGCACTATAGAGAGAGTTGTAGGAATTAGGTCATAAGTTTACATCAATTTCTCCACAAGAAAAAATCTAATTGAGAATTTTAGCTTCATCTTGCGCTAATATATCATGCTGAGAACAGCAAAATATTAAATCGTGTATAGGGAATGAAGTATCTCCGACTTTTGTGAGATTTAACACGCCCCAAATATGCCATAAGTTCTTCAAGTACGGGGGGCTTTTGCAGTTGCGAGAAATTTCCGCAAGTAAGTGCCGCATAACTCATTTTTTGAAAAAGGCGTTGCAACTTTGCTTACAAAGTCTTCCCTGAAGAGAGAGGGTAGCCGAGAGATGATGGAACGTGAGTGGAGATATTCCTTACAGAGAGTGGTGGTGTACATCAGCATTTCTTCCAAAAGGGCACTGAACTCGGCGGAGAGCCGCGATCAAACTATCCGTAGCGCTGACGGGATCTTCTCCTTCGCTTCTACGGTTGGTGATCATCCCCTGAATCACAATGGGCGAGACCTCAGATCGATGGCTACGTCCTTCAGCCTAGGCCTAGCTTGCCTCCCACCCCTTATTCCCCTCCATCCTCTTTCATCATTGATTGGTGAGCACCTGCTCAAAGGATAGGGGAAGGGAAAGAGGGGTGTAGTGGGAGTGAAGGGTGGAGGAAGAAGGCACGAGTTTAAGCTTTCACAACGCTGCGCGTAGTACCTGATGACGTAAGAGATGATTAGCAGCAGTAGTAGTAGTTGTCCTCGTAGAGAGCCTTCGTAGTAGTACTGGTGTGTGTGTATGTGTATGCGTGTGTGTGTGTGTGTGTGTGTGTGTGTGTGTGTTCGCGTGAACCGGTGTATTTCTCTTATTTTCATTCATAAATGGAATGCTGTTGTAAAACACACTTTAGGTTGAGACTACAAACTTCGCTACACATCACGGAAGATATTATGACAATTTCCAGTCTCTTACCCATCCGTTGGCTTTCCAATAGCAGCTATGCTGAATTTCAAGTGAATAAAATTTATCGCAGATAATCCGTCATGTACTCTAATACACCTTAAATTTAGCCAAATTTAAAAGACATTTTTAGAAAGTACAACAGATACGCGTATTTAGCAAAAGCAAATAATTCAGAGGTTTTGGGAGCTCACATATTATCTTGTGATTCCTAGACAGAAACGACGCTAAGTGGCGTTGGTGAAAGTTTCTTGGGTTTCGTGGATTCGTGTTTCGGTGAAAGCCTCACAGGGAAAAAAAGAGTCCAAATGGGAATTATACACTGAAGAGCAGAAACATTTCAACCAATGGAGCCAAAATGATAAAACCAAAAGAGCCAAAACATTATATGCAAATCGAAGCAACTGTAGGTAATTTCTTTTTGTTTGGCTGTTCAACGACCACCGTGAACAACTCGACGGACTATAAGAAGTCGTCTGTCCCTAATTTAGGGCCAATCGTTTCAGAGAAGGGAGAGAGCTAGTGCCATAAGACAAACACAGCATCCACACCTCACCGGGATTCCAAACCGGACCCATCTCAGACGAATGGTCAGAAGCCAGCCATAGGGATAGCCAAATTTCAAAGACATTTTTAGAAATGCAAATTAAATTCAGCCAAATTTAAAAGGCCCTTTTAAAAAGTACAACAGATACGTATTTAACAAAGCCAAACAATGCAGAGTTTTTTTGGTTTTTTTTTATTGGAGGTTTAACGACCACCGTGAGCAACTCAATGGGCTATAAGCAGTCGCCCGTCCCTAATTTAGGGTCACTGGTTCCAGGGAAGGAGAGAGAGCCAGTGCCGTAAGACAAACACAACATCCATGCCTGACCGGGATTCGAACCCGGACCCCTTACGGACGAATGAACAGAGGGCAGCGCCTTAGACCACTGCGCCACCGGGGCGGCACAGAGGTTTTGAGAGCTCACATATCTTCTTCTGATTCCCAGATAAAAACGACGCTAAGTGGCGTAGGCGAAAGTTTCGTGGGATTCATGGTTCCATATACAGGATTACAAGGAAGTCCGCCGCCTCGGTGGTGCAGTGGTCTAAGCGATGGCCTCTGATCATTCGTCCGAAAAGAGCCCGTGTTCGAATCTCGGTGAGGCATGGATGTTGTATTTGTCTTACGGCACAGGCTCTCTCCCTTCCCTGGAACCAGTGACCCTAAATCAGGGACGGGCGACTGCTTATAGCCCATTTAGTTGCTCATGGTGGTCGTTAAACTTCCAATCAAACAAAAAAGGAAAGTCCTTGGTCAGCCCAATATCTCACGAACTTTGGCAGTTAGCGATTTACTTCTTGTGCAGTTGTATAGGAAACCCCCTATGGCGCACACAATAATACCACGTGGGACCCCCCCCTTTGGGGATGAGAGGGCTATCGCACCCTTTGCAGATAGGGCAAAAAAGTAAATTACAAACTTGTTCAGCGAGGCAAAAATAGCGTAGCCTCAGTTCCCCTAATTCCCGTTTGCCCTAAACACGTTTACCCCAATCGCATTTCCCCAAATTCCCATTTCCCCTAATTTCGTTTGCCCTAATGTCGTTTCCCCTAGATCTCGTATCCCCTAATCCAAGTTTACCCTAAACACGTTTGTCCGTATCAAAGTTTCCTTTATCAAGGTTGCTCTAATTCTCCCTTGCCTTGATTCACGTTTTCCTAAATTTATGTTTTCCCTAATTCATGTTTGTCCTGATTTCCATTAAGCGAAATAAAACCTATCCTTTATCGTCAAAATTCAGGAAAAAAATCGTTGTGTAACGTTAATAATTTTTTTTTATTGTCAAATTCAGGAAAATATATGTATATTTAATCATCATCATCAACCATTATCAGTCCACTGCTGGATGAAGATCTCACCAGGTTTCTTCCACAACGATGTGTCTTGACCCAGTCTCTTCCATGTCACTCCCACATGCTTTCGAATTTCATCCACCCATCTCCCTTGTGGTCTTCTGGTACTTTTTCTGTCCTTTGGAAATCAGTCTAGAATTTCGGTTTTCCATAGGTGGTCATTTCCTCTGGCCTTTTTAGGGATTTCACTCTGATCATGATATCCTCCACTCTTGTCATTTTCTTTATCCATGAGTTCCTCTTCTCACCTCTCCTGGTTACACCAAGCATGCATTTTTCAGTTATCTGCAGTCTTTGTATGTCTTTTTTATTACGCTTTCCAACAGTAGGTTGAAGAAGCGTATATGCTCCAGCTTTGTCCGTCCGTCTGTCCGTCCGTCTGTCGGCACGATAACTCGCGTAAAAATGGTTCGATTTCGATGAAATTTTAGTATGTGGTAAGGGACCACCTGGGGACGAACCCTATAGAAAATGGATGAAGTGGGGTCAAAGGTCACGGCATAGGAGTGGGATCCATTCCATTGCCCTTATGCGTCATAACTTGCGTAAATATGGCTCGCTTTCGATGACATTTTAGCATGTGGTAGAGAACCACCTGGGGACGAACCCTATTGAAAATGGACGAAATGGGGTCAAAGGTCAGGACATAGGATCGGAATCCATTCCATCGCCCTTATCCCATACTACATGTATTAAAGGAGCACTTCTTGTATGTATGTAAATTTATTTTTGAAAACGGCACTAAGGATTTTGATGAAAGTCGTTAACCTACCGTTTTCTGGTACTAGAAATCGATTTAGTTTGATCTCGACTTTAGGAAAATTCGTTTAGTGGGTTAAATAACCAACCTGAATTACTACGTTTTTACTGTCATGGCGTCGTCCCATTAATGTTACCCATGCTTAGAAATCTTATGGCGTCACAATCTCGCGCTTGATATGTTGGCGGGCGGTCACGCCATGTGTCTAATTACGTCACGCGTTGTGTGTGGATCCTATTAAAGTTTTATGACGCCACACTCTTTCGAGCAGATGGTCGCGATTCCCATCTGCCTCATTACGTCACGCGTTGTGTGCGTATGTCCGGCCGCACGATAACTCGCGTAAAAATCGTTCGATTTCGATGAACTTTTAGTATGTGGAAGGGGATCACCTGGGAAGGAACCCTATTGAAAGTGAACGAAATGGGGTCAAAGGTTAGGACATAGGATCGGGATCTATTCCACTGCTCTTATGCGTCATAACTAACGTAAAAGAGGTTCGATTTCGATTAAATTTTAGTATGTGGTAGGGGACCATCTGGGGACAAGCCCTATTGAAAATGGGCGAAATGGGGTCAAAGGTCAGGACATAGGAGAGAAATAACTTCCATCGCCATTATGCGTCATAACTTACGTAAAAATTCTTCGATTTGGATGAAATGTTAGTATGTTGTAGAAGCCTGCCTGTAAAATAGGCGAAATGGGGTCAACGAATCCTATTGAAAATGGGCGAAAAGGGGTCAAAGGTTAGGACACAAGAGCGGAATCTATTCCATAGCCCTTATGCATCATGACTTACGTAAAAATGCTTCCATTGCGACAAAACTTTATCATGTTATTTCGGAGGTATACTGAACCGGTTCTGTAGAATATCATCGAAATGGAATCAAAGATCAGGTCAGAGGACCGAGATTTATTCCACAGCCATTATCCTCATAACTTGAGTAATGATTTCTGGTATATTTGGAAAGCGTATTATAATCAACGCATTGCATGATTTTACTAACCTGTTTTGTTAAGGTCCACGTCTCTGCTCCGTACGCAATCACTGGAAGGATGCATTGATTAAACACTTTTTTAAGAAATAATGGCATATTGCTCTTGAAAGTTGTATTGTTTTTTCCAAAAGCACTCCATCCAAACAGGTGTGCGCCACGGGCATTTGCCGCCCCTTGTACGAGAATATTTTTCAATTTTTATTCATTTTTACACGAAATAAATACCTTTAGCAGCATCATTTTCTCTTTCCCGTAAATTAAAGTTTTCATAAAACACAGGTCTCATATAAAACTAAAAGAAAAAAAAATCTGTAAAGCACTAGTTCAGTTGACGCTTTGAATAATCCAAGAAGTCAGCTTCCTCTCTGTCAATTTACACAAGTCCGCTTTACCAGTAAAAGAAAGTCTTGTCATATACGATTATAGACATATTACAGCTTCTTTCTTGGAGGGGGCAATTGTTACATATATATACTAGCAGTGCCCACGGCTTCGCTCGTGGTGAAGATATCACTGAAAAACAGGGCTATGATAACACGTGTAATGCGATCCATCCATAAGAATCTCATAGCAACCGATGGAGGAAATTGGTTGAAAGATTAAATGGTCGGCAGTTAGTTTTTCAAGTGAAAGAAAATTATAATTAATTTTTACATAAATTCAAGAACATAATTTTTATTTTATTTTTCGAAAATAATTCCTAATGCACGTATAACCTTCTTTGTCCCGTTTCCAGTCGTTATCGAAATAAATTGATCGTCTGAACTGCCGATCCTTGATAAGCCGACGTACAACTGCCCGTGCGAGAAACATTCTGCGGGCATATGCTAACGCAGGTAAAATGTCGGGGGAGGAGGGGGATAATGCCGAAAATATAAAATATAAAGAATTTTTGGTCTGATTCGGAGATTTTCAGCGTTTACGAATTACACCTCTACAAATTTCTGCGGGCTTCTGCTATCGCAGGAAATCTGTCTGCCGGAGGCAGTGAGGGGGGGAATGCCGAAAACATAAAGATTTCTGTTCCAATCGGGGGATTTTCAGCGTTCACAAATTGGAGCTCAACAAATCATCTGAGGGCACGTGCAACGGTAGGAAACCTGTCGGGAGCTCAGACCCCCCCACACACACACCAGTTTCTAGCGTTAGCACATTCCCGGAGAGAGTTTGTACTGTGTAAAAGCCGAAAATCTCCCAACTGGGCTGCAAATTCTTTTTATTTTATTTTATTTTTTGTTTTTACCTCCCACCCAAGTTTCCTGCGTTAGCACATGCCAGCAGAAAATTTGTTGACTTGTAGCGTGTAAACGCTGAAAATCTCCCGATTGGGCTACAAACTCTTTACTCTTTATTTTTTCGATATTAAGCCCCCCACCTCTCCCCCGACAGGTTTCCAGCATTTGCACATGCCCTCAGGTAATTTGTAGAGTTGTAGTTTGCAAACGTTGAAAATCTCCGGATAGGACCAGAAATCCTTTATGTTTTATATTATTGGTATAAAGCCCCCCTCCCTCCGGACATACTTCCTGCGTTTGCAGATAATTTTTTGAGCTGTAGTTTTTAAACAGTGAAATTCTCCTTTTGAGTTGTAGATTGTAAACATTTTTTTTATAAAGAATTACATTAAATACCGCAGTCAAAAACATACGACCTTACGGACTCTTTATGCGATTCAGATAACCAACCTCTGGGGACGTGGCCACGAAGCGGTCGAAAACGCAGTTTTTATATGACCCCTTAATTGTGGCCAGTTCTCCTACACCCAATCAGAGATGGTGGTAATTGAGAAAACATTCAATTGGGACAAACTGACGTCTACTATTAAGGTGGAACTGAATTAGCAAAAGGCATTTCCACGGCTCATATTTAGTCTCGTACGGGGGGTCTGGTACGCTAAGAACTCTTAAAAAGCGGGCCTTCTGCATTCACAATCAAGCGAATGCATTACATTACTATTTCTTGCTTTAATAAAAGTTTAGCGCGATGTAGTACTTTATCTGTGAGGGGGGGGTTGACGGATACAATGGCTGCGTTAAGGGCTATCCAAATAATTGTAATAACCACGTGCACTTCTGTGCACATTTGCTGGCATGGAGGTCGTCATCATCAACAGGAAGGGAAAGAATAATTCTCTTCAGATAACAAGACCCACCGTTTCATTTCGGCATGGAGGTCGTCATCATCAACAGGAAGGGAAAGAATAATTCTCTTCAGATAACAAGACCCACCATTTCATTTCGGTAAACAAAAATTAGGCAAACGCGAATTAGGGAAAACTTGATACGGGCAAACATGTTTAGGGCAAACGTGATTATGGGAAACGAGATTTAGGGGAAACGGGATTAGGGGAAATGGGAATTCGGGTAAAAGCGATTTCGGGAAAACGCGATTTGGGTAAACGTGTTTAGGGCAAAAGGGAATTAGGGAAACGAAATTAGGGGAAATGGGAATTCGGGTAAAAGCGATTTCGGGGAAACGCAATTGGGGCAAACGGGAATTAGGGGAAACGGATTAGGGTAAACGGGTGTTCGCCGCAAAAATAGTACATAAATGTTTTTGTTCCATAACAAAAGATGGAAGGGGACCAGGAATGTGGCCCCAAGAAAATCACAATATCCGGAAGCAACAACTGAGTATTTAGACAAAGCTACAAGATGTGAATGCATAAACTGTAGATATTTTATTAATTTAGAAAATACAGTTTACATGTTCGCGTACTCAAAATGTTGCCCTTCAGCAACGATGCATGCCTGCAAGCATTCTGCGAGCTGATCCTGCATGCGTTGCAGCATATCCCCATCAACAGAGGCACAGGCGGATGTTATACGCCTTTGCAGATCTGCTACATTTAGCGGTGCTATTTCATACACCTGTGATTTAAGATGACCCCTAAAGGAAAAAGTCCAGAAGGCTGAAAAGGTCTGGTAAGCGTGGAGGCCATGCTACGGGACCTTCTGGTCCCATCCATCTCTGGTAAAGCACATCCTTTAGCCTAGTGATGTGCAAAAATTACTCATAAATCGACTACGTTATTCGTGAACCGAGTAGTTATTCGGAAACCGAATACAGTACTTTATTTGTTAAGAGAAAACAGTATTCGGAAACGGAATACAATATTCAGAAACCGAATTGGTAATCCGGAAACCAAATGAATGACCCCTGAAGCTCAGGACTTCGATTCAGTGGTGTCCCTTTCCATCACAGTAGTTAGGCCCCTGGAGTCTATGACGTTACCGCACAGCACAGTGATTAAGCGACGGTACCTCAAGACTATACTTCGCCAGCTTTTTATAGCGTCGAACGCAACCTGTGCGGTGGCGGTCATAATGTCGACGGTCAAAATGTCGACAGTCAAAATGTCATCATAATGTCGACAGGGTCATAATGTCGACAGTTCAAAATGTCGACACGGTCATACTGTCGACAGTTAAAATGCCGACACGGTCATAATGTCGACACTCAAAATGTCGACACGGTCATAATGTCGATACTTAAAATGCCGACAGGGTCCAGAAAATGTCCGCATAATACTCTAACTTAGAGCGTAGACGATTCTTGGAAGGGATCGGAACCCGGGGTCAAAGGGCCCCCATACAAAATTTTCGTAAAATCTACAGTTTTCAATTTAGAACCACCAAATTTGGTATACTGTCTCATGGTGCTCTAACTTAGACCGTGGACTGTTTTTCCAAGGGGTCGGGACCCGGGTTCGAGGGTCCCTCATACAAAAGTTTTGTAAAATCTACAGTTTTCAATTAAGTACCACCAAATTTGGTATACTATCTCATGGTATTCCAACTTTGTCCGTAGACCATTTTTCCAAGGGGTCTGGGCCCGGAGTCAAGGGGTTCCCATACAAATTTTCGTAAAATCTACAGTTTTCAATTCAGAACCACCAAATTTGGTATACTATCTCGTGTTACTCTAACTTTGACCGTAGACTGTTTTTGGAAGGGGTCGGGCCCGAGTTCAAGGGGGGCCCATACGAAATTTTTGTAAAATCTACAGTTTTCAATTTAGAACCACCAAATTTGGTACACTCTCTCATTGTACTCTAACTTAGACCGTTTTGGGAAGAGGTCGGAGCCCGGGGTCAAGGGGTCCCCATACAAAATTTTCGTAAAATCTACAGTTTTTAATTTAGAAACACCACATTTGGTATACTATCTCATTGTACTCTAACTTAGACCGTTTTTTGGAAGAGGTCGGAGCCCGGGTCAAGAAGCCCCCATGCAAAATTTTCGTAAAAAGTTCCATTTTTTACTCTTAAGAACTGCAACACAATGTAGCACTCCAATACCCGATCTACGGTCCAAGTTACAGACCGTAGATAATAATAAAGTGCAAAAATATCCGGTTAATGGTCTATTAAAACACAAATGAATAAACATTAGCTTTCACCACCAACGGGCTGCTTCATGAGGAAGAAATACAATGTAATGTAAATAGAGGGTTCCAGATATTCAAAATTCAAAACGGTAAATAAAAGGATGGTCAATGTTAATGTCAAGTTGCATGCACGCGATATCGCATAGGTACATTGCATTTCAGTGTCGCGGGATTCTCAGAAGCACACGCCAGATGTACTTCAGTTTTATAGATGTCTCCTCGAAAGGTAAGTGTTTCCTTTCCTCTTCCTTTCTTTTTTGTTTCGTAAAATTAAATTAACTAAATCAAAAAATTTAACCCCGGGGCCCGACCCCTTTTAAAAACCGTCTACGGTCTAAGTTAGAGTACCACGAGATAGTATACCAAATTTGGTGGTACTGAATTGAAAACTATAGATTTTACGAAAATTTTGTACGGGGGCACTTGACCGCCCCGACCCCTTCCGTCTACGGTCTAAGTTAAGGCACCATGAGATAGTATACCAAATTTGGTGGTTCTTAATTGAAAACTGTAGATCTTATGAAAATTTTGTTGGGAGCCTTGACCCCGGGCCCCGACTCCTTCCGTCTACGGTCTAAGTTAGAGTACCATGAGATAGTATACCAAATTTAGTGGTTCTAAATCGAAAACTATAGATTTTACAAAAACTTTGCATGGGGGCCCCTTGAACCCGTGCTCCGACCACTTCCAAAAACCGTCTACGGTCTAGGTTAAAGTACCATGCGGACAATTTCTGGACCGTGTTGACATTTTGATTGTCGACCTTTTTGTTGTCGACATTTTTGTTGTCTACATTTTGATTGTAGACATTTGACCGTCGACATCTCGTCCCCCCAAAACGTTTAAATGTTTAAATGGACGTAGAGCTGCAAACATTGGTATCATACTTTATATGACGATTCTATACACGAACAAGATTTTTCAGAAGGTTGGGGCAAATTCACCCCTCCCCAGGTTTCTAAGAGCGGAGACAACGTTTTCATGGTAAGTTGTTTGCTCCCAATTTTCATGCTTCATGTTGTGTTGAGTGGCTGACTCTACTTGTGGGTATGCACTTCCCTCAAGAATTGGAAATCGGTAACAGGGATCCGAAGTGCTTGGGTTGGGGGCCCTTGCCCCTAACTTCCGTCAGTCAGTGCCGCTGGATTCAGTCATTGTATTTGGGAACATCCCGGATACACTGACCGACTCTAGCAGTGCAGAATACAAAATTACGGAAGTTGTGGGCAGGGCGCCCAACCCAAGCACTTCGGATCCCTGTTACAGACCACCAATCTGAGGGAAGGGTAAACCCACAAGCTGAGTCTGCCACTACACACAACATGAAGCATGGAAATTGGGAGCAAATCACTTACCTTGAACACGTTGTCTCAGCTCTTAAAAACCTGAAGCGTGTATGAATTCACCCCACCCTCCTGAAAATTTGTGGTCGTGTACAGAATCATCATATAAAGCATGTCACCAAATGTTTACAGCTCTACGACCATTTTAACGTTTTGGGGAAACCCCTGAGCGTTCGCGAACCTCGCGGACGCTTTAGGGGTAATACCCCGGATAAACTGATCGACTCTAGCGGTCCAGAATATAAAATTAAGGAAGTTGGGGTCAGGGCCTCCCAACTCAAGTATCTCGGATCCTTCTTACAGACTTCACCAAATTTCTGAGGGAAGGGCATCGCCACAAGTAGAGTCTGCCACTCAACACAACTTGAAGCATGGAAATTGCGAGCATAACTTACCTTGAACACCTTATTTCCGCTCTTAGAAACATGGGGAGGGAGGTGAATTTACCCCACCCTCCTGAAAATTCGTGGTCGTGTACAGAATCATCATAAAAAGCAAGGTGCCAATGTTTGCAGATCTACGTCCATTTTAACTTTTGGGGGGGGAAGCCCCCAAAGCTCGCGAACCTTGCAAACGCTTCAGTGAGAGCACCCCGGATACACTGACCGACTTTAGCGGTCCAGAACATAAAATTACGGAATTTGGGGAAGCCCCTCCTCCAACCAAAGCACCTCGGATCCCTCTTACAGGCTTCACCAAATTTCTGAGGAAGGGCATAACCACAAGTAGAGTCCGCTACTCGATACAACAGTAAACTCGAAAAATGTGGACAAATCACTTTCGTTAGGCTTATACAAATTCCCTTCCTGCGATCCCCTAGGTGCCCGAAGACACTAAGATCCCCCGAGGTGCCATGGACCTGCAGAACAATGTAAAGTACACTAAGAATAAATCAATGCAATGTACAAGAGTTAAATTTAATACTGCAAGAGCAACTGAGGGACAGGGGCCTCCACCCTCCTGAACCACTGTCTCCCTCAAAAAGACTTCACCGGGGCCCCAGGAGGGAGGAGACATGTCACATGGAACATGAAAGATCCACAAGTTATGCAACATTCGAAATTGTAACGGCAGCCCACCCCCCAACCATCTAGCGAAGTACTTTTTCGGGTTGGAGAGCTCAAAAACCTCATACAAATTCCAAAGAATTTCACTGAGAGGGGTCGAAATACGACGTATTCGTCCACGGAAAATTGAGTAGTCGACGATTTCGTCCACGACAAATTGACTAGTCGACGAATTTGCTCGCGATGAATTTGCACTCGACGAACTAAGTCGGCAATGAATTGACGCTCGACGAATTGCGCTCGACGAATTGGGCACGACGAATTGCGCTCGACGAATTGGGCACGACGAATTGCGCTCGACGAATTGGGCTCGACGAATTGGGCATGACGAATTGCGCTCAACGAATTGGGCTCGACGAATTGGGCACGACGAATTGACGTGGAACCGTCTTAATCACTGTGTTGTACGGTAACGTCATAGACTCCAGGCGCCAAACTACTGTGGTGGAAAGAGACACCCCTGAGTCGAAGTCCTGAACATCAGGGGTCAACAGGGCACTTTCTTCCGCTTAATTTTTCTTTCATTTGGTTTCTGAGTCATTCATTTGGTTTCCGGGTCAATAATTCGGTTTCTAAATAATGTGTTCCGTTTCCGAATACTGTTTTCCCTTAACGAATAAAGTATTCGGTTTATATTCGGTTTATGAATAAAGTATTCGGTTTCCAAATGAAGTACTCGGTTTCCGAATAAAGTATTCGGTTTACGACTAAAGTGTTCGGTTTCCGAATAACTACTCGTTTCACGAATAACGTATTCGATTTATGAATACTTTTTGCCCATCACTAGTTTAGCTATCTAGATACGTGTGCACTCTTATGTGGTGGTGCCCCGTCGTGCTGGTACCACATGTTCAATAAAGGTGTAATGGTACATTGTCCAAGAAATCCGTTTCATCCGTTTGAAGGATATGTAAATATCGTTCACCATTCAGAGTTGCGTTGAAAAAAAAAAAAGGTCCTACAAGCTGGTTCTCCCAAATGCCCCACCGAACGTTGGTGACTTTAGGGTGTGTGCCTCTCGTCCAATAGGGATTTTCCTGTGCCCAGTAGTGTACATTATGCGTATTCACAACGCCATCTGGTGTGAAGCGTGACTCATCTGTCCATAAAATGTTTGACAGAAACTCTGGGCCCTCTTCTAAAGCATTCATCATGACATTACAAAAATCAAGTCTTTTCTCAGAATCTCCAGGCCACAGTGCCTGCTGCGAATAAAACGAATATGGATACATATGGTTTCTGTGAAAAATTTGTAGTACACGTTGTTGGATTAATCCACTTTCCCGGGTAACTTCATTTGTGCCGCTGTGGGGAAATGCTGTGGTTGGCTTAATCCACTTTCCCGGGTAACTTCATTTGTGCTGCTGTGCATACAGCCGTGCCGCTGCACGAGCAATCCGGTTGCACTCGCCATAAATCAGGACCATTTCGCACAATTCCTCGTTCGTAAACGCCGACATTAGTGTTTGTACTTTGCGTATAAAGTTTACAGATTGACGGCAGCTTCTTGCTAACCTTCTAAACTGGTAAGCTCTAAGTAAATGAAAGCACAAAGGAAAACTTTTCCTACAAACCTTATCAACAGTTCTTGTTTTGAAATAAAACGCAGTTCCTTGACACATTCAATATCACACTTTGATCCAGTACAATAAAAAATACACTGAAATAAGGAGAAATAGCATAAAGTGGCGAAACACTCATCCAATAGGAAAACTGTATCCACATCTAATTGACTTGCGTACGTGGCAAAGTGTTCGACTTCCCGTCACTGGTTCACGAAGTTTTGGCATAACGACCACGCATGTCTTTTTTGTATTCTGACGACGGAGCAGAAAGCACGACATTTGAAATCTATGCAAATATGCTTCGTACACAGCGACTCAGATAGCTTTCCGCTTTTTTCGCATTTGGAGAGTCCCCTTCCACCTTTTGTTATGGGACAAAAACATTTATGTACTATATTTGCCTCGCTGAACAAGTTTGTAATTGACTTTTTCCCCTATCTGCAAAGGCAGGCGCGATAGCTCCCCTCACCCCCTCACCCCCAAAAAACGGAGGGGAGGGGATCTCTCGTGGTGTTATTGTGTGCGCCATAGGGGGTTTACTATACAACTGCACAAGAAGTAATAAATCGCTAACTGCCTTAGTTTGTGAGATATTGGCCTGATCACGGACTTTCCTTTTAACCCTGTATATGTATACTGTATTTTTAACAAAAAATCCGTCATCGAAGACTGAAGTGTGCTGAACAAGTTCAATGGAATGGTGAGATGTAGGATGCACCTCAACACTGAACTCGAACGTGGCAAGCTCATAAGACAAACAAAATGTATTAACATAACCAACCCTTACAAACATCATAATATTTTCAAGTTGGAACTGAGGAACAGATTCTCTGCTTTAGAAGGCCTAATATCAGAAGAAGTGGATATTTCTGCAGTTAACACAGAGAACTCAACAAGGCTCTTATGGAAACAGCAACAAAAATAGGTGGTACTAAGAACAAGTTACATATGAAGAAAATTTCAGGTAAAACAAAAATGTTGATGCAAAAGAGAAGGGAGATGAGGACAAATAAAGACGTGACTTCCAACGTGGAATATATAGAGCTATGCAAGACAGTGCGAAATAGTATCACTGAAGACATAAGGAAATTCAATTGTAAACTAGTGAGAAAAGCAATTGAAAACAACCAAAGCCTGAAGAGAGCAAAAGGACATCTCAGTAAGGGAAGAAAACATATTATGGCTCTGAGAAAAGAAGATAGTACTCTAACAAGAAATAGAAGTAAAATTTTGACAAGGGTGAAAGATTTCTATTCAGAACTATATGAAATGGATGACACATCTAATCCAGACATTACGACAGGTACCAGTTCCAAAGTCCCTCCAATCCTCCCTGCAGAAGTTACATATGGAATTAAGAACATGAAACGGGGAAGAGCTCCAGGAGAAGATGGAATTACCATAGACATTATGAAGCAAGTGGAGAAATTGAAACTTCACTCGCCCAAGTTTTCAACAGATGTCTGAATGAAGGGTAGATTCCTAAAGATTGGAATAATGCTACAATGATCCTGCTGCATAAAAAAGGTGACGTTGAGGATCTCAGGAACTACAGGCCCATCGGCCTCCTTTCAATGGTTTATAAAAAACTCCCCTAAAGTTCTTTCACATCGCTTGAAGATAAGACTAGACATGACTCAACCAAGAGAACAAGCTGGATTCAGGAGTGTCTACAGCACTGTAGATCATATCCATGTACTTAGAGAACTAACTGAAAGAACAAGAGAATATGAACTCCCATTATGCATGGCTTTTATTGATTATGAAAAGGCCTTCGATTCTGTGAAACCATCAGCAGTAACAATGGCTTTGAAATCCTGCGGTATTGAAGATGCATACATTAGCATTATTAATAACATCTATGAAAATGCAAGAGCAAAAGTTCGGATATTTGAGGATACAGAACAAATAAGAATTGGAAAGGGAGTGAGACAAGGTGACACTATTTCTTCCAAGCTCTTTAATGCTACATTGCAAAATGTCTTTCAATCATTGAACTGGGAAAACAAAGGGATTAAAATTAATGGAGATTACTTAACTCACCTTCGTTCTACTGATGACGTAGTAATATTTGCAACTAGCCCTTCAGAGCTTCAGAGTATGATCCAAGAAGTTGTTGACAAGAGTAAAGAAGTGGGATTAAAAATTAACTTTCGGAAGACAAAAGTGATGTACAATGATTTTACAAGAAACGATGATTTATTGATTGATGGAGAAAAGCTTGAGACAACCGATACCTACATTTATCTTGGGCAGCAGATATCAAGTGAGGATCACATTGATGAAGACGTTAATCGGCGTATAAACCTTGGATGTAGAGCTTTTGGAAGAAACAGTACAATTTTTAAGAGCAGTATGCCATTATGTCTTAAAAGAAAAGTGTTTAATCAATGCATCCTGCCAATGCTTACGTATGGAGCAGAGTCATAGACCTTAACTAAAAAAGACATACGAAGACTGCAGACAACTCAAAGCGGCATGGAGAGATGCATACTTCGTGTAACCAGGAAAGATAAGAAGAGCAACTTGTGGATAAAGGAAATGACAGGAGTAGACGATATCATGATCAGAGTGAAATCACTGAAATGGCAATGGGCTGGACATGTTGCCAGAAGAACGGATCACCGATGGACAACCGAAATTTTAGACTGGATTCCAAGGGACAGGTAAAGACCCAGAAGAAGACCCGATGGGAGATGGATGGATGAAATTCGAAAGTTTGCTGGAGTGACATGGAGGAGACAGGCTCGAGACAGACAATTGTGGAAGAAACTTGGGGAGACCTTCATCAAGCAGTGGATTGATAATGGTTAATCATGATGATGATGCGTCGTATACAGGGGCGTATTTAGAGGGGGCCCAAGGGAGCCTTGCCCACTTGACCTCGAAAGTGGTTCATTTCTTTGTTAAAAAGCGACTTACATTAGAAAAAATGCTTTAATTTAATAAAAATGCATCAAATGCATTTAATAAAAATGCATAATTGCATGCAAGCTTTCAACTTACAATAGAAAATACTGCTTTAATTTTTTCTTCTGTTTTTCATTAACTTTCATTTTGTCCTGAAGAATAGTTTCTCGGGTTCCATTTATACAGTATATTTATATATACAGTCTTCATCCTGCTCTTCCAAACACTCTCGGAAATTTCTAGCTGTGTGACACGTCGCATTGTCATTCTGGAAGATCCCATCCGCCCCAGGGAAGACAATCAGCATGTATGGGTGCACATGGTCTGCAAGGATGAATTCATAACGAATTCGGTCCATAGTGCCTTCCACAGGTATGAGTGGGCCCAGAGAATACCACGAAAACATTCTCCAGGCCATAACGCTGTCCCCACCAGCTTGTGTTCTTCCAGTAGTGGTTGAAGAGTGGGCCAAGTCGACCCACTCTTTTTATCGCAATGGTAAAGAAAGAAAAAAGTCGTGTTTCCCGATTTCCTGGTGTGTTTAGCTGTTTCGCTGACTTTACTTTCTTCCATGACATAGCCCACGGCGTAATCAGAAAAGCAAGGAGATGCATTTACAGTGTTTTAACCAATCTACAGGTACTAAGATGGTAAAACCATTTTGGGGCTTGTTGACAGCAAAAAGATTCGACCCCGAGCGTGTGTATAGAGTGGAATACACAGAGAGTCTGCAGTCGGGTGGGGATCTGTATGTGTTTGTATGAGAGAGTGGGACGACATCGATTTTTTCTCTTATTCCTAATCTCTATAGGGATTGACTTTTGTAGTGTTAAAGCTTACTACACTGCTGGCCACCCAAAATGCAACACCAAGAAGGAAGCATCCGATTGGCCTGAAATTCACAGCATGCGTCGCCCGCGAGAGGACATGCAAACGATTAGCATTGCAGGGCATATGCAAATCATGTGCGCCCGACACGCCACCGAGAAGCACTATAAGAAGGGTGCACAGAAGGCGAGGTGTAAGTAGTGGAAGTTTGTTGTGCTGCCGGTCCTGTGCGTGGGAAGCTTCCTGATGCCACGTCGCAGAATACGGCAGTCATTCCAGCACGTCTCGGAGTTTGACAAAGGACGAATAGTGGCTTATCGTGAAAGCGGTTCATCATACCGAGACATCGGCGCCCGTGTGGGACGACATCCAGGCACACTAAGGCGAGTATGGATTCGGTGGGTGCAGGAGGGACGGGCGGACCGACGTGAGCGATTGCCGCAGCCGCGGCACACCACCGAACGAGAGGACCGGCATGTTGTGTGGCGAGCATTGACGGCTCGCACCGCCACATCACGAACGTTAGCGCAGGAATTAGGGTGTGTTGCGCAACAACCTGTGTCAGCACATACCGTTCGACGTCTTCTGCAGGAGCGGGGATTTGTCGCACGGCGCCCATTGCTCCGATTACCATTGACGTTACACCACCGGCGAGTGCAGCGGAAGTGGGCCGTTGAACGCCGCACCTGGACTACGGAATGGCACGACATTGTCTTCTCCGACGAATCCCGCTTCTGCCTGCAACATCACAATGGTCGGATCCGTGTGTGATGGCACCGCGGCAAGAGATTGTATGACGCCTGCATTATGCATCACCATACCGGTCCGTCGCTGGCGTTATGGTTTGGGGCGCAATTGGATATTACACCCGCAATTGGATATGATCGGCAACCGAGTGACCCGGCAAGCACCACGCCTGATGAACTGTGGCAACGTGTGGAAGCAGCCTGGACCGACATACCCTAAGCCCACATCCAAAGTCTCTTTCGTTTGATGCAGCGGCGTGTAGCTGCCATTATTGCCAGCCATGGGGGCCACACGAACTATTGATGTCTGCGTATTCCGCAAGTCGCACGGGCCTATAAGCACAATCGTTTCATCTTTGTATCTGTTGTTATGTGTCCAGTAAATCTGGCTTTGCTATCTCGTGTCCTTCTTGGTGTTGCATTTTGGGTGGCCAGCAGTGTTGTTCAGAGAAAGGGAGATTCTGAACGCGCTTAATCTTCCTTTTTCTTTCTTTTTAAAGGTTATATTTTTCGATGATTGTCAAAGTTTAGTGAATATGTTTAGGCTTACACTCAGCTAAATATTTTCAATAATATCTCATTTCATTATTTAATTTTTACATTTTAATAAAATACAATAGAAGGACAAAATAATACCAAATAGCACATCACGGACCTGGCCGGGCCGGGCCAGGCCTAAATAAGAGCTGCAATTGACGGGGTGCCTAATATCGGATATTTGAAACGGGCCGGGCTCACCAAATTAGGCCTGTACAGACCTCTAAGCCTTTTCTGCCGATGCACCTTCGTTAACATAGGTGCAGTGACCATCCGCTTGTATCGGAGCTCCATACGCTGCAGGATTCACTGAACTGTCGTTTTAACACACTTCCGGTAGCCCCCTGGTTCATTCGGCCAGTGAGTTGCTCCACTGTAGCGTGTCAATCGGCGCTCATGCACCTTCGCAGCCGATGTTCACCTCTCACATCTATGGCACGTGGTGCTCCGCAGTTTTCACGTCGCTTATTCGCAGTGGTGCCATTTCTCCAATCACGATACACTTTAACCACAGCAGCACGCGGACACTTCACAAACTGCGTTGTTTCAGAAATACATTAAAATCTAAATCATCCCTTTATCATCCCGTTTGCAAATCTGATAAATCGCTCCTTTTATCTACGACAGCAACGAGTGATATGTTTTCAAGATATATATACATACATTATATACGAGTATACACTGAGTGGCCACTTTATTATGACCACCTGACAGTTTTAAGCAAATGAGCTATGGCTGCACGCTGTTGCCGCCAGAGGGAGAGGCTAGTATAAAAAGGGAAAGCTTAGTGCTTGCGACAGTAGTAGAAGTGTTTTTGGGTGACGAGATGGGTAAAAAATGCGATTTGACGGACTTTCAATTTGGGATGATTGTAGGAGCTCGAAGCCATGGAGCGAGTATCACCAAAACCGCCGCATTCGTGAAATGTTCCAGAGCAGATGTTGTCAAAGTGTTTAAAGATTGGACTGTCAGCCAAAAAACTGGGTATCTACTTCCAACGTGTGGTCGTCATCGACTAGTGACTGCTCGGGCGGAACGGAGAGTGTCCAGACTGGTAACAGACAGCAGAAGGGCAACAGTGCAGCAAATTTCAGACCATCTTAATCAAGGATCCCCTCAAATGATCTCTGTAAGCACTGTTCGCCGTACACTGTATCGGATGAGATATGGCAACCGAGGGCCTGTTCGAACACCTTTCCTGTCTGCAGTTAACAAGAAAAAACATCTCCAGTTCGCACAAGGATTGGACAGTCTATAATTGGAAACAAATTATGTGATCCGATGAATCACGTTTTCAGTTGCACCATGCCGATGGCCGAGTGAGAATTTGGCGGAAACAGCACGAAAGCATGGACCCCAAATGCATTGCTACAACCCTTCAAGCTGGTGGAGACAACGTTATGATTTGGAGAATGTTTTCCTGGCATGCTTTGGGCTCTTTAATTCGTGTTGATCAGCGTCTGACTGGCACATCATATCTAAACATCGTTGCGGACCAAGTGCATCCATGTTTTATCCCAATAGCGATGGCTACTTTCAACAAGATAATGCGTCCTGCCATAGTGCTCGTACTGTACAGGATTGGTTTCAGGAACATGCCGGTGAGTTTACTTTGCTTAGGTGGCCCCACAATCTCCAGATCTCAACCCCATTGAGAATTTGTGGGATGAAGTTGAACGAGCCATAAGACATCTGGATCCACAACCCTGCAATCTCACACTCCTGGAAAGTGCTATTCATCAAGCATGGTCTCAGATTCCACAAACCACCTATCAACATATTGTGGAGTCCATGCCACGAAGAATCGACGCAGTATTAAAGACAAAATGTGGCCCAACAAAGTACTGAGGGGGTGGTCATAATAAAGTGGCCACTCAGTGTATATATAGTAATAAAGTCAACCACATACATATATATATATATATATATATATATATATATATATATATATATATATATATATATATATATATATACTGAAGAACAAAGCCGAAAACATAAGAAAAAACTTTAGAATTTAAAACGAAAGATGCAAAATAACCTGAAGATCAAAACGCGCAACGCAGCAGTTATGAAAATTCAGAATTCACATTCTATTAAGAGACTGAAGCAAATAAATTTTTTGACTCATACCAAGTACAACATAGAAAAGGTTATGTATTGACCGGTGTGAGTAAAAAGAGAAAAAAATAAAACAACTGAATGTAGAAAGTGTCGAGAATACTGAGCCTTGGCTTTATCAAGGACCAGCAAAAACTCTGCATTTTCTCACTTCCACAAAGACCTATTTGGAAATGGGTTTCTGCAAAGTCATAGATGCAAGTAATAAGCCCACCAAAAAAAATTTTAAAAAATATATATATATATATATATATATGTCATGATCTCCGCAGAGTTGCATGACCAAGCTTTAGTAAACAATTTAGCTTGCATCCATAACTTTCCTGGCCCGACCCATGCTCTTCATCTGTTACTATTAAACAGAAAGAAGAAGATTATAGAAAACTCAAGTTGTAAGAGTGACCTAATAAATCTGAAATAATGTTCGGCAATAACAAATTACCAAGCCCGCCTGAGAGAGAATTTAAACCTGAATAGCAATACAAAAGTATTACAAATTCTTAACATTGCAATAAAAAAGGAAATATTAGTTTTTTTAAAGCACAGATTCTTGAAAGAAAACTGGATTATAAAAAACCCCTACTCCACAACTTCTGACAACACAAAAACGAGAATAAAATAAAGACAATAATTAATTAAAGAAACGCTTTGTAAAGGTTATATGACATAAACAATTAGTTGCAATATGTACAAAGTATTTCAGAAGTGCTTTAAGTGCATAATTAAGTAGTTATTAAGAACTTAAATACTTTGAAAACACAGCGCAAATTACAAGAACAATGAAACGGCCGGCTGCTTGGCCTTAGTTCCCTAAAAAACGCGCAAAGTTACCAAGAAAAGAAAGAGTTAAAATCCGCAAAAAAGGTAATAGACTTGCCAGTGCCCAAAATGCTGAAAGCAAAAAAAGAAAAAAGTACAAGAAGTTCAAACATTGAACTTGGAAAACCTAAATCCCAAAGACAATGAAGAGAGCTTACCTCTTATGCAACTAAACTTACTCCTTTCTTGAGGAAACATGGCCGACCTTTTAACCCAAACTTCCAAACACCCCTGCCACTCCCTAGTCGCTGGGGGCCAGTGTGGGTGGGGCTGAAGGCCTCCACACACTGAAAAAATCCTACTCGCGGAGATTTTAACTAGAGAAAAAAATATAATTAAGATTGTGGACCTGTATGATCAGAAAGAGCAGAATTAACTCTCCAGAATACATGAGAAATATTATGAAATACACTAGTAGTGTATTTAGTAATCTTTGCATGTATTTAATCACCTTAGTGAGCTTCTGTAGATTATTCAGAATCCTGTTAGTTTAATGTTTAGTTTTACTATTTTTAGTATAGCTATTCTAGTGAGCGAATAACTAGTTTTCTTTTATATTTATTTTTATTTTATTTTATAAACAGATTTTTAAGCTTTTTTGTGATTTTGTCTATATTATTTATTTTTTTATTTTTAATAGGACCTTCTTATCCATAGCACTAAGGTTCCTTTTTGTAGTTAACAGGCATCCTCTAGCCAACTTCCAAAAGGCTTTCATTGGTCAGAATCATATTATTAACTGCGTAGAAAATTAAAGCAGATCTGCCAACCTTACTCTATTATTCAGAATAATTTTTCTTAAAGTTCTTTTGATGAAAGAAGTAGGAATTTTGTTCTCTAGAAAACTGTCTAATAGTATGTTAATGTGGTAATTGAAGTCCAAATTGTTGCTGCAAATTCTTGAAATTCTAAGCACCTGAGAAATTAGTACATTCTCCATTACTTTGGTAGATATGTTATTATTCCAGTGTAGATATTTAATTGCTTTGAAAGGAAAATTAACTCTTTTATCAAAGAGGCTAATAGATGGGTTACCTCTGTTAAGTTTAATGCTTAAGTCTAGGAACTCTAGTTCCTGATTACTGTGGTTGGTTTTAAATAAGTTAAGAGAGCTAGGATAGATATTATCAAAATCACTCTCTATAACTTCTGAATTATTTATACACAGCAGATCGTCAATATATCTAATAGTGTAAAGGTAGTTATCGGAGCAGGTGGAGTGATTTTTAATGAATTTATATTCCTTAAAGAACAGGAATAGATTTGCAATACTCGCGGATGTTGACGTTCCCATGGGGATACCGTTTACTTGCTTATAGAGAGTATTATTATATAAGATATGGTTATTTTTTATGCAGCAATTGAGATAAGAGTTCCAGGCTCCTACATTAACAAATTGGTTAAGTTTAAATTCCGCATCATCATCATCATCATCATTGTCAACCATTATCAATCCACTGCTGGATGAAGGTCTCCCCAAGTTTCCTCCACAACGGTCTGTCTTGTGCCAGTCTCCTCCATGTCACCCCTGCATACTTTCGAATTTCATCCACCCATCTCCCATGTGGTCTTCTTCTGGGTCTTTTCCTGTCCCTTGGAATCCAATCTAAAATTTCGGCTGTCCATCGATGGTCTGTCCTTCTGGCAGTATGTCCAGCCCATTGCCATTTCAGGGATTTAACTCTGATCATGATGTCTTCCACTCTTGTCATTTTTCGGATCCACGAGTTCCTCTTCTTATCTCTCCTGGTTACACCAAGTATGCACCTCTCCATGCTTCTTTTGAGTTGTCTGCAGCCTTTGTATGTCTCTTTTAGTTAAGGTCCACGTCTCTGCACCATACGTAAGCACTGGAAGGATGCATTGATCAAACACTTTTCTTTTAAGACATAATGGCATATTGCTCTTGAAAATTATGCTGTTTCTTCCAAAAGTTCTCCAGGCAAGTTTTGTACGCCGATTAATTTCTTCATCAATACAGCTCTTTAAAGGTAGTGATTATATCTGATAGAGGCAGATTTGTATATAGGTTCTCAAAATCATAACTATTAATATCTAAGGGATTTACTTCGAGTATAGTGGAAATTACTTCTGCATTATTATTAATTATCCAAAAATCTCTGTACTTCAAATTAGTACAGTTACTAATATATATATTAATGAGGGGAAGATTCCTGAAAATTCCTGAGGATTGGAACAACGCTACAATGATCTTGCTACATAAAAAAGGTGACATTGAGGATCTCAGGAACTACAGACCGATCAGCCTCCTATCAGTGGTTTATAAAATCTTCACTAAAGTTCTTTCACACCACTTGAAGGTGACACTGGACATGGCTCAACCGAGAGAACAAGCTGGATTCAGGAGTGGCTACAGCACAATAGATCATATCCACGTACTGAGAGAACTAATTGAAAGAGCGAGGGAATATGAGCTTCCATTGTGCATGGCTTTTATCGATTATGAAAAAGCCTTTGATTCGGTGAAACCATCAGCAGTTACAATGGCTCTGAAATCCTGCGGTATTGAAGATGCATACATTAATATTATTAATAACATCTATGAAAATGCAAGTGCAAAGATTCGGCTGTTTGAAAATACAACACACATAAAAATTGGAAAGGGAGTGAGGCAAAGTGACACCATATCTCCGAAGCTCTTTAATGCCACATTGGAAAATGTCTTTCAATCACTGAACTGGGAAAACAATGGGATAAAGATTAATGGAGATTATCTAACCCACCTTCGTTTTGCTGATGACGTAGTCATTTTTGCAACTACCCCATCAGAGCTTCAGAGTATGATCCAAGAACTTGTTGACAAGAGTAAAGAAGTGGGATTAAAAATTAACTTTCGGAAGACAAAAGTGATATTCAATGCTTTTACAAGAAATGAAGATTTATCGATTGATGGAGAAAAGCTGGAGATAACAGACACGTACGTTTATCTTGGACAGCAGATATCAAGTGAGGGTCACATTGATCAAGAAATTAATCGGCGTACAAAACTTGCCTGGAGAGCTTTTGGAAGAAACAGCATAATTTTCAAGAGCAATATGCCATTATGTCTTAAAAGAGAAGTGTTTGATCAATGCATCCTTCAAGTGCTTACGTATGGTGCAGAGACGTGGACCTTAACTAAAAGAGACATACAAAGGCTGCAGACAACTCAAAGATGCATGGAGAGGTGCATGCTTGATGTAACCAGGAGAGATAAGAAGAGGAACTCGTGGATCCGAAAAATGACAAGAGTGGAAGACATCATGATCAGAGTTAAACCCCTGAAATGGCAATGGGCTGGACATACTGCCAGAAGGACAGACCATTGATGGACAGCCAACATTTTAGATTGGATTCCGTGGGACAGGAAAAGACCCAGAAGAAGACCACGTGGGAGATGGGTGGATGAAATTCGAAAGTATGCAGGAGTGACATGGAGGAGACTGGCACAAGACAGACCGTTCTGGAGGAAACTTGGAGAGACCTTCGTCCAGCAGTGGATTGATAATGGTTGACAATGATGATAATGATGATATATACACTGACGGAAAGTGAAAAAAGAACACCAAGAAGGAATCGGCTGACGATCATGAAATTTACATATGTTAATGGGGTCGAGTTTACGTAGGTGCGATGTTAATTTCAGGACCAACCGGTGAGCGCTTACGCCACAGCACAGCATATCATGCAAATTATCGTCGGTGGTATTTAAGGAGTACGGCGAAGCGAATGTAATCAGTCGTCGGCGTACGGACACGTGCGAAGACCCTGAAAAAGCTGCATTGCCTGGACATGGTAGACGTGTACGATTTCAGCAGTCATCGGACTTTGAGCGAGGTCGTCTAGTCGGACTCCGCGAGGCCGAGTGGTCGTGTCGTCGTATTGCGGAGCGAATTGGACGGGAAGTATCGGTGGTGGTACGATGGTGGCGTAGATGGTCCGCGGAACATTCCCACACGAGAAGACGTGGAACCGGGAGTCACAGAGGGACTGATGTGCGGACCGATCGACGCATAAGAAGAGCGGCGTTGTCAAGCAGAATATTCACTGCGACGCAAATCCGAGCTGCCGTTGCACCTGAGGTGACTTTGCGAACAATCCGCAGCCGTCTACTGGATGCAGGACTACGTGCACGTGTGCCTCTGGCATGTGTACCTCTGACTCCAGCCCACCGTCAGGAACGGCTGCAGTGGTGTCGCCAACGTCTGCACTGGAGAACGCAATGGTGATCTGTCGTGTTCAGCGATGAAAACAGATTCTGCTTTGGAGCCTCCGATGGTCGTATGCGTGTTCGCAGACTCACATGGGAGCGTCTCCACCCTTCTTGCATCCGCCAGCGACACACAGGGCCTACACCTGGTCTCCTGGTGTGGGGAGCGATCAGCTATCACTCCCGTACACAACTAGTGTTTGTACCAGGTACGTTTAACAGCACCTCCTACATCAACAACATCGTTCAGCCCGTTGTTGTGCCATTTGTAAGGTCGGTCCATCGTGGTGTTTTCCAGCAAGATAACGCACGTCCACACACGGCACGTGCAACGTAACGTGCACTTCAGGGTGTGAGACAACTTCCATGGCCTGCACGTTCACCGGATTTGTCCCCCATTGAGCACGTGTGGGATTTTATGGGACAACGACTTCTCCTGTCTCCACGGCCAGCCACGATCATCGCCGATTTACGCGTCCAGGTTGAGGATGCTTGGAACTCAATACCCCAAACTTACATCCAACATCTGTAAGACAGACTCCATACCAGAATTGCACAGTGTGACGCAGTTCATGGCGGTTCAACCTCGTACTAACCATGTTACATGGAAATGTTATTTCTCAGTTTACCAGCAAATACAGCTGTATTTTGCCATAATGTTTTGATCACGTTATCCTCTGTATTCCGTTATTATGCTGTATAAATTTCGTTGGTATCAGACGTCAGTAGAGGAAAATGGGGCGTTCTAGCGCAGGATCAGCCCCCTGAGACTTAACATTGGCTGATCCCCCGGCTCTCCACGAGGCTGTCCCCGGCTGTCCACGAGGCTGTCCACAGCTGTCCCCGAGGCTGCCCCTGCTGTCCCCTTGTCAGAATTTTTGTCACGTGATCGTCCCCATGACGTGCTGCCCCCTAGCGGTGCTTCTTCGAACTTTCAATGGATCTTTGAATTTGGGGGATGGCAACGACCGAGTGGGAAAGGGGTGTCTACTCGATGTGTTGCCTCCTAGCGGTGCTTCTTGGAACTTTATGTTTTCCTCGGGAGATTTATTGGACCTTGCCAAATTTTTGGAGTTTTTTTTTTGTTTTTTTTTTGTTTTGTTCTTTCCAATATTTTTTGTTTCCTCGAATTTGTTTTATTAAACTTATATTTTTAGAGCTTCGGCTAGGTGTTAGGATTTTTTTATAGACGTTGCATTATTTTTTTTATTTTATTTTTATTTCAGACTACATAAAAATGCTCTAATGGTCTCGGTGAGATTCGAACTCACATTCCTTCATTCAGAAAGCGGGCATTCTTCCCCTAGACCATCAGCCATGGGGGAAATATGTTTGAGAGAGGAAGATGCTTGTTCATGGTGTTATAAAATGTGTTTTGGGATTTTTCTTGGAATTTCATTTAAAAATGGAGGGTGAGGGGGAGTCAACGTTATTTGAGTTGTGAACGAGTTGGTGTGAACATGAATTTTTCTGTTACGGTGGAACATCTCTCGTTGAATTGTTGTAATGGAGGATGTAATGAAACAGACTTATCTTACAGCCGTAAAAGAAGGAAGCTTCGGTGGTGTGAATGCTTTATTCCGTGCTGTAAAGAAAGAAAGAATCAAGAAAAAAGACATCGAAAAATGGCTGAAGTGGGAGAAAACGTACACCCTCCACAAACCGACGAGACGTCATTTTCCGAGAAACAGAGTGTTAGTGAATAAAATAAATCAACAGTTTCAAACAGACTTGGTTGACCTTCCCAGTTTGAGTCAATATAATGATGGATTTCGTTTCTTGTTGACGTGTATTGATATGTATATTTTCCAAATATGCCTGGGTGATTCCCTTAAAACAAAAGTCGGGGTCACATATCATTCAAAACAGAGAATGCCATTAAAACTGCAAACTGATAAAGGAACTGAATTTAAGAACAAAGAATTCCAAAAGTTTTTAAAACAGCACGAGGTGCATTTCTTTACGACGAACAACGAGACGGAAGCAAGTGTTGTGGAAAGATTCAATCGCACGTTGAAAACTAGAATGTGGCGATTCTTTTCAAGTCAAAATACGTTCAGATTCATCGACGTGCTCAACGATTTAGTCCGCATTTACAATAATTCTACCCATCGAAGTATAAAAATGAAGCCTGTAGAAGTGAACGAAAACAATGAAAAGCAAGTGTTTGACAATCTGTATGGTGACCTCAAGAGGGAAAAACCCTCCTATAAATTTCAAGTCGGTAATCACGTGAGAAATTCTAAAACCAAATTAAAGTTTGAAAAGGGATACGAATCAAATTGGACGGAAGAAATCTTTGTTGTGAGCGGTCTTGTTTCCAGATTCCCTCCCGAGTACAAAGTAAAAGACTTATTGAATGAAGAGCTGGAGGGGACATTTTACGCAAAAGAGCTTCAAAAAGTGACTCTCTCAGAGTCCTTTCCTGTGGAACGTGTTCTGAAGAAACGCAAAAGAAAAGGAAAAATGGAATATTTTATTAAATTTAAAGGGTATCTTGATAAATTTAATGCTTGGATCCCCGCGGAAGACTTGACCTCTCTATAAAACCGACCTTTTTTTTAGATGAAACATCATTCGTCAACATGAGTTTCTATCTAACGTTACCTAGCGACAGCTCTCTCCTCTACTTTTCAGACAATAAAATTTCTCATTTCATCACGCGTCTTCCTTCCCCGATCGAACTCAATGGTGACTGGGAAGTGGCACTCGTCGAACTCATCTACCCTCGTTCCTGGTTTAATGTGAATGCAAATTCAAATTCCTTTGCTTACGGTGTAGGTCCAAGTCAACTGAAAGCAGCAAAAATCCCTGCTGGATATTATGATTCTGTGGGAGATGTGGTAAAAGCCATGTCCCAGCACTGGTCGAAAAAAATTACGATGTTTTTTAATAAAAACACGAGACGTGTCAAAGCAGCTGTAACCCATGGTTCTCATTTCCTGGAATAGCTGAAATTCTAGGTTTTCAACCTGGAGTGTGTTCAGCATCAGAAGGGAGTGATGTCACAATTCATGGAATTTCGTAGCCGATCTGAACACGTCGCTTTCCCAATTGTACGTGTACAGCGATATTGTGGATCCTCAGCCTGTGGGAGACATGGTTGCTCCTCTCCTTCGCATCGTTAAAGTGAGCGGAGAAGACGGAGATGTGGTGAGCGCCTTATACGATCGCCCTCATTATTTATCTCTCGCCAGAAAACATTTCCAAACCGTAGAAATCCTTATAAGGAATCACTCGGGACAATTAGTACCATTTGAACGTGGGAGAGCGATCGTGAAACTTCATTTTCATCTTAAGGCTCTGTAGTCATGTATGAACCATACCGCTGTTGTACAAAATCCTTCGAGGAATATTACGTCAATCAAACTGGAAAAGGTTAAGTCTACTATCAAGGAGCACCCCTTCAAAAAGGGTATGGACTTGGAGGACTTTTTCGCTCGTTATTTAGAGCGGCGGTACCATTATTCAAACAAGGTGCAAAAACGCTTGGAAAACAAGTCTTACGAACGGGGGTCGACCTTGCAAATGATTTAATGCAAGGAAAGGATGCAAAAACAGCAGCCAAACAACGAGCTAAAGAAGCAGGACAAATTCTCATTGACAAAGCAGCAAATAAAGTGAACAAAATGTTGGGAGGAAGCGTTAAAAGGAAGAGAAATACGAAGAAACGCATCATTCGTTCAAAGAAAGTCAAGAGGATAGCACACGATATTTTTGATTCATAAACCATGGCTTTGATTCACAGTCATTCTTCCGTATGTCTCAAGTCAGAACTTGATTTATTTGCTTTACCGCCCACCCAAACCAGCATAGAAATAGGACAATGGATCGAATATCACCCCTTGGCCAACATTCGAGATGGAGGACCTCTGGAATTTAATATTTCTGGGAGTGGAGAAGAATACATGGATTTGTCTTCCAGTCAACTCTACGTAAAAATTAAAATTGTGAAAGCTGACAATTCTGTCATAGCTGACAAAGAGCCCGTGGGGCCCATTAACTGTTTTCTTCATTCTCTGTTTTCCCAAGTTGATGTTAGTTTAAACGAAAGAGTGATTTCGTCCTCGAGCAACACGTATCCTCACAGAGCATATATTGAAACTCTATTAAATTATGGAGAAGACGCAAAAGAAATCCTATTTAGCATGCGAAGGGTTTTACAAGGATACAGCCGGACATCTGAACGAAATTAATCCCACAAATGCTGCAACAAACAAAGGATTACATCAACGCTATGAGCTCGTGAAAGACAGTAAAACGTTGGACATGATTGGAACCTTGCACTGTGATTTATTTTTTCAAAACAGACTGCTTCTCAATTTAGTGGACGTGAAAATTAAACTGGTTCGAAGTAAACCTGATTTCTTCCTCGTTTCCTCCTCAAAGGCCCCCAATTACAGAGTTCTCATCGAACACGCCTCCATTTTTGTGAGAAAAGTGAAAGTCAACTCGGGAGTTGCCATCGGTCATGCAAAAGCTTTAGTAAAATATCCAGCCAAGTACCCTATTGATCGTGTTTTATGCAAAGTGTATTCCGTCTCTCAAGGAAATATGTCCTTCGTGCAAGACAACGTATTCCTAGGACAAATGCCCAAAAGACTGATTATTGGATGTGTCGATAACGATGCTTTTAATGGTACATATAAATCCAACCCCTTTGAATTTAAGCATTATGATGTTAACTTTATCGCCGTGTACGTTGACGGACAGCCAGTTCCTCATAAACCTCTAGAACCCAATTTTGAAAAGGGAAACACAATTCGTTCTTTCCATAGTCTATTTCAAGGAACCGAGAAACTGGACCAAGATTGTGGAATATATATCAATCGAGAGGAATTTTCCAAGGAATACACTCTTTATGCATTCAATCTCAGTCCGGACCTGTGTGATGGAGGGCATATGAACCTGATCCAACAAGGAAATTTAAGAGTGGAAATCAAATTTGGAAAAGCTTTAGCAAAAACCATTTCTGTGCTAATCTACGCAGAGTTCCAAAACATTATTGAAATTTCAAAGTCCAGAAACATTCTTTGTGATTTCTCCAATTGAAGAAATGAACAGTGTTCAAATTGCAAAGACCCTAAAGAAAGATCACGTAACTAGACGATCATTCCTCAGAGTGATTGCCTGTGATAGACTTCCCAAGAGAATTGGCAGGTTCCCCGCATGCCTTGTTGTGAATACGCACCGACATGGAAATCCTGGAAAACACTGGTTGGCGGTGTATATGACAAACCCCAAAACAATGGATTTTTTATTCTTTCGGACATTCTCCAGAATATTTTCAAGGACCTATTGCTCAGTTTGTCTCCAAGTTTGATACTGTAAATTTTAATGATGTACCTCTTCAAAGTTCGTTTACAGCCGTAGGTGGACAATATTGTATTTTTACCTTTATTCTAGATGTCGTGGAAAAAGCTTGAACTCTATTGTAAGAAATTTTCGATGGAAATCTGAAACAAACGACGTGCGTGCCTATCATTTTGTTCGAAATAAATTTCGAATTGTATCAAAATTCAGAATTTAAAATAAAAACTGATTGAAATCTATTTTATGTGTCTTTAAATTATTTTGTATCTTTTTTAATGACTTCAGTTGACAACATGGAAGTGCCCAGACTACAACGTCCTCTCACTGCTCTGATAGCGGGTCCTACTGGCTGTGGGAAGACTCAGTTTTTTTTTTTTTTTTTTTTTTGATTGGAAGTTTAACGACCACCATGAGCAACTCAATGGGCTATAAGCAGTCGCCCGTCCCTAATTTAGGGTCACTGGTTCCAGGGAAGGGAGAGAGCCAGTGCCGTAAGACAAACACAATATCCATGCCTGACCGGGATTCGAACCCGGACCCCTTACGGACGAATGATCAGAGGCCAGCGCCTTAAACCACTGCGCCACCGGGGCGGCAACTCAGTTTGTAAAACGCTTACTTCAACATCAAGGGGAAGTCATATCTCCCCCTCCCGAACATGTGGTGTAGTTCTACGGCGTTCACCAAACATTGTACGATGAAATAGAAAACGTGACATTTGTGGAAGGCCTCCCTCCAATTTCCGTGACTATGTGAAAGGAAGAATGCTGTTTGTTATTGACAATCTCATGACTGAATGCGGAAGCGATAAAAAATTAACTCACTTGTTCACTAGAGGGAGTCATCATTTCAATGTATCTGTGATATTCATTACTCAAAATTGAGGCAAAGAAATGCGAAAAATTTCCCTGAATGCCCACTACTTGTTTCTGTTTAAATCACGAAGAGATGTGAATCAAATCACTCGTTTAGGGAGGCAGTTGTACCCTAGCAAACTTAAATTTTTTCAAGAAGTGTATTTGGATGCCACAAAATCCCCTTACAGCTATTTATTGATTGATCCAAAACCAGAGACCAAAGAAGAATTAAGATTACGCTCTCAGATTCTTCCAGGAGACATTCAAGTAATATATCAACCTCGGTGAAATGAAATAAGTCTCAGTTTTCATCATGACGTTGTCTAAGTAGCAGGTCCAACTTTTATGCATAATTCAACACTGTCCAAGAAAAGTATTAAAAGACCTAATATTGAAATGTCGAAAAAATGGAATTAAAGCACTATGCGAAGTTTGTATGAATACGTTAAAAGGAAATGTTCCGCTTACTCCAGCCCAGAAACATTCACCGCAACGGCATAAGCACACCTTACGAGCACTCTCTCGAAAAAAGACGTCTCTATATAAAAAGAGGAAACTCCTTATTCAAAAAGGGGGATTTTTAGGTGTGTTGATTCCTGCTGCTCTCAGTGTATTAAAGACTGCTTACGAAATAATGGAATTTGCCAAGAAAATGGTTCTGATTCCCGAAGAACGGATTTCCCGTCATATGCCAACACAGGAAACGTTAACGGACTTAGACAAAGAAATGAAAAAAATCCTACTAAGCAAAGAGTCTGACGAAGTGAAAGTGAAATTATATAATCAAGTCTTGAATAAACGTATTCAGGTATCGAGTTTTAATCCCCCAGTTTCATCTCAGGAAACACCATCGAGAACTGAAGAACCAGTGAAAGACGAACATGTCAAGAAAGTAAAAGATGTTGTGGAAGACCTTATCGTTCAGTCCGTTCCTACTAACTTGAAACGAAATGCAAGAAATGTGCTGGACGTCTTTAAAACGAACTCTGATATTATTGGCTGGAGCCCTAAGGCCGAATTGCAGGTCCGAGGACGTATTGTTTTTTTTTTTTTTTTTTTTTTTATTTATTGGAGGTTTAACGACCACCATGAGCAACTCATTGGGCTATAAGCAGTCGCGGTCCGAGAACGTATTATGAAAAACACGAATAATATTGACCTCATAGACTCTATGTTTCGAAGCAAAGGATATAAGCTGCACATACCTTCTGAATTTGTAAAAGCATTAAAAGACATTAATTTACCCAAAAAGTTCATTAAAAATAAACAAATGTTGAAAGTTCCTGTACAAGAAGGAAATTCTGTTGTAACTTCTAAACGAAAAGAGACAAATTTATGTAAAAATGTTCGTTGGATTCCTTATTAAAAATTTTGTTGAAAAAAAGGGTCATTCTTTTTTAGTTTTTTTTTCTCTTTTTTTAAATGTATTCCTAAGTTCATGATGAAAATGGTTTAAATTTTGTTTGAAAGATGTTTGCAAAGATCGTTTTCGTAAAAGTTGAAAACAAATGAGGTGCGTTTCCGAAAAGTTCATTCTTTCCTAGGATCAAAAAACGAATCACTTCATATTTTCTTAGGAATGTTTTGATGAAACACGTTTCAGTAAAAACATAGAAGTTTCCATTGAATAACATGGGGAACTATGAAATTTAAGAAGCACGGTTTCGTTCAAGGAAAATATTTTAAAAGGTCTATTTTCGATTCTGTTGAAAACGAATCAGGTAGAAAACAAAATGCAGTAAAAACAGTCACAGCAAGTTCCTGAAAGTTGAAAATAGATGAGGTTGAAATTTGGAAAAATGTCTAAGGAAGGAAATTGTTATAAAACACAGACTGTTTTAGTTTTCCCAGGCTAGAGGGGTCTTCAATGAGAGCGCTTCTTCTTTTTCAACCCAAAGAATAAAGCGAGTCAGTTTGAGACATTTCAAACTCCCCGAAAATAAGCCGTGTTCACTGGTTTCGGCTCAATACTGTAAAGCATTGCTCTCAGACCAGTCGAAAATCCCCCCCCCCCCCATTGGCCGCCTAATGGAAAACATCAGGCCCAGTTCCCTTAATATATACCCAAATATCCATAAGAAAAGTCTTCCAAAAAAGCACTAGTTCACCACTAAAACAATTGCATTCATTCTGTTACTGTTTTAAACATTTCAAAAAAGAAATTTTACTCTTAAAATTTTTGAAAGCTTAATATTTACTCTTAAGATTAAAAAAAATTCACTTAATTTATGTCAATATAAAAAATAATTTCACAACATTTATGTTTAGAATTAAAAAAATAATTACACTTTAAATTTAGGGTCTAGAATTAGAAATGACTTAAAACATTTTTTAAAAAAATGCATTTTTTAAAACTTAATTCCTAACTTTTTTTTAGTAATTTACCTCCCTCCCTCCCCCTTCCCTTACCCAAATTTTTAAGAGTCCTAAAAAGGACTTTTTTTTAACTAGCAGCATTTGCTGTTACGAAGACTCTTCACCGTCTCTAACAAAGATGCTGCATTGATATTGTTCACAAATGCTTCTGTGATGAGCAAGCTACCAACTTCTTTCAAAAAGATTCCGCCACACTTTGGGGTTCTAGTAAAGAAAGTGCTTTATTAAAACCCATATTCCATTTTTCATCGTTGGTAAACTGAGCACACTCATGTCCTAACTGATTGCTGGGTTGTTCTTCAAGAGGCAAACGACATGTAGCACAATCAAACACTGTCCATGTATTTTGCTCAATGGCGGACTTGAGCACATCAGCCAGAATGAAATGCAGTTCCTCATCGCTCGCTGGGGAATTTTCAGCACTTTGGTTTATTAAGATAAAGTTCTTAAAAACAGTTCCAAATAAAACTTGGCAAACACTCTCCCAGATTTTAGGACATTCTTCAACGAGCTCACTGAATTGTGACCTAGTGAGAGATGTTGCAGTAGGCGATAGTTGAAGGGTGCCATTGCCCCCGGTATTCAGTGATTGAAACTGGTAAACGGTCCCCGAACTAGAAGGAGTTGCACAAAGAAGCAGTTTCTTTCCCACTACTTTAATATCGTTCATGTTCCAAAACATGAATCTAGACTCCATGAAAACGCAGAATGTGTATGCTGACATCGTAACACCGAATTTAGTGGGGTGTAAGAGCTCACCATCGAACTCATAGCTCTTGACATGAACTCTTACAGTTCCTGTAAAATCAGTCACTTTCGCGATCTTGTTTCCTCCGAGAGAGAAGTGGTGAGGTGGCAGATTTTCTAGCGAAATTCCCAACGAAGCAGACTTGTTTGCAGCAGGCATAGTTGATGTAGACCCAGTACTAGCATGTGCAGTTGAGACAAGTGTGTCGGAACGCAACAAGTCATCACCACGATGAAATTTCTTTACAGCATCCGATTTGGATTTGATTGGCAGTCCGCTTCATGCTGATGGCCGGCAAAGTGTTTGTAGGGGCAGGCAACTGAACGTGTTCAGGGTTCGAAGGTAGAGAACCGAATGAGTCAGTTACTGTGCGTTCAAACAAAACTGATAACAGATTATGGCTGATGCAACCATCCTGTTTACTGCTTGAGAGCGTGAATGTGTCAAGAGACAATGGCGTCTGTGTTATCATCTTTTTCAAAGGTCAAATTTATTCGAACATCTGGGGCATTTCCGCAGCGTGGTAGACCATGTGTCCATGAATCATTTGTTGGGGGTAGCATCTGGAGAAGCGAACCACTTTCTAATCTTAAGACAACTGGTTGAAAACATTCTCTTTTAAAAACAAAGTCCCTTGTTTGACCTAGAGAAACTGAAGCAATGCAAGAATTTTTCACGATTTCACTTTCATCGTCCTTATAGAATCCGATGCATTGATTTCCATTTTGATACCTATTAATCAATACAAAATTAAAGGTGTCACAACACGCGTTCTCTACCTCACGTTTGATTTCTCGAAGTACAGGAATCCACGGTTTTGCTTTTATGGTCAATCCGCTGAAAGAGTAATGGAGGTCAGCATCACCAAAGGCAACATGCTGTCGAGGAATGGAATACGATTTCCCATATACTTTAATCTTTGAGAATTCACCACTCAGATATTTCACTTCTGTCTCCAAACACCGAAGAAAATAATCAGCCGCTGATTTAGAAAACAACTTGGAATACGAAAAATGGAGACCGTCCTTGTGATATGATGAATTCATTTCTTCAGACGAGTAGGCGCAATTGAAGTATGCTCCCAACGATCAACGAAGTGAAAATGGGGAAGACAAAAGATAGATTAGCTACGAGATAAGACAGATGACGTCAGCAGATGAATAATCGATTCTTTTTTTTTTTTTTTTTTTTTTGGTTTAGTCCTGAAGACTGTTTTCTTCTTCCATTTTCATTCTTTTAGGAGGAGGTTCTAATGAATTGAATGAGTAATGCCCATAGGGAAGGGCATGAATAAAATCTTCCATAGTGATACGTTTATTGTCATGAGGACTTAGAGATTTCTTGTTTGTTTTAATGCTGAAGACAGCATGTTTCATACTACGGAAAGAGTGACAAACATTCCTCATCTCCTGTTTATTGAATAAGGAATATCGGTAATTTTGAAGTTGGAGTTGATTTAGCACAACTGGCTTACTCACTCCTTTAGCTTTTTTTATTTCTACATCGTCGGAAGAAAGAGCATACATTTTTGCTCTCAGCCCAACGAATTCTCTTATTATTTTCCCGTTCATTTCATCTTTAAATTTTCCGATAACTTTTTTATTAGCTGAACTGTAAAGAGGATGGTCTATTAAATAGTCGCTCGTATCTAGTAAAGGCAGGATTTTCGCCATGTCATTATAAAGATCTTCTGTCTTCGTTTCATAAAAGGAACTGTCTTTGTCCATGTACAGAACCTTCACTCTTTCTCCGTATATGGGTTTTATGACGTCATAATGGAACGAGTACATTAAGGTTTTAGACATATCCAGAACGGTGATTCCTATATATATATGGGTTTATTGAAAAACTAGTTTGGTGACATCTAGTTGGCATAAAATCATAAACTCCTCATCGGACTCATTCTTCAGAATTTTTCGGTCTTTGAAGTTGTGTTTAGCCAACACTTTTTCCAAGCGTTTCTCATCATGAACCAGTTCTATGGATGTTATTTTCCTGATGTCTTCCATAGTCTTCCCAAAGACGCTGTTATTCATGAGCTTGTAGAATTTTTTTTCGAATTCATTTTTTGCCAATTTTCGTTTCTCAGTATTTAGATTTATATATACCTGCAGCCACTTAGATTGGGAAAATGATATGCCTCGATGAATTTTTAATTACAAGACCAGCTGCAACTGCTTGTTTAAATAAGCAGTAGTGGGCTATATATCTGGTCTTGGGGTTTAGTGTTGTCAGAAGTTTGGTTTGTCGGGTACCAGGAACAACCCCAATCTCAGGACAGAAGGGAAGATCGGCGTGAAAATCATGCAAAGAGTCTGGGTACTCGATGTCGACTTCCAAAAGCATCCAAAAGGACCGTCATCAGGAATAGATCCAATATTCAGATGCTCCAACTCATCAGAATACATCCAATTAAAGTGAGCATATGGAATCGATTCGCTATAAGAAAATCCGTACAAATTGTTGCAATCGAGATAAGAAATATAGCTGCTTTCTTTTGCTGGATTAAAATTTTCCATGTACTTGTTGTTTGCCAGGGCATGCCGCTGGATGCATTGGCACAGTCCTCCTCTTTTTGCCGCCTCAACAAATTATAGCATTTCATAATCTGTAAGTAATTCCAAAGACATTTTCGTGCTCTTAAGCATGGCAGCGAATGCTAAGGATGGAGCACTGAAGAACCACACAAGATCCAGTGAATATGTTTCCTGACAGATATCCCGAAAATTTTCAAAGATATCGGCCAGGATGAGAACATCAGTCTTTAAATACAGATCTGAGTATTCTCCTAAATCTCTGATATTCATTTTTCCCATACTTTTTGAGCATGATTATAATCTTCGTTACTTATGTGTGACTCAGAAATGCTACTATAAAAACTTGATTTTAGTGGGAGGCATGAATCTTCTAATTTGTTGTATGATGTTACATATTCATACGGAAAAACACCCTTCTTTTTCAACAAATGAAACTCGTCATCTTGGGGGTAGTGCTTTCGGGTGATCTTAAATTGGTTTGCTGGAAGATTATTTGCAAGGCTTGACAACCCCGTAGACATGAATCTCAAGCTGTCTAAAAATCGAATTTCCATCCCCCAATAAATTTTGAGAAGGAAATGAATTTTTCTGTGGATTCTGGAATGACTTTAATGTTTCCTTCTGAAAAATCAAGCTCTTGAATGATAAAGTGTGAGTCAAACCCAGATAAGTTGTGGAAGAAGACTGGCACAAATTTTGGGTTTCGGAAATTGATATTACATTATGCGTGTGCCGGACTCCGGAATGCGCCTGTTCGGTGGTCATGGTCAGCGACTTTGAGTTTGCCTTTTGATTTGGCGAATGCTTTATCACAGAGATAACAGATTGATGCAGATTGAAAAGATGCTTTTTTTGCAGTACTTAATGGACACATGGGGGCATTTTTTTATACTCCTCCTGGATTTTCAATACATCTTCTTTCAAGGAGTGAAGGAAATGACGAATGACGCTGTCTTCAGACCTATGACTCCGAAATACGGAAAATTCATCTAATTCATCTTTATGAAGTACGCATACGACATGAGCTCGTGGGTTTGGGTTGTCATGGTGTATGATATTTCGGGATTTTGAGGGGAACCTTGAATGGGTTTGGGTTGTCATGGTGTATGATATTTCGGGATTTTGAGGGCGACCTTGAATGGGTTTGAGAACGCACTCAAAGTCGGCGTAAATGACAAAAGGAACCCTCAAGGCATGCTGAAAATCTTTGAATTGAAGGATATTATTCTGTGGCATCTAAATGGCAACGGGTTTGTTTTTCATGCAGAGAAGTTTGTGATTTTTTAATTTGTTTTCCCCATCACAACGGGCATCGTAGGTTGTAAAACATTTTTTGCATATGACGGCTTTTCCATGATGCCTGGTGATTTGTTTGGAAATCAACCGCTCGAAGTTAGTGATTAATGCGTAGTGGGAGCGACATCCATCTGCTAAAGAGAGGAGATCTCGATGGTCTTGTAATTCCTTATCGCATACCTTAATGGGAAATATTTTTTCTGCCTCGTCGATACCGAAGACATTGATGGACATGTTATTTGCCTTCTCGAACTTTCTAATATCAGAAATTTTTACCGGGTACTCAATACAGTCCCAGATATATCCTGTGGGAAACTGCTTATCGTTGCGATAGGAATTAACTCTCTCCCTACCCTGTAACGTATACTCTATATTCACTTTCCTTTTGATTTTACTATCTCTGGTTATTTTATTTTACTATGTAAATTATCTTCTTACTGAACGAAATATTATTTCACCCGCTGAATGAGATCTGGCAATGAGTGTAAGTCATGACGTGGTGGTAGCTAGTATATAGGCGCGTTCATCGAGACTTAGAGAGAGCTTTTGTGTTGTTATGAGAGAGCTTTTGTTGTTGTTATGAGAGAGCGTTGTTGTTTACGGAAAGCGTTTGTAATACGAGGAGAGATTGTGTTTGTTATGAGGAGAGATTCTTCATTATTGTAAAACAAGTTGTGTGTGTGCTTTAGTTGACCAAGAGTCTTATAATAAAGAAGTTGACGTAAGTTAGTCTTTCTCAATTCATAGTTTTTGTCAGACCTCTGTCTGGCTGTTAGGTTTAAAACATTAGTTTCTTACCATAAATAACCAGCGTTAAGACTTTATTTAAGTTCGTAATTAACTAGTAACAACACCCTTTTGAATTCTCTATTTTGAAGCTTAGTACAAGTATATCATTAGCTAGCTGGTAGGTAGAGCATCATTCATATTAATTAGCTTAGCGGAAAGAAAATAAAGCTAATTCATTATAATTGGCGCCCGAACTTTTCTCGAACACGAGATCTTGACGATTATTATCCATGTCTTCCTTACCTGAGACAACTTCAATTTTCTACCCCAAGGCAAGTTCCGAGGGTAATGGTGTTTTTTATGACAATTTGCAAGAAGCCTGTGGGTCTGACTTTGATATGAATGATCTACACGCACCCCGGCATTCTTCACCATTTCGTAATATACCAGCTTTCCATTACTCTGAGTCGCGGGTCGTTCCTGAGGGAGTTCAATCCTCTCAGCGAAGCAGAATGCTTGCCCATTTCGTGCCGCATGCAGGAACAATTCATTTCAATGGTTTGGAGGGGTCCTTAAAGTTCCTCGAAGATCTGGAAGATCATTTTGATGTATATAATATTCCTGAAGACTGCAAAGTCCAAATCACCGGCACTTGCTTGAGGGATACCGCTAAGACCTGGTATCGACAGTGGAGAGTGTCGAACCCGGATTCTCATTATGAGAATTTCCGTGCAGAATTCTTGGAGGTCTTTCCTTTCGGCCTCAGTCGAGCTAGCCTTGCTCAACAGCTTTTTCACGTCAGCAAGGTCCCAATGATAGCCCTGTTGCATTTGCGTTGGAGACTACACGCTTATATAACCTATGGGATCCACATGCCAGTCATGTTGACATGTTGGATACCCTCGTGCAGCAGCTCGACCCATTCTTACAAGATTTCCTTGAGGTTCGATACCCTGCCACAATTCATGAATGTCTTCGCCTCATACGCACGTATGAAGAGCGACATGGCAAACATGGTTCAACTCACCATGCTCGGGCACCCCGCGAGGCTTATTACGAAAACCCTCAGCGGCATAATAAGCATAATAACTTTCAGCGCGAGCATACACAAGTGCACACCCAAGCTTCATACGTTCCACCACACAGAAGAGTGACAAACCAACAGCGAGTTTCTGAACAAGCTTCGGGATATCGTACACCTGCACAGTATGCTCGACCCCCGTTTCACTCAGCAGCATTTGGAACGTTATCATGCTCAGGGCAATGATAATTTTTCTGCCCGTGCTGAGGGCAGACGTAAAGGATATGAAAATGTCAACAGACACGCGGAGTTCCCGACGCAGGTTTCACGCAGTTTTCCTCATCGTGAAAATTTTCCCGATACCCGGCAGGGTCAAGGTTTCGGACCACATGATCACCCAACCAGGATTCCTTTAAACTTCCACAGGAAGTAGACCAAGGGTCGGTCCTGCTTCCTGATACCAAGCATTCTGACCCTAAAACAGTATTAGTGACTTTCAAACTCCTCAGTTGCCTGATGTATTCTTAACAATTGAAGATATTATTGTCGAGACAAAGTTCGACACTGGTTCTGAAATATCAGCCCTAAATACAAAGTTTTGCACTGACAATTTTCCTGCAATACACGTTCAGCCTGCGACGCAGTATTTGCGAGGTGCAAATAATGAAATCTTCAGTATCTCAGGAACTGTCACATTATCTTTAGGGCTGGGAAAAACTCGTTTTACGCATTCTTTCCTGCTTATAGACGAGCTACCTGTGAAATGTCTAATGGGAATGGACTTTATACATAAGTTTCAAATAACTTTGAATTTTGTACAACATGTGATTTCCTTTCCGGAACCTGTCGAAATGATTCCTACGGTTCCTATAGATATAACGAGTTTGTTATTGAGTAACCAGTTGAATGAGAGGCAACGAGACCAGCTTTCTCTCCTTTTACAGGAAAGCCCTGGTTTATTTTCGGATCAACCTGGTTTCACACAGGTGGTTTATCATGTCATTGACACTGATGGTTCGAAACCAATTGCGACGAAACCTTACCCTTGTGCTCCACATAAGAAACAGGAAATGCAACGTCAAATTTCTGAAATGATTAAGCAGGGCATAATCAGGGAATCCACAAGCGCCAGGGCTGCTCCTGCCTTTTTGGTTCCAAAGAAACAATCCAATGAATTTCGTTTCGTGACAGATTTCCGCAAGCTCAACCAAGTCACAAAAACGATCAATTATCCACTACCTGTCATGTCGCATATTTTAAATGACCTGTCGTCAACCAAATGGATGTCAACCTTGGATTTGGCGAGTGGATATTGGCAGGTAGCAGTACATCCGGACTCTGTCGATAAAACAGGCTTTGTGACTCCTTTTGGGGCCTATGAATATTTACGTATGCCTTTTGGACTAGCTTCTGCACCTGCTACTTTCCAAAAGCTTATGGATACGGTTCTCAGACCTGTCCTGGGTCCCCATGTGCATGTCTATTTGGATGACATTATTATCACATCCGAGACTTTTGACGAGCACCTTTCTCTGCTCAAACAGGTGTTCCAACTCATATACAATGCTGGCTTTACGTTAAAACCTAGTAAATGCCAGATAGCGAGGGACGAGATTGTATATCTGGGGTTGAAAATCACTCCTCACGGCTTATTTACTGATAATGAAAAAATTAGGCCTATTTTTGACTTTCCTCGGCCTAAAACAGCAAAAGAACTATCCCGCTTTCTGGGAATGACCGGATGGTATCAGCAGTTCGTCCCCGCTTATGCTACAATCTGTGAGCCATTGTATGCTTTAAAACGTAAATACAAGAAGTTTATTTGGACACCTGAGGCTAACGCTGCTTTTGAAACACTGAAGTCTGCATTGACTCAGCCTCCGGTGTTGGCTTTCCCGGATCATACTAAGGAATTTGATATTTATACTGATGCATCCGGAGTTGGTCTTGGTTGCGTTTTGTCACAAGCTGGGCATCCAATAGCTTTTGCGTCTCGTACTTTAGCCAAAGCTGAACGTAATTATTCAGCTACGGAACGTGAATGTCTTGCTGTTGTGTATGCGCTGAATAAATTTCAATGTTATCTTAATGAATTGACAGTTAACATAATTACGGATCATTCTGCCCTTCAGTATTTGAATTCTGCTAAGCACCTATCTCACAGACTTATGAAGTGGGCTCTGAAGTTACAGGAGAGCAATATCAAAATTTCATATCAGCCAGGTCATAAGAATCAATTACCGGACGCATTATCTCGCGTTCCGATTAGTGGGGTCCCCACAGAAACTACTCCTGGATGTCAGCCTTTACTACTAATAGCTGATATAACATCCAGAGAGCAGATAATGGCAGAATTAATAAATGATCCAGATTTTGGGGACATCTATAATTTTTTGCTTGTGGGTTCGCCCCTACAAAGTGATCCTTCTCTGGCTGGAAGGTCACAACATTTTGAAGTAATAGAGGGTCTTCTTTATTATACCAAATCTAGGACTACTAGGGCAGAGTTTCGCCCATGTATTCCGCGAACCCTTAGAATGGCCCTTTTAAATGAATTTCATGACAAACCTCTTGCAGGCCATTTAGGTATTCGCAAGACCCGTTGTAAATTGCGGGATGTTGCCTATTGGCCTGGCATGTATCAAAGTGTGCTCGCATACGTTCAATCATGTCACTTGTGTCAGATTAATAATTACCGTAATGTAAGACCGGCCGGTCACTTGAAATCTAGTTCAAGTTCTCATGTGTTTGATATTATTTCAATAGATTTATTGGGACCTTATCCATTATCTGTTAAAAATAAAGCTCGTTATGTTTTAGTACTAACTGATAATTTTTCTAAATGGGTTGAAGTTTTTCCCATTAAAGCCGCTACGGCAGAAGTTATTTGTAATGTCTTAGTTAATGAAGTATTTTCTAGATATGGTGCACCTAATAAAGTAGTTTCGGATAATGGTCCTCAATTTATTTCTGACATTTTTGAAAGAATGTGTGCGAGACTACACATTAAACATAAATTCATTTCCCCATATCATCCCCAGAGTAATCCTGCGGAACGCGTTAACCGCACACTAGTGAAAATGATTGCGACTTTTGTAATGGATCATCATGAAAGATGGGATGACCATTTGGAGCTTTTTGCGTTCGCCCTCCGCTCGTCTGTCCACGAGTCTACTAAAATTACTCCTGCAGAACTTTTTCTGGGTCGCAAAATTAAAACCCCTTTTGAAAATTTAACGGGGATTATCGACGAACTAAACCAGCGACCAACTCCGCAATCAGTACGAATCATGGCAGAAAAAGCTCGTGTTGCAATGCTAGGAGCACAAGCGGCTCAAGCGAGATATTATAATACTAGACGTAGGGAACCTGATCTTGTCGTTGGAGATCTCACTCTCGTGGAAACGCACTTCCAGTCTTCTGTTTCGCATACTTTAGTGAAGAAATTTGCACCCAGCTACGAAGGTCCATATCGGGTGGCAAATATCTTTGAAAATAATGTTGTTCTGGAAAAACCTGACAACCAATTTCAATACGTACACGTTGATCAGTGTCGCAAGTATCATGAACGGAATATCGATTTCATAATCCACCCTACTCAACCTTCTGTTCCACAGACTCAAGAGTCGATATCTCATGTTCAACCGCCAGAAATTTTGGACGCACCAACAAACATTTTTGAAGAATCTCCAGTGATTTTTCCTTCACCCTCCCCTCCTCAAGACGGGTTTCCAAACACGCAACCTGATTCTCCCATGAGACCAAGGCTCGAATCGAGTTCTTCGAATACTAGTATCGTTCCTTTCATTCCAACCATTGCCAAGACTATTGCTGCGCCGTTTCCGGATAACTCTGCACCAACGCGGGCTACTTCTTCTTTGAATACCTCGTCAGAGAGTATTCCTATAGGCAAATCTAAACATCGCCCTGCACGACCACTGAATTACAGCAGCGACTCAGAGGCTTCGGACATTTCCTACTTATCAGTTATGAACACTACATTTCATGTTACAAACCGTCCAGCGCCACCAAAGGCTGGGCGCAAACGTGACTTGTCTCCCCAATCTGCTTCGCCGCAACAGCGACGAAGGCAGAAATCTTTGCATCCGCCCGGGTTTCGCCCCTGGAACCTACGTTCAGGGCAAACAGGGCCGATGCCTGCTGCTACTCTCATGCCACGAGGGCGTAAGAGAAAGCAAACGATGTGGCCGGAGCCACGCCCGTCCAAGAGAATACTGGAAGGACACAACGGGCCCCAGCACAAAGGGACTTCATATCAAAAGCCTGGGGGAGCCCGTTCCTATCAGCCGCAAGGATTTCCGGACCGCCGGACTTCTGACGTTCCTGACCGTTCCTATCAGCCGCAAGGATTTCCGGACCGCCAGACTTCAGCCGTTCTTGACCGTTCTTCTCAGCCGCAGGGATTTCTGGACCCACAGACTTCAGCCGTTTCGGACCGAAGGATTTCCGCCATTCCTGACCGTTCCCGTCAGCCGCCGGGATTTCCTGACCGACAGCAGACCGATGTTCCAGATCCATTAAAGTCCCTGAAGAGATCCAAGCCACCTGATTTTACCAGTCCGATTAGGCCTGGAAAACGTTATCGCACTACAGTTTTTTATGCGTCCTCGAGATAAGTAAGTTCTCGTGGACAGGTTCTTTTCTCAGTTTGTTGTTTTTCCTGCACGACCAGTTGGCGTGTCAGCATTTCTTTTTTTCGTGTGGGCCTATGCATTCTTTTTTGTGTATATATGTGTGTTTTTTTTTATATTTCTTCTATGTCCATCTACTAATCCACTTTTTTTTATATATATCTATGTGCTTAGGGGTAAAATAATAAAATTGTTACTGTTAGGCAGCTCCAGGTAAATTTCGCTGCTGATACAGTTGGTATGTATTCAACGAATAATGAGAACGTCATTTGAAATTAAAAAAGTGATTCCTGCTAGGCAGAATAAAAGGAAGGTATGCCGATGCAGGTTTGTTTTGTTCAACAATACAAGTTTCACAGACGAATACAGATTTCTTCAATTTGTCATGCCAAGTTTGATAATGTAAATACGGCTACCACCAACCAACAAAAACAAAAAAGAGGTCGAGAAACGTCATTCAACGAAATGTAAGACTTACACTCCAAAATTGATAGGTTTTTCGGAAACAAAAAAAGAAAAAAAAAAAAGAAGAAAAATTAAGGGGGAGATGATGTAACGTATACTCTATATTCACTTTCCTTTTGATTTTACTATCTCTGGTTATTTTATTTTACTATGTAAATTATCTTCTTACTGAACGAAATATTATTTCACCCGCTGAATGAGATCTGGCAATGAGTGTAAGTCATGACGTGGTGGTAGCTAGTATATAGGCGCGTTCATCGAGACTTAGAGAGAGCTTTTGTGTTGTTATGAGAGAGCTTTTGTTGTTGTTATGAGAGAGCGTTGTTGTTTACGGAAAGCGTTTGTAATACGAGGAGAGATTGTTTTGTTATGAGGAGAGATTCTTCATTATTGTAAAACAAGTTGTGTGTGTGCTGTAGTTGACCAAGAGTCTTATAATAAAGAAGTTGACGTAAGTTAGTCTTTCTCAATTCATAGTTTTTGTCAGACCTCTGTCTGGCTGTTAGGTTTAAAACATTAGTTTCTTACCATAAATAACCAGCGTTAAGACTTTATTTACGTTCGTAATTAACTAGTAACAACACCCTTTTGAATTCTCTATTTTGAAGCTTAGTACAAGTATATCATTAGCTAGCTGGTAGGTAGAGCATCATTCATATTAATTAGCTTAGCGGAAAGAAAATAAAGATAATTCATTATAACCCTTCATCTGGTTGGCAAGGCGAGGAGTCCAGACTGCATATTTAAAGCAGTAGATGTCATTATTCACAACATTCACTACTGCCTTCTTCCTTTGAATATTGGTTGGAAGGGCGATGAATGACTTACCCCTCAAGGGTCTGAAACGGTTTATTCTAAGTTCGAACCATGAGACATAGGAAAATACCCAGCCGGACCCTTTCAATTCTGCCTCCGACTTTTCGTTCTCGATTTTTGCAGCCATTGAATCATAAAATTCCTCAACATCACTAGCTCTGAAGATAGGTTTGTTGGGGGTTTTCAGGTTGTGGTCACAAAAGTCGTACTCGTCTGGAACATCTTTTTTCTGTTTTTTTTAAAAACTGCCTCCATGAAAACGCTGACTTTGATCGAGGGGTGAGCAGCTAATGAATGTTGCAGGATTCTTAGACATGGAGCTTTACTAGATTTTAAAAAGGAGCAGAGACATGATGCTGACCCCTCATCGGGCACGGTCTTATAGGTGGTGAGTCGCTGCCTCGCGGCAGATTCGACTTCAATTAATCCTCCAATATTTTCAAGGGGGCCTGGATGGGCACAGCTATCGGTGCATTCATAACGACCGGAGCTTGGTTTGGTGCAGCTATCGGAACATCAAAGTTTGGGGGAGCATGACTAGGTCCTGCAACTGCGGGATCCGAACCACCACCTTGTCGATGAACTCGTTGCTCGTGACGCTTAAGATGAGGTTTATGGCTGAATTTTGCTGGGCATTGGGTACACGCGAATGGTTTTTTCACCTGTATGACTCCTCATATGATTTTTCAGGTTGAATTTTTTGGCAAAGGTCTTGGAGCAGACCGAGCATGTGTTGGAAGGAATATTGACTGGGATGTCGGGCGTAAAATCAGAGGTTAGGTCTTGATTCAAGGGAATTTCCTCCAAGGCATCGAACACATCGGAATTCTGCAAAAATAATTGTTCTTCCTCCAACCACCATTCCTTCTGTGAAAGAATTAAAAAAAAAATTAACCCCTCTCCTCTAACAACGCATTTTCATGAAATAAACATTAAAAATTGGAAATTCCTACATTGAGAATAAACTTCTTAAATTTTTATTGGAAAAGGGGAGCTATCGTAAAAGTATGAAAAATAAAATGTTTTAAAAGAATAAACGATGCCATTAACATGAATTTTTCTTCTTTAAAATCTAACTTTAATCCTATGCAAAAGAACTCAAATGCTGTTTCTAATACGTAAACATGTTTTAAACCTCTATCAATGCATTTTCATAGAATAAACATTAAAATGGGAACTTCCTACGTTGAAAATAAACTTCTTAAATTTTTATTCGAAAGGGGAGCTATCGTAAAAGAATGAATTCCTAAAAGCTTTCTAAAAAAGAATCATGTTTTTCCGTCAAGATAATAAACGATTCCACTAACATGAAGTTCTAACAACATCCTAATTCAAACAACTTGGGGCACCTAACAAAAAATAATTACATGCTAGGAAATGAGAACTTACCTCTTCCATTGCAGAAACGGTTGAAAATCCAGCAGACATTTTCCAAAATAATAATTCAGAGAGCAAGAGATGTACAACAGCACACGTGTCGACAACTGAACCAGAAAGAACAAGTGATGGGGTAGAAATGGCAAACGTTTTAAAGGAAGCAGAATGCACTTTGACCCCAAGCAGTTTCGGAAACGACACGAGGGCTTTTCAAACGGACATCTCAACTACAAAAATTCCGGAATTCACACATGACAAACGTGAGCGAATCGAGCTGTCATCGCAAGGGGGAGGAAATTAAACTACATTCCTATGCGTTTTCTAAGCATTTCGAAGGTTCCAAGTTTAATCAGTTTCCGAAATTCTGCTGTTCACAAAGGAACAACACATGACCCTTATCACCACGACGTGTCTCATGGTGACTATTTCCTTATCTGGTCATCTAGCAACGGACACGATGCTGATGAATCATCATGCGTCAGTACTTGGGACGTTTCAAAACACTGGTGACTTTTTCCTTATCTGGTCATCTCTCAACGATCATGCTATTGACTCTAATCATACAAGGCGAACTTCAGCTGAGGGTTTATCTTAAGGAAAATTCTTAGAGTAAAACGAAAGGATTTCATTATAATTAATTTTCATATCTTGAGAAAATAAAACTAAAATGTATTCGGTAAGAAATCCTTCAAGGTTGAATTTTCCCCAAAATGAGAGAGGAATACGGAAAGCGAAAGAATTTAATCAGACACCTTGAAAGAATTCATCTCAGAATTAAAACCGCTTTTGAAAAAAAACAAAAAAAAACGAGTGAGCTATGAAATACTTTGTTCTTCACACAAAGAAAACACAGCGTGCGATTTCAATAATTCCTTTTTGAAAAAAACACGATTTCAATAATTCCTTCCTGAAAAGGACCGTTAAGAATTTTTTTTTACCAATAATAAAATTCGTCTAAATCTCGTAAAATTTCTCCAACGTAATGACTTAGGTCAACTGAGTCCAGAAATGCTTCGTCTACTTTAGTATTTCGATTCCGCTGGAGTTCTTTCAGATACTGTTCAGCTATTTTCTCAAAATCCAGTTGTAAAATAATTTTGGTTATGTTTATGTGATTGTCGTTGTCGTAGGAGAATTCCATTCCGTTCATGTCCGCTGCGTTATACATTGTCTCCACGAGAGTTTCTTCAAGCAGAAAAGAACCATCTTCATACTGCCGAAATCCTTCTTTTGGGGTTTGTAATGCTTCCAAAGTCAAATTATTTTTTTCCAATGCTTTCTTAATTAAAGCTGGAAACGAAATGCAACGAAGAAACGTCTGTTGTATGACTCTTAACATAGTAGATTTCTTATCAGCCACTTTAGTCCAATGTTCTCCGCACAGAGAAATTTCAGTTTTCAAAATTTCACCATCCTGACCCACTTTTTCCTGAGTGAAATCCAATACATGGTGAAAATCTCGACTTGTGCATTCCACAGAGTGGGGATTCATTCTCATAAAAGGAGTCAACGGTTCTAAACGATGAGCCACTGTAATATTTCCACTGGAAACGTAATCATATTTCGCAGGCTCGCGACTTTTAACAACATCACGCAGAAAGACAAAGCTGTCTAGAAGTTCAAACCATTCAACACCCCTCAAAGCGATTCCCATAGCTGTAGGAACGTATAAGTCACCGATGCAAATATATTTTCGGACATGAGTCTGTAATTCTCCATCAAAACAAAATATCCGAATGAATCGATCGTCTCCTAAAGGAAAGCAATTTTCAGGCATTTCATTCTTCCTAAAGAGGATGCGATTTTCATCGTATAATGCTATGGGCGATTCCATTATAAATTTTTCAAGAAACACAAAAGGCGACCACTTTCCTCGACCGATCGAGTTCAACTGAGATAATCTTAAACCCCTACGTCAATCAACCACTTTGTTAGGAATGGACCATAACGATCATGTGACCTGGGAAGAGAACCAATCCTTTGACGAGAAACATTCCTGAAGCGGAACATGAACCAATAGGAACGAAATCTTTTCCGTCGAGGCATTTCGTCGTCTAAATTAAAAAAATAATAATAATGCAACGTCTATAAAAATTCCTAACACCTCACGGAAGCTCTAAAAATATAAGTTTAATAAAACAAATTCGAGGAAACAAAAAATATTGGAAAGGACAAGAAAAATAAAACTTCCTCCAAAAATTTGACAAAGTCCAATAAATTTCCCGAGAAAAACATAAAGTTCCAAGAAGCACCGCTAGGGGGCAGCACATCGAGTTGGCATCCCCCTATATCCACCCTCTTTCCCACTCGGTCGTTGCCATCCCTCAAAATCAAAGATCCATCGAAAGTTCCAAGAAGCACCGCTAGGGAGCAGCACATCATGAGGACGATCACGTGACAAAAATTCTGACAAGGGGACAGCTAGGGCAGCCTCGGGGACAGCTGGGGACAGCCTCGTGGACAGCCGGGGGATCAGCCAATGTTAAGTTTATGGGGGGCTGATCCTGCGCTAGAATGCCCCATTTTCCTCTACTGACGTCCCCTTCTTGGTGTTCTTTTTTCACTTTCCGCCAGTGTATATACTTTCTGTATTGAGCGAGTCTCTTACACATTTCACTCCTGCATGCATATTTTCGTATTTCATCCACTTATCTACAACATGGTCTTCTTCTGGGTCTCTTCTTGTCCCTAGGAATCTAGTCTATTACTCCAGTTGTCCAACGGTGTGATCAATTCTCCTACCAATTTCTCCAGCCCATTGCCATTTTTTAAAGATTTTAACTTTATCATGAGGTCATCAATTATTGTCATTTAACTGCTCCATGAATTCCACTTCCTATCTTTCTTTGTCATGCCAAACATGTCTTCTTCTTATTTCTTTCAGTAGTCCGAAGTCTTTGAGTGTCTGGTTTAGAGGTCTGCGTCTCTATTCCATAAGTAAGAATTGGGAGGATGCATTTATTAAACACTTTTCTTTTAAGACATAATGGTATATATTCCTCTTGGAAATTGTACTATTTCTTCCAAATGCTCTCCGACCAAGTTTTATACTTCATTGTGATATATGTTCCCTAGGCAGTGGCGTACCAGAAAAGCTCGAGGACCCCCCCCCCCCCCCCCGCAAAAAATGTTTTCGAGGGCCTTTTGCGAAAATCCATTAGCTATCAATTCAAAATTTTAGCTACCATATTATTAACTAGGCTTTCTTAGTGTTTTAATAAATCAAATTCTTTAGAACCTACAAGTGTTTTTCGTAAAATCAAAATTATTTCACTTTATTGCCTGAAACGCAAATGAGTAAGTTATAATTAAAATGATTGCTCTGGTTACCGATACAAATTATAAATGTATACTACAAAATACTAACGTCAAAGTTAATCATATCATGCAAACTTTATTATTTTAATGAACTAAGGCCTGCCTTTTGAAATGCCTCACGATTGCACGCACAAAACACGCAACTGCCGTGTGACAATGTCTTAATGACTTTTCCGATTTATACGAAATGTCACAACATAAGTAAGCAAAGAACTACGTAATGATTAAGAACTGTTGCACAAAAAACGCAAAACTACTTAATTATTTAATCTGGAATATAAGAAACACACTTAACATAATTCTACAATGTTTTGAACATCGGGAAAAAAAAACCTTTTGACTCTGTTATAAAACCAATGACACAGGTCTCTGAATTTTCGCTCCCTCGAAGAACACCTTTCAGTTCATTTTATTCGGAAGAATGCATAGCTACGTGCAAACAACTGTAATACATAACATCTTATCCTCATTGGTATAAATATTCTCCTCATTGAACTGATATTTTTTTCACATTCTCTTGTTAACATACCTGCGTAGAAACTATTGCAAGGGTTGTGAACTTGTGGCCCCTTGTAACAGCAAGAGCTATTACGAGGGGCCTCAATTTCTTTTGAATAGCTGCTTTCCAGTCATCCAGTTTTTATGAACCAAAGCAACGAAAATGATTTCCAAAGATTTTACATTTTTACTGAAAAAAAAAATGTTTTTGTTCTTAAAACTTCATTCAAATCTGCCTTTATTATTGGATATTTCTTTAACCAGTTTCATACGAAGTTTTCGCAAAAAAATTGTAAAATCTTTTTGCTTAGGCTAGAGGTTCTTTTAACCGTGAACCCCCCACCCCTTCACTGCGGGGATTGCGGGGGCTATAAGTACACCCCTGACCCAAGGCAGATGTAAGCATAGGTTAGTTCTAGATATCCTTCATCAATCTCTAAATCTTCAGTTTTTCATGTATATATACACCGACCAGCCAAATCATTAAAACCATCTACTTAATTTGATGTAAGTCCTCCTCTTGCCGCCAAAAAGCTCTCACCCGATGAGGTATAGATTCAACAGGATGTTGGTAGGTGTCTCTTGATATTTGGTACCATGACTGCAACAGAATATCCCGAAGTTTTCGTAAATAACGTGGTTGGTGTGATGCTGCTCGTATCTGTTCCTCCAACTCAAACCCCAAATGCTTGATAGGATTCGTGTCCAGAGAATTTGGGGGCCATGGCAATAAGTGGAATCCCTCTTCTTGTTCTTGGGACCGTTCCATAACCTGCTTCACAGTGTGGCATGTAGCATTGCCTTGTTGAAGATGCCACCTTCCCCAGGGAATACAGTCGCTTAAAGGAGTGTACTTGGTCAGCCACGATGTTCAGGTACGTGACAGCTCTCAGAGTTCGTTCTACAAGGATAATGGGTCCAAGTGTTTCCCAAGAAAATATTGCCCAGACCATCACACTTCCTCCAGCCGCCTGGATCCGTCCCACAGTGCACCCAGATGAAAAGGCTTCCTTCGGTAAACGACGCACACAAGCTCGTCCGTCGATATGGTGTAACAGAAAACGGGATTTTTCTTACCATGAGATCCTCTTCCTCTATGGCCCGATGTCGGTGATTTCGTGCACAATGCAAGCGTTGACGACGGTGAACGAACGGCTGTGGGCATGGGCACACGAATGGGTCTGCGGCTGCGAAGATCCATATCCATGAGCGTACAATGAACTGTGTGTTCTGACACACTGGCCCCTTCGCCATAATTGAAATTATGTGTAACGTCAGCCACAGTAGTTCTCCTGTTGCTGCGGACAAGACGAGATAGCCAGCGCTGATCCGTGGCATCAACGAGGCGTGGCCTGAGTGCTACCTGTTCCGCGACTCGAAGTGCCACCTGTTTCGGACCATCTTTGATAGGTACTAACTACTGCATAGCGAGCCTATCAGCGTCGCTGTTTCGGAGATGCTCTTACCAAGGCGTCTTCCCATAACGACCTGGCCTTTGTCGAAATCAGATAATTCCTTTGCTTTTCCCATGTTAAGACGAAATAAAATACCATCTCAGAGAGCTCCGACCCAGGTATTATATACATATCATTCACAACCTTGGTACGTGACGTTGATTGGCTGCACGCGCACCTATTTGCGCAAAGCAGAGGTGGTTTTAATGCTTTGGTTGACCGGTGTATATTGTAGGGATCCAGTGGTGCCTCTCCTTGACAAATGTCAACACCGCCTTTTCGTTGCTCATCCTGTTCCCTCTGCAGGGGCTCTGACTTCTGATTAATAGCGGTAAAACTATACCACCGGGATAAGCGGAAATGCTATCCTATATTCACCCACGCGCTTGGACAGCGTGGTTTCTTATAACGAATTCCCTATACTCGCAAACCAACTCGTAATTTACCATTATGTTCTTTAAAAAGCGTATAAACAATGCATTCTTCCAGTCCTTACGTACAAAGCAGACACACGGATCTTAACAAGCAATGACATGCATAGGCTGCAGACAACTGACAGAGGCATGGAGATATGCTTGCTTGGTATCACCAGGAAAGGTAAGAAGAGCAACTTGTGGAACAGGAAAATGTCGAGAGTTCGTGTCATCATAATGAATGTAAAATCCTGAAATATCAACGGACTGGACATAATATTAGAACTGACCACCGTTGGACAACTGAAATACTAGACTGGATTCCAAGAGACAGGAGAAGATTCACAAGAAGATCAAGGGGAATATATGTAGAAGAAATTTGAATGCATGTCAGAGTAACATGGAGGAGATAAGCTCAAGACAGAAAATTGTGGATGAAACTTGGGGAGATCTTCATCTACGGCAGGAGTAGACTAATTAGTTTTGATGATATATGTATAAACACTTAGACAAACAAATGTTGGATTGCATAATTATGGTTATGTTTTAGAAAATATTAAGTATTCCAAGTTATAATATGACGCTATTTTAATCGATGTTCAAATGTTCATCCTTGGAAACGCATTAATTGTGAAGAAAATGTGTACAGAAGTTTTTCCATAGGAAGTATAGAAAGCAAAATTACTTGACGTCCACCGTAAAATATAATGGCATATTGTTCTTGAAAATTATACTGTTTCTTCCAAAAGCTCTCCAGGCAGTCTAATAAATATGTGCATTTATATCTGAGGATTATTAAGGTCGTACTAGGAATAAAATCTTAGTAACGCTGAGCTACTAGAATAATGCCCAAGAATTGACCACTTCTCTCCCGTACTGTTTTAAATACCGTTTCTCCATTTGTGAAGGTTCAAAGGCATTTGAACAGAACTAAGTATTGATTAGCGAAAAAAAAAAAACACACACAAAAAGAGAGGGAATAAATAATGATCCAACAACTGACCACATGCATTCAACGTTGTGCCAAATTCAGTTTCTCGCTTTGTATGGGTTCATATGCGTATCCCTAAAGCGATCGGGTTGATCTTCACAATATCAGTAAATATCAGGTGGCACACACACACACACACACAAAAGACGGTGGTGGTGGTGGGGGGTGAATCAATAAATGCGTGAGTACCAAGTAATCGAAAGCTGTCCTACACAGTTCTGCAAGTTTAGACGAACAGTTTCAGAGGAGTTATGCAAATCTTCCTTTCATGGGAATGATTTCCCTTTGTTTCGCAAATTCTGAAATCGAGGTATTAAGTTCGTTTCTCGAGTAGCTGTCTGGCTTCGCACTACACATCTGCCTAAGCTGTTCGACAGCTTCTCAAGTCGGAGAACATTGAGAATTTAATTTTAATTCTGTGGTTCCCCCACAGCCAAAGAAAACACAAACGGATTTGCAATGCTTGCATTTCAGGAATATTACCACGAGAAACAGCGATAACAACAAATTGAAGTTTGTCTGTACGTGTTTTTGCTTGCAGCGTACACAAACTTGAAAAATATTTTGTATAGTTTTATTTTATTTGATGCTTATTTTTTGCCTTCGGGTACATGTGAACTAGGAACGCTTTTCACGAGATCAAATGTTCATGAGTTTTTCTTGAAGACGGCTAAAATTGGACATAATCGAACACAAATGAAAAATACGATAGATGACACCGAATTCTCGGATGTGATGATCACGGCTTTTGAATCTTTTCCGACATGGAAAAAATATTTCAAAGCAGATTTTATAAATCATCATCATCATCATTGTCAACCATTATCAATCCACTGCTGGACGAAGGTCTCCCCAAGTTTCCTCCACAACGGTCTGTCTTGTGCCAGTCTCCTCCATGTCACCCCCGCATACTTTCGAATTTCATCCACCCATCTTCCATGTGGTTTTCTTCTCGGTCTTTTCCTGTCCCTTGGAATCCAATCTAAAATTTCGGCTGTCCATCGATGGTCTGTCCTTCTGGCAGTATGTCCAGCCCATTGCCATTTCAGGGATTTAACTCTGATCATGATGCCTTCCACTCTTGTCATTTTTCGGATCCACGAGTTCCTCTTCTTATCTCTCCTGGTTACACCAAGCATGCACCTCTCCATGCATCTTTGAGTTTTCTGCAGCCTTTGTATGTCTCTTTTAGTTAAGGTCCACGTCTCTGCACCATACGTAAGCACTGGAAGGATGCATTGATCAAACACTTTTCTTTTAAGACATATAATGAATATAGCTTTCGCTACTAAGCTAATTATAATAAACTCTGCTTTTACTAAGCTAACTATAATGAATTCAACTTCTTCAATTAATGCTTCTTCTACTACTAATGGTTGTTCAAATGGTTGTTGTTTTGTTAATTATTTATATCATGAATAAACTTTCCTGCTAGTAGTGTAGTAATAATAATGAACAAGCTTATAACTGGTAGTAATGTTGTAGTAGTAATTAAGATGAATAAAGTCTTATGCTGGTTGTTACTAATAACACTAAATGAAATAAACCTAACAGCCAGACAGAGGTCTGACAGTACTATGAACTGAGAAAGACGTACTTGCTTAAAACTCTTTTATTAGATAAACTCTTGAATCATCCAACACACACACACTAATCGTATCACAATAATGAAGAAAAAACCTAATCACATAGAACGAAGCTCTCCCTACGCACATCAACAAAAAGCTCTCTCCATATAAACAAACGCTCTTCCTATACAACAACAAACGCTCTCCTTAGGTATCGTTGAACGCGTCTATTTATACTGGCTACCACCACGTCATGACTTACACTCATTGCCAGATCTCATTCAGCGGGTGAAATAACATCTCGTTCAGTAAGAAGATAATTTACATAGGAAAATAAAATAACCAGAGATAGTAAAAATCAAAAGGAAAGTGAATCGAGAGTATACGTTACAGACATAATGGCATATTGCTCTTGAAAATTATGCTGTTTCTTCCAAAAGCTCTCCAGGCAAGTTTTGTACGCCGATTAATTTCTTCATCAATGTGACCCTCACTTGATATCTGCTTATATATACAAGTATATATATATATTTGTTGAGGCAAAGGTAGAGGTAAACGTTACCTACATTTACCTTAGGCAACAGATATCAAGCAAGGGTCACATTGATGAGGAAATTACTCGGTGTATAAAACTTGGCTGGAGAGCTTTAAAAATCAACAGTACAATTTTCAAGAGCAATATGCCATTATGTCTTAAAAGAAAAGTGTTTGATCAATACATCCTTCCAGTTCTTATATATGGAGCAGAGACAAATGCCTTAAGTAAAAAAGACGTAGAAAGACTCCTGGCAACTGAAAGAAGCATGGAGAGATGTATGCTTGGTGTTTTTTTTTTTTTTTTTTTTGATTGGAGGTTTAACGACCACCGTGAGCAACTCAATGGGCTATAAGCAGTCGCCCGTCCCTAATTTAGGGTCACTGGTTCCAGGGAAGGGAGAGAGCCAGTGCCGTAAGACAAGCACAACATCCATGCCATACCGGGATTCGAACCCGGACCCCGTTCGGACGAATGATCAGAGGCCAACGCCTTAGACCACTGCGCCACCGGGGCGGCTATGCTTGGTGTAACCAGGAAAGATAAGAAGAGGAACCTGTGGATAAGGAAAATGACACGAGTTGACGACATCATGACCAGAGTGAAATCACTGAAATGGCAATGGGCTAGATATGTTGCCAGAAAAACGGACCACCGATGGACAACCGAAATTTTAGACTGGATTCCAAGGGACAGAAAAGACCCAGAAGAACACCACATGGGAGATGGATGGATTAAATTCGAAAGCATGCCGGAGTAACATGGAAGAGACAAGCTCAAGACAGACAGTTGTGGAAGAAACTTGGAGAAACCTTCATTAAGCAGTGGATTGATAATGGTTGACAATGATGATGGTCATGATATATCGATATGTACTGTATATTCATTGTGATGATCACGATAGATAGATGATTAGATAGATAGATAGATAGATAGATAGATGGAACCATTGTCAACCATCATCAATCCACTGCTGGATGAAGGTCTCTCCAGTTTTCTTCCACAGTGTCTTGAGTCAGTCTCCTCCATGTGACTCCGACATGCTTTCGAATTTTATCCGCTCATCTCTCGCGCGGTCTTCTTCTAGGTCTATTCCTGTCCCTTGGTATCCAGTCTAGAATTTCGGTTGTCCATCGGTGGTCCGTTCCTCTGGCAACATGTCCAGCCGATTACCATTTCAGGGATTTTACTCTTATCATGATGTCTTCCACTCTTGTCATTTTCCTTATGCACGAGTTCTTCTTGTTATCCTTATTGGTTACACCAAGCCTGAATTTCTTCATGCTTCTTTCAGCCTTTGTATGTCTTTTTTACTTAAGTCCCATGTCTCTGCTCCATATGTAAGAACTGAAAGGATGCATTGATTAACACTTTTCTCTTAAGATGTTATGGTATATTGCTCTTAAAAATTGCACTGTTTCTTCCAAAAACTCTCCAACTAAGTTTTATACCACGATAACTGACAATAAAAAAATTTGTACCTCCTATACACTCAGCCAAACCAAATTGGAACAGATTGGTAGGAATGTAGAAATTTTTTAAGAGCTATTACCCATGGCTTCTTCAAGGAACAGCATAAATAACCCTCTCTCTCGTTTCTACATATACTCAATAAACGTGGGTTTCTGCTGTAACATATTTGCATATGGACTAAGTAAGACTTACTCTGGAAATTAGTAAACAGAAATCTAATACCCTTATTTTAGTTTCCATATATTACGTTATATGGGAAGAGCTCCCTATCAAAGATAGATAGATTTAATTTCACATCCACAAATAGAAATAGTTAGTTTCGGGCACTAGCAGCTGAAATGTGTTCTACGAAAAATTACGATTGTGCATAAAACTTTTTTCATAATGGAAGGTATCCAAGACAAAGAGAACTTTTCAAATAGGGTTCTTAGAAACAAAGATCGTGTTCCAAGTTTGGTAAAAATAAAAATTAACACACTTACCCCTCTAGTGGCAAACCTGTGTAGTACAATAATTGGCAAACGCAACTGTAAAACATTTTCTGAAATTCACGAGCCACTTTCCGTGATTACTTTCGTGCATTATTAACGTGGCATATTTCTGATACAACTTTTTCCGTGACATGACGGAAAGAAATCTGAATTTCACGGATTTTTGGTACTGGAGGAAAATTCTGAATTTTCAGGAATCTTTCCGCAATTCCTTTCTTATATTGACCGTAAATTGCCGTTTTAAATATGTGTTAACGGAAAATTCTGAATTTTCAAAATCATTTCCACAATTCCTTTTTGTTATATTAACGGGGAAATTGCGTTCTCACTTTTTTCCTATTCATATGACGAAAATATTCCCGTAATAGGAGAGATTCCCGGGAATACTTGAGATTTGATTAAGTAATAAATTTCAATTGTCTGCCAGAGGAATAATTTTGAAATTCTGTAGCGAGATCGCATATTGTTGGTAGCATACCGCATGAAATTTGGTTTTTGTGGCACAGCATATTTCTTCTCCTCTTCCGCATTTTGTGCAACTACTATATACAGGGTGATTCAGCTAAGCCTGTACAAACTTCTGGGAGGGGTAGGTTGCACAAAGACAAATCGGAATCACATAGGAATGCAGGGTTGGAAACGCCATCTTCTTTTTTTTTTTTTTTTTTTTTTTTTTTATTGGAGGTTTAACGACCACCGTGAGCAACTCAATGGGCTATAAGCAGTCTCCCGTCCCTAATTTAGGGTCACTGGTTCCAGGGAAGGGAGAGAGCCAGTGCCGTAAGACAAACACAACATCCATGCCTCACCGGGATTCGAACCCGGACCCCGTTCGGACGAATGATCAGAGGCCATCACTTAGACCACTGCGCCACCGGGCGGCAGCGCCATCTTCATGTGCTAGTGTACAGAGAGGACAAGAAATGAAAGAGCAGCACGTAAGAGAGCAAAATGCTTTTTATTACTCAAAAGACATTTGTGAAATGCATTGAGGTTACATAAGGTGTTCAAAGTTGCGACCATGAGCTGTAACACACTATAACGAAGTAAATTTCTCCGTCATTTTTGGTCTACGCCGGGATTCGAACCCGAGTCCGCTTATTCCGGAATAAGTCGCTCTACCAACTGAGCTACGCAGACGTTCATTCTGATTGCTATCTGCCTTTATGTCGTGTGCGTCCTGCTGGCAGGTACGTCACAACACGCTTGACATCGTCGGCGCATGGAATCAAGTGCATTTTGGAAAATTCCTGGCGTGTCTCGGACTTCCAAAGGAGCTACAGAGATGCGTGCTACAAGGTCCTCATCACTTTAAACGGGGGTGTCGTACACCAGTCCTTTGATGTAACCCCAGAAGAAGTAATGAAGGCATGTTAAGTCCGGCGATCTTGCAGGCCAATGAACGGGACCACCACGCCCGATCCACTGATGTCCAAATGTCATGTTTAAGTGATGACGATCGTCATTGCTGAAATGGGCGCGGGCCCCATCGTGCTGGAACCACATTGCACGGCGCAACGACTGAGGGACCTGTTGTTCGTTCAATAGCTGGGGCAAGACGTCCTCCAGAGACATCCGGTAACTCCTTCCTTCCAGACGAGGAGGCATAAGGTATGGGCCAATTAAGTGGTCCCCCGCCATGCCGGCATGTTCAAGATTAAAACTTCACCCATCACAAATGATTTGAGTGCGCATAATTTGCAACAGGTGCTAATCGGGAAAAACGTTACAAACAAACCCTTTTTTAGACACACCGGCCCAGAAAAACGGTTTTGTGCTACACGTGGTCGTACAGCATGGGGCTTCTCCGCCGCCCATATATGCGCGTTATGTGCATTAAAGCAACCTTCCCGTATAAATGACGGTATGTATCCTGGAAGAACGTATGAGCAGTCTCGCGGCCGAACAACGCCATCTACCGCATGAAGATGGCGTTTCCGACCCTGCATTGCTATGTGATTGCGATTTGTCTTTGTGCAACCTACACCTCCCAGAAGTTTGTACACGCTTAGCTGAATCACCCTGTACATACTGTATTACCGTAAGAAACCGGGTATTTAAATTATTGTACAGGTGATTGTACGATGTCTATGTATCAGTTTGTGGAGTTCTTAAGACAAAAGCTATTATAGCTATCAATAGTAAACTTTGTATTTAGAAGTTTTGTGAAGTAATATTATAGAACAGTACGTTTAACCTTTTCTTACAGATTATTAAAAGTTATTGTCGGGTTTTTTTTTTTATTGGAGGTTTAACGACCACCGTGAGCAACTCAATGGGCTATAAGCAGTCGCCCGTCCCTAATTTAGGGTCACTGGTTCCAGGGAAGGGAGAGAGCCAGTGCCGTAAGACAAACATAACATCCATGCCTCACCGGGATTCGAACCCGGACCCCGTTCGGACGAATGATCAGAGGCCATCGCTTAGACCACTGCGCCACCGGGGGCGGCTTATTGCCAGTTAAAAAAGTCTCAAGTTCCAAAGCATTCCGTTGCTTGCCGGCCCGGTGGTGCAGTAGTCTAAGCGATGGCTACTGATCATTCGTCCGAGATGGGTTCGGGTTCGAATCCCGGTGAGGCATGGATGTTGTGTTTGTCTTACGGCACTGGCTCTCTCCCTTACCTGGAACCAGTGGCCCTAAATTAGGGACGGACGACTGCTTATAGCCCATTGAGTTGCTCACGGTGGTCGTTAACCCTTTCGTCCCGGAATATAAATAGCAATTAGTTTCCACTGCATTGACAGGCATATGCAGTGGACGCCACTTGTGGAACTCTTTGAAAGTCACAGTGACGATTCTGAGCGAAATAAATGACATTAATTGTTGGGTGTGGGGAGGGGTGGATGGTACTTATGTGTGCCAATAGGAATTTGAGGTGTACCAAAAGGAAACAGGTAAGAAATGACAACATTAGCTACAAACGATGTTTAGCAGAATGATATATTTGTGCAAAAATATGCCCTTTCGTATGATACAACATGAAACAGTCTTTGCGCAAAGGTAGATTACATTGTTGGCAAATTGTTTCTGTTCTTTTTTTATGCTTTGCTTCTGCACAACGAACACATCGTCTTCTTGTAGGATTTTCTACGGGAAAATGTAATGCTGCTCCAAAAAGTTGCATTTGCTTCGAAAGAGGGCCTCGGAATGGTAAATTAATGTTTTTCTTTCCATCGTCAATCAGTTCTTCAGCAAGATCTACTAGAAATATGAGGAATGCCGGGATTCCCGAGTTTACCTCCGTTAGCGCCGTATAATATGCAGCTGAAGTTGCACTAAACACTAATCGAAGGTGTCCGAATGAGGTGCGTCTGTGGTCTTCCCTGCGAGAACAGCGCAAGAGGTGCTATACCAATATTTCCTATTTTTTCTTACACAGACGGAATTACAGTGTTGATTAAATGAATGCGCAACATTTTTGACTAACATATAATCTTGCCTAAAACACTTCCATATAAAGAAATGCAATGACGAATTCGTGCGAACATCAACGACTACGAAATACCGTCTAAGCACGATGTGTATGTGCTTAAACGGTATTTTATAGTCGTCACTTCCATTCAGACATCTGCATTGCCCAATCTCAGCGAAAGTGTCTCTCCAGCCTTCCATGTGTTAACTTCTCAGCAAGCGGTAACACAAAACCCCGCTGTGGTACAATATTTACTTGTCTGTCAAGCAGGTTTCCGGTAATTTGCACTCTTTCTGGTACATATGTGTACCACTCGGGACGAAAGGGTTAAACCTCCAATCAAAAAAAAAAAAATCCGTTGCTTCGAAAAATCTCGATGAAAAAATACTTAATTTGTGATAAGTCCTCCTAGAGAAAAAATAAAATTATTACAAACGTATTCAAAGAAATAATAAGCTCCAACAGAAAATAAAATGACTAAATCACTCGCATTACGTGAAAAAACAAATGACGGGGACCGAACTCACGCTCCCTCACTCCGGAGTAAGTTGTTCTCCCAACTAAGCTGAACAGAATGTATCGCTGCGGATTTGTCGTCTTGACACGTGCTTTACCTCTGTAGTACGTCACACCATCTCCGTCTTATTATTTTATTTTAATTTTATTTGAAGCGAAGGAGCAATTTCTTTTTAAGTCATTCCAGACGATGTGTGGAACAAACATCACACGTTTTTCGAAGAACTCAACGGCCAGGAGATCCATTTTTACGAAGATCGAACGCGCCCCGTCACTCGGGAGTAAGTTACTCTCCCAACTAAGCTACACGGACAGAATGCATCGCGGTAGATTTGTCGTCCTGACACGTGCTTTCTGTAGTACGTCACAATTAATGAACAAAAATCATCAGCTTTACCTTGAATGTGAGTGCGATTCCTGTTTTTGCGATTCTCAGTGGCTAAGACGTGCGGTGCGGCTTATGTATACCCACCCCAATCGACATGGTTCGATCCCCGCCGCCACACAGTATGAAATTTCAGTAATCTAGGAGAACTTAATTCAATTTTGCGAATGACCGATATCATTAAAAACACACGGAATTCCGATAGCTAAAGATGGACTTTAAGTGACATCGACAGCAGTTTAACCAATAATCGCGCCGAACAGTTACTACATGCCGCTCAAACTACAGCCAGTGGCGTTGGCCAGATAGAGAGACGAACGGAAGCGCAGCATTGCTTCCAGTTCAGTGGATGAGTGTGTAACAATGGTGATGAATGGTGGTTTGTACGGTGTGAGAATATCTTCGACAGTGTTTCAAAGTAAGATTACGTGCGTGAACATTTACTTATACCTATAGAGTAGTGGTGCAAAATATCGTATTTTAAAGAAAGCGTGTTTACGTTGTGGCAAAACAGTTGTTGTCACATTATAACGAACCTCTTAAGACATTATTCCGTGTTGTTCAGCGTTATTCACCCAACCAGATTAAAGCTAGTCGTCTACACTATTGAACTGAAAAGAGAGATCTTGCGCAAACTCGCGCATCTACACCCTGTCGTTATTTGTGTCAGAATGACTCCTCGAATATCCCGTCTTGCCATCTTTGAAAAATGGTATCAACGTCCTCCAAACCAACGTACGGACGCATAATTGACGTATATCCAGGACGAATGGCGAAGGCCACATTTGCCAAATGGCGCCTTAAACAGCGTAAAAGCAACACGTAGAAATTTTGCTTATGAAGTCGAATATAATTGGTTGAAAGCGCAAAGACATCGGGAAAGATTCCTCGCGGATAACGCATAGTGGCTTCAAAAGAACATCAGTTTTGCAGACATTGTAAGTCAAGCCCTGCCTACTTGCTCGTACAGTAAGCTGACCATAAGTCCCCAATTCTTGAGGACAGTCCTCGAATTTAGTTTACTGTCCTCAAAAACGTCTGATGCCTTTGGGGACGCAAATTGTCCTCAAATTTTGATGTTTGTCCTCAAATGTCCTCGAATTTACACTTCCTCGTTAACTCGTTAGATTTCTAATGAAAAATGTTCTTAAAAGTAGTTTTCATTATACTAATTTTCCGACATTTTTTTTTTTTTTTTGATTGGAGGTTTAACGACCACCGTGAGCAACTCAAATGGGCTATAAGCAGTCGCCCGTCCCTAATTTAGGGTCACTGGTTCCAGGGAAGGGAGAGAGCAAGTGCCGTAAGACAAACACAACATCCATGCCTCACCGGGATTCGAACCCGGACCCCATTCGGACGAATGATCAGAGGTCATCGCTTAGACCATTGCGCCACCGGGGCGGCTTTTCCGACATGCTTCTTATGAAAACAGATTTTGACTTTCTTTTTTCTTCTTTCCGAGTTTAACGACCACCGCGAGTAACTCTAAGCAGTGGTGCAGCCAGAGGGAAGGGGGTCGGGTCGGGTTTGAACCTCTCCCTTGAGGGGAGAGTGAGCACGAATTTAAAACGATATATACGTGTATACGAGGCTTTCACTAATGAACCAAACCCCCTTAAGAACTGCCGAAGAACCAGATCCCCTTTCACCAATGAACCAAACTCCCAGTGGCGTAGCCAGAAAAGAAATTTCTGGCTACGCCACTGATTCTAAGGACCTGTCTCTAATTTGGAGACATTCGTTCTAGGGAGAAGAGAGATAGCAAGTGCTGTAAGACAAGCACACCATCCATGTCTCTGTCGGGACTCGAACACGTACCCACTTGTACGAATGGTCAGTGGCCAGCACCAGGACACTGAACTACTGGCGCGGTCAAATTTCGACTGTACTTGATCTAAGTTTCTCCAAAAACTTTGGCAAAATGAAAAATTCCCCATGCAATTAGTTTGGTATGCAGCTTGATTTTAATTCGGCACATATTACAAGGTCAAGCATTTCACTTTTGCTAATATGTTCTCGCCATCATAATTCTACTTTGTCAATACAAATTACCAACATTCTACAAGGTATATCCTTTTAAGACACAAATTTTCATATGTAATATCACACTTATTGAAGCAATGCAGTTTTGTGACAAAAAGATTTGCATATTAATTTTGAGTACGTAATATCCTCAAATGAACTGCCGATTTGGGGACGCCACGCTCTTTTGTTCTCAAATCAGTGTTCGGATATCTGGTCACCTTATCGTACAGGGACTCCTGTAAAAGAGGCAGGCCCCACAAGTCTTTCGAAGACTGTGATACTTGAGGGAGTGTCCGTGGTATTCTATACCCGTAAGCGTACATAAAGTACTGATACATGGCAGAGATATTATAGGTACAGCCATAATGCCAATCGGTCAGTTTTCCGAGGAAGCCCAAGAGGTAAGAAATAGAGACAGCAGAGAATACCGTGAACTGTTTGCTAGAAAGACTTCTAGAATCGACACCAACACGGACTTATTGCATCGATTGCTTATCACCTCTGATCCTCTTGTCGATAGCCTCTTCGCCTAAAACGGAACATGCAAACATCATGCCCGAGGTATTACGTTTACTGAAAGACTCGTCTTTCAATGATTCTCAGACGACAGATTATTCGAACAGTGATTGTGATTAATTTTGCCGGCTGAGTCTTGTATATTTTCCATTACAATCTTACGTATACAGTAGCGGTCGTTGTATGTACAATACATGTATACGTACATATTACAATCTTATGCGTAACATGTACGGTTCTCCTTTTTGTTACACGAAGTTGACCTGTGGCTCGTACTTAGGTCGAAGTATGCAATAATGCCACATAAAAATAAATGTGAGTAATGACAAAATATGTACTTAATGCCAAATGCCAAATGTAAATCATGCCAAATAAAATGTAGAAATACGCAAGTACTTATTACTTTTGCTTGCATTACCTTCTAAACCCACAATCTCAAGTACACTTAGCCACAGGAATAAAGTTCCCCTAGATTGCTGAAATTTCACATTGTGCGCAGGCGTGGAAGGATTACCTGGAGGGCTGAAAAATTCAGCGTCTTCGATTTTGCGAAATTTCTGTATAAATACGGAAAAGCTTGAACCGGACTTTTCTGAAATAAAATTAATTACTGACTACGGAAAATCTGTGAAAATACGGAAGTTAAAAAAAAACAGGAACTTTTAAAAACGGAAATTTCGTTAAAAGACGGACGGACACTTACCGGTAACTTTGCTGCACGTTATTTTCAGAAATTTTTCGTGAATTCACACCACTTATTTTATCAGCGCACATGAAGAATTTCTCTCTCCACAAACGCTATCAGTAGCAAAAATAAGTTCCTGAACTTATAACGAAGTAAATTTCTCCGTCATTTTTGGTCTACGCCGGGATTCGAACCCGGGTCCACTCATTCCGGAATAAGTTGCTCTACCAATTAAGCTACGCGGACATGTATTCTGATTCCTATCTGCCTTTATGTCATGTGCGTCCTGCTGGCAGGTACGTCACATCTCCCCCCCCCCGAAAGAGGGCCGGGGGCATGGCCCACGGATCAGCCGTGACCATGAATCGTTGCAGGCAGACAACCACTGAAGAACGTGCACTTGAGAACTCCCAGTCAATCTGGTGTGTGGAATGCAACGTCACACACATTTATTTTTCGAAGCACTGGAGAAGGGATTCTCTTATTTTTCCTATCTCGCGGTGTGGAAATAACATCACACCAATGCGAGATTTTGAACGGTCGGGTCATCCGGGTAGTCCGGGCGCCATTATAACGAAGTAAATTTCTCCGTCATTTTTATCCGCGCCGGGGTTCGAACCCGGGTCCCCTCATTCCGGAATAAGTTGCTCTACCAATTAAGCTACGCTGACGATTATTCTGATTAATATCTGCCTTTATGTCATGTGCGTCCTGCTGGCAGGTACGTCACATCTCCTCTCCTGGTACGTTACAAACTTACAGAAGCAGAGATATCATCATTGCAGGAATTTCTATTAAGGTGGACGTCTAGTGATTTTACTTCCTATACTTCCAATGGGCAAACTTCTGTACACATTTTCTTCACAATTAATGTGTTCCAATGATGAAAATTTGAACATCGGTTAAAATAACTTCATATTATAACTTGGAATACTTAATATTTTCTAAAACATAACCATAATTATATTAAAAATCAACAACTTTTCCTTTGGGGTGTTGAGCCCAGAAAAAAGATGGCGCGACCTGTACATTGATGACGTCAGTAGACAAGCAAATGTTGGATTACTTAATTATGGTTATGTTTCAGAAAATATTAAGTATTCCAAGTTATAATATGAAGTTATTTTAATCGATGTTCAAATTTTCATCCTTGGGAACATATGTGCACAGAAAGTGTGCACAGAAGTTTGCCCATTGGAAGTATAGGAAGCAGAATCACTAGACGTCCATCTTAAAGCCTACTAACGGGGAAAAAACACTATTTTGAGGAGGGGGGAAGTAAGCATAAACATTTTCCGTGTTGAGTGGCGTCTAACTAAAATTGAAATTTTCCATTTCGATTGTTAGAAACGAAGATACATGTGCAAACATGTTAAAACGGGTGGTAAAGCATTTTGTCACAAAGTACTGTAAAATGAATGAAAAATATTCACCATCCTGACATGTATCTAACACGAACACAATTGTTTAAATGCGTTCTTAGAAGCAGAGATTTCGGGGGAAATGCAATATATATTTACGCCCCTAACTGTGACAGCATGCATTAAAACTGTTTATAAAATGGCCTTCGAGATAAAACCTATCGGGAAGTAAATGGAATTTTTTGAATCGTTTTTTTTTTTAGTTTTTTTTTTTAAGCAATTGTGTACAGTAAAATATATTTTTAATTTAATAGCATGTGCATTTTCGCACATGCTATTAAATGGAAAAGATCAAAACTTGTTAATCGTCATTCTCACAGTTCAAGCTCTCTACTGCAAAAAGAGTTTTTCAAATCGGACTAGAGTTATATTGTCCACAGATGGTTGAACATGGTGATACTTGTAAGAACGTACGTTTTGAGGTAGGACCACGTCTAACTCCGCGGATAGCATGGGGCGACTAACGAGCTGCACACTAATCGTGTTAGCATACTCGTGCGCAGCATGGAGTCCAATTCGTATACTGCGCAATACATTGTGCGCGCGACTCTCCCCCCGCTTCCTGTGCGCAGGGGGAGATGATGTAATATTTCTAGATGTGCCGCCGCGTTTGACTCAGTCTATCGCAGCAACCGTGAGCGCAACACGACTGTGCGTGGTATTGTTTCAAAGCCCTCGACGAGATCTATTCAAATATACGAAGAACATTATGCATTGGTTTGAACTGAACATTTAAAAAATTGTTTTCTTGTGAACCGGTGAACACTTTTCACAATATCGCGGTTTACCTGGACAACCCTGAGTTCAAAACGACTGTGCGTGGTATCATTTTAAAGCTCTCGACAATATCTATTCAAATATATATAAAGAACATATTGCAGTGGTTTAAACTAAAAACTTTTAACATTTGTTTTCGTGTGAAGGGGTTAAAATTTTTGACAACGCCGCGGAACTCGCAGAATGAACGCAAGCAAGAGTGGTGAAAATCAAAAAAAGAGGCAAGAGCAAGTGATGAGGAATGTGAGAAGCCAAAGAAGACAGAGCACCACGTTGGGTAATTCGTATATCGATCTGTTATGTGTTCGCAATGTATCCAGCATTATTTGTAAAAATTATGTAAGCTACTTTTCGTATCATAGACCTGTGTTGGCTATGACAAATTAAATAAAGGCTTTGAAACCATACTCGACTAGCTCATTCCAACTCTCCGATCTGCAAGTCGTAGTCCTACGTTCCAAACTGACGGCTCAATCAGAACTGAACCCACCTGTATTTTTTTCGAAGGTCGTGCAACAAAAGCGACTATTGTATAACTGATTTAAAAAGACAACAAATGAACCTACTTATTTGTTTGAATAGAGCTAACTACACCGAAGAGCCAAAACATTATGACCAGCGCGTCTTTATTCAAATTGAAGCAACTGCAGGCAAACGACGGAGGGTGTGAAGGTCATGGAAAGATGAAATAACACCTGATACTGAGCTCTGCTAAACAGTATTATTCTTGTTCTTCATATGGGAAAGGCAGCGAACTTAAGCGAGTTTGACAAATGCCAACTTGTAATGGCCAGACGACTGGGTCAGAGCATTTCAGAGACGGCCAGGCTTGTGAGGTGCTCACGGTCAGCCGTGGTTAGTACCATCAAAAAGTGGTCCCAGGAGAGCAAACCACGAACCGGCTGAAAGGTGTGGACCGACCATCACTCATGCTAGAGGGGAGTGAAGGCTGTCCCGTATAGTACAGGACAACAGAAGGGATACTACGGCGCAACTCACCTGTAATATGGATGCTGGCGACTGGAGAAATGCGTCACAACACACAGTACATCAAATCCTGCTGAAAATGGGGATGCGTGGCCCCAGACCGCTCCGGGGGCTCATGCTAACCTTGATTCACCGACGAAATCGCCCACAATAGGCACGCGAGCATCAAAACTAGACCTTGAATGATTGGATAAAGGTCGTCTGGCACGATAAATTGCGTTTCCTGTTGCACCATGTGGATGTCCATGTATGAGTGCGTCGTTTACTTGGAGAAGTGTTGGCACCAGGATGCACCGTGGGACGAAAATAAGTCGGCGGAAGAAGTTTAATGCTTTGGGCAATGCTGTTGCGAAACCCTGGGTCCAGTCATTCATGTGCAAGAAACTGTGCCATTTAGCACTACCTAAACATAGTTGCAGACCAGGTACATGCTTTCATGGTAATGGTATTCCGCTCTAGTATTCTTTCAGAGGGACAGTGCGCCATGCTACACTACCTGGAGTTTTTGAGAATGGTTCGCGGAACAAGAGGAAGATATCCAGGTATTCCAGATTTCCCAGACATCAATCCAATCAAGCATCTGTGGTTTGTGTTGGAACAGCAAATCCGATCTGCGGAACATGATGAAGTCTTCCAGGTATTCCAAATTCCTCAGACATCAATCCAATCGAGCATCTGTGGTTTGTGTTGGAACAGCGAATCCGATCTGCGGAACATGAGGAAGACTTCCAGGTACTCCAAATTCCCAAGGCACAATCCACTCGAGCATCTGTGGTTTGTGTTGGAACAGCAAATCCGATCTGCGGAACATGATGAAGACTTCCAGGTATTCCAAATTCCTCAGACTTCAATCCAATCGAGCATCTGTGGTTTGTGTTGGAACAGCGAATCCGATTACCGGAACATGAGGAAGACTTCCAGGTATTCCAAATTCCCCAGACATCAATCCAATCGAGCATCTGTGGTTTGTGTTGGAACAGCAAATCTGATCTGCGGAACATGAAGAAGACTTCCAGGTATTCCAAATTCCCCAGACATTAATCCAATCGAGCATCTGTGGTTTGTGTTGGAACAGCAAATCCGATCTGCGGAACATGATGAAGACTTCCAGGTACTCCAAATTCCCAAGGCACAATCCAATCGAGCATCTGTTGTTTGTGTTGGAACAGTGAATCCGATCTGCGGAACATGAGGAAGACTTACAGGTATTCCAAATTCCCCAGACATCAATCCAGTCGAACATCTGTGGTTTGTGTTGGAACAGCAAATCCGATCTGCGGAACATGAGGAAGACTTCCAGGTATTCCAAATTCCCCAGACATCAATCCAGTCGGGCATCTGTGGTTTGTGTTGGAACAGCGAATCCGATCTGCGGAACATGAGGAAGACTTCCAGGTATTCCAAATTTCCCAGACATCAATCCAGTCGGGCATCTGTGGTTTGTGTTGGAACAGCAAATCCGATCTGCGGAACATGAGGAAGACTTCCAGGTATTCCAAATTCCCTAGACATCAATCCAGTCGGGCATCTGTGGTTTGTGTTGGAACAGCGAATCCGATCTGCGGAACATGATGAAGACTTCCAGGTATTCCGAATTACCCAGACATCAATCCAATCGAGCAATTGTGATTTTTGTTGGAATAGCAAATCCGATCTGTGGAATATGAGGAAGACTTCCATGTATTCCAAATTCCCAAGACATGAATCCAATCGAGCATCTGTGGTTTGTGTTGGAACAGCAAATCCGAACTCCAGCGGCTCAACCATATAACTTACAAGAGTTAAAAGATCTGCTGGTGACGAGTTGGTACCAAATACCACAAGACACCATTAGAAATTTTGTATAGTCCGTGCCTCGCCGGTAAAGAGCTGTTTTGTCAGCACGTTCAGTACCAACATCATATTAGCCAGGCGGTCATAATGTTTTGCTCTTCGGTGTATATTTTCCAGCTTTTCTTAGAGAACAATTTTCCGTCAGGCGACATAGATGTAGGTTGTATTCTGTAACGACGTGTCCCTAAAAGATAGATGGACAAAGAGAGAGAGAGAAGAGGCTGGGAGAGAGAAAGAAGAAAATTTTTAACTGATAAAGAAAAAGGGGTGTAAGCATGACAAATATGTCCGATAAATTTTGTACACTATAAAAAATGTCTTAAATTAACAAGCCACTTTCCTTCATTTCTTTCGTAAATTAACGAAGCATATTTCTGAAACAACCTTTCCCATAGAATGACAGAAGGAAACTTGAATTTCACGGATTTTTCGCACCACGGGAAAACTGAATTTGCAAAAACCTTTCCGCAATTCCTTTCTAATATTTATGGTACTTTTGCAAGATGTGTTAATGAAAAACTCTGAATTTTCAGAAACCTTTCTGCAATTCCTTTCTTATATTAACGGACAGTCTATGTTCTCACTTTTTCCGTATCCATATGACGAAAAATGTCCGGTATTAGGAGAGATTCACGGGAAGACTTGGGGGTTTAATTAACTGTTAAATTTCAATAGTCTGTCGAAGTATTTGATCTGGAAGTTCCGTAGCGAAATTGGATATTCTGGATACCATATCGCATGTATTGTGTTTATTGTGGCACAAGATATTTCTTCCTCTCTGCCATATTTTGTGCACCAGCTATTTATATATTGTGTTACTGTAAGAAACCGGGTATCTAACTTATTGTACAGATGATTATACGATGTCTATGTATCAGTCTTTGGATAACTTAAGACAAAAGCTATTATAGCTATCAAAAGTAAATTTTATATCCAGGAGGGTTTTTTTTTTTTTTTTTGTGAAATAATACTACAAAAAAAGTGCATTTCATCTTTCTTTAAAGATAACTGAAAATGATTGTCAGTTTAAAAAAAACAATTTGCAAATAATTTTGTTGCTTCGAAAAATCACGATGAAAAATTCTTAATTTGTGAAAGTCCTCCTACAGAAAAAAATAAGTATTACAAACCTATTCTGAAAAATAATAAGCTCCAACAGAAAATAAAATGATTCAATTACTCGCATTAATGACAAAAAAATTCATTGTCGCGCAATTTGTTGTACTATGTAAGTGATATTTTTGAGCGTTTGTAGCTGAAGGCGTGCGTTACCTGTTGAACCAACCGAAAAGGCAGGGGTTCGATCCTGACTGCAGCAGAAGGATTATGTCGGGTATGGGCCGAAAAATGCAGAGTCGTCGATTTGGGGGAATTTCAGTTTAAATACGGAAAAACCTGAAATGGATTTTTCCGAAATAAACGGAATTTCTGACTACGGAAGATCTGTGAAAATACAGAAGTTAAAATAAACGGGCACTTTTAAAAACGGAAATTTTTGAAAAAGACGGATACCTACCGGCAACTTTGCAGCAAACGTTATTTTTCAGAAATTTTCATGAAATTCACACCACTTATTTTTTATAGTGTAGTTCTTCTTATAAAACACTTTTCCATTAGATGTCTTAGATCTAGGCGATAGTTTACAACGTTATGTCTGTGAATGGAAAATGTTAACTATTGAAGTCTTTCACTGATTGGGAAGAGTTCGACATTACCAAGATTTTCGATTTGGGGTTTAGCTATTGTAACCTAAAATTTTCCATATTTTCGGTGACGATGTCGTGCAACAGCTGAGAAAGCTCACCACTGTCTGTTTGTAGGATATATGCGTAGTCCAGATACACGTATATTCTAAATTTGTGTCTATTTTCGTTAGGGGACGTGTTTACCACGCTGATCTCTTATAAGAAATCAAAGCTGTAGCAAGACTGCTATGTTTATGACATCAGATAGAGGAACTTTTATCGCCCCGGTAGGCGAGTTTATTCGGGAACAGAACGCTGATTATTTTCGCAGCTAAGCCCAGGTTTAAATTAAGCGTGAGACATAGATATTGTATTTATTCCTTGCTTCCACTGCAGCAAGAGCAATGGGCGTTTAGCCATGAGCTCCCACCTTTCGTCGAAGAGATGACATGACAGCTTACGTTATTTGCTTAATGGGTAATGGGTGGTGCCATGAATTGGAAAAAAAGGTGGTGCTTCCAGAATCGTTGCGTACAAGCTTTACAGCATTCTAGTATCTTTCTGATTAGTCCTTGACGTTTCTTTGCGATTCTAAACAAAACGACAGAACAGAATCATTTGCTTTTAAGAGCATTAAACTTCATTTTGCTCACTTAACTATATTATGGCTTTCAGTCACTGGAAAAAGAGAATGACTAATGAGGCTTTCCAACCACGATTTTCCCGAATTCTTCGTCATTCCTATGTCTGAATCACGCAAGTTACAATAGTTGATAGGAAATGAAATGTGTCACATTCCGTCAAGAACAGGGCCGATTTAAGCATCGGGCCCAGGGCGCCAGATTTAGGGGGCGTAAAGCTGGAAGATTTTTTTTTTATGAATATTTTAGCACCACCACTCTAGAAAATTTTTACTTAAATAATTTTACAATTTTTTTTAATTTTTAAAACTTATATTATTTGTAGTCGTCACTCCATGTGCATGGACGGACAGCATTAACCGCCTGTATTGGGGCTAGCCAAAATGCTACAATAATTAATTGTTGTATGGGAGTAATCTGACATTGAAACTTGTTATGAGCTGGTTTGGAGGGGGGAGGAGTGCTCAAAGGGTGTCCCTCTTGCCTTGACGTCTAATAATATGCTAGTTTATAGTAATACAGTCAAACCCCTATTTAACGGACTGCGATTTAGCGAATTCCGCGATTTCACGTACATTTTTTGTGGTCCGGACGGGACCACATTGAAATTAATGCTTGGCGTTTCCCGATTTAACGAACACATTTCCTCAACTTAACGAACATTTTTTTATTTTTTATTTAAACCACCAAACTATGTTAACCAGAATTCCAACGTTAAAAGTCAGCTAGAAAGAGAGCTTCGCGTAACAAGAAAATTTTACGCATGCAGTTAACCAGCGTTTTAAAGAACACCATCTGCGACACAGCTTGACGGAATCATAAATCAGTTCGTCTTTCCTCCGACTATCAAGCGTAAGCTTCTTACAGGAGTAAGCAAATGACCAATGAATTCCAAAGGAGCACAACATTTTCTTGCATGGGTTGGAAGCAGGAAAAAGAAAGGTGGTGTGGTGGAGGAAATCTAGAGCACCCTGGGGATTCTTGTTTTCAGCTACAGACAGAACAATAGCACTCTGTGAAGTCAGGGACACACATGGTACGTACCATTTCCTGAACATCTGGAATTCTTTCCCAAACCGCGCTTTTTTTCTTTCTTTTCTTCTCATTGTTAAATCTGCAGCTCAAATTGAACAACACAGCTCGTTTACGGACAAAGTTTTGATGAACACAGGTAGCACTAGAAAAGTTAGTCACTGAAAGAAAGAGAACATAGCTGCTTACGTATTCTATTATGAACACTAGCTTAATTTGAATGTTTCATTTGAAGGTTTCCTCGATTTAGCGAATTCCGCGATTTTACGTACAAGATTGTTGGTCCCTTGAAATTCGTTAAATCGAGGTTTGACGGTATATGGAAGCAATTACGAGTAGAATTACTGTTTGCGTAGGGCGCGTTCTTCCCCTCTAAAACTAATTTAGCGGGCCTGAGCCTGACCTATTGTTTTTATTTCTAAGATTAATAAAGCTATTCAGCCTGTTCTTCACAAACTCGACCATACACAAGCTATATAGAAATAATTCACTAAAGGGCGTGTAAAATAAAATTTGTAATAATATCTAGAAATTAACATTTATAACTTGTTAATACAATAAAATAATTCTTTATAAAAACAGGTACCGTTAGAGAATAGAAAGAGTATAGCAAGGTATTTTAAAATAAAGGTCAAACTGTATAATTAATTCGTAACTGCAGTGATATGAAAGAATAAACAATGGAGTGAGTAGCCACCCGAATGTGTATTATACGTAGAACGTGGCCTTGAAAACTTTCTCAGCAACGAATGTCTACATTTCCAGTCATATATGAATGCCGAAGACTTGAACACACCGCGGGATATGTACACTTTCATCATTGATAACAATCTTCAGAGTACATTTCCAAACTTAGAAATAGATTTGAGAATGTTTTTAATCTTACCAGTCACGAAGTGTTCTGCCGAAAGATCATTTTCAGCAGTCTCGAGTATAAAAAATGAAAAAAGGACTTTATTGAGAGAAAAAAAAAGTTTAACTCACTCGTGATAATGTATGCAGAAAAGGACATAACGCTGGGTATAGACTACTTTTCAGCAATTGACAATTTTGCCCATGTAAAGGACCGAAAAAAAAAACGATGACCATGCCATAATTATGGTGCAGTCAGACATTGGATGGAAAAGTGGGAAATTACGTAAGTGTTCATTAAATTTTCATTTGCATTGTAAGTGTTCATTAAGATTGTTTTAATATTTGCTTCTTTTCCCACATTATTGTGTCTTTCCCGATGTATTATATTGTTTTATAATAACAAATGTCATTATCATAATGTATTTATTTTTCACAAAATCCTGAAGGTCAATAATTTGAAACGTACACTGGTACACTGTGAAATAGAGCTACTATATTTTTCATTAATAATAAATATCATTGCAAAATTGCATAACACAACGCAATAAAACACACCCCAGACAAACAGACACATACACATCATGAGCCCGCACCGTTTAGCAAAAGAACAAATTTGGTGGGGGAAGGGCGCCATCTTGTCTTGTGCCCATGTCGTCAGAGACATTCACTTCGTCCCTGGTCAAGAACATGCATTTTTTTTATTTTTCATCCATGACTGTTGGTGGAAGAGATTACGTCCACGCAGCAGCCATGACTGTCCATGATGGCTTTTTTGCTAACTTTGATGGCCGAAATTATGAAAAAGGTAACAAATAAAAAGAGCAGGAAAACTCCTCGAGAAAGTCACAAGAACATTCACAGCAATCAAAATTACAACGCCCTAGTATCGAACTCGCATCTCCCGATTACCTTTCGGGCATACTACAGTTCCGCCGCTCAGGACAACAAAGTTCCAAATAACTGATGCTAAGCAATTACATATTAGGAATGTGAACAACTTCAGACTTCGCTAGTCGAAGCAGTCTTATACTTACTCGAACTCGATATGTTTTTCAAGTTTTCTGGTACATCATGGACAGTAAACTGTAGGCAATTCAGTATCGCAATCTGTTTGTCCTGAATAATCTTGTGAATCTCTCATGTACGAGAAATATTTCATCCTTAATTACTAAGTCATAAGAGTCCAATAAAAAACATTTTTAAAGAGCGTGACTTCGTTTTGCAATAACAAACGACGTTTTTTTTTTGTGTGTGTTCCGCAATAGTTTTCACACGCCCTCACACTGACTTCTTGATTCGCCCATTCTTGTTTCGCCTATTCGTGCTACGTCGAAAACTAATGGGTTCCACCATTTTAGGCAAGGAAAGAATTCTTGATTCGCCTATTCCTGTCTCGCCTAAGACTTTCGCCTGTTAGAGGGGAGGGATTCACCTGATGCACTAAATCTTTCGTGCGTTAAAAAAAGGACATTTTTTTCCGTGAAAAAAAAAAAGCTAGTTTCCATCCTTAGGTTCGAAGCTAGTGTTTATTTCTTTAATCGAAGAAAAAATGCCAAGTAGAAAACAAAGTTATGCAAAACATTTTTATAATTGAAAAAAAAAAAGGGGGGGGGGTGTACTATTACATTATTTCGCATAAGCTTTGACGGAGTAATTTTAAGAGAAGATACATTTTAACCTTCCGTGAATTTTTAGCACATCTTTTGTAAAAAAAGATCGTGCTTATGTTATCGGTTTGTCCGTCCATCCGTCCGCCTGTAGACACCATATCTCTGCAACTATTAGTCCGATTTGAAAAATTCTTTTTGCGTTGGGAAGCATGAAATATGTGAATGATGATCCTTCATTTCGTTTTTTTTTTTTTTTTACGATGTACAGTTTTGCCGCTAGAGAACGTAAATGCAGATGATATCGAATTCAAAACACATTTCATTCCATATATTTGCTTCTAAAAATCCGATTAAAAAATCTTTCACCTTTCGATTCCATTTATGTCGAAGAGTAATTTAAGTATAGTCAGTTTTTCAAGTTACGCATAAATGTTCCGCTAGGGGTAAAAGTAAAGGGCGTTTTCCCCGATATCTCTACTTCTAAAACTCCGATTTGAACTTTTTTTTCTGCAGTGGATGTAGATCCTCATGGGAAATGTTTTTCATATAATTTCTAATATTTGGTAAAGAATAGTTTGGACACCAGGGGGCATAAGTGTTAATTTCTGCTTCTCATGTATTTGCCACAAAATCTGAGCTCCTGAAGACTCGATTGAAAAAATTATTTCCTGGACCGATACCGCTTACATTGAAAAACCTTTTGAGAATACTTTCTTCTTAAAATAATGCATGTTTTTCCTGCCAGGGGGCGTAGATGCATATCTTATATTTGTCGATATCTCTGCTTCTATGAGTCCAATTTGAAAAATTATTTCTTTGTTGGATAGCGTTTCCGCTGCGAAATGTTTCTCATATAATTTCAAATTTTTCTTAACGCACAACTCTGCACCCAGGATGCGTAAGTTCACGATTCCGTTTACATCAATATCTGCGGGATTGAAAACCCGTATTTAAAGTACTTTCTTCGGTCAGATACTACAGTACTGTTTTCCATACCGGTTCCACTGATTTTGAATAGGTTTGATAAATTTAATTCGCGTCAGAACGGATTCAAAGAACGTGCTCATTACACCCAAAAATTCGGTGTCATCTTTCTTGTTCTTTATCGAAACACTAAATATTTCGTGCGTTAATGTAGGAGACATCAATTGGTGAGTAAAAAGCAAAAGAGACCATGACGTAATTGTTTACCTTTTCGGTTCAAAGGCCAAAAGTACAGAACTATCTGGGAAAGAAGCCAGTGAACTGAATTCCGACAAGTATATAGTCATTCTTCTAGCTGATAAAGATAATTCGCCAGTTATGTGTGCGCATTTGTAGATGGCTGTAGTGAAAATGGCATTGTGTAAAAAAATTCCAGGATAGGAAGTTCAACACAAAATAAGTCCAGGACAGAATGTCCAACGAAAAAAAGTCCGAGGAAAAGGTATCCGTCGTGGATGGGATGGGGGGGGGGGGAGGAGCCAGTATAAGCGGGATGTGTTGTCTTCCAGAAATGTATTTTCATGCAAATATATGCCGCTGTAAATATCTGATGTTCTTGGGGTGTCATTTACAAAGTACAAAGACATTTAATTTAACAAATGCAGCAATACAAATTGAATTTTCTATGGGAATGAAAAACAGATATTAAATGCCGCCTATGTTATATTGTGGTCCACGAAAAACAAAGTTGCTTGATTAAATTTTTTAGAAATTGCTGTTGTTTTGTGAATTTATAGATCACTACAGCTTTTTTTAATATTAGCACCTTTTGAAAACGCAAAATTTTAATTTTTAAATTGACAATGAGTTTATGGTCTAATAAAAATAAATATATAGTGTAATCAAAAATAAATGAAAAAAACCTTGGGAACTCAATTTTTTATTGTGATGGACCAAATCGGGGACAAACAACAAGATTTTTTTTTTTTTTTTGATTGGAGGTTTAACGACCACCGTGAGCAACTCAATGGGCTATAAGCAGTCGCCCGTCCCTAATTTAGGGTCACTGGTTCCAGGGAAGGGAGAGAGCCAGTGCCGTAAGACAAACACAACATCCATGCCTGACCGGGATTCGAACCCGGACCCCTTACGGACGAATGATCATAGGCCTGCGCCACCGGGGCGGCTAACAACAAGATTAATTGACCTAAAACAATATATATGTGGTGGCCCTGTGCTCGGCTTTGGATCTATAGTCCTGTGGTTCCGAAGTCACGGTAGCCGCCCCGGTGGCACAGTAGTCTAAGCGATGGCCTCTGATCATTCGTCCGAGCGGGGTCCGGGTTCGAATCCCGGTGAGGCATGGATGTTGTGTTTGTCTTACGGCACTGGTTCTCTCTTTTCCCTGGAACCAGTGACCCTAAATTAGGGACGGGCGACTGCTTATAGCTCATTGAGTTGCTCACGGTGGTCGTTAAACATCCAATCAAAAAAAAAAAAGAAGTCACGTTAAGCAGATGGACCCGGGGTACAGACTCCTCGTCACCAACAAGTCTAACCCCCATTTCTCATCTGCCCGGGCCATTTATCACTTAGTGCAGCATACGTATTGCCCCCGGGGGTGGGGGGGGGTGTTAATAACCAGTCAACAATATATATGCACTTATTTCTTTGGCCATAACTGTAGGATTCTAAAATATAAAAAAATGTGAAAGATAATTAATAATAAATGTCAAACGCTTTACTCCTAAGAGAAATCTGACGAATTTTGCCGAAATTAAAATTTTCTGTAGAGCTGCCCCAAGGGCTTCCTATAATATTCATTTCTAATAGCAGATTTTTGCAGATTTTAACACCGTTAAACATCCAATCAAAAAAAAAAAAAAAAGAAGTCACGTTAAGCAGATGGACCCGGGGTACAGACTCCTCGTCACCAACAAGTCTAACCCCCATTTCTCATCTGCCCAGGCCATTTATCACTTAGTGCAGCATACGTATTGATCCCGGGGGGGGTGTTAATAACCAGTCAACAATATATATGCACTTATTTCTTTGGCCATAACTCTAGGATTCTAAAATATAAAAAAATGTGAAAGATAATTAATAATAAATGTCAAACGCTTTACTCCTAAGAGAAATCAGACGAATTTTGCCGAAATTAAAATTTTCTGTAGAGCTGCCCCCAAGGGCTTCCTATAATATTCATTTCTAATAGCAGATTTTTGCAGATTTTAACACCGTTAAACATCCAATCAAAAAAAAAAAAAAAAAGAAGTCACGTTAAGCAGATGGACCCGGGGTACAGACTCCTCGTCACCAAAAAGTCTAACCCCCATTTCTCATCTGCCCAGGCCATTTATCACTTAGTGCAGCATACGTATTGCTCCCGGGGGGGGGGGGGGTGTTAATAACCAGTCAACAATATATATGCACTTATTTCTTTGGCCATAACTGTAGGATTCTAAAATATAAAAAAATGTGAAAGATAATTAATAATAAATGTCAAACGCTTTACTCCTAAGAGAAATCTGACGAATTTTGCCGAAATTAAAATTTTCTGTAGAGCTGCCCCCAAGGGCTTCCTATAATATTCATTTCTAATAGCAGATTTTTGCAGATTTTAACACCGTTAAACATCCAATCAAAAAAAAAAAAAAAAAAGAAGTCACGTTAAGCAGATGGACCCGGGGTACAGACTCCTCGTCACCAACAAGTCTAACCCCCATTTCTCATCTGCCCAGGCCATTTATCACTTAGTGCAGCATACGTATTGCTCCCGGGGGGGGGTGTTAATAACCAGTCAACAATATATATGCACTTATTTCTTTGGCCATAACTCTAGGATTCTAAAATATAAAAAAATGTGAAAGATAATTAATAATAAATGTCAAACGCTTTACTCCTAAGAGAAATCTGACGAATTTTGCCGAAATTAAAATTTTCTGTAGAGCTGCCCCCAAGGGCTTCCTATAATATTCATTTCTAATAGCAGATTTTTGCAGATTTTAACACCGTTAAACATCCAATCAAAAAAAAAAAAAAAAAAAAAAAAGAAGTCACGTTAAGCAGATGGACCCGGGGTACAGACTCCTCGTCACCAACAAGTCTAACCCCCATTTCTCATCTGCCCAGGCCATTTATCACTTAGTGCAGCATACGTATTGCTCCCGGGAGGGGGGGTGTTAATAACCAGTCAACAATATATATGCACTTATTTCTTTGGCCATAACTGTAGGATTCTAAAATATAAAAAAATGTGAAAGATAATTAATAATAAATGTCAAACGCTTTACTCCTAAGAGAAATCTGACGAATTTTGCCGAAATTAAAATTTTCTGTAGAGCTGCCCCCAAGGGCTTCCTATAATATTCATTTCTAATAGCAGATTTTTGCAGATTTTAACACCGTTAAACATCCAATCAAAAAAAAAAAAAAAAAAGAAGTCACGTTAAGCAGATGGACCCGGGGTACAGACTCCTCGTCACCAACAAGTCTAACCCCCATTTCTCATCTGCCCAGGCCATTTATCACTTAGTGCAGCATACGTATTGCTCCCGGGGGGGGGGTGTTAATAACCAGTCAACAATATATATGCACTTATTTCTTTGGCCATAACTCTAGGATTCTAAAATATAAAAAAATGTGAAAGATAATTAATAATAAATGTCAAACGCTTTACTCCTAAGAGAAATCTGACGAATTTTGCCGAAATTAAAATTTTCTGTAGAGCTGCCCCCAAGGGCTTCCTATAATATTCATTTCTAATAGCAGATTTTTGCAGATTTTAACACCGTTAAACATCCAATCAAAAAAAAAAAAAAAAAAAAAAAGAAGTCACGTTAAGCAGATGGACCCGGGGTACAGACTCCTCGTCACCAACAAGTCTAACCCCCATTTCTCATCTGCCCAGGCCATTTATCACTTAGTGCAGCATACGTATTGCTCCCGGGGGGGGGGTGTTAATAACCAGTCAACAATATATATGCACTTATTTCTTTGGCCATAACTGTAGGATTCTAAAATATAAAAAAATGTGAAAGATAATTAATAATAAATGTCAAACGCTTTACTCCTAAGAGAAATCTGACGAATTTTGCCGAAATTAAAATTTTCTGTAGAGCTGCCCCCAAGGGCTTCCTATAATATTCATTTCTAATAGCAGATTTTTGCAGATTTTAACACCGTTAAACATCCAATCAAAAAAAAAAAAAAAAAAAAGAAGTCACGTTAAGCAGATGGACCCGGGGTACAGACTCCTCGTCACCAACAAGTCTAACCCCCATTTCTCATCTGCCCAGGCCATTTATCACTTAGTGCAGCATACGTATTGCTCCCGGGGGGGGGGGGTGTTAATAACCAGTCAACAATATATATGCACTTATTTCTTTGGCCATAACTCTAGGATTCTAAAATATAAAAAAATGTGAAAGATAATTAATAATAAATGTCAAACGCTTTACTCCTAAGAGAAATCTGACGAATTTTGCCGAAATTAAAATTTTCTGTAGAGCTGCCCCCAAGGGCTTCCTATAATATTCATTTCTAATAGCAGATTTTTGCAGATTTTAACACCGTTAAACATCCAATCAAAAAAAAAAAAAAAAAAAAAGAAGTCACGTTAAGCAGATGGACCCGGGGTACAGACTCCTCGTCACCAACAAGTCTAACCCCCATTTCTCATCTGCCCAGGCCATTTATCACTTAGTGCAGCATACGTATTGCTCCCGGGAGGGGGGTGTTAATAACCAGTCAACAATATATATGCACTTATTTCTTTGGCCATAACTGTAGGATTCTAAAATATAAAAAAATGTGAAAGATAATTAATAATAAATGTCAAACGCTTTACTCCTAAGAGAAATCTGACGAATTTTGCCGAAATTAAAATTTTCTGTAGAGCTGCCCCCAAGGGCTTCCTATAATATTCATTTCTAATAGCAGATTTTTGCAGATTTTAACACCGTTAAACATCCAATCAAAAAAAAAAAAAAAAAAGAAGTCACGTTAAGCAGATGGACCCGGGGTACAGACTCCTCGTCACCAACAAGTCTAACCCCCATTTCTCATCTGCCCAGGCCATTTATCACTTAGTGCAGCATACGTATTGCTCCCGGGGGGGGGGTGTTAATAACCAGTCAACAATATATATGCACTTATTTCTTTGGCCATAACTGTAGGATTCTAAAATATAAAAAAATGTGAAAGATAATTAATAATAAATGTCAAACGCTTTACTCCTAAGAGAAATCTGACGAATTTTGCCGAAATTAAAATTTTCTGTAGAGCTGCCCCCAAGGGCTTCCTATAATATTCATTTCTAATAGCAGATTTTTGCAGATTTTAACACCGTTAAACATCCAATCAAAAAAAAAAAAAAAAAAAAGAAGTCACGTTAAGCAGATGGACCCGGGGTACAGACTCCTCGTCACCAACAAGTCTAACCCCCATTTCTCATCTGCCCAGGCCATTTATCACTTAGTGCAGCATACGTATTGCTCCCGGGGGGGGGGGGGTGTTAATAACCAGTCAACAATATATATGCACTTATTTCTTTGGCCATAACTGTAGGATTCTAAAATATAAAAAAATGTGAAAGATAATTAATAATAAATGTCAAACGCTTTACTCCTAAGAGAAATCTGACGAATTTTGCCGAAATTAAAATTTTCTGTAGAGCTGCCCCCAAGGGCTTCCTATAATATTCATTTCTAATAGCAGATTTTTGCAGATTTTAACACCGTTAAACATCCAATCAAAAAAAAAAAAAAAAAAAAGAAGTCACGTTAAGCAGATGGACCCGGGGTACAGACTCCTCGTCACCAACAAGTCTAACCACCATTTCTCATCTGCCCAGGCCATTTATCACTTAGTGCAGCATACGTATTGCTCCCGGGGGGGGGGGTGTGTTAATAACCAGTCAACAATATATATGCACTTATTTCTTTGGCCATAACTGTAGGATTCTAAAATATAAAAAAATGTGAAAGATAATTAATAATAAATGTCAAACGCTTTACTCCTAAGAGAAATCTGACGAATTTTGCCGAAATTAAAATTTTCTGTAGAGCTGCCCCCAAGGGCTTCCTATAATATTCATTTCTAATAGCAGATTTTTGCAGATTTTAACACCGTTAAACATCCAATCAAAAAAAAAAAAAAAAAGAAGTCACGTTAAGCAGATGGACCCGGGGTACAGACTCCTCGTCACCAACAAGTCTAACCCCCATTTCTCATCTGCCCAGGCCATTTATCACTTAGTGCAGCATACGTATTGGTCCCGGGGGTGTGTGTTAATAACCAGTCAACAATATATATGCGCTTATTTCTTTGGCCATAACTCTAGGATTCTAAAATATAAAAAAATGTGAAAGATAATTAATAATAAATGTCAAACGCTTTACTCCTAAGAGAAATCTGACGAATTTTGCCGAAATTAAAATTTTCTGTAGAGCTGCCCCCAAGGGCTTCCTATAATATTCATTTCTAATAGCAGATTTTTGCAGATTTTAACACCGTTAAACATCCAATCAAAAAAAAAAAAAAAAGAAGAAGTCACGTTAAGCAGATGGACCCGGGGTACAGACTCCTCGTCACCAACAAGTCTAACCCCCATTTCTCATCTGCCCAGGCCATTTATCACTTAGTGCAGCATACGTATTGCTCCCGGGGGGGGGTGTTAATAACCAGTCAACAATATATATGCACTTATTTCTTTGGCCATAACTGTAGGATTCTAAAATATAAAAAAATGTGAAAGATAATTAATAATAAATGTCAAACGCTTTACTCCTAAGAGAAATCTGACGAATTTTGCCGAAATTAAAATTTTCTGTAGAGCTGCCCCCAAGGGCTTCCTATAATATTCATTTCTAATAACAGATTTTAACACCGCGAATTAAGCTGTTGCATATCACCTTGAAAGTTAGATTGAAGTCAAACTGTGTAAACAATTACAGTCATCGGTTCTTAGTTTTTCGATTGCATGTTCGTATACGTTCCCTCAATATCGCAGAAGGTTCGTCGATTTCAGTGGTACTTGTTCTTCGGTTGCCGGTAAACCGCCACACAGGAGCGCTGCCACACGTCTTTCAGCAACTTGGAAAACTGCCACACATTGGAAAACTGCCACGTTTTTCATTACGGGTCTGGGCACAAGTTGCTGTTCCTCCGAAGAACACTTTGAATGTGCGGCAGTTTTCCAGTGGTGCAGTTTTCAAAGTTTCAGAATAAATTATGACAATTTTTCAAGGTGCCTAACGACGGGAAGGAGATGTTTTGTTTGTCTGAATTTTCATGCCGGTTCATACGAGTTTAGGGCAACTGGTCACAAAAGTTCAGGGGTATAAAGATTGCCGTTTCTTATCCTATATTTAGAAGTGAATTGGGAACTCCGAACAAATTTCGAGAAAACGTTCAATATATAAGCCAAACGTGAACTGTACTTTAATTTGAAGAAATAAATTGCCTTGGCTTAGTACGTTTCTTAAAACAACAGTGTTCGACAAAATAACGGAATTACAGCATTCTGTGTTCAGGAAAGGACAATAAGGTGGGATTTTTTTATAACTCTGCACTTTTACTTAGGCACTAAATATTTACATAACATGTCAAGTTTGAAATATTTTACTTTTACTTAATTAATTCATAGGCCCTACTGGTGTAGGATAACTGGCCACCGGAGAAGTGGCCACAAAAATTGTAAGGGGCCCTATAATATAAAAATTGCACAAATAGCAAATTGCGTGCCGTTCCGAGATCTTGTAAAAGTGTGGGAGTTTTCCTAGTAGAACAAAGCGAAATATACGAATTTTCCTAGGGATATAAATGCGTATGTAAGATCATAACGACACAAGGTTCTTGTAGAAGCTTTGCGACTCACTAAATCTTGAGTTATGACTTTGATATTTCGCATGTCATGCAATGACGGCTATTCTACAGGGACTCAACGAATCGATCTTCAGGTGTTGATAAAATACCCACGCTATGGGCCTTTTTAGAAGATTTTAAATTACAACCTTGATATTTTATATTTGTTAATATTTCATAAGACATAGTAAAAGGCACTGAACGGATTATTTCTCAGCTCTTCATAAGGCACCTAGGCCGCGGGCTTTTTTAGAAGACTTCAAGTTACAACCTAGGTATTTCGTATTTCTAAAGTAAACAATGTCAAACGGTATAGATTGAACATCTCTACATTATTATAAATTGCACAAGGACCGTAGCTGTTACATATACATCAAGCAATATACGTGTGAAAATATATCATTCCTTTCTTCCTCTTCCCCTTTTATTTTCTTTCTTTAAAGAAAGACTGATTTTATTATACTTAATTGAAACAGAAACAGTTCCTACCCTTTTTACAAAAGCACAATACTTTTCAGGAATTTCAAGAAACTTTTTTTTATTTTTCGTTAAGGCAGGTATTTTGTGAGAAACGTTTCCTTTTTTTTATCTTGCTGATAACTATAAGGCTGATATTTTGTGATTTTTTTTTTCATGCTGAATAAGCAAGGATGTTTAACCCGCTTCTCAGGGATAAAAGATTCAAGTTCTGGGATTAGAAGATTCAAATTCTGGGTTTAAAAGATTCAAGTTCTGGGTTTAAAAGATTCAAAGTTCTAGATGATTAAACATTGAAATAGAAAATAATATTTAGTTTTATCAGAAGGAATTTTAAATGACACGAAATAAAGAAATGTTGGCGTGATTATTGTTAACATTTGAAGTGTTTGAAGTGGACGCCAAAATATCAGAATTGCTGTTTGCAGGTTTCCACGTCATTGGAGTAGGGAAGCAAATAGATAAATAAATTGAAGATGAAAACAAAAGATTTTGGTCACACGAAAAATCTTTATTCTTCTGATTGGTGGGGGTAGTAAAATACTGGTCAGTCAAAATATATGTTTCTTCCAGCAGAGAGATGGTTATTTTGAATTTCTGATCATGTTTTTCCCACTAAATCCGTTCTCCCTTTCCTTTCTACTTCCCATTATTTTCTCCTACTGCTTGAAGGAAAGACGTAAAGAGTTGCTAATTGCTAGTGTCCAATTCTCACGGGGGCTTCTTTAATTGTCGTTCCTACATCGGGCATAAAAAGGGTGGTTCGTCCGATGGGCGGAAAAGTCCCCCACAGGAAAACTCCCCCATATTCGGAAGAGTCCCCCATAGGAAAAGTCCACCACAGGAAAAGTCCCCCACCTTTTTCAGTCAGGGACCATGCACAAATCGCATTTGACACAAAATATCGAACGTGGGAGTGATTTCCGGGGTCATCATTTCCATTTCCACGCTGTTTAAAACAAGATGCAGCCGAACAATGTGCACAGTTATGTGGGGGGAAATTCCGGGCTCGGCATTTCGAACATTTATCGCTGTTTATAGTAAAAAACTGTCTTCCAAGTAATTGGATGAGGTGGGGGAAATTTCCGGGTTAGTATTTCCATTCTTACCTAGGTTTTTTGTAAAAAACGGTTTTACAATCAGTAGGCTGACTGGGTGGGGGAAATTTCCGGGATCGGCATTTCAAATATTTATCGCTGTTTATAGTAAAAAAGTTTCTTCCAAGTAACTGGATGAGGTGGGGGAAATTTTCGGGTTAGTGTTTCCCCTCTTACCGTGCTTTTTTCTGAAAAACGGTCTTACAATCAGCAGGCTGACAGGGTAGGCGAAAATTCCTGGGTCGGCATTTCGACTATAAGGATGGGGTGGAGGAAATTTCCGGTGTCATCATTTCTATTTTCATCCACTTTAAAACAAGATGCAGCCGTACAAGTAGAACAAATATGTAGGTGAAATTTCCGGGGTCGGCATTTCAAACTTTTATCGCAGTTTATAGAAAAAACACTGTCTTGCAAGTAGCTGGATGGGGTGGGGGAAATTTCCGGTGTCACCATTTCTATTTTCCGGCACTTCAAAACCAGATGCAGCCCTACAAGTAGCACAAGTACGTGGCCTTTTTAACAGTTTTTGATCTATCGCCTTCATATTCATAACGTTTACATATCAAACATTATAACTAACAAACATTTTACTGAAAAGGCCTGAAGCCTCGGTATTTTGCAAGAATTTCGTGGTCAATGTGTTGCACATGCGCGACACTACGGGTGCTCTACGGTGGGCTTTAGCACACCCAACTTTTCTTTGAGCTTCCCCCCTTCCCACTTCACCACCCCTTGTGAAAAGAAAATCTCTACGCAGTTAGAACACATGTCGAGGGCAGCCCTCTAAGATTTTAGGAAACTCAGATAAACGTATGTGAATTTTTCGTATTTATGAAATACTGTCGGAAAATTTATGTCCACAGCGTTCTATTGAATCTACCGAAGTGCGTCGGAAAATCTGCCACTAAAAACCGCGGTAACAGTCGAAATACTAACCCGGAAATTCTCCCCACCCTGTCAGCCTGCTTATCGTAAGACTGTTTTCCATTAAAAACCGCGGTTAGAGTGGAAATACTAACCCGGAAATTTCCCCTCACCTCATCCAGCTACTTGCAAGACGGTTTTTTACTATAAACATCGATAAAGGTTTGAAATGTCGACCCTGGAAATTTCCCCCACATATTGGTGCTGCTTGTACGGCTGAATGTTGTTTTAAAATGGATGAAAATAGAAATGGTGACACCGGAAATTTCCCCCACTCCATCCTAAAAGTCGTTATGCCGACCTCGGAATTTTCCCGCACCATGTCAGCCTGCTAATTGTAAGACCGTTTTTCACAAAAAGGCGCGGTAAGAGGGGAAATTCTAAACAGGAAATATCCCCCACCTCATCCAGCTACTTGCACGACGGTTTTTTACTATAAACATCGATAAAAGTTTGAAATGCCGACCCCGGAATTTCCCCCACCCTGTCAGCCTGCTGCTGATTGTAAGACACGTTTTCCACTAAAAGCCAGGGTAAGAGCGGAAATACTAACCCGGAAATTTCCCCCAACCAACCCTGCTAATTGTAAATGGATTTTTAACCTAAACAACGGTCGAAGTTTGAAATGCCGACCCCGGAATTTCCTCCCACCCTGCCCGCCTGCTGATTGCAAAACCGTTTTTCACTAAAAAGCGCGGTGACAGGCGAAATACTAACCCGTAAATTTCCCCCACCTCATCCAGCTACTTGGAAGACAGTTTTTTACTATAAACAGCGATAAATGTTGGAAATGCCGAGTCCGGAATTTCCCCCACATATTTGTGCACGTTGTTCGGCTGCATCTTGTTTTAAACAGGGTGGAAATGGAAATGATGACCCCGGAAATCTCCCCCACGTTCGATATTTTGTGTCAAATGCAATTTGTGCATGGTCCCTGACTGAAAAAGGTGGAGGACTTTTCCTATGGGGAACTTTCCAATGTGGAGGACTTTTCCTATTACCGGATCGTCCTTCCCTTCATTCGTGAATGATCCTGGTCAAGGACAAATGTGATGTTTTGGCCCCGCAGGGAAATGGGCAGGGCGAGTGAGTTCTAAGTTTCATTACTGTGTGTGTGTGTGTGTGTGTGTGTGTGTGTTATTTAAAACAGGGGACAGTATCCGAAACTACGCGGTAAACATTTATGGTTCCTGATTTCAGTTATATTTGTGCGGTGTAGCTGTCAGACATTCCATTTCTGTCCGTTTTCATCTGAGATGGAAAAATTAGTAAATAATAGTAAGTCAAAGAGGTAGAGTAAAAGTGGTCTTTGACTGATACATTTACAATATTAACAGGATATAGACGCATATCATATAAGATTCCAGGGTGAATGAAAATAAAAAAATCGGATGCGAAACATGTTGGTTCACAAGTGTTTACATTCGCGGAAATCCGCTTAAACAAACAGAACACACTCAACCTCCAAATATGCATAAAGTTACATCATCGAGAATTTGTAATGAAAAGAGTAAAATATGGTTATACAAAAACAATTATAAATTTAATACAAAGATAAGTACAAAAACAGGTTTTCCCATGTAAATTAACATGACGAACATTTTTGGTTGTCTTTCTTTTCGTTGGATTCCATTTCCATGGACTTTTTTCTTTGGCTTTTTTTGTCCAGGATTATTTTTCCGTTGTATTTTTTTTTTTTTTTTTCTGTGGATCTTTTTTTCTTGGACTTTTTTCGGTAACCGCCCCCTTTTAGCCAGAAAATAGCAAAACTGCCTGAAATTTTTAATGACAATAACATAAGCAATGCATATTTTTTACACAACAATGTCTCAAGTAGGGAAAAATATAGGGACACTATATTTTGGTAAGCAGAATATTTTGTGGAGCTCTAATTGCATGACTCCAGTTGCACGTGTTTCTGGTCGTCCAGTGGCCACTTGCCCGATCCTCATATTTGCCATTACGAGTAATTTTACTACACGCGAGGTTCCATTTTTGCGGTTAAAGGTAATATATAGCATTTCACTGTTTGACCCCCACCCCACCACCACCACAACACCCCCACACGTACCTAACCAAATCGAGCAACAGAAACCACAGTCCTAAAACAGAAATGTAACAAAAAAAGAAAAAAAAAATCATGTAAATTTGGTCAGTTTAGAAACTAATATTTTTGATCAAAAATGCAACTATCAACAACGACAATACCATAATGATCTTCCTTTCGCCGCCCCGGTGGCGCAGTGGTCGTTGAACAGACAAGTCGCATTTTTTTCGGCTCCTGCGCAGAAATCAACGTTCGATTGTTTACTTGTTCTTTTTGTGGTATTTCGTCGTTTTGTGTTTTGATTGCAGTGTTTCGTACCCTCGCTTCACGAGCAGTGAGGCTGAGTGCCGAGTGGGTGCTCATTTTTTGTTTTTTTAATTTTCGTGTGTCGTCAGTTACGACGCATGAGTTTTGGTGGTCCAGTGGTCGAGAATGTCCACTACCACTGTGAATAAGTCACTGTCGTCTACAGCTGCTTCGTCGATTGCTGATATGTCTTCGCTTCATAGTTCTGTGTCTTCTTCGGGGAATGTTGCGTCGACTAGTGCTGCTGGACTTCCAGAGACTGTGCTTCTGGCCACCCGTGTGCCGGCTGCGTCTAATATTCCTGGTTCTGCTAGTTCTACTTCAACGTCGTTCGCACAAGCTATGGAAAGTACCTCATATATTTCTAGTGATTCTGCACCACATTTCAAACGTGTAGCTTCGGCATTGAAAATTATTCTTCCAAGTCATTCACCGCAAGGTAAGCAATTGTCGTCTGCCTTATTATTGAGTGTTTTCATTCCTGCTTTGAGTGACACCCTCCCCCAGTATCTGCATGCTGTGTCGAAGGTCGTTCCAGCCGAAAGCATTGTGTCCATTATTCGCTTGGGTGGAGGGGTGGTTGTTCACTAACCAGCAAGCAGTAGATTTAATTATAGTTCATGGGGTTGATATTGGGTCCTTTCATCTACAACCTGTCGCTGCAGCCCAAAGACCAGTTACGGTGACTCTCTCTCCTGTACCAACGGCTGTTCCTGATTATCTGTTGATTGATGCCCTCAACACGATGGGTCGTGTTGTGGGAGTGACCAAGATTCTTCCAGCTATAGCCCGTGATTCCCCCCTGAAACATGTGCAGGGTGGGCGCCGCCAGTACCGGGTCATTTTTCCAACTTCTCAGTCAATTGCGGAACGCCCTGCAACTCTGGAATTAGTCACTGATACCCGGACGTACATTTTTAATCTTTTTGCAGGGGTTCAGTGCTTCCGCTGTAAAGTGGAAGGTCATCTCGCTTCTGCTTGTCCTCATGCTACTCCTGGTGCTAGATCTGATTCTTCATTAGCTACTACAGTTCCGGTGGCCGCTGCCCTGCGGATGTTGTGCAGGCCACTGAGGCACCTGCTCACATTCTACCTTCATCAATTTTGTCTGCTGTTTCTCCAGTCGTTCCTTCCCTCCCGATTCCTGTCGTCGTACTTGATGGTTTGGAGTCCTCCAATGAGGATTTTCCATCGCTGGAAGTGTCTGCACCTAAATCGCAGCGTAAACGCCCCAGCTCACCTGGTGTTTCTACTCGCTCTTCCCGTTCGTCTCAGCGTCTACGGTCCAAGAAAACAGCCCATTCTACCTCGGGTTCACCTAGCCATCATGAGCCAAATTCTGAATTACTAGTTTCGAACCGATTCGCATGTCTCCAGGATGATGATGTTATGGACACGGTCGCCCCTGATCCTGATGACACTGCAATGGTTGACTCTGACGATGATTCTCCTTCTCCTACACTTCTTGACATTTCTACTATGTTTGAAGAACTTGCGGTGCCTTTGCACACTCTTACCTTATCTGATCTGTATGCATTGACCACTCGCCCGCGTAAGGCGAAGTTGATCCCACTACCTTGCATTAAGAGTAAGCTTCACTTGCTGCCTGAAATGACTGCACAGCTAAACCAGTTCCATGCATTTATAACTAATGTTACTTTGCCTGGCGGGACTGAGCAATATGCTCGCCGTCTGGGCTACCTACTCAAGATTTTGAGGGCTGAACTGGAAGGCTGGATGCAACCTACCAGTGATGTCCTTGTTAACACTACTTAGCTTTAATTGTAGAGGGATTGCGTCTTCTGCGGCGAATGCTTTGGTTTTCGAGGACGTTCGTTACCTGGGGGCTAATATCCTCCTCCTCCAGGAGACGAACTGTTCCTTGGATGCCGGGTGTTCCCGCTGGAGATGCTGGCCGTACATTTTTTATCATAATTACCGGACCCATCTCAGGTCTGGTACCGCTATAGCATTTCATGTACGTTTTCATTCTTCCCTTTCTGATCTTGTTGAGTCACAGAGTCTGCTGGGTTCTTTTCAATATATTTCTTTTTGTTTTTGTTCTAAACGTATTCATGTTTTCAATATCCATATTCCGCAATCTGCTACAGATGCAGAAACTCTCCTCCAATATCTTTCTTCTATCCTTTCGACCCTCCATCCAAATGATACAGTCATTGTTGCAGGCGATTTCAATTGCACTTTGCAACCCGTTTTTGACCGAGATGGTTCAACCGAAAGCCGTTCCGACCTTGTTTCCAATCTCACTCAACTCGTTGTTAATTTTGATTTGATTGATGCATTCCGTTCCCTCCATCCTCGGTCCAAGGAATTTTCCTGGTTCTCCCCGGCTGCTTCACGCTGTGTCGCAGCACGCCTAGATAGATTCTATGTTTCCAGTTTTCTCCATTCCTCTCTAGTTGCAGTTACTTATCATCCTTCCGTTTCGTCAGATCATCGCCCCGTTCTTTTAAAACTTTTTTTTGCATTCTTCCTCTGTTCCCCCTTCCCCAGTCTGGTCGCTCGACGATTCAGTTTTAACTGATCCTGTTTCCTGCGCTGAAATTCGCTGTATGATCTCGTCTTCTGTGCAACAACTTTCTTCGTCTGACGACCCAGTGGCTCTGTGGCTTTCCACGAAAATTTAGATTATTTCTTTCGCACGTCAGTTTTCTTTCTCTTCCCGTACTTCTCGCTTTCAAGATATTGATGTTCTCCGTCGTAAATTGCAGACTATTTCTCCTTCTGATCCTTCTTTTCCCGTGTTTCAAGCTCAACTTCGTCGTATTCTGTTTGCTTTTGCTTCATCAGCCCTTACTCGTCTGAAATTCACTCACTTGCGGTTTCACGACGACCCCTTTTCTAGTTTGAAGTCCCTTGAGGAGTATCATGTTAAAAGCAACACAATTTCCTTTCTTTCACCACCTGACGGATCTACAGTTACCGACCCTTATCGTATCTGTGAACTTACTTTTTCCCATTATTCTGATCGTTTTCAACACCGACTCCTTTCTCCGGCAGATACCTCCCCTCTTCTTCATGTCCTCCCTTAGGTTCCACATTGTTTTTTTTATTCTCTTGTTTCTCCTATCTCTCCTTCTGAAGTCCGCTCTGCATTTTCCAGTCTGAATGACCGTTCTTCCCCTGTCACGGATGGTCTTCCGCTCTCATTTTATAAGAAGTTTCTTCCTTCTCTCCTCCCGCTTCTGGTTGCATGTTTTAATGCCGTTTTTACTTCTTCAAATTTTCAGTCTTCTGATTTCACTTTTGCTATTCTCCGTCTCATCCCCAAAACCGGAAACCTTGGTCTTTTTTCTAACTGGCGTCCTATCTCTATTCTTAATACTGACTACAAAACCTTTGCTAAAATTCTCGCTTTTCGCCTCAATCCCGTCTTGCAGCATTTAATCCACCCGATCAAACTTACACTATTCCCTCCCGTTCGATTACTACCAACATTTCCACTTATTCGCAACTTATATTTACTTGCTTCCCATCTTTCCGAACCTCTCTCAATTTTTAATATTGATCAGAAACAAGCTTTTGACTCCATTAATCATTCTTATCACTTTGCTGTGTTCCGTCATTTTGGCTTTCCTACTCCTTTCTGTCAAGCTCTTATTAATCTTTACTCTCACTCTTCTTTCCGTATTCGCACTTCCACATTCATGACAGCTACCATCCCCTTTGACAACGGGATCCAGCAGGGTTGTCCCCTTTCGGGTCAACTTTTACGCTTGCATTTGAACCTCTGTTAATTTGTCTGCGTTCTCGTTTGTTTTCTGTGATTCCTCGCAGTATTGCTCCTACTCGTCACCACCGCATAGTGTTGTCTGCATATGCTGATGGCCTCACTCTCTTTCTTCGCACTGAACGTTCTTTCGTTGTTGTCCTTTCTGCCTATCGTGAGTATGCTTCAATTTCCGGTTCCGAACTTAATATGTCTAAATCTGTCGGTCTGTGGGCCGGAACGTGGGTGGCACACGGTGATCGCCCTTAGGGTGCCCGTTGGTCATCCTCAGTCATTAAACTTCTTGGTGTGTACGTTGGAAATCCCGTGGCGGTTGCTGATGCCACATGGATTCCTTTGGTTCAGCAGCTCAATCGCCGTCTTGCTCCATTTTGCCGGTTCAAACCTTTTTTGTCCTTTTTCAGCAGAGCACATCTGGTTTCTTCCTTTCTTCTTCCCATTCTGACACATTCGTGGTTCGCTTATTTTCCCTCGCCCATTTTTCTCCAATCCGCTCAACGTTTGATTACTGATTTCATCTGGAATAAAGTTCACTTGGTTCATCGTTCTACTCTCGTCCTTCCTCTGTCCTTTGGAGGTCTTGCCCTCCGAGATCTTTTTCAAAAATCTAATGCTATTCATCTTCAGACCTTTCTCCGTTCTTTTTTCTCATCCTCAGATTTCATCGATTACTATTGTTGATACTTTACTTTTCCCTCGCAGTCCGTTTCTCACTCTCGCTACTTTCCTCCGCATGGATCTGTTCCCCCTCATTCCAGATCCCTTACCCGATACTTATCGCACCTTCTTTTCCCTCTGGCATTCCTTATGTCCCGTCCGTCTCCCACCTACCTCAACTAATGATCTGCTTGCGGAACCTCTCTTTTACTCTTCTGCACTCCGTTCTCCCTCTTCACCGTACTTGTGCTTCTCCACCTGGTTCGCCAGTGGCGTGGTACAGGTATCCCAACTTGTAGATGCTTCTCTCCGCTGGAAGTCTCTTCCCCAAATCGACCCCTCTCTTGCTGACACTCCCTTACATCGCGCCCAACTCCGGTTGCTTCATATTCAGCTTCAACGCTTTTACCCGTCCCTCGTGAATTCTTATGGGTTAATTGTTTCTTCTTTGGCGTCCCCCTGCCTTCCTTTTCTGGTTTATTTGAATGATGTTCCCTTTCTGGTGCATCAAGTTACTGCAAAACTCTTGTACCGCCACTTTCTTACTTATTTTAGAACACCTCTCGCTATTCCTTTTGTGCCACCTGATGAAACCTTTCAGACATGGATCGATTCACACACTTCTCTGGCTTCCCCAAAAGCTACTGATATTCATTGGCTCCATCTTCATTGTCGCTTGCTCACACCACGGACATCGTTTTGGTCGCATGTCTTCTCCCTTGTGTTTTTTTCTGTTCAACGCTCGGTGATGTTCATCACGCATATGACTCCTGTTTAGCTTTACAGCCTCTTTTTTCATTGATGTTTGCTCTTCTCTCCAAGGTCTGTCCTTCCTTTCACTCTGTTTCACATTACTATTTTCTTCGCCGTCATCATCCTTCCGCTGCTGTTCACAATCCAGTTTGCTCGTTTTTAATTTTGCAGGTCAAACTGACTATTTATTTATACTATCATACCAGTGTTGATCGGCCTGCTCTTCGTCGATATCATCCTGCGAGAGTTTTTCTGTGCCGTAGGTTTCGTTCCTCGATCAAGTCCGTCATCCAACTTGAGTACGAGGTAGCTCTGGCCCGGCAGGCAGTTCCTGCTTTCTTCTCGATCTGGTCCCCCCACCTCCCATGGTTTCGGGTTGAGCATGGGTTGATTCAATTCGTTTGATCAGTTTTTTTTTTCTTGTTTTTGTTTTGGTGTACTGGTTTCTTCACTTTGTTTGTTTTTGCTTTTCCGGGTTGTTGTCTTGTTCTGTTTTTGATTGAGCTGCAGGTTTCTTTTCCCTTGTATTCATTATTTTCCTCTGATCCTGTTGTTTTTCGTTTTAATTTTTTACCGTTTTCCTTTTCTTGTTTTTTGATGGCCCTTTGGTAATGTTGTACTGTTTTGCTTCCTTGAGATTCCGGTCTTTTTGTTGTTTTTTCCCCTGTGCTTTGTTAGCTCATTCTACTGGTCGGTATATTCTTTCTTGGATAGTGCTTTTCTATACTTTTCCTCTTACTAGCGGCCTCGGCCTCTTTGTCTGAATTTTCTTGCCGTTTTGCGCTGTGATTGGATGTTTTACAGCTAGTTGCTTTGACTTTTTTTTCTGTCCGGAGTCCATGGGCATTTGTGTTCCTGTGTTCTGTGTGTATTTTTTTTTCTGGTTCTTGGTGGTGCTGTGCAATCGGTTATTGGTTTTTGTGTCGGTATTTTTGTTGAGTTGTTTGTCTATGTAATATTGTGTGCTTGCTTTCTATGTTTTCGTCGGCCACAGTTGTTGGTCGACGCATTTCTTGTTGTAGTGTTTTGTTGTACTGGTTGGCCACCAATTGTTTGTGATCAGTGTTATTGTTTGGTATAGTGCGATGCTTGTTGGGTGTTGTTGTTTTCCTTTGGGCTAGTCTGTGTTGTCTAGTTTTGCAAATTTTTTTGGCGTGTTGTGTTTCTTTTGTGCTTGTTTGTTTGTTGTTGTTCCTGATCTTCTTTTTTGGACTGTGTTTCCTGTATGTGGTATTCCCGTGTTTTTGTAATTGCTCTTGTTTTTTGCACGTGTTTTGTTTAGTTGTTCAGATGGCGGCTGTCCTACTCGCTCTGCTCCTGTGTGATTTTTTTAATACTGTGATTGTATTTTACCTATACTGCTAATGTGATAATCTTGTTTTTTACTTGTTTGTGTATGTTCTACTTTCGTGTTTCAGTTGGCTCCGCAGTTTAGGGAGCTTTTTTTTTCTCATGCCCTGTGTTTCCTGTTCACTTGTTTTGCTTTTTTTTTATGAACTTTGAATTACTTAGAGTGGCCATGCTGGTCTCGTTGTGTTTTTTCATTGAGTACTCAGCCTTATCTCTCGTTTTCTATACAGTGTGCTTCTCGTGCGTATCTTGTCTATTGGGTTACGTTGACCAAAGGAGTTGGTCAACGCACTATTTGCCTTGTGCTCATTTTTTTTTACTGTGCCTCTTGTGTTTTTTTCTTGACTGTATGCGACTACATGTGTAGTGAAGTAGTCAGTTGAGGCAGTTTTGTCTTTGATTATGTTTTAAGCGCACTTTTTGTGTTTCCGTTTTTGTGTTTCTTTGCACTCAAGCTAGGATTCTACGTCTTTCTTCGTGTTTCTCCTGTCTGGGGTTTTCCTGTAATATTGTATTTTTTCTCGGCCCAGCCTTCTGTTGCCGTGCACGACTGGACGTACTTTGTGTTGTTTTCAATGTGTTATGGTGCTATGCGATCTTGTTTCCGCGTGATTCTCTCTATAGCGCCACGTCGGCTTTCGGGGTTTGTCAACGCGCGACTTCTTGTTTTGAGTATGAAATTTTAATTGAGTGCGATTTTTTTTTGTGAACCTCGTGTGCCTTTTTGGCTACATTTATTTTGTGTGATGCAGCGGTTTTTCCCCTTATTATCATGTATTCTTCTGTACAGTGTTCCTTCTGACATACATGCGTCACTTCGTATTTCGTTTTTAGTTATAGCGGTTGGTTAACACCCCTTTTTATGTGCACGGTTTTTTGTTTTTTATGTTCTTCTTGTACTAATGTTTTGGCCGCTGCTGCATGTTTTCATAAGTACAGTTTTGTTTCTCCTGTCGCTGTCTTGCAGTGTCAGTCAATTTGTGTTGTGTTGTATTGTGTTTGTGTTTTTTACCTGTCACTTTTGTGTTCGCGCTGCTATGTACTAGTCTTTGGAATGTGTTTTCTTCCCTCACTCTGGGGTTTGGGTTTTGTGTTGTGTGTGTTTTTTGTTTTTGTTTTCTGTGTTCCTTTTTTATCTGTATATATTTTAATCTTGTTCTGATGTTACCAGTTTTCTTTCCTCCTTTCTTTTGTGTTGAGACTTCTTGGCCTCGTCTCTTTTAATACAGTCTCATGTGACTGAAGCGTATCACATGTACCTTGCTTTTAGACTAATAAAGGTTTATTTTGAAGGCAGTGGTCTAAGCGCTGGCTTATGACCATTCTTCCGAGAAGGGGCCGGGTTCGAATCCCGGTGTGGCATGGATGTTGTGTTTGTCTTACGGCCCTGGCTCTCTCCCTTCCCTGGAACCAATGGCACTAAATTAGGGACGGGCGACTGCTTATAGCCCTTTGAGTTGCTCACGGTGGTCGTTAAACCTTCAATAAAAAAATCTTCCTTTTGTGCCCTCGGTATACACTCACTTGGTTTGACAGGTAGAAATAATTTGTGTGTCAATCTTTCGTGTACGAATTTTCCGGCACCAGTCTCCCGTTAACCAATTTCATAGGTATGAGTTTCTTGTACAGTTAATTTCGCGCATATGCCGTGATTACTTCAATTTGTTAAAACATTTACTAATTTGAAGATAAAACTTATATCGGAATAAAAATTGCGTTTCTAAAAATACCGATTTTCTCATTTTGGTGATGTCATTGTCACTTGTGTACAGGGACGTGCCAAGCCGGGGGTTCAACGGGTGCGGAGCACCCAGGCGCTAGTTCCGGGTGCGGCAGGACAGCCTCGATCAAATTTTACGGTTGAAAACTTAATATCAGGGGCTTGGGAGAAGTTAAGAAAACGTTTTACTATAAGAAATCGTAATGCTACGCCGCACTTTTATTTTTTTAGTGAAAACAATTCATTATATAATTTATTGGAAAACGACTTGAAATCAGTGAATAATTTTTATTGTTTTGTTCAATAACGGATACCGCGGGCAAAGGACTATCAATTTGTTTTTTTTCGAATTTTTTTTAAATCTTGAAGATTTCAGCATTCATGATATGCGTGGCCAGCGCTATGACAATGGAGCAATATGAAAGAAAAACACAATGGACTTCAAAAAACATAAGTTTTCGATAAAACTCTCATGCATTTTATGTACTTTGAGCGGCTCATACTTTAAATATGGTCGTAAATAACGACGAAAAATTTCCCTAGAAATTGTGAACATTTTCAACATTGTTCAAGAAATATATGTTTTCTTTTCTGAATTACCTTAATGTTGGCAAATTTTAAAGAAATAACTTCCAGCGTTGACCGCAACACCGTGTTGTTAAACAAAGTAAGAAAATAGGATCGATGCAATGAGGGCAACGAGGACTGGGGTGCAATTTATATGTAATCCACGATACATTGTATTAGCGCTTTAACGATTTTTTTAGAAACAGTGGTAGACGAGATTTAACCAATATTTCTTAGAAAAAAGAATAAAAACAAAAACAAAAAAAGCATGAAAAATTAATGTTAGTAGCACATTAATGCCAAATACCAACCATAATAAATGTTAAAACAAGTAAATTGCTGTTTAAAAAAGTGTAGAACACGTGGGGTTTTAAAGGCATGTTAGCTGAAGATAAAACAATTGCCGAGAGGGAATAGATTTCGAAACAGAATTCCCAACTGTTGATTTGGTTAGACCAGTAAGAAAAAAACGAATTCTTCTTACCAAAATACGAATGAGATATTGATCTGCCAAAAAGAAATTAAAAAAATAATAACTTTCCTATTTTTAGATACAACGATAAGAACGGTTTGAACACCTGAACACGCGTAACGAGGCTTTTCAATTTTTAAATGACTATTGTTTATTCACACTAAGCGGAGATATAAAAATAAAATATTGTAAAACGAATTTTTCTTACCAAAATACGGATGAGATACTTATATGCCAAAAAGAAATAAGAAAAATAACTTTCCTATTTTTTGATACAACGATAAGAACGGTTCGAACACCTGAACATGCATAACGAGATTTTTCAATTTTAAATGATTATTCTTATAATCATTCAAAATTGAAAAGATTATAAGAATAATCATTTTAAACAATTATTCTTAAAATATTATTAAGAATAATATTTAAATTATTCTTAATAATATTTTAAGAATAATTTTAAATTATTATTCTTTATTGACTCTAAGCGGAGATATAAAAATAAAATATTGTATGGACTTACAAATAAAATTGTCAGTATTGCACAAAAAGTACATGATATAATTGCTTCAGATTTGTGTGACTAAATTGAAATTCTTTAGACTTATGTTAAGCGTCACATGAACCCATGAAATGCTTTAGAATACATATTTTCAAATGGCTCATTAATATATTTTCCAAGCAGTTCACTAGCTTTAAGAATATTTTTGATGATGTGTGTAGCAAAATACGGTTGGAAGAGGGGGATACACGTGTCTCATGTTAAGTTAAACGAAATTGTTTTTTTTAGATTTTGTGGTTTTTTTACCCTGCTTAAAAGTAAACATCTTTCTTTTTCTAACTGCTTAGCTTGAAATCCAAAAGTCTTTAAAATTACAATTTTACGTTCGATAGAATTGATAATGGTAATAAGGTGCACAAAACCTTTTTTTTTTTTTTATTTTTACTGTGATTTTTTTCTTTTCAGTTTTATATGAGACAATTAATTGTATTATATGAAAACTCTTAATTTTCAGGAAAGAGAAAATGATGTTGCTAAAGGTATTTATTTCATGTAAAAATGAATAAAAATTGAAAAACATTCTCGCACAAGGGGCTGCAAATCTGGGCTTGCACCTGGGCGGCAAATGCCCTTGGTGCGCCCCTGCTTGTCTAGTCTGCCATGCGCGTTACAGAGGCTATAATACCAGTAGAATATTTACTGCCAGTGGCAGTGGCGGCGGAACCGCTCGGGCTGCCAGGGCCTGGGCTCGGTCAATAATTTCAGCCGAGATTTTTATTTATTTTTTTTGTTTGGCATATGTGTGATTGTTGTGATGTTCCTTACCAAGTTTCTCTAGGTAAGTGGTCTGGTGGTCCTAATCCGCAAAAAGGTCCGTAGGCATATATACACTGCTCGCCACCTAAAATGCAACACCAAGAAGGAAGCATCCGATTGGCCTGAAATTCGCAGCATGCGTCGCCCGCGAGAGGACATGCAAACGATTAGCATTGCAGGGCATATGCAAAATATGTGCGCCCGGCACACCACCGAGAAGCAGTATAAGAAGGGTGCACAGAAGGCGGGGTGTAAGTAGTGGAAGTGTGTTGTGCTGCCGGACCTGTGCGTGGGAAGCTTCCTGATGCCTCGTCGCAGAATACAGCAGTCATTCCAGCACGTTTCGGAGTTCGACAGAGGACGAATAGTGGCTTATCGCGACAGCGGTTTATCGTACCGAGACATCGGCGCCCGTGTGGGACGACATCCAGGCACACTAAGGCGAGTATGGATTCGGTGGGTGCAGGAGGGACGGACGGACCGACGTGAGCGATTGCCGCAGCCGCGGCACACCACCGAACAAGAGGACCGGCATGTTGTGCGGCGGGCATTGACGGCTCGCACCGCCACATCACGAACGTTAGCGCAGGAATTAGGGTGTTTTGCGCAACAACCTGTGTCAGCACGTACCGTTCAACGTCGTCTGCAGGAGCGGAGACATGTCGCACGGCACCCATTGCTCCGATTACCATTGACGTTACACCACCGGCGAGTGCGGTGGCAGTGGGCCGTTGAACGCCACACCCGGACTACGGAATGGCACGACATTGTCTTCTCCGACGAATCCCGCTTCTGCCCGCAACACCACGATGGTCGGATCCACGTGTGGCGGCACCGCGGCGAGAGATTCTATGACGCCTGCATTATGCATCGCCATACCGGTCCGTCGCCTGGCGTTATGGTATGGGGCGCAATTGGATATGACACCCGCATCCCTTTGGTACGCATCGCCGGCACACTCCACAGCCACCGCACCATCTCCGACGTTTTGGAGCCTGTAGTCCTCCCTTACCTGCAAGACTTGCCAGGGGGCCACGTTTTAACAGGACATCGTGCAACAATTATTCACGGCCCACTAGGTGTCACTGCTGCCGTGGCCCGCCTGTTCTCCCGATATGTCGCCCATCGAACACGTCTGGTCGCTGATCGGCAACCGAGTGGCCCGGCAAGCACCACCCGCGGCTACGCCTGATGAACTGTGGCAACGTGTAAAAGCAGCCTGGACCGACATGCCCCAAGCCCCCATCCAAAACCTCTTTCGTTCGATGCCGCGGCGTGTAGCGGCCGTTATTGCCAGCCGTGGGGGCCACACGAACTATTGATGTCTGCGGGTTCCGCAAGTCGCACAGGCCTGTAAGCTCAATCGTTTCATCTTTGTATCTGTTGTTATGTGTCCAGTAAATCTGGCTTTGCTATCTCGTGTCCTTCTTTGTGTTGCATTTTGGGTGGCCAGCAGTGTATTAAGATAATACAACGTAGTTTGTCACAATATTATATGTATATTAAGATAATACATTGTATTATACTGTATTAATATATATATAATCGTCACAAGACTTAGGTCTTTGAGATCAAGAACCTTAGGCATTGTTTTTCTTCTGTTTGTTCTGGGAAGCGGGAAGGGAGCGGGTGCAGCACGATTTGAAATTTCGGGCCCGGTCTACGAACTTCACTTTCCGCCATCCCTGGTCGGTGGGAGGTAGGTTTCTGAGAGACTCGGGGTTTTCACATGGGCGGAAAAAATTCGTCAAAGCAATAAATCTTCCCGCTGTTCTACCGTTCATTTTTGAGAAGACTAGAATTGTACTGAGACTTTGAGACGCACGGAAGAGGTACAAATTCCGAAAGGGGAAAATCGCTGATAGTACAATGACCGAGAAGTTGTATTTTTGTTCTGACTCCATGGTGCACTCCCTCACATTAATGGTGACACTGCATCCCCTTTTCGGTGCGTTTCCCCAGAAACATGCTGCTTGAGAGAGGCAATATTTTCTTTTGATTCGCCCCGATCTTTCAGAGTTTTTGTAACCTTAATGAAAAAAGTACACCTTATGAAACCATTATGTAATTGTGATATCATCGAGGACTTTATGTAATTTGTATGTTGTGTGGTCAGAAATTTAAGAACAGGTGATAGTCACATTGGAAACTAATACTTTATGTAGAATAAACCTATCAACAACGATAATGAATGTCCCTACCCCTTTTCCAAGTTCAGCAGACGCACACCTTCGAAAATCAAAGTAGGGTTACAGTTTTTAAGAATGAAAAAGTATTTACATCTGAGGCTAAAGGCAATACATCAGGACAGTACATGTCGGGGTGTAAATCCCACTTCACATGCAGCAACAGAAAATCCCACTTCACATGCAGCAACAGAAAATCCCACTTCACATGCAGCAACAGAAAATCCCTTCGGAAACCCAAATTTAATGCCAGGAAATAATCATGAAAGTCCGTCGTCTTGATAACATATTTGCTCGAACGCACGGGGCTGGAATCCCCAAGCTTCTCACCGTAACCCGTTTATACACATACCAAATATTTTGATTGTAGCTTAAAATCTTTCAAAAAGGGTGTAAGCCGATGTGTCTTGTAAAAAGATGAGAACTGATCCGTTGAGTGTCATTTATTAGGTTTCATATAATAGGTTTACAAGTACCTAATATCTAGGTTGTAAATCTTCTAAAACGGCCCGCGATCTAGGTGCCTTATAAAGAGCAGAGAAATAATCCGTTTAGTGCCTTTTATTATGTTTTATGAAATTTTTACATATACGAAATATCAAGGTTGTAATTTAAAATCTTCTAAAAAGACCCGTAGCGTGGGTATCTTGTCAACACCTAAAGATCGGGTTCGGTGAGTCCCTGTAGATTAGCCTTTATTGCATGATATGCGAAATACTAAAATCACAACTCAAGGTTTAGTGAGTCGCAAAGCTTCTACATAAATCTTGGGTCGCTATGATCTTACATATGCATTTATATCCCTAGGAAAACTCGTACATTTCGTTTTGGTCAGCTAGTCGTGGTGGAGCTCTACTATGGAAAAGAAAGAGAAATGCAATCTTTTTAAAGCATTTAGATAGCTTTCTGTTGTCTATTCGATTTTTGATTTTTACAATTCAAATTTTTAAGCATTACAATAGATTTCATTTATTTTCATGTCGTTTAAGCTTGAATATCTAATTCCTGCATCTTATATTCGGATATTTTCGTTATTTTGTTTGTTTGTTTGTTTTATTTTTCAGTCCTACTTTTAATTAATTTTAGCGGATCATTTTTATATACTAATGTATGAGAAAGTAAATAATTGCGAGACCAGCAATGGGCTTGCAGATTTGTTATTTAAGAATTCCGGAGAGTCTTTTTAGTTTGATTTTGATTTTTGCATACATTAATTAGCATGAGAAAGTAGTGGAATGACGAGTATTGAAATGGTGTGTATTAGAATGGCGAAAAAATTCGACTTCCAGATTTCGATAGGGGCTCTGTGAATACGATTTGGCTATTTTCATGGTGGTGTCTATCAGTCTGTATATGTCTGTCATTCGGTCTGTCTGTGACATATTTTCTTGTGTTCATCATAACTCAAAAACTATAAATTTAATGCTTAGGGGTTTTGTCATACCCTGGTGTGCAGATGAGATTTTGATTGAAATTAGGGAAACGGAAGTGGGCGTTCCTCACAGCATATTTTGTTCTTTTTAGGGTTTTTTTTAAATAACTCAAATTCTATGACAGCTGTGGACATAAAATTTAATAATTTGAAGTACGTATGAGAAGTTCAGTGGAAAGCACTACAGATTTTTCCAATTATGAAGCTTCTCATGGAATAGTTATTTTCCTTCAATCCTAACTCTTATAGTTTCAATACCTCAGAAAAACCATTTTAGCTGAAGCAAAATTTAAATATTGGTCTAGTTTCTAATGAAAACATGCTAATTGCAGAACTGCAATGTTTTTCAATGCTTAATAAAGCTTCTAGTTTTGGGCGCTGGGAAACCCTGAATATTTTACATTGGTGCAAATACAGAAAATATTACTAATGCGTCTGTTCTTCTGTGGGAGCCCTCAAATTACTGAATTCAACTTACTTCTTTACGCTTTTTTAGTTGGACGCTTAACGACCACCGTGAGCAACTCTAGAGGCTATGAGGAGTTACCCATCACTAACTTAGGGCCACTGGTTTCAGGGAAGGGAGAGAGCCAGAACGGTAAGACAGATACAACATCAATGCCTCACCGGGATTCGAACCTAGGCCCGTCGCGGACGAATGATCAGAAGCCAACGCTTAGACCACTGCGCCACCTGTGCTGCTTCCTTTTTTTTATTATTATCATATACGTATTTTTAAACGAACAAAGCTGGAGCGCATATGCTTCTTTAAATATAGGTTGAAGAAGCGTATATGCTCCAGCTTTTTCCGTTCGCCCGCACGATAACTCTTGTAAAAATGGCCCGATTTTGATCAAATTCTAGTATGTTGAAGGGGACGATCTAGGGACCAACCCTATTGGAAATGCCTGAAACAGAATCAAAAGTCAGGGCATAGGAGTGGGATCCGTTTTTCTCACCTTATGATGATAACTCGCGTAATTATTCCTCGATTTTTTGGATGAAATTTTAATATGTTTTTTGGGACTGCTCGGGGACCAATCCTGTTGAAAATTGTTGTAATAGTATCATAGGGCACAGGACATAGGACGGGATCCGTTCTTCCGACCTTATGCATGATGACTCGCGTAAACATTGTTCGATTTCGATGAAATTTTAGTATAGTGATAGGGACACTCAGCGGACTAAAGCAGAAAAGAAATGGCCGAAATGGTTTCAAAGGTCAGGACATAGGAGTGGGATCACTTTTTATGATTGACTGGTTGGTTATTAACCCCCACCGGGCACTACTTTTTGCTGCGACACTGAGGGCTAAACGGTCCAGGCCATACGGCCCCTAGAGATTGGAGAGAGAAAGTGATGCGTGTAGGGCCGACTTCGTAAAAGAACTACATCAACATTCAGGTAGATGCTGACACGGAATATCCTGCAAAAACCATGCCCACGGTAGCTGGTTCCGACACACCTGAAAACTCCCACTCCCCGTGGACTCTGATTACCCCATTCGACCACAAGCGGTGGTACTTCTCTGACCTTCTGCGTGATAACTTGCGAAGAAATAGTTCGATTGCGGCGAAACTTTAGTATATACTTTCGGAAAAATAGTAGATCGGTACTTGGAACTAGTGTGAATGCGCGAGATTTGTTCGCTAGCACTTTCGCGCTATAACTTCCTAAAAAATTTCCAATTTTGAAAGAAAACTTTTGTTCATAATGGAGGCAGTCTATGTTACTAATAAGTAGCCCACAAACAGATATGATTCTGATCTCAATCTACACTGAAGAGCAATTGAATTAGAAATACCTGTCTAGTAACGTATAGCACCACTTTTTGCCCTGATGACGGTGGCGATTCGTCACGGCATGGACTCGACAAGACACCGGAAGCGTTGGGAAGCCATACGGATCCACGACCCCTGAACAAGCTCCCACAGTTCACGAAGATTTGATGGAGGGGAGTCAGAGCCTCGAACATCTCTCTCGATGGCATCCCATATGTGCTCGAAGGGATTGAGGTCAGGTGACCTAACTGGCCAAGGAAGCGAGGTCACGTCGGTGGAGTGTTCATCCAACCATTCGGATACAATTCGGGAGCAATGGCACGGTGCATTGTCTTGTTGCAGGATGAAGTCCTCAGTAGGATGTTGAAGACGCACAAACGGGAGCAAATGGTCGTCCAGAATATTCCTGTAACGTTGACCTGTGAGGGACGATGTCACACGTACCAGGGGTCCCATTTCAGTCCACGTAAACAGTCCCCAGACGAGAATGCCACCCCCACTACCTTGAAGATTACCCTGCTGGCAAGAAGGATCCATCGCTTCATGTGGTTTGCGCCGTACTCGTATCCTGCTGGCAAGAAGGATCCATCGCTTCATGTGGTTTGCGCCGTACTCGTATCCTGCTGGCAAGAAGGATCCATCGCTTCATGTGGTTTGCGCCGTACTCGTATCCTGCTGGCAAGAAGGATCCATCGCTTCATGTGGTTTGCGCCGTACTCGTATCCTGCTGGCAAGAAGGATCCATCGCTTCATGTGGTTTGCGCCGTACTCGTAACCTGCCATCCGCATGTACCAACGTGAATCTCGACTCATCAGTCCAGGCAACATTTTCCCACATGTCTAGGGTCCAGTGGCGATGTTCCCGCGCCCATGCTAATCTTTGCACCCTGTGATGTGCGGTCAGCAGCGGTACCCTCGTGGGACGCGATGGCTTCTGTACCCCATAGCGAGGAGATGGTTCTGGATGGTGTGGCTGCTTTCCCCTTTTTTGTGCACCAGCGTTAAATTTCTGAGGGATTTCTTGCACTGTGGCCCGTCTATCCGCTGTTACAATGCGAGCTAGCCGACGATGACCCCGCTCATCCACACCCTGTTGTCCACGGCAGTTGGCCTTTGCAGGGATGGTTTTACCGGATTCGATGTACTCACGGTGCACCCGTGACACAGCGGCTCGTAAAAATCCCAGTGCCTTCACGACTTCCGAGATGGAGTGACCCATTCGTCGGGCCCCGACAATTTGCCCACGATCAAATGCGCTTAGATCCTTCGTCTTACCCATACAGCGTTCGACTCTTACTAATTTCCGTCGCATCCCTCCTTATATTGTCGGATCGCTGCATACGTCATGTCGTTTCCGTTTACAGGGCCACCCACAGTGCCACATTTGCATAACGCCAGCTGTCTCTAATTCAATTGCTCTTCAGTGTACATCGGCCATTATACCGTCTGCCCAGTCAAACCTGTCACCACGCTCAAAGCAAGGCATTTTACTCAGGCTCCTGATACACTATATGTTCAGTAATAAATTGGAATTTATCGATTACTGGTTCTGTGAACTAAAAAATAGAAATAGCTGGTATGAAATTCTGTGGGCAAAATCATTTGACTGCCTCGCAACATCGAAACTGAAATTTCCCTTCCCGACATGTAAACTAGTTCAGTTTAATTGACCCCTAGAGGACAGAAAACAGACGTCTAGTATTCCTACTTTTCCGCTGCCCCCCCCCTCCTGTAAGACTCCTGTTGTTCGCATGCATAATACTATACAATGACCAACCCCTGAGTACAGAAATCACCGCCAGCAACTATGGCAGCCTATAAAATAGACTTGTTTCACCTGTTCGATGGCATCCCATCGAACAGATGATTTGAGTTTGAGCTTTTTAGAGCCCATGAAAAATATTTTATATGTTAGCTTACACTTGAAAAGTTAACACTCCCTAAATTTAAACTTTTTGAACCCATAAGAACGGTGATATATATTAGTTTAGGTTTGGGGGTAACCCCCTTAAATTTCCACATTTCTAAAACAAAGTGCAATTTTTATACGGTCCATAAATATTTACGTGATAAGTTTTCCTACACTACATCGGAAACGTTCTCCTACGTTACGTATTAACTACAAATCGTCTATAGTGGGCAAGTGTCCGAACCCCGCATGAACATTCCTATACCCTTTACTCTTCTTTACCTTTTCATTATCAACGTTTTCTTGAATTTCGCTTTACACCCACATAATCCCCTCCCCCCACCCCTCACTACAGTTTCTCACGATTTTGATTGCACGACACATTTAATATCTTAATCACGCTGACGACTAGCTTTTGTGTTTTACTTTTTACTCAGCATTTGATGTCTCCTACATTAACGCATGACTGATTTAGTGTTCCGATGAAAAAAAAATCACGGGAGGTAAAGATGTATCTTTTTTCAAAAATCACTCCGTCAAAGTTTATGCAAAATAATGTAAGAGCATCCCCCCCCCCCCTTCTTTTTTTTTTTCAAATTATAAATGTTTTGCACAACTTTGTTTTCTACTTGGCTTTTCTTCTCTTTTTTTCGATTAAAGAAATAAAACTAGCTTCGAACCTTAGGGATGAAAACTAACTTCTTTTTTTTTAACGCACTAAAGATTTAGTGTTTCGATAAAAAACAAGAAAGTTGACACTGAATTTTCGGGTGTAATAAGCACGTCTTTTGAATCCGTTCTGATGCAAATTAAATTTATCAAAGCTATTCAAAGTCAATGGAACCGGTATGGAAAACAATAGTATCTGACGGAAGAAAGAAGTTTTTCAATCCGGTTTTTAATCCCTCAGATATTGCTGTAAACGGAATTGTGAGCTTACGCCCTTTGGTTGCAGACTTGTGCGTTAAGAAAAACATGAATTTATATGAGAAACATTTCGCACTGAAACGTTCTCCAACATAGAAAGAATTTTTCAAATCGGACTCTTAGAAACAGAGATATCGACAAAAATAAGATGTGACTTTGCGTCCTCTGGTGGGAAAACCATACATTATTTTAGGAAGAAAGTATTCTCAAAAGAATTTTCCGTATGAGCACTATCGGTCCAAGAAAAAAAAATTTAGTCGAGTTTTCAGGAGCCCAGATTTTGCTAAAAGTACATCAGAAGCAGAAATTAACACTTATGCCCCCTTTTGGCCAAACCGTTCTTTACCAAACATTAGAAATTACACAGTGTGGCAAAGAATTTTTAAGACTTGGTCTGTAAAATGAAATAGAAAAAGAAATTATCATTTGTTTTGGTTTGTTATTCAAAATAAGTCCCTCCGGCTTCAATACACTTGTTACAGCGATTTCATAATGATTCGAATGCCTGTTCCAGTTCACTTTGCGGAATCGCCTCCAAAGCAAGCGTCGAAGCTGTTGGTATGGTCGAAATATCATCAAAATAACACCCTTTTAACGTCGTTTTATGTTTTGGGAATAAAGAAAAGTGGCAGGGTGCTAAATCAGGCGAATACGGTGGATGATTCAACACACAGACGTTATTTTTCGCCAAAAATCTATGAACAAGAAGTGAGGTGTGACTGGGTGCATTATCGTGCAACAAACGCCAACTGTTTTCATCCCAATATTCTGGACGAATGCGACGAATGCGACGAATTCTGCCCGTCAAATGCCTCAAAACATTTAAATAAAACTCACCAGCAATTGTTTGTCCACTTGTAACAAATTCTTTGTGGATAATACCCTTACTATCGAACAATGTAATGAGCATTGTTTTGATTTTCGATGGAACTTTTCTTGTTTTTTTGGCTTGTGGTGAGTTTTTTGACTTCCATTCCGCACTTTGTCGCTTTGTTTTAGAATCATATTGAAAACACCATGTTTAATCACCTGTAACAATCGATTTTAAGAAGTTTGGATCATTTTCAGCGGCTGAAATGATGTCTCTGCAATGTGCACCTCTCCTTGATTTTTGTTCATTGGTTAACGTGTGTGGAACAAATTTAGCACAGATTTTTGTTTTGCCCAGATCTTCATGGAGGATGGTTCGAATCGTTTCTTTGTTGATGTTTAAATACTCTTCCATCATTCTTAGTGACGCACATCGATTGTTTGCCACGAAATCACGCACTGTTTCAATAATCTCAGGTGTCCTAGATGAACTTGGTCTTCCGGTATGCTTATCATCTTCTAGCGTATCTCTTCCGTCCAAAAAGCGTTTGTGCCACAAGAAAACATTTGATCTACTTAAACAAAACTCACCATAAACTTGTTTCATCATTTGGTACGTTTCCGAGGCATTTTTACCAAGTTTTGCGTTAAATTTAATAACAGCCCTTTGTTCCATCTTAATAATTCAACATGAAAAAAATTTTACTTCTCTAATGAACGTCCGTTTTCTTTGAGTTACTTTAACAACTGTGCAGTACTTTTGGCAGAAAGCAAGCAGATGGTCAAGTTTGTAACGCATTCGCGATTACACTGGTGGCGCCACCGTACGCTGAAATCTAGCACCAGTCTTAAAAATTCTTTGACGCACTGTGTATGTGAAAAATATTTTCCATCAGGTCTTGTATGCGATACAAGAAGAATCTTTCAAATCGGAGTTTTAGAAGCAAAAATAATGCAGAAAACGCAATTTACCTTTGTGCCCCCTAGCGGGAAGTCTATGATTTATTTGAAAATTTTGAATTTATAGGAAAAACATTTCGCATCGGAAACACTATCCAACAAAGAAGGAATTTTTCAAATCGGACTCCTAGAAGTAGAGATATTGACAAAAATAACATATACATCTACGCCCCCTGGCGTAGAAACCATGCATTATTTTAAAAAGAAAATGTTTCTTAAAGGTTTGTCGACATGAGTATTATCTGGTTGGTTGGTTGGTTTGTTAGTTTTTATGGCGCAAGGGCCATGTCTGGCCAAAGAGCGCCAAACACAAGACAAGACAAGACACAGGACAGTATTATCTGTCTACAAACGACGAATTTTTTCAATCAAGAATTTAGAAGCTCATATTTTGCTGCAAATACATCAGAAGCGGAAATTAAGATTTACGCCCCCTGGTGGCAAAACCATTTTTTTAAATCAGAAATTATGTGCAAACGATTTCCCATCAGAAGTTGTATCCGGTGCAGAAATAGTTTTTTCAAATAGGAGATTTAGAAGCAGAGATATAGGGGGAAACACAATTTACCTCTACGCCCCCTAGCGGAAAGTATATGAATTACTTGAAATTTTTAAAATTATATGAAAAACATGTTACACTGGAAACACTATCCAACAAAGAAGGAATTTTTCAAATCGGACTCCTAGAAGTAGAGATATTGAGAAAAATAAGATATACATCTACGCCCACTGGCGGAGAAACTGGGGAATATTTTAAGAAGAAAATATTCCGAAAATATTCATCGATGTGAGTGGCATCAGTCCACGAAAGAATTTTTTCAATCGATATTTTAGAAGCTTAGATTTTATGGAAAATACACCAGAAGCAAAAATTAACACTTACGCCCCCTAGTGGCTAAAGTATTCTTTACCAAAAATTCGAAATTATATGCAAAAGATTTTCCGTTAGGAGATGTGTCCGCTGAAAAAAAAATCTTAAATCGGAGTGTTAGAAGAAGAGTTACCGGAAAAAATGTTATTTTCATTTTACGCCCCTAGCGGAAAATCTATGCGTAATTTGAAAAAGTAACTATATCTAAAATACTACATAAAGGGAATCGAAAGATGAAAATTTTTTTTCAATAGATTGTTTAGAAGCAAATATGTGGAATAAAACGTATTTTTGAATTCGACATCATCTGCATTTATGCCCCCAGCGGCGAAATTGTACTTTGTAAAAAAAAAAAACGAAATAAAGGATCATCATTCGCATATTTCAAACTTCCCAATGCAAAAAGAATTTTTCACGTCGGACTAATAGTTGCAAGGATATTGTGGGTACAGACGGACGGACGGACAAACCCGTAAAATAAACACGATCTTTTTTTACAAAAGACGTGCTAAAAATCACGGAAGGTAAAGGTGTATCTTTTTTTAAAATTACTCCGTCAAAGCTTAAGCGAAATAATGTAATAGCAATCATTTTCTCGCCCCATTAACTTTCTACGTAGCAGGAATAGGCAAAATAAGAATAGATGAAAAAGGAAGTTTGCTCCAGGTGAATCTCTCCCCTCTACCAGGTGAAAGTTTTAGGAGAGACAGGAACAGGCGAATCAAGAATTCTTTCCTCGTCTAAAATGGCGGAACCCATTAGCTTTCGACGTACGAGGAATAGGCGAAACAAGAATAGGCGAATCTGAAAGACACGGTACAAAATATGTGGTATAAATTCACGAAAAATAACGTGCGGCAAAGTTGCCGGTATAAGTTTCCGTCTTTCAAAAAAAATTTCCGTTTTCAAAAGTGCCCGCTTTTTTTCACTTCCATATTTTCGCAGATTTTCCATTTATTTCAGAAAAGTCCGTCTCAAGTTTTATCGTATATAGACAGAAATTTCACAAGATCCAACATGCCCAATATTTCAGCCTTTACGCGAGGGAACCCTTTTGCGCCGGTGCTAGGGATCTAGCCCAGGCCGTTTGGGTTGAATCTGCGCGTCTCAACCACTGAGCCAGAAGGACTTAGGAATCTCAGTCACGTGCAAGGTAAAACTAATTAGGCGATAATGAATTTTTTCATTAATGCGAGTGATTTAGTCATTTTATTTCCTGTTGGAGCTTATTATTTTTTTGAATACGTTGGTAATCATTTCATTTTTTTCTGTAGGAGGTTTTATTACAAATTACGTATTTTGTCATCGTGATTTTTCGAAGCAACAGAACGATTTGGAGTTTGAGATCTTTTTCCAACTGACAATAACTGTCAATTATTTTTATGAGAAGGTGCAATGTACTGTTTTATAATATTATTTCACAAAGCTTCTAAATATAAAATTTACTCTTTATAGCTGTATAGCTTTTACCTTAAGGACTCCGCAGACTGACACATAGACATCGTACAATCACATGTACAATAAATTAAGTACCCGGTTTCTTACTTTAACAAAATCTATAATAGCTGGTGTACAAAATGGGGATAAGGAGAAGAAATATCCTGTACCACAGTAACAAAAATTCATGCGATATATTATCCACAATATCCGACATCTCTACAGAACTTCAAAATCAAATACTTCGACAGACTATTGAAATTTAACAGTTAATTAAACCCCCAAGTATTCCCGTGAATCTCTCCTAACGCCGGATATTTTTCGTCATATGGATACGGAATAAGTGAGAACAGAGGTTTTCCGTTAATATAAAAAGGAATTGCGGAAAGCTTTCTGAAAATTCAGAGTTTTCCGTCAACACATTTGAATTTGAATTTTATTTGCCATGTTACACTATCTAGCATACAATCAAATCGCACATGCAATTTCTGTACCAAAAAAAGAAAGATGAACCAAATTCTAATCGCACCATATGCAAACATAAAAGAAATGCAATATACATATATGTAAGAAATGCATTAATATAACACATAAATGCAAAAATATGAATAATAATACAACTAACACAAACACATGAACCATCAAACATGCAAATACAAATATTATACAATAATAATTTACATATAATGCAAAGTACAAATGAAGTTATAGTAATACCAAAACACGTATGACAATACGAATAGTACTACGTATATTACAAGCACTTATTCAATCAACTCTAGTGCAACATAGCAGAGAGCCAGGGGAAAAGGAAAAGGCTTGTGTAGGCCTGACGAGCCCCTGGTCCCCTAATAAAGAAAAAAAGTGCCAAGGCAAGAAATTATCCTCCTACAGAACTGCAATTTACATAATCACAATTGTAGATAATCAAACCAGAAACATATTAACTGTGTATCAAGTACTCCTTTAACTCTCTTTTAAATAAAGCATAGTTAACAACTAATCTAATATAAATCGGCAACCCGTTCCGGAGTCCAGGGCAAGTGGCATTGATATTAATAACACACTGCCGGAAAGTGAAAAAAGAACATAAAGAAGGAATTGGCGAACAATCATGAAATTTACATATGTTAATCGGGTCGAGTTTGCGTAGGTGTGATGTTAATTTCGGGACCAACCGGTGAGCGCTTACGCCACAGCACGGCATAATATGCAAATTATCGTCGGTGGTATTTAAGGAGTACGGCGAAGTGAATGTAGTCGTCGGCGTACGGACACGTGCGAAGACCCTCAAGAAGCTGCAATGCCGGGACATGGATGACGTGTACGATTTCAGCAGTTATCGGACTTTGAGCGAGGTCGTCTAGTCGGACTCCGCGAGGCCGGGTGGTCGTATCGTCGTATTGCGGAGCGAACTGGACGGGAAGTATCGGTGGTGGTACGATGGTGGCGTTGATGGTCCGAGGAACATTATCGCACGAGAAGACGTGGAACCGGGAGTCACAGACGAACTGATGAGCGGACCGATCGACGCATAAGAAGAGCGGCGTTGTCAAGCAAACATCCACTGCGACGCAAATCCGAGCTGCCGTTGCACCTGAGGTGACTGTGCGAACAATCCGCAACCGTCTACTGGATGCAGGACTACGTGCACGTGTGCCTCTGGCATGTGTACCTCTGACTCCAGACCACCGTTAGGAACGGCTGCAGTGGTGTCGCCAACGTCTGCACTGGAGAACGCAATGGCGATCTGTCGTGTTCAGCGATGAAAGCAGATTCTGCTTGGGAGCCTCCGATGGCCGTATGCGTGTTCGCAGACGCACAGGGGAGTGTCTCCACCCTTCTTGCATCCTCCAGCGACACACAGGTCCTACACCTGGTCTCCTGGTGTGGGGACCGATCAGCTATCGCTCCCGTACACAACTAGTGTTTGTACCGGGTACGTTAAACAGCACCTCCTACATCATCATCATTCAGCCCGTTGTTGTGCCATTTGTAAGGTCGGTCGATCGTGGTGTTTCCAGCAATACAACGCACGCCCACAGACTGCACGTGCAACGCAACATGCTCTTCAGGGTGTGAGACAACTTCCATGGCCTGCACGTTCACCGGATTTGTCCCCCCATTGAGCACGTGTGGGATTTTATGGGACAACGACTTATCCGGTCTCCACGGCCAGCCACGACCATCCCCAATTTACGTGTCCAGGTTGAGGATGCTTGGAACTCAATACCCCAAACTTACATCCAACATCTGTACGACAGACTCCATGCCAGAATTGCACAGTGTGACGCAGTTCATGGCGGTTCAACCTCGTACTAACCATGTTACATGGAAATGTTATTTTTCAGTTTACCAGCAAATACAGCTGTATTTTGCCATAATGTTTTGATCACGTTATCCTCTATATTCCGTTATTATGCTGTATAAATTTCGTTGGTATCAGACGTCTCCTTCTTGGTGTTCTTTTTTCACTTTCCGCCAGTGTATAAAACGTTTGTCCGAGCTCTGGGGATCACCAAATCGGTATATCCACGAGTGTGATAGCATGCGCAGGACGACACACAGTAATTAGATTTAAATGCTTATTAGCATAGACACGCTGATGCATCAACAACATAAGTCTGAATATGTATAGTTTCTCAAATATCAGTAAATTATAACGATAGAACAAACTATCCACATTTTCCGGTGGATTTAACAATCGAACAAATTTTTTTTGCAAAGTAAAAATTCTCTTAATATTTCCTCTAGTTGTCATTCCCCAAGCTAAAAGACAGTATGACATAAGTGGGTAAATAAAAGAATTATAAAGTACTAACTTTATTTTAATTGGTAAGCAACTCGAAATCCTGGACAAAACTCCAGTACGGGATCTCAACTTACCTCCCAAGGCATCAACATGTGCATCCCACCGTAAATTTACATGCAGATGAACTCCCAAAAATTTAACATTTGCCTGAAAAGCCAAAGGAACATCATTCAAATAGATCCGGGGAGTAGTTACTGTCACAACCCTTCGACCAGAGAAAAGAAAACAATTTGTTTTAGAAACATTGAGAGTTTAAAAATTGCAACAGAACCAAGTGAAATACTCTCGCAAATCATGGTTGACACGTGGTATCAACTCAGATACTGCATGACCAGAAAATAATAAACTTGTGTCGTCAGCAAATAAAAGCGCGTTTGCACTGGAAGAAACATTGAAGATATCATTGACATAAATTTAAAAAAGTAGGGGACCAAAAACTGATCCCCGTGGAACCCCATAATGAACAGATTCATCAGTCCATACATCAATTGAGCGCCATATGTCTTGATATCCGTTATTGAGGCAAATTGATTATAGTAAAAATTTCTTTTAGTCTGCCTCAATTTAGATTTAAGCCAATTTCGATACTTGCGGAAATTAGCTAAATCAACAGGGTCGGAGAAATAATTTAAATTATCTATTTTTCCTACCTATATACCTCAAAAGACCTGGTTTCCTACAACGCGAATTACGAGTAATAGTACGAAGAGGAAAATTAGTATCATAATGATCCAAAAATAGTTTCCAAAATGCATCAAAAGATTCAACCATGTTATCCCTTGTGAGTACAGGTGTCCAATCAACACATGGCAAAGCATCCCTAAATGACCGAAGACTATTATGGCTAAAATTTCTTATTAACATAGAACTGGATGCAGAACCAACACTACTTACCGGGGAATTAATCAAATAAAAAATTGGAAGGTGATCACTAAAGTCCAAAGAAAGTACTCCCGAGCATGAATTAAAATTATTAGTAATACGCAAATCCAGTAAAGAGGAGGAAAATTCCGTAATTCTAGTAGGAATTGTAATAACATCTGTCATTCCAGAAGCAGAAATTATGTCCTTGAATAAACAGGTAACATTATTATCAGTATGTATATCAATATTGAAATCCCCGAAAGAATAGAGTCCTCCCCAGGAATTAATATCATCCAAAGAATTAGAAAAGAAATTAAGAAAAGAATCAAGTTTATGTTGAGGTGGACGTTACGTAACGCTTATTATAGACTGTTGTAAATCAATTGCAATCATCTCAAAATGTTCATTTATAACTGTATATTTTTCATATAGTGAAAAATTCTAATTTTGTTTAGCATAGATGGCAACACCACCGCCTCGAACCCCCGAACAGGAATCCGTTACAACTTGGTAAACCGGTATATTACACGCCTGATAGCCATCCGCATCAAACCATGTCTCTGAGACACAAATTAAATCAAGCTGATTATCCAAAATATGTAATAAACTAACCAAAGCATCTAATTTACCGAACAAACTACGAGCATTTAAGTGCAAAAATTTATACTGAAAATTATTAGTAACGATCAAAGTATGTAGATCACTAACCGAAACATAATCGGAAATGCAATTCATAAAATACACAAAATGCAAACAACACACCATTTAGAACTTCAATAAACAATATACAATCGTTTTAAATCCAAATCGAATTTACTCTTAATTTGCACCACATTTGAACCTTCTTTTATCCTGCAAAAAATTCGACCTTTTCTATACCAACAAAATTTAACATCATTAGTTCTCGAAAAATGTCGTGCCATCCAAAAAAGCTCTCTGTTTTGTGTTGTAAGATTTCCATTGATGTAAATCGTATTTTCACTGCTACAGTTCAAAACAACATCCGACACTTTTAAACCAGATCTTCCCCTCTTAAGAAATTCATTTCTAGTTACTCTACTTCTAAATTTAACAATTACCGGAGGCATTCTCCGAGATCCCCTCCTTCCCAACCTGTGAATTGCATCAATATCACTCACTGAGAATTCCTCAATACCCAACTTTCCTGCTATACGATAAACCAAATCCATCAAGTCCCCATCACTTTCATTCTGTTTCTCGGGAATTCCATGTATCTCCAAATTTTTCTTTCTTGTATACTGTTCAAGATTATTCAAAGTTTCCTTCAAATATTCAATGTCACACACCTGAGTCTTGACTCTCTCCTGCAAGGTAGTAATCGCATTTCGTGATTCCTCAAGTAAGCTGCTTGATTCCCCGAGTCTTCCCATTACAACATCATATTTCTGTGAGAAAAACTCAACAGATTTTCTTAGGTCAGTTATTTCAGTCCTCAACTCTACGATCATGTCAAGCTTCTGATTAATCTGTTCCATAAAATTCGAAGAAACACTTACCTCCTGGGAAGATGGATCCACCGTCGTCTTCCGCCGCGCCGCACCAACCGCTGCTCCTGTCCCCTTTGAGAACCCACCATCAACTGGGATCACACTTCGTCTGCAACCATCACATTGCCATTTTGACTTCTTTCCCTTACTCATTTTACGATAAGCCATTTAACTAAGTGAACAGCAGTCGTAATGGAATCTGCTTCCACATCTTCCGAAACTCGGCACACAATCTTCTTCAAATAAACTTCCTTTGCAGATCAAACACGGTCTCTGAGGCATGTTTTTCAGAAATCAATGGCGGCAGGTATACACAACACAAGCAGACGACACCGATGGTCAATACGAGCAGACGACGTTAGTCGAAGATATATTACCACGCAAGCAGACGACGTCAGATAGAGACTCGTGAGAAACACGCAACCAGTTCAGTCAGAGATCGTTGACGTCACTGAAATCCAGAACGACATATCAGCAGTGAGCACACACATTTCAATGAAGCTCAGCAAATAACCAACAACACTTTCACCGCTCTGAGCCCCGAAATAAGACAAAAACCGAACTCTCACCATGCAATACACAGTAGATGAACCCTCAATACCAACACAAATAATATAAATCAGGCAATTTAACGGCAGCTCATAGTATCTTTCAACCACGACATCGTAACTTGACTTGAAAACGGTAACATCTGGAAAACGGTAATTTACCGTGTATAAGAAAGGAATTGCGGAAAGATTTCTGAGAATTCAGAATTTTCCGTTAACACATATTGAAAACGGTAATTTATCGCCAATGTAAGAAAGGATCTGCGGAAAGGTTTTCGAAAATTCAGAATTTTTCTGGCGTACGAAAAATCCGTGAAACTCAAGAGTTTTTCCCGTGATTTTACATTCGTCCCTGCTCCCACTGTCCTTTTTTGTTCTCTGAATATCCTTCGCATTGTGGTGTTAAACTTTAGCAGTGTTAGCCAATATGCTCTGCCCGCCTCACTGAGGTCTAGAGACCTACAGCGATGGTTTATCTACTGCAAATGCCATAATAGCACATAACACTCTTGCTTTTCCGTTTGGTTTAAAGAAGCAAATCTGAGAGCTCCTGGATGCTAGGCATCGCTAATTGTAACAGACTCATAACCAGCTGAAAATAAGAGGAGTAGGGTTTTTTGACGTAGGACTGCGTCTAACTCCGCGGATAGTAAAGGGCGACCTACTGCCGACCGCCTGTGACAAAAATAGGTCGCGATTGAAATCATTATAGCGTTAAAAATACGTGCCGCACACTAATCGTGTTAGCATATTCGTAAACAGCATGGAGTCCAATTCGCGTACTGCGCAATACATCGTGGGCGCGACGCTCCCCTCGCTCCCAGTGCGCGGGAGAGATGATGCAATATTTCTGGGTGTGCGGCCGCGTTTAACTCAGTCTATCTCGGTAACCGTGAGCGCAATTCGACTGTGCGTGATACCGTTTAAAAGCTCTCGACGAGATCTATTCAAACATACAAAAGAACATTTCGCATTGGTTTGAACTCAACATTTTAAAAATTGCTTTCTTGTGATCCGGTGAACACTTTTCACAACATAAGTGTTCACCGGTTTATCTGGACAACCGTGAGTGCAAAACGACTCAGCGTGGTATCGTTTTTAAGCTCTCGACGACATCTATTCAAATATATAAAGAACATATCGTAGTGGTTTAAACTAAAATTTTTAAAAATTGGTTTCGTGTGAACCGGTTAACACTTTTGACAACATCGCGGTTTATCTGGACAACCGTGAGTGCAAAACGACTGCGCGTGGTATCGATTTAAGGCTCTCGGCGAGATCTTTTCAAAAATATAAAAAACATATCGCAGTGGTTTAAAGTAAAATTAAAAAAAATTGTTTTCGCGTGAACGGGTTAACATTTTCGACAAAGCCGCGGAATTTGCAGAATAAACGCAAGCAAAAGTGGAGAAAATCAAAACGAGAGACAAGAGCAAGTGATGAGGAATGTAAGAAGCCCAAGAAGACAGAGCACCACGTTGGATAATTCGTGTATCGATCTGCTTTGTGTTCGCAATGTATCCACCATTATTCGTAAAAATTATGTAAGCTACTTTTCATATCATAGACCTGTGTTGGCTATAACAAATTTAATAAACGCTTTAAAACCATACTCGACTAGCTCATTTCAACTCTCCGATCTGCAAATCGTAGTCCTACGTTCCAAACTAATGGAATCAGAACTGATCCTATCTGTATGTTTTTTTTTTTATTTGTACTGTTTGTTCATTCTGAAGAACCTGAAACTAGTTAGGAGGTTTGGTCAACAACCGTTTGGTCTTTCACTTTTAGCAGTGGCGTACTTATAGTTCTCGCAACCCCCGCATTGGGAAGGGGGCCTCATGGCTAAGAGGGCTTCTTGTCTCAACAAGATTTTAGAAAAAGATTTTACAAATTTGTTGTTAGAAACTTCATATGAAACTGGTTAAAGAAATAGCCAGAAATTTTTGAGGGCAGCTTTAAACAAAATATTAAAAACAAAAGTTATTTTTGGTGGTTCTTTTTTCAGAAAATAAGAAAAATTTAGAAAATATTTTCACCGTTTTAGTTTAAAACAACTGGATGACGGGAAAACAGCTATTCCAGAGGACTTGAGGCCCCTTTTCACAGCCCTAGCTATGGTTTTTATACATGAATATTAACTAGAGAATGTAAAAGACATAACAGTTCCGTGAATAAAAAAATTTTGCCGATGAAGATGAGGTATCATGTTTACAGTTGTGCGCACGTAACTATACGTCCTACATAATATAATAAACTAAAAGGTATTTGTTCTTCACGAGGACGAAGAAACAGAGATCTATGTCCTTTTTTTTTTGGGAGCAGATTCAAAAGAAAAATATTTACCCTGTGCAAAACATTATGGCATTATGTTAAGTATGTTTTACACATACAATATATTGACAAAAGTCACCGGACACTCCTTCAAAAGCAAATGAACGGATCCGCTGCGTTGTTAAGATGCACGGTACAGATGCAAACGGTATAAAAACAAGCCTGCCCTGACCGCGATCATATCGCACGGTGAGGTTGAGTGGAAATGTCGCGGCGGGAGAGAACTGACTTTGAGAAAGGAAAGATTGCTGGGTGTTATATAAGTGGGTTGTCCATAAGAGAAACCGAGAGGCGTTTAAACATACCTAAGTCAACTGTTTTGGATGTACTGAATAAGTGGAAGACACATGGTGTGCCTGAAGCAGCAAAACGTACCGGCAGTCCAAAGAAAATCATTGATAGAGGACGTCGAAGCCTCAGGAGAGTCGTTACAGCTAATCGACGGAGTACTGCAGAAGACCTCAGTGTACAGGTGAGTAAAAATGCTGGAACCTCGGTATGTACACGTACCATTCGCAGAGAACTTCATTCCATGTGTTGCCGTGGTCCTGCGGCTGCTCATAAGACTTTCATCTCCACTCGGAATGCTACTCGTCGTTTAGCATGGTGTAAAGAACATTTATCGTGGACCGTAGATCAATGGAAACGGGTCCTATGGACTGATGAATCCAGATACACGATCCATCATTTTGATGGCAGTGAGTGGGTATGGCGGCAGCCGAGAGAACGCTTTTTACCACAGTGTACTGTTCCTACGATCAAGTTTGGAGCTGGCAGAGTACTCGTGTGGGGGTGTTTTGCGTGGTATGGTCCCGGCCCTTTAGTTATCGTGGACAAGCCTGTTAACCAACACGTCTACCTCGATATTCTGGACAATTATGCCCTACCAACTCCGTGGCAATACTATGGAACCCAGCCTTGTTGGTACCAGCAGGATAATGCACCGAGCCATAAAGCAAGGACTATTACGGCGTGGTTTGACGATAATTCCGTATCGTGTGTGTACTGACCAGCACATAGCCCTGATCTTAATCCCATAGAGCACCTATAGGATGAATTAGAGCGCCGCATAAGAAGTTTGGAAGCAATGCCTACTACTAAGCAATAGTTAGCGGCAGCATTATGTACTGAATGAAAGCGCATACCTATCGCTGTGTTCCAAAACCTTGTCGAAAGCCTGTCTCGAAATGTTAGTGCATGCATTAAGGCCAAAGATGGACCGACACCGTACTAATGTATGTCAATAAATGCTATGTTGTGTTTCTCTTCTAGGTGTCTAGTGACTTTTGTCAATATAGTGTATAATCAAGAGTAAATAATTTAAATACAATGCCGGAAAGCGAAAAAGAACACCGTTAAAAATTGCATCTGCATCTACGAGATTTATGTCGTAGCAACAACTTGTTAAGAAAGGAAACTGATCACACGTGTGAAGTGATTCAATGTTTATTTTACCTTTTTAATGCGTGTTACAGTGCACAGAAAGCAAGCACATTTTAATAAGGTGTTGCACCTACTCCAGCAGCACTAGAAGCTTCCAATCTGGCATGCAATCGGTAGTACAAATGCTGGATATCATGCTGGAAAATAGCATTCCATGCGCTTTCAACTTGGACGCGTAATCCAGAGATGGTCGCTGCCTGCCGGGGTCCGCGGAAGAGTCTTTGTCCGATCGAGTCCCAGACATGCTCGATTGGAGACAAGTCCGAAGAGCGTGCTGGCCAGGGGAGTTGATGCACAGTCTGAAGAGCATGTTGAGTTGCTCGGGTGGAGTGTGGGCAGGAGTTATCCTGCTGGAATATGGCATCCGGGATTCCACTCAAAAATGGCAGAGCGACCGGCTGCACGATGTCGCTGACATACGTACTGCTATTCAGTGTACCCCGTACAAACACCAGACTCGTACGAGAGTGATAGCTAATCACTCCCCAAACCATGATGCCCGGCGTGAGGCCTATGTGTTGTTGGTGGATGTACGATGGAAGACGTCGCTCACTTCGTCGCCTTCGGACGCGTACACGACAGTCAGACGCATACACGACAGTCAGACGCTCCCAATCAGAATCGGCTTTCATCACTGAAGACCACTGACTGCCATTCTTCCCTCCAATGAACTCGTTCTTGACAGAGAATCAAATTTGCGACACCGTAACCCGTCCGCGCTACCAAAGCTGCTCTCCTGGTACGCCGATCCTCGCGTTCGTCCGTAACTCTGTTTGCCCGGAACCATGTCTGCGAATGTGCGAAAAGCAGCACAAAAATCATATCACCTCATTTCAAAATAAAATCCTTCGCATGATGGTTGGTCTTGATGGAAGCACCTCAAATAATGCTATCCGAAGTATGTTGAATATTAATTCAATACATTATACGATGTATGAACTTGCTAAAAGGTATTACGAAAAAGCGAAGGATCCCCCCAACCCGCTCGTCAGAGAAGTAATTAACTGCAATTCTACTTAAACTGACAAGTGCAAAAGGCCCAAATAAATTTTAAATAAAATCCCAGAAAAAAAAAAAAAAAAAACCAACATAGCTATTCACGTAGTAAAGCTAGTAACTGGGATAAATTGCTCTGTTAAATTTTAATTTTGGAGTAAAAAGTCAATTACTTCGCCTTGGTATAATTTATAAACTATCTGGAATGTTATACTTAGGCGTTTTGTTTGTGTGGAATTTTTTTGCACAAAATTTCTTGTTACTACTGTTCAGTAGCTGAGTCTCTCTCGGTGATACTGACGGAACACTGGAGACAGCCAGGCATTTTCATGTAGGACTTCCGTCCACAGAGAAGGTTTAGGCCCAAACCACCTACAAAGGGTCCGCCTTTTGGGCAGGGCACAGAAACGAAAGGAGTGAGAGCAAGTCTAGCGACTTTGACAGAACAGTTTGTAAGTGAGAGAGAGTACAGTAGATGGCGGCACCGCACAAGTACGATGTTGCTCATAGATAGGTGAAAGAAAGTCATGGGGAGTAGAAATTGATATCCAACGTAACCTGGGGCGTCCAACCCAGAGGCCGTCATTTAACGTACTCGTCCGATGCACGGCCGATATTCAGCGATTGTTAGCAAATCACACCATCTCTGAAAGATCAGCCCAGGATTGAACCTAGGCACCCATCATGATACTGACGGAACGTAAAGCATATGATCATATGTAGAGGATTTTAGGAAGGGAGTGTCTAACCCCAGGTCTTAAACAACCCTTAGAAATAGGAAGCTAGGAGATTTGGGCTAGAGTGCCCGATAGGAAAGTGACACGGAAGCGAAGTAGAAAGGGGGAGGAAGACGCCCTTATTTATTACGGGGGGGGCAGTGCCCGGGTTCCGACGGTTTAACGTGCCAATCCGACGCACGGCGGATATTTAGTGGATCAAGCGTTCGTACCTGCCTGGGATCGAACCTGTGAGGTCTTCTCCATGGCAGTCACGAACGTTGCACACTAGGCCACCCGCGGCCCTATATTCTGACGGAAAACGCGGCTACATCTATTTATATGGATTGCGAGCCGACCTTTACATCCAATGAGAATTCACAGCTACTCGTAGTAAAACTGCCAGCCAATAGAAAAAAATATTTTCTCTGATTGGCTCTCGAGAGTCGGTTCAATTAGCCGACTCCTGATTCGGGACATAGCAAGCGGCAATCTTCTGAATAGAACTGCGTTCTTGAAAAATAAGGACAATTAGATAAAAAATAGATAAATATAATTGTAATTATTCCATAATTACAAATATATTTTAGCTTGTCAAGCATATGCACAGGTGCCTTACAACTTCACTGTGCAGAGATAAATGCTATGGTGAAAGTGCAATGAGTTGGCTAAGTGCGAACTGGGCGTTTTCTCTGTTTTTTTTTTTTTTTTTTTTTTTTTTGTGTTTTTTAATTTTTCTCTTTTTGGTTCCCCTTTTTCCTGCCTTTTTCTGCGGTTCTGGTTGCGTGGTGTTGGTGGCGCTTGGAGTGCAGCATGGTGCAGGTAAGTATGCAAGGTAGATTACAACTTCATTACTTAACGGGAAACCGTATACTACTACAACTCTCACTTTTCCGTACTTTTCTATTTTCTCTTTCCTATCAGGGCACCCTGCTCCCGCTTCTAAAATATATTTCTTTTTTTCTCCTGCCAAAAGGCGCAGCGCGCTGAAGATTCAGGATCCTAAACCTCAAACTTCCAGTTCCCTTTCCTCATTTCTCGAGTGTGCGAATGCTCCTCTGACCATCAACGCCACCATCTTACCACGGCCGATACCTCTCGTCCCACTCTGTCCGCAGTTTGAACGAAGGACCAACCTCCTTCCCGCAGACACACTATACGGCCTCGCTCGAACTCTGATAACTGAACAAATGTTGCGCGCCTGCGTTGTCCATGCAGGATAGCTTCTTCAACGAGTACTGAACAACACTACACCAGAAGAATGGCTGCGTTCTGTACGTTCTAGTCCTTAAATACTCGCTGCGTACGTTTGCATGTTGTCGTCCGCAGTAACGTCATTATTTCATCCAATGACATTCCAACTTGGATAACAGTTTCAGCTGCCTTTAACAATTAATGTATTATAATATGAAGTTCCTACTGGCAATCCTTCCGGGTGTTCTTTTTTCACTTTCTGGCAGTGTAGTTTTATTTTTATGTGCCACAATTCTTAATTGTTACTTATTTATTTGCTTACTTATATTCTGTATTTTCATATAAATCTTTATAGGTCGTCAGACACTGTCACACCTCAGTTGCGTGTTTTGTGTGTGTGTTGCCATAATGCATTTCAAAGAGAATGGCCTTTGTTTTTTAAAAGAAAATAATTTGCCTGAAATGATTAACTTTGGCGAAAGTGTGTTATAGTATTTTGTATTGGTATAAAACTAGGACAATCATTTTAACTACAACGCCCACATTTATGTTACGTTTGATAAAGTACAATTATTTTGGTTTCGAGAAAAATAACCGTAATTTCCGAAGAATTTGAATTATTTAAACACCCATAAAACCTACACTGTAAAATATTTTCTGAAATTCATCAGCCGCTTTCCGTCATTTCTTTCGTGAATTAACGAAGCATATTTCTGATGCAACTTTTTTCCGTGAAATGACAGAACGAAACCCGAATTTCACGAATTTTTCGTACCACGGGAAAATTCTGAATTTTCAGAAACCTTTCCGCAGTTTCTTTCTTACACGCTATGTATTTACGGTAAATTACCGTTCCAGAGATGTTGTGACGTATATTCTAAATTAACTTTCCTTTTTAGTTTCTTTCCCTATGTAAATCTGAGTTTATTCTCAGTTATACTTCGCACTTAACCTGATATCTTTTCTCTCAAACGAATATTGTTGGCAACATAATTGAGGTGCAATGAACGTCACGTATGCCTGATTTGATAAGAACGAGAGATAAAAACGACGACTAAACTGTTGCTTGGGAAGCGTTGTGAAAAGAGCGTTGTGTTAAGAGCTGTGTGGTGTGTGGAGCGTTTTATGCAATATGCTATGCTATGTTACGATGTGTTGGCTACATCCTTGAATAAATCGTCTTTTCCGTAAGTTTGACTTCTGTTGTTCACATGTTTCGTCTGGCCGTTAAGGTTTAATTTAGGAACTATTTCATCTTATGGTTATGTTTTTAAAATAACGTTGAAGTACGAAAAGACTTCTACGTCATAATGTGTTAACGGAAAATTCTGAATTCTCAGAAACCATTCCACAAACCCTTTCGTATATTAACGGAAAAATCCGTTCTCAGTTTTTCCGTATCCGTATGACGAGAAATTACCGGTAATAGGAGCGATTGGTGAGAATACTCGAGGTTTGATTAACTTTTAAATTTCAATCGTCTCTCGAATTTTGAAGTTCCGTTACGAGATCGAATATTGTGGATAGCATATCGCATGAATTTTGTTTATTGTGGCACAGGATATTTCTTCTCCCCTCCCCTATTTTGTGCACCAGCTATTTAACATATATTGCGTTACTGTAAGAAACCGGGTGCTTAACTTCTTGTACAGATGATTATACGATGTCTATGTATCAGTCTTTGGACAATTAATACAGACACTTGACGTGGACCAGGAACATCAGTTAGTGTGTGTGAGTCTGGAGGAATTCGGAAACATCAGTCATTTTGGCAGTTAGTGTGTGTGAGTCTGGAGGAATTCGAGGCCGCTGTGGTGCAGTGGAAGCATATCCGGCGCGTAACTGGAAGACCCTGAGGTTCGATTCCCGGTGGCAGCTAATGAGAATTTTTCCGTGACTCACTTATAAATGTGGAAAGAGCGATAACCTCTGTTTGAAGTCTTTGGACAAGTTAAGACAAAAACTATTATAGAAAATTTTATATTTAGGAGGGATTTTGTGTGTGTTAGAGATGAGCTCGGGCCCGGGCTCGGAATTACACGTCTTGAATTTCATTACTGTAATTAATTCAATACGTGTAATTCCGAGTCCGGTTGAATTACACGTGTTAAATTTCATTGTGGATTTGTTACCATGGTGGAAGGATTTTCAATTTCCAAAGCTAGCTGCCATTGCAAGATAAATTTTGCTTAGCAAGACTTGCATTATGTATTGTCCAAAGCTATGGCCCAAGCAAGGATTAGTTTAAGGAGGTCTGGTATCGAAAAACTGGGAAAAAATCACATTACCATTTTTTGTATTTTATTAAAAATCAAGAATCTTATCTTTAAAATGAAGTATTGATTTCCAAAATTGTGCAGTTAGAAGTATTTTTAATTATTTTTAAAAATTTCTTCACTCCCGCGATTTTTGGGGTGACGCTGGTTTTTAGTGCAGCAGGTCGAGTTTTAAAGAAAAGAAGATCAAGTTGAAGCGCTGAGGCATTAGATGCAATTCTCTCTCTCTCTCTCTTTTTTGATGATGAACTTGATCTGGAAACTGCACACACATATGATAATATTGTGATTATTATACTATTAAGCGTAAAGTTTTGTTACTGTTACAAAATAGAGAATAATCTGGTCTGGAATGCTTTTACGTTCTTTTTTTTTTATTTTGGAAATTTCCATACATGCTTTTTTTCTATATTCTACTACATCACTCTAAACTACCTTTACCAATTAGCATATATGTAAATTATGTTGCAAAGATTAGTTTTCTAGAATGCAATTTATTCAAAATAAAAGTAAATTTAGAAATCAAAAAGAAATAACGAATAGAATTTTTTGTTTCTAAACGATTTTCTTTTCTTCAGCTTTTACCAAAATTACTGATTCCCCTGATACGGTCGAAGGGCACGTTGATGATTTATTTATTTTCAAATCCACATTTTAGAACATTTGGCTTTATGCGTAGTATTTCTAAAAAACATATTAATATTGTGAAGTGGATTAACTGAACTAAACTTTTTAACTAATGTTTTTTAAACTAATCTTTGCTTGTTCCATATCTTTGGCCAGTGTATAATGCATAAATGCAAGCCTTGATAAGCAAAATTTTCCAAGAATCCGGGCCCGAGCTCAGCAACCACATGTAATCAAAAAAAGCGGGCCGGGCCCGGGCTCCTAAAATTGAGCCCGGGCTCCTAAAATTGAGCCCGAACTCATCTCTAGTGTGTATGTGTGTGAAATAAAACTATAAAAATGTATATTTCACTTTTTTAAAAGATAACTGAAAGTCATTGCCAGTTTAAAAAAATCAAGCTGCAAAGCATTTTAGTGGTTCGAAAAATCACGATGAAAAATGCTTAATTTGGGAAAAGTGATGAAAATGAAAAATGCTACAGGGAAAAAAATATTACAAACTGTTCAGGAAAATAATAAGCTCCAGCAGAAAATAAAATGACTAAAACACTCGCATTTATGACAAAAAAAAAAAAAAAGTTCATCGTCATCACAATTTGTTTCACAATATACCTGACTCGGGCTCCCGATCGTTTGTGGCTCAGTGGTTGAAGGCGTACGTTGTCTGTTGACCCAATCCAAACGACGGGAGTTCGATGCTGACTCCAGCGGAAGGATTATCGGCGGTAAGGCCTGAAAATGTAGGGTCGTCGATTTTGCGGAATTTCAGTTTAAATATGGAAAAACCTGAAACGGATTTTTTCTGAAGTAAACGAAATTTCTTACTACGAAAAATCTGCGAAAATATGGAAGTTATAATAAACGGGCTCTTTTAAAATCGGAAACTTCTGAAAAAGGCGGACACCTACCGTATTTTCAGAAATTTCCCGTGAATTTACACCTCTTATGTTTTACAGTGTAGTTAATAATGTGTCATTCAATAATTTCAGTGATTGAAAGCTAATAGATTTTCATAAAATGGCCTCGAAGATATGACGAGTTTTTCTGGTACGCAACTCACTGTTAGCTCAATAAAAAGTCCCGAATTTGTCTGAATTCAAGCGCAGTTATTTCGTGAGTTATATAGTAGGGATATATTGACGAACCCGGATCACAGAAATGTAACATAATCCAACGTTTGAAAAGCATTAAAAATATCTAGCAGGGTGCGGTCTGATAGGAAAAAGTCACATCGGAAAGAAACACAGTTCCTGCAATGAATCAGTGCATCTTTGTTGCTAATTCGATTTTGTGAAGTCCCCGCCATGTTTCACTTGGGATTCGTAATTACATAAATGCAGGCCTAGTGTTTTTCGAAACCTCCAGAAGGAAGATTTGCGAGCGAGGGGCGTGAACGCCGTACGCCTTTTTATCGCACAAGCTCGCCTACCACCTGTCCCAATGCACTTAGGAGGCCTTTACGGGGGCGAAACCCAGAGAGTGGTATAACATGGAAAGGAAATATTCTGAATGGCTTTTTGGAAATGAGTGGTCTTGTTGCCCAGGTAATTTTGTTCTGTAACGAAACAGAAACACGCACGTGTTTTCGACGAGGGTGAAGAAAATATTTCCAGAATTGAAACTCCTGAACTATGAGGTTCTGCGGTAAATTAGGAAATTATAAAGAAAGAGAAATATTTATTTAGGTGTATTAACAACTATGAATAACACAAATATGGAAGATGTGAATCTGTTTATTGGTGTAAATATGACATGGATGTTAAGTCAGATAATATCCAAAAACTTGAAATGTTCGTGGTCCTGGAGCGGGCAGCGCCCGAGTATGCTAACGACTACACCACCCAGAACTACAAAATTTCAAGTTTCCGATTAATTTGAATATAACCATCACAGGATTCGCTAGTCGAAGCAACCGGCATTCATATACAGTGAATTTGGAGGTTTAGAATCGATTTCCGTGATTTCCCGGAGGGGAAATATTCTGCACCTCCGGTCAATCACGGGAATGGATTCTAAACCTGCAGATTCGTATATACCGAGTGCGCCATATAAAAGAGGCCCCGTGGCTTGACGTTGTTAGGCGGGTTAAAGTTGTTTGGAGGGTTTCCAGTTAAAACCGCTTTGTTCCACTTCTAACCGGTTTCTGCGTGTATGCTGCAAAAGAATTCTCCGGAGTGGTTAGTCACATCCAGAGCAGTGTAGGTACGCGGTCATAAGTGTAAGTGAAGAGAGAACAAAGGAAACGGAAATGGTTTTAAGTACGGAACAGCGGATTTTTATTGTGGAACAGTATTTCAGAAATAACTCAAACAAGGTTTTAAACGAGTTCTTTACAGAAAAATTTCCACATTGTGCAGCACCGGAGAAATCAGTGGTACAGAAGTTAGTGCGGAAATTTCGTGAAACCGGCACGGTGTGCAACAGGAAAACAAACAAACCAAAGACAATTCGCACTGAAGGCAATATCAAGGATGTGTGCACAATGATGTTACAAAACCCTCGGAAGTCGATTCGCCGATTATCGTATGTAACGGGAATATCTGCCACGTCATGCCGACGCATACTTAAGGTGGATTTAGATTTTCGGCCGTACAAAGTTATGGGGGCTCCAAGAACTTAAAACTCCTGATTATGCAAAATGGATGCAATATTGTAAGTGGTTTCAGGAGACCATTGTCAGCGGTGAAATGGACCCAACACTTTATTACATGACAGATGAGTACTTACCTGATTAAAAAGACACAAAGAAATATTAAGAATGACTCAAGTGTGGGATATGGTGGACCTACCACACTTGAGAAGAACGGTCCACCACGGAATCGACCTGGACTTTCTAAACGGCGTATGATAAAGCGATCTCGGCTGAGTGAATGTAAGATTGGTGTATAGGATACTAGAGGTATAAATGGCAAGATGAATGAGGTGATTGAGGAGATGAATAAGTATAGACTGGATGTGCTGTGTGTAAGTGAAACTAAAAAGAAGGAAATTGGGGTAGAAGAAGTGAATGGCACGGTGAGTGTGTGGTCTGGAGTATTGGATAATATGAGAGGACAGGCTGGTGTAGGTGTGATTTTAAGTGAAAAGATGAAGAACAACTTGATTCACTATAGTTGCATAAGTGAGAGAATTCTCTGGATTCGTTTGAAAGTGAAACTTCAGAGAATTGTAATTGTTGTAGTATATGCTCCTTGTGACTCGGAACCTTCTGATAAGAAAGAAGCTTTCTGGAATGAGCTAAAAGCTGTTTTGAGCCAGTTTGGTGCTAAAGAAAAAGTTATAATAGCAGGGGATTTCAATGCTAGAGTAGGTGTGCAGAATGCAATTTCTGACAGTGTTCTGGGTAAGTTTAATGATCCTTGTGTGAATGATAATGGTGAAAGATTAATTGAACTCTGCATTGAGAATGATTTGTGTGTATCTAATACATTTTTCAATCACAAGTATATACACACATATACTTGGGAAAATTCGTACTCTTGGTGAAAAGAGTGTGATAGATTTTGTTGTCTACGATCAGCGTTTGAAACACTTAGTTGTTGACACCCGTGTGATGAGAGGTGCGGATGTTGGTTCTGATCATTACTTGGAAGTGTCACGAGTGAAACTTAATGTTGGTTGGAGGAAAAGGAATAGGAAGAGACCCAGGATAGAAAGAATAAAGGTTGATAGGCTCCTTTAAGATCATCAGCTGTATTCTGACTTACTCAGAGAACGACTGAAGGATCTGAAATCTTGTGAGAGGGATGTAGAAAGGAAGTGGGAATGTTTTAAGCACTGTGTTGTTACTGCTGCTAAAGAGGTCTGTGGCACCACAATAGTGGGTAACAATAGAGGTGATGCTTGGTGGAATAGTGAGATTGATGAGGCAGTAAAGAAAAAGAAGGAAGCCTATTTGGGGATGTTGCAAGGTAGAGCCTCTGTGGATGAATATCGCTGTAAGAAGCGTGAAGCTGCTAAGCTGGTTCGCCACAGTAAGGCTGTAACGTATACTCTAGATTCACTTTCCTTTTGATTTTACTATCTCTGGTTATTTTATTTTTCTATGTAAATTATCTTCTTACTGAACGAGATGTTATTTCACCCGCTGAATGAGATCTGGCAATGAGTGTAAGTCATGACGTGGTGGTAGCCAGTGTAAATAGGCGCGTTCAGCGATATCTAGCGAGAGCGTTTGTTGTTGTACGGAGAGCGTTGGTTTATGTGAAGGAGAGAGTTTGTTGTTGTTGTTGTATTGAGAGCTTCGTTCTATGTGATTAATTTGATTCTTCATTATTGTGAAACGAGTTGTGTGTGTGCGTTGGATGATCAAGAGTTACATAATAAAAGAGCTTTTCGTAAGTACGTCTTTCTCAATTCATAGTTTTTGTCAGATCTCTGTCTGGCTGTTAGGTTTATGTCATTAGTGTATTATTATTAACAACCAGCGTTAAGACTTTATTCATCCTAATTACTGCTACAACATTACTACCAGTTATAAGTTGTTCATACTATTACTACACGACTAGCAGGAGACTTTATTCATGATCTTAATTAACTAGTAACAACAACCATTTGAATTCACTATTAGAAGCTTAGTACAAGCATTATAATTCAGTAGCAGAAGCAATTATAAAACATTACTAGCTTTAGTTAAAAGTTGAATTCATTATAATTAGCTTAGCTTAGCTAGCTGGTAGAAGAAGTATATTCATTATAAGGCAAAAGATAGGAAAGATAAAGTGGAAAGGCATGAACTGGCTTTTTGGAAAGATAGAAAGTCCTTCTGGAAGTACATGAGACTCAGGAAAAATAGGGGAAACAAAGTTGTAAGTTGTGTGAAGAATGAGATTGGGGAAATGATATGGGAGCCCAATGAGTTAATTGACAGATGGGGCGAATACTTCTGTGAGTTATTAGATCAGGAGAGCAAAAATGATTCTGAGACAGATGCAGATGATGTCGCAATGAGGGATGAAAGCACAGGAGGGATCTCAAGAGAAGAACTGTGTAAAGCTCTAAAATCTCTTCAGAATGGTAAGGCTCCAGGAGTTGATGGCATAACTGCAGAGATGTTGAAGTATGGTGGTGACTCTATAATTGACTGGTTAACTGAAATTTGCCAGTTGTGCTGGGAGTTAGGAATGGTCCCTCGGGATTGGAAGGATGCTATCATTGTTCCCTTGTATAAGGGTAAAGGTGATCAGACTGAATGCAAGAACTATCGTGGTATTAGCCTACTGAGTGTGCCAGGGAAAGTGTTTGGTAAAGTTTTTATTGAAAAAGTACGGGGTCTTACATCAGAGAAAGTGTGGGATGTTCAGAGTGGTTTTATTCCTGGTAAAGGCTGCACTAACCAGATTTTTGCATTACGCATGATGATTGAAAATTATCTGGCTGTTGGGAAGAAAGTTTTTACTGCCTTCATAGATTTAGAGAAAGCTTATGACCGAGTCAATAGGACTCTTTTTTGGAAGGTATTGAATGAATATGGTGTTACTGGGAATCTACTTAATAGTGTAAAAGCCATGTATGCTGGTAGTAGAGCTTGTGTACGAGTGAATGGTGTTTTATCAAAATGGTTTTCCATTGGTGCAGGAGTTAGACAAGGTTGTGTAATGCCACCATGGCTGTTTAATATATTTATGGATGCATGCATGCGTGAGGCCAAAATAGATAATAGTGGTTTATGTCTTGGTGATATCAGTGTGTGCAGATTGCTGTATGCTGATGACACTGTCCTGTTGGCAGAGAGCAAAAGTGAGTTGCAGAGTATGTTGACTCGGGTGCACGAAGTTTGCATGAAATTCAAACTGAGTATAAATAAGGGAAAAACCAAAGTTATGGTGTTTGAGAGAGGAATGGGTAGCACTGAATGTAATGTAAGTATAAATGGCACTGTGATTGACCAGGTGAGGGAGTTTGTGTATTTAGGAAGCATGTTTGACAGAGAGAACAAGTTGGATGGTGAAATCAGTAGGCGAGTGAATTCTTCTTTGAAAGTCATAGCTGCTCTGGGAGGTTTTCACAGGAATGATGGGTTCTCTAGAGAGTCCCGCATGGCTGTGTATGAAACAGTAATTGTTCCTACTCTGATATATGGCAGTGAAACCTGGGTACTGCAGAAGAAACATAGGAGTCGTTTGTGTGCTGGAGAAATGCGTTACTTACGTGGGGTTTGTGGCAAGACACGATATGATTGTGTGAGAAATGAAGATGTATTGCAGTTGTGTGATGTAAAGCAGAATGTTGTTAGCAAGGAGGTGGAGACCAATATGCTTCGGTGGTTTGGCCATGTTGAAAGAATGAGTGATGAAATGCTTACTAAGAAAATATTTTCAGCCCAAGTGGCAGGAAGGAAAGGCAGAGGAAGGCCAAGGAAGACATGGGTGGATCAGATTCAGGAGTGTCTGCATGAGAAAAAGATTATGAGTATGAAGTATAAAAGATCTTGTGTACGGCGTGTAATGGATATCAGTGAAGCACGAGTTGTATGTCAAGATCGCTGTAAATGGCGAAGTTTGATACGACAACAATAAGTAAATATATCTGGAAGTTTGTATTTCTTTTTGGAGCTAACCTCTGAATCTCAGAGAACAGCTTAGTGATATGTATGTATGTATGTATGTATGTATGTATGAAGCATGGTTTCATTTTTCCGGGTATGTCAATGCGCAAAACAGCAGGATTTGGACCGACACGAATCCCAGACGAACAATGGAGACTGCTCTGTACGACCAAAAGATAGGTGTTTGGTATGCTGTGGCTGCGAAGAGGATAGTCGGCCCATTCTTTTTCACTGACACCATCAACTCGGAGCTCTATGTTAAGCAACTATTCAACCCATTTGTTGCCGCACTTACAGAAGAAGATCGAACAAATGTTTTCTTTCAGCAGGATGGTGCAACAGCGCATACTGCGCCGAACAGCCTACATGCTGTGCATGAAGTGTTTGGGGAGGACAGAACTGTATCGAAGGGACTATGGCCACCCAAATCACTCGATCTCTCCACCTGTGACTTTTATCTGTGGGGAGCATTGAAAGGGAAAGTGTACGCAACTAATCTGCTCACCCTTGATGAATTAAAAGTGAACATTACGGATGCCATAGCCCAGATTACTGCCGATGAGTTGTGGCGCGTTACGAACAACATGTTCCGTCGTGTGCAGCTGTGTCTTGATGTCGGAGGACAGCACTTTCAGCAATTATTATAAACGCAGATTAATTACTCCTGTTTTCTGTCATTTCAACTATTTTTTACCATGTATAGTAGCATTGCCTGACTGTTGTCGTTTATTATACTCGGGCCTCTTTTGTAGGGCACACCCTGTATGAATGCCGGTTACTTCGACTAGCAAATCCTGTGTTGTTTATATTAAAATGTATATTCATATTAATCGGAAACCTGGAACTTGGTCGTTGTGGGTGGTGTAGTGGTTAGCATACTCGGGCGCTATCCGGAAGACGCAGGTTCGATTCTAGCTCCAGAACAACGCAATTTTAAAGTTTTCGAGTACTATCTGACTTAACATCCATGTCATATTTACACCAATAAACGAATTCATATCTTCCATATTTGTATTGTATAATGGTGTAATCCTGTATTTCATTCAACTATAAATGATTTACGTAAAAGGCTTTTTAACAGACAAGTGTATGAAGTTTAAAATTATTTCAAATTGTACAAGATGCAAAACCACGACATTTTCGGGTGTGAGGGTTACGTGCTCTCATTCCGCTGGGAGACTTTTCCTAATTCACCCCTTACCGTGATCTTCCGTTCTTTCACGAATTAGGATGAAATAGAGTTCATTCAAGGATGTATAAAACGATTGATAAGACTCTATTTTTAAGTGAAATCTGCTAAAATATTTGCTTCTTCTCGTTAACATATTCTGCGGTATTTTGTTTTTCCGTATCTAACTGAATAAATCGTATTTAACCTCGACGAAAGTTAAGTCTACAGCAATCATATTTAATTGAGTTCGCGTTACTTTGTCTGTAGAAATATGGCGGGGCATAGTAGATGAGGAGCCTTTGACATTACAAATTAACACCGGATTGTTAACTATGTTTACTTTCAATCATAGGAGATTCACTGCTCATCCGAACACATACACCGTAATCCTGCTAAAGGTGGAGAGACTGGTGCTCTTTAAATGCATATGTTGAAGCACAGACTTGATTATTTTCTAAAAATCTGATTATTGGACTTCATTATTAGAATATGATTTAGACTTGATTATTTTCTAAAATAACATTTAAACTGCAGGGAAACTTTGTCAATAGATTAATTTATTTGCGCACGATCATCCCAAACATTTGAATGAGGTGCTTAATACACCATTTGCAAATAAATAAATAAATAAATAAATAAATAAAAATAAAAAACGAAGTACCCAGTGACGTATATTCTAATTTAACTTTCATTTTTAGCGGCGCGGCAATCAGATGACGTCGGCGCCAATGGATCGAGGACGGCACAACCTAGCGGCCCACAAACAGCGGACGTCCGAGGGGGAACGACAGAACGCTAGGATCGAGCGTTTGTGAGAGCCATATGAACAGAACCGAATTCGTCGCTCTCAACCATCCGGGGTCGTTTTGCGTCGTCTACGGATAAGGAACTGGCCATCCGGACCTTTGCCGTACGACTTGCAGTACCGGGCTTACATTCGAGGAGGCCACATCGCCGCCTACAAGTGACCAGCAAGCATCGCCGGCACCAGTTGGAGTGGTGTCGATCCCGATCAACGTGGAATGCTATCCAGTGGCGTCGTGTTGTCTTCAGTGATGAATCACGGTTTGCATTTAGCGCCGTTGACCAGCGCATACGTGCCTGGAGTCTCGCCGACAAGCTCATGGATAGTGCCCTTACCGTGGAGCGGCACTCGGTTCGCACACCGGGAACGACTGTCTGGGGAACCATTTCCTACAATAGCCGGACACCCTTGGTAGCCCCCGCATCATCCTCACGGCTCAACGGTACGTCGACGGCATTACGACGTGTTGTGTTGCCATTCCAGTAGAAGCATCACTGAGCAATTTTTCAACATTATAATGCCTGGCCGCACACGGCACGGCTCTCCCACGCCTGCCTCCATAATGTCGATACCCTTCCATGGCCAGTCCGATAGCCCAATGATCGAACATGTTTGTGACATGATGGGATGCCATCTACGTGCATTCCGGAATGTTGGCGAACTGGCCCGCAATTTGGACACCATCTGGCATGCTATGCTTCAGGATAGTATCCGTGCGCTGTTTGCGTCTGTATCACGCCGGGTAATGGCTTGTATCGTAATGGATTATAATGGATTATCCTCTCGAAATTCCACCAGACGCAGTGCATCACCTTGTGCTCGAAGCGCCCACGCTTTTCAACAGGTATAGGAAGCTGGCCCGGGATCGACCACTGTCGTTTTGGGTTAAGATTACGGAAATAGACCCACTTTTCATCGCACGTAACAATCCTCTTGATGAAACGGACATCGCGTGGGTTTTCTATGAGTCTCGTGCACACTTTCACTCGGCGTTTGCTTCAACTGGCGTCAGTTTGTGAGGGACAATGCAGCAGCTCTGGTAGACCTTAATGAGGTCCTGAAGGTGACGAACCACGGTGGTCTGTGGTATGCCCAGCTCGCCTGATAATCTGCGAGTGCTGGTTGTCGGATTTGCCTCTACGGCCTGGCGCACGGCCTTCGAATCCATGGTCCGTGGCCTACCTGACTTTGGCTGATCGTCGAGGTTTCTGTCACCTGAGCGAAATTTCTTGAACCATCTGGTTGCGGTGCTGTAGTCCACGGAACCTTTCCCTTTCGCATGACAAATGTTTCGTGTTGCTTTAACAGCGTTATGGCAGAGTTCAAACTCGTAAAGCAAAAGTTCCCTTAACCGGCTGTGGCTGTTAATCTTTTAGGCGTCCCAACTACAAACAGAACGACGACATGCAATGCTGTTCACAGCAACGACTACCACTTGATATCCCTTTCGGCTAACGGCAGTCCGCGACTTGAACTAGTTAAAACACGTGACATACCCGCCGCAGCAGATGCCTTTATGCAAATATTGTAAAACTTTTGACTCACCCTCTGTAACATCCCTACTTTTCAAGTAAAACTGAATGATGCTGTCTGCTTAACCTAAATCACGATTGTGAAATTTTTGCAACTCGACAAACACACCCTGAACTAAAAAAGAATCGAAAGAGATTAGCGTGGTACTCTTTGAAGATCATTTCTGCTATGCTTCTTTCGCATACCAAGCTCTTTGTGGGTGTGAAATAAAACGAGTGATTGGAGATTATTGATTAATTTGCTGTACAACACATCGCATTTATTCGCGTCAATCTCACACGACCACACCGAACCACAGTCTCACACGGAGTGGAATTAAATCATAACAAGAAATAATAAGGTTTACTAATTCCTGACATTGAACTGTACTGAGGTAGGTGAATTAATGGATGTTATTGTCGTAAAACCAGTGTAAGAAGGTGTGAGAGTCATAAAAGTAAATATTTACTAAATTATGGCGGCGGCAATAGTAAGAATTTCGACTGTTTAGGTTTTCAAAACAAATATTTATTTTTATTATTATTATATACTATCTGAATTGCCCGGCGTTGCTCGGGAGAATTTAGAAATTTAGATAGTGATAATACACTATCTAAATTTTGTACAAATCAAATGATTTTTTACGGCATGAACCGTACTTAATACTGTATTTCATGTGTTCATTGAATTTTATTCTCAGTAAAGTTTTTAGGCACCCAGTATTTTTAGTTTTTCCGTTTGATTTTTTTTTTGTTGTTTACTTACCTTCAGTTCCGATGTTGAATTGTGTTGCAGTTCTTCACTAGAAAGCACTTGTCACAAAAAGATCAATCAGTTATTGCACTTTTCACAAAGAAAAAAAAAAGTATTAAATTCGAATTCAAAATAAAAAATTAAAAAATGGGACTTTTTACGAAAATTTTGTAGGAGGGCTCCCTGACCACGGGCTCCGACTCCTTCCAAAAACCATCTGCGGCCTAAGTTAGAGTACCATGAGATAGTATACCAAATTTGGTGGTTCTAAATTGAAAACTGTAGATTTGCATAGCGGACAAACAAACAAACATTCAACTTTACATATCATAGATTAGTCAGATTTAGGCGAACATAAGAAACGACGCTGACACCAAGGAAATGTGATGTAGCTACTAAATTCCATCTGCGCATGCACAAGCTAAAATATGACTTCAAGCTTGAAAGAAAAGCCGAATCGCAAGTGTGTTAGTGAGGAGGATTTGTAACTTTTGGTCTAGAATATCTATAGGTTACACCCCATCGTGTTATACATCATTTTCAAGCTCTCGTCAATAGCAGAAGTCAAATTTCGCTACGATGCATTGTTTCCATAGCATCAAATCTGCATTTTTGTAATGGCTTTTATCACATTTAGTATCAGGTTCTCTTAATTTACGCAGATTGCAATGTGATGTTGTTACGTTTATGTAAAACGTGATGAAATAATGTTCGGCGGTAGTTTAGTAAAATATATTGTTGAGTAAGAATGAAATTGACTATTGTTGCGTCACTTCTGGGGGCAGCATTCAAAAAACAGATTTCAACGATGGTTTTGGCTGCTTCCGTTACTCATTTTCGTTACACTGATTTTTTTAACTAGGGATTTACTTTATTGCTATGGGGAAAGATTATAGCATCAAAAATCTAGTCTCAGACTACGTGAACGTCGAGCTTTCTTTACGAGGCTGTATGCAGCTGCTGCCGAAGCAGGTTACAAACGTATTCACCGGTACTGGATGTACGCTACCGGGTTGTACCGAAAATAATGCAAAAGTGGGCATAACTTTTTTAGCACGTCTTTTGTGAAAAAAGATCGTGCTTCTGTTATCGGTTTGTCCGTCCATCCGTCCGTCCGTCCGTCTGTACCCACGATTTCTCTGCAACTATTAGTCCGATTTGAAAAATTCTTTTTGCATTGGAAAGCTTGAAATATGCAAATTATGATCCTTCATTTCGTTTTTTTTTTACGATGTACAATTTCTCCGGTAGAGGGCGTAAATGCAGATGATGTCGAATTCAAAAATACGTTTTATTCCACATATTTACTTCTAAACATCCGATTGAAAAAAAAATTATCTTTCCATTCCATTTATATCGAAGAGTATTTTAGATATAGTTACTTTTTCAAATTACGCATAGATTTTCCGCAAGGGGGCGTAAAAGTAAATTACACTTTTACCAATAACTCTCTTCTAAAACTCCGATTTGAAAATTTCTTGCATATAATTTCAAATTTTTGGTAAAGAATACTTTGGCCACCAGGGGGCGTAAGTGTTTATTTTTGCTTCTGATGCATTTGCCATAAAATCGTAGCTTCTAAAATATCGATTGAAAAAATTCTTTCGTGGAATAATGCCACTCACATCGATAAACCTTTTCAGAATATTTTCTTCTTAAAATATTCCACAGTTTCTCCGCCAGGGGGCGTAGAGTACATCTTATTTTTGTCAATATCTCTACTTCTAGGAGTCCGATTTGAAAAATTATTTCTTTGTTGGATAGTGTTTTCAGTGTGAAACGTTTTTCATGTAATTTCAAGTTTTTCAAGTAGTTCATAGACTTCCCGCTAGGGGGCGTAGCGGTAATTGTGTTTCCCCCTATATCTCTGCTTCTAAATCTCCGATTTGAAAAATTCTTTCTGCGCCGGATACAGCTCCTGATAGAAAATCGTTTGCACATAATTTCGAATTTTTGTAAAAAAAATAGTTTGGCTACCAGGGGGCGTAAATCTTAATTTCCGATTCTGTTGTATTTGCAGCAAAATATGATGTTCTAAATTCTCGATTGAAAAAAACGTCGTTTGTTGACCGATACTACTCATGTCGACAAACCTTTTAGAAACATTTTCTTCTTAAAATAGTGCATGGTTTCTACGCCAGGGGGCGTAGATGTATATCTTTTTTTGTCAATGCATCTACTTCTAAGAGTACGATTTGAAAAATCCCTTCTTTGTTGGATAGTGTTTCCGATGCGAAATGTTTTTTCTATAAATTCAAAATTTCCAAGTAAATCTTAGACTTTCCGCTACGGGGCACAAAGGTAAATTGCGTTTTCTGCGTTATTTCTGCTCCTAAAGATCTGATTTGAAAAATTCTTCCTGTGTCGCATACAAGACCTGATGGAAAATATTTTTTACATAATTTCTAATGTTTGGTAAAGAATGGTTTAGCCACCAGGGGTCATAAGTGTTAATTTCTGCTTCTGAGGTATTTGTTGCAAAATATGGGCTCCTGAAAACTCGACTATTTTTTTTCTTCGACCGATACCGCTTATATGGATAAACCTTTTGAGAATCCTTTCTTCCTAAAATAATACATGGTTTTCGCACCAGGGTACGTAAAGTCAGATCTTATTTTTGTTGATATCTCTGTTTCTAAGAGTTCGTAAGCTCACGATTTCGTTTACAGCAATATCTGAGGGATTAAAAACCGAATTGAAAATCTTCTTTCTTTCGTCAGATCTATTGTTTTGCATACCGGTTCTATTGAATTTGAATAGCTTTGATAAATTTAATTTGCGTCAGAACGGATTCAAAAGACGTGATCATTACACCCGAAAATTCGGTGTCATCTTTCTTGTTATTAACTGACAGAGGTCGTTCAAATTGCACATATTGGTAGAGTAACTCTTCCTCTATAGCAACCCACCTTCTTCATTGCAGGTAAATAATAGATTGCAAACAGGAGCAACGTGCCGTCATTGAGTTCTTGACAAAGGAAGGGTGCAGGTTATCTAACATCCACAGAAGGCTACGGAATGTTTCTGTAGATGACACCATTGACAAGAGCAACGCGCACAGATGGATGAAGAAGTTTAAAGAAGGGGAAGCCAGCATTGAAGACAAACCACGAAGTGGGAGACCATCATCTGCGGCAACCACTGACACGAATCGTCAGCGAGTGGATGAATTGACTCACTAGGAGAGACAAGCCACAATCCGTGAGCTTGTTGCACAACTGGACTGTGGTCACAGTGCCATACAGAAAATGGTGGAAGACTTAGGGTATCGTAAAGTGTGTGCAAAGTGGGTACCTCGGCAGTTGATACCCGATTTGAAGGAGAGAAGCATGGAAGTCTGCGTTGATCTGCTGGAAGTGTTTGAAGTCAATGAAGACACGTTTTTGTTTTGATGAAAGCGTTTAAAGCCAATGAAGATAGTGTGGGCGTATGTTTACGGTCCGGAAACGAAGAATCAGTCCATGAATGGTGTCACACCTCTTTACCAAGGCCTAAGAAGTTCAAGAGCCAGTGACCAGCACATAAAGTCATGCTGACTGCTCTTTGGAATGACAGGGGTGTCATTCTCCTTGATTTTCTGGTACGTGGCCGTACCGTGACCAACGAGTGGTACATTGAGACACTCAAGAAGCTTAGAGAAGCCATAAGGCAAAAGAGAAAGAACAAGAATCTGAAAAAAGATCCACTTTCACCGTGACAAAGCGAGACCACACACGTCTTTGGCAACAAATCAGGCAGCAAATTAGAATGGTCGGTGGTCCCCTATCCACCGACAGCTCAGAACTTGCACCCTCCGACTGTTCGATCCAATGAAGGGCAGTCTCCGGTGACAACGATTTGATGACACAGATGAGGTGAGAGTGGCTGTAAAGAAGTGGGTACAACAGCCCACACTTGAATTTTTTTAAAGAGGATTCGAGAGTTGGACTTAACGATGGCCCAAATGCATCGCTTGTAATGGAGACTATGTTGAGTAGAGAACCTTTGTATAAAGAAAGAGTTACTCTACCAACATGAGCAATTTGAACGACCTCTGTCAGTTAATAAAAAAGTTATGCCCACTTTTGCATTACTTTTGGTACGACTCTCGTATAATAGAGCTTGCGCCAGCAATGACAATCCATCTCAATCATAAAATGGACATGGGATATCTCCTGCTTCGAAAAGGGTTTGAGTGCATACGTAAAGCCACTGCTGCAGCACAAGTAAAATCACTAGACTTTCCAAAGCTATTTTTTCACAGGTTTCCGCGAAGCAGGTACCGAAGACAGCAATTTTCTGGAAGCGTACGTACTGCGGCAGAAATTGTATGAGAGGTGGGCAGACGGTTCGGCGCGAAGTGAGTGAGGATAAACACACATCTGCGCAGTAGCTGACATCCGAGTTCAATTTAGACACGTGTCAGGACTGCACGGGAACCATAGCACGAAAATGCCATAACTTTATTATTTTTTTCTTTTTTCTGAGAAAATCACTAAAATATTTTATTTAAACGATGGACACAGAAGAAGGTGCAGCTTTTTTTTTATGGCAGGGATAAAGTATGTGAAAAAGCAGAATGGTAGGCAAGAAAATCAGAAAGAAAGAGCCACGTTTTTCTGGGTACAAGCGATCACCTCTCACAGAACTGAATAAAGCAAAAAAGGGGATTATTTTATTGCCCGAGAACTCAGCCGAGAACGCTGGCTGGCTGTTAGCCAGCTCAGCAGCACTCTGAGGAAGGGAGGGGTGAAACTTCCTTAATTTCGCCTAATGGCAGGAATAACGAAATAACATCTTAGGACAGCACTGCAAGTGAATGGGCCTATTACGCCCGTATCGGTCTTTCTCATCAGTGACTTTTGAGTTGCTGAAAATTTAAATTGAGTGAGAAACAACAAGACGGAGAAGGAGAATATAAGACATTTTGCAAAATCTTTACTCCTTCAAATGGATCATCTCTACACATTTAAAAGAGAAGGTAATTAAAGGAGAGTGAAAGAAAGTGAATTCGGTTCTCTGACCAGAAAGGGATTTTCTTTGCTTTTATGTAACATTTACATGCTGTTAAGAACAAGCATGTTCGTTTAATTTACCTTTACTTTTTCATTCAACTGCCGGATTAAAAAGAAAAAAAAACGATTAATCTAATTCGTAAAAGAGGGACTTGAAGAAGCAGAATTAGATAAATCCTTTTATCTAATTGAATGCACGAAAAGGTTTTGTTTATCAATCAGCGATTACACACTCTTTGTAAAAAAGAAAATCCTGATGAAACTCCGCATGCTATACCTCAGGACCGAATAGGCAAAAAAACAACCAGTGACTAAAGAGTAATCAGCCACAGCGCATGGAAACCACATCATTGGCGCCAACTACGGAGGTGCTCAGGGGCTTGAGCACCCCATGAAATCAAATTGGAGGGTGAGGGTGCTGCGCACCCCTCCGAGTTTTTGTTATATGTACTGGATTCATACTTAAATATTTAGTTCCACTTTACATAAAATTAAATAAGATAATCGGAATATAGCGCAAATCTTTGGTTTCTATAAAACAAAAATCAATATCTTCAAAAAATTGTGTTTTAACCACCAATACCGAAATTATAAGTTTGAAGGTTTTTTTTTTTTTTTTTTTTGCTGTTTTTGTTGCAGTTATTGTTTGTTTCTTTGACATAATTCTGTTGGGGCTTTTTTTTCTCTCCCTAGCTTTATAAAACATATACGCAGTCACCAATAGTAACACCAATCAATCCACGCAGGGGTGATATGCCAAATCGATAACAACCGGTTCACATGGACTGCAAGATGATAATGGCGGGATGGGGTTGGAGATTTTGAAGTTACACTTGTTGATCAAAGCAAAAAATTCACTGTGATATATGCTTCGTTATACGCTAAACGCTAACAATAGCAAGTAAGGAAAAAAATGCAGTGCAATGATTATGAAGCGCATTCCATTCCAACACTGAACACGTCAGTTTTTTTTTTTGTTTTTTTTTTATTGGAGGTTTAACGACCACCGTGAGCAACTCAATGGGCTATAAGCAGTCGCCCGTCCCTAATTTAGGGTCACTGGTTCCAGGGAAGGGAGAGAGCCAGTGCCGTAAGACAAACACAACATCCATGCCTCATCGGGATTCGAACCCGGACCCCAGATGGACGAATGATCAGAGGCCAGCGCCTTAGACCACTGCCTCATCAGGATTCGAACCTGGACCCATCTCGGACGAATAGTTCAGAAGCCATCGCTTAGACCACTGCGCCACCGGGGCGGCCACGTCAGTTTATTTGCTACTGCTAGAGCGAGCTACTCAAAGGTATCGCTTTTAGACTACTGTCTGTTTTAACTAATGATATACCCTGTCAATTTCAGCCTTTTTCAACAGGTTTAGTTTTCTGGTAGTAGTCCCCAACAAAATGCTCAAGTTTTGTCCAAAAAAAAAAAAAAAAAAAAGTTATAGGAACTCTTGTGCGCACATTGCAGAAAATTAAATCGGAAGAATTAAAACGGGGTTCAAGAATGCGGTTCCTATAAAAAAAATGTTATATCTTTATCATGAAATCATGTATCGGTTTGTTTTCGTTTACACTGAAGACAAGGTCCATTTAAACATCTAATCTTTCAACACTGGAAGCGGTACCTGCCTTTTGAATTTCAGCACCCCTCGAAATTTTCAGAAGTCGGCGCCTATAAACCACATATCGAGGAGGGTACTTCAAGAGCTGATCTCGCTCGCAGAGATAATTGTGACAGCGGATTGCGTTTGCATTAACCTCCATGGACTGCGAGAATGCCTCGATGCCTCATCCGTACACAATACGAGCAGTTAAATGAGTTTCAGAAAGGACATACCAATGGGCTGAGAAAGGCCGGCTGGTCAAGTCGCCACATCGTCAGGCATTTGGTTCGGTGCGACGCAGCAATCGGACGATGTTGGCACCAATGGGTCGAGGAGAGCCCAAACCAGCGGCACGCTGGCAGTGGACGGCCGAGGGAAACGACAAAACGGGAGAATCGAGTGATTGTGCGAGCCGCATAAACAGAACTGAATTCGTCGCTCTCAACCATCGGCGGCCATGTTGCGTCGTCTACAGGTACAGGAGTGGCCAGTCCAACCATTTCTATACGACTTGCGGCACGAGGATTACATTCGAGAACGCCACTCCACCGCCTACAACTGACCAGCAAGCATCACCAGCACCGATTGCAGTGGGATCAGGCTCAATCAACATGGGATGGTGTCCAGTGGCGTCGTGTTGTATTCAGTGGTAAGTCACGATTTGCACTTGGCGTCAATGACCAGCGCATACGTGTCTGCAGACGGGCCGGCCAGCGCACGGATTCTGCCTTTACCATGAAACTGCCCACTGCTAGCACACCGGGAGTGACTGTCTGTGGAGCCATTTCCTACGATAACCGGACACTCTTGGTAGCCGCCCGTACCACCATCATGGTTTAACGGTACGTCGACGTCATTCTACGACTTGTTGTGTTGCCATTCCTGTCGCAGGAACACCGATTAAGTTCTCAACAGGATAAAGCCCGGCAACACACGGGTCTTCCAAATGGCTCCCCAGACAGTCCTGCCTACGTAATGTCGACACCTTTCCAAAGCCAGCCCAATCGCGCGACCTTTCACCGATCGAACATGTTTGAGACATGATGGGACGCCACTTACGCCCATCCTGGAATGTCGACGAACTGGCCCGCAATTCGGACACCATTTGGCATGCTATACCTCAGGACAGTATCCGTGAACTGTATGAGTTTAGGCCATGCCGGGTAACCGCTTGTATCCGAGCTAGAGGTCTGCACGGGCCTTATATGGTCAACCCGGCCAGGCCCAAACCCGTTCTATTAAGGCCCGGCCTAGCATGGCCCGTTTAAAATATTAGAGACTCGGCCCTGCCCGGGCCCGTCAATTGCAGCTATTATTTAGGCCCGGCCCGTGATGTACAACTTTGTATCTTTATTCTAAATACACCAGATTTTGAATACTCAAGAGACGGATATAGCGTATTTAATCCGTTTATTTTTGTTTTGTAGTGGTGTAGTCAGTACAAAGATTCGCCAAGCTTTCGCTCTCCACTAGTAGGCTTTTTCAAGGCAATAGTAGACATAAAAATGTCTACCTGGTTCGCCAAGCTTTCGCTCTCCACTGGGAGGCTTTTTCAAGGCAATGATAGACATAAACTACACCACAAAAAAAACAAGTTAGTAAAATCATGCAATGCATTGATTATGATACACTTTCCAACATACCAGAAATTATTACTCAAGTTATGTGGATAATGGCTGTGGAATAAATCTCGCTCCTGTGTCCTGACCTTTGACCCCATTTCGATGATATTCAGCAGAACCGGTTCAGTATACCTCAGGAATAACATGATAAAGTTTTGTCGCAATAGAAGCAGTTTTACGCAAGTTATGAGAATAATGGCTGTGGAATAAATCTGGCTTTTGTGTAATGAACTTTGACCCCATTTCGTTGATATCCAACAGAACCGGTTCACTATACCTCCGGAACAACATGATAAAGTTTTGTTGCAATCGAATCCTTTTTAGGTAAGTTATGATGCACAAGGGCAATGGAATGGATCCCACTCCGTTGTCCTGACCTTTGACCCCATTCCGCCCATTTTCAATAGGGTTCGTCTCCAGTGGTTCCTTACCACATACTAAAATTTCATCAAAATCGAAACTTTTTTACGCAAGTTATGACGCATAAGGGCAATGGAATAAATCCCGCTCCTATGTCCTGACCTTTGACCCTATTTTACCCATTTTCAATAGGGCTTGTCCCCAGGTGGTTCCCTACCACATACTAGAATTTCATCGAAATCGAACAATTTTTACGCAAGTTATGACGCATAAGAGCAATGAAATGGATCCCGCTCCTATGTCCTGATCTTTGACCCTGTTTCGCCCTTTTTCAATAGGGTTCGTCCCCAGGTGGTACCCTACCACATAATAAAATTTCGTCGAAATCGAACCCTTTTCATGTGAGTTATCGTGCGGACGGACGGACGGACGGACGGACGGACAGATGGACGGACAAAACTGGAGCGTATACGCTTCTTCAACCTACGGCTGCAAAGCGTGAAAAAGATGATTTAATACGCTATATGCGTCTCTTGAGCATCCACTTTGTATTATTTTGTTGTCTTTCTATTGTATTTTATTAAATTGTGAAAATAAATAATATAATGAGATATTATTGACAATATGTATTTAGTCAACTGTAAGCCTAAAATATTAACTAAACTTCGGAAATTGTCGAAGAATGTAACCTTTAAAGAGAGAGAAAAAGAGACTATGCGCATTCAAAATCTTGCTTTCTCTGAACTAGCAAGCAGTAACACTACAAAAGTCAATCTCCATACAGATTAAGGATAGGAGAAACAATCTATGTCTTCCCACTCTCTTATACAAACGCACACATCTGAACCCACTGCAGACACCCTCCGTCGTCCGCTCCACACAACACACGCACTCTCTCGGAGTCGAATCATTTTTTTGTCAACAAGACCAAAGTGGTTTTACCATCTTAATATCTACAGATGGTAAAACACTGTGAGTGCCTCCCCTCGCCCCTGTCATTACTTCCTGGGCTATGTCATGAAAGTCAGTAAATACAGCAATACAGTTAAACAGACCACGAAATCTGGAAACATGACTTTTTTCTTTCTTTACCATGGCGATAAAAAGAAAGAAGAATGGGTCGACTATGGGAAACAGCCCCGCCTGGCCCGTTGCTTTGTTCTTCAAACTAAAAACAGCCCGACCCGGCCAGAGTTCGGGCTTGGTGGCCCGGCCCGTGCAGACCTCTATTCCGAGCCAGAGGTGGCGCTACAACGTACTGACTTGTTCCTTTATCCGAATAAATGACCCAACAGCTTTGGAATTGCAATTTCCTTTCCTATACATGTACATCGAACATAACAATTTCCATCTCGTTTGGATGATTCCTTCTGAGTGTTCCCTTTGTTTGTTTGTTTTCTGCCAAGAGTGTATTAATATTTCTATATGTTTCACATCGGTATTAAAAGACTGTTGACTGCCCGTCATCGGTCATTACGCCTTCCTTGCCTGGTGGCTGAAGCATACAATCTGGAACACTGCAGGGTGGCACAGCGTCGTGTGGTCAGATATGTCCCGTTTTCAACTGTACCGAGCTCACGGGAAGGTGCGGGTGAGACGACGACAGCAAGAGGCCATGGCCCTGTCGTGCCACGTTGGTTCTGTTCAAGGTGATGGTGGCTCTTTGATGGTTTGTGGAATCTTTTCATGGGGCACATTAGGTCCCTTGGTGTGTCTAGAGAGGTTTCATAACTGCTGCACGCTACTAGCATCTTCTGGACATGCTTGCATTGCCTTCGCGCATTCTTCCGAACGATGATCTGTTCCATAAGGATGTTTCAGCCTCCAGGAACACTAATCTGAGTTTGAAACCATCTAATAGCTACCACGGTCCCCTGATTTAAACCCTGTGGAAACTCTCTGGAATGCCGTGGAGCTGAACTTCAGATCCATGGATCTTAGATCTGAGAGGTCCGTTGTGCAAACCGTGACTGCACCCTAAAAACCCTGGGCTACGGGGTCCGACACCCTACTTGTGTGCCACTGTTGAGTGCTCGTCATTGGACATTACGCCTCGCCTGGTGCCGGAAACATCAAAAGTGGACCTCTGCAGAATGGCGCCGCGTCTTGTGGTCAGACGAGTCCCGTTTCCACCTGTACCGAGCTCACGGGAGGGTGCCGTGATGACATCGATAGCATCAGGCCACCCTTAGTGTGTCTGGTAAGGTCCTTAACCGCTACGCGCTACCAGCATGTGCTGGCTGATCACTTACACGCTTTCATGACCTTCGCGCATCCTGCAGCTGATGGTCTCTTCCAGCAAGACAGTGCACCTCCCCACTGGAAACCCAAGCATGGCTCGAGGAACACTCATCTGAGTTTAGAACCATGTATGACCCCCAAAGTCCCCGAATTTTAACCCTGTGGAAACTATCTCCTATGTCGTGGAGCTGAACATCAGATCAATGGATCCTGGACCGACGCCTAGGGCGGAGTTGTGGACAATGCTGCCACAGAAATGGATCGGGCATTACCTCCGGATATCCTCCGGACCTCTGGTGGAGCCAATGCTTGCATGTGTACAGGCTGTTATTCGCGCTAGAGGAGGACCAACATGCTATTAGGTAGGCATCTGTAATGTTTTGTCTATTAATTGTACGTACATACCATATTTTTCGGCGTAAAAGGCGAGACTTATTTCTTCATAAGTCCAGGCATCGACTTATACGCCACATTGACCAGTCAATGAAATTTCTCAATGAGGAAAAAAGCGTTGTTTCTTAAATTCGATCGTGATCTAAGCACCTGAATCGCAATATTACATTCACAAGAAACCATTCTGAAAGCATACGAAATGTATTTTTCCGTTCACTAAAATCCTGTTTAAAAGTTGCTCATATTGCCGTTGGACGGAAACATCAATAAAATCGCTGGGGCCGATTTGGAATGGCTACAGTTATTCGTAAATTAAATATTTAAAAACATATACACTGAACAGCAATTGAATTAGAAATATCTGTCTAGTAACGTGTAGCAGCACCTTTCGCCCTGATGACGGCGGCGATTTTTCTCGGCATGGACTCTACAAGACACCGGAAGCGTTGGGAAGCCATACGGATCCACGACACCTGAACAAGCTCCCAGAGTTCAAGAAGATTTGATGGAGGGGGGTCAGAGCCTCGAACATCTCTCTCGATGGCATCCCAGATGTGCTCGATGGGATTGAAGTCATGTGACCTAGCTGGCCAAGGAAGCGAGGTCACGTCGGTGGAGTGTTCATCCAACCATTCGGATGCAATTCGGGAGCAATGGCACGGTGCATTGTCTTGTTGCAGGATAAGGTCCCCAGTGGGATGTTGAAGACGCACAAACGGGAGCAAATGGTCGTACAGGATATCCCGGTAACGTTGAAGGACGATGTCACACCTGCCAGGGTTCCTATTTCAGTCCACGTAAACAGTCCCCAGACGAGAATGCCACCCCAACCAGCTTGAAGAGTACCCTGCTGGCAAGAAGGATCCATCGCTTCATGTGGTTTGTGCCGTACTCGTATCCTGCCATCCGCATGTACCGACATGAATCTCGACTCATCAGTCAAGGCAGCATTTTTCCTCATGTCTAGGGTCCAGTGGCGATGTTTCCGCGCCCATGCTAATCTTTGCACGCTGTGATGTGCGGTCAGCAGCGGTACCCTCGTGGGACGATGGCTTATGTACCCCATAGCGAGGAGATGGTTCTGGAAGGTGTGGCTGCTTACACGTTTTTGTGCACCAGCGTTAAATTGCCGGGTGATTTCTTGCACTGTGGCCCGTCTATCCGCTGTTGTATCGGATTCGATGTACTCACGGTGCACCCGTGACACAGTGGCTCGTGAATATCCCAGTGCCTGCACGACTTCCGAGATGGAGTGACCCATTCGTCGGGCCCGGACAATTTGCCCACGATAAAATGTGCTTAGATCCTTCGTCTTACCCATACTGCGTCCGACTCTTACTGATTCCCGTCGTATCACTCCTTATATTGTCGGATCGCTGCATACGTCATGTTGTTTCCGTTTACAGGGCTGCCCACAGCGCCACATTTGCATAGCGCCAGCTGTCTCTAATTCAATTGCACTTCAGTGTATAATGCATGTATACACGGTAGTATCAGTGTAATATGACCACCCCCGGAATCATAGTGTATCCGCCCAGGAGCGTCACAGAGTGCAGGAGACAAGATCGACCACACGAAGATATAAACGGCCGGCCAGGACAGAGGAGCCATAGTGCGTCACGTGAGCATAAAGGGCAGAGGTAGTGATTTGACAGACGTCCAAAAAGGAATGATCGTCGGCTACCGCGCCGAGGGGGAAGTACCTCAGAAACAGCAGACTTCTTGGGCTGTTCACTAGGTGCTGTAGTAAGAGTGTACCAAGAATGGACCGCTGTCACACACAGTCCCTCCCGACGTCATAACTGTGGAGCCCCAAAGGCCATCGACCCCAGAGGAGAACGTCGCCCCCGTCGACTGGTAAATTGCAATCAACGCGCAACTCTGTAGTAAGTAACCACGTAAATGAACGCTGGGGCACCAGGTACGTGTCTCTGATAACAGTAGAGCGAACCCTGTTACTCAGGGTCTCTGGAGTCGACGCTGCGTCAAGGCACCCATGTTAACCCAGTTCCATTGGCAACGACGCGTGTAGTTCGCATGAGACTACCGTCATTGGACAGCAGAACAGTGGGAAAAGGTTGCCTTCTCCTTCGACGAATCGAGGTTTCTAATCCAAGACACACGAGAACCAACACCTGGATAAGCTTGTCGGTCAAGTACAGGCCGGCGGTGGCAGTGTGCATGTCTGAGGGATGTTTTTCTGGTATGACGTGGGACCGCTAGTACAGCTAGATGGGTCCCTGAATGCCAATGGCTACCTTTCCATCCTTGCTGACCACATGCATCCCTTTATGTTGGACGTTTGCCCTGGTGGTGATGGTGTCTACCAACAGGACAATGCGCCGTGCCACGCTACTAATAGGGTGAGTGACTGGTTCCAGAAACACGATAGCGGTGTCTCCGTTCTCTCTTTGCCGGCGAAATCGTCCAACCTCAATCCCATAGAGCACTAGAGGGACTATTTGGATAGACAGGTTCAACGTGCGGACATACAACCACGTCATCTCCGAAAACTCCGTGCTCTGCTGCAGTCCTACGTGGCACGTGTGCCTCGGGCAACCTTCGAGGGCCTCATTGCGTCCTTGCCACGCGGTCTCGCAGCTGTCATACGGGCCAAGCGTGGTTATTCCCATTATTAAGTACGTGGTCATATTATTCTGACACGACTGTGTAATTACATACAGTATAACTACCAGTAACAAAGAAACTCGCTGGGTGTGCCCCTTCCCCCCCCCCGAGCGATACAACATCGCATGTACAAATGCTGCAAAACACATGGTTCATAGAAACCTGTGACTTTTAACAGCAAGGCCAGTCTCTGTGGTACGTTTCTAGGAAACACTTTCTTTTTAGATGAAGAAAGTTGGCCCGAAGAACGCTTTCTTTTAAATAAATAATATTAATAAAACTTCACGATTGCACAACTGATTGCCACGCTTTTTAGCACGTCTTTTGTAAAAAAAGATCGTGCTTCTGTTATCGGTATGTCCGTCCGTCCGTCTGTACCCACGATATCTCACGAACTATTAGTCCGATTTGAAAAATTCTTTTTGCATTGGAAAGCTTAAAATATGCAAATGATGATCCTTTATTTCGTTTTTTTTTACGATGTACAATTTCGCCGCCAGAGGGCGTAAATGCAGATGATATCGAATTCAAAAATACGTTTTATTCCACATATTTGCTTCTAAACATCCGATTGGAAAAAAATTTATATCTTTCGATTCCATTTATGTCGAAGAGTATTTTAGATATAGTTACTTTTTCAAATTACGCATAGATTTTCGGCTAGAAGGCGTAACAGTAAATTACATTTTCCCCGATAACTCTTCTTCTAAAACTCCGATTTGAACATTTTTTTCTTCAGCGGATACATCTCTTGATGGAAAATCTTTTGCATATAATTTCGAATTTTTGGTAAAGAATACTTTGGCCACCCGGGGGTGGTAAGTGTTAACTTTTGCTTCTAATGTATTTGCCATAAAATCGTAGCTTCTAAAAGATCGATTAAAAATTATTTCGTGGACTGATGCCACTCACTTCGATAAACCTTTTCGGAATATTTTCTTCTTAAAATATTCTACAGTTTCTCAGCCAGGGGGCGTAGATGTATATCTTATTTTTCTCAATATCTCTACTTCTAGGAGTCCGATTTGAAAAATTCCTTCTTTGTTGGATAGTGTTTTCCGTGTGACATGTTTTTCATATAATTTCAAAATTTTCAAGTAATTTATAGACTTTCCGCTAGGGGGCGTAGCGGTAAATTGCGTTTACCCCTATATCTCTGCTTCTAAATCTCCGATTTGAAAAATTCTTTCTGCACCGGATACAGCTCCTGATGGGAAATCGTTTGCACATAATTTCTATTTTTTTTGTAAAAAAATAGTTTGGCCACCAGGGGGCGTAAATCTTAATTTCCGCTTCTGTTGTATTTGCAGCAAAATATGAGCTTCTAAATTCTCGATTGAAAAAAACGTCGTTTGTTGACCGATACTACTCATGCCGACAAACCTTTTAGGAAAATTTTCTTCTTGAACAAATGCATGGTTTCTGCGCCAGGGGGCGTAGATGTATATCTTCTTTTTGTCAATATCTCTACTTCTAAGAGTACGATTTGAAAAATTCCTTCTTTGTTGGATAGTGTTTCCGATGCGAAATTTTTTCCTATAAATTCAAAATTTTTAAGTAAATCATGCACTTTCCGCTAGGGGGCACAAAGATAAATTGCGTTTTCTGCGTTATTTCTGCTCCTAAAGCTCTGATCTGAAAAATTCTTCCTGTATCGCCTACAAGACCTGATGGAAAATATTTTTCACATAATTTCATATGTTTGGTAAAGAATGGTTTAGCCAACTTGGGTCATATATGTTAATTTCTGCTTCTGAAGTATTTGTTGCAAAATCTGTGTTCCTGAAAACTCGACTAATTTTTTTTTTCTTCGACCGATAATGCTTATGCGTATAAACCTTTTGAGAATACTTTCTTCCTTAAAGAATGCATGGTTTTCCCACCAGGGGATGTAAAGTCAGATCGTATTTTTGTCGATATCTCTGTTTCTAAGAGTTCGTAAGCTCACGATTCCGTTTACAGCAATATCTGAGGGATTAAAAACCCGCTTGAAAATCTTCTTTCTTTGGTCAGATCTATTGTTTTCCATACCGGTTCCATTGACTTTGAATAGCTTTGATAAATTTAATTTGCATCAGAACGGATTCAAAAGACGTGCTTATTACACCCGAAAATTCGGTGTCAACTTTCTTGTTTATCCTAAAGTAGCTAGTGCTGCAGAGACCAGAGAGCACAAATAATGAAAAGGCAATCAAGTGGAGCACCGTCCATATGGAGCCGTACAACCCACCCGTTCTGTGTAGCTGCAAGTGTCACGGAGGGCATCATGGGAACGGTAACATGGGAGCCCATGATAGGAGGTGTAAAATGGGGGCGAATGGATGAGGCAGTGTCAAGCCGCTGCTATTATTCCCTGTCGTTGAATTTCTTTTTGTATATACACCGCTGAGCTATTACATTATGACCACCTTCCTAATAAGCTGTAGGACCCCCTTTATCCAACAAAACAGCGGCCACTCGGGAAGGCATCGATTGGATGAGGTGGCGATAGGTATCCTGGGGTACCTGATACCATAATGTCAACAGCAGGTCTTCCAGTTCCCGTACATTTCGGGGTGGTGGTGATTTAGCGCGAACCCGCTTTTCCAAGTCTAACCACAAATGTTCGATTGGGTTCATATCAGGTGAATTTACGGTATGCACGCTGCATACCGTGCGCTACGGGAGCCAACGCCCTTCTGTTTTGCCACTGTTGACTGCTCATCATCGGAAATTACGCCCCACCTGGTCCCGGGAACATCAAAACTGGATCACCGTACAGTAGAGCCATGTGGTCAGATGGATCCCGTTTATTTTTCCAGCTGCACCGAGCTGACTGGAGAATACGTGCGTGGTGTCGACAGCAGGAGGCCATTGTTTCGTCGTGCCAGGCCGGCTCTGTTCAAGGCGTGGTAATGGCTCTGTAATGTTTTGGGGAGCCTTCTCATGGAACACATAAGATTTCTTAGTGTGCTTGGAGAGGTCCTTAACCGCTGCGCGCTACCAGCCTGTGCTGGCTGATCACTCACACGCTTTCGTGGACTTCGCGCATCCTGTGGCCAATGGTCTATTTCACAGGACAATACGCCGCCCCACCGGGCAGCATCCACCCAACCCTGGCTCGAGGAACACTCATCTGATGTTGGAACCATCTAGTTGCCCCCAAGGTCCCCGGATTTAAACCCTGTGGAAGATGTGTGGGATGCCGTGGAGCAGAACATCAGATCCATGAATCCTGGACCGATGTCTCGGGCGGAGTTGTGAATCCTGCTGCTAGAAGCATGTCTGGCGTTAACTCCGGAAACCTGAGTCGATGTCTCGGCGTGTACAGGCGGTTATTCATGCTAGAGGAGGACCAACACGCTATTGGGTAGGTATCTCTAATGTTTTGTCCATTAAGTGTATTTCTTAGGTGTACAAATAAGTTTTAAAGCGTTCTTCGTGTGACGTATTCCGCTAATTAACATATCCGACATTCCCCCGCGTTGTTGCCATGTGACCGTAACTGGTCCAGAGTATAAAATGTGACACAGAAGTCTGCCCAACAGTCAAACGCACTTGCACATCGGTAGGTGAAAGATGGCAGGCGATACTGCATTTATTCGACACTGCATTTGTCACGAATTTCATCAAGGAAAAAGTGCTGCAAACACATGTGCTTCGATCTGTTCTGTTCTGGGGGAGAATATTGTATCAAAAAGCACGTGTGAGTTTTGGTTTAGACGGCTTAAAGCAGGTGATTTTGATGTTAGCGATCGAGAACATGGCAGCCCACCGCAGAAGGTTGCACATGAGGAACTGCGAGCATTGCTGGATGAAGACTCGTCTCAAACGGAAAAAGAACTAGCTAAACAACTGGGAGTAACTTAACAAACCATTTCCAATCATTTACGCGCAATGGGAAAGATTCAGAAGGAAGCAAAATGGATGGCACATGACCTAAGCCAGAGGAACAAGGATGAGCATGTCATGAAGCGTTTGAATCTGTTGAATAAACAACACAAAAAGTCTTTCCTATGGAAAATCGTTACAGGTGAGGAAAAGTGGATATGATACGACAATCCCAAATGCAAAATCCACTGGGTAGACCCCGATGAAACAACGATTGCGACACCGAAACGCAATATTCACTCCAAGAAAGTTCTGCTGTGCATCAGGTGGGATATGAAGGGTGTGCTCTATTATGAACTATTGGTACAGGGTCAAGCTGTTACTGCTAATCGCTATGAGCAAAAATTGCTGCGATTGAACCAGGAAATCTGTAGGAAACGTCCATTCACAGGCATAGGATTGCGTCCCGTGAAATTACTGCATGACACTGCTAGGCCGCATGTCGCGAAATCAGTCAAGGAAGCGTTATTGACACTTGTCTGAGAAGTTTTGGACCACCCGGCGTATAGTCCCGACATAGCTCCTTCAGACTGTCATTTGTCCCGAACGATGCAACATGGTTTGTCTGCTGTACGGTTCTGGACATATGACGAAGTGGAAAAACGGGTTGACGACTTCATCGCGTCACACGACGAAGTATTCTTCATGGCTGAAATCCGTCATCTGCCCGGCCGATGCCGGAAGGTGATATATAATGACGGCGCATATTTTGATTCGTAAAGGCATTGTTGTTTTCTCTCAAATTACATGTTGCGTTGTTTTAAAACGCTTTAAAACTTATTTGTACACCTAATAAAATGCGAAATCACGAGTACACCAATCTCACTTCAGCAGGATTCACTGTCGCAGAATAGCCGTTTCCCTAAGTTTTCAAAAGACAAATATTTACTGGAAATTGGAAACTTCGAGTACTGTGAGCGCGAGCAGCGAGTAACAGGACATCCATGCAGGAGATCAAGGACTATAAACTTTACGAGATGATATTTAGATGACTGGAGCCACAGGAAGTATTAATTGCTTGCTATTCAAATTACGCATCAAAAGTTAACTCGTTACGAAACAGCGCGTTAAAAGTCAACATGTACGATGCAACTGCAAACCCATGGAGGCTATAATGAAGTCTTTTCAGAAAAGCTTTGCATGGGATCATGCATCGATTCTTGTGTGTTCTGTGAAGATTGAATTCTCTGATTTTGCAAAGGAGTACGGGGAAAACTTCTCCCATATATTTGATCAGTTGCTTGAAATAAAAAGAAAGCTGTGCGAAATTCTAGCCTCACCGATTTTAACACAAAACGAAATGAATCTTCCAGAGAATTTGAGATGTCACCCTGCATAAGCCCTAGCTACTTGGTGATGAACAGAAACCGGATTATATTCACTAAAAACAGCAAAATATGAACCTAAAGTACACAAAATATACATTTAAAATGTAAAACATTCATTTATATTTTTTATTTATTTATCTAAGTGCTGTGGATCCATTGGATCATACCAATTTGAAAAAAGTGAGTAGCTTTACTTACTTAGGGTCGGAAGTCAATACTAAGAATGATACAGGTACAGAAATAAAAAAACAAAAACTATTGCTGCTAGTCATATAGCTTACATGGCTTAAAAAATATCTAAATTCAAGCTTGATTAGAATAGATAATCGTATCAGAATAATATGACCACCCCCGGAATCTCAGTGTACCCACCCAGGCGCATCACAGAGAGCACGTGACAAGGTCGAACACACGGAGATATACGCGGCCGGCCAGGACAGAGGAGCCATAGTGCGTTACATGAGTACAATGGGCAGAGGTAGTGATTTGACGGACGTCCAAAAAGGAATGATATTCGGCTACCGCGCCAAGGATGGAAGCATCTCAGAAACAGCAGATTTCATGGGCTGTTCGCGAGGTGCTGTAGTAATTGTGTACCAAGAATGGACCGCTGGCACACCGAGTACCTCCCGAAATCATAACTGTGGAGCCCCAAAGGCCATCGACCCCAGACGAGAACGTCGCCCACGTCGACTGGCAAAGCGCAATCCACGCGCAACAGTGCAGCAATTGACTGCACAGAACGCTGGGGCACCCAGGTACGTGTCCCCGATAAGAGCACAGCGAACCCTGTTACTCAGGGGTCTCCGGAGTCGACGCTGCGTCAGGGTTCCCATGTTAACCCAGGTCCATCAGCAACGACACCTGCAGTTCGCATGGGACTACCTTCATTGAACAGTGGAAGAGTGGTAAAAGGTTATCTTCCCCGACGAATCGAGGTTTCTACTCTACAGAAGTGACGGGCGGTGGCGGATACGGCGTCAGACACACGAGAAACAACACCCGGATACGCTTGTCGGTCAAGTACAGGCCGGCGGTGGCAGTGTGCATGTCTGAGGGATGTTTTCCTGGTATAACCTGGGACCGCTGGTACCACTGGATGAGTCCCTGAACGCCAATGGATACCTGCCCATCCTCGTTAACCACATGTATCTCTTCATATTGGACGTATACCCTGGTGGTGATGGTGTCTACCAACGACAATGCGCCTTGCCACTTCGCTAAGGGAATGCGTAACTGGTTTCAGAGACACGACAGGGATGTTTCCGTTCTCCCTTGGCCGGTGAAATCGCCCTACCTCAATCCCATAGAGCACTTGAGGGACTGTTTGAATCGACAGGTTCGACGTGCCGACCCACAGCCACGTCATCTCCGGGACCTCCGTGCTCTGTTGCAGTCCGAATGGGCACGTGTGCCTCGGGCAACCTTCCAGGGCCTCATTGTGTTCGTGCCACGCCGTCTCGCCGCTGTCATCCGGGCCAAGGGTGCTTATTCCTATTATTAAGTAGGTGATCATATTATTCTGATACGACCGTGTAAGTACTAAATTATTACTTTATAATGCTCTGATAAGACCTTGACTTACATATGCATCCGAAACATGACAATGTCTGTAAGGGATGAAGATACACGTGAAAGTTTTGAAAGAAAAATGTTACGAAGTATCTTTGGTGGTGTCCAGACGGATGGCTTATGGATAAGAAGATCAAAACTTGAACTATATCGTGCCTATAAAGAAATAGATATTGTGATGTTTATTAAAATTCAACGAATTAAATGGGCGGGCTATATAGTAAAAATGAGTGATGAAAGAAATTCAAGAAAAGTCTTTTTACACAAACCAATGGGAACTCAATCTCGAGGAAGGCTCAAGCTACGGTGGGCCGACAATGTTGATAGAGACTTCGCACTTTTGAAAGCCAAAAATTGGAGGACGATTGCCAAAATAAAGGACAGAATGAAAAAAACTCCTTGAGAAGGCCAGGGCCCACACAGGGCTATCGAGTCATTGAAGAAGAAGAAGTGCTGTGGACACATGAACGACTATTCAAAAATGAACTGATAAACCACATACAAATTAATATACGAAAGATGATATAAGTCTATTCCTTCCAGCGGAAGAATTTTATTTCTCTTAAATACGTATAATATCTAATAAGTAATAACTGATCTAATTGAAAAAAAAGTTCCTTAAATGATATACACTGAAGTGCCAGAAAAACTGGTACACCAGTCTAATACATGGTAGGTCCCCCATGGGAGCGCAGGACTGCAGAAATACGACGGGGCATGGTATCTACTAGCTTCTGGAAATATGCTGTAGGCTATGTATGAACACCATACTTCCTGCAGCGCGTTCCACAATTCGGGTGTACTCCGAGGTCTCGAATTCCTGTGTTCGATAGCGCGTTGCATGGCATCCCAAATGTGTTCTATCTCGTTCAGATCTGAGGACTTGGGTGGAAATGGCAACACTCCAAACTCAGACGAACGCTCCTCTAACCATAATGTGGCGTCCCGACACTTGTGTGGAGGTGCATTGTCCTGTTGGAACAGGCCCAACCCATCAGCATGAATGCAGGACATGAACTGGTGTACCGCGTCAGAAAGGAAGCGCACATAGCGTTGGCCGGTCACAGACGTTTGTAGACGTACCAGGGGTCCCAGCGAAGTCCAGTTAAACACGCTCCATACCATTACGGACCCCTCACTAGCCGGTACAGTTCCCTGTTGACAGGCGGGATCCATGGCTTCATGGGATTTGCGCCACACACAAATCCTTCCATCTGCCCGATATAGTTGGAAACGCGACTCGTCAGACCAGGCTGCTTGTTTCCAGTCATCAAGTGTCCAGTGGCTGTGTTCCTGTGCCCTAGCTCTGTGTCGTGCACCCATCAAGGGGACTCGAGTTGGGCGTCGGCTCCTAAAGCCCATATCGTGCAGGGCACATCAGCGTCCAGACGTTGCAGAGTACGGACGCTGATGCTTGTTGAGGCTCCAGCATTGAATTCCGATGATACCTGCGAGAGTGTCGCGTGAAACGATTCTTGACAGCCGATGATGGTCACGTTCACCCAATGTCTTTTTACGGCCACACTGGTATCGCAGGTTGGAGGTTTTGCCGGAATTCTTGTAGTCACGGTACACCCTTGCAATGGTCGTCCGTAAAAATCCTAACTTCGTTTCTACCTCCGAAATACTATGGCCCATCTCACGAGCGCCAACTATGACAGAGTTTTGAAAATCGCTTAAATCGTTATTACTTGTCATTCTCATGCCGAAAACAGCTCTGACAGCTGGCAAGGATGTCTATCGCTTTATATACGCACTGGCGAACACAACCGAGTAAGCGCATAGGTGACGTTGCTATGTATTTTGCATAAGCTCGACTGTACCAGTTTTTCTGGCACTTCAGTGTACTCGTAGTTTCATACATCAAAACGTTTTGTCGCAATAAATCACGATACGTTGCTCTAAGTTTTCAATTGTTAGGTTTTGTCGTTTGTCATCCGAAACCAATTTTATTGAAGAAAATGTTCTCTCTACGTCTACAGACATTATTGAGCGGTATTTATGGTTTTTCGTTATCATTGCTGGAACTTGTGATGTCAATTCATAGTCATCACCGTTGATAAAATCATTAACTCTTTTCAATTCCTGAAACCGAAGTCAGTTGCCTTGATACAGTTTTTATGCAATTGCTTCGTCCTCGTGTAGGAGTCAGCTATCTCTTTCTGACGTATCTCAACCAATAGGAAATGTTCTTTTTCCTAACTGGTTCGTTTCATAAGCCTGCTTTTTGCCTCATTCTTGTGCCGGAATCAACTTGGGTATTTCCTTAAGCGACTTCACCTGACCCTGCTATAGTAGCCAATCACAACTGCTTTGATTTTTGACCCTCCTGATTGGAATTTCCTTTCTGATTCTCACAAAAGCTGAGGCGAAAGTTATACGGAGCTGCGCATGACCACGGCATGCGACATTTATTTTGTGAACCGATTTTCAAACCTAATGATTTTGTTATACCAAATGTTCAAATCGACATAGAAGCTATCTCGGTTTTTTGGTATTTTTTGGTTCGGTAGTTTCACCACCACACCCTGAGCAACTCGATGGGCTACAAGCAGTCTCCCGTCCTTAATTTAGGGCCACTGGTTCCAGGAACGGTAGAGAGAGCCAGTGGAGTAAGACAAACAAAACATCCATGCATCACCGGGATTCTAACCCGGATCCATCTCGGACGAATGACCAGAAGCCAGCGCTTAAACCACTTTGCCACCAGGGCTGCATAGATCTCTCGGAAAGTACGTTATGTTTTGTAACGTACTACAGAGGTGAAGCACTTGTCAAGACGGAAAATTTTGCAGCAATAGATTCCGTTGGTGTAGCTTAATTCGGAAAACAGTCAGCTCCGGAGCAGAACGATTCGATCTCCGTCACCGGTGAATTTGTGTTTTAACATTGGCCCCCGATTGTGTAAATAGATCTACTGGACGTTGGGTTCTTCGAAAAATTTGTGATTTTCATTCCAAACCTCGTCTGGAATTAATCGGAATTCCTTCTTCTGCAGACAGTTATTTCAAGCATGGTTTGCGGCGGACCCAAAACCTGCGATTTCGTGCCTCCGCCTTTCTTAAGGGTAGGGAGGATATATGTGACATACTACAGAGGTGACGCACATGTCAAGACGGCAAGTATTGCGTGTGTGCATAAGTTCTACCGGTTTTCGTAGGCTACAAAGAAAGGAGGAGAACACAACAAATAACGTACCTAGAATTTCACATAATTGCCATCATTATGTATGACCTCTTGGTATCTGACTATGAGTAGGCGAATCCCACGTCGAAAAAACGCCTGTGTTTTAGAGTAAAAAAGTCGTGTAATGCCGTTTTCACATCGTCCACATCATCGAAGGTATGAAGAGAGAAGGCGTTTTGTAATGATCGAAAAAGGTGGTAGTTCGTAGGTGCCAGATAAGGGAATACGCCGGGCGAGGTAACACTTCCCAGTCAAAGTCCAGTAATTTTTGCCGAGTGATTAAAACAGCATGAGGTCTGGCGTTATCAGGATGAAGGATCACGCCTTTGTGATTGAAGAGTGCTGGCCGCTTCGATGTCAGTTGTTCTCGCAATCTGTCCAACTGTTGACAGTAGAGGTCAGCATTTATCGTTCGGTTAGGTGCCAACACCTCGCAGTGGATTCTTTTTCCTGTACATCCCACCAAACACTCAACAAAACCTTTTTGGGATGCAGTCCTCCTTTTGAGGTGGATGGAGCAGGCTCCGCACCTTGCCACACAGTTCGTCGACACTTCACATTACGGTACAGTACCCATTTCTCATCACCCGTTACAATTCGTCCCCAAAACGGTTCATTTCTGTAACGAGAAAGCAAAGAAACATAGGTACGGGTTCTCTCCTCTCGTTGCTTTGCAGTAAGCTGGTGCGGAACCCAGTTATCGAACTTGGTGATGAACCCAATCGCATGCATCCGTCTTTCGACTGTTGTTCTGTGTACCGACAACGTTTCTGCTAACTCCTGAATGATTAGATGTGGGTCATTTGTTATGGGTTGGTCCACATCTTCGTCAGAAACCACGGATGGACGTCCAGGACGTGGTTGATCTTTACAGTTTCTGTCTCCGTCCCGGAATTTCCGAAACCAACGGCGGCATGTGCTATCATTAACAGCATCCTCCCCATAGACTTGACAGATGTTGCGGCAAGCCGCGGCTGCAGTACTACCTTTATCGAACTCGTACAGTAAACAATGTCTAATGTGCTCCTTATCGCATGCCATGTTAAACCGTCCGTGATTTCTGTTACGAATGACTTACTCGGACAAACCTAGTGTCTCTATATACTCTACTGCTCCAACCTTTATAGACCGAAAATTCGGCATCGCAGTGACATCTTGACGTAACTACTCCGATCGCAATTTGCATCTATTACAAAAACGGGTAAAACTTTTGTACACGCCCAATAGAATTTGTAAGCCATTGTCGATGTAGTTTAATTGGGGGAGCATTCAGCTCCGGAACAGAAAGACCTAAAAATTTGTGTTTTCCCTCTTTGATCTGTGAATAATTAGGTGTTTTGTAAAACTCAGTTTTAATAGTACGAGTTAGCTGCCAAAATGCCTAAAATTAAATGAAGTAAGAACGTTTTAATCAAAACATGGATTTCCGAATAGCGTAAGGATTTAACTACTAATGCAAAAATTGCGTATTGTGCGATTTGTGAAATAAAAAATATCGTTCCCGGGAAAAAGTAATAAATCGATCAGCATGTGAGAAGTGCCCTTCGCACTGCGAAAAAAAATGCAGAAAATAAAGAATCATGCACTAACACAAGCGTAAAAATAAACAAAAAAGATGACACCGAAATTTTCCGTTGTAATGAGCACGTCTTTTGAATCCTTTCCGACACGAAACAAGTACAGTGGAACCTCGATTATCCGGGCTTCGATTAACCATGAATTCGGTTATCCAGGATCACGAAAAAAACACAAAAAAAAAAACACGCTGCTCGGACCTTTAGGCCCGCTTCTCACGAGAGGTTCAAAACCTCTGAGGCGATTACCTTATCTCCCCTCATCAGGTCGGAAACTTGTTCGGACCCCCCCTCCCCGTCTGAAGCTCCTAACAGTGGCATATGCAGGGCTGTTAGAATACTAGGGGGCTGGGTCATTCCTTTGAAAAAACTTTGCCGCCACAGATCCCCTCAGTAGTGACAGATGACCTGTTTCTGACGTCACTGTGTTGGATTGCAACATACTGACGTCACACGCTGGCATTCGTAGGGATCCGCGTGTCCGAAGTCTATGACCCAGCCCTTGTATTCTAACAGCCCTGGGCATATGTAACTGCGTCATTTGTACTGCCTCTGGCTTTTCCCTCTCGTCTGTGGCCGGCCTTTATAGGAAGAGAAAAGAGTTGTCTCTAAGCCGCCAAGCAATCTCCCTCCCCTTTCTCTTCCCCATTCTCCCGTCCCCCTTTGCGCTGAAGGAGCCGAACGCTGGTCACGTGCTATGTTTCATCAGTATCATGTTACCTATACTCGGGGCAAAGCTAACGTGATTACATTGTTAAGGTTGTGAAACCGATTCACCGACATGAAATCTCTTGTTTATCAGTATTTCTCCGCGTACTAATGTGGTGCCATGTGTCGCGGATCCTTCTCCCTAAAGGGTGACTGAAGGCGAGACAAAAAGAAACTTCCCGCGTTCCATCACGATGTTCACCTTTCCAACCTTGCCGACCACCAGGCAAGCGATTTCTGAATGAGTATTTTAAAGCAGCAAACCACGAAGAAAGGAGAAAGCTCATAACAATGACCACTAAGCCATTATCTCCCCGCCTCCGGCTAACAATTCTCTCCTCGGAGTCGCAGTAAATATCCTCGTGTTAACTGTATAGCCTCTCTGAAGCAAAACAGAAGTGACAATGACGCCGCCAAAATGCGAATATTTGTATTTTTTAGAAACGCGACCGAAACTGGGATCTTCATTTTTTACGCTTTCCAACCGTAGGTTGAAGAAGCGTATATGCTCGAGCGTTGTCCGTCCGTCCGTCCGTCCGTTAGTCTGTCCGCACGATAACTAACGTAAAAATGGTTCAGTTTCGATGAAATTTTAGTATGTGGTAGGGGACCACCCGGGGACGAACCCTATTGAAAATGGGACAAATGGGGTCACAGGTCACGACGTAGGAGCGGAATCCATTCCATTGCACTTATACGTCATAACTTGCATAAATATGGTTCGATTTCAATGAAATTTGACTATGTGGTGACGGACCGCCTGGAGACGAACCCTATTCAAAATGGGTGAATTGGGGCCAAAGGTCAGGACATAAGAGCGGGATGCATTCCATTGCTTTTATGCATCATAACGTGTGTAAAAATGGTTCGATTTCGATGAAATTTTAGTATGTGGTAGGGGACCACCTGGGGACGAACCCTACTGAAAATGGACGAAATGGGGTCAAATGTCAGAACATAGAATTGCGATCCATTCCATCGCTCTTATCCCATATTATTAAGGTGGACGTCAAGTAATTTTGCTTCCCATACTTCCAATGAAAAACTTTCGTACACATTTCCTTCACAATTAATGTGTCCCCAAGGATGAAAATTTTAAAATCGATTAAAATAACTTCTTATTATCACTTAGAATACTTAATATTTTCTAAAACATAACCATAATTATATTAAAAATCAATAACTTTTCCTTTGGTGGTGTTCAAACCAAAAAAGATGGCGCGGCCTGTACTTTGATGACGTCAGTAGACAAACAAATGTTGGATCGCATAATTATGGTTATGTTTTAGAAAATATTAGGTATTCCAAGTTATAAAATAAAGTATTTTAATCGATGTTCAAATTTTCATCCTTGTGAACGCATTAATTGTCCAGAAAAAAGATGGCGCGACCTGTATTTTCAAGACGTCAGTAGACAAACAAATGTTGGATTGCATAATTATGGTTATTTTTTAGAAAATATTAAGTATTGCAAGTTATAAAATGAAGATATTTTAATCGATGTTCAAATTTTCATCTTTGGAAACGCATTAATTGGGAAGAAAATGTATACAGAAATTTTCCATTCGAATTACAGGAAGCAAAATTACTTGACGTTCACCTTAAAGGAGCAATTCTTGTATGTATGTAAATTTTATTTTGAAAACGGCTCTAAGGATTTTGATGAAAGTCGTTAACCTACCGTTTTCTGGTAATAGAAATCGATTTAGCTTGATCTCGACTTTAGGAAAATTCGTTTAATGGTGGTTCGTCCTGTAGGTACCATTTGCTCCAGAGACATCCCTTTTCAAGCGTACGAGTGGCTATTGCTTACGAAACATCCCCCGGCTATTTTGCCGGATGCCTGTGCCTATCTCTTCGTACTTGTGAAACATGTCGTTTTTCTTTATCATCAATCTCTCCGCTCTCCTGCTACCACACCTAGTATCCTCTCTGCTGGCGCGGCCTTACGGTCGATTTTTAGGAATCGCATCGTGTCTCGACTACTCCTGGAGAACTTCTCTGCTTCCACCCCTCAATCTCAAGCCTCTTTCCGGTCTACCTGGGCGCAGGGGACCGGTTGGCTCGAAATCACTGGATCTTCCATTCATCTCTCTTTCTGATTTTTTGTTTTTTTCCAGCTTCGAAGATCTGAATGCATCAGTCGAGATTTTGTGTTCTCTCTTCCTGGTGCTTCGTCACAGCGTCTACTAAGTGTTTATCATGTAACTGCTTATGATTTGTATTGTAGGGGTTTTCTGCAATTTTTGTGTAATTCGTGTGCATGTACCGTGTTGTATTTGTTTCTTCGTTGCACCTGCCCTTAATACTTATTCTTCACTCATGTGTCTGCTTTTGCTGCCTGTACCTTCATTGAGTTGCGCACCGTGTATTTGTTCTCTAGGAGCAATACGAGAGGTATTGCCCTGCAATACTTTGTTCTTTCTGTTTTTTCTTGCTGCATTGTGTTGCATCTTTTAATTTATACCTTATTTCTGTCTTGCATTTTCACATTCTTTGACGTCATGTATTTTTTGCTCGTCCCATGTCATTGTTTTTTAGACCGATGCAATACTGCACGGCTTGCTGTTTGTATTTTGTGTATCCTTGTGTTTCACTTGGGGAGCTTGCCCAAGTTTCCACTATGTTCTGTAATACTTATCATGTTTTTGTCACATATCGTGTGGTTTCCTGGATTGTGGGAACTTCTGTACCTTTATCGTAGTATATGCTTTTGTTGTGTTTTACATGTTCCCTTCTTTTTGTGCACTGCGTTGTACAGCCATGTTCTTGTAAATATATTTACCTGTTGTTTTGTGCTCTGCTTTCACTCTGCACGTCATCACATGCTTTATTAATTAATCATTACTTTTGCTTGTGCATCATCTTCCTCAAGCATATACTGTTTCCTTATTAACGATTTTAACATTTTGTCATCCTTAGTTGACTGCCGTATCACATTCACCTGTAATATTTCATCAGTATCGCTCATTGTTTTGTTGTTTATTTTGCCATATGTGGTACGCCTGTATTCCCTATGTTTTTGCCAATAAAGTATATTTTGAAATAATAGCCACCCCGAATTACCACGTTTTTAGTGTAATGTCATGACGTCGTCCGATTAGATGTTGGCGCGCTGTCACGCCATCTGTCTCATTACGTCACGCGTTGCGTGCGGATCCTATTAAAGTTTTATGACGTCACAGTCTTGCCAGCAGATGGTCGCGATTCCCATCTGCCTCATTACGTCACGCGTTGTGTGCGTATGTTCGTCCGCACGATAACTCGTGTAAAAATCGTTCGATATCGATGAAATTTTAGTATGTGGTAGAGGAACACCTGGGAAGGAACCCTATTGAAAGTGAACGGCCGCCCCAGTGGCGCAGTGGTCTAAGCGATGGCCTCTGATCATTCGTCAGAACGGGGTCCGGGTTCGAATCCCGGTGAGGCATGGATGTTGTGTTTGTCTTTCTAGTATGTTGGAAAGCGTATCATAATCAATGCATTGCATGATTTTACTAACTTGTTTTAATGTGCGTACGTACGACATTTAGAACATCTGTATGTCCATGTGCTTTCTTAGGTCTCAGCTCAAGCTCGAACACGGCTTTTAAATTGGAACTATATTATGCAGTGGAAGTAGACACTCCGTAACTTAAACTCCATATTCAGGTTAGCCTTGCGCCGAGTAGAATAAGGTCCATTGTGTGTCGCACTGCCCGTGTGGTAAACGCCTTGTTCCGAGTTCATTTACCTGGCGACCACCTCGAGGTTAGTAAGGAGCTTCCCATAAGTTTGTGCCAAAATGTCTGGGTTCAGTACAGGAGTGAAAAGAGAAAAAGTTGTTTTGTCAATTTTTGCAAAACTGTAAATTCTTTAACGTGCCGAGAAAGACGAATTAATCGCTAAGCTAGCATCGCAATTTAACATCGGAAATCAAACTGTGCGCGATATTATTCGGAAGAAAGATGAACTCTTCAAAGCCGCCCCGGTGGCGCAGTGGTCTAAGCGATGGCCTCTGATCATTCGTCCGAACGGGGTCCGGGTTCGAATATCGGTGAGGCATGGATGTTGTGTTTGTCTTACGGCACTGGCTCTCTCCCTTCCCTTGAACCAGTGACCCTAAATTAGGGACGGGCGACTGCTTATAGCCCATTGAGTTGCTCACGGTGGTCGTTAAACCTCCAATCAAAAAAAAAAAAAAAAAAAAAGAACTCTTCAAGCTCGTTACTTCATCGGATACATTTAACAGGAAAAGTGGTCGCAAGACAACAAAGCGTTCAAAATTTGATGATTTGGATAGAGCAGTGTTTGAGTGGTTCAAGCAAAAACGCGCAGAGAGGCGTCCTGTGTCCGGGCCATTGCTACTCGAAAAAGCCAAATCGTTTCACAGTGAGATGAAAATTCCTGAACCATTTGCTGCATCTTAAAGGTGGCTGCAATGTTTCAAATCTCGACACCGAATTAGACAGTTGGATATTCCGACGCTGCAACTTTGTACGTAACGGAGTTTAAACGAGTTGTCGAGAGTCATAATCTCTGTCCTGATCAAATTTACAATGCTGACGAGACTAGTTTGTTCTGGTAGGCCTTGCCGTCAAAAAACGCTTGTCTCAGGAAGAAAAGTCTGCTCCAGGCCACAAGTCAAGCAAAGAACGAATAACTGTGCTAGCGTGCTCTAATGTCAGTGGTTCGCAAAAATTGAAACTCATATGCATTGAAAAATCCAGGAATCCACGGTCATTTATGGGCCATTTTTCCGTTGTAAATATATGCCATTTTTCCTTTTAGCAAATATATGCCATTTTCCCGTTGTATAGTAAAGGTAAGAATTTTAATATACAGTATAGCATTCGAGACTTTTAAAAGCATTTTTGATTATCCGGGGGCGATGGGTGCTTTTTTTTCTTTTTTTTTTGAATTAAAGGTTTAACGACCACCGTGAGCAACTCAATGGGATATACGCAGTCGCCCGTCCCTAATTTAGGGTCAATGGTTCCAGTGAAGGGAGAGAGCCAGTGCCGTAAGACAAACACAACATCCATGCCTCATCGGGATTCGAACTCGGACCCTTCTTGGACGAATGGTCACAAGCCAGCGTTTAGACCACTGAGCCACAGGGGCTGCGGCGACGGGTGCCAGTCATTTACCCGGATAATCGAGGTTCTATTGTATTTCAAAACAGGTGTTTAGAAAATTTAAAAATTTAGCTAAAAAAAAAAAAAAAAGAATACGCTTGCACCACCTAGAGAAAAACTCACATAATTTAAAATACGTATTGTGAGCTGGGTTATTCACAAGAAATGGAACCCGTTAGAAAAAAGTTGACGCATTTCTATATACGATAAACCATCCACAAATAGAAACAGCTACTGACTTCCACTAGGAGCTGAAAAGTGTGTTGCGAAAATTAACCAACTGCGCACACAAAGTTTTTCACATTTGATGAAAGATATCAGAGATAAAAGAATTTTAAAATCGAACAGTCAGAACAAGAGATATTCAGGGTGTTTCACGAAGTGCATGGGCGCACATAGCCTAGTTTTCAGGAGGGGGCAAAAGTAAAAACTGAAAACACAAACAGCGTCTGAAAACATCTTATGTAAACTTCAACTGGGCCGTCTGGAGTATCCTCTTACCATTTTTGCTACACACACCTAGATAAATTTAATTGAAAACCAGACGATTCAAAAGCCGAAAAAATTGTCTGATAGATGAAGTTCGACAGCATGTTGGGACAATAAAAAAAAATCTTTGTTGTTCTTCTGAGCCTTGCATCTTTTGGCCATTTGTATCCCATGCAGCACAAAACTCCAATGGTCACTCAATTGACCACGAAAGAAAACAAAGACAAAGTTCGGGGGAAAAACTTACGGAAGTCTTTGTCCAACAGCAAACAGCCGTTGTACAGGATATGTTTTTCATTTCCTTGTCTTTCACACTGAGCTACACTGTATTCATACACTCATCGTCAAAAAAATAGTTGCACCCAGAAGGACGTGACGGATTGCAATACTATTCGGGAGGAAGGTAAAAGTTACTTGGAACAATAAATGATTAAACATTGAGGCTGATATGGGCAATATTTATTGAACTATACACGCCAATAAGTAGTTTCTCAGTATAACGTCGGGCCGCCATGTTTGCTCACACAGCATGCCAGACGTCTCGGCATGAAGTTGCCGAGACGTCTGACATCTAATGGTGTCCTGCGATAAGCCATGTCCCTAATGGGGTCCTGCGATAAGCCATCTCATGCAGCTTGAATCTTCTTACGCAGTTTCTGCAGATTGTGAGGTAGGGGTGGAGTGAGGATAGCGCGTCCAATAGCATCCCACACATTTTCAATCGGCGATAGATCTGGCTATGCGGCTGGCCACGGCAGAGTATCAGTGCCTTGAAGGAAATCTCTCGAGACAGCAGCAGTATGCGGACGAGCGTTGTCCTGTCGGAAAATCGCACCGGAGTGAGCGTTCAGAAAAGGTAGAGCTCCTGGTTACAGGACCTCATTAACGTAACGTTGAGCTGTCAAAGTGCATGTAATGAACACCAAAGGTTATCTGCCATCGTTGGGAATTGCACCCCATGTGACGTACTTCAGAGGTGAAAACATGTGTCAAGACGACAAATTTGCAGCAAGACATTCTGTACGCGTAGCTCAGTTGGGAGAGCGACTTACTCCGGAGTGAAGGGACACGGATTCGATCGCGGACAAATGTGTGTTTTCACACCCACACCATGACACCAGGCCTTCTGGACGTGTGACGCTTGACAACAAACTGTTCATCTTGGCGCTGACCACGGGGCCTCCACACACGGATTCACTGGTCGTCTGCTCCAAGACAAAAGCGGGACTCGTTACTGAAGATCACCCGCTGCCATTCTGAGTGGCTCCATGACAGTCTGGCACGACACCATTGCAGTCTTTGGCGACGATGCAATGGTGTTAAGGGCAGTCGTCGTAACGGTGGGCGTGCGTGTAATCCTACGTCATGCAGCCGTCTGCCAATGGTGCTGGCACTAATCGGACGATGCATGGAGGGCGGCACTGCTCGCTGAATATCCGCAATCGTGGCTGTTGGATTGCTCCGCGCATGTCGGACAACCCGTCTATCCTCTCTCTCCTTGGTTAGTCTAGGTCTCCCAGACCATTCCTTTCGCTGCTGCCTGGGCATCTGTGCGTTACTTTTCAATCCTCCCTCGTATTATGCCATGATTAGCATGAGCGTTTCTTTTGCATATCTCTCATGTTTTGGAAGATGGCCCCTTACGTTCCAAATTGCAATCACAGCTGAGATACCTTGGTGAGTCAAATTTCTTCATGTTTTAAGCTACACATAATATTGGGCCTACACTCCTGGGTGAAAAGCGCGCCTGCTACGACTGTGTACCGCGATAACGTAGAACACACGTTTCTGATGACATACACGAAACTACATTGCGTTATCAAGTGAGCAGAGTATGTTGCGCGATAAACGTGTTGTTTGGATGCTCCTGCGCCATTCTTGGAAAAACGGGTTAAATGCGGCAGAGGAGCGTGAGAAATTTGTGCACTTAAAAGCGAGGAAACAGATGACAACAACACTACACGAAAATGGTTCCCACGTTTCAAAGCTGCGGACATCGATTTCGAAGACAAGCAGACATAAAACGTCCAACGACCACCAACACTGATACCCTGGTCGCAGCTGTGACAGCAAACTCCGGTACCAATACACAACAACTGGAAGCTGTGGGGAGATCTTCCCAACCCACTATCGTTTGTCACCTGCACCAGTTTGGTTTCACTTCCAGGCGCCACTGAATGGCTTCCCGTGAATTGACTCCCTTGCAAGCGGAACAACGCATTGCTCTCTTTCGCATACTGCTGCCAAATCCACAGCAATATAGATTTTTGCGTCGTATCGTCACAGATGATGGAAAGTGGATATTCTTACGTTATCCTACCACTGGAAACTAGTGGCTGAGGCCACACCAGGAAGCACAACAAATGTGTTGATCTCTGTCCCATATTGCTGCCAAATCTACAGAATGACAGGCTTTGGCGTCGTATCGCCACTGGTGATGGAAAGTGGATATTCCTATATTATCCTACCACTGGGAACCAGTTCCTGTGTCCAGGCCAGGAAGCACAGGCAGTGGTGCAAAGAGGGCTATTCGAGAGGAAAGGTCATGCTGTGCATTTGGTGGAATTGTGAGAGTCCTCTGCGTAGGGAACTCGGTTGTGGATGGGTAACTCTATTCCGAACAAGCGGGTCCATGATTATCTGCGGCAAACGGACCCAACGCTCATCAATAGCAAGCAGACGTTGTTGCAAGTGGATAGTGCTTCAAGTCACCCCCCCCCCCGCCCCCGAGTTGGTCCCCCGAAAACTACAGGAATTGGAAGGGGTTGACATCCATCCAACTCCATCCTCCAAACTGTCCGTAGCTTGTCCCAGTCGACTACCACATTTTTCACTCCGTGGCCCATTTCCTACAAGAACGACATTTCACTTCAGTGGTGGATGTAGAATCTGGTATCTATCCTCAAAACATGCCGAGTGGTAACGTAGTGATATCGTGGCTCTGGTGGAACGTTGGCAAAAGCAACGGCCTGTACTTCGCAGAATGAGATGAGCGTGCATGGCTTTCTTGCATCGCTAAACTTTTTAGCTTCAAACGGGACGAACTTCTGACACATCATGGTAAACTACACTAAAGTGCTAAAAGTCACGGAATACGTACCTAGTATCATGTAGCCCGCCAAAGTGCAGTAACTCCACGTGCGCCATCGATTCCGCAAGTGGCCAGAATACTTCTGGAGAGATGTTGAGCTATGCCGTCTGAGCAGCCGCCCACATTTCCTTGGTATTTGTAGGTGTAGGATCTTGGGTGCGAAATTACACTTCACTGACCTGATGGATATGTCTCTGGTACCTCCTGCACTGAATGTGGATGTTATTTGAGTCAGAGTCGCTTGTCTGTTAGCATGGACAATCCTGGTCAGACACCGCTGGTCACGGTTATTCAGCACCCGTGGTCGGCCACTGCGCTGTCCACGGTGGGCGGTAATGCCTTCTAGTAGGTATTCTCGGTACACACGTGACACCGTGTATCGAGGAATGTTGAATGTTCACACAACTTTGAAAATTGAATGCCCCATCCGTCTGGATCCCACTACCATACCTCGTTCAAACTCCGTCACGTTGGCTTACCATAATCCTCTTGGCGGTTGTTCAACCTGACTCACGAAATTACACTTCGCAACTGATAAAAATAGTGGTGTGTGTCGAAGCCTTTATACGACGGCAGCGCCAGTTCAAAATTTGCATACTGCTATCCCATGACTTTTGACACTTCAATGTATAAAATTCCGTACTAATTAAGAATTTCAAAACTACGATAAAATGTTTTGCTGTGAGATCGGAATTTTGTTTCTATTGTCTCTTTGTATTAGTAACGTTTTAGTTAGAACATCCCTCATGCTTTGGAAGATGACCCGCCATTCTTATTATTATAATCAAAGCTGAGATATACTGAGAAAATCCTGCAACTCTGCATTAGTTAGGACTTCTTTTTGCTTTATAAGCGACTTATTGATGTCTGAATGATGGACCCTTGGAGTCTGAAAATGCAACTATCAGTGCGGGAAACTAACTTAGAACAAAGGTTTCTCAAATGAGTAAACCTACTGATTGTTCTTAACGAAAGTTCTACGTTCGACTGAAAACCGGTGTATTGTTATGTAATACAAATAAATCCCTTTGAAGCCCGAATGTTCAGAATTTAGCAAACTCATAAAACTCTTTCCTGAATGAAATGGAGTCCTCTTGTTTCCGATCAACGAAAGTGAGATAACATGAACCCACGTATAATCAGAAAAATAAGCATACAAATTTGATAATTTCATGTCTTCGTTGTCTTATATACAGGGTGTCCCAAAAAAGTGTAACCAATTTCAAATGATGGTAACTTTGGATACAAAACTAATATCGGCATTCTGTTTATTGCAGGTGGTAAGGAATACCTTCAAGTTTTCTAGAAGTGTACCTAATGGATCCTGTGACGAAAGCACAGATTGTGGAGTGGTTTATTGAAACCCGATCCGAAACGCAGGTTCAGCGGAATTTGAGAACAAAATATGGGAGCAAAGCACCCACACGTAACAGCATCAGAAAGTGGTACAAAGCATTCAAGGAAGCTGGTAGCGTCCTTACAAAGAAAAGCCCTGGACGACCATCGCTGGTTCCAGAAAGGGTTGTGAGACAAACATTCACTCGTAGCCCTCCAAAGTCAATCAGACAAGCAGCACGACAGCTGGCCATCCCCACGTCATCAGTGCACAGAGTGTTACGTCAGAAATTATTAATGCACCCGTATAAACTGCAGATAACCCATCACATAACCCTAGATGATAATGTGAAACGTGAACAGTTTGCTGAAGAGATGTTGGAGAACATTGCAAGTGCTGAATCTTTCCTGAGACAAATCTGTTTCTCGGATGAGTGCACTTTCCATGTTTCTGGAAAGGTTAATAAACAGAATATGAGAATTTGGGGAACTGAATACCCGCATTGCACAATGGAACATGAACATGCCAGTGGCGGCTTTTCAGGTGAAGTAGGTGAAGTGCCTCTTCACCTATTTCATTTGAAATAAGGTTTTATTTAATAATTTCGTATAATATATTATTTTCTTTCCTTTATTGAGTGCCAAAATACCCAACATTTTGATTAGATATCAATTCACAATGCGCGTTCAATACGGAAAACAAGTCCTTATACGCAAACCAGTTCAAGTGAAGAGCTGAAATGAGAATGCTTGGAAGTCTGCAGTTTTTGTCCGAGTTGCCATGGTAACTGTGACGTCACTCTGCCCTATCTGCCGGGCAAGTGAAGTGTTTTAGGTTGAGACGCCAAGGCTCTGCACCTGCAGTCGTGACCTTCCGAAGAGATCGCAGTGGAACGGGACGGATTGCCATTGCGGTGTTTTGGTACATACTTTCCGAAAGAGATTTGTTTTTTCGTGTTTTGTGATTGTTTTTTAAAAACTTCATTAGTTACTTTAGTTTCGTGTACAGTTTACCTGATAGTGAAAGTTTTAGTTTTCAGTAGGTATCCTGTGAAACGACATTGTCTGTAATTTATTGCAAACTCCGTTCAATCGGTGGAAAGATGAAAATAAAAGGGACATTTTACTTCAATGACGACCGACGGATTCACTGACAATTGTCGCCAAGAAAGAAATCAAGAAGAGCAGTAAATCTTACAATATTAATTTTAAAAATTGTTGGTTTACTGAATATAAATGGCTTTGTAGCCCTTCTGTGTTACAATTTTTTTTGTTGTTGTTGGCCCTGCTTATTTTTTAGTAATAAAATTCGGCGTGGAATAAAGACAATCTTCAGATTTCTTAAATATAAAACGGTCACTTCACAAACGTGGGGATTCTAGCGAACACCTTAAATGCGAATTAAAGCTAAATAATTTTGAAAAGAATCAGAACACCATCGCCGATGCCCTGAGGGAGAATGCTAGGCTTTTGAAATGCATTTCAACGAAAGTGTTTGTTTAAATAGACTTTTCCTGCAGACATTGATTGATGCAGTACTGTATTTGAGTAAACAAGAACTAGCATTCCGTGACCATGACGAAGCACTGACTCGATAAATCGTAGAAATTCAAGGAATTGCTTTCACTGTTGATATCAAGAAGTCCTTTAAAAATTCAAAATCAATACGAAACGACAAAAAATGTCTTCACAGGTGACTCAAAAGCTATTCAAAACGAATTAATTGAATGTATTTCTGAATATATAAACGATCACGTCAAAAATGAAATAAATGAAGTTCAATGCTTTTCTATTCAAGTAGATGGGAAGACATATCCAGACTTCCGAGTGCTCTTTAATAATAAGATCTGTTGATTCGGAAGGTGTATTGGTTGAGCGATTTTTGGGTTTCCATGATGTGAGTGAAGATAGAACGTCAGAAGCTTTATACAAAATGCTAGACAAAAATTTGGAACAGTTTGATTATCAACACCAGTCAATAGGACAATGTTTCAATGGGGCCAGCGTAATGTCTGGACACTTGACTGGGCTCAAGGAAGAAATGAAGCATAAAACTTCTCAAACTGTTTTTGTTATTGCTTAGTACACCGTTTGAACCTTGTATTACAGCAGTTTTTCTAAAATTTCTAAGTGTCGAATATTTTTTGCAAGCCTCAGGTAATTCCTTTGTTTTTTCACCACTCAGCGAAGCGATCGCTTCGCTGAGTGGTGAAAAAGCAATACACTCACATTAACAACCGCAAGATGCATGCCAACCACAACAGAAACCCGATGGTCCTCCACTTCAAAGTTAGTAAGTGTAATAGTTGATGATTGGGATAAATTGAAGGAAGTATTCAAATTTCTCACAAATAGTGACAAATCAGACAAAAAATCAATTCAACTTGCCCAAGGGTTTTTTAATGATATGAACACTTTCGAGTTTACATTTTTGGCAATAGTATTTAATGAAATATTTGGCTTCACCGATCTACACAGCTGGCCACACAATATGCAACACCAAGAAGGAATCATCCGATTGGCCTGAAATTCGCAGGATGCGTCGCCCGCGAGAGGACATGCAAACGATTAGCATTGCAAGGCATATGCAAATCATGTGCGCCCGGCACGCCACCGAGAAGCACTATAAGAAGGGAGCACAGAAGGCGGGGTGTAAGTAGTGGAAGTGTGCTGTGCTGCCGGATCTGTGCGTGGGAAGATTCCTGATGACTTGTCGCAGAATACAGCAGTCATTCCAGCACGTTTCGGAGTTCGACAGAGGACGAATTGTGGCTTATCGCGACAGCAGTTTATCATACCGAGACATCCCCGCCCGTGTGGGACGACATCCAGCCACAGTGAGGCGAGTATGGATTCGGTGGGTGCAGGAGGGACGAACAGACAGACGTGAGCGATTACCGCAGCCGCGGCACACCACCGAACGCGAGGACCGGCATGTTGTGCGGCGGGCATTGACGGCTCGCACCGCCACATCACGAACGTTGCGCAAAAACCTGTGTCAGCACGTACCGTTCGACGTCGTTTGCAGGAGCGGGGACTTGTCGCACGGCGGCCATTGCTCCGATTACCATTGACGTTACACCACCGGCGAGTGCGGTGGCAGTGGGCCATTGAACGCCGCACCTGGTCTACCAAATGGCAAGACATTGTCTTCTCCGACAAATCCCGCTTCTGTCTGCAACACCACGGTGGTCAGATCCGCGTGTGGCTGCACCGCGGCGAGAGACTGTATGACGCCTGCATTATGCATCGCCATACCGGTCCGTCGCCTGACGTTATGGTTTGGGGCGCAATTGCATATGACACCCGCACCCCTCTGGTACGCATCGCCGGTACACTCAACAGCCACCGCTACATGTCCGACGTTTTGGAGCCTGTAGTCCTCCCTTACTTGCAGGACCTGCCAGCGGCCACGTTTCAACAGGACAATGCGCGCCCGCACGTGGCACGCATCGTGCAACAATTCTTCACGGCCCACCAGGTGTCACTGCTGCCGTGACCCGCCCCTTCTCCCGATATGTCGCCCATCGAACACGTCTGGTCGCTGATAGGCAACCGAGTGGCCCGGCAAGCACCACCCATGGCTACGCCTGATGAACTGTGGCAACGTGTGGAAGCAGCCTGGACCAACATGCCCCAAACCCACATTCAAAGTCTCTTTCGTTCGATGCCGTGGCGTGTAGCGGCCGTTATTGCCAGCCATGGGAGCCACACGAACTATTGATGTCTGCGTGTTCCGCAAGTCGCACGGGCCTGTAAGCTCAATCGTTTCATCTTTGTATCTGTTGTTATGTGTCCAGTAAATCTGGCTTTGCTATCTCGTGTCCTTCTTTGTGTTGCATTTTGGGTGGCCAGCAGTGTATTATTCGAAATTTTTCAGAACAAATCACTGGACATAAACTACTGTGTTACTCAATGAAAATCTTAAACATTTTTACGGAAAAATATTTACTAAACACCAGCGCCTTAAAAATGAACTGAGTCTTGTATATGCTGATGAAAAATTAAGGAATATATCAACTCATGAACTTCTTCGAGTGCTTCATGGAGATAAAGACATTTTTACAGAATCTTATATACTGTATTGGTTTCCCTGATTATAACAATTGCATCTGCAAGTGTTTCAGTGGAAAGAAATTTTTCTTGCCTTAAAAGAATACAAACTTACTCAAGAAACACTATTTCTCCAGATAAACTTGCTTCTTTGGCAAAGATTTCTATTCAGAAAGACATTTTCTGTCACGGAGAAACAGCCATTTTATGATGACATAATCGACAAATTTCCAGCTTTAAAGGGAAAAAGAATTGATCTAATATACGTATAAAAAAATAGGTAAGTTCTCATTAACTGATTTTCATTGAAGACAGTATATATCTTTTCATATTGCTCTTGTACCTCTTCACCTATTTTTCCTACCACGAGCCGCCACTGGAACATGCTAGCTCAACAGTGAATGTTTGGTGTGGCATAATGGTCGACCCTGTTATTGGACCCTTTTTCTTTCAGGAAGCGACCGTGAAAGCTGATAATTACTTGGACATGGCTGAGCAGTTTGTGTATCCCCAGTTGGATGAACTTGCAACTCCGGTCATTTTCCAACAAGATGGCCACCTCATTGGGCTTTGATTGTGAGGAGGTCTCTGGATATAAATTTTCTTAATCGATGGATTGGGCGTGGTGGTCCCATTGCATGGCCCCAACGTTCGCCGGACTTAACACCCTGTGAATTATTTTTTATGGGGATTCATCAAGGGTGGGGTTTACAGCACCCCTGTTGCAGACATTGCTGACCTAAACAGGAGGAATACGCACGCGCTGCAGAAAGTTAATGCGGACATTATCGAACGAATATGGTTGGAATTGGAATACTGTTTAGACATTTTTCGGGTGACAAATGGTGCGCATGTCAAATGTCTATAAAACTTGATGATCTATTCTGTCAATTAACACTAGTTGTTTTTTGAGATCGTTTATATTAAAACTGTTATGATTATTTGAAATTGGCTATACCTTTATGAGGCACCCTGTATTTTTAGCACATCTTTTGTAAAAAAAAAAATCTACGTGCTTATAGTGTCATTTTGTCCGTCCATCTATGGACACCAAATCTCTGTAACTATTATTGCGATTTGAAAAATTCTTTTTGCATTAGAGTTTAAAATGTGAGAACGATGATTTTTGCTTTCCGGTGCTTTTCCGGTGCATATGTTGCTAGAGAGCGTAAAATGTATATGCTACCGAATTCAAAATTCATTTTATTCCATATATTTGCTTCAGAATATTCGATTAAAAACATTATTTCTTCCTTTCGATGACATTTAAAACGAAGACTATTTTGGCTACACTTTCTCTTTCAAGTATTGCAGATTTTCCGCTAGGGGGAGTAAAATTAAATTGCAATTTCCCGATATCTCTGAGTCCAAGAGTCCGATTTGAAAAATTCTTCCTGCATCGGATACAGCTCCTGGTGAGAAATGTTCTACATATAATTTCTAATTTTTGGTAGAGAAAAATTTGGCCACCGGGGAGCGTAGTGTTAATTTCTGTTTCTGATTTATTTGCAGAAAAATCTGAGCTTCTGAAAACTCGATTGAAGAAATTCGTTCGTGGACCGTTATCGCTCCCCTCGGAAATCCTCTTGAGAATACCTTTTGCTTAAAATGGTGTATACTTTTTCCTCCAGATGGCGTAAATGTATATCTTACTTTGGTTGATATTTATGCTTCTAAGAGTCCGATTTAAAAAAATTCTTTCTTTATCGGAGAGCATTACCGGTGCGAAATCTTTCTCATATAATTTCAAATTTTTCTTGACAGTACGCCACTGAAGGGCGTAAGTTTCCGTTTCCGTTTACAGTAATATCTGCTGGACAAAAAACCCAATTGAAAACAGAAATCCGGTCTGATACTACTAACTATGAAAACATTTTGTGTATATTTCCTTCTCAAAATATTACACAATTTCGCTGCTAGGGGAGCAGATGTTTAATCTGTTTCGCTCGATATCTCTGCCTCCAAATGTCCGATTTAAAAAATTCTTTTAACACGGAATGCCTTGTGCAGCACCTTAGAACTGTACTTTAAGAGATTTTTTGTAGTTCGTGGATCTGTTGCTAGGTGGTGTTTGCATAGTTCTCTTTGCAGCTGTACCAGAGTGAGAAATTTCATTTTTTTACTGTATTCCATTCGCTACAATAAAGATGGGGAACATTATCCTCTTTCAATAATGCACAGCTTTCCTACTAGGTGGCGTAAATACCAGAGCCTTTTTCTCGCTATCTCTGCTTCCGGGAGACGTATTTGAAAAGCTCATTTTCCTTAGCATAGTTTTTACCATGAAGGAAACTGTTCTCCTTTCCCTTTCCCTCCGCTAGAAGGCGTAGAGTTACATCAAGTTTCCTTCTGTATTTCTTCTTTTAACTGTTCGATTTGAAAATATCTTTGTCTCAGATACTTTTTTGTGCACCATTTGTTAATTTTGGTAACATACATTTTAGCCGCTGGTGAGGGTCAGTAGCTGTTTCTGTTTCAGGGTGTTTTATCGATTGTAGAAATCCGGCTAATTTTTGTTTTCTAACCGGTTCCATTGACTATGAATAACTGATAAATTTTATTCGGCTAAGAAAGTAATAAAAAAAAACATGCATTTTACAACCAAAAGTTCGGTGCCATCTTTCTTGTTTTTTACTTAGCATTACGATACCAGTTTTCTTTCCTTTATTGAATCGGAATCTATTAGTTTTCTTCAATGAGAAGGAATTTTTGAGCCTCCAATGAGAGTTTCTGAAGGGCAGAGGCCGCGACAGTTCCCCATGACTTTTTGGCCCCAGTAAATCGATTTGACTAGAAGTTAGATTACGCAGACTAGATAGGGCAATGAACTGACTTCCTTTTGCTCTTCCCAGACGATTGTCAGAGGGCGAATCTTTTCAGGAGGCAAAGATTTTACGTTGGTCAACCAGAGGAGAGATGGCGACATAATATTTCACATTCTTCTCGTCATATTGAACAAATTTATTTGATATTAATCAAAACCTATCGTCCTGTACAACATATAAATCCTCTCTGTTATGACAAACTTCCCTGCCTCACTAGTACTTCGTGCATTACACACGCATGTAGAAACTACGTTCAGAACATTTTTTCTCGTGCACGATGCATCGTAAGCTTTTGTTTTATAAATCAGTTTGACAATACGCATTGCTCTTAACATCACAAAATTCCAATTAGGCATACAGCAGGGACGAATCTCTGTTGCTATGAGCACTTGAAAATAAAAAAATAAAAAAAATACCGTATTTTTCGGAATATAAGACGCACTTGTTTTCCAAAAACGTTAGTGCCAAAATTCCCCTGCCTCTTTCTTGTATACCGAAGGTCACTATTATCGCCATGAATGTATATGCATGTACGCTGCTATAAATACTGCTAAATGAGTTTAAAACGTTATCACTTTATCTTAGGAACAGTAAATGATATTCTTCTGCACGTTTTCTACAATGGCATTGCACCGCGAAAGCTTGTACGAGGGTTGTACCGAAAGTAATGCAAAAGTGGCCATAACTTTTTTTATTAACTGACAGAGGTCACTCAAATTACACATGTTGGTAGAGTAACTCTTCCTCTATAGTAACCCTTCTTCTTCATTGCAGGTGAATAAGAGATAATCCAAGCAGAAGCAATGTCCCGTCATTGAGTTCTTGACGAAGGAAGGGTGCAGGCTGTCCGACATCCACAGAAGGCTACAGAATGTTTACGTAGATGACACCATTGACAAGAGCAGTGTGCACAAATGGATGAAGAAGTTAAAAGAAGGGAAAACTAGCATTGAAGACAAACCACGCAGTGGGAGGCCATCATCTGCGGCGACCACTGACACGAATCGTCAGCGAGTGGATGGATTGACTAGCTAGGAGAGACAAGCCCCAATCCGTGAGCTTGTTGCACAATTGGACTGTGGTCACAGTGCCATACAGAAGATGGTGGAAGACCTAGGGTATCGTAAAGTGTGTGTGCAAAGTGAGTACCTAGGCAGTTGACACCCGACTTGAAGGAGAGAAGGGTGGAAGTCTGCTTTGATCTGCTAGAACCGTTTGAAGCCAATGAAGACACGTTTTTTTTTTTGATCTGGTGACAGGGGATGAAACGTGGGCGTATCTTTACAATCCGGAAACGAAGAATAAATCCATGGAATTGCGTCACACCTTTTCACCAAGGCCTAAGAAGTTCAAGAACCAGCGATCAGCACAGAAAGTCATGGTGACTATTTTTATAGGATGACATTCTCCTCGATTTTCTGCAACGTGGCGGCACCGTGGCCAGCGAGCGGTACATTGAGACACTCAAGAAGCTTAGAGAAGCCATAAGGAGGAACCCCGGCAGCACAGTAATAACGAATCGACGTCGATTTTTGGTTACCAGGTCGATATTACGTCGAAGCATAGTTTCCGACACAAAATCGATGAGACGGAATGTCAAAAAAAAAATCATTACATTGAATTTCAGTATACATGTAGACGGTTTTACGCAGTTTATCCCTTTAGTTCCATTAAGTCGAAAAATCGATGTTTTTTTATGCGATCTGTAATCATCTCGCGCATGCGTCTTTGCAACCATTACGCCAAACAAACTTTTTGGATGCTGGAGTGTTGGTCGGTCGTATCATTTCCGTTGTAAGACGAGATTCTTACCTCTCTCCCTTTTCGCCGGTAAGTCAAAAGTTGTTGTTTTTTGCTTAAGTATGTTTATAAGAAGTTGAGTCTCGTTCCTTTAAGTAGAATTACTTTTTCAGATATATAATTTGTGTGCACGCATATCCCATTTAGGGAAAGGCCTAGCGCTATTCGAACAGATCACCAAAAATTCTGTGAAATGTTTGAGAATTATGTATCTTTCCGAATGCGTCCGAAAAGACTTATATGTTGAAACAATAAAAAAAATTATATGATCTTTTAATTGTAGACAGCGTGGTAGAATCGTACTACAAATACAAATACATTCTACGTTTTATGCCACAATTAAAAGTTTAGAATTTCATATTTCAACATCTAAATTGTAGAGTTAGATTTGACATTACAACAGTACTAGAATCGATGTCTAAACTGCGTAATATTAACGTAAAATCGACGTCTACACTAAGAAGCAACGATGTATATGTTTCTCTCGAAAGGTCGAATCTTCGTCTGCTGTTGACTTGATATCGACTTAATAGGTTTAAAATTCGACGTCGAAAAGACGTAACAAAAATGGACATGGATATCTATATTCGACGTTTCATATCGTCTAAAAATCGATGAAAAATTCGACGTCGAATCGATGTAATGTGCTACTGGGGAAGGAACCGAGCAAGAATCTGAAAAGGATCCACATTCACCATGACAATGCGAGACCACACACTTCTTTGGCAACAAATCAGGAGATCAGCAAATTAGGATCGTCGGTGGTCCCCCATCCACCGTACAGCACAGATCTGGCACTGTCCGACTTCCACCTGTTCGGTCCAACGAAGGACAGTCTCTGGGGACAACGATTTGATGACATAGACGAGGGGAAAGTGGCTGTGAAGAAGTGGATACAACAGTTCACACTTGAATATTTTCAAAGCGGATTGGAGAGTTGGGTTCAACGATGGCGCAAATACGTCGCTTCTGATGGAAACTATGTTGAGCAGTACCTTTGTATAAAGAAAGAATTACTCTACCAACATGTGCAGTTTGAACGATCTCTGTCAGTTAATAAAAATGTTATGCTCACTTTTGCATTACTTTCAGTACAACCCCCGTATACACTGAAGTGCCAGAAAAACTGGTACACCAGTCTAATACTTAGTTGGTCCCCCACGGGAGCGCAGGACTGCAGAAATATGACGGGGCATGGACTCCACTACCTTCTAGAAATATGCTGTAGGTAATGCACACCATACTTCCTGCAGAGCGTTTCACAACTCGGGTGTATTCCGAGGTCTCGGATTCCTGTGTTCGATAGCGCGTTGCATGACATTCCAAATGTGTTCTATCACGTTCAGATCTGGGGACTTGGGTGGAAATGGCAACACCACAAACTCAGACGAATGCTCTTCTAACCATAATGTGGCATCCCGACACTTGTGTGGAGGTACATTGTCCTGTTAGAACAGGCCCAACCCATCAGCATGAATGCAGGACGTGAACGGGTGTACCTCGTCAGAAAAGATGCGCACATAGCGTTGGCCTGTCACAAACGTTTGTAGACGTACCAAGGGTCCCAGTGAAATCCAGCTAAACACACCCCATACCATTACGGACCCCCACCAGCCGGTACAGTTCCCTGTTGACAGGCGGGAGCCATGGCTTCATGGGGTTTGCGCCACACACGAATCCTTCCATCTGCCCGATACAGTTGGAAACGCGACTCGTCAGACCAGGCTACTTGTTTCCAGTCATCAAGTGTCCAGTGACGGTGTTCCCGTTCCCAAGCGAGGCGCATAGCTCTCTGTCGTGCACCCATCAAGGGAATTCGAGTTGGGCGTCGGCTCCCAAAGCCATATCGTGCAGAGTACGTTGCACAGTCCGAACGCTGATGCTTGTTGAGGCTCCAGTATTGAATTCCGATGATACCTGCGAGAGTGTTACACGCCTATCGCGTGAAACGATTCTTGACAGCTGACGATGGTCACGTTCACCCAATGTGCTTTTACGGCCACACTGGTATCGTAGGTTGGAGGTTTTCCCGGAATTCTTGTAGTCACGGTACACTCTTGCAATGGTCGTCCGTGAGAATCCGAACTTCGTTTCTACCTCCAAAATACTGTGGCCCATCTCACGAGTGCCAAATATGACACCAAGTTGAAAATCGCTTAAATCGTTACTTGTCATTCTCATACCGAAAACAGCTCTGACAGCTGCCAAGGATGTCTATCGCTTTATATACGCACTGGCGGACGCAATGGAGGACGCGTATAGGTGACGTTGCTATGTATTTTGCATAAGCTCGTCTGTACCAGTTTTTCTGGCACTTCAGTGTATATTCGGTGTGTACAAAAGTTCTACTCGTTTTTCATGATGCAAATTCCAAGTAAAAATATTTAAGTAACGAGTGCAATAACAGATGATGCATATGATGGCAAAAAGGCTTCGAGGAGTAAGCTATATAATGGAACCAAGTATGCAGGTGCATCTCATTCGTAAACAAGTCACACAAGGGTTGACATGTCATGGAATAAGGATCATATTAGGCATTGTTCGCTTTATGAATTCGACAAAGGTAACAATGCAGCTGACGCCTCCACAACATTTGTGAGGTGTATGGCGCGAATGCTGGGGACGAAAGCACATGTCGCCGTTGGTTCCGGAAATTCCGTGAAAGAGAGATAGAAGCTGCAAAGGTCGACCACGTTCTGGAGTTCCATGAGAGGTTTCTGAAAAATATCACAACTAAGTCACATCAAATGACGAGCATCTAACCGTTGAAGAATCATCAGAACGGTTTTCTGTACACAGAGAAACAGTGGAAAGACGGATGCATGGGCTTGGATTCATCACATAGTTCGACCAGTGGGAACCACATGAACTATTCGCAAGAAATCGATCGGAAAGAATGACCACCTCTCTTTCTATGCTTGCGCGTCAAAATTTCTTGGAACGATTAGTTAGGGATGATGAAAAGTGTGTCCTTTACAGAAATGTAAAGCGTCAAAGGACAGTATGCCGCCGAGTTGGAGAGCCTGTTCCATTGATCTCTAGATGAGGAGTGCATCCGAGAAAGATCTTGTTAAGTGTGTGGTGGAATGTCAAGGCGGTACTCCGCTGGGAGCTGCTTGCATTTTACGAAACGATATGTACTAACCTGCACTACCAACAACAGTTGGGAAGGCTGAAAAGAAAATTTGTAATCTAAGCGCCCATCACTGGTTAATCGCCAAAGCGTCATCTTGCCACATGACAACACGAAACCCCATACAGATTTAGCTTCTCAGAGAAACTTTCTGGACTTTGGATGCGAAGTGTTACCTCACCTCCCGCATTCCCCAGACCTTTAACCTATGGACTACCACCTTTTTTGATCTCTTCAAAAAAACTATGCTGTAAAAACCTTCGATGAGTTTCAAGATGTCGAAACTGCATTACAAGAATTTTTCTGACTGCAAAACGGAGGAGTTTTACACAAGGGGAATTCAGTTACTACCAGAATGATGGTAGTAATTGAATCCCCTTGTCAAATTTCCCTTCTCAACTGAATTTCATAGTCCCTTGTTGATGATATTTGTTATTTGTCAACCAGGGACTATCAGCAAGATTTTCTAGACAGTCACTGAATTCAATATTACGGCGGGTTCAAATGCCTAAACCCAGGACCCCTAATACCACAAACAACAACAGTTTACGATATTGTGGGTCCATTACATATCACCCTAAGTTCTTTTTCAACCTCAAAAATACCATTAAACAGCATGGAGTAAATGTGGCTGTTAAATTTCCTGCGTCTATATACGCTCATCGTCAAAAAAATAGTTGCACCAAGAAGGAAGCAACCGACAGCAATGAAACTTGGTGGGTTGGTTTGACATCGTGAGACATGCAAATGATTCAAGTATCACACTCGGCCGCGCATATGACGCAAGCAAGGAGGGGTAGTAGAGCTCTGCCTGACCGGCTCTATAAGATCGTCCCGTTGCGCGTGCTTGCCATTCTGACTCGTGCTGTTGTGTTGATTGCATCCTTTGCAAAAGAAGTATGCCTGGGAGAAAAGTTCGGACGCGATTCGAGCAGTTGGAGAAGTTTGAGAGGGGCCACATCGTCGGGCTCCGGGAAGCGGATGTCTTACCGCCATCGCGCCATACCGGTCGGTCGGGCGGATAGCACCCTATTGGCGGCAGTGAATAGAACAAGGCACGCAGCAGGAACAGGAAGGGTCTGGGAGACCTAGAAGTACCATGGAGTGAGAAGACCGACGGGTCGTCCGACATGCGCGAATTGATCCAACAGCCGCGATTGCGGATATTCAGCGAGCAGTGGTGCCCTCCATGCATCGTCCGATTAGTGCCAGCACCATTGGCAGACGGCTGCATGACGTAGGATTACACGCACACCGACCATTACGACGACTGCCCTTAACACCATTGCATCGTCGAGAAAGACTGCAATGGTGTCCTGTCAGACTGTCATGGAGCCACTCAGAATGGCAGCGGGTGATCTTCAGTGACGAGTCCCGCTTTTGACTTGGAGGAAGCAACCAACGAATCCGTGTGTGGAGATACCGTGGTCAGCGCCAAGATGGACGGTTTGTTGTCAAGCATCACACGTTCAGAAGGCCTGGTGTCATGGTGCGGGGTGCGATTGCTTACGATGCCAGATCACCATTGGTGCTCATTACAGGCACTTTGACAGCCCAACGTTACGTTAATGAGGTCCTGCAACCAGTGGCCCTACCTTTTCCAAACGCTCACTCCGGTGCGTTTTTCCAACAGAACAACGCTCGTCCGCCTATTGTTGATGTCTTGAGAGCTTGCCTTCAATGCACTGACGCTCTGCCATGGCCAGCTGCAGCGCCAGAGCTATCGCCGATTGAAAATGCGTGGGATGCTCTTTGACGCGTTATCCACACTTTCACGCCTACCACACAATCTGCAGGAACTGCGTGAGAACATTCAAACTGCATGGGATGGCTTATCGCAGGACACCATTAGCCACCTGTACAAATCCATGCCGAGACATCTGTCATGCTGTGTGATCAAACATGGCGGCCCGACGCCATACTAAGAGACACTAGCTATTGGCGTGTAGCTCAATAAATATTGCCCATATCAGTCTCAATGTTTAATCATTTATTGTTCTTGGTAACATTTACATTCTTCCCGAATAGCATTGTAATCCGATACGTTCTTCTGAGTGCAACTATTTTTTTGACGATGAGGTATATAACACTGTATCTACAAGCAAAGCGCTAGTAAATAAAGAAAGCTCAGCGGGAGTTTACGACATACCCCTAATCTATCCAGACGGCAGCACAAAATCATACGTTGGGCTAACTATAAAATCGCTCCAGGTAAAGAACAAGGAGCATGAAAGAGACGTTAAAGACGGGAAATGACACCCGCTTTATGCAGAGAAGTCACCCAAAAAAGAGCAACCCCACTTTGGAGTATGATGAAAAAAACAGCACCCTATGCAAGCTACATTGGCACAGTCACGCGTGAAAGTCGCGAGATCAGGGCCCACCCACACCCATGCAACGAAAGCCTGTCTTTTGAGCTATCAGATGCCTGTAGGAATCTCCTGAACAAGCATCAAAGAAACATCAGATAATCCCTCTTCATGCCGCATATGTGTGTTTAAAACACTGATTCCACAAGTGAGCATGTCTAAACACGGACCACGAACTGTTTGATAATATCAAATTTTTGAATTGTAACAGTATTGTAAGTTGCTATTCCTAAGAAGGCTTTGATAGCATAGCCCAGACGAAGCTCCCGGTGGAGCGCGAAAGCTTGGTTTAAATTATGTATTCGTTTTACGTCATTAAAGGAAGTGTTTTATTTTATAAATGGTGTAGTCTTTGGTAATAGAAAATGAATGTTCAATAACTGAAAGAAAATAAAGCTAAAAAAATAATTTTTAAAGAACGACGTATGCAAATTTTGCTTATGTAGCTTACGTTACTTATAATACGAAGATCCTCCTCATTCCTTCTGTGGCAAATAAACAGCCTTCTGCTACATTCTGCTTTAACGTGTCGAGAGGTACATATTTACATGAGGAAGAGGTCAGAAAAATGTTATTTTGTCTTGGCCAATACAAATCTTATAGATATATTGCCCAGTTAATCGGAAGATATTTAGGACCCGTGCAAAATGTTGCAAGGATAAACCCAGTAAAACAAAAAGCACAGGACGGAAACCATCACTGGGTGCAAAAGGTAAAGGACTTGTTAGCACGTGTTTTGTAAAAAAAGATCGTGCTTATGTTATCGGTTTGTCCGTTTGTAGACACCATATCTCTGCAACTATTAGTCCGATTTGAAAAATTCTTTTTGCACTGGGAAGCTTGAAACATGCGAATGATCTTTCATTTCGGTTGTTTTTTTTTTTTTTACGATGTACAATTTCACCTCTAGAGGGCGTAAATGCAGATGATATCGAATTCAGAATACATTTTTATTCCATATATTTGCTTCTAAACATCCGATTGAAAAACATCTTTCGCTTTTCGATTCCATTTATGTCGAAGAGTATTTTAAGTATAGTCACTTTTTCAAATTACGCACAGATTTTCCGCTAGGGGGCGTAAAGGCAAACTGCGTTTTCCCCGATATCTCTACTTCTAAAACTCCGATTTGAACATTTTTTTTTTCTTCAGAGGATAGAGCTCCTGATGGAAAATCTTTTGCATACAATTTCTAATTTTTGGTGAAAAACTGTTTGGCCACCAGGAGGCGTAAGTCTTAATTTTCGCTTCTGATGTATTTACAGCAAAATCAGAACTTCTAAAATCTCGATTGAAAAAAAAAACGTTTGTAGACCGATACTACTCACGTCGATAAGCATTTTCGGAATATTTTCTTCTTGAAATAATGCATGTTTTTTTCGCCAGAGAGCGTACATATATATCTTATTTTTATCAATGTCTCTACTTCTGAGAGTCCGATTTCAAAAGTTCCTTCTTTGTTGGATAGTGTTTCCGGTGCGAAATGTTTTTCATGTAATTTCAAAATTTAAGTAATTCATAGACTTTCCGCTAGGGGACGTTAAGGTAAACTCAGATTTGAAAAATGCTTCCTGTATCGCATACAGCTCCTGATGGGAAATGTTTTTCATTTCATTTCTAATATTTGGTAAGGAATCGTTTGGCCACCAGGGAGCATAAGTGTTAATTTCTGCTTGCGATGTATTTGCAGCAAAATCTGAGCTCCTGAAAACTCGTCTAAAAAAAATTCTTTCTTTGACCGATACCACTCACATCGAAAAACCTTTTGGGAATACTTTCTTCTTAAAATAATGCATGCTTTCCCCGCCCGGGGGAATAGATGCATATTTTATATTTGTCGATATCTTTGTTCCTAAGAGTCCGATTTCAAAAATTATCTTTGTTGGAGGGTGTTTCCGCTGCGAAATGTTTTACATATAATTTCAAATTTTTCTTAACGCACAAGTCTGCAACCAGAAGTCGTAAGCTCACGATTCCGTTTATAGCAATATCTGCGGGATTGAAAACCCGATTGAAAAACTTCTTTCTTCAGTCAGATACTACTGTTTTCCATATCGGTTCTCTTGAATAGCTTTGATAAATTTAATTCGCGTCATAACGGATTCAAAAGACGTGCTCATTACACCCGAAAATTCGGTGTCATCTTTCTTGTTTTTCATTTAGCAACTGTTGATAATATGTTTACAAGACAAATTTCTTGATCTTTGATTAAAAAAGTATCTCATACGACAGTCGTAAAAATTCTAAAACAAAACATGCTGCGTACGTTAAAATGAAGGCAAAACCTTTATTCTCTGATGAACATAAACGAAGAAGATTGGACTGGGCCAAAAACGTAATGACATAGTCTGAAAAATGGAAAAGTGTTGCTTTCTCAGATGAGAAAAAAAAATATTTTAGATGGCTCAGATGGAAATGAATGTTACTGGCATGATTTACGGAAGAATCCCAAAGAAGTTTTAGCAGACAAATGTGAGGAGGTAGTGTGATGTTGTGGGAGGCGCTCGGCTATGGTGTTAGATTGGACATTGCCATTATCGATCACCGTATGGCATCCAGAAGTTACTAGGCTACGCTATACAAATATTTAATTCCATTTGGACTTTAATTCCATTTGGACCAGTGGTGTACCTGAAAAACTCGCCCCCCCCCCCCTTCCTTCCGCAAAAAATATCTTCGAGGCCCTTTTGCGAAAATCTATTTGCTTTCAATTACAGATTTTTTTTAATCCCATATTATTCACTAGGTCGTATGGGCATTTTAATAATTCAAATTCTTTGGAGCCTATAGGTATTTTTCGTAAACTAAAATCACTACTGTGAAAACTCAAGTTTTTCCGTGACGAGATTGAAGTCGCGCCCCCTCGCTCCGAAGTAAGTTGCTCTCCTAACTAAGCTACACGGACGGAACGTATCGCTGCAGATTTGTGATCTTGACACGTGCTTTACCTCTGTAGTACGTCACACTACACTTTATTACATGTAACACAAATGTACACGTTGTTATTAAAATGATTGTTCTAGTTCTATGCCAAAACAAAGGATTGCAAAACACTTACGCCAACGTTAATTATGTATATCGTGCGAATTCTATTCTTTTAGAGAAGAAAGCGTGTGTGATTGTGAACACACGCAAAACACGTTATGGCCGTGTGACAGTGTTGAATGACCTTCCGAAATATACGAAAATACAGAGTATAAGTAAGCCAGAAAAAAGTAATAACTAAGAATTGTGTCACAAAAACAGTAAAATTATTTAAATTAGTCACTCTTGAACATAAGAAAATCACTTAATGTGACAATGTTTCGCACACACGTAGTGAAAGTCTTCTTTTGATTCTGTTATAAAAAAAAATGACACTAGTCTGTTTTCTCGTTCCCACGAAGAACACCTTTTAGCTCATTATATTCTGGAGGATACGTAGTTATGTACAAACAGGTTTAATATACAGGGTTACAAGGAAAGTCCTTGATCAGGTCAATATCTCACGAACTATGGCAGTTAGCGATTTACTTCTTGTGCAGTTGTATAGTAAACCCCCTATGGCGCACACAATAGCACCACGAGGGATACTCGCGCCCCCTTTAGGGGGTTGAGTGGGCTATCGCGCCCCCCTTTGAAGATAGGGCAAGAAAGTCAATTACAAACTTGTTCAGTGAGGCAAAAATAGTACAAAAATGTTTTTGTTCCATAACAAAAGATGGAAGGGGACCGGGAATGTGGCCCCAAGAAAATCACAACATTCGGAAGCAACGACAGAGTATTTAGACAAGAACTTATCTAATCTGGTAACTTCTAAGTAAATGAAAGCACAAAGGAAAAGTTTTCCTACAAACATTATCAACAGTTCTTGTTTTGAAATAAAACGCAGTTCCTTGACACATTCAATATCACACTTTGATCCAGTACAATAAAAAATACACTGAAATAAGGAGAAATAGCATAAAGTGGCGAAACACTTATCCAATAGGAAAACTGTATGCACATCTAATTGACTTGCGTATGCGGCAAAGCTTTCGACTTCCGTCACTGGTTCACGAAGTGTTGGCATACCGACCACGCATATCATTTTTGTATACTGACGACGGAGCAGAAAGCACGTTTGAAATCTATGCAAATATGCTTCGAACACAGCGACTGCGGTACCTTTCAGCTTTTTTCGCATTTGGAGAGTCCCCTTCCACCTTTTGTTATGGGACAAAAACATTTATGTACTATATTTGCCTCGCTGAACAAGTTTGTAATTGACTTTTTGGCCCTATCTGCAAAGGGGGGCACGATAGCCTCCTCAGCCCTGCCAAAGGGGGCGAGGGGATGCTACGTGGTGTTATTGTGTGCGCCATAGGGGGTTTCCTATACAACTGCACAAGAAGTAAATCGCTAACTCCCATAGTTCGTGAGATATTGGCCTGATCAAGGACTTTTCTTGTAACCCTGTATAACGCGCCTTATTCTCATTGATATACAGATTTCATATATTCTGATATTTATTCATATTCTAGTAGGTGTACAAATAAATTTTAAAGCGTTTTTTATGTGACGTATACAGTTAATTTACATATCCAACATTCCCCGCGTTGTTGTCATGTGACCGTAAATGGTCCAGAGTATATAATGTGGCACAGAAGTTTGCCCAACAGTCAAACGCACTTGCACATCGGTAGGTGAAAGATGGCGAGCGATACTGCATTTATTCGACACTGCATTCGTTACGAATTTCATCCAGGAAAAAGTGCTGCAAAAGCATGTGCATCGATCTGTGCCTCCCCGGTGGCGCAGTGGTCTAAGCGATGGCCTCTGATCATTCGTCCGAAAGGGGTCCGGGTTCGAATCCCGGTGAGGCATGGATGTTGTGTTTGTCTTAGGGCACTGGCTATCTCCCTTTCCTGGAGCCAGTGACCCTAAATTAGGGACGGGCGACTGCTTATAACCCATTGAGTTGCTCACGGTGGTCGTTAAACCTCCAATTAAACATCGATATGTTTTATTCTGGGGGAGAATCTTGTATCGAAAAGCACGTGAGAGTTTTGGTTTAGACGGTTTAAAGCAGGTGATTTTGATGTTAGCGATCGAGAACATAGCAGCGCCCCGCAGAAGGTTGCACATGATGAGGAACTGCGAGCATTGGTGGATGAAGATTCATCTCAAACGGCAAAAGAACTAGTTGAACAACTGGGGGTAACTTAACAAACCATTTCCGATCATGTACGCGCAATGGGAAAGATTCAGAAGGAAGCAAAATGGGTGTCACATAACCTGAGCCAGAGGATCAAGGATGAGCGTGTCATGAAGTGTTTGAATATGTTGAATAAACAACATAAAGTTTCCTGTAGAAAACCGTTACGAATGATGAAAAGTGAATATGGTACGACAATCTCAAACGCAAAAAACACTGGATAAACCCCGGTGAAGCAACGACTTCGATGCCGAAAAGTAATATTCACTCCAAGAAAGTTCTGCTGTGCATCTCATGGAATATGAAGGGTGTGTTCTATTTTGAACTATTGGAACAGGGTCAGACTGTTACTGCTGATCGCTACAAGCAACAATTGCTGTGATTGAACCAGGAAATCTGTCGGAAACGTCCATTCACAGGCAAAAGATTGCGTCCCGTGAAATTGCTGCATGACAACTCTAGGCCGCATGTCGCGAAATCGGTCAAGGAAACGTTTTTGAAGCTTGGCTGGGAAGTTTTGGAGCACCCGGTGTATAGTCCCGACATTGCCCCTTCAGACTATCATTTGTTCCGATCGATGCAACATCGTGTGTCTGCTATACGGTTCCGGACATGTGACGAAGTGCAAGAATGGGTTGACGACTTCATCGCGTCACACGACGAAGTATTCTTCGTGGCTGGAATCCGTCAGCTGCCCGACCGATGGCAGAAGGTGATAGATAAAGACGGCGCATATTTTGATTCGTAAAGTATTGTTGTTTTCCGTCAAATTACATGTTGCGTTGTCTTAAAACGCTTTAAAACTTATTTGTGCACCTAATATAACTGATATTTATTTACGTTCTCTTGTTAATATACGTACATGTATATGGAACTATCACTGCGGTTGTGAAAAGGGGCCTCAGGTCTTCTGGAATAGCTACTGCACCCAGTTTTTATAAACTTAAGCGAAAATAATTTCTTGAAGATCTTAATTATGTACTGAAAAAAAAAAAAGACTTCTTTTCAATACTTCATTCAATGCTGCCGTCAAAGATTCCTGGCTAATTTCTTTAACCAGTTGCACATGAACTTTCCGCAAAACTTTTGGAAAATACTTCTGGAGCTCTCTTAGCCGTGAGCCCCGCACTGCGGGAGTTGCCTAGGGCTATCAATACGCCCATGAATTGGACCCTTACAAGGTGGAAACAGTTGGATTTTCCAACAAGATAATGCGCCCTGCCATGCTTCTAATTCCACGAAACAGTGGTTTACAAATGAAAAAATAGATGTAATGAACTGGCCGTCTTGGAGCTCAGTCTTAAACATGATGAAAAATATCTGGTCGTATAAGAAACAAAAAAGTTATATTCTTCATCAAGAGAGTTGCAATATATCACTGCTGGGACAAAATCAACGTTTGCACGTTACATGACTTGGTAACAGCAATGCCAAACAGACTTTATTCGCTAATTAAGTCAAATGGAGGTGCCATTAATTATTAATTCAGGAAACATTATTTTCGGCTTTGTAACATCTGATGTGTATATATAATTTCTTTACAGCAAAATGTGCTCGTTAGCTTTATTTTTTGAGGCGTGATCGAATGAAAGCCTTTCGTGCTGCGTCACGTGGACCGGCGCAAGGGGAGCATGATGATGTCACAGCTCGCGTGATAAGCTCAGACCAATGAACAAGCAAGCACGCTTTTATTCTCCTCGCATGTGCGGTTTGTGCTGCAGATCGTTGACAACAATTGAGCCGCGGATGGCTTAGTGGTTAGTGTTTCAGATTATCGATGCTGGGTCCCCAGGTTCTAGCCTGGGCTGATCTTTCAGAGATGGTGTGATTTACTAACAATCGCTGAATATCCGCCGTGCATCGGACGAGCACGTAAAGTGACGGCCCCCAGGCTGGACCCACTGGTTAAATGGGTATCATTTCCTATGTCCTCCCTGAAATTCTCTCACCCATCTATGTGCAATATCGTACTTGTACGGTGGCGCCATCTACTGTACTCTAATCTCACTACAAACTGTTCTGTCAAAAGTCGCTAGACTTGCTCTCATTCCTTCCGTTTCTGTGTCCTGCCCAAAAGGCGATCTCGCTGTAGGTGGCTGGGACCTAAACTCTACTCCCTGTGGACGGAAGTCCTACATGACAATGATCGTTGACAACATGGCTGGTGAGATTTCGAATCCGCCTAAGGTGAATCAGGGAGCGGTGATTCAGTTCCTAACAGCAGAAGGATGTCGACCAGTCGACATTCACCGCAGAATGCAGGCGGTGTGGTGACACATGCGTGTCGAAGACAACAGTGACGGACTGGATGCAAATGTTTCGCGAAGGACGCGGTGTGGTGACACATGCGTGTCGAAGACAACAGTGACGGACTGGATGCAAATGTTTCGCGAAGGACGTGATGAAACGAAAGATCTTCCGCGGCCGAGCCAGGCGCATGTTGTTGCGACAGACGAAGCCATCTCCTAGACTGATGCAGCAATACAGGTGGACCGTCGTCGGAGCTTACGTTTGCTAGCTGAGGAACTCGCTATGTCATTTGGAACAGTTCAAACGGTGGTTACGAAGACACTGCAGTATCGGAAGGTGTGTTAATAATGTATGCCACGGATGCTGACCGACCACCATAAGGAAGAACGCATGGGTTGGAGTTTGAACCACTTGCTGTGTTACGAAGCGGAGGGTGATGAATTTCTGTTGCGTATAGTGGCAGGCGACGAATCGTAGTGCCACCATTTTGAGCAGCCCAGTAAACCAGGGAGCATGCAATGGAAACACCCCGGATCACCAAAACGCAAAAATTCAAGTCACAGGCTTCCGTTGACCGCATTTTTTGACTATGAAGGGCTTTTGTTGGTGGACTTCAAAGAGCCTGTGAAAACACAGTTTTGTCCACGCCGGCCACGGAATACGGGTCACCTCGCTCCGGAGTAAGTCGCTCTCCCAGCTAAGCTACGGACATGTGCTCTCATTGCTATCTACTTTTATCTCATGTGCTTCCTGCGGGGCAGGCATGTCACACACACACACACACACACACACACCGAAAGAGGGCCGGGGGCATGGCTCACGGGTCAGCCAGGACCATGTGTCGCTGTAGGCAGTCATCCGCTGAAGAACGTGCATTTGAGAAACTCCAGACAATTTATTGTGCGGAAGCTTAACATCACACACATTTATTTTTTCGAAGCACTGAAGAAAGGATTCACATTTCTCCTGTCTCGCGGTGTGGAAAGAACACCACACCATTGCGAGAAACCTATCGGCCAGGTCATCCTTGAAGTTCGGGCGCCAATGCGAAAATACAGTTTTGTCCACGCCGGGCATCGAATACGAGTCCCCTCACTCCGGAGTAAGTAGCTCTCCCAACTTAGCTACGCGGACATGTGCTCTCATTGCTATCTGCCTTTATCTCATATGTGTCCTGCGGGGCAGGCATGTCACAAACCTCACGTGAACATCAATGACAACCGCTACAAGGACACGCTGAACAAGCTGCACAAAGCATTAAAGAATAAACGACCCGGCATGTTTTTGCGTGGTGTGATTCTGTTGCACGACAATGCTCGTTCGCATATTGCGAACATTGTGTAGGATGCGTTAGCACAGAAAGGGTGTTGCACCACCCAGCCCATAGCCCATATCTGTCACCCTGTGACTTTTATTTGTTCGAACCCTTAAAAAAAGCGCTAAATGAATAACGATTCCACCCCGATGCAGACGTCATGGCCGCGGTGACCAAATGGTTCACGGAGCAACCAAAGCCTTCTTCGCGGACGCTATCCGCTATCTCCGCAAGCAATGGGATGCGTGTCTGAATGCCTACGGCGACTTCGCCTAACAAACACTGGTGAATTCTTGCTTTCTTATATATTACTTTGTTTTATTCTGCCACACCTGCAAATGTACCTTTTCGTTTGTCTTAATAAAGCCACAGGAACAGGTTTCGTTTGATCACGTCTAATACTTATGTTTAATTATGTAAAAAACATCTTGAAACATTAGCATTCTTCTATAATACAAATTAACTATGCATGAGATGTTTTCACGTTGCAACTATGATTCCATAGGAAGTAATCAAGACAGGAATATTTCTGTGTAATTATAATTTCTTTACACAGGGGTTTATCAAAATAATGAAAACACCGACTTCGACTGGAGTATAGGCAATGCACCGAGTGCAAATCACAGAAACGACGTCATCCGCGATGTCAAAGAATGAGCAGTACGATGTTGGCCATCACGTAGCAGTGTCAACAGTGGTGAAAGTGGGTGCGAATGGTGTCCCCTTAAGAAATTGGTAAGGGAACAGCATTCCCCTAAAAAGTGGTAAACTAAAGTACACAATATTTGACAAAAAAAGTGTGCTCCGGAAGTATACCGAGGAAATTTTAACTCTCAGTTTATTTATAGCTATGAATTCTATTCGTAATTTGTGTGTAAGATTTTTACGTTTGAAAATTTTGTCTCTGATTTTGCAGTTTTCAGAGTTTTTAACCCCAGACAATAAATTTTGGCTTTTGAACTAAAGGCCAGTATAGCCAGAGGAGTTGCTCGCATTCGACTGTTTTGTTTCGTATCGATAGCACGTTATCCCGCAGGGCGGAATGTTGAACTAGTAACAACGTTGCAGGCTTGATTTCTCTCTCTCTCTTCGTTGCTCAGTTCGAGAGTCGTGACCCAATTCACATCCTGTTGGTAGTCGAGGTTCGCCATTCCTCTCTATTCTCCATAGTTCTCATGGTTTCTACAGCCGATAGATTTGTGAGAGTTTTTATTTGACCAATGAATCTGTCTGGGGGACGTCCTCTCGTTCTTTTGCTGTCGACTTACCCCTGAATACAAAGTTTTTCTATACCGTCTGGCCGGTTGATGTGTCGTTGGATTGTCGGAAGAAGTCGGCTTGTATTAGAACAAGGTTAATCAAGTCTACTAAACTTGGTTTTACAATACCAAACTAAAATTCATTCACAGTAACAATTCGATACATAGAAGCTGACCAAGACCGCTCTGGCTTCAGGAAGAGACGGCATCCTGTAATTGTTTAAAGTGGTGTCTAACAGCAGCGGTTTCTTTGGTAACTTAAATTTAGAAATGAACACTCTGAGGTGTTCCTCTCTAAGTTTAAATTACCGGGGTATGTAGCTTTTGTCCTTATGATACTGCATAACGTCGATGAACTGAATATGCTCATTTATTACGATAATTACTATGCATACAATTAGGTAAGAAATCAATTAGTGAATTCAAAACGTTTTCGCGATTTTTTAGCTACGCAATTAAGAAAAATGAAACTCCTTCGGCTGAAGCGGCACCTGCTTTTTGTGGTACAGGCATTTTTAGCTAAATTATAAATTTATCAGAGTTTAGTTTTTATTCATTGTAATATTTTTATATTTTTTATTTATGTGCATGTAAAAGAACACAGACGTATAAAATGTGTGTTTGTGTGAGAGAGAGAGAGAGGTCGAGAGAGAGAGATGGGGGAGAGAGACAGAGAGAATTCACCCAGACTTTAAACACTAAACATTGCGTTCCCCTAAAACAAACCCTCTACTTTCATCAATGGGTGTCACAGTCGCAGGTGAAACAGCTATTGTGGATAATTGAAGGTTTCGGGCGTAAACCATGGTATCCAACATTTTTGTGAAAAAATGAGTTGCGTACGAAAAACAACTGCGGTGGTAATCTGAGCATTTTAGAGTATTTATTATACATTTATGTCAATATATGGTACCATAATACAACTTTCAATATGGTAAATGCAAAGGTTTATATTTTTTTCCTACTTGTAATCTACGTATCTCACAACGACAGAAGTGTTGGTTACCATGGTTTACACCCGAGTCCTTCAATTGTCGACAATGTGAGATCTCAGTGACCTCGATAAAGGTATGATCATTGGTGCGCGTCTTGCTTGCTTCAAGAACTAGAAGGGCAGCAATAGTAGGTGTAACACGAGAAACTGTATCGAAGATTATGACTATCTATTAAACAGGACACGGCGTTGCCTCCAAACGTGCAAATTGTGGACTCCATACGAAGATGTCAGATTGGGATAGGCGAACGGTGGCACGGATTGTGCAACGGAAGCACAAGACCACGGAACTGCAAATAGCAGCACCAGTCGGAATGATCTCGTTTCCGTCATTACAGTTCGTCGGGAACTCCATCGTGCTCGAACTTCAATCCACAAACCTCTGGTTACCAACATCAACGCAACACAACGTGCACTGAGAAAAAAGGTTTGTTTCAAATAAAATAATTTTGTTGAGCTGTTTTGTCGATTTATTTTGTTGCTTTAGCAAAACTCCATCGGAATTGTTTTGTTGGCAACACAAAATTATTTCGTTGGCTATTTTTTGTTAATTCAACTATATGGAGGTGGCATCGACCTGACGACGAAGCGCATGTGATTATGGGGAAATAGCAGACACCCAGGGTCGAAGGGCACCGCCTAAAATTAATGCACCAGTAAAGTGTTGTCATCAGAAAAAAGTTTAGGGACAAAGTGGCCCAGCTACATAACTCTAATTTTTGTTGGAGCAAGAATTTACTGTGTTACGTTAACAATATGGTTGCAGCAACAAAACATTTTATCACGATAACATTACATATTGTTGGGTCAAAGAAATTCCCAAAAATCGACAAAATTATTATTTTTAAATGAACAAAACGTTTTGTCATGATGATAATAAATTTTGTAGAATCAACAATAATTTTCAACAAAATAAATTTGTAAGTTCAACAAACATTTTTGTTGACTGTATATCGACAAAAATTTTTGGTTGATACAACAATTTTTTCCTGAATTAACAAAACGTTTTTCTCAGCGTGTAACGTGGTGCAAAGCACCTAGAAGCTGGAGTGCTAAAGACTGACAACGTGTCATCTGGTTTGATGAATCGTGCTTCACATTGTATCCCACCACTGGTAGATTGCACGTCTGGCGAAAACCTGCAGAAGCGTACCACCCCGACTGTGAAGCTTGGAGATGAATCCGGGATGCTGTGGGGTTCCATATCATGGCATTACTTAGGGCCATTGGTTATTCTGCAGGGTTGTGTCACATGTGCAACATACTAATCCATTTATGGTGCTGCACCCAGAATTGCTGGCTTTGTTCCTTAATGACTTGTCCCTGGTTTCAAGAAGAGAATGCACCCGTGCCCCGTGCATTGCGCGAAACGTGTCACATTGTGGTTTACAGAGCATGAGGATGAGGTGCAGCAGGTACCCTGGTCAGCTCAATCTGCAGATCTCACTATTATTAAACATATGTTGGAATACTAATAACCACAACATCCAACATCACTGGCACTGTTGGGGCATACTTTACAGGAAGAAGGGTCTCACATTCTGTTATAGTATGAGTTCTATAAGTTAATGCAGCCTGCTTGCCATTCCTCTGCTGCATGTGGGTAAAGGACAAAGTATGTCCTGGGCAGACTTCACAGAGAATCATCTACGCATTCGCGTCCCCAAGCTCAAGGAGTCAGCGAAAGACCCCGGAAAAACCGCTGACTACAGCTGGCCGGCAGGACCTGGACTCAAACACCTGACAGAAACATCCGTCTCCTACACTGCAAACAAGCGCATTAACCAATTGTGCCATGCCGGTGGTGAGGTGTGCCCTCAGCTTATTATTTTCATTATACACTGCTGGCCACCCAAAATGCAACACCAAGAAGGACACGAGATAGCAAAGCCAGATTTACTGGACACATAACAACAGATACAAAGATGAAAGGATTGAGCTTACATGCAGGCCCGTGCTACTTGCAGAACACGCAGACATTAATACATAGTTCGTGTGGCCCCCATGGCTGGCAATAACGGCCGCTACACGCCGCGGCATCGAACGAAAGAGGCTTTGGATGTGGGCTTGGGGTAAGTCGGCCCAGGCTGCTTCCACACGTTGCCGCAGTTCACCAGGCGTAGCCGCGGGTGGTGCTTGCCGGGCCACTCGGTTGCCGATCAGCGACCAGACGTTTACGATGGGCAACATATCGAGAAAACAGGCGGGCCACGGCAGCAGTGACACCTGGTGAGCCGTGAAGAATTTTTGCACGATGCGTGCCACGTGCGGGCGCGCATTGCTGTTGAAACGTGGCCGATGGCAGGTCCTGCAGGTAAGGGAGGACTACAGGCTCCAAAACGTCGGAGATGTAGTGGTGGCTGTTTAGTGTACCAGCGATGCGTACCAGAGGGGTGCGGGTGTCATATCCAATTGCGCCCCAAGCCATAACGCCAGGCGACGGACCTATATGGCGATGCATAATGCAGGCGTCATACAGTCTCTCGCCGCGGTGCCGCCACACGCGGATCCGATCATCGTGGTGTTGCAGGCAGAAGCGGGATTCGTCGCAGAAGACAATGTCGTGCCATTCGGTAGTCCAGGTGCGGCGTTCAACGGCCCACTGCCGACGCACTCGCCGGTGGTGTACCGTCAATGGTAATCGGAGCAATGGGCGCCGTGCGACAAGTTTCTGCTCCTGCAAACGACGTCGAACGGTACGTGCTCACACAGGTTGTTGCGCAACACACTCTAATTCCTGCGCTAACGTTCGTGATGTGGCGGTGCGAGCCATCAATGCCCGCCGCACAACATGCCGGTCTTCTCCTTCGGTGGTGTGTCGCGGCTGCGGCAATCGCTCACGTCGGTCGGTCCGTCCGTCCCTCCTGCACCCACCGAATCCATACTCGCCTCACTGTGGCTGGATGTCGTCCCATACGGGCGCGATGTCTCGGTACGATAAACCGCTGTCGCGATAAGCCACTATTCGTCCTCTGTCGAACTCCGAAACGTGCTGGAATGACTGCAGTGTTCTGCGACGAGTCATCAGGAAGCTTTCCACGCACAGATCCGTCAGCACAACACACTTCCACTACTTACACCCCGCCTTCTGTGCACCCTTCTTATAGTGCCTCTTGGTGGCGTGCCGGGCGCACATGATTTGCATATGCCCTGCAATGGTAATCGTTTGCATGTCCTCTTGCGGGTGACGCATGCTGCGAATTTCAGGCCAATTGGATGCTTCCTTCTTGGAATTGCATTTTGGGTGGCCAGCAGTGTATGTATGTTTCGTCTGGCCCTAAAAGCCTTAATTTAAAGTGAGCTATCCAGTACAATTAGTGCATTACATTTACCCTTAGTTTAACATCTATTCAGCCGTACATTTGGAACTTAACATAACAACAAATCTCGCATAACCAAAAAAAGGTTACGCTATAGCCCATGTTAACCCAGGTCCATCGGCTACGACGCTTACAGTTCGCATGGGACTACCGTCATTGGACAGTGGAAGAGTGGGAAAAGGTTGCCTTCTCCGACGAATCGAGGTTTCTGCTCCACAGAAGTGACAGGTGGTGGCGGATACGGCGTCAGACACACACCAGAACCAACACCCGGATACGCTTGTCGGTCAAGTACAGGCGGCAATGGCAGTGTGCGGGTCTGGTGGATGTTTCCATGGTATGACCTGAAACCACTGGTACCACTGGATTGGTCCCTGAACGCCAATGGCTACCTTCCCATTTTCGCTGACTACATGCATCTCTTCATGTTGGACGTTTACCCTGGTGGTGATAGGGTCTACCAACAGAACAATGCGCCGTGTCACTTCGCTAATGGGGTGCGTGACTGGTTCCAGGAACACGACAGCGATGTCTGCGTTCTGCCTTGGCCGGTGAAATAGCGCGACCTCAATCCCATAGAGCATTTGTGGGACTATTTGGATCGACAGATTAGACGTGTCGACCCACAACCACGTCATCTCCGGGACCTCCGTGCTCTGCTGCAGTCTGAATCGTGTGCCTCGGACAACCTTCCAGGGCCTCATTGTGGCCATGCCACACCGTCTTGCCGCTGTTATCCGGGCCAAATGTGATTATTCCCATTGTTAGGTAGGTCGTCATGTTATTCTGATACGATTGTATACATTGCGGTATTTCAACGTACGAATCGCTGTACCCACAGCATAACAATATGATCTGCTTTAAAGGAATGAGTTATGCTGTTTGACAGTTGACTTCAAAGATGCATTTATCCATATTAATGTCGTGAATTTGTTCAATGGTTGTCTCAGGGGACGACTAATGCTGTAATAATGCATGGAAATACACGAATTGTTAAGGAGACTTCTTTTAATATCTAATCTTTCTTATTTTGGAAACTATCCGCATTGAAGAGTATTTGGAATGAATTAAATGGGTCGTAAACACATGAAAAGGAGCAAAATCGTCTTGAAAAACGACATTTCTAGAGTTACAGCCGTTCGTGCCTTCATGAATATTCTACGGCAAGCACGAAATGATTATTCAGGATGTCCTGTAATACGGTTGAGAACTTTACTCCGTGAAATGAAGCATTAATAAGAAAGCTCGGTAGATTTCGTTTCAATGTTTATGATGATTTATTGTTATCAGATTAGAGACACAAGCGTATTTAGCAATTCAAAGTTACCCCTCTCAACACGAATGCGAGCAGGATACCGATGCTTGCTTTGCCTTCGGCAAAAATATCTGGAAGACTACACAAATAGATGCTGACAAAATAAATTGAGTTTTCTTTGCAATTTTATCTTCTAATAGTTTGATGTGTTTGTTTTATCTGCCTAAAGAGAAGAGAAAACTTTTATTTAACTTACCATAATAAGAATTTCCCAACACTGAACGAAAAGAAAAAGACGCATTTAATTTAATAAAATCTTCCGGAATTTTGAGCAAGTAAAGTGTGCCTAAAGGAAATATTTTGAATTTATTTTCCGATATATATAGTTCCCTGTTTTTTTTACTTTTTTCGAAGTTAAATTATTCAAATGTTTCAACGAAGCTGTGCTTCTCGTATTTAAAATTGATGCGCGTCTTTTTTTTTTTTTTAACGCGATGATTATTCAAAAAGTCATTTTATTGAATGATTTGTATTTTTTTTTTTTTTTTTTGGTTTCCACAATACTTTGAGCATGTTTATGAATGAACAAAAAAGAGATACTGGTGTTTAATCTCCGTGTTTCACATCGACGGGAACAGACTTCTGGTGCCACAGCCACAGACAGATAGTCTGTCACTGTGGCGTCACAAATTAAATTCACCAAGTGTTTCGGAAAAGAAAAAAAAATTGAGAAAGTACCCTGGTACTCTTTGTAGATCACTTATGCTATGCATCTTTCGCATGCCAAGATCTTTGTGGGTGCGAAATAAAACCAGGGACTGGAGACTATGCCACGATGAGCCATTACATTATGACCACTCCACACAGTTTAGAGAAATTAACTCGTCTGGAGACAGAACGGGGACACAGGTGAAGTTCACAGAGCATAGAACGCGAGGACCAGCTTTCGGTTAGTAGAGTGTTCGGAGTCATAATGGGAAAAGCTGCCGATTTATCGGAGTTCGTTAAAGGACAAATTGTATGACACGACGCCTCGGAACTACGATCTCAGAAACGGCGCAGATTGTGGGTTGTTCAGGTGTCGCTGCAGTGAGTACGTATCAAAAGTGGCGCACACATGGCCAAACGACGAACCTTCGTCCAGCCGTGTGTGGTCCGCAGATCATTGTTGCCAGAGGGGAGCGGAGATGTCGCGCATTGTTCACGGCGATCACAGGGCCACAGTGTGACATGTCACCCGCAGCTACATCAGTAGCAGTGTTTCTTTCAGGCATACATCCAGGGAAGCGAAGCCCTCCCAGAAATGATCCCCCCTCCCGAGACATTTTAGATTAGCCAACCAAATTTTTATAAATTCAAGCTATGATGGAAAAGGAAGTTTCGTTTCTTTTTATGCTACAAATATTTCTCCAATTATATTTTTTTAAATATTTGTTCAAATGGTACCAGTTATAGTTTATTTTATTAAAAAGTGTATTACGACGCATAATATTCTTCAAAATATAATAAGTAGACTATTCATACCTAATTGTCTGGGAATCGTGATTCAGGAACAAAAGTGCGCTGACTGCATTTTAATACATAAAAATTTAAAAATTTCAAGCCAGCATACCCCCTATCCCCTCCTTCAGCTGAAAAAAGTTTGTTATTCCTGAAATGTTTGAAGAAGTAATTACCATATCAGGGATGTATATAGAATTTTTCTTCGGGGGGGCGGGACGAAATAAAGGATGTTTTTGAAATCCACCATCTGGAACAAAATTAAAGTTATTGAATGAAAATTGAAGAAAAATTAAACCTTTTTTTCTAATGTAAGTTGATACATTTTTATAAAATTAAGGCATTTTTTTTCTAATGTAAGTCGCATTTTAACCAAAAAAAAAAAAAAAAGAAAAAACAATGAACCATTTTCTGGGGGAGGGGCAAGGCCCCCTCTAAATGCACCCCTGTGCTAGATATATGTTAATTACTTCTATATATATAAATATAGTAGTTAAAATTATTTATTTAAACTTGCCCCCTCTAAGGTTTCATTTGCCCCCCACGGCCAAAACGTCCTGAAAGAAACACTGATCAGTGGTGATCAGGGCAATGTTTCACAGCACACAGTTCATCGCACCCTTCTGCGCATGGGCCTGCGTAGCCGACGACCCAGCCGGGTCCCCATGCTCACTGCACGTTATAGACAACAACGCATGAAATGAGCCCAAGATCATCGAGATTGGACCATGGATGATTGGAAGAAAGTGGCCTGGTCTGACAAATCAAAATTCCTGGTGCATCACGTAGACGGCCGCGCGCGGATAAGCCAATTACGAACAGAGGCTATGGCACCTGGATGCACTGTTGGGCGGAAACAGGCCGGCGGCGGCGGTGTCATGCTGTGGGCGATGTGTTCTTGGGACACTTTAGGCCCCATTATCCCAACAGCACAATCCTCAACAGCTGTCAGGTAACGGAACATCGTTGCGGACCAAGTTCACCTATTCATGGCAACTGCGTTCCCTGCTGGTGATGGTCATTACCAAAAGGATAAAGCGCCATGCCACACTGCCAGAATCGTCAAGGAGTGGTTCGAGGAACATGCTAGTGACTTTCTGTTAATGCCCTGGCCTCGAAATTCACCTGACATGAATCCAATCGAACATTTGTGGTTCGACTTGGAAAAGTGGGTTCTCGCTAAATCACCACCACCCAGAAATGTACGGGAACTGGAGAACCTGCTGTTGACACTATGGTTCCAGATACCCCAGGTTACTTAACGCTACCTCATCGAATCGATGCCTCGCCGAGTGACCCCTGTTTTGCGGACTAAAGAGGATCCTATAGCTTATTAGGTAGGTGGTCATAATGTAATAGCTCATCGGTGTACATTTATTTACGTGCAACGCATTGCACTTATTCGCGTGTCTCACAACCACACCATCCGGTACACACTAAGTGGAATTAAATCATAACAACAAACAATAAAGTTTACTAATTCCTGACAATGAGCGGTACTTAGCTAGGTGGATTAATTAATGTCATTGTCGTAAAACTAATGAAAAGACTTACGCTATAGAGATCTGCATGGGCCTTATTTGGTGAACCTGGCCGGTCCAGGCCGGTGCGTATAAGGTCCGACCCGTCAATTGCAGCTATTATTTAGGCCCGGCTCGGCCCATCATGTGTCATTTTGTATTATTTTGTCTTTCTATTGTATTTTATTAAATCGTGAAAATTAAATAATGAAATGAGATATCATTGAAAATATTTAGTTGAATGTAAGCCTAAGAATACGAGGGAGGATCGAAAAGTAACGCACAGCAATTTTTTCCTCTTTGCAGGTTGCAGTTTTGCAGACAACGGGTTTGGATACCAAGCTAGAGACCGGTTTGGTTGGATCAGGTGTCGCTATGTTGGAAGACAGTGTGAAGGACGGCACAAAGATGTCGCGTTTGTTAGCGTCGTCTACGAATGAAGAGCAACGCGGTGCAGTCCAATTTTTGTGGGTTAAATGGAAAACTCCGACGGAAATTCACCAAGAAATGGTCGAAGTGTATGGTGGTGATTACCTGGACCGCAGCAACATCTCCAGATGGTGCAGTTTCTCTGCAGGGGGTCATGGTAACCTTACCAATTCGCCACGTTCCGGTCGACCTGTAACCGCGTAATCACCTGCTACTCTGTGAGAGGCATTGAACAGGCAATTCTGAGTGACCGGCGGATCCATCAGCGCACATTGGCACGGAAGTTCAATATTTCGTACTGTATAGCGTACGATATTGTGCATGACAAATTGCAATTTCGTAAGGTCAGTGCTCGATGGGTGCCCAAGAACTTGACAGACGACCAGAAGGGACATCGAATTATGTCCTCCTTGGACCACTTGATGCGTTATGCAAAAGAAGGACATGAATTTCTGGCAGGTGTAGTGACGGACGATGAGTCCTGGCCGTACCACTGCACTGCCGAAACAAAGAAGGCCAGTATGGTGTGCAAACATTCCGACTCCCCGCCACCAAAATTATTCAGAGTAATCCAATCTGCACAAAAAAGTCCTCGTGACGATGTTCTGGGACATGCATGGCGTTCTCCTGGTGGAATTTCATCCAACAGGAACCAATGTGAATGCCAAAACCTATTGAAAAACATTGAAAACGTTGCATCGTGCCCTTCGTGACAAAAGACCCAACATAGACTCGGTAAATGTCCGACTGCTTCACGACAACGCTCGATTACATGTTGCACAACACGTTCATGACATAATTGCGCAATTTGGCTGGCATATGCTCCAGCACCTACCATACAGTCTGGACCTGGCTCCTTCGGACTTTCATCTGATTGGTCCCTTGAAAAGATTCCTGGGCGGCCAACGCTTTTGTTCGGCTGACGATATCAAATCGGTTTTCCGCAGGTGGCTACACGCGCGGAAAACGAACTTTAGGTATACTAAAACTGGTACCACGCTGAGCTAAATGTCTCAAGCGTCTCGGTTCTTATGTTGAAAAATAGCTAAGAAATATCGTTTCCCTATGTATATGTTTTGTTTTGTCTATCTATTAAACTGTTGCCAAAAAAAAAACAAAAAACAAGAAAGATGACACCGAATTTTCGGGTGTAATAAGCACGTCTTTTGAATCCGTTCTGACGCAAATTAAATTTATCAAAGCTATTAAAAGTCAATGGAGCCTGTATGGAAAACAATAGTATCTGACGGAAGGAAGAAGTTTTTCAATCGGGATTTTTAATCTCTCAGATATTGCTGTAAACGGAATCGTGAGCTTATGCCCTTTGGTTGCAGACTTTTGTGCGTTAAGAAAAACATGAATTTATATAAGAAACATTTCACACCGGAAACGCTCTCCAACATAGAAATAATTTTTCAAATGGGACTCATAGAAACAGAGATATCGACAAAAATAAGATGTGACTTTACGTCCCCTGGTGGGAAAACCATGCATTATTTTAGGAAGAAAGTATTCTCAAAAGGATTTTCCATATGAGCGGTATCGGTCCAAGAAAAACAAAATTTAGTCGAGTTTTCAGAAGCCTAGATTTTGCTACAAATACATCAGAAGCAGAAATTAACACTTATGCCCCCCTGGTGGCCAAACTATTCTTTACCAAGCATTAGAAATTATGAGAAAAATATTTTCCATCAGGTCTTGTATGCGATACAGGAAGAATTTTTCAAATCGAAGTTTTAGAAGCAGAAATAACACAGAAAACGCAATTTGCCTTTGTGCCCCCTAGCGGAAAGTCTATGATTTACTTGAAAATTTTGAATTTATAGGAAAAACATTTCGCATCGAAAACGCTATCCAACAAAGAAGAAATTTTCCAAATCGGACTCCTTGAAGTAGAGATATTGACTAAAAAACACGATGTACATCTACGTCCCTGGCGTAGAAACCATGCATTATTTCAAGAAGAAAATGTTCCTAAAAGGTTTGTCGACATGAGTAGTATCGGTCAACAAATGACTTTTTTTTTCAGTCGAGATTTTAGAAGCTCATATTTTGCTGCAAATACATCAGAAGCGGAAATTAAGACTTACGCGCCCTGGTGGCCAAACAATTTTTTATAAAAAATTAAAATTATGTGCAAAGGATTTCCCACCCGGGCTGTATCCGGTGCAGAAACAATTTTTCAAATAGGAGATTTAGAAGCAGAGATGTAGGGGGAAAGTAATTTACCTTTACGCCCCCTAGCGGAAAGTCTATGAATTACTTGAAAATTTTCAAATTTTATGAAAAACATGTCACACTAGAAACACTATCCAACAAAGGAGGAATTTTTCAAATCGGACTCCTAAAAGTAGAGATATTGACAAAAATAAGATATACATCTACGCCCCCTGGCGTAGAAACAATGCATTATTTTAAGAAGAAAATGTTTCTAAACGGTTTATCGACATGAGTACTATCGGTCTACAAACGACGTTTTTTTTCAATCGAGATTTTAGAGGCTCATATTTTGCTGCAAATACATCAGAAGCGGAAATTAAGATTTACGCCCCTGGTGGCCAAACCATTTTTAAAAAAAATAGAAATTATGTGCAAAGGATTTCCCATCAGGAGCTGTATCCGATGTAGAAAGAATTTTTAAAATCGGAGATTTAGAAGCAGAGATATAGGGGAGACGCAATTTACCTCTAAGCTCCCTAGCGGAAAGTCTATGAATTACTTGAAAATTTTGAAATTATATGAAAAACATGTCACACTGAAAACACTATCCAACAAAGAAGAAATTTTTCAAATCGGATTTCTAGACGTAGAGATATTGACGAAAATAAGATATACATCAACGCCCCCTGGCGGAGAAACGGTGAAATATTTTAAGAAGAAAATATTCCGAAAAGGTTTATCGATGTGAGTGGCATCAGTCAACGAAAGAATTTCTTCAATCGATATTTTAGAAGCTCAGATTTTATGGCAAATACATCAGAAGCAAAAATTAACACTTGCCCCCTGGTGGGAAAAGTGTTCCTTACCAAAAATTTGAAATTATATGCAAAAGATTTTCCATCACAAGGTGCATCCGCTGAAGAAAAAAATTTCAAATCGGAGTTTTGTAAGAAGAGTTATCGGGAAAAATTTAATTTACTTTTACACTCCCTAGCGGAAAATCTATGAGTTATTTGAAAAAGTAACTATATCTAAAATACTCTTCGACATAAATGGAATCGAAAGATAAAAGATTTTTTTTCAATCGGATGATTAGAAGCAAAAATATGGAATAAAACGTATTTTTGAATTCGACATCATCTGCATTTACGCCCTCTGGCGGCGAAATTGTACATCGTAAAAAAAAAGAAAACGAAATAAAAGATCATCATTCGCATATTTCAAGCTTCCCAATGCAAAAAGAATTTTTCAAATCGGACTAATAGTTGCAGAGGTACCGTGGGGACGGACGGACAAACCGATAACATGAGCACGATCTTTTTTTTACGAAAGACATGCTAATAATGTGCGTTACTTTTTGATACGCCCTCGCATTAACTAAACTTCAGCAATTATCGAAGAATATAACCTTTAAAGAGAAAAAAATAGACTAAGCGCATTCAAAATCTCCCTTTCTCTGAACTAGCAGGCGGTAACTCTACAAAAGTCAATCCCTATATGGATTAGGGGTAGGAGAAACAATCGATGTCGTCCCTCTCTCTTACACACACACACTTGCTCTTGGTAAAATCTTTTTGTTGTCAATAAGCCCCAAAGGGTTTTTACCATCTTAATAAGTACATATGGTAAAAATACCGTGAGTGCCTCTCCTCGCTTCTGTGATTACGTCCTGGGCTATATCATGGAAGTAAGAAAAGCCAGCAAAACAGTTAAACAGACCAGTAAATCGGGAAACACGACTTCCTTCTTTCTTAACCATTGCGATAAAAAGAATGGGTCTACTTGGCCGGGCCGGGACGGGCCGTAAGTGTCTGAGAAAAAGCCCGGCCCAGCCCGTTGCTTTGTTCTCTAAACTAAAAAATCTCAATCCGGCCCGTGAAGACCTCTAGTACGCGAGTCACAAAAGTAAATATTTACTAAACTATAGCAGTGACAATAGTAAATATTTCGACTGTTTAGTTTCTCAAAAAACAATATTTATTTTCATTATTATTATTATTATTATTATTATATACAACGATGAGCCATTACATCATGACAGCCTACCTAATAAGCTGTAGGACCCCCTTTAGCCTGCAAAACTACAGCCACTCGGCGAGGTATCGATTCAATGAGGTGGCGATACGTATTCTGGGGTATCTGGTACCATAATGTCAACAGCAGGTCCTCCAGTCCCCATACATTTCGGAGTGTTGGTCATTTAGCGCGAACCCGCTTTTCCAAGCCGAACCACAAATGTTCGATTGGGTTCAAGTCAGGTGAATTTGGGGGCCAGTGCATTAACAGAAAGTCACCAGTATGTTCCTCGAACCACTCAATGACGATTCTGGCAGTGTGGCACGGCGCATTATCCTTTTGGTAATGGCCATCACCAGCAGTGAACACAGTTGCCATGAATGTGTGAACTTGGTCCGCAACGATGTTCAGATATCTGAGAGCTGTCAGGAATTGTGCTGTTGGGATAATGGGGCCTAAAGTGTCACAAGAAAACATCTCACACAGCATAACACAGCCGCCGGCTTGTTTCCGCCCAACAGTGCATCCAGGATGCCATAGCCTCCGTTGGTAATCGGCGTATCTGCGCTCGGCCGTCTACATGATGCACCAGGAATTTTGATTCGTCTGACCACACTGTAAAAAATTGCCGTGAATTGTCGGTGTTTCAACCGTATTAAAACGGTTTACGGATCGTAAGCACGCCAACGGGCGATGAACCGTAAATTTTCGGTAGATAAACTACATGTTCCCGGAATTTAAACTGTTTTAACCATTACGGTATAATACCTGTTTTTTTTACGTGCTGTCGAATGGCAACATCTCACTGGCCGCCATATTGGCATGAAGCGATGGAAGTCTCTACGTGAAGTAAAGGTAACTCGTGGCGTGTGACTATGTTGCCGATAGTTAAGCACCGCAGCATTTATTTTCGGTAAGTATTTTTTTTGTGTGTGTGTAAGTTACAGTGCATTATGATGAGAATGTTGGTATTAAGTGGTTTTGGTAACATCTGACAGGCATAAGAATTGAAACAAGTCTGATTTTTATTTCATGTATTTCGTTCAAATTATTTATTAGGCCGCACAAGTTAAGTAAACGAATGCAGTAGATAACTAGTTTTCCTCGCTTTTCCTGTGACTAGGGTGACAATTAGTTTTGGAGAACGAATATACAAATTGTATAATGGTCAATTTCGCCCAGACCACGTTGGGGCCAGGAAATTTTTATTTAGCACACAATCGTAGGTGCTAAAAATTCTAACACCATGCTTCCTACATCTTTTATGTATATATATATATATGTGTGTGTGTTAAGGTCTTGTAAAGTACTTCTTATGTGTTTGCAGACATAAAGAGATGTATTATTTTTAATATTTGTTCCTAAAGAAATGCAAACATTGAATCAAGTATAGATAGCAAAAATTAGAAATGAATGCATAAAAACAGAAATTCACACCTAGTTCAGGAGTTTGTCTTTAAAATGTCTGTTTGAAGATGTTGAAACATTTTTTTCTGCAAACCAACACATTGAAGAAATCTCGTGTGAGCAGTGTGTGTACCTCATCTGTGGTAAGATAGAAATTTGTCAGAACCATTCAATTTCTTAAAAATTAGGTGAAATATATCAATTCAATACACAGGTATTTGTGTAGTAATAACTGCCAGTGTTTTCTGTAAAACTACAAAAAAATGACAGAAATATCACTTACTCATAACTCAAGACATTTCTGTGTGTATGCTCCATCTGTGGCAAGACTGAAATTTATCGGAGCCATTCAATTTCTTAAAAATTAGGTGAAATGTTTCGACACACCTGTCTTTGTGCTTAACTGCCAGTGTTTTTGTAAAATTACAAAAAAATGACAGAAATATCAAACAACACATTACTCGACATATGTGAGGTAAACTAACAATGCTCTTAATAGCAGTAGCAATATGTCTACTTTATTTATAAAATGAGTACCCAAAACGGTTTCTTTCAGTGTAAACCCAGTTGTGTAGAAAGTTTACAAACGTGTCACGCAACTCAGTAATTACATTAGAACTGCTAAGTGAGCTAAGAAAATCGCTTCAACTGTACTGTGTGTAGAATATAAACATTGCTAGTATACCCCAAAAGTGCCCCAAAACCCAAAATCTTTTCAAATGTAAACATATTTTACAAAAATTTTATACTAAAAGAACACGAACATTGAATCAAATATAGACAACAAAAATTAGAAATGAATGCACAAAAACAGAAGTTAACACATAGTTCAGGAGTTTAAGTTCATCTTTAAAATGTCTTTTTCCTTGCTTTGAGGTTTGCGAAGGAGTGCACAACATTGTCGAACGATAACTGCTTGGCAATATCATGTACTAATGACATGATAGCCAGACCATTAAGTCTTTGTTGAAGCACTGTCTTGCCGCCCCGGTGGCGCAGCGATGGCCTCTGATCATTCGTCCGAACGGGGTCTGGGGTCGAATCCCGGTGAGGCATGGATGTTGTGTTTGTCTTATGGCGCTGGCTCTCTCCCTTCCCTGGAACCAGTGACCCTAAATTAGGGACGGGCGACTGCTTATAGCCCATTGAGTTGCTCACGGTGGTCGTTAAACCTCCAATAAAAAAAAAAAAAGCACCGTCTATCGCAAGTTATTTTTTACCAATGCCATTTTTAAAAAAGAACGCACTACTTGACAGTTGGTTATTGGTGCAGTAAAACCTTCTTAACGGACACTCCCGAATAGCAGACACCTCCACTTAACGGACAGTTTTGTAGTCCCCAAAGTATAGGCGGTTCTGTGTTTTTACCTCTGAAAAGCGGACAGCGATTTCAGTCAAAAAAGCTAAAAATGCGTTCACTGAAGGGAAAAAGGTATGCAAAATTGTATAGCAATGCCAAGCACACTGTATTGAAATCATTTCTAGCTATTGTTTACCCTCTATTTCACGTTAATGCTCTCCATGCCGTCACTTGAGTAACCTCCGCAATCAAAGACTAACCGCAGTCCGTTAATCGTTTCCAAAAAGCAGGGTTTGTCTCGGTAGACAAAGAGTATGTACTGTCAATGCAGATGATCTGCGCTCGATTTCTGAACTCGTGACTTGTTTAAACTGTGAGGGAAATGAAATGATTTTATTACAGTTGATGATGAACTGTGTTTTGAACAGACGATAGATGCAAGATTTCATTTCTTCACACACACCCAACAAGAACGACATGGTCGAAGAGACAGCGAAGTTCCTCAAGAAGAGGCAGTGGACTGAGCTGCAGAAAAGGTGTGCGACATTAAGAACTTCACAGCCGCAAAAAAATTTACTGAAAAACTTCAAATTTTTTTTATTAGCAAAAGTAATTGTTAGGGACTAACACTTTTGATGAATTTGAAAATTCATATTGAAAAAGGGGCTGTAAACGGTGAAAGAAAAAATCAAACACTGTTGTCAGATTTTTTTTTTTTTTTTTGAAGGAAGGATGCTAACAGATAAATTGATGAATTAGCTGTAAGTACTTTATCTAAGTTTTAAAACATTGGTTAATCAAAAACATGCATTGAATTACGTATATACATATGTACGCAAATTGCATTTTCTCTCATGTTTGAAAAACTCAAATATTTAAGTTACTATCTACATATATTCAATTGTGTACATATATTCAATTTCGTGTCTAGTATTACTAATGTGGTTTCGGAATTTATTACTACATAAATATGAACATATAAAGTATGTATATTTATAGATGTAACTTTATTTTTAACAGCAAAAGAATACCGGCCACAAAGTTCGTATTGCGCGATGGCTTTAGTAGACGGTCGTGTACCTCCCAATAGCGGACAGATTATCCGGTCCAGAGGTGTCTGCTATTCAGAGGTTTTACTGTATTACCAAATATAGTTTCAATATAGTGAATAAATTTAGGAAAACAATCAAATTATTATACATATCAATAACTCATCAATAATCACATTAAATGTTTCTACTTCAAATTGTTTCATTACGGCTATTGTCATCTGTATATTTTTATTTGATCTTGATTTGACAAAACTTCGAGGAGATTTTTCACTTAATGTTTTAGCCATTTCTTCATATTTTTCAAAATTATTTAGTACTAACTTTATCGCATCTTTCCAAAATATCATGCCAAAGAGCACACATGAAAACATTCGAATTTCATAAACTTTTTTGTAAGGATTTTGCTTTCTGCCGAGGTTCTAGTTTTTTTTTTATTAAATTCTCAGATACAATATCTGGGGCACTAAAAATATTGTCATAGTCGGTGAACACTGAACAGTGCTCTTACTCATTAATAATGACCATACCATCTAGTCTTACTCAAGCTTTTTAAGTGAAATAATTTATTATTCATAGTTTGGTTCAAATTACTGGAAAATATGGCCCATTTATGAGGGGAACTTGAGAGAAAAAAACATAGCAATGTCTGTAGGTAGGAAAAAAGATTTGGGGCCTCCAGACAATGGAAGCTGTAAATTTAATATGAATAACTGAAATTATTTCTTCGATTTACGCTTTTTGGAACTTTTTACCCACATGAAGTTTTCAGCCCTCAATAAAATGGGTGTTGGCACACTCATTTTGTTGGGGACCAAAAACTTACGAAAAATCCAGGCCCCTGTCAGACTATGAAGTGTGCCCCTGAACTGACCGTGGCCCTTTAGCCCCTTCCCCCTTTAATCTGTCTGATCTTTTCTGTCCCAGCTGCTATCATTTATCAATGTAATCCATTAAAAATTTCATGTGCTGGTTTTTGTGTTAAAATTTGCCCTTTCATCCTAATTTTTTTACAGTCTGTGATGGGCTTAAATTTTATTAAATGCTGGGATGGTAAATAATATTAACTGCTGGGATGCCATCTCGCCCAACTTCGAACACTGATTTTTATAAGTGGTCAAATTTTAATTTTGTTTCTGTAAAAACATAGCAATTGTTACTCAGGGTTGGAGTCTTCATTGTTTTCCAGCCAATAGCTATCAAATATTTGCCTGGCAAATTCCCTTTTTCAGGCAGAGTTGCCATTGTGTTTCAAGCTTAAATTTAAGAAATTCCTTAGTCAAACTCCGCATTAGCACCAATGCTAAACATAATTGTGACTCCCCTTAACCCTGTTTGCTTAATATATACACTGAGTGGCCACTTTATTATGACCACCCCCTCAGTACTTCATTGGGTCAGCTTTTGCCTTTAATACTGTGTCGATTCTTCGTGGCATGGACTCCACGAGATGTTGATAGGTGGTTTGTGGAATCTGAGACCATGCTTGATGAATAGCACTTTCCAGGAGTGTTAGATTGCAGGGTTGTGGATCCAGCTGTCTGATGGCTCGTTCAACTTCATCCCACAAATTCTCAATGGGGTTGAGATCTGCAGATTGTGGGGGCCACCTAAGCAAAGTAAACTCCCCAGCATGTTCCTTAAACCAATCCTGTACAATACGAGCACTATGGCAAGACGCATTATCTTGTTGAAAATAGCCATCGCCATTGGGATAAACCATCCACATGACAGGATGCACTTGGTCCACAACGATGTTTAGATATGATGTGCCAGTCAGACGTTGATCAACACGAATTAAAGGGCCCAAAGCATGTCAGGAAAAATTCCCTAAACCATAACGTTGCCTCCACCAGCTTGAAGGGTTGTAGCAATGCCTTTGGGGTCCATGCTTTCGTGCTTTTTCAGCCAAATTCTCACCCGGCCATCGCCATGGTGCAACTGAAAACGTGATTCATCGGATCACATAATTTGTTTCCAATTATAGACTGTCCAATCCTTGTGCGAACTGGAGATGTTTTCTCTTGTTAACTGCAGACAGCAAAGGTGTTCGAACAGGCCCTCGGCTGCCATATCTCATCCGATACAGTGTACGGCGAACAGTGCTTACAGAGATCATTTGAGGGGATCCTTGATTAAGATGGTCTGTAATTTGCTGCACTGTTGCCCTTCTGTTGTCTGTTACCAGACACTCCGTTTCGCCCGAGCAGTCACTAGTCGATAACGACCACACGTTGCACGTAGAGACCCAGTTTTTTGGCTGACAGTCCAGTCTTTAAACACTTTAACAACAGTTGCTCTGGAACATTTCACAAATGCGGCGGTTTCGGTGATACTCGCTCCATGGCTCCGAGCTCCTACAATCATTCCACGTTGAAAGTCCGTCAAATCGCATTTTTTACCCATCTCGTCACCTAAAAATCACTTCTACTACTGTCGCAAGCACTAAGCTTTCCCTTTTTATACTAGCCTCGCTCTCTGGCTGTAATAGCATGCAGCCATAGCTTATTTGCTTAAAACTCTCAGGTGGTCATAATAAAGTGGGCACTCAGTGTATACGTATAAAAATACTCAACCTTTCCGTGCAGGGAGAGAAATAACTGTTTTTTGGGGGGAGCAATTTTTCTCCTCAGATTTAGCGTTGCAGAGCAATTGAGTAATTACATGGAGCACTTTTCCAACTTACTTTTATTTAAATCATTAATTTATTATAAAAAATTACTAGCTCACCTTTCAATATCTGTCAATAATACTGTAATCAATAGCACAAAGAAAAATCTAAAAATATTTTAGTAGATATGGAAAATCATAGACTGCTGTCTGACTTAGACCACATCATCACTGCAAAGTGGGGCTACATGAGGAAGCTTTTTCTAGCTGAAAGCAAACACGATTAAGTTATGAATAGAATTTTATTTTTAATGCGTAAGCAAAATCGTATACAATGACTCATTAGTGGAGAAAATCCACGTAATGATTGTGGGATCTGGGTATGATTCCCTTCCACAACTTAACAGGGTCAATAACGTGTATGCTACGTGAAAAAATCCCAGTAAAGAAAAGGAAGGTCCCTTGCAATCAGGAAGAAGAGATCACAGGTTGAACATTTTTATATACGTCTTTTTAGGCCTAATTTTTTTTTTTTTTAGATACTAGGGGGCTGCACTATGAACCATCCCTGTGAAAAACTGAACTTAAATGAGTACCGCAATGCTAAACTTGATACAAGGTACACTGTTCAAACCCAGAAGATGGAATTGTAAAATATGAATAAGAAATGGCAGCGATCGGTATGAAAACATCACCAGCGTGTAGAAAATGATGCACTGAATAAGATATGACAAAAAAGAGCGTTGGAGATAGGCCCAGAAATATGCATAGACTGCAGTTTATCATTACAGACAATAGCGTTTTGCCATACCCTACTTTTTTTAAAATAGAGATATTAATGGAAATGTTCATATTAAACTTTAAATAAGGTTTTGTGATTCAAATATGAGTTTGATATATGAGAAGATGGAATTGTAAAATATACATAAAAAATTACATATAACCTTTCATCGGTAACTGCTATTTTTGCATCACAAAGCTTGAAGCGATACTACATATTTTTTCCCCTGTTCCAGTGTCAATCGTGCAAGTTTCAGGAATTCTGTTGTTACTGTAATTTGTCATCATTCTCTTGCTGCCAAGAACAAACATCTTGCTTTAATGATTGATGATTGGGTGTTTTGTAATCCCTACCAGGCACTACTTATGCTACACAAAGAGCTAAATATGCCAGATGATTTAAGCCTCAAGCAATGGGGGTTACACATGTTTATAACCAGTGCTGTATTTGAATGGGGCAACCGGGCTACAGCCAGAGGTGAATTTTCCCACTGATTTGTGCAATTATACGACTGCACAATTTGGTAAAAATTAAACATTATTATTTTGCAGTACTATATTTATAACCAAACAATAGATATAAGTCCTGTGGTATGCAGTTTGATATTTCTTGATCTTTATTTGAAAAATGCTGTAGCTTGTCACCTCAGCCGAACACCTGCGGTTCGTTTCCTTTCCATTGCTAACAAAATTCCAATACTGTGAGTGGAGGGGGGGGTCAAAGATACAAGTTCAGGTTTGAACATAGATACCACCTCTGTCATGATTACGTTCGTTTTAAAATTTCATAAATAATAAACAATAATAAAAATAAAGGCACTTTTTAAAGATTTTATCAAAATAAAATACCAAAATTTGATTTTTGAATCATCTAAAAATTGTTAACAAAATATCAATATACACTGGCGGAAAGTGAAAAAAGAACACCAAGAAGGAGACGTCTGATACCAACAAAATTTATACAGCATAATAACGGAATACAGAGGATAGCGTGATCAAAACATTATAGCAAACTACAGCTGTATTTGCTGGTAAACTGAAAAATAACATTTCCATGTAACATGGTTAGTACGAGGTTGAACCGCCAACTACTGCGTCACACTGTGCGATTCTGGCATGGAGTCTGTCGTACAGATGTTAGATTTAAGTTTGGGGCATTGAGTTCCAAGCATCCTCAACCTGGACGCGTAAATCGGGGATGGTCGTGGCTGGCTGGGGAGACCGGATAAGTCGTCCCATAAAATCCCACACGTGCTCAATGGGGGACAAATCCGGTGAACATGCAGGCCATGGAAGTTGTCTCACACCCTGAAATACATGTTGCGTTGCACGTGGCGTGTGTGGGCGTGTGTTATCTTCCTGGAAAACACCACGATGGACCGACCTTACAAATGGCACAACAACATGCTGAATGATGTTGATGTAGGAGGTGCTGTTTAACGTACCCGGTACAAACACTAGTTGTGTACGGGAGTAATAGCTGATAGCTCTCCACACCAGGAGACCAGGTGTAGGCCCTGTATGTTGCTGGCGGATGCAAGAAGGGTGGAGGCGCTCCCCTGTGCTTCTGCGAACACGCATACGGCCATCGGAGGCTCCCAAGCAGAATCTGCTTTCATCGCTGAACACGACAGATCACCATTGCGTTCTTCAGTGCAGACATTGGCGATACCACTGCAGCCGTTCCTGACGGTGGGCTGGAGTCGGAGGCATACGTGCACGTAGTACTGCATCCAGTAGACGGATGCGGATTGTTCGCACAGTCACCTTAGGTGCAACGGCAGCTCGGATTTTCGTCGCAGTGGATGTTCTGCTTGACAACTCCGCTCTTCTTATGCGTCGGTCGGTCCGCTCGTCAGTCCGTCTGTGACTCCCGGTTCCACGTCTTCTTGTGTGGGAATGTTCCTTGGGCCATCTACGCCACCATCGTACCACCACCGATACTTCCCGTCCAATTCGCTCCGCAATACGACGATACGACCACCTGGCCTCGCGGAGTCCGACTAGACGACCTCGCTCAAAGTCCGATAACTGCTGAAATCGTACACGTCTTCCATGTCCAGCCATTGCAGCTTCTTCAGGGTCTTCGCACGTGTCCGTACGCCGGCGACTGATTACATTCACTTCGCCGTACTCCTTAAATACCACCGACGATAATTTGCATATTATGCCATGCTGTGGCGTAAGCGCTCACCGGTTGGTCCCGAAATTAACATCACACCTACGTAAACTCGACCCCATTAGCATATGTAAATTTCATGATCGTCCGCCAATTCCTTCTTGGTGTTCTTTTTCCACTTTCCGCCAGTGTATATTAAAAGAAAAATAATGAGTAGCGAGGAAGGGGGGGGCAAATTTCATCTAAATCTGGTCCTGTTTATAACTAGGACGTCCATCTGCTTAGGATGACTTCTGAGCCACGACGGATCTTTAGTGGTCAGCTAGACTTAAACCAGCATTTGTGCCAAGTCTCAAGTTGAGCACACTAATATTAGGCCACCCTGACCCTTTGCCTTTGAGAGATGGTGAGTGGTTAACTGGTTTTAGCAAGTGAAATGCAAGGTATGAAATGGATGGAGGAATTTATGAAGCAGCAAACTAGTGAAAATTGGAATCGGGATCAATAAGGCCCTAACATAACATTGAGTTGTGCTGCACCTAGCTTCCCCCCCCCCTTCTTTTTCCAGCATTAAAAAAAAGACAAAGTCCAATTACTTTTGCAGCGTGTTAATAAAAACACCAAATATGTATACATAAGCATCAGGTAATTTCAAAACGTTATTTTACCTTGGACTTCAATGTCAGATCAAGATGGCTGATGCCATATTTGGTATATCAACTGTCCCATGTTGTCAGTTTGTCACAATAAATGAATTGAAATAATTCCCATAGAACATGCATCATGAAAGGGTGCATCATTGAACATTTTAACCTGAATGTACCATTCAGGCCTCTACCATGTTGCCATTCTGATTGAATATCAGCAGTGAAGTCACATCATCAGTGAAGCATTATGCTGTACCCACCCTCTATCAGTGCTAAATAAATGAGACAGAAGGCAAAAGTTCCTAGAAATGAAAATCTTATTTAATTTTTTTTAAGAGAAAAATAGGTGATACATGTATCAGACTTATTTAAAAATAGAAAGTAGTCATGACTAGACTTTTTTGTGCAAAGTTCATCACAACTTGTATTTCCTTTGACATCTCAGAGTTGAATTTTTTATTATTATAATACAGTACTTTCTCATATTAATGTACAGGGACGGGTTTCCAACTAGGCGCGCGCCTGGGTCTCCAGAGCTTGAGGAGCCCCAAAAGCGTGTAATTGGATTTCCGGTTTCAATATGGTTTTCACGGACAAACAAATCAATCCTTAAAGCCACCACTTTGTATTGTTAATTGATATTTTGCTTTCTGATATTAGTAACATGTATTTTTTCTTGCTGTTGCTGCTACCCTGAATTATCGAGTTCTTATTGATGTACTTATTTTGAAAAGAATGGTTAAAATAATTTAGCTTTAGTTTTAGTGGTAGGTGACAAAAGTATTTGCACTTCCCATGCTTTTCATACTTTAAGGCAAATTCTTAACTGGCCTGATGTGCTATAAATTGCTTTCATGCTACTTCCAGCCAAGGGAACCCCCCCCCCCCCTGCATTGCGATGAGGAATGTTTGTATTGGATTGGTGCAAATGAAATGTCCGGCAAAGGACCATCACACTTGGACGGTGAGAACGGAAAAGTAGAACAACGTAGTTAGTGTACGTTTATGCTGCAACCTCGCTCCTGGCACATAGATGCTCGCTCAGGTACCCGCTGCTTGCATGTAGCTGCGATGCTCGCCATGGCGCATTTACCCTGCAACTGTTCATATCGCTTTTATTATTATAGGAATCACGACTGTATCTGTTATTATCAAACAGGCTTTACCAGTGTTACGGCAAGTTTTACAACCACTGCATATAAAGCCACCAACTAAAGAAGAATTCTTTATCTATAATTAAGCTTCTCAGCAAATATGACCTGATTCTTAATCAGTTGATAGAAAAGAAAATGAAATATTTCAGTTCAACGATACAAAATGATATGTTTAAGCTTTTGGCTACCGAAATTAAGAAGGAAATTATAATAGAAATTAAAGAGGCACAGTTCTACTCTACCATTCTAAATACAACGCAAGACGTAAGAAAAGATCAACAAATGGGCCAAACATTTAGATAAGTCACCGTCATATACAACGAAAATGGAACTCCAGTGGAAATTGAAATTAACGAAAGATTTTTAGGTTTTGAAATGTCAAAGACCAAAGTGCAGTGGGACTGACAGAGGTAAAATGAAAGATGATAAACAAAAACGAACTGTTCCTTGAAAATTGTAAAGGACAAGCTTATGATGGAGCCAACAATGTGGGTGGACACTATTCTGTTGTTAAAAAGAATTAGAAAAAAGATGGGAATTATTAGGAAAATCGTAGTGTAACCTAACTGGGAAAAAGTTGTGCTTGATACGATGCCCTACGTGCCATTAGTTTCAGGTATAATGACATTTTAGAAATTTTGACCTAAATCATACTAAAATTTCATAGCTGCGAACAGAGGGCTAAAGCCCTCTCTTCGCAGCTATGAGATTTTAAAAATGTTTGGAGACCTTTTGATTTTGTTGTGATTGTTCTCATGGAACACAAAATATTGGAAAAACTTCTGCAGTCAAAGGACGCTGAATTATTAAATGCAGCTGACATGCTACAATCAGCGAGTGAAAAGCTCTGATTTAAGAGGAGAATTCAAAGATATTAAAAGCACTTCATATATTCTTGGTATAACATGGAGCGTTGAAGATAAATTTAGCGAAACATGGTCGCATCACTCAAAAAAGTTATTTGATTAAATAAATCAAGACAGTAGGTTACACAACCGCGAAGAGAAATTCAAAATTAATTAATGTCTTTTTTGCAACTATAGACATCACCATTTCTCAAATAAAATTCCATTTTGAAGGACTAAGTTCGGTAGCAAATAAATTTCCTTTGTTGCAGTCATCTGATTTGTTAAATGCAAATGAAAGTGAATTATTCCAGTCAGCTGAGTCTTGAAGGTTGCAGTACAGAGATTATTTATCTAGTGATTTTTTGTCACAAGTACTTTCATTTAGAAATGCTATGAGCAACCAGTTAAAAAATATTTCTGGTGGCTCTGTAAAAGACCTTATGGATCTCATATATTTCGAAAACAGTACAATATTACCCAGTGTTCTGGACCTTGTGACAGCGTTGAATTTTTTTTTTTTTTTTTTTTGACAATCCCAGAAGGGTCGTTCTCGAAGTTGAAGTTAATCAAAAACTACCTTCGGTCATCGCACACTTAAAGTAGGCTTGATCGACTTGCGATGATAAAAGCATTTAGAATGACCGGGCCAGTAAACTAGACGTAAAGAAACTGATTGAAATATTCGCTAAAAACGTTAGAAGGGAATCCAGATTTTAGTGATGTAAGTTTTTTTCATTTTGTGAAGTATGCTTGCTTCTTGAATGTAAAAGATATGACACTAAAAAGAAACAATATCGCTGAAGTATTTAAAACTAGAAAAATGCAAACACTTGTTTTTTCTCTTTCTCAAAAGTTATTGTATTAAAGAATTAAACAGCTTTTAAGGAAGTGCGAAACCATACACTCGAAGATCAGTATTTGTTTTTATTTGATTTGATATCGTGAGCATTTGCCATTTAAGGATTTTGCACTTTTTTCCCTGAGTACTAAGTTTATCAAGGATACTTACCGGAATAAGTGATCACATAATTAAAGCAATACTAAAGTGATCATGGAATCAATATTTATGCCACCCTGGTGGCGCAGTGGTCTAAGCGATGGCTTCTGATCATTCGTCCAAAAGGGATCATTGTTCGAATCCCGGTGAGGCATGGATGTTGTGTTTGTCTTATGGCACTGGCTCTCTCCCTTCCCTAGAACCAATGAGTTGCTCATTGTGGTCGTTAAACCTCCAATCAAACAAAAAAAAATCAATATTTTTACTACAGCAAAGTTTAAATATTTACCCTCAATTTTTGCATTAATTATTACCATGTTGTGGGGGGCCTGTTAGGAAAATTTTGCGCGCGGGGGGAGGGGCTGCAGATATTTTGCATTACTCCACTGGTGATCAGATAATTTATTTTTGCCTACAAACTTGTTCTCTTCATAAGTTATTGGAAGTGTTTATTTTGGCATAAATTAGCCTAGTGCAAATTTTGCTATGCTCTCAAGTCTCAACCTTTGTTATGGTCTTTTCTTCCTAATCTGTCAATAACTGTACACAATTCAGAAAAAAAAAATTCTACTTGTCATGTGTGACTGCATTACAAAAATGAACAGGCCACATCTGGTCACCACTTGCAGTGTGGTGACTCATACTTGTTACCATGACAGATCAATATTTCCTGGTGAATTTCAATTATTTGTCATCTTTAATTGGGCTTCTTTCTAAGCTGCAAAACAAGAATGCCATGACAGACAGCGATAAATTTCCATAAAGGGGTTGGTGCTAAAATTTGTTAGGTTTCCCTATTTTTTACCTGCTGACTATTTTTACAGTTCGCAAGTTAGGGTGGAAAGACAGTGGCCTGGGAAAATCTCGCCTGTTTCCCAAGGGTTGTTACCTAGTTTCTTATATCATGGTTGCCTTGCCCTGTGACTACCCTGCAGATTATTTTGCAGCACTGTGATATCAGTTTCTCAGTCTTAATGAACTTCATCACACCCGAGTCTTCCGTACAGTGTTCATAAAGATACGTATTATTATTGTGTGTGTATATATATATGGGATGTAAGGTCAGGTGATGCGTAACATCACAGCCTCTCCTTGACAAATGTCAACCCCGCCTTCTCGTGGTACATCCTGTTCCCACTAAAGGGGCTCTGACGACCGCCAATAGCGGTATAACTATACCATCGGGATTAGAGGAAATTCTATCCCACACTCACCAACCCGCTTGGCCAGCGTGGTGAGTTATGGCCAAACCCCTCCAAAATGATTCCACAACTTAAATCTTGGCCCTCAATCTCCGGCAGCTGGAATGTACCTGGCCAAGGCAGCGGCCAGTGCGACATGAAGGCAGAGGGTGCTAAGAATCCCCGGAGGACCGGACTAGGCTGCCATCTGATGCTGACCTTGGCTACGTACAACGGACGCTCCCTATCTTCTGATTCAAGGCTTCTTGAATTGGAAGAGGAACTACAAAGGATCAAGTGGGACATCGTGGGGCTAAGTGAGGTAAGGAGAAAAGGAGAAGATCTCATCGAACTGAAAAGTGGACATATCTTCTACTATCGTGGGACAGATACTGGCAGAACTAGTGGTGTTGGATTTATAATAAACAAGAAACTGAAGGATAAAGTTGTAGAAGTTGAAAGTTCCTCTGACAGAGCTGCACGACTTGTTATCCAACTTTCCAAAAGATACGAGGCTCAGATTATTCAAACTTATGCACCCACCACAAGTCATCCTGAAGAAGAAATTGAAGAATTTTATGAGGAAATTTGTCATCTAAATAATAAAGGTAAGCAGCACTTGAAAATAATTATGGGAGATTTCAATGCAAAAATAGGGCAACGGCAACAGAATGAAACTTCAGAAGGTAAATTCGGTCACGGCAACAGAAACCAGCGTGGAAATACTCTCGTTGAGTTTGCAGAGGCAGAAGGGTTTTTCATCTTGAACTCCTTCTTCAAGAAAAAGCCACACAGGAAATGGACATGGAGACATCCAAATGGGACGACAAGTGAAATTGATTTTATTATGTGTAACAAAAAATTCGTCATAGAAGACTGCAGTGTGCTAAACAAGTTCAACACAGGTAGTGACCATAGATTGGTGAGATGTAAGATGCACCTCAACACCAAACTTGAACGTGGCAAGCTCATAAGACAAACAAAATCTATTGACATAACCAACCTTAAAAAACACCATAATACCTTCAAGTTCGAACTGAAGAACAGGTTCTCTGCTTTAGAAGGCCTAACATCGGAAGAAGTGGACATCTCTGAAGTTAACAGAAAAGTAACCAAAGCTCTTATGGAAACAGCAACAAAATTAGCTGGGTCTAAGAACAAGTTGCATGTAAACAAATTATCAGGAAAAACGAAAATGTTGATGCAAAAAAGAAGAGAGATGAGGACAACTAAAGAAGATGTGACTTCCAAAGTGGAATATATAGAGCTATGCAAGACAGTAAGAAAAAGTATCACTGAAGACGTAAGAAAATTCAACTGTGAACTAGTGAGGAAAGCAATTGAAAACAACCAAAGCCTAAAGATAGCAAAGGGACATCTCAGTAAGGGAAGAAAACAGATTATGGCACTGAGAAAAGAAGATGGTTCTGTAACAAGAAATAGAGGCGAAATTTTGACAAGAGTGAAAGATTTCTACTCCAAATTATATGAAAGGGATGATACATGCACTCCAGACATCATGAAAGATACCAGTACCAGAGTTCCTCCAGTCCTTCCAGCAGAAGTTGCACATGCAATCAAGAACATGAAGCGGGGAAAAGCTCCAGGAGAAGATGGAATTACTGTAGACATCATACAAGAAGCAAGTGGAGAAATTGAAACAGTACTCGCCCAAATTTTCACTCGATGCCTTAATGAAGGAAAGATTCCTGAGGATTGGAACACCGCTACAATGATCCTGCTACATAAGAAAGGTGACATTGAGGATCTCGGAAACTACAGACCTATCAGCCTCCTATCAGTAGTTTATAAAATCTTCACTAAAGTTCTTTCACACCGCTTGAAGGTAACACTGGACATGGCTCAACCGAGAGAACAAGCTGGATTCAGGAGTGGCTACAGCACAATAGATCATATCCACGTACTGAGAGAACTAATTGAAAGAGCGAGGGAATATGAACTTCCATTGTGCATGGCTTTTATCGATTATGAAAAAGCCTTTGATTCGGTGAAACCATCAGCAGTTACAATGGCTCTGAAAACCTGCGGTATTGAAGATGCATACATTAATATTATTAATAACATCTATGAAAATGCAAGTGCAAAGATTCGGCTGTTTGAAAATACAACACACATAAAAATTGGAAAGGGAGTGAGACAAGGTGACACCATATCTCCGAAGCTCTTTAATGCCACATTGGAGGGTGTTTTTCAGTCGCTGAGCTGGGAAAACAAAGTGATAAAGATTAATGGAGATTATCTAACCCACCTTCGTTTTGCTGATGACATAGTCATTTTTGCAACTACCCCATCAGAGCTGCAGAGTATGATCCAAGAACTTGCTGACAAGAGTAAAGAAGTGGGATTAAAAATGAACTTTCAGAAGACAAAAGTGATGTTCAATGCTTTTACAAGAAATGAAGATTTATTGATTGATGGAGAAAAGCTGGAGATAACAGACACGTACGTTTATCTTGGACAGCAGATATCAAGTGAGGGTCACATTGATGAAGAAATTAATCGGCGTACAAAACTTGCCTGGAGAGCTTTTGGAAGAAACAGCATAATTTTCAAGAGCAATATGCCATTATGTCTTAAAAGAAAAGTGTTTGATCAATGCATCCTTCCAGTGCTTACGTATGGTGCAGAGACGTGGACCTTAACTAAAAGAGATATACAAAGACTGCAGACAACTCAAAGCAGCATGGAGAGGTGCATGCTTCGTGTAACCAGGAGAGATAAGAAGAGGAACTCGTGGATCCGAAAAATGACAAGAGTGGAAGACATCATGATCAGAGTTAAATCCCTGAAATGGCAATGGGCTGGACATACTGCCAGAAGGATAGATCATCGATGGACAGCCGAAATTTTAGATTGGATTCCAAGGGACAGGAAAAGACCCAGAAGAAGACCACATGGGAGATGGGTGGATGAAATTCGAAAGTATGCAGGGGTGACATGGAGGAGACTGGCACAAGACAGACCGTTGTGGAGGAAACTTGGGGAGACCTTTGTCCAGCAGTGGATTGATAATGGTTGACAATGATGATGATGATGATATATATATATATTTCATTTTTTTAGAAGCCAGAATTTTTATGAAATATTTCATTGTGATAATGTCTCACTTTAATCACAGGTACTTTGTGGGAATAAATCCTTTGTGTCAATCTAAGGAAGAAAGGGAAGAAACTATGCTGAAGTGAACCAAAAAATTACGAAGCTATGTAACAGTGAAAGAGCACAACAGTCGCTTGAAGGATGTAAGGCTATAAGTGACACATAATTAAAGAAGAAAAAAAAAACATTGTCACTATGTGTATATTTATAAATAACATTGGCTATGAAATAAGTTGATCCATATAATTGTTGAAAAAATGTACTTCACCCAATCAATTGGGGGTTGTTGTTTTTTGAAAAAATAAAGAATGAAATCCAGTTGATTCAGTACTTTTTCCTTCATATACGTATTTATGTATCAGTTATTTTGGTAATGGTAGTCCTAAATCTTAAGAAGCAGATATGTTTTTTTTTTTTTTTTTTTTGTCCGAGCACATGGAAAAATATGTATTGGTAAATGTTTTCTAGTTCTCAACATATGTATGATTTATTTTAAAAAATACTAATGATTCACCATTGTCTTCAAACCAACTGCTATACACCATTATCTCTGTAGTTCTGACATCCGTTTGTTATACTTGGGAACAACTTGCACTTTGGTTTTGCAACTTACCCAAAATAAACTGCGATTCTCACTCTAGAAGTTGTGTATTTTGTAGGGACAAAAAATATTTAAAATGTGGTTCACATTGTGTTGTCATGCAGAAATTAACTGTTTTAGTTGTTCTTTGGAAAATTCCAAGGAAGCTAAAGCATTATAATTTGTTCTTGATTTTCAGTGACGTGAATGATTTTGATATTTTGCACAGGACTTAATGCTCACTCACTCTGTGGCAGCAGATGGACCAACATTGCTAATGTTTCCAGATGATGGCCATGGAGATGGCGGAAAGCGCTTGAGGCAATCTGTTGGGGAAAAGCAGAGGTGTGGTAAAGGGATTAACCAGCACGTGTCGTGAGCATTGAGTTGAGGCGAGATGTACGAATGAGATAGAATGGCATAAATAACAATAATAGCTGGTTTGATGTACATAATGTAAATAGGTTTTTACAGTTTAGTTACAATTGTTTGTCTCTTAGTACCTGGTTTGGATGTGTGTGAATTTGGTGGTATGTCATAGGTTTGTGAAGTGCATGTATGTTTTATAGGTTTCCTGAGTTGCCTAAGTTTGGATTTAAGTGTTAGTAAAAGAATTCAAGTTCAGTGTAAAATATTTTTCAAGTTATGGTGAACTTCGGCCTATCACAAGAGTGCTTTGTGTCGCTTAATTTGCTTGTTTCACACGTGTGAAGAACAACAATGGTGAAATGAGGGGGGGACCACACCCAGCTGGAACCTCTACACAGGAAACCCAGAATCCTGACGTGCAAGAAAATGTTCAACAGAAGCTAACCTAAAAGGGTAAGCTAATATCTATTACTATAGGATTTAACAATTTCATTTCCTTCAAGTTGTCATTCACCCCAGTGATCTTTAGAGCTGCCATTACATTGTTATCAAGCTGGGTCCTGGAGACCCATAGATTTTTAAAAAGTGGCTACTTTGTGAGATATTTTGGGTCCTTTGAAAAATCAAAAGAATCAAGCGAGAATGAATATTTATACTTACATAAACAAATGAAAGATAAATGTAATGTGTATTGTTTGACACTTTAATTTATGCTCTTTGAAAACAATTTAAAAAAAAAATCAAGTGCTGACAATTAAATTTCATCATTTTCAACTACATTACTAAATTTTATCATAATGGAACAACTCCCCAAAGACTCACTTTAAGTCAGCTCAGAACACCAGAGCAACTTTTATTTTTCAAAACACAGGAACTGTGTGGTGACTACTCTTGAACAGTTCTGACTTTTAACGTACAATCATTGAACTAGACGTACAACTTTTAGTAAAGTATAATTGTTCAGTGTTCTCATTAAATGTAAATTTGTTTGTTTTTCATATTTTAAATTTTAGCTATTCCAATATTGATTAGTGAGCTGAAAGATTTAATAAATTAATCAGGACATTTGTATATTTACATTTAACCTTATATTATATACTTACATAATCTTGAGCAGTGTTCGAATTACCCAGTGGTCCGCTGGCCATTGGCCAGTAAAACTTCCATTGGACCACTTAACTTATTGACTTTACTGGCCCAGAAGGAAAGTAAGTTTTTTTTTTCCCTCACAAGTTCAAAAATTATTTTTTCTTTTACCTTGCTGTATGGTTTTCTTTTCAGGGTGCAAACTAATGATAGGTTTAAAAACAAATATTGAATTATTCCATTGAAATGATACGCTATTTTCTACATATATTGTACATGTCTTAATTTTTATTTTTTTACGGACCAGTAGGTGGTTTGCAAATTCTAGTGGTCCGCTGGGCCAGTAGAAGATCTAGTTCTAATTCTAACACTGATCTTGAGGGATGGTGCCTTTCTGGCTGTTTTCGTTCTGTCCCTAATCCTCATGAATTTGACTTTTGCCAAATAGCATGTTAAAAAAATACAAATTAAATGTGGAGTCCCAAAAGATGCGTAGAATTTGTAATTATGGGTCTTTTTTTTTTTTTTTTTTTTGTCTTTTTTTTGGGTAATTCACGTGTTGCAGCACTGCCAATGTCAGTAAAACTACATAGCATAGGCGTAACCACTGGGGGTCAGGACCCCCCCCAGATTTTCAGAGTCGGGGATCCTCATGTATATATATATAATGTGTGTATGTGTGATCGCACTCCCCCAGATTTTAAAACGTGGTTACGCCGCTGCTACATAGTAAATAATGCATAATTGTTTATCAGGTGAAAATGAATTGACAGTATGGGATAATATACTTACTCATTTATAAGCAAGTTTAGTGGTATTTGTATTTTGACCATTTTGTTAGACTGAGTTGCCTCCTAGTGATAACCGCATTCGAAATCTTCATATAAATGTACATCGATCAGCCACAACATTAAAACTACCTTATGGCAACTGTATACCCTGGCGGAGATGGTGCCTTTCAACAAGACTGCTCCGTGCCACATTGTATAGAAAGTCCTGGAATGGTTCCAAGAACATAACGAGGAATTCCCTTTAATGCCACGGCTCCCAAATTTGCCAGACATGAATCAACGAAGAATTCCCTATACTTGCCATGGCCCCCAAATTTGCCAGACATGAATCAACGAATCCCTATACTTGCCATGGCCCCCAATCCTATTGAACAGTTATGGTTTCAGTTGGAGGAAGGAGTACGAGCAGCATCACCTGAACCACAATTTACGGGAACTGGGATCTTCTGTTGCAGTCATGATACCAAGAGAGACCTATCAACATCTCGTCGAGTCTGTCTCATCAGGTGGGAGGAGAATATACATTATATTCGGTAGGTGATTTTAATGTTTTGTCTGATTAGTGTATATAATTACACTGTATAGAGTTTGTAGAAATTATGAACACAAAAAACTCAAATAACAAATGCACATTATAGATAAGGGAAAACATTAACACATGCAATTTTGCAAAAATAAGAGGGGGAAAATGTAACTGAACAGCTTTGAGTGAGTAGTTGAAAGAGTGAACTGTTTCTATATGCATAATATGCAGGTTAGCAGGCAAATTGGGCTTGTGAAGCCCTAATTAGCCAAAAAAACTAATTATTAAACAATGATTAAAAAACAGTCATTAAACCAAATCTAAAAAACTGTGGTTTAACATTTTTGGAAAAAAATGGTCTTTGCACCGTATATAACAGGCTTTGCCATGTTTTTTCTTAAAAATACGGTTTATCTACGTAATTAAGCCACATTTTCTGGTAGTTTGACCGTTTTTTATTTCCCGGTCATTAGACCGTTAATGAACATTACAGTATGGTACTGTAAAATTACGGTTTATTGACTGGCCACTCAGCTGCCGGTGTATCTACCGTAATTTGACCATGAAATTTTTTACAGTGCAGGCTACTTTCTTCCAATCTCGATGATCTTGGGCTCATTTCATGCGTTGTTGTCGATGACGTGCAGTGAGCATGGGGACCCGGCTGGGTCTTCGGCTACGCAGGCCCATGCACAGAAGCCTGCGATGAATTGTGTGCTGTGATACTTTGCACTGATCAACACTGTTGTAGTTGCGAGTGATTTGTCGAACTGTGTCCCTGCGATCGCTGTGAATAATGCTCGACATCTCCGCTCCCCTCCGACATCAATGATCTGCGAACGACACACGGCTGGACGTCGGTTCGTCGTTTGGCCATGTGTGCACCGCTTTTGATACGTACTCACTACAGCGGCACGTGAACAACCCACAATCTGCACCGTTTCCGAGATCGTAGTTCCAAGGCGTCGTGCCGTCACAATTTGTCCTTATTGTACTCCGATAAATCGGCAGCTTTTCTCATTCTGACTCCGTACATTCTACTAACTGAAAGCCAGTTCCCGGGTTGTATATATACTACTCGGTGAACTTCACCTGCGCCACCGTTCGGTCTCCAGGTGCGCTCAGTTCTCTAGGCTGGGGGTGGTTATAATGTAATGGCTCTTAGGTGTATTATTCAAATTTAGAAGAACGTACTTACTTACTTACTTACTTACTTGTACCAATGGGGGGTACTAAATTGACCCAGCACCGCGACCTAAGGTCTATTGTGCATCCCCAGCCCTAATCTCGACAGAGACCAGATGCACGAGCAAAAGCAATAATGCTCTTGACTGGTACTAAAGAGAGATCACTTGGTCTCAAGTTGTGAGTACCAAAGTGTTCAAAGCCTGAGTGCTGCAAAAAAGTCACGGTCACAAAGAAAATGCAAGGAAGTCTCCTCTTCCAGATGGCATCCTCTACAAAGTGGATCCTCTTTCACCCCAATCAAATTAAGGTGCCTGTTAAGACGACAGTGTCCTGTAAGTAGACCAACAATCAGTCCAATATCCTTTTTTGGCAGTTTAAGGAGTTCCTTAGCCCTATGAGGCAAGGGTCCTTGATTAAGTTCCTTTGCCTGCCTTTGACCCCTGGTAGCATGCCAGAGGTCAAGCTGCTTAGTCCTCAGCAGCCTTTTAGTTAGTCCTCTGGCCACACCAGAGGCGAGTCTTAATGCAGTCTCTGGACCATAAAAAGCCTGCTCTACCCCTCTTTAGCATGAAGGTCAGCATTCTCATTACCTTCAATACCCCTATGTCCTGGAACCCAGAACAGTTGCACTTTGTTCCGGTTTGCCAGTTCGGTTAGGGTCTGGAAGCAGTTCCAAACAATTTTGGATGAAATGCGGCACTGACAAAGTGCCAGTAAAGCCGCCTGGCTGTCTGAACAAATCTGGATACGCACATTGTGATACCCTTTGATCAGACATTCTGAGGCGCATGCTAGAATAGCATACACCTCAGCTTGGAACACGGTAGCATGCCTTCCAAGGCTTTGGCATAAACCATAACCTCTGGATAGGCAATATTCCCCTGCTCCAACTCCTACGTTTGTCCTGGAGCCATCAGTAAACCAAACAGTTTCACCGCTGCACCCAGGGACAAAGGACATTTCTTTTTCACTGCGACTGGGAAAGTTCACACTGAATGCTTTATCAAAATGATAGTTTACTAACATATTGTCGGTTCCCATTTGAAAGATGGGCTCCTTACAAAAATACTCCTGAATAGGCTTAGTATGGCTGCCGTCTCCACATGCCATTGCGGCATAATCTACATGCCCCCCATAATAGCCTCACCCTCAAAATGAAGGTGAAGTGGCAGAATATCAAGAAGCAACTCCAATGCAGCTGTTGGAGTAGTTCTCATTGCTCCTGACATACCTATGCAGGCCAGCCTTTGTAACTTGCTAAGTTCAGGCTGCACCGTGCAGAAGTTAACTCCGCGCCACCACACCGTTGAACCATAAGTGACCATAGTATATATCCAGTGCAAGATCCTCGGGTTGAGGCCCCAGGATTTGCCAATAGCACCTCTACATGACCAGAACACTTTCTTGGCTCTGGCAATACAGTAATCTAGGTGCTGTGTCCAGGTTAAGCCTCCGTCCAAAATGACTCACAGGTACTTAACCTGTGTACTGAGAGGAACTGTTTTCCCAAAGAGAGCGATATCTCCAAGATTCTTCTTTCTAGTGAAAGGCACAAGGGTGGTTTTTTCAGGGTTTACTGATAGACCAACCTTCCTTCACCAATCCTCAACAAGTCCCAGTGTTCTTTGCATTACGCTCGAGACTGTTTTAGGGAATTTTCCCTTGACTATTATGGCCAAGTCATCTGCATAGCCAAAATAGTCGCAACCAGACCCCTCCAGGATCCCCAGCAGTTCATCCACCACCAGGCACCACAACAGGGAAGAGCAAACTACTCCCTGAGGGCAACCCCGGCAGGTGGAGACCGACAGAGTCTCCACGAGAAGCGAGACCACGACCGACCGTTCTGCTTGTAAGCATAGCCTTAATCCATTGACAACAGGTTCTATCAACACCATGTCTTTCCACAGCTCCCACAATGGTCTCCGTAGAGACCCTGTCAAAGGCACCTTCAATATCAAGGAAAGTGGTTAATGCCACCTCCTTAAATTCTAGTGCCTTCTCCAGGCAACAAACAATGCCATGGAGAGCTGCCTCTGTTGATTTGCCTTGTTGATAGGCAAACTGAAATTTTGAGAGGGGTTAAGTAAGTAAAACCACCTCTCTAACATGCCTATCCACCATCCTCTCAAAAGCCTTGAGAAAGAAAGATGTTAGACTAATAGGTCTAAAAGCCTTTGCCTCCTGGTAATTTGACTTACATGGCTTGGGAATAAATATTACCCTAGCCTGTCTCCAAGCACTTGGTATATAACCAAGAGCAAGGCAGGCCCGATAAATTTTGAACAAGAGTGGAGTAATTATCTCTAGTCCTTGCTGCATCAAGATGGGAACAATTCCATCGCAGCCAGGTGATTTAAATAGTTCAAAAGAATTAACGGACCACTTAATCCTAGAATAATTGACCACCTCCCTGACAACCTTCTAGTCCTCCTCTTTTGCACGCCGGTGCTCAAGGCCAGCTGTGTGTATGCCAGTGGGGTCAATTATAGTTGAATCTGGAAAGTGTAACCTAGCATTTCTGTTAGTGTTTCTTTACCAGTTTTTGTGAAGCTCCCATCAACCAATTTGATGGTGTTCAGGTAATTTGCATTGTCCTTAGCCATGATTTTCATAAATCTGGCAGTACTGGAAGTATCTGAAATACTTCCACAGAAATCTCTCCAAGAGGCTCTTTTTGCCTCTCTAATTGCTTTGTTGTACTGTGTGAGGGTAGTCTTATATACCGTCCACTCACCAGTACGTTTGGCTTTATTAAAAAGCCTTCTAGTTTTGCCTCTAAGACTGCTAAGCTGTTTATTCTACCAAGGAACTTGCCTTGGTAAGCTAGCAGTCTTGGCCTGACAGTTTTGGTGGTAAGATTCGAGAATAGACCGTTGCAACTGGTCAACGGCTAACTCGAGATCTAACACCGAGCGCATGTTAAATTCCATGCCTCCAATATGTGCCGCCAGATCTTCCCTGAAGCCAATCCAATTGGTCCTTCTGGGATTTCTGACTTGCACCAGCTGTTGTCTTACATCGGCAACTGAAAAGCAAATATATCTATGATTAGACAATGAAGGTTCACTAGATACATGCCATTTAATAATGCGGTCAAACATGTTAGCACTACAGAGGGTGAGGTCAATGACTTCACTTCTATTAGAAACAATAAAAGTGGGCTCATTGCCTCGATTAAGAATATAAAGTTTAGTACTTACCAAATATTCCAAAAGGTTGTCCCCTCGTCTGTTGCAGTCGCTGCTCCCCCACATCATATGGTGAGCATTGGCATCACAGCAGACAATGAGGCGTCTTCCACCTGACTCACAGAAGTGGACAATGTCTCTTACCTCCTGAGAAGGAGGTAGTTCAGGTTCATCAAATGGTAAGTATGCAGAGACGGCAAACAGCTCTTCTCTACCACTATCAGATGACATAAAAAGTTTAATCACGGTTGTATCACCTGTGGTAAACTCAGGAAGTGGCATAGCATGATGTCTTTTGCTCACTAGAATACAGGTCCTTGGTCTCCTACTTGATGTATTATAGAAGACGGTAAAGCCTGCTCCTTGTAAGCCCAGGATCTTCCCATTATGTATCCATGGCTCTTGAATGAAAGCCAGATCAACATCCTCCGCAGCCAGTCTGCAGCACAAAGCAGCAGATGCAGACCGACTATGGTGAAGATTAATCTGGATACATTTCATGTAGTTCTCCATTGTGAGATAGGCATGGAGACTAAGTGGTAGAAGGATCAGCCGAGTCAGAATCCACCCAGTGGGTGCTGGAAGCCAGCTCCACATCTTCATGGACACCACCCAGGCCCATCACATCCACCTCCTCAGTCTCCCCCAACCACAACTGGACCTGAGTCCTTCCCTGCTTCCAGACCATGGCCAGGGGAAGACAATGCAGCTGTTTCTGGCTCCACAACTGCAGCATGAGGCTCTTCCATTTTTGTGTCCTCCTTTAAAGTGCTAGAGCCCTGAGGGTCATGTAGTACTTTAAATTGACCCTCATCGACCCCAGTGTAGGCAGTGAACCTGGCTTCAGCAATGGCTTTAGCCGATTCCCCGTCTACCTGGAAAATCCACCTGACGGCCTTAGGATCTTGTACCCGATCCAACACCCTCCAGTAGTTTGTGTGCAAACTGCTGTTATAGGCACACAACCTCCTGCAGAGAACGTTTGGATCCTTGGTCCAAATATTCTTTGTCCTAAAGGCAACCTTGATCGGTTTTGGAAGATCACTGGCCCTCATCACCTTGAGCCCAGTGCCTCTCAAAACCTTATCATTTTTTTCAAAGACTGATGTTAGCCATTGCCCTGTTCCCTCGTTCTCACAAAGGTAAACAAGAGCTCCAGAGTTCAGGGAAAAGCTCTTGATGCGCGGTAGAGGCTCTCCTACTTGAGAGCCATCCACCCACCTCAAAAGCTCCTCCTGAATATTCCCAACCTCACTGTCATCAAGCCACTCGTTCGGGAAGTTTTCCTTCACGATGGCCATCCGAACAGTGGAGACAGCCTCACCATAAGTGCTGGGACGAGACCAGTCCCTACTAATTTTGGTCGGCTTCCTCACATCTGGGGAAGGGTAGAGAGAACAGATCTCTGCCTCTTGCCTTTCTTGTCTACCACCGGTGGAGAAGTATCTACAGATGTGGGTGCCACTGAACTCGACTCCTTGTCAGTTTACCCTTCATCTGCCTTGCTAACTTCCTTCTGATGTTGCGCTTAGCAGTCTTGCTATGTCGCAACCCTTCCTTGCTGCTACCAGCCTTGCTAGCAGTCACAGACTCTTTTGGCAACCCGGTATTACCTGCTGTCTCCAGATGTCTTGTTTGCTTTTGCGGAACAGCTTCCCCGCCTTAGCCTGAGAGGTGTTCCCAGAGCAACTGGGCCTCACCTCAGGATCAACAGATCCCGCCCTTGGCTGGGAAGATGCTGCTTTTTTAGGTTGGGTACTGACTAAGTCAGACCCTAACCCAGGGTTTGGTGTGTCCAAAATAGTTTCCATATTTGGTCCCGAGAAACTGGAGGAAAATAAAAAGTCACCACCCGGTAATCCTCCTATCCCGGGTGGAAGGCTAATTACGACAGGGTTTCGCCTGGTGCCCTGAAGGGATCGTTAACGATACTGATATTTTACTAATTCAGTATCATTCAGCTTTCAGCACGATACCTCACACCTTGGCTTAGGTAGACTAGAGCCTCAGTTAGCCAGCATGTTTCGGACGCTCCAAAATGAGGAGCTACTGTAAATCACAGCACCTAATCTACCTGTTTCCACCACCCCACGACGAGGACGTTGAGGTTGGTTTTCTGGGGGGGGGGGCTAGACGAACGTAAGAAACAACCCTGACACCCGTGAAATGTGATGAAAGTCCATCAAGCTAAAATCTGATCTCAAGACAAGAAAAAAAAGCTGAAATGAGAAGTTTGTTAGTGAGGGGGCTGGCTTTTTTTTTTTTTTTTTTTTTTTTTTTATTGGAGGTTTAACGACCACCGTGAGCAACTCAATGGGCTATAAGGGGATTGTTAACTTTTGGTCTAGGATATCTACAGGCTACACCCCATCATGTTATACAACATTTTGAAGCTATCGTTAATAGCAGGTACCCCCTCTTCAGGGGGGCCAAATTTCGCTACGACGCACAGTGGTTCCAAACACAAATCTAGCTGATCAAAATTAATAACTCCTCTCCTATAAAACAGATTGTCATAGAATTTTATACGAATTTACAAGTTGCATTTTCAATTAATTTTGTTATTGTGTTAAAGATATCAACAAAATATTCGTATAGTTTTGTAAGATTTAGTTGTTCTTATTTTTAAAAAATAACAAATTCATAGGATTTAAACTGAACACCAATTGTGGTCAAATAAACACACATTTCAAATATTTAGAGGCTTCAGAGAGATGCACATCTATTCATTTTCCAACAACATTATCATCATCATCTTCGCTGCACCTGGATCTTGGAGTAGTCTCAGTACATCAGGAGATATACTTTTACTTCTCTTTTGACGTTTGACTCGAAGACTGCTTACGATCGGGTCAGAGGAAAATAATAGCGTGTGCATGAAGTCCGTCATTGTATCGGCTTTACAAAATTTACGAGTATGATGTTCCCTGAAATTCTTATAGTTCTTATTCCGGGCTTCTTGAGCTTCCTCAGACATCATCCCAACTGGAAGTACGGCTTCCTTTATCAACTGTGCACCATGGATAAGTATCTTATGCACACTTTGTGGCATATAATACCACTTATATTTTCGGATGTATAATTCTGCTGTGTCGAAGCAGTATTTTTCAAACTCTCCATTGTTAATGCTGTACCCACTGGCGATTGTTTTAAGGATGGTTCCAAATCGCTGAATCAGCTCTTCATCTACGCCAGTAATATCTGATGCTAAAGCTGGATCTTCAAAGAACCTCCGCGCGCTATTTCCGTCATTTGTCGTACCAAATCCTGGTTTGGGTATGTCGACAAGAAACACCATTTCTTTGTGGAAGCGATCTTGTATTCTTTGTTTTTCGTTCTTCAACCTGAGCTTTGTTTTCTTTTCGTATTTGCCACGATTCAATGTCTAATCTATATGATATATGCAGGATGTACTCGAAAAATTTAATCCATGAGTGAACGCTTGATAAGCCCAGGGTCAGTGCTGTTTCATCTGGATGTTTTGTCCGAATAAGGCTAAGTTTGTTCATTTGTGAAGGAGTTGCCCCACACACATAACAATTTTGCGATGCTTGATTTTAGAGCACACTACAAATCTTTCCGTCGATCATAGTGAGAACAAGTTCCTGTCTCACAAGAATTTCACGACCTTCTACGTGTACAACAGTGAGAGATAATGCAGCTATTTGCGATTTTATATTGTGGATTTCTTTCCTTGTTAACTCTGGACTTTTTTTCTTTAAAATAATCTTGATAGGCCGACAGTATTTTGTCGACGAAGGCAAAGGATTTTGCCACAAAATTACTTTTTTCTCTGGACTTGTACTACTACCAACGGAAGAATACGTGGTCATCTGCAGTGGTACCATTGATATAACAAATGTATACGAACCATCAATACCCTCTTGCGTTGCCGAAAATAGCTGATTATACTGACTTTATCCAGAGGCGCCATCACAGGCCCATTTGACGACCATATTAAGTGTTGGAAGTGTGTCTCTGCCTACTCGCACTTGCTGTAACACCTCCAGCTGTACTGACACTAAGCGGTGTATAGTGTGATCAAGCAATGACTGCAGTTGTATCTCTGCATAGTAGTCAGTGATCTCCATTTTTTCTGGAAAGCATTGCTTTTTTGTTTCAAGAAGCATATGATAATTTGGGAAAATATCAGCATTGTGAGCTATGCCTATCTGACGCATAGAGATGTATTGTTCCTTTGTAAGCTTTTTATCCACGAAAAATGCTAATGCTTCGTCACATGTCATTTTAATGGGCGCTTTGTTACTTGGAGATTGATAGGCTTTTTTTTATTTTCGTGGCCCTTTCTGGGGAAATCTTGATACTTGCTTTATTATTTGTGCTGCATCACGCCTTCGCAACCATTGTTGAAAACACTCACCAACAGTGTGTGTTTCCAACAATGGTTTCAATTTCCTTTTTCGACTAATACTGGCACACTCATGGAACAACTTTCGTGGACGACCTATGTTTTTCCTTTCTTGAGCACTGTCTACTTCTAAAAAAGTCATTTTAAAACTCAACCAATCACTGTTTTTTCGTAAGAATTCTTTCAATACATAGTGACAGTTAGTCCACCGTTCTTTAAGTTTCTTACAAAATTCAGCACTTTTGTTCAGCATTAGTTCACGAATATGTCCTTCAGGATCTTTCAAGCCATATTTAGTCAATATATAATCACACACACAGGCTAATCTCCTTGAAATATTCTTTTCATTCCGCCAAACATCAAATAGCTCTCTTCTTGGAATTCCGTCCGACATCACTAAAATATTAATAAAAAAAGTTGGTTAAAGTTGGTCACAAAACAGTTATAATTACATAACCTAAAAAGTCCGTTTCACAACGGACTTTTTCGGCCTTTGCTTTCGCAAGCCTGTTACTTCAATAACATCTTTAAAAAATTTCATGGAATATGTCCCTTATAATTAATGAACATAAGAACTAAATAACACAATGTTAAAGTTTTAAAATGCACTAAAACTGTAGGAAGATACGTGTAGTTTTATTCCCCTAAGACCCGAATAGGATGGAGAATAAATTAGGCGTACACAGATCGTAGTTCCGAAGGCAACTGCTGGGCGATGCTAAGGAGAAAACGATGGTTTCACTAAACACGTGACATCTACGTGCTCCTGCTAAGACCCAATTATTTCTTTGGTAAAACTGATTGTGAGTCGTAGCTACACATTTATTTAGGATTACAGTACGACAGTATTTAAGTTGTTTTGAAGCTACTGCCTTTTGAACAGCTAGATTTGTATTTGGAACCACTGTGCGACGCACCGTTTTTATAGCATCAAAAATGCATTTTTGTAATGGCTTTTACCACATTTAACATCAGGTTCATGTAATTTTCGCATATTGCAATGAGATATTGTTACGTTTATGTAAAACGTGATGAAGTAATAATGTTCGGCGATGGTTTAGTAAAATACATTATAACGTACAAGTTCCCTCACTCCGGAGTAAGTCGCTCTCCCAACTGAGCTACGCGGACATATGCTCTCACTGCTATTTGCCTTTATCTCATGTGCGTCCTGCGGTGCAGGCACGTCACAACATTGTTGAGTAACAATGAAATTAACTATCGTTGGGTCACTTCATGGATCAGCATTCAAAAATCATATTTCAACAATGGTTTGTTGACTTCTTCCGTTACCCATTTTCGTTACATGGAGATTTTTTGCGTGTGATTTACTTTACTGCTACCGGGAAAGGTGCATAGCATAAAAAAAATGATCTGCTTCTGTAAAAAAACTCAGGGCTTTAAAAGTGTCAGGTGCGGTGGCAGATCACTTTGTCCGTGCTCAATGCTCATTTCTTCCACGTTTACTTAGTCCAGTTCGTTTCGTCCACGTTCCCTTAGTCCAGTTCATTTCGTCCACGTTCACTTAGTCCAGTTCGTTTCGTCCACGTTCACTTAGTCCAGTTCATTTCGTCCACGTTCACTTAGTCCAGTTCGTTTCGTCCACGTTCACTTAGTCCAGTTCATTTCGTCCACGTTCACTTAGTCCAGTTCCTTTCGTCCACGTTCACTTAGTCCAGTTCGTTTCGTCCACGTTCACTTAGTCCAGTTCATTTCGTCCACGTTCACTTAGTCCAGTTCATTTCGTCCACGTTCACTTAGTCCAGTTCCTTTCGTCCACGTTCACTTAGTCCAGTTCGTTTCGTCCACGTTCCCTTAGTCCAGTTCATTTCGTCCACGTTCACTTAGTCCAGTTCGTTTCGTCCACGTTCACTTAGTCCAGTTCATTTCGTCCACGTTCACTTAGTCCAGTTCATTTCGTCCACGTTCACTTAGTCCAGTTCCTTTCGTCCACGTTCACTTAGTCCAGTTCGTTTCGTCCACGTTCACTTAGTTCAGTTCATTTTGTCCACGGTTCACTTTGTCCACATTCATTTCTTCCTCAGAAAAGATGGAATACCGTGGAAATTTTCTGAAAAAAAAGGTCAGCGGGCATTGCTTACGTGCGATTTTTTTTTCTTGTTTAAGTTTTTCGATTAAAATATAAAGATTTTAAATGCTGCATAAAGTAAAACGAGGAATTGAACTTTGAAGAGCTTTTTTACCTTTTTTTGTGTGGTACGATGCCAATCACAATGATATAAATCAAAGTTAAACAGAAATTTTTTAATGTGTTGAAATACATCTTGTATATTGTTTTCATGTTGTTCTCAGGTTTTCAGTATATTTGTTTTCATTTTGATAATTAATTGTTTATAATTTCCGTATTACTAATTTTCATACGAATGAACTATAACGCTTTCTTTGAAATAGTTGAACTACAGGCATTGCATAATTATATTTCGTTTAATTCAGAAAACAACGTTTATGAATGCAGTTTTCACAATTTAAAGTCTACTATAGTTTTCCTGAAGGCTATGGTTCAGATTCGTGAGGACTAAGCGTTTTCATTTCTTGTTTCTGACAATGTTGCCAGTTTCAAATGTCAAACGCCTCGCGCTGCCATCAGATTGCAGATTGGTGAGTGCTTTCCATGCGCTTGATAGGTATGGAGATGAAGATAAATCCTTTACCAGGTTATTACAGTTTTGAAACATATGAAAGGCTTCCAAAAAGTCTAGGTCGAAAATTGGTTTAGGTCTATCTAACAGTTTGGCGTCATTAAACAGAAATTAAACAGAATAATACAGAGCCATCCTATTTTACATGAGCTTGCATCCAGGCAAGGCGACTCTTTTTTTACGCTTTCCAACCGTAGTTTGAAGAAGCGTATATGCTCCAGCTTTGTCCGTCTGTATGTCGGCACGATAACTCGCGGAAAAATGGTTCGATTTTGATGAAATTTTAGTATGTGATAGGGGACAACTGGGGACGAACCCTATTGAAAATGGACAAAATGTGGTCAAGGGTCAGGACATAGGATTGCGATCCTTTCCATTGCCCTTATGCGTCATAACGTACGTAAAAATGCTTCGATTGCGACAAAACTTTATCATGTTATTCCGGAGGTATACTAAACCGGTTCTGTTGAATATCATCGAAATGGGGTTAAAGGTAGTGCACAGGAGCGAGATTTATTCCACAGCCATTATCCTCATAACTTCAGCAATAACTTGAGTAATGATTTCTGGTATGTTGGAAAGCATATCATAATCAATACATTGCATGATTTTACTAACTTGTTAATATATGATTGGTGTTCTTTTAATCTGAATTTAAGTGATCTTCTTGTCTGACCTATGTATGGCAGACCGCATTGACACTGGATGCGATAGATTCCTCAAGAATTTATGTTAGGAATTAGGCCCTTTTTTTGCAGAGTAAATCATCTTAGATATAGGAGTAAAGATTATAACGAAGTAAATTTCTCCGTCATTTTTGGTCTACGCCGGGATTCGAACCCGAGGCCGCTTATTCCGGAACAAGTCGCTCTACCAACTGAGCTACGCAGACGATTATTCTGATTCCTATCTGCCTTTATGTCGTGTGCGTCTTGCTGGCAGGTACGTCACATCTCCCCCCCCCCGAAAGAGGGCCGGGGGCATGGCCCACTGGTCAGCCGTGACCATGAATCGTTGCAGGCAGCCATCCACTGTAGAACGTGCACTTGAGAACTCCCAGTCAATCTGCTGTGTGGAATGCAACATCACACATTTTTATTTTTTCGAAGCGCTGGAGAAGGAATTCTCTGATTTTTCCTGTCTCGCGGTGTGGAAATAACATCACACCAATGCGAGATTTTGAACGGCCGGGTCATCCGGATAGTTCGGGCGTCATTATAACGAATAAATTTATCCGTCATTTTTATCCGCGCCAGGATTCGAACTCGGGTCCACTCATTCCGGAATAAGTTGCTCTACCAATTGAGCTACGCGGACATTTTATTCTGATTCCTATCTGCCTTTATGTCGTGTGCGTCCTGCTGGCAGGTACGTCACAAGATAACTTTGAAATTTGATGACTTAAGGATTTTTGAAATTGGAAACAAACTTTAGGGATGAATGGAAGAACCACCAAGTTTCGTTGAGAATTTGGAGAGATCGGAATCAAGGTGGATTTATTCTGAGGTTTAACAAATTTTTTGATAGCCGAGACCACTAATGAATGTTTGAAGCCTTTGTTGATAGCAATATGTCTGATGTAATTTAGTTCTTTCTCGAGACCCTACTTTGTAGAACACACATTTTAGGCTCGGTAGACATATGTATAAAATGCACTGGTTTTATGTTGGATGAAATGATTTGATTTTGCGTGAGGCGGCAAACAAACAGCAAATGGTTTCCGATAAACAGTGGTAATGAATGAGTTTTCACACTGTGTAACTGGTACGTCTAGAAAAGGAAGAAAACCATCTTGCTACAATTCATAAGTAAGTTGGATATTTGGGTTCAGTGAGTTGATCGTTGGTAACAGTTCAGAAATTTCGAAATTTCACCTTCCCAGAGAATGAAAATGTCGAAGGAGATCATGAATGAAAATGGCTGAAGGAAATCATGTTGAAAAGTTTTTCTGCAAAATGTTCCATATAAATTTTGCAAAGATCCCCTAACCCCAATTCTTTGCAGCATTGGTGGGAAAATAACCACCAATTTCTGTTTAATGACGCCAAACTGTTAGATAGACCTAAATCAATATTTGACCTAGACTTTTAAGAAGCCTTTCATATATTTCAAAACCGTAATAACCTGGTAAATGATTTATCTCCATCTCCACACCTGTCCAGCGCATGGAAAGCACTCATCAATCTACAATCTGATGGCAGCACGAGGCGTTTGCTACTTGAAACTGGTAACAACGTCAGAAGCAAGAAATGAAAAAGCTTAGTCGTGACGAAGGTGAACCATAGCCTTCAGCGAAACTATAGTAGACTTTAAATTGTGAAAATTGCGTTCATAAACGTTGTTTTCTGTATTAAATGAAGTACAACTCTTTCTATTTGTGTCATAGCTATTTAAGATGAGAAAAAATCAACAACAGCATAATAATACAAAAAGGTTCAGATCGATATTTGCTGTGAATTTGTGGTGTAAGAGAATGAAAACAGACTTTGTATATAAAGGAAGAAGAGGGTCTAAAATTTTCCTCTTCTATCCAACAAATTTATGGCCATTGGAATAAACTTTGATTTATGTCATAGTAATTGACATCGTATCACACAGAAGTGGTAAAAAGCTCTTCAAAGTTCAGTTCCTCGTTTTACTTTAAATAACATTTAAAATCATTATATTTTAATCGAAAACTTAAACAAGGAAGAAAATCGCATGTAAGCAATGTCCGGTAACCTTTTCTTCTGCCTTGTAACAAAAATTTCATCAAAACAGAAAATTTCCACGGTATTCCATCCTTTCTGAGGACGAAATGTTCACAAAGTGAACGACGGACAAAGTTAACGGTGGGCGAAATGAACAGTGAACTAAATGAACAGCGGACAAAGTGAACGGTGAACGAAATGAACAGTGAACTAAATGAAAAGTGAACGGTCGACAAAGTGAACGGGGGACAAAATGAACCGTGGACAAAATAAACATGGACAAAGTGAACCGTGGACAAAATGAGCATGAACAAAGCGAACGATGGACGAAATGAACAGTGAACTAAATGAGCAACTGACAAAGTGAACGGTGGACAAAATTAACATGGACAAAGTGAACCGTGGACAAAATTAACATGGACAAACTGAACGGTGGACGAAATGAACAGTGTACTAAATGAATAGCGGACATAGTGAACGGTGCACAAAGTGAATGGTGTACGAAATGAATGTGCACAAAGTAAACGGTGGACAAAATAAACAGTGAACTAAATGAACAGCTGACAAAGTGAACCGTGAACAAAATGAACACGGACAAGGTGAATTGTGGACGAAATGAACAGTGGACGAAATGAACAGTGAACTAAATGAACAGCGGACAAAGTGAACGGTGCACAAAGTGAACCGTGGACAAAATGAACACGGACAAAGTGAATGGTGGACGAAATGAACAGTGAACTAAATGAACAGCGGGCAAAGTGAACGGCGCACAAAGTGAACGGCGGGCAACGTGAACGGTGGACGAAATTAACAGTGAACTAAATGAATAGCGGAAAAAGTGATCGGTGGACAAAATGAACACGGACAAAGGGAAATGGTGGACAAAATGAACAGTGAACTACTTGTACAGGAATAGCGGACAAAGTGAACGGTGAACAAAGTGAACCGTGGACAAAATGAACACGGACAAAGTGAACACTGACAAAGTGAACGGTGGACAAAGTGAACCGTGGACAAAATGAACACGGACAAAGTAAACACGGACAAAGTGAACACGGACAAAATGAACGGTGGACGAAATGAACAGTGAACTAAATGAACAGCGGACAAAGTGAACGGTGGACAAAGTAAACGGTGGACAAAGTGAACAGTGGACAAAATGAACACGGACAAAGTGCACGGTAGACAAAGTGAACCGTGGACAAAATGAATACCGACAAAGTGAACACGGACAAAGTGTACGGTGGGCGAAATGAACAGTGAACTAAATGAACAGCGGACAAAGTGAACGGTGCACAAAGTGAACCGTGGACAAAATGAACACGGACAAAGTGAATGGTGGACGAAATGAACAGTGAACTAAATGAACAGCGGGCAAAGTGAACGGCGCACAAAGTGAACGGCGGGCAACGTGAACGGTGGACGAAATTAACAGTGAACTAAATGAATAGCGGAAAAAGTGATCGGTGGACAAAATGAACACGGACAAAGGGAAATGGTGGACAAAATGAACAGTGAACTACTTGTACAGGAATAGCGGACAAAGTGAACGGTGAACAAAGTGAACCGTGGACAAAATGAACACGGACAAAGTGAACACTGACAAAGTGAACGGTGGACAAAGTGAACCGTGGACAAAATGAACACGGACAAAGTAAACACGGACAAAGTGAACACGGACAAAATGAACGGTGGACGAAATGAACAGTGAACTAAATGAACAGCGGACAAAGTGAACGGTGGACAAAGTAAACGGTGGACAAAGTAAACGGTGGACAAAGTGAACAGTGGACAAAATGAACACGGACAAAGTGCACGGTAGACAAAGTGAACCGTGGACAAAATGAATACCGACAAAGTGAACACGGACAAAGTGTACGGTGGGCGAAATGAACAGTGAACTAAATGAACAGTGGACAAAGTGAACGGTGGACAAAGTGAACGGTGGACAAAGTGAACGGTGGACAAAGTGAACCGTGGACAAAATGAACACGGACAAAGTGAACTGTGGACGAAATGAACAGTGAACTAAATGAACAGCGGACAAAGTGAACAGCGGACAAAGTGAACGGTGGACAAAGTGAACCGTGGACAAAATGAACACAGACAAAGTGAACACGGACAAAGTGAACACGGACAAAGTGAACGGTGGACGAAATGAACAGTGAACTAAATGAACAGCGGACAAAGTGAACGGTGGATAAAGTGAACGATGGACAAAGTAAACGGTGAACAAAGTGAACAATGGACAAAATGAACACGGACAAAGTGCACGGTGGACGAAATGATCAGTGAACTTAAATTACCAGCTGACAAAGTGAACGGTGGACGAAATGATCAGTGAACTAAATTACCAGCTGACAAAGTGAACGGTGTACAGAATGAACAGTGAACAAAATGAACAGCGGACAAAGTGAACGGTGGACAAAGTGAACGGTGAACAAAGTGAATCGTTAATAAAATGAACACGGACAAAGTGATAGAGAAGCGTAAGGTACATGCTACCAGGAGTTTATCGAGAAAATCAATTTGGGGGATGCTGGAAAAGTTTTTTTTTTTTATTGGAGGTTTAACTACCACCGTGAGCAACTCAGTGGGCTACAAGAAGTCGCCCGTCCCTAATTTAGGGCCACTAGTTCCAGGGAAATGGGAGAGCCAGCGCCGTAAGATAAACACAATATCGATGCCTCACTGGGATTCGAACCCGGACCTATCTCTGACGATTGATCAGAAGCCATCGCTTAGACCACTGCTCCACTGGGGAGGTCTGGAAAAGTTTGGGGTTGTTGGAGAAATCTGTTGAATGCAAGCAAACTTTTCTAAGGCTGAAAATGTTTATAGCTAAAGATTTAGGCTTCAAATCTTGGGTTAAAAATCGCGAAAACGCTTAAAAATATGGAGAACTGTTGAATTTTTTTGGATAAAACCGGCAATCGTTTTTCCAAAACAACACGGGATTCCTTTATTTTCGTGCTGATTTGTTTTTTATCTCTTTTGTCTGAATGGCTTCTTAAACAAAGCTAAAGAAACAAAACATGGGTTGCCGAAACAGTAGATATTCATGTCTTCAAAATTTGTAGCAAACTAAAATGATAAATGCGAACACTATTTGTAGCAACTAAATGAGAAATGTCTGACTTTAAACGTATGCTTTATCCTTGAAAAATTAAACAAGTTAGTAAAATCATGCAATGCATTGATTATAATACGCTTTCCAACATACCAGAAATCATTACTCAAGTTATCACTCAAGTTATGAGAATAATGGCTGTGGAATAAATCTCGGTCCTGTGCCCTGACCTTTGATCCCATTTCGATGATATTCAACAGAACCGGTTTGGTATACCTCCGAAATAACATGAAAACGTTTTGTCGCAATCGAAGCATTTTTACGTAAGTTATGATGCATAAGGGCTATGGAATAGATCCCACTCCTGTGTCCTAACATTTGACCCCATTTCGCCTATTTTCAAAAGAATTCGTCCCCAGGCAAGACCCTACAACATACTAACATTTCATCCAAATCGAAGCATTTTTACGTAAGTTATGACGCATAATGGTGATGGAAGTGATTCCGCTTCTATGTCCTGACCTTTGACCCCATTTCGCCCATTTTCAATAAGGTTTGTCGCCAGGTGGTTTTCTACCACATACTAAAATTTCATCGAAATCGAACCTTTTTTACGTTAGTTATGACGCATAAAAGCAGTGGAATGGATTCCGCTCCTATATACTGACCTTTGACCCCATTTCGTTCACTTTAAATAGGGTTAAATAGGGTACCTTCCCAGGTGATCCCCTACCGGATACTAAAATTTCATCGAAATCGAACGATTGTTACGCGAGTTATTGTGCGGACGGACACAATCACACAACGCGTGACGTAATGAGGCAGATGGGAATCGCGACCATCGCTCGCCGCAAGTGTGACGTCATAAAACTTTAATAGGATCCACACACAACGCGTGACGTAATGAGACAGATGGCGTGACCGCGCGCCAACATTCTCAAACGCGGTGAGATTGTGACGTCATAAGATTTCTAAGCATTGGTAACATTAATGGAATAATGGAACAACGCCATCACTAAAAACATTATAATTCGGGGTGGTTATTTAACCCACTGAACGAATTCTCCTAAAGTCGAGATCAAGCTAAATCGATTTCTAGTACCAGAAAACGGTAGGTTAACGACTTTCATCAAAATTCTTAGAGCTGTTTTCAAAATAAAATGTACATACAAACATAGAAGAATTGCTACTTTAAGGTGGACGTCAAGTAATTTTGCTTCCTATACTTCCAATGGAAAAACTTCTGTACACATTTTCTTCACAATTAATGCGTTCCCAATGATGAAAATTTGAACATCGATTAAAATATCTTCATTTTATAACTTGCAATACTTAATATTTTCTAAAACATAACCATAATTATGCAATTCAACATTTGTTTGTCTGCTGACGTCATGAAAACACAGGTCGCGCCATCTTTTTTCTGGACAATTAATGCGTTCACAAGGATGGAAATTTGAGCATTGATTAAAATAGCTTCATTTCATAACTTGGAATACTTAATATTTTCTAAACCATAACCGTAATTATGGAATCCAACATTTTTTTTGCCCACTGACGTCATCAAAGTACAGGTCGCGCCATCTTTTCTCTGGTTTCAACACAACCAAAGGAAAAGTTATTGATTTTTAATATGATTATGGTTATGTTTTAGTACATATTAAGTTTTCCAAGTTATAATATGAAGTTATTTTAATCGATGTTCAAATTTTCATCCTTGGGAACACATTAATTGTGAAGGAAATGTTTGCAAAACTTTTTCCATTGGAAGTGTAGGAAGCAAAATTACTTGACGTCCACCTTAATAATATTAGATAAGGGCAATGGAAAGGATCGCAATCCTATGTCCTGACCTTTGACCACATTTCGTCCATTTTCAATAGGGTTCGTCCCCAGCGGTCCCCTACTACATACTGAAATTTCATCGAAATCGAACCATTTTTACGCAAGTTATGACGCATAAGGGCAATGGAATGCATCTGGATCTTATGTCCTGACCTTTGACCCCACTTCACCCATTTTGAATAGGGTTTGTCCCCAGGTGGTCTCCAACCACATAGTAAACTTTCATTGAAATCGAACTATATTTACGCAAGTTATGACGCATAAGGGCAATGGAATGATCCCGCTCCTACGTTGTGAACTTTGACCCCATTTGTCCCATTTTCAATAGGGTTCGTCCCTAGGTGGTCCCCTACCACATACTAAAATTTCATCGAAATCGAACCATTTTTACGCCAGTTATCGTGCGGACGGACGGACAAAGCTGGAGCATATACGCTTCTTCAACCTACGGTTGGAAAGCGTAAAAAAGAAACATGAGACTATATCACTCTCCTCAACGAGGCGGGGTTAAAGGGTCTTCTCCGCATTTTTAAATATATTTGTTTAAGTTTCTGAATATATATTTTCACTTTAATATGGTGGAGACATTTTTATCGCTTCCCAATTACTTCGGGAGATGTTTTCTACAGAGTGTTTTAATTTGCGTCTTCAATAATTTGCGCCACCCTTGTAAAAAAATCCGGGGTACGCTGCTGGAACGTATTAACATAAACAGCACAAAAAGTAAAATCACGAATTTATCGCTTTATGTGAAACATGCGTTCACCGTATTTTATGCACGCATATATCCGAGAAAGCTCCGCTGAGAAATTTCATCCGTTTTGCCGCGACGCACTCTCCGCCGCCGTCAGCACAGAGTGAGATCCCCCATACATTAGTATGATTAAGTACAAAAATAACACAAATGTGTAAGGTATATCAATTCTTAGTAAATAAGAACATTACTGTGGACAATTTCTCGAGGGGAAGAGTAATCTAAATTCTGTTTTGCTTAAAATTTGGTCAGTTTCAGAACCATCAGTTGTTAATCAAACTACAATATTTTGCAAAAAAAAGTTTTCATTTAGAGAAAAATTAATATTCCATGCACAATTTCCTATGGAATTTACACCAGCAGGTGTTTTAGTTGATGAGTTGACCCATGCAAAGGCACAGCACTATCGCATTTTTAAAAGATTATGACTTTTTTTATGAAAAACGGTCTATTCCTTATTCCCGCAATGGTAAAAAAGTACTAGTAACGTCTCACTGGGGCGTGGCCATCAACTCCGCGTCGTCTGCTCAAAGTGCTTCAAGTTTGTGACGTCACCCTTACTCCATCTATTCTAACCTCCTTGCTACCGGCAGCCTGATCATTTCCGCTTTTATCTTGCCAGGCGTAGCATGCCAAATTTGCATGTGAAAATTTCCATACAAAACTTTCCATGCGAATGACCTGCAATTTCTTGGAATTCAGCGGTGATGCTTCTGCCGTGCATCAGAATCTCTTGTCATGGTCAGCATATGGAACCGAACAGATTTTGTCCTGAAATGTTTGTGCTGTCAATAATATATGTATATATATATACAGTATATTGAACTACTAAACCACAAAGACCCGTAGCGACAGTCACGTATAAGGTAGAACTGTAATCGTCCGGCGACGAAATATTTTTTTGGTATTAATGCGGTTGAATGAATCATTTTATTTTATGTTGGAGCTTATTATTTTTCTGAACACGTTTGTAATAATTTTATGCTTTTCTATAGGAGGAATCATTACAAAGTACATATTTTTTCATCGTGATTTTTCAAAGCAGTAGAATGCTTTGGAACTCGAGATCTTTTTAAACTGGCAATGCCTTCCAATTATAATCACATCGGACAAAAAATTTGTCCCCCTTAACTGAAATGACAGTAGAAAGTTCCCGGCTGCATAGAGGGCGCCGTGATAGCGTTGTTAAGAGATAAATAGCACTGAAGTGGTCTAATGCATCATTTTTGTCTCGTGCAGTGGTGAAATTAGTCTGCAATATGGGTCGTAAAACAGACGTTATTGAGTGGCAAAAAAGGTGCCATCGTGTTTGGCCGAGCCCACGGACACAAAATGAATGAAGTCGCCCAATTTGTTGGTGTGTCGAATTGTTCTGTCCAGCGGGTCTACAAACAGCGGTGCAGTTCGCAGTCAAGTGAAAATCGGAGGCGTAACTGTGACCGGAAAATGGTTCTCACCAACAGGGACCGCCGCCATGTTTCACGCCTAGTAACTGAAAATCGGTTTCAAACCAGGCAACAATTTATCCAAACAGTCAATGAAAGTTCACTCTAACCAATTCCCGAAAAGACATTGCGACGAGAACTGCATGAGATGTACAACTGGAGCAGAGTACGACGGAACAGACCTCTTTGAACAGCAAGTTACAAAGTCGCACGTTATCAATGGGCTCAGAGGCACCAAAACTTTACTGTGGAGGATAGGAAACGAGTAATTTGGTCTGATGAGTCTCGTTTTTGTTTGCACTCTAATGATGGGAGGCGACGAATGCATCGCAGGCCCAATGAATTGTGTCGAAGGTGTTGTTCAAGCTGGAGGGGATTCTGGGATGTTTTGGGAAAGTTTTTTGTACCACGAAATGGGCCCTCTCGTTGCAGTGACGATTAATTTGAACCAGCATGCGTAACTCCGCATTCTGGATGACAAAGTGTTGCCCTTCCCTACATCACCAGCAGCAGCAGCAGCATCAAATTGCCACTCTTGTCTTCCAAGACGACAATTTCCGTGTACACAGGACTAAAAGTGTGTCTGAGTGGCACGACGAACAATCAGCAACACTGTCTCACCGTGACTGGCCAGCCAAATCCCCAGATCTAAATCCTATTGAAAATCTGTTGGATCATTTGGAACAGAAGGTGAAACGCCGAATAGGTACCCACGTACTCTGGCGGAATTTCGGGACCAATTGGCGCTCGAGTGGCTGCAAATCAATACATCCACAATCTCGTGTAGTCTCTACCACACCGGATTCACGCTGTTATCAAGGCAAGAGGCGCCGTCACCTGTTATTAGGTAAGTTCTCCCAGGGGTGACTAATGTTTTGCCCTGTGTGCTTATTTAAGAAAAGGTGCAATGTACTGCTTCATAGTACAAGTATTATTTCACAAAATTCCTAAATATACAATTTACTGTTGATAGCTGTTATAGCTTTTGTCTTGAGGGAAACACGGACATCATACAATAACCCGTACAATAATTTAACTACCCGGTTTCTTATGGTAACACAATATAAAATACCTGGTGCATCAAATTTGGAAGAGGGGAAGAAATATCCGTTGCCGCAATAACGTATGATATCCACAATATCCGATACAGAACTTCAAAATCAGATTCTTCGACAAACAACTTTTTTTCCGTCGTTTCACGGAAAAGGTTGTATCAAGAATATGCTTTGTTATTTCACGAAAGGAATCACGGGAAATGACTCGTGAATTTCAGAATTTTTTTACAGTGTACAAGTAAGAAAATATTTAACAAGAAGTAATTACATTTACATTAAAACACAGACGCTCAAAAGGAAGGTTAAATTACACTGTAAAAAATAAGTGGTGTGAATTCACGGAAAATTTCTAAAAATAACGTTCAGCGAAGTTACCGGTAAAAGTCCGTTTTTTAACGGAATTTCTGTTTTTAAAATTTCACGTTTTTTTTTAACTTCTGTATTTTCACAGATTTTCCGTAGTCAGTAATTCCGTATATTTCAGAAAACCCCATTTCATGTTTTTCTGTATTTAGACAGAAATTTCGCAAAATCCAACACAATGAATATTTCAGCCCTTACGCGAGAGAATCTTCATGCGCAGATGATCGAGCCCAGTCGTTGGGGTTGAAGCCGCGCGTCTTAACCACTGAGCCAAAAAGGAAAGTCACAGGAATCGGACTCACGTTCAAGGGAAAACTAATCAGGTGGTGATGATTTTTTTTTTTTTTTCGTAAATGAGACTGATTTAGTCATTTTATTTTCTACTAGCTTTTAGCACGTCGCTCTGCTGACGCTGTTTGTTGGTGTAGGTTTCGTTTAGCTAGAGAACAGAACTCAATCTTAAGCTTCGTCGGCGACTCGTCATGGTTTGCGAGCAAAAAAATCCACTTATGCTGGAACGTATTTGATTTTGTGTTTACTAACTAATAGCAAGCAGTTTTCTCTTGGATGGGTGGAATATCTGAACGTGAATTGTAAAGATACGTTAATTAATTAAATAAAGAAATCTTATTTCGTATTATTTGAAATGAATAATTATACGTGAACTGTAATTTGATGAAATGCAGTTAAAAGAGCTTGTCCACGTCATCTTGTGAGAACATGTTGAACATCATTTTTTAAGCATTTCATCACCATAGCTAGACGTTAGTAACAATGTAATTCAAAACTGTAACTTCAGAAGAGAATGGATTTACGTTAATTGTAGCCCACTTTCCTTGACGTAAATGCTAATTAAATTTTAAAAATACGGCTGTACTACCGAATCAGAACGCTTTCAAGTAGTTTCCGATTTCCAGTGTATCGTTCCGCTTTGTTTACATACAACCTAATAACACCCAACGTAAAAGAAAGTAGTTCCCGATAATATACGAATTTTTTTATTATTATCATCTAAATAAATCTTATTGTAATAGAAATAACCATAGGCATTTACTTTATTATGGAAAATAATACATTTTCATATAACAAAGTTATGCGCGATAATTCCATGTCTAGCCAGCAAAAGTTCGAAATAGCTTCGCTTAAAGGATGCGCTAGCTCCGGATAAAAACTAAAAAAAACCTCAGTATTGTTATTAGATATATTTCCTTCATAAAATGTATTTACAAATAAAAATAGTCATTAAGGAGTCTATTATAACGAAATTCTAAAAAAGAAGCGCGTAAAATTTATCGTGAACTACTTTCCTTCACGCTGGGTGTGATCAGGTTGTTTGTAAACAAAGCGGAATGATACACGGGAAAATCAGAACGTTTTGAAGTAGTTCCCGATTTCCCGCGTATCGTTCCGCTTTGTTTACACCCAACGTGAAAGAAAGTAGTTCATGATAATATACGAAATTTTTTGTACTATTTTCATCGAAATAAATTTTATTGTAATGGAAATAATCATATGCAATTACTTTATTATGGAAGATAATAATACATTTATTTTCATATTCATATCATGAATTTATGCGTCATAATTCCATCTCGTGCCAGCAAAAGTTCGAAATAGCTTCGCTAAAAGAATACGCTAGCTGCGAATAAGAACTAAAAAAAAACCGTAGTACTGTTATCTATGCATTTCTTTCGTAAAATTTATTTACAAATAAAAATATTCATTAAGGCGTCTATTATAACGAAATTGTAAAAAAGAAACGCGTACAATTTATCGTGAACTGCTCTCCTTCACGTTGGTTGTGATCAGGTTGCTGGTAAACAAAGCGGAACGATACACGGGAAATCTGGAACCACGTTTTTCTCAAAAATTCGAAATCTAAGACATGCAGAGGTGCACATCCTCGGTATGTAATCTACCTTCGTGCAAAATTTCAAGTTTCTAGGTTGAGTAGTTTTTTGCATCACGATGGACACACACACACACACACACTTCGTTTTATTAATATAGACTGGAACTTATTATTTCTTTGAATACGTTTGTAATAATTTTATTTTTTCTGCAGGACGTCTTATTACGAATAACGTATTTTTTTCATCGTGATTTTTTCAAAGCATCAGACTGATTTGGAGTTTAAGGTCTTTTTTCGACTCACAATAACTTTCAATTATCTTTAAGAGAAAGCTCAATTTACTGTTTTATAATATTATTTCACAAAGCTCCTAAATGTAAAATTTGCTCTTGATTGCCAAAATAGCTTTTGTCTTAAGGACTCCACAGACTGATTCATAGACATCGTACAGTCACCTGTAAAATAAATTAAATACCCAGTTTCTTACGATAACATAATACATAATAGCTAGTAAACAAAACGGGGAAGAAGAGAGAAAAATCTTGTGCCACAGTAACCCAAATTCATGCGATAAACAATCCACAATATCCGATCTCGCAACAGAGCTTCAAAATCAAATGCTTCGACAGACTATTGAAATTTAACAGTTAATCAAACCCCCAAGGTTTCACGTGAATCTCTCATATTACCGGAATTTTTGTGTCTTATGGGTAGTTACATTTTTTTCCCCTTTTGGGTATTCCATGTCAAATGAACACACAAAAATAGCCTTTTCAACCTGACCTTCGGATTTTTATGAAACTTTGTATATTCGTTGATATACACAAGAAATAAATGTGTGTCAATTTTTAGCACAATAACTTTTAAATTTTCTTAGATATGAGGTCATAAAATTCAAGAAATTTGCCACATTTCGATGTTTCGTATGTCATAAAAGTACTTATAACTTAAGTTCTTTTTAACACAGAGTGATGAGTTTTTTTAAACCTCTTTTCACTGGCTTTAAAACAATACATTACTTAATGCATAATTTAAACATTTTAATTTCATACATGAGACTGACCAGGGAAAAAAAACATTTTAACGGACTGAAAAATCAGAACATGCGATGAGAAAGTGTGTATATAACACAGCATGAGCAAGATGGAGTTGTTCACTCTATTTAACTTATGTAGATATTTAAAGCACACCACTATTTTTTTCTTGTTTTTTTTTTTTCTTGCTAGAACATCAGCTTGATTTTTCTCGTATTGCTTTCTTCTCAGCAAGTTCCATGGCCATATTTGTCTTTTGTTGGCTCTGCAGCTGCATTGCAATCTTTGCTTAGTTTTCCTTTCTACCGATATCATTTCCTTCCCATTTCTTCATCACTTTTCTTCTTATTTATTTCCTTTTATTCCCTCAGGTGACAATAATTTAGCCATCATGCTGAAAGAACTAACTTACAGAATACGAATACTTTCGAACACCATGCATGGATTCCAACAAATTTTCAACCTTCGACACTTCCGTATTTGGAAAATTTCCCTTTCCTTATCAAGCTTAAGTGCAAACATTCATGGGGGAAAGTAATATTTAAAAACAACACTGGATAGTGAAAACATCGCGGGAAGAAAAAAATATGATTACGAAGGAAAATCTTCACTTCGTCCAACTTCCGTTTTCGGAAACTTTTTCCTCTATTTTTAAGCTGAAATGCAGTATTTTTGGAATAAACCATATGTAAGACCAATACTGGGAAGAAGGAATATCGCAAAAAAAAAAAAAAAACGATTATGGGAGAAATCTTTGCTCTGCCTAACTTCCATTTTCAAAAGTTTCGAAGGGAGGAATTCCGTCCTCAAACGATAAACGAATTCCTTCCCTCACTACCCCCTCCCCAGTTGCTGTTCAGTTGTGCATTCATCTCGAGAATACCCAAAGTGATAACGGAAATGGAGGAATTCTTCGAATCAAGACAACAGCTAAAGAAACCCATGCCTGAAAAGACTACAGGGAAGTCTTCTCGCCGTCCTTAACTCCCGTTTTCGAAAATTGTTGCCCACAATTTCATGATGAAATACAAACATTTATGCATTAAAAGGATATTTATCAATACTGGACACAGGCAACATTGCAAGTAAAAAGAAATTACAGTCACGTGAGAAATCTTTACTGCGTTTAATTTCCGTTTTCGAAAGTTTTGGAAAACGAAATATATCTCCAGACGAATAATAAACCATTCCCCCGCCCCCTAAATTTCTCTTTAGTTCTGCATCGATCTCGAGAATGACCGAAACGATGACGGAAACAGCGGTATTCCGCGAATTCACGGAAGAATCTCATGTATGGGATACGGAAAAAATGAGAATGGAGTTTTCCTCTTAATATGAGAAAGAATTGCGGAAAGGTTTCTTGTGACCGCGATCAGACTCGAGCGCTGCACATTTAGGTCGAAAATCCATTCCCTAGTTTATTTATTTATTTAATTATTATTTTATTTATTCATTTATTTATTTATTTATTTATTCATTTTTATAAATTCGTGCAATTTTTGAGGAAAGAGAACGGTTTATTTACTATTTATTTATTTTGCCATAAACTTTCGGGTGAAGCTTTTCTTTTTTTCCTCTCCGTCCCTCCTCTCCCAGCGCAAGGCGTCGCATAGAGTAAGATTAGCTAGACAACGCTGGCGACATCCATCGGCGAGCTGACTTTGTAGTATGTTTTATTGGAGCAATAGAAGTATCCACCGTGTCTAGCATCCACAATGCGTGTTGGGTAGACCGTAGACTTTTTGGAACCGGAGCTAACAGTTTAATTGGGTAAAGATTATGGCCGGTGGTTATATCACGGGGGTAACGTGACTTGAGGGGTTCTCAGAATTTTGCAGAAACGGGTAGGAATTTTGACCCCCTAACGAATGGATGAACAAAATGTTAATTCTCTGACCAGTAGGATTTAAACAGGGGAATTTAATCCAGGGAGGCTTGTGTTCGCCAGCTAGTGATTGGATGATGGGATATTTTGAGGTAGTGTGGGTCTTCTTGGGTGTCGTCGAAATTTTTACAAGTGAAGAGAAGAACTTCGTCACTTCACTTTTACTTTACCTTTGCTTGCTTCGCGGCGTGCATCGCGTGCACTTTTCCTCCACGACTGTCACCTAGGAGCTGCCAAATATTACGACAGGACAACCGTAAGCTGCATACAATTTTCCAAGCTGCGGATGGAAGATCTCAACCGCGGTTTCCGGATGAGAATTCTCCCGGGTCAGGAGTGGTCAGCGGCGCGAACCCAGAGACTTTAAGATGCGACTACCTGGAAGCATAGCCCACATCATTCAAAGAACTTTTCATTCAAGTGTAACCGCCAGGACGTCATACCCTGGATGAAGCCACAGCCGCCATGGGATCGCTAAGCCAGATTCGGATGTTAAGGTAGGAAATCCATCCTATTCTTTCTTTTGGTGTCCCCTCAAAAAATGTTTATCGGATCAGTCCATAGGAAAGTCTTCCGTTAGAGTTAATATTTTTATAAGCGAATAGTTAATTGAGTACAGGTTCCTGTCAGAGAGTCCAAATCATTTTTTGCTCGTATCATGAGTGTATCTTTATTGTTATGCAAAACCTAACTAATAAATTGCTTTGTTTGTTAATTGGTCTATGTTCTATCCTGAGTGTTTCGTTAGTTACAAATTGTGTGCTCAGCCCTAGATTTTTGGAGAATATATAATATTACGACAGGGACTTAGAAAATCTGTTCACTTATGTTTTTTATATTTTAAACTAGACGTTCGCGAAAACATTGCGGCACACAGCGGACCCTTTGACTCCCAAAGGAAAATCTGCTGTGTGAATCACAACACCCCGTCAGTGGATCCTGAAGCTGCGTCAGCCCTAAATCAGGGAATCGCAGATTCACAATCCACTCGACACCCCCTTGCTCCCAATATTACGCCGGGTGAACCGAATTAGGAACCCGAGCGATAATAATTTGGTGCCGTTCGACCAGGATTTGGTCGCACCAAGGGTTATTGAGGAGCAATTATTGGGTATGTTAAAAATGCAAAGTTTTTCCAATGGTCATGGGAGGTGAATTTTGGGTGGTAGTAGGAAAGTTAACGATAGTTTGGATTTTTGGATTTGGTATTAAGAAGTTGGAAAGGAAGATAATTTATGGTTCTTTTAATGGCACAGATTCAGAATTTTAGCATCAAAGGAATAAAGCAAATATTTCATGAGTGTTATTAATCATTCGATATAACAGAAAATATTGAAAATTTCAACAGCAAAAGTAAAGAAAGCGTAATGATGAACAATAGTGTTGCATAAATAATTTGAACGAAAAGCAGTATAAATATTTTTGAATGAAAGCAGTAAATATTGAGTTTGCTGAAATATAGTGTTTTGTTTTGAAAATTATAATTATAATTCATCAGCAAGGTTTTGTGTGTATACGTGTAGAAGTGAAAGATTTTACAGAAACTATTCAGTAAGCAGGTTAGAGTTGATTTGAAGTTTTAAAGGCAATAATTAAGAATTTTCAAAATGAAGTATTAAGAGTTAACTTGAAGAATTTGCACAGTGAAATATTACAGTTAATTTGAAGTTCAATAATTAAGAATTTGCACAGTGAGATATTACGAATTAATTTGAAGTTTCAATGATTAAGAATTTGCGCAGTGAGATATTACGAATTAATTTGAAGTTCAATAATTAAGAGTTTGCATAGTGATATATTACGAGTGATTTGATTTGGTCAGATTTATTAGTGCTCGATCATTTTAGTTTTGTATTTTATTATTGCAATGAAGTATATTTTTCATGATTTATGTATTGAATATTGCTATATGGGAATTTGATAAGAGTAATTTAGGGATGATTAACACTACCATTAATAGTCATAAGGTAACGTTTGTTTACTTTGAGTAGTGTGCTGAATCGGCTAAAAAATACAGTTTTCTTTTTCTCTGAAAGAAGGTTAATTTTGCTATTTTTACGAGTAGTAGAGGTGATAGTAGGTTCTAATAGGAGGGATTTTATTGAGTTTTTAGTAGAATTTAGAACTTAGGAGAGTGTTGTCATTTGATTAAGGTTTTGCAAATAGATGTTCGGGATGGCAGTTAACGGTATAGAGGGTAGTACGAATTTTAATGAGGTACGGGATAATACGGAAGGACAGGAAATTAACGGAGCGCCAGGCAGCGGTGAAGTTCAGGGGAACGTTAGGATGCAGTTCAATTCAGCAGTTGCTACGCAAAGAACAATTCAGTCGATGGCGGGTATGTTAAGTTATCCCCTAAATTTTACGGGCACGGAAGAGGGTCCAACAGCAAAGCATTTTTTTGAAATGGTGGATAGTGTGGCACAGATAGCTGGATGGACAGATGCATTTAAAATTCTTTCAGCAAAAGCTAAGTGTCGACAGGCAGCGAGTCATTTTTCAACGGACGCTATTGATGTCCGGAATGAAACAGTTTATGCAAGGTTTAAGGAAGCCGTTATTCAAGGATTTGAAGCTCAAGAACCAGTTATGGTTAGAATGCAGAAGTTCACCACTTGTCGGTAACGACCAAGTGAAAAGGTATCGGAATATGTGGCCAGATTAAGAGGGCTGGCACATCAGTACTTAGGGCATGTGAATCAGTCCAATAGGGAGGTTAGTAAAATGGCTGATCAGACAAAAATGTCGCAGTTTCTTAATGGGCTTGACCCTAAGTTGAAGCGCATGGTGTTGTCTTTCGCCCCTACAACTTTTACGGAAGCCGTTAATCGAGCAATTTTAGATTAGCAGAATTCGGAACTAGTTTCCCAGGGGTTTTTTGCTGCATCGGCAGGGCCATATGACAGCGAGAATTATGGAACCCAGGAAAAATCAGGAAATTTAGATAACTCGATAGTTGATTTGTGTACTTTAATGGCACGACAGATGACGGAGCACGAATCACAGGTGAATGAACTTAGGGCAGAGACATCAGAGTTGTCTAGCAGACTACAAGCATCAGAAAAACTTCATCATGATTACGTGGAGAGACTGCAGAGGTTTGAAGAGGATAAAACCCTGGATAGGGTTGATAGAGGCCTTCCTTCACGAGATCAGCGTGCTTGTTTTATTTGCAAGTCTTTCACTCATCTATAGCGCAATTGCCCCCGGCTTAAATCAGATTATTATCCCCCTTGGTCACAGAGAAATCGGAGTTCAGAAAGCTTTAACTCTTTGGGCACAGAGAGAGAGAGAGAAGAGAGGAGAGCAGGAGAAGCTCCCTCCAGCGGGCGCATTCAGAACCAGGCTTCATCAACCCGTTCAGCACGGAGCAATTACGGAGAGCGTTATTTCTCCCCTGGTGGCAGAGCGCCGAGTTACTCTTAGCGCAGTGAAAATTTCTGGAATGGCGGCGGGAGATCGGAAGGCGATCGTCACGAGAGTTTTAACCACAGGCGTGATGATAGAAGAGAACCTAGAGTCAGATTCAGAGAAGAGAGGAATTGGACATCAGGAAATTCAGGACGGAGTAATCATCATTTAAACTAGAGGGTGACCGTAATCGCAGGGATGCTTCCGGTCAAAAGAGAAATTTAGTCCCTATGATATTTACAACTTGTATAGACCAGAAGCACGGAGAGTTATAGTGGGAATTAGGATTATGGGAGTGAGAACGTACGCACTCATCAATAGTGGAGCGGGTGTATCATTAATAAAGGAATCGCAAGTTCGGAAATTTCAAGGAAAATTGCGCAGTAGATCCAGAAGCTCGGGAGTGCACATAAAAGGGATTACTGGCGCCCTCCTACAGACCTCATTATGTTACGAGTTGCCCATAGAAGTAGGAAATGATACGATTATGCACACGTTCCATGTCACTCAGAAGGAGTTGCATCCAGATTACTCAGTCATCTTAGGATGGGATTTCTTGAAAGCCCATGATTTTAGCTTTGATGCTCGGACAGGTGTTTTGGAGAGGATATCAGGAGCGAGCGCGCAGAAACAGCGCCGAGGTAGAGCCCACAGACCGAAAAGGGTACACAAGGTAGCACAGGAGGATGCAAGGAATAATCAGAGAAGGTTTAAGGAGGAAATTTTGCCACCGGATGAGACTAGAACAGGAAGGTTAGTGAGGAAAGAGGTAATTCCTCCGAATGCAGAGAAGATAGTTCGGGTTAGAATTCCATCATTTTCTGGAAATTTAAAAGGGCAAGTTTTAGTACAACCTTTGGATAGATATGCTCATGGACGTGTCAGATTTAAGTCTTCGGTAAATAAAATTGATGCTTCTGGAAATATACCAATTTTGATATCAAATTTAACCAAACGACCGTACTATTTGCCCAGGCGCACGAGGGTGGTGTGCGTGAAACCGTCGGTGGATACAAACGAACCCGTCCATGGAAATTTACATGAAGTTCCGGAGAAGCAAGGGAAGTGCATCGATCGTTTCGCTAAAGAGAAGAATTTAAGAATTAAAGATAGAGCGCATCTGAATGCACCCCTTGTTTAGGAAGGAAAAAGCGAAGGATTAAAACTGAAAAGGAAATTGAGCGTAGGCCATATTTAATTGATAATTCACCTGCACAGGAATCTGATGAAGCGCAAGAGTCGTGTGATTCAACCACGGAAGGAAGTCAGCATAGCTCAGATACCGACGAATACGAATTTGTGCCATTTTCCGGCTGGATAGATTCTCCGAGAAGCACCGTTAAAAGTACGCCGCAGCAAGAAGTTGCAAGGGATGGAGACGAAGTCATTCCGAGAGGGACAGTCAGCTGCCCACTACAGCAAGAAGTAGCTGGGAACTTGGAAGAAAACGCAGCGCGGGATACCCACAGGAGGGCAGTCACAGAAGAAGAAAGCGGAAAACAGGAAATGCAAAATGTTGAAATTTCGTTTGAAAGGGTGACCAGAGACCCTTATCCATTGAGGTCCCGTGTCCCCGTGTTAGAGCGATCCGTGAACCAAGTCATGGTGCCGAAGATGCCATTCACCCAGCAAATAAATAATTTACAGTACGACGGTAACACGAGACCTGTACAACGAGTGCAGTGCACAAATTATCAGGAGCAAGCATCGACGCATTCCTGGGTCAATATAGCAAGTCGATGGTTATCGAAAATTATTCAGGATAATTGGGACCCTGAAGAGGGAGGCCCTATGGTAAGTAACGCGAACCCCTCATACACCAAGTTACGACCGGTAACCAGCGAGACACTTGTTTAACGATAGATAGTAAACAAGGCAGTGATGATTCTGCAAATAGTGAAGAAAAGAAAAAGTTTGTGTGTATTCATGTGTATTTGAAAATTTTGCTAAAGAGTTATTTTGCGTAATGCCAGTGTGTAAATAATAACAGTAAGATAACTAAGTTTCATCGTGATATTATGTTGTGAGTTTACTTGAAGGTGATTATCACGTTACCCAGAATCGGGAAAAGAACGTACGAATTAATCGTTCATTGGTACTTATTATCGTTCAAAGATGAGGTATAGAGTAATAATTTGGTGTCATAAATTTTTATTTGCTGTACTAATCACTTTTGCATATTTATTTCAAGTAATTATTGATGGTTGATTAATTAATATATTATGATCAAACGTCAGAAGGAATACGTAGCACATTGTAATATAGGTAGAGTATAGGTATTTCAGAACTTTCATTTAAAATGTTTTGCAAGGTTACACCTGATCGAGGCAATTATTTTCTTCAAGCGAAATAATTCCTAATTTAAAACAATGCTGTAGAGAGTGCAAGTATTTGTAATTGCAGAGGGAAGCAAGACGGGCTAACGGCGATAGCGGTACGAGTAGAAAAAGGTACTTACCTTGTTTGTGACTGGCCGGGTAATACATTTTTTTTTTGTTTATTTTGTTGTTCAGTAAAATAATCCATGAGAGTGCACTGAGAGAAAAATAAGAACAAAAAAAGGAGGGGGGCTGCCGTTTGAAGTAGCATTGGTCCCATGAAAGCTCGGGCCCAAAAGGGGGAGGCAACGGCAGGAGCCATGAGGTACTGAGGTGTACTCGAATACAGGTGAAAGCGCTCAACGTATCATCTCACCGTTAAAGGTAAGCGTTTTGTATGCTAAAAAAAAAAAAAAATTCTCGGGATTGGAGAAAAAGTGTTAGGAATTCGCGACCCTGCAGTTAGGTGATAATTCCGCAGAGAACGGCATAGAAAGAAAAATAAAAAAACCCGCAGAAATCAGAGCAGAATGTCGTAGTCCGTTGACTAGAACATCCCAGAGGTTACTGAAGAAGTGGATTGTATTTTCGTCTCGCTCAAAAGAACGAGATATTTTTGGAAGTTTTCCTAATTAAAAATGGAAGCCAACGATTACCGACAGGAAACACCAATAGTCGCACGGAGTTACAGAGGTCAGTAAGGGTCGTGGAGACGTCACCCCTCTCTTATAACGCAGAGTATAGTTAAGGCGTCGCCATGGTAACGTTCGGATCCCTAAGGTAGGAGAGATATTTTTTTGGTATGGCGATACGCGGGAATTTTTAAGTGCAGATGAAGCTTCCGGTCAAAGGGTAGAAAGAAGGAGAAATAGCGTTCAGAGATTTATTGTCTAGGAAAAGCGCAAAGTTTTAACCCATGAGACAGAGAAAAAAAATTAAGAACAAGAGAGGAAAAAAAAAACGGACAGAACAGAAAGAGGTTTTAAATAGCAGCATTAAATAAATACAACGAGAAACGGCGGGAGGATGCAGATGTCTTAGCAGGACAGTGGTTTAGAAGAAGTTTAATTAATTGAGGAGGTTAACCTCCTCAATTAATTAAATGAAGGAATTGAATTCGTCAGAAGTAAAAGGGTTGGAGTTAAGAAATAGGCCGAAGTGTATGGTAATAAATAGTAGAAAGGAAAAGGGATTAATTTTGAACCGTAAATCAATAGGGAGCGACTAATGTACAAAGTGGCGTATGAGTGAGATGAACACAAATAAAAGAAAAAAAGAGTGGACCATAAGAGATAAATGAATAAGAGTATTCCAAGAGTTCATTAATAAATGTGTGACACTAAAATATATATACATATATATATATATATATATATATATATATATATATATATATATATATATATATATATATATATATATATATATATATATAATAATAATAATAAAGAAAGAAAGAGAGAAGGTGAAGCAATTCTCCAAAGGGCGATAAACAAGCGAATGGTACGAGAAAAAAAAGTAATAATGTACAGTAATCCATGGTGAAATTATTCGAAGTTATATTCAGTAATTTAGGATTGAGCACCCAACGGGTTAACTGTTTAAGTATTCTATTGTAGTCTTGTTTATAAATTAGAGTGTGTTTTAACTTTAAAAAATTTTTAATTAATTCACCCAGTGTTGTTCGTTTTAAAGCGAAATAGAGTTTGTTATGTCGATGAATATTTGTCATGAATTCACCAAGTGTTCACGAAATGAAGTGTAAATGAATCAATCTAATTTTAAGTGGCTTTCTGACGGGAACATTATCCTCAAAGAAAAAAAGAATTTATAATTATGTTCCTTTTTCTTCACGAGGGGCCCAAAAAGGGTGGAATTTCCTGTATGCCTTACATATGCTAACCACATTTCTTCCAGATTGGTGTTACGGCAGAACGAAACACTGCGTCGTGTCAACTGCTAAAAAAAAAAAAAATAAATAAACTCTCAGGGTTACATTCAACCTAATGAATGGACACTTAGTACCTTAGAAAACGACTGTAAAAGACTCTGCTAATTCATTGGCGCAACAAAGCATGGGGATGCCTGGATAGCGCGTCCACAGTTGTAAAAATGGGAATTGGATGTTATCTACAGAACTAGCGAAGTTTCTCTTACTCGTTGTACTCAGCGAAAAAACGAACAATCAAAGCAACAGAGTGAGAAAGGCAAAGTGGAGGCTGCAAGGATCGCAGTTCCGCAATAGTGCGACTGGTGCAGCAAGAGCGGACTACCTATTTCAGTGGCTGCGCTTCTGCCCAGCGTGGACCGACCAAAAGGTTGGTGTTGCTACTGATAACCTCCGGCGAAGAGTTCTTGGACGATTTTGCGGACTTGGTCGTTGTGCGATACTGACCGCTTCGACAGAATACGGCAGGGCACGATCGGCAGGACTAATGCGGATGGAGCCCAACACAGACTCTGCAACAAGGAGGGAGTACCTTCTCCTTCCAAATGGCGGAAAGCATTACCGCATTTCGAACAAAACAACTCAGAAAAGAACTGTTTAATAGTTAACTTTCTGGTGGTGCGTATGAACAATATTCCTCACTAGAAACTTTGTCATTTCAAATGGGAGTGAAATCCATGAACTGAAAAAAAAAAAAGAAATGTTGTCTTATGATAATCTCACGATGTTGATTTCTAGCGGACTTATGATATGTCGTGTACTGTGACGACGACGAGATTTATTCATCCTATCTTTTGCTCAAAGGGAGGCACATTTGTGTCCATTATTTTGTCATGGTTTATTTCTTTGTTTTACAGGACCCTGTTTTATTATACTGTGTTCATTTCGATGAAAATTAGTGTGCATTTTATTTGCTGATATATTTGTGCATTTTGTGTTATTATTAAGCATTAAGTTAATTTATTACCGACTCACTTTCTGCGGGAACATACTCAGATCCGAATCTTCTAGTCCGGTCCTCTTTCTTTTCAGGTCCGTGATGGGAGGAAGTTGTGACAGCGATCAGACTCGAGCGCTGCACATTTAGGTCGAAAATCCATTCCCTAATTTATTTATTTATTTAATTATTATTTTATTTATTCATTTATTTATTTATTTATTTATTCATTTTTATAAATTCGTGCAATTTTTGAGGAAAGAGAACGTTTTATTTACTTTTTATTTATTTTGCCATATACTTTCGGGTGAAGCTTTTATTTTTTTCCTCTCCGTCCCTCCTCTCCCAGCGCAAGGCGTCGCATAGCGTAAGATTAGCTAGACAACGCTGGCGACATCCATCGGCGAGCTGACTTTGTAGTATGTTTTATTGGAGCAATAGAAGTATCCACCGTGTCTAGCATCCACAATGCGTGTTGGGTAGACCGTAGACTTTTTGGAACCGGAGCTAACAGTTTAATTGGGTAAAGATTTATGGCCGGTGGTTATATCACGGGGGTAACGTGACTTGAGGGGTTCTCAGAATTTTGCAGAAACGGGTAGGAATATTGACCCCTAACGAATGGATGAACAAAATGTTAATTCTCTGACCAGTAGGATTTAAACTGGGGAATTTAATCCAGGGAGGCTTGTGTTCGCCAGCTAGTGATTGGATGATGGGATATTTTGAGGTAGTGTGGGTCTTCTTGGGTGTCGTCGAAATTTTTACAAGGGAAGAGAAGAACTTCGTCACTTCACTTTTACTTTACCTTTGCTTGCTTCGCGGCGTGCATCGCGTGCACTTTTCCTCCACGACTGTCACCTAGAAGCTGCCAAATATTACGGCAGGACAACCGTAAGCTGCATACAATTTTCCAAGCTGCGGATGGAAGATCTCAACCGCGGTTTCCGGATGAGAATTCTCCCGGGTCAGGAGTGGTCAGCGGCGCGAACCCAGAAACTTTAAGATGCGACTACCTGGAGGCATAGCCCACATCGTTCAAAGAACTTTTCATTCAAGTGTAACCTCCAAGACGTCATACCCTGGATGAAGCCACAGCCGCCATGGGATCGCCAGGCCAGATTCGAATGTTAAGGTAGGAAATCCATCCTATTCTTTCTTTTGGTGTCCCCTCATACTATGTTTATCGGATCAGTCCATACGGAAGTTTTCCGTCAGAGTTAAGATTCTCGTAAGCGAGAAGTTAATTGAGTACAGGTTCCTGTCAGAGAGTCGGAATTATTTTGTGCTAGTATCGTGAGTGTATCTTTATTTACGCTAAACCTAACTAATAAATTGTTTTGTTTGTTAATTTGTCTACGTTCTATAATGAGTGTTTCGTTAGTAACAAATTGTGTGCTCAGCCCTAGATTTTTGGAGAATATATAATATTACGACAGGGACTTAGAAAATCTGTTCACTTATGCTTTTTATATTTTAAACTAGACGTTCACGAAAACATTGCGGGCCACAGCGGACCCTTTGACTCCCAAAGGAAAATCTGCTGTGTGAATCACAACGTCCCGTCAGTGGATCCTGAAGCTGCGTCAGCCCTAAATCAGGGAATCGCAGAATCACAATCCACTCGACACCCCCTTGGCTCCCAATATTACGCAGGGTGAACCCAATTAGGAACCCGAGCGATAATATTCTGAAAATTCAGAATTTTTTGTTAACACATCTTGAAAACGATCATTTACTGTCAATATAAGAAAGGAATTGTGGAAACGTTTCTGAAAATTTAGAATTCTTCTGGCGTACGAAGAACGCGTGAAATTCAGTTTTTCCGTATTTCACGGAAAAAGTTGTGTCAGAAATATGCTTCGTTAATTCACGAAAGAAATCACGGAAAGTGGTTCGTGAATGTCAGAATTTTTTTACACTGGTGAGGTATACCTCACTAGGTTTTATTCGCAAGAACTGCCTTCTTTCCGCGCTTGCGATTGAATGAACTTTAATTTGAAAAAATAAAACATCGCTTTGTTGACACTGTATCTACCTTTTAAACTGAACCGAAATGAAAGCATATTTCTTCTAGACCGAAATGAAAGCATATTTCTCTTGAAATAGCTAAATGAAATTTAATGAATGGGCTTACCTGATTCTTTAGTTTACATGAAGGAAATATTGATTTTTAAATTTAAATCATTACTTTACCCAAACAAAAGTATAAGTCATTAGCATCTTACTCCAAAAGAAATAAAATTCAGCGCCCTGACCTTTTATATATATATACATATAAATGTAAACAAAAGTGCGAAACAAGCAAAGAAGAAAAAGCTGGTGACGTTATTTTGAGACAAAAGTGGCGCAAATATGAAAACAAAAACATTGAACGAAATAACATTTCAAAGTTCTGAAATTCTTACAGTTGTAGAGAAAAAAAAAGGGCCATTAAAATGACCACCTGAGGAGTGTGTCCCGTTATCTCTGTTCTTGAGTTTTAGACTCAAAATAAATGCTTCGATTTTCTGGAAAGGGAAAGGGATTTTATAAAACACTGCACCGGAAAAGAACTTGGATATCAGATAATAAAAACTGGAATACAAGCGTTCTCCTCAGAAAAGAAAACTAAAACGAAAAAACCAGAACGAAAAAGGAAATTTCTGTCGACCTTGCATCATTATCGCTCACTAATTTACCATATCAGTTGTCTGGCGTATTTGAGCAAACGCAACATTTCAGTGATAAACAAGAAGATGATACCGAATTTTCGGATGTAATGAAGCACGTCTTTTGAATCTTTTTTGACGCGAATTACATTTATCAAAGTTATTCAAAGACAATGGAACCGTTAGGAAAACAATCAACCGGGTTCTTACAATCGATTAAACATCCAGAAACAGAAACAGCTAAGTACTTACTTCCACCAGCGGCTATAAAGTATGTTACGAAAATTAACAAATGGCGCACAGTTTCTCATAGCAGACGTATCAGAGACAAAAAAGATATTTAAATCGGACAGTTAAAAGAAGAAATATAGAAGAAAACATGATACAAATCTACGCCTTCAAGCGGAGGAATTTTGCATAATGGAGAAGTTGAAAATAGGCGAAAGCTATTCTTCATGGCAAAAGCTATGCCAGGGAAAAAGAACTTTTCAAATACGACTCTCGGAAGCAGAGATAGTATAACGAAGTAAATTTCTCCGTCATTTTTGGTCTACGCCGGGATTCGAACCCGAGGCCGCTTATTCCGGAACAAGTCGCTCTACCAACTGAGCTACGCTGACGTTTTATTCTGATTCCTATCTGCCTTTATGTCGTGTGCGTCCTGCTGGCAGGTACGTCACATCTCCCCCCTAAAGAGGGCCGGGGGCATGGCCCACGGGTCAGCCGAGACCATGAATCGATGCAGGCAGCCATCCACTGTAGAACGTGCACTTGAGAACTCCCAGTCAATCTGCTGTGTGGAATGCAACATCACACATTTTTATTTTTCAAAGCGCTGGAGAAGGAATTCTCTGATTTTTCCTGTCTCGCGGTGTGGAAATAACATCACACCAATGCGAGATTTTGAACGGCCGGGTCATCCGGATAGTTCGGGCGCCATTATAACGAAGTAAATTTCTCCGTCATTTTTGGTCTACGCCGGGATTTGAACCCGAGGCCGCTTATTCCGGAACAAGTCGCTCTACCAACTGAGCTACGCAGACGTTTTATTCTGATTCCTATCTGCCTTTATGTCGTGTGCGTCCTGCTGGCAGGTACGTCACAGTAGCGATAAAAAGGTTTTGACCTTTACGCCCCTAGCGCGAAAAGTGTACGTTATTTAAAGAGGATAATGCTCCACATCTCTATTGTAGCGAATGGAATACAGTACAAAAAAAAATTCTCAATAGGGTTTTTAGAAGAGAAGATACAGCGGCAAACACAAGTACACAAACACCACCTAGCGACAGAACTGTGAACTACAAAACTCCTCAAATGCAAACACCATTTACCCTGTTCCACAAGGGGGCCGCGGATGGCCTAGTGGTCAACGTTCGTGACTGCCACGGAGGAGCCTCGGATTCGACCCCAGGCAGGTATGAACGCTCGGATCACTAAATATCCGCCGTGCGTCGAATAGGCACATTTAGCAGTCAGACCCCGGGTACTGACCCCCCCCGGTAATAAATAAGGGCGTCTTCTTCCCCTTCTCTACCTTGCTTCCGCGTCACTTTCCTATCAGGCAGTCTAGCCCAAATCTCCTAGCTTCCTATTTCTAAGGGTTGTTTAAGACCTGGGGTCAGACACTTCTATCCTAAAATCCTGTACATATGATCTGATCTGTTCCACAAAGTAAATAGTATCCGGTGCTCAAGAGGCCCTACGTGATCGATGATTCACCTCCGATGATGAGGTTAAAGAAGCAGTAGCACAGCCTGGATTTCTGTTTGGTGGGGGAGGGGAATTCCCAGTCTAGCTGGAATAATTGAAAAGTTATGGAAGAAATTATGCTGTAAAATTTTTGAAAGACGAATGATAAACCTGTAATTAAATTTGTCTTCTATTACAAAATTGCAAAAATTCATTAAAAGCAACGGAATCAAATGAGGTCATTTCCGATCGTTACGAATGATTCTTTTAATTACGTACAGCGCAGCTCTGTATAGTTCTAGCAATGCAATGTAACGCGATAAATCTAAGGAAATATATTCTAGTATGTAGGCATATTTTAAAGAGAATATAGGAAAACGCCAAATTTCTCAATAACTGCTTCCGAAATATGTTTTTGTCAAATGTCGAACACATATGGTGGCGGTTTCCAACATAATAAAAGGCGTAGAATCGTATGGGTACTGGGGTCACTTTGTATTAAGCAGGGGGGGGGACTTCTCCCCAACTTTTCACTATAGTTTGTCACATTTGTCACTCAAAATATTATACTTAGTATAATAATAAAATGTGAATACAGCATATTTATCAAACTAATTTAGAGATAATAACTGTACTCGAATATGTAATTATTGTCAACAGAGTTGCAATAATTGTATGATGAAATCATTTACGTTTTTTTTAGAGGGTACTGATTCCAACCTAAAATTTCCTAAAATTTTCGTAAGATGTGCTTTTCATTAACTGGAATTATGATTTTTGAAATATATATACAGGGTGTCCGAAAAGTCTTTCCCTGATTACAACCGTCATTCATATCCGCTGTATGTACGTTACAGATGTGAAATTGGTGACAAAATGTTGGAAAACTAACCAAGTTTTTTGTTGCAGGTTTCCGCAACGTGGCTGTAGTGTAGCAGTGTCAGTGTTTAGTAAACCGGAAATGTTCAAAATTTATGAACAGAACTTTTTATCATGAACAGAACTTTTTGGCATCTGTAATTCACGAGAGGCCCTACGCACTGATTTCTTGGGACTTCGCACAAAAGACTATCTCACTGCTTGCTTCCACCCTTTCACCTGAGGTTGATGGTCGGCCAGTTCTCGGTAAGTTAGCAACAGATCCTGTGGTCTTCAACTTATCGTACCACGACTTAATGCTCTTGACATCGTGCGGCTCCTTCCCATACGTTGTTTGAAAGTTCCTCTGCACTGTTATTGGTGACCGGGTGTCGTGATACCAGAGGACACACTGAGCTTTTTCCTGATTTGTGAACATTTCCGGTTTCCTGGACACTGACACTGCTACATTACAGCCACGTTGCGGAAACCTGCAACAAAAAAACTTGGTTAGTTTTCCAACATTTTGGCACCAGTTTCACATCTGTAACGTACATACAGCGAATATGAATGGCGTTTGTAATCAGGGAAAGACTTTTCGGACACCCTGTAAATGAAGTGTACATAATGACAATTCAAAAAACCTCAACGGATAGACGAAGAACAAATTTTACCTACATTTCACTGACATTAGAGATGCTGCTCTCGCCATGTATTGGCTCTCTCCCGATGAAGAAAGTTCATGGGTTACCGTTTTATGATTTATCATTTGTTCTACGTTTATCCGTTTATCCGTTGAGGTTTTTTGAATTGTCACTATGTACACTTCATATATTGCTTCACCGTTAAGAAATCCAAAGATGCCGACTTTCCCTATTTTTTCCTGCACAATGCTTTAGGCCGAAGAATAGGGTTTTTTTTTTTTTTTTTTTAGTACTGCAAACATTTCTATTAGGCCTTGTTATGGTCACCCAAACATATTCAAACTAACATAATAATGAAAGATGTTCCTCATAGAAAACATTCCTGGATAATTATTACTTAATAATATATACAAACACCCAGATCTGTCTGTCTCTCTGGAACGATTGACGACACAGAAACGTCTGCATTGTTGCGCCATCACTTATCGAACAATTCGTGTATGCTCTCGCGATGTCAAAATAATTGCCTGCTATATAATAACACGCGATCACTTTTAAATGTCAATCTGATCGCGTGCTAATTTAAAAACATTGGATTACTAATGACTCGAGTTCTAGTTTTTCTATCTATAAAATTCGAACTGAATTCTTAATATCACAGCAAGTTGAGTTTGCATGCGATCACATTGAGATGTCAAGATGATCGCGTGCTAATTTAAAAGCATTGGATTATTAATGACTCGAGTTCTATTTATCCGATCTACAAAATTCGAAATGAATTCTTAATATCACAGCAAGTTGAGTTTGCATGCGATCACATTGAGATGCCAAGGTGATCGCGTGCTAATTTAAAAGCACTGGATTATTAATGACTCGAGTTCTATTTATCCGATCTACAAAATTCGAATTAAAATCTTAATATCACGGCAAGTTGCGTTTGTATATTAATTTAATGTAGCACAATTCGAATATTAATTTGTACGCTTTATTGAATTTTACTTTTTTAATTTAACTAACTTTCCGAGTTTAGTGCTGATTATATCATACATTTTGTAAAATATCGATCCATCTAAACGCTCTAACCAACAAATAAAATTTAAATCTTGAAATGTCAAAGTGAGCAAGATTGCATCTAAAAGCAGATGTTGCCCCAATAGCACATTGTCGAGAATTTACATACACTGACGGAAAAAAATCCCAACACCAAGAAGGGGTTGTGTTAGATAAACGACAGTTGGTAGGCGGTGAGAGTACATCTGTAAGATGACGTCTATGCAAATTTCGCGCTCGGCGCATACGTGTGGCGCTAGTAGCGCCCCTCGGAACATGCAAAGCAGGTTTGCTGTAAATACGCGCTGTAACGTTCGTGAGCGTTAGTTATCGTTGAGATTCGACGTAGTGTGTTGATGTTAGTCAAGAATGCCTTTAAGAAGACGAAGAAGCCATTATCAACAGCTCACGGAGTTTGAACGAGGTCGTGTAATAGGGCTACGAGAAGGTGGATTTTCGTTCCCCAATATTGTAGAACGACTTGGCAGGAATGTAGCCACTGTGCATGATTGTTGGCAGCGGTGGTCAAGGGAAAGTACTGCCTCAAGAAGACCGGGTTCCGGCCGGCCACGTGGCACTACTGAGAGGGAAGACCACCGTGTACGGCTTATGGCCGTGGCGCATCGTACCGCGTGTGCTGCAGCAATTCAAGCTGCAGTTGCCCCCACAGTGGCACAACGAACTGTTACAAATCGGTTACTTGAAGGACAGCTCCGAGCCAGACGCCCTGTAGCGTGCATTCCACTTACTCCAAACCACAGCCGTTTGCGACGTCAGTGGTGTCGAGCTAGAGCTCATTGGAGGACGGAGTGGAGATCTGTTGTGTTTTCTGATGAAAGCCGGTTCTGCCTGGGTGCCAGTGATGGCCGTGTGTTGGTTAGAAAGAGGCCAGGTGAGCGCCTGCAACCAACCTGTCTGCGGCCGAGACACACTGGACCTACACCTGGAGTTATGGTCTGAGGAGAAATTTCCTATGACAGCAGGAGCACTCTCGTGGTTATCCCACGCAACCTGACGGCACAGTTGTACGTCGGTCTGGTGATTCAACCTGTTGTGCTGCCATACATGAACAGCATTCCTGGGGTGTTTTCCAACAGGATAACGCTCGCCCGCATACCGCTGTTGTAACCCAACATGCTCTACAGAGTGTCGACATGTTGCCGTGGCCTGCTAGATCACCAGATCTTTCACCAATCGAGCACGTATGGGACATCATTGGACGACAACTCCAGCGTCACCCCCAACCAGCATTAACCGTCTCTGTATTGACCGACCAAGTGCAACAGGCATGGAACTCCATCCCACAAACTGACATCCAGCACCTGTACGACACAATGCATGAACGTTTGCGTGCTTGCATTCAACATTCTGGCGGTTACACCGGTTATTAATGTACCAGCATTTCACATTTAAAATGGCTCTTCTCGCGCTTACAATAAGCTGTGATCTTGAAACCTTAATCGATTAAACATGTTACCTATACAAATGTATTGCCGCCATCTCATTCCTCTACAACTATTTTTTCGTGGTGTTGGGATTTTTTTCCGTCCGTGGAGTTCCAATTTATAATACCAGATGTTGCATTATTTTGTAAAAAAAGCTTTAGTATGAAGTTTCAAACTAACCGTCGAATAGGACAGTCTAAAATAGGGGTCGTCAACCTTTTAATACCTCCCGCCCACTGTTGTATCTTTGTTGATGGTAAAATTTCTTTACCACTCACCGTTGCCGAAGTAACGGAATTTAGCGCAAGTGCAAAGTAATTTTTAGAGGGGGAGGGTTTGTAAAAAATATGTACTTAAATTTATCTTTTTATTTATACTTTATGTATGTTTATACATAGATAATTTAAATTTAATGAATTTCTGCATCTCCATCGATACAGCGCCTACTAGTGCGGGAGCTGCTGAAAATTGAAGAAAATGAAAGTTAAATGTGAAAACAATAAAGTTAATTGAAATACCTTTAATTAATGACATCCTTGAGGCTGATGATGCGAGACTAAATATTTGATATCTGGTTCGATTTTCGTAAGGAACAAACGAAGGTCTCTAAAAGGTCTCCTGGAACAAACGAAGGTCTCTGTTTGGTGGTAATGTGATTAACAGCATTAAAGCCTGATTCTACAAGATATGAGGTAGGGAAAGTTATCAATAAATTAAATATCATTTTCCACATATTTGGATATAACGCAGGTATTTTTTTTTTTATTTTGCCTGAGTTTTTGGTATCCACCACTATCGAAAATATATTAGCTGTCTTCATCCTGTTTAAGTTCTAATAGTTCTTCTTGGCAAGTTATATCAACCTCAGCAAAATTTGCAGTAAAGGGATTTATCATCCAGGCATAAACCTTCAAGTTCAAAATATCTTTAAATCGTTTTTCCATATCCAATTTAAGCTCATTGAGGTGTCTACTGAACCATTCAATCTCCTCTAGAGTTAATTTAATCTTTTATAGATGACAATTAGGGAAACTGATGAAATTCTCTCTTCAAAAGATTATGACGGAGAAGATCAAGTTTTTCGATAAATAATGACAGAGTATTTCTGCAACTGATAAGAGTTATGTTGGCTACTTGAAGCTGCAAATTAATTTCATAAATCTCTTGAAAATGTCTGCCAAATAAAAAACATCATTCTTTACTGTTTCTAATTGTTGACAGAGACCAGCCTCATTATTACTTTCAAAAGAACTGTATGAGACTATCATATAATGCTACAAAACGGGACAAGCATGTACCCTTTGAGAACTATCGAACTTCTGTGTGCAAAAGTAACCTAATAAATTGCCCATTATTGTCCTGGCACAGCTGTCGAAACATTCTACCATCTTTGGCATTAGATTTGATCTTATTTACAGCTGTAACTATTATACTTACTGATGAATGGAAACTTGTACTTAAATGTTTTCCTGCAAGATGTTGTTTGTGCACCACACAATGAATACACAAAACGTTTGGCACTTCTTCCTTCAAATAAGCAGCAAATCCACGATAGTATTTACGAATTACCTTGTTTTAATTATCTATATTCAAAGTTTAGAGATGGAATTCAAAAGTAAACTTCAAAAGCATATTTTAAAAAGTCAAACACGCGAAGTTGTTAGCAATGTATTCGATATATATGCGGAAGCACAAAAACCCACCATGAAAGCTTAAATCGCCCACTAGTGGGCGGTAGGAACCAGGTTGACGACCTCTGGTATAAAACAAGCCGTGGAGGGAATAACAAGTGAGCCGGAGAAAAAGTAATTCCACACGAAAAATCAAAGTAAAAGTTATTAAGGTAAGTTTACACGAAAACAACTTTCCGAGTTTTGTGCTGATTACATTACACATTTTGCAAAATATCGATCTATCTAAACGCTCTAATCTACAATTGTTAAACCACAAATATTTTGCACAGAATGTTATTTATCGCGAGGTCTTCTGAAAAACGGAAACAAATAGCATATAATTTTTAGTTCTAACATGAATGAGTTCTTGCTATAAAAGTTTTTCCTATGTTTTCTTACAGAAATCCGGCGTCTAGTTGATTTGTTTTCAATTTGCCTCAATTAAAAATTTCACTCCGTCACAGGACGGGCAATATCCCCTATATATTAATATTTATTTAAAGCTTAAAAACAACCGTCCTAGGACGGGCTGTACTCTGGTAGTCTAATAATAAAGCATTTCGTAATTTCACTTTTTTTAAAAAAAGGACTCTTTTGTCGTTATTCCTATAGTTCAGCTAAAGTTGAATTTGAAGAAGAAAGAAAAGGTGTCCCGGTGTGTGTGTGGGGGGGGGGGGTCCGGACCCCTTGAACCCATTCCTGGCTGCGCCACTGCAAGGAAGCGGTGCAGCCCTGGATTCGGGATCAGCCGAAAAGCTTCTTCTCCATAGGAATGAAGAAGCTTCTGGAACGATACAAGAAGTGCATCGACCTGTAAGGGGACTATGTGGAGAAGAGAGAAAGCAGTTGTGTTCATTTGCTTAGAGTTACCGGCATTAAAGGGTATTGTTGCCTTAGCTTTTTGATTCTCCCTCGTAAAAATTGTTGTGCCTCCGCTAACCCAGTCTTGCTACAGATCAGATCATATGTAGAGGATTTTAGGAAGGGAGTGTCTGACCCCAGGTCTTGAACAACCCTTAGAAATAGGAAGCTAGGAGATTTGGGTTGGAGTGCCCGATAGGAAAGTGACACGGAAGCTCGATAGAAAGGGGGAGGAAGACACCCTTATTTATTACCGAAGGCCAGTACCCAGGGCCCGACGGCTTAACGCGCCCATCCGACGCACGGCGGATATATAGTGGTTCGAGCGTTCGTACCTGCTGGGATCGAACCCGAGGTCTTCTCCGTCGCAGTCACGAACGCTGCCCACTAGGCCACCCGCGGCCTCCTTGCCACAGAATACCCAGTCTTAGCATAAATACTGTTACAAACGTTCGACAGATGGCGCGCAAGCGGTGTGCAACGTCACCGACAAGCCAGGAGAAATGAAGCAGCTAGTGACTTTGTTGCCAGATTGGGCTACTTGTAGCAGATTCGGCTACTTTGAAAAGCAATCTCCTAATGTTTTTTCGGTGGGCCACTACACTGCTGGCCACCCAAAATGCAACACCAAGACGGACACGAGATAGCAAAGCCAGATTTACTGGACACATAACAACAAATACAAAGATGAAACAATTGAGCTTACAGGCCCGTGAGACTTGCGGAACACGCAGACATCAATAGTTCGTGTGGCCCCCATGGCTGGCAATAACGGCCGCTACACACCGCGGCATCGAAGGAAAGAGGCTTTGGATGTGGGCTTGGGGTATGTCGGTCCAGGCTGCTTCCACACGTTGCCACAGTTCATCAGCCTTAGCCGCGGGTAGTGCTTGCCGGATCACTCGGTTACCGATCAGCGACCAGACGTGTTCGATGGGCGACATATCGGGAGAACAGGCGGGCCACGGCAACAGTGACATCTGGTGGGCCGTGAAGAATAGTTGCACGATGCATGCCACGTGCGGGCGCGCTTTGTCCTGTTGAAGCGTGGCCGCTGGCAGGTCCTGCAGGTAAGGGAGGACTATAGGCTCCAAAACGTCGGAGATGTAGTGGTGGCTGTTGAGTGTACCGGCGATGCGTACCAGAGGGGTGCGGGTGTCATATCCAATTGCGCCCCAAACCATAACGCCAGGCGACGGACCGGTATGGCGACATAATGCAGGCGTCATACAGTCTCCCGCCGCGGTGCCGCCACACGCGGATCCGACCATCGTGGTGTTGCAGGGAGAAGCGGGATTCGTCGGAGAAGACAATGTCGTGCCATTCCGTAGTCCAGGTGCGGCGTTCAACGGCCCACTGCCGCCGCACTCGCCGGTGGTGTAAGTCAATGGTAATCGCAGCAATGGGCGCCGTGCGATAAGTCCCCGCTCCTGCAGACGGCGTCGAACGGTACGTGCTGACACAGGTTGTTGCGCAACACACCCTAATTCCTGCGCTAACGTTCGTTATGTGGCGGTGCGAGCCGTCAATGCCCGCCGCACAACATGCCGGTCCTCTCGTTCGGTTGTGTGCCGCGGCTGCGGCAATCACTCACGTCGGTCCGTCCGTCCCTCCTGCACCCACCGAATCCATACTTGCCTCACTGTGGCTGATGCCTTGGTACGATAAACCGCTGTCGCGATAAGCCACTATTCGTCCTCTGTCGAACTCCGAAACGTGCTGAAATGACTGCCGTATTCTGCGACGAGGCATCAGGAAGCTCCCCACGCGCAGGTCCGGCAACACAACACACTTCCACTACTTACACCCTGCCTTCTGTGCACCCTTCTTATAGTGCTTCTCGGTGGCTGCCGGGCGCACATGATTTGCATATGCCCTGCAATGCTAATCGTTTGCATGTCCTCTTGCGGGCGACGCATGCTGCGAATTTCAAGCCAATCGGATGCTTCCTTATTTGTGTCGCATTTTGGGTGGCCAGCAGTATATTTGGGCTACTTTTTTTGCCCTGCCTGTTTTAAGTATTTTTCTCAGTAGATTGTTAAAAAATCAGGAGAAGGTAACGTAATATTGAGCCACCCCTCGATGCAGAGTGGTCTATAGGCGTTGGCTTCTGACCATTCGGCCGAGATGGGTTTGGGTTCGAATCCTTGTGAGCCATGGATGCTGTCATGGCTCTCTCCGTTTCTTGGAACCAGTGATTCCGGGTTCGAAATCCTTGATTTCCGGTTTGAAATCCTGGATGGGTCCGCGTTCGAATCCTTGTGAGCCATGGATGTAGCACTGGCTCTCTCCGTTTCCTGGAACCAGTGATTCTAATTAAGGGACGATTTTTATTCCAAAGAGTTGTGTACACTAATCAACATGCTTCAGTCTCAATTTCATTTATTTGCCAATCATATAACAAATTAAATAATTGTGAAAAAATTAATAATTTAAATATTCGGTTTTTTATTTTGAAATAGATTTTTGTCTCATTTTTATATATTTTTTTTAATTTGACACAGATTTTTACTGAACTGTGTCCTAAATATATATGGACATATTGGTAAATATATATATGGACTACTATGCATATACTACAGACAGTTTAGTAAAATTTAGTATTTTACAACAGGTAATTTTTACTACATTTATCTATTTTATTCGCAAGCCAACTTTTCAAAAACTGACACATTTTGATTTGTAATGAACAGAGGAGCTTTTAATTTTTTATTGAAGAAACAATAATAAAAATTGGGCTACTTTTAAATTGATTTGGCTACTTATCAGAGCTAAGTCTGCTACTTTCTCATTGAACTGTCTGGCAACACTGGCTAGTGAATCATTGTGCTTTCAGTTTAGAGGAGATAACGTGTTTCGTGAAGTACTTGCCATAGAGTGGGGTGATTATGAGAATCGTGTTGCTGTAATAGCTAGACACAAGTATATCAGATAACAAAGTGCCCGATAGGAAAGTGACACGGAAGCGTAGTAGATAGGAGGAGGAAGACGCCCTTATTTTTTACCGGCGGGCCATTACCCGGGTTTCGTCGACTTAACGTGCCCATCCAACGCACGGAGAATATTTAGTTGTTCGAGCACTCGTACCTGCCTGGGATCAAACCTGGGGTTTATCGGTGGCCATCACGAACGTTGACCACTAGGCCACCCGCGGCCCCCTTGTGGAACAGGGTAAATGGTGTTTCTATTTGAGGAGTTTTGTAGTTCACAGTTCTGTCGCTAGGTGGTGTTTGTGTGTATGTGTTTGCCGTTGTATACGCTTAAGCGTTTCAGCATCTTTTTCTCCAGAAAATAAGCACTGCCTCTAAATAACCTTCCTTTTGAATTTCTGTTTTCTTTTGTAAATTCAGTTACTTCTTTACTTAAAGATCCTCTCTCTAAAAGGCACATTGCCGCCCCGGTGGGGTAGTGGTCTAAGCGCTGGCTTAAGACCATTCGTCCGTGAAGGGTTCGGGTTCGAATCCCGGTGAGGCACGGATGTTGTGTTTGTCTTGCGGCACTGGTTCACTCCCTTCCCTGGAACCAGTGGCCCTAAATTAGGGACGGACGACAGCTTATAGCCCATTGAGTTCCTCACATTGGCCATAAAAACCCCAATTAAAAAAAAAAGGCACAATGCTTCCACGGACAGCTTTTTACACTTTGGCAACACTGACGGTGAGTCTGAAAAACATAAAATGACAAGATTGAATATGGAGTTAGAGAAATTAGTGGAGTTTTTTTTTTTTTGGGGGGGGGGGGGTTAACGACCACCGTGAGCAACTCATTGGGCTATAAGCAGTCGCCCGTCCCTAACTTAGAGCCACTGGTTCCAGAAAAGGATGAGAGCCTGTACCGTAAGACAAACACAACATCCAAGCCTCACCGCGATTCAAACCCGGCCCCATCTCGGGTGAATGGTCAGAAGCCAGCGCTTAGGCCACTGCGCCAACGGGGCCGCTTAGTGCAGTTGTACAGATGTTGAGATATTACGAATAGACTATTAAACGATAGTATTAATGAAGATGTCGTGCATATACAATACATTAAAGAGCTTACACCGTCTTTGCACGATACATTTAATTTAAACAACGACAGATATTTACATATTTAAAAGATTAAAAAAACCATTAGTACTTTCGGGTCGACAATCGAACCCGTCTTCAGATGGAGGAGAGCCGCTGCTGCACGTGTGCTCACATATATATGTCCGAGTATGATGACGTACAAGGTATGGACTAGCGTCACAAGTGTGTCAGTCCATACCTTATACGTCATCATACTCGGACATATATATGTGAGCACACGTGCAGCAGCGGCTCTCCTCCATCTGAAGACGGGTTCGATTGTCGACCCGAAAGTACTAATGGTTTTTTTAATCTTTTAAATATGTAAATATCTGTCGTTGTTTAAATTAAATGTATCGTGCAAAGACGGTGTGTGCCGCCCCGGTGGCGCACTGGTCTAAGCGATGGCCTCTGATCATTCGTCCGAACGGGGTCCGGGTTCGAATCCCGGTGAGGTATGGATGTTTTGTTTGTCTTACGGCACTGGCTCTCTCCCTTCCCTGGAACCAGTTACCCTAAATTAGGGACGGGTGACTGCTTATAGCCCATTGAGTTGCTCACGGTGGTCGTTAAACCTCCAATCAAAAAAAAAAAAAAAAAAAAAAGGATGGTGTAAGCTCTTTAATGTATAGATTATTAAACGTTGTTATAAAACCTGTAGAGATATACACTATATTATCAAAAGTATTCGGACACCAAAAACTACTATTGAGAAATTTCTTTTTTGCTGTATGCCGTTCGCTACAATGGAGTTGTGGAGCACTATCCTCTTTATATAATGCTCAGATTTCCCGCTAAGGTGCGCAAAGGTCAATACTTTTTTTTTTTTTTTTTTTTTCCCGCTATTTTTGCTTTCTGGAGACGTATTTGAAAAGTTCTTTTTCCTTAACATAGCTTTTTCCACGAAGAATATTTTTGCCTATTTTCAACTTTCCCGTTATGCAAAATTCTTCCGCTAGAAAGCGTACAATTGTATCATTTTTTCCTTCTATATCTCTTATTTCAACTGTTCGATTTGAAAATCTTTCTGTCTCCGTTACCTTCCTTCTCCTACAAGAAACTTTTTGTGCGTCAATTTGTTAATTTTCATAATATACGCCTCTGGTGGAAGTAAGTAGCTGTTTCTATTTCTTGATGTTTTATCGATTGTAGAATCCGGTTGATTTTTTCTAACTGGTTGTATTGACTTTGAATATCTTTGATAAATTTAATTGCGTCAGAAAGGATTTAAAAGACGTTATCATTACAACTGAAAATTCGGTATCATCTTTCTTGTTTGCGGTTGTTGTTATTTTTAAACGAAATCTGCATCTGATTTTCTACTTTTTTGAACCTTACGGTTACACAAATTCTTGAACTGCCGTTCTGGAAGGTCTCTTTCATCTACAGCAGAAATACTTTTCAAATTTGAAAGTAAATAAATAAAAATTCATTTTCGCATTCTCTAATTTCTATCACTTTATAAATTTACACTAAAATTCTTGCAATTCCGGACATTTTCAGTGTTTTCAAGAGATTTTTTTGCAATTATTTTATTAATGATAAGTAAATCTTGAAAAAAAAATAATTTTGGCCCATTAGGATTTCCGTTCTCACTGAAAGCGGAGAAACTTTTTAAAATTCTGGATTCATTTATCTCAATAAATTTATAAGAATGGAATAAATTTTTCGACAGTCGATCTCGCAGTGGAGTACCTGGAAAAACTTGGTGCTGGGGGGGGGCGCAAAAAATATCTGCGAGGTCCTTTTACGAAAATCTATTTTGCTTTCAATTACTGAATAAACAAAGACATCGCTCATTCCACGTTTTTGCAACACATAGCAACCGAAAAATTGTTATTCGGTCACCGCTGGGGATCGGAATCCCAGATCTCTCGATATCTAGCCGAGCGCGTTAGCCTTACACCACGGTGGCCAACAATCCACGGCGCTATGTGTGTTTTTCTGTCAGCTTCTATTTGGGAAAAAAGATAAACTTGGTGTGTTTAACTATATATTATTCGTACTTATTATCATATGCATCCTTATAACTATGCACAATAAAGTTTTCTTTTTTCCCAAGTAATTTATAACCACCCTGTATATACGCATATGTATATACACTGCCGGACAATTGCTAAGGACGGATGACAATAGCAACGATAGCAACCATAAAATGGAAGGCAGGAAAATGTGGAAATTAGCACAAGTGCGGGATACAGTAAGACGTGTTGTGCGTATGCAAATTTTGGATTGCCGAACTTGTTCGTGACGTCATAGCGCTGATAAGAGATATAAAGGATTTGACGCGTATTGACCGTTGTTGTTCAAACGCAAAGTTGAAAAAGAAAGAATCAATTGACGAACTTGCAATTTTCAGTATGTCTTCCCGACATCACCTAGATGATTTTACGCGTGGCCGTATTATTGGCAAGATTGGAGAAGGGCGAAAAATAACAGATGTTGCCAGGGAGTTCGACGTCAGCCACAGTGTTGTTTCAAGGCTTTGCAAATCATTTCAAACAAATGGAGAGTGTAGCAAACGTCACGGGGGAGGTCGTGTTCGCAGTACGACACCTGCAGAAGATCGGTACATAGTGCTATCAACAAAAAGACACCGGCGCAGCACAGCTAGTGAGGTAGCAAATCAGTTTATGGCTGCTACTGGCAAGCGGATCTCCCGAAAAACTGTCGCCAGACGTTTGCATGAAGGAGGACTATACGCCCGCCGTTCTATTGTGTGCATCCCATTGTCCAGACGTCACCGTACCGCCCGTTTGCAATGGTGCCATCAACATCGCAACTGGTCTGCTGTCCTCTTCTCAGATGAGAGTAGATACAGTCTATCGTCTGATTGTCGACGACAACTGATCTGGCGTGATAGTGGTACTGCATATTGTCCAGCAAACATACAGGAAAGGGACCGATATCCGACATGTAGTGTCATGGTATGGGCTGGCATCATGATCAATGGCCGTACGTCCCTCTATGTGCTTCCAACTGGGACTATGACTGGCCAACGATACATTAATGATGTTCTGCTACCTCATGTTCGCATGTTCCGTGGTGCTGTCGGTGATAGATTCATTTCCATGGAAGACAACGCAGCATGTCATCGAACAGTCGCTGTCCAGGAGTGTCTTGAGAGCGAGGATATTCAACGCCTCGTATGGCCAGCACGTTCTCCAGATCTGAATCCCATTGAAAATGTGTGGAATGCTTTGGGGAGGAGTCTTGCTGGTCGCCAATGCCCTCCAGTAAACAAGGACACCCTCATCCGTGCACTGACAGAGGAATGGGATAAATTACCCCAACAGCTGCTTGATAATGTTGTGCAAAGCATGACACGACGTGTGGAATCTTGCATCGCCCTCCATGGTGGCCATATCCCGTAATGACATCTTACGCCGGAACGCCTGCGGAGGGTAATTGCATTTTTTCACGTTTACGTATTCTGCACAAAATGGCCTGTTTGTCCCTTGAACACGTTCCAAAGCCATCTGGATTTCAGAGCACAATAAATTGTCTTTCTTGCAATGTTCTGGCATTCTGACATTATTTTATTTCACTTGGCATCCAACCACACTTACTTTTTTATGCGCTATATATCCGTTTATGATCCGCCGTTAGCAATTGTCCAGCAGTGTAGCTTTGAATTCATACTCAATTTCGCTCGAGGGAGGGATCCGGACCCTAGGACCCCTCCCCTTGGCTTCGCCTATGAAGACTCCCTGTAACTTTAGATGCTTATGGCGATCGTTAAACCCCGAAAAAGAAAAAAAAATAAGGAACTCCTCGTTATAAAATGTTTACTCTCAATCCCTTGGTGCTTTAGACTGGACGATATGGCCACTGTGTACGTGTGTGTGCGCGCGCGCATTTCTGTTCTCGATCGGTACACTGTAAAAAAAAAAAATCTGAAACCTTTTTTTATTTCATACCTACAGCAGGGAAAGTCTATTGGTTGTTCCCACAAGCTCGCATCGTCACAAAGCTACGTGAAATTACCAGCGATGTGTGTGGTTAGGATGGCAAGTTCCAATCTGTGGAACGAGCCCCATGCGACCGCAGGGGTCAACGGTCGGACGAGAGGTGAGAGGCTCCCGCCCCAAGCCACTCAGGGCATTGGAGTGGCCTATGGCTAAAATAACATACGTATAGTTTTCCAGTGAACGTACGAAATTAAGTTTTGATTTCCTCATATCCTCCGTTTTTAAACTGCAAGTCTGAAACAATATCCTGTAGCAAGCTCCACAACTATAAATTTGAGCCGATACTCCAAAAGTCAAGCATGTTTCAGCCAAAAAATAGCTCTATAAAGTCCTTTGTTTAACTTTTTTTTTTATTCGCATGAAAGAAGCACTGAACGCGTAATTTAATATTACAGAATATTTCTTCCGAATAAAACTACGCCTTTGGCATTTCAAAGCGTGCTTTGTTTCTTCTAACTGATCTAATTTCATTACTTAAAATATGATTGCACGTCTACAGCAATATAAGGAACTAACAAAAGTAAAAACAAAGTTTCCGTGACCAGAGTGTTTAATAACAGTGATATATTTGCTTCACAAAAGCAGAAGGAACATAAAAAAAAATCCCCCTCCACACTTTCTACACATCCACTTTAAAAAAAATCATTGGTCAGGTGGGCGGGCAAAAAATGTATATCACCTCCCGTGAATATATATAGAAAGAATAAGCAAAGCTGTGCCGTTGACTAAATTTCTCTTCAAGTTCTGTATTATTAATTCAGAACTATGAATCATATCATTGAATTGGACAGACTGTTCAGCTTCGGCTAGGGTTCGCCATTTTCTTTCTCTCTCTCACGTAGTGGGACGTTTTTCTCCTTTTTTTTTATTTTCGTTCCTTTTATTCTTCCTTTTTCTTTATTTCATTTTTTTCCTTTACCTAGACATGGGGCATATAACCATAGCAACGTGGGCAGGTAAGGAAACAATAGGCAATTTAGCAATTTTCCCATGCACTTGCGGTCCTGGCGCTTCATATTCTATTTTCTTCTTCCTTTCCGATAAAAAAAAAAGAAAAAAAAGCCGTGAAAGCAAAAAAAAAAAAAAATTTTTTTTTTCGCTTTCCTCACTGTAATAGAAAAACAAAACTGCAGCGTCGTGGTTCAGTTCATTTCGCGTTTGATAGATAAGAGCTTTGGTGCCAAAGCCCTCACAATGGTTTCTGACTTGATTGAATCACCTCCCTCTGTTCCTGAATCGCGCGTACGAATTGGAATTCAAGCCGTAGTCTCGCAACGCAACCACAATGAATGCATGTTTAGTGAGGTATGACGATAATGTGGAACCTTTTACTGTAGTTAATCGAAATACATTTGAAAAAAAAAAAACTTGTTTTAACTAGCGTATCTAGCGGGGGCGACTGAGGCGATCGCCCCCCTAAAACACTCGTTTCCTTTTTAAAATGGCCAACATTGTAAGTAATTAATATATTTATAAATGCAAATTTTCGTAAAAGTTTTTATAGCGATTAAAATTCGCTGTGAATTTGGAGATAAAATGCTCTATTCTAGCTTCAGAGAGGCAAAACAAAAAAAAACAAAAACAAAAAAGACAAAAAAAAAGCAAGGAAGATGACACCGAATTATCGGTTGTAATGAGAACGTCTTTTGAATCCGTTTTGACGCGAATGAAATGTATCAAAGCTATTCAAAGTCAATGGAACCGGTATGGAAAGCAGTAGTATCTGACCGAAGAAAGAAGTTTTTCATTTGGGGTTTTTAATCCCGCAGATATTGCTGTAAACGGAAATGCGAACTTCCGCCCTCTGGTGGTAGACGTGTGCGTTAAGAATTTTTTTAAATTATGTGAGAAACATTTCGCAGCCGCGGAAACGCTCTTCAACAAACAAAGAATTTTTCGAATCGGACTGTTAGAAGCAGAGATATCGACAAATATAGGATATGCATCTACGCCCCCTGGCGGGGAAAACATCCATTATTTTAAGAAGAAAGTATTCTGAAAAGGTTTTTCGATGTGAGCGTTATCGGTCAAGGAAAGAATTTTTTCTGTCAAGTTTTAGGGAGCTCAGATTTTGCTGCAAATACATCAAAAGAAGAAATTAACACTTACGCCCAGTAATGGCCAAACATTAGATATTATATGCAAAACATATAATATCTAATGTTAGATATTATGCAAAACATTTCCCATCAGGAGCTGTATGACATACAGGAAGAAATTTTCAAATCGGTGTTTTAGAAGCAGAGGTATCAGGAGAACGCCATTTACCTTTACGCCCCCTAGCGGAAATCTATGAATTACTTGAAAATTTTGAAATTATATGAAAAACATGTCGCACCGGAAACTATTCAACAGAAAAGGGATTTTTCAAATCGGGCCATTAGGAGCAGGGATATTTACAAAAATAAAATATGCATCTACGCCCCCTGGCGGAGAAACCATACATTATTTTAAGAAGAAAATATTTCGAAAAGGTTTATCTACGTGAGTAGTATCGGTCCATGAACTAATTTTTTCAATCGAGAATTTAGAAGCTCAGATTTTGCTGAAAATTCATCAGAAGCGGAAATTAAGACTTGCGTCCCCTGGTGGCCAAACTGTGTTTTAACAAAAATTAGAAATTGCATGCAAAAGATTTCTCATCAGGAGTTATATCCGGTGCAGAAAGAATTTTTCAAATCGGAGTTTCAGAAGTAGAGATGTCGGGGGAAACGCAATTTACTTCTACGCCCCCTAGCTGAAAATCTATGCGTAACTTGAAAAAGTGACTATACCTAAAACAATCTTCGACATAAATGGAATCGAAACGTAATTTTTTTTTCAATCGGATATTTAGAAGCAAATATATGGAATAAAATGTATTTTGAATTCGATATCATCTGCATTTACGCCCTCTAGCGGCGAAATTGTGCATCGTAAAGAAAACGAAATAAAGGATCATCATTCGCACATTTCAAGCTTCCCAATGCAAAAAGAGTTTTTCAAATCGGAGTAATAGTTGCGCAGATATGGTGTCCACAGACGGACAAACCTAAGAACGATATTTTTTTACAGGAGGCGTACTAAAAAACTAGAGTTTCAGAAAAAGAGGAAGCTGAGAATGGAAGAGGAAAGAGATTTTGGTTGATCTTGAAAAGTAAATGGGTGTGCTTTGTGTAACGTAATGTTTCCACAAGCGTCCGAGATGATATTGCCAGTAAGACAATGAATGGAGCAGGGATGGCTTAATGAAGTGAAGTAAATGGAAGTTCCTCTTTCGAAAGAGGTGGGAACCATGGATTGGAAAGAATAAACGAATACCAGGTCGTTTGGGAAATAATGGCCAATTTGGTGGGTGGAAATAAAAGAGTCATACCTCATAGCACACAACCTTGTTCCATTCAAAATAGGCGCCATCATCAGCTACGCAGAGGCCAGTGAGTGGCAAGTGCTTCAGTGCCAGTCCGGAAAACATCTGTCTCCCTGGATGCAAGAAAGCCTCGGAATGCAATTTCGGCCTCCTCTCGGTTTCTGAAGGTCCTGTCCTTGAGGTAATTGCTGAAATGCATGAATAGAAAACGGTATGTGCCAAGTCAGGCAAGTAGGCTAAATGTGAGAGGGTTTTGAACCTCAGTTCGTATAATTTCTGTTTCGCCATTTGTGACACGTGTGGTATCGTGTTATCATGGAGGACAATAGGACCATTCCTGTTCACCAAATATGGCTGTTTGGAACACAACTTCTGGTGCATTCGGTCAATTTCTTCACAACACGTGACTGAAACAATGCTTTCACCAGCATTCAAGAACTTTTACTTTATGACACCGTGAACAGTCCACCACACAGTCAACAAAACCTTCTTTGGTGTCAACCTTGGTTTAGGATGTTGTTTTGGTGGTTCACCATGGTTCAGCAACTGTCCAGGTAGCTTACGGTTGTTGTATAGCACCCACATTTCATCACAGGTTACAGTGCGATCAAGTAGGGTCTCCTTTTGATTGCGAAGCTCCTTTAATTTGCTGCTGCACATCTCAAACCGTTGTTGTTTCTGACACTCCGTCAGTTCGTGTGGGGCCCACGTATCGAGCTTCTTGACCTTACCAATTAGGTGGAGATGTTCAGAAATGGTTGACACCCGGCACATTCTACTGTTTGGTGGGTTCTCTGACTGTGACGCGAGGATTTGCCTTCACATTAGCCTTCAGAGCATCGTTATCAATGACCGAATGTCGTCCTCGGCCCTCCTCACCTTGTAGGCTCCTGTCACCGGAAATAAACTTTTCAAACCACCGACGAACAGTACGTTCAGATGTTGTCTCCTCTCTCCATGCCTCGACCACATTATGGTAGGTTTGTGCCGCATTACGACCCAATTTGAACTCATGAAGCAGAATCACCCCTTCCTAAAATGTTGTACAGACCACTCTCACACGAGTAGCAACGACTGCAGCTCAACCGATTATGGCGTGTATGTGGCGTCTGGGTCAATCTTCAACTCGTACGAATGGCGCTGCGAACGGGTTGGTCTGCAATCTTTGTGGGCGTGTTGAATGTGGCACCTCAGAAAATCGGCCATTATTTTCTGAACGACCGTATATTTTAAAGTGGAATTAAATTGAATTTATTGTAATTTTTTGCCACACCACACCAAACAACATTAAATACATCAAACACCATGCCAATACAAACTGGAAAGTGTCCAAAACATAATGTGAATACATCAAGATATCCAAGTCATTTACGACACTTATTAGTGAAGGAAATTACAAAAAATAAATGATAATATGATTTAGCTATAAGTAAAATACAATAAAAATAGTTGGTTCGTTTGTACCACAATCACAATAAAAGGGAAGAATCTATTAAAGTCAACAAATATTCGCAATAATATCAATACAGGTACAATCAGAAGCACAATTTATGTACAACACAAAAACGTATGATACAGTATAACAAAGGGCCAGTGAAAAAGGCTAAATTATTCAGCCTGGCAAGCCCCTGAACCCCAGCGGATATATGCCAAGTCAAGACATCCTCAAATTCAGTTCAACTGCCGACTGTGTAAAAATAAACATTACTGTGTTATTAAAACATTATTTAACCAAGTAAAACGAAACCCCTCAACACTTTTTTAAAAACAGTGTAGTTTGTTATAGATTTAATATGTAACGGCAACTCGTTCCACAAACGAGGGCATGTTGCCCAAATATTATTAAACAACAAATTTGTGTGTGCTCTAAGGATCACAAACTTAGTGTATCCTCGCGTATCGTAGAGATGAGAAAAATGATGCAATGTTATTAGATTAGAATATCTATTTGCATAAACTCTCTCATGCATAAATAACAAAAGTCTGAAATTATATAAATTATCAATAGATAGTAGGTGATAACGAACAAAAAGAATTTCAACATGAATCGACAAATTTATTAAACGAATAAATTGTTTTGAAGAACATAAATTCTGTTAACATTACTCCTCGTTGTCTGTCCCCAAGCCAGAATACAATAAAACACTAAGGGATAAATAAATGAATAATACAAGACCAATTTGATCCTAACCGACAAAAAGCTCAAGATTCTAGCAACTACACCAATGCGAGATATCAGACCAGCCGCCAAGTGATCAACATGCAAGTCCCAACGTAAGTTCTGATGTAAATGAACACCCAAGGATTTCGCTGATGTATGAAAGACCAAGAGAACCCCATTCAAAACAACGCCAGAAGAAGTAGATAACCGAAATCTGCGACCCGAAAAGAAAACACAGTTTGTTTTAATTACATTTGTGGTAAGAGAATTACAACAAAACCAACGAAAGTGCTCCTGAAGGTCCAAATTAATACGAGGCAGCAACTCAAACACAGAATTACCAGAAAAAAAATAAACTGCTATCATCTGCAAATAAAACCTGCTATGAACTAGAGGAAACGTTAAAAATGTCATTAACATAAATCAAAAAAAGAATAGGTCACAGAACTGATCCCTGAGGAGCACCATAATGTACTAGCTCAACACTAGAACAAATACCCTGTATCTTAACAAACTGTCTCCTACCAGAAAGATAGTTTTAAACAGTGTAAATGGTACTCCCCTAAACCCAATATGGTGTAACTTGGTTAACAAAATATCGTGACAACCGGTATCGAATGCCCTAGACAAATCACAAAAAATGCCCACAACACACTTTCCACGATCAATGTTAGAATGTAAATAATTTAAGACATCCAACAACGCTGTCTCAGTTGAGTAGCCTTTACGAAAACCGTGTTGATTCCGATATAAAATATTGTTAGTATCAAGAAAGCACAACAACCTATTCAAAATAAGCCTTTCCAAAATATTTGCGAATATAGAAATTTTAGATATAGGACGGTAATTGGCCACCTCAGTTTTTGAACCCTTCTTATGAATTACACTAACCCGACTTAAAATTAAAGGAGGAGGATTACTCCCAGTTAAAAAATGGAATTATAAATATGACCCAATCGAACAACCAGATGCCTGGAAACATACTTTCTTTTTTTTTTGATTGAAGGTTTAACGACCACCGTGAGCAACTCAATTGGCTATAAGCAGTCGCCCGTCCCTAATTTAGGGTCACTGGTTCCAGGGAAGGGAGAGAGCCAGTGCCGTAAGACAAACACAACATCCATGCCTCACCGGGATTCGAACCCGGACCCCTTTCGGACGAATGATCAGAGGCCATCGCTTAGACCACTGCCTTCAAATAAATCTTTATTAATAAAAGCTAAACACAACATACAACAAATCACGGGGAACAGAAGGTGCGCCAAGGCACACCGGCAATATAACACCGCAGCGCAAACAAAAAGCAACTACATCGCAGCATTCCAAGACGTAACTAACAAAGATCAAGTAACATAGAAGAAAAACCAACACATAGACATAGTAAAAGGCAAAAAAGAAAAGAAGATAAATGCGTTGACCAACGGCTTGCGGTCGACGTAAAACACAAAAAGAATACAGCGACAGACTTAGCTGCACACAAAACTAAAAAACCCCGAAGGGACAAAAAAACCCACCAAAAAATAAAATTGACCACGCACAGTACATGAATACAAACACCAAAACAATGGGAAAAAACACACAAAAAAAATATCACACAGCACGAAACACAAGTCGGGAGCATAAACAACAAGCATACGAAACGTACAAAAACGCATTAATTCAGGTGAAAACAGGGTAAAACAAGCAAAGCTGACAAAGATACAGAGAAAAGATACAAACGCAACACTGGGCAGTAGGCCAGGAAACCGACAAACAACGGCATAGAAACATCACAAAAAGTCACCACAGGGGTGCAGTCCAGGCAAGTAACAATAAACAGTTTAGGAGCGTAGGCGACGAAAGTCGTACAGGAAAGTCCAAAGGTCCTTACATGCAGTGCTACGATCAAGCCCTGGGTCAGGAAAAACCCAACATTCTTGTCTATCGAGCAGGAACACGTTGTTACAATAATCGAGGAACACCTTTGTAGTGTAGCCGAAAGTGAAATCAGGCAATTCCGGGCATGGCTGACGAGGACGCGGGGACACTCGCCATTGAAAAAACGTAGCAAAGTGGCGCCAGATGTTCACACGATCAGCAGGATTCGCACAGAAGGGAAACCAAAGACGAAGATCCTTCCAGCTGAGTCGAAAAACCGCACAGAGAGGAAGAATAAAATCCGGAGTGGCAATTTCAACCGCTAAGGGAGGAATCTCGCTGGTATCAGGGAGCGCTGGGAAGCCGGAAGGGGCGATCGTCAGATCCACCAGGGCTAAGGTGCCCAACGCTTCAGCAGATGATAAAACCTGTCGAGAAATGAACGGCGTCCAATTGTAGTCTGAGTTGGCAAGATGGGGAACCATCTCGGAATTAAGTGGAACAGAGCGACAAAACGGGGGGACGGGGTCAGAAGCAGGAGACTCTGGGGAGGAAACAGCTTCCATGGGGTCCGTAGAAGAACCACCATCAGACACAGTAGCGGGCGCATCAGAAGGAACCGAACCAACTTGTTCAACCTGGTCCGCCCAGCTGGGGGAGTAGGATCATGCAGTGGAGATGGTGGTAAGACTGAACCGGAACCTAGAAAAACAACAGACGCAGTAGTAACTGGCGCTGTAAGAAGAGACGAGGGAGGCGGGGAAGCCGAGATAATCGTCGAGTAAGATCCGGTGCTAGAAGAAAGGGGGTCAGCAACACTTGATACCGGGCGAACTGCAGTAGGAGATGAAGCAGAAGACACTTCCAAGGAAGGAAGGGAAGAGGCAGGAGGTTCCGACGAAACAGGCAAAGCGGTAATAAGGGAGGGTTCCGAAGATGGTGGAGCACGTTGGGTCACAGAAGACGATATAGGAACATCAGCCGACGCAGAAGCAGGTTTGCGTAGAGGGACGAGATGAGAGCACTGGGAACGGACGTGCCCAGTACCCTTACATTGGAAGCAACGGAGATCTTGGAACACTTCCACACGAAAACGTTGACTACCAATTACATATTCAAGCACCGAAGGACAGGAAGCAGCATCATGATCATTAGCAAAAACCATCCGCACTTGGCGACGGAGACCGAGGATAGATTTATCCTCTGGATCGTTCGGAGCCGCGGAAAGTGATCGGATCGGACCGATCACCCTCCCACACTGAGATAGCGCATGGCGTAGCAAGACGTCAGAAAGCTCTGGTGCAACCGGGAAAAGCGTCAGGAGCACCGAAGGCTGAGAAACCGGGACACCAAACAAAGTTCGGCGGCGAACGACAATCCCGGTCGTTTGCACTAGATCAACGTGAGTCATGGTCGAAAAGTAAACCACCACAGAACGTGGCTTACGAGCCATATGTGTCACAGCACCGGTAGGGAGAATGCGACGCAGGGCTGTCGAATACAGCTTTAAAGGAGTGTCAGGCAGGGCCTCGAAAAGGAGGCCAAGTAGCTGGCGAGAAAGTAAATCCTTACCTTCTGCGGAAGAGTCTGAATCTGTGATGCGAAGAACATCTTGCACTCTGACACACGAGACACCAGAACTAATAGCTAGGGGAACACGTGATGCAGTCGAAGTCGAAGAGAAGCCCGAAGCCACAGCAGCGTAATCCAGTTTAGCGCCGCGCTGAGAAGCCAGGAAGATCTTGAAACAGTAGCATGAAGAGTCGGAGACAGAGAAGGAAAATCAGCGGCGCTCTGAGAGCTCTCCGTTGAAGTCAAAGGTGCAGGCGTAGTACCGTCAATGACGTCACCAACAGCAGAGCGAGACGGGGAAGACAATCGGTGGAACTTGGCAGGACGAGCGGACGGCGAGCAAGAACCCGCTAGAGTAGCGGCATCATCATCATCATCATCATCATCGTCGGCGAACATCTGCAAGCTTTAGGCCTCGCACGAAAGGTAAACAAACCCAACGCGGAGGGATGAACTTAAGCGAAAGCAAAGACGCTTATCGCAAAACGAAAGCAGGACACAACACAAGCAACGATTACCAACTCGGCAAGGTTACAAAAAGAAACACTTGATGAGCTGAAACGCAAAAGTCCAACACAGGCGTTGGCAACGACAGCGTGTCTTCGAGACAAAAAATAAAACAGTCACAAAACGCAAAAGAAGTACTTACAAGGCAACTCGCCAGGAGAAACTGGTGCACTAACCATTCAGATACACAAAATAACAAAAATAACGAACGTAGAAACGGCAAATAACACACAAGCTCGATCCAAAGACTGGAGCGAGAAAAAACAGCTTCACCACCACTGCGCCACCGGGGCGGCGGAAACATACTTTACAAACCCTAACCGTACATCCCCATGACCTGCACCCTTGGATAAATCCAACTATCTCAACACCAACAAATGATCATCAGTAACTGCATTCAGAAAAAATGAAGAAAGCACTAGTCTTGACAAATAGTCAGTGAACTGGCCACCAGACACAAGTATATTAGATAACAAACTTCCTGGCAAATCCAAAAAAAATGTATTAAATATATTAACAAAGTGGTTTAAGTTAGACGTCCTAGTTCCCCCATGATCTATCTGACTAGGAGCATCCGAAGCCCCCGATATTGATAATAGTTCATTAATTGAGTGCCAAATCTTTTTATAATTCCCAGTGTTAGCAAACTGATTTAAATATTTTTTTAGCAAATCTCAATTTACAATTAAACCAGTTTCGATATCTACGAAAGTTTGCCGAATCAACAGGATATCTGGTCACTAAAGTAATTCACCGATGCTGTCACACGTACGGTCATTCACAAACATAATTTTCAAATTGTAGGTCAAGATTAAAAACACTTTATTTACAATTGAAAACTAATATTTACACGCGAGATCTTTCGGGGCTGAACATAGCACCCATCATCAGGCTCAAGCGCCACGAAACACAGGAGAAGACATTATATACTATTAAACACGACCCACAATTCACTCGGTTTTCTCAATCACCGGTGATGCCATCAACAAATCGTTAAAGTCCAAAATATCAAGTCTTAATATCTTATCCTATAAAGTACTCTTCTTCAGAGTTGTGTGAGGAGGGGCAACCATCTTTCTCCACTGTCTTGGAACAAATGTCGGGAGTTCAATGTTACAGCATGTTTCCCCATATGCAAGAATGAAGAGGCTTTCCGTAAGGAAGACAGTACGTTTATTAACACTTGAGTTAAGTACCCTAACATTTTTCCAATCTGGGGAGTAACCTCCCTGGTTAACAGCTTGAGTGAAAGCTGTGGAAACCGTTCCAGAACGAAGAGCGTATTTATGTTCACCCATTCTGACATTAACGGTTCTTAGGGTAGAACCTATATAGTATTTAACTGCAGTATCTGAATCCTCATGAATTAATGGTATGCAGTAGATGCCTGGTTTGTTAAGTGCTGGGACTCTATCTCTATCATTTCTTATCATGGAAAAAATGTTTCTGGTGGACACTCCAAACGTTAGATTGTGTTTGTAACAGGCTTTTCTTAAGATAGACACAAGAGGTGGAATGAAATCAACTTTGCCGATGTACTTAGTAGGTTTTTTCTCTGTGGACAAAGTCGTGAATCTCAGTCTTTGAAATTGTTGTAATAGTCCTTGGAAGAGGTTGACCGAGAACCCAAACAATAAGGCCAAATTTTGAACTCTAGAAAGTTCATCACGTCGAGTTTTACTTGTCGAAGAATGGGTGAAGGCACGTCTTATTAAGAAGCGTAAAGCTGAAGCTTTATGTTCGGGAGGGTGAGAAGAAGTGAATGGGATCATACAAGGTATGAACGTCGGTTTACGGAAAACACATTGCTTGATTTTATTGGAATTCGAATTTCGAGACAGTACAAATTCATCTACGAAGTCAAAATGTTGAACATGCTGATGAATACTCGCTACAAGAACCATTCCTTAACTACAGTTCTGTAGAACTCTCGGACAGCCAACGTTCAGCCCTAAGTCGAGGATTTAAATTTAGCTTTCCAGTGTCTTCTTTTCGACCTCTAAATACCATCCCACAGTTTGAAAACATTATCAGTGCACTTCCCGAAGAAGTACGTCATTTTACTCGTTATACTTTGGCCAAGACTCTTGCAGGACCTAATAGAACATCACCAGCTCTGAAATACGAACGAGATCAGTTACTACAGCTAGCAAAAAACCCAGAATAATGATTTGTTGTCCAGAATAATGATTTGTTGTGCAGACAAAACACAACAAATCATTATTCTGGACCGTGACGACTATTACGCTAGGATGAAACAGGCCATCAATTTAGTTCCCCACCGTGTTCTCAGGTCTGACCGAACTTCAGCTACTATTGCAGAATTAAGTAAACTAAGAAACCAAGGTTTCCTACCTAAATCTATTTCTACAAAAATGAGACCTCCAGTAGGACCTAGGGTTCCCGAGGTCTTTGGAAAAATGAAAATTCACAAACCGGACCAACCTCTTAGGTTGCTTGTTTCAGGATATGCTAACCCTACTCGTACACTCGAGACAGTGTTGGCTTCATTTTTAAAACCTATCACCTCAAATTCCTCTGTATCCATTAAAAGTTCTATGCAGGCTATATCTCGTATCAAAACCTTTGACTCTGGGGGAACTGAGTTCATAATGGCTTCGCTGGATGTAGTATCACTATTTTCAAGTATACCACTCAACACCGTTCACTCAATTATTGAGGACAAATTACAAGAAGACAATTCCATCTCTCCACTTGAAGCTAATGCAATAATTTCTGGTCTCAAACTCGTAGCTAAGAGAACTTACTTTAAATTTGATGGTAAGTTCTATCAACAAAAGGAAGGGACACCAATGGGTTCCCCCTCTCCCCCGTTTTAGCCGAGATCCTCATGCAGCATCTAGAAAACAAGGTCTTGTTGGACTTCCCTTATCAACCGTCACTGTTGATTAGGTACGTTGTTGACATGTTGGTTTTTTGGCCCCATGCTTTACCTTTACTGGACGAATTTGTAGATTGTCTTTCTACCCAGTTTCCAACTATAAAGTTTACCAAAGACCTTGAGAAAGAGGGAAAATTGCCATTCCTGGACATTTTACTGTCTCGAAATTCGAATTCCAATAAGATCAAGCATTGTGTTTTCCGTAAACCGACGTTCATACCTTGTATGATCCTATTCACTTCCTCTCACCCTCCCGAACATAAAGCTTCAGCTTTACGCTTCTTAATAAGACGTGCCTTCACCCATTCTTCGACAAGTAGAACTCGACGTGATGAACTTTCTAGAGTTCAAAATTTGGCCTTATTGTTTGGGTTCTCGGTCAACCTCTTCCAAGGACTATTACAACAATTTCAAAGACTGAGATTCACGACTTTGTCCACAGAGAAAAAACCTACTAAGTACATCGGCAAAGTTGATTTCATTCCACCTCTTGTGTCTATCTTAAGAAAAGCCTGTTACAAACACAATCTAACGTTTGGAGTGTCCACCAGAAACATTTTTTCCATGATAAGAAATGATAGAGATAGAGTCCCAGCACTTAACAAACCAGGCATCTACTGCATACCATTAATTCATGAGGATTCAGATACTGCAGTTAAATACTATATAGGTTCTACCCTAAGAACCGTTAATGTCAGAATGGGTGAACATAAATACGCTCTTCGTTCCGGAACGGTTTCCACAGCTTTCACTCAAGCTGTTAACCAGGGAGGTTACTCCCCAGATTGGAAAAATGTTAGGGTACTTAACTCAAGTGTTAATAAACGTACTGTCTTCCTTACGGAAAGCCTCTTCATTCTTGCATATGGGGAAACATGCTGTAACATTGAACTCCCGACATTTGTTCCAAGACAGTGGAGAAAGATGGTTGCCCCCTCCTCACACAACTCTGAAGAAGAGTACTTTATAGGATAAGATATTAAGACTTGATATTTTGGACTTTAACGATTTGTTGATGGCATCACCGGTGATTGAGAAAACCGAGTGAATTGTGGGTCGTGTTTAATAGTATATAATGTCTTCTCCTGTGTTTCGTGGCGCTTGAGCCTGATGATGGGTGCTATGTTCAGCCCCGAAAGATCTCGCGTGTAAATATTAGTTTTCAATTGTAAATAAAGTGTTTTTAATCTTGACCTACAATTTGAAAATTATGTTTGTGAATGACCGTACGTGTGACAGCATCGGTGAATTACTTTAGTGACCTTTCGTACGATAGACTTTTAGCATTTAGGATATCTGGTGCGCAAAAATATCTTAAATAGTTTGTTTTTCCTATTCAAGCACCTTAGTGAACTTTTGTAAACCAAGGCTTTCTACATCGAGGAGTACGTGTAACAACCGAAATAGGAAAGAATGAATCATAATAACTCTAAAAAATCTTCCAAAAGGTATCATAAGCACAGATGGGATCATCAATCTGGAACACGGGTAACCAATCGACTCTCGACATAGCCAAATCAGAAGACCGTAGACTTTCCTTACGCATCATATAAGATCGAGTATGGGAGGAGTGATTACCAACAGAACACCTTGACATATAAAAGATTGGTAGGTGGTCACTAATGTGAAAAGAAAGTACACCCGAACAATATTCACAATTATTAGTTATACACAAATCTAATGTAGAAATAGTGGTGGTACTGGTAACTCTAGTTGGAATGGTAATTGTATTCACAAAGCCAGAAGTAGTGATTATATCGCTGAATGAAGATGATTCATTACTACATGTATTCATATCAATATTAAAACCACCAAGACAGTAAAGAGTCGTACCCCAGTAATTTATATCGTCTAGAAAGTCAGAGAAGAACTCAAGAAAAGAAGCCAAATTACCATGTGGAGGACGATATACAACACTTATAATAGACTGCTGCATTTCAACAGTAAACAGTTCATAATTATCATTAATAATAGTGTATTTATCACATAAAGACACACAAAACATACTCCTAGCATCCCCGAACCCCGGAACGGGAAGCAGTTAAGACTTGGTAACCTGGAATAGTATACAAATTTTGGGCCATCAGCCTCAAACCAAGTTGGCAATCCAGTGCATGCTGTAATCCAGTCAATAAATCCAATTTACCATATAAACTACGAGCATTAATATGCAAAAATTTAAGCTGGAAATTTTGAGAAAAAATCAAACTCTGCAAATCACAAACTGACACCACATCTATAATACAGTACAGCCCATAAAAAATATATCTATTTACAAATATAATGCTAATCACATCTTAAAACCAAAAAAGCATATTAAAAACGATTAAGGTTTAAATCATCCTTGCTCTTAATTAAAACCAAATTCATACCCTCTGCGTTTCGGCAGAATATCCGCCCATTTCTGTACCAGCAGAATTTGACATCATTTGTTCTGGAAAAGTTCCGGGACTGCCAGAAAAGTTCTCTATTAAGTGCCGTGAGATTTTCATTTATGTAGATTCTATTATTTTCCGAAGATCCGGGAACAACATCCGACACCTTTGATTTGATTGATTGATTGATTGGAGGTTTAACGACCACCGTGAGCAACTCAATGGGCTATAAGCAGTCGCCCATCCCTAATTTAGGGCCACTGGCTCCAGGGAAGGGAGAGAGCCAGTGCCGTAAAACACAACAACATTACATTATCTTACTAACAAAGCTACCCGAAAAACTGAATCATTAATTAACAACGCTAATTTAAAACATAAGTAAGCAGAAATCCATATCTATTAAAGTCCAAGAACATTTCAAAAAACACTACAAGAAAAAAGGAAACCAACATCAAGGAATACATCTGAAACATCTCTACACATCAAAGACACTATCGTCAACCACATTATGTTTCTTTATGTAAGCTTCAACATCCTCTATACGTTTATAAGTATGTTTCGTAATAAGTGTCTAAAAGTTCAGGAACAGGATTTTTTCGTAATTATCCAATTCAACACGGCATCGCCGCCCCGGTGGCGCAGTGGTCTAAGGCGTTGGCCTCTGATCCTTCGTCCGTAAGGGGTCCGGGTTCGAATCCCGGTCAGGCATGGATGTTGTGTTTGTCTTACGGCACTGGCTCTCTCCCTTCCCTGGAACCAGTGACCCTAAATTAGGGACGGGCGACTGCTTATAGCCCATTTGAGTTGCTCACGGTGGTCGTTAAACCTCCAATAAAAAAAAAACACGGCATCCAAACGATGTACAATAACATTTAACTTATACATATTTAACTCGTAAAACTCCGGAGTGAGTGGATATATCTTTTTATTAGGCACAAAAAAATTTTTCAATTCGAAAAGATCCAAAGTTTCGTCATAATCTGGGCAAGATGCAATAAGTTCCATGACAAGACGATACCGTGATGGCTTATCTCTATCTTCGGCAAAATCAGGATCCAGGAGAAAAGAAAGATCTACACGAGGGATAAATTCCGGTTGAAGATAGTCTCTAGCTTTGCTCCGTTTTAACGGATCACCACTTGAATCAGTGCTGGGTCGTTTAAATGTCGAAGCTGTACATGAGTTCTCTGCGAGATTCTGTAATGCTACTGAACATTTCTGTAAGTTAGCAAGGCCCAAAGTACCAATATTTGCTGTTGTCTGAATCCCAGGATCCAAAGAAGTCGGCATTTCAATCAATGTCTTCTCTCTCGGTTCGACTGGATCCACCACTCGGGTTTCACAAGTCTCAGCCACGGTAGGAACCAAGTCAGCGACATGTGTAATACCATGTTCTAAATCCGATCTATCTTCAGGTACAGCAATTCTTTCTTCATGGGAATCAGAGAGACTGTTCCTCAAGGGAGGTCTATGTACATACGCGCATTTAGCACGAATGTGCCCTCTTTCATTGCAAGCATAACAAAAAATTCTTGTATAAATATTAAACATGAACCCATGAGAATCCAGTACAATTTCAACCTCTTTAGGACAAGTTTGAAGAGCTGATTCATTCGGGAAGATAACCCGGACGGTCCGCTTCAACCCACCAACATGACAATAATTTGATGATTGTGGGGCTTCTATAACTCTATGAACTGGACCCACCACCCGGCTAAACTGAGAAAGAAGAACTATCAACGCAAAATCCGGTACCTCAAGTGGCACCGGAGACAAAGTTACCGTGATCGGTCGTTCACTTGCATAAGCAGGATACAAAATTTGATTATTTATAGAAATCCCTTGCTTTAACACAAGTTTACAATCTGCACTATTTATAAACAACACTGATATACCTCGTTTACTACGACATTCCTTTAATTGCCTCTCTCGGCACTCGTTCTTCCAAAGCTTTCAAATATACCGGTAACGAAGTCTGTAGTAACGCATGGAAAATAATAGTTTTCTTAGAAAGATCATGAAAATCTTGACATACCTTGGAATCCCTTTCGAAAGTGAGACGAAAGGGATTGTCCTGGCACTCAATCTCTGACGCACAACGCTGATCACTCGTATTAGCAGAATTATCCTTATCAACCACAGACGCCCAACTGCAAGTTTCCGTCTCTATAGAAACACTCTTCTGCATTCCTATCGCAGAAGAAACTCCTTCAGCAGCAACGCACGAAGACACGCTCTGTTGATTTCCAGAACCGGTTTGACCTGTTGGATTCTTATCTCTTGAGAAACTCGGGCACCCCTCTCACAGGTCACCGGAGAAACACTCGGCGCACTTAACGATGACTTCTTATCAGTAGATCTCGCTCCACGTCGATCAACATCCTTTCGATGGTCACGTGTAACATGGCTGGCAAATATCGCCTTTTGCAGAACTCGTCAACGGCAAGCACAACCACAAAATAAAACTCTTCGTATGAATAAACTATAGCACTTAACGCTCTCAAACTTCACCAAAAGAAGCATGGAACATTCATACATACGTCACGCTACTGCAAACCATCCTACGAACGACATTTCAACATAAACACAAGCAAAACTTGGGAGCTTGAAAACATGACACACGACGAAAGCCACATAGCTATGGAGGTCTCCCTCCGACACCTTCAAGACTGTCCTTCCCCTCTTGATGTAGACGTCTCTAGCTACTCTAATTTTAAATTGTACTATAATCGGTGAGACACTACGGGAACCTCCACCGCGCATCCTATGTATTGCATCAATGTCACTCCTAGAGAAATTTTCAATTCCCAACTTACCTGCTATACGGTGAACCAAGTATTTCAAACTATCTTCACATTCGTCTTTATCTTCCTGTATTCCATGTATCTCGAGATTTTTGTTACGTGTGTGCTGTTCCAAGTTGTTCAAGCTTTCCGTCAAATGTTTAATGTCACTTGCTTGAGTCATTTCTCTCTGCTCCAGCACCACTATATTCTTGCGTGATTTCTCAAGCATCCCATTAGATTGACATAATTTTTCCAAAACATCATCGTATTTCTGGGAGAAGAATTCCACCGATTTTCGCAAGTCTAATATTTCGGTCTTTAAATCAACAATCATGTCCAACTTCTGTTTAACATATTCCAATAATTTCTCAGGTACATGTTCACCACTGGAGGCCTGACTCAGCATTTCCCCAGTCAGCACCCCACCATCAGAAGATCCCGATCCAGCAGTGGGATCACCAGCAACAGGAATGATCCCTCAGCCTACAGCCATCACAAACGTCTTTCCTTAGTCATTCGACGGTATGTATTCTCACCAAGTGAACAGCAGGCATAGAGAAAGACTCCTCCGCATTTTCTATAACACTGAACGCCATCTTCCACTAATAAACTATCACAACAGATGAAAAACTTTGCCCGAGACATAATGTGACAAACAACTGCAGCTCACCCGAAGAAACAACTGATGACACTGATGGCATTAGTGTGGAAACAACACACGCAGATGAAATCCCCGAGCCAATGATCCGGAACGGTAGATAGCAGACGACAGAACACAATTTTTTTTTTTGATTGGAGGTTTAACGACCACCGTGAGCAACTCAATGGGCTATAAGCAGTCGCCCGTCCCTAATTTAGGGTCACTGGTTCCAGGGAAGGGAGAGAGCCAGTGCCGTAAGACAAACACAACATCCATGCCTCACCGGGATTCGAACCCGGACCCCTTACGGACGAATGATCAGAGGCCAGCGCCTTAGACCACTGCGCCACCGGGGCGGCTGAACACAAATCACGATAACCTCAGCAGAAGACCGAACACAAATCACGATAACATCAGCAGACGACAGAACACAAATCACGATAACATCAGCTGACGACAGAATGACGCAGTACTCACCATTGGATAAGTCAAGTCAGTGCTCAAGTTACGTCACAGTAATCCAATCTGATGTGGTAGTAGGAGACGAACTCTCAAACAAGCCGTTTTCCAACGAACAAAAAACCCAACACCACTCACCACTTGTTATCCGACGAACAGAACACTCATGAGCGTATAATGGCAGTTATATCGAAAAATATCAAGGAAAACACAATCAAAATACCAATTTAATACAGCAGCCCAAGCAACTTAGAACCACAACATCGTGACTTGACCTGACTTTATTTTAAATTACCAGTCATATTGCTCAGGAATGATTCGATGATTCAAGTTCCCACAGCAGAAAGTTCCTGAACAGTCTGCGACGGATATCGTGTGCTACAAAATAATCTGCGGATGGTCACTGGGTAAGACATGTACTGGGTGCGCAAAACAATAAAAAACTTGCATAGGTAGAAATTTAAAAATACAGGGGTTGGACAAAATAATGTGAATACCTACGAAAAGAAGGTTTTACGTACCTAATAGGATGTGGGACCACCTTTGGCACTTAAGACCGCTTGAATCCTCCTTGAAATGGACGCATAAAAATCCTGGATGGTGGAGAGATACAGGATATGACACCATCACCACCAGGGTAAACGTCCAACATGATGGGATGTATGTGGTCAGCGAGGATGGACAGATAGCCACTGGCGTTCAGGGATCCATCTAGTGGTTCTAGGTAATACCAGGAAAACATCCCCCAGACATGCACACTGCAACCGTTGGCCTGTACTTGACCGACAAGCGTGTCAGGCTGTTGGTTCGCTTGTGTCCTACGCCGTATGCGCCACCGTCCGTCACATCTGTGGAGTAGAAACCTCAATTTGTAGGAGAAGGCAACCTTTTCCCACTCTTCCACTGTTCAAGGACGATAGTCCCATGCGAACTGCAGGCGTCATTGCCAATGGACCTGGGTTACATGGGCGCCTTGACGCACAGCGTCGACTCCGGAGACCTATGTGTAACGGGGTTCTCTCTTCTGTTATCGGGGACACGTACGTGGATGCCCCAGCGTTCATTTGCGTTGTCAATTGCTCCCCTGTTGGGCGTTGATTGCCTTTTACCAGTCGATGGATGCGACGTTCTCCTCCGGGGTCGATGGCCTTTGAGGCTCCACAGTTAGGACGTCGGGAGGTACTCGATATCCCAGCGGTCCATTCTTGGTACATTCCTACCACATCGCCTCGCGAACAGCCCACGAAGTCTGCTGTTTCTGAGATGCTTCTACCCTTGGCGCTGTTCCTGATAATCATCCCTTTTTGAACGTCCGTCAAATCACTACCTCTGCCCATTGTGCTCACGTAACGCACTATGACTCATCTGTCCTGGCCGGCCTCTTATATCTCCGTGTGGCCGACCTTGTCACGTGCACTCTGTGAAGCGCCTGGGCAGGTACACTGAGATTCCGGGGGTGATCATGTTATTATGAGCAATACGACTGTGTATATCTACTTGTGTTTAAAATTATTTAATTGCCAGGGCCACGGGTGGCCTAGTGGGCAACGTTCGCGACTGCCACGGAAAGGACCTCAGGTTCGATCCCAGGCAGGTACGAACGCTCGATGCACTAAATATCCGCCGTGCGTCGGATGGGCACGTTAGGTCATCGGACCCTGGGTACTGGCCCCCAGTAATAAATAAGGGAGTCTTCCTTCCCTTTTCTACTTCGCTTCCGTGTCACTTTCCTATCGAGCACTCTAGCTCAAATCTCCTAGCTTCCTATTTCTAAGGGTTGTTTAAGACCTGGGGTCAGACACTTCCTTCCTAAAATCCTCGACATATGATCATTTATGATCATATTTAATTGCCAGAGTTCATTTAAAAGTTATACTATGCTTAAATTATGGTAGTTATTTATGGACATCCCGCGCATCGTCCTTCTCGTATATTTCGTGATGCACAGCAGTACGTTAAATGATGGACGTTAAAAAGATCGATAAAGATATCTAAAGGTATGTTCTTGCTTGGGGGAGGGGGAGGAGACGGAAAATTATTTCATCTCAGTAAGGAGCCAAGAGTGATTTTTGTGTTATTCCGTTTCGCATTTGTTCAAAACGTGGAATGTACATAGTTACTAATAATATGATGATGGGGTAATCAGAGTTTACGGAACAAAAAATCTGACAGGTCATAATGTGCGCCCCGTGTCGAAGCGTGACAGCAGTCAATCAGCATTGTCGTTTGAGAGATATTTCATTACCTTCTTTCTCAGTCTCCACAGAAGTGCAGTGAATTGAATGGTTTTTGACACAGGTTCATAAATTCGGTGTTTTGTTCAGTGGTGTACGAATATTTTTTCATCGGTATTGCGTTTCACACATGATTTGCGGAAACACGTGAATGCAACTTTTCTTACATTTCAATAAATATGATTTTGGTTTAGCCAGCCGAATATTTTATTTAAATCAGTTTGTACATTTTCCTTTGCTGCATACTGATGTCTTCCTTAATGAATGCCTTCGCAAAGATACTTTTGTTCTGCGTAAAAATAAGACCATTCGTTTTCATATTTAATGCAACATTTAGTCGTCATTCGCCCGAGATGGGTCCTGGTTCGAATCCCGGTGAGACATAGATGTTGTTTTTGTCTTACGGCACTGTCTCTCTGCCTTCCCTGGAACCAGTGGCCCTAAATCAGGGACGGGCGACTACAAATAGCCATTGAGTTGCTCACTGTGGTCGTTAATCTCCAAAACAACCCTTTATTGGTTGTTGCAGATAAAGAATTTGCTGGGCCGGTGGCGCATTGGTCTAAGCGCTGGCTATTGACCATTCGTCCGAGATGTGTCCTGGTTCGAATCCCGATGAGACATGGATGTTGTGTTTTTCTTTCGGCACACTGGCTTTCTTCCTTCCCTAGAACCAGTCGCCTTAAATTTGTGAAGGGCGACTGCTTATAACTCACGGCGGTCGTTAATCCTCAGAGCAACCAAACATTTATTGGCTGTGCAGTTGAAGACTTCGCCGCCCCGGTGGCGCAGTGGTCTAAGTGATGGCTTCTGACCACTTGTCCGATATGGGTTCGGGTTCGAATCCCGGTAAGGCATGGATGCTGTGGTTGTTTTACGGCAGTTTGGACTCCAAAATATCCACATATTTTGATCCATTCAATGTGCCATCAACAATGTGCAGACGGTCAACACCACTGGCTGAAATACAGGACCATAAGATCATCGAATGTGGGTGCTTGATTGTTGGCTGGGTGCAACATGCCTTATATCTTTCACCAGCCCGACGACGTACATAATTATTTCCATTATTAGAGGAAATAGTAACAGTTGTTTCATCACTGAAAATAACATTTTTCCATTTATCAACAGTCCAATTCTTGTGTGCCTTGTCCCAAGCAATTCTTTTTAGCCGTTGTTGTTCAGTAAGGAAAGGTTTTCGTGCAGTCAGTCCATTTTCTCGTAGTCTACGACGAACTGTAGGTGCAGATGTAATAATGCCTACTTCATTCTCCCACTCATTTTTTAAATCAGTGGCTGTTTTAAACCCTGAATTTAAGGAACGACGAATCAACATGCGATCATCACGTTCAGTACACAGCTTGGTCGACCTGTTCTTTTTCTGTTTCCTACACATCCAGTTTCTGCAACTCTTTTAATGGTGCGCAAGACAGTGGAATGATCATAGCCACATTTAACAGCAATTTTGTCATCGTGATATCACCAATGGACAACTAGAGAAGCTCGTTAGTTTCATGCCAAGAAGGTGCACTTTGTTACTAAGAAACCGTGGTTATCCAATTAAATATTAAAGAGTATTTTGCTTTTTGGTAAGTTATTTCAAGTGTCTTGCAAGTTTCAATAATGTGCTGTACAGTAATTTTACGTTAAATGCATTGTACACTAATTTCACTATTTTTTGCTTTTTATGACTAAACGCTGTACTTTTGCTTGTAACTTCACTTCTGTTACTGGTAATAACATTCTGTAAAAATATTTGAATTCAGTATAAAATTTCCTTTAAAATGATGTATAATATGTATTCCTGACTTTGCCATTACGCTGTATAAGTTGACTTCAAACATCAAAATTGACTTTCGGTCTACTGGTGCTGGACTTTTGGCCACGATTGTAAGTATTTGAAGTGTATTGTACCTGTCATGTGGGGCAATGGGATTATCTTAAGGGCGCATTAATGAGGGGAACGCAAGCTTAACGGTGTTTGTAGGCAGCCCAAAGGAGGTGAGGATTTAATCTGATTAATTGAGGAGTGGAAATTTTCTGAAGTTTATAAGAAAAGACACTTTTGAAGTGGAAGCGAGAGAGACGGGATCTTAGTTCTGACGAGAGGGGTCGTGTCGTGAAAATTAGAGAGCAAACGAAAGGATTTGTTTCCGGAGAGCGTTGGAGATTGCGTCGCACAGATGCAGTGGCGGTTTGCGAAAGAAAGCACGAAGTTTGGGTCTAGTGTCGATAGCACGGACGGGAACGAAGTCAATGAAGCATTCCATTAACCTACCCTTTGAGAGGACCCAAGCCACGTAGTTTTAGCGAAATAAACTGTTTGCCTTTGTTATTGTTAAAAAAGGGCCTGAATTCTATTTTTCTTCTCGTGCGTGATTCTACTGCGGAACGAACCAAAACAAAATTATGTGACGGCTCTCGCTGGATCGGGACAATGTTGAGTAAGAGCTAGAAAGGAGAGAGGGTCGTTACACCTTCAGTTCATGTGGAATTCATTTATCCATCTTCTTCACTTTGCCTATAGACGTTAAATGTCGGGAAATAGTTCCATAGTGCACACGGAGGTTTTCGCCAAGCTCTGGTACCATTTGACGTGCATGGGATTCAATGAATACCTCTGATGCAGCCTTATCGATCACTCCTTCTGGTCTACCGCGCAGTCCATTTTCAAGGCTCATGTCACCGGACCGAAATTTAGCAAACCAACAAGTGTTCACTAACAGTGCCTTCTCCATATGAAGTATTGGCGTTGCGAGCTACTTCCGATGTGCGGTGTTTCCAAGTTTAAACTCACAAGAAGATGACATGAATTTGGCTCTGATCCAAATTCGTGAAACTGAAGGTTCATGTATAATTAAGTCCGTACATGAAACTGAAGGTTCATGAGGAATTAAATGATAATTTATAAATTCGTACTGTGTGTGCGTGTCTGTGCGTGTTTGTGTGTGTGTGTGTGTGTGTGTGGCGTGTGTGTGTGTGTGTGTGTGTGTGTGTGTGTGTGTGTGTGTGTGTGTGTGTGTGTGTGTGTGTGTGTGTGTAAATATATTCCGCTATGGTCACCAAATGGGCCGATTCGCTGGCTTCCAGTTAATTACCCGATTTGGAACCTTCGCTCTTCTCCGTATACGGCATTGGGTAAACCGCCTGGCATTACGATGCTGGCTTTGACACTTGTAACCCGTGGCCCCAAAATGGGCTTGGGCATCGATTCAATAAGATGCCCGAAGAAGTTGGGAGGTATGGCCAACCAAGCTGTGTGTAATGCGGCCTTTAATGCAGGTATGGAGGAGACTGGTGTATCCAGACGCCTGATATGCCGTTCCATAGTGTTACACAAGTGCTCTATGGAATTGATATCGGGGGAGATCGGAGACCAATCGATATGCTGGAAGTTTGAACTGTGTTCCTCAAACCATTCCTGCCCAACATTGGACCTGTGGCTCGGCGCATCTTGGAAGGCACCATCGCCATTCGGGAAAAACTGCAACATTGCTGGGTGTACAGAGTCAGCAAGAAATTATCGATAGTGTCCATTAGTCATATGTTCTCATTGGCCGCCACCGGGAATCGAACCCAGGGTCTTCCAGTTACGCGTCGGATATGCTTCCACTACACCACAGCATTAATTATTCATTCGCCTTCTAATTAGTTCTTCAGTTGTTGCTTACCATCTTTGGTGAATCGCCAGCATTGTGCGGGGCTCCAAGAAGCAACCTGCCAAATTGGCTTGGCAGTTAGCGTGTGAGTCTGGAGGAATTCGAGGCCGTAGTGGAAGCATATCCGGTGCGTAACTGGAAGACCCTGGGTTCGATTCCCGGTGGCGGCCAATGACAATTTTTCCGTGACTCACTTATAAACGGGGAAAGAGCGATGACTTCTGTTTGATGTTCCTAGTCCACGTCAAATGTCTGTATTAATTATTCATTCAACTTTTAGTTGTTTGTTCAGTTGCTGTTTACCATCTTTGGTGAATCCCCAGCATTGTGCGGGGCTCCAAGAAGCAACCTGCCAAGTGGCTTGGCAGTTAGTCGTATGTGAGTCTGGAGGAATTCGAGGCCGCTGTGGTACAGTGGAAGCATGTCCGGCGTGTAACTGGAAGAACCTGAGTTCGATTCCCGGTGACGGCCAATGAGAATTTTTCCGTGACTCACTTATAAACGTAGAAAGAGCGATGACCTCTGTTTGATGTTCCTAGTCCACGTCAAATGTCTGTGTTAATTAGTCATACGTTGTTCCATATGCAACAGGGGTCCAAGTTCCAACCAAGTAAACATGCCCCACACCATACAACCGCCTCCACCGGCTTGCACTGTGGAGACCACGCAGGATGGATTGAATGCCTCATGTTGTTTGCACCAAATGCGTACACGGCCACCCACGGAGTGGAGTAAAAAACCAGACTCGTCAGACCAGAGTACTTTTCCCTCATCATCCGACGTCCAACTTACATGATCCTTGCACCAGGCGAGTCGTTTGCGCCGATGAACCGTAGTTAGGATAGGACGCCGTCGGGGTTGTCTGGTGTTGCAGTCCAAACGCGCAAGCGTGCGACGCATGGTGATGACAGGTACTATTCCGGGTTGACCTTTGTTGTATTTCGGTAGTCCATTGTTGAACAGTGTTGCGTCTGTTGATCTGTATGAGTCGTCGGACCCGGCGCTGACCTCTCACATCAACCTTTCGCTTCCTGTGCAGTTTTTCCTCCGGGTCGTTGTTTAACCATTTTCACGCCAGTCGTGATACACATTAACTACGGCGGCTAACGAACATCCCACCATTTCAGCCGCTTGAGAAATCGAAGCACCCGCTCTCGAGCTCCCAAAATTTGACCTTTCTCAAAGTCCAATAAGTCCTTCCATTTGCCCATCACGCTCCTAATTTTACTACCTACTGCTCCACTCACGTCTACGTCTGTCGACTAATCGCTCTCTCTCGGAAATCACGTGGTCAACGGGCAGCATTCACTTTTGATAGTGGTGGTCATAACTCAGTGATCACTCGGTGTACTGATGCTCAAAATTAAAGGAAAATTTGTAAATCCGTACATGACTCGGCGTATTTCTGAGGAAATTTGATGACATTTTTTAAAGAGGTTTATTATTACACTACTTATGTAACTAGAGCATGAAAGTGTTTAGTCAATGCATCCTTCCAGTTCTTATTTATGGATTAGAGACATAAACCTTACCTAAAAAAGCTATTCAGAGGTTGCAGACAACTGAAAGAAGCATGGGGAGATGCTTTCTTGGTTTAACACCAGGAATGATACGAAGAGAAACTCATGCATCAGGAAAATAACAAGAGTTGGTGATGTCATAATCAAGTTACAAACCCTCAAAGTGGCAATGGGCTGGACATATTGTTCGACGAACTGCCCGCCGTTGGACAATTGAAATACTAGACTGGATTCCAATGGACAGGAAAAGACCCAGATGAAGGCCACGTGGGAAATGGGTAGATAAAGTTCAAACGCATGCTGGAGAGACTGCCGTAAGACAATTTTGAGGGAAACACTTAAGGAGACATTCATCCAGCAGTGTATAACGAAGTAAATTTCTCCGTCATTTCTGTCCACGCCAGGATTCGAACCCGGATCCCCTCATTCCGGAATAAGTCACTCTACCAATTGAGCTACGCGGACGTTTCTTCTGACTACTATCTGCCTTTATGTCGTGTGCGTCCTGCTGGCAGGTACGTCACATCTCCCCCCCCGAAAGAGGGCCGGGGGCATGGCCCACGGGTCAACCGTGACCATGAATCGTTGCAGGCAGCCATCCACTGTAGAACGTGCACTTGAGAACTCCCAGTCAATCTGGTGTGTGGAATGCAACGTCACACACATTTATTTTTCGAAGCGCTGGAGAAGGGATTCTCAGATTTTTCCTATCTCGCGGTGTGGAAAGAACATCACACCAATGCGAGATTTTGAACGGTCGGGTCATCCAGATAGTTCGGGCGCCATTATAACGAAGTAAATTTCTCCGTCATTTCTGTCCACGCCAGGATTCGAACCCGGATCCCCTCATTCCGGAATAAGTCACTCTACCAATTGAGCTACGCGGACGTTTCTTCTGACTACTATCTGCCTATATGTCGTGTGCGTCCTGCTGGCAGGTACGTCACAAGTGGATTGATAATGGTTGATTATAAGCACACCGGACAAAAAATTATCCACCCCTAACAGAAATGACAGTAGGAAGTTACCGGCTGCAGAGAGGCCGCCGTGATAGCATTGTTGGGAGATAAATAGCATTGGCGTGGTCTACAGGATCGTTTCTGTCTCGTGCAGAGGGGAAGAGCAACGTGTGTGTTGAATTTAGTCTGCAATATGGGTCGTAAGTCATACATTACTGAGTGGCAAAAAGGAGCCATCGTGTTTGGCCGTACCCACGGACACAAATGAAGTCGCCCAATTTGTTGGTGTGCCAAAGCTTAATGTCCAGCGGGTCTACAAACAGTGCTGTAGTTCGCAGTCAACTTAAAATGGGCGACGTAACTGTGGCCGGAAAACGATTCTCACCAACAGGGACCGCCGCCATGTTTCACGCCTAATAACTGCAAATCGGTTTCAAACCAGGCAACAATTGCTCCAAACAGTCAATGAAAGTCCACTCTAACCAATTTCCGAAAGGGCATTGAGGCCAAAACTGCATGCCATGGACATCTGGAGCAGAGTACCACGGAAGAGGCCTCATTGAACAGCAAGTCACAAAGTCGGACGTTATCAATGGGCTCAAAGGCCCTAAAACTTTACTGTGGAGGATTGGGAACGAGTAATTTGGTCTGCTGAGTCTCGTTCTTGTTTGTACTCCAATGATGGGAAGCGATGAGTGCATTGCAGGCCCAATGAAGCCTTTAATCCTGATTATGTCGGAGGTGTTGTTAAAGCTGGAGACGGTTCTGTGATGCTTTTGGTATATTTTTCGTACCACGAAATGGGGCCCTCTCGTTGTTGTAACGATGGATTTAAACCGGCATGCGTACCTCCGCATTCTGAATAACGAAGTGTTGCCCTTTGCCCTACATCTCCAGGAGCAGCATCGCATTGCCAATCTTGTCTTCCAAGACGACAATTGCCGTGTGCACAGGGCTAAAACTGTGTCTGAGTGGCACGACAAACAATCAGCAATACTGTCTGACCTCGACTGGCCAGCCAAATCCCCAGATTTAAATCCTATTAAAAATCTGTGGGATCATTTAAAACAGAAGGTGAAGCGCCGAATAGACACCCACGTACTTTGGCGGAACTTCGAGACCAATTGACACCCGAGTGGCTGCAAATCGATGTTCAATACATCCACAACCTCGTGGAGTCTCTCTACACATTCATGCGGTTAACAGGCAAGAGGCGCTGTCACCCGTTATTAGGTAAGTTCTGACAGGGGTGACTAATTTTTTTTCCGGTGTGCTTATATGTTATGCAATAAAAATGCATAACATTAAAAGCAAATGATTAACGGAATTGGTTTCCTTAGATAACAATCCATCCGTGTGGTAGAGTGGTCAGAGGTTCGGACGTCCTACCAATCGTCCAAAACGGACCCGTGCTCAGCCCTGAATGAGATGGCACTCGCTGATTCTGTCTTTTATTTGGAGCCAGTGACTCTGAATTAGGAAAGGGCAACGCTTTTTAGCCTTAGATACTCAAGGGGGTCGCTAAACCTCTAAACAAAGAAAAAAGTTAATTATATTAGTCAGCATACAACTGTAATTTAACCCTTTAACGACCAAAACGCCCGAAACGTCTTTACATCCAAACTACCAAGACCGCCCAAAAACGCCCGTCTAGAAAGAGTTGGATTTCTTACCTCCACCTGTTTTTTGAATTTACACGGCCACTACAGGATTAGCAGAAGACATCCTCAGTAACCATTGCCGCTAAATAAATAAGTAAAGCACGCGTTGATGCCTCCCGGGGTCATACTATTTACTCTCATGACATCCGATGCCTTCTTCCCGGAAGAAACTACAGATCGGCCCCCGGGAAATGTCTGAAGGTCGATGCACATGATGACTACAGATCGGAAGTTTCGTGTAGTGACCGAGCACTAATCCTTCTTGTGTTAACTTGTAAAGGGGAGTGGATAAATTCTGAAAGGAGCAACAGACAATTTCGGGCGGTATGGTATTCTGAGGGACAAAAGATTTCAGGGGCCTGGTCGTTAAAGGGTTAAACTATGGTAATTATAGTCGAAAGCTGGCTTATGACCATTCGTTTGAGAAGGATCCGGATTCGAATCCCGGTGAGGCATGGATGTTGTGTTTGTCTTACGGCCTCTGGCTCTCTTTCTCTTTCTTTCTCTCTTTTCCGTGGAACCAGTGGCCCTAAATTAGGGACGGCGGATTGCTTACATCCCATCGAGTTGCTCACGGTGGTCGTGAAAACTTTCAATAAAAAAAAATTAGTCGAAAGCAGTTGGACTCATGTCGGCTCTGCATATGTACGGGTGTGTCTAGGTCACAAAATTTTGAACCGATTCTATCTCTGGTCGAGATTCCTCTCTTCCAAGGCAAGATGCATCGTGCGATTAGTCTAAAGCTGAATTCTTACAAAAGTATACCAAGAATTCAAATCGCGGGAGGTAAGCTAACAGCCGCTTGAAACTCCAAACAGCCCACTCAAAAATAATTAATGACACGCAGAAAAGCAAGAAGTCAAACTTGTGAAATGCTGTTCGGACGAATGCAAATGAGTGCAGTTGCTTTTCTAAAGCTTAATGGGGGCTTGCACCTCTTAGGTTAAGAACCTGGCCTGTAAAAAAAATTCTGAAATTCACGAGCTACTTTCCGTGATTCCTTTCGTGAATTAACGAAACATATTTCTGATACAACCGCTTCCGTGAAATGACGGAAAGAAACCTGAATTGCACGGATTTTTCGCACGCCAGCAAAATTCTGAATTTTCAGAAACCTTTCCGCAATTCCTTTCTTATACTGAGGGTAAATTGCCGTTTTTAAGATGTGTTAACGGAAAATTCTGAATTTTCAGAAACCTTTCAGCTATTCCTTTCTTATATTGACGGTAAATTGCCGTTTTTAAGATGTGTTAACGGAAAATTTTGAATTTGCAGGAATCTTCTCGCAATTCCTTTCTTACATTGACGGTAAATTGCCGTTTTTAAGATGTGTTGACGAAAAATTTTGAATTTGCAGGAATCTTCTCGCAATTCCTTTCTTGTATTGAATGTAAATTGCCGTTTTTAAGATGTGTTAACGGAAAATTTTGAATTTGCAGGAATCTTCTCGCAATTCCTTTCTTATATTGACGGTAAATTGCCGTTTTTAAGATGTGTTGTAACGTACCAAGAGAGAGCTTTTTGTTGATGTGCGTAGGGTGAGCTGTTGTTTATGTGTCAGAGAGCGTTGGTTTATGGGAAAGAGAGCGTTTGTTGTTGTACGAAGTGAACTGTGGTTTATGTGGAAAGAATCTTCGTTTATGTGAGAGCGAAAAGTTGACCAAATAGAAGATTGCTTTCGTAAGTACGTCTTTCTCAGTTCATAGTTTTGTCAGATCTCTGTCTGGCTGTTAGGTTTATTTCATTTAGTGTTATTAGTAACAACCAGCATAAGACTTTATTCATCTTAATTACTACTACAACATTACTACCAGTTATAAGCTTGTTCATTATTGTTACTACACTACTAGCAGGAAAGTTTATTCATGATTTAATTAACAAACAACAACCATTACTAGAAGAAACTAGTAGCAGAAGCATTAGAAGAAGCTGAATTCATTATATTAGTGAAAGCTATATTCACTATAATTAGCTTAGTTAAAAGCTATATTCATTATAGTGTCAACGGAAAATTTTGAATTTGCAGGAATCTTCTCGCAATTCCTTTCTTATATTGACGGTAAATTGCCGTTTTTAAGATGTGTTAACGGAAAATTTTGAATTTGCAGGAATCTTCTCGCAATTCCTTTCTTATATTGACGGTAAATTGCCGTTTTTAAGATGTGTTAACGGAAAATTTTGAATTTTTAGGAATCTTTTTGCAATTCCTTTCTTGTATTGACGGTAAATTGCAGCTTTTACGATGTGTTAACGGAAAATTCTAAATTTTCAGAAACCTTTCCGCAATTCCTTTCTTATCTTGCCGGTAAATTACCGTCCTTGATATGTGATAACGGAAAATTCTGAATTTTCGGAAACTTTTCCGCAATTCCTTTTGTATATTAACGGAAAAACTCTCATTTTTTTCGTATCCATATGACGAAATTTTTCCGGTAACAGGGCCGTATCACCGGAATACTTGAGGTTTATTAACTATTAAATCTCAATCGTCTGTGGAAGAATCTAATTTCGAAGCTCTGTAGCGAGATCGTATATTGTGGATGGCATATCGTATGAAGTTTAGTTGTTGTGACACAGGATATTTTATCTCCTTTCCCCTATTTTGTGCACCGGTTATTATATATTGTGTTACCATAAGAAACCGGGTACTTAAATTATTGCACAGGGGATTGTACGATGTCTATGTATCATTCTGTGGAGTGCTTAAGACAAAAGCTACTGTATAATAGCTATCAAGAGTAAGTTTTAAATGTAGGAGTTTTGTGAAATAATGCACCTTTTCTTAAAGATAACTGAAAGCAGGGGCGGATATAGAATTTTGGGGAAGGCGACAGGAAATAGAAGTTTTTGAAATCCATCAGGAGAAAATAAAAGTTAACGAAACTAAAAGAAAAAAATTAAAACATTGTTTTCTAATGTGCATTATTTGTTAATGCATTTTCATTAAATTTAAGCATTTTTTCTAATGTAAATCACATTTTAACAAGAAATGAAACACTTTAGAAGGTGGCCAAGGTCCCTTGCTCCCCGCCCCCCTCTAAATACGCCCCTGATTGAAAGTCATTGTCAGTTTAGAAAGATTTCAAGTTCCAAAGCATCCTGTTGCTTCGAAAAATCATGATGAAAAAAAAATACTTAATTTGTGATAAGTCATCCTACAGAAAAAACAAAATTATTACAAACCCATTCAAACAAATAATAAGCTCCGACAGTAAACAAAATGACTACAGGGTGATTGTAAACTCCTTCAACAAAACAAGAGGGGTGATAGTACGCATCAAGACGAACAATATTTGCAATGGAACCTAGGGCCGCATTCCACTCCTAGTGCCAGAAAAAGAGTAAAGTTACGTATCCACGTTGAGACTTCAACAGTGAAAACAAAGAGACATACCTAATTTATGAGTTGCACAATTCCAATAGCCCCAGAGAAAGACTCAAAAGAGCTGCTTAAACTGGCGTCCAAGGGCGCCGTTGCACAGTCCACAAAGGCGAATGAACGACTGTCGCACCTTCTCGTAGACTCCCGGTGTGGTGTTGATCTTGTCCGCAGCAACAGCGATTCGCGCGACGAGATCTTCCAGGGAGTCCACAGGTGTCTCGTACACCAATGTTTTTGTGTGCCCCCAGTGCCGGATTTAAGGCCTTTGAGGCCCTAGCCCAAAGACAGTCCTCGAATTAGTTTACTGTCCCCAAAAACGTCTGATGCCTTTGGGGACGCAAATTGTCCTCATATTTTGATGTTTGTCCTCAAGTGTCCTCGAATTTATACTTCCTCATTAGCTCGTTAGATTTCTAATAAAAATGTTTTTTGAAAATAGTTTTCTTTGCACTAATTTTCCAACATGCTTCGTGTGAAAACAAATTTTGACTGTTTTTGTTTTTCCTTTTTCCGAGTTTAACGACCACCGCGAGCAACTCTAAGGGCTATGAGCAGTCACCTGTTCCCAATTTGGGGTTATTCGTTCTAGGGAAGGGAGAGAGCAAGTGCTATGAGACAAACACACACCACTCATGCCTAATTCGGGACTCGAACCCGTACCAACTTGTGCGAGTGGTCAGTGGCCAACACCAAGAGCACCGCATCACTAAAGAATATCCAACTGAGAAGAAGTTAAGGATCGGCGAGACGCAACTAGGGCGACATATCCTGGATTACAAGGTGCAGTGCACAGAAACTAACATACAGGCTGATGCTGGAGTAGGCTGCGCATGCGTGCTTGTGTTGTTTTGTTGACTTAAATTCTAGTTTCAAGTTCGGTGTTGCAGGCCATGTGTTATAGGAAGCCAGCCGAGCTACTCACAGCACGTGATTGTTGTCTTCTCGGTAGCATAATCACTTTGCAAATCGGATATGTTACAAATTACAATGCGTTAGTTAAGGCTTTTGTTTGCTCTTCAGTTTTTCAGAAACAGTTTCAGAAATGCCAAATACTACGGATTGTCTGCATTTTGTACAGTTTCTTAGGCCTAGCTATAATATTTGCTAAAAGTTAATTTACATAGTAATATAAATTGCTATTGCGTATTCCTTTCACCAAAATAAGGAAAGGAAGTATATCAGAAAACAACAACAACAACAAACAAGAAAGATGACACCGAATTTTCGAGTGTAATAAGCACGTCTTTTGAATTCGTTCTGACGCAAATTAAATTTATCAAAGCTATTCAAAGTCAATGGAACCGGAATGGAAAACAATAGTATCTGACGGAAGAAAGAAGTTTTTCAATCGGGTTTTTAATTCCTCAGATATTGCTGTAAACGGAATCGTGAGCTTACGCCCTATGGTTGCAGACTTGGGCGTTAAGAAAAACATGAATTTATATGAGAAACATTTCACACCGGAAACGCTCTCCAACATAGAAATAATTTTTCAAATGGGACTCATAGAAACAGAGATATCGACAAAAATAAGATGTGACTTTACGTCCTCTGGTGAGAAAATCATGCATTATTTTAGGAAGAAAGTATTCTAAAAGGTTTTTCCATATCAGCGGTATCGGTCCAAGAAAAAAAAAATTTAGTCGAGTTTTTCAGAAGCCCAGATTTTGCTACAAATACATCAGAAGCAGAAATTAACACTTATGCCCCCTGGTGGCCATACCATTCTTTATCAAACGTTAGAAATTATGAGAAAAATATTTTCCATCAGGTCTTGTATGCGATACAGGAAGAATTTTTCAAATCGGAGTTTTAAAAGCAGAAATAACGCAGAAAACGCAATTTACCTTTGTGACCCCTAGCGGAAAGTCTATGATTTACTTGAAAATTTTGAATTTATAGGAAAAACATTTCGCATTGGAAACACCATCCAACAAAGAAGAAATTTTCCAAATCGGTCTCTTAGAAGTAGAGATATTGACAAAAATACGATATACATCTACACCCTGGCGTAGAAACCATGAATTATTTCAAGAAGAAAATGTTCCTAAAACGTTTGTCGACATGAGTAGTATCGGTCAACAAACGACTTTTTTTCAGTCGAGATTTTGGAAGCTCATATTTTGCTGCAAATACATCAGAAGCGGAAATTAAGACTTGCGCCACCTGGTGGCCAAACCAATTTTTTACAAAAACTATAAATCATGTGCAAAGGATTTTCCATCAGGAGCTGTATCCGGTGCAGAAAGAATATTTCAAATAGGAGATTTACAAGCAGAGATCTAGGGGGAAAGCAATTTACCTTTACGCCCCCTAGCAGAAAGTCTACGAACTACTTGAAAACTTTGAAATTATATGAAACACGTGTCACACTGGAAACACTATCCAACAAAGAAGGAATTTTTCAAATCGGACTCCTAGAAGTAGAGATATTGACAAAAATAAGATATACATCAACGCCCCTGGCGGAGAAACCATGCATTATTTTAAGAAGAAAATGTTTCTAAAAGGTTTGTCGACATGTGTACCATCGGTCTACAAACGACGTTTTTTTCAATCGAGATTTAAAAGCTCATATTTTGCTGCAAATACATCAGAAGCGGAAATTAAGGTTTACGCCCCCTGGCGGCCGAACTATTTTTTTACAAAAATTAGAAATTATGTGCAAGCGATTTCTCATCAGGAGATGTATCCGGTGCAGAAAGAATTTTTCGAATCGGAGATTTAGAAGCAGAGAAATAGGGGAAACCCAATTTACCTCTACGCCCCCTAGCGGAAAGTCTATGAATTACTTGAAAATTTTGAAATTATATGAAAAACGTGTCACACTAAAAACACTATCCAACAAAGAAGGAATTTTTCAAATCGGACTTCTAGAAGTAGAGATATTGACAAAAATAAAATATACATCTACGCCCCCTGGCGGAGAAAATGTAGAATATTTTAAGAAGAAAATATTCCGAAAATGTTTACCGATGTGAGTGGCATCAGTCCACGAAAGAATTTTTTCAATCGATATTTTAGGAGCTCAGATGTTATGGCAAATACATCAGAAGCAAAAATTAACACTTACGCCCCCTGTGGCTAGAGTATTCTTTACCAAAAATTTGAAATTATATGCAAAAGTTTTTCCATCAAAAGGTGCATCCTTTGAAGCAAAAAGTTTTCAAATCGGAGTTTTAGAAGAAGAGTTATCGTGGAAAATGTGATTTACTTTTACGCCCCCTAGCGGAAAATCTATGTGTAATTTTAAAAAGTAACTATATCTAAAATAATCTTCGACATAAATGGAATCGAAAGATAAAAGAATTTTTTCAATCGGATGTTTAGAAGCAAATATATGGAATAAAACGTATTTTTGAATTCGACATCATCTGCATTTACGCCCTCTAGCGGAGAAATTGTACATCGTAAAAAAACGAAATAAAGGATCATCATTTGCATATTTCAAGCTTCCCAATGCAAAAAGAATTTTTCAAATCGGATTAATAGTTGCAGAGATAGCGTGGGTACAGGCAGACGGACGGACAAACCGGTAACATAAGCACAATCTTTTTTTACAAAAGACGTGCTAAAACTGCTCTAAGCAAATAGTCATCAGATCGAAGGAAACAATCGTAAATCAAAGAAAAGCTCCGCTGCTCTAATCCCCTAATGCTTTTGTTTCCTGAATGTTTGCTTTCCGGCAGGGCACATAAGCTACCACGATGTGAGGGCGCTGTTATCGACTGTTTTACATTATCTCAACGAGAGTTGACGTTCTTCACGCGCAGCTTTATATTCTTTGGCACCACTGGGGAGGCAAAATTTCTACTGTACTTGTTCCTCCAGAAACTTTGGCAAAATTCGCCATGTGATTCGTTCATCACTCTGCAGCTTAATTTTATCATAATTCAGCAGATATACTTACGGTAAAGTATTTCACTTTTGTGGATATGTTGTCGCAATCATATCTTTGCTTTGTCAGTACAAATTACCAACATTATACAAGCTACATCCTTTTAAGACATAAATTTTCATATGTAATATCACACTTATATAAACAATACAATTTTGTGACAAAACAACTTTCGTATTTATTTTGAGTATGCAAGTGTCACCAAATGATCTGCTGATATGGAAACACCACGCCATTTTGTCCTCAAATCAGTGTTCCAATATCTGGTCACTTTACACTAATGGCAATTGAACAGGAGCGAGATCCCCAAATGATCTGCTGATTTGGGGACACCACGCCATATTGTCCTCAAATCAGTGTTCACTTTACACTAATGGCAACTGAACAGGAGCGAGATCCCCAAATGATCTGTTGATTTGGGGACACCATGCCATTTTGTCCTCAAATCAGTGTTCCAATATCTGGTCACCTTACACTAATAGCAATTGAACAGGAGCAGAAATCCCCAAATGATCTGCTGATTTGGGGACACCACGCCATTTTATCCTCAAATCAGTGCTCGAATATCTGGTCACTTTACACTAATGGCAATTGAACAGGAGCGAGATCCCCAAATGATCTGCTTATTTGAGGACACCAAGCCACTTTGTCCTAAAATCAGTGTTCCACTATATGGTAACTTTACACTAATGGCAATTGAACAGGAGCGATATCCCCAAATGATCTGCTGATTTGGGGACACCACGCCATTTTATCCTCAAATCAGTGCTCGAATATCTGGTCACTTTACACTAATGGCAATTGAACAGGAGCGAGATCCCCAAATGATCTGCTTATTTGAGGACACCAAGCCACTTTGTCCTAAAATCAGTGTTCCACTACATGGTAACTTTACACTAATGGCAATTGAACAGGAGCGATATCCCCAAATGATCTGCTGATTTGGGGACACCACGCCATTTTATCCTCAAATCAGTGCTCGAATATCTGGTCACTTTACACTAATGGCAATTGAACAGGAGCGAGATCCCCAAATGATCTGCTTATTTGAGGACACCAAGCCACTTTGTCCTAAAATCAGTGTTCCACTATATGGTAACTTTACACTAATGGCAATTGAACAGGAGCGATATCCCCAAATGATCTGCTGATTTGGGGACACCACGCCATTTTATCCTCAAATCAGTGCTCGAATATCTGGTCACTTTACACTAATGGCAATTGAACAGGAGCGATATCCCCAAATGATCTGCTGATTTGGGGACACCACGCCATTTTGTCCTCAAATCAGTGTTCCAATATATGGTCACCATACTCTAAAGGGACTTTTCTGAAATAAAGGGAATTGTTGAGTACGGAAAATTTCTGAAAATACGGAAATACCAAAAACGGGAACTTTTAAAAACGGAAATTTCGGAAACCTACCGGCAACTTTGCTGCACGTTCTTTGAAAAATTTTCCGTAAATTCATACCACTTATTTTTTGCAGTGTGCGTTTCAAACATTTATTGGTGGACGGCGCTTTATTCAAAACCAGGGCGAAAAAATAGGCTGTGGGCATAGGAATCTTCTAGATGAAATTTTCGGATAGCTGGTGTAGAACTTCGGGAAAAGGCACAATTTAACTTTCAAAACATTTGTGATGAAGGAGGAACAGCAGATGTTACAACAGCTAACTCTCAGAGGGAAAATAGACCGGTCGTGCAGTGGTCGAGGGAACTAAGGCACAGGTTGCGATGCGATCAATACCTTTAGGGTTTTCTCCGTAGTTGAAACAACTCCATCTCCTGGGAAGAATGCGGGGAAGAGAGCAGGAGAATAAGATAACTCAGATAAGAAAGATCAGAAAGTAGGGAAAGAAATATTAGCGGGGTTAGAAGAGAAAGCAAGCCAGCGCATGTTCTCCCTCACCAAACACAGAGCCAGGGCAAGTACGAAAGTCAATTCCTAGAACGAATAGCACATTCCAGTAATACTAACGATAAACTTCAAAATCGATCCTAAGAGATCATGATTCTGAAAAGTTTAGGATATTCAAAGCACCAGATTTGAAAAGGGTAAACGAAAACAGGATCCTGTCTTTCCGAACGTAAAAGAAAATTGCCTTTTAAAAGTGTCACTTTCCTTTAAGTTCGGTATTCCTGGGTTTTTGATGCTATGCATCTTTCACGGCACTAGTAAAATAAGTCCGAAGTAAAAAATTTCGATGTAACGGAAATGGGTAACGGAAGTAGTTGTTGAAATCTGATTTTCGAATGCTGTCGCATGAAGTGACGCAGGCCGCCCCGGTGGCGCAGTGGTCTATGTGATGGCTTCTGATCATTCGTCCAAAAGAGGTCCGGGTTCGAATCCCGGTAAGGCATGGTTGTTGTGTTTGTCTTAGGTACTGGCTCCCCCCCTTCCCTGGAGCCAGTGACTCTAAATTAAGGACGGGTGACTGCTTATAGCCCATTGCGTTGCTCGCCGTAGTCGTTAAACCTCCACTCAAAAAATAAAAAAAGTGACACAGCAATAGTTAATTTCGTTGTTGCTCAACAATATTGAACGGCCGTTCTATAAAAACTGAGAGTAAAATCACACAAAATGAAGAAATATAGGTACAGTAAATTATATGTTATTCTTTCTCAAGGTATCTTCCCTCGGATGATATGCAACGGTCCCATTGTTCAGTCCACTTTTCAAAGCATGTGGCGAAGGCATTTTGTGGAAGCTGCCTTAGAGACCTCTGTACAGCTTGAATAACGTCAGCATCTGTTTTGAATGCTGCGCCAAGGAACTACTCCTTCATTGTTGGAAACAACCAGAAATCGCACGGGGAGATCAGGATTGTAGGCAGGCATGATTTCAATACTGCATTTCGTAAGAAACTGTTGAACACACGCTGTCACATGCGGGCGGGCGTTATCATGGTGCTTAGAGTCCACTTCCCCACCAATTCCGGTCGCTTAATCGATATGTGTCGTCGCAGACGCTTCAAGACTGAAATGTAATGCTCAGCATTGACAGTAATTTGTGGAGGAACGGCATGTTGGTAGACTACACCCTTATGATCAAAGAAAATTATCATCATCACCTTCTCAGCTGATTTGGTTTAGTTTCGGAGGAAGAGAGCCTGTGTGTTTCCAGAAACTCGTCGCGCGCTTTGTGAGGGGGTCGAAATAGTGGACCCCTGTTTCATCGGCAGTTATTACTGTGTTTAGAAAGCTTCAATCCTTTGCAATAATTTGTTTCTACTCATGACACACCTGAACTCTGGCTAACAATTGTTCTCTCGTCAAGTGAAGAGGTACCCATCTGGAACACACACGATGCAGCAGAGATTTGTTGCGTAGAATGCGGAGTGCCGACGTTTTTGAAATATTATTTGATGCCGCTGTGTCTTCACACGTCATTCGTCGATCTTCTTGCAGGATTGCCCAAACGGTGTTAACAATACCCTCCGTAACAGAAATTTCAGGTCGACCAGGCCTAGGAGCGAGTTCTGCCGACAAACGCCCTTTTTTGAAACCATGGTGCCCTGTAAAAATCGTTGACTCACCCAAACATTTATCTTTGTAAGCTTTTTTCATTAAATCAACTGCTTCTGGAGCCCCTTTGACCCAAACGATAGCAAAATTTTATTGCACAACGCATTTCTGAATCACTCACCTCCATAGCTGTATGGCGAAATGCAGGAGTACCTTAAACAACTGCGCAATAACAAAACCAGAATCGTCTGCCACGGCTAATAACTGTTGCCATACATATTTCGTTATTTCAGTAGTCGTCTGTGTGGTTATTTTTTCCCTTCGCAGTGTTGCCAACTCAAAAAAATTGCTCTCAGTTTTTATGGAACGGCCTTTGTATTTTACTAAACTATTGCCGAATGAAAATTTCATGACGTTTTACATAAACGTAACAATATCGCATTGCATCTGCGTAAATTATTACCTACTACTGACGAGAGCATTAAAATGATGTGTAACACGATGGGGTGTAACTTGTATTTAGATATCCTAGACCAAAATTTTCCAATCTCCCCTCACTAACACACTTGCGATTCAGCATTTCTTTCTATAGGGTGTTTCAAAAGAAAGTACGCAACCGTGTTGTGGACAGCATGAGCACACAGGAGACCGACGAAGAAACAAAAAAAAAAGCTGAAGTTCTTAAACGAGATAAAAGTCGGAACGCGCTACGAAGAAGTGTGAATATAATGCAGTACGAGCAAGAATGAATTGTTTATTGGAATTTATTTATGCAAATATTGAACTGGGACACACCACTGTATTCACAATATAAAATTATTGATAAAAGTATTTTAAAAGACACTGCTTCAAACACAGTTTGGTTTTTTTCTTGGTTTGTATTGCTGTTGTACTTGCTAGAATATCACCTCAAGTTTTCTCTTACAAGCAAGCCTTGCTTTCGTTGTCAACAAGTTCCACTACCATATTTGTCTTTTGTTGACTCTACAGCTGCACAGCATCCATTGCGCAATTTATTTATTTATTTATTTTTTTTTTTTTTTTTTTGCTGATATCTTTCCGTTCCCATTTCTTTATGTCACGTTTCTTTATTTTTCTTTTATTCCCTTAGATGACAATAGAAAAACCTATCAAGCTGAAAAACTTTCAGCCTGAGGACCATGAAAGTATGATATCAAAGTTCTCACTATTTTTGATAAATGGGGCAACTTTGAGAATATGAATACTTTTGAACACCATGCATCAATTTCTTACAAATTTTCCAATTCGTCACTTCCGTTTTCGGAAATTTTCCCGTACCTTATCAGGTTTAGATGCAAATGCAAATATGGGGGGGGGGGAGTAACATTTAACAACAGCGCAGGAGAGTGAGAACATCACTGAGAAAAAAATTACGATTATGGGAGAAATTTTCGCTCCGTCCGGCTTCCGTTTTCGGAAATCCCCCCCATTTTTAAGCTGAAATACAAATATTTGTGGAATAAAAAGATATTGAGCAATAATATTCCGCAGAAAGAACACCACGAGAGAGAGAGAGAGAGAGAGAGAGAGAGAGAAAAGACCGCTTAAAGGGAAAATCTTCACTCCGTCTAACTTCCGTTTTCGAAAATTTCAACAGACGGAATTCCGTCCTCAAACGAAAACCGAACACACAACTACCATAAATTCCCCCAAAATTTCTGCTCAGTTGTGCATCGATCTTGAGCATGCCCCAAACGATAACTGAAAACCCCGAATTCCTGAAATCCATGTAAGAATCTCATTCCTGAAGATTACAGGAAAATCTTCGTGCCGTCTTTAGTTTTTTTAATTGTTGCCTACAGTTTCATGCTGAAATACATTTATGCAATGAAATGATATTAAAGAACAATACTGAACAGAGGCAACATCGCGAGGAAAAAGAAAATAAGAATACGGGAAAAACCTTCACTCCATTTGACTTCCATTTTCGAAAGTTTTGAAAGATGAAATACCGTCCTCAGAGGGGAAACGACCCCTCCGTACGCCCACTAATCCCTAAAAAAAAATTATCTACAGTTTAGCATCGATTTTGAGAATGACCCAAATGATGACTAAAAAAGCGGAATTCCGCGAATCCGCGGAAGAATCTCATGTTATGTATGAAGTTTAATTGATTTGCTATGCAAAGCCACAAAAGGGAAGCAAATTACATATGTAGATTTCTCCAGCTATCCGAAGTAGAGCGTTCCTATGAAACCGTTCGTATGCCTAAATGGCGTGAAGCGAAGGAGCAATTGCTGTTAATTTATATCGGGAAAATTTTTGAGAGCTCCCAAAATCCAAACAAACAACCTACTAAATCATACCAAATAACACATAAAGCCTAAAATAACGCAAACATATAGCAAAAGCAGGAATGATATGATAAATACACATTTTATACATTACTGGATGCTGACTAAAAGAGCCCACTTTGCTTCTAGCAGAACTAATAGTAACTTCGTCAGCTTTCAAGGTTCTTCCTCTCTGCGTGTAAATACTACGAATGATGGATGAGGCAATTTCAACGCTCGTACAATGTCTTTATTTCGTTCACCACGATCGAAACGCTTAGTTACGTCTAGTTTTACGCTAAGCGTAAAACCCTTACGAACTCTCTTAGGCTTTTCTGATACCTTTGGACACAATAAAAAAAGACATCGGTCTTTCAACGTTTTATCAACACATAGCAACCGAAAAATTGTTGTCCGGTCACCGCTGGGGATCTGAATCCCAGATCTCTCGATATCTAGCCGAGCGCGTTAGCCTTACGCTACGGTGGCCAACAATCAACGGCCCTGTGTGTGTTTTTCTGTCCGCTTCTGACACCATAAATCCATAAGATGGGCTCAGCTACTGATACGTCTCCATCTGGTGGGCATTAACGGCATGTCATAAGCTGACAGAAAAACACACATAGCGCCATTGTTGGCCACCGTAACGTAAAGATAACGCGCTCGGCTAGATATTAAGAGATCTGGAGTTCGGATCCCCAGCGGTGACCGGACAACATTTTTTCGGTTGCTATGTTTTGATAAAACATGGAAAGAGAGATGTTTTTGTTTATACACTGATGCCACGTATTTGGAGGATTTTATCTTTGGATTTTCTGCTGTAATTAATATCTATAGCCAGTGCCGTTAATTCCTACCAGATGGAGACGTCTGAGTTGCTGAGCCCATCTTACGGATTTATGATCTCAGAAGCTGACAGAAAATCACACATAGCGCCGTTGATTGTTGGCTATGCCGCCCCGGTGGCGCAGTGCTCTAAGCGATGGCCTCTGATCATTCGTCCGAACGGGGTCCGGGTTCCAATCCCGGTGAGGCATGGATGTTGTGTTTGTCTTACGGCACTGGCTCTCTCCCTTCCCTGGAACCAGTGACCCTAAATTAGGGACGGGCAACTGCTTATAGCCCATTGAGTTGCTCACGGTGGTCGTTAAACCTCCAAGCACACACACACACACACACACACACACACACACACACACACACACACACATTGTTGGTTATACCGTAGCGTAAAGCTAACGAGCTCGACTAGATATCGAGAGATCTAGGATTCGGATCCCCAGCGGTGACCGGACAACAATTTTTCGGTCGCTATGTGTTGCTAAAACGTGGGCCGCCCCGGTGGCGCAGTGGTCTAAGCGATGGCCTCTGATCATTCGTCCGAACGGGGTCCGGGTTCGAATCCCGGTGAGGCATGGATGTTGTGTTTGTCTTATGGCACTGGCTCTCTCCCTTCCCTGGAACCAGTAACCCTAAATTAGGGACGGGCGACTGCTTATAGCCCATTGAGTTGCTCACGGTGGTCGTTAAGCCTCCAATCAAAAAAAAAAAACGTGGAAATAGCGATGTCTTTGTTTATTCACTGATGCCACCTATTTGGAGGATTTTCACATCAGGACACATCTTGCTAACGGCGCACAGTGGTCCGAATCGCTAAAAACCCGGACAAAAATAATTTTTCGAACTTCATATTTTAAACACACAATTCGCATAATAATAATCCTCAGTAGTCATTCTGATAGGACTAAGTGTTTTTTAAAGTACACTCCAATGGTTCTGGTCAATACTTAAGTTCAAAAGTGCTGTAACTCTTTCTTGATTAATTTTGCAATTCTGTAGGTGATTTTGTTTACATTGTTTCTGACTGAACAATGCAAAATAAAATACTAAGTATATTTTTTGTGAATGTATTATTGTCTTATATATAGGGCACAATTACAATTTTTAGTGTTTTTTGTTTCTAAGTACTGATAAAAAATACAAATTTGAATGCCCGTATTTTGCGAAAAAACAAAAATGTTTTTAGAGTTTTAAAAAAATGGCCAAACATGTCCACCGCGAAACTTACAGATGTATATTGGTAGATAATTATAAGTCTATCACTGAAGGTTTCATCTGTAACACCTTGCAATACTGTGAATTATGACCTTTTGTTTGTGAAGCTTCCCAGTTATTTATGAGCAGCCAGCTGCTGACATCGGGAAGGTTTTCTCCCGCTATACAACTCGCTGGGGCTGAGCACTTCCTGAAATTTATGTTTGTTTACTCAAGGGGTGGCTTTTCAGTGGTAAACCACAGACCCTTGATTTCTTCAGTTTCCAGAGGGCTGTTGTTTGTATCAGGTCAGTGAATAGTGTGTGAAAAATGAATTTTCATGTTAGTCGCCAAGAACTTTACGAGAAAATGAAAGAAAAGAATAATGAGACCAGTGTGCTACAAGAAGAACATGTTGTGCAATATGTGAAGAACAAATTTGAATCAAATTTGGACAGTCAGAGCACAAAATCTCTACACAGCGTAATAAGAATGAGCTTTTTCCTTAAATACTATCAGCGTTGGAAAAAATGTCACCGAACCGAAAGCATGTTTCTTCGTAAATATTCAGACTGGTTACACCAAGAAATTGAATTACCATTTACAGACTTTCCTTCCACTTCTTCGGAAAAGCGTGGACGTCCTTCGAAAGTATTTCAGCAATTAAGTGAAAGAAGTAAGAGGCGGAAAATTCAAAAACTGAGGGAGAATGTGGGTGCTGCGGAGCTTTCATTTGCCACAGTGATGAATTTGAGGGCTGAAGGTGACGAAAATGCAGCAAAATTATTAAAAGAAGTGACCACAACAACACCTACGAGAGGTAAACAAATTCGTGACTCATGGTTGAAGAAAAGAAAACAAGCCACGAAGCTCTCAGAAGAAGAAGCGTTATCTATGATAGTAAGTACACATTTATCAAAACATCAATATATATCTATTAGAAAAATGGCAATTAATCACAATCATGACTTATATCCAAGTTATTATGCAATTCTGAAAGCAAAAGACGCAACTTATCCGCACAATATAAGTGTTAGTGAGAGTGCATGTGAAGTGAAAGTTCAGAATTTATTGGACCATACTGCTACCAGAGTTTTGTCATTTCTACCTGAAAGTGAGCCGTCTAACAACGAAAAAACTCATATTTTACATTGTAAATGTGGTTTCGACGGTAGTGCTGGTCATTCCCAATACAAGCAGAAATGGGTTCAAAGTGGAAGTAGTGATGAATATTTATTTATGACATCTATCGTTCCTTTACGAATGGTTGACAGTGCAACGGAAGATTCCGTATGGAAAAATGAATGACCATCATTAACCCGTTTTTGTAGGCCTATTCGTCTCCAGTGGCTTCATGAAATCCCTGCAGTTGCCCAAGCAGAAAGAGAATACATGAACGAAAAATTAAAAATTTACAGCCATTAAGAAGTGACAACGTTACAGTACAGTATTCTCTCATATTGTCAATGATTGATGGGAAAATATGTAATGCTCTGACCCAGTCATCAAGCATGAAATGTTACATATGTGACGCGAAAGTGTCGGACCTGAACAAGTTAGATTACGTTACACAAGTGCCAGAGGATACCTTTTCCTTTGAGTTCGGACTGTCTATTCTTCATACCCATATACGCTTTTTTGAGTGTATTCTGCATATCTCTTACCGCTTAGATTTTAAGAAATGGAAAGCGGGTAAGAAAGATGGAACCCGCGAGCTTCTGGAAAAAAGGAAAAGAATTGTCCAAGATTCCTTCAGGAATAGACTAGGACTTATTGTAGATGTCCCAAAACCAGGCTATGGAAACACGAATGACGGCAATACCGCCAGAAGATTCTTTACAAATCTCGAAATAAGTTCCGAAGTGACTGGAGTAGACCAAAATTTGATTTCTCGTTTTGGAAATATTTTGACAGCAATTTCATGCGGCCACGAAATAAATGCAACGAAATTCAATATGTACTGCATGGAAACAGCACAGTTATTCGTGAGATTGTATCCCTGGTACTATATGCCACCCACGGTACATAAAATTCTTGTTCATGGATCCGTAATTGTGCAGGCAGCGATTTTACCGATTGGAGAGCTTTCAGAAGAAGCCATTGAGTGTAGAAACAAAGATGTGAGAAAATTTCGAGAAAGCTTTACCCGAAAAATTTCACAAGACAGCAATTCGGACCTCTTTCGCAGGTTAATGTTGACTTCTGACCCATTAATTTCCAGCTTGGGAGGACTACCAAAGAAAAAACAAATAAAACTACCTTCGGAAGTGCTAGGTCTATTGGTAATATCCGATGAAGAGGAGGAGGGGAAGAAGACGACGAATGTGAAACATCTGCTTCAGAAGACGAATGACCGACTGTATATCTGGACCCTTCTTACAGTACTGTGAGTAATTATAATTCATTAAAACACTTAAATAAGCGAATATTTAGTTATCCCACTACAGTTTCTTTTGCTTAAGACGTACAAATATTTTTGTCCGCCTTTTTTCCTATCCGGACCACTGTGCGGCGCCCCGGTGGCCCAGTGTTCTAAGCGCTGGCTTTTGATCATTCGCCCGAGATGGGTCCGGGTTTGAATCCCGATGAGGCGTAGATTTTATGTTCGTCTTACGACGCTGGCTCTTTCCCTTGCCTGGAACCGGTGGCCCTAAATTAGGGACGGGCGACGGCTTATAGCCCATTGAGTTGCTCATGGTGGTTAGTTGCTCATTGAGTTGCCCAAACAAACAAACAAAAATCTTGCTGATGGATGCACAGAACGAATCGGATAAATCACTGATGCTTACAGACACAGTTCAAAGCTATGGCATCTTGATACTGAGTGTAGTTCCCGAGGAAGGAACTTGGCGGCGCCACACTCGCTGCTAGAGGTAAGCGCTACCTCTATAACGGCCCGCTACAAAATGAATGCTGCTGCCCCGGTGGCCAAGGTCTATGCGCTGCCTTCTGATCATTCGTCCGAGATGGGTTCAGGTTTGAATCCCGGTGAGGCGTGGATGTTATATTTGTCTCCCTTCCCTGGAACCGGTGGTCCTCAAATAGGGACGGGCGACTGCTGAGTTGCTCACGGTGGTCGTTAAACCTCCAAACAAAACAAAAATGAAAGTTGTTCTCGCTTTTCGTCTTTCCTTCGTTTAGCGAAAACAGGTATTCACGTAAGTCTTTCGTAAAAGCGAAATGGCGTGAAGCAAACTTTCGAAAAACGGGGAATACCTGTACTTTTATCTTTGTTACAAGAGTTAGAAATGGTTTCCTCTTGCCTGGATGCAGGTTCGTACCCTTTTCATGACATTTGCAGCCACCTTACGTAATGTTTGTTCAGTTATGTTTCCCAAGTAGTAGTTGAACCCCCACCCTAGCGTCATTTTCCCGGTGGCAACACTTCCGGTCACATGACCTTGTGGGCGTGGCCTACCGCTGGCGTCACATCCGGGCACGGGACCTTGTGGGCGTGACCTACCTCTGACGTCATATCCGGTCGCGTGACCTTGTACCTCTTCTTCCAGGGATGTAGACGAATAAACTTTTTGATGGTGGCAACACGGGGGGCGTGTTTTTTTCTAAGAGGTTGATAAGGAAACTTTTTGACGGATGGCAACAAGGGGCATGACACCTTGTACTTCTTCTTCCTATGACGTAGACGAAGAAATTTTTTGGTGGTGGCAACAGGGGCTCGGCATTTTCGTAGAAGTTGAGGAAGAAACTGTTTTGGCAGATGGCAACAAAGGGCCATGGCTCTTTTTCGTGAAGGTTGACGACCAAATATTTCTGACGGTGGCAATACGGCCTCCGATTTTTAAACCAACGCCACTCTCCCAGTGGCAACACTTCCGGTCAGGTGAACTTTTGGGGCTCAGCCTTGCAAGACGTCGTATCTGGTAACGTGGCATGGTCTCAACAACCGTAGACGTTGAAACGTTTTGGGTGATGGCAACAGGGAAGCTTTACATTTTCGTGGGTATTGGAAAAAAAGCTTTTTTAGATGTGGCAACACTTTTACGGAAAACTTGTGGTACCAGTGCTAATTGATATTGAAGAAGTACGGAATGCCAGCACTTTTTTTTTTTTACAAAGGTTTACAATGTAATCTTTCAGGCGGTGGAAACAGCACATGTGACTTCGTAGGAGTCACGTGCTCAGCTCCTATTGGCTATTGTTGGAATTTTTGTTGTTTTTCCCCAAGGGTAAGCTGGTCACTTCTGTGCGTTGCCTACTGCTTCGGAGTCTTCTGCGTTTATATTTCAAGATGAAACGTTTAGCAGAAAACTATTATTTTTCGGCAAAAAGAATGAGTGTTGGTACGTCAAATGTTATTCAGTCCTTATCGTCTAAAGAGGAACTATCCCAGGAACAGGTATTTGAGAACTCAAGTTCATCGCAGCCGTCTTCAGAGTCATGCCTTTCTGAATCATTACTGAGCGGAATGCAAGTTTGGCGTGAGGAAGTTACTTCGGACTCCGATTCGAACTATTCATCGTTGCCGGATACGGAACCTTCTTCGTCGGCGAATATACCTCCTAACAATTTCTGTTTAGGAATTGGGAAATGTATCTTGGTTAGTGACTACACGGGGGTCATCAGAGTACATCTGAGAAGAATCGACCCACCAAAAGAAGGTATTGTATCTTCCCCGGTAACTTTTCTCCAGTTGGTTGATGCGTTAAATCATTTGTATCAGCCTGGACGTATTTGTGTGATTAATAATGAACTACTTGTTACGTGTTCTTCAGATGGGACATCGATTAATTTTCAGAGGATATTTTCTGATGCCGATGGGGGCTTTAGGCTAACAACTGGAACTATTTGTTTGGATCGCCAATAGTACAACAGCCTGTATGACGTCACCGATCAAGTGTGGGCAAGTATCACTCATATGTTATTTGGTACAGTCTTCAGATCCGTCGTTACAAAATATCAGTGAGTGTCTCCTATGAAAATTACTGATGAACATGAACTTAATTTTCAAAGAGTAACTCTGACTAGAGTTTTAGCGAAAGTAATAGCTGAAAATATTGACGAACTTTTCTCATGTCACGTGTGTCGTATGAATATCTCTCTCGAAGATAAAGCACGTGTGTACTTTGAAGAAGCTACTGCGTTGGTTGAACCAAAGGCATGGGGTAAGAGAATTGCAGAAGAAAGCTCAAAACTCTGTTTGTTATTCGATAGTACTTTTCTCGTGAATGTAAATGCATGTGAGATATTGTCTGATGTTCGAAAGCTTTTAGCAAACATGTAAAATATTTATTTAAATGAAATGTGTTTATGTAATATTTTTTGTAAAAATAAATAAATAATTAAAAAAAATGCGTCCAGGAAAAGAGGCCGAAACGCAAAAGAATGAAATTATGAATGTAACTATAAAGGGCACCCTTATGTGGGTGGGCCTCGACTGTGAATAATACAGTTTCCTGCTGATGACCCTAAATAGTTACTCATTACAATAATACAAAGGATATGCTGCTTAAAATGTGCATTTCTTTTTTCACGACTTTGGCTGAATAATCATCTGCTATGTTTGAAGGTCTAAAAGTTGTAATCGGGGAGGAATTGTTAAGGTCGAAGACTAAATGTGGACGGGGGGGTTTAAAACACAATAAAATGCTGTCTGACAAACTCTTCAGAAGCTTCAAGCTTCAGCAGTAGCGAAAGTTGAAAGGTCAACAGGATAGAGAGGAGCATTAAATAAAATACAAAGAACAACATTGTCTAGGAGTTTCGTTAAAAGCATGAGAAGATGTTAAGTTAGAAGGTCAAAAGGTGGACACACGTAGAAGTAACACATAAACAATTCCTTCAAGAAATTATGTCCCTCTTTTGTTTCTTTTCCTCTATTCTTGTTTGAAGCCCTGAAGCACGTAGCACACAGTCACTTTCAAGGCCCTCCTTCCCTTGTTCCTTTTCCCCTATTCTTGTTTGAAGCCCTGGAGCACGTAGCACACAGTCACTTTCAAGGCCCTCCTTCCCTTGTTCCTTTTCTCCTATTCTTGTTTGAAGCCCTGGAGCACGTAGCACATAGTCACTTTCAAGGCCCTCCTTCCCTTGCTCCGTCTCCCCTATTCTTGTTTGAAGCCCTGAAACACGTAGCACACCGTCGAATTGGGGACAGGGGAATTAAAGCACAAAGAATGCTGTCTGACAAACTCTTCAGAAGCTTCAGCAGTAGTGAAAGTTGAAAGGTCAACAGAGTAGAGAGGAGGATTAAATAAAATACAAAGAACAACCTTGTCTAGGAGTTCGTTAAAAGCATGAGAAGATATTAAGTTAGAAGGCCAAAAGGTGGACACACGTAGAAGTAACACATAAACAATTCCTTCAAGAAATTATATCCCCTTTTTGTTCCTTTTCCCCTATTCTTGTTTGAAGCACGTAGCACACAGTCACTTTCAAGGTCCTCCTTCCTTTGTTCCATCTCCCCTATTCTTGTTTGAAGCCCTGAAACAGGTAGCACACCATCACTTCAGGTTAGGTCTTGCAAGGGTCTTTCTTTTGTTCTACCTACAAACGTCGTGTGGCTTATTGTTGACTCCATGTGTGTTTCAGGTAGGTGACATATTTCTTTTTTCAACGTTGGCAACCAAGTTCAGTTCTTTTGAAAGATTATTCACGTAGGTGGCGATTGTATAAGGTGAACGTGGTCTGTTTTTTTTTCTGTGTCATATATATTGAAGATCACAGGATGACTTACAGAAGCACCGAGTCCCAAGAGAGATTCGCAGTTGACGAGGTAAGAGAAATTTTAATTTATTTTTCTTAGTGCTGTGGTGAAGAAATTTCATTTTCTTATGAAACGTAATGCATAGGTCTATAAAGTGTTATATACATTTTTCTTTTTCTTTTTACTTTGGTAGAATACAGATGAAGAGAAAATTGCCCTGGTTCAAACTTTATCATTTCCAGATGAAGATATAAGTCTTTATTTATTTATTTATTTTTGTTAGAACTTCCGGTATAGTTCATTTCTTATTTTCCTTTTAATTTGTATGCATTCACACACGTATATATATATATATATATATATATATGCTTGCTTTTAATTTTAGTTTCCATACATGGATGAGACTGAGTTGATATTTGAGGAGAATCCTGTTGATTTCGGAGATGTCATTGAATCTCAGGCATTATCATTTCCAGACGAAGATGTAAGTTTTTTTCTTGTTTCTTTCTTTCTCTCGAATGATCTTTACTGTAATGATATATATATATATTTATTTATTTATTTATTGTAGTTTCCTTACATTGATGAAACTCAGTTGATCTTTGAAGAAAACCCATGGCCGTGTCCTTCTCAATATGACTTCGGAGAAAACGAGACTTCGAATTCCGCTTCTTCGAAACGGCCTCGTTCAGACAATGAACATCTTGCTGTTGCTGGACCTTCTGGTATATCTGATACACCCCGAACCTCCAAGAAACGTGCAAAAACTGACGATGACAGAAGAAATAACTCACAAGTTCGACATGTAAGTGTTTTTTCCAGTTGAAATTATTTTCATGTATGTATGACTCCTTAGTACTGAATTGTTGATATCTGTTTCAAACTGAATTAATGTTTTGGATTTAGTTGATAATTATTCTATTTTCAGGAATCTCTTGGCTACACTCTGATAGAAAAGAATCGGCGATATGTGCAAAAGTACGGAGGTACATCCGTCACGTATGAAGCCAGGGTAAACGATGTTCATCATGGTGAACCAGTAAGTCAGGTACTGGAGTCTCTAACAAATTTATTTCAAAGACTGCTGAACGAAACCACCACAAGTCTGAACACCTACGATCTCGTGAGAGTATGCATTTTCAGTGATGTGTTGGACAAACCCATATCACTTCCCTTAACACCAATAGGTGATATGAATGTAGATTCAATCACAGATGCTATTGCAAAGGTTCTCCAGTCCAAAGATGCTCTTCTCTTAGACGATTCATTTAGAATCGAAGTTGTTACTATTCGGAGACTCCGTGGTAGTGCACGAAGAAGTATTACTAACATATCCCTGGACACGCTGAAAAAGACACCTATAATCACAATTACAAATAATGATGATCTGTGTTGTGCTCGTGCAATTGTCGTAGCAAAGGCCTACTTAAATAAGGATACTGGAATGAAATATATTGCTGATTCCCGTAGACCTCTACAACGCGTCCTGGCCTTCAAACTCCACAGAGAAGCAGGAGTCCCAAAAGGGGAATGTGGCTTTGAACAAATTAGAATTTTTGAAGACTTTTTAGACATTCAAATTCATGTTGTAGATGCTGCTCATTTTAAAAAGGTAATTAATCTTTCTTCTAATTGACTTGAAATACCATGTTTTTAAAATTCGTTTTTAGTGCAATGCTTCTTTTAAATCTTTTCTCTCTATCTTTTTTTTCCAGGTAGTTTACAAAGGAAGGCCTAGAAACAAAGAGATTTTCCTCTTCAAGCACAGTGAGCACTTCGACGTAATTTTATCGATGAAAGGTTTTCTTGGTCGTAAAAACTATTGTGAGGCATGTGATGTTGGGTATGATCACAAGGAGGAGCACAGATGTGTGAACATATGCCCGACCTGCTACTCAAATGACTGCCCCGAACTCTCCATATATGTGTGCCCTGAATGTAATCGTACCTGTCGTTCAGCTGAATGCTATCATAGACATTTGACATCTGATAAAGGTATTCCTTTATGCCAAAAATACATATTGTGCACAGATTGTCACAGAGTAGTAAAAAGAGACCATGAGCATAAATGTACAGAAACCAAATGCAGGTCCTGCAAAAATTATGTCCTCCCTGAAGAGCACAAATGTTTCATTTCTTCAAAAGATGTTCAAGAAATATCAGAAAAATATTTGTTTTTTGACTTTGAAACTGACCAGGAGTCAGGGGAGCACAAAGTTAATTTTGCTGTGTGTCAGTACTTTGACGGAACTGAAATAGTCTTCAGTGGCTACGACACATTGGAAAAAATTGGTGAGTCCCTATTATCGAAGAAACATAAAGGATTCACAATCATTGCCCACAACATGCAATGTTTCGACGGCATGTTCCTACTTTCATACCTAATAAAACAGGCTGTCAAACCGACTGTAATCTTGAATGGCTCAAAGATACTGTGCATGAAAATTACTCAGTTAACCATGAGAGTAGTAGATTCATACAGCTTCATTCCTATGAGTTTATCAAGAATGCCTGCAACATTTGGGTTACAAGAATTGAAGAAGGGGTACTTTCCCCATTTGTTCAATGTCAGGTAAAGATTTTCATTTCATACTATTTACCTACTAGTTAAAAAAAAGAAACTGTTGAAATTAATTTAAGATATGTATGAATTTTTCCCACCCTGTAAAATGTCACTATTCTAATTCCTTTATTAATCCGTATCCCCACCCCCTGATTTTTAATCACAATTTTCACTTTCTCGTGTTAGCTACTCAGTAAATTCAAAATACCTATGTTTTATATAAGAAAATATTTTCACTTAATTCTTTTTTTCTTTCTTTTTTTCTTTTAAGGGATAACCAGGAATACGTAGGTGAACTACCGGGGAGAGAATTCTTTATGCCTGGTATGATGAGCACATCCGAGAGAGAATTCTTTATGCCTGGTATGATGAGCACATCCGAGAGAGAAAACTTTATGTCTTGGTATGAAAAAAGGAAGTTGGAGTTCTTTGATTTCAAGAAAGAGATGTTAGAATATTGTCGGTAAGCTACTCCTGTTATTTCCATTTTTAACATATTTCTTTTTTTCTGTGAAAAAGAAAAAAATGATAAATTTTGTATAGCAGTAATTTATCAAAAAACGATAAGCTCTAGCCATTTATTTTATTTTATTTCAGTTCAGATGTTGATATTCTCAGAAGATGCTGTTTAATATTCCGAAGTCAGTTCATGGAGATAAACCAAGTGGATCCGTTCCAGCATGTCACTATAGCTGCTGCTTGCATGACTACATACAGAACCAAACACATTCAATCAAATTCTCTAGCTGTTGTTCCTGCGAATGGATATACGCACAACATAAGATACAGCAAAGCTTCTCAAGAATGGCTTAAATTCATGGAGTACAAGACAGTTATTTTTTTCAAAGCTTTTATTATAGCAATTTTTGAAAGTAATATTTTTATTTATTCATTCATTTATTGCAGCGATGTTAGAACATGTATATCTCAAATGCATATGTATATGCATCTGTAATTTCAAAAACGTTTCATCATACGGAAGGCTAACATACCCCCCCTTTCAGGATCTGTCATCAATCATGCACTTAATGGATCAGGAGAAGTTAAAATACAAGGGAAATTCGTGGATGGATACTGCTCAGCAACCAATACTGTCTATCAGTTTCACGGGTGTTTCTCCCACGGTTGCCCTAAGTGTTTTGAAGATCACACGATGCACCCTTTGAAAAACCAACCGATGTGGCTAGTATACAAGAAAACTATAGAGCAGCAGAAAGAGCTCGAGGAGACTGGTTATACAGTTGTCACTATGTGGGAACATGAATTCAATGATGCAAAAGAGATCAGACTCCCTCTTGATGGATTTCCTGGATACCACTGAGGTAATTCTTTAATATACAACTTTATGTGTGATGTATGCCTTATGACCTTTTTTTATTTTTTTTAATATTAATTTGACTATTTTAAAACTAACCTGAGGCCTTATTATTTTTATTTTTCTCCCTCAGTGCATTCCTCGCCTGAATCCACGGGACGCCTTCTACGGTGGCAGAACCGACGTGTACAAAATGTATCACTCGGTGGCAGGGAATGAGAAAATCAAATATGTTGACTTTACATCACTTTATCCATATGTAAACAAATACTGTGAATATCCAATAGGACACCCAGAAATTATAACTAAGGACTTTGACTCCTTAGATAAATATTTCGGTCTCATTTTGTGCACAGTTCTCCCTCCTTTTGGTCTATTTCACCCAGTCCTGCCCTATAGGACTACAGGAAAACTTTTATTTCCGCTTTGTCGGACCTGCGCCGAAGAAAGGCAAGCTCCACCCTGTAAGCACACAAACCCGGAGCGAAGCATAACAGGAACATGGACGACTATCGAATTACCGAAAGCTATCGACGTAGGATATGTCGTCAGCTCTGTTCACGAAGTATATCATTTCAAAGAAAAAAGTAAAACACTTTTCAAGTCCTACATAGACAGTTTCCTAAAAATTAAGCAGGAGTCATCAGGTTGTCCCGCAAAGTGCAGTACAGGTATAAATAAAGAACATTATTTAGAGAAATATAGAGAAACAGAAGGTATTTTCTTGGATCCAAAATTAATAGAACTTAATCCTGGTCGACGTTCTGTTGCAAAACTTTGCCTTAACTCCTTCTGGGGAAAATTTGGACAATCTGATGATAAAACACAAACAACATTTGTTTCTACAGTGGGTGAATTTAATAGAATCCTTACGGATCCTACAAGACAGGTATGCATGTTACAGATCTTTCATTGAGTATTTTTTCAGTGTTTATCAGCATTTTTTGTTTTTTTCCTTTTATGTTTTTGACGTTGGTTCTTATTTTTACAGGCCACTGACGTAGCTTTCCCTACTGATGAAGTAGCTTTAATACAATGGAAGTACAAGCAAAATTTCAGTCCCCAAAACATTCAAAGTAACATTTTTGTGGCCGCTTTCACTACGTCACATGCCCGCCTAAAATTATATAGTGAACTTGAAAAGATACAACAAGAGGCTTTGTATTGTGACACAGATAGCATAATATATATATCGGTACTGGAATCAATGACCCCCACTGGGCAATTATCTTGGTGAATTTACAGACGAGCTTCAAGGAGACTACATCACTGAATTCGTTGCAGCTGGACCAAAAAATTACGGTTTTAGGATCTCAAGCGGAAAAACATTTTGTAAAATTCGAGGATTTACTCTAAATTACATGAACTCCCAAAAGTTGAATCTCGACACACTTAAACAGTTAGTCACTCATCATAATATGGAAACAGTTCATACAGTAAATCCACAAAAAATCACCAGGGATTTGAAAGGCCTCAAGGTCAAAAATCGCTCAGAAGCTAAGAAGTATTCTTTATGTTTTGATAAAAGATCTGTTATGGAGGATTAGAGGACTTTTCCTTTCGGATACTAAGGTATGTGAATAATTAATTATATAATATTGAATATTTTTTATTACTGCATAGAAATGTTTTCCTTTGCACGCTTATTAAATTTTTCGTCATGTTCAGAATAAACGTTCCTTTCTTTCCAGTTATTCCAAGACCTCCTCTAAGTGAATGAAGATTGACAAAAATTCGGCATAGTGTTGCTGGATTTTGGAATTACCTATTGTTGATGTCTATGAAAGAAAGAATAAAACTCCTAACCTGGTCTAACAATATTTGCGCTGTTCCTGTACCCCAACCCCTTCGCTTTCTTTGTGGACTTCCAACCCTAGAGACCTCTACTGAGTGCATGTTTTTTTTTGCTTTTTTTTTTTTTGCTTTTTTCTTCATGAATGTAAAAACATGAGAAATACTGTGTGATGTTCAAAACGTTTTTCTAAACATGTAAAATATGTGCGTAAAGAAAAGAATTTAGGTATACACTTTTGTAAAAGAAAAAAAAAAAAAGCGTCCAGGAAAAGAGGCCGAAACGCAGAGAAGTAATCACTGTAACTATGAAAGGGCACCTTTGTATGGGTGGGCCTCGGCTGTGAATTTTGCAGTTTCCTGCTGATGACCCTGAATAGTTATTCATTACCAAGTACAAAGAATATGTTGCTTAAATCTGAAAACTTCCTAAAAAATTAATATACATGAAACTTAGTTTTAGAAACATTTTAATAAGAAAGCCATTAAATACATTCTTTTGGTTTTGACAGAGACTGTCCAATTTGTTTTTTTTTTCTTTTTTTTATCAGAAATTGCTTATTTTTAACATATTTAGATGGTAGATTGATCTCTTTTATAGCACGGCTAAACTCAAGAACTGCTGGAATGGGCCTTTGCATTTTTTTATTTCTCAGTAAACTGTCCACCAGGTCAACAATGTTAGAGTTGGGGAGAACTTTCTCTTTATACACAAATTCTCCATTTGGAGTCCATGAAATAATTTTTGAATTCTTTTTAAACACGTCTAAAATATTATCAGCATATCTTCTTAAATTTTTAGGTACAGTCTGTAACACGAGATCTTCAACATCACCATCCTTAGTTGGCGAAGCATCAGTTTCGGCCTTTGTAGGAGGATTTTTAACTGCTGCTGTAGTATTCAAGTGTTCGTCTGATAAACTGGTTTTTTCAGGAGAATTTATCGTTGGAGGATTTAAAAGAGGAACTTGAATCCTTTTATCCAGCACTTGATTATATAATTTAATTTTCACATCAACAGGTTCTTTACTCAATAAAATTTTCTTCATTTCTTTATCGAGATCAGATAACATTTCATCCGTAGGCACATGTCTTGAAACTCTCTCCTCCGGGACGAGCACCATTTTTCGGGCATATTCCATATTATTTATTTAACAGAGTTGTTAAAACACTCAGAGCAGCAGGTATCAGCACGCCTAAGAATCCACCTTTCTGTACCAAAATTCTTCTTTTCTTAAAGGGAATTTTTTATCAGCTAATTTCCTCAGCGTGTGTTTATGCCCACGCAATTTCCCCTTCTGATATGGTGAAAGCGGTACATTGCCTTTTAAAATGTTCAAAGTGCATTCACATATGGCTTTGATTCCTCTGTTTGACAGCTTCTTTAAAAAAATCTTTTAAGTGCTTTATAGGACAAATCTTAATCAGACATAGTAGTTGAATGTGTTGCTCCGATAATGCCATGATGAAGAATAACTAATTTTATAACACATGTGAGCTTTTTAATCACTCCGAATTGCTAATGTCGTGGTTAATAAATATATTGAGTTTCTCCTGGAAGTACATTGCTGCGCAACCGCATTTCTTCCGGTGTGTCTGCTTTGAGGTCTATCACCAAGTAGCTATAAGCTTCTCTGGTGGCATCTGCGTACACCTCTTGAAAAAATTTCAGTTTATTAGGGTACAACTGTCTTCCTAAATGAGTGATTTGATTCACGTCTCTTCGTGACTTAAACAAAAATAGGTAGTGAGCATTAAGGGAAATTTCTCTCATTTCTTTGCCTTTATGGAAAATGTTTTGGGTAATAAAAATAACGGACACATTATAGTGATGACTACCCTTTGTAAATAAATGAGTTAACTTTTTATCATTCCCACATTCTACCATGAGGTCATCTATAATAAAAAGCGTATTTCCTTTCAAATAATCTTTGAAATTACTTGGAATACCGTCGACAAATGTAACATCTGGTATTTCATCATATAATATTTGATGAACCCCATAGAACCAAACCACGTGTTCTGGAGGTGGATAGATGACTTCCCCCTGATGTTGAAGTAAACGTTTCACAAAGTGAGTTTTCCCACACCCAGTGGGACCAGCGATCAGAGCTGTAAAAGGGTGACACAGCTTAGGCACTTCCATATCGACAACTGAATAAAATAACACCGATGCAACATAATTTAAAGACATGACGCTCGAAATAATGACAAATCAATTTTTATTATTTAAATTCTAAATTTTGCTACAATTCCAAATTTTTTTTGAACAAAATGATAAACGCGCACATCGTTTGTTTCACTTCTATAATGAAATTTGTTTACAATGAAATACAAACTTTCCCCCGACATCTGGAGTACAGGTAAAAAATACAGAATTGACCACATACGGCCGTAAATGAACTTTGAAGAGGTACATCGTTAAAATTTATATATGTGAACTTCGAAACGAATCGATCAATAGGACCTTCAAAATGTTCTGGAGGGTGTCCAAAGGAGTCAAAAAATTCCATCGTTTTAGCGTTGGGCATATACATGGCCAACCAATGTTTCTCTGGATTTCCATAACGATCCGTGTTCACAAATAGGCAAGCAGGGAATTTATAAAGTCCCTTAGTAAGTCGGTTGCAAGCAAACACACCGACGAAGGAACGACGCGTTACGAGATCTTGTTTTAAAATCCTAGTTATTTGCATACTGTTCATATTTTTTTATTAGCGAAATCACAAAGAATGCTTCTGGACATGGAAATTTCGATAATATTCTGGAACTCGGCGTAGATCAGCACAGAAATGGTTTTTGACAAAGCTTTTCCAAATTTGATTTCCACTCTTAAATTTCCTTGTTGGATCAAATTCATGTGTCCTCCATCGCACAAATCAGGACTAAGATCAAACGCGTACAAAGTGTAACCTTTGGAAAATTCTTCACGATTGATGAAAATTCCTCTATCTTGACCCTGTTTCTGAGTTCCTTGAAATACGCTGTGGAAAGAACGAATAGTGTTTTCCGTTTCAAAATTTGGTTCTATCGGTTTATGCGGGACAGGTTGGCCATCGACGTACACAGCCAAAAAGTTGACGTCGTAATGCTTGAATTCGAAAGGGTTTGACTTATATGTACCATTAAAAGCATCGTTGTCAACGCAGCCAATAACTAGTCTCTTTGGCATTTGTCCGAGGAATACGTTGTCTTGCACGAACGACATACTTCCTTGAGAAATGGAATACACTTTGCATAACACACGATCAATGGGGTACTTAACAGGAGATTTTTCTAAAGCTTTGGCATGACCGATCGAAACACCTGGGTTGACTTTGACCTTTCTCACAAAAATCGAAGCATGTTCAATCACGACTCTATAGCAGGGTGTCTCGGATGATGAAACGAGGCAGAAGTCAGGTTTGCTTCGAATCAATTTGATTTTGACGTCCACTAAATTAAGTAACAGTCTGTTTTGATAAAATAAATCACAGTGCAAGGTTCCAATCATGTCCAGCGTCCTGCTACCTTTTAAGAGTTCGTAGCGTTGATGTAATCCCTTGTTCATTGCATCACTCAAGGGGTTGGTTTCGTTCAGATATCCAGCCGTATCCTTATAAAAACATTCGCAAGACAAATAGGTTTTCTTTGCTTCTTCCCCATAATTCAGTAGAGTTTCAATATAAGCTCTGTACGGGTACGTGTTGCTTGACGACGAAATCACTCTTTCATTTAAACTGACGTCAACTTGAGAAAACAGAGAATGAAGAAAGCAATTGATCGGACCAACCGGCTCCTTTTTTTTTTTTTTTTTTTTTTTTTTTTTTTTTTTTTGGAGGTTTAACGACCACCGTGAGCAACTCAAATGGGCTATAAGCAGTCGCCCGTCCCTAATTTTGGGTCACTGGCTCCAGGGAAGGGAAAGAGCCAGTGCCGTAAGACAAACACAACATCCATGCCTCACCGGGATTCGAACCCGGACCCCTTACGGACGAATGATCAGAGGCCAGCGCCTTAGACCACTGCGCCACCGGGGCGGCCAACGGGCTCCTTGTCGGATAGGACGGAATTATCGGATTTCACAATTTTTACTTTCACGTATAGTTGCGTCGAAGATAAGTCCATGTATTCCTCACCACTCCCAGAAATATTGAATTCCAGAGGGCCACCATCCCTAATGTTGGCTAAAGGATGGTATTCAATCCATTGTCCTTTTTCTATGCTCGTTTGAGTGGGCGGTAAGGCAAATAAATCCAGTTCAGACTTTAAACATACGGATGAACGACTGTTAATTAGAGCCATGGTTTAGAGATCAAAAATATCATGTGTTGTTCTCTTGGCTTTCTTTGTAGGAATGATACGTTTCTTCGTCATTCTTTTCCTTTTAACGCTTCCACCCAGCATTTTTTTCACTTTGTTAGAGGTTTTGTCGGTCAGTAGTTGTCCTGCTTCTTTAGCTCGTTGTTTAGCCGCCGTCTTGACGTCCTTGCCGTGGATGATATCAGTGGCGAGATCCACACCCGTGCGTAGAACTTGTTTTCCAAGCGTTTTTGCACCTTGCTTGAATAATGGCACAGCAGCTCTGAATAACGAACGAAAGAGTCCTCCGAGACCATACCCTTTTTGCAGTGGTACTAATTGAAAGTAGGGTAAGTCTTTTCCAGTTTGATTGACGTAATATTCCTAGAAGGATTTCGTACAACAGTGGTATTGCTCGTACATGATTACAGAAATTTTAGACGGAAATGAAGTTTCACGATCGCTCTTCCTCGTTCAAATGGCACTAGTTGACCTGTGTGGTTCCTTATAATGATTTCGATGGTTTGAAAACTTTTTCTTGCAAAAGGCAAATAATGAGGTCGGTCGTACAAGGCACTCATCATATCTCCATCTTCTCCGGTCACTTTAACAATGCGAAGAAGGGGTGCATACATGCCTCCCACAGGCTGCGATTCTACAATATCGCTGTATACGTATAAAAGTGAAAGCGACGAGTTGAGGTCGGCCACGAAATTTCCATGAATCGTAAGATCGCTTCCTTCTGTTGCTGAATATACTCCGGGTTGGTAACCTAGAATTTCTGTAATTCCTGAATATAATTCAAGTTGAGTTCCATTCGTCAGAGCTGTTTTGACACGTCTTGTGGTTTTATTATAATACATGGTAATTTTTTTCGTCCAGTGATGGGACATAGCTTTTACCACGTCGCTCACCGAATCGTAATATCCAGCAGGAATTTTTCCCGCTTTCATCTGACCTGGACCATCATCATAAGCAACAGCATTCGAATTAACATTTACATTGAACCAGGAATGGGGGTAGATGAGTTCGACGAGTCCAACTTCCCAGTCCCCATTCAATTCGATCAGTGAAGGAAGACGTGTAAAGAAATGGGATATTTTATTGTCAGAAAAATAGCCTAGAGAACTATCACTCGGTAACGTCAGATAGAAACTCATCTTGCTTACTGAACTTTTGAGGTAAGTACTTGAACTTTTATATGCTCACTAAATCGTTTGATGGTATCCATGAATTAAACTCCTCAGGGTAGCCTCTAAATTTAACAAAATATTCATATTTGCCTCTCCGTCTACTTTTATTCAGAACCATTTCTATTGGGTAGTGGTCGTTTTTCTTCACTTTTTGTAGTTCTTCAGCGTACAAGGTACCATCAACGTCTTCTCCTAGTAAATCTTTAACTTTATACACAGGAGGTGATCTAGCGATGCGTCGAGAAACATTAAATAACTCTTCTGACCAATTCGTTTCATACCCCTTTTCAAACTGCAATTTGGTTTTAGATAATCTCACGGTATCACCTATAATGAATTTATACACTGGTGAAGTTTTAGTTATATCGCCATATAAGTTATTCCACACAACTTTTTGATTTTCCAGACTGACATTTATTGGTTCCATTTTAATGCTTCGATGGTATGTTTCATTGTTGTTGTTTTTTGTAGGTTTAACGACCACCGTGAGCAACTCAATGGGCTATAAGCAGTCGCCCGTCCCTAATTTAGGGTCACTGGTTGCAGGGAAGGGAAAGAGCCAGTGCCGTAAGACAAACACAACATCCATGCCTCACCGGGATTCGAACCCGGTCCCCTTTCGGACGAAAGATCAGAGGCCATCGCTTAGACCACTGCGCCACCGGGGCGGCTGTTTCATTGTAACTACGTACCATCGTCTGCAATATGCCTATGTATTTGTATGTGTTTCGACTTGTAAAGTACTTCCACATTTTTGTTTTCAAGGTTCGATTAAACCTTTCTATAACACTCGCTTTTGTTTCATTTTTAGTAGTAAAAAAATGAACACCACTTTGTTTCAAAAACTTTTGAAAATCTCTATTTTTGAATTCGGAACCTTGATCAGTTTGCAGATTTAAGGGTTTACGTTCTTTAAATATTTTCTTGAATCCTGTAATCATGGATGATGCTGTCTTTTGCTTCATAGAAACACACCACGCATATTTTGAAAATATATCAATGCATGTTAATAAATATCTATATTTGCCATTATGTTCCTTCAAACTGGACAAATCGACTAAGTCGGCCTGCCACTGTTCATCAATTCCCCCACAATGACTCGATTTCTCGGAAAATGTCGTCTTGCTGGCTTGTGAAGGGTGTAAGTTTTCTCCCCCTTCAACCATTCGTCGATTTCTGTTTTCTTTATTTTTCCGTTTGCAGCACGATACAAAGCATTTACCCCACCAAAACTTCCAGGTTGACCTGGATCCAGGTATATTTTTTTCACGAGGTGATGATTTTCCATTGCAACAATTAATTCTAATACTTTCTACAGAAACATTAACATTCATGTTAACTTTAACAGAGAAACAAAGAAAATGACACAAATAATTTACTTATATGTAGTTTTATTGATACATAGGGTCTTCCGATATGTACAGATCTTTAGCATTCTCTAATTCATTACAAATATTCAGGTGATTAAAGAAACCGATATAGGTACTTTTCGACATGAAAAACCCATCATTCACAAATTGATAAGCTATCCATTTTATAGCCATCTTGGCCACAGTCTTGTTAAACAGTGCATTAACTTTGCCTTTACGCGTTGAATATTCACAAGCATGTCCCAGTCCATATCGATCTTCTACTTTATACAGGAGGCAGTCGCTAAGTTCGTCAATGGTTAAAACAATGTTCTTTTGTAGCACGTTCTGAAACTTCTTTTTTAACGCAGATTCTCCATCAGCAGAATCAATTTTATTTCCCCATAATCTTTTCTTTTCAACCTCATCCAGAACGATTTTTTTGAACGACCCTCCAAACATTATCTCATAAATGCTGGCTCTAATGTTTTCACTATATTCATCAAGTTTTGACCATTGGTCATCAGTTAGCGATATTCTCTTACGGAATGTTTAAAGAAATCCATTGCTCACACTGATACGCTGAATATGCAGCCGATCAACGTCATTTTCCTTAGACGTGGTTAGGAACACCTGCTTGGCCACGCAAAGTGTTAAATCTGAGTCGAACGGATCAATGAACCTTGTCGTTTCGATGAATTCTTCCCACAAATATGGTGTCATCACAAGTCCATGAGTAGTTGGATAAAAATTTGAATCAGCATACTTATACATCCGAAGGTGTACTTTCACATAGCCCTTAAACTCTGAGATAACAGCAAACACATCATCACCAAGATGAAAGTGATGACTAGGTGTGCGATCCAGGGAGAAATCTTTGGAAGAATTTTTCCGTGAAGCAACTGATCTTTCCGAAGAATCCATCTGTTCACAAACACTCTCACTACTACGCTTCATGCTGAAATAGAAGTCTACCGACACGTCCGATACCGCCCAACGCACACAGAGAAGTGATTAAATCATCCGTAGGGAAATAATCATGCAACCTGTTGCAGCGAATAGGAATGAAGCCTCCCCCACCCCCTCCCCGACATTCAAATACAAACATGTACAGCAGTGGTTTGTTTCCTCGTATATACCCGGGGGGATGACGTGAGCACATTCCCTCACGTGAACCAGAAGAGACACTGAATTTCTGTGACATTCAAGCACAAACATGTACAATAGTGTTTGTTTCACCAGCATGCCCTGAAGAAAGAGGTGACATTACCAGTGACGTCACGCCCTACTGACATTGCCAAAAAAGGTAAGGCTGAGCCCCAAAAGTTCACCTGACCGGAAGTGTTGCCATTGGGAGAGTGGCGTTGGTTTAAAAATCAGAGGCCGTATTGCCACCGTCAGAAATATTTGGTCGTCAACCTTCACGAAAAAGAGCCATGGCCCTTGTTGCCATCTGTCAAAACAGTTTCTTCCTCAACTTCTACAAAAATGCCGAGCCCCTGTTGCCACCACCAAAAAATTTCTTCGTCTACGTCACAGGAAGAAGTACAAGGTGTCATGCCCCTTGTTGCCATCCGCCAAAAAGTTTCTTTATCAACCTCTTTGAAAAAAAACACGCCCCCCTGTTGCCACCATCAAAAAAGTTTATTCGTCTACATCCCTGGAAGAAGAGGTACAATGTCACGTGACCGGATATGACGTCAGAGGTAGGTCACGCCCACAAGGTCACGTGCCCGGATGTGACGTCAGAGGTAGGCCACGCCGACAAGGTCATGTGACCGGAAGTGTTGCCACCGGAAAGGGTGGGGGTTCAACTACTTTCCCATCTCTCCTTCAAGATTTACCTTCAAATCTTCAAGTCTTGAGGATTGACCTTTTAAATGTCTCCAAAGGAAAAAATGTTGAGATCTTGGGGGCCACAATTTTTTGAGATGAAGCAATGTTCAAAAAATTCCTGTAACAGGGCCATCGTTTCATTTGTCGTATGACAGGCCGCACTATTCTTTTGAAACCAACATTCTAGTTCATTCACCTCCAACAATGCAATAAACTGTTGGATTAGGTCACGATAAACTTCGCCATCTGCAGTTTGTCAAAAAATATAGGCCCAATAACACAATGGTGCAAAACGGCACACCAAACCTCAATTTTCAGGGTATGTAATTATCATTCGTGAATAAGCATGAGGGCTATCACGCTCCATATTCGGTTGTTCTGACTGTTTACATGGCCATCCAAATGAAACCAAGCCTCGTCACTAAAAGTAAACACGATCCAACTCCTCAAACCCGTTTTCATTAACAAACGAACGAAACCGACAATACAGTAAATGTTTTTCATTTCTGGCTCTTTCAGTTCCTGAACGATACCAATACTAGTGGGGCAGATAAATGCATATTTTCAGACGAATTGTTCAGATGTGGATACAAGTATCAAAGTTGGCACACATACTAATTGAAAATCGCACTTTTCATATAAAACGTTAGCCACTCAAATATTCAAGATTGCCGACACATGATAACCGAATATTTCAATGAAACCGTTCTAATATTTATACAAATAATAAACTTTATCATTGAAAATCACACTTTTCATGTGGACCATTAGGACCATTAGGCAAAAAAATTCAAGATGGCGACCTTTTTCAATATGGCCGACTCCTTTACGAGGAAAGTACTTCATGTTTAATGTCTAAACATTACGATAAATGTTTTTCTTTTCCTATTTATATTGTTAGAAACTTCAATTATGATCATCTGTTCCAGGTAGTGAAAGAATAAATCCTCGACAGTGAAAGACGTACAATTCAAGAACATGGCGAATTCTTCACCATTACCTCCAACATGGCGAACTGACTGGACCAAATGCTGTTTGTGCCAAAAGGACAAGAACAAACAACTGAAATCACCACCAACACGTTATAACTGTGAAAATAGTGGATACAACATGATTGCGACCAATGTTCCTATCTTTCATGCCGTACATGGTTTACCCATTGTTCTGGATCCTGGAAGACTGGATGAAGATGATTATATAGAAGAAACACTGAAAAGGAACAAAGCCCAGTACCCCCAGAGCTGCCGCTTTTTTCAACAACACCAAACTTGATCGAGCAAGAAAGAGAAAAATACATGCAGAGAGCAAGCAGTACTAAGGATAAAGGAGGAAGCAGCAAGCTCCCAAGTCGTAGCCATGAACGACAAGAATCTCAGTGATTCCTATGTGAAAAAGAAGCTCCAACGTTGGAACTGAGACAAGTCGTGACAATGCATCTTAATCAAAGACTGAAAGAATGTGCCCACAGTCTTAATGATGGAAACTTCTCTCAAAAGTGATTGGTGGAGATGCACGTGAGCTGAAATACCACATTGCATGTTTGGCTGACTTGTACAACAGAGAGAGAAGAAACATCAGAAGACAGGAAAAGGACCAGACACCAGAACATTTATCTTACCCACTTGCATTTTCTGAAGTAAGGATCTACATAGTGGAGACAAAATCCAGCACTGGGGGTCATGCAGTCTTCTGTCTTGCAGACATGGTTCATCTTTACCAGCAGCGGCTAGAGCCGCTTGATGTCAAGGCACCTCATGTAAACTCCGCTAGACTGAAGGAGAAGTTGCTGGAAGCAATTCCTGAGCTGATGGCAGATCACAAGCAGGGAAGAGATGTCCTCTGGCTTTTACAGAAGACAATGGTTTTGCCTTATCATAAGTCTGAGACTGCAGTGAAGCCAACATCTTGGGTAATGCTGCTAAAATTTTGTGAAGGCACATGCTTGACTGTAAGTCTACATTTGGTGAGACATTCCATTATGGTTGTGTTGATGAGGCTATTCCTCCTACTCTTTTTCAGTTTGTTGGCATGGTTGAACATGGGGCTGATATCAAATCTCAGCTTAAATTTGGTTCCACGAAAAACGGCCTGGTATTAGCCCAGCTGTTGCAATACAACTGCTACACACGGATGAAGATGTCTTTTCTCTCAAACGAATACTGTTGGCAACATAATTGAGGTGGAGTGAACGTGACGTATGCCTGTTATTAGATAAGAACGAGAGATGTAAACTACGAGTAAACAGTCGCTTGTTGAGCGGTGTGAAATGTAGCGTTGTGAAGCGTGGTGGAATGTTGGTGGTTGATTTGGGTTATGTGATTTCTATACTACTAGTGAAGTGCTATATCTGTGCTGGAGAAATGAAACATCATTTCCGTAAGTTTTGACTTCTGTATAAATGTTTCGTCTGGCCGTTAAGGTTTAATTTAGGAACTGTTTAATCGTATGGTCATGTTTTAAAATAACGTAGCAGTACGAAAAGACGTTTACGTTATAATTTCCTATGACAAAGTTTTAGAAACACTAGCACAGCTAGGTGATGCAGCAGTTAGAAAATATGCGGAAGATGGGCTGGTATGTCCAAGAATTCTGCGAAGACAGTTGTTCACCACAGCAGCCATGGACATCATCGACCACAACCCTACTGCAATAACAACAACCACCTTTCTCCATGGTACCAGTATCTCTGTTTTTCAGCACATAACCGAAAACAGAAAAGGCGAACAACGTAGGAAGCTAAAGTTCGGCGAGGAAAAAGTGAGGAAAGTTCCTGAACTCCTTGGCACTTTTACAGATATCCGCCCTGCCTTCTTCACTAAGAAGGATATTTCACCTCCAAAGACAAATGTCACAGATACTACAGAGATAGACAAAACTGTGACAGATACTGGAACATGTCTGTTGAGATCACAACTGGCACTGGAATATGAATGGCTGGAGAAGGTAAGTGTGACTGATGGCGCAGTGGATTTTACTTGGTCAGCCCATCACGTATCAAAAAAGAGAAGTCCTGCATTTGAGGTCAACATTACCTCACTTTTACCTCTGCTTCGAGATCAGGCCCACTCAGTTGCTATAGTCAGACATGTCATGGACAAGATCAAGGACATAGTTTCATTCTTGAACCCAGGCCAGGTACCTGTTATTGCAGCTGACCAACCCATCTATGCAGTAGCCAAAAAATTTAGTGGCACTGCCCTAAGAACTAAGGGGAAGACAAATTTGTCATAATGTTTGTAGGCCTACATACAGAAATGGCTGCATTGAAGTCACTCAGTACTATACTGAAGGGTAGCGGTAGGACTGGTGCTCTTCTTGAAGCAGGCATAGCCTCTTTTGGTACTGCAGAATCATTTCTAACAGCCTCCAACGAAACTAGAACACGGCAAATGCACCAAGTAACAGCATGAGCTTTGTACAAGGCTTTGAAAGAATCGTACTCTGGCTACTGTAATGAAACAGTTGGGAACACTGAGGGAAAACTAAGCTTCGAAGATCGGTGTGAGGAGCTGTGTATTGCTTTCGGCCAAGAACAGAACCTGAGGTGGATTGCAGTACACGGCCTTTATCTTTCTATTGGACTGGAGAAGAGCCGAGGGATTCTCTTCTTCCATGCCTTCACCGGCTATGCTGTTGTTTCAGCATTCCGTGGTAAAGAGAAGAAAACAGGTTGGCAAACATGGGGCGTATATGATGAGGCATCTGATGTCTTCATCAGACTCAGTCATACCCCAAAAACAATAGATGATGATGACATGAGGATCTTGGAGACCTTTGTGGTCCTGATGTTTGGTAGGTCAAGTGCATTTCAAGGAGTTAATGATGCAAGATTGAACATGTTTGCAAGAAAACAGAGATCATATCAAGCCATTCTTCCTACTAGAGCTCCTCTACTGCAGCACGAGAAGTGTGCAGCCTACCAGGCTGGCTGGATATGAGGTCAGTCTTCGTTATGCCATCCAGATATACATAGAGTCCTGCTGAATGGGAATGGACCAAAAATGGTGATTTCTGGAAGATCATGTGGAGACAGCTTTCACCGATTGCAGGAAGTTGTCTCAGATGCAAGTTTGAATGTCGTGAAAGATGCAAATGCTTCCCCTTTGGTCTTACGTGCACATTACTATGCAGCTGCCACTGTGAGGACTAGGTACTGCATAGAGCATAACTTTAAATGTCACCAGGTTTCCATTAGACTTATCCAAACATATTTCGTATCATCATGCTTGGTGTAATTATATTAGTTTGTGCATTGCTAAAATTAGTGAATTGGTAAAAGTTTAATAAAGAAACTTAAGATGTTTTATACATAGTTGTACATAGTTGACTACCTTAACTTCCCCATTTATGTGAAAAACAAAAGAGTCAATAAAAGTAGTTGAAACATGTCCAGTGGGTTTAATTCTGTGGCAGAAATACTGGGAATGGCAGCCATGTTGGAATATGGCGGCCGTGTTGGAAATTCAAGTGGCTAATGTGATTTTTCAAATTATTGGGCCATGACTGATAACCACACCAATTTTAGTGCTTGTATCCACATTTGAACGATTTTATCACTTATCTGCCCCACTATACGGTAAGCATGCAATTTTAGTTTCTTTGTAGCCCTGAAAATAGTAGATGGTGACAGTCCAGTTTGAGAAGATAACTTTCGAAGGGATTTTCTTGGTGAGCGCGTTAAATGTTTATAAGTCATCGAAGTCGTGACGTCACGGAATGGCGACTGGGCATAAACACACGTTGTTTACATGTTACCTAACGTTAGTTTTATCGTTGACGGCTGTCCATAGTCCTGTAAAATTGGTGTTTTAAGGTGAAACTGAATGTATTAGATATAGTTTTATGTTTTGCAGCGTACTGTAATCACCAGACTGGCAAAATCCAGTGTTCATTTTATAGATTTCCGAGAAACAAGCGGAAACATGCCCTATGGACTAAAATATGGTAAACATTTGTGGACTGACTGGTATTCTTGTGAACAAGCATATTTTTGGTAGTCTGTAAAATGTGAATTTGGATCACCCCCAACCCTCCTTTTTTGTGGGTGGGAGGTTGTTATTGTTTTCAGAACATTAGGTTTTGCCACGAGACTGTTGTATCATATTCCGTACTGATTTACGGGTAAACTCATGCGAAGTTTTAATAACATGCAATGCCTTTGGGAGATTTTACGTATCCTGTACAGAAATATAAATTTCACTAATAGGTGTTAAAATATACTGTGAGAGTTGAAGGGCATCCATAAAATATACACTTTGCAATGTAAGCATGTAAATGGACAGGAATTAGCAGATAACTTGTCAAATTTCCTTTACGTGTAAATGATTTTTATTGATTTCCAAAAGGCTTTCGACACGGTAGATCACGACATTCTGTTACATAAATTACCCAAATACGGTTTTCGTGGCAAAATTCTTTCCCTCTTAATGAGCTACTTCTCTCATCGCAAACAGTATGTCACTGTAAATAAAATAAACTCCGATCTACTTAATATTTCGTATGGAGTGCCTCAAGGTTCGTTATTGTTCCTGTTATATATTAATGACCTTCCTCTGTGCCTGCAATCTCCTCATGCTTTGCTATACGCTGATGACACTGTCATTTTTCAAAAATATCATGATTTGCATAAGTTACAGATAATGATCAATAATGATCTATCAGATTTATCTTATTGGTTATGCTCTAACAAATTATCACTTAATATTCTAAAAATCAACGCCGTATATTTCCGAAACGTTCATGAAAGAGAGGACATAAATAAATTTCCAGTCAGGATTAATGATCTCCCCCTTAAAATTGTGGACAAAGTTCAATATCTTGGTGTTTGGTTTGATGAATTCTTTAACTGGAATACGCATGTTCAGTCTGTTTTAAAAAAGTTTCCTTACAGGTTGGCCTGCTTGGTAAAATTAAGCATCTCTTCCCTATCAATGCCCTAAAAACATTTTACTATGCTTTTATTTATACCCATCTCTCCTATTGTTTGGAATCTTGGTATTCAAATATAAGTGCAAATAATAAGTTATGCTTGCTCAAATTACAGAAGAAATCTGTTCGCTATATGCTGAACACAGATTACATGTCTCATTCAAAACCATTATTTCTAAAACCAAATATTCTAAAAATTCATGAAATTTTTACCTTGAAACTAGTTATTATGTTTTTAAATAATGCATCTTAAACTGCCTATTTTTCTATCTGACATCAAATATCTGGATTATTCTATCTTCACCAGATCTGTTGCTAACAACAAATTATGTCCGCCGAGTGTTAGACTTAATTATGGTTTAAATAGCATACTGTATAAAGCCATTATCCTATGGAATAATCTCCCAGAGAGCATAAGAACCCTGGAAAATATCAAAAAGTTTTCCTTGTCTCTGCGAAATTACATTGTAAATCACCCTGATCTCCACAACGAATCTCAACCCTATCATTAAATTGTAGTTCCAAGCATGCTGCTAACAGTGGTACTTCTGCTATAACCATCTTACTTGCTTTCATATATGCCATGTTTTATTCTTTTTCTTACATCTGATAGGGGGAATCGCCTTACAACCAATGTGTTCAGATTCCTCCTGGTGTATTGCATTTTCATATAACTGTAAGTTTTAAATGTGTGCAATAAATAATTGTATTGTATTATTGTACTTGCCGCAAAGGTCACATTGATGAGGTTTCTCACCAGTGTAAATTCATAGAGGAGCTTATAGATGACATTTTTGTGTAAATAACTTGTTAATATTGTACATTTGTGAAATTTCTCACCAGTGTGGAAAACTATGTGACGTGTGTGATTGGGAAGCAATATGACTACAATTTTTGTAAGTTAAAATACTGTAAGATAAAATTCATTTGCCAAAATGCGCTAAAGTTAAATCATTAGGTATTTTAATACTGTAAGGGTAAACCCAGTCAGGGCATTGGTGAGGTTTCTCACCAGTGGGAATCAGCAGATGCTGTAACAGACTACCTTTCTGTAAAAATGTCTTCTGACATACGCATAGGTGAGGTTTCTCGCCAGTGTGAATCAGCAGATGCTCCTACCTACGAAATTACAACCTGACAAGGCATTTTATCCATCTTTACTACAAACATTGAACGGTCCAGCCTCAAAGTTGTGGGCTCTTTTTTTTTTTTTTTTTGATTGGAGGTTTAATGACCACCGTGAGCAACTCAATGGGCTATAAGCAGTCGCCCGTCCCTAATTTAGGGTCACTGGTTCCAGGGAAGGGAGAGAGAGCCAATGCCGTAAGACAAACACAACATCCATGCCTCACCGGGATTCGAACCCGGACCCCGTTCGGACGAATGATCAGAGGCCATCGCTTAGACCACTGCGCCACCGGGGCGGCTGTGGGCTCTTTGGGTAGTCAGTTCAAATATAATTTAAAACTGAAAGAAGTAAAATAAAATAATTTATGAAACATAAGCATAAAAAGCAACAGTACCTCGACGATATATACTAATCTTTCATAGAAGTATGAATTTGACCACGTATTTCCTCGCTGTGCGCAGTTCATAATAAAATGACTGGATGTGAGAGGACTTCACAGTATTTTCGCCACGACGAATTAGCTTCAAATTGTTAGAAAAAACATGAAGAAATTGCAAAATATGAGCACATTTCACTAATCACATTGAAACGGTATGTGAATCATGGAGGAACAGACATTTGTTTATGTCCAGCGCCATATTGTGACGTCACACTTCGACGACGTATTCAGATCATCCAGAACTTCCACAGTTAACAGTGATGGCCGGCCTGGGCTCTTTTCGTACTCCACACTTCCAGTGTCACGAAGTTTTGCAGTTAAGCGCGATATTGTTGACTTGTTGGGAACTGAAGACCGAGGAAATTGCAGCTGAAATTCGTTTTGCACACATTTATAAGATCCATACCCTAAGTAAGACTCCACAATAAATACACGTTCTTTCTTGGAAAACGACATGACCGACACAACACAAAAGCAATGGAAGCCTAAGACGTGTCAACGGGGCTCAACTGCTTACCTCGGGTAATCTTGGGTGACGTGCAGCCACGTACACCGAAAATTTGACATAACATTTATCTTCAGGTGAGTTCTTCTTTCATTCCCGTCCTTTTTGAAACACCCTGTATTTTTTCATTGAAGGTTTAACGACCACTGTGAGCAACTCAACAGGCTATAAGCAGTCGCCCGTCCCTAACTTAGGGCCACTGGTTCCAGGAAGGCAGAGAGCCAGTGCCGTAAGACAAACACAACATCCATGCCTCATGGCCGCCCCGGTGGCGCAGTGGTCTAAGCGATGGCTTCTGATCATTCGTCCGAAAGGGGTCCGGGTTCGAATTCCGTGGGGCATGGATGTTGTGTTTGTCTTATGGCACTGGCTCACCCTTCCCTGGAACCAGTGGCCCTAAATTAGGGACGGGCGACTGCTTATAGCCCATTGAGTTGCTCACGGTGGTCGTTAAACCTCCAAAAAAAATGCCTCACGGGATTCGAACCCGGACCTTTCTGAGACGAATGGTCATAAGCCAGCGCTTAGATCACTGCACCACCGGGGCGACATATCAGATTTTAGTTTGCGCATGCGCAGATGGGCTTTCGTAGCCATGTCACATTTCATCGGTGTGCAGGTCTTTTCTTACGTTCGTTTAAATCTGAATGCATAATCATAAAAATAAATACTTTTCTGAAAAACGAAAGTCGAAATATTTACGCCGCTCCGGTGGCGCAGCGGTCTAAGCACTGGCTTATGACCTTTCGTCCGCGATGAGTCCCGGTTCGAATTCCGGTGAGGCATGGATGTTGCGTTTGTCTTAGGGCACTGGCTCTCTCCCTTCCCTGGAGCCAGTGGCCTGAAATTAGGAGTGGGTGACTGCTTATAACCCATTGAGTTGCTCGCTGTGGTCGTTAAACCCCCAATAAAAAAAAAAAAAGAATACTTATCACAACAACCGCCATAGTTTAGTAAATATTTACTATCATGACTCATCTTTCATTGGTTTTACGGCAATAACATTCATTAATTCACCTACCTAAATACCGCTCAATGCGAGGAATTAGTGAACCTTATTGTTTGTTGTTCTGATTTAATTCCACTCAGTATGCATTGAACTGCGTCTCTCGGTGTGGTCGTGAGTGACGCGAATAAATGCAGCCGCCCCGGTGGCGCAGTGGTCTAAGGCGCTGTCCTCTGATCATTCGTCCGTGAGGGGTCCGGGTTCGAATCCCGGTCAGGAATGGATGTTGTGTTTGTCTTACGGCACTGGCTCTCTCCCTTCCCTGGAACCAGTGACCCTAAATTAGGGACGGGCGACTGCTTATAGCCCATTGAGTTGCTCACGGTGGTCGTTAAACCTCCAATCAAAAAAAAAATGCAATGTGTTGTACGTAAATAAATGCATACTTTTGAATCACTCGTTTTATTTCAAACCAACACAGATCTTGGCATGCAAAAGATGCATAGCATAAATTATCTATAAAGAGTACCAGGCTACTGTCTCGATATATATATATATATATATATATATTTTTTTTTTCGGAATCTGTAATTACGATTTCAGCGTGAAGTCGCGGACGTAAAATTCTTTCACAAATTAATTTCAATTACACATTAAATAACTGCGGGAATTATGCTTTCAGTTCAAACTTTTAAATACAGGTATCCCCCGCTTTCGGAAAGTTCACTTTACGCCACTTCGTGCTTTTACGAAAGACTTACGTTAGTACCTGTTTTCGCTAAGCGAAAGAAATCTGAAGATTTTCGCTTTTTTGCAAAAAGACGAAAATAACTTACAGCGTTTATTTTGTAGCGAGCCGTTATAGAGGCAGCACTCATCCTTAGTAGCGAGAGTGGCGCCGCCAAGTTCCTTCTCCGAGAACTACATTCAGCATCTAACCGCCACAACTTTGAACTATGTCTGTAAGCATCTGTGGTTTACCCGATTTCTTTTGGGCATCCGTTAGCAAGATGTGTCCTAAGGTATCAGAAGGGCCTAAGAGAGTTCGTAACGGTTTTACGCTTAGCGTAAAACTGGGCATAATTAAGCGTTTCGATCATGGTGAACGAAATAAAGGCATCGTACGTACGCTGAACTTGCCTGCGTCCACCATTTGTACTATTAGACGCAGAGAGGAAGAATCTTGAAAGCTGAAGAAGTTGCTATTGGTTCTAAAATTTTCCCATATAAATTTATGGTAATTGCTTCTTCGCTTTACACCATTTCGGCTACCGAAAAGGATTCATAGGAACGCTTTACTTTCGGATAGCGGAGGAAACCTGCATTCAAATTCTTTAAGATTTTTAATATTAAATAATTTTTGATAGATATATATATATGGTAAGATGGCAATTCCTCATTTTTTGTATAAAACTAAACGGTTCAAGTAACAGGAAACGAGACCGAATTATAGGTTAGGTCCGAGTTCCGTATGAGGCAAGGATTTTGATATTGATAACACTGATTAATATAGTATTTTCCCGACGACGTGCAACTCTTCCTACGCCGCCCCAGTGGCGCAGTGGTATAAGCGATGGCTTCTGGTCATTCGTCCGAGATGGGTTCGGGTTCGAAACCCGGTGAGGCATGGATGTTTGTGTTTGACTTTCGGCACTGGCTCTCAATGTGTTACTTGTTCAACACAGGTTATCTGTGTACATTGGTCATTTAGCATACTGTAAAATCCACGTTTGATGTATTCTTGTTCACAATGTGTTACATGATCAACACTGTCTATATCTGTGTAAATTGATCATTTGGCATGCTGTAAACCATGTATGATTTGTACTTGTTGCTGTGAAATATATGTATCCTGTTTATGCCTGCCTGTTTTTCATGTCTCTGTACCACCAGGTCCAATAAATCATTAAACAAAAAAAACAAAAAAACAATAAAAAAAAACTCTTCCTACTATAAGTGGTGACGCGTCCCTAATTTTGTTCTACTTATTCTAGGGAAGGGACAGAGCCAGCACCATTAGCAAAACACGCCTCATCAGGTAGTTGAACGCGGATTCACCTCGGACAAATGGGAATAGACATTCAATGGCTTCAATAAGCTCTGGGTAGTTACTTGATCTGAACGTAGACGACATCAAGGTCCCATTCACCAAACAGATGTGTTATGCCCCAAGCCTTTTTATTGCTTTCCCGGTCAGCCCCTAAGTAGCTTTTGTTAACTTTCACTGCTTGAAGATACTAACGGTATCTGAATGGTAAACAATAATTGGGCTTCACTTTTAAGTACCCTGAGGCATTCCCTTCCAGAAACAGAGCCATCCTATTTTACATGAGCTTGCATCCAGGCAAGGCGACTCTTTTTTTACGCTTTCCAACAGTAGTTTGAAGAAGCGTATATGCTCCAGCTTTGTCCGTCTGTATGTCGGCACGATAACTCGCGTAAAAATGGTTCGATTTCGATTGAATTTTAGTATGTGGTAGGGGACCACTGGGGACGAACCCTATTGAAAATGGACGAAGTGAGGTCAAAGGTCAGGACATAGGAGCGGGATGCATTCCATTGCTCTTATGCGTCATAACTTGCGTAAATATGGTTCGATTTCGATGAAATTGTAATATGAGGTAGTGGACCACCTGGGGACGAACCCTATTGAAAATGGACGAAATATGGTCAAAGGTCAGGACATAGGATCGGGATCCATTCCATCGCCCTTATCCCATACTATTAAAGGAGCACTTCTTGTATGTATGTAAATTTTATTTTGAAAACGGCTCTAAGGATTTTGATGAAAGTCGTTAACCTACCGTTTTCTGGTACTAGAAATCGATTTAGCTTGATCTCTACTTTAGGAAAATTCGTTTAGTGGGCTAAATAAACACCCCGAACTACTACGTTTTTAGTGTCATGGCGTCGTACCGTTAATATTATCCATGCTTAGAAATCTTATGACGCCACAATCTCGCTACTGAGATGTTGGCGCGCGGTCACGCCATCTGTCTCATTACGTCACGCGTTGTGTGTGGATCCTATTAAAGTTTAATGACGTCACACTCTTGCGAGCAGATGGTCGCGATTCCCATCTGCCCCATACGTCACGCGTTGTGTGCGTATGTCCGTCCGCACGATAACTCGCGTAAAAATCGTATGATATCGATGCAATTTTAGTATGTGGTAGGGGAACACCTGGGAAGGAACCCTAATGAAAGTGAACGAAATGGTGTCAAAGGTCAGGACATAGGAGCGGGATCCATTCCACTGCTTTTATGCGTCATAACTAACGTAAAAAGGTTCGATTTCGATGAAATTTTAGTATGTGGTAGGGGACCACCTGGGGACAACCCCTATTGAAAATGGACGAAATGGGGTCAAAGGTCAGGACATAGGAGCGGAATTACTTCCATCGCCATTATGCGTCATAACTTACGTAAAAATGCTTCGATTTGGATGAAATGTCAGTATGTTGTAGGGGCCTGCCTGGGGACGATCCTATTGAAAATGGGCGCAATGAGGTCAAAGGTTAGGACACAGGAGCGGGATCTATTCCATAGCCCTCATGCATCATAACTTACGTAAAAATGCTTCTATTGCGACAAATCTTTATCATGTTATTTCGGAGGTATACTGAACCGGTTCTGTTGAATATAATCGAAGTGGGATCAAAAGTCAGGGCACAAGACCGAAATTTATTCCACAGCCATTATGCTCATAACTTGAGAAATGATTTCTGGTATGTTGGAAACCGTATTATAATCAATGCATTGCATGATTTTATTAACTTGTTGTTTTTTTATTATTGGAGGTTTAACGACCACCGTGAGCAACTTAATGGGCTATTGGCAACCTCAATGAACTATAGGGGGCGTTGCGCAAACGTAAACAAACTTCGTTTAGTACTGATAAAGTAGCACGTGTTCCCGTGAAGTCGCATGTAGGAATGGCTGGTTTAACACTCTCAATCCTTGAGAAGTTGAGATACTGAAATTTGTGGACGCTACAAAAATTTCACGATGCATCAAAGGAGAGGAAGGGATTCTTAATGCAATTCATATAATTTCATGTGCAATTAAGAAGGAAGATAGGAAAGAAATCCACATAGTTTCGCATTGCATTCAATCCATCGCAGTAACGTCGTCGCATCATTCGATCAACGGTGTTTTAGACAGAAATAATTGTGAAATTTCTGCAGTCCTTTGAGTGCTCTTGTAAAGCAGGCAGAAGTGGAACGCGTAAGCACTGTGTAGCAGTAATGCTTTACTATAACAGGTAAGTTTTATATTTGCATTTTCAGACAAGTGATATGGTAATACCGGCAGGGGTGACATTTCGGTAAATGTGTAGATTAGCGTCCTAAATTATTTCGTCGAGAAAATGTTAGTACCTGAATAAAGTGCAACGTACAGATTTGAGATTATGGGAATTAAGGGCAAATGGTGCAGAAATTTCATTATTTTTAAATGTCTTTCAAAGATTTTTGTCGCAATATTTACCTGTATGCGTAACATCACAGCCTCTCCTTGACAAATGTCAACCCCGCCTTCTCGTGGTGCATCCTGTTCCCACTAAAGGGGCTCTGACGACCGCCAATAGCGGTATAACTATACCATCGGGATCAGAGGAAATTCTATCCCACACTCACCAACCCGCTTGGCCAGCGTGGTGAGTTATGGCCAAACCCCTCCAAAATGATTCCACAACTTAAATCTTGGCCCTCAGTCTCCGGCAGCTGGAATGTACCTGGCCAAGGCAGCGGCCAGTGCGACATGAAGGCAGAGGGTGCTAAGAATCCCCGGAGGACCGGACTAGGCTGCCATCTGATGCTGACCTTGGCTACTTACAATGGACGCTCCCTATCTTCTGATTCAAGGCTTCTTGAATTGGAAGAGGAACTACAAAGGATCAAGTGGGACATCGTGGGGCTAAGTGAGGTAAGGAGAAAAGGAGAAGATCTCATCGAACTGAAAAGTGGACATCTCTTCTACTATCGTGGGACAGATACTGGCAGAACTAGTGGTGTTGGATTTATAATAAACAAGAAACTGAAGGATAAAGTTGTAGAAGTTGAAAGTTCCTCTGACAGAGCTGCACGACTCGTTATCCAACTCTCGAGAAGATACCAGGCTCAGATTATTCAAACTTATGCACCCACCACAAGTCATCCTGAAGAAGAAATTGAAGAATTTTATGAGGAAATTTGTCATCTAAATAATAAAGGTAAGCAGCACTTGAAAATAATTATGGGAGATTTCAATGCAAAAATAGGGCAACGGCAACAGAATGAAACTTCAGTAGGTAAATTCGGTCACGGCAACAGAAACCAGCGTGGAAATACTCTCGTTGAGTTTGCAGAGGCAGAAGGGTTTTTCATCTTGAACTCCTTCTTCAAGAAAAAGCCACACAGGAAATGGACATGGAGACATCCAAATGGGACAACAAGTGAAATTGATTTTATTATGTGTAACAAAAAATTCGTCATAGAAGACTGCAGTGTGCTAAACAAGTTCAACACAGGTAGTGACCATAGATTGGTGAGATGTAAGATGCACCTCAACACTAAACTTGAACGTGGCAAGCTCATAAGACAAACAAAATCTATTGACATAACCAACCTTAAAAAACACCATAATACCTTCAAGTTAGAACTGAAGAACAGGTTCTCTGCTTTAGAAGGCCTAACATCGGAAGAAGTGGACATCTCTGAAGTTAACAGAAAAGTAACCAAAGCTCTTATGGAAACAGCAACAAAATTAGCTGGGTCTAAGAACAAGTTGCATGTGAACAAATTATCAGGAAAAACCAAAATGTTGATGCAAAAAAGAAGAGAGATGAGGACAACTAAAGAAGATGTGACTTCCAAAGTGGAATATATAGAGCTATGCAAGACAGTAAGAAAAAAGTATCATTGAAGACGTAAGGAAATTCAACTGTGAACTAGTGAGGAAAGCAATTGAAAGCAACCAAAGCCTAAAGATAGCAAAGGGACATCTCAGTAAGGGAAGAAAACAGATTATGGCACTGAGAAAAGAAGATGGTTCTGTAACAAGAAATAGAGGCGAAATTTTGACAAGAGTGAAAGATTTCTACTCCAAATTATATGAAAGGGATGATATATGCACTCCAGACATCATGAAAGATACCAGTACCAGAGTTCCTCCAGTCCTTCCAGCAGAAGTTGCACATGCAATCAAGAACATGAAGCGAGGAAAAGCTCCAGGAGAAGATGGAATTACTGTAGACATCATACAAGAAGCAAGTGGAGAAATCGAAACAGTACTCGCCCAAATTTTCACTCGATGCCTTAATGAAGGAAAGATTCCTGAGGATTGGAACACCGCTACAATGATCCTGCTACATAAGAAAGGTGACATTGAGGATCTCGGAAACTACAGACCTATCAGCCTCCTATCAGTAGTTTATAAAATCTTCACTAAAGTTCTTTCACACCGCTTGAAGGTAGCACTGGACATGGCTCAACCGAGAGAACAAGCTGGATTCAGGAGTGGCTACAGCACAATAGATCATATCCACGTGCTGAGAGAACTAATTGAAAGAGCGAGGGAATATGAACTTCCATTGTGCATGGCTTTTATCGATTATGAAAAAGCCTTTGATTCGGTGAAACCATCAGCAGTTACAATGGCTCTGAAAACCTGCGGTATTGAAGATGCATACATTAATATTATTAATAACATCTATGAAAATGCAAGTGCAAAGATTAGGCTGTTTGAAAATACAACACACGTAAAAATTGGAAAGGGAGTGAGACAAGGTGACACCATATCTCCGAAGCTCTTTAATGCCACATTGGAGGGTGTTTTTCAGTCGCTGAGCTGGGAAAACAAGGGGATAAAGATTAATGGAGATTATCTAACCCACCTTCGTTTTGCTGATGACGTAGTCATTTTTGCAACTACCTCATCAGAGCTGCAGAGTATGATCCAGGAACTTGCTGACAAGAGTAAAGAAGTGGGATTAAAAATGAACTTTCAGAAGACAAAAGTGATGTTCAATGCTTTTACAAGAAATGAAGATTTATCGATTGATGGAGAAAAGCTGGAGATAACAGACACGTACGTTTATCTTGGACAGCAGATATCAAGTGAGGGTCACATTGATGAAGAAATTAATCGGCGTACAAAACTTGCCTGGAGAGCTTTTGGAAGAAACAGCATAATTTTCAAGAGCAATATGCCATTATGTCTTAAAAGAAAAGTGTTTGATCAATGCATCCTTCCAGTGCTTACGTATGGTGCAGAGACGTGGACCTTAACTAAAAGAGACATACAAAGGCTGCAGACAACTCAAAGAAGCATGGAGAGGTGCATGCTTGGTGTAACCAGGAGAGATAAGAAGAGGAACTCGTGGATCCGAAAAATGACAAGAGTGGAAGACATCATGATCAAGTTAAATCCCTGAAATGGCAATGGGCTGGACATACTGCCAGAAGGACAGATCATCGATGGACAGCCGAAATTTTAGATTGGATTCCAAGGGACAGGAAAAGACCCAGAAGAAGACCACATAGGAGATGGGTGGATGAAATTCGAAAGTATGCAGGGGTGACATGGAGGAGACTGGCACAAGACAGACCGTTGTGGAGGAAACTTGGGGAGACCTTCGTCCAGCAGTGGATTGATAATGGTTGACAATGATGATGATGATGATGATGATGATTTACCTGTAAGTGCGATGCTGTGAAGAGATGGTGCGGTAGACCTAACGAATCGCTACCACGACAATGTCAAGCGTTTGCTATGTCACTTACTTTTGGTTCTATATATAATATATCTCACTGATACGTATCTTTTGCAAATCAAAGACGTTTTTTCCGGTGCCAACAACGTACAGATACAACAAAATAAAGGGTGGATAGTCTGGACCTATTTTATGTAGCGTATCACTACAACATTTATCGCTCTCCTGCCAACAACATAACCGCTTTCTCTTGTACTCTTCACCCGTCATTTCGGTGCAGCAACGACGCATGACATCGTGCGGTAGCAATACGTTAGGCTTACCGCGGCGTTTCGTAACACCATCGCACTTACAGGTAAATATTACGAAAAAATTCTTTAAAACACATTTAATATATGAAATTCCAGCACCGTTTGCCATTATTTTCCATACTCTAAAATCTGTACGTCGCACTTTTTCTAGGTACTAACATTTTTCCGACGAAATAATTTAGAACGCTAATTTACACATTTACCGACATTTCGTTTCACTTGACGATTTCCAGGATCCATTTTCAATACTCTGTCAACAATAACAAATTTGTAATTTTTTAACATTCCTAAAACAGTGTTTTTTAATTGGTAATTGTTGATCATCATTCTGTTCTCGGTGTTATTGAACTAGTGACTGTTGACAGAACATTGCAAATTTTGTTCCTTAATAGAGTTTAAATTTATATCGATAACAGCAATTACTTGTTTTCAAGAGCATGTAGAAATACGGAATTTTAAATTATTACTATGAAATAAAACCATGTCTTGTTCATTATTCATGCAAACAGTTACTAAGTTAGTAATATTTCACTGGAAGGATTTCAAGTGCAAGGCACAAGCGTTTGTACTAACTTGTGAAAAACATAGCTGGAACCTTGGGAACGACACTGCGGGACGCAGGCCGCCCCGGTGGCGCAGTGGTCTAAGGCGCTGGACTCTGATCATTCGTCCATCAGGGGTCCGGGTTCGAATCCCGGTGAGGCATGGATGTTGTGTTTGTCTTACGGCACTGGCTCTCTCCCATCCCTGGAACCAGTGACCCTAAATTAGGGACGGGCGACTGCTTATAGCCCATTGAGTTGCTCACGGTGGTCGTTAAACCTCCAAAAAAAAAAAAAAAAAAACTGCGGGACGCAACAATATGAATTGCTCTTTTTCACCGAATTCTCCATTATACTATTCTCTAATTCCAGAATGAATGCAAAAATACTCCGAACCTAGGCAACGATCTAACAACAGCTAAGAATGTTATCCGTACTATAGTAATCCTTCCTTTTGCCGCTAGAGGGACAGCGGACCGCTGAGATTGCCAATAAGCAGTCGCGACTCTTTTTGTAAGGAAGGTCTTCTTGGGCATCCTCTTCCAAAGGAAGCCTGGCCGCCCCGGTGGCGCAGTGGTCTAAGCGATGGCCTCTGATCATTCGTCTGAAAGGGGTCCGGGTTCGAATCCCGGTGAGGCATGGATGTTGTGTTTGTCTTACGGCACTGGCTCTCTCTCCCTTCCCTGGAACCAGTGACCCTAAATTAGGGACGGGCGACTGCTTATAGCCCATTGAGTTGCTCACGGTGGTCGTTAAACCTTCAATCAAAAAAAAAAAAAGAAAAAAGAAAAAAGGAAGCCTGTTTCATGCACACTGAACACATATTGAGAGATAGGCCGCCCCGGTGGCGCAGTGGTCTAAGCGATAGCCTCTGATCATTCGTCCAAAAGGGGTCCGGGTTCGAATCCCGGTGAGGCATGGATGTTGTGTTTGTCTTACGGCACTGGTTCTCTCCCTTCCCTGGAACCCGTGACCCTAAATTAGGGACGGGCGACTGCTTATAGCCCATTGAGTTGCTCATGGTGGTCGTTAAACCTCCAATAAAAAAAAAAAAAAAATATTGAGAGATAGAGAACCTTTTTGCCGCCCCGGTGGCGCATTGGTTTAAGCGATGGCTTCTGATCATTCGTCCGAAAGGGGTTCGAGTTCGAATCCCGGTGAAGCATGGATGTTGTGTTTGTCTTACAGCACTGGCTCTCTTCCTTCCCTGGAGTCAGTGGCCCCAAATTAGGGTCGGGCGACTGCTTATAGCCCATCGAATTGCTCATGGCAGTCTTTAATCCCCAAAACAAACATTTATTGGTCGTTGCAGATGAAAAATTTCCACCCCGGTGGCGCAGTGGTTTAAGGCACTGGCCTCATGACCATTCGCCCTAGTTGGGTCCGGGTTTGTATCCCGGTGAGGCATGGATGTTTGTCTGTTGGCACTGGCTCTGTGTACATTGGTCATTTAGCATACTGTAAAACCATGTTTGATCTGTACTTGTTCACAATGTGTTGCTTGATCAACACTGGCTATCTCGGTGTAAATTGATCATTTGGCATATGTACTTGTTGATGTGAAATACCTGTATCCTGTCTATGTCTGACTGTTTGTCATGTCTCGGTACCACCAGGTCCAACAAACCATTTAAAAAAAATCCTACAATAATAAGAAATAAAGAACATTTCCCCCTCCACCAGTTCCGCGATCTCCGTGAATTTTTCAGCCGCTATCTACACTGGAGGCCTAATCATGTCAAGTCACACTCCTAATTTCACTGCATTGTTTGAAGCACTCAAAAACCAGCATTATTTGTTTTTATTTATTAGGGTTTTAACTACCAACATGAACAACTCGCTGGGCTGCAAGCATTCGCCCGAACCTAATTTAGGGTCGCTGGTTCCAGGGAAGGGAGACAGCCAGTGCTGTAAGACAAACACAATATCCGTGCTTAATCAGGATTCAAATCCTTTTTTTTTTTTTTTGATTGGAGGTTTAACGACCACCGTGCGCAACTCGATGGGCTATGAGCAGTCGCCCGTCCCTAATTTAGGGTCACTGGCTCCAAGGAAGGGAGAGAGCCAGTGCCGTAAGACAAACACAACATCCATGCCTCACCGGGATTCGAATCCGGACTCCGTTCGGACGAAAGATCAGAGGCCATCGCTTAGACCACTGTGCCACCGGGATGGCATTCAAATCCTGACCCTTCTCGGACGAAAGGTCAGAAGCCAGCGCTTAGACCCTGGTCTGCAATGATGTTTAGGTAGGTGGTAGACATTATATTATAGCTTCCTGCATATGAATGACTGGACCCAGGTTTTCCCAGCAGAACATTACCCAAAACACTAAACTTTTTTTTGATTTAAGGTTTAACGACCACCGTGAGCACTAAACTTCCTCCGGGGCCATACGGTGCATTCTGGTGCCACTACCTCAGGTAAACGACGCGTACGTACCCGGCCGTCCACATTGTGCAACAGAAAATGAGATTAATCGGACCATGCGATCTTCCAATCATTTCAAGGTTCAGCATGGGCACTTGGAGCGGCCTGCGATACGCAGACCCATTTTCAGCAAGGCTGTGTGTTGTGACACTTTACTACCATCACCAGCATTCAACTTTACCGGCGAGTTGCGCCACAGTATGCCTTCCGTTAGCTCGTACTATACGAGATAGCTTTCGCTCACTTCTAGCATTAATGAGCCGTGGTCGGTCCACACCTTTCTGGTTCGTGGTTTTCCCCTCCTCTGACAACTTTTCGAAGGTACAAATCACGACTGGCCGTGAGTACCCACAAGCCTTGCCGTCTCGGAAATGCTGTGATCCAGATGTCAGTCCACTACAATTTAGGCTTTGTCAAATGCACTGAAATCTGCAGCCTTTCCCATCTGAAGAACAAGAATAACACTGATTAATAGAGCTCAGTATCACGTATTATACAGTTTCATGACTTTCACACGCAAAGTCGTCTACCGGCAGTTGCTTCGATTTGCATAAAGACGTGCTGATCATAATGCTTTGGCTCTTCAGTGTATATGATTTAAAACAACACTAGTGCATATGGTGAACAAAGCTCATATTTAAGTCTCTTTACATCCATTTTGGGAGGTGAAATATTATGCAGTTCATACAGTTATGAGAATGTAAGATACCGTGAAAATAGCCTATACTGCTCATGCCAAATGCTCATAAGTGCACAAAAATATTAGTTCATGTCTGTCAAGTCCAAGGAAAGTTTTCAGTCTTTCAGAAACAGATATAATCTAACAAATTAACAAGTACATTTGTAATTCCTCATGGCCGCCCCGGTGGCGCAGTGGTCTAAGCGATGGCCTCTGATCATTCGTCCGAAAGGGGTCCGGGTTCGAATCCCGGTGAGGCATGGATGTTGTGTTTGTCTTACGGCACTGGCTCTCTCCCTTCCCTGGAACCAGTTACCCTAAATTAGGGACTGGTGACTGCTTATAGCCCATTGAGTTGCTCACGGTAGTCGTTAAACCTCCAATAAAAAAAATAATAATAATTCCTCATGGAGAAATCACTAACAAAAAAGTTGAAATTTTTCAGATAACTAGAAATGTATAGTTCTATCTGACCCAAGAATTTCCCCAGTCCCTTTTAAGAACACTAATATCTGCACAAAAGGAATACACAATTACACCACTTTGCTCACAACTCATTTAGCAAGGAAACTAGAATTATATGGAAAATGTGTGTTCTTACACCTCAAAAATAATTTCTCCAACGGAATACCTAAAAGTAGAACTATAGTCTCCACATATGGAGAAGCAAGATAGTGGGACAGCTAGACAAAGCAACAACATTAACAAATCACTTCTCATGCATGTACAAGGGGAGTTCAGAAAGTAATGCCAACGTGCAGGTACAGTTCAGTATCTTGCCCTTGAAGCAGAGCCAAACTTTTTGGTTGTTGTTTTTGTTTGAGGGTTTAACGATCACCTTCAGCAACTCAATGGGCTATAAGCAGGGGCGGATTGGCGGTCGCAAAAGGGCACGGGAATTTTTTTGCAAATGGGCCCGTTCAGTTGTAGTTCTGCAGTTCTATTGTATCACAACTGAAAATCACTCTTTTTATTTAAGAAACAAAACCAAAAAGTGCAGTTGCTCTGGAAACAGTGGCAAGTATAGTACGGGGGGGCGCCCCGGTGGCGCAGTGGTCTAAGGCGCTGGCCTATGATCATTCGTCCGTAAGGGGTCCGGGTTCGAATCCCGGTGAGGCATGGATGTTGTGTTTGTCTTACGGCACTGGCTCTCTCCCTTCCCTGGAACCAGTGACCCTAAATTAGGGACGGGCGACTGCTTATAGCCCATTGAGTTGCTCACGGTGGTCGTTAAACCTCCAATAAAAAAAAAAAAGTATACCCGTCATCCTTAAATTGAAGTGGGTGTTGCGGAAATTTTTTCATCAGCCCATGCCTAGATTTTACGGCAGAAAAACTGTACTACAATTTTTCTGTTGTGGACAATCACAGAAATTTCAAGTTATTAAAATATCATGGCAAACTCACTTAATCGACGTGGAAAAAGCGAATAACCAGGTTTAAATCACTAGTTTAGTTAGTTATGTATGTAATTGCGCTGGAGAAGCTTCTAATTTTGGACACACTCAATATTTATATTTGTTTAAAATTTTCTCTTAAGAACGCCGAAGTAAGAACATTAATTTTTTTTAATTGCTTATATAGCCTTTTCATGTTTGACAGATTGTAAAATAATCTTGATTTTACCTTGGAGCTTCCAGTTCTTAAATTTTCCACGAAGTGTGCTGAAATTCCAGCAAATATTTGAGAGAGAACTTCTACTACCAAAATTATGTTGGCGTTGTACAAAAAATCCTTTCGCACAAGACATTTTTTAATTTAAATAAATGAAAAAAATACAGAACTTTTACACTGTAACATTTTCTATTTGTACTGCATTTTTTGTAATTTTTCTATTGTGGACAATCACACTTAGAAATTTAAAGATTTTTAAATATTGTGGCGAATAGATTCTTCATTTAGTGATCATACACTGACGGAACAAAAAATCCCAACGCCAAGAAAGGGTTGTGTTAGATAAACGACAGTTGGCAGGCGGTGAGAGTACATCTGTAAGATGACGTCTATGCAAATTTCGCGCTCGGCGCATATGTGTGGCGCTAGTAGCGCCTCTCGGAACATGCAAAGCAGGTTTGCTGTAAATACGCGCTGTAACGTTCGTGAGCGTTAGTTATCGTTGAGATTCGACGTAGGGTGTTGATGTTAGTCAAGAAGGCCCTTAAGAAGACGAAGAAGCCATTATCAACAGCTCACGGAGTTTGAACGAGGTCGTGTAATAGGGCTACGAGAAGGTGGATTTTCTTTCCGAAATATTGCCGAACGACTTGGCAGGAATGTAGCCACTGTGCATGATTGTTGGCAGCGGTGGTCAAGGGAAGGTACTGCCTCAAGAAGACCGGGTTCCGGCCGGCCACGTGGCACTACTGAGAGGGAAGAGCGCCGTGTACGGCTTATGGCCGTGGCGCATCGTACTGCGTCTGCGGCAGCAATTCAAGCTGCAGTTGCCACCACAGTGACACAACGAACTGTTACAAATCGGTTACTTGAAGGACAGCTCCGAGCCAGTCGCCCTGTAGCGTGCATTCCACTTACTCCAAACCACTGCCGTTTGCGACGTCAGTGGTGTCAAGCTAGAGCTCATTGGAGAACGGAGTGGAGATCTGTTGTTTTTTTTTTTTTTTTGATTGGAGGTTTAACGACCACCGTGAGCAACTCAATGGGCTATAAGCAGTCGCCCGTCCCTAATTTAGGGTAACTGGTTCCAGGGAAGGGAGAGAGCCAGTGCCGTAAGACAAACACAACATCCATGCCTCACCGGGATTCGAACCCGGACCCCGTTCGGACGAATGATCAGAGGCCATCGCTTAGACCACTGCGCCACCGGGGCGGCTTGTGTTTTCTGATGAAAGCCGGTTCTGCCTGGGTGCCAGTGATGGCCGTGTGTTGGTTAGAAGGCCAGGTGAGCGCCTGCAACCAACCTGTCTGCGGCCGAGACACACTGGACCTACACCTGGAGTTATGGTCTGGGGAGCAATTTCCTATGACAGCAGGAGCACTCTCGTGGTTATCCCACGCACCCTGACGGCACAGTTGTACGTCGGTCTGGTGATTCAACCTGTTGTGCTGCCATTCATGAACAGCATTCCAGGGGGTGTTTTCCAACAGGATAACGCTCGCCCGCATACCGCTGTTGTAACCCAACATGCTCTACAGAGTGTCGACATGTTGCCGTGGCCTGCTAGATCACCAGATCTTTCACCAATCGAGCACGTATGGGACATCATTGGACGACAACTCCAGCGTCACCCCCAACCAGTATTAACCGTCTCTGTGTTGACCGACCAAGTGCAACAGGCATGGAACTCCATCAAACAAACTGACATCCAGCACCTGTACGACACAATGCATGAACGTTTGCGTGCTTGCATTCAACATTTTGGCGGTCACACCGGTTATTAATGTACCAGCATTTCACATTTAAAATGGCTCTTCTCGCGCTTACATTAAGCTGTTATCTTGAAACCTTAATCGATTAAATATGTTACCTATACAAATGTATTGCCGCCATCTCATTCCTCTACAAGCCCGGTGGCGCAGTGGTCTAAGGCGCTGGCCTCTGATCATTCGTCCGTAAGGGATCCGGGTTCGAATCCCGGTCAGGCATGGGTGTTGTGTTTGTCTTACGGCACGCCCTTTCCTGGAACCAGTGACCCTAAATTAGGGACGGCGACTGCTTATAGCCCATTGAGTTGCTCACGGTGGTCGTTAAACCTCCAATCAAAAAAAAAAAAAATTCCTCTACAACTATTTTTTCGTGGTGTTGGGATTTTTTTTTCCGTCAGTGTATATTCGTATGTATTTCAATTACAAAATGTGCTTTTATGCTTCGGTTATATATTGTAAAGACACCTTACTAAATAATGTAAACAAAACATTTCCTACTTCATGTTGAAATGATATCACTATAAGCCTTCATCTGCAGCATTTGTCAGTTATCACAAGGAGCATAAGCTGCGTAGGTGGAACATTTCAAGGGAAAGGGATCGTATACATCCCCGCAAATAGTCTTACAGTTATTTCAAAATAAGTTCTTGATATTGTTAGCTTTCACTCTGAATTCTGTGTTGTCATACAGTGATAGTACATCCCATAATGACCATTATCTAGCATTGTTCTGCTACTTTATCAAACATGGGCGAGTATTTTTTTTTTTTTTTTTTGATTTGAAGGTTTAACGACCACTGTGAGCAACTCAATGGGCTATAAGCAGTCGCCCGTCCCTAATTTAGGGTCACTGGCTCCAGGGAAGGGAGAGAGCCAGTGCCGTAAGACAAACACAACATCCAGCGAGTATTTTCACTACTTTAATTAAAGTAGTGAACAAAATTTAGCCCTGTTCAGCCCCCACCTTAATGCTGTTAACATACGTAGATTGTTGTGCCTCCCGATTTTTCTTGATGCCAGGCCCCTCGAAACGTTTCCAGATGAAATGAATGGTCAAAACTATAGAAATAGATAGACATCCCTTCCCTACTCCGCAGTTGAGAAAGACATCGATTAATTGCTCAGGGAGGAAGGAGTGGAAGTTTGGAAGAGGAGATTTTTTTTTAATTCGTTAACAGATTAATCATAGTTTTCGGGTTTGTTTGGGCCCGGGCTCTTTTTTTTTTTTTGGAGGTTTAACGACCACCGTGAGCAACTCAATGGGCTATAAGCAGTCGCCCGTCCCTAATTTAGGGTCACTGGTTCCAGGGAAGGGAGAGAACGAGTGCCGTAAGGCAAACATAACATCCATGCCTCACCGGGATTCGAACCCGGACCCCTTACGGACGAATGATCATAGGCCAGCGCCTTAGACCACTGCGCCACCGGGCTCTATCTTGCAATATAAAATTCGGGCTCTGGGGGGGGGGCTATGGCTGACATACTTCCGGCTCAGAAGGGCTAGGGCTGACATACTTCAGGCTCTTAAAATTGAGCCCGAACTCAGCTCTTATGAGCACAGCACTGCCTCCTACAACCAACGGGAGTAAAATCAACTACCCCCCCCCTGGGAAGTATATAAAACATCTGGTACACATCCCCGCCCTCCCACAACATACATTCTCGTTCCTCAGCTACTAAGTGAACCCAGAAGTTTGCAAACACACATGGCCCATCTATTGTAGTTGGAATTCTAGCAGTTGCCTGGTGAGGGGATTTTTTTCCCTAATTCAAAATAGAAGCCCCCCTGCTTGTTATAATTACATTATGCGTATTTTGTTGATAAAAAAGTGTTGTGGTTCAGTTGTGTGTTCAAAACAACTGAACTGAAAACATTTTTAAGAAAGAGACAAAATATACGGAAGGGGGCCCACCGGGAAATGTCATGGTGTCCCAGTGGGCCAATCCGCCCCTGGCTATAAGCAGTCACCCGTCCTTAATTTAGGGAGAGGGCCAGTGCCATAAAACAAACATCCATGCCTCACCAGAATCCGGACTCATCTCAGACAAATAGAACCACTACACCACTGAAGTGGCTTTCCCAATTTGTTTGTTGTTCCATGACCTTCAGTTTACAATAAGGTAAGTCTTTACAAACATTGGTTTGTTCTGTATTCAGGTCAAAATGAATTACTCGTTTTCATTGAAATGCACAAAACAAGCAGTTATGAAGTTTTTGACATGTGAAAATCACTCCCCTCAGAATTCGCTGGTGATTATTTGCTTTTTATGTTGAAGATACTGTGGAGTAAGTACTGTGTGTTGTTGGGCAAAGTGACAGAAATTTGGACTTCAATGACCAATGGCAGTCTCTGGAAGGTGTGTCGCTATAACTCAACATTTGAACAGGCAAAACGTCAATGAACGTATTAAAAAAAAAATCCATGATTCGGCCAGAGTGCCATAGTAGAAAAGTTAAACATTGGTTTCACTCATGTCAGTGAGATGATTGCAGATCTGGGTTACAGGAATATCTGCACTAGACGAGTGCTGTGTCATCTTACTTTTGAAAGGAAGATATCAAGACTGAATAAATATCAATGCTTACCTGCTTATTAAGAATGCAATGACTATGACTTTCTGTACACCACTGTTCTGGGTGACAGGGTTGGGTGCATCACTACAAGCTGCAAATGAAAAATCTTGTTACTTCACTATTGCCACCCTATTTCTTTCAGAAAATGCATGCTCGTCATTTTCTGGGTCTATAGTCGCATCATTCACCATGAGTAAATGATCAAAAATATGAAAACAGACTAATACTTATGTGAACACCCAAAAGATGTTGAAACAAAGAATCAGTCATGTTAGTTAGGGCAGAAAGCTCATTCTTCATCATTCTTCAACACAATAACACCACAACAGTGCTGCCACACTGGTGCAGCATTATTTTCCACAAGAAGCTGAACCACAAGGAGGGTGGAACCATTTACCTACTTGTGCAAATCCACAAGCTCGATGCTTGAAGAGAATAATCTTGAACTCTTGTGTTTACACCCCAGAAGAATTTTTAAATGGAACACTACCACAGGTTTAATTTAAAAATATGCAAAAGATATTCAAAATTGGAATGGAATTCAATCAAGTGGCTTTTGCCCTTTTCCATCCACATGGTTCTGAGAGTCATCCTTTTTTTTTTTTTGTCATGATGAGTATAAAGATTAAGGTGTAGACCACACCAGACCACAACCATCACACCAGGCCACAACCACTCAGGCATGGCTTGAAAAACACTCATCTGAGTTTGGAACCGATGCCCCCCCACCCACAGGTCCCGGATTTAAACCCTGTAGAAGCTCTCTGAGATGGCATGTAGGGGAACATCATATCCGTGGATCCTGGATGGACCAACGTCTCGGGCAGAGTTGTGAATAATGCTGCAACAGGCATGGCTGGCATTACCTCCAGAAACTCTCCGACATCTGGTGGAGTCAATGCCCTGGTGTGCACACAGGCTGTTATTCGCACTACAGGAGGATCAAAACGCTATTAGGCAGGTATCTCTAATGTTTTGCCCATTGGATTGGGGGGGGGGTTAATGACCACTGTGAGCAATTCCATTGGGCTATAAGCAGTCATCCATCCCTAATTTAGGGTCACTGGTTCCAGGGAACGGAGAGAGCCAGTGCCTTAAGATAAACACAACATCCATGCTTCATGGGATTCGAACGTGGACCCATTTTGGACAAATGATCAGTAGCCATCACTTAGACCACTACGCCACTGGGGCGGCATTTTGTCCATTGAATTATGTACATTAAAAGAAAACTAAATAGTTAAAAAAAAAAAAAGTTAAGACGAAAGGGAAAATTTTACATTCTGTAAATTGTCTTCTCGGAAACAAATCAGGGAGTGATTTCCATAGAAATGTTTTGTGGAAATGATTGTCAAAAACAACTAATTCAGAAACCAAATTTAAAGAAAGTAATGCAACAGATATGGAGTTAATAAAATAGGTTTATTCATGAAGAAACTTTTCATACTAAAGTTACTTCAATAAAAATTGCTTGTTCCATAGACACATATTTTTCAAAAGCAAAGATATATTTAACCTTATCAGGTTTTTAAAAGATTATAAAAACATACCATTTGTGTTTCATATACAATGTTGATTGATCTTCATGGTAAACAGAAGACACTGCCACACTTTATATACAAGCTGCACAGAATTATCCATGCGCTGAAAAATTCAGCGGTGTGTGTGTGTATATATATATACATACATACGTTACGTTCAACAGTAATGAAGTTAGTATGGAAATGTATATATACAGGTGCTATAAGGAATATATATATGAATAAAGTGCAAAAAGTTTAGTTAAAGCACATCACAAAAATAAAATAAAATTATTATACTCTTAACTAACATGTGTCAACACACTTCGATGTGGTTCTAATCAGAGTACTTTCTTTCTTTCATATCTTGAAAACAATATTAACACAAAAATTACAATGAACAGCATCTTCATTTGTTTGAATGAGCTCCTTGCCCATAAAAATGTCACAACTTGTTCACATAGTCATGAAAGCAATGGAAATGCGAATTTTTGAAATCAAATTTCGATTCTAATACTTTAAATATGAAAAAAATTGCTACAATATATACAAAAATTTAAACAGAATATAGAAAAATTAAAGTTATTTTACAGAATGCTGCAACTCTCAAATTGAACAATAGCTTTACATATGTCTTTATATTATTTGTGCACAGTTAGTTCCAGCACTGATTGTCCTTCCTCTCACACACACACACACACTCCGTTTTTAGAACTCAGAAGTGATTAAATAAAAAAACACACACAAATGTCAAAATACCATACTTTAAATGACCACCTAAAACATGACATTCCATAAGGATGACCTTCAACACTTTTAATGCTAATGACCTTTTGTACTTCACAGTAATTTTTTTTTTTTTTTTTTTTACTCTTTTACACATTCCTATTGAGTTGGCCAAAAAGTCACTGCATTATTTTCACATAGATGGCAAAACATGTCTTGAAATGTAACTAACATCATTGCAAACCGCATCCATTATGTAACATGACAGCTGACAGTTCAAGCTTGTTTTAGGAACAGAAAGTACACGATTTTGCTAACAAGTGTTTGTTTGGTGTCGATTTCAAAATGGACAATCAAAAAGAACATTTTCGTCATATTTTGCTGCATTACTTTCGAAAAGGAAAAAACGCTGTGCAAGCTCATAAAAAGTTAATTGATGTGTATGGTAAAGATGCCTTAAAACTACGACAGTGTCAGAATTGGTTTACGAAATTTCGGTCTGGAGATTTTGATGTGAAAGATGCACCACGCTCAGGAAGGCCAATCGAAGTTGATGGCGAAAAAATAAAGGCATTGATCGAATCCAATCAGCGTTTAACTACACAGGAGATTGCTGAAAATCTGAACATATTGAAACTGAGTGTTGAAAACTATTTAAAGCAACTGGGATACATTAGTAAGCTTGATATGTGGGTACCACATGAGCTCAAAGAAATTCATCTCACTAAGCGCATTGACATCTGCGATTCGCTTTTGAAACGTGAAGAAACAATCCATTTTTGAAACGTATGATAACAGGCGATGAAAAATGGATCATCTACAACAATGCCGAATGAAAAAGATTGTGGAGCAAGCGTGATGAACCTGCTCAAAGCAATTCAAAAGCAGTATGCACCAAAGGAAGGTTATGCTGTTAGTCTGGTGGGATTTCAAAGGTATTGTGTATTTTGAATTGCTTCCAAGAAACCAAACCATTAATTCAGAGGTGTACTGTCATCATCTGGATAAAGTGATGCAGTCAAACACAAGCGTCCAGAATTAGTGAATCGCAAAGGCGCTGTGTTTCATCTTGGTAACGCAAGAGTACATACAAGTTTGGTCACAAGTCAAAAATTGTTGCAGCTTGGATGTGATGTGTTACCACATCCACCATATTCGCCATACCTGGCACCATCAGACTACCATTTGTTTTGTTCATTGCAAAACGCCTTGAATGGTAAAATCTTCACTGCTGATGAGGCTATCAAACTGTTCTTGGAACTGTTTTTTGCTGAAAAAAACAAAAACGTTTTTGAGCACGGAATCATGAACTTGCCAGCGAGATGGAAAAAGGTCATCGAACAAAATGGACAATATGTTGTTGACTAAAGTGTTTGTTTCCCATTCAAAATTTGCCTTTCATTTACACAGGAAAACAACGCAATTACTTTCTGGCCAACCCAATACATTTGACCCCCCCCTTGATTTTTGCGACCGCCCCTTAACTTTCTTTCCTGCCACATGAGCTAAAAAATTATCTAAGTTAGCAGTCGATCACTTATTCTTTCTACATGGCAGAAACCCTCAACCACTCTTCACCCTACTGACAACAACATTTTGCATCACATGACATACCTTCAACAAATCCTCAGATGATCAAAAATCTGCCCACAGTTCCGCACATAAATTACTCATTTCTTTTCATCAGTTCTCATGTTTCACTGCCATATGTCAAAGTAGGAAAAATTACACTTTCATACACAGCCACCTGAGAACCTTTTTGACAAATCTGTGAAATCCTTTTAACATGACTTTCGAAGCTGAATTCACTCACTCACAAATTTCACCACCTAATATGTATTGTCTGCCAAATGGGCTACTTAAATAAACATATGGTGGCACAGCAAAAATTATGGAGGGGGGGGGGGCACAAGATATATAGTTTGTGCTCCCTGGGAAATAAAGCATGGCTAAGAAAGAGGTTTCGGGAAGTGACTTATCAGTAAGCACTTGCATAAGAAAATTACGTTCCATTTCTATATTGAATATATTCTGAGAGTTTATTCAAAACAAATTTAATTTCATATCAGAGTGTGGTTTTAAAAGCATTACCTCTAACTCAGATCAGTTGGTTGATTTGTGCTTATTGGGCAATAGCCTCAATGGGCCAAAGATCGCCAAGTCCAGTGATTTAAAATAGCAACTAAAACAATATCAAAAGCTAAACAATGATGTCATAAAACAGAACAACAAACAGCTAGCCTGATTAAGCAGGCAAAAAAAAAAAAAAAAAAAAAAAAAAAAAAGATCAAATGCTATGAATCAGCACCAGGCAAAACAAGAGGCACCAAAAATGCATAACACCTAACAAAGCGGCAAATAAAAAACAAAAACAGGAAACTTAACTTTATCCGTATCCAGTTTCCCATGCAGAGATACAATTTATGCATGTAAAATGCTTTGCAAAAACTAATTCTGAAGAAGCATGAAAAAGCTCCGATACAAATTAGAACACTGATTACTATATTCAATGCTGAAACAAATGTAAAATTTATATGCTGAAGCATCACACACACACACACACACATACAATCATTAAAAGAATAAATTACTCTACTTTTAAACATGAGTTGAAAGATAGGGGAAAAAATACTAACATAAAATGAAAGTTATTTAAAGAAAATACTAATTGATCTTAAAAGTGATATCAATTAATAGATGGCATCATGCTACTAACCGACTTCTGTCGACACATGCGTAATAGCAATGAAGACCATACTCTTATTTCACTTAGTCGAAAAGAGCTCACTTTGAATTAAGAGACAGCAGCTACTACAGACTAAGCACTGAGTTGCTTCTGCCTGAGCATGACGACTGTGTCCTTGAAAGTATTCAAGTTGTAATTAGGTTTGAAGTCATCCTTTCTGTTGGCTTTAAACTTATTTTTAATGTTCAAAATTAGTAGCTTAGTGTTTTTAATCATTCAAAGTATCTCAGTCCTTCTCAATAATATTTTGATTTGATGGTATTTTTATTTAATTTTACCTTGCAAATATCATTATTTTTAGTCGTAAGTGTAAAGTTAAAAGATTTACTGAGGGAGGGTTCGCCTTCAGAGCTCAAACGTACAAGATATGTTTTTAAGATAGGTAAGTTCAAACCTATCATTTTAAGTCCTAAATAGTGTTAAATTGTATTCCATCTACTAATCGTTATTCAGATTCTTATCTAAAATCTGGACTGCTTTTTTCTTTTCTTTTATATAAACTGCTGAAGTTTTATGAATATTCAAGCGGTATTTTTATGGAAACTTTTGACTTAAAAGTTAGCCTTCATGACAGAAAAATATAAGCTCTTTTTGAAAGGGAAGCCACCGAAGATCATCTGTGACTAAGACATTTAATCATCTAAAGCACTTCCAGTTCAATCCTAATGTCCTCGCACTGTGCAAAAAGTTTTGTTTTAGTTGCAAAACTTGTTGCAATAAATTATGTCTACTTTACGCAAGCATAGGCAGAATAAAAAATTTCAATAAGTTATATAAAAAAAAATCTAATTTCTGGGTAAAAATATCTCAGAAATACTTTTAAAACACATGACAGTCCTTCAAGATCATGCACAATGTTTTCCAAAAACAGTTAATTACATCACAGAACCTATATCTACACTATATTGACAAAAGTCACCGGACACTCCTTCAAAAGCAAATGAACGAATCTGCTGACAGTATAAAAACAAGCCTGCAGCTGACTGTGATCATATCGCACTGTGAGGTTGAGTGAAAATGTCGTGGTGGGAGAGAACTGACTTTGAAAAAGGAAAGATTTCTGGGTGTTATATTAGTGGGTTGTCCACAAGAGAAACAGAGAGGCGTTTAAACATATTCAAGTAAACTGTTTTGGATGTACTGAATAAGTGGAAGACACATGGCGTGCATGAAGCAGCAAAACGTACCGGCACACCAAAGAAAATCAGTGATAAAGGACGTTAAAGCCTCAGGAGAGTCGTTACAGCTAATTGACGGAGTACCGCACAAGACCTCAGTGTACAAGTGAGTAAAAATGCTTGAACCTTGGTATGTACACATACCATTTGCCCAGAACTTCATTCCATGGGTTACTGTGGTTGTGCTGCTGCTCATAAGCCTTTCATCTCCACTCGGAATGCTACTCGTTCTTTAGCATGGTGTAAAGAACACTTATCAAGGACCGTAGATCAATGGAAACAGGTCCTATGGACTGAAGAATCTAGATACACGATCCATCCGTCTGATGGCTGTAAGTGGGCATGGCGGCAGTAGGGGGAACGCTATTTACTACAGTGTACTGTTTCTACGGTCAAGTTTGCAGTTGGCAGTGTACTCGTGTGGGGGTGTTTTTCATGGTATGGTCCCGGCCCATTGGTTATCGTGGACAAACCTGTTAACCAGCACGTCTGCTTTGTTATTCTGGACAATTATGCCCTACCAACTCTGTGGCAATACTATGGAACCAAGCCTTGTTGGTACTAGCAGGATAATGCACCAAGCCATAAAGCAAGGACTGTTATGGCATGGTTTGACGATAATTGCATTTCGTGTGGACTGGCCGGCACAGAGCCCTGATCTTAATCCCAAAGAGCACCTATGGGATGAATCAGAGTGCTGCATAAGAAGTTTGGAACCAAGGCCTACTACTAAGCAACAGTTGGCTGCAGCATTATGTACTGAATGGAAGCGCATACCTACAGCTGTGTTCCAAAACCTTGTCCAAAGCATCTCTCGAAGGGTCAGTGCATGCATTTAGGCCAAAGGTGGACCGACACCATACTAATGTATGTCAATAAATGCTATGCTGTGTTTCTCTTCTAGGTGTCCAGTGACTTTTATGAATACAGTGTATGTTAATTATATCATAGAACCTACATTTGTTGAATTGTCATAGAAGTTTCTATTAAACAACAGTTAGCCACAGACTGAAATGGTTTGTTAAAATGAGTATATTGCAAATGACAAGAGAGTGGTGTTGCTTTTACAAGAACAAATTTCACAGAAAATTTATAAGGAATGGGAGTGAAAGGTTATCATTAGATGACACTTGCTGCTTAAAGAATGTTGACATGGGGAGAGTTGAGAAACCTTTAACCTTTTCTGAGAGGAGCTTGCCCATTACTAAACAACTAGTAGTTGCCTAGCTAAGTCAGCATTTCCCAAAGGAATTGTATCACATTACATGAGTGGTTAAACTTATCCGCATTGCAAATGAGTGTAATCACCAAACAGAATTTGCTGCTATGATCTCCAAACCACCAGTGAGAGAAAAAGTCATGCAGTCAGCTGGTGCTACAAATCTTCAAGAAATATTTGAAGCTTAGTTCAGTTGAGCTAATAATGTGTACTGATTTGACATAGGAATGAAATTTACATAGCACCTCTTACATGTTCAACAAATTAGGAGATGATCATTCAAATTGCACAGAAAATTTTCTCTACACGTGAAACGTTTTTCCGTACTATAAAATTACTTGCGTTGTGACACATTTCCAACTTTAGTAACAACATCATTCCAATCTTTTTGGCATCCCCATGGGCAATAACTGCCCTTCTGTGTCTCTCCCATCGCTATACCTCTGAGTACACAAATTCATTCACGATTAATATTAAATTATATCACATGGGTGATGAAACCTTTCAGTGCTTCCAAGAAGTGAGGACACAACTGAAGCTTCAGGGACAGCAACTCGTGGCAAGGTATGAACTTTTTAAAACTTTCAAAATTTCTTTAGATGTCTACTTGCTGTGGTGAAGCATATTTGAAATGTAAGTCATGTAGAAGGCCATCAATGGGCTGCCCTTAACAGCTTGGTTGAATATAACGCGAAGAACAGAAAATTCAGTAACGAAGATTACAGCTATACAAACTACTTGCCCACGTAAAACTTGCATTTCATTGTCTCATGAAATAGAGCAGATGTTCTTATATTCATTCATGTGGTCTAACTCAGTACTAGGACCTTGGATGTAGTCCTTGCTCAGATACTATGACTTGAGTTTTTTCCCCTTATTTACACTCAGTTTCAATTTCATACATACTTCATTAGTGCAAATATTAACCACCAATGAAATTAGTACTGCACAAGAAAAGAGAAAAAACCTTGGAAAAAAGTGCTGTCAAACTAAAAACAAAGCTGTACATGCTTCAGTTAAGCATTGATCACTATATCCAAAAACCTCCCAGAGGTCAGTTAAAGATAAATAAAATGTACATAACAGCCCCGTTATAGATATGCCATGTCTTTTTAATTACATCATGTCACTTTTCACAATTTTATGTGCTTAGAGTATAAATGCATCGAATTTCAACATGCAGGTTTATAGTGCACTGCTGATTATCCAAGTTAACCTGATTATGAGTAACCCACATAAGGAAAAATCCACATACAAATATCAGCAAACATGTATACAGCATACTTCTTGAAAACATTAATATACAACGTTACATGTAATTATTTATGTTTCACAAGAAAGTATACTCTCTTTTGCATTAATTTTCAAGTCACCACAGTAAATTCTCAACTCACTTTTTAAAATGACATCTTGCTGCTACATATATAAACGCACATATAGTGCTGACGTTCATCAAGGACTCTAGTTAAACACAATTAATATATTTTTTAATTCCTTTAAAACTGTAAAAATACTTCAATTAAAACAATTTTTTAATATCACATCATAAAAAAATGTGTGTGTGTTGAGAATGCTTCATGAACAAAATGAAAGGCCTAAACATCTTGAGGTTCAGCTGACACGAGTCAGGACCAAGGTGAAGTACAAACTGTTTTTATCATTTGATTTTAACATTTTTGTGTTTTAAACTGATAACGATTGTTTTTCTTTTTAACAACATAGCAAAGGTATTTGTACATATGTAGATACTTTAAAACTTAACCCTATGACAGTAGGCAATTCAATAATGAAGTTATGTAAATAGGTGAGTGGATGTAGTTGTACATTAGTAGTTTGAGTATTAGAACATTGTAAATTTCTTAAAATTGCTGTAATATAAAAAACTAATGTTTTTATTGAAGTTTAGCAGTTTAAAGGAATTAAGACAGTAACTGTGCTTCACTCAGGCCCTTGATGAATGTCAGTGCTGTACGTACATTTATATATGAAGCAGCGAGATGTCATTTTAAAATGTGAGTTTAGAATTTACTTTGGCAACTTCAAAATTTATGTATACATGTTTAAAAGAAATAATATAATTACTGTGAAAATGAAATGATTAAGGGCATATAGTACATAGTTCCTTTCTGCAGGTATGAATAATATACACTGCCGGACAAGTGCTAAGGACGGATGACAATAGCAACGATAGCAACCATAAAATGGAAGGCAGGAAAATGTGGAAATTAGCATAAGTGCGGGATACAGTAAGACGTGTCGTGCGTATGCAATTTTGGATTGCCGAACTGATATAAAGGATTTGACGCGTATTGACCGTTGTTGTTCAAACGCAAAGTTGAAAGGGAAAGAATCAATTGACGAACTTGCAATTTTCAGTATGTCTTCCCGACATCACCCAGATGATTTTACGCGTGGCCGTATTATTGGCAAGATTGAAGAAGGGCGAAAAATAACAGATGTTGCCAGGGAGTTCGACATCAGCCACAGTGTTGTTTAAAGGCTTTGGAAATCATTTCAAACAAATGGAGAGTGTAGCAAACGTCACGGGGAGGTCGTGTTCGCAGTACGACACCTGCAGAAGATCGGTACACAGTGCTATCAACAATAAGACACCTGCGCAGCACAGCTAGTGAGGTAGCAAATCAGTTTATGGCTGCTACTGGCAAGCGGATCTCCCGAAAAACTGTCGCCAGACGTTTGCATGAAGGAGGACTATACGCCCGCCGTCCTGTTGTGTGCATCCCATTGTCCAGACGTCAACGTACCGCCCGTTTGCAATGGTGCCATCAACATCGCAATTGGACTGATAACGACTGGTCTGCTGTCCTCTTCTCAGATGAGAGTAGATACAGTCTATCGTCTGATTGTCGACGACAACTGATCTGGCGTGATAGTGGTACTGCATATTGTCCAGCAAACATACAGGAAAGGGACCGATATCCGACATGTAGTGTCATGGTATCGGCTGGCATCATGATCAATGGCCGTACGTCCCTCTATGTGCTTCCAACTGGGACTATGACTGGCCAACGATACATTAATGATGTTCTGCTACCTCATGTTCGCATGTTCCGTGGTGCTGTCGGTGATAGATTCATTTTCATGGATGACAACGCAACATGTCATCGAACAGTCACTGTCCAGGAGTGTCTTGAGAGCGAGGATATTCAACGCCTCGTATGGCCAGCACGTTCTCCAGATCTGAATCCCATTGAAAATGTGTGGGATGCTTTGGGGAGGAGTCTTGCTGGTCGCCAATGCCCTCCAATAAACAAGGACACTCTCATCTGTGCACTGACAGAGCAATGGGATAAATTACCCCAACAGCTGCTTGATAATGTTGTGCAAAGCATGACACGATGTGTGGAATCTTGCATCGCCCTCCATGGTGGCCATATCCCGTATTGACATCTTACGCCGGAACGCCTGCGGACGGTAATAGCATTTTTTTCACATTTACGTATTCTGCACAAAATGGCCTGTTTGTCCTTTGAACACGTTCCAAAGCCTTCTGGATTTCAGAGCACAATAAATTGTCTTTCTTGTAATGTCCTGGCATTCTGACATTTTATTTCACTTGGCATCCAACCACACTTACTTTTTTATGCGCTATATAGCCGTTTATGATCCATCCTTAGCAATTGTCCAGCAGTGTATTAGTATTTTGCAAATCTATGATCCCTAATTTAATGTTTTTTTGCTCATTATACTGAATTAATTACTCAGCTGTTTTCAGATATTACAGCAGCAATCTGTTACAAAACAATATTAAACAATTTAACTGACCCAGTTAAATTAAGCATTCCAAATTTTTTAAACAAAGCAAGCTGATCATTAAACTCTCTTCCTGATTCTCTACAGACAGACAGATACCCACCCACCCACACGTTGTCCAAGGTACATGTAGGTTTTTGTTACTTCCAGATTTGCCCAGTCCACTTTCAAGTATTCCGTTTTTGTAAAAGCACTGTATATCAATTTTGAACTTAGAGGAAACAAAATTTATGTACAAAACCGTAAGATTTGGAAGTTGATGTGGCAAATCTAGAAGTAACTGATGCCATTTACCTTGGACAACAGATATCAAGCAAGGGTTACATAGAAGAAATATTCAGGCATATAAAACTTGGATAGCTTTAAGAACAAACAGTACAATTTTCCAAAGCAATTTACTATTATGCCCTAAAAGAAAAGTATTTAATCTATGCATCCTTTCTTGTTTTTATTTATGTATCAGAGGCATGGATTTCAACAGTTTTTTTTTTTTTTTTTTTTTTTTTTCAAATAGCGGTTTAACGACTATGGTGAGCAACTTGATGGGCTATATAGGCAGTCGCCTATCCCTAATTTAGGGCCACTGGTTCCAGGGAAGGGAGAGAGCCAGTGCCATAATGCAAACAACATCCATGCATTATTAAGATTAGAACCCAGACCCAGAAGCCAGCGCTTATATATGGATTGTTCAATAAGTAATGAGACTTTGGCTGGAGTGCGTTTGCACTTACTAAATTTTGTTAATGGGTGGCGCTAGCATACAGGCAATTTAAAGGCTATTCAACTGCATTGTAGCTTGTTTGTTATGGAAGCTATGTAACATGCTGGACTAATTTTGTTCTCTTGTAGGAGACGGATATGTCCAAAGTTGCTCAACGTGCTGAAATTCAGTTTTTGAAAGCAGAGAAAACGCCACCATTTCACAGACGAATGAAGGCGGTGTAGATTCACAGACGAGCGAAGGCAGTGTACGGGCTGGCTTGTCTTCCACGTAATGCTGTAATGCGGTGGTGCCAGCTCTTTAGTGGTGAATGAACAAGCACTGCAGACCAGCAAAGACCAGGAGCACCACGTCATGCTGTTTCAGCGACAACAATTGCAAAGTGTGGATGCTGCTGTGAAGGCCAGACGAAGAATTGCGATCCGAGAACTGGCGAACAGTGGAGGTGTGAGCATCAGAACTGTGGATACGATCATGCATTCACACCTTGAATACTGTAAGGTCTGTGCCAAGTAAGTATGCTGAAACGTTGTTTTTTTGTGTGTGTGATTGGTGGTTTAATGACCACCATGAGCGACTCAGTGGGCTATAAGCAGTCCCTAAATTAAGAACCAGCAAGACAAACACAACTTCCATGTCTCACTGGGATTCGAGCCAGGACTCATCTCAGATGAATGATCAGAAACCATTGCTTAGGCCATTGTGTTGCTGGGGCAGCTGAAACATCTGTCCGATGAACAGATGAATCAACAAAAGACTATAGTTACAGCATCTGTTCCACTAATATGAGGAAGGTGAAGATTTCCTGCTATGCATTATTGCTGGGGATGAAAGCTGGTGCCATCATTTCGAGCCAGAGTCGAAACGTCAGAGCATGCTTTGGAAACATGCATCATCGCCACCGCCGAGGAATCATGGTCCACCATTTCCGCAGGCAAGGTGATGTTAACCCTGTTCTTTAACCATTGAGGGCCATTGCTTCTTGAGTGGCAACCCAAAAGGATCAACCATCAATGCTGAACGATTTCAATTCAGATGATCATGTGCGTGAAGCTGTAGATAACTGGTTGCAGCAGCCTGCCTCTTTCTATGCCACAGGAATACAAGGACTTGTGCAACGATGGGATGGCTATCTAAATGCTGGTGGCTATTGTTTGTAGTTATGTCATGTTTTGACTCTTCCAGGCAGAAAATCTCACTACTTATTGAACAACCCTTATACCATTGCACCACCTGGGTGGGTAAAGATATTAAGCAGCTGCACACAACTCAAAGAAGCGTGCATATAACCAGGAAAGATAGGAAGAGAAATACATGGATCAGGGAAATAACACGAGTTGATTGCATCGTGATCAAAGTAAAGTTCCTCAAATGGCAATGGACTGGACATATTACTAGAAGTGACCAATGTTAGACAACTGAAATACTAGATTGGTTACCAAAGAGACAATAAAAAAAAATAAAAAAAATATGTAGGAGATGGGTGGATGAGATTCGAAAGCATGCTGGAGTGACTTGGAAGAGACGGCTCAAAGCAGAAAGTTATGGAAAGACTTGGTGAGAGCACCTCACAGTGGATTGATAATGGTGGAGGATATCATCATCATCATCATCATTGTCAACCATTATCAATCCACTGCTGGACGAAGGTCTCCCCAAGTTTCCTCCACAACGGTCTGTCTTGTGCCAGTCTCCTCCATGTCACTCCTGCATATTTACGAATTTCATCCACCCATCTCCCATGTGGTCTTTTTCTGGGTCTTTTCCTGTCCCTTGGAATCCAATCTAAAATTTCGGCTGTCCATCTATGGTCTGTCCTTCTGGCAGTATGTCCAGCCCATTGCCATTTCAGGGATTTAACTCTGATCATGGAGGATATATATATACTGCAGAGCAAAGCTGAAAACAAAGGAAAAACTTTGAATTTAAAACTAAAGTTGCAAAATAACCTGAAGATCAAAACGAGCAACGCAGCAGTTATGAAAATTCAGAATTCACATTCCATTAAGAAGAGACCTAAGCAAAAATATTTTTGACGCATACCAAGTACAACATAGAAAAAGTTATGTATCTACCGGTGTGAGTAAAAAGAGATAAATAAAAATAAAATAAAACAACTGAATGTGGAAATTGTCGAGAATACTGAGCCTTGGCTTTATCAAGGACCAGCAAAAACTCTGCATTTTCTCACTTCTACAAAGACCTAGTTGGAAATGGGTTTCTGCAAAGCCATAGATGCAAGTAATTAGCCCACCAAAAATTTTTAAAATTATATATATATAAGTCATGACCTCCGCAGAGTTGTATGACCTAGCTCTAGTTTACAATTTAGCTTGCATCCATAACTTTTCTGGCCCGACCCATGCTCTTCATCTGTTACGATTAAACAGAAAGAAGAAGATTAAAGAAAACTCAAGTTGTGAGAGTGACATAATAATTAGAAATAATGTTCAGCAATAACGAAATGCCAAGTTCGCCTGAGAGAGAATTTAAACTGAATAGCAATGCAAAAGTTTTCCAAATTCTTACATTGCAATTAATAAAAGGAAATATTAATTATTTAAAACTCAGTCAGATTCTTGAAAGAAAACTTGATTCTAAAACCCCCTACTCCACAACTTCTGACAACACAAAAACGAGAATAAATTAAAGACAATAATTAACTAAAGAAATGCTTTGTGAAGGTTATATGACATAAACAATTAGTTGCAATATGTACAAAGTATTTCAGAAGTGCTTTAAGTGCATAATTAAGTAGTTATTAAGAACTTAACTACTTTGAAAACACAGCGCAAAGTACAAGAACTATGAAAGGCCAGCTGCTTGGCCTGAGTTTCCTAAAAACACGTGCAAAGTTACCAAGAAAAGAAAGAGTTAAAATCCGCAAAAAGTTAATGAGTCAAAAATATTTTTGCTTAGGTCTCTTCTTAATAGAATATATATATATATATAATAACTTTCAATATTTCATTTAAGGTGGCTCTTAACTGATTTGTATTGATAAAATGGCAACCATGCATTTTTGAGGGTGTTGCTTCTAAAACTACTTGCTGATTTTATGTGTTATTCCATTTCTTACCATGCTCAACTCTTTCATGTTACACTTTTACGGGGGGGGCACTCTGTCTCCACACAAGCATTACAACAGTGCGCACGCACGCACGCACACACACACACACACATATATATATATATATGAACCTTAGAAAAAAAGGCATTTGTTATGAGGCTGTGAACTCCAGTTAAACGTGAGGTAAGCTTAACCTGGACTGCCACAAAACAGAAGCTAAGAAGAGTTGTTCTAAGGGTTATCCTGTTATTCTTGGACAATGTTCAATCTTAAATTAGAAGGTCTAGAACTCTCAAGTGAATATTTTCTTAACACCAGTTTTAAATTTTTTTTAAACATATCCATATAATAATTGCCATTTGGATAATCAGTACTTTACTGTACCTGTTTTTGTACTTTGTTCACTTCTGAAACTGAAAAGCATGTTCATTCTAAAAAGTTAAGTATGAACAGAGTAGCAGAATGTAGATGTGCGCGGATAGTTTCCAAATTATTAACAGGTTTTGCAGATAGTTTTTGCTTGTAGATTAAATAAAAATAAAAAATTTATTTACAGCATTTAAAACACTTACTCAAGGCTTTTATTCAGATTAATATACTTAATTCTATTTTAACTTGAAGAACTTTCAATTATTTTTCATATCTGAGTTCTTTTGTTTTTACAGATATTTCTGGCCTTTAGATATTTTATCAGGGTCTGTTCTCAATGTATAGGAACTGTATCAAAAGTTTTGGTTACACAGAAAGAACTTAAATTGTATTGCCAGGTTCCTCTTGTAGTTGTTAGTTATTAAATTAAAATAATTTCCTTATGTATGTTGAAAGTCCAGTATTTCTGAATTAACTTGTTGAAAATGCTATTTATAATTTTTGAAAGTTCACTGATGGAACAGTTTTCCTGGATATATTTTCTTTCTTTAATTAGTATTTGTTTTTATGAGGTTCATAGTACAATATTTTAATATTTTGCCATAAAAGTACATTTCACACACATTGCAGCATATTCAATTGTAATGTACTTATTTTGTCCTCATTAGAATCTGTTATATTCTAATAATTATTGTTTTATTAATTCTTCTTTAAATTATTTTATTTTATTGTTATCATGGTTCATGCTTCACGTGTTTGCAGCCAGATATCTGTTTCAATGGTTGTGTATGTAGATACGTTTTATTTTTAAACAACTCTGGGTATGAACACTTAAAATCATCATAGAATGAAATGAACCTCTAGAAGACCTGAAATGCCCTGTAGCAATACACTACACATCCAAATAACATAATTCATGTGACAAACTATCAATTTTTACACAGTATACATCAATAAGCAAGATACTAATCACCAGAATAATATAACCACAGCTGCATGAGTTTACTTTTTGTGCACTGCATGCATGAAAAATCGTTAAAATCTCACTGAGGTACAGTACAAATTTATGTTGATTTTTTAATAACTGATTCCCTGTAACTTGGATGCTTCATTCTGGAAAATGCAAAATGAAAAAACTCTCTCATACAACACAAAAAAAAAAAAAAAAAAAAAAAAAAACAATAGCACCTAGGCTTTTTAAAAGTCACACCAAACAACATTCTCTATCCACATATCAAAATGAAAGTAATTGCACAATTATTAATTTTTATTTTGATCACACACATATATGTATATATATTGTATGTACATGTGTAATTAAAATGAAATATATACATTTAACAATTACAAAAACTGTTAGAGCTCAGAACAGTAAAACTATGCTACATATTAAACAATGATACAGGTTTCATACAGTATGTACAAAACTTTACAAGTATTTTGCATTATCTTTACGAAAAGCATACAGACTATTTGGGATAGAAAAAGAAAACTTGGTCTTTGGCCTCACACGACCAATTACTTTACTCAATTATTTTATACCCCACAATACACTAATCCTCAAATTGCATAGACTAAATCCAAGGTTTTTTGTGTACACAAGGATATATAAAACAACCCAAACACAGGAAACATCAAATAAAAAGCAACAAGACCATGTGATATAATCTGCCATTTATTCTTTCCATATGAGTATACTGATTTAACTGATAAAGCAGAAAAACAATAAATAATAGTGGCAAATATGAGCATTAAAACCGAATTGTGGTAAAGGCCGCAACTTCTCTGTTCTAAAATAACAAACAAAAAAACTGCCAACACAGATAAATATTTAAAACAAACAAATACACTATTTTAAAAACTAACCCACATTTAAAAAAAATAAAAAAGACTGCAACTAGTTCACAAGAATCTATTACGCTTTAATTTGAGCCAGAAATAGTTAAGTATCGCTAAGAAAGATGCATACACTGAACCTACATAAACAAGAAACAGAACATGAATTTTGATTGGAATATTTCTAATTCTGATTACTTCACAAACAAAGCACAACGAATTACCTTGTACGAAAAAAACCAACCTTAAGTGCTCTTCAAGCTGTGCAAAAGGAGCAGTTCACAAGTGATATCAATTCCCAGCTCAATTTCTCATAAATTCTATGTACAATGGTAATCCTTTTGCAGACACTTTTACTGACACTGCTCTTGAAAGCTGTCTACATGCCTTTCAATGTAAACAGTCTTTCATGTTTGTCAACCTCATGCTTTTCATAACAATACATAGAACAGAGCACCCAGCATGAATGTATGGGTCCAGAGCAGGGGGACGCAAACCTTTTTGAGAGTATGCACCCCAAAATTGGTAATAATCTTTAAAATAAATTCTCTTACGTGCTCATGGGAATTTTGAGCACACATAGTAAATTATCGTTTACGAACGACTTCTGTAAAAGAAAAAAAGAAGAAAAGAAAAAAAGAACCTGCTTCTGGTATCACTTTGCCCATCTATCTACGGACACCATCTCTAACTATTAGCCTGATTCAAAAAATTCTTTTTTTTTTTGCTTTGGGAAGCCTGAAATGTAAAAATATACTTACATTCTGTATTTCTTTCAATGCATAACTTCGCCACAAGAAGGTACTTGCACTTAGTTGAAGTAGTTTTAGGAAGAGTGTCTGACCCCTGGTCTAAAAGTGCCCTTAGAAATTGGAAGCTAGGAGATTTAAGTAAGACAACTCAATAGGAAAGAGAAACAAAAATTTAGAGACGGGGGAGAGAGCTGATCTCTGAAGTAAACTGCTGCACCAGTCTGAGGCAAAGGGGGAACCGGGAAGGGGAAACAACCGCCACAAGTGAGCCACCACCAGTACACCACAACCTGCCAGCCGTCGACACTACCAAACTCATGAAAACCACATCCGTGAACTGGAGCAGCAATCAGTACTCACTGTCTCACACCAACCTGAAAAAGAAGGGGAAGGGGTGGTTTGTCTAACACCCACCTAATGTTCATATGCTTATACTCCATCTGATCCAGTCTTCCATCTAAGGTCCAGGGAACAGTACTCAGCGGTGCTACCCTCCCACATGTCCTGGTCAGGGGAGGACAATGATTGCAGCCTTAGTTCTGGGATATCTAAAGGCTGGGATCGTAGTCAACAGCACCCCTAACAAGTTCATTAGGGTGGGCTGCCACTTTCCTGAAGAACTTTTGGCGAGTCTGGTGGAGATCTCATGTATCTTCTCAACTCCAAGTCTGTTCCTCAGGTTTTGAAGTGGGGTCCAGATGGGAGCCCCAGTGATCATATGGAGTGCTCGGCTCTGCACCCTCTAGATTCTCTTTCGCTGACTCCTACTATCCTATCCAGATGGGAGCAGCCTAGGTGAGCACTGACCTTACGACCTCTTACACAGCAGAACAATTTTGCCACTAGGAACATAAGCGAACATTTCTGTTTCTAAGGTATTTGCAGCAATATCTCAGCTTTTGAAAACTCAATTTTAAAAATATTTTTATGGTCAGATACTGCTAACCATGGAAAACCTATTGAGATTATTACCTTCTGCTTGATATAATGCATTTCTGACAGGGCAATGCGTTATATTCAGAGACTCCAACTCTGACTGGAAATTTTCAGTAGTAAACACTAAAAAAAAAAAAAAAAAAACATAGTTTTTTTGGCCATTTCCAGTAATGAAAACCACAAAAATCCTTAGTTTTCAAAAGTTTTTCAGTACAAATGAATTAAAATAAGAAAACTTGGTAAAAAAACAAATTGCCAGAACAGCAAAACGACAGTGGAAATTCATAAAAAAACAAATTTTTGCTTTAAAAATTGCCCATAAATTGAAGACATTTTGAGAAACACTAAATGGCTCCAATATATATATATTTTTAGTTTACCTCAAAAATCACATACAATGTATGTTCTAATGTGAACCTTATAGTAAACAAAGAAAGTGCCTACACATACTGGAAGTTGTTCATGGTCATCTTCAAAATCCAAAAAGAATGAGAGAAATTTTTTCTCCCCTGCAATGAACAATTTTTTCTGTTCATTGCAGGAAAAGAATTCTAGTATTAAGCAAAAAAAGTATGTAAGCAGAAATACGAAAAATTAAGGACTTTCCAAGCTGCGGAAAGGGAACTAAAATTTCAGGACGTTTCTGGGATTCCATGGGCCACGATAACTCTGCATGTGGCCAGAGATGCTTAGACATCCAAAACATACTGAAAAATCATGGGAGAAATGCAACAATATTGAAAACATTCAAGAAACACTTCCCAAAATGTTTAATGAATGTTAGAACCTAGAAAACATGAAAATAAACTTTACACACACCATTAAAAAGGTCACTTCACTGAGATTTCTGATTTCCGTAGTATATCACAAGCTTTCTGTAATCCATGGTGGACTGATGATTTCCGTACTGACTATGGAGATTCCATAGTAGTTGGAGTCTCAGTATATTATAAACAGATGTATATAAAAAAAAAAATTTGAGTATCTTTGCTTCTAACAGTCCCATTTGAAAAAAAATGTTTTGCACATAATAATATTATTCTCCACCTTACTAACATTTTGCTTCACATTATATATCTGCAACACATATTTGCTCTTGACATGATCAGAACATGTCTTGCCCCAAAGCCCTGTAATGCATCTCTCCAGCACATATGTCTCTTCTGCAGAACACAGATTTCACTGCCATATATCAGAGTAGGAACAATTACACTTTCACACACAGCCATTTGGGACTTCTTTGAGGATCTATCAATACTGTGAACTCTCCTACAGCAGCTATGACTTTCAAAGATGAATTCAGTCGGCTACTAATTTTGCCATCTAATTTAGTTTCTCTGTCAAATATGCTTCCTAAATATATAAATCCATTCACCTAGTCTCTCGCTGTGCCATTCAGACTGATCTTGCATTCAGTACTAACAGTTCCTTGATCAAAAACCATGACTTCGATTTTTCTCTTATTTATACCAAGTTAAAATTTCATACAAACTTCACACATCTGGGACGATATACTCTGCAATTCACTGTTGCTCTCTGTCACCAAAACTGTGTCATCAGCACTGTTGCCAGTTTAGTTGATTTCCAACTAGATTTGTTAAATTTGAGCAACACTTGGTTGGCAAAATTCTAATTAAGTTGATAGTTGAAAAATCTGGTTAGCTGGCCACAATATTTTGTTGATTTCTAGTTGTTTTAATTATTTTTGTTCACTACTTTAATTTTTATTGTGCTTTCTATGTTTAAGCTGAAATTAACCTTAACTGCATTGTTAAAAACTAAGTATTCTTCCCACCTTGATGATTAGTGCAGGTTTTGATAAGTTTATTATAAACCCTTAGGTGCAGGTGGTTGCCAAGTTAAATTTATGGCAGCCACATGTAAGGGACCCTACCCTGTTCATACACTTCTTTGGTTATGTACTTTGACTCTGTTGCTATTATGGTTTATTTCCAGGGATAGACTGAATTATTTAGTTAGCAGTACAGTTTTGTTGCTACCCTGGTGACTAAGTGGTCAGAGGCACTGGCCTACAACCATTCGTCCATAATGGAGCTAGGTTTGAGTCCCTGATAAGGCACAGCTGGTGTGCTTGTCTTATGGTGTTGGCACTCACTTTCCTGCAACCAGTGCCCCTGAATTAGGGATGGCAACTGCTTATAGCCCTTTGAGTTACCCATGGTGGTCATTAAACCGCTAAATAAACAAATTTAAAATGCTTGTTGAAGATAAATACAAACTACATTTTTAGTTAACTATGTGTACGAGTGTGTAGAATAGCAGGTTTTTGCTGCAAGCCTAGGAGAAGAATCTTTTTCAGAAATCTGCAATACAGAAAGGAAAACCTAAAAACTGTCTGCAAAGTAAAGAGATGTTTAAATGTTATTTGTGCCATGAAATTTATCATCCTGCACTTCAACAAAGCAGAGTTTTAAAAAATGAGTCAATCTGAGATTTTGATAATAGTGCACATTACCATTTAGTTGCAAAAGTCAAACTAGCTTTTTGTTGATAAGAAATGAGAAGAAATTAGAACTACCTTATTTAATAACAGTAAATGGTTGAATTCTGTTTTATTGGCATAGGGTACAAACTGGAGCGTAAGAGCAAGCTTTCAACACTCACGGGTGGCTTCTTCAGACAAGGCTAAATATAAACACTAAATTGGAAATATACATATATAAACAGTTCCAGAAGTTTTCAAAATTTAAACGAGAGTAAAATAAAACTGCTTAAACAATGACATTGTCATGCGCATGTGATACTTGATGCACGATTGAGCGTTTCGTCATGCCCAGGATTGAGTGCCAGACATAAGGTAGATGGAGGTGTCTACATTGCAGACGCCGGGGTTAGACAGGATTTCTACTGTCTCTCTATAGGCTGTGGCTTTTGTGTATGGGGCCACTTTTCGGATATCCTACCACCATGGTTTTTGATCTCTCTCGTTAGTGCCATTGTGAGTTTTCCGTACATTACGTCACGTTTGTGCTCCTGCAGTCGTACTTTGAGCGAGCGTTTTGTCTTGCCAATGTACTCCTTAGTTGAGCCATCAGGATACTACTCAAGAGGGATTGCGTATACTCCAGCGTCCTGAAGATTAGTAACTACTTCCTTTTTCGAGTGTGAGGTATGAGGCAATCGTTTTTAGAGCCTTGATGCTTATGTCAAGCCCAAGTTTTCAGAGGGAGTTTTTAAAAAAAATATGAGAAACCTGGGATGTATGGGCATGCTCCAATATACCAGAGAAGTGGTTTACTTATCTGAGAATTAGAGTAGGTGATGGTTGATTTTGCCCTGTTGATGATGCTGTTGACTTGGTGGCTGTCAAACCCAGCTGTAGACGCTAATGTTTGCAAATCGTTGATCTCCTTCAATATTTAATTCAGAACTTAAATATCATTCTTTAAATGCTTTTGAATTTTTAAAAATAATGGTCAGAAAGTATAAGGAATAATAAATAATTTGAAATCCATATGTATTTTTTTTTTTTTTGCATTTAGTTAATCGATTAAACTTTTAACTCCCTCCTTCGAAGGATATGTTGCCTGATAGACATTCTGCTCTAACTATTTCCTTCAGCAATTATGTTGTACTAGGGACCTTATCAGGTGATGATTTAGGTGACTGTTAGGGAGTTGTGATCATGTCAACTTTGGAAACTAATTTTGCCACATTTAATTTGATTTGTAAAACAATGGTCCATATAAGATTTTTGTTTGAAACCTATTTTGTGAATTGACCACAGTTTTAGGAAAAATTTAGTGAATTTGTAAAAATGTGATGGGAGCATTTTCATTGGTATGATTAAGCCCCATAAAATTAACATGAGAAAAACAACAATGGTTCCTGTAAAGCAAAAAAAAAAAAAAAAAACTTTTTATCTCTATCTGAGATGAAACTATTTGGAAGAAAATAACAATTGAAAAAATTGTTATTTTCTTCCAAATAGCTTCCAGAATACAGCATAATACAGACATGGAAATGGTGCAGGGGGAGTTAAAAAATGTGTAGAAATAAAAGTCTGAGATAAAGCTACCTGGACAGGAGGGGAAAAAAAGGCAACTGTCAAATTCTGAAATGCTGCATGGCCATGGAAACAGAAGGGAATTCTCTAAATCTTAAAGGCAGCTACACTTAACAAATATGTGTTTTGTAAAAAAAAAAAAGACCCATCTTATCAGTCTAACTGAGACAAAGCTATCTGAAAGCAAAAAGAAAAAGAAGTTGCTACTTTAGTTATTACAGAATGCTGATGGCCACAGGAATGGATAAAGCATTTCAAAAATAAGAAAAAAAAATCACCTTGATCTAACTTTCACTTAGATAAAAGTTTAGGAGCGCGAAAAAAAAAATTAAAAAAAAAAAAAAAAAAAAAGGAAAAATTGTGACCATCAGCTTCTGAAATGCCATACAAAACAGATATGGTGCATTAAAAGTGCACAAAAATACTGCTTCCTAGATTCAAAGCTGAAAGAAAGCAATTATATCTCATCAAGTTGAAGTTATTATTATTATTATTTTTAAATTTGAGGTTTAATGAGCACCGTGAGCAACTCAATGGGCTATATGCAGTCGCCCGTCCCTAATTTAGGGTCACTGGTTCCAGGGAAGGGAAAGAGCCAGTGCCGCAAGACAAACACAACATTCAAGCCTCACTGGAATTCAAACCTGGACCCCTTTCGGACGAATGTTCAGAAGCCATCGCTTAGACCACTGCACCACCGTAGCGGTCAAGTTGAAGTTACCCGTTTGAAAAATAAGATAGAATCAAAGCTAAAATAAAACAAGAAAAAGAAAAATAGAACAGTTGCCTGTGTGTGATCTATCAATTACAGCTTTACGTCTGGAATGGGAGCTAATGTTTAAAGCCCATGAAAATTTCCATTTCTTTGTTTTAAAATTTAAATAAATCTTAAAAACAATTAATGTTAAGGAAATAGAAAAATACTGTGCACACCGTTCAGAGAATTTGCGACAGGTGTCGCACCGTTTCTGCTCCTAGGGCTATGAGAAAATGGATTCAAGTACCAGAAAGAAAAAAATGAGGGGTTGTATTCTTTGTTTCTGGTTTATTTCCTTCCTTGGAACTTCTAAATGATGATTAAAACTGAAGTAAAGAAAAGAGAAAGGGAGAGAAAGGAATCACATTTGCCTGAAGAAAAAAGAAAAAATCCCAAAATGAATTTTTTGAATAAAGCTCATGTTGAGAAATGGCTTCCTAGTTTCTTAATTCAATTACTAATCTAAAACTACTATTATGGGAATTTTAATAGGAATTTTTTTTATTTAAATTGCAAATTTTCGGAGATAAGGTAATGGGGAGACACAGAGGCAGAATGCCATGAAGACTAAATTGTGTACTTTCAATCACTTCAATTTTGTGAAATTAATTTCTTAAAAAAGGTACATTGCTTGTTCTTTCAAATGTCTTGTCTATTTCTGGCAGATATTTAGTTGATTTTCCCCCATTAGAATCAGTTGATTCTTGTATATAACAATTGGGAACACTGGTCACCTGCATACAGCAATCTGCACACATGGACATTACCAAGACATAAACCAGTCTCGTCTATCTTGTCATCACACATCCATAAATATATTAAACAGGCATGGTGATGTTACAGAAACTTGTCCAACTATGGCAGCAACAGAAAACCATTTCAATCAAACACTATTTACTCATACATACACTCTACTATTGCAGCATACATAGCTTTCACACTTTTAAGAAGATTCCCAGTTATATCATAATTAATAAAGACCTTCCACAAAATCATCCTGTTTACCTTGTCATAAGCTTTCTGTAAATCTATACAGGCAGCAAAAACCTTTCAATCATCATACACAATGCAAAACTTTGGTTAGTGTAGCCCTTACCAGCTAGATTGGCACTTGCACAGTTGGAATTATGGAGTCCTAAATATAAAGTGACCTTAGCTCCGGAGAAGACAACATTAATGATTTTTCCCAAAGGGAGTAAGATGAAGACACCTCTTTAAGTGTCGATTCATGGGTATTAATATCAAGCCAGTTGAACGACTCAAATATTTAGGAGTTGTTCTAGATGACAAGTTTTCTGGACTTGCCCATGCACAATATCTCAGGGAAAAGATATTGGTTCTAGCCAATAGATTTTCTTCAATGAAATTCTCTTGAAGAACACAGAAAGCAGTTTATAAACTTTGTTTTGAGCGCATTACCTTATATGCATGCGGTGCTTGGTTCGTTTCGACAAATAAACTTCGAACAAAGTTATTGCAGATTCGGCAATTGGTTCTGCTCTTCACTACTGGACGTTACCGCACCACAGCTACTACCACACTTCAAGTTCTGGCCGGATGTGAACCTATTGATATCTTAGCGGAAAAAGAAACTGCTTTATATAAACTGAAACGGGGTACTTCATTGGTTGAGTGTTTTAATGAAATTTTCAATTCATCGAATTACAACCTTGTTCGATGTGAAGACTTAGTTCACCCCGCAGCACAATTTCGTGTTTTGTGGGATATTAAAAATCCATCAGGATACAGAAAAGAAATTTGTACAGATGGTTTCAACATTAATGAGAGAGTGTATGCTGGATTCTATGCCACATCTGAGGGCAGCCCAGTCTGTTCAAGATCATTTAGACTATCTGACAATGCTACAGTCTTCAGGCTGAACTATTTGCGATTCTGGCGAGTTTGCAGTGGGTTTCTTCTGGTCATTCAGATTCAGCTATCTATTTGCACTCAGATTCACAGTCAGTTCTTGCATCATTATCTGACTCTCATAGTTCGGAGACTCTTATTACATCAATTCGGAAGTTGATATGGAGAATTTCACCGGATAGACTACGTTTCCATTGAGTACCTGGTCACAAGGGTTATGAAGGAAATGAAATGGCGGATTTCTTGGCCAAGCAGGGAACACAAAGATCTGAGATTGATATTCCGGTCAAGTCATCATTAGGACTTTTAAAACGATGCCTGCGAATTTTTACGCAAGAAGTATGGCAACAGAGATGGTCAGACTGTGATATTGGGAGATGCACATATTCAATACTTTTAGCGGTGTCAACGATCAGATGTTTGACTAATAGATACTTTAATCAGCTTCTTACTGAGCATGGCTCAAGTCCGGTTACTATCTCCGTTTTAATCTCAAGAATTCTAGTTGTAAATGTGGCCTAAGAACAGCGACAATGTATCACTTGGTTTTCCAGTGTCCTAACATAAGTGATCTCAGGACCTCTTTCTTGGGTCAAGTTTCTCATGTGGATATTAAGAACATTTTGGGTATGTCTTGGCTCTGGGAAAGAATCTCGGAACTTATTAAGTTTTTTTAAGTTCAATGAAAACCAAGTTTTGGATGTTCACATATCTTCTGATTCCTCGTCTAATTTTGACCTCTAGAGATATTTTACTTTACGTTTTGACTGTTCCGATGGAATCGGCAGTTCTTTTTGTTGTCCGTCTGGAGGATTGGCTGCGACGTTTGTTTTCAATGTGCATTTTGAATTTTTATGTTTGTTCTTGGTGGTGGTGTGTTGTCGTGATATCTGTGCTTAAAACTTTTATTCTTATTTCGCTATAATATTTGTCTGTCTGAATACTTGTGTGCTGATGTATGTTTCATTGAATTCTTATGTTTTTAGCACATCTTTTGTAAAAAAAGATCGTGCTTCTGTTATCGGTTTGTCCGTCCGTCCGTCCGTCTGTACCCACGGAATCTCTGCAACTATTGGTCCGATTTGAAAAATTCTTTTTGCATTCGGAAGCTTGAAATATGCAAATGATGATCCTTCATTACGTTTTTTTTTTTTTACGATGTGCAATTTTGCCGCTAGGGGCGTAAATGCAGATGATGTCGAATTCATAATTACGTTTTAATCCACATATTTGCTTCCAGACATCCGATTGAAAAAAATCTTTTATCTTTCGATTCCATTTATATCAAAGAGTGTTTTAGATATAGTTTCATTTTCAAATTACGCATAGATTTTCCACTAGGGACGTAAAAGTAAATTACATTTTTTCCGATAACTCTTCTCCTAAAACTCCGATTTGAAAAATCTTTTTTTCAGCGGATACATCTCCTAATGGAAAATCTTTTGCATATAATTTCGAATTTTTGGTAAAGAATATTTTGGCCACCAGGGGGCGTAAGTGTTCATTTTTGCTTCTGATGTATTTGCCATAACATCTGAGCTTCTAAAATATCGATTGAAAAAATTATTTCGTGGACTGATGCACTTACATTGATAAACCTTTTCGGAATACTTTCTTCCTAAAATATCCCACAGTTTCTCCACCAGGGGGCGTCGATGTATATCTTATTTTTGTCAATATCTCTACTTCTAGGAGTCCGATTTGAAAAATTCCTTCTTTGTTGGATAGTGTTTTCCGTGTGACATGTTTTTCATATAATTTCAAAATTTTCAAGTAATTCATAGACTTTCCGCTAGGGAGCGTAGCGGTAAATTGCGTTTCACTCTATATCTCTGCTTCTAAATCTCCGATTTGAAAAATTCTTCCTGCACCGGATACATCTCCTGATGGGAAATCGTTTGCACATAATTTCTAATTTTTATAAAAAAAAAATGGTTTGGCCACCAGGGAGCGTAAATCTTAATTTCCGCTTCTGATGTATTTGCAGCAAAATATGAGCTTCTAAATTTTCAATTTAAAAAAATGTCGTTTGTAGACCTACTCATGTCGACAAACCTTTTAGAAACATTTTCTTCTTAAAATCGTGCATGGTTTCTACGCCAGGGGGCGTACATGTATATCTTATTTTTGTCAATATCTCTACTTCTAGGGGTTCGATTTGAAAAATTCTTTTTTGTTGGATAGTGTTTCCAGTATGACATGTGCTTCATATAATTTCAAAATTTTCAAGTAATTCATGGACTTTCCGCTAGGGGGCGTAAAGCTAAATTGCCTTTTCTCTCTATATCTCTGCTTCTAAATCTCCAATTTGAAAAATTCTTTCTGCACCGGATACAGCTCCTGATGGCAAATCGTTTGCACATAATTTCTAATTTTTGTAAAAAAAAATTGGTTTGGCCACCAGGGGCGTAAACCTTAATTTCCGCTTCTGATGTATTTGCAGCAAAATACGAGCTTCTAAATTCTCGATTGAAAAAAACGGCGTTTGTAGACCGAACTACTCGTGTCGACAAACCTTTTAGAAACATTTTCTTCTTAAAATAGTGCATGGTTTCTGCGCCAGGAACATAGAGGTATATCTTATTTTCGTCAATATCTCGACTTCTAGGAGTCCGATTTAAAAAATTCCTTCTTTGTTGGATAGTGTCTCTAGTGTGACATGTTTTTCCAAAAAATTCAAAATCTCAAGTAATTCATAGACTTTCCGCTAGGGGGTGTAAAGGTAAATTGCGTTTTCTGCTCCTAAAACTCCGATTTGAAAAATTCTTCCTGTATCGACCTGATGGAAAATAGTTTTCACATGATTTCTAATGTTTTGTAAAGAATGGTTTGGCCACCAGGGGTCATAAGTGTTAATTTCTGCTTCTGATGTATTTGTAGCAAAATCTAGGCTCCTGAAAACTCGACTACATTTTTTTTTTCTTGGACCGATACCGCTCATATGGATAAACCTTCTGAGAATACTTTCTTCCTAAAATAATGCATGGTTTTCCCACCAGGGAACGTAAAGTCACATCTTATTTTTGTCGATAACTCTGTTTCTAAGAGTCCGTAAGCTCAAGATTCTGTTTACACCAATGCCTGAGGGATTAAAGACCCGATTGAAAAACTTCTTTCTTCCGTCAGATACTATTGTTTTCCATACCGGTTCCATTGACTTTGAATAGCTTTGATAAATTTAATTTGCCTCAGAACGGATTCAAAAGACGTGCTTATTACACCCGAAAATTCGGTGTCATCTTTCTTGTTAGGTTTATTATTATTAATGTCAATTATAAGTTTTCCCTATTGTATCGGAGTTGCTCTGTAATGTATAAGTTTTATCGATTACTTATTTTGTGTAGTATTGAACCTGATATTATTGTTAACTTTGAGGGCCACGATGTTGGAAATTATGTTGTATGCCGTTACTATTTCTATTTACTAATGTCAGTTTCGTAAATTTATTATAGCCTTTTATGTATTTTTGATGGTATTGTAAATAAAGGATCAAGTTGTTCCCTTTCGTGTAGCATCTGATCTCCAGTTGGGGGTGAGTGGGGCTGGGGGGATGGTTTCATTGTAACACAGTTGTTTGGACCTATTTGTGAGTTCTATTAATCCCTGCAATGTCTAGGCGGTGCAGGCAATTTATCATCGGATCTTACCAGGCATAAACACTTGGTATACACTCCATACCTTCACTGACGCAAGATCTTGTACCTTATTGAGAATGACCTTTCCAGGTACTTTCCCTGTCACACTCAGCAGGCTGATACAAAAATAGTTCTCACATTTAATCTGATTGCCTTTTCCTTTGCATAAGGGAACAAATATAGCATCCCTACAATCAGAGCTGGCAGGACCATAGAGGAACTGGGTTAGTTGCCCAGGGGCCCCACACTTTAGGATTTAAAAAAAAAATCCTTTTTGGCATAATTTTTTATATTTATTAATTTTTTGTAAATTTGGGGTGGGAGGCCTTTAAAAAGATTTTTTTTTTAAGTTTCTGAACCCCCTCCCCCCACCACTTTCAAATAGGTTATTGCCCTTCAACGTACAGGTACTGATTTGCAATTTCAAATGATTACTGAAACCATCTTAATATTTCTGGCATTCATGAAACAGCAAATTAAATTTCACCATTTTGTGGCTCCTACTTTTTATATATCCAACAATTTGTGAGTACACCAGGTACTTAAATTTAAGAAAATAAAAAGAACAATATCAAAGTTGTTTCGGGATTACATTAGAGGCTAATTATTCAGTGACTTTAAAAACATGACTAGAAATTTGAAAAAATGAATTTTCATATATGAGCGCATATAAAGGCTTAAAAAGTCACTAATTTGTCAGTTACTCCACTTTGCTTTAAAAATCTATCATTAAACATGTATCGGGGTGGAAAAACCTATTTATACAAATTTATTTTAGAGAGAATATTTTCCTACACAAAAATATTTGCTATGCAGTTAGGTTAATCTGTAATTTACAAGACTTTACCACCTTGGAAATCATTTATAAAAAGGAAAAAAAAAATAAAAAGACAAAAAAAAAATTACAAAAAAATATAATAATTGAAAAGCAATAAATTTTATTTTCGAAGTATGGGTTGGAAAATTTTCCGACAATAAAAAAGATATATGCACTTTAGCATTTTTATATTTATAATCGAGTGATAAAACTGACATCCAATAGATGGCAGCACTGTGCAAGATTGGACATTTTATATACATAATGGAGTGCACCACACCCCACCCTCTTCCCAGCATGCAACTTGAACTAAGCACAAGCGAGGTGCTCCTCATGTGGAATCGTGGACTGCCTGAGGATGTTGACCCTGGGTTGACGAAAGCACTTGTAACGATGGTTGAGTGTCAATGTGAACAATGTCTCCCTACCCGATGAGATGGCAGTTTTCGTATGTTTTAACAAATATTATAGTATTTTAATATAACATATGTACACTTTGGGATGTAAGGTCAGGTGATGCGTAACATCACAGCCTCTCCTTGACAAATGTCAACCCCGCCTTCTCGTGGTGCATCCTGTTCCCACTAAAGGGGCTCTGACGATCGCCAAAAGCGGTATAACTATACCATTGGGATTAGAGGAAATGCTATCCCACACTCACCAACCCGCTTGGCCAGCGTGGTGAATTATGGCCAAACCCCTCCAAAATGACTCCACAACTTAAATCTTGGCCCTCAGTTTCCGGCAGCTGGAATGTACCTGGCCAAGGCAGCGGCCAGTGCGACATGAAGGCAGAGGGTGCTAAGAATCCCCTGAGGACCGGACTAGGCTGCCATCTGATGCTGACCTTGGCTACTTACAATGGACGCTCCCTATCTTCTGATTCAAGGCTTCTTGAATTGGAAGAGGAACTACAAAGGATCAAGTGGGACATCGTCGGGCTAAGTGAGGTAAGGAGAAAATCTCATTGAACTGAAAAGTGGACATCTCTTCTACTATCATGGGACAGATACTGGCAGAACTAGTGGTGTTGGATTTATAATAAACAAGAAACTGAAGGACAAAGTTGTAGAAGTTGAAAGTTCCTCTGACAGAGCTGCACGACTCGTTATCCAACTCTCGAGAAGATACAAGGCTCAGATTATTCAAACTTATGCACCCACCACAAGTCATCCTGAAGAAGAAGTTGAAGAATTTTATGAGGAAATTCGTCATCTAAATAATAAAGGTAAGCAGCACTTGAAGATAATTATGGGAGATTTCAATGCAAAAATAGGGCAACAGCAACAGAATGAAACTTCAGTAGGTAAATTCGGTCACAGCAACAGAAACCAGCATGGAAATACTCTCGTTGAGTTTGCAGAGGCAGAAGGGTTTTTCATCTTGAACTCCTTTTTCAAGAAAAAGCCACACAGGAAATGGACATGGAAACATCTAAATGGGACGACAAGTGAAAATGATTTTATTATGTATAACAAAAAAATCGTCATAGAAGACTGCAATGTGCTAAACAAGTTCAGCACAGGTAGTGACCATAGATTGGTGAGATGTAAGATGCACCTCAACACTAAACTTGAACGTGGCAAGCTCATAAGACAAACAAAATGTATTGACATAACCAACCTTAAAAAACACCATAATACCTTCAAGTTGGAACTGAAGAACAGATTCTCTGCTTTAGAAGGCCTAACATCGGAAGAAGTGGATATTTCTGAAGTTAACAGAAAAGTAACCAAGGCTCTTATGGAAACAGCAACAAAATTAACTGGGTCTAAGAACAAGTTGCATGTGAACAAATTATCAGGAAAAAATAAAATGTTGATGCAAAAAGAAGAGAGATGAGGACAACTAAAGATGTGACTTCCAAAGTGAAATATATAGAACTATGCAAGACAGTACGAAAAAGTATCACTGAAGACGTAAGGAAATTCAACTGTGAACTAGTGAGGAAAGCAATTGAAAACAACCAAAGCCTAAAGATAGCAAAGGGACATCTCAGTAAGGGAAGAAAACAGATTATGGCACTGAGAAAAGAAGATGGTTCTGTAAGAAGAAATAGAGGCGAAATTTTGACAAGAGTGAAAGATTTCTACTCCAAATTATATGAAAGGGATGATACATGTACTCCAGACATCATGAAAGGTACCAGTACCAGAGTTATTCTAGTCCTCCCAGCAGAAGTTGCACATGCAATCAAGAACATGAAGTGGGGAAAAGCTCCAGGAGAAGATGGAATTACTGTAGACATCATACAAGAAGCAAGCAGAGAAATCGAAACAGTACTCGCCCAAATTTTCACTCGATGCCTTAATGAAGGGAAGATTCCTGAGGATTGGAACAATGCTACAATGATCCTGCTACATAAAAAAGGTGACATTGAGGATCTCAGGAACTACAGACCTATCAGCCTCTTATCAGTGGTTTATAAAATCTTCAGTAAAGTTCTTTCACACTGCTTGAAGGTAACACTGGACATGGCCCAACCGAGAGAACAAGCTGGATTCAGGAGTGGCTACAGCACAATAGATCATATCCACGTACTGAGAGAACTAATTGAAAGAGCGAGGGAATGTGAACTTCCACTGTGCATGGCTTTTATTGATTATGAAAAGGCCTTTGATTCGGTGAAACCATCAGCAGTTACAATGGCTTTCAAATCCTGCGGTATTGAAGATGCATACATTAATATTATTAATAACATCTATGAAAATGCAAGTGCAAAGATTCAGCTGTTTGAAAATACAACACACATAAAAACTGGAAAGGGAGTGAGACAAGGGGACACCATATCTCCGAAGCTCTTTAACGCCACATTGGAAAATGTCTTTCAATCACTGAACTGGGAAAACAAAAGGGATAAAGATTAATGGAGATTATCTAACCCACCTTCGTTTTGCTGATGACATAGTCATTTTTGCAACTACCCCATCAGAGCTGCAGAGTGTGATCCAGGAACTTGCTGACAAGAGTAAAGAAGTGGGATTAAAAATTAACTATCAGAAGACAAAAGTGATGTTCAATGCTTTTACAAGAAATGAAGATTTATCGATTGATGGAGAAAAGCTGGAGATAACAGGCACATACGTTTATCTTGGACAGCAGATATCAGGTGAGGGTCACATTGATGAAGAAATTAATTGGTGAGCAAAACTTGCCTGGAGAGCTTTTGGAAGAAACAGCATAATTTTCAAGAGCAATATGCCATTATGTCTTAAAAGAAAAGTGTTTGATCAATGCATCCTTCCAGTGCTTACGTATGGTGCAGAGACGTGGACCTTAACTAAAAGAGACATACAAAGGCTGCAGACAACTCAAAATTGCATGGAGAGGTGCATGCTTGGTGTAACCAGGAGAGATAAGAAGAGGAACTTGTGGATCCGAAAAATGACAAGAGTGGAAGACATCATGATCAAAGTTAAATCCCGAAATGGCAATGGGCTGAACATACTGCCAGAAGGACAGACCATCGATGGACAGCCGAAATTTTAGATTGGATTCCAAGGGACAGGAAAAGTCCCAGAAGAAGACCACATGGAAGATGGGTGGATGAAATTCGAAAGTATGCGAGAGTGACATGGAGGAGACTGGCACAAGACAGACCATTGTGGAGGAAACTTGGGGAGACCTTCGTCCGGCAGTGGATTAGTAATGGTTGACAATGATGATGATGATGATGTACACTTTTGTTTTTGTTTTTAATTTTTGTATGTTTTAACATATATTATAGTATACAAGAATTTTTAAAAGTTTGAATGTTTAACGTACAGAATTTAAATTGACTAAGTATGTACTATGGTGGACATGAGTGGAAGAAAGTGGGGACAGCATCCAAACAGCCACCGGTGACTAATCTCATTAAAATGTTCCAACTTTCCACCGTTGTGCAGAGGCGTGGAAAAATGCGGGACACAGCATCTAAAGAGCCAAGCAAACTACTGGTGACTTATTGTGGTGTGCAGCTCCACCACTTCCTGGAATTTCAGGGAAAGAATTTGTTAGAAATATTTAAAAAAAGAAAGATTGATCATGCAAGCTTCTCGTTACAGTGGGAGCTTTTATAATTACAACTCGTAATACACAAAGATCTTTCCTATCTTGAATATTAACAAATTGATGGTGCATTTTGAATCTCTCGTAACAGAGGGATTCTCGCTATAAGCCATACTTGCAATATTGGACTTTTTACTGTATATCATTAGTACACTATCTTTAGCCTAACGCGCTCGGCTAGATATCGAGAGATCTGGGGTTCATCGGCGTTGACCGAATAACAATTTTTCAGTTTGCTGTGTGTTGCTAAAAAAAACGTGGAAAGAGCGATGTATTTGTTCATTCATGTAAGGTGTAGCTATATAAATTCTTGATGATTGCAGGTGTAAGGGAAGGAGGTTACTTCGAATAAACAGACACTCGTCCACATTCCAGCACCGACCAATCAGCAGCTTTATGTATGACGAAGAGTCAAAAATACGAATCAGTCTCGAACGTTATACAAAACGAGTAGGGATTTGTCCATTAGTTGCCGATTGCACTTGACTTGACTCTAGTTTCACAACGGAAATAAAGTAATTATTTCCATTGGGAAACTAGAGGCAGGAATTTGTTAAGAGAAATTGGAAAGCTCTCAAAGAAAAAATCTTTCGAAGGGGAAAAAACAGATTACAAGTAAAAAAATTTCCTTACCTCTGTCTGAAAAGGGGAGGAAACATGACTTTTTTAATCATATTTTTGGCAGCAAAATCATATTATCGTACACCAACATGATTCATCATACTAAATATGATAAAAACGTATCAGTTGGCAGGTCTGCTGCAGCATTGAATGGTATGTTAGCAGTATAAAAAAAAAAAATCAACCACTGTTTTATCAAGAGATTCCTTTTGCCCTTTTGAGGTTTTACGGCAGAATTTACATATTGATTGGTGCTTCTTTGTTTTTACAACAGTAACATGTAATGCTGTTCTAAGCGATGAGGAAGTGCTTGTACTATAAGTACTTGGACCAGGGATGGGAGAGCATCTGCCTTGAGGCTTGAGAAACTGTTGAAGGTAATGCAGGTTCACGATGAACAGATTAACTTCATCACTTAAAACTTCAGATATAATCCTTCAAACAGAACAGTTTCTTAAATGGGACTTCACTCTATTTTGCAACTAATTCTACAATTGCAGTGTTTGCATTTGAACTCTCCATGAATTTTAACACCCCATTCCCACTAGCTGATTTTCTGCCACTTCTCAGCACCTTCAGCATGTTTCTTGCTCATAAATGAACTACCGAAAAAAAAAAAATGCTGCCTTGTACCTAACAAATGACAAATGATATCTTGAGTGATGTGCAACTTTTACTTTGCAGATGTAATTTGACTTTTGACTGCAGAAGGAATGGAAAGAGAATAACTCATCCAGCATTTAGGGTAAACAGAGGGGTGGGGGGATAATCACTGGGATCGGGAGAGTCATAAATATGTCACACCAACAGCTGAGATTATGTTACCAAAGGAATTAGCACTGGCATTAACATCCAATCTTCAACGATCTTTGAGTTTGACAGACCAACTTCGTCCATTACCTGCTGCTGCGTCACTTCGCCAAATACGTTACTGAAAGAAATTTCATCTGATGACGCAGACAGAGTTTTATTTGCAAATTTTCAGCAATTGTAACGGGTTTTTTTTAATAGCATTAAACTAATAATTGCCAAATTTCCACTTTTTACCACTTTTGTAAATATTCTGTGTTGATATTACCGATTCACACAAATATAACATTTAACAGTGGGACGAGACTTAAAAGCAATTGTTATAGTTTGTTTCATCAGTAAGATTAAAATTTTCCTTTTCCTTGCACGATTTTATTCTTTATCGTCAACCTTGCACAGGGTTTTTTAAATTTCCTCTCTTCCGCTATATATTTGTCACTTTAATTTTTAATCGCACCTTTTTACGAACCCTTCTCTTTCGCAGTGGATTTCTTGCGATTTGCTGAATCTATGGCAAACGAAAGATGTCGACAAAACACTAAAGTGAATTTGCTGAAGCGAAAAGAGAAGTGAACAAGTTATACATTTAACACAATAAAAAGAAAAAAAAATAACAATAGGACTTCCCGTGATTCAGCAGACTTCTGGAGAATGTTTAAAAAGTTTTCAGATCCTTTTTTTTTTTTTATAACAAAAAGGATACAGATCCCAGACTATCTGTATCTTTTTGTTGGGTGCAGACAGACTTATATGAAGGTGCGGACAAACTGGTGATTTTTTATTTTAACTATTGCACGTAAATATGTACATAACGTAACTTTCGTAAACACTCACAGCAACTTAAATATTTTTATATATTACTTAGTTTAAAAAAATATGAACTAATAAAATATGATAAATTATAACCAAGGATGAAAATTTAATATATATTCCCAAGGATGAAAATTTGCACATTGATAAAAATAACTTTATCTTATAGCCAGTATACTTAATATTTTCTAAAACTTAACCATAATTACAATAAGAATCAATAGCTTTTCTTTTGATGGAGTTAAGACCTGCAAATAGATGGCACCACAAGTACATGACTTGCTAAATGCAATAATTGTATTAATTTTCAGAATGGAAACAGGAAACAATCTTCGGGTCAACCATGTGATAGTCTGGAATGTTCAGAATGATTTTTAGCCACGTAGATTAAATTTTCTGACAATAATTTAGCTGAAAATGTTAAAAGAGAACTGTAGGTACTGCTAATTTTTGATTCCAAAATAAACCAGCAAGCTCAATCAGCAATATTTTCAGCTAAATTGTCAGAAAATTTAATCGAAGTGGCTCAAATAATTCTAAACATTCCAGACTATCTCATGGATATAACTCATGTATTGACTCCATTCCAAAAATTAATAAAATTGGGAAAAAAAAACATGATGTGATTACATTTAGCAAGTCACATGTACATGTAGTGCAACCTATTTGCAGGTCTCAACACCAAAGGAAAAATTATTGATTCTTATAATCATGTTAAAGTTTTAGAAAATACTAAGTATTCTAAGGCTATTATATAAAGTTATTTTTATCGACATGCAAATTCTTATCCTTAAGAATGCATTAATTGTGAAGAAAATGTCTACAGAAAATTTTACCATTGGAAACATTAGACAAAATGGATCCACCTTAAGATACATAAAAGACACTTTCAGAGTTATTACTAATGTTAGGTTCAAAGTGAAAAAAAAAATTAAGATGAATTAATTACACCAGTTAAAATAATTTCCTTTCTCAGAACTACGTAGTCAAAATTTTACACCTCTGCAACCTTTTCCCACTAATCAGTACAGCCTACATTTTTTAATTTGTTCCTATGATTCATATTATCACATCAAACTAAAAATATACATGTATCACCCTGCAACTTTCAAAAATCACAAATTTATGAGTTACTATCAATGCTTTCTCTTTACATTGAACAAAGTAGCAACTGCTGTGCTGAGGTTCAAAAATGCATCTTTAAGACATATGCAAATTATTGGGTAGGCTCAGTGTGTTCATCCAATAGTTACAAAATATATAAAAGTAATACATGCACTATCATTGAGTTTCATATGCATAAAGATAACAATTGTGATAATGCAATGAACAAGCCAAATAACACAAATGGGTTGTCTCTAGTGCATGAGGCATAACAGAGGGGGTTTGTTGTCATCTAAAATTTTATCAAAAGCACTTGATCATGATATAATCTCCATGCAAGAGACGGCAACAAACACCAGGAAAATTGTGTCCAGTTTAAAGCCTTAATTCAGTACTGTTGGTAATACTATTACAACTGTTTTTAATAGAATGGCAAAATGTAAATTTCTTATCACAAGTTTACATGGGATGGTCAGGGTTAGAATACAGATGAGGAGGTCGACCCTCATCCCCTTCAGGATGACGAGCCTCACTGGGGCGAAGGACATCTTCCACAGCTGAACAATGTGTGCGTGGCCCAGGTTCAGGAGTGTAGGTAAATGTTAAACCCGTAGAATAAATGATTCCATCATTGCGTACTAGGGACACAGGAACCTAGAATGGGAAGAAAAAAGTTATTTTTGCATACAACATTCATACATAAAAGATTAAAACTGTCAGTCTCCCCTTAAGGGTAAAAACAATAAGTAGTTATCTTTTGTTTGCATGTGTCATATTTGGAACAGTTGCTATAGCAGCCCAGTGGATCACACTCAGAACAAAATTACCACTACGTTTTCTATTATGCCATACATGCAGTTCCCATTATAACTAATTACAAAATTTTTATAGTGTACAAAACAACTGTTCCTGACAGGCACTTGGGGTTCTGATATAAGGATGTAGATGTACCTGTACAATATTTTCCAGCATTAATATCTCTGCTGATAAAGTAGAAACTCGGAACACTCCTAAACTTTGATTTCAGATTATCCTATCCTGTTGGAAATTCAAAATGTGGTTAATGACACTTTGGAACCTTTGATTTTAAGAGTGTGAACAGTTGAAAGAGAAGTTGCCTTGCCTTCTTTAGAGTGTAAAACATCAGCAGTTAAGGTGAGAATGAATCTGCTATCCAGTTGCACTTCCCTGCCACCATGAATGAAAGTCAAGTTGGATTTGTACTTTAGTTCTGCCTGATTGTCCACCACAAAAGCAATGATTTCTTTTGCATAAATGCTTGGAATTAGAGATAACATTTCAAAATTAGAACTTTTGTCTCCTCCTCTCCATAGCCACCTGTCCTCCATATGGTCATTTTGTGCTAGGGTATCAATACCTTACCTACATAAGTCAGAACATTATCATTTATTTCTCCACGATTCATTCACATACCTAAATAAGTCTGTCAAATACTCCATTTTGGATCACCAAAGTTTACAGCTAAGATACTAGATCTTTTAGTAGCAAGAAGCAAACTATTTTCAAGGTTCACATTCATAAAATAAAAATAAAAATTTAACAACTGATGGCAACAGAAAACTAAATGATTACAAACACACATGCAGTTCACCCAAGGGGACCAACAGGGTTTGCTGCAATATAAGAAGAGATATCATTATCCCACACATCACAGGACTTGAAAAAACAGAATGCAGCTATTTGCCTTTGAAGAAATGGTTAATCAGTGGAAACCAAATTCCCCTGAAGAAAAGATTGTTCAAACTACATGAAAGGCATGTACAAATATCATTATTTGAACATAGGTGCTATATTTTCTACTGTTTCCCATGAACCCATCCTTCAGAAACTCAAAATTACAACACTCTGGAATGAAAAACAAACCCAAATCTCCTGATTTATGTTAAAGTATGCTACCATTACACCACCCAGGACAATGAAAATGAAGTTCCCAGCAAGTGCAGGACAATAAAGTTCCATGTGAATACATGAAACCAGCATGTGATTTGATGACTCTGACAATCGGTATGTGAAAAAATCTTCAATCTAACTTGGTACTAAAGTGGAAAACTGTTTGATAGAGGAACTTTAGAGACAATGTGAAAACAAATTCTTCAAAGAACTGCCTACATAAATTCCATCTATACAGTTTATATTTATCTGCTTTTGGGTTATAATACATAAAAAGAAATGGAAAAAAAAATAATACTTATTTCAAATACATGCTCTATCTATGCTCAGCATTGTTGGTCACATTCTCCACCACAGAGCAAACAGAAGACAATCTGCTTGTAACAGACAACAAAAATCACTTATTAACAACGAACACCAAAACATTAATTTTTTACATAAAAATTATTTTAGTGTTAACACAAATGGCTATTCTTCATCAATTGATCAATCCCACTAAGCTGTTCTCTGAGATTCAGAGGTTAGCTCCACAAAAAAAGAAAAACCACCAGAAAAATGTTTAACTGAGTATTCTTACTGTTGCTGTACAAAGTATCCATTTACAGTGATCTTGGCACACAGTTTGGGCTTCACTGACATCCATCACACGACGCACACAAGACCTTCAGTACTTCATACTCATAATCTTTTTCTCATTTCTCATACAGACACTCATGAATCTGGTCCTCCCATGATTTCCTTGGCCTTCCTCTACCTTTCTTTCCTGCCACTAGGGCTGAATTCTCAAGTGTGGTAGGTCCACCATATATCCCACACTGGAGTCCTTTAAATTTCTCATGTTTTTTTTTTTTATAAGTTAAGTACACCGTGGGGGGGGGGGTTAGCCCACAGCTGACTGCTCGAGTAGGTCATTCCACCTAAGGATTCCGGAACAAAACCCAGTGAGTTGGGCTCTTTTGGACAATGTCACACAGAACTATCTGGTACCTCAACAATAATTTACATTGAAGCTCAACTTTGTGTCAGTTTCCACGATTCATAGAAACCCTTGATGCTGTTGTGTGTGACATTGTCAAAAAATCAAGATGAATTAAATTTGTAGATTCACTGATAACTGACACTTGTAAAACAGTACTAATGGCTGCTATCTAATGGTCACTGATACAGTTTTTCTGTTTGTGGACTGGCAAATCCCTATAACTCCTTGACAATTAACACCATAAAGAAATATACAGTCGTACTCTTTAAATTAACTTGCACACAGTAATACATTACTGTACTTGCCCAAATATTAATAGCAGAAGTACACTAGTGTTATTTATGCCCATGCTGTTAAATGCCTGTAACCTACTAAAACTATATAGCTTTGATGAACTGATAAACAATAAAGTAAGCATCTTTTCCAATTACATTGTGTGTACCAAAACTTCATTCAGGGAGTTGAAGGTTATACCTTTCCATCTCTACCAGCTTCAATAGCTTCCCTACATTTTAAATGTACTGATGCATACGAGAAACACTGGCCGAATGATTTCTTCACTAGAAGCCCCCATACATTTGGGCACAGTTTTTCTTGACTGAATCCAAAATATTTTTTTATAAGACATTTCAATTTATACTTACGTAAATGAAATATAGAATATCTAACACATCTAAACTTTTCTTAAGGACATCAAACATGACAGTCTAGAAACTACCTCTACACACTATGTTGTTTCTTTCAAGTATCAGAAACAATTTGTAACGACTTACCTACCTTCTAAACTTATTACACACAACCCCTCCACATCTCCACATATGAGCCAAACATGAACTCCCCCTCCACAGTGAATCTTGAATGAATTCAATACAATCGATATTTATAACTCTGAGTGTACCACATGGAAAGCAGCTGCTAAACATAAACAAAGCTTCAGTACTCATGGAAACAGAAGATTCCCACACATCCATCCAACTAACAGTTTTCGTGGTGCTGAATTTTTTACATTGGAACACAAAATGTAGGTTATGAAATGAAAGTGCAAACATGCAATGCAGGTATAAACATATACTGAAACATGCAAACAGTTTTTGTGGTGCTGAATTTTTTTTACATTGGAACACAAAATGGAGGTTATGAAATGAAAGTGCAAACATGCAATGCAGGTGACAACACATACTCAACACAGTGTTGGTGAAATCAGAAATTTCAGAATATGTTTGCAAATCAACAAATTGATGTACAAAAAGATAACATAACTTTCACTATTTATTTTGACATATAAGTTAAAATGCTAAATGTGAAGTTATGAAATGAATGTTAGTTGTGCAACCCATGGAACTGGTATTGTATTCATGCAATACAATACCAGTTCCATGGGTTTATGTTCCATGCAATATAAGCAATGTCAGTTTTACAGCTGATTTTACTCACAGTAATACATCAGTACTAAAGAACATACCAGTTATACTGACATTAAGACCTAAATAACAAGCAGATTATATTACCACTTCATTTTTATTATGTGAAAGTTGGTATACGTGCAAAATGCAATGATGACAATTTAAAATATTCTTCATCAAAATCCAAACTTAAAACATGGCAGAAAATGAAACAAAAGTACCTTTCAAGACAAGTTTTTTAACATCAGAAAAAGTTATCTAAATGTCAACAAAAATGCTATTTAAGAGGACAGAGTCCTAAAACATTACATTTAATTCATTTTAAAACATTGTACGTTTTTTCCATTTTTTGAAAAGTCAGAATGCTGTCTGTGTGACCTCTGTTGAAATAAATAAAAAAAATCACCCATATTCTACTATTCATTTACATACTATTGAAGTAAAATTTTAAACAACATTTCAGTTTACCACAAGTAAAAGAAATAATCTTCAACTAAAGCACTTACTTGTGTTGGCTGCCGTACCCACTGCCAGCCTTCTCGAAATGCTGATATGTCTGGTACTACACACAACATACTTTCTTGACACCTATTTAAAATGAAGCAAACTATAAAGTGATATCTTGGAAGACAGAAAATAATAAATAAAATGTATACACAAGATAGAATTAAAGCACATAACACAAATTTCAACAACAACAAAAATTCTTATACTCTTGGGAGCCTAATTCATTCAGCACATGCATACCAGCTACCTTTGCCCAAATATAAGCAGTCACTGCACTAAGCAAGTGCTTTTGGTTCTATTTCTCATTTAACATGGATACACCCATCAAGGAATTCTAGCTTTAAAGCAAATAGCTTTCTAATGCTATGACCTTTTAATAAATGTGAGCAAATTTTTCCTCATTTGTTTCCATTTATAGACTTTTTGCAGTACCTTAGCATACATGTAGAAATTCGGAAGATTAAAATAAAATCAATCCAGACATACACAGGCAAATATTTTTTCCTTCTTTAAAATGGAGAGTTGATCAATCATTAAAGGGCAGAACCTGTAGTCCACAGCCCCAGAATTGACTTGCTCTTCATTAAAACATGGAACTTCTCAAAAATTCCCCCCCCCCCCAGATTACTACCTTAAAACTGTTTTACGCCACAAATGACCTTTGCTGGTCAATCAAGAGGAAATTGTGCTTCACTAGTATAATGTTTGCTTTCACGTGATAGCAATAAGAAGCATCCAAAAAATCAAGAACTTTAGCCAGGTATTAATTAATCAGGGTTCGTACTCTTTTTGGGGGAAAAAATTCAAGGACTTTCCAGGCCTTTTCCAGGCCATATACAAAAAATTCCAGGATGATTACTACGCTTTACAGTATCATGCTCAAATTAGTTTTTAAAAGCAATTTCAGTTTTAAGTAATAAAAATGATGAAAGATGCAAATGGATTAGGGATGATAGGGGGGAAGGGAATAGAACTGTCCATAATTAGCATGTTCTCGTTGCGCTAGGCGCTTAAGCACTGCTGAATTCCGTCAGACCCCCAATGGTCAAATGATTGAAATGTGCTGATGTTCATGGAATGAAATGGTTGATCAGCTATGATAACCGCATAAAAGTTCGAAGGGGGCGATTTCTTTTTTACGTTATGCAACATTCTACATTACTCCAGTATTTATCTTGTCATCATCAACAATAGCAATGTAACTACCACTTACGATCGCGGATATCGGCCAACTGAAAATCTGCCATACAACTAAGGGATACAACACACAGGTATCATGTTACAGTGTATTGTAATTGAAAAAAAAAGATTTCAGAAATTAAAATCGAAAAAAAAAAATTAATATCATCAAGTCATGGTGTTTCAAAATCCGCTTTCCTTTATAATGTTTAAAAACATGTAATGTTTTTCTTTTTTACCTGTCGTGTATAATAAAATGGGTTGATTTTTTTATGGAATCAGACGTCCATATGTCCGATTGTCTTCGTCTGAGTTCACACGTTAGCTACTGTGTACAAGTAGACATTTTTTCAGCTCAAAAATATGTAGTTTTGTATGTATTCACAGTATAACTCATTCCGTATTCCCACAGAACAAAATTCAGCAGATACAAATGAAGAACATCAAGACCCACCCAACACCATGTTTCCGATTGTCTGCTGTTTATATTCAAGAAATGCGAATATGGATCAATGGTGAATGCAGCAACTATGGTTTTTATTTATTACCAAGAAAAAAAAAAGGAGCCTGAAAGCTGTAAAGCTGAAACGGATATTTCTCCCTCCCGAAAACATTCCGATTAAGTTCAAACAGCAGGAGCACGCGTCCACGCACACTCAACCTCTGGAATGTCCTGATGGAACGGCTTCTTTTCATTTGGCACATCGCCATAAATCACCACCTGCAGCTCACTGAAGTGTCTTCCTCCTTCACCCTAACTATAGGAGAAAACGTAAAAAAAAAATGCTGCCCAATTTTAGACAAAATGACCAAATTTACGTCATAACGTTGCAATTTACTAAAATACGTTTATCTGCTGAATTTCGCCTAAATCCATTGAAAACTTTTTAATTATAGATTTTTTTATTAAAACAGTAACTCAGACATCTGAATAAAAATGTATGTTTGTAATTAAAATAGAGTCCATATCATCACAGAAACAAAATTTAAGGATCACTCTGTTTAAATAAACCATGGCATCTAAAAAAAAATAATTTGCTTGCTTTTCCCGTAATTTATAATTGCCGTTTCTTTTTTTTGAATCCGATTTTGCAACGGAAGATTTTTTTTTTTTTTTTTGCATCTGCTAAAGTTTCAAACGGAATTCGGCGAAATTTGCACTAGAACTTTATTGTGATGTATTTTAACCACTGTAAAAATTTTACTGTGTTCTTTTCAAAATTCCGGAAAATGGATTTCTGAAAATATCTCTTAGTCCTTTTGAGCCGTGGAAGTGATAAACAGGTGTTTGCTTTCTTCCCAACCAAGGGCTTCGGATCAGCGCTCCCAGCTGTCAATCAACCGTTGCTATGGTAACACCCTTTCTGCTCAAGGCTCACTGTCTAAAGAGGCACACATAATAAAAATTTCCAATGCTAACTTTTTGAGTTTTAAACCGATTCAAATGGAATTTTGGGAGTGAGCTTCTGTAATCCAATTATAGTAAATGTAAAAATTTCAGCCACTTTTGTGAAAAATTCGCAAAGATAGTTTTCTTATTTTTTATCATAAGTAGCCGAAGTCTCTTGAGGGGTGGGCCGGAAGCAAGCGTCTTAATGCAATAAACAAGGAGCAGATGAATGTGTTGTTCAGGCATACTCTTCACTGGTGGATGCCAGCTGACTTGGTAAACACGCGACCCCCTGCAAATGCTAAATGTCTCTTCTTTCCCCTTCTGTTGTTCTCAGTAGTTGTCGGACGGACATCAAGCTCAGGGCTAGAGAATGCATCAAGCTTCCCTTCCCTAACAGACCTGCTAGTAATCATCCAATTTTATTGCACTGGAAGTAGTGCTTCCCCCCCCCCAGCCAAATTAGGATTTGGGCACATCCGAAACACCACTGTAGCCGGCGGTTTCTTTGAGAACAGAGGAGAGGAACTTAAAAAAATTAAGGGGTAACAGTCAGTAACACGATTTCCTAAAAGGGCATTTTTTTTAAGCACTAATTTCAAATTTCAAGGCTTTTCAAGACAGCATTAAAAAAATACCGTTTTTCCAGGATATTCCAGGCCTTGAAAACGTAATCATGATTTTCCAGGACTTTCCAGGTTTTCAAGCACGCGTGCGCACCCTGATTAATGCTCGTCCACTGCACGCAACAGACCTAGACCCATTGCATTTTCACTTACTGGAGTTGCAGTAACAACTTGATGGTACAACTTTTCAGCAAGCAGAAGCCTTCCAATGAACAATGAAGGCCCCCATTCATATTTTGCTTTCAAACCTACATACCTTTATCAAGAGAGAATTCAAAACTTGCTGGTAGCATGGCAAAATGTCAATGAATCCAGTGGTATGACATGCAGTAAGTATTACATAAACAAAACTGCGTATTTCTTGTTCCTTCTGAATATCCGCATTGGCTTTTAAATAAAGCACATGCTTCTTCTGTGACAGGGTGAGTGAAATGTTAATAAACAAATAAAAAAATAAAGAATTTTTTCTTATCTCTCATATTCATGGAAGGCTACGTGATGCAAATTATAAAATAACCATGACCATTGTAAGTACAATCTAGAGCTGTTTTGCACAGCTTAATCATCAGTCAGTTTTGTAGACTCTTCAAAAATTTGCTCTCTATATAATTTGCATTTTTCAATAAATACTAAAAAAATTTAAAAAATTGCATATGTATACACAGAATAAAACAGATTTTCACAATGCACATTATGTAGACAATGGGGGAAGCAGAAATTTAATGCCATAAAATCTCTTGTCTTCAGTTTACAGAGGTTATGAAACACCGTTTTTCCCCATAAGTAATAAGAATGCATGTTCTTTCTCCGAGAGATGGTCCATTACAGTTAAGGCTTAAAAGGCTGACAGCTGTAGATGTTGCCACAGCATCAACTATATACACCCCCCCCTGCATACACACCCCTCTACAGCATGTGCCTTTGTCATTTTCCTGGGCCCTCCAAATCCTATGCCCAAATTCATCTGACATCCTCATGAAAAAAAGGGGGGAGGGGTCCTCAGATTTTCCAAGTTCATCAATGATAACTACCCATATTACACTGATAAGTAATGCTGTGCTTTATTGATAGGAGTCATTTGGGGCATTAAGTCCCTTTTCATATACCAAAAAAAAAAAAAAATGCATTTTCCTGATGTCAAAATGTGTGTGATCACAACACTTCTCATATTACTTCAATAATTACCACAGTAATAGTGCCTTGTACTTCATTACAAACGCATGATGACAAAATGGTATTAATGGAAAATATGTCTAGTTTTGGTAAAATTGGGCATTGTAGCCAAATTGCCATTCAGAATTTTTTTTAAAGCTACTTGCTATAATATGAAACCATGCTATGCAGCAACTAACCAACCATTTTGAACACAAAAGCACTAACTCATTTGTGCTATAAAAAAAATTATCACAAATCTTCTAAGCAACTCATCTCCCCACTCCAGAAATCAAGTGCCAATAATGTCAATCTCTCCCCACCACTGCAAAGTGGGTTTTATGATTGAAATTAACTGATTTGAATTCAAACTGGCAGTAACTACCCTGGCATCAGAGCATAATCAAAAAGTAATTCCATTTGATTCACATCAAAATAATGCCAATTCTTCCTAATTAATACTGGAAATCATGTTTTCTAAGTGTAATAACTGATGCCACAATATCTGCATTCATATAAGGGCATAGTTTCTTACACTGGAAAATCAACTTTTCCCAAAGAGAAATTTATTCCAAGAGGTTTCATTTCAAATAAGGTAATATCTCCCCTTCACTGGGAATTGCCATTTTGCAGTTAACATAAACTAATACCCAGCAATTTACATTCAAAATAATGCAATTTCTTAGGGAAGCCAGAAAGATTTAAAACATAGGGGTTGCTTCCATAACATGAGCAACCAAAAACATGATTTAAAAAATTAAAAAGATAAAGTGTTTGCCAAACCCACTACTTTTTCTGTTTTACAATACCTATTTCATGACAGAATTGAGAAAACTATACTTTTGTATAACATTATTTTAATCCACACACACATCTTAACAGAACTGAAAAAAAGGGGATGGAGTGTTAGATTCTTGACAAGAATCCCCCCCCCCCCAAAAAACAAGAAATTAAATAATTAAAGAAGAAAATCATAAAATGAAGTGTCCTAGGAAAAACAAAATTGGCTATGCATAAGGCTATCACATACTTCAATTGGTATGGCTAAAATGTGATTTCAAAGTTGTTCAACGTAGTTGTTCAGGTAGTGTGGAAAAAAGGAGTTTGATAACATTAGTATTTTAAATGCATCTGCAGGTCAGAGGTAAACACAGTAGGTAGTGTTATGCTGCATAATAACACTGCCATAACATGACAATTTTTTAACCTGATATTACTATGTGGACCGATGAACACAAAAACCTTCAACACAACCACCATTTAAAAATTGAAAATAAGTACAACTGCAATTACATTACTTAGCTAGAATGTTGTACAACAGGATTTGCATCCCACAGTATTTTACTGCGTAACAATGCATATACACAGTACACAAATCAATAAGAAAAAAAAAGAGCCTACCTGTACATGGTCTCGGCTTCAACCTCACCAAACCACACTTTCAAGCTGGGAGTGAAGTTTTCCCCATTTAATTCCAGCATTGCTACATCACCTCCTCCATTTAGCTGCAAATGTAATAAATGCAATTTAAAATAAATACTGCAACACTACTGACACACAAAAGCATAGATGTATTATAATGTAATTTACAAAAGAAAAAATGTGAAAAGTAATGCATAACATCTGACGGCAAAAGAGTGTAACTTAAGAGTGCAAAGTAATTTCAGGGCTTGAAAAATATCTGAAAAGTTACATGCCCAGCTGGGCATGTGCAAAAATTATTTACATGCCCAGGTAGTAAAATCCAGATGCCCAGGAAAATTTATCTTGTTAAGTTAAAAAATATGATGAACATCTTTTACATGTCTTACATTTCCATTTTAAGGGTCTGTATTCAAAATGTTCAATGAACAAAAGCGTGTATCACAAGTTTTAAGATGCTGATGCTGAAATTGGTATGAAATGGTATGATGATGAAATTGGTATTTGAGAAATTTAGTGATTCTGCCATGTTTCTTTCGTTTTTTTTTTTTTTTTTTTTTTTTTTTGGTCACTAAAACTGAAGGCTAGTCCCATCAGAGGCACTGCTATAATAACATTATAAATAACATTTTGTCACTGCCTATAAATAACATTTTGAGCAGAATTACATATGGTTCCAATATCTGGACCCAAAGCATAATATAATTAAAGAAGTGATATTCTTCTGTCCTTGGCACTCCATAACAATAATACAACTTCTGGTGATTAGCAATGAAGTGAACACGACATGCGCCGACTGTCTTTTTTCTTGTAGTAGGAAATTTTATTCCAAACTTTTTCATTTTCAAATTTAGTTCCCCTGTCCAGGCAACAAGACTGCTTTTTTTTTACTTGCCCAGCCCAATAATTTACATACCCCAGGCATCTCATGCTCAGCATTTTTCAAGCCCTGTATTTTCAGCATAAAGTTCACTCTTGTTTTAATTTTATGTCTCAACATGGTCTACCAAAATTCTGTTATGAGTTGTATTTTACACAAACTCTGGAAAAATCTATAAAAGCTTCTGAGTGGTAGTCCTTTGAAAAAATGTACAGTGTCAACATCAAATAATTGGCAAAGTGATAGTGAAATCATTTAAACTAATTACATGCCTGTCATCCTACTAACTTGATACTTCGGAGGAAATGACAAGAAAAGGACCAAATTTTTTTTTGAAAATTGTGTAGTAAAAATCAAAGAACTCTTAAATCTCCAAAACAAGGAAGAAATACTAGTGTTTATTAAGTTGATAAAAGACTAATAACACACTAAACAATGACATGTTGAGCTGTGTGCAACTAAAATTATGAAAAGCCTAGAAATTGCACTAATGGTTTTATTACATACATTACAGCACCATGTTAGTATAATTTTTAACAGATCCTCATTACTATAGATAAAAGACTACACAAACACAGTGGAACCTTGCTCATGTTTTTCTAGGGGATGGCCTTAAAAATTTATAAATGTAAAACACATAAAAGAAATTTCAAAATATTAAACACTATTCTAAAGTTAATATTTGAAAGCATATAAGGTATTCCTTAAAATGATTTATTTAAAATCGGATTGGTGGCAAAAGAAAAAGCATTACAAATTATGATATATTTCATTATGAAAATCAAACCCCTCTTTCAACAGCACTATCTGTCTATAAAAATCCTGATTGTACAGAGGGTGAGTTGAAAGTTTTGCAATATTTGGATCACTTTATGTCTTCATATGTACCTTTATAATGAAAACTGACTACCATTCAAAGTACAGGCCATCGTGTTGCATGGTCTTTTGCCATCTGTCTTCCAGCTCTTCGATTCCATGACAGTACCAGTTCTCGTCCTTCGAGGCGAAGAACTCCTTCACTCAGCTGCCACCTCCTACTGGTTGTTGAAGTGCTGCCCGTGAAGGATGGACCAGAACAAGTAATAATTCAACAGGGCGAGGTCCAGACTATATGCTGGATGTGTCTTCAGTTCGATGCCCTCAAATTCCTAGAGTTTTGTCCATGTCATTCATGCGGTACGAGGCAGAGTGTTGTCCTGCTGTAGGAGAGTGTGCTTTCTGTTCACCAGTGCCAGGTACTTCTCCTCCAAAACGGCATACTTACATCAGCTCCAGCTGTTCAGAGTAAAGTTTGGTGTTGATATTCTGACCATCTGGAACAAATTCGAATGGATTATCCCCTTGAAATTCCACCAGACACAGAGCATCACCTTGTGCTTGAAGCACCCACATTTGGCAACAGGTTCTGGAAGATGGCCTGGGCTCAACCACTGCCATTGCGAGTCAGGATTACGGAAATAGACCCACTTTTCATCGCATGTAACAATTCTCTTGATGAAACATAAATTGCACAGGTTTTTTATGACTTTCGTGGACACTTCCACTCGGCGGTAGCTCCTGTAGACCTTGCGAAGGTCCTGAAGGTGACGAACCACAGTGTTTTGTGATATAACCAGCTCGCCTGATAATCTTTGAGTGCTGGTTGTCGGATTTGCCTCTACGGCCTGGCCCGCACGACCTCCGAATCCACGGTTATCTGACTTTGACTGATCGTCGAGGTTTCTGTCACCTGAGCGAAATTTCTTGAACCAACTGGTTGCGGTGCTGTGGTCCACGGAACCTTCCCCTTTCGCATGATAAATGTTTCATGCTACATGGGCAGTGTTATGGCCAAGTTCAAACTTGTAAAGCAAAAATTTTCTAATTAGCCGGTTGTGGCTTTTCATCTTTTAGGCGTCCCAACCACAGACAGAACGACAACATGCAATGCTGTTGTTCACAGCAATGATTACCACTTTATATACTTTTTGATTGACTGCAGTGCGGGACTTGAAACTAGTTTAAGCATGTGGCATACCCATCGCAGCACACACATTTATGCAAATATTGCTAAACTTTCTACTCGCCCTTTGTAGATTAAGTGAAATCCTCACAGTTAAGAATCTGAGACCAGTGCTTTGATGTGCAACCCATAAATTAACAGCATTTTTTTTTTCTTTGGAACCCAGATGCATTCAACTGAAACTAGAATATTGGATATTATTGACAGGGGTAGGAGAGATAAAAAAAAAAAAATTCAGGACACAATTTTTCTTAAATTTCAGGACAATTTCAGGACGATGTTATCCTGGCCCAGCACTGTGCTTTCTTTTCACTTAGTATTCAAACAAGCAAAACACATTTTCCTCCTCAGAAAAAAAAAAAAAAAAAAAAAAAAAAGGAGAAGAAGAAAAGAAACAAAGAGGTGCATCATGAACTTGGTTCAGAGGCATCAGGCCGACGCAATCCCTGGCCACAGCGAAAGAAGCACGCTCGCGCTAACGTAATCCCGGGCCACAGTGAAGGAAGAGCAGTAGGCCAATCCTGGGTCACAGAGCACGCTGTGCCTATGTAATCTCGGCCTGGCGCTGTGCTTTTTTCCACTTAGCTTTCAAATAAGCAAAACAAATTCCTTCTCCTCGGAAAAAAAAAAAAAAAAAAAAGAAGAAAAGAAACAAAGAGGTGCATCACAAATTATTCAAAGGCTTCAGGGGCGACATAATCCCCTGTCATGGCAAAAAAGCACGTAGGGCCTACGTAATCCTGGGTCACGGCAAAACAAGCACGTCGAGCCTATGTAGTCCCGGGTCACGGTCACGGCGTCATGCTTTTTTTTTTTTTTTTTTTTTGCACTCTTTCAAACAAGAAAAACAAATTCCCCCTCCTCACAAAAAACAAAAAAAAAAAAAAAACAAAGAGCTGTGTTACAAACTTTGTTCAGAGGCTTTTACAGGGAGTCTACCAGATTTACAAAGTGGAATTTCTTGACTTTTTGGTGGTGAGCTATAATTTTTTTCTTGACCTAATGACAAAAGCTTCTGAAGCATTTTGCAACATGAAATAAATAAAATATTAACGAGCTTAGGCCTCACAAGCTAAATATAACACAATTGCATAAACACACACACACACACAACTTTACTACTGTATTCATTTAGTTTATCTTTTATTTTTTTTTTTTTCATGCTAACCGTTTTGTCCCTTTTGATTGTGCGAAAAAACAAAACAAAAAACAAAAACTCAGGACTAGATGAGGCCTCAAAAACTGAAGAAAACTTCTGCATGAAAGAGGACATACACAGCAGTCTGAATGCCAATTAATTTGGGTCTCCTCTCAGTTTTATGGTTAGATTTCAAGAGCTTACATTGTGGTTATGTATATTGCCTTGAATAAAGGCTTTTAATGACAACTTCAGTGTTTAAATAATTGTGGATTTTTTAGAAAAAAGTTCATTGAGGCATTATTTACACTTTATCACATGCACATTGTTCTTCTCATTTGAACTTTTTTTTTTTTTTTTTTTTTACATAAGTTACATATATTCGTGACTCCTTAATTACAAATAGACCATTCTTCAAACTTTAGCCATGTCATGAACTCTAAGGACATGGGAATCAATGTTTTAAGTCGAAAATCCATAAATGGAAACTTAAAGAAAGAAGGAACAGTTGCAAAACAAATTAAGTACAAGGTTCAAAACAGTAATTTGTATTTATCTACGATTTAGAGCAGTGCAGACACTGTAGTAGTTCTTTGGTTGTTTGTGCTTTGTTGTATGATTTTTTTCTCCAGTAACAGAAAAAAAAAAGTCTATGCTTGATTGAAGAAATTTCAGAAATCTTGAAGCAGCATTGATATAAAAATTAAAGTTTGAAAACAAAATACTGAAAAAGGTAACCAAAAAATAAAGGATTCGATGTCTAACTCCAGAAACAGCAAAACTACAGGACTTGCACTCTGTCCTTCCGTCTATGCATTTTGATTCTAATACCAAGGATTCTCGTATGGGACAATAGCATCCGTCGACAGACGTCTTGTCACACTGTAGTTCTTGCATACTGTGAAAAATCCAAGTCACTACACCCTTTCATGTAGTGGTCAAGTGTCACGATGTTGAAAACATTTGCTAATTCTGAGCTGCCCTCCATCTCTGTGTTCTCAAATAAGCAACTTTTATTGAACTTTTTAGTATTTCTTTACAAACTTTTATATGAAATTTTAATGAAATAATGAAATCTCAAAGCACCATGAGTATTGTTTTTAATGACCAGCTGCTTTAAGATTTCTGAAAATTCTTCAATCGACCCTAGTTTTCCATTTTTTCCTGTTACTGAAGATAAAAATGATGCAGCAAAGAGTAAACAACCAAAGGACTACTACACTGTTTTTACTATTCTAATTCATACATAAAATACAAATTACTGTTTTATGTACCACATACTTCTTTTCCTTCATTACTTTTCTTTACTTTTGGTCACCACCGAGTTCACAGGTACCGGAAGATATTTGAAGATTAAAAATCACTGAACTTTAATGAAAATTTCAGATTCTAATTCATGAGAACAGGGTAGAAAAGAAGCAATATATACTGCCTGGAAAGCTTTTATTTGTCTGATTTGAGGGAATGAATTTATTTTAGTACTTCCTGAGTGTGGGATGGGGAGTTCGGACTTTATCAGCATCAGCTAACTTTTTCATGGAACCTCTCTTCCCCGAGTCCACCAGCTAACCAACTAACTTCATTTCTCCATAGTCCACTAGCTAACTAACTTTCTTTCTTTCCCCCTCGTTGCTCTTTAATTTCCTACCCTTACATGGGATGAGGTCATTTCAACACTTGGGGAAGAAATTTTCATGCTCCTCTCCCGCATGTTAATGACGTAAGTGACGGGCTGTAATTTATTTGTCCTGTATCCATGCTGCTTTGCAACAGGGATCTCTCTCTTTCATTTGTTGGTGATTGGGGGGGGGTATCTTGGGGCCTAGCTAGGACCCAGACAGGGCTGAAGGATCATTAAGGGGGTGCTCAGTGTTACACTACAAACTAACCTTTTCCACAAACACAGACACAAGTCTTTGTTTTTTCACAACCTTTGCTGATTTACTTCACTAGCTAATAATTTTTTTCATTCCAGAAAGTAAAAACAATAAAATAAAATACAAAATATAAAAAACGAGGGGCTGAAAGAAAACTGAACTGTCTTGAAATACATTTTAAAATTCACATTCTGTGAATTTACTTGATTGTGGTTGAGTTGCAGGTTCCTTATTGATGGATGAACTATACTGTTCAAAATAATTAGGGAAATATGTGGCTTTGGTGACATTACACAGGCCAATCGTAAGATATCTTGCCGAAACATGCAAAATGTGAGTGTAACGTAGACAGCTGAATTATGTATATTCCTAAGCAAATTATTCTGACGTGTAATCATTCTGATGTGCCTGTGACATCAGAATGCATGAAAATGAAGGTTTTCCAGGAGGTCCTTTATTCTGCCACGTTTATCCTGACATTTGGTTTCTTGAAGTTTAGTTTCAATGATGTTACAGCAGCATCTCTTTCTCTCTCTCTCCCTCCCTCCCTCCCTCTCATAAAGATTTCTTTTTAGCACTATTTTCCAACACCTAAAGAGATGCATATATAGCCTCCACCCACATCTGCTTCCCTCAACATTACTTCTTTGCAGGTAATTAAGTACATAGAAGTTTCTTAACAGCAGCTTCACATCTTATATATAGTCACTTATCAGGTTACAAATAGAGTCATCCCTTCTGCACAGCTACACATCTACACCTCCCCCTCTTCTTTTAATTTTGGGAGGAGGGGGACCTTCTTCCATATTTTATGTTTCTTTGAAAAAAAAAAGAGGGGGGGGGGCATTTCTCTCTTTCCTGACCCTTAACACCAACAAGCCCTGTGCCTGTGTGGTTAACAATCATTGGGGCAACTGTTTCTACAGATTCACCCCGAGAAATCTTTTTTTTTTTACGCTTTCCAACCGTAGGTTGAAAAGCGTATATGCTCCAGCTTTGTCCGTCCGTCCGTCTGTCCGCACGATAACTGGCGTAAAAATGGTTCGATTTCAATGAAATTTTAGTATGTGGTAGGGGACCACCTGGGGACGAACCCTATTGAAAATGGGACAAATGGAGTCAAAGGTCACAACATAGGAGCCGGATCCATTCCATTGCACTTATGCGTAATAACTTGCGTAAATATGGTTCGATTTCAATGATATTTTACTATGTGTTAGGGGACCGCCTGGGGATGAACCCTATTCAAAATGGGTGAATTGCGGTCAAAGGTCAGGACATAGGAGCGGGATGCATTTCACTGCCCTTATGTGTCATAACGTGCGCAAAAATGGTTCGATTTCGATGAAATTTCAGTATGTGGTAGGGGACCACCCGGGGATGAACTCTATTTAAAATGGACGAAATGGGGTCAAATGTCAGGACATAGAATTGCGATCCATTCCATCGCCCTTATCCCATATTATTAAGGTGGGCGTCAAGAAATTTTGCTTCCTATACTTCCAATGGAAAAACTTTTGTACACATTTCCTTCACAATTAATGTGTTACCAAGGATGAAAATTTGAACATCGATTAAAATAACTTCATATTATAACTTGGAATACTTAATATTTTCTAAAACATAACCATAATTATATTAAAAATCAATAACTTTTCCTTTGGTGGTGTTGAAACCAGAAAAAGGATGGCGCGACCTGTACTTTGATGACGTCAGTAGACAAACAAATGTTGGATTGCATAATTATGGTTATGTTTTAGAAAATATTAGGTATTCCAAGTTATAAAATGAAGCTATTTTAATCGATGTTCAAATTTTCATCCTTGTGAACACATTAATTGTCCAGAAAAAAGATGGCGCAATCTGCATTTTCATGATGTGAGTAGACAAACAAATGTTAGATTGCATAATTATGGTAATGTTTTAGAAAATATTAAGTATTGCAAGTTATAAAATGAATATATTTTAATCAATGTTCAAATTTTCATCCTTGGGAATGCATTAATTGGGAAGAAAATGTGTACAGAAATTTTTCCATTTGAAGTACAGGGAGCAAAATTACTTGACGTTTATCTTAAAGGAGCAATTCGTGTATGTACGTAAATTTTATTTTGAAAACGACTCGAAGGATTTTGATGAAAGTCGTTAACCTACCGTTTTCTGGTACTAGAAATCGATTTAGCTTGATCTCGACTTTAGGAAAATTTGTTTAGTGGGTTAAATAACCACCCCGAATTACCACGTTTTTAGTGTAGTGTCATGCCGTCGTCCAATTAGATGTCGACGCCCGGTCACGCCATCTGTCTTATTACGTCACGCGTTGTGTGTGGATCCTATTAAAGTTTTATGACGTCATACTCTTGCGAGCAGATGGTCGCGATTCTCATCTGCTTCATTACGTCACGCGTTGTGTGCGTATGTTCGTTCGCACGATAACTCGCGTTAAATCGTCCAATTTCAATTAAATTTTAGTATGTGGTAGGGGAACACCTGGGAAGGAACCCTATTAAAAGTGAACGAAATGGGATCAAAGGTCAGGACATAGGAGTGGGATTCATTCCACTGCTCTTATGCGCCATAACTAACATAAAAAAAGTTCGATTTCGATTAAATTTTAGTATGTGGTAGGGGACCACCTGGGGACAAACCCTATTGAAACTTGGCGAAATGGGGGTCAAAGGTCAGGACATAGGAGCGGAATCACTTCCATCACCCTTATGCGTCATAACTTACGTAAAAAATGTTTGATTTGGATGAAATGTTAGTATGTTGTAGGGACCTGACTGGGGACGAATCCTATTGAAAATGGGCGAAATGGGGTCAAAGGTTAGGACACAGAAATGGGATCTATTCCATAGCCCTTATGCATCATAACTTACGTAAAATTGCTTCGATTGCGGCAAAACTTTATCATGTTATTTCGGAGGTATACTGAACCAGTTCTGTTGAATATCATCGAAATGGGATCAAAGGTCAGGGCACAGGAGTGAGATTTATTCCACAGCCATTTTCCTCATAACTTGAGTAATGATTTCTAGTATGTTGGAAAGCGTATCATAATCAATGCATTGCATGATTTTACTAACTTGTGTTTTTCTGCTTTTGTCATTCACTTTTCATACTGTATCATCATTTCAATCTCACTTTGTTAAAAAAAGTTCAATACACAAATAAATAAAGTATTTAAGCTTATAATGAACCACAAAATAAATTTTTATAAATCACAGAAAATAAAAATTCAGAGAATTCGCAACAACGGCTGTCTTCCAGGAAGGGGATGGGGGGTCTATGAGATGTCTTTCTTGGATAATACATACACGTAGGATCACTACTCACGCTCAAGCCATGATGAACTCATGAAGAAAAAAACAAAAAGCTGAACTTTTTAACCAGGTGAAAAAATCTGAATGCGTGGCAAAATAGTGTCAATATAACGTAACATGAGCAAAACTGAATTGTTTACTGTATTTCATTAATATAAATATTAAACTGGAGCACACTGCATTCAAAATATAAATTGACTGAATTCAAAACAAAATATGATGGTTTTAAAAGATGCTGCTTCAAATGTTTTTTATTTTTATTTTTTATTGTTCTGTTTTACTTGCTAGACATCAGCTCAAGTTTCCCCTTGTAAACAAACTTGGCTTTCTTTGCAAGCTCTGTAGATATTTTTGTTTTTTGTTGACTTTGTAACAGCATAGTGTTTTGAAGTAGCACAAACACAGTTGTTCCGAAGTAATCACTAACACCGCAGGAGGAAAGGAGGAAGAAGGTACTAAGGTGTAACACATTTGTTGAAGTGCGAAGATCAGAAGCTAATTGTATACACTGGAGATAACATACTTTACTTACACTCATTACACGTAGGATCACTACTCACGCTCAAGCCATGATGAAAACACAACACCGAAGAAGGATGCCAGATCTCCTTTTACAATTCATGACAACGTAAGTCATTGCGTCCTCTGGTGGACTAGAGCAAAACCTAGAGGAGTCACTTACCTGGAAATACATAACACTTGAATCATAACACATAGCATCCATTGCTTAGTTTTTCTTTCTGCTGATATCTATCCCTTTCCATTTCTTCAATGTTGTTTTTCTTTCTTTCTTTCTTTTTATGCCCTCAGATGACAATAATTTTACCAATCATGCTGAAAGAACTTTTAAGCTGAGGACCATGAATGCATATCAAAGATTTCACTATTTTAAGTAAATAGTGCAACTTCGAGAATATGAATACTTTCGAACATTATGCATCCATTCTAAAAAATTTCCTAACTTTGTCACTACTGTTTTGGGAAGCCTTTCCCTCACTTATCAAGCTGAAATGCAAATATTTATGAAGGGCAGGGGGAATAACATTTACAGGGTTCCCACTCAAAAGTAGAAAAAAAATTCCCTGACTTTTCCAGGTTTTCCAGGTGGTCCTGAGAGTTTTTCCAGAGCGGCAAATCAAATCACATTGCGACAAATTGTTGCATTTCCTTACATTCTTGCGTTCCTTACGAAAGCATACATTTGTTAATTCTTTAAATAACTGTCCTTTATACAATTACCTGCTTTTTTTTAATAACAATTAAATGCATGAGGCATATTATTTTTGGTACCATTATTTACTTTTTGGTACCGTTGGTTCAAATATTCTTTAAAACATGTAAACCATGTATTTACATGCTTTAAAGAATATTTGAACAAAGACTTAATTTAAATTCTACATATAATGAAATATTTCAATCGATTAGGTGAAATTATACAACTGATTTATCTGTATTTTAAGTGCACACAAGTATATAAATAACATTTTAAACGACTCACAACATTTAGAGTTCCAGTTAGGTTTAAAAATGCAAGCTGGGAGAATTGTGACTGAAGAGAATAAATTGCCCTTAAATGATACAATGCTGAATGAAGCTTTAAATCCTTTAAGTGCTTATTTTACATAAATATTAAACAACACAGAAACGTTTGCTGAAATTGAAGTCTAATGGGAATGATAAAATGGTGAGTGTCTGACAGTCTCTTAACATTTTGTTAGAGCGGTTCTATCAAATCGATCTACCAATTTGTATTTTCTATTGGAATTTACTTAGAATCTTTAAAGACAAAGCAAAGTAAAACAGTTATTAAAAAATAAAAAAAAGAAGAGAGAGAGAACAGAAATCGTGACAGCATTTCTGCGTCTGAGGAAAAACGTGTGCCAGTACCATCCCAACAATTTCTAGCAATCAGGGAAAATACTGCTGACATTTAAAAATCAAAATTGCAATTATTTTAGCTAACGTTAGTTCTTGCACATGGCAAGAAGAACATCGAATCTATGCTATTTCAGAGGGGCCAACCTCAAGCAGAACGCATCAGTAATCAATAGGGTATTTTACAGTAATGTTTCAGTAATCGAACACAAACTTTCAGTAATGTAACACGCCATTTTTTTTCAAAGTTAAGGACAATATTATAGTATTACTGTGTAACCTGTAATACTTGTATGAGGTGCCTATCGGTAATCACCATACGAAGCCTCATCGCTAACGCGTGGAATGGGTATTTCATGAGAAATTAATGCGTGAAATGTGTAATAACTTTATATGTTTACACTATCCTCACAAAAAATATGAAATTAAATTATCAATATTGTACTTACCTCATGTCATTGCTGACATAAAAACTCCCTTGTTGCTTGTTTTGCAGTGGTATATTCTTTTTCAGAAAACTTTTTATAACACAGCTCACCTGAGGAAAATGCTTTACTTTTCTGTATAAGAAGGGCACATAATGTTTTGGTGCTCATTGTTGGGCAGAAGTATGCGAGGTTTTTCCTTACTATACTAAATATTCTCTACGTAGAGGAATTGCTGTGAGGGATAGTCAATATTACCAACATTAGTTTAGGCAATGCAGAATACTTGGGAAGGCCAGATGAATCCTTCATCTTAGATATTTCATTCCATGCCACATCTGCTCAAGGATATCCAGCTTCATCAATATCAGAGTCTGGGAACATAGCATGAAAGAAGCGACCAGCATGATCACAGATTGCTATAGGTAGGTTATGCTCCACAACGATTGTAGTAAACAGCAATTCAGCGTTTATCACGCTATTTTCATTCTTTTTTGCAAAAAAATTATCCAAAGGCTTTGATCGAGTCTTTAATTTTACACAATCCTGGTGTTTGTTTTGACTGGATATGCCTTCGGCAATCACGTCGTCCTACATGGGCTACTGATTACTCTCATATTAGAAGGCACGCAAGGAAACCTTTATTTCAGCATTTGTAACATTTTCCATTTCCTTGCTCAAGATTTGGGAGAAAGATTTAGATGTTCCTGGAGAAACCTCTTTGCATATTTATTTGTTTCAGAAACGATAATTCCAAGGATGAAATTGGTAAAAAACAAGTAAAAAATATGCAATAGGTGCCACATCAGTTGCCGGAGCATGTTTGGGCCCCTGCATTTCATGTTAATAAAAAACGATGCTGAGGTTGTCCATCACTTCTCTCTATTAACATCCTCCCATTCACTTTCAGAACTTTCATGATCTGAAGATTCACTATGAAGATCTTCACCTTCTGAAGAAGATATGGTGTGCGTGGCACTGTGGCTAGTTTTCTGGCTTGATGTTGCTTGGCCAATATCACTCTCAGATGATTCAAATTCATCACCATCACTTGGCAAACTTTCACTCTCACTACAAGCCATTTCAAATAACCTTAGAAAAAAATTTCACGCAGTAGGAAAAAGCACGTCTCCTAGTCTGAGGAACAAGCTGTCAATAAAGTCATCCTCTGCTAACACGAGTTTGGAAAAAGAGGGTTATTCGTATTTCACGGAGTTTTGCGATTGTGTCTGTTTGTTTAGGAAAAAGAAATGAATACTGTGAAGAGCTTCTAGTAATAAAACACCGCACTTCGTTCTCCCGCGCGGCGAAAGTCCGCAAGAAATATAAACATCCGTCATCGCAGGACCACGCGTTGCGACGAGTTGATCGTTATTGCACTTCGAACGGGGCTCGAAAAAGTGTGATTTCCGACAGTACGACGTCTTATAATACACCAACAATTCCAAGTGAACAGCCCTGCCTCAACTGCAGTAGGAAACGTTTTGGATAAAGTAACCTTTCTCCTGTCACACGGAGAAATTGCGTGGGGAACCGATAGTACCGATAGCAAGCGCAAACTCTTTTACAATGACACTTACGGCATATTACCCGTAATTTTCGTCGTATTATCCGCAGACCGCAAAATTCACATAAAAAAAAAAAACATTCGTATAATCCGCAGACTGTAACATTTAGGAAAAAAATCGCCGTATAATTCGCACATCATAGATGTTGAATCAGAAGTGGAATTTCCGACAGAAAGTCGGTCACATAAACACATCGCTCTTTCCACGTTCCAGAAACACATAGCAACCGAAAAATTGTTTTCAGCCGCCGCCGGGGAATTGAGCCACGGATCTCTCGATATCTAACCGAGCGCGTTAGCTTTACACCACGGTGGCCAACAATCCACGGTGCTATGTGTATTTTTAAGTCAGCTTCTGACATCTTAAATCCGTAAGATGGGCTCAGCTACTGAGACGTCTCCATCTGGTGGGTATTAAGGGCACTGGCTATATATATATTATAGCAGTTAATTCCAAAGGGCGAGATCCAAGGTGAAAATCCTCCAAATACGTGGCGTCAGTAAATAAATACGTCGCTCTTTCCACGTTCCAGAAACACATGAGTCCGAAGAAGTAAGAAAAAAAAAAAAACTATTTTATTAAATGAAGAAATTCATTGTTAAAGGTTACTGTTTTATATTTTTATCTCCGAACAGATAAAGGGTGTGGCATCCATAGATCACGCCGATGTAGCTCCAGAGTATTGCATTACACTGCCAATGACGAAAGGCTGATACAGAACAAGTCGTAGAAATACCGTATGTACTCGCGTATAAGTCGAAAGTTTTTGGAGGAATTCCTGCTTTCAGAGTTGAGAGATCGTCTTATACGTGGGCCAATAAAAAACTTCCGTGAATTCTCCCGCGGAATTTACAAACGGATTTGTTTACGTTTTAGATCGCGACACAGAGGCTTTCCGTATGTTGCTGCACGATTGTGTTCTGACCTCAAAACTATCGCGCAGTGACATGATCATATCCTCAATTCTGTCCACCACTTCAAGTTTAAATTCGGCAGTGTAACTGAAACGTTTCCTTTTCAGAGACATCATGATTAGCAATGAAGGAAAACAGCAGCAGCGACGTTCGCCAAAACAACGAAAGCAAACTAGATACAAGGTCGCGCACATGAAATCCGAAAGGAGAAACGCATAGGTTCGTGCAGCAAGCGCTGTACGTACTTCTTTGGCTTTTTGCCAAAAAACAGAGCCGGCACGACAGTCAGAGCTCTCCTCAACGATAACAAAATGACCCCTGCCGTCCCTCCCTACAACTATCCCGATCTTTCATTACGACATTCCTCCCCCTCCTCCCCGCTCCGTACAAACTCCTGAACTGAGGAAAATTCTTCCGAGGGAGTTCCTTTTCCAATTATTACACCTTTCCCTGCACAATCACGCTGCAGATTTTATATATATATATATATATATATTTATATTTTTTAAATCGGCGTGTTAACCACATCGGTGTATAATCCGCAAAACCTATAATTTTAACTTTTTTAGCAGATAATCCGCGGATTATACGACGAAAATTACGGTACCATTCTTCCGATAATATCGCTGTTTGACGATATGATTCATGGACATTCCATTTCAAAACGATATGATTGAAAAATGATATGATCATTGAGACACCGAAATCCGCAGTCTGATTCGGAAAATATGTGGATCAAAATCGAAGGCCGAGAAATCGGCAGCGTCGCACTAAAAGGGTTTAACAAAAAAGGATACAAAATTGAGATTCTCCAAAACACACTGAATTCCGTAATTCTTCCAACCTGTCCGTAATTCTTCCAACCTGTCCGTAATTCCGTAATCTGACAGTCGAAACCGTAAAATTACGGACAATTCGTAATAGTTGGCACCTCTGCTATTTGCTTCTAAATAACGCAGCATAGGATATTTAGACATTGTGCTGTTAAATTTCATAACCAATAAGCTGGCACACAGAGATCCTAATGCCATAACGGCAAAAAAAAAATTAAACCCAGGGATAAAGAAAAAATAATGGAAGCAACAAGTGGGGAAAACTAACAGTTAATACGGAATACCATTTTGCCTGAGAGGCTACAGTTCATATTAGTACTTCCAAAATCCGGAAGTCTTAAACTTGATTGGCTACGTTTGAGACGCAAACATTAGTACTGAACTTTTCTCGCACATCACAGTTCATTTCCACGCTACGTCAAATTACTTGTACGGGAAACAATTAGAGGAAGTTTTGTGTGCATGTGTGCTCATAAAATCCTCCTAACACTTTTTTGTCAACATAATTTATCATCCTGCGGCGAGTGGCATGTTTATACTTAACAATATCTTTAAGAAGGGCAAAACATTTGTGCGATGTTGATCAGGCAAAGTGCGAGAAAGGTCTGGAGCCCACTCAGGTCATTTGCAGTAACTCCCCACAAATAACGTCATCCAAAACGGAGACAGAGGCTTTAGCGCCTGCACTGACAAACCTGAAACCAATAGAGCACGCACGGCTAAGATTTTCATCAGTAGTAACTAGGTAGATTTTTTTTTTTTTTTTCGGCAATGTGAGGGTAAAGATGTGAAAATGAATAATTTATGCAAATCTTGTGAGGTGCAGCAACGCAAGAAGAAGAATTTACGATTACAAGAAAATTTCTACCCCGTCTAACTTTTGTTCTCGCAATTTTTTTTTCCTATGTATAAGCTGAAACCTTGGGAAAAATTACGAGAGAATGATGAATTTTATATTTCTTATTCTAAATAACGGAGATATTTGCGTTTTTACGGAAAACGGCTCTACTATGCACAAAAATTCAAAAAATAATATCTTCTAATCTATCAGAAACAAAAAAAAATTGAAACTTTCAGGGATTTTTTTTTATAACTTGGAGGCAGCTACCCGTAAAAAAAAAAAAAAAAAAAATCGCACGAATCGGAGATGTGTTGGTGGAAAATTATTTCAATATCTGACGATTTTGCGTGGAATGACCCAGATGTGAAAATCTATGGTTCCGGGCGTCGGACTACCCCTATTTTTCGCAACCAGCCAGCTCTTGCAGAAATTGGAATATCGTCTTAAAATAGCTATAAATAAATTTCTTCATGCATTATGAAATAGAAATATGACAGAATAAAAAAAAATCTCTTTCCGGCCGTAAAACCGGAAAACAACGAATCTAGAAAACGGCCGTGAAATCTGGGAAATATGGTAGGTATGCAATAGTACCGGCTTCATTGCATGGTATTTTTCATATATTTTTTTGTCAAAATACTCGTAAGTACTATGAAAAAAATAAATCTTTCCCCCTCTTTGAAGAATCTTCCTATTTCATAATATTTTCCCTGTTCTAACATTTGAAGGTACATACTTTTCCAACTATACCAATTCTGCTACAGAATTACGAAAGCGAAGCTTTAGTTCGTAAGTGATACGAACCTTTTTCAAAATAAATTAGGTGCCCTCAATTTGCAACATTCATCCACACTGCTGCTGAAGGGGAGGGATTTATTAGAATGACCAACATCCGGCAAAATAAAATGTTTTTGTACGGTTTGATAAAAGACGCGTAGAACATGCAAAAGGGGAAGAAAAAAAAAAGCTCAACTTCTAAAGTTTCCAATGAATTTCGGCGAAATTTAAAATGGAACGTTATTTTCATATATCTTGCCCACTGTAAAAATTTCAGTCGGTTATTTAAAAAATTGAGGAAATAGCTTCTTCATAATTTTTTTCCCAGTCTACGCAGAGAACCGGGGCACCTACTCAGGAACAAATGACTGCCTCTCTTCGCGAACGCCAGCAGATAAGATCCTGCGAAATGGGTGTGTGATTAATGGCTTTCTTTCACGCTTTGACGTGTATGTTTGTTCGGTTGTAGTTTAGATCATCTGGAGACGGGGAAACCGCAAAGAGACGCACTCCCCTGCACAGCTGCACTTTAATCGGTGGGTGGGTTACGGAGTTGCCTCGAAGGATAAAACAACTCGGAATTATTTTAAAACTTAGCAATACAGAAATATATTTTACAAAAGTCTGAAACAAAATATTTTTCTGGCAAAATAAAAATTCCCTGCCTTTATAGTTCCCTGATAAAAAATTCCCTGATTTTTACGGAAAAACACAATTTTCCCTGAGTTTTCCCTGATTTTTGGAACAATTTTCAAATTCCCTGAGAATTCCCGGTTTTCCCGGTTTTCCAGGTTGCGTGGGAACCCTGATTTAATAACAACAAAGGATACAGGTAAAATCGCAGGGAAAAATTACGATTACGGGCAAAATATTCGCTCTGTAAGACTTCCGTTTTTGGACATTTTCCCTCCATTTTCAAGCTGAAAACTTGTATAATAAATATTTAACAATACTGGGCAGAACGAACGCCGAGCGAGAGAAAAATTATGATTACAAGAGAAATCTTTACTCCATCTAACTTCTGTTTTCAGAAGTTTTGAAAGTTGGAATTCCATCCTCAGACAGAAAAAAGATGCCCCCACCCCCTTTTTTTTGTTCAGTTGTGTATCGATCTCTTGAATGACTCAAATGATAATGGAAAAGGCAAAATTCCTCGAATCTGTGGAAGAATTTCATGACTAAAAGAATACAGGGAAATTTTCCCCGACATCTACAATTTTCCTCCATTTTTAAGCTGAAATACAAGTATTTATGGAATAAAATGATATTTAACAACAATACTGCACAGAAGGATCATGGCAAGAAAAATAGATTACGACCCCAGGGGGGGGGGGGGGCTTCACTCCGTTTAACCTTAGTTTTCAAAAGTTCTCAAATATTAAATATCGTCCCCACAAAGAAAACAATCACCCCACACCCACCCCCAAAAAAAAATTTCTTCAATTTTACATCGATCTACCGGGTGGCTCAAATGATGAAGAAAAAAAGAAGAATCTTAAGCATGAAGATTACAAGGAAATTTTCCTGACATCAGAAATTTCCGTTTTCAGAATATTTCCCTCCAATTTTAAGCTCAAGTAGAAATATTTATGGAATAAAATTATATTTAACAACAACACTATGCAGAAGGAACACCACGAGAAAATAAATTAGGACTATACCAGGGTTGCCACTCATATTGGCTTTAAAAATTCCCCAAGTTTTTCAGGTTTTCCAGAAGGTAATTTTGCAGGGAATTTCAGGTAAAATTTACAGATTATGTCTCCATGATGATATACATACTAAATGCCACATCTATAATGAAATATATTCAATGCAAGAAGAACAAGAAAAATGGCACAGAATTTTCGGGTGTAATAATAAGCACGTCTTTTGAATACATTCTGACGCAAATTAAATTTATCAAAGCTATTCCACGTCAATGGAACCGGTATGGAAAACAATAGAATCTGACCGAAGAAAGAAGTTTTTCAATCAGGTTTTTAATCCCACAGATATTGCTGTAAACAAAATTGTGAACTTATGCCCTCTGGTTGCAGACTTGTACATTAAGAAAAATTTGAATTTATAAGAGAAACATTTTGCAGCGGAAATGCTCTAAAACAAAGAAAGAATTTTTCAAATCAGACTCTTCGAAGCAGAGATATGGACAAATATAAGATATGCATCAATGCCTGGCGGGAAAAACATGCATTATTTTAGGAAGAAAGTATTCTCGAAAGGTTTTTCAATGTAAGTGGTAATAGTCCAAGAAAAAAAAAAAAATTTAATAGAGTTTTCAGTTCAGATTTTGCAGCAAATACATCAGAAGCAGCAATTAAAACATATGCCCCGTGGTGGCCATACCATTTTTTACCAAAAATTAGAAATTATATGAAAAAACATTTTCCATCAAGAGCTGTATGCGATACAGGAAGAGTTTTTCAAATCGGAGTTTTAGAAGCAGAAATATCAGGGAAAACACAATTTACCTTTGCGCCCCCTAGCGGAAAGTCTATGATTTACTTTAAAATTTTGAATTTATATAAAAAACATTTCGAAAAAGTTTATAGACGTAAGTGGCATCGGAAGCGAAAATTAAGGCTTACGCCTCTTGGTGGCCCAAACCATTTTTTACCAAAAATTAGAAATCATATGCAATTATATTTCCCATCAGTAGCTGTGTTTGGTGCAGAAAGAATTTTTCAAATCGGAGTTTTAGAAGCAGAGATATCGGGGAATACGCAATTTACCTTTACACCCACTAGCAGAAAGTCTATGAATTACTTGCAAATTTTGAAATTATATGAAAAACATGTCACGCTGTAAACTCTATCCAATGAAGAAAAGATTTTTCAAATCAGACCATTAGAAGCAGAGATATTGACAAAAATAAAATATACATCAACGCCCCTGGTGGTGACACCATGCAATATTTTAAGAAGAAAATATTCCGAAAAAGTGTATCGATGTAAGTGGCCTTAGAAGCGAAAATTAAGGCTTCCATAGCCTCTTGGTGGCCAAACTATTTTTTACCAAAAATTAGAAATCATATGCAATTATACACTATCTACCAACAAGTAATTGGACACCACTGCAATCGACGATATCTGCTGTCCTGATACACGTCACGGCTGCCGCCGTTAAATATCGTGTGGGAAACAACAACGCAACCAGTCGCATGCAAGATGCCACGCAGTTCGGAGCTCTCTGATTTCGAGAAAGGTGTAATCGCCGGGTATCACAGAAATGGCCAATCCATACGTGACATATCCAGGGAGTTGAAGTACCCAAAATTGACAGTGGCCTACGTGATTGGCAAGTGGAAGATGAGAGGTGACTGTCGGAATGTGCCCCGACCTGGCAGACCCAAAAAACTGGGACTTAGAGACCGACGGGTGCTGGCCAGAGAAATTCGGAAGAAGTGCACCAAATCGATGGGCCACATCCGCGAGGAGTTTCAACAGGCAGCCTGGAGTGTTCTTTTGATGAATACCATCCATAAGAAAGCCCATCTGCTCGGTTATCATAGACGTGCTGCTGCCCACAAGCCTTTGATCACCAAGTCCAATAGCGCTGCTCGGCTAACGTGGTGCAAAGAACGTTGACAGTGGAAACAGGTTCTCTGGAGCGACGAATAAAGGTTCACCCTCTACCGTTTGGATGGCAGGATCTGGGTTTGGCGTCTGCCTGGAGAACGCCTCCTGCCGGAATGTATTGCGCCAACTGTGAAGTTCAGCGGCGGTGGAATTATGCTATGGGGGTGTTTCTCCTGGTATGGCACCGGACCCTTGGTTGCAATTCCTGGTAGACTCAACGCTGAGACCTACTGCACCATTCTGGATGACCATGCGCTTCCTACGTCGTGGCAGTTTTATGGGGTGGACCCATGTTACTTTCAGGATGACAATGCCACCTGTCATGTTGTAAGGTCTACCATGACCTCGCAACATGACAGGTGGACTGGCCTGCACAGAGCCTGGACCTTAACCCTATCGAGCACCTCTGGGACGGTTGGAGCGTCGACTTAAGGGGTGCCCCCACCGTCCGAAATCGGTGACGGAACTGACCTGTCTTCTCCAAGCCGAGTGGAAGAAAATACTGCTTGCCGTCGTACAACGCCTGGTTGAGAGTATGCCCCGGAGGGTCGCAGCTGTAATCGCCGCTCGTGGAGGCTCTATCAACTATTGAAGGTGAATAAACTTCGTTTTCCTTTGCTATCACAGGTGCCCAATTACTTGTTAGTAGATAGTGTATTTCCCATCAGTAGCTGTGTTTGGTGCAGAAAGAATTTTTCAAATCGGAGTTTTAGAAGCAGAGATATCGGGGAATACGTAATTTACCTTTGCACCCACTAGCAGAAAGTCTATGAATTACTTGCAAATTTTGAAATTATATAAAAAACATGTCACATCAGAAACTCTATCCAACGAAGAAAAGATTTTTCAAATCAGACTATTAGAAGCAGAGATATTGACAAAAATAAAATGTACATCTACGCCCCTGGCGGTGAAACCATGCAATATTTTAAGAAGAAAATATTCCGAAAAAGTTTATCAACGTAAGTGGCATTGGTCCATGAACGATTTTTTTCTATCGAGATTTTAGAAGCTCAAATTTTATGCCAAATACATCAAAAGGAAAAATTAACACTTAGGCTTCCTGGTGGCCAAAGTATTCTTTACCAAAAAATTGAAATTATAATTTGAAATTATATGCAAAAGATTTTCCATCGGAAGCTGTATCAGCTGAAGAAAAAAAATTCAAATCTGAGTTTTAGAAGAAGAGATAGTGGGGGAAACGTAATTTACTTTTACGCCCCTTAGCGGAAAATCTATGCGTAACTTGGAAAAGTAACTATACCTAAAATACTTTTCAACATAGATGGAAGCGAAAGATAAAAGAATTTTTTCAATCGGATGTTTAAAAGCAAATATATGGAATAAAATGTATTTTTGAATTCGACATCATCTACATTTACGCCCTCTAGCGGCGAAATTGCACATCGTAAGGGAAAAAAACAAACGAAATGGCGGATCACGATTCGCATATTTCCAGCTTTCCAATGCAAAAAGAATTTCTCAAATCGGACTAATAGTTGCAGAGATATGATGTCTACAGACCGACGGACAGTCGAACCGATAACATAAGCACAATCATGATATACTATAAAAAAAAGCACAATCTTTTTTTACAAAAGACGTGCTAAAAAAGCTATCATTGTATACTTGAATTAATTGCTGGCTGAAATTTTCAATTACCATTGCATACTCATCGTTTTCCGTCGTCTGTAGTGGACCGACGATTTTCATTAGCATACTCGATGTTTTCCGTTGTGCATAACAGACAGACTATTTCCATAGCATACTCCATGTTTACCATCATCTATAACAGACCGACGATTTCTATAGCATACTCGGGGTTTTCCATCGTCCATATCAGACAGATGATTTCCATAGTAACTTCATAAACCCTTAGTAGTTGGAATTGCTGAATCTTCCTTCCCACTGCATGGTCTTATTCAGCAACAAGCAGAACTCGGTGTGCATGGAGAATGTAGGGTGCCGAAGTACTGACGATGATGACGGGCAGGCTGTTTTGGCGCAAAATCTACCTTTTGTAGCAAGATGGCGCAAGATTTTTCTTTTGGCGCAGAATTCCCATTACGCAAAAAATTATCAGCTAAATTTTCCCTGACTTTTCCAGGGTTTTGCAAAAACAATTATTTCTCCCTGAGTTTTCCCAGATTTTTTGCCTTATTTTCGGATTCCCTGATTTTTCCCGGTTGGCTGGCCTTTATCATGTCACAGCAACAAGACATATTTGCTTGGTCAAAGCAGCAAACTTTTACAGATGTTTATACATGGTGTCTACCACATTTGGGGACATCCACTTTCTTGCCCACGTAATAGATTCAATGACACTTTTCAACACGTGTGTGTGAGAGAGTGAGAGAGAGGGGGGAGGGGGCCTGAGCCCGAATATTGCAAGATACAGCCATGGACCGAACAAGCCCCAAAACTATGATTAACCTGTTTGGGCATTAAAAAAATCTTCTCTTCCAGACTTCCACTCTTTCCTTCCCATGCAATTAACCGATGTCTTTCTCAACTGTGGATTGGGGAAGGGATGCCTATCTATTTCTATAGTTTCTTTGTCCATTCATTTCTTCGTAAAATGTTTCGGCAGGGGTGTATCAGGAAAAAACGGGAGACACAACAATCTATGTCGTATGTTGCTCAATAGAATTAGCAGGGAGCTGCCCCTTTGAGGTAGGGAGCAAAATTTCGTCAGCTTGCTATCTATTGTCTACAGTTCTTAAAGAAACTTTTCCTTCACAGAAATCCTGTAATTCATGAGGTATTTTGTTACCCAAGCCTGGAATGGATAGCCCTGCCAAATTCCTACTCCCCATCTAGACCCAGTTGCCAAAGAATTCTCTTTAACAACTACAAAGTGTAAAAATATCTCATGTGATAAATCACATTAAAAGAAAAAAGGAAGAAAATTCTCTCCCTCTCTAAGAGCCCGAGCCCGCCCAAGCCTAGTTCGGGCCCGGGCTCAGCCCATCTCAACATTGGTGTGTACAGACACACATTCTGCCCCACCTCCCTTCTACGGAAAAAGTACCTTCTGCTAGTAACAAAAATCTGATTCGTCATACCTTGCATCTAAAAGTAAGCTGAAATACTCAGCGATGTGCTAAACGATTTGATTAAACCTTTCTTCAACATTTATATTTGAAAATGTCATGATTCCATAAGCATTATGATTTAAATTGCAAAACTGACCACAAAATTTTGTAAACAACATACATATATTTCTATGCTAAAATGTGTTTGCTTTAACAGTTCTTTGTGGAGGAGAGCACAAGTGCCCCCCCCCCCCCACACACACACACTTGGACCATTATATGAAAACCACAAGTACATCTCATGTGGTTGATGCATGGAGAATAAGCTAGACTGTCACCAGAAAATGAAAAATTACTAAAAATAAAGAGGAATTTATGACCCAAAGCAAAATTTGTGACTTTTTCGTGACTAGTACACACCCTGCCAGAGAGAACTACCAGCACATTTTTAAAGGGCACAATTTTATTTATTTTGAATGTATCCCCTCTGCAACTTAATCACATGGTTTCCTTCCTTAAACTTTCACCACTCTTGGTTGTAAAAGGAATCTACCAGAAATAATGTTTTCAGCTTTGAGAAAGCATATGGCTGGGACATTTGTCTAATCTTCCAAAAAGCATGATTTAAAAGATTAAAACACTTGCATTTATGTTCTCTTCATTTTATAAAATGCTCTCTTCTCATCTTGCACTGCATATTTAAATGCTTGGGTGTACAAAAAGCCTTCTCCCTTTTGAATACAACACACAAAGGCAGAGCAACCTGAGACTCCCAAAGATTTATCACAAATAAAAACAGAAAACCTTTAACAATGCTTGAATTATTTACATAATTTGGTAAATATTTCAAATTATACATTTAACTTCCAGTGCACAACGTATCTTCTTAACATATAGCAGAACAGTTACTTGCTACCAAGGAATAAAAAAATTTGCTAACGAGAATTTTTAATCTCACATACTGTTAATAAGGGCACAAAAATGTATTCAAGCCTTGCACAAGAGTTACGCAGCGAGAAATACTTTTTCAGCTCTCAACAGAATCATAGTACAATGACGGCAGACTAGGTGATTCTGCAAAATGATGCGCTCCCTCAACTGAAGAAAACAGATATGACAAATATTTAATCACAGGCCAGATTTACTTCACTTGAAAAACTCATGACTGTCTTTAGCTGTATTCCAGTGACAATTTCCAAAATGAAGCCTTACCATTCTGAAGAGATTTTAGACCATTACACACCTCTTCTCTTGAAATCCCACCAGTGTTTCCATCTCTCATTATGACATCATCTACTTCTGCCTCAGACTCACCTTTGCTTTCATGATCTAATAAAAGCTTCGGGAGTAGATGGCATATCTGCTGAGATGCTAAAATATGGTGGTGACTCTGTGATTGACTGGTTAACTGACATTTGCCAGTTATGCTGGGAGTTAGGAATGGTTTCTCAGGATTGGAGGGATGATATCATTGTTCCTTTGCACACAGGGAGAAAGGTGATCAGACTGAATACAAGAACTATTGTGGTATCAGTTTGCCGAGCGTGCCAGGAAAAGTGTTTGGGAAGGTAATTATTGATAAGGTATGAGGTCTTACATCAGAGAAAGTGTGGGATGTTGAGAGTGGTTTTGTGTCTGGTAAGGGCTGCACTAATCAAATTTTTTGCATTGCGCATGATGATTGAAAAGTATATGCCTTTAGGTAAAAAAGTGTTTGCGGCCTTCATAGATTTAGAGAAAGCTTATGACAAAGTAAATAAGACTCTTCTGTGGAAGATACTGAATAAATATGGCATTACTGGGAATCTACTTAATAGTGTGAAAGCCATGTACAATTTCAGTAGAGCATGTGCATGAGAGAATGGTGTTTTATCAAAATGGTTTTCTATTGGTGCAGGCGTCAGACAAGGTTGTGTAATGTCACCATGGCTGTTTAACATATTTATGGATGCATGCGTGCGTGCTGCTAAAATGGATAATTTTGGTTTATGTCTTGGTAATATGCATGTGAGCAGATTGCTCTATGTTGATGACAAAGTCCTTTTGGCAGAGAGCAAAAGTGAGTTGCAGTGTATGCTGTCCTGGATGTACGAAGTTTGTATAAAATTCAAACTGAGTATAAATAAGGGAAACAAGTTAGTAAAATCATACAATGCATTGATTATAATACGCTTTCCAACATACCAGAAATCATTACTCAAGTTATGAGGATAATGGCTGTGGAATAAATCTCGCTCCTGTGCTATGACCTTTGATCCCATTTCGATGATATTCAACAGAACCGGTTCAGTATACCCCCGAAATAACATGATAAAGTTTTGTCGCAATAGAAGCATTTTTACATAAGTTATGATGCATAAGGTCTATGGAATAGATCCTGCTCCTGTGTCCAAACCTTTGACCCCATTTCGCCCATTTTCAATAGGATTCGTCTCCAGGCAGGCCCCTACAACATACTAAAATTTAATCGAAATCGAACCTTTTTTACGTTAGTTATGACGCATAAGAGCAGTGGAATGGATCCCGCTCCTATGTCCTGACCTTTGACCCCATTTCGTTCACTTTCAATAGGGTTCCTTCCCAGGTGTTCTCCTACCACATACTAAAATTTCATCGAAATCGAACGATTGTTATGCGAGTTGTCGTGCGGACGGGCATATGTGCAGAACGTGCGACGTAATGAGGTAGATGGGAATCGCGACCATCTGCTCGAAAGAGTGTGACGTCATAAAACTTTAATAGAATCCACACACAACGCGTGACGTAATGAGACAGATGGCGTGACCGCATGCCTACATCCCAATCGCAAGCTTGTGACGTCATAAGATTTCTAAGCATGGGTAACATTAACGAACGACGCCATGACACTGAAAACGCGGTGATTCGGGGTGGTTATTTAATCCACTAAACGAATTTTCCTAAAGTCGAGATCAAGCTAAGTCGATTTCTAGTACCAGAAAATCGTAGGTTAACGACTTTCATCAAAATCCTTTGAGCAGTTTCCAAAATAAAATTTACATACATACAAGAATTGCTCCTTTAATAGTATGGGATAAGGGTGATGGAATGGATCACGATCCTATGTCCTGACCTTTGATCCCATTCCGTTCACTTTCAATAGGGTTCCTTTCCAGGTGGTCCCCTACCACATACTAAAATTTCATCGAAATCGAATGATTGTTACGCGAGTTATCGTGCGGACGGGCATACACGCAGAACGCGTGACGTAATGAGGCAGATGGGAATCGCGACCATCTGCTCGCAGGAGTGTGAAGTCATAAAACTTTGATAGGATCCACACACAACGCGTGACGTAATGAGACAGATGGCGTGACCGCGCACGAACATCTCAATAGCAAGCTTGTGACTTCATAAGATTTCTAAGCATGGGTAACATTAATGGAACGACGCCATGACACTGAAAACGTGGTGATTCGGGGTGGTTATTTAATCCACTAAACGAATTTTCCTAAAGTCGAGATCAAGCTAAATCGATTTCTAGTACCAGAAAACGGTAGGTTAATGACTTTCATCAAAATCCTTAGAGCCGTTTTCAAAATAAAATTTACATACATACAAGAAATTCTCCTTTAAGGTGGACGTCAAGTAAATTTGCTTCTTATACTTCCAATGGAAAAATTTCTGTACACATTTTCTTCACAATTAATGCGTTCCGAAGAATGAAAATTTGAACATTGATTAAAATAGCTTCATTTTATAACTTGGAATACTTAATATTTTCTAAAACATAACCATAATTATGCAATCTAACATTTGTTTGTCTACTGACGTCATGAAAATGCAGATTGCGCCATCTTTTCTGGACAATTAATGTGTTCACAAGGATGAAAATTTGAACATTGATTAAAATAGCTTCATTTTATAACTTGGAATACCTAATATTTTCTAAAACATAACCATAATTATGCAATCCAACATTTGTTTGTCTACTGACGTCATCAAAGTACAGGTCGTGCCATCCTTTTTCTGGTTTCAACACCACCAAAGGAAAAGTTATTGATTTTTAATATAATTATGGTTATGTTTTAGAAAATGTTAAGTGTTCCAAGTTATAATATGAAGTTATTTTAATCGACATTCAAATTTCCATCCTTGGGAACACACTAATTGTGAAGGAAATGTGTGGAAAAGTTTTTCCATTGGAAATATAGGAAGCAAAATTACTTGACGTCCACCTTAATAGTATGGGATAAGGGCGATGGAATGGATCCCGATCCTATGTTCTGACCTTTGACCCCATTTGTCCCATTTTCAATACGGTTCCTCTCCAGGTGGTCCCCTACCACATACTAAAATTTCATCGAAATTGAACCATTTTTACACACGTTATGACGCATAAGGGCAATGGAATGCATCCCGCTCTTATGTCCCGACCTTTTACCCCACTTCACCCATTTTCAAGAGGGTTTGTTCCCATGCGGTCCTCTACCACATACTAAAATTTCATTGAAATCGAACCATATTTACGCAAGTTATGAGACACGAGAGCAATGGAATGGATCCCGCTCCTATGTCGTGACCTTTAACCCCATTTGTCCCATTTTTAGTAGGGTTCATTTCCAGGTGGTCCTCTACCACATACTAAAATTTCATCGAAATCGAACCATTTTTACGTGAATTATCGTGCCGACAGACGGACGGAAAAACCTGGAGCATATACACTTCTTCAACCTACGGTTGGAATGCGTAAAAAACAAAGTTATGACTTTTGAGCGAGGAACTGTTCATACTGAATGCAAGAAGTCTTAATGGCATGGATATTGACCAGCTGAATGAGTTTGTATATTTACATACATACACACATATCACTAAGCTGTTCTCTGAGATTCAGAGGTTAGCTCCAAAAAGAAATACAAACTTCCAGATATTTTTATCGTATCAAACTTCGCCATTTACAGCGATCTTGACATACAACTCGTGCTTCACTGATATCCATTACACACCGTACACAAGATCTTTTATACTTCATACTCATAATCTTTTTCTCATGCAGACACTCCTGAATCTGATCCACCCATGTCTTCCTTGGCCTTCCTTTGCCTTTCCATCCTGCCACTTGGGCTGAAAATATTTTCTTAGTAAGCATTTCATCACTCATTCTTTCAACATGGCCAAACCACCGAAGCATATTGGTCTCCACCTTGCTAACAACATTTTGCTTTACATCACACAACTGCAATACATCTTCATTCCTCACACAATCAGATCGTGTCTTGCCACAAACCCTACGTAAGTAACGCATTTCTCCAGCACACAAACGACTCCTATGTTTCTTCTGCAGTACCCAGGTTTCACTGCCATACATCAGAGTAGGAACAATTACTGTTTCATACACAGCCATGCGGGACTCTCTAGAGAACCCATCATTCCTGTGAAAACCTCCCAGAGCAGCTATGACTTTCAAAGAAGAATTCACTCGCCTACTGATTTCACCATCCAACTTGTTCTCTCTGTCAAACATGCTTCCTAAATACACAAACTCACTCACCTGGTCAATCACAGTGCCATTTATACTTACATTACATTCAGTGCTACCCATTCCTCTCTCAAACACCATAACTTTGGTTTTTCCCTTATTTATACTCAGTTTGAATTTCATGCAAACTTCGTGCATCCGAGTCAACATACTCTGCAACTCACTTTTGCTCTATGCCAACAGGACAGTGTCATCAGCATACAGCAATCTGCACACACGGATATCACCAAGACATAAACCACTATTATCTATTTTGGCCTCACGCATGCATGCGTCCATAAATATATTAAACAGCCATGGTGACATTACACAACCTTGTCTAACTCCTGCACCAATGGAAAACCATTTTGATAAAACACCATTCACTCGTACACAAGCTCTGCTACCAGCATACATGGCTTTTACACTATTAAGTAGATTCCCAGTAACACCATATTCATTCAATACCTTCCACAAAAATGTCCTATTGACTCAGTCGTAAGCTTTCTCTAAATCTATGAAGGCAGTAAAAACTTTCTTCCCAACAGCCAGATACTTTTCAATCATCATGCGTAATGCAAAAATCTGGTTAGTGCAGCCTTTACCAGGCATAAAACCACTCTGAACATCCCACACTTTCTCTGATGTAAGACCCCGTACTTTTTCAATAACAACCTTACCAAACACTTTCCCTGGCACACTCAATAGGCTAATACCACGATAGTTCTTGCATTCAGTCTGATCACCTTTTCCCTTATACAAGGGAACAATGATAGCATCCTTCCAATCCCGAGAGACCATTCCTAACTCCCAGCACAACTGGCAAATTTCAGTTAACCAGTCAATTATAGAGTCACCAACATACTTCAACATCTCTGCAGTTATGCCATCAACTCCTGGAGTCTTACCATTCTGAAGAGATTTTAGAGCTTTGCACACTTCTTCTCTTGAGATCCCTCCTGTGCTCTCATCCCTCATTGTGACATCATCTGCATCTGTCTCAGAATCATTTTTGCTCTCCTGATCTAATAAGTCACAGAAGTATTCGCCCCATCTGTCACTTAACTCATTGGGCTCCCATATCATTTCCCCAATCTCATTCTTCACACAACTTACAACTTTGTTTCCCCTATTTTTCCTGAGTCTCATGTACTTCCAGAAGGACTTTCTATCTTTCCAAAAAGCCAGTTCATGCCTTTCCACTTTCTCTTTCCTATCTTTTGCCTTACTGTGGCAAACCAGCTTAGCAGCTTCACGCTTCTTACAGCGACATTCATCCACAGAGACTCTACCTTGCAACATCCTCAAATAGGCTTCCTTCTTTTTCTTTACTGCCTCATCAATCTCACTATTCCACCAAGCATCACCTCTGTTGTTACCCACTATTGTGGTGCCACAGACCTCTTTAGCAGCAGCAACAACACAGTTCCTAAAACATTCCCACTTCTTTTCTACATCCCTCTCACAAGATTTCAGATCCTTCAGTCGTTCTCTTAGTAAGTCAGAATACCGCTGATGATCTTCAAGGAGCCTATCAACCTTTATTCTTTCTATTCTGGGTCTCTTCCTATTCCTTTCCCTCCAACCAACATTAAGTTTAACTCGTGACACTACCAAGTAATGATCAGAACCAACATCCGCACCTCTCATCACACGGGTGTCAACAACTAAGTGTTTCAAACGCTGATCGTAGACAACAAAATCTATCACACTCTTTTGACTAAGAGTACGATTTTCCCAAGTATATGTGTGTATATACTTGTGGTTGAAAAATGTATTAGATACACACAGATCATTCTCAATGCAGAGTTCAATTAATCTTTCACCATTATCATTCACACAAGGATCATTAAACTTACCCAGAACATTGTCAGAAATTGCATTCTGCACACCTACTCTAGCATTGAAATCCCCTGCTATTATAACTTTTTCTTTAGCACCAAACTGGCTAAAAACAGCTTTCAGCTCATTCCAGAAATCTCCCTTCTTATCAGAAGGTCCCGAGTCACAAGGAGCATACACTACAACAATTACAATTCTCTGAAGTTTCACTTTCAAACGAATCCAGAGAATTCTCTCACTTATGCAACTATAGTGAATCAAGTTGTTCTTCATCTTTTCACTTAAAATCACACCTACACCAGCCTGTCCTCTCATATTATCCAATACTCCAGACCACACACTCACTGTGCCATTCACTTCTTCTACCCCAATTTCCTTCTTTTTGTTTCACTTACACACAGCACATCCAGTCTATACTTATTCATCTCCTCAATCACCTCACTCATCTTGCCATTTATACCTCTAGTATTCCATACACCAATCTTACATTCACTCAGCCGAGATCGCTTTCTCATACGCTGTTTAGAAAGTCCAGGTCGATTCCGTGGTGGACCGTCCTTCTCAAGTGTGGTAGGTCCACCATATCCCACACTTGAGTCATTCTTAATATTTCTTTTTGTCTTTTTAATCAGGTAAGTACATCAGTGTGGGGGATTAGCCCACAGCTGAGGGTTCCAGTTGGTCATTCAACCTAAGGATTCTGGAACAAAACCCAGTGAGTTGGGGTCTTTTCGCCAATGTCACACAGAACTAGCTTGCACCTCTCCAAGATTCACAGAGGCCCTAGTTGCTGTTGTGTGTGCCATTGTTACCACGGAGCGCCCCGAGGAGGCAAACCCATCGCTCACTACAACCGCCCGTTTGTATATTTAGGAAGTATTAATATGTTTGACAGAGAGAACAACAAATTAGATGGTGAAATTAGTAGGCAAGTTAATTCTTCATTGAAAGTCATAGCTGCCTTAGGAGGACTTCACAGGAATGATGAGTTCTCAAGGATGTCCTGAATGGGTGTGTATGAAAGTGTAATTGTTCCTACTCTGCTGTATAGCAGTGAAACCTGGGTACTGCAGAAAAGACATAGGAGTTGTTTGTGTGCTGGGGAGATGCGTTACTTACGGAAGGTTTGTGGTAAGACATGTGGTGACAGTGTGAGGAATGAAGATGTGTTGCAAATATGTAATGTGAGGCAAAATGTTGTTAGTAAGGTGGAGACTAATATTCTTAAGTGGTTTGGCCATGTTGAAAGAATGAGTGATGAGGTGCTGACTAAGACAATTTTTTCAGCCCAAGTGGCAGGAAAGAAAGGTAGATGCAGGCCAAGGAAATTTTGGGAGGACCAGATTCAGGAATGTCTGCTTGGGAAAAAGATTATGAGTATGAAGTACAAAAGGTTGTGTGTGCAGCGTGATGGATGTTAATGAAGCTCGAGCTGTGTGCCAAGATCGTTCTAAATGGAGACATTTGATACACCAACAGTAATTAATTTCTAGTTCCATCAGTTAAACATTTAATTGGCAGACTGCTTTCTTTGAGGAGCTAACCTCTGAATCTCAGAGAACAGCTTAATGATATGTATGTAATGATATTTCCAAAATAACATTCTTTTTCAATTGCTATTTTTGTGGGCAACATTGTGCTGTGCTATCATCATTATTGGTGGTAACAAAATGACGAAGAGAAACAGCTTTCTTTAAAAATTATCAAGTAAAATATTAGGTATATAAATAAGTTTTGAGGGATTTGAGGTGAACAAAACACGTTGTTGGAGAACAGAAACAATATTTTAATATTAATCAAAGTATGCTTCCTCTGAAGCTACAACTTTACCCCATCTTTCGGGCAGTGAACGTTTGCCCCGAAGGAAGAATTTCGGTTCCTTGGAAGAGATCCAGATGCCCAGCCAATTTTTGATGTCTTCATGAGAACTAAACCGTTCTTCAGAAAGTGCTGACTGCATCGACCGGAACAAATGGTAATCCGATGGCGCAATATCTGGAATATGGTGGGTGGGGTACAACTTCCCAGTCAGATCCTTCTAAGTACTTTTTCACAGGTCGAGATACATGTGGTCTTGCGTTGTCATGCTATAAAATGACTTTGTTGTGTCTATTCTCCCATTCCGGCTGTTTTTGCATGAGAGCTCATTTTAAACGCATTAATTGGGTTCGATACTGATCCCCAGTAATAGTTTCTGATGGTTTTAGCAGTTCATAGTGGATCACACCCTTCTGGTCCCACCAGATACACAGCCTTACCTTTGAACCATGGATATTGCGTTTTGGCGTTGAAGGACCTGGTTCACCTGCTTTCACCCATGGTTTCTGCCGTTTAGGGTTATCATACCATATCCATTTCTCGTCGGCAATAATAATATGATGCAAAAAACCCTTTCTTTTTTGCCTTTGAAGCAGCAATTCGCAAATGGTTTTTCGACGCTCAAGGTCTCTTTCCCGCAAAGCATGTGGAACTCAATTGCCTTCTTTTTGCACCATTCCCATGGCAGCTAAACGTTGTGAAATGCATGGTTGACTAACATTTAATGCTGCTGCTAGTTCTTTTTGGGTCTGGCATGGGTCCCCATCAAGCAAAGCTTCCAATTCGGCATCAGCAATTTTTTTGGGTGGTCCAGAACATTCTTTATCACTGACATCGAAATCGTTCTTTTTTAATCGTCTAAACCAATACTCACATGTTTTTATGGATGGGAAATGTTCACCATAGATTTCTGACATTAAGTGATAGCTGTCGGCAGCACTTTTCTTGACAATAAAGTAATGCACTAACACTTCCCACAAATGCTGTTTTGTCGGGGTGAAAGCTGCCATTTTCCATCGAGTAAAACAAATACGTCTTCGCACCTCAATCGAACGTCGTATACTGACTCTGACAGCTGGCGTCTCGTACTACGATATCGCAGTGTTGCCACCTTAAAATACATGCGAGCAGTAATAATTATGACACCGAATGGAAATCCCTCAAAACTTATTTATATACCCAATACAATGCTGTAATAAACCTTTTTTTTTTTTTTTTTTTTTTTTTTTTTGAGAGGGGGTAACTAGGACTGCACTGCACATATTTGGAAAATTAGTGGTATTCCAATGTCAATTTTCACCTACAGGACAAATGCATTTCAAATAATTTGCCATGCTGTATGTATGCTTCCAAAATCTAAGAAATAGATGAATGCTGAGAAGGAAGGTTAAACTTATATTCTGTTAACAAATTACACACTCTCAAGGAGAAGACCTTGGAGAATATACAGAATGGGGGTTCACTGATGGCATGAAATTAGCTGCTGTTACATAACCCTGGACAACAACAGCATCAAAGCTATGTATGCTGGCAGTAGAGCCTGTGCCCAAGTTTTTTTTGTCAAAAGGGTTTCTATTGGTGCAGGAGTCAGACAAGGTTGTGCAATGTCATTAGGGCTGTTTAACACTTTTATGGACGTGTACATGTGTGATATCAAAATAGACAATACTGGTTAATGTCTTGGTAATATCTGTGTGTGCAGATTGCTGTAAGCTAATGACATAGTAATGTTGCCTGAGGGCAAAAGTGAGTTGCAGAGTATGTTATTTCCAATGCACAAAGTTTGTATGAAAATCAAACTGAATATAAATAAGGGAGAAACCAAAGTTATGGATTCTGAGCAAGGAACTGTTAGTTCTGAATGTGGGATCAGTCTAAATGGCACAGACATAGACTGTGTTAATGTGTTTGTGTATTTATGCAGCATGTTTGACAGGGAAAACAAATTTCATGGCGAAATTAGAAGGTGAGGAAATTTTTCATTGAAAGTCATCGCTGCTTTAGGAGGATTTCACAGGAATGAAAGGTTCTCATAAAAGTTTTGAATGGCTGTGTATGAAAGTGTAATTTTTCCTACTGTGATGTACAGCAGTAAAAACTAGGTACTGCAGAAGAGACACACAAGTCATTTGTGTGCTGGAGAGAGGCATTACTCATGGGGGGGGGACAGTTCTGGTCGTGTGAGGGACAAAGATGTGTTACAGATATATAATGTGAAGTAAAATGTTGTTAGTAAGGTGGAGAATAATATTCTTAGGTGGTTAGGCCATGTTGAAACAATGAGTGGTGAAATCCTTACTAAGTAAATTCATTCAGCCCAAGTGGCATGAAGGCCAAGAAAATCATGGGGAGGATCAGGTTCAACAATGTCTGCATGAAAAAAAGATAATTAGTATGAAGTACAAAATATCTTGTGTGAGGGATATATGATGGAGATCAGCAAAGCTCAAGGTGTGTGCAGAGATCGCTGTAAAGGGATATGTTCGATACCTCAAACAGTGAGTAAAATTTAGTTCCATTGGCTTTGAACTTCAATCTGGCAAATGAGCTTTCTTTGAGGAGCTAACCTCTGAATCACAGGGAGCAGCTTAGTCCATAGGCGTAGCCAAGGGGGTGGTCCTCGGGTCACCCCCCATTAAGGAATTTCTGGCTACACCACTGGCTTAGTCATATGTATGTATGTAATGTGAAATTAACCATTAATGCAGAAACTGTTTATCTGAAAATGAGCTACAAAAAAAAAAAAAAAATAGAGAGAGAGAGAGAGAGGAACAACTGCATAACAAATCAATATTAACTCTAATATTGCATAGTTTCCACTTCTGTATAACATGCTTCATAAGAGAACAAATAAATTCCACATAAATACCACAAAGCAATTTATTGTCAAAACAAAACTAAGAAAATAAACTGTTTTTAATGAATCAAACTTACATGAAGGCTATGAACAATTGGTACTGGTGTTACTGATGCCCTAACTGGACCCATACCCTCACAGAATGTGTACTCAGCCTTATCAGTACTAATGATTGTCCATGAAGCTCCATCATTGATCATTTCTTTGTTGGGTTCTTTTGGACATGGAGTAGCCTACAAAACACAAAACAGAAACAAAATTTAAAATAAAAAAATTGTAATAGCATTCTGATACAACCTAATAATGGTGCATTTTACATAATGGGCTGTGTGTTCTAACTTTATACAATGAAACCACTTATTTAGTGGTGCACATAGTTGGAGAGGGTGGGTGGCTTCTTTTTTTAATCTGAAAATTCAGTGCACCGAGGAGTCCCACACCATACCAGCAATAAAAGGACACCTCAGATGACTAAATTACATTTCTTACAAGACAATTAGGGTTGTTACATTGCTTACCATGATTGTTCAGAAAAACTGCAGAACCTCACCACATTCAATTTCAAGTGTAGAACAAGGAGAAACAGTATATGAGGGCACTGGTACTAAAATAAAGGAACTACTCATGGCATTAGCTAGACCTGAGCTCATGCCCTCATATCTTTGGGAAAAAAAAAAAAAGAAAGCCAAGCTTAAAGAAACTACCAGTTTTCTATTCACCACTTTCATCAGAGTCAGAAAAGGTTTATTAATGCTGTATTCCCACCTAACAATCTCAACAATACAACTTTGGCACATTTTGATCATCCCTCTAAAAAAATTCCGGGGGGGGGGGGGGACCTGTCCAAATCTCATTCCCAGGAAGAAGCAGAAACACTGTCCACTAACTTTATGGGATTTCAACAGTGCTTCAGGATTACCCTGCCACATATTACTATAACCTCTACAACTAAGACAACTGTGTTTTGCCCAGCATAGTAGTCATTTAAGTCAACACCAGGATGCATAGTGATATGATTTTTAAAAAATGCACATTGTTTGTTAAGGTTTCCACTTTAATCAGGACGAATTCATCCTGATGAAGCCGAGCCAGAAGCTCTGCGAAACTATACTCGATGTAAAATAAACCTCATTGTGGTAAACGTTGCTATTTTTGTTTTATCTCAACACAAGTTTGTAGTCATAAATTATACATGAAGATATTAAGAGCCAGGCAGATCAACTAAATAGCACACAAGTGAAGCAGGATTTCTACTAGAGGCAAGTTACTGATGGTTAAAGCAAAACTGAAATTTCACCCAAGGAAACATTTAGATTGAGCAGATCAGGTACCAAAAGATGTATTACTAAAGCTGGAAAGTTATGTAGTGCTGCAGTACATAGGAATATGAAAGTTGCAACCCCTTGGTGGACAGGCAGAAGATAGTAATGCTGAAAAACAGAACAGAAAATGGTACATAGGGATGTAAAAGATTGCATGTATTTAAGCAGTATGTTATGGGCTAATCGGAAGATCACGAAGAAGTCTGCCAAGACACCATGTGGCTTGTTGGCAATGCAAAAAGGAAGGCATCTGTGGATTCTGGAAATTATGTGAAAAAGAACTAGAAAAATGCCCTGCCACTATATCAGGGTCTTGTCTAATGTCAATGAGAATTGAGCGGGAAGTCTTTCTTTAAGGAGTTCTCAGTTTTACTGAATCAGCTAGTTTTTAATCATTGTACCATGTTTTTAATACTGTTTGTTTCATTATCTTTTTAGCCCTTCCATCATTCTCATTGTTCAGTTTTACTTGATAGCCAGATTTTAAGCTTTATACCACGTTTTTAATACAGTTTGTTTGTCTTGTGTCTGGCGCTCTTTGGCCAAACATGGCCCTTGCACCATAAAAATAAACCAACCAACCAAGTCTTTAACACAAGGCTTACTTGACACAAATTAAGAGCTATATCAGTGGAGGATGTACTGAACAGATAAAACCAAAATTCTGATGACCCAGAAACTAGGGTGCAAATAACTAACAAGTAACAAAGATGTTACTGTGGCCAGAACTGGAAGACCATAAATGCTGCAGATGTAAAAGATGCTATTTCTTCTTGAAATGTGATAAAGCTAACTGTTATGACAAAATTAATCACAAACACTCAAGCATAGTGGAATGACAGGTGACCTTCAGTTACACAGAATACTTATGATTGCTGGGACTCTTATTTTGTACCTGAGGACAGGAAGAAATCAGTCACTAGGGAGAGGAAATAAATGTAGTGCTTATTGTGGCATCTCCTTAATCATTCATTGGAAAGTCTACTCAAGCATACTAAGTAAGAAGTTAATAAAGGTGATGGAAAAAATGAGCTGAATGAAAGACTATGCAGCTTCAGCAAGGGTTGGGGATGCCAAGGTAGTATTAGGGTGATTCAAAAGTCACTGTTGTTTTGAATAGTCGTCTTGTGTCAGGCAACTAATTACTTAGTCAGCATGCATTATGCAGATAAGAACGCATGACCAGAAAACTGGTATCGTCTAGTTCGTACAAACAGGAGCACACACTGCCGTGCTTTATTGCAAAATTTTCTGTTATCAAAAGCTCTGGACAAGAAATACAAGATTCGAGTGTCACTACAGTTTTTGTTTTAAAAAGTTGACAGCTGCAGCAAGGGAAATTTGTGGTGTGGAAGATGAAGCAGCAGTGCCTGAAGGAACGGCAATATTTTAATTTAAGCGATTTAAAAATGGGGACTGCGGCCTTGGAGAAGAAGCTTGTGTTAGAAGACCTTCAATAGTGATTTCTGATGCTGTACACGATGCCACAGAGTCAAACCTGTGAACAAGCACCAGACAACTGTCAAATGAACTGGGAATACCTCAGCCGACAATTGTTTGTAAACTGCACAAGCGTGGCAAGACACACAGAAGCTGCCAACAAGTACTCTATGAAGCTTACTGCTGCTCAAGCTCAGCAACATGTGCATGTGTGTTGCCAATTGCTGGAATATTCTCAGGACGACCATTTCTCTAGGCGAATTGTAGCATACGATGAAAAGTGGATTTTTTTTTTTTTGGAATCCTGACAAGAGAAAACACTGATTAGATCCCATAACGCCACCAGAACCAGTCCCAAAAAGGTTATGATTTGAGCAAAAAGTTATGCTATACGTATGGTGAAACTTTGAGGGTCCCATTTATTGGGAATTGGTTCTAGATGGCCAAGGCATTAATGTGGAGCTGTACTGTGGCCAGCTGGAGCAGATTTATGCCACTTTAAACCGAAAGTACCTTCCTCTGGTGAGCCGTAAACAAGTTACCCTCCAACAGGATAATGCTCCTGCTCATCGTGTGCAGTTAACTAAGGAAAAAATGCAGGGACTGGAGGGTTGAGCTAATGCCCCACCCTGTTTATAGTCCAGATCTTGGGCCTTCGGACTATGACTCATTCCGGTCCATACCACAATTTCTATGAGGGAAGGACTTCCAAAACATTCACGATGTGGAACTTGGGGATCACGACTCTTTCACCTTGAAACTAAAGGAATTTTTTCACAGGGAGGTTTAAGACATGGCATCGTGATGGTGTAGGACCATCGAGCGCAATGGACTTTATTTTGAAGATTAAAATTTTATGTTTATGCATTTATACATGTTTTCATCAACTGTCAAAAAACACCAATGAGTTCTGAATCACTCTAGTGTATTCCCACTTGTGCAACTTAAAAGAAATTTCGTGAGGTAATTCCGGATTTATGATGTTTATTGACTTAGAAAAGGTTTTGGCTTGGTATCTAGGAATACGCTGTTCAGTATGTGAAAATATAAGGAGCAAGGCAAGCACTGAAGTCAGCAACAAGCCTGTGATCTTAGAGTCTTGCAATAGTCAAGATGGAAGAAAGTAGCTTAAAATTAACTCTGAAATAAGACAGGATATGTGTAGGCAGTTTGCATTTTTGTTTGTGATTTATATATAAAATCCTTTTGTACCAAATTTTAAAGCAGGTGGTTCTGGAATTAGCAGTTTCTTGTATGCGGATGAGTTGATTGGAATTAGCAGTTTCTTGTTGTATGCTGATGAGTTGATGCTTTCTCCCCCCCTTTTTTTAACCCATTTTATAACTACTTCTGGCTATAGGTATCTCCCAATTCTTTCCATTTATTTCTATCCTAAGCTTGTTGGTGCCAAAGAATTCCAATTGTTTTCCTAATGTCATCTGACCATCTTCTTCAAGTTTTTCAGCTGAACTTTTACCTTCATATGGTTGCCACTCAAGTATAACTTTTGTCCATCTATTGTCTCTCAGCCTTGCAATGTGTCCTGCCCATTTCCATCTCTCTCAAAGTATGTTTTCTCTAATATCTAAAAATTTTGGTTTAGGTCTTATTTCCTCATTTTTGATTTTTTTTTTTTTTTTTTTTTTTATTGGAGGTTTAACGACCACCGTGAGCAACTCAATGGGCTATAAGCAGTCGCCCGTCCCTGATTTAGGGTCACTGGTTCCAGGGAAGGAGAGAGCCAGTGCCATAAGACAAACACAACATCCATGCCTCACCGGGATTCGAACCCGGACCCCTTACGGACGAATGATCAGAGGCCAGCGCCTTAGACCACTGCGCCACCGGGGCGGCTTTGATTTTATCTTTGAGCCTTATGTTTATAGAAGACATATTTACATTCTTCTTTCTGTTTTTTGCATCATTTTTCTTTTATGGGCCAGGTTTCTGCTCCATATATCATTACAGGAAATATACATTGGTCGAAGAGTCTTGCTCTATTCTCAGGCTTTATTTCACTGTTTAAAAATTTCTTCAATTTTCTAAAAGCTGACCATCCCATTCCTATTCTCCTTTCACTTGTTGCATGACTCTGCATGTTTTTTCATTGTTACTAATTTTCCTAAGTATATATACACATCTACTATTTAAATTTCTTTATTGTTTAACTTAATATTGTCTCTTTCATCATATCCTTTTCGGTTTTTCATTTTTTGGTTTTCTCAGTTAATATTTAATCCAATTTCTGTTGATCTAGTTATTAAATCTATCATTTCTTTTAAATCTTCTACATTGTTTGCAATAATAAGAATGTCATCAGCAAATCTTAGGTTATTCAATTTAAGTCCATTAATGTTGACTTCTTTATTGGACCATTCTAAATTATGCATTACATACACTCATGGACAATGAAATTTGTGCACTTAGAAGAAAACATGCTACAACCGCAAAACTTTGCAAATACCTAGAGTGCATGCTGGTATGCAAATCATCCACGTTTGGTGCGATCGCGCATGACTGCACACCCTGTGGTCGTGCTGCAAGCACGGACCGGCAGCCTTATAAACTGGCGTGTAGTCGATGCCTCACGAAAGCGAAAAGCACCGGCTGACGCAAGCAAGATTACAGAGTGACAAGAATGCCAGGTAGATGCCAGAGACATCGATTTATGCACACTTATGCACTTCGAGAGAGGCCTGATCGTCAGGCTGAAAACCGCAGGGTAGTGGGAGCGCCGTATAGCCCGCAACATGGATCGTTCTGACCATACCGTCCGATTGTGTTGGGAGCAGTGAACACGTGACGGCACTGCCACACGGCGGAGAGGCTCTGGATGGAACAGGAGGACCACCGGTAGAGAGGATCAACAGATCATGCGGCAGGCACGAACGGATCCCACAGGGACCTGGTTCACTATACAGGCAGATGTAGCGGCTTTTGTGTGCCCACGAACCATTTCCAGACGCCTCGCGGAAACGAATCTGCGATCCCAGCACCCCTTACGTGTGCTGCCATTAACACGGAAACATCGCCGGCTCCGTGTGCAGTGGTGCCACGCCAGAGTAACGTGGAACGCCACAGACTGATGATGTGTGGTGTTTAGCAATGAGTGCCGCTTCGTTTTGGGGTGAGATGATCGTGTCCAGGTGTGGAGGTCCCCAGGTCAACGGCACAATCCCAACCTCGCTATCAAGCGCCACACCTCCCCCACTGCAGGTATTATGGTCTGGGGAGCCATAGCCTATGGTAGCAAATCAACTCTAGTAAGTGGTATGTGGATAATTGACGGGCCAGTGGTATGTGAACGAGATCCTATGGCCCCATGTGCTCCCACTCCTGGCCGGGATTTCAGGTGCACAATACCAGCAGGATAATGCCCGCCCGCACATGGTTCAGGTTGCCCAGGACTGCCTACATCATGTCTAGACACTTCCATGGCCTGCCTGTTCCCCAAACATGTCCCCTGTTGAGCATGTGTGGGACCAGTTGAAACGCCAGCTGCAGCCATGCCGCACTATCCGGGATTTGGAGCACACCGTCCAACACGTGTGGGCCGCCCTGCCTCAGGACATCAGGCGTCTATTCGCCTTGATGCTGGACCATATTGCAGCATGTATCGCTGCAAGAGGCGGTGTGATGCGCTATTGAAGATGACCGGACTGTGTGCCACAGATCCCTCTGTAATTGTACTGCAGCTCCGTTTTTGCAATCACGTGTATCATTCATCTGTATCATTACATCCATAAAATTTCAGTTCAATCGATGTTTCCTTCTTAGTGTACAAATTTCTTTGTCCGTGAGTGAAATTTCATTCCAGTGTTAATGTGAAGAGTTTAAGAGAAATAGTGACTCCTTGCCCTATTCCTTGATTAATATAAAATACTTTGCTTATTGCATTAAGTATGATATTTTCTGTAGCATTTTAGTTAATACATTTTATTATGTCAATATATTGTTTTCCAATGCCATAATCTAAGAGCTTCTATTATTAAAATAAATAAAACTACCAACGTTTACCACAATCAAAGGTTTATTATATATCGACTATAGTTTTGCAGAGCTATTAGCTTGGCATCAGGACGAATGGAGCGTCAACATTCAAATCATTGTGACATCATCAGAGTTCTGACGGTCATGATTTTTGGTGATTTGTTTCCACGCGCTTGAAAGAAATGGATTCGACGTCATGTCATTGACAAGCTGTGAAGAGTTCCGGTATATGTGGAAAGCTTCTAATACATTAAGCTTGATAGTCGAATCAGGTTTATCAATGAACATAGCGTTTTCAAACAAAAATCTGTGGTTATTTTCGTGACAAAGTTGGGCTATAGACGACATCTTTAGTTCACAGTTCCGTATGTAGGTCTTGTGTTCCTTCACACGGAAATTTAAAGCCCTGCGAGTTAGTCCAATATACGAAAGTCCACATTCACAAGGTATCTGATAAATTCCTCAGGAATTTATGTCTTTGACGTAGTCTTTTGATCCGTAAAAAATTATCTTGTTTATGGGTTTGAAAATAACTTTGAAATTAAAACTCTTGAGGATTTTTGAAATTCTGAAGCAAATCTGTGGAGCAAATGGGATAACCACCCAATTCTGTCGTATTGGGTTATCTATTGGCGTGAGTGAGCAGACAGGCTTCAGTTTCCTAAATTTTTGGACAGCTTTGTCTATAATGGAATGGGTATATCCTCTGTGTACAGCAATTCGTTTAAGAAAATCAAGCTCTTTCTGCAAGGAATCCTCAGTTGAGCATATATGTATTGCACAATATACGTATGCATAGAAGGCAGAGACTTTCTGTTTCCATGGGTGATTTGATTTTTCACGTGGGGGTAAGGAAACAGCAAATGGTTTTCGATAAACTGTTGTTATAAAGGATCCTTCAGAGCGTGACACAAGTTCGTCAAGTAATGGTAAGCAGCCATTATTTTCAGACTCATATGTAAACTGTATATGTGGATCAATTGAACTGATAAGTTCAACTAGTTTAGGTATTTCCGAATTCATGCCGTTCCAGAGAACAAAGGTATCATCTACATATCGAATCCATAGGTCAAATGTAACCAGTTGAAAGAGTTTGTTCTCAAAGTGACACATATAGACTTCGCATAAATAGGCGACAGTAGGCTACCCATTGCAAGGCCTTCAGTCTGTTGGAAAAATCTTCCACGAAAAAGGAAACTGTTTTGTCTGGTACAAATTTCCACTAGTCTCAAAATATCTTCTACTTCCGGTTGGGTGAAATGATGTTCAATGAGACTAGCTGTATGACCTACATCTTTTACTGGCTAAATAAAATGTTACCAGATTTTTCTGACCTGGATGGCAAAACTTGATCTAGGAGTTACAATATGTCGTTTACTCATAAAATGACATTAGAACGAAAATTTGAGAAACTATCAAATAACAACAACAATAAAGAAAATTCTGCTTTATGGATAATGAAGTAATATCTAACCTTTCTGGTTTTAAGCCTAGTAAAATTCAAAAACGAATTTTACGTTACAATTCGAATTTTGCGATTTCGAGAAAGGTACCAGTATCCAATGTTGTTGTGTCGGTTGAGGAGTCCCTAATAAAAAGTGATCTAAACATTGATTAAAAAGAAACAATTAAACTTTGTGTCAGCCAGATAATAACGTCAAAGTCCTTTCCACCATTTAAACCCAATCTCAACAAGGAAGAACATAATGTTCTAAAAGAATTACAGTCAAATCGTGATATTATCATTACTAAAGCTGATAAAGGAGGACAAGTTGTTATTCTGGACAAAAAACATTATGAGGCGGAAGTCAAAAACCTTATTTCCGAAGGACCCTATAAAGAAATAAAAAATGATCCATCGGAGAAACAATTAAAAGAAGTTCGGAAATTGATATCAAGTTCTGTAACTCTTGACCAAAGCTCAAAACGTCATCTACATCCCTCACATGCCCGCTGTCCTCATATGCCCGCTGTTTTTATGCGCTTCCGAAGATACATAAGATTGGTATCCCTTTCCGTCCCATAGTCAGCAATATCGACTTAGCTACACATAAATTGGCCAAGTTTCTATCTTCAAAACTATCCACCTTAACGGCTTCTTCAAACAAAACATCTGTAAAAAATTCTATTGAGTTTGTCGAGTCAACTAAAACGACATCCATACAAGGATCAGTTCATGTTATCCTTTGATGTGAAATCCATGTTCACAAGCATCCCACTGAATGGAGCCCTCACATGATTGAAAGCGAGTCTCACTGAACATCATTTCAGTCAACCGGAAGTAGAAGATATTTTGAGACTAGTGGAAATTTGTACCAGACAAAACAGTTTCCTTTTTCGTGGAAGATTTTTCCAACAGACGGAAGGCCTTGCAATGGGGTAGCCCACTGTCGCCTATTTTATGTGAAGTCTATATGCGTCACTTTGAGAAATAACTCTTTCAGCTGGTTACATTTGACCTATGGATTCGATATGTAGATGACACCTTTGTTCTCTGGAACGGAATGAATTTGGAAATACCTAAATTAGTTAAACTTATCAATTCGATTGATCCACATATACAGTTCACATACGAGACTGAAAATAATGGCTGCTTACCCTTCCTTGACATCCTTGTGTCACGCTCTGAAGGATGCTTTATAACAAGAGTTTATCGAAAACCATTTGCTGTTTCCTTACCCTCACATGAAAAATTAAATCACCCACAGAAACAGAAAGTCTCTGCCTTCTATGCATACATTTATCGTGCAATACATATATGCTCAACTGAGGATTCCTTGCAGAAAGAGCTTGATAAGCTCTGAATTGCTGTACACAGAGGATATACCCATTCCATTATAGACAAAGCTGTCCAAAAATTTAGGAAACCGAAGCCTGTCAGCTCACTCATGCCAAAAGACAATCCAATACGAAAGAATTGGGTGGTTATCCCTTTTGCTCCACAGATTTGCTTCAGAATTTCAAAAATCCTCAAGAGTTTTAATTTCAAAGTTATTTTCAAACCCATAAACAAGATAAATTTTTACGGATCAAAAGACTACGTTGAAGACATAAATTCATGGGGAATTTATCAAATACCTTGTGAATGTGGACTTTCATATATTGGACAGACTCGCAGGGCTTTAAATTTCCGTGTGAAGGAACACAAGACCTGCGTACGGAACTGTGAACTAAAGAAGTCGTCTATGGCCCAACGTTGTCACGAAAATAACCACAAATTTCTGTTTGAAAATGCTACGGTCATTGATAAACCTGATTCGACTATCAAGCTTAATGTATTAGAAGCTTTCCACAGCTTGTCAAAGACATGACATCGACTCCATTTCTTTCAAGCGCGTGGAAACAACTCACCAAAAGCCATGACTGTCAGAACTCTGATGATGCCGAGCCAATAGTTCTGCGAAACTATAGTCGATATATAATAAACCTTTGATTGTGGTAAACATTGGTATTTTTATTTTATCTCAAAACTGCAAGTTTTGTATTCATAAATTATATATATCTTCTATTATTGATGATGTTTTATACAATCAAAAGCTTTTTAAAAATATATGAAAGCTATACGAAGAGGAAGGTTGTATTCATTACATTTTTCAACAAGCAAGCTTATTGATTTAATACGATCCATTGTACTGAATTTTTTTCTGAAACCAGGAGTTGATGCTACTTTCTACGAATCAAAACAAATATCAGGATAAATGAACCTGCTAAATGGGATATGTGAAAAATTTGGGGTTGAGAGAAATGCCAGAAAGTCTAAACCAAAGCTACTAATTAAACCCACAATATTATAAATTGTGCAACACAGGAAAAAGATGCTACAAAAGGTAAGAGATTTACTATGGAATAAAAGGGCATTTACAAGTGAAATTTTTGTGTAGTACCCCTACCCTTCCTCAGGACTACAGCTATATAATAGGTGTTGCCATTCAAGAGGTAAATTCCAAGCTTTCAAATTATTGTACCTCCTCTTCTCTCTATTTCCAGTCCTTCAGCCAGTTTTCTTCTAAAATAATGCTGTTGATGTGTCAGTCATACTCACTAACTTTTTCTAATGCAGACACTCCTGAATCTGATCCTCCCGTGACTTCCTTGGCCATCCTATGCCTTTCTTTCCTGCCACTTGGGCTGAAATTTTTTTTCTTAGTAAGCATTTCATCACTCATTCTTTCAACATGGCCAACCACCGAAGAATATTAGTCTCCACCTTGCTAACAACAGTTTGCCTCACATTACACGACTGCAGCATATCTTTATTCCTCATATGATCAGAGAGTGTCTTGCCACAAACTCCCCGTAACTCATCTTCCCGGCACACAAACGACTCTAATGTCTCGTCTGCAATACCCAAGTTTCACTGCCATACATCAGAGAAGGAACAATTACACTCTCATACACAGCCATTCGGGACTCTCTTGAGATACCAACATTCCTCTGTAAACCTCCTAAAGCAGCTATGACTTTCAATGAAAAATTCACTAACTTACTAATTTCACCATCTAATTTGTTCACTCCATCAACCATGCTTCCTAAATACCCAAACTCATTCACCTGGTCAATCATTCTGACATTTAGACTTATCTTGCATTCAGTACTAACAGTTACTCGCTCAAAAACCATAACTGGGGGAGGGGGGTTGTTCCTCTTATTCATACTCAGTTTGAATTTCATACAAACTACTCTGTAACTCACTTCTGCTTTTGCTCTCTGCCAACAGGACGGTGTCATCAGCAAACAGCAATCTGCACACATGTGGATATTACACAACCTTGTCTGACTCCTGCACCAATAGAAACCCATTTTGATGCAACACCATTCACTCATACACAAGCTCTACTGCCAGCACACCTGGCTTTTAAACTATTAAGTAGATCCCCAGTAACACCATATTTATTCAGTACCTTCCACAGAAGTATCCTATTTACTCAGTCGTAAGTGTTCGCTAAATCTATGAAAGCAGCATAAAACTTTCTTACCAACAGCCAGATACTTTTCAATCATCATGTGTAATGCAAAAATTTGGTTAGTGCAGCCCTTACTTACCAGGCATAAAACCAACTCTCAGCATCCCACACTTTCTCTGATGCAAGACCTCATGCCTTTTCAATGATGACCTTACCTGGCACACTCAGTAGGCTAATACCACGACAGTTCTTGCAGTCAGTAGTATCACCTTTTCCCTTATACCAGGGAACAATGATAGCATCCCTTCAATCCCGAGGGACTATTCCTAACTTCCAGCACGACTGGTATAGAAGGTCTTGTGCATGGTGTATGATGGGTGTCAGTGAAGCCCTAGTTGTGTGGCAAAAATCGCTGCAAATGGAGAAGTTTGATATGGAAACAGTAAGTAAATAATCAGTTAAAAATTTATCTGGTGATTTGTATTTCTTTGTGGAGCTAACCTCTGAATCTCAGAGAACAGCTTAGTGTTGATGTGTCAGAATTTCTAGTGTCCCAAAGCACATGGCAACAAACACCTACTATAGCTGTAGTCCCGACGAAGGGTAGGGGGTGCTACTCAAAAATTTGACTAGTAAATATCCTTTTATTCTTTAGTAAAAACTCATAATTTTGAGATATTTGTAGTTCATTAAGTCTAGGAATAGCAACCAAGGTCAGAGATTTTAGTTATTTGAATTTGATTAAGGCAGGAACTTACCTGAAACTGTATGATTCTCTCTTGTGAAAGGCAAAGGTACATTCTTTCTGTGTCTTTCATGTAAAAAGCACATTTATGAAGCTGTGAAACAGGATCATCAGCATCCAGCAGGGCAGTCTGTTTATCAACCTTACGGATAATCTGCAAAAAAAAAAACACATAATAAAAATGTAACAAACATCCAAAGACTCCAACATACAACAAATTTAACTTTTTCAATTGTTTTAGGGACACCTGAAACTTTAAAATATAGTCAATGGTTTAGTGTGTTCATGGATGTTATTAGAATTATCGCATTCAGACCAAGTGCATAAACATACGGAGGAAGGGGGCAGTTATTGTAATCCACATATCAGTTTTGGACTAGTTTCCTTTAACGGCTTCATGTAATTTACTCAAATTTCTTCATAAAACTCATCTTTTCCTATTATTTGTGGTCTTGTGATACCATATGTGTCTGCAGAGCATGCACTTTTGGCATTTAAATTGATCAAAGTGAAATTTGAAAAGCGGTACCTACCCGCTGCGATGCTTCAGCAACTGCCATTTGCAATAGCACGTAAAGTTGTTTTCATGGCACAGAAGTCGTCTGCTACATGGAACTTCCGGTTACCAACCAATAAGCAGCGGATGTGTAGAACTCTGAGCTGCATTGTATTACAGCTGAGCGGAAAGAGCATTCAACTATCAAATGCCACGTGACACTGGAAAAGGAATTATGATTCTTCCAGTTGAATGTTAACCTATATATTCCTTTATTTTATTTTATTTATTTATTGTTTTTTTTTTTTTTTTTTTTTTTTGGCTATGTGTAACTGTTTGCTCGACTTTACACGAATATATCTTGTGAAGATTAGGTATGATATGATCAATGCTTTTAAAATTAGTAAATATTTTTTTCAGATTGCAGAGAGGGCATAGGACTCTCTAACAAAATACAAGAAGCTCCAGTTGCCTCGGGAATTGTTGCTGTGCAGGAGATCATCCCTGCTTATTTTGTTTCATACTATCAAGCGATGCAGTTGGATTGGGTAATTCTCGCTTCCCACCAACAGCTTTATATTTTGTGGGCTGTATATTCAGCTAAATTTCATTTTGAGCTTTCGGAAATTCTGCTTCATTTAACATCTTGCCAAGGTTGTTTATGGAAACTCCTGCAACAGCATGGAGCTTAGAGTTTCACCCATCCACTGCTTATCAGTTGGCAAACGGAAGTTCTATGTAGCAGAAGACACCTATGCCAGGAAAACAACATTACGTGCTGTTGCAAATGGCAGTTTTCGAAGCATCACAGCGCGTATGTGCAATTTTTAAAAACTTGTTCCCAGGAATCCATATCCATATATAGAAAACTGGATGGATAATACAAATCTACTGTCCTGTATAGATCCTCCTCAAGTCTTTACCATTTTTTTAAGTGAGCTAACATTTAATTTGCCCTTAGTGATGACCGAAAGAAGAAAAAATAACAATGAAGTAAACTGATTTACACAACATTCTTCCCATTTTAGGAGAAGCATTTTCTAAAGTTCATATACAGTCAAACGACTGCATGCATACTAGCACGTAATCCAATCAGTATCATATCATGTGATAATTTTGTGACTTCTACTGATGGAGGAGTAGCAAGTTCTTCCACAGGAATTGCTCAACAATCTTGTTCTGAGCATGCCATACCAGTGTCAAGTGTGCATATCTGTTAGAGGGCACACACCATATTGATTTACCTATAGGTGTTCTGGGACAGTACACTGCTGCTTTACTCTGGACTTCAGTGTAGCACGCAGTATACCAGCTTCACATACGAGCGGATGCTGAAAAGTTCTCGGCCTAACCCACTTCCTGTAATTGTAGCATTATTTTGTCACTGCAGCTTGAAAGAGCGTTCTTTTGTATTGTAAATTTTCAGACTAATAAATCTTTTTTTTTTTTTTTTGCAGATGTTTGATGTCCTGAACTGAATCTTGTCAATGCAAAGTGTTGAATTTCCGAATGTAGAACTCCGAGCTGTCATGAAATTTCTGTTCCTGCAGAAGAAAACTGCAAAGAAAATCTATGAGTGTATGACGCAAACATTAGGTGACAAATGCCTTCATATTCCGCTGTCAAGAAATGGTGTGCCAACTTTCAGCGTGGAGACTTTGAGACCGAAGATGCAGCAAGATCTGGGAAGTCTTCAACAGTGACAACACTCGAAATTGTTGATCGTGTTCATGACTTGATTTTGTCAGATCGGCAAATCTTGGCTAAAACAATAGCTAAGACACTGGAGATATCCAAGGAACAAGTTGGGTTCATAATTCATGAGCACTTGCATATGCAGAAGATGTCAGCCAAGTGGGTGCCCAAATGTTTGAATGTTGATGAAAAACGAAAATGAGTAGACACTTCCAAATCAGTTTTGCAGCATTTTGTGCAATCTAGTGATAACTTTTTGCAGTGACTTGTCACTGTTGATGAAACGTGGTTACATCACCACGATCCAGAAACGAAACAACAGTCGCTGCACTCGGGTCCTCCACGGCCAAAGAAATTCAAGACTCAAAGGCTGCAGGAAAGGTTATGGTAACAGTTTTTTGAGATAACATAATAGCTGTACTATTATTACATTAACTGTTTCACACGTTATAGCATTTTTCTTTTCGTGCTGAGTGCTCACTCGTCATTCAATCCCCGCCGCTGTATAATAATATCTAATTCAGTAAATAACCAGTCAATGAAATAAAGTTTCAGATATTGTAATGTGCACTTACCCACAAAGACAAACTTTTAGAAGTATACTTGTAGGTCCAACTGCTTATTATATTCTTTTAGGTTGTTTAGCCGAATGTTGGGCGGACAAAGTTTGTTAAGTTATCTTTTAAAAGCACTTGAGGTATTCAATACCAGTTCAAATGAATGTGACACATTAAGTTCACAAGAGTCTGAATTAAAGAATTTAAAAACATCGAGAGATTAACCATCTTTACCTAAATCATTAAAGTCCAACTTGTCAGAATTTAAACGAATGTCTACAAAATCCTAAAATTTTTAAAAAACCATATCGTAATATACAGTCGTCAAATGTATAAAATAGCTAGTCAGATTAAAAAACAGAAGGTGGAGATAACAACCTTTATGTTAGTCAAATTTCCAAACAAAGAGCAGAAATTTCACAACGACGAGCACCCACAACACGAATATCCAGGCTAGTTTCGATCTGTCTTTGTCACGGTCTTCCTCAGCAGCATAATGTATGTTGTTCAATGTTGAACAACGATGTCTTGTAAAGTCGATCTCTGTGTCTCATTTATAACCTTGGTGTTCCATGTCGAAAAGTCTTGTTGCGTTCACGCATACGTGTCCATGTATCAACACGCCATCTATCGCTTCGGTGGTTCATTATTGTTGTTCCTGTAATTTCAAGTTTGTATTTCTTCCTGGATTGATTTTTTATTATTTCTTTTTTCTTTTTTCATTCTATTTTCTTGGTCTATAAGATATTTCCAGGCGTATGGCATTTCTTTGGATGTGGAAGTATTACAATTTGTACCCTGGGACTTCTTAATTGCACGGCCTCTGACCACAAGATTTGATTGTTTCTTGTGTGTTTTAAAAATTTAGCAGTTTTCCCAATCTGGTATAAGCTCATTATCCAAGCAGTGTTGAATGAGAGAGAGGTTTTAACTTCTTTTCGTGTCCAGTTGTTCATATGCTCGTTTAATCACGTAGCAAATCTTCTTTTGGTTCTGCCTATATAATATTTGTCCCAACAACCATCTTTAGGATTGATAGTCTGAATCTTGTATACTCCTGCTTTGTGTAATGGGTTTTTGTCATAATCATGTGCTTAATAACCATGAATTGTTGATTACAGTTTCAGCAATATCAAAATTGTGATTTTTGCATTCTTCTTTTAGTACACTGTTGATGGGTGGTAGATATGGTATGTTGCCATAGAACTGTAATTCTTTTTTACAATCTTTGTGATCTTTATTAGAATTTCATTGTTTTTTGATATTCTGATATATTGAATTAATCAAACCATTATTATATCCAAAGCAGGTTGCAGTTTCTTTGATCTATTGTAATTTTTCATTAAGGGCTTTTTTAGTCGAAGAGTGTGCGATGGCTTGTGCCACGAAAGACCGAAATGCAGCAGTTTTGTAATTCCATGGATTACAAGATTCTTTCGGCATAATGGCGGGAACATAGGTTGGTTTACAATAAACGCTGAATTTCATCCTGTTCTGACTTTTAAATAAAGATATATCTATATAATTGAGAGTGTTGTTATTCTCTCGTTCACATGTGACATGAATTGTTGTATATAAACTATTAAATTTATTTATGAAGTGTTCCATTTTGTCTTCGGAGAATGGCCAGAAAATGAAGATGTCATCCACATATCGTAAGTATAGTATTGGTAGTTCACTTGTATTGCAGCCAAATAATTTTTGTTCAATATCTTGCATAACAACTTCAGCCAATGATCTGGAAATGAGTGATCCCATTGCAGCGCCGAATATCTGTTTGTAAATTGTTTTATTATATAGGAAATAATTGTTGTCAGTAATTAAGCTAAGAGCACAAGTAATACCTTCAATGGTATTATGTTCAATTTTCTGTTCTCTCAGTTCTTTGATTAGGTGGATTGCATCGTTGGTGGGGGTGTTTGGATATAAAGACACCACATCCAAACTGTGCATCGTGAATCCTGTGTTGTTAATGGTTTTAATTTTATTAATTACATCTTCGGAGTTATTCACAGTGTATTTTTGTGATTGCAATAAAACACCTTCAAGTAATTGTATAAACTATTTTCAAGTTTGATTGTTGGAGCATTGTTCTTATTAACAATAAGGTCTGATTGGACACTCATCTTTATGGGTTTTTATCTTGCCGAAGATATATGGAATGGATGCTGCAATAGGTGGGTTTGCATTTCTTTGAACTTCGTTAGGTAATATCATAGTGGGCTTCAAGTGGGCCAGTTTTCTTATAACATTATCAGTGGGGCCTTTATCAATTGGAACAGCTTTTAATTCATCGATAGCTTTCATCATTTTCTGCTTGTATTCGTCCTGGACAATAATAATCATTTGTTTGGATTTATCTGCGAGAATGGATTTGACATTTGGATTGTTCCTTAGTTCTAATAATGTCTGTCGTTCGTATTTTAGTCTTTTATCTGGTATATATATATTTTTTTATTTTTAATCACATGATTAAAGCACCTAACGATTTTAAATCTTGTGGCGTCTTGCTTTGTCTTTGGTATTTTATTAATAACGTCTTCGATTTGTGGTATGATGCTCTCCAATTTTGGTATTTTAGCAGCATACGCATATTTTATACCTTTATTTAGGGCTATTTCTTGCCAAGGTGATAGCTGTACACTGGATTTGTTGATGAAGAGTTGGCTTCGTTTCATATCACATGTGAACGAGAAAATAACAACACTTTCAATTATTTAGACATGTCTTTATTTAACCCTTTTAGTGTGATGCTGCCGATATGTCGACCCGCGAGTCTTATGCTAAAAGTGCAGCAGGCCGAACGATTGGCCTTCGATTTTGATCCGAGTATTTTCCGAATCAGACGGCAGATATCAGTGTGGTTGATCATATAATTTATCAATCATATCGTTTTGAAATGGAATCTCCATGAATCATATCGTCAAACGATATTATCAAAAGAATCGTAATATGTCGTAAGAGTCGTATTGTGAAATAGTTTGCGCTTGCTATCGGGCTTCCCACGCACTTTCTCCGTGTGACGAGAGAAAGGCTACTTTAGCCAAAACGTTTCCTACTGTAGTTGAGGCAGGGCTGTTCACTTGGCATTGCTGGTGAATTATAAAACGTCGTACTGTCAGAAATCACTTTTTTGAGCCCTGGTCGAAGTGCAATAACGCGCAACTCGCGGCAATGCGTGGTCCCGCGATGATGGGTGTTTATTTTTTTTGCGAACTTTCGCCACGCGGGGGAACGAAATGCGGTGTTTTATTACTAGAAGCTCTTCACATTATTCATTTCTTTTTTCCCAAACAAACATACACAATTGCAAAACTCCGTGAATTACGAATCCCCCTCTTTTTCCAAACTAGTGTTATCAGAGGATGACTTTATTGACAGCTTGTTCCTCAGACTAGCAGACGTGCTTTTTCCTACTGCGTAAAATTTTTTGTAAGGTTATTTGAAATGGATTCTTGTAGTGAGAGTGAAAGTTTGCCAAGTGTAGTGATGATTTTGAATCATCTGAGAGTGATATTGGCCAAGCAACATCAAGCCAGAAAACTAGCCACTGTGCCACGCACACAATATCTTCTTCCGAAAGTGAAGATCTTGATAGTGAATCTTCAGATCATGAATGTTCTGAAAGTGAATGGGAGGATGTAATAGAGGGAAGTGATGAACAACCTCAGCATCCTTTTGATTATCATGAAATGCAGGGGCCCAAACATGCTCCTGCAACTGATGTGGCACCTATTGCATATTTTTACTTGTTTTTTTACCAATTTCATCCTTGGACTTATTGTTTCTGAAACAAATAAGTACGCAAAGAGGTTTCTCCAGGAACATCCAAATCTTTCTCCCAAATCTCAAGCTAGGATATGGAAAATGTAACAAATGCTGAAATAAAAGGTTTTCTTGCATGCCTTCTAAATATGGGAGTAAAACGACAACCAACTGTTGCTTCCTATTGGTACACTAGTCCCTCACAGAATTTGCCATGGTTTCGACGAATGTTTTCAAGAGATCGTTTTCAAATGAATCCATGACTCTTTTGTTTTCCCAAATGAGACTATCCACATTTTTTTTTTTTTTTTTTTTGGTTGAAGGTTTAACAACCACCCCGTGAGCAACCCAAATGGGCTATAAGTAGTCACCCGTCCCTAATTTAGGGCCACTGGTTCCAGGGAAAGGAGAGAGCCAGTGCCGGAAGACAAACACAACATCCATGCCTCACCAGGATTCGAACCTGGACCCATCATGGACAAATGGCCACAAGCCAGCACTTAAACCACTGCGCCACCGGGGCAGCAACTATCCACTTCAGCAATGGAAACATCGGTGATCACATAGTGTGTTTGCCCTGGCCTTGAATCATCATTCAATGATGATAGCCCCCCTCAGAACCACTTACTCCAGTCTTTAACACGTGTGAAGACATGCAGTTTTCATGCACGTTAATCATGCAGCAATGAACTTATGTACTCCAGACACCTCCCACGGTTAAAAACCAGGAAACTGCTCTCTGTTCAACGTCCATTGCTTCAATCATTACTGGTTGGACTGAACACCTGCTCAAGGTCCTGTACAAAGGCCAACTGCTTCCGTCATCGCGTGATCCCAGCAACACATTTCACTACATCATAGCACTACAGTGGTGCCACCTACATTTTGTGTTGACACTGCTGCAGTAAACCCATTCAGCAATTTGCTATGTTTGTTAGCTAGTTTTCACTTGAATAACCCTTACATTAAATTTCCAAAGAGTTGTCTATTTTTATTTCTGCACTATATAAAACAGTTAAACATTTTTTTTATGTTTCTAGAGAGAGGAAGAAAGGCAATATGCACTAAAGAAAACCAATGTGGGAATTTGGATATAATGACAGAAAATTTATTCAAAGACTTATCTTTGTTGGTGCTGTTTTTAATATATTTTTCCATCTGCAAAGGTTAATGCCAATAATTTCTTGGAAGTGGCATTTCTGAATTTTTCATTTTCTTACAATTAAAATGTTAACTTTATCTTCCTGCCATGCAAAGTAAATTTTCACATTTAATGCACATCAGAAGCTTCCAAGATGAAAATGCAACCTTCGAGCTGCGGTGAGCTTTTAAGTACACAACAGGTAAGTGCATTTGTTTCTAATTAACATGCTCTTAATCTAATTACTTAAAAAACTGGCAAATTTGATATAACGCCACCCTTGATATAATGCCACACGTAATGAAACAAACAGTGGCGGTACAGCAAGGGTTGACTGTATATCCAAACTTCACCTCTTTACACTTACCTAGTTCAATCTATTGTGTTTTGGCAAAAGAGTATCATAGTAAATGTGGAAAATTTATGCATATAATAAAACAATTGCAACATGAATGCATGTTTTATTGAAGCAAAACAATCATTGGCCTTGGCAACCTGAGCTTCGTTCATGTGGGTCATGATATTGGTGATGGCATGCCTTACGGCATCCAGGCTGTTATGGGGATGCTTGTTGGTCTCTCAACTATGCTCCACATATAGTATAATCCAAGGGATTCAATTTGGAGAAGCTGGCAGGGGGACAAACAGCTGAAGATCAGTGGTAGGGCACATTCTCTTCAAGCCATTTCTGAGTCACTTTGGCCTTGTGGGCTGGGGCAGAGTCCTGTTGGAAGGTGTAAGGACTCCTATCAGCAATGTCATCCATCTAGGGCTTCACTACATCTCCCAGTACCTTAACGTACATGTCTGCATTGACCCTTAAGCCCTTCTCAAAGAAGTGAGGAGGCATGACATTTCCCTTGCTGGAGATGATTCCAAGGACCATGATGGTGGCAGCAAATTTTGATCATCAGGATTCTTGTCCAACCACCTGTTGTTCCTCCTATTGGTGTTCTGGCCCTGGTCAAAATTCTCCTAATCTGAAAAGAATCTCAGCATGTTGTTCTTCTTGGATGCTTAAATTTGTTGAGCAGTTTCTTTGCCTTCATCAGATGCCTTTCCTGTGTGGCCTGGTCAATGAACTGGACCTTCTTTAGAACACAAGAGCTGTAGCGGAGGTTCTTGTGGATGATGTAGTGGATGGTACCTTAAGCAACACCCAACTCCTTGGATAAGGCATTTCTTGTTTTCCTGGGTCATTGTCCACCATTCCTCGAACTCTGGTGATAAACTCAGGCATCCTGATATTGTCAGAGAGACAGTCATACTTCTTACTCTTGGTAGGGATGTTGTCATGGTAGTCTGCATTGTCAACCTTGCTATATACACAAACCACACTATCTAAGCATAATTAAAAAACTTAAAAGTGCTGCAGAATAAAAGCTGACATTTATTTACACACTAAAAACACAGGTAAGTTAAAAACAACAAATGGCAAAATCTTTCAGGGTTCACTGTGATGCCATTCTCAGGCCGAATGCACAAATGATGACAAGCACAAAGACATATAGGTTCACATATCACCCATAATACATTGCAAACCTGGGTGTTATGTGTTGCCATTAATGAAAGAGAAACTAGCTTACAGAATATAGTTACAAACCATTACGCAGTTGGCACGTCATCACCACCCCTGCCGAACTGCTCCCTTATAAGTGAATGCCACAGTGCCGAAATGAGCACTGGGTAATCCTCGTTACAACAAATTGATGAGTGTCTGTAAACACATAGGCTCTCTGCAAAGAGCAAGGTAGCTTTATTTGGAGCAAACATTATAACTTTGGACTGTTCCCAATTGGGTGTATGTTCACCCTCGCTACAGTCCAAGTCAATGAAGTTGAAGACATGTCCGAACACATGGCATACTTATGCTTCAACAGTATCTCTCCCAGAGTGCGCATAGTCAAACCAATGTAGATTTTATCATCCATTGTATTAGAAACGAGAAGCATGCAATAAACACCATGTCTGTTACCAGTCTCCACAGAGTCCCGGTCTTTACAAACTAAAGAATAAACATTAGTAGTCCATATACCAAAGTCTAACTGATGTTTCTGACAAAATTCTTTAGCATATTCACAACTGGCGGAATGAAGTCAACCGTGCCCACAAAACTAGTAGTCCGCACATTTTGTTGCAGAGAAGTGAACACAAGGTGGTTTCTGTCATGCACAAGTCCAACGACAGTCTTTTTAGAATAACCAAACATCACTGCAATCTCGATTATTTTCACTAACTCCTGGCACTGTAGGCGCACGAATTACGAGTGAGTATATGACCGTTTAATAAGAAACCTAAGAGCCGCAAGTTTCTGGCTCCAATGGTGGGCAGAATCACGAGGTATAATTGAAGGAGGAAAGATTGATTTATGAAAAACAGAAAGCTTCAAGGAAAAAGACCCAGACTCATGGGTAAGCAAAAAACAAGAAATGGGAGTGATCCCTGTTCCTCCATTTCGACCGTAAATTTAATCGTCTCAAATTGAGAAGACAAAGTCTGCAAAACAATGAAGCTACTCAAAAAGAAATGGCCAAAACACAAGGATGTCATCTAAGTAATGAATGAATAACAAAGGTTTTAACAGACAAACAGAAAGAACATGGCCCTCCAACTCCCGTAAAAGTAATTTGGCTAGGACACGGGAGAGGGGGTAGCCCATGGGTGCCCCAGTCTTCTGTTGGTAGATAACACCACCAAAACAAAAATAAGTATGTGAGGCCACAAGCTTTAAAGCTTACATTATGGCCTCCGCTTCCAAATGGGAGAGATCAGGTAAAGATGAAAGCTTCCTCCTGATAATGCCATGAACAACAGAGATAGGGACACTGAGGAACAGGGACACGACATCCAGCGAAGCCATGAGAAATGGGGAACTGGAAGAAATCATTCAAAGCTTTAATCTTAGCTGAGTAGAGCTGCGAACAGAATAAACAGAAGATTGAGTGAGGGGGTAAAAAAGTGGCTAAAGCCTTCTCGAGGGATCGAGTAGGACTGGTACAACCAGAGACCAAGGGACGAAGAGGATGGTCAGGTTTATGAATTTTTTAATTTATCAAATATTTCAGGTACCTTTAGTCCTGGTGGTGGATGCATATTCTTCAAAATGACAGAGGGTAAGAAACCCTGATTTTTCAACTTACTGATAGAAGAAATAGTTGCAGAAGTAGGATCGGAATTGATAACCTTATGAAGAATCTTCCCAATGGCCTCGTGCATTTTAGAGCAATAAACTTCTGAATCCAAAATGATTACTTGCTGCAACTTATCAGCAGAAATGACTGCAACATCTGGATTCCTTGAAAGGGCCAAAACCTGACTGTGTCCGTGCCTCAGTTTGTTCAGAACTGAGTTCCTAGGCCTAGATAGACCATGTGAAATAACCCTTGAAACTGCAAGCCTAGCAGGATCCTGACTGGAGTCAGGCAAACTGCAAATCACGCCTTCAACCTGAGAAATAGTTTTAACAACAGAAGAGTGTGAATTCGGGAAAGAATACTTGAAGCAACTGAACTTAAATTTATGAAAGTGGGTGGACGAGCATTGCAATATCATGAGGAATCCCCTGTCGGAATAACATGTTCATTTGCTGACATTAATGCTCATAACTTGTGGACATGAGTTAGTAAGCATACGTTCAATTCCTGTAAAAATCATACTAGAGAAAAAAAGTACAAGGACTTACCAAACATGACATGCTGTGTATGATGGGCAAAACAACAATAAGCTAAGTAAGTCCCAGTTCATCTGCAATTTTTGCAGAAAGTTGTTTTTCTTCAGAAAGTGATAAAACTCTCAGGTCCTTTTGAGGAACTGCTGCACATTTTATCTGGACATATTTAGGAATCACATGCAGGTACTTGCAGTTCAACAGAAACGCCAAACAAGCCTCTTCAACAGAAAGCTTTCCGCGAAACTTGTAAAATATCTCTGATGATCGCTCCATTCACACACTGTAATTCATATCAGGTAATGCAATACTACCATAAATAATTTAAGAGCAGCAGATGAACTAAATATGAGATGAAAATGCGTGCTGAATGTACCACTCTGTACACAAACCATGCTGTCTAAGCACGATTAAAAAACTTAAAAGTGTTGCAGAATAAATGCTGACATTTATTTACATGCTAAAAACACAGGCAAATTAAAAACAACAGATGGCAAGATCTTTGAGGGTTCACTGAGACCCAGAGGTTAAGCTACAATCGCTATTTTCACAAAATGCAATGAATAAATCTAAAATGCGTGAGAAAATTAGCGTCCCGTTGTAAAATGGCGCCAGACATTTAAATATCACAGAGGTGATTGTGTTCCGAAATTTCAACTCCATTAGTCCAGGGAAAAATTTTTTAATTCCGACGCTAATTCGTGGGTAAAAGTATTCCGTCATACGACGGAAACTGCGTCATCTATTGTTCGGTCTGACGGTGTCGCGCGTCAAGTTTGTAGACAATGACGATTCGTCGCGTGTCAAGTTCGTCCACTACGATGATTCGGCGCGCGTCAAGTTCGTCCACTACGACAATTCGTAGCGCATCAGTTTGTCCACTACGACCATTTGTAGCACGTCAAGTTCATCCACTACGACCATTCGTAGCATGTCAAGTTCATCCACTACGACCATTCGTAGCGCATCAGTTCGTCCACTACGACCATTCGTAGCGCATCAGTTCGTCCACTACGACCATTCGTAGCGCATCAGTTCGTCAACAAATGAGGCTCAATTTCTTTAGCATTTTGCTACAACTTTTCCTTCATTTTAGCATTTTTACAAAAGCATTTTTTGGGCCAGCTTAAACTCTGCTGCAACCCCATCCTCAGGCCGAATGCTTAGACTGCATGGTTTGGGTATATAGTGGTACATTCGGCACAAATTTTCATCTCATATTTAGTCAACCTTGCTCTTGATCCTGTAGACAAAAGACAGAATTTGTGGAACTCCCACAATCACCTTAGCGGTTTTCCCGGCACTGTGAGCTGACAGCACAGATGCTCTTTTCATTTCATCTGTGACAGTGATGTTCATGGCATGTTATCAATGACATACCTGGAAGAAAATAAACTGAGCTTTCAAATTTGAGAGTTTCTTAACTTTTCCAGGTTAATTAGTCTTTAAGATATAAGTATCTAAAATCATTTGACATTTACCATGATAACCCTGTATATTATGAGGTACAGACCACATTCCTGTGCCATTCTAGGTGTCACTTCATACATTTTGCTGAGAATGTTTCCTACCGACTTTTTTCTTCTTCTTCTTCTTCTTCTTCTTCTTCTTCTTCTTCTTCTTTTTTTTTTTTTTTCTGGCCACCCACCCTGGTCTTCCAGTGAAGAGCTTAATGATACAGGTGACCTCCCAACTAGAATGTATTTCTATTTGTGAATAGTACAATTGCAGAACTGGACTAAGGGTAACTTGACTCAAAAAAATCAGCTCTCTCTCAACAATGAATATTAATTTCAGACATTTGTATTGCAGGATTAATGAACACAAGAACCTAATTCCCCCTCTTTATTTCTCTTGGTGTGAGATAAGTTAGTTTACAAAATTAATAAATTAAAAATGTAAGAGTTTATGAAAAAATACTTTACAAAGACCAAATGTTTAACCTCAGTAATAACCACAGAAATTTCAAAATAAAAAAAACTCAACTGAGCACACATATACACAGAAATGAGTGAAAATAAAAAGAGGATAAAATACCAGTCTGGGTAGTGCCATCCCTGTTACTGAACAGACTAGTTTGATAGTTGAACCATAATGAATATAGCCATCTCTCACGGTAAATTCTTCAGATTCTGATTCTGTGTCATCCACTAACAGAGAAAAACAGAACAGTCACTACACTGTATAGCAGTAATCTAGATTTAATCATTGTATGTTGCCAATGTATGACAACATGTAATCATTTATTTGAAACATACAACAAATTTTTCTACACATCTTCCAGAAAGTATAATAAAATAAAACACATGAAATACCATAAGAAACCTTAAATGAAGCAATGAAAAATAATTTTCTCAACAAAAACTTCAGCACAACTCATCACAAGTAGAGAAGCAATTCAATACACTGAAATGCAGAACATTTAAGCACAAAATATGGTTTGGACATTTTATGAAACTTGGGTCCACGAGATACAATTAACTCAAGTGATGTCACATTCTAAGGTAGCAGGCTACAATGAAGACAAGCTGTCAATTAGTATCACAGGTACAAATCTGTTAGAGGCAGAAAATCTAGCAATTAACAAAAGTGACAAAAAACATTCTGTATCAACATTACAATTTGGAGAAGTACTTTTTTTTTCTTTCTCAACTTCTGTTTGCATTTTGTGTCATTTTATCCTAAAACATCATTTGTATCTGTAATGGTGAAAGCACACAAAAACAAGAAACTGAACAATAAATGACTTTTAAACTCTAGAAACAAACTAATTCCCAATTTTTAAATTTTAAAAATTACTTCTCAACAATGATCCATGTGATTAGTTTATTGATACCAGTATTTTGGCACAACAGCCTATTCAGATACCCAAAAATAAAATTATGTTGTTGTGAATAATCATGTTACTTCCTGAAGACACAAATTACTTTTTTGAATTTCTTATATTGCCCACAAACAGCTAAATATATCTATATTCACTACCTGACAGAGAAAATGCCACAACATGAAGGAATGCTCGAAAATAGACCAAAGTGCACACACAGATAGCCAAGTAGGTCCTGAACAAATGGTTTAATTGTCACATACAGACTAGACTCCAGTGGCCGAAAATACAGGATGATCAATAAGCAGACGTACCAACCTTCAAAATCTAAAAATCAGATTTTTTACAGCTGATAAAATCACATTAGCGCTATTTTTTATCGACATTTTTCAGATGCAGGAGCAATTTTCCAGAAGTAGTATTATTGGTACATAGCATTTTTAATGTTTAAAAAGTTATTCTAAATGCAGACTGTATGTTCATCAAACTGAAATGTTATCAAACTGAATCAAACTGTTTATCAAACTGAAATGCAAAACTTTTTGGGGGGAAATATTTAAGAATACAGGATACATGTTCTGATCATCGTTGGGGGAAAAAAATTACAGTTACAGAGGGGATATCTTTGCTACGTCCGAATTCCGTTTTTATACATTTTCCCACCATTTTCAAGTTGAAATACAAATATTTATGAAATAAAATGATATTTAACAACAATACTAGGCAGAGGAAACATCACATGAAAAATAAAATTACGATTACGGGAGAAATCTTCACTGCGTCTAACATCCATTTCCAAAAGTTTTGAAAGACGAAACTTTCTCTTTCGAAAGTTTAGAAAGTTTCAGGTGGAAAACATCCTTAACCACTACTAATTGCCTCAAAATTTCTATTCAGTTATGCATCGATCTCGTGGATAACTCAAATTATGATAGAAAAGGAGAAATTCCTCGAAGCCGTCGCACTCTCGTGCCTAAAGATTACAGCAAAATTTCTTCGCCCTTGAATTTCCACTTTCGATTTTTCCTTCATTTTCAAACTGAAATACAAATATTTACGGAATAAAATGATACATATCAACAATACTGGAAAAAATCTTTATTTCGTTTACTTCCGTCTCTGAAAGATGAAATACCAACCTGATGTGTATTTTTACGAATTGGTAAAATTCTTCGATGAGTAGTTTTACAAGGCGAGAAAAATTCACGATGCATATTTACACACGTCGAGAAAAATTCTCAATGCGTATTTTTATGCCCCGAGAAAAATTCCCGACACATACTTTTAGGAGTTGAGAAAAATTCCAGATGCGTATTTTTACTCGCTGAAAAAATTTTGATGCGTACTACACACGTAATTAGATTACGCATTTTGAAGAACTCTGGTCGGCACGTCACTTGAGCATTCCAGTGGAGAGAGAGAACTACCCAAGGAGACGCCAAGAAGCAGAGCCATCGTTATACTTGATGGCTCCACATGAAACGAAGCCAGCGATTCAAAGATGACATCATCGTGAAAAACAGCGCTCGTAAGGTCCGGTAGAAAATCTAAATGGATGGTTGCAGGGGATTGAAATATTTCGATTGAGCAATCGAAATATTAAAAAATCCGTAAAAAAAGACTGCTATCCGTAAATCAGTAAAATTAAGCAGAAATCCGTAAAAGTTAGCAAGTATGCAACAACCATGCCCCACTGCGATTCGAACCCGGACCCATCTTGGACAATTTGTCGAAAGCTGGCGCTCAGTTTCACAACTTTATTATGCACCAAAGACAATAACAGCTAATATGTAAAGAAGAAACAAATTGCCAAAGATATGACATAAAGTAAAACATCAAAAACTGCAAAAGTGGCGTAATGCAAAAGGAAATATCTCCCGCAAAAAGTAAGCGAAAGGAATGAGAAAAAAAAAAAATTCACAAACTAAGTGTACACAAAATGCTACAAAAGAAGATAAAACAAAGCTGACAATAACAGATTCGCAATTAGAGATGAACAAAGGAGCACATTAATCTTCCACAAAATGCGACGAAGAAGGGAAAAGAGACAAACATGGTGCAAAACAAGAAATAAAAATCTCCACAGTAAAGCAAAACTGAAAAGCACTCTGCAAAACTCTGAAGAAACCATAAACAGAGCTCGCAGCTAAGAGCGGGGCAGTGGCGGCTTTTGGGAGGAGGCAAGGGAGGCAGTGCCTCCTCAGAATTTTAAGACTCTTAGTTAGAATTATTCGTTTTGTTCATTCAGTACTTTTGGGTATAGGAGAGCAAACGTTTATGCTAGCTGACTCTTTTGAATTAAATGTCGTCTGCGCGTTCATTCAGTTTTTTAAATTGACGCTTTAACAATCGGTAGCGCGTGGTTGTGAATTGTCCTCAGCTTGCGATCTCCATCCTTGAGGCAGGAAACGAAATGCCTCTTGTACATTTTGCGCCAAACCTATTTACTCCCACTGAATCAGTAGATATGAAGGTAGGCGGTGGAACTGTGAACACAAAGAGTGCACGCGCACCGTGGACTTCCTGTGAGGCAGATGTTATCTTGCCTCATGAAAACAGCTGTTTCCCTGTAGGCAGCAGCTCCACTGTGTTAACTCCTCATTCTGACAGCTTCGAGCGTCATTACATAGCGTCTTCTTCCTAGTTGCTTTTCTTTCACACTAATGTTTATGTAACTATTTTTATTTATGTTATATGAAAAGTTGTTTATCAGACCATCGCCTCTGCTTCAAACATATCTAATAAGTTGGATAGCTTACTGGAAAAGCCTTTCAGTAGGAGAGATTTTGAAGAAAAGAATCAAATTAAAAATGATGATAAGCCTACACCTGAAATGAAAAAGAAGACTTCAAAGGGCAAAACTTCAAACAGAGTTTTTAATAGTGACTGGTACAGAAAAGAACAATGGCTAACTGGTAGTGAATCAACAAACAAACTATATTGTTGGCCATGTTTGCTGTTTCGTGTGAGTGGCAATGAAGTCTGGCAAGAGAAAGTCTTCAATGATTTGAAAAATTTACCACATGCTTTGGACAGGCACAAAAAGTGTAAAGATCCCATTCTGGCAGTTGTTAAATTAGAGTTGCTAGGCAAAACAAGGATAGACTACTCTCTGAACGAAGCAAAGAGAACAAGTGACTTACATCATAATGAAAAAGTAAAAAGAATCGTGATGTAATGAAGAAGTTGATTGATATTACAACACTACTGGCCCGGCAAGAGTTCCCATTTTGTGGACACGATGAGAGTGAAGTCTCTGAAAATAAGGGAAATTACCTCGAGATGATTGATTTACTCTCCAAGAGTGACGAAACAATGAGAGTGTTTATGGAGAATAGTACATTTTCAGGAACTTCAAAAACAATACAGAATGATTTAATCGAATCAGTTGCTCATATAATTAGGAATGAAATCAATGTAGATATTGAAAATGCTCAGTTTTTTTCTTGGCAGATTGATGAAGCAACAGACATTAGCTCCCACGCCCAAGTATCAATTATAGTTTGATTCGTGAAAGATGCAGTACCAGTAGAAAGATTTTTGAGATTTTTTGACGTGAGTTCTGATCGGTGCGCTACTTCGCTTAAAGAATTACTGGATCGTGAGCTGGAAAGATTTAGCTACAAAGAAAAACTAGTTGCACAGACATATGATGGTGCAGCAGTGATGGCATCAGAGCTGAATGGATTGCAAGCAAAAGTGAAGTGTGATGCCTATCAAGCATTATTTGTTCATTGCTAGGCACACAGGCTGAACTTAGTTTTGAGCAGAGCAGTCAGTGTCAGTGTTGAAGGAATCACATATTTTTTTTTTTTTTTTTCAAATTTAAATGCAATTTGTGCATTCTTTTCCAAATCGACAAAGCGTGTTCATTGACAAGAATCTGTTGGTGGACCAAGACCACCTCGTGTATCTCAGAACAGGTGGAACTTCAAATATCGTTCAGTGTCTACCATAGCTGACCACAGGTGCCTGCTAATTGAAGTATTTGGGAAAATTGAGGGATTCCAACTATGATGATGAGACAATTCATGAAGCAGCAGGACTGAAACGGTGGCTCCAAGATTTTAATTTCGTTTTTTTCTCTTCTCATATAAAACAATATTTGATTTAACTGATGTTACTTTCTCTGTACTGCAATCAAATAGTTCCGATGTTACATTCTGTAACAAACGAATTACTGGCTTATGTGAAAAATTGTTGTACTTTCGAGATCAGAGACAGTTTGATGATCTCTATCATAACTCGTGCAGTGAGGTTGGTTCTCCAAATAAAAGATTTAAAGGGAGCAATGATATTCCAGCCACCATGCAATACAGAAGACTGTATTATGAGGTAATAGACAATGCTACAACTCAGTTAAAATGCCGGTTTTCTGACATTGAGAAATTAAAATTTCTTCAGCTGGTCGATGTACACTGCTTTGAAGCTCATTCTAGAATTTTTCCTGAACACTGTTTTAAAGCTCTGCTTCAAACTTATGAAAAATACTTTGACAGCACCAAACTGCATGGTGAGCTGCAGGTTCTGTATTCAGACAGAGATCTGTGGAACAATGCCAAAAGTACAACAGAACTTCTATCTGCCATACACTAATAATCATCTAGCACAGGCACTGCCAGAGCTATTTAGACTTCTTTCCCTCGTAGTAACAATTCCTGCAACATCAGCCTCTGTGAAACGCAGTTTCTCGTACCTGAAGAGGATAAAAAACTACAAGAGAAACTCTATTGGGCAAGAAAGGTTGTCAAGTTTATCAGTTCTGTCCATCGAGAAGGCGCTTGTGAAGAGGATGGAAGCAGAACAGACATGGTATGACCATATAATAAATCGCTTCGCCAAACAGAAAGAACGAAAGATAGATCTCATATACAAGACAATATAAGCGTAAGGTAAGCTTTCTCTCTTGCTGTATAGGTAAACGCTGTGTGCAGAAGTCTTCAAGACTTTTTTCTTTTGGCGTCAGTGAAGGCAGAGGCGTACATACAATAGAATTTCATTTGAGATGAAAAAGATGTATACTTCAGTCTTGCTTTTTATCTTCTGTTGATCTTTTTAATAAAAATCTATTTCGATGCAATATATTTCATATTCAAACTGGCTTAACAGTTCCCAAATAGTCCAAGAGGGCAATTCAGACTGAAAAAAATATATTTGGGCGAAGGGCCGGAGTCTTACATAAACAGGTTTTGTGTTGGTCTCAAGGTCATGTAAAACGTGCGTTTCCGGTAAAATCTTTATGAATCTTTTCACGGGTCACGTTACTTATTTCATACTTCGCACATGAGAAAGTAAATTAAAAAAATTATAATGTAAAAAAAGGCATTAAATTGAATAAATTTATCATGAAAGAAATACAGGATTACACCATATAATACAAATTTTGAAGATGACAATCCGATTTTTTGGCATAAATGTGACAAGGATGGTAAGTCTGATAATATCCGAAAACTTGAAAATTTTCATCGTCCTGGAGCGGAACTTGAACCCGCGTCTCCCACATAGCGCCCGGGTATACTAATCACACCACCACCCAGAACGACCAAGTTTCAAGTTTCCGATTAATTTGAATATAACCATCACAGGATTCGCTAGTCGAAGCAACCGGCATTCATGTTTCGAGAATCTGGAGGTTAAGAATCCTATCCCGTGATTGCCCGGAGTAGCAGATAAATCATGAAAGAAATACGGGACTACACCATATAATACAAATTTTGAAAATGACAATCCGATTTTTGGCGTAAATGCGGCAAGGATGCTAAGTCAGATAATATCCGAAAACTTGAAAATTTTCATCGTCCTGGAGCGGGACTCAAACCCGCGTCTCCCACATAGCGCCCAGGTATGCTAACCACTACACCACCCAGGATGATGAAAATTTTAAAGTTTTCGGATATTATCTGACTTACCATCCTTGTCACATTTACGCCAAAAATCGGATTGTCATCTTCAAAATTTGAATAAATTTATTTGAATCCAGGCTGAAAAGTAGTTTGCCTCCCCAGCAATTTTGGTCACGGGCCGCCAATGGAGCGGGGAGACGTGAAACGATAAGTAGGTCACAGCTGGCACAAGAGTGTGTTTGTAACCAACATAAAATAGACCACTGCACCATCGATTGTGGCTTTCTTTTTGCAGATATGAAGAGAGGAAAAGTACGATACTGATTACTGTAAATGCTGTCTTGCATTGACGCAGAAAGAAAAAGATTTAACAAGCGGTTCGAAATCTTTTTCTTCTGCATCGATCCAAGGCGGTGGTTGATGGAATTTCGACCATCGTAACGGTTAATTATCGGCGAAAATCGGGAGAATTTGACATTTATCCGGAGGGCAGGAGGAATGGCTGAAAATCCGGAGTCTCCCGCCTGAATCCGGAGAGTTGGCACGTCTGAATAAGGAGTGTGGCCCTCATTTTGGGCGATACAGCGTTGAATCTGACGTGGCATCGAAGCAATGAGAGTCCAAATAGAGTCCTGGGGTATCGTGGGCCATGTGGTGTTGATCCGAGTCCACAGTTCATCTTCATTTTGCAGGTGTGGGAAGGTACTCAACCGACGTCCAATCGTGTTCCACAGATGCTCGATGTGCGGGGTATTGTGCTGGCAACGGAAGCATCTACATACCATGTAAAGCATTCAGGCTGATCTGAGCAGTATGCGGCTGGGCGCTATCCTGTTGAAAAGTGGTGTTTGGGATGCCCTGCAGATATGGTAGTGCCACAGGCCACAGTACCTCATCAACTTAGCGGCGTGCTGTCAATGTGCCATAATGCGTACCAGCGGTGAGCAGCTGTTGGGGCTGACAGCACCCCACACCATGAGTCCACATTGCCTGGTCGTGTGGCACTCCACAACGGCGGAGGAATCCACCATTGGCCACATCGCCTCCAGACTCTCACACAACGATCATCTGTGGTGAGACAGAACCGTGATTCATCGCTGAACACCAAACTATTCCACTGGGCACCCCATGCAGCTCTGGAGCAACACTACGCCAAGCGGTAACGACGACGGCTCGCTGTTAAGGATAGCCTTCGCAATGGACGTCTGGACAGCAAACCAGATGCAGCCAATTGGTGTGACACTGTCAGCATTGAAATCGGAGCATCTAAGCTTCCCCGTACACTCTGCAAAATGCCGCCCGTTGTGGCCTGTGGGTCCATTATGGCATGACTTCGGATGCAATGATCGGTGTGCTCAGACATCTGTCGCCGTGCTCCGGTCCCCCTACGATGTTGCACATATCCTTCCTGGGATCACTGTCTCCAAATGCGACCGACGGTTGTGGCATTACCTTGCGTTTCTTCCGCAATATTACACAAGGACCATCCGGCGGTATGAAGGGCTACAATGATACCTCTCGTGAACTCATCTGCTTGACGAAATCGTGTATGATGGCATCTTAACTGCATTGGCATCCCCTTGTTCATTCTCCAGACACAGTTACAATAGAACCACTCACTTTTCGCAGCCGTGATGACGTCTCGACTGATTATCTCACAGGCTGGTTGTCCGCTTATATCCCGCACGCCGTTTATGCGATTGGCCTGCAAATGCAATCATTTGCATAACTTGTACGTGTGCACCCACCCTGCAATTTGCAGGGCGCTACGTTAACGTCTTCATGGTGTGACATTTTCTCTGTCAGGCAGTGTATATAAAGCAAAGTGGGAAAATGGGAGTGTTTCCGTACGCAAATTGTTTGACCACTTCTAAACGACCTAAATATCTTAATATTGGTATGCTAATAGGTCTTTGCATGCATATGAATAGAACAGTCCAAAAATCACAAAAATCAAAATGGCAGATTTGGAGCATTACCTGCTTGAATTTTTTGCGAATTGTTCGACCACTTCTAAATAACCTAGTCTGAAAATTTGCACACTGATAGGTCTTAAGGTCCAAATACCTAAAAAAGTCCAAAAACCAAAAATAAAAATGGTGGCTTTGGAACATTGTCTGCTTGAATTTTTCGCAAACTGTTTAACCACTTCTAAATGATCTAGAGAATCTGAAAATTGGCCTGCTGATAGGTCTTAAGGTCCTGGTCCAGATACCTAAAAGACCAAACACCAAAAAAAAAAAAAAAAAAAAAAAAAATCCCAATAGTGGCTTTGGAATGCTGTCTGTTTGAATTTGTCTACCATTTGTACACCTAGAAAAGTCTGAAATCCAAACAATTAAAAAGAGCAGCTTAGCTTTACTGTTCAAAATGCTGACACGTTTAGTGATAATTATGCCAGAAATGTTGAAATGCTGTAAAAATTCCATGAAATTTTGATTTATAATTAAGGGGTGCCAAAGTCTGCTAGTGTTTTACATCAAACCGTATGTATTGACATCACAACCCTGTTCTAAATCGTAAAACAGTTAGAAATCTTAAATTACTTTTCTTTCCTTTAATTACTTTTTCCTTTCTTCAATCTTATGTTCAAAAATTTATTTTATAGATTCATTGTTTGGAGAACAGGCATGACTGCTAGTCTGAGCATAAAACAAAACATGAAACCAAAGGGGCTTAATGAATTAAAAAGTAAGTGAAAACACATAGAAAAGAAGGGCATGCATGATCAAAAGCCTTCTTCCAATGAATCAATTAGTAAACAGGTGTGACAAATTCCAAAGTTGAGAAACTTTAAATGTCTCTTCAATTTCAAAGGAAGTATTGGGGCATCTGGAAAAAAAAATTGCATTTTCCCATTGTGCTCTTTTGTGTCACAAATTTGCACAGTTTCAGTGAGACAGGTTGTTGAGGACCATAAGAAAGCTCGCTGCATGGGGAAGCAGTTTATGTATTGTATGCTTGTTTTGAAACATGCACCAAATGTTTATTGCATTGAACAAAATTACTACAAAGTTTGAAATCTTGGTTCTGTTGCATCATAACTGGAAGTAAATGTTTAAAACAACTGAAGCAGACCAAAACAATAAATGAAGTCAAATGTGGTGCAGTCACTCAGACAGTGCAAATCTGGTTCAAAACATTTGCAGCTGGTGACATGAGCTTGAAGAGGAAGATACATTCATGAAGGCCATCTGTGGTTTATTCACAGCTGTTGAGCACATCCAACAAGACTGAAAGTTTCCAAATATACCATCACTGACCACCTGTACAGGCTCGAAAAGGTCTATGCACAATGACACAAAGTACCACAATTATCTCAAATACACCACAACAAATGAATGTTTACTGTAAATATTTGATACATTCCCTATCCAGATTTCTAAAATCATGAAGGAGATACTCTTAAACAACACATGGTAAAATCTGGCTAATTGATACTGATAACCACCCAGTACTTAATTTCAAGAGAAAAAAGTACCGGAGCTCTAAAAATATTACGGGAAATCGTACCGTGAATTAGTGATGTACCGAAATGATAAAAATTATCTCGGTAATTGTTCCATGAAAAATACATATGGGGGGGGGGGGTATTTTAAACTGTACATTTTATTTAATTACTGCCTATCTAAACGCATTTATGTTGAAATACTGTATATATTATTGATAAATAATAAAGACTGAAAGTTTGACATTTCTTATGATAGCTAATTTTTGGTACCGTATTGCTGTCATTAATGCAAATCATGAAATTTCTTTAAATTTATTTAAAGCAATTTGACCATTTCTTTTTTCTCTCTAAAAGTATTGGTATGGTTTACAAAATGCAGAAACTGTTGTTTACAATTGCAAAATTCAAAACTTACCAGAATAATGGGACTTCTTAAATGTTACCAAAATAATGGCCATATAACTATAATTCACAAAAAACTCCACAGAGCTAACATTTCCGAATGTTTTTTTCCTTTTTACTGGCCACTCTGCAGTTCAAATCATCAGCAGATTTGAATTGCAACTTTTCATATATTCTATTGGACTGAAATTTTTTAGTTAAGGCCCAACTAATTTTAATAACATTAGTTCAGACACTGTGCCAGTGTTCAATGAGGTTCTCTGTGGTATTACAATGTTGTTCATTGCAGAGAAGCCCCTTTCACATTCTGGAGTAGATATGGGGATACAGTTCACAATGGAATTCAAGGTTTTCAAACTATTTTTTACTTCTCTCCCAGCAGTGGACTTATATATATTCTAAAATCTTTAATCACCTCTCTAGCGTTTATTTTTTAATGGTCTCAAAGTTTTTCCAGCTCCTTTTCCCCATATAAAATATCTTAGGAATCAGGCCAGTATCTGGTACATAAAACTTTCACTTGCGTTATAAGTTCCTCATAATCTTATAGTTCCTCATAAGTATAACACGAGGAGTGTGTTGTTTACTTGCTTGAAGATGATTCAGTTTGACAGATTAAAATATTTTTTTTACGGCACACCACAAACTCTTGGAAATTTGCAACCCAGATGTAAAAATGTGAGATGAGGGTTCGTTGCAAATTAGTAGGGGAGCTGAGCTCCGGCAGGAAAAAAAAATACCAGAGCTGATCTCCAGTGCGCTCCAGCACAAGTTAACCCCTGTGACCACCTAAAAATGGTGTAAAGTATCAAGTTCAAAAACCACACTAAATAAGCTTAGGTGCCAACCTCTGGGAGGGTTTTTCAGTACTAAACATGCTTTATTCCATTAATTTTCAGTAATTCACCACACAGTGGTAAATTTGGGTATTTAGCATGGCAACAAATTTTAGTCTGTCACAACAATTATTACAGGAAAAATGAAAATTAATACATTAAACAATAATTTGCTAGTGGTAAAATTTAAAACTGATCGAGAAAAACCTGACTGATAATGAAAGGAAACATCTAAAAGATTGCTTTCAGTAATCTTTTAGATTTTTTCTAATCTCTCCCTCACTCTTTTAATGCCCTTAGATTTCGGCAGAGTTGGAATCTACTGCTTCTCCTATACAATCCATTTTACTGAAGAACTGAACTGTAGATTTACCCCATGGTTTAAGTTTGTATAGCCAAATAGGTTTCGACGTTCATTCTTCCTTACTTAATGACAATAATTTCATCCATCATGCTAAAAGAACTTTCAGCCTGAGGACCATGAATGCATAATAAAATACATTCACAATTTTAGATAAATGGTGCAACTTTGATATTATTAATACTTTTTTGAACACCATGCATCAAATCAATTCTTACAAACTTTCTAACTTCACTTCCATTTTCGGAAAACTGTCCCTCCCTTACCAAGCTGAAATGCAAACATTTGTGGGAAAAAATATTTAACAACAGTACTAGACAGTGGAAACATCATGAAAAAAAAATCAGAATTACGGAAGAGATTCGCGCTCCATCCGACTTCCATTTTTGAGGTTTTTCCCTCAAGCTTAAATTACAAATATTTATGGAATAAACTGATATTTAACAACAATAAAGGGCAGAAGGAACATCACAAGAAACAATTTACAATTACAGAGGCATTTTTCCTCTGTTTAAACTTCCGGTTTTGGAGAGTGTTGCCTTTAGTTTCAAGCTGAAATACAAACATTTGTGCAAACAATTAAATTTAACAACAATACTGGGCAGTGGCAACATCACAAGCTGGAAAAGGTTACTACAAATACGGGAGAAATTTTACCTCCGTCTAACTTCCGGTTTCTTTTTTTTTTTTTTTTGAGGTTTAACGACCACCGTGAGCAACTCAATGGGCTATAAGCAGTCGCCCGTCCCTAATTTAGTGTCACTGGTTCCAGGGAAGGGAGAGAGCCAGTGCCGTAAGACAAACACAACATCCATGCCTCACCGGGATTCGAACCCGGACCCCTTCCGACGAATGATCAGAGGCCAACGCCTTAGACCACTGCGCCACCGGGGCGGCTAACTTCCGGTTTCAGAAGTTTCCAACAGCAGAATTCCATTACTGACAGAAAATGACTCCCCTCCCCCATTCTATTCAGTATAGCATCGACCGAGAAAAAACCAATTGATGATGAAAAAGGAGAATTCCATTGAAGAATCTCATGCCTGTTTCCGAAGCAAAAAAAATCAAACGGCAATAAGGGCAATTTTCTGTGATTTCATCATGATGTTTGCAATTCCGTAATTCCAGCCAAAAAAAATTGCAATATTATGGAAAACTGGTACTGGTTGCCATCTATGAATAAGACTACATCAGTATCACGAACTGTAGCGAACTGAAATAACATTGATTTTAGAAAAAGAGTGTATCCCCTTCGTATAATACCCCAATTAAAATTATAGTAACTAAAGAGTTGGTAAAGAGGTGTGAACTTACAAAGATGAATGGTGAAAGCTCCCCACTGGGTAGAACTGGCATGGAAATTGCTATTTTCAACATGAAGATACCTTGTGCTGACAGTTTGTGACCTTAGCCTGTTGAATAGGGCTACTCTGGATCCCGATGCAATACACACTAAAAAATATAGGTTGGTAATTTTCAAAAGATGCAGTAAAACACAAAAAGTCAGCAATTCTTTTGCAGTGTTACATAAATTTTACAGAATTATTTGGCAATTACTCTAAAAACTTTCAACTATAGCTGAAATAATACAAGTAAAACACTGTTATAATGCCCTATATTGTTTTAATATCAGTTCTGTGGTTTAAACATGCAAATAACAAATGCATGTTAATTGCTAGACATGAGATGACATACAAAAATATATGAAGGGCATTCAGTAAGTTCTAAGCCTGACCTTGAAAGTAGTGGTTGGTGGCTGATACAAGTATTGCATCACCCTTCGGTTATAAAACAACCAAGCCATGTTGCCGTGTCAGCATTTGAGATGGCGCCACAGTGTACTGACTTCTATAAGGTGACAATGGATGAGTGACAGATGAAATTGTGCAGTCGAGCGGTTACTGAATTTTTGACAAAGGATGGTGAAACGCCACACAATATTCATGAATGGATGGTCATTGTGTACGTCCTTGGTGCATCTTCATACACCATAGTCAAGAGATTGGCTGCTCTCTTTAAACAGGGAAGAGACTCGGAAGATGTTGACGATATTTCACATGAGAGCTCACATGTCAACAGTCTATGCCAGATGGGTTCCTCGAATGTTGACACCTGAGATGAAGAATAATCACAGGGTTGCCACTCATATTGACTTTAAAAATTCTGAGTTTTCCAGAAGATAATTTTGCGGGAATTTCAGGTATAATTTACAGATAGTGTTTTTTAGTAGCTTCAGTACATTCCAGAACTTCCTTTTTGACAAATTTTTTCATTAACTGGGAAATCAGGTCGTACAAGGCTTCATACAGGAAATGTACCATCAGTTTCGGAGTTTGGAACTTTTCAAGAAACGATTCTAACATTGATACAATAAATGAAAAAAATGCCAACTTTGCTGAAATAAGTTTATCCATGTAAGCTTTTTCAACTTGATCACAAGTAAAGGTATTAGGTAGTGATCAAATACTATCTGTGTACTTTTTAACGTCTGGGAAGACCTAAACAGCTATATTTTCTATCCATCTGACCTGGCAAAACTTCAGAGGAAATGTAGAACTTCCAGTAATGGCAAAATAATCAGCACGCCTATGCATTAAAATGATATTTAATAACAATACTGTACTGGGCAGAAGAAACATTGCAATAAAAAGAAATTAGGATCATGGGAAAATTCTTCACTCTGTTTAACTTCGATTTTCGAAGATTTTGACAGATAAAATATCGTCCCTAGATGGAAAAGGCTCCCCCCCCCCCAAAAAAAACTTTTTTTTTCCAGTTTTGCATCGATCTCGAGAAAAGCCAAATGATGACGGAAAAAGCGGAATTCCGCGAATCCACAAAATAATATCATATATGAGCAAGAAGTGACTGAGAAATGGAAAAACATGAATTTTAGGGAAAATCAAAGTGAAAAATCGATACTGCGTTGCTCACTCTGCCATGAAACAATTTCACAGGGCACAGAAATGACACGGATTCCACCGCGGATAGATTAAGTACCGATCTAGAAATTTAATTTAGTTTAATAAAAAGGGAAAGAGGCGAAAACGATTGGTTTCTGTTGATTACTTTTGAAGAAGTATGTATTAGAAATAGGGAAACATGCATTTCATTAGAAAAAAATCTTCAAAAATACGAGGTCACTCCTTTTCACTATTACCAAAGATACTAAAAACGAGGAACATGATCAGAAAACATCAAAAATAAAAATATATACAGGCATAGAAGAAAAAAAAAAAAAAAAAAAAGGGAACTTGGACGGAAAAATTTATTATGCGGAAAGAGAAGACAACGTGACTTCTCAACATTCAAGAAATATTCCCGAAAATGTCTTAACTTTTTACAGATGTTTAATAGCGTTATTTCACTGAGATTTTCAATTTGCCATAGCACACTAGACGTTTTTCGCTGTCCGTAGCGGACCGATGATTTCAATATCATATTCGATATTTTCTGTCGTTTGTAGTGGACTGACGATTTCCATATCACACTCGTGTTTTCCGTCATCCGTAGCAGACCGACACCATGGTAATTACGTAAAACCCTTAGTACTTGGAATCGCTGAATCTTTCCACCACATGGTCTTACTCAGCGTCAAGCAGAACGGTGCACATGGAGAATGTAGTGTGCTGAAGTAACGGCGATGACGATGGGACACAGCGATTCGGCACACAATGGCACAAGATCTGCCTTTTGTAGCAAGATGGCGCAAGATTTTTGTTTTGGCGCAAAATTCCCATCTCTGGTAACTGCATATGCATTATGTAAAAAATTATCAGTTTCATTTCCCCCAACTTTTCCAAGTTTTTGCTAAAAAATTTATTTTTCCCTGATTTTCAGCCATATTTTCAAATTCCCTGATTTTTCCCAGTCAGCTGGCAACCCTGTAATCATATTGAACCAAGTTGGGTTCAACCTGAACAGATTAACCATAATCCAGATGACTTTTATTCCTGCATTGTGACTGGTGATGAGACGTGGCTTCACCATTGGGACTCTGATATAAATCGAGACAGCATGCAGTGGAAACACCATGGATCACCACCACCAAAAAAGTTCAAAACACAACTATCTGCTGGGAAGATTATTGCCACCATTTTTGGGGACTCAGAAGGGTTGCTGTTAATTGATTACTTGCCTCATAAAAGGACTATGAATGTTGCTTATTATGCTGCATTATTGCAACAGTTATGTGAAGCCATCAAGAGTAAATGGCTAAGAAAATTGCAACAGTGTTCTGCCTCTCCAGAAAAATGTTCCAATCCACATCACCGGTGTTTCTATGCAAACTGTGACAGAAACATGTGGCTTCCAACTGCTCCCCCACTCACCATACTCACCTAACCTCGCCCTTGGCAACTTCTTCCTCTTCAAAAATCTGAAAAAAAGATCTGTGAGAGAGGGCATTTCGAGGATGATTCCGAAATGAAAGAGGCAATAAGGTGTTGGTTTGAAGATAAAAATAAAACATTTTTTACAGCGAGGATTCGCTAACTCTCTGATCAGTATGACAAGTGTAAACAAGACAGTTGACATTGTGTGGAAAAATAAAGGTGTGTTTTTCAAAGAAAATTTTTTGTCTTTGTACAAGGGTTGTACCAAAAGTAATGCAAAAGTGCAAAAGTGCAAAAGTGGGCATAACTTTTTTATTAACTGACAGAGGCCGTTCAAATTGTACATGTTGGTAGAATAACTCTTTCTTTTATACAAAGGTACTACTCAAACATAGTCTCCATCACAAGTGATGCATTTGCGCCATCGTTGAACCCAACTCTCGAATCCTCTTTGAAAAAATTTGGTGTAGATTGCTGTACCCACTTCACAGCCACTTGCACCTTGTCTGTGTCATCAAATCATGCCCGGAGACTATCCTTCACAAGACCGAACAGGTGGAAGTCGGAGGATGACAGATCTGGGCTGTACGGTGGATGGGGGACCACCGACCAGCCTAATTTGCTAATCGCCTGATTTCTTGCCAAAGATGTGTGTGGTCTCGCAATGTCATAGTGAATGTGGTTCCTTTTCAGATTCTTGTTCGGTCTCTTCCTCCTTATGGCTTCTCTAAGCTTCTTGAGTGTCTCAATGTACCGCTTGCAGGCCACGGTACTGCCACGTTCCAGAAAATCAAAGAGAATGACACTCCTGCGATCCCAAAAGAGAGTCATCATGACTTTCTGTGCTGATCACTGGCTCTTGAACTTCTTAGGCCTTAATGAAGAGGTGTGACACTATTTCATCCCCTGTCGCCAGATCAGAAAAAAACATGTCTGCATTGGCTTCAAACACTTCCAGCAGATCAGAGCAGACTTCCACCCTTCTCTCCTTCAAATTGGGTGTCAACTGCAGAGGTACCCACTTTGCACACACTTTACGATACCCTAAGTCTTACCATCTTCTGTACGGCATTGTAACCACAGTCCAGTTGTGCAACAAGCTCACTGATTGAGACTCGTCTCTCCACACGAATCAATTGAGCCACTCGCTGGTGATTCGTGTCAGTGGTCGCAGATGATAGACCCACTGTGTGGTTTGTCTTCAATGCTGGTTTCTCCTTCTTTAAACTTCTTCATCCATCTTTGAACATTGTCATCTCCGCAAACATTCTGTAGCCTTCTGTGGATGTCGGACAGCCTGCACCCTTCATTTGTCAAGAACTCAATGATGGCACGTTGCTTCTGCTTGGAATCCATTATTTACTGGCAATGAAGAAGAAGGGTTACTATAGAGTATAGAGGAAGAGTTACTCTACCAAAATGTGCAATTTGAATGACCTCTGTCAGTTAATAAAAAAGGTTATGCACACTTTTGCATTACTTTCAGTACAACCCTCATATGTTAGGCTTAGAACTTATTGAATGTCCTTCGTATATGCAGTAAATATAAAAAATTTCAAAATTCTCTACATACTTGCAAGTCCGCTTTCATAATCATGGAACACATTTCTGGTGTAAGGTGTGATTTGCTACAGAGGTTGCATGTTCAACAAAACTTGCAATATGTACTATATTATTCAAAATTCAACCAACTTTTAACATTTTGAAGTATCTTAATATTAATTTAAAAAGTAATTTAATTTTTAAAAGACAAAACACTGAGCCTGGTGCCCACACACACAATTTTACCTCTGCATGCATTAAAAAGTTAAAATATGTACTAGAATTTAAAAACATATTCTATAAAAACATTTAAAATGTTAAACACCACTCCGAATTTCAGCGTTATTCATTGTTGAAGCCTTTTGCTACCACCGTAGCATCCTCAGAACTGTAATAACTGTAATACTGAACATGTTGCATATTCAGAAAATACAGGTATGATGCATTTTCGAAGTGGTACAAGGGCTCTCTTCTGTGAAGCCAACATATGTCCCCTATCATCCACCTCGTTGTCATAACAATTCACTTTTCATGTCTAGCAATTAACTTGTATTATAAATTGTGAATCTATCACTTAGACTGTCTTACAACACACTTTGTGATAAACCTAACAAAATACACGCACAATATGTAAGTGTAAATTACCATTTGAAAAATAAAAGCACAATACAGTGAAACTTGTCTAGCAAGATCATTTACGGTTCTGTGAAAAACTAGCTGTCTTGACAGATAACTGTCACAATTTCCCAAAAATATCTCCCCTATCCACTAGAAATAAAATAAAGACCCTGTTTTTTTTTAATACAGCCTCCTGTGAAGTGCTTGTTCTTTCTTCCTTTTCTGCCATTTTGTTATTTAGGAATGTTACTCACTAAATATCTCACTAAGTGCCAGAAATAAGGCTTGAGGAATGGAGGAAGTAAGGTGTTTGGAACATCTTGTCACAAATTGGGCACTTGTTCTGCTGGAGGAGATGGAAGGTAAGGAGATGGCAAACGCAACCATATATGCACAGGATATGCTATAAATGTGCATATCCTGTGGATGGTAACTAATAAATTGCAAAAATCTTCAGTCGCAAAAAGATTGAAAAATTTGATTGGTTTAATACCAGTCATATTAATTTTTAGTCCTAGTATACTAGTGAACAGAATTATTCTTGTAATGTTGGGAACATCATACCAACGTGTAGCTAAAATCTGTTGAGGGGGAGTATGAGAAAGAACGTCACATTTTTTGTTTTCACTTTCACTGCTGGTCGTACTACAGCTACTAAAAGAATATGTTTCTACATATGATGACAAGTTATGAGTCATCTATTTTCACGGCAGGATGTGCCCGCCGACAAACTTTTGGTTGAGAGGGAGTGGAGATAGCCTGTCTGAATATATCTGTTGTTTCCACAAAACTAAGCATTGAAGTCAATATGGGTTTCCTAGAAATTCCTTTGGCGTCCTCAATAGGCTGCCCTCTTACGTATGAACTCTAAGCAGCAAATGCTTTTTATTGCCACTCAAGCATTTATTTATTTATAGTTTTCCTTCACTGCAAAACCAGTGACGTTCAAAGGAAAATAAACATTACAGTGAAAAGCGCACACTATGTTAAATCTATGGGGAGTCAACTTACTTTCCCTTCCCTGCCATGTGGAAAAAAATCAGCTATCCCAAAACTGTGGTCATTTTTAAACAGCTGGATACTCATTCTCAGTGCCAGTAATGAAACTGATACCTCTCTTTAAGTGTTGAAGGTTTTAGGAAGGGAAATATTAAGCCACAATCGCGAGGCTGTTCGGCGGCACCGGCACCTGGGCTAAATATTGTATGATGCCATTCACTGTCATGCGGCAGTGGAAGTGTTAATTTGTGTAATGAAGTAGCTTTTCGTGTTAATATTATTTTTAGTGTTGAATTAGAATTAAATTATTAGAATTAGTGTATTATAAGGATAGTAAAATAGTGAACAGTTCATTATGTTGCTGAAAGTCCCTTAGATGAGTCAACCTTCAAATAATTTGGATGTCAGCAACACTGATGAAGTACGTGGACTTATTTTGCTCTATGATATCCTTATGGCATGGCATGATACATTTAAAACAGTTGGTCTGCATGAAAACTGGAAATTGCCATATTTTAGCTCACTTTACCTCATAGTTCAAAAGGACAGTATGTTTGAAGAATTCTCAAAATGCCAATTTTTATCATTTTTGACTATATAAAAAAACAGCATCACTCCTTTTCAAATTGGCTTAGAAAGCTAAACCTGGATGTATTTGGAAGCTTTTGAAACATTGTTTCATTTTTTAGTAACTAACATGGATGGGTTTTTCAAAAAAAAAAAAAAAAAAAAAATATAGGTCAAATACTAAACTTCAAGCTTTTGTTTCATAAGCCATATTTTCACTTGAATAAGTGTACCAATTTTCAGAGAAGGATTTTGTTTGATCTAATGTGGAATGACCTATCCTGAAGGTAACTGGATATGCTCTCATTATACTCAGGGTAAACTTAACATGTTCACGGCAGCAACGTTTTTCGGCGATTTTTTTTTTTTTTGTAGTACATTACAACCCACCGGTGGGGTCATAACTGTTTCAATACAGTGCTGTACAACACACCAATGGGTCATTTAAAGATATATACATTAAGTGACTGATATCCACTACAGATTTATGTATATAAACTTTTTTTTCCTCCTCTGAAAAATGTAGAAGTTAAAGCGTTACGACCCACCCGTGGGTCGCAACGCAGCGAACGTGTTAACCTGACTAGGGGCTGGAAGCTGAAAAGACAAATTCACCGAAAAGATGTCACAATTTCTCAGTATTGCTCCACACTAAGGAGATGCAGTATGCTACTATGGCGGGAGGGAGTGCCACTATGATGGCAGTAGGAACAAAAGTAAACTTTGCACTCATTGTGCTGTCAGCAATTTTCCTCCCAGGAAGAAAGGGGTAATGGTTGGTCCCTTAAAACACTGAACTGTAAGCTTACCTCCCACCAGCAGTAAATATCCTCTGGGTCTCTAACTGCACATGGTCAACAGACTCAAGTGACAATGATGCCACCAAAATGTGAATATTTGTATTTTAAGAAATGCAACCAAAATAAAGATCTTTATTCTTTTTAATGTACACAGGCAACTCTGTACTTAGAACAACTCTGTACTTTTTAGCCACATTTCAAGCTCAAATACCAGCTTTTAGACTGGAACTATATTATGCAGTGGAAGTACACACTCTGTACATTCAACTCCATAATCAGGTTAGCTTTGCCTCAAGTATAGTTACGCTAAGGAAAATTGAAAAAAAAACACTGGAAACTTCTGACTGAACTTGAGTCTTGATCACTTGTAAACATTTGGAGAGATATGGGTTGCCAGATTTGGATCTTCAAGTGCTTCATCAGGGTTGTTACCAAACGATAGGGTGGGGGGAGGATTTCCAAATGCTGGGGATAAAATAAAGTCAACAAGTATTGCAGTTTGAAGAGGTAGGTATTTCAATGCTCTCACAAAAACACGGAGCCTCTTTGTTGACAAAAGGAGCAATTTTTTCAGTATTCTTTCAGAGAAGAACTGATAAAGTATTTGACAGATTCAATAATGAAGACTGTCCTTCTTATGTTCAGCCAGATGTTTCATAATGCTGCGAAATGTGTTGCTGATGTAAACTGGGGTTTGGTACCACAGTTTATTGATACCAAAATTTCCTTTTTTTTTTTTCTGAATTTTTTTACCAAACCACGGTACCATGGTATACTCACTTGAATCAAAATGTATCCTAAAGTAAAATTAAACATTATGCTAACAAATGGGACTTACGGTCTGCATTCTTGATTGACTGCTTTTTCTTGGAGGGCTTCGAAATTACTTTTATTCTTTTGCTGTGGAACACCCCAATGTCTTCACCATTGCCATAGAACATCTTCACAGACAGCATGAAATGCTTCCGTTTGTCAGAATCGCTGATATAAAGTGTTTTGGCTGCACAATAGTTCTATAAAATATGAAACATGCATGAAGTTACACAAAGTATCACTGGCACAAAAAACATATCAGGAAAATGGATTCAGTAAATAATATCATCACACACGTACAGGGATAGAACAACTTTTTATTTTTGAAGTAACAGGTCTACTTTCATATTTATTTTTATTTTCCATAATATTACAGAAAGAAATGTAAAAAAAAAAAAAAAACCTGGTGTTACAGCATTTTAGTTTAAAAAGAAAAATGATAACATTTCAACAGCCCATGTGACAGAAATGCTATTGTTTAGCTTAACCACAGTTTTTTTTTTTTTTTTTTTTCCCAGGTAGAATGGTGTTTAGCATCTTTTTTAACACAAAATATGTTTGGCTTTGAGTTTTTGAATAATTAATTAAAATATTGTAACATGTAACAACATGTAAATTACCATAATATGTGAGGGAGAGATGTGGCAGGAGTTAACCCATTGCATTTTTTTCCCAAGTTGTATATGGAAAAGTCCACCCCCCCTCTCCCATGTACATAGTTTATTGACATACAACCTTTGCACAGCAACACAATATATACACTGCTGGACAATTGCTAAGGACGGATCATAAACGGCTATATAGCGCATAAAAAAGTAAGTGTTGTTGGATGCCAAGTGAAATAAAATAATGTCAGAATGACAGGGCATTACAAGAAAGACAATTTATTGTGCTCTGAAATCCAGAAGGCTTTGGAACGTGTTCAAGGGACAAACAGGCCATTTTGTGCAGAATACGTAAACGTGAAAAAAATGCAATTACCGTCCGCAGGCGTTCCGGCGTAAGATGTCAATACGGGATATGCCCACCATGGAGGGCGGTGCAAGATTCCACACGTCGTGTCATGTTTTGCACAACATTATCAAGCAGCTGTTGGGGTAATTTATCCAATACCTCTGTCAGTGCACGGATGAGAGTGTCCTTGTTTATTGGAGGGCATTGGCGACCAGCAAGACTCCTCCCCAAAGCATCCCACACATTTTCAAAGGGATTCAGATCTGGAGAACGTGCTGGCCATACGAGGCGTTGAATATCCTCGCTCTCAAGACACTCTTGGACAGCGACTGTTCGATTACATGTTGCGTTGTCGTCCATGATAATGAATCTATCACCGACAGCACCACGGAACATGCGAACATGAGGCGGCAGAACATCATTAATGTATCGTTGGCCAGTCATAGTCCCAGTTGGAAGCACATAGAGGGACGTACGGCCATTGATCATGACGCCAGCCCATTCCATGACACTACATGTCGGATATTGGTCCTTTTCCTGTATGTTTGCTGGACAATATGCAGTACCACTATCACGCCAGATCAGTTGTCGGCGACTATCAGACGATAGACTGTATCTACTCTCATCTGAGAAGAGGACAGCAGACCAGTCGTTATCAGTCCAATTGCGATGTTGATGGCACCATTGCAAACGGGCGGTACGGTGACGTCTGGACAATGGGATGCACCCAACAGGGCGGCGAGCGTATAGTCCTCCTTCATGCAAACGTTTGGCGACAGTTTTTTCGGGAGATCCGCTTGCCAGTAGCAGCCATAAACTGATTTGCTACCTCACTAGCTGTGCTGCGCCAGTGTCTTTTTGTTGATAACACTATGTACCGATCTTCTGCAGGTGTCGTACTGCGAACACGACCTCCCCCGTGACGTTTGCTACACTCTCCATTTGTTTGAAATGATTTCCAAAGCCTTGAAACAACACTGTGGCTGACGTCGAACTCCCTGGCAACATCTGTTATTTTTCGCCCTTCTTCAATCTTGCCAATAATACGGCCACGCGTAAAATCATCAAGGTGATGTCGGTAAGACATACTGAAAATTGCAAGTTCGTCAACTGATTCTTTCCCTTTCAACTTTGCGTTTGAACAACAACGGTCAATACGCGTCAAATCCTTTATATCTCTTATCAGCGCTATGACGTCACGAACAAGTTCGGCAATCCAAAATTTGCATACGCACAACACGTCTTACTGTATCCCGCACTTATGCTAATTTCCACATTTTCCTGCCTTCGATTTTATGGTTGCTATCATTGCTATTGTCATCCGTCCTTAGCAATTGTCCGGCAGTGTACAATGGGAATTATACTACATCATGACCAAGAAATCAGGACGTTATCTAAGAAGTTTCAACTTAATGAAAGAGACATGATTTGTGGTTTTATGGAATACCTACAATTTCATGGAAAAGAAATACCTAAGCAGCTTTTATAGCCAAAGTGAACTTTGTAAAACTTTGCAGTATGTTCTAGCAAATGTGAAAAGGGATTTTCTCAGACAAATCTGGTGATCACATCAGTAGGTCTTTTCTTTCAATCAGAGCAATATAGTTATTGTTATTCATAAAATTGTGGGGCCTCCACTAACCAAGTTTGATCCTACAAAATACACCCTATCGTAGCTTCTTCAAGGACACCATTCAGCAGTGGATACAAAAAGCAAGGAGTGGATGAGAACGGTCACAATATCTCAAAAGCTAAACAAAATTTGGATAGTACCTTAGGATTAAAATGCACTTTCCCTCTGTTCCTCAGTTTAATGTAATCCTTAATGCAAATTTAACTGTCATCTACGGGCAAGCTATGTATGGGCTATCCGCTATAAGTAGTTGCTCGGACCTAAGTTAGGGCCACTGATTCCAGGGAAGGGAGACAGCCAATGCTGTAAGGCAAACACACCACCCATACCTCACAAAAAACTAAACCCAGGCCCATCTCAGACGAATGGACAGAAGCTAGTTCTTATTTGAATTCATTTGATTCACTCAGTGAATGCATTAATTATGTGGTTCTATATTCAATCATTATTATAGTGAAACTTGACACAATTTAACAATTCTGTTCTACACATGGTAACTACACATAAGGCAAAGCAACGAGCATCCAATTTCACAAAACACTAATTTGAAAAACAGATTGTACTTTAAAAAATAAATGAATTTAAAAGTAACACTGCAACTTCAATTTAAAATTAATTCCACTTGCCATCTTCTACAGTAATGCAATCACATCTTATTATATGCTGTTTGAGCCAATGTTGAAGGTTGAACATAACACAAATTTTTTTGGTCAGCGAGGGGATCGAAAAGTTCCTGAATCCTAATTTGAAAAAATTGTATTCGCATTATACAGATACATAAAGTTTACTTACAGCTGTGCTACATCTTCCATCGACTTTTGAGCAACTGATGTTGACCTAAAGAAGGTGCTGGAAATTACCTCTGTGTTGCTGGAGGCAAATATCCACGTGGTGGCACGTTTTTCGTAACGGGTTTTAGCATAGATGGCGTGATTTCCGCTATAGCCTAAATAATGTTTGTTTTCATGGACTGCAGGACATGCGGGTTGTTTGCAAAAACATGGTCCTTTAAATATCCCCACAAAAAAAAACAAAAAAAAAAACATTGTTCAATAAGCCCTTGTTGTATCGAGTAAATTTATGAAACCAATGGCAATACAGCATGCACTTATGCGTATCAGGTGCCTTCAGTTCTTGTTCAACTTTCACTTTATATGCATGAAGCTGCAATCTTTTAGTCGCTTTCTGTACTGAGCCGTAAGAATGTTTCACTTGCTGAGATAAGCAACGAAGCGATTTTGTAGGTGACTATTGCAAACGTTTTTTAACATCGTTTATCACTTCTGCCGATAACACACTTGGCCAACCATTTCTAGGCATATCATCAACACTTCCAGTTTTCCAAAATCGTATGAGTAAACTGTGTATTTTTGATTTACTTACCACAGTATGCTGCAGAAATTTTTTCTGAACTCTTCTATACACTGTTTGTAAGACTGTGTTTTCAAATAAACTTCAAGTTAATAAATTCTCTGCTCCCTCATCAAATCCAAGCTTCTGTGCAAATGGCAATGCTAAAGTGGGCAAACTGCGTAGCACACATGGAACTGGATATTCATTTGGCACTCTGCCAACTTTTTTTTCAACAAGTGCAGTATTTGATCTTGATGAGTTGCTGACTCATGTTGTCACATCAATTGGTTGAACTTTTGCTTATAGCATACACAATTTTTTAAATTCAAGGTTCGGGAACTTTGCAATCACTCTGTAGTTGACTAAACAATGCTTATTATGATCAACCAAAAATGTCTGTTACATCAAACCTTAGGCACTGACTCAAACAGCATACAATAAGACATGATTGCAATATTACAAGATGGCAATTTAAAAAAAAAAAATGTTTTTTTTTTTTTTTTTTTTTTGATTGAAGGTTTAACGACTATCGTGAGCAACTCAATGGGCATAAGCAGTCGCCCGTCCCTAATTTAGGGTCACTGGTTCCAGGGAAGGGAGAGAGCCAGTGCCGTACAACAAACACAACATCCATACCTCACCGGGATTCGAACCTGGACTTTTCACGGACAAATGATCATATGCAAGCGCTTAGACCACTGCGCCACCGGAGCGGCCAAGATGGTAAGTGGAATTAATTTTAAATTGATGTTGCAGTGTTACTTTTAAAATTCATTTATCTCTATATATATAAAAGTGAAAGTATATTTGTATGTTTGTTCTGCATACGTTCCTAAACGGTTTGATGAATTTGCCCCAAAATTGATACATACTCTTCATCACCCAGATTTAAATACAGGCAGGAGGATTTTTAGAAATTCCATCCCTAAGAGGGTCAAATGTGTTTTTACAGGGCCCCTTATAGACTGGGTAAAAGTCAGCTGCTGGGGTATTACTCCGTGTGTCAGAGCAGCGGTCGTCAGGTGACGCCTCACTCCTGGCAAGCTTCCTCCACGGGGTTCAGGCATACAGGGAAGAGTCCGATTTAATTCCTAAAAAAAAAAAACACCAGCAAAATGTACGGTCAGAGGTGGAAGATACAGAAACCCCATTCCCAGCGATGTATATTTAAAAAAGCCTAGAAATCGATTTCCAAGAGAATGTAAACAATGACCGAGCTCTGATTTGGGAAAATTCATAAAAAAAAAACCGAACACATTTCCCCAATGCGGGGCTGCAGGAAGTGCATTGTTGTACATATTTGCTATTTTGAGTTTTTAGGGCGAGAGTTTTTAGTGTGCAGTTCCATCTCTAAGAGGGTCAAAAAAGGTCAAATGTGTTTTTACGGGGCTTTCTATAGACTGGGTGTAAGTTGGCTGATGGGGTATTACTCTGCGTGTCAGAGCAACAGTCATCAGTTGACGCCTCACTCCTCGCTTCCGGCATATGGGGAAAAGTCTCAATGGTTATGCATCATTCTCAATGGTTTTCTAAGTGATTTTCTAGAAAGAGCCTTATCTACACTCTAGAAAGCTGAATGCAGAGTGCAGGAAGTGTATTGTTGTACATGTTTGCTATTTCAAGTTTTTAGGGCTCAGAACGGCCATTATAAATTTTTATAAGGTGATGTCAGAATGGCAGGTGTAAATAAAGTACTGCTTTGTGATTCAGCGAGGTGAATAATTTTGAAGTGCTTTTTTCAACAAGTGTGGTGAAATGTCTCCAAAAACACGGAAACCCATCGAACAAGTTCAGCTGAAAGCAAAGAAAGTAAAATTATTTTGAGCAAGTGAGACAACTGAACAACATGATCGACAGTTTATGGATCAGCGGGAAAGAGCCAGTGTATCAAGAGCAGCAGAGACCTCGGAACAGCGTGGAAAAGGCCAATGCCCACAGAGAAAAAGGGGTACAAAAATACAAACGAAATCTCATAAAAGCTTAGCGCTGTTCATCATGGTAGGATTTTTTTCATAGTGCAATTTACATTGTTACTTGAAAAAAAACTGTATGCCTATCCTGGGCAACGCCGGGTACCTCTGCTAGTTTTTTATAATCACAATCTGGTTCCAGTTGGTCATTCCATCTAAGGATTCTGGAACATAACCCAGTGAGTTGGGGTCTTTTTGCCAATGTCACACAGAAGAACTAGCTGATACCTCATTAATATTTAAACTGAAGCTTGATTTTGTGTTCACTTCCAAGATTCATACAGGCCCTCACTGCTGTTGTGTGTGCCACTGCTGGCTGGCGGAGCGTCCCGAGGAGGCAAACCCATCTCTCACTAAGACCGCCTACCAGACATAATTGCAATACTACAAGATGGTAAGTGGAATTAATTTTGATACACCAACAGTAGGTAAATCCCAGTTCCATCGGTTAAAGATTTACTTGGCAGATAGTCTTTCTTTGAGGAGCTAACCTCTGAATCTCAGAACAGCTTAATGATATGCATGAATGCACATACAATCTGTTTTTTGAAGTATTCTTATATCAAATAAGAGGCTTGCCATTTTGTCTAATGTGTACTCATAGTTACCACGTGTAGTAAAGATTTGTTAAATACTGTCAAGTTTCACTATAATAATAATTGGCTAGTACTTATACCACTGTGCCACGAGGACAACCAATACACAAAATGAAAAGATATCCTCGACAGACATTAATTACATTATATAATATAGTAGGCTGGAGTAATAGGGATTGACATATAATCATAACTGACTGCTGAGGTAAAATCATTTGTCAATGAAAGAGGTAACACTTTGGAGATGCAGAAAATCATATAATGGACTTCAATGCAGTAAAGATTACACAAGTCATACAAGTTCATAAAAACTAGTGTTAATTTTCATTCGTTTTTCTTCTGTTTGCATCTGGGCTTGTGCTATGCGCTAAATCAAGGCAATTGTCCATGCAGATGTTTAAACTTTGCATAAGTATGTATTTGTGCAGAGATAAAAAAGAGATCCTTATAGTCTTACATAGGGGCATTCAAAGTAGTTCTTGACAAGCATCTTCAAAAACAAAAACCATTGCACTTACCCTGGTGAAACTTCTACTGTCCTTCACAGTACTCCCCCTCTAGCATCTATGCAAAGTTGCAGGTGGTACTGCTGTTGAGGAATACTCCACAACTCTGAATGAATTCATTTTGCATGAGACTGCGAAACCCTGCAAAGTTCCTTTTTTAATTTTTGGAAACAACCTAAAACTGCATTGGGCAAGATTAGGTGAATATGCAGAATGTGGCACCTGATTTATTTTTTCCTGCTTCAGATAAGCTGTAACTTGTCAAATTTTGTGACCACCAGCATTATCATGAAGGAGAGCCCTTAACAGCAGCAATGGATAGCACGCTCGAACGGAAATCGGGAGATGCGAGTTTGATTCCCGCTCCACAGCGATGAAATTTTCAAGTTTTCTGATGTGATTCAATTCACGTGTGAAACAGTAATTACAGTCAATTCGGCGATGTCCAATTGCTGTGTTAATTATCATGACAAAATTTATGTGCCACCAGTGAAGAGAGAAATAACGGCATGGCTTTTGTTTTAACATCTAATTATAAGCTTAGACAAGCTTTCAAACAAATTGTACAGCAGCTTTCAGTGCAGGGAGGACCCCACAGGAGATTGCTGTGTTCCACAAATTCCCTTTGTCTTTTGTCTTTTGTCTAGAAGATCAAGAGAAAGGTTGACAATGCAGAGGACCCTGACGACATCCCTACCAAGCATAAGAAACATGACCATTGCTCCGACACCATCAGGACACCCAAGTTTGTCACCAAGGTGCAAGGGATGGTGGACAAAGACCCCAGGAAATCAACGAATGTTTCATCCAAGGAGTTGGGTGTTGCTTATGGTACCATCCACCATATCACCCATAAGGACCTCTGCTACAGCTCCTACATTCTTAAAGAGAAGTCGGTTCATGAACCAGGCCCCACAGAAAAGGCATCTAACAAAGGCAAAGAAACTGCTCAACAAACTCAAGCACCCCAAGAAGAACAACATGCTGAAATTCTTTTCAGAAGAGAAGAATTTTAACCAGGACCAGAAGGCCAATAGGAGGAATGACATATGGTTGGGTAAGAACCCTGATGTTGTGCCTACTGCCATGCACATAAAATTTCCTGCCACCATCATGGTCCTCATAATCACCTTTAGCAAGGGAGATGTCTTGCCTCCTCACTTCTTTGAAAAAGATTTAAGAGTCAACGCAGCCGTGTGCATTAAAGTGTTGAGAGATGTAGTGAAGCCCTGGATGGACGCTGTTGCTGACGGGAGGCCTTACATCTTCCAACAGGACTCTGCCCCAGCCCACAAGGACAAAGCAGCTCAGAAATGGCTTGAAGAGAATGTGCCCTACCACTGGTCTCCAGATGTTTGCCCCCCCCAACTTGAATCCCTTGGATTATACTATATGTGAGGCACAGTTGAGAGACCAACAATCATCCCTCATAACGCCCTTGACTTCATCAGGCATGCCATCGCCAATGTCATGACCCACATGAACAAGGCCCAGGTCACCAAAGCTTGTGACTGATTCCACTCAAGAAGGCTGTCATCACTGCCAATGGTGGGTTCACTGAATAATTACAAAGTGTGTTTATGCATCAACTATTGTACAAGATTTTGCTTCAATAAAATGCATATTCATGTTTCGGTTGATTATTCTATTATATACATAAATTTTCCACATTTACTATGATAACTCTGTACAGGCACAAGGCAAGAACTTTTTTAAAAAAAAAAAAGCAACATTTCTGGCATGAAAAAATAACCTTCGTTCCTGTAATCCATGAAATAACCATTTCAATAACATCTAAATTTCACATTATCCCATAATATAATTCTAGGAACACTCTTGTGAACCAGTAACCAATATACCATATACAGCCATCAGGTGTTGAACAATTTAAATTTCTAACAATCAGGAGTGGAACACATCCTAGCCATTATAACACATTTGATGTTACACTTGCTCCCAAAATTATACTGCCAGTTGCTATCCTGGCAGACAAACCTGCAAGATGAGTCAATAATAGAAATAAGTTTTTACTTATTTCTATTATTGATATGATCAAGTGACAGGAACACATACTGTTTTAAAAATACAACTCAGCAGTAATTTTCAGCACAGAGCTGATATATGCATGCACTGCTCATTTGATCTAATGTGGTACAAATATCCGATACAGACTCATACTCATCTAATGCCAACTACACACAATTGTTTTGATTTCTCTCAAAATATAAGTTGTGAGATGTGTGATGGATGTCAATGAAGCTTGAGTTGTGTGCCAAAAACTGCTGTAAATGGAGATGTTTGATACATCAAAAGCAAGTAACTCCATCAATTTTAAACTTTAATCTGGCAGATGAGCTTTCTTTGAGGAGCTAACCTCTGAACCTCAGAGAACAGCTAAGTGATATGTATATATCAGCAGAGATAATTAATGGCTCTTACAGACTTCAACATGTATAATAGACTGGCTTCTTTTATTACATTTTTTTTATCCAGAAAACAGAGAAGTGGAATACTTTGTCATATTTTGTTAGTTCAACTGGCCAACACAAAAGCAAGCATTTGTGATGTGACAATATTCTTGACACCTTTCTCACCCCCCCCCCCCCACACACACACACACACAACAACAACTCTGAATTTCCTATTATTGCATCCTAGGGTTTTACCTTGTGATTCCTCTATCATGGTTTCTTAAACATGTGTGGCACCTAAATCACAATCTACTACTATACAATGAGTACAGCACTATACAACCAGCCCAGTGTACTCACCTCAGGTATTTTTGACAATTTGTGAACTAACTTTCTTCTGCTCACATGAGTTTGGAAACTAATTCCCAATGGAAAAAGAATGTTGAGAATTACTACAATAACTGTCAACCATTACAAGAGTCAGAAAACAGCAGTCGGCTAAGAAATAACAGTGGAACTTAAGAATGGTAATAATATGTGAATGTCATTCGTGGGAATGGTGTGCATGAATAGTTGTTTACTGAAATTTTGTTGTGCTGAAAGAAGTACAGTTACCTGCTATATGTTATGTATCCACTTAAGTGGTACACTAAACACTTCACCATCTCAACTTTGGAATTCCTTACTTGTTCAACCTTTAGAATACCTTACAACTTTGAACTATTTAATCACTGCTAACACTTTTGAACAGTTATATAATACATTTTAATAAAAGTAAACAAAAACTGAACACTCTGCTATGACGTGTATTTTTCTTTTATGATTATTGAAAAAAAAAAAGAAAGAAATGTTATCTCCACCATACAAATGACCTTCAAAAACTCATACCATAATGCTCTATTAGTAGACATGTTATTTTTGACATACCTGCTGCAATAAATATACTTCAAAAAAATGATGTACTCACATTGTCACTTTTTCAGTCAACACATTAACTGTTCTTTTTACAGAAGTTGTAATTGGGAAAAGTTATTTTTATATCAGATGGATGCAATTATGACCACGACTTGCTAAATATTTTTAAATTTTTCATGATACAGTTTTTCAGATGGCAATACAAACATACATGTCTATGGCACAAACTCTCAGTTTCTTGAAGAACTGGAAAAACTGACATGTTACCATACTCAGAATTTCATATCTACATAATTTTCCAATACTTTCTAAGGCACAAATTTCTAGATGCAAATGTGTATCTGGATGTATCTGTTATGGTATCTCACTTTTTAGATGGTAGATGAGGGGGAAGGGAAACATCGTGTACAGAGAGATTTTATGGAAATGTCCAAAAGATTCTAAATACACCATAATATCCGAGAAGGCAATAGTCACATAAATCTATAATTGGTGCTAGTAAGAAAGAGTATTTTAATTCACCGAGCTTTCACCTGCTAACAGGAGGCTTTGTCAAGCTAAGTTTCATTAGATGAATAATCCGTTCGGAGTCTAAAATTAAAACCCAGAGAACACAATGAAATTAAAACCCAGAGATCAGATGTAGAGGTATACATTACTAAAATATTAGTTTTTCTTAAAATAAAACTTTCTAGGCAACAGTAACTAAACAGTGCAGTTAAAAACAATATACAATGTGATTCTGTACATATCTTATGTATGTTCTTAAAAGCTCCAATGATCCTGGTATTTCAGAGTATTTTAAGTTCAATCTTTTTTTATTAAGACAAACTTAATCACCAGGCACACTGGCAGTATCACTTCTGATAATAAAAGCACAGTAAACTTTTTGTGCACAATCATTTGAAGAACTTATTTTCTATGGCATTGATCACATTTTATGAAGAAATTGAGACAATGCATGACAAATATGTTTCCTTATTTGCATATTTTCAAGAAGAATTTGTAGTCATTTTCATCTTTTTCAAATGTAAGTATTTATCCTCCATTTTGATATCTAACAATGATATATTTAAGCAGAACTTTTTCTAAAATATTTATCAAGGTTTTGAGTAAAATTTGTCTAGCTCCCATTTGGAAATCCAGATATTTCCTTTCAGATTTCTTGTGAACTTCTTAAAGCAATAATTTATTTTACCAGCAGAAAATCCATCATTGACTTCTTGACATTCAACATGATATATCACCAAGATCTCCACTGCAGCCAGTGACTGGAAGTAGTGTACCACAAGTTATGCTGCTGTAGCATGCTAAAAAGCAAAGTAGCTTGCAGTGGAAAAGTGTGCTACAAACAGCACAGCACAACTCTGAAAAAGAAAAAGAAAACAGTGAAAATATTCTTCTAATCACATGACATTTCCATATTTCTTGAAGCATCACTGGCTGGAACAAGAGTTAAGTATGCCTTGCCTACAATCATGAACCAGACTTGACTTAGATTGTGAATTTTTTTCTTTATACCCTTTTTTGCCTGCTGAATATATTTATTTTCTGTTTAAAAAGATCACACAACAAGTGGTTGAACCAAGTTTGTGGAAATGTGGAGGCAAATTTTTCTTCTCCCTAAAATGTGTAGATTTTTTTCTTTTACCTACAAGCAGTGCAAAAAACCATTGGTTCATGCTTTGTTTATACAGCTCACGGGGAGAGAAAGAAATGATTCTCTTTTCCTTTCCATTTTGTTCAGAAATACGCATCTAACACATATTGCACTTCAAAAGTGCAACCATCCTCTATAAAATGCATTGAGAAAGTATTTTTGTGTCTATACAAGGATACAGAAAACTATAAAAAACATGAGAATAACTTAACATCTAATGATAAAAAAATACACCTTTCTGTCAGCATTTCTACATATCTTAACCTGCCAAATTCTGCAGTTTGGGGATTAATATGTTCACATTTGTTACATATGATGATCAGATTTAAGAGGTAAAAACAAAGATAAATTATTTGCCTAATTTACCTTGGTACTTAGCTCTTAGAATGCCATATGTAAGAATTTACGTATATAAAAATCTTCAGAATTTGTACTTTTAACTTCAACCTAAACATAAAACAGTAGCAGCACAATCACTTGGCTGAAGTACATAATGTTTGATGAACAGCTATTTAACACAACTGGTTTAATAAACCTAGTTAGAATTCTTTTTTTTTTTTTTTTTTTAAGATCATTACATTATTTGACAGGGAAGGCAACAGCGGACGATCAGTCTGGAATTTAACTACGCAGGTGAACCAAAAAGTAAGTTACACTCAGTGCCATCTGAAGTGGGATTGCAGTCGAACCATGTGTGGGTGGGAGCGAAGTAGACAGTACATCACAGCTACTGAGTGTGTTTTAGTTCAGTAACTGTGTAAGGCATGTGCAGGAGGCAGTTTGTAATAGCGCGTCAAATGGATTCTTACTCCAAATTGAAAATGCAAGGAACCATTTGATTTTTATGGGCTAAGTGCCGAAATTGCACTGACATCCATCATGAAATTTGTGTTGTATACGGGGGAAATGCCATGTCTCGCCTGGCCATTGTAACGTGGTGCCAACAATTTGAAAACGGTCAAACAAATTTGATGGATAAATACTGCGAAGGCAGACCATTAATATCCATCACTCCAAAGCATAAAGCCGTTGTTGACATGATATGGGATAACAGATGTATCAAAATCAAGGAAATTGCTAGTACGTCAGACACTTCGTACGGAACTGTGCATTCCATCATTCATGAGCAGCTAGGATTTCGGAAATTGTGTGCTAGATGGGTGCCAAGTTTACTCGCCAACCAGCACAGAAACCAATGTTCCCCATCGTCTTTGGCTCTTCTGCAATGGTATTCTGCTGAGGGTCACAATTTTTTTATGTTGAATCACCACAGGTGACGAAAAGTGGTTTCACCATTGCACCCCTGAAGCCAAACGATCGTCCATGGAATAGAAGCATGTCACCTCTCCAACAAGGAAGAAGTGCAAAGTCCAACCATCTGTGGAAAGGCCATGGCGACTGTTTTCTTTGACTGTGAAGGTGTTGTTTACACAGAATTTCTGCCAAAAGGGACGACTATCAATTCTGACTCACACTGCCAAACACTACGAAATTTGCGAAAGGCAATTACAGACAGACGCTTGGGTAAGTTGAGTGAAGGTGTCATTCTGCTGCACAACAATAGCACACCCTGCACAGCACAGAAAGCAAAGGAATTGCTGCAGTCATTCAAGTGGGAGGTGTGGCAACATCCACCATACAGCCCCGACTTACCCCCATGCAACTACCCTTTGTTCGGTAAAATAAGACAGAACTTTAGTGGACCACGATTCCAAACCGATGAGGCTGTGAAAACTGCAGTCCTTAACTGGTTGCAACAAACTGAAGGAGACTTTTTCTGCACAGGTATGGAAAAGTTAATCACACATTCTGATAAATGTTTACAGTCCTTAGGCGACTATGTCAAAAAATGAATAAATGTTGTACCTTTAAACCAACATATATCCCCTGAGTATATCTCTTTGTTTTGTTTTTTTGTTTTTTATTCAGCAGTGTAACTAATTTTTTGATCTGCCCTTGTAAAATGGGTTTAAAACAATTTTGCAACAGAGTGAAAACACATGACTTTTGAAGATGTTAGTAAGACCTTCGTGTAATCTTTGAGAACACTCAAAATATTTATTTAGGTGGTATTTTACTTTCCCCACTTTAACCACTTTGATATAACCAAATACTTACAACAACCCTTCTTCACACACTGCACCATTTTCAACCAATTTATGTTCACAAATTTAAGTGGGAAAATATTAGCCTTTGTTACAATCATAAAATCATTGTCCAGCAACAGTGTCTTTAAAATGATAATATAAGCTTTGATAACAGTTTGTTTATTCCCTACCTAGATGATTCAACACCTACCTTAAATGTTACATATAAGATGTGTAAGCCACAATTGTCTGCATTTAATATCCCATGATTATAATTTGGTTTCAGTTTGTCTTAGTAATAAATCATAAATCTTCCAGCTCAACATTAGGACCCTTCATAGATAATTGCAAGATGTTACCTGTAGGAAGTTTATTAATGTCTGAAGAATTATTAAACTGATCTATCATTATTTCTGAAGAACAATGGCCTAGAAAAACTTGAATCAAGGTACTTTCTAACAACTTTTTCATCTTCCCATATATGTGCACGATACTATGTTTCATTTACACCTTGAGGCTCATACTTTCAACAAATAAAAGCACGAGTACAAAACTACCTCATTCCTTAACAGACTAAAAGTCAATAGTGATTTAAAATATGGAACAATACTGAAACAACTACTAAGCAGACATTCTTTCACCACAAGTGAACTACCTAGCTGTTATGCTATCTGAAACATCTGCACCAATGTGCTTATCTTTCAACATGAATTTTACAACATACAAGAGTCCACTATCTTCAGTGTTCATAAAATTCCCAAAGCTAATGCTTGGTTGTCTGTTATATTTGCTAAAAGGCTGCTGCAACTAGGTTTACTTTTTGCAGTATCAAATACAGCTGCAGGTATCATGTGTTAGCAGTCTTTCTTGGAAGATGTTGAACTAGGAGAAACATATTTTACACTTGCAGAAAAAGAATATAGCAATGCCTTTTTGACATTATGCACTCACTCACTCACTCACTCACTCACTCACTCACTCACTCTCACTCTCTCTCTCTCTCTCTCTCTCCATGGCTTGTAATAGCTGTGTCACCCATGTTTGATAGATGGATGCTATTTCACATTACACACAATGTGCTTTGATCTTATTTTCATTCAACCCTCAGCCAGTGAATATATTCAAACTTTTTTAAGCTAAGTGGGATTAAAAGATCATTTGCCCAGTATCACTGTAAACAGAATTAGAAATTAACTTCATGAATGAAAGTACCAAAATAATTATCACAACATTAGAGATCACCCAACTCTTCCAACTCAGCAATCCCTTTAAGCAAGCATGCTTCTCTGCAGCAGGTTAGGATGGAGTCGAAAGATTCCACTTGTGCAAAGGATTTTGGGGTATCACCCTTGCCAAAAATAGCTTTGTTCACTGGACTGTAAGAACAGCATAGTTTCCCATTGTTAAAGAGCTTTTCATTAAAAACGAACCTTACCCACCAAGTGATGTACTGTGCTTTTTGATCAGTGGTGGAGAGTGACATGGCAGGGATGCAGAAAATATCACTTCACTCACTATTCATCAATATCTATGAGAATAAAAATTAAGCCATTCCAAAATTTCAGTTCTGCACTTTAAAAAAAATACAGGTAGGCTCAGTTCTGATTGAGCCATCAGTTTGGAACATGGGACAAATCTGAGAGTTGAAATGAGCTAATGGTTTTAAAGTGTTTATTTAATTTGTTGTAGCCAACAGAGGTCTATAATATATGAAAAGTAGCTTACATAATTTTTACAAATAATACTGGATACATTGTAAACACAAAGCAGATTGATACACAAATTACTCAACGTGGTGCTCTATCTTCTTGGGCTTCTACGTTCCTCATCACTTGCTTTTGCCTCTAATTTTTATTTTCTCCACTTTTGCTTGCATTCATTCTGCAAATTCCATGGCATTGTTGAAAATGTTAACTCATTCACATGAAAACAATTTTTAAAAGTTTTAGTTTAAACTACTGCAATGTGTTCTTTATATATATTTGAATAGATCTTGTTGAGAGCCTTAAATGACACCATGCACAGTCGTGTTGCATTAACAGTTGTCCAGATAAACACCGATGTTGTCAAAAGTGTTCAGCGGTTCACAAGAAAATAATTTTTTAAATGTTCAGTTCAAACCACTGTGAAATGTTCTTCGTATATTTGAATAGATCTCATCGACAGCTTTACAGTGTTAAAAATACAGTCTTGTTGAGCTCACGGTTGCAGAGATAGACTGGGTCAACCGTGGCGGCACACCCAGAAATATTCCATCATCTCCCGGTGCACAGGGAGTGTGGGGAGCATCGTGCACATAATGTATTGTGCAGTACGCAAATTGGACTCCATGCTGTTAATGAATATGCTAACACAATCAGTGTGCGGCATGTATTTTTAATGCTATAATAATTTCAATTGGGACCTATTTTTGTCACAGGTGGTCGGCCGTCAGTTGCCCCATACTATCCGCGGAGTTAGACGTAGTCCTACATCAAAAAACAAAACAAAAATCACAGTACATTGTTTTTTTATTACTGTTAGACATTTTTCCTTGCATTTTTCAAAAAAACATGACTTTTCCAGGCTTGACAAAGTAAACTGCAACTTCCCATTACCAATGCAAGCCCTGATAATTGATAGCTCCCTTCTATTTGCATCAGGGTTGCATAAGACTTCTTTCTCTGTTATTTCTATCAAGAGCTATCATTCAGCTGCCAACACAATGGCAACACATTTGATAAAATTGACAATTTACTTCATAGAAGACAAAAGCAATAACTCAGAATAGTGATGAAATCATTACCTACTGCCATGCAGTACAAAACTCAATTCGTGGAAGAGTTACTAAAAAAGGAATTACCAAATATTGTGGAATTAAAATCAACAATGTTAAAGCTACAAAATCTGTTTTTGCTACATTTAGCATGCAAATGAATTTTCAAAAGTTCACTGAAACACAGTAATATGAATGACTGCCATGATACTAACCCACAAACTTTGTGTCACAAAACATTAAACAGCACTTACTTGAATTGAGGTGAAATATCAAGTGCAGTATTTTACAACATTCACACAACCTTTTACATTAAAGTTCAAAAGCTCAAAACAAAGAAAATACTATCCAGGAACAAAAAATATCACATTTTAGAAGAGAAAGTCATATAAGTATGGGGGAATAGAGTACAAATGCAATATAAACCTTGCATTCAAAATAAATACCTGAAACTAAATAACTTAGCTGTATTTTTAGATGGAATGCAAAGTAGTAGGGGTACTACCTGAAAATTTGACATACAAATATCCTTTTATTCCTTAAAACCCCATAATTCTGAGGTATTTGTAGTTCATTAAGTCTACGAATAGCCATGTCATCAATTATTACTTTTTTTATATATGCAGTGAAATCTATGGTACCCTCTTCCTTGAATAAAAAAATATGCACACACAAATACAACAAGAAAGGTGACACCAAATTTTCATTTGTAATGAGCACGTCTCTTGAATCTGTTCTGACAAGAATTACATTTATCAAAGCTATTCAGTCAATGGAACCGATTAGGAAAACAATAAATCAGTTTCTACAATTGATAAAACATCCATAAATAGAAACAGCTACTTACTTCTACCAGCGGCTAAAAAGCATGTTACGAAAATTAACAAATGGGACACAAAAAGTTTCTAATAGCATAAGGAAGGTATCAGAGAGAGACAAAGAGATTTTCAACTCGAACAGTTAAAAGAAGAAATAAAGAAGGAAACATGATGCAAATCTACGCCTGCTAACAGAAGAATTTTGCATAATGGAAAAGTTGAAAATAGGCAAAAATATTCTTCATGAAAAAGCTATGCTAAGGAAAAAGAACTTTTCAAATACCCCAGAAGCAGAGATAGCGAGAGAAAAAAGGTTTCAAATTTTATGCCCCTAGCTGGAAAAGCTTTGCATAGAGGATAATGTTCCACATCTCTAATGTAGCAACTGGCATACAGTAAAAATGAAATTTCTCAATAGGGTTTTCAGAAATGGTGATACAGCTGCAAATTTAAGTGCACAAACAACACCTACTGACAGAACTGTGAACTGCCAAATTCCTCATATACTAGCCTAAAGTGTTCTATGAAGTAAATGACATCCAGTGTTGAAAGATTTTTTTTTAAATCACACATGTAGAGCAGAGATATTGAGAAAAACAGAATAAACATTTGTGCCCCCTAGGGGCAAATTTTGTGCACATTACTTTGGGAAGAAAATACGCACACAGAGTTTGCATAGTTAGTAGTACCTGAACCAAAGAAAAGTTTTTCAATCAGGTTTTTGGTCCCACAGATATTGCTGTAAACAAAAACATGAACTTATGCCCTCTGGTGGCACACTTGTGCATTAAGAGAAATTAAAAATTATATGAGAAACATTTTGCAGTGGCAACGCTCAGCAACAAAGAAAGAATTTTTCAAATTGGACTCTTAGAAGCAAAGATATCGGCAAATATATTATATACATCTATGCCCCCTGGCAGAAAAACTATGCATTATTTTAAGAAGAAAGTATTCTCAAAAGGTTCCCTGATGTGAGTGGTATCAGTCAACGAATTAATTTTTTCAATCGAGTTCTCAAGAGCTCAGATTTTGCTGCAAATACATCAGAAGCAGAAATTAACACTTATGCCCCCTGGTGGCCAAACCATTTTTTACCAAAAGTTAGAAATTATATGCAAAAGATTTTTCATCAGGAACTGTATCTGCTGCAGGAAGAAGTTTTCACATCAGAGTTTTAGAAGCAGAGATATTGGAGAAAGCGCAGTTTACTTTTACGTCCCCAAGCAGAAAATCTGCGTAACTTGAAAAAGTGACTATACATAAAATAGTTTTCAACATAAATCGAATCAAAAGGTAAAAGAATTTTTTTATTAGATATTCAGAAGCAAATATATGGAATGAAATGTATTTTGAATTATCACTACATTTATGCTCTCTAGTGGCAAAATTGTGCATTGGGGAAGGGACGAAATATCATTCATACATTTCAAGCTTCCCAATGCAAAAATAATTTTTCAAATCGGACTAATAGTTGCAAAGATATGATGCCCACAGACGAACGGACGGACAAACCAGTAACATAAGCAAGATCTTTTTTTACAAAAGACGTGCTAAAAATGATTAAGAGCAACAACTGCTGGTGTATAATTATATAACCATTATATCATATTCAAACCTACTTAGGAACATAACATTTTTAATGCTTAACATTTTTTGTGTGTTTCACATAAAACATTAAATTCTCAATGCTCGTCATATGTATGAATACGTAATCAATCCATTTTAAACACTTTTAAGGATTACAAGGTCCATTATAACATTATGCTGAAATGTGCAGTCTTCGTCAGTGAAGATATCATTCAGGTAAATATCCCTAAGGAGTGTTCAATTACCTAAGGGATATCATTTACCTGAATCAACAGGCAAATAAATGAAACAAGATCCTTTTTAAATTCTAATATTCAAATATGATCAGCATTTTTTTTATGATCATGGATTGAAATAAACACAAAAAAAGCACACTGAAAAGGTCTATTATCCCATTAACCACATACCAAGATCTCCTCACTGCACATACTATGGTTACTATACCTGTGATACACAATTTCACGTAGGATTTCCTGTACATAGCTGTAAATGTTTAATCACCTATAGCTGAACCTTCAGTGATTTAAGTTGGTACTTGGCTCTCATTGAACTTTCTGCTAAAACAATACCTGAATAAGCTGATATCAAATTTCTGGTTGAACTTTCTGTTATAACTATACCTGTTTAAGTAGATACACATACTCTGGTTGAACTTTGTGACAACTGTACCTGTTTAAGTAGTGATACACAGCCTTCGGTTGAACCTTCTGTGATAGCCTGTTTACATATATATATATATACAATAGAGAACTTGGTTAAACTTCCGGTTACAGCCCTACCTGTTTACAGTGATGAACAGCTCCTGGATGAACTTACTTGACAACCATATTTGTTTGCATTGACACTTGGACTTCCGGTAATAGCCATATACCTGTGCTAGTTGACAGTGAGCCATTGTGCATACGTGAAGTGTGCTAGATAAATTATAAACCAAGACCATATTTTATGTTTGTTTGGGATGATTCTTGCTGTGGTGTGTTTTTACATGTCTCTACTTAGCTTCACTCACATTTTCACTTCAGTCTCTCCCCAGGTTGTGACAGTAGCAGAACAAAACAAAGAACCAGTGTCAAGTGATAAATCTGACATGGATGGAGCAACATTCCATTAGAAAATTTCTCACAAAGTATGGAATTGAACCTTCAATGGATGTTGGTTAATACAAAGTGATACTACACCTTAAGAAAACCAAGTGAAATTTTTCACCTGAACAGTTTAAGTTAGGTAGAGATTCCATCAAAGACTGTTTTCATCCAGAAAAGCCAGTGAAGATGACTGTTGCACAGATGTAAAAAAAAAAAAAAAAATGAAGATCTTGTGATGCAAAACATGCATTTGAAGGTGTCTGTGACTACTAGACAGTGCACCATACTGAAACAAACAGTTTTAATCGTCCTCTTTATCATTTGCACCTGCCCTGCTGAAAGTGAGTGCACACTCATTCTACAAAACCTCTCTGCACTGCAACAGTAAAGGGTTATATCAAGTTTAAGCTTTGATGAAGCACTTACATAGTCTAGTCTATCCAGAATATTTAGCAGCAATGAAATGTGGATTCTGCACTGGGATCCTGATACGAAACAAAAATCTATGTAGTGGAAACACAAGTGCATTTTACTCCCAAAAAATTTTTGATCTTACCATCAGCTGGAGATTCTGATGGAATTCTGTTCATAGACTATTTGCAACACATGAACAGTCATAATGGATTCATATGCTGCAATTTCATACACTTTATAAGATGCTACAAAAGGAGAAACTATGCAGGAAGTTGACTAACAATGTTCTGCTTTTGTACAACATCACTATATCACTAAGCTGTTCTCTGAGATTCAGAGGTTAGCTCCAAAAAGAAATACAAACTTCCAGATATTTTTACTTGTTGTCGTATCAAACTTCGCCATTTACAGCGATCTTGACATACAACTCGTGCTTCACTGATATCCATTACACGCCTTACACAAGATCTTTTATACTTCATACTCACAACAATGCCCCTATACAAAAATCAGAAAGAGTAGTAGTTGCAACTGTTACGGACCTTGTGGTGCCATCCACTCTATAAGCCCAGGACCCCAGCGACTATATCCTGTTCTAAAACCTGAGCAGACATTTTTCCAGACAATGAACTGAAAGTAAGCCATTTTTGAGCACTCTGAGGAATAAGAAAGTGCACTCTTTTTCTCTTTGACAACCAAATGGGAAGAGTATATCTGAACTTAGGAAGACCACATTGGAAAACAGTAAAAAAAAATTGCTTTTTTATTTTAATTGCAAATTTTTGGAGAAAACTCTTATCCTTCTTCAGGCTGTCTTTTTGTTGCCACTTATTCCTGTCACTACCGCAGTTATGGTTATTTTCCACCAAATCCTGCCAGATGTTAGGCAGGAAAAATCCTCTGCAGTCGTTGATGATGGAATTTTGATTTTTCTCAATCTCTATTCCTTCTTTTTAGCTTTCTTTTTTGAAAATTGTTTTGGAAACTGATAACTTTAAGGGAATTTCAATCCATGCTGTGACTAGTTTCTCTGACATGCCTATCTAAACCAGTCTTGTTGGAGCAATTTTTTATAGCAGCTTTATGCTCTGCTATACGAGTTTCTAGTCTGCGACCTGTTTCACCTATGTAAGATAGTCCACAACTACATTTTACTCCACAACTACATTTTACTTCATAGACTACACCTTGCATTTTTAAAATATCTTCTTCTCTTTGAACTATTTTAGGGAAAAATTTTTTAACTTTGTTCTCTAACCTTGGAGCTAACCTAATATTGTACTTCTTACTAATTCTCTTTAAAGACTAAAATAAACTTTGTGATAAGAAATGTCTTTAGTAAATTTTACTTGTTGCTTTTGCGGGTTCTTCATACCATTAAAATTCAGAAGCTTCTCAATTTCTCCTTTAGGATAGTTATTTTCTACAAGTATGACTTTAAGTTCTTCTTTATGGGCTTCTTTCTTATCTGCTGTAGAAACTATTTTATTATTTTTTTCTAAAAACTGACTTGCTACATTCTTCTTAATAGAAACTGGATGATAGAAATTGAAATCCAATAGTCTATTAATATTCATTGGTTTTTTATACCAACTAGTAAGGAATTTTCCATCTTCATAATAGATAGTAATATCTAAGAAGTTAATTTTTCTTTCTTTTTGAAGTTCAATAGTGAACTTAAGGGAATTATCTAATTCATTGAATGAGTCTAGAATTCTTTCTGGAATAATTTCTGAGCTATCTATTATAAATAAGATGTCATCGATGTATCTGATATATAGGCAGAATAACTGTAACCGCGATAGTGACAGGAATAAGTGACAACAAAAAGACAGCTTGAAGAAGGAGAAGAGTTTTCTCAGAAAATTTGCAATTAAAATTAAAAAAAAAATCATAGTAAAAGTTCCCATAATAGTAGTTTTTGATTAATAATTGAAAAAAATTGCTTCTAATTGAACTTCTTTATGGGAAGCTAGATATACTGTATCTAATATTTCTCGTATGCTAAAGTAAAAGGACAGAATATTCAAAATTACTGAATGTAGTAAAGGTATATTACACATAAATTTGGATTTGGGATTCTTCTCCCTTTCCTCTTTAATTTTGTGATAAATTAGAACTGCTTTTGATGGAAAGTTAGGAATGCTGTATATTCCATTCAATTCAGACTGACAACATACTTATATAGAGCCAATCCTGATAATAATTACTAGCATTTCTATGCTCCAGAAATTTTTTTGTCTAAAATGTCCATCCCTATTCTGTTTGAATTTCATTAAACTCTGAATCAGTTTTAAGTGCTTTCTGCCCCACCCAACAATTGAAGCTGTTTAAAAGCATATTATAGGTGCCTTTTTATATGAAAGCATAGTTAAATCATGGTAACATGCTTAAATTAACTGCATTTTGGACAAGAACTGTACTTCAGAAGTTATTCCTCCAGCCATTTAATTCAACTTTCTGTGGAACTTCTGTGCCTTTCAGTTCACAGCATAACACTTCAAAATTCTGCATACAGCATTTCTGTACATGCTTCTACAATACACGTAAACATGAATCACGGGGCATTTTTCATGAACTTCTCATGAAAACACTACTCTTTATTTTTTATCAAGAAATTTGAAACAAAAATGTGTCTGCTGCACTGCTAGCAACAAAAAATCAAGCTAAGATGTCCTTGTTTACCAATATTTTTCCAAATAGAACGCAGCAGAAATTTAAAATATATGACTTCAACTGCTTAAAAAACATGCTTACGTCTAATCTGTATGTGAAGCAGAAGAAATGTCTGTGCATCACCTCTACTCATGACATGCAAGTTAATATTTACTGGTATTTATCAACATTATTATTACTAATGTTATACTAAATCACATGAATTAACAAATATATTTTGAAAACAGTAATGTATTTTCATAAAGTTAATCTGTTCTTCACATATTTTCTAGGTATTAAAAAGCCTGACGAGTCCAGATTAGAGGGTCTGCAATATTTTTTTATAATAACTGCAAGAAGCACCACTGATGAAGGTTGCTGCAACCCAACAGAAATGCATATGATAATATTTGACGTCTGGGTTTGGAACAGAACATGCAATAAAGATTAACAAAGTATTCCGATTATAATAGAGATGCACAAATGTTTTCTAATTATTCGTATGGGAGTAGATTTCTGTCATACATAACACGATAGGCAACTTGTCCAATAACCACCTTTGACAAAATGATGAAGAGCAGTTACACATTTAATCAAATTAAAAACGGTATTTACAAGTTTAAAACATATGATAGGTAAAAACACAAGATCTTTCGATCACACTAGTGATTTTCATCAGGTCACCCATCCAATGGCATCAGAGTACAACGACACGCAACATATATACGGATTTCGATGGCACAGAAAATGGTTAGAGCGCATGCTCTCAAAGCAGTATATTTTTCAAGATTAACGGCATTCAGATGAAAATATATTATTTCTGAAACCAACCAACCAGCAAGCCACGCATACGTGTTTTGCATGTGCATCACAAACTCCTCAGGTTTTCCGAAGGGAAGCATATCTTTGATATGAAAGGAAAACTAATGTAACATTTAATCATCAAATTGTGACATCCCCTTTCAGCAATTGTGCCATGATAATCTTCATACAATGTTTTTCATCCAGTAATTATCAACATTAAACTTTCATTATTGCTGTGAACAATTACAACTGAAACCAAAACTATAAGATAACAGTGAGGTTAGATAAAAGCTGCTTCCATCGCTTAACGTTTGTGCAGTGACGGTTTGGCACAGGATTGCCCCCTTCCTCTTCTTCAGTAGTTGTAGAATCAATTTATGACTTTTTTTTTGTTTTCTGTTTTGTTGTTGTTGCTGCCTGAAAAAAGCCACTGCTCTTTGCATGCGTGGGGTTCCGCATGTATGGACATGGACATTAAGCAGACAACTGCGAGTTAGTAAGTGGTTCCACACACTTCCGTCTGGAAAAAGAAACATGAGAGGGTAAAGATGTTCCCCAAGGTAGGTCAAAAAAAGAAAAAAGAAAACCTTCTGAAAATTCTGCTCCCTGAAAGTACGGGGCAAAATTCAGACTTTAAGTTAGAACCAAAAGATCGGTATTCCTGATAATCGATTATGAGTTATGCGATATAAACAATCCTTTTTTTTTTATCCATAGTGCTCGTGAGCAATTTTAATTAACATACATGAGACTGACGAAGAAGAAAAAAAAAATGCTGTATTTTTCATTTGGTGAAAAATCAGACAGCGCGGTGAGAAAGTGTGAACAAAACTGAATAGTTCACTGCAATTTATTTATGTAAATATTTAACTAGATCACACCACTGTATTCATAATTATAAAATTACTGAATTCCAAACAAAATAGGGTGGTTTTAAAAGACAGCTTTAAACAGTTTTTTTCCTGGCTTTGTTCTTGTACTTGCTAAAACATTAGCTCCAGTTTCCTCGTGCAAGCAAGCCTTATTTTTTTCCTTTTTTATTTCACTCAGATGACAATAATTGTATCCATCATGCTGAAAAAACTTTCAACCTGAGAACCATGAAATTCTGATATCAGAGTTTTCACTATTTTAGATAAATGGTGTAATTTTTAGAGAATGAATATTTTTTTTGAACATCATGCATCAATTCTTACAAATTTCCAAACTTCGTCACTTCCATTTTTGGAAATTTCCCCCACCCTTATCAAGTTAAAATGCACACACATTTATGAGGGTGATGACATTTAACAACTACATAGGAGTCGGAACATCATGTGGGGGGGGGGGTATAATTACTGGAGAAATCTTCGCTCCCCGTTCGACTTCCGTTTTCAGAAATTTATCCAACATTTTCAAGCTGAAATACAAACAATCGTGGAATAAAATGATATCTAAAAATACTGGGTAGAGGAAACATCGCAAGAGAAATCTTACCTCCGCCTACTTTCCGTTTTCAAAGGATGATATTCCGTACTCGGAGAAAATGCCCCCCCCCCCCCCACTAATTCTTGCAAAATTTCAGTTCAGTTGTGCATCGATCTCGTGAATAGCCCAAATGATAACAAAAAAGATGGAATTCCTCTAATCAGCGTAAGAATCTCATGCCCAAAGATTACAGGGAAATTTTTGTGTAGCCTAACTTCTGTTTTCGGAAATTGTTTCCTACAATTTCAAAGCTGAAATTATCCAATAAAATTATATTTAACAACAATACTGGACAGAAGCACCATCGTGAAAAAAAAATACGATTATGGGGAAAATTTGCACTCCATTTAACTTCCGTTTCCGAACATTTAAGAAGGCAAAACAACTTTCCCAGATGGAATACGACCCCTCCCCCTCCCCCCAGAAAAAAAACTAATACCCCCAAAAATTTCTCCAGTTTTGCATTGATCTCAAGAATTACCCAAATAATGATGGGGGGGGGGGGAGACCGCGAATACGTGGAAGAATCTCACGTACGAATTAACCGCTGAATCGATTTCAAATGTTGTAAGATTACGCTAAAATATCGATGACCGGTAACTTTTAACTTTTGGCACAAAAATTGGCGCAGGTCTGGTAGAATTATGAGTTCGACAAAGGTAACAATACAGCTGAAACCTCCGCAACATTCCTAAGGTGTATGGCGAGGATGCTGTAGATGAAAGCACATGTCGCCATTGGTTCTGCAAATTCCGTGAAGGAGACAGAAACTGTCTCACTGCTCAACCACGTTCTGGATGCCCATCAGAGGTTTCTAAAGAGGATCTCAACCAAGCCAAATTAAATGACCAACATCTAACCACTGAAGAATTATCAGAAACGTTTTCTGTACACAGAACAACAGTAGAAAGAAGGGTGCATGTGCTGGGGTTTATTGTCAAGAATGTATATATCAAGTTCTTTATCAAACAGCAATAATAAAAAGACATCCCAGTAAAAAAATTCAATCCTTTGCTTACAAGATGGAGAATATCTACCACGATATACTGAGATTTTACACAAAAGATGGGATACTTCGATATTTTTTACATGACCCTAACTTAGAACACAATACAGTATGTAAGCCTAATATGAAGAAGTGAAGAACCTACAACAATGATTAAGTAACCACATTTTATTGAGTTGACTGTTACATATTAAATAAAAGACCCAATAAGGGCATATTTTATTAGGTTTTTTACAATGAAATGCTCAACTTGGGATTCGATGTTAATATAAATGTGTTGAATAGAAAGCAAAATAGTAAATATGTTTACTATAATAAATCAGGGCTTGAAAAATATCTGAAAACTTACATGCCCAGCTGGGCATGTGCAGAAATTATTTACCTGCCCAGGAAAATTCATGTTTTGAGATAGCAATCAGAACCCTCATTTTTTTAAGTTAAAAAATATGATGAACTTTTTTTTACTTGTTTTGCATTTACCTTTTAATGTCTGTATTCAAAATGGTCAATGCACAAAAGCATGTATCTCAAGTTTTAAGAAGATGATGCTGAAATTGGTATGATTAGTATTTGAGAAATTTAGTGATTCTGCCATGTTCCTATCGTTGAAGTTTTCGCCACTTTGTCACTAAACACCAGAGGCTAGTTCCATCAAAGGCATGTATCACACTGCCAACTAACAACATTTGCTTCCAATTTCTAGACCTAGAGCATAATATAATTAAAGAAGTGATATTTTTCTGTCTATAGCATTCCGTAGCAATAATACAACTTCCAGTGATTAGCAGTGAATTGAAACATGACATGCGACAACTGTTCTTGTTGTAGGAGATACTTTTTCAAACTTTTTTTTATTTTTAAATTTAGTTGCCCGGCAAACAGATTTTTTTTTTACCTGCCCAGGCCAATAATTTACATGTCCCATGCATCTCGGGCATGGTATTTTTCAAGCCCTGTATATGATATTTATACCACATAATTTGTTGCACTCATTTGTTGTTCATTATGACATTTTGAGTCAAATGAATTCAGTTTATCATAAAGTTCGGCCAGTGGGTATCACATGACCTATCCACAGAAAATCGATCAGACAGAATGATCACCTGTCTTTTTTTGCTTGTCATCTCAGAAATGAACCTTTCTTGGAACAATTAGTTACGAATGGTAATGCATGCCAAGTTGGAGAGCCTGCTGCTCCATCAACTTCAAAAGGAGGACTGCATCCAAGAAAGGTCTTGTTACATGTATGGTGGGATGTCAAGGGGGTAATCCACTGGGAGCTGCTTGCACCTAATCGAAAATAAAATTGAAATCTAATAAGTGTTCAGCACTGGTTAATTGCAAAGGTGTCCTCTTGCAACATAAGACCCCATGCAGCTTTAGCCACTCAGAGTAAATTACTGGACAGTGGAAGGAAAGTGTTACCTCACCTCCTGCATTCCCCAGACCCTGCACTTACAGATTACCTCCTTTTTCAATCTGCTCAGAACAACTTTGCGAGGAAAACTTTCGATGATGCTGAAGATGTCGAAACTGCATTATAAGAGTATTTTTAATGCAAAATGGAGGAGTTCTACAGAAAGAGAATTCAATTACTACCAGAAAGATGGCAATAGGTCATAGATTATAATGGCAATTCGGTAAAAGAATAAAGATGTTATGTATTAAAAAAAAATGTTTTGCTTCTCTACTAAAAAAGGATAGAACTTTTGCACACACACTTAATACAATAAAAGGTTTCACCCAGATGAAAGACTTATTGTAATATAAATCTTCACGTGTGTATTAAAAACGTTATCTATTTTAAAATGTGTTAAATGTCTTGTTGCACTAAATATACTGTGAAAAGACTTATTTCAACTATGATACATACTTAATTTCTAAACAGATCCTTGATGTTGGGGGGAGGCTGCTTTGGGAGGGGGGGCAAATAAAATACATAAACTATCAACCCATACCTTTCCATTGAAGTCTAGCTGTTGCATCTCCTGGTCTGAATTCCCAATACCAATGAAAGCGCATAGCTGTGAGCCTTGCTCAGTTTCACCATCACGAACCATTTGCTCTTGCTTCTTATGCCATCCGTCTCCAAGAAGATAGATACAAGGTGGGGGACAAAAAAACCTGAAATATTGGGGAACAGTTATAACATAAAAAAAAAGAAAGAAAAAAAGTAGACTTATTCTATAATGTGTACTATGGCTTAGGTGTCAACCAACAATTAATAAAGTAACGAATTAAGTCTCTGAAGTAAAAATTCTCAACAATACATACCTGACTGTGCATATGCAAATCATGGTATTGAATTTCAGTGTGCAGAAAATAAAAAATCAAACAATACAGTAAATTATGTGTAGTGGACTTTTAAAAAGGCATATTCACCAAGGTTATCAATGCCAAATAAATAAATACACAAAGCCCATGCTTAAAGAAAGTCTTGAAGCCATGAACATGCTATAGCAAGAACAAACACACATTCCATGGAATTAGTAAATTCTACAATAGTTTAAAACCTATGGAATACAATAAAGCTATTGTATTTTTTTTGGGGGGGGGTTAAACTTACACTATGAGGAAATTAAAATAAAAAGCAATGAAAAGGCACTGAAGACATGAGAATGGGAGATGATTAAACTAGAATAGAATTAGGTATGCTAATAATACTATTGCACTCATTAAGAGTTAAAAACAAGGATTAAAAAGAAACTGAAGAATCTGCAAACTACAGGATATTATGGTACAAGGATGAATACAAAGACTAAAATTGTTATGAAAATGAAACCACTAAATAAAAGGTTGAAATGAATGGAATAAGATATAAAAACTAAAAGATGTCCTGTTGATAACAGATGATGAAAGGAGATTATACAAGTGCAGACAGAACTAACAAAAATTCTGGAGACAAAAGAATTTTGCAAAGAGACATCTCCAAAGATATTAAAATAAAAATGCTTCAATGGTGTATTTTGATCAGTCCTTCTGTTCAAACAGCAAGACTTGGACACTGACAAAAGACACTGAAAATACAATTACTGCATTTGACTTCATATACGTTAGGAGAAGGCCAAAAATAAAACTGACAAAGTTGGGTATAAGAAGTCCATCTACATGTCTAAGAGGAGAAAAGTGGTGGAAATATGGAAGACACCTGAAAGAATCAAGAACTACAATAATTACACCACTCAATGGATATAGAAAGAAAAACAACACTAGGAAGACCAAGAAAAGAGTTCTTAAATAGATGTCTAACATGTAAAATGCATTCCCAGATTTAAACTATGAGACTAAACTTTCCACTTCATAAAACACACCTAGTGATTATGATTGCTAAGCACATGATGCATACACACACATTTTGTTAAAATATCACTTGAAGAACCACAATAAAATTGCAATAAGTCACTGCTAATTGCTACACAGGAATAGCTAAAAACTATTAATATTGTGACCTTAAAACAAAATTACACTTAAAATTTTGGGCGACAGTATTACTGTGGCATCCCTAATATGCCTAATAATTTGCCTTTTAAAGTAACTATAAGCATATAATTATATAGGAGAATGACTGAATTCATGATACCTCAATTTTTACTTCTATATTCAGTTTTCAAACATTTTGGAATTAGTAATGGGGCTGTAATCATAGAAACACCTTTGCAAACAGTTGGCAATCAGGCAACTTATTCATTTCCTGCAGATATTTATTTAAATTGCCCTTGTGCAAATACATTAAATAATGTACCCTGACAATTTTACCTAAAACTTCCAATGCAGTCCTTCTGCAGGATAAACTTTCTGAAATTAAAAGATTTAAGAAATTCAATTTTATAAGTGACAGGTCATTTGTCATGTGATCCCAATTCCTCACTATTCTCTGTGAACAACAGGATACATAAAACTGACCTGGCTTTAAGAATGTACTGAATAAGAACTATGGCACAACACAATCAAAGACACAATATTTTTGCCTTCTAGACAAACATCAACAGATGTATGGATCTTTTGTTGTTTTTCTGCACAATTCTTCAATGTAAAGATGTCTAGTATGTCTGTTGTAAGTTGGTCCCAGTGAAAGATTGATGTCTGCACTATGTTAAAAGCAAAGTGTTACTCCAAAATAAGGAATAATTGTTATTTTCTCTGCTCGCTCCCCCTACCACTATAGATTTACCTCCAATGCACTGTCTTCAGTATGCCAGTATAAGAGATTTTACTGCTAATAATGTATTCAACACTTGTCCAAGCCATGTACTCCATTTCAATAAAATACCAACATCAGCTATATTTTGTTGATTCTTATCAAAAACTGCCTTTCACCACATGTATATGGACCAACATATTTTCGGTCAGCGATTCCCATTTCTTAGAATGATTGGATTAACACAGAAACCATTGCCACTCTCATTCCCTCTCTCTAGTTCTTAGCTCACTGATCATTACATAAATCATACTTCTGCTGGCTACCTTCTTTAGAAAAGGCCATGTTATTTTTACTTGTGCAAATATTTTGTTTCAATGTATTAAGCTTTGAGATAGTTTTAACAGCCTGCATAAGCACCACCATTAAGGGGTCACTCATCCCTAATTCAGAGGTACTGCTTTCAGCCTCAAAGCCAAAACCCAGGTCAAGATATATTCATGTGAATCTATAAATTTCATAAAAAGTGCAGTAATTCATTAAAACTTACTTTTCATTTGCTTTATACATCAATAACTGAAAAATATTCTATATGTAACACAGATTAAATGATACTGGTCCTGGAGATGGAACTGAATTTATATACAAAGATTATATTTAAACAAAATTGGTCCGAGAACAGGAATTAAACCCATGTCATTTCAATCCAAGTATATGCTAACCACTACATTACTTAGGGACAACTCTCTTTACTGTAAGTGAAGTATATGAATGTGAACAAACTACAGATAATATTTGTTCAAGACATCTAAAGCCTAACACTCCCTTCCCTAGTGATGACCATTCAACTTGAGTTAGCTACATTGTAGCAGCTGAACACAACATTTCTATGCCAAAACATATGCTTGTATGCCTACCATGTATTTGTGATTATTTATTCAATTATCTCTGTCATATCATCTGGAGGAGAACTGGCAATTCCTGGCTTGAATCTGTAAGCAGATTAGGATGTTCATGGCTATGATGAGGTTCTGAATGTCTCGCCACCTCCATCACTTAACAATGAATTGCCTTGGTGTGGTGCAGCAGCTGACATACTGTACTTGGATGAAAGGGTCATTCCATATGAATTCACCAGGTGCTTGTAGTTGTCAGGTTTTTTTATATGTTACAGTACAACATAAAAGTACCCTGAAAACAAAGTTGGGGATTTATTTTCCCAACCCCTTTGGAGATATGGGTCCTCAAACCTCCCAAAATGAGCTAAAATAAGGGTTATCGTTAATTAACACAAATTGAGTAATTGTGGAGATAATGACACTTAATGGGTGCCTAAATAGAGCTAATAGCATGTACATTCATATGTAATAAGCTCATTTCCATAGCATAATAATTCATCAGGTTGTAGGGATATTCTAGGGGGGGGGTCAATGTTCAAAGTCACTGTACCGATTTCGCCACTTTTCGGCAGCATTTTTATCCAGAAGGGTACTTAAACACAAAGTGAATATTTTTTCAGGCAATCCTCATATGTTGCTAAGAATGTTAAAGCATATTTAAACTTGTGTTATGTTTCCCTTTTTTAATCAGAAGATATTTTATAACTGCAACATTGCCAAAATTTCCATTTTTGGGATATAATAAATTAAAAGGGGTAGCAGACAAACACCTTATTTTCTCTGAGGACTATCTTTTATTGCATATCTAAATATTCTCAAAGTTTTGTTTTGTGTTTCACAATAGTTTCCAAAATAATGATAATACAAATTGACCCATTTCAGTCTACAAAAATGTATATGCCCACCATAGGAGTAGTTCACCTGTTTATACAACATAGTACAAAGTTAATATGAAAAAAAAAAAAAATTATGCCCACCATAGGAGTAGTTTACCTGTTTATACAACATAGCACAAAGTTAATATGAAAAAAAAAAATTATGGAACAGCAAATTAGAACATTCTCTTAGGTGTGTTTTAAATGGTCTACTAGCAATTGCGTAAAAGACAAACACAGTTTTGGGATAATGTCGTGTCCTCTTCCAGTACCAGTGGTTAATTGCGGTAGTGTGAGGACTTTTTAAATGCTGGCCTGTGGAACCCGTGCTTGGTCATTAGTTGACAAAGAAAATGGTGTTTCTGGCACTGGTGAATGAAAAAACTGAATTTTGAAATCTCTGTGTTCTTCAGAACATTCTTTGATAATACCAAGCCACCACTTTGATTCATACACACATGCAATGTAATCACAATATTTTTTGGATTCCTCTGCAAGTTCTGTATTTGCAAAAATATGTTAACAACTTCATATTTCTTCCTGCTTGACACAAGTTGAATTCTTAATCTATTGTTCTCCATTGGAATAAAGCAATGATGAATTCTAGTGTTTGCTATTTTTAAAGCAGAAGCATATCTATCTGCAAGTATGACATTTTCTTCATCAATATCTTTTAGTGATACAAAAAAGAATTGTATTTCTTTTATTTTTTCTGTACAGTATTTGAACATGTCTTCTGGTGTTAAAATATGTTTGTCAATAAGTTGCAAGGATGCCCTTGTTACATGTTGCTTCACAGTACCCCCAATTCCATTGCATGGCCCTTTTCCATGAGAAGTGGCAAAGAAATGCCATTCAGTTTCTAGGTTAAAATATTTTTTATGATAGACTAGGTTACCAATTTTTTTTTTTTAAATATTGTCCTCCAGCACTATCTGTAAAATAAATTACCCTTTTCATGCTAAGAAGATGGTCTTTTAAGATGGGTAAAAGTTTTCATAGAAATGTATGTATTGATGTTGCACTGTGTGTCATCGAATCACTAATTACACAAAAACTTACTTGTTGTAATTTGTCATGAGCTTTAAAATAACAAACAAATGGGTGAAGAGTAGCTTGGCTATTTACCCAGTGGTACGATTGAATTTCATCTTGTACAACAAAAGTAAAGTTTTTGAACAGTCGCAAAGTAGTATACACTTGTTAGAATTTAGGAGTGCTTTCTTGGCCTAAAAGAAACGCGAGTGCTCTGTTGCTACATAATGATGTTTTTCAAAGTATTAAGTTCTCCAAGTAAATTTTCCTTGAATTCTGCATATGGCTCCACAACTGTCACTAAAGCGCATCGATCTGAGGAGGACGGTCCACCACGGAATCGACCTGGACTTTTTAAACGGCGTATGAGAAAGAGATCTCAGCTGAGTGAATGTAAGATTGGTGTATAGAATACTAGAGGTATAAATGGCAAGATGAGTGAGGTGATTGAGGAGATGAATAAGTATAGACTGGATGTGCTGTGTGTAAGTGAAACCAAAAAGAAGGAAATTGGGGTAGAAGAAGTGAATGGCACAGTGACTGTGTGGTCTGGAGTATTGGATAATGTGACAGGACAGGCTGGTGTAGGTGTAATTTTAAGTGAAAAGATGAAAAACAACTTGATTCACTATAGTTGCGTAAGTGAGAGAATTCTCTGGATTCGTTTGAAAGTGAAACTTCAGAGAATTGTAATTGTTGTAGTGCATGCTCCTTGTGACTCGGAACCTTCTGATAAGAAGGGAGATTTCTGGAATGAGCTGAAAGCTGTTTTGAGCCAGTTTGGTGCTAAAGAAAAAGTTATAATAGCAGGGGATTTCAATGCTAGAATAGGCGTGCAGAATGCAATTTCTGACAATATTCTGGGTAAGTTTAATGATCCTTGTGTGAATGATAATGGTGAAAGATTAATTGAACTCTGCATTGAGAACGGTTTGTGTGTATCTAATACATTTTTCAACCACAAGTACATCCACACATATATTTGGGAAAATCGAACTCTTGGTCAAAAGAGTGTGATAGACGGGTGTCAACAACTAAGCGTCTGAAACGCTTAGTTGTTGACACTCGTGTGATGAGAGGTGCGGATGTTGGTTCTGATCATTACTTCGTAGTGTCACGAGTGAAACTTAATGTTGGTTGGAGGAAAAGGAATAGGAAGAGACCTAGGATAGAAAGAATAAAGGTTGATAGGCTCCTTGAAGATCATCAGCGTTATTCTGACTTACTCAGAGAACAACTGAAGGAGCTGAAGTCTGGTAAGAGGGATGTAGAAAAGAAGTGGGAATGTTTTAAGAAGTATGTTGTCACTGCTGCTAAAGAGGTCTGTGGCACCACAATAGTGGGTAACAATAGAGGTGATGCTTGGTGGAATAGTGAGATTGAAGAGGCAGTAAAGAGAAAGAAGGAAGCTTATTTGGGGATGTTGCAAGGTAGAGTTTCTGTGGATGAATATCGCTGTAAGAAGCATGTAGCTGCTAAGCTGGTTTGCCTGAGTAAGGCAAAAGATAGGAAGGAGAAGGTGGAAATGGCAATGAACTGGCTTTTTGGAAAGATAGGAAGTCCTTCTGGAAGTACATGAGACTCATGAAAAATAGGGGAAACAAAGTTGTAAGTTGTGTGAAGAATGAGATCGGGGAAATCATATGGGAGCCCAATGAGTTAAGTGAAAGATGGGGTGAATATTTCTGTGACTTATTAGATCAGGAAAGCAAAGATGATTCTGAGACAGACGCAGATGATATCACAATGAGGGATGGAAGCGCAGGAGGGATCTCAAGAGAAGAAGTGTGTAAAGCTCTAAAATCTCTTCAGAATGGTAAGACTCCGGGAGTTGATGGCATAACTGCAGAGATGTTGAAATATGGTGGTGACTCTGTGATTGACTGGTTAATTGAAATTTGCCAGTTGTGCTGGGAGTTAGGAATGGTCCCTCGGGATTGGAAGGATGCTATTATTGTTCCCTTGTATAAGGGAAAAGGCGATTAGACTAAATGTAAAAACCATCATGGTATTAGCCTACTAAGTGTGCCAGGGAAACTGTTTGGTAAGGTTGTTATTGAAAAAGTACGGGGTTTTACATCAGAGAAAGTGTGGGATGTTCAGAGTGGTTTTATGCCTGGTAAAGGCTGCACTAACCAGATTTTTGCATTATGCATGATGATTGGAGAGTATCTGGCTGTTAGTAAGAAAGTTTTTGCTGCCTTCATAGATTTAGAGAAAGCTTACGACCGAGTGAATAGGACACCTTTGTGGAAGGTATTGAATGAATATGGTGTTACTGGGAATCTACTTAATAGTGTAAAAGCCATGTATGCTGGTAGTACAGCTTGTGTACGAGTGAATGGTGTTTTATCAAAATGGTTTTCTATTGGTGCAGGAGTTAGACAAGGTTATGTAATGTCACCATGGCTGTTTAATATACACTGGTGTGCAAAAATTAAGGACAAAGAGGAGAAATTAGCATAGCAGCGGAACGAGCAGGCAGAACGGACCGAAAGACCACTCAGAAGATAGACTAGGGTCCGGTATGGTAGGGCATGTGCATATATGCAGCATGACATGGGGGAGTGTTGGAAGGGTATAAAGCACATGGGCAGCGTATGCTCAGCAATTCGGTGAAAGCTATTGCGCGGTGTACATCGGTTTGAACGACGTCGAGTTGCTGCCACCGTGTGCTATGGCCAACAGGCAATCCAATAGACGACATCTGGATGACTTTACCCGAGGTCGCATCATTGGGAAGTTGGAAGAAGGTTGAAGTGTGACTAGTGTAGCCGAGGAGTTCGGGGTCGGTCACAGCATTGTTTCACGAGCTTGGAGAGCATTTCAAACAACAGGAACAGCTGTCCGAGAGTTTAGCTGTGGTCGTATGGACGTCCGTTATCACGTTTTACCGTGGCCAGGAGGCTGCACAAAGGTGGTCTATTTGCACGACGACCAGTACGGTGTGTGCCATTAACGCCTGCTCATCGGAGATGGCGGTTTCTGTGGTGCCAAGAACACAAGAACTGGACACATCAGCAATGGGGTCTAGTTCTCTTTATGGATGAGAGCCAATTTAGTCTGACGAGCGATTCTGGACGTATACTTATCTGGAGAGAGCAGGAAACACGCAATCACACCTCCAACATCATCAAAAGGGACCGGTTTGGAGGTGGGCGTGTTCTTGTTTGGAGCGGTACCATGCTTGGTAACCATACTGACCTCCACATCTTCCAAAGAGGTTTAGTCACTGGTGTCCACTATTGTACCGAGGTTCTCCTGCCTCACGTGCGTCTGTTTAAGAGGTGCTGTGGGTCCTGAGTTCCTCTTCATGGACGACAACGCTACACCTCATCGTACAGTGGCTGTTGCAGAGCTGTTGGAGAGTGAAGATATTCAACGCATGGATTGGTCCGCAAGGTCCCCGGACCTAAATCCAATCGAACACGTGCGAGACCTTCTCGGGAGACGCTTGGTAGCACGTCACCAGCCGCCAGCAACGATTCTGCAGCTGCGGTTGGCGCTACAAGAGGAATGGGCGGCGATGCCTCAACACTTTTTGACAACCTCAACCTCAGCGTGGACAGACATTGTAAATCCTACAACGCAGTCAGGGGTGATCATATCCCCTACTAAAGACTGGATTTTAATTGGCAGCCGCCTGTCACATGGACGTTTGTGTCTTCTGTCCAGTTGTGCTTGAAGCTACCTTTTCAATAAAGTGCCTTTGAATCCTTTTGATTCCTTGTTTGGACAGTTTTGCTCACTTGTTCCATATTCTTACATCTTGGGGATCATATGGTATGATTTGAGTCGATGTGGAGCACTTCTGCACGACGTTACATTCGAAAAACCGTCTCGTCCTTAATTGTTGCATGCCAGTGTATTTATGGACGCATGGATGCACGATGCCAAAATAGATAATAGTGGTTTATGTCATGGTGATATCCGTGTGTGCAGATTGCTGTATGCTGATGACACTGTCCTGTTGGCAGAGAGCAAAAGTGATTTGTAGAGTATGTTGTCTTGGATGCACGAAGTTTGCATGAAATTCAAACTGAGTATAAATATGGGAAAAACCAAAGTTATGGTGTTTGAGAGAGGAACGGGTAGCACTGAATGTAATGTAAGTATAAGTGGCACTCTGATTGACCAGGTGAGTGAGTTTGTGTATTTAGGAAGCATGTTTGACAGAGAGAACAAGATGGATGGTGAAATCAGTAGGCGAGTGAATTCTTCTTTGAAAGTCATAGCTGCTCTGGGGGTTTTTCACAGGAATGATGGGTTCTCTAGAGAGTCCTGCATGGCTGTGTATGAAACTGTAATTTTTCCTACTCTGATGTATGGCAGTAAAACCTGGGTACTGCAGAAGAAACATAGGAGTCGTTTGTGTGCTGAGAAATGCATTACTTACATGAGGTTTGTGGCAATACATGGTCTGATTGTGTGAGGAATGAAGATGTGTTGCATTTGTCTGATGTGAAGCAAAATGTTGTTAGCAAGGTGGAGACCAATATGCTTCGGTGGTTTGGCCATGTTGAAAGAATGAGTGATGAGGTGCTTACTAAGAAAATCTTTTTAGCCCAAGTGGTAGGAAGGAAAGGCAGAGGAAGGCCAAGGAAGACATGGGTGGATCAGATTCAGGAGTGTCTGCATGAAAAAAAATATTATGAGTATGAAATATAAAAGATCTTGTGTATGGCGTGTTATGGATATCAGTGAAGCCCGAGTTGTATGCTAAGACCGCTGTAAATGGAGAAGTTTGATACAACAACAGTAACAAATAAAGGTAACTTGATCACGCTAGTTACGTTAACTGAAAACTTTTACAAAAAGTTCGTAAGTTGGGAGCTTTCGACCTTATCTTAGGTCTTCATCACGCCAATGGAGGACTAAGATTGTTGCCAGATTCTACATTTGAATTTTTCCTATTTTTGTTGCCAAAACTTAGAATTGATCTCCAGATCAACGGAATGTAGAGAGGAGATTCGGAGTTGCAAGTCATTGAATTGAAAATAATTTCTATGCTTTCACGGTAACAGAGGGCAAAACGATTGTCAAAAGAAGCAATTCGTTTTGCTTCGTTCCAGTGGAGAACTGCAGATGTGTCTTCCATTGTCAAAATAGACAAGGCAGTATTAGGATTGGCTTTCGAAACATCTTTTCTATGTTCTAAAATTCTATGGTTAATGCTCCTGTATGTGCTTCCAATGTATAAGTTATCCCCAGTAGAAGAAGAGATAGGAATGCAGTAAACTCCTGGGAGGTTCAGGCTTTCAACTTTGTCCCTACCTCTTTGTAGAAGTTTCAAGATGTTTGGGGTAGATTTAATGGCAAGATGGTAAACAAAACTTCTAAAAAGAATCTGTAACTTATAAGCATAGGAAGGATGGTAAGGAACAGAACCACAGAATTTCAGGTCTTCTTTCTTGTGAGGAAAGAGGCATTTGAATGCCTCCTTCCTCACAAGAAAGATCAATTCTAAGTTTTGGCAACAAAAATAGGAAAAATTCAAATGTAGAATCTGGCAACAATCTTAGTCCTCCATTGGCGTGATGAAGACCTAAGATAAGGTCGAAAGCTCCCAACTTACGAACTTTTTGTAAAAGTTTTCAGTTAACGTAACTAGCGTGATCAAGTTACCTTTATTTGTTAATATTGTTACGTGTTTTGCCCATCATCGACAACAACAGTAAGTAAAAATATCTGGCACTTTGTATTTCTTTTTGGAGCTAACCTCTGAATCTCAGAAAACAGCTTTGTGATATGTATGTATGTATGTAATTTTTGCCTCTGAATGCAATTTTTTAAACCTTTCATACAGTTCTTTTCAGTTGCAAAGTACTAGCCACTTTTGTCTTTGTTCTTTTTTTCCCCAAGTTGTTTCTTATGGTGACAAAATCTTTTATTCCTGGACACAGTCTGCTGCATTCATCATCCTGATAAAAACTGATTACTTGGGATAAAGTATTATCTGAAATCTTCTTGCCACTTTGTTTTTTGTGAGTGAAACTTGGTAATACACCATGATTTTGTACAATTCTTCTTCTTGTTCGTACGAGGTATTCACTGACTTCAAATTGCGGACAAATTTTGGAGATTGACCATGATTGTGGAAGCAAGCTAATGATCCTGACCTTTTCTTCAAAACTAGTAACATTATTTATCTTTGTTTTAAAGTTTGAAATTAATGTTTCATATTCATTCTGTTATTTTGTGTCCTTTGATTTTAAAGTACTGGGTTCATTATAAACCTCACTAAACAAATCATACAGTTTATGTGAAACATTACCAGATATTTGGGTAAACTTTTTTTCTATGGCAGCATATCTCCTCTATGCTGGCAAAGTTTAAGCTTTCACTGGAGAAATTCCTAAAATGCTACAAGCTTGATTAACTGATTCCAATTACATGTTTGGTTCATACAAGCTATTCTAATCAGTTTCAGCATCATGGTCTGAAATATCAGATTCAGAGTATGATTCCTTGTAATTTACTTTCTTGCATTTTCCTGTTCTATAATGAGTCTTGTCACTCTAGTGACCATTTTTTGACAGTTAGAACATAGAGATTTCCCAGGCACAAGCTGTAGTTCCAGATGTGAGTGTTCTTCAGCAAAGCTGACAGTTATCTCACGCAATGATTTCTTTATTATTTTTTTATGGATACTGTATGGATCACAACATGTATTTCCATATAAGTGGTGGTATTTATCCCAATATTAAATTTTATGGTGCTTACATACACTTTGAATATTGTCTTTAATTCTCATTTTTAATAATTTCTGTTGCTCAGGTGAATACTCACAAATTTTAGTCACTTTTCTTAAAGAGCTGTAAAATGCATTAGTACAGTCTTCTTCAGTCAAGACACCAACACAACACTGCATTACTGAATACACTTATGATACAGGGTCATTCCATGCCAAATCGTCAGATGCTATCCACCACACCATCTCCAATCTTAGGATTTTTTTTTTTTTTTTTTTTTTTTTTTCATGAATAGATCACCCCAATGTAAGAAAATCCCAAAAGTTTAATTTTTTATTTCCCATAGATCAGAAGATATTAATTTTCGAATTCTGGTGCATGGCGGGCCTTAATCGCGTAAAAATGCAAATATCTCCGTTACTTGGACAAAAAAAGTACCAAAACCACCACTCCTTCATAATTTCCCCCAAGGAATCGATTGGTGCAATGCACGAATTTCTATCTTCTTTAGTTTTTGAGTTACGTGCAACGGGAGAGCCTTTCTTCAAAACGTAAAAAGAATGTAGTACAGCACTTAGCAGATCGCAATTGTTTTTCGTTTTTAAAGAAAAGTTTAGTCCAGCAAATGAAGAAAAAAAACCTTGGGCTTCCGCGTGCTCGCTGAGAAAAGAATTTTTAAATATGGTGCACGGCTCGTATTTTGCCACTGTGAAACAGAGCGCGGTGAATAGCGTTGGCAGCCAGCCAAGCAGCAGTGGATGTTGGCCTTCGGATGGGCGGCAGATCAAGATACCATTGCACACGTTGGTCAGATCGCACCATAATTTGATGTGATGCTTGAAGTAGGAAGGATAGTGAATTAATGTTACGTTTAAAGGCATTTCAGTTAGTTAGTTAGTTAATTGATTTTTGTGGCACAAGGGCCAAGCATGGCCAAAGAGCGCCAGACACAGAACTATCAGTTAAAGATTTTTAAAAGCGGGGTGAAATGATTAAGAGCAGACAGGCTTGGTAAAAGTTAGAAAGGAGAATGATGAAAGTTGTGAAGACTAGTTAGTTAATTAGGTTTATATATAAATTTATTAATTTACTATTATAATTATTATAACTTTTTTTAATAAGTTTTAAAACGTTAATCTGTTTTAAAAAGGAAAATACTGCGAAAGTGTCGCAGTGGTCGCCCAAAAGCTTTTGAAGCGTAGCTGCGCCCTCGTCCAGCAGATGAGACTGAAAATAGTGAAACCGATGATAACGAAAACAAACACAACTGCACAAAACATGAGAGACGGTGAGTAAACAGTCGCATGTCTCACACACCGGGGCAGTGTCGTCACACAGCAAATAGCTATGCGTGAAGCGACAATGGCCAATGCAGAGACGCGCAAGAACAACTTCTTCCCAACGGTTCCGGCGACACAATGATTTCCAGACTCCAAGGTTAGGTTTTATACGGTGCAGTTTATTCTCCACCTGTTGGTCCCACAAACTTTGCCACGTTCGTCTGATATGATCGTGAACAAGAAAGCGAAAATCACGGTGGAATAGTGGCAAGGGTGTGACGACCAAAGAGGAGGCATCAGCAGACTCGTTCCCTGGGATCCCAACATGCCCAGGAATCCAGCAGAACCGAATCTGGACATCAGCCTCGAGCAAAGAACGAAGAAGTCTCCGTACGGTAAAAAGAAGTGGGTGGCCAGTGAAATCCAAAGATGACAATGATTGCACAACACTCAACGAATCAGTGTACACAATAGCACGCTGATGAGAGCTCGACTGCACGTGAACAAGTGCAAGATACACAGCATGCATCTCCGCCGAAAACACTGTGGCCTCAGTAGGAATGTGGGCAACAGAAACTTCGTCAGCGCAGAAGGCGGCGAATCCAACAACACCAGCCGCCTTAGATCCATCGGTGAAAACAGGAATAAAGTCTGCATTGACGTAACGGTGTTCAGCGAAGAGCTGCTGATACACTGACGCAGGGGTTGAGGACTTGTCAAAAGATGTAAAGCTGGTATCAACCATGACACCAAGAGGATGCCATGGGGGATCCTCAAAGCCCCTGGTCTCTCCAACGAGTGACAAGTCGAGCCCTACATCACAAGCTACGGCCGCCATACGAAAACCGAAGGTTCGAATGCACGAGGGACGGATCTTGAACAAACAAGCATGCTGGGGATGAAAAACTGCATCGTATAAAGGATGGTCTGAGAGAGATTTAAGTTTCAGGTAAAATTGAAGAGACAGCTGCAGACGGCGTAAATGAAGCGACAATTCGTTCGCGTCGGCATAAAGGCTGGGAATGGGCGACGTGCGAAATGCTCCCGTACAAAGACGCAGCGCTTGATGGTGGATGGTATCCAACAGCCGGAGAATGGAAGGACGCGCAGAGCCATACACCATACAGCCATAATCCAGCTTAGACCGAATGAGAGAATGGTAAATACGGAACAAGGAAGTCCTGTCTGCACCCCAGGAGACTGAGACAAGGTTCTTAAGGATTGACAAGGCTCTCAGACAGGAAGTCCTTAGCCGTCGAAAGTGCGAGCGAAAGGTGAGAGCACGGTCAACAGTCAAACCAAGGAACTTGGTTTCCGGCAAAACTGGAATGGCTGCACGGTCCAAATAGAGCTCTGGATCAGGATGGAGGCCACGCCTCCGGCAGAAATGGACACAGGCTGTCTTGTCGGGAGAAAGAACAAACCCATTATTGTTAGCCGCTTTAACAATCTGGGTAATTGCAGACTGCAGCTGCCTTTCAACGAAATGCATGCTGGATGACGAACAGAAGATGTGAAGGTCGTCAACATAAATGGTAGCCGAAACCGCTGGAGGAAGATTTTTGAGCAGACAGTTTATGCGGAGGATGAACAGAGTCACTGAAAGAATGCTGCCTTGAGGGACACCTTGTTCTTGATGGAAAAAGGCAGAGAGCGTTGTACCCAGGCGCACCTGGAACACGCGGTTACGAAGGAAGCTGGCAATGAATGTTGGGAGGTTTCCACGCAACCCATTTTCGTGGAGGTCACAGAGGATACTGTGACGCCACGCTCTATCGTAAGCTTTTTCGATGTCAAAAAATACAGACACCAGGTGCTGCCTACGTACGAATGCCTCACGAACAGACGTCTCAAGGAGCAAGAGATGGTCAGGAGCTGAACGATGACGGCGGAAGCCGCTTTGTGATGGAGACAGTATTCGATGTTCTTCTAGAAAATAAATTAGCCGGGAATTAATTATTCGTTCAAGGATTTTGCACAGACAGCTAGTGAGGGCAATTGGCCGATAACTAGAGGGAGACTTGGGGTCTTTGCCAGGCTTGGGAAAAGGTAAAACAAAAGCTCTTTGCCAAGAGTCCGGGAAACTGTGCTCCAACCAAATGCGGTTGAAAAGCACTAACAGATTCTCGAGAGACGACAGCGAGAGATGACGGATCATGTCATAGTGGATGCCGTCGGGACCGACAGATGTTGCAACGGACCGATGCAGAGCCACCCGTAGTTCAACCATGCTGAAGGGGAGTTAAACTCAGTGTTATAAAAAGGCGCAAAGGAGATTTTCTGGCGTTCAGCGGTTGTTTTAATCCTCTGAAAGGACGGGAGATACGCCTGAGAACTAGAAACAGAGGCAAACGCTTCGCCCAAGCAATCCACAATTTCCCCAACTTCAGCATACGTGCAGCCGTTATTCTCAAGAATTGAAATTTGGCGGGAACTATAGTTTTCCCGGATCTTACGAATTTTTTCCCAAACAGTTTTTGAACTGGCACGTGAATTGATAGACGAAACGTACTTCATCCAAGACTCCCTCTTGCTTCGTCGACATTTCAAATAATATAACTGTAAAATATTACTAAAGGGTCATTTCACGCCAAATCTTCATATGTCATCCACCACATTCTTAGCCATTTGACGACGAGAAAAACTAATATAAACCATTTTCTCCATACAGCTTACCAATATGAGCTATACCGTGAAAAAAGTTACACACAAATAACGCATATAAATTATGCAACAGACGTCGAAAATATATTGGTATTCTTAGCCATTCAATGACGAAAAGAACTAATATAAACTTTTTTCTCCCTGTATAGCTTACCAATATACAGTACTGATGCATATAAATTATGCAATTGACATTGAATACAGTTTTTGGAAAATTGATTAATGATATCTACAGCTCACGCAATATCAGACAGAATTTTTAGACATGAAACAGTTCTATTTCAGGAATTAATAAATTGTCTAGTTGTCCATGCCTGCCGTAAGAGAAAATGATCAAGAAATGACAGCTTGAGATTGAGAAATAAAGTAATCGGGGTTATATATCTCGGTGCCTATTCTTGCGAAGTATAGGGTATATATACTGCGTTTTAGTTAACAATAGATACTTGACGATCACAGACGATGACGTTAGCAAAACTCAGTGTCGGGTTAGACAAAATGTTATCGATTATTTTCTGGTAGATCTGGTATTTAAATGAACGAGTATATCTCGCAGTTGTCATCTTGCCTGGTTTTTATTATTATTTATTTTTTATTTCAGTTGCTTATTTAAAAATTATGCGTCAGGTGGGAGCTCACGAAACTCTCAAGAGCTCATATGAAACAAAATACACCCCAGTACCCTAAAATGCGGAAAACCCAGTTTAACTGTTCATGGTGTCGCCCCAAAATAGGGAAATACAGTTTGATGGTTACACTGAACGAAAAATTTTATGCCTCCTAATCACATCCCGGTGTCAGAGTGGTAGCAATTGGATTTATTTCCGTTATTATTATAATTTTTTATTAATCATGCCAATAAATTTAGAAATATAGGGAAACATTAACAGACCTCGAACGTATGAGTACGTTTTCGTTAATGTAATACCCAATGTATCGCAATTATTGATTACCAATTTATGTAAAACAAGTATGGAACTCGTGTTACTACACTGGCGTGCAAACATTAAGGATGAGACGGTTTTTCGAATGTAATGTCGTGCAGAAGTGCTCCACATCGACTCAAATCATACCATAAGATCCCTAAGATGTAAGAATATGGGACAAGTGAGCAAAACCGTTCAAACAAGGAATCCAAAGGATACAAAGGCACTTTATTGAAAAGGTAGCTTCGAGCACAACTGGACAGAAGACAGAAACGCCCATGTGACAGGCGGATGCCAAGAAAAACCCAGTCTTTAGTAGGGGATATGATCACCCTTGACTGAGTTGCAGGATTTACAACGTCTGTCCATGCCGAGGACGTGGTTGTCAAGAAGTTGTTGAGGCATTGCGGCCCATTCCTCTTGTAGCGCCAACCGCAGCTGCAGAATCGTTGCTGGAGGCTGGTGACGGGCTGCCAAGCGTCTCCCGAGAAGGTCCCACATGTGTTTGATTGGATTTAGGTCCGGGGACCTTGCGGGCCAATCCATGCGTTGAATATCTTCACTCTCCAACAGCTCTGCGACAGCCACTGTACGATGAGGTGTAGCATTGTCGTCCATGAAGAGGAACTCAGGATCCACAGCACTTCTAAACAGATGCACGTGAGGCAGGAGAACCTCGGTACAATAGTGGACACCAGTGACTGAACCTCCTTGGAAGATGTGGAGGTCAGTATGGTTACCAAGCATGATACCGCCCCAAACGAGAACACGCCCACCTCCAAACCGGTCCCTTTTGATGATGTTGGAGGTGTGATTGCGTGTTCCCTGCTCTCTCCAGATGTGTATACGTCCAGAATCGCTCATCAGACTAAATTGGCTCTCATCCGTAAAGAGAACTCGACCCCATTGCTGATGTGTCCAGTTCTTGTGTTCCTGGCACCACAGAAACCGCCGTCTCCGATGAGCAGGCGTTAATGGCACACGCCGTACTGGTCGTCGTGCAAATAGACCACCTTTGTGCAGCCTTCTGGCCATGGTAAAATGTGATAACGGACATCCAGTTGTCTGTTGCATGTGCCTTGCGATTTTTCCCGCTGTCTGTCTCTTCTCGCCTGTAGGACAATATACCGGTAGTCCTCCACCGTGGTTGCTCGTGGATGACCACTGCTAAACTCTCGGACAGCTGTTCCTGTCGTTTGAAATGCTCTCCAAGCTGCTGAAACAATGCTGTGAGTGATCCCGAACTCCTCGGCCACACTAGTCACGCTTCGACCTTCTTCCAACTTCCTAATGACGCGACCTCAGATAAAGTCATCCAGATGTAGTCTACTGGATTGCCTGTTGGCCATCTCACATGGTGGCAGCAACTCGACGTCTTTCAAAACGATGCACACCATACAATAGCTTTCACCGCCCGAGTGCTGTGCTTTATACCCTTCCGACCCCCCCCCGTCATGCTGCATATATGCGCATGCCCTACCGTACCGGACCCTAGTCGCTATCCTGAGTGGTTCTTAGGTCCGTTCTGCCTGCTCGTTATGCTAATTTCTCCTCTTCCTCCTTAATTTTTTCACACCAGTGTATTTAGCGATCGTAATTTGTCCTGTCTGTTTTATGAGCTTCTGTTTCTCTTTATCAGTAGCAACGTTGTTATCGTCCTCATATTGACAAGTTACTTTAGCAGTCTCTTGAATTAAGAATTTTGTTTTTTTCTTTTTTTAACGCATTACGCCACAATCACAATGCACAAAGACGCTGAAAAATTAGGCAGCAACTTTCAAATTGCAAGAGAATAAAAGTGATCTGAAAAAATACACTACGGAGCTTTTCCACTTGTGGGGAGCTAAAAATCCTCTGTTTGCCAGAGGTCGTAAATTAGGACCTCAAGGGTTCGAGGTCTGGGACCATCCTGTCTTTAAAAGAAAGAGAGAGTAGAAGAAAAAAAACTAGAAGCAAGCGTGTCGGCCATAACACAGATAAAAAGAGTAAATCCTTTCTAAGAAAAAGAAACAGTTCTACATCTGTGGCGAACAGAAAAGGTTATTCCATAATTACAAATAAATTAACAAACGCGGGGCAGTGGCGACGCTAGCCGCTCAGAACTGGGTGGGCCATTAAGGCGCGGGGGGGGGGCTAAACATGATGGGAGAGGATGCACACATTTTGAAGTGTTTGGCAGAAATTTTGGCAAAAATTCTGTTCATGTGCACTTTACTTGATGCTGATAATGTTATCCCTAGTCAAAAAAAGTTTTCAAGTGAATACGGTACGTAGTACTTTTTCAAACGTATGTAGTATGGGAACCACAGATACGAATCTCTATGGCACGTTACTATTTCTTCGCAATTTTAGCTTACTTAGGTCTTTTCTCTCTCTCTCTGATAGTTTTAAACTATAATTCCAAAATGCGTGTTTCTGCTGCTCTCTTAGAAATTGGACGGGTTTATGTCAGTGACACGAACATTAAATTTTCTCGCAGGTCATATTTAGTTTCCACGCAACAGAAAAAGTATCATATTACCTTCACTGAAAATAACTGGAGATTTTGCATGCACATGTAAAATTCTCCTAACACTTTTTTGTCAACATCATTTTTCATCCTGCGGCGAATGGCAAGTTTATACTTCTTTTTATTATTATTGGAGGTTTAACAACCACCGTGAGCAACTCAGTGGGCTATAAGCAGTCACCCGTCCCTAATTTGGGGCCACTGGTTCCAGGGAAGGGAGAGAGTCAGCGCTGTAAGACAAACACAACATCCATGCCTAACCGGGATTCGAATCTGGACCCATCTTGGACGAATGATCATGCATAAGCCATCGCTTAGACTACTGCGCCACCGGGGTGGCAAGTTTATACTTAACAATATCTTTACGAGGAGCAATAAATTTGTGGGATGTTGATCAGACAAAGTGTGCAAAAGGTCTGGAGCGTCAGGTCATTTGTAGTAACCCCCTACAAACAAAATCTAAAAAGGAGACTTCATTTCATTGCCGGCATGATACATCTGAAAACAAAGCACAATAGAACTTTGTATACATACATACATACTCACCAGAATTTAAAAAAAAAAAAAAAAAAAAATACAAGATCTTCAAAATTAGCCAAAGAAATTTCTCCGTGATCTGTCGTCTAGAGCAAAAGCATTGGCAGCAATCTCCCCCCCCCCAATTATTTCGGTGTTGCATCGACTTTAGGAAATGATTCAGATGATGACACAAAACACAAAACGCAGGAAAATCTCGCAAACACTGTAAAACCTTTAGATGTTAAATTTTATGATAATCGCCAAATTCTTTGGGGGGGGTGCATTCTGTGGAAGCTCAACTTCCTCTTGTCTGATTTGATTAAATATAATCAAAAACTGACATGGAAGTTGAACACAGCGTTGTGAGACATCGAAATATAAACATTGTTCATGAACTAATCATGCTTTTTTAAAATAAAGAATTCCTTTCCTTCAAAACATGAGTTCAACAACACGTGTCCACATGCTGGGGGTGATGGGTTGGATCGTTTCTTGCGTGCGGGAGGAATGCCGTTCTTCTGCTGGTACCAAGTCTCCGCACAGCTGAGGCCACGTCACAGTGTGCTTCGCCGATTGCGCAGTCACGTGGCAATGCACTGGCCATGTACCATTTTTAAAAATGATTTTCTCGGCGCTCAGACAAAAGCGCAAGGGTTTTTTTTTTGTTTTGTTTTTTTTCATAGATTAAACCTTTCTTTGCAAAGAACAATAACTGCAGCTTTCTAGGTGCTGTACTACATTGCCTTTTTAAGCATTGACGAAAGGCTCTCTCATTGCTCATAACTCAAAAACTAAAGCAGATAGAAGCACATGCAGTGCACCAATGGATTCCTCGGTAAAAATTAAGAAAGAATGATTATTTATGTGTTTCTTTTTATTCCAAATAACGGAGATATTTGCATTTTTACGTAAAATATGTCCGCCATGCACCAAAATTCAAAAACGTATATCTTCTAACCTATCGGAAATAAAAAATTGAAACTTTCAAGGTTTTTGTAAGTTGGGAGCAGCTACCCATTAAAAAAATCGTAAGAATCGGACATGTGTTGGTGGAAAATTAATTCAAAATCTGACGATTCCGTGTGGAATGACCCTACAAATGATTTCTGAATTTGTAGTATTAATCAAAAAATTAGATTACACAACTTTAAAACTAATTCAGCAAATCTGATTTGCATAGAAATTATACATATTTACAACAATGATATTATAAATTTGAAACAAAGCTAAGGGACTTGGATGTTTCACCCTCAAAGGTTCTAAACTGACTGAACTGACAGTGAAGTTGAGTTCTACTTGAAGTGGATGATGCAACATCTGATTGTATTGCATCATCTAACCCTGAAAAGTCCTTCAAATGGACATATCAGACTGCCATGAATGATGGCATGTTAGTTTATGATTGCATCACTTTTCTAAAACCCTTAAAACTGGGCAAGGACATTATATTTTAGCAAAAAAGACCCACAACATGAATGCAAATAAGAATTTGTTTGGAACAGTTTTTGGAAACAAATGGGGGGAGGGGTATTGCAGTTACATAGTAACAATGACTGGCCTTATTACTTTGTGAAACAATTATATACATTTGTAATGTATTAAAGTAAACATATTTATTAAATGCATGTATTACTAACTACTTCATGTTAGATTAAATGCTAAAAGTATGCCCATATTGCATACCATGAAGGGCAAATTTGCATTATCATTATTTCGGAAACTATTGTGAAACACAAAACAAAACTTAGAGAATATTTAGATATGCAACAGAAGATAGCCCTCAGAAAAAATAAGGTGTTTATCTGCTACCCGTTTTGATTTATTGCATCCCATAAACAAAAATTTTGGCAATGTTGCAGTGATTAAATATTTTCTGATTAAAAAAGGGAAACTTAACACAAGTTGAAATATGCTTTAACATTCTTAGCAACATATGAGGATTGCCTGAAAAAATATTCACTTTAAGTACCCTTCTGGCATAAAAATGCTGACAAAAAGTGGTGAAATTGACACAGTGACCTTCAATTTTGACCCCCTACCACCTGACGAATTATTATGCCATGGAAATGAGGGTATTACATATGAATGTACAGGTTATTACCTCTATTTAGGCACCCATTAAGTGTCATTATCTCCACAATTATTCAATTTGTGTTCATTAACAATAAACCTTATTTTAGCTCATTTTGGGGGGTTTGAGGACCCACATATCCAAAGGGATTGGGAAAATAAATCCCAAACTTTGTTTTCAGGGTATTTTTATGTTGTACTGTAACATATAAAAACATGAGGAAAATCAAAAAACCTAAAAGTACATTTTTTTTTTTTTTTTAATCTGGTGATTTCATGTGGAATGACCTGAAAATGAGAAGGTACAAGTTTAATTCCCACTCCTACAAGATACTATTTTCAAATTTTCTGAGGAATTGGCCACTGAGTATGAAAAATCTTATCTCTTTGGGTTGATTTACATTTTTGAGAAATTCTCCAACAGCCTGCCTGAAAAAATTATTTCCTTCAGATTTTCGGATTGTTCAAAGACCTACTCCATATTAAAACATTTGCACTTCAGTCATATCAGACAATTCTAGAACTGAAACTAATGCCACATACAATTTCAAACAGTAAATCAGAAAACACTAAATACAGACAAGAAACTTGAAAATGCATTTGAAAGAAACATTCACACATAGTGACAAAGGAAGAGTAAACTGGAAAACATGATGCAGAGCAGAATTATAGTTTACCTGATTCAACTTAAGTTTTATTTCACTCCAGAAATTACCTTTTTTCATTCCCATATGATTTCTGAGCAACTTTGGCATGAAGAATTACAAGGACCATGTCGCCCCTTTCTCTTAGGTATTTTTTCATTGATTCTCTAGAAGAAAGGAAAAACACATTAAACCAAACCATAACATTAAAAATAAATTTCATTAGGATATGTATACAAGAATTATTACATGTACTTTAGTTGGGAAAGTACTGAATCAGCCTAAAATACTAAAAACAGCATATGCACAAATACACACGCACACATTAGCACTTAACTACACTTCACATGCTTTCCTTTTATATCAAAAATAAATTATGCATTCACAATCATTAATACCATTTCCTTCAAACTAGTTAACTTTTTTTTATGGGATTTATCTAGGTAAATACTTAAAATTTCTGCAAATTTTCGGAGAACTCCTCTTCTTCGTCAGGCAGTCTTTCGTTCAATCTCCGTCACAGTCTTTGGTTACGGTTAACCTTGACCGTTACGGTGATTCTGCAAAATGTCTTGCCAGATGTTAGGCAGCGAAAATCCCTTACAGTCATTAATGATGAAGTTCTGGTATTTTCCAATTTCAAGTCCCTCTTTCAATTTTCGCTTCAGGAAGTTGGATTCATGTCCAATGACAGTCAAAGAGTCCCAGTCCATGCGGTGTCCTGCTTCTTTAACGTGTCTGTCTAATCCTCTCTTGTTTAAACAATTTTTCATTGCTGCCTTGTGCTCCACGGTGCGAGTTCCCAGCCTACGACCTGTTAGTTGTAGGCTGGAAACTCGCATCGCAGTTTCCAGCCTAAACTCGCATTGCGGAGCACAAGGCAGCAATAAAAAATTGTTTAAACAAGAGAGGATTAGACAGACACGTTAGAGAAACAGGACACCACATGGACTGGGACTCTTTGACTGTCATTGGACATGAATCCAACTTCCTAAAGCAAAAATTGAAAGAGGGACTTGAAATTAGAAAATACCAGAACTTCATCATTAATAACTGTAAGGGATTTTCGCTGCCTAACATCTGGCAAGACATTTTGCAGAATCACCATAACCGTCAAGGTTAACCATAACCGAAGACCGTGACGGAGATTGAACGAAAGACTGCCTGATGAAGGAGAGGAGTTCTCTCTGAAAATTTTCAGAAATTTTAAGTATTTACCTAGATAAATCCAATAAAAAAGTTGACTCGTTTGAATATAATAATCCATGAAGTCACATAACAAAGATGAATACCATTTCCTGTTGACAGCACTTCATGTATGTTCATCTGTTTTCACTCTTTGTCAGAATTACAAACATTTCCTGGACTTCAATGAATTGAATTACTCCCTCCACACAGAACATAATATTTCCACAATTCCTGATTATAACTGAAATAACTGTTTTTTTCAAATTTTACAAAAATCTGTCTGCATTACAACAACTCTTATGTGGCCACTTCTCTAAAAATTGAAGAAAGAAGCAAGCAAGACTACTGTAATGAACAAAGTCAATAACATTTAGTTACGGCCACGAAGTTACTGAGATAGTGTCAAAAATGTCTCCATTTTTAATGACAGTACTTCTAACTGTAACAACAATAAAAGAGTTGTGAATTCGACCTATAGACAACATCAGTGACATGAAAACAAGAAAATTTCTCAACAGGGTGATTCATAAAATTGACAAACTTAAGGTGCGTATAGAGGGGTTGGAATATAGCAACTTTCGAATAGGAACTTGTGTTCTCCAGAGTAATTCTGAGGAGTCAGTAGAAGCCTTTAAATGTAAAAAAAAAAAGAGAGAGAGAGAGAGAGACTACATTGCGGACAACATACCAATGAAAAATAATCTTAATTTGCACAAAATTTTATAAGTAAACAAAGATTACATGAACTTACTAAATGTATTAGGTGCTTGAAACAATTCCTGCTGTTGCCCAATAGAATGCAGCAGTGGTGTGCTGTGACTCGGGCCACATGTGACCTCCCTTGTTCACGCACGTACCGTCTGTAGTCTGGGAGAAGCAGTGTGTGACACGCGATCAGAGGGCACAGAACACGAGTTTGTATCGCATTCACGATGTCTAGTTTCGTACCAAAAAAAGGAGCATTTGCCGAAAGCATTACTCTTCTGCTTTCATCTCAAGAAATCTGCAACGGAAAATCATCGTTTGCTAGTGCAGGCATATGGGGAACAGGCCCTAATGGAAACAATATGCAGAAAGTGCTCCGGATGCTTCAAAGCCAACGAATATGATGTGAAGGACAAAAAGCACCCTGGGCATCCAAAAAGTTCAAAGATGGCGCATTGGAGGCCTTATTAGACGAGGATTCATGTCAAACGCTCCACGAGTTGTCTGAAACACTACGGGTCGATGAGTCAACGGTTAGCAAACGTTTAAAGGCAATGGGAATGACCTAGAAGCTCAGAAACTGGATCCCACATGACAAGGTTTTTCTTCTCCACGACAACGCTAGACCTCATGTCGCCAAATCCGTGAAGGAACTCTGGGAGGCACTTGGCTGGGACTTCTTAACCCACCCGCCTTATTCCCCGGACATTGCTCCCTGGGACTTCCGTTTGTTCTGGTTGCTACAACATGGCTTGTCAGAGAAGCACTTCTTTTCTGTCTCGGATATCCAAAAATGGCTCGATGAATGGTTCGCCTCGAAAGAACCTGCATTTTTCTACCGCGGAATCCATTTGTTACCCCAACGGTGGGAAAGAGTTGTAGCTACCAACGGACACTACTTTGAATAGACTATCCTGTACCATTCTGTGGCAACACACAGGTGTTTGTGTGGCAAAAAACAGCAGGAATTAATTCAAGCACCTAATATTACACATGGGGCAACCACCAACATGCAACACAGACATTGCATCATCAAAGTAAACTCTGGCACACTCTCTCGAATATCCCAGACGTCTCCCGGACCACATCACACGCCGCAAACATTCTAACTAAAAATGTTTCTGGGTTGTAAACCGGTGTCCTGTAAACAAGGTTTTTGATACAGCCCCAAAGGAAGTAATCAAGAGGCATCAAGTCAGGAGAGCAGGCTGGCCATGCAGCCAGACTTCTTCCAATCCAACATCTGGGATATGCGAGATTCAGAAATTCCAGAACATTGCGTGTAAAGTGTGCTGGTGCTCCATCATGTTGCATCCGCATTTGCTGATGCATGATAAGTGGCATGTGTTCTAACAGCTCGGGAATAGTTTCTTCCAAAAAGATTCAGTAAATCCGCCCATTCAAAAGTGGTAGCAGAAGGTAAGGCCCAATCAAGTGATACCTGCCCACGCATTCACTGTACTGTAAATCTCTCTTGGCAGTGGTGTACGAATGTAACACTGGGATTATGTTTCACCCAAACATGGCTGCAATGGCTGCTGAAGAAGCCGTCTCTGGTAAATGATAATTTATCCGTGAACAAAGCTCTGCTCACAAAATAGGGCATGTTCTGATAACACTGCAAAATCCATTGGCAAAATTGCACCCATCATGGGAAATCCTCCACAGACAATCCATGCACTTTCTATGGATGATAGCCTGGGTGAAAGCTAGGAAGCATTGTCAGGACTGATTTTTTTTTCTCACCATGTATATTACAGTATGCATTTTAAAAGAATGAATTCATTTTCCTGTGCTTTTGTAAGGTTACAGTGAAAATGAGTAATATGAAAAAGCTTGCATAACGGAAAAAGTACCTCAGGAGCACTGTTACTTGAACAATGCACAATTATTTAAATACCTGACTTGTATGTCAAGAAGTATTATGTTTTAGAAGTCAAGATGAGATGAGTATACCCCTTCTGAATTACAATAATGCTGGCAGATGCATGAGGAAATGTCTTAAATCAGATTACAAACAAAACAAAATTCCATTATTCATCAATATTATACTTCTGGTGATAGGCAACATGGAAATTTTAAAATACTGATCCTTATTTATTACTTGAGAGAATATTTGAGTTATTAATACATCCCTGTTATTAGACATATAACTGTGAAAAACTTTTAATTTGACCACCGCAGTCAACAGTTTATCAACAATTTAAAGATTAATTTCAGGGTTCATACTGACTTACAGAAAATAAAGTCCAGGACTTTTCCAAGAGTTCATAAAGTTCCAGAAGCTTACATTTTTGCTGGAATCATAGTGCTTTGTTTTACATTTTGCAAATTGGGATGAAATTTACAATGCATTTAGAACTCTTATGGAATTATATGGGTTCCACTGTTACAGTGTTCTTCAAATTGAGTGCTACATCTGTAATGAAAAGGCAACATTATCCCGTATGAAAATTGCTCTGAATAAAATTTATATGAAGCAATCTTGAACTTAGCACAATGGTAATAATAAAAAATAGTTTTTCAATGGCACTGAAGTTTCCCTATTCTATAGTCACCCATTCCCATACACATTAGCAGCAGGAAGGCCAGATATCAATCTTCTTCAGTGAGGAAAGTGCATGCTAGAAAGAACAGCTATCTTGGCTCACTGGAAGGGTTTCCACATGCTGTTCTGACTCCACCTGAACACACAACTGCTATACCACAAACCAAGGCACTCAAACATCTTGCATTGCAGCATCATGAGATGAAGGAAATGACATCTTGTCTCTACACTCTATGGAAGGAAATGCCATTGTGAGCAAACGCCGTGGAGAGCTAGAACAAAGTGATGAAATCAACCCGAACATGCTGCCAATTTTTTTTTCATTGCAAGAAAAAATTCCAGGACTATTCCACGATCTTTCCCAAAAATATGAAAAATCAAAGACTGGAGATTCCAGGGGGCCATGCAAACCCTGTATTTACATGCAGATTTGCTGCCACAGACATGCAACATAAAATTTATATCTCAGAACATTTAAGAATTCCCTATGTGCACTGATGTGCAAATATTAGGGGAACTGCATATTTTTATGTAACTTGCTCTGTATCTTTTCTGACATCAATTTGCATTTAAAAAAAAACAGCGCAAATGTAGTAGACATAAAAACACACACTGTTGGAAAGAGACAACATACACAATTTCTCACCCTAAACTTCAACCCAGCCATTTAGCAATTAAAGATCAGCCACCAAATCACTCAGTCACCAGGTGAAAGAGTAAGTAAAACAGCATTTTCTTGTACCATGAGTCACATATTGGAACAGAAATTTCTCTCAAAAGTTTATTTTACAGAACTAATGTAATACTGCATCTTCAGAATCAAATACAGTTAAGGTAATAATACTATGAAGTTTTTCAGAACATACAAGAAATGTTTTTAATATTTCAATGAAAAATGACATGAGTTACCTTGTGAGTCGCTGATCTTTTCTCCTGAAATAAAAAAACTTATTTCAAAATAAAATAATTACAAACAGCGACACATAAAAATCATAATTACAACAGTGATAATGGAACTACCTGGAAAAGATAATTATACAAACTATTGATTAAAGTATTTTTTAGCATGCCACTTTAAGACCACTAATAACCTATTAATAAGTTTTGAGACACACGAGGTAGGATTACAGAGCAGAAAATATACATGAATGAGCAAGTTGTTACATGGTTTCAACAAAAAAGGGCCAGGTGCAGTCATACAGAGTGACAAACAAATGAAAACCATGAAATTTAACAATTTATCAAATACTTTTAAAGTCAACAATTAGCTTAGGACCAGTGTTGCCAACTCATTCATTCTAAAAATCTCCAAATCAGCTACAAAAAGTCTCCTAAAGTGAAAGTCCCTAAAATTATTTTAATCATGTTAAATTTTTCTACTTATCTGTGCATCATTTGAAATTTAATGATGCATCATTTATTTTATTTGATACTTTAAATTAATAACGAAAAAAGAAGTGAATGTGACACCACTGTTACCTAACATGGCTTCAATACTATACTTAGAATAAGAGGATACAGTAACATTTTTTAATGGCTAAGACTAGCTAAAAAAAACTTGGTATGCATGAAAATGTAGTGGACTAATAGATTATGGTGCTGAAGATTATAATCACTTACAAAAATCAAACCATGTTTTCTTTTCTTTTATTTGTTACTGATATTTTGATTTAGATAAAATATAATTTTTATTTTAATGATACAATATTTCTGTGAATGGAAACACTGAAGTATAAGTCCCACCACTATTGCATTCACAGATAAGGATTCCAAGCAAACTCAGCAGGTACAAACAAGCTTCCCATGCCAGATAAAAACAATGATGAGAAGAAAAGGGGAATGCATTCTACAAGTGTTTCGATTTCTAATTATGAGTATTAGAACTATGGAAAGTGAAAAAAAAAATTATCCTGATTTAAAAAAAAACGTATTTTAAATGCTTGAAATTGCAAATATAAAAAGTCCCTGAAATCATTAAAAGCATAATTAAATCTACTAAAAAAAGTTGCTAATCTCAAAATATTTTTGTTGCTAAATTCCAATCCATAATTCCCTAAATTTAGGGTCATTCCACATCAACTCATCCAATTTTTTTGGGAAATGTAACCCACCAACTCAGATTTTGATGAAATTTGGCATGCAGGTATACTTCACCAAGATATAGAAAATGACCAGATTTTAACTTCCTACACCTCATAGTTTCCGAGATACAGTGTTCCAAAGTTTCACTGAACACCAATCACCCACGTAGAGTGCCGAAGTACCACTTTTTTACAAAATGCTGCATAACTGTAGTGCTATTTAGTTTAGAAGAAAGAAATTTTGTACTCTTATGCAAAAGAGCTTCCAGAATATGAAACCATTTCAAATTTCATTGAAAAAACTGAATAAATAAATGAAATATAGTGGTAAAGTGAAAATTTAAGAAAAAAACTTGCTATTCTATATTAGGCTCTACAGCAAATAGCAGAGGTATGAGGGAGCTCTTTTTTAATGTATATTGGTCTTTGATATATACTGTCACATAACAAGAAAAAAAAATAGTGGCTTTCAGCTTGCTTTTGGAGATATGTGCAAATATCTGAAATGCGTGCGATGTCCCACTTCATCAATTCAACCACTTTTTTTTTTTTTTTAATTATAATTCATCTCTAACATTCAAGAAATTTCACAAGGAGATAAAACTAACAAGGAAACAAAAATATAAAAAATTATGTTTTCTTACACCACATAGTTTCAGAGATACCAAATTAACAAGTTTGATGATATGAGTTCAGCTGCACCCCACAACAAGTGTGGTGAGGTTTCAAAGTTTTTCAGTCATTTCAAAATATCTGTTATTCTCTTATTGCAGATTGCAAAAATTCTTGAAAAAAAATTAGTCTGACAAATCTCCCTAAAACAGAATTTTGGAAATTTAACACCCCCCCCCCCCAAATTAAACGTTTCCACGAAAGAAAAACAGTTTTTACATGTGCATGACTGGATAATATACTAAAGTAAGCTTGCAATGGATTGGCACTAGGAAATAATTGCAACTTGTCAGAGTGCACTTTTTAAAAGAAAATGTGGCATAGGGCAAAGGATACAGCATGATTCTTAAGGTCATGAGAATTTGTTTTGACTTCATCCCAGGTCCTGTGCTCTACTGACCACCAGTTCAAATGGGGTAAGTTTTATGACATCGTAAAACTCCCCGTGCTGAGATGAGGGTCAAATGAAAAAGATTTCTCTTTTCTCACCTCACTCTCCTAGGGATGCCTTCCAGCTAACGAGAAATAAGGTTTCGGTCCCTCATTCCCAGTTAAGAAAACAATGGTTCAGATGCTCATGCTGATTTCACTGTGGGCAGGCTATCCAGAAGTCTCTTACATTTTGCTGTGAAATATATTGCTTCCAATATTTTCTTTTTGTGTATTGCCTGCTCTGTGTTAATCTGACTTTGGGACAAGTTTGTCAACCTCAATCATGGAAAAAGATAATGGACCAGTGTAGTGTTGGATTACTTACTAATACAGAATGCAATAAATCAAGTTATGTGAAGACAAAGGGGTTTCTTAGTAGTGAAGAATTTTCTGTTGCTCACAAGGAACTTATTTCTTTAAGACCTAATATTCCACATAAAGATATAATCTTAGTATGTTTACATCACAAATGTTATTATCTGAAGAAATATGAAACCTACCAAGTAACTTATTGCAACCCTTTTGGTGACCATGATGTGAAAAAACCTGTTGAAGAGGTCCCTGCATCAAGTCAGTATACAAATAGCCCAACAGCTACAATCTAAAAACATCAGTGTATGCCCAGGTCAAAAATTATGTCCTCAGTGTCATGGGAAAGCATCTAAATTAGGACAACCTTAGAAGATGAAGTTTTAAGTGAGACTGATGATAGTGAAATGGTCCCTGATGATTTTATTATTAAAGAATGTGCTTCTAAAGAAGTAAATGAAAGCTTATCTGATTTAGAATTGTCACCGTTAAAATTACATTCCTTGCCATCCCATAGTAAACCAGCATATAAAAAAAGAAAACTTCTTCAAGCAAAGTTAGCTATGCAGAGTAAAATATCTTGTGTTCTGGAGTATGGCTTTACAGCTCAGTCTTTTACTAGGGACAGTGATGATGAACAATCCATAGATGAATTAAAACTAAAAGCTCATGATCTGGATGAGCTTGTTCCTTTAATAAAAGAAAAGATACAAAAAAAGATGAACTTGTTCCTTTAATAAAAGAAAAGATACAAAAAAAAAAAAAATAAAAAAAAAATCAGATATTAACAATGGCTCCCCCATCATGGTCCAGAAAAAAAGTAGCACAACAGCTTGAAATTTCAGAATACACAGTACATCAGGCAAGAAAATTAGCAAAAGGTAAAGGCATTATATCAGTTCCCAAACCCAGTCATGGTAAGAAACTTTCACAAGATGCCATAAAACAGATCAAAGAATTTTATGAAGATAACTATTCTAGGTAAATGCCAGGAATGAAGGACAAAGTAAGTGGTGCTAGAAATGTCCATGCTCAGAAAAGACTTATTCTGTGCAATTTGAAAGAATTATATCAACAATTTAAGCAAAGACATACTAATGAAAAAGTAGGATTTTCTAAATTTCGTGCTCTTCATCCAAAATGGTGCATTCTTGCAGGCTCCTCTGGAACCCATTCTGTATGTGTGTGCAACTAACTATACATCAAAATATCTAACTTTTGATTAGTGCAGCACGCTTTGAAGAATCACATCAGGACTTTGTCAATAGTCTTGTCTGCAGCAGTAAGGATTCAAAGTGCATGCTTTGGTGTTGTTCAGTGTCCAAAAAATACAAATCTGAATCAGTTATTGTTGTAGAAGTTGTGATCCCACTGATGAAATCGAATATCACCAGTGGTTGTCTACAGACAGAATGGAGCTTCAAAAGTTTTCTTCTTCAGTTGAGGAATTCATTGAATTATTTGTGCCAAAAATTGAGAAGCTCATTCTGCATTCATACATTACCAAAGCACACTCTTCATTTTTCAGTAAGTTGAATGGAACGATTGATCCAGAATCTACCATTATACTGATGGACATCAGTGAAAATTATGCATTTGTAGTTCAGGAAGAAGCACAATGGTATCATTGGACTCGCCATGCATGCACAGTTCACCCTGTTGTTATTTACTGTAAAAAAAACTTGTGACTCTTTGACCTCTGCATTAATTCACTGTTTCATTTCTGATGATCGTGATCATGATGTTGCAATGGTGTACAAGATTCAGAGTGAAATAATAACTTTCTTTAAAAAGAACTACCAACAGGTAAAAGAAGTACATTATTTTACTGATGGTTGTGTTGCTCAGTACAAAAACTATAAATCTATGTCATCACGTTAACGATTTTGCAGTGACAGCTTCATGGTCTTTCTTTGCCACCAGCAACGGGAAGTCTCCTTGTGATAGCATAGGTGGAACTGTCAAACCAATCACTGCAAAAGCAAGTCTCCAACGTCTACTGAAAGAGCAAATAACCACTCCACAGGAGATGTTTGACTTAACTGTTGTAAAAATATCATGAAAATAGAGTTTCATTTTGAAAAGTGATATGAATGCTGTGCGTAATGAGTGTCAAAGTAAGATTTTCTCATGTTCAAACAATACCTGATACACGGAGTTTCCACAGCTTTATTCCATTATCAACATCTAAAATAGCAACCAAGAGAACAAGTTTGGATGAAAATTATTTTATGATTTTGGCTGTAAAAATCTAGGAATACAAAGGCAGTTACATACACATTGTTATGTAGCATGTGTATATGATTCTAATTGGTTTCTAGGAATAATAGAGAAAATCAATTATGAAGAAAGTGATGCATCTGTAAAATTTATGCACCCAAACGGCCCTGCAGTTTCTTTTTACTGGCCTTCATTTAAACATGAGTGCAATATTCCATTTGGACACATTTTATATTTAATTGACGCTCCCATGACAACAAGTTCTGGTAGAACATATGTGTTTTTCAAATTGGACATGAAAATCTGTCAAACTAAGTGGCTGACTCCATCCTCAAGAGTTGATAATGGCATATTAAAAACATCAATGTAAATATTTGTGAACAGTGCAAAACTACTTGCTTGTGTTTCTTTTTTTCAAGTCAAAACAAATTATTAAAAAATAGATCTATGTACCATAGGTGAGTATGACTCAGCAGTTTGTTGCATATGCTCACCTAACTTGTTGTGGGGTACAATTGAACTAGCCATTTTGACAAATTTGTTAATATGGCATTTCTGAAACTATATGGTGTAAGAAAACATATTTTTTTATATTTTTGTGTCCTTATTAGTTATATCTCCTTGTGAAATTTCTTGAATGTCAGAAATGAATTATAATTAACAAAAAAAAGTGGTTGAATTGACGAAGTGGGACATCGCACGCATTTCAGATATTTGCACATATCTCCAAAAGCAAGCTGAAAGCCACTATTTTTTTTTCTTGTTATGTGACAGTATATGTCAAAGACCAATATGCACTAAAAAAGAGCTCCCTCATACCTCTGCTATTTGCTGTAGAGCCTAATATAGAATAGCAAGTTTTTTTCTTAAATTTTCACTTTACCACTATATTTCATTTATTTATTCAGTGTTTTCAATGAAATTTAAAATTATTTCTTATTCTGGAAGCTCTTTTGCATAAGGGTACAAAATTTCTTTCTTCTAAACAAAATAGCACTACAGTTATGCAGCATTTTGTGAAAAGTGGTACTCCGTCGCTCTACATGCGAGAATGATGTTCAGTGAAACTTTAGAGCATTGTATCTCAGAAACTATTAGGTGTACGATGTTAAAATTTGGTGATTTTCTATATCTTGGTGAAGTATGCTACCATGCCAAATTTCATCAAAATCTGAGATGGTGGGTTACAGGGCCTGGATGAAGTGACGTGGAATGACCCTTTAGCAACTTTTCCCTCAAGCTGGCAACACTCTTAGGACCAACACACAAACAACTGGTGCTCAGTTGACCGAGTGTTGTAGCAAGTGCACTTCCATTTTGTATACTTTATACAAAGCTTATATGTATCCATACGGAAGCTATCAAGTCTAAAATACAGATGGTAGAAAAGAAAAGCAATTGTTACATAGAAATACCCTCTCCACTCCAACCGTCTCCTACCAAATTAGACTAATACAACACAGGAAATGGAATGAGATTCTTGTCCTCCCAAAATCATTTGTACTTCATAATTTTTCCTCTCCTTTTCAATCATTTACATGAAAATTCGCTTTACCGACGATTTTGCTGCTGAAAAATAAATCGTTAAAGAAAGTGATAATTTAGAGACAGGTTTTGCAAGTGATCTCCAGTAATACTTAAAAGTTACTCCAGCATGAAGTGTCATTTTCATTCTGAAACTATGTACAATAAGATTACACAACTTCACACTGCAGAAATGAATGTTGGAATAACTTAAGTTTGCAGTTCAGACTGCAAATACATGCCTGCTGTAGCAGGCAAACTGGATTCTAAACATGACATATTTAAATACCTTAAATTTACTGTTTAGAGAGGTGGAAAAATTAACTTGAAGATATCCATGCTGCACGGTGACAGGGGCATTTGTCTGACTATTGTGCACCTTGGAGGCTGAATGGCTCCATTCACTAAAGTGCAATTAAGCCAGTCCCTTTATATGCAGCCGAAATGTGGAATGTCATCCATAAGTATAAAAAGTTCATCCATATCAAGAAAATTCCAATAGTTGCAGACCTCCAGAATTCGGCAGTTAACATAAAACAATTAGAGGAAATAGCTAAATTTAACATGAAATAAAAGACAGGACAAATGGATTGCATCCAAAGAGATAATCACTAATATAATACAGCAGAAAAAAAGCAATTAACCGATAAAAATCCACTACCCATCAGAGCTGAAAATCAAATGAAGTTATTATTTTTTCCAGATCCATATAATAGAAAAATGAAACTAGAAACCAATGAAATTTTTTTCAAGGAAACACAGATGAGATAACAAAGTCAAAAAGCAGTAGAGTAGAAGCAATTAATACTCAGAAAGAACAGTTACAACAAGTTTCCATATAGTAGAACTAGTGGGACTCACAGAAACACACAAACCAAGATCAACCAATAAGACAAATGGACACTGTAAAGGGAAGTCCACTTCATGCAGCAGAATATTTACTAATAATAAAACAAGAACTGGATTATAGTGCAGAGTCAGTAAAGAGTTCATCAGAAACAGTTAAAAACAAAACAAAAGCTGCATCACTAAATGAATATACAAAAGTTATTAGTCAATATCTCCAAGATAACAAGGATAAATAACTTCTTTGAAGGAAAAATATTTAAACGATTTCCTCATAAAACAGGGATTTCAACATAAATTTCCATTTCTTCTGAATATTTATACTGTAAATCTGTTCTTTTAGAATTTAATGGTATAAAATGGCAGAGACAAAAGAACTTTTCATGGATCAGCATTTCTGCCAAAATTAGCAAAATCTTACTTATTAACTAATCTGAACGAAAAAAAATTTACAAGAAAATACACTGAAGCTGGAACTCCATATAAAATACATGGCTGGTATATATAATTCAAGACTATAGACTACACAAGATATTTTGGATAAGTTCAATGGATTGGATGAGAGTTGCTAAACAGGAAGAATTATATTCAGTATCTGAATATAAAAATTGTGAGACAAAGAAATTGCATAGATTATAATATTCATAATTTCAAGAAAGGAAAATCCCATGCAATGCTAAATTGAGCATTTTAACAATTTCGACACATTATTTAATAACTAGTAATCAGGAAAGTACCCTGTCATTTTGAGTAGGGACAACACCTTACTGTGAAATGTGGTAATCTTACAAAGTGCATTAAGGGTCAACAAGCTTTATGAAGTGAAGTTGAGCATTGAGCAGATGCCCTAACAAGTTACCAAAGAACCAAAATGTCACCCACACCACAACACACCAAAAAAAAGGAAGAGAATTAAGAAAGTTCCTCAAATAAATAATACTGAAGCACCAAAGCTATCAGCTGTAGTAAGCTTCCAACACAATTGCTTTAGCTTGGCAGTGAGGAATATCAGCTAGGTGGTACCCTACCCCCATTTCCCAATAATGGGTACAAGGGGGCAGAGGTAGAACAGCTTTTCACCTTTATTTGCGGAAATGTTGAGTCGCACCCTTCTAAGTACAGAAAAACGAGGGGGGGGGGGGATATACTGATAAATCATAATCTATAACTGATAATAAAAGATAGCATAAAATGAACAATTATTTTTTATGCAATGTTTCATGCAAACAGAAACAGCACTTAAAATCAATAGTAGGGGGAAGTGAAACTCATTAGGCAGATATCTCCCTTTCTTCTCCCTCTTAAGTAACTTAACTGGTTACTGCCACTCAAACTATTTGTATTCAGCTGAACCATTGGTGCTCTTAGTTGGACTTCGATGTGAATCTGACTTGATTTTAAGAAGGCATTTGTTAGAATTGCGCATCAATGTTGCAGATCATTAAAATTTAATGATATCATTAAAAATCTGACAAAAAACAACAAGATAGCTATTTTTCTGAAAACAAATCAAATTCTGAAATAATATCTGTAAAATTATCTCAGCACACTAGTGAATACGAAATCAGCCTATGTGAAAAAAGTTTTTCAAAACACCAGATATCTGAAGTGGTATGTGTCTCAAGACATTAATTTACAGTACAAGCATTAACATAAAAAGAAATAACTTCAGGCAATAGCTAGTACTTTAACTAACATTCAAAACACAAGCTGATATTGCAGTATGAGAAATTCTGACTAATCAAGAAACCAATGACCCATTCTAATGACTACAATAAATTGTTTTAAATAAATGTTACTGCTTCTGACTTCTTACTCAAAACAAAGGCAAGAGCTTCAACAGACACTCCACTGGACTGCAATCAAGTCCCACGTAGAACAGAAAATGGGAAGTTATTGTACATTTAGATCACTTAATAGTGTGAGTTGTATTTTAACAATATATTTTGACCATGTTTCTAAACAATGTACAGTACTGAATGCAACCTTTACATGAATGGACAGTGAAATTTAAAAAAAAAAAAAAAAAAAAAAAAATGGGCAGAAAAAATGGTCCTTATTTAAAATCATTTAATCAAACTTCCTTTTAAATCTTAGTGATACACACTTAAGCTCTACCTTTTTCACAAGCAGAATTTCCTATGCAGGTACTTTATGATGAAAGTCCTCATGTGTTCTTATTGATGTTTCTTAATTCAGTACCCAATTTTCTCACAGGCAGAATGAGTATTTTCATCAACTACATAAAACATAAAAATGTCAGAAAACTGCTAATTTAACACACTGCTTAGTTAGAGACTGTCATCTGATTAACAAAGGAATTAAAAAAAAAACCCTGTTTTAAGAACTGTCTGGCAGAATATCCTATTGTTTAAAATTCTTATGTAACATTAGTAATCAGAGCCTTCTAAAAAATAATAAAGCATACAGCAGGAACTAAAATAGAAATGCAAAATGTTTACTTAGCCTATCTTTTATAAGCCCATAACATTTAGCATCCCCCTCCAACTATGACATACCAGTTTCCAATACATAAAAGATTAATTAGGCAAACACTTCTGCTTAACAAAGTTTATGTATACTCAGCAGACTTTGCATAATATCAACATTTCTCATAATATCTGCAGTTTTTAAGCAAGGGATACAATAAAACAAGTCAAAGAAATTATACTGCTCTGAAAGCTCTCAAACTGCTTAAGTACAGAATTATAAACAGCACTTACTTGTTCCTGTGCCTCTCGTCTACTGGTGGAGATGGTGTAGGCATAGGACTTGGGGGAGCATGGCCACGCCCAGGTGTGATCATGGGAATGCTCAGAGTGCTATGTGGCACCAGTGAATGCTGAGTAGGTTGCTGTTCTCCATTTACTAAGGTTGAAAGAAAAGGAACAGAATGAAATAAGCTCAGTATGCATTTGTTTTCACTTCATCATTCAGAGAGAATTTTTTTTCCTTTTTAAGTGCCACAGACCACTTCTACCTAGTGACATTATGCACCAGAAGTTAAATAAAATGAAAAAGTGCACGCACACTGCACTTTATATATAAGTTCCTTTAACCCATCTAATGTTTTAATAATGGCTAAAAGTGTTGGACAATAAAATCATCTGTGTGTTCAAAGAACACTGCATGGTGAAATATATGAAATCAAAAACAATTTCGAAACATTCATGCAAATCAAATGGATCATTTTTAATTCCACCACCACTGACCCCAGATATTTTGGGCTACACACGATACAGCTTTTGGTTGTGATTTAAACTGCACAAAAAATCTTTTTAGGGCACTGATGATTAGAGATAACCATAGATATATAATCGATTTAGAATTTGAAATCAAGTTCTGCACAGATTCAAGCCCGACCTGATTTTCTGAGACTGTAGTTTCCATTGTGTGGACTCAAAAGATGTCGCTTCGATAAAACTTGGTTGGGTTTTAAAAAAATCTGTGGACACAGATTTGTAAGTATAACACTTTACATTATGCTCTTGTGTACAAGAACATCATGGTAAATTTATTAGATCATGTTAGTTAACACAGTTTCACTTAACCGAGACAAAGAAGTGGCAAACTGCATCAAACAGACTATTCTACTGAATTACTGTTAGTAAAGCAGCAGATTAATGCAGGATAAATAATGGCTTTTTGGATAAGAATAACCACTTCATTAAATAAAACTTTCTTATCACTAATATTATACAATGCTTTCAAGAAAACATTTGGCTACTTTAACCGGTACTTTTTTTCCTTTGGTTTAAGTTACTTATTATCTGAACATATTTGAAGTGCACAAAGCCATTTTAAATTAATACCCACAAACACATGCTAAAATAAAAAGAGCAAACAAGAATGTCTTAAACTTGGTAATAATTGATGGCATGGCTATTCCTAGACTTCATATATTATAAATTTCACTAAATTATGGGATTTACTCAGGAATAAAAGGATATTACTTACAGTCGAATTTTCGGGTAGCACCCCTACCCTTCCTCAGAAATACACTATAGTAGGTGTTGACATTTGTGAGATAAGTTCTAACCTTTCAAATCATTTAATGCTGTCCCTTTTTTTCTCTCTATTTCTAGTCCTTCTGAAAATTTTCAGAAGGACTGGAAATAGAGAAGAATGTCTTACAAGGGATTTCACATTTAGTTCTTCTTGAGTCTATGTATACTCTAGCATAGTAGTAATTAACAAAATGCCTCTATTATCAATAAAATATGCCTCAATTCACCATCTCAAACACAAGAAAATGTGTAGTTGAGAAAGTGTTTGGTTCAGGATAAAACCTCTCGAGAGATCCAGTTGTCCTGGGTGGTGTAATGGCAGCATGCTCAAATACAAAGTGGGAGATGCTGGTTCAACTCCCTCTACGTGGTGCTGTAATTTTCAAGTTTTCTGAAGACTGATCATTACATGTGGGAAACAGCTGGAATACCACATCTTTTTACCAATAATGACACTCTTGAGAGATGTTAATGAAGAAATTCTTAAACACAAGGAAGGCAAATTATTTTCTCTTTCAGTGTAGAAGTGCCATATTTCACTATGTCCATGTACCATTTCTCTTGACTGTTTAAGATAGAAAGGTTTCTCATTTTTAAAAATAATAATAATAATAATAATAATAATAATAACAGTAACATATTTTAAAAGTCTGTCATATTTTAAACTCTGAAACAATTTCTTTAAACTTGACTCAATTTATATCACTTTAAAAGGATTTCAAATATGACAAATTTTACCTGAAAATCAGAGTTACTAATGAAATATTGTTTTAACTTAATATTTATTAGTACGTTATCCCCATATATGTATGTACCATCTGAGTTAAAATGAGTACAGCCAGTAACTTTTAATTTTGATTCTTGTTCCAGGTAAAGGGAAAGAACAGAACCACAGGACAAATATTGCCTCCTAGTACTAATCATTTGACAGCTAAACTGATGCTATTTTTTTAAACCGATGCCTGACATAAACAAAGTCATTTTATTACCTACTATATCAGTCAGCACTTCCCAGAATTTTTGTAATAAGTGGCAAAATAATTTATAAATACTTTATAAATTATTTTATAAATAGCATAATCCATAATTAAGGAGATATAATGAATACACAAATTTTATGTCTAAACAACCAATCATTTTTTAAGTAAAATATAACTGAGAAAAACACAAAAATATTTACTTTAAAGTCAAAAACTGCACCTTTTTTAATACTTGTGAGGAAATGTGTTTTTCAATAATATTGTGTTTTCTCAGTTATATTTTACTTAAAAAATGATTGGTTGTTTAGACATAAAATTTGTGTATCTCATTATATGGCACACTGTCCTTTGGATGAAAATTCAAAAACAGCATGGATGAAACAAAATTGAAGGGCAATTTCTTTTTATATCATGTTTGTTTTCACTTAATAATACCTGCAATTATTTATGGTTAGGAAACACCCACCCATGATTTAGTATTACTAACACCACACACATGACAAAACCATAGAATAAGCATAATACTTGTATATTATTATTCAGGACTTGAATTTATCTAGACCCTTAGTGGAAGAAGTTCGTTTATTAGCCTCACCAAACAGTTGGCATGATGCAATAGTGTTCTCTGTGTGTATGCAATGATATATCAGGAGGGTCAATTAATAGAAAATTCATGGTAGTCTATAGAGATATCAATAAAAGACACATGAAACTGAGTTAGCATGCATTTGAATTAGGAGCTGCAAGATGTCACTCATATATGAAATATTTTGTACCTGAAAATTAGTGAACTCTAATAAACTATCAAAACAAAAATCCCAGCTATTCAAAACAATAAAGCCTTTCCTTGGAAAAGAAAAACAAATGCATAAAAAAAAAAAAGCATTTCAGACAGCTGATCATGTTTACTTTAATTTGCTATCATTGCACTACACAAAACAAACTTTCTTTAACCTTCACTAAAAAATTCTGTTAACTGTATTTTCTTCTTTATATAAGACGAGGCTATGAACAAACCAAGAAAATTGAGAAACATCTGCTCAAAGCACTAATCAACAAATTACAGCTGTTGAAAGAACTATGGTAGTTTTAACGTATGGAGATAAACATTCACAACTAACAAAACAAATGTCTACTACTGAGGGTCCAACCAAACAAGAGATATCACTGAAAAAAATTCAAAGGACTCCACTTAAATAAATCTTCACAATTTTAAATCTGTTATGTGACATATACAGCCTGTTAACTTTTAATTTCTATTTTTACTATACAATGCCCACCCACCCTTTTCCTTAAATATTCAGCAGTTTCAAATACCGCAAAAAGAAAATGTTCACTGGCCCAAAGTCATTTCCACAGATGTACTAGTTAAAACTGTGCATCATAATGAACCTCAAAGAATGTGCCAAATAAATGCTTGCATTATTAGTTTTATTTTCAACCAACCAGGATAAAATAAAGTCCAGCTGTTGAGCCTCACATGTATTTTAAATCATATGTACAAGACATTGAAAGAACTGTTGATTTAATACAAGCAGTCAAAATGTTTACAAGTCCATTATACCATAAAACCTGACAAGATGAATTACATGAAAGCTTTCAACAGTGAAGTGTATGGAAAAAAATATGCAATCATATAGGAATATTTAGTTTCATCCTGTTTCATTGGATAGACAAAGGAGTAAAATGTGCTTTGCCAGCACATGAAGAAACATTGAATAGAAAGTCCTTTTCTGTTTTTATTTTATTATCAAGTAATATTGGTCAAAAAACAAAGGAAAAGCTATCACTTAAACAAAGTTTTTAATGCGCATAATATCTGAAAATAAATTAAGGCTCTTAAACTATGCGCAGCAGAAACCAAACTGCCATTACATGTGATAAACAAATAAAGAAAAATAAAGCAGAAAAATTACCTGCTTTCAGCAATAACGTACAGTAAATGATCAACTTGCAGCATCATTTATTCCTAGATAAACCCACTCCCCATTCCTCCACGAACACATTGGCAGTTTCCCGCTGGCATGGGGACTGCATGCGATCAATGGAGCTGAGTGGTTGCCATTAACCGAGGGGCTGCGGTGCTCCAACACCTGGTGCCAGAGCAGATATTCCCATGCTTTAGAAGGGCAGCTTCTACCTCATTCTCTGCAGAGAGACTAGGCCTAATCTACTGACTGTCTCAAAAACAAGTGCACTGTTCTGCTGGCCATGAGGTGCGTTCCTGTGAAAAGTAATGCTCCCTGCACCTGCCTACATGCTGCACTTCTGTCAGCTGTGCTCAGTGGAGTTTTCTCTCCACCAAACCGAAAGGCACATTCTGTATGTTTCCCGGCACGAAACTTCCAGCATTGAAGAACAATGTAATTTACTTTTAAAGCATCACACATTACAATTTTCTTCTTGTGAAAAATTATGTCTCAAGCACAAAGATCTTTTTAGAGATGGAATTTTTGTTATATTTACGTCAGGCATAATAGAGTTTTTTCTTTATTTTTAATGCTATCACTACTTAATTTGAGCAGTAATTTTCAGACTAAGAGAATGAATGCTAAACTAAAATGTTTTTGATTTAAAAAGTCAACCACATCATCATCAATAATGAAAAATTAGAAATAAGTAAAGAGAAAAGTAATGACTTTTTTTATCTGCTCCAAAATTCATCTGCAGTCAGCTTACATGGACTTCAAAATACTTATAAAAAATACATACAGCAATAAAAAAAAATCTATTACTTCTATGACTATGCGTCAAAAATGCTGTTGAATAATAACAGAGGTTTGCTCTTACAATCAACTGAGGGCAAATTTATAACAGTTCAAAAACAACCATTATGCCATTTTTGCTCCCTGGTCTACTTCTGGGATGAAGAAAAATGAAAAAAAAAGCCAAAGAAAAACTGCATTTACAAAAAAATTTGAATACTTTGGACAAATGAACATTACAATTCCCAAATGGATCATGAGAAGTACACCCCTTCCACACTGCAGAACTATCAGTTAAATGGAAAATTAAGATTTACTGAACCTCTACACTCAAAACAAAACTGAAAAATGCAATCAAAACACTTATGCAATTGTGATGTGTACAACCACTGAACAGTAATGACTTGGGACATGAAAAGTTCATGTAACTAACAGGCATATCTCTTGTTGAGACACAAGAGAGCTCTCCCCTCTCTCTTTATAACATAAAATAGAATGGATATTACTTCCTATTTTCTAAATGATGTCACTCACACATGCAAAACAGATCTTTGTTACCATAGACTTAACTAACAAATTTCTGAAGCTGAAAAACACTCAAGACATAATTTGATTACAAATTTCATTTAAGCATAAGATTTGATGTGACAAACTAAAACCATGCATGGCACATGTAAATTGTTCAAATCATGAGCACAACTATTTAAGACGACTTTCACTATCAAAAACACAGCACCTAACAATAATACTCATCAACGTAATAGGATTTAAAGAAAGTAATGCTGAACAATATTTGTTTGATGTTCAAACCATGATCACTACACAAAAGACAATTTTCCAGTATTACTGCACACATTCAAACAGAAGACTGAAAGCAGCACGCTACAGAACAATGATATTTTCATATTGTTAAAACCAGGATTTCAAATATGGGAGAATTTCTTCAGTACGAAATATGGTAGTAATACTTACCATCTGTCAATCCAAAGTATAAACTTCATAAAAAAATTTAAACAGAATAACTTTTAAGGGCAGTTGAAAAGGGGTTTTTTTTACCATATACATAGTACCAGCTTAAGGAAAGTTGAAAAGATTTTTTGACCATATGCATAGTACCAGCTTAAGGAAAGTTGAAAAGTTTGTTTGACCATATATATATATATATATATATATCTTAATAAGCAGCAAAGGAATTTCCTAATAATACCCATCTGACCACTTCTCGAAAAAATGACGATATTTCTATAAAACATTTAAACATTTTGCATTCTGTTGAATATTTCATTACTCCATTAGTCAATTATACTTTTCCACAACTGGTTACTGTGTAATGAAACAGCACAATGAGAAAAAAACTTATGTAGTTATGAAATTTCTTCCAACAAAAATTTTACAGCCTATACTGAAGACAGTAAAAAGTAGACTATCTAAGGTCACTGCAACATGGGAACCAAAGAAGATATTTTCACATTTTACTGTCAGTTTTTAAATTCTGAAATTTAGAAACTTGAAGACATGCTGTGCAGATTACTATACATTAAACAAAAGAAAGTTTGCATTTAAAATTAGCATTTTAGGTGAAATAATTATTTTTTAAGCAGAATTTTATTTTTAAAAATATATTTAACTTTTTGACCAATAATTGATGACATGGCTATTCCTATAGACTAAATGCATTATAAATTTTCGAGTAGCACCCCTACCTTTCCTCAGGTCCACGGCTATATAATAGGTGTTGCCTTTTTGAAAATTTGACATATTACTTCCTTTTATTCCTTAGAAAAAAACAATAATTTGGAGACATTTATAATGCATTTTTGACCAATTTAATGCTTCAGTGGATCACTATAATATCAAGTACTAAAAGCAATTTCTTAACCTCATAAGCTCTATTCATGTGTTTTGTTAAAGTGTATCCATCACTGCCGATTAGTAGGAATCAACATGTGAAAGTAGTAACCTTTAATTATGAATTCAGCATGGTAAGGAGATGCTATAAATTCAAAAATAAAACAAAAGGAAAATGTATTTTATGCTGCATATAACAGCTAGCTAAAAAAAAAAAAAAAATACATTAGCTCTGAAGTACACCGGAATTTAAAATTTTGTTAACAGAAATTAAAAACCAAATTATAAATTAAGTAGATTTTGATTTTTACCCCAAGATTCTTTTTCTGATTGTTGCTTATTAACTTCTGCCACATACCTAACTCCCTGGGAAATTATTTAATCATGACAAAACTACCCCAACTGCCCAATTTTGTGCTCTGTGTGAAGTTCAAAGAACTTTCAAGAGATCACTGATAGTCTTTTACTTGTTTACTGGCCTACTTTTTTCATTTTTTTTTTTTTTTTTACCTGAACTTTTTCTTCACTTCTGTTTTAACCAAAAAAAAAATGCCTCTTATCTTGTAATGTGATTAAAACATTAAGCTTTATCCTGTTAACATGAAAAATGATCAACAGGTCCCCTGATTTTACTTAATACTCATTTATTACACACTCAAGAAATCATCCACAAGACTCCTGCACCATGACTCCATACATTTTCATGTTAACAGGATTTTTTTGTTGCTGTTCTTAACTATTTATATGGCTTCTACCTTTTGCACTGGTAAGTAGAAACTGAAAACACAACTGCATCAATCTTTAGTTTTTGGCCTTGATATGGAGACTACTTTGGCTCCAGAACTTAGCCAAATCAGCAATAACAGTTTGGACAATAGCTTGTGCCATTTTCCTCAGTGGTGTTAACTTTTAATCATCTTCATCAATTCTGAATTGTCAGTTTCTTTAACTCCATCTGATCTTAGCTTAAATTTACAAGAATTATCTATAACCCAATTTCACTTGACTTTACAGATAATCCTTTGTTTTTGCCCATAACTCTTCTTAAGCCCCCCCCCTTTTTTTAATAATAAATTTACGGCACAGCATAGCTAATTTTGCATTCATCCCTTCAACGATATACCCAGTCTTAGCATAAATACTGTTACAAACGTTCGACAGATTGCGTGCAACTGGTGTGCAACGTCAACGACCAGCCAGGAGGCATGAATCATTGTGCGTTCAGTCATAGAAAAGATAGCATGTTTCGTGAAGTACTTGCCATGGAGTGGGGTGATTATGAGAATTATATTGCTGTAATAGCTCTGCACAAAGTTGAAAAATCAGCATCCGATATTTTCAACATGCTGAAGAAGCTGAAAAGCAGCCGAATTTTTGTCTACTGGACCATAAAAAGGTTCCTTGAGACTGAGATCGTCGCTGACGATCCCAGAACGGGTCGGTTGTGTACCGTGAGGACTGCTCGCCGGTGTAAGCAGTGGCAGCTCGTATTCGACAAAATCCTGTCAGAAAACAATCGCTGATGGCTCGTGAGCTGAACATTTCAAGAATGTCGACGTCACGTGTGCTGCCGAGTGACCTAAGGGTGAAAGCTTACCCGTGGCATACAAGGCACTTCCTTACCCCACAACCGAAGCAGCAGAGGGTGCTAAAAGCGAAAACGTTTTCTGAGGCGTTACGCAGATAATCGCCACAGACAGATCCTTTTCTCTGATGAACATTTTTTCTCTATTGAAGAGGCTTTCAACCGCCAAAATGACAGGGTGTAAGCGTCAACCTCGCGAGAAAGCTCCAAGGATCATGAGGGACCATCGTCCTGCTTCTGTCATGGTTTGATACGGAATCTTCTACGAGGGTACCACGGAGCTCCATTTCTGTGAGAAAGGAGTCAAAACATCCGCCAAAGTTTACCAGGACAGGGTTTTGGAGCCAGTGGTCAAAAATGTGAGTCACATCCTTTTCCAAAACCAACAGTGGAGCTTTCAGCAGAATTCCGCACCTGCCCACAAGGCCAAGTCAACCCAGCAGTGGCTTCAGGCGAATCAGGCGAATTTGCCAGACTTCATTTCTCCAGCTGATTGGCCTTCAAGCAGCCCAGACCTCAACCCATTGGACTACAAGTTGTGGGCCACACTGGAGGACGTGGCCTGCAGAAAGAGACACCCCAGTATTGACAGTCTGAAACGCTCTTTGATGCGGGCAGTAGCAGCTTTCCCTGTGGAGACCCTGCGTAAAGCTATTGATGAGTGGCCACAGAGACTTAAGGAATGTGTGAAGGCAAAAGGATGCCATTTTGAAAAGTGATTGGTGACATGTATTCACAAGTATACTACTTACGCCATATCACAGGTATATTAAAATATCTTTAAATGTCCTTTATTATTTCATTGAATACTTTGTAACAGTATTTATGGTAAGACTAGGTATAAAAAATATTTGAAATTAAAGCAATAATTGTAGTCTTAGAACAAAGTAAACAAAAAAGTTTTCTACCAGAATTTTTTTTGCTTATGTTTTTTTACAGCCCAGTTAGATTCATCATGAGAAATTCTCAGGACCATACTTAAAAAATTGTTTTAACATAAAAAGTTTCAGCTAAATGCAGCAGCAGAATAGTTATGAAACTATGCTAAAGCCATTTCACTATGGTTACAATTATGAGTTCAAACTGCATTAAGAAAAATTATTACAGTACCATCATAAAAAAAATTACTGCTGATGTTTTTTGCATTGTTTTCATTTTCCTTTCCCATTCTCAGAGCTGAAAAAAAAAATCCTTCAATGCTAAAATAAATGCCAAACTTAAATCTCCCTAGCCCAGCTATATCTTTTTTTTTTTTTGTTATTAATTCAAATTTCTGAGACCAGTTATCACCCTCCTCCCACTTTCCCCATTTTTAGATAACATACATAGGGGTTTTGATGAACAGCCATTCAATTCAGCTCACCTGTTGTCACTTCCTGTTTTCTAATAGTAATTACCTCCCCCCCCCCTCTTTTTTTCTTAAGTTTTACTCACATTAATTTTCTTTCCAATATTTTTTTCTGTATATACAACACATGTGCTATGTGTAGGTATCATTGCAGAATGGTACCAGAAGATGAACCTACAATATTAAACTTTAACCATACCTAGGTGAAAAAAAAAACCACAAAAAAAAATTTGTTTGTATCATTTCCTTTGCTGCGTGTCTACATATTTATACAAATTAAATGTTGCTCAAGTTAAGGAAGCACCCAGTAATTTGTACGCAAATAATTCCTGTAAACTTATCTGAAAAGGGGGGGAGAAGAAGAAAAATCCATTTTCCTGACTTGCCAAAAGCCATGCTTGTTTACTAAAAGTTCCTGGCACAATAGCTAATATATTTGGCCAAAGACTGTAGTAACACATTGCGTAATACAAAAAAGTTAGCTCCAACAGGAAACACAAGCCCAACAATATATTTTTTGTTGCGTCTGGTTTAATATTATGGATAATGGAAAGCCTCTTTCTAAAAGAGAACTATTTAAAAAGAAACCTATGTGTAAAAGACAGCTGCTACAGGGTTCCCACTCTTTTTCTCCCACAAAAAATACGGACTTTAAATTAAGCACCTGTAGCCAATTTTTTTAAAGATCTTACCAACTGCAAACACAACAAAGACATATGCCCAAATACTTTTACACATGACTTAACTATGAAAATTGAAGTATGCCAATTGGGTTTGGGATATTTTTCACATAATTTAAGTTAGGTGATGTAATAAAATTGAACTTATGCAATTTAAAATAGAGTTCTGCTGGTCGAATCAGTTTTCCTATGTGAGAGAATAATCACATATGCAATAAAGGATGTGTAAATTATAAGACTGTGGTTAAAGTTATGAGTTCAAGATTTGAATTTTCCACTTACTCATCTCATAGTTTAAATTGCAAAACCACAGTCAAATTTATGAGTTGAAGATTTCAATTTTCTCTCGGTATAACTGAAAATCGTTACTTGCATATACAAAAAGGGGAAACACAAAAGTGAATTGTTGGTTCCAAGAGATGGTGATGGGACTTGAACAAACAATATCTAGAACCTGTTGGATGTGTGTTATTTACAGAGCCACACAATGGTCCTTTAGTTTTTTTCAATGAATTGCTTATCTCATACTGTCCCGTGCTTTGCCACGGACATTCAGTTGACATCATGTGAAATCAGCATAGCTAATCAGAAGCAAAAGTTCTAGGAACTACATCATAATTTCTGGATTTCATGTAGCCAGTTATGAAAAATAAGCACTTTTTAAGTACCTTTAGGAATTTTTGTCAAAAATTAATTACTTTTAAGCACCCTGAAAAACAATAAGCACTTTTTTTTAGGGACTTTAAGGATTTATAAGGACTGTGGAAACCCTGTGGTAATAATGTATGCATAAAACACATCAGAGTAAAACACAAACCTAACTATTTAACATTAGCAAGCAAATTAATGTGTGAAATATGCATATACTCACACTACAATCATTGTAGGACTAACATGGTTTTTATAGCACATTTTTTGTTTTGCCGATTCGTGATAAGGCATCGTTTTTTGTTTAAGAAATTGTTTTTTTTTTTTTTTTTTTTTTTTTTTTTCAGATTCGTGATAAACACCAAAAGCAAAAAATGTGTTATAAAAATAGTGTTAGTCCTACAATGATTGTAGTGTGAGTATATGTGTATTTCACACATTAATTTGCTTGTTAATGTTAAATTCCTTTCAGCATGTTATAATTGTCTAAAAAACTGTTTGTAGGTGTCTTTGACTTTATATCATCAAGTTAAAGACAACAATAACAAACAAACCAAACTGGCTAGATGAACAATGTTTACATATATCAGTAGGGAAAAAAATGAAATAAAAATAACACAGGGCTTGAAAAATATCTAAAAAGTTACATGTTGAACCGGGCATATGCAGAAATTATTTTACCTGCCCAGGTAGTAAAAGCTGGATGCCCAGGAAAATTTATTTTTTAAGATAACAAATCAGAACCCTCATAATTTTAAGTTAAAAAATATGAACTTTTTTTTACATATTTTGCATTTCCATTTTAAGTGTCTGTATTCAAAATGTTCAATATACGAATGCATTTATCACAAGTTTTAAGATGACGACGCTGAAATTGGTATAAAATGGTATAATGATTATGAAATGAAATTGGTATTTGAGAAACTTTACAATTCTGCCATTCACCTTTAATTTTTTGCCCTTTGCCACTAAACAGCGAAGGCTAGTTCCATTAGAGGCGCAGCCTGTCGCTACCTATAAACAACATGTGGAGCAAAATTACATATGGTTCCAATTTCCGGACCTAGAGCATAATATAATTAAAGAAGTGATATTATTTTGTCCTTAGCACTCCATAACAATAATACAACTTCTGATGATCAGTAGTGAAATGAAACACTACATGCAACAACTGTCATTTTTTTTGTAGAAGGAAATTCTATTCCAAACTTTTTTATTTTTAAATTTAGTTGCCCGAACCAGATTTAAAAATAAAATCTAGCTGCTTGGATTGAGCAACTAAATTTTTTATTTACCTGCCTAGGCCAATAATTTACATTCCCCAGGCATCTTGGGCATGGTATTTTTCAAGCCCTGTAATAGATACTTCAAATCAGTTATTCTGGAAATGTAAATTGTCTGTGACATGAGGGCAATCAAATCTGCTCATATTTGGACCAGTTTTTTATACTTAGCAACAGACTTGGACTCTCATATCATACTAAGGTTTAATGAAAGAACCTTTCCTTGTGTGTCTACTCAGAATGCAAATGACTTGTAGCTGGTCGTCACATTTTTTATAGTGCTGTACCTTGGAAGTTACTGACACAAGTCAGACTTTACATCTGAAAATTTTTCGTGGTGTATAAATACAAATTACCAAAATTTCCAAGAGAGTTCCATTATGAATATAACTCTATGAGATTTATTCAATAATATCTTCAAGTAATTCTATTATGTGGTACATAGATTTTGAGCATTATGACATGAGCTGTCAAATTTTCTGTTCATCATGTTTTATTTGACCTTCGTCGGAAGAGCTACACAGGTTTTTGGTTGGTTCTTATTACTTCTGTGTTAATGTTGTAAATAAAGAAATGTATTTACCTTGAGTCTTGCTTCTTGCTGTTTTTAATTTTCTCCTTATGTCACCAATTCCTCGAGATAATATACATTTTCATTGAATGGCATATCTGTAGAGTGTGCATTATTAATTTCATAAAAATAGCAGAACATTTATAATGAGTAGTATTTCATCATTCATTATAAATGTTCTACTATTTTTATGTAATTAATAATATACGCACTACAGATATGCCATTCAATGAAAATGTAAATTATCTCGAGGAATTGGTGACATAAGGAGCAAATTAAAAACAACAAGAAGCAAGACTCAAGGTAAATACATTTCTTTATTTACAACATTAACACAAAAGTAATAAGAACCAACCAAAAAAACTGTGTAGCTCTTCCGATGAAGGTCACATAAAGCGTGATGAACAGAAAATTTGACAGCTCATCATAATGCTCAAAAAAAAAAAAAAAAAAGAAAAAAGAGTCCCATTATGCCTAAAAAGTGGCTGCAGTGATATTGAACTTGGCTGTGATTATTAGTCTGCTATTGAAAGTGACCATATTATTGGTTCAAATAGTTCAGTGACTAAAAACCTACACAGCATTTCCAATCCAAAAAATTATTCATGGAGAAGATAGCTACAAATAATCAGATATACTATTTGTTAGATTATTTTGAAAGCAGAATACAGGATCACCCACCCAACTTCCAACTACTCACTCTTTCTCTTCCCTTTAAGAACCTGAAACAACTGTTATGAAGCAATTTTTTCTAAAAACACTATGTTTTAACTACTAAGACCTCCATGCTTTTCAACTCCCTCTAAATGCAATTATTATGCAAAAACATTGTGTTTACTGAAAAAACAGTTATTTTTATTTCAAAAAGTTTAATCACAGCACAAGTGTTCAAACAATAAAGCCTGAAGTTTATAGTATAATAATATTGATTCAGAACATAAGCTGAAAATTAAAGTGCATCTACAAATTGATCTGATTATTTCATTACATAATTGGGCAAGTTTCCTTTGATAAGTCTGCAAACATTATGCAATATGCAGGTAGAGAGAAGCAAATATGTTGTTGTTGTTTTTTTGACAGAAATGCTAGTAAGAAAACAACAACAACATATAGTAAGTACTATTTGCTTTCACAGAAGGCTACCTGTTATGAGAAGCCTGTTGAGTTATTCTACAGAACGTAATCGTTGTCTTCTTGGTAGCATAATTACTTTGTGAATCTGATTCATTAGTTCTGCTGCACTAGAGTTGTTAGTTAAGGCTTTTGTTTACTCATTAGTTTTTCAGAAATGCCAAATACAACAACAGACTGGCCTTTGTTTCTATGGATTTTTACGTCTAAATAATGAACAATGCTAATGCTGAAAAAACTCAGAATTTTTGTTATTCATTTACTTGAAAATAAAAAGTATTTTAAAAACGAGTTATTTGTTTTAATGAGGAGACAGTTTCTTACTTCATTGGACTTTTCAGTCATCCTACAAATAGCAACTTTTCTGTTGGAAATTATAGTTCAGGAACTTTTTTTTTTTTTTTTTTTCGAATTTCATGGCCATGTACACATCACTACTATGTAGGAAAAAAAAATTCTTTGAATTTCCACGTTGCATTGGTTGCCCTCAATTTGGACATTGTAATCAAGAAGCTGGAAACTCGTAGAACCCATTTCTCGGAGATTTGGTTGCTGCTAGCCTCGATCCGGAACCTCTTGCAACGAAGTAGCCTCACATACTCCAAGCTGCAGGCCTACCTAGACGGCCGTCACCCTAGTGCTCAATTCTGGAAAGAAGTACAATTTTTTTATCCTCGCAAGTGTTGTCCAGAAGATGTGGGACTGTCTCTGCATCCGGAACTGCAATGCCGGGACTGTCTCTGCATCCGGAACTGCAATGCCGGGACTGTCCCCTGCTATGTGACGCAGCACTGAAGGCACTTTCCATTGAAGCAAGCACTGCTGACGTTGAAAGAAGCTTCTCCTAACACAAAAAAATACTATCTGTGGAGAGATCCGGATTTACCAAAGCAAACCTGGAGGCCCATCTTTGAGTGGCATTTATCAAAGCAGCTGAAGAGTGACTTGAGAATCAGAACTTGAACATATTGCTACTCGGGATTCAGATTCTGAATAAATGGTGAGCTATTCCTGTAATATTTGATTTTTAACACATACAATTTATTTAAATACTGTAGACATTAAAGCCTAGGCATTAATTAAAGGCCTTTTCGAAAATTTAATATTCAAATTTTACCTTTTTCTCACATAAACAAAACACATAATAAAAAACGTCTACCAAGTGCGGCAGGGATTTTCAACTAAGTTTGCATGTATTTAAACGCAAATGCACAATTTGCCTAATTTTTTTTTATTTAAAACGCATAATTTCTAGATTTTATTTGCACAAAGTGGGTTGCCTTAATTATTATTAAAGAAAAAGAAATTCCAAATTTCACGGTCTATGGGATTATACAAAGGAAAATACGATACTTTGAGTTTATAAAAACTTCCAAATCAAATTTTAACTTCAACAAATTGTATTTTAATGAAATCAAAAACAATTTTAATTTTTGACAGCTGCAACTTGAAGAACGAGAAAAGGAAATTAAGGACCAAATGGACATTTTATTTAGCAGTAATTGGTTTGGGTAAAAAATAAAAAAAAATGGCAGCAAATATTTCTTATTACTTTGCGTTCCAGCATCATCACCACACACATTTTGCTTGTGTGTTATTCTTTGAAATTTGAATTTATTTCACCTGGCTCCTAAATTCTGGAGCTGGCTTCTACATCTGAAACATATTTTTCCAGCCCTGTCTTAATGAATGTGATACTCAATGATATTAATAAAGTGAAGAACTAGAACACTACACTAAAGAAATTTTATTTACGTAGTGAGATATAAAAGTTCCAAGACTAGGTACGTAGCACGCCAACAAATGGCAGTACGCTGATGCGCGAGCAGCGGTCGAAGGCAGTTACTTTCACGAGTCATTGTGCCGAGTGGTGTCGTTCTGTGAACATCAGGAGATGTGCTACATGATATTTAGTGACCACGTGCAAAACACAGCTGCGATTTCAGTATGGACTGCAAGCTAGAGCAGCGAGAGAACATCAAGTTCTGCGTCAAACTTGGCAAATCGGGAACAGAGAGGCAAGAAATGTTGCGGCAGGCTTATGGCAATGAAGCAATGAGTCGTGCAAGGTGTTTTGAGTGGCACTCGTGCTTCAAGAGTGGCAGAACCGTACTAGAAGACAACGTGAGGTCAGCGCGACCGTCCACGAGCAAAACCCCTGAAAATGTGGGCAAAATTAGGGAACTGGTGCATGAGAATCGTCGGAGAACGGAGAACCATTCAAAACATTGCTAACATCGTCAATGTGTCATACGGAACAGTGCAAGAAATTCTGATGTCGGTTTTGAACATGCACCACATTGCTGCAAACTTTGTGCCAAAGATTCTGAACCCTGAACAGAAGGCGCTCCGTGTCGAACTCTGTCAAGACCTTCGTCAGCAGGTGGTTAATGAACCAACATTCCTGTCACGGGTCATTACTGGGGATGAGACTTGGGTCTACAGTTACAACCCGGAGACCAAACAACATCGTAGTGGAAGAGCCCAGAAGGTACAGAGCGCAACCAAAAGCATGCTCATCATGTTCTTCGACACTCGTGGGGTTGTGCACTGTCAATTCGTCCCCCAGGGCCAGACTGTCACTGCCTTTTTTACTGCGATGTTCTGCGGCATCTTAGGGAGAGCATTCGCCACAAACGACCTGAAATATGGCACAGGGGCAATTTCCTGCTCCATCACGACAATGCAGCAGCTCACAGAGCATTAGCAACACGCCAGTTTTGCAGCCACAACAGCAGGACTACCCTTCCTCACCAGCTTTACTTGTTGAATTTGGCCCCCTGCAACTTCTTTCTGTTCCTGAAGCTCAAGAGTCACTGTTTTGAAACTGTGGACGAGATCCAGCGCAAATCGCAGATGGTGCTTAACACGATTCGCAAACAGGACTTCCAGGGAGTGTTCCAACAGTGGCAAAAATGCTGGCAGCGGTGTATCGCTACCCAAGGAGACTACTTTGAGGGAGATCACAGCCAGACTTAAGTAACGTAAGTACTTTGTTGTGTATCGGCCTAGTCTCGGAACTTTTTAATCGGACCTCGTATAATACAGTTTCAACACAGAAAGTACTTCTACATTAAACTCTGATATATAGTAGCACTGCATAGACAGCATGATGCAGACACAGACTAGGCATCATGACCATAATGGTCAGTCAAACATTAAGAATTGAATAACTTCAGATCTTTATGGGAAACATTGAAAACACCTACATTACATTTTCCTGAAATTACAACCACTTTTGGTTATATACATGTGCAACAAAATGTCTTTCGTGATCAGTTATATCCCAAAACTTGGCTAACAAGCATCCAATGTTAAATCTGAGCATGGAAAAATAAAAATTAATAGTTTTGGACAACTACCTTACACATCCTTTAATTACTTCCACTAAAACTAAATGCAGTGATGGCTTTATTTTTTCATGTGAATACAAACTATGGCATGCAAACTGCAGCACAAGCACAATGGAAAACTTTATAAATGTATTACTGAAGGACTAGTAGATCGATTGTGCTAGATACAAAACTTGCCAATAATAGCTATTAAACAGAATTTTACTGAACTATAATACCAAGTGAAAATAAATCACAAAACCATTTACTTCAGATGCAATCTCCTACTGCTTTTGAAAGACCAACTTACATCACAGATACTGGTTAGGGGATGCATGGATTCACTTTGTAACAGCAGGTTAACTGTGAAACCTCATTCACCAATTATGCATCAAAGCAATTTTTTATGTTGTTGATATTAAGGTAAGTGCAAAAAAGCATGAATGACTGAACAAGCAAGAATGGCATAATGAGCAATAAAAATTATCATTCATTACTTTAATTATATATATTTAAATTTTTAAAAGAGTGGAAGATTTCTACAAAAAACTATATGAAAAAGATGATACACCTATTCCAGTCATTAAGGAAGGTACCAATACCTGATGATGATTGGCAAAACACGTAACAAGAATAACAAATAAGGGTAAGACGATCACGCTAGTTACATTAAGATTAGAACTTTTTTGTAAAAAGTTCTGATTTTAACGTAACTAGCGTGATCGTCTTACCTTTATTTGGTACCAATACCAAAGTTCCTCCAGTCCTCCTGGCAGAAGTTGCACATGCAATTAAGAACATGAAATGAGGAAAAGCTCAAGAAGATGGAATTATCATGGACATTATACAAGCAAGCGGAGAAATAGAAACTACACTCGCCCAAGTTTTCACTAGATGTCTCCATGAAGAAAAGATTCCTGAGGATTGGAACAATGCTACAATGATCCAGCTACATAAAAACGATGACATTGAGGATCTCGGGAACCACAGGCTCATCAGCCTCCTATCACTGGTTTATAAAATCTTCACTTAGGTTCTTTCACATTGCTTGAAGGTAACATTTGGGCATGGCTCAACTGAGAGGACAAGCTGCATTCAGGAATGACTACAACACCATAGATCATATCCATGTACTGAGAGAACTAATTGAAAGAATGAGGGAATATGAACTCCCATTATGCATCACTTTTTATTGATTATGAAAAGGCCTTTAAAAACTTTAAGCACTTGATCAACAGAACTCATTCCCGTGTTAGGACCACCTTGGGCTCTACGCTACAACGTATCGATGATCACTCTAAATGATACGAGGGTTCAATAGATTATATTCCAGCTCTCACTAAACCCCTCAGAAATATCTGCCACCATTTGTTTCTTCTTGGATTTCGGCACCAAATCTCACAATATGTTAACCATGATCCGAAAAGATCGAGAAAGAACCCAGGAAGAGCAAAAATGGGGTATCTACAGCATTCCCTTACTTGATGGAACGGGCCAGCTTTCTTCTTCTTATATCGGATTTACAGCTCGTAGTCTTGCCTGCAGAGTACGGGAACACAAATACAACATCAAGGCAGGGCTTCAAAATACTGCCTTGGCGCGAACTGTCAAAGATGGAACTTTCTACCCAGATTGGGACCATGCAAGAATCCTAGTAACGCCAAGATCCCGTTCAATGCTGTTATTGACTGAAAGTCTATTTATTTGTAAAGCCCGTAACAAATGTTGTAATGACTATATATACCATGTGATTTACTACCTATATGGACAAATATTATATAATCATCCAAAGGAGACTGGACAAAACGGGGAGCTCCACCTTAAACATAACTGACGTAACACACACACATACTCTGTTTACCCATACTGCCCTGGTTTCTATAAATTGCAGCACTGTTCAAATGTTCACCTCACATCTGAAGATGGGACCAAAGTAGCCCGAAAGTACTAATGTGTATCTTAGATTAAACTAATGAATTGAAAGTTTTACAGCTTTTAATTTGATTGGTTCCTTGATTTTCTTATTCATTTGTTCATACAGAGACGGTATTATTTACACTTATTTATCAAGAATGCACGAGTGAGTGGTTTTATATTGTGAAAAGGCCTTTGATTCCATGAAACCATCAGCAGTTACAATGGCTTTGAAATCCTGTGGTATTGAAGATGCTTACATTAGCATTATTAATAACATCTATGAAAATGGAAGTGCAAAGGTTCGGCTATTTGACGATAGAGCACAAATAAAAATTGGAAATAGAGTGAAACAAGGTGACACCATATCTCCCAAACTTTTCAATGTCACATTGCAAAGTGTCTTTCAATCATTGAACTGGAAAAAAATGGGATAAATATTAATGGAGATTATTTAACTCACCTTCGTTTTGCTGATGACAGTTATTTTTGCAACTGCCCCTTCAGAGCTGTAGAGTATGATCCAGGAACTTGCTGACAAGAGTAAAGAAGTGGGATTAAAAATGAGCTTTTAGAAAACAAAACTGATGAACAAAGCTTTTACAAGAAATGAAGATTTTGCAATTGATGGGGGAAAGCTCAAGGTAACTGATGCATACATTTACCTTGAACAACAGATATCAAGAAAGGTCACATTGATAAGGAAATTAATTGGAGCATAAAACTTGGTTGGAGAGTTTTTAGAAAAAACAGTACAGTTTTCAAGAGCTAAAATATGCCATTATGTCTTAAAAGAAAACTGTTTACTCAATGCATCCTTCCAGTTTTTAATTATGGAGCAGAGACATGAACCTTAACTAAAAAAGGCATACAAAGGCTGCAGATAACTCAGAGAAGCATGGAGAGATGCATGCTTAGTGTAACCTGGAAAGATAAGAGGAACTTGTGGATAAGAGAAATGACAAGAGTGGAAGATATTATGATCAGAGTAAATTCCCTGAAATGGCAATGGGCTGGACACGTTGCCAGGAGAATGGACGACTGATGGACATCCAAACTTTTAGACTGGATACCAAGGGACAGAAAAAGACCTAGAAGAAGACCACATGAGAGATGGATGGATGAAATTCAAAAACGTGCCGGAGTAACATGGAGGACACCAGCTGAAGACAGTTTGTGGAAGAAACTTGAGGAGACCTTCATCTGACAGTGGATTGATAATGGTTGACAATGATGATGAAATTTAACTTCACTTTAAAATATGGGAAGGAGGGCAAAAATGATTGTTCTACTGATTTGTTTTGAAGAAGAGACAATGTTAGGAATAAGAAAACATGCATTTCACTAAATAAAAAATTCTTAAAATATATGGTCTCTTTTTTTCACATTGTATTTCGATGATATATAAAGAATCATCGTGTATTTTCTGTTTCTCAAGTTATACTGTCTTAGTCAGCAATGGAAGCATGTATCTGCTTAGCATATTATATGGTAACATAGGGCAGCCTTAAGTTAAAATAAAAGGGCAAGAAAAGGAAATGCTTACCTTGTTCTGGTTAAGCTGAAGTTGTACTTTTTAATATCGCAGATCATGGCTCACTAATACTGTGCCGAATCCCCAACGTACGATAGACTATTCATTAATATTGATACCCCACACATGATTGAGGTGGTCAAAAATAATGATGTAATTGAATTGTTAATGGAATATACTAAGTAGAGAAATTATGGAGTCTACGGCATCTTTATCATGATTTTTCTACTTAGTATATATTCCATTAAAGATTCAACTACATAATTATTTTCAACCACCTCAATCATGTGGGGTATAGATATTAATGAACAATCTATCATACGTTGGGGATTCAGTACCAATATGGTGAGTCACGATCTGCAATATCAGAAAGAGCAACTTCAACTTAACCAGAACAAGGTAAGAGTTTCCTTTTCTTTTCTTGGCCTTTTATCTTAACTTACTTAAGGCTGCCCTATGTTACCATATAATATGCTAAGCAGATACATGCCTCCATCGTTGACTAAGACAGTGTAATGTGAGAAACAGAAAATACATGATGATTCTTTGTATAATATATCATCTAAATACAATATATTCAATCCACATAACACAGTATACAGCTAATATAGCAATTAGCTAGAACTACAATATTATCTTCTTTTCACTATTAACAAAGATATTAAAAATGAGGAACATGATAGAAAAAAATATATAAAAACTAAGAATATAATCAGGAAGAGGACTAAGAATGAAATCAAGAAAATGGGGGCAGAAGTGAAAGCCCCAATTCGTCAGAAAAATTCAAAATTCAGAATACCAATTAATATTCTGATCCCTGCTAGAACGATTTCCAGTGTGGTTTAGAACATTCTCTGTCGGCAGACAGCATTAAAGCCATCCAAAAAGTATTGAAAAAGCATCGAAACATCAGAATATTGAAAACATCCAATAAACAATCCCTAAAATGTTTAATAAATGTTAAAATCCTGAAAACATGAAAAACTTTACACAGATATTGAATAACGTTACTTCACTAAGATTTTCGATTTCTGTAGTATATTCAATGCTCCCCGAACTCAACAGCATTTGGAGTGTTGGTAATGGCAGTAAATATTAAACAACATAGCAAAAAATGAACAAAAATTATGATTTATTAAAATTTCACAAAAACCAAAAGTCTTTTTTTTTTAAAATGGACTCAAGGACACTGAGTTCAAAAACCAGATGCATTTCTGATTACATTGGAGCACTTGACAGTTATGTATACATACACTACACAGCACTAGAAAAATCCTGAACTACAAAACATCACACATAGGGGAAAAAAACACTACAAAAGACCTTAACTACAAAACATCGCATGGGGGCAAAAAATGGGAATGAATAAAATTCCAGGACATGTAGCAGGAACTTTAGGATATTCCCATGATAAAATGAGCCGCTACTTTTCCAGGACAAGTACGATCCATTTGTTACAATAAATGCAGGGTATCTATGTATGCCTAAACTAAATTCCTAACAAGATTATTTCATAGGTTGTACACACACATGACAAAATTTCTTTGGTTTGCTACAAAGATATATTTCACATACAACATGATTCAAATAGTATTTAGATTATTACATTGGCTCAACTGAAATTTACCAAATAAAACTAAGCAGCACAATAATGTGCTCATGAAAAAAAAATGCTTGACTAACCAGCAAAATTAATTATTCCATAAAACAAAACTCTTCAATGACCACTTAATAATATAATAATAAAAATCAGACATCTCCTAAACTGAGTTCAAGTGATAAAAAACTGATGAAAATTTTAAATGACAGATCACCACCTACATCTTTCAAAGAAATGAAATTTTTATCATTTTAAGAATTTCCAGAATTTGAATTTGACTAATACTGTCCACTTTGATTTAAAGGAGCTTCTGTATGAAAGAATAACAACACATGACAACCTTCAAAATAAATATTGACTGTAAGACTGAATCCTGATTTGTTACAGCATTCAGCATGCCCACCGAGATTCTAAACAAAAAAATTAAAACTGTACAAAAAGGGGGGTAGATTTTTGATAGTATAAACAAATTCGAAAAACAGTTCTCTGAGTTAAGATTATTTGTAACGCTAAGAAGTTAAGCAGCAAGCTGGAATAGTTTGAATTTAGTAATGAATTTAAATAAGTAAACTTAATCTAACTGAAGAGATTGTGAATATGTACTGGTATCAGAAATCTAGATAGTTAACATAAACCCTGGATCCTATGAACCAACAGAATAATTTTAGGCATGAAAATACTTTCACATGCACTACTCAAAAAATTTGAACAGAAATCAAATCTGCATCTCCTATTTTCTCTTAGTTTCCTGTCTATTGCACCATCCAAGACAATAATACCTAGGTACATACCCATAAAACAAAAGAACTTTAAACTGATTAATTATCTAGAATGACATAGTGAAAGCATCTACATGCCTGTAGTAGCCACCAGCTATTATGATGAAACTCTTAGTTTTTCTTACTGTTCAATGCATTACTAAAATAATGGTCTGAACAAAATCATGTGCTTGATACATTACATGCATATTTCCCATAAAATTTCTAACATGGTCAAACTAATGATTTGGGACCTGGATGTCTTATCAAAAAAGATATAGAGTGACTACTTCATGTTTAGCTTCCTTCACTTACACATTTGGGATGATGAATCTGCTTTAAAATATTTTGCCTGTTTTGAAGTGTTAGCTGCACATTAAAATGATCACCAGAGCACTAGGATTTTTCAAGTTGAATGAAGAGCTCTTCTCCTGGATGACAGTTGTGAAAGGCATTTTCATATGTAAACAACATTCAATGAATATAAGTTTAGGAAATTAAATATTAATTAGTTTCTACATTTTCTAAACTGAACGATTTCCACAGCTGCATGAAACATAACTCTCTATACCAAAGGACAGACATGAGCATCAACCAAAAACTGAAATTTGTCAAAGGTGAGACGTCTTTCTCAAAGAAATTGAATAATCAGATGGTAACCAATTATAAATGCTGAACAGTAAATGTAACAGACAAAAATCAGCCAATTAAAAGCACTGAAAATCAACATTTGTACTTCCCCCTCTTTCACCAAGATGTTCCACAAATAAATTATTAAATGTTACATCACTTTTGTTCTAAATCAAGGGCTTTTTTTTTTTTCATTCTCAATCATTATAAACAAAAATATGCTACCTATCAATGTTGAGGCCAATGTAGTTCAATTTAAGTTGTAATGAAAACTCCGAGCTTTAGTACAACTATAATTGAAACAGATTTCCAGCACTTTGTATGCAAATATCCATTGGGTATACAGGGTGTCCATAAAGTATTTCCTACATTACAAAAATTAATATAAAAAATATATATAAGTTAAAATAAAATGATTGGAACATAATATAGCAGCACTCAAAGTTTTTTCCTGTTCTTTAGGTGAGTGCTACTGCTCAATAAGAGCATTTCATCAATAATGGCTTCCATGGAAGAAAAAGTGTCATGCGTGTTGTGGTTCCATGAGACCAAATCCGTGGTTACTGTCCAGCGTCATTTCAGAAAAGAGTGCGTCATTTCAGAAAAGAGTACAGACCACCAAACCAAAAAGGCACAAAAGCTTGGTATGAAAAGTTTAAAGCGGCGGGTAGTGATGGCGATCTCCCCTGAGTGAGCCGACCACGGGTTACACAAGAGACGGCTGCAGCTGTTCAGGAGACATTTCTGCAAAGCCCCAGGAAATCCATTCGCCGTACTTCACTGGAAACTGGGATTCCCCGTGCCATGGTTCGCAAAATTTTACACAAACATCTTCATTTGTATACTTAGAAGCTACAGATCATGCAAGCTCTTCAGCCTGATGACCGGCCTCACCGTGCTGCATTTGCGACGGAGATGTTGCAGCGCATAGCTCATTATAGTGATTATCTGCACTGAGTCTGTTTTTCAGATGAAGCCACATTCCATGTCTCTGGTACAGTAAATAGGCACAATGTGCAAATCTGAGGATCAGAAAATCCCCATTATGTCATAGAACAACAGAGTGCTAGCCTGAAAGTGAGCGTATGGTGCGGCCTGATGCATGACAATTATCGGACCCTTCTTTTTTACAGAGCCCACGGTAACATGTAATGTGTACCTGGACAGGCTGGAAATTTTTGTAGCACCTCAGTTGCATGCACTCCAACCTTCCGTTATTTTCCAACAAGACCCCCATCACATTGGTCAATAATGGTTTGTGAGTTCCTGAATGACAAAACATTTCCAGACAAATGGATTGGCCACGATGGTCCCGTGACATGACCACCTGGATTGCCCGACATAACCCCTCTAAACTTTTTCCTGTGAGGTTATGTGAAAGACCAAGTTTACTCCAGCAGTGTTCTGGATGTCGAGACGTTGAAGAGCAGAAAAGTGGAAGTCATTGGTTTTGTCTCTGATGAGATGCTGAACAAAACATTGCATGAAATCAAATATCGCTTAGTAGTCCTCCAGGCCACAAATGGCACCCATGTGGAGGTGCACTGACACTGAAAAATAAAACCTTTAATAGTGCACCATCATTGTCGTGCAATCCCTTTCTTCTACCTTTAATACATTTCTTTATAATAATATTTGTAATGAGGGAAAGACTTTATGGACACCCTGTATCTCTACCAATTAACAGCATTTCTATGGTTTTCAACCCTTTAACTAGCTGCAACAAATTCAAAATGGGCTCAAATCAGCTCGAATGAATATATTTGCTGTTTAAGAAGTGAGCCAAACACAGCTGGGATAAATGAACTTGAGCATCAGAAAGTGTTGGTTTCATTTTAGCTATGTTATTCATAGTGGTCATTTAGGAGGAGGATTGACACTAATTCTTTCTCACTTATTACATTCTAAAAGAGCTATATCAATGGTGATGAAGGGGAGAAATGTTTGTGTCACTTGTTTCTACCAAGTGTTATGATTAGGGTAAATACCCCTTTATCATGAAGCAGATAAAGAACCAGATTGGATCATGAAGCAGATAATAAAGAACCATTCACAGGTTTACGGTATGGACTACTCAGATGAGAGGGGGAAAGTAATTATTTTACTGTAGCCTTCCTAAAACCCCGGCTACTACATGAATATCACTGTGCAGAAAAATTTGGGCACCATTTGTTTCAGGTGTATCGGCCACTTAAAGGGTTAAGGTAAATAACCTTTCAATGCAGATAAAATATACTGAAAATTTAACTTCTAACTGTCTAACAAGACTTTCTAGCTGACAGACAGCTATTTGTCGCAAGTAAAGATTGAAGTGCTATGGCACTTTATTTATGTGCATTATGTAGCAAATAATTAAATTCACACAACTAAATTTTTAATACAAGAAAAACATTCCATCATGAAAAGGGAGATGAAATCAATTCAGCAATTCCTTCAAAAAATATAATGGAGCTGCTACACATCGATACCAACTTTAAATGTAATGCATATATTTACCCTTTTTATCTGACATGTCCAAAATAAGGAAAGCCAACTCTGTTAATATTCAGAACCTCTTAGTTATTACTATTGATTACTTTAAGTTTACCACTTGTGTACAATTAAAGAAGGTAAACTAAGAAGCATTATTTATTTACTAATATTTCAAAACATAGCATCAAATTATTCAGCATGAGTTAAAATGCCCCTTAATGATGACATAATGACCCTAGGCATAACCAGAAATTTCTTTGGAGGGGGTGGGGGTGAATTTGGTTCATCAGTGAAAGCCTCCCAGAAAAAAAATACTCCACACAGGAATAAGCCCAAAATCTTTAAGTTAAACAATGAAGAAAAAAAAACATTGAGAAAAAAATGTTTTTTTTTTAATACATACATATATATAGCTTTCAATTTGTACTCGGTCCCCCTCATGGGGAGAAGGTCCGGACTCGAGGATCCCTCCTTGGCTACGCCTATGCCTGAATGTTAACCAAGTATATCATCCCCAGACGGAAAACGGAAGCCCCTCCTCCCTACCCCCATAAAATTTCTCTTTAGTTCTGCATCAATCCCGAGTATGGCCCAAATGATGACGACAGAAGCGGAATTCCGCGAATTCGCGGAAGAATCTCATGTATGACACAGGTAACCAACGTGATTAAACTAATCAGAATCAATCAGCCGTTTTTGGAGCGCAAGCATTTTGTGATGCCTTCTAAACATTTCCAGTTCATTTATTTTTCATTATCATTTTCTCTTTTTGTGACACAGGATATGAACATCAACTTCAGTTATTTTTAACTGAACACAAACACTGGACATTGGGCTGTTAACTGGGTTTTCATGGCACAATGTTGGGATCTGTTCAAAAGGTGTCAGGACAAGAATACAATCAAAACAAGTTATCAGTACAGTGAAATCTCATTACAACATACACCTATTGAGAAACAGCATCTGTGTTAATACTTGCACTGAATGTGCAGTGAAGTAAGAATAGTCAGAACAGTACTGCACAAAGCTAAAGAAAAGAAGGCAATACTTCAGAAATTTCCCTTTGTTTTTAGGGTATGGCTGTCCACAATTTTCAACAGCATGATCAAACAGAATTACACACAACTGCTGTATACACCCACAAACATTGTTTAAACCAGTTATTTAACATTTACAGCAGTACAAGATAAAGCATTTTTCCACACTTTGATTAGAAATATTGTTAATAGTTTTTCAGAAAAGCAGATGATAGAAAGCAGGTTCAATGAGAAAAACTCTAGAATTTCAATTGATATATTATTCACATGCTCTGGAAGCATCTCAGCATGGGTTGGCAGCAGGCATGTATCCAAGGAGGGAGTCCAGACCCCTCCCAAAGGTTACCCAAAAACAACAACAAAAAATGGATTTTTTTATTTTTTATTACTTTTTTTAATAAATAACCACAAAATTATTTTACAGGAAGCGATAAACAAATCTGTAACTTGGCAGTGGCACCTGCGCCCTCCGCACATGCCCCTACCCTGAACCCATGCCTGGGCCTATGGCTACCTAAACATTAAATAAAGGCAGTAAAGAACTTCTTAAGCTTCTTTATGTAGTCTATTAAAATTAATGAATGAATATAGAACAGTTTGTTTATGAATGATCTTCAAGGAAAGTTCCTGTGCAATTTAAATTGGTAGTTTAATGTATTTCTATAAATTTTGCATTTGGTATTTCTATTTATTCTTAGAAGCAACCCTAATTTATTATTTTATTTCTATTATATATCAGTTTGAAAATTTGTCTCTGTAATCTCAGGATTCCCTCTCCCTCCCCCAAGAGACGTGGCATAGTAAAATATAGATTATGCATTCGGCAGGTTAGTACAGCATATAGTCAATACAACTTGCCACCTACATCTGCTATATATATATATTATTCTTAGCTTTCTCTCGGACTCGGGACACCCCCCCCCCCCCCCAACAAAATTCCTCGACACATGCCTGGTTGGCAGAGATCTTTACCAAGAGAATGGCAGGGTGGATGAAACTAAAGTTTAAGAATTCACCCCAAGGATTTTCTTGTTCTTAATGTGAAAAAAACGAAACACAAACTTTTTGTGTTCTAAGTTTTTCAATCTGAAAAATGTTTCCTTTTGAAAATTCACTTCTAAGCAAGTCAGGGGTGACACTAGAAGGTAAACCTCTAATTGACCTTATCTGAGAAATACATGTAAATTCTGTTTTTTGGGAGAGGCAGGGACAGAATTTTGTAGGATTTACACAAATTGGTTCTAATTAAAAGATACCTTTAAAAATTGGTGCTAAATAGATGATCGAGGTTGAACAAAAGAAAATGTTACATGAGAATCGTTTACCATTTACAGTTGAAAGTACACAATAAAATGACAAGTCTTTTGTTTGCATCCCTGAAATTCTTACACATTACTGCAAAGCACATTAAGAAGCATATTACTTAAAATATTTTATACAGTGCATTTAATGGGGATTAAAAAATTTGTTAATCAGAAACATACCTAATAGTGATGTATGTTTTACTGAGATTTCACTGCACCATGCACAATTTAAATTATGATGACAACTCAAATAACCAATATGCCTACTGTCCCTGAGCTGTTTTTCGTGCCAACACTAAATTCGTCAGATGACTCAGTTTGGTATTTTTATTTCTTGAATTCATTTTATGATGCTGTCAATACAGTCCATTACCACAAGACAAAGCAGAAAGACATCAGTACATTTGCAATGTTTTCAACAGTCAGGGCACATATTGTAACACTGTTTAAAATGTTGTTATTTTGTCAGACAATATTCAACTTTAATGAATTTTGACTCTGAACACATGACATAATAAAAATGTTAAAATCAAATACAAAGTTTGTAAGTTGGGGTTCATGAAATCAAACAATGTTAAATATATCACACTAACGTGATAATCGCATAGCTTTCCACATGAAATACACATAATAATATTGTATGTTTATCACCTCTTTAAATGACATGGTAGGCCGGCCATTCCCATAAACAAATTCCCACCTAAGTTCCAAACACAGAACAGAGGAGAGGAATATAACACGCTGTGTTACATAATTTCCATATGAAAATTATGAAGGTATCTCTGTATTTATGTTAGCACATACAGCAAGAATGCCACGAAAGTACTAGCATAATGCATTAAGTCTGGTTTCCATTACTTTTAGAAACAGAATTTTACGCTTACCTGATAGCTTTGCACGTTAGTTTGTGCATATGTGGGTTTAAAGCTGCATATATTCAAACTAAATAAAGATTTCACACCATTGGTGTGTAGGGAATTTCACTTACCTGTGTTTTTTCCAAAGCTAAAAACCTTAAAAATTGTCTGAAGTGTTGGGTTTTCATAAATTTTAAATTTAGAGATTTCTACTTACCTGTGATCATGTTTTCCAATGCTTAATTTTTCTCTACTAACAAATTTCATAATTACCTATTTTTCCCCCTTTTTTACTATGATCTTTAAACACTTACCTGTATATCCCCACCCCACTTTTTCTTTGGCCATTTTCCCCGCATTCACTGTCCAAATTAAATATTTTTATGGTAAATTTTTAAAAAACTAACATTTATGGTTGGTATTTTCAAAATGTTAACCTACATAAATGTAACTTTAAAGAGTCATGAGTCAGATGAGGAAAGGCATCAAAGACTGACTTCATTAAATGTATGCTGTTGGTAAAAGGCATGAAAGAAGCATGAAATATATAGGCAGTCCAAATGATAAAACCAGAGTCTAACAAGCACACACACACACACACAGCAAAAGCTGAATGCCATTTACTCATATTTATCGAAAAAAAAACAAATATGAAGGATGCATATATTAGCTAACTTCATGAGAATGTTAAATAATGTCACAATTATTTTGTATTTAACGTGCAATCAATCAATTAAAATCTTTTAAGTCATGTAAAAGTAAATTCAATACTAACCCACACCATGACCTCATTGCTGCACATTAAAACACTTGTAAAAAACCCTGATGTTTCATCACGGGACCTCTGAGCAAAGTACTAACTATATATTATTAGTTAGTACTTTGCTTAGAGGTCCAGAGATGAAATGTCAGCATTTTTGCGTGTGTTTAATACGTAGCAATGTGAAGTCATGGTATGGGTAAGTGTTGAATTTACTTTTACAAGACTTAAAATATTTTAACTGAAGGATGCATGAATTACCACACTGGACAGGCTTGTAAGGGGATAAAAAAAAAAAACAACACTAAAACAATGTATGAAAAAACTATCACCCAGACCACAGCAATTACTTGAAAATCCAAAAACTTGAAAGAACTCATGAAAGAACTGAAAATTTTCAAGTTTTCCGATTTTATCTGACTTACCATCCTTGTCACATTTACGCCAAAAATCAGATTGTCATCTTCAAAATTTGTATACAAAAACTTATTCAAATATATTTCACTAATACCCATATAATATATCCAATTACAAATAGCTGAAAAATTAAATTGCTAAATAGGACGAATGGTAAATTTTTTGGCAGTTCCACCAACATAAGGAAGAGATATGTTACAATTCATACAAATTTGTTACCAACACAACACTTTTATCCTCACTTTCCCAAAAATGCTCAAAATAAAAAAAGCCTGTCATAATTATATATCAGCTAAGCCATAAAATAAAAAATCAAGGATCCTTACCCATTTATTTTGAAGTCTGGTTTATGCTGTTTACTAACAATTTCTATATCTCCTAAGCAACACAACTAGCAAGCATATTTAACAAAAACTGTGATACCTACTTAAAATTTTGTACCCCCCCCCCCCCAAGACGCATATTCTTTGCTGTGCCCTTCTTCCACAATTAATGTGCACTCAGATGAACCCAAGTACAACAGAAGCATTACACGTGGCATTTTACCAAACCAGTATTCTAACAGAAAGTGCAAATGATAAATTAAATCAAAATCTTAAAATATATATATATAATATAAAAAAAATTCAAAGAGCTCTCCCTCCCCCAAGTCAATGATATCACATCCTAAGAACAATGACAGCAATTCTCTCTAAAACAATTTTTTCTAGAAAATAATCTTTTAAAAATCATTCATGAACATCACAAATGTCTCTATATATGTGTCTGCAAGAATAATTACTTATCAGTCAAACTCACACACTTAAAAGGAAGTGAGGAGCATAGCTTTCATAGCTACTAGTCACTATGGTTACTTTTTAAATTATTCGTAGAGGATGGGGGGAATGACATAATACATATATATAATAAGCATCACAATATGATTTCTTTACATAGTATTTTCACAATCAAATAAGAGCAATTTTTCCCAACAAAAAAAACTTGAAGTAGTTTAGAAAACAGTATGAAAAAATTTCCTACAGATATGTTCTGAAAGTTTATCTTATTAAATCTTTGGAAGTTCTTGACCCACAATCTCAGAATTACATATAAGTGTCATTTACACAAGTATTTAATGTCAGAAGTTACAAATTAAGAGTTAACTAATTCTCACATGTTCAACCTAAATGCCCCTCCTCTAAATTAAATCTCAGTGAGAACACTGATAAATCATATTTCCTCATTAGCAAAAGAACTGTAGAGTAATTCCTGATAAATAAAGACTGCTATAAAAAATCAAATTTCAATAAGTTCAGAAACCTAATATTTCAGCAAAAACAAACAAAAGAAAAGAAACAGGATGAATAAAATAAGGAAATGCCTAAATTTTAAATGCAAAAGAACAGACCCTCCAAGAAATGAGCATCTGGCATAGATAGCACTCAGAAGAAGTCAAAGCTGCACAGTTTCCCACAAGCAAGTAAGTGAGAAATCATAAGACTCCTATCATTACTTGGGACAGAATACACATGACATGCAAGTTAGAAGTTTGTCACTGCTCACACAGAAACAAAGTGCTCTGAAATTTTAATCATGTGAATCAAAGAAATGTAACAGATGTGACTTTACCACCATAGCCGTAGGGAATGTGATAGCCTGGGTCCAGGAAAGGGATTCCACAGTCGTCAAAGGTGAAGTCAAGGTGCTGTGCCATAGGGAGAAGCTCTCACAGCCACCGCATACACGGCACAACTGACGGAAAAGACGCTCTGCTCCCGGATACCAAAGCTCAGAAGCTACGCTTGGTGAGTGTTGGTCTTTATCGACTGGTGGCAGTTCGCCAATCACAAAAGCTGCATGGCAAATGCTATCCTAGGGGAGTGGGTGTCAGCCTGCATGGGTGGTTCCCTCCCCTTCTTTCTCCCTATCTCTCAGGAACTTCCAATTAATTATGGCTACACACCTGTGGAACTCTCCAATTTTCCCACAGATCAATCTCTGGCCCACAGTGTAGGTTCTATGGCCCCAGAAGAGTAGCCTGAACCTCACTGGTGCCACACAACATGCACTTATGCAGGAGTACAATGTTCTGTCTTATTTATACACAGAGGGGGAAGTGCTGGGAATTTCCCATGTGTTGCAGTTTCAGGAAAATGGAAGCCTCCTTATATGAGGATTAACACACACATACATCAATGATCTTTCACACAGTAAAATTTATGCAACTGCATTTCTCTCTTTAAAGCAATAATTTTAGTTCCTAAACTTTGTTGAATGACACCAGACATCAAAATTATGCTACTGCACATTAGTAAATCAATCACCCATGGTTCTTGGGAACACTTTAACCCTATACACAGTTAAAATAATGCATTTAATTTTCCAACCTGACATCCAAAACTAAATGAGAAAAAATGTTGCTTATAACAGAATAAAAAAAAAAGGTCTTTGTTGCAATCAAAAGAAAAAAAAAGGGGGTGGGGGGAGTGGGTCAACAAACACAACAGAAAAATCATTTTTTTCAAATAAAAATACAAACTAGGCACAGCTACTTTGATTACTGAAAAGTTCTGGAAACTATTAGCAATACTATCAATTTCGCATATTGTATGTACACTTTTGGCTACAAAAAAAAAGTACTTAACACAAAAATGTACTAGTATCACATAAGTATTCTGGGAACATTTTAGTAGTACCTATAATACTGTTCATATTGAAAGTTGTAACAAATTGTTACTGTCACAGACTTGTGAAGATATTTTATTCTGCTGAAGGGGTCAAGAAACATAACTGCTACTTTTCATAATGTACATGTTTCACTCTCACTGGAGTAAAATATATTGTAGATATTTGGTTTTGTTTTACTTACAGTATGATGCTTTACAGATATTTGGTTACACTTAGCTCTTTAAAGCAAATACAATACATATATATGGACACCTACTCTCAGTAGAATAAAATATGTGCAAATTATTTAACTGATATCAATCACTCCAGTGTATTTTACTAAATTATGACACACACACACACACACACACACACACACACACACACACTGACAATGCATTTTACTCTCCTGATTCCCTTCTTAACACAATACCCCTTTAGATTATAGATTTGGTACAAAAGATGTAAACAAAGTAAAAGGATTTACTTCAGACAAAAAAAATGTGTAAATATTAAAAAATGATGAAAATCTTTTTGTCCATAGTGGAATACAAATGATTGAATATTTTATCACAGCAACATAGTTACATGAAAAAAAAATAGATTCCACCCTGCTTCTTTCAGAAAATGAGAACCTCTTTAACATTATCTGTTTGCCATAATTAACCATGGGAAAATGGTAGTGTACACATATAAGCAACAATTCTTGTTTGGGCTAACAAAACAGTTTAATTTTGATTAACAAATGGCATTTTACTTAACACATAAAAAGTACACCTTGATTGTTTTCCTGTTATGTTTACTCTGGCAGTAGTAAATTCTGTGCATATACTTCTTAAAATAGTTTAGAGAGCCCGACACACACCTTTTTTTTTTTTTTTTTTTTTAATCTTGCCAAAATTTAGTTCAAAATTGTCTCACTTTTCTTAAATGGTTATTGTGAATGGAGTTACTTTTCATAGTACACTAAGATTTCCCCCCCCCCCCTTCCTATCTTCTCTTCTCTTCCCTCTCTCTGCCTCCCAACCCCATACATAATTTTTTTACTAGTCTGTCCAAATAACGTGGAGGATATTACAACATCCTGAATGAGATTAACATTCATGTTTAACAGACTTTTCTTCTTCAGTAAAAAGGAAGAAAGATGTTAAATAATTGTTTTAAGGAAATTTCTTTCACACCAAAAACGGACTAAAACTTTTTCAGTTTTAGTAAAGAAAAAAAAAATAGAGTAACCATTTCAACCCTTGTTCTCTCTTTTTTACAGAACAGTAAAAAAAAAAAAAAAACCTTAAATGTGAACTGAATTTTTCAGAATATGAAAATCTAGATTTCAACAGACTGCAATAAAGAAAAACGTAAAAAATTCAAATTGACAAAATGCCGCCACCACACCCATGAACAGTTGGTTGTTTTTTCTTCAAAATGCACGCATGACAGGTAAATGAATTTCAACAAATCACTTTTTCATAGGAAACTTTTAAAGAGGAGATGCAAAGTTTTTCACTAAAACTGTGTTAGTTGCCAACAAAAAGAAAAAATATAGAAACTATGAAAAGGCTGCTATAACCAAAAAAATTTCATTTGCATTCTTTCTTTGAAAAGCTATTCAGTCATTGTGAGGACATGATATCAGGCATTTTAGTTTTACATAACCAGCTTTCCTTTTGGCATGTTAATTGTTTAAAACATGTTTTTTGTTTCAAAAAGAGGAATCAATAGAGTTACTGCCTATAAGCAAAATGAGAATAATTCCTGAAATATTTTGTTTTTAAATATCAATAGAAACAAACTCTGTACCAATATTACAGCCTAATATTTGAGTATAGTCTTCTATTTGTTTAATATTTTTATCATTTCTCAGGATGTGATTTTTGAATTTAATGCTGTACTTCACTTTCTCAGGATTCTTGTTACCACTCTTCAGTCAGTCTGTATATTATGATTTATACATCTACACCTTTTTGGGAAGTTTTTAATCAATAGTTGCACTTTTCAGTATACAGGGTTTATTTACTACTGACCTCTGTTGTGATGTTTTCCCTTAAATGGTAACATCCTCCCTCACAGCCTGCCCATCAACTGTTATTATACTAAATCTCAGAGTATGTATTTTATTATACTTCTTCAGCAGGTTTTACCCAAACTATTATTTTATCACTACTCATCTTTAGCAAGTGATGGTGGAAACTACAAAATGAAACTGATAAGTTTTGCTACCCTTACAAGTTTCATTTTAATCATGGTAAGCATAAGAATAGCAAACACTCAGAGCTCATATTACATAATATGGTGCCAATTGGTAAATAATTTGACAAATCTATATTTCATACGTTTACAAAGCTTCACTGCAATTATTTCAAGGGAATAAAAACCGAAATATTTGGGGGGGACAGATTTCTTTTTTTAAATAAAATAACGGCAGATACATATTCTCTATGAACCTCCCTAGGACACTACATGGCAGAGCAACTTGATATATGATACAACAACATACAAGATTAATTTAATTGAGCCCATCACTTGAGACACTACTTATGAATACAAACTCATCTTAATTCAAATATCCAAGTCAACAGATTTACGACATTGAATTGTGAAAATGTATGAAATAAGTTTAAAGCTACATCAAATAAATGTATCAGTACTCTAACTATGCTTAATTTTAATATTTTTGATGTGTTCCTTTACATACGCATATATGCATGTGAATGCCAAAACATTTGCTACTTTCTTTCCCTGCTAATCTATGGACACACTAACATTTCTAAAAATCTTACTGGTAAGCATGACTAAAAATTTTTGCTTATTTTCCACTTTTCCCAGTAAATCATTTTACTAATGGATGGATCAAATGCACATTAGTATTTTTGCTTCGTTATCTCTATTTCTATATATAAAGACAGAAAAAATAATGCTTCTATTTTAAGATGTTTCAACATGGTTGAAGTAAAAGCACATCCGAGTTTCCCCATATTAAAAAATAACTTTCCTGATTAATAGTTTTATAGCTAGATAATATAGATACATATTTATTTTTCTCCTCATCCCTCCGTTTCTACATAACAGACTGGAAAAAGTCGTCTTTACACTGAATGGCCCAGCATGATTATTTTTTGTTTATTGGGGATTTCACAACCACTGTGAGCGACTCAATGGGCTATAAGCAGTCGCCTGTTCCTTAACATGCAGTTACACTTCTAATTTGGTTGTACATCAAGTTAATTTCAACCACCTACAACTAACATCATGATAGCATTCACTTTATTATTTTTCAAGAATTTTTGTACTAGAAGCAAATATCAGAATGAAGGACAGGGAAGTGGTGTGACCTGCAACAAAGGATATGCTATGCCTTGTTTAATCTGCATTACAGCAGAACCCTATATGTAATTTTATTTGACAATTAACTCAATGAAAAATGGAAGTCCTCAAAACTTTTAGTTTAATAACATAAAAATCAACTTTGTTCCATGCAGACTGAAAAGTCAAAGACTCAAACATCTGCACACACACACACACACACAGATATTACCAAGACATAAACCAGTACTGTTCATCTTGGCATCACGCATGCATGATATCATAAGATATGTTGCTGAAAAAAAGAAAGCTCAGGAAGAAGGATGAATTTAGATGAGAAATCATTTTCCCATCCTGAGGAACGCACCAGACATAAGAGGATTCACATAAATAACAGGAAAGATGCCAATGAAAGTGACTGAGTGCCCACCTGCTAAACAAGTGGTTATGACACCAGCTTCTCATGACAGAACAACAAGTTCTGAGCCCTGTGTGAGCTACAAGGTGTTGTGGTTATCTTTTGACTCTTGTTCTTTTTTATCCTTGGAATTAACAGTACTAAATTGAGGATCATGCAACTCTATTCATGGGAATAACTGAACTAGATTAAAATTTACAACAGTGATGTAGATAATACATGCACAATTATAATAGGAAATTTCTCTTCTGAGTGACGTAGCTGCAAAAAAAAAAAAAAAAAAGATTCAGAACTCCACTCTTTCACCTGAACGACGAGTGAAGGAATCCCATTTATACTGCATATTCTGATGCAGGAACTACTGAACCCATGCATTTGTTACTTGATGTTGTGCTTAAATCATATAGCCTGTGTTTTTGGGACCTACATTTCAGGGAACATCCTTCAAAAAAAAAGAGGGGGGGGCATATTAAATGCAATACAACATAGAAAAAATTTTAACAGCTGCTTATAGAGCCTAATTAAAACAAATACAACAACACACTGTATTGTCAAAAAGCAAAATCTGATTACTAAACTACTTTTAGGTGCATTAAAACTCATCAACTCCTACAAAATATTAGAAATAAATTTGCTTCCTGCCTTTTTACTCAACAAAATAATAAAGCCAGCCTGTAAAATGCAATACTGATGACAGGAAAATCGTAACTGTAAAAACTAGCCCAGAATAGTAACACATAGATTTTTTTTTTCAGTAGAAATTGTAATGCACTGTATTAAAGTCCCACTGCTGAACAATGTTTACCATTCTTTCTCAAAATTACAAAAAAAAAAAAAAAAAAAAAGATGCAGGTACTTTTCAAAAAAATGCATACACATTTCACACACGAAAAAGATCAGAAAAGATATTTTTTTAAAGTTTCAGTAAGATAAAGTACATCTTTAGGAGAGGGGGGGCAGAATTTTTTTAAATATATGAAAATGTTCAAGAATCACAAGAGACCTAAAATATTTAAAATCAACAAAAAAAAAAATAATGCTAACAGACATAAAATTGTGTATCTTTATTTTTAACCATGTAATATCCTACAGCCAACTAAAGGAAAAATTCTAAAAAAACTGAAAAATTTTGATCATGCTTACCTAAAAAATGATCAAGGAAGAACATTTCCAATTTGCCTTCTACCTATGTTCATCATCAATATGAACATACATTCATGCCACCAAAAGGAATGATCAAACGGAAAAGCTTGAAAATATATGGAAAATCTTTGGGCAGGATGGCATCAAACTAGATCAGTAAGCATTTTGCCAAACCATCCGTTAACACTACATAACAAAGGCAAATACATATTTACATCACGAGCAAGAAAAAATTGCATCCATGAAATATATGTGACAAATCTTGGACGTTTCCTCAACTTGATACAATTTTTTTCCTTCTTTTCATCTATCTTCTAGGAGTCGAGGCATCTGACAAGTATTTGGTAGGGCTAATAATAGTTAACTGACTGGCCACATATTGATGACAGTAATCTTTGAATGATCTAAGATAATTCAAATAAAATAAGAAGTCTAATTACTGATGTTACTAACTGCATGGAATTAACAGTAGAAGCTGATAAAGTATTACAGAAAGATTCCAAAAATATGCAGACGCTCAAGTTTCGCATGCAATGTGTACCATTCTCAACAAACACATACACAATAGAGTCACATTATTGTAACCACCTCCTACTTTTGACGTCAACAGCGGCAGGAGTCATGAGCTGGCTTGGAGGGTATATAAGGTGTGCTGTAGGCAATCTGAAAACATATCACTCGTTGCTGTCATGGATAAAAGGAGCGAGTTAACAGACTTGCAAAAAGGGATGATTATCGGCTTTCGGGCCAAAGGTGGCAGTGTTTCTGAAACAACGCAGTTTGTGAACTGTTCGCATGCTGCTATGATTAAAGTGTACCGTGATTGGAGAAATGGCACCATTGCGAATAAGCGACATGGAAACTGTGGAGCACCATGTGCTATTGACGTGTGAGATGACTTCGGTTTCAAAGGTACGTGAGAGCCGATCGACACGTTATAGTGGAGCAACTCACTGGCCAAATAAACCAGGGGGCTACCAGAAGTGTGTCTAAAATGACAGTTCAGTGAACCCTAAAGTGTATGGGGCTCTGATGCAGACAGATGGTTACTGCACCTATGCTAATGTAGGTGCACTAGCAGAAAAGGCTTACATTTGCACAGCAGTATCGAAATTAGACCTCCGCTGATTGGCAAAGGATTGCCTTCTCCGATGAGTCACGTTTTCTGCTTCATCGAACAGGTAGATGTTGGCGTATAAGGTGAGAAACATTGGAGAACAAATGCTATTCAACCATTGCTGGCAGAACACAAGCTGGAGGAGGCAGTGTTATGGTCTGGGGAATGTTTTCGTGGCATTCTCTTGGTCCACTCATACCTGTGGAAGGCACTATGGACCGAATTCGTTATGAATCCATCCTTGCAGACCACGTACACCCATACACGCTGATTGTCTTTCCTGGGGCGGATGGGATCTTCCAGCACGACAATGCGACGTGTCACACAGCTAGAAATGTCCGAGAGTGGTTGGAAGAGCACGATGAAGACTTCAAAATACTTCCCTGGCCCCCTAATTCCCCAGACTTAAAATAAATTGAGCATCTGTGGGACTACGTTCGCTCTATGGATCCTCCATCACGCACCCTCCAAGAGCTGTCAGATGCACTGCAGTCAGCATGGCTCCACATACCTGTGAACACCTTCCAGCATCTTACTGAGTTACTCCCAGCCCGTCTTAGCTGCTGTTCACACTGCACACGACGGTTGCTCTGGATATTAGCTGGTGGTCACAATAATGTGACTCGACTGTGTATAATTGCATATATAATTAGGCAACCTTAGAAATACAATGGAATATCAATATTTTAACCCCGTGCTGTTCTGTTCATAATAAGTACATGTTGCATTACGTTGGTCAATGTAACCCACCGTAAAATAGGTTTTATAATTTGGTTGCTATCATCAAGAAAAGTGCTTATACATATTATTTATCACAAACTGAAAACACATTAACTGTTCAGTCATGCTCTGGATCAGAACTTTCTGAATACCTTATTCTTTTAAAGTTATACTCTCAAAAATCAAATGAAATACCTTTATTATACTATAAACTAATGTATTACATTTCAGTACATTATCATAATCATATAAAGCATTAGTATACACCTAAAACTAAGGGAAGAAACCAATTAATGCCTTCCATTAAAAATCCACATAAAAAACTATGAAGTAAAAAATTACAATTGCAGTAAAACTATTTATGAAGTAAAAAATTACAATTGCAGTGTCTCAACTGATAAAGCTAGGACTAGCAAATTAAATCTGTTCTGTGCCACATTGAACATAACATAACAGCGGGTTAAATGAAAAATTTACCCATTCCTGTCTCAGTTTTTTTACATGAACATCATATGTCAAATTAATTTAAACAGCAGCTGATGTATGGCTGTGTTGCTGCCATTTATATGTAGTACTCAATTTTTAAAATGCTTGTTACTCTGCAAATTTGGCATTTTTCTCAATTTTTAATTTAAGGTGTGACAAGCTTGCTTTACACCATATCTAGATCTAATGGTCTATGCAATGTTCAAAAGCAACTGTTGGTCCAACTAATATTTGGTGAGCCCCACTACATCAAGGCACATACAGTGACAAAAACATACAGTAAATGATTAAGAAAACCTACAGTAAAATATTTATGGAAGTTTCTGAAGCTAAACCAAGCCATATTTTGTTACACAATGATACAATGGGAATACATAGCAACTCACCATGATCACATCTGTTATTACCGTTAGACGATTCAATTCCATTTTTATAGGAGGGCACAGTATGATTGTAATTCCGATAAGGAACTGAATTAGGTTCGGAAACACTAACAAATCCCAAATGTCCATAACGACTATCAGATCTTGGGCTAGACAAGTCAACAGGGTGGCCCTCCAAGCCTCTGTTTGTCTGAATATCACCACAAACTGCTGATTGATTTTGAGAAGTCAGACCAGAAGTAATATTCTGGTTGTTATTGTGATTCACATCTGTCAACTGTTGTGATGCATGCCTATTCAGAAAATCTGTATGACTGCTACTGATTCGTTGATTTCCCTAGAAAATAAAAACAAAATTATTAAAATACAAAGCAAACTGAAGAGTTAAATACACAAAACTAATGAAAAACAGAGGAATGCAATCAACCCTTCATGATAAATAATCAAATTTGAAAAAAAAAAAAAAAAAAAAAAGATAATGGGGGTCATATATTGGGTTGTCGGAAAAGTCATGGCGTATTTTAGCCATGTTTTGCAAAGGTCATTTATTGATAGAAAGAACAAAGATCAATCAATGATATAATGCCCGTTTTGTTCGATAACACCATTTGCTATCTTTCAGTGAGCTGCAGAATGCCTCGTTCATAGAAGGACCTCTCTTTCGTGGCGAAAAACTGTACAAGGTGCTGATTTACAGCCTCATCTGAATTGAACGTTATAAAATGCAAGGACTGTTGAAGAGAGCGAAACAAGTGGAAGTCTGATGGCGCAAAGTCAGGAGAGTATGCTGGGTGTGACAACACATCCCACCCAAGCTCCAATAATTTTTGGCGGGTGATCAAACTTGTGTGTAGTCTCACGTTGTCGTGATGGAACACAACACCTTTACGATGAACGAGCTCTGGACGTTTCTGGATGATGGATTCGTTCAAACTGTCCAATTGCTGACAGTACACATTCGAATTGGTTCCGTGGTAGGAGCTCGAAAAACATTACCTTTAAAATTCCACCACACTAAGACCAGAACCTTCCGCTGACGAATGTCTGCTTTGGATGTCGTTTGAGGCGAAGCAGCACGTACGGACCAAGACCGTTTGCGCAGCACATTGTTGTACACAATCCACTTTTCGTACCAGTTATCAGTCGCTTCAAAAAAGGATCGTTTTCCTCACTCACGTTTAATGAGCATAGCGCAGATGTTTATACGCGCCATCAATTGAGCTTCTTTGAGTTCATGAGGAACCCACACATCGAGCTTGCTTACGTATCCCAGCTTCTTCAGGTGGCCGTGAGTGCTTTAATGATGGATGTGCAATGTGTCTGCAATCTCTTGTGTCGTGTACCATGGGTTTGACTCGATCAATGCCTTGATTTGGTCTTCATCATCCACAGTGGGCCTCCCGGACCGAGGAGCATCGTTGAGGTCAAAATCACCAGCATGGAATTTTGCGAACCACAGCTGTCACTGACATTCTTGTAGAGCATTATCACTGTACACTTTACGCAACTTTTCACAAGTTTGACCCGCATTCTTCCCTTTACGGAAGTAGAACAGTAAAATATGGCGAAAATGCACAGTTTGGTCTTCCATCTTCAACTTGAAGTCAAATCTCTGCAAATCAACCAAATCGCTCACTATTCCTTTTAGACTGCAGCTAGAACTGGCACCTGTCGAATGCCATAGTGATAACAGAGCTGCGCATGACTCTAGTACTTCCAAAACTGCCCAACCGCCATCGGGTGCCAAAATACGTCATGACTTTTCACAACCCAATTAAGTAAATTACTTTCTAAAATAATTTATACATGGAAGGAAAGTTACACAATGCAACAACCAACTACTAAAAAGAGAACAAGGGCCCGAAATTGTTGCTTGCAATGCAAATACTGGCTAATCAAGCAAACTGCAAAGATGTGCAACAGTCACAGACTAAAAATCATATTTTTTGAAAAAAGAATGTGCTTACAGTAGTATCACTTTCTTCATGTTCAGATACACTATGTATAAATTTAGAAATCACATTTGAGTGGAATTTTATTATACTTAAGATTGTTTTTGAATCAAAGATTGTACTTATTAAAATGCCAGTAAAGGAAACTATAATGGAACCATGGTTTCAGCCACTAGGGCTCTATCAGCCATCAAATCACGTAAGATTCAAAAGCTGATCAAGAACGGAGCAACGTATGTGATTTGATGGATGACAAGAGCCCAAGTGGCTGAAACCATGGTCCCATTATAGTTTCCTTTAATGGCATTTAATAAGTATCTTTAATTCAAAAACGATCTAAGCAGTTTTGATGATGATTCATGAATTAATGAATTTCTGTGGTTTACAGTTTTCCAATGGGGTGTAGCTTTTCTTTTTTTTTTTTTTTTAATATCTGGTATAATACCTACACTTCTAAAAGTCAGACATGAAAATTCTTTTTGCATTTTACAGGTGTACTACTTTTCCACTATGGCTAAACTACATATGTGCACTCACTACTACTTCGTAAAAGACTGATTTTAGACATTCTCTCTGTATTAGATTGCTGTAACAGCAGCAAACAATGTTCATACATTTTTCAGCATTTACAATACAATTTTTTTCTTTGTGGCGGCATTAATTTAGGTTAAATTCAATAACATTTCAGCTTCTTCCAGTCAGATTTGAAAATTCTTCTATTATCAGATAACTCTACCTGTTCAATATTATTCACATTCTTTCAAATTTTCTAGGTGCACTATTTTTATGCATGAGACGGTCAACAGGGGGGAGAAAAACTGAACTTTTTAACAGGGTGAAAATTTAGAATGTGCAGTGAGAGAGAGTGAATATAGAACACAGTATGGCGAAGATGGAATTGTTTGCTGTAATTTATTTATGCAAATACTTAACTACAGCATACCACTGTATTCACAACAGAAAACTACTGAATTCTGAACAAAATAAAATGGTTTTAAAAGGCACTGCTTCAAACTTTTTTTTTCTTATTATTTGGCTGTTGTACTGGCTAGAAAATAAATTCGAGTTTCCTCTTCCAGAAAGTTCCATAGCCATACACTAAAGTGCCAGAAAAATTGATACATTAGTCTAATACTTGCTTGATAGGTCCCCCACGGGAGAGCAGGACTGCAGAAATACGATGAGGCATGGACTCCACTAGCTTCTGAAAATATGCTGTAGGCAATGCACACCATACTTCCTGCAGAGCGTTCCACAATTCGGGTGTATTCTGAGGTCTCGGATTCCTGTGTTCGATAGCACGTTGCATGGCATCCCAAATGTGTTCTATCATGTTCAGATCTGGGGACTTGGGTAGGAATGGCAACACCCCAAACTCAGATGAATGCTCCTCTAACCATAATGTGCTGTCCCAATACTTATGTGGAGGTGCATTGTCCTGTTGGAACAGACCCAACCCATCAGCATGAATGCAGGACATGAACGGGTGTACCTTGTCAGAAAGGATGCACACATAGCGTTGGCCGGTCACAGACCTTTGTAGACATATCAGGGGTCCCAGTGAAGTCCAGCTAAATACATCCAATACCATTACGGACCCCCCACCAGCCGGTACAGTTCCCTGTTGACAGGCGGGATCCATGGCTTCATGGGGTTTGCGCCACACACGAATCCTTCCATCTGCCCGATACAGTTGGAAACGCAACTCGTCAGACCAGGCTACTTGTTTCCAGTCATCAAGCGTCCAGTGGCGGTGTTGCCATGCCCAAGCGAGGTGCATAGCTCTGTATCGTGCACACATCAAGGGGACTCGAGTTGGGCGTCGGCTCCCAAAGCCCATATCGTACAGGGTACGTTGCATAGTTTGGACGCTGATGCTTGTGTGGCTCCAGCATTGAATTCCAATTATACCTGCGAGAGTGTTGCATGCCTATCGCGTGAAATGATTCTTGACAGCCGACGATGGTCATATTCACCCAATGTCTTTTTACGGCTACACTGGTATCATAGGTTGGAGGTTTTGCCGGAATTCTTATAGTCACGGTACACCCTTGCAATGGTCGTCCGTGAAAATCTGAACTTCGTTTCTACCTCCGAAATACTATGGCCCATCTCACAAGAGCCAACTATGACACAGCGTTGAAAATTGCTTAAATTGTTATTACTTGTCATTCTCATGCCGAAAACAGCTCTGACAGCTGGCAAGGATGTCTATCGCTTTATATATGCACTGGCGGACGCAACCGAGTACGCGCATAGGTGACGTTGCTATGTATTTTGCATAAGCTCGTCTGTACCAGTTTTTCTGGCACTTCAGTGTATGTCTTTTGTTGGCTCCACCACTGCACAGCATCCATTGCTTAATTTTTCTTTCTGCTGATACCTTTCCCTTCCCATTTCTTCACTGTCCTCTTTTCTTTTTTTATGCCCTTAGATGACAATAATTTCATTCATTATGCTGAAAGAACTTTCATCAAAGCTTTCACTTTTCAGATAAACGATTTAACTTTGACAGGATGAATACTTTTGAACACCATGCATCTATTCTTACAAATTTTTCAACTTCATCATTCCCATTTTCAGAAAGTTCCCCCACCCTTATCAAGCTTACATGCACACATTTACGGTGAAGGGGGGGAGATAACATTTAACAACAGCACAGGAGAGTGGAAACATCAGAGGGAGGGGATTGCGATTACTGGATAAATCTTCGCCCCAACCGACTTCCATTTTCAGAAATTTATCCTACATTTTCAGGCTGAAATATAAATATTTATGGTATAAAATGATATCTAACAATACCAAAAAGAAGAAACATCACAAGAAAAAAAAATACTACTACAAGGAAATCTTCCCTCTGTCTACTGTTTTTGAAAGTTTCGAAGGTTGGAAATTCCATCAACCAACAGAAAACGACTCCCACCCCAAAAAACTTCGGATGTGCATTGACCTCAAGGATAACCCAAATGATAATGGAAAAGGTGGAATTTCTCAAATCCGCGGAAGAATCTCATGCCTGAATGTTACAGGGAAATTTTCACACCACTTAACTTCCATTTTTTGGAAATTGTTGCTACAGTTTCAGGCTGAAGTACAAACATTTATGCACTAAAATTATATTTAACAACAATACTGGACAAAGGTAACATCGCAAGAAAAGAAATTATGATTATGAGAAAAATCATTCCGTTTTCGAAAGCTTTGAAGGAAGAAAAATCGTTCCCAGATGGAAAACGACATTCCGCCTCCAACACACACACACATTTTTCTTCAGTTTTGCATCAATCTTGAGACCGACTCAAATCATGACAAAAAAAAAAAAAAAAAAAGGAGTGGAATTTTGCGAAAGAATCTTGTGTATGTATTTTTTAACTAAGGAGTATTATCAATGTTTTTCCATATATGTTTGTTTGTTGTAAATGTGATTCTAGAAGGAGTCATATTAAAAAATCCTTTTGGATGCAATGCAGTCAACCCTCAATGTACCGCCCCTCAACCTACTGCCACGCCACCCATGCATAACGCTACCCTTTAGGTCTGAACACAAGTGCTCTCCATAAAGCATCCCTTGACATACCACCAATATATATTACTGTACCAACCTACCTTTCCCAACAGAAAACATACTCAACATACACGAGACCAATGGAGGGGGGGTAACTTTTTAACTGGGTGAAAAATCAAAATGTGTGGCAAGAATGCAAACTACTTTCTTTTTGTCTTCTGTTGATTCTGCAGCAGCACAGCATCTACTGCTTAATTTTTATGTCTGCTGACATCTTTCTCTTCCTATTTCTTCATTGTTGCTTTTCTTTCTTTCTATTTTTTTATGCGCTCGGATGACAATTTCATCTGTCATGCTGAAAGAACTTTCAGCCTGAGGACCATGAATGCAGATAAATGGAAATAAAAAAAAAGTTGAAAATATGAATACTTTTGAACACTATACACAGCGTTCGAATTCCCCAGTGGTCTGCTGGCCATTGTTCAGTAAAACTTCCGTCGGACCACTGAACTATTCATTTTACTGGCCCGGATGGCTAGTAAGTTTTTTTTGGTTTTTTTTCTAATTTGTCACAAGTTAAAAAATGAATCTGTTTCTTTTACCTTGCTTTATGGTTTTCTTTTTAGGCTGCAAAGTAATGATAGGTTTAAAAACAAATATTGGATATAATTCCATTGAAATGATACATTATTTTCTACATATATTGTAAATGTCTTTAATTTTTTTTTCTTTTTTTTTTTTACAGACCAGTAGGCATTTTTGGTGGACCAGTGGACTGCAAATTCTAGTGGTTCGCTGGGCTAGTAAAAGATTTATTCCTAATTCTAACACTGATGCATTAATTCTTCCACCTTTATCCGCTGCCATTTTCAGAAATTTTCTCCTCTCTTATCAAGCTTAAATGCAAACACTTAGGGGGGAATAACATTCAACAACAACGCAGGAGAATGGGAACATCTTGCGGGAGAGCGGGATTGCAATTACAGAAAAAAATCTTGGCTCCATCAGACTTCCGTTTTTAGAAAAAAATTTCCCCCATTTTCAAGCTGAAATCAAGTACTTATATAGAATAAAATTATATTTAACAACAACACTGCAAAAATCTTCACCCCCTTCTACCTTTGGTTTTCGAAAGTTTCATAATGATGGAATTCATTCCATCTCCAGCGAACCCCCCGCCCCCATCACCACCAACCCCCAAAAATTTCTATTCAGTTGTGAATGACAAAAATGAAAATGTAAAAGGTGGAATTCCTCGAATTCATAGAAGCATCTCATGCCTGAAAAATACCAGGAAATTTTTGCGTCATCTAACTTCAGATTTTGCAAACTGTTGCTGACAGTTTCAAGCTGAAATACAAACATTTACACAATAAAATATTTAACAAATACAGGACACAGGCAACATTACAAAAAATTTTTTTTTACAATTACGTGGAAAATATTCTCTCTTTTCGAAACAGGAAGTACCGTCGCCAGACGGAAAATAGCCCCCACCACAAATTCTCTTTAGTTTTGCATCAATCATGAGAATGATCCAAATGATGAAAAAAATAATTAAAAAATGGAATTCCATGAAAGAATCCCATGTACATGTAACGTCACTTGTAAGCTGTGTGAGAATTCCCGTCCCGATATTTTGGACCACGATTCAATTGTGGAGAACCTTATGGAAAGCGAAATAAATGGCAGGCATGTCTTAGTTGCCCCCTTCTGAAAACATAAAATGTTTTACTTGACAATATCTTTACTTTTTGTTTTATCTGCATTATTTTTTATAGGTAGTCCAGATGGACTACTCCTACTTTCATAGAGCGATACAGGACTCAAAAGGAGAAGAAAAAGTCAAGATCTTGCGATATCATTGTGGTCACAATTTATGGTATTTTTCAGGAGGGTAAGTGATTGATCCACAATTGTGCACAAAATGTTAGCAAAGGAATACCTGGAGGTGGACCAAGGTATACGACTGCATTAAGAAATGCAGATCTGCCAACTTTCAAGAATTGAAGTCTGTAAAAAAAAAAATTTTGTTAATGGTTAATCGATATGTTCTATTACCTGATCTTTCAAACGTATTGATTAAATGCGTCGAACATTTTGATTAAAAGCCGATTTATTATGCACATGCGTGTTTTGTTGATTTTAATCAGTTTGATATGCTATAATTATGATATCTAGCACTATTTAACCCTTACAACAATTAAAAAATGCAATTGGTACATAATTATCTCATTAATATGTTCACATTAGGGTGCATACACGTAAATTTTCATTTGTAACTCTGAAATTATTACAATAAAAATTGCAGTAGCTTTTTACTTTAACTTAATAGAGGATCGCACCTTAAATTTTTGTGCCAACATGTCAGAATAACTTTACAAAATGCAAATTTTTGTGCCAACATGTTGAATACTTTTACAAAAAGCAATTTTAAATCTTATATACATCATGAGGCTGAGATTTTTCATTTCTTGCTCTCCCTTTTTTAGCAGTTACTTCTAATGGTAATAATTCCACAGCGCTTTCATTCTGTCCTTCTAGCTCGACTGCACGCAGAGAGGGCTGGGGACACAGAAATGAGAGTAAATGTGATCAGGTAATTCAAAATATAAAGGTGCAGTGGTCCTGAGAGACACTCATTCTTTTTAAATTGTACTAACCTTGGGGGGAGGGCGGACAGAAATGTAAAATATCACTATGGGTGGATATGCCAGTAAAGCAAACAAAATTTCTGTAGATTTTAAGGGTAAATTGTAAAACCTGGCAGGTATGGAAATGACAATGCATGAATGACAACATCTCAATTGCTAAACTTGGGAAAGATACAGAAAGTGTAAAGGAAACTGAAGAATCTGATGACCCCCCCCCCCTCCAACCAAAGAAGGAAAGCATTGTCTTTTTAATATTCTTTAACGCAAACTTACAGGATGGTGATATTTCAAATGCACTCGTTAAATTAGATTGTGCTGTAGAAAAACTGGATTCAAATCAAAATCACAAATGAAAAATGATTTTGTGAAAAAGTAACTAAGGTATGTAAAATTACTACTAGGGCTATTAATTTTCATTTGATGAAATTTTAGTAACTTAACATGATTTTTTATTCATTTCCTTACAAATAAAATGTTAACTTTGTTTTCTTACTATGCAAAAAAAATGTCCACATTTAATGTATACCACGCGCTTCTGAGATGGAAATGGGCGCTTTGAACTACAGTATGCACTAGGTATACAACATATAGCTGCAATTTTTCTAATTAACATGTTTTTAATTTAATGCTAATTTTGATTTTTAAAGAACCATAATAAACAAAATATGGGTTACTTAAAAAGCATTAGCAAACTTGATCTAATGCCACCCTTGATGTAAAGCCGAAATCAGAGCACATTTAAGAAGACAGGGAGGGAGTCAGGAGGCTGGACAGTATTTTGGGGCCACAGTATTCGTGCACAAAAATGTATGGTTGAAAAATGGATGCCAGGCCAGTTCAGTTCTGCTTTAACCCCCCCTGGGTTCAACTTGTTGAAATTATATATCGAAGTAGTGGGCAAAATAATATGACCCAAATACCATGATTTTCAAATGAATTCTTAATGTATGAAAATTTCCCCCAATTACAGATGTATAAAAAAACTTCTGCAATGCTTTGAAAGATTTGAGGATGAACTGGGGGCAACTATATTTTTTGAGGCCTCCTTTTAAAAAAGTGGAAAGAAATAGAAAAAAGTTTTCACAAGGCAGTTTCTTATAGTTTTTGCTCTACTATCTGAAAAAAAAAAAAAAAAACTGTAGAACTCTGTCAATTCTTCAAGCATCCTGCATAATTCTGGGGGCCCCTTGAAAATGTGAAGCCCTGGGCTGCAGCCCCCTAGCCTCCTCTTAGATGGGCTCTGGCCAAAATGTAAGGTAACAGTGGTACATCAAGGTTTGACTGTATTACCAAAATAAAAACTGTTAGTACTGTAAAATTGAGATATCAAAAACATCACATTAAATTCTACCAGAAAGCAATAAACAAGAAGTAATACCACATGTACTAAAGATAATCTTGTGATTTTTGGAAACCTAAAAATGAACTGTAAAATATTTATTAAGACCAATTATGTATGTAAAAGAAAACTAAAATTATGAAAAGTAGTTATTCATATGGCTGAACTTCTTGACAATGTGCATGAACAACAAACACTATATCAAAATTTACATGCATTAAAACTAAAGCCCCAACAATTTATTAGAAAACACTAAGAACACAGGTATGAATGAAGACGAAATATATTCAGAAGTACAAAAGTGTGTACACTTCAATACATCATTCTGAAGAAAAAAACCTCAGGATTAAATAGTTCCCCCCAAAAAAATAAATGAAAAGACCAAAAACAGTACACACACACACACACACACACACACACACACAACCCTGAAGATGAAGCAAAATAATATTTAAGGATACCAACAGAAATTAATAAATATTTACACACATAAAATTTGTATTCATATGTAATTCTGACTGCATAATCCCTATATTATCTGTAAAAAAAGTTTAAAATTCAGGCTCTAAAAGTTAGTTACATATTTAAATTTAAGCTCTCCAGATATAATATGCCAATTTAAAAAATGTTTTTGTGGCACTTTGTGATATAAAAAAAATACTAATAGTCAGGAGAGGTTGTGTATTTGGAAAATCATCAAAAACATGTAACAAACAAGAAAAAATAAAACAATGCAACACAAAGAGGGTCCCACAAACCATTGGAGAATATTATTTTTTTTACTTACAAGCATTTTGACAGAAAATATGATGCAATGAAGGTGGTATTATGTACTCTCATGGATGATTACATGCTGTTAAAAGCTCAGAGTCACAGACGTTCCTGGGTGCCACAGCATACTACGAACCTAAGATGTAACTGCAGAAATGCTGAAAATACTCGTTCTTGACTCAGTATGCCAGTTTTTAACTAATTCTGTCAATTTACTTTATTTATTCTATGAAAGTAGTTCAATTTGCACACATATCGTTACTGAATAAACCCTACACCTCTTATTTTCTAATCCTTCACAGGCCACAATAAAAATGACATAACAGATCACCTAGGCTATTGAATCAGAATTATTTGCAACCCCCCCCCCCCCACCACCCTCCCCCATCTTTTTATAGCCAGGCATTCCATAAACACTAAGTTGTTGAAACATTTAAATTCGTGCCATTAAAATACCAAAACTGAAGTACGTTCACCTTTTAGACACGATAACATTCCATATGAGTAGAAACACCCATAAGAGTTAAAAGCTTTACTCAAAAGTTAAAATATATGATAGATTAAAAACTGTAAGAACTTTCGGACTCACTATGAGTCTATCTTCAGACTAAGTATCAACAAGAGTATATACGCACGTTAATTACAATTCGATGGTGACGGTTAATACACCAAATGCACACAGTCAGCACTCATGCATGAAAACATGGAACTAAAGAATGCTCAAACAAACATTATGTCGGACAATTATGTATTAGTTCAACTTTTACGGTTATCCGCGTGAAATAAGTTTTTCCAGGGTTGTGGAATTTCGGCTGGCAAAGACTCATTGCAGCACGATTGTTCTTTTAAAAAAAATACATAAACTCTCGATAAGTAGAAGGGAAGACAAATTTGTTGGGATAGCAATAATTCAGGCTTCTTCCCAGGCTGGGTAATGGATGCCATTGTGAGTTGCGAGGGGTCAATGCTGTGGTCATAGCCCCAGTGCGAATGTTGTAAGCATGTTCCTCCAGGCGGGTTCTTAAATAGCGCCTGATAGAACCTATGTACAGTTTGGGTAGTACGTTAGTATCCACGAATCTCATTTGAACACTATAAATGCCATGTTTATCTTCAGTTTCAACCGGATCACGATCGTTTATACTATGGACAAGATATTTGAAGTTTTGATGCTAAAATTATGGTTATACTTTTAAAAAATGTTTTTCAAGGTAGAAGCTGTTGGAAGATGGTAATTCATGGAACCTACAAATCTTAATTGAGAAGGCTCTCGATTTTAACCAAGAAGAAATTGGCCTGCACAACTCACAATGGCACCCATTACCCAGTCTGGCAAGAAGCCTGAATTATTGCTACCCCAACAAATCTGTCTTCCATTCTACTTACCAAGAGTTTATGCATTTTTTCTAAAGAACGATCTTGCTGTAATGACTCTTTGCCAGCCGAAATTCCACAACCCTGGAAAAACTTATTTTACGCGGATAACCGTGAAAGTTGAACTAATACTTAATCGTCCAACATAATGTTTGTTTGACCACTCTTTAGTTCCATGTTTTCACTCATGGGTGCTGACTATGTGCATTTGGTGTATTAACCGTCACCATCGAATTGTAATTAACATGTTGATAATTAACACAGCAATCAGACATCTCTGAATTGACTGTATTTTTACTGTTCTCAAGTAATATCAATCACTCGGAAAAGTTGAAAATTTCATCGCCCTGGAGTGCTCAAGAATAGAACCTACATTTCCCGATTACCATTCGAGCATGCTAACCATTACACCACCCAGGATGAAGAAGTCCGAAGTAACTGAGTATTAAGAGCATCGGAATATTCTCCGACCGCATTCTTATTCGAAGCAAACTGTGCTGCCATCTAGTGTTGTTAAGCATATCACCAGTCGTTCAGGTATAGTGAGAAGAATATTTCTTCCACACTATGTAATTAACGTGTACATACAGGGTGCATAGGAAAGTCCCTTTAGCCTGGAATAACTTGCGAACAGAGAGAGGTATAGTTATGCAAGTGAGATAACGGTATAGTAAAGTGACTACGCTCGATCAAATGCAACCAATAGCAGCACCCCTAGTGGCGAAATGCAGAAGTTAGCCCTTGCAAATCGAAAACGAAAAGAGATAGAGCAAAATTTCCAATTACAAAGTTGTGGAGAGAGCATCAATTAATTAGTACAAAATGACATTTGTTTCGCACAGATAAGATAAATTGTTGCCTGAATACCCTAAAATGTTCGAAATCGATGTGTGACCTTTTGTGTGAACGTTTGAAGAGAACAGGCATAGGTATGAGCAAATACACACAATTTATTGCATAAATGTGTACTTATGTCAATACAGTTTGATGACGTCAGACAAAACAAAAACAAAATAGGAAAACTGACGCACAGTGATAAAACGTTAATATTGAGTATGTTCAAAAAGTTCGTCATTGCCCACGATACATATTTGTATTTGTGAAAGTAACTCTGCATGCACATTCCTCAGCATGGAAGGTATCACACTATTGCAAGCATCTGTAACACGACGACGTAGATCCAGCAGACTTGTAGGGGCTGTTGCATACACCTGATTTTTTATGTAACCCCAGAGGAAGAAATCCAATGGAGCGAGGTCCGGCGATTGTAGAGGCCATTCAACGGCATATTCCCATGTGTTTCGTTGGCATTCACCGTAAATAAGCACCATCTCGCAATATTGGGGGCGAGTGAAGCTCGCCATTCTCATACAGCGTACGTAGACCTAAACTTCTGATCAGGGTACATCCTACTACTGGTTTTTATATCGTAGGTACGGTACAACGTCACAATCTGCATTTGCACACGGCCACGTTTGTGAAATGTGAATATGCAGATTCGAATCGTCGCGCATCGATTTCGGACATTTTAGGGTATTCAGGCGACAATTTATCTTATCCGTGCGAAACCAATGTCATTTTGTACTAATTAATTGATGCTCTACAACTTTCTAATTGGAAATTTTGCTCTATCTCTTTTCGTTTTCGATTTGCAATGGCTAACTTCCGCACTTTGCCACTAGGGGTGCTGCTAATGGTTGCATTTGATCAGGCGTAGTCGCTATACTATACCGTTATCCCACTTACATAACTGTACCTCTCTTTGTTCGCAAGTTATTTCAGGCTAAAGGAACTTTCCTATGCACCCTGTATATTGAGCACAGTTGATGCTTAGTCTGAAGATGGACTCGTAGTGAGTCCGAAAGTTCTTACTGTTTTTAATCTATCTTATTTAAACTTTTGAGTAAAGTTTTTACCTCTTATGTGTGTTTTTATTCCTACGGAGTGTTATCGTGTCTTGAAGGTGAACTTACTTCAGTTTTGGTACTCGGTTGTTGCCTGTTGCGATTGATGCCTTCTGCACCACTGTATACATGAGACAGCTTGGAATGGAATGTCCAGGAGAAATTTCAATGTCACTTTTCACAGACACCACCACACAGGCATATAATGTCACTTTTCACAGACACCACCACACAGGCCCGTTTTTTGATCTCCAGTAAAGTGCAACATCCTTTCAGAAAAAGACTGGTTTTCTTATTGTTACATCGGGCGTAGTCGCTATACTATATCTTGATAATGAATGTTCCGTTTCACTGCCATCTCTCTAGATCACAGATCAACAGGCAAGATGGCTTGAAAACAAGTTAATTAGGTGTTGAACCTTTTGTTTGTGGATACTAACAGCCCATCTTAATTACACCAAATGAATGAATACACTGGAAAAAAATTTCATTCTTAATCATGACCTGCAGATTAATTGCCCCATTTTTTCGTGCGCGCGCGTGTGCGTGTGTGTGTGTGTGTGTGTGTGTGTGTGTGTGTAAGAAAATTTGTTCAACGTTAACTCATTCATTCACACCATGGCCACATAAGCTTCACCCATTTTGTTAGATAGACTTGAACATACAGTCAACTCCCGATTATCTACGAGCGGTTTATCCACGATGTGACTTTGTGGTAATAATTTTTTTCAGTCGCTATTCAATTTTTCTATTCAATTCTTGACTCTATCTATGACGTGGCAAGCACCTGGGATTCAGTTGAACCCTTCACTATCAGCAGGTCGTGGAGAAAACTTGTCTGTGATGGAAATTGCACTTCTGAAGAAAATACAAGTGCTAACAACATAAAACTAACCAAATTAGTGAATGAAATCAGTTCCCGGAGGGAAAAACATTGATGAAACTAATATTGCCAAATGGCTGGACTGCGACATACATGACCTGGATTTGAACCTTTCACTGACGAACAGATATTTATAATGAATAAAGTTAGAGGAATAACAGATGAAAATGAAGGAAGTGAAAAAGATGAGGAGATTTCACAGCTACGGGTGAATCATGAATCAGCATTGCAACACGTTGATGGCCTGCCTGAGTACCTTGAAGGACAAGACGATGTGTTATTAGCTGATAAGCTAGTTTTGCGCTGACTGCAGTCCCGAATCAGACAAAAATGTTTTGCCGTAAAAAACAGAAGCAAGTAACTGATTATTTTAAGAAGATTTAAACAAGTAACTTTTCAGTATGTATTATGCTTAAAATAATAACTACTAGTCTGAATAAAACACAGCACTATGTCATGCATGTAATTTGTAGATTAATTTATTTTTCCTGTAAAAATTTGGATTATCCGCGAAACTCATGCCGCCCATTATCACGGATAATAGGGAGTTGACTGTACTTCTAAAAAAAAAAAAAAACTCTAGGGCTATGGGAGAAGACTTGTGCAGCCAAATTTTAAGCTGTAGTATGCACATTCTTAGGCACAAAATAAAGTATAACATAAAATGTAGCAATAATCAAACATTTGCTGGCATATGAAATTCTCATGATAAAGGGTGAGACAATGAAAATGTTGATCATAGAGAATGGAGTCTGATCCAAATGATTTTTTTTAAATAGGCCTTTCTTTGAGGGGGGTAAAGTGGACGTCTGGTGATTTTTGCTCCCTATACTTCCTATGGAAAAAATTTCGGCCCTACTTCCATAGCGAAGAAAAATTTCCTATACATCAAAATTGGCCCACTGATAAAAAAAAAAAACATCTTAACTTAGATTGTACTGTGTTTTTGCAAAAAAATTCTGAACTATATTAAAAATCAATAACTTTACTTCAATGTACTGGTAAGGAAGAGTGGCACCACCCGTGTGAGCAAGTATCATAACTACATCGAAGTAAAGCTATTGATTTTTAATATAGCTCAGGAAAGTTTTTTGCAAAAAACACCAATTGTACAATCTAAGTTAGATGTTGTTTTGTTGTTTTTTTTCAGTGGGCCAATTCTGATGTATGGAAAATCTTTCTTCGCTGAGGAAATAGGGTTGATTTTTTTTTTCCATTGGAAGTATATGGAGCAAAATCGCTAGACGCCCATCTTAACAACTACTATGAGCAACTCTTAGGGCTATAAGTAGTCAGCCATGGCTAAATTGAGGCAGTGGTTCCAGGGAAAGGAGACAGCCAATGTTTAAAGACAAACACACCACCCATGCCTCACCCAGAATTTGAACCCATTTCTCATGAATGATGACAAGCCAAAACTTCACATCACTTGGCCACCATGATAGCAGTCTTTTTCAGTAGTGGAAGTATGGTCCCAAACAGAAATATCCATCCAAGTGCTATGAATCACTAAAAGTACAAAACTATATGCTTTTCATATTTTTTTATAAAGCTACCCAATGCAAAACATATTTTTTTCAATAGGGTTTTTTTAAGCAGATACTATATGGTTACAAACAGAAATTTAAAGATTTTACCCCTAGTGAAAAACTGCACACTACTAATTGTAGAAAGTGCACATATATCCCATAATGACTAGACCAGTATCTGAACATTTTATCATAGTGACTGGAAAAGTATGTACATGAAACTTTTTCAAACATTTTTTAAGTGAAGAGACTTCCAATGGAAATATGCATTCCTACCCCACTAATAGCAGAACTGTACATCATACGAAATGTGAACAAAACATATCTTATGGTGGATGGTATCCAACACAAAATTAATTTCTAAAATTAAACTTCAGGAGCTCTTATAATCAAAGAAATAAAATAAATATTTATATCATCCAGTTTTGAGAAACTGCATTATTTAAAAAGTATACAATGTGTGCAAAATGTTCTGAATCAAGAACAAGAGACTGCATTAATTTTTTTAACTAGATTTTAAGTAGCAGATTTATTGGTGCAAATAAAAAAATACACACTTATGCTCCTCAGCCACAGAATTGTACAATAAGGAAAATCTAAAAATACATATAAATATGGCAAGCAAAAGGATGTAAAAAAGCATTTCTCTGCTCAGACTTTTATAAGTAGATACAGAAAACAGAATATACATTTAAGCCCCCCTTGAGTAAAAAGTGGGCAAAAATCGAAGCAATGTGTGCAATGTTCTTCAGAGTGAATAGCAGCCAGTACAGAAAGATTATTTTAATCAGATTTTTGGAAGTAGAAATACAGTTGCAAACAGAAAAGTAAATTTCAATTAACCTAACAGTAGAACCACATATTATGCAAAATTTTAAAATGTACACAAAATGCGCCTTCTGGTGAAAGATACCTGATGCATTTATTTTTTTTAATAGAACATATATTTATGACTTCTCATGAAAACACTGAATTACTTGAGATAACCACAATATGGTGTGCATATAAAAAAATATCTGATGGAAACAATTTTCTTTTCACTTTGATTTTTTTAAGTGGAAATATTTCTTTGAATAAAAACACATTTACACCCCTAATGACAAAACTTCATTTCATACTAAAAAATGCAAAATATTCATAAAATGTTTGTTCACTGTAGAACAAATTTGACACGAAAAGGCTTTCAAATTGAACTTCAAGAAGGAAATATATTTTTATGAATTCTAGTGGGAAACCCCTGTTTGATATTTGAAATATAAAATGAATGCAAAGTTGTTCACTCTGATAAATGGTATGACAAGAAAACAATTTTTCAAATACATCTTTTGAAGCGATGTTATGGAAAATGAATGCAAAGGTAAAAAAATTGTCATGTGCATTTATGCCAACTAGAAGTGATACTGTGCATCAGAAAAATGCCAAACAGTATGGGTCACCATTTTTTGAGCTCAAGCTTTCTAACAGAAAAGGAATTTTTCAGACTAATAATGGAGCACCAATATGGAACCAACAGACAGATGAGCAGACTGACAAAGTGATACTACAAGCATGTACTTTTTTGCAAAGGACATGCTAAAACTGAAAATGGCATTTCTTTAAATCAGTACATTTACCTCAATATTAACTCTACTATCCAGGAACAATTTTGCCAAAAACTAAGCAAAAACAGTTCAAAACAAAATGAAATATGTTAGAAAAAATTTAAGAAAAAAGCTGCTCACTTTTTTTATGAAGTCTTCCCACAGAATGTGACACAAAAAAAAAACAAGAAAAAAAGCATGAAACGAACAGAAAACATCATGTTGTACCATTCTAACGAAAAAGGGGTAATGTAAAATTCCACAAAACTTTAAAATGTTATTGAACCAGTATTAACATGACAAAATGTGATTTTTAGCAGCAAGAAATATTTAATGCCAGGTGAAACCCTGAATTATGAACTGCAACGTATTAAGGAGAAGAAAGCACACATAAAATACTGAGTAAAGTTAAGAAAAAGTTGAAAATCCAAATTTCTTGACACACTGCAAGACCACTACTGATGAAGTTTCTTTCATAAAATAATTTCTTTACTGTGCCCATGCAATCAGGCAGAATTAATTTCTTAAGGGAACAAATACAACTTTTGATTTAGAGCCCCTTCTTACCAAAAGGAGCACAATGGAGCTTAACTGTAACCAAAAGGAAGTTCAATAAAAGAACCCACAAAATTGAGGAGACTCCACTTAAATATATAACAAATAATGGACAGCAACTAAGTACAAATGAAGTAACAACAGAGTGATTGTACAACTGATGAAAATAGAATACTAAGTATATGAATGGCTGCATTTCAGGACGTAATACTCCTGTAGTGTTAATATTCCCATGAAAACTTCCTTTTTTAAGCTGGAAGTTTATAAATTAAAACAGAACTTGGAAGATCTGAATATCTGAAACAAAATCAGATTAACTTGGTACATATGAAAAGCAGGGCAGTAACTAGGGTATGGCCAGTGTGGCCCCTGTCATAGGTACCAACTAAATGAAGGTACCTTATGGTGATTAAGATAGTTAAACAAATAATAATTAGTAACTGTAAGGTTTAAAAAACCAGACGACATGAATTGTTATTTCTCAAGAAGTTGATCACAAGTTGTTCAGTCATGACGACATGAAGAAAAACTGCAAATCTTTTTCTTGAATAATATTGGTTCAAATCGTTATTTCTAACCCTTGAACGTCACTACGTGTCTTATTATAATGCATTCTCGGCAAGATATCACAGAAATCCCGTCATTCTTCTGTTCAAGTTTTTAAAAACATGAGGAACAGAAGAATGATGGGATTTCTGTGATACCTTGCCAAGAATGCATTTTTCTTGACTGTCGAACCATGCTCCTGTACCTCAGAGTAACAAGCCCAAGTGAGCATGTATTTTGTATTCCACAAAGAGGCTTGTCTGGCAGAAGGTCAAGCTCTGGACGAGAGGTCAATTTAAACAATTGATGGGCAGAGCATGGGTTATGCATGTAACAGAGATAGAAGTGCTATTATAGAATGGTCACCAATATGACCTGTGTATGGAAACAGGTTTTAACGATGTTATTAAGGAATCTGCAAAGTTGAAGGCACAGAGATTAAAGTTCAATTTGCACATATGTTATAAAGTCATTTGTTTTTGTATTGTATGCTGGAAATGGGAATAAAGCATTTTTATTACTAAAAATTATATTAAGAACTGATTATAATTATTTGGTATAAGTTACTTTTCATAGTTAAATGATTATTTTTATGATGATTGCATTAATATTTTTATTCATTAATAATGGTGCAGATGGCCATAAGCACCCAAAATCCTTGCTAAAGCTCTGATGAAAAGTGATACTTTGCAATATATTTACATAACAGTTTACAATAAAACAACAAAGAACATTGAGAAAATCAACACGCAAGCTCATTGCTTAAGTAAAAAATCACACATCATGTACCATTCCTCAAAAACTAAACTAATAATTAGTTCACCAAGAGATCAGAAAGAAGGCATACACTCCTTAAAAAAATGAGAATGAACATCAAAACAAACAAACAAAAAGAAATCCTACCAACAGAATAAAAACAATAATAAAAAAAAATTTTAAAGATATAAATATATGTTTCCCCGTTATCCAAAAGTACAGCATTCCAAAGAAACATTTCGTAACCCAAAATGGCATAAAGTGAAGAAGCAATTACCATTAATTGATATGGGAAAATTTTTGAGCATTCCCAAACACAAGCACAGTGTTCCATTAAAAAGTATACGATAACTTAAACAGAACACACTTTTTACACCTATTAATCCACTCAAGAAATAGACTTTCTATTTTATCAATTACAGGATGCCAACTAAGAGACCATTTTGCTGCTAGCAGAACCAATAGTAACTTTGGCAGCTTTCACGATTCTTTCTCTTTGCATGTATAAAATAGTACAATAGTACAAATGGTGGATGCAGACAAGTTCAGCACAGGTACAATGTTTTTATTTCCTTCACCACAATTGAAAAGCTTAATTATTCCCAGTTTTACGCTAAATGTTGCATACTTATGAGCTCTCTTAGGCTTTTCTGATACAGAGAGGGCGGGTGATATTTCGCAGCAAAAATGTAATCTATCTATCAGGGCCGTAACTAGACTTTTGTTTTGGGGCTGTTCTTAAAAAAAAAAAAAATTCCACACCAAAAAATCTAACTATGTAATCACTTAACAAAAAATAAACTCATTAGTTTTTTGTATATTAAGTATTAGTTAGAATAATTCTTGATGACCACATTATCACGCTTTAGTTATGTAAAAAGTTTTTTGGCTACAGGATTGCTATTAAACCACCTCCACATCTTCTTAAACTTATCCTTAAAGACAGATATCCCAATAAACCCATAGAGTTACAAGGGGTCTACTCTATCTCTATCACCACTTCCACAGGCATTACCCACTATATTGGTAGTACTTACCAAAGCATCAACCGGCAATTGGTGGAACATATCGCTGATGTTAAGAAAGGTAACCTTTCCACCTCGCTTTCAATTTTAACTTAACCATCAGCAATACGTCCGCAATTCCCGATTGGCAAAATGTTAAACGCATCGCTCCGTTCAGCAATCAGAAAGCCCTCAAGTACCGCGAAAGCATTGAAATCTTCCTTACTCCTAACACCTGCAATACAGATGCACCTTTTATTATACCTATCGTTTGGAAAGCTATTTTGAAATCTGGCAACAACTGATGCTAATACCACGTTTCATTCTATGGCTGATGAAGGTAGAAGTCGTTACCGAAACACCATCCCAACACTTGTAATTTTTACGTAACTGAAGCGCAACATGTGGTCATCAAGAATTATTCTAATGTTTTGTGTGTTACGTGTCTCACTGCCAATTATTCTCACTAGTATTAGTTAGTGAGTAATGACACATGGCCTTAGTATTAACAGAAAAACAAACTGAACAATATGAGATGGAGATCACACGAGAACAAAATCACACTGGAGACAAGATGAAAGCAATACAGTCTAAAAAATGAAAATTATAAAAAAATTGAAATCTCCATCAGGAAGTGGATTTTAAAAATTCCGATAACGATAGATGAAACTACTATACCAAGGGGCTTTGACATTGAATTGGCCATCTAATATTTGCTATCAAAGCAATGATGGTAATTTTTTTTGTACTTCTGAGGTTCTGAGTTTCTTCTGGGGATTCTGTGCTTGCAAGGCATCTCAAATTAGGTGCAGCAAATGCGTAATTTAATTTATCAATCAGTTGTTTAGTTCAAAACTAACTTATCAACATTTGCGTAAACATTATTCAGGATGCAGTAGTAAAAAAGTAAATGCTGCAAAATGTTTCACCATGATGGCGGATGAAACAACGGTCATTTTGCTGATCGAACAAGTGTCGATATACCTACAGGATGCAATCACTCACTGCGCTCTCACATCGCTAAAAGAACCCATCCCAGTCAGGCATCTTGATGTTATAAAGGAACAATAAACTACGATTCCAACTGCCCATTTTTTTGTCTCCCTTAACATGATAAAGAAATAAATAAATAAGTGGTCTCAAAAATACCTGATAATAATAAAACAATTCAGATTAATAAAGTGCCAGATGCTCAGTTTCTTGTACTTCTATAAATTTATTACTGCTGACCAGTGGGTACGGTGAGAAAAAAAAATGTCCTTCTGAAGTAAGGTTTATCAAAGGAAATAACAGAAACAATTCGTAAAAAAAAAAAAAAATGAAAAGATAATGGCAACTCCTGCTGATTTAATAACTTACGATAAACAAGCAAAAAAAAAATTTGGCCAAAAAAATTTTGGGGGTGGGGTTGGGGGTGGACCCTAAAACCCTTTCCCCTGGATATGGCCATGTGATAATGGATGCACAAAATAAGTCGAGATAAAGCATAGATGCTCAGAGACACAGTACAAAGCTATGGCGGCCTGATGCAGAGGGTAGTTCCCAGGGAGGGAGAGCTTGGTGGTGCCACTCTCACTGCTAGGGAGGTGAGCGCTGCCTCTATAATGGCTCACAGTAAAACAAACACTGAATGCTATTTTTGCTTTTTTTCATAAAAGCAAAAATCCTTTTTAAATTTCTTTCGGTTAGTGAAAACAGGTACTAATGTAAGTCTTTCATAAACGTGAAGTGGTGTAAAGCAAACTTTTGAAAAGTGGGGAACACCTATAAATCAAATGTCAACTATTTAATTTACAACAAATGACAATCCAAAAAAGAATTTTAAAAAATTAACCAAGAGATGAGAAAAAACATGCAAGCTTCTTGAAAAAAATTGAGGAGGCATATAAAAACAGACATACTAAATAAGGATAATTTAATTTTTGAGTGTAATAAGTAAAACAAATCTTTTAAAAAAAGTTTCAAACTTATTATGGTAATTTCAAAGTTGTTGTTTTTTTATTTAAACTTTGTAAACAGCAGGTATTTACATATTCTTTTTAATTATGCCACTCAGTGGGAAAATTTAACATTAGAAAACACAGAAAATCTTAGTAACAGCAACTGAGTACAAAAAGAATTTCTACAGGTTTTTTAGAGGCAAATATAGTGACAAATGGAAATATGTACAGGGTGTCTATAAAGTCTTCCCCACATTACAAAAATTAATATAAAAAATCCATGTAAGTTAAAATAAAACGGTTGGCAACATAACATAGCACCACTCAAAGTTTTTTTCTGTTCTCTAGGCGAGCGCTACTGCTGAATAAGAGGAGCATTTCATCAATAATGGCCTGCATGCAAGAAAAAGCGGTGTGCATGTTGTGGTTCCATGAGACCAAATCAGCAGTTACTGTTCAGCGTCATTTCAGAAAAGAGTACAGATGATCACCACCGGACCAAAAAAGCACAAAAGCTTGGTATGAAAGGTTTAAAGCGACGGATAGTGTTGGCGATCCACACCGAGTGGGCCAACAATCGGTTACACAAGAGACTGCTGCAGCTCTTCAGGAGACATTTCTGCGAAGCTCCAGGATATCCATTCGTCGTGCTTCACTGGAAACTGGGATTCCCTGTGCCACTGTTCACAAAATTTTACACATACGTCTTCATCTGTATGCTTATAAGGTACAGATTGTTCAAACTCTTCAGCCTGATGACAGGCCTTGCCGTGCTGCATTTGCAATGGAGATGTTGCAGCACATAGATTATCTGCACCGTGTCTGTTTCTCAGATGAAGCCACATTCCATGTCTCTGATACAGTAAATAGTCAGAACGTGTGAATCTGAGGATCAGAAAATCCACAATATGTCATCAAGCAACAGAGGGCTAGCCCAAAAGTGAACGCATGGTGCGGCCTGATGCATAACATAATCATCAGACCCTTCTTTTTTATAGAGCCCACAGTAACATGTAATGTGTACCTGGACATGCTGGAACTTTTTGTAGCACCTCCGTTGCACGCCTTCCAACCTTTAATTATTTTCCAACAAGATGGTGCCCCATCACATTGGTCAATAATGGTTCGTGAGTTCCTGAATGCCACATTTCCAGACAGATGGATTGGCCACAACTGTCCTATGACATAACCCCTCCAGACTTTTTCCTGTGGGGTTATGTGAAACACCAAGTTTACTCTAGCACTGTTCCGGATGTTGAAACATTGAAGAGCAGAATAACGGACGTCATTTTTTCTGTCTCTGCTGAGATGCTGAACAAAACATGGTGTGAAATCGAATATCACTTTGATGTCCTTCATGCAACAAATGGTGCCTATGTGGAGGTGTACTGACACTGGAAAAAAACTTTACTTATGCAGCATCATTGTCCTGCAATCCCTTTCTTGTACCTGTAATACATTATTTATATTAATTTTTGTAATGTGGGAAAGACTTTATGGACACCCTGTGGTATTCTGCCCTGTAGAAAAATGGGGCATCTGGAAAATATGAAGATGTAGATAATATTAATTGAAGTAAGTTCAGAAGAGTAGATGATGTAACCATAAAAAATATATTGTGGTGCCTCCTAACAAGAGAATAAACTCATCTGCAGAATCAGACAAGTATGTGTATTATATTGATCATAAAGTTTGTCACCATTAAAGATAGTCTGTCAACTTTATTAATTACATTGATCATAAAGTTTGTCATCTTTCCAACAATTAGATACAACCTATCACTCAACTCGGAATTTAAGTTAATGGGAATCTGTATTTCATGTTGAAAGAAGTTCAAGAATGCATTGCTACAGCTGTCAGATGTAAAAAGGGATTTTCAAAATACCTGTAGGAGAAATATAATGCCAAACAGAAACATATATCTTTAAGCCACTTCACAGAAAATACACATTTGTTTCACCTAGGAAAAACACTGTGCTTCATAGATCACCAAAACAATCATGGAAGTTTTGCATATAACTTCAGCTACCAAATACAGATAAGATGCTTACCAGTCCAGTTTTTTTAACAATATGGACATTATGCTAGATATTGAAGTGCTCTTATTACATCTAACAGGAAAAATTGTGCTTCACAGAAACTTGAAAGTGCACAAATCATCTTTCTTGTAGTTAGCACAATTCAATGCAGAGAGAATTTTTACATCCAGCTTATGATGCAGAGGTATTTTGCATCTACAGATGAACAGGCAAAGCAATGCTACAATAAGCACATGTCCTTTCTCTCCCCATGATGGGAAATAACATTTAACAACACAGGATAATGATAACAACATGATAAAAAAAAAAATTACTATTATGGAGAAAATAATCGCTTCGACCGACTTTCATTTTCCGAAATTTTTCCCTAATTTTCAAATTGAAAAACAAATATTTATGGAATAAAATGTTATTTAACAACAAACAATACTGGACAGAAGAAACATCGCGAGAAAACAAAATATGATTACAGGAGAAATCTTCACTCCATCTAACTTTCGTTTCCGGAAGATGGTAAATAACACCTTCCCACACCAAACACACATTCTAAAAATAAATTTTTAAGCTGTGCATTGATCTCACGAATGACCCAAATACAGTAATAATGGAAATGGTGGAATTCTTCGAAACTGCGGAAGAATCTCATACCTGATTACTACAGGGAAATTTTCACGCCATCCAACTTCCGTTTTCAGAAATTGTTACGTACGGTTTCATACTGAATACAAACATTTATGCAACAACAAAAAATGATATCTAACAACAATACTGGACAGAGGCAACATTGCGAGAAACAAAATTACGATTACGGGAAAAATTTTCAAGCCGAAAAGTAAAAAAGGAACTTTTTAACCACGAGAGAAAACAGAGCGTGCGGCGAAAAAGTGTGAATATACCACAACCTGAGGAAGACATACTTGCTCACTGTAAGTAATTTATTTATGTAAATATTAAACTAGAGCATACAACTGTATTTCACAGTTTAAAATTACTGAATTTCAAACAAAATAAAAAGCTAAAGGCTGCTTCAAACAGTTTTTTTTTCTTTTTTGCTAGAACAGCTTAAGTTTTTTCTTGCAAGCAAGCTTTCTTTGCTTTCTTCTCAGTCTCAGCAAGTTCCATAATCACCTTTGTCTTCACAACATCCATTGCTTAATAATGTTTCTTTCTGCTGATATTTTTCTCTTTCCATTTCTATTTATTGTTGCTTTTATTTCATTTTTTTATGCCCTCAGATGACAATTTCATCAAACTTTCAGCCTGAGGACCATGAATGCATGATATCCAAGCTTTCACTATTTTAGATAAATGATGTAACTTTGAAAATCCGAATACTTTTGAACACCATGCAACTCTTACAAATTTTTAAACTTCCTCACTTTCGTTTTTGGAATTTTTTCTCTACCTTATCAAGCTGAAACACAAGCATTTTTGGACGAAATTAACATTTAACACCACCACAATGGAGGAAACATCGCAGGAAAAAAAAAAAAAATAACAAATACAGGAGAAATTTTTGCTTCATCAGACTTCTGTTTTTGGAAAATTTTCCTCAGTTTTCAAGCTAATATACAAATACTTGTGTAATCAAAATGATATTTAACAATAATAATGAGCAGAGGGAACATTGCGAGAGAAAAAATTACAATTACGAGAGAAATCTTTAATCCGTCTAAACTGCCGTTTTTGAAAGTTTTGAAAGACGAAAATGACTCCCACACTGCCACTAATACCCAAAAAATTCGGTTCAGTTATGAATCAACCTTGAGAGCAACCCAAATGCTGACGGAAAAGGTGAAATTTTTTGAACCCGCGAAAGAATCTCATGCCGGAAGATTACCGGGAAATTTTAGGGATGTCTAAACTTTCATTTTTGGATATTGTTACTCACAGTTTGAAGCTAAAACACAAACATTATGAAATAAAATTATATTGAACAACAATGCCGAACAGAGGCAACATTGCGAGAAAAAGAAATCACGATTACAGGAAAAATTTCCATTCCGTTTTCAAAAGATGAAATACCAATCCCAGACAGAAAACAAATACCCCCCCCCCCCCACCAAAATAATTATCTTCAGTTTTGCATAGATCTCAAGCACAGCGCAAATGGGGGGAAACAGGGAATTCCGTGAATCTGCGGAAGAATCTTGTGTGTGTAAGCCTATAAAAAGCCTTCTGTCATATTTTCTTCAAATGACGAAACCAAACATTAATTTTTTAAATACACAAATTATTAGCAAAAAAATCTTTACTCAACTATGTCTACAGAATATGAGTTCTACTCAGCAAAATAATGTTTTGCTTCTTTTGATACAGTCAGCACATATAAATTCATGGCCTTTTTTAAAAATCCATTATCTATGAAAATCTTAAATGATTTGAATGGTTGGTTTTGCAGAAAAAAGAGCCACAAATAGTACAGATGAAACATGGATGTAAAAAAATTCTGAAAATGCTTCAAAAGCTGGAAAACAGACTTTAATACAAATATTTGCTTTAAGGCTAAGATATAACTCAATAGCACCTATCATGCTAACATGTGCTTCACAGGGGAAAGAAAAAAAAACTATTACAGGAATTATCAAAAACAATCAACAAGCTTAAAAACTTTTTTTTCCCTCCAATGTGGTTCTTTTATACTCGGTCCCTTTACACACCTAGCTGCTAAGGGCCCAAGTGCTGATACACATGCAAAAAATTACAATCATTGCATATGATATAAACAAACAAAAAGGGAGTTTATGCATTAATGAAAAGATTTCAGAAGAAAAAGAACACAGAAACCAAAGTTAATACAGTGATCCCATCAGAAAGAACAATAAATAAACAACAAACTACACAGAAGCAAACAAAAGCAGGATGAATGGCAGATGCACAGGCAGCAGAAGGTAGGAGGGGACACTGGGTCTGGACACCCCTTGGAATTTCATGGTCTTCCTCACTGGGGCTCTTTCTACGAAAGATTCCTGGTTCACATATCATGAGTTATCGTATTTTCAGGATGATTTCTGGGAGACCGCCACTACGCTATGCAGTTTTTTTGGAAAATGCTTGAAGTACAATTAAAAAAATTGATTTTGAACAAATAAACTGAACTGTTAAATCGGAGGCGTGTTTTTCTCTTTAAAAAACTCATTCAAGAATGTTTTTAAATTATTTAAAATCAATAACCGTTGGGTTTTTTCTCCCTCTTTGTGTTTTTCTTTTTGGGCCAAGTCCGAATGTGTTTGACTTAAGATCAGAAAACCCAATATCTGCCAAATAAATAACTGAACAAAAAATAATTTGAACTCAAACTAAGCAATAAGTATACTGCTGCTTGCTGTACACAGGTCTTGCTTGGAGTTTTGTCACATAGAAGGTAAAGAAGCCTGGATGAATGTATGTGTGCTTTTGCTGTGAGACCATCAAATGGCAATGGGCAGGATATGTTGCTAAGAGAACTGACCACTGTTGAACAACCGAAATTTTAGATTGGATACCAAGGGGCAGGAAAAGATCCAGAAGACCACATGGGAGACGGGTGGATGAAATTGGGAATGCTGAAGTCACACACTCAAGACAGAAAGTTGTGGAAGGCACTTAAGGAGACCATCCAGCAATGGATTGATGGTAATTTAGGGGCATATATACAGGGCCGGCTGGACCATCAGGGCAACCGGGGCATTCGCCACGGGCCCCGCGCCTTCATGAGTCCCCGCAGTTTGGGAAAAAATGATTTTTCAGTAGAATTTTTTACAATTCTTATTTTTTGTCTGTATGTGTTGAGGTGTGAGGCCCTTAAAAAGATATTTTTTTAAGTTTTTTTTTTTTTTTCATTTTGTTTCCAATCCCCCGCTTTCGAATATGTTATCGCCCTTCACCGAACAAACATTGAGGTTTGCAGATTTCAAGTGCTTACAGTAACCTTACCTTAATATTTTCCATATTCATGAAATAACAAATGAAATTTAATCACTTTGTGGCCCTTACTTCTATGTATTTAACAATTTGCGTGCAAACCAGATGCTTTATTTTAAATAAATAAAAAGAACTATATCAAAGTTGGTTTCAGGCTATATATGGAGGCTATTATTCAGTGACTTTAAAAACATTACTAGAAATTTAGAAAAAAACAATTTTCATATATGAGCATGTAAAAAAGTTTAAAAAGTCACTAATTTATCAATTACTTCACTTTGCATTAAAAATCAATCACTAAAGCATGTGTTGAGGCGGAAATCTCAGCCACGCCAAAGTAAGGCGACTATAATAGACAGCCAAAAGTAAACTCGAAGGAAAATTTTGAATCTAGACTAAAATTTAACTTTGGGAGATGGGTAGATGCATTTCGAAACAAAAATATTTTCAAAGTATATGAAGGCCATGAACATCCTAAACAAAAATGCATCTAAAAACTTACATTCCAAAAGAAGTTATTGAAAAGTTTGCGTTGTTTGTGGTTCACGCAGAGTTGAGTCATCTGAAAGTGCAAAAATAAGTGAATATTGTTGCATGTGTATGAAAATGTGTCACTTATAAGTCATAGAGTAAAATGTACTCGTTCAATAACAACTTGTGGAGGCTGTGAAAGTCAATTTAAAAGGACAGGACAAAAATTGCAGTTATGAAATACCTTATAATACCAGGATTCGGATCGATAGCCTTAGTCAAGCTAAGGTGAATACATGGGACCAAGTCATGGAAGACAACAGCACACAAAATTTTTCACACTGCACTAATTTTGGATTTTTTTGAAAGGTTACTGCCTATATTTTTTTTTTCTTTAATTTAGTGGACAATCAGCTGTGGTATTTCTTTTTTTCTTGTTTACTTACACACAGCAGTATAAAAACAGAATCTCTTTTTTTTTTTTTTTCTATTTGGCCACTGGCCTTATGAACAGCACAACTTGACATATTTCAACACAGTTGGTTTGAACACCAGGCATTGACTTTATTTATGCCTCCAAAATTACACTACAACTCACATAATTTACACACAAAAAAAATACTGGATTCTTTTTAATTCCACAAGGTGGACAAGTTCTGTTCTTTTGAAACGTACTCTCTTCTCCCTCACCTAATTAGCTCAATGACAAATTTACAATTGTACACTTCTTGATTTAAATTTACAGCTCCTGAACAACCTTAGCAAACTCTGCAATCTCCCCAAACCAGCTTCAAAGACTTCAATTAAATTTACAGTTATAATAAGAGCCACAAATTATACATTAACAAATCTACTATCGGCAAGTAAACAAACCAAGTAAATTACCCTCAAAACAGAATTTACATTGAGCACAAGCATTAATTAACATTACATAACCTATAGAAACTACACTGAATGAACCTTCTTCACTTATAAAGAAACCTCACTAACCAACTTAAAAATTATCACTATTCATAACATCATCAACATAATTCAGAAATTCAAACAATCTTCTTGCACTAGCTTGCTCATAAAAATCACATCACTCTGCACTTCAAATAATAGCTCAAGATACTTAATAACTCTATACTGTAAACAAAAGCTCAAAATACCAATTAACTAAATTTCCAAACTAAATATCATGTCCACTAACACTATCAACCAGAATTTAGAATTTACATCCCTAGCACTACAGCATATAATAAATAAATTAATTTAGATAGTTTAAATTACACCAAACAAAACTTAAATTTAACACCTGCAGTGAATTACTGAGGTAGCGGTGAGGCAAATACTCTCAGTTCGGACACTACCCTGGGTTTTGAGAACCAACACAGGAAGAAAATACCAGTCAGGCTGAAGGCGTGAAATTGAGTCGTGAATCCAATTTCAGCCTAGGCAAAGGGAAAGGGGAAAATCCCCAAGTGCGACACATCATCAGGTACAGAATTTCCTCTAACATGATCTCGCAACATCCATTGAAGCAACGCCCGACCGACCCTTGCTGGCAGTACATATTCTCCGTGGGCAGCGAAACTACTGGGGGGTTTGAAGACAAGTTTTCCCCAAAAAACCCCGTCCTCAAGGCTCCCCCTTTTCGAACCAATGCACAATCCCACCTTGATCAACCATGCCTGCAAGAGCCTGTCGTACTTCAACCCAAAAACTCCAGGCACATCCGGCCCAGAACTATCACAACTATATCCCAGGAAAAATCACTTATCTCTCTATATCCCAAGAAATCCAAAATCACAATATCCACATATATCCCAGGAAAAATCACTTATCTCTGTATATCCCAAGAAATCCAAAATCACAATATCCACATATATCCCAGGAAAAATCACTAATCTCTATATATCCCAGGAAATCCAAAATCACAATATCCACATATATCCCAGGAAAAATCACAAATCCCTTACTACATCCAAATCCCAGGAAAAATCACCAAGCAAGGAAATTCTTCTGTATCACACTGCAGATAATAACACTGACCATTTACATAACCTACTAAATATTTTCACCTTATTGAAAATTAAAATTACATTTAGACTCTTAACCTTTTAGTAAAAACAAGAAAATTTATGCCAAAGAAAAGAACAATTAATACTGGAACTGGTGAGCAAAAGTGTGTCTTCTCAACCCATGATGTTTATTCTTTTTGTGAAATACTAAACTTGAGAACCCAAACACCTTAACTTCTATTTTGCACATATCGCATCCTGGTGAAAATTCCCTACTCAGAGCCCTCTGCCTTAGGACAAGTTCCCAGGCTTGCCCTAAGATCACCCCTTTCAAATGGGAGATTAACGCTCCTCTGGAGCATGCAAAATACTGGTCCTCAAAATAACACACCAACAATCTTAATTTCGACACTCAACACTCCAAGAATGTAAACAGCACTTTAGGTTTCCAATTTCATCACACTATACATATGCTCCCAAAATCCCAATATAAATCATCCCATAATTTATCTTCACTCAGAAAAAAAATAACTCAATGCTGTAAAAGGCTAGAGAGAAATGTTTACAATTATTTTATCACACACGGCATCACAATAACACTGCTTTTCAATTATCACATGCCCAACTAAGCTATAATCGATGCACCAAAATTCGCTGTGCTCAAAAATTAAACCAAATTTTTCGGATACATTAAAATTTACTGGCCTGGAGAGTTGCTAAAATACCAGACATGACAACACACACACAAAAAAAAAAAAAACATAAATGAAAGCATTTTCAACTCCCCTTTCTTTTTTTCTTTTTTTCTGAACTCATACCTGAGGAACTAGTAAATTTTATTTTTGAAAACTGAACGACAACACAGCCACAATCAGAGGCCACAAACAAAAACCTTGGGGGGGGGTTCTATGCTCAGCTTGAAGCTCAGGTATTTGCGTGGGCTTTTCGTATCAACACTAAAAGATATGAACTAAAACATTACCTTTGAGCTGGCGTTCCCTTTTTTTTTTCCATTTTTTTTTCACAACTCAATTCCCCCCCCCCCCCCCCGAGTTTACGGTCCAGGAACAACCAAAGTCTCTGCAGTTCGTCTTCCATGTCTTCTTTTTTTTTTTTTTCTGTTGACCCAGTGGGCACCTTTTCCTTGAACAAGGGCATCGCTGGCAGCTGCAGACTTGAGGTACTTTTTGATGAAAGGGGAGAGCCGTTCAATATCCACCTTGTGATTAGCAGCAATGTGCTTCTTGATGGCCTGCAGGGAAGAGCCTCCCCGTTCCTTTAAACTGGTAATAGCCGAGGTAACCATTTCCAAAACAACCTTGGGATGAGATGGAACTGTTTTTTTTTTTTTTTTTTTTTTTTTTTGGCTTCTTTCCTCCGGCCTTTGAAGCAGGCCTCTTTTTGGGAGTAGCAACAGAATGGAGAAGCTGTAGATGTGTTGGGCCCTCTCTTTCCGGGATATCAATAAGGGAGAAGACGTCTTTTCCTTAGCTAAGCCCTCTCCACGAACGACATCGTCTTAGCCTGTCGCCTCCCCGCCATTTTTCTTACCCGGGCAAAGTTCTCGGCCTGCGGGATGCCTCTTTAACGGCGTTCTACATCGTCAACCGTTCAAATGCAAAGACCAGAGCCAGAGTGTCACAATTTTACTAAAGCACTCGGGGATGTTTGAGACTGCTGACCTCTCATTGGCTGACCTGTGCATGGCAACAGCAGTTCCCCCCAACGGAACTTCTTTCCCACTCCTGGAGAGTGACCCCTGACCTTCACACGTAAGCATCGTTGCAGCGTCCAGCACTCTCAACGAGAAAAAAATGTTACCAGGCACATGGCATCCCCGGTCATCCGGGGGAGAGGAACTCTTGACCTTCATACGTAGGGACCAAGTAACTTCCTATATGCGGCTGTGACCTTGTCCCAAAAATAGAACACCAACCCAAGAAAGCATTACTGCAACATTTTCTGAGCGACAACTACAGGACCCTTAAAATGGCCGATCTGAAAGAAGATTTCCTTTTCTCACAACTTTTTTTCAGAAACACTTTTTTTTTTTTTTTCCTCATTCTGTGATGTTAAAGTAAGATTAATTTTGATTCTCTGAGCTGCACACCTACTCGCCTTTTCCTATCGCGATAAAAGAACAGATAAAATAATTATTTCCAAAACCCCCAAGTCAGTTAAATCAAATATTATTCTCTTTTTCCTTAACATGAAATTTTGTTTTCCTGGTTGTGATTAAGACAAGCTAATTTTGCGCACGAATTCCCCTGCCTTTCAACCAGGAATTTTTCTTCTAACGTATGTCATGGGAGAAAATTTTGCATTAATTAATCCCTGATAAACCAACAGAAAGATTGATCAGGTCTTTCTGAAATTCACCAGAGGTTAAAATTTTCGCCATGACACATGTATCAGGGGGGAAAACTATTAATGCAAATTTATTTTAGAGGGATCCTTTATTACTTTCTACACAAAAATATTTGCAATCCAAAAATTTTTGCTATGCAGGCATCTTATCATTTTGTGAGGAAGTTTTAATAAGTCATAATACAACCTCAACCCCATCTCCCCGGAAAGAAAATCGCAGATTTTAAGAGCTCTCTATCTCTCTCTCTCTCTCGCTCGTGCTCTCAACTTTCAATCATATTATGGTCATTTTGTTAAGCTTGAAGCAAATACTTCTTTGAGATAATATTTCTGTCTTTATGATAGTTTTCATTATGGCATACTACAGAGAGGAAGCACATGTCAACCCACACAACACAGAACATTTCACATATGTTACAAAGTTACAAGTATGTAGCACTGAAACATTGAGACTTCAGATATGTTGCACAATGTAATGTTTCAGAAACCTTACAGTTACATCAAAATGTCATCAAACGTTACATAACTTTGAAACATAACCAATATGTTACAGTGAAAGGTCTTTGTAACTTCAACATACCAAATTCATGTTACTTTATGTATCTGAAAGATATCTGTAACTTTGTTACATTACTGTTATGTATTTGAAAGATATTTGTGACAGCATCATATTACTGTTACGTATTTACTACGTTGAACATTATAGTTTTACTAAACTCTGTAAAATCACAAAAAAGAATATTACACTCGTCAGCTGTTTGAAAAGCAACAACAGTCGTATTATGAGTTGTTTACATTTTCACAGGTTCAACGTAGTCCGCTGTCCATTGGGAACAGCGGCGGCATTTATATATTGATAACAAAAGAAATAAAAATTGGTCCCAAATGAGGGTGTTGAATTTCTATTATAAATGTGGAATAGACTATATTTCAGCGAAAAAAAGAAAGAAAATCAAATTCGTCATTTCTCTAAATACCTACCAATATGAAATTTCTCAGCTTCAAGTAAAAACAAACATGCTGGTATAGTATACTAATACAACATCACAGTCATCTACTTAGATTTTATAAAATGCTTTTTAGAAATTTTTTTTTTAATTATTGGAGGTTTAACGACCACCATGAGCAACTCAATGGGCTATATAAGCAGTCGCCCGTCCCTAATTTAGGGCCACTGGCTCCAGGGAAGGGAGAGAGCCACGGCTGTAAGACAAAACAAACATCCATGCTTAACCGGGATTTGAACCCGGACACCTTTCGGACGAATGATCAAAAGCCTTTTTAGAATTTAAAAATTATAATAATCAAAACAATTACTTACTTTCAGATGACCTTGAATCACAAAAAAAAGTGTGAAATACTAAATCAACTAACTAGCTAACTCGAGTACAACAGTATCACCAAAGAATATCCCAGTAGCACATAGAAATACGACTACGAGAGTGTTTTAGTGAAATGGCATAAAAGCGTCATTGCCAAACCAAAAATCTTAAATATTGCCGGAATGTAACATCAAGGTAGCAATTATGAACAATGGAAGCTATAAAACAGTAGTATCGGTGAATTCCATTTTTAACGTAACCGTAATGTACAAAGAGTTATGTTCCAATATAGATGTTGGTGAAACGTAATTGTAAGATATCTCTGAAAGTGTAACGAATATTAGAAATTGTAACATTATTCATACATATTTCAAACGTTTTGTGCTGTATGGGAAGGGGGAAAAGTTACAGCAACAAATTCCGTCGGTGCAGCTTTATTAGTAAAGCATTCGGCTCTAGAGCAGAGGAATTCGATCTCCGTCACCGACAAATTTTTGAATTTCGCATTGCGTGCATTTTTAACGTAACGACTTTTTTAAAATATGAGATTATTTTGTGCCAGCAATGAAATTTTGCTCCTGTGCCCCGCAATGAAATTTCACCCCGGGCCCTACAAAGCTCCTTCCGGCTCTGCGTATATAGAATTATTGGGGGGGGGGGGGGGCAAAAAATGGAAGTTTTGGAAATCCACTGGGACAAAATAAAAGTTCATGAAAAATAAAAGAAAAAATTAAAGCACTTCTTTCTAATGTAAATTGATACATTTTTATTAAATTAAAGCATTTTTTTGTAATGTAAGTCACATTTTGACAAAAAAATTAAAACACTTGGGAGGGGCAAGGCCCCTTTGTCCCTTCTAATGCCCTGCATGATAATGTACGAGTATATGTATATCCTACAGGTCACTCTCTCTCTCTCTCTCTCTCTCTCTCTCTCTCTCTCTCTCTCTCTCTCTCATCTTTCTCTTTTTTCATTGTTTTAGCTATCAATGAAGCTGGACTCGTCTGAAATTATTATGTCCCGCAGCCTGTGGGCAGATGCAATATTTCACATCAAACATATGCGCAAGTGTAACATGACAATGTCTAATGAGAAAACCTCGGAATATTGCTTATCTCGACAATTTTTCAAACTGGCCCATGGCATGAAAAATACCATGCCCGAGATCCCCAGGACATGTAAATTATTGACCTCAGCTGGTAAATAAAAAAATCTAGTTGTAACTAGATTTCTTTAGTTTTTAACTTCTTTATTTTTAATTAAAAAAAAAGAAGTTTGGAATAGAATTTTCTTCTACAAGAAAAAAGATGGTCTTCGCATTCCGTGTTTCATTTCACTACTAATTACCGGAAGTTGTATTATTGTTACAGAGTGCTAAGGACAGAAGAATATCATTTCTTTAATTATATTATGCTGTAGATTCAGAAATTGGAACCACATGTAGTTTTGCTCTAAATGTGGTTGATAGTCTGCTATCAGGGCGAGCCTTTGGCATAGGCGAGCAAGCCGGCTGCCTAGGGCCGCCAATTCTAGGGGCCGCAGAATTTAATCATGTATCGATTTTCTGTCATCATTCAATTTTCAATCTGTATGATCTTTAAAAAACATAAATAAATAAAATCATTAAAAAGATAAACAGTTGAAGTATGCCTTTTCTCTTGTCCCACTAGTTTTTTGGGGGGATGCTTTGCAGTGAAGTTTAGTTTCTTTTTTTTTTTTTTTTTATGCTTTGCAGTGAAGTTTAGTTTCTTTTCCACCAGCTTTACATATAAAACAAAAAATTGAAAATATTTCTAATATTTTATAAACAGAAAATTGAAAATATTTCTCACAGTAAATGATGGCACAGAGAGTGATATAGATGATACATGTCTGCTAACAGAATTAAGATAATTAATTAACATTATACCTGAAGGTTTATCTCCAATACGGTTATTACGTTATCTTTATGAGAGCAGGTTAAACAAAACACTTCTGAACGCCTCAAATGCCCTGCAGATATTACTAATCATTACTGTCACCGTTGCATCAGGAGAGAGAAGTTTTTCAAAATTAAAGCTTCTTAAAACTTATTTGAGATCGACAATTACTCAAGAAAGATTAATTAGACTATCTTTAATATCAGTTGAAAATGATATTACTTCGTCTTTAGCTACCTATCTCAAGTACCTGCAGATTTTGCATCTAAAAAAGCATGAAAAGTGACTTTTCAAGCCATTAAAATTTCTTTCACAATATTTGTATGGCATTATACACAAAAATATACTCTAAAATTCAGATAAGAGTAATTTTTTTAGCAAATTATAAAAATGATAACGCACTAGGAAATCATTTTTTTCTTCGTTTGAGTTTTCTACAACAGTTGTAAACAAGTGTGATTAATGTTAAACCCTTAGTTATGAGCCTAAAAGTTTATGCTGGAAAAATCACGAAACAGCAAGCTACAATGACATTTACATATAAGCATATCATAGGCAGCATCTGGCGAAGTTCAGAAAATTTCAGGTAAGCCTTAAGTTCATATATTCAATAATAGGTTTGTGCATTCTTTAAAATTTTAGTTTCCTGTCATTGAGGGAAAGTACTTTAACTCAAATATGATTGAAAACCGATATTTTAACAATTAAGCACGTTTTTAGTTAAAAATACTATTAGGGGGCGCCGAAGTAAATCTTTGCATAGGGCCGCTGAAGTAAGGCCGGCCTTGCTTCTGATGAAACTAGCCTCTGTTATTTTGTGACAAAGAAAGGGTGAAAACTTCAACGAAAGGAACATGGCAGAATCACTAAATTTCTCAAATATCAGTTTCATCATTTCATGCCAATTTCAGCATCATTGTCTTAAAACTTGAGGTACACACTTTCGTGTATTGAACATTTTGAATACAGACGCTTAAAACAGAGATGCAAAACATGTAAAAAAGTTCATATTTTTTAACTTAAAAAAATGGGAGTTCTGATTTGTTATCTTAAAAGGTAAATTTTCCTGGGCATCCAGTTTTTACTACCTGGGCATGTAAATAATTTCTGCACATGTCCAGCTGGGCCTGTAACTTTTCAGATATTTTTCAAGCCCTGTAGCCTATGTCTGGCTTAAAACAGATTGTTCCTGAAAAGCTAACACAGCAGCTTGTTACTGACTCAGTGCCTCTGCATCATTTGTTACTTCAGCAATCATTATCACAAGATGCTGGAATGTTATTTGCTGAAAGTATAGTAACAACCTTGTGGCTCAAAGACAAAACAACTCAAGAATGGACAAGATCCCAGCTTCAGTCACCTTACTAATAAGATCACTGAAAAATCTTCTGATGAAGCAAAAACCCAGAAAGTACCTAAGTAATCAAAGTAAACCACACTACAGTGATGATACTTCAACTATATGTGGCACAAAGGAAGATACGCAGCATACATATCAACACAAAAAAAAAAAAAACATGTGGATCTCACAGCAAGAAAGATTTCAAATCATCTGCGACAAACAAAACTGAGATGGACGGTGCCAAACCAATTATGTTACTGATATACCACCGACTGGTCGAGCTAAACATTGAACATGCATATCAAGTGAAATCTGCATTGCACACAAAGGTGAGGTGGCTAGCTTGTCAAAACTTTTGGTTATGCCAACCTTTGTCAAATCAATTCAAACAGTCTGCACAATAGCAAATACCAATATCCTCAACATGGAAACACAAAGGCTGATTTCTAAGATGTGTATGCTTGACAAAACTCGTGCATCGGACAAGGAAGAAATCTAATTGTGAAACTGAAGTACACTTACAAAGTTGCTATAAATAGTTCATGATGCACAGAATAAAGGCTATCTACAAAAGTATGAAAAGCTCCAGAGTAAAGGCATGGAACATAATGGTAAACGGATCCAATGAAATCACAAGCAAATTGCCCAAATTGCACAGCTGTAGTTCAATCTTAACCACATAAAATAACAGTAAATGCACATCACTGAACACCTGTCAACTACTACATAAGTTACAGAGAGTGCTTTTAAAATAAATTAAATATCTTTTAGTACACTTTTCCATCAAATCACACGTGTGGGCCTACAACATGGGTACTCAAAGTGCCATCCCAAGATTTTTTTTTTTTTTTTTTTTTTTTGTTTCTGCCAATTTCAACACTAGCTACACCTTGCCTCAAATGACATAGTTTACCTATGTCGTCCGTCATCATGTTACGTGTGAACGAAATTTACATAGTCTTCTAGGTGGAAAAGCATATGCCAGACACCAGAAGAGATCTTACCACTGACTGCAGTTAACTCTCGATACTGTGCATGTTGGCTGAAATGCCAAAAACAAAAAAAAATCTGCAATCACCCATATGCAGGTCAACATTTCAAAAAAGTCCATGCAAAATCTTAATTATTTCAAAATTAACAATGCCACAGATAAAACAGAAACCTGAAGAATGCACTGTTCTTGTAACTTTATGAAGAATCCACATAATGCACATTCCAGACATGACTGTGTTGAAAGTCAGGAATAAACACAGCAAGGTTACCCTGCAACCCACATTAATGTGTGCGTGTAAAATTAAACCATTTAATATACAAAAGCAGGCACCCAGTGCTGACACTGGACACCTCTTTGATACACATCTCACAGGTAGATAATATGATCATTAATGCATAAATGATATTGAAACATCAGGAAAATTGGTACAAAACATGCTTATTCCTAGAATAAATATTAAATCAAATTTTGTAAAACACTGTAATTTCATTAAGGCAGTTAGTCACTGCAATAAGCCTACGGTTAAATGGATTTATGAGATTTCTATCAGGCTGGGATAATTAATGGTACTACAGTAGCTGCATACAAGGAACCATGGAAAGCATAAGCCTGCCAGATCTTGAAGAGAATAGCAAACATCAAGAAGAAGAAAATGAAAGCCAGAACAGAACATATTTGCTTTTCAATCCGGGCAACCTCAATATGAGTGCTAAGAATGGAGATTAGCAATTACTGCACAGTGAGAGAAGCACTTCACCATGGCAATTGTCAATACCTGCATGTTCCCAATTATGACTCCACAGTAATCAACATTTAACTACATGTGCACTAAGAATCCTGGAAAATGTGAGCCTATTAATTACATTCTCTCCACAGAACTTCTAGAGCCTTTCCTTAATCAGAATAGAACTGGCCAATATTTTGACTGTAAACATAGATGCTGCAGCTGGTGGTGGTACCAGAAGGGGGCAAAAAGGAATTTGGCCCCATAACCACTATAAGCCACCTCCAAATAAAAACTGTGTGATTGGTATGCAGATAAAGCTTCAAGACCAGTCTTCCCACTGGAGCACAAATGACTTTAAACAAGATTCTGCATGCTGAACCAACCATGCAAAAACTAAGTGCTCTTAAAAAGCAATTAAATTATTAGGTAGCACTAAACAAAACCCTACATCTAATTCTGAGTTGCATCAAATGCCCTGCAGTTGAAATTCCAACACAGTTTAAAAATGACGATTATGGGCAAAACACGTAACAATATTAACAAAGAAAGGTAACTTGATCACGCTAGTTACGTTAACTAAAACTTTTACAAAAAGTTCGTAAGTTGGAAGCTTTCGACCTTATCTTAGGTCTTCATCACGCCAATGGAGGACTAAAATTGTTGCCAGATTCTACATTTGAATTTTTCCTATTTTTGTTGCCAAAACTTAGAATTGATCTCCAGATCAACGGAATGTAGAGAGGAGATTCGGAGTTGCAAGTCATTGAGTTGAAAATAATTTCTATGCTTTCACGGTAACGGAGGGCAAAACGATTGTCAAACGAAGCAATTCGTTTTGCTTCGTTCCAGTGGGGAACTGCAGATGTGTCTTCCATTGTCAAAATAGACAAGGCAGTGTTGGGATTGCCTTTCGAAACATCTTTTCTGTGTTCTAAAATTCTATGGCTAATGCTCCTGTATGTGCTTCCAATGTATAAGTTATCCCCAGTAGAAGAAGAGATAGGAATGCAGTAAACTCCTGGGAGGTTCAGGCTTTCAACTTTGTCCCTATCCCTTTGTAGAAGTTTCAAGATGTTTGGGGTAGATTTAATGGCAAGATGGTAACCAAAACTTCTAAAAAGGATCTGTAACTTATAAGCATAGGAAGGATGGTAAGGAACAGAACCACAGAATTTCAGGTCTTCTTTCTTGTGAGGAAGGAGGCATTCGATTTTCGAATGGTTTTCATATTTCTTTATGAGGGAGTTAACTGTAACAGCAGGGAAACCATGAGAGAGGGCTATTGTAGAAATTTTGGAGAGTTCTTCTTGAAGAGAGAGTTGGTTGTTGCAAATGATATGAAAACCTTCTGCAGCCACTAACATCATTCCCTACAAATCTTGCACCCTGCATCTCTACAAGCTTGCAGCATTGAAGTCCTACATCCACAGAGCTCATATCATTTGCAACAACCAACTCTCTCTTCAAGAAGAACTCTCCAAAATTTCTACAATAGCCCTCTCTCATGGTTTCCCTGCTGTTACAGTTAACTCCCTCATAAAGAAATATGAAAACCATTCGAAAATCGAATGCCTCCTTCCTCACAAGAAAGAAGACCTGAAATTCTGTGGTTCTGTTCCTTACCATCCTTCCTATGCTTATAAGTTACAGATCCTTTTTAGAAGTTTTGGTTACCATCTTGCCATTAAATCTACCCCAAACATCTTGAAACTTCTACAAAGGGATAGGGACAAAGTTGAAAGCCTGAACCTCCCAGGAGTTTACTGCATTCCTATCTCTTCTTCTACTGGGGATAACTTATACATTGGAAGCACATACAGGAGCATTAGCCATAGAATTTTAGAACACAGAAAAGATGTTTCGAAAGGCAATCCCAACACTGCCTTGTCTATTTTGACAATGGAAGACACATCTGCAGTTCCCCACTGGAACGAAGCAAAACGAATTGCTTCGTTTGACAATCGTTTTGCCCTCCGTTACCGTGAAAGCATAGAAATTATTTTCAACTCAATGACTTGCAACTCCGAATCTCCTCTCTACATTCCGTTGATCTGGAGATCAATTCTAAGTTTTGGCAACAAAAATAGGAAAAATTCAAATGTAGAATCTGGCAACAATTTTAGTCCTCCATTGGCGTGATGAAGACCTAAGATAAGGTCGAAAGCTTCCAACTTACGAACTTTTTGTAAAAGTTTTAGTTAACGTAACTAGCGTGATCAAGTTACCTTTCTTTGACAGTTTAAAAATTCTTAAGTCTGGTCAATATCTCAGGTATTAAACAGAGGTTGTGCCTGGCAGCGTAATCAGCTACTGGTGCAATATTCTCCTTTCAACAATCACTTTCCACCTACAAATGATCATAGAAGTAGTGAAGGTATAATCCACTTAGCCCAACCAAGATTTTTCTAGAAGGGCCTAACAACTATAGTACCAATCCACTTGCACAAATGTCAAAAATACCGTAAAATAATCACTTTATGTATGCTAACACCCCAGGGCCAATGCAGAAATCAACTCACTGACAAATCAGTAGTGGAATACATGGCCACATCCTGATGAAAATAAGCATTGTTGAGCAGCAGCAACAGTAGTTACAATGACAACACACACAATCTGATCATTTCACACACCCTATAATTTCCATTGCTACCACCTTTAATGAACTGTGTGTGGTGCAATGGCTCCAAGAAATAAGAAGTCATAAAAGTAGATGATTAGTCAGACTTTTCAGGTTTGAAAGATTCACATCTTCATGTGGCAAGACTCTAAAAGGACAGAATTTGCACGACTGCTGTAACACAAAGGTCATTCATGATCAAATCAACACAGCTTACAACCTCACCTCCTCGGAATTTTATGAAATTTGGCACACATGTAAAAGGTTATGGAGAAATTAATTAATGCCAATTAATAAGCCTCAATCTCTTTTGGTTTCTGAAATACATAACATCTAAAATGGACCAAAAGCTTCAATTTTCACTTTTCATGTATTACAAAATCGCACGTATTTGCTTTCCTATTTAGCACAGAACCTCGATATTGGTATCTTTGGAAAGCATTTGATGTGACCTTTCATGTGATATATCACATGAATATATTTATTTAATTTTTGGTTTCAAGGTCAAACACTTTGACCTCTGACCAGCCGTATCTCAGAAAGGGGTATTTTTATTGTTTTCAAAATTGTATATGTTATTCGTATATTTATGTTCTACAATATCTTTGAATCTCAACTTGGGACTACAATGGGATAATCAGTTATAAATTTAAATAGGAAGCCCTACCCCTCATTTTCATACTAAAATCACTTACTTGTACATACACCATTTTGTACTCAAAAAGATTCTCTTATCAAATGTATACAAAACAAATGGATTTTGTGCAATCAAACAATTGCCCCAAATGCTTTTAGCTAATTGAAAAGATTTTTTTTTTCATATCTACTGAGTTATAAAAAGAAACTAGTTTGTCTGCATATTTTTTATCTAAAATGGCATATGAGCTATTATTTTTTGATAAAAAATTTATCCTACAATACATTATGTCTGATTAAAAAATGTGCATGTCAGTAAGTTTATAGTTCTGTCACAATACTACTATTGAACAGATAGATCATAAAATGGGAAAGGAAAATAGCTTTTTAATTAATTGGGGAAATTAAAAAAAATGGAAATCAACTTACAGATTTTAATTTGTGTTTAACTGTCAAGTCCAGGAAACACTTTTGTTCATTCAAGCTTTTAGCTGTGGCATAATGCTGGAGCTATTTTCAAAGTTAATTTAGAAGATGCAGCATACATTTCACTAGGAGACAGTCTGTAGGTTCTGACAGTAGCAGTTCATAAGTCAACTTCGGTCAGTACTGAAGCTACAGGTATTTGTAATACGTCAGGGTTTTCAGGATAATAAAATGATGGAGATAGACCATAGGGATGGAGGAAGTTAACTTTGATTTCTTGTAGATCGTAATTCACACTGAGAATACATCCTACCCACCACTGTGCTTCATAAACACAAGTTACAAATCCATTTAACTGTTCTATTTCAAGTTTTTCTTTGGTGACTTTTACTTCCTTGCCTGTTGTGGAATTAGAAAAAAAAATGCATAGAAGTGTGCTACTGTTACATGGTATGAAGGCATGCAGCTTCTGGGTGCCAGGGACAACACGAGACGACAAAAAACGCTCCTGTGAAAGAAATTTGTCTTTCTCATATTGCTGGGAAATGACAAGCAAATTGTATCCCTGCAATATTAGATGATGCCCATTCATACAATTGCCGGGCAGTCATTATTTGGTCTGTGTACAGATGCTGCAAGCTGGCACGAGCTGCCAGTCTCTTCACAGTTCCACCAATGCCCTCCGACACTCCTTTTTCATGAGCCTGTAGCAAAGAAATGCCACTTTGCTTGAATTTCGAAATCCTTTACACCACAGCACAGGTTTAAAATTTGTGTGCGATTTTTGTAGTGAGCTGCTGCACCACCAGAAAAGTCATCATTTTCCTAGGGGTCCCATTAAATCTTTTGGCTAAAAACTGAATTAACTCTTTTTGAAACAAATGAACAGCTGTAGTATCGTGATGAAGGCATTCAGAAATTATCACAAAACTAATATTTTCTATGCTGTGATCACTGTCTCCATTGTTGTAATATACATACAACAAATGGGTGAACTGTTGCTTGTGAGTTGTTCCAGTGAAATCCCTGAACCTCATCTTGAAGAATAAAATAATAATTTTCAGAAAAATCACAAACTATTACATAATCACCCCACTTCAGACTTTTTTTACAATCTCCAAAGAAAGGTGATTGCTGTTTAGCAATAAATGAATGCCATCGCAGTACTGTCAGTTTTTCAACAAATGAATCAATAATGTCATCACAAGTAGTTGATAAAGTTTCAAGGACTGACTGATCAACACTCAACCACTGCTTATATATTATTATTTGAATGCTGTTTTGATGAAAAAGCCTCTCAATATATTCTTTAAATTTCTCAGATTTTTGGGCAGTTGTTACACTCTCCCAGGTAGCAAATTGGCTGTGAAGGATTGCAAACCAATGAAGCCACGCCCACGCAAAAACTGAGTAAAGAGGTTTCTTCCTCTTTACTCAGTTCTTTCAAATTACATCCAATCAACATTAACTTGACATTTTCATGGATATGACAAACACAGATAGTGTGTGTTCCACTGGCACCTGCCAAAATGCAGTTTTTTTGGTCGTAGTTCAGCAAATTTGGAAAATCCAATTTTAAGATCTGGGTACTCATCTTTGAACTGTTGAAATGCTTCATTTAGATTACTCAGTACCAGTCTTTTCTGTACATGTGTTTTTACTCCATCAACCTTCATTGATATATAATCCTTTTTACCTAGCATAATTCTACTTACATCATCACTGTTATAAAATGTTTTTACAAGGCTAGTTGTTTCTTGACTTAAAGTCTTCCCAGGTCTTGGGTTAGGGGATGCTAGGATACCTTTTTCTCTGACAAGTTGTTTGGCTTTTCTTACCATGAAATTGGTTGCTCCAAATTCTTTTTCTTTCTGACAGACCAAATCTTAGGTAAAACAGTCAAAATTTGCACTTGCAAACTTTTATTGTCAGTGCTATTGAATTTTTCCTTTAACTGATAAAGATCCAGACTTACAAATTTTGTTAGTAGACATTAGCCACCAAAACCAAAATTGTTAGTGGTCATAAAAAAAACTCAGTGGCCAAACTTGGAAAAAAAATCAAATTGTATATTTCATACTAAATTATTTTTATAAAATTAATTAGTATAATTCAGTATGTTTTATTTTGCATATTTCAGTTATAGTATTCTTAAAAGTTGAAACTGAAGTAATAAAACAATGCAGGAGAGTGGGAACATCGCGCGGGGGGGGAGTGCTCTTACGGGAGAAATCTTTGCATCGTCCGTCTTCCGGTTTTGGAAATTTTCCCGTTATTTTCAAGCTGAAATACAAATATTTATGCAGTTAAATATTACTTAACAATAATACTGGGCAGAGGCAACATCGCGAGAAAAAAGGAATTACGATTGTGGAAAAAATCTGAAATCCGTCGACCTTCCGTTTTCAAAATTTTCGTAAAGATGGAATTCCATCCTCCGACCCCCCCCCCCCCACCTGGTGTTCACTGGTTCATTGATCTCGCGAAGAACCAAATTAATAACGAAAAAGACGGAATTCCTTGATTTCGCGGAGGTATCTGATGCCTGATATTACGGTGTAATTTTTGCGGCGTCTAACCTCCTTTTTCGCACATTGTTGCCTACAGTTTCAAGCTGAAATACTTTTTTATGCAATAAAATCATATTTAACAATAAAACTTTACACTAAGGCAACATCGGGAGAAAAAAATTACGACTACTGTAACTTTTTCACTCCATTTAACTACCTTTTTCTTAAGTTTTTGAGACACGAAATACCGTCTCCCGATGAAACTCCCAAATTGTCTTCAGTTTTACACTGATCTTGAGAACGATCTAAATGATGACAAAAAATGCGGAATTCCGCGAGTCTGCTTAAGAATCTCATGCATATCATTAAACAATAAAAATTTAAAAAAAAATGAAAATTCGTAGATTCCGTAGTAGTTTGCAGGTATGGAAATATTATTACAGTACAACCTCGAAAATCTCAAATCGTCCAGAGATCCGGACTATGCCGATTCTGGATTTTAGAATTTTCCTATGGACTATGCAGGCTTTCAGTGAACATTCATTAAAAATAATAAAAAGAAAATGCCTAACTTCTAAAGTTTTCATCGGATTTTGACGAAATTTCACATGGGAGTTTATTTTGACGTGTCTTGGTTACTGCAAAATTTGCATTCAGTTATTTAAAAAATTGGAGAATTTTTTTAAATAAAAATTTCTCCCAGCTGGACATTTTTGACGCAGACAGTCGGAGCTGTCCACCATCGGCTTTCATCCCCACTGCAACCTTGCGAACCTCATTCCCCTACGATGACCCATCAGCCTTGGTCCAGTCTTTGTGATCAAAAATCGACACCCTTGCCTTTTTTATAAACTTTTTTTTTTCTGCTGTTCAAGCAGAATAGCAGAATGAAAAAGATAATGGCCGACTTCTGTACAACTCAAATTTTGTGCCATTTCGTGCGATTTCCTTACATTCGGAGTAACATTTTTCAAAAACGTGCAAGTTCCGTTCAAGTTAAAAAAAAATTTCGTACAATGCAAGTTAAATAAAATAAATGTTTTTCCTGTACAGGTTCGCCAGAATTGGCGATTTAATCAAACATTTTTAGTCGCCACGACAATGAAGTTTATCGCCAGTGGCGACCTGGCGACCGTGAGTCTGGATCTTTATTAATTGAGTTATTATATCCAATTCACCTAAATCAGAACGTGAATCACTGTCAGAAATATTCATCACCTTATGTTTTAAAGCTTTGTTTTTTAATTTAGCTTTTGGATATTTCATCTCAATCAGCCTTTTTTTTTTTTTTTTTTTTTTTGTTTCTGCCAATTTCAACACTAGCTACACCTTGCCTCAAATGACATAGTTTACCTATGTCGTCCGTCATCATGTTACGTGTGAACAGAAATTTACATAGTCTTCTAGGTGGAAAAGCATATGCCAGACACCAGAAGAGATCTTACCACTGACTGCAGTTAACTCTCGATACTGTGCATGTTGGCTGAAATGCCAAAAACAAAAAAAAATCTGCAATCACCCATATGCAGGTCAACATTTCAAAAAAGTCCATGCAAAATCTTAATTATTTCAAAATTAACAATGCCACAGATAAAACAGAAACCTGAAGAATGCACTGTTCTTGTAACTTTATGAAGAATCCACATAATGCACATTCCAGACATGACTGTGTTGAAAGTCAGGAATAAACACAGCAAGGTTACCCTGCAACCCACATTAATGTGTGCGTGTAAAATTAAACCATTTAATATACAAAAGCAGGCACCCAGTGCTGACACTGGACACCTCTTTGATACACATCTCACAGGTAGATAATATGATCATTAATGCATAAATGATATTGAAACATCAGGAAAATTGGTACAAAACATGCTTATTCCTAGAATAAATATTAAATCAAATTTTGTAAAACACTGTAATTTCATTAAGGCAGTTAGTCACTGCAATAAGCCTACGGTTAAATGGATTTATGAGATTTCTATCAGGCTGGGATAATTAATGGTACTACAGTAGCTGCATACAAGGAACCATGGAAAGCATAAGCCTGCCAGATCTTGAAGAGAATAGCAAACATCAAGAAGAAGAAAATGAAAGCCAGAACAGAACATATTTGCTTTTCAATCCGGGCAACCTCAATATGAGTGCTAAGAATGGAGATTAGCAATTACTGCACAGTGAGAGAAGCACTTCACCATGGCAATTGTCAATACCTGCATGTTCCCAATTATGACTCCACAGTAATCAACATTTAACTACATGTGCACTAAGAATCCTGGAAAATGTGAGCCTATTAATTACATTCTCTCCACAGAACTTCTAGAGCCTTTCCTTAATCAGAATAGAACTGGCCAATATTTTGACTGTAAACATAGATGCTGCAGCTGGTGGTGGTACCAGAAGGGGGCAAAAAGGAATTTGGCCCCATAACCACTATAAGCCACCTCCAAATAAAAACTGTGTGATTGGTATGCAGATAAAGCTTCAAGACCAGTCTTCCCACTGGAGCACAAATGACTTTAAACAAGATTCTGCATGCTGAACCAACCATGCAAAAACTAAGTGCTCTTAAAAAGCAATTAAATTATTAGGTAGCACTAAACAAAACCCTACATCTAATTCTGAGTTGCATCAAATGCCCTGCAGTTGAAATTCCAACACAGTTTAAAAATTCTTAAGTCTGGTCAATATCTCAGGTATTAAACAGAGGTTGTGCCTGGCAGCGTAATCAGCTACTGGTGCAATATTCTCCTTTCAACAATCACTTTCCACCTACAAATGATCATAGAAGTAGTGAAGGTATAATCCACTTAGCCCAACCAAGATTTTTCTAGAAGGGCCTAACAACTATAGTACCAATCCACTTGCACAAATTTATGTCAAAAATACCGTAAAATAATCACTTTATGTATGCTAACACCCCAGGGCCAATGCAGAAATCAACTCACTGACAAATCAGTAGTGGAATACATGGCCACATCCTGATGAAAATAAGCATTGTTGAGCAGCAGCAACAGTAGTTACAATGACAACACACACAATCTGATCATTTCACACACCCTATAATTTCCATTGCTACCACCTTTAATGAACTGTGTGTGGTGCAATGGCTCCAAGAAATAAGAAGTCATAAAAGTAGATGATTAGTCAGACTTTTCAGGTTTGAAAGATTCACATCTTCATGTGGCAAGACTCTAAAAGGACAGAATTTGCACGACTGCTGTAACACAAAGGTCATTCATGATCAAATCAACACGGCTTACAACCTCACCTCCTCGGAATTTTATGAAATTTGGCACACATGTAAAAGGTTATGGAGAAATTAATTAATGCCAATTAATAAGCCTCAATCTCTTTTGGTTTCTGAAATACATAACATCTAAAATGGACCAAAAGCTTCAATTTTCACTTTTCATGTATTACAAAATCGCACGTATTTGCTTTCCTATTTAGCACAGAACCTCGATATTGGTATCTTTGGAAAGCATTTGATGTGACCTTTCATGTGATATATCACATGAATATATTTATTTAATTTTTGGTTTCAAGGTCAAACACTTTGACCTCTGACCAGCCGTATCTCAGAAAGGGGTATTTTTATTGTTTTCAAAATTGTATATGTTATTCGTATATTTATGTTCTACAATATCTTTGAATCTCAACTTGGGACTACAATGGGATAATCAGTTATAAATTTAAATAGGAAGCCCTACCCCTCATTTTCATACTAAAATCACTTACTTGTACATACACCATTTTGTACTCAAAAGATTCTCTTATCAAATGTATACAAAACAAATGGATTTTGTGCAATCAAACAATTGCCCCAAATGCTTTTAGCTAATTGAAAAGATTTTTTTTTTCATATCTACTGAGTTATAAAAAGAAACTAGTTTGTCTGCATATTTTTTATCTAAAATGGCATATGAGCTATTATTTTTTGATAAAAAATTTATCCTACAATACATTATGTCTGATTAAAAAATGTGCATGTCAGTAAGTTTATAGTTCTGTCACAATACTACTATTGAACAGATAGATCATAAAATGGGAAAGGAAAATAGCTTTTTAATTAATTGGGGAAATTAAAAAAAATGGAAATCAACTTACAGATTTTAATTTGTGTTTAACTGTCAAGTCCAGGAAACACTTTTGTTCATTCAAGCTTTTAGCTGTGGCATAATGCTGGAGCTATTTTCAAAGTTAATTTAGAAGATGCAGCATACATTTCACTAGGAGACAGTCTGTAGGTTCTGACAGTAGCAGTTCATAAGTCAACTTCGGTCAGTACTGAAGCTACAGGTATTTGTAATACGTCAGGGTTTTCAGGATAATAAAATGATGGAGATAGACCATAGGGATGGAGGAAGTTAACTTTGATTTCTTGTAGATCGTAATTCACACTGAGAATACATCCTACCCACCACTGTGCTTCATAAACACAAGTTACAAATCCATTTAACTGTTCTATTTCAAGTTTTTCTTTGGTGACTTTTACTTCCTTGCCTGTTGTGGAATTAGAAAAAAATGCATAGAAGTGTGCTACTGTTACATGGTATGAAGGCATGCAGCTTCTGGGTGCCAGGGACAACACGAGACGACAAAAAACACTCCTGTGAAAGAAATTTGTCTTTCTCATATTGCTGGGAAATGACAAGCAAATTGTATCCCTGCAATATTAGATGATGCCCATTCATACAATTGCCGGGCAGTCATTATTTGGTCTGTGTACAGATGCTGCAAGCTGGCACGAGCTGCCAGTCTCTTCACAGTTCCACCAATGCCCTCCGACACTCCTTTTTCATGAGCCTGTAGCAAAGAAATGCCACTTTGCTTGAATTTCGAAATCCTTTACACCACAGCACAGGTTTAAAATTTGTGTGCGATTTTTGTAGTGAGCTGCTGCACCACCAGAAAAGTCATCATTTTCCTAGGGGTCCCATTAAATCTTTTGGCTAAAAACTGAATTAACTCTTTTTGAAACAAATGAACAGCTGTAGTATCGTGATGAAGGCATTCAGAAATTATCACAAAACTAATATTTTCTATGCTGTGATCACTGTCTCCATTGTTGTAATATACATACAACAAATGGGTGAACTGTTGCTTGTGAGTTGTTCCAGTGAAATCCCTGAACCTCATCTTGAAGAATAAAATAATAATTTTCAGAAAAATCACAAACTATTACATAATCACCACACTTCAGACTTTTTTACAATCTCCAAAGAAAGGTGATTGCTGTTTAGCAATAAATGAATGCCATCGCAGTACTGTCAGTTTTTCAACAAATGAATCAATAATGTCATCACAAGTAGTTGATAAAGTTTCAAGGACTGACTGATCAACACTCAACCACTGCTTATATATTATTATTTGAATGCTGTTTTGATGAAAAAGCCTCTCAATATATTCTTTAAATTTCTCAGATTTTTGGGCAGTTGTTACACTCTCCCAGGTAGCAAATTGGCTGTGAAGGATTGCAAACCAATGAAGCCACGCCCACGCAAAAACTGAGTAAAGAGGTTTCTTCCTCTTTACTCAGTTCTTTCAAATTACATCCAATCAACATTAACTTGACATTTTCATGGATATGACAAACACAGATAGTGTGTGTTCCACTGGCACCTGCCAAAATGCAGTTTTTTTGGTCGTAGTTCAGCAAATTTGGAAAATCCAATTTTAAGATCTGGGTACTCATCTTTGAACTGTTGAAATGCTTCATTTAGATTACTCAGTACCAGTCTTTTCTGTACATGTGTTTTTACTCCATCAACCTTCATTGATATATAATCCTTTTTACCTAGCATAATTCTACTTACATCATCACTGTTATAAAATGTTTTTACAAGGCTAGTTGTTTCTTGACTTAAAGTCTTCCCAGGTCTTGGGTTAGGGGATGCTAGGATACCTTTTTCTCTGACAAGTTGTTTGGCTTTTCTTACCATGAAATTGGTTGCTCCAAATTCTTTCTTTTCTTTCTGACAGACCAAATCTTAGGTAAAACAGTCAAAATTTGCACTTGCAAACTTTTATTGTCAGTGCTATTGAATTTTTCCTTTAACTGATAAAGATCCAGACTTACAAATTTTGTTAGTAGACATTAGCCACCAAAACCAAAATTGTTAGTGGTCATAAAAAAAACTCAGTGGCCAAACTTGGAAAAAAATCAAATTGTATATTTCATACTAAATTATTTTTATAAAATTAATTAGTATAATTCAGTATGTTTTATTTTGCATATTTCAGTTACAGTATTCTTAAAAGTTGAAACTGAAGTAATAAAACAATGCAGGAGAGTGGGAACATCGCGCGCGGGGGGGGGGAGTGCTCTTACGGGAGAAATCTTTGCATCGTCCGTCTTCCGGTTTTGGAAATTTTCCCGTTATTTTCAAGCTGAAATACAAATATTTATGCAGTTAAATATTACTTAACAATAATACTGGGCAGAGGCAACATCGCGAGAAAAAAGGAATTACGATTGTGGAAAAAATCTGAAATCCGTCGACCTTCCGTTTTCAAAATTTTCGTAAAGATGGAATTCCATCCTCCGACCCCCCCCCCCCACCTGGTGTTCACTGGTTCATTGATCTCGCGAAGAACCAAATTAATAACGAAAAAGACGGAATTCCTTGATTTCGCGGAGGTATCTGATGCCTGATATTACGGTGTAATTTTTGCGGCGTCTAACCTCCTTTTTCGCACATTGTTGCCTACAGTTTCAAGCTGAAATACTTTTTTATGCAATAAAATCATATTTAACAATAAAACTTTACACTAAGGCAACATCGGGAGAAAAAAATTACGACTACTGTAACTTTTTCACTCCATTTAACTACCTTTTTCTTAAGTTTTGAGACACGAAATACCGTCTCCCGATGAAACTCCCAAATTGTCTTCAGTTTTACACTGATCTTGAGAACGATCTAAATGATGACAAAAAATGCGGAATTCCGCGAGTCTGCTTAAGAATCTCATGCATATCATTAAACAATAAAAATTTTAAAAAAAATGAAAATTCGTAGATTCCGTAGTAGTTTGCAGGTATGGAAATATTATTACAGTACAACCTCGAAAATCTCAAATCGTCCAGAGATCCGGACTATGCCGATTCTGGATTTTAGAATTTTCCTATGGACTATGCAGGCTTTCAGTGAACATTCATTAAAAATAATAAAAAGAAAATGCCTAACTTCTAAAGTTTTCATCGGATTTTGACAAAATTTCACATGGGAGTTTATTTTGACGTGTCTTGGTTACTGCAAAATTTGCATTCAGTTATTTAAAAAATTGGAGAATTTTTTTTAAATAAAAATTTCTCCCAGCTGGACATTTTTGACGCAGACAGTCGGAGCTGTCCACCATCGGCTTTCATCCCCACTGCAACCTTGCGAACCTCATTCCCCTACGATGACCCATCAGCCTTGGTCCAGTCTTTGTGATCAAAAATCGACACCCTTGCCTTTTTTATAAACTTTTTTTTTCTGCTGTTCAAGCAGAATAGCAGAATGAAAAAGATAATGGCCGACTTCTGTACAACTCAAATTTTGTGCCATTTCGTGCGATTTCCTTACATTCGGAGTAACATTTTTCAAAAACGTGCAAGTTCCGTTCAAGTTAAAAAAAAAATTTCGTACAATGCAAGTTAAATAAAATAAATGTTTTTCCTGTACAGGTTCGCCAGAATTGGCGATTTAATCAAACATTTTTAGTCGCCACGACAATGAAGTTTATCGCCAGTGGCGACCTGGCGACCGTGAGTCTGGATCTTTATTAATTGAGTTATTATATCCAATTCACCTAAATCAGAACGTGAATCACTGTCAGAAATATTCATCACCTTATGTTTTAAAGCTTTGTTTTTGTTTGTTTTTTAATTTAGCTTTTGGATATTTCATCTCAATCAGCCTTTTTTTTTTTTTTTTATTGGTGTTTCTCCAATACTTTTCAAGCTTTCATTTAAAGCACGTATTGCTGTTTCTCTTTCATAATTAGAAATATAGCTTTGCTCATCAAGATCAGTATGTATTTCATGTTGTTCATCAGCAACTGTACTGGTGCCTGCCATAATGACTGAAGATTCCTCTTCACTTTCAGAAATTAATGTTGATTGCAACTTTTTATGGCATTTATCAAAAATTCTATTTTCCTCACTCAAAACAGGAACTTTCTTTACCATCCATTGCAGAGCATTCCTTAATTTTTTTCTTACGTTTGAATGACCTGGCTCATTGAATAGATTGCAACAGGTGCTCTTCATATTTTTTTTGTGTTCAGAAGATTCCATTTTTAAAACTACTTTCCTCAAAATAATAAGCAAAAAAAAAAAAACTTCACTGTACAATAACTTCTAGCAATCTGAGTTGATCTGAGCACCATCTATTTGTTCTCCCCAATGATCTTTGACAAGCCTATCCAGAGGAGCTGGTCAAGCTTAAGGGCTTCATTGACCAAAACCACATGGCTGCCAATCTGTTGTTAATTTACACATCACAGTGGAACCTGTTTCCTCTGTCTCTAGGACAGACATGCCAGGACTTCCTACTACAAGAAAAAGGATTGGCCCCCAGGACAATCACTTGGAAAAACACACAAAGGAGTTTTGATGCAGGAACAGCAAACATTTAGTTGCAGAATCACTCATAATATATAAAACTTAGCTTTTTGTTTGTTTGTACAGGGTATTCTAGAATAAAAATTTGTTTTAAAGGGATTTCAGTATGAGAAAAATATGTTTTATGAAAATAATTGTAAAATTCTTATTAATAAATGTTCAGGAGCAATTGATTGCTATCAAAATTCTTTGGTAGATGATACGTGATATAAGACTTATTGAAAATGCTGCATGAAATGTCATTTCTTTGTGTGTGTGTGTGAGTGTGTGGTTCGTATTAACATGTTTTTTTTTGTGCTTTTTATATCCTGGTATCCCATGATGGTCCCAAATTGAGATTCACTGATATTGTAGAGCATAAATATAAGAATAACATATATAATTTTTTTTTAATTTTAAAATACCCCTTTTTGAGATACGGAAGGTCAAACTGTTTGACCTTGAAATCAAAAATTAAATAAATATATTCATGTGACATATCATATGAAAGGTCACATCAAATGCTTTCCAAAGATACCAATATCAAGGTTCTGTGCCAAATAGGAAAGAAAATATGGGCAATTTTGTAATACACGAAAAGTGAAAAAGTGAAGCTTTCGGTCCATTTTCAAAGTTGTGTATTTCAGAAACCAAAAGAGATAAAGACTTGTTAATTGTCATTAATTCATTTCTCTATAAGCTTTACATGTGCGCCAAATTTCATAAAATTATATGGGGATCAGGTTGAAAATGCTATTTTTTGCGTTGATTTGGAATGACCCAAGACCATCACAAGCAACACCATAATGCTCAGGGGTTTTTTCACAACATACTGTACTACTACATCAATAACCATAAGCATGGCCTCTTATTGGCACTGAAACATCAGCAAATGGAAAGAAACAGTGAAAAAACCATGAGGAATAATCACTCACCATAAAGATCATGGTAACCTCCAATGGACCAAACACTTCCAACACGTCAATTCATGAATTGACGTGTTGGAAGTGTTTGGTCCATTGAGGTTACCATGATCTTTATGGTGAGTGATTATTCCTCATGGTTTTTTCATTTATGAATGCACGTAAACTATGCGCACTTTGCAAGAGGTTAATACCTTAAAAGTGCAAATATAATAATTGGGAAAGAAACAGTGTTTTATTTAACTGCATACTGAAAAAAAATTTTGAAATACCACTATATTTTTGTGACAGAAAAACAAAATCAAAGCTAGCAGCTTAAAACAGAAAAATAACTAATTACATCATCTCCACCTGAATACTTTTTGGGCTGACAATATCCCAGAGACATGAGCAAGTGCTTATAGCCTAAGGTCTTGTACATACTCATACAACCACTTTCCTTCAGCAGAGAACTTAATAAGCCACCCTTTGTGTCATTGTCTAAATTTTGAACCCAGTATCTAGGCTCGTATCACAGTTCTTGTTTATATAATGACTAAAACAAAAGTTAAAGGCACAGAAGTAAACTTCTAAGTAACATGAAAAGACTCAAATGATAAACAGTGACATTTGGTTTTTAGCTCCAGAAAACAGTCACTTTCACTATGTTGGGATATGAAAGTTTACACTTCTTGAGAGGCACCACACTTCCTAAAAGTAGCTTAGGTAATCAACAGTTTTTGCACATTGTATCTTCTAGATTTACTTGAACAATTCCTGGAAGAGGAAGTCCTCCCCCTCACAATTTATGCAATAAGCTAGCTGTGTGTGTCAGCATAATCAGCAGACTGCTTATTTTTTTTTTTTTTTTTTGATTGGAGGTTTAACGACCACCGTGAGCAACTCAATGGGCTATAAGCAGTCGCCCGTCCCTAATTTAGGGTCACTGGTTCCAGGGAAGGGAGAGAGCCAGTGCCGTAAGACAAACACAACATCCATGCGTCACCGGGATTCGAACCCGGACCCCTTTCGGACGAATGATCAGAGGCCATCGCTTAGACCACTGCGCCACCGGGCGGCGCAGACTGCTTATGATTGGATGTATGCTTATGTTCACTGTACCAATCATAAGCAGGCCTTTTCTAGCAACTGGCTTCTGAGTGGCCTAACACTTTGTATTTGAAGCAGCAAACACTGGGAACGTATAGATACTGTCAAAAACATATACTACATATAATAGTGATTTTACAAAACATTACACTACACTCCCACTAGATCACCAGAATGAAAATTAGCACATTCCAGTAAGCCAGTATACCTGAAATGCTTTGCTGTTGAAAAACAGACATCTCCCTAATTGATCTTTCACCATGTCTTGAGTACATGACCAAAAACATTGGTACCTTAGAACCAGACATCACATTTACAGTTAAACATTTTATTTTAGAGGAGACACATCTTTGTTGAAATGTTTTTTTCACGTTAAGGATGAAAAAAAGCAGAATATGCTTGCTTTTCTATAGTGAACAAAAAATTCATCCCAATAATCCCTATTTGACTACTCCAAAAAGATCAGGGCCAAACAACAAATGTTCACAACCCCAAGCAAATGTAAAATGCTGCCATGGGGGGGCTTTAAGCATATACAAGACTGTTGACTGTGATTTGGTGTGCGCTGAACTGGCCATGAGCACACAAACCTTTATCTTCACTACAGCAGTTTCCAAATTCATTTTGTTATACATGTTAAGGCCATTAGTTACCAGGTGAATAAATCAACTCTATCCTAAAACCATCGCCAAGGGTGAGCTAGCTAATTCTGTCATGATATAATCAACACAGCAAGACATCGCTGAATTGAATGTAATTACTGCTTCTCACGTAATATCAATCATATCAGAAAACTTGAAAAATTCGCTGTCCTGGAGCGGTAATCAGGAGATGCGGATTCATTTCCTGTTCCAGAATCGCGAATTTTTCCAAGTTTTCTCAAGGTTCGTCTTTTCTAAGCAAAATAAATTCAAGCACTTTTCAAAGACTTTTTAAACCCAAATTATCATATGTATGTACTGTCAATTGGTCAGCAGGTAGGTGTTTTAGTAAGTTCAGACTATTAATCTTAGCAGGAACAGGCACATCTTCAACGACCTGCCTGTTACCCCTTGTGCCCAGTTGGTTTATTTTATTAACTTTGAATTGACCCTCTGTTTTGGTATTTTTCGAAATCATTTTATTTCGAGGAATATTTTGAAAGGGTACATTATTTTTGTATTCATCTGTTGGTATGACACTTATTGTTTGCTTTAACTTTTTACTTTTGATGCATGACTTTGATGCTTTGATGCAGCCAGGAGACGAAGGGTCCACACATGAAGCACAAGCAATTCCTGCAATCTTCCGACAAGAATGCATCCCTAACCCCAGTAAACATCAGCCCATCACGATTTGCGAATACATCATTCCACTTATTTTACTCACATGGCTGATGCTTTATTCTGTGGTGATATCATAGCCAAGGCAATAGCTATCCACACACACTTGGGTTGAATGCAAGTTCTGCGTTATTTGATCAGCTTGGTGTTTTTATCAGAACTTCAGAGAAATCTCCTATACAACTTTTTAGCACAATCATTTAACACATGCTCATTCATATCACTACTTAAAAAAAAATCAAGTACTATTTATAGTGCCTTAAACTTTTCAAGGACTTGAAAATGAACTTTTTATTCAAGGACTTTTCAAGGTTTTTAAGGAGCGTACGAACCATGTTTCTGATATGACTGATATTATGTGAGAAACAGCAATTACAGTCAATTCAGCGATGTCTGATTGCTGTGTTGATTATATCATGACATATATTGGCCACGTATTATGAGAAGAATATTTCTTCCACATTATTTAGCTAATTCTAGCCTTCCAGTTTAACCTGAAGTGAAGGCCAAGGTATTGACTGAATGCATCAACCTAGATACCTGAAGCCTAGGACTCCACATACCACTTTTCTACCTTACATGGTAAATGTAGTGCCAATATTAACACCTTGCCCTAAAAAACTAATAAGAAATAATGCAAAACACCACAGGTGTGGCACTGTTGGCTAATCACCAGCTTCATGATAGGTAATAGATATGAGTTTGGTTCCCCACTGCCACCTACCCAATTCTGGATTTATAGAGGATTTTCCTTGAATGCAATGCATGGATGGGTTCCCCAAAAATTGGCCCTGAGCATGTGAGCCATTTCTGGTGGCTGACCCTGCAACTTGTACTCTCCCACAGCATTGTGGTAGTCATCCAATCTGGTGCACTTTTGATGATCTGCAATGTCATATTAAGTGCAAAAAAAAAAAAAAAAAACTTGTGAGGGGGGGAGATAACCCCCAGATATATTCACAATATCTGCAGTCTACAGAAGAAAGGAGAGCATATAGATGAGCAGGGCTTGAAAACTATCTGAAAAGTTACATGCCCAGCTGGGCAAGTGCAGAAAATATTTACTTGCCCAGAAGTAAAATCTACATGCCCAGAAAAATTTATCTTAAGGCTCTACGAGACCCGCCATCTTGTATTGCTGCCTTCTCTTATTAACCAACAGGCAAGCGTATTTCACAAACTGCTCGGGCAATTTTGCACATTTTGGAACACTGTTTGTGGCTAAAGCAAGATATATGATAAATAAAGAGTTCCCTGGTTTCAGAATTTTTAGTGACCTTTCCCTTCATTTTTTATCTGCAGTGAAAGTCGTACCAAGGCATCTTCCATAGTTTTATTAATTAATAAAAAATACTTAGAGTCCAAAATGAAAATCTGAAACCAGGGAACTCTTTATTTATCATATATCTTGCGTTAGCCACAAACAGTGTTCCAAAATGTGCAAAATTGCCTGAGCAATTTGTGAAATACGCTTGGCCGTTGGTTAATAAGAGAAGGCAGCAATACAAGATGGCGGGTCTCATAGAGCCTTAAGATAACAAAACAGAAGCCTCATGTTTTTAAAGCTAAAAATTATGCTAAACTTTTTATACATCTTTTGCATCGCCATTTTAAAGTGTCTGTGTTCAAAGTGCACAAAAGCATATATCTTAAGTTTTAAGAAAGGTAATCAATGGCATTTGAGAAATTTAGAGATTATGCCATGTTCAAGAATTTTTAATATACGTCCTGTGTTTTTCAAAAAAAATAATCATAGTTAACGGTACAGCAGTTTAAGTAGTTTTCAACAATTTTGAATGTAAAAATTATTTATTTTTTTCTCTTGTGCAAACAGAAGTGATTTTGCATCATAAAATATCCCAATAATTGTTTAGAAACAAAGGCAATCCTTACGTTTTCGACTACTGTTGTGTGCACTTATAGTTATTAAACTATGTTATCACCTGGACCCCCCTCCACGAACGCGCGCGCACACACACACACACACACACACACACACCTTGAAAAAATTGCTGGTGGTATCAGCAATTTTAGGATGGTTTTGGCAAGCAGTGCACCACATAATAGTCTTGTAGTCATTTGACTTTAGCCAATTAAATGTTTTTATCCAAGATTCTTGAATTGTCCAACAGCATTTTTTTGTGTACACTTTATCATAGTCCGCTTGCATAAGTTTCAATTCTGCCAACAACGCAGATTCCGATTCTGAAATTACGTCACTCAACAATGCAGAAGACGAATTTGTAACAACCGCTGACAGATCGGGAATTCCACATAATTGCTTACTATGAGATATACTCTCATTGCTGGATTTTTTCCCCCCAAAAAAAAATCATATCCGTTACTAAATACAACTTATATCCGCAGCTAACACAAACTACTCTTCTCTCAGACAAACTGGGTAAGTTATCGGTGTCAGTAATTTTCGCTTTTCTCCCAGCTAAGTGTACAGGCTCGTTCTTAAATCTTAAAATCTTAAACGAAACTTAGGCTTTGTTTCAGTAGTACCGCTGTTGTTCGTGTGTGTAGGGGTGTGGGGGGGGGTTTGGAAGTATCCATTCCCCTCCCTCACTCGCGCTAATTGTATCAGAGACCCAACCCCACCCGGGGCTGTGCAATAAATATTCTGTTGTCACCTCCTCCTCATAAAGCACTGCTTTTTTGCCCATCAGTCTGCGTCCTCCTGTTTCAGGGCAGTTTACGCATTTTGTCACTAAACACCGGAGGCTAGTTTCATCCGAGGCAAGCATCCTGTCGTTAACTGTAAACGACATCTGAAGCAAAACTATGTATGGCCCCAATTTCTGGATGTAGAGCATAATATAATTGAAGAAGCGCTATCCTCCTGGCCTTGGCATTAATTCCGTAATAATAATACAACTTCTGGTGGTCTTTTTTTTTTTTTTTTTTTTTTTTTTTGCAGTAAAATGAAAAACAAGCGACGAGTTTGTTTTTTTCTCTAGAGTAGAAAATTCTCCATTCCAAACTTCTTTTTTTTTTTTCTTTAAACTTAGTTGCCCAACCGGGCAACTAGATTTCATTTTTACTTGCCCAGGCCAATAATTTACATGCTCCGGACATGGTATTTTTCAAGCCCTGATCAGGTAATAAAAAAAAAGAGAAACAACAGTAAGTCAGCACCAGTGTCATGGGGGCGCTAGACCCTACACCCCAAATGCCTGTATGAATGTAATAAAGCAAATAAAGATGGGGAGCTTTAACTTAAAGTCACCTCAGGAAAACAGATTGTTGCTGTTCCTGAGTAGATGGGCACAAACAATGTCACCTAGCCTAGGTACCAGACAGAACATACTTTTATGAGGGACAGAAATGATGGAGTACACCACAAAATCAGCTTAGGTTGCATTTTTATCTTACTATGAAACATAAGGAAACTACAAAAACATATCAGACTTTGTAATTTAGGTTTCCCAAATAGCAACACACACCACCTAGATGGTTTGCTTACTATGTAGGAAAAAAAAATAATAATAATAATAATAAAATGGAGGTTTCAATCAGTGCCATTAGTTTTTTCAAATCAAAACCCTATTATTAAAATCACTAACCTGTGACCAGGAAAATATGGACCACCTTCCATTTCTGTTGGGCATATAATTAGAGTGATGGTGTGGTGAAGAAATAGTTTTAATGGAAATTGTTCTGTTATTAGAGAACTCTGTAATAAGTATTCTTAATATTTCAAATTTTGAAGCTATTAAAAATAGCATGTCACACATTCTCTAGGTAAATTTGTCAGGGTTGTCATTCATATTGGCTTTAAAAATTCCCGAGTTTTCCAGGTTTTCCTGAAGATAATTTTGCAGGGAATTTCAGGTAAAATTTACAGAGTATGTATAACTCCATAATAATATACATACTAAATGCCACATCTATAATGCAATATATTCAATGCAAGAAAATCAAGAAAGATGACACCGAATTTTTGGTTTTTGGGTGTAATGAGCACATCTTTTGAATCCCTTCTGACACAAATTAAATTTATCAAAGCTATTTAAAGTCAATAAAACCGGTATGGAAAAAACAATAGCATCTGACCGAAGAAACGTTTTTCAATCGGGTTTTTAATCGGAAGCAAAATTAACAATCGGTTTTTACATCAGAAGCAAAAATTAACACTTACGCCTCCTGGTGGCAAAAGTATTCTTTACTAAAAATTAGAAATTATATGCAAAAGATTTTCCATCAGGAGCTGTATCCGCTGAGGAAAAAAAATTTCAAATCGGAGTTTTAGAAGAAGAGATATCGGGGAAAACGTAATTTACTTTTACGCCCTTAGCGGAAAATCTATGCGTAACTTGAAAAAGTAACTATACCTAAAAACGTAACTTGAAAAAGTAACTAATACCTAAAATACTTTTCGACATAAATGGAATCGAAAGATAAAAGAATTTTTTCAATTGTATGTTTAGAAGCAAATATATGGAATAAAATGTATTTTGAATTTGACATCATTTGCATTTACACCCTCTAGCGGCAAAATTGAACATCGCAAAAAAAAAAAAAAAAAAAAAAACGAAACAAAGGATCATCATTCGCATATTTCAAACTTCCCCATGAAAAAAAAATTTTCAAATCGGACTAATAGTTGCAGAGATATGGTGTCTACAGACGGACGGACGGACAAACCGAAAACATAAGCACGATCTTTTTTTACAAAAGACGTTACAAAGACGATCTTTTTACAAAGACGTGCTAAAAAAAGCTATCATTGTACACTTGAATTATTTGCTGGCTTTTTTTTTTTTTATTGCTGGCTGAAATTTTCGATCTCCATTGCATACTCGACGTTTTTCGTTGTCTGCAGCTGACCGACGATCGATTTCTATAACATACTCGATATTTTCAGTCGTCTGTAGCGGTCCGACGATTTCCAAAGCATACTCGATATTTTCCGTCATCTGCAGCGGACCGATGATTTCTATTGATGTTTTCCGTAATCTGTAGCGGACTGACGATTTCCATAGCATACTCGATGTTTTCCGTTGTCCGTAGCGGACCGACGATTTCCATAGTAACTACATAAAACCCTTAGTACTTAGAATCGCTGAATCTTTCTTGCCACTGCATGGTCTTATTCAGCATCAAGCGAAACTCGATGCGCACAGAGAATTTAGTGTGCCGAAGTACTGACAATGGCAACAGGGCACGGCGGTTCTGGCACGCAATGGCACAAAATCTGCTTTTTGTAGCAAGATGGCGCAAGATTTTTGTTTTGACGCACTATGCCGCAGAATTCACATCCCTGGTAACTGCATAAGCATTATGCAAAAAATTATCAGTTTAATTTTCCCTGACTTTTCCAGGTTTTTGCAAAAAAAATTATTTCTCCCTGAGTTTTCCCTTATTTTTAGCCTTATTTTTGGATTCCCTGATTTTTTCCCGGTTTCCCGGTCGGCTGGCAACCCTGATTTGTTTTCTAATTTGGTGGATTCCCTGATTTTTCCCGGTTGGCTGGCAGCCCTGATTTGTTTTCTAATTTGGTAAGTAATGTAGGAAGCTTTCCTATAATACCCAAGGCTTGAAAAATATCTGATAAGTTACATGTCCAGCTACGTATGTGCAAAAATTATTTACCTGCTCAGGTGGTAAAAGCTGGATGCCCAGGAAAATTTCTTTTAAGATAACAAATCAGAACTCTCATTTTTTTTAAGTTAAAAAATGTGATGAACTTTTTACATCTTCTGTACTTCCATTTTAAGGATCTGTATTCAAAATGTTCAATGCACAAAAGTGTGTATCTCAAGTTTTAAGACGATGATGCTGAAATTGGTACAAAATGATATGATGAAATTGGTATTTCAGAAATTTAGTAATTCTGTCATGTTCCTTTCTAAGATTTCCCCCTTTGTCACTAAACACTGGAAGGTAGTTCCATCAGAGGCATGAATCCCATCGCTGACTATAAAGAACATTTGGAGCAGAACTACCATGGTTCCAATCAGTGGCGTAGCCAGATTTTTTTTTTTTTTTTTTTTTTTTTGGGGGGGGGGGGATCCATAGATTTGGTTCATTGGTGAAAGTCTCACTTACACACGTATATCACCTTAAGTTCATACTCCATCTCCTCTCAAGGGGAGGAGCGGTCTGGACCCGACGACACCCCCTCCCCGTTGGCTATGCCTGTGGTTCCAATATCTGGACCTAGAAGAGCCTAATATACTTAAAGAAGTGATATTCTTCTGTCCTTGGCACTCCATAACAATTATACAACTTCCAGTGATTCGCAATGAAATGCAACATGACAAGTGATGACTGTCATTTTTTTTTTTTTTAGTAAGAAATTCTAATCTAAACTTTATTTTTAAATTTAGCTGCTTGGACCAGGCAATTAGATTTTTTAATTACCTGCCCAGGCCAATAATTTACATGACTCAGACATCTCAGGCATGGTATTTTTCAAGCGCTGAAAACCATAACTTAAAACTGTGAACATTCAGAATTATTAGCAAAATTCTACATTTCTGAGTGCCAGTTGTCAACACAGAAAATTATGAAAATTTGCCTCCAAAAAGGACTACATGAAAATACATAACATGTAAGATCTGTAACATGAATAATAACCGTCATCTGGGAAGTTTACATGCCTCAGAAAACTTGAAAATGACATCGTCCTGGAACGAAAATCAAACCCGCAGCTCCCAATTTACGCAAGTCGAGCATTAATTGGGAGCTGCAGGTTCGATTCCCGTTCCAGGACGATGTAATTTTTAAGTTTTCTAAGGCATGTAAACTTGCTAGATCATTTGGCATCCATCTGCTTGTAACATCTAGTTGCCTGTCACCGAGTGCATAATATGTACATTATCTGTACAAAGAAAGTTAAACCCAAAAAAAAAATTACTTACATTAAAAAAAATAAAAAATAAAAAAAAATCATGTTTAGTGTCTTACTAGAGCTTCTTGATTGAATGAGCTGCTTAGCTGTTTTCCTTTGCCACCCAGCAGGGTTATGTAAATAAATTATAGTGGAGCTTTTTCTTTAATTAAGTTCATTAATTCTGTTATTCCTATATTTCTTTCATTTTTTCAAATAGTTTTAGTGATTTGCAACTAAAGCTGTGCTTTTGCACAGACCACTACTGATACCTTTAAGTGATTTTTGTTTACATGAAAATAATTTTAAGCCTCCGAAATTAAGAACTAAGTATTCCCTTTATAGTGTTTATTCATTTTTCTGTACATACAGAGAACAACTTTATTTTATGACATGACCTTGCAATTCTGAAACTGTCCAAAACTAGTCATGTTGCATATGTGAAAACTTATAAAATAAGTTACAAAATGGTATTCACCCCAGTCTTTTATCTCATTTCTAACTTGAGTGATTATTTATTTTGTAATTGCATGTCAGTGGAAAATATGTTTTTTTTTGTTTTTTTTTTTTTTTTTTTGGATTTCAGAGGGCCGTAACTTAAAAACTACTGCAGATACAAATCTAAAACTTTGGATTTTCTACTACCTCTGAAGGTACAGTAGGTGCGCCATATTTGAAAAAAATCCAAGAGGGCAAGTTCGAAAGTGTTAAAATATTGGATCACTTGACACAGAATGGCCCATTTTCAAGCTGAACTATAAATACTTAGGGAATAAAATGTAAAAAAAAAATATATGGCAGAGCTAACATCATAAGAAAAGAATTTAAGATAACAGGGAAACTTTCGCTGCATTTTGAAAGACTTTTCCCCGGAGACAAACACCTTCTTTTCAGTTTTGCATCGTTCTCAAAATAATAACCCAGATTTTGACAAAAACATAAACCCATGAAAGAGTTTCATGCCTGTTCAATACAATTATAGTGTTAAGCAATTCAACAGTATAAAAAACTACTTAAAAATAAACATTGCTTTAGGAACAAACAGCCTTTGGCTTACTGCCCTTACTCTCAAACTCCACCACCGTTTACCAACTTTATAATCACCTACTGCTGAACCACCACCTACCTCTCTAGGCTTTCACTAATGCTCATTTCTGTACTGAAGCTCACAACATCACACAGTTTATTTATCAGTACAGTTTACATTACCTTATCAATGCAGTTGTAAAATCAAAAACAATTTTTCAAGGTAGAAAACACATTAAAGACAGAACACATGGCTCAAAAAGGAGACATTCTGCACTGCATGTTTTCGCCATACATGTAAATCAGTTGGTGCAATAATTTTAAAAAATACGCACTTTAGTTTAATGTTCCTCATTACAGCAATATGTTGTACATAAACAGATTAAGAGCTAACAAAGAATTTTTCATTATATTCAGCAGAAGAAATCTTATTCTCGTTTTTCTTTCAGTTGTTTCTTTCAAAGCATTAACAGGTTTTGACAGACAATTAAAGGCCAGAAACATTTGCAAATAAACAGAAAACTCAGAGAAAAATGAGGATAAGATTTCTTCAACTGAATACAATTTTAATTTCTCAGTAAAGCCAAAGTACGCATTTCTCTAAAAGAATTTTTCATCACAACAAAGTATTTCAATTACACAATATCACTGAAATCTGTTCACTGTAAAGGTATCAAAGTAAAATTTCCTTGTTACCGCAAACTAGAATCACAAATACCTATAAGTATGTTCAAAAATTGCTCTTAAAGGGGTTTTTAATCTATTGGGTTGTTGGAAAAGTCATGATGCATTTTGGCACCCGATGGTGGTTGGGCAGTTTTGGAAGTACTAGAGGCATGCACAGCTCTGTTATCACTATGGCATTTGACAGGTGCCAGTTCTAGCTGCAGTCTAAAAGGAATAGTGAGCGATTTGGTTGATTTGCAGAGATTTGACATCAAGTTGAAGATGGAAGACCAAACTGTGCATTTTTGCCATATTTTACTGTTTTACTTCCATAAAGGGAAAAATGCGTGTCAAGCTTGTGAAAAGTAACGTAAAGTGTATGGTGATAATGCTCTACAAGAACGTCAGTGCCAGCGGTGGTTCGCAAAATTCCGTGCTGGTGATTTTGACCTCAACGATGCTCCTCGGTCCAGGAGGCCAACCGAGGTTGATGACGACCAAATCAAGGCATTGATCAAGCAAAAACCCACGTTACACGACACGAGAGATTGCAGACACATTGCACATCCATCACTCAAGCGTTCACGACCACCTGAAGAAGCTGCGATAAGTAAGCAAGCTCGATGTGTGGGTTTCTCATGAACTCAAAGAAGCTCAATTGACGGTGCATATAAACATCTGTGATATGCTCATGAAACGTGAGGAAAACGATCCTTACTTGAAGCGACTGATAACTGGTGACAAAAAGTGGATTGTGTACAAAAATGTGCTGCGCAAACGGTCTTGGTCCCGACGTGCTGCTTCACCTCAAACGACATTGAAAGCAGATATTCATCAGCGAAAGGTTCTGGTCTCAGTGTGGTGGGATTTTAAAGGTGTCGTGTTTTTCGAGCTCCTACCACAGAACCAAACAATCAATTCGAATGTGTATTGTCGGCAATTGGACAGTTTGAACAAATCCATCATCCAGAAACGTCCAGAGCTCGTTCATCATAAAGGTGTTGTGTTCCATCGCGACAACGCGAGACCACACACAAGTTTGATGACCCGCCAAAAATTATTGGAGCTTGGATGGGTTGTGTTGCCACACCCAGCATACTCGCCTGACCTTGCGCCGTCAGACTTCCACTTGTTTCGCTCTCTTCAACAGTCCTTGCGTGGTATAACGTTCAATTCAGAAGAGGCTGTAAATCAGCACCTTGTACAGTTTCTCGCCATGAAAGACAGGTCCTTCTATAAACAAGGCATTCTGCAGCTCACTGAAAGATGGCAAAAAATTATCGAACAAAACGGGCATTATATCATTGATTGATCTTTGTTCTTTCTATCAATAAATGACCTTTGCAAAACATTGCTAAAATACGTCATGACTTTTCCGGCACTCCAATAAAATGTGTCAAATCAAAATTACACAAATACAGGGGTGCTTAATCTGTGAAATCAAATTTCCTGAAACTAAACCCAAATTTCTTGAAATTAACGTAGATCAATACTTTTATGGGAAAAAAATGTGTTATTCATAATTTTTTCTTAAGTTCTGATATTTTTTTAAAGAACAATGGGCTTTACAAAATTTCATTAATTGAAAATTTCCAGTGTTTGACCCTTTTCAAAGCTACAATACTTATAAAAAGTAAAATACTGAGACAAAAAAAAGCAACTTATATAATTGATGTCTGCTAAGCCCTGCCTGTGTCAACTGTGTATTTTCTTGTGCAGAAAAGACTATGAAATGTATATGAAAGTCATAGCCTCTATAAATTCACAGTGAAGTTTCTGGTACAAGTAAAACACTGTGGAATAAACTAGTAGTTACAGTTGAATAAAATGTGTCAATAAATGCAGAGCTCCATTCATATCTGTTGGAACACATTAATGCTGCTGCCGAAGGCAAAACTTCATAGTTCATAATGCTATAGAAAAAAAAATTGGTTATTTTAAAATAAGAGAAAAACGTAGAAAATTTCTAAAAAAACAGCGAAAATTTCCTGAAACTCCGGAAAGTAAACACCCATGCAATTATTATCATAAGACTATGAGCATAACTCACCTTGTCAATCTATTCTTTCACCACATTTATCACACGTTATTTCCTCTATCCTTCCATTTGTTATGTCATCAGGGAAAGACAGGCTTTCAAACAATTTAGTAATACACAAAATGATTTAACCCTTTCCACTCAACTGTTGGGAGACAGCCGACATTACGAAATTGCTGAACAAGTCGCATGTTGGGTGTCACCCATCCCGCCGATGACACCTCTACTTAGCTGTTGGGGATGGCGAGACATTTTGTTGTTGTTGTTTGCATCAAGCTTTTCACAGCTGAATTTTCATAGCTAAGATGTGGAATCTACTGCAGATAAAAAGTGTGAGTCTGGGTGAAATGTTATTCGAGTGGAAAGGGTTAAACTATTTAGTTTATGATAAAAGATCTAATTGTTAACTTTTATTAGTATATAATTTACTTTATTAAACTATAAATATAAAAAAAAATGAAAACGTACATACCACTGTCTTTTTCCTGGTGCACATTGGGTCGAAGCCAGTCGTCTTAAAAGTTGGTTGAGGCCTTTCACCACATCCCTGTGGTATTCTCAAAACCACATTAGTTTCTGGGTCTTTTGTCCTGGACCTACTGAAATGTTTAATGCAGAAGCGGTCTTAAACTTTAAATTTTCAGATGCATATCTCCGAATGAACCAATGGTATAATCTTATTCGATGTTCCGTCTCTGTTTTGTAGTATGTGCTGCGATCTTGTGATTATTCTTATTGCTATTTCTCTTACTTTTTATTTTTTATTTTTTGGGAGAATCTTAAAATTTTCTGCCCATGGATTAGCAACTCCCATGGCACATCCATACTGGTTGGATCAATATTGTTGCAAATTGAACTTTTAATTTTTCAATAAAAATAGACTGCTATTCTCAGTTCTTTTTCATTTTTAGGACATATAAGTAGTTTCATTTTATCACATTCATGGGGAGGAGGGGCTCAGTAGGTCAAGGATAAAAGACCCAGAAAATAATGTGATTTTGAGAATACTACAGGGACATGGTGAAAGGCCTCAACCAACTTTAAAGCTGACTGCCTTCGATCCACGTCTCTGCTAGAGTAGGAGAAAATAGTATGAAACGCTTTCATTTTTTAGGTTTAATAAAGTAAATAATATACTAATACAATAACATATTAAAAAAACTTAACAATTAGATCTTTGCTAAAAATAGGTCAAAAATTAAAATGAATTTCAGAAATATAGTATATTGTTAAAGTGACACAAGCTTATAATAATAAAATATATCCTAAACTAAATAGTTTAAATCGTTCTATGTATTACTTAATTGTTTGAAAGCCTGTCCCTCCCCCGATGACATAAAAGCCAGACCAAGGACAGTCCGAAGAAACCTGATAAATGTGGTAAAAGAATAGATGAACAAGGCGAGTTATGCTCAGATACTTCTGATACCTATTTATGTAATTAATGCAATTTTACTCTTAAGAGATTATTTGTGTAATTAATGCAAACTAGAAGTTTCATACATGTGTGGGACACACACACAACTACCTTCTTATCAGTTTGCTAAGTTGAATAAATGTTCATAACTTTTTAACAATTTTACCCCCACATTACCACAAACCCGTTTTAGCATGGAATGTATTAAAAGATAGCTCTCAATACAAATATTTAACTATACTTAAATACACTTTTCTCAATGAAAGTATAAAAAATGTATGAGAAACTTCAGGTCAGATGGTACACTAGGAACACTAATTTTAGAATTCTTCAGCCAAAACTTATAAAAACCAAATACAAAATTACTTCTTTGCTTACCTGATTTGAGAGACTGTATGATATTGCATTTTGTGCAGAGCTTGTACTTGTACTGCTGTATGTAAGTGGAAACTGAGCCAGAGGCATAGTGGATGTCACAGGAAAAGTTCTTTCCTCCTCTTGGGCAAAGTTAGGCTCAGAAGGAAAACCATACTGGAGCTAAAAATGAAATTTTAGCATATTTTAGTCATACATGCATGAAATTTTACAGAATGAGGAATAAGAAAAAATATCTGAACATGCATACAAAGATACTGTATATACATTCACAGTGGTTGCAGCAAGTTTATGGACAGGGAGTAAAAAAACTTCTCACATGATATTCAAGAAGTATAATTGTGTTTTCCAGAAGTAGCACCCCCCCTCCCAGTTAGCAAAGAGGACTGCCATAAAAATTCTCACTTCTAATAAACTTTTTCAATTCTATTAAAAATTATGCATTACAATTAAAAAAATCTGTCTTCAGATATGTAGTTACTTTAATTATTTTAATAAGTACAGCAAAATTTAAATCAGAAAATACGGTGGTTAAAAACATGCATTCTTACCTCTGTGGCAAAGATGAAAATTCTGTAATATATGTACAAATGTACAATTCACAATTCTTCCTACATATATAATTTAGTATTGCAACAGGCTGTAGTTGAGAATGATCTGTCTCTCATATTTTTTAATAAAAAATACAATCTGCTTTGTCATGTTCTGTTCATTTGCTAGAAGTCGCTTGTCTATTCACTGACAATTAAAACCCATGGCATATTTATATTGTTCTTTTAACAGATATATAATAATCATCATTAGGTTTTACTTTGATTTGGTGTCGTAATTATTCAACAATGCTGTCCACAAGGTTTCAGAACTTTCAAAAAAATGTTGCCTTCCCCACCATTTTGTTTGGGCTAAAGCACATGCATTCCTTTTCTAGCTCTGTAGTTTGCCTGGCTCGCAGTGCGCTGTGGGGAATAAGAGAGGAATTATGTTATGGATGGTGTAACTGCTGTGTTGAATAGTTGAGAGAAAAAATAATAGTAATGATAATTAAAAAAACAAACTTGAGTTGAGTTTTTAAATCAAGATGGATAATTTTTGGAGCAGTAAATATACGTCCCAATTTTTTTAGGAAGTAATTTTCATTTTTGATGTGCGAAATACACCTGTCCACAAGTTAACACTATCACTGCACACACATACACATATTACTGAAGATTTAGCAGTTGATAGGGCAAATTTAAAACTACGTGATAGCTAAACTTTCCTAGGACAATAAATAGTAAGCGAGGGACACATAGAAAAAATAAATAGCGTGTAAAGCTTGGTTGGAGAGCTTTTGGAAGGAACAGTACATTTTTCAAAAGCAATTTACCATTGTCCAAAAGGAAAAGTGTTTAATCACTGCATACTTTCAATTCTTACTTATATAGATCACAGACAAGGATGTTGACTAAAAAAGACATACAGAGGCTATGAACATGAACAACTGAAAGAAGAATGGAGATATGCATGCTTGGTGTAACCAGGAAATATAGTACGAGGAACACAAGGATTGGAGAAATGGCAGTTGACATTTTGATTAAAGTGAAAACCCTGAAATAGCAATGGGCTGGAAAATATTGCTAGAAAAAATTGCCACTGTTGGACAACTGGAATACTCAACTAGACACCACAAAGCAGGAAAGACATAGACTACCATATGGGAGATGGGTGGATGAAATTCAAAAGTATGCAAGTGACTTCGAAGAGACTGGCTCAAGACAAAATTGTGGAAGATATTTGGGAAAACCTTCACCCAACAGTGGATTCAGAATGATTACATGCACTCACATGTGTATACAAGATTTCTCTGATATAAAATGCAAGATCCTAATTTCTAGTATTACATTATGACATCTTACATACCAATGGGGAGAAAATCCAAATTTCATTATCACACTGAAAAAACAGCACCTTTGTGCCAATAATGACTTTTATTTTTTATTTTATTTTTATTTTTTTATTGGAGGTTTAACAACTATCGTGAGCAACTCAATGGGCTATCAGCAGTCGCCCGTCTTTAATTTAGGGTCACTGGTTCCAGGGAAGGGAGAGAGCCAGTGCCATAAGACAAACACAACATCCATGCCTCACCGGGATTCGAACCCGGACCCCGTTCGGACGAATGATCAGAGGCCATCGCTTAGACCACTGCGCCACCGGGGCGGCCAATAATAACTTCACGTGATTTTTCTCTAATATACTGCATAATCTTGGAATCTGAAGTATTAATCACTAAGCTAGAACCATATCAAATAATTAACAGGATAAAACTGAATTTTTTAAATCATAAACAAGAGTTTCTACCAAATTTGCAAAAAAAAAGGGGAGGGACCTTTTTGTGCAAAATATATATATATATATACTCAAGAGCATTGCTAAAAAACCTGAAGATCATGACGCGCAACACAGCAGTTATGAATTTTCAGAATTCACATACTATTAAGAAGAGACAGATGCAAAAAAACTTTATCTGATACTAAAACAACTAAGAAATACTCAAAAACCAACAGGTATGAGTAAAAAGGAGATAAAGTAATAGCAACCTGAATGTAGAAAGTGTCGAGAATGCCGAGCCTTGGCTTTATCAAGGACCAGCAAAACTCTGCATTTTCTCACTTCCACAAAGACCTAGTTGGAAATGGGTTTCTGCAAAGTCATAGCTATGCAAGTTTAATGCCCACAAAAATGTTTTTAAAATTAACATAACTTCCTCAGAGTTACATAAGGAATCATTTAGTTAAAGTTTTAAAATGCATCTATAACTTTCCTGGCCCAACCCACGCTCATCACCTGCCACAAAACACAGAAAAACGATTAAAAAAACACAAGTTGTGAGAGTTTCTGAATAAGCCATCATAATTATTCAGCTAAAGCACACATTGCCGCCTAAGAGAGATTTTAAACATGAATAACAGTACCAAAGTACTACAAAATCTTATGCTTTGTGGTGAAAGAAGCTTTATCCAAAATGCCATAAAATAAGAAACAAGAGAATAACAAGTTTTTTAAAAAAAATGAGATTCTTAAACGTAATCAGGATTTTGGTACCCACAACTTTCTCAATAACTGACATCACAAGAAAATAATAATAATAATAATAATAATAATAATAATAATAATATTAAAAAAGAAACATTGGAAAAAATTATATGAAGTTACCAATTAGTTACAATATTTACAAATATTCTAGTAGTGCTTTAAGAGTATAATTATGTAGAAATTATGTTCCTACCAACAATGAAAAAACATCGTTGACAACAAGAACAATAAAATGGCTATATACTTAAACAAAGTGCCCCAAAACACGCTAAAATTCCAAGCTAAGTGAAAGGGAAAAATACTCAAAAAGTTAGCAAAAATGCTTGCCCCCTGCTTCTGGGAGTGGCGAGAAGGGAGTTCGGCCATGTTTTTTGGCACTTGAACTGCAAGTGTGGCTTAGAAGGCAAGCTCTCATCTTTGTTCTTATGCTTACTTCGTTCTAAGTTTTATTAATGAACATTCTTGGTGGAAATTTTAGTTTTTAAGCATCAAGAATTAGGAGCAAGATATTTTTGCTAACTTTTTGAATATTTTTCCCTTTCACTTAACTTGGAATTTTAGCATATTTGGGGGCACTTTGTTTAAGTAGATAGCCGTTTTATTGTTCTTGTTGTCAACGATGTTTTTTCATTGTTGGTAGGAACATAATTTCTACATAATTATACCCTTAAAGCACTACTGGAATATTTGTAAATATTGCAACTAATTGTTAACTTCATATAATTTTTTCCAATGCATCTTTTTATTTTTATTATTTTTTTCATTGTGATGTCAGTCATTGAGAAAGTTGTGGGTACCAAAATCCTGATTACGTTTAAGAATCTCATTTTTAAAAAAACTTGTTATTCTCTTGTTTCTTATTTTATGGCATTTTGGATAAAGCTTCTTTCACCACAAAGCATAAGATTTTGTAGTACTTTGGTACTGTTATTCATGTTTAAAATCTCTCTTAGGCAGCAATGTGTGCTTTAGCTGAATAATTCTGATGGCTTATTCAGAAACTCTCAAAACTTGTGTTTTTTTAATTGTTTTTCTGTGTTTTGTGGGAGATGACGAGCGTGGGTTGGGCCAGGAAAGTTATAGATGCATGCAAAAACTAACTAAATGATTCCTCATGCAACTCTGAGGAAGTTATGCTAATTTTAAAAACTTTTTTGTGGGCATTAAACTTGCATAGCTATGACTTTGCAGAAACCCATTTCCAACTAGGTCTTTGTGGAAGTGAGAAAATGCAGAGTTTTGCTGGTCCTTGATAAAGCCAAGGCTCGGCATTCTCGAAACTTTCTACATTCAGGTTGCTATTACTTTATCTCTTTTTTACTCATACCTGTTGGTTTTTGAGTATTTCTTAGTTGTTTTAGTACCAGATAAAGTTTTTTTTGCATCTGTCTCTTCTTAATAGTATATATATATATATATATATATATATATATATATATATATATATATATATATTTTTTCTTTGCTTTCGTAATATAACAATTCATACTTACAAAACAGACAAAATCTCACAAAAATCTGAACACCAACTACTATGATTGTGTATCAAATGGATTTTTGTAATTCTAACTGAGTGGTTGGGATGAGGGGGTGGATAGAGTTGAATGTAATATCAATCTGACCAATAAAATATTCCTTTATAGAATTGAAACCATTTACAAGGCTTGAAAAATTCTATGCCCAAGGCATGCAAATTATTGGCCTAAGCAGGTAAATAAAAAATATAGTTGCCTGGTCTAGGCAACTAAATTTAAATATAAAGAAGTTTGGAATATGGGTTTCCTACTACAAGACAACAGTTGTCGCATGTTGTGCTTCATTTCACTGCTAATCAATTACCAGAAGTATTATTGTTATGGAGTGATTAGGGCAGAAGAATATCACTTCTTTAATTATACTATGCTCTATATCCAGAAATTAGAACCATATGTAGTTTTGCTCCAAATGTTATTTATAGTCAGCGATGGTATGCATGCCTCTGATGGAACTAGCCTTCGCAGTTTAGTGATAATGGGCGAAAACTTCAACAAAAGGAACATGGCAAAATCACTAAATTTCTCAAAAACCTATTTCATCATACTACTATTTCATACCAATTTCAACATCATCATCTTAAAACTTGAGATGCACACATTCAACCATTGAACATTTTGAATACAGATTTTTTCAGATTCTTAAAACAGAAATGCAAAATATGTACAAAAAAGTTAATATTTTTTAACTTGAAAAAATGAGGATTCTGATTTATTCTTAAAAGATAAATTTTCCTGGGCATCCAGCTTACTTTTTGTTCCGACTCCCATCATGGTGGCACTAACTCTTGCCACAATGGCATATTGCTCCTCATTAGTGCAGAGAAATATTAAGAAACCATGACGTCTTTTCAGCTTCCACCACATAGTAAGGTTAAGTCTGCCCCGAGAACATATATATGTTTGAAAAAGTTTTCTTGAAATGATACACTCGGCGACACAAAATTTTTTGTGCTCATTGTTTCTTTACTTCAGTTATTTTATTCTACAAAGAAATTTTGAAAACAATCTGATTTATCATTACGCACATTTCTTCTGCTAGTGGGCGTAATTAGATATTTTTACTTGCAAGTATTTTATCAATTCTATACATCCAGTTGAAAAAATTCTTATTACTGAGCTCATTCACTATGAAGAACACTGTGTACATTATGCACTTTAAAAAATGCAGCTTTTCTGCTAGGGGTCATAAAAACACTTTTTTTTTTTTTTTTGAATGGAGGTTTAACACCACCATGAGCAACTCAGTGGGCTATAAGAAGTCATCCGCTCCTAACTAAGGGCCACTGGTTCGAGGGAAGGGAGAGAGCTAGCGCCGTAAGGCAAACACAACATCCATGCCTCATGGGGATTCGAGCCTGGACCCATCTTAGACATATGATCAGAAGCCATCACTTAGACCACTAGGCTACCGGTCGGCACCTTTTACCCTGATTTTCTCCTATTTGAAACATCCACTTTGAAATAAAAATAAAAATCACACCCTCCGCTGAATCTTTTATGCTTAAAGCTAATAAAACACAAAATTCTGATGTGTTCCTGAATACATCCTCAAACATTTTGTGTAGATGAACCACATTTATGTACTATATACAAATTAACTACTATGTTGCACATACTGTGTCCCATGGATGTAAGTAAAAATAACCCCGGAGAAAATACCCCTGAAAACTGAAAAGCAGAAAAAATGTCCCCGGAAGAAATACCCCCAGAACAAACGGTTCACTGTAAACGGCTAAACTTCCATATTCGGCCCTCAAGTAGTTCCAGCTGAAGACAAAACACGGGAGCTGGAAAGCAAATATTTATATTTTTGGCTTCCTTGTTTAATCTTAATTGATATCTAATTGTTTATCTTAATTTTTCTAATTATCATAATTGATTTTCATTGTATTAAGCAAATATTTATATTTCCGGCTTCCTTGTTTTGTCTTCAGCTGTGACCTACCCCCTACCTAAAGGGAGGGGCGATACACCTGAGGATATAACTCATCTCAAAATTAACAACCCATTGTGATAATCACAAAAGCCAACATCTCAAACAAATGCTTTGGTAAACCACTCGGATGGATAGAAGTCACACAAAAGTGTCTGAACTACTTGGGGGCTGAATACAGAAGTTTAACCCTGTAAACTTCCACACAGGAACACTGATGTGTGGCAGTGTTCCAGCGTGGCAATTTACCGGCAACCCTGCTGCACATCTTCAGCAACTTTGCTACAAAAGTTCAGGGGAGGGGGTCTATAAAGACTGCCGTTTCTGGGACTATATTGAGAACTGAATTGGGAACTCCAAATAAATTTCGCGAAAACGTTCCATGTAAGCCACGCGAGAATTGTACTTTAGTTTGAAGAAATAAAGTGCCGAGGATCTGAGGTACACTTGGTTGAGGGGGGGGGGGTGTGTGCTCTACCCTGAACTTCCGTAATATTATATTCTGGGCCGCTGGAGCCTGCCAGTGTATCCAGGAAGTGTTCCCCTTGAAGTGTCTGCGAGGTCCATGAGCTGGGGGGCTTTCCCCAAAATGTTAAAATGGACGTAGAGCTGCAAACATTAGTACCATGCTTTATATAATGATTCTGTACACGACCACAATTTTTCAGGAGGGTGGGGTGGGGTACTCCCCCCTAGTTTCTAAGAACTATTCAGGGGTAACATCGAAGATACACTCACCGACTCTAGAGGTCCAGAATATAAAATTACGGAAGTTGAGGGTAAAGCCCTCCAAACTAAGCACCTTTTATCCCTTTCACAGGCTTCACCAAATTTCTGTGGGAGGGAGGAAGGGCATACATCGTTTGCCATTAAACACAACATGAAGCATAGAAATTGTGAGCAAATCCCTTACCTTGAACACTTGTCTGCGCTCTTAGAAACTTGGGGAGGGTGAATTATTCACCCCACCCTCCTGAAAATGCGTGGTCGTGTACAGAATCATTATGTAAAGCATGGTTCTAATGTTTACAGCTCTACGTTCATTTTAACATTTTGGGGGAATCCCCCCCTCCCCCAAGCTCACAGACCTCGCGGGCGCTTCAAGGGGAACACAGCCTGGATACAATGACAGACTCCAACTGCCCAGAATCTAATATTACGGAAGTTGGGGGTTAATTTGAATGTAGCCTGTTTCATCACATTGTTTCCTTGTTTTATTAACTATTAATCAATTTATGCTCGGTTAATTACGGAGCTATACCATTAATCATTTTAGTATGTCTTAAAAATGAACTTTCTGCTGTTTCTTGTTTCGCTAATACATCATCCCTCTTAATTTTCATACACTAATTCAAAAATTATTGCTGTAACTCAGGGGACTACATCACAAGGTATGGGCCTTCTTGGTGCCTGCCTTTTAGGTAAAGTCTGTCCACAGGTGCACACTACTAAAGCATGTTCAAGATAACAAAAGTTCTTTTACTTTTGTTATCTTAACATCCTTTAGTAGTGTGCACCTGTGGACAGACTTTGCCTAAAAAGAAGGTGCCAACAAGGCCCATACCTTGAGATATAGTCCCCTGAGTTACAGCAATAATTTTTGAATTAGTGTACAAAAATTAAGAGGGATAAAGTAGAAGAACAATGTGGATGTAGAACAGGCAGATCCTGCATGGATAATATATTCTGTCTTAAACAAGTAATAGAGAACAGAATAGTGACTGGAGAAGAAGTACACTTATTATTCATAGACCACGCAAAAGCATATGATAATACACCTATTATAAAATTATGGAAAACATTAAAAGATACCAATACTACGATTATCAAAGCAATCAAAGAACTTTATCAAGGATCAAAAATAAAAATGGGCCAGAAAACTTCAAAAGGCTTCCTAATGACTAAAACAGGGATGTTGCATACATCCAACATTATTTAAGATTTATGTGAAACAAACTTTGAAAGAATGGAAAAGGAAGTGTTGAGCAATGGGGATTAATTTAAATGAAACGATGGTATTTACTTTACAATTCACTGATGATCAGGTACTTCTTGCAGAAGGTAACTTTGATTTGGAGTATATGACTAGAAAATAAAAGAATATGAAAAATGGGGATTAACAATGAATTTAAACAAAACAAAATATTTATGCATTGGAAGTAATGAAACAAACCTGTTACAGCTGGAAGATAACGAAGAAATTGAAAGATGTGATCATTATATTACCTAGGTGTTAAAATTACACAAGAAGGTAGAGATGCAATGGAATTAAGAAATAGAACTGCACAGGGAAGAAAAGCTGTTAAACACCGAATGGAATCTGGTGGAATGATGAAATAACCAGAAAAAGGAAATGGGGTATTTATGATAATATTGTTAGAGTATATGAGGCCGAGGCCTGGCGATTAACAGAAACGGATAGAGAGAAAATAACAGCCATAGAGATGGATGCTTTAAGAAGATCATGTAGAGTGTCAAGAAGTCAGAAAATAACGAATGAAAGGATTAAAGAATTGATGGAAGTGAAAGAAACAATTTTAGAAGACATACAGAAGAGACAATTGCGTTAGTTTGGTCATGTAAAAAGAATGACAAATGAAAGAATGCCCAAAATTGCCATGGAATTTAAATCAAATAAACAAAAAAATAGAGGCCGACCTAGAAGAACATGGTCTGATGGAATAATAACAGCACTTAGTCAAAATGGCCTGATGGAAGAATGGTGCTTAGATAAAGATGAAAAAAACTCTTGGAGATCGGAAGGCGACGTCATAAACCGATTATATATATAAGATAACGAACATTCACAATTTTGCCATACAAGGGATCAAGTATATAAACAGCCACAAAACAAACTTTTCGATCGATGCATCCTAACATATTTAGTTATCCTCCTAACATTACGTACGAGTCATGCACCTCCAACTGAACACTTTCCCACCTCATTTAACTAGATTATGAATTCAGAATGTCAAATATTTTACGTAACTTCGGCTTCTACTGCCAAAAAATTCCGATGAATTATAGGTTGTTTAAAAAAGCACAGAGAAATATATCTATCACTACGGTGCACAATCTACTTATTAGTCACCATGTAGAGTTTTGTTTTGCTGTCAACCGTTCACTTTGCGACCCATTATGTTACAGGTTAAAACGCTATAGCATATAGCATGAGAAATTCGCTACCATGATTTTTTTTTTTTCCCCGAGTATGAACAAGCCACTCACCTCCTGTGCATAAATATCATTCATGGCTGTGGTTCGTTCAAAAAGAGCACCAATTCAACACAGCAGTCAAAAATCCACGATGAAGCTGAGCGTAAATCATTGTTCACGAAGCCGCTTAACAACACTTCACTTTAAAATCCACGTTTTCGATAGACTGATGAGCCGACCTAAACAAACTTGATTGCTACTCCAGTAGAACACGCCGCCTGTCGCTGAACCACAGTTACTACTACCTCGTAGTGAACGTAGCTTGACGAGAGATGACAAGGAGGAAGACAAAAACAGTGGCCATCCTCCTACCTCGCGCTCTAGCCGTAGGGTAGACTCCGTGGGAACAGCCACCGGCCGTCGCAGACGTGGGAACAATGGGCTCTCAGGACTCCCCCCCCTCTCTCTCCCCGCCGCTCTCCCTTTCCCACCCTATCGCAACAGCAATCCTCCTATCCCCTCCCCACATGTACCTTGAAACGTATACAGCACCTCCCCCTCCCCTCTGCGCGCACACACACTCTCAACTTCCACTAAACTCGATGCTGAATTCAGAGCTGGGAGGAAATAAGCTCCAACGATTCATATTTTCGTATTCACACGGTAGGAGAAAAAAAAAAAAAACATGACGGCAATACAAATTAAGAAAAATTAATCGGAACTGCTTGCTCTCACTGCAGAGAGAGTATATACACAAATCAATAATCAGCCTTTTCTGTCATTTGAGTAACACACACAAGTTTTGAGTAGCGGTGGGGTAGGATAAGTTTTTTTTTTTTTTTATGCGTAAATTAATATCGACCGACAGAACCAGCAGCACGCATTTGTGAGACCTTCCCCCACTTTTCAAAACAACAGCTGGAGTGATATAAAATACCTTGCTGTTTGCCTGAGTGATATAGATTACGCCTGATGCAGCAGAACTGAGTCATGCACATGACAACTCTGAAAAGGTAGGCATACGCAGCCCCGGTGGCAGAGTGGTTTGGGGCGCTAGCCTCTGACGATTCGTGCGAGATGGGCACGGATTCCGGATGTCAGCCCGCTGGCTCTGTCCGTACCCTGGAACCAGTGGCCGTAAATTAGAGACAGGCGATTGATTACAGCCAACAGGGTTGCTCATAGTGATCGCATCCCCGCACCCCACCCCCAAAATCGTCACACTAGAAACCAACGTTCTACCCGTGCAGTTTTTCTAATGGCACCAAACCTTCCCCAGACGCATACAGGAGCTACGCGAGGGAGGTCAGGCCCCGCATTGTGGGGTGGGGGCTCACGACTTAGAGAGAATCTAACCTCAACAAACAAATTTTACATTTTTTTTTTAACTGCCACTTCATATGAAACTGGTTACAGAAATTGCTACGGATTTTTGACGGGAGCGATCAATTAAGTATAAAAAACAAATTCAATTTTAGTAGGGTTTTTTTTTTTAGTATTTTTTTAGTTAATAAGTACAATTTAAAATCATTTTCGCGGTTTTAAAGTTTATAAAACTCAGCTGACGGTAACGTTGCTACTCCAGAAGACTTGTGAAGCCCCTTTTCACAGAGATAGCAATTGTTCCTAAACATGATTATTAACCAGAGACTGTGAAGAAATATCAGTTGAATGAATGAAACTTTTACTCTAATGAGGATAAGGTGTTATGTATTAGAGTAGTTTGCGCATAACTACGCATCCTTCAGACTACAATGACCTAAAATGCGTTTTTCACGGGGACGAAGAAACAAGAGACTCCTGTTTCTCTCCCCGTTTTTATAAGAGCCAAGGAGGGCGGGGACACTATGTATGCAAAACATTATGTTATATAAGTATGTATTTTATATTCAAAGTAAATAATTTTAGATTTTTTTTTCTTGTGTGTGTGTGTGCGTGTGCCACAACTCTTTAATTATTACTTATTTTCTGAATTTTCGTGTATAAAACGAAAAAGGCCATTTTGTTAGCATGATACTGTCGCAAGTTTTGACACCAGTGTAATGTACATCGATGAGCCATTACATTATGATCACCTACCTAAATAACCTGTAGGACCGCCTTTAGCCGGCAAAACGGCGGCCACACGGCGAGGCATCGATTCGATGAGGTGGCGATAGGTATCCTGGGGCATCTGGTATACCAGAATGTCAATAGTAGGTCCTCCAGTTCCTGTACATTTCGGGGTGGTGGTGATTCAGCACGAATCCGCTTTTCCAAGTCGAACCATAAATGTTCAATTGGGTTCATGTCAGGTGAATTTGGAGGCCAGGGTACTAACACAAAGTCACCAGCATGTGTCTCGAACTACTACTTGACGATTCTGGAAGTGCGGCATGGCACAGTATCCTGTTGGTAATGGCCATCACTAGCAGGGAACACAGTTGCCATGAATGGGTGAACTTGGTTCGCAACAATGTCTAGATACCTGAAAGCTGTCAGGGATTGTGTTATTGGAATAATGAGGCCTAAAGTGTCCCAAAAAAACATCGCCCACAGCATAACACCGCCGCCGTCGGCTTGTTTCCGCCCAACAGTGCATCTAAGTGCCATAGTCTCTCTTGGTAATCGGCATATGCGCGCTCGCCGTCTACGTGATGCACCAGCAATCTTGATTTGTCAGACCAAGCCACTTTGTTCCGATCATCCATGGTCCAATCTCGATTATCTTGGGCTCATTTCATGTGCTGTTGGCGATGACGAGCAGTGAGCATGGGGACCCGACTGGGTCTTCGGGTACGTAGGCCAATGCGCAGAAGGCTGCGATGAACTGTGTGCTGTGACACATTGCCCGGATCAGCACTGTTGCAGCTGCGGGTGATTTGTCGCACTGTGGCCGCTGTGAACAATGCGCGACATTCTCCGCTCCCCTCTGGCATCAATGAGCTGCGGACGACACACGGCTGGACGACAGTTCGTCGTCTATGCACCACTTTTGATACGTACTCACTACAGCGGCACGTGAACAACACACAAGTCACGCCGTTTCCGAGATCGTAGTTCCGAAGCGCCGTGTCATCACAATTTGTCCTTTATCAAACTCCGATAAATCGGCAGCTTTTCCCATTCTGACGCCGAACACTCTACTAACCGAAAGCCGGTCCTCGGGTTGTGTATATACTGCTCTGTGAACTTCACCTGCTCCACCGCTCTGTCTCCAGGCACGCCGATTTCTCTAGGCTCGGGGTGGTCATAATGTAATGGCTCATCGGTTTAGACAACTTCGATATCAATAGCGTTGTTTTTATTTTTATTTTCTTTGGGAGAGGGTTGACGACCACCGTAAGCAACTCAAAGGACTATAAAGCAGTCGCCCATCCCTAATTCAGGGCCACTGGTTCCAGTGAAGGGAGGGAGAGTCAGTCCAGTAAAACAGACACAACATCCATGCCTCGTCGAGATTCGAACCCGGACCCATCTCGGACGAATGGTCATAAGCCGTGGGTTAGAGTCTAAGTCGTAACTCGAAATCTAAAAAGGCCGGATGCTTTGTAAATAGCTGAGAAATAATCCGTTCAGTGCATTTTATTATGTTTTATGAAATATTTACAAATACGAAATATCAAGGTTGTAATTTTAAAACTTCTAAAAAGGCCCATCTTGTCAACACCTGAAGATCGATTCGTTGAGTCCCTGTAGATTAAGCCTTTATTGCATGACATGCGAAATATTAAAATTATAATTCAAGATTTAGTGAGTCGTAAAGCTTCTATACATAAACCTTGTGTCGTTATGATCTTACATACGCATTTATAATATATCCCTAGAAAAACTCGCACATTTCGTTTTGTTCTTCTAGGAAGATTCCCACATTTCGACAAGATCTCGGAACGCAACGCAGTTTGTCATTTATGCAATTTGTATACGACCTTGTGACGTCGCAGACTCTGAAGGGTACCAATCTTCCAGGTACGGAATTTTCCGTTTCCCGTAGAGATCTGGTGTGTCGTTTTTGATTTGCATGCAGCGTTCTTTATTGACAGCCCACTTCAGTTTTTTTTTTTTTTTTATTGGGGGATTAACGACCACCATGAGCAACTCAATGGGCTATAAGCAGTCGCCCGTCCCTAATTTAGGGTCACTGGTTCCAGGGAAGGGAGAGAGCCAGTGCCGTAAGACAAACACAACATCCATGCCTCACCGGGATTCGAACCCGGACCCCGTTCGGACGAATGATCAGAGGCCATCTCTTAGACCACTGCGCCCCACTTCAGTTGAGACAATTCGAATTCTTTTTCAAAACGTGCGTTGGGTCACACTGCATACAAATTTAAAATTTCGACGGGTGTACACCATCTCCCAAAAACAAAGCAGGTCATGATGCTAATATTTCGAAAATATGGTAGCGATTATTCCTAAAGTTACTGTGCTAAATGTAGGCTCGTGTGTCCAGTGGGCAAATGTCCGGGTGAGCAACTGTCCGATGGACAAGTGTCCGGGTGGGCAAATTTCCAACACCCTTAATTTCATTTGAGCTTTATTTCTAAGTTTCCTTCTATCTATGTTGGGCTCTGAAAAGACAGCAAAATTCTTTGCACATAAGTGCCGCCGCGCCAAGCACGCTGTTATAAGTTAATGAAGTTAAAGCTAGCACCAGCTTTTAGGCACTACACAGCCAAGAGTTGATGGCAATTATCCTACAGCTGAAAGGGATCCTACAGCTGGCACCACGTGCCAATCTATTCATTTTCCTACGTATAAACATATTCAGTTTGACCACCTGAAAACCAACTTGAGAAGAAATTCGACGCGCAGGTGACACCGCAATCGAAGCAAAAATTTCTGTATATAACCCTTGCACACATATTAAGCACGAACTAATTACAAAATGTCGACTAAACGTGCCTGTCACCAAGAAAGACGAACAGAATGCCGTTTAAATTGAACGCAGCAAAAGGAACGAAGGGATCAGCAGAATGCCGTTTAAATTGAACGCAGCAAAAGGAACGAAGGCATCAGCAGCCGTACCACGGTCGTAACCAGACCTGCGTTTCCTTTAAAAGCTCATTACAGCGAGTCGCGGATGGCTTTAGCGAGTCAGACTATCAATGCAAGGTCCTCAGGTTCGATCCTGGGGTGATCTTTCAGAGATGGTGTGATTCACTAACAATCGCTGAAAATCGGACGAGCACGTTAAGTGACGGCCCCCAGGCTGGACCCACTGGTTAAATGGGTATCCTTTCCTATGCCCTTCCCCCCTCCCTTGAAATTCTCTCACCCTTCTATGTGCAACATCGTACTTGTACGGTGGCGCCCATCTATTGTACTCTAATCTCACTACAAACTGTTCTGTCAAAGTCGCTAGACTTGCTCTCATTCCTTCCGTTTCTGTGTCCTGCCCAAAAGGCGAACTCGCTGTAGGTGGCTGGGACCTAAACTCTACTCACTGCGGACGGAAGTCCTACAAGAAAATGACAACTACTTAAAGATTCTCTATTTCTTCCCATTACAGTCCAATGCCTGACCTCAGCCTCCCTTCCCAACTTCTCTGATTACAATCCCGAGCCGTACCGTAAGCAAGAAAACCAAGATATATATGTTATCGTTAAAGTATGTGTGAAATCCGTTATTTCATAGAATACCTAGTTATTTCATGACATAACTTATCAAGTCAGTTAAAGCGTAAAACTCGCCGCCCCGGTGGCGCAGTGGTCTAAGGCGCTGGCCTCTGATCATTCGTCCGTAAGGAGTCCGGGTTCGAATCCCGGTCAGGCATGGATGTTGTGTTTGTCTTACGGCACTGGCTCTCTCCCTTCCCTGGAACCAGTGACCCTAAATTAGGGACGGGCGACTGCTTATAGCCCATTGAGTTGCTCACGGTGGTCGTTAAACCTCCAATAAAAAAAAAAAAAAAGCGTAAAACTCACTTGTATTCAATGGTTTAACTAGTTATTTCATAGAATAACGATCTACACCCAGTTAAAGTGTAAAATAACCGAGTAAATAAATCCCAAATTCAAAAGGCTGTAAAGTGAGAACCACTGGTCAGAAATAGCACACCATTTTCAACCCACTATAAAGTGTTATATAATAATAATGATATAACACATTTACCTTCCACCCCTACTGAATTTATGAACTCTTCCAGACCGTATGGGTGGACTTGTTTGGTAGACCGTCTAGTGTGCTGTGCAACTGTTGGCGTCAGTTCATTCAAGTTAGTTGATTGCTCCCATGTGCCGGCTGCTGTGCGTCTAACGCTGCTTCGATGTGTCAGGTATTGAGTTAAAGTTATTTTCTCAAGTCAACTTCAGGTACTGGATACGGACTGTAAGCCTCTGTGGGGCTTACAGTCAGTATCCCAGTACCTGAAGTTGACAGAGGAAGGGGTGACGCCAAATCTATTTTAGCTGTTATCATGAAAATAACCGAAGAAGGATTTTTCAATTGGGAATAAGAAACGGCCGCATAAAACAGCTATATTCCCGATCCCATCCCAGTTCAGCGTCTGTGAACAAAAACTAATACAGATCGAAGAAGTGCCAGATATAGAGAAATCCCGGTCGGTTGCTACAGCTCAAAGTTTAGGTACCGGTCAGGGATTTAAAAAATGTTCATGTAAAACGCAGTGTGTCAACAACAAAAAATGTATTTGTTTTAGAAATAATGTTCTATGCAATTCCAAATGCCATTTTAATAATCCCTGTTGTACCAAATGATTTTATTGTGCCTTTATATAAATAACATTTTGTATGCTGTATAATTCAGTCAAATTGTTTATTTTACACTTTAACTGTCTATCATTAGTTAATTTATAGAATACCTAGTTATTTAATAGAATAACTAGCTAAAGTGTGGAATTATTAATTTATTACACGCTTTAACTAACTTGATCAGTTATTTCATGAAATAACTAGGTATTCAATGAAATAACTGAATTATACACTTTAACGGTAACATATATATATATATATGGGATGTAAGGTCAGGTGATGCGTAACATCACAGCCTCTCCTTGACAAATGTCAACCCCGCCTTCTCGTGGTGCATCCCGTTCCCACTAAAGGGGCTCTGACGACTGCCAATAGCGGTATAACTATACCATCGGGATTAGAGAAAATTCTATCCCACACTCACCAACCCGCTTGGCCAGCGTGGTGAGTTATGGCCAAACCCCTCCAAAATGATTCCACAACTTAAATCTTGGCCCTCAGTCTCCGGCAGCTGGAATGTACCTGGCCAAGGCAGCGGCCAGTGCGACATGAAGGCAGAGGGTGCTAAGAATCCCCGGAGGACCGGACTAGGCTGCCATCTGATGCTGACTTTGGCTACGTACAATGGACGCTCCCTATCTTCTGATTCAAGGCTTCTTGAATTGGAAGAGGAACTACAAAGGATCAAGTGGGACATCGTGGGGCTAAGTGAGGTAAGGAGAAAAGGAGAAGATCTCATCGAACTGAAAAGTGGGCATCTCTTCTACTATCGTGGGACAGATACTGGCAGAACTAGTGGTGTTGGATTTATAATAAACAAGAAACTGAAGGATAAAGTTGTAGAAGTTGAAAGTTCCTCTGACAGAGCTGCACGACTTGTTATCCAACTCTCGAAAAGATACCAGGCTCAGATTATTCAAACTTATGCACCCACCACAAGTCATCCTGAAGAAGAAATTGAAGAATTTTATGAAGAAATTTGTCATCTAAATAATAAAGGTAAGCAGCACTTGAAAATAATTATGGGAGATTTCAAGGCAAAAATAGAGCAACGGCAACAGAATGAAACTTCAGTAGGTAAATTCGGTCACGGCAACAGAAACCAGCGTGGAAAGACTCTCTTAGAGTTTGCAGAGGCAGAAGGGTTTTTCATCTTGAACTCCTTTTTCAAGAAAAAACCACACAGGAAATGGACATGGAGACATCCAAATGGGACGACAAGTGAAATTGATTTTATTATGTGTAACAAAAAATTCGTCATAGAAGACTGCAGTGTGCTAAACAAGTTCAACACAGGCAGTGACCATAGATTGGTGAGATGTAAGATGCACCTCAACACTAAACTCGAACGTAGCAAGCTCATAAGACAAACAAAATGTATTGACATAACCAACCTTAAAAAACACCATAATACCTTCAAATTGGAACTGAAGAACAGATTCTCTGCTTTAGAAAGCCTAACATCGGAAGAAGTGGATATTTCTGAAGTTAACAGAAAAGTAACCAAAGCTCTTATGGAAACAGCAACAAAATTAGCTGGGTCTAAGAACAAATTTCATGTGAACAAATTATCAGGAAAAACCAAAATGTTGATGTAAAAAAGAAGAGTGATGAGGACAACTAAAGAAGATGTGACTTCCAAAGTGGAATATATAGAGCTATGCAAGACAGTACGAAAAAGTATCACTGAAGACGTAAGGAAATTCAACTGTGAACTAGTAAGGAAAGCAATTGAAAACAACCAAAGCCTAAAGATAGCAAAGGGACATCTCAGTAAGGGGAAAAAACAGATTATGGCACTGAGAAAAGAAGATGGTTCTGTAACAAGAAATAGAGGCGAAATTTTGACAAGAGTGAAAGATTTCTACTCCAAATTATATGAAAGGGATGATACATGTACTCCAGACATCATGAAAGGTACCAGTACCAGAGTTCTTCCAGTCCTTCCAGCAGAAGTTACACATGCAATCAAGAACATGAAGCGGGGAAAAGCTCCAGGAGAAGATGGAATTACTGTAGACATCATACAAGAAGCAAGTGGAGAAATCGAAACAGTACTCGCCCAAATTTTCACTCGATGCCTTAACGAAGGGAAAATTCCTGAGGATTGGAACAACGCTACAATGATCTTGCTACATAAAAAAGGTGACATTGAGGATCTCAGGAACTACAGACCTATCAGCCTCCTATCAGTGGTTTATAAAATCTTCACTAAAGTTCTTTCACACCGCTTGAAGGTGACACTGGACATGGCTCAACCGAGAGAACAAGCTGGATTCAGGAGTGGCTACAGCACAATAGATCATATCCACGTACTGAGAGAACTAATTGAAAGAGCGAGGGAATATGAACTTCCATTGTGCATGGCTTTTATAGATTATGAAAAAGCCTTTGATTCGGTGAAACCATCAGCAGTTGCAATGGCTCTGAAATCCTGCGGTATTGAAGATGCATACATTAATATTATTAATAACATCTATGAAAATGCAAGTTCAAAGATTCGGCTGTTTGAAAATACAACACACATAAAAATTGGAAAAGGAGTGAGACAAGGTGACACCATATCTCCGAAGCTCTTTAATGCCACATTGGAAAATGTCTTTCAATCACTGAACTGGGAAAACAAAGGGATAAAGATTAATGGAGATTATCTAACCCACCTTCGTTTTGCTGATGACATAGTCATTTTTGCAACTACCCCATCAGAGCTACAGAGTATGATCCAGGAACTTGCTGACAAGAGTAAAGAAGTGGGATTAAAAATGAACTTTCAGAAGACAAAAGTGATGTTCAATGCTTTTACAAGAAATGAAGATTTATCGATTGATGGAGAAAAGCTGGAGATAACAGACACGTACGTTTATCTTGGACAGCATATATCAAGTGAGGGTCACATTGGTGAAGAAATTAATCGGCGTACAAAACTTGCCTGGAGAGCTTTTGGAAGAAACAGCATAATTTTCAAGAGCAATATGCCATTATGTCTTAAAAGAAAAGTGTTTGATCAATGCATCCTTCCAGAGCTTACGTATGGTGCAGAGACGTGGACCTTAGCTAAAAGAGACATACAAAGGCTGCAAACAACTCAAAGAGGCATGGAGAGGTGCATGCTTGGTGTAACCAGGAGAGATAAGAAGAGGAACACGTGGATCCGAAAAATGACAAGAGTGGAAGACATCATGATCAGAGTTAAATCCCTGAAATGGCAATGGGCTGGACATACTGCCAGAAGAACAGACCATCGATGGACAGTCGAAATTTTAGATTGGATTCCAAGGGACAGGAAAAGACCCAGAAGAAGACCACATGGAAGATGGGTGGATGAAATTCGAAAGTATGCGGGAGTGACATGGAGGAGACTGGCACAAGACAGACCGTTGTGGAGGAAACTTGGGGAGACCTTCGTCCAGCAGTGGATTGATAATGGTTGACAATGATGATGATGATGATATATATATATATAAAAGCTCGTGTTCTGAAAAGCGACAAAACAATTTGTCTCAGGAAAGTTAATAATTATAGTGAATCTCCATGTTATGATAGCATTTTGTGTTACGCATAAGAAAAAAGTACATGCAAGAATGCAGGGATTTCTGAAATAATGCTTACCCGAAAAAAAAAGGGGGGGGGAGTAAAATCTGTTAGAACTGATCTAACAAATACAATTGAACACCAATTTATCAAATTATAATATAGAACTTCATATTTATGAAGTGATTTCCGCAGAAGGGTTTTTCCTTGAACTTTTAAAAGTACAAGCTGAAAACCCACAGACTTTTGAAAATTCACCGATGTGATCCAAACAATAGATGTGACGTTTCCCACAACCATATTAACAAGATGAAGAATGGCTCTTAATAATGTTACCCTTATTTGAAGCTTAATGTACCGTACGCTACATCTAATGCCTATCCATAATTTACAGCTAGTGGTTTCAAATAAGGGAGGAACAGTGACGTAAAATCGAATGCAATAAGTACGTAAGTAGTAGGAAAGGACCGATCCGGCCGCTAGGAGCCCTCCTTCTTTTGAAGGAGCTAGCAGGAGCCTCCTTGCGGCCGAAGGGTTTGACCTATACCGCAGCCGAGGAGCAGGGGATGAGAATGTGTGGGGGATGGGGGTTTTCCGCCCCCACCCTCCCCATCCTTAACGATGGTGGTGACTTCTAGCGTTACTTTGCAGAACTTTTTTTTTTTGAGATTTTCTTTAATGGAACTTTATTAATTTTATTTTATTTTCTTAGTTCTGCGTATGCATGGTCGTTATCTGTGCTACCCTCTTGCGGTGCTTCTTGGAACTTTCGATGGATCTTTGATTTTGAGGGATGGCAACGACCGAGTGGGAAAGGGGTTGGAAATAGGGGGATGTCAAATCGATGCTGATCTGCTGCCTCCTAGCGGTGCTTCTTGGAACTTCCGATGGATCTTTGATTTTGAGAGATGGCAACGATAGAGTGTGTAAAGGGGTGGACATAGGGGGTGTCAACTCGATGCTGATGTGCAGCTCCCCTAGCGGTGCTTCTTGAAACTTTATTATTTCAACGAATCTTTGATTTTTGGGGATGGCAACGACCGAGTGGGGAAAGGGCACTACGTAGGTGTTAGATATGATGCTGCTTCTTGGAACTTTATTTTTTCGATGGATCTTTGATTTTGAGGGATGACAACGACAGAGTGGGGTCCGTTGAGATTTTTTATATTTATTCCTGTGGTTTTCAAGCGGGATTTTTTCCCCTCTTCGATGCTATTTTTCCCCCGGGGGAAATTTTTACGTAACGATGCTGGGTAATTTTCTTTCCAAGGGAATAAAAATGCTCTGATGGTCTTAGTGAGGTTCTAACTCACGATGATTTGGTTTCAAAAAATGGTCAGATGGCCAGATAGTTTTCATGTACTACGTATTCACTCTATTTTTTTTAATTACTTTTACGTTATTTCTTCATGTGTTTTTATATATTTTTGTATGTTTTGAGGGAGTTTTTCGTGTAGATGTAATGAATTTTCTTTTTCCTCCATTCAATTTTATTTCAGACCATGAGACGAGGAAATGCTTCTTTAAAAACGATTTCGTTCCTGTTCGCAGTAACTATTGGACTTTGACAATTTTTTTGGGAAATCAAGCGGAAATGTAGACATGATAATTCTGAGTCCTTCACCCTTCCAATATTTTTTCCTAGTCGCAATGTTTTCATGTACTATGTATTCCCTGTTTTTTTGGTTTTTTTTATAACTTTTACGTTATTTCATCATGTATTTTATATATATATATATATATATATATACTTAAGAGCAAAACTGAAGACTAAGGAAAAATTTTAGAATTTAAAACGAAGGGTGCAAAATAACCTGAAAATCAAAACGCGCAACGCAGCAGTTTTGAAAATTCAGAATTCACATTCTATAAAGAAGATACCTAAGCAAAAAAATACATATATAATTTTGACTCACACCTAATACAACATAGAAAAGGTTATGTATCTACCTGTGTGAGTAAAAGGAGAAAAGATAAAAAATAAGATAAAACAACTGAATGTAGAAGGTGTCGAGAATACTGAGCCTTGGCTTTATCAAGGACCAGCAAAAACTCTGCATTTTCTCACTTCCACAAAGACCTAGTTGGAAATGGGTTTCTGCAAGGCCATAGATGCAAGTAACATTCCCACCTAAAATAGTTTAAAAATATATAAATAAGTCATGTCCTCCGTAGAGTAGCATGACCTAGCACTAGTTAACAATTTCGCTTGCATCCATTAACCTTCATGGCCCGACCCATGCTCTTCATCTGTTACTATTAAACAGAGAGAAGAAGATTAAAGAGAACTCAAGCTGTGAGAGTGTTCTCCTCTTGTGTGGAGAAAAGTTTTTGTCACACAAGAGGTAAGCTCTCTTCCTTGTTTTTGGGTTCTAGGTTTTATAAGTTCAATGTTTGTACTTTATGTACCTTTTCTCTGTCGTTTTTTAGCTTTTCAGCTTTTAAGCATTGGTTTGTCTGTTAACATTTATGCGGGTTTTAACTCTTACTTTTCTTTGTAACTTTGAGCGTCTTTTGGGGAACCTAGGAACAGAAGAGGGCTAAGCTTGTTCCTTTTCTATGCGCTGTCTATGCGCTGTTTTTTCAAAGAAGTTAAGTTCTTAATAACTAATTAATTATGCACTTAAAGCACTGCTGAAATACTTTGTACATATTGCAACTAACTGTTTAAGGTATATAACTTTCACAAAGTTTTCTTTAGTTAATTATTATCTTTAACTTATTCTCGTTTTCGTGCTGTCATAAGTTGTAGAGTAGGGGGTTTTAGACTCAAGTTTTCTTTCAAAAATCTGTTCGTTATAAATTAACATTTCCTTTTTTAATTGCAATGTAAAATTTGGATTTCTTTTGCAATGTTTTTCAGGTTTAAATTCTCTCTCAAACGAACTTGGAATTTCGTTATAGCTGAAAATCATTTCTATTTATTATGTCACTCTCACAGCTTGAGTTCTCTTTAATCTTCTTCTCTCTGTTTAATAGTAACAGATGAAGAGCATGGGTCGGGCCATGAAGGTTAATGGATGCAAGCGAAATTGTTAACTAGTGCTAGGTCATGCTACTCTACGGAGGACATGACTTATATATATATTTTTTAAACTATTTTAGGTGGGAATGTTACTTGCATCTATGGCCTTGCAGAAACCCATTTCCAACTAGGTCTTTGTGGAAGTGAGAAAATGCAGAGTTTTTGCTGGTCCTTGATAAAGCCAAGGCTCAGTATTCTCGACACCTTCTACATTCAGTTGTTTTATCTTATTTTTTATCTTTTCTCCTTTTACTCACACAGGTAGATACATAACCTTTTCTATGTTGTATTAGGTGTGAGTCAAAATTATATATGTATTTTTTTGCTTAGGTATCTTCTTTATAGAATATATATATATATATATATATATATACTTAAGAGCAAAACTGGAGAACTGTTCTTTTTCCTCCATTCAATTTTATTTCAGACCATGAGACGAGCAAATGCTTCTTTAAAAACGATTTCGTTCCTGTTCGCAGTAATTACTGGACATAGACTTCATGTTAATTCTGAGTCTTTCACATATGCAATAATATTTTCTCGTAATTTTTCCGTATGTTCAAGAACTCTACAGATCTTTCCCAGTTAAAATTCTGCTGAAACAATATTTTCGGTCTTTATTTCTCATAACATTATAGCTTCACAATTTTAGATATTTTTCTTCTTCTATCTTTGAAATTACGTTAAACTTCTTAATAGCTCAGGATTCTTTTTTTTTTTTTTTCTTACTTGGACAAACTTATGAGTCCTTTTATTCAGATTATTATTTTTTTTTCCATTTCATTTCAGCAAACGATTATTTTAGATGTAACAAATCGTTAGATTTTTGTTTCCTTATATAGCATATTTTCCAACTTGCTTAAAAATATTCCGCAAAGCTTGCAGTATGTCAAATATGCATTTTTTTTATTCTTTCTTAGCTTGCTGTACTTTTCGTGGACTGTCCCGACAGGAAAGCATTCATTGTCTAGACATACAATCTAAAACCTTTTTTCTTCCGATAAAATTTGTATTCTTTACCCTGTATATTTTTCTATCTCGTCCGAAAAAACATTCATTCTAGAGCCAAAGCGAGTAATTCCGTTCTTCCCATAAACATTATTTCTTTAACGTTTTACTAACTCACCAGAAAAGCAGTTATTCCCCACCCACATAGTGAAAATAAAGAAATTCTTACTTCTTTTTCCATACATATCAACTCAATCTATTTCTTTTTGAAATGCCGGTCACGACATTTCAACTAAAATATCATACTTTCACCAAAAATCGTATTCTTAAACGAGCTATTTTTTTTTTTACTTCATTTCATATATAACTAATTTTTTTATTCTTTACTCACCTCATCAAAGTCAGTAAGAACTCCCCTAATCTCATTCCTTTCACTCATTCAGTTCACTTTAACTTGAAATGTTTCAAAACTTTCCATATATTTAATTCACTTAATGTATACTTCTTCCGTGTCCGTCCATTCATTTTTAACTTCTGTGCATGCTGCATTTTTTTCTTTAGACGTTTAGTTTCATTGACCTTTTCTTTCATTTTGACGAAGACTCTTATTATTCCACATAACTGTATCGTTACATACGCTGTAACATGCATGCACCACAAAACGCACATGAGATAAATGTAGATAGTGGTGTGAGCATTTGCCCACATAGCTCAGTTGGGAGAGCGACTTACTCAGGAGTGAGGATACCCGGATTCGATGCCCAGCATGGACACATATCAGGATGAAATTTACTTCGTCATAACGCTCATATTTTAGAACTCTTCTCCACCTATTCTTCCATGATACATTTTTTTATTTATTTGATATTCAGAGTTGTATACATTTACTATCCAAAAAGAGAAATATTTAATGTAAAAGAATATTCTTCCAAGCTGGGGAAATATATGTGTATATTAGATCATGTTCAGTTAAGGGAAATGCATGTATATATTTCAATATGAAAAAAGAAGCCCTATAAGTGAAAGCTCAACCTAAATACGGATAGATTGTACACGCTCTTCTACTCTATGACATTTCAACCTAAAGACGGATAGATTGTACACGCTCTCTCTACCCTATGACATTTCTTTACTGAATGAACCATGACCTTTTTTTTTTTTTTTTTTTTCATGAACCGCTTTAAAATCTTCGTTCTCACTTTACTATTGTCAGATTCCATGTCCCTCCAGTTCTTTACTGAGAAACAGAAGCATTTGTTCAATTTTAATTTACTAAGAGAGTAGAACTCTTTTAAGCTATCGAAGTACTTTCAGGACCTTCATTACGAAAATTTTCATTGTCATGAAAACAGACATAATCGAGATGATTTACCATCATTTCAATGAAAGTGTTTACACATTCATTGCGCTGATGTCAGATTTCATTTTCTTATACTTCGAACAGAAATGAGTTTGAATCATTCGTCAAGAAAACATTTCTTTCATATCTTTTTTTTTTTTTTTGTTTGCCTCCGAATCAAACGAACTCTAAAAATAAGAGACGCACTTTAATGTTTTTTCCTCTTATGAGAAGAATATGGGAATATGATACCAAAATTAAAGAATATTGACTTGCCTCTTAACACCTCACATCTACGGGTTTTATTTATTTTTTTCTTTTATTTTTAATTTTCAATAAGCTGTTTCTATATTTTTACAACTGAATAGATTTATTTATTAAAAAATTCTAAGGAAGACGAAAAATGGTTTTGTTGATTTCCTAAGAGGATGATTTTGGAACTTTTAGTTTTCTTATAATTGCAAAATTCCCATAGAATAACGTGGGAAAACTAGCATGCATAAAAGACTGTTTTGGATCCAGTAAAATTCTGTAAACAGACGTTTTTTCAAAAAGAAATTATAACAGGACGAAAACGAATTGAAAGAAAAAATACCATGACAAGTTTCACAAAAGTAGAAAATAAAAGAGTGAAAATGAAACACTACGGTTTTCTTAGAAGATGATTTTGGAACTTTTAGTTTTCTTATAATTACAAAATTCCCATAGAATAACATGGGAAAACTAACATGCATAAAAGACTGTTTTGGATCGAGTAAAATTCTGTAAACAAACGTTTTTTCAAAAAGAAGAAATTATAACAGAACGAAAATGAAATGAAAGAAAAAGTACCATGACAAGTTTCACAAAAGTAGAAAATGAAAGAGGGAGAAAATGGAAAGAAAGAAAATGCAGTTCATGAAAAAATCATTAGAATTCGCTACGGCTGAAGGTCCCCCGAGCGGGTTCATAAACCAATGCTCGTATTAACCATTCAAAGAATGTGGGTATACCACTAACCCTCATTGTTGTATATTTGAAGGTGCTTTCCTCGGATCAATGGATTTCATCGACTAAATCCTAATTCCATTAAACTGAATGGTGAACAATTTGAAGCTCTCGCTGATCAATCTGAGAAGATATGGACCAGCATTACTATTCTACTATTTGGTCCAGTTTTTACAAAGGGCGTTTTGCTACATCAGAGGATCCCCCCCCCCCCCGTTCCTTCCTCTCCACTAACGAACGAAGAGTATTACTTCATGCTTAGTGAAGTGGTGTTGGATCTTGTTCAGAGCCATGCTGAAAAATTATTCTATTGTATTCAGTGTTACCTTTCTCCAGATCGTATGCTTGAAAACATCTTTGGCCACAGATGTACTGATGGCACCCCACAATCTAAGTTTAAAGAACACTTCAAGGAGGCCGTAGCAATGTTAGACTCCAAGACTTTAGCGGAATCTTTCGCTAAATCCGTTGGGGAGAATATCCTATCTGAAGCCTTCTTGAAGTGTTCTTTAAACTTAGATTGTGGGTGGCATCAGTACATCTGTGGCCAAAGATGTTTTCAAGCATACGATCTGGAGAAAGGTAACACTGAATACAATAGAATAATTTTTCAGCATGGCTCTGAACAAGATCCAACACCACTTCACTCAGCATGAAGTAATACTCTTCGTTCGTTAGTGGAGACGAAGGAACGGGGGGGGGGAATCCTCTGATGTAGCAAAACGCCCTTTGTAAAAACTGGACCAAATAGTAGAATAGTAATGCTGCTCCATATCTTCTCACATTGATCAGCGAGAGCTTCAAATTGTTCACCATTCAGTTTAATGGAATTAGGATTTAGTCGATGAAATCCATTGATCCGAGGGGAAAGCACCTCAAATATACAACTGTGAGGTCCGTCCGCCGCCCCGGTGGCGCAGTGGTCTAAGCGATGGCCTCTGATCATTCGTCCGAACGGGGTCCGGGTTCGAATCCCGGTGAGGCATGGATGTTGTGTGTGTTTACGGCACTGGTTCTCTCCCTTCCCTGGAACCAGTGACCCTAAATTAGGGACGGGCGACTGCTTATAGCCCATTGAGTTGCTCACGGTGGTCGCTAAACCTCCAATCAAAAAAAAGGTCCGTCCAAAGAAAGAGAGGCCGAAATAATAAGTTCTCGGTTGATTATTATATCTTCATTTTCCCCATGCAAGCAACGGACTTTTCTCATAAACTGAAGGAAGGTCAGAGCTGTCATACCACCATCGTTCGTTACTTTGCAGAACTTTATTTTATTTTTTTTTTTTTTTTTTTGAGATTTTCTTTAATGGAACTTTATTAATTTTATTTTTTTGAGATTTTCTTTAATGGAACTTTATTAATTTTATTTTCTCGAGATTTAATAGACATTGTTATTATGTGATGTAACGAATGAATAGTGGACTCACTCTAGCGATATTTTATGGGGATGTGTGTGGGGGGATGGGGGTTTGCGCCCCCTTCTTAACAATGGTGGTGACCTCTACCGTTACTTTGCAGAAATTTATTTTTTTTTCTGGTTTTTTAATATATTTTAGGTGTTAGCAACAGAAGATTTTTTTTTTTGCTGCACTTTTAGTGAATTGAAGCGATGGCACCCCTCTCTCTATTTTTAATCGGAGAATGAAACTACATCCTTCCTATCAAATTAAATACGATCCAGTGATTAAGATTGTCTGAAGCCATTAGTAGTTTTTATCGAACAGAAGCGATGGTGCCTCTCCCTTTATTTTTAATCGGAGAATGAAAGTGCTTCCTTCCCGTCAAGTTAAATACGGTCTAGTGATTAAAATTGTCTGAACCCATTAGTAGCTTTTAGCGAGCAGAATCGATGGTGCCCCTAGCTTTAATTGTATTATAAGAATGTTATAGATTCGTTATATCCCAACTAAGAATAAAGATTGTCTGTGAAAGAGATTTTACGTTCACTATCTTAATTACAACAAAATGGAGCTCATACATGCTTGGTATGCTAAATCAAGATATCCTCTCCCACCCTCTGAAATCGATTCTCCCATGCTTCCTACCCTCAGAAAAAATAGAATTTCCTACAGGGTTCTGGGAAGGGGTCAAAGTTCAATCATTTTTGGAAATAAAAGGCGCTAACACTACCATTTTCTTTCTCACTCCCTTTTAAACATCGCGCTTGTCTACATAGTCAATATTTTTATTTATCATGTCGGATTTTAGTTCATCCTTTTCTTCCATGGAGCAGGTAAGCGAAATTTCTAGATATTTTTTTCTGTTATTTGAATAGGCTCCCCCTTCTTGATAGAATTTCTTACAAGAGTTTAGCAGATTCACTTAAGGAAATTAGATGCTTTGAAATGTTAGAAAATTTGAAACTTATTTAATTTAGAATTGAAAAATAATTCTATTTACTGCAATGAATATTGAGATAGACAGAATACACAAAAAATCAAAAAAATAAATTTAGAATAAGAAATTCATTTTATATTCAGTTCTGACAGTTTCTCATGTCTTAGTGTAGGAATTTCCTCATTCTCTATTGCAAGTAAATATATTGATATGATGTAGAGACTTCTATAGGATGTATAGTTTTAATTTTATTTTTATTATTATATTTTTTTTTATTTTTTTCTCTCCTTCAGGAATCTAGAGACGATTTCTACGTGAACCAGTGGATTAGGTCTCTTCCTCCTCCTCCCCCCCCCTCACAGTGGGAAAACTTCTGGGTTGTGGAAGACTCTACCCAAGAACCGGAGGTTATTGACTTAACTTCAGAGCCAGAAATTATCGATCTGACTTGGGAGTTAGATTCAGTTGATGTTATTGATTTAATTTCACAACCTGAGGTGGTAAACCTCGAATCAGACAGCGAGCATGGAGGAGCTAGTGAGAAAGCTCACTTCCTTCAACGGTTTTAGCTCAATCGAATGATAGATGGAGGTTTTTTCCCCCATCTTGACACCTCCATGCAGCTCAAACAGCACTATTTAATTTTTTTTTCTGTATGCATGAGTGTGAATGAGAAAGTGAACCTATGTTCTGTATGTATGAAGGAAACTGTCGTTGGCTTAATAGCTCAGTAAACCTGAATGAAGGTCACTGGCGTGGTCGTAAAACCCCCGTAAACCTGAATGGGTTTTTTAAAATATTATGGATCCATGTTTGGTGAAGTTCACCACCTCCGTACGCTACAAGAAGGCTACAATGAGGGTTAGTGGTTTTCCTGACACCCACATTCTTTGAATGGTTAATACGAGCATTGGTTTATGAACCCGCTCGGGGGACCTTCAGCCGTAGCGAATTCTAATGATTTTTTCATGAACTGCATTTTCTTTCTTTCCATTTTCTCCCTCTTTCATTTTCTACTTTTGTGAAACTTGCCATGGTACTTTTTCTTTCATTTCATTTTCGTTCTGTTATAATTTCTTCTTTTAGAAAAAACGTTTGTTTACAGAATTTTACTCGATCCAAAACAGTCTTTTATGCATGCTAGTTTTCCCATGTTATTCTATGGGAATTTTGTAATTATAAGAAAACTAAAAGTTCCAAAATCATCTTCTAAGAAAACCGTAGTGTTTCATTTTCACTCTCTTATTTTCTACTTTTGTGAAACTTGTCATGGTATTTTTTCTTTCAATTCGTTTTCGTCCTGTTATAATTTCTTCTTTTTGAAAAAACGTCTGTTTACAGAATTTTACTGGATCCAAAACAGTCTTTCATGCATGCTAGTTTTCCCATGTTATTCTATGGGAATTTTGCAATTATAAGGAAACTAAAAGTTCCAAAATCATCCTCTTAGGAAATCAACAAAACCATTTTTCGTCTTCCTTAGAATTTTTCAATAAATAAATCTATTCAGTTGTAAAAATATAGAAACAGCTTATTGAAAATTAAAAATAAAAGAAAAAAATAAATAAAACCCGTAGATGCGAGGTGTTAAGAGGCAAGTCAATATTCTTTAATTTTGGTATCATATTCCCATATTCTTCTCATAAGAGGAAAAAACATTAAAGTGCGTCTCTTATTTTTAGAGTTCGTTTGATTCGGAGGCAAAAAAATAAATAAATAAATAAAAAAAAAAAAAGATATGAAAGAAATGTTTTCTCGACGAATGATTCAAACTCATTTCTGTTCGAAGTAAAAGAAAATGAAATCTGACATCAGAGCAATGAATGTGTAAACACTTTCATTGAAATGATGGTAAATCATCTCGATTATGTCTGCTTTCATGACAATGAAAATTTTCGTAATGAAAGACCTGAAAGTACTTCGATAGCTTAAAAGAGTTCTACTCTCTTAGTAAATTAAAATTGAATAAATGTTTCTGTTTCTCAGTAAAGAACTGGAGGGACATGGAATTTTAAAGCGGTTCATGAAAAAAAAAAAAAAAAAAGTCATGGTTCATTCAGTAAAGAAATGTCATATAGTAGAGAGAGCGTGTACAATCTATCCGTCTTTAGGTTGAAATGTCAGAGTAGAAGAGCGTGTACAATCTATCCGTCTTTAGGTTGAGCTTTCACTTATAGGGCTTCTTTTTTCATATTGAAATATATACATGCATTTCCCTTAACTGAACATGATCTAATATACACATATAATTACCCAGCTTGGAAGAATATTCCTTTACATTAAATATTTCTCTTTTTGGATAGTAAATGTATCATGGAAGAATAGGTGGAGAAGAGTTCTAAAATATGAGCGTTATGACAAAGTAAATTTCATCCTGATATGTGTCCATGCTGGGCATCGAATCCGGGTATCCTCACTCCTGAGTAAGTCGCTCTCCCAACTGAGCTATGTGGGCAAAAGCTCACACCACTATCTACATTTATCTCATGAGCGTTCTGTGGTGCATGCATGTTACAGCGTATGCAACGATAAAGTTATGTGGAATAATAAGAGTCTTCGTCAAAACGAAAGAAAAGGTCAATGAAACTAAACGTCTAAAGAAAAAATGCAGCATGCACAGAAGTTAAGAATGAATGGACGGACACGGAAGAAGTATACATTAAGTGAATTAAATATATGGAAAGTTTTGAAACATTTCAAATTAAAGTGAACTGAATGAGTGAAAGGAATGAGATTAGGGGAGTTCTTACTGACTTTGATGAGGTGAGTAAAGAATAAAAAAATTAGTTATATATGAAATGAAGTAAAAAAAAATAGCTCGTTTAAGAATACAATTTTTGGTGAAAGTATGATATTTTAGTTGAAATGTCGTGACCGGCATTTCAAAAAGAAATAGATTGAGTTGATATGTATGGAAAAAGAAGTAAGAATTTCTTTATTTTCACTATGTGGGTGGGGAATAACTGCTTTTCTGGTGAGTTAGTAAAACGTTAAAGAAATAATGTTTATGGGAAGAACGGAATTACTCGCTTTGGCTCTAGAATGAATGTTTTTTCGGACGAGATAGAAAAATATACAGGGTAAAGAATACAAATTTTATCGGAAGAAAAAAGGTTTTAGATTGTATGTCTTGACAATGAATGCGTTCCTATCGGGACAGTCCACGAAAAGTACAGCAAGCTAAGAAAGAATTTTAAAAAATGCATATTTGACATACTGCAAGCTTTGCGGAATATTTTTAAGCAAGTTGGAAAATATGCTATATAAGGAAACAAAAATCTAACGATTTGTTACATCTAAAATAATCGTTTGCTGAAATGAAATGGGAAAAAAATAATAATAATCTGAATAAAAGGACTCATAAGTTTGTCCAAGTAAGAAAAAAAAAAAAAGAATCCTGACCTATTAAGAAGTTTAACGAAATTTCAAAGATAGAAGAAGAAAAATATCTAAAATTGTGAAGCTATAATGTTATGAGAAATAAAGACCGAAAATATTGTTTCAGCAGAATTTTAACTGGGAAAGATCTGTAGAGTTCTTGAACATACGGAAAAATTACGAGAAAATATTATTGCATGGGTGAAAGACTCAGAATTAACATGAAGTTTATGTCCAGTAATTACTGCGAACAGGAACGAAATCGTTTTTAAAGAAGCATTTGCTCGTCTCATGGTCTGAAATAAAATTGAATGGAGGAAAAAGAAAAGTTCTCCAGAAAATTCATTACATCTACACGAAAAAACTCCCTCAAAACATACAACAAAAATATATATATATATATAAAATACATGATGAAATAAAGTAAAAGTTATAAAAAAAAAAAAAACAGGGAATACATAGTACATGAAAACATTGCGACCAGGAAAAAATATTGGATGGGTGAAAGACTCAGAATTAACATGAAGTTTATGTCCAGTAATTACTGCGAACAGGAACGAAATCGTTTTTAAAGAAGCATTTGCTCGTCTCATGGACTGAAATAAAATTGAATAGAGGAAAAAGAAAAGTTCTCCAGAAAATTCATTACATCTACACGCAAAAACTCCCTCAAAACATACAAAAAAAAATATATATATATATATATATATAAAATACATGATGAAATAACGTAAAAGTTATAAAAAAAACAAAAAAACAGGGAATACATAGTACATGAAAACATTGCGACTAGGAAAAAATATTGGAAGGGTGAAGGACTCAGAATTATCATGTCTACATTTCCGCTTGATTTCCCAAAAAATTTGTCAAAGTCCAATAGTAACTGCGAACAGGAACGAAATCGTTTTTAAAGAAGCATTTCCTCGTCTCATGGTCTGAAATAAAATTGAATGGAGGAAAAAGAAAATTCATTACATCTACACGAAAAACTCCCTCAAAACATACAAAAATATATAAAAACACATGAAGAAATAACGTAAAAGTAATTAAAAAAAAATAGAGTGAATACGTAGTACATGAAAACTATCTGGCCATCTGACCATTTTTTGAAACCAAATCATCGTGAGTTAGAACCTCACTAAGACCATCAGAGCATTTTTATTCCCTCGGAAAGAAAATTACCCAGCATCGTTACGTAAAAATTTCCCCCGGGGGAAAAATAGCATCGAAGAGGGGAAAAAATCCCGCTTGAAAACCACAGGAATAAATATAAAAAATCTCAACGGACCCCACTCTGTCGTTGTCATCCCTCAAAATCAAAGATCCATCGAAAAAATAAAGTTCCAAGAAGCAGCATCATATCTAACACCTACGTAGTGCCCTTTCCCCACTCGGTAGTTGCCATCCCCAAAAATCAAAGATTTGTTGAAATAATAAAGTTTCAAGAAGCACCGCTAGGGGAGCAGCACATCAGCATCGAGTTGACACCCCTATGTCCACCCCTTTACACACTGTGGTTGCCATTTGTCAAAATCAAAGTTCCATCGAAAGTTCCAAGAAGCACCGCTAGGGGGCAGCACATCGAGTTGGCATCCCCCTATATCCAACCCCTTTCCCACTCGGTCGTTGCCATCCCTCAAAATCAAAGATCCATCGGAAGTTCCAAGAAGCACCGCTAGGGGCAGCACATCGAGTTGGCATCCCCCTATATCCAACCCCTTTCCCACTCGGTCGTTGCCATCCCTCAAAATCAAAGATCCATCGGAAGTTCCAAGAAGCACCGCTAGGGGGCAGCACATCAGCATCGAGTTGACATCCCCGTATTTCCAACCCCTTTCCCACTCGGTCGTTGCCATCCCTCAAAATCAAAGATCCATCGAAAGTTCCAAGAAGCACCGCAAGAGGGTAGCACAGATAACGACCATGCATACGCAGAACTAAGAAAATAAAATAAAATTAATAAAGTTCCATTAAAGAAAATCTCAAAAAAAAATAAAGTTCTGCAAAGTAACGCTAGAAGTCACCACCATCGTTAAGGATGAGGAGGGGGCGTAAAACCCCCATCCCCCACACATCCTCATCCCCTGCTCCTCGGCTGCTGTATAGGTCAAACCCTTCGGCCGCAAGGAGGCTCCTGCTAGCTACTTCAAAAAGAAGGAGGGCTCCTTGCGGCCGGATCGGTCCTTTCCTACTACTTACGTAGGATGATCAATGTGTAATGTACTGAGGATGAGTCATAAATATTGATAAACACCAGGGTGTTGGTGATTACTTCGCTCTCCCAGATTCCCAAACCTATACACCGTGATATCTGTATGTGTTGAGTTACAGCTATATGTGACATGTAAGAACAGCAATCCTTCATGTCTATTAATTTGGTTAGCTGGATTTCAGAGGTTGCTGAAGTGCAGAAACAAAATCGCCTGATTCGTGAACTTCTGTTGTATTAGTTCCAACTGGGCCACAACGCAGCGGAGACTACCCGAAACAACTGTAGTGCAAATGCAGTGAGTCACATAACCGTAAGAAGATGTTTCACCAAATTCAAATCTGGCAACGTGGAACTGGAGGATCAGACTCACCCAAGGAGACGAACTTCAGTGGATTCTGAAGCCCTACATGAAGCAGTGGTGGTCAGTTCTACAGAGGACAGATCGAAACGTTTGCAATATTTGTACAAACGCATGTGCTGCGGTGGGTAAGTCATGTGTCTAAACTAGTTCAAGCCAGTCGAAAGAAATATAAAGTGGTAGTCGTTGCTCTGAACAGCATTGCATATCGTCATTCTGTCTGTGGTTGGGACGCCTAAAAGATGAACAGCCACAACCGGCTAATTAGGGAACTTTTGCTTTACGAGTTTGAACTCGGCCGTAACGCTGCTCAAGCAACAAGAAACATTTATCCTGCGAAAGGGGAAGGTTGCGTAGACCACACCACCACAACCAGTTGGTTCAAGAAATTTAGCTCAGGTGACAGAAACCTCGACGATCAGCCAAGGTCAGGTAGGCCGATTCAGAGGCCGTGCGCCAGGCCGTAGAAGTAAATCCGACAACCAGCACTCGGAGATTATCAGGTGAGCTGGGCTTATCACAGACCACCGTGGTTCGTCACCTTTAGGACCTCGGCAAGGTTTACCGGAGCTGCCGCATTGTCCCTCACGAACTGACACCAGCTGAAGCAAACCGCCGAGTAGAAGTGAGCACGAAACTCCCAGAAAACCCGCACGATGTACGTTTCACCAAGAGAATTGTTACGAGCGATTAAAAGTGTGTCTATTTCCGCAATCCTAACACACAACGGCAGTGGTTGAGCCGAGGCCAGCTTCCTGAACCTGTTGCCAAACGTGGGTGCTTAGAGCACAAGGTGTCTGGTGAAATTTCGAGGGGATAATGCATTACGAATTTGTTCCAGACGGTCGGACCATCAACGCCAACCTCTACTCTGAACAACTGGAGTGGATGTATGCCGATTTGGAGAAGTACCCGCACTGGTGAACAGAGAGTGCTCGCTCCTACAATAGAACAATGCTCGGCATCATACCGCGCGAACGACCCGGGGAAAACTCCAGGAACTTGAGGGCATCAAACTGATGCCACACCCAGCATATAGTCCGGACCTTGCCCCGCCGGATTATTACCTGTCTCGGTCCATGGCCCACTTCCTTCGCGGGCGGCACTTCAACAACCAGGAGAAGGTGGCAGTTGGGGTGAAGGAGTTCTTCGCCTCGAAGGACGAGAACTGTTACCGCCGCGGAATCGAAGAACTGGCAGACAGATGGCTAAAGACGGTGCAACACAATGGCCTATACTTTGAATGCTAGTCAGCTTTCGTCGTAGTATAGGTACTTATGGAGACAAAGTGATTCAAATATTGCAAAACTTTCAACTCGCCCTCTGTACAACCAGCACACGCAAATTGTACGGACAACTTAGACTTCACAATCTAGCGACGTTCGTCATCTTCACAAGCTCGGGAAGACCAACAGAAGCTACCGAGTGGTCCCTCACGGATTGATACCTGCCCAAGCTCACAGACGAGTGGCGACCTGTCGTCAATTGCTTGGAAACCCTACCGATGAAAATTTCATCAGACGTATCGTGACGTCTGATGAAAAATGGATCTTTTACCGCAATCCAGACATGAGGAACAAAAGGTTATACCCAGCCAGATACCACAACCAGTCGCCAAACTTGGAAGGTTCGAACACCAGGTGATGCTGTGAGTATGGTGAAAGTGTAATGGTGTCGTGCATCATGAATTTGTCTCAAATGGTCGTGGCATCACTGCTGATCTTTATTCAGCCCAATTAGACTGAATGTAATTTGTTCTGGCAAAAAAATACCCCGCCCTGATCAACCACAGGAGGGATCTTCTCAACAGGATAACGCACCTCCATATGCATAGCACGTTCAACCAAAGCAAAAATTCAGGACCTTAGGGGTATCAAACTGTTGCCCTACTCATCTATAGCCCGGATCTTGCACCAGGTGACTACAATCTGTTTCGCTCTATGGCTCACTTCCCGCGTGGTAAGCACTTCCATAATCAAGCTGAAGTGGAAGCAGGGGGTCCAGGAATTCTTCGACTCAAAAGACAAGGCCGGAATCACAAGTTTGGTACAACGTTGGCTACAAACCATCGAACATAAGGCCTTTATTTCGAGGACAGATATTCACTGTATTTTGTGTTAGCACTTATCCACTCTATCAATATTTATAACACACCCTCTGTAACTATCGATGACCTTTGGCGGAAGATTAGGGATATGTAACTGGGCTTCTCCCTGGTCATTACTCTCCTGGCTATAAGGCGTTGTTCGTCACAGGAGTTTGAATAGAAAGGTAACGCTCAAAGAATGGATTCAAATGAAAGTGGCGACCCACATGGGCACTCGGACAAAATACGTTTTAGGTACCGAATCATAATAGGAAGAAATACACTTATTTTCCATTTTCAATTTATTACCACGTATAAAATTTCCAAAGAATTATTGACACGATAAATCTCAAATTAATTGAGAAATTCGGTATTACATTTATTCTGTGGCTTGGTTCTAAAAGGGCCACTATGAAAAAAATACAGATGTTGAAATATTGCACTTTATTACCTATAGACCTTTCATTTAATAAATATTTTCATATGAGTTGTGCAATATTGGTTCGTGGTTCACATCACAAGATAAGAAATCTACAAATATGATCACATTTAAAAGATTCTACAGGGTGTTCATAGTCTTTCCCACACTACAAAAATTAATATAAAAAATCTATGTAAGTTAAAATAAAATGATTGGCAACATAATATAACACCACACATAAAGTTATTTTTTCTTGTTCTTTAGGTGAGCGCTACTGCTGAATATGAGAAGCATTTCATCGATAATGGCTTCCATGCAAGAAAAAGCGGCGTGCGTGTTGTCTCTCATAATCATTTTTTTTTTTATTATTGGAGGTTTAACGTCCACCATGAGCAACTGCATTCGCCTGTCCCTAATTTAGGGTCACTGGTTCCAGGAAGGGAGAGAGCCCTTCCCTGGAACCAGTGCGGTAAGACAAACACAACATTCATGCCTCACGGGATTCGATCCCGAATCATTCGGACGAATGATCAGAGGCCATCGCTTAGACCACTGCGCCACCGGGCCGGACATAATCAATATTGTATTCATGCTGTTTAGATAGCTTATGTTCACAAGTGAACTATTATTATTTTTAAATGATAATAATAGTTCACTTTGTGAACATAAACTATTCGGTTCTCCGGGTGATAATCGAACGTACGACTTTCACTCTTAGTCATTTAAAAATCACCAAGAAATAGTTTCTTCTTGCAGAAGGAAGGGGATATTTAAGACCAGGAACATAACCTCTGTAAATTCGAGTTCCATCGTATTTTCAGAAGAAACAGAATAAATACAAACACTTCTAGTGTCATGCATAATCATACGACTTTTCAGGACAGGAACTTCACTCACATCTGCGTATAGCTTCTTTTGTGGAGACAGAGTTGCTGTTTTTGTTTCTATCCGAGCGCGAGAGAGCCAGTTGCTTCGGAGCACCCCTCTTGACTTACAAAATTAATAATGTTTATATTTGAGTTTTTATTTCTTTTTTGAAGGTCTGTCAGAGCATAGTAGTGGTCTTACGCTAACAGGTTCCATGAGACCAAATCGGTGGTTACTATCCAGCGTCATTTCATGAGAGTACAGACGATCACCACCGAAGCATAAAAGCTTGGTATGAAAAGTTTAAGCCGCCCCCGGTGGCACAGTGGTCTAAGGCGATGTCCTCTGATCATTCGTCCGAAAGGGTCCGGGTTCGAATCCCGGTCAGGCATGGATGTTGTGTTTGTCTTACGGCACTGGCTCTCTCCTTCCCTGGAACCAGTGACCCTAAATTACGGACGGGCGACTGCTTATAGCCCATTGAGTTGCTCACGGTGGTCGTTAAACCTCCAACCAAAAAAAAAAGTTTAAAGCGACGGGGTAGTGTTGGCGATCTCCCCCGAGTGGGCCGACCACCGGTTACAAAAGAGACTGCTGCAGCTCTTCAGGAGACATTTCTGCGAAGCCCCAGGAAATCCATTCGTCGTGCTTCTTTTTTTTTTTTTTTTAATGCGGGTTGAACGACCACCGTGAGCCACTCAATGGGCTATATAAACAGTCGCCCGTCCTTAAATTAGAGCCACTGGTTCCAGGAAAGTGAGAGAACCACAGCCGTAAGACAAACACAAGATCCATGCCTCTCCGAGATTCGAACCCGGATCCATTTAGGACGAATGGTCAGAAGTCATCGCTTAGACCACTGCGCCACCGGGGCGGCCGTCCTGTTTCACTGGAAACTGGGATTCCCCGTGCCACGGTTCACAAAATTTTATACTAACGTCTTCATCTGTATGCATATAAGGTACAACAGATCGTTCAAGCTCTTCAGCCTGATGATCGGGCTCGCCGTGCTGCATTTGCGTCGGAGATGTTGCAGCGCATTGCTCATGATAGCATTGATTATCTGCACCGTGCCCGTTTCTCAGATGTAACTACATTCCACGTCTCTGGTACACTAAATAGGCACAATGTGCGAATATGGGGATCAGAAAATCCCCATTATGACATTGAACAACAGAGGGCGAGCCCGAAAGTGAACGTATGCTGCGGCCTGGTGCATGACAGAATCATCGGACTCTTCTTTTTTGCTGAGCCCACGGTAACATGTAACGTTTACCTTGACATGGTGGAACTTTTTGTAGTACCTCAGTTGCATGCACACTAACCCTCGGTTATTTTTCAACAAGACGGTGCCCCACCAAATTGGTCAATAAGGGTTCGTGAGTTCCTGAATGCCACATTTCCGGATAGATGGATTGGCCGCGACGCGACGGTCCCATGCATGACATGGCAACCTTGATCGCCCAACATAACCCCTCTAGACTTTTTCCTGTGGGGTTATGTGAAAGACCAAGTTTATTCTATCAGTGTTCCGGATGTCGAGACGTTGAAGAGCAGAACAACGGATGTCATTGGTTTTGTCTCTGCTTAGATGTTAAACAAAACATTGCGTGAAATCGAATATCGCTTAGATGTCCTCCGGGCCACATATGGCGGTCATGTGGAGGTGTACTGACACTGGAAAAAAACTTTACTTGTGCACCATCGATGTCGTGCAATTCATTTCTTGTACCAGTAATACATTTTTTATATTATTTTTTGTAATGTGGGAAAGACTTTATGGACACCCTGTATATTAATTTTCAAGATAGCCTTGGTATTACGAAAGCAAAATTTGGCATGACGTCCGAGTAAAGCAATCGCCAAGGCAACATTTTCGCCAAAACTTTTTATCCATCGCCGAAAACGATTTTTTTATTCCAAACTGCGAAGAATGCGATCGGCACCGCAACCTCTACGACCGTGTATAGCTATCAAGAGTAAATTTTACATTTACGAGTTTTGTGAAATGATACTGTAAAACAGTACATTGCACCTTTTCTAAAAGATAATTGAAAGTCATTGAGTTTAGTAAGATCTCAAGTTCCAAAGCATTTTATTGCTTCGAAAAATAACGATGAAAAAAATACGTAATTTGTAATACATTGGCGTGCAAAAATTAAGGATGAGACGGTTTTTCGAATGTAACGTCGTGCAGAAGTGCTCCACATCGACTCAAATCATACCATAAGATCCCCAAGATGTGGTAATATGGGACAAGTGAGCAAAACCGTCCAAACAAGGAATCCAAAGGATACAAAGGCACTTTATTGAAAGGTAGCTTCGAGCACAACTGGACAGAAAATAGAAACGTCCATGTGACAGGAGGCTGCCAAGAAAAATCCAGTCTTTAGTAGGGGATATGATCACCCCTGACTGCGTTGCAGGATTTACAACGTCTGTCCATGCTGAGGACGAGGTTGTCAAGGAGCTGTTGAGACATCGCGGTCCATTCCTCTTGTAGCGCCAACCGCAGCTGCGGAATCGTTGCTGGCGGCTGATGACGTGCTGCCAAGCGTCTCCCGAGAAGGTCCCACACGTGTTCGATTGGATTTAGGTCCGGGGACCTTGCGGGCCAATCCATGCGTTAAATATCTTCACTCTCCAACAGCTCTGCGACAACCACGGTACGATGAGGTGTAGCATTGTCGTACATGAAGAGGAACTCAGGACCCACAGCACCTCTAAACAAACGCACGTGAGGCAGGAGAACCTCGGTACAATAGCGGACACCAGTGACTGAACCTCCTTGGAAGATGTGGAGGTCAGTACGGCTACCAAGCATGATACCGCCCCAAACGAGAACTCCGCCACCTCCAAACCGGTCCCTTTCGATGATGTTGGAGGTGTGATTGCGTGTTCCCTGCTTTCTCCAGATGTGTATACGTCCAGAATAGCTCGTCAGACTAAATCGGCTCTCATCCGTAAAGAGAACTCGACCCCATTGCTAATGTGTCCAGTTCTTGTGTTCCTGGCACCACAGAAATCGCCGTCTCCGATGAGCAGGCGTTAATGGCACACACCGTACTGGTCGTCGTGCAAATAGACCACCTTTGTGCAGCCTCTTGGCCACGGTAAAACGCGATAACGGACGTCCAGTTGTCTGTTGCATGTGCCTTGCGATTTCTCCCGCTGTCTGTCGTCTGTCTCTTCTCGCCTGTAGGACAATATACCGGTCGTCCGCCGCCGTGGTTGCTCGTGGACGACCACTGTTAAACTCTCGGACAGCTGTTCCTGTCGTTTGAACTGCTCTCCAAGCTCGTGAAACGATGCTGTGAGCGATCCCGAACTCCTCGGCTACACTAGTCACACTTCGACCTTCTTCCAACTTCCCAATGACGCGAGCTCGGGTAAAGTCATCCAGATGTCGTCTACTGGATTGCCTGTTGGCCATATCACACGGTGGTAGCAACTCGACGTCGTTCAAAGTGATGTACACCGTGCAATAGCTTTCATCGAATTGCTGAGCGTACATCGCCCGTACTCTTCCGACCCCCCCTCCCTCCCAAGGTCATGCTGCATATATGCGCATGCCCTACCGTACCGGACCCTAGTGTATCTCCTGAGTGGCTTTCGGTCCGTTCTGCCTGCTCGTTCCGCTGTTATGCTAATTTCTTCTCTTCGTCCTTATTTTCTGCACACCAGTGTATAAGTCCTGCTATAAAAAAATAAAATGATCACAAATCTATTCAGAAAAATAACACGCTCCAACACAAAATAAAATGACTAATTCACCCACATTAGTAACAAAAAATATCTCATCATCAGGCGGATTAGAGTTCTACTTTATACGTGACTGTACGTTTTTTTCCGTTTCTTTCTGGCTGTACGTTTCTTTCTGGCTCACCGATAGCACGAGCAGTTTCCGAAGAAAAGGTCGTAAGTTAAATTTGGAGTTGTAAAAGGGATGAAAAAGTTAAAATCAACGATTTTGCGGAATTTTTGTACAAATGCAGAAAACCCTGAAACGGACAGTTCTGAAACAAACGAAATTACTGAATATGGAAATTCTGTCAAAATACTGATTTAGAAGAAACGGAAACTTTTAAGGACGGAAATTTCGTTAACCCCTTAACGACCATGACTCTAAAATCTAGTATCACTCTAAATACCATAACGCCTGAAACTGTCTGTTGTTTCACTTCTTTGTTTAGTAACAACAATGGTGACTACTGCTGATCCCTCATAGATCGAGCAAATTTAAAGAACTGGTAAGGGTAGGAAATCGGACTCACTCGATTCTAGACAGGCGTTTCCGGAAGCAATGGTCGTTTGTATGTACGGGCGTTATAGTCGTTAAAGGGTTAAAAGACGGACACCTACCGGCTACTTTGCTGCACGTTATTTTCAGGAATTCTCCGTAAATTTACGCTACTTATTTTTCACAGGCCTTCCATGCCTCATCCGAGATTCGAACCAGGACTGAATTCAAACGAATAATTAGAGACCAGCGTCCGCGACACTCTGGTATCGCGGTGCTTTAGGTGCACAAGGAGGTAGGCGATTCATCACCATAAGTTACCCACAGTCATGATGACGAATATCCTATGGAATGGGGAATACGATGAGGTGGTTTCTTGTTGCCTTCCTCAGCAGGCCTTGATGGTCAGCAATTGCGCGATACGCCCAGCACCGATTTTACGGATCCATCCATGTATTCACGATACATTCGCAGAAACCCTAAAAAAACCGCGAGATGGAAGGTTTGTTGGGGGGGGTTAGAGCCGCCAACAGACACGAGACTGGCAATTAGCCAACTGCGCCACGCCGACGGTAAACTCACCCAAACCCTGACGCAAAAGCGTAGAGATGAACCCTGACCATCGTCCATTACTTGGACGCCGAGGGGTGAGGTAGTAAGTACTTAGTCTACTCCCTCGTGTGCCAACCCCCAGACCCCCAACTCAGCTCCCATTTAACAACCCCAGACGGTTCGGGAAGATTAGGGCTTAAGAGAAAAGGGCTAGTCCTTAGCGCTTCCCTGAGACACGCAGCCGAGAGCTTGATGACGTAGCTACGATGGCTCTTCGGAAGCCAGGAGCCACGGAGAGCTATTCTCTAAAGGAGCACAGTAGAAAAGGCACTTTCAGTCAATGTTATTACCGTATTTAACATATTACAGTGCGTCATCTATTGCAAGGCGCACTTAAATATTGGAAATTGTCTTTTTCGAAAACAAAAGTTAAGGACTTTGGGTCCTAAAGTCAGAAAACGTTGATGTAATAGCATAAATGCGAAAATTTTAAATTAACAATTTCTGTCGTGAATGCTTTTTCTTTAAAAAGTATTTTGCTTACTATACTAACTATATTTTTTGATGGCAAAAACTCAGCGTATCTTTCCTTTTTTTTTTTTTAAGTAATTTCCTAGAAATATATAATAATATTGGGCGTTTACCGATGTCATATCCGCAATATTTACTTATTAAGTCATGTTAATAATACTGACATAAATAGGAAGGATATTCTCTTGGATCAGGATTTTATCATCATTATTACCGATTGAAAACTCCTTTTCTTTAGCAGCTGCGTGTCTCAGGGGGGTGAAGTCCTTTTCTCTTAAGTCCTGATCTTCCCGAACCGTCGGGGTTGTTAAATGGGAGCTGAGTTAAGTGTCTGGGGGTTTAGCACACGAGGGAGTGCACTTAGTATTTACTACCTCACCCCTCGGCGGCCAAATAATGGACGATGGCCAGGGTTCATCTCTGAATGAACGCAGTATACATACAGATATAAACAAAACTTCCTACCTAATGCTAACGTATACGCACAAGCATGCTGGCAAGTACAGTGCATTCCGGTTTATTGGGACACGTTGGGGTTAGTACACTTTGGCCCAATCAATCAAGCAGCTTCCTCAATTTGAGGTGAAGCTCTCCAAACGAGCAAATTTGGGATGTTCTTCAAGAACTGTCCCAAACATATGGCTGCCCCGATTAAGCGATGGTCCACTTAACCGGAATATACTGCATTCGTTCGTACGAGGGGCATGCCGAATGTTTTTAGCTGTTTGAAGAAATATACATTTGTTTACAAATAATTACTTACAACTTTTCAACATAATCTCCATGAACATCTATACACTTTTGCATTCGATAAAACAGTTTTCCAAACGCCTCTTCCCAGCTTTGTTTTGGCAGACTGTTAATTGCCTCAAAATAAGCAGCTACGGCCTCTTCATCAGACGAAAATCGACGTCCACGCACGGTTTCCTTGGCCTTTGGAAACAAGAAGTCACAAGGTGCCAAGTCAGAAAAATACGCTGAATGAGGCAAAACTCGCATGCCTTCTGTAGCCAAAAAATGAACTGTCTTGGATGCAGTGTGAGCCGATGCATTGCCGTGGTGCAAAAGGGCGTGCTCATTTTCCGATCTTGGGTGCTTTGTCTTCCATTCTGCGATCCTTTGGCAGACATTGAGTGGTATACCAATTAGCAGTAACATTTCTTTGATTTTCAAGAACGATAGTTGCCACATGTCCTGTTTTACAGAAGAAGGACGCTGCCATTTTCTTCCCTGCACTGCGGATTCGCTGGACTTTGGCTGGAGGTGCGTCACCTTCGAAGCACCAGACTCCTGATTGTTCCTTTGTTTCTGGATCATAGTGATAAATCCATAATTCATCACTAGTTACGATGTTGTATGTGTTTTTACTACGTCCTCCTCTGACTTTAGACAGCATGAATTAGCTTCATTCAATTCCGCTTGTTTTCTGCTGGTCCGTGAGTGAATGAGGTATACCCAATGGGCACATCGCTTCCTGACATGTAAATGGTCATGAATGATTGATTGTGCAGCAGTTGATCCAATGCCCACGGCCGTCTCTATTTCATGATATGTCACACGAGGACTTTCTTTGATAAGTTTCCTTACAGCATCGATATTTTCAATCGTTACGGCGGCATGGGGCCGACCAAAGCGCAGATCATCTTCCAAATAATCCCCCCTCCCCCTCTTAAAATTCGCGAAATAAGTTTCTAACTCTGGCAAGAGAAGGAGCAGACTTTTGAAAAACGTTTGATAGCGATTCAAAACACTGCTGGGCGTCTAAACCTTTTTTATAATCATAGAAAATCATCGCACGAAAATCACGTCTCGACAGATCCATTTTAGCGTGCCAAATGACATCAACTGTGTTCCATTCTCCTGCCACGTGAGCGAAATCTGGTTTGAGCAGGTGGCCACAGCGCCCGCTATTGGCCTATACGAGCACGTACTTCCTAACCACAGCAGTTTCCTTGTCGACAGACGACGAACGCGTTCAGCAACAGCAGCTATAAACTTTCGGCACAACCTCATTATTTTGTTTGCTTGGTGGTCCAATGAACCCTATGATTATCTTCGGCTATCAGCAGTCGCCCAACCTAAATCTAGGGACATTGGTAACAGGGAAGAGGCAGAACCCGCGGCGTATACCAAACACACAACCCATAACTCATCCGAAACTCGAACAAGGACTTAGCCAGAAGCCCGTGCCTCTAACCATTCAGCTATCAGGGTGGCTATTTGCTCTCTTATAAACATGCGTTATACTTGAAAGTGCCAACAACGAAGTCAAAGAAAGGTAGGGAATGATGGACAAAAACATTTCCGTTACTTTGGGCATACGTTATGTTGAGGGGGACTTGTGTTGAATCGCATTATGCATGGATTCAACACAAGTCCCCCTCAACATAATGAATCGCATTATGTTGAGGGAGGATATTAAAATCATTTCCTACAGTTAAAAAAATTAGATACATTTTCTGTATTACTGCTTGTAAAGATAACATACAGATTAGTGAAGAATGAATTTGCAAAGCATATGATAGTAAAAATCGTTACTTCCGAGGCACAGTTTTCATGCGGTAAACAAGCTCTATAAAAGATATTGTCAACTGTATTTGTTCTCAGCGGGAAACCAATCCGCGTAGTTTTTGACCGAACGTCGTTCCTTCAGTTACTTGGAAATTTGACTTGGAAATGCGTTATTCTGCCACAATACAAGAAGCTGAGGTCGTGCCGTGACGGTGAACAGCAGCAGCCTGTGTCGGTGAGATTCGAAAGCATACCGGACTGCCATGGAAAGGAATTAAATTGCTAATCCCAGGAGCAGAATCTTTTTCAGAAGTCTGCAACGCATAAAGGAAAACCTAAAACCCGTCTGCAAGGTGCCTAAATGTTAATTTTGCCATGAAATTTATTGTTCTGCACAGCGACAAAGCTAACTTTTAAAAAAATAAGTCAACTGTAGATTTTGATAATAGTGCAAATTGGTATTTAGTTGCAATAGTCAAACTATGATACCTTTTCCCTGATAAGAAATGGAGAAGAAACTAGAACTATTTAATTTCATTCAGAGTTAAACAGCATTCTTTAAATGCTTTTCGATTTTTGAAAATAATGGTCAGAAAGTATAAGGAATAATTTGGAATTCACGTTTTTTTTTTATTTTGCATTTAGTTAATTGATTAAACTTTAACTCCCTCCTTCGAAAGATGTTTTGCCTGACAGACACTCTGCTCTAACGACTTCCTGCAGCAATTATGTTGTACTAGGGGCCCAGGTGATTATCTAGGTGACTGTGTTAGGGGGTAGGGACCATGTCAACTTTGGAAACAACAGAACTTTTGCCACATTTAACGTGATTTGTAAAACAGGGCTCCATATAAAATTTCTGTTTGAAATCCATTTTGTGAATTGACTATAGTTTTAAGAAAAATTTAGTGGATTTGTGAAAATGTGATGGAAGCAGTTTCAATTACATTAAAAAACCCATAATATTAAAGTGAGAAAACCGGCAATGGTTCTTGTAAAGCAAAAAACTTTTCACCTCATCAATCTCAGATGTATCTGGAAGAAAATACTGAAATAATTTTAAAAAATGCGACCGTCAGTTTTCGGAATACCGCGTAATACGGCCTTGGAAATGAAGCATGGTGTTAAAACATGCATAAAAATATGGTTATAGTAAAAAAAAATATGACTAAAGCTATCCGGAAGGACAAAAATAAATAAATAAAATAAAATGCGACCGTCAACTTCCGAAATGCAAGATGAGCGCGGAAACGGAAGGGAATGTTGCAAACGTTTAACAAATATGGATTTTGCAAAAAAAAAAAAAATCAGCATTAATCTAACTGAAATGAAGCTACCTATGGAAGCCGAAGAAGGCAAAATGGCGAACAAACTTCCGGAATGCCTCATACTGCAAACGTGGAAAACGGAAGACTGACGATAAAAATGTGTAAAAATATAGTTTCCCCCCCCCCAAAAAAAAAAGAGAGGGGGGGTGAGAAAAAACACACCTCATTAATCTAACTAAAATAAAGCTATCTAGAAGCAAAAAGAAGAAATTTGCGAAGAGTGAATGCCGACGGCCGTGGAAACGGATAAAACGCTTTAAAAATATGCTCTTGTAAAAAAAAAAAAAAACTCACCTTAGTCTAATTTTCAGTCAAATGAAAGTTTAGGCCACCATGAAAAAAAATAATAATAATAATTTGGGACCCTTAGCTTCCGAAATGCTGCACCAAACGTGCGTAGTGCGTTAAAAGTGCACAAAAATATCGCTTCCTAGATTCAAACTGAAAATATCTCATCAAGTTGAAGTTATCTGTTTGAAAAATATGGAAGAATGAAAGCTAAAATAAAACGGGGGAGGGGGACAGTTCCCTGCGTGATCTATCGATTACAGCTTTACGTCTGGAACGGGAGCCAACGTTAAAAACGCGTGATAATTTCCCTTCCCTTGTTTTAAAATTTAAAGGAATGTTAAAAATGATTAATGTTACGAAAATAGAAAAACAGTCTGCACATCTTTCCCAGAATCTGCGACGGGCGTCGCCGTGTCGCGCTGTTTCTGCTCCCGGACTCAAGGCAGAGTAATGGGAAGCATCTTCATCCCGCTTGGGCTGGAGAATGGTTAATAATGGTGATGATGATATACAAGGCAGCGGTGGAAGAGGAGCAGAATGCAGAGGATGCACCGAGCTGCTACGGGGGCCTCAAAATTCTTCTAAAGTTTTATCTAAAGTATCTACGAAAAATCTGTTTGTAAAAAGGGAGGGGCAGAAACGCAGCTAGATAGACCATACACAGTGTGCCCGTTAAGCAATGACACTGACTTTTTACGGGACAGCCCTTTGAATAAAAGTAACAAACGTGTTTATACTTTTGACCGCTAGAGTGTGCTGCAATCGCAGGAGCAACTTCCGAGTCGGATGACGCAACCATTTTTGTGTGGAAATCGTTAAAGTAAGACTGTGCGAGTGGAGCGTGCCAGAAGTTGCGTAATGGAGCAAAGAGCTGTGATAAAAAAATTCTGTAAATTAGGGAAAACTGCCACGGAAGTATACCAAAACCTAAAAAAGGTTTACGGCGATGACTGTCTGGGCTGTGCACAAGTGCTCCGCTGATTTTCAATGTTTAAAGATGGGAGTACCTCGATGATGAATCACGCACAGGACGTCCAGTTTCTACACGGACAAATGAAAATATGATGAAGGCTAGCGAAATTGTTACCCATGACAGGCGAATAACCACTAGGCTACTCGCTGAACAGCTTGGTGTCGGTAAGGAAACAGCCAGGGTAATCTTAGAAAAAGATCTGCACAAGAGGAAAATTTGCTCGAGGTTTGGGCCGCACACGAACAGAGAGAGAGCACCACGTTGCATGTCAAAATTTCATCCATGTGGTTGATCAAGATCGTGATTGGTGAAGAAATTTGGTTTTTCAGTTTGATCCTGAAACGAAACGTCAGAGCATGGAATGATGTGCAACGTCTTCTCCCCGGCAAAAGAAAGTCCAGTTGCAAAAATCACGTGTCAAGATAGTGGTCATAGTTGTTTTTGACTCGCCTGGAATTTTCGACCGCGAATTTGTTCCTGATGACACCACAGTGAATGGTCCGTATTAGTTAGGAGTAATGCAACGTCTGTACGACAGCATGCGACAAGTCAGGAAAGAATTGTTTCACAAAAACAATTGGTTTCCGTTGCACGACAACGCTCCTGCACACAGTGCGCTAGCTGCTTCTGAAGCAGTTTCTGGCTTCGAAGTTTATCCGTGTGGTCGGACATCCACATTACTCAACAGATTTGGCTCTCGCAGAAGTTTTCCTCTTCCCAAATGTGAAGTGTGCCTTGAAAGGGGAGTGCTTCAGCGACAATGAGGACATCGAATGAGGTATGACCAACAGACTGAAAGAGGTTCTGGTTCAGGACTTTTTTTTTTTTTTTGATTGGAGGTTTAACGACCACCGTGAGCAACTCAATGGGCTATAAGCAGTCGCCCGTCCCTAATTTAGGGTCACTGGTTCCAGGGAAGGGAGAGAGCCAGTGCCGTAAGACAAACACAACATCCATGTCTCACCGGGATTCGAACCCGGACCCCTCACGGACGAATGATCAGAGGCCAGCGCCTTAGACCACTGCGCCACCGGGGCGGCAGGTTCAGGACTTCCACCGTACCTTCAAACACCTGTACAAAAGATCTAACCGTTATGTGAGATTGGAGGGAGATTATTTTGGATCTGTGTAAGTGACAAGTCAAAATACAGTTTGTTGTTTTGATATAATAATTTTTTGTTTCATTACTTAACGGGTAAATGAAAAATTCAGATGTTACGATTTAGTACCAAAACGAAAACTGAACTTAACGGGGATATTTCTGCAGGACTGCATTTCTGAATTCTGATCGGTAGGTATGTATGTACACTTCTTACCCAAATGAGATGTACTCCTGTTAAAGCTATATAAACATCAACTAAAAAATTCGTTAAATTTAGTGCCGATGTATCAGATGATCTTTTAGATGAGTTACAAATTATAAAAAATCTTCGGGCGAACAACAAAGAAATTCAAGGTTCTCTCGCCCACTAAATGAGCAGCGGAAGACATCGAAAATTTTAAAGTACAATAAGTTTCAGGGGTCAAAATTAACTTTAAGGACTTTTCCAGCGGAACTTAGGCGGAAAAGACCCATTCAAGAAGGAGTTCTTAAATTCCAGAAGGCGTACGAAACACCCTGGTTTTATGTCGATTCGGAAATGCCTGTTGAAAACGATTGAAACGCCACCCCGGTGGCACAGCGGTCTAAGTGATGGCTTGTGACCATGGGTCCGAGTTCGAATCCCGGTGAGGAATGGATGTCGTGCTTGACTTACGGCACTGGCTCTTTCCCTTCCCTGGAATTAGTGGCCCTAAATTGGGGACGTACCACTGCTTATAGCCCATTGAGTTACTCAAAATGATCGGGCCGCCCCGGTGGCGCAGTGGTCTGAGCGATGGCCTATGATCATTCGTTCGAGAGGGGTCCGGGTTCGAATCCCGGTGGGGCATGGATGTTGTGTTTGTCTTACGGCACTGGCTCTCTCCCTTCCCTGGAACCAGTGACCCTAAATTAGGGACGGGCGACTGCTTATAGCTTATTGAGTTGCTCACGGTGGTCGTTAAACCTCCAATCAAAAAAAAAAAAAAAATTATCGTCGAGATGGGGTCCTGGTTCGAATTCCGTAAGGCATGGATGTTTTGCTTCTCTTACGGCGCTGGCTCTCACCCTTCCCTGGAACCAGTGGTCCTAAATTAGGGATGGGTGACTGCTCTTATGCCACTGAGTTGCTCATGGTGGTCGTTACACCCCCTCTCCCAACTGAAACCGAATCAATATTTCGAACGTAGGATAGTGTTCACTTGTAGATATGCAAAATAGCTCCCATTTGTTTTTTCTAAGATTTTTTTTTTTTTGGAGATTTAATGAGCACCGTGAGCCACTCAATGGGCTATAAGCAGTTGCCCGTCCCTAATTTAGGATCACTGGTTCCAGGGAAGGGAGAGAGCCAGTGCCTTAAGACAAACACAATATCCATGCCTCACGGGATTCGAACCCGGACCCCTTTCGGACGAACGATCAGAAGCCATCGCTTAGACACCACTGCACTGCGCCAGATTTCGATGAAATTTGAGTTTTCTGTTAGCAACTGAAAACGGCGAAGATCGGCAGTTTACATCGCCATTAGTCAGAACTTACACTACTTTAATTAAAAGATTCTCTGAGGTACCTGTGAAAGTATTGACAAAATAACTGGCGTGTTTAAAAATCATTATACCAGCTGATCGCCCTTTTTTTTTTTTTTTTTTTTTTGATTGGAGGTTTAACGACCACCGTGAGCAACTCAATGGGCTATAAGCAGTCGCCCGTCCCTAATTTGGGTCACTGGTTCCAGGGAAGGGAGAGAGCCAGTGCCGTAAGACAAACACAACATCCATGCCTGACCGGGATTCGAACCCGGACCCCTTACGGACGAATGATCAGAGGCCAACGCCTTAGACCACTGCGCCACCGGGGCGGCTGATCGCCCTTTCTCGCTACTGTTAGCATATTAAGCATACAACGTATCACATACAGCAGTGATAATTTTGTACGCAGATCAACAAACGAGGCTTGATCGTCCCCACCTGGACACACCCTTCCTAAAATCCTCTCCAACATTATTTATTCAGTTTATATGGCTGACCAAGGCTTGTGACTTGACTACAGAGTAGCAATCCATGCTAGTATGCTGCATTAAACGTCACAAATGGGCCCTAATAGAATTTTTCAACATAGTGCGTATTGCGCATCCTGTTTGACGATATTTCGTGCGATACACACCTTTATGCAACAAGAGAACCTCAATCCACGAAACAGCGGATTACAGAAAAAAAAAAAAAAAGTACAGCTCATTTATAATAGTGGAGTGAACGTGGGCTAAAAAGACACTGATTACGATTAATGTTCTTTCGTGACAAGATTCGATACAGCGAATCGCTGTGTGTGTACCTTTCAAACAAGGATATACTTGTAATGTCCATTCCGAATAAATGCCTCACCTAGATTCGTGGCAAGAATGCGAATTCTCGCGTTACTAGCTAGTAACCAGAGCCAAAAGCTGTGACTAACAATTTTCTTGTTATCTAGCTGAGAAGTCTCAATTAAAATTATAAAAAATATTTCTCGTTAAACTGCTGCCGCTGATACTCCTATTATTCTGTTTTCACAAATGAGTTAAAAAATTAGTTTCGAAGGGGTTTGGAAGATCTTACAATAAAAAAATTCCCGTAGGTTTAGGCTTCATTAAGAAAAGATAACTAAATTATCTTAAACTGAAAGACTTCCTTTTTTAATGGGGTAAAACTAATACACAATTTAAGCCGAGCTTTCGCGCTCTACTTGTAGCCTTCTTTGAAAGCTTAGCCAAGAAGGCTTTGAAAACTCAGCCCAGGCGAAGCCTCCCGGTGGAGCCCGAAAGCTCCGCTTAAATTGTGCATTAGTTTAACGCCATTAAAAAGAAGTGTTTTAGTTTGTAAATGCTGTACGGTCTTTGATAAATTGTCTTATGAATACATGTATTGAACAACATTAGCCAAAATTTTCCGTCACGTGAATTTTTTTTTATTCCTGGAAAAAAATTCGGTACTATTCCAGATCCTTAACAAAAATATGAAAAATCAAGGACTTTCCATTCCTAGAAAAAGAGAAATCAAATTCCAGGACTTTTCTCCAGGGGCCGCGCGAACCCTGTTTTTAAGATCAGATCATATGTAGAGGATTTTAGGAAGGAGTGTCTGACCCCAGGTCTTAAACAACCCTTAGAAATAGGAAGCTAGGAGATTTGGGCTAGAGTGCCCGACAGCAAAGTGACACGGAAGCGATGTAGAAAGGGGGAGGAAGACGCCCTTATTTATTACCCCCGGGGGGCAGTACCCGGGGTCCGACTGCTTAACGTGTCCATACAACGCACGGCGGGTATTTAGTGGTTCGAACCTACCCAGGATCGAACCTGAGGTTCCCTCCATGGCAGTCACGAACGCTGGCCACCAGGCCACCCGCGGCCCGGGGTCTCAAATAAGATTGAAGCAAGCTTTTATTTCTTCAATGGTTGATGATGATCACAGATACTTTCAATTAGAAAAAATACTCAAAGTGACGTAAAATGATAGTTGCACTCCTGTGGGTGGCATTTGCACGAAAATAAAACCATAAAAATTTTATACAGCCTTCGCAGAAGAAAAGGGCAATGAAAATTGTAAAAAATATTCGTTTGGAGCCCTTAGTTTGAGTACTCCACAGCTATGCTATGCAGCGAAAGAAGCTACCGTTTTTTATATTTCGTTTAATCTTAACACCCCCCCCCCCAACTTTTGGGATAAGTCTACGCCTATCACAAAGGGTGTTAACTATTACCAACAAAGAAATTAATGCAGTTCGTATATTGTTCCTGCAGATTTCACGACCCAATGCTGCGCTTGTAGCACAGCGCCCATAGGACCAATTTCAAGCGACGATTAGTGAAATACAGCAACTTAAAAATCCCACAAAAATGAATTACATCAGTTTTTATTAATGTGACTGCCAATTTCAATCCATATCGCCCCTTACCTCTCTCTCTCTCTCTCTCTCTCTCTCTCTCTCTCTCTCGTTCCTCCCCACCCAAACAAACGCTTCATCACTGGTCACTGCAAAATCATGGGAAGATGGAGTTTCGGGAGTGCTTTAAAAGCATTCTAGACCGCAGCAAACAATAGTCGATTCCAAATTCGATTGCATGACACAAAGGGGAAGGGAAAACCGCAGGGTCTTTTGCCAAACCCCTCACAGCTGAAACACTTAGTGCGTGTAATCCGGACAAGCGCAGAATTTGGATGACTCACCCACAAGCCCTCTGCCATCACAACGCGCACTAAGTACCCGAGCAGTGAAAGTAGCTTCCGTCAATCATCCTTCAGGCGTGTATACAACATACGTTCTTTGTTGAAACGGCTAACAAAAAGAAAAAATTGAGAGCACGACTTAGAACCAAAATAATAATCGAGGCACAGAACAATGAGAAAAAAAAACGTAAAATAAACAGATGGACCGGTAATTTCAGCAACTTCTGAAAACGAAATGTCCCCGCCCGAAGTCTAAGATGTAACAACCACGCCCCCACCGCAAAAACAAAACAAATAAATAAAAATTAATTTCAGAATGCTCCTGCCCGAAATTCAGATATTGGCACTATTTTTTTTTTTTTTTTTTTTTTGGAGCGCCGAGACGATGTCACGAATGGAAACTTCCACTCAGTCACACGGTGAAATAGTTGAAAAATGTCCGGTGGCGGTAAACTCCCGCACCAGAAAACTCCCACACTTTCTTCTGCTACTAAGAAAACTGTTACACGGGGGAAAACTTATGCACCAGTAGACTCCTACACCTTCTCATACAAGGGGATGTACACAAATTGCGTTCGTTCGGAGTGCTGAGGTGAGAGGGGTAGTTTTCCTAGTGGAACAAAACGATATGTACGAGTTTTTCTAGTGATATAAAAGCGTACGCAAGATCATAATGACGCAAAGATCATTTCTAAACTGTTTTACAAGGCACCTAGGCCGCGGGCCTTTTTAGACGATCTTTAATCAAAAACTTTGTGTCATTATGATCTTACATACGCATTTATATCACTAGGAGAACACGTACATTTCGTTTTGGTCAACTAGAAAAACTCCCACTATGACAAGCTCTCCGAACGAAACGCAATTTGTGTGTGTATCCCCTTACAGTATGAGGTGTTTTCCGGTGTGGGAGTTTACCTGGATCCAAAAGGTTCTGATCTCAACAAGGCTAGACAAACGATTTAGACTTAGTAATATAGGGTATTTGCTACCATGTTTTTTACCCAAAGTGCTAAAACAAATTTCGGAATTTGGTCCATAATTTTCTTTCCCCGTTCTTGCCGTCACTGGTCTCAAACCCAATTTTAAAATTTTAGATTTTAATTTTATTACAATAAAAAATTTTTAAGTTAAATTTTGCATAAAAAAACTTAAATTACCGCATTTTTTTTCTCGTATAATCTGCAAAACGTTAAATTTAGAAAACAAAATCTTATGCACAATCCGCAGACCGTGAAATTCAAAAGAGGGAAAGCGATAACAGAAACACGGTTACATTGTTCATAGGACTCACTAAAAAAATTTATAATGGCTCCAACTCGCAATCGCGATGTTCAAAAACGCACCATTTCACCGCGAATACTGTACATAAAGACGCCAAAATCCAAACTCTGAAATATTTATCTTCACACATCTTTTCGAAAACTGCTTAAATACGAATTTAACTAAATTATTCACTACCTTCAGACATGCATACGTTTTTTTCCGCATCTACTCCCAATCGGCCTGGTAGTGCGTCAGAACAAACTTCGGCATGTCTTCTCTTAATCTGATCCACGTTTCTCAACATGCAGACATAAATGGTTTCGCTCACAATTTCTCTGTCTCCGTAACCGCTGCTGTTTGTTTTTTGGACGCTCCCACAGGCGTTAAAATTATACACCCTACCGAACTTTTCCTGGTCATCTCGCTGTACAAAGTGGCAAATTTTGAAGGGCCATTTCGTAATCCCCTGAATATTTTCGTAGGGAAGCCGAATAGGCTTGTTTGTAGCATGTCTCTAACTCCAGGATCAACGGCTTAACGTGATTTTTTTTATGCTATGCATCCCTCCCAACAGTTGTAAGTAAAGTAAATCCCATGCCAAAAACTTCGATGAAATGAAAATGGGTAACGGAAGTAGTCAAAACCATTGTTTAATTCGGATTTTTCAATGCTGTCCCATGAAGTGATGCAACCAGGGTGGGAAATTAGAAAAAATTGGCATGGGCAAAATCGCTCCTGTGGCTAAAATTCTATGCGCAAATCTTACTACAATGCGCAGAATCTGTTTTTCGAGTGAAATGCATATAACAGATGACCTTACATGCATTTAAAAGAAATTGTGGATTAAATAATTGAATACGGGGCATTTGGTGAATCCTTTTTTATGTTAGAAATTTGACCTACGTGAATGAAAAATTTTATGCATGAAGTGGGGGATAATTTTTGAAGATTTTTAAACCACATTTTATCAAAACTCACTGTAAACTGCAGTTTAAAACTCTAGTTTTACCAGTAAAATGTTCTTTATTTCCTCCATCAGATGTATAATAAATACCATGAACACCTAAACTAAATTGAAATATGCTGTATTTTCAAAATTTGGGAATTGAAGTCCACCATATTCAGCTTCTTGTACTTAAAATAAACTACATGCATGAATTCACATATTTCTCCAATTCCACAGATTTGCGAGTTTAAAAAAAGGAATGAAGAGGAGCAGAAAATCTTCAGCCCATACTGAGTTTTCATCAACAACACAAAATGAGTCACAGAAATTAACATACTTAGTCATTACGTCAAAAATTACAACTAAGCTATATACTTACTAAAAGTTATATTACTTTTCCAGAAATCTTTCTACGCATATGTGTCGCAAAGCAAAGATTCATTAACCTTCCTACGGCCTTTGGGGTCCTTAAGATCCCAGCAGATCTTTGAGCTTTGATAGCTCTGTTGACTTTTTTTAACACCATTTCGTTAAATATACGATGTCATCGCTCTGTCCACGTTATAGTGGACAGAGCGATGACATCGTATATTTACATTATCTCCACGTATTTGAAATATATTCACCATTTCGTTACTTTTTACACAGATATTTTAGTTCTATAGTAGATTTCTCTTTATTTTCACCAAGGAAAACACAACATCGATTAATTTCTACACAAACAAAACAAAAAATGAACTTAAATTTGTGCAGTCGCGAATTTGCGCTTGTGCCCAAAGTACACTGCTGGCCACCCAAAATGCAACACCAAGAAGGAAGCATCCGATCGGCCTGAAATTCGCAGCATGCGTCGCCCGCGAGAGGACATGCAAATGATTAGCATTGCAGGGCATATGCAAATCATGCGCGCCCGGTACGCCACCGAGAAGCACTATAAGAAGGCTGCACAGAAGGCGGGGTGTAAGTAGTGGAAGTGTGTTGTGCTGCCGGACCTGTGCGTGGGAAGCTTCCTGATGCCTCGTCGCAGAATACGGCAGTCATTCCAGCACGTTTCAGAGTTCGACAGAGGACGAATAGTGGCTTGTCGCGACAGCAGTTTATCTTACCGAGACATCGGCGCTCGTGTGGGACGACATCCAGCCACAGTAAGGCGAGTATGGATTTGGTGGGTGCAGGAGGGACGGACGGACCGACGTGAGCGATTGCCGCAGCCGCGGCACACCACCGAACGAGAGGACCGGCATGTTGTGCGGCGGGCATTGACTGCTTGCACCGCCACATCACGAACGTTAGCGCAGGAATTAGGGTATGTTGCGTAACAACCTGTGTCAGCACGTACCGTTCGACGTCGTCTGCAGGAGCGGGGACTTGTCGCACGGCTCCCATTACCATTGACGTTACACCACCGGCGAGTGCGGCGGCAGTGGCCCGTTGAACGCAGCACCTGGACTACGGAATGGCACGACATTGTCTTCTCCGACGAATCCCGCTTCTGCATGCAACACCACGATGGTCGGATCCGCGTGTGGCGGCACCGCGGCGAGAGACTGTATGACGCCTACATTATGCATCGCCATACCGGTCCGTCGCCTGGCGTTATGGTTTGGGGCGCAATTGGATATGACACCGCACCCCTCTAGTACGCATCGCCGGTACACTCAACAGCCACCGCTACATCTCCCACGTTTTGGAGCCTGTAGTCCTCCGTTACCTGCAGGACCTGACAGCGACCACGTTTCAACAGGACAATGCGCGCCCGCACATGAAGCGCACGTGGCACGCATCCTGCAACAATTCTTCACGGCCCACCAGGTGTCACTGCTGCCGTGGCCCGCCTGTTCTCCCGATATGTCGCTCATCGAACACGTCTGGTCGCTGATCGGCAACCGTGTGGCCCGCCAAGCACCACCCGCGGCTACGCCTGATGAACTGTGGCAACGTGTGGAAGCAGCCTGGATCGACATACCCCAAGCCCACATCCAAAGCCTCTTTTGTTTGATGCCGCGGCGTGTAGCGGCCGTTATTACCAGCCATGGGGGCCACACGAACTATTGATGTCTGCGTGTTCCGCAAGTCGCACGGGCCTGTAAGCTCAACCGTTTCATCTTTGTATCTGTTGTTATGTGTCCAGTAAATCTGGCTTTGCTATCTCGTGTCCTTCTTGGTGTTGCATTTTGGGTGGCCAGCAGTGTACTTTTCGCAAAACATAAAATTGCGGTCGCATTTTGCGCCTTGCGCCCGCTAATTACCCACCCTGCTCTGTTAAAAAATTTGTGGTAGGCTGCACCAAAAAGTGATGCACTACTTTCTGAGAAAAGATACGCCATTGTGTGGTGCAAACAAAACCCATCGACGTGGTGAAACCTTGCACCATAATGTGGGACAACCTTGTACGATAACGTAGTACAAAGTTGCACCATGTTGCTGAGTTTTGTTCACACTACACAATGGTGTATCTTTTCTCAGAAAGTAGTGCAGCTGGTGCAGCACCACTTTTTGGTGCAACCTACCACAAAATTTTTAACAGTGTGGATGCAACAATAGTTACTTTCATTCTTACTCAACAATATATATACTATACTTTCGCCGAGCATTATTTCATTGCGTTTTACATAAACGTAAGAATATCTCATTGCAATCCGCGTAAATTACGAGAACCTGGTGCCAAATGTGATGAAAGCCATAACAAAAATCTGTTTTTGATATCATGAAAACGGTGCGTCGTATAGCAATATCAGGGAATAGTTCCGTACCAACAAAAGGTGCCCCACACTATGACACCACCTCCAGAAACTTGAATTGTGTTTACAAGGCAAGCTGAGTCCATTGCTTCATACAGCTCCCTCCAAACTTTCTACCAACCATCGCGTAGAAGATGGTGAATTGCGACTCGTCGGACCATATTACTTTTTCCCAGTCTTTTAGTGTTCTAAAAAAAAGCACGCATTTTTCCTGGTGTTTACAAAAAAAAATTAAAAGTTCAAAATCAGAACTTCAACCTTCCGCCGTCGTCTTTCGTTCTTTACAAAGTCGTTTTCTCTACTCAGTGAGCACCTAGCAGGATTTCTGATCACTTCGCTTTGAACAAAAGAAATCATGTTTGCCCACAAGTTTTAAGAAAAATTAAATATCAAAAATCAATACAGCATTGCAGTGAAAACAATCTCGCGGGTCACGGAAATCACTCAGTTTGCATCACGGACAAATTAAATACAGATTTTGAAATTTAATTTCGCTTTAAAATGAGGCACGGGAGCAGAAATGTTTGCTCTACTGACGGATTTTCAAGAAATAAGAAAACAAGGATTTCATTAGTAAAAATTCTTAAAGAACACGAAGGCGCCCTTTTGAGAACATGATCGGACACATAGAACATGATCAATTAAAAAAAATATAAGAATATATTCAGAAAGAGATATAAAAGAAGAAACATGTCATGATATTAAAAAACATCAATCCCTAAAATATTTAATAAGTCTTAGAAGCCTGAAAATAAACTTTACACAGATGCTAAAAAACATTATTTTACTAAGATTTTCGAATTCCGTAATATATTAGGTTTTCTGTACTCCGTAGCGGACCAACGATTTCCGCAGTGACTACAGAGAATCCGTAGAACTTGGATTGTACGAAAACAGTCACGGTAAACGGCTCCTGAATTTCAGGATTTTTTTTTACCGTGTGCTACATATTTTCTCTCTGCTGATATATTTCATTCTCTATTTCTTCACTGTAAGCTTCTTTCTCTCCTTTTTCATGTCCTTAGATTTTGTCGAAGTTGGAAACAACTGCTTCTGTCAAGTAACCCATTTTACTGAAGAACTGAATTGCAGACTTGCCCTGTGTTTTAAGTTTGTAGTTCACTATTTGTACACCGATGAGGCATTAGTGTCAACAGCAGGTCCTCCAGTTCCCATACATTTCGGAGTGGTGGTGATTTAGCGCGAACCCGCTTCTCCAAGTCGAACCACAAATGTTCAATTGGGTTCATGTCAGGTGAATTTGGAGGCCACACTGTATGTTGGTTGGTTGGTTGATTTTTATGGCGCAAGGGCCATGTTTGGCCAAAGAGCGCCAGACACAAGACAAACAAACAGTATTAAAAAACGTGGCATAAATCCCCAAATCTGGCTGACCAAGTAAAACCGAACCATGAGAATGATGGAAGGGCCAAAAAAGACAATGAAACAAACAGTATTAAAAACATGGTACAATGGTTAGAAACTAGCCGATTAAGTAAAACTGAGGAATGATAATGATAAAACACATCACGAAAATGAACACAACTACACATAAGATGAGTCACAGGAGAGGGAAGAACTGTCACTCTCCTCCCCCTTATGTTCCTCTATAATGTTGGTTGAGGGTGGGGACCTCGCTGAGTCTGAGACAGTTGCAATGTTGGTCAGTTGGACCGCGACAGTTGGATGGACACTGCACACCTTTGCGGATTTAGGGCCGGGTCTTCCACACGTGCAGGCTTTCTGCTGGGAACTGGAAGAGTCGGTCGTCTTCAAAAGAGAAGGCGCAGACTCAGCTGGTCGAATAAGCTGGAGCTCGGTGAAATCCACCTGCGTCGCTTGTTCAGCTGTAGATCTCTTGGCAAGTGCGGCGAGAGCTACAGGGCGCGGGACAAATGGCTGCACGGGTTGTGGCAGAGACTGAACTACTGCGGCAAAAGTACGCTGTCGGTTGTTGGGAATACCCAACTTGGCCTTGGCAGCAGGGTACGAGAGGCCTTCCAGGGTCTTGAGGCGCTGGATCGCCATCTCGTCCTTCCATTTCATACAGTTGCGGGAGTAAGCTGCATGGGCCTCACCACAGTTAACACAGCAGGCCGCAGAAGTGCAACCTTCCCCGTCATGTTCACTGGAGCCACAATTTGCGCAACGAGCGGAACTGTTACATGAACGTTGTGAATCCCGTACCTCTGGCACCTGAAACAGCGCAGAGGACTGGGAATGTACGGGCGAACTCCACAGACCAAGTAGCCAGCCTTGATTTCGGTCGGAACTTTCGGGGAGTTAAAAGTCAAGATTACATTTTTAGACTTAATCAAAGAACCATCGCGCCGGAACATCATACGACGTGCAGCAATAACACCCTGATCTGCAAGTTCACTCACCAATTCGTCCTCACTGCATGGCAAGAGATCAAACTCCGAAATAACACCCCGAGAGGTGTTAAGAAACGGGTGAGGAGTCACTTTGACAGGAATGCCTTGAAGACTAGTGAGGTGCAGAAGAGTGTTACTCTGAGAAACACTGCAAGTTTGGACAAGCAGGTCCTCAGAGCGAAGCTTCCTCACAGACATCAAGGAGCCAACCGCAGCGTCCAAAGCTTTAGAAATGAAAAAGGGAGATCTGGTGGACAGTCTCTCATTCGGATCGATGGATTCTACAACTAAGTGTGTAGTATGCGTATTCACAGCAATCGAGGGGAGACGACGCTTCGGAGCGACTGGTACAGCTGCCGAAGAAGAGGTTCCACGTTCTTGGTCCAGGTCATGATCTAAAGATCGTTTAAGGTTATGGGACTTGGTAGGTTGAGAAGACGAAGGAGAGTCGTTGTCAACTATCATTTTCTCAGGTGACTTGAATTTGGAGTTTTTGTTTTTGTTTTTACCCATGGAAAAAAGGAGGAGAATTCGTCTGCAGACTACTCCACCCACCACCGAGCACTACAAGGGAGAACTGGAGGTCTGCAAGCCAAGAAAATGACGCTGGACACAGTTCTGGAGCTCATACGCTGCAGATATAGTCCGTTGGCTGTGATCACACGCACTCGGCGGACACTTCGGCCTCCGGGTACCGTCATGCAAACGCCTTTGGCATGATCCCACAGCCCCCGGGCTTACCCTGCTGTGCTATACGACAAAAAAGCCGCTAAAACCCTGTACACAACTTGGTACAAGACTTCTGACTAGAGGTGGGTTAGTCTCTAGCCTCCCGTTTACAGCGAAGCCGGGGTCGAAGAGGAGTGTTGGTACACAGGAGGCACTTCTCCGGTCTCCTGCGACCTCAGCCGCCAGACATCCCATTTCCGCCTCACGGGTCTCCGCACGCGGCAAACATGCAGGTAGGCCTAGCACCCAAACCAGCTAAAAGGAAAAAAGTAATCCAAGGAAGACAAACCCTGGAGTGGAACCTAAACGGAATCTCAGCAACCTACGAACTGAGCGGTTAATATAAAACAGTTAGTAGTGGAGGGTAACAAAACCACAAGACCGGGGTGTTACTACATAGCGTGGTAGCGATTAGGTAGAGCATACAACACGGGCAACTGGCCAGTGCAGAAAATAAATAAAAACGAAAAAGCGAGACACAAGACCAGCTCGGGATCGTGGGGCCGCGACTCCCCAACAGCTGGATGAACAGCCGTCGCTGCAAACTCCAACAGCACCGGAAAAAAAAAAAAAAAAGCGGTGGCATGACATCAGATGTTGACCAGTCACAAGGTCAGCTCGGGCCGTGGGGGCGCCGCTCCCCAAATAACTGGAAAACCAGTTATCCCCGTGCGGGGGGCCACACTGTAAAAAATAAGTGCTGTGAATTCACGGAAAATTTCTAAAAATAACGTGCAGCAAAGTTGCCGGTAGGTATTCGTCTTTTTCAGAAATTTCCGTTTGTAAAAGTGCCTGTTCATTTTAACTTCCGTATTTTCACAGATATTTCCGTAGACAGAAATTCCGTTTATTTCAGAATAATCCATTTCTGGTTTTATCCGTACTTAAATTGAAATTCCGCAAAATCAAGAATCCTGCACAGCACTTACCCGCAGAAGTCAGGATCGAACACCCGACGTTATAACTCGGCGGACAGGAAACTTGTGTCTTTACCAACTGATCCACAAACGCTCCGCAACCTGACTCACGTACGTCATAAAACGAATCCCACGACAAGGAAATTTTGTTTTTTGTCATTAATGTGAGTGATTTAGTCATTTTATTTTCTGTTGGAGCTTATTATTTTTCTGAATAGGTTTGTAATTTATTTATTTTTTTACGATAGGAGGACTTTTCAAATATTACGCATTTTTCATCGTAGTTTTTCGCAACAAATTGCTTTGCACTTGATTTTTTTAAACTAACAATGACTCATTTATCTTTAAAAAAGGTGAAATGTACTTTTTATAGTATTATTTCACACACACACACACACACACACACACACACACACACACACACACACACACACACACACACACACACACACACATATATATAAAATTTACTCTCGATAGCTCCTATAATAGCTTTTATCTTAAGTTGTCCAAAGACTGATACACAGACATCGTATAATCATCTATACAATAAGCACCCGGTTCCTTACAGTAACACAATATATAATAAGTAGCTGGTGCACCAAATAGGGGAAAGGAGAAATATCCTGGGTCACAAAACTCAAACAAAATCTATGCGATATGCTATCCATAATATCCGATCTCGCTACGAAACTTCAAAATTCGACAGACGATTGAAATTTGAAAGTTAATCAAACCTCAAGTATTTCCACGAATCGCTACTATTAGAGGAAATTTCTCGTCATATGGATACGGAAAAAGTGAGAACGGAGATTTTCTATTAATATACGAAAGGAATTGCGGAAAGGTTTCGGAAAATCCAGAATTTTCCGTTAACAGATCTCTAAAACGGTAATTTACCGTTAATATAAGAAAGAAACTGCGGAAAGGTTTCTGAAAATTCAGAATTTTCCCTTGGCACGAAAAGTCCGTTAAATTCCGGTCTTTTTCCGTCATTTCACGGAAAGGTAGTACCAGAAACATGCTTCGTTAATTCACGAAAGAAATGACGGACACTTGTCCTGTAACGTATACTCTATATTCACTTTCCTTTTGATTTTACTATCTCTGGTTATTTTATTTTTCTATGTAAATTACCTTCTTACTGAACGAAATATTATTTCACCCGCTGAATGAGATCTGGCAATGAGTGTAAGTCATGACGTGGTGGTAGCCAGTATAAATAGGCGCGTTCAACGAGACTTAAGGAGAGCGTTGTTGTTGAGAGAGAGCTTTGGTTTATGTGAAGGAGAGAGTTTGTTGCTGTATGGAGAGCTTCGTTCTATGTGATTAGTTTGATTCTTGATTATTGTGAAACGAATTGTGTGTGTGCGTTGGATGATCAAGCGTAACACAATAAAAGATTTTTGTTGTAAGTACGTCTTTCTCAATTCATAGTTTTTGTCAGATCTCTGTCTGGCTGTTAGGTTTATGTCAATTAGTGGATTATTATTAACGACCAGCGTTAAGACTTTATTCATCCTAATTACTACTACAACATTACTACCAGTTATAAGTTTGTTCAATACTATTACTACACTACTAGCAGGAGACTTTATTCATGATATTAATTAACTAGTAACAGCAACCATTTGAATTCATTATAATATTCGTGCAAGCTATATTCACGATAGTATACTTAGCTTAGTTGAAAGCTTTATTCATCATTATCATTAGCTCTAGCTTTAGCTAGCTTAGCTGGTACAAAAGGTTATTCATTATAATTAGCTTAGCGGAAAGCAAATAAAGCTTATTCATTATAGTCCGTGAATTTGAGAATTTTTCTTACAGTGCAGGGCATTAACAGAAAGTCACCAGCATGTTCCTCGAACAACTCCTTGACGATTCCAGCAGTGTGGCATAGCGCATTATCCTGTTGGTAACGGCCATCAATAGCAGGGAACACAGTTGCCATGAATGGGTGAACTTGGTCCGCAACGATGTTCAGATACCTGACAGCTGTCAGGGATTGTGCTATTGGGATAATGGGGCCTAAAATGTCCCAAGAAAACATCGCCCACAGCATAGCACCGCTGCCGCCGGCTTGTTTCCGCCCAAAAGCGCATACAGCCATAGTCTCTGATGGTAATCGGCGTATCCGCGCTCGGCCGTCTACGTGATGCTTCAGGAATCTTAATTCGTCAGTTTTTGGCCACTTTCTTCCAATCATCCACTGTGCAATCTTGATGAACTTGGACCCATTTCATGCGTTATTGGCGATGGCGTGCAGTGAGCATGGGGACCCGGCTAGGTCTTCGGCTACGCAGGCCCATGCGCAGAAGGCTGCGATGAACTGTGTGTTGTGACATATTGCCCTGATCGCCACTGTTGTAGCTGCGGGTGATTTGTCGCACTGTGGTCCTGTGGTCGCTGTGAACAATGCGCTACAGTCTCCGCTCCCCTCTGGCATCAATGAGCTGCGGACGACACACGGCTGGACGGCGGTTCGCCGTTTGGCCATCTGTACACCACTTTTGATACGTACTCACTACAGCGGCACGTGAACAACCCACGAGCCGTGCCGTTTCCGAGCTCGTAGTTCCGAGGCGCCGTGTCATCACATTTCGTCCTTTATCAAACTCTGATAAATCCGCAGCTTTTCTCATTCTGACTCCAAACACTCTACTAACCGAAAGCCGGTCCTTGAGTTGTATATCTACTGCTCTGTGAACTTCACCTGCGCCACTGTTCGGTCTCCAGGCGCACTCATTTCTCTAGGCCTGGGGTGGTCATAATGTAATGGCTCATCAGTGTATACCCGAATAGGTTTCGATGCTCATTCTTCCGGATTTTACAACTATAATTTCACCCATCATGCTGAAACAACTTTCAGCCTGAAGACCATGAATGCAGGATATCAAAGCTTTCACTATTTTAGATAAATGGTGTACCTTATGTGATGAATACGTTTGCATCACCTATTTTTACAAATTTTCCCACTTCCGTTTTGGGAAATTCTTCCCTCCCTTATCAATCTGAAATGCAAACAGCGGAGCATCTGCCAGCTTGCAAGAACTGGAATCTATTTTTAAAAAATCAGCAAATGTTTAATCGATAAGTTCGAGCGGCTCCTATATCGTCCTAGCGATTAAATGTCTCAAACACATCAATAAAATTCGATACATTATGAGGATTGCCTGTCTTAATCGATTTCCTGTTGTAATTAAAATATCTGGCACTATTTTTTCAGGCTCAAAGCGATTAAAATGTAATCGATACATAATTATCTCATTAGTACGCTATCTTTAGGCTACATACACAAATAAATATTTCACTTGAAACTACGAAATTATACCAATATGCGCAGCCTTTAACGTAAACCTTTCACCTTAAAACTGTGTGCGACATGTCAGAATACCTTTAAAAAACGCAACTTTGTCTAATGTCAGGCTGATATTTTGCATTTCATTTCTCCGCAGTTATCGCCAATCCTAATCGTATATCGGTTTTACTTCTCGCTTATAGGCTACGAGCAAAAACGTTCGGGAAGAAGAATTAAGATCAGATGAATCAGAACATACGGGTGCGGTGGTAGCCCTTGGAGCTACTTATTCTTCCCCACGAAAAAAAAAAAAAGCTAGAAAAATCATGCAATGCATTGATTATGATACGATTTCAAACAAACCAGAAATCGTTACTCAAGTTATGAGGATAATGGCTGTGGAATAAATCTCGATCCTGTGTCCTGCCCTTTGACCCCATTTCGATGATATTAAACAGAATTGGTTCAGTATACTTCCGGAACAACATGATAAAGTTTTGTCGCAATCCAAGCATTTTTACGTAAGTTATGAAGCATAAGGGCGATGGAATGGATCCCGCTCCTATGTCTTGATCTTTGACCCGATTTCGTCCATTTTCAATAGGGTTCGTCCCCAGGTTGTCCCCTATCACATAGTAAAATTTCATCGAAATCGAACCGTTTTTACGCGAGTTATCGTGCGGACAAACAGACAGACGGACAAAGCTAGAGCAAATACCCTTCTTCAACCTACGGTTGGAAAGCGTAAAAAGGAAGGAAAAGAAAAACAATACGTCGTACGTAAAATAACCGCAAAACAAGTAGAATTTCCGTATACTTGACGGGGAAACCATAAAACTTGGCAGGTATATGGAAACATTTACGGCAGAAAATAACATTTAAAAACAATAACGGATAGTGGGAACAACTTCGCGAAGAAAAATAAAATAAAATATTACTACTAACGAGAAATGTTCACTCCGTTGAACTTCCGCTTCCAGAAATTTGTCCTTCATTTTTATGCTTCCTGAAAACGGAAAGCTTGGAAAAACTCCGAGAACGTCAAGTCCGGCTGTTAATTTATACGTTCTTTAACTTCAGGCATTCAAAGACTCTTTTGCTTACCTCCTAGTGTAAAGTTTTTACACAGAACGGCCTACCGCCCCCCAACCATTCCCCCTAAAATTATCTTCGGGTTTACATCGCACTCGGATATAATCCAAACGATGACGAAAAAAGCCGAATTACGCGAATCAGCGGAAGAACCTCATGTAAATAGCGTTAGACAAAATTTAAACTTTATCAACATCTTGCCTTTGCAGACCGAGATAGACTAATAGGTAGTTTATTTTAATTCTGTATTTCTTCCTATATTTGGCATTCTTCCGTCAACTTAAATCAAGATTCCGTCAATTTTGAAGACACTAATTTTTTTAGTTATTTCTTAATGTTTCTTCTCTTATTCTGCCATCCTAAGAGATGCTGGGTCATTTCGATTCAAAGAAGGGATAAATACACATTTATAGTTCAATTTCACCTACACTTAGTACATAATCTGTGAAACCCGAATTTGAGAGTGGCGAACCTCGAACTCACATTCTTCTGCTCCGGAGAAGAATATTTTCCCAATTAAACTACGCCGGCAAGGGCTTATCACTGCTTCATAACCTCTGTAGTTCGTCACATACATCCCAGCCCCCTTGAGAAATGCGGGGGATACGAAACCGCAGGTTTCGGGTCCGCCGCAAACCATGCTTGAAGTGAAGAAGGAATTCTAACTAATTCGAGGCGATGTGTGGAAGGAGCATCACATATTTTTCGAAGAACCTAACGGCAAGTGAATCCATTTTTACGTTCAGACGCCAATGTGAAGCCCAAATTTGCCGGTGGCGGCCTCGAAACCACATCCTTCTGCTCCGGGGCAGAATGCTTTCGCAATTAAGCTACGCCGGCAGGGGCGTATTATCACTGCTGCTTGCCGTCTTGACATGTCCGTCACCTCTGCATGTAGTACGTCGTAAATCTCAGATGATAAAATTCATGAGACTCCATTTTTTTAGTCAGCGGTCTAGGCAGACCTGTGGATCAAAAACTGTAGTACGTTAAGAGTTGTCTCTCGCGAAAAAACTTGAGACTTACAACCATTTTGGCTTCGTCTAATACAGAGGTGGGGAACCTTTTTTATGTTGGAAGGCCGCATTAAGTTAGTTGTAACCTAACAAAGTCGCATTCAAGACACTTCAATTAGATATACAATACTTCGTAATATACATTATTTTGTAAAAATCTTACTATGTATTAACTAACTTAAAAAAACGAAAAAAAAATGTTAATTCTGAAGTTAACTAACCTTTTAATGACTTTGTTGTGACTGCTTTTTGTTCGAAAGCATTTGAATATTTGATTGCAACATGGAGGTCCGCGCTTTTAACTGATCCTCTAGATGGGTATCCGCCATTTGTGACCTTAAGGGAGTTTTCATTTGGGTTAGGTAGGAGAATGTAGATTCACAACAATAAGTGGTTGAAAAGCAAGAAAGCATTTTTCGTGCATGTTGCCGAAGGCGTGGGTATTCTATTGCATTTTTCCATATTTCAACTGGATCTTTCTTAGCGTCACATAAGGACTTTAAAACGTCATCTTCTGAGAGCTCAATCAATTCCATCTGTAGTTCTTTAGGAGACATTAAAACAAAATCATGAGCGTAGCAGGTGTCAAAATAGCCCTTATGACTTACTAATGTTTTAATAGTGGCCGTCAGTCGGGGAGCATCATTTCGTTGAATCTTCTTTAACTCTATGATATTTTAAATACGGTCATTTTAAGATTAAAATAAAAATAATAAAAGACGAATAAAAATATATTAATTAAAATAAAAGGATTTGTTCTGCAAAAATTGGATTAACTCAAAAGGCCGCAAGTTTCCCACCCCTGATCTAATAATACCTTGACAATCCAACAGCTCAACTGCTGAAGAACATGGTGTTGCAGTTTGACCTTGCAGCTGTTTCAGACGCAGAAGAAATATTCTTGGTTTACAGTTTAGATCTCCTTTGCTTATCATCACTGTTCTCTTTTTCTCCTAAGCAAAAGGTCACGAACGTCAGAAAAGATGCAGAAAAGCAGATATCAAAACGAAAATAAAGTAGCAGTAGTATTTACCACAGATAGTACACGTCTTCTTCTTATAGTGAATGCGTACGTTCTAAGTACCGTCCTTCAAGGCGAAAAGTAAATCTCCATTCCCTCAGGTAATCGAGATGCGAAAGACTTGGCATGAAACTCTGTAGCCGAGATTTTCTCAAAAGGTCAATTTAGTCCGAGACGCATTACTCAAAGAGGTAAAAAGGTCGAGACGGCAGGTACTGATAAACAGATAAAGACCACAAAACTTAAAGTATACCAGATAGACAAGCGTGTTCGACACGCGTTTTGCACGTTACGTCACAATTACACTGTAAAACATTTCCTGAAATTCACAAGCCATTTTCAGTGATCCCTTTCGTGAATTAACGAAGCATGTTCTTGATTGAACCTTTTCCGTGAAATGATGGAGGGGGGCTGAATTCCACAGGTTTTTCATACACGAAATGACAAAATAAGTTTATCTTTCTCTGGTTAATAATAGAAACTGCCATTTTTAGGAGAGGCTATAAAAAAAACCCTGAATTCTCCAGGAACTTTTCCGTGATTCCGTTCGTATATTAATGGAAAAATTCTATTACTTTTTCCATACACATATGATGGAAATTTTACGGTAATAAAAGAGGTTGTATAGGAGTGGAGGCAAAACTTGAATTTAAAGAGGCTGTTTGATTAACTAGTGAAACATCTCAATTCAACAGTTTTGCTGTATCACTCATTTCACCTTTCACAAATATAATTAAAAGTCAGTCAGTTAAAAAAAATATCGAGTGCTATGCAAAATCATGTCGAAAGAAATGTAATTCGTGATAAGTCCTCCTACACAGAAAAGTTACTATAAAAGCATTAAGCTCAACAGAGGTAACCCATCTATTAGCCTCTTTGATAAAAGAGTTAATTTTCCTTTCAAAGTAATTAAATATCTACACTGGAATAATAACATATCAACCAAAGTAATTGAGAATGTACTAATTTCTCAGGTCCTAAGAATTTCAAGAATTTGCAGCAACAATTTGGACTTCAATTACCACATTAATATACTATTAGATAGTTTTCTAGAGAACGAAATTCCTTCTTCTTTCATCAAAAGAACTTTAAGAAAAATTATTCTGAATAATAGAGTAAGGTTGGCAGATCTGCTTTAATTTTCTACACAGTTAATAATATGATTCTGACCAATCAAAGCCGTAAGGAAGTTGGCTAGAGGATGCCTATTAACTACTAAAAGGAACCTTAGTGCTATGGATATGAAGGTCCTATTAAAACAAAAAATTAAATAATATAGACAAAATCACAAAAAAAGCTTAAAAATCTGTTTATAAAAGAAAATAAAAACAAATAAAAAAGAAAACTAGTTATTCATCACTAGGATAGCTATACTAAAAATAGTAAAACTAACATTAAAATTAATAAGATTCTGAATAATCTATAGAAGCTCACTAAGGTGATTTAATACATGCAAAGATTATTAAATACACCACTTGTGTATTTTATAATATTTCTCATGTATTCTGGAGAGTTAATTCTGCTCTTTCTGATCATACAGATCCACAGTCTTAAAAATATATATTTTTTTCTCTGGTTAAAATCTCCGCGAGTTGGTTTCTTTCAGTATGAGGAGGCCACCAGCCCCACCCACACTACCCCCCAGCGACTAGGGAGTGGCAGAAGTGTTAGGACGCTTGGGGAAGAGGTCAGCCATGTTTTTCTCTTGTGTGGAGAAAGTTTAGTTGCATAAGAGGTAAGCTCTCTTCCTTGTCTTTGGGTTTTAGGTTTTATAAGTTCAATGTTTGTACTTCTTGTACTTTTTTTCTCTGTGGTTTTTGCTTTTCAGCTTTTAGGCACTGGCTTGTCTGTTAACATTTTTGCGGGTTTTAACTCTTTCTTTTCTTGGTAACTTTGCGCGTCTTTTAGGAAGCATAGTTCCTTTTCTTTGCGCTGTATTTTCAAAGTAGATAAGTTCTTAATAACTACTTAATTATGCACTTAAAAGCACTGCTGAAATACTTTGTACATATTGCAACTAATTGTTTAAGTCATATAACTTTCACAAAGCTTTTCTTTAGTTAATTATTGTCTTTAATTTATTCTCGTTTTTGTGTTGTCAGAAGTTGTAGAGTAGGGGGTTTTAGAATCAAGTTTTCTTTCAAAAATCTGAGTTTTATAAAATTAATATTTCCTTTTTTAATTGCAATGTAAAAATTTGGATTTCTCTTGCATTGCTTTTCAGGTTTAAATTCTCTCTCAGGCGAACTTGGCATTTCGTTATAGCTGAAAATTATTTCTAATTATTATGCCACTCTCACAGCTTGAGTTCTCTTTAATCTTCTTCTCTCTGTTTAATAGTAACAGATGAAGAGCATGGGTCGGGCCAGGAAGGTTATGGATGCAAGCGAAATTGTTAACTAGAGCTAGGTCATACAACTCTGCGGAGGTCATGACATATATATATTTTTTAAAACAATTTTTGGTGGGCTTGTTACTTGCATCTATGGCCTTGCAGAAACCCATTTCCAACTAGGTCTTTGTGGAAGTGAGAAAATGCAGAGTTTTTGCTGGTCCTTGATAAAGCCAAGGCTCAGTATTCTCGACACTTTCTACATTCAGTTGTTTTATTTTATTTTTTTATCTTTTCTCCTTTTACTCACACCGGTAGATACATAACCTTTTCTATGTTGTACTTGGTATGAGTCAAAAATATATATATTTTTTTTTTTTTTTTGCTTAGGTCTCTTCTTAATAGAATGTGAATTCTGAATTTTCAAAACTGCTGCGTTGCGCGTTTTGATCTTCAGGTTATTTTGCAACTTTCGTTTTAAATTCTAAAGTTTTTTCTTAGTTTTCAGTTTTGCTCTTCAGTATATATATATATATATATATATATATATATCATCATCATCATCATCATTGTCAACCATTATCAATCCACTGCTGGACGAAGGTCTCCCCAAGTTTCCTCCACAACGGTCTGTCTTGTGCCAGTCTCCTCCATGTCACCCCTGCATACTTTCGAATTTCATCCACCCATCTCCCATGTGGTCTTCTTCTGGAGTCTTTTCCTGTCCCTTGGAATCCAATCTAAAATTTCGGCTGTCCATCGATGATCTGTCCTTCTGGCAGTATGTCCAGCCCATTGCCATTTCAGGGATTTAACTCTGATCATGATGTCTTCCACTCTTGTCATTTTTCGGATCCACGAGTTCCTCTTCTTATCTCTCCTGGTTACACCAAGTATGCACCTCTCCATGCTTCTTTGAGTTGTCTGCAGCCTTTGTATGTCTCTTTTAGTTAAGGTCCACGTCTCTGCACCATACGTAAGCACTGGAAGGATGCATTGATCAAACACTTTTCTTTTAAGACATAATGGCATATTGCTCTTGAAAATTATGCTGTTTCTTCCAAAAAGCTCTCCAGGCAAGTTTTGTACGCCGATTAATTTCTTCATCAATGTGACCCTCACTTGATATCTGCTGTCCAAGATAAACGTACGTGTCTGTTATCTCCAGCTTTTCTCCATCAATCGATAAATCTTCATTTCTTGTAAAAGCATTGAACATCACTTTTGTCTTCTGAAAGTTCATTTTTAATCCCACTTCTTTACTCTTGTCAGCAAGTTCCTGGATCATACTCTGCAGCTCTGATGGGGTAGTTGCAAAAATGACTACATCATCAGCAAAACGAAGGTGGGTTAGATAATCTCCATTAATCTTTATCCCCTTGTTTTCCCAGCTCAGCGACTGAAAAACACCCTCCAATGTGGCATTAAAGAGCTTCGGAGATATCGTGTCACCTTGTCTCACTCCCTTTCCAATTTTTACGTGTGTTGTATTTTCAAACAGCCTAATCTTTGCACTTGCATTTTCATAGATGTTATTAATAATATTAATGTATGCATCTTCAATACCGCAGGTTTTCAGAGCCATTGTAACTGCTGATGGTTTCACCGAATCAAAGGCTTTTTCATAATCGATAAAAGCCATGCACAATGGAAGTTCATATTCCCTCGCTCTTTCAATTAGTTCTCTCAGCACGTGGATATGATCTATTGTGCTGTAGCCACTCCTGAATCCAGCTTGTTCTCTCGGTTGAGCCATGTCCAGTGTTACCTTCAAACGGTGTGAAAGAACTTTAGTGAAGATTTTATAAACTACTGATAGGAGGCTGATAGGTCTGTAGTTTCCTAGATCCTCAATGTCACCTTTCTTATGTAGCAGGATCATTGTAGCGGTGTTCCAATCCTCAGGAATCTTTCCTTCATTAAGGCATCGAGTGAAAATTTGGGCGAGTACTGTTTCGATTTCTCCACTTGCTTCTTGTATGATGTCTACAGTAATTCCATCTTCTCCTGGAGCTTTTCCCGCTTCATGTTCTTGATTGCATGTGCAACTTCTGCTGGAAGGACTGGAGGAACTCTGGTACTGGTATCTTTCATGATGTCTGGAGTGCATGTATCATCCCTTTCATATAATTTGGAGTAGAAATCTTTCACTCTTGTCAAAATTTCGCCTCTATTTCTTGTTACAGAACCATCTTCTTTTCTCAGTGCCATAATCTGTTTTCTTCCCTTACTGAGATGTCCCTTTGCTATCTTTAGGCTTTGGTTGTTTTCAATTGCTTTCCTCACTAGTTCACAGTTGAATTTTCTTACGTCTTCAGTGATACTTTTTCTTACTGTCTTGCATAGCTCTATATATTCCACTTTGGAAGTCACATCTTCTTTAGTTGTCCTCATCTCTCTTCTTTTTGCATCAACATTTTCGTTTTTCCTGATAATTTGTTTACATGCAACTTGTTCTTAGACCCAGCTAATTTTGTTGCTGTTTCCATAAGAGCTTTGGTTACTTTTCTGTTAACTTCAGAGATGTCCACTTCTTCTGATGTTAGGCCTTCTAAAGCAGAGAACCTGTTCTTCAGTTCCAACTTGAAGGTATTATGGTGTTTTTTAAGGTTGGTTATGTCGATACATTTTGTTTGTCTTATGAGCTTGCCACGTTCAAGTTTAGTGTTGAGGTGCATCTTACATCTCACCAATCTATGGTCACTACCTGTGTGGAACTTGTTTAGCACACTGCAGTCTTCTATGACGAATTTTTTGTTACACATAATAAAATCAATTTCACTTGTCGTCCCATTTGGATGTCTCCAAGTCCATTTCCTGTGTGGCTTTTTCTTGAAGAAGGAGTTCAAGATGAAAAACCCTTCTGCCTCTGCAAACTCAACGAGAGTATTTCCACGCTGGTTTCTGTTGCCGTGACCGAATTTACCTACTGAAGTTTCATTCTGTTGCCGTTTGCCCTATTTTTGCATTGAAATCTCCCATAATTATCTTCAAGTGCTGCTTACCTTTATTATTTAGATCACGAATTTCCTCATAAAATTCTTCAATTTCTTCTTCAGGATGACTTGTGGTGGGTGCATAAGTTTGAATAATCTGAGCCTGGTATCTTTTCGAGAGTTGGATAACAAGTCGTGCAGCTCTGTCAGAGGAACTTTCAACTTCTACAACTTTATCCTTCAGTTTCTTGTTTATTATAAATCCAACACCACTAGTTCTGCCAGTATCTGTCCCACGATAGTAGAAGAGATGTCCACTTTTCAGTTCGATGAGATCTTCTCCTTTTCTCCTTACCTCACTTAGCCCCACGATGTCCCACTTGATCCTTTGTAGTTCCTCTTCCAATTCAAGAAGCCTTGAATCAGAAGATAGGGAGCGTCCATTGTACGTTGCCAAGGTCAGCATCAGATGGCAGCCTAGTCCGGTCCTCCGGGGATTCTTAGCACCCTCTGCCTTCATGTCGCACTGGCCGCTGCCTTGGCCAGGTACATTCCAGCTGCCGGAGACTGAGGGCCAAGATTTAAGTTGTGGAATCATTTTGGAGGGTTTGGCCATAACTCACCACGCTGGCCAAGCGGGTTGGTGAGTGTGTATATATATATATATATTCATATATATAAAAATTCTTTGATTGATTAAGAAGGAAAAAATAAACAGTCAGGAGTCCACGGCAACTCCTAGCAGCTACGTGCTCAAGGCTGAATGTCGTAGTAAGTACTGAAGAAGCAATTTTAGAAGCAGGGGCTATAAATGAAAAATAAAAAAAATTAAAATAGCTGGTGGAATGGTAGGCATTGAGATGCTTGGTGATTTAAAATCAGATGAACTTTTACGCTTAGATGGAAACGGGGAGTGTGGGGTGTGGTTGATTTTAAATAGACTCCAACTATGCTTCCGCATACTGATAATTAATACACACAACTGACGTGGATCAGGAACATCAAACAGAAGTCATCGCTCGTTCCATGTTTTAATCCACGTCAATTGTGTGTATTAATTATTCATTCGCCTCCTAGTTATTCGTTCAGTTGCTGCTTACCAGCTTTGGTGAATCCCCAGCATTGTGCGGGGCTCCAAGGAGCAACCTGCTATGTGGTTTGGCAGTTAGTCGTATGTGAGTCTGGAGAATTCGAGGCCGCTGTGGTGCAGTGGTAGCATGTCCGGCGCGTAACTAGAAGACCCTGGGTTCGATTCCCGGTGGCGACCGATGATAATTTTTCCGTAACTCACTTATAAAACGTGGAACGAGCGATGACTTCTGCTCGATGAGGTATACTGATAAATTTCGACCGGAATTTAAGAACATTTTAAATGGTAACAAGATATTTGTTATGAAATGAACAAAGACTATTCCGTTGTTTTTTAAGCTAGGCCCTTTTTTCGGAAAAGTACTTTATCGAGGACAACCGCCAACTTGTAGAAAGTGCGGGAAAGGACGCATTATTATTCACAAAACTGGAAGATTTACGGTTCCTCACTGTTCTTCCTTCACGGTTATTTTCTGCAAATATTACAGCATAAAACGTCCTAATGATGGTAACCGCGTTAACGGTCCCAAACCGTAAAATTAACAGTCAAATGTTTTGCAGTGTACCCTGCACCCGATTTTCAAGAATTTTCCGTGAATTCACACCACTTATTTTATAGTGTCATTATCAACCACTATCAATCCACTGCTGGATAAAGGTTTCCCCAAGCTTCTTCCACAACTTTCTGTCTTGACCTAGTGTCCTCCATGTCACTCCGACATGTTTTCGAATTTCATCCACCCATCTCCGACGTAGTCTTATTTTGGGTCTTTTCCTGTCCCTTGGAATCCAGTCTAGTACTTCAGTTGTCCAAAGGAGGCCAGTTCTCGCAGTGTGTCCATCGCATTGCCATTTCAGGGGTTTTACCTTGATCATGATGTCATAAACTTCCGTCATTTTCCTGATGCATGAGTTCCAATCGTTCCTGGTTTTACCGATCATGCTCCTCTGCATGCTTCTTTCAGTAGTTCGCAGCCTCTGGATGTGTTTACATACAGGTTGATTCAGCTAAGCGTGTACAGACTTCTGGGAGGGATAGGTTGCAGAAAGACAAATCGGAATCACATAGCAATGCAGGGTCGGAAACTCCATCTTCATGCGGCAGATGGCGTTGTTCGGCCGCGAGACTGCTCATACGTTCTTTCAGGATACCGTCATTTGTAAACCGCCCGAAGAGGTAGTAGGATGGCTGAGTTCAATGTGGATGGCTGAGTTTTTCCGTTCAATGTGGTTCCAGCAGGATGGGGCCCCCGCCCATTTCAGCAATGACGTTCGTCATCACTTAAACATGACATTTGGACATTAGTGGATCGGGCGCGGTGGTCCCATTCATCGGCCTGCAAGATCGCCGGACATAACATGCCTTAATTACTTCTTCTGGGGTTGCATCAAAGGACTGGTGTACGACACCCCCGTTGAAAGTGATGAGGCTCTTGTAGCACGCATCTCTGTAGCTGCTTCAGAAGTCCGAGACACGCCAGGAATTTTCCAAAATGTATGTGATTCCATGCGCCGACGATGTCAATCGTGTGTTACAGCTCATGGTCGCAACGTTGAACACCTTCTGTAACCTCAATGCATTTCGCAAATGTTTTGTGAGTAATAAAAAGCATTTTGTTTTCTTACGTGCTGCTCTTTCATTTCTCGTCCTCTCTGTACACTAGCACATGAAGATGGTGTTTCCGACCCTGCACATGCTATGTGATTCCGATTTGTCTTTGGGCAACCTAGCCGTACCAGAACTTTGTACACGCTTAGCTGAATCACCCTGTATATGCTTTTTAAACTCACCTATTTGTGCATGAAAAGTGTTTTGGAATTTATACGCACATACTGGCACCAGACACGTACACTGTGAGATGCCAAAAAAACTGGAAAGAGCGCTACCATTTCCATTACATGCCACCACACCCATGCGCGCAAACAACGCACTTATAGAGGCAGATATCTTTGCAAGCTCAAGTAATAGCATTTGCAGTTCAGATGGCAGCTTATCAGGATTCAAGCGATTTCGAACGTGGTATGGTAGCCGGCGCCCGGGAGATCGGTCACTCCATCTTGGATATTACCACGAAATTTGGATTTACACGGTCAACAAATTCAAGGGCGCACCTGGACTACACAATCTCAGAGGGGAAATCCAGAATGCGAGACCGCTGTTGCCGTAAAAAAGCCCTGGACGATCGTGGACAGCGGCGTCTGGCATGTATCGTATCATCCACCCGGCGTGCAAACATTGCAGCAAAACACAGCGCAATTCAATGCTGGGTTCAGTAGTAGCATCAGCGTTCGGACAGTGCAACGTTGCCTGTGTTTTATGGGGTTTCGGAACCGACAGCCAACCCGGGTGCCATTGCTGGCCCGACGACACAAGGCGCCTCGCCTGGGCTCGGGAACACCGCCATTGGACGCTAGATGACTGGAAATGTATAGCCACGTCCGACGTATCGCGGTACCAACTGTTTTGGGAAGATGGTCGACTCCGAGTGTGGCGACAATCCAACGAGGCAATGGATCGAGCATGCCTACAAGAGACAGTACAAACCGGTGGTGGCTCTGTCACAGTGTGGGGTGTTTTCAGCTGGCACGCATTAGGACCCCTCATACGTCCGCAGACCGCTCTGACCGGTGGAGGCTACGTAACCATCCTTGGGGATCATTTGCACACGTTCATGTCATGCAACCACTCCGACGGGTGCTACCTTTTTCAACACACAATGCACCACCGCACACGTCCGCAGTCGCCCGATTACAGCTGGAGGAACATTCCACGGAGTTTGGCTTCCTGACTTGACCCTCTCGTTCGCCAGATTTAAACGCCATCGAACACATTTGGAATGCTGTTTAACGTGCCGTGAATGACAGGAATCCTCCACCGGCGAATATTACGTAATTGCGGGAGCTCTTCAAGAAGAACGGTGTGCATTGTCTCTACTGTACTGCAGGGAGCTAGTGGAGTCCATGCCTCGTCGCGTTGCTGCCGTTATCCGATCGCGAGGAGGACTAACGCGACATTAGAGGTATCCCAGTTTTCTTGTTTTGTTTTTATCACGTCGGTGTATTGGCCTACGATATTAATATCAGCTCAGGTGTTATAACGATGCATCAGTAAATTTAGAAAAAAATGTGTTATTTATAGTCGGAGGGGGGCGGAAGTGACACTCATTTTAGTTTTTTGTGTACACGTAGAATTCCATTTCATTTCTAGTGCCAAATATTTGGCGTTGAGATTCTTTTTTTCCCCCATGTTCATCGATATCTTTCTCTCTTTAAGTTTGTTTGTTTTTTTCTTTTCATCGTTCAGTTCATCACTCTTCCCTGCGATTGCTTCAGCCCCACGTTATCAAAACTTCACTCCCCAGACTTCCTGTTCCACGCGTCTCACCATTGCCCTCTGCCGCATCTCACCGTGATAAACGAACACAAATATATTTCTCCCTCCGCCCGGGCTTACTAGAACGCAAACAAAATATGCAAAATTATAACTCGATGTTTTGCGTGGTGCTCCATTAAAGACGCGATAAGTGGTGACAGAAAACGATAAACCGTTTCCGTGCGCACAACAGATAAAAAATAAGTTCAATACAAGTAAAACAAAAACAAAAAACTTGGAAGCATACCATTTCCTAAAATTATATTAACAGCAACGCTATAGTTTTCAAATTCTTAGTTTCACAGCTAAACACTTTTTTTCATTAATAGAGTCGTTACTTGAAACAATAATAGCAAATACCTCCCTACACTGTAAAAAAATAAGTGGTGTGAATTCACGGAAGATTTCTGAAAATAAAGTTGCCGGTAAGTATGCGTGTTTTTCAGAAATTTCCGTTTTTAAAAGTGCCCGTTTATTTTAACTTCCGTATTTTCGCAGATTTTCCGTAGTCAGAAACTCCGTTTATTTCAGAAAAATGCATTTCAGGTTTTTCCGTATTTAAACTAAAATTCCGCACAAAACCAATGACCCTGCATTTTTCCATACCTTACAAATGTTCTATACTGACGCCAGTGCAACTGAATGCGCATCTTTAGTTCTTGCAGTGTTCTCGGCAAAGGTGGCACATACACATCGCCTTTGACATACCCCCACAAAAGTAGTCAAAAAGAAGTGACAGAAGAATGACACTTTTCAAACTCCAGCACGAAAAACGCCTTTTCTGCTAAGGTCGCCATTTCTTCCCACTGGCTTTGGAACACGGGCTGCTCACTTTCCTACGCCACCATAGCAACACTGCAGTAGGTTCCAATTAAATTCCAAACTTCCTTCTTTCTTGTGTAGGGATATCAGCTATCTATTTCCGTTTTTCCTTCTTTCTTGTGTAGGGATATCAGCTATCTTCATTAACACGTTATTGTCATTTGTAATCAGGGCAATCATTTTGAATAACCCAGTATAAAATTTACTCTTGATAGCTACAATAGCTTTTGTCTTAAGTTGTCCAAAGACTGATACATATAGACATCGTATAACCATCTCTACAATAAATTAGGTACCCGGTTTCTTACAGTAACACAATAATATATATATATTAAATAGCTGGTGCACAAAATAGGAGAGAGGAGAAGAAATATCCTGCGCCACAATAAACAAAATTCATGCAATATGTTATCCACAATAGTCGATCTCGCTACGGAACTTCAAAATTCGGCAGACGATTGAAATTTAAAAGTTAATCACACCTCAAATATTCTCACCAGTCGCTCCTATTACAGGTAATTTCTCGTCATACGAATAAAGTGAGAACGGAGTTAATATACGAAAGGAATTGCGGAAAGGTTTCTGAGAATTCAGAATTTTCCGTTCACACATTTCTAAAACGGTAATTTACCGTCAATATAAGAAAGAAACTGCGGAAAGGTTTCTGAAAATTCAAAATTTTCCGATGGTACGAAAAATCGGTGAAATTCAGGTTTCTTTCCGTCATTTCACGGAAAAGATTGTATCAGAAATATGATTCGTTACTTCACAATAGAAATGATGGAAAGTGGCTCGTGAAATTCAGATTTTTTTTATTTATTTTTTTACAGTGTACACTGCAACTTCTCTTAAAGATAATTAAAAGTCATTGTCAGTTAAAAAAAAGATCTCAAACTCCAAATCATTCTGTTGCTTCGAAACATCACGACGAAAAAAAAAAACGTAATTTGTAATAAGACCTCCTAAAGAAAAAATGAATTTATTACAAACATATTCAAAGAAATAGGCTCCCATAGAAAATAAAATGACTAAATCACTCGCATTACTGACAAAAAAATAATGAACTTATCATTTAAATAGTTTTACCTTGAACGTGAGTCTAATCCTGCGACTTTCTGGCTCGGTGGTTGTTAGGACGCGCGGCTTCAACTCAAACGGCCTCGGCTCGATCACTGGCGCAAAAGGATTCTTTCGTGTAAGGGCTAAAACATTCAGCGCGTTGGATTTTGCGAAATTACTATCTAAATACGGAAAATTGAAACAGACTTTCCTGAAATAAACGAAATTACTGACTACGGAAAACCTATGAAAACGAGGAAGTTAAAAAAGCCAGGAACTTTTAAAAACGAAAATTCCGTTAAAAGGCGAACACTTACCAGCAACTTTGTTGCACGTTATTTTCAGAAATTTTTCGTGAATTCACACCACTTATTTTTTACAGTTTAAATAACTTTCTGAAATTCAAGGGGCCGCGTATGGCCTAGTGGTCAACATTCCTGACTGCTGTTGGAAATAAAATTATTTCAAATAAATTTAGTCCAACATGCACGTGCATAGATAGCCCCAAGGGATAGCGGGAGGCAATCCCAAGCATTGTGACGACACTTAGGCCCCAGGGGATATCGGGGGGTGGCAAGAGTCGTTACGGTCATTGCCTAGAAGGGAACGACGTGACCTTGACCTCCGCGGATTAGGTCAACTTCCCAGAAGGTCACGTGACACCTTGGCATCCGCGGATAAGGTGAAACCCAAGAAGGTCGGAGGGGATTAGACTGGTCAAGACGAGAGAGAGAGAGAGAGAGGAGTTGAGGTCTAGTAGCAACGAGAGACAGACGGAGTTGAGTTCGAGGGACAGTGAGTGACTGGTGACAGTTGAGTACGGAAGTTCTTGAGTGCTGAAGCGGGTGAGCGATATATACGGATATGAGCGGACACAGACGAGAGATTCCAGCCTCATGGAAATTCCAGATAAGCTATTCTTTTCCTTTTCCCTATTATTGCATGTACCTGCTTAAATTTATTCATAACCCTAACTTGGAGCACGTGGCGTGTGTAATGGTCATTCATGATCAAACAATGAAAACCCAGTTAGCTAGGTAAAACCTTTAAGTAAAGCATAGGAGAAAAGGAACTAAAAGTAAAATAAATCACTAAGCATTGCACTTATATATATATATATATATATATATATATATATATTTACTTAAGAGCAAAACTGAAGACTAAGGAAAAAATTTTAGAATTTAAAACGAAGGGTGCAAAATAACCTGAAAATCAAAACGCGCAACGCAGCAGTTTTGAAAATTCAGAATTCACATTCTATAAAAAAGATACCTAAGCAAAAAAATACATATATAATTTTGACTCACACCTAGTACAACATAGAAAAGGTTATGTATCTACCTGTGTGAGTAAAAGGAGAAAAGATAAAAAAATAAAATAAAACAACTGAATGTAGAAGGTGTCGAGAATACTGAGCCTTGGCTTTATCAAGGACCAGCAAAAACTCTGCATTTTCTCACTTCCACAAAGACCTAGTTGGAAATGGGTTTCTGCAAGGCCATAGATGCAAGTAACATTCCCACCTAAAATAGTTTAAAAAAATATATATAAGTCATGTCCTCCGTAGAGTAGCATGACCTAGCACTAGTTAACAATTTCGCTTGCATCCATTAACCTCCATGGCCCGACCCATGCTCTTCATCTGTTACTATTAAACAGAGAGAAGAAGATTAAAGAGAACTCAAGCTGTGAGAGTGACATAATAATTAGAAATGATTTTCAGCTATAACGAAATTCCAAGTTCGTTTGAGAGAGAATTTAAACCTGAAAAACAATGCAAAAGAAATCCAAATTTTACATTGCAATTAAAAAAGGAAATGTTAATTTATAACGAACAGATTTTTGAAAGAAAACTTGAGTCTAAAACCCCCTACTCTACAGCTTATGACAGCACGAAAACGAGAATAAGTTAAAGATAATAATTAACTAAAGAAAACTTCGTGAAAGTTATATACCTTAAACAGTTAGTTGCAATATGTACAAAGTATTTCAGCACTGCTTTAAGTGCATAATTAATTAGTTATTAAGAACTTAACTACTTTGAAAAAACAGCGCATAGACAGCGCATAGAAAAGGAACAAGCTTAGCCATCTTCTGTTCCTAGGTACCCCAAAAGACGCTCAAAGTTACAAAGAAAAGTAAGAGTTAAAACCCGCAAAAATGTTAACAGACAAACCAATGCTTAAAAGCTGAAAAGCTAAAAAACGACAGAGAAAAGGTACATGAAGTACAAACATTGAACTTATAAAACCTAGAACCCAAAAACAAGGAAGAGAGCTTACCTCTTGTGTGACAAAAACTTTTCTCCTCAAAAGAGAAGAACATGGCTGACCTCTTCCGCCACTCCCTAGACGCTGGGGGGCAGTGAGGGTGGGGCTGATGGCCTCCTCATACAGCAAGAAACCAACGCGCGGAGATTTTAACCAGAGAAAAAACTATATAAACTTAAGACTGTGGATCTGAATGATCAGAAAGAGCAGAATTAACTCTCCAGAATACATGAGAAATATTATAAAATACACGAGCAGTTTATTTAATAATCTTTGCATGTATTAAATCACCTTAGTGAGCTTCTATAGATTAATCAGAATCTTATTAATTTTAATGTTGGTTTTACTATTTTTAGTATAGCTATCCTAGTGATGAATAACTAGTTTTCTTTTTTATATGTTTTTATTTTCTTTTATAAACAGATTTTTAAGCTTTTTTTTTTGTGATTTTGTTTATATTATTTAATTTTTTGTTTTAATAGGACCGTCATATCCATAGCACTAAGGTTCCTTTAGGTATATATATATATATATTTAATATTATTAATAACATCTATGAAAATGCAAGTGCAAAGATTAGGCTGTTTGAAAATACAACACACGTAAAAATTGGAAAGGGAGTGAGACAAGGCGACATCATATCTCCGAAGCTCTTTAATGCCACATTGGAGGGTGTTTTTCAGTCGCTGAGCTGGGAAAACAAGGGGATAAAGATTAATGGAGATTATCTAACCCACCTTCGTTTTGCTGATGACGTAGTCATTTTTGCAACTACCCCATCAGAGCTGCAGAGTATGATCCAGGAACTTGCTGACAAGAGTAAAGAAGTGGGATTAAAAATGAACTTTCAGAAGACAAAAGTGATGTTCAATGCTTTTACAAGAAATGAAGATTTATCGATTGATGGAGAAAAGCTGGAGATAACAGATACGTACGTTTATCTTGGACAGCAGATATCAAGTGAGGGTCACATTGATAAAGAAATTAATCGGCGTACAAAACTTGCCTGGAGAGCTTTTGGAAGAAACAGCATAATTTTCAAGAGCAATATGCCATTATGTCTTAAAAGAAAAGTGTTTGATCAATGCATCCTTCCAGTGCTTACGTATGGTGCAGAGACGTGGACCTTAACTAAAAGAGACATACAAAGGCTGCAGACAACTCAAAGAAGCATGGAGAGATGCATACTTGGTGTAACCAGGAGAGATAAGAAGAGGAACTCGTGGATCCGAAAAATGACAAGAGTGGAAGACATCATGATCAGAGTTAAATCCCTGAAATGGCAATGGGCTGGACATACTGCCAGAAGGACAGATCATCGATGGACAGCCGAAATTTTAGATTGGATTCCAAGGGACAGGAAAAGACCCAGAAGAAGACCACATGGGAGATGGGTGGATGAAATTCGAAAGTATGCAGGGATGACATGGAGGAGACTGGCACAAGACAGACCGTTGTGGAGGAAACTTGGGGAGACCTTCGTCCAGCAGTGGATTGATAATGGTTGACAATGATGATGATGATGATGATATATATATATGTACGAGGAAATGATCGGAGACGTTGTAGAGCAAAATCGTAATAATAATAAATTTTATGGGTAAGGTATTGTTAACGGCTGCACCCTCGCACGTGGTAACTTAGTGTTCCTAACTTTCACGTATTAAACCAATTTGATTACTTCCACATAAGATTCCTGTTTGTTTTCCTTATAACCACACAAGACATAAATTAAGGTATGTGTAAACTAAGATATGTGTTTATGTTTCTAATTTCTTTCACGAGCGGCACCTTTATTCCCCCACCATTCCAGTGACGGGATAAAGGTGAATCACAACGCCGTGCTTTATTATATGCCAGTACATATAAGGGGAACGTTTTTGTCCATAAACGATCATAGTAGAACAAAGTTCCCATAGTTATAGCATGGGCACCGCACATTAAATTAAATTTAATCGGTAAATAATCTGTAATTGATGCACATATAATTTGTTCGTAATAATAAATATAACATAGCTGCAATTAACCCATTGTGTTTATAAAACTAACGCACTATAATATCATTGGTGACGTTAACACGTGCTCCATTGTGAATAACATTAACACGTGTTCCATTGTGAATAACATTAAAACGTGTTTCATATTGAATAGGACATTGATACCGATTAACGTTTGAATATAACTATGGTGAATTGTTTATAACTTATGATTATAACATTAATACGATATAACGGTGGTGCGAATTAATCCTTTGTTTATAACACTGCCATGGAGAGGTCCCAGATTCGATACCAGCAGGTTGGAACGTTCGAACCACTAAATATCCTCTGTGCGTCGGATGTGCACGTTAAGCCATCGGACCCCGGGTGCTGGCCTCCCGGTTTAAAATAAGGGCGTCTGTTCTACCCAACCCCTTCGTAGTTTCCTACTAGAGTCAACTCTCGTTATAAGAAAGTTCCAGGCAGGGGCGCACCAAGGGCATTTGCCGCCGTCTTGTAGGAGAGTATCTTTCAATTTTTATTCATTTTACATGAAATAAATATCTTAGCAACATTATTTTATATTTCCCGTAAATTAACAGTTTTCATAAAACACATTTGTCTCATATAAAACTGAAGGAAAAAATCTGTAAAATTCTAGTTCAGATGACGCACGATTAATTCAAGAAGTCATCTTCCTTTTTGTCTGTCAATTTACACAGAAGTCCACTTTACCGGTAAAGAAAAAAGTTTCATCTTGTACGATGATAAACATATTACAGCTTCCCAATGGAGGGGGTGGGGGTCACATGTATATGTAACCAAAAAAGATAAGAAAAGGAACTCGTGGACAAGAAGATTGGAAGACATCATGATCAGAGTGAAATCCCTGAAATGGCAATGGGCTAGACATATTGCCAGGAGAACGGACCTCCGATGTACAACCGAAATTTTATATATATAACATTGAACATGAGGGCGCCTTTTTAACTATTCTAACTAAAAAATATAATATAGTATATCGTGGATTACATCGAAATTGTATCCCAGTCCTCGTTACCTTTATTGCATCGATCCTATTTTGCCACCTATTTCAGAGCACGGTTTTACGGTCAACACTGGAAGCTCTTTTTTTTTTTTTAATTTGACAACGGTAAGGTATGTTCAGAAAAGAAAGCATATATTTCATGAACAATGCTGAAAATGTTCGCAACCTGTAAAGAAATGTTTTCGTCGTTATTTAGGGCCATATTTGAAGTATGAGCCACTCAAAATACATAAAACGAATAAGGGTTTTAAGTCGAAAAATTATGTTTTTTGAAGAAAATCCCATCGTTGTTGGGGTAGATGAAGTCAATGAAGGGCTGCAAATGGTCACCCAGCGGAGCAACACAGCGATCACTGGTTAATGATGTGTTTACGAGGACCAGAGGATCCAAACTGTGCCACGTAAAGATACCCCACACATGTATGGAACTACACCAGTTTGCACAGTGCCTTGTGGACCAGCTTTGGTCCATGGCCTCATGCGGTCTGAGCCACACCCGAACCCTACCATCAGCTCGTAACAACTGGTAGCGTGACTCATCGGACTACGCCACATGTTGACAGTCATCCTGGGTTCAATTGCCGTGATCACGAGCCCAGGTGAGGCGCTGTGTCCGATGTCGTGGCACTCAAAGGCACTCTGGCGGGTCTTCTGCTCCCATACACCATTGACGCTAAATTACGTTGCACTGACTTGATGGATATGTCTCTGGTACCTCCTCCATTTAATGTGGATGTTATTTGAGCCAGCGTCGCTTGTCTATTAGCGTGGACAATCCTGGTCACGGTCATCCAGTACCCGTGTTCGGACGCTGCGCTGTCCAGGGTGGGTGATAATGCCTTCCATGAGGTATTCTCTGTACACACGTGACACCCGTGGTTCGAGGAACGTTGAATGTTCGCACAGCTTCGGAAATTGAATGTCGCATCCATCTGGCTCCCACTATAACGCCTCGTCGAAACTCTAATAATTCACGTCGGCTTGCATAATCCTACTGGTGGTTGTTCAACGTGACTCATAAGTTTACTGATAAAAATCGCGGAGTGCGTCGAAGCCTTTACACGACGGCAGCGCGAGTTAAAAATTTGCCCATGACTTTTGGCACTTCAGCGTATAGTACACCTTTTTTACGCTTTCCAACCGTAGGTTGAAGAAACGTAAACGCTCCAGCTTTGTCCGCGTGTCTGTTTGTCCGCACGATAACTCGCGTAAAAATGGTTCGATTTCGATGAAATTTTAGTATGTTGTAGGGGACAACCTGGGGACGAACCCTACTGAAAACGGGCGAAATGGGGTCAAAGGTCAGGACATAAGAGCGGGATCCATTCCATCGCCCTTATGCGTCATTATATAACTTACGTAAAAATAGCTTCGATTGCGCCAAAACTTTATTGTATTGTTCCGGAGGTATACAGAACCAATTATGTTTAATAACATCGAAATGGGGCCAAAGGTCAGGGCACAGGAGCGAGATTTATTGCACAGCCATTATCTTCATAACTTGAGTAATGATTTCTGGTATGTTGGAAAGCGTATCATAATCAATGCATTGCATGATTTTACTAACTTGTTTATTAAAACACAGAGGTGGTAATTAAGAAATTCTAGATAACATTGCTTTTCATTTAAAACAGTGTATCAGTTATTTTTACTGAAACAATTATGCAAAAATCTGTACTACTTATTGTTTTTAGTTTAAATATCTTTAGTTGGTGTTATCTTCATGAAAAAAAGCTTTCCATTTCTGCATTAAATGAAACTGGCGGGGTTTTTTTCCTTTTGTTTTGTTTGCGAGTTTAACGACCACCGTGAGTAACTCGATGGGCATAAGCAGTCACCCGTCCTTAATTTAGGATCACTGGTTCCAGAGAAGGGAGAGAGACAGTACCCCGTAATACAAACACAACATCGATGCCGCACCGTGATTCTATCTCGGACATATAGTCACAAAACAGCGTTTAGACCACTGCGCCACCGAAGGGGGGGGCGAGGCCCGTATAATTTTCGTAAGTTTCAAGGATATGTTCCCTTTCTTTAGATGACTATTCACTCACAAAACGGTTGACACTTATTAATTCTCAACATTACTTTTCTTAATTGGATCAGTGGCGGTTCTAATGCTTAAGTTTAAGCAGGTGGGGATACAAAAAAAAACTCGCAGTTTTAACTACTCTTCCGCAGAGTGTAGAGATGTACGAGCGGGCTCCGCAAATCAGGTAACTACTTTTTAAAACAATTCCGTAAAAAAAGGCCCCCAAAAAACTAGTTTTAACAACATTACATAAGAGAATTAAACCTAGTTACAAGTGTGTGCTGCGCGAAGCAGATAGCTACTTTTTAAAATGATGATGCCGTAAATAACAAACATATTGCAAGTCGTATAAATTGCCTTTGATAATAGTAAAAATAATTTCGGGTCCTGTGACTTGTTTTAAATAATAGCAAATCGGTAATATTTACAGCTGCTATAAATTGTTTTAATAAGAACAATGAATACGGGTCCATAAACTTTTATTCAGTAAATATAATGTAGAAGGAAACATGATATAAGTCTACGTCTGCTAGCGGAAGAATTTTGCATAATGGAAAAGTTGAAAATAGGCAAAACTATTCTTCATGGAAAAAGCTATTCTAAGGAAAAAGAACTTTTCAAATACATCTCCCGGAAGCAGAGATAGCGAGAAAAAAGTTATCGACCTTTACGCACCTCGCGTGAAATCTTTGCATTGTTTAAAGAGGATAATGCTTCACATCTCTATTGTAGCGAATAGCATACAAGAAAGAAGAAATTGTTCAATAGTGATTTTAGAAGCGGCGATACAGCTGCAAACTGAAGTATACAAACACCACCTACCGGCAGAACAGTGAACTACGAAATTCCTCATATACTAGCCTTAAGTGTTCTGTAAGGTAAATGGCATCCGATGTTAAACAATTTTTTTAAATCGCACATGTAAATTCAGAGATATTAAGAAAAACAGATTAAACATTTGCGTCTCCTGGCGGCGAAATTGGGCATTATTTTAGGAAAAAATACGCACACGGAATTTGCATACTTAGTAGTATCTCGCCGAAGAAAGAACTTTTTCAATCGGGTTTTTTGTCCCGCAGATATTGCTGTAAACGGAAATGTGAACTTACGTCCTCTGATGGCAGACTTATGCGTTAAGAAAAATTTGAAATTACATGAGAAACATTTCCCAGGGGAACCGCTCTCCAAGAAAGAAATCATTTTTTTCAAATCGTACTCTTAGAACAGAGATATCGACAAAAATAAGATATGCATCTAAGCCCCCTGGCGGAAAAACCATGCATTATTTTAAGAAGAAAGTATCCTCAAAAGGTTTTTCGATGTGAGCGGCATCGGTCCATAAAAGATTTTTTCAATCGAGTTTTCAGGAGCTCAGATTTTGCTGCAAATACATCAGAAGCAGAAATAAACGCTTACGCCCCCTGGTGGAAAAGTATTCTTTACCAAATATCAGAAATTATACGCAAAGCATTTCAGATCAGGAGCAGAAAGTATTTTTCAAATCGGAATGTTAGAGGCAGAGATATCGGGGAAAACACAATTACCTTTAAGCCCCCTAGCGGAAAGTCTATGAATTATTTGAAAATTTTGAAATTAAATGAAACACATTTCGCAGTGGAAACTTTATCCAACAAAGAAGGAATTTTTCAAATATGTCTTAGAAGCAGAGATACCGACAAAAATAAGATATACATCTACGTCCTCTGACGGAGAAACCATGCATTATTTTAAGAAGAAAATATTCCGAAAAGGTTTATCGACGCGAGTGGTATCGGTTCACAAACGAATTTTTTTAATCGAGATTTCATAAGATCAGATTTTAGCTGCAAATACATTAGAAGCAGAAATTAACGCTTACGCCCCCTGGTGGCCAAAAAAATTTTTTTTTTTTTTTTATTGGAGGTTTAACGACCACCGTGAGCAACTCAATGGGCTATAAGCAGTCTCCCGTCCCTAATTTAGGGTCACTGGCTCCAGGGAAGGGCGAGAGTCAGTGCCGTAAAAATAGTAAAACTAACATTAAAATTAATAGGATTCTGAATAATCTATAGAAGCTCACTAAGGTGATAAAATACATGCAAAGATTATTAAATACACTACTTGTGTATTTTATAATATTTCTCATGTATTCTGGAGAGTTAATTCTGCTCTTTCTGATCATACAGGTCCACAGTCTTAAGTATATATATTTTTTTCTCTGGTGAAAATCTCCGCGAGTTGGATTCTTTCAGTGTGTGGAGGCCTTCAGCCCCACCCACACTGCCCCCCAGCGACTAGGGAGTGGCAGAGGAGTTTGGAAGTTTGGGGAAAAGGTCGGCCATGTTTCCTCTTGTGTGGAGAAAGTTCAGTTGCATAAGAGGTAAGCTCTCTTCATTGTCTTTGGGTTTTAGGTTTTCCAAGTTCAATGATTGCACTTCTTGTACTTTTTTCTCAGGTTTTTTTTTTTTTTTTTTTGCTTTTTAGCATTTAGGCACTGGCAAGTCTGTTAACTTTTTTGCGAATTTTAACTCTTTCTTTTCTTGGTAACTTTGCGCGTTTTTTAGGAAACTTAGGCCAAGCAGCTGGCCATTCATAGTTCTTGTACTTTGCGCTGTGTTTTCAAAGTAGTTAAGTTCTTAATAACTACTTAATTATGCACTTAAAGTACTTCTCAAATACTTTGTACATATTGCAACTAATTGTTTATGTCATATAACCTTCACAAAGCATTTCTTTAGTTAATTATTGTCTTTAATTTATACTCGTTTTTGTGTTGTCAGAAGTTGTGGAGTAGGGGGTTTTAGAATCAAGTTTTCTTTCAAGAATCTGAGTTTTAAATAATTAATATTTCCTTTTTTAATTGCAATGTAAGAATTTGGAATACTTTTGCATAGCTATTCAGGTTTAAATTCTCTCTCAGGCGAACTTGGCATTTCGTTATTGCTGAACATTATTTCTAATTATTATGTCACTCACAACTTGAGTTTTCTATAATCTTCTTCTTTCTGTTAAATAGTAACAGATGAAGAGCCTGGGTCGGGCCAGGAAAGTTATGGATGCAAGCTAAATTGTTAACTAAAGCTAGGTCATACAACTCTGCGGAGGTCATGACATATATATATAATTTTAAAAAAATATATATTTTTTAAAAAAAAATTTGGTGGGCTTATTACTTGCATCTATCTATGACTTTGCAGAAACCCATTTCCAACTAGGTCTTTGTGGAAGTGAGAAAATGCAGAGTTTTTGCTGGTCCTTGATAAAGCCAAGACTCAGTATTCTCGACACTTTCTACATTCAGTTGTTTTATTTTATTTTTTATTTTTTTCTCTTTTTACTCACACCGGTAGATACATAACTTTTTCTATGTTGTACTTGGTATGAGTCAAAAAATTTTTTTTTGCTTCGGTCTCTTCTTAATAGAATATATATATATATATATGTGAGTCAAAATTATATATGTATTTTTTTGCTTAGGTATCTTCTTTATAGAATATATATCATCATCATCATCATCATTGTCAACCATTATCAATCCACTGCTGGACGAAGGTCTCCCCAAGTTTCCTCCACAACGGTCTGTCTTGTGCCAGTCTCCTCCATGTCACCCCTGCATACTTTCGAATTTCATCCACCCATCTCCCATGTGGTCTTCTTCTGGGTCTTTTCCTGTCCCTTGGAATCCAATCTAAAATTTCAGCTGTCCATCGATGATCTGTCCTTCTGGCAGTATGTCCTGCCCATTGCCATTTCAGGGATTTAACTCTGATCATGATGTCTTCCACTCTTGTCATTTTTCGGATCCACGAGTTCCTCTTCTTATCTCTCCTGGTTACACCAAGCATGCACCTCTCCATGCTTCTTTGAGTTGTCTGCAGCCTTTGTATGTCTCTTTTAGTTAAGGTCCACGTCTCCGCACCATACGTAAGCACTGGAAGGATGCATTGATCAAACACTTTTCTTTTAAGACATAATGGCATATTGCTCTTGAAAATTATGCTGTTTCTTCCAAAAGCTCTCCAGGCAAGTTTTGTACGCCGATTAATTTCTTCATCAATGTGACCCTCACTTGATATCTGCTGTCCAAGATAAACGTACGTGTCTGTTATCTCCAGCTTTTCTCCATCAATCGATAAATCTTCATTTCTTGTAAAAGCATTGAGCATCACTTTTGTCTTCTGAAAGTTCATTTTTAATCCCACTTCTTTACTCTTGTCAGCAAGTTCCTGGATCATACTCGGCAGCTCTGATGGGGTAGTTGCAAAAATGACTACGTCATCAGCAAAACGAAGGTGGGTTAGATAATCTCCATTAATCTTTATCCCCTTGTTTTCCCAGCTCAGTGACTGAAAAACACCCTCCAATGTGGCATTAAAGAGCTTCGGAGATATGGTGTCACCTTGTCTCACTCCCTTTCCAATTTTTACGTATGTTGTATTTATATATATATATATATATATGCCAGCGTGGTGAGTTATGGCCAAACCCCTCCAAAATGATTCCACAACTTAAATCTTGGCCCTCAGTCTCCGGCAGCTGGAATGTACCTGGCCAAGGCAGCGGCCAGTGCGACATGAAGGCAGAGGGTGCTAAGAATCCCCGGAGGACCGGACTAGGCTGCCATCTGATGCTGACCTTGGCTACTTACAATGGACGCTCCCTATCTTCTGATTCAAGGCTTCTTGAATTGGAAGAGGAACTACAAAGGATCAAGTGGGACATCGTGGGGCTAAGTGAGGTAAGGAGAAAAGGAGAAGATCTCATCGAACTGAAAAGTGGACATCTCTTCTACTATCGTGGGACAGATACTGGCAGAACTAGTGGTGTTGGATTTATAATAAACAAGAAACTGAAGGATAAAGTTGTAGAAGTTGAAAGTTCCTCTGACAGAGCTGCACGACTTGTTATCCAACTCTCGAAAAGATACCAGGCTCAGATCATTCAAACTTATGCACCCACCACAAGTCATCCTGAAGAAGAAATTGAAGAATTTTATGAGGAAATTTGTCATCTAAATAATAAAGGTAAGCAGCACTTGAAAATAATTATGGGAGATTTCAATGCAAAAATAGGGCAACGGCAACAGAATGAAACTTCAGTAGGTAAATTCGGTCATGGCAACAGAAACCAGCGTGGAAATACTCTCGTTGAGTTTGCAGAGGCAGAAGGGTTTTTCATCTTGAACTCCTTCTTCAAGAAAAAGCCACACAGGAAATGGACATGGAGACATCCAAATGGGACGACAAGTGAAATTGATTTTATTATGTGTAACAAAAAATTCGTCATAGAAGACTGCAGTGTGCTAAACAAGTTCAACACAGGTAGTGACCATAGATTGGTGAGATGTAAGATGCACCTCAACACTAAACTTGAACGTGGCAAGCTCATAAGACAAACAAAATCTATTGACATAACCAACCTTAAAAAACACCATAATACCTTCAAGTTAGAACTGAAGAACAGGTTCTCTGCTTTAGAAGGCCTAACATCGGAAGAAGTGGACATCTCTGAAGTTAACAGAAAAGTAACCAAAGCTCTTATGGAAACAGCAACAAAATTAGCTGGGTCTAAGAACAAGTTGCATGTGAACAAATTATCAGGAAAAACCAAAATGTTGATGCAAAAAAGAAGAGAGATGAGGACAACTAAAGAAGATGTGACTTCCAAAGTGGAATATATAGACCTATGCAAGACAGTACGAAAAAGTATCACTGAAGACGTAAGGAAATTCAACTGTGAACTAGTGAGGAAAGCAATTGAAAACAACCAAAGCCTAAAGATAGCAAAGGGACATCTCAGTAAGGGAAGAAAACAGATTATGGCACTGAGAAAAGAAGATGGTTCTGTAACAAGAAATAGAGGCGAAATTTTGACAAGAGTGAAAGATTTCTACTCCAAATTATATGAAAGGGATGATATATGCACTCCAGACATCATGAAAGATACCAGTACCAGAGTTCCTCCAGTCCTTCCAGCAGAAGTTGCACATGCAATCAAGAACATGAAGCGAGGAAAAGCTCCAGGAGAAGATGGAATTACTGTAGACATCATACAAGAAGCAAGTGGAGAAATCGAAACAGTACTCGCCCAAATTTTCACTCGATGCCTTAATGAACGAAAGATTCCTGAGGATTGGAACACCGCTACAATGATCCTGCTACATAAGAAAGGTGACATTGAGGATCTCGGAAACTACAGACCTATCAGCCTCCTATCAGTAGTTTATAAAATCTTCACTAAAGTTCTTTCACACCGCTTGAAGGTAGCACTAGACATGGCTCAACCGAGAGAACAAGCTGGATTCAGGAGTGGCTACAGCACAATAGATCATATCCACGTGCTGAGAGAACTAATTGAAAGAGCGAGGGAATATGAACTTCCATTGTGCATGGCTTTTATCGATTATGAAAAAGCCTTTGATTCGGTGAAACCATCAGCAGTTACAATGGCTCTGAAAACCTGCGGTATTGAAGATGCATACATTAATATTATTAATAACATCTATGAAAATGCAAATGCAAAGATTAGGCTGTTTGAAAATACAACACACGTAAAAATTGGAAAGGGAGTGAGACAAGGTGACACCATATCTCCGAAGCTCTTTAATGCCACATTGGAGGGTGTTTTTCAGTCACTGAGCTGGGAAAACAAGGGGATAAAGATTAATGGAGATTATCTAACCCACCTTCGTTTTGCTGATGACGTAGTCATTTTTGCAACTACCCCATCAGAGCTGCAGAGTATGATCCAGGAACTTGCTGACAAGAGTAAAGAAGTGGGATTAAAAATGAACTTTCAGAAGACAAAAGTGATGTTCAATGCTTTTACAAGAAATGAAGATTTATCGATTGATGGAGAAAAGCTGGAGATAACAGACACGTACGTTTATCTTGGACAGCAGATATCAAGTGAGGGTCACATTGATGAAGAAATTAATCGGCGTACAAAACTTGCCTGGAGAGCTTTTGGAAGAAACAGCATAATTTTCAAGAGCAATATGCCATTATGTCTTAAAAGAAAAGTGTTTGATCAATGCATCCTTCCAGTGCTTACGTATGGTGCAGAGACGTGGACCTTAACTAAAAGAGACATACAAAGGCTGCAGACAACTCAAAGCAGCATGGAGAGGTGCATGCTTGGTGTAACCAGGAGAGATAAGAAGAGGAACTCGTGGATCCGAAAAATGACAAGAGTGGAAGACATCATGATCAGAGTTAAATCCCTGAAATGGCAATGGGCTGGACATACTGCCAGAAGGACAGATCATAGATGGACAGCCGAAATTTTAGATTGGATTCCAAGGGACAGGAAAAGACCCAGAAGAAGACCACATAGGAGATGGGTGGATGAAATTCGAAAGTATGCAGGGGTGACATGGAGGAGACTGGCACAAGACAGACCGTTGTGGAGGAAACTTGGGGAGACCTTCGTCCAGCAGTGGATTGATAATGGTTGACAATGATGATGATGATGATATATATATACGTAACCAAAGCTCTTATGGAAACAGCAACAAAATTAGCTGGGTCTAAGAACAAGTTGCATGTGAACAAATTATCAGGAAAAACCAAAATGTTGATGCAAAAAAGAAGAGAGATGAGAACAACTAAAGAAGATGTGACTTCCAAAGTGGAATATATAGAGCTATGCAAGACAGTAAGAAAAAGTATCACTGAAGACGTAAGGAAATTCAACTGTGAACTAGTGAGGAAAGCAATTGAAAACAACCAAAGCCTAAAGATAGCAAAGGGACATCTCAGTAAGGGAAGAAAACAGATTATGGCACTGAGAAAAGAAGATGGTTCTGTAACAAGAAATAGAGGCGAAATTTTGACAAGAGTGAAAGATTTCTACTCCAAATTATATGAAAGGGATGATATATGCACTCCAGACATCATGAAAGATACCAGTACCAGAGTTCCTCCAGTCCTTCCAGCAGAAGTTGCACATGCAATCAAGAATATGAAGCGGGGAAAAGCTCCAGGAGAAGATGGAATTACTGTAGACATCATACAAGAAGCAAGTGGAGAAATCGAAACAGTACTCGCCCAAATTTTCACTCGATGCCTTAATGAAGGAAAGATTCCTGAGGATTGGAACACCGCTACAATGATCCTGCTACATAAGAAAGGTGACATTGAGGATCTCAGGAACTACAGACCTATCAGCCTCCTATCAGTGGTTTATAAAATCTTCACTAAAGTTCTTTCACACCGCTTGAAGGTGACACTGGACATGGCTCAACCGAGAGAACAAGCTGGATTCAGGAGTGGCTACAGCACAATAGATCATATCCACGTGCTGAGAGAACTAATTGAAAGAGCGAGGGAATATGAACTTCCATTGTGCATGGCTTTTATCGATTATGAAAAAGCCTTTGATTCGGTGAAACCATCAGCAGTTACCACGGCTCTGAAATCCTGTGGTATTGAAGATGCATACATTAATATTATTAATAACATCTATGAAAATGCAAGTGCAAAGATTCGGCTGTTTGAAAATACAACACACATAAAAATTGGAAAGGGCGTGAGACAAGGTGACACCATATCTCCGAAGCTCTTTAATGCCACATTGGAAAATGTCTTTCAATCACTGAACTGGGAAAACAAAGGGATAAAGATTAATGGAGATTATCTAACCCACCTTCGTTTTGCTGATGACGTAGTCATTTTTGCAACTACCCCATCAGAGCTGCAGAGTATGATCCAGGAACTTGCTGACAAGAGTAAAGAAGTGGGATTAAAAATGAACTTTCAGAAGACAAAAGTGATGTTCAATGCTTTTACAAGAAATGAAGATTTATCGATTGATGGAGAACAACTGGAGATAACAGATACGTATGTTTATCTTGGACAGCAGATATCAAGTGAGGGTCACATTGATGAAGAAATTAATCGGCGTACAAAACTTGCCTGGAGAGCTTTTGGAAGAAACAGCATAATTTTCAAGAGCAATATGCCATTATGTCTTAAAAGAAAAGTGTTTGATCAATGCATCCTTCCAGTGCTTACGTATGGTGCAGAGACGTGGACCTTAACTAAAAGAGACATACAAAGGCTGCAGACAACTCAAAGAAGCATGGAGAGGTGCATGCTTGGTATAACCAGGAGAGATAAGAAGAGGAACTCGTGGATCCGAAAAATGACGAGAGTGGAAAACATCATGATCAGAGTTAAATCCCTGAAATGGCAATGGGCTGGACATACTGCCAGAAGGACAGACCATAGATGGACAGCCGAAATTTTAGATTGGATTCCAAGGAACAGGAAAAGACCCAGAAAAAGACCACATGGGAGATGGGTGGATGAAATTCGTAAATATGCGGGAGTGACATGGAGGAGACTGGCACAAGACAGACCGTTGTGGAGGAAACTTGGGGAGACCTTCGTCCAGCAGTGGATTGATAATGGTTGAAAATGATGATGATGATGATATATATATATATATATATATATATATATATATATATATATATATATACTGCAGAGCAAAGCTGAAAACAAAGGAAAAACTTTGAATTTAAAACGAAAGTTGCAAAATAACCAGAAGATCAAAACGCGCAACGCAGCAGTTATGAAAATTCAGAATTCACATTCTATTAAGAAGAGACCTAAGCAAAAAAATATTTTTGACTCATACCAAGTACAACATAGAAAAAGTTATGTATCTACCGGTGTGAGTAAAAAGAGAAAAAATAAAAATAAAATAAAACAACTGAATGTGGAAAGTGTCGAGAATACTGAGCCTTGGCTTTATCAAGGACCAGCAAAAACTCTGCATTTTCTCACTTCCACAAAGACCTAGTTGGAAATGGGTTTCTGCAAAGCCATAGATGCAAGTAATTAGCCCACCAAAAATTTTTTTAAAAATATATATATAAGTCATGACCTCCGCAGAGTTGTATGACCTAGCTCTAGTTTACAATTTAGCTTGCATCCATAACTTTTTCTGGCCCGACCCATGCTCTTCATCTGTTACGATTAAACAGAAAGAAGAAGATTAAAGAAAACTCAAGTTGTGAGAGTGACATAATAATTAGAAATAATGTTCAGCAATAACGAAATGCCAAGTTCGCCTGAGAGAGAATTTAAACCTGAATAGCAATGCAAAAGTTTTCCAAATTCTTACAATGCAATTAAAAAAGGAAATATTAATTATTTAAAACTCAGATTCTTGAAAGAAAACTTGATTCTAAAACCCCCTACTCCACAACTTCTGACAACACAAAAACGAGAATAAATTAAAGACAATAATTAACTAAAGAAATGCTTTGTGAAGGTTATATGACATAAACAATTAGTTGCAATATGTACATAGTATTTCGGAAGTGCTTTAAGTGCATAATTAAGTAGTTATTAAGAACTTAACTACTTTGAAAACACAGCGCAAAGTACAAGAACTATGAAAGACCAGTTGCTTGGCCTAAGTTTCCTAAAAAACGCGCAAAGTTACCAAGAAAAGAAAGAGTTAAAATCCGCAAAAAAGTTAACAGACTTGCCAGTGCCTAAATGCTAAAAAGCAAAAAATAACACAGAAAAAAAATACTAGAAGTACAAACATTGAACTTGGAAAACCTAAAACCCAAAGACAATGAAGCTTACCTCTTATGCAGCTGAACTTTCTACACACAAGAGGAAACATGGCCGTCCTTTACCCCAAAATTCCAACAAACTCCTCTGCCACTCCCCAGTCGCTGGGGGGCAGTGTGGGTGGGGCTGAAGGCCTCCACACACTGAAAGAATCCAACTCGCGGAGATTTTAACCAGAGAAAAAAATATATATACTTAAGACTGTGGACCTGTATGATCAGAAAGAGCAGAATTAACTCTCCAGAATACATGAGAAATATTATAAAATACACCGGTAGTGTATTTAATAATCTTTGCATGTATTTAATCACCTTAGTGAGCTTCTATATATTATTCAGAATCCTATTAATTTTAATGTTAGTTTTACTATTTTTAGTATAGCTATTCTAGTGAGTGAATAACTAGTTTTCTTTTTTATTTGTTTTTATTTTCTTTTATAAACAGATTTTTAAGCTTTTTTTGTGATTCTGTCTATTTATTTAATTTTTTATTTTAATAGGACCTTCATATCCATAGCACTAAGGTTCCTTTTGTAGTTAATAGGCATCATCTAGCCAACTTCCAAACGGCTTTCATTGGTCAGAATCAAAATATTAGTTCTTAATAACTACTTAATTATGCACTTAAAGCACTTCCGAAATACTTTGTACATATTGCAACTAATTGTTTATGTCATATAACCTTCACAAAGCATTTCTTTAGTTAATTATTGTTTTTAATTTATTCTCGTTTTTGTGTTGTCAGAAGTTGTGGAGTAGGGGGTTTTAGAATCAAGTTTTCTTTCAAGAATCTGAGTTTTAAATAATTAATATTTCCTTTTTTTAATTGCAATGTAAGAATTTGGAAAACTTTTGCATTGCTATTCAGGTTTAAATTCTCTCTCAGGCGAACTTGGCATTTCGTTATTGCTGAACATTATTTCTAATTATGTCACTCTCACAACTTGAGATTTCTTTAATCTTCTTCTTTCTGTTTAATCGTAACAGATGAAGAGCATGGGTCGGGCCAGAAAAGTTATGGATGCAAGCTAAATTGTAAACTAGAGCTAGGTCATACAACTCTGCGGAGGTCATGACTTATATATATATTTTTAAAAAAATTTTTGGTGGGCTAATACTTGCATCTATGGCTTTGCAGAAACCCATTTCCAACTAGGTCTTTGTGGAAGTGAGAAAATGCAGAGTTTTTGCTGGTCCTTGATAAAGCCAAGGCTCAGTATTCTCGACACTTTCCACATTCAGTTGTTTTATTTTATTTTTATTTTTTTCTCTTTTTACTCACACCGGTAGATACATAACTTTTTCTATGTTGTACTTGGTATGAGTCAAAAATATTTTTTTGCTTAGGTCTCTTCTTAATAGAATATATATATATATATCATCATCATCATCATCAACCATTATCAATCCACTGCTGGACGAAGGTCTCCCCAAGTTTCCTCCACAACGGTCTGTCTTGTGCCAGTCTCCTCCATGTCACCCCTGCATACTTTCGAATTTCATCCACCCATCTCCCATGTGGTCTTCTTCTGGGTCTTTTCCTGTCCCTTGGAATCCAATCTAAAATTTCGGCTGTCCATCGATGATCTGTCCTTCTGGCAGTATGTCCAGCCCATTGCCATTTCAGGGATTTAACTCTGATCATGATGTCTTCCACTCTTGTCATTTTTCGGATCCACGAGTTCCTCTTCTTATCTCTCCTGGTTACACCAAGCATGCACCTCTCCATGCTTCTTTGAGTTGTCTGCAGCCTTTGTATGTCTCTTTTAGTTAAGGTCCACGTCTCCGCACCATACGTAAGCACTGGAAGGATGCATTGATCAAACACTTTTCTTTTAAGACATAATGGCATATTGCTCTTGAAAATTATGCTGTTTCTTCCAAAAGCTCTCCAGGCAAGTTTTGTACGCCGATTAATTTCTTCATCAATGTGACCCTCACTTGATATCTGCTGTCCAAGATAAACGTACGTGTCTGTTATCTCCAGCTTTTCTCCATCAATCGATAAATCTTCATTTCTTGTAAAAGCATTGAACATCACTTTTGTCTTCTGAAAGTTCATTTTTAATCCCACTTCTTTACTCTTGTCAGCAAGTTCCTGGATCATACTCTGCAGCTCTGATGGGGTAGTTGCAAAAATGACTACGTCATCAGCAAAACGAAGGTGGGTTAGATAATCTCCATTAATCTTTATCCCCTTGTTTTCCCAGCTCAGTGACTGAAAAACACCCTCCAATGTGGCATTAAAGAGCTTCGGAGATATGGTGTCACCTTGTCTCACTCCCTTCCCAATTTTTACGTGTGTTGTATTTTCAAACAGCCTAATCTTTGCACTTGCATTTTCATAGATGTTATTAATAATATTAATGTATGCATCTTCAATACCGCAGGTTTTCAGAGCCATTGTAACTGCTGATGGTTTCACCGAATCAAAGGCTTTTTCATAATCGATAAAAGCCATGCACAATGGAAGTTCATATTCCCTCGCTCTTTCAATTAGTTCTCTCAGCACGTGGATATGATCTATTGTGCTGTAGCCACTCCTGAATCCAGCTTGTTCTCTCGGTTGAGCCATGTCCAGTGTTACCTTCAAGCGGTGTGAAAGAACTTTAGTGAAGATTTTATAAACTACTGATAGGAGGCTGATAGGTCTGTAGTTTCCGAGATCCTCAATGTCACCTTTCTTATGTAGCAGGATCATTGTAGCGGTGTTCCAATCCTCAGGAATCTTTCCTTCATTAAGGCATCGAGTGAAAATTTGGGCGAGTACTGTTTCGATTTCTCCACTTGCTTCTTGTATGATGTCTACAGTAATTCCATCTTCTCCTGGAGCTTTTCCTCGCTTCATGTTCTTGATTGCATGTGCAACTTCTGCTGGAAGGACTGGAGGAACTCTGGTACTGGTATCTTTCATGATGTCTGGAGTGCATATATCATCCCTTTCATATAATTTGGAGTAGAAATCTTTCACTCTTGTCAAAATTTCGCCTCTATTTCTTGTTACAGAACCATTTTCTTTTCTCAGTGCCATAATCTGTTTTCTTCCCTTACTGAGATGTCCCTTTGCTATCTTTAGGCTTTGGTTGTTTTCAATTGCTTTCCTCACTAGTTCACAGTTGAATCTCCTTACCTCTTCAGTGATACTTTTTCTTACTGTCTTGCATAGCTCTATATATTCCACTTTGGAAGTCACATCTTCTTTAGTTGTCCTCATCTCTCTTCTTTTTGCATCAACATTTTGGTTTTTCCTGATAATTTGTTCACATGCAACTTGTTCTTAGACCCAGCTAATTTTGTTGCTGTTTCCATAAGAGCTCTGGTTACTTTTCTGTTAACTTCAGAGATGTCCACTTCTTCCGATGTTAGGCCTTCTAAAGCAGAGAACCTGTTCTTCAGTTCTAATTTGAAGGTATTATGGTGTTTTTTAAGGTTGGTTATGTCAATAGATTTTGTTTGTCCTATGAGCTTGCCACGTTCAAGTTTAGTGTTGAGGTGCATCTTACATCTCACCAATCTATGGTCACTACCTGTGTTGAACTTGTTTAGCACACTGCAGTCTTCTATGACGAATTTTTTGTTACACATAATAAAATCAATTTCACTTGTCGTCCCATTTGGATGTCTCCATGTCCATTTCCTGTGTGGCTTTTTCTTGAAAAAGGAGTTCAAGATGAAAAACCCTTCTGCCTCTGCAAACTCAACGAGAGTATTTCCACGCAGGTTTCTGTTGCCATGACCGAATTTACCTACTGAAGTTTCATTCTGTTGCCGTTGCCCTATTTTTGCATTGAAATCTCCCATAATTATCTTCAAATGCTGCTTACCTTTATTATTTAGATGACAAATTTCCTCATAAAATTCTTCAATTTCTTCTTCAGGATGACTTGTGGTGGGTGCATAAGTTTGAATAATCTGAGCCTGGTATCTTTTCGAGAGTTGGATAACAAGTCGTGCAGCTCTGTCAGAGGAACTTTCAACTTCTACAACTTTGTCCTTCAGTTTCTTGTTTATTATAAATCCAACACCACTAGTTCTGCCAGTATCTGTCCCACGATAGTAGAAGAGATGTCCACTTTTCAGTTCGATGAGATCTTCTCCTTTTCTCCTTACCTCACTTAGCCCCACGATGTCCCACTTGATCCTTTGTAGTTCCTCTTCCAATTCAAGAAGCCTTGAATCTTGTTGTTGTTGTTGTTTGGAGGTTTAACGACCACCGTGAGCAACTCAATGGGCTATAAGCAGTCGCCCGTCCCTAATTTAGGGTCACTGGTTCCAGGGAAGGGAGAGAGCCAGTGCCGTAAGACAAACACAACATCCATGCCTCACCGGGATTCGAACCCGGACCCCGTTCGGACGAATGATCAGAGGCCATCGAAGCCTTGAATCAGAAGATAGGGAGCGTCCATTGTAAGTATCCAAGGTCAGCATCAGATGGCAGCCTGGTCCGGTCCTCCGGGGATTCTTAGCACCCTCTGCCTTCATGTCGCACTGGCCGCTGCCTTGGCCAGGTACATTCCAGCTGCCGGAGACTGAGGGCCAAGATTTAAGTTGTGGAATCATTTTGGAGGGGTTTGGCCATAACTCACCACGCTGGCCAAGCGGGTTGGTGAGTGTGGGATAGCATTTCCTCTGATCCCGATGGTATAGTTATACCGCTATGGGCGGTCGTCAGAGCCCCTTTAGTGGGAACAGGATGCACCACGAGAAGGTGGGGTTGACATTTGTCAAGGAGAGGCTGTGATGTTACGCATCACCTGACCTTACATCCCATATATATATATATATATATATATATATATTCTATAAAGAAGATACCTAAGCAAAAAAATACATATATAATTTTGACTCACACCTGATACAACATAGAAAAGGTTATGTATCTACCTGTGTGAGTAAAAGGAGAAAAGATAAAAAAATAAAACAAAACAACTGAATGTAGAAGGTGTCGAGAATACTGAGCCTTGGCTTTATCAAGGACCAGCAAAAACTCTGCATTTTCTCACTTCCACAAAGACCTAGTTGGAAATGGGTTTCTGCAAGGCCATAGATGCAAGTAACATTCCCACCTAAAATAGTTAAAAAATATATATATATAAGTCATGTCCTCCGTAGAGTAGCATGACCTAGCACTAGTTAACAATTTCGCTTGCATCCATTAACCTTCATGGCCCGACCCATGCTCTTCATCTGTTACTATTACACAGAGAGAAGAAGATTAAAGAGAACTCAAGCTGTGAGAGTGACATAATAAATGGAAATGATTATCAGCTATAACGAAATTCCAAGTTCGTTTGAGAGAGAATTTAAACTTGAAAAACAATGCAAAAGAAATCCAAATTTTACATTGCAATTAAAAAAAGAAAAGGTTAATTTATAACGAACAGATTTTTGAAAGAAAACTTGAGTCTAAAACCCCCTACTCTACAACTTATGACAGCACGAAAACGAGAATAAGTTAAAGATAAATATTAACTAAAGAAAACTTTGTGAAAGTTATATACCTTAAACAGTTAGTTGCAATATGTACAAAGTATTTCTGCAGTGCTTTAAGTGCATAATTAATTAGTTATTAAGAACTTAACTTCTTTGAAAAAACAGCGCATAGACAGCGCATAGAAAAGGAACAGGCTTAGCCTTCTTCTGTTCCTAGGTACCCCAAAAGACGCTCAAAGTTACAAAGAAAAGTAAGAGTTAAAACCCGCAAAAATGTTAACAGACATACCAATGCTTAAAAGCTGAAAAGCTAAAAAACGACAGAGAAAAGGTACATAAAGTACAAACATTGAACTTATAAAACCTAGAACCCAAAAACAAGGAAGAGAGCTTACCTCTTGTGTGACAAAAATTTTTCTCCACACAAGAGGAGAACATGGCTGACCCATTCCGCCACTCCCTAGACGCTGGGGGCAGTGAGGGTGGGGCTGATGGCCTCCTCAAACAGCAAGAAACCAATGCGCGGAGATTTTAACCAGAGAAAAAATATATAAACTTAAGACTGTGGATCTGTATGATCAGAATGAGCAGAATTAACTCTCCAGAATACATGAGAAATATTATAAAATACACGAGCAGTTTATTCAATAATCTTTGCATGTATTAAATCACCTTAGTGAGCTTCTATAGATTAATCAGAATCTTATTAATTTTAATGTTGGTTTTACTATTTTTAGTATAGCTATCCTAGTGATGAATAACTAGTTTTCTTTTTTATTTGTTTTTATTTTCTTTTATAAACAGATTTTTAAGCTTTTTTTGTGATTTTGTTTATATTATTTAATTTTTTGTTTTAATAGGACCGTCATATCCATAGCACTAAGGTTCCTTTAGGTAGTTAATAGGCATCCTCTAGCCAACTTCCTTACGGCTTTGATTGGTCAGAATCATATTATTAACTGTGTAGAAAATTAAAGCAGATCTGCCAACCTTACTCTATTATTCAGAATAATTTTTCTTAAAGTTCTTTTGATGAAAGAAGAAGGAATTTCGTTCTCTAGAAAACTTTCTAATAGTATATTAATGTGGTAATTGAAATCCAAATTGTTGCTGCAAATTCTTGAAACTCTTAGGACCTGAGAAATTAGTACATTCTCAATTACTTTGGTTGAAATGTTATTATTCCAGTGTAGATATTTAATTACTTTGAAAGGAAAATTAACTCTTTTATCAATGAGGCTAATAGATGGGTTACCTCTGTTGAGCTTAATGCTTAAGTCTAGTTTAACGTACAATCAGCCTATTGAGGCCTTCGCAGAATGGAAATATAATATGATCAATAGTTTCACCGGTGAGTTGGCAGGTCTGGACTTTTGTTTCGACAGAAATCTCTTTTTCTCTGGAGAAGCTAAAAGGTCACTCTCCAAACTACAAGACCAATTTATTTTTACCACTACGGATAAAGCTAGCAATAATTTTGCAATTATCTGTAAGAAGTTCTATTTTGAATTGTTAACTATGGAACTCAATAATAGAGTAACATACGAGCCCGTAAGTTATTCTACCAAGCAGTTAGAAAATCGGTTTAAGGCATTCTTCAAGAAACTTAAAATTCCACAAACTAGAAGATATGGGCCTGAATTTCCATTTCTTTTTGCAACGGTTAAGTTTCATAAGGATCCTGTGAAGTTCAGGTTCATAGCTAGTGGAGTAAGGAGTCATAAAAGAAAATAGATCTTGCTTTTGAAGATGTCTTAAAGAAGGTTTTGAAACACATTAGAAACTGTTCTAACTTGATGTACAGAGATTTTTGGATAATTAATAATAATGCAGAAGTAATTTCTACTATACTCAAAGTTTGTCCCCTAGATATTAATAGTTATGATTTTGAAAACCTATATACTAATCTGCCTCTATCAGATATAATCACTACCTTTAAAGAGCTGTATGCAGAATTTAAACTTAACCAATTTGTTGATGTAGGAACTTGGAACTCTTATCTCAATTGCTGCATTAAAAATAACCATATCTTATATAATAATACTCTCTATAAGCAAGTGAACGGTATTCCAATGGGAACATCAACGTCCACAAATATCGCTAATCTATTCCTGTTCTTTAAGGAATATAAATTCATTAAAAATCACCCCACCTGCTCAGATAACTACCTTTACACTTTTAGATATATTGATGATCTGCTGTGTATCAATAATTCAGAAGTTATAGAGAGTGATTTTGATAATATCTATCCTAGCTCTCTTAACTTATGTAAAACCAACCACAGTAGTCAGGAACTTGAGTTCCTAGACTTAAGCATTAAGCTCAACAGAGGTAACCCATCTATTAGCCTCTTTGATAAAAGAGTTAATTTTCCTTTCAAAGTAATTAAATATCTACACTGGAATAATAACATTTCAACCAAAGTAATTGAGAATGTACTAATTTCTCAGGTCCTAAGAATTTCAAGAATTTGCAGCAACAATTTGGATTTCAATTACCACATTAATATACTATTAGAAAGTTTTCTAGAGAACGAAATTCCTTCTTCTTTCATCAAAAGAACTTTAAGAAAAATTATTCTGAATAATAGAGTAAGGTTGGCAGATCTGCTTTAATTTTCTACACAGTTAATAATATGATTCTGACCAATCAAAGCCGTAAGGAAGTTGGCTAGAGGATGCCTATTAACTACCTAAAGGAACCTTAGTGCTATGGATATGACGGTCCTATTAAAACAAAAAATTAAATAATATAAACAAAATCACAAAAAAAGCTTAAAAATCTGTTTATAAAAGAAAATAAAAACAAATAAAAAAGAAAACTAGTTATTCATCACTAGGATAGCTATACTAAAAATAGTAAAACCAACATTAAAATTAATAAGATTCTGATTAATCTATAGAAGCTCACTAAGGTGATTTAATACATGCAAAGATTATTAAATAAACTGCTCGTGTATTTTGTAATATTTCTCATGTATTCTGGAGAGTTAATTCTGCTCATTCTGATCATACAGATCCACAGTCTTAAGTTTATATATTTTTTTCTCTGGTTAAAATCTCCGCGCGTTGGTTTCTTGCTGTATGAGGAGGCCATCAGCCCCACCCTCACTGCCCCCAGCGTCTAGGGAGTGGCGGAAGAGGTCAGCCATGTTCTCCTCTTGTGAGGAGAAAAGTTTTTGTCACACAAGAGGTAAGCTCTCTTCCTTGTTTTTGGGTTCTAGGTTTTATAAGTTCAATGTTTGTACTTTATGTACCTTTTCTCTGTCGTTTTTTAGCTTTTCAGCTTTTAAGCATTGGTTTGTCTGTTAACATTTATGCGGGTTTTAACTCTTACTTTTCTTTGTAACTTTGAGCGTCTTTTGGGGTACCTAGGAACAGAAGATGGCTAAGCTTGTTCCTTTTCTATGCGCTGTCTATGCGCTGTTTTTTCAAAGTAGTAAAGTTCTTAATAACTAATTAATTATGCACTTAAAGCACTGCTGAAATACTTTGTACATATTGCAACTAACTGTTTAAGGTATATAACTTTCACAAAGTTTTCTTTAGTTAATTATTATCTTTAACTTATTCTCGTTTCGTGCTGTCATAAGTTGTAGAGTAGGGGGTTTTAGACTCAAGTTTTCTTTCAAAAATCTGTTCGTTATAAATTAACATTTCCTTTTTTAATTGCAATGTAAAATTTGGATTTCTTTTGCATTGTTTTTCAGGTTTAAATTCTCTCTCAAACGAACTTGGAATTTCGTTATAGCTGAAAATCATTTCTATTTATTATGTCACTCTCACAGCTTGAGTTCTCTTTAATCTTCTTCTCTCTGTTTAATAGTAACAGATGAAGAGCATGGGTCGGGCCATGAAGGTTAATGGATGCAAGCAAAATTGTTAACTAGTGCTAGGTCATGCTACTCTACGGAGGACATGACTTATATATATATTTTTTAAACTATTTTAGGTGGGAATGTTACTTGCATCTATGGCCTTGCAGAAACCCATTTCCAACTAGGTCTTTGTAGAAGTGAGAAAATGCAGAGTTTATGCTGGTCCTTGATAAAGCCAAGGCTCAGTATTCTCGACACCTTCTACATTCAGTTGTTTTATTTTATTTTTTTATCTTTTCTCCTTTTACTCACACAGGTAGATACATAACCTTTTCTATGTTGTACTAGGTGTGAGTCAAAATTATATATGTATTTTTTCGCTTAGGTATCTTCTTTATAGAATGTGAATTCTGAATTTTCAAAACTGCTGCGTTGCGCGTTTTGATTTTCAGGTTATTTTGCACCCTTCGTTTTAAATTCTAAAATTTTTTCCTTAGTCTTCAGTTTTGCTCTTAAGTAACTAATTTCAATTTATTATTTAGCAGCTCATGCGCAAATTCTAGTTGAAATGTTTTATTATTATTATTATTATTTTTTTTTTTTTTTATATTACTATTTTTTTCACTTGAGGTTTTTTTTCATTTTCTAATTTTTCTTTTTAGTATGTTTTGGATGCAGCTTTTTGGAGTGTAGTTTATGCTCGAGTTTGGTCTTTTCTTGGACTGCTTATTTCTAAAAAGTTTTTCCTAGTTGGTTTGCTCAGAATTTGTATGTTTTGGCCCAAGTGGAGTTCTAAGGACGATGAAAGGATTGGAGGTCAGCTCAGATATTTTAAGTCCTCCCGCTCGGTTAGGCTAGCACCCTTTCCCATAGTGTATGAACTCGCTGGCAAAGGTAATCTAAAGTTATGAAATGACAAACGTTGTTTGACATGTAAATCTGCAGATCCTAACCTATATTCTTCTGTTGAGGATAATTGCTCCAACAAGTTTTGCAAAGCCTACAATACCATCTATAAGCTCACCTGTACTGTCTGCAACCTTAGCTATATTGGCCAAAGTAAAAATCCTCTTCATCTTAGGATTAATGGTCACAGGTCTCTAGTAAACAAGTTCTCTAATTCAGGAGTGAACCCCTCCACAAACGCCAACCAGTACTCTACCTTTGAATTAGAGCATTTCCATACTCATGGTTTTGACAAAGTGAAAATAGAGGTACTACATATTATTCCTGACCTCTATGCTCGGCTAGAAACTGAATCCCTTGAAATTTTGCAGCATCAGTCTCTTTATCCCTATGGCCTTAATTCCACTCTATCTGACAATAAGCATAATCAGCATAAATTTTCAATTCGTGAACTCTTCTTTCTTGTTAATAATAAGAGCTGCTCTAGAGGTAATAGAGGACAGAGGTTATTTCGCACATCAAGCAAAGTTGATTTTGCTAACTTGCTAAAAACTCTGGAAAGCTTTAAAACTGGCACTAATTTTGTTAAAAATACTTACAAAATTCTCAAGTCCTTCAAGCACTCTGTCCTTAAATGTTTTTTCAAATTCTGGAATGAAACTGCTGACCATGTTGATAAGCATGTTTTTGCTTTGGTTCTGGACATTCTTAAACATATTCTTAAAGATAAAATTTCTCTTAAAGAATTTTCCAGTAATTTTGTTACCATCAGGTTCCTAAATAAAGCCTACGATAATCTCAATGTAAGGAAGCTGTTCTACAATAATGCAATTTTTTTTTCCCATCCACAGGCACCAGTCTATTGTAAGTTTTAAATATGTTAAGACCTTAGGGTCAATAGTTAAAAACTACAAACTTAACTCTTCGAGCTACATTCCTGTAATTACTACTTGTTCTTGTGATGAACATAAAGAAACAGTTCACTATGATAAGAATTACAACCATATTATCACCGGAAACTTGAGTTATGTTGAAAATGAAAAGCTTAGGAATTTATTAGAGTATGGCTCTAAATTCAGACCTTCCTTCACAATTTCCAAAGAAAAGGATTCTTGAGAGCTTCACTCAAGATGTAAATAAGTACATCGTAAAAAACCAGTTTAACGTACAATCAGCCTATTGAGGCCTTCGCAGAATGGAAATATAATATGATCAATAGTTTCACCGGTGAGTTGGCAGGTCTGGACTTTTGTTTCGACAGAAATCTCTTTTTCTCTGGAGAAGCTAAAAGGTCACTCTCCAAACTACAAGACCAATTTATTTTTACCACTACGGATAAAGCTAGCAATAATTTTGCAATTATCTGTAAGAAGTTCTATTTTGAATTGTTAACTATGGAACTCAATAATAGAGTAACATACGAGCCCGTAAGTTATTCTACCAAGCAGTTAGAAAATCGGTTTAAGGCATTCTTCAAGAAACTTAAAATTCCACAAACTAGAAGATATGGGCCTGAATTTCCATTTCTTTTTGCAACGGTTAAGTTTCATAAGGATCCTGTGAAGTTCAGGTTCATAGCTAGTGGAGTAAGGAGTCATAAAAGAAAATAGATCTTGCTTTTGAAGATGTCTTAAAGAAGGTTTTTGAAACACATTAGAAACTGTTCTAACTTGATGTACAGAGATTTTTGGATAATTAATAATAATGCAGAAGTAATTTCTACTATACTCAAAGTTTGTCCCCTAGATATTAATAGTTATGATTTTGAAAACCTATATACTAATCTGCCTCTATCAGATATAATCACTACCTTTAAAGAGCTGTATGCAGAATTTAAACTTAACCAATTTGTTGATGTAGGAACTTGGAACTCTTATCTCAATTGCTGCATTAAAAATAACCATATCTTATATAATAATACTCTCTATAAGCAAGTGAACGCAGTATTCCAATGGGAACATCAACGTCCACAAATATCGCTAATCTATTCCTGTTCTTTAAGGAATATAAATTCATTAAAAATCACCCCACCTGCTCAGATAACTACCTTTACACTTTTAGATATATTGATGATCTGCTGTGTATCAATAATTCAGAAGTTATAGAGAGTGATTTTGATAATATCTATCCTAGCTCTCTTAACTTATGTAAAACCAACCACAGTAGTCAGGAACTTGAGTTCCTAGACTTAAGCATTAAGCTCAACAGAGGTAACCCATCTATTAGCCTCTTTGATAAAAGAGTTAATTTTCCTTTCAAAGTAATTAAATATCTACACTGGAATAATAACATTTCAACCAAAGTAATTGAGAATGTACTAATTTCTCAGGTCCTAAGAATTTCAAGAATTTGCAGCAACAATTTGGATTTCAATTACCACATTAATATACTATTAGAAAGTTTTCTAGAGAACGAAATTCCTTCTTCTTTCATCAAAAGAACTTTAAGAAAAATTATTCTGAATAATAGAGTAAGGTTGGCAGATCTGCTTTAATTTTCTACACAGTTAATAATATGATTCTGACCAATCAAAGCCGTAAGGAAGTTGGCTAGAGGATGCCTATTAACTACCTAAAGGAACCTTAGTGCTATGGATATGACGGTCCTATTAAAACAAAAAATTAAATAATATAAACAAAATCACAAAAAAAGCTTAAAAATCTGTTTATAAAAGAAAATAAAAACAAATAAAAAAAGAAAACTAGTTATTCATCACTAGGATAGCTATACTAAAAATAGTAAAACCAACATTAAAATTAATAAGATTCTGATTAATCTATAGAAGCTCACTAAGGTGATTTAATACATGCAAAGATTATTAAATAAACTGCTCGTGTATTTTGTAATATTTCTCATGTATTCTGGAGAGTTAATTCTGCTCATTCTGATCATACAGATCCACAGTCTTAAGTTTATATATTTTTTTCTCTGGTTAAAATCTCCGCGCGTTGGTTTCTTGCTGTATGAGGAGGCCATCAGCCCCACCCTCACTGCCCCCCAGCGTCTAGGGAGTGGCGGAAGAGGTCAGCCATGTTCTCCTCTTGTGAGGAGAAAAGTTTTTGTCACACAAGAGGTAAGCTCTCTTCCTTGTTTTTGGGTTCTAGGTTTTATAAGTTCAATGTTTGTACTTTATGTACCTTTTCTCTGTCGTTTTTTAGCTTTTCAGCTTTTAAGCATTGGTTTGTCTGTTAACATTTATGCGGGTTTTAACTCTTACTTTTCTTTGTAACTTTGAGCGTCTTTTGGGGTACCTAGGAACAGAAGATGGCTAAGCTTGTTCCTTTTCTATGCGCTGTCTATGCGCTGTTTTTTCAAAGTAGTAAAGTTCTTAATAACTAATTAATTATGCACTTAAAGCACTGCTGAAATACTTTGTACATATTGCAACTAACTGTTTAAGGTATATAACTTTCACAAAGTTTTCTTTAGTTAATTATTATCTTTAACTTATTCTCGTTTTCGTGCTGTCATAAGTTGTAGAGTAGGGGTTTTAGACTCAAGTTTTCTTTCAAAAATCTGTTCGTTATAAATTAACATTTCCTTTTTTAATTGCAATGTAAAATTTGGATTTCTTTTGCATTGTTTTTCAGGTTTAAATTCTCTCTCAAACGAACTTGGAATTTCGTTATAGCTGAAAATCATTTCTATTTATTATGTCACTCTCACAGCTTGAGTTCTCTTTAATCTTCTTCTCTCTGTTTAATAGTAACAGATGAAGAGCATGGGTCGGGCCATGAAGGTTAATGGATGCAAGCAAAATTGTTAACTAGTGCTAGGTCATGCTACTCTACGGAGGACATGACTTATATATATATTTTTTAAACTATTTTAGGTGGGAATGTTACTTGCATCTATGGCCTTGCAGAAACCCATTTCCAACTAGGTCTTTGTAGAAGTGAGAAAATGCAGAGTTTATGCTGGTCCTTGATAAAGCCAAGGCTCAGTATTCTCGACACCTTCTACATTCAGTTGTTTTATTTTATTTTTTTATCTTTTCTCCTTTTACTCACACAGGTAGATACATAACCTTTTCTATGTTGTACTAGGTGTGAGTCAAAATTATATATGTATTTTTTCGCTTAGGTATCTTCTTTATAGAATGTGAATTCTGAATTTTCAAAACTGCTGCGTTGCGCGTTTTGATTTTCAGGTTATTTTGCACCCTTCGTTTTAAATTCTAAAATTTTTTCCTTAGTCTTCAGTTTTGCTCTTAAGTATATATATATATATATATATATATATATATCATCATCATCATTGTCAACCATTATCAATCCACTGCTGGACGAAGGTCTCCCCAAGTTTCCTCCACAACGGTCTGTCTTGTGCCAGTCTCCTCCATGTCACCCCTGCATACTTTCGAATTTCATCCACCCATCTCCCATGTGGTCTTCTTCTGGGTCTTTTCCTGTCCCTTGGAATAGAATCTAAAATTTCGGCTGTCCATCGATGATCTGTCCTTCTGGCAGTATTGTCCAGCCCATTGCCATTTCAGGGATTTAACTCTGATCATGATGTCTTCCACTCTTGTCATTTTTCGGATCCACGAGTTCCTCTTCTTATCTCTCCTGGTTACACCAAGTATGCACCTCTCCATGCTTCTTTGAGTTGTCTGCAGCCTTTGTATGTCTCTTTTAGTTAAGGCCCACGTCTCTGCACCATACGTAAGCACTGGAAGGATGCATTGATCAAACACTTTTCTTTTAAGACATAATGGCATATTGCTCTTGAAAATTATGCTGTTTCTTCCAAAAGCTCTCCAGGCAAGTTTTGTACGCCGATTAATTTCTTCATCAATGTGACCCTCACTTGATATCTGCTGTCCAAGATAAACGTACGTGTCTGTTATCTCCAGCTTTTCTCCATCAATCGATAAATCTTCATTTCTTGTAAAAGCATTAAACATCACTTTTGTCTTCTGAAAGTTCATTTTTAATCCCACTTCTTTACTCTTGTCAGCAAGTTCCTGGATCATACTCTGCAGCTCTGATGGGCTAGTTGCAAAAATGACTACGTCATCAGCAAAACGAAGGTGGGTTAGATAACCTCCATTAATCTTTATCCCCTTGTTTTCCCAGCTCAGTGATTGAAAGACATTTTCCAATGTGGCATTAAAGAGCTTCGGAGATATGGTGTCACCTTGTCTCACTCCCTTTCCAATTTTTATGTGTGTTGTATTTTCAAACAGCCTAATCTTTGCACTTGCATTTTTATAGATGTTATTAATAATATTAATGTATGCATCTTCAATACCGCAGGTTTTCAGAGCCATTGTAACTGCTGATGGTTTCACCGAATCAAAGGCTTTTTCATAATCGATAAAAGCCATGCACAATGGAAGTTCATATTCCCTCGCTCTTTCAATTAGTTCTCTCAGCACATGGATATGATCTATTGTGCTGTAGCCACTCCTGAATCCAGCTTGTTCTCTCGGTTGAGCCATGTCCAGTGTTACCTTCAAGCGGTGTGAAAGAACTTTAGTGAAGATTTTATAAACTACTGATAGGAGGCTGATAGGTCTGTAGTTTCCGAGATCCTCAATGTCACCTTTTTTATGTAGCAGGGTCATTGTAGCGGTGTTCCAATCCTCAGGAATCTTTCCTTCATTAAGGCATCGAGTGAAAATTTGGGCGAGTACTGTTTCGATTTCTCCACTTGCTTCTTGTATGATGTCTACAGTAATTCCATCTTCTCCTGGAGCTTTTCCCCGCTTCATGTTCTTGATTGCATGTGCAACTTCTGCTGGAAGGACTGGAGGAACTCTGGTATTGGTATCTTTCATGATGTCTGGAGTGCATGTATCATCCCTTTCATATAATTTGGAGTAGAAATCTTTCACTCTTGTCAAAATTTCGCCTCTATTTCTTGTTACAGAACCATCTTCTTTTCTCAGTGCCATAATCTGTTTTCTGCCCTTACTGAGATGTCCCTTTGCTATCTTTAGGCTTTGGTTGTTTTCAATTGCTTTCCTCACTAGTTCACAGTTGAATTTTCTTACGTCTTCAGTGATACTTTTTCGTACTGTCTTGCATAGCTCTATATATTCCACTTTGGAAGTCGTATCTTCTTTAGTTGTCCTCATCTCTCTTCTTTTTTGCATCAAAATTTTCGTTTTTCCTGATAATTTATTTACATGCAACTTGTTCTTAGACCCAGCTAATTTTGTTGCTGTTTCCATAAGAGCTTTGGTTACTTTTCTGTTAACTTCAGAGATGTCCACTTCTTCCGATGTTAGGCCTTCTAAAGCAGAGAAGCTGTTCTTCAGTTCCAACTTGAAGGTATTATGGTGTTTTTTAAGGTTGGTTATGTCAATAGATTTTGTTTGTCTTATGAGCTTGCCACGTTCAAGTTTAGTGTTGAGGTGCATCTTACATCTCACCAATCTATGGTCACTACCTGTGTTGAACTTGTTTAGCACACTGCAGTCTTCTATGACGAATTTTTTGTTACACATAATAAAATCAATTTCACTTGTCGTCCCATTTGGATGTCTCCATGTCCATTTCCTGTGTGGCTTTTTCTTGAAGAAGGAGTTCAAGATGAAAAACCCTTCTGCCTCTGCAAACTCAACGAGAGTATTTCCACGCTGGTTTCTGTTGCCGTGACCGAATTTACCTACTGAAGTTTCATTCTGTTGCTGTTGCCCTATTTTTGCATTGAAATCTCCCATAATTATTTTTAAGTGCTGCTTACCTTTATTATTTAGATGACAAATTTCCTAATAAAATTCTTCAATTTCTTCTTCAGGATGACTTGTGGTGGGTGCATAAGTTTGAATAATCTGAGCCTGGTATCTTTTCGAGAGTTGGATAACAAGCCGTGCAGCTCTGTCAGAGGAACTTTCAACTTCTACAACTTTATCCTTCAGTTTCTTGTTTATTATAAATGAAACACCACTAGTTCTGCCAGTATCTGTCCCACGATAGTAGAAGAGATGTCCACTTTTCAGTTCAATGAGATCTTCTCCTTTTCTCCTTAAATCACTTAGCCCCACGATGTCCCACTTGATCCTTTGTAGTTCCTCTTCCAATTCAAGAAGCCTTGAATCAGAAGATAGGGAGCGTCCATTGTACGTTGCCAAGGTCAGCATCAGATGGCAGCCTAGTCCGGTCCTCCGGGGATTCATAGCACCCTCTGCCTTCATGTCGCACTGGCCGCTGCCTTGGCCAGGTACATTCCAGCTGCCGGAGACTGAGGGCCAAGATTTAAGTTGTGGAGTCATTTTGGAGGGGTTTGGCCATAACTCACCACGCTGGCCAAGCGGGTTGGTGAGTGTGGGATAGAATTTCCTCTAATCCCGATGGTATAGTTATACCGCTATTGGCGGTCGTCAGAGCCCCTTTAGTAGGAACAGGATGCACCACGAGAAGGCGGGGTTGACATTTGTCAAGGAGAGGTTGTGATGTTACGCATCACCTGACCTTACATCCCATATATATATATATATTCTATTAAGAAGATACCTAAGCAAAAAATACATATATAATTTTGACTCACACCAAGTACAACATAGAAAAGGTTATGTATCTACCTGTGTGAGTAAAACGAGAAAAGATAAAAAAATAAAATAAAACAACTGAATGTAGAAGGTGTCGAGAATACTGAGCCTTGGCTTTATCAAGGACCAGCAAAAACTCTGCATTTTCTCACTTCCACAAAGACCTAGTTGGAAAAGGGTTTCTGCAAGGCCATAGATGCAAGTAACATTCCCACCTAAAATGAAGAGCATGGGTCGGGCCAGGAAGGTTAATGGATGCAAGCGAAATTGTTAACTAGTGCTAGGTCATACAACTCTGCGGAGGACATGACATATATATATTTTTTAAAACAATTTTAGGTGGGAATGTTACTTGCATCTATGGCCTTGCAGAAACCCATTTCCAACTAGGTCTTTGTGGAAGTGAGAAAATGCAGAGTTTTTGCTGGTCCTTGATAAAGCCAAGGCTCAGTATTCTCGACACCTTCTACATTCAGTTGTTTTATTTTATTTTTTTATCTTTTCTCCTTTTACTCACACAGGTAGATGCATAACCTTTTCTATGTTGTACTTGGTGTGAGTCAAAATTATATATGTATTTTTTTGCTTAGGTATCTTCTTAATAGAATGTGAATTCTGAATTTTCAAAACTGCTGCGTTGCGCGTTTTGATCTTCAGGTTATTTTGCAACTTTCGTTTTAAATTCTAAAGTTTTTCCTTAGTCTTCAGTTTTGCTCTTCAGTATATATATATATATATATATATATAGGGCTGGGCATACTGCCAGAAGAACAGACCATCGATGGACAGCCGAAATTTTAGATTGGATTCCAAGGGACAGGAAAAGACCCAGAAGAAGACCACATGGAAGATGGGTGGATGAAATTCGAAAGTATGCGGGAGTGACATGGAGGAGACTGGCACAAGACAGACCGTTGTGGAGGAAACTTGGGGAGACCTTCGTCCAGCAGTGGATTGATAATGGTTGACAATGATGATGATGATGATGATATATATATATATATGTGTGAAATTGATTTTATTATGTGTAACAAAAAATTCGTCATAGAAGCCTGCAGTGTGCTAAACAAGTTCAACACAGATAGTGACCATAGATTGGCGAGATGTAAGATGCACCTCAACACTAAACTCGAACGTGGCAAGCTCATAAAACAAACAAAATGTATTGACATAACCAACCTTAAAAAACACCATAATACCTGCAAGTTGGAACTGAAGAACAGATTCTCTGCTTTAGAAGGCCTAACATCGGAAGAAGTGGATATTTCTGAAGTTAACAGAAAAGTAACCAAAGCTCTTATGGAAACAGCAACAAAATTAGCTGGGTCTAAGAACAAGTTGCATGTAAACAAATTATCAGGAAAAACCAAAATGTTGATGCAAAAAAGAAGAGAGATGAGGACAACTAAAGAAGATGTGACTTCCAAAGTGGAATATATAGAGTTATGCAAGACAGTACGAAAAAGTATCACTGAAGACGTAAGGAAATTCAACTGTGAACTAGTGAGGAAAGCAATTGAAAACAACCAAAGCCTAAAGATAGCAAAGGGACATCTCAGTAAGGGAAGAAAACAGATTATGGCACTGAGAAAAGAAGATGGTTCTGTAACAAGAAATAGAGGCAAAATTTTGACAAGAGTGAAAGATTTCTACTCTAAATTATATGAAAGGGATGAAACATGTACTCCAGACATCATGAAAGGTACCAGTACCAGAGTTCTTCCAGCAGAAGTTGCACATGCAATCAAGAATATGAAGCGGGGAAAAGCTCCAGGAGAAGATGGAATTACTGTAGACATCATACAAGAAGCAAGTGGAGAAATCGAAACAGTACTCGCCCAAATTTTCACTCGATGCCTTAATGAAGGGAAAATTCCTGAGGATTGGAACAACGCTACAATGATCTTGCTACATAAAAAAGGTGACATTGAGGATCTCAGGAACTACAGACCTATCAGCCTCCTATCAGTGGTTTATAAAATCTTCACTAAAGTTCTTCCACACCGCTTGAAGGTGACACTGGACATGGCTCAACCGAGAGAACAAGCTGGATTCAGGAGTGGCTACAGCACAATAGATCATATCCACGTACTGAGAGAACTAATTGAAAGAGCGAGGGAATATGAGCTTCCATTGTGCATGGCTTTTATCGATTATGAAAAAGCCTTTGATTCGGTGAAACCATCAGCAGTTGCAATGGCTCTGAAATCCTGCGGTATTGAAGATGCATACATTAATATTATTAATAACATCTATGAAAATGCAAGTGCAAAGATTCGGCTGTTTGAAAATACAACACACATAAAAATTGGAAAAGGAGTGAGACAAGGTGACACCATATCTCCGAAGCTCTTTAATGCCACATTGGAAAATGTCTTTCAATCACTGAACTGGGAAAACAAAATGATAAAGATTAATGGAGATTATCTAACCCACCTTCGTTTTGCTGATGACGTAGTCATTTTTGCAACTAACCCATCAGAGCTGCAGAGTATGATCCAGGAACTTGCTGACAAGAGTAAAGAAGTGGGATTAAAAATGAACTTTCAGAAGACAAAAGTGATGTACAATGCTTTTACAAGAAATGAAGATTTATCGATTGATGGAGAAAAGCTGGAGATAACAGACACGTACGTTTATCTTGGACAGCAGATATCAAGTGAGGGTCACATTGGTGAAGAAATTAATCGGCGTACAAAACTTGCCTGGAGAGCTTTTGGAAGAAACAGCATAATTTTCAAGAGCAATATGACATTATGTCTTAAAAGAAAAGTGTTTGATCAATGCATCCTTCCAGTGCTTACGTATGGTGCAGAGACGTGGACCTTAGCTAAAAGAGACATACAAAGGCTGCAGACAACTCAAAGCAGCATGGAGAGGTGCATGCTTGGTGTAACCAGGAGAGATAAGAAGAGGATCTCGTGGATCCGAAAAATGACAAGAGTGGAAGACATCATGATCAGAGTTAAATCCCTGAAATGGCAATGGGCTGGACATACTGCCAGAAGGACAGATCATCGATGGACAGCCGAAATTTTAGATTGGATTCCAAGGGACAGGAAAAGACCCAGAAGAAGACCACATGGAAGATGGGTGGATGAAATTCGAAAGTATGCGGGAGTGACATGGAGGAGACTGGCACAAGACAGACCGTTGTGGAGGAAACTTGGGGAGACCTTCGTCCAGCAGTGGATTGATAATGGTTGACAATGATGATGATGATGATATAATACATAAATAACGCAGACACTACAAGCACAATAGAACTCTATTAAATATGTGACAACCATAAATAATATAAGGCCAGCCACCGGGTGCCAATCTTCAGGCGAGGATGCACCCGACGGCTGAGCTTCTGACAGGTTTCATGCAGACGTCCTTTTTTTTTTTTTTTTTTTTTTTTATTGGAGGTTTAACGACTACCGTGAGCTACTCAGTGGGCTATAAGCAGTCGCCCGTCCCTAATTTAGGGCCACTGGTTCCAGGGAAGGGAGAGAGCCAGTGCCGAAAGACAAACAACAACATCCATGCCTCACCGGGATTCGGACCCCTTTGGGACGAATGAGCAGAGGCCATATCTTAGACCACTGCGCCACCGGGGCAGCGCGGACGTCCTGATTTAGCAACCCCGACCGAATAAAAACAAACTGGACATCCCATCCTCCCTACCAGTCAGGAAATATACTTTAAAATCAACTTAAGTAACAAATTTAAACATTCAAAATAGACCTACCTTAACCCTGACTGGTGCCCACGACCGGTAAACATAATTTACCGTGGCCATCCACCTTTAGAGTTCATCATTAGGTTAATGCGTAGGTAAAGGGTGCGTTCAGAATTATATAGAAGACTGTAGTTGTCCTCCCCCACTGTAAAATATACCATGTATGCTAGGAAAGAATGGTTAAATGCTCCGGGGCAACTCCGGAAGCGTTGGATGGCCACGGTAAATTATGTTTACCAGTCGTGGGCACCAGTCAGGGTTAAGGTAGGTCTATTTTGAATGTTTAAATCTGTTACTTAAGTTGATTTTAAAGTATATTTCCTGACAGCTAGGGAGGATGGGATGTCCAGTTTATTTTTATTCGGTCGGGGTTGCTAAATCAGGACGTCCGCATGAAACCTGTCAGAAGCTCAGCCGTCGGGTGCATCCTCCCCTGAAGATTGGCACCCGGTGGCTGACCTTTTATTATTTATGGTTGTCACATATTTAATAGAGTTCTATTGTGCTTGTAGTGCCTGCGTTATTTATGTATTTTATTTCAGGGGACATTGACCCCTGCGGCAGAGCGCGAGGTCACGGCATTGTGTTTCTGCAATTTTATGTTTACTAGGTTTTTACAATTTTATGTTTACTGTGTTTTTGTATTTATATATATATATATATATATATATATATATATATATATATATATATATATATATACACTGAAGAGCAATTGAATTAGAGATACCTGTCTAGTAACGTACAGCACCATCTTTCGCCCTGATGACGCCGGCGATTCGTCTCGGCATGGACTCGACAAGACACCGGAAGCGTTGGGAAGCCATACGGATCCATGACCCCTGAACAAGCTCCCACAGTTCATGAAGATTTGATGGAGGGGGTCAGAGCCTCGAACATCTCTCTCGGTGGCATCCCAGATGTGCTAGATGGGATTGAGGTCAGGTGACCTAGCTAGCCAAGGAAGCGAGGTCACGTCGATGGAGTGTTCATCCAACCATTCGGATACAATTCGGGAGCGATGGCACGGTGCATTGCTTGTTGCAGGATGAGGCCCCCAGTGGGATGTTGAAGACGAACAAACGGGAGCAAATGGTCATCCAGGATATCCCGGTAACGTTGACCTGTGAGGGACGATGTCACATGTACCAGGGGTCCCATTTCAGTCCACGTAAATAGTCCCCAGACGAGAATGCCACCCCCACCAGCTTGAAGAGTACCCTGTTGGCAAGAAGGATCCATCGCTTCATGTGGTTTGCGCCGTACTCGTATCCTGCCATCCGCATGTACCAACGTGAATCTCGACTCATCAGTCCAGGCAACAATTTTCCACATGTCTAGGGTCCAGTGGCGATGTTCCCGCGCCCATGCTAATCTTTGCACCCTGTGATGTGCGGTCAGCAACGGTACCCTCTTGGGACTATGGCTCCTGTACCCCATAGCGAGGAGATGGTTCTGGAAGGTGTGGCTGCTTACACGTTTTTGTGCACCAGCGTTAAATTGCCGAGTGATTTCTTGCACTGTGGCCCGTCTATCCGCTGTTACAATGCGAGCTGGCCGACGATGAACCCGCTCATCCACGGCAGTTGGCCCTTGCAGGGATGATTTTACCGGATTCTATGTACTCACGGTGCACCCGTGAAAATCCCAGTGCTTGCACGACTTCCGAGATGGAGTGACCCGTTCGTCGGGCCCCGACAATTTTCCCACGATCAAATGCGTTTAGATCCTTCGTCTTACCCATACTGCGTGCGACTCTTACTGATTTCCGTCGCATCACTCCTGATATTGTCGGATCGCTGCATACGTCATGTCGTTTCCAGGGGCACGTCAAGCGGGGGTTCAACGGGTGCTAAGCACCCGGGCGCCAGATTCCGGGGGCGGAAGGACCCACAATCAATTTTTTCTGTTGATAAATTAATATCAGTGACGTGGGAGAAGTTATGAAAACGTTATACTGTGAGAAATCGTAATGCTAAGTGGAACGTTTACTTTTTTAGTAAAAATAACTCGTTTATAATTTAACATAAAACGTCTTGAAATCAGAGAATAAATTTTACTGTTTTGTTCAGTAACAGACACCGCGGACAAAGGATTGAAAATTCTTTTTCTAATTTTTTTTTAAATCTTGAAGATTTCAACATTCGTGAATGCGTGGCAGCGCTATGACAAATGGGACCAATATATGTAGGAAAAACACAATGGACTTCAAAAAGCATAATTTGTCGACTTAAGACCCTCACGCATTTTAAGTACTTTGAGCGGCTCATAGTTTAAATTTGGTGGTAAATGACGACGAAAAAATGTCGCTACAGATTGTGAACATTTTCAGCATTGTTCAAGAAATATATGCTTACTTTTCTGAATTACCTTATTGTTGGCAAATTTTCAAGAAAGATCTTCCAGCGCTGACCGTAAAAAAGGGTGGAAAAATATTATAGGATCGATGCAATACAGGTAACGAGCAATGGGGTACAATTTCGATGTATTCCACGATATTAGATATTTTGGTTAGAACAGTTAAAGAGACGCCCGTCATGTTTAATATTACATGTATATATATCATCATCCCCCTCAACCATTATCAATTTTCTGCTGGATGAAGGTCTCCCCAAGTTTCTTTCACAACGGTCTGTCTTGGACCAGTGTCCTCCATCTCACTTCCGCATGCTTTCGAATTTCATCCACCCATCTCCCACGTGGTCTTCTTTTGGGTCTTTTCGTGTCCCTTGGTATCCAGTCTAAAATTTCGGTTGTCCATCGATGGTCTGTTCTCTTGGCAATATGTCCAGCCCATTACCATTTCAGGGATTTTACTCTGATCTATTATCATTTTCCTTGTCTTCCACTATTATCATTTTTCTTACCCACGGGTTCCCAATCTTATCTTGCTTAGTTATATATACTGTGTGTGTGTGTGTGTGTATCGAGAAGCTGTAATATGTTTATCATCGTACATGACGAAACTTTTTTTTACCGGTAATGCAGACTTTTGTGTAAATTGACAGAAAGAGAGAGAGAGAGAGGAAGCTGACTTCTTGAATTATTCGTAGCGTCATCTGAACTAGAGTTTTACATATTTTCTTCAGTTTTATATGAGACAGTAGTGTTTTATGGAAAATCTCAATTAGAAAATAATGTTGCTTAAGATATTTATTTCACGTAAAAATGAATAAAAACTGAAAAATATTCTCGTACAAGGGGGCGGCAAATGCTCTTGGCGCGCCCCTGGTCGTTTCCGTTTACAGGACCGCCCACAGCACCACATTTGCATAACGCCAGCTGTCTCTAATTCAATTGCTCTTCAGTGTATATGTACTACTTAGCATCTATTTACTTTTGGTTCTATTCTTCTATTCTAAATGATCTACCTAAATAACTGGGGTTGCCAATGTTTACGCATGACAAAAACACACACCACGTGCTCTACTCAGGGTTTCAAACATCATTAATCAGGCACATGCAATAAAACAGGGGAAGGAAAAATAACTTATCTGGATTTGGCATACTCCAGTCCTGACTTCTTGCGTTTCATCTCCGGAATTAATCTTTTTACTTAGACGACTTTTTCAGGAGAACATACATCGTCTATATCCGTGTTCCGGCACATGGCTTTTCTGATCACACGCCTCAGCTCTAAGGGGATTGTTCACCTCCGACTGCTAACAGCCAACTGACCTCTTCTGGACCAACTCACCCTCTGACCTTTGGGGCATCTCAAGAATCTCCCTTTCCTTTCACCCGGTTCGCGGAAGCCAGAACAACAGCCAAGGTCACGCGGTTCGCTCCCTTCCTTCTAGACAAACCGAGCACTTTCCAATCCCCTGTGCAGCCCCCCTAGGACTTCCCTGGGACCTGACGTGGCGGAGTTGCACCGTGCCTCAAGGGGTGATATGTTCTAGCAACGCACTAAACATACTTCTCACGTGCATGTTGTGCGAAAATTTATATTAAATATTTTTGCATCCAACAACGTTAAGCCGACGGGCCCCGGATACTTGCCCCCAGGTAATAAAATTAAGGGCGTCTCTTTCTCCCCCTTTCTACCTAGCTTCCGTGTAACTTTCCTGGCAGGCACTCAAGCCCAAACTTCTAGTTTCCTACTTCTAAGGGTTGTTTAAAAGACCTGGAGGGTCACACACTCCCTTCCTAAAATACTCTACGTAAATCTCAAATCGGCAATGAAGCAGCAATAAGCCTGCCGGCGTAGTTCATTTAGGAGAACAGCCGCTCCGGAATAGGAAGATGTGGGTTCGAAAGCCATCACCAGCGAAGAAATGTAGCATGGTAGTTAAACTACGAAACAAAGAAAAAAGATTTGAACATTTAAATTCCAAGAAAATTTTCAACATGTTAAAAGCTTATGCCTCCATACTGTGAAATAATTTGCGGTGGCGCATTTCCAATTTCAGCAGCATCAGTCTTTTCGGCGCCGGGGGGGTCGACTTCTCCTCTGTCTCCTCCCTCCATATTGCTAAGCCTCCGACGTGATAGAAAAAAAAAAAAAAAAAGGCGTCACCCATGATTTCAGAATTCATAATAGTATTCTTTTCAGCAGTGAGCCCGCAATATCACTTAAATTTCATTTTGAAGTATTTTAATTCCAATAAAAAGACACGGAATGACTATCGCTCTATGAATACCACATACAAAAAAAAAAAAAAAAAAAATCATCGGAAATGACACCGAAGACCGCCCTTGAACGCTGTAAAACGATGAAAGGGACAATATGGAAGTAATTATTTGTCGAATCAGAATTGTGGGAATGCACGGGCTCTCAATTCTCGTGGGAAAAGCTAGCCGTTTGTTCCCGTATTGTTCTGTTCGCTTGGCCAGTTAATCAGTCGGCGGGCCGGCCAGCCACCCTTGGGCGCTGTCACTTTGCTTGGCCCGTGGGAAAAATCTATACGCGCTTAACCTCTCCCCAAACCACGTGACTCGTGATGGCAACAGGGCGCGCTCTTCCGTGTCCGAAGGATTAACCTTTCACGGGACAAGCAAAGAGACACTTGCCCTGCAACTATGCCTCCTTAAGTTACGAGATGACAGGCTGCAGGAGAAAATGCAATAAAAGCATTAAGTGGGAAATTTCAATTCTCTCTTCCTCCCCCTCAGCAAAACTAACAAACGATTTCATATCACCAGTTAAAACACGGATATGCTACATTTCATCGACACCCCGGAACAACTTTTTCCCCTTTATTTTTTGCGCGGAATAAATAGGTCACGAAAAGCAGTGCATTGTATACATATCCCAAACTTTTCAATGCCACATTGCAAAATATGCCTTTCAATCATTGAACTGCTAAAACAAGGGGATAAAGATTAATGGAGATTATTTAACTCACCTCCGTTTTGCGGATGATATAATCATTTTTGCAACTACCCCTTCAGAACTACAGAGTATGATCCAGGAACTTGCTGACAAGAGTAAAGTGGGATTAAAAATGACCTTTCAGAAAACAAAACTGATGTACAATGCTTTAGAAGAACGGAAGATTTTGCAATTGATGGGGAAAAGCTCGAGGTAACCGGATACCATTTACCTTGGACAACAGATATAAAGCAAGAGTCACATTGATGAAGAAATTAATCAGCATATAAAACTTTGCTCGAGAGCTTTCGGAAGAAACAGTACAATCTTCAAGAGCAATATGTCATTGTCTTAAAAGAAAAGCGTTTAATCAATGCATCCATTCAGTGCTTACATATGCAGTGGAGACATGGACCTTAACTAAAAAAAGAGGTGACGAACATTTGCTCAACGGCAAGTTGCCAACCGGACATTTGCCCACCCGGACACTTGCCCACTGGACACGAGCCCACTGAACTTAGCACAGTAACATTAGGGATAATCCCTAATGTTAATCCTTTTTTTTTTTTTTGTTTTTTTTTTTTTCAAAATCAACCCTTTAGAAGTTTTTAAGATAGAAAAAATATTGACTAAGGGAAATCTTAAGTAATACAAATTCTGACTTGAAGCACTTTTAAGTAAGAAAATATTTGTCTGAAGTAATTTTTCAATGTCTAAGCATTGACATCTGACTAATCGTCCGTCCGAAATTGAATCCTGGGGAGGCTTGAGTTATGAGCTTTTGAATTACGACACTAGCTTTCTACCTTCCTTGGAAACAGTGGAATAAATCAGGGTCTGCTTATTTCCCTTGTAGTGGTTCACTACGGATCTCTTAAATCTTAAATGAACGGCAAAGTTCAAACGCTCTGTCCCATTGAGTCCCCAGTTTTAGATTTTTGTCATCTTAGACAGTTTAAGTTCTCTCAGAAAACTATGCTTTTGTAAGCTTGAGTTTGCGTTCAAAGTTCAAAACCAGAATTTAGTTTAATCTACCAAGCAAAGTGATTTCATGTCATATGAGGTTTTCCACAAAGCGTAAAAACACTTTTCGTTCACTGGAGAGAGCGTAAAAACACTCTTCTTTCATGTTTTAATTTAAACCTCGAGGAATTAGTATCTAACTATGAAAAGGAAGTTCTAAAGATTTAGGGGCATTTACACTAAAATCCTACAATGACTTTATTTGAAATAGGGAAGAATCGGCCTTAGAGACTAGAATACATCTGAAGATTTTAGATACATTTCTGTTCAAAAGTAAAGTCGAATGGAAAAATATGAGCAATTAAATCGATAGGAAAAGATTGATAGGTTGAATCAGAAAAAAAAAACAAAGAAGTTTCATAAAAATAAACCAAAATTTTAAGAATATACAACACTGAATAGAAGGAAAAATATAATAAGTAAAATAAGAGGAATACGATATTTTCACTATGAGAGTTTGGAAACACCTGCTTTTCTTACGAATTAGTAAAACGTGAAATAAAAATGTTTAGAGGAAGTACGGACTTAGTCGCTAGGTCTCCAGAATGAAAGCTTTTTCTGCTGAGACAATGAATAAAAAATACGATAATGAAAACCTAATTGAAACGAAAGAAAAGGTCAATGAAACTAAACGTCTAAAGAAAAAAATGCAGCAGGCACAAAAGTTAAAAATGATGGGACAGATACGGGAGAACTGGACATTTAGTGAAAGAAATATACGCGAAGTTTTGAAACATCTCAATTTAAAGCTAACTAAATGAGGGAAAGGAATGAGATTAGGGGAGTTCTTACTGAGTTTGTTGAGGCCAGGAAACAATAAAAATTTAGTTATACATGAAATAAAGTAAAAAAAAAAAATAGCTCGTTTAAGAATATGATTTTTGGTGAAAGTATGAAATTTTAGTTGAAATGTCATGACCAGCATTTCGAAATGAAATAGATTGAGTCGATATGTATGAAAAAGAAGTAAGAATTTCTTTATTTTCGCTATGGGGGTGGGGAATAACTGCTTTTCTGGTGAGTTAGTAAAACGTTAAAAAAAATAATGTTTATGGGAAGAACGGAATCACTAGCTTTGCCTCTAGAATGAATGTTTTTTCGGACGAGACAGAAAAATATAGAGCCCAAAGAATACAAATTTTATCGTAAGAAAAAAGGTTTTAGATTGTATGTCTTGACAATGAATGCTTTCTTGTTGGAACATGCCCCGAAAAGTATAGCAAACTAGGAAAGAATAAAAAATGCATATTTGACTACATGCAAGCTTTGAGGGATATTTTTCAGCAAGTTTGAAAATAAGCTATATAAGGAAACAAAAATCTGATGATTTGCTGCATCTAAAAATAATCGTTTTGTTGAAATGAAATGAAAAAAAAGAGTCTAAATAAAAGGAGTCACAAGTTTGACCAAGTAAGAAAAAAATTACTGACATACTGAAAAGTTTTACGAAATTTCAAAAAAAAAAGATGGAGTAAAATAGCGAAATTGGGAAGCTATAATGATATGCGAAATAAAGTAAGAAAATATTGTTTCATCAGAATTTTAACTGTGAAAGACCTGTAGAGTTCTTGAACACACGAAAAAATTACGAGAAAATAATATTGCTAAGGCGAAAGACTCAGAATTCAATTAACATGTCTACATTTCCGCTTGATTTCCCAAAAAATTTGTGAAAGTCCAATAGTTACTGCGAACAGGAACGAAATCGTTTCTAAAGAAGCATTTCCTCGTCTCATGGTCTGCAATAAAATTAAATGTAGGAAAAAGAAAAGTTCCCAAGAAAATTCATTACATCTACACGAAAGAACTCCCTCAAAACATACAAAAAATATAAAAAATACATGATGAAATAACGTAAAAGTAATTAAAAAAAATAGAGTGAATACGTAGTACACGAGACCACCTGACCAAATTTTGAAACCAAATCATCGTGAGTTAGAACCTCGCTAAGACCATCAGAGCATTTTTATTCCATTGGAAAGAAAATTCCCCAGCATCGTTACGTAAAAATTTCCTTTGGGGGAAAAATAACATCGAAGAGGGGGAAAATCCCGCTTGAAAACCACTGGAATAAATACAAAAAATCCCAACGGACCCCACTCGGTTGTTGCCATCCCTCAAAATCAAAGATCCATCGAAAGTTCCAAGAAGCACCGCTAGGGGGCAGCACATCGAGTTGACATCCCCCTATATTCACCCCCTTTCCCTCTAGGTCGTTGCGATCCCTCAAAATCAAAGATCCATCGAAAGTTCCAAGAAGCACCGCTAGGGGGCAGCACATCATGGGGACGATCACGTGACAAAAATTCTGACAAGTGAACAGCTGGGACAGCCACGTGGGCAGCCGGGGACAGCCAATGTTAAGCCTATGGAGGGCTGTCCCTAGGGCAGAATGCCCCCTTTTCCTCTGTCGTCCCACACGGGCGCCGATGTCTCGGTACGATAAACCGCTGTCGCGATAAGCCACTATTCGTCCTCTGTCGAACTCCGAAACGTGCTGGAATGACTGCAGTATTCTGCGACGAGGCATCAGGAAGCTTCCCACGCACAGGTCCGGCAGCACAACACACTTCCACAACTTACAACCCCGCCTTCTGTGCACCCTTCTTATAGTGCTTCTCGGTGGCGTGCCGGGCGCACATGATTTGCATATGCCCTGCAATGCTAATCGTTTGCATGTCGTCTCGCGTGCGACGCATGCTGCGAATTTCAGGCCAATCGGATGCTTCCTTCTTGGTGTTGCATTTTGGGTGGCCAGCAGGGTATATTATTTTCTAACACGTTAATCCGGTAATCCACTCAAAAAAAAATGTGTGCCGTTGATTTGAATAGCCAAAGTTCGAAATGTTCATGTAGAACACGAAATGGTACAGATTTTTATATTTTTGATACAAAGATCATGAGATACTCAAATCGATAACTACGACATTGAGACACAAGACTCATATCGAGTGTTCGTACTGCTGAAAAAAAAACGCTAAAGCGCGATTGATACCCATCAAACTCGTATACACGGAAGACACGGATCCTGAAAACTGGTGCCCATCAAACTCGTACACGGGAGACACGTATCCAGGAAACTTGTACCCAGCAAATTTGTACACTGGGGACTGGTACCCAGAAAAACTCATACCCGAGAGACTTAAAGATGTTGTTGCGACGTTACGGGGTCGTATACAAACTGCATAAATGGCAATTCAGTATCCCTTCAGCGCAACCAAAGGAATTTAGGACAAATGACCACACACACTTTAGAAGCCGTATGAAAATCGCCCTTCATGGCCACTTCACTAGCAGAACGAAAATATTTTTTGCGTAAATCTGACGTGTACAACAAATATCATTGTCACTTCTAAAATGATAACTGAAGCTGAAACTCAATCTAAATAAATAAAGTTATTCTTATACCAATGCAAAACGTGCTTTGCAGAAATGTATTAAGGGGCAATTATTGCATCAGGCGTTGAACTGTGTTAGAGGTGTTGTTATAATGTACACCTTTTTGTGTCACTGGGAAAAACACATCGTTTTATTCCACACTTTAGCAAACTGCTCATGGGTTATTCCATATCAAATCAACCAATAAAATGGGCATTTCTGACCTGACCCCTTTTGATTTTTATAAAATTTGGTGCTGTTATTGTACTTCACAAAAGAAGTATTCATGCAAAATTTCAAGAGATGTCATTTATATTTTTTCAGAAATTAGCAGTACCTAAAGTTTGGAAGAACATGCAAATTTTCACATATAGGTCAACGTAATTTGGAACGTATCTCCACTTTCACTTGATATGCAGAGCTCCCAGTATGCTCCTTTTAAAGCTCTTTAAAGGGGCTTTAAAATGATAAATAACTCAATTACATGAAATAAAAGAAAATATTTCACGGTCAACGATGAAAACATTTGACCTAGTATTTCTCAAAAATAGATCTCTTTAAAAATTTCAAAACAAAAATAAAGTGTGCCAAGTTTCTTTCTGTGATCATAGTAAAACTAAATAGAGTTCAATTTAGTAGCAATTGATAAAAAGGATACGTTTCTTTCTTAAATCTTTTAAATTTCAGAAAATTTAAAAGATGTTAGGAGCAAAAATATTAACTATGCTATGCTATTTCCACGAAAACCAGAGAAATAGCTGAGAACGCATGTGACGCAGAACGTGCGGGCGTTGCCACTGGCGTCGGCATTAAAATGCGCATTCGAGAAGCAAATCAACTTCCCTTATATGGGCATTGCTGTTCTGTCGGTGGTCGGAACTTTTCCTGGCAACGAATGTACGTCGCTTTCCCGATGCATTTTTGGGCTTTACTACCACTGTGTCGAGTTGGGAAAGTTATTTTACCAACGACCGTAAAGAGTTATATAATTTGTATTTGTAACACTCATTTTCATTCCGAAAGAGAACATTCGTGTCTGCAGCTAAAGATATGGAAACAGAATAAGCGAAATGGCAAAGAAATGAAGCTTTTTAGCATCTAATGGAAAGACGATTAACGTTGTTTATAAAGATGTATTAAACTTCGAACAGATTCTTCCTACGGCATTCACGTATTCCAAAGGTATTAATACCGTGCTGCTAACACTATTTACATGAATACCTAAGTATAGTGTAAAAAAATTCTGGAATTCAAGCGCCATATTCCGCGATTCCTTTTGTGAATTAAAGAGGCATATTCCTGATACAATCTTTTCCGTGAAATAACGGGAAAAAATCTCAAGTTCACGTATTCTTCGTACGCCACGAAAACCCTGAATTTTCAAAAAACTTTCCGCAATTGCTTTGGTATAGTAACGGATATTTTGCCGTTTTAAAGAAGAGTTCACGGAAATTCTAAATTTCCAGAAACCTTTCCGCAATTCCTTCCGTATATTAACGGAAAAATTATATTCTATTCTCACTTTTCCCGTGTCCATTTGACAAAAAATTCCGGTAATAGGTGCGACTCATATAATACTTGAGGTTTGATTAAACAATTAAATTTTTATAGTAGAAACCAAAAATTCGTGCTGGATGATAAGAAAAATGAGAAAACAGGCTGTCAAAGGACGATGAATATCACGATCAGGAACACCAAGGTGTCGGTTACTAAATGATGACATTTATTTACAATTTAAAAGATGTACACCACAGCAAGAGGTTAAAAATCAGTGACAAGATCTTTCGGGGCTTCTAAAGCACCCATCTTCAGGTCGAGTGACACAGAATGATCATATGTAGAGGATTTTAGGAAGGAAGTGTCTGACCCCAGGTCTTAAAACAACTCTTAGAAATAGGAAACTAGGAGATTCGGGCTAGAGCGCCCGATAGGAAAGTGACACGGAAGCCAAGTAGAAAGGAGGAGGAAGACGCCCTTATTTATTACCGGGGGACCAGTACCCGGGTGACACAATGAAACGCGCACATGAACATTTATATACAAGTTGAAAGTAGACCATCATGCCCTGCCAGGGAGGTAGTAACGTGTTGCCAACGGATAATCTGCAATCATGTATTAAAAAATAATAATAATAACTGAACAATGTGAAATTTAGCGTTTTATTCAACATTAGTGATGTGGTCGAACTCGTTCATTAAGTTCAGCCAGGGTTGGGGGACGAGCACAGGGGGATCATCATTACAGCAGATTGAGGCGAATTTGTAGATACATAAGCTTTCTGCAAATAATAAGGCATATTTATTTGGAGCTGTCGCAATAATTGTTGTTTGTGCCCAGTTAGGGTTATATTCAATTTCAAGAACAGTCCTACTTAAAGCAGTTGACAGTAATCCTCGGCGTACAGTGTATTGGTGTTCTGCCATTCTCGTTTTATGCGAAATCAGTTTTGCATCCAAATAGAGAGTATACAACATATACTTTTCTCTGACAGGACCACGGTTCAACTTTGACTGCACCACGAAGGAACACAGCAATGCTATCTAGATTCTCTCAAAGTTATAACATACCGTGTTACGTACAAAAGAATCGGGAGAACCAAGCATTTTTGATAATCGCAAAAACCTTTATCAATTACGTGTAACCGATTTCACAAAGAGAAAACGACCTTCAGTAAAATTTCAGGAATAACGACTATCCATATAAAAGTGAAAAACGTAGATCCTAGGTTCAACTGAACTTAGTGTGCAGTTTTACAGCTAGTTAAGGTGCGAGTTTTTAAACTTAAATGCCGACAGGGCGCGTAATTTGGGCGCCGCCTAATGAAAAACGCCTAGAATGGACTCTTAAGATACACAACCAGTTTTGATAGGACTGAAAATAAAATGTGGAACGGACCGCTGGAACATAGGGGCAACCGGAGCGGTCGCCCAGGGCCCCGCGCCTTCAAGGGGCCCCACAGTTAAGGAAAAACAACATTATTTTCTGAAGAATTTTTTTTTTTCAATAATTTTTGTTGCCAGTTCTTGGGCAAGAGGTTCTTAAAAAGACATTCAGTTTTTCAGTTTTTAATCCCTTCCCCTCATTTTCGAATAGGTTACCACCTTCATATTTTCCGCATTCATGAAATAGCAAATTAAATTTCATCGTTTTGTGGCTCCTACTTTTAGATATTCAACAATTTGTGTGCAAATCACACACTAAAATTTTAAGAAATAAAAAGAACAATACCAAAGTTTGTTTCGAGCGACATATGGAGACCAATTATTTAGTGACTTTAAAAACATTACTAGAAATCTAAAAAAAAAAAAAAAAAAAAATCGATTTTCATATATTACCTAGTGTAAACATTTTAAGTCACTAATTTGTCAGTTACTTCACTTTGCATTGAAAATCAATCACTAAAGCATGTATCGGGGAGAAGACCATATGAATTTATTTCAGAGGGATCCTTATTATATTTCCTTCGCCAAAATATTCGCGACGCAGGTATCTTTTTCTCTTTTGAGGAAGATTTTATAAATGACACATAAACACAACCCCAACCACCCCTCTCTTCCCGGAAAGAAAATCGTAGATTTTAACACTTTTTACTCTCTCTCTCTCTCTCTCTCTCTGTCTCGGAACCAATCCAATGTGATGGTCTATTTATTTATTTTTTTAGCTAAAGGCAAATACTTCTTTGAGATAATAATTTTATCTTTACGATAGTTTTCGTATGTATTCTTTACAGACGACATTTTCAACGTTACGTATTTATTAAAATACGAGACTTATTTTCTAGAGCCCATAATAAAATTTTAATTCGGGCCACGAAATGAAATTTCGCCCCGGACCACGTGAAAGTTCCATCCAGCCCTGATATGTTGATTTAAAACATTCGCGATTTTGACACCTCTCGGTGTGTAAATTCCCCAGAAATTTCCAAAGCAAAACGTTGACTGCGTTACCGAGCCATTTAAGAAGCGCGAGAAATGCACGGTTGACACACAATGGGTTGGTAAATTTATTTTACCATGCTGTGTTAACTCGACAAAAGAAAAGACAAATTCTAACCGCTCTAAACGATGTGACTATACCATTTAGCAGTAGAATATTGGGCATTTGATGTCTTAACTGATAAGCTGCAATGCATTTGTTGAACATGAAAGTGCAAGTTCAGTGATCCAGAACAGAAAAAGTCAGACGCCGCATTCCGAACCTAGAACGAGAGAGATAAGAATGTGTGTGGCCTTTGCACTGTCTTCGGAGAACATCAAATGCGACATCTCAGAGAGAAAGAGCGAGGCTTCCGAAATGCGCAAGATGACCGCGGACCGGGTTCCACGCTCTCCTCTCCTCTCGCCGTTGACCCTCAGATACGGCCGCCAAGCACCAAGTTCAACTTCTCACGTGACCGCAAACCTCACAACCATGGAATATGAAGATGCCTCGTGACGTCACACAAAAACCCCGCGGGCACACACTAGGAGCGGCGGCTACGTCGCAAACACACTTGCCTAATTCCCAACTAATTTAATAGCAACACACTGTGCTTGATTCTTCCCCTGCACTATCTTCCAAAGCGCTAAAGGAAGGAAATTCAATGAAAAGCAATGGAGTTAACTCGGGAATCTCGCTGCGGTATTAAGACAGTAAACATATTCTTTTGCTCTTTTTCCATTCATTCAACCCCGGACATCCATCTTCACGGTAGCAGCTGCATCAGGATCGCATTAACTCTCGTCAACTAAGTTACTCCAGTTCTGTTCTGAGGAACGCACCAGCTTTTTAAAAGGTCACTTAATAATTGATGACGCGGAGAAAATACCTCATTCATTACGTGGAAAAAAAAAAGACAAAGAAAAAGCTGAACTTGTAGTTTCTGTAATACTCGCTAGAATACAGTTTCTTTTGGGCTTCATCCGAACATGACAATCGTCATTACTAGGTCACAGCTGTCACTGAAACAATTACCTGTGTGCCCCCCCCCCTATTCTACCTCTTGAAATGTGGGGACGAAATGCGCAGAAGAAAATAAAAATGACCATGAAGTCTCCGGAATAAGCACATCATTTATTTTTATTTTTTTTGATTGGAGGTTTAACGACCACCGTTAGCAACTCAATGGGCTATAAGCAGTCGCCCGTCCCTAATTTAGGGTCACTGGTTCCAGGGAAGGGAGAGAGCCAGTGCCGTAAGACAAACACAACATCCATGCCTCACCGGGATTCAAACCCGGACCCCGTTCGGACGAATGATCAGAGGCCATCGCTTGACCACTGCGCCACCGGGGCGGCGCACATAATTTTTTTTTTATTTTTTTTTTAGTTGGAGGTTTAACGACCACCGTGAGCAACTCAAATGGGCTATAAGCAGTCGCCCGTCCCTAATTTAGGGTCACTGGTTCCAGGGAAGGGAGAGAGCCAGTGCCGTAAGACAAACACAACATCCATGCCTGACCGGGATTCGAACCCGGACCCCTTACGGACGAATGATCAGAGGCCAACGCCTTAGACCACTGCGCCACCGGGGCGGCACACATTATTTGACTAGATAGAAAAGAAAATCCAGAATCCTGAATATTTACATATAATTGCGTATATTTTAAACGTACACTATTGCGTAAAATATACGAAGTTGTAAAGCGGGTTTTGCCTCCACGGACAAGAAATATCGTTCCCTTTTCAACTGTGATGTTCGCTACTGCCACGCAATGAAAATATTCAACAATAAAAAAAAAATTAAAAACTTGAGCGTGCTTACACATGTGTTTTTTAATTTTTTTCTTCGGAAGACTTTTACCATGAAAGAAAGAAAAAATAAGAAACTATATTTTTTGTCCACATATAAAACATCCCTTGGTATAACGCCACACCCTCGGCATCTACCAAGCGTCAATACACAGTGGTGTGCAAAAACCGTGAATTTTTAAGTTTAACTCTTTTTTAACTAACTAATTTCCATAGTAACTTCATCATTTACATGTCATTAGATGCGAAATTTAATGGAGATTTCAAAATCGTCTTAGTTTTTCCTGTAGCCACTTCTGTTCTTAAGATGCATTACAAAAATCATGACCAAGTCGAAATTATTATGAAAAGGTTCATTTATCCTATACTTAGGTTTACAGCAATAAATCGTTTTGGTAATTCATAAAGAATGAAATAACATTTAAATACAGAAATATAATGAAGCAAAATTATAAAAGGCTGGGCCTTTAACTTAATAATCACAGCTTTGCATCTTGCTGGCTTACTGTGAACAAGGTTTCGTAAAAGATTGGGTTATAAATATAAACAATACGATTCCAAATTTGAATAATATCTTCAATTAGTTGAATTTTGGTTGTTGGCGTCTTTGTTGATATATCATACGACACTTTGAACCACAAATTTCGATCGGGTTTAAGTCTGGTGACTGCGGTGGCCAATCAAGATGAACATTTTTTTCCTAAAACCATTCTTTCACTACTTTTGCACGATGACAGGGGGAGCACTGTCATCTTGAAAGTTAAAATTGCTGTCATAAAGTCGTCTAGATGATGGTAGTATCTTGTTTTCTAATATCCAGATGTATTTCTGGGCATTTACCATACCATCGACAATATGAAGGTTCCCAACGCTATGTGCACACGTGCAGCTCCAAACCATGACCTTCACCGGATGCTTAACAGTAGTCACTAAGCAACTTGGATGGAATTCTTTATGCTTAAATCTCCTTACATCGGCACTACTCTGATTCCCATTAAGACAAAATTTTGACTCATCACTGAAAAGAACATTTTCCCATTGCTTGGTTGTCCGTGAGACACGCTGTTTTGCCAACTAAAGTCTACGCCGTCTCTGATTTGCAGTAAACAGTGGTTTACGCCTGCCTTTGCAGCCACGTAAGTCATAGTGAAGCAACCTCTTCCTCAGAGCAGAGTAGATGTACTGACAGTAACATCAGTCACTTCAGACCATCTTTGAAGCAATTCAGGTGAATTGAGCCTCCTGTCTGACAAGCTTAGCTTTCTGAGCACTCTGTCCTGCCTGGGTTGTAGTGGATTTAGGCCTTTCACTGCGACGTATATTTTTTATATCACCGGTGTCTTTTACTTTCTTCAGTAGCCTAATAACTGTATAGATTCATTACAGCCCACACTTTCAGAGATTTGCCTTGAAGAATATCCCTCTTCATGCAGAACAAATATTTTTACTCTGTCCGCTGTGGACAGTTCCGCAGGTTTAACTATTATTGAGAATGTACATGTTATTATACCCTAATAACAACAAGAAGCGACCACAACAATACTCTCGTAGCAGATCAGATCATGTAGAGGATTTCAGGAAGGGAGTGTTTGACCCCAGGTCTTAGACAACCCTCAGAAATAGGAAGTTAGGAGATTTGGGATAGAGTGCCCGATAGGAAAGTGACACGGAAGCGAGGTAGAAAGGGGAGGGAAGACGACCTTATTTATTACCGGGGTCCAATACCACGGGTCCGAAAGCTTAACGTGCCCATCCGACGCACGGCGGATATTTAGTGGTTCGAGCGTTCGTAAATGCCTGAGATCTAACCTGAGGTTCTCTCCGTGACAGTAACAAACGTTGACCACTAGGCCACCCACGGCCCTGCTCTCGTAGCAGATCAGAACAGATCAGATCATATGTAGAGGATTTTAGGAAGGGAGTGTTTGACCATAGGTCTTTAACAACCCTTAGAAATAGGAAGCTAGGAGATTTGGGCTAGAGTGCCCGATAGGAAACTGACACGGAAGCGAGGTAGAAAGGGGGAGGAAGACGCCCTTATTTATTACCGGGGGGCCAGTACCCGGGGTCCGACGGCTTAACGTGCCCATCCGACGCACGGCGGGTATTTAGTGGTTCGAGCGTTTGTACCTGCCCAGGATCGAACCTGAGATTATCTCCATGGCAGTCACGAACGCTGACCACTAGGCCACCCACGGCCCATTTATATAAGGGTTGACGCAGAGCTGCTTTCGTAGCTCTGCGTCAACCCTTATACACTGAGTGGCCACTTTATTATGACCACTCCCTCAGTACTTCGTTGGGCCACAGTTTGCCTTTAATACTGCGTCGATTCTTCGTGGCATGGACTCCACGAGATGTTGATAGGTGGTTTGTGGAATCTGAGACCATGCTTGATGAATAGCACTTTCCAGGAGTGTGAGATTGCAGGGTTGTGGATCCAGCTGTCTGATGGCTCGTTCAACTTCATCCCATAAATTCTCAATGTGGTTCAGATCTGGAGATTGTGGGGGCCACCTAAGCAAAGTAAACTCACCAGCATGTTCCTGAAACCAATCCTGTACAATACGAGCACTATGGCAGGACGCATTATCTTATTGAAAGTAGCCATCGCCATTGGGATAAACCATCCACATGACAGGATGCACTTGGTCCGCAACGATGTTTAGATATGATGTGCCAGTCAGACGTTGATCAACACGAATTAAAGGGCTCAAAGCATGCCAGGAAAACATTCCCCAAACCATAACGTTGCCTCCACCAGCTTGAAGGGTTGTAGCAATGCATTTGGGGTCCATGCTTTTGTGTTGTTTCCGCCAAATTCTCACTCGGCCATCGACATGGTGCAACTGAAAACGTGAGTCATCGGACCACATAATTTGTTTCCAATTATCGACTGTCCAATCCTTGTGCTCCTGTGCGAACTGGAGACGTTTTCTCTTGTTAACTGCAGACAGCAAAGGTGTTCGAACAGGCCTTCGACTACCATATCCCATCCGATGCAGTGTACGGCGAACAGTGCGTGCAGAGATCATTTGAGGGGATCCTTGATTAAAATGGTCTGTAATTTGCTGCACTGTTGCCCTTCTGTAGTCTGTTACCAGTCTGGACACTCTCCACTCCGCCCGAGCAGTCACTAGTCGATGACGACCACACGTTGCACATAGAGACCCAGTTTTTTGGCTGACAGTCCAATCTTTAAATACTTTAACAACAGCTGCTCTGGAACATTTCACGAATGCGGCGGTTTCGGTGATACTCGCTGCATGGCTCCGAGCTCCTACAATTATCCCACGTTGAAAGCCCGTCAAATCGCATTTTTTACCCATCTAGTCACCCAAAAATCACTTCTACTACTGTCGCAAGCACTAAGCTTTCCCTTTTTATACTAGCCTCGCCCTGTGGCTACAACAGCGTGCAGCCATAGCTCATTTGCTTAAAACTGTCAGGTGGTCATAATAAAGTGGCCACTCAGTGTATAAAGGCTGGAGTAGGATTAGGATAGCATTAGGAAGCAGCCAATCAGGTAAAGGAATGTCTATGATTGGCTGTAACAACTGATACCCAGCTAACGTGAATTCAATGTGTTTGTCAAACCCCATATTTTATGTCATATCTTAAGAACAGAAGTAGCTACAGGAAAAACTAAGACATTTTTGAAATCTCCATTAAATTTCACAGCCAATGACTTGTAAACGATGACATAACTATGAAAATTAGTTAGTTAAAAAACAGAGTTAAACTTAAAAATTCACGGTTTTTGTAGGTGATGCAATACTTTTTCGCACACCACTAACAACACCAACTTGCCTTTCCCAACACAAAACATAAATGACGTGTAGCCACTTGCAATCTGCGTGAGAATTCCCTTCCCGTTTTTTCGGACTGTGTGTGGCAAACCTTAAAGACACTGATTCAATTAGTGTGTTTAAGGTTTGCCACACACAGTCTTTAACATTGAAAAGATCCTTTACAGCAAACTCGCAAGGAGGGCGATATTTCCAACGCACTTGTTAAATAAGATTGTGTTCTGGATATAAATGGATTGAAATCTAAAATGCAAATGAAAATAATCGCGTATTTTAAAGGAAACTAAGGTATGATTTTGTGCAATGCTATTAATTTTCATTACAGTTACTAAACTTTAGTAAAATGATTTTTTATTCATTCCCTTACAAAATTAAAATTTTAATTTTGCCTTCCTGCTATCCAAAGTAAATTTCCGCATTTTATGCATACCAGAAGCTTCCAAATGACACTTCGGACTACACTACACAGCATATAACTGCATTTTTTTCTAATTAGGATTATTACGTTAATGCTAATTATGATTTTCGATTAACCATAATTAACAACATTTGGGTAACTTAAACCCTCTAAGCGGCCGATGGTTTTGTTGTTGTTGTTGGGAATTTATCAACCACCGTGAGCAACTCGATGGTCTAAAAGCAGTCGCCTGTCCCTAATTTAAGGACACTAGTTCCAGGGCGGGGAGAGATCGTGCCGTAAGACGAACACAACATTCATGCCTTACCCGAACCCGAACCCAACCCGGCAGATTAGTCAGAAGCCAGCACTTAAGACATCTGTGCCACCGGGGCAAGGTTAATTAACTCTTCCACGACCGAAGGTGTGATGGCGAAGCGTTAGTCCTCTTGACACGGACATCATGCCACTGGACAGAAACAAGTGGCTCAAACATTTGACAGCTTTCTTAAGTTCGTCACCGTAGCCTTATTTAGCATGTAATCAATCGGAACGGATTAGTGCCATTCCCCTATAAATGACCACTTTGAATAACAAAGCTAAGAAGGAAAGCAACGCTTTCTGATGCGCAGGTTCATTTCGTTCAATCCACGTTCGGCCCACTTCTTAGAGAACGAATATATTTCGTGCTGATTTCAGTCCATTTTGCTAAACCCAGAGTTAAATCGTTCCAGCCAGTTAAAGGGATAAAAATTATTGGTAAATTTGACATAACGCCACACTTGATGTAAAACGCTGCAATGTGATGCTACAATCGGTGGAGGTACATCAAGGTTTGACTGTATATATATATATATATATTTCCTTAAAGCAAAATACTGATGTGTGTATATTTATATGCACAATATAACTACACTGTTGACCAAAACTTAACGACGAGCATGAAATCTGACGATTACACAGCGTCACGGGGCAAAAGAGCTAACAAACATACACTGATGAGTCATTACATTATGACCACCCCCAGCCTAGAGAAATCGGCGTGCCTGGAGACAAAGCGGTGGCGCAGGTGAAGTTCACAGAGTAGTATATACACAATCCAAGGACCGGATTTCGGTTAGTAGAGTGTTCGGAGTTAGAACGGGAAAAGCTGTCGATTTATCGGAGATTGATAAAGGATAAATTGTGATGACACGGCGCCACTGAACTACGATCTCGGAAACGGAGCGGCTTGCTCACGTGTTGCTGTAGGGAGTAAGTATCAAAAGTGGTGCACATATGGCCAAACGACGAACCGTCGTCCAGCCGTGGGTCGCCAGCAGCTCATTGATGCCAGAGGGGAGCGGAGACTGTCCCGCATTGTTCACAGCGACCGCAGAGCCACAGTGTGACAAATCACCCGCAGCTACAACAGTGCTGATCAGGGCAATGTGTCACAGCACAAAGTTCATCGCAGCCTTTTGCGCATGGGCCTGCGTAGCCGAAGACCCAGCCGGGTCCCCATGCTTCCTACACGTCATCCCGAACAACGCATGTAATGGACCGTCGATGATTGGAAGAAAGTGGCCTGGTCTGACGAATCAAGATTCCTGGTGCATCACGTAGATGGCAGAGTGCGGATACGCCAATTACCAAAGGGGACTATGGCACCTGGATCAACTCTTGGGCGGAAACAGGCCGCCGGCGGCGGTGTTATGCTGTGGGCGATGTTTTCTAAGGACACTTTAGGCCACATTATCTTATTAGAGCACAATCCCTGACAGCTGTCAGGTATCTGAACATCGTTGTGGACCAAGTTCACCCATTCATGGCAACTGTGTTCCCTGTTGGTGAAGGCCATTACCAACAGGATAATGCGATATACCACACTGCCAGAATCGTCAAGAAGTGGTTCGAGGAACATGCTGGTGACTTTCTGTTAATACCCTGGCCTCCAAATTCACCTGACATGAACCCAATCGAACATTTGTGGTTCGACTTGGAAAAGCGGGTTCGCGCTAAATCACCACCACCCCGAAATGTACGAGAACTGGAGGATCTGCTGTTGACATTATGGTACCAGATACACTAGGATATGATACCTATCGCCACCACATCAAATCGATGCCTCGGCGAGTGACCACTGTTTTGCGGCCCTACAGCTTATTAGGTATTAGGTATAGGTGATTGCCGATCCGGTGGCGCAGTGGTCTAAGGCGTTGGCCTCTGATCATTCGTCCGTAAGGGGTCCGGGTTCGAATCCCGGTGAGGCATGGATGTTGTGTTTGTCTTACGGCACTGGCTCTCTCCCTTCCCTGGAACCAGTGACCCTAAATTAGGGACGGACGACTGCTTATAGCCCATTGAGTTGCTCACGGTGGTCGTTAAACCTACAAAAAAAAAAAAAAAAGAGCGGTGTGACACATCCAGACATTTCATGATGCGCAGTCCTCATGCAAATTCGATGTCAGCACGTAACAGTTTGCCGAGACAGAGTCGTGTCTCATATGGAGGGGTCGCAAGTGACCTAGTGGTTAGAGCTACAGCCATCCGACTAGATGGCTTTAATTAACGAAAGCGCCAAGTTCATGCTGTACATTCGTCTTCCGTTTCACTGTGATTTCTGTCCTCACTTCGCTGTCTTAAGAACTAAACCGACAAGAATGATAATTCATTTCAACATTTAAATTTTACTGTTTCAACTGGATGCGAACAGGGTTATGAGTGGTGGTTATGCGGAAGTTCTGAAGCGTTCCTGTTAAAAATCTAAATGTACCTCGTGTGAGTAGCCTATCGAAAGTAAATAAAGTTTGATTTCTTTTCACAAAATTCAATTTTATTTCATTTTATTTGCGAAATTAAACTTATATTATTGGTAGGAAATATAAAGAACAATTGATAATGTCACAAGCTAGTTTTCATTCTGCAAGCCGAAATATTCTTTTCCTCAATTCATCAGCAAAATGCTAAATCTTCTCGCCCGAATTCGAGGAAATGTTGATACACTGTAAAAAAAAAAAAAATTCGGAAATTCACGAGCCACTTTCCGTAATTTCTTTCGTGAATTAACGAAGCATGTTTCTCATACATCCTTTTCTGTGAAATGACGGAAAAAACCTTTTAATTTCACGGATTTTTCGTACTCCAGAAAAATTCCACAGACGAAAAATTTCCAGTAATAGGTGAGATTCACGGGAATACTTGGGGGTTTGAATAAGATGGTTCTACCTAAAATCTCTGCCTTATGTTTCCAATGGCAAAACTTCTTTACATATTTTCTTTGCAATTAATGTATTCCCAAGGATGAAAATTTGCACATCGGTAAAACTAACTTTAAGTTACAGCATGGGATACTTAATGCTTGCTAAAACATAACCATAACTATATTAAAAATCTATCATTTTTCTTTGAGTAATGTTCAGACCTGTTAACAGATGGCGCGACCTATACATTGATGATGTCAGTAGACAAACAAATGTTGGAATGCTTAATTAAACTGGAGCGCATTACTCTATTCAAAATATAAAATTACTAACATTTAACAACACAGCATAGAGGGAACAAACATCTCGGGGAAAAAAATTACGAATAGGGGCGAAATCTTCGCTCCGTCCGACTTCCGTTTTCGGAAAATTCCCCTCTATTTTCAAGGTGAAATGCAAATATTTATGAAATAAGAGGATATTTAACAACACTGGGTAGAAGGACATCGCGAGAAAAAAAAATTACAATCAAGGGAGAAATCTTCACTCCTACCGACTTCCGATTTCATTTCATTTATTGCATTTTATTTGTTACAACAGTAATACACAATAGCATGATACATATAAGAAGTAATATATAGTGGTAATAACAGGGAATGAGGAGGGAAAAGGCCATATAAGAATGACTTGATCCTCTTTTCTTAAAGTGACAAAAGTAGCTTTAACAAACAAGACAACAAGCTGACATGCTACTGAAGAGCGGATGAAAATATAACAACGATTTTCAACAATATTATTGCACTATATAGCTTTAATTAATAAATAACACTTTAGTTTTTTTTTTTTTAATAACGTAATATTATTAAGGGATGCAAGATTATAGGGCAACGAATTCCACAATGTAGGACCTGCATAATTGATATGTGTTCTAAAATTCTCTGTTGTAGGGAACACAGGAAGTAATGATTTTTCATTTCTGGTATAATGAGAATGACTATGTGTGTTAAGTAGGATTAAGTCATGACATAAATTATTCTCAATTCTCTTGAACATTAATTTTCCTAAGTTGTAGTCATGTAATTGCTGTATTGATAAAATATAAATATCATTGGATTTAAGTCTGGAATGAAGTAACGTACTAGAATAATAATTACATATAATTTATGCCTATAGAACTAGTGTTGAGATAGAATGAAAATACCAACGTTTACCACAATCAAAGGTTTATTATGCATCAAACTATTCGACTATCAAGCTAAATGTATTAGAAGTTTTCCACATACACCAGAACTCTTCAAGGCTTGTCAACGACATGATGTTGACTCCGTTTCTTTCAAGCACGTGGAAACAACACACCAAAAACCGTGACCGTCAGAACTCTGATGATGTCACAATGATTTGAACGTTTACGCTCCATTCGTCCTGACGATGCTGAGCCAAACGCTCTGTGAAACTATTGTCGACGTATAATAAACTTTTGATTGTGGTAAACGTTGGTATTTTCATTCTATAGAATAATGATTATTTGATAATTTAAGTTCTAAGAGTCTAATAAATTTATTCTGAAGTATCTGTAATCTATTAATATTATATTTAGTAGTCATTTCATTTCATTTCATTTCATTTATTTATTCTTTCAGTTGCCACTACAGCAACTAGGAAAAGGCCGTGAGGTCTGACATAGCCCTCCTCTCCCCAGAATACAAAAAACATAAAGCTTAGCAGAAAAGGCAAGCCAACACATATATGGTAGGTACACGTACTTGCTCACAACCAACACATATAACAATGTGTTCCATCAACAATAGTCTTCATTATATCTAAACAAATAAGTATCATATACACTTCACTACATAATCACATATATATTTATAAATAAACAACAAATAACGTTTGCACCTCACTCTATAATCATACCAACCCACATTTCTTTCATTTAGCCGAAATTGCCTATTGTTTACTAATTATTTCATAAGATATGCCTTTAGTTTTATTTTAAATAAGTTAAAATTATTAATTGATGTTAGTTCTTGGGGCAATTACCCCAGACCGAGATGCAATAATTAAGAAGAGTCGGAATTAATGTATTACATAAGAGAAACATCAGCTGATGGGTCAGATTAGTCAATACACAGCTAATGACTCCAATGTTCCTGGAGATCTTATTGGAAAGGTAGTTTCTGTGGCTATTCGATTTTAAGTCATGTTGAATTAAAATCCCCAGATAATTATGGTAGAGTTCCCCGAAATCCCCCCCGAATCGAGAACCACAAAATGGAAGAATATCCTGAATGAAATACGGGATTACACTATACAATACAAATTTTGAAGATGACAATCCGTTTTTTACGCTTTCCAACCGTAGGTTGAAGAAGCGTATATGCTTCAGCTTTGTCCGTCCGTCGGTCGGCACGATAACTCGCGTAAAAATGGTTCGATTTCGATGACATTTTATTATGTGGTAGGGGACCACCTGGGGACAAACCCTATTGAAAATGGACGAAATGGTGTCAAAGGTCACGGCATAAGAGCAGGATCCATTCCATTGCCCTTATGCGTCACGCAAGTTATTGCGTAAATATGGTTCGATGTCGATGAAATTTTAGTATATTGTAGGAAACCACCTGGGAATGAACCCTATTGAAAATGGGTGAAGTGGGGTCAAAGGTCAGGACATAGGAGCGGGATGCATTCCATTGCCCTTATGCGTCATAACGTGCGTAAAATTGGTTCCATTTCGATGAAATTTTAGTATGTGGTAGGGGACCACCAGGGGACGAACCCTATTGAAAATGAACGAAATGGGGTCAAATGTCAGGACATAGGATCGGGATCCATTCCATCGCCCTTATCCCATACTATTAAGGGGGACGTCAAGTAATTTTTTTTTTTTTTTTTTTTTTTTTTTGATTGGAGGTTTAACGACCACCGTGAGCAACTCAAATGGGCTATAACCAGTCGCCCGTCCCTAATTTAGGGTCACTGGTTCCAGGGAAGGGAGAGAGCCAGTGCCGTAAGACAAACACAACATCCATGCCTCACCGGGATTCGAACCCGGACCCCGTTCGGACGAATGATCAGAGGCCATCGCTTAGACCACTGCGCCACCGGGGCGGCCAATAACTTTTCCTTAGGTGGTGTTGGAACCAGAAAAAAGATGGCGCGACCTGTACTTTAATGACGTCAGTAGACAAACAAATGTTGGATTTCATAATCATGGTTATGTTTTAGAAAATATTAAGTATTCCAAGTTATAAAATGAAGCTATTTTAATCGATGTTCAAATTTTCATCCTTGGGAACGCATTAATTGTGAAGAAAATGTTTACAGACGTTTTTCCATTGGAAGTATAGGAAGCAAAATTACTTGACGTCCACATTAAAGGAGCAATTCTTGTATGTATGTAAATTTTATTTTGAAAACGGCTCTAAGGATTTTGACGAAAGTCGTTAACCTACAGTTTTCTGGCACTAGAAATCGATTTAGCTTGATTTCGACTTTAGGAAAATTCGTTTAGTGCGTTAAATAGCCACCCCGAATTAACACGTTTTTAATGTCATGTTGTCGTCCCATTGATGTTATCCATGCTTAGAAATCTTATAACGTCACAATCTCGCGATTGATATGTTGGCGCGCGGTCACGCCATCTGTCTCATTACGTCACGCGTTGTGTGTGGATCCTATTAAAGTTTAATGACGTCACACTCTTGCGAGCAGATGGTCGCCATTCCCATCAGCCTTATTACGTAACGCGTTGTGTGCGTATGTCCGTCAGCACGATAACTCGCGTAAAAATCGTTCGATTTCGATGAAATTTTAGTATAAGGAAAGGGAACACCTGGGAAGGAACCTTATCGAAAGTGAACGAAATGAGGTCAAAGGTCAGGACATAGGAACGGGATTCATTCCACTGCTCTTATGCGTCCTAACTAACGTAAAAAAGGTTCGATTTCGATTAAATTTTAGTATCTGCTAGGGGACCACCTGAGGATAACCCCTATTGAAAATGGTCGAAATGGGGTCAAAGGTCAGGACATAGGAGCGGAATCACTTCCATCGCCATTATGCGTCATAACTTACGTAAAAATTCTTCGATTTGGATGAAATGTTAGTATGTTGTAGGGGCCTGCCTGGGGACGAACCCTATTGAAAATGAGCGAAATGGGGTGAAAGCTTACGACACAGGAGCGGGATATATTCCATAGACCTTATGCATCATAACTTAAGTAAAAATGCTTCGATTGCGACAAAACTTTATCATGTTATTTCGGAGGTATACTGAACCGGTTCTGTTGAATATCATCGAAATCGGATCAAACGACCGAGATTTATTCACAGGACCGAAATTTATTCCACAGCCATTATCCTCATAACTTGAGTAATGATTTCTGGTATGTTGGAAAGCGTATTAAAATCAATGCATTGAGTTTTACTAACTTGTTTGGTGTAAATATGACAAGGATGGTAAGTCAGATAATATCCGAAAACTTGAAAATTTCGACGGCCTGGAGCGGGAATCGAATCCGCGTCTCCAACCCGGTTAGCATACCCCGGCGCTATCTGGGAGACGCGGGTATTAATATTATATTTCGTAGTCTAGTCATTAATATTATATTTTGTTGGCCTGGAGCGGGAATCGAACTCGCGTCTCCAACCCGGTTAGCATACCCCGGCGCTATCTGGGAGACACGGGTACTAATATTATTAATATTATATTTCGTAGTCTAGTCATTAATATTATATTTTGTTGGCCTGGACCGGGAATCGAACTCGCGTCTCCATACCCGGTTAGCATACCCTGGGAGACGCGGGTTCTATTCCCGTTCCAGGCCGACGAAATTTTCAAGTTTTCGGATATTATCTGACTTATCATCCTTGTCGTATTTACACCAAAAAACGGATTGTCATCTTCAAAATTAGGAAAAATATCCTGCCTGAATATTACAGGGAAAATTTCGTCCCGTCTAAATTCCGTTTTCGAAAAATTTCTCTCCGTTTTCAAGCTAAAATACAAATATTTATGGAATAAAATTATATTAAACAATACTGAGAAGACGGAACACCACGAGAAAAAGAGTATAGGGCCTTCACTCCGTTTAACTTCCGTTTTCGAGTGTTTTGAAATGTGAAATACCGTCCCCAGACGGAAAACGCCCAAAACAAATCACCCCAAATTTCTCTGCAGTTTTGCATCGATCTCGAGAAAGACCCAAATGATGAAGAAAGCAGGATTCCGCGAATCCGCCGAAAAATTTCATGTATGCATCATGCTATAAGATTACTTGTGATGAATTTCTAACTTAGGCAGCAACATCATTCCGACCATGAATGGTACAGTAGTGGTTGGCATACTCGGGCACTATCCGAGAGACCCTGACTTACCATCCATGTCATATTTACACCAAAAAACGGATTCACATCTTCAAAATTTGTATTGTACGGTGTACCCGTATTCCATTCATGATTTATCTGCTCCTCCGGGAAATCACGGGATAGAATTCTAAACCTCCAGATTCGCTGCCGGTTGCTTCGACTAGCGAATCGTGTGATGGTTATATTCAAATTAATCGGGAACTTGAGTCTTGGTCGTTCTAGGTGGTATAGTGGTTAGCATAATCGAGTGCTATCCGGGAGACGCAAGTTCGATTCCCGCTCCAGAACGACGAATTTCCAAGTTTTCAGATATTATCTGACTTACCATCCATGTCATATTTACACCAAAAAACGGATTCACATCTTCAAAATTTGTAACATTCCAACACATCTGACTTGTAGTAGCATAATCTGAGTACAGATTATTCGGCTACATTCAGACACAAAATTTTTGGTCCAGACCGTATATCTATCTATATATGCCCTATTGTTCTCAACTTCTGTTATGAAACACATAAAGCACCTATGCTTAACAATCGTTTTTTTAATGCTCGTTGATAACAGCTACTCGATACAGTGCGTAAAACACACGTAGATAAAACTACTACGATAAAAAATAAACATGAAAATGAATGAACAAGGAAACCACTCAAAGACCATAACGAACTCTTATCAACTAAGTCTTTGACCGTAGGGCAATACCGTTTGACTTGGGCAACTGGGTTTAACGAACCCCAGGACTATCTTTCTATCCGCAGAAGTAACCGATTGCCGAGAGAGAGACAGAGTACCCTCAGCAAAAGTGCTTGAAAATTTTAAAGCCTATAAATAGCAAGTAGAAAATTCAAGAATGCAGGAAAACAAAAGGGAAAGGCCCTTTTCAGGGGAGGAGTTTGACATAAAATTTAAAGTTCAAAGAAAATTAGGGTGAAAAGGAAAATAAAAATGAAATCTCATCAACAAACAATCCCGCGATCTTTGGCTAACCCCTTAGCCCCCATTTTTTTCTTCTTCTTTAGTTTGGGGGTTTAAAGACTACCGTAAGCAACTCGATGGGCCATAAGCAGTCCTCCGTCCCTAATTTAGGGCCATTGGTTCCAGCGAAGGGAGACACACAGTGCCGTAAGACAAACACAACATCCATGCCTCACCAAGATTCGACCCGGGCCCATCTTGGGATATTGGTCAAAAGCAAGCGCTTTTTTCCTTTTTTATAGTGTTGCGAATTCTGCTGAGAGGTTGATTTCTTCTGTTTGAGCCATTTCCGTCTGTAGAAAACTTCGAAATCTTTGAGGCCAAGAAGTTAGTCGAGTTTGGGTAGGTCTTTATAGCAGCACAATGCACTAGATCGAGAGGGAGGGGCAAATCTGCGGCAGGCAGCACCACCCCATGATCCTTTGAACAATACTCATAATAAATAAATACATATATGATTATCATTACTGTCAAATGAAGCAGCTGTTACTAAGGGATATTTTCCAGTTTTGAATGTCGATGATAGCTTACAGATCTTCAGTAAGGGCTGAGGAAGGGGATTTGTTTCGGCTGAATGCGTTTTCGGGGGGAAGTACCCCAAAAGTGAGGTTCCAGTCAGACAGCGAGAAGATGACAGTTCATCTAAGAAGGAGCGCGAAAGGAATCTCCCTGGACGTAACTTGAAGGGAGATTGGTGGACAACTGAACTGAGAGGGTTGAACGTCCACGGCAGCACGCCCGATCACCTCTCCCTGCGGATTAGGAGTACCTGCTGTTTTACCCCCACTCCTTACTAGCGCCGAAGAGAGCAATGAAAACTATTCAAGAGACGTCACGCGGAGACGGCTTGGCGCAAGCCCAGCGTTTGTAAGGATATACGACATCGTTTGGCACGTTTTGAAATCGTCACAGACCCAATGTACACATATCTGGGTAATGACAGAAGTAAACAGTTGGCACTGGCTTTGCGCTGCTTGTATTTTTCTTTTGTTCTTTGCGAGTAAACAGTGGATAAATAGCAAGTGATAATTTGCTGCTTATTATTTTTTTTATTGGAGGTTTAAGGCCACCGTGAGCAATTCAGTGGGTTATAAGCAGCCGCCCGTCCCTAATTTAGGGCCACTGGTTTCACGAAAGGGAGAGGGCCAGCGCCGTAAGACAAACACAACATCCATGCCTCATCGGGATTCGAACCCGGAGCCATCTCGGACGAATGATCAGAAGCCATCGCTTAGACCACTGCGCCACCGGGGGTTTCAAAATTGGCATGCCTATTCGCGAGAATTTTTTTAGATTATCGCCAGTAAAGGGGAGGGGGGGGGCTCTCTCAAAATGGTTCGCCACACTTGTACTAGGTGCATTCCCTTATCTTCGGAAGTCACGAACTGAAAGTATCTCCCGGTTCGTTTTGACCGTTTTAGGTAATACCAGGGCTGACTCCGTCATAGGGTGTGTAGGGCCAAGGACACGAACTTTTTGCGAGGCCTTTGTCCATAAAAACAATTTGATTAAAGATGTATTACAAAATTCACGAGCCCATATGAGGTGTACTAATCTATCGATGAAGATTTTGAATAATGGATAGAGAATCTAATCAATGTCTAATGGGTAGGGCAAGCTTGCATTTATTGCTTCAGAAATGTGAATTTGAAACAAATAATTTCTTTTTTTATTCTTATTGGTAAACTAAATCTTCATTTGCTAAGAACATGAAGTTGCAGGAATTTCATCTGAGATATTCAAATGTTGGATACGGTGAGAATAAGTTTTATTTTCACTATTGTGGTTAGTAAATAAGCCATCACAGGATATAGAACTTGGTTCACGCTCAAAGGTCTGTTCGCTTTCATTGCTTCTAGTCTTTAAAAACTTGAGCAGACCTCCTCTTTGCAAATCTACCATTTATTTTTTTCTCTTCAGCTTTCTTTTCTTTTTTGAGAACCACTTTCGTATTTTCTACCTAGCTCTCGTCTTGTGCTCATTCACAATTATCTAAAGGATTAAAAAATAAAATTTTAATGTATTCAAAGTATATTTTTAATATTATTTGTTTTGTTGGCAGTTCAAATAAACCAGCCAACGCAATATTGATACCGTCCTTGCATTTCGTAGTGCCCTGTTTTTTTTTGTTTTTTTTTTGGTTTTTTTTTTAAACCTCAGATATAATAACTAACTTTCTCGAAATTAAAATAATAATCACTTTGTAATAAATATACAAAATATATCAAAATTATAAATTAAGATAATGAAATCAAGTGAAATCAAGCATTTGCTTGGTTGTGCATGCCATTCATGATTGGATCTAAGGGTGGTCCTGGTTATTACTATACAATCTTAAAGCTTCGTCCCTTTAACACCAAACTTGAAATTTTTACCTTTGTTCTCATCCGCATTAGCACCAGTCAATGCCAGTGCAGAGGAAACTTTTCAAGATCATGTGGAATGCGATAGAAACTGTTCTAAAGTTCTAAGAAATATTGCCGAAGAGTGATTGGGGATTTCACCACTTGGTGGACAGCCGCATTTCCTTCCTTGATAATCCAATGCATAAAGGGTATGTATAACATGGCCAACAAAAGAATAACCACCATTTTTATTCCTATTAATGAAATTCGTATTTAGTATTTATTTGTTTTCATTGCCGTCTAAACACAATCAATATTGTTAGTCGTCTAAACTATACAGTTCAAAGCCACTCTTCTTATTATTCACAAAAGCTGGATAACAGACATTTTTGTAAGATCTTTAGAAGCGCCTTTCACTTCATCTTCGGGCATACACTGAATAATTTATTGAAATAGGAATTATAAGCTTTTCTTCAAATGGTTGTGTGAGTAATACATGATATATACTATTAAGTATGTGATACAATCATTCGGTATATAACTTACGCTCCCGGTAGTTAATGAGGAAGGATGTGTCTCTTCAGTTGCGAGGCGGCGTTTCCATTTGAAGAATGTCCTTGCTTCCAATTCCATTTTTTTGCGAAGGAACAGTAACAATCAATTAGTACAACAACACAATAAGAACTTCAATACCATAAGCGGCTTAGTAATATCATGCAGAAAGAATACTTATCGTGTTTGCATTCATATTTAGTTTTTTTTTTCACTGCCGTCTGAACACGATCAATATTATTAGTCGTCTAAACTACAGTTTAGACGACAAATAATATTGATCGTGTTCAGACGGCAATGAAAAATAAATAAATAAATACTAAATATTAATGGAAACACGATAAGTATTCTGCATGATAGTAAGATATTCGTTATACTACTATGGATGGACAAATTATACAGGGCATACACTGATGAGCCATTACATTATGACCACCCCCAGCCTAGAAAGAAACATGATATAAGTCTACGCCTGCTGGGGGAAGAATTTTGCATAATGGGCAATTGATAATAGGCAGAAAATAATCTTTATGGAAAAAGCTATGCTAAGGAAAAAGAGCTTTTCAAATACGTCACCCGGAAGCAGAGATAGCGAAAATGAACAAAAAAAAAAAAAAAAAAAAAGGAGTTTGACATTTACGCCCCTAGCGGGAAATCTTGGCATTATTTAAAGAGGATAATGCGCCACATCTCTATTTTAGCGAATGACATGAAGTGAAAATGAAATTTCTCAATGGGGTTTGCAGACGCAGAGATACAGCTGGAAACTAAAGTACACAAAAATCAGCAACCGACAGAACTGTGAACTGCAAAATTCCTAGAGAGATGAGAGCGCCTGGAGACCGAACGGTGGCGCAAGTGAAGTTCACAGAGCAGTATATATACAGCCCGAGGACAAGTTTTCAGTTAGCAGTGCGTTCAGAGTCAGAATGGAAAAAGCTGCCGATTTATCGGAGTTTGATAAAGGACAAATTGTGACGGCATGGCGCCTCGGAACTATGATCTCGGAAACGGCGCTTCTTGTTCAGTGTTCACGTGCCGCTGTAGTGAGTACGTATCAAAAGTGGTGCACATATGCCCAAACGACGAACCGTCGTCCAGCCGTGTGCCATTCGCAGCTCATTGATGCCAGAGGGGAGCGGAGACTGTCGCGCATTGTTCACAGAGATCGCAGGGCCACAGTGCGACAAATCACCCGCAGCTACAACAGAGCTGATCAAGGCAATGTGTCACAGCACACAGTTCATCGCAGCCTTCTGCGCATGGGCCTGCGTAGCCAAAGACCCAACCGGGTCCCCATTCTCACGGCACGTCATCGCCAACAACACATGAAATGGGCCCAAGATCGTCGAGATTGGACAGTGGATGAAAGTGGCCTGGTCTGACGAATCAAGATTCCTGGTGCATCATGTAGACGGCAGAGCGCGGATACGCAGATTACCAACGGAGGCTATGGCACCTGGATGCACTGTTGGGAGGAAACAGGCCGTCGGTGTGTTTCCGGGCGATGCTATGCTCTGGGCGATGCTTTCTTGAGAAACTTTAGGCCCCATTATCTCAATAGCACAATCCCTGACATCTGTCAGTATCTGAACACCGTTGCGGACTCAGTTTACCCATTCAGGGCAACTGTGCAAGGAGTGGCTCGAGGAACGTGCTCGTGACTTCTGTTAATGCCCTGGCCTCCAAATTCACCTGACATGAACCCAATCGAACATTTCTGGTTCGACTTGGAAAAGCGGGTACGCGCTAAATCACCACAACCCCTAAATGTACGGGAACTGGAGGGCCTGATGTTGACATCATGGTACCCCAAGATACCTATCGCCACCTCATCGAATCGATGCCTCGCCGAGTGACCGCTGTTTCGCGGCCTCATTAGGTAGGTGGTCATAATGTAATGGCTCGTCGGTGTATAACCTGTCCTGGGCGCTGGTAACAGCAGTAAAAAAGGTTGTTTGGAATGTTCTTTTAACTCTGGTGGAGCAATCTATGTGGTCGCCTGTGCACCAGTTAACACGATGTATATCAAGCGCCAAGTGGTTTGGAGACAGTTCCAGGAAACCAGAACAATAACCAGAAGGCCAGGACAAGGACATCCACGAGCTACAACAAATCAAGACAACCGGTATTTGTCTCTAACAGCTCGCCACCATAAGGAGTTAACACACAGCCAACTCTCGCAGGAGCTCTCCTCTGCTACGAAAACCGGCATATCGAGGCAAACAGTTTACAGAAGACTCCAAGAGAGGTAAGCATGCAAGAAGGCCAATGGTCGGTGTCCCGCTCGCCGTATCGAACAGAAGGGTCCGTCTGAGTAGAGCTCGACAACATCACCCCTGGACTCCCGATCAATGGGGACTGTGTTCTCCTCAGTGATGAGTCGCGGTACAGCCTAGACACGAATTCTGGACGTGTGTACATTTGGAGAAAGGCGGGAAGCCGAAGTTTTCCCTCCAACGTTAAGGAAATTGACCACTATTGTGATGGAAATCTCCTGGTTTGGGCTAGCATCATATTGGATGGACGCACGCTGCTGCACGTGTTTCCAGGAGGCACGAGGTACCCTGACTGCTGCACGCTACGGGGAACTGGGGGAGCACTTGGCACCCAGTTCCTTTTTATGGACGATCACGCCCGTCCCCATAGGACTAGTCTAGTCAACCAATACCTGGAGAGTGAGGATATTCACAGGATGGAGTGGCCCGCGAGATCTTCGGACCTGAACCCTATACAGCATGCTTGGGATGTCCTGGGAAAAGGAATTACAAGCCGGCAGCACATTCCCGGAATAACTCCGACGCGCCTTGGTGGAGGAATGACACTTATTGCCCCAAACTTTCATTCACAGCCATGTTAAACAGCATGAAAGCTCGCTGTTCAGGGTAATCGCACTCCCTATTAGCCCATCGAAATCCGCACCACTTGCTGCATCACTTTTCGACTATCATGCGCATACTTCCTATAGTCATGTGGTGATAGCATTCCCTTTCTGCTGTGTAGTGCTGCGTTATCGATATATGTATGACTGTACCAACTGTCATTAAACTGTGTCGTGTGCATTTTGCGTTATTAACACTTGCAAAACTGTGGTCAAGATTATATATACATGTCAAATCAAACAAAAACAAAAATTCCGGATTCGGAATTTTTTGTAGAAATACGAGGGTTGTACTGAAAGTATTGCAAAAGTGGGCATAACTTTTTTTATTAACTGACAGAGGTCGTTCAACTTGCACATGCTGGTAGAGTAACTCCTCCTCTGTAGTAACCCTTCTTCTTCATTGCAGGTAAATAATGGATTCCAAGCAGAAGCAACGTGCCGTCATTGAGTTCTTGGCGAAGGAAAGGTTCAGGCTGCCCAACATCCACAGAAAGCTACAGAATGTTTACAGAGCTGACACCATTGACAAGAGCAATGTGCACAGATGGATGAAGAAGTTTAAAGAAAAAGAAACCAGCATTGAAGACAAACCACGCTGTGGGAGACCATCATCTGAGACCACTGACACGAATCGACAGCGAATGGATAAATTGATTCGCGCGGAGAGACGAGTCACAATCCGTTAGCTTGTTGCACAACTGGACTGTGGTCACAATGCCATACAGAAGATGGTGGAAGATTTAGGGTATCGGAAAGATACAGAAGATGGTGGAAGATTTAGGGTATCGGAAAGATACAGAAGATGGTGGAAGATTTAGGGTATCGAAAAGATACAGAAGATGGTGGAAGATTTAGGGTATCGAAAAGATACAGAAGATGGTGGTGGAAGACTCATCCCATTTGAAGGAGAGAAATGTGGAAGTCTGCTCTGATCTGCTGGAAGCGTTTGGTAACCACCGGTGACAGGGAATGAAACGTGGCGTATCCTTACAATCCGGAAACAAAGAATCAATCAATGGAATGGCGTCACACCTCTACACCAAGGCCTAAGAAGTTCTTTATTTTTTTTTTTTTTTTTTTTGAAGGTTTAACGACCACCGTGAGCAACTCAATGGGCTATAAGCAGTCTCACGTCCCTAATTTAGGGCCACTGGTTCCAGGAAAGGGAGAAAGCCACTGCCGTAAGACAAACACAACATCCATGCCTCACCGGGATTCGAACCCGGACCCCTTTCAGCCGAATGATCAGAAGTCATCGCTTAGACCACTGCGCCACCGGGGCGGCCCTAAGAAGTTCAAGAGCCAGCGATCAGCACAGAAAGTCAAGGTGACTGTTTTTTGGGATGACAAGAGTGTTATTCTCCTTGATTTTCTGGAACGTGGCCGTACCATGACCAGCAAGCGGTACATTGAGACACTCAAGAAGCTTAGAGAAGCCATAAGGAGGAAGAGACCGAACAAGAATCTGAAAAGGATCCACATTCACCATGACAATGTGAGACCACACACATCTTTGACAACAAATCAGGCGATCAGCAAAGTAGGCTGGTCGGTGGTCCCCCATCCACCGTACAGCCCAGATCTGGCGCCCCCCGACTTCCACCTGTTTGGTTCAATGAACGACAGTTTCCGGGGACAACGATTTGAGGACACAGACGAAGTGAAAGTGGCTGTGAAGAGGTGGGTAAAACAATCCATACCCGAATTTGTTCAAAAAAGATTCGAGAGTTGGGTTAAACGATGGCGCAAATGAATCGTTGGTGGTGGAGACTTTGTTGAGTAGTACCTTTGTATAGAGAAAGAGTTACTCTACCAACATGTGCAATGTCAACGACCTTTGTCAGTTAATAACAAAGTTATGCCCACTTTTGCATTACTTTCGGTACAACCCTTGTAGAGACATTCATGACAAATAGCATGTACACTTCAAATAATTATAAATCAAGAAAACGGAAAACATACGAAAATTATTTATATGGTTACATATATATCTTTCGAATAAAGAATGGTATAAATCCATCTGCTAAAAACGATAATATCGGTAAAATTGCATGAATGCCACCTAAACAAAAAAGAAGTAAGAAATCAGTCTGATTTTTAGAAGCAAGGACTCTGCAATAGGGGAAACAGGAAGGCGGCTGCACCGATGTTGTTTTAAGGGAGGCGCAACATTGTTCCGCCCCACTTAGCGCTAGCCCCTGACCGGATACATCCCTCCCAAGAGATGTCACCGCCTACGTGTCATGCTTCCCGTGAATGTTTATTCGGCAATGCTTTCTTTCGGTGGCAACAAGTTATTTGAGTTGTAGTTTCATTTCACTGACGGTACGAATTTACCACGCGGGGATCCATTTAATTGGAGAATTCTTTCGGATGCAGAACAAATGATGCCTCGGGGAACTTTCAGTACCGAAATTTATTTCGAATACAGGGAAGCGGTGACAAACGAACACGAGGCGGTATCATTTACAGCTACACTTGTTATCCATTAAACCATCGATGTTACAACGCCTCTAAAGTAGAACACAATTCTGCTACTGATATTTTCTCTCTTTTTTTTTTTTTTTCCTTATCATTCCAGTTTATATTTGTCATTAATTTCTTATTTATTTTCTCATATACCAATTGTGCTGCCATCTGGCGAAAAAATTCTCAAAATTAAGATTTAAAAATAAATTAATAACGTTACTTATTTAAAAAATAGCAAAAATTAAGTAATATAATATTCTCTTTCTTTTTTTATTCTGAGCACTGGTTTAACGTTTTTGTGAAAGTATAGACGAACTGGATGGAAGAACCTGCAACCCATTGTGAGGCTGGATGTAATTTTCTTTGTTTTCTCATAAATTCTTACTGAACTAGCTCATAGCCCGTGCCATGCACGGGTGAAAAAGCTGTGACTGAAATTTTTCTAACATGAATCGTACATTAGAAGATTGGTTTGCACGCCATCGCTATTGTCGTTCTCTATTTAAGCGACGTTTTCTTTCAGCTTTATCTTCTTCTATCTTGTACTACAAAGAAAAAAATTCCACGGAACCAATTTTTTTTTTAATTTCCATCACAATGAATCAAAACTATGCCTGCAGTTAAAATTTTACTTGTTCCTTTTTATGAAATAAAATAACGCTGATTTCTTTTTATGAAATTACTCTGCAATTTTATTCCTTTTTATGAAATTACGCTGCAATGCGAAGAAAATGAAATAAAACGCGACATAACACCTACGTAACAAAAAAAACGTCGCAGACAGTTGTTCGAGCACGTGCATGTTTGTCACAGATGAAGTCGTTTGTCTTACTAACTTTATTTTATTTTCCAGTATTTCTCTTTGATTTTACATATCGTGCGACAGCGGTGAGCTTATTTCCGATTTCGGCCACCGGATAAAAGCAGATGGCGCTGCAAGTACTGAATGTCGTCAAAGCGTTAGGGACAGACGTAGCCTATTATACAGGTTTTATATTGTTTTAATTATCAGGAATACGTGGTGAATTTTTTTTTTTCGATTTTTTTTTTTAAGTCATAGTACCAAATATCAAGAAAAGACCTACCAACATCTTCTATGCATCATCAGGTGAGAACTCTTTCGGCGGCGAGGAGGACCTACATCATATTAGGCAATATCTGAAGACTTCGCCTGTTCCGCAACGTGACTGGCTCCACAGGGGTGTTATGGGACTCATTTACGTTAATTTTGTGTGATCGCGTTGCGAGCAGAATCCTGCCTTGAGACGCTAGGTCGGACCCCCAGCCACAAGCTCGATCCAACGACCAGCCATGAGGCCGCCCCAGCCGGACCACCACCGAACTGCTCCAAACCCGAAGCCCGCTTGCGACGTGCCGGGCAAGGCCTGCATGGCTGAGATCGAACAATGTCAAATTACTGCCGTGGCCAGCTCGCAGCCGGTATCTCAACCCAATTGAAAATCTTTGGGAAATTTTGGTTCCAAGTGTTTATGCCTATCACCGGCAATTTTCAAGCGTTAAATATCTGGAAACCGAAATCCTGAACTGTTGGTATAATACTGCCAATACAATTATGCATATTTTAATATACAGTATGCCAGAAAGCATATTTCAACTTATTGTGCGTGAAGGAAAGTCAATTAATTATTAATTGTGTTTACCATTTAAAGTTTCTTCTCTTTTTTTCTTTTTTCCATATAATTGTGGGACAATGTTACATAGTTTGATTTCATAAAGCTAGAATATCATGTTAAGTATATGTTGTCAACAGCGTTTGACGTGTGTATGTTATGTTGCTGGTCATAATACATAATGTTCCTCTAGAAGTATTTGTTATTTTCTGAATGCAACTGTTTTCGTTTACAAAATTATGTTTCCATATATACACTATATGAACAAAAGTCACCCGACATCTAGAAGAGAAACACAACATAGCCCTTATTGACATGCATTAGTACGGTGTCGGTCCACCTTTGGCATTAATGCAAGCACTGACCCTTCGAGACATGCTTTCGACAAGGTTTTGGAACACAGCGATAGGTATACGCTTTCATTCAGTACATAATGCTGCCGCTAACTGTTTCTTAGTAGTAGGCCTTGCTTCCAAACTTCTTATGCGGCGCTCTAATTCATCTCATAGGTGCTCTATGGGATTAAGATCAGGGCTCTGTGTTGGCCAGTCCACACACGATACGGAATTATTGTCAAACACGCCGTAACAGTGCTTGCTTTAATGGTTCGGTGCATTATCCTGCTGGTACCAACAGGGCTCGGTTCCATAGTATTGCCACAGAGTTGGTAGAGCATTATGTCCAGAATATCGAGGTAGACGTGCTGGTTAACAGGTTTGTCTACGATAACCAATGAGCCGGGACCATGCCACGAAAAACACCCCCACACGAATACACTGCCAGCTCCAAACTTGACTGTAGGAACAGTACACTGTGGTTAATAACGTTCCCCCGGGCTGCCGCCATACCCACACACGGCCATCAGACTGACGGATCGTGTATCTGAATTCATCAGTCCATAGGACCCGTTTCCATTGTTCTACGGTCCATTCTTTACACCATACTAAACGATGAGTAGCATTCTGAGTGGAGATGAAAGGCTTATGGGCAGCCGCACAACCACGGTAACCCATGGAATGAAGTTCACTGCGAATGGTACGTGTACATATACATACCGAGGTTCCAGCATTTGTACTCACCTGTACATTAAGGTCTTGTTCAGTACTCGGTCAATTAGCTGTAACGAATCTCCTGAGGCTTAGACGTCTTCTATCACTGATTTTCTTTGATCTGTCGGTACGTTTTGCTGCTTTAGGCACGCCATTTGTTCCGTACATCCAAAACAGTTGACTTGGGTATGTTTAAACGCCTCTCGGTTTCTCTTATGGACAACCCACTAATATAACACCCAACAATCTTTCCTTCTCAAAGTCAGTTCCATCCTGCCGCGACATTTTCACTCAACCTCACAGTGCTATATGATCGTGGTCACACGCTTGTTTTTATACCGTTTGCAGCTGTACCGCGTATCTTAACAACGCAGCTGATCCGTTCATTTGCTTTTGAAGGGGTGTTCGGTGACTTTTGTCAATATAGTGTATATGGGACGGACTGTATTAGGTAGGTGATTTTAATGTTTGGGTTGATCCGTGAACACTCAGATGCCATTTTATTAAAAACACCTGTCCGCGTCACATGAGCATGGTGTTTGTTGCGTGTAAATCAGGAGCACCAGTCAGCACTCGACTGAGGTTCGGAATGGACAAAACGCGTGGTCTGAGCGACTTTAAACGTGTCATGACAGTTAACATCACGCGTGCTGGTTCGAGCATCTCCCAAATGGCCCTGCTCCTGGTCTTTTCCTGCACAAACGTAGAAAGGATTTACAGTGAATGGTCCGACATTCAACAAAAATTTTAACAATCGGCAAACCTGCAGACGGAAGAAAACAGTTGGAGGATGTGAGGGGATCAAAGAAGGCTGGCGATAATCCTGCAAGAGAACAAGCAAATCACTGTGGAATTCAACACTGGTGTGCTGAAGTCATCTCCGAAACCGCCACGCATCGGACACCCTTGTCCCCAATGGGTTACAGCAGCCGACGACCATTCGCCAGTCTTCTTTGACCCCTTTTGATCCACCAGCTGTTTTCGTCCGTAGGATCGCTGAAAGTTTTTGCGTCTCGCATCATTCACAGTAAACTTTTGCTACACGGCAAAAAAAAAAAAAATCTGAAATTCACGAGCCACTTTCTGTGATTCCTTTCGTGAATTAACGAAGCATATTTCTGACACACCCTTTTCCTTGAAATAACGGAAACAAACCTGAATTGCACGGATTTCCCGTACGCCCGGAAAAATTCTGAATTTTCAGAAATATTTCCCCAATTTCTTTTTCATATTGACTGTAAATTGCCGTTTTTGAGATGTCTTAACGGAAAATTCTGAATTTTCAGAATTTAAACCTTTCCGCAATTCCTTTCGTATATTAACGGAAAAACTGTTTCTCACTTTTTTCGTGCCCGTATGACGAAAAACTTCCGGTAATAGGAGAGATTCGCAGGAATACTTGAGGTTTGATTAACTTAAATTTCAATCGCCTCTCGAAGGATGTGATTTTGAAGTTCTACAGCGAAATCGAATATTGTTGATGCATATCGCACGAATTTTGGTTATTGTGGCACAGGATACTTCTCTTGTACACCAGCAATTATAGGCTGCGTTACCGTAAGAAACCGGGTACTTAAATTTTTGTACAGGTACGATGTCTAGTATCAGCCTGTGTAATCCTTAAGAGTCCTCCATACCTCGTGAAAAATAGCTCAAAACCCGCATTTACAGAAAGAAATTACATATATAAAAAAACAATTTAGAAACCCGGTTTTGTTTTGTTTTCCACATGCAGAATAAACATTGAACCATCTTTATGCGTTTCTATATTAGCGTCACTTTGCGGAGTAATATTTTAATTATTATCCCAAAAGTGTAAAATAATGGGCAAATTGATAATTATTTTTAAAAAGTTCTAATTTTGATATCTGCTAGGTTAAAAAGTAGAAAAATAGTTTGATATTTTCTCTCGAAATATAAAAATGTGGGAACACATACGAGTGATATGATATATTGATTTCTCCATCTGCATGATACTATATTTGTTTCAATTTCTCATTCGGCGGAACTGAAACAATACGGGATATGGAGGACTCTTAAGACAAAAGCTATTGTAACTATCAAAAGTAAATATTACATTTAAGAGTTTTGTGAAATACTATAAAACAGTACATTTTACTTTTTCTTAAATATAACTGAAATTAATTGTCAGTTTAAAAAGATCTCAAGTGCCAAAGCATTCTGTTGCTTCAAAAAAAATCACGATGAAAAAAATACTTTATTTGTGATACGTCCTCCTACAGAAAAAAATAAAATGATTGCAAACATATTCAAAAAAATAATAAGCTCAAACAGAAAATAAAATGACTAAATCATCCGCATTAATGACAAAAAAAAATAATAAAAATAATAATCATTGCACAATTAGAGTTTCACCTTGAACGTGAGTGTGATTTCTGAGCCTTTCTGGCTCAGTGGTTAAAACGATCGGTTTCTGTTGAATCAACCCAAACGACGTCGGATCTAGTCCCACCAGCACAAAAGGATTCTCTGGTCTGTAAGGGCTGAAAAATCCCGCGGCTTCGAATTTTGCGAAACTTCTGTCTAAATACGGAAGAACCTGAAACCGACTTTTCTCAAATAAACGGAATTACTAACTACGAAAAATCTGTTAAAATACGGAAGTTAGAAGAAACAGGAGCTTTTCAAAACGGAAATTTCGTTAAAAGACGGACACCTACCGGCAAATTTGCTTCGCGTTATTTTCAAGAATATTCCGTGAATTCACGCCACTTATTTTTTACACTGTACTGTTGTGTGTGAAACGCCCAGGAGTACGGTCGTTTGAGAGATGCGCGAACCGTTACTCTTGGCACTAACTGTAATGCCACGTTCACAGTCGCTCAGATCACTCGTTTTGCCCATTCCGTCCCTCAGTCGAGTGCTAGATGATACTCGACGAGTTGGTCCGCCTGATTTATTCCGCACACTGCACTCATGTGCGGTCTTACGTGCTGGAATGAGACATTTGTATGACAAAGGCAGGTGTACCAAATCGAATCTCATCGATTTAGTACACCTGCATAGCTGCCGACTAAATTTAATGAAAAACCAGAAGACTGGAAGATTTTTTTGACGTTAGTTTGTTATACAACATAAAATGTCCACACCGAGATAAAACTGTATATCTTGTTTCACAATAGTTACACACGAACTTTTATATGCACTTCAACAAACAAGGGGAAGATTAATAAATATGATTTGATTTTGAAACACTCTATCCATACAAGTCAGCAAGAAAATTTGATCAATTTGAATACCTACGCAGAATTTCCCTTTTTTCCTTGCTGCTCTTGATATTTTTTTTTTTTTTTTTTTTTTTCCAATACGTGCCAGGATATCGGACATTTTTTGTTTTTGATTCCTTAAGAAGTACCTGGCCACTTTTGATGTTTTTCTTTTCAAACCCATACAGTTTTTCTTCTGCTTTATTTAACATTATCAGGGACACAGACCTGATAATGTTAAATAAAGCAGAAGAAAACAAATGTTTAATAACGTTATTTCACTGAGATTTTCGATTTCCATAGCACACTCGATGTTTTCCGTCGTCCGTACGGAATCGACGATTTCCATAGCAAACTCGATGTCTTTCGTCGTCCGTAGCGGATCGACGATTTCCACAGCATACTCGACGTTTTCCGTCGTCCGTAGCGGACCGACGATTATCATAGCATACTCGATGTTTTCCGTCGTCCGTAAAGGACCGACGATTATCATAGCATACTCGATGTTTTCCGTCGTCCGTAAAGAACCGACGATTTTGTGACGCACATTATAAAATAACTTTCATTTTTAGTTCCTTTTCCTACGTAAATTTGAGTTTGTTCTCTGTTATAGTTCCAAACTTAACGTGACATCTTTTTTCTCACGAGAATACTGTTGGCAACACATTTGAGGTCAGAGAGAAAGTGACGTATGACTTTTTTTTTTTTTTTTGATTGAGGTTTAACGACCACCGTGAGCAACTCAATAGGCTATAAGCAGTCACCCGTCCCTAATTTAGGGTCACTGGTTCCAGGGAAGGAAGAGAGCCAGTGCCGTAAGACAAACACAACATCCATGCCTTACCGGGATTCGAACCCGGACCCCTTTCGGACGAGGCCATCGCCTTAGACCACTGCGCCACCGGAGCGGCGACGTATAACTTTGATAACAACTATAGATAAAAAGGACGATACGACAATTGCTCATGTGTATGTGTGGGTGTAGACGTTCAATTAGATAAATGCAATCTGATAGCTGCTGTCTTATATTGTGAAGTTCTACTGAAATTCGTGCCGCACCAATAAAAGGTTATAGTAAGTCTGACTTCTGTTTATGTTTCGTCTGGCCGTAAAAGCTTAATTAGGAACTGTTGCATCGTATTCTTATTTATTTCACCATTCCTTAGTCATGGTTTAGACATAACGTAAAACCAATCTTGCTTACGAAAAAGACATTACGTTATATAATTTCCACAGTAACTACCAAGGAGGTTAGAATAGATGGAGTAAGGATGACGTCACAAACTTGAAGTACTTTGAGCAGACGAATTTAATGCGAAAACGTCTCACCAACATGGCGACAAAGACTGTGATTGGCTGCGACTCGTCAAACACGTCTCACCAACATGGCGGCAGAGACTGATTGGCTGCGACTCGTCAAACACGTCTCACCAAAATGGCGGCAGAGCGGCCCTGGGCAGAGGCTGTGATTGACTGTGACGTCATGATCGTGACGTTTCGGTGGCTTCACTTTGATTGCACGACGGGAACGGCTGGCCCTTACTCCATCTATTCTAACCACCTTGGTAACTACGTAAAATCCGCAGTTGTTGGCGCCTGAATCTTTCTTCCTACTGCATGATCTTATTCAGCGTCAAGATCACCACTATGGGCAACTGCACGGAGAATTTACTGTGCCGAAGTCCCGACGATGACGACAAGGCACGGGGGTTCTGCTGCACAATGGCGCAAAATTCCCATCTCTGTTATATATTTTATTTATAGGGTTATTTTTAGTAAAAAAATACAGAAATTTTTAAAAATCCGGAAGAAAAGTTATTCCGGCCGGAAAACCGGAAGACTGCATAAAAAATCGGAAAACTTCCGCAAAATCCGGAAGAGTTGGCAGGTATGCACCTGCTATCTCAGCGTATGTCTGAGTGGGTGAGCGCATCCTATCATACAGAGCGGAGCGAAACAGCAATGCGACTGAATTCCAATAAGGAAACTACTTTCTTACTCTACTACCTCAAAATCACCTCCAAAAGACCCAGCATACTTGTTAAAGCAGTTCCTTTTGTTGTAGGACTTAAAAGACCACTATGGGCAACTCTGAGGGCAATAAGCAGTCGCCCGTCCCAAATTCAGGGCCAATGATTCCAGGGAAGGAACAAAGCCAACGCCATCGGACAAACACATCACCCGTGCTTCATACGGGAAGATTTTGTTTGTTTTCTTGGTGGGAGGGGGGGTTAACGACCAACATGAGCAACTCAATGGGCTATAAGCAGTCGCCCGTCCCTAATTTAGGGTCACTGGTTCTAGGGAAGGGAAGAGCGAGTGCCATAAGACAAACACAACATCCATGCCTCACGGGATTCGAACCCGGACCCATCTCGGACGAATGGCCAAAAGCATTCGCTTTGACCACTGCGCCTCCGGTGCGGCCCGGGACGATTAAAGAAGTTGTTTCGGGAAATGCCTTGGGTATCAGTAAGCAAATACCCGAGAAAATTATGTTCCATTTCTATATTGAATATATTCGAGAGTTTAAGCAAATTTAATTTCATGTCACCGCACACGTAAAATATTAACCTAGATTAGACGGCGAAAAAAAAAAGTTCATGTTATGAATCAGTGCCAGGCCGAATTAAAAGGAGCACCGAAAACGCGCAGAACGTAAGAACTACGCGTTTTTGGTGCTCCTTAATTTAAAAACAAAAACAGACAATCTATCGCCACCTTGATGGCCGTGCGGTCTGAGGCACTAGCTTCTGATTATTCGTCCGAGATGGGCCTGAGTTTGATTCCCCCGGGTGAGGCACAGATGGTGTATTTGTCGATGACGAGGGTTCGTTCCCTGAAAGTAGTGGCTTCAAATTATGGACAAGCGACTGCTTACAGCTCTTCGAGTGTCTCACAGTGGTCTTTACATTCCAAATAAAAAACAAAATAGGTGAACATTCAATTGCAAGGAGATTTTCTTGTAAGCGCACACTAGAAAGCCAAAACATTTTGACTAGCGCGTTTTTTGCATATCGAAACAACTGCAGACGACACGTGTGAAGATCATGAAACGGTAACACATGATACTGAGCTCTGTTAATCAGTGTTATTCTTGTTGTGTAGATGGGAAATGCAGCAGATTTTGACGAAGGCCAAATTGTAATGGCCTGACGACTGGGTCAGAGCATTTCCGAGACAGCAAGGCTTGTATAGGGTGTACGCTGTCAGCCGCGGTTCGTACCTTCAAAAAGTGGTCAGAAGAAGTCAAAACCACGAACCGCCGGCAAGGTGTAGGCTGGCCACGTCTCATCGATGCTGTTCAGGAAAGGGAAGACTATCCCGTATGGTATGAGCCAACAGAAGAGATACTGAGGCGCAACTCGCCGGTAATTTGAAGGCTGGAGATGGGAGTAATGTGTCACAACACACAATACATCGAACCCTGCTGAAAATTGGGCAGCGTAGCCCCAGGCCACTCAGGGTGCCCAAGCTAACCTCGGTTCTTCGTCGAAATGGGCATGCGAGCATCAAAACTGGATCTTGAATGGGCATGCGAGCGTCAAAACTGGATCTTGGAGAAGTGGGCATGCAAGCATCAAAACTGGATCTTGAATGATCGGAAGAAGATCGTCTGGTTCTGATAAAATCTCATTTCCTGTTGCACCATGTGGTACGTGTGCGTTGTTTACTTGGAGAAGTGTTCACACCAGGTTGCACCGTGGAACGAAAACACGCCGGTGGAGGAAGTGTAATGCTTTGGGCAATGTTCTGCTGGGAAACCCTGGGTCCAGTCATTCATGTGCAGGAAACTATGATGTCTACCACCTTCCTAAACACATTGTATACGAGGTACATCCTTTCGTGGCAACGGTATTCCCCTGTAGCAGTGGCCACACTACCCGCATTGTTAGAGAAGAGTCTGCGGGAAATCAGGAAGACTTGCAGGTATTGCCCTGGCCTCCAACATTAAATCCTATCTGCGGCGGCTCAACCCCGTAACTTACAAAAGTTAAACGATCTACTGGTAACGTGGTGGTACCAGATACATATAATATGATTGGGAGGTTTAACGACCACCGTTAGCAACTCAATGGGCTCTAAGCAGTCGCCCGTCCCTAATTTAGGGCCATTGGTTCCAGGGAAGGGAGAGAACCAGTGCCGTAAGACAAACACAACATTCATGCCTCACCGGAAGTAGAACCCGGACCCATCTCGGACGAATAGTCATAAACCAGCGGAGCGGCCGGTACCAGATACCACAAACTTACCTTTAGAAATCTTGTAGCGTCCACCCTCGGCAGGTAAAAGCTGTTTTTGCGACACGTTGAGGACCAGCATCATATTTGGGAGGTGGTCATAATGTTTTGGCTCTTCAGTTTATGTTTCCATACTATAAAACTGCTTAAATAGAAACAACATTACAACCTTTTTTTGTTTTTCGATTGGAGGTTTAACGACCACTATGAGCAACTCAATGGGCTATAAGCAGTCGCCCGTCCCTAATTTAGGGCCACTGGTTCCAGGGAAGGGAGAGAGAGCCAGTGCCGTAAGACAAGCACAACGCCCATGCCTCACCGGGATTCGAACCCGGATCCTTTTGAATACCTACGCAGAATGTTTTTTTTTTTTTCCTTGATGCTCTTTTTTTTTTTTTCCAATACATGCCAGGATATTGGACTTTTTTTGTTTTTTATTCCTTAAGAAGTACTTGGCCACTTTCGATGTTTTTCTTTTCAAACCCATACAGTTTTCTTCTGCTTTATTTAACATTATCAGGGACACAGACCTGCTTCTGAAGTTGAGAAATACTAAGTGGACCTAATTTTTTTTTTTTTTTCTAGTTTTCCCCAAACACCAATAGTAAATGTAATAAGCGCCTACACAGACTGTAGCTCACGGTGGTCTTTAGAACCCATTAACAAGTGTTAAGATCTTAAAAACATGAAAATAAACTTCTTTTTTTTTTTTAATTAGAGGTTTGACGACCACCGTGAGCAACTCAATGGGCTATAAGCAGTCGCCCGTCCCTAATTTAGGGCCACTGGTTCCAGGAAAGGGAGAGAGCCAGTACCGTAAGACAAACACAACACCCATGCCTCACGGGATTCGAACCCGGACCTCTTTATTACAACCTTTACGGCACCTCCGTGGACTTACGCCCGAAGGTAACCCCCCCCTCCATCCCGTCGCTACGCTGTTGGATAGACGTGCTAAAGCTTTTTTTGTGTGTGAAAGGAATAAATATAATATGTGCAAATGTTCCGGGATACAAGAGTTTCAGTACATTTAACACTACGCGCCAAAGCACCACGTCGTGTAGATATACTACGTTTGGCGGTAATAGGGTACGTACGCAAGTTGTGGAATTTCTTGGAATGCTTATCCTGCTCAATCAAACCACTTATGCGTGGTATCCCAGAAGTTCTACAAATCCTAATTAGCCATGCTTCTCAATGCGCACGCTTTGAGAAGAAACGTGGTTTCCATCAATGAACGATCAACAGAAATCCAGGGGGAAGTAACTGATGACGAATATGACCGACAACAAAAGGGGAGTGTCCCAATAAAAAGGGGGGGGGTTGGTGGTCGGCATGTGAAAAAGAGCTGCTAAGTGTGCAGGTAAAGGAAGCTCGAGGGTCAAGGTGATCCAGCCACTCATGGCCAGGTTTTCTGAGAAACGACCACGGGCAAACTTCGATGTTACATCATCTGTACGTAATTAAATAAGTTCCTCAAAATCACACGATAAAAGGAGAAAAAATAAATAAATAAAGCGAGAGAGAATGCGAGGATAACGAACACTGGAAGATCAAAATCACGCTATGAAAACGGTCGTTATTATTTTTTTTTCAATTTATTTATTTAGTCATTTCATTCTAAAGCGAAAATAACTGGAATTCCACCTGGTTTTTCCCTTCCTTCTCCTCTCTCCTATGAAGTCCACAAACGCTGAGCAAAGACCCCAGACAATTACACGAAATAAAGACGCCGCCAACCTTCTGGGAGTAATGAGTGTCCTTTGCCAGAAAAATACTGACAAGGCTACAATATACAGGTAGAACCCCCTTATAACGAGCCCATATTTAGCGAGATCCCAGAATTAACGAGCAAAACAGGATTTGGTATAATGTTAATTCAAAGCTAATTTGATCGCTTTTAAAACGACCAAAATTTATGAAATCCTTGAATTTAACAACAGAGAGAAAATCTAGGATGATCACCTTCAACAAGCGAAGTAACGAAATTTGATGAAATTCCATATTTAACGAGGCAAAGAAAATCGGCCGCCCCGGTGGCGCAGTGATCTAAGCGATGGCTTATGACCATTCGTCCGGAAGGGGTCCGGGTTCAAATCCCGGTGAGGCATGAATGTTGTGTTTGTCTTACGGCACTGGCTCTTTCCCTTCCCTGGACCCAGTGACCCTAAATTAGGGACGAGCGACTGTTTATAGCACATTGAGTTTTTCGCGGAGGTGTTAAACCTCCAACCAAAAAAAAAAAAAAATCAAAGAAAATCTGCTGCGTACTATCTTGGAAAGGAGGAATCGAAATCTTGGCATACAGAACGGAACTGCAACAGCGCAGGGTTATTTTTTTGTGCGAGTGGAAGAAAGTTGATAGAAAGCAAACCAAATGCTCAAAAAATGAATTGGCCGAGAGCCTGTCACCGCCAGCCCCTTCAAGGGTATGCCTTGGAAGTATCTGTTTCTAAACATGTTTCCACATATCTGTTACAGGATTCGCTGTTGTTATGCATTCATGCAAGTCCTTATTTTAATTTAGTTTGTACTAAGGCTAGCTCACGAATACATATACACATACATGACATAAGTAGACACCTGTCGTAATGTAATTTTTGCTATGAGGTGGGTCTTTATTGCATTACATGCTCCAGTTCCCTTTAATATATTTTGCAGGACTTCAGTGAGTATGCGACACCAAACGAGCATGCTTTGATCCAAGGAAACCAAGGAACTAAGAGACTTTCAGAGAGGACGAATCGTGGGGCAACCGGATCTCGGAGCCAGCCAGCGTCAGACTGCTGCAAACCCAAAACTACAAATTCCTCTTGCCACTGTTAATCGAGTGCTAGTGGAATTCCAGAAAGCAAGCACCAGAATCACGTACGGGTCGCCCTGGGCCATCACAGAGGTGTCTTCATAAGCTGTCAAGCTTTCTGTGGAAACCAATCCTCGTAGCAATGCCGCTGAGATTGCAGAACGGAAGTGTGTTCCAGAACTGCTCTGCGGTATCTTCACCGACTTGGCTATCACGGAAGAGCGGCTCGACGTAAATCTTTTATACGAGAAGCAAATATTCGTCGCAGATTAGCATGGGTGACATACATGACTGAGAGACCCTTGCACTTTGGTCATATTCTCTGATGAGTCCTGATTTGCACAATTTTCATACAGTGGCAGGACACGTGGGTGTGGCGATTGCCAAGCCAGAAACACAGCTTGAAGTACCAACAGCCAACTGTGAAACATGGCGGTTTTTCAGACATGATATGGGGAGCCATGTGGATGACTGCTCGTTCAGTCCTCATAGAATGTGAAGACAACATCAATGCACAAAAATACATAACCATCCTTGAGATGGTGCTGCAACTAATATTCTCCAGCGGTCAGGTGTCAAAGGCTACCTCCTTGTTCGTGGAGGATGGTGCTCCATGTCATACAACAAAACGTTCCCAAACATGGCACGAACAAAACGCCACTCACAAACGGTAGTGGCCAAGCCAGAGCCCTGATATAAACGCAACTTAACACCTGTCGGCCATATTGGATGGAAAATTACCTCGGACGCCACAGAAACCAACCAACAACGCACACCTGCTGGCCTTGTTATGTAAATCGTGGGCTCAGATTCCACAGAGCACCACTGCTGATCTCATTTCCACGGAGACTGACAGGGTGAAACCCCTGAGTACTGCAAAGGGTACGACTACCAGATATTAAATCCAGCTACAACTACAGCTCCTTCCATTCCATGAGGACAGAAATTAAATATTAACAAATCAGGTGTCTATTTCCTTATGTCATGTCCGTGTATATATAGACTGAGTGTCCAAATTATTTTGACCAACCGGATCTTTTTTTGCGAAGTAGCTATAGGTGTTGCTGACGCAAGATGTACGAATCGGTATAAAAAGGGAACGCTAAAGGCATGCAGACTAATGAAATGCATTGCGCAAGAAATAATGGATAAAAGCCGTGATCTGACGGATTTTCAACGTGAATTTATCATGGGTGCTCGAAGCATGGGTGCGAAAATCAGCAAAATGGCTGCATTTGTGAAATGTTCGAGACCTGCAGATGTTCAAGTTTACAGAGAGTGGACCACCAGTCAAAAGACAAGGTCTGAGCGTAAGGCGTGTGGTCATCAGCAGCTACTGCATGGATGCTCGAACTGAGCGGAGAGTAGGCATACTTGTTCAGTCAAACAGAAGGGCAACATTTTGTCAAATTACAGACAATATTAATCAGAGACCAAGTCCGATGCCTATCAACAGTTCGCCGCACATTACATCGTATGGGCTACAGAAGCAAACAGCCTGTCCGTAAGTCACAGATATCTGCAGCGAACAAGAAGAAACACCTCCAGATCGCTCACGAACACAAGGATTTGACAGTAAATGAGTAGGAAAAGGTGATGTAGTCCGACGAATTACGTTTAAAACTACACCATCCCCATGCAGATGGAAGAAAGAGGATTTGCAGACAGTAGCACGAAAGCGTGGACCCATCTAACATCGTCACTACTCTTCAAGCGGAAGCAACGTTATGATCTGGGGTATGTTTTCGTGTGAGTGTTTGGGCACTTTGATTCGTGTGGAGCAACGTCTGACCGCTCAAAGGTATTTAAATATCGTTGCTGATCAAGTCCTCCCAGTTATGTTGATGGTTTGTCCCAATAGAGACGGATACTTCCAGAAGGACAGTGCTTTATGTTATAGTGTTCACATTGTATGCGAATGGTTTGAGGAGCCTCACGGAGACTTTTCCATGCTGCACTGGCCTCCTCAATCACCGGATCTCAATCCAATGGAGCATTTGTGTGATGAAGTCGAAAGGAGCATCAGACAAATGGATCCGCTACCCTCAAATCTTCAAGAACTGGAGAGTACAATTCATCGCATCTGGGCCAATATACCTCGTGCCACTTACCGACATTTAATAGAGTCCATATCAAGACGAATTCAAACGATATTAAGGGCAAAAGGTGACCCAACAACGTCTTAACCACGAGGTCATAATAATTTGAACATTCGGTGTATATATATTATATATACTGAGGAACCTCGGTTATACGCAAATCTGCGCTAGTCTCGACTCCCGAATTTTAATGTAATGTAGTTTCCATGGCTTTTTCAATTCTGTTATACGTAATTAATTTATACACTTTTTGCGATTATACGTTAAATTTTGAATTACAGGTTATCAGAAATACATGGTTCTTTTGATTCTTTTATACGTAACGCGGTATGTTAAAACTTTGAGATTAGTTAATAATTTCCTGGCTCATACTCTGCAGCTCTGTGGGAATACTTGCAAAAATTACTGTCATTTCTTTTTTCTTTGCAAAACGTAAGCTACATGAAACCAACGTAAATTCGTTTTCCTTCATTAAGGACTCGGTTGAGCATACGATTTGAAACTGCAGCTAGGAATATGGGATTTTATGCGCAATGGGTCATACGGTGTCAAACACAAAACGCTCGTATAGTAGTATCTTCGTAGCCTGAACTAGTTGATACACTAATCCCGGCCACTCACCTTCGAGGGTGAAGTCACCACATACCTAAAAGCTAAAGGTACAGACAGATAGATGAACGGAACGGTGTGCAGCCCAAGAACAGAATCTGGTGACAGAAATAGTCAGACACTAAGACTAGTAGCACAAAGAACCACCAAACAGTTAACTCTCGTTAATCCGGACAACGGAATTCGACATTTTCTTTAGCGATGATCAACATTTTATTTTAAGCTCTGTTTCCCTGTTAACACTAAATTTTCTTGTTGAAACTAAAAGCCAGTTTAAATCATTAAGTGGAAAATGCAAAATCTTTGTTAATGTTTGCTTCACCGAACTTCAGTTTATTTTACACATTATATGCCCCCCCCCAAGTTTAAAATTCATAAACAAATTATTGTCCGTAAGTCCTGCTTCTGGTACTGTTATTTTCGTGGTTTAATCATTTTACGGAGCGTCTGAATTTGTAGGAAAGTTATTTATGAAAATGCAGGCAGCTACTTACGTAGGCGAATTTTTGAAATAGAGTCGATCATATACAGTTATATACACTATCTACCAACAAGTAATTGGACACCCCTGCAATCGACGATATCTGCGGTCCTGATACACGTCACGGCCGCCGCCGTTAAATATCGTGTGGGAAACAACAACGCAACCAGTCGCATGCAAGATGCCACGCAGTTCGGAGCTCTCTGATTTCGAGAAAGGTGTAATCGTCGGGTATCACAGAAATGGCCGATCCATACGTGACATATCCAGCGAGTTGAAGTACCCAAAATCAACAGTGGCCTACGTGATTGGCAAGTGGAAGATGAGAGGTGACTGTCGGAATGTGCCCCGACCCGGCAGACCCACAAAACTGGGAGTTAAGAGACCGACGGGTGCTGGCCAGAGAAATTCGGTGGAACCGCACCAAATCGATAGGCCACATCCGCGAGGAGTTTCAACAGGCATCCGGGAGTGTTCTTTCGATGAATACCATCCGTAAGGAAGCCCATCTGCTCGGTTATCATAGACGTGCTGCCGCCCACAAGCCTTTGATCACCAAGTCCAATAGCGCTGCTCGGCTAACGTGGTGCAAAGAACGTCGACAGTGGACCGTTGAACAGTGGAAACAGGTTCTTTGGAGCGACGAATCAAGGTTCACCCTCTACCGTTCGGATGGCAGGGTCTGGGTTTCGCGTCTGCCTGGAGAACGCCTCCTGCCGGAATGTATTGTGCCAACTGTGAAGTTCGGAGGCGGTGGAATTATGCTATGGGGGTGTTTCTCCTGGTATGACATGGAACGCTTGGTCGCAATTCCTGGTAGACTCAACGCCGAGACCTACTGCACCATTTTGGATGGCCATGCGCTTCCTACGTTGTGGCAGTTTTACAGGGTGAACCCATGTTACTTTCAGGATGACAATGCCACCTGTCATGTTGCAAGGTCCACCATGGTTTGGTATGGTGACAATGGGGTTAATCGAATGGACTGGCCTGCGCAGAGCCCGGACCTTAACCTTATCGAGCACCTCTGGGGCGAGTTAGAGCGTCGACTTAAGGGGTGCCCCCACCGTCCGAAATCGGTGAAGGAACTGACCTGTCTTCTCCAAGCCGAGTGGAAGAAAATACCGCTAGCCGTCGTACAACGCCTGGTTGAGAGTATGCCCCGGAGGGTCGCAGCTGTAATCGCCGCTCGTGGAGGCTCCACCAACTATTGAAGATGAATAAACTTCGTTTTCCTTTGCTATCACAGGTGTCCAATTACTTGTTGGTAGATAGTGTATATCTACTCCCAACTGAACCTGCTTAAAAAATTCTAATAGTTTTACATTACTGAGACAGATGTCTGATTATGCACCTTGATGGCACGCATGCAAAACTGTGATGCGTGGGGAAATTTCGTGGTAAAAGGGGAAACTTTAGCAAAGTATGAAGGAGTTTTCATTTTGAATAGTTGGCATTACTGCCAATAATGATAGATTACACGCGTGATTTATATGCTTTCACATAGGGCAGATGTAGGTGCCCGCAGGATGGGTCACTCCATCTCGGAAGTCGTCAACACACTAGGGTTTTCCCGTGCTAGTGTACATGGTGTTTCGGAAATGCGAAAATTCTGGCAAAAGAACAAGCTCTCGGATGAACTGCAGGGTGTACCAGCCTTGACAGCGCGTGGTGTACAACATTTGGGCCGCATTGTTCAAACTCATTGGCGCAAGACAATATTACAAATCATTGCCCTAAGATATGGGGACATCCCAGCCGACAATTTACATCGGTTCATGTCCAGCATGCATCTCAGTGGCAATGGGTATTCCAGCAAGAAAACTGCCCATCCCACATGCCCCACCTGGCTATTGCATGGTTACAAGAGCATTCACGTGAATTTGAAACGCTTCAGTGGCCACTTAGATGCTCGGATTTAAACTCCATCGAACATCTTTGGAATACCGCCGAACAGGCTGGTCGGGCACACGTTCCACCGACTATGAACCTGAGCGAATCATGGACAGTTTTGGGGGAAGCATAGCTGGCGATATCTGCAGAACATTTTCGTAAGCTCATTGAGTCCGTGCCTCGTCGGGTGGCCGTCGTCATTAGGACAAGAGGTGGTCAAACGGGTTGCTATGCAGGTATCTCCAATTCAATGGAACTTCAGTGTATTATATTATATTATAATGAGAGAACCAGCGAGAAAGGGTGTTCGATCCTTCCCGAACTGAAATCCTGGCTACATCACTGCGATTAATCGCCAACTGCAGGAATTACCTAAAATTACCAAAACAGGATGATATTTCATAGGTAAAGTTCTTCAAAATCGCTTGCTTCCAACATCTAAAAGACTGCAGCAACCTTTCTTCCATTCCTAATGTCATTCCGCAATGAAGAACAAAATTGCCACCTAATAATTCGTACTGCAACTGGTGAAATTCGATCGACAGCCCATCATTGTAATATGGAAATACTTAACCTACATATCAGGTGAAAGTTTATTGAACTGAAGTAGTATGCTGTTAGGAACCCCGAGAGGTATAATAAAACAACAAGGACAAAAAAAAAAAAAAAGCGTTATCTGCAAATGAATGAAAAACCAACCCAGCCGTGCGCGTGACAATGAAAAGTTACCTCTGCTTCTGACAGAGCAGAAAACGCCGTTACTGTTTGGTTCTAGGTTTTCGAGGGTGTGAAGAGCTTCTTCCGCTTGGCAAGTAGTAAACCGGCAACACATAACGGGAGGGCAAAGGCTAACACGAGAAATTCGAAGCGCGTGTGGTCCAAGGCCAGTTGAAGTCAGCACTGAGAGGAAAAAAGTACAAACAACAACAAAAATCTCGCTCCGATGGCGAGTAGACGGAATGTGAAGATACCGTGGGAAAGTATTCAGCAGCAAGTAATTATAGTCAGTTGATCCCACTGCGTATCACGTTGGACAGCACTACGCCCACTGGCAATTCACTGTGGCTGATATTTCTCACGCTTTCAGCTACTTTGGTAAAGTAATGATTCTTGCTCAAAAGAAAGAAAGGGGCTCTTACGGAGGGAGATGAACAGGGCTTTCAAGAACGAAACACGGCACCAGACACATCGTAACTCCAACCGTTTCGTATGGGGAAAGTATTTAAAAACAAAAACACTTCATATAAATTAACTTTCAGTTTTATCAATGCCGCGAGCTACACACTATTTCCAAAGTGCAATTAAACATCACTACAAAAAGCAACAGTACAAAAAATTAAAAACTACACTTGAGCTCAAATAGCTTTATCGATCAAACGAAGAAAGAAGCTACGGAGAAAATTCTTTTAGTCAGATGCTAACATTACAATCTTTACTTCTAACCACAGGCGCCGTCAACGCGCATGCTCATTTGCGTAAGCATGACCTGCAGAAATTATCTTTTGGTAACAATTTGTATATTGCAATTAGAACATGGAATGGGATGTTTCTTTCAGTTAAAATCAGCCATAGATTACTAAAAATCAAAATTGACATGATGAAGACACACTTTTGAAATAGTGTATGTTGAATATATTATTTTAATATCAAAAAATTCTGCAATACAGTGGAACCTCCATTAACGGACAACTCCGAACAACGGCAAGTTTTGATTAGTACATACAGAACAGCTGCCGTAGAATTAACATTAACCTCCAAACAACGAAACCTTTTAACAACGGACACCCCACCCCAGTCAGTCCCGAAAGAGATCCAACGGACACCTTACCTTGTCCTTTAGGATTTTACGCACTTCCTCCGGTACTTTGGCGAAAGGTATAAGATAGGAATAAGGAATGCTACTAAATTTTTACGGGTACGGAGAAGTGGCCACCGGAGAACTGGACACATTGCAATTTCAGTGCCATAAAATTGTTCTGCATAAACAAATTATGTGTGGCTATATTCCCCACTACTTGAGCAACTATTGTTCATATTATTATTATTTTTTTAATATTTCATTTTCAGTAAGAAATTTAGACATTTCCATGATTTTCGGAGCTAAGACTAAGCGGAGAACTGGCCACCAGAGAACTGACCACCGGAGAAGTAGCCACCGGAGAACTGGCCACAAAAATTTTAAGGGTCCGTATAAAAATTGCGTTCTGGGCTGCTCCGTGGCCCCAGAATGCAAGATTGGTTATCTGACACACATAAAATGTCCGTAATTTCGTATTTACGATATTTTTCTATAAACTATAACTAAACAAATTCTCCGCGAGTATGAGCAAACCCAGGAAACGTGTCGGGGGGAGGGGGCTTAAAACCTAAAATATAAAGAATTTCTGGTCCGATCGGGAGATTTTCAGCCATTACAAGTCATCGAATTGTCAAATCTGCTGCCACAGGAAACTAGTTGGGGGAGGGGGGGGATACCAAAAGCGTAAAATATCAAGAATTTCTCATTTCTCTTCCGATCGGGAGATCTTCAGCATTTACAAGTTGTAACTCAACAAATTTTCTAAGCGCATGTGCACTCTCTGGAAACCTGTCGGCAAGGGGGGGGGGGTTAATACCAAAAGTGTAAAATATGAAAGATTCCTCGTCCGATCGGGAGATTTTTGGCATTTACAAGCTACAACTCGACACATTGTTTGAAGGCATGTGCCTACTCAGCAAACCTACCTGTGTATGTGACGGGGGGGGGGGGGATACCAAAAGTGTAAAATACGAAGAATTTCTCGTCCGACCGGGAGATTTTCAGTATTTACAAGCTGCAACTCGACAAATTTTCTGTTCTGAGCGCATGTGCCTACACAGCGAACCCGTCTGGGGGAAGGGGTGTAATTTCAAAAGTGTAAAATATGAAGAATTTCTCGTCCGATCGGCAGTTTTTTGGCATTTACAACTGAACACATAATTTGAGCGTATGTGCCTACTCAGCAAACCTGTGTGTATGTGTGAGGGGGGGGGGGCATTTCCAGAGTAGGCACATACGCTCAGATAATGTGTCGAGCTGTAGCTTGTAAATGCTGAAAATCATCTTCGGATGGGTCGAGAAATTCTTCATATTATACACTTTTGGCATCCCCACCCGGTTTGCATAGTAGACACATGCCCTCAGAAAATGTGTCGAGTTGTAAATGCTGAAAAATCTCCCGATCAGACGAGAAATGTTTCATATTTTACAGTTTTGGTAATCCTCCCTAGCACATGCGCTCAGATAATTTGCAGACTTGTAGTTTGAAAACCCTGAAATCTTCTGTTGAAATGTACGTCATAAACATTTTTTCTAAAAAATTACATTAATTATCGCAATTAAGAAAAGACGAAATTACGGAATCTTTATATGACTCAGATCACAAACCTCTGGGGGTCGTGGGCATGAAGCGGTCAAAAACGCAATTTTTATACGACCCCTTAAAATGTTTGTGGCCAGTTCTCCTACACCCAAAATTTTAAGAACGCGATTGTGCCTCCAAACTCAATGAGTTGGATTACGGTGAGTACAATCGCGTGCTTAACTGAAAAGAAAGGAGTTAACGTTTACTTCTACGTGAGGCGAACTCCAGCTCCTGTGTATGTTTCAGTAGCAGCCCGGAGGTGGGGGGGGGGGGCTGGTACGTGAAATGTTTTCTGTTGGCGGCGGTATATCTTTTTTTTTTTTTTTTTTGCCTCCCCGGTGGTGCAGTGGTCTAAGCGATGGCCTCTTGATTATTCGCCCGAAAGGGGTCCGGGTTCAAATCCCGGTGAGGCATGGATGTTGTGTTTGTCTTACGGCACTGGCTCTCTCCCTTCCCTGGAATCAGTGACCCTAAATTAGGGACGGGCGACTGCTTATAGCCCATTGAGTTGCTCACGGTGGTCGTTAAACCTCCAATAAATATATATATATATATATACTTTTCTTTTTTTATTTTTTTTGATTGAAGGTTTAACGACCACCGTGAGCAACTCGATGGGCTATCCCTAATTTAAGACCACTGGTTACAAGAAAGGGACAGAGACAGTGCCGCAAGACAAACACAACATCCATGCCTCACAGGATTAGGACCCGGACCCTTCTCGGACGAATAGTCATAAGCCAGCGCTTAGACCGCTGCGTCACCGGGTAAATCTTTGGCCCTTGTGGTTTCTTTTTTTTTTTTTTTTTTAGTTGAAGATTTAACGACCACCGTGAGCAACTCAATGTGCTATAAGCAGTCGTCTGTCCCTAATTTAGGGCCACTGGTTCCAGGGAAGGTGGGGAGCCAGTGCCGTAAGACAAACAGAACATCCATGCCTCACGGGATTCGAACCCGGACCCATCCAACGCTTAGACCACTGCGCCACAGGGGCTGGCCCTGTGGGTTCTGTTCCTATTTTTTCGGCGTGCGGCTAGCTTGGGAGGTTCCGTTGTTGGGTGGTTAGGCCTTCGTTAACATTGCTAGTCCCTTGCTTTGGTACAAAAGGAGAATAACTGTACAAAGCTGACGCACAAAGAAACCGGTTTCAGAGCCTCCAAAGGTAGAATGCTGAAGGAAACCTAATACAAACAATTTAAAATAAAATCACGGTGTCTTAGAGGATTTTAGGAAAGTGGTGTCTGACCCGTTGTCTCAAACTTCCCTTTAGAAACATCACGCTCGGAGAACGTATTTTTTTTTATTTCTCAGGTCTTTACAAGGCACCCAGGCATCGGGCCTTGTAACACATGAACCTTAATCCTATCTTATCCCTTCCGCCGGTACTTCGGCGGCAGTATAGGTCTCGTGTATATGTTCTCCAGCTTCTGTATATGTTTCAATCGCAACCTGGGGGAGGGGGTTGCTGCTACGTGAAATGTTTTCTGTTGGCAGCGGTATATCTTTGATTGGCCCCTGTGGGTTCTGTTCCTATTTTTTTCGGCGTGCGGCTGAGGTAACTTTTCCTGGTCCGGTCACTACTCGGACCGGGAAAAGTGACCTCCCAACAACGGCCACTTTTTTTCGATCCGAGCAGCAAACGTTATTCGGAGGTTTCACTGTATATCGGTTTACGTTGAATTCAATACACAATCATTTTTCAATAGATCTGCAAAATGCAACAGTTATTGAGTGGTGCGAGGCGCTGGCTACCAATCGTTTGCTCACGATGGGTCCGGCCCTGAATCCCGGATCCCGGGTGAAGCATGGATGGTAGACTTGTTTTACTGCACTGGCTCATCCCCTACCCTGGAACCAGAGGTCTAGAATTAGGAACAGGTGACTGCATATACACCGATGAGCCATTACATCATGGCCACCTACCTACCTAATTAGCTGTAGGAATTCCTTCAGCCCGCAAAACAGCGACCACTCGGCGAGGTGGCGATAGGTATCCTCGGGTATCTGGTACCATAATGTCACAGCAGATCCTCCAGTTCCCGTACATTTCGGGTGGTAGTGATTTAGCACGAATCCGCTTTTCCAAGTCGAACCACAATTGTTCAATTGGGTTCATGTCAGGTGAATTTGGAGGCCAGGGTATTAACAGAAAGTCACCAGCATGTTCCTCGAACTACTACTTGATGATTCTGGCAGTGCGGTATGGCGCAGTATCCTGTTGGTAATGACCATCACCAGCAGGGAACACAGTTGCCATGAATGGGTGAACTTGGTCCGCAACGATGTTCAGATACCTGACAGCTATCAGGGATTGTGCTACTGGAATAATGAGGCCTAAAGTGTCCCAAGAAAACATCACCCACAGCATAACACCGCCACCACCGGCTTGTTTCCGCCCAACAGTGCATCCAGGTGCCATAGCCTCCGTTCGTCATTGGCGTATCCGCGCGCGGCAGTCTACCTGATGCACCAAGAATCTTGATTCATCAGACCAGGCCACTTTCTTCCAATCATCCACGGTCCAATGTCGCTGATCTTGGGCCCAGTTCATGCGTAGTTGGCGATGACGTCCAGTGAGCTTGGGAAACCGACTGGGTCTTCGGCTACGCAGGCTGCGATGAACTGTGTGCTGTGACACATTGGCCTGTTCACCAATGTTCTAGCTGCTGGTGATTTGTCACACTGTGGCCCTACGGTCGATGTAAGCAATGCGCGATAGTCTCCTCTACCCTCTGGCATCAATGAGCTGCGAACGACAACACGGCTGGACGACGGTTCGTAGTTTGGCCATCTGTGCACCACTTTTGATACGTACTCACTACAGCGGCACGTGAACAACCCACAAGCCGCGCCATTTCCGAGATCGTAGATCCGAGGCACCGTGCTATAACAATTTGTCCTTTATCAAACTACGATAAATCGGCAGCTTTTCCCATTCTGGCTCTGAACATTGTACTAACCAAAAGCCGGTCCTCGGGTTGTATATATACTGCTCTATGAACGTCACCTGCGTCACCGTTCGGTCTCCAGGCGCGCTCATTTCTCTAGGCTGGTGGTGGTCATAATGTAATGGCTCATTGGTGTATATTCCAATGAGTTGCTCACGATGGTTTTTAAACCCACAAACAAACAAGAAAGATGACACCGAATTTTCGGGTGTAATAAGCACGTCTTTTGAATCCGTTCTAACGCAAATTAAATTTATCAAAGCTATTCAAAGTCAATGGAACCGGTATGGAAAGCAATAGTATCTGACGGAAGAAAGAAGTTTTCAATCGGGTCTTTAATCCCTCAGATATTGTTGTAAACGGAATCGTGAGCTTACGAACTCTTAGAAACAGAGTTATCGACAAAAATAAGATGTGACTTTACGTCCCTTGGTGGGAAAACCATGCATTATTTTAGGAAGAAAGTATTCACAAAAGGTTTATCCATATGAGCGGTATCGGTCCAAGAAAAAAAAATTTAGTTGAGTTTTCAGGAGCCCAGATTTTGCTGCAAATACATCAGAAGCAGAAATTAACACTTATGACCCCTGGTGGCCAAATCATTCTTTACCAAACATTAGAAATTACGTGAAAAATATTTTCCGTCAGGTTTTGTATGCAATACAGGAAGAATTTTTCAAATCGGAGTTTTAGGAGCAGAAAACGCAATTTACCATTGTGCGCCCTAGCGGAAAGTCTATGATTTACTTCAAAATTTTGAATTTATAGGAAAAACATTTCGCATCGGAAACACTATCCAACAAAGAAGGAATTTTTCAAATCGGACTTTTAAAAGTAGAGATATTGATAAAAATAAGATATACATCTACGCCCCTGGCGTAGAAACCATACATTATTTCAAGAAGAAAATGTTCCTAAAATGTTTGTCGACATGAGTAGTATCGGTCCACAAAAGACTTTTTTCAATCGAGAATTTAGAAGCTCATATTTTGCTGCAAATACATCAGAAGCGGAAATTAAGGTTTACGCCCCTGGTGACCAAACCATTTTTTTACAAAAATTAGAAATTATGTGCAAACGATTTCCCATCAGGAGCTGTATCCGGTGCAGAAAGAATTTTTCAGATCGGAGATTTAGAAACAGAGATATAGGGGAAAACGCAATTTACCTTTACGCCCCCTAGCGGAAAGTCTATGAATTACGTGAAAATTTTGAAATTATATGAAAAACATGTCACACCGAAAATACTATCCAACAAAGAAGGACTTTTTCAAATCGGACTCCTAGAAGTCGAGGTATTGACAAAAATAAGATATACATCTACGCCCCCTGGCGGAGAAACTGTGGAATATTTTAGGAAGAAAATATTCCCAAAAGGATTATCGATGTGAGTGGCATCAGTCCACAAAAAAAAATTTCAATCGATATTTTGAAAGCTCAGATTTTACGGCAAATACATCAGAAGCGAAAATTAACAATTACGCCCCCTGGTGGCCAAAGTATTATTTACCAAAAAATTCGAAATTATATGCAAACGATTGTGTGCATCAGGAGATGTATCCGCTGAAAAAAAAATTTTCAAATCGGAGTTTTAGAAGAAGAGTTATCGGAAAAAATGCAATTTACTTTTACGCCCCCTAGCGGAAAATCTATGCGTAATTTGAAAAAGAAACTATATCCAAAATACTCTTCGACATAAATGGAATCGAAAGATAATTTAAGATTTTTTTCAATGGGATGTTTAGAAGCAAATATGTGGAATAAAACGTATTTTTGAATTCGACATCATCTGCATTTACGACCTCTAGCGGCGAAATTGTACATCGTAAAAAAAACGAAATACAGGATCATCATTCCCATATTTCAAGCTTTCGAATGCAAAAAGAATTTTTCAAATCGGACTAATAGTTGCAGAGATACCGTGGGGACGGACGGACAAACCGATAACATAAGCACGATCTTTTTTTACAAAAGACGTGCTATAAAGAACAACTTTTGCCCGTAATATATATATATACATACATACATACACTGAAGAGCAACTGAATTAGAGACAGCTGGCGTTATGCAAATACGGCGCCGTGGGTGGCCCTGTAAACGGAAACGACATGACATATGCAGCGATCCGACAATATAAGGGGTGATGCGACGGGAATCAGTAAAAGTCGGACGCAGTATGGGTAAGACGAAGTATCAAAGCGTATTTGATCGTGGGCAAATTTTCGGGGCCCGACGAATGGGGTCCCTCCATCTCGGAAGTCGTGCAGGCACGGGGATTTTCACGAGCCACGGTGTCACGGGTGCACCGTGAGTACATCGAATCCGGTAAAACCATCCCTGCAAGGGTCAACTGCCGTGGACAACAGCGTGTGGATGAGCGAGGTCATCGTCGGCTAGCTCGCATTGTAACAGCGGATAGACGGGCCACAGTGCAAGAAATCACTCGGCAATTTAACGCTGGTGCACAAAACCGTGTAAGCAGCCACACCATCCAGAACCATCTCCTCGCTATGAGGTACAGAAGCTATCGTCCCACGAGGGTACCGCTGCTGACCGCACATCACAGGGTGCAAAGATTAGCATGGGCGCTGGAACATCGCCACTGGGCCCTAGACATGTGGAAAAATGTTGCCTGGACTGATGAGTCGAGATTCGCGTTGGTACATGCGGATGGCAAGATACGAGTACGGCGCAAACCACATGAAGCGATGGATTTTTCTTGCCAGCAGGGTACTCTTCAAGCTGGTGGGGGTGGCATTCTCGTCTGGGGACTGTTTACGTGGACTGAAATGGGACCCCTGGTACGTGTGACATCGTCCCTCACAGATCAACGTTACCGGGATATCCTGGACGACCATTTGCTCCTGTTTGGTTTGTGCGTCTTCAACATCCCACTGGGGACCTCATCATGCAACAAGACAATGCACCGTGCCATCGCTCCCGAATTGCATCCGAATGGTTGGATGAACACTACACCGACGTGACCTCGCTTCCTTGGCCAGCTAGGTCACCTGACCTCAATTCCATCTAGCACATCTGGGATGCCATCGAGAGAGATGTTCGAGGCTCTGACCCCCTCCATCAAATCTTCGTGAACTGTGGGAGCTTGTTCAGGGGTCGTGGATCCGTATGGCTTCCCAACGCTTCCGGTGTCTTGTCGAGTCCATGCAGAGACGAATCGCCGCCGTCATCTTTTTTTTTTTTTTTTTTTTTTGATTGCAGGTTTAACGACCACCGTGAGCAACTCAATGGGCTATAAGCAGTCGCCCGTCCCTAATTTAGAGTCACTGGTTCCAGGGAAGGGAGAGAGCCAGTGCCGTAAGACAAACACAACATCCATGCCCGAGCGGGATTCGAACCCGGACCCCTTACGGACGAATGATCAGAGGCCAGCGCCTTAGACCACTGCGCCACCGGGGCGGCCACCCCGCCGCCGTCATCAGTGCGAAAGCTGGTGCTACACGTTACTAGACAGGTATCTCTAATTCAATTGCTCTTCAGTGTATATATATATCCAGCTTTTCTCCATCAATCGATAAATCTTTTTATCTTGGACAGCAGATATCAAGAGAGGGTCACATTGATGAAGAAATTAATCGGCGTATAAAACTTGCCTGGAGAGCTTTTGGAAGAAACAGTATAATTTTCAAGAGCAATATCCCATTATGCCTTAAAAGAAAAGTGTTTGATCAATGCATCCTTCCAGTGCTTGCGTATGGTGCAGAGACGTGGACCTTAACTAAAAGAGACATACAAAGACTACAGACAACTCAAAAGAAGCATGGATAGGTGCATGCTTGGTGTAACCAGGAGAGATAAGAAGAAGAACTCGTGGATCAGAATAATGACAAGAGTGGACAGCCGAAATTTTAGATTGGATTCCAAGGGACAGGAAAAGACCCAGAAGAAGACCACGTGTGAGATGGGTGGATGAAATTCGAAAGTATGCGGGTGTAACATGGAGGAGACTGGCACGAGACAGACCGCTGTGGAAGAAACTTGGGGAGACTTTCGTCCAACAGTGGATTGATAATGGATGATGATGATGATGATATATGCTTCAGTCTCTTCTTAATAGAATAAATATATATATATATAGGATAGCTATACTAAAAATAGTAAAACCAACATTAAAATTAATAAGATTCTGATTAATCTATAGAAGCTCACTAAGGTGATTTAATACATGCAAAGATTATTAAATAAACTGCTCGTGTATTTTATAATATTTCTCATGTATTCTGGAGAGTTAATTCTGCTCATTCTGATCATACAGATCCACAGTCTTAAGTTTATATTTTTTTCTCTGGTTAAAATCTCCGCGCGTTGGTTTCTTGCTGTATGAGGAGGCCATCAGCCCCACCCTCACTGCCCCCCAGCGTCTAGGGAGTGGCGGAAGAGGTCAGCCATGTTCTCCTCTTGTGAGGAGAAAAGTTTTTGTAACACAAGAGGTAAGCTCTCTTCCTTGTTTTTGGGCTCTAGGTTTTATAAGTTCAATGTTAGTACTTCATGTACCTTTTCTCTGTATTTTTTTAGCTTTTCAGCTTTTAAGCATTGGTTTGTCTGTTAACATTTATGCGGGTTTTAACTCTTACTTTTCTTTGTAACTTTGAGCGTCTTTTGTGGTACCTAGGAACAGAAGATGGCTAAGCTTGTTCCTTTTCTATGCGCTGTCTATGCGCTGTTTTTTCAAAGTAGTTAAGTTCTTAATAACTAATTAATTATGCACTTAAAGCACTGCTGAAATACTTTGTACATATTGCAACTAACTGTTTAAGATATATAACTTTCACAAAGTTTTCTTTAGTTAATTATTATCTTTAACTTATTCTCGTTTTCGTGCTGTCATAAGTTGTAGAGTAGGGGGTTTTAGACTCAAGTTTTCTTTCAAAAATCTGTTCGTTATAAATTAACATTTCCTTTTTTAATTGCAATGTAAAATTTGTTTTTCAGGTTTAAATTCTCTCTCAAACGAACTTGGAATTTCGTTATAGCTGAAAATCATTTCTATTTATTATGTCACTCTCACAGCTTGAGTTCTCTTTAATCTTCTTCTCTCTGTTTAATAGTAACAGATGAAGAGCATGGGTCGGGCCATGAAGGTTAATGGATGCAAGCGAAATTGTTAACTAGTGCTAGGTCATGCTACTCTACGGAGGACATGACTTATATATATATATATTTTAAACTATTTTAGGTGGGAATGTTACTTGCATCTATGGCCTTGCAGAAACCCATTTCCAACTAGGTCTTTGTGGAAGTGAGAAAATGCAGAGTTTTTGCTGGTCCTTGATAAAGCCAAGGCTCAGTATTCTCGACACCTTCTACATTCAGTTGTTTTATTTTCTTTTTTTTTTCTTTTCTCCTTTTACTCACACAGGTAGATACATAACCTTTTCTATGTTGTACTAGGTGTGAGTCAAAATTATATTTGTATATTTTTTTTGCTTAGGTATCTTTATAGAATATATATATATATATATATATATATATATATATATATATATACACAAATAAAAATATATATATATATATAACAAAAATAAATGCACCAGTTTTCCTAGGGATATAAATGCGCATGTAACATCATAATGACACAAGGTTTATGTACAAGCTTTCCGACTCACTAAATCTTGAGTTATGATTTTAATGTTTCTCATGCGATAACATGCAATGAAAGGTAATTAACAGAGACTCAACGAATCGATCTTAAGGTTCTGACAATACACCTAGGCCGCGGGCCTTTTCAGAAGATTTTAAGTCATAATCCAGACATTTGGTATTTGTAAATCTTCTAAAAAGGCCCGCTGCCTAGGTGCCTTGTAAAGAGCTGAGAAATAATTCGCTGAGTGCCTTTTATTAGGTTTAATAAAAACTTTTCAAATACGGAATATTAAAGTTGTAATTTAAAATCTTCTAAAAAGGCCCGCTGCCTAGGTGTCTTGTCAGAACCTGAAGATCTATTCGTTGAGTCTCTGTTAATTAGCTTTTGTTGCATGTTATCACATGCGAAATACTAAAATCATAACTCAAGATTTAGCGAGTCCGAAAGCCTGTACATAAACCTTGGGACATAATGTACGCATTTATATGATTAGGAAAACTGGTACATTTCGCTTTGTTCCACTATAGAAAAACTCGCACACTTTGACAGGATCTTCTCCAAACCAAACGCAATTTGTATACATCCCCTTATATGAGAATGTGTAGGAGTTTTCCGCCGTTTGCACTGTCCCAGCAGCCGAAGGAAGTGTGGGAGTTTTCCCGTGTAGGAGTTTACCGCCACACCAAATTTACTCACAACCACGAAGATTTAGTAAAAAATGAGCACTATTTCAAAAGTGCTCAAAAGTTTAGTACTGGATAACAATTAATAATAACACATTTTTATTTATTCTCTTATTTAAAAAAAAACAACATGAGTACGTGTATAAACGTCATTTGTTGTTGTTTGTCGAGCATGCCCTGAGACTTACAAAACTCTCTCTACGCCTATGCTACGGACAGTCAAAAATCAAAATTGAATGCTGTTTCCCTGACAGCAACGAGAAAATTACTTCGACTTTAACGACGTTAAGAAGAATTTTCCATCCAGAATTACTATAATTTTTAACCGTAGTGAAACAGCAATCGGCAACGCAGTCAATGAAACAACCAGAGTTTTCTTGTTGGGGAGAGCCGCATAGCGTTACTGACATACACCGTCTGACAAAGTTCCAGGACAGCTGCTGTTGCGACTTGCGAGGAAAGTTTAATGCACTGAGTATAACTGTGGTTATGGTTCTTCAAAGTAATCCCCTTTCTTATCGATGCACCATTTGATCGCTCCACTAGATGTGTGTACACACTTTTTGAATTCATTTACCGGAACACTGTTTATCTCCACGGTAACGTTTTTTTTTTTTATGTCCTGAACAGTCATAAAACGTCGTCCTTTCAACGACAATTTCACTTTGGGAAACAGGAAGTAGTCGGCGGGAGCTAAGTCTGGTAGTAGGGCGGATGGTTGAGCCTGGGTACTCCGGACTTGGCGAGGAACTGTATCGCCGATAGTGCCGAGTGGACAGGCGCGTTGTATCCAGAAGGAACCAACTTTCACGTGCTCGCAGGTGCGGCTTCACAGGATCAATTTTCTTCCGTAGGCGATCAAGAACTTGCAAGTAGAAGGCACTGGAGATTGTTGTGCCTCCGGAAGCCATTCCCTGTGAATGATGCCGCTGCTGTCAAAAAACGTGATCAGCATTGCCGAGATTTTCGACTTCTGCTTGCGAACCTTCTTGGGTCTCGGTGAACTCGGTGCCCTCCACTCCATGCTTTGCCTCTTTGATGCTGGATCTTGTTGAAAGCACCACGTCTCATTACTTGTCACAATGCGGTCCAGCATCGAAAGGTCCGATTCCACGGCCGCTATGAACACCTTGCAACTTTCGACGCTTTGCACTTTCTGTTCTTCAGTCAAACTGTGCGGCACAACCCTTGCGTAAATCTTTTTTATCCCGAGATCTTCCTTTAGAATCAGCCGAACTATTTCACGGTTGATATGAAGTTCGTCCTCCATCATCTGTACACTCTAAAAAATTTCAGCTCAACGTTTCACCAAAAAATTGTTCAAGTACGTAAAGAAAGATGAATGTTTCACCCAATTTTGGTGAAACGGACAGGACCCATAATGCGATTGTGCTTTATGGTTCAAACAAGCACCATAATGTGGTTCAACGGAATCAAGGGCAGTCAGCATCACACTGCGATCGCGCTTTCCTTAGTGTGTGGAACTGTGGCAACGTGTGGAAGCAGCCTGGACCGACATACCCCAAGCCCACATCCAAAGCCTCTTTCGTTCGATGCCGCAGCGCGTAGCGGCCGTTTTTGCCAGCCATAGGGGCCACACGAACTATTGATGTCTGCGTGTTCCGCAAGTCGCACGGGCCTGTAAGCTCAATCGTTTAATCTTTGCATCTGTTGTTATATGTCTAGTAAATCTGGCTTTGCTATCTCGTGTCCTTCTTGGTGTTGCATTTCGGGTGGCCAGCAGTGTATATATATATACACACTGGTCACAAAAAGTTAGGGATACTGTATGAAGTGAAGGATGTATCTGACTCATAACACGCATTACATTAAAATAACACGCATTGAAATAATATCAGTGAATCTGTGGAACACAAATGACAGTGTGTGTTTACAAAACCCATTTAATGTGCAATTTCTGCACACAACAAGTAGTACTGCAATATAGACAAGTCTATATTCGGCAAATGTCTATACCTCTGGATTTCAGCATCCATTAGCACATCACCTATGTGTTGAAAAACTTCTTGACATGTACGAGGCATACTTGCAGTGACGTTATTGAAGAGTGTCGGTGCAGCTCGTCTCATATTACAGGCAACACATTACAGAGGTCTGCCAGTGTACTGGGGTATGGAATGCGGTTATCCAAACATTGCTGTAGAGAGTCCCAAATGTTCTTAATAGGATTAAGGTCAAGAGACCTCGGAGGTAACTGTAACTAACTATTCGATTTTGTCGTTTTCCAGCCACGGCCGGTTCTGAGGGGTTGGCAAAGTAGGCAGCAAACGGAAAAGATTCCAAATTAGCCTATGGATTTGTAAATTTAGTAAAATTATCCGCTAACTTTTTTTTTTTTTAATGAGCTGGTCTGTACTTGCCACAAAAATGAAAGCTGAATACTCCTTTGTTGTTTCACTGGTACGTGCAGAGTTCCTATATTTATATGTAACAATAAGGCTTGAAAAAAAAAGACTTTTTGACTATGAAAACTGTGAAACCGTATATAAATCAATGGTTTTCTATCCACTCATTGATGGCGCATTGTTTGCTATTCAGGAACAATTTACTCAGTTGCAAAAACATTCCAACGCTTGGGGGTTTCCTTTATAAATTGAAGAAATTGCCTGACAGGGATTTTTTAAAAGTGTATGCAATTAGAAAAATTCCTTAAGGGTGCTGACAGTGAAGAAAAAGATATCGATGGGGAGCAACTGTTTGACAAGCTGTAGCATTTGCAAGCACTTATGAGCAACTGCAGCTCAGCTGCTCCGATTGAAGCTCTAAACTTCATATTCCAACATGATATGGTTGATTGCTTTCTCAACAGTTGGATTTGCTTGCGAATATTACTTGCAATTCTGGTCTCAGTAGCAAGCGGGGAAAGAAGGTTTAGTAAATTAAAGCTGATAAAGACTAATTTGAGATCTACAATGATGCAGGAACAGCTATCGGCTTTATCCATCATTTCTATTGAAAACGATATTGTACAAAAAATTTATCTTTCTCAAGCAATGAAGAGGTTTTTGCAAAGTAAAGCCAGACGTGAACATTTCGTGTAAGTAATGCAGACAACTATGTATGATTCAGTCATTTTGTGAGTAAAATTATTGTTTATTATCATTATTTATATTGGACTTTTTTTTTTTTTTTTTTTTTTTTTGTAGCGTAGCATATAATAGAGAGTTAGTGACATATCTACTGAGTTGAGATTAGAGCTATTTCTTACTGTGTTTGGGTGCTTCTTACTGAAAAAAAATTAATAATGAAAAAATGAGGGGGGGGGGCGAAATTTAGCACATGCCTATATTCGTACTTACGCTCAGACCGCCCTGTTTCCCGGCCCTGAAGCATGTTCATGGCGACTGATTGCATTGTCATCAAGAAGCCCAAGTAGTTTTTTTTTTTTTTCTTTTTTGATTGGAGGTTTAACGACCACCGTGAGAAACTCAATGGGCTATAAGCAGTCGCCCGTCCCTAATTTAGGGTCACTGGTTCCAGGGAAGGGAGAGAGCTAGTGCCATACGACAAACACAACATCCATGCCCGACCGGGATTCGAACCCGGACCCCTTACGGACGAACGATCAGAGGCCAGCGCCTTAGACCACTGCGCCACCGAGGCGGCCCCAAGTAGTTTATATTGAGGCTTTTTTTTTTTTTTTAATTTAACATGGTTCTTCAATAATTTAACATAGAAAAGTTACATGTGTTACTTATATGAAATCCAGAAATAACCATGAATATATTAGACAAACTAGATAAAGCCCGTCAATAATGACGGTGAAAAATAAAATTTATGATACAGAAGTTATTGATATTTATTTATTGAGTGTTTGAGTTCCACGTCAATAGATAGCGACGTTGGTTCACTGCTTTCTGAAAATTTCCTCAGCAGTCGGTTATGGAATTTGATACAACGGGGTGTCTGTTTGTTAGGTGTTTTGTAAAACCTTTAGTCCCTATTTCGTCAACACTTCCTTATACACAACATTTTTCGTACACACTGACTGTGAACCCTGTATCAATTTACCCTGTTCTTTTCCGTGAACTATTTTTATCTTGACGTCAGATCGTCGCACTCTTGACGTTGCCACCAACAGATGGCTAAACACCGGTTCTGGTAGTGAACCAAAATTTCTGATGTAAAGTTTTTCGTAGCCGCACTGGTGGTGCAGTGGTCTAAGCGATGGCCTCTGATCATTCGTCCGAAAGGGGTCAGGGTTCGAATCCCAGTGAGGCATGGATGTTGTGTTTGTATTACGGCACTGGCTCTGTCCCTTCCCCCTGGAACCAGTGACCCTGAATTAGGGACAGGCGACTGCTTATAGTCCACTGAGTTGCTCACGGTGGTCGTTAAACCGCCAACCATGAAAAAAAGTTTTCATATCTGTAGAGTTGACCGTGTGACGTAACGCATCTCTGATGTCATGAGGATGATTTGGATTAGATGACGTCACACCATCAGCTGCGTTCTTTGTTGCTATGACAACAAAACAAAGGGATATACACGTGGACTGAGAGTGTGTAGGTAATGACGTCACCTACACGAAAAGCTAAGCTTGACGTCACAAACATTTGTTTCTCGGTTGTTGCTATGACGACCACCTGCTTTTTTGTTTGTTTCTTTGTGTGGAGGTTTAACGACCACCGTGAGCAACTCAATGGGCTATAAGCAGTTGCCCGTCCCTAATTCAGGGCTATTGGTTCCAGGGAGGGGAGAGAGCCAGTGCCGTAAAACAAACACAACATCAATGCCTCACGGGATTTTTTTTTTTTTTTGATTGGAGGTTTAACGACCACCGTGAGCAACTAAATGGGCTATAAGCAGTCGCCCGTCCCTAATTTAGGGTCACTGGTTCCAGGGAAGGGAGAGAGCCAGTGCCGTAAGACAAACACAACATCCATGCCTCACCGGGATTCGAACCCGGACCCCTTCGGACGAATGATCAGAGGCCAACGCCTTAGACCACTGCGCCACCGGGGCGGCCCTCACGGGATTCGAAACCGGTAGGATGAATGGGCGAAAGAGAGTGCTTAGAACACACCACCACCGAGCGGTCGCGAACATTTCCAACGCTTGATAGAGACCATGATACGACGTGCTGCTAGGGGAGTGGAATCGACACGTTATTAAGCCCGTGTGTATAACAAAGTGTCCATTCAGTGAATATACGTACGTATATTAAGGGATGTAAGGTCAGGTGATGCGTAACATCACAGCCTCTCCTTGACAAGTGTCAACCCCGCCTTTTCGTGGTACATCCTGTTCCCACTAAAGGGGCTCTGACGACCGCCAATAGCGGTATAACTATACCATCGGGATTATTATTATTTTTTTTTTTTTTGATTGCAGGTTTAACGACCACCGTGAGCTACTCAATGGGCTATAAGCAGTCGCCCGTCCTTAATTTAGGGTCACTGGTTCCAGGGAAGGGAGAGAGCCAGTGCCGTAAGACAAACACAACATCCATGCCTGACCGGGATTCGAACCCGGACCCCTTACGGACGAATGATCAGAGGCCACCATCGGGATTAGAGGAAATGCTATCCCACACTCACCAACCCGCTTGGCCAGCGTGGTGAGTTATGGCCAAACCCCTCCAAAATGACTCCACAACTTAAATCTTGGCCCTCAGTCTCCGGCAGCTGGAATGTACCTGGCCAAGCCAGCGGCCAATGCGACATGAAGGCAGAGGGTGCTAAGAATCCCCGGAGGACCGTACTAGGCTGCCATCTGATGCTGACCTTGGCTACGTATAATGGACGCTCCCTATCTTCTGATTTCAAGGCTTCTTGAGTTGGAAGAGGAACTACAAAGGATCAAGTGGGACATCGTCGGGCTAAGTGAGGTAAAGAGATCTCGTTGAACTGAAAAGTGGACATCTCTTCTACTATCGTGGGACTGATACTGGCAGAACTAGTGGTGTTGGATTTATAATAAACAAGAAATTGAAGGATAAAGTTGTAGAAGTTGAAAGTTCCTCTGACAGAGCTGCACGACTCGTTATCCAACTCTTTTTTTTTTTTTTTTTTTTGATTGGAGGTTTAACGACCACCGTGAGCAACTCAAATGGGCTATAAGCAGTCGCCCGTCCCTAATTTTGGGTCACTGGCTCCAGGGAAGGGAAAGAGCCAGTGCCGTAAGACAAACACAACATCCATGCCTGACCGGGATTCGAACCCGGACCCCTTACGGACGAATGATCAGAGGCCAGCGCCTTAGACCACTGCGCCACCGGGGCGGCTTATCCAACTCTCGAGAAGATACCAGACTCAGATTATTCAAACTTATGCACCCACCACAAGCCATTCTGAAGAAGAAATTGAAGAATTTTATGAGGAAATTCGTCACCTAAATAATAAAGGTAAGCAGCACTTAAAGATAATTATGGGAGATTTCAATGCAAAAATAGGGCAACGGCAACAGAATGAAACTTCAGTAGGTAAATTCGGTCACGGCAACAGAAACCAGCGTGGGAATACTCTCGTAGAGTTTGCAGAGGCAGAAGGGTTTTTCATCTTGAACTCCTTTTTCAAGAAAAAGCCACACAGGAAATGGACATGGAGACATCCAAATGGGACGACAAGTGAAATTGATTTTATTATGTGTAACAAAAAATTCGTCATAGAAGACTGCAGTGTGCTAAACAAGTTCAACACAGGTAGTGAATATAGATTGGTGAGATGTAAGATGCACCTCAACACTAAACTCGAACGTAGCAAGCTCATAAGACAAACAAAATGTATCGACATAACCAACCTTAAAAAACACCATAATACTTTCAAGTTGGAACTGAAGAACAGATTCTCTGCTTTAGAAGGCCTATCATCGGAAGAAGTGGATATTTCTGAAGTTAACAGAAAAGTAACCAAAGCTCTTATGGAAACAGCAACAAAATTAGCTGGGTCTAAGAACAAGTTGAACGTGAACAAATTATCAGGAAAAACCAAAATGTTGATGCAAAAAAGAAGAGAGATGAGGACAACTAAAGAAGATGTGACTTCCAAAGTGGAATATATAGAGCTATGCAAGACAGTACGAAAAAGTATCACTGAAGACGTAAGGAAATTCAACTGTGAACTAGTAAGGAAAGCCATTGAAAACAACCAAAGCCTAAAGATAGCAAAGGGACATCTCAGTAAGGGAAGAAAACAGATTATGGCTCTGAGAAAAGAAGATGGTTCTGTAACAAGAAATAGAGGCGAAATTTTGACAAGAATGAAAGATTTCTACTCCAAATTATATGAAAGGGTTGATACATGTACTCCAGAGATCATGAAAGGTACCAGTACCAGAGTTCTTCCAGTCCTACTAGCAGAAGTTGCACATGCAATCAAGAACATGAAGCGGGGAAAAGCTCCAGGAGAAGATGGAATTACTGTAGACATCATACAAGAAGCAAGTGGAGAAATCGAAACAGTACTCGCCCAAATTTTCACTCGATGCCTTAATGAAGGGAAGATTCCTGAGGATTGGAACAACGCTACAATGATCTTGCTACATAAAAAAGGTGACATTGAGGATCTCAGGAACTACAGACCTATTAGCCTCCTATCAGTGGTTTATAAAATTTTCACTAAAGTTCTTTCACACCGCTTGAAGGTAACACTGGACATGGCTCAACCGAGAGAACAAGCTGGATTCAGGAGTGGCTACAGCACAATAGATCATATCCACGTACTGAGAGAACTAATTGAAAGAGCGAGGGAATACGAACTTCCATTGTGCATGGCTTTTATCGATTATGAAAATGCCTTGGATTCGGTGAAACCATCAGCAGTTGCAATGGCTCTGAAATCCTGCGGTACTGAAGATGCATACATTAATATTATTAATAACATCTATGAAAATGCAAGTGCAAAGATTCGGCTGTTTGAAAATACAACACACATAAAAATTGGAAAAGGAGTGAGACAAGGTGACACCATATCTCCGAAAGCTCTTTAATGCCACATTGGAAAATGTCTTTCAATCACTGAACTGGGAAAACAAAGGGATAAAGATTAATGGAGATTATCTAACCCACCTTCGTTTTGCTGATGACAGTCATTTTTGCAACTACCCCATCAGAGCTGCAGAGTATGATCCAGGAACTTGCTGACAAGAGTAGAGAAGTGGGATTAAAAATGAACTTTCAGAAGACAAAAGTGATGTTCAATGCTTTTACAAGAAATGAAGATTTATCGATTCATGGAGAAAAGCTGGAGATAACAGACACGTACGTTTATCTTGGACAGCAGATATCAAGTGAGGGTCACATTGATGAGGAAATTAATCGGCGTACAAAACTTGCCTGGAGAGCTTTTGGAAGAAACAGCATAATTTTCAAGAGCAATATGCCATTATGTCTTAAAAGAAAAGTGTTTGATCAATGCATCCTTCCAGTGCTTACGTATGGTGCAGAGACGTGGACCTTAACTAAAAGAGACATACAAAGGCTGCAGACAACTCAAAGAACGCATGGAGAGGTGCATGCTTGGTGTAACCAGGAGAGATAAGAAGAGGAACTCGTGGATCCGAAAAATGACAAGAGTGGAAGACATCATGATCAGAGTTAAATCCCTGAAATGGCAATGGGCTGAACATACTGCCAGAAGGACAGACCATCGATGGACAGCCGAAATTTTAGATTGGATTCCAAGGGACATGAAAAGACCCAGAAGAAGACCACATGGAAGATGGGTGGATGAAATTCGAAAGTATGCGGGAGTGACATGGAGGAGACTGGCACAAGACAGACCGTTGTGGAGGAAACTTGGGGAGACCTTCGTCCAGCAGTGGATTGATAATGGTTGACAATGATGATGATATTAAGAATCTAAAGCATATGCAAATATCACGCGTAGTACAGAGATGTATGCAAATAATGCAGGATGATGGAATGCTCACTTATAGCTGATACATAACCAGCCTTGTATTATTCATTACCGAATCAAAGTCTGTCCTTTTGTTATTTTGGTGGGCACCTTTACATAAAACTTACAAATGCTTCCACTTAATATTACAATTTACAACGTTAGTTACAGCTCTGTTTCCTATATGGCACAACGATTAACAGTTTTCTCATTAAAGTATTTTCGCTGAATCTTTTTCAATGATATTAATTCGCACAACTGTTACTAATGCAACACGCAATTTCTACACTGATCGATACATTGATCGACATACAAAATGCCACACCAGGTATTAGTTGTCTGAGCGCCGTGCAAATTGGCGGGTATGTATCGATAGCTGGGTTATATAAATGTCTGCAGATGCGAACCAATTACGTGGTAGGTGAGGCAGATAAACGGGCAAAACAGCTCGTAGTCATCACCTGAATGTGCGGACAATTAAATCGGAGTGATCTCGGTGGCGAAAGCACCTGTAAGGAGTGTATATAATCAGCGTAGCTAAGTTTGGTCGTCCTCACCTGGGCGTGTGGACCACTGTATCGGAGTGATCTCGGTGGCGAGAACACGTGTACGGAGTGAGCAAGCCTGGGCGTCGTCATTGGGAATCCTACAATCACACGGACCCCCTTTGGCTTCATCACAAGGCTGGTTGATTTCCGCGTGGTATCCCTGATGCCCAGTTTCAACAAGATAATGCCCGCCCGCACACTGCCAACATTAGTAGACAGCACGATCCATAAACTTCTCCCCAACAGATAACGTGTGAGGCGCCATTAGCAGACGGCTTAACGCAATGTGGATGAATTGTGGACACAAGTCAACGCGCATGGGCAGTGATACCGCAGGACACAATAAGGAGACTTTTACACTAGATGCCACGCCATATTGCTGAAGCCTAGCACGGTGGTCATATGACCTATTGACTCAGGCCACACAATAATGTCCCCTTGCCTACCGCATTTATCAAATCCCTTAGAAATTAAATAACTTCTTTCCCACCAACTTGTCTACATGTGTGGTAAGTTTACTATCATTTCTTGCTTTCCTTTATGGTGTACATTTTCTATGCCGAGCACTGTATTTTTGCAACAGAATTTTTTCAGACACTTTCAGTCAGGACGCTATTTATATGATATTACTTTTTCACTTATAATTCTCAGCGTTTTGCTTCTAGGAGTGAAAAAAGAAAGATCACCGAATCTTTGGTCGTAATGAGCACGTCTTTTGAATCCTTTCCGACGCGAATAAAAATTGTCGCAGTTATTCAAAGTAAATGGAACCTGTTAGAGAAAAAAAACCAGGTTTCTTCAATCCATAAAACATCCAGAAATGGAAACAGCTACTTACTTCCACCACCGGCTAAAAAGTACGTTATAAAAATGAACAAAAATGATGCACGAAAAGTTTCTCATAACAGAAGGAAGATATCAGAGACGAAGAAATTTTGAAATCGAACAGTTAAAAAAATAAATATGGAAGGAAGCATTATATAACTCTACACCTCATAGCGGATAGGCAAAAAGTATTCTTCATAGAAAAAGCTAGGCTAAGGAAACATAACTTTTTAAATACGTCTCCCGGAAGCAGAGTTAGCAAGGAAAAAGTTTTGACCTTCACGCCTCCTAGCGGGAAAGTTGTGAATTATTTAAAGATGTTCATGCTCCCCATCTTTATTGTAGTCTTGGCATTCAGTAAAAAAGAAATTTTTCGACAGGGTTTTTGGAAGCGGTGATTCGCTGCAAACAAAAGTACACAAGCACCACCTAGCGACAGAACAGTGAACTACGAAACTCCTGAAATACAATTTTCAATTGAGTTTTCAGAAGCTTAGATTCTGCAGCAAATACATCAGAAGAAAAAATAAACACTTACGTTCCTGGTGGCCAAACCATTCTTCATTAAAAATTAGTAATCATATGCAAAGCATTTCCCCATCAGGGGCTGTATCAGGTGCAGGATGAATGTTTCAAATCGGAGTTTTAGAAGCAGATATCGGAGAAAACGTAATTTACCTTTAAACGCCTCCTCGCAGAAAAGCTATGCAAAACCTGAACACGAAACTGTACCTAAAATAGTCCACGATATAAATGGCATCGAAAGGAAAAGGGATTTTCTTCAATCGGATATCTAGAAGCAAATATATGGTATGCCCTCTGGCAGTGAATTTGTCATTCTCACATTTCAAGTTTCCCAATGCAAAAATAATTTTTCAAATCGGACTAATAGTTGCAGAGATATGGTGTCTACAAGACGGACGAACGGACAAAGTGATAACATAAGCACAAACTTGTTTAACAAAAGACGTGCTAAAAAATTATACTCTCACATGTTTACTCAATCAACACTTCTGACATCTGAGAATGACGGAAAACCATATTTACGAATTATTACAACCTGCAAAGAAAAGAAGTACACTAATCAGTTGGGATCCACATGCCTTTCGGGGAAGTACAACTGGTTGATCTTTGAAAGAAAAGATTTTGTTTGACATGCAAGCACAAAGAAGTTACTGTAAATTTTAACTGCCCCGTAACGCCAAAACTTTTTCTCTTATCTTTTCCATAATAAAATCATCCACTCTGGTGTTGATTAACTTTTCCAACAGCTTCAAGTAGATGTGGTGAATACGTGTTTTGACAACACTCATCATTATATGCTTTGCCATGATATTGCAAAATCATGTATAACCTAAAATATCCCCAGAAAATGGTGACAACGAGTCCACGGAAGACAAACTATATTGACGCTTTTTTTTTTTTTTTAGTCTACGTTCTGCCACGGCGAGCAAAAAATACCAGAAAACCTAAAATCCGATTTAAAATAAATTTACAATCACTTCTCAAGATAACAAGCAGCGATGTCGCGAGAAATACAAATTTGCATTTAAATTACCTAGCAGAAAAGCTTTGCATACGGAAAGTAATAAACGTATGGTTATTCTTCGTTGTTAAGTTTTCGTTACTGAGTTACATAGGGTGTCCCGTACTAAGTGTTACAACGTTTGAGGGGCAGTAGGTGACGTCATTATTATGCGAAAACCATTTACAGTTTTTCGAAATACAACTTCAATGAGGAGATATTAATGCCAAAAGTTTTATGACGTCACATCCGCTTTGAAATAAAATTTCCCCAGCTTGTGGAAGCATCAGGCACTACATCACCTTAAAGGTGCCACATACATGGATTTTCACAAAAAAGGAAACAGAAATGCAGAGAACAGTGGAGTCAAAAAGAAAAGAAAAAGGTTTCTGCCTGAAGAGCTAATTTACATATGTATTTCACCGTCAAGTGGGGATAAGAACGGCTGAAAGATCTGCGCAGAATGTCTGTTTTCGCTTAGACAACAAACGCTATGATGGAGTTCGTGCTTCGTTCAAAAGTATCTCGGACTGCAGATAGATTGTCGACTTTCGTGGGAAGAGAACATCTACTACTACACGAATAACGTTAGACAATGCCTTGGGCAGCTAGCTCCATTACACCACCAGAGAAGTTTCCTGACAACACGGCACAAAGTATACTGCTGTATATGACAGTCGTCAGGCCAATGCTCATCTACGCCACCCCAATCTGGATAGGTGTTAGTATGAGTCAGCGAGAGAGAATCGAGAGGGGAGACCAGAGCTGAGCACTTCGTATGATCACTGGGTCACTCATCTGGACACCACTTCGGAACTGGAAAACAGACTTGGAGTTGAGGTTGAGAAGGTAAATAAGTTCTCCACCAAACTCGCCAAGAAATTCTTCAAGAAAGCGGCAGCCTACCCTAATGAATTCCTAAGACATCCCAGAACTAAGGCGACGACCCCCCCCCCCCCCGATTGGTTAGATAACCCCCCCCCCCTTTTCTTTATCAAGTTGGCGTGAGACGGTAAGTAGATTGCTGCTCCGGTGTCTGGATGTGGTTTTCGCGAGTTTTACTCCCCCTGCGGGCGGCGGCGGCTGAGTGGTTGTGGTATGCTGGGGACGGTCCACCTGCGGCGGGGTTCCCCCACCACCACCCCGGACTCGTGCTGCAGTTTGCTTCAAAGATCAACTCTCTTCCCTATCACTAAATTTTTCTGTTTCTCTTTGCTATCGAGTTAACTTTCTCAAATCTCCGAGCTTCCAATTTCATTGTAAGCTATGGGCATGGAAGGTTTCATTCAATAGTAAGCTATTAGCGTAGAAGGCTAAACCAATGGTGAACTTTCCGATTTGCACCTACCTGATTTACAGTAAAGTTTGCTGGAATAGCAGAGTGGTTGCTGTATGCAGAACGATTTCCAAACAGATGACATCCAGCTCACATTATTTTTGGAGAGATTGATCAGCGTCTGCGTGATACAGGATCACCAAGCAAAATTACAGCGATACTGCTGGTAGCCTATACTGGTTCCAGGGGAGGGAGAGAGCCAGTGCCGTAAGACAAACACAACATCCATGCCTCTCCGGCATTCAAACTCAGACCCATCTCGGACGAATGGTCAGAAGCCGGTGCTTTGACTACTGCGTCAGTGGGGCGGACAACAACGTTTTAGAAGCAGAAATGTTACGTCATGAATATTCTTTGTGTTTTGTCGCTCGTAAACGACCTTTGAGGATCACATACATGGATTTATAAATAATGAAAAACCCGCCCCAGTGGCGCAGTGGTCTAAGCGCTGACTTATGACAATTCTTGTGAGATGGGTCTGGGTTCGAATCCCAGTTAAGGCATGGATGTTGTGTTTGTCTTGCAGCGCTGGTTCTCTCCCTTCCCTGGAACCAGATGGATCTTAAATTAGGGACGGGCGATAGCTTATAATCCATCGAGTTACTCACGGTGGTCGTTAAACCTTCAATTAAAAAAAAAAAAAAGAAATTAAAAGACTTTTTTACTTCTTGTATAGCTGCACGCGGAAGAGGTGGAGAACAATATGACACATGTGTCACAACGAAAAGACGCCAATTTCCTGTTATTCTGACTAAGACTAAAGAGCAAAGCCAATCTTTCGAAAGGGTTGACGTTTACCTACTTGAACCAGTTTTCGGCCACGGTCAGCTCTATGCGCCACTCACTATCTCGAAGAAGAAACCACGAAATGTTAAACTATACATTCAGAACACATCGCAGCATGGAAAATTGCTTCGGCAACATGAACGTAGTGCGTTCCCCAAGAAAGTAGTTACTAAACACTTGCTGAATTAATTCAATTTCATTCTGTTTGTTACCAGAACATGCATATAATTGCAAAGCTACTTTTTAAAACAGCTAGCTACTGCTACATTCTTGAAAAAGTGGTTTGCAGCAACAACTTTGTCCGAAAAGTAGCTAGTCACGCTATTTTTCATCCAAAGCAGGTACTTCTGATATTTTTTAGTAATTTTTTTTCTATTATTTTTACATTCCAGCTTAAATTAAAAGTGCAAATTCTGAGGATGATCTTCATATGTTCATTCATTAGTGTGGCATTCAGAGCTAAGTATCAAGGCAAATTACACAAACAATTTTTGCTACAATAATTTATAATATTTTTATCTCAGCTCTGATCATCATATGCACCATACCTTAACGCATTTAGTGGCGTATGTTCCAGGTTAGCTAGATTAGCTACGGAGCTCATGAAATTCATATAAATTCCATATTAAGAAATATCTGCAGCTTCATTCTCCTTGAACAAATAATATTTCTGAACTATGCGTCGCAATCGTGTTTGCATGCACACACCTAATTGACAAGTACTTTCTATGGAGACAAAATTTTTACTAATCATAGTTCAAAGTGATATTAGGAAAACGTGATTATTTGTCGTTTCAGTCTATATACACTGATCAGCCAAAACATTAAAAGCCACCTCTGCGTTATGAAAATAAGCACACCTGTGGCCAATCAGCGTCGCCTGTCAAGGTAGCGAATAATATATATATAATAATGCTTGGGTCGGAGCTCTCTCAGTCTGTATTTCCTTTCATCTCAACATGGAAAAAGCAAAGGATTTATCTGATTTCGACAAAAAACATATCGTTATGGCAAGACGCCTTCATAACAGCACCTCCGAAACAGCGTAGTTAGTACCTATCAAAGATCGTCCGAAACAGGTGACACTTCCAGCAGTTGTCAAGGCATGGGCAGTCCACGTCTCATTGATAACAGAGGTCAGAGAAAGCTATCTCGTCTTGTCCGCAGTAACAGGAGGGCTACTGTGGCTGACATTACCCATAATTTCAATTGTGGTGAAGGGTCCGAACATACAGTTCATCATACGCTCTTGGACATAGGTCTCTGCAGCCACAGACCCATTAGTGTGCCTATGCTCACAGCCATTCACCGTCGTCAACGCTTGCAGTGAGCAGGTAATCAACAGTGGACCATAAAAGACTGGAAGAGGGTCTCATGGTCACCACGGACAACTCTGAGAGTCACAAGCAGACGCTGGTTCCAAATTACAGGCCACTGGTTCCACAGAAGAGACAGCACCATCGAGAAAACACACCACGCCTCACCGGGAACTCGAGCTGGGACCCATCTCAGACGAATGATAAGGAGCCAGCTCATTAGGCCACTGGGCCGGCAAAGCATATTGAGTCACATCACTTTGCAATTCTTCACTGGTGAATGTTATATTGCCCGTCGACATGCCCGGAGCATGTATTTTTCGTTCCTACATGCCCGAACAGGCATGTAGAACAATCTAGCTCTTAATAGAATATAAAATTAAAAACAAAACAAAACATTTTTATTTTTATTTTCCTGTCAATTTTCTTATTCCTCTTTTATTTTTCCTTTCTTCTTCCTCTCTGCTTTATTTAATAAAATTAATGATGTATGTTTTGAGAAATTAAAGGTCAAAACATGTGACCTTCAAAACTTAATTACTCATGATATACACTGAAGAGCAATTGAATCAGAGACAGCTGGCATTATGAAGACGTGGCGCTGTGGGCGGCCCTGTAAACGGAAACGACATGACGTATGCAGCAATCCGACAATATAAGGAGCGATGCGACGGGAATCAGTAAGAGTCGGACGCAGTATGGGTAAGACGAAGTATCTAAGCGCATTTGAACGTGGGCAAATTGTCGGGGCCGGACGAATGGGTCACTCCATCTTGGAAGTCGTGCAGGCACTGGAATGTTCACGAGCCACTGTGTCACGGGTGTACCGTGAGTACATCGAATCCGGTAAAACCATCCCTACAAGGGCCAACTGCCGTGGACAACAGCGTGTGGATGAGCGGGGTCATCGTCGGCTATAGCTCGCATTGTAACAGCGGATAGACGGGCCATAGTGCAAGAAATCACTCGGCAATTTAACGCTGGTGCACAAAAACGTGTAAGCAGCCACACCATTCAGAACCAGAAGCTATCGTCCCACGAGGGTACCGCTGCTGACCGCACATCACAGGGTGCAAAGATTAGCATGGGCGCGGGAACATCGCCACTGGACCCTAGACATGTGGGAAAATGTTGCCTGGACTGATGAGTCGAGATTCATATTGACACAATCGGATGGCAAGATACGAGTACGGCGCAAACCACATGAAGCGATGGATCCTTCTTGCCAGCAGGGTACTCTTCAAGCTGGTGGGGGTGGCATTCTCGTCTGGGGACTGTTCACGTGGACTGAAATTGGGCCCCTGGTACGTGCGACATCGTCCTTCACAGGTCAACGTTACCGGGATATCCTGGACGACAATTTGCTCTCGTTTGTGCGTCTTCAACATCCCACTGGGGACCTCATCCTGCAACAAGACAATGCACCGTGCCATCGCTCCCGAATTGTATCCGAATGGTTGGATGAACACTCCACCGACGTGACCTCACTTCCTTGGCCAGCTAGGTCACCTAAGCTCAATCCCATCGAGCACATCTGGGATGCCATCGAGAGAGATGTTCGAGGCTCTGACCCCCTCCATCAAATCTTCGTGAACTGTGGGAGCATGTTCAGGGGTCGTGGATTCGTATAGCTTCCCAACGCTCCCGGTGTCTTGTAGAGACCATGCCGAGACGAATCGCCGCCGTCATCAGGGCGAAAGGTGGTGCTACGTTACTAGACAGGTATCTCTAATTCAATTGCTCTTCAGTGTAATTGTGTGATATATCAAAAGAAACGCGCGCGCGTGTGTGCGTGTGCGAAAGGCTTTCAAATGAGCCCAATATACTGTATCTGTTGGCCAATTTGGTCTAGAGCTATTGTCATTTGTGATATGAATGGTAAACATAAAAATGCCCTTTTTTTTTCTTTTCTTTTTTTTTTGTATAACTATAGAAGTATTGCACGTAGGAAGTTCAAATTTTGCACTGATTAGTTTCTGTATAAAGCCTGCAAGCTTACGAAGTTTCATGAAAATTAAAAGGGTTCAGGTCAAAACTTATCTTTTTAATGATTGAACATAGTTTAGTTAATATTTTACTGCTGGGAGCAATTCATGAAATGCAGTGAAATTTAGGTGAGTTCAACTTTCATGGACTGGAGGCAATATATGAAATGTAGAAAACGTACTTTGCTTCTTTCTTATATTGTTTCTGAAATGTTTAGAAAATATAGTAGAGTATCTGCATACTGTGTGGGGGTTAAAACGGTAGGTATGCAGTCGCATATCTAGTTTATTTAAAAAACGAAGGCGTACAAAACCCCGCACATATACGTTAAAATAAACATCACAAAAACAAGGCAAAATGATTGAACATCACAAAAACAGGCCATGAATGTTTCGTGGCGCAGTTGTGAAACAGGCAGCTAAACACCGACAATAATATGCCAAGGGGTGATACAAAATGCAGTGCAAATGCACTCGACGGCATCGAAATACACAGTAAACTGAGCGCAAAAAAAAAAAAAAAACACGACTGAAGAACAGTTATAATACGAGGGGAAAAAAACTCACAGTTAAATTACACATCACCAGACCTGCCAACCTCTCAGAACCAAAAAAAGAAACACTCAGATAGAAAAATCGTAACACGACGCATGCTGATAATTTTTGTTGAGAAACTATTTAAATCTAATCAAAATTTTATTGAGAAACTATTTAAATCTAATAAGCAAACCCTTTTAGGTTGTTAATTATCAGAAAAAAAAAATTACGATTACGGGAGAAATTCTCACTCCGCCTAACTTCCGTTTTCGGAAATTTTGAGAGGCTTAGGTAGTCTGCAAGATGGTTTAATCGGGTTCTGGGGATGACGTTTTTGTCTGCAGGAGCAAAATAAATCTGCGATGTGCATCGGCCGTCGCCGCGATTCTGCTACGAGGATTAGTAGAAAGTGAATGTGCGACGTACGTCGGCCGTCGCCGCGATTCTTCTTCAGGGGTGGGTAACAAAATAAATAAATAAATCTGGCCGCTCCGGTGGCGCAGTGGTCTAAGCGATGGCCTCTGATCATTCGTCCGAAAGGAGTCCGGGTTCGAATCCCGGTGAGGCATGGATGTTGTTTGTCTTACGGCACTGGCTCTCTCCCTTCCCTGGAACCAGTGACCCTAAATTAGGGACGGGCGACTGCTTATAGCCCATTGAGTTTCTCACGGTGGTCGTTAAACCTCCAACGAAAAAAATAAATAAATAAATAAATCTGAGATGTACGTCAGCCATCGCCGCGATTCTGCTACGGGGATGAGTACAAAATAAATCTGCGATGTAAGTCGCCGCGATTTTTCTACGGGGATGAATACAAAATAAATCTGCGATGTAAGTCGCCGCGATTTTTCTACGGGGATGAATACAAAATAATTCTGCGACATACATCGTCTTTCGCGAGAAAAAAATTACGATTATGGAAGAAATCCTCACTACGCCTAACTCGGAAATTTTGAAAGGCGGAAAACTTGCATCTATGACAGGGAGTATGCAAGACGGTTTAATAGGGTTCTGGGAATGTCGTTTTTGTCTGCAGAACCAAAATAAATCTGCGACGTACGTCGCCCCGATTTTGCTATAAGGCTTTTGTCTGAAAAGGGGGGAAATGGGGGAAAACATGACTATTTATACTCCAATTCACCCTAAAAGTGTACTACTGGGAAAGGCGGGAAAGCCTTATCACATCGCGTCGTGGAACGCAAGAACGGTATCCATCCGCGTTAATGTGCTCTTCTACTATTTCCTTTCTGATCCCCCCACCCATCCACACATCTCACAAGCAGTGGGGATTGTGAGTGGGGGTCTGGTGGAGGCCGAACTGCTTCCCCTACTGCCTTCGAGTTTCCCCGATTGTCAATTTATTGTCTCTGTGTTGTTAATGTTGGGAGAGGTCTTCCACCCCTTCCCCCTGTCCGAGTTGTATCCCAAGTGGGCAGAAATAGCCGAAAGTGCGAAGCTCTTGATTCAGCAACTTCTCGGAACAAATTTATTTCTAAAAGCGCTCTAACTTCTAGAATTTTTTAGATAGCAATCTTGTCTGATAAACTGTTGAGCAAACAAAAATGGATTCGCAAGCAATAATTCTGATGCTTTTCGCTCTAAAACGCTAGGGACTATTTTTCGTAGCAGAGGTAGCTGTTTCGTACCCTTCATAGTGGTTCACTCTAAGGTTGACTCGGAGTATAAAAAAATTGCATATTTTGGCTGCAAAATCGTATTAGCGTACTGCAGCATGATTTATCGCACTAAATACGATAAAATCGTAACAGTTCGTAGTTCTGCATCACGGTGGCACATTCATGAAGCACTATTGAACCAGCTATGGGTGCTGGACAGAAAAAGAATAACACTTGAACGGAGAAAGGCCGCAAAATTTACAGCAGGAAAGAATAACGGCTCTATAGGCAGGAACATAAAAATGACATAAATGCATCAAGAAAAAAAAAAACACGCTATGACAAGCATACACTTAAAACAGATAAATAATAATCAGCACAGCTGGGATAACCGCACCTGGGGCAAACAATCCCAGAGGGAAAAACAAATATCGGCATGTGAAATTTTGTTGGTTTAAGCACGTATTTTTTTTTTTTTTTTTTTTTTTTTACAGCATGCCTGACTGGGCATGTTACAATTTTGAATTTTTTCTTGCCTCAACTGGCATGTAAACCACTAAGTTCACTTTGCCCTATAAAGCATTTTTTTATAAAGAAAGAACTTCATAAATATTTAACGAGTGTGAAAGGCAAAGCATTTTTTTTTATTGGAGGTTTAACGACTGCCGTGAGCAACTCGGCTATAAGCAGTCGCCCGTCCCCAATTTAGAGCCACTGGTTCCAGGGAAGGGAGAGAGCCAGCGCCATAAGACAAACACAACATCCATGCCTCGTCGGGATTCAAACCCGGACCACTTTTGGACGAATGATCAGAAGCCATCGCTTAGACCACTGCGTCACCCGGCAAGCATTTTCTTTAATTCACACGATGCAAATCGGGTTTTTTTTTTTTAAGATTAAATAAATAATTATAAATATTTTTTCTGAATGCGGTTTCCTAATTCGTGTGTTATTTTCAGCAGTGTTCCATAATAAAAAAAGAACAAATAAAGGATCGTGATAACTCGTATATACAAACGCATCAATGATTTAATGCATTGAATTTTCAATTTATTCTGTCAGATAAAACATGTTTCAGTAACTTATATACTGTTAACCCTTTAATTTATAATGACAAATTATTAACGATATAAACGACACTGAATTAAACATATTTTCAAACTGTCTTGTCGCATGTTTCACCACCATGTGAATAGCTTACCTAAGGACTCTTCGCTATTTCATTCACTGCCACAAATGAAATTCCGAACTAAAAAGTACAATGCTTCAAAGAGCAGTTTTTCTGAACTGTTCCATTTTAAAAATATATATATTTATTTAAAATGCTCATGATCAAAGTAATATTATCTCGTACACAACAAAACGCACGCAAGGAAAACTTACCACTACCTGGCATGGGAAACAGCGTTGTTCTGGACGCGATGATGATGGCCTATTCTTACGTGCTTGATACATATTGTAGATTGTTTTCAGCGAGTCTGGTTGATCTTTTGCAAAATTTTGACAGTGGTAGTGACGAACGCCGTTTTCGTAAACGTCACGCTTGTATTTAAACCCATAATGGTTCAAGCGTTTGTAAAAGCTGTTCACAGAAGTCGCCCTGAAAATCTTGCTTTCGCCGCTCAGGAACTCTTCTTCAAACTTACGAGCGGCAACGGCAATAGACTTTCCATCACTACTCCATTGAACACTTTCAACTGTGTGATCATTCAGGATTTCCCATAATTTGTGCGGAAATGGCAGCCTTCCATTTTTTGAAGAATTGTCTAATGTCATTATAACTGGTTACTGGGATAACAAACAATGGCCCTTACGAATAACTTCGTCTTAATGACAGCTCGGATCATCGTCTCGTTGTTACGTCACTGGTACTATTCTCCACAGTTGCTATGCTTTCATTTTACCCAATGAACAACGAGAACGAGTCCGGACAGCTGCGTCGTACTGATTCTCCCTTCTGCGTTGGAACAGGTTTAACCTGTTTTGTTTTGTTTTTTTATTGGAGGTTTAATGACCACCGTGAGCAACTCAGTGGGCTATAAGCAGTCGCCCGTCCCTAATTTAACCAGTTCAGTTTGCTAAGGTGCTAAGATGTTCTTTCACATCATGTGACGTCACAGAACAAAAGACATATCGCCAAAACTTCAATTTTAGCTACCTTGAAATGGCATGTTTCCAGTATAATAACCTTTTTTTTTTTCTGCTTTTCAGCCCATATGGTAACCCGCTTTTGAACCTACCACCACCTTGAAGATTGAGCTTTTTAATCTGTTTTACACTGCTGTACGTAATTTTAATCCAAACATAATGCAGACATGAAAATTTTACCGAATCAAAACTGATATTTTTTTGAAAAATTCGTAAAATCAGTGTTGTAAATTTAACTGCATTTTTAAAATAAATTTCAATAATTATGTTTAAAATTTATTTTATGGGAGAACACTAACTTTTTCTTAGTGGAGGGAGAGACATGACTTTAATTGGCCCCATTTTCTCTAGCTTGAAGTTCAGGCTTTGTTTTTCACACCTCTGTTTGTTTAAAAAGTAACAGCTAAAATAGTTGAGATAAAAAAAAAATCCTGACAGTTGAATTTAAAACTTTAAAGAAAATTAGAGTAAAATAAAACAAATAAACCAACTGGGAAAACTTCAGCCGTCCTGGTGGCAGAGTAGTTTGAGGCGCTGGCCACTGTTTATTCGTTCGAGATATAAGTCCGGGTTAGAGTCCTGGCTGAGGGGCATTGGTGGTCAGTTTGATGTCCCTGGAACCAATAATCCTAAGTTAGCGACGGGCTACAGCTTATAGCCCATAGAGTTGCTCGCCCTGGTCGTTACCCCCACTGAACTGTGTTCCTCAAACTATTGTCTCCGTGCATTGTCATCTTAGAATACACCGTCGCCATTCGGGAAAAAGTGGAACATTGTTGGATGTAGAGTCAGCAAGCAATTCGCGATAGTGAGCACCAGTCATATGTTGTTCCACATGCACTATGGGTTCAAGTTCCGGCCAGAGGCTAACAAGATCAACCTAGGCGTTATCGACTCCAGCAGGAATCGAAGAGGGGGGGGGGCAACAAACTTTTGAAATCTAATATACACTATACTGACAAAAATCACCGGACACCTAGAAGAGAAACAAAACAGAGAATTTATTGACATACATTAGTACGGTGTATTTATATACAGCGTACTAATGTATGTCAATTACCTTTGGCCTTAATGCATGCACTGACCCTTCGAGACATGCTTTCGACAAGGTTTTGGAACACAGCGATAGGTATGCGCTTCCATTTAGTAAATAACGCTGCCGCTAACAGCTGCTCAGTAATAGGCCTTGGTTTCAAACTTCTTATGCGGCGCTCTAGTTCATCCCATAGGTGCTCTATGGGATTAAGATCAGGGCTGTGTGCTGGCCAGTCTACACACGATACGGAATTATCGTCAAACCACGCAGTAACAGTCCTTGCTTTATGGCTCGGTGCATTATCCTGCTAGTACCAACAAGGTTCGGTTCCATAGTATTGCCACAGAGTTGGTAGGGCATAATTGTTCAGAATATCGAGGTAGACATGCTGGTTAACAGGTTTGTCCACGGTAACCAATGGGCCGAGACCGTACCACGAAACACACGAGTACACTGCCAGCTCAAACTTGACCGTAGGAACAATATACTGTGGTAGGTAAATAGCGTTCCCCCGGTTCAGTGGTGGCGGAAAGTGAAGTTCGTTGACCGGGCCCGAAATTTCGAATCGTGGTGCACCCTCCTTCAGTGGCGTAACTAGCACAACTTGCGCCCCCCCCCGCAAGATTTACTTCAGCGCCCCTAAGCGCAGTAATTTTCCCAGGATTTCAATTCAAGCACGAGGGAGGATGCGTTTTTCGCGGGTGTGTTTAGTGGGGGGAGGGTCTGGGAGAGTCTGGAAAAGTAATGCTGGTACCTAGAGCTCTGTAGTTTTAACTTGTTAAGCAATAGATTTAACAATACAGTATATGTAATTGTTTTGTACAAAACTAAAATAAGTCACTTGGAGAAATCACCCTCTGTACATAGCAGATCCGCGAGTGCTGTGAATAAACGTTCGCGCCTGTCGTGCACGTAACCCTAGGTGACTGACTGTTTCCCCACATCCTACACGAGAAATTCCCATGTGGCCTCGCGCTTTTCCTCAGCAGTGCAGAGAGAGGACGATTGCAGAACGATCGTATGACAACCCGGAGCCAAAGGGCTGAATAGCTTCAATCTGTAGGGCATCCACTGCTTTAAAAGGGAAACTTTGCATTTATTTAGGCAAAGCTAAATGTACCTTAAAAGAAAATATGAACCTTTGGGTTAATTATTTGTTTGTTTGTCTGTCTTTGTGCGTGTTCGAAGTTTTTCAAAGAACTATAACTGGAAGCTGCAGTACGCCCCCCCCCGGTTGCGGGGGTGGTAGGTACGCCACTGCCCTCCTTCCTTCCCGTTTCCCGGAACAAACAGAAGAAAAGCAATGCCTAAGGAGATTTGCTAGGGATTAGGACCACCTGACCACTTACCTAGAGCAACTTTCTAAGGCACTTCACAACAAAAAATCACACATATGCCAAATAAAAATCTTGGCTTAAAATGATTGACCGGGCCTGGGCTGTTCCGCCGCCACTGCCCCGGTTGCCGCCATACCCACACACGGCCATCAGACTAATGGATCGTGTATCTGGATTCATCAGACCATAGCACCCGTTTCCATTTATATACGGTCCACGATAAATGTCCTTTACACCATACTAAACGATGAGTAGCATTCCGAGTGGAGATGAAAGGCTCATGAGCAGCCGCACGACCAAGGTAACCCATGGAATGAAGTTCTCTGCGAATGGTACGTGAACATACCGAGGTCCTAGCATTTTTACTCACCTGTACACTGAGGTCTTGTGCAGTACTCCGTCGATTAGCTGTAACGACTCTCCTGAGGCGTCGACGTCCTCTATCACTGATTTTCTTTGGTCTGCCGGTATGTTTTGCTGCTTCAAGCACACCATGTGTCTTCTACTTATTCAGTACATCCAAAACAGTTGACTTGGGTATGTTTGAACGGCGCTCGGTTTCTCTTATGGACAACCCACTAATACATATATAACACCCAACAATCTTTTCTTTCTCAAAGTCAGTTCTCTCCAGCCGCGACATTTTCACTCAACCTCACAGTGCGACTTGATCGCGGTCAGCTGCAGGCTTGTTTTTATACCGTTTACAGCTGTATCGCGCATCCTAACAACGCAGCGGATTCGTTCATTCGCTTTTGAAGGGGTGTCCGGTGACTTTTGTCAATGGTGTATTTATACTGTTTGCTACCCACTTCACTGGTTATTTCTGGGATGGCTTCGGTAAAAAAAAATCTACGGATTTGTGCATAGCCACCATGAAAGGAAATAAATAAAGAGACAGAGGAGAATGACTGACAAAGGAAATAAATAAAAGAGACAGATGATGGGCGACAATTGAATACATATTTTTTTAAATCCGATTCAGTTAGGTAAAAAGTAAATTGACGCCACCAGGCCTTGAAGAAAAAGTGGTCCGGCGGCGCCAGGCCTTTACTGTATCTATGAGGTAAACATGCCCCATCCCACAACCGCCTCCAGCGGCTTGTATACTATGAAGACCATGTAAGATGGATTTAATTCATTATATGTTTGCGCCAAATACGTACACGACCATGCAGTGGAGTAAAAATTCGACTCGTCGGACTACAGCACATTCTTTTCTAGTCATCCGACGTGCAACTTTCATGATATACGCACTAGGCGAGTTTTTTTCGCCGACGAATCGTGGTTAGGAGAGGATATCGACGGGGTCATCATGTGTTATAACCCATACGTGCGACGCATGGTCATGACAGATACTGTTCCGGGTTTATCTCTATCGTATTGGGTAGTCAACTCAACTGTTGAATAATGCAGCGTCTGTCGGTCTGTACGAGTCGTCGGACCCGGCGGCCGGCTCTCACATCAACTTTCGCTGTCCTGTGCAGTTTTGCCACCGGGTCGTTGTTTGACCATTTTCACTCTAGTCCTGATACGGCGATTTGCGAACAACCTATCAGCTCAGCCGTTTGAGAATTCGGGGCGTTCGCTCCCACAATCTGTCCTTTCTCAAAGTCCTATAAATCCTTCCGTTTACCTCTCACGCTGCGAATTTTACTACTGAATAAAATTGCGAAGTTTACTAATTTCTGCTCCAATCACACCTTATACAAATTATATGCTACGTCAGTCGACTAATCGTGCCCTCTCGGAAATCACGCGGTCAATGGGTCGCATCCACTTTTGACAGGGGTGATCATAATTCAGTGATCACTAGGTGTATTCTGGAAGAACAGGTACATATACAAGAAAAGAGTGGCCTTCAAGGACATCTGCTTCCACGTGGAGTGAAGATCTACAATGTTTAATTCTAAATAAAAGTATCTATTAGACAGGCAAGATTTTATCACCAGAATTTCTCATTTAGGTAAATTTAATTTAATCAATTTAAATAGCAGAATCTGACTTTTTTTTTTAAACTAACCGAAGTTTCCTTAATAACTGGGATAGCAGCTGACCCACACCAAGTTAAATACTGTAGCGATCGATCAGGGAAGATTGTTTTTTTGTTTTCTTGTGTGGGGGTTTAACGATCACCGTGAGCAATTCAATGGACAACTGAGCTGTCGCCGGTTTCAGGGAAGGGAGAGAGCTAGTGCCGTACGACAAACACAACACAAGTTCCTCAGTGGGATTCGAACCCGGACCCATATCTAACGAATGGTTGAAAAAAGTATTCCATCGTACAATTTAATTGTGACACGCCAGGAATAGATTCAGATAAAGCGTGAAGAGTTTTCAGAGAAATATGGGACCGTTTCTCATGGAGGAAAGTATGTTCCTTGAGTGACGATAGTGGAAGAAACCTTTTCCTCACTTTCGTCTCCAATTCTGCACACAGCGGCACAATGTTTAAATCTGGTGATTGTGCAGGCCATGGAAGACTTTTGAGTTCAATTTCACGCTCCTCAATCTACGTTTAGACTCATCAGGCTGTGTATGTTGGACCATTATCATCTTGAAAGACGGCAGCGCTTACGAGAAACAATATTTTCAGCAACGTCACCCGGAACGTCAAGGTATGTAGTAATTTGCAGGTTCAGGGTAATGATTATAGGACCAAGAGAATAACAAGAAATATCTTCCAAAACTATTATTGAGACTCAACTATGTTTGACGATCGACATAAGACAATCAGCGTTTCCTTCGGTATTCGTCAAAAGTGCCCCCGAAGTTGGAAAAAAACGTGAATGGAGTGATTCACCCGACGAAATGACGTGTTTCCAATCATCCAGTGGTCAGGCTTTGTGCTCGTGACATCATTGCATTCTCCTTTTTTTTTTTTTTTTTTTGATTGGAGGTTTAACGACCACCGTGAGCAACTCAATGGGCTATAAGCAGTCGCCTGTCCCTAATTTAGGGTCACTGGTTCCAGGGAAGGGAGAGAGCCAGTGCCGTAAGACAAACAACATCCATGTCTCACCGGGATTCGAACCGGGAACCCTTCCGGACGAATGAACAGAGGCCATCGCTTAGACCACTGCGCCACCGGGGCGGCTCTCCTTTTTCCATTAGCATCAGTAACAAATGGCCTGACAATAGCTGCTCTGCCATAAATTTCAGCTTTATGAAGTTCCCGAAGAACTGTTTTGTTAGATGTTGGATTGCCGAGTCTCACACTCACTGCTGCAGTTAACTTCCCCTGTAGAAGTTTTATGCATTTGGGCTGCAATCAGTTTCACTGCCCGGCCATCTCTTTTACTCAACTTCCATTTCCTGCCACAATTGGACCTATCGAATGTTGTTATCCCAGTCTTGGTGAATGCAGTCATAACTCTCGATACTGCTGCTCTGGATTTATCCAACTAATGCGCAGTTTCAGCCACCGATGCCCTGCTAAAAGGGATCCAACAATTTATCGTCTTTAGAATTCAGACAGGTCTGTCGTTTTGTATCATGTACGATTTTTTATAACCTTTAAGGAGGCTACTATTTGAATCATCGGTCCTTGCAGACCCGCATACAAGGCCTTAATCTCCTGCTTGGAAATTTATTGAATTAAGTTTTAATATACTTTACTTTGTGCAGTCTGTCTTACATTTATACTTCTTGTGATGATTTTAACCGCCCCGGTGGCCGAGTAGTAAGATGCGCTGGCCTCTAATTATTCGTCCAGGTTCTAATCTCAGGCAATTTATGGATGGGTGCGTGTCTTATGGCACTGGCTCTTCCCTTTCCCTTGAACCAATGGCCCTAAATTAGAGACGGGTGACTACCCCTACAGCCCATTGAGTTGCTCACGGTGATGGTTAACCGCCCCGCCCCGCCCCCCAATATTTTAATTGATAGTTTTCTTTAGTTTTGTCGCAGGTTATGAACGGACCCTTGATCTGTAAACTTTATTTTTACTCAAACGACGGGTCAGCGGGGCGACGATTTCTTGCGGGTCAAGCGGGTTGCTGAACCGATTCTGACCCGGTTTTATTTTTGAAAAAAAAAAAAAACGTGCTGTGGAATTTTGGGCTCGATACTGGTACTAGCGGAGTGAAAAATGATTTGTCATACAAAAACATTATCGTCCGTTTCTTAAAGCAACGAAGATTTCCACCGCCCGACGACACGGCGCAGACGCTAGACTCGACGACACCATATCGTAAAACGATACATCCTTTAAGCTTGTTTTTAATGCGATTGTCCGGAGCAAGATACAGGCAAATGCCTGTCGCCTGCTTCTATGGTGATTCACTCCCTCACACACTGCGTGTCACATTGTAAGACTGAGAGTTACTTTCACATAGCATTTTTTGCATGGAGCATTCAGAGGTTTTCTTTTGACGGGCTAACATCCTGTTCCATCGCATGTCGTGTCGGAATTAATGCCTTATTTCTTAATAAGAATGAATTTAATATTAAGGAGATTTAAAAAAGCGTCATGGCCAGCAAATACGTACTTGCTGAAAACAAAAAAAGGAAGAGTGAATGCTGGAAGTTGTTTCGTCTCATTAAGAAACCAGAATACGTTTCACAGCAACACCAATTTTCACAAGCTTGTGATGAGTTGAAAGTTTCCAAAATGCGAATGTTGATTTTAACAGTGTTCCTTCCTTCTAACGGGCAATGATGAAATCAACATCCACATTTCGGAAACTTTAAACTCGTTAGAAGATGGTGAAAATTGGTGTTGCTGTGAAACATTCTAAAGCTTGGTATGTTATCAACAAAACAGCAAAAACTGAAATTAAACATACATTAAGTTACTTAATTTAAAAATTTTGACTGTGAAACCATCAAAATTAAGTGGAACAGCCTTAATATCACTGCGGAGGGACTTTTTGGCTCTCGCAGATATGTTTGAAAACATGTGTAAAACAGTTAGGTTATGTGATGGAAGACAGTTTCAATACTCTCTGTATTAAGTGAATAAATTATACGTTTCCACAAATAGATTTGTATGATTTCTATATAATCTACGAAAACCACTGTGAACAGACTTTTTGAACGCCCTGTGTGCATATATACTGGGTGTTTCACTGGGTAGTTACAAAAGAAAGAGACAATAAAGTTAACTTACTTTATTGAAAAAGGAAAAAGACGTTTACAGTAGTAAGAGTGGGCAAAAGGTAATCAATGGGTCATTGGATGACATGTTCCACATGATGACCATCCGCTGTCACGACGTGACGAATACGTGCTTCAGTGACGAATACGTGCTTCGAAGTGCTGCTGCAATACCGACTGGAAGATGTTCGACGGGATTTTTTTTTTTTTTTTTTTTTTTTGATTGGAGGTTTAACGACCACCGTGAGCAACTCAATGGGCTATAAGCAGTCGCCCGTCCCTAATTTAGGGTCACTGGTTCCAGGGAAGGGAGAGAGCCAGTGCCGTAAGACAAACACAACATCCATACCTCACCGGGATTCGAACCCGGACCCCTTACGGACGAATGATCAGAGGCCAACGCCTTAGACCACTGCGCCACCGGGGCGGCTTCGACGGGATCCTTGCAATTTCCTGTTGGATGGCACGTCGGAGGTCAGGCAATGTTCTTTTTTTTTGTTTTTTGTTTGGAGGTTTAACGACCACCGTGAGCAACTCAATGGGCTATAAGCAGTCGCCCGTCCCTAATTTAGGGTCACTGGTTCCAGGGAAGGGAGAGAGCCAGTGCCGTAAGACAAACACAACATCCATGCCTGACCGGGATTCGAACCCGGACCCCTTACGGACGAATGATCAGAGGCCAACGCCTTAGACCACTGCGCCACCGGGGCGGCCAGGCAATGTTCGCGGGATGTTCTGGTACACCCGATCTTTCAGATAGCCTCACAAGGAGAAGTCGAGCGGCGTTAAATTGGGGCTGTACGGAGGCCAAGAGAGGCCGGCTGAAAAACGTTGGGGGAATCGTCTGGCGATGACCCGTGGGCCACATACTGCTGGTGAAACAAATGACCAGAATTTGTGGAGTGTGGCGGTGCTCCATCCTGTTGAAACGTGCGGTTGTGAACCAGTTTTTCTGGACTGCAGCGGGGAAAAAACGATTCTTCAAAAGGTCACTGTACGCAGCAGCGGTAACTGTGGACTCCAGGAAAAATGGCCCAATGAGGTCATCACCACTGATTGCACACCAAACGGTTAGCTTCAGCGGATGGAGAGGCTTCACAACAGACCGCCGGGTTTTCGCTTCCCCAGATGCGGCAATTTTGCCGGTTAACGTAGCCATCCAACCAGAAGTGCACCTCATCGCTGAAGACAATGCTCTTCGTATCAAAGTTGCGCTGATCGGTCAGTGATTGCATGCCATTCGCAAACTCATAACGCTGCTGGACGGCTGTTGTGCTCAAAGGCTGATGCACTTGTATTTCGTAGGGAAACATGTCCAAATCCTACGTCACAATGTGCCATGCTAACATGTCCAAATCCTACGTCACAATGTGCCATGCTAACATGTCCAAATCCTACGTCACAATGTGCCTAGTTGCTGCGCAAGTCTTCGCGTTACTGGCTTCTTCGTGCAGGAGTTCTCGTGCGACTTCTATGTTTTCCGCTGTGCGCCCTGTTCTTCTCTTGGTCGCCATGCTTACCACGTCATCTGTGACACTGCTGGTTCGTTCGAATTTCCCTACCAATTTCGTCAGGTATGCACGGGAAGGCTTACGACGATTCTTAAACGCTGTCCCCACTTTCGTAACACCTTTGTGGGGTTTCCGCCGTCCGCATACCAATTTCTCACCAAGAAAACTCTTTCTTCCGTGATATATCGCTGCATGTCCGAAATCGCGTGTCCACCGTTCCACTACTACCTCACGAATGCCTGTCGCCTGCTGATCGACGTCTCGGACTTATAGCACCATCTCGTTATTCTTTAACGATTTATTCCACAGGAAAGTTGTCACTACCGAGTGAAACACCCGGTATATAAGGTAGAAGTTCATTGCATTACAAATTATTATAATACAAATCATTCAGAACCATTGAATAAAATTAAAAGCCTAAAACGGCAAGTATATATTAAAAACAAGGTCCAGAATGATTAAGGAACATCTTGAAAGAATCACTGAGAGAATCATAGCTCACTCCACAAACATAGTAGCAGAATGCCTAACTCAAAGTGAAATAAATAAATAAATAAATAAATAAATAAATAATACAAAGAATGTAAAGGAATGAAATGGAAGGCCAATCTCATCAAGGGAACACTGGCCCTGAGGTCACCAAAATATAAAACCAAATCAACAAGCCAAAAAAATGCAAAAGTGCAAGCAAGCAATAAAAGTTCACCAAAACCAGAACACACCAAGACGAAAAAAAAAAAAAAAAAAAAGACACTTACGGCAGACCTTCGATCACTAGATTTCCAACCATGGCAATATCAAGTTACTGGAGTGCAGTAGACTATGTGTAGCAAATACTAGGTGCAACAGCAAATAGCAATAGATAGGTAAGTGTGCAGTGTTGCCATTGGAGTTAGCTAAATCTTCGACCACAACAAGAGACCTGTCATGTGGTGCATTTAGAAAGATGGAAGGTTTAACTTTGTAAGGTCATTTGTGCTGAACAAAAAATTTGAGAAATCACAATGTAAGAGTTGACCAAAATGTTTCTTAAGAAATGGAACGGGGAAAGCCATTAGAAAGTAGTGTATTAAATAGTTGTTTTAATTGTAGAATAAGAGCTTCTGACTTACCACTGCTACCATACACCTGAAATGTTCATATATTGTAATATTTCTAAAGACCTAGGTAGAGATGTTTGATTCCCAGTCAATTCAGAAGTTCACTCTAAAAGTATAGCTTCTTTTGTCAAAAATCGTGGTGACACTATTTTTAATTTCAATATCTAGATAGTGCACATTCCAGTCACTACAACCAGTCAAAACTAGGTCTAGACTTTCCGAATAGATTTATTTTATTTTTGTGGCAAAATTGTCAGAGTTAAAGACTATTAGGACATCTATATACCTACATATTTTACCATTTTCAGGCAGATGAGTAAATGTTCATTCATATACGTGCAAGTATAGATTTGCTAAAATGATAGAAAAGACTGACATGTTTCAGCCCAAAGCCAAATAATTATTAAATATACATATGGTCTTTAAGTGACTCCATGTGTTTCTTGTGACCTTAAATATATCATGGTATTTGTCATATAAAATATCACAAATGCGTTCTAAGTCGTTACGATTGATTGACCTTAAATATATCATGGTATTTGTCATATAAAATATCACAAATGCGTTCTAAGTCGTTACGATTGATTGACGTACAAAGGTTTTTAAAGTCGTACGTCTGTATGCTTAATGGTAGGTCAGAAGAGTGACTTTTTAACACATCAAGAACAGCAGTGTTGTTTTTGATGATCCAAGTGTGTTCCACTGTGTCCAAAATTTTGCAAAGATAGTTTCCAGTTTCTTACCCGCTTCTAACACCATAGCAGTTTGTAGCAGCTGTTATAAATCGAAATTCAATCAAGTCCTCATGAAACTTTGGCACTAGTATAAGAATGGTATTTTGACATTAATGTTCGAGATTTTTAGTCTTTTTTGCAATGCTATGATTTTCTTAACAATCACTTCTTTTGTGTGTGTGTGTGTGTGGTTTATAGGATTTTCTAAGCGCAACCTTCCCGTACCATTGCATGAATGCTTGAACTGGAAGTTCAAAATGAGAAGAGGCGTTTAGTATGAAATTGGAAAAAATCAGACTTAATGACTCTTATTATTTCCTTTAACTCAGGTTCTTGGTATGAAATTCTGAAGTTGGCTCCTTTACTCATAATAAGTTTTAGTTGATTCGATTTAATGACTTCAAGATTACCAGTAATAATATGACCAAAATGTGGATCACTGAAATTAACGAATTCAACCCTGTCACAGAGGCATGATATAGGTTCCTTATTCTGCCGGTTTTCATAAGTCACTGATAGTTCCTTGCAGTTCAAAATAAGCCTTCCAATCTTTGGCCCGTATTTACAACTCTTGCATGCTCTTATATCTTTCTTAGGAAAGTATTCTTCACATTCTTGAAATATTTGATTGAATCTGATTTTATCGTAATACTGATTCTGGAAATTAATTACACAGTAACATTTTTCAGTCGGCTGTAATGACTGTTTACACGATTGTTCCAATTTAAACCAAATAAGGTTGTCAACAATATATCTGATATGTTGATTTTTATATACAACGTTCTGATGTACCTTGCAAAGAGCGCTGATATGACTGAGGAATTTAAGTGAAAAAATCTGGACTTTGCAACGCATAGCAAAATTATATTCAGTGTTATCCAGTTATGTCAAAAGCCAGACAAAATCAATGCAGGCATTAGTTTTATTATCTTTACCTCTGCAATGTCTAAAAGAGGTTTTTTTTTTTTAATATACAGGGTTCAAAGGAAAGTCCTTATTCAACTGTGGAAGGAAGGGTCTGAGTGGTACACAAGTTAGGTCTATACACAGGAAAGGGACGATGGCCGATTGAATGAAAGCGATTGGAGCGCCCCTAGCGGCAAAGGTAAGAAGTTAGGAAACCTAACTCGCGAACAACGTAAGATAGAAACAAAATTCCAGTTACAAAGTTGTAGCGCATTGTCTAATTAGTAGGAAATGACATATGGTGCACACGAATTATGTACATGGATGGGTCAAAATGCTGTTCATTCGAAATAGGTAAAGCGGGTGAAACAGATACAAAAATAATGACACGAGACAAAAGCTGTGAAGGCTTATTTATAATACTGAAAAATGTTTACAGGAGATCTGCGCGAAGTTAATGTACAGCCGGTTCGAAGCGGCCATCATCGGCTACAATGCACATTCCAAGGCGTGTAAGAATTGCTTCTCATACACTATCTAGCATGGCAGGTGTCACTGTGTTACAGGCGCACACAATGCGGTCTCTTAAATCTTCCAGACTAGTAGGTTCTGTAGCATACACCTGTTCCTTCAAGTAACCCCACAGGAAGAAGTCCAAAGGTGTTAAGTCGGGTGACCGCATAAAGCCATTCCACCATACCACCATAACCAATTATCTGGTGTCTGAATGTTTCAGCCAGGAAACTCTGTACGTTGGCTGCCATGTGAGGTGGTGCACCATCATGTTGGTACCACATGCGCAGCAGATATCTGAGGGGAAGATCATCCAGAAAGTCAGATATCGGGCCCCGTAAGAGCTAAAGGTACCGCTGACCTGTCAATGTTCCATCATAGAAAATGGGTTCATCTAGTGTGTTTCGCCAAATACCGCACCAAACGTTAGTTGTCCAACGTCGTTGATGTCGAGCTGCTCGTCACATGGATGGGTTGCTTAGAGCCCAGTAATGGGTGTTATGCCAATTTACTATCCCGTCCCGCGTAAAATGGGACTCAGCTGTCCACAAGATATTGGCCAAAAAGTCTGGATTAACCTCTAACGTGTTATGTACAAAGTTGCAGAAATCGGAACGCCTTCCCTGGTATCCATCCATCAAACCTTGCATTAGCTGAACGTGGAATGGGTGAGCTCCAGGCTCGTTCAGGATTTGTCAAACACGTTGTGTTGTTAATCCGCATGCTTCGTTGACTGCTGTGGTACTAATGTTGGGATCGGCAAGGAGCTGGAAGAACAACTACACGGAATGCAGAGAAACCCCTGTCGATAGTAATGGTAAGATGATAAGCAGGAGCTTAAGAGCAAAACTCCTTCACATTGATTCTTTTGCAAACTGGACAGCCACAGTACCATCTCTAGATGGAACTGTTTGTTCCCAGACTGCGCCCTCCCTACAATGCTCAAGAAAAGCGAGCACGAAAGAGAGAGGGAGAACTCGAATCCTGCGCAAAAGAATAAGTCAATTTTTCTGTTTTAAGAAACAAATCTGATATAAATACCAACCAGCGCGTTTCCTTTGAATCCAGCCTCTGCCAATGCCTACAGATGATGCTTTACTTATGTAAGGAACAAGACTAATACACCCCAGCGCCCAAAAAAAAAAAAAAAAAAACACCAAAACCATACAGATAAAGACACAATGTACGTACAGACACGATGACATGATGTTGCTTCCACAATAATGAAACAATAATGAAGGTGTGCAGTAGAGTCGGTACTCTAAGCTCATAACACGGCACCAACAACATCACCTGCACACACAAGTACACAGCATCAACAAGCTTCGAGCCATCGGTGGATCCTGGGATGTGGTGAAAACAACACGAATCGGCATTAAGGTAATGCTCAACCTGTAGTATAAACGTTGCCTATCAGGTATTTTCAGATCAAATGCCATATGTGCGAGGGTTGGATCTAAAATAGTGAAAACATACCTGTATGTCCCAAAATATTTATTCACAGAACAGAATAAGTTTACATCTCTTCAATGTAATCTCCTCCCATATTAATAACCTTCTGCCACACATTTGGAAGGCGGTGGATACGGTCTGCAGGGCCGTTTTTGTTGATATCAGCACACGAGGGCCCAATCTCTCTGATTTCAGCTCCTGTGTGAAAACGCTTTCTTCGCAGTGTTTCAGTTTTGTGAAGAGATCAAAGTCACATGGGCTCCTGTTGGGGGAATAGGGCAGATGTTCGAGCAATTCTCACTGCCACCCTGCTAACAAATTCCTTACAGGAGCAGCAATGTGACATCGCTCATTGTCATAAAAGACAATGGCCGCACTTGTTCGTAAATTTGGCCGCTTTTGCCGCAAAGCAGGGCGAAGATGATGTTCCAGAAAATGTTGGTAGTACTGAGCGTTAACAGTCTGGTGCTGCAAAACTGCATGATAGAGTATCACAACCTGGACATCATACACCACTATCGGCATCACTTTGAGATTCCAGGGTTCGGGCGAACTTCTTCTGGCCAGCAAGACGATAAATGCTGCCATTTATTGGGCTGTCGTTTCAGTTCTGGTTTCCAGAGATGATCCCCTCCAGGAAGGCGCCACCTCCTCTGATGTAGCGGTGCCATTTCTGAACTACTGTAAGATGATGAGGAACCCATTGTGCTGCAATTTTGCGGTAACCAAGCACGTCCTTCAACACGTGCAAAACTGTTTTGTGGCATATTCCTACCTCTGCCTAACTCTCTTGCTGTCCATCATCGATACACCGCCAACAATGATTGCATCAACTCCATGTGATGGTATTGGATGCTAGTTCGACCTGAACATTCTACATCCTCCACTCAATCATGACCTCGACGGAACACTGTCACCTATCATACCACCGCTCGATATGGTAATGCATAGTTACAACATGCTTTCCGAAGACCTTGATAACATTCCGTAGCATTCCTACCATGTGTCACTTTGATTTTGATCCATGCACGTTGTTCTAACTAGGAAAACATCTCTTTAGGGCGGACCTGTTTGACATCGAACTTAAAAGTTGCATACACTTCCCTCCCTAAGCCTCGCACTGGCAAAACTGTATGCGTGGAACAGCAACGCCCTCACGCTACAAGTGCTTGGGACAACAACGCTCTCATGTGTGCATCAGCAACGTAGGGACAGTTTTGCCATTATTTTATATCCAACTCTCGTACATTTAATACAAAAAAAAAACCTGCACACAAAAAACAAAAAAACAGTATTTTCTTTAAATCAGAATAAGCAGAAAAGGCACCAGGATTGCTACTTGCTAGCAACCAACCACCCGCTTAGCTACTACCCCGTGCTAAGCCGCGAAAAAAAAAAAACAGCCTAAAATTTAAATTAGACAGTCTGTTAGACAAACAGCGTCAACAACCATGGAGAGCCTCCACTCCTCAGCAGCTGAAATTTGGTGTTTAAGAACATAATAAAAAGACAATATCAGTGATCAAGCCAGGATGTGGGAGTGCCACTGTTGATTAACCCTATGGTGGGGAACCCTTAAGCCCAATATACAGTTTCTTAAACTGTTTCTAGATTCCCCCACCCTCATACAAACTGAAAACTGTTTACATATAACCATAGGCGCCGACTTCGTGGGTTCGAGACACTTTATGAACCCCCAATGATTTTGTTGTTGGTTCCTCGAATCCCTAATATTTTTGCTCGTATTTCGTGGGGAAAATACATGTACGCATATGTGCATAAATTTTGTTCTTCGTTATCAATTCTTCAAGTTTTGTGTTATTCATTCCCCGTTTACTATATATAGAAAGTGTGCATAGAAATTTACCCCTCAGACTGTTTAATGTGCCTCAAAAAAGAATTAGTGTTTGTTCGTGCTCATCAAATTTGACGCGACAGACAATACCTTAAGTACCGTTGTTTAAGAGCATTTAAAACTGCCTCCTTTATAAAAGAAAATTCTTCGGTTTGTCTGGGTTCCCACAAAATACAAAAGTCTAACTCTACATTCGGAGACGAGAACCTATTCGAGGTCATAATAATAAAGGCGGAAATATGTTGTACAGTCAGTTGACCCACCCTGTCTTCGAGCAGTCGGGACCAAGGAGGTTAGAAGAGAGAGATGATGGCATCAGCAGCCGCTGGTGAAGCCAAATCTGATCATCTGGTTTCTTGCGCCCGCCAGGTGGGGAGGGTTCAGTTACATGACGTAACTTAACTTACTGAAGACCTGTGCTGGAGCACAGATTGATAGCGGCCGTCTCTTACTCTCTGCAGTAGTCTTGAAGGTCAACAAGGTGCCCACAGCTTTAGCAAGGCCATGATTGGTTAATGTGCAATATGCACTTCCGGTCGACAAAGCATAATTTTGTTTAATTTTTTTAGAAAATACAAAACAGTATTTCTGTAACTTTTTGCAATATTTTTAGTTATGTGCATGTTTATTTTGGTCTCATTTTTTCCTGACTGTACATGCTGCACAAGTGCCTCTGAAACCTCTTCAAAGTCAATGATTTCCCCATAGAAAAGTACAGAAGCAGCTCAAGTTGGGCGTACTGGGCATACACAACTGATACGAAGTAGAGCCCATGGAAAACGCAGGGCGTGCGGCTGATGCCATGTCCTCTCGCTTCTAACCTCCTATTTTACCTCAGAAATCATTTGAAGAAAAAAATTGTTGGCATTTTTTAAATTGGTAAAAAAAACCTTACAATAAATTTTACATGTTTTTGTTACTTTTATAAGACAACTGAGTTGGAAATTCACACAGTATCTGTGTATTGTATATAATAATGCTGCACCTACAAAAGCAAAATAAATGAAATAAATAATTATCTAACGAAAAAAAAATTCTGTAACTATAATTTGCTTTATTTTAGCATTTCAGGCATCTTATTGTGCCAGATAATCTGACTGAATGAAATTTAAATTAGACTTAAATACTTTGAAAAATGCATGGGTAATTCAATTAAAAATTTCCAAAACCCCCAATAATATTTCAAGTCGGCGCCTATGCATATAACTAAATGAATTTCACATAAGTATAAAATATGGTATTTTGTATACACTGGAAAATATATTTAAATACTTATATATAAATACTAATACATAAATACTTGGGAAAATCAAAAAGGTTTTGCCATTCTTTTTTTCAATTCATATGTAGCAGATTCTCGTACTATGCTTTATTATGTATAGTAAAACCACATATATTGTGTGAGTAAACATAACCTATCTTCCAAGAAAATAGTTTTAATTTCCATCAAATTACATGGAATTATTGTTTTGGTAGCAAAACCTCAATACTTTTTAGAAATGGATGCTAATATTCACCATAAAATTTTATACATACAAACAGAAATTCTAAAGTTAGATAAAAGAAAACACATTACATTGAAATAACAGCAATAGAAGCTTCTGCGATGTTTCTATGCTCCAGGAAAAAATGAACCACTGGAAATTTCTTTTTCATTAGTGTATTCCAAAATGTTATAATGTAAAATACTAGACTCTCATTACACATCATGAGATGCAGGACAGTAGTTTCAGCTGCTACATTATGAGCTACCAGTGTTATAAATAAAAGCTGTTAAATGTTTTACACTTGCACACACTCTTGTTGAAATCACTAAGAATACAAACAGATATTTAAAACACATGCTATCAAATAAATAAAAATAAACGATAGTTTGCACAAAAAATCTCCTCCATCTCTTGTGGTCTATTGCTAAATTTTCTGCCTTTCACATACTGCTACCTTTGAGTCACTATAGACAGTTATACACTATTAATCAGCAGTATGCTAGGTCTGTTCTTGGTCCACAATTTGTTGTCATATAATGCAACATCAATATATAAGGGTTGTTCATCAATAAGTCGCGAGACTTTCTGCTCAAAAGAGTCAAAACATAACATACCTAAAAATAATCGCCACCAGCATTTAGACAGTGGTCCCATCATTGCACAAGTCCTTGCATTCCTGAGGTACAGAAGGAGGCACGCTGCTGCTGCAATCAGTTATCTACAGCTTCATGCATCTGATCATATGAAGTGACACGTTTGCCTTTGAGAAATATTTTCATAGGTCTAAACATGTAAGGCTATGCTTAGGAATATATGCTGGTTGTTGAAGGACTTCCCAGCAAAAGCACTGCAATGTCATTTGTTGGGTAACTGTTGTATACGGCTGGGCGTTATCATGCAGAAGCACAATATTCTGAATGAGGTTGCCAGGTCTCTTGTTTTTGATGGCTTGTCAAAGCTTCATTCAAGTCTGACAATATCATTCACCATTGATGGTTGATCCTTTTGGTAGCCACTACAGCAGTGGTTCTTGATGGCCAAAAAACAGGGTTAACATCACCTTGCCTGCATAAATGGTGGACTGTGATTTCCTCGGGGGTGGCAATGATGCATGTTTCCACTGCATGCTCTGGTGTTTTGACTCTGGCTCGAAATGATGACACCAGCTTTCGTCCCCAGCAAAAATGTGTAGCAGGAAATCTTCACCTTATTCAAGGTAGCAAAACAGATTCTCAGATGTTAGGGTACTCATTGACTCATCTGTTCATTGTACAGATGTTTCAGTACTCACATGGCGCAGACCTTACGATATGCAATGTGCGAATGCATGATCATATTTGACAGTTTAGATGCTCACACCTACACTGCTTTGCTAGTTCTTGGATCGTGATTCTTCGGTTGGCCTTTATTGCAGCATCTACACGTGCCATTGTCATCACTGAAACAGCAAGACGTGGTGCAACATCTTCACCACTAAAGGACTGGCACCACCACCACATTACAGTACTGTGTGGAAGACAAGCAGGCCCATACACCGCCTTCAGTCATCTGTGAATTTTGTTTCATGGTATTTTATCTGCTTTCAAAAACTGAATTATAGCACGTTGAGCAACTTTGGACATATCCATCTTCTACAAGAGAACAATAAAATTAGTCCAGCATGTTACACAGCTTCCATAACGAACAAGCTGCAATGCTGTTGCATAGCCTTTACATCCCTTGTATACCACGCCACCAATTGACAAAATTAGGAAGTACAAATGCACTCCAACCAAAGAGTCTAACTGCTTATTGAACAACCCTTATGGTAATATCTCATCTCCCACACAACAAATGCATCCAAATTACCTAAGTATGTTTTTTACATAGTCATTAAATTGACTTCTGCAGAAGCACTGAACTCAGATTTAATGTCTGGGTTTTCTTATTACTATAAATGAGGATACATTAAAACTAAATATTACATACTGCAAGCTTTTCTTTCTGCATATGTTTTTCAGCGAAAATAATGTTGTGCAGCTCATGACAGACTCTCCATGCTTCATTAATTCTGTTAATTCCTTATATAGCTTTCCTTCCCCATCTGTAAATCCACCAAAGTAATTGAAGTCTGATGCCTGTCTTGAAACCTTTCACTGAAAATTAGTGTCTTTCAAACCACTGATTTGATATCTCAACATTTATCTTCATTCCACATTCTTACAATTCGTAATCTTCATAGTACATTACAGACCATGCCATAAAATGGAGCCACAGTCTACATTTGGATTTTCAGCTGGGAATACACCACACTAAGTGTTCAAGCTCAATGATGGGGGAGGGTATGAATCACAAGGGAAACCGCCAGAAATGGCTCAGGTGTTGAGAGCTGATTTTTCGGCATGCATTCACGTTACAGATGGGAGAAACGCAGGAAATACCCCTTACAGCAGTCACCTACCACACAGGCTTATAGCCAGGAGGGGGGCCAGATCAGACAGCAATGCACTTGTTTCTTTTGACTCTCTTAGCAATTCACACTGTAAATCCAGTGCCCAACCTCTTTCATAATTTTTGTTTGATGTGTTTCACTTTTTTGCTGGATCTCAATCATCAACTGCTTTTCCCAATTTCACTGTCTAGTGACAGGCCTGCAACAACTCAAACACTGGTTAGCCAGCTGCGACACACCAGTGGCACAACTCATAATCTGCTAAACTTAAACTCCAATCTTTTAACAATTCCAAAATCCAACAAAACTGTTGGTACTTTAACATCCATCAAAAAAACACTTTCCCATAATTATCTAAGTCACTTATAAATAAAAGTGACAAGAATTCGCATTTAAACCACTAAGCTGAATTTCAGTTAATCTTCACTGCTGCATGCTTTAATTCTGGAACAAATGCTTTAACTGACTTCAAAATTTCACTTTTGCTCTTTAGTTATTTAAAACATTGTATCTCATTTTTCAAAAAGCTATCCAAAAGTTACAGTAAAAAAAAAAGAAAAGATATTTTAGAAAAAACGTAAGGGAAGAAGGGTAATGAAGTAAAGTACAGAGGAAATGGGAACATGCAAATGTGGAAATCATGATGCAATACCGTATGACGAATGTTAATTGGCATGAAAGGCGACGCAGCACTTTTGTGGAGTTGAGAAAGACCTGCAAAAATGCGAAAAACGACATTTCTTGTTGTCATCGCACCCTGCTAGTAATAGAATTTTATTTTTTATTAAAACAGTACATCAGAAAGACGGCAAGTGGATATGTTTACACATGGTCAGATTACCAGAATGTTGGAATCCGACCAGACACAGAGTAATGTTGCCAGAGCCACTGGCGTGAATCAATCCATTGTATCCAGACTTTGGAGAAGGTACCAGGACATCGGAGATGTTAATCCTTAACCTGTGGTAGGTCGTTCATGGATCACAACAGCTCAGGATGAGCGGTATGTGGCACTGACAGCGAAACGTAACAGGTCGATGTTAGTGGGATTGTTTGTTTCAGAGCTATCTGCAGCTGGTAGACCAGCTGTTTCAAAGCAAACGGTATAGTAATACAGATGGCTAAACAAACAAGGACTATGCGCGAGAAGACCTGCATTTTGCATCCCATTCACTCCATCAGCCAGAAATGCCAGGATACTGTGGTGCAGATAAAACTGAGACTTGGACAAAAATCAATGGGTTAATGTCGTCTTCTCCAAAGAATCCAGGTTCAGTCTCAAAAGTGACACCCATCACGTTCTCATCTGGAGAGAACCTGAAACCCATTATTCCCTCACAAACATCCAAGAACTGTGCCATTACAGAGGTGGTGGTGTACTTGCCTGGGGTGGCATTATGTCCAACCGGCACACACAGATCCATATCTATTCTGGTGGAACTTTAGCAGGTCGGAGATACAGAAACATTTTTGATCCCTACGTAAGGCTTTTTCAGGGTGCTGCTGCCCTAGATGTCCTGTTCATGGACAATAACGTGAGACCTCAAAGAGCTGCTACTGTCAATGATTACCTGAAAAGTGAAGATACCCACCATATGCCATGGCCTCAACACAATACAGGAGAAAACATTGTTTCCTCGGGGTTTTTTTGCTTCACTTTTCTTTTAGGATTGGTATTGGCTGTCACGTGCTTATACAGAAACCACAGATTTCTGCGAAGAACTGGAAAGTTTGTCTACAGTGGTTTCAGGAACACCAGCACTGGGCATTGGAAAAAAATCATGTGGTCCAACAAGTCATTGCACACCTTGTTCTGTACAAATGGTAGGCATAGAGTTTGGCAGGAGCCCATTAAACAATGGACCCAGCTTGCCTTGTAAGCACAACTCAATGCTGCTGAGGTGATGTTATGGTGTGGGACAGGTGCTATGATATTTCTGGAAGGCTGGGTTTCCTCCAAGGATAATCTGAACATCTTTGCCGATCAAGTTCATCCTGCATTGTTGACTTTTTATCCAGCAGGTGACAGCTATTTCGTGGACGACGTTACTGCCCATCGCACAAGATGTGTTTGGCAGTGTTTTAGTGAGTATGCCAGCGACTTCCACCATCAGCTTGAAGCTGAACCCCATTAAGAATGTAGGAAATATGTTCAAAAACAGATCTGGAAGCAAAGTCCTCTGAAATCAAACCTGAGCCAGTTAAAGGACTATCTGATGAACACTTGGTATGCTGTAGACGTACTCCAACACCCTCTGGAATCCATGACAAACTACACACATGCTGTAATTCAGACTAAAGGAGGTCCAACACAGTATTGAATAAAAGTTTCTAATTCAGTGGATGGTGTGTGTAGTTACACTTAGCCTCAGTGTTCTCCTGTACCAAACTTTTTATATCTGATCCACTCGAACTCAGACCTCTCTTCCTGCAATGGCATTTAGCAACTTTGCTCATGAACTTCTACCTGATTTCACCATAACTCAGTTCATCAACCCTGACATGTTTAAAATGTAATAATATCTTATTGTTTTTTAACTACTTGGCAATTAACACAGAGCAAATACTACAAAATATTATCAGTGCTTATTTTAAAGTTTTTGAAAACCTCAGTGTTCTTTACCATATTCTTTACTTTTTGGCTATGGCATAGTAAATTGCACACTGTCCAAACGAAACAGAGATTCTACCTAACAGCATATGGATCTACTGCTTATGGCAATTCCAGCTGCAAACTTACGTGACACTGATTCAACAAATGTGCATCACCAGTAATCTTGTAAAATGCCTTTGGAGCCACACATTGTGATGTAACATTGATGCATCATTGCAGATGACTCTACATCTTTATAGGATTCATGTTCAGAGTCTATGTGGGCCACTGATAATGATGATGCATGTCACAGTAATGCTTTGTAAATAATGCCTGCACAATCCATGACCTGTGGCCTATTGTGTATTTATCTTGGAACAACCCTCCTGTATCCAGATACAATGTCATCATTACAAAATTAACATAATCTGAATCTTCTCATATGGCATTACAGAGCATTAAGATCCCTTCACCACCAAACGGAACCACATGCTTCATTAGAATTTCCAGCCAGGAATACACCAGATAGAGTGGCTAGTCCAATGCTGAGAAGAGTACAAACTGCATGGGCATCTGCCAGAAATGGCTCAAATGTCCACGGACAATTTTTGAAGACTGATCCAAGCATTCTCGTTACATCTGGGTAAAACCTCCAAATTTGACAGGCAGTAACAGGAAATCAAACCAAAAACTGTTGCCTATCACACACACACACACAAGGCTGGTGATTAGCCACCAACTGTGGCATGGCAGTGGTCATAATCTGTCATGGTACACAAATACATCTACAGCACAGCCTAGAAAAAGTGAGACACTTTGCTGCACCAAGAAAACATTCCCTTAACAAATGTTGGCAATCTACACAGAGTAATATGCAGTCAAGTCCACTGCTCCATGAAGTCACCAAAGTATAGGACATGTCCACTGATAAACTATAAGCATTTTGATTCATCTGATATTATGTTTCCAATGCTCTGGCTAAGCTCTGTCCCCATTCAATGATACCACAGCAATGTAGATGCTGGTTTTGCTCACTAAGAAGAGGTGTATGAATAGTCACAATGCTATTAAACACACACACACACACACACACACACACACACACACACACACACACATTATGCCATACTGGTAATACAATTCCTTTTGCACAGCACTGAAGGTGCTGGTTATTACTTACAATGCTGCCAACCAATTTCCTCATGCAGAATAAGCCATACATCTTCACTCTAGGAGTGTTAATTATTACATTTTTACCATGTCTTTCCTCCATGTTGTTGGTTTTGTCCTACTGTAAACAGATTATACACCTAAGCACTGTCTGTGTCAATATAGCGTTAATTCTATAACTGCTTGTAAAGGTACTTCCAGAAAACAAGCATCTATAATCACACCTCTTGTGAAGTAGATAATGTTGCCTGCATTTTGAATAGCACTTCCAGAACAACACATATACATGGTGCCCTTGATGGACACCCTGTATATGTGTTCTTTCTTTCTTATATTAACTTTTGTAATGTGGGAACATTACAAAAGTTAATATAAAAATGTATTACAGGTACAAGAAAGGGATTGCATGACAATTATGGTGCACAGGCAAAGTTTTTTTTCAGTGTCAGTACAACTCAACATGGGTGCCATTTGTGGTCCAGAGGATATCTAAGCAATATTCAATTTCACGCCATGTTTTGTTTAACATCTCAGCAGAGACAGAACCAATGACATCCATTATTCTGCTATTCAACATCTCGACAACCACAACACTGCTAGAGTAAATTTGGTCTTCTTTCACATAACCCCACAGGAAAAAGTCTAGAGGGGTTATGTTGGGTGATCGAGGGGACCAAATCATGGGACCGTTGTGGTAAATCCACTTGTCTGGAAATGTGGAATTCAGGAGCTCACAAACCATTATTGACCAATGTGGTGGGCACCGTCTTGTTGGAAAACAACCGAAGGTTGGAGTGCATGCAACTGAGGTGCTACAAAAGTTTCAGCATGTCCAAGTACATGTTACCATGGGCTCTGTAAAAAACAAGGGTCCGATGATTCTGTCATGAATCAGGCCACACCATACGTTCACTTTCAGGCTAGCCCTCTGTTGTTCGATGACATAATGGGGATTTTCTGATCCCCAGATTCGCACATTGTGCCTATTCACTATACCAGAGACATGGAATGTGGCTTCACCTGAGAAACAAACACTGTGCAGACAATCACTATCACGAGCTATGCGCTGCAACATCTCCGTCGCAAATGCAACATGGTGATGCCAGTCATCAGGCTGAAGAGCTTGAACGATCTGTACCTTATCAGCATACAGAGGAAGGCTTTTCTGTAAAATTCTATGAACTGTGGCACAGGGATCCCAATTTCCAGTGAAGCATGATGAATGGATTTCTTGGGGCTTCGCAGAAATGTTTCCTGAACTGTTACAGCTGTCTCTCATGTAACTGGTTGTCGGTCCGCTCGGGGAGATCGCCAACACTACCCGTAGCTTTAAACTTTTCATACCAAGCTTTTATGATTTTTTGGTCTGGTGGTGATTGCCTATAACTCTTTTCTGAAAAGTCACTGGATGACAGTAACCACCGATTTGGTCTCATGGAACCACAACACGCACAACGCTTTTTCTTGCATGGAAGCCATTATTTATAAAATGCTCCTTTTATTCAGCAGTAGCACTCACCTAAAGAACAGAAAAAACTTTATGAGTGCTGCTATATAATGTTACCAACCATTTTGTTTTAACTTACATAATTTTTTATATTAATTTTTGTAATGTGGGAAACACTTTATGGACACTGTATATCTACAGGTCTAGCAAACCATGTGACATCATAATTTACGTACTACTTAATTTATATATGATGATTGATGTGGGGTTACCACAACACTGAATTCTCTAACATTTTGCTTGGGCAGTGCACTATTTCAATTTAAAAATTATTTCCACATGGGTATTTTTTGAGCCCATAAACAGTATTAGTAATTATATATCTTCATGGCTCAAAACTGAATCATTCTTGCTTTCATAAACATCTCCCACAAGCATTTTTTTTGAAATTCCTCCATTACATTTCCAGTTCCTTCTGATACCACTTTCCACTTTGCTTTCTAATCATAAGTACAGCTATTTTTTTTACTGTTTAGTTTAAACATCATATCTAAATCTTCAAAGACAAATGATGTCCTCCATTGGCTATAGACCACCACAACTTTTAAATATCCACTATTCCATTAAAAATAGTCCACAAATAGCCTACTTTTTAACCAATATTTCAGCCACTGGTCAAGCATAGTCTGGTATAGCTAACACCACACCAGCCAATGCTTAACCCTTTCATCACACATGCATAAATCATACCAAATCAGCTACTGATATCTCATAACCAGTTAGATCTCATTAACAACAGCCACATTCAATTTGGATCTTGCTTATCATGAAAAGTCTAATGCTACCTCTTTCCTATTGACTTCCTGTATGCCAACATATTCTTATCCCATAACAATTACATAGTAAGTAATTTTTTGAATTCCTCAATGGAAACTAAGTTTATAGAGTGAATAGCCCCCAAGTCAACATAGGTTAACAATAGATGCCTGAAAAAATTACTTTTGGTCATGACATGCTAAATGCATGAGATTCAACTAGATTAAAACTTTTTTATTACATTTATTTTCCTGACCTGCACTCCTCTAATATTTAATGAATAAGATTTGCAAATCATCTTGTTTTATTAAATTACTATTCCCAAAATGTATTATAATAAAGGCACCTTACAAAACTTAAGTTTGTATTAAAAATCTGTTTGCTACAATCCTTGTGATATTGAGATATATCGAATGAACAACATTTATTCACAAGAAATTCCATTTTAATGTCTACAACAGTTTCACTAAGGGCTTGGCTTGGCTTTGCAAATAAAACATAAACTACACGAAACCCGTCGGAATCGATGGTTAGTTTTTGTTGTTTTTTAAAAGAATAAACTCATATGAAACAACAAATGTAAACTTTATTTGATTCACAAATTCATTCAACCACTTCAGTAAAGACAATAGTTCAGGTTCATGATTTTTTTTTTTTTTTTTTTTTTGACTGAAGGTTTAACGACCACTGTGAGCAACTCAATGGGCTATAAGCAGTCGCCCGTCCCTAATTTAGGGTCAGTGGTTCCAGGGAAGGGAGAGAGCCAGACAAACACAACATCCATGCCTCACCGGGATTCAAACCCTGGACCCTTCACGAACGAATCATCATAAGCCAGTGCTTAGACCACTGCGCCACTGGGGCGACCAGGTTCGTGATGAGCATCACAACTGCACCCTGTTTCAGTTGCAAAATGTGAGGCGGAACTCCTCTCATCTCGATCATGTGCAAAAATTCAACTGGATAGTGCACTCTTTCAGTCTCATCTTCGGTCACAACTGTGTTTGTAAATGTTGTTGGAATGAGAATCTCGTTGCGAATACTCTTCACCCGTCAGAATCGATGGGTTTTTGTTTTTGTTTTTTGAAAAGAATAAACTCATATCAAACAACAAATGTAAACTTTATTTGATTGACAAATTCATTCAACCACTTCAGTAAAGACAATAGTCCAGGTTCGTGATTTTTTTTTTTTTTTTTGACTGAAGGTTTAACTACCATCGTGAGCAACTCAGCAGTCGCCCATAATATTTTCACTAACAATGGTCAACAGAATGTTTATTTACATCTTTACATAATGGGAAAAGTCTTACCTACATGAATAAACTGGATTGAATGAATATTAAACTATATAATAGACATCACACAGTCCAACGGCATAACACAGTCAGGTCTTAGAGAGTGTTCGCTGTTCTGATAAGAAGAACTTTAATACGAATGCCTGCTAGCGCTGCTTTGCGCAATGGTTTGCTCAGAAAAGAGACTTCGGACTTTAGACTATCTCAGTCCCTCCATGCTTCCACTTTCAACAGCGTGTGAATCAACCACAGGCGATCGAATGTCAACCGCACACTTCTCCAATAGACTTTACATGGGAACTTTGCCGCCCCACCATGCTCGAACCGTTGCCCCAATCTCATTTTTCTCTTCGACTGGCACATCTACATGGCAAGACCTTTATTTTGATATCTCAACCATATCTTTACGTTCAGTCGTTCTCTCAAAATAGGACTCACAGTAAAAAAACTTATAGAATTAATATATAGATATTTAAATTTTAGTATTTAAGTAGACCACCCATTATGGGAGAATTGGGTTATCTCATTTGTTTCTCAGATTTGCTTCAACATTTCTAAAAACTTTTAATTACAAAGTTATTTTCAAACCCATAAAACAAAATGGATTTTTACAGATCAAAAGACTATGTTGAAGATTTAAATTCCAAGTTCTTCTATGAATGTGGAGTGTCACATATAGGACAGACCCACAGGGCCTTATGTTAATGTGTGAAGGAACACAAGACTTACGTATGGAATTGTGAACTGAAAAAGTTGTCTATATTGTCATGACAGAAAGCTTAAATTTTGATTTCAAAAATAAACCTGACTGAACCACCAAGATACTTTTGAAGCTTTTCACACATATCACAATCAGGGGTGTAGCCAGGACACAGTTTTAAGAGACACAACCGCCTCCACAGTGCAGATTTTTTTTTTTTTAATTCACTTTAGCAGTGCTACTTTGCTATTTCCTGTATCTCTGTCTCAGTTTGATTTAATTTTCCTCTCAGCTGAGTACTCCTAAAACAAAGTTGTAAATGTCCTGCATTCCCACATTGTCAGGCTTTCTATCTGTAACCTGGCCCTACAGCACAGACTACACAATTACTTGACTATTTTCACTGCCCATATATCCCACTGAGACAAAAAAAAAAAAAAAAAAAAAATGGGATGAACTTGCCCTTGTGAAGCCATGTAACCAGAGTTGGATATCTGGTATAACCACCCAGGGATCCTAGTGGGTTAGAACAGCTATAGGAAGGACTATTACTCCTTTTTGTAGCTGTTATGACCCATTAGGATCTAAACCTCTAGGGTAGGATACGATAAAGGGATTTTATATTACTCAATGCCAAATTTTTTCCAGCATGTGGATCTATCTGGCCAAGCTTCCAAGTCAATGACTAACAATTCCCATTTTCTCGAAGTAATTGAGCATTCAACAATACATACCACCAAAATAAAAATAAAGTGTAGTCACCATTTGTCATTCAGACAAAAGATATCCCACACAGAAGAGACATTTCTTCAGAGTATTGCCTTTATAAACACACCGGATGAAAAATTACAGAATGCTGATAGAAACATTTACATAAGTATAAAGTTGATGAATGTAATAAGTTCTATAAATATGGAGAGTGAAACTGCTGGATTATGATTGTGGATGTCTGAGGTGTGTGTTTAAAGCATCCGTAGCATTCTGTATTTCCTTTTGCAAATACAACTATGAGTTGTACAGGTGACGTTACTGAGTGGCAAAAGGGGGACATTGTTTTTGGCCAATAACATGGTCATTCCTTACAAGAGGTGGTGAAGTTTGCTGAAATGTCCAAGTCAACAGTCGGCAGTTTCCATTTCCAGTGGAAGAACTATGGAAGCTATCACAGTAGGCAAAGCAACTGTGGTAGAAGCTCTATGATGATGAATCGGTATTGCAGGAGTTTGGGACAATTAACAACTGACAAACGTTTCCAGACTCGTCAAGAACTGCTTCAACGGTACAATGCTGGACCCAGTAAACCAGTCTTAGAAGTCTTAGAACGAACACTGAACACTGCATGGCTTGGACATTTTCAGTCACGTTACTAATACATGTCCAAAGTTAACTGTCCACAAGAAAAATCTTGCTTGGGCAAAACAGCGTCACTGGACCATTGAGCGATGGCGACACATTTATAGAGTCCGACAAATTCAGATTTTGCTTGTATTCCAATGATGGTCACTCTAGGGTCATGCGGAAAGGCTAGAGAAGCATTTAACCCAAAATGTGTCCAAAGAGCTGTGCAAAAAGGAGGTGGAAGTGTTATGTTTGGGGGCTGTATTTCAAGTACTGAAGTTGGACCATTTGCTGAGGTGTCCCCCACCCTTTCTTTCCCTTTAAATAAGAAACCTGTTAAAATATCAGCTGTACTTTTCAGGAAATTATGAAATCACTGATCTTGTTTGGATACACAATAATAAGACAGAAAGAACACTTCTCTTTTTAAATTAACATATGAATTTATGTTAACCCCACATCCAAGAAATATAAAAAAGAACATAAAAAAACGTGCATAAAGTATAAAACATTCGTTTTTAAAAATAATTTTTAAGTTTAGGATAAATACTTCCTTTTCACTTTTAAGAGAATACAAATAATATTTTACAAGCTTTTCTACTAATACTGCCACCTTAAATGATATTGGTAACCTTATAGCACAGCTTTTTTTTTTTAAATAGTATAACATACCAGAAATCCAAATTTTTTGGCATAGAATAGAAATCAAGGTTCCCAAGCTTTCACACATCAACCAGATGGCTTTTTCAAGGAAGGTAGACAGCAAACTGTTATTATAGCATAGTAAATTAGTAAGCATTACTGCTGAAGTCAATCCTACATAGACATTAGGCTTATTTGAAGTAATCCATTATATGCCACACACAGTAAGCATTTCAGTAATTTGGAAGGTCGAGGAATCTACAGTGAAAATACTAAAACTATTGACAAGAGTTCTATGTCATGATAAAGGGTTGGACTTCCACAGCAGTAACTGGCAGGTTTGTTTATGTTATAAAGCACAGCTCTTTGTGCATCACTATGCGATAGTTTTCTGACCTTCTCTATCAGTTATATTTTCAACTACGCTCTCGCATGAGGGGGAAACAGCTATGGATAACTGAAACCAGGTCCAGCCTTCCCCAAACAGGGGCACGGGCGCAAAAAATTTTGGGGCCCTAAAAAATCCGAATAATAAGAGACAAATAAAATGAACAAAAAAAATTGCATTCGAGGAGACTTGTTCTCAGTTTGGATGTGTCCAATAATTTGTTAAGAGCCATGATATATAATTAAACACCATTAAATAAATACTTTAGCATAATTTTTTTTAAATTATAATAATAACAATCAATACATAACAAAAAACACACATATATGAATAGCATAAATACTTGCACACATAAGAACGTATTATTGAAATTTAAAATGAAAATTAAGAAATGATATCAGATATCAAATAATAATTAACGTTTACTTAACATTTTTAAATACACGACTTTTTTTATTGCCATATCGTTAATAATATTAGTAAAATCACAATCTTTAACAATGTCTTTCTCGATACTTAATATAGCAAGTGTGTTCAATTGTCCTGTAGACATTGTTGAACAAAGGTAATTTTTTTATAAGCTTTTAATTTTCTGAAAGAACGTTCTGCACTTGCAACAGTAATAGGAAATGTTAAGAAAATTCGAAGTACAGTTAATAAATTGTGGAAAATTTCATTGTAATTGTTATTTAAAATATATTGCAATATATCCTGTGTACATCCTTTTCATTTAAAATCAATTCTTTTTATGCGGCGAAGGCTGTGATGTCAGAATCGTGACGTTTCGCTGGCTTCCTTTTAATCACACGACGGGAACGGCAGAACCTTACTCCATCTATTCTAACCTCCTTGGTTCACCCTATGTACTTTCAGAAGAAAGTGCATGGGGGCATTAACAAACGCCAGTTTGGTTGCCCCCCCCCCCCCCCGATGTTACAACAATTCAGATTGATTTTATAACTTAATTTTATCCAATTAACTTCATTAAAATTGTTATTTTCAATTTTCTTCTGTTTCATCATTCTCCCCTTCTTTTTCATTTTCCGGGGCCCTGCAAATCCCGGGGCCTGGGTGCCTTGCACCCGCTGCACCCCCCTCGTGGCTGGCCCTGACTGAAACATATGCTTATTCTGCCCTCACGCAGCGATTAATTTCTAACAAAAAAAAAAAAGTGTAGCAATTGTAGCAAAGTCACAATTATTGGAATCAGCACAGTTTGTCCATCACTATTTCTTACTAAAGTATAAAAGTAAGAAATAGTGACTGAAATTGCATATTCAAAGCCTTTAGTGAAAGGAGGGTTGATTTCAATGACACGATCTTGATCATGATGTGTTACAGCATGCAAAAGAAACGTGTATTTCGTAGCTACTGTGGGCTCCGGCTAATATTTAAATACAGTGTAACTTGTCTAATTCAAACGTTTTTAATTTGAATTCTTGGTTAATTTGAATTTTTCATTTGGTCCCTTGAATTTTCTATATAAATAATATTAAAAAAACCTTTAATTCAAACTTTTTTTTTTTGTTTAATTCGAAGAAAACCCCATTTTTGTAATCTCGTATTTTCAACAATTACCTTAAATAGGTATGCACTGTTCTGGATGACGCAACAAGTTAAACCTGAAAATATAGCCAACTGCTTCAGAAAAGCAAGCTTCCAGTACCTTGATAATGAGTCTCAACTACATCAAGGTAATGATGGCAAGAAGATCATACCCACTGTGGAGTACTGGGAAGACGTAGGCTGTGATGTACCGTATGAGGCTTTTGTGAGAGTTGATGACAATTTAGCTGTTTGTGGTGAGCTCACAGATGATGAGATCTTGGCTGATGTTATGAATAAGAAGACCTGCTGTGTATCTTCAGATGAAAAACTGGAATGGCCAAAATTTCTTCCAAATTCAGTAGAGACTTTGGTTCACCTCCAACAGTTAAGGAAGTTTGTTCAGCAGGGACAGCAGAATGTGACTCTATTTCATTCACTCGATAAACTTGAGGAATTTACACTTACCCATAACATAAATTCTAAGAAGCAGGCCTAAATTTCACATTTTTTTACAAAAAAAATTTTAATTTACTGTACTGTATTTTTTTTTTGTATGTTATGAATAAATATGTTGTTTTTTACAGTACTTGAATGTGCCCATATTCAAACTTGCCTAATTCAAATTTGTCAAACTTGAGGAATTTACACTTACCCATAACATAAATTCTAAGAAGCAGGCCTAAATTTCACATTTTTTTACAAAAAAATTTTAATTTACTGTACTGTATTTTTTTTTTTTTTTGTATGTTATGAATAAATATGTTGTTTTTTACAGTACTTGAATGTGCCCATATTCAAACTTGCCTAATTCAAATTTGTCAATAATTCAAATTATTTTTGTGGTCCCTTCAGCTTCGAATTATCCAAGTTACACTGTATTATTATTTAATATAATATTGCCAAAAATGAAGTACCAGAGTAGCACTCCAGTGAGCTCCGGCCCAAATTAACGCCTGCTCTCAAAACTTTATAGAGAAATGCAACTCCTTCCATCAGCCAATGAAGTGCACGCACCACAAAAGGAGACACTGACCTCGCACCAAAGAAAATAACAATTTCAGAGATGTTTCACATCCCATTCTACGTATTTTATTTGAGTGCCATTGAAATTTATATATGTATTCTTTAAAAAAAAATCTACCCTGTTTTGCATTTCATTGTGGAATTATTTATACCATGTACTCAAGGCTTAGTAACAAGGGCTGGCTCATCGCTTTGTGTTTCTGGTCGTTGAAGTGATTCTCACCTGTGCCGCTCAGTGACGTCACGGGGATGCATGTCACTTCTCAGTGCACAATGTAAAGCGCTCGGTGGATGCTGTTAACCCACGTTTGTTGCATTCGCATTAGTTATCTGCTGTTTATTTAGTTGCATTTCTGACGTCAAAATTTTTTTCTTAATTTCTTTAGTACATCGTTTTCGTACAATGGCTTCCTGCGCTATTGCTACGTGCTGAAATACCTGCAGGAATACGAAAGGGTGAAACAGAATTTTTCACTGTTTCCCTCGAAACGACCCAGTAGTTACAAAAGACTGGGTTAACAGCTGTTGCAGAGCAGATTCTTTTCATTTGAAAAATGTCAGGATTTGCATTGAGCACTTTTTAAATAGTAAGTACGAAGACGATATGATGAATCGCCTGCTTGGTTAACCAATGAAAAATTGTCGGCTGTACCAACAGTCAATTTACCGAGATCAAACATTGAAAATGTCATATTAATTCAACATTTGTCGAAATCATTACGTGGTTTCAGAAATTATTAACTATATGTCAACAAAATAGTTTCCATATCATCTACTGTTTCGCACGTTACTAGAAATTCAAGCACGGGAAAAACGTCCATATAATAAAAAATTTTATTTCAACTTGTCACTAATATTCCTTTTTGATGTTCTTTATAATAGTTTAGATATTTATTATATGAAGATTACAAATTTTATATGAAAATTTTTTTTATATGTACAGTCATATGCATCATAAGTTGTCAAAATCCTCCAATACGTAGAGACAATGTGTATTAAATGTTTAACATTATTCCAGTTTTTTAACTCATGATTCACGAAATTAATACAATAGAAAAGAACTTTCGAACCTCTTGATTATGATGCGTTGAATCAGTAATAAGCCATCTTGTTATCGAAGAAAGCACAATTTTTCTTTCCTGTGGTATCAGCTTCCAAGCTGAACTTCGATCTTATAATTTCTTATTATAGATGATGGTTGCATGTTTCGTTTTCCGTGGCTCGATATCCCAAACTAGTTTCAATTCCTTCTTTTTGGAATCATCTTCAGTGGGTATTATGATCTACTTCTCATACACGTTGTATTTCGGCCACTTACATAGATTTTACTGGCGGCGTCCGACATTCCACGGCAGTTGTACTCTTGCACATGCTATTTTTGGTATTAATGCTCATTCTTAGTCGTGTTTTGATGTAATTGGACGATATGAATTTCTGATTCTAAATTAATTGGTGTTGCCATTCGTTTGTTGAAAACAATTAATAAGATCTTTTATTATATTTTTTAGCGTTATTTTCTTTTTCAATAAAATATTTCCAAGCGTACGGTAGACTCATTGGATCATTATTATTACAATTTATTTCTTTAGTTTTTTCAATCATTACTGCTTCTGAGGTTAATATTTGATTTTTAGTTTTATGTGAGGTTATTAATTTTGCATCATACCAATCAGGATAAGCTTCATTTTCAATACAATGATTTATTAATGATGTTTTGTTTTCTTTTTTATTCCAGTTGGATATATGTTCTTTTAATCTGGTCTTAAACCTTCTTTTTGTACTTCCTATGTATACTTTATTTCTTTCATTTCTTTCTATTTCTGTATAATATTTTGTTGGTATGGAATATACTCCGGCTTTATCAAGCATTGATCTTCTTTCATTTCCTGTAGTTAATATAGTTTCGTTATCTATGACGGTTTCTGCTAATATCATTTTTTCTTTAACGCATTCCTTCTTTAGGATATTTGTTATTGGAGGAATGTAGGGAATTTTACCAGCAAATTTTATTTCATTTTTTTGTTTATTTTTACTTTCATTTAAAGATTTCTTTGTATTTTCAAGTATATCATCTATGATCTTTTTCTTGTATCCAAATTTCATAGCAGTTCTTTTTATCCAGTTAATCTCTATCTTTTCTTTGTGTTTATTACAGGAATGGGTTAATGCTCTTCTTATGTAAAATTGAAGTGCTGCCCTTTTATATTTCCAAGGATGATTTGAATCAATCGGAATTATTGTTGGAGTATAAGTTGGTTTTCGATATACTTCGTATTCAATCATATTATTTCGCCTGAATAAAGAAATGTCTAAATAGTGTAGTTGTCTGTTAACTTCTTTTTCCATAGTAACTTGTATTGTAGGATAAAAACTATTGTATTTTTTTACAAATGTTTCAAGTACTTTTTCAGATTGCTTCCAGAAGATAAGGATATCGTCAACGTATCTTACGTATAGTATTAGTTGTTTTTGATTGAATGAATCCAAGAGTTTATTTTCTATGTCTTGTAATATTATTTCAGCAAGAAGTCCCGAAATTGGCGATCCCATTGGTGCACCTTGTTTTTGTTGGTATATTTTTTTATTATATGTGAAGTAGTTATTATCAGTTACTAGTTTCAATGCCTGGATAATACTAATTCTTTGTGCTTCAGGTATTTTTTCATCTTTTAACTTCTGATCAAATAATTGAATTGTTTCATAAACAGGAGTATTTGGATATAGGGAAACAATATCTAGACTGATCATCAGAAAATCGGTTGTTTTTAGTTCTTTAACTTTTTTAATCACTTCAATGGAGTTGTTAATTGTATAAATATGTTGAAAGTAATACTGTTTTAAATGTTTAAATAGTTCTTTTTCAAGGAGAATTCTCTGAGTTCTGTTTATTTTCACAATGTCTGCAAGAGAAATCGAAGAAAAAAGAATTATTCAACTGAATAAAATCCTCATGATTATCGATCATTGCCCCCCCCCCCTCATTTTGAAGATTATGGCCCAAACAAATGAAAAAGTGATTTCTGAAGTGGGCAGTTTGGCATACAGGCTCATATTAATAATGACTACATTGAATGATAATCACATACACTTCACATCCAGAATATATGCACAAAACATATTTCTGCTCTACTCTATTGCTTCATTTTTGAGTGGCTGCTTCATGTGTTTCTTCCCAATTTTAAACAAATCAAAACCACCCAGAGAATTTTGAAAGACAGAACATCAAACATCTTGGTAAAGTCGAAGAGATTTTAATATTTTCTAGTTTCCATTTCCTCATACTATGACAGAAAAATAAGTTTTATATCCAGATGCAGACGTGCCAACCTTCAAAATCTAAAAATCAGGAGATTTTTTACAGCTCATAAAATCACATGAGCACTATTTTTATCAACATTTTTCAGATGCAGGAGCAATTTTCCAGTAGTAGTATTGGTACATAACATTTTTAATGTTTAAAAAGTTATTCCAAATGCAGACTGTATGTTTACATGCAAAATAAAAAGCATTGTGAAAATAGTTGTCAACCTGATACAATTAATAGCATTAATAATTAATACAAGATATGTACTTAATTTTTGATACATTTAATCATAATTAATCTTTATCCTTATTTAGTGAATGTACAGTAACCAATTTAGCTCTCTTTAACAAAGATTTACAAAAGTTTTGTTCAAAGCATTTTTCTTTTATTCTGGACTTAACTGTCAGCAGTTTTTCCAGTGTTGGAATAGAGAGAGAGAGAGAGACAGAGGTATCTGTCAAAACAAATGTGGAAGTGTCAAGCTTTCTTCTTGGTTGGACGTTTAACGACCCCAGTGAGCACAACTCAGTGGGCTATGAGCAGTCACCCATCCCTAATTTAGGGCCACTGGTCCAGGGAAGGGAGAGAGCCAGTGCCGTAAGACAAATACAACATCCATGCCCCACTGCGATTCGAACACGGACCCATCTTGGACAATTTGTCAAAAGCCTGCGCTCAGTTTCACAACTTTATTATGCAGCAAAGACAATAACAGCTAATATGTAAAGAAGAAACAAATTGCCAAAGATATGACATAAAATAAAACATTAAAAACCGCGAAAGTGGCGTGATGCAAAAGGAAAAATCTCCCGCAAAAAGTAAGGGAAAGAATGAGAAAAAAAAAAAATTCACAAACTAAGTGTACACAAACTGCTACAATAGAAGATAAAACAAAGCTGACAATAACAGATTCGTAATTAGAGATGAACAATGGAGCACATTAATCTTCTACAAAATGCGAGGAAGGGAAAAGAGACAAACATGGTGCAAAACAAGAAATAAATCTCCACAGTAAAGCAAAACTATAAAGAAAACATAAACAGAGCTCGCACCTAAGAGCGGGGGACGTGAAACGATAAGTAGGTCACAGCTGGTGTGCAAGTGTGTTTGTAACCAACATAAAATAGACCACTGCTCCACCGGGGCGGCTTTCTTTTTGCAGATATGAGGAGAGGAAAAGTACGATACTGATGACTGTAAATGCTGTCTTGCATTGACGCAAAAAGAAAAAGATTTCACAAGCGGTTCGAAATCTTTTTCTTCTGCGTCGATCCAAGGTGGTGGTTTATGAAATTTCGACCATCGTAACGGCTAATTATCGGCGAAAATCAGGAGAATTTGGCATTTATCCGGAGGGCAGGAGGAATGGCTGAAAATCCGGAGTCTCCCGCCTAAATCTGGAGAGTTGGCACATCTGCAGATGTTTTGAATATATTCCATGAGGATTACTGCTGTGAATAAAATATCTTGATAAATGCTTATAAATTAATCCTATGTAGTTTTTTTCTATCCACTTCAAACAATAATTTAATACAATGCATTCTAAATTCCTATTACACAAAATATTGGTTAGACTATTGAAAAGGTTAATTTTTCACATAAGGTGAATTTATTAAAAAAAAACATACATTAAAAAAATATTTCAAGTAATACTGCAAGTTGTTACTGTTGAATTTGCATGCCAGCCTGTCCCTAGGATTTAGGGGCTACCGGTGAACAATTTGACGGTTGAATCACCCCCATAACATATATAGTTTTTAGAAATCTATTGCTTCACTACTTCAATCACAAGCCAAAAACCAGTCTGCATATCTTTTTTTTTTTTTTTTTTTTTTTTACTTTTTCTTTTCACTTTGTTCCTTAACATTTAACTGAAGCTGCTCCAGAGATGAAACCACAAAACATTTAATTTTACATCCAATACAGCACAAAAATTAAAGCAATGCTTTCAAACTAAAAAAATTACTTCAAAACATATTTTAAAAATTGAAAATTATACTGTCTGAAATTTTCCATCCAAATTATGATTGCTGAACCTTCTTATAAATCAAATAGGCTCACAGAAAACCACAATTTACTCCAGAACTCTGAAATTAAGACAACACATATCAGCAAATGCATTTCTACTTTGACACGCTGCAGAAGCTAGACCCAAACATACAGAGAACCAGAAGCCTGTTATCCTCAACTCTGCCACTGGAAAACTATCACACTTTTTCACATATTCATCTAATTTTTCAGTGCACATATATTTAATATCAACTCAACAAATTTATAGACTACAAATTTTCTCTAGAGATGACTTTCAAAATCAACATCTATCAGAGACCAAACTGTCACATCACAATGAAAAATTCATTAAAAATAACATGACAGATATTCTAAAAATACATACAACATCCATATCATGCTTAACCAATAACATTTTAGAAATAATACATTCAAAAAATGTAATTTCTTCGTACAATTATAAATACAAGAGAAAAAAATTTACCCACAAAATCTGGCTGCTCTCTCAATGGCTATTCTGATAATCTGTACAATAAACAAATCAGGTAATCTTGTATCTGAATGTAATAGGATGGGGCTATTTTCTCCCAAGTATGCTGCAGTATCCAACAGGTATTTCTGTATCATCCAGATTGGGGTTGTGTGTGTGCATGTGTTAGAACCTATTTTATCATAAATTCCTTTTTTTCTTTTTCATTTCTGAGTGCAAAAATAATGTTTAACTTGTTTTTTCTGCAAACATTTGCTACTGATACAGGTAATCCTGTATTATAACATATTGGCAAGCTTCACTCTGCTACATGATAGCAGGATTGGTATCTGCTTGGTATCCACGTTAGTTAAACACAGAGATGAATCTACAAACTTTTTATAATAAGTGAAAGTGCATCCACGTGTTTTCATTATTTTCACTTTGAATTTCTTAGATTATTCAACGCAACCAGAATTGTGTAATGAATTGCTTGTAGTTTACTGGTCTCCATATCTCCTCGGAAAACTTGAAAATTGCATTGCCCTGGAGCGAGAATCGAACCCGCATCTCACGATTTTCATTTGAGCACACTATCCATTACACCATCAAGCATCTAAGACTAACTAATCATTCATAGCTTAGGAATCTGAATCTCAGATTTTTCCTAGTTCAAGCGATCCTGCCTCATCATAGCGTCAATGACCCTTTCACATCCAGGCATACACATAGATCTTAATTCACCAGTATTTCAGATATAGGAATTAAGGAAGAAATATTCCTCAGAAATACATGGGAAATTCACTAGATTGTTCAAAGCAATCAGAATTGTGTACTGAATTGCCTGTAGTATACTGGTCTCCGTGTAATGTCCTCAGAAAACTTGAAAATTACATCGCCGGAGACAGGATTCGAACTCGCATCTCCCAATTTCCGTACAAGCATGCTAGGATGGCCATTCTGTTTGAGCACGCTAAGATAGCCATCGAACCTGCATTTCCCGATTTTTTTCAAGCATGCTCAAACAGAAATTGGGACATGCGGGTTCGATTCCCGCTCCAGAAGGATGTAGTTTTCAAGTTTTCCGAGATGTTACACGGAGGCCAGTAAACTACGGGCATATGAGTACACAATTCTGATTGCTTTTGATAATCTAGTGAATTTCCCCATGTACTTCTGAGGAATACTTTTCCGTTAATTTCTATATCTGAATTCCTTCATCTTTTGGATTCAAGAAATGTGCTCACCATGGTTTAAGCAGACTACTACTTCAAGTATGCCTAATGTCAACGTGGGATGAACTCCAACTTTTTCCAAAGAGGGCAGAGCAGCAGAATGTAGACATATGTGTATGCTGCATGCGGATAGTTTCCAAATTATTAGCAGGTTTTGCAGATAGATAGTTTTTGCTTGTAGATTAAAAATAAAATAAAAATGTTATTTACAGCAATTAAAGCACTTACTCAAGGCTTTTATTCAGATTAATATACTTAATTATATTTTAACTTGAAGAACTTCCTAATTACTTTTCACATCTTCTGAGTTCTTTTGCTTTTACAGACATTTCTAGCCACTAGATTTTATCAAGGCCTGTTCTCAATGTATAGAAACTGTATCAAAAGTTTAACTTACACAGAAAGAATTTAAATTTTATTGCCAGGTTCATCTTGCAGTTGCCAGTTATTAAATTAACATCCTTTCATTATGTATTTTGTAAGTCTAGTAATATTTTTGAATTAACTTGTTCAAAATGCTGTTTATAATTTTTGAAGGTTCACTGATGGAACAGTTTTTTTGGATATAAAAACTTTAGTCTCTTGTTTTTTTAAGGTCAATTATTTTAATATTTTGTCACAAAAGTCCATTTCACAAACACTGCTGCACATTTAGTTGTTATGTACTTAAATGTTGTCCTCATTAGAATCTGTAAAGTTCTAATAATTACCCATTGTTTTGTTTTTTAATTATCTTATTCTATTGTTCGTGCTTTGTGGGTTTGCAGCAAGTTTTCTGTTTCAATGGTTGTGTACACAAGTACATTTTATTTTTACACAACTCTGAGAGATGGTTCACTTTGGTCTACTGCAATATAAGATTACCAGCATTTTAAATAAGTCCATAAAAGTAGATCTTGCTCATGCATCAAACCCACGGGCATTGGTGCACCCAGGATTTCTTTATGGAGGTGGCTCAAAATATTGAAGATGAAAATAAAAACACCACAGAGAAAACTTCTCCCAAAATAATTGGAAGCGATAACAATATCTTCACCATATTATTATGTGCATTTTCAATGATTCATAAAGTATATATTTAAAATTATACACAAATGCATTTTAAAGTAGGCAGCAAATAACAAGCAACCAAGAACAAATGGCCCTCACAGAGAGGGCCCAGGCCTCTGGGCCACCAGCACCAAGTATGCCACTTGCCATAGATTTCAACCAAAAAAGACATACAGGGGCTGCAGATAACTCAAAGAAATATGGAGAGATTCAAGCTCAGTGTAACCAAAAAGGATAGGAAAAAGAACTCATGGATCAGAAAAATAACAAGAGCTGAAAGATCTTCAAGTGGCATTGTGCCTGACATAGTGCTAGAACTGACCACTGTTGTACAACTGAAATACTAAACTGAATACGAAGAGAGAAGAAAAGGCCAGGAAGGTGACTATGTGGGAGATGGGTGGATGAAATTTGAAATCATGCAGGAGTGAAAAGGAACCAACTTGCTCGAGACAGAGTTCTGAAAGAGACCTTTCATCCAGCAGTGAATTCAGGACAGTTGATCAAATGATTAGACCAGGGGTGGGGTACCTGTGGCCTTTTGTGAATCCAAATTTTGCAGAACAAATCCTTTTATTTTTATTAATATGTTTTTGTTTGTCTTTTATTATTTTTATTTTAACCTTAAAGCAACTATATTTAAAATACCAAAGGGTAATAAAAGAAGATTCAACAAAATAATGCTTTAAATTAAAACATTAATAAGTCATAAAAGCTATTTTGGCATCTGCTACACTCATGATTTCATTCTATGGCTCCTAAAAGACTACAGATGGAATTGGTTGAACTTTCAGGAGATTACATTTTAAAGTCCTTATTTGATGCTGAGGAAGATCCACTTAAAATATGGAAAAATACAATAGAATAAATACCCACGCCTTCACCAACAAGCACTAAAAATGTTTTCTTGCTTTTCAACCACTTATTGCTGTGAATCTACATTCTCCTACCAAACCAGTGTTTCTTTCAGGCATACATCCAGGGGGCGAAGCCCTCCTGGAAACGACCCCCTATCCCCAGGACATTTTAGGTTACCGAAACAAATTTTAATAAATTCAGACTATGATGGAAAAGGAAGTTTCGTTTCTTTTTATGCTACAAAAATTTCTCCAATTATATTTTTTTTAATATTTGTTAAAATAGTACTAGTTATAGTTTATTTTATTAAAAAGTGTATTACGACGCATGATATTCTTCAAAATATAATAAGTAGACTAATCATACATAATTGTCTGGAAATCGTGATTCAGGATCAAGAGTACGTTGAATGCATTTTAATTGATAAAAATTTCAAGCCTGCGGAACCCCCTCCCCCTTCTTTAGCTGAAAAAAGTTTGTTATTCCTGAAATGTTTGAGAGGAAGTAATTACTATATCAGGGATGTATACAGAATTTTTCTTCGGTGGGGGGGGGGGCGAAAAAAGGAAGTTTTTGAAATCCACCATCTGGAACAAAATTAAAGTTAATGAAAAATTGAAGAAAAATTAAAGCATTTTTTTCTAATGTAAGTTGATACGTTTTTATAAAATTAAGGCATTTTTTTGTAATGTAAGTCGCATCTTAACCAAAAAAAAAAATTCCGGGGGGAGGACAAGGCTCCCTCTGAATGTGCCCCTGTGCTAGATATATAGTAATTACTTCTATCTATATATATATATATATATATCAAATGGAAAACTTGCCCCCTCTAAGGTTCCATTTGCCTCCCCGGCCAAAAAGTCCTGAAAGAAACACTGTTAACCTAACCCAAATCAAGATGCTCTTAAGGTCACAAATGGTAGATACCCAATCTAGAGAATTAGCTAAAAGTGCAGACCTCTATGTTGCAACTAAATATTCAAATGCTTTCCAACAAAATGCGGTCACAAAAAAGTCATTAAAAGGTTAATTAACTTTAGAATTAACATTTTTTTTTCATTTTTCGAAGTTAGTACATAGTAAGATTTTAACAAAATAATGTACATTTCGAAGTACATTTAATTGAAGTTTCTTGAATGCAGCCATGTTAAATTGCAGCTAACTTAATGTGGCTTTCCAACATGAAAAGGTTCCCCACCTCTGGATTAGAAGAATAAATTAAATATTATTTGTCTCTCTGAGAAATGAAAAAAAAAAAATCAACTATATAACAAAAACCAGTTCTGACAAAGGGGGAGGGGGACAATAATGCATTCAGATTCATGAAAAAAAATTAAAATAAACATTTCATAAAAAAAAATTAAATAACATTATTTTTTAGCATGAATAAACCACACAGTAACTGTTGCTCATGTAACCAGTCCTTAGAATCTTTAAAACAGAACAGTTCTAGAGCAAGACCTGATCTCATACCTAATTCCTGCCCCAATTTGATATCATTACAAAACTCAGTTATGTCAGTGTATCTACAAACAACTGAGGAAAATAAAGTTGAACAAAATCCAGACTACAAGTCAGGCAGAATTGCCCCGACCCCTTCTTTTCTAGCACCGAGTCATGGATCAATCATAACAAACAGTTGTCACATTACATTATGAAGCTTTCACATATCTTTATTCGTGCATTATTGTAGATCAGCAATTACAGCTGACTGTGGAAAAACTCCAAAAATAAATAAATATACAATTTTCTTTGTCTGAAAGTTTGTCCCATTTTATTGGCATCTCCTGGTGCATGCCTGTTTTAATTGTTGGATCTATTTGAGATATGATCATGCCATTTAGAGAGAAGAAAATAAAAATAAAAATCAAAATAAATGGAATCAAGCTAAAGAATGTAGAAGATTTTACATAACTGAGGTCAACATAAAATATAATCTGGGTGGGAAGATGGTCACAGCAATAAAAAGAGCAAAGACACAGGAATCATAAAAGCCAATGGAAAAGCAGATTAGCCATTAAAAGAGGATAAATACCTTGAACACTGTCAGCCCTGGTTTAACCACTAGCTGGCAGGCATGACACTGTGGGTGCATAACATTTAAAAAACATTTTTTAACCCACCCTTTAGCACACATACCCCCCCTTTCAAATTAAGAAACTTGGAAAAATTCACAAAAAATTTGTTATAATGAATTTTTCATTAAATTTAGTATACTATTCTTTGAAATGGAAGAAGTCCTCTGAGGGTCTAAGAAAGTAGTAGAAAAGTATCATTTTTGTAAATACAGTTTAAAAAGTTGAGAAGAAAAGAGAAGAGGGAGATATATCCCTTGCCAAATTACAAACTAAAATTCGTAAACAGCCTTATGACACCAAATACACTGAAGAGCAATTGAATTAGCGACAGCTGGCGTTGTGCAAATGTGGCAGGCCCTGTAAACGGAAACTACATGACGTATGCAGCGATCCGACAATATAAGGAGTGATGCGACGGGAATCAGTAAGAGTCGGACGCAGTATGGGTAAGACAAAGGACCTAAGCGCATTTGGTCGTGGGCAAATTGTCGGGGCCCGACGAATGGGTTACTCCATCTCGGAACTCGTGAAGGCACTGGGATTTTCACGAGCCACTGTGTCACGGGCGCACCGTGGGTACATCGAATCCGGTAAAACCATCCCTGCAGGGGCAAACTACCATGAACAACAGCATGTGGATGAGCGGGGTTATCATCGGCTAGCTCGCATTGTAACAGCGGATAGAAGGGCCACAGTGCAAGAAATCACTTGGCAATTTAACGCTGGTGTACAAAAACATGTAAGCAGCCACACCATCCAGAACCATCTCCTCGCTATGGGGTACAGAAGCCATCGTCCCAAGAGAATACCGCTGCTGACCGCACATCACAGGGTGCAAAGATTAGCATGGGTGCGGGAACATCGCCACTGGACCCTAGACATGTGGAAAAATGTTGCCTGGACTGATGAGTCGAGATTCACATTGGTACATGCGGATGGCAGGATACAAGTACTGCACAAACCACATGAAGCAATGGATTCTTCTTGCCAGCAGGGTACTCTTCAAACTGGTGGGGGTGGCATTCTCGTCTGGGGACTGTTTACGTGGACTGAAATGGAACCCCTGGTACATGTGGCATCGTTCCTCACAGGTCAACGTTACCGAGATATCCTCTGGACGACCATTTGCTCCCGTTTGTGCGTTTTCAATATCCCACTGGGGACCTCTTCCTGCAACAAGACAATGCAGCTCTGGAATTGTATCTGAATGGTTGGATGAACACTCCACCGACATGACCTCGCTTCCTTGGCCAGCTAGGTCACGTGACCTCAATCTCATCGAGCACATCTGGGATGCAATCGAGAGAGATGTTCGAGGCTCTGACACACACACACCCCCCCCCTCCATCAAATCTTCGTGAACTGTGGGAGCTTGTTCAGGGGTTGTGGATCCGCATGGCTTCCCAACGCTTCCGGTGTCTTGCCGAGTCTATGCCGAGACGAATCGTCACCGTCATCAGGGTGAAAGGTGGTGCTACACGTTACTAGACAGGTATCTCTAATTCAATTGCTCTTTTTTTTTTTTTTTGATTGGAGGTTTAACGACCACCGTGAGCAACTCAATGGGCTATAAGCAGTCGCCCGTCCCTAATTTAGGGTCACTGGTTCCAGGGAAGGGAAAGAGCCAGTGCCGTAATACAAACACGACATCCATGCCTCACCGGGATTCGAACCCGGACCCCTTACGGACGAATGATCAGAGGCCATCGCTTAGACCACTGCGCCACCGGGGCGGCCAATTGCTCTTCAGTGTATATATACATTAAAAAAAAAAAAAAAGACCTAAGTGAACTAAAATTGCAATGAAATAGTAACCTGTTAAATGCCATGGATGTTTGTATGCAAGGTATGGTCCCAGTATCACATACAGTATGTACTTTAAATTCTTCCTAGTTTTCTACTGGGGATAACATCTTCAGCATCAGGTAAAATTTACGTGAATGGAAGTTTTTGGCAAAATTTCTGCAAAGCACTTCGAAATTCGAATCCCTCCAGTACGATACCTAAACCCCCTAACAGCCCCCCCTCTCACCACCACCACAACCCTGCTCTGAACTGCTGATGTCGCCACTGGGCTGCCCAGGATGACAAAACTTGGGGGCATTAATATTTTAGAGTTCATAAAATCAAATGTGTTAATAAAGGAGAAAAAAATGATAAAAATAAAAACAAGACTATTTCTGTCATATCGCTCAATGCTTAAAGGTCACACCCAGAGGTCATGCTCCCTCTTGTATTCCTATGTGGACATATTTCTATGCGGATCGCAGGATGCCATTACATGCTTAAGTTAACCTGATTACTGTTGGATACTTTTTAATGAGAACAGGGGCAAAAGTGAGAGGGGCTCTACCACTATATTAATTTCACTAGAAATCCACTTTTTTTCTCTCTGTATATTGAAGGATTCAGGAAGAACCTTATCAGGAACACTGATTTGAAGGCACTTGTTGGTAAATTTATAAAAAATAAAGCATGTAAAATGAAATTTTTATTTTTATTCTAATGAAAATTAAAATTTATTGAAATGAAGTATTTATTTAAAAAATATTCCAATAAATGTAGTTTCCATTATTTCTTTTCTGTTTGGTTTACATTGTACTTTTGCATTTTGAAATTATTTAATAAATGCCATATATTTAACTATACAAATGAATAACAAATTTTGGGGGAGCAAAGCTGATAGCTTACCTCGGGCACCAAGAAACATTTCACTGACTCGTTGTTAATGAGTTATTAGCAGTCACCTATCCCTAATTTAGGGCCCGTGGTTCCAGGGAAGGGTGAGAGCCAGTGTCATAATGCAAACACAACATCCATGCCTCACCGGGATTCAAACTCTGACCCATCTGGTATGAATGGTCAGAAGCCAGCGCATAGACCACTGTGCCACTGAATCCGAATACTGGCATATTTAGCTACATGCTCATATAAGACATGGATAATACACAATATAAAATCTGAAGAGAGAAATACTGGCATTTCAAAAAAACTGCTATAGAAAAATCTTAAGGATTGGATTGAAGCACACATACAAGAAGCATACAACTGAACGAGAACCTACTGAAGATTGCATAATGGAAGTTGTAACTATTTAGGAGCATCTCCAGAATGAAAGGTAAACATAAAAGTCAAGGGACTACTATTTGGTATCGTGATGGAGTGAACAGATGATGCAGACCATGCACAGAGCAGAATAATGATACAGTAGAATGCTGTGATAAAGAACTACAGAAGTTCAGCCGTACTGCACAAAATAGAGTTGAAAGAGCAGGCACTGGATACTAACTGGCAACGGAAGCTATAGCTCATGGCGATAAACAACTTATACAAATAAATATTGCATACAACAATGAAGAAATCTTCAAATTGCATACAAAGGGAATTTTTGTTAGGTTTTGTTCTGCAAAGAACCAGGAGTGTGCATTTCACTGTTGCTCATGTGGAAGTTGGTGCCAGAAACAACAGTTACAATGTATCACATTTTGGACAAAAAATAATACAATAAAAGATGAACTTATGATATATTCTGGACATTTTTTTTTTTCAATTTTATGCACATTAGACAAAATGATCTAAAGCTTGGAAAAAGACTGATTTTCATGTAGCACAAGTGCCTCAACTTTCATAGCCTGGATTCCGTTCACGCTTTTTTTTTTTTTTTTTGCTTTGGACTTTAACGAACACTACAAGCAACTGTTAGAGCAGCTATAAATAGTTTCACATTCCTAATTTAGCACCTTTGGCTCCAGGGAAGTATCAAAAGACAGTACCTCAAGACCACTTAGCAGCCAGCATCATCTTTTGCAGTGCAACAGAAACTTACTGGTTTAAAATCAGACGCAAGTTCATGACCTGCTTCAGGCTGTGGCATAACTAGCACAACTGCACCTCTAAGCACAGTAATTTTTCCAGGATTTTGAACATGAGGGAGGATGCATTTTTTCCGGTGTATGTATGTGGTGGTTGGAAGGGGGGGGATTAGGAAGTCAGGGAGAGTGTGTGTAAAAGTAATGGTGGTGCCTAGAGCTCTGTAGTTTCAACTTTTTAAGTAAAAGATTTGACAATATGTGCAATTGCTTTGTCCAAAACTAAAATAAATCACTTGAAGAAGTCACCCTCTTACACACACAGATCTGTGGCTGCTGTGAATAAATGTTGACACCTGTTGTGCACGTAACCTTTAAGTAACTGGCTGTTTTCCTACATCCTCCATGGGGAATCACACCGTGGCCATGCGCTTTTCCTCAGCAGCACAGAGAGAAGGCAATTGAAGAGCAATCATATTATGTACAACACATTGTAAAGCAATCGTATTAAAACCGAAGTCAAAGAGATGAACACTTTCAATCTGTAGGACATTTAGTGTTTTAAAAGTGAAACTACGCATTTATTTAGGCAAAGCTAAATATATCTTAAAGCAAAATATGAATCTTTGGGTTAATTATTGTGAGTGTTCAAATTTTTTCATAAAACTGTAACTGGCAGCTGTAGTACGCCCCTTCGTTACCTGCGACCCCATGCAGCTGCGGGGTCGCAGGTAACGAAGGGGCGTACTATGGTAGTTACGCCACTGGCTCCAGGATCCTATTTTATACAGTATGCTGATCTTCTGAGGAGCTGAGATACATGGCATATATGTGTCAAAAAAAAAAAAAAAGAAGAAAAACTTACTGCATGCCATGGTGCATAAAAAAATGTTATTCCTTGTGATGTATTATACAAAAACTGCCACAAACGCTACCTACAGAAATACCCCCACACTTTTCAAACAAAACAACGTCACGATCAGTTTTAAACTCTGAATAATCAAAATGAAAATACTTCCCTTCAGAGGTCATCAGCTTGGCTGCGTTGGATACAACTCTTATCCATTTGGAAGTCATTCCTATTACTTTCACACGCAATGCCCAGGTGTTTTTTTTTTTATTGGAGGTTTAACGACCACCGTGAGCAACTCAATGGGCTATAAGCAGTCGCCCGTCCCTAATTTAGGGCCACTGGTTCCAGGGAAGGGAGAGAGCCAGTGCCGTAAGACAAACACAACATCCGTGCCTCACCGGGATTCGAACCCGGACCCCTTACGGACGAATGATCAGAGGCCAGCGCCTTACACCACTGCGACACCGGGGCGGCATGCCCAGGTTCCATAGAAATAATTAATCTTAATAATGGGGACTACTAGGAAACATTTTTTTTTTTTTTTAGTCAAGATAACTGAACTTTCATCTGTCACACAACATAACCTGCAGGTCAGAGATCACGAATTTTAATTCCGAAAGATGGAACTACCTGAGCAGAGAATTTTTGTTTTACTCAACCGTAAATAAATTTAAAGTTTAAACAATTACACTGAGAACTACAGCTACATTGCACGAAACTGCTATCTAACCCGATCATGTAGAAAAATTAAAAATTGTTTCCCTTTACAGGAGCCACTGATGGTACAAAAATAATAGTAAACTTTGCAGTACTAAAGACTTACTGACTCTCAAAATTCAGGAGAAACGTCCTCCACTACAAAACCATCGTCGAACACAGTATGACAAGCCTCTGCATTTAAAGGTAGTGTTTACATGCGTACAAACATAAGCAACACACATTAACGACACAAAATAGACCACTTTCCATACCACCCAGCGTGCAACCTACGGTAATCAATAGAATCTTCTTCTTCTTCTTAACAACCGGTCCAAAACGGAGCTATATGGCTCTAATCTTCTCTCAGAAAACATTATTCATTTATTTCTGTAAAAAAAAAAAAATAGGTGTATCACTTGCCAAAAGCTAATTTTCACGTGCATACTTATAGAGCACCAATTTTTTGGAGGTCACACGTGGAAATACTTAATGGCAGAATAACATGCCATTGATCTGCCCTAATCATGGTACTAAAGAGATTCTCATGCCCCCTTTTTTTTTTTATTCTTGTTTATGGATTTTCACGACCACCATGAGCAACTCATTTTTCTAAAAGCAGTTGTTCGTTTTTAATTTAGGGCCATTTGCTTTAGGGAAGAAACAGAAGCAGCGCTATCAAACAAACACAGCACCTATACCCATGCTTTGTGCGGGACTTCGAACTGAGGCTCAATCAAGGAGCTTATAATCAAATATCTGGATATGATCTCCTCATTAATAGAGCAGTCCCATTTTGTGTGAAGCCTAAAACCGCGAGCGGCGGTCATTGAAGTGTGGGAAACTGGTGGTTTCCATGGCTCTTGCAATGCATTTTGTGTTAGACGAGGTGCATTCTCTTGTCGGAAATGTTTCTATTTTTCTATCGTAACTTCTTCCAGATGTGCGAAAAAATGTTGGATTTACAAAATTCTTAATTAGTTTGAGACTGCTTCCCATTTTGTTCAAACTGAAGTACATGGAGCGTTGGTGCGAATTCAAAACAAAACATAACGTTAAAATTGAAACTTTACTCGTGCATGGATCATAATCAATTCCTGTTTGATATTAACATGAGTTCTGCGACCAAAACCCACGCATTCAAAAACACACACAGTTGAAACTGCATGAAACTCTATAGGGTATCGTGTAAGCAACATCAAATTTCCCTACTTGGAGGCTATACATTTGACAGACCAAGGGCATCTACAGTAAGCTGACCAGAAGCCCCAATTCTTGAGGACAGTCGTCGAATTTAGTTTACTGTCCCCAAAAACGTCTGATGCCTTTGGGGACGCAAATTGTCCTAAAATTTTCATGTTTGTCCTCAAATGTGCTCGAATTTATACTTCCTCATTAGATTTCTAATGAAAAATGTTCTTAAAAGTAATTTTCGTTGTACTAATTTTCCGACATGCTTCTTGTGAAGAAAAATGTTGACTTTTTTTTCTTCTTTCCGGATTTAACAACCACCGCGAGCAACTCTAAGGACTATAAACAGTCACCTGTATCTAACTTGGCGACATTTGTTCTAGGGAAAGGAGAAAGAAAGTGCTGTAAGACAAACACATCATCCATGCCTCAGTCGGGACTCCAACCCCGTACCCACTTGTACGAACGGTCAGTAGCCAACACTAGGACACTGAACTACTGGCGCGGTCAAATTTCGACTGTATATACTTGATCTAAGTTTCTCCAAAAACTTTGGCAAAATGAAAAATTCGCCATGCAATTACACTGGCGGAAAGTGAAAAAAGAACACCAAGAAGGAGTCGTCTGATACCAACGAAATTTATATAGCATAATAACAGAATACAGAGGATAACGTGATCAAAACATTATGGCAGAATACAGCTATATTTGCTGGTAAACAGAAAAATAACATTTCCATGTAACATGGTTAGTACGAGGTTGAACCGCCATGAACTGCTTCACAGTAGGCAATTCTGGCATGGAGTCTGTCGTACAGATGTTGGATGTAAGTTTGGGGTATTGAGTTCCAAGCATCCTTACCCTGGACGCGTAAATCGAGGAAGGTCGTGGCTGGCCGTGGAGACCGTATAAGTCGTCGTCCCATAAAATCCCACACGTGCTCAATGGGGGACAAATACGGTGACCGTGCAGGCCATGGAAGTTGTCTCACACCCTGAAGTGCATGTTGCGTTGCACGTGCCGTGTGTGAGCGTGCGTTATCTTGCTGGAAAACACCACGATGGACCGACCTTACAAATGGTACAACGGGCTGAATGATGTTGTTGATGTAGGAGGTGCTATTTAACGTACCCAGTACAAACACTAATTGTGTACGGGAGTGATAGCTGATCGCTCCCCACACCAGGAGACCAGGTGTAGGCCCTGTGTGTCGCTGGTGGATGCAAGGATTGAGACGCTCCCCTGTGCGTCTGCGAACACGCATACGGCCATCGGAGGCTCCCAAGCAGAATCTGCTTTCATCGCTGAACACGACAGATCGCCATTGCGTTCTCCAGTGCAGACGTTGGTGACACCACTGCAGCCGTTCCTGACTGTGGGCTGGAGTCAGAGGTACACATGCCAGAGGAACACGTGCACGTAGTCCTGCATCCAGTAGACGGTTGAGGATTGTTCGCACAGTCACCTCAGGAGCAACGGCAGCTCGGATTTGCGTCGCAGTGGATGTTCTGCTTGACAACGCCGCTCTTCTTATGCGTCGATCGGTCCGCTCATCAGTCCGTCTGTGACTCCCAGTTCCACGTCTTCTCGTGTGGGAATGTTCCTCGGACCATCTACGCCACCATCGTACCACAACCGATACTTCCCGTCCAATTCGCTCCGCAATACGACGATACGACCACCTGGCCTCACGGAGTCCGACTAGACGACCTCGCTCAAAGCCCGATAACTGCTGAAATCGTACACGTGTTCCATATCCAGGCATTGCAGCTTCTTCAGAGTCTTCGCACGTGTCCGTACGCCGACGACTGATTACATTCACTTCGTCGTACTCCTTAAATACCACCGACGATAATTTGCATATTATGCCATGCTGTGGCGTAAGCGGTGAGCGGTCACCGGTTGGTCCCGAAATTAACATCACAGCTACGTAAACTCGACTCTATTAACATATGTAAATTTCATGATCGTCCGCCAATTCCTTCTTGGTGTTCTTTTTTTACTTTCCGGCAGCGTAGTTTGGTGTGCAGCTTGATTTTAATTCGGCACATATACAAGGTAAAGCATTTCACTTTTGCTAATATGTTCTGGTCATCATAATTCTACTTTGGTAATACAAATTACCAACATTCTACAAGATATATCCTTTTAAGACATACATTTTCATATGCAATATCACACTTATTGAAGCAAAGCAGTTTTGTGACAAAAAGATTTGCAAATTTATTTTGAGTATGTATATGTCCCCAAATGAACTGCCGATTTGGGGACGCCACGCCCTTTTGTCCTGAAATCAGTGTTCCAATATCTGGTCACCTTAAATATCACAGTTATTGAAGCAATGTAGTTTTGTGACAAAAAGATTTGCATATTTGTTTTCAGTACTTATGTGTCCCCAAATGAACTGCCGATTTATGGACGCCATGCCCTTTTGTCCTCAAATCAGCGTTTCGATATCTGGTCACCTTAATCTACAGAAGTCTTGTTTTAACCAAGGAGGTTAGAAGAAAAGGAGGTGAAGAGACCCGTTTTGAGTGAAGCCAAAACAGATCAGCTGTTTCTGTCCTCTCTGAAGTGGTGGGAGTCTGCGCTGCAAGAGTTCGGGAACGTGACGTCACTTCCTGTGGCTTAAGTAGTTTTGCTTAGCGCATGCAAACCAAAGATGGAAAGAAGGAATACTTCGGACTTCTTATTTCTTAATATTAGGTTTTTGGTTATATTATAAACATGGTTACTTGCACATGGGCAGTATGCATGGTTACTTGCACATGGGCAGTAAGTAACCATGTGCACTATGCACTTCCGCTCAAAAAATCATTACTTTGTTCAATTTTTTAAAGAAATACCAACACATATTTTCCTGTTTTTTCTGGAAATTATTTATTATGGGAATGAATATTTCAGCCTGAATTTTTTTCATGCCTGTATGGGTAGAGTAAGAGTCCGAAAAACCCGTTCAAAATCGCGATTTCCCTATAGAGATATACAGAAGATTCTTAGGTTGGGCGCATTGGCGTAGTCACCTGATAAAAAGTGGCGTCGCGCAAGAAGCCCAGGGAGAGGGGCTGTTGCCAGCTCCTCTTACTTCTAACCTCCTTGGTTTTAACCTTGTTGGCTTTTTTTTTTTTTTGATTGGAGGTTTAACGACCACCGTGAGCTACTCAATGGGCTATAAGCAGTCGCCCGTCCCTAATTTAGGGTCACTGGTTCCAGGGAAGGGAGAGAGCCAATGCCGTAAGACAAACACAACATCCATGCCTGACAGGATTCGAACTAGGACCCCTTACGGACGAATGATCAGAGGCCAACGCCTTAGACCACTGCGCCACCGGGGCGGCCCTTGTTGGCTTTATCTCATACAAATGGTCAAATGCCCTCGGCAACCGGGACGACCAAAAAACCCTTTTTCACTTTTTTTTCTTTTCTCTTTTTTTCTTTATTGAGGTTTTTTTTTGATTGGAGGTTTAACGACCACCGTGAGCAACTCAATGGGCTGTAAGCAGTCGCCCGTCCCTAATTTAGGGTCACTGGTTCCAGGGAAGGAGAGAGCCAGTGCCGTAAGACAAACACAACATCCATGCCTCAGGCGCTGGCCTCTGATCATTCGTCCGTAAGGGGTCCGGGTTCGAATCCCGTCAGGCATGGATGTTGTGTTTGGCTTACGGCACTGGCTCTCTCCCTTCCCTGGAACCAGTGACCCTAAATTAGGGACGGGCGACTGCTTATAGCCCATTGAGTTTCTCACGGTGGTCGTTAAACCTCAAAAAAAAAAATAACTTTTAGCCTTATGAAAAGTTTCAACACTCCCTAGATCAACCAGGAACCTTCGGAAAAGAAGTGCCTGGAGGAGGAAAAAACCCACGTACACAGAAGTTCCAATTGGGGACCGAAGCGTTTATTTAAGAAATATTTTGACTAAGAGACAAACTAAAAGATGTTCTATAAGAAAATAGTCAGTAGTAATAAAACCTAGGCAAAAAAAAAAAAAACAGCCAACACCTTTTAAATTCAACTTGAAAACTTTGAATCAACGAATGAAACGCCTGGCCCAATAAGTGCAAGCATTGCACTCCAATAGCGTTTGAACAAGTAAAAGATGGATTCCCTGCTTTACCAGAAATCACTGATTTCTACATAAAACTAACATTTAAGAAGTTTTCTGCCTTTGAAGAGTCTAACTCTTAAAAAAAATATTTTATAAGCTCTGGGAAGCGATCTCCCTTGGTTTGGGATATAAGCGAATTTTTTCGGTACTGCTTTTAGAGACAGCAGCTAGTAGGCTGAAAAAGACTTACGGTCTTAATTTCCTCTATGATCGTTATTCATAATACCACAAAATCTAGGCATTTTGGCTTCAAATTTTATAAACACCGACCGCTAATGATTGCACTTTACACACTAAGTGCAGGACAGCCAGCTATGCTTGTCCTTCAGGAACTTGCAGGGACTGTTTCCACTTCACTGAAACTTCTCGATGACGTCACGTGCTACATCCTCATGCCATGGCCTCTTCCACTATGCAACGTCCCCGCAGGAAATGTATGCCGGCGCCGAAGCTCTCCAATCACAATTATAACGAGACGGAAATACCATTTCTTTGGAAATTCCCCAGTACTCGCCAGCAGGTACTGCTTTCGCTACGATCTTAGACAGAGGTGTTTTTTAATCCTTGCCAAACACCTTCTTCAAAGATTATTCCACCGCTTTAAAGCGGCAATTTCCAAAACATGCCATTTCACACATGTTTCGGCGAGGCCGAACGATTGTCGTATACTTTTCCAAGGCCGAGTCTGCTCGTGCTGTGACGAATGCCGGCCTATCCATCGGCAATCAATATCTTCTTCCCAGCCCAGTTGCCGAGCGCCCGATGAATGTGTCCTTCTACCCGACGCCCCCATAGGTAACCGATACAGTTTTATTTGCGGTTCTTGCGTCATTCGGTCGTGTGGTTGGAACGATTCAAACATATTCTGCTGCCCCTAAAGACCCCGAAGACAGCTCCCTCCTCGAAGCTCGTCGCGTGGGTGGGGTTGTTTTTTCTTCCCCGGCGGACGTCCAGACAATCCCGACTCAATTTAAGGCCAAGTGCGGTAACCAGATCCGCTATATTGATGTGCTCACTGAACATCACTGCAGCAAATGCAAGAAGTTTGGGCGGTTTTACAAGCATTGTCCCAATCCTGCTACTGCTCCACAAGATTCACCGCAGGTGACTTCTCTTCAATCCTCTGACTCGCCCTTGCCTCCACGACTATCGTCTGAGGCACCTCTCAGACGAGAAAGTGGTCCGTCATCGACTGCTGGGCTGCCATCTCTCTCCGCGACCGCTTTTCCAGTGCTGCCGGAGTATTTCAAGTTTCGCGCCCCTGATCCACCAGCTGATTCTGCAGACAACCGTGTCGTGTCAGATACTTAAGTATCAATTGCAGATACTGACGGTGCTTACACCCATGCAGAACAGACCATGAGTGGCACCTCTGAGCCTGATCACAGCGCTCCCCCAGATAAGAGGGCGGCACCGAACCTCTTCGAAACACCACCAAGCGAGGGAGAGCTGCTGGAGCTCCACTTGCTCCTCTTCCCGGACCCGCCAGAAACCATCGTATATTCAACACTTTGATACCACTTCTGACCCTTCCTCTCCATTGGTATCATTTGAGGACTTTGATCAGACTCTCCGCGACACATCCTTCCCGTCTTTGCCTCTTGCGTATGAGAAGCTGCATGCTCTCACCTGTTACACGCAAAAAGCACACGGCTTCCTCCAGTATGCGAAGACCCATGAAGCTTGACTTCCTGCGATCCTGCAACAGCTTTCCTATCTGGACAATCTTGTGGACAAATCTTCTTACTTATCCGGTTCTTTCGCTAAGACGGCCAAGTTCATTCGCAAACAGATCCACGGACTCAAGATATCTGTCACCAGGCTCACCACGTCACCGGGTGACTTGGCGTTTTCACGGTAGTTTTCTTCAACTGCCTGGGGTTTGGGTCCCCCGAGGTGAATTCCGCCCGCCGTGCATGAGGACCTCTCGGCAATTAGTGCCGATGTCCTCGGGGGTGTCTTTAACTGTACTCTACAGCCTTTGCTAGACCGCACATCTACAGGGGGAAGCACCGCTCCCTTCTTGTCGATCTACTTACTCAACTTATTACCGATTTCCATTTTGTTGATTCGTACCGGCATCTTCACCCGGACACCATTTCTTATACTTGGTGGAATTCTCCTGCACAAGGATCTGCGGCAGCACGTCTCGATCGCATATACGTCATCCCACCGCTGCTTCCAACGATCACTGCGGCGAGACATTATCCTTCTACCTCTTCCGACCATTGTGCTGTGGCGCTTACCATTTGCGTTTCCCTTTTCCCGCCTTCCAGACAACGCTCCTGGACCTTCAATGATTCCTTACTTATATGGATGTGGCGTTTTGCGCCGACGTCCGCCGTTTTCTTGCTGATCGACAACATCTCATCAGTACCGCTCCCAGTACCCTTCGTTTATGGTTATACATCAAAAACGATCTTCGTCTGCTCCTACGCCGTCTTTCGTTCGCTATTCGTAACGAACGTGCGAAGGATATTTGTAATCTCCGTTGCTCCTTGGCTGCAATCCCCTTACAAGATTCCGCTTACCTTGTTGTTCAGGATGCTTTACGAGCGAAACCCATCCGCTCGCCGTGGAGGCTACTCGCAGGCTGAAGATGCTTCATCTTTCTTCGCCGGAGATTTCCTACGATGAGCTCTCACGTACCAAAAGAACACACCGTACGTCGAAAACGCTACGCCAACTTCGCCTACCTGATGGTACCATCTCATCTGACCCTGCACGTCTATGCACGGAAGTTCGGCGCTTTTTCCAGGACAAATTCCGGGCGGTGGTGCCTACTGATGCTATCTCTTCCTCCCCTCTTCTTTCTGCTCTGCCTCAGGTCCCACCCCAACTCTGTGATCCCCTTCTCTCCGCCTTTTCTCCTGCTGAATTTTGGGAGGCGTTTACCTCCCTTAATTCACGTGCATCCCCGGGACCTGACGGCCTTCCCTTCTCTTTTACCGCGCCTTCCTCCCGTCTCTGATGCCTTTTCTTCTCGCTTGCTTTTCTTGCGCCCAAACCTCTTTAGCACTACCGCCGGAGTTTACTGTAGCGCACATCATCTTGCTGCCCGAAAAGGGAGACCCTTTGGACTTGCGAAATTGGCGCCCCATTTCCATTCTCAATCTGGACTATAAACTTTTCCCTAAACTTCTCTCTCGCCGTTTGAACTCTGTGCTTCCCTTTCTTATCTCCCCCGACCAGTCATACACTGTGCCTGGTTGGTCCATTTATAACAACATATCTTTCCTCCAGCACCTATATAGTTTTTCTCGCCCGCACCCACTCCGAACCCCTCGCCCTGTTTAACCTTGACCAGAGATCAGCATTCGATAACATCTCTCACGACTTTCCTTCAGCCACTGTTCTCGGCTTTGGCTTTCCTTCCTCCTTCGTTTCTCTTCTTCTCAGCCTCTATCGGGGCGCTTTCTTTCACGTCCGGACGTCCCCTTTTTTGACGGCGCCCGTACCTTTTCTTCGAGGAATCCGGCAGGGCTGCCCCTCTCGGGGCAACTCTTCGCCATTGTCTTTGAACCATTCCTCCTGGCTGCTTGAAGGTCACTCCTGTCTACTCTTCTCCGACAGGTACCAGCACTAGGCACCATGAGTGCGTACTTACAGCATTTGCAGATGACGCAATCTTTTGTCTCCGCCAGGATGTCCAGTTCGATAACATTCTCTCCACCTACCATCTTTACGCTACTGTTTCTAGCGCTTCGCTTAATGTCACCAAAAGTACTGGTTTGTGGTGTGGGTCGTGGATGAGACGGACCGATAACCCCTGGGGTGCGGTTTGGTCCTCCTCGACCCCAAAGATCTTTGGAGCCCAAATCGGTCACCCCTTTACTGCGGGCTTTTTGACATGGACCAGTTTGCAGTCTAGGTTACGTCATCAAGCAGCGTTTTGGAGATTTGCGATTCCAATTACTTCTTACTGTCAGCGAGCTCACATCGTTCGACGATACTTACTTTTCCTCTGCACCTATTCCTGGACTTCCACCGTCTTCTTGTCAACCCGCCTGACGGAACTCAACAGCATTTTCACTTCAGTTATCTGGGCTTCAAAGCACTGGTCAGACGCTCCGACGCTGTATCTCCCTGTCAAGCATGGGGGCATTAATCTCATAGATGTTCACTGTTACTATCGTGTATACCGCATCGCCTAATTCCTTCGTCTTGTCACTTCGCCTTCTCCTTCTCTTACACTTTCTCTTGACGTTATTCTCTCTCTTCGCGTTCCATCCTTCACTTTTCTTCTTTTCCTCAGGATGGACTACTATACTATTCCTTCTTCTAACTTTCCTCCTATTTTATCTGAGGCTCTAGCTCTTTACCGTTCCCTCCCTCTTTCTCTCGCTCTCTACAACCACCACCCTGGATCTCCTTCCGGAACAACTCTTTTTCTCTACCCTAGTTCACCCCCCATTAACATTTCTTTCTATTTTTCTCCTGGTTCCGTGCTGACATCCTAACCGTGCAGGCCCTCATTAATCCCGATTTTTCTTGGAAACCCCTCGACTCACTCCTTTCCACCCCAACTCCTTCCCTCGAGGACGACTATGCCCTTCTCCCTTGAGCTTTTCTGTCTGTCTCTTGTTTCTGACGACGGCCTCGTCGTCGTCCCCGGCCCCAGCCTTCCTCTCCCCTTCTTTCTTCCGTTTCGTGACTCTGTCGCCCCTGTCCTTTCTTTTTTTTACCGCTGCCCCGTATCGTCTCCTCCGTGCGCCCTCCAAGTCTCCCCATCCCATTTCCGGGGTTTCTCCTTCCTCCTCTCTGGCCGTTTGGTCTGCTTCTTCTTCCCCCCTTTCTTCTCCGCTAGAACGTTAGACCCACTGGCGGTTCCTTCATCGCCGGCTCCCTGCCCACATCTTCTCTATCGCATGTCTCTTCTCTCTTCTCCTCTCTGTCCTTTCTGTGGCGTTAATGGTGACGTCGCTCATATGTACTGCCACTGCCCTATGTTGCTGCCACTTCTTCATACTGTTTTCCGGTTAGCTGACATAATTTGCTCTAAGGACTTGCCGTTTCAAGCATATCCGTGGCTATTGCTCACAAAACATCCGCCCACCTGCCTTTCGGATGCCTGCTGCTTTCTTTTCATACTTGCCACGCAAGTGATTCACTCATTTCATCAATCTCTCAGGAATTCTCCTGTACTTCCATCTCTTCGGTCGGCCGGTGGGCGGCTGTGGGCTAGCTTTCGGGGCTGGCTCGTGGCGCGCCTCCGGTTGGAACTCACAGCTGCAACTTCCACGCAAACAATTAGCACCTTTCAGAACACCTGGGCCCAGCTTACCGGGTGGTTTTCGATTGCCGGCTCTGACATCCTACTGGTGAATTGATTGTGTCCTCTTTTGGATTGTCTTTGATTTGGTGTTTGGCTGTTCTCTTCACCTTGCTGGTACTTTTCTTTGGTTCTTTTTCTTGCACAGTTGTAATGCTGGGCGAGTGATTTGTGTCTCAATTTCTGAGACCACAACCTTGTATGTCCAGGCTTTGGTTCTCTTTTTACGTTCGGGCCTTGTATTTTGTTTGCACCGTGCTTTTTCAGTAATTGTGTTCTGCGACGTGTTTCTTATGGATTGTCCTGTACATTTCTTCTTTTATTGTTGTCTTATGTATTTCGCATGTTAAGTCCTTGTTTTTCAGGACCACAAGCTCTTGAGTCCCGATTACTGTTGTTTTCGTCAAATGTGCTCCTGTTTTTTGTTTGCACCGTGCTTCTCTGCCTTGTTATTCTGTCTTATGCTTAATCGCGAAAACTGTATTTCATATATCCTTCCTTTATTATTGTGTTGTGCATGTGCCTTCGTGGCACATCCCAGTTTTTTCGCTAATGTACTGTAATTTTCTTTGCACCGTGCTTTTTGTAAATTGCTCTGTACATACCCTTTACAATCTTGTTATACGCATTTTGCACGTTTTGTTTTTGATTATTTAGACCCCAAGCTCGTGTGTCCCGATTACTTTTGTTTTCGTCAAATGTGCTTCTGTATTGTTTGCACCGTGCTTTTCTGCCTTTGGTGTCGTGTCTTAGGCTTTATCACGGAAACTGATTTGCATAATTATCAGTGTTGTGTTGTGCGTGTGTCTTCGTGGCACACCCCAGTTTTCCGCTATTGTACCGTAATTTCTTTGCACCGTGCTTTTTGTGAACTGCTCTGTACATACCTTCTAATAATTTGTTACAAGCATTTTGCTCGTTATGTACCTGTTTTTTTTCTTTCGAACCACAAGCTAGTGTATCCCAAGTACTATTGTTTTCGTCGAATGTCCTCCTCCTCTTTGTTTGCACCGTGCTCTTCTGCCTTTCTATTATGTCCGGTAACAGTATTGCATAACAATATACATAATACATGCATTACCCATGTTCTGTTCATAAAATGTATGCCTCGGGTGTTGACACCCGATAATGTCTTTTATCATTCGATTTTTTTCTTCTGGGACGGTTTCCCACTTGCATCATGTATAGACCATTTCATTATCACTCATTGTTTTGACATTTTAATTTGCTGTCGAGCGACTCATTGTAACATACCTTGTTTTTAATAAAGAATTTGAACTGCTCACGGTGGTCGTTAAACCTCAAAACAAAAAAAAAACTCGTAGAGGAGTAATTAGGGCGGGGTAGGTGGGACGGCTGCCCGGGCGCAGCTCAAGAGAGGGTTCAAAAATCACTGCGTACAATCTGAGTAAAATCGGAATTGAAATTTTGGCACCAGTTTTTGGTGCAGAATTCACCTATAATTTCTTTTACCAGTTGCGGTAGCTTGACGGCTAAAAAATCGCATTCATTCCTCAAAAAGTGTAGGAAGTGTAAGTTGCGCACGATCAGAAATGACGGCGTGGTGTTCGTACGTTATAAGATAAGAATGTCGTTCATATTTTTGAAGATTATCTAAGGCAATACAAGCATAACTACAACTACTGCAAGCTGCATTCGATTCGTTTAATGTGGTACCAAAGGTCAGAACACTGGAACAGTTGGGAATCTTACCTTTCTTTTCACATTTTGTATTTTACAGTCCTAAATGGCGTTCCGCGTCTAGTTATTCTTCACTATCCAAATCATTCTTGATGTAAGTACGGGTAAGAGAAATGCACAAAATCTTCCTACTGAGTGCCGCCCCCATTTCCTAATTTCTTCCGACACAATTAATAAGGGTAAAATGCCCTTCCCGTTTGGGATAAGAAATAGCACCTAGTTCCATAATACCCATCAATACTATCATAATGCAATATAAATATTTAAAAGTTAGGTTGCAAAACTACAGTGAAAATAGCAATGAAGGCAGCGATTACTACGTAAAGGTCTTTCTCTTTTTTTTTTTTTTTTTTTTTTGGTTGGAGGTTTAACGACCACCGTGAGCAACTCAATGGGCTATAAGCAGTCGCCCGTCCCTAATTTAGGGTCACTGGTTCCAGGGAAGGGAGAGAGCCAGTGCCGTAAGACAAACACAACATCCATGCCTCACCGGGATTCAAACCCGGACCCCTTACGGACGAATGATCAGAGGCCAGCGCCTTAGACCACTGCGCCACCGGGGCGGCGGTCTTTCTCTGGTCCACCGAAAACCTAGCTGGTATTTAAAATCTATTTGTAACGTACCAGGAGATGTGACGTACCTGCCAGAAGGACGCACACGACATAAAAGCAGATAGGAATCAGAATAAAACTTCCGCGTAGCTCAATTGGTAAAGCAACTTATTCCGGAATGAGGGGATCTAGGTTCGAGCCCCGGCGCGAATAAAAATGACGGAGAAATTTACTTCGTTATAATGGCGCCAGAACTATCCGGATGACCCGACCGTTCAAAATCTCGCAATGGTGTGATGTTATTTTCACACCGCGAGATAGGAAAAATAAGAGAATCCCTTCTCCAGCACTTCAAAAAAAAAAAAAAAAAAAAAAATAAGGGGGAGATGATGTAACGTACCAGGAGATGTGACGTACCTGCCAGAAGGACGCACACGACATAAAGGCAGATAGGAATTAGAATAAAACGTCCGCGTAGCTCAATTGGTAGAGTGACTTATTCCGGAATGAGGGGATCCGGGTTCGAACCCCGGCGCGGATAAAAATGACGGAGAAATTTACTTCGTTATATATTGCACAACCGTTCGTGATTATTAGTTATCATCAAACAAAGATCTTCGCTTTTTCCACGTTTTATAAGTGAGTTACGGAAAAATTCTCATTGGCCGCCACCGGGAGTCGAACCCAGGGTCTTCCAGTTACGCGCCGGATATGCTTCCGCTACACCACAGCGGCCTCGAATTCCTCCAGACTCACACACGCTAACTGCCAATCCAATTTGGCAGGTTGCTTCTTGGAGCCCCGCACAATGCTGGGGATTCACCAAAGATGGTATCTTTGGGGCGTAACTCGAAGACCCTGGGTTCGACTCCCGGTGGCAGCCAATGAGAATTTTTCCGTGACTCACTTATAAAACGTGGACAGAGCGAAGATCTTTGTTTGATCTTCCTGGGCCTCGTTAAATGTCTGTATTAATTATTAGTTATCAGTTAACTACAAAAGAATATGATTAAAAAAAAAGACATTATAAAATTCAGTGTGAAGCGAAATGTCAAAAGGAACTCCCGGTGGCCAGTGTTTGTTCCTTTGAAAAACTGTAATTGAAAATGCATGTGGTACTAAATAATGCAGATTTGTCCGTAATCCACAGAGAAGACCAATTTCACTATCCTAAAAACTCATGGAACAGCAGGATTATGATATTTCTGGTGGTAAAGCTCATTTGTCTTAATGACCTGGGGAAGGGGGCGCAATATTTTGTTATTTGTCCCGGGTGCATAAATGCCTGGTTACACCTCCGACCGGCCTTCTAGTTCTAGAGAGGCACTTCCTTAAGTTCGTGGGCCGCCCCGGTGGCGCAGTGGTCTAAGCAATGGCCTCTGATCATTCGTCCGAAAGGGGTCCGGGTTCGAATCCCGGTGAGGCATGGATGTTGTGTTTGTCTTACGGCACTGGCTCTCTCCCTTCCCTGGAACCAGTGACCCTAAATTAGGGACGGACTACTGCTTATAGCCCATTGAGTTGTTCACGGTGGTCGTTAAACCTCCAATCAAAAAAAAAAGTTCGTGGAGATTATCAATACCCCACAGACGAGTGTTTTGGTTGTTGGTGACGCCGGGCGCGTACTTCACAAGTGAATGTACGGAATTGCGATTTAGGGCATTTCCGCCACGCGATTGGTTCAGAGCTACTTTGGCGATTGCGAGTAGGCGGGGCCTATGAGGAGAGTCATGTGACGGAGACGTAGTCTTTGTTGCACTCTCCATAAGACATTTTAATGTTCGGGTGTTTTCCTTGCGAAAATGGTTACCTTCAGTTGTTTTACCCGTACAGTCGAAATGCCACAGGAGGTAAATAGAGAGTGTACTTTATTGGTAGGGGAATTTTTGAGTTTTTATATCAACATGACTTTATGGACTTGTAACTTATCTTCTGAAATGCCATTACTGAGCTGAGAGATGTCAGCACGTCAGCGCTCACTCGCCCTTTAGATCAAGATTAGTACTGATGTGTTTTGTATGGTTACCGGAAAAGAAATCCAAGGAAAAAAGATCCACGGAGAAAAAAGCCAGGAAAAAAAATCCAACGGAAAAATGATCCAGGGAAAAAAAGCCAAGGAAAAAAAGTCCATGGAAATAAAATCCAACGGCTTCTTTCATGTAAGTTAAACCAGTAAAAAACTTAGGGAGTCATATAAAAATGTACATAAAAAAAAAAAAGTTCTCACTTCTCAAAGATTACAAGGATACCATGATTTGTTTCCATGGAGGTTCGAGCAATTGGGGGGCGTACAAAAATTGCACTTTTGATTTTCTTTTGTCCACTTCCATATTGGGTGACCTTGTAGGAAATTTAGGGGTCGTACAAAAATTGCACTTTTGATCCTCCGTCCCCCTGAAATTTGGTGAAGTCTGTAAAAGGGAAACGACGCGCTTGGTTTCGAGGGCTCTAACCCCAACTTCCGTAATTTTACAGTCTGGACCTCTAGAGTCGGTCAGTGTATCCTCAATGTTACCCCTGAAGAGCTCTTAGAAACATGGGGGGGATTCACCCCACCCTCCTGAAAATTCGGGTTGTGTACAGAATCATTATAAAGCATGATACTAATGTTTACAGCTCTACACCCATTTTAAAATGTTGGGGGAACCCCCCAGCTCACGGACTTCGCGGACGCTTCAAGGGGAACATCCTGGATACACTGACAGACTCCAGCGGCCCAGAATATAATATTACGGAAGTTGGAGGTAGAGCACCCCCCCCCTTCCCCAAGTGTACCTCGGATCCTCGGCAATTTATTTCTTCGAATTAAAGTACAATTCTCGCTTGGCTTGGCTTACATGGAACGTTTTCTCGAAATTCGTTTGTTTGGAGTTCCCAATTCAATGGTCAATACAGACCCAGAAACGGCAATCTTTACAGCTCCACCCCCACCTCCTTTAACGTTTGTGACCAGTTGCCCTAAACTCAAATGAACCGGCATGAAAATTCAGACAAACAAAAGAGTTCTTTGGATGTAGGTAAAAATACCCCCGGGAAAAAATACCCCCGGAGAAAATACCCCCGAAAACTGAAAAGCGGAAAAAATGCCCCCGGAAGAAATACCCCCAGAACAAACGGTTGACTGTAAACTGCCACACAGGAACACAGATGTGTGGCAGTGTTTCGGTGTGGCAATTTACCGGCAACTCTGCCCCACATCTTCAGCAACTTGGCTACAAAAGTTCAAGGGGGAAGGGGGGTTATAAAGATAGCCGTTTCTGGGCCTATATTGAGAACTGAATTGGGAACTCCAAACGAATTTCGAGAAAACGTTCCATGTAAGCCAAGCGAGAATTGTACTTTAATTTGAAGAAATAAATTGCCGAAGATCCAAGGTACACTTGGTTGGGAAGGGGGGGGTTGTACCCTGAACTTCCGTAATATTATATTCTGGGCCGCTGGAGTCTGCCAGTGTATCCAGGAAGTTGCCCTTCAAGTCTCCGCGAGGTCCATGAGCTTGGGGGGGTTCCCCAAAATGTTAAAATGGACGTAGAGCTGTAAACATTAGTATCATACTTTATATAATGATTCTGTACACGACCACGAATTTTCGAGAGGGTGTGGTAACCCCCCCCACACCAGTTTCTAAGAGCTATTCAGGGGTAACATCGAGGATACACTGACCGACTCTAGAGGTCCAGAATATAAAATTACGGAAGTTGGGGGTAGAGCCCTCCAAACCAAGTACCTCGTATCCCTTTCACAGGCTTCACCAAATTATTTCTGGGGGAGGGGGGAAGGGCATACATAGTTTGCCATTAAACACAACATGAAGCATAGAAATTGCGAGCAAATCCTTTACCTTGAACACTTGTCTGCGCTCTTAGAAACTTGGGGGAGGGTGAATTCACCCCACCCTCCTGAAAATTCGTGGTCGTGTACAGAATCATTATGTAAAGCATGGCTCTAATGTTTACAGCTCTACGTCCATTTTAACATTTTGGGGGAATCCCCCCACCCCACACAAAGCTCACGGACCTCGCGGGCGCTTCAAGGGGAGGGGAACAGCCTGGATACACTGACAGGCTTCAGCTGCACAGAATCTAATATTACGGAAGTTGGGGGTTGAGCCCCCCCCCTCCAGGTGTACCTCGGATCCTCGGCAATTTATTTCTTCAAATTAAAGTACAATTCTCGCTTGGCTTACATGGAACGTTTTCGCGAAATTCGTTTGGAGTTCCCAATTCAGTTCTCAATATAGGCCCAGAAACGGCAATCTTCATACCCCCCCCCCTCTTTGAACTTTTGTGGCCAAGTTGCTGAAAGATATGTGGCAGGGTTGCCGTTAAATTGCCACACCGGAACACTGCCACACATCAGTGTTCCTGTTACAGTGAACCGCTTGTTCTGGGGGTATTTCTTCCGGGGGTATTTTTTCGGGGGCATTTTTTCCGCTTTTCAGGTTTCGGGGGTATTTTTACCGTTTACCGAGTTCTTTCCCCTCGTTAGGCACCTTCGCGAAAACTGCAATGCTGAAAATATTGTCACACATTCAAATGTGTTCTTCGGAGGAACAGCAATTGGTGCCCAGCCCCTTAATGAAAACCATGTGGCTAGACACCCCCCCCCCCTTAATCCGGCCCTGGGTCGATCATGTAAATGGATAACTGTTTCGTTTCAGTTGGATTTTATTTCCCTGGCTTTTTTTTCCATTGGCTTTTGTTTCCGTGGATTTTTTTTCCATGGCTTTTTTTTCCGCTGGCTTTTTTTTCCTGGATTTTTTTTCCGTGGATCTTTTTTCCTTGGATTTTTTTTTCCTAGATTCGTTTTGTATGGAGAACCTATGAGTTGTTTAACGTTTTTTATTTTATTTTCGGGGAGAAGTGGGGAATTGAAGGCATTTTTGATGAAGTTTGGAGGGACAAAATATGAGGAATTTCCTAAATATTAGAAATATATATTTGTATGACAGATCACTTACTATTTTATCAGAAACAACATATGGCAAATAAAATTCTGGAGTATTTATTCTAACAGAACTGTCTTATTTCAACAGAACACTGTTTTGAGGTCTTACTTCGTATCATTAGGTAGTTTTTTGCTAATACAAAATCACTCTATTTGATTTTTTTTTTTTCTAGCTAGACCTCTTCACATTCATGAGGAAAAAAACTTGATCGTCAGAATAAATATTTCGGTGTGGAGACATACTTTTCATCGTTAAAGGTCCTTTTAAGGGTAATAGAAAGGACCTTTAAAAGGGTACTTTTTAGTATCCTTTTATACGCACTTTCACAATAACACAAATCCTAATGGGGTACTAGGTTGACATGCTGCCATCTATTGGCCGATACGGAGTATATAACTAGCAATTTATTGAAGTCATCCTCAATTTTAATATTAAGATAGATTTCGACTTGTATTCATTTGAGAAACTGCAGATATTCCTTATGATATCGTGCACAAAATTACTTTACCTTATTATTTAATATGATAATTTGCTACATAGGTTAAGTAACCTCACAGTGAATTTCTTAGGAAGCAGAACTTCCCACGATAAAACTTTCCACGATATATTTCAATATGATCATTTGTCACATATGTTATGCAGTGGCATAACTCAAAATCTTTGCATCCCCCTTCCGCGAAATTTTCCTAACAGGCCCCTAACATAGTAAAACATTAATACAAAAATTGAGGGTACTTATATAACTTCGCCGTAGTAAAAGTATATTTTCCAGATATTGAATCTATGATCACTTATGTATTGCTTTTAATTATGTGAGCACTTATTCCGGTAAGTATCCTCGATAAATTTAGTACTCAGGGAAAAAAGGTCAAAATCTTCAAATGACAAATGTTCACGATATCATATCAAGTAAAAACAAATACTGATCTTCGAATGTCTTGTTTCGAACTTCATTTAAAGCTGTTTAATTCCTTAATACAATAATTTTTGAGAAAGTGGAAAAACAAGTGTGTTTACATTTTTCTAGTTTAAAATACTTCAGCGATATTGTTTCTTTTTTGTGTCTTGTCTTTTAAATTTAAGAAGCAAACATACTTTACAAAATAAAGAAAACTTACGTTGCTAAAATCTGGATTCCCTTCTAACGTTTTTCTTAGCGAATATTTCAATCAGTTTCGTCACGTCTAGTTCTCTGGCTCGGTCATTTTCAATGCTTATCATCGCAAGTCCATCAAGCCTACTTTGAGTGTGCGATGACCGAAGGTAGAAACCTCAGGTTCGATCCCAGGCAGGTACGAACGCTCGAACCAATAAATTTTCGCCGTGCGTCGGCTGGGCACGTTAAGCCGTCGGAACCCGGTAGTAAATAAGGGTGTCTTCTACCTCGCTTCCGTGTGTTTCCTATCGGGCACTCTAGCCCAAATCTCCTAGTTTCTTATTTTTGAGGGTTGTTTAAGACCTGGGGTCAGACACTCCCTTCCTAAAATCCTCTACACATGATCTGATCTGATCTCTAATCGGCGCGCAGATAAAAGTCTGTGTCAATGGGGCCCTTTAGTTCAAAAACTTTTGTATTCAAAAGACAGAAAATTTAAAACAAAATTTTTTAGAGCAAGTAGAAAACCTCTTGTCTAAAATTAAATTGCTAAATAAAAAAAAATTAAAAAATACATGCGTAGGTCTGGGCCCTCCGCGACGCGGGGGTTGCGGGGGCTATCTTTACGCCCATGATGTTATTTAACCTCACAATGAATTTCTTAGCAAGCAGAACTTCCCCGGATAGATCAGATCATATGTAAAGGTATTTAGGAAAGGAGTGTCTGACCCCAGGTCTTAAACAACCCTTAGAAATAAAAAGCTAGGAGATTTGGGCTAGAGTGCCCGATAGGAAAGTGACACGGAAGCGAGGTAGAAAGGGGAAGGAAGACGCCCTTATTTATTACCGGGGGGCGCAGTATCCGGGGTCCGACGGCTTAACGTGCCCATCTCCGACGCACGGCGGGTATTTATAGGTTCGAACGTTCGTACCTGTCCAGGATCGAACCTGAGGTTATCTCCATGGCAGTCACGAACGCTGACCACTAGGCCACCCGCGGCCCGATTTCCCCGGATAAAGACAGTGTTCCTGTTACGAGACTCTCCTCATAGGCTCCGCCTACTCGCAATCTCCAAAGTAGCTCTGAACCAGTCGCGTGGCGGAAATGGCCTTAATCGCAATTCCGTACATTCACTTGTGAAATAGGCTACCCGGACAGGTGGAACAATGCCTCATCTGTACAGAAAGTCACTTCTAGAATGTCTTCACTTTTTTCAGACAGCAACTCTTGGAAGTACTTGTACTACTGAACACGGGCCTCATGGTCTGTTTCTTTCAGTTGACGCACGACAGACACTTTGTACCGGTGGAAACGCAACTTCCTTTTCAGAATATCGTGGGCTGTACTCTTTGGCACAATAGCTTGCTGTGACAGCTGCCTCACGGACTTGACTCCTTTATATCCTGTCCTGGATATCCTGTGCAGTCTCGTCAGCCGTGGATAGCCTATCGCGGCGAGGGCATCCAGAACACTGCCAGTTTCCCGAAACTTTTGCTATGAGCTGACGTACAGCATTACGGTGGGGGACGTCTGCATCACGAAATTTCCTAGCGAATTGTTTTTGCACTTCGTACGTGTACTTGTCGTCATGGTCAAAGACATGTTTCACCAAAAATATTTTGTTCAACCGCCAACACCACTGTCTTTGCGTCCAGACGAGTGATCAATCGACACGCCTGCCGCCGTCGACCATGAGATCGAGAATGACCTTCTCTCGAATGATATAGCTGCGCGCGCCTCGAAGCCGAGGCGCGGCTTCGGGAGACATGAAGGTTACCAGAGACAGAGCACTTCTACGTGGCGGGTCACTTCCAATGTAATTCAATTCAAAATTTCTTTATTATTACACTACTGCAATTCGTGCATTCAGTGCACAGTCATTATTCAGAAACTTTGTATATATATAAAGTATGTTTACGGAAACATTTTAAATTATAAAAACAATTAGATTCAGTGGATGGATCTTCAGAGCTTCCTTGAAGTTACATTTCCGACAGTCTGGTAGCTTCTCAATAACGTTATTTGCTTATCTGTGACCAGGCCTGTAACCAGACAAACAAGTTGGGAGGAGCGGTCATGATTGAGGTCGGGTAAAATATGTTGAAGAGGACGGGTAATATGTAGATATGAAAGAGACAATTGAAAAGGAAAAGCTTCGAAACTGACAGAGACGTAACTAAGTACTTATGCGCCTGGGGCAACCACAGAACACTGTAGTCCCATCTGCCTATATATTTATAGCCAGTATCCTCCAACATGCTTTCGAATTTCATCCAACCATCTCCTGCATGGATTTAATCTGGGTCTTTTCCTATTCCTTGGAATTCAGTCTCTCTCTCTCTCTCTCTCTCTCTCTCTCTCTCTCTCTCTCGCTTGCTCTCTCCGTATACTAGGACACCTTTCTAATACCATTTTGGTTCTCCTCACGATAGCATAATGTCAGCAATTCGACGGGGCATGGACTCCACGAGCTCTCTGCTGTACTGTGCAGACAGTGAACACCAAGATTCCTGCAGAGCTTCTCATAATTCTGTATTATTCGCCGGTGGATGATTCCTGCATTGACGGCACGTTGGACAGCATCCCAAATGCGTTCGATGTCGTTTAAATCCGGCGAACGAGGGAGCCAAGTCAGGATGTCAAACTCGTGGAATGTTCCTCCAGCCATAATTGGGCGACTGTGGACGTGTGCGGTGGCGCATCGTCGTGTTGAAAGTGGTCACCCTGTCAGAGTGGTTGCATGACATGAAAGGGTGCAAATGATTCCCAAAGATGATTACATAGCTTCCACCTGTCAGAGCGGTCTGCGGACGTATGAAGGGTCTTAATGCGTGCCAGTTGAAAACATCCCATCCACACCATAACAAAGCCACCACCGACTTGCACTGTCCCTTGTAGGCATGCCATACAGATCCATTCCCTCGTGGGATGTCGCCGCACCCGGAGTCGGCCATCTGCCAGAAACAGTTGGTACCGCGATTCGTCAGACCAGGGTATACGTTTCCAGCCGTCTTGCGTCCAAAGATGGTGTTCCCGAGCCCAGGCGTGGCGCACAGACTTGTGTCGTCGGATCAGCAATATCACCTGAGTGAGACGTCGCCTCCGGAACCGCATAAAACGTATGGAACATGGCAATGTCCGAACGCTGATGCTACTACTGGTATTAAATTGCGCTGTGATTTGCCACAACGTTGCACGCCGGGCGGATATTACGATGCGTGCCAGACGTTGCTGTCCACGATCGTCCAGGGCTTTTCGATGGCAAAAGAGGCCTCGCATTCTGGATGTTTTCCCTGAGTTTGTTAGTCCAGGTACACCATTCATTTTTTTTGACAGTGTAAATCCAAGTTACGTGGTAATTTCCAAGATGGTGTGACCTATCTCACGAGCGCCGACTATCATACCAGGTTCGAAACCGCTTAAATCTTGATAAGCTGCCATCTGAACTGCGAATGCTACTATTTGAGCTTGCGAAGATATCTGTCTCTATATATACGTCGTTTGAGGACGATACTACACTTATCGTCAAAAAAATAGTTGCACCCAGAAGGACATGTCGGATTGCAATGCTATTCGGGAGAAAGGTAAAGGTTACCAGGAACAACAAATGATTAAACATTGAGACTGATATGGGCAATCTTTACTGAACTACACGCCAATCAGTAGTATGCCGCCCCGGTGGCGCAGTGGTCTAAGCGATGGCCTCTGATCATTCGTCCGAAAGGGGTCCGGGTTTGAATCCCGGTGAGGCATGGATGTTGTGTTTGTCTTACGGCACTGGCTCTCTCCCTTCCCTGGAACCAGTGACCCTAAATTAGGGACGGGCGACTGCTTATAGCCCATTGAGTTGCTCACGGTGGTCGTTAAACCTCCAATAAAAAATAAATAAATCAGTAGTATCTCTCAGTATGGCGTCGAGCCGCCATTTTTGCTCACACAGCATGCGAGACGTCTCGGCATGGAGTTGTACAGGTTCCTAATGGTGTCCTGTGATAAACCATCGCATGCAGCTTGAATCTTTTTTTTTATTCGAGGTTTAACGACCACCGTGAGCAACTCAATGGGCTATAAGCAGTCGCCCGTCCCTAATTTAGAGTCACTGGTTCCAGGGAAGGGAGAGAGCCAGTGCCGTAAGACAAACACAACATCCATACCTCACCGGGATTAGAACCCGGACCCCGTTCGGACGAATGATCAGAGGCCATCGCTTAGACCACTGCGCCACCGGAGCGGCCTTGAATCTTCACACGCAGTTCCTACAGATTGTGCGGTAGGGGTTTAGTGTGGATAGCGCGTCCAATAGCATCCAACACATTTTCAATCGGCGATAGGTCTGGCGATGCGGCTGGCCATACTACATTGTTTTTTTTTTTTTGTTGGAGGTTTAACGACCACCGTGAGCAACTTCAATGGGCTACAAGCAGTCACCCGTCCCTAATTTAGGGTCACTGATTCCAGGGAAGGGAGAGAGTCAGTGCGTAAGACAAACACAACATCCATGCCTCACGGGATTCGAACCCGGACCCCGTTCGGACGAATGATCAGAGGCCATCGCTTAGACCACTGCGCCACCGGGGCGGCCATACTAGAATGTCAGTGCCTTGAACGCAAGCTCTTGAGACAGCAACAGTATGCGGACGTGCGTTGTCCCGTTGAAAAATTGCACTGGAGTGATCGTTCAGAAAAGGTAGAGCGACTGGTTTAAGGACCTCATTAACGTAACGTTGGGTTGCCAAATTTCCTATAATGAACACCAAAAGTGATCTGGCATCGTAGGAAATTTAACCCCACACCATGACACCGGGCCTTCTGGACGTGTGACGCTCGACAACAAACTGTTCATTTTGGTGCTGACCACGGTGACTCCACACACGGATTCGGTGGTCGTCTCCTCCAAGACAAAAGCGGGACTTGTTACTGAAGATCATCCGCTGCCATTCTGAGTGGCTCCGTGACATTCTGGCATGACACCATTGCAGACGATGCACTGTTGTTAAAGGGATTCGTCAAATCGGTCTGCGTTACGTGTAGTCCAACGCCGTGCAGCCGTCTGCCAACGGTACTGGCACAAATCGGACGATGCATGGAGGGCACCACTGCTCGCTTAATATCCGCAATCGTGGCTGTTGGATGACTCCGCGCATGTCGGACAACCCGTCGGTCCTGTCTCTCCTTGGTTCGTTTAGGTCTTCCAGACCCTTCCTGTCGCCAACAGCTTGCTATGGTGATATCCGCACGACCGGTATGGCGCGCAATATGGCGATAAGACCATCCCCTTTTCGGAGCCTGACGATGCGGCCCCTCTCGAACTCCTCTTAATGCTCGAATTGCTTCCGAACTTTTCTCCGAGACATACTTCACTTGCAAAGGATGCAAACAACACAACAACACGAGTCAAAATGGCAAGCACTCGCAACTGGACGACCTTATATAGCCGGTGAAGCACAGCCCTGCGACCCCTCCTTGCTTGCGTCACATGCGCGGTCGAGCGTGTACTTGAATCATTTACATGTCTCACGTTGTCAAAAAATAAGCACAAAGTTCCATTCCTGTCGGTTGCTTCCTTCTGAATGCAACTATTTTTTTGACGATGAGTGCATTTACAGAATAGGTGTGGTGGCATGTAATAGAAATGGTAGCGCCCTTCCCAGTTTTTTTGGCGCCTCAGTGTATCCAGAAAGATATGATGAGGAACTGGTGGATAAGGAAACCGACAAGAGTGGAAGACATCATGATCAGACTATAAAGTCCCTGAAATGGAAATGGGCTGGACATGTTTCCGGAAGAACGGACCACCGATGGACAACTGAAATTTTACACTGAATACCAAGGGACAGAAAAAGACCCAGAAGACCACATCGGAGATGGGCGGATGAAATTAGAAAACATGCCGGAGTGACATGGAGAAGAGGGGCTCAAGACAGACTGTTGTGGAGAAAGCTTGGGGAGGCCTTCATACAGCAGTGGATTGATAAAGGTTGGCAATGATGATGATGATGGTAATATATGCAGTACTGTTTGGGAAAATTGCGCAACACCAAGAAGGAACCATGCGATTCGAAAGAAATTTATGCCACACATTACTGATGATCTGACTGTACATAAGTGATTTAAATTTCAGAACAATACAGCCGGTGGTGCAGTAGTCTAAGCCATGGCTTCAGACTATTCGTCGAAGATGGGTCCGGGATTGAATCCCGTGGAGCATGGATGTTGTGTTTGTCTTAAGGCACTGGCTCTTTCCCTTCCTTGGAGTCAGTGACCCTAAATTAGGGACGGGCAACTGCTTATAGCCCATTCAATTGCTCACGGTGGTCGTTAAACCTCAAATCAAAAAAAAAAAAAATAGTACCTTGTGAAGCCTCTGGGAGCTGCAATAAGAGCGTCTAAATGGCGTGGCATTGAATCGAAAAGGCGTTAGATGGCGTCCTGGGTAATTGCTTGCCAAGTGGATGTATGCGAGTCCACAGATCATTGGTACTCACCGCTGGAGGACTTTGATGGGCTAGTTGCCGATGATCACATCCCACACATGTCTGGTGAACGTGCAATCCAGGGAAGAAGGGGTATATGCTGTGCTGCGAAGAGTGCTTGAACATTCCTGGCAACATGTGGTTGGGCATTGTCCTTTTGGAATATAGCGCCAGGAGTGCTCTGAAGGAAGGGTATGACTTCGGCCTGTACAAATTTCCTGTTGTAGCGATCACTGTTGAGATTGCCCTCAGGTCGTAGCAGCCGAGTTCGCGAATGGTACCCAAAGGCACCCTACACCGTCACACTTGGCGTTCGGCCAGTATGACGCTCGACAATGCATGCTGGATGAAGGCGCTCACCACAATACTGTCTAATGCGCATACGGCCGTCATGGTAGACCAAGTTGAATCGGCACTCGTCGGAAAACAAGACATGTTGCCAATCAGCACGCCATTGTCTATATTGAAAACCCCGCAGCCTGATTCGTCGCGTTTCAGGGTCAAAGAAATCCGCCGCAAAGGGATGCGAGCAACCAGTCTTTTGTGCAGCAGACGGCGACGAACTGTGGAGGCAGTGTTCCACTGTTGTGCCAACACTTGTGAAGATGCGGAACATTTCGTCACTGCCATGAGGACGAGGTGTCGGTCATCCCTCGGTGTCGTCACAGTTCTAGGTACACTACCGGATTGTCGATGGACCTGGTTCTCCACTGTCCACTGCCGCCACACGCGCATCACTGTCATGGCGTTATGTCCCGTCCGAGCCGCAATGTAGCGGTATGAAATGCACCTTCACGCAGACCAATCATTCGTTCCCGTTCAAACTTTGTCGTATGGCGATATTGCGCCCTTAGTCGTCGCCGATGCATTATTGAATCCTGGCAACCCTTCTACACAACTTGTTGTCTGCGATGCACTACTGGTGTGTATCCTAAACAGCCCTCTATTTATACCCCCCATTCGACCGCCCAAAGGGAGCTGCCGGGCCTAGACATGTGTAACGACTCTGCATTTCTAATAATTTGCATGTCCTACCCTGCTACTTGCACCCAGAAGGATGTGTTGGATTGCAATGCTATTCGGGAGGAAGGTAAAGGCTACCAGGAACAATATTTGATTAAATATTGAGACTGATACGGGCAATCTTTATTAAGCTACACGCCAATCAGTAGTGTCTCTCAGTATGGCGTCGGGCAGCCATGTTTACTCACACAGCATGCCAGACGTCTCGGCATGGAGTTGTACAGGCTCCTAATGGTGTCCTTCGATAAGCTATCCCATGCAGCTTGAATCTTCACACGCAGTTCCTGCAGATTGTGCGGCAGGGGTTTAGTGTGGATAGAGCGTCCAATAGGATTTCACACGTTTTCAATCGCGATTGGTCTGGCGATGCGGTTGGCCATAACAGAGTGTCAGTGCCTTGAAGGCAAGCTCTTCAGACAGCAGCAGTACGCGGACGAACGTTGTCCTGTTGGAAACTCGCACAGGAGTGGTCGTTCAGAGAAGGTAGGGCCACTGGTTGCAGAACCTCATTAACGTTACGTTGGGCTGTCAAAGTACCTGTAATGAACACCAAAGGTGATCTGGCATCGTAGGTAATTGCACACCACACCATGACACCAGGCGTTCTGTACGTGTGACGCTCGACAACAAACCGTTCATCTTCGCGCTGACCATGGTGCCTCCGCACACGGATTCGTTGTCGTCTCCTCCAAGACAAAAGCGTGACTCGTCACTGAAAGTCACCCGCTGCCTTTCTGAGTGACTGCTTGACAGTCTGGCATGACACAATTACAGTCTTTGACGACGATGCAATTGTGTTAACGGCAATCGTCGTAACGGTTTGCGTGCTTGTAGTCCTACGTCGTGCAGCCATCTGCAAATGGCGCTGGCACGAATCGGACGATACGCGGAGGGCACCACTGCTCGTCTAATATTCGCAACCGTGTCTGTTAGGTCACTCTGCGCATGTCGGACAATCCGTCGGTCCTCTCTCTCTCTCTCTCTCTCCGTGGTTCGTGTAGGTCTCCCGGACCCTTCTTGTCGCGGCTGCGTGCCTAGTTCTGTCCACTGTCGCAAACAGCTTGCTATGGTGATATCCTCACGACCGGTGTAGCGTGCAATACAGCGTTAAGAAAATCCCGCTTCTCGGAGCCTGACCATGCGGCCCCTCTCGAACTCCTCCAAATGCTCGAATTGCTTCCGAACTTTTCTCCGAGACATACTTTACTTGCAAGGGATGTAACCAACACAACAACACGAGTCAAGATGGCAAGCACTCGCAACCAGACGACCTTTCATAGCCGGTCAGGCACAGCACTACGACCCCTACTTGCTTGCGTCACATGCGCGGTCGAGCGTGATACTTGAACTGGGCCTGATTTACGCCTAGGCACGCAAGGCACATGCATAGGGCCCTCAAATCGAAAGGGCCCCAAAATCTTGGTTAAAAAAAACTTTCCCTTCTTCAAAATATATATACGTGGGTAGATGTGATGTGGAGTAACTATATATAAATCGTTGGCAAAACACAAGCAAGTACTGGCAATATAATATCGATATTTCTAGTTAATATTAGTAACATTTTCCAGATAATTTGGGGAGGGTTTTTGTGTGAGATTAAACAAAAAATTGCCATGTTGTGTAATAAAAACTAGCAGTATGTGCACGTTTGTAATTATGGCTTACTAAGATCAACTATATACTTCAATTTCAAATATTGCATGGTTCTGAAGAAATTTTTTAAACATTTTGACATTTTAGCTCCCAAAAGTTATACTTGAAAAATCTTTGGACTTAATTCGGGTAGGGTTTGAATCCCCTCAAACCTCTCTCTTAAATACACCCCTGGTTAATATGGTAATAGTATAGTTTAGACACACCTGGCAAAAAAATCCAATGTCCAATTGAATTTTACCCGTCATATGGCTTTGTCACACACAACTGTTTCATTGATGAAGGTTCAAGTCTTTTCAGATGCAAATCTGTAGGACAGCATAAAAATCTAAGAGAAAACATTTTTTTTTGATTGGAGGTTTAACGACCGCCGTGAGCAACTCAGTGGGCTATAAGCAGTCGCCCGTCCCTAATTTAGGGTCACTGGTTCCAGGGAAGGGAGAGAGCCAGTGCCGTAAGACAAACACAACATCCATGCCTGACTGGATTCAAACCCGGACCCCTTCCGGACGAATGATCAGAGGCCATCACCTTAGACCACTGCGCCACCGGGGCGGCAACAATAATTTTTTTTATTTTTTTTTTGATTGGAGGTTTAACGACCACCGTGAGCAACTCAATGGGCTATAAGCAGTCGCCCGTCCCTAATTTAGGGTCACTGGTTCAAGGGAAGGGAGAGAGCCAGTGCCGTAAGACAAACACAACATCCATGCCTGACCGGGATTCGAGCCCGGACCCCTTACGGGCGAATGATCAGAGGCCAGCGCCTTAGACCACTGCGCCACCGGGGCGGCAACAATATTTTAACAAGGTACTACGGTAATTTAATGTCAGTCTTATAAATGTATTGTGTTTATTAAATTATTACGCTGGATTGTAATACAGTCGCCTAAAATGGTCACACTACTTACTCGACTCCGTAAAGTAAATGTCGAGTGGAGGGGGCCTCGTTTTGGGTTGTGCCTAGGGCCCAATTCTGTGTAAGTCGGGCCCTGTACTTGAATCATTTGCATGTCTCACGATGTCAAACGTACCCACCAAGACCCATTCCTGTCGGTTGTTCCTTCTCTGTGCAACTATTTTTTTGTCAATGAGTGTGTGTGTGTGTATATATATATCATCATTGCCAACGATTATCAATCCACTGCTGGACGAAGGTCTCTCCAAGCCTCTTCCACAAAGGTCTGTCTTGCACTGTAAAAAATTGCCGTGAATTCTCCGTGTTTCAACTGTATTAAAACGGTTTACGGACTGTGAGAACGCCAACGGGCGATGCACCGTAAATTTTCGGTAGATAAACTACATGTTCACAGTGTTTAAACTGTTTTAACCATTACGGTATAATACCTGTTTTTTTTACGTGCTGTCGAATGGCAACAGACTCAAAGAATACTGGCCGCGGACCAGGAGGGTCCCGCTTGCATGGGCTGCACTAGCGTCTGCCGACAGAGATAGGATCAGCTCACGAACACTCATTCCGTTATCTCATTGGTCCCATCAATTGGAGACCGCGGTGCGCGGTCATTGTGTTGTGTATGTGTTGATGTTTTGATATGGGAACAATCATGGCTGCTTCGAAGAGGTGAGATTTTAACTCGTGCTTTTTTTGAAAATCTGCAGAATACACATTACGCAATCGCATTTCTTTTTTGCTTTCACATCGAAACAGTGGAGGACTAAGCCTTTTGAAGGAATAAACGTGTATTTGTGGAGCACATTGATGCATTCGGTTTGTATCGTGATTGTCATTTCGTGCTGTCGCGATTTTTTCCCGCCCTTCCCATCGAAACAGTGGAGGATTAAGCCTTTTGAAAGAATAAACCTATGTATTTCTGGGCCGTATTGCATGGGGTCCAGAGCAGAAATTTTTATATGATGTTTGTATATGCCATTCGTAGTTGCAATTTCTGTTTGCCCTTTCGTGAAAACTAAACGATCGCCACCCTGTTTGTGGTCAAAGGTATCTGAAGGTAAAAATAATGTTTTGAATTGGGTGTTTTCAACCAGAAATAAAAAAAAAAAGTTACAGCACTGGCAGTCCTTTATGAACTGGAGATTGGCTAATGTTGTACAAAATCGTTAGTAACAGGTATTGGTAGAACTAGCCGAAACCCCTCGAAATCGATGGGTTAGTTTTTTTGTTTTTGAAAAGAATGAACTTATATGAAACAACAAATGTGAAATTTATCTGATTTACAAATTCATTCAACCAATTCAGTACAGACAATTAACCCTGGTTCGTGATTTTTTCTTTTTGAAAATAATAAACTAATGTGAAACAACAAATGTAAACTTTATTTGATTGACAAATTCATTCAACCAATTTAGTTGAGACAATAGCTTAGGTTCGTGATTTTTTTATTGTGACTGAAGATTTAAGGACCACCACCATGAGCAACTAGATGGGCTGTAAGCAGTAGACTGTCCTTAATTTAGCGTCACTGGTTCCAGGGAAGGGAGAGAGCCAGTGCCGTAAGACAAACACAGCGTCCATGCCTCACCGGGATTCGAACCCGGTAGACTAAATCCATTAAATTCCAGGATGTTTTTTTTTTTTTGTAAAGAATAAACTCAAATGATATGTTTATTTACATAATGGGAAACATCTTACCTACATGAATAAACTAGATCAAATGAAAGTTAAATTGTATGTATACATCACACGGCACAATGCAATCAGGTATTCGCTGTTCCGTTAAGAACTTTCATACAAATTCCTGCTAGCATTGTTTTGCATAATTGTTCATTTAGAATAGAGACTTTGGACTGTCTCAGTCCCTCCATGCCTCTGCCTTTAGTAGCGTGCGAGTCAACCGCAGGTGATCAGATATGAACTGCAGGCTTCTCCCATAGATTTTACATGGGAAATTTGCCACCCTACAACACCCGGACCGTTGCCCCAATCTCATTTTTCTCTTCGACTGGCACATCTACATGGTAAGACTTTTATTTTGATACCTCAACCATATTTTTACGTTCAGCCGTTCCATTACAACTGGTTTTACAGTAAAAAACCTTATAGAATTAATATATAGATGATTCAACAACACCCATCCCCCTTCTAGAATTCAGAGTTTTGTTGTTGTCCTGTAGGAGCTGGTGTGACATTGTGCCTCACAGGTCAATATTACCGGGATATCCTGGATGACCATTTGCTCCCGTTTATGCGTCTTCAACATCCCACAGAGGACCTCATCCTGCAACAAGACAATGCACCGTGCCATCGCTCCCGAATTGTATCCAAATGGTTGGGTGAACAGTCCACCAAGGTGACCTCGCTTCCTTGGCCAGCTAGGTCACCTGACCTTAATCCCATCGAGCACATCTGGGATGCCATCAAGAGTGATATTCGAGGCTCTGATCCCCCTCCATGAAGAAATCTTCGTGAACTGTGGGAACTTGTTCAGGGGTCGTGGATCCGTTTGGCTTTCCAACGCTTACGGTATCTTGTAGAGTCTGTGCCGAAACAAATCGCTGCCGTCATCAGGGTGAAAGGTGGTGCTACACGTTACTAGACAGGTATCTCTAATTCAATTGCTCTTCAGTGTATATACAGAGAGAGAGAGAGAGCTTTTAAAAGTGGTCATGAAATTGCATTTCCCAAATTTGGTAAGACACCTTGTAAATCGTAAACAAGCCTCTGGTAATGTATACATAGGATAATGATGCGTGCAAAGCCATAATAATCTCAGACATGAACAATATTGATTAATAAGTCTCATTTAAAATAAAAGCGCTATATAGCTGCTAAAGATATCCGAGAGAATAATCTGCAGCGTACCAGGAGTCCCATTTCAGTCAACGTAAACAGTCCCCAGACTAGAATGCCACCTCCACCAGCTTGAAGAGTACCCTGCTGGCAAGAAGGATCCATCGCTTCATGTGGTTTACGCCGTACTTGTATCCTGCCATCCACAAGTACCAACGTGAATCTCGACTCATCAGTCCAGGCAACATTTTCCCACATGTCTAGGGTCCACTGGCAATATTCCCGCGCCTATGCTAATCTTGTAATACATTTTTCAACAGCTTACAATGTCATGAGCTTATATTATTTTACACTTCAATATAATCTCTTGTACCTACCTAACACTTTGGTATTTTTTTACAGCTGTTTTTTTTTTTTTTTTAATTTCTGAAACCTTTGGGTATTCTGGTTTTTGTATATCCATGCACCCCATCCTCTCTTTTTTTTTTTTTTTCCATTAGAACAGTTAAGAGGACTAAACTTTTTGAGAGGACAAACACATGTACTTATTGTGGAACACAGTGCATGTTTGAAAGCATTTTCCTGCAGCTAATGAGAGATGTCACCTGGAGATGACATTGACTATTTGAGATAAGTGTTTCATAGTGGATTTATATAAAGAAATGTCCACTAAAACACTTCTTTCTGATGGTCTCAGTTACAGCAGATCTGAAGTTCAGGCTAGAGATACTGTGGGTAAGTCTCTTTTCTGGTAATATTTTAAATTACATTTGTGTAGGCATCAACTTGTCTGAATTTTTTCTTCACATTGTAATTAGCTCATTTATTCTCTTTTGTCTTGTGCAACTGAACTCCCATCGCGACATAGTAGCTTTGATATATTTTTACACAGATTACGATAGTATGAAACGCAGCTCACTTTCAGGCTTTTCAATGACAGAAATGGGAAAAATTTGGACTCAGCTGAGAAAAATATAACAGCATAAAATTTATTTATGAATGAATTATAATGTTAAATGCTGAAACTTACTCATTATCAAACTGTTGCTACTCACTGGCAAAAAAATTAAGTTTTAAAATGAGTGCGCCTGGAGACCAAACGGTGGAGCAGGTGAAGTTCACAGAGCAGTATATAAACAACCAGACCAGCTTTCGGTTAGCAGAGTGTTAAGAGTCAGAATGGGAAAAGCTGCCGATTTATAGGAGTTTGATAAAGGACAAATTGTGATGGCACAGTGTGGCTTATGGATTGTTCACGTGCCACTGTAGTGAGTAGGTATCGATGGTGCACAGATGGCCAAATGATGAATCGTCGTCTGCACTTCACCGATGCCAGAGGGGAGCGGAGATTGTCGCACATTGTTCACAGCAACCACAGTGCAACAAATTGCACACATTTATACAACAGTGGTGATCAGGGTAATGTGTCACAGCACACCGTTCACTGCAGACTTCAAGATTTCTGGTGCATCATGCAGACAGCCGAGCATGGATACGCCAATTACCAAATGAGGCTATAGCACCTGGATGCACTGTTAGACAGAAACAGGCTGGCAGCTGCACTATGCTGTGGCCGATGTTTTTTGGGACACTTCTCACTTGCAGAATCTTTTTCACAAGTCTGCAACACAGAAACACTTAACTCTCTGCAAGGTAAAGGGATACCTAAATGTTAATTTTGCCATAAAATTTATTGTTCTGTACTGAGTCAATTTGAGATATTGATAATAGTGCACATTCATATTTAGTTGCAATAGTCAAACTTGCTTTTTCCTGATAAAAATGCAGAAGAAACAAAGTATTTTAATACATTCAGAACTTAAATATCATTCTTTAAATGCTTTTGGAATTTTAAAAATGGTCAAAAAGTATAAGGAATTATTTGAAATCCATATTTTTAATTTGCATTTAGTTAAATGATCAAACTTTAACTTCCTCTCTTTGAAGGATGTTTTTCCTGATAGACGTTGTTCTTACTATTCCTGCAGCAATTACAGTATGTTGTACTAGGGACCTCACCAGGTGATTGTGTGAGAAGGTAAGGATCATGTCAACTTCGGAAATACCAGTAATTTTGCCACATTTAACTTAATTTGTAAAACAGGGGTCCATATAAGATTTTTTCTTTGAAATCCAGTTTGTGCATTGACCACAGTTGGTGAAAATGTGATGGGAGAATTTTCATTGATATAATTGTTGAAATCCCATAAAACTGAAGTGAGCAAAACAGCAATGGTTCTTGTAAAGCAAAAAACTTTTCACCTCGTCAATCTGAAATTAAACAATCTTGAAGATCATTGAAAGACAGTTGCGACAGTCAGCTTCCGGAATACCACATAATATGGCCTTGGAAATGAAGCAGGGGACTTAAAAACTTGTGATCATATGGTTTTAGTAAAAAAAATATCTGAGTAAAGCTATCTGGAAGTAAAAAAATAGATAAAATAAAATGCGACCGTTAACTTCCAAAATGCTGCATGGCTGCGGAAACTGAAGGGAATGTTGCAAACACTTAACAAATATGGATTTTGTAAACAAAAAAACCCCAGCATTAATCTAACTGGAACAAAGCTATCAGGGACCCCATGATACCTATTGCCACCTCATCGAATTGTGATGCCTTGCCGAGTGGCTGCTGTTTTTGCGGGCTAAAGGGGGTCCCGGTCCTACAGCTTATTAGGTACATGGCCATAATGTAATGGCTCATCGGTGCATTTAGTTTGTATACCAACATACACACTGCAGTGTATAATTATGATTGCAACGTCTGAGACATGTAAGCAGCATCTTTATTTCTGTGCATAAACTTGCACATGCAGAATTAAAGGAATTAGTTATGTCTCACTGACATAATAAAAAAACTTTTTAAATGAACTTTGCATGCTGAATACGTTTGTTTGTTTTTTTCCCCATCCTGGAACATGTATCTTTAAAATGTCACTAATAACAATGATTCGACTTAATGTGAAGTGCTAACCAAGATAACAATAGAATAAGATAATTTAAAGAAAAATGAATAAGACAATAGATAATTTTTAGAACATTCCAGATTCCAATGAGAACAAAAGTACATTAGGATTGAATGTGTGTGAAATGGCTAGATTCGATTTTTACCTTCAACCAGAAATGAGGTGGTTAGAATTCACGATTTCAACTTCCATCACATTTATGTTATTGGGTGCAGGTACCACATTTCCATGGGCTTTTGTATTAGTTTTACATATTTATTTACTGTGTAATATCTTGAAGTGGTGGCCAAAAATGGGTAAACAGAAAATTTAAAGTAAAAAGGAAATTTTGTCTAAAACAAAAAGAAAATTGAGAGTAACTTTTTTTTTTTTAAATCTACAAGCAAAAGCTGTGAAATCTGCTAATAATCTGTAAACTATCTGCGTACAGCATACGTTTGTATTCTGCAATTCTGATAATGACATGGAAATGCTTCAAAACTGAATGTTAAATCCGTGATAAAGGAATGCACCGCAAATTGCATTTTTAAAATTATTTATTCATTCTTAGGGCAGAGATATAGTACATATGCAATAAAAATAAAGGGAAGAATAAAATAAAAACTGACATGCTGATATTGGTTTGCAATACATATATGGTTATTACATTAGGCACTTCTCAAAACTAATAATACACAGTACACAACAAAAAGACTGCTGGTGCTCAACAGACAGGAAATGCAATGGCAGCAATTGTTAGCACTGTACGATGATTGTTGCGAATGTCTGAAATGGAAATTCATCCTACATTTTTTTTATCCCCACAGTTTGGGACTATTTCAGGAACTTTTGAACCTACCTTATGATCTTTTACAAACAGCTGGGCTACTGATAGACAAATTAAATGTAGGTAATTAAACAAGAATTCATGGTTTTGCTTTAGTTTCACCTGTGCATATGCTACTATACACAAACACACACATATGAAATTCATACAAGTTGCAGAAAATCAATAAACATCTTTGAAACAAAGGAATACATGAAAAGTGGCAGAAATTGCCAGTAGCATGTTATAAGTTTACAAACTAGCGGTGGAAAACATCTCCGCCTTCTATACTGTTTTACTTAGCCTACATCTACAAATATTTCCATACATCAGAGATTTATTTACCATGCTAGTGTTATGAGAGCATTAAGTATTGTAAATACAAAGTTTTCTGTGCAAAAAAAAAAAAAGTATCTCATCAGTCTTACAAGTTGATGACAATATACATGAAGAACTTTGATACATCATGTGTATAAATATGCACCAATTTCTCTACACAACAGGAATGAGGTGCTTTTCCTATACAGAATTTATTTGTACATTGAAGTGAAGTACATGATCTTAAGATTTGCTTTAGAAGAAAATGAGTTTCACAAGAGTTATGCCAGGGGAAAAAAAAAATACATGTAACATGGTTAACTGCAATATTGGTAGGATTTCATAAATATACAGTTCACAAAATAGAAAGTTTTTTTTTTTTCATCTATACAATAGATTATTTTATTAAATGATTTATTTTTCAATATTTTTGCTTGACGGATCTTTTATAAAAATTTAGGTCCATTACAAAACTAATGTAGTTCCATGCCACTTATTAAAATACTCAGCTATTAATACATTGTTCTGTTCTAAGAATTTTTCTACCCACATTCTGACTACATGTTTCCAATACAGACAAAAATTTTTGTCAACATATTTCACTGCTCAATATAAGCAAAAGGATTTCCTCACAAAATTTTAGCAGTTATTTCAGTAAAAGTTAGTTAAGGGATGCCACAGCTGCACAGAAAGTAGTCTGCCTTCTGAGAATATTGAGCATGTGAGGAGGTGTCACAATATTTCCTCCTCTCCAGCACTTATCATATCTAGCTCCCTACAAAAAAAAGAGGTATTCAGCTTTCATGAGCACTGTGTAATAACAATTATGACATCTAATCCTCAAAATTAGATTGTCTAAATAGCACGTGAATAATTAAGCAGCTAGATGACATTTGCAATGCTGTATGAATATATGAACAATTATGACATTGTCTAGACAACACACTTGGTGGCATCAGTGTGTAGAAAAAAATTTTCAATTGAAAGAACTTTAACAACATTTTTGAACAGGAAAAAAACAAACAAGCTTTATGAAGTATCTAAAAGGCTTCACAGGAAATCAGTATTACAAACTTCATGGCTATTCTACAAGTCAGTACTACAGGCATAGTCTTGACATAAAATCAACAGTATAAACAGTTTTGACTTTTCTGCTCAATATGACAATTAAAAACTAGGTTGAGCTTTTCACAATGGTAACTGGTAACTAACCCTTTCTGTAGATATCATGAATGCCATGCAGTTCTAATTTATTGCTTTTTGTACAACTACCTCAGTGAAATAACTCAGATACTCATGAAAACAACAAATGCTAAGGTACTTCATATGCAGATGAAAGCATTAAGTATCTCTATTATAAATCACAAACAAGCAGTAACTAAAACTAACTACAGAAACTTTCAACAAAAACTGGAAAATACTTCACAAAATGGAACATCAAAGTCTATGTATAAAAAGCAACCAAGCAATATTATTTACTAAAAGCTATACAAACATTATTCCAAAAACAAGGCCAAAAATTTGCTAAGCAAATTTACCATTGAGAAATTATATTAAATACCTAGGACTCACTGTTGACCAAAAAAATATTTGGGACAAACATATCAAGAAAGTTTTAATATTGCAAAACTAATTGTGTTAAAAATGCAGCGACTACTTCTTAGAAAGACAGTAAATGCAGTTAAAATACAAAATGCCTATTTAGTTCCGGTTACTACATACAGAGCAGTTATACCGGCCAACTGCACTGAAAGACACAAACACCTTCTAAAACTTTTCATAATAGAGTAATTAACATAATCTTCCAAAGCAAAGGACCACATTATTTGAAATTATTAAAAACATATCAAAACAATCACATTATTTGCATCTTTTTTGGCAATAATTATCAATATCAAAACAACCAATGAAGTTATATTGAATCTTGACATAAATTATGAAAAACTAAAAACACACAGTAATGAATCAACAACATAAAGCAGTAAATTATTCTGCTGTCATACAACAGAAATATACAAACCCATTATAAAAATTCTTAAAGATAAAGTCAATAAAAGAAATAGGCTACAAAATAATCAAAAACAACAGTATACAGAACAACAAAGCACTGCTAAACCAACCAATTGCACAAAATCTTAGTTCTGATTGGTCAGATAATGGAAACCAAGACCAGCATAAAAAGCTGAAAGCACAAGCAAAACCAGTATTCTCATCCCTTAGGACCTGTGCTAGTAGTTGTCATATACAAATATATATGTACATAATTGAATGTCTGTATGTCTGCTATGCAATTCTAAGTTTTCAATTTAGAACCACCAAATTTGGTATGCCATCGTATGGTACTCTTAGTTAGACCGTAGATGGTTTTTATGAGTGGTCGGGGTCAAGGGGCCCCCATACAAAATTTTCATAAAAATTTCCATTTTTTATTTTTAAGAACTGCAACACAATTCAGCACTCCAACACCAAATCTACAGTCTAAGTTAGAGACCGTAGATAACAAAGTGCAAAAATATTCATTTAATGGAGTATTTAAAAATCACAAATGAATAAACGTTAGCTTTCACCATTAACAGGCAGCTTCATAAGGAAGAAATACAATCTAAGGTAAATAGAGAATTCCAGATATTTGAAATTCAAAACGGTAAACAAAAGATTTAAAGAATTCTTGAAATCGTCATCACATGCGTAAGTTACGTTGAAAATTAATAAGCGGGATGTTTCGGTAGCGACTTCTACCTTCATCAGTATAATCAAAGAATTCTTTTAATGTTTTGTGTGTTACGTGTATTTCTGACAATTCTTCTCACTATGGTAAACAAAAGGATGATCAGTGCCAATGTCAAGTCACATGCATGCAGCATGACATAGGTATATTGCATTCCAGTGTCGCAGGATTCTCAGAAGCACACGGTAGATGTACAGCAGTTCTATGGATGTCTCCTCAAAGGGTAAGTATTTCGATTCCTCTTCCTTTCCTTTTTGTTGTGTAAAAATCAATTAACTAAATAAATAAATTAAAAAAGATATCTATGAAATATTACTGCATCAGCCAGTCATTAGCAGTGGCTGGCATTAATTCGGAAGAACTGCTTTTCACACGAACAATTCTACGTCGCCTGCTCAAGGGTGGACAAACCTAAAAATCTTTATATTAATGCTCCCAATGGAAAACCCAAAAATATTGTTCATCAAAAAGTAATAAAAGTAATAACCTAAATGAAATAAAATAAGTTTACTGGAAAATTACAGGAATATCTTTTTCATCCATTAACTTTCACCTGCTGAACTTGGCAATTCCATGAATAGTAATATTTACCCAGGAAATACCAGGTATCCCTGCTACTAGAATAATAACATACATAATCAAGTAAAAATAAATATGCACAAAATGTTAAATCATTTGTGCTAAATTAAATTCATCAAATTTAACTTCTACTGAAACACCAAATAAAATTAACCCACCAAATATTTAAAGACATTTTCCGAGTAAACTACAGTAGTTCACTTAATAAAGGTCTTAGCCATTTAATTTTAATACAAAATAAGCAATGTCATTTAACTATGGACAAAATATAAGATAACCTGTGATCAACTGAATGAACTTAGTAAAAATATAATAACACATGCCACCCTCCACACATCAATAAAATTTTAATTTTAAAAACAGAATAAACACATAACCGGACATGAATATGAGACCATTTTAGTTTGCTTCTTTTCTTAGCATAAACCAAAGGCAGTGCATATATTCTGCAATATATTTTCCCGCCTTTTTTTCCTTTATCGCTTTCCTATCATTATTTTTGACAGGACTCAGAAAATTTGCATTCAGGCAATGAAACCTTTTAGCGATATGATTGATTGTGTCATTTGTTTTGAAAATTTAAATGCAAAATTTGTAGGCATTGTTTGCAAACATAAAAAGTGATGGTAAAATGCAACTTTCAAAATTGTGCAAATTAAATTTGCAAAAAAACAATATTTAAAATTTTTCATTTGAATATCCAGTTTTAAAAAAAATATGTAGGCCTACTAAAAATTACTAATTGTTTTTTTTGTTTTAACAATTAGATTTCTTATTCTGACAAAAAACAAAAATACAGTACAGTCTACAGATGAAATTCAAACTGGGAGTGATTTTTTACAATAAAATATATTTACTTGGGGGCATCTTATTTCTCTTGACCCAGGGCATTGAATTGTTTACCCATGCTTCTGTGCATTTACCCACTTGATTTCCATAATTTTTTGACTCAATTTTGCAAGTAAAGCCAGCCAGTATGTGTGATCTTCATGTACAAATTGGAATATTACATTAGCCAACCCCAAATTATTAATGCAACAAGAGTAAATGAGTTAGCAAAGCAATCTGTGCTTGTTCTTGATTTAGGATGTAACATTGTTGTAGCATAATCTTTGATTCCAATCTTGATATGGAAGGAATAAATGGATTTGAAAAGGTGAAGGTTATGATTGTGTACAGGGTTTGTACATATTTACAGAACAAAAAATTCCAGGTAAACTGTGCGGAATAAATATTCATCATATAATTTCACATATTATGTGAAGGATATTTCTTCCACACAATTCACCTTGGAGTGACTTGAAATTTACTTAACAATGCCACGAGAAAGCAGAATTTGCTTCAACTCACAAGTGGTCGGAGAATATTCCGATACTTAACAATCAGATACTTGGAACTTGATCGTCCAGGTTGGTGTAATGGATAACACGCAGAAACAGAAATTGGGGAGATGTGGGTTCAATTTCTGCTCCAAGGCGATTTAATCTTAAAGTTTTCTGATATGATTAACGTTACGTGTGTAACAGTAAATACAGACAATAAATTCCAGGGATTTTCTAGGAGTTCAACAAGAAATTACAGGAGCATATATTTTTGGTAAAGAACAGTTTTGTTTTATAATTTGCAAAATGGGATGACATTTACTACGCATTCGGAATTCTTATGAAATCCCATGGGTTCTGCTGTTACATATTGCTCTTCTGTGTGTGTTACAGCTTTAATGAAGTGGCAAAATTTCTTTGAATAAAAATTGCTCTGTATGAAACTTATGTGAAGCAATCTGGCACATAGTATATAATGACAATAATGCAAAACAATTTTGATATGGCACTAAAGATTTCCTTATCTATAGTCACCTATTCCTATACACAGTGCAGCAGGGAAACCAGATATCAGTCTCCTTAAGTGAGGAAAGAATGTGCTAGAAGGAATGGTCATCTTGGGCTAGCAGGAAAGTTTCCACATGCTGTTGTTACTACATCAACACAAAACTGGTATAACAAAAAAAAAAGTTTCCAGAAATTAGCACTGAAACACCTGGCACTACAGCATCATGCGATGACATGTCTCAATAGTCCGTGGAAGCACAGCGTCCAACTTTTCAAAATCGATAACAGGGACATCAACGCGCGTTCAGCGGTGCATGTATTTACAATTTATAAAATTAAATAATATAGGTTTAAGACCCCCCCCCCCCAAAAAAACCTTATCTTCAGTTTTGCATAAATCTTGAGAATGACCCGAATGATGAAAGTAAAAAAAAAAAAAAAAAAAATTGTGGAATTCTGGGAATCCATGGAAGAATCTCGTGCACATATAAAGAAGTGACTAAGAAATTGAAAAAAATTTTATGGGAAATTTAAATGTGAAAAAATCGATACTGCATTGCTCACTCTGCCGTGAAACAATTTTACAATGCTCAGAAGTGGTGCAGATTCCACCACGGACAGATTAAATACCGATCAAGAAATTTAATTTCATTTAATAAAAGGGAAAGGGGTGAAAACGATTGCTCTCTATTGATTAGTTTTGAGGAAGTACGTATTAGAAATACGGAAACATGCATTTTGTTAGAAAGAATTCTTAAATAGTACGAAGTCTCTCCTTTTCACTATTACTGAAGACATTAAAAACGAGGAACATGATCACACACACACACCAAAAAATATATATATATATAATCAGGCAGAGAAAAAAAAAAAGTCGAAAAAATTCTATATGCGGAAACGGAAAACGACATGACGTTCTCATTGCTGTCATATTTTGTGTGATTACGAACATTTGCAAGATTCACAGACTTTTTCCCGTTTTTTTTTTCAATCAAAACATCTTGAAGATACGAAAATAATCTTTACACAGATCAGGGCTTGAAAAATATCAGAAAAGTTACACGCCCAGCTGGTCATGTGCATAAAATATTTACTTGCCCAGAAGTAAAATCTACATGCCCAGAAAAATTGATCTTTTAAGATAACAAAACAGAAGCCTCATTTTTTTAAAGCCAAAAATTATGATAAACTTTTTATACATCTTTTGCATTGCCATTTTAAAGTGCATAAAAGCATATATCTCAAGTTTTAAGAAAGGTAATTGATGGCATTTGAGAAATTTAGTGACGATGCCATGTTCAAGAATTTTTTATATACATCCTGTGTTTTGCAAAAAAAATTAAATAATCATAGTTAACTGTACAGCAGTTTAAGTAGTTTTCAACAACAATTTTGAATGTAAAAAATATTTACCTTTTTCTCTTGCGCAAACAGAAGTGATTTTCATCATAAAATATCCCAATTGTTGTTGTTTAGAAACAAAGGCAATCTTTATGTTTTCGACTACTGTTGTGTGCACTTATAAGTTATTAAACTATATTATCACCTGACTCCCACATTCTTTGAAAAAATTGCTGGTGGTATTGGCAATTTCAGGAAAGTTTTGGCAAGCAGTGCAACACATAATAGTCTTGTCATCATTTGCCTTTACACAATTAAGTGTTTTTATCCAAGATTCCTGAACTGTGCAATGGAGAGTGTTTTTTCATACACTTTATTCATAGTTCGCTTGCGTAAGTTTCAATTTTGCCAACGACGCAGATTCCAATTCTGAAATTATATCACTCAACAACAATGCAGAAGAAAAATTTGTAGCAACCGCTGACATATAGGGAATTTCACATAATTGCTTACTATGAGATATACTCTCATTGCTGGATTTTTTTCCAAATATAAAAACATATCCATTACTAAATACAACTTATATCTGCAGCTAACACGGAATACTATTCTCTCAGACAAACTAAGTTATCGGCGTCAGCATTTTTCGCTCTTCTGAAGTGTTATTTTCTCTTGACAACTACAACCTGAAGCTTCAAATTAAAAAGAAGCCAGCCAATAGAATATATCTTATGTCAAGCTAATTTACTGAACTACTCATTACTAACACCTGATCTTCACTGAGGACAACTTGAAGTTGATTATGATAAGCTAATTTTACACAGAGACTATAGGTTAATTTCTTTTTGCAAATCTCTTTATTGTTTAGGCTAATTCCGAAATAGACCTTGTATTTGTATATACTCTATAGTAAAAAAAATGTGATAACAAACATGACTTCAATTTGCTATTACCTGATATTAAAATTGATAAATATTAGGCATTTTCATATCATTTGTGGTACAGAATTATAAAATAGATTATTAGCAACTTTCAAACCGCAACCACACAGTTCATAGTTATGGTATTGACATGGAAGTCAACAAATTTAGCAAATTTCACGTACATTAAAATACAAGAAATTTAATTTCGATAGGAAACCATTGGTGTACCATTATGAAATTTGGCACACAAATAGACAATTAATGTCTTTTAGACATACATTTTTCCAAAAAATTGAAAGGGGTGTTTGAGACTTTCAAATTTTTTTTTTTTGAGATTTTTAAAAATTACAAAATTTAAATACCATAGTCATGTTGCATACCAAATTAAAGCTCATTAAAAACAGAAGAGAATGGCACCAAGTCGAGCTCTCTAGGTCAAATAGTTTTTGACCTACAACGTTTTGAAGATTTCAAAACATTGTCAAATTTGCGCAATTTTTGCTTTTTTTAAGTCAATAGCTCAAAAACTAGGAGCCCAAAAAATCTGGAATTCTGAATTTTTTGTCCTCTTGATAGGTACAATGAATAAACAAAAAATCTTTAAAATCCGAATTCTAAAGGTTAAAAAATTCAGAGTTGAAGTATTCTTCTCATAATACATGGTAAATACATCAGAATAATTAAACACAGCAATCTGCCATCGCCGATTTGACTGTAATTACTGTTTCACACATGAATTAAACCACATCAGAAAACTTGAAAATTTTGTCGCCGTGGAGCGGGAATCGAACCTGAATCTCCCGATTTACGTTTGAGCACGCTATCCGTTGCACCACCCACGACAGCGAATTCACAAGTTTCTGTGTGTTAAGGGCATTGGAATATTCTCTGACCGTGTTCAGATTCATGCAGATTCTGCTGCCATCTAGCGTTTTAAAGAAAATCTCCAGTTGTTTAGGTATTCAGAGTTGAAGAAATATTCTTCTCATAATATGTGGTAAATACGTTATCATGATAATTAACACAGCAATCGGACATCGCCAAATTGACTGTAATTACTGTTTCACACATGAATTTAATCACATCGTAGTGCAACGGATAGCGCGCTCGAACGGAAATCGGGAGATGCGGGTTCGATTCCCGCTCCACCGCGATGAAATTTTCAAGTTTTCTGATGTGATTGTATTCACATGTGAAACAGTAATTACAGTCAATTCGGCGATGTCTGATTGCTGTGTTCATTATCATGGTTCAAAAATGCTTTTTTATTAGATGATTTGACACCGAATGACCCAGTTCTAACTCTTTAGATAGACCAAAGCTTATGGCTGGTTTCATTTGCACATACGAAATATAAATTGTTAAATTTCCAAAAAAAAAAAAAAAAAAAAAAAAAAATTAACTACTTAAAATTGTTTGTGAATTTAACTTTTTTTTTCCCAACTTACTAGCTGTTTTAGAAAGATCAAAATTTATTTTTAAAAATGACACCTGAATGATTAATTTCAGAGAAAAACCAGCAATTTTATTAATAAAACAATGAACACAACTTTCTTCAAAAATATGTCCTGCATCCTTCCACTGCGGTGTTTGATCAATGCATCCTTCCAGTATGGTGCAGAGACGTGGATCTTAACTAAAAGAGACATACAAAGACTGCAGACAACTCAAAGTAGCATGGAGAGGTGCATGCTTGGTGTAACCAGGAGAGATAAGAAGAGGAACTCGTGGATCCGAAAAATGACAAGATTGGAAGACATCATGATCAGAGTTAAATCCCTGAAATGGCAATGGGCTGGACATACTGCCAGAAGAACAGACCATCGATGGACAGTTGAAATTTTAGATTGGATTCCAAGGGATAGGAAAAGACCCAGAAGTCTTGAAGACCACGTGGGAGATGGGTGGATGAAATTCGAAAGTATGTGGGAGTAACATGGAGACTGGCACAAGACAGACCGTTGTGGATGAGGCTTGTAGAGACCTTCGTCCAGCAGTGGATTGATAATTGTTGACGATGATGATGATATAATCCCCATTTGTTCATTTGGCATGGAATGAACAGTTTTTCTTTTTTCACTACATAAAACATTCTTGGACCTATCATTAAAATATGGAAAATCAATTAGTTTCTAGGCCTGGAAAACGGAAAGCAAATTCCAGAACTTTTCCATGATTTCTGGAGCTGGGCAAACCCTGGGTGTAATGATTGATTCCTAAGTCGTGAAACAGAAGAAATGAATGACTGGGCAAAGCAATCTGTGTGATAAAATTAAGTGCCACGAATGTGTTTCTTGTAGGGTAGACTGATGAAAAAGCACTGACAACTAGGTGCAAGCCAAACTGTCATTGAATATTTTAAGTTCTTCATTGGATGAACTGTTCTCAGCAATCAAGTAGAAATAAGCATGCCAGACAAAAAAATTAGTCATCCCAGTTAGAACTTACCTAATAACGGGTGACGGTGCCTCTTGCCTTGATAACACCACAAGTCTGGTGTGGTAGAAACTCCACGAGGTTGTGGATGTACTGAACATTGATTTGCAGCCACTCGTGCATCAATTGGTCCTGAAGTTCTGCCAGAGTACATACCTGTTTTGGCGTTTCATCTTCTGTTCCATATGATCCTGCACATTTTCAATAGGATTTAAATCTTGGGATTCGGCGGGCCAGCTGAGGTGACAATGTTGCTGCTTGTTCATCGTGCCACTCAGACACAGTTTTAGCCTTATGTACACAGCAATTGTAGTCTTGGAAGACAGGAGTGGCAACATGATGCTGCTCCTGGAGATGTAGACAAAGGGCATCACTTCATCATTCAGAAAGCGGAGGTACGCATGCTTATTCAAATTCATCATCACTGCAACAAGAGGGCCCATTTTGTGGTACAAAAAGCATCCCCCAAAACAACACAGAGCCACCTCGAGCTGGAACAACACCTTCGACACAATCAGGATTAAAGGCTTCATTGGGCCTGTGACTCGTCGCTTCCCATCATCTGAGTAAGAACAAAAACGAGACTCCTCAGACCAAATTACTCGTTTCCAATCCTCCACAGTAAAGTTTTGGTGCCTCTGAGCCCATTGAAAACATGTGACTTTGTGATTTGCTGTTAAAAGAGGCGTCTTCCGTGGTACTCTGCTTCAGATGTTCATCGCATGCAGTTCTTGTTGCAATGTCCTTTCGGAAATTGCCTGGTTTAAAACCAATTTGCAGTTACAAGGCGTGAAACACTGTGGTGTTCCCGATTGATGAGAATCATTTTCTGGCTACAATTACGTCGCCAAATTTTAGTTCATTGCAAACTACACAACTGTTTGTAGACCCTCTGGCTAGTATACTTCGACACAGCAACAAATTGGGCAACTTCATTCACTTTGTGTCCGTAAGCACGGCTAAACACAATGGCTCCTTCTTGGCACTCAGTAACGTCTGTCTTACAACACATATTGCAGACTAAATTCAACACACACATGGCTCTTCACAACTGCAAGAGACAGAAATGACACAGTAGACCATGTCCATGCTATTTATCTCCCAATAATGCTACCACTGCACCTGTCATGCAACTGCTAGCTTCCTACTGTCATTTTTGTTAGGGGCGGCTAATTTTTTGACCGGCGGGCTTATGTTCCACATTAATTAAATTGAAGTTTGCGCTTTTGTGATTTTTTGGCCTTTACAAATCGGCGCTGCGGTTGGATATTTTTGTTTGCTGGTTCAGCTATAATTTCCTGGGAACCAACTGGCAAAATCTTTCTGGTTTGAGACGCTGTGTCACACTTTGTCATACCCATTTTTATGGCATCATGAAGTATATTAACTTCTTCCACTGAATCAGTGACCTCAACGCGCTGCATTAAGACTTGTGCGCAGGAGATCGCAGCAGCTTTTTTCTTGACTAAATCTGCATCTGGCACTAATTTGCGTAACTCCTGGCAGATTGCGGAATGTTCTTCTGCAAAATTTTCATCAATATTGACAACCAGGGGATTTTCACCAGACTCTTCTGGTTCTGCAATAGCAGGTCCAACATTAAAATACCTGCACACTAAGTGGATGTGCTTGCATATTGTGTAATGCAAGGTATAATCTAAACAATTACATGATAAAGCATGTATGCAGACATTACAGTTGTGGCACTTAATTTCACAGTGGCAGTTCTTTGCAAAGGAAACATCATATGTATGAAGCAGAGTGTCGGATGCTGTGCTTGATCGCACAACCCAGGATCTCTGTTCTTCCATCTCAAGAATATAATCTTGTGGAAACTCTTCGCTGGCAATATGCCTTTTTCTAATTTCTGCAATTCGAGCAGTTAGCTTTGGGCGCTCAAGGGAAATTAGCCGTCCAATTAATCTTTTGGTGACTGTGCTCAGTACCAATCTAATGGCTTTATCCAGCCTTCCAATTCTTTTGCCATCCGCTTCTTCATATTTCAACTCCCTGTGCCACCTTTCTACTTTCATATTGGTGTTCATTAGACACCCAACACGGTAACAGCTTGCCCATTCCTCAACACGGTTCATGTAGTGATCAATGAAATATTTTGCAAACGAAACAGTTTCTTCGCTTGACAAAAACTTTTCAATATAACTTTCAGCAATGTGCCGAAATGTTGCTATGTCAGTCTGTTTCATAATTTCTTGGAGGGCAAGTGTTACACACTCGCGCTGTTCTTTCTTGGCAATTTTTGTTTGAATATTTGCTCTCCAAGCTCTTTGAATGTGCCACGAACAGAGGTATTTATTTTTGACTTCCCCAAAAACTTCCTTCCAGGCACTGTACATTTGTGGTGCATCATCAGACATAAAACACCTGTGTCTGAAAATGCAGCAGGCGATTTTTGATTTCTTAAAGAATGCCACAAAGGTGTCATGAGAAATTCTTGAAGAAAATAATACAGCAATTGGAAGCCCCTCATGATTCGAACCACTCATTATTAATGTGGTTAATTGATAACCATACTGGTTCAAACCATGAGTGGAATCAATCATTACACCCATACTACCATACAAATTTAGAAGCTTTAACTGTGCATCATTCATTATTGCCAATAAAAATTCCTCACTAGTAATTGAAGGATGTTCAAGTAAAACCACATCTACTGGTTTGTACAAAATCACAGGGTTATCTTTTTCATCTTGCATCTTTTTTACAAGAATTTCAACAGATATGGCATCATCTTTATCGAAAGTTACATGTTTATCAACATGAAAGGCTTGACTGATGTTATATATGAAATATATAAAAGGCTTGACTGATGTTATAAATATTTCATTGATCGTCTTTTCGGGTGGTATAACTGTAGCGTTTTGTTGGTGAGAATGATGTTGCAACATTGTGCAGAATTCTTGATTTGGGAATTCCTAGATTCATCTGAGCTGCAAGTTGCCCCTTTGGAGATTTTGTCAACAAAGTTCTGCCAATTTCAGTTTTGTGTCCAACATGGACAGATTGGTATTTCACCTTAATTGTCATGGTTCCTTCCTTAATTTGCTTATATACTTTAATGTTTGCAGGACAAGTTTTGCCAATTTTATTAGTACCTGCACATTTCATATGACGTTTCCTATTTTCAATGGATTTGTACATTCCACTTCGATGACAATAATAGTACAAAACAGTAGTTCCATCTGCAAGGTGTCTGTCACCGCTATATTTTACAAAATGCGACTGAGAATCACACTCTATCTTAGTTTTCCACTCTAGAAAATCATCAGTGTTGTGAAAAACTTTATCTTCCAATGAGAGTAAAATATCAGGATGACTTGTGCCAATATGATTTTGCAATTCTTCTACTGTTCTACAAGTGATCTCACACATGCTACAAACAACTTTACCACAAAATGGCTCATCTCCTGTTAAGTGAAACATTTTTATGTGTCTATTGAAATTTCGTTTTCTTGAAAAAGTATGGCTACAGAAGTTGCAGGGAATCTTGGTGTGAACACAAGGCATTTCACATTCAGAACTGTTGAAATTAGCATTCACATTTAATTCCTCACTGTTTGCAGTGCTACTTGCACTTGAAATGGACGTATCAGATCCAGTGGTTTTGCAGAGAACATGTTCAGCATCAGGTGAACTTTCACTGGTACAGAAAGAGATATCAGTGGGAACCTTGCTTACAGCAGTAGGCCTTTCTAAAGATGACACCCCTGTGGTGCTGTTGTCTAAGAGAGGGCTTACGACTGTTTGTTCAAGTGAGACCGGGTTTGAATCACAGCAAGGCATAGATGTTAAACATTGGCTCCCCCCTTTCCTGGAACCAGTTGCTCTGCATGGGAATTCTCATCTGAGACCAGAGCAAGTTTATCCGGATGAAAGTTTCTCAAATGTCTGTACAAACTTTTTTTACTCCAAATGTTACTTCACAGTGGTTGCATGTCAATCTCTTTGCTATACAAGGTTCATGTATCACAGAAATATCCACAGCAGTAGGTCTTTCTAAAGATGGCACCCCTGTGATGCTGGTGTCTAAGATAGGGCGTACGACTGTTTGTTCAAGTGAGACCGGGTTATCCTGGCAAGGCATAGATGTTAAACATTGGCTCCCCCCCCTTTCCTGGAACCAGTTGCTCTGCATGGGAATTCTCATCTGAGACAGGAGCAACTTTATCAGGATGAAAGTTTCTCAAATGTCTGTACAAACTTTTTTTTACTCCAAATGTTACTTCACAGTGGTTGCATGCCAATCTCTTTGCAATACCAGGTTCATGTATCACAGAAACATCCGCAGCAGTAGGACTTTCTAAAGATGAGACCCCTGTGATGCAGCTGTCTAAGAGAGGTGTTCGTTCAAGTGACACCGGGTTCGCAGTATCCATAGAGCCAAATATAAAAATGAAGCAAAACAATAATACAAAAATGAAGCAGATAAAAAAACCTCACAACTTACCTCATTGGGCTCACCATCTACTTTGTTTATCTTACCTTTCGAGATGTTGAAGCAGAAGACGGACAGCGGGAGAAAACAGAGGGGAGCCTAAAAACAGAGCATAAATACACTAGACATTTTTTTTATTATTTGTGTGCGAAGTAGCAAAGATCACAAAGTCTGGCAATTCCGAAGCGGTGATCAAGAGCACGTCCAGTCACCTCGCAGGAAAAATCCAAACTTGACTTTACCTCTGCGCAATACTGCGCAATAGCCAAGCCACTGTACCCGCCAAATACTCGAGCTCACCACAATTGCGGTCTCCAATTGGTGGGTGCCATCTCGGTGCCGTGATGGCACCCACCAATGAGATAACGGAATGAGTGTTCGTGAGCTGATCCTATCTCTGTCGGCAGACGCTAGTCATGGGCTGCACAGTATCAGACGCGGTTATTTTGAAACCACGCATGACGTAGGTGTGGACGCTGGACGCTCAGTCTTTCGACTTCTGGCATCCTTGTTTGTTTACAATTGGTGTGCTGGAGTTCTCTCCATAAACGCAGTTGATTTTCAACCGCTTGAAGTTTGTATCGTATAGCTTTATGTTTATTTTGATATTTACACGTATTTATCACTGAAATTCATTGCTTCTGTGTTTCGTAAGAAACGCAATAATGCCGGGTTGTGCAGTGGCCTGTTGTACTACGTACAATAGGAAAACCAAGAACACTGATATTATGCACCATGTATTTCCGAAGGATTTATTACCACAAAAATTGTGGATTCAGAAATGTAAGCGTCAGGATTCCTTCAAAGTGTCCAATGCAAGAGTGTGTTCTCAACATTTTACACAGGAAGACTACCAGCGTGACTTAAAGGCAGAGTTACTTGGGTTAAGGAAAGTGTTGAAGCCTGATGCAGTACCTACACTAAACCTTCCCACAAGCAATAATACTGGTATTAATAAGGTAAGTTCGAGAGCCAGTGCTGACATTTCAGGACCTGAGACTACAACGCCTACTGCACTTAGATGTCATGACCGTGGAGTTCGGAAACGTGCATTGGAAACCCTTGATAATCTATCACCAAAGAAGTGGAATGTAGAGAAACTGATGGGAACGGATCAAGAAACAATGTGCATGCTGAGTGATATAAAAACAATGGAGAAAAAAATAAAGAAATTGGAGGAAGAAACCCAAAGGCTAAACACAGCGTGCATTCAGATGAGAGTAAGAAACAAGTACCTTCACTGTCAGCTTGTAACAACTCGACGACGTTCTCAGGAATACTTGAAAAATTTGACACGGATTTAGAAACCGAAGTAAGGAAAGTTTTAGCAAAACTCTTCACTGCAAATCAGATCCGTTGTTTAATGAAAGGTAAGAAATGTGCAAAATGGGAAAGGGAAGACATCTGTAAAGCCATTACTCTGCGTGCAATGTCAAGAAAGTGCTATATTTTCTTGAGAGATAAAATGGGGTTTCCATTGCCAGGAATTTCAACACCAAGGCGGTGGACTGCTCGCTCATTCCATTGTCGCCCTGGCATTCTACATGATGTCCTTCAGCTAATGAAGGCACAGGCACAAAGACTTAGTACTTTAGAGTGTACATGTGTCATTTCTTTTGATGAAATGAACATAGATAGCAGAATTTCCTATGACCAAGAAGAAGATAGGATTGTTGGTCCACACAGTAATGTGCAAGTAGTCATGGTACGGGGACTGTTTGCAAGCTGGAAGCAGGTAATATATTTTGATTTTGACATACAGATGACAGCCTCATTGTTGAACAAAATAATATCATCTCTGGAAGATATTCAGTATAATGTTGTTGCTGACCTCGGTGGCAAAAATCGTGCTGTATGGAAGGAATTACAAGTAACAAACACATGCTTCCCCAATCCTCAAATACCAAATAAACGAGTTTGGGTGTTTGCAGATGTTCCGCACCTTTACAAGCTGCTAAGAAATCATTTTCTTGATGATGGACTAACACTTCCAGGTAATAAGAAAATTACAAAAGCTACTATTGAACAGCTCCTTAGTCTGGATTTTTTTTTTTAATTGGAATTTTAACGACCACCGTGAGCAACTCAATGGGCTATAAGCAGTCGCCCGTCCCTAATTTAGGGTCACTGGTTCCAGGGAAGGGAAAGAGCCAGTGCCGTAAGACAAACACAACATCCATGCCTCACCGGGATTCAAACCCGGACTTTGTTCGGACAAATGATCAGAGGCCATCGCTTAGACCACTGCGCCACCGGGGCGGCTTTACTCTGGATTGCAGTGAGATGAAGATATGCCCCAAGTTGTCACTTCATCACATTAGTGTGAAGGGCCGTGACCGCCAACGTGTATATTTGGCAACTCAGCTCTTTTCAAACCACACTGCACAAGGAATACGCTTTCTTATGCCACATGAAGAACACGTCGCGAAATTTGTTCAGCTTCTGAACGACTCATTTGATGTGCTAAATGCAAGAAGGCCTACAGATGAGAAGTCTCTGGCATGTGGATTTGGAACTCATCTTGAAACCCAAGAGAGGATTCTACGACAGCTGCATGCATGCATCCGAGGAATGAAGGTAGGTAATGCAACATATCTGTTGCCCTTTCAGAAAGGATTCATCACAACCATTCGCTCATTACAGGGACTCTTCACTAACCTGAAGCCTCTGAACATAAAATACATCCTAACTGTTCAACTCAATCAAGACTGCCTTGAAATTTTTTTTCACAAATACGTGGGCTTGGACACTTCTATGATCATCCATTGCCTACAGAAGTGAAATCCCGTTTGAGTCTCTTGCTTCTAGGTGCCAATGTAAGTGACATTCCATTTTCAAGTGCTGCTCCTCTTGCACAAGGTGGGGGTGGTGATGATTATTTTTTGACATCTCAATTGTTAAGTGCCGTTTTACTTGATATGTCAGAACCCCTGGCAATGATTGAAGGTGAAACTGAGATTCGGGATATTACACTACATGACTCTACAGGTATTCAGGTACCACCTGCTACTCCTGGCTCTGATTGCTGTGTAGAAGGCTTTCGTTACCTTGCAGGTTACATAGCTTACTGAGGAAGAAAATATGACCGTACGCTGGGTACGCCAACTGGCCAGCTACTTAATCCACCATCAACTACAGAATCAGTACCTGTTGGCTGGATTGAGACCCTTTCACGAGGCCGCCTGCTTGTTCCATCAGATCCATGGTTGGTGAAAGTTAGCCAGTTTGAGTTGATGTTTGCAGAAGTGCATGGACATGACTCTTTATCCCAGGAACACAAGATTGTACACAAACTATGTGTGAAAATTGGTCAGAGGTTTCCAGATGTTCCTACAGAGGTGATAAAGTTGTATGTTAGAACCTGAACCTTTATATGGCTAAGACATTTAAATGCAAAAGTTAGAAAGGCAGAAGAAGCTCAACGCAGAAAAGCACGTAAGTGACAGGCTTCATCAAAGTGAAAATTTCCTGGATGCACATGGCCAAACCAGATTTTTCATGCCATGGAGAAAATGTAAGCAACCTGCAGGAATAATGCCAAGTGCCAAGGAATTCTGCCATCAGAAAGCTAAGTTTTTTTTTTATTTCAATTTTTCATTGTTTGTATGCATGTATGCAAGTATTTGTAATTTTTTTGATAGCTATTATATATACTCATCTGAGAAAGAAAAGTTTTATTTCAATACATCTGTCATGGGCACATTGTGTTTAAGGATCAAATCTGGTAAAGGAAAAGTTGTAGAATTGAATTAGCACAGCATCAGTGGTAATGAGTATACCAACTTATTTGCTAGTCATTAACATAAAAAAAATGTACCACACACATATATAGGAAAGACAGAGTTTTTAAAGATGAAAAATTTTCACCATTCCTTCATGGTGTGTGTGTATATGTATGTATGTATGTATATATGGCATGTGTGTATATGTATGTATATATGGTGTATATGTATGTATATATGGTGTGTGTATCATCATCATCATTGTCAACCATTATCAATCCACTGCTGGACGAAGGTCTCCCCAAGTTTCCTCCACAACGGTCTGTCTTGTGCCAGTCTCCTCCATGTCACTCCAGCATACTTTTGAATTTCATCCACCCATCTTCCATGTGGTCTTCTTCTGGGTCTTTTCCTGTCCCTTGGAATCCAATCTAAAATTTCGGCTGTCCATCGATGGTCTGTTCTTCTGGCAGTATGTCCAGCCCATTGCCATTTCAGGGATTTAACTCTGATCATGATGTCTTCCACTCTTGTCATTTTTCGGATCCACGTGTTCCTCTTCTTATCTCTCCTGGTTACACCAAGCATGCACCTCTCCATGCCTCTTTGAGTTGTCTGCAGCCTTTGTATGTCTCTTTTAGCTAAGGTCCACGTCTCGGCACCATACGTAAGCACTGGAAGGATGCATTGATCAAACACTTTTCTTTTAAGACATAATGGCATATTGCTCTTGAAAATTATGCTGTTTCTTCCAAAAGCTCTCCAGGCAAGTTTTGTACGCTGATTAATTTCTTTACCAATGTGACCCTCACTTGATATCTGCTGTCCAAGATAAACGTACGTGTCTGTTATCTCCAGCTTTTCTCCATCAATCGATAGATCTTCATTTCTTGTAAAAGCATTGTACATCACTTTTGTCTTCTGAAAGTTCATTTTTAATCCCACTTCTTTACTCTTGTCAGCAAGTTCCTGGATCATACTCTGTAGCTCTGATGGGGTAGTTGCAAAAATGACTATGTCATCAGCAAAACGAAGGTGGGTTAGATAATCTCCATTAATCTGTATCCCTTTGTTTTCCCAGTTCAGTGATTGAAAGACATTTTCCAATGTGGCATTAAAGAGCTTCGGAGATATGGTGTCACCTTGTCTCACTCCTTTTCCAACTTTTATGTGTGTTGTATTTTCAAACAGCCGAATCTTTGCACTTGCATTTTCATAGATGTTATTAATAATATTAATGTATGCATCTTCAATACCACAGGATTTCAGAGCCATTGCAACTGCTGATGGTTTCACCGAATCAAAGGCTTTTTCATAATCGATAAAAGCCATGCACAATGGAAGTTCATATTCCCTCACTCTTTCAATTAGTTCTCTCAGTACGTGGATAGGATCTATTGTGCTGTAGCCACTCCTGAATCCAGCTTGTTCTCTCGGTTGAGCCATGTCCAGTGTCACCTTCAAGCGGTGTGAAAGAACTTTAGTGAAGATTTTATAAACCACTGATAGGAGGCTGATAGGTCTGTAGTTCCTGAGATCCTCAATGTCACCTTTTTTATGTAGCAAGATCATTGTAGCGTTGTTCCAATCCTCAGGAATTTTCCCTTCATTAAGGCATCGAGTGAAAATTTGGGCGCGTACTGTTTCGATTTCTCCACTTGCTTCTTGTATGATGTCTACAGTAATTCCATCTTCTCCTGGAGCTTTCCCCCGCTTCATGTTCTTGATTGCATGTGCAACTTCTGCTGGAAGGACTGGAAGAACTCTGGTACTGGTACCTTTCATGATGTCTGGAGTACATGTATCATCCCTTTCATATAATTTGGAGTAGAAATCTTTCACTCTTGTCAAAATTTCGCCTCTATTTCTTGTTACAGAACCATCTTCTTTTCTCAGTGCCATAATCTGTTTTTTCCCCTTACTGAGATGTCCCTTTGCTATCTTTAGGCTTTGGTTGTTTTCAATTGCTTTCCTTACTAGTTCACAGTTGAATTTCCTTACGTCTTCAGTGATACTTTTTCGTACTGTCTTGCATAGCTCTATATATTCCACTTTGGAAGTCACATCTTCTTTAGTTGTCCTCATCACTCTTCTTTTTTGCATCAACATTTTGGTTTTTCCTGATAATTTGTTCTTAGACCCAGCTAATTTTGTTGCTGTTTCCATAAGAGCTTTGGTTACTTTTCTGTTAACTTCAGAAATATCCACTTCTTCCGATGTTAGGCCTTCTAAAGCAGAGAATCTGTTCTTCAGTTCCAATTTGAAGGTATTATGGTGTTTTTTAAGGTTGGTTATGTCAATACATTTTGTTTGTCTTATGAGCTTGCTACGTTCGAGTTTAGTGTTGAGGTGCATCTTACATCTCATATATATATATATATACAGATATCACCTTAATACTGAAAGCCAGAAAAACTGATTTGGAGAAATTAAGAGATCAAACGAGCACAGGAAGAAAAGAAAGAGGAATATAGAACTATGTAAAGCTGTTATCCATGAGGCCATCGATAACAGCTTTACATAGTTCTATATTCCTCTTTTTTTTTCTCCCTGTGGTCGTCAGATCTCTTAATTTCTCATTACACATATACTTGGGCTCACAGTAGCTAAATATAAACCAGAAATAAATTTATGCACCTCTATTAAACTAATTTATTGAGAACTATAACACCAAATGCTGAAACTAAATCAAATTTCCTTGCCTTTAACTGAGCAAAATAACTAAGTCATTATGCTCTAAATTAGATTACTTTCTGTAGACAATTTTTGTTTGTATTACAAAAAAAAAAATTGTACCCGCCCCCCCCAACTTTGTGTTTAAAAGAAAACACAGGCTGAGAAAACCATTATATTAGATTTAAAATAGCATCATCTTCTGCTTCATGAGCTTCCTTTTTGTACATGTCCGAATTGAACAATTTTAGCATTTTTGTAGATGCTTCAAATTTATTGCAACAAATGCCATTTTTCTTTAAATGATCTCTGATCACCAAGACTGATTGTAGAGTCTCGGTGTTCATTCTGTTCCTTAAATCTGTTTTGATTATATTTGTTGCTGAGAAAACTCTTTCTTCTGCTGCGTTGCTGTGTGGCAAGCTTAGCAAATTAATAGCAAGCTGTGCCACATCTTTAAAAGGGTTATCACCAACACAATTTTTGTGTGACAAAACTTCCTTCCAAAACTCCAGGGGATCATCAGTGTTATTCCACTGTTGAAACCTTAAATTTCTCATACCATTTTCAACAGCATCGGCTTGCACGGCAAAGGGTACATCATGTAAAAAATCAAGTTTTACGTTTTGCATACTTAACACATTTGAAAGCTGGAAGTGAAGCAATTGCTGAAATATCTCCATGTTTGGTGATAGTCTCTTTTTTATTTCACCAGCTGCTACCACCAAGAATTCTTTACATCTTGTTTTGATGCCTTCAATTTGACTTCTGGAAATGCATTTCGCCGAAAACATTTTCTGCGACTGTAACAGAAATGTGGACCCAAGGTCTAAGTTATCATTTGTTAAATGGTTGAAGTCTATACTTGTGTCCAGATCAAAAAACAGCTGAGAATCCGTTAGTTCTCTAAGTACACATGGCTTTAAAAACCTAGAAACTACACTTCTGTAAAAGTTTCCCAGTTCCGAATTGAGCTTCAAAATATTAATCTTTTCAGACTGAAAGAGTTAGTTGATCCTGTTGAATTCCTTTAATACAGGAACTAAGAAGTAACAAAAAAAGCTTATTTGCTTTATCTGCAAACATCTGGTGAAGCATTTCTGCATTAAGGCATCTCTCCTTGTCCTTCACAAGTCCAAAGTGAAGTTCGAGCTCCTCCCACTGTTCCAATATACGCGAGCAACAATCTGCTCGTGCCAGCCAGCGAGTTTCTGCCAATGCAAGCAATTTCAGTGGCTCTTTATCATTGAGCAATTTATAAATGTTTGCATAGTTAATTTGCCGAATGGTACTATGTGCAAACCAGGAGTATGCTTGCTGCACAATATACTCCAAATTTCGTGGAAGGCATGCTGCTGCTTTACTCGCACAGAGGTGTATACTGTGGCATATACATTTCACAAAAATTATTTTTTATTCTCTTCTCTCATTCTTGTGAGAACAGAATTGTTTTTTCCACACATCACACTAGCACCATCTGTTGCAAGGCCAATACAGTTTTGTGGATTTAAATTTCTTTTCTTCAGCAGAGAGCATAAATTTCCAAAAATGCCAGATGCACTGAGATCCTCACCAAGAGCAACCAAACCCCAAAACCTTGTTGCAACATGGAAATATCTGTGACTGAAATATTGTACCAGCACACACAGGTGTTTTGTACTAGACACATCAGTCGATTCGTCAATGATGAGTGAATCTTATACTGGTTCAATAAGATCTTCGACGAGCTCTTCAATGTATGCCTTGGCCATAACATTTCTTAACAACAAGGAACATTTTGTGCGGTGCAGCTGAACATTTCCCTTTGTTTGGTGACAGATTTCTCCAAGATGGCCAACTGCCAAAATGTTGGTATGGCAAGCTACAAAACAAGCAATTTGCAGCTCCAATCTCTTTGTTTCATCACTTACAGTAGTGCACGTGAACCCGCTTTTCTCCAGAGTGAATAATCTTACAGAGGAAAATGGTTCCGCTGCAGTTGTGTGTCTCTTCGTGCTGATGTGATTAATCAAGTCAGTACGATGAGCTCGAATTTGTGACTTGCAGAACCTGCAATATGCCTTTGAAGAATCAGTTGTCACTGGTGCGATCCAATCTGGAAAGATAAAAGCGAAATTTGTAACTGTCAACTTTTTTTTTTTTTGAGTATGTAAAACATGCAATCACTCATTTAAAGAACTATTTTCACAATGCCGAACAAAATTTATGAAGACAAACATCTGGAACTCTGGCAAATTTATGTAGTGTAAAAAATATGAATTTGGGAAATTAATGTATTTTAAAAAAGAAGCAAAAAAAAAGTGATTCTTCTAAATTATTAAATTATAACAATATTATCAACACCAACGAGGAAATTATCAATTTAACAGGTGTGAAATTCACTAATGAATTTCAGACTTTTCAATTAAATAATAGACCCAAAACTTAAAGATTAATTTCCTTGCAACCTAAAATTGCTCCTTAAACGTAAAGGCAACAGTGAGTGAGAAAAAGCCCGCCCCGGTGGCGTAGTGGTCTAAGTGATGGCCTCTGATCATTCGTCCGAACGGGGTCCGGGTTCGAATCCCGGTGAGGCATGGATGTTGTGTTTGTCTTACGGCACTGGCTCTCTCCCTTCCCTGGAACCAGTGACCCTAAATTAGGGACGGGCGCCTGCTTATAGCCCATTGAGTTGCTCACGGTGGTTGTTAAAAATCCAATCAAGAAAGAACAGTGAGAAATAACCATGAAAACTATACCCTGAAAAGAACCTTGTGATTAAGTTTTTGGATAAACACCATTTCATTTGCAATGAAAGTAATTATCTTGGCCGGCTCTCTATGGAGAAGAGTCTCAAGTCACAATAGTTAGGCAGTTAGATCACCATCAATGAAGGTGATCCTTGCTGTACAGCAAGCCTTCTGTCACGGAAACTTGTATAGGGGAGACCTGTGTACCTAGGGCCACTTTTTTTAATGTAGAAAAACTGAGCCATTGACCAATGGTAAAATCGTTAAACTGATATGTACATATGGTTACACTATCCACTTCCCATTAGGATTTGTATAAATCCTTAAAATAATAAATTATGCCACATAGAATATTTTTTATGAAACTTTGAAAATGGCCCTAGGTACAAGACCTCATTGTACCTAGGGCCGGTAGCTCTTGTACCTAGGGCCATTCCCTGAAATTTAGGTTTCACTCTGTAATGAATAGAAAACACACACATGAATTTTATTAAACAAACAAAAAATATCAGATAATACATAAGTCAGAAATCGACTGTATTAAAATATTATGTTTAAAATTACATTTATTTTTATAACTTGGAAAACAACTAATCAACTTGTCACTAACTGCCCATATAGCAACTATTTAAATTGCACTAATGTTCCAAAGTATTAGTATGTCAGCTGTATACATGGATTAAGTATTTTAATGAATTATTCTATGTTATAATTTGAAAAGCTGATTCCAAAAGTAAGCTGCAGACATTGGCGCTCTGAACCTCCAACAGTTTTTGGTTTAGGCAATTTGTAGAGGTTATTTTTTTTCTCAATTTCATAAATAATATCTTTATCATAGAAAAACTTATTTGAATGTGCAATACGTTTCAGGTATTTAACCCTATATTGTTCTTCTGTAACAGCAGTTATTTCTGCAACATAAAAGGGTTCAGTTTTTTTCCCTTCTAGTTTTGTTAAACAAAAATCCCCCTTTTCAATTGTATCACTTATTTCAGCTACTGGAGAACTTGCATCACCAGTGGAATCAGAAGAATGTACAATGTCTGATAATTCTTCAGATGAAGTTTCCTCAACACTTTGAAGCACAGATTTTGTCATGATTTTTCTCTTCCTTTTGGCCATTCTAATTGCATGTTGTGCTTCAATTTCTTTCTTTTCTGGAGTGTCTGTGAGGATTCTACATCTCCCTGGTTTTCGACCTCCTCTTTTGGAAGTACGAGGTTTGGCTTTAGGAAAGGGTTGAACCTGTTCAGGTGTAACACATGAAACAGAGTTTGACTAGAAGGCTTACAAAATTCAGCAGAAGTGTCCAGTTCCAATGCTGTTGACACACTTTTTTCAACAGGCAAACCATTACTTGGGCTATTTACAGAATGATCAGATCTGTCAGTCACATTTGAACATAAATATTTATCATCAGTGAATATATTTTCATCAACTGGCCATACACCAGACAGACGAAAACCCGCTTGGATGTTTGGAGGAGTAAATGCCAAAGGATATGATTTACCAACAATCTCTGCTATGTCATAAATGGTGATTGGTTTCCCTGGATTTGTCTGCATCCAATTGCTACATGCTGTATTGTAATATTTTTTAAATGGTCCAAATACACCTCTGTCTAAAGGTTGAAACTTATGGCTGGTATGTGGAGGAAATGTCAGTAGAACTATGCCATTTTCTTTAGCCAAAGTGACTGCTTCAATAGTTACATGACTTTCATGATTGTCCATGAGTAACAGCACTTGTTGATCAACTGAACATTTGCATGGTTAATGAAATGCTTTAAAAATTCAACAAATTTTTCGGCATTTGACCAACCGCTAATGAGTGATGTTCCCACAGTTCCTGGAGGTGCACCTTTCAGCACGTGGTTTTGAAATTTAACTCTTGGGAAAATCATAAGAGGAGGGACGGAATTTCCTATTGCATTAACACTGCAAATTATAGTTATATTAGTTCCTCGTTCGCCAGAAGTCATGCTGCCAACCTGTCTTGTGCCTTTTGGGGCTATAACCTTGATTGGTGTATGCACTGTGTTGTAATGCCTGTTTCATCTACATTATAGATACATTCAGGCAAAAACTGGTATTTAGATAACACCTCCTGATACTTTGCAAAAAAATAAGCAACGTTTGTTTTATTGAAACTGGTAGCTCTTGCTAAACTTGTAGCTTGGGGCTTTCTTAGTGAAAGTGCATTATTATTTCTTTTCATAAAATCGTAATACCACTGCTCACCAGCTTGACCATTTTCATTCCAGGAAGTAGGATATTTTTTTAATTTGCTTTTGCATACTCAAAAGCAAGCTTTTTTACCTGTGGTTTTGACAATCCGTAATGCATATTACATGCAATGACAAGGTATTGAACGAGAGCACTCTCTTCGTCTTCAGAGAACACCGTCCAAACAGCACATCTGTTCGAATATGCATAACTTAATTCTGTATTTCCTGAATTAGTCTTCCTACAAAAATCAACATGTTTTTGCAGTGTTGTTCTGGATACTCCAAACTGTCGTGCTGCAGTCCGAACTGCAACTCCATCATTCAGAACAGCTGTTGTAGCCGCAGTTACATTTTCTGCGTTAGGTTTTGACCGCTTTATTCCATCAGGATTTCTAGGCATCTAAAAGAACAAAATTTGTTGAAATGCAGTTCATTTTATTAAGTGCCTAATATATATTAAAAATAAGAAATATTAAAAACTGAGAACAGAACATTTTACTGAACTCCAGTAGCAACACTCATCCTAGTAACTAAATGCATAAATAGAACTTAAATAAATCAAAATGGTCCAACAAAAAAAGCTATTTTCCTATCTATTATTATGGAAACTTTTTAAATAAGATAAACAACATGAAGAATATGATTGCACTGTACCTAGGGCCATGGACCTAGGTACAAGGCAACTATGTGGCCCTAGGTACAAGACTGGGTGATTTCATACAAAATGACTTCTACTAAAAAACCTACATTGAAAGGTGGTTTATTTGCTATTTCATTTAGCACTTCAGATTATAACTAAAATTAGGTGCTGTAGTTAAAAGGAATGTACTTGACTTACCTTTGTAAAATAGTAGAAGAGATGAACTGCAAAACTTTACTTCTATGCATACAAAACAGTTTTCCACCTGTAACTTCTCACAGCTTCCTCCTCCTAGAATTCAAAATGGCTGCAAAAATAACAATTGGTGTTGCCACTCACCCAACTGAGTAATAAAACTTAGACCCAAATATTATTCAAATAAAGGGAGATGGACCTAGGTACACAGGTCTCCCCTACATATTTTAAGTGTTTAAAAGCATGACAGTTAAATATTATGCAAAGAAGAAAATGTGCTTACTGAATGCAAGGCTTCAGTGTCTAGAAAGGACTATCAATCAACTATTTACTTAAAGTTCAAATGCGCCTAAAATTGTGGCTTAACATTTGTTTAGTTTACAATGTTAAACATTATCACTGACTGTTAGCATGCTTGATTACTTAACACCCCCCCAACCAACAGGGTCCAGACAAGCTTGGCCGAATTTTATGTCATAGGTTCAACTTCATTTACTTAAATCGTGGTAACCAATCAAATGTAAGGTATATAATTCAGCTGGATATGCATATTTTAGTAACAGTCAATGTATGATAGATATGAATAACTTAGAAAAAATTGTAGGAAGCATTTTTGAGGGTGGGTTAGTTTTTTTTAATTGCAATTAGTACTTCTTGTTGAACATAATTTCCTTTTTCACCAACAAAGAATATTGAATTGGATGAAATTATTGAAAATTAAAATAAACATTTAGCATTTCTTTATGGACTGATTGTTCGGAACTAATTGTCAAACCATTCTGGTTTGGAATTTCTTTTATTCTGAACTCAATATGTAGTAAAAAAACAAACTGACGTATCAATGTTTAAATAATTTTTTCTTGGGAAAGGGGGGGGAGTTACTGATGTTCATGCCTGGGATGATGAACTTCTACCACAGATATATAAAAAAGATGTACACTGTATGTCAAATATTAGTAAACACCAGGATGACCTAAGTATTTATCATATTGTGCCAAAAGAGGCATTTTCTTTGCAAATATAGTATGAAACTGGTGCATGTATGTGGCACACTCCAGCCACAATGGTCTTTCTAAAATAAGTTATGTACTTCCAGTGAATTCCCTGTGCATTCTCCAAAACAAAACATTAAAGGGAGGAAAAAAGCATGTAGGTAGCATTTGATTGTCTGAATGCTAAATGTGTGAAGTTGCCATATTTTGCATTAGAAGTACTATTAATTAACATTAATCTTATGATATTATTTCAAAGGTATATTTGCCGCCCCGGTGGCGCAGTGGTCTAAGGTGCTGGCCTCTGATCATTCGTCCGTAAGGGGTCCGGGTTCGAATCCCGGTCAGGCATGGGTGTTTTGTTTGTCTTACGGCACTGGCTCTCTCCCTTCCCTGGAACCAGTGACCCTAAATTAGGGACGGGCGACTGCTTATAGCCCATTCAGTTGCTCACGGTGGTCGTTAAACCTCCAATCCAAAAAAAAAAAAAAAAAAAAAAAAGGTATATTTTTATATTTGTTTATAAAAAATCCATTCCTAGACCAGGAATGCACTGCATTAATAATATCTTAAATTTGAATGTGTAAAATACTTATGACAACTTTAATATCTGTCTATATTAGTTTATGAAAAGAAAGGTGGCACAATTCATTGTTACCTTTCTTTTATAAGAAAAGGCTGCCAGATTTCTCCTTCAAGAGGGAGCAACAGACTTGTACATATGCAAGGGGTTACCATTACTCGAAGTTCATAAATCAGTGACCTAGTTTAACGTCTTGAAATTGCCCCCTCCCCAGTTATATGAATGCATGTTTCGAGATGAATAAGATAAAAATTACAATTAAAACTTTTCACAAACCAACTTCTTTTATATAAACAACTTTTACAACATTTTATGTTACTTATGCAAATGTGATAGAGCTTTTGGCGTACAGCATGACTGAGCGAATGTTTCAAAATGTTAAGAGTCTACAATTTTTAGGAGTCAGCCTTTTTTCAGGGGTTGGAGATTGGTGTTAGGAAAAAAAAAAACCAATCTTGTGTGATAGCCAAAAGCAATATCCTTGGTTTAAATTTATTAATCAATTATAATTCAGTTTGCTAAAATGACAAAAATAAATAAAAATTTAATAATTTAAAATCTAATAATTTCAAATAAACAAAGACATCACTCTTTCCATGTTTTAGCAACACACAGCAACCGAAAAATTGTTGTTCGGTCACCACTGGGGAATTGAACTCTGAATCTCTCAATATCTAGCTGCTCGTTAGCCTTACACCACAGTGGCCAACAATCCACAATGCTATGTGTGTTTTTCTGTCAGCTTCTGACATCATAAATCCGTAAGATGGGCTCAGCTACTGAGATGTCTCCATCTGGTGGGCATTAACGGCACTGGCTATATATTAATTATAGCAATTAAATCCAAAGTGAAAATACTCCAAATACATGGTGTCAGTGAATAAACGAAGACATCGCTCTTTCCACGTTTTAGCAACAATTTTAAAATAATTTTTCAATTGCTGTGTGTTGTTTAAATGTGGAAAGAGCGATGTCTTCGTTTATTGACTGACGTCACGTATTTGGAGGATTTTCACTTCTAATAATTTCTGTTTGTAATTGCATGCATAAATGCTGTGCTACATCATTAATTTTTGACAAAGTAAAATTTTTTTTGAGATGTGTGAAATTTATATGAAGCATAGTATACCATTATAGATTGGCTTATATAGTAAAAATGAGGATCACACTTCTTTGAGGATATTAGGTTTACAAGGTCTCGTTATATTATTTTGCATCACTACATTAGATTGATATAATAGTGTGATTACAACAGGCAGTTTTACATAAAACTGGCAATTTACTACGGTAATTATTGTGTATAACTAGGACACCCTTGCATCTTTCTTACTTTTTGACACCGATAAGCACGCAACCTTAGACCCAAAAATGTTCACTAAAAATAAAATTTCCCTCAAAAGTCTACCTCCCCGTGCTTAATCAGCATATTCAGGGTGCTTTTAATGAAATATATTAAAATTCTGCTGAAAATATTGATGCAAGGATGTCCAAGTTATATGGAATAATTACCATGTACCACTCCTGTTCAGTATCATCCGCTCATGCAATGTCACTATTATAGCAATTACATTTTGTATGTGAGTCACAAATGTCAAACTTTGCTCCAGTAACATTTTTTAGTTCTATCATATGTGGAGTCTCTGTAACTACAAGAAGCTGATAAGTAATTTTACTGCTTTTTATTAAAATTGACATCTTAGCATATAGCATGTTTCTCAGGTTTCTATCTTTGACTTTATGTTTGGAGACTGTTTACAAAGAGGGTACCTATGTTTTAAAAAAAAACATTTTTAACTGTTTTATATGACACTGGTCAGTTGAACAGCACAATAATAAAATACACGTATTAACCAAATCAAGTGCAAAATTTATAATTTTAATTTCCTACGGTATATGGAAATTTCTAGTGTTTCCTCAAGAAGAGTTTGACGACGTGCAATAGCCGTCTAAATATTAACAGTGTAAAATTGAATATTTACATCTTGCTAATTTATGTTATTGCACCTCCCAGTTATATGCTACTCACATATTTTTGCTGTGAAGAACTCAGGCCTTGATCATAAAATTAATCAAGCATGCATATAAAATATGGAAATATTTACCTCTGATGCCAAAATTTCAGGTTTAATTTTTTTTAAATTACCATGCAATTACAATGAAATACTAGGTGCTGACAGTGTACTACACTGCAAGATGGGAATGCACAAACCGAACACTATGCTAAAATGTAGTAAATGATGAATAAAGTTATTTAAACTAATATTTGTACATCTCAAAATGGGTCAATTTATAAATGTATTAAATATCATATAGCAAATTATTTTTTTCTTTCGCAGTGTCTTACATTCTTAGAATTTACACAATTTTTGTATAACTTAGGATTCAATAGTTTTTTTTTCTTAACACCCAACATACAAAATGTATCCATAATTATTCTTTTCTGACATGATTTTTTTTATGCCAGACAAACGGCATCACAGCAACATTGCTGATTACAGGAGAGTTTTAAAATTTTAAGTTTCTGAGCAATGCATTTTTGTTGTTTTTTCTTCCAGTTTAGAAGTGGATGCATTTTTTTTCACCTATATTCAAAAAGTTTTTCATGTGATGGAGTGTTTTAAAGTATGACATAACATACACAGGCAAAACAATAGTAAATGTCCTGAGCAATATCAGGTACTTCTATGTTTTAAATTTTTTCAATGTAATACATATTCAGTGCAAAGAGTGTATTAAGAACTACAGATCAAAAATCTGTGAAGCGATAAATGGTAGAATAAAGAATGTAAACAAACATAGGCAAATCAAACATGGGATCATGCAAGGGTTGATATTTCATTTGTGTTTCACACAATCATGTTAAAAAAATTTCCAGCTTTGTTTGAATTCTTTACTCTTTCATTTACTTCTATGATTTTTAAATTGTAGGTAGTTCTTATTTCTACTATTCGTGCAGAAAATCTTGCCGTGATTAAATCTATTTTCTTTGGGAATTTTTATTAAGCTTATTTGTATTCAGTTTATAAAAAATTAGGAATATAAAAATAAAACACTTTTACACTACAACTCTACTGACAAATTTTGCCACTTAAATAATAATAAAAATAATAAAAGTAAAATAATTATTAAACAAAAAATACGGGGATATCAACTGTGACATAAAATGGGGAGATTAAATAAATGGAGTGAGAGATAAAACAGTTGGAGAGAGGGAATAAAATGGAGACATTAGATAAATAGCTGATAGAAATGTTGAGATGCAGATCTTAAGATAGATGGAGAGAGATCAGAGATGGAGAAGGAAAGAGAGATGGAGACTGGTCATATACCTATAGATAGGAGAGATACATATCATAATCGGCTGATCTTTAATTGTACGATATAAAAAATATTGTGAAGTTTGGGGTGCCCTAAAAGTGTTAAATGGTTCTACTGAATTACTTGTACAAAAATTAGCAAAATCATACATACCTTTAAAATCTTTGTCCTTTTCCCAAGATGTAGAATACTTCCTTGCATACTTGGCCCACTTACCCATCTTTTAACTCTTTACAAACAAAATATTGACTATAAATATATAACACACAAGAACCAAAATAACAGAAAACAATATGATTTCAAGACAAAAGTTGACTTTTAACTGGCATGCACAGAAGCAGAAAGTAGTCTGGTCTGGCTGCATCCGCAGGACAGGAAAGAAGAGTATTAGTATTTTATTTTGTACACAGATGTTTCTCTCATGAATCTACATGCCTTGAAACCAAACAACTGCCTGGGGTCCTCCAAGATCTAAAAATGAGTATGGGTTTGATTAACAAAAGTACGGGCCAGAGCTTGTGAACACTGAAAAACAGGATGCATAGTTTAATTAGACCTACATTGTGGAAACTTACGTTCAGCACTTTATGGCCTAAAATCCATGTGGCACCCTTTAGTTTTTACTATAGTCAGGATACTGATGAGCTGATATAGTTTGAGGTCTACAAACGGTAAACCCTAATGCCTTGTTTCCCCCCATGAGCTGCCTTGCCTTTAGCGACTGTTAGCTTCGCTCAGCCTGTCAGTGCCTATGTCCCAGTCTGTCAACAAACAACCACTCCCCCCCCAATTCTAAATCACAGGCAACCGCCACCAGTTATCTTTCCCCCTCTCCTCCTTGGGCAAGACATGAAGGCTAACAAGCCAAGCTGTGCTGAGGGATGTGAAGGGATTGACTGTGGGGAGGGGGCAGTTGAGTTAGGTGTCTTTGAGGTCACCAATTACCATAGGGCTTACTTTATCTTATTTCCAAGAAAGTTCGTGCTTCACAGGCTTCACACCCACTATCAGGCAAGGTCTTTAGATATATCTCATGGTATAAGGTTGGGCTCCCTACGATGTCCGCCTCTCACTGGCTGCTGAAATGACGTCGGCGTGGACGCTCGGGGCTCGGCAGTCAACATGGCAGCTTTGAGTGTCTTGTGGCGTTGGGTTAAGGCATATGAAACGATCGTAATAATCACACTTATTATGATAATAACGAAATAAAAGTGCAAAAAACTGCTCCTACATAAATCAAAATCATGAAATCAAACCATTTACCTTCTGTGAAGCGCAACATTTCCCAATTTATTTGCATATATGTGAACTCATATTTTAATACTTACCGCCAAGCCATTATACAAAATAAACAACTATAAGAATTAAGGTTAAACACTGATACTTAATTTTGAAGATGCCAATCTGAAATTTACTTCATCAAAAAATGCCAACAAAGGCGGCGATACGTATCGCTGCCAAATCAATCAGTTTCGTACTGTGAAACAACATGAAAAATATTGTCTCTCTATATATTCACTCTTGAAACATTTTTCAACATTCCTTCACGGTGTGAATGTATATAACACATAAGCAAGCTAAAAGAAGAATATATATATATATATATATATGCGCAAGAAAACCAAGAGTTAAGTGTTATACGTCCTTTTTTTTCAAAATTGCTTTTTCCTGTAAAGTTAAATAAGCTTATTATTTTGCTCTAAGCTTAAGAATGTGGTTTTCACTTTAAACCTTTTTTACCAGCATGTGTGCTAGCTGGTTGTTTTAGTAGTTTACAGGTTTAGTAGAATTTAATGTTCAAATATTTTATTAACTTACAAAATTTATATTTGGTGCACTTAAGCAGATGTAATATAGCAGAAACCCACTTTCAGGTCTTTGTAGAAATGAGAGAGGGATCATTTCTGTTTGACCCTGAAGAAGAACTAAATGATTATTCTCAACATGTTCTACATTACATGTCTCCTTTTATAATCTCACTTTTAGAGTTTACAGTTTTTTTAGTTTTAGCCCTCATCAAGGGGAGAATATAGCTCGGTGATTGGGTTTTGATATTCTTCTTTTTCTAGGTTTTTATTTTTAAAATTGTTTGTACACAGCCACACACATCATTTAAGAAGGTTGAAATTTTTTCTGGAAGTGAAGATATAGAAGCTATATCGAATATCTACTTAAAAAATGACATCTTGAAAAATACACACACCATATATACATACATATACACACACCATATATACATACATATACACACACATGCCATATATATAACATACATATACACACACGCCATATATACACACACACCATGAAGGAATGGTGAAAATTTTTCATCTTTAAAAACTCTGTCTCTCCTATATATGTGTGTGGTACATTTTTTATGTTAATGACTAGCAAATAAGTTGGTATACTCATTACCACTGATGCTGTGCTAATTAAATTCTACAACTTTTCCTTTACCAGATTTGATCCTTAACTCAATCCAGCTAACAGGTACTGATTCTGTAGTTGATGGTGGATTAAGTAGCTGGCCAGTTGGCGTACCCAGCGAACGGTCATATTTTCTTCCTCGGTAAGCTATGTAACCTGCAAGGTAACGAAAGCCTTCTACAGAGCAATCAGAGCCAGGAGTAGCAGGTGGTACCTGAATACCTGTAGAGTCATGTAGTGTAATATCCTGAATCTCAGTTTCACCTTCAATCATTGCCAGGGGTTCTGACATATCAAGTAAAACGGCACTTAACAATTGAGATGTCAAAAAATAATCATCACCACCCCCACTTTGTGCAAGAGGAGCAGCACTTGAAAATGGAATGTCACTTACATTGGCACCTAGAAGCAAGAGACTCAAACGGGATTTCACTTCTGTAGACAATGGATGATCATAGAAGTGGCGAAGCCCACGTATTTGTGAAAATTTTTTTTCAAGGCAGTCTTGATTGAGTCTAGCAGTTAGGATGTATTTTATGTTCAGAGGCTTCAGATCAGTGAAGAGTCCCAGTAATGAGCAAATGGTTGTGATGAATCCTTTCTGAAAGGGTAACAGATATGTTGCATTACCTACCTTCATTCCTCGGATGCATGCATGCAGCTGTCGTAGAATCCTCTCTTGGGTTTCACGATGAGTTCCAAATCCACATGCCAGAGACTTCTCATCTGTAGGCCTTCTTGCATTTAGCACATCAAACGAGTCGTTCAGAAGCTGTACAAATTTCGCGACGTGTTCTTCATGTGGCATAAGAAAGCGTATTCCTTGTGCAGTGTGGTTCGAAAAGAGCTGAGTTGCCAAATATACACGTTGGCGGTCACGGCCCTTCACACTAATGTGATGAAGTGACAACTTGGGGCATATCTTCATCTCACTGCAATCCAGAGTAAGGAGCTGTTCAATAGTAGCTTTTGTAATTTTCTTATTACCTGGAAGTGTTAGTCCATCATCGAAAAAATGATTTCTTAGCAGGTGGAACATCTGCAAACACCCAAACTCGTTTATTTGGTATTTGAGGATTGGGGAAGTATGTGTTTGTGTGTGTTACCTGTAATTCCTTCCATACAGCACGATTTTTGCCACCGAGGTCAGCTACAGCAGCAACAACATTATACTGAATATCTTCCAGAGATGATATTATTTTGTTCAACAATGAGGCTGTCATCTGTATGTCAAAATCAAAATATATTACCTGCTTCCAGCTTGCAAACACTCCTCGTACCATGACTACTTGCACATTACTGTGTGGGCCAACAATCCTATCTTCTTCTTGGTCATAGGAAATTCTGCTATCTATGTTCATTTCATCAAAAGAAATGACACATGTACACTCTAAAGTACTAAGTCTTTGTGCCTGTGCCTTCATTAGCTGAAGGACATCATGTAGAATGCCAGGGCGACAATGAAATGAGCGAGCAGTCCACCGTCTCAGTGTTGAAATTCCTGGCAATGGAAACCCCATTTTCTCTCTCAAGAAAATATAGCACTTTCTTGACATTGCACGAAGAGTAATGGCTTTACAGATGTCTTCCCTTTCCCATTTTACACATTTCTTACCTTTCATTAAACAACGGATCTGATTTGCAGTGAAGAGTTTTGCTAAAACTTTCCTTACTTCGGTTTCTAACTCTGTGTCAAATTTTTTCAAGTATTCCTGAGAACGTCGTCGAGTTGTTATCTCCATTGTTTTTATATCACTCAGCATGCACTGTGTTTCTTGATCAGTTCCCATCGGTTTCTCTACATTCCTCTTCTTTGGTGATAGATTATCAAGGGTTTCCAATGCACGTTTCCGAACTCCACGGTCATGACATCTAAGTGCAGTAGGCGTTGTAGTCTCAGGTCCTGAAATGTCAGCACTGGCTCTCGAACTTACCTTATTAATACCAGTATTATTGCTTGTGGGAAGGTTTAGTGTAGGTACTGCATCAGGCTTCAACACTTTCCCGCTAGTTAACCCAAGTAACTCTGCCTTTAAGTCACGCTGGTAGTCATCCTGTGTGAAATGTTGAGAACACACTCTTGCATTGGACACTTTGAAGGAATCCTGACGCTTACATTTCTGAATCCACAATTTTTGTAGTAATAAATCCTTCGGAAATACATGGTACATAATATCAGTGTTCTTGGTTTTCCTATTGTACGTAGTACAACAGGCCACTGCACAACCCGGCATTATTGCGTTTCTTACGAAACACAGAAGCAATGAATTTCAGTGATAAATACATGTAAATATCAAAATAAACAAAACATATACATAGAACTATACGATACAAACTTCAAGTGGTTGAAAATCAACTGCGTTAATAGGGAAAACTCCAGCACACCAAATGTAAACAAACAGGGATGCAAGAAGTCGAAAGACTGCGAGTTCTGCGTCCACAACTACGTCATGCGTGGTTTCAAAATAACCGCGTCTTGATACTGCGCAGCCCAAGTGGGACCTTCCTGGCCGCCAACCGAGGCTGACGAGAAAAACAGGCTTCGGTGCGAAAGGGCATCGACGAGATCACGTGACCAACTTAGTGCTGTTGCCTCTGCTTGGGCTGCCGAGAGCAAACGGTGACCGAGTAGAGAGTTATTTTTTCCAACACGCAGCGAATATAAGGTCGCACATTTAATCATTCCATATTAATTTAAAACTATTAGAGAAGAAAACGTTTAAAAGGAACATTATTAAAATGAGAGTTCTACTGAACTTAATCGTTTAACACTACTGAATTAATTTTTTTTCGTTTTCCATGTAGTGTGGATATTTGTGTTTAGCCGTTCCTTTAGCAAAATCGTATCAAGAGACATATTCGAAAGTTTTGTTGCTCGATTTAATGAAATTAACTATATTTTCTTCGTTGTTCGTGTAGTTCATTTTTTTCTTTTTGCCTTCATGATTTTCTAGCAACAATGAAAAGCAAATTCGTTTAATAAATAGCGTACAGAATATTAATAGCAAAGGGAAAACGTCAAGCGAAATCATATTGAGGTCGAAGAAAAAGTGTTCCCTCATATATATATCTCTGGCTAAAACGTTCCTTACTAAATTAAAAAAAGTTATATTTTTTATTTGTTCCGGAAAAAATATTTTTTTTGATATTATTGCATGTATTTTGTTTAATGGGGTTATTTCTAGGACAATGCTTCTGTACACTAAAAGTACATAATTTAGAAATAATTCCTTCTTAAAAAAAATGCTTAGGATCCCTTTTAATACAAATCATCTCTGTGCATTAGAGTTTATTTAACTTATTTCTACTTGGGGGAAGAAAAAAATTAATCCTTATCTGTATATATTTCAACACTTTAAAATTATGTGACAACACATTCTGGCACAAGCTATTTTCTTGGTAATTGAAAAAAAAGTCGAATGAAGGACACTGTCACAAAAAATGTTCTCATTGTTTTGTGAAAAATTAATGGAAGAAAACTTTTTTCATAAAATTATTCATTTTTGTTACTATTAAATTTTCCTTTCATTTGTATTTGTAAATTAACAATTACTATAATTGAACACTGTTAGGTAAGCCAAAAATTGAAAAAACTATTTCCATACTAGAATTTAATTAAAACTATAGCTCAGTAAACAGAATTCTTGCTCACCATTAACAGAAATTTAATTGCATTATGAACCAATAAGCAATCTGAAATTGCAGATTTAGCACTACTGACTAACTCTTTCATACCAGAAAATTTGAAAAATTCATCACCGTGGAGCAGAAGCAAACCTGCATTTCCTGATTTCCATTCGAGCATGCTACCGTTACACCATCCAGGATGAGGAAGTCCAAAACACCCGAGTGATTTAATCTGAATAATCTCAGATTTTCGCCAGTCAAAGCGAGCCCTGCTTCATCGTAGCTCAGCTATTTAGAGTCAGGTCAATGCTTAGCAAATTCCCAGTTATTCAGGTAAACATTGTGGAAGAAATATTTCTTCTTATTATACGTGGGAAATATATCTATAAGCAATCTGAAATCACATATTTACTGTTACGTAACTGAAATCAAACGATTGTCTATGGAATGGAAACATGTCACCTTTCCAACAAGGAAGACGTGAAAAGTCCAACTGTCTGTCTGCGGGAGAGGTCATGGCGACTGTGAATCTGTTGTTTACACAGAATTTCTGTCAAAAGAGACGACCATCAATAGTGACTCATATTGCCAAACACTATTAAATTTGCGAAATTCAATTAAGGACAGATGCCGGGGTAAGTTGAGCGAAGGTGTCATTCTGCTGCCCAACAACGCTACACAGCACGGAAAACAAAGGGGACTGCTGCAGTCATTCAAGTTGGATGTGTGGCAACATCCACAACTTATTCCCATGCGGCTACCATTTGTTCGGTAAAATAAAACAGGACTTTAGTGGACAACGATTCCCAACCGATGACTGTGAAAAGTGCGGTCCTTAACTAGTTGCACCAAACTGGACTTTTTCTGTACAGGTATGGGAAAGTTAATCGTACGTTCCGATAAATGTTTACAGTCCTTAGGCGCCTATGTCGAAAAATGAATTAATGTTGTACCTTTAAACCAACATACATCCCTTGAGTATAATCTTTGTTTGATTGTTTTATTCAACAGTGTAACTAACTTTTTGATCCACCCTCATACTATTAAAGCACTGCTGCAATTCAGAAATCAAATTTTTAGTTTGCTTTAAAAATTAGCATAAATACTACATTTGAAAAAAGTATCGACTTACCTACTGACTATCAATTTGTCTTGTATCTTCAAGCGGAACGAAGTAAAAAATACTATTAAAAATAAACAAATGGGTCCATTTTTTTTACATAAATGTACCTCAAATGTCTGTTTCAAATAGTTTGAAAGAAGGAAGTTATCACAAGCTGCAACTGTATTCAGCTTCAGATTGTTTACCCCAACTTGCCTTATGTGATAGAATCTGCAACAAAGCTATAGATACACACAACAAAATAAATAAAGAATTCTTGCCAACCAATGGCAGAAATTAAGACATCTGTTTCAAATAGTTTGAATCATCACAAGTTACATCAAAATTATCTCAGCTTTAGATCCTCCAGTATGTGTTACAATCTGAATATTTTATGTGTGAGTTATGTCCATTATTTTCTTTACCTAAAATCTACTTTTGTAATGTTCATACCTAACTGTGATCTACTTTTTTATAAAACATGTTTGATATCACATTTTGGATTAGACAACATTTCAACAGTATAAATAATTATTTCCCACACATTTCTAAAGGAATTAAGCACAATTGGTTAGTAGTTTATCATAACACTAGGGAATTTATACATTTTACTAACATTCTTTATTAGAAGCCAAATTTGCTCATTATGGTAAAATTAAATTTTTACTTTCAATATACCTACTATAAATGTCAAGTTAAGCACTAGTACACAGACACACCAGTGCTGAGACGGGCCAAACCCGAACCGGGTGATGGCTGTGTAATACTTACTGGAGTTCGAGGGGAAAAATTTTCTTCCTTTTTCTTTTAATGTGATTTTATATGATTTAGCACACGAGGCTTTTTTACACTTTCTAGTTGTTAAAGAGAATTCTTCAGCAACTGGGTCTAAATGGGGAGTAGGAATTCTGCAGGCTATCCATTCCGGGCTTGGATAACAAAATACCATAGGCCATGAATTACAGGATTTCTGCCAAGGATAAGTTTTAAGAAGTATAGATAGTAGATAGCAAGCTGACGGAATTTTGCTCCCTACCTCAAAGGGGCAGCTCCCTGCTAATTATATTGAGCAACATACGACGTAGTTTGTTGTGCCACCAGATGTTTCCTGATACACCCCCCCAAAAAAAAACATTTCAGGAAGAAATGAATGGTTAAAGAAACTATAGAAATAGATAGACATCCCTTCCCCACTCTGCAGTTGAGGAAGACATCGGTTAATTGCGTGGGTAGGAAAGAGTGGAAGTTTGGAAGACTTTTTTTAATGCCTATACAGGTTAATCATAGTTTTCGGGCTGACATCAGGCTCGGGCTCTTAAAATCGAGCCTGAACTCAGCTCTGACTTGCACACAGTAACACTTCAGTTAACTTCTCACGGGTGTTTTTATCAAAAACTTTATGGCAATGAAGTCATAGTGGCAAGCATGAAAAATAAGAGAAATTTCCTGGAATTTTTTAGTACAGTATTAAAACGCAAACAAAAATGCTACAATATTACTGCTAACATTTATTAATCTGGAAATAAATGACATGGAACTCTTACGGGTATGGTGTCTTTGAGGGACTAGCCAGACCCCATGACGTGAAAGAGACAGCATCATCTTCCACGGAAAGAAAATGGTCCATAGATTTTCAAATGAATTTGGACTGATGAAATCAAAACTGCTATTAAAATGAGGACCTCTGGCCCATTTTGCTGTGAAACAGCTTGGCAAATTAAGATGCATATCTTGGGATAGGAGAATATAAAAAGGTATATCACAGACACATTGTGTAAGACGGGCAACAACTGCACAAGCAATATTAGTTCCAATTTGAAAAAAAAAAAAAAAGACCACCACCAAAAATTAAATACAAATCTTCAGTACATAATGCCACCACCACTCAGCATCACTATGTGATGAAGCAGAAAAAAGATCAGAAATATGTTACGAGACGCTAACTGAAGTACTGCTTCCTGGTATACAAGTTTCAAAGATAACTTTGCAGAAATGTTATCTTCATTTACTACAGACGAAAAATACATTTCAATGCTTTAACCAACCTGGCTAAACACTTTACATGCATATAAAATATTTGATAAGTTTGAACTCTTTTTCCTATCTCAGGACTTTGTGCACACTATGCACTAAGGAAAGACACCGGAAAACTAAGCGTTCAGACTTTCAACTTCTTAATTTTTCTTTCACATGATTTCAAATCATTTCGGTTATCATGTTTGGCTTTTACTAAGTTGTTCAAGAGTATTTTGCAGCTGAGGAGTTATGTTTTCCTATTTAGTTTTCAAGCTACTCATACACAAACATTCAACAGAAAATGAATAAAAAAAATCTAAAATCAGAACTTTGTTTAAACGTATGCAGCAGATTTTGTATAAGACAATGTTTGTCTTATACAAAATCTGCTGCATACATTACTTTGGTATGGCAAAAGTCGTAACATCAGTCTCCTTTTCACTTCTATAATTTGACTTGCAGCCACTAACACTGTGACACCGTGGCATGGCAATTCCTCTAAAAATCATTATACCTTTTAATACAAGTGAAGAACTAGATATGAAATATTTAATCGAATGTAGTTCCCTATGTTTTGTACAGTTAGAATAAAATTGATCATGCAGTTTTTCAACATAATCTGTCCACACTGTTCAGACAGCTTTAGTAAATTCAATCAGACAGATGCTATATCACAGTTGCATTAAGTTACGAAATTAAAAAATGTCCTCTTTAATTCAGAGACACATTACAATGTAACAGTTCAAGCATTAATTTCGTAAAGAAAGGGTTAACGATTGTTGGAGATGCAAATGTTATACAAATTTCGAAGGCTAATTACCTGAAAAGTTGCCCTGATTTCTGGTAATATTCAAGCTCTATGTGAATCGGCATTGGCAAAAAATATTAATTTTTCTATTTGAAATAAGATTTCAACACCACAGAATAACTCACTTCTTTATACTTCACTATTCACGAGACATGAACAGATTTCAACACGTGTGAAACTAAGATCTACTCATTAAACCTATAACTATCACTAAAACTAAATAAAACGTTTACTAAGAATTAACCTTATCTTAGAAATATACAAATACCTACCTCACAAAACTATAATTGTATCCAAATGACAATAAACGGAACACTCACTCAGTACAAATAACTGTGAACAAACAATGCAATGGCTGTTCAACCGATTGACTTGGCGACAGCTCTAAGTTGTGCACGTGACCATTTCGCGCCGTAGCCTGTCTTTTTCGTCAGCTTCGCGCCAACGAAGAAATTCTTCCCGCCAAACGGAAAAGAAGGGAGCCCAATTTGGCGGGAAACCTGGCAACCCTGGTTGGCTGCCGAGCTCCGAGCGTCCACGCAACGTCATTTCAGCAGCCAATGAGAGGCTGACATCGTTGCGAGCCCAACCTTATACCATGAGATATTATCAAAAGACCTTGCCGCGGTGCCTCTCTCTGCCTTCCTTGTTAGTGCCAGGAGCTGTTACTTTTCTCTCAACTGTTAAAAGTGCAATTCTCTCGCGCTCACTTTTAGCTGTATAAATCTACAACTCTATTTTCCTATTCCTCTTTAAACCTTTCAAATCAGGGGACCCTACCCCAAATCTATCTATTTCTTCTTCGCTCCATACAACTTAATGTGAATTGGACCTAAACCTTAAGTATTACTATTACGGACGCCATGTTGGTAAGAAGCAATGGACGTCTCAAACAAAGGATTCTGTTGCCGGTTTTTAGAAGCACCGCAGCATTTATTTTCGGTAAGTATTTTTTTGTTTTGTGTAAGTCACAGTGCATTATGATGAGAATGTTAGTATTAAGTGGTTTTTGGTAACATCTGGCAGGCATAAGAATTGAAACAAGTTTGATTTTTATTTCATGTATTTCGTTCAAATTATTTGTTAGGTCGAACAAGTTAAGTAAACGAATGCAGTTGCTAACTAATTTTCATCGCTTGTCCTGTGACTAGGGTGACAACTAGTTTTGGAGAACGAGGTACAAATTGTATAATGGTCAACTTCACCTAGACCACGTTGGGGCCAGGAAATTTTTATTTAGCACTCACAATCGTAGGTGCTAAAAATTCTAACCCCATGCTCCTGCTTCCTACATCTTTTTCAGTGCCAGACAGCTTTTTTTGGAATCTGGGCTACTGAAGATTTTGTGGCCCCTATTTCTGGTCACAAGTGCTTGTAAAATACGAATGTCCTATAGACTATACGATAGATATGTATGTCTTATACATATGTTGGATACCTATTTCCTTTATATATGTATGTTAAGGCTTTGTAAAATACATCAAATGTGTTTGCAGACATAAGGAGATGTATTATTTTTAATATTTTTTCCTAAAGAAATGCAAACATTGAATCAAGTATAGATAACAAAAATTTGAAATGAATGCACACAAAAAAAAAAACAGAAGTTCACACATAGTTCAGGAGTTTGTCTTTAAAATGTCTGTTTAAAGATGTTGAAACATTTTTTTCTACAAACCAACACATTGAAATCTCGTGTGAGCAGTGTGTATACCTCATCTGTGGTAAGATGGAAATTTATCAGAACCATTCAATTTCTTAAAAATTAGTTGAAATATATCAATACACAGGTATTTGTGTAGTAATAACTGCCAGTGTTTTATGTAAAATTATAAAAAAATGACAGAAATATCACTTAACTCATAACTCGAGACATTTCTGTGTGTATGCTCCATCTGTGGTAAGATGGAAATTTATCGGAGCCATTCAATTTCTAAAAATGTATAATGTATCAGGTCTTTGTGTAGTAATACTTAACTGCCAGTGTTTTTTGTAAAATTACAAAAATGATAAATATCACCCGACACAACTCCACATAACTCGAGACATGTCAGGTAAACTACCAATGCTCTTAATAGCAGTAGCAATATGTTTGCTTTATTTATAAAATGAGTACCCAAAACAATGTTTTTCAGTGTAAACCCAGTTGTGTAGAAAGTTTTACAAATTTGTCACGCAAGGCAGTAATTACATTAGAACTGCTAAGTGAGCTAAGAAAATCCCCTCAAAAATCTCAACTGTACTGTGTAGAATATATACTTTGCTAGTATACCCCAAAAGTGCCCCAAAATCTTTTCAAACGTCAACATATTTTACAAAAATTTTATACTAAAGGAACACAAACATTGAATCAAGTATAGACAACAAGAAATTAGAAATGAATGCACAAAAACAAAAGTTTACACATAGTTCAGGAGTTTAAGTTCATCTTTAAAATGTCTTTTTCCTTGCTTTTAAGGTTTGCGAAGGAGTGCACAACATCGTCGAACGATAACTGCATGGCAATATCATGTACTAATGACATGATAGCCAGACCATTAAGTCTTTGTTGAAGCACTGTCTATCGCAAGTTATTTTTTACCAAGGCCATTTTTGAAAAGAACGCTCTGCTGACAGTTGGTTTATTGGTACAATAAAACCTCCTTAACGGACACTCCCAAATGGGCAGTTTTGTAATCCCCAAAGTATAGGCGGTTCTGTGTTTTTACCTCTGAATAGCGGACAACGATTTCAGTCTTAAAAGCTAAATTTTGCCGTAATCGCAAATTTTTCTCCCAATGTTGTCTTTGTGTCCGCTTTTCTTGTTAAATATCATTTTATTGCATAAATGTTTGCATTTTAGCTTGAAACTGTGGAGAACAATTTGCAAAAACGGAAGTTGGCTGCTGCAAAATTTTTCTGTAATCTTCAGGCATGAGATTCTTCCGCGAATTCAAGGAATTCCGTCTTTACGAAACTAGAAAACGAAAGGTCGACGGAATTCGGATTTTTTCCGGAATCATAATTATTTTTTTTTTCTCACGATGTTGCCTCTGTCAAGTATTATTGCTCAACATTTTACTGGATAAATATTTGTATTTCAGCTTGAAAATACAAGGAAAATTTCCAAAACCAGAAGTCAGACTAAGCAAAAGTTTCTTCCGTAATCGTTTACCCTCCATGAACACGTTTCGTAAAAAAGTGTATCTATGCCACGCAATAAGGCTAGTTACTATGGATAAGACTTTTGCCAGTGTTGGCAAGCTATTTTCCAGTAACATTTTGGTTTGCTTCTTTCGGTTTTGTCTACCATCTGAATAAGTGGAATTATTCTTGCTTATTCATCACTGATCATTAGAGCGCAGTATTTGATGTATGCACGACTATCAAGACTTGTGGAAGTAGGCGATCGCTTGGCTTAGGCACAGATATCATATAAGGAACTAGATTGGCTGCCCGCTATTTGTGTAACACTCTTACGACGTGGCATCAACGAGCCACATTGAGCGGGTCAGTTTGAGAGAGTGTTCTGTGATCTCTATGTGTGTTACGAGATATCGAATTTGGTGAAAGCTTGTTCTGCAATTAATTGCAGTGCCCGAGACAAGAAAAAAAAATAGAACGTGGGATTTCATTTCACAGGTGAGTGTTTGTAGTCAGTTTTACGAATTTAAAGATTTCTGTTCAGTATTAAGTTGACCCAATGGTAGTGTGTAAGATTCATCTGAGTGGAATATACCACCTGTTAATTTGTAATAGCGTTAAAGTCTAGTTAATATTAATTACAGTTTGTAATGAATATTGCAATAGTTCGAACAAAATATTGACAGTTATTTTATTAAATGCAAGATATATGCCACTTCACACAAGTAAAACATCTTTCCATCACGATGAATGCTCAAAACAATTTGCTCATAAAAGTGGTCTTTCAATACATATGCTTCTTCACACAAGTGAAAAACTTCAGGAATGTGATGGATGCTCAAAACAATTTGCTCAGAAAGGTCATCTTTCATGTATATGCTTCTTCACCCAAGTGAAAAGCATCACCACTGTGCTCTATGCTCCAAGCAGCTCACTTTTTGGTGAGTTGTGCTGCTGTGATAAAACCTATCTGCTCACTATGGGAAATATTCATTGGTGAAATATTTTGCTGGTAGCTGTGGATGCTAATGTCCAGTTGATAAGTATAACAACATAAGTATAAAGTATAACAACATGGTGTAGTGGATTATGGAGCTGGAACTGTTGATAGTGATTCCGTTCCTGTTGCATCAGAGGCTTTGGTTGTTATGGCTGTTGAAGTCTTAGGAAATCAGAAAATGCCATTAGCATAATTTTTGATTGGCAAAATTACAGGTAAAATGTTTAGCTGTTTGGTGAAAGAAACATTGAATCTAATTGAGTGTAGCATACATGTTTTTGGGCTTATTTGGGATGGATGTGCATACAACCAACCAGGGGTGCACACAGAATTTCCTCAAGGGGGGGGGTGTCCAACAAAAAAAATATGCACGGGACAAATGAAACTAGAAATTGGGCACACACACATATGGATTATATATATATGTGTGTGCAAACAAATTCTTTTTGTTAGCATAAATCAGCACTGATGTGTTTGTTCACAGGTTAAAAAAACCTTACTCTTTTGAATAAGTCTGCTAAATTAAATGTGCGTTAATATATCCATTAATATTTATGTAAGACCTTAAGACGTACAGAAAAATAAAGTTTAAATCGCTTCTCTTACTGTAATGCAGAAACATTTTCATCTAAGCTCACTTTAAATAATATATATAAATTATATGCTTTCCCTGACAGCACTGTTCATTACACTAAGAGCAGACACATTATCATTGGAAAACGAAAAAGTAAAGTAAACAATATTTAACTCACCTAAGTATTCCTCATCGTTTGAAAACTATTGCCATCTTTCTGATATAACAAAAAAACCATCAAATTAGGGTTTGAAACTTGAAACTGAAATGCTTCAGACTCTTATCATTGAAAAGAATTTGTTTCCTACAGTGAATTGTGACAAATACAGATTTTTAAAAATTATCATTCAGAATTTTTTAAAAGTAAGATGCCATTTTATAGCAAAGTCATTTAACTTGACTACACAAATCACGCGTACGTCAATCACTCACTCGTACTATAATTTTTAAAAATCAGTAATAAGGATTTTCAAATTTTCAGTTATTCTTATGTGCTGTAATTGCACATATTTGCTAACTTTTAAACACACAGGAATTTAAGATTTTCCTACAAGTTTTTAATCTCTTGCCAGAACTTATGCTTTTCTCAAAATTCTTCCCTTTTTTTATTTCGTTATATTAACAAATAAAGTAATTGTGAAGAAAATAACAAAAACCAGGGTTGGCTAGTTTTTGATGTTTTTAACCATGATTTAAACAGTCATCAAAAACTCTGGTGTCAAAAACCTCAAATATCCCATTTTAATTTAAAAATAGCCTTTTAAGATACATAGCATGAACATGTGTAACATTTAATTATTAACCGGTGAATAATATAATGCCTGTAGTAAGGTTCTTTAAGTAGTGTAACTTTATATTATGCAACATATTCTAGATAGATACATCCACAACTGTTGGTGCATGCTATGTTTGGCTTAGTCTCTTGAAAGTTCCCTTATATCACATATTGAAAAGTTGAAAAAATGAATAGAGCAAATTCTGAACCCATTTTATTATTTGACTTACATTTTGCATGCTAAACATATGGACGAAGGATTAATCAAAACACAAAAATGATCAGTCCGCATATGGGTGGCGGAAAGAGTTAGTGGGTGCTTTCCTCCAATAATTTCTTACGAAGTTGAGAAAACACCAGTCCCTCCATCCTATTTTAAAAGAAGTGAAAAGATGACCAATCCTGTGATCTGGTGGAAAGGAATTTCCAAATGTGAAAATTGTAATACTGGTCTTGTTTCCGAACTTGTTCAAATAGAATGATTTTGCTGTTGTCCTGCCTCAATAGAGAGAATATTTTCTAACTTTGGCATTATGCACTCTAACCTACAAATTCATTTAGGTGTTAATAAATGTGCAAAATTAGTGATGTGATATATGCTACAAGGAAAAAAATCAGCCAGACTTGTAATTAGTATTAACTCTGCAGAGTGTTATGTTAAAGTAATTATTTTGTGCATATGAAAAAAAAAATGAAAATGTTAACAAAAATAACACTTTTATTCCTCGGTGTTAAGAAATTTGCAAAAGGAAAAAAATAAATACCTACAAGGCGAGTTCGAACTTTTAATAAATATATTTAATGCTAGTAATTTGTTTAAAAACAGTAGGTAAGGCTTTATTTTTCGGTCTAGTAATTTTTGATGATTTAAACCAGTTTATACCCTTGTCAGGTCAAAAATTGTTTTTGACATCAAAAAACCAATGTAATTAATACTATGGGCATTAATTTACATACCCCAAATTGATGCACATGGTAAACCAGGTGATAATTTAAGTTAAGCAACATTTTTTTTTTTATGTAGGAATATTGGGGTTTTTGGCATATTTTTGAGGTTTGGCATTTTTCTGTGGATGTTTTTACTATAGGAATTTCTTCAGTGATACCCAAAAAGTTTGGCAAGGAACTGGTCAACAGATATTTGTTTTTAACCAGAATCAATATTCCCTCTAAATTTTGCAGCTTGAGTGCAGTTGAAAAATTTCCGTCTTTTAAAATCAAGCTAATTAAAGATTGCTTTATGCAGGTGAAGAGGGAGCAAGGGTGATTGGCATTTATTGTAGAGGTTCCCATTTTCTTTCATGGGAATAGTTTTTGATCTGTGATGATAAATGTGCAAAAATGTCTTAGTGTTATTACAGTGTAGCGGAACCATAATTACATAATTTTTCCCAGTTAAATGACTTTGCTACAGTACTTTTTCTTTTATTGCACACAACATGTTTTTCACAATAGAAGCTATTGTCATCCCAATAGAGGGGTGAAATCCTGCTCACATTTGTATACTGGGGCTCATAATGTTATGATTGGGGTTTGAATTTTACTTGATTGCCACAATCTGACCAGTAATTGAAAGTACAGTGGAACCTCAGTTATATATCTCTTTTACATGCCATTCTGCATTAGTCCCGTTATTTCACTATAGTTTCTATCACTTTTAACTCTGTTATACATAATTCATTTATACACGTTTTGTGTTTATAAGTTAAAATTTGAATTTCAGATTATCAACTGAAATTCAAATTCTTTGTTTCTTGGTCCTTTGTTTCTTTTATATGTAACGCAATGTGTTACAACTTTGAGAGAATTGAGACAGTGCTGACGAGTTGGTGCAGCCAAAGTTAAACAATGTCGTATCAGAGAAGAGTATGTTGTTTACATTCAACATATCGAGACATTCGTTTTTGATGAAAAATAGGTTTCATGACACACGCACATATGCTGGATTTAAAAAAATGTTAAATCCCAGAGACGAAACCTTGTGGCTCCACTATTCTGTGGCATAATAGAATAGAATCTTGAATGTGTTTTCAATTTTCAACATTCTGGTTTTAAAAGGGGTGCACTTAGGATCCACAGAAGAAGAAAGCTGTTAATTAATGAGTTCCATACTGAAGCACTGGTCTCAGATTTTTAGTTGTGAGGATTTTACTTGATCTGTAAAATCATGATTTTTATAGAACGAGAGAATCATTGAAAGAAAAGCTTGTTTTTCAGACTTTTATGATTTTCTGCAATGTGATAAAATATATTATAATTTGTAAGACTCATTTTTTTTGTTTCCTGACTACCAATTTGACTTTAAATAGATCATTATTAAGGAACATCTTATTCTTTAAAGCGTAAATTTAACAATACTATTTATTAACCTCTTGGAATTTCATTTATGTTTTTTAAGACCACCTAGAAAAACATACAACCCAGGTTTCACTGTATTTGCATTATGTATCTAACTGTTATTAACTTTTGTACATTTTATTTTAAACTATGTCAGACCAGGTACTATTTCTTGAAATATTCATTTAATGATATGTCAAATGAAACATACAAAGCTTATTTAAGGAACCTTATGATTATATTGTTCCTTATCCAACGATTAAAATTTGTGAGGTTTGGGGCATTTTCTAATTTAATTTAATAAAATGCAGTGTTATATATTTTATTATTGATCACCAAAACAATTTTAGTCATTTTTTTTTCATTCATTATGCAAAAGTTTTGCCTTAAAAATTTATTTCAAGTCTTAAGTTTTTAGATAACTTGTGTAAATATGCATATACTTCTGAAACAGAAATTGCCCTTGTGATATAGACTTGTCACTAGATATTATCAAGGAAGTTAGAATAAAATATCTGGAGATGCCCTTGTTAATGGACCACTACCGCTTTGCGTGAAGCCTATACCAGCGAGCAACGGCTGTTGAAGTGTAGGAAAGCTGATGGTTTCCAAGGCTATTGCAGTGTATTTTATGTTGGCCGAATCGCCTTCTTTCATCGCAAATGTTTCCAATTTTGCATCGTGTGAGAAAATGCTGAATTTAAAAAACTCTTAATTATTTTGAGGCACTTTCCCATTTTTATTTTAGACTGAAATACACGAACATTACTGTGAATGCTGAACAAAACATAACACTAAAATTGAAATCTTCACTTGTGTACGAAGTATAATTCATTCTGGTTTGATATTAACATGATTTCTGCAACCCAAAACCAGGCAATTCCAAAATACACACAATTGAAATTACATGGGTATCATATAGCCAACATAAAATTCCCACACCTTGCCGCTTCACGGTTAAGAGACTCGGAGAATCTCCAGAAGTATTATTCTAACCTCCTTGGATATTATCAAATGCGCAGCATCAGAATATTTTATTTTTAGTTTTGAAATGACTTGTGTGTGCAAATATGCATGTACTGCCAAAACAGAAATTGCTTCTGAGATATAGATTTGTGTGTTACTAGATATTATTGAATGTGCAACATCAGAATGTTTTTTTTTTAATTTTTAAATGACTTGCATGTGTAAATATGCATATACTTCGGAAACAGAAATTGATTCTGAAGTATAGATTTGTGTGTTGCTAACTCAAACGTGCAGCATCAGAATGTTTACTTTTTAGATGACTTGTGTGTAAATATGTATATACTTCTGAAACAGAAATTGCTCCTGAGATATAGATTTGTGTGTTACTAGATATTACCAAATATGCAGCATCAGAATATATTAATTTAATTTTTAGATAACTTGTGTAAATATGCATATATAATCCAGAAACAGAAATTGCCTCAGAGATCTACATTTGTGTGTACTAGATTTTACCAAATCATCATCATTTTCAACCATTATCAATCCATTGCTGGAGGTAAGTCTCCCCAAGTTTCTTCCACAACCGTCTGTCTTGTGTCAGTCGCCTCCATGTTACTCCCGCATACTTTCGAATTTCATCCACCCATCTCCCATTTGGTCGTCTTCTGGGTCTTTTCCTATCCTTTGGAATCTAGTCTAAAATTTTGGCTGGCCATCAATGGTCTGTCCTTCTGACAATATGTCCAACCCATTGCCATTTCAGGGATTTTACTCTGACCATGATGTCTTCCACTCCTGTCATTTTTCTGATCCACGAGTTCCTCTTCCTATCTCTCCTGATATGCAGCATCTATCAATTTTAGTTTTTAGGTAACTAGTGTAAATATGCTTATATAATCCAGAAACAGATATTGCCTCCAAGATCTAGATTTGTGTGTTAGTAGATATTACCAAATATGCAGCATCAGAATGCTTTATTTTTAATTTTTAGATATGTAAATATGCACATACCTCCAAACAGAAATTGCCCCTGAGATACAGATTTGTATGTTACTAGGTATTGAATGTGCAGCATCAGAATGTTTTATTTATAATTTTTAGATAACTTGTGGCTGTACATGGATATACTCCAGAAACAAATTGCCTCTGCAATATATATTTTGTCACCATAAAAAGTAGGTTAAGTGTAAATTAACAATGGGCTGCTGTGTTAGCAACGCTCCTTCTCATTAACTAAAAGTAATCACCTTTATGAGTTGAATAACCACACCTTGTGTGATCCCAATTTTCACTAATGAGCAGATCTTTTTTAGAACTCCTTATTTTTTAACATATGTTAGAAAACAAATGCAGATTTTGTTGGACGAATTCTCTGTCTATTAAGAATCAGGAATATGAATAATACCACCACACTTTTGATCCTTCGTAATGATAAAATTTGTCAGATATGCTTGCATATTAAAACTGACATTATGAATTTTTGGACTGAAAATCTGTTTTTAAGAAATTGTAGACTCTTATATCGATGAACGTCGGATATTGTTTTCCGTGAATTATTGAACCAATCTCTCCCCTCGAAAATAAGTTGCTTAGTATCAAATTCATTGTTTATTTTAAAAAAATGAACTGCAAGACTTCCCATGAATCAGTGACTTTTTTTTTTTAATCGTAGGCATCGAAACGCCGTTTCCGGGGTATTTTAAGTTGTGGTCTAATATCTGATTTCCGCAATTTGCAGTCGCCTTAAAGCTATCACTTGTACAGTACTAATAAATATCGATTTTTCTCAATATAATTATTCGTATTTTCTCCCCGAAATGTGTACTAGATACCTATCATCTAACCTGAGCCAGCGAATCGCTATACGAAACAAGCATTTCGTTGAGCTACGGGAAGCAGCGTTGACCCGCTCGACATGGCTCCTACGCTGTCACGTCTCACTGGCCGGATGTCCAATCTACTCCTTTATATGATATCTGTGGGCTTAGGGTACGACAGGAGTTGAGGACAAAGTTCGTGGGGCAAAAGAAGGGAGGGGGGCAGAGCAGGTGTTCAAACAACCGATCCATCCCAGAGCTCTGGGTTGCCACAGCAATCCATTGCCGACGTCACGTTCAGTTTCTGTAATAGACCAATGAGGGCACGATGAAGAGTTTCAATGCGCTTCTACGAGTTTGGAAGGGATGAAAGATATGGGTAGAATGGGTATTAAGTGTCGAAAGGAAATTGGCGAAAGAGAATCGCTGATCGTCGCTGTTTTAACAAGTGATAATAGAAACTGTTATGTAAACTTCGTGGATTAATAATGATTTTTGGTTACTTTAAATAAAGAAATTACCTTACTAGCAATATTTGCTACTGCAATATTTTTTCACTAGCTATTTGCTAGTTGCTAATCGGTGAAATCGCGCCCTGCTTGAGAGAAAAAAACAGCAATGTCTGTAGGTAGGAAAAAAGTTTTGGGGCCTCCAGACAATGGAAGCTGCAAATTTAATATAAATAACTGAAATTATTTCTTCGATTTACGCTTTTTGGAACTTTTTTACCCACATGAAGTTTTCAGCCCTCAATAAAATGGGTGTCGGCGGCACGCTCATTTTGTTGGGGACCAAAAACTTCTGAAAAATCCAGGCCCCTGAACTGACAGTGGCCCTTTAGCCCCTCCTCTTTTAATCTGTCTCTGATCTTTTCTGGCTCAGCTGCTATCATTTATCAATGTAATCCGTTAAAAATTTTATTTGCTGATTTTTGTGTTAAAATTTGTGTTTTCATCCTAATTTTTTTACATAGTCTGTGACGGGCTTAAATTTTATTACATGCTGGGATGGTAAATAATATTAACTGCTGGGATGCCATCTTGCCCAACTTCGAACACTGATTTCTATAGGTGGTCAAATTTTAATTTTATTTCTGTAAAAACATATAGCAGTTGTTACTCAGGATTGGAGTCGTCATTGTTCTCCAGCCAATAGCTATCAAATAATTGCCTGGCAAATCTCCCTTTTTCAGGCAGAGTTGTTATAGTGTTCCAAGCTTAAATTTAAGAAATTCCTTAGTCAAACTCTGCATTAGCACCAATGCTAAACATAATTGTGACTCCCCTTAACCCTGTTTTCTTAATAAATACACTGAGTGGCCACTTTATTATGACCACCCCTTCAGTACTTCGTTGGGCCACCTTTTGCCTTTAATACTGCATCAATTCTTCGTGGCATGGACTCCACGAGATGTTGATAGGTGGTTTGTGGAATCTGAGACCATGCTTGATGAATAGCACTTTCCAGTAGTGTGAGATTGCAGGGTTGTAGATCCAGCTGTCTGATGGCTCATTCAACTTCATCCCTTGGGGTCCATGCTTTCGTGCTGTTTCTGCGAAATTCTCACCCGGCCATCGGCATGGTGCAACTGAAAACGTGATTCATCGGACCACATAATTTGTTTCCAATTATCGACTGTCCAATCCTTATGCGAACTGGAGACGTTTCTCTTGTTAACTGCAGACAGCAAAGGTGTTCGAACAAGCCTTCGGCTGCCGTATCCCATCCAATGCAGTGTACGGCGAACAGTGCATGCATGCAGAGATCATTTGAGGGGATCCTTGATTAAGATGGTCTGTAGTTTGCTGCACTGTTGCCCTCCTGTTGTCTGTTACCAGTCTGGACACTCAGTTTCGCCCGAGCAGTCACTAGTCGATGACGACCACACGGTGCACTTGGAGACCCAGTTTTTTGGCTGACAGTCCAATCTTTAAACACTTTAACAACACAGGGCTATAGAAGAAGGGCTGGTCCTTAGAGCCAGCTCCCCTGAAGACACGAGCTGGAGATGATGACGTAGTCATGCTGCAGCAGCGGGTTGGTAGTGGGGTTCTCAGAAGCCACTGTTCCACGGGAAATCCGACATAATCAGTTTATAAGTCAACGAAAAACGACATAACTGTAAAGCAAGGGAATGAGAATGAACTAAACTATCATCACTGTAGTTATATATATAAAAAAAGGCATTATTTAAACTTTAAACATGTTTTTAACATTACAGTATTGGGCATATAAACACATCATTATGTATCACGCTAAAAGCTCAGCGACTAATTAACTGTGGATGATTTATAAAACACAGCATTGGAAAAATTTTTGAACACTGTTTTGCCGGTAACAAAAATCAAAATGCAGTTGTACAAATGATAATACTTGTTTTCCCCTTGTGCCTTGTTTTCAGAGTGTCGCCTATTAAATACATATATATCTAGGGAAAATTTATGCCATTCTAAAGCGCTGATCATAGAATTTAAGTTTTCTGTTCTCTACAATTCTGTAATCACATTGTAGAAGATATCTTATTTCTTCGAAAAAGTTTCTAATTGTATTCTCTAATATTTTTTTTCGTTCTAAGACCACAATTTTTGAATTAAGTTTATATTTTAGGAGCTTAAAACTAACAAAAATCAGCTTGCATTAAAGTTAATTAAGCAAATCGGGACACATTGTGCCATTTTACAAATCGTAAATATTTTACATGTAAATTCCTTCTGAACCAAAAGTGAAAAACTTTTACTTACATTTACATTTGCAGCTTGATTTGGGGAAGTGTCTTTTGTTCGCTAAAAATCAGGTATCGGTTTTCTTTCTAGTGTTTGAACGGATCCATTTCTGTGTTTTATGCTGGGCCTGATATACTAGTACTGCATTTCTGTTTAAAGAGCGAATTCTGATAAACGTTCGCAATCTACAAAATAAGCGAATTGCATCTTTGTTTACTTGAGGGTAATGGTTTTCCAGTTCGCTGACAAGTTCGCGGATTACACCCTTTCCTTTTCGAAAAGTGATGCCGTGAAATGAATAAAAATGTTTTTCAAATTTTTGTACTGTATTCATCCATGAGCAGGATGGTACGGTAAGTCCACCTGAAGACAGTAATTTAATCCAATCGGATTGAATAGGAAATTCTGGGCAATTTTTTGATAATGTCCCTAACGAAGAATCTTTATCTCGAACGCGATATGCAATGTAGCCACCAGCTACATAGCTCATAGCTTCCTGCTCATGAACAGAAAGATATCTTGATGCGGTTTGCTCTTCGACTTCCCAGGGCATAAGAAATACATAATTAACATAATCAAAGTTCACATCGTCAGTTGTTTTCATAAAGAGAAATTTCGGGAACCTCCTGCATTTTATCACGTCCTAAAGCATTTTCTAATAATTCGGATGTTAGGTAGACATCTAACTGTTTGTCTACTTCCGAAGTGGATGTATTTACTTTTGCTGAGAGTTTGGGCAATTTATTTGCAAGTAACAACTGCTTTAAAAGGCTAATGACTTCTGTGGGCAAAGGGTGATCGTTAAATCTACCAAGCCCTCGAATTTGACTAAAAAGGCTTTCTAGGGCATCTTGAGTCAACCGGGAAGTCAGTATATACTTAACACCATGAATTTTTAAGTCCTCAAACAATCCCATAAGCGAGTTTACGGATAACAGAATTCCTTTTTGAAAAGGCAGCATGCTAGATTTTCCACGCACCCTTAATCCGCTAATGACATCTTTCACTGCATTTAAAATTGACACTTGTTTTTCAAAATATGCGTCCATACCAAATGCAGCCTTCAGAGGCTTGTTGGAGGGAGGATATGACTTGCTACTATTCATTATATCAAACAAGCCGTCAATTAATTAAAAAAATCAGCTGCTTTTTTATTTTCTGTTAAATGCATAATTGCTTTTGCTGTAGTTGCTGAAAATAACGTTCTTGCAGGTGTTACTTTCTGTCGCTAGTTTCCTTTTACAGTCAAAAAATTTTGTTTCACTTTATTGCACAATTTATATTCTCCTGAATCTCTGTTTAAGACTTCTTTAATAACATCAGTTGTCAAAATAGTGCCATCTTGAAGAATGAGTCCTTTGTCCAGGAAGTGATTACTTAGCAATTTTACATAATGGGCTAAATCTGCGAACACCCATATTTTTGATGTTTGCTCAGCGCGGTTCGGGAACGAAAAATTGGTGGGAGAAATTTCAAGTTTCTTTCACAAAGTGCCACATCCACCTAAATCAGAAACTATTGCCTTTACTTCTATGCCACTTGTTTGTATATGAGTAATTACATTAAAAATGAGCTCTTTTGTCTGGGGATATCAAAATAAAAGAAAATTGGCTGCTTCCATTGCGAAATTAGACCTCTAATTAAAATAAACTGAACTTTCCTGAATGGACCCAGTATCTGATCCATTCGAGAGTCAGCACAACTTAGAATCTATGTGCATTTCATCAAAACTTACAACACAGATTTTCTCACGGAAACTTAAACTTTCGCAACTTTTTTTCATAAGCAGAAGAATATCATTCTGTATCCCAGGACTGCATGTAGTGTTCTCCCTAGATTTTTTTACAGCTAGGTGGCAAGTAATTTTAGCTGGGTGGTACTTTTAACGACCCCTTCTCCAATAAAAAAAAGTTTTCCTTAACATTATTATACATATTAAACATCTTAAGTGGTGTGGTAGGCATTAATGCAACATAACATGATAAACAGCTAAAAAATTGTGCAAAAATGGTTAAAAAATGAGTATTTACTAACAAATTACATTTGACAGATTTCTTTTTTTTTTTTTTTGATTGGAGGTTTAACGACCGCCATGAGCATCTCAATGGGCTATAAGCAGTCGCCCGTCCCTAATTTAGGACACTGGTTCCAGGGAAGGGAGAGAGCCAGTGCCACAAGACAAACACAACATCCATGCCGCACCAGGATTCGAACCCGAACCCATTTCGGACGAATGATCAGAGGACATCGCAGACCACTGCACCACCGGGGCGGCTTTATATATATATTAAAGGTTTAATTACCACAGTAAGCAACTCGATAGGCTATAAGTAGCCACTTGTCCCTAATTTGGGGCCACTGTTTCCAGGGAAGGGAGAGAACAAGTGCCGTAAGAGAAACACAACATCCATGCCTCACTGGGATTCGAACTTGGACCCTTCTCTGAAGAATTGTCATAAGCCAGCGCTTAGACCACTGTGCCACCAGGGCGGTAACACAGATTTTAGCCAGTTTTCATCAACACTGATGGTGTATGTGGAAATAAGTTTTTCATTCTTACTATTATGTGCTATGTGAAAACATTCATTAAAGGAAATATAGCTGAGCGGCAGACAAAATTAAGTGACAGGGCCGCCCAGTAAAAAGGCTCTAGGGAGAACACTATGCATGTAAATTTTGCACACCAACGTTTCAGGGTGCTAGCACTTGAAAGTGGAACGCCCATCTTTTCTTTCCAGAAATCATATGATTTTGAAGAAAGTGCTCAAATTACTATGCATCTAGATATATCCTCTGTCGTCCATTTTATCCTTTTCATTTTCGAAGTAAGAGCATCAACTTGTCTTACTTCGAAAATGAAACTTCTCCAACGTTTCTAATTTCCGTTTTCTTTTCTGAAGCATTTTCATTTGGCTTCTTAATTGCTGAATTTGAGATATTAGAGATCGCTTAGAAATGGCCCATCTTTTCGATCGCTGAACCGAAACTTTGCGATTTCTACTTTTTTCCTGGATTGCAGTTTGGAGATCTTTCTCCAGTGTTGAAACTTTTTTCATTAAATTATCATTACAAATTTTCAGATACTTGCAGCTAGGGCATTCTGTCGTCTCTACGTTGCTACTGATTTCACAGTTCGTACCAGCGTCAGTTTCACCTTCAGCATCCAGATTAATTTTCTTTGGGCTCAGTTCACTCAATCGTTCCAAAGCACTTCGAACAATTTTTCTTTTCCGGTGTCTCTGGGTCCTCGGTGTTTCTTCAGAAATTAAAGAAGGTAAATTTATACTGGGAACAGCATCCAATTTGAGTACCTTTCGCAAAAGCAATCCAAGTAATCGATTTTTCATATCATCTTCGTAATCACAACTCTAGAAATGTTCGCTACAAATTCTGGCGTACTTAACATTAATAGAGTCCAATCTGCGGCACCTGTTCATCCATTCTTTTACGAGCACAGGATTGGTCCGAGGAAAAGCATGAAACACAATATCTTGTCCTTTTCGGTTTCTGTGCGTATTCCAACACGTTGCAACAGCACACGAAGCCATTTTAACAAAAGAAGGCTCACCAACTTACGTAGGTGAACTATTTATGTAACACATACAATAGATACATCTTAAAGTAAACATTCGCGCGATCTATTTGTATCTCTCTCTATGTATTACAGTATATACACTAATAAATACTCGTGTATTGCAAATGATAAAACAATCTAGTACGATGAAACATAACACGCTAGAAAACTGCTCGCAACGACAGCCCTGCAGCACGGGAGGGAGAACTCCAAGCAGCACAGTGACGTCACAAGTGGTCCCCCAACCTCTTCCCCGAGGACCGTGTCGGCATTCGGTTTGTCAAATCGATGAACCAGCTCTTCTCTCTTTTATAGCCCTGTTAACAACAGCTGCTCTGGAACATTTCACGAATGCGGCGGTTTCGGTGATACTCACTCCATGGTTCTGAGCTCCTACAGTCATCCCACGTTGAAAGTCCGTCAAATCGCATTTTTTACCCATCTCGTCACCCAAATATCACGCGTACTACTGTCGCGAGCACTGTGCTTTCCCTTTTTATACTAGCCTCGCCCTCTGGCGGCAACAGCGTGCAGCCATAGCTCATTTGCTTCAAACTGTCAGGTGGTTATAATAAAGTGGCCACTCGGTGTATACATATAAAAATACTCAACCTTCCCAGGCAGAGAGAGAAATAACTAATTTTTTGGGGGAGCAATTTTTCTATTCAGATTTAGCATTGCAGAGCAATTGAGTAATTACACAAAGCACTTTTCCAACTTACTTTTATTTAAATCAATAATTTATTATAAAAAAATTACTAGCTCATCTTTCAATATCTATCGATAATACTGTAATCAGTAACACAGTAAAATCTAAAAATATTTTAGTAGATATGGAAAATCATAGACTGCTGTCTGACTTAGACCACATCATCACTGCTAAGTGGGGCTACATGAGGAAGCTTTTTCTAGCTGAAAGCAAACACGATTAAGTTATGAATAGAATTTTATTTTATTTTTAATGCGTAAGCAAAATCGTATACAATGACTCATTAGTGGACAAAATCCACGTAATGATTGTGGGATCTGGGTATGATTCCCTTCCACAACTTCAAAACAGGGTCAATAACATGTGTATGCTACGTGAAAAAATCCCAGTAAGAAAAAGGAAGGTACCTTGCAATCGGGAGGAAAAGATCACAGGTTGAACATTTTTGTCTTTTTAGGCCTAAGTCATATATACTTGGGGCTGCACTGTGACCATCCCTGTGAAAAGCTAAACTTAAAGAGTACCACAATGCTAAACTTGATACAAGGTATACTGTTCAAACCCATGAAGATGGAATTTTAAAATATATACATAAAAAATGGCAGCAATCAGTATGAAAATATCACCAGCGTGTAGCAAATGATGCACTGAATAAAATATGACAAAAAAGAGCGTTGGAGATAGGCCCAGAAATATGCATAGGCAGCAGTTTAGCATTACAGACAATAGCGTTTTGCCATACCCTACTTTTTTTTTAAATAGAGATATTAATGGAAATTTCCATATTAAATTTTAAATCAAGGTTTTGTAATTCAAATATGAGTTTGATGTGAGAAGATGGAATTGTAAAATATACATAAAAAATGACATATAACCTTTCATCGCTAACTATTTTTGCATCGCAAAGCTTGAAGCGATACTGCATATTTCCCCCGTTCCATTGTCAATCGTGCAAGTTTCAGAAATTCTGTTGTTACTGTAATTTGTCATAGCAGATTCTCTTGCTGCCAAGAACAAACATCTTACCTTAATGATTGGGTGTTTTGTAATCCCTGTCAGGCACTACTTATGCTACACAAAGAGCTAAATATGCCAGATGGGGTTACACATGTTTGTAACCAGGGCCGTATTTGGATTGGGGGGGCTACAGCCGGAGGTGAATTTTCCCACTGATCTGTGCAATTATGACTGCAAAATACATTATTATTTTGCAGTACTATATTTATAACCAAAAATTGAGATGTCTTGTGGTATGCAGTTTGATATTTCTTGATGTTTATTTGAGAAATGCTGTAGCTTGTCACCTCAGCCAAACACCTGTAGTTTGTTTCCTTTCCATTGCTAGCAAAATTCCAATACTGGTGGGAGGGGGAGGGAGCAGGAGCATAGACAGGAATCTTTCCTGGGGGGGGGGGCAGAGATACAAGTTCAGGTTTGAACATAAGATGCCACCTCTGTCATGATTACATTCGTTTTAAAATTTCATAAATAATAAATAATAAACAATAATAAAAATAAAGGCACTTTTTAAAGATTTTATCAAAATAAAATACCAAAATTAGATTTTTGAATCATCTAAAAATTGCTAACAAAATATCAATATATAAAAGAAAAATAATGAGTAGCCAAGGGGGGGTCCGGGCCCTGTTTATAACAAGGAGTTTCTACCCCCGGGTCCATCTGTTTAGCATGACTTCTGAGCCACGACTGATCTTCAGTGGTCAGCCGGACTTAAACCAGCGTTTGTGCCAAGTCTCAAGTTAAGCACACTAACATTGGGCCACCATGACCCTTTGCCTTTAAGAGATGGTGAGTGGTTAACTGGTTATGGTAAGTGAAATGCAAGCTATGAAATGGATGGATGGATTTATCTATTTCAGCAGACTAGTGAAAATTGGAATCAGGAGCAATAAGGCCCTAACATAACATTGAATTGTTGCTATACATCAATGTAAAGCCAACTAGGTGGAACTGTGCAATTGTTGAGTTGTCCTGGCTCCCCCCCTTTTTTTTCCAGCATTAAAAAGAAGACAATCCAATTACTTTTGCAGCGTGTTAATAAAAACGCCAAATATGTATACATAATAATAAGCATTAGGTAATTTCAAAACCTTATTTTACCTTGGACTTCAATGTCAAATCAAGATGGCTGATGTCATATTTGGTATATCTTAACTGTCCCATGTTGTCAGTTTGTCACTAAATGAATTGAAATAAATCCCATAGGACATGCATCATGAAAGGGTGAATCAGTGAAAATTTTAACTTGAATGTACCATTCAGGACTCTACCATGTTGCCATTCTGATTGAATATTGGCAGTGAAGTATTACGCTGCACCCACCCTCCATCAGTGCTAAATAAATAAGGCAAAAGGGTAAACCTTCCGAAAGTGGCCCAAAAGTAGTTTCTGAAGCAACGATAGATGGCGACACGTTAGCGCTTAATCCTGAAGCGTAGCGTAACGTTGTGAAATGGGCAAAGGAAGTTAATAATAACGATTTTAGGTGGCCCTTAAAAGGGCCTTTATGAATGTACATTCTGGCATATGTGTAAATATTTATTACGACGGAAGAGTGAGTTTTCCTCATGAATCTTAAACTGTCTACCTAGCAGAATAAAAGCCAGAAAAACTTTATCTGCCAGGGAAGAACTGCCTGATCGCACGAATCAGGACTTCAAAGCAGTGTTCTGAGGAAATTCGGCAATTCCGTCGGAATAAATATTTCACAATATGGTCTGCCAAGTACATTTTGTGGTTCCCCTGTGTTAACTTATGCTTAAGGGGATGCCAATTGCTCTCTACTCCTTGTGTGTGTGCCTCTGTGATGGGATCAACAAAGTTGAGGGAGTGGTTGACTGTGAAATGTGCGTAGCCAGAGGTTTGGAGATTTTGATATGCAGCCCACTGGTCCGTCATAATTGTTGTTCCTGGCTCTACGTGTTTCATGATAAGGGGCAGCAATGTGTCTGCCGACCGGTTGTTATCAGGGCAGATTTCGACCCTGAAATGCTTGGTATCTCGTTCAAAGATTCCAAGAATCCATGTGCCCTCGACAAGATGACCGCAGTTGTACTCCTTTTCCCCACTTTGGCTTCATCCACTTCGACGATGATTCCAGCACCACCAAGCCTTCCTTCATCACATTGCGAGGCTACCGTAAACTCTGAGACTAGATGTCTGCAATACGAATACCAGTCGCTAACTGTCTCAGTGGATGTGGTAACATTACCATGTGATGCTTCCTCAGTCGCCTCATCGTAAAACAATCCTTTGGCGAAACAATACGTCAGAATCGTCACTATAGCCATAGGAATGTGAGCATAAAAAAAACCACGTACCAAGTGTACGAGAAGAGTACTCGTCATTCCCTGAAGCGTGCTTCTTCAGACACCTGAATTGTCCTAAACGATGAGACACATCGACACGTAGAGCCATGACATGCCCCTCAGAACATCTTTTGGAGGTTACAACCACTGCATATAAAGCCACCAACTAAAGATGAATTCAAAGAAATCGCTGATATGTTTTACAAGAAATTGGGATTCCCCAACTAAGTTCTATCGATGGAAAGCACATCCGAATACTTCGCCCTCAATGGTCAGGCTCCATGTTCTTTAATTATAAAAGCTACTTTTCAATAGTTCTGCCGGCTGTCAGTGATGCACACTGTAAATTTATTTTCATTGAGGTTGGAGCCTATGGAAAACAAAGTGATGAGGGCACTTTTAGAAAGTCTGCCATGTATGACAGAATGAAAAAGGGTGTGCTTAACATTCCTGAAGATTAACTTCCTACTAAGTACTGACATCCAAGCCCCCTATGTGTTCATAGGTGATGAAGCCTTATGCTAAGAAAACTTTATCAATCCTAGAAGTTAAAAAAAAAAAAAAAAAAAAAAGAAAAAAAAGTTAAAATCACAGGAAATCTCCACAAATAAAGCTTGCTTCTATAAAAACACAACACGGTTTTTAAAGATACGAGAGAGACGACTGCGTACTTTCACACTCTGTTGGGGAAAGTGGGTCAATGGATGGGAAGAGTGGCCTTGGAGGAACCAATCACAACATAAGTTTGAAAATGCTTGGTGATGATCGAGGCTTGAAAAACAAACCAGTCTGATATCATAGCTGTGTTGATGATCGCAGCGAGCAGCGCAGATAGCATTGCTGCTCCACGATGAATGAGCCTGTAAATAAAGATTTATGGTTGTTTTGTTTGATCATCGCCAGGCATCCATGTGCATAGCTCGGCGATGTGCCAGCAGCGACGCTGCAGCACAAATGTACCCTTACCCAGGCAAAATAATCCCCTTCAGCATTGACACATAATTGCCATCTGTCTGGCAAAACCATGATCACGGAACGAAAAAGTCTTTTGGCTGGGACCTGAAGAAGTCAACTGCACGTTGAACCTTGTTGTCTGTGATGAACTGTTTCCTGGACAAAAAGTGATCCAGGTGACGAAACAGATGATCGTCTGCGAGACAAGTCCGGGTAATAGGCAGGATGCGGCAGTGATTCATAGCCCAAGGCCCTTAGTGCCAACATTTGTTGTGCGACATGAGGAGCAGAACAAACACGTCTGTTGACCAAAGCCGGTTGTTACTGCAGCAATTTGTGCAGTGCATCTGGTGTAACTTAGCACAATAACAGCTTGCAGTGATGGTTTGACCTCTTGCCAAGAAGCTCCGATGAATTATCCCGGCTGTGAACCACCAGATAAGGAGCATCATTGTCTTGGTGTGATAAAAATAAAGACTCAAGTAATGTGTACCACCACAATCCCACATGAGACTGCAATTAATTATGGTGATGAAATACTACATGCAGTGCCTTGTGAGAAGATTTATGAAGAAAATTCTAGCGTATCTGCAAGTGCTGTTACGTCTGAAACCCTTTCCGTCATCCCAGATAACAGTTCCAAGGAAGAAAGGATTCCTGATATCGCCAGATGAGATGGCAACTGCCAACATCATTCTAGATACAAAAGATGCCACACCTTCTGGGGCCCAAAACCACTGCCCAAAAGGAGAAAACTACAAAAAGCAGCAGGCATAAGACTGAGTTTCATACAGAATAGAGAAAAAAATTCCCATGGTTAAAATGTCTGAAAACAGGTGGTAAGGAAATGTTAGTTTGCACATTATGCATAAAAAACCTATTGGCAACTGCAACATATCAAAATTCACCTTGGGTAGCAAAAGGCATTTCAACTGTGCCACTGGACAAAGTGAAAGAACATTCATCCTCAGAAATGCATAATCACGCAATTGAAATAGAGATGGAGCAACACATCGGTGTAGAAGACACTGAGCAGGTCAAAGATTTGCATTTGCGCAAGTCTGTTGAATATGCTATGAAATGCTTATTTTTTTTAATTCAGCATAATATTCTCCACACAATGGTTTTTAAACCATTTCTGCATAGATGAACTGCAATCCACTGTGCTTGCACATCTCAAGAGAGTAAAGAATGCATCATACAGCAGTTACTGGACAGTTTCAGAATTTTTCAGTTCTATGGCAACTGTTCAGAAAAATGAGATTTTAAAATCTGTGAATGAAAGTCCCAGCTTTTTTTTTGTTTTTTTTTGGGGGGGGGGAGTTTAACGACCATTGTGAACAACACAATGGGCTATAAGCAGTCGCCCGTCCCTAATTTAGGGTCACTGATTCCAGGGTAGGGAGAGAGCCAGTGCCGTAAGACAAACACAGCATCCATGCCTCACCAGGATTCGAACCCGGACCCCTTTCGGACGAATGATCAGAAGCCATCGCTTTAGACCACAGCGCCACTGGTGCGGCTCCCCATTTTCCCATAATGACTGATGAAACAACAGACATCAGCAATAGAAAACATCTAGCTGCTGCAGGTAAATATATGAGAAATGGAGAACCAGCAACTGTATTTCTTAAAGACAAACAAATCCCAAATGGCAAAACTGAAACCATATTTGCAGCACTATTGGAGGAAGTTCAAAACTGTGGTGGTTTCCAGAAATTAACTGGATTTAGTAGTGATAGTGCAAATGCCATGATTGGTTGCAAAGATGGTGTTGCTGCTAGAGTTAAAAGAGAAAATGCACAAATAATTTTAATTCACTACCATAATCATCGTCTGGCCCCTGCAGCTAAAGACAGTCTTCAAAATAGCCCCTTTCTTCAAGTGGATGAGAATTTAATCAGTTTATTTTAATACTAGTACAGCACAGTCAATAGTACTAGCTTGTCGGAAGTGCAGAAGCTGTTGTCAAAGGGTGAGGGTACAAACATAAAAGGGGCTGCTCCTACAAGATGGCTCTCACATAGAAATGCTGCCAATTCAGTTCGAATTAATATGGAGAGCATATACTAATAGACTTGGAAAATGCAGTAGCAAGTGGAAGGTCAAAAGTAGTACCAGGTATCCCACTGCAGAAGGCCTTTTGAAAATTATCAAAACACAAATTTTTCCAAATGGTCCTTTTTTTTTTTTTTTTTGTGGTGTGTTATCTGCCATTTCTAAGCTGAGTTTAGCTTTTAAGAAAAGCGACATAAGCTTGCATGGAAGGTCCAGTGACAACTACTTTAGATATGATGAAAAGACTGAAACAAAAACCTGGTGGGCTATATTGTCGAGATATGGCTAATAGTGCCAGAAAAACGGGAATTTGTGTAACATTTGATAATGATCAGGATTTTATTAGGAATACTACAGTATTCATTGTTTACAGAGAACATTACCAAAAAGCTAGAAAATATTCCAGTGATAACTTATCTTAGTGTTTTGGACTTATCGCAAGCAAAGGCACCATCACTTTCTTTTTATGGGCTGGCAGAGTTAGCAGGATTTTACAACATAGATGAAGAAGAACTTTTAGCAGAATGGGACTCATTCAAATCAGTATTCTACTCTAAAAATGATCAGAATCTTCCAGTATCATGTCTGTGCAAAGTGTTAAAGCAATATCAACCAATAATTGGTCAGGGTTTTCCCAATATCCAAAAACTACTGGGCATTGCTTGCACTTTGCCAATGTCCACTTCTGAAATCAAACGCATATTTTCACAGATTAAAATCATTTTGACTGATCACAGAAATTGGCTGAAGGTGGAAAATGTAGACAACTTGTTGGCCATCAAATTGAATGGTGAAGTTTGTTTCTGTGAAGCAGCAAAACCCTGAATAATTCAAAAGAAAAGGTTACTTCCATAGCTTTTCTCTGGGTAGCCACACTTTTATGAAGCTACACATAAATTCCTGTGGTTAAAATGTCTAAAAACAGATAGTAAGGGAGTACCTCTTAAGATAAAAAGAACACTTCATACAACAGTTTCAGAATTTCTCACTCCTAGGGTAGCTGTTCAGAAGACTGCAATCAAATTGAATGGTGAAAGACTTTTTGTTAAGCAGCAAAACAATGAACTGTTCAAAAGAAATCATTAAATTCATGGTTTCATTTGGGTTACCACAGTGAGTTCAACTCAAGTTAGAAAATAAGGGCAATTTGTTGGCTATCAAATTAAATGGTGAAGTTTCCTACCTGTTTGAAGCAGCAAAACATTGGATGGAAGCAAATGAAATATTTTATTTCAACCGTTCGGTTCAAATAAGTTATTTTCAATAAATTTTATTGTATGATTTCATGTACTTAATAATCCATTGATTAAAAGTATGGTAAGGAGCATTTTCCTTTCTTACTTTTTATCCATGAATAAGCAACTAAAAAAGTTGTTACGTTCTTTTGGTAATGAAAATGTAGATGATCTAATTCTGCAACTACTGAGTACGTGAATATTGTTAAATTTAAATCATTTTAAATTTATATTCTTTGGTTTTCCTACAAAAATATATTTAAATTAAAAAGCAAAACAAAAAGACTTACAAAAATCACAGAGAGCCCATTGAAATATTCTTACCTCACCATTGTATGTGCTGGTTATTTTGTTTAGAATGAAAATAGTGTTGGATTTTTATTTTGGAGGCGGGTAGTGGTGTCTAAAACTATATACCTTATACATACATTAAGTGCCCTTGTTTGATAAATATGTGCCCCTTTTTTTATTTTAGATATAACCTTTTGTAGGCATGAAGTGCCCCTTTGTGATACAAAAGTGCCCTTTTGAGATCTTGCGACGTTTTGCTTGCCTAACATGTCTTTTTTTTTTTTCTTTTTTTTTTTTTTTGATACAAATGTTCCTTTTTTCAGAAAATTACCCTGCCCTTTTCAGTTTCTAGGATGAACACTATATATGATACTAATAAAAAGTGCGTTATTATTTATATAATTTTCAATAAAGTTATGTTCTTATGCAGTTTTTGAAATGTTCTGTTTACTTTTTACGTGATGTGTTGTTCTGACCGAATTACATTTTATTTTATTTGCAGCAACGAAGGCTAGTGCTTTACGAGGTCGAATTATTAAATACAAAATTCAGCGAAAGCATCGAGTTTTCTTGTGACTCTAATCCAGTTTTTAGAGAGATTCAGAAAATGGGGTTACTGAAAATATGAAAATTTCCTGATAATAGGACAAAGACGTAGCTTAGGACAACTATCTACCACACCAACTGATGCCTATAATCTGGTAAGTGAAGTTCACATAGATTGGATATCTTCTACTTGTATTCTTATATTAGGTGTGATCAAATAGAAACTGTTCAAGGGGCTTTATTAAGATGAACAAAAAGGTGTATCAGCTGGTGTGGCAGAATTAAACAAAGCAATATATAATGAAGCAAGAATGCACCTCGTGGGACGATGGCTTCTGTACCCCATAGCGAGGAGATGGTTCTGGATGGTGTGGCTGCTTACACGTTTTTGTGTTAAATTGCCAAGGGATTTCTTGCACTGTGGCCCGTCTATCCGCTGTTACAATGCGAGCTAACCGACAATGACCCCGCGCATCCACACGCCGTTGTCCACGGCAGTTGGCCCTTGCAGGGATGGTTTTACCAGATTTGACGTACTCATGGTGCACCCGTGACACAGTGGCTCGTGAAAATCCCAGTGCCTGCACGACTTCCGAGATGGAGTGACCTATTCGTCGGACCCCGACAATTTGCCCACGATCAAATGCGCTTCGATCCTTTGTCTTACCCATACTGCGTCTGACTCTTACTGATTCCCGTTGTATCACTCCTTATATTGTCGGATCGCTGCATAAGTCATGTCGTTTACGTTTACAGGGCCACCCACAGCGCTACATTTGCATAATGCCAGCTGTCTGTAATTCAATTGCTCTGATTCAAACCAAGATGGATCCAGGTTTGAATCCTGGGTGAGGTATAAACAGTGTTTTATGGCACAAGCTCTCTCCTTTCTGTGGGATCCTAAATTAAGGACGAGCAACTGCCTATAGCTAACACTCAGTTGCTCATAGTGATAGTGAAACTCCCTTCAAAACAAACATCTTGGTAGTTGATGTAGCTTTGTCAAGGACAACTCAGTTTACCACACCTGTAAGCAGTTTTTATATTAGTTATTAATGACATCATGGCACCTTCAAGTATTAGTCACAGCGAGGAGGGTAAAAAAGACTAAAATGAGGGTGTGTACACCTCCTGAAATTTAAGAATTCTTTAAATGCCCCCCCCCCTTTTTTTTTTTTGCTGTTTCTGCTGCCAAACTCAAGGGAAAGTCCTTAAATTTTGAATTCTAGAGAAAATGTATATTTCTGGAAATTATGGTGTGATGGATGTCAATCAAGCTCAAGCTTGTGTTCTGAGATAGCTGTAAATGGAGACTTTTAATACATTAACAGTAAGTAAAATCTACGTAGTTCCATCAGTTAAATGCTAATCTGGCTTATGGAGCAGAATCTCTGAGAATAGCATAGTAATATATGATAAATTATTGTACTTTGAAATTTTTTGATGTCAATTGTGGGCAGGAAGTAAACTTTTCCTATATTTTTATCTTGAAATGTGTAATTTGTCTTCATCTGCTGGAATCTATTTTGTGTTCACCTTTCCCTGTTGTCATGCACTTGACCCTCTACTGGCTGGGTGAACAGCTTGTGTGATTAGATAAACTTTGTCGCATGCATCAACATTGCTTCAGTGAATACCCAAACACTTGGGGATAATTTATGGGATGTGTGTGTGTGTGTGGGGGGGAGAGAGAGAGTGTGAGTTTGTTTGTTTGGCCCTTAAAAGTGCTTAAGAACTTATTTTTTATTTCCATTTTGAAGGCCTTTAAAAGTCCTTAAAAAGTGCTTATTTTTTAAAACAAGTGCTTCCCCCCTATCTTGTTTTTGCACTGCAGTAATGGGCATCGCAACCCTGCCCCCCCCTTTTTATTTGTGTGTCTGTAAATATGCTAACCTGTTCACCAGGGAAGCTTTCTTCGAGCTCATTGAAGGGAGATAATCCCCTGGAATGTTCTTAGAAATGATCTCCCTTCAACACTCCCCCCACTTTTCTCATTGTAGCCTGCATGACCTTACTAGTGGGATCTACATCTGTGATGTGTGTCTTTTTAGGGGTCAAAGCAAAAGTCAAAGGTGGAGTTGGGGGGGGGGGTTGTCTCATGTGTTCTGATCTATCTAGTGTCTGCTGCTCTGCTCAACTCACCTTGCTTCATTGTCGCTGTGTCTCCTGCTTGTCCTTTTTTTTTTCAGCATGTATTTAATTTTGTTCTTTGTGGGCAAAGTAGTTTATATTTGGGGCAAATGCCTGGTAAATGGCCACTAGCGCTGTTCAATCCCCTTCATATGTATATATATATATTTCTGTTGTATAATCCATAGATTATTTATTAAAAAGTTATAAATTTAGGTACTGCAGACACTGATAAAGAAAGAAAAGGGGGAGGGTGCAGCGTTTTAAAAAGTCAGTGAGGTAATTGTCAGGAGAGGTGGTGTCATTGGGGAAGTACCAAAAATGTGGTAACAGAAAAAAATGTAACAGTGAGAAGACCGCAGAGAAATTGTAAGAATATATATATATATATATATATATTTTTTTTTATTTAGAAGCATTTTGACAGAAAATATGACGCAAGAAAGGCGTTACTTATTTGCACGTAGAAAACATTTTCATGTGCTGCACTTAATGCAAACTCTGTTCTTTATTTTATTAGGGGTATGCAAAAGTTTCTGCCGCCCCCACTAGGGGGCACTGTAGGGGTCTAACCGACCGGCGACCCATGCTGTCAGTTCATACATGAAGCCAAGCATGGCAGTCGATAAAGTTGATTTGTGTCACTGTTTGTTATTCATGTTTAATTTAGGGAAAAGTGCAAGTGAAGCACATGGTTCAATATGTCAGGCATATGGCGAAATGGTTATGGGTGAGTGGATGTGTTGAGAATGGTTTGCCTGGTTTAAGGAAGGTGATCTAAGCTTGGAAGATAAGCCACGTGCAGGTAGACCAGGAACTCGCAGACGAGGAGCTGGAATTGCTGTTGCAAGAGGAGGCCACACAATCTACCACAAAAAAAAAAAAAAAAAAAAAAAATGGAAGCTGGCGAAATGTTTAAATGGGGCTTAATCGGCAGTGGTATGGCATCTACAGGCCTTGGGGAAGATCCAGAAGATTAGTAAATGGGTTCCATATAGTTTAATGGAGCGTAAGATTGGTCAACGATTGGGCATCTCTGTATGTCATTGCTGAAGAGGTTTCAAGAGAAGAATTACTTGTGAAAAGTTGTCACTGGGGATGAAAATAATGGGTCTATTGGGACAACCCCGTACACAAGCGATCCTGGGTCAACTCAGGTCTGCCATCTATACCCACTGCAAAACAGGATATCCACGAGAAAAAAATGATGTTGTGTGTGTGTGTGGTGGGATATGCATGGTGTGCTGTACTTCGAACTGTTAAAACTGAATGCCACAAAAATGCCAATGAACAGGTAAGAGACACTGCCCAGTCATCCTGTTACATGATAATGCCAGACCCACATGTTGGTGCCATCACGAAATCAACACTTGAACAGTTACACCAGGAGGTTTTACCGCACCCAACTTACTCCCAGACATTGTACCCTCAAACTTTCATCTGTTTCACTCTACGCAACGTGCCTTAGCTCAACAGCAGTTGACCACAGTTCCTAAGGTGGAAAATCTAGTCATTGCGCACTTTAGCTTAAAAACCAGTCCTTCTATCACAGGGACATTCATTTGTTGCCTGAGAAATGGCGAAAGGTCATTGATGCTAAAGGCCAATATTTTATTGAATAAATGTGCACTGGTTTCCTGATTATTCCTGTTTTTCTCCTTAAAATGGTGGAAACTTTTGCATACCCCTAATGCATAAAAATTACATAACGTGTTTCTCAAGTTCTGAATTTGAGCTACAAATCCTAGCGAGCCTTAAGACTTGTGAAATAAACACGTTTTCAATTACCTTACAAGAAATATTACTCCACCACATCCCATACTTGATAATTTCAAAATTAAGAGTTTTCTTTTATCAAAAAGGCTAATAACAGGGTTACCTGAATTAAGATTAATAGCTAAATCTAAAAAGTCAAGAACCTGGTTACTTGCATTAGTTTTATTTAGTTAAAGGCAACTAGGATGTATAGCAGAAAAATCATTTTCAAGGCTTCCTGAATTATTTAAGCAAAGAAGGTCATCAATGTACCTGTAAGTATGTAAGTGTCTATCCTGATTGGAAGACTTTGACTTCATGAACTAATATTCTTTAAAAAACAAAAACAAATTGCATACACTAGTGGAATGTGAGCAGCCCCATAGGGATTCCATTAACCTCTTTGTAGAACTTATTGTTGAAGAGGACAAACAAGTATGGGATGTGGTAGAGTAATATTTTTTGTAAGGTAATTGAAAACATGTTTATTTTGCAAGTCGTAAGGCTTGCTAGGATTTGTAGCTTAAATTCAGAACTTGATAAACATGTTAAAGCTCTAATGAATATGTTTATTGATAACCAAGTTCCTAAAAACTTCTTAAAAGTAGCATTAAGGAAAATAGTTCTCAAGTATAGTTAGGATGGCAGACTTAATTTAAATACTTGGTGACCGAATGAATCTTCTAAATTAAAGCTAAATTTTAAAGGTTTAGATAACTATATGGTCACCCGCACTTTTTGGAACCTAAAATACCTTATTTATTCACTCTCCTATGACTCAGAAAAAAAAAAGTTTAAAATTGGAAATATACCAAAAAAGTGCTTGTAACAAACTCCTACATAAAATAAATAATAAAAATATAAAAAAAAATCAAAAATAGTAATAATTAATAATAATTAAAGGTTTGGGAAGGATTCTGTTATTTAGGTGTTTTTAATACTTTTAAACTTTCTGGGTACAGAGGTATCAAATATTCTGTTCCCAGGGGGAATTTTTTAGCCCCTACTCATCATAGCATTTCCAGATGGTTCGACGGCTATCCACTAGGTGACGCTGCGATGTCATTTCTCTTTTGGATTCTGTAGTTGGGGCAGCTTGTGGTTGGCTCCTGGCCGGAGGCACACATTAAATTGGTTTGGTAAGTTTGAGAATTTTAATTTTTTATTTATTTATTTTTTGCATTTTTGGGGTTTTCCTCTATCTCCTTAAGAGGTTTGAAATTCGGTGCAGTGGTTTTTAAAAGTTTTTCTGGTCATCCTTAGATACGCGAGCGGGCTTCTTTTTCTTTGTTCAAGTAACCACATTTTTTTGTTTGAAGTAGCACTCCTGCTCTTTAGGCTTATGCCTGTCTTCCAATCTTAAGACTAATTTGAACAATAATTTGTAAATAGGTAAACTTTTTTCAAGCAATGTTCTACATAATTTTTTCAATTAATGGTTGTTCTATCTAGTTTTGTGGTGTAATGGATGTTTGTAATTCTTTTGTAATGTCTTCAGCATGAATCCTTTTGAACTGGTCATTGTTGTGTGTGTGTGTGTGTGTGTGTGTCGGGCAATGGTTATTTGGTTTGCTAGGAATGGTTTTTGTCCAGTTTTTGATAGTTGCTTAAATCCTTAATTTATTAATTTTTTCCTTTATTGCAAAACGAATAAGCAGAAACTCCCATTTTCTGGTTTATGGAGAAGTGTGAGCGATTTTATTCGTGATTTTTCTCCAGACGAAGCCATGGTTTTTTCTCCAGGTTGAAACTTTGATTTTTTGCTTGTTCGCTTCCACGTTTGTTTTGCAAGTTTTGACTTATTTTTAATTTTTTTTAGCTTGCTTATTTCTTGTTTTCTCTCTCTCTCTCTCTCTCTCTCTCTCTCTCTCTCTCTCTCTCTCTCTCTCTCTCTCTCTCTCTCTCTCTCTCTCTCTCTCTCTCTCTCTATATATATATATATATATATATATATATATATATATATCATTGTCAACCATTATCAATCCACTGCTGGATGAAGGTCTGCCCAAGTTTCTTCCACAGTGGTCTTCTTTCTTGAGCCAGTTTTCTCTGTGTCACTCACACATGCTTTCAGATTTGATCCACCCATCTTCCATGTGGTCTTCTGGGTCTTTTCCTGTCCCTTGGAATCCAGTCTAAAACTTCAGTTGTCCATCAGTGTTCTGTTCTTCTGGCAATGTATTCTGATCATGTCTCCTCATAGGAAAAGGCCCAGGATGGAAAGAATAAAGGTTAAAAGGCTCCCTGAAGATCATCAGCATTATTCTGACGTACCCAGAGAACGACTGAAGGAGCTGAAGTTGTGAGAGGGATGTGGAAAAGAAGTGGGGATGTTTTAAGAACTGTATTGTCACTGCTGCTGAAGAGGTCTGTGGTACCACAATAGTGGGTAACAATAGAGGTGATGCTTGGTGAAGTAGTGACATTGAAGAGGCAGTAAAGAGAAAGAAGGAAGCCTATTTGGGGATGTTGCAAGGTAGTTTCTGTGGATGAATATCATTGTAAGAAGCGTGGAGCTGCTAAACTGGTTCACCAGAGTAAGGCAAAAGATAGGAAGGAGAAGGTGGAAAGACATGAATTGGCATTTTTGGAAAAACAAAGAAAAACAAAGTTGTAAGGTATGTGAAGAATAGGATAGGGGAAATGATATGGGAGTCCATTGAGTTAAGTGAAAGATGGGGTGAATATTTCCATGAGTTATTAGATCAGGAAAGCAAAGATGATTCTGAGGTAGAAGCAAATGATGTCACAGTGAAGGATTGAAGCACAGGTGGGTTCTCAAGAGAAGTGGGTAAAGCTCTAAAATCTCTTCAGAATGGTAAGGCACTGGGTGTTGATGGCAGAACTGCTGAGATGTTGCAATATGGTGGTGACTGTAATTGACTGGTTAACTGAAATTTGCCAGTTGTGCTGTGAGTTAGGAATGGTCCCTTGGGATTGGAAGGATGCTATCATTGTTCCCTTGTATGAGGTCCAATAAAAAAAAATAAAAAAAAATTCAGAGACTAGGCCGATATACACTTGCGTGCAAAAATTAAGGACGAGATGGTTTTTTGAATGTAATGTCGTGCAGAAGTGCTCCACATCGACTCAAATCATACCATAAGATCCCCAAGATGTAAGAATATAAGACAAGTGAGCAAAACTGTCCAAACAAGGAATCCAAAGGATACAAAGGCACTTTATTGAAAAGGTAGCTTCCAGCTCAACTGGACAAAAGACAGAAACGTCCATGTGACAGGCGGCTGCCAAGAAAAATCCAATCTTTAGTAGGAGATATGATCACCCCTGAGTGTGTTGCAGGATTTACAACGTCTGTCCATGCTGAGGACGAGGTTGTCAAGGAGCTGTTGAGGCATCGCGGCCCATTCCTCTTGTAGCACCAATCGCAGCTGCGGAATCGTTGCTGGCGGCTGGTGACGTGCTGCCAAGCGTCTCCCGAGAAGGTCCGACACGTGTTTGATTGAATTTAGGTCCAGAGACCTTGCGGGCCAATCCATGCGTTGAATATCTTCACTCTCCAACAGCTCTGCGACAGCCACTGTACGATGAGGTGTAGTGTCGTCCATGAAGGGGAACTCAGGACTCGCAGCACCTCTAAACAGATGCACGTGAGGCAGGAGCAGCTCGGTACAATAGCGGACACCAGAGACTGAACCTCCTTGGAAGATGTGGAGGTCAGTACAGCTACCAAGCACGATACCGCCCCCAAACGAGAACTCCGCCATCAGCAAACTGGTCTCTTTCGATGATGTTGGAGGTGTGATTGCGTGTTCCCTGCTTTCTCCAGATGGGTATATGTCCAGAATCGCTCATCATACTAAATCGGCTCTCATCCGTAAAGAGAACTCAACCCCATTGCTGATGTGTCTAGTTCTTGTGTTCCTGGCACCACAGAAACCGCCGTCTCCGATGAGCAGGCGTTAATGGCACACACCGTACTGGTCGTCGTGCAAATAGACCACCTTTGTGCAGCCTCCTGACCACGGTAAAACACGATAACGGACATCCAGTTGTCTTTTGCATGTGCCTTGCGATTTCTACTGCTGTCTGTCTCTTCTCACCTGTAGGACAATATACCGGTCGTCTGCCGCCGTGGTTGCTCGTGGAGGACCACTGCTGAACTCCTCGGACAGCTGTTCCAGTCATTTGAAATGCTCTCCATGCTCGTGAAACGATGCTGTGAGCAATCCGGAACTCCTCGGCCACACTAGTTACACTTCGACCTTCTTCCATCTTCCCAATGACGCGAACTCGAGTAAAGTCATCCAGATGTCGTCTACTGGATTGCCTTTTGGCCATATCACATTGGTGGCAGCAACTCGACGGCATTCAAACCTATGTACACCGTGCAATAGCTTTCACCAAACTGCTGAGCTTACTCCGCCCGTGTGCTTTATACCCTTCCAACATCACCCCCCCCCATGTCATGCTGCATATATGCGCATGCCCTACTATACTGGACCCTAGCCTATCTTCTCAGTGGTCTTTCGGTCCGTTCTGCCTGCTCATACAGCTGTTATGCTAATTTCTCCTCTTCGTTCTTAATTTTTGCACACCAGTGTATAACAAAGTACTTACGTATCTTATGTCTGGCTATGAACTCCCTCAGAGTAGTCTCCTTGGGCAGCGATATACCGTTGCCAGCGTTTTTGCTACTGTTAGAATGCTCCCTGGAAGTCCTGTTTGCAAATCGTGTCGAACACTGTCTGCGATTCGAGCTGGATCTCGTCCACGGTTTCAAAACAGTGGCCCTTGAGCTTCATTTTTGGGAACAGAAAGAAGTTGTAGGGGGCCAAATCCGGCGGGTGGGGTAGGGTAGTCATGCTGTTGTGGCTGCAAAACTGGCGTGTTGCTAATGCTCTGTGAGCTGCTGCATTGTCATGATGGAGCAAGAAATTGCCCCTGCACCACATTTCAGGTTGCTTGCGGCTCATGTCCTCCCTAGGACTCCGCAGGACATCGCAGTAAAAAAGGGTGGTGACATAGTCTTGTCTAGGCGTGAGAAAACGCATAACTTTTAGATGGCGCCAAGAAAATGCCTTGAAACATTCTTGTCTTGCTCACAAAAAATTGAAAGTTACCTATAAGAAATAGCCAACAATTGTCCTTTAGGGCGGGTGTACTCACGAAACAAGGTCTGAAACCACAGACGCCAGCCAGTCTGGCAAAAGTATTATTTCAATGGTTTTCCAATGTATGTTGTTCGTTAATCCATGTATTTACCAAGGCCACAAGTATTGTTTCTAGCCAGGCGCCTTCAGGTTGCAATAGACGCAGAAAAGCATGAACGAGTTAAGGGGGAAACGACTCGGGCCAAGTCGAGCAGACGTCCGGTGTCAGGTCATATCTCGGGGATCACGGAAGGGTGGGGGGACGCAGAGAGAGGTCAGGTAGCCATCTCTAGGCACGCTCCATGCCAGGGAGCTGTTCTCGTCTCAAGGCAGAGAAGAAAGCAGGGGCCAATGAAAATCGAGGAATACGGATCCTCGGGGGTTGCATCGAAGAAGAGAGTTAGTGGGTCTTGAGTGTTCGCAGGGGCAGGAGGGATTTTAGGAAATGCAGGGGTTCTGGATATGAACCTATGCCGGACAGCGTTCTCGATGAGGTGGTGCTAGGCCTTTGTTAAAAGTGTTAAGGAGATTGGCGTGCACGAAGCGATACAGACTTTAATAGCTCTCGCTAACGCTACAAGGGAAGGACTAGGTTGATTTCAGAGTAAGGGTCCCTGGACTGAATATGGACATTCTAAAGTGCAGAGTCTATGGCAACCAAAGGAGCACGGCCTAGTGAGCAGTCGTGGCGAACCTTAAAGCCATAATAAATTGTTGTGTTTGAAGAAAGATTTATGCCTTGGTGATCTTATGGAATTCTACCCTCTCTCTTGAAAAGCACATTCATTCAACGAAAACTGAGAGAGTGAGTGCTGGGCTATCCTCAACATTTATTGGTGGATAGTTTATCTGTAAAATAACCTTCTCTCTATTGTGCTGTGGGTAATTATCTGAACCACAGGGAAGCAAGGCCGACAACAGTTTATGCTAATTGACAAATGGCCTTCCGCCCCTACACACAACTTTATGAATATTTTGTTTGCTTTCAGCTGACATAAGGTATTCGTAAGTTATGAATACCAAAAATTTAACATTGAGTATATTCAGAATTTTTGCATCACTCGTTTTATATCATCATCATCATCATCATCATCATCATTGTCAACCATTATCAATCCACTGCTGGACGAAGGTCTCCCCAAGTTTCCTCCACAACGGTCTGTCTTGTGCCAGTCTCCTCCATGTCACCCCTGTATACTTTCGAATTTCATCCACCCATCTCCCATGCGGTCTTCTTCTGGGTCTTTTCCTGTCCCTTGGAATCCAATCTAAAATTTCGGCTGTCCATCGATGATCTGTCCTTCTGGCAGTATGTCCAGCCCATTGCCATTTCAGGGATTTAACTCTGATCATGATGTCTTCCACTCTTGTCATTTTTCGGATCCACGAGTTCCTCTTCTTATCTCTCCTGGTTACACCAAGTATGCACCTCTGCATGCTACTTTGAGTTGTCTGCAGCCTTTGTATGTCTCTGTTAGTTAAGGTCCACGTCTCTGCACCATACGTAAGCACTGGAAGGATGCATTGATCAAACACTTTTCTTTTAAGACATAATGGCATATTGCTCTTGAAAATTATGCTGTTTCTTCCAAAAGCTCTCCAGGCAAGTTTTGTACGCCGATTAATTTCTTCATCAATGTGACCCTCACTTGATATCTGCTGTCCAAGATAAACTTACGTGTCTGTTATCTCCAGCTTTTCTCCATCAATCGATAAATCTTCATTTCTTGTAAAAGCATTGAACATCACTTTTGTCTTCTGAAAGTTCATTTTTAATCCCACTTCTTTACTCTTGTCAGCAAGTTCCTGGATCATACTCTGCAGCTCTGATGGGGTAGTTGCAAAAATGACTACGTCATCAGCAAAACGAAGGTGGGTTAGATAATCTCCATTAATCTTTATCACCTTGTTTTCCCAGCTCAGCGACTGAAAAACACCCTCCAATGTGGTATTAAAGAGCTTCGGAGATATGGTGTCACCTTGTCTCACTCCCTTTCCAATTTTTATGTGTGTTGTATTTTCAAACAGCCGAATCTTTGCACTTGCATTTTCATAGATGTTATTAATAATATTAATGTATGCATCTTCAATACCGCAGGTTTTCAGAGCCATTGTAACTGCTGATGGTTTCACCGAATCAAAGGCTTTTTCATAATCGATAAAAGCCATGCACAATGGAAGTTCATATTCCCTCGCTCTTTCAATTAGTTCTCTCAGTACGTGGATATGATCTATTGTGCTGTAGCCACTCCTGAATCCAGCTTGTTCTCTCGGTTGAGCCATGTCCAGTGTTACCTTCAAGCGGTGTGAAAGAACTTTAGTAAAGATTTTATAAACTACTGATAGGAGGCTGATAGGTCTGTAGTTTCCGAGATCCTCAGTGTCACCTTTCTTATGTAGCAGGATCATTGTAGCGGTGTTCCAATCCTCAGGAATCTTTCCTTCATTAAGGCATCGAGTGAAAATTTGAGCGAGTACTGTTTCGATTTCTCCACTTGCTTCTTGTATGATGTCTACAGTAATTCCATGTTCTCCTGGAGCTTTTCCCCGCTTCATGTTCTTGATTGCATGTGCAACTTCTGCTGGAAGGACTGGAAGAACTCTGGTACTGGTATCTTTCATGATGTCTGGAGTGCATGTATCATCCCTTTCATATAATTTGGAGTAGAAATCTTTCACTCTTGTCAAAATTTCGCCTCTATTTCTTGTTACAGAACCATCTTCTTTTCTCAGTGCCATAATCTGTTTTCTTCCCTTACTGAGATGTCCCTTTGCTATCTTTAGGCTTTGGTTGTTTTCAGTTGCTTTCCTCACTAGTTCACAGTTGAATTTCCTTGTGTCTTCAGTGATACTTTTTCGTACTGTCTTGCATACCTCTATATATTCCACTTTGGAAGTCACATCTTCTTTAGTTGTCCTCATCTCTCTTCTTTTTTGCATCAACATTTTCGTTTTTCCTGATAATTTGTTTACATGCAACTTGTTCTTAGACCCAGCTAATTTTGTTGCTGTTTCCATAAGAGCTTTGGTTACTTTTCTGTTAACTTCAGAGATGTCCACTTCTTCCGATGTTAGGCCTTCTAAAGCAGAGAACCTGTTCTTCAGTTCCAACTTGAAGGTATTATGGTGTTTTTTAAGGTTGGTTATGTCAATACATTTTGTTTGTCTTATGAGCTTGCCACGTTCAAGTTTAGTGTTGAGGTGCATCTTACATCTCACCAATCTATGGTCACTACCTGTGTTGAACTTGTTTAGCACACTGCAGTCTTCTATGACGAATTTTTTGTTACACATAATAAAATCAATTTCACTTGTGGAATAACTTTTACGGGTCTTATAGAGGTTATTTTTCATGAAAGTTGGTTGTCAAATTTTCGAACTAAAGCCTAGTTCGTCATCAGGACTATGTCACTGGAGTAGTTGCTGCCACTCAATTGGAAGAGTCCATCCGCAATTATCGTTAATTGTGGTACTTCTTCTTCTTGCTATTTCGATCCCTTCTTCTAGTTTCCTCTTTACTAAGTTTGACTGGTGGGCGATTATTTTCACTGAGTCCCAATTTATGGAGTGTCCACTTGCTTGTATATGTCTGTCTAGCCCTGTTTTGTTCCCAATGTTCTTAATAGCTGCTTGGTGTTCTTTCATTCGGACCTTAATACTTCTCCCTGTTTCTCTTATATAGCTGAGTCTGCAGTTACAGTCGATGCAGTAATTTACTCCTTCCTGCAATTGGATGTCCAATTCTTTCTGCTTTAAAGCTGGCAGGAATTTCTTTATTTTGTTATTAAGATTTGGAGCTAGCCTGATATTATATTTTGCTCCGATCCTTTTCAGTTTCTCAAAAAGTCCCTTGTGGTACGTAATTTTGCGGGTGAATTTGAAGTTGGTTTTATCGTGCTTCTTTTTTGGCACTTGTTTAAATATTTTCTCAACATATGGGGAGGGGTAATTATTTTCTGCCAATATTTCCTTTAATTCTTCTTTGTGAACATCTTTCTGAGTAGCTGAAGAGACCAGGATTTCAATTTTTTCCAAAAATTGTCTCGCCGTATTGTCGTCCCATTTGGATGTCTCCATGTCCATTTCCTGTGTGGCTTTTTCTTGAAGAAGGAGTTCAAGATGAAAAACCCTTCTGCCTCTGCAAACTCAACGAGAGTATTTCCACGCTGGTTTCTGTTGCTGTGACCGAATTTACCTACTGAAGTTTAATTCTGTTGCCGTTGCCCTATTTTTGCATTGAAATCTCCCATAATTATTTTCAAGTGCTGCTTACCTTTATTATTTAGATGACAAATTTCCTCATAAAATTCTTCAATTTCTTCTTCAGGATGACTTGTGGTGGGTGCATAAGTTTGAATAATCTGAGCCTGGTATCTTTTCGAGAGTTGGATAACAAGTCGTGCAGCTCTGTCAGAGGAACTTTCAACTTCTACAACTTTATCCTTCAGTTTCTTGTTTATTATAAATCCAACACCACTAGTTCTGCCAGTATCTGTCCCACGATAGTAGAAGAGATGTCCACTTTTCAGTTCGATGAGATCTTCTCCTTTTCTCCTTACCTCACTTAGCCCCACGATGTCCCACTTGATCCTTTGTAGTTCCTCTTCCAATTCAAGAAGCCTTGAATCAGAAGATAGGGAGCATCCATTGTAAGTAGCCAAGGTCAGCATCAGATGGCAGCCTAGTCCGGTCCTCCGGGGATTCTTAGCACCCTCTGCCTTCATGTCGCACTGGCCGCTGCCTTGGCCAGGTACATTCCAGCTGCCGTAGACTGAGGGCCAAGATTTAAGTTGTGGAATCATTTTGGAGGGGTTTGGCCATAACTCACCACGCTGGCCAAGCGGGGTTGGTGAGTGTGGGATAGAATTTCCTCTAATCCCGATGGTATAGTTTACCGCTATTGGCGGTCGTCAGAGCCCCTTTAGTGGGAACAGGATGCACCACGAGAAGGCGGGGTTGACATTTGTCAAGGAGAGGCTGTGATGTTACGCACCACCTGACCTTACATCCCTCGTTTTATATATATATATATATATATATATATATATATATATATTATATGAGAAGTGTATAAGTTAGAAATGTGTGTAAATGAGGTACTGTATAATTATTCTGTGTTGGTTAATTATTGTTAGTATGCAGATTAGTTTTATATTGTTTAATTTTCCTTTCCTCCCTGCAAAACTGTCAGGTAACAAACCTACTTGTGCAGTGTGTTTGCAAGAACTTAATCCAGAAGAAGTTATCGACAACTATTTGCTGCTGGAGCATCTCATGAAGATGTCTTTTGCTGAAGAAATTTTCTGCACTAACTGTGCTGATAACCTGATGGCTTATAGTTTTTGTATTGAACTGCAATGAGTTTTTGTGCCAAGCATGCATTAATGCTCATGAAAAATTGAAGTATTTAGAAAAGCATGTGTTTAAAACTGTTGACGAAATCAGACAAGAAACCACAGCAAGATCAATTCCAAGTGACCAGTTTTGTTCAGATCATAGCAAAGTAAGTAATAAATTTCTTTTATTTTTATCCTGTTTTCAGAGACTCAAGTCGGTTCGTCCATCCCTCCTGCACCCACCGAATCCATACTCGCCTCACTGTGGCTGGATGTTGTTCCACACGGGCGGCGATGCCTCGGTACGATAAACTGCTATCGCGATAAGCCACTGTTCGTCTTCTGTCGAACTCCGAAATGTGCTGGAATGACTGCTGTATTCTGCGACGAGGCATCAGGAATCTTCCCACGCACAGGTCTGGCAGCACAACACACTTCCACTACTTATACCCAGCCTTCTGTACACCCTTCTTATAGTGCTTCTTGGTGGCTTGCCAGGCGCACATAATTTGCATATGCCCTACAATGCTAATTGTTTGCATATCCTCTCGCGGGCGACGCATGCTGCGAATTTCAGGCCAATCAGATGCTTCCTTCTTAGTGTTGCATTTTGGGTGGCCAGCAGTGTATATTTGATAGGTGCAATGTTTGATGCTATATGTATGTTATGTTGGTAAAGTAAAGTTACCATGTCTAATGCTAAGAGTAACGGCTCAGTGAACGGAGAATGGAAAGAGTTATTCCTCTCAAGAATGACATAACCAATAATAACTCCTGCCCAAGTGAATTGAAAATGTTGTCTGAGTGAATCTCTCCGACAATACAGCAGGCAAAGCATGTTCTGTGGTTCCCCCACTCCTGTCATTCCAAACAAAATTAATGCAGTCCTGGGAATAGAAACATGAAACTTCGATTCATAATGTCTGAAACATTTTTGGGGCTAGGTAAAAACAGTGGCGAGGCAGAGAGGCTGAAAAATAAACAGCTAAATTACTCGCCAGCATGTATATAAATATATATGTTGCCATTCGTTGATGTTTTACTGTATGTATAAATAATTAATATATATATGTGAACTTGAAGAAAATGCTGATTGCCCCAATTTTCCAAGTGTCTTTTTTTTTTCTTTTTTTTTTTTTTGCTGATAGGTGGTGGCAGCTTTGCTCTCAGCCACAGAAACACATCTGGATTTTGGATCATTCCAGATTTTGGACTTTGTACTGTATGGACTTTTGAAACTTTCTGAAAGCAATCTGCAAGGGTTAAAGCAATCTACGGCGCCCACTGCAGTGCCATATTAACTGAAGGTTATAATTAGAATACTGGTCACTTAACTTCAGTAGGCTGCCCGGTGGTGCAGTGGTCTAAGTGATGGCTTCTGATCATTTGTCCAAAAGGGGTCTGGGTTTGAATCTTGGTGAGGCATGGATGTTGTGTTTGTCTTACGGCACTGGCTCTCACCCTTCCCTGGAAACAGTGGCCCTACAGTAGGGACGGGCAACTGCTTATAGCCCATTGAGTTTCTCATGGTGGTCGTTAAACCTCCAATCAAAAAGGAAAAAATTATAACCAGTAGGTTAAGGATCTTAAAAAATTCCTGTAGGTGAGTGGGAAGAGGAAGGGCAAGAGCGCTTAGGAGTGGAGACAGAGTGAGTAGGGAGGAGAAAGAGTAGAGGCAGCAAATACTTGTCACCTCTTTTGTCAGTAATTTGTACAAACTCGTTCCTTCCCCAGTAGTTCAGCCGGCAGGTCTTTTTGCCCTTAATCTCATTCTTCCTTCCCTGTGGGCGTAGAGAAACAGTAAGTAATTGTATCTTATCGGTTCCCATCTTCCAGGAATCTTAACCAACAGGGGTGGTTGTTACTTTCTAGACATAAACGAGAGGTTAATGTGGAGCTCGTGCGCTATTTCGGTTTCACAGCAGTGTAGATTTGATTAGGGCAGGTCTGTGTGCCGTGTGCAGTTTTCAATTTAGGGCAGTCAGGGTGGGATTTTTTATAATTAAATAGCAGTAGGGCACATAATTCTAGTGTGAGGGCTGGCAGAGAACTCTTCCCTGCAAAAAACGCCTAGGATGAACCCTGGTCTGAGGATATATGAAATGATTTCATATAATAAAAGTAATTGTGTACTGTTGATCACAATTTCGTCTCTAAAATTACATGTTATTTTAGACTTAGTGTAGACTTCAATATGCCATTTTTATTTTGTAGGAACGCTTGAAGCTGTATTGCTTTTCGTGCAAACTTCTTACTTGCTCTACCTGTCAGCTTAAATTACATAAAAATCATGACTACACATTTATTTCTGAAGCAGCCAAAACCGTGAAAGCAAATTTTGATACTGACATGATGAAGCTATTAAGAAAAAAAGAACATATAAAGGAAGCTTGCAAACTGATAAATGAGAGATGCCTGGAGTTCACTAAACAAGATCTCATCAGGAAAGAAATGAAGGCATCATCTTTTCAAGAAGTTTATTGTAATATCCAATGATTCATTTAGATATGTTTCTTATGTGGAAATACGAAAATTCTAAAATTGATTTGTTTAGATATTTGTTTTTTTATGTTGAAACATGAAATTCTGTTTCCCCCTGCGTTGAAGACTGTTTATGGTGAAAGTGCTATTCGACAACTGTGGAAAAAGAAAATCTTAAAACAAACTTTTGTGAACAAATTTTTAAATTGCTCTTTATTTATAGTGTGTCTTGAAAATTTATATACACATACCTTAAACTATGTAAAATTGGACCTTCTCACAGTTCATGAGGATTTTCTTGTGCCATTATATATGTGTTTTGAGAGTTGATGTAGCAGCGCAGAGGAAACCGTACTTAATCCATAAACCAAGTGAGGTCCAAAATCCTAGGATTCTGAGTAAGAAAATCTTGAAACCGTGAACAAAACTACTCGTGTTTTTCACGACCCATCTGAAGCAGTTCTTGAGCACATGTCACATGATAAGGACTAGTTGCTGTTGTTAGTTTAGCTGCTTGGTAGCTGTTGTTCCTAACAGCTGTCAAACAGCTATTAGAAGCAAAACAGGGCTACACAGACGTATACAAGCAAGTGGACACTCCATAAATTGGGACTCAGTACAATCTCCCACCAATCAAAACTTAGTAAAGAGGAAACTGGAAGAAGGATTGGAAATAGCGAGAAGCAGCACAATTACCGATAATTGCGGTTGGACACTTCCGACTGAGTGGCAGCAACTTCTCCAGTGGCATAGTCCTAATGATGAGCTAGGCTTTAGTTCGAAAAATTTTGCCAACTTTTTTGAATTATAACCTCTATGAGACCCGAAAAGAAGTTATTTCCACAGTTGTCGAATACGTTAACATTTTCTGTTCTGAACATTAAAAGCATTCATAAAAAAATAACAACTAGAAAGTATTATTTATATATATAGTAAATACATAAAAATGACAATTTTTGCCATTAATATTAGTGGGAAATGACTGAAATAATCTTCAGAAAAGTAATATGTTCTCTCCGTACTCGTTGTCACTGGGACTTAGCACTGTACACAGTGCATGCTAAAGAGGCACACGGCAAATGTCATCTCTAGTTGGCCAGTGAAATGATGTAGCAGGACCATGTGGATAAATTTAATTTTTGCATTCCTTACTTCCTTTTCAGTGCTGGTAACATACCAAAAAGACAGTTATTGTCATAGGTGCATGCTACATCATTTCTTTGAATTAATAATAAAAAAAATTATGAAATATGTAACTCAAAAAATATGTAGTTTTATCTTAGTGTTCTCCCTAGATAGAGCCTTTTTACTGGGTGGCCCGCCCAGCTAAATTTCCTGTAATGATTGTTTTCACAACACACATAATAGTAAGAGTGAAAAACTTACTCCCACATACATACACCATAAATATTGGTGAAAATGACTGAAATCTGCGTTGAACATGATTTATCAGTAAGTATTTAATAAGGGCAATCATGTTAAGCAAAACAACATCCTTTCTTTTTTTCCCCCATTGAGGAAGGGGTCGTTTAAAGTACCACCCACCTAAAATTTCTTGCCACCCAGCTGTAAAATAACTCTAGGGAGAACAAATTACCCAGTCTTCTTTACAGGCGCTAACGTCTACCCAGCATACTGTTTCAGCACCTGTTGTTACTTCAAAAGGTAATCTTAAGTCTTCCTTTCACTTTGTACGAGAGTTGAATACAGTTTTCACTATATGGAATTTATATAAAATTCAGAGGTTTTTAGATGTACTTCAGGAAAGCAAAAGAGTATATTTAAACTCCTTTGTATAAAAAAAAATGCTATGATTAAAATCCCAGAAATTACAGTATGTGGTGTGAGAAGGTGAAAAGAAGTGTAACAAATTCTTAATACTGTACACTTAGTGCAGGGTTTGTACACCAGGTATTTAAGGATAAGTCTTTAAATTGGCCTTCCCTACCGCTGCACCAACTAACCCCTGGGAAAAGTTGTTGAATTAAAATTTAATGTTATAGGTAATTCAGAAAACTGTTAATTATAATAAATATGTGGGAAAATGTGCCATTTAAAAATAATATCACTGTATAAACATGCATACAGTATGATTTGCTCGCTAGAGGCCCAAACTTTTGTGAACAAATTTTTAAATTGCTCTTTATTTATAGTGTCTTGAAAATTTATATACACATACCTTAAACTATGTAAAATTGGACCTTCTCACAGTTTATGAGGATTTTCTTGTGCCATTATATATGTGTTTTGAGAGTTGATGTAGCAGCGCAGAGGAAACCGTACTTAATCCATAAACCAAGTGAGGTCCAAAATCCTAGGATTCTGAGTAAGAAAATCTTGAAACCGTGAACAAAACTACTCGTGTTTTTCACGACCCATCTGAAGCAGTTCTTGAGCACATGTCACATGATAAGGACTAGTTGCTGTTGTTAGTTTAGCTGCTTGGTAGCTGTTGTTCCTAACAGCTGTCAAACAGCTATTAGGAACAAAACAGGGCTAGACAGACGTATACAAGCAAGTGGACACTCCATAAATTGGGACTCAGTTAGTACAATCTCCCACCAATCAAAACTTAGTAAAGAGGAAACTGGAAGAAGGATTGGAAATAGCGAGAAGCAGCACAATTAACGATAATTGCGGTTGGACACTTCCTACTGAGTGGCAGCAACTTCTCCAGTGGCATAGTCCTAATGATGAGCTAGGCTTAAGTTCGAAAAATTTTGCCAACTTTTTTGAATTGTAACCTCTATGAGACCCGAAAAGAAGTTATTTCCACAGTTGTCGAATACATTATTATTTTCTGTTCTGAACATTAAAAGCAATCATAAAAAAATAACAACTAGAAAGTATTATTTATATATATAGTAAATACATAAAAATGACAATTTTTGCCATTAATATTAGTGGGAAATGACTGAAATAATCTTCAGAAAAGTAATATGTTCTCTCCGTACTCGTTGTCACTGGGACTTAGCACTGTACACAGTGCATGCTAAAGAGGCACACGGCAAATGTCATCTCTAGTTGGCCAGTGAAATGATGTAGCAGGACAATGTGGATAAATTTAATTTTTGCATTCCCTACTTCCTTTTCAGTGCTGGTAACATACCAAAAAGACAGTTATTGTCATAGGTGCATGCTACATTATTTCTTTGAATTAATAATAAAAAAATTATGAAATAATTGTAACTTATTAAATATGTAGTTTTATCTTTGTGTTCTCCCTAGAGCCTTTTTACTGGGTGGCCCGCCCAGCTAAATTTCCTGTAATGATTGTTTTCACAACACACATAATAGTAAGAGTGAAAAACTTACTCCCACATACATACACCATAAATATTGGTGAAAATGACTGAAATCTGCGTTGAAGATGATTTATCAGTAAGTATTTAATAAGGGCAATCATGTTAATCAAAACAACATCCTCCCCCCCCCCCCATTGAGGAAGGGGTCGTTTAAAGTACCACCCAGCTAAAATTTCTTGCCACCCAGCTGTAAAATAACTCTAGGGAGAACACTATATCTGTTGTGAAAATTGTATTGCAGTGCTCTAATTCATTAGTCATAGTTAACCAGGTTTTCTATGTTACTAAAATTTTTTGTATTTATCTTTTAGCTGGCTCAGATTTACTACAGCGTCAAAAGAAGGATATGCCACCTATTGCTTCTACGTCTGGTGTTACTTCATTTCCTCCACAGCAAATGTTTCGGTCTGTCAGTGCTGCACCTCCCACAATGATTACCCAGTCTTCTTTATGCTGGGTAGAGGTTGGCGCCTGTACTGTTTCAGCACCTGTTGTTACTTCAAAAGGTAATCTCGAGTCTTCCTTTCACTTTGTACGAGAGTTGAATACAGTTTTCACTATATGGAATTTATATAAAATTCAGAGGTTTTTAGATGTACTTCAGGAAAGCAAAAGAGCATGATATTTAAACTCCTGTATATAAAAAAAAATGCTATGACCAAAATCCCAGAAATTACAGTATGTGGTGTGAGAAGGTGAAAAGAAGTGTAACAAATTCTTAATACTGTACACTTAGTGCAGGGTTTGTACACCAGGTATTTAAGGATAAGTCTTTAAATTGGCCTTCCCTACCGCTGCACCAACTAACCCCTGGCAAAAGTTGTTGAATTCAAATTTAATGTTATAGGTAATTCAGAAAACTGTTAATTATAATAAATATGTGGGAAAATGTGCCATTTTAAAATAATATCACTGTATAAACATGCATACAGTATGATTTGCTCACTAGAGGCCCAAACTTTTGTGAACAAATTTTTAAATTGCTCTTTATTTATAGTGTCTTGAAAATTTATATACACATACCTTAAACTATGTAAAATTGGACCTTCTCACAGTTTATGAGGATTTTCTTGTGCCATTATATATGTGTTTTGAGAGTTGATGTAGCAGCACAGAGGAAACGTACTTAATCCATAAACCAAGTGAGGTCCAAAATCCTAGGATTCTGAGTAAGAAAATCTTGAAACCGTGAACAAAACTACTCGTGTTTTTCACGACCCATCTGAAGCAGTTCTTGAGCACATGTCACATGATAAGGACTAGTTGCTGTTGTTAGTTTAGCTGCTTGGTAGCTGTTGTTCCTAACAGCTGTCAAACAGCTATTAGGAACAAAACAGGGCTAGACAGACGTATACAAGCAAGTGGACACTCCATAAATTGGGACTCAGTACAATCTCCCACCAATCAAAACTTAGTAAAGAGGAAACTGGAAGAAGGATTGGAAATAGCGAGAAGCAGCACAATTACCGATAATTGCGGTTGGACACTTCCGACTGAGTGGCAGCAACTTCTCCAGTGGCATAGTCCTAATGATGAGCTAGGCTTAAGTTCGAAAAATTTTGCCAACTTTTTTGAATTATAACCTCTATGAGACCCGAAAAGAAGTTATTTCCACAGTTGTCGAATACGTTAACATTTTCTGTTCTGAACATTAAAAGCAATCATAAAAAAATAACAACTAGAAATTATTATTTATATATAGTAAATACATAAAAATGACAATTTTTGCCATTAATATTAGTGGGAAATGACTCAAATAATCTTCAGAAAAGTAATATGTTCTTTCCGTACTCGTTGTCACTGGGACTTAGCACTGTACACAGTGCATGCTAAAGAGGCACACGGCAAATGTCATCTCTAGTTGGCCAGTGAAATGATGTAGCAGGACCATGTGGATAAATTTAATTTTTGCATTCCCTACTTCCTTTTCAGTGCTGGCAACATACCAAAAAGACAGTTATTGTCATAGGTGCATGCTACATCATTTCTTTGAATTAATAATAAAAAAAATTATGAAATATGTAACTCATTAAATATGTAGTTTTATCTTAGTGTTCTCCCTAGAGCCTTTTTACTGGGTGGCCCGCCCAGCTAAATTTCCTGTAATGATTGTTTTCACAACACACATAATAGTAAGAGTGAAAAACTTACTCCCACATACATACACCATAAATATTGGTGAAAATGACTGAAATCTGCGTTGAACATGATTTATCAGTAAGTATTTAATAAGGGCAATCATGTTAAGCAAAACAACATCCTTTCTTTTTTTTTCCCCATTGAGGAAGGGGTCGTTTAAAGTACCACCCACCTAAAATATCTTGCCACCCAGCTGTAAAATAACTCTAGGGAGAACAAATTACCCAGTCTTCTTTACAGGCGCCAACGTCTACCCAGCATACTGTTTCAGCACCTGTTGTTACTTCAAAAGGTAATCTTAAGTCTTCCTTTCACTTTGTACGAGAGTTGAATACAGTTTTCACTATATGGAATTTATATAAAATTCAGAGGTTTTTAGATGTACTTCAGGAAAGCAAAAGAGTATGATATTTAAACTCCTTTGTATAAAAAAAAATGCTATGACCAAAATCCCAGAAATTACAGTATGTGGTGTGAGAAGGTGAAAAGAAGTGTAACAAATTCTTAATACTGTACACTTAGTGCAGGGTTTGTACACCAGGTATTTAAGGATAAGTCTTTAAATTGGCCTTCCCTACCGCTGCACCAACTAACCCCTGGGAAAAGTTGTTGAATTAAAATTTAATGTTATAGGTAATTCAGAAAACTGTTAATTATAATAAATATGTGGGAAAATGTGCCATTTAAAAATAATATCACTGTATAAACATGCATACAGTATGATTTGCTCGCTAGAGGCCCAAACTTTTGTGAACAAATTTTTAAATTGCTCTTTATTTATAGTGTCTTGAAAATTTATATACACATACCTTAAACTATGTAAAATTGGACCTTCTCACAGTTTATGAGGATTTTCTTGTGCCATTATATATGTGTTTTGAGAGTTGATGTAGCAGCGCAGAGGAAACCGTACTTAATCCATAAACCAAGTGAGGTCCAAAATCCTAGGATTCTGAGTAAGAAAATCTTGAAACCGTGAACAAAACTACTCGTGTTTTTCACGACCCATCTGAAGCAGTTCTTGAGCACATGTCACATGATAAGGACTAGTTGCTGTTGTTAGTTTAGCTGCTTGGTAGCTGTTGTTCCTAACAGCTGTCAAACAGCTATTAGGAACAAAACAGGGCTAGACAGACGTATACAAGCAAGTGGACACTCCATAAATTGGGACTCAGTTAGTACAATCTCCCACCAATCAAAACTTAGTAAAGAGGAAACTGGAAGAAGGATTGGAAATAGCGAGAAGCAGCACAATTAACGATAATTGCGGTTGGACACTTCCTACTGAGTGGCAGCAACTTCTCCAGTGGCATAGTCCTAATGATGAGCTAGGCTTAAGTTCGAAAAATTTTGCCAACTTTTTTGAATTGTAACCTCTATGAGACCCGAAAAGAAGTTATTTCCACAGTTGTCGAATACATTATTATTTTCTGTTCTGAACATTAAAAGCAATCATAAAAAAATAACAACTAGAAAGTATTATTTATATATATAGTAAATACATAAAAATGACAATTTTTGCCATTAATATTAGTGGGAAATGACTGAAATAATCTTCAGAAAAGTAATATGTTCTCTCCGTACTCGTTGTCACTGGGACTTAGCACTGTACACAGTGCATGCTAAAGAGGCACACGGCAAATGTCATCTCTAGTTGGCCAGTGAAATGATGTAGCAGGACAATGTGGATAAATTTAATTTTTGCATTCCCTACTTCCTTTTCAGTGCTGGTAACATACCAAAAAGACAGTTATTGTCATAGGTGCATGCTACATTATTTCTTTGAATTAATAATAAAAAAAATTATGAAATATGTAACTTATTAAATATGTAGTTTTATCTTTGTGTTCTCCCTAGAGCCTTTTTACTGGGTGGCCCGCCCAGCTAAATTTCCTGTAATGATTGTTTTCACAACACACATAATAGTAAGAGTGAAAAACTTACTCCCACATACATACACCATAAATATTGGTGAAAATGACTGAAATCTGCGTTGAACATGATTTATCAGTAAGTATTTAATAAGGGCAATCATGTTAAGCAAAACAACATCCTTTCTTTTTTTCCCCCATTGAGGAAGGGGTCGTTTAAAGTACCACCCACCTAAAATTTCTTGCCACCCAGCTGTAAAATAACTCTAGGGAGAACAAATTACCCAGTCTTCTTTACAGGCGCTAACGTCTACCCAGCATACTGTTTCAGCACCTGTTGTTACTTCAAAAGGTAATCTTAAGTCTTCCTTTCACTTTGTACGAGAGTTGAATACAGTTTTCACTATATGGAATTTATATAAAATTCAGAGGTTTTTAGATGTACTTCAGGAAAGCAAAAGAGTATATTTAAACTCCTTTGTATAAAAACAAATGCTATGATTAAAATCCCAGAAATTACAGTATGTGGTGTGAGAAGGTGAAAAGAAGTGTAACAAATTCTTAATACTGTACACTTAGTGCAGGGTTTGTACACCAGGTATTTAAGGATAAGTCTTTAAATTGGCCTTCCCTACCGCTGCACCAACTAACCCCTGGGAAAAGTTGTTGAATTAAAATTTAATGTTATAGGTAATTCAGAAAACTGTTAATTATAATAAATATGTGGGAAAATGTGCCATTTAAAAATAATATCACTGTATAAACATGCATACAGTATGATTTGCTCGCTAGAGGCCCAAACTTTTGTGAACAAATTTTTAAATTGCTCTTTATTTATAGTGTCTTGAAAATTTATATACACATACCTTAAACTATGTAAAATTGGACCTTCTCACAGTTTATGAGGATTTTCTTGTGCCATTATATATGTGTTTTGAGAGTTGATGTAGCAGCGCAGAGGAAACCGTACTTAATCCATAAACCAAGTGAGGTCCAAAATCCTAGGATTCTGAGTAAGAAAATCTTGAAACCGTGAACAAAACTACTCGTGTTTTTCACGACCCATCTGAAGCAGTTCTTGAGCACATGTCACATGATAAGGACTAGTTGCTGTTGTTAGTTTAGCTGCTTGGTAGCTGTTGTTCCTAACAGCTGTCAAACAGCTATTAGGAACAAAACAGGGCTAGACAGACGTATACAAGCAAGTGGACACTCCATAAATTGGGACTCAGTTAGTACAATCTCCCACCAATCAAAACTTAGTAAAGAGGAAACTGGAAGAAGGATTGGAAATAGCGAGAAGCAGCACAATTAACGATAATTGCGGTTGGACACTTCCTACTGAGTGGCAGCAACTTCTCCAGTGGCATAGTCCTAATGATGAGCTAGGCTTAAGTTCGAAAAATTTTGCCAACTTTTTTGAATTGTAACCTCTATGAGACCCGAAAAGAAGTTATTTCCACAGTTGTCGAATACATTATTATTTTCTGTTCTGAACATTAAAAGCAATCATAAAAAAATAACAACTAGAAAGTATTATTTATATATATAGTAAATACATAAAAATGACAATTTTTGCCATTAATATTAGTGGGAAATGACTGAAATAATCTTCAGAAAAGTAATATGTTCTCTCCGTACTCGTTGTCACTGGGACTTAGCACTGTACACAGTGCATGCTAAAGAGGCACACGGCAAATGTCATCTCTAGTTGGCCAGTGAAATGATGTAGCAGGACAATGTGGATAAATTTAATTTTTGCATTCCCTACTTCCTTTTCAGTGCTGGTAACATACCAAAAAGACAGTTATTGTCATAGGTGCATGCTACATTATTTCTTTGAATTAATAATAAAAAAAATTATGAAATATGTAACTTATTAAATATGTAGTTTTATCTTTGTGTTCTCCCTAGAGCCTTTTTACTGGGTGGCCCGCCCAGCTAAATTTCCTGTAATGATTGTTTTCACAACACACATAATAGTAAGAGTGAAAAACTTACTCCCACATACATACACCATAAATATTGGTGAAAATGACTGAAATCTGCGTTGAAGATGATTTATCAGTAAGTATTTAATAAGGGCAATCATGTTAATCAAAACAACATCCTCCCCCCCCCCCCCATTGAGGAAGGGGTCGTTTAAAGTACCACCCAGCTAAAATTTCTTGCCACCCAGCTGTAAAATAACTCTAGGGAGAACACTATATCTGTTGTGAAAATTGTATTGCAGTGCTCTAATTCATTAGTCATAGTTAACCAGGTTTTCTATGTTACTAAAATTTTTTGTATTTATCTTTTAGCTGGCTCAGATTTACTACAGCGTCAAAAGAAGGATATGCCACCTATTGCTTCTACGTCTGGTGTTACTTCATTTCCTCCACAGCAAATGTTTCGGTCTGTCAGTGCTGCACCTCCCACAATGATTACCCAGTCTTCTTTATGCTGGGTAGAGGTTGGCGCCTGTACTGTTTCAGCACCTGTTGTTACTTCAAAAGGTAATCTCGAGTCTTCCTTTCACTTTGTACGAGAGTTGAATACAGTTTTCACTATATGGAATTTATATAAAATTCAGAGGTTTTTAGATGTACTTCAGGAAAGCAAAAGAGCATGATATTTAAACTCCTGTATATAAAAAAATGCTATGACCAAAATCCCAGAAATTACAGTATGTGGTGTGAGAAGGTGAAAAGAAGTGTAACAAATTCTTAATACTGTACACTTAGTGCAGGGTTTGTACACCAGGTATTTAAGGATAAGTCTTTAAATTGGCCTTCCCTACCGCTGCACCAACTAACCCCTGGCAAAAGTTGTTGAATTCAAATTTAATGTTATAGGTAATTCAGAAAACTGTTAATTATAATAAATATGTGGGAAAATGTGCCATTTTAAAATAATATCACTGTATAAACATGCATACAGTATGATTTGCTCACTAGAGGCCCAAACTTTTGTGAACAAATTTTTAAATTGCTCTTTATTTATAGTGTCTTGAAAATTTATATACACATACCTTAAACTATGTAAAATTGGACCTTCTCACAGTTTATGAGGATTTTCTTGTGCCATTATATATGTGTTTTGAGAGTTGATGTAGCAGCACAGAGGAAACGTACTTAATCCATAAACCAAGTGAGGTCCAAAATCCTAGGATTCTGAGTAAGAAAATCTTGAAACCGTGAACAAAACTACTCGTGTTTTTCACGACCCATCTGAAGCAGTTCTTGAGCACATGTCACATGATAAGGACTAGTTGCTGTTGTTAGTTTAGCTGCTTGGTAGCTGTTGTTCCTAACAGCTGTCAAACAGCTATTAGGAACAAAACAGGGCTAGACAGACGTATACAAGCAAGTGGACACTCCATAAATTGGGACTCAGTACAATCTCCCACCAATCAAAACTTAGTAAAGAGGAAACTGGAAGAAGGATTGGAAATAGCGAGAAGCAGCACAATTACCGATAATTGCGGTTGGACACTTCCGACTGAGTGGCAGCAACTTCTCCAGTGGCATAGTCCTAATGATGAGCTAGGCTTAAGTTCGAAAAATTTTGCCAACTTTTTTGAATTGTAGCCTCTATGAGACCCGAAAAGAAGTTATTTCCACAGTTGTCGAATACGTTATTATTTTCTGTTCTGAACATTAAAAGCAATCATAAAAAAATAACAACTAGAAATTATTATTTATATATATAGTAAATACATAAAAATGACAATTTTTGCCATTAATATTAGTGGGAAATGACTCAAATAATCTTCAGAAAAGTAATATGTTCTCTCCGTACTCGTTGTCACTGGGACTTAGCACTGTACACAGTGCATGCTAAAGAGGCACACGGCAAATGTCATCTCTAGTTGGCCAGTGAAATGATGTAGCAGGATCATGTGGATAAATTTAATTTTTGCATTCCCTACTTCCTTTTCAGTGCTGGCAACATACCAAAAAGACAGTTATTGTCATAGGTGCATGCTACATCATTTCTTTGAATTAATAATAAAAAAATTATGAAATAATTGTAACCTATTAAATATGTAGTTTTATCTTAGTGTTCTCCCTAGAGCCTTTTTACTGGGTGGCCCGCCCAGCTAAATTTCCTGTAATGATTGTTTACACAACACACATAATAGTAAGAGTGAAAAACTTACTCCCACATACATACACCATAAATATTGGTGAAAATGACTGAAATCTGCGTTGAACATGATTTATCAGTAAGTATTTAATAAGGGCAATCATGTTAAGCAAAACAACATCCTTTCTTTTTTCCCCATTGAGGAAGGGGTCGTTTAAAGTACCACCCACCTAAAATATCTTGCCACCCAGCTGTAAAATAACTCTAGGGAGAACACTATATCTGTTGTGAAAATTGTATTGCAGTGCTCTAATTCATTAGTCATAGTTAACCAGGTTTTCTATGTTACTAAAATTTTTTGTATTTATCTTTTAGCTGGCTCAGATTTACTACAGCGTCAAAAGAAGGATATGCCACCTATTGCTTCTACGTCTGGTGTTACTTCATTTCCTCCACAGCAAATGTTTCGGTCTGTCAGTGCTGCACCTCCCACAATGATTACCCAGTCTTCTTTATGCAGGCGCCAACGTCTACGCCAGCATACTGTTTCAGCACCTGTTGTTACTTCAAAAGGTAATCTTAAGTCTTCCTTTCACTTTGTACGAGAGTTGAATACAGTTTTCACTATATGGAATTTATATAAAATTCAGAGGTTTTTAGATGTACTTCAGGAAAGCAAAAGAGCATGATATTTAAACTCCTTTGTATAAAAAAAAATGCTATGACCAAAATCCCAGAAATTACAGTATGTGGTGTGAGAAGGTGAAAAGAAGTGTAACAAATTCTTAATACTGTACACTTAGTGCAGGGTTTGTACACCAGGTATTTAAGGATAAGTCTTTAAATTGGCCTTCCCTACCGCTGCACCAACTAACCCCTGGGAAAAGTTGTTGAATTAAAATTTAATGTTATAGGTAATTCAGAAAACTGTTAATTATAATAAATATGTGGGAAAATGTGCCATTTTAAAAATAATATCACTGTATAAACATGCATACAGTATGATTTGCTCGCTAGAGGCCCAAACTTTTGTGAACAAATTTTTAAATTGCTCTTTATTTATAGTGTCTTGAAAATTTATATACACATACCTTAAACTATGTAAAATTGGACCTTCTCACAGTTTATGAGGATTTTCTTGTGCCATTATATATGTGTTTTGAGAGTTGATGTAGCAGCACAGAGGAAACGTACTTAATCCATAAACCAAGTGAGGTCCAAAATCCTAGGATTCTGAGTAAGAAAATCTTGAAACCGTGAACAAAACTACTCGTGTTTTTCACGACCCATCTGAAGCAGTTCTTGAGCACATGTCACATGATAAGGACTAGTTGCTGTTGTTAGTTTAGCTGCTTGGTAGCTGTTGTTCCTAACAGCTGTCAAACAGCTATTAGGAACAAAACAGGGCTAGACAGACGTATACAAGCAAGTGGACACTCCATAAATTGGGACTCAGTTAGTACAATCTCCCACCAATCAAAACTTAGTAAAGAGGAAACTGGAAGAAGGATTGGAAATAGCGAGAAGCAGCACAATTAACGATAATTGCGGTTGGACACTTCCTACTGAGTGGCAGCAACTTCTCCAGTGGCATAGTCCTAATGATGAGCTAGGCTTAAGTTCGAAAAATTTTGCCAACTTTTTTGAATTGTAACCTCTATGAGACCCGAAAAGAAGTTATTTCCACAGTTGTCGAATACATTATTATTTTCTGTTCTGAACATTAAAAGCAATCATAAAAAAATAACAACTAGAAAGTATTATTTATATATATAGTAAATACATAAAAATGACAATTTTTGCCATTAATATTAGTGGGAAATGACTGAAATAATCTTCAGAAAAGTAATATGTTCTCTCCGTACTCGTTGTCACTGGGACTTAGCACTGTACACAGTGCATGCTAAAGAGGCACACGGCAAATGTCATCTCTAGTTGGCCAGTGAAATGATGTAGCAGGACAATGTGGATAAATTTAATTTTTGCATTCCCTACTTCCTTTTCAGTGCTGGTAACATACCAAAAAGACAGTTATTGTCATAGGTGCATGCTACATCATTTCTTTGAATTAATAATAAAAAAATTATGAAATATGTAACTTATTAAATATGTAGTTTTATCTTTGTGTTCTCCCTAGAGCCTTTTTACTGGGTGGCCCGCCCAGCTAAATTTCCTATAATGATTGTTTTCACAACACACATAATAGTAAGAGTGAAAAACTTACTCCCACATACATACACCATAAATATTGGTGAAAATGACTGAAATCTGCGTTGAAGATGATTTATCAGTAAGTATTTAATAAGGGCAATCATGTTAATCAAAACAACATCCTTTCTTTTTTTCCCCATTGAGGAAGGGGTCGTTTAAAGTACCACCCAGCTAAAATTTCTTGCCACCCAGCTGTAAAATAACTCTAGGGAGAACACTATATCTGTTGTGAAAATTGTATTGCAGTGCTCTAATTCATTAGTCATAGTTAACCAGGTTTTCTATGTTACTAAAATTTTTTGTATTTATCTTTTAGCTGGCTCAGATTTACTACAGCGTCAAAAGAAGGATATGCCACCTATTGCTTCTACGTCTGGTGTTACTTCATTTCCTCCACAGCAAATGTTTCGGTCTGTCAGTGCTGCACCTCCCACAATGATTACCCAGTCTTCTTTATGCTGGCTAGAGGTTGGCGCCTGCATACTGTTTCAGCACCTGTTGTTACTTCAAAAGGTAATCTCGAGTCTTCCTTTCACTTTGTACGAGAGTTGAATACAGTTTTCACTATATGGAATTTATATAAAATTCAGAGGTTTTTAGATGTACTTCAGGAAAGCAAAAGAGCATGATATTTAAACTCCTGTATATAAAAAAATGCTATGACCAAAATCCCAGAAATTACAGTATGTGGTGTGAGAAGGTGAAAAGAAGTGTAACAAATTCTTAATACTGTACACTTAGTGCAGGGTTTGTACACCAGGTATTTAAGGATAAGTCTTTAAATTGGCCTTCCCTACCGCTGCACCAACTAACCCCTGGCAAAAGTTGTTGAATTCAAAATTTAATGTTATAGGTAATTCAGAAAACTGTTAATTATAATAAATATGTGGGAAAATGTGCCATTTTAAAAATAATATCACTGTATAAACATGCATACAGTATGATTTGCTCACTAGAGGCCCAAACTTTTGTGAACAAATTTTTAAATTGCTCTTTATTTATAGTGTCTTGAAAATTTATATACACATACCTTAAACTATGTAAAATTGGACCTTCTCACAGTTTATGAGGATTTTCTTGTGCCATTATATATGTGTTTTGAGAGTTGATGTAGCAGCACAGAGGAAACCGTACTTAATCCATAAACCAAGTGAGGTCCAAAATCCTAGGATTCTGAGTAAGAAAATCTTGAAACCGTGAACAAAACTACTCGTGTTTTTCACGACCCATCTGAAGCAGTTCTTGAGCACATGTCACATGATAAGGACTAGTTGCTGTTGTTAGTTTAGCTGCTTGGTAGCTGTTGTTCCTAACAGCTGTCAAACAGCTATTAGGAACAAAACAGGGCTAGACAGACGTATACAAGCAAGTGGACACTCCATAAATTGGGACTCAGTTAGTACAATCTCCCACCAATCAAAACTTAGTAAAGAGGAAACTGGAAGAAGGATTGGAAATAGCGAGAAGCAGCACAATTACCGATAATTGCGGTTGGACACTTCCGACTGAGTGGCAGCAACTTCTCCAGTGGCATAGTCCTAATGATGAGCTAGGCTTAAGTTCGAAAAATTTTGCCAACTTTTTTGAATTATAACCTCTATGAGACCCGAAAAGAAGTTATTTCCACAGTTGTCGAATACATTATTATTTTCTGTTCTGAACATTAAAAGCAATCATAAAAAAATAACAACTAGAAAGTATTATTTATATATATAGTAAATACATAAAAATGACAATTTTTGCCATTAATATTAGTGGGAAATGACTGAAATAATCTTCAGAAAAGTAATATGTTCTCTCCGTACTCGTTGTCACTGGGACTTAGCACTGTACACAGTGCATGCTAAAGAGGCACACGGCAAATGTCATCTCTAGTTGGCCAGTGAAATGATGTAGCAGGACAATGTGGATAAATTTAATTTTTGCATTCCCTACTTCCTTTTCAGTGCTGGTAACATACCAAAAAGACAGTTATTGTCATAGGTGCATGCTACATTATTTCTTTGAATTAATAATAAAAAAAATTATGAAATATGTAACTTATTAAATATGTAGTTTTATCTTTGTGTTCTCCCTAGAGCCTTTTTACTGGGTGGCCCGCCCAGCTAAATTTCCTGTAATGATTGTTTTCACAACACACATAATAGTAAGAGTGAAAAACTTACTCCCACATACATACACCATAAATATTGGTGAAAATGACTGAAATCTGCGTTGAAGATGATTTATCAGTAAGTATTTAATAAGGGCAATCATGTTAATCAAAACAACATCCTTTCTTTTTTTCCCCCATTGAGGAAGGGGTCGTTTAAAGTACCACCCAGCTAAAATTTCTTGCCACCCAGCTGTAAAATAACTCTAGGGAGAACACTATATCTGTTGTGAAAATTGTATTGCAGTGCTCTAATTCATTAGTCATAGTTAACCAGGTTTTCTATGTTACTAAAATTTTTTGTATTTATCTTTTAGCTGGCTCAGATTTACTACAGCGTCAAAAGAAGGATATGCCACCTATTGCTTCTACGTCTGGTGTTACTTCATTTCCTCCACAGCAAATGTTTCGGTCTGTCAGTGCTGCACCTCCCACAATGATTACCCAGTCTTCTTTATGCTGGCGCTAGAGGTTGGCGCCTGCATACTGTTTCAGCACCTGTTGTTACTTCAAAAGGTAATCTTAAGTCTTCCTTTCACTTTGTACGAGAGTTGAATACAGTTTTCACTATATGGAATTTATATAAAATTCAGAGGTTTTTAGATGTACTTCAGGAAAGCAAAAGAGCATGATATTTAAACTCCTGTATATAAAAAAAAATGCTATGATTAAAATCCCAGAAATTACAGTATGTGGTGTGAGAAGGTGAAAAGAAGTGTAACAAATTCTTAATACTGTACACTTAGTGCAGGGTTTGTACACCACGGTATTTAAGGATAAGTCTTTAAATTGGCCTTCCCTACCGCTGCACCAACTAACCCCTGGCAAAAGTTGTTGAATTAAAATTTAATGTTATAGGTAATTCAGAAAACTGTTAATTATAATAAATATGTGGGAAAATGTGCCATTTAAAATAATATCACTGTATAAACATGCATACAGTATGATTTGCTCACTAGAGGCCCAAACTTTTGTGAACAAATTTTTAAATTGCTCTTTATTTATAGTGTCTTGAAAATTTATATACACATACCTTAAACTATGTAAAATTGGACCTTCTCACAGTTTATGAGGATTTTCTTGTGCCATTATATATGTGTTTTGAGAGTTGATGTAGCAGCACAGAGGAAACCGTACTTAATCCATAAACCAAGTGAGGTCCAAAATCCTAGGATTCTGAGTAAGAAAATCTTGAAACCGTGAACAAAACTACTCGTGTTTTTCACGACCCATCTGAAGCAGTTCTTGAGCACATGTCACATGATAAGGACTAGTTGCTGTTGTTAGTTTAGCTGCTTGGTAGCTGTTGTTCCTAACAGCTGTCAAACAGCTATTAGGAACAAAACAGGGCTAGACAGACGTATACAAGCAAGTGGACACTCCATAAATTGGGACTCAGTTAGTACAATCTCCCACCAATCAAAACTTAGTAAAGAGGAAACTGGAAGAAGGATTGGAAATAGCGAGAAGCAGCACAATTAACGATAATTGCGGTTGGACACTTCCTACTGAGTGGCAGCAACTTCTCCAGTGGCATAGTCCTAATGATGAGCTAGGCTTAAGTTCGAAAAATTTTGCCAACTTTTTTGAATTGTAACCTCTATGAGACCCGAAAAGAAGTTATTTCCACAGTTGTCGAATACATTAACATTTTCTGTTCTGAACATTAAAAGCAATCATAAAAAAATAACAACTAGAAAGTATTATTTATATATATAGTAAATACATAAAAATGACAATTTTTGCCATTAATATTAGTGGGAAATGACTGAAATAATCTTCAGAAAAGTAATATGTTCTCTCCGTACTCGTTGTCACTGGGACTTAGCACTGTACACAGTGCATGCTAAAGAGGCACACGGCAAATGTCATCTCTAGTTGGCCAGTGAAATGATGTAGCAGGACCATGTGGATAAATTTAATTTTTGCATTCCCTACTTCCTTTTCAGTGCTGGTAACATACCAAAAAGACAGTTATTGTCATAGGTGCATGCTACATCATTTCTTTGAATTAATAATAAAAAAATTATGAAATAATTGTAACTCATTAAATATGTAGTTTTATCTTAGTGTTCTCCCTAGAGCCTTTTTACTGGGTGGCCCGCCCAGCTAAATTTCCTGTAATGATTGTTTTCACAACACACATAATAGTAAGAGTGAAAAACTTACTCCCACATACATACACCATAAATATTGGTGAAAATGACTGAAATCTGCGTTGAACATGATTTATCAGTAAGTATTTAATAAGGGCAATCATGTTAAGCAAAACAACATCCTTTCTTTTTTTCCCCCATTGAGGAAGGGGTCGTTTAAAGTACCACCCAGCTAAAATATCTTGCCACCCAGCTGTAAAATAACTCTAGGGAGAACACTATATCTGTTGTGAAAATTGTATTGCAGTGCTCTAATTCATTAGTCATAGTTAACCAGGTTTTCTATGTTACTAAAATTTTTTGTATTTATCTTTTAGCTGGCTCAGATTTACTACAGCGTCAAAAGAAGGATATGCCACCTATTGCTTCTACGTCTGGTGTTACTTCATTTCCTCCACAGCAAATGTTTCGGTCTGTCAGTGCTGCACCTCCCACAATGATTACCCAGTCTTCTTTATGCAGGCGCCAACGTCTACGCCAGCATACTGTTTCAGCACCTGTTGTTACTTCAAAAGGTAATCTTAAGTCTTCCTTTCACTTTGTACGAGAGTTGAATACAGTTTTCACTATATGGAATTTATATAAAATTCAGAGGTTTTTAGATGTACTTCAGGAAAGCAAAAGAGCATGATATTTAAACTCCTTTGTATAAAAAAAAAATGCTATGACCAAAATCCCAGAAATTACAGTATGTGGTGTGAGAAGGTGAAAAGAAGTGTAACAAATTCTTAATACTGTACACTTAGTGCAGGGTTTGTACACCAGGTATTTAAGGATAAGTCTTTAAATTGGCCTTCCCTACCGCTGCACCAACCAACCCCTGGCAAAACTTGTTGAATTCAAATTTAATGTTTATAGGTAATTCAGAAAACTGTTAATTATAATATATATGTGGGAAAATGTGCCATTTTAAAATAATATCACTGTATAAACATGCATGCAGTATGATTTGCTCACTAGAGGCCCAAACTTTTGTGAACAAATTTTTAAATTGCTCTTTATTTATAGTGTGTCTTGAAAATTTATATACACATACCTTAAACTATGTAAAATTGGACCTTCTCACAGTTCATGAGGATTTTCTTGTGCCATTATATATGTGTTTTGAGAGTTGATGTAGCAGCACAGAGGAAACGTACTTAATCCATAAACCAAGTGAGGTCCAAAATCCTAGGATTCTGAGTAAGAAAATCTTGAAACAAACTTTTGTGAACAAGTTTTTAAATTGCTCTTTATTTATAGTGTGTCTTGAAAATTTATATACACATACCTTAAACTATGTAAAATTGGACCTTCTCACAGTTCATGAGGATTTTCTTGTGCCATTATATATGTGTTTTGAGAGTTGATATAGCAGCGCAGAGGAAACCGTACTTAATCCATAAACCAAGTGAGGTCCAAAATCCTAGGATTCTGAGTAAGAAAATCTTGAAACCGTGAACAAAACTACTCGTGTTTTTCACGACCCATCTGAAGCAGTTCTTGAGCACATGTCACATGATAAGGACTAGTTGCTGTTGTTAGTTTAGCTGCTTGGTAGCTGTTGTTCCTAACAGCTGTCAAACAGCTATTAGGAACAAAACAGGGCTAGACAGACGTATACAAGCAAGTGGACACTCCATAAATTGGGACTCAGTTAGTACAATCTCCCACCAATCAAAACTTAGTAAAGAGGAAACTGGAAGAAGGATTGGAAATAGCGAGAAGCAGCACAATTAACCGATAATTGCGGTTGGACACTTCCGACTGAGTGGCAGCAACTTCTCCAGTGGCATAGTCCTAATGATGAGCTAGGCTTAAGTTCGAAAAATTTTGCCAACTTTTTTGAATTATAACCTCTATGAGACCCGAAAAGAAGTTATTTCCACAGTTGTCGAATACGTTAACATTTTCTGTTCTGAACATTAAAAGCAATCATAAAAAAATAACAACTAGAAAGTTATTATTTATATATATAGTAAATACATAAAAATGACAATTTTTGCCATTAATATTAGTGGGAAATGACTGAAATAATCTTCAGAAAAGTAATATGTTCTCTCCGTACTCGTTGTCACTGGGACTTAGCACTGTACACAGTGCATGCTAAAGAGGCACACGGCAAATGTCATCTCTAGTTGGCCAGTGAAATGATGTAGCAGGACCATGTGGATAAATTTAATTTTTGCATTCCCTACTTCCTTTTCAGTGCTGGCAACATACCAAAAAGACAGTTATTGTCATAGGTGCATGCTACATTATTTCTTTGAATTAATAATAAAAAAATTATGAAATATGTAACTCATTAAATATGTAGTTTTATCTTAGTGTTCTCCCTAGAGCCTTTTTACTGGGTGGCCCGCCCAGCTAAATTTCCTGTAATGATTGTTTTCACAACACACATAATAGTAAGAGTGAAAAACTTACTCCCACATACATACACCATAAATATTGGTGAAAATGACTGAAATCTGCGTTGAACATGATTTATCAGTAAGTATTTAATAAGGGCAATCATGTTAAGCAAAACAACATCCTTCCCCCCCCTCATTGAGGAAGGGGTAGTTTAAAGTACCACCCAGCTAAAATTTCTTGCCACCCAGCTGTAAAATAACTCTAGGGAGAACACTATATCTGTTATGAAAATTGTATTGCAGTGCTCTAATTCAATAATCATAGTTAACCAGGTTTTCTATGTTACTAAAATTTTTTGTATTTATCTTTTAGCTGGCTCAGATTTACTACAGCGTCAAAAGAAGGATATGCCACCTATTGCTTCTACGTCTGGTGTTACTTCATTTCCTCCACAGCAAATGTTTCGGTCTGTCAGTGCTGCACCTCCCACAATGATTACCCAGTCTTCTTTATGCTGGGTAGACGTTGGCACCTGTACTGTTTCAGCACCTGTTGTTACTTCAAAAGGTAATCTCAAGTCTTCCTTTCACTTTGTACGAGAGTTGAATACAGTTTTCACTATATGGAATTTATATAAAATTCAGAGGTTTTTAGATGTACTTCAGGAAAGCAAAAGAGCATGATACTTAAACTCCTGTATATAAAAAAAAAAATGCTATGACCAAAATCCCAGAAATTACAGTATGTGGTGTGAGAAGGTGAAAAGAAGTGTAACAAATTCTTAATACTGTACACTTAGTGCAGGGTTTGTACACCACGTATTTAAGGATAAGTGTTTAAATTGGCCTTCTTTACCGCTGCACCAACTAACCCCTGGGGAAAAGTTGTTGAATTCAAATTTAATGTTATAGGTAATTCAGAAAACTTTTAATTATAATAAATATGTGGGAAAATGTGCCATTTTAAAATAATATCACTGTATAAACATTCATACAGTATGATTTGCTCACTAGAGGCCCAAACTTTTGTGAACAAATTTTTAAATTGCTCTTTATTTATAGTGTGTCTTGAAAATTTATATACACATACCTTAAACTATGTAAAATTGGACCTTCTCACAGTTCATGAGGATTTTCTTGTGCCATTATATATGTGTTTTGAGAGTTGATGTAGCAGCGCAGAGGAAACCGTACTTAATCCATAAAACAAGTGAGGTCCAAAATCCTAGGATTCTGAGTAAGAAAATCTTGAAACAAACTTTTGTGAACAAATTTTTAAATTGCTCTTTCTTTATAGTGTGTCTTGAAAATTTATATACACATACCTTAAACTATGTAAAATTGAACCTTCTCACAGTTCATGAGGATTTTCTTGTGCCATTATATATGTGTTTTGAGAGTTGATGTAGCAGCGCAGAGGAAACCGTACTTAATCCATAAACCAAGTGAGGTCCAAAATCCTAGGATTCTGAGTAAGAAAATCTTGAAACCGTGAACAAAACTACTCGTGTTTTTCACGACCCATCTGAAGCAGTTCTTGAGCACATGTCACATGATAAGGAGTAGTTGCTGTTGTTAGTTTAGCTGCTTGGTAGCTGTTGTTCCTAACAGCTGTCAAACAGCTATTAGGAACAAAACAGGGCTAGACAGACGTATACAAGCAAGTGGACACTCCATAAATTGGGACTCAGTTAGTACAATCTCCCACCAATCGAAACTTAGTAAAGAGGAAACTGGGAGAAGGATTGGAAATAGCGAGAAGCAGCACAATTAACGATAATTGCGGTTTTGCACTTCCGACTGAGTGGGAGCAACTTCTCCAGTGGCATAGTCCTAATGATGAGCTAGGCTTAAGTTCGAAAAATTTTGCCAACTTTTTTGAATTATAACCTCTATGAGACCCGAAAAGAAGTTATTTCCACAGTTGTTGAATACGTTAACATTTTCTGTTCTGAACATTAAAAGCAATCATAAAAAAATAACAACTAGAAAGTATTGTTTATATATAGTAAATACATAAAAATGACAATTTTTGCCATTAATATTAGTGGGAAATGACTGAAATAATCTTCAGAAAAGTAATATGTTCTCTCTGTACTCGTTGTCACTGGGACTTTGCACTGTACACAGTGCATGCTAAAGAGGCACACGGCAAACATCATCTCTAGTTGGCCAGTGAAATGATGTAGCAGGACCATGTGGATAAATTTAATTTTTGCATTCCCTACTTCCTTTTCAGTGCTGGCAACATACCAAAAAGGCAGTTATTGTCATAGGTGCATGCTACATCATTTCTTTGAATTAATAATAAAAAAAATTATGAAATATGTAACTCATTAAATATGTAGTTTTATCTTAGTGTTCTCCCTAGAGCCTTTTTACTGGGTGGCCCGCCCAGCTAAATTTCCTGTAATGATTGTTTACACAACACACATAATAAATAGTAAGAGTGAAAAACTTACTCCCACATACATACACCATAAATATTGGTGAAAATGACTGAAATCTGCGTTGAACATGATTTATCAGTAAGTATTTAATAAGGGCAATCATGTTAAGCAAAACAACATCCTTTCTTTTTTTCCTCATTGAGGAAGGGGTCGTTTAAAGTACCACCCATCTGAAATTTCTTGCCACCCAGCTGTAAAATAACTCTAGGGAGAACATTATATCTGTTATGAAACTTGTATTGCAGTGCTCTAATTCATTAATCATAGTTAACCAGGTTTTCTATGTTACTAAAATTTTTTGTATTTATCTTTTAGCTGGCTCAGATTTACTACAGCGTCAAAAGAAGTAGAAGCAATAGGTGGCATATCCGTCTGGTGTTAATTCATTTCCTCCACAGCAAATGTTTCGGTCGGTCAGTGCTGCACCTCCCACAATGATTACCCAGTCTTGTTTACAGGCACCAACTTCTACCCAGTATCCTGTTTCAGCACCTGTTGTTACTTCAAAAGGTAACCTTCAGTCTTCCTTTCAGTTTATACGAGAGTTGAATACAGTTTTCACTATATGGAATTTATATAAAATTCAGAGGTTTTTAGATGTACTTCAGGAAAGCAAAAGAGCATGATATTTAAACTCCTGTATATGAAAAAATGCTGTGACCAAAATCCCAGAAATTACAGTAAGTGGTGTGAGAAGGTGAAAAGAAGTGTAACAAATTCTTAATATTGTACACTTAGTGCAGGGTTTGTACACCAGGTATTTAAGGATAAGTCTTTAAATTGGCCTTCCTTACCGCTGCACCAACCAACCCCTGGGAAAAGTTGAATTCAAATTTAATGTTATAGGTAATTCAGAAAACTGTTAATTATAATAAATATGTGGGAAAATGTGCCATTTTAAAATATTATCACTGTATAAACATGCATGCAGTATGGTTTGCTCACTAGAGGCCCAAACTTTTGTGAACAAATTTTTAAATTGCTCTTTATTTGTAGTGTGTCTTGAAAATTTATATACACATACCTTAAACTATATAAAATTGGACCTTCTCACTGTTCATGAGGATTTTCTTGTGCCATTATATATGTGTTTTGAGAGTTGATGTAGCAGCGCAGAGGAAACGGTACTTAATCCATAAACCAAGTGAGGTCCAAAATCCTAGGATTCTGAGTAAGAAAATCTTGAAACCGCTAACAAAACTACTCGTGTTTTTCACGATCCATCTGAAGCAGTTCTTGAGCACATGTCACGTGATAAAGACTAGTTGCTGTTGTTAGTTTAGCTACTTGGTAGCTGTTGTTCCTAACAGCTGTCAAACAGCTATTAGGAACAAAACAGGGCTAGACAGACGTATACAAGCAAGTGGACACTCCATAAATTGGGACTCAGTTAGTACAATCTCCCACCAATGAAACTTAGTAAAGAGGAAACTGGAAGAAGGATTGGAAACAGGGAGAAGCAGCACAATTAACGATAATTGCGGTTGGACACTTCCGACTGATGGCAGAAACTTCTGCAGTGGCGTAGTCCTAATGATGAGCTAGGCTTAAGTTCGAAAATTTTACCACCTTTTTTGAATTATAACCTCTATAAGACCCGAAAAGAAGTTATTTCCACAGTTGTCGAATATGTTAACATTTTCTGTTCTGAACATTAAAAGCAATCATAAAAAAATAACAACTAGAAATTATTATTTATATATAGTAAATACATAAAAATGATAATTTTTGCCATTAATATTAGTGGGAAATGACTGAAATAATCTTCAGAAAAGTAATATGTTCTCTCCGTACTCGTTGTCACTGGGACTTGGCACTGTACACAGTGCATGCTAAAGAGGCACACGGCAAATGTCATCTCTAGTTGGCCAGTGAAATGATGTAGCAGGATCATGTGGATAAATTTAATTTTTGCATTCCCTACTTCCTTTTCAATGCTGGTAACATACCAAAAAGACATTTATTGTCATAGGTGCATGCTACATCATTTCTTTGAATTAATAATAAAAAAATTATGAATAATTGTAACCTATTGAATATGTAGTTTTATCTTAGTGTTCTCCCTAGAGCCTTTTTACTGGGTGGCCCGCCCAGCTAAATTTCCTGTAATGATTGTTTACACAACCCACATAATAGTAAGAGTGAAAAACTTACTCCCACATACATACACCATAAATATTGGTGAAAATGACTGAAATCTGCGTTGAACATGATTTATCAGTAAGTATTTAATAAGGGCAATCATGTTAAGCAAAACAACATTCTTTCTCCCCCCCCCATTGAGGAAGGGGTCGTTTAAAGTAACACCCAGCTAAAATTTCTTGCCACCCAGCTGTAAAATAACTCTAGGGAGAACACTATATCTGTTATGAAAATTGTATTGCAGTGCGCTAATTCATTAATCATAGTTATCCAGGTTTTCTATGTTACTAAGATTTTTTGTATTTATCTTTTAGCTGGCTCAGATTTACTACAGCTTCAGAAGAAGGATAAACCACCTATTGCTTCTACGTCTGGTGTTATTTCTTTCCTCCACAGCAGAGGTTTCGGTCTGTCAGTGCTGCACCTCCCACAATGATTACCCAGTCTTCTTTACAGGCGCCAACGTCTACCCAGCATACTGTTTCAGCACCTGTTGTTACTTCAAAAGGTAATCTTAAGTCTTCCTTTCACTTTGTACGAGAGTTGAATACAGTTTTCACTATATGGAATTTATATAAAATTCAGAGGTTTTTAGATGTACTTCAGGAAAGCAAAAGAGCATGATATTTAAACTCCTGTATATAAAAAAAAAAAATGCTATGACCAAAATCCCAGAAATTACAGTATGTGGTGTGAGAAGGTGAAAAGAAGTGTAACAAATTCTTAATACTGTACACTTAGTGCAGGGTTTGTACATCACGTATTTAACAATAAGTCTTTAAATTGGCCTTCCCTACCGCTGCACCAACTAACCCCTGGGAAAAGTTGTTGAATTCAAATTTAATGTTATAGGTAATTCAGAAAACTGTTAATTATAATAAATATGTGGGAAAATGTGCCATTTTAAAATAATATCACTGTATAAACATGCATACAGTATGATTTGCTCACTAGAGGCCCAAACTTTTGTGAACAAATTTTTAAATTGCTCTTTATTTATAGTGTGTCTTCAAAATTTATATACACATACCTTAAAACATGTAAAATTGGACCTTCTCACAGTTCATGAGGATTTAAAAAAAAAAAAAAAACCGAGAGGATTCTCCATAAATAAGGAACTAATAATTGACAATATGAAAGAAAAGTCTATTGTTTCACAAAGAATAATATGACCATCTAAGTAACATTGGTGGCATGGAAAAGGTAGAGTTTTCAAAATTGTATCTGAGTAATCTCAGATGTGCTAGGCAAAGGTATGTAATAAATTTAAAAGAAAAAGCTCGGGACAAGGCTAATTCTGCTGTAGCCCAAAAGAGAAACCAAATACTGGATGAAATAGAAAGTATGAACAAAAGAAAAACTTGTAGAAAATGAAGTATTAGATTTATTAAAATCAGCTGATGACTTGGCAACAAAAGCAGAAGATACTCATAATTTTAACTGCATTGTTAAATCAAATAGCTTTGAAAGACAGCTCAAGACAAACAATCATTGATAAAAGAAAGATTCTGAACTCAAGAAAAATGGATTTAGTGAATAAATTGTAAATAAATTATTCACCCATTTGCTTAATATTTTTTTAATATAGTTGTTAATTATATTTTAACAATGATAAATTTAATGTTGTGTTAAAAGTACTGACATTTGATTAGAAAAAATTCTAATTATTTAAAAAATTGATTACAGTATTTTCATTTGTTAAATATTTTCACCTGAAAGTTTGTCATTCAGTAAAGAACTTTTTGCAAAATTTGGAGATGCATTGTTGCTAAGATTTTTTTGTTATAATTGGCTACCAATTATTAAAAAAAAAAAAAATCTTAGCAACAATGCATCTCCAAATTTTGATGTTAATTTCTTTGGTTGAGCTTTCTTATAATAACAGAAATACACCATGGTCTTGCTTTCGTACTGTGTCATATGTAAGGTGTTTAAAACCATTTTAATGATAAATCCATTGGATCTTTTTAATTTCTCTGTGGTGGAAACTTAATTCAATGGATTTTGAATCCATAATTTGTTTTCTAGTGCATGCCTAACTACTAATAACTAAAACTGTCTATCGTAAAAACTTGAAGATAAACTCAGGGATCGCATTCCTCCTAAAATTCCTAATATTTTGTGACTCTCCTTAAATTCCTAAAATTAGACCTAAAATTTGCTATTCATCCTAAAATTTTCGTAAGCTTATTTTTATTAAAAACACAACCGTTATTAACGCCAATAAATTTACCATTACGGTAAGGTAAAAAGACCTGTTATTGTAGAAACACAGCCTATATGCTGTGCTGCTGAAGGGAGGGAAAAATGACGCCATCGAGATGCACTTGCTTCGGGGCGGGCGTTCCATTTTTTTGCCTTCGAACAGTTTTCGAGAGTAACAAGAGATCTAAGGGAAAAGGGGAGGGGTCATTTTCACCCCTGGTTTGCGCTTTGCAGACGAACTCCGTGGCACGCAGAAGATCGTACTTTATTTTTGTACATGCCTTGTGGAACCTCCTCTTTCTGCTGATGTTTTGTTATTGTAAACCGCAGGTGGGTGGAAGCAAAGAGGAAACATGTGGTCTCCTTCCGTAACCTCCGGTAATGACGATGGGATGGTAGCTGAGTATTATCTTGGCAGGCAGTAGAGCACGTGATCATTGACCTTCGATCATGCGTCGGCGACAGCGACCTTCGATGCGCAATATATCTCGGCTCCGACTCGCTTTGACTGAACTTGCGTGAGATGCGTATGATAGTTTCTGGTTTTACGTCTTTTATGGTGTTCTCTGTGCTGTGTGCAGGTTCAGTTCTCTAGTGGTGACCTGCTTTTTTTTTTTTTTCATATCTTCTGACATCCTCGTAGCCAAATTTCGGGAAGTTGTCTGGTTTTGCAATATTGGAACGTGTTTTTGTACTTCCCTTTCATTTTCTGGTTAGTAATACAAGTGTTTAAGATGCCTAAATCCAAAACGAAATTTCAAGATGCGTGGCTGGCCAAAGAATTGGACGGAGTGAAGTTGAAAGAATGGTGTTCTGCAACTGAAACAATATTTTCTGCTAAGTGTATATTGTGTTCAGAAATTTTCAACATTTTTAATAGTGGCTTTTCACAAGTAAAAGCGCATCATAAAGGAAAAAAACATTTGCAGAAATTTCAAAGTAAATTTCAAAATAAGTCCATCCTGAAAGCCTTTGGAGGACGGGATCTTCAGCCCAAAACAAATATTAGTGAAGTACTGAGTCATGATTTACAGTTGGCTAAAGCCGAAGCATTATGGGCCATGAAAGTTGCTAAGGACAATATGTCTTTTGTTTCATGCACTGAAACAGTTGAACTTTTCAAAGAAATGTTTCCTGATTCTGCTATTGCAGCCAAAATGCAACTTAAAGAAAAAAGTTGCTTATGTGATATCACATGGATTGTCAAAATATTTTGAAGAGGATTTGAAAAAAGACATTGCATCTAGTAGCCCAGGAAAGGTTACTATAGCATTTGATGAAACTACAAATACACAAGTGAAACGGCAGTTGGATGTGTATCTCAGGTACTGGTCTTCAGAAATAAATTCAGTTTCTTGCCGATACCTAACAAGCGTTTTTCTGGGTCATGCAACAGCAGATATTTTGCTAAAAGAAATTCTTGATGTGTTATCATCCTTCAATATTTCGTTGAACAGAATTATTTGTGTATCCATGGACAGCCCAAATGTAAATAAGTGCTTTTTACGCAAATTCAATGAAGTTGTAAAACAAGAAACAGGCCAGAAATCTTTGGAACTAGGTTTTTGCAACCTGCATGTTGTTAGTAATGCATTTAAATTTTTTTTGACAAGCTTAAATATAGATTTTGACGAATTTGCTACTGATATGCATTACTTTTTAAAGAGTAGTGCTGCAAGACGAGAGGATTATAAATCTGTCGAGGATATAACATTGGTCACTGCCAAATTTCTTTTGCGTCATGTCAGCAACAGATGGTTAACCGTTGGTTCTGTAGCCCAGAGGCTCTTGGATCAATGGCTAAATATTACAGAATATTTTTTAAACTTCTTGCCATCTCAAAAAATATTTGAAAAACAACTGCGCAATTCGGCAGGGTATAAAAGAATTCACTGTTTCCTGAAAAATGAGCTTACTCCTTGCTATTTAGCATTAATTTCATTTTCACACCAAAATTTTGAAAAGTTTTCATTGTGTTATCAGAGTGAAGAACCAAAAATACACCAGTTATATTCTGATTTAAATACTTTAATGAGGAATGTTATGGCTCAGTTTATCCAAGATGATGTTATAGCAGGGAAATTTGGAGAAGACCTAAAGAATGTAGATTTTGAAAACAAAAATTCATGGAAAAAACTAGGGGAGTTAGAAGTTGGTATGAAGACAAAAAATCTCCTCAGGAATGTTCAGGAGACCAGGCAGAAATTATTTCTCTTAGATGTAAGATCATCACTAATTGCAACCACAAAATATTTAAAGTAAAATTTGCCATTCTGCAATCAAAAGCTAAGAGACATAGAAGTTTTAAAGGTAAAAGAACCAAAGAAAGAGTCAACTCAACTTTCAGTCACTGAAGGACTTTCGGAAATAACCAGAATTTCAAGTGTTTTGCATCTTTCTGAGGAACAAATTGATAGAGTAAGAGAAGAGTGGAAACTTTTAAATTGCGATAAGCCAACTCTAGATGAACTAGTGAAATTTTCAGAGGAAGGGCATATTCCAGTGCGGATTGATCATTACTGGCGTAATATATTTAGTATTAAAGACTCTAGCGGAAAAGAAAAATACTCAAATCTTACTAAACTCATAAAGTCAATTTTAGTTTTACCTCATGGTAATGCTGATGCAGAAAGGGGATTTTCGGTTAACACTGCTCTGTTAAGGAAGGACAAGGCTAACTTAAAAGACTCAACTATAACATCATTAAGAATAGTTAAAGGGGCCATTAAACACTATGGATGTGTAAGTAAAGTTCCCATAACAAGAAATTTGTTAAATAGTGTTTGTGATTCACATAAATTTTATAAAGAGTATGTTGATAAGCTGAAGGAAGAAGAATCAAAAAAGGTAAAAGAAAGGAAGCAGAAAGAGAGGGAAAATAAGGAAAAGCAGCTAGAGAAAAAAAGAAAAGCTGAGTTTGATGACAAAATAAAAGAAAATGATGCAGAAATAAATAGACTTAAAAACAATAAAGAAGCCTCCCTAGCAATAATTCAAGAGGGAACAGAAAGAATGAGAAAAGCTGTAGAAAAACAAAATACTGTTGAAATAGCAGTTGCCTCTAACTTGATCATACAAGGTTCAGCTGAAATAAAGAAAACTGAAAGTAAATTAGTTGTGGTAGAAGCAGAAAAAGATAGGCTAATCAGGAAAAGGTTAAAACAATAATATGAAAAAGTAATTCAGTGAACAATTGTACATAGTTCTTGGTTTTCAATTACCTTTTTAGGATATTATAATTTAATGTGAAACCTGAAAACTTTACTGTGAAAATCGTGAATTGCTTCTGGTTCAACAGCATATTAATGTTCAAAGTGAAACTTGAATGTGGTAAATATACTTGAATATGATAATAACACGTGAAAAGATAAGAACTGAACATTAGAAGTAAATCATACTTAAACTTTAGACATTAGACGTTATGCAAAAAATTTGGGTGTTAACTTCGACCATATATACTAATGGACTGCACATTGGCAATAGCTGCATCAAAGCCGCCATGGCTCAAACATTGGGCACGTCATCATCAGACTCCAAATTTCGTGTAAAAATGCTGTTATGATTACTAATTTACGCTGCAGAACTTCAGTGTTTTCGGTGTATTATGTGAATGCGCCTCATATATAATGAAAACTCTTCAGGTAAGTTTACTTATGAGCTATATACATGCATGATCGGGTTGTTTACATTTAGTGATTTATAATGTGATGAACATTTGCGAAGAATTTGGAACATGCATTCCATTTTTTTTTTCTTAAGTTACTATATTTTTATATCAATAGCTGCAAGTTTCTGGTTAAGTAATTGAACTTTATTGACTTAGGTATTTAATTCGTTTCTTACCCATGAAAAATCATAGAACTTTCTTTACTATATCGCTCAGAGCAACCATAAGCACAGCAGGTGTAACCCATCTTTTTGACTGTTGTCATGTGATTTTATGTTGGAGCCAGAAATTTTGATGTCATGCGCAGTGTATCAGTATATATGGTTGAAGGGTGTGAAGCAAACTCTTTACAATGTATACAAAGTTGTTTTGCTAGATGTATACAAATATACATCTAGTTTTTATTGAAATACACTCCTAAAATTTTCCTAAAATTTTTCTAAAAATTCCTAAAATTCCTACCTAAAATTTTCCAGAAGTATGCTATGATCCCTGTAAACTGAAAGTAAAAGAAAAATTTAAATGCTGGTATTGTGTGTTGTTTCTCACATTTAGTGATAAATACGACTAATTCATATTGTCCAAAAATATAACCCACTAAAGAAAAGATCATTCAGTCTCCTCACCTCATGCCCATGTTTTCAAAATGTTTAAAGTATATGTTATCATTCTTGGTATTTAATTCAATGTGTACAAAACTGGTTACCCCACAGAAGTATTTGAAAAATGACATGCATCCAAATCCATCAATTATGTTGAGACTTGTGAATATGAAGGCTTCTTAATGTGAAAGTGAAGAAAGGATTTTATTTCTGAATAACATGAAAGTTTTTTTAATTTTGCTTTATTGAAATTTCAATATGAAAGTGAGCTAATGTTATTAAAATCTTTTGTATTTTTTTTTCAATTCATTAAATTTAAATATTTCTTTTATTAATGGTAAAAAGGTAAATGTTATATTATAAAGTATGATATAAATAATTAGATGAAAATTTGGTATTAGCATAAATCTAAAAATCGTACAAAAGTGACTTAATGTGTTATACATACCTGTACATACAGTAATTGTAAAATAGATATTAAGTGTTTATTGTTATGATAATTTTGTGTTTCAGAAATTGGGCGTTTTGAACATACAGAAAGAATTAATGCGATGCATATAGATGTTTTATGAAGATAATGAATATCATAATACAACACACATAATTCTTTATATCATCATCATAGTCAACCATTATCAATCCACTGCTGGACGAAGGTCTCCCCAAGTTTCCTCCACAACGGTCTGTCTTGTGCCAGTCTCCTCCATGGCACTCCCGCATACTTTCGAATTTCATCCACCCATCTCCCATGTGGCCTTTTTCTGGGTCTTTTCCTGTCCCTTGGAATCCAATCTAAAATTTCGACTGTCCATCGATGGTCTGTCCTTCTGGCAATATGTCCAGCCCATTGCCATTTCAGGGATTTAACTCTGATCATGATGTCTTCCACTCTTGTCATTTTTCGGATCCACGAGTTCCTCTTCTTATCTCTCCTGGTTACACCAAGCATGCACCTCTGCATGCTACTTTGAGTTGTCTGCAGCCTTTGTATGTCTCTTTTAGTTAAGGTCCACGTCTCTGCACCATACGTAAGCACTGGAAGGATGCGTTGATCAAACACTTTTCTTTTAAGACATAATGGCATATTGCTCTTGAAAATTATGCTGTTTCTTCCAAAAGCTCTCCAGGCAAGTTTTGTACGCCGATTAATTTCTTCATCAATGTGACCCTCACTTTTAATATCTGCTGTCCAAGATAAATGTATGTGTCTGTTATCTCCAGCTTTTCTCCATCAATAGATAAATCTTCATTTTTTGTAAAAGCATTGAACATCACTTTTGTCTTCTGAAAGTTCATTTTTAATCCCACTTCTTTACTCTTGTCAGCAAGTTCCTGGATCATACTCTGCAGCTCTGATGGGATAGTTGCAAAAATGACTACGTCATCAGCAAAACGAAGGTGGGTTAGATGTGTGAAAAGCTTTTAAGTTGTCTTAAATGGCATGGGAGAAATGGGCTGGGAGAAACTTACTTCTGTGTATAAAAATCTGTGCCGTATTTTCCCCATTTGTACTCTCAGGCAGCCGTTTTCAAATGTTTTTCTGTGACAATGGTTAGCTGGGCAGTCTGTCGTCGTTTTCCCTTAGTATATGCTCAGTTCAGTGTTGCTGATAAATACTCTTCCATACTTATTATGGAGTTTAGGAAAGCGAAAGATTTTTGCGAAAAAATCGCTTCTGGAGAATAAGTGCGTGTAGACAACGTAAAGGGGAAAAGCAATATTTGGAAATATTTTAAATTACTGTCCCGTTCTGAAACTAGTCGGCTGAAAAACGTTGTGCAGTGCACAAAATGCAAAAACGTTTTGAGTTACGATAGCACAAAATCTAGAACATTGCATCTTAAGCAACACAAATGTGTGTGTCCCCCCCCTCCCACACACACACATGAGACATATTGGGTTCCAGTGATATGATATACCAGTAGAGATAGGTGCAGTTTATAAAGCCATAAAATCTTCTCCCGGTAGAACGTTTGGACTCCTAATTCTGGATATTTCATAGTTTTCGAATTACCCCCCACCCCTAAGGATATTTCTGGGTCTGGCGGTAGGGAATGATAATTTGAAAACCCAGAAAATTTGGAGTGTACGAGCTTCCTCCTCCTCCTCCTCCTCCTCCGACGTCACATGACTTATACAGAGTCGCAGAAATATTTCGAATTAACGTTTATTGTAATAGAATACGTGTAGCAATTAAGAAAACGAAAACTCTTCAGGAGTGGAATGACCGAGTGCACCAGGTGTTAAATTCGTGATTTAGTAATTGTTGAAATTTTACGGGCTGGGCTTTCCAAATTAAGGCCCGTACAGACCTCTACTGTGGGCTGCTGTTCAGATGGCATGGCTCGACATCTCTCCAGAAGTCTCCTGGCCAGTTGTGGAATCATTGCCACGTCAAGTTGCTGCACTTCGTCTGGATAGAGGAGATCCTACATGATACTAAGTAGGTACCCCATGACTTTTGGTACTTCAGTGTATATTTGCTTCTATTTTTGATATACCTATTCATGCAGACCAAGGTAATACATCTCTGTGCAAATGCAGAAGCATTTAGCCCTCTGTCTGTACATATTTTACTTGTAGTTTATTTACTTATAACTGAGTACTAGCCATGGCTTCTCATTGGAGTCATAGACTATCATTATTGTTCTGTTTCTATGGTCTCCCAGAATTTGCAAACACAGCTGTATTACTGAAGCAACTAGCAGAAAATCATTGGTGGTGCATTTGCTTATCTTAGTACTGCAAATTCAGAGCATTTGCAACCAACCGCTGAAGTCACCTGATGGCAGTGTTAGCATATGGGGATAGACATTCAGAGAGCACAGGTTGCGTCGTGATCTTTCAGAGTTTCTTTGGCCATTCTTGCTTATTTCATTTTTTATCCAAATGAATCAGAATACTTCCTGGACAGATATGTATGCATCCATGACTCCTGCACTGTATATGATGGGTTTGAGGAGGAACCAAGGACTTGAACACATTCCATACTCCTTCTACTATTTCCATTTATTCCTAGGCTAGGACATTTTGGGAGTGTCTAGAAGATGTTGGAACAAATCATTGCCATTGACTATGATGGGCCAGCTGTAAGATACTTTTCTGGATAAATGAAGCTTTGTGCTACCCCACAGGTTGCAGTTGCTAGTCATAGTGCATGTAAATTGTTATCCTAGTAAAAGATGGTCCTGTTCAGCATGGATGTTACGTTTTTATCAGGTTGTGTAGTCAGAACATGAATAAGCATGTAAAACACTACACTGCCTAATTTAGATTTTTACTTTAGCATAAACATGTGATTATGACAGTATTAAAATACCACTAAGTTTTTCTGTTAACCTAACCAAAGACACCCATGCACATCACAATGTTGCTACTCTTTGTTCTGAAACACACGTGTACATACACGTTTGCACTTATCATATTTTCTAAATGGTATTCATTATTTAATTTTTATGTACAGTAGAATAGACAGTTTAGGTACTGAGAATTTGTATAATTTTTTAATGATATTGACAGTTTTAATTATTATTTGTAATAATGTGCGTTTATGTGCATATGTATCATTCAGAAAGTTTTTATTTATGAAAATTGCATTTCCAGATTACGAAGTTGCAAAACGAACTGGACTGATTTGGAAACGAAATACGGAGCCAGTTCATGACGCACAGCTTTCAGCAGGAAAAGAACTTGAACCCAAAGCAGAGCACCCTATGTTGCTCTTAGCACAAAGTGCACCATCATCCACTCAGGGTGTTCGAGACCCAAAGGAACATATATTACCAATGAGAAATTCGCCTTTTCTTGAAGCCATACCACTACAGGAGATGAAGCTACAAAAGCCACAGCATCAAGAAAAGCATCTACCCGTTCAAGAGAAAATTCCAGTGACCCAGAAAAGTGAAGAAAGGTCTGACATTCACACATCTGAAAGGCTGAATACTCTGTCTCTAGTACCACAACAAGAACTGCGACATAATGAAGACTTGTGTGTTGAAGATTTTCCTCTTCATGTGATTGTGAGTGATACAGAAGACATTGATTTGGATAATACAGCTTAAGTTCAAGCTCCAAAATCAACTAAATGTTTGCAACCAGTGGAAGATGATGATGATGTGCAAGTTTTAGCTATTGTTGTAAAAGATAAATCAATGTTGCAGCAATTACTGTTATAAAAGTCCAACCTGTATTTGTTAAAGAGGATGCATTACACCATCATTTCTGATGGTGTAATGAGCTGGCATCATTTCTGATGGTGTAATGAGCTGGCAATAAAAAATATTGCTGACCTGACAATTGTTTTCAGAATTGCACTGCACTCACTTTATTTTAGAATAAATTTAATATACACTGTACTACATCAGAAAAAATGCAACAAAAACATTATTTTTACATAAAATTTATGGTAACAGACATTCCTGTCATGTACATGAAGGCAGTGGTGGTGCAGTCCTGAAAAAAATAAGTGGCTTGGTGCTTCCTCCCCCACCCCCACACACAGGTGTTAGCAACTCCAGCAGGCATGTGGATGAGTGCCACGAACCTTTGAAATCGAATGTGTATATGTTACCGTTAAAGTGTATAATTCAGTTATTTCATAGAATACCTAGTTATTTCATGAAATAACTGATCAAGTTAAAGTGTATAATAAATTAATAATTCCACACTTTAACTAGTTGTTCTATGATATAACTAGGTATTCTATAAATTAACTAATGATAGGAAGTTAAAGTGTAAAATAAACAATTTGACTGATTAATACAGCATACAAAATGTTATATTTATATAGACAAAATTATTTGTTACAATAGGGATTACTAAAATGGCATTTGGAATTGCATAGAACATTATTTCTAACACAAATGCATTTTTTGTTATCGACACACTGCGTTTTACATGAACATTTTTTAAATCCCTGACAGGTACCTAAACTTTGAGCTGTAGCAACCGACCGGAGCGATTTCTCTATATCCGGCACTTCTTCGATCTGAATTAGTTTTTGTTCACAGACGCTGAACTGGGATCGGGAATCTAGCTGTTTTATGCTGCTGTTTCTTGTTCCCAATTGAAAAAAAATCCTTCTTCGGTTATTTTCATGATAACAGCTAAAATAGATCTGACATCACCCCTTCCTCTGTCAACTTCAGGTACTGGGATACGGACAGTAAGCCCCACAGAGGTTTCAGAATGAGATTTATCTGACATTAATTTCCTCTTCTTAGCTTGAATTTCCAAACATTCTTTAGAGTTATCTCTTTCCCTCTGAACATTCAGTTCATTAATAAAACACAATTTGCAGATCTTCTGTACAACTTTGTCTTCCAAAACATAGTCTTCTAAACATGACATGTCGACAGGCTCATTACATTTCGAACAAACTATACATACTTTACTAATGGCATTATTTAACCTTGTTTTTTCAACCAGCACTTCATTATCAGGTTGAGACGAAGTACTCATTGCAGTCAAAGCACCTTGTAATTGATCTTCGTCATCCAGTGAATCAAATGCTTCCTTCGGAATAGGAGTTGTTGACTGTCAGACTCTAGCTGCGCAACCAAACATAGCCTCGTAAGGGGACCTTTTAATTATTATATAACACTTTATAGTGGGTTGAAAATGGTGTGCTATTTCTGACCAGTGGTTCTAACTTTACAGCCTTTTGAATTTGGAATTTATTTACTCGGTTAAATTACACTTTAACGGGGTGTAGATCATTATTCTATGAAATAACTAGTTAAACCATAGAATACAAGTGAGTTTTACGCTTTAACTGACTTGATCAGTTATTTCATGAAATAACTAGTTATTCTATGAAATAACGGATTTCGCCGCCCCGGTGGCGCAGTGGTCTAAGGCGTTGGCCTCTGATCATTCGTCGGAAGGGGTCCGGGTTCGAATCCCGGTGAGGCATGGATGTTGTGTTTGTCTTACGGCACTGGCTCTCTCCCTTCCCTGGAACCAGTGACTCTAAATTAGGGACGGGCGACTGCTTATAGCCCATTGAGTTGCTCACGGTGGTCGTTAAACCTCCAATAAAAAAAAAAAAACGGATTTCATACTTTAACGATAACATACACACAAGCAACAATGAGCCATTACATTATGACCACCTATCTAATCAGCTGTAGGACCCATTTTAGCCCGCAAAACAGCTGCCACATTTGTGAGGCATTAGTTCGATGAGCTGGCAAATAGATATCCTGGGGTATCTGGTACCATAATGTCAACTCAAAAAGTTCACTGTCTGTGCAGGAAGGGGTTATTAAGCTGCTGTATAAAAAGAAGGGTAGCAGAGATTGTCCAGAGGGCTGGAGACCTATATCTAGTCTAAATACGGATTATAAGATATTTGCGAAACTTCTCGTGAGTGGACTTTAGGAATATCTACTTAAAATTCTCAATAAGAGTCAGGCCTGCAGGTAAAGGATTGCAACATTCATAACAACATAATAGCTTTGAAGTATATTATTAAATATCTAAAGAAAAAAAGCATAAAAGCTGCCATCACTTCTCTGGATCAAAAATAAAAAAAAAGCCTTTGATATGAGGCATAAAAGCTGGCATCATTTCTGATGGTGTAAGTTAAAAAAAATTAAGACATGATTTGCAACGGTAGCTATGTTCATAATCAACAGACTCCTGATTTAAACTTTTCGTAATTTATTCTTGGCTGAACACACAACTAAGACACTAATGATGGTTCACGGATATGTAATAAACAGAACAAATGAGTTATTGTTAACAACGAACTTCGCTTTCTATTTAGTCTGTTTTAAACAGTCTTACCATGATTAATATTCCTTTTAGGAGGTTCGCATAGCTTATTCCAGCGAGAATCCTTTTATCATCACTCTTTTAGAGCACTTTTGTAAGAACAACAGATATCGTGTTCACACACAGAGAAGCGACGACGCCATCTTGTCTCCTCTCTCTTCACTCTGTCAATTGTCCAGGGTCGTGATCCGATAATTCTTTGCAACACACCACTTGCTGGCTGCTCGGCATTAATGCAATCGTAAGCACACTTGCAGCACGTGTTCAATGAAAATAAAAGGAACGAGCAAAGGACGCTAACATCCAACAATTTCTCTGGATCAAAAAAAAAAAAAATGCCTGATGTGGTCAATCGAAAGTTCTTGATGGACGTTTTAAGAAACTACAACATTCCTAATAAAATTATAAAAATCCTAAATGATACTTGTACAAATTCCCCTAGTAAAATCATGCTTTAAGGAAAACTTAGCAAAAATATAAATATGGGAAGAGGCATCGGACAAGGATGCCACCTCTCCCCAGTCTTATATACCTTGTGTATTAACTTATTCCTCAATATGTTTGATTCCAATGAGGCCCTTCAGGGAATTCCTATCCCAGGAGGGAGAAACAAAACCATTAAGCATCTAGCATATGCAGATGACTTGGTGGTGTTTGCTAAAGAAGAGAGGGATGTACAATTATTGGATACCTATAATCAGTGGCGGCTCGTGGCAACGAAACAGGTGGGGCCAGTAGCCGAAGTCAAACAATGAAATAAAAAAAAACTGTCATTATTAGGCCAACTATTCAGACCCCCACCCTACCCCCAAGATTCCTTTACTCTGCCTCTGTTTACCCCCTTGACTCACAATAATGCTCAAATCAGGCAGGAATGTGTCAACTATTGTATTGCACACGAAAAAAATTTCCTCAGAATAGAATGCATAATTATTAACAGAAAAATGTTAAAACTCCTTAAATAAAATTTTTACCTTAAAACATATGAGCATTAATTTATGTTAGTTGTGCTTTGTGTTTCTTCAGATTTCTCAACTGAGGAATAATCACAGGATAGAAAAATGTAGTGAAAAAATAATTACCTCAAATATATGCAGGGAGGGAATGCTTCATGAATTTCGTCCCATATAGAATGAGTACAATACTACTTTTTGCATTATTTGAAAGGTTTAACCTTTTTTTTTAAAGAACTTGTGAAACCCAAAAACATATATGTACTCAAGTGCAAATTATACTTACAGGTTTTCTCATTTATTTATTTACTTTTAACAGAAAATCCTCTCAGTTAAAACTGAAATTAGTTCTGCAAAGCGCTTTGTAAACTTCATACTCTTGGAAACTCAAATTCTTGGGCTGATAAGCACCAAGTTTTTTTAAGTGAAGCTCAAACTAAAAATTCATCGGGTGAAGCTTTTCTTCCAGATTTAAAGCAAAGAACGGAGATTTTAACAAAATATCCGCTCCATTCATTGTAATCGACAAGCAAAAAAGTCACGACACAAAGGAACAACACATCACCGAGAGAGAGACACACAGAAAAAACAACTAACTGAACTTTGAGCTTGGTCGGGGTAAGCTTCTCTGTCAACCCACAGCGTTAACAGGGTTCCCACGCAACCTGGAAAACCGGGAAAACCGGGAATTCTCAGGGAATTTGAAAATTGTTCCAAAAATCAGGGAAAACTCAGGGAAAATTGTGTTTTTCTGTAAAAATCAGGGAATTTTTTATCGGGGAACTATAAAGGCAGGGAATTTTTTATTTTGCCAGAAAAATATTTTGTTTCAGACTTTTGTAAAATATATTTCTGTATTGCTAAGTTTTAAAATAATTCCGAGTTGTTTTATCCTTCGAGGCAACTCCGCAACCCACCCACCGATTAAAGTGCAGCTGTGCAGGGGAGTGCGTCTCTTTGCGGTTTCCCCGTCTCCAGATGATCTAAACTACAACCGAACAAACATACACGTCAAAGCGTGAAAGAAAGGCATTAATCACACACCCATTTCGCAGAGGTGCATTTCACCAGCCCCCCCCCCCCCCACACACACCACGGAATTTTTTAATTTTTCAGACACCATTCGTTTGTACCACGTATGAACCGGAATGAACTCTGTTTTTTCGTTTGAACCGCAAAAGTTTTGGAGATATTTAAAAAACAAAGTGGGGGGGCTGGTGAAACGATAGCCCCCCCACCATGGAATTTTTAAATTTTTTTTGCACCATTCGTTTGTACCACGTATGAACCGGAATGAACTCAATTTTTCGTTTGAACCGCAATAGTTTTTGAGTTATTTAAAAAACAAAGTGGGGGCTGGTGAAATGGTACCCCCAAAAATAGATATTTCAAATTTCGGCATAGCCATTCGATAATAAATCGTATGAACCGGAATGAACTCCATTTTCATCGCTTGAACCACAATAGTTTTTGAGATATTTAACAAATAATATTGAGAATTTGCATATAAATATAGGAGGCCGACCATTTCACCAGCCCCCACCATGGAAATTCAAAATTTCGAAATAGCCATTCGTTAGTAAATCGTATGAACCGGAATGAACTCCATTTCTATCGTTTGAACCGCAATAGTTTTTGAGATATTTAACAAATAATATTGAGAATTTGCATATATACAGAAAGACCGACCATTTCACCAGCCCCCCACCATGGAAATTCAAAATTTCAAAATAGGCATTCCTTAGCAAATTGTATGAACTGAAAAGAACTCCATTTTCATCGTTTGAACCGCAATAGTTTTTGAGATATTTAAAAAATAATGTTGCAGGCCAATCATTTCACCCCCCCTCATAATGGAAATTCAAAATTCCGAAATAGCCATTCGTTAGTAAATCGTATGAACAGGAATGAACTCCATTTTTATCGTTTGAACCGCAATAGTTTTTGAGATATTTAAAAAATAATATTGAGAATTTGCATACATACAGAGAGACCGACCATTTCACCAGCCCCCCCACCATGGAAATTCAAAATTTCAAAATAGCCATTCGTTAGCAAATCGTATGAACCGAAAAGAACTCCATTTTCATCGTTTGAACCGCAATAGTTTTTGAGATATTTAAAAAAGAATGTCACAGGCCTACACCATTTACCCCCCACCCCCACCACCCCCATTCATCATGGAAATTCAAAATTTCAAAATAGCCATTCGTTAGCAAATCGTATGAGCCGAAAAGAACCCTATTTTCATCGTTTGAACCGCAATAATTTTTGAGATATTTAAAAAAGAATGTTACAGGCCATTTCATCCCCCCTCATCATGGAAATTTAAAATTCCGAAATAGCCATTCGTTAGCAAATCGTATGAACTGAAAAGAATTCCATTTTCATCGTTTGAACCGCAATAATTTTTGAGATATTTAAAAAAGAATGTTACAGATCATTTCATCACCCCTCCCCCTCATCATGGAAATTCAAAATTCCGAAATAGCCATTCGTTAGCAAATCGTATGAACTAAAAAGAACTCCATTTTCATCGTTTGAACCGCAATAATTTTTGAGATATTTAAAAAAGAATGTCACAGGCCTACACCATTTACCCCCCCTCATCGTGGAAATTCAAAATTCCGAAATAGCCATTCGTTAGCAAATCGCATGAACTGAAAAGAACTCCATTTTCATCGTTTGAACCGCAATAATTTTTGAGATATTTAAAAAAGAATGTTACAGATCATTTCACCCCCCCTGAACATGGAAATTTAAATTTCCGAAATAGCCATTCGTTAGTAAATCGTATGAACAGGAATGAACTCCATTTTTATCGTTTGAACCGCAATAGTTTTTGAAATATTTAAAAAAATAATATTGAGAATTTGCATACATACAGAGAGACCGACCATTTCACCAGCCCCCCACCATGGAAATTCAAAATTTCAAAATAGCCATTCGTTAGCAAATCGTATGAACCGAAAAAGAACTCCATTTTCATCGTTTGAACCGCAATAGTTTTTGAGATATTTAAAAAAGAATGTCACAGGCCTACACCATTTACCCCCCCACCCCCATTCATCATGGAAATTCAAAATTTCAAAATAGCCATTCGCTAGCAAATCGTATGAACCGAAAAGAACTCCATTTTCATCGTTTGAACCGCAATAATTTTTGAGATATTTAAAAAAGAATGTTACAGGCCATTTCATCCCCCTCCCCCTCATCATGGAAATTTTAAATTCCGAAATAGCCATTCGTTAGCAAATCGTATGAACTGAAAAGAACTCCATTTTCATCGTTTGAACCGCAATAATTTTCCAGATATTTAAAAAAGAATGTTACAGGCCATTTCATCCCCCTCCCCCTCATCATGGAAATTCAAAATTCCGAAATAGCCATTCGTTAGCAAATCGTATGAACTGAAAAGAACTCCATTTTCATCGTTTGAACCGCAATAATTTTTGAGATATTTAAAAAAGAATGTTACAGATCATTTAATCCCCCCCATCATGGAAATTCAAAATTCCGAAATAGCCATTCGTTAGCAAATCGCATGAACTGAAAAGAACTCCATTTTCATCGTTTGAACCGCAATAATTTTTGAGATATTTAAAAAAGAATGTTAGAGATCATTTCATCCCCCTCCCCCCTGAACATGGAAATTTAAATTTCCGAAATAGCCATTCGTTAGTAAATCGTATGAACAGGAATGAGCTCCATTTTTATCGTTTGAACCGCAATAGATTTTGAGATATTTAAAAAATAATATTGAGAATTTGCACATATACAGAGAGACCGACCATTTCACCAGCCCTCCCCCCTCCCCACCATGGAAATTCAAAATTTCAAAATAGTCATTTGTTAGCTAATCGTATAAACCGAAAAGAACTCCATTTTCATCGTTTGAACCGCAATAGTTTTTGAGATATTTAACAAATAATGTTACAGGCTTACCATTTCACCCCCCTCATCATGGAAATTCAAAATTCCGAAATAGCCATTGCCATTCATTAGTAAATCATATGAACAGGAATGGACTCCATTTTTATCGTTTGAACCGCAATAGTTTTTGAAATATTTAATAAATAATATTGAGAATTTGCATATTACAGAGACCGACCATTCCCCCCCCCCCCCATGGAAATTCAAAATTTCAAAATAGCCATTCGTTGGCAAATCGTATGAACCGAAAAGAACTCCAATTTCATCGTTTGAACCGCAATAGTTTTTGAGGTATTTAAAAAAAGGATGTTACAAGCCTACACCATTAACCCCCCCCCTCACCATGGAATTCGAAATTTCGTAGCCATTCGTTAGTAAATCGTATGGCCGCGGTGGCGCAGTGGTCTAAGGCGTTGGCCTCTGATCATTCGTCCGTAAAGAGTCCGTGTTCGAATCCCGGTCAGGCATGGATGTTGTGTTTGTCTTACGGCACTGGCTCTCTCCCTTCCCTGGAACCAGTGACCCTAAATTGGGGACGGGCGACTGCTTGTAGCCCATTGAGTTGCTCACGGTGGTCGTTAAACCTCCAATCAAAAAAAAAAAAAAAAATCGTATGAACCGAAAAGAACTCCATTATTATCGTTTGAACCGCAATAGTGTTTGACATACCTACATAAAAAAAGGATTCAGAAAATATGGAGCCGACAATTTCCCCCTCCCTCCATGGAATTTCAAAATGCCATTCGTTAGTAAATCGTATGAACCGGGAAAACTCTGTAAGAGCGAACGTGTCGTCACGTGACTTAGCGTCGCCTCCTACTTAAGTATCCGAGGAGCACGCGCAACGGGGGCTCTCACAACAAGCAGAGAGTTCGTTTACTCTTCCCGGAAATACACACTCTCTCTCTCTCTCACTCTGTTCGAGCGAACAAACGAAACCTCCCCCACTTTACTATATATATATATATATATCTGTGAATCGGGGAGGCAGAGCGACAACAGCTGGTTATACGGAAGTTTATCCAATTTCAGACATAATTTGAAAAGAACGCTTGGTTAACACATATACGAAACACTTATTCTTCATCAACTAGAATTTTGATGGCGGCGGATTACTCGCTCTTGAAAGTGACCTCGTTATGACTGGACCTGGCAAAGATCGTGGAACGCGCAAGATAAGGTGATCGAATTTCGCTCTTGGCGGCGTCCTAACTTAGGGTCTCCTTGACACTAGATAGACCTCTATCTTATCGATGCTTCAGGACTAGTCTTCTAGCTATCCTTCTCTAATCGATGCTTCAGTGGACTGTACTAAGTCCATAATTCCGTAGTATATCATCAGGTACTCTACCGGTATCCCTGACTCGGGTAGATTCCTTCTGTAGCGGCGACCTACTTCATCTAGGTCGGTGCCCGCTCTTTCCCCGTGGACTCCGAGAGCCCACCACACCATCCACGCAAATGCGTTCCTTTCTATCGGAGGACTATCACCTTTGCTCTCCGAAGACAGACTGCTCGAACAGGTCCACTCGGAGCGACCTCTTCGCCCCCCCCTTCACGCTGCTCCTTCTTCAAGGGCGACGGCGCTGACCTTCAACATGCTGCTCTCCTCTCGCGCCACGTGTCACCTCTCGCGCCCTTCACCTGCCCCATCCCTAGTCGTTTTCCGGGAATCGGGCTCCTGGACCTTTAAATCCACCTTGCGCATTCCTCGCTTATCCTCAGGCTATACATTATTGAGTGCCTCCTTCCGAGAAAGCAATCCTATCGTCGTAGTACATCCGTAGCAATACAATACACATTGTTATAACTATACAAAAGAGTATGTCTGCATTTCAGACTTGTAGGCGCCAAGTAAAAATGAACAATGTACCTGTGAAAGTCACAGCGTCCTTGGCGATACTTTCAGTTCGTAGAACAAGTCCTCGCCCTTTCTAAGGCGTGAGAACCTGAAGTCTTTTGTCATACATCTCGCCTTCCCCCCAAAAAAGGATTAAACATATTTACGAATTCTCTGTCGCCATTTTGGGAACTTGCGATGTTTTCTTTGGTCAAAAAAAAACACATAATGTTTATCATTGAAATGAATTAACATCGCTAATGTGTCCGTTCTTACAAACTCCATGTTTATCTTTTGAACCCCGATAGTTTTTGAGATGTTTAAAAATGTTCCACGATTTCAGCTGCCCCCACCCCCACCCCCACCCCCGGACATTTCCTGTTTCAGAATAGCTATTCGTTAGCATCGTGTGAACCGGAAGGAGCTACATCTTTATCGTTCGAATCTGGATAGTTTCTGAGATATTTGTATAAAGGGTAATGGAGGATGATGAAGAAGTAATTTATTTTCAAAAAGTCTTGTATTCGTTTCTGTCATTATCTTAAAGATCTCTCCGTTTCTAGCTTTGAACCGCAGCAGTTGAAAAGACATTCCAAAAAGAACATGACGGTTTCAACATTTCTTCAATGTGTCTCAAAGACCAGAACACAAGAGAACCGGAAAATGCATGGCATAGTAAAACAGCCAAAATCTCGGAGCGGAAACAAACGACGCAATCCAGTCTGTAGTAAACATACAGTACAAGGCATCACAAAAAGAAACGGAGCATGGCAGAGGCACAAAGCAGTCTGTTACATTACAATCGTGCGCTGTAGTCGGTGGCAGATACAACACGAGGCGAAGCACACAGGGAACAGTCACTGAGCAGAGGAACGGCTGAGCCAGCAAATAGAGAAAGCACCATACCTGGAACCACGGAGCAACATGATGAGTAGAAAACCCAGGAACTATTCCTTCTTCCTTTTAAGGAAAAAACGAAATTATTGGTGCGAAATTATTGCTGTCCATCTGTGGTTATTGGGCGCCATCCTCCGACAAAAAGAGAAATAATGGTACTAATGCCACATTGAAAAGAAAAACATTAAGGAAAAACTATTACTTTCTTTAAAATTGGCATTTTCTGTCTAACAGTGGCATAGCAGTTAGACATACTACACGAAACATAGCAGGGTAGGAAGCAACACATGGCACTCCGGGAAAATCGGGCAGGGGGCATGCTTGAACCACAGAAAAACAGAAGCAGAACGAACGGTGCGAGGCAGTTGGTGATGGTCATGTAAAGCGGATGCAGGCAGGACATCGTAAGACAAAACACACAGAAAAAGGTCACAAAGCAGAATGATGAGGGAATAAAAACGAGGCACGAGAGAAAACACTTCACAAAGAGGAGAACGAAACAACAAGGGCTCAAAGAGACAGGGAGAAACATAGCTAAGAAAACACAACAGAAATCAATCATCAAACAAAACCACACAGGAGCTAATCAGGTGGACACCGAAGAAGGAGACGATGTTGAGCATGAAAAATGAAGTGGTCAAGACAACCATAGTAACATTCAACTTCCGGGTAGGAGCTCGAAAGGTGAAAAAATGCAAAGTAAAAAGCGCTAAGATTGTCAACCAGAGATGAGTAAACTGCCGGATCGATGGAAGCAATAAAGTGATTAAGTGGAGCATCGTGAGAAGAGTCAAAGAACAATGGGAAAGCGGCATCTAGAGAAAGAGTCTGCGTAAACTCGGGAACAACTTAAAGGCGAGCAACAAGATCAGGCACAACAGAGGGACTGTCAAGAACGCGAGCAAAAGTGACGGCAGCAGGATCAGGAGCGGAGCCTTGCGAAGAACGATGAGGAGGAGACATAACCACAGCGGCACGCTTAGCGCGAATCCTGCGACTAGACCGATGACGACGCTTCTTATTAGGAGCAATACCAGTAGGGAAATGTTGACGAAGAGGACGAGACGACGTAGAAGGAACAACAGGCGGCGTCTCGGGAATCTGGCGAGGTGAATAGGGTACAAAGTCGGATGACACATGTAAGGAGGTAACTGCAGGAACAACAGAACCCGGGGAGGGTGGGGTTTCAAACGAGTCTAGAAGAGGAGCTGTGCGAAAGAGCGGGGACTGATCATGGCGACCAGAAGGTGAAACAAAGACAACGGCACTAGAAGCATCAGAAGAGCCCCGAGAAGGTGAAAAGGGCGGAGAGCACACCGGAGTACTGGAACCAGTGGAGGAAAGATGAGCGTCTGAGGGTGGCGAAGCCGACTTACGCAGCAGCGATGGTGGAGCAGAAAATCCCGGGATCGGGATAGGCGAGGTGACTTGCGAAAACAAAGAAGGCAGCACCTGAACAGGCGGAGAAGGTGCAGCAACAGGATGTGACAAAGCGCAAACATCAGACGATGAAAAAGAAAGAAATACAGACGAAGGCACCGAAACAGGAGCAGTAGATCCAGATGTACCCACAACAGACGATGCTGGCGAGGAAGGAAAAAGACCAACGGAGTCAGATGATGGAGACTAAGAAGGTGTGAACAGATCAGGCGAAAGCGTGGTGACTGGAAGCGAAGAAAGAGGTTCTGTGACGGGAACTTGAGCAGCCGTTGAAGAAGACTAGGAAGAAATGAGGGGGCATTGCGAGAAATGGTGACCAGGCTGTTTACATGAGATGCAATGATAGGCAGTGAATACGTTGATTGCGACGTTGTGATGACAACAAATCACCAGAAAAGTTGTGGGGCAGTAAGAAACAGTCTGTGTCAGGGAAAAAAACTAAGTCTTTGCGGCGGAAGCCAAAATAAGGACGATCACCTTGATCAACATGGGCGGCGGGTATCTTGCGGATATCACCAAGAACGCGGCCACACCGAGAAGGAAAAGCATGTAAAAACTCATCGGAAACGTCCGGAGGTACAGGTTACAAATTAAGAAAAACGGGAGAATGTGCAAGGGGGATAGGGACCAAGCTATGATCTCCAACTGAAAGGCTAGTCGATAGGACTTGAGGAACAAACTCAGGTGAAAAAATATATACAAGAATGGACTTAGGCTTGCTGGCGAAATGTGTAATTGCACCGGAAGGGAGAAACGACAATGCAGACATACACTGTATAGACGTGCAACTTGACATTGGGTAAGGCGTCGAACTTGACACTTAAACTAAGAGTTGAAAGCATTGTACGTGTGCAATAAGCGTGGAACCTTGACGTGAAATATAGGAGTCCATGGCTGTCGCGAGGAAAGTCGGAGACGTTGAACACGGATCTGTAGCAGGATGAGGAGAAGAGCAGTCCTGGGACGCATCCAACACACTTGGAGGACAAGTCATCGAAGCAGCACATAGTGACGTGAGAGGGAAATAGAATTTAGAAGCAGAAGCACAGGCCATGGACAATGTGTAGAAATGCACGGCGAAGGGCACACAGATCCACTATAACAAGGTGGAGCACCAGGAAGGCGATCAGCATACCGAAGAAGGCAGCGCAGAGAACCACTGTCAATGGGTGGAACACAAGGAAGGTAATCCACACACCGGTGAAGGCAGCGCAGAGAACCATTAACGATGATTGGAGCGCAAACACGGAAGGCAAACGTAGACACAGCAGCAGGAAGGCTACTACATGCAGCACACAGTTTTAGAGCAAAAAGTCAAGGCGAGTCATGATGGGCAGATTGTCAACAGGCCCAACGAGATGAATTGTAAACAGGCCCAACGAAATGAATTGTAAACAGGCCCAACGAAATGAATTGTAAACAGGCCCAACGAAATGAATTGTAAACAGGCCCAACGAGATGAATTATAAAGGAATATCGGCAAAATATGCATGTACCAACTCGAAAGAATGACTAGGAAGAGAGCGCAGACATTCATGCACGAGAGAAACACAAATTAATTCGGCGGTGGGCGCTAGATACAGGCGGAGCACAAAATGCAGAGCTCGAAAGGGCGTGGCCAGCAGAGCAACGTGACGGGATGCTGTGTGAGTCAAATATCGTACAAAGACAATTGTTTGGATGGGGCCATTTCAAGAATGTTTGTTTTAAATTTAAGGGTGCATCTGCTTTGCACTTCCTTTCGACCGAAGCGTGTTAAAGTGGAAAAGTTTCCTGCACGTTCTTTGAAAACTAAAGGATGTACTTATACCTTCACTATATACATGCATCTGTCTGTATACGTTTATCTGTGTACCTCTAAGTCTGATTTAATATCAGCCTCTTTTTGCTTTGGGAAGCTAGAACAGTGAGAACGATGATCCTAGCATTTTAATCTTTATCTGATCCATAATTTCGCCGCCAAGAGCGAAATGCAAATTCCACAGATTTCAAAATATATTTTGCTTCATATCGTTGCTCAAAAATCAGATTGAAACCCTTTCGACGCCTATTGAATGTACCATTTTTACGTACAGCTTATTGTATCTTAATATTACCGAATTTTTCTGTTACGACGAGCAAATACGTACATTACTGTTTGTGAAAATTGCAACGCCAAAAAAGAATCGCACTATTCAAAAGAAATTTATATCACAGATTCCTCATGTTGCAGGAGATAATTGATTTTATTTTTAGATCTATAGAAGATTTTGTCAATTCAAATCTCAGTACTATTTGTTCAGTTGCTGCCTACCAAAGATGGTAGGCAGCAACTGAACAAATAACTAGTATACGAATGAATAATTAATACACACAATTGACGTAGATTTGGGACATCAAACAGATGGCATGGCTCTTTCCACGGTTTTAAGTGAGTCACGGGAAAAGTATCATCGGCCGCCAACGGAAATCGAACCAAGGGTCTTCCAGTTACTCGCTGGACATGCTACCACTGCACCAATTGCTTCTTACCATCTTTGGGGAATCCCCACCATTGTGCGGGTCTCCAAGAAGCAACCAGCCATGTGGTTTGGCAATTAATCACATGTGAGTCTGGAGAATTCGAGGCCGCTGCGGTGCAGTGGTAGCATGTCCAGCGCGTAACTGGAAGACCCTGAATTCAATTCCCGGTGGCGGCCGATGATAGTTTTTCCGTGACTCACTTAAAAACGTGGAAAGAGAAACGACTTCTGTTTGATGTTCCTAATCCACGTCGATTGTGTGTATTAATGCAGGACAATTACAGAGGCATCTGTGGCACGTAATCCGGTCATCTTCAATAGCGCGTCGCACCGCTTCGTGCGGTGATACATGTTGCAATATGGTCCAGCATAGAGGCGAACAGACGCCTGATGTCCTGCTGAAGAGGGCCCACACTTGTTGGACGGTGTGCTCCAAATCCCGGATAGCGCGGCACAGAGTCAACCGGCGTTTCAACTGGTCCCACGCATGCTCGATAGAGGACATGTTCGGTGAGCGGGCAGGCCATGGAACTGTATGGACAGGACGTAGGCAGTCCTAGAAAACCCGAGCCGTGTGCGGGATGGCACTATCCTGCTGGTATAGCGCACCTAGAATTCCGCCCAGGAGTGGGAGCACATGGGGCCATATGATCTCATCCACATACCGCTGGCCCGACAATGATCCACGTACCACTACTAGAGCTGATCGGCTATCATAGGCAATAAACCATAAAGGCTCCCTAGACCATAATGCCTGCAGTGGGGTAGGTGGGACGCTCGATAGCAAGGTTGGAATTGTGCCGTTGACCCCGGGACCTCCACACCCGGACACGATGATCATCTGTCCCCAAAACGAACCGACACCAATCGCTTTACACCACACGTCGCCAGTCTGTGGCGTTCCACGTTGCTCTCGCCTGGCACCATTGCAAACGGAGCCGGCGATGATCCAGTGTTAATGGCAGAACACGTAAGAGGCGCTGGGATCGCAGATTCGCTTCAGGAAATGGCTTGTTGGCACACAAGAGCCGCTATATTTGCCTGGGGGAGAGGACAGGGTTCTCGTGAGATCCATTCGTGCCTACCGTACGAACTGTCGATTCTCTCTACGGATGGTCCTCCTGGTTCGTTTGGAGACACCCGCCGTGTGGCAGTGCCGTCACGTGTCCACTGCTCCCAACACAGTCGGACGGTATGGTCAGAACGATCCACGTGGTGGGTTATACGGCGCGCCGACCGGCCTGCTGTTTTCAGCCCGATGATCAGGCCTCTCTCAAAGCCCGTAAGTTGCGTACATCGATGTCTCTGGTGTCTACCCGGCATTCTTGTCACTCTATACTCTTGCTTGCGCCGGCCGGTGCTTTTCTCTTTCATGGGGCATCGACTACACGCCGGTTTATAAGGCTGCCGGTTCGTGCTAGCAGCGCCGCCACAAGGTGTGCGGTTATGCGCACTCGCACCAAACGCACCCTAGCTATTTGCAAAGTTTCGCGGTTGTAGCATGTTTTCTTCTAGGTGTGCAAATTTCTTGTCCACGAGAGTACAAGAAGCAAGTGGAAGAATTGAAACTTCACTCGCCCAAGTTTTCACCAGCTGTCTCAACGAAGGTAAGATTCCTGAGTATTGGGATAATGGTACAATGATCCTGCTACATAAAAAAGGTGACGTTGAGGATCTCAGGACCTACAGGCTCATCAGCCTCCTATCAGTTATTTATAAAATTTTCACTTAGGTTCTTTTACATCGCATGAAGGTAAAACTGGACATGGCTCAAGCAAGAGAAGAAGCTGAATTCAGCAGTGGCTACAGCACTGAAGATCATGTCCATGTACTTAGAGAACTAACTGAAAGAACAAGAGAATATGAACTCCCATTATGCAAGGCTTCTATTGATTATAAAAAGGCCTTCGATTCCGTAAAACCATCACCAGTTACAACTGCTTTGAAAACCTGCGGTATTGCAGATGCATACATTAGCATTATTAATAGTATCTCTGAAAATGCAATTGCAAAAGTTTGGATATTTGAGGATGCAGCACTAATAAAAATTGGAAAGCTAGTGTGACAAAGTAAAATCATATCTCCCAAACTCTTTAATCCCACATAGTAAAATATTTTTTAATTACTGAACTAGGACAAAGAAAAAAATATTTATGCAGATAATTCAAATCACGTTCGTTTTGCTGATGACGTTGTCATTTTTGCAACTACGACTTCTGAAACGCAGAATACGATCCAGGAACTTGCTGACAAGGGAAAAGAAGTGGAATTAAAAATGAACTTTCAGAAGGCAAAAGTGACGTATATTGCTTTTACAAGAAACGAAGATTTATTTATTGATGGTGAAAAGCTTGAGACAACCGATACCTACATTTATCTTGGGCAGCAGATATGAAGTAAGGATCACATTGATGAAGAAATTAATCGGCGTGTAAAACTTGGATGGATAGTTTTTGGAAGAAGAAGTACAATTTTTACGAAAGGTATGCCATTGTGTCTTAAAAGTTAAGGGTTTAATCAGTTCATCCTGCCAGTGCTTACGTATGGAGCAGAGACATGGACCTTAACTAAACAAGTTAGTAAAATAATGCAATGCATTGAATATGATACGCTTTCCAACATACCAGAAATAATTACTCAAGTTATGAGAATAATGGCTGTGGAATAAATCTCGGTCCTGTGCCCTGACCTTTGATCCCATTTCGATGATATTCAACAGAACCGGTTCGGTATACCTCCGAAATAACATGATAACGTTTTGTCGCAATCGAAGCATTTTACGTAAGTTATGATGCATAAGGACTATGGAATAGATCCCGCTCCTGTGTCCTAACCTTTGACCCTATTTTGTCCATTTTCCATAGGGTTTGTCCCCAGGGGGTTCCCTACCACATACTAAAATTTCACCGAAATCGAACCATTTTTACGTGAGTTATCATGCCGACAGACGGACGGAAAACGCTGAAGCATATACGCTTCTTCAACCTACGGTTGGAAAGCGTAAAAGATAAACAAAGACTGCAGACAACGCAAAAAGCCCTGGAGAGAATCATGCTTGGTGTAAACAGGAAAGATAAGCAGATGAACTTATGGATAAGGAAAACGACAAGAGTTGACATCATGACCACAATGAAATCACTGAAATGGTGAGGGCATGACATGTTGCTAGAAGAACGACCACCGACGGAAAACCGAAATTTTAGAATGAATTTCGAGGGACAGGAAAAGACCCAGAAGAAGACCCTATGGTAGATTGATGGATGAAATTCGAAAGCATAGAGGTGTGTCATCGAGGAGACATGCTCAAGACAGACAATTGTGGAAGAAACTTGGGGAGACCTTCATTCAGTAGTGGATTCAAAGCAGTTGACAATGATGATGATATATATATATATATATCATTGTCAACCATTATCAATCCACTGCTGGACGAAGGTCTCCCCAAATTTTCTCCACAACGGTCTGTCTTGTGCCAGTCTCCTCCATGTCACTCCCGCATACTTTCGAATTTCATCCACCCATCTCCCATGTGGTCTTCTTCTGGGTCTTTTCCTGTCCTTTGGAATCCAATCTAAAATTTCGGCTGTCCATCGATGGTCTGTCCTTCTGGCAGTATGTCCAGCCCATTGCTATTTCAGGGATTTTACTCTGATCATGATGTCTTCCACTCTCGTCATTTTTCGGATTCACGAGTTCCTCTTCTTATCTCTCCTAGTTACACCAAGCATGCACCTGTCCTTGCTGCTTTGAGTTGTCTGCAGCCTTTGTATGTCTCTTTTAGTTAAGGTCCACGTCTCTGCACCATACGTAAGCACTGGAAGGATGCATTGATCAAACACTTTTCTTTTAAGACATAATGGCATATTGCTCTTAAAAATTATGCTGTTTCTTCCAAAAGCTCTCCAGGCAAGTTTTGTACGCCGACTAATTTCTTCATCAATGTGACCCTCACTTGATATCTGCTGTCCAAGATAAACGTACGTGTCTGTTATCTCCAGCTTTTCTCCATCAATCGATAAATCTTCATTTCTTGTAAAAGCATTGAACATCACTTTTGTCTTCTGGAAGTTCATTTTTAATCCCACTTCTTTACTCTTGTCAGTTCCTGGATCGTGGATCATACTCTGCAGCTCTGATGGGGTAGTTGCAAAAATGACTACGTTATCAGCAAAACGAAGGTGTGTTAGATAATCTCCATTAATCTTTATCTCTTTGTTTTCTCAGTACAGTATTGAAAGACCTTTTCCAATGTGGCATTAAAGAGCTTCGGAGATATGGTGTCACCTTGTCTCACTCCTTTTCCAATTTTTATGTGTGTTGTATTTTCAAACAGCCGAATATTTGCACTTGCATTTTCATATATGTTATTAATAATATTAATGTATGCATCTTCAATACCACAGGATTTCAGAGCCATTATAACTGCTGATGGTTTCACCGAATCAAAGGCTTTTTCATAATCGATAAAAGTGATGCACAATGGAAGTTCATATTCCTTCGCTCTTTCAATTAGTTCTCTCAGTACGTGGATATGATCTATTGTGCTGTAGCCACTCCTGAATCCAGCTTGTTCTCTCGGTTGAGCCATGTTCAGAGTTACCTTTAAGCGGTGTGAAAGAACTTTAGTGAAGATTTTATAAACCACTGATAGGAGGCTGATAGGTCTGTAGTTCCTGAGATCCTCAATGTCACCTTTTTTATGTAGCAGGATCATTGTAGCGTTGTTCCAATCCTCAGGAATCTTCCCTTCATTAAGGCATCGAGTGAAAATTTGGGCGAGTACTGTTTCGATTTCTCCACTTGCTTCTTGTATGGTGTCTACAGTAATTCCATCTTCTCCTGGAGCTTTCCCACGCTTCATGTTCTTGATTGCATGCGCAACTTCTGCTGGGAGGACTGGAAGAACTCTGGTACTGGTACCTTTTATGATGTCTGGAGAACATGTTTCATCCCTTTCATATAAAATGGAGTAGAAATCTTTCACTCTTGTCAAAATTTCGCCTCTATTTCTTGTTACAGAACCATCTTCTTTGCTCAGTGCCATAATCTGTTTTCTTCCCTTACTGAAATGTCGCTTTGCTATCTTTAGGCTTTGGTTGTTTTCAATTGCTTTCCTCACTAGTTCGCAGTTGAATTTTCTTACGTCTTTAGTGATAATTTTTTGTACTGTCTTGCATAGCTCTATATATTCCACTTTGGAAGTCACATTTTCTTTAGTTGTCCTCATCTCTCTTCTTTTTTGCATCAACATTTTGGTTTTTCCTGATGATTTGTACACATGCAACTTGTTCTTAGACCCAGCTCATTTTGTTGGTGTTTCCATAAGAGTTTTGGTTACTTTTCTGTTAACTTCAGAAATATCCACTTCTTCCAATGTTAGGCGTTCTAAAGCAGAGAATCTGTTCTTCAGTTCCAACTTAAAGGTATTATGGTGTTTTTAAGGTTGGTTATGTCAATACATTTTGTTTGTCTTATGAGCTTGCCACGTTCGAGTTTAGTGTTGAGGTGCATCTTACATCTCACCAATCTATGGTCACTACCTGTGTTGAACTTGTTCAGCACACTGAAGTCTTCGTTGACGAATTTTTCGTTACACATAATAAAATCAATTTCACTTGTTATCCCATTTGGATGCCTCCATGTCCATTTCCCGTGTGGCTTTTTCTTGAAAAAGGAGTTCAAGATGAAAAACCCTTCTGCCTCTGCAAACTCAACGAGAGTATTTCCACGCTGGTTTCTGTTGCCGTGAGCGAATTTACCTACTGAAGTTTCATTCTGTGGCCATTGCCCTATTTTTGCATTGAAATCTCCCATAATTATCTTCAAGTGGTGCTTACCTTTATTATTTAGATGACGAATTTCCTCATAAAATTCTTCAATTTCTTCTTCAGGATGACTTGTGGTGGGTGCATAAGTTTGAATAATCTGAGCCTTGTATCTTCTCGAGAGTTGGATAACGAGTCGCCCAGTTCTGTCAGAGGCACTTTCAACTTCTACAACTTCATTCTTCAGTTTCTTGTTTATTATAAATCCAACACCACTAGTTCTGCCAGTATGTGTCCCACGATAGTAGAAGAGATGTCCACTTTTCCGTTCAATGAGATCTTCTCCTTACCTCACTTAGCCCGACGATGTCCCACTTGATCCTTTGTAGTTCCTTTTCCAATTCAAGAAGCCTTGAATCAGGAGATAGGGAGCATCCATTGTAAGTAGCCAAGGTCAACATCAGATGGCAGCCTAGTCCGGTCATCCAAGGATTCTTAGCACCCTCTGCCTTCATGTCGCACTGGCCGCAGCCTTGGCCAGGTACATTCGAGCTGCCGGAGACTGAGGTCCAAGATTTAAGTTGTAGAGTCATTTTGGTGGGGTTTGGCCATAACTCACCACGCTGGCCAAGCGTGTTGGTGAGCGTGGGATAGCATTTCCTCTAATCCCGATGGTATAGTTATACCGCTATTGGCGGTATAACTATATATATATATATATATATATATATATATATATATATATATATATATATATATATATATATATAAACGAACGAAGAGTTACATCCGCAGGTGCGGCAGAATTAACACGCATAACATTGCTTGGAAAGACGACGCATCCCATTGCTGGGAAAGACGACGCATACCGTCTGGAAAGAGGAACTTTAGTTTCTCCTTGAACCATTTGGATCTGTCAACATGAAAGTCACATGTTGACAGATCCGGGCTATAGGCTGGGTGGTGCAGAACCTCTCACCCTTTCCGTGCTAACGCATCCTGCATAATGTGTGCAACAGAATCACACCACGCGAAAGCATGCCAGGTCACCCATTCTTGATTGCTTTATGCAGCTTGTCCACTGTGTCGATGTAGTGGTTGGCATTGCTGTTCACGTGAGGCTCTTTAAAGTCCACCAACAAAAGCCCTTCATGGTCAAAAAATGCGGTCAGCATAACCTCCCCGGCGGAGTCCTGTGACTTGAATTTTATGTGTTTTGGTGATCCGGGATGTTTCCATTGCATGTTCGCTGGTTTGCTGGATGGCTCAAAGTGGTGGCACCGCGATTCGTCACCTCCCACTATGCGCGATATAAATGCATCACCCTCTGCTTTGTAACACAGCAAGTGGTTCAAACTCCAACCCATACATTCTTCCTTATGGTGGTCAGTCAGCATCCGCGGGATTAATTGTAAACATACTTTCCGATATTGCAGTATCTTCGTAACCACAGTTTGAACTGTAACAAATGTCATAGCAAAGTCCTCCGTTTGCGAACGTCAGCCCCGACGACGGTTTTACATGCATTTCTTTCTCGGTGTGGGCGCATTGTTTGTGTTATTCGCACGCTCCCCGCCGATCAAGGTGATCGTCCTTATTTAGGCCCCCGACGCCAAGCCTTAGTTCTCTTCCCTGATATGGACTCCATTACTTCCTGCCCCACTGCTTTCCAGGTGCTTTGTGTTCATCACAACGTCGTTATAAACGTGTTCACTGCGTATCATTGCTTCTCATGTAAAACGCCTGGTCATCATCGCTTGCAGTGTCCGCTCACCTCTTCTTGTTCTTCCTCAGCGGCTGCTCAAGTGCCCATCACAGAACCCCTTCTTCACTTCCGGTCACCACGCCTGCGCTTGTTTCGCTTCCACCTTCTTAGTCTCCATCTCGATTGTCGTTGCCTTCCTCTGCAGGTCTTTTTCCTTCTCCACTAGCGTTGCCTCTTGTGGATACATCTGGATCTACTGCTCCTGCTTCGGTGCCTTCGTCTGTCTTGCTTTCTTCTTCGTCGTCTGTTGTCTGTGCTTTGTCACATCCCGTTGCCGACCTTTCTCCGCCTGTTCAGGTGCTGCCTTCTTTGTTTTCGCACGTCACCTTGTCAATCCCAACCCCGGGATTCTCTGCTCCATCATCTTCGCTGTGTACGTCAGCCTCGCCACCCTCAGACGCTCATCCTTTCTTCAGCCGTTCCAGTACTCCGGTGTGCTCTCCGCCCGTTTCACCTTCTCCGAGCTCTTCTGATGCCTCTAGTATTGTTGCCTTCCTTTCGATTTCTGGTCCCGTGATCGGTCCCCGCTTTCCAGCACAGCTACTCTTCTGGATTTGTGTGAAGCCTCACCTTCACCAGCTCCTGTTGCCCCATCAGTTGCCTCTTTGCTTGCACATGATCCAGATCTTCCTTGTCAGACTTCTCACTTGCTGTCGGTTACTCCTTCTTCATCACCACGTCCTTGTTGGTACTGCTTCTAATAAGAAGTGCCGTCGTCGCTCTAATCGAGAGACTCGTACTAAGCGAACCGCGGTCGCTCAGCCTTCTCTTCATCGTCCTTCAGGTTCCGCTCCTAATTCTACTGTTGCTGCTTTCGCCGACCTTATTAGTACTCCCTCCGTTTCCACTGCAATTGTCGCTCGCCTCCAAGCTGTCCCTGGGTATTCGAAGATTCTCTTCCCAGATGCTGCCAACCCTTGTTCTTTGCCTCTTCTTGTGACGCTGGTTTGGATCCCCTTCTTGACTCACATGATCCAGCTGATTACTCGAATATGATCGAGGATATTCGCTGCTTCCTCCAAGTTTTCGTTGACCTCACGAGATCTTACCCCTGAGATATTTCGTTATTAAAGTTTTCTTAATTGCTACCTTGGTGATACTCAAAATCGCCTCATTGATCTGGTTCTGACCGATTAGTTTCTGTCTGCACTTGCATGATGTTTCGCTTCCTGCCGTCTTTGCCTTGCTGCTGTTCCGTCTTACTCCTTTGCATGTTTCTGTTATGCGTTGTACCCAACCTTTTTCTTTCCGTTGTATCCTATGTACCGCCATGTTTTCTCCACATCTCGGTTCTTTCAAACATCCGCCCGGTGCTTACTTCCGTGAACCCGTCACATCGTTTTGTTCACAGAGCTTCTTCCTGTGTGCATTGTTATGCGCGATTCTTCTCTTATACCTTTCGTCACTGTCCTGGATTGCCCTATGTTGCTGTTCGCACCCAGTTAGTTTTTTCAGGTGTTCCGTGGGTTTGTTTTTCCTGTCTCGTCGAGTATTTGTCTTATGTCATGCCATGTGCCTCAGCATACCTTCTACTGTTGTGCTACGTTACTTGCTCATCCAGTGTGACTCATCTCGTCAGATACTTACCGTTATTGCTTTGCCTCATGCTAATTGATTGTCCCATACTGTTACCTACACCATGCCATCTTTGCAAGTGTTATCTGTTGCACCTCGTTTTCTGCTTTTCATGCTGCACCCCGGAGCATGAAAAGCAGCCTCCAGTTCGATGTATTCTCCATCTCCATGTCCGTCGTTCCTTCTGCTCAGTGACTGTTCCACTGTGCTTCGCCTATCACAGATTGCCTTGTGCTGCTCTTTCAGCTTCGTTTATCTTTGTATGTCCTGATTAGCTTTTACAGACTGCTTTGTGCTGCTCGTCCAGTACCGTTATTCTTATTGTTTTATCATGCCATGTATTTTCCGTTCTCATGTGTACTAGTCCTCGATACCTAATAAAGCAACGTCACGTTGTTTTTGGAATGTCTTTTCAACTGCTGCGGTTCAAAGTTAGAAACGGGGAGTTCTTTCAGCTAATGTCAGGAACGAATCAAAGACTTTGTGCAAAACAAATTACTTCTTCATTATCCTCCATTACCCTTATTACAAATACCTCAAAAACTATCAAGATTCGAATGATGAAGAAAGAGGTCTTTCTGATTCACACCATGCTAACGAATAGCTATCCTGAAATGGGAAATGTCCAGGTTGGGGTGGGCGAGGGGGGGGGGGAGGCAGGTGAAATCGTGGGCTACTAACATTCTTTTTTAAACATCTCCAAAACTATTGCTATTCAAACTATGAAAATGGCGTTTATTCCGGTTCACACCATTTACTAACAAATGACTATCTTGAAATTTTTAATGAATTTACATGGTGAGAGGGGGGGTCGGTCTCGAATATATATATACATAAATTCTCAATATTGTTATTTTTTTCTCAAAAACTGTTGTGGTTCAAACGATGAAAATGGATTTCCCCTCGGTTCATACGATTTGCTAACGAATGGCTATTTTGAAATTTTGAATTTTTCTATGGCGGTGTGTGCAATGGTCGTCATCCAATTTTCTCAAACTTTTTTTTTTTTTAAATCTATCAAAAACTGTTGGCCGCTCCGGTGACGCAGTGGTCTAAGCGACGGACTCTGATCATTCGTTCGAACAGGGTACGGGTTCGAATCCCGGTGAGGCATGAATGTTGTGTTTGTTTTACGGCACTGGCTCTCTCCCTTCCCTGGAACCAGTGACCCTGAATTAGGGACGAGCGACTGCTTATAGCCCATTGAGTTGCTCACGGTGGTCGTTAAATCTCCAATAAAAAAAAAACTGTTGCGGTTCAAACGATAAAAATGGAGTTCATTCCTATTCATACGATTTACTAACGAATGGCTATTTCGGAATTTTGAATTTCCATGATGAGGGGGGTGAAATGGTAGGCCTGTAATATTATTTGTTAAATTTCTCAAAAACTATTGCGGTTCAAACGATGAAAATGGAGTTCTTTTCGGTTCATACGATTTGCTAACGAATGGCTATTTTGAAATTTTGAATTTCCATGGGGGGGGGGGGGGTGAAATGGTCGGTCTCTCTGTATATATGCAAATTCTCAATATTATTTTTTAAATATTTCAAAACCTATTGCGGTTCAAACGATAAAAATGGAGTTCATTCCTGTTCATACGATTTACTAACGAATGGCTATGTCGGAATTCTGAATTTCCATGATGAGGGGGAGGGTGAAATGGTAGGCCTGTAACATTCTTTTTTAAATATCTCAAAAACTATTGCGGTTCAAACGATGAAAATGGAGTTCTTTTCGGTTCATACGATTTTCTAACGAATGGCTTTTTGGAAATTTTGAATTTCCATGGGGGGGGGATGGTCGGTCTCTCTGTATATATGCAAATTCTCAATATTATTTATTAAATATTTCAAAAACTAATGCGCTTCAAACGATAAAAAGGGAGTCCATTCCTGTTCATACGATTTACTAACGAATGGCTATTTCGGAATTTTGAATTTCGATGATGAGGGGGGGGTGAAATGGTAGGCCTGTAACATTATTTGTTAAATATCTCAAAAACTATTGCTGTTCAAACGATGAAAATGGAGTTCTTTTCGGTTTATACGATTAGCTAACGAATGGTTATTTTGAAATTTTGAATTTCCATGGTGGGGGGGCTGGTGAAATGGTCGGTCTCTCTGTATATATGCAAATTTTCAATATTATTTTTTAAATATCTCAAAAACTATTGCGGTTCAAACGATAAAAATGGAGTTCATTCCTGTTCATACGATTTACTAACGAATGGCTATTTCGGAATTTCAAATTTCTATGATGAGGGGGGAGGGGGGATGAAATGGCCTGTAGCATTCTTTTTTAAATATCTCAAAATTTATTGCGGTTCAAACGATGAAAATGGAGTTATTTTCGGTTCATACGATTTGCTAACGAATGGCTATTTTGAAATTTTGAATTTCCATGGTGGGGGGCTGGTGAAATCGTCGGTCTCTCTGTATATATGCAAAATCTCAATATTATTTTTTAAATATCTCAAAAACTATTGCGGTTCAAACGATAAAAATGGAGTTCATTCCTGTTCATACGATTTACTAACGAATGGCTATTTCGGAATTTTGAATTTCCATGATGAAGGGGGGGGGGGTAAATGGTGTAGGCCTGTGACATTCTTTTTTAAATATCTCAAAAACTATTGTGGTTCAAACGATGAAAATGGAGTTCTTTTCGGTTCATACGATTTGCTAACGAATGGCTATTTTGAAATTTTGAATTTCCATGGTGGGGGGGGGGGGGGGCTGGTGAAATGGTCGGTCTCTCTGTATGTATGCAAATTCTCAATATTATTTTTTAAATATTTCAAAAACTATTGCGGTTCAAACGATAAAAATGGAGTTCATTCCTGTTCATACGATTTACTAACGAATGGCTATTTCCGAATTTTGAATTTCCATTATGAGGGGGGGGGTGAAATGATTGGCCTGCAACATTATTTTTTAAATATCTCAAAAACTATTGCGGTTCAAACGATGAAAATGGAGTTCTTTTCAGTTCATACAATTTGCTAACGAATGCTTATTTTGAAATTTTGAATTTCCATGGTGGGGGGGGCTGGTGAAATGGTCGGTCTTTCTGTATATATGCAAATTCTCAATATTATTTGTTAAATATCTCAAAAACTATTGCGGTTCAAACGATAGAAATGGAGTTCATTCCGGTTCATACGATTTACTAACGAATGGCTATTTCGAAATTTTGAATTTCCATGGTGGGGGGCTGGTGAAATGGTCGGCCTCCTATATTTATATGCAAATTCTCAATATTATTTGTTAAATATCTCAAAAACTATTGTGGTTCAAACGATGAAAATGGAGTTCATTCCGGTTCATACGATTTATTAACGAATGGCTATGCTGAAATTTGAAATATCTATTTTTTGGGGGTACCATTTCACCAGCCCCCCCCCACTTTGTTTTTTAAATAACTCAAAAACTATTGCGGTTCAAACGAAAAAAATTGAGTTCATTCCGGTTCATACGTGGTACAAACGAATGGTGCAAAAAAAATTTAAAAATTCCATGGTGGGGGGGCTATCGTTTCACCAGCCCCCCCACTTTGTTTTTTAAATATCTCCAAAACTTTTGCGGTTCAAACGAAAAAACCGAGTTCATTCCGGTTCATATGTGGTACAAACGAATGGTGTCTGAAAAATTAAAAAATTCCGTGGTGGGGGCTGGTGAAATGCACCTATTTCGCAGGCTCTTATCTGCTGGCGTTCGCGAAGAGAGGCAGTCATTTGTTCCTGAGCAGGTGCCCCGGTTCTCTGCGTAGACTGGGAAAAATATTATGAAGAAGCTATTTCCTCAATTATTTAAATAACCGACTGAAATTTTTACAGTGGGCAAGATATATGAAAATAACGTTCCATTTTAAATTTCGCCGAAATTCATTGGAAACTTTAGAAGTTGAGCTTTTTTTTTTTTTTTTTTTTCCCCCGTTTTGCATGTTCTACTTGTCGTTTATCAAACCGTACAAAAACATTTTATTTTGCCGGATGTTGGTCATCCTAATAAATCCCCCCCCCCTTCCCCTTCAACAGCAGTGTGGGTGAATGTTGCAAATTGAGAGCACTTAATTTATTTTGAAAAAGGTTCGTATCACTTACGAACTAAAGCTTCGCTTTCGTAATTCTGTAGCAGAATTGGTATAGTTGGAAAGGTATGTACCTTCAAATGTTAGAACAGGGAAAATATTATGAAATAGGAAATAGGAAGATTCTTCAAAGAGGGGGAAAGATTTATTTTTTTCATAGTACTTACGAGTATTTTGACAACAAATATATGAAAAATACCATGCAATGAAGCTGGTACTATTGCATACCTACCATATTTCCCAGATTTCACGGCCGTTTTCTAGATTCGTTGTCTTCCGGTTTTACGGCCGGAAAGAGATTTTTTTATTCTGTCATATTTCTATTTCATAATGCATGAAGAAATTTATTTATAGCTATTTTAAGACGATATTCCAATTACTGCAAGAGCTGGCTGGTTGCGAAAAATAGGGTAGTCCGACGTCCGGAACCATAGATTTTCACATCTGGGTCATTCCACGCAAAATCGTCAGGTATTGAAATAATTTTCCACCAACACATCTCCGATTCGTACGATTTTTTTTTTTTATTTTTACAGGTAGCTGCCTCCAAGTTATAAAAAAAACCTGAAAGTTTCAACTTTTTTTGTTACTGATAGATTAGAAGATATTATTTTTTGAATTTTTGTGCATAGTAGAACCGTTTTCCGTAAAAACGCAAATATCTCCGTTATTTAGAATAAGAAATATAAAATTCATCATTCTCTCGTAATTTTTCCCAAGGTGTCAGCTTATACATAGAAAAAAAAAAATTGCGAGAACAAAAGTTAGACGGGGTAGAAATTTTCTTGTAATCGTAAATTCTTCTTCTTGCGTTGCTGCACCTCACAAGATTTGCATAAATTATTCATTTCACATCTTTACCCTCACATTGCCGGAAAAAAAAATCTACCTAGTTACTATACTGATGAAAATCTTTGCCGTGCGTGCTCTATTGGTTTCAGGTTTGTCAGTGCAGGCGCTAAAGCCTCTGTCTCCGTTTTGGAAGACGTTATTTGTGGGGAGTTACTGCAAATGACCCGAGTGGGCTCCAGACCTTTCTCGCACTTTGCCTGATCAACATCGCACAAATGTATTGCCCTTCGTAAAGATATTGTTAAGTATAAACATGCCACTCGCCGCAGGATGATAAATTATGTTGACAAAAAAGTGTTAGGAGGATTTTATGAGCACACATGCACACAAAACTTCCTCTAATTGTTTTCTGTACAAGTAATTTGACGTAGCGTGGAAATGAACTGTTTTTTTGTTTTTTTTTTAATTGGATATTTAACGACCACCGTGAGCAACTCAATGGGCTATAAGCAGTCGCCCGTCCCTAATGTAGGGTCACTGGTTCCAGGGAAGGGAGAGAGCCAGTGCCGTAAGACAAACACAACATCCATGCCTCACCGGGATTCGAACCCGGACCCCTTACGGACGAATGATCAGAGGCCAGCGCCTTAGACCACTGCGCCACCGGGGCGGCAAAAAATGAACTGTGACCTGCGAGAAAAGTTCAGTACTAATGTTTGCGTCACAAACGTAGCCAATCAATTTTAAGACTTCCAGATTTTGGAAGTACTAATATGAATTGTAGCCTCTCAGGCAAAATGGTATTCCGTATTAACTGTTAGTTTTCCCCACTTGTTGCTTCCATTATTTTTTCTTTATCCCTGGGTTTAATTTTTTTTGCCGTTATGGCATTAGGATCTCTTTATTGGTTATGAAATTTAACAGCACAATGTCTAAATATCCTGTGCTGCGTTATTTAGAAGCAAATAGCAGAGGTGCCAACTATTACGAATTGTCCGTAATTATTGCGGTTTCGACTGTCAGATTACGGAATTACGGACAGTTTGGAAGAATTACGAAATTCAGTGTGTTTTGGAGAATCTCAATTTTGTATCCTTTTTTGTTAAACCCTTTTAGTGCGATGCTGCCGATTTCTCGGCCTTCGATTTTGATCCGCATATTTTCCGAATCAGACTGCGGATTTCGGTGTCTCAATGATCATATCATTTATCAATCATATCGTTTTGAAATGGAATGTCCATTAATCATATCGTCAAACAACGATATTATCGGAAGAATGGTACCGTAATTTTCGTCGTATAATCCGCGGATTATCTGCTAAAAAAGTTAAAATTAAAGGTTTTGCGAATTATACACCGATGCGGTTAACACGCCGATTTAAAAAAAAAAAAAATATATAAGACCTTCCGATTTTAAAAAAATCTGCAGCGTGATTGTGCAGGAAAGGGTATAATAATTGGAAAAGGAACTCCCTCGGAAGAATTTTCCTCAGTTCAGGAGTTTGTACGGAGTGGGGAGGGACGGCAGGGGTCATTTTGATATTGTTGAGAAGAGCTCTGACTGTCGTGCCGGCTCTGTTTTTTGGCAAAAAGCCAAAGAAGTACGCACAGCACTTGCTGCACGAACCTATGCGTTTCTCCTTTCGGATTTCATGTGCGCGACCTTGTATCTAGTTTGCTTTCGTTGTTTTGGCGAACGTCGCTGCTGCTGTTTTCCTTCATTGCTAATCATGATGTCTCTGAAAAGGAAACGTTTCAGTTACACTGCCGAATTTAAACTTGAAGTGGTGGACAGAATTTAGGATATGATCATGTCACTGCGCGATAGTTTTGAGGTCAGAACACAATCGTGCAGCAACATACGGAAAGCCTCTGTGTCGCGATCTAAAACGTAAACAAATCCGTTGGTAAATTCCGCGGGAGAATTCACGGAAGTTTTTTATTGGCCCACGTATAAGACGATCTCTCAACTCTGAAAGCAGGAATTCCTCCAAAAACTTTCGACTTATACGCAAGTACATACGGTATTTCTACGACTTGTTCTGTATCAGCCTTTCGTCATTGGCAGTGTAATGCAATACTCTGGAGCTACATCGGCGTGATCTATGGATGCCACACCCTTTATCTGTTCGGAGATAAAAATATAAAACAGTAACCTTTAAAAATGAATTTCTTCATTTAATAAAATAGTTTTTTTTTCTCTTACTTCTTCGGACTCATTATGTGTTTCTGGAACGTGGAAAGAGCGACGTATTTATTTATTTACTGACGCCACGTATTTGGAGGATTTTCACCTTGGATCTTGCCCTTTGGAATTAACTGTTATAATATATATAGCCAGTGCCGTTAATACCCACCAGATGGAGACGTCTCAGTAGCTGAGCCCATCTTACGGATTTATGATGTTAGAAGCTGACTTAAAAATACACATAGCACCATGGATTGTTGGCCACCGTGGTGTAAAGCTAACGCGCTCGGTTAGATATCGAGAGATCCGTGATTCAATTCCCCGGCGGCGGCTGAAAACAATTTTTCGGTTGCTATGTGTTTCTGGAACGTGGAAAGAGCGATGTGTTTATGTGACCGACTTTTCTGTCGGAAATTCCACTTCTGATTCAACATCTATGATGTGCGGATTATACGGTGATTTTTTTCCTTAATGTCAGAGTCTGCGGATTATACGAAGGATTTTTTTATGTGAATTTCGCGGTCTGCGGATAATACGACGAAAATTACGGGTAATATGCCGTAAGTGTCATCGTAAAAGAGTTTGCGCTTGCTATCGGTTCCCCACGCAATTTCTCCGCGTGACAGGAGAAAGGTTACTTTAGCCAAAACTTTTCCTACTGCAGTTGAGGTAGGGCTGTTTACTTGGCATTGTTGGTGTTATTATAAGACGTCGTACTGTCGGAAATCACTTTTTCGAGCCCCGTTCGAAGTGCAATAACGATCAACTCGTCGCAACGCGTGGTCCCGCGATGACGGATGTTTATATTTCTTGCGGACTTTCGCCGCGCGGGAGAACGAAGTGCGGTGTTTTATTACTAGAAGCTCTTCGCATTATTCATTTCTGTTTCCCAAACAAACAGACACAATCGCAAAACTCCGTGAATTACGAATCCCCCTCTTTTTCCAAACTCCTGTTAGCAGAGGATGACTTTATTAACAGCTTGTTCCTCAGACTAGCAGACGAGCGTTTTCCTACTGCGTGAAATTTTATTCTAAGGTTATTTGAAATGGCTTGTAGTGAGAGTGAAAGTTTGCCAAGTGATGGTGATGATTTTGAATCATCTGAGAGTGATATTGGCCAAGCAACATCAAGCCAGAAAACTAGCCACAGTGCCACGCACACCATATCTTCTTCAGAAGGTGAAGATCTTCATAGTGAATCTTCAGATCATGAAAGTTCTGAAAGTGAATGGGAGGATGTAATAGAGGGAAGTTATGAACAACCTCAGCATCCTTTTGATTGTCATGAAATGCAGGGGCCCAAACATGCTCCTGCAACTGATGTGGCACCTATTGAATATTTTTACTTGTTTTTTACCAATTTCATCCTTGGAATTATCGTTTCTGAAACAAATAAATATGCAAAGAGGTTTCTCCAGGAACATCCAAATCTTTCTCCCAAATCTTGAGCAAGGAAATGGAAAATGCTGAAATAAAGGTTTTCTTGTGTGCCTTCTAATATGAGAGTAATCAGTAGCCCATGTAGGATGAGATGATTGCCGAAGGCATATCCAGTCAAAACAAACACCAGGATTGTGTAAAATTAAAGACTCGATCAAAGCCTTTGGATAATTTTTTTGCAAAAACGAATGAAAATAGCGTGATAAATGCTGAATTGCTGCTTACTGCAATCGTTGTGGAGCATAACCTACCTATAGCAAGCTGTGACCATGCTGGTCGCTTCTTTCATGCTATGTTCCCAGACTCTGATATTGATGAAGCTGGATATCCTTGAGCAGATGTGGCATGGAATGAAATATCTAAGATGAAGGATTCATCTGGCCTTCCCAAGTATTCTGCATTGCCTAAACTAATGTTGGCAATATTGACTATCCCTCACAGCAATTCCTCTACGTAGAGAATATTTAGTATAGTAAGGAAAAACCTCACATACTTTTGCCCAACAATGAGCACCAAAACATTAAGTGCCCTTCTTGTACAGAAAAGTAAAGCATTTTCCTCAGGTGAGCTGTGTTATAAAAAGTTTTCTGAAAAAGAATATACCACTGCAAAACAAGCAACAAGGGAGTTTTTATGTCAGCAATGACATGAGGTAAGTACAATATTGATAATTTAATTTAATATTTTTTTGTGAGGACAGTGTAAACATATAAAGTTATTACACATTCCACGCATTAATTTCTCATGAAATACCCATTCCACGCATTAGCGATGAGGCTTCGTATGATTACCGATAGGCACCTCATACAAGTATTACAGGTTACACAGTAATACTATAATATTGTCCTTAACTTTGAAAAAAAAATGGCGTGTTACATTATTGAAAGTTTGTGTTCGATTACTGAAACATTACTGAAAAATCCCCTATTGATTACTGATGCGTTCTGCTAGTGGTTGGCCCCTCTGAAATAGCATAGATTCGATGTTCTCATTGCCAAGTGCAAGAACTAACTTTAGCTAAAATAATTACAATTTTGATTTTTAAATGTCAGCAGTATTTTCCCTGATCGCTGGAAATTGTTGGGATGGTACTGGCACACGTTTTTCCTCAGACGCAGAAATGCTGTTACGATTTCTGTTCTCTCTCTCTTCTTTTTTTTATTTTTTAATAACTGTTTTACTTTGCTTTGTCTTTAAAGATTCTAAGTAAATTCCAATAGAAAATACAAATTGTTAGATCGATTTGATACAGCCGCTCTAACAAAATGTTAAGAGACTCTGTCAGACACTCACCATTTTATCATTCCCATTAGACTTCAATTTCAGCAAAAGTTTCTGTGTTGTTTAATATTTATGTAAAATAAGCACTTAAAGGATTTAAAGCTTCAGCATTGTATCATTTAAGGGCAATTTATTCTCTTCAGTCACAATTCTCCCAGCTTGCATTTTTAAACCTAACTGGAACTCTAAATGTTGTGAGTCGTTTAAAATGTTATTTATATACTTGTGTGCACTTAAAATACAGATAAATCAGTTGTATAATTTCACCTAATCGATTGAAATATTTCATTATATGTAGAATTTAAATTAAGTCTTTGTTCAAATATTCTTTAAAACATGTAAATACATGGTTTGCCACCTCGGTGGTGCAGTGGTCTAAGCTCTGGCTTCTGACTATTCGTCCAAGTGAGCCTGGATTCAAGTCCCAGATGAGGTATGGGTGGTGTGTTTCTCTTACGGCACTGGCTCTCCTTCTTCGTGAAGCCAATGGTCCTAAATTAGGGATGGGCGGATGACTGTTTATAGCCCAACAAGTTGCTCATGGTGGTCGTTAAACCTGAAACAAAAAAAAATAAGACATGATTTTGTTAAAAATTATGTAAAATTTATGTTAAATACACTCATTTTTGTAACTATAAAGTAATTTGGGAAAATGAAAGTTATTTATCCTTTATATTCCATATTTTCTGTTTATCTTTATGGACTGTATAATCGGGACATTCATTATGTGGTGTCTTTTTAATTCTCCCTCATATGTGAGATGAACATAACATTATCAGTATTAATTTCAGGTAAGCAATTATTTGCAATTACAGCCTGTCTAGAATTTGATAAATCTTGCTTTCAATACATTACATTATTCCTTAATTCTCTAAAAATTATCAAAACTGAATTTAAAAAATTGCCTGTTGACATTACGGTTCTATTCGATTTCTGCAGATAGTTTGCTTCATATTTTGTAACATGGAACAATTGGGCACAATGGCCTGGTACACTTTTGCTTGGAGAAACACATCACAAGAGAACCACTTAAACAATGGATCAAAGCCCTTTGTTGGTCGATTCTCTTTCGACATTTCTCTGAGCAGGAGCCCATTCGGTCATTAAGCTTATCTACACTGTGCTATAGAAGAAAGGAAAACAAACTATTCAACATACAGATTTTTTCTTACATATGATCTGTTTCTACGGAAATGTATTAACAAATTCTACATATACCACTTATGTTCAGAAAATATCATGGAATTATGGTACCAAAAATAATATGCCTCATGCATTTAATTGTTATTAAAAAAAAGCAGGTAATTGTATAAAGGACAGTTATTTAAAGAATTAACAAATGTATGCTTTCGTAAGGAACGCAAGAATGTAAGGAAATGCAACAATTTGTCGCAATGTGATTTGATTTGCCGCTCTGGAAAAACTCTCAGGACCACCTGGAAAACCTGGAAAAGTCAGGGAATTTTTTTTCTACTTTTGAGTGGGAACCCTGGTTAAGGAAATCGATACTCTTCTGGCCAATCAAATTAGCGCGGGGCCAGATATATCTGGCCCCACAGCTTTTTTGCACACGCGTTAAGGCAGTGTTGTATGTAGGTCATCGTACTGAACGAGACTGGGAGGAAATCGTCTCCTCTTTGCTTGCGTAGTGATGTTACTGGGGCCTGTTGGAGCTGGCCCCAATAACCTCACACTTTGAACGTGATCTCTTTCCTCGGGGAATAGTTTTTTGTTTTTGAAGGAAACTTTTCCCTTAGGTAATGGTTTATCACCATGTAGTTAAGAGAGAGAATAAGAATCAGGGCAAAAAAAAAAAAAAAAAATTCTAAAAATAGAAATTTTTAGGTGGGGCCTGGCCCCTAATGACGAACCGCCCCTGCCAATAATGCTTATAGCAAACTGTCTGGAGCAGAACTTATTGTTCTAAGAGCTCTTCCCTGCTTTTTGGGAACTGGGATTATGTGGATCAAAGATTAGGTGAGCCACCCCGGTGGTGCAGTGGTCTAAGCGATGGCCTCTGATCATTCGTCCGAAAGGGGTCCGGGTTCGAATCCCGGTGAGGCATGGATGTTGTGTTTGTCTTACGGCACTGGCTCTCTCCCTTCCCTGGAACCAGTAACCCTAAATTAGGGACGGGCGACTGCTTTATAGCCCATTGAGTTGCTCACGGTGGTCGTTAAACCTCCAATAAAAAAAAATCGTCTGAACGGGGTCCGGGTTCGAATCCCGGTGAGGCATGGATGTTGTGTTTGTCTTATGGCACTAGCTCTCTCCCTTCGCTGGAACCAGTGACCCTAAATTAGGGACGGGTGACTGACTGCTTTATAGCCCATTGAGTTGCTCACGGTGGTCGTTAAATCTCCGATAAAAAAAAAAAAATTAGTTGGGATCAACAATAACACCAATGTTTCAGGCATTAACTTTAACACTGATGGTACTAATTTAAATCAATACTGGGAAGTGGGCTCAGAAACATAGAAAGATATGCCACTGCTTTCAGAGAGGATGACTCTTCCTACATTGCAAGAGCACAGATTGTAAATGCTGTTTTTTTCCCACCAAAATACATGTATTCATTTCATGTAGAATCCCCTAAAAAGGATATTACTGAATTGGAGAGGACTGCGTTCAATTTTCTGTGAGGCCGCCCGGTGTCGGAGTGGTCTAAGCGATGACTTCTGATCATTCGTTCGTAAGGGGTCCGGGTTTGAATCCCGTGAGGTATGGATGTTGTGTTTGTCTTACGCCACTAGCTATCTCCCTTCCCTGGAACCAGTGGCCCTAAATTAGGGACGGGCGACTGCTTATAGACCGTAAACATATGACGTCACAGCAAGGTAAACCATCCTAGCAGACGACCTGGTGATTAACTGGTGTACAAACACTGCTTTGATTTGCATTGTGGAGCGTTAAGGAAGATGGTGTTATGTGCTGTTCTCAGCTGCGGTAACCGAAAGTGGGAGAATGATGTCCTATTATAGATTACCATCTGAGTGAACGAAGTGGGATCAGAATTATAAAAAAATTTATTCAGAAGCGCCAAAATTTGTGGTTAGCACGTATCAGCAGAGTTAACATGGATGACCGGAAACGAAGGAACATTAGAGTGTGTAGTTTACATTTTGTAACAGGTATGTTCATAAATTTACTGATGCGTTATCTACAAAAACTGTATTAAGATCTTTAGACTGGAATTAACCTTTCTTTATGAATGACTTGCAAGATTTCATTTGCTCGGGAGTGAAGGCGTTAGTGCAAAAAACGAAATAATTAAAAATATTGCCGTGTTCTATTCGTGGCAAGACCTCAAAATCGTTCAGGAAAAATGCGTATGGAATTACATATGGGTCACCACAATTGCCAAATAACTTTAATTTATCAGAATAAAGCTATTTTTGATCGCCAGATAACCCATTTACGTAGCCCATGTAATGCATCTTTGATCTCAGTTGTACACCAGTTCTGCAAGAAAGCAGCAGACGAAAAAGTGACGCAAACCGCGGTTTCGTGACGTCAATGCATACGGTCTGTAGCTAAGGTGACCAGATATCGGGACACCGATTTGAGGACAAAAGGGCGTGGCGTCCCCAAATCGGTAGTTCATTTGGGGACACATACGTACTCAAAATAAATATTCAAATCTTTTTGTCACAAAACTGTATTGCTTCAATAACTGTGATATTACACATTAGAATCTGTGTTTTAAAAGGATATATCTTGTAGAATGTTGGTAATTTGTATTGACAAAGCAGAACTATTATGGCGAGAACATATTAGCCAAAGTGAAATGCTTTACCTTACGTACATGCGCTGAATTAAAATTAGGCTGCACACCATAGTAATTGCATGGCGAATTTTTCATTTTGCCAAAGTTTTTGGAGAAACTCGGAACAAGTACAGTCGAAATTTGACCTAGCCAGTGGTGCATTGACAGAGTGCTGGCTACTCGCCATTCGTACAAGTTGGTACGGATTCGAGTCCCGAATGAAGTACGGATGGTGTTTTTGTCTTGCAGCACTTGGTATCTCCCTTTCCTAGAACGAATGTCTCCAAATTAGAGACAGGTGACTGCTTATAGTCCTTGGAGTTACTCGTAGTGGTCGTTAAACACAGAAAGAAGAAAAAAAAGTCAAAATTTGTTTTCACAAGAAGCATGTTGGAAAATTAGTACAACGGAAACTACTTTTAAGAACATTTTTCATTGGAAATCTAAAGGGTTCATGAGGAAGTGTAAATTCGAGGACATTTGGGGGCAAACATTAAAATTTGAGGACAATTTGCGTCCCCAAAGGCTGTAGACGTTTTTGGAAACAGTAAACTAAATTCAAAGACTGTCCTCAAGAATTGGGGACGTCTAGTCAGCTTATCTATAGCCCACTGAGTTGCTCACGGTGGTCGTTAAACCTCCAACAACAACAACAAAATCTGTGAGACTGAAAGGTGGGAAAAATAAAAAGGACCATAACATAACATGTAAACGAAGGGGGTGTAGGTGTTAAAGACCCAGTCATTATTGCGAGGATATGTAAAATAAAGGGTTTTTACAATCTCATTTAAAAGGAAGATCACCCAGCACATGGTTTCATTAAATACCTTTGTGGAACCAACTATAAGAAAATAACCAATAAAGAAAACGGCAAACCATGTGATTTCTTCCCGGAAGAAGAAATCGGCTGTGTATGTAAGGAGATCAGACAAATACAGGAAAAGAGTAATTACAAACATTAAATCGGAAGATAAGATTAAAGAGCTTTATGAAGTGTATTACACAGCAAATCAAACATACATCCGCAGCAAGCTTGGTAAAGAAAAAGCTATAAAGAGGCTTGGGAAAACATGAGCCATCTGAAACTTCAACCTAAAATAAGGAACTTTAGAATAGCCCATAACACTGTCCCTACCATGCAATAGTTTCATAAAATTAAAATTACCGTCAGTGATAAGTGCCCCCATTCAATGATGGGGAAATATTGATCCATATGTTTGTAGAGTGCAAAGAAAATACTGAAATATGGAGATGGCTTGCAAATTATGCTCAAACACCCAAAGATCTTACTACAGGTAATATATTGTACCACACCATACAAGGCAAAAAAAAAAAAAAAAAAAAAATGGCCTACATTTCGGGGTGGTGGTGATTTAGCGCAAACCCGCTTTTCTAAGTCGAACCGCAAATGTTCTTTTGGTACTACCTGTTGCAACTTGGACTTACCTGTTTTTGTTCCTAGACAATGGAGGAAAATAATTACTTCTCCCCTTCAACCTACTGAAGAAGAGGACCTTACTTAATTAATCAACTATATTATTTGTATTACTTTCCGTTTTGCTGTTTTCCTCAATTGGCACCACCTGTGTTTTTGAACAAATGCATTGTGGGTCTCCTTGGGGGACTGGTTATATATTGCGGCGCTTCCGAGTGCTCTGTGGCACTGTTGGGTGGCCTGAGGACGGGTGCTATTGTAGCCCCGAAAGATCTTGCCCCTTTTAAATGTTTTTAAATCATATCTTTTATTGTAAATAAAGTTTTTATTGTACAGTTAGGGATGGTGGTTTGATGACATCGTACGGAGACAGCACGCCATTAATTTATCATGTTCCATACGTACGAATTTTTAACAAGTATTACGCAAATGTTCTGTTGGGTTCATGTTAGGTAAATTTGGAGGCCAGGGCATTGACTGAAAGTCCCCAGCATGTTCCGCGAACCAACTTGACGATTCTGGCAGTGTGGCTTGGCACATTATCCTGTTGGTAATGGCCATCACCCACAGGGAACTCAGTTGCCATGAATGGGTGAACTTTGTCCGCAACGATGTTCAGATACCTAACAGCTGTCTGGGATTATTCTGTTGCGAAAATGGGGCCTAAAGTGTCCCAAGAAAACATCGTCCACAGCATAATACCGCCGACCGTCAGTGCATCCAGGTGCCATAGCTTCCGTTGGTAACCGGCCTATTCACGCTCGGCAGTCTACGTGATGCACCAGCAATCTAGATTCGTCAGACCAGGCCACTTTCTTCCAATCATTCACTGTCCATTCTCGATGATCTTGGGCCCATTTCATGCGTTGTTGGCGATGACGTGCAATGAGCATGAGTCTTCTGCTAGGCAGGCCCATACGCAGAAGGCTGCGCGATGAGCTCTGTGCTGTGACACATTGCCCTGATCACCACTGTTGTAGCTGCGGGTAATTTGTCGCACTGTGGTCGCTGTGAACAATGCGCGACAGTCTCCGCTGCCCTCTTGCACCAATGAGCTGCGGACGATGGTTCGTCGTTTTGCCATCTGTGCATTGCTTTTGATACGTACTCACTACAGCGGAACGCGAACACACCGCTCCGTTTCCGAGGCCCCGTGCCATCAAAATTTGTCCTTTATCAAATTTTGATAAATCAGCAACTTTTCCCATTCTGATTCCGAACACTGCTAGTCGAAAGCCGGCCTAGCCGCCCCGGTGGCGCAGTGGTCTAAGGCGCTGGCCTCTGATCATTCGTCCGTAAGGGGTCCGGGTTCGAATCCCGGTCAGGCATGGATGTTGTGTTTGTCTTACGGCATTGGCTCTTTCCCTACCCTGGAACCAGTGACCCAAAATTAGGGACGGGCGACTGCTTATAGCCCATTTGAGTTGCTCACGGTGGTCGTTAACCCTCCAAACAAAAAAAAAGCCGGCTTTCGGGCAGCGTGTATACCGCTCTGTAAACTTCACCAGCGGCACCGCTCGGTCTCCAGGCGCGCTCATTTCTCTAGGGTGGGGTGGACATAATGTAATGGCTCATCGGTGTGTATACACACGGTCGAGTCGCATTATTTTGACCACCAGCTAATATCCTGAGTAACCGCCGTGCGCAGCTCAGACAACAGCTAGACTGGCAGGGAGTGACTCAATAAGGTATTCACAGCCATGATGGCCGCCCCGGTGGCGCAGTGGTCTAAGGCGCTGGCCTCTGATCATTCGTCCGTAAGGGGTCCGGGTTCGAATCCCGGTCAGGCATGGATGTTGTGTTTGTCTTACGGCATTGGCTCTTTCCCTTCCCTGGAACCAGTGACCCAAAATTAGGGACGGGCGACTGCTTATAGCCCATTTGAGTTGCTCACGGTGGTCGTTAACCCTCCAAACAAAACAAAAAAAGCCGGCCTTCGGGCTGCGTGTATATCGCTCTGTAAACTTCACCAGCGGCACCGCTCGGTCTCCAGGCGCGCTCATTTCTCTAGGGTGGGGTGGACATAATGTAATGGCTCATCGGTGTGTATACACACGGTCGAGTCGCATTATTTTGACCACCAGCTAATATCCTGAGTAACCGCCGTGCGCAGCTCAGACAACAGCTAGACTGGCAGGGAGTGACTCAATAAGGTATTCACAGCCATGATGGCCGCCCCGGTGGCGCAGTGGTCTAAGGCGCTGGCCTCTGATCATTCGTCCGTAAGGGGTCCGGGTTCGAATCCCGGTCAGGCATGGATGTTGTGTTTGTCTTACGGCATTGGCTCTTTCCCTTCCCTGGAACCAGTGACCCAAAATTAGGGACGGGCGACTGCTTATAGCCCATTTGAGTTGCTCACGGTGGTCGTTAACCCTCCAAACAAAACAAAAAAAGCCGGCCTTCGGGCTGCGTGTATATCGCTCTGTAAACTTCACCAGCGGCACCGCTCGGTCTCCAGGCGCGCTCATTTCTCTAGGGTGGGGTGGACATAATGTAATGGCTCATCGGTGTGTATACACACGGTCGAGTCGCATTATTTTGACCACCAGCTAATATCCTGAGTAACCGCCGTGCGCAGCTCAGACAACAGCTAGACTGGCAGGGAGTGACTCAATAAGGTATTCACAGCCATGATGGCCGCCCCGGTGGCGCAGTGGTCTAAGGCGCTGGCCTCTGATCATTCGTCCGTAAGGGGTCCGGGTTCGAATCCCGGTCAGGCATGGATGTTGTGTTTGTCTTAAGGCACTGGCTCTCTCCCTTCCCTGGAACCAGTGACCCTAAAATTAGAAACGGGCGACTGCTTATAGCCCATTGAGTTGCTCACGGTGGTCGTTAAACCTCCAATCAACAAAAAAACAGCCATGATGCTGCAATGCATCTGACAGCTACTGGAGGGTGCGTGGTGGAGGATCCATAGAGCGAACACGTTCGAGATGGTCCCACAGATGCTCAATTGGGTATAAGTCTGGAAAATTAGGGGCCCAGGGAAGTATTTTGAAGTCTTCATCGTGCTCTTCCAACCACTCTCGGACATTTCTAGCTGTGTGACACGCCGCATTGTCGTTCTGAAAGATCCCTTCCGCCCCAGGAAAGAAAATCAGCATGTATGGGTGTACGTGGTCTGCAAGGATAGATTCATAACGAATTTGGACCATAGTGCCTTCCACTGGTATGAGTGGACCCTGAGAATCCCACGAGAACATTCCCCAGACCATAACGCTGTCCCCACTAGCTTGCGTTCTTCCAGCAATGGTTGAAGAGTGTTTGTTCTCCGATGTTTCTCCGATCCGATTGAAGGTTTAACGACCACCGCGAACAACTCAATGGGCTATAAGCAGTCGCCCGTCCCAAATTTAGGGTCACTGGTTCCAGGGAAGGGAGAGAGCCAGTGCCGTAAGACAAACACAACATCCATGCCTCACCGGGATTTGAACCCGGACCCCTTTCGGACGAAAGATCAGAGGCCATCGCTTAGACCACTGCGCCACCCGGCCCGATGTTTCTGGATCCGTTCGATGAAGCAGAAAATCTGACATCGGAGAAGACAATCCTTTACCAATTGGCAGATGTCCGATTCCGATACTGCAGTACAAATGTAAGCCTTTTCTGCCGATGCACCTTCGTTAGCATTGGTGCAGAGACCATGCGTATGCAGCGGAGCCCTATACGCAGCAGGGTTCGCTGAACTGTCGTTTTAGACACACTTCCGGTAGGGCCCGTGGTTCATTCGGCCAGTGAGTTGCTCCACTGTAACGTGCATGTCGATAGGCCCTCACGCACCTTCGGAGCCGACTTTTACATCAATGGCACGTGGTGCTCCTGTTTTTTTTTTTTTATTGAAGGTTTGACGACCACCATGAGCAACTCGTAGACTGTAAGCAGTCGGCCGTCCCTAATTTAGGGCCACTGGTTCTAGAGAAGGGAGAGAGCCAGCGCCGTAGGACAAACATAACATCCATGCCTCACCGGGATTCGAACCCGAACCCATCTCGGACGAATGATGAGAAGCCATCGCTTAGACCACTGCGCCTCTGGGGTGGCTCCGCAGTTTCCACATCGCTTATTCGCAGTGGTGCCATTTCTCCAAGTACGATGCACTTTAACAACAGCAGCACGCGAGCAGTTCACAAACTGCGCTGTTTCAGAAATACTGCCACACTTATCCCGAAAGCCGATAATCATCCCTTTTTGCAAATCTGATAAATCGCTCCTTTTATCCATGACAGTAACGAGTGATGTGTTTTCAGAATACCTACATCACATCTTATATACCTTCTAAGCCAGCTCATGACACGTGCCTTGTTTCATTGGCTACTCGCTGTTGACGTAAAAGTAGGAGGTGGTCCCAATAATGTGACTTTTTTTTTTTTTTTTTCTCGATTGGAGGTTTAACGACCACCGTGAGCAACTCAATGGGCTATAAGCAGTCGCCCGTCCCTAATTTAGGGTCACTGGTTCCAGGGAAAGGAAAGAGCCAGTGCCGTAAGACAAACACAACATCCATGCCTGACCGGGATTCGAACCCGGACCCCTTACGGACGAATGATCAGAGGCCAACGCCTTAGACCACTGCGCCACCGGGGCGGCAAATGTGACTTGACTGTGTATATATATAGTGGGTTGAAAGAACAAACGGAAGTAAATGCAATAAACGCAAGACTATATCTGAAAAAACGAGGCTAAATATCTTGGTTGCTCAATATGCAGCATGCCAAAGGAATTAGCGAAAATATGGAATAGTGAAAAATTAACAAGGAATCAGAAGGGATTTCAGTATAATTTAAAAATTCAATTATTGAAAGTATGAGCATTTTATATGAAAGTGCAAATGGTGAATTGAAGAACGTAAAAGAAACATAACAAGTTAGTAAAATCATGCAATGCATTGTTTATGATACGTATTCCAACATTACTAGAAATCACTACTCAAATCATGAGGATAATGGCTGTGCGCCGCCGCGGTGGCGCAGTGGTCTAAGCGATGACCTCTGATGATTCGTCCGAAAGGGGTCCGGGTTCGAATCCCGGTGAGGCATGGATGTTGTGTTTGTCTTACGGCACTGGCTCTCTCCCTTCCCTGGTGCCAGTGACCCTAAATTAGGGACGGGAGACTACTTATAGTCCATTGAGTTGCTCACGGTTTTCGTTAAACCTTCAATAAAAAAAATTATAATAATGGCTGTGCAATATATCTCGCGCCGCCCCGGTGGCGCAGTGGTCTAAGGCGCTGGCCTCTGATCATTCGTCCGTAAGGGGTCCGGGTTCGAATCCCGGTCAGGCATGGATGTTGTGTTTGTCTTACGGCACTGGCTCTCTCCCTTCCCTGGAACCAGTGACCCTAAATTAGGGAAGGGCGACTGCTTATAGCCCATTGAGTTGCTCACGGTGGTCGTTAAACCTCCAATAAAAAAAATATATATATATCTCGCTCCTGTGCTTTGACCCCATTTCGATTATATTCAATGGTATTGGTTCAGATACCTTCTAAACAACATACTAAAGTTTTGTCTCAATAGAAGCATTTCTAGTAAAGTTATGAGGATAGTGTCTGTACAGGGTGTGCACAATGTCTTGTTACCCCCCCCCCGTAATAAGAAATGTAAGAGAGCTATGTATCTGTTGTATGATGTATATGTTGAGTTATATGTTGAGGCATCCTTAAACATCCAGTGGATCCGTTTGGGCTCCGTCATTCTCGTGACAGGGAATAATTTTACGCCATCATGTTCTGTGGGACATTTTCCGAAGCAGTTGCGGGGTGATACGAGAGAAAGCACTTCTCACTGCTTGTTTAAGTTCATCAGTGGTTTGGTAGCGCTGCTGTGCAGCAACCTCCTTTATGAAACCCCAAAGGGCATTATCACACGTTGGGAGATCTGGGCTTCGAGATGGTCATTCAAGTGAAGCGGGCAGCACTGCCGAACCTCGGCCGATTCAACGATCCCGAAAGACCTCACCAAGGTATTCCCGAACAGCGATTGCGTAATGGGCGGGTGCCCCATCCTGTTGGAACCATACGTCATTCAGAATGCCAAGTTGTGGCACAAACCAGGTTTGCAGCATGTCCAGATAAGTTGTCTGATTCACTGGACCATCGAAGAAATACGGCTTAAACAGATGTCGACTATTCATTGCAGCCCTTATCATAGCATGCGGAGGATGATGTTCCAATTCTTCGACATAATGTGGGTTTTCCTTGGACCAGAACACAACGTTCCGTGATCGACAGCTGCGGTATATCACACATTCATCACTGAAAATGACCTTTCCACGTTTTGGGATTGTGGCAAATGTCTGAAGCATTGCACATGCATCCCGTTTGCGGTTTAAATCGATGTCTGTTAACTCCTGAAAGAACATCGGGCGATATGCGTGCAAATTCAGGTCATTATTCACGTGCTTTTGCAGTATCGATCGTGGTATTCCAAGCTCCGCTGATCGTTTGCGAAACGACTTCGTCGGTGACCTGATAACTGTTTCCTCGACCGCTTGACACTGTTGCACTCTGGTTGATGGTCTTCCCGCTCGTGGTTTATCTTTGCAGTTGCTAGCTTCGAAGAGTTTATGTTCCCACCGCAGAAGAGTCTGTTTTGGAGGGGCCTGTTTGTCGAATCGTTATTGGAAATCGGCACGAACGTCACGCATTGTCTTCCCTGTGTGTGGACGTTCGTGTACCCAGACACTGACAACAATCCGCTGTTCCAGGGTGTATTCGCCGGTATCACACATGGTTCCGGTACCTAATCTGTAAATAAACAATACAGACCATAACTCAACATATACATCATACAACAGATACATAGCTCACTTACATTTCTTATTACAAGGGGGGGGGGGTAACAAGATATTGTGGACACCCTGTAGAATAAATCTCGCTCCTGTGACCTTGCCTTTGACCCCATTTCAATGATATTCAACAAAATTGGTTCAGTATACCTCCGGAACAACATGCTAAAGTTTTGTCGCAGTAGAAGCATTTTTAGTCAAGTTATGAGGATAACGGCCATGGAGTAAATCTCACTCGTATGTCCTGACCTCAGACCCCATTTCGTCCATTTTAAATAGGGTTCGTCCCAAGGAGGTTAGAATGAGATATCTGGAGATGCCCTTGTTAATATAGCAGCACCACTTTACGTGAAGTCTGTAACCGCGAGCGACAGCCGTTGAAGTGTGGGAAAGCTGAATGTTTCCAAAGCTATTGCAGTGCATTTTGTTTGGTCGAATCGCTTTCGTCGCAAATGTTTTCAATTTCGCATCGTATCTTGCTGCCGATATGTGTAAAAATGATGGATTTATAAATTTCTTAATTATTTTGAGGATATTTCCCATTTTTATTTTAAATTGAATTACATGAACGCTAGTTCGAATTCTAAACAAAACATTGCGTTAAAATTTAAAACTTTACGCGTATAAGAAGTATAATTCATTCCGGTTTGATACTAACACGATTTCTGCAACACAAAACCACGCAATTCCGAAATACACTCAGCTGAAACTACTTGGGTATCGCATGTAAACAGCGTTAAATTCCCACACCTTGAGGCTTCACGGTTAAGAGACACAGGGCATCTCCAGAAGCATTATTCTAACCTCCTTGGTTCGTCCCCAGGTTGTCCCCTACCACATACTAAAATTTCATCAAAATCGAACCATTTTTACGCGAGTTATCGTGCGGACAGACAGACGGACAAAACTGGAGCATATACGCTTCTTCAACCTACGGATGGAAAGCGTAAAAACGAAAATTAGAAAACCAGGTTGTCTCTCCTGATGAAGGCAACCTGGTTTTCTAATTTTCGTTTTATGCTTCTTAAATAAAGTTGCTATAAACTTGCCCCAGGAAAAATAGCAGTCCCCCATCCTGATCTCGAAACCTAGCGACGTCTCTGCTGATCACCCTGGGTCGCCGATTAGTCAGAGATAGGGGCTTCCGGCTAATCGTCCGAACCTATTCCGGGATCCAGCTTCCGATTAGGTAAGAGCAGCGCCCTTCCCTGGAGCCTGTTCTCCCAAATCAGGGACAAGAGATTGCCTTAGATGTTCACGGTGGTTGTTAAACCCCAAAAGGAAAACAAGGGTGAGTGTAGTGGTGCCTGAGAACCACCATGCTTGTTTTTGCTTGGTCTCCTATTTACCAGGGTGAGTCAAAATTTCTTTTCATTTGCAGCTAAAAGACAGTCATACATGCTCATCTTATCCTGCGTACTGCAGGCTATTGTTCCGTATAGTCCTTTGCCAACGTTCCACCACTATAGTCATCATCCCACGACCATAACACTCCGCTGCTTCGAACTAAGGCAGATATATCCTTTGATGCCAGATTCCACATCCACCACTGAAGCGAGTTGCCGTCCTTGTAGGAAATTGGGGAAGCGAAACGAGTGGTAGTCGGATGGGGAAAGATCTCAAACCTTTCCAAATCCAGTATTTTTCGGCGGACCATTTTGGAGGTGGGACTTCGGGCATTTTCTACTTGCACCAACGCTCACTTCCTGTTAATGAGCAGTGGGTAGCATGGGAGGGCACGAAGTGGCACTTGCCCTCTCCCTAAAAATAAATTTGACTATGCCATTCTGTTCTTGGAAGGTACCCTGGGCAAGAGGCTTTCAGGGGGCCCCCTAGCCAGGGGTGCAGTTGGGGCCTGGCACCGCGAATCGACATTTTTTGTCACGGCGTAGCGGTGCCAGGTTACTTTTTACCCAACTGAATCCGTCTTTTCTAAATTTAGGTTATTCAGTCGTCACCTATTGAAATCGACATTTTTTTAACACAAATAATTTTAGCCGAGTTTTTCTCCTTCCTGTTTCTCTCTCTCTCTCTCTCTCTCTCTTTATTTTTTTATTCTTATTTTCATGGTGGCTATGCACAAATCCGTAGATCTTTTGTTTACTGAAACTACCTCAGACATAGCCGCGAAGTGGGTGCCATATAGTGGATATATATACACAGTCGAGTCACATTATTGTGACCACTTACTACTTTTGACGTCAACAGCGCGTAGCCAATGAAAGAATGCACGTGTCGTGAGCTGGCTTGGAGGGTATATAAGGTGTGCAGTATGCATTCTGACAACATATCACTCGTTACTGTCATGGATAAAAGGAGAGATCAGATTTGCAAAAAGGAATGGTTATCGGCTTTCGGGACAAGGGTAACAGTATTTCTGAAACAGCGTAGTTTTTGTGAACTGTTCGCGTCCTGCTGTGGTTAAAGTGTATCGTGATTGGAGAAATGACACCATTGCAAATAAGCGATGTGGAAACTGCGAAGCACCACGTGCCATTGATGATAGAGGTGAACGTTGGCTGCGAAGAAGCGTGATGGCCGATCGACACGCTACAGTGGAGCAACTCACTGGCCGAATGAACCAGGAAGCTACCGGAAGTGTGTCTAAAACAGCAGTTCAGCTAACCATGCTGCGCATGGGGCTCTGATGCAGACGGATGGTCACTGCACCTATGCTAACGAAGGCGCATCGGCAGAAAAGGCTTACATTTGCATGGCAGTATCGGAATTGGACCCCAGCTGATTGGCAAAGGATTGCCTTCTCTGATGAGTCACGTTTTGTGCTTCATCGAACGGATGGAAGTTGGCGCATAAGGCGAGAAACATCGGAGAACGAACACTCTTCAACCATTGCTGGAAGAACATAAGATGGTGGCGGCAGTGTTATGGTCTGGATAATGTTTTCATGGCATTCTCTGGGTCCACTCATACCTGTGGAAAGCACTATGGACCGAATTCGTTATGAATCCGTACACCCATACATGCTGATTGTCTTCCCTAGGGCGGATGGGATCTTCCAGAACGACAGTGCGACGTGTCACACAGCTAAAAATGTCCGAGAGTGGTTGGAAGAGCACGATGAAGACTTCAAAGTACTTCCCTGGCCCCCTAATTCTCCAGACTTAAACCCAATCGAGCATCTGTGTAATCGCGTCGATCGTGTTCGCGCTATGGATCCTCCTCCACGCAACCTCCAGCAGTTGTCAGATGCACTGCAGTCAGTATGGCTTCACATACCTGTGAACACCTTCCAGCATCTTATTGAATCACTCCCATCCGTCTAGCTGCTGACCGCGTTGTACACGGCAGTTACTCTGGATATTAGGTGGTGGCTACAATAATGTGACTCGACAGTGTATATATATTTATACATATAGTATATTCGATTTCAATGGTTTGTTGTTGCTCCCCCCCCTTCGCACATCTTTTTGAGTCGATTACGCTTGGGCCGGTATGTGGAGCACTGGACCACTTCTTTTTTCAGTTTTAAGGACTGCACCACTCCCCCAGCATCCTCGTGTGAATCAGTTTGATGCAAAGCAGGTAATACATAACGGTATTCTGCGGGCCCCCTCAGAGGTCGGGGCCCTGTCAGGGATGCAGGTGGGGCCTGGAGCCTTCAGGTTAATTCAATTTTCATAAAACCGATGAGGCAAGGATGTTGTGTTTGTCTTATAGCACTGGCTCTCTCCCTTCCCTGGAACCAGTGACCCTAAATTAGGTACGGGAGGGTGCTTTTAGCCCATTGAGTTGCTCACGGTGGTCGTTACCCCCCTTCCCCCACAATGTTGGTTTGAAACCACATGCTAAAATCGACACAACTGATAATCGATGCATTTTTTCCGTAAGCAGAAGGTCGAGAAATAAATCCCGCACCTGTGTCCTGACTTTGACTTTATTTCGACCATTTTCAACAGGGTTCCTGCCCAAGTAGTCCCAAACAACATAATAAAATTGCATCGAAATCGTACGAGATTTACGCGAGTTATCGTGCAACCAAACGGACGGACAGCCGGACAAAGCTGGAGCATATACACTTCTTCAACCTATACGGATGGAAAGCGGGGAAAAAAAAACTACTGCGTTGGGCCGTGCACAGTAGTTTAAAAATTATGCGTTTAAAATTGGTAAACTGCCAAAAATATGGTCGTGTACATTTCGACGGAAATTTAATTATGGTCAGTTATATTTCGACTGAAAGCCGGAATTTACAGCTGCCGCTCTCCAGGGTCCATGGAGTACTGGAAAAAAATAGCCCCTAATTTTTATGTAGGTATATTACGCAACTTTCTAGAGAGCATTTTGCTAAATTTTAGAGAATTTGAGGAAGGAGTGCTTATTCCCTCGATGGGACACCCTTGATCAAAGTCGCTTCCTGTGTTTCTAACAGTTGAGAGTATTGCAAAGTTTTGAAATTTCAAATTGCGGTTGACCCACTGCTCCAACCAACTCACCTTCCCCCATAATTTGGCATTGGTTCACAAATCGGATGTAGGAGACTGGCAGGGTACTTTTTTTTATGAAATAATATATATGTATATACACGGTCGTATCAGAATAATATGACCACTATCTAATAAAGGGAATGACCACCATTGGCACGGTTGTCATCCGCGAGACGGCGTGGCATAGACACAATGAGGCCTTGGAAGGTTGTCCCTTGCCCGAGGCACACGTGCCCATTCGGACTGCAGCAAAGCACGGATTTCTCGGAGATGACGTGGTTGTGGGTCGGCACGTCGAACCTGTCGATCCATTCAAATAGCCCCACAAGTATTCTGTGGGATTGAGGTCGGGTGATTTCGCTGACCAAGGGAAAACGGAGACATCGCTGTCGTGTTCCTGAAACCAGTCACGCAGCCCCTTAGCAAAATGGCAGGGCGCATTGATATGTTGATAGACACCATCGCCACCAGCGTAAACGTCCAACATAAAGGGATGCATGTGGTCAGCGAGGATGGACAGATAGCCATTGGCGTTCAGGGACCCATCCAGTGGTAGCAGCGGTCGCAGGTCATACCAAGCAAACATCCCCCAGACATGCACACTGCCATCGCCACATGCACCCTGCCATCGCCGGACAATCGTGTCCGGGTGTTGGTTCTCGTGTGTCTGACGCCGTATCCGCCACCGCCCGTCACTTCTGGGGAGTAGAAACCTCGATTCGTCGGAGAAGGCAACCTTTTTCCACTCTTGCACTGTCCAATAACGGCAATCCCATGCGAACTACAGGCGTCGTTGCCGATGGACCTGGGTTAACATGGGCGCCTTGACGCAGGGTCGACTCCGGAGACCCATGCGTAACAGGGTTTGCTCTACTGTTATCGTATTTGGGTTCCCAGCGTTCATTTGCGTGGTCAATTTCTGTACTGTTGCGCATCGATTGCCCTTTACCAGTCCACGGAGGCGACGTTCTCCTCTGGGGTCGACGGCCTTTGGGACTCCACAGTTATGACGTCGGAGGTACTCGGTGTGCCAGCGGTCCATTCTTGGTACACCCTTACTACAGCACCACGCGAACATCCCACGAAGTCTGCTGTCTCTGAGATGCTTCCACCCTTGACGCGGTAGCCGATCACCATTCCTTTCTGAACGTCCGTCAAATCACTACCTCTGCTCATTTTGCTCATGTAACGCACTATGCCTGATCTGTCCTGGCCGGACGCTTATATCTCCGTGTGATCGACCTTGTCGCGTATATTCCGTGACGCACCTGAGCGGGTACGCTGTTTTTTTTTTTTTTTTTTGATTGAAGGTTTAACGACCACCGTGAGCAACTCAATGGGCTATAAGCAGTCGCCCGTCCCTAATTTAGGGTCACTGGTTCCAGGGAAGGGAGAGAGCCAGTGCCGTAAGACAAACACAACATCCATGCCTCACCGGGATTCGAACCCGGACCCCTTTCGGACGAATGATCAGAGGCCATCGCTTAGACCACTGCGCCACCGGGGCGGCACGCGGGTACGCTGTGATTCCGGGGGTGGTTATATTATTCTGATACGACTGTGTATTCGATCTCAACGATTTGTTGGCGCCCCGCTTGTTGGAGTTCATAACGCGAGGCTACTCTTTTTTAGGATTGGGCCTGGACACGTGCCCCGAATGCCCTCCCGTAAATCAGGCCCTGACTACTGTGAAACCTGTCTAGCAAGCCACTGTTCCGTGAAAAAAATGATAGACTCGACAGGTAACTGTGGTTCAAATTTGCCAAGATATCTCATTCCCATTTGGAAATAAAACAAGTTAGTAAAATCATGCAATGCATTGATTATCACTAATATGCAAGGTTTTGTTGTTTTGAAATGAATAGGTGTATCTGAATGGATTTCTTGCGCAGATTCCGAAAATGACCTTCATATCACGTCAAGTTTTTTCACAAATGACGGAAATGTGAAAATTAAATAAATGTTATTTTTAATGACATTGTTATATGGCAACGTTTGTAACGTGTGAAAATGTTCTCTGGAGGGGCGGAATGATTGTTTAAGGAATAGATAAACATAAATATATAGCTGATAATAGAAATGCAACTGTTTTATCTGTATGACGTCACGATTTGTGTCACTCACAAAGGCGGAACATGAAAGAATGTTATCTTGGCACGGCAGTATGACTCATACCTTACGCCACTGCCCCTTCTTTCTATTGGTCACACTTGGCGCCATTCGTGGCAGATCGTGTTACACTAGTCAGTGCAAAGAAGGGACTGGTCCCGTTTGGTTGTTTATTTGTGGCGTGTGTAATGGCTTCACGTGGTTGTGTAAATCATCCAGACATATTTTGCTACATATGTGGCTGTTATACGACAGGAAAAAAACAGAGGCAAAATATTACGCCTTTCGTGAAAAATGCTTATTTTCAATACTTCGGCATTAAACTAGCAGATCAGGACAAAGTTTGGTGTCCTCACAATGTGTGCCGTGCATGTGTGGAGGGGTTGAGGAACTGGAAAAGTGGAAAAAGGGCATCAATGCCGTTCGGTGTACCCATGGTGTGGCGTAAGCCAAAAAATCACAGTGACGACTGCTACTTCTGCACAGTGAATATCGTGGGCCATACCAGAACCAGTAAGTGTAACATTGTGTATCCCAATATCCTATCTGCCATAAGACCAGTGCCCTATAGTGAATCCATCCCTGTGCCATCCCCGTCCAATATCAAGCCCCCAACAAACACCAATTCAGACGGTGATACAAGTGATGAGATGTACCAACCGGATAGCATGGAGGATGAAACCCCAGTGCCATTTACCCAGCATGAACTGAATGATTTGGTTCGTGATCTGAATTTACCTAAAGACGCAGCACAGCTTTTAGGATCACGACTTCAGGAAAAGAATTCACTATGTCTTAATACGAGATTCTCCTGGTACAGACACCGAGAAGCAGAATTGGTTCCGTTTTTTGCTGAGGAAGGCAGTTTGGTATATTGTCGTGACATTCCGGCAGTCATGAAATACTTCAACATTAATTAGAATTCAGGACAGTGGAGGTTGTTCATAGATGCCAGCAAATCCAGTTTAAAAGGTGTTTTATCACACAATACTAACATCCATCCATCCATTCCAGTAGCACATTCTGTGACTTTGAAAGAGACATACGAGAACCTTAAATTACTGCTGGAAAGTGTGCAGTACAAGTTTCATGAATGGTCTTTGTGCGGGGATTTCAAGGTGATTGGAATATTGCTCGGCCAACAAGCAGGCTACACCAAATTTCCTTGCTTTTTGTGTGAATGGGACTCCAGAGCAAGGACGGAACATTGGGTTCGGCAGCAGTGGCCAGTCAGAAGTACATTCACACCTGGCGAGAAAAACATTTTTTCACTTCCACTGGTTGATCCCTCGAAAATACTGTTGCCACCTTTACACATCCAACTTGGCTTAATGAAGCAATTCGTGACAGCTTTAAGCAGGGACAGTAAATGCTTTCAGTATCTGGGTGGTAAGTTTCCATCAATCACGTCTGAAAAAATTAAAGCTGGCATTTTCATAGGCCCTCAAATACGAAAATTAATGGCAGACATTGGGGAAGACGAAGGCTTCAAATTACACCACTTTAGTCGAGGACATGCTGGAATTCTATGAACTGCTTGGTTGCAACATGAGCGTCAAAGTTCACTTTCTTCATGCTCATCTAAATTACTTTCCTAACAATCTTGGTGATTTTTCGGAAGAACATGGCGAGCGCTTCCATCAGCATATTAAAGTGATGGAAAATAGATACGAAGGAAAGTGGACTGTACATATGATGGCCGACTATTGTTGGATGTTGAACAGAGACTGTACGGATGCACACCGAAGACAATCCGAAAAGAGGAAGTTTGAAGAGGAGCCCAGTGGCGAATGTTAGGTATGTTTGCTTTTAAATATGTATTTATGTTTATCTATTCCTTAAACAATCATTCCGCCCCTCCAGAGAACATTTTCACACGTTACAAACGTTGCCATATAGCAATGTCATTAAAAAATAACGTTTTTTTAAATTTTCACATTTCCGTCATTTGTGAAAAAACCTGACGTGATACGGAATTTTGAAGGTCATTTTCGGAATCTGCGCAAAAAATTCATTCAGATACACCTATTCATTTGAAAACAACAGAAAAAAGTTGAAAAATTGCAGATCAGTGTTATGATACGCTTTCCAACGTACCAGAAATCATTACTCAAGTTATGAAGATAATGGCTGTAGAATAAATCTCGCTCCTCTGACCCGACCTTTGACCCCATTTCGACGATATTCAACAGAACTGGTAAAGTATACTTCCGGAACAACATGAAAAGTTTTGTCTCAATCGAAGCATTTTTACGCAAGTTATAACGCATAAGGGCAATTGAATGGATCCCGCTCCTATGTCCTGACCTTTGACGCCATTTTACCCATTTTCAATAGGATTCGTTCCCAGATGGTCCTCTACCCCATACTAAAATTTCATCGAAATCGAACCATTTTTACGCAAGTTATGACGCATAAGGGCAAATATCAGGAACACAGAGCATCGCTCGGGTAAAGGGGATATGAGGGCACAAAACATTTATATTTTGATATGTTATTTCAAGTATTATAATGCTAAGTCTAAACCATCAAGATTAATAATGATAGACGAATTGGAGACAAATTAATTTAGAATAAACATCAAAACAAAGATGAATGATAATTTTTTACTTGTGTTAGAGTAAGAATTTTTTTAAAATTGTTTTTATTATTTCCGAACATGAAACACCAAACAATAAATGTTAACATGGGGTTCTTCATCGAACCTCATGGGAACATTGGCTCTTTATCGCTGTCTATTTATTCGTCGCATTTGATCGAGGTTTTCTTCCGATATAGATTCATTGAGGGTTATAATAACGCCGGACATTATTTCCATGCTCCTCGCCTTAGCTGCTCGGAAAGGTCTTTTTGTAGACTGATATTCTTCCAATGGAAGGTCATCTGTTTCGAGACTGGAAAGTGATCGGAAACCATCGGCTCTTGAATGTCCAAGCTGTTCCATATTTACTTCTTCCGCTTGTTCCAACAGTGCGTATTCTTCTTATTAAAGTTGAAACGTGCACGTTTCGTAGAGGGTCGACCAGCCACATTTTTTATATTGTTTTACCATCCACGTGATACTCTGTTAATAGTAATTAATAAAAATGAACCAATCATATTTTAGCACAGCGGATACGCTCGTCATCAAGTGACTTTTCAAAAATGTAACAAAAAAATGATGTATTAAGTTTAAATTTTGAAGGGTAAAACATGCAAAATCAGCGTTCCACTATACTTATACTGAACTACGACGCATCAACTCCAAGCAAATGGCACAACTCACTTTTTGTTCTAGAAGAAAATAGAAGTAATGCGTAATACGCACACAGCGCGTGACGTAATGACGCAGATGGTCGTGAGAGTGTGACGACATAAAACTTTAATAGGATCCACAAACAACGCGTGACGTAATGAGGCAGATGGTATGACCACGCGCCAACATCTCAATCGCGAGTCGATCACGACAGTGTGACGTCATAAGAGTTCTAAGAATGGGAAACATTAATAGAACGACGCCATGACACTAAAAACGTGGTAACTCGGGGTGGTTATTTAACCCACTAAACGAATTTTTCCAAAGTCGAGATCAAGCTGAATTGATTTCTAGTCCCAGAAAACGGTAGGTTAACCACTTTCATCAAAATCCTTAGAGCCGTTTTCAAAATAAAATTTACATATATACAATAATTGCTCTTTTAATAAGATGTAATGGAATGCATCCCGCTCCTATGTCCTGACCTTTGACCACACTTCACCTATTTTCAATAGGGTTCGTCCCCAGTGGTTCTCTACGACATACTAAAATTTCATCGAAATCGAACCATATTTACGCAAGTTATGACGCATAAGGGCAAAGGAATGCACCCCGCTCCTATGTCCTGACCTTTGACCGCATTTCGCTATTTTCCACAGGGTTCGTCCCCAGGTGGTCCCCTACCACATACTAAAATATCATTGAAATCGAACCATATTTATACGCAAGTTCTGACGCATAAGGGCAGTGGAATGAATCCCGCTCCTATATCGTGACCTTTGACCCCATTTTCAATAGAGTTTGTCCCTAGGTGGTCCCCTACCACATGCTAAAATTTCATCGAAATCGAACCATTTTTACGCGAGTTATACCGTGCGGGCAGACGTACGGACTGGCAAACAGACAGACGGACAAAGCTGGAGCATATACGCTTCTTCAACCTACGGTTGGAAAGCGTAAAAAAAGACGTATTTTCTTATGTCGCCTGTTGTGAAGTGCTTGTTTTTCTTTCTCTCTTCCCTGCGATTTTGTTATTTAGCAATGTTCTTATACCTAAATCTCTCACAAGAACCAGAAGTAAGACAGGAACGGGGTAAGGTGTTCGGAATACACGCACGTTGTCGCCAATCGGGCGCTTTACTCCCAAGGAAATGAAGGTAAGCAGATGCCTAACACAATAGCAGCTCTACTACGATTGAGTTTTGAAGCCACTTCTTAGCCATGTGAAGCAAATCATCATGTCTGCTCAAACAATACGGCCGCTATGTGACAATGCTCAGTTCGTAGGGAAGAGGGTGGTGAAATCTTCCGTGGGCTTCACGCTCTCATTTTTTAAGACAAAGATCGATTATCCGTGGGCTTCACGCTCTCATTTTTTAAGACAAAGATCGATTATCCCTAGGTAACAGAAAACCATACCATCTGCCAATAAAACTCAAAGAATTTGGCAGACCCAAGAACCACTAGAAATTTCCGTATGGCCGCCTCGGTGGCGTAGTTATATAAGCGCGCTTTTGACCATTCCTCCGTGATTGGTCTGAGTTCGAATCCCGGTAAGGCATGGGTGTTGTGTTAGTCTTACGGCACTGGCTCTCTCCCTTCCCTGGAAACTGTGGTCCTAACTTACGGACGGGCGACTGCTTATAACCATCGAGTTGCACACGGTTGTCGTTAAAAGCTTTAATAAAAAAAATTGCATATGGTGGTTGTGCACGTTATCTGTAGTTGCGATTTCTGTTTGCCACGTCTTGAAAGCTAAGCCATGGGTTCCCATACTGGGTATCGTTGGCAGTTGTTCTGCATAAAAGTTTCCGTCAACAGCCTGACCAACTGGCAAACGTTCCCATTGCACAGGATTCTCGCAATGCCACCAAATGCACTGCATGACTTTGATACTGAGATAATGTGACGCCAAAACCTATCGTCCTGTGGATTTGACAGAATCTGCGACGGAGAGCGACACATTCCGTCTGAAAACCATTTGATTGAATTCATGGGGAACTATTCGATGGCGCGTGGAGAAGGAATCAAATTGGTTCAGGTGACGAACTCTGGTGATTGGTTAGATCCCATCTCAGCTGCTAATTGATGTGTGCTGGTACCAGGTTCGCTGTCACAATTTCGACCAGGGTGTCAGTGTTTGTGGCCGCTGGACGTCCTGACCTCGTCTTGCCTTCCAGGCTGGTATCCTCACCATTGAAACGTGGGAACCATTTTCGTGCAGTGCTTCTGTCCACTGCTTCCTCGCCTTCATCTGCAGAATTTCTCGCTGCTGTTGCCGCGTTTAACCCTTTTTTACGCTTTCTAACCGTAGGTTGAAGAAGCGTATATGCTCCAGCTTTGTACATCTGTCAGTCTGTCAGCGCTATAACTCGCGTAAAAATGATTCGATTTCGATGAAATTTTGGTATGTGGTAGGGGACAACCTGGGAAGGAACAAGGAACCCTATTGAAAATGGGCGAAATAGGGTCAAAGGTCAGGACATATGAGCGGGATCCATTCCTTTGCCCTTATGCGTCATAACTTACCTAAAAATGCTTCGAGTGCGACAAAACTTTAGCATGTTGTTCCGTAGGTATACTGAACCATTTCTGTTTAATATCATCGAAATGGGGTCAAAGGTCAGGACACGGGAGCGAGATTTATTCCACAGCCATTATTCTCATAACTTGGCTAAAAATGCTTCGATTGCGACACAACTTTAGTATGTTGTTCCGGAGGTATACTGAACTGATTCTGTTTAATATAATCGAAATGGGGTCAAAGGTCAGGACACAGGAGCGAGATTATTCCGCAGCCATTATCCTAATAACTTGAGTAATGATTTCTGGTATGTTGGAAAGCGTATCATAATCAATGCATTGCATGATTTTACTAACTTGTTTACGCTTTCCAACCGTAGGTTGAAGAAGCATATATACTCCAGCTTTGTCCGTCTGTCTGTCTGTCCGCACGACAACTCGAAAAATGGTTCGATTTCGTTGAAATTTTAGTATGTGGTACGGGACAACCTGGGAACGAACTCTATTGAAAATGGGCGAAATGGGTTCAAAGGTCAGGTCATAAGAGCGGGATCCATTCCATCGCCCTTATGCGTCATAACTTACGTAAAAATGCTTCGATTGCGACAAAACTTTACTTTGTTATTCCGGAGGTATACTGAACCAATTCTGTTTAATATCACCGAAATGGGGTCGAAGGTCAGGACAGAAGAGGAGATTTATTCCACAGCCATTACCCTCATAACTTGGCTAAAAATACTTCGATTGCGACAGAACTTTAGTATGTTATTCCGGAAGTATACTGAACCGCTTCTGCTGAATATCATCGAAATGAGGTCAAAGGTCAGGGCACAGGAGCAAGATTTATCCCACAGCCATTATCCTCGTAAGTTGAGTAACAACTTGAGTATTGATTTCTTGTATCTTGGAAAGCGTATCATACATAATCAATGCATTGCATGATTTTACTAACTTGTTTCAATAATGGCGCAGGAGCACCCAAACAGGACGTTTATCGACCTCGATCCTCAGTCACCTGATAACGCAATGAGGCGCCGTCAATGGCGGTTAGTGACCAGAGAAACAGATGAAGTGTCCCAAAATGAGAATCCATGAAGAAAATGCACCTATTTCTTATAAAGAAGTTCAGTTCTTCTATCTTTCAAGGAAGCATAGGGGTCAATTATGGCATCGTAAAACGTCTGCGTAACTACAAGTTCAGAGAGAAGTTCGTTTTTAATCACGATATTAGATAACGACGATAGTCTTTGCTGCGAAATACTGTTCCTCAATTAATTTTTTATTCGTTTCAAGTAGGAAAAAATTTCTTTCTACTGGCACAATGGCTGAGGGTAAAGTAAGAATCAGAGAAAGCAATTTATACACTCAGAGCACATTTAAGGAGACAGGGAGCCCGAGGGCTGGACAGTATTTTGGGGCCTCAGTATTAGTGGCACATATAGGATTTCACTATGGGTAGATGAATAAACATAACCAAGAGAAAACATTCCCAATGTATGATGAGGAAGCCATAAAACTGTCCCAACGGTATTGGAGCGTATATCATGATTCATGGACGAATCAGTGGTAGCAAAGAAATGTAAAAATGCATGGTTGAAAAATGGATACCAGTTGAGTTCTTCTTTAATCCCCCTCCCTACTCCCCTAGAATCCAGCTTGTTGAAATTATATCGAAGTAGTGGGAAAAATGATCCAAATACAGATGTGTAATAAAAAAAACACACATTTGTAATGCTTTTGAAAGATTTAAGGATGAACTGGGGGCAACTATATTTTTTGCAGACTCCTCCTAAAAAAGCGGAAAGAAATAGAAAAATATTTTTCACAAGGCAGTTTCTTATAATTTTTGCTGTGCCATCTGCAAAAAAAAAAAAAAAAAATGTTTAACTCTCTCTATATCTAAGTTCTACAAGCATCCTCCGTAATTCTGGGGCCCCTTGAAAATGTGGGGCCCAGAGCTGCTGCCCCCTCTTAAATGGGCTTTGTATACACTCCTTGAAATAAATCCTTGTGCACATTATACGTCTGCAACTATGTGCACACTGTATCGTTTTCCGTCCTCATTATTTTAAACAAGAGCACGAATCCAGAACACATGGAGAATAACAAAGAAACAACACTAATACTGAAGTCCACACTTTCTGTTACTATATTAACATAACGTACGAAACTCGAATCGTCTAAACTCAAAATCGCGCTGCGGAGGCTGTCACTTCACGTACATCGTTGACGTCCCATTGCTGATGTGTCCAGCTCTTGTGTTCCTGGAACCACAGAAACCGCCGTGTCCGATGAGTTTGTTAATGACACACACCGTACTGGTCGGCGTGCAAATATAACACCTTTGTGCAGCCTCCTGGCCACGGTAAAACGCGATAACGGACGTCCAGTTGTCTGCTGCATGTGTATTGCGATTTCTCCCGCTGTCTGCCGTCTGTCTCTTCTCGCCTGTAGGACAATATATCGGTCGTCCGCCACCGTGGTTGCTCGTGGACGACCACTGCTAAACTCTCGGACAGCTGTTTCTGTCGTTTGAAATGCTCTCCAAGCTTGTGAAACGATGCTGTGAGCGATCCCGAACCCCTCGGCAACACTAGTCACACTTCGACCTTCTTCCAACTTCCCAATGACGCGACCTCGGGTAAAGTCATCCATACGTCGTCTACTGGATTGTCTGTTGGCCATATCATACGGTGGAAGCAACTCTACGTCGTTCAAACCGAAGTACACCGTGCAATAGCTTTCACCGAATTGCTGAGCGTACACCGCCCGTGTGCTTTATACCCTTCCGACACCCCTACGTCATGCTGCATATATGCGCATGACCTACCGTACCGAACCCTGGTCTATCTCTTGAGTGGTCTTTCGGTCCGTTCTGCCTGCTCGTTCCGCTGTTATGCTAATTTCTCCTCTTCGTTCTTAATTTGTGCACACCAGTGTATATAGTAGCACATTGACAGTATTTTTTGACATGCGCATGTTCATTACGTAATTATGTCGTTTATATTGGTGATTGGGTTGTTGCCGGTATTGTCTCTTTCGCTGTGGTAGTTACAAAACAGTTTCCATGGTAACGGTATAGTGATAGAGATATCTTCGTTACAACATTCTGCCCTATATTTATGCATAAATAAGCTTTCTGTCAAGAGGATGGAATAACAGGCAGTCGGCGTATTTAACATAGTAACATCGTCCCAGATAGCTTGGTGTTGACCCTTCAGGCATAGTCTTGAAAGGGCGGTGGAGGTGGAGCATGATTTAACATTGTATTTATGTTAAGAGACACGTAAATTAAGATTGCGACGGGTCGAGCCCATGGTTTCTAGCTTGCTTTTAGAAACGGGAGAGCTTTCGTTTGAAATCTACAACATTTTCCAGAAACCATTCTTGAAAACGAAATGTGACTAATTTCAAGAATCCGCTAAATCATTCGAAGAATATTTATTTTCATAAACTTTAGGAGGTGAAGCGTCACTTCACCCGCCGAGCCGCCATAGGCTCCGTGATAAATTCACGTCATCAGCTTCGTGTATTTCACGTGAATGCGGTACCCAGTCGAAGCTGGCGCTCGTTTCGCACAGGAATGGATGCCCAATATTATGCGTAGCTCAAAACGGGACAAACTTTTGATTTACCCTCAGGGCCGTAGTCGGGAAGAGCACCCGACTTGCGTTTCTTTTTGCCCGTCCTAGTAATACACACGTGCCCGACCTCAATCATTAGCCTCCACTCACAACTTCTCTGCCTGCTCCAGGGCCGTAGCTAGCATGGGGCTAGAGGAAGCTCTCCCCACAAGGCAAGCAACCCCTTCCCCGGAAAATGGAATCTGTAAGTTTTCTAAACTTTTATTTTCGCTGGTTTATGAAAATTTCCTTTGTTTTGGGTTGGAAAGAAAGTAATCTTCGATGACGAGGTACCCGGAGTCGAAGCCCCCACCACGGCGCACACTGGCCACTAAGATTGTGCAGCACACCGGCATGACATCAGCCGGTAGGTGGCTAAAGTCAGTGGCAGTTAGCCGTCAGAAGGCGAAGAGTAAGCTCCAGCCAACATGGAGATAGAAGTGGATTAAGGAGCACTTCCGCCATTGCATGCTGTATGAGTTTCGTCGTGGTAGCACCCCCGCAAGTGCTGTAAGGAACATTACCAGTGTGTACCACAGTGTCATATCACATCATCAGTGCTGTCGTTGGTTCGAACGGTTTCGAGAGGAAACTTTTGACCTGTCAGACTGTCCCAAATCCGAAAGACCCGAAAAGTGAATAGGAACATGATGAAGACCTTAGTGGAGACCGATCCACATAGTATTTGGCCACCCAGATGGAGATCACCCACACGAGCATTATCACACACCTGCGTCATATTGGGAAGGTGCACAAGAGGGGAGTTCGGGTACCCCATCAACTCACAGTTGAGCAGAGAGCAAATCGCGTGAGTACATGAGTTTCCCTGCTTGCACGTGACCAAGTTGAACTGTTTTTGGACCGTATTGTGACAGGTGACAAGAAATGGGTCCTCTATGAGAATGTCAGCGCCCGGAAACAGTGGTTGGGCCCTAAACAGAAGGCCATGCCGACCCCTAAAGCCGGCTTACACCAACGTTAGGTCCTGCTGTCTGTTTGGTGGTCTTGTGCTGCTGCCGGACAACATCACTCTCACCTCCGATGTGTCCTGCCGTCAGCTCGATGATCTGTATACATCGCTCCCGTCGTAATGAACTGCACTGTTGAACCGCAGGGGCGTCCACCTACAGCAGGATGGAGAGAGACCTGTCACAAGATCAGGGACCTGTGCTAGGAGCTGCTGCAGCACACAGACTATTTCCTGGAGATTGTCCTGAACGAATACCACCTTTTCCGGGCATTGCAGCATTTCCTGGATGGACAGCGGTTCACCAACCTGGACGATGTCAAACCGCACTTTCTCCATTCTTTACATCCAAACCGTCACAATTCTACAGGGACGGTGTCCAACAGACGATAAGAGCAGGTCGTGGCACACGATGGCAACTACATTTTGGACTGGTTTGTACTTGTATATCAAAGATATTATAAACGCATGCTGTGGAAGAAAATTCTGGCGTTTCAGAGAACCTCACAGAAAAGGATATTTCTTCAGTTGAAAAAAATGAATGCCAGGCATCAACAGAACACATGACGAATGCATGCGAGTCTTTTCATGCTCGGTTTAATACTCACTTTGATCATCCCCATCCAAGCTTATATAACTTTATAGAAGCTCTGAAACTTTTTCACTCTAACATAAATATATACCCTTCGAAGCTCAGGTGGTGCCACTCGGAGAAGGAAAATCCAAAACTGTCATGCAAAGGATAGAAATGTTGTCTGAGAAAATTAGCGATTGTAGAAGAGGTTGTATAAGAAGACTTTATAACGAAGTGAATTTCTCCGTCATTTTAATCCGCGCCGGGGCTCAAACCTGGATCCCCTCATTCCGGAATAAGTCACTCTACCAATTGAGCTACGCGGACGTTTTATTCTGTTTCCTATCTGCCTTTATGTCGTGTGCGTCCTCTGGCAGGTACGTCACATCTCCTGGTACGTTACATCATCTCCTCCTTATTTTTCTTTTTTTTTTTTTTTTTTGAAGTGCTGGAGAAGGGATTCTCTTATTTTTCCTATCTCGCGGTGTGGAAATAACATCACACCAATGCGAGATTTTTGAACGGTCGGGTCATCCGGATAGTTCGGGCGCCATTATAACGAAGTAAATTTCTCCGTCATTTTTATCCGTGCCGGGGCTCGAACCTGGATCCCCTCATTCCGGAATAAGTCACTCTACCAATTGAGCTACGCGGACGTTTTATTCTGATTCATATCTGCCTTTATGTCGGGTGCGTCCTCTGGCAGGTACGTCACATCTCCTGGTACGTTACAACTTGAATTGGTGAAAGTTGCGCCATATTTTTCAAAATATTAACTTTTGGGTAGGCTGAGGTTGATCCCTGAAATAGAAATGGAATTATATACACTATCTACCAACAAGTAATTGGACGCCCCTGCAATCGACGATATCTGCGGTCCTGATACACGTCACGGCCGCCGCCGTTAAATATCGTGTGGGAAACAACAACGCAACGAGTCGCATGCAATATGCCACGGCCGCCCCGGTGGCGCAGTGGTCTAAGGCGTTGGCCTCTGATCATTCGTCCGAAGGGGTCCGGGTTCGAATCCCGGTGAGGCATGGATGTTGTGTTTGTCTTACGGCACTGGCTCTCTCCCTTCCCTGGAACCAGTGACCCTAAATTAGGGACGGGCGACTGCTTATAGCCCATTGAGTTGCTCACGGTGGTCGTTAAACCTCCAACCAAAAAAAAAAAAAAAAAAAAAATATGCCACGCAGTTCGGAGCTCTCTGATTTCGAGAAAGGTGTAATCGTCGGGTATCATAGAAATGGCCGATCCATACGTGACATATCCAGCAAGTTGAAGTACCCAAAATCGACAGTGGCCTACGTGATTGGCAAGTGGAAGATGAGAGGTGACTGTCGGAATGTGCCCCGACCCGACAGACCCACAAAACTGGGAGTTAGAGACCGACGGGTACTGGCCCGAAAAATTCGGAAGAACTGCGCCAATTCGATGGGCCACCTCCACGAGGAGTTTGAACAGGCGTCCAGGAGTGTTCTTTCGATGAATACCATCCGTAGGGAAGCCCATCTGCTCGGTTATCATGGACGAGCTGCCGCCCACAAGCCTTTGATCACCAAGTCCAATAGCGCTGCTCGGCTAACGTGGTGCAAAGAACGTCGACAGTGGACCGTTGAACAGTGGAAACAGGTTCTATGGAGCGACGAATCAAGGTTCACCCTCTACCATTCGGATGGCAGGGTCTGGGTTTGGCGTCTGCCTGGAGAAAGCCTCCTGCCGGAATGTATTGTGCCAACTGTAAAGTTCGGCGGCGGTGGAATTATGCTATGGGGGTGTTTCTCCTGGTATGGCAAGAGACCCTTGGTCGCAATTCCTCGTAGACTCAACGCCGAGACCTACTGCACCATTTTGGATGACCATGCGCTTCCTACGTTGTGGCAGTTTTACGGGGTGGACCCATGTTACTTTCAGGATGACAATGCCACCTGTCATGTTTCGAGGTCCACCATAGCTTGGTATGGTGAAAATGGGGTTAATCAAATGGACTGGCCTGCGCAGATCCCGGACCTTAACCCTATCGAGCACCTCTGGGATGAGTTGGAGCGTCGACTTAAGGGGTGCCCCCACCGTCCGAAATCGGTGAAGGAACTGACCTGTCTTCTCCAAGCCGAGTGGAAGAAAATACCGCTTGCCGTCGTACAACCCCTGGTTGAGAGTATGCCCTGGAGGGTCGCAGCTGTAATCACCGCTCGTGGAGGCTCCACCAACTATTGAAGGTGAATAAACTTCGTTTTTCTTTGCTATCACAGGTGTCCAATTACTTGTTGGTAGATAGTGTATATTCAGCTTTCCTCAAAAGCATAATAAAGTATGCATATTCAAGTTTTGTGTATGTGATGACAGTGTTACTTCATCTTTCTCTCTTCAGTATCGGTAAGGCAAAAGCTTTTTTCATTCATTTATAGCAACCATATATATTGACAGATATTTAACTTTGAAATATTAGTTGATATTCATTACTATAAAGATGTAGGCTATTATGTTTAGTGTTGTCTTCCCTTCCCATAAGCTTCAGCCGCAATTTATCTATGGAGTTGCAGGTAAGTCCCAGGGGCGGCGGAAAGTGAAGTTCGTTAACCAGGCCCAAAATTTAGAATCGTGGTGCACCCTCTATATTCACGCATCCCGGAACAAACAGAAGAAAAACAATGCCCAAGGAGCTTTGTTGGGAAATAGGACCACCCAACCACTTACCTATTTCCTCAGTGTTCTCGGCTGAAGCGTGGGCCCTAATATCAGCGCTTGAATTTGCTCCCGGTTCATGCGGTGGCCTCTTGCTGCTTACGGATAGTCGTTCTGTTCTACAGGCCTTGTTGGCATTAAATCGCAAATCTCAAGACCTTATCGTTCTTCTGCATGATTCTCTTCAACGCCTCCGTTTTTTCCACGAGGACATTGTGCTCGTTTGGTGCCCGGCTCATGCTGGTCTTCCAGCGAATGAGGCCGCTGACGCTGCCGCCCGACGGGGCCATGCTGAGGGCCTGGCATTGTCCCCCCAGTTACAGCCTCTGACGCTGCTCGGCACAGTGGCAACATGCTCATCTCCGCTTCTGATTCAGCCTGGCTTTCGTCCGGGTGGGCAGAGCTATATCCGTTCATCAGCTTCCATCACAGATGGCCTAGCGAACACTGTTATCGAAGTTCCTCAGCAATCATAATTCAAAAATTACGCACGGACACGGCACCTTTAAACAGCTACCTCTTTCTGATCCGAAAACGTTCTTCCCCGATGTGCTTCTGTGGCTCCGGGCCTGAGACTGTTCCTCACTTCCTCCTCTCCTGCCCTGCGTACAGTGCATATCGGAGGGTTTGTTTTGTAGTGACAACCCCTCCTTCCTCAACTTCAGTCTCTGCTCAAATGTATTCTTTGTTGGACTTTCGGGACACTTCCGTGGCAAAACGTAAAGTTCGGGCCTTGGAGAAATTTATTACTCTCTCAAGACGTTTCTCTGCGAGGACGCTCCATTTCTAACTTTTCTCCTCATGAGCGTGCTCCTTTGATGGACTTTTGTGCTGCTACTGTGACTTCACGTGCTGGTCGCAAGGAGGTTCTCCTCTGTGGCTGGTCGTGCATCTTCGTGTCTTAATGATCAGGAGATATTTTAGCTATTTCCGCATGGCCAACTAGTTGCTGTGAGGCACAAACTTAGTCTATAGGCCTCATCGTCTTATTAAACACACAAAAAAAAAAACCGAGTCCAGCCAGTCTAACTCTAAGTCAAGTCAAGCTGACAGTTTCGGTATGATTTTCGAATAAAATTTTTCTCGATGAGTTTTGTCAGTTTAAAGAACATTGAGTTTTGTGTTTTATTCGTTACTTTCAGAATGTGTGGTCAGGTCATGGCTTAGCAGGAGCTTCTGCATTCTAGTAAAGGCGTCTAGTGTTCGTTTTTGGTAAGTAGAACTGTGATACTTTTTTGTCATCGGTCTCCTAAAAATCTGGCTAAGCACAAGCTTCTACCTCCAAGAAATGGTGCAAGTTCTGAAGTTAAGATACTAGTGTTTGTTTAGGGTAAGGCAGAACTGTTTGGTTTTTTGATGTCACCAGTCTCCTAAAAGTCACAGCATCCCTTGAACAGTGTGCAAGAACTTAAAGATTAATTTAATCAGTGCTGTTCTATTCTAGTTCTATAGAGGCGCAGGCCAAAGTTTTTAAAAGAATTTGATTGCAGATCATATATTTTTTAATATATATATATATATATAATATATATGATGTATGTATTTCATGTCAGAAAATGCCCTCTCACACATGTAAGTACTCACAAACATAGATAACTTTTAGTAACAAATCACTTATGTTTGGGTATTTCTCAGTGCAGTAAGTAATCCATGGCGCAACATAAAATACATGATGTATATATGCTGTGTGTGTGTAATTCCAATTAAGGCTAAACTAAAACATGCAGTGAATGTATGTATTTTTTAAATGAGTGTGGCATAAATCAATGCTGATGAGCATCCAGGTTACAAAATATTGCCCTTTTGACTAAGTAAAACAAATTTGATAACCTAAGACATACAAAAAAAATAATGATCATGACAAAAACGAACTGTGACATTCAGAAGAATAATATATCATAACGAAAATATTAAATTTGTAGTAGAAATGTAGTTTTTTTTTATTTATCTGTGATCGGAATACATTGAGAGGAGGGGGGGGTAACATCCGGCGGACCCTGTCCGTGTATGCGCCACTGTCTCATTGGAAAAAGTTTAAATAGTTCCGCTCCAGTCTCAGATCAATATTTATGCTCTAACAGTTTAGAAAGCTGTTGAACACGAACAGTTTAGCACAGCTGTGGTGCTATAACAAATTTAATTCTGAAGCTGCCTGCGTAGGACAGATCATGAATGCCTTTTTAAGTCTTGTGGCCGCCCGGTGGCGCAGTAGTCTAAACAATGGCTTAGGACCATTCGCACAAGTTGGGTCTGGGTTCAAATCCCGGTTAGATGTTGTGTTTGTGTGAACTACTTAAGATGTGTGAAGTTCTATTAACTATGAAATTAATTTTAAGCATATTGAATGTTCCTATCTAATTGATGTATCCAGAAGGAAACGCGGAGTTTATAAGTGTAATTATTAGTAGCTTGAATCAACCAGTTACTCAACCTGACCATTTCAGATTTCAATGAAACCTTAAGAGATCATTCTCCCTAGTGATATAAATGATAATATATTGAAAATTTTTTTATCTCGTTGGTTTTCATGTAATTAATTTTTAAAATTTTGAAAAATTGTCGTTTTTTGGCTTGCATAAACTTTTTCAATCTTGAATTTCTCAAGTTCTTTAAGGCCTAGAGAGTTGTTTGACCCCTCATTTTAAAGAGAATTTCATAAGTTTTCATTTGATGTGCAACTTGACTATGCTTGGTAAAAAAAAAAGTTAATTAAAAAATATTTAAGATAATGTTTTTTAAGAATTTTGAAAAATAAATAAATTTGTAATACTGAAACTTTTAGCGTGGGATCTCAATGGGATCAGGAGTTATAGTACCAATGGTATTGTTTTAAATACCAGCTAGGGCTACATTGCTACCTTTTAACTTTTGTAAGGTAAAATAAAATACATTGGCTATAAGGTAACCAATTTACATTAGGGTCTATTACAGATAATGATTTACTAAACCTACAGACAAATTAGGGATAGCATGTGAGTAAATAGTCTGCTAATCAAGGTCTTCTGGCACAAGCCTGTACAGACTTGTCTGATTCATGTTCTTGCCAGTGGCGGCTCGTGGTTGAAAAAATAGGTGAAGAGCTACAAGAGCAATATGAAAAGATATCTACTGTCTTCAATGAAAATCACTATATGAGGGCTGACCTATTTTTTGTATATTAGATCAATTCTTTCTTATAAAGCTGCAAATTTGTCGATTATGTCGTCATAGAATGGTTGTTTGTTCGTAAGCATCAATAAAATATCTTTCTGAATAGAAATATTTGCCAAAGAAGCAAGTCTGTCTTGAGAAATGGTGTTTCTTGAGTAAGTTTGTATTCTTTTAAGGCAAGAAAAACTTCTTTCCACTGACACACTTGTAGATGGAATGGTTAAAATGAGGGCAACCAATTTATAAGTAGCTGTAAAAATGTCTTTATCTTCATGAAGCACTCGAAAAAGTTCTTGAGTCGATATATTCCTTAATTTTTCGTTGGCATATACAAGACTCAGTTCATTTTTAAGGCGCTGGAGTTTAGTAAATATTTTTCTGTAAAAATGTTGTAGATTTTCAAAAGCGTGAGAGGGAAAGCTTGAATTAAATTTGCATTTTTGAACTTCACTTTTAGTTGGTAAATGTCCTGCATCGTATGGAAGAAAAACCAGAAGTGTACTGTCGATACGTGGATAATATTTTCATTCTATCAAAACTCAACGAAGAAGAATTAAAAAAATTAACAAAATGTTACAGCGCTTTATATCCAACTATAGAACTCACTGTTGAAATAGAAAAAAATAATGCATTAGCCTTTTTGGATGTACATGTTATCAAATCCACAGATAAGTTACTATACAGGGTTTATCGGAAAAGTTCATTTGTTCCGGTCCTAATCCCGTACAATTCAGCACATCCTTATCCTCAAAAATGCAATAGTATAAAAACCTTAATTAAAAGAGCATATACGCATTCTGAAAATAGTCAGTTCATCAATGAAGAAATCAGATTCATAAAAAAATTGCAGGCAGCTTCGGTTATCCTAACCATTTAATAAAAAAATGGGACACAGAAGTAATAAAGAAAATAAAAAATAATGCTGTAGTAAATAAAAAAGAAGTCAAATATTTAAACGGTTTTCCTTACATAAAAGGTACTACCAATGAAATTAATAATATTTGTAAAAAGCATAACATTCAAATTGGAGGAAAAGTAAATACCATCAAAAATATAGTAATAAAAAATAATGAAAAAATAAAAATGTTAGAAAAAGCAGGTATTTACTCAATTCCTATTACTGAAAATCCTCCCAATGGCTTATATAGGAAGTACCAAAAATAAGCTTAAACACAGATTAAAACAACACGTAAAAAACTGGCAGAAAAAAGAAGAAAAAACAGCACTTATCCAATACTGTCTGAATAACCAAAAATATCCTAAATTCGAAAATATAAAAATCATTAAAAGCTGTAATTCCGAAAAACACCTCAGAATAGCAGAGTCGGTAATGATTGACAAAAAATAGGACAAAAGTTTGCAACCATAATGACCCTAATAATTTGAGAAACAGCTGGAGAAATTTAATTAAAATTGAGCAAAAAAATGAAAAAGTTCGAAAAATGAGATCACTGACCAACAAGAGATGGCGCCACAACGCCCAAGAAGAAGCGATAGCCGATGACAGAAGCAGCCTGCGAGAACCACCGAAATGCCCAGCGGACACGGTCCGTGCTAGTCGGAGCAAAACGTCCCTCGAAGATGGTAAAGGAGTATTACCGAAAGTACTCGGGTTATGAATAAATATTGAAGTAAATGAGGATGCGGCAAAGGAAAAAAACTCATTTGGTGATGAGGCAAAATAAATTCCAACGGAAAAAAAAAGAAAAAAAAAGAAGCGGACCCGTGGCCAAATGAAAAACCCCCGTGCCGCATCCACATAACGGAAATATGAAGTGAAAGCCAAGCCCCACGTGCGGTAAGTGTTCATCGAACTTTACCAACTAAAAGTGAAGTTCAAAAATGCAAATGCATTAATGCACGTTAAATACACTGCTGGACAATTGCTAAGGACGGATCATAAACGGCTATATAGCGCATAAAAAAGTAAGTGTGGTTGGATGCGAAGTGAAATAAAATAATGTCAGAATCCCAGGACATTACAAGAAAGACAATTTATTGTGCTCTGAAATCCAGAAGGCTTTGGAACGTGTACAAGGGACAAACAGGCCATTTTGTGCAGAATACGTAAACGTGAAAAAAATGCAATTACCGTCCGCAGGCGTTCCGGCGTAAGATGTCAATACGGGATATGGCCACCATGGAGGGCGATGCAAGATTCCACACGTCGTGTCATGCTTTGCACAACATTATCAAGCAGCTGTTGGGGTAATTTATCCCATTCCTCTGTCAGTGCACGGATGAGGGTGTCCTTGTTTATTGGAGAGCATTGGCGACCAGCAAGACTCCTCCCCAAAGCATCCCACACCTTTTCAATGGGATTCAGATCTGGAGAACGTGCTGGCCATACGAGGCGTTGAATATCCTCGCTCTCAAGACAATCCTGGACAGCGACTGTTCGATGGCATGTTGCGTTGTCGTCCATGAAAATGAATCTATCACCGACAGCACCACGGAACATGCGAACATAAGGTAGCAGAACATCATTAATGTATCGTTGGCCAGTCATAGTCCCAGTTGGAAGCACATAGAGGCACGTACAGCCATTGATCATGATGCCAGCCCATACCATGACACTACATGTCGGATATCAGTCCCTTTCCTGTATGTTTGCTGGACAATATGCAGTACCACTATCACGCCAGATCAGTTGTCGTCGACAATCAGACGGTAGACTGTATCTACTCTCATCTGAGAAGAGGACAGCAGACCAGTCGTTATCAGTCCAATTGCGATGTTGATGGCACCATTGCAAACGGGCGGTACGGTGACGTCTGGACAATGGGATGCACACAACAGGACGGTGGGCGTATAGTCCTCCTTCATGCAAACGTCGGGCGACAGTTTTTCGGGAGATCCGCTTGCCAGTAACAGCCATAAACTGATTTGCTACCTCACTAGCTGTGCTGCGCCGGTGTCTTTTTGTTGATAGCACTATGTACCGATCTTCTGCAGGTGTCGTACTGCGAACACGACCTCTCCCGTGACGTTTGCTACACTCTCCATTTGTTTGAAATGATTTCCAAAGCCTTAAAACAACACTGTGGCTGACGTCAAACTCCCTGGCAACATCTGTTATTTTTCGCCCTTCTTCAATCTTGCCAATAATACGGCCACGCGTAAAATCATCTAGGTGATGTCGGGAAGACATACTGAAAATTCCAAGTTCGTCAATTGATTCTTTCCCTTTCAACTTTGCGTTTGAACAACAACGCTCAATACGCGTCAAATCCTTTATATCTCTTATCAGCTCTATGACGTCACGAACAAGTTCGGCAATCCAAAATTTGCATAAGCACAACACGTCTTACTCTATCCCGCACTTATGCTAATTTCCACATTTTCCTGCCTTCCATTTTATGGTTGCTATCGTTGCTATTGTCATCCGTCCTTAGCAATTGTCCGGCAGTGTAATATAACCTCCAATATCGGAAGTAAATTGAAACTTTGAATTAAATTGTTCGAATTTGGTTGTGTCAGCAAGACAAACAAATTGAAGTTTTTCAGTCTTGAAATCTTATATCCATTTCCATAAGAATGTGGTCTAAAATTTCAAAATACAATTGTTTATAATTTTTAAAAATTGTTTCTTGTGTAAGAGCAGCATATTCCCGTTTAGATCTGCTTATTTCTGTGATTTTGCTAGCTTTTCCAAACAGTGTTTCAAATACTTCATCGTTCCTTTTATGACTCAAAATTTCACGAGTTTTTTAATTTGAGTTACACAGTAGTTCATGTCTAGTGATTTTTTCTGCAAAATTTCGAATAATAGATCGGTGGGGCCAAAAATTTAATTAAATACTATTGCCAAAAATGTAAATTCAAAAGTGTTCATATCATTTAAAAATCCCTTGGCAAGTTGAATTGATTTTTTGTCTGATTGCTCACTATTTGTCAGGAATTCGAATACTTCCTTCAATTTATCCCAATCTTCAACAATTACACTTACTAACTTTAAAGTGGAGGACCATCGGTTTCTGCTATGGTTGGTATGCGTCTTGCGGTTGTAGATGTGAGTGTATAAGATCGCTTCACTGAGTGGTGAAAAAACGAAGGAATTCCAGTGAGGCTTGCGTAAAATATACGACACTTTGAAATTTTAGAAAAACTCTGCTGTAGTACAAGGTTCAAACAATGTGCTAAGCAATGAACAAAAACAGCTTGAGAAGCTTTATCCTTGATTTTTTTTCTGGAGCCCATTCAAGTGTCCAGACATTAATTACACTTGCCCCATCGTAACATTATCCTATTAATTTGTGTTGATAATCAAATTGTTCCAAAATTTTGTCTAACATTTTGTATAAAGCTTCTGACGTTCGATCTCCACTCATGGAAACCCAAAAATCGCTCAGCCAATACACCTTCCGAATCAACAAATCTTATTATGAAAGAGCACTGAGAAGTCTGATCTATGTCTGTGGTGTCATCTACTTGAATAGAAAAGCATTGAACTTCATTTATTTCATTTTTAACGTGATAGTTTATATATTCAGAAATACATTCAATTAATTCATTTTGAATAGTTTTTGAGTCACCTGTGAAGACATTTTTTATCTTTTCGTATTGATTTTGAGTTTCTAAAGGACTTCTTGATATCAACAATGAAAGTAATTCCTTGAAATTTCCACGATTTATCGAGTCCATGCTTTCGTCATGGCCACGGAATGCTAGTTCTTGTTTGCTCAAATATAATACTGCATCAATCACTGTCTGCAGGAAAAGTCTATTTAAACGAACGTTTTCGTTGAAATACATTTTCAAAAGCCTAGCATTCTCCCTCAGGGCATCGGCAATGGTGTTCTGATTTTTTTCAAAATTCCTTAGCATTAACTCGCATTTCAGGTGTTCGCTAGAATCACCATGTTTATGAAGTGAGCGTGTTATATTTAATAAATCTGAGAATCCGTCTTTATTCCACAACAAATGTTTATTACTAAAAAGTAAGCAGGGCCAACAAAATAATTTTTGTAACACAGAAGTACTACAAAGCCATTTATATTCAGTAAACCAACAATTTTTAAAATTAATATTGTAGGATTTACCGCTCTTTTTGATTTCTTTTTTGGCAACAATTTTCAGTGAATCCGTCGGTTGTCCTTGAAGTAAAGTCTCTTTTATCTTCATCTTTCCACCGATTAAATGGAGTTTGTAGTAAATTACAAACAATGTCGTTCACAGGATACATACTTTAATTAAAACTATCACTAACTGTTAAACTGTACACGAAACTACAGTAACAGCTAAACTTTTTGACAAATAATTACAAAGCATGGAAAAACAAATCTCTTTCGGAAAGCATGTATCACAACACTGCAAGATGCCCTGGGTAAAACATAACGTTTCACCGTGATCTCCTTCGAAGGTCACGATTCCATCTGCAGAGCTTCGGAGCCGAAAGATAAACCACTTCACTTGCGCGCCAGATAGGGGAGGTTAACCTCACAATTACCTTAGCAACTTGGTCGACAGCTGCAGACTTCCAAGGGTTTTCATTTCAGCTCTTCACTTGCACTGTTTTGTGTATGAGGACTTGTTTTCCCGTCTTGAACGCGCTATGTGAATTGATATCTAATCAAAATTTTGAGTATTTTGTAACACAATACAGACAAAAAATATATTATACAAATTACTGAATAAAACTTTATTTTAAGTAAAATAGGTGAAGAGGTACTTCACCTGAAAAGCCGCCACTGGTTCTTGCAGGAGTTGTGACTCATGCCCACTCTAGCTCAACTTTTGCTTAGTTTCCTCTAAGATCTCAGTGAGCAAAGAGTTAGTTGCTGGCAGTGTTACTTAAAGTGTTTCACATAAAAATATGATTTTTATAAGTTAATAGTTTTTTTCAGTGGAAATGAAATAAGTGTTATGTGTGAAGTAATGAGTTTAACCATTTTTGACGTCTTTGTTTGGAACAACTAGGCCTTTCTCCAGTTCAAAAGTACAGTCTGTTCCATTTAGTCTTAAAGGCCTATTATATAAGATTTTTTTTTATTGTTTCAGACAATTTGACTTCTACTATTATTTATAATTTTAACTATTATTAGGACTCTGTGACAATATGGGTGAACCCAGTACATCAAAGCATTTTTTGGTATATTGTTGTAACCCATTTAAGAAACCTGGTCATAATTATTATAAGAAACAATTGAGATGTGTAAATGAAAATATTTTGAGACATAATGCCAATTTACATGAAGGTGACAAGATATGTGATGAGTGTCGTAAAGCTTTACTAAAGCTTCCAGAGATTTTAACTGAGCAAGAAGGCTTGCATTCAGACAGCTCAGAATCACAAGACCATTTGAATGTTCCTGAAGTACCAGTTCAAGATACATTGTCAACTCCAGAGAAAAGAGAGGCAATTGAAGCTTTAAGCAAAAGTCTGACTGCTATTGAAGAAACACCTATTAAAAGGAAATGTTTGATTGAAAAAAAATACCTAGAAGCAAAGATTAAAAAAAGTGACTGCAGCTTTTCGAACGAAACTACTTAATTTAAATCCAGGTACCACTGAATCTGACGCTGCAAAAAATTATGACAATGAAATTTTTAATCAATTGAAAGCAAAGTTCAATGCTACTACAGACAAAAGTGTTAGAATGCAGGTTCTAACCACACTTCCCAAAAGCTGGACTCTAAAAAAAAATTGAAACTGAATTTGGAGTGTCTAATTTTACTGCTAGAAAGGCAAAAACAGTGTTAAATGAAAAAGGTATAATGTCATGCCCTGACCCAAAGCCTGGAAGAACATTGGACCCTGCAACGGTAGCCCTAGTCAGAGAATTCTATCAAAATGTTGAGGTTAGTCGTCAAATGCCTAGTAAAAAAGACTGTTTCAGTCAAAAAAGATGGCAGACGTGTACATGTTCAAAAGTATTTAATTCTAAGTACATTAAAAGAATCATATGTACTATTTAAGGAGCGTTACCCTGATCAGGAAATTGGAATTTCTAAATTTTGTGAGCTTCGTCCCAAGCATTGCATCTTCCTGGGTCCAGTGGGAGACATTCTATGTGTGTTTGCACAATACATCAGAATGCCAAATTAATGATGGCTCAGTGTAAAATACCTGAATTGACAAATGGTGAACTCCCGATTAAAACATACAAAGATGTAACAAGCAATATAATTTGCAAAGCGCCAACATCTAAATGTTACTTCGCAAATTGTGTTAATTGCCCAGAAAGTGATTTGATTTGAAGGCTCGCTTTGAAGAAGCTTTTGAGCTTAATAGCATTGAAAATGTGAGTTTCAAACAATGGATGCAGATTGATAACAAGTGTGTCCTGGAAACTATTATAAAACCGACAGAAGAGTTTTGGGATTATTTGTTTCAGAGTTTGCCAAAACTTTTAAGACACTCTTTCATTGCTACTCAACAATCTTCCTATTTGTGACACTTGAAAGAAAATCTACCTCAAAACCAATACATTGTACTTTGTGATTTTGCTGAAAATTATGCATTTGTGCTTAAAGATTCTGCACAAGACTTTCATTGGAACAATGCTCAAGCAACAATACATCCGTTTGTTATGTACTACTTTGATGAGGAAACCAAAAAGTTGGTGCACCTGAGCTTAGTTATTCTTTCTGATTGTATTTTGCATGATAGTTGCTGTTCATTTGTTTCAACGCCTCATGATTGACTTTCTTAAACAGAATCTGCCCCATAAACCCGAACAGCTGAATTATTTTTCAGATGGAGCATCATCACAGTACAAAAATAAATCAAACTTTCTCAATCTCTGTCATCATGAAAAAGATTTTGGCATCAAGGCGGAATGGAACTTCTTTGCATCGTCACATGGAAAAAATGCGTGTGACGGTGTCGGAGGAACTGTTAAACGATTAGCGGCATTGGCCAGTCTATGAATGGTCTACAGTGATCAAATTATGACCCCTCGCCAACTTTCTGATTGGGCTAAAGACAATATTGTCAACATCAGTTTTTTTGTATTCCACTACAGACTAATACGAGGCAGAGGTAAAGACCTTGAAGAGTAGGTTTGGAGCAGCAACAACAATAAAGGGTACTCAACAATTTCACAGTTACAGTCCTGTGAATGAGACTAGAGTTTTAGTGGAAGGCTACTCATTTTCAGAGGAATCAAGTGTAGAAATAGTTTCAGCTGATGACACTGATGATCTGGACATTAATGACATTGTTGGCTTTGTTACATGCCAATACTCAGACAAGTGGTGGTTAGGTTGCGTGTTAGGAATAGATGAAGTAAATATAAGTTTTTTGGAACTACATGGCTCTTCTCCATCTTTCAAATACCCACAATTTACTGACATACTAGTTGTGCATAAAAGTAAGGTTTTAACAAAAAGTTGATCCTACAACAGCTGCAGGAAGAGTTTATTGACTTGCAGACTCAGAAACCAAAAAGGCAAACAAGAAATTATTTGTTAAATTAAAGAACTAAGAGGTCGCTATTTTGGCATAACTACAACTCTGAGTGCTAACTAAAAAAAACTTATTAATTTTACCAGGTAAAACTTTTAGCCTGTTGGGGACTATCCTTCCCTTGTTTTATGTTTGACTATGTATTATGTAGATTTTAAAATGTATTTGATGTATTATGTAGATTTTAAAACTCAGTGTCTGTTATCATGTAAACACACTAAAACGAGAATTATAATCCATTATTACTTGTACAGTAACTTTAAGTTTTTTGCCATAGCTCCCAATCCCATTGAGATCCCACTCTAAAGTTTCAGGATTTAAAGCTTATAATATTACAAAAAACATTTTTTTCAAATTTTTTAAAACTATTTAAACATTTGTAATTTTTTTTAAATTAATTTTTTTTTCACCAAGCATAGTCAAGTTGCATATCAAATTAAAACTTATTAAATTCTCTTTAAAATGAGGGGTCAAACAACTCTCTAGGCCTTATAGAACTTGAGAAATTCAAGATTGAAAAAAATTATGCAAGCCAAAAACGATTTTTAAAAATTTTAAAAATTAATTACATGAAAACCCTATGAGATAAAAACAAATTTAAAATATATTCTCATTTATATCATTAGGGAGAATGATCCATGGAAGGGTTTCATTGAAATCTGAGATGGTCAGGTTGAATATTGAAATTTTTTGGTTGATTTGGCATGGAATGACCCAACAGCTATTTTTTTCATAGAACCTGATGCAGCTTCTTAAGAACTACCGTGTGTTGATTTCTTGGGATGACATGGTAGTTCGTTTTACGTGTAACTTGTCAAGATGATTATCCGTTTTATGAGAGCTTTGGAAGCAATCTGGAGGCATGGGCTATGAAGGTGAATCATTCACCAAGGAAAGACAGTTTCGAAAATGTGGAAAGCTTCTAAAAAAATCAAGATCAAACACTGATCTGAGTTTTATCAACAATTTTGCATCATCAAATAGAAATTTGTGGTTATTCTCCCCAAAGTGCTGGGCTATGGAAGATTTATTGAGTTCACACTTTTTTCAATATAATGACTAGTGTTATTTTAGCTTGAATCTAAGGGGCTTCGTATCTGACCAATGTATACGATAAGCCACACTAACACTCCATGGGATAAATTCTCCAATAATTTGTCAGGAATTGTCTGGTATCATGGAGCAAATCATCTTAATTGCGAAAGTGAAACTCATTTTGAAATTTGAGGACCTTACGATTTGGGATTTGGGCTATTTTGAAGCAAATTCTAGGGATGAAAGAAAGAACTGCCTCATTTTGTTGAAAGTTGAGAGATATTGGGGTCGAGATGGATTTATATTTACGTGTGTGAAGTTGATAGCTGAAATCATGGCCGGCCTTTGTGTTCGTGGCACCCGGTGCGACAATAGTTGTTGACCCCTCCCCAAATTTTTTTTTTATATAAAATTCATGGGTTTTCATTTAAATAATAGCAGCACATGTTGATCCCAAAGCCAACAACAAAACCAAAGCACCTTTCGGTGCTTAATATTTATTGTCACGATACTCTGTTGGGATCAGTGGTATAATTGGGGGGGGGGGGGGCAGGCGTGGCGATGCTTTGGGCGCAGGAAGCAGTTCTTCCGAGCTGATTAAAACTGAAATTGAAATAATGCACCAGTTTCTGGTAAAATTGGTTTCATTCATTACTTTGTCCTTTATTCATTTGCAGAATTTGCTTAAAACATGATTTGCTAGTTTCAGTTGTCTTTTCAGCTTAAAATTTGCATTTCAAAATGTTTAGAGGGTGCTAATTGCTCACGTTCAGAAATAAAGGCATGGTTGCAGGTACTTTGTATGATAAGGATACCATTGACATTATTTAAGGTACTCTGGGGGCTATTGGAACATTACTGCTACTGCATTAGGTCCATCTGATGTGATACCGAACAGCGGAACACAAAATCCGAAGCAACTGGAAAAAGCTGTACAAACAATCAGTTTGATTGTACTTCCCATATACTTGCAGACATTGCAAATGACACTGGGGTGTGGCGTTAATTTTGTTGTCTCGAGAAGTGTATATATATGTATAATATATCATCATCATCATTGTCAACCATTATCAATCAACTGCTGGACGAAGGTCTCCCCAAGTTTCTTCCACAACGGTTTGTCTTGTGCCAGTCTCCTCCATGTTACTCCCGCATACTTTCGAATTTCATCCACCCATCTCCCATGTGGTCTTCTTCTGGGTCTTTTCCTGTCCCTTGGAATCCAATCTAAAATTTCGGCTGTCCATCGATGGTCTGTCCTTCTGGCAGTATGTCCAGCCCATTGCAATTTTGGGGATTTAACTCTGATCATGATGTCTTCCACTCTTGTCATTTTTCGGATCCACGAGTTCCTCTTCTTATCTCTCCTGGTTACACCAAGTATGCACCTCTCCATGCTGCTTTGAGTTGTCTGCAGCCTTTGTATGTCTCTTTTAGTTAAGGTCCACGTCTCTGCACCATACGTAAACACTGGAAGGATGCATTGATCAAACACTTTTCTTTTAAGACATAATGGCATATTGCTCTTGAAAATTATACCATTTCTTCCAAAAGTTCTCCAGGCAAGTTTTGTACACCGATTAATTTCTTCATCAATGTGACCCTCACTTGATATCTGCTGTCCAAGATAAATGTACGTATCTGTTATCTCCAGCTTTTCTCCATCAATCGATAAATCTTCATTTCTTGTAAAAGCATTGAACATCACTTTTGTCTTCTGAAACTTATATATATAAGGTAGAAAGACTTTGTCCAGGGAGCAGAAACCTAGTTACACTTCTGATTGAGATTATTTGGATTGATCTAATGAGAGCAAGACTTTTCATCATTCATCTCCAATCATCATCGCTAATTGTCACGAAAATATTCGCTGGGTATTTTTCTCTTCTTTTTATGGACATATATGCTCTACCATTTCACATTAAATAAATAAATAAATAAAAATAAGGAAACAAAGTTCAGCTCTGCATAAATCTCAAAATTAGCGGTTGCCAGCTGGCAATTAAAATTTCAGTTTGGTGACCACATTTTTCCAACATCATTGCCACAGTGGCTACCGAACGTTCGTTGATCGGATCGGACTACTATTGGCTTCCAGGGTGACATCAAGCGCTATTTGAAGACAATGCGGTGGCTACTGCGCGAGCGTATTGCGTAAAGCGGTTGCAGTAATCATTTTTTCGTCTTTGGAATGTTTCTGGTTTCGGAGCATACGCTACGCAATCCGATGGTCATCGTGTTCCATTTCGTTCTCCAGTTGTTGTGCTGATTGGCGGCCCCACACCGGAAGTCCCAATTGTGCCTTAGTCACGCAGCCAACGCCTTAGTCGTAGACGACGCTTCAAACGGCGTGCACTATTTCGAATAGGAGTTGCGCCGCTTACCTTGCAGTCGCTTTGCTTCTGGTAGCTTTACTTTCAGGGATGTGGAAGAAATGTGCCATACCATAAGATGTCATAAATCTTGTTACAATGGGACATCGGAGGGCGTGTGAAAAGAGAGACGATGAGTTTGAGCAAAAGTGCACGTGATGGAAAGAGGAAGTCAAGTAACATTTTGACTTTGGGAAATGTCCCAAAAATAACGAAGTATTTCTTGATTCCAGAATGCAAGTAAGTAACATTTCTGTATATATACTTATTTTCATATTGTCTGTTTTATTTGCATTTATTTGTATTATAGATTAGGGGTGGCGTAATCACAACTCAGTTTTCGGTGGCGTGTTTCATTATTCACGTTAGGGGCACAGTCGCTCAGTCGCTATTTTTCAAAAGGCGTAAACGTTTTTCTTCCGAAATTTTATTTTCCATTTTAACTATCCGTAATTTCTATTAAAAAAAATTAGCTTATACATCAATATGATTGGAAAAGCACGTGTTTCGCTGTCAAGTCGTCAACTATGTCATTGGAAAACACAACTTTTAATGATTAAAAATTTCCATGGAGGCATCGTAGAAATTTCTTCACAAAGTATAAATATTAGTTAATGTTCTTTAGATTACCAAATTAGATGGTGGTATTTAAAGTTACTTTTGTATTATCCAAAAATAATATTATTACCAGTTATATTTACTATATCAAAGAAAATATTGTTATACCACAGATATTAATTCAAAAACTATGAGCTTCAACATCTCATAAATTTTCATGACTAGCTTCCAGTCTTCCCAGTAGCAGAAAGTACTTAACTGTGAGGTGCACTGCAGAACAAAGAGGACTAGCACAAATTATTTCATTTTAATAATATCAAACAGGGGTGGCTGTCCTATCAGGTCGTGGAAATGTGAAAAGAAAAAAAACATTACGAAAATCATTGAGTAGTCTCAAGGATCAGAGGTTGGTCATGAAAATTTTTAGAAAATTCGTTATTTTCTTTTTACGAGGTTCCTCCCTCCCCACCATTACCTTTCAAAACAGAATGGTTACATTCATTCTGTTTCGGAATCTTTTTCCAATTTGGCCAAGTGGCGATAATTCAAAGCTAATAAGAGAAATATACGGAATTGCGGTAAATCGGCAATTGTTCTCGTGTTTTTTTTTTCTGATTTGTATTTATATTCAGTAGCAGAATAGCTTTATTTGCTATGCTACACCAATTAATTTACATATTATATACAGTGTTTGATCATTATTTATATTTGAGCTTGTCCCTAATTTTTTGTATAATTTTCTTTTAGGGATATTAGAGATGATAATTTATCTGCAAGTACGAATTCAGACAGAACCTTGCCATGCATTGGGGAATTCACAGCCGTGGGTGCATCTACAAGTGGAACCACAAAAGATAGAGAAGTTGAAACTGTAAAGGAATCAGCAAGTGGGGACATTTCTGAATTGATTGCCATTCCTAGTAATGGGGATGAAAAAGCGATGGGAAAAACCAAGTCTGTAAAGATGAGGTTGAGAGAAGATTGGAAAGTTGTCCAAGGTGATCTTGAAGTGACAAAGGACCGGAAAAGAAATCTGATGTTGGACAAGAAATGTGAAAGGGGGATGTGGTGTAAATGCTGTACCGAATTTGCAGCATCACTTGGAATTTCTTCAAGTTTTGTGAAAAATGATCCACGATTCCATCCACCAGACAGAAAATGCCATACTGTGAACATGCATTTTTCTAGCAAAGCATATGAAGTCTTAAAATTGCATGGAGTTGACTTCACAATCACGTGTATATACAGAGATGACCAAACTTACTTCAAGAAAAAATTGTGAAAATGTTCCGAACGGTATATGCAATGGTTATTGAGGACAGGGCAGCATCTAGATTTGCATTGGAGTGCCAGTTGCAAGAACTCAATGGGATTGATATTGGCAAGACTTACCGGAATGACATGTCGTTTAAAACGTTCCTTCACTTCATTGATGCAGATATTCAAAAGAATGTTGCGGAGGAAGTTAACAATGCCAGCACTTTTGCAATAATGACTGATGGATCCACAAGTCGTGCATTCACAATATGAAGCTGTGTGTGAGGTATGTGGGAATATCAGCTGAAGGAGGATATGCCATTAAAGTTAAATTTCTAGCTTTAGGAGAGATAGATATTAGCGTGGATGCTGATGGATTATTGAAATCCATCTCTGAAGTCCTGAATTCTTCAAGAATTGTAAACTAGCAAGATAAGATGATGTGTAGCACAGTTGATGGAACAAATGTTAATGTTGGGCAGAAAGGAGGAAAAAAAAAAAAAAAAATGGGTACTCCAACTTACATAACATGCTATAACCATGTATTTGATCTGTGTGTAAAGCAAGCAATTGAATGCAATCCAGCAGCATCTGCTGTAATAGCACTAATTCGGTCCTTAAGTTCATTTTATCGTACAAGCCCAAAATTGACACGTGAACTCAAAAAAGCAGCAGAAGCTCTCAAAATTAACCTGTTATCATTCAAACCCATTTGCAACACAAGGTGGTCCAACTCCCTGCAAGCATCACTGGAACCTCTAATTTGTAACTACGGGGGGGGATATTACAAGTCATTTGGAGCAAGTTATATCCTCCCACAATACAAATCGATATTCTTCAGACATAATATCAACAGCAAGCAGTCTTTTAGCGCAACTTACTTCATACACAACAGTATTTTCAGTTGTTGATTTTATTGAAATAATGGGAAAGACCTCTCAGGTTTTGGAATTGCGGGACATACTTTTGAATGTTGCTATGAGTAAGATGAACACTACCACCAAACTAAATGAAATGAAACAACAGCCAGAAAATTGTCCAAACTTGATTCATTTCCTTGAAGAATGGGAGGAACAGCAGACTGAACAACAGTGGCTTCTCCGCGGTCAAGTTCTCAAACTGCTTGTGAAACTGAAAGCTACAAGTGTAGAAAACAAACGTACCCCATGGCAAGATACGGTCAACTTCTTTGTGAATTCTGCAAAATCTTCCAGAAAAGAGTATTAGACCCCTCTTCATATCCTGTTCTAAAAGCATTTCAAGTTCTAGATGCCGCATTAATGCCAACAGGAAAAAGTGAACTTGGAGGTCTACGGAAATGCACATATCGAAGAAATGTGTAATCTATTTTCGTTGGAGAAAAGGAGTGCGCTGGAGCAGCGGGCAGAATTAAAGGAAATCGTCAGTTTTCATTTTAAGCATTCTACCAATTTCCTACGACTACGAAATATGCTACAAAGTGAATCACTTCAACACATGACAGTTTAATGAAGCAATTGCTAGACAGACTTCTTTGCATACCAGCAAGCAATGCAGAAGTAGAGCGTGTGTGGAGTTGGATGAAGGAAGCATTAGGTGAAAGAAATCTGTTGATGCAAAAGGATACTCTGCAGGCACTGTAACGTACCAGGAGATGTGACGTACCTGCCAGAAGGACGCACACGACATAGAGGCAGATAGGAATCAGAATAAAACGTCCGCATAGCTCAATTGGTAGAGCAACTTATTCCGGAATGAGGGGACCCGGGTTCGAATCCTGGCGCGGATAAAATGACGGAGAAATTTACTTCGTTATAGCACGCCTTCGTGTAAAACAGAATGGAAATGATTTGTTGAGTTAGAATTTTAACAACACGGTGAACGAGTGGCGGAGAAGTTCGATAGGCCTCGGTCGGTGTAGACGGCAAATGTTTTCAGAGAAAAATAGAAATTGAAAAATTAAATAAATATATTTCCTGAAAAATTAGTCATTGTTGTCTTTTAAAATAATAGTACATGCTCTTAAGATGCCTGCATAGAAAAAATCTTGTACACGTAAGAATTTATTGCATTTTTGTGGGTGGCTACCAAAGTGAAAAAAATGGGCTACTAACTTTTCTATCCTCAGTAACCTGGCTATTAACATAAAATTTTAGTTTTGATGTATAGCTCTGCGCTTCCCGAACCTGGCGGCCTGTGCGGTGGCACTGCCTAAAATAAAGCCTGCCCTGGCCAAAATGCAAATTTCCCCTCTTGCTAGTTATTGAATCCTGCATACTGTACACTCGTGCAACGGAAGATTTTGACACAAGACACACAGAAACTATGTAAAAGACTGGTAATTGGGCAGCATGTTGGGATAATTAGGAAATTCATTTGTATTTTGTTATATATGTGTTGAATTTTGCAACTTTTGTCCACTTCTGTTCCTTGCACCAAAAAACTGAAGCTATTAATCAGCCGGGCAACAAAGAAGGGGAAAAGACTCAAGATTGAGTTCTGCTAAAAACTTCGGAACATTTCATTCGGAAGTGAATCCACAAGAATGCCTTGTGGAACATTGCATTTTTGACTTCTTTCAGTGCTTTACCTTACTGTAAACATGTGTGTAATCTGAGTATGCATTGGGAAATTTCAGTTTTTATTTCCAGCTGTAAATTTCAACTCTCCCATCTGTTAGCAGGTCAACATTACCCGAGGAAAAGTTATTTTATGCAAATTTCATCCTTGGGAATACATTAATTCCAAAGAAAATGTCTACAGAAATTTTAACCATTTGAAACGTGGGACAGAGTTTTTAGGTGGAACCACCTTAAATTTAAACTGAAAGCCACAAAGAGGGGAAGATGTAAAGCTAAATAAGAAATTTTAATCAAACTTTGGTTTAAAAAAAAAATTGCAGCAAATTTAGAAAAACTTGTACAACAAAATGGTGAGACCAAAAAAAAAAAAAAAAAAAAAAAAAAAAAGGGTTTGGAGGAGTCATAAGCAGTTGTTTGAATTTTCGCAATTTGTTAGATAATTGATTTACTCAGCTGCACATATGAAGTAGTATGTTGCGGAGTCACAGTCAACCAAAACCGTAAGAGATCTTGGCTATAAATCGTGACTTCATGAAGCAGACTGGTCGTTCCTGCTGGGTTTTTTTTTTTTTTTTTTTTGTAAATCAAGATGGCAGTTGCTTTAACTAGGAATCCGTTCATGAGATATACAGCAGATCTCGGGGCTTCGTGACGTTGCAGTGTGCGGTCATAATTTCCTGTATGATTGGTTTGTTCAGAGAACTCTGAGCAAACCACTGAACTAAGCGATATTGGCAGCTTATGTTGACGTCACAAAATAGTGCAGGCCTGGTGTTTCCTCACTGCCGGCCTTCAACATAGGCGAGCAAAGCGGGTGCTTAGGGCTGTCATTTCTCAAAGCCGCAAATTTTAATCAGTTGTCGTTTTTTTTTTCTAATTTTTGAATTGAATTTTTTTTTTGAAAAAAAAAAAAAGAAAGAATAAAATCACTAAAATGATAAACAGTTGAATACGCCTTCCCACTTTTTCTCCTTCTCTAACTTTTTTTTTGCCGCCCCGGTGGCGCAGTGGCCTAAGGCGCTGGCCTCTGATCATTCGTCCGTAAGAGGTCCGGGTTCGAATCCCGGTCAGGCATAGATGTTGTGTTTGTCTTACGGCGCTGGCTCTCTTCCTTCCCTGGAACCAGTGACCCTAAATTAGGGACGGGCGACTGCTTATGGCCCATTGAGTTGCTCACGATGGTCGTTAAACCTCCAATAAAAAAAAACAAACAAAAAAAACTGTTCTTTTTTAAGGGTGCTTTTTAGGGAAGCCACATGAAGGTTGGTATCCTTATCACCGACTTTACAAATAAAACAGCAATAACAAAGGAGGAATGTGTAGACAATAAACAAAACGTCATATAAGTTTTATGGCTAGAGTGAAAAGCAGAACGTCTTAGATTTACTAATTTAACCCGCGCTTTCGACCACAGGCTACAGTAGATCATTTCATACATCAATCATGCACATGCATTTTTCTTCAACTTTAGTTTTTTTATGATCAAAGAAAAATGTCACTCAATCTGCATTTAATTGCAGCTATTTTAACTCTTCCTGTGGTGCAGTGATCTGAGCCCTGGCTTCTGACTATTCATGCGGCACGGGTCCGGGTTCAAATCCCGGTGAGACGTGGATGTTTTGTTTGTCTTACGACACTGGCTCTATCCCTTCCCTGGAACCAGTAGTCCTAAATTTGGGACGGGCGGCTGCTTATACCCCATCGAATTGCTCACAGTGGTCGTTAAACCGGCAAACAAAAACTATGCCCTGAGCTAACAGATCACGGTGAATGAAAGTGATCGCAAACTACGTAATTATTTTATTGCTCTCGTGGCATCATGGAGAGTTTCAAAGCAAAGGGGAGTGAAAAGAAGAAATCTAAAAGTCGAGAGAGAAGGCTACGGGACAAGGTATGAGGCGGACGGGGAATGAGGAAGACACCCGATAAGGGGTACCTGAAATCATAGGAAGTGAAACATTGAAAAATTCGGTAGAATGATGAGTTGAAAGTAGAAAGTATAGTAATTAATTGCACAACTAAGTTCAATTCCAGGGAAACCATCATAACAAGCCTTAACTAATAATAAACTAGTTGAAAATGAAATTATTCCCATTTGTTTTTCGTGACATATTTTTCTGTAAAGGTAAAGGCTGCAATTAAATCGAACCCAAAGCAGAGCGAGCAAAATTCCACTAATAATAAGAAATTGAACGGCATATGGAGAGATTTCATAGTGGTCTGACTGGTGTGACCCTTCCACATTCAAGTAATTATGTGCGAAAGTTCCAAAGACCGCTTTTATACGAGCAAATCATACCTACTGAGCATTGGACATCCCCAAGGAAATGGGATTTACTGAAGGACGATATATCTAAGCTAGTTAGTCATTACAAAACTAAAAAAACATTTTTTAGCTCCCCCCTTCCAATTTTTTTTAGCTTTGTACAGCCTTATTAGCTATTAATTTCTTTTTCGATAAAACATATTTAAAATACACCTTTATGAAATAAAAAATGATCATGAATTTTGTTACGGGTGATTTTTTTTGTACAATTTTTAACGTTTTTTTTTATCGAAACTTTCTGAACAAAACTTTATGCATCATCACGACAGGATAAACATTATCTTGTATGATATTTATCTATTATTACTTCTGTATTTTTACTGAAAACTTGACAGTTGTGTGCTTTAAGATGCTACGTAGAGAAATGGTGACTTCCTTGTTTTGTCTTCTTCTGCCCCTCTCTTGATCGTTTTATTTTTTTTACCATGTTTTTCGATCCGCTTCATCCCACAAATGCTCAATTGGGTTCAAATGCGGTAAGTGAGAGTGCTATTCGAGAGTTGCGACCGCACTAGAATGCTTATGGGATGTTGCCCTGTTGAAAGAAGGCATTCTGCTGTGGGAAGTGCATAGCCATGAACAAGTGTTATCGGCTGCAATGAAATGGTCGCAGAGTGTTGATGTCGGGTGACCTGAAACCTGCTGAATGATTTCGTGCCCCCGCCTTTCTCAGGGAGAGAATACTGTGACTCATGAGTCAAATGGGCTGTGAAGCAGCAAAAAGCCTGCCGGCGTAGTTCAGTTGGGAGAACAGCCGCTCTGGAGTAGAGATGTGGGCTCCATTGTCTGGCCTAAAAGGTATTACGACCGATTTTACCCATTTCCGGTCTTCCTTGGTCTAGTAGCAATTTGCTGTCATCCACTGCTGCCTCATATCCTGGTGACTCGCTATTAACAAGGGTATTAGATGTTGCCTTTGGTGGCCATAGAATGGTCATTGCACAAACCTTCATAGAGGCCCCGTTGTTCAATGCTGACGCTACGATAGGGTAGAGACGGCGCTCACCTCACACAAAAATAATCCGTTCATGACCGCATGTTTTTACAGCGGCTGCTGGCTTTGATGTAGTCTTTTTTTTTTACACACGTGTGACTACCTCACTAGGAAATCCCGGATGTTTTGTAGTCGCAGAGATGAAGCATCCCCATTTTCCTCATAGTCACTACCTGCCCACAACCGAACTCTGAGGTCGCCGTGTTTACCCATTATCACATTCGCAGACATGCTTTACATCGATTACACCACTCAATTTCTTATAAGGTTCATATCCCCAGGGAAGGTTTAGATGCAACTACCTATGCCCCATGGGATTTTTATATTGCTGAGCACCAATGAAGCTACATTAGATTGTACGCAGAGAATCGGATATGACAGAGGGTAGACAGGTCAAGGAAGTAGGAGTGCCAGATTTGAAAGTGTGAGTTGACACAGTGGGGAGCACCAGGCTATGATGTCACAAAGAGAACTTCCAGTGCGAGAGAGGGAGCAATGCGGGGGAAAAGAATATATGACCTTGTAATTTGCCGCTTGGGGGAAGGGGGTCGAGTACCTGGGGTAGACGGCTTAACATACCTACGACGCATGGTTACTATTTAGTGGTTCAAAGCAGCTCACCCTACCTGGGATCTATCCAGTGGTCATTTGGTCGGAAGGCAGTTGCTCTAACCACCAGGCAACTCGCAAGAAGCATTATACGGCAAGAAAGTATCTGACCTATTTATAGCCTGTGTGTGTGGGGGGGGGTGGCTGGACGTATTATTGTGGTTGGGTAGGGCAGGTTTGCGAATGGATGAGGTATGTATAATAAACTGTGCTTTCGGTTTTTATAAATATATACCGGGTGGCTTTGAAGTCCTCCTAAATTTCAAAACTTTTTAACAAAGGAACAAGTGTGTGTATTACAGGCTTGCGGTTTGCACGAAAAGCGTCATCTAGTAGGGGGATTTTGTTTGGCAACGGAAAGGCTTTTAGTTCAAATAGATTGGTGACAATTTGAACTCAGTTTTTCCGTTGCCAAACAAAATTGCCCGACTAGATGATGCTTTTCGTGCAAACCGCACTGTAATACACCCACTTGTTCCAAGGCTATAAAGTTTTGAAATTGGAAGCACTTTTGAGCTATGCAGTACATGATAGTTATGACTTGTAATGTCACTATAAGTAAAAGAACTGCAGTCTCCTCTGCTGTATCTTATTCTACAAGTTTTATAAAATTCCTGGTAAATATTGTGCAAGGTCAGTTCTAAGATAATTCAGTCACTTAATTATTTTTCCGGTTTTTAATAAGTATAGAGTTAAAAGCATAAGACAGTTAAGAAATCAGCAGTAATAAAATAATTTCCTAATGGTAAAAATTAGAATATTTTTCTTCATCTTTCCCTTTTTACTCTGCAAGCAAAAAAACAACATATTTTTCGTTACTGGCTCCGATTCCCGGCACTGACGACCCCCTCTTTGGGAGGTGGGGGGAGGGGAGACAAAGAAGTTTGCGATTTCTTCTCTGGAAAACATTGCATCGCTTTTCAAGAAAGGGAGGTATGTGGTAAACTTATAAAAATATTTAACTTTTCTTTCTCTTTTTTAAAATAAATTTTGACTAACTCATTTCCTCTGTTTTTTTGTTATTCCCCCCCCCCCCCCAGTAAAATTTACTCACATTGCGTATCAGTTTTACTTTGCGTAGATTTTGTGATGTCACGTACTGTAGTGTGATAATGAAATCTGTTTTGGGCTTTTAATTTTGTCTGGACAAAAATCAATAACGCCTGTATTTACTGGGAATTAAATATTCAGCGGGACGGGTTGATCATTGGTCCAACAGACAAAGTTGGAGCATATACACTGAAGTGCCAAAAAAACTGGTACACCAGTCTAATACTTGGTAGGTCCCCCACGGGAGCGTAGGACTGCAGAAATACGACGGGGCATGGACTCCACTAGCTTCTGGAAATATGCTGTAGGCAATGCACACCATACTTCCTGCAGAGTGTTCCACAATTCGGGTTTATTCTGAGGTCTTGGATTTCTGTGTTCGAGATAGCGCATTGTATGGCATCCCAAATGTGTTCTATCACGTTCAGATCTGGGGACTTGAGTGAGAATGGCAGCACCCCAAACTCAGATGAATGCTCCTCTAACCAACCATAATGTGGTGTCCCGACACTTGTGTTGTCCTGTTGGAACAGGCCCAACCCATCAGCATGAATGCAGGACATGAGCGGGTGTACCCGTCAGAAAGGATGCACATGTAGCGTTGGCCAGTCGCAGACGTTTGTAGACTTACCAGGGGTCCCAGTGAAGTCCAGCTAAACACACCCTATACCATTACGGACACCCCACCAGCCGGTACAGTTCCCTGTTGACAGGTGGGATCCATGGCTTCATGGAGTTTGTGCCACACACGAATCCTTCCATCTGCTCGATACAGTTGGAAATGCAACTTGTCAGACCAGGATACTTGTTTCCAGTCATCAAGTGTCGGTGTTGCCATACCCAAGCGAGGCGCATAGCTCTTTGCCATGCACATATCAAGGGGACTTGAGTTGGGAGTCGGCTGCCAAAGCTCATATCGTGCAGGGTACGTTGCACAGTCTGGACGCTGATGCTTGTTGAGACTCCAGCATTGAATTCCGATGATACCTGCAAGAGTGTTGCACGCCTATCCACGTTCACCCAATGTCTCTTTACGGCCACACTGGTATCGTAGCTTGGAGGTTTTGCCGGAGTTCTTGTAGTCACGTTACACTCTTGCAATGGTCGTCCATGAAAATCAGAACTTCGTTTCTACCTCCAAAATACTATGGCCATCTCATGAGTGACAACTATGACACCGCGTTGAAAATCGCTTAAATCGTTATTACTTGTCATTCTCATGCCGAAAACAGCTCTGACAACTGGCAAGGATGTCTATCGCTTTATAGACGCACTGGCGGACACAACCGAGTATGTGCATAGGTGACGTTGCTATGTATTTTGTATAAGCTCGTCTGTACTAGTTTTTCTGGCACTTCAATGTACGCTTCTTAAACCTACGGTTGGAAAGCGTAAAAAAGGCTTAAATTGAGAATTTGGATGAGTGGAGAGCAACTGAATTTTCATGGCTCTGCAGATGCCATGTTGATAACATTTCTACGGAGAAGGAAAAACACACTGTCTAGGGGAAAATACCTGCTGCTACATGACGAAAAACACGGGAGTCATTATTCCTTGACAAATTCCAGATCGTATTTGAAAGTAAAAAAATAAATAAAATAAAATATAGCACTAAACTGGGTGGGCGGCAGGTGGGCAAGACAAGCCCACTCTCGCACCCCCTCGGCAACGTCCTTGGATTGTGAGGCATTTCAAAGAGGCTGACCTTAGTTTCCCCAAATGAATGAAATTTGTATAATATGATAAACTGTGGCATAAGTGTTTTGTAGTATTTTATGTTGGTGTAAAACTAGGGAAATCATTTTAATTACAACGCGCACATTTGTGTCACACGCAATAATTTTGGAAATATGCCTATTAAAAATTTAATTGTCTTTGCGCAGCTTTAAAACTTGCATTGTTAAAAACGCTACACAGATCTCGAGTTATATTGCTAAAAAACTCAGTGTAATCGCATCACAAAATCTGATGTGGTAAAATTTCGCCGTGGTCCAGTGCTCGTATTGATCTCGTGCCCCGTAGCAGAATCGTGGCAGATTTTATTTTGGTCTTGCAGAAAAAAAAACATATCCCTAGAACCTTTATTTTGGTCCTGCAGAAAAAAAAAAAAAAAAAAGCATCCCCAGAAACCTTTTTTAATCCTCTCTTGCAGACTCCCGAAAATGGGCACAAGTTTTTCATCTAGGGACAGAATTCCGTTTTTCAAAATTTTCCAAAAATGAAAGTTAGACGAAGTGAAGACTTCTCCCGTAATCATAGATTTTTTCCTTTCGCGTCGTTCAGTGTGTCTATGTTGTTGGTAAGTAATATTTTATTGCATAAACGTTTGTTTCAGCTTGAAATTGGAGGCAGCAATTTCTGAAAACGGATGTTAGATGGAGGGCTGCAATCTTAAATTATTTTCTCGCGATTCCCTTTCTGCTCTGTTTTGTTGCTGAATGTTTTATTCCATGAATATTTGTATTTCAACTTGAGATAAAATTTCTGAAAACAGAAGTTAGATGGAACGAGGATTTCTCCATGGTGTTGTTCTCTCTGCCCAGATATTGTTGCTAAATATCATTTCTCTTTTCCTTCTTTCTTTTTTCTTTTCCTTTTCCAGAAGTGTTTGCATTTCAGCTCAAAAATAGAGGTAAAAATTTTCGAAAACGCAAGCTAAAGGAAGCGAAGATTTCTCCATGATCGTAATTTTTCTTCCACAGTGTTTCTGCCTGTCCTACATTGTTGTTGAATGCCAATTAATTAAACATGTGTATTTAAGATTTCAAATGGAGGGAGAAATTTTCCAAAAATGGAAGTCGACAAAGCAGAAGATTTCTCCCATATAATCGTTTTTTTTTTTTTCTTCCCCATTCTATGTTTCCTCCAACCTTTCTGTTGCTAAATATCATTTTATTCCATAAATGTGTGTTTGAGTTTAAAAATGGAAGCAAAATTTTCTGACTACAGAGTTTAGACGGGGCAATAATTTATTCCGAAATGATAATTTTTCTTGCAATGTTTCCTCTGTCGTGTGTTATTAAATATTATTGTATTCTATGAATGTTGTTATTTCAACATGTTAGTGAAATGAAAGGTCTTCCTTTGCACTTAAAACTTTGAAAAGTGCTTCAAGAAACGCATGCTGCTATCAGCCATTGAGTAGCGTGGCTGAAATCAATAGACCTTGACTCCTGTAGATTGATACAACACTGGAACACGAAAATTGTTTATATTGATTTTTTAATGTTTCTTATACAATTCAAAGGCTCTGATTCCAACAGTGGTCTTAGTTCTTTTTTTTTTTTTTTGTATAATCGAAACATTTTTAGTTATATTAAATGTTGTGTTTTTATTAATACGCCGTCATCATAGGTGTGTGTCCACACGGGGGGGGGGGGGGCAAGAGGAGGCATCTGCCCTTCCCTAGATATTGAACTATGCCCTTTCTGTTCTTGGAAGGTATTACAGTAAGGTGACTAGATGGCCTCATTTTATGGGTACAGTCCTCAATTTCAATGCTTCATCCTCAATTCTGTAAAAAACCGATTGAGGACATCAAATGTCTTCAATTTCTTATTTTCTCTCCTCAATTTTTGAAATTTCCCAAAAAAACTGAAATAGGAAGAAATGTGCTAAAGTCATAGAACTCAATTCAGTCTACCAAATGCAACCAAATTTAGCATTGATTACTCATTTAATTGTAAGAAAATGGACTCTTAAAATATGGAACTATTTTCTGAAGCAGATGATTTATTAAGTTAGAAATCACACAATATTAATGGGAGACATGCATGGGCACACATAGCTTAGCTTTCAGGAGGGAGCAAACAGAAATTGCAACTAAGAATACAATGCACAAAACACCATGTGCAAATTTGCTCTGCCCTTCCATGTTATCTAACCATTTTTACCATACTTTCAATGCATAAATTTAATTAGAAGCCAGAAGACCCAAAAAACTGCAAAAAAAAAAAAAGGGGGGTGGGATGGATAAATGAAATTAGATCCCATGTCAGGAAATAATAAATTTCTTTGTCATATTCTTTTGGTCATATTTGTCACATCGTGATAAAACCTCGAAGATCACTCAAAGGGTCATCAAAACTGAAAAAAATACACTCAAGAAAACTTTCCTCCCAAAATTGTATGAAATCTCAAGTGAATAGTTACTGCAGTGGATGATGTACAGTAAAACATTGACTATCCGGGGCTCGGTTATCCATGGGATGGGATTAACCATGGTCTTCTTAATTTTCTATACCAGTGGATTCATAAAATAACAAAGCAAACAAAAATCACAGGCTTTCTATCTAAATGAATTTCAAAATGTCTAGTTTTGTATTTACATACTACAAGTATGTTTTTATAGGTTTTTTTTTTAGGTAGAAGAGTTGTCCTAAAACAACTGAGAATGTTTTTATAAAAGCAAAATGCGCACCTGAATTATCAAGGAAGTGGTAATCTTTTTCAAAATACCATCCCTTGCATTGAATACAGGTGTCCCAACATTCCTCCTACTTTTTGAATGAATTCTGGAATTCTTCTGAAATGCTGTTGAAGCACACCTGCGCAGTTGTAATAAAGTATTGTCGTCCCCATAATGCTTTTTTTTAAAATAGGGAACAACCCAGAAATCACATGGTCTGGCCTATATGCAGGTTGGGGCATCAACTTAACATTCATTTTCGCCAAATAATGCACGACATAACTGGGAAACACAAGCAGAGATATTGGGTGGGCTCAAAGACTTGAGTTATGATTTTATAAAAATAAAAAAATCTGATAAACCCTCCTTTACATAGATCCTGATATTTACTTTCATACCAACAATATGACTATGGATAGTGTTTAATTATAGAAAGCTAAAAAATAACAAATTGAAGATCTAACACACAGATTCTGATATGTTGGTAATAACAATCACCTAAAATATATACTGTTAGTAATTAACCCTACAATGCATACTTTAACCCTATAATTATTTTTCATGTAAATAAAAGCAATAAATAAAATTATATATTTGTATGAAAAAATATATTTATACTAATTAAAAAGTACTTCATCATCATCATTGTCAACCATTATCAATCCACTGCTGGACGAAGGTCTCCCCAAGTTTCCTCCACAACGGTCTGTCTTGTGCCAGTCTCCTCCATGTCACCCCTGCATACTTTCGAATTTCATCCACCCATCTCCCATGTGGTCTTCTTCTGGGTCTTTTCCTGTCCCTTGGAATCCAATCTAAAATTTCGGCTGTCCATCATACAAGAATATAAATACCAAATAATACTTTGAAAATAAGTTTTTGAAAATAAAATTCATGCATTGTAGGGTTAAATCATCACGGAGGTGTTGTTTAGCATAATTAACTTAAATACTTGAAAGTTTATAATTATGTAAACATTTTTTAAATTTGGGGAAATAAAATTAGATCAACAAATATTGAAGACTCGTGCGACATTATTCACTGAAACGATGAAAGATTTCAGTCTTTAGCACGATTTAAATCGTGCTAAAGACGGAAATCTTTCATCGTTTCAGTAAAATTAGATCCTTTTCTAAAATAAAATAGAGCATGGACTCACCAATCACAATTATTTAGCACGGCGTGTTGCAAATGTGTTTCTCCTGACTGCACATCTCCCTATAAATTCATTGGAAACCTCTTCTAAATCAAACTTTTCAGCACTGTCCTTATGTACACTTAAAACAGCAATGTGGTTATTAATGGTTATTAAGTCTTTTCTGGGACATTGTGGAACACGAATATATTTTTAGTTTTTTCAAAGTGGGAAAAGATATTTTGGCTGTGGGAACTGGCATTGTCAGAGTTCATGAACTCTGGCACAATGCTACAGATAACATTCGACTTCAGAAATTTTTCTACATCACCAAAAGTTCTTAATTCTATACACAACAATGCAGCACTGTCACACACCATGTTCCTCTGCGACCGTAAGATATCATAGTCATGAACAGGGCTCGACAAATATGTTCTAGATCTCGGAGCCAGCTCCAAAATTTAGGCGCCAGGAGAAATAAAGTGAATAACGCATGAACGAAAACATGTTTGGTTATGACGCTGGAAAGAAAAGTAGTAAATCATATTTGTTGTCATTTCTTTTTATGGGGGCATTTAACAGTGTTGGACAGTGGGAACATTGTGCCTGCGCAGGGTGGGGGGTGGGGGGGACATACATACCTGCCAACATTGGCAAAAGCCATGTCAGTAGTACTAGTAGTATTGCACAGCATACATAGACGCAGGAGAGTTGGGAACATTGCAGGAGAAGGTGATTACGGAAGAAATCTTTGCTTCGTCCGACTTCCGGTAAATGTTATTTAACGATAACACTAGACAGAGGTAACATCATGAGAAAAATGAAATTACGATTGCGATAAAAATCTGAACTCCGTCGATCTTCCGTCTTCGAACGTTTCGTAAAGATGGAATTCTGTCCTCCAAATTTCTGTTCACTTGGGCGTCGATCGCGTAAATGACCAAAATAATAATGAAAAAGGCGAAATTCCTCGAATTCACGGAAGAATCTTATGCCTGAATATTACGGGAAAATTTTCGCGGCGTCTAACTTCCGTTTCCGCAAAATTTTGCCTAGGCTACAGTTTCAAGCTGAAATACGAACATATATGCCATAAAATGATAAATAACAATACAAGACACAAATGCAACATCAGGAGAAAAAAATTATGATTAGAGCAAATTCTTTCTACTCCATTTAACTCCTTTTTTCGAAAGCTTTGAAACAAAATACCGACCCCAGACGAAAAATGACACCCCCCCCCCCCCACAAAAATAATAATTTTTGTTAAACAAAATGAAGATTCGGAGAATCCATAGCTTCGAGCATGAGTTCCGTAGTCAGACAACGAAATCCGTAGAAACTAGACATTCCATAGTAATTGGCATGTACGACAGTCGTATAATCCACACCTATCATGTTAATCGTGAATAGTAATTTCCAACAGAAAACTGCGATTCACAGGACCGCCTCAGAAATCCAAAGATGTAAGAAAGAAATGAGTCTTATTGAAAAAGTAACTGCCATTTTGAAGTACTTCTGTGCTACTTTTAAGTAAATAAAGAACTAAAATCGCAAGCGCCAGCAGTACCGTAGTTCATTTACATTAGTTACACTAAAAAAAATCCGTTCAAATTGCAGACAGTCCATAGCATTGTCTTATTTCTGGATACGTTTTAACTGAATACCGAAAGTTAAAAAAAAAAATTAACTAACACAATAAGTGCACCAAAACTAAACAATGTGATTCGCAGAAAGGTTCATTGTCTTATTTCTGGATACGTTTTAACTGAATACCGAAAGTTAAAAAAAAAAAATTAACTAACACAATAAGTGCACCAAAACTAAACAATGTGATTCGCAGAAAGGTTACATGCTACGGAATAGCTTTGCGGGATTCCCGAGAGTAGCGGATTCTCACACCATGTAGGATTCCGCATGCGCGAATAGTAATGCCTTCCTTTCGTCATATTATCTGTCAAAATGCTTCTAAAGTACAAATATATACTATATACAGTGGCGGCGGAACCGCCCGGGCCCAGTCAATAGTTGTTTCAGCCAAAATTTTTATTTTTTTTTTATTTGGCATATGTGCGATTGTTGTGATGTGCCTTAGAAAGTTCCTCTAGGTAACTGCTTAGGTGGTCCTAATTCCCGACGAAGCTCCTTAGGCATTGTTTTTCTTCTGTTTGTTCTGTGAAGCGGGAAGGTATAGGACTATAGGGTGCACCACAATTCGAAATTTTGGGCCTGGTCAGCGAACTTCACTTTCTGTTGCCCCTGACTATGATATATATAATCTCTTTGCGGTCTTTTATTTCGCTGTTATGTTACATTTTTTCTGTTACCGCATTTTCGGTACTTTCCCAATAACACCACCTCTCCTGGCAATTACCTCGCAGACTTTTTAAACGCCGCACCCCCACCGGTGTCTGCAGTACCTAAATTTATAACTTTTTAATAGATAATCTATGGATCATACAACCGAAATTACAGTATTTGCTGCAAATTACGAAATTTCAAGTAAGACGAAAATTAGGTGCCACGGCCCGAATTTTAGGCGCCTGGGTGACCTGGCGCCCGGGATTTGTCATGCCCTGGTCATGAATGTCATCATTGAAAACACACCTGACAACGTCTACTTTTCCGATAACATATTTTCCACTGTGTCTAGAATTTCACTCTCATGGAAACGTTCTTTAAGGGGTACATTCACACAATCTATAAATTCGTAGAATTTGCACTCAAAATACTTTTTCACATCACTAAATTCATGCCATGTGTGTTTACAATTGTCTAGGCGGCGAGACAGCTTCCTTTGCTTGGGGACCTTTGGTTCTGACAGTTCCAGCTCACACGCTCCAGCTTCCCCAGAATATTTCAAAATTATCACGAATAGCTTGGAATGTTTGTATCAAATCCTGAATGAGACAGGTTGCTTTATGAAAGTCTGTTTACACTTTGTAGTTTTACATTTGTTGCATCTAGGGGGATATGTGACAGCATATTTAAATAAGCAAAATGTCCAAATGACTCTAGTAGTGATAAGTTACTAGTAGCATCATTTTTATCCTTTTCAGAAAAATCTGAAAGAAACGAAAGGACATCTTGATAGTTGTGTATCAGGGATTTTAAACAAAGGGCCCTGATAGTGAATCATGTTGGACAAAAGGATCTTAAATTTTGTTCTGAATCATGCATGTTGGTGTCTCTTATAGTGTTAAACCAGTTCAACCTTTTCGGGGACTCTCATCATGATCAAATCTTTAGTTATATTTAACACATTTCTGCAAGTTGTAATGTGCCTCATGCTGTCTTGCACCACTAAATTTAATGAGTGCATAAAATGAAGCAAATACCTTGCTTTTTCATTGACTTGTAAAATCCTTGCTTGTACCCCCTTGTATTTCCCGCTTAAATTCGAAACCCCATCATAGCACTGTCCACAACAATTCTGGATATTTAGTCTTAGTCTTAATAAAATGTCACTCACAATATTGAAGAGACTGACTGCATCTGCTGCTGACGTTTCGTAGAACCCAATGAAGTTCTCTTACGTCTCAAGTTCTTTAGAAACAATGCACAAACATATTGACATTTGTGCTTTCTTTGACACATCAGTAGTTTCATCCATAAGAAGGCCAAAATAGCCTGCTTCTTGGATTTCATTAGCCAACGAATCAAGCAGTTTCATTGCCATGATTTCAAGCATTTTGTTTTCCGCTTTGTGTGACACCCACTTACAGGATTTACTTTCAATATATCACTTAAGTTTAGGAGAATCATCACATCGGAGTTTCAGAAGCTGATGAAAATAATTTTTATAAAGCGATACAGGAATTTTTAATTTTTCATCAACAGTCATATTCGCACATAACAAAACAGTTATTCTTTGCTTGCTATATATGTTTCCCTTCAAAGCTCTTGTCATCTTGAAATGTTAAGGCTTTATTAGGTAGACACTTAAAAAATGATCCTGTTTCATCTGCATTAAAGATGTCTTTTGCACCATATTCTTCCAAAAGTATTGCAGCTTCTTTTTTCCATTTTTCACACACCTCTTCTGAAACAGTTGCACTTTCTCTTGATATGGTTTTATACGAAATTCTGTGTCTCTTTTTAAATTTATCTAGCCATCCAACGCTGGCTTGAAAATTTGAGTGTCCTAAATCCTGAGCAAAATCGATGACTTTTTGTTGGATCATTGGACCGGAGAGAGGCACATTTTTATCTCGAATCATCCCTACCCATTTTAAAACACAGGCATCAATGCCTTCATATGAACATTGTTTCAATCTTTTTGTATTCACATTCATACTGCTTTCGTGTTGAATGATTGCAGAACAATTTTTTAAAATTGTTGACACACTGCTTGCTGCTATACCATACTTTATAGCCACATCTTTCCTCTTCATTCCTTTATCAATATCATCTAAGAGTTTCACTTTATCCGAAAAACACAAACACTTTGTTTTTGGCATTTTGAGTGAGTTAACACACAGGCGAGAGATACGCGTACTGATTGAATAAGAATGTGTCTTCTACAAAATCAGGCCCACACCGGATACAACCGGTGCTTCCACCTTTGAATAAAAGCCTCGTGCCATATGCATGATTCCCCGCATGCCTCCTTCTCCCTAACGAGACTTGGCGGTCACCGCACGTGTCAGCGTTTGCAGAAGACAGCAAAGTGGCAAGAAACTCGTGGTGAGAAGAGAGAGGGAAAAAAACTAGGATTTCCACATGGGTTCCAAATCGTGGAGAAAAGAACTGTGTGCGCGCGCATCATCATAAACACTCGTGGCTCAGTGGTGTTTTAACTCCTGCTTCCAAAGACTACCTTCCAGCCCCACAAAGATAAGGATTTAAGGCGGCGACTTCCTTCCCTTTGTTGTGGGTCGGAATGAATTTAGTTCTCCCTCTTTACTTTTATGGTTGTGCACGCACATATCACCCCAAAAGGAAAAATCGTAAAAAAAAAAAAATTTTAGTCGAAGAAAACTTTGTTATATAGAAATTGTTTTTCTTAATATGGAGAGTAATTTGCATGCAAGTGCCGTTAAAAGTGAAGGTTCTGTGAAAAATTTCGTTAAATGGAAGTTTGTTATATGGAGACTACTGTATTTCCGTTGTACTTCAGACTTATAACCAAACTGTCTATTTCAGGAATGTAAGGAATGCCAGTGTTCTCAAAAAACCCTTGTATATCACAGCGAATGACAAAAAGAATCAGTAACAGCATAATATGCATATGTTTCATGCCTTTTTCTGTAAATGGTTGATTTGCAGTGGGGATCCAATGTTCCACTCTTTCAAACAAGAAGTCAAAAGTTCTGTATTTGAATTTGTTAGCCCAAAGTCTAATTAAATCGTCTAGTTATTGTTTTTGGAAAATGTGGCTCAGCACTACAAGATGCACCTTAGAAGTCCATATCTTTGTCATCCTCACAACACAATGTAAAACTGGGGTATGTTGGGATATGTAACGGCATTCCAGTCTCTAGGCTTCTTGTACTTAAAAATATCCACCATACAAAAAAAAAAAAAAAAAAAAAACAGTTGTCAAGATGACTGGTTCCCTCCAAATTCAAGGAATGGTAAATGTCATTGCTTTCCTCGCCATGAAGCCAACCTTTCAAAGTTAACCTGCAACTACTACATCAAAAATGCAGTGCCCAAACCTTGTCAGTCTCCCATAGGCATTCCCAAAGTAAACTGGATATGCAATGGAAAACTTAGTCCCTCTGGTAATTTTGCACTTGACTTGTTTAGGGCCAATATAGCGCCCACAGAGAATACAGAAATATCCAGGGAGAGCTTACAAACTCTTGTGGCTGTGTTTACCCTGTAACAAAAGTGAATGACAGTGTATTAATAAAAACACAACATTTAAGATAACTAAAAAAGTTTTCATGATACAAAAAAAAAATGACCTGTTGGAATCTGTGTCTCTGAATTGCATGAGAAACAAACAAAAATGAACATAAACCATTTTTGTGTTGCACAGTGTTATGCTTCCTCATGCTATTTGCAATCATAAGAGAATTTTTTTTTGCTGCAGCCTTTTCATATAGTGATCATTCTTTGCATAAATTAGTTTTATATTTGCTAATTAGCATTTTGGTCTGATTGCTTCCTGAGAGTGTGGCTTTTGTTATGAGTAAGCTTTTGATTTGAGTCATTGATTACCTGCGTGTAAGTAAAAAAAGTTTTATTTCTTTACTTTCAGAAGATGGACATGCCAACGGATAAAGTGATACGGCTACGTCGCCACATGCTTTATAAAATGACCTCAATGGTGGAGAAGTTGGGTCGGCAAAACCACCATGACAGTATGGAGGCTAAGGAGAAAATCAAAGCAAAATATTCTAATTATTTAGAATGCGGTATTCAAATGAACCAGAAGCTAGTAGTTGCAAAAGGAATTGAGATTGAAGAGTGGGTAAAGGTTATTGATTGGTGTCGAGAAAATCCTTTTGAGGCAACTGTGGACCCCATTCAACAGATCCGTAGGAAAATCTATGCCCTTAAGCAGGAGGTAAGGATGTGAGTTTTCTTATTTTAAACTAATTATGTCATAACTGCAAATTTAATAAGTTTTTATCAGTTTCAAGTTTGGTAATATGCTACCCCATTTTACTGAAATGACTCATTTCAAGCTTTATTCAAGTTTTTAAAAACAACGCTTCTAGATGATTTCAATATATTAAACTGTTTGTGTAAAACTATTTCAATACAAATCCATCTGTATTAATAAAGTAGAGGGCTTGTTTTGCCTGATACATACAAAAAAAGCTGATAAACAAAGAAGTTTAAAGTTTGGCTTAAACTTGCAGAAGACAGGGTGATGTGCTGCTCAGTCTTTTTTTTTTTTTTAATTCAAAATTAAAGTTTCTGTAGAGAATGACATAGTTGAAAGATGAAGAATTACTATCTATGGGGGAAAATGTCCCAATGAACATTTTGGCTCTGCCGAACCTGTGTGCTTTGAGAAAAAAAAAAAAAGAATATGTATTTTTTTGTTAGTACACAACAAAAGGTTAAAAACGTAACTGTCAGCTTGGAAACTTGTTATTTTGTGCATCTGCTTGGTAACTCATATTGTTAATAAATAAATGTTTTGGTGATTTTTTGGACTTCCTCCGTTTTGATTTTCTTGGGTTGTTAAACATCATAACGCTTGGGGCAACTGGTACGCTGAATCATGTATTCCTAATTAAACCTAGGCAATGCTATATCTTTTTTGATAGTATCATATAAGATACATGTTGCAAACTGTCTTCAGCAAAGTTTCACATGGCCACCACCTTTATACAGATAGATGGAATCTGTGGAAAAGGTGTTGAATTCAAAATTCTATGAGTAAAAAGGATGGGATCTCAAATCAGCAGGAGCTTTGAATTTTTTGTTCTGAAAATTCAGGACTAATTTACCTCCATATAAAGAAGTCTAAGGCTATTAAGACAAAGGGTGTTTATTCACCAGAATTTTAGAAATGCCATAATTTCTGTTGTATAATCTGCTGATTATCTGTAAAAAAGTTATAAATTTAGGCACTGTGAATAATATGCCACTTCAAAAAAGCACATTGATTTTTAAGAAATTCATGCCATAATTGTTAGAAGAAGTCGTATATTGAAAAAATACCAAAGATGCATTAACAATGGAAAAACAAGGCGAAAGTCTACGGCCATGCAGTGTATATTACTGCAGAAGTTTATCATGGAAGTCAAAGTGGAAAATTTGTCTGCAAACTTGTATCACTTGCAACGACTAGGACGTTAAGTGCAGTGGACAGATTTTGAAATAATCTTACAAAAACAAATAACAATTCATGCACATTTTACTCTGCTAAACCTCTTTTATCATTCAATAATTTTAGTACCAATACAAATCAATTATTTCAGAACACATTAAACTGAAGTTAAATACCAACATACTGTAAATGTTCACTCCGTTTGCTTCAATTATTTTATCACACAAAACAGGCAATACAATTCCAATAACACCAAATATTTAAACCCCATGAGAATACATTAATTTCAAATGACTTTCAATTATGCTACAACCCTACGTAAACTCTGCCAGCAACTATTAATTATACAAAAGAAAAAAAGAACTTTTACACTCGCGTACTGGAATCTAAGAATATTCCTCTGATGGGCTCAGCCCACACACAGCAGGCCAAATGAGAAGAAAAGTCCCATATAGTCTCCAGGCTCTCTCGACAATGAAAAGACGCGATGACTTTTACGGCTTCCGGCTCTCAAGATCAATCAGGTAGAGGTTCCGAATCCTGACGGCATGGCAGAACGGAAACAACTTCACTAGCAGAATGCACAGCAACTTCGTTATTTCTGATACTCAAGAACAATCGGGTAAAAGTTCCGAATCCTGGCAGCATAGCAGAACGGAAGCAACTTCACTAGCAGAATGCACAGCAGCTTCGTTACTTCTGATACTCAAGAACAATCAGGTAAAGGTTCCGAGTCCCAGCAGCATGGCAGAATGGAAACAATTTCACGACTTCTGATACACAAGAACAATCAGGTAAAGGTTCCGAATCCTGGCAGCATAGCAGAACGGAAGCAACTTCACTTCTTCTCATACTCAAGATCAATCTGGTAGAGGTTCCGAATCCTGACAGCATGGCAGAACAGAAAACAACTTCTGCCCCTGCATGTTACACGCAGAGCAAATGTGCAACGATCACATAAAAAAGGAACCAGCAGCAGCAGCAGCCACGAGAAACAAAAAATCACCAATATATAGTGCCAAGAGATCCTGAGCTCCAATCAGGCCACTCCACTACGAGGGGCGTCAGCTCTGGTACATTTTTGCATATAAGAATCTTCCACTCTCAGATCCTCAATCATAACTCACTTAATAAATTCTAATTTATACAAATAAAATACACAACAATTTCCTTTACAATATAAACAATTTATACAATCATAATTTCTAACTTCAGTACGTGAGCGACTACAATTTTCTAATGACGTAAGCAACTACAAATTTTCTAATGACGTAATTTCTATCCCGACGACTCCAGGCCATGACACCAGGATTAATCCACCAAGACGTCACACACTGTGTCTTAATCTGACGAAACACATGAGTGTTTTAAAATTTTCATATGACTCAGACATACACTGCCGGACAATTGCTAAGGACGGATGACAATAGCAACGATAGCAACCATAAAATGGAAGGCAGGAAAATGTGGAAATTACCATAAGTGCAGGATACAGTAAGACGTGTTGTGTGTATGCAAATTTTGGAATGCCGAACTTGTTCATGACGTCATAGTGCTGATAAGAGATATAAAGGATTTGACGCGTATTGACCGTTGTTGTTCAAACGCAAAGTTGAAAGGGAAAGAATCAATTGACGAACTTGCAATTTTCAGTATGTCTTCCCGACATCACCTAGATGATTTTACGCGTAGCCGTATTATTGGCAAGATTGAAGAAGGGCGAAAAATAACAGATGTTGCGAGGGAGTTCGACGTCAGCCACAGTGTTGTTTCAAGGCTTTGGAAATCATTTCAAATAAATGGAGAGTGTAGCAAACGTCACGGGGGAGGTCGTGTTCGCAGTACGACGCCTGCAGAAGATCGTTACATAGTGCTATCAACATAAAGACACCGGCGCAGCACAGCTAGTGAGGTAGCAAATCAGTTTATGGCTGCTACTGGCAAGCGGATCTCCCAAAAAACTGTCGCCAGACGTTTGCATGAAGGAGGACTATATGCCCGCCGTCCTGTTGTGTGCATCCCATTGTCCAGACGTGACCGTGCTGCCCGTTTGCAATGGTGCCATCAACATCGTAATTGGACTGATAACGACTGGTCTGCTGTCCTCTTCTCAGATGAGAGTAGATACAGTCTATCGTCTGATTGTCGACGACAACTGATCTGGCGTGATAGTGGTACTGCATATTGTCCAGCAAACATACAGGAAAGGGACCAATATCCGACATGTAGTGTCATGGTATGGGCTGGCATCATGATCAATGGCCGTACGTCCCTCTATGTGCTTTCAACTGGGACTATGACTGGCCAACGATACATTAATGATGTTCTGCTACCTCATGTTAGCATGTTCCGTGGTGCTGTCGGTGATAGATTCATATTCACGGACGACAACGCAACATGTCATCGAACAGTCGCTGTCCAGGACTGTCTTGAGAGCGAGGATATTCAACGCCTCGTATGGCCAGCACGTTCTCCAGATCTGAATCCCATTGAAAATGTGTGGGATGCTTTGGGGAGGAGTCTTGCTGGTCGCCAATGCCCTCCAATAAACAAGGACACCCTCATCCGTGCACTGACAGAGGAATGGGATAAATTACCCCAACAGTTGCTTGATAATGTTGTGCAAAGCATGACACGACGTGTGGAATCTTGCATCGCCCTCCATGGTGGCCATATCCCGTATTGACATCTTACGCCGGAACACCTGCGGATGGTAATTGCATTTTTTTCACGTTTACGTATTCTGCACAAAATGGCCTGTTTGTCCCTTGAACACGTTCCAAAGCCTTCCGGATTTCAGAGCACAATAAATTGTCTTTCTTGTAATGTCCTGGCATTCTGACATTATTTTATTTCACTTGGCATCCAACCACACTTACTTTTTTATGCGCTATATAGACGTTTATGATCCGTCCTTAGCAATTGTCCAGCAGTGTATTTTCTTGAATCAGCTGGTTTATAAGCTTTGTCTCCATCAGATTGATATACATTGTATTATTTTTCATTTTTTAAAAAATATGGCATGTGCTTTATTATTACTACATGCACTGAGCATTTCTCAGGGAAGGGTCAAAAAATTTTCAGGGTAGGCCGGGCATCCCCAAGCAATGGGGAAGCAGTTAAGGATGACTGGAAGCTGAATGATGTGCATTTGGGTAAGTATAGTAAAAAAAAAATAGATGACTCTTAGGTCTGCATACTTAGCAAACACCATATAATTTAAGTGACATATTGCTTATGAATGTATTTATTCATTAGTATTTTCATTGAGCTTTATACACCATAAGACAAAGCTGAAAATGAAGTGAAAAACTTTTGAGATTTAACTATTAATACAAAATGTTTCCTATATATATGTAATTTTAGTTGTGGATTTTCCACTAAATAGTTGAGCAATACCAGAGAAATAATGAATTAATTCTGACTGTTGACGATCACAATTCTGAATGTATAGTTTTTGTTTAGATCAATTGTGGTTTCCTTTGTGTATCTCTTGATAGATGTACTGGCCCCTGAAAAACGAAGCTAGTGTCTTACAATTTGAGGGGTGTCTATCCTTGGATTATACATTGATTTTTTTTTTCTGAGTTTCACAGTCTGAATTATACAAAGAAAAACATGGTACATATAAAGAGAGTATTATTATAGCAGTACCACCTTGTTGAAAAATTATAGTTTGTAATTTTGGTTCAAAAAATTTCACAATAGAGTTCAAGAACATTACTGCTAGCATTAACTACCTTTAAGAACGTGTGAAGAGTCTGCAGATTTTATTTTACATTTACATATAAACTTCTGTACAATTTTTATGTAACTTCTGTAAACCCCACTGTTTGATTCTATTTACTCTTCCTTGACAAAAGAGAAGTAGGGGGCAGAATTGAGTCACAAGATCAGTTAAACCATCAAACAGAAACAATGCCCATACAATTTTCCACATGCAGCAGCTTCTTGGAAATTGTGTGTTGCGACACATTACCCATTTCCGAACTTCTTCAGGGATATGCGGGTTCGATTCTCGCTCCAGAGTGATGAAATTTTCAAGTTTTTCGATGTGATTGATATTACATGAGAAACAGTAAATACAGTCAATTCAGGAGTGTCTGATGGCAGTGCTGATTATCATGACATATTTTCCATGTATTGTGAAGGGAATGTTTCTTCCACACTATATACTGTTGCTTCCTTTGCATTTTCCCCTTTAGTTAACAAATGAAATAGCCTTTTTGATTAGCAGAATAATTTTACAGACATTATCTTTTTCCTCTGTGCTGTAGCTGCTGTGATGTAAGGGTCATTTCACAGAATTTCAACAAGTGATGGTTGCTCGACCATTTTTTAGTTTTTTTATACTTTATATATTGAAACCTATATATCATCATCATTGTCAACCATTATCAATCCTCTGGTGATGACGTAGTCATTTTTGCAACTGCCCCATCAGAGCTGCAGAGTATGATCCAGGAACTTGCTGACAAGAGTGAAGAAGTGGGATTAAAAATGAACTTTCAGAAGAAACCTATATATATATATATGAGAAGTTAAAAACCATTTAAAAAAATTTTATGAACATTTTTCCCTCCAGGGTATAAAAAACGTGATTTTGCGAAACGCAAATGATTACAAAATCTCTTATTTCATTAACCAATAAAGATATTCGAAAAATTCAAAAATATTTGAAATCTGCACGTCGTATAGCATTAGATAAAATAAGATTAATAGCTTTTAGTCAGAAAAAAGTTCAGCAGAGTGATGTCAAAATAACCAAAGTATCGCTAAAAATGCCAGTTTGGGAATTTTTTTCTCTTTGAAGAAAAGAGATAACATTTTTTTCTTTTTTTATGTGTTATTACTGTTTCCAAGGTACTACCAAAAAGATTTCAAGTTATTTCCTTCCCTTCTTAATATATGAGAATTTAAATTTACATTTTTTTTAAAAATGAGCCTTTTTAACAGCTTATAACTGAAAAGGGGACAGAGATAGGTAAACCAAATCTGGCAGAGAAACACCTCTCTGCATGGTGTTGATAACCTGAAAATTTCATTCCGTTATTGTAAACCCTAGGTGAGGTACAGCACCTTTAATCTGGAAAATTGCCAATTCTTGTACTACAGCTGATAGGCCTAATAGTGAGTGCTAAATGTGTTCTATTTTCCAACAGAGGTATTTTTTAATCCCAATCTATTGATGCAATCTTAATTTTCTATATAATTTATAATTAATTGTGATTCATAACTACTTATTATTTTATTTTTATAAAGTCTGTTAAAGAATAGTGAAGGAAGGGGGGGGTGTTCTTGGCTTTCTGGTTGTTAATCCTTTAGGTGCAGATAGAACCACACATTTCCCCCTGTTTTTACATGTTCAAACTTTCATATATTCATGCAGCATTGCAAATGTCACCTAGCTGCTTAATTATTCACGTGCTATTTAGACATAATCACATTTTGAAGTTACTCACCTTTATTCCAAAACTCTTTTAGAAGGTTTTCGTCTCTACACATTTGCAACACCTATTTTTCTTAGTTTACATCATGGTTCAAACCCCCTCTCCACCCCCCAAAAGTCTTTTTCAACTCACGCAAACTTTGTTCCCATCTTTTCTGCATTGGTCCAGTACTGTATTGAACAAAAGCAATACCCAAAGTTTCATGAAATAAAAATTAAGAATTGTCGTACAGGAAAGGCATTTGAGATTGGCGGAGACAGTGTTGATTGAAAAAATAGACACAGGTTATGTAATGTTAATGATCCTAATAGCTTAAACATATACTGGAAGGATTTGATCAGAATGGAAAGCCGCAGATAAGAACAGAGAGGAAGAGGAAAGGGAAAAAAATGATGTAACATAATAAAAAAAATGATAGAATATAAGATTATTTTCATGAATCAACTACGATCAGCTATCGAACAGATATTTATAAGTACGAAAAGAAAAGGCTTTTAGGTCATCTGATAGATGGCGCCACTGCGCCTGAACGGCCAAGAACGGGAATGAGATGGGGCAGCGCAAGTACTGGAACATTCGTTACGGTTTGAGGGCGATGACTGGTGGTTCATCTGTTGCGTCCACTCCTTGAGAATGGCCTGGGCTGAGGCTGAAAGTGCTAGGATAAGATGCTTATTTCTGAGTGGGGAGAGGTCCGTGATTGTCGAGTATAGTGGTTGTGTCAGGTTTTCAGGTTTATTTTAATTGGTTACCAGTGTGCATTTGTAAATAATTATGGGTTCAGTTTTTTCAGTTTTTTAAATTTGATGTTTTAAGAAATGTGTAATATAAGTTTTTATTGAAGTTTTAATTAGATAGTAGTGTTTTAGAGTTCAATTATGTATACTTGTGGTTGATTATTTGAATTCGTATTTGATCATTGGGAAAAGAAAAGATGGGAACGAAGTTTGCACGAGTTGAAAAAGATGTTATTGTTTTTTTTTGGGGGGGGGGGCTTGAACCACGATGTAACTAAGAAAAATATGTGTTGGAAACGTGTAGAGACTAAAACCTCCTAAAAGATTTTTGGAATAAAGGTGAGTAACCTCAAAATGTGATTTTGTTCAAATTTGTTATTAAGAAAATTAAGTATGCTTGTAGTGTGCAGGCTACAGCAGCATAGCATGCCCTGACATGTTATGACTAGTTTTGAGTCTAATTGATTTCTTATCAGTTCATCTCAGTGTTTTGACATGTGAAATTCAGTTCTGAAATTTGTCACTGTGCTTATTATTTTGTCATACATACACACATATCATTAAGCTGCTCTCTGGGATTCAGAGGTTAGCTCCACAAAGAAAAAACAAACTACCAGATAATTTTTAACTGATTATTTACTTACTGTTGCCTTATCAAACTTCATTTACAGCGATCTTGACATACAACTTGAGTTTCACTGACGTCCATCACACGGCGCACACAAGATCTTCATACTCATGATCTTTTTCTCATATAGACACTTTTGTATCTGATCCTACCATGACTTCCTTGACCTTCCTCTGCCTTTCCTTCCTGCCACTTGGGCTAAAAAAATTTCTTAGTAAGCATCACTCATTCTTTCAACATGCCCAAACCACCGAAGCATACTAGTCTCCACCTTGCTAACAACATTACACAACTCATCTTCATTCCTCACACAATCATAATGTGTCTTGCTATAAACCCCACGTACGTAACACATTTCTCCAGCACACAAACGACTCCTATGTTTTTTTCTGCTATATCATAGTTTTTTCTGTTTAAAACATACTCCTATGTTGTTGTTGTTTTATTTTGTGTTGTCCCATAAATGTGGAAGTGGTGAGTTCTTAATGTACAGTAGTTGAACAAGTCTTTCCTTTTTTTCAAAAAGTAAAGTGTGATATTTCCAGATTTTTAAATAAAACAAAGTAAACGAATGTTCTATTGGGGTGATTACTAAGGAAGACTGTCAGAAGACTTCACAGTGCTACTTCAGTTATCAAAACATTACTTAAGCCAAAATGATAGAGATTCTTAGTTTGCAGAATACTGGAGAATTGGATATTATTTGAAGGTACCACGAAAAAAAAATATTTACATACATACATATATATATACATACATACACACACTAAGCTCTTCTCTGAGATTCAGAGGTTAGCTCCACAAAGAAATACAAACTACCAGATAATTTTTATTTACTGTTGCCGTATCAAACTACTTCATTTACAGTGATCTTCACATACAACTCGGGCTTCACTGGTATCCATCACATGCAGTACACAAGATTTTCTGTACTTCATACTCATAATCTTTTTCTCATGCAGACACTCCTGAATCTGATCCTCCCATGTGTTCCTTGGCCTTCATCTGTCTTTCCTTCCTGCCACTTGGGCAAAAAAGATTTTCTTAGTAAGCATCTCATCACTCATTCTTTCAACATGGCCAAATCACTGAAGCATATTAGTCTCCACCTTTTTAACAACATTTTGTTCACATTACACAACTGCAACACATCTTCATTCCTCACACAATCAGAACATGTCTTGCCACAAACCCCCATAAGTAACACATTACTACAAGGGCTTTGCATTTAAGTAACACATTTCTCCAGCGCAGAAATGACTCCCTATGTTTCTTCTGTAGTACCCAGGAAATTGGTAGGCGAGTGAATTCTTCATTGAAAGTCATGGCTGCTTGGGAGGTTTTCACATGTCATGGCTGCTTGGGAGGTTTTCACATGTCATGGCTGCTTGGGAGGTTTTCACATGTCATGGCTGCTAGGTTTTTTCACAGGATTGAGAGTCATGGCTGCTTGGGAGGTTTTCACAGGAGTGTAATTGTTCCTACTCTGCCATACATCAGAGTAGGAACAATTACACTTTCATACACAGCCATGCGGGACTCCCTTGAGAATCCATCATTCATGTAAAAATTTCATGACTTTCAATGAAGAATTCACTCGCCTACTAATTTCACCATCCAATTTGTTCTCTCTGTCAGACATGCTTTCTAAATACACAAACTCATTCACCTGGTCAATCACTGTGCCATTTTGACTTACATTGCATTCAGTACTACCAAACTTATATTACATTCAGTACTACCAGACTTTATATTACATTCAGTATTACCAGTTCCTTTCTCAAAAACCATAACTTTAGTTTTCCCCTTATTTATACTCAGTTTGAATTTCATGCAAACTTTGCACATTATGGACAACGTACCCTGCAACTCACTTTTGCTCTCTGCCAACAGGACAGTGTCATCAGCATACAGCAATCTGCACACACGGATATCACCAAGGCATAAACCAGTATTATTTATTTTGGCAACGCACATGCACACATCCATAAATATATTAAACAGCCATAGTCACATTACACAACCTTGTCTGACTCCTGCACCAATCGCAGCGTTCGAATTACCCAGTGGTCTGCTGGCCATTAGCCAGTGAAACTTCCGTCGTACCACTGAACTATTGATTTTACTGGTCAGTAAGTATCCCCCCAATTTGTCACAAGTCAAAAAATGAAGTTCTATTTCTTTTGCCTTGCTGTATGGCTTTCTTTTTAGGCTGCAAACTAATGATAGGTTGAAAAACAAATATTGGAGATACTTCCATTGAAATGATATATTATTTTCTACATATACGTAAATGTTCTTACTATTTTTTTACGGACCAGTGGGCATTTTGGTAGACCAGTAGTTTGCAAATTCTAGTGGTCTGCTGGGCCAGTAAAATATTTATTTTTGATTCTAACACTGCCAACAGAAAACCATTTTGGTAAAACACCATTCACTCATACACAAGCTCTACTGCCAGTATACAACATGGCCAAATACTACTGTACAAGTCTTTTACACTATTGAGTAAATTCCCAGTAACACCATATTCATTCAATACCTTGCAGTCAGTCTTACCTTTTCCTTTGTACAAGGGAACAATGACAGCATCCTTCTAATCCCGAGGGATCATTCCTAACTACCAGCACAACTGGCAAATTTCAGTTAACCAGTCAATTGCAGAGTCACCACCATATTTCAACATCTCGGCAGTTATGCCATCAACTCCCGTAGCCTTACCATTCTGAAGAGATTTCAGAGTTTTACACACCTCTTGAGATCTCTCCTGTGCTTCCATCCTTCACTGTGACGTCATCTGCTTCTGCCTCAGAATCACCTTTGCTTTCTTGATCTAATAACTCACAGAAGTATTCACCCCATCTTTCACTTAACTAACTCATTGGGCTCCCATATCATTTCCCCTATCTTATTCTTCACACAACTTACAACTTTGTTCCCCCTATTTATCCTGAGTCTCGTGTACTTCCAGAAAGTCTTTCTATCTTTCCAAAAAGCCAATTTGTGCCTTTCCACCTTTTCCTTCCTGTCTTTTGCCCTACTCTGGCAAACCAGCTTAGCTGCTTCAAGCTTCTTACAGCAATATTCATCCACAGAAATTCTACCTTCCAACATCCCCAAATAGGCTTCCTTCTTTCTCTTTACTGCATCTTCAATCTCACTATTCCACCAAGCATCACCTCTATTGTTACCCACTATTGTAGTGCCACATACCTCTTCAGCAGCAGTGACAACACAGTTCTTGAAACATTCCCACTTTTTTCTACATCCCTCTCACAAGACTTCAACCCCTTCAGTCATTCTCCGAGTAAGTCAGAATAATGTTGATGATGCCCAGAGAGCCATTCAACCTTTATTCTTTCCATCCTAGGCCTCTTCCTATTCCTTTTCCTCCAACCAACATTCAGTTTCACTTGTGACACTACCAAGTAATGATCACAGCCAACAACCGCACCTCTCATCACACGGGTGGCCGCCCTGGTGGCGCAGTGGTCTAAGCGATGGCCTCTGATCATTCGTCCGAACGGGGTCCGGGTTCGAATCCCGGTGAGGCATGGATGTTGTGTTTGTCTTACGGCACTGGCTCTCTCCCTTCTCTGGAACCAGTGACCCTAAATTAGGGACGGGCGACTGCTTATAGCCCATTGAGTTGCTCACGGTGGTCGTTAAACCTCCAATCAAAAAAAAAAAGAAAATCACACGGGTGTCAACAACTAAGTGAATAGACAATGTCATCACTCTGTCCACGTTATTTTATAAACAACGCATAGCAACTGAACATTTTTTCATTCGACAACGCTGAGATCAAACGCCAGATCTCTCGATAACTAGCTGAATGCAGATCAGATCTCTCTATAACTAGCCTATGCGTTGTTTATAAAATAACATGGACAGAGCAATGACATTGTCTATTTACATTATCTCCACGTGTTTGAAATATATTCACCATAACAACTAAGTGTTTCAGGCGCTGATCATAGACAACAAAATCAATCGCACTCTTTTGACTAAGAGTGCGATTTTCCCAAGTATCATCATCATCATCATCATTGTCAACCATTATCAATCCACTGCTGGACGAAGGTCTCCCCAAGTTTCCTCCACAACGGTCTGTCTTGTGCCAGTCTCCTCCATGTCACTCCCGCATATTTACGAATTTCATCCACCCATCTCCCATGTGGTCTTTTTCTGGGTCTTTTCCTGTCCCTTGGAATCCAATCTAAAATTTCGGCTGTCCATCTATGGTCTGTCCTTCTGGCAGTATGTCCAGCCCATTGCCATTTCAGGGATTTAACTCTGATCATGATGTCTTCCACTCTCGTCATTTTTCGGATCCATGAGTTCCTCTTCTTATCTCTCCTGGTTATACCAAGCATGCACCTCTCCATGCTTCTTTGAGTTGTCTGCAGCCTTTGTATGTCTCTTTTAGTTAAGGTCCACGTCTCTGCACCATACGTAAGCACTGGAAGGATGCATTGATCAAACACTTTTCTTTTAAGACATAACGGCATATTGCTCTTGAAAATTATGCTGTTTCTTCCAAAAGCTCTCCAGGCAAGTTTTGTACGCCGATTAATTTCTTCATCAATGTGACCCTCACTTGATATCTGCTGTCCAAGATAAACATACGTATCTGTTATCTCCAGTTTTTCTCCATCAATCGATAAATCTTCATTTCTTGTAAAAGCATTGAACATCACTTTTGTCTTCTGAAAGTTCATTTTTAATCCCACTTCTTTACTCTTGTCAGCAAGTTCCTGGATCATACTCTGCAGCTCTGATGGGGTAGTTGCAAAAATGACTACGTCATCAGCAAAACGCAGGTGGGTTAGATAATCTCCATTAATCTTTATCCCTTTGTTTTCCCAGTTCAGTGATTGAAAGACATTTTCCAATGTGGCATTAAAGAGCTTCGGAGATATGGTGTCACCTTGTCTCACTCCCTTTCCAATTTTTATGTGTGTTGTATTTTCAAACAGCCGAATCTTTGCACTTGCATTTTCATAGATGTTATTAATAATATTAATGTATGCATCTTCAATACCGCAGGATTTCAGAGCCGTGGTAACTGCTGATGGTTTCACCGAATCAAAGGCTTTTTCATAATCGATAAAAGCCATGCACAATGGAAGTTCATATTCCCTCGCTCTTTCAATTAGTTCTCTCAGTACGTGGATATGATCTATTGTGCTGTAGCCACTCCTGAATCCAGCTTGTTCTCTCGGTTGAGCCATGTCCAGTGTTACCTTCAAGCGGTGTGAAAGAACTTTAGTGAAGATTTTATAAACCACTGATAGGAGGCTGATAGGTCTGTAGTTCCTGAGATCCTCAATGTCACCTTTTTTATGTAGCAGGATCATTGTAGCATTGTTCCAATCCTCAGGAATCTTCCCTTCATTAAGGCATCGAGTGAAAATTTGGGCGAGTACTGTTTCAATTTCTCCACTTGCTTCTTGTATGATGTCTATAGTAATTCCATCTTCTCCTGGAGCTTTCCCCCGCTTCATGTTCTTGATTGCATGAGCAACTTCTGCTGGGAGGACTGGAAGAACTCTGGTACCTTTCATGATGTCTGGAGTACATGTATCATCCCTTTCATATAGTTTGGAGTAGAAATCTTTCACTCTTGTCAAAATTTTGCCTCTATTTCTTGTTATAGAACCATCTTCTTTTCTCAGAGCCATAATCTGTTTTCTTCCCTTACTGAGATGTCCCTTTGCTATCTTTAGGCTTTGGTTGTTTTCAATTGCTTTCCTTACTAGTTCACAGTTGAATTTTCTTACGTCTTCAATGATACTTTTTCTTACTGTCTTGCCAAGTATATGTGTGGATATATGCCATTATGTCTTAAAAGAAAAGTGTTTGATCAATGCATCCTTCCAGTGCTTACGTATGATGCAGAGACGTGGACCTTAACTAAAAGAGACATACAAAGGCTGCAGACAACTCAAAGAAGCATGGAGAGGTGCATGCTTGGTGTAACCAGGAGAGATAAGAAGAGGAACTTGTGGATCAGAAAAATGACAAGAGTGGAAGACATCATGATCAGAGTTAAATCCCTGAAATGGCAATGGGCTGGACATACTGCCAGAAGGACAGACCATGGATGGACAGCCGAAATTTTAGATTGGATTCCAAGGGACAGTAAAAGACCCAGAAGAAGACCACATGGGAGATGGGTGGATGAAATTCGAAAGTATGCGGGAGTAACATGAAGGAGACTGGCACAAGATAGACCGTTGTGGAAGAAACTTGGGGTGACCTTCGTCCAGCAGTGGATTGATAATGGTTGATGATGATACTTGTGGTTGAAAAACGTTTTAGATACACACAAACCATTCTCAATGCAGAGTTCAATTAATCTTTCACCATTATTATTCACACAAGGATCATTAAACTTACCCAAAACATTGTCAGAAATTGCATTCTGCACACCTACTGTAGCACTGAAATCCCCTGATATTATAACTTTCTCTTTAGCATCAAACTGGCGTAAAACAGCTTTTAGCTCACTCCAGAATCTTCCTTCCTATCAGAAGGTTCCGAGTCACAAGGAGCATACACTACAACAATTACTATTCTCTGAAGTTTCACTTTCAAATGAATCCAAATAATTCTCTCACTAATGCAGCTATAGTGAATCAAGTTGTTTTTCATCGTTTCACTTAAAATCACACCTACACCAGCCTGTTTTCTCACATTATCTAATACTCCATACCACACACTCACCGTCCCATTCGCTTCATCTATCCCAATTTCCTTTTTGGTTTAACTTCCACTTGGCACATCCAATCTATACGTACTTAATCGTCTCTTCAATCACCTCGTTTATCTTGCCATTTATACCTCTAGTATATCATACACCAAGCTTACACTCACTCAGCTGAGATCTTTCTGATTCGCCTATTCATAAAAATATAAAATTAAAAAATATATATTTGCTCAAGCATAATCTTTTTGGACTTTTCTGTCATGGCGAAAATTTTAACCTCTGGTGAATTTCGGAAAGACCTGATCAATCTTTCTGTTGGTTTATCAGAGATTAATTAATGCAAAAAATTTTCTCCCATGATATACGTTAGAAGAAAATTCCTGGTTGAAAGGCAGGGGAATTCGTGCGCAAAATTCGCTTGTCTTAATCACAACCAGGAAAACAAAATTTCATGTTAATGAGAAAAAAAGAAGAGAAAGAGTAATTTTTGATTTAACTGACTTTGGGGTATTGGAAATAATTATTTTATCTGTTCTTTTATCGTGATAGGAAAAGGCGAGTAGGTGTGCGGCTCAGAGAATCAAAATTAATTTTACTTTCATATCACGGAATGGGAAAAAAACATTTCTGAAAAGAAAAAAAAAGAGAGTTGTGAGAAAAGGGAATCTTCTTTCAGATCAGCCATTTTAAGGGTTCGGTCTTAGAAGTCGCTCAGAAATGTTGCAGAAAATGCTCTTAGGGGATTGGCGCTGTTCTATTTTTAGAAACTAGGTCGCAGCTGCACATGGGAAATCACTTGGTCCCTACGTGTTGAAGGTCAAGTTCATCTTCCCCTGGCCGACCAGAGGATGCACGTGCCTGGTAATATTTTTTTTTTTTTCGTGGAGTGTTGGACGCTGCAACGATGCCTGAGTGAAGGTCAGAGGTCACTTGAGACGTGGGAGAAAATTTCCGTTGTGGGAGGAACGCTGTTACTAGGGAAAAATTTCAGCCAATCAGGGGTCAGCATTTTTTTCAGCATCCCAGAGCTCTTTACACTTTGAGACGCTTGTCTCAGTCACTTTTGTTCTTGTCCTCTTGCTGGCCGGCAGAGAAAGAGGGGACGGCAGAGTTTTTCTCCTCGCCTTTTGGCGGGGAGGACCCACCGAAGAAAAAAAAAAAAGGCAGTTTTTTTCTTGACGGCATTTGCTGACCACCAGTCCACCACAATGGGACACTCTGGCTCTGGTATTCGTATTCGCATTCGCATTCGAGGGGTTGACGATGTAGAATGCCGATAAAGAAGCCTCCCGCCGTCTGGAAACTTCGCCCTGGAGAGAACTTAGCCGAGGAAGACAAGACATGCCTTCTCCCTTATGGATATACCGCCAACAGCATCTGCACTTCTCCATGCTGTTGCTGCCCCAAGGAGGAGGAGGCCTGCTTCAAAGGCCGGAGGAGAGAGGCCAAAAACAGTTCCATCTCACCCCAAAGTTTGGGGAGGAGTTTTTCTTGACGGCATTTTGCTGACCACCAGTCCACCACAATGGGAGGTACCTGCTGGTTCCGGCGATGCCCTGCTGCAGTAGGAAAGAAAAAAGACTGGTTGTGCCTGGACCGTGAGCGGTAGAGAAAGGGAAAAAAAAAAAGAACGCCAGCTCGAAGGTAATGTTTTAGTCCATATCTTTCTGTATTGATACATAACATCCCACGCAGGGTACCTAAACTTCGAGCTGAGCATAAGAAACAAAAAGAAAAAGAGCAAGGTTTTTTTTTGCCTCTGATTATGGCTGTGTTGTCGTTCAGCTTTCAAAATTAAAATTTATTAGTTCCTCAGGTATGAGTTCAGAGAAAAAGAAAGAAAAAAAGAGAGGGGAGTTGAAAATGCTTTCATTTATGTTTTTTTTGTGTTGTCATGTCTTGTATTTTAGCAACTCCCCAGGCCAGTAAATTTTGATGTATCAGAAAAATTTGGTTTAATGTTTGAGCACAGTAAATTTTGGTGCATCGATAATAGTTTAGTTGGGCATGTGATAATTGAAAGGCAGTGTTATTGTGATGCCGTGGGTGATGAAATAATAGTAAACATTTTTCTCTAGCCTTTTACAGCGTTGAGTTATTTTTTTTATGAGTGAAGATAAATTATGGGATGATTTCTATTGGGATTTTGGGAACATATTATAGTGTGATGAAATTGGAAACCTAAAGTGCTGTTTACATTCTTGGAGTGTTGAGTGTCGAAATTAAGATGGTAGGAGTGTTATTTGAGGACCAGTATTTTACATGCTCCAGATGAGTGTTAATCTCCCATTGGAAAGGGGTGATCTTAGGGCAAGCCGGGAACTTGTCCTAGGGCAGAGGGCTCTGAGTAGGGAATTTTCACCAGGATGCGATATGTGCAAAATAAAAGTTGAGGTATTTGGGTTCTCCAGTTTAGTATTTTCACAAAAAGAATGAACATCATGGGTTGAGAAGACACACTTTTGCTCACCAGTTCCAGTATTAATTGTTCTTTTCTTTGGCCTAAATTTTCTTGTTTTTACTATAAGGTTAAAAGTCTAAATGTAATTTTAATTTTCAATAAGGTGAAAATATTTAGTGGGTTATGTAAATGGTCAGTGTTATTGTCTGCAGTGGACCTGCGCATTGCCATGGTACAGAGGAATTTCCTTGCTAGTGATTTTTCCTGGGATATATGTGGATAGAGATAAGTGAATTTTCCTGGGATATATGTGGAGAGAGATAAGTGAATTTTCCTGGGATACATGTGGATATTGTGATTTAGGATTTCTTGGGATATAGAGAGATAAGTGATTTTTTCCTGGGATATAGTTGTGTTAGTTCTGGGCCGTGCCTGGAGTATTTAGGGTTGAAGTACGACAGGCTCTTGCAGGCGTGGTTGATCAAGGTGGGATCATGCATTGGTTCGAAAAGGGGGAGCCCTGAGGACGTGGTTTTTGGGGGAAAACTTGTCTTCAAACCCCCCAGTAGTTTCGCTGCTCACGGAGATATGTACTGCCAGCGAGGGTCGGTCGGGCGTTGCTTCAAGAAATGTGATGAGATCATGTTAGAGGAAATTCTGTGCCTGATGATGATGTGTCGCACTTGAGGATTTTTTCCTTTCCCTTTGCCTAGGCTGAAATTGGATTCACGACCCAATTTCACGCCTTCAGCCTGACTGGTATTTTCTTCCTGTGTTGGTTCTCAAAACCCAGGGTAGTGTCTGAACTGAGAGTATTTGCCTCACCGCTACCTCAGTAATTCACTGCAGGTGTTAAATTTAATTTTTGTTTGGTGCGATTTAAAGTATCTAAATTAATTTGTTTATGATATGCTGTAGTGCTAGGGATGTAAATTCTAAATTCTGATGGTTAGTGGTAGTGAACATGATATTTGGTTAATTTGTATTTTGAGCTTTTGTTTACAGTACAGAGTTATTAAGTATCTTGAGCTATTATTTGAAGTGCAGAGTGATGTGATTTTTATGAGCAAGCTAGTGCAAGAAGATTGTTTGAATTTCTGAATTATGTTGATGATGCTATGAGTAGTGATAATTTTTAAGTTAGTTAGTGAGGGTTCTTTATAAGTGAAGTAGGTTCATTCAGGGTAGTTCTATAGGTTATGTAATGTTAATTAATGCTTGTGCTCTGTGTAAATTCTGTTTTGAGGATAATTTACTTGGTTTGTTAACTTTCAGATAGTAGAGTGGTTAATGTATAATTTGTGGCTCTTATTTTAACTGTAAATTTAATTGAAGTCTTTGAAGCTGGTCTGGGAGATTGCGGAGTTTGCTAAGATTGTTCAGGTGCAGTAAATTTAAATCAATAAGTGTAAAATTGTAAATTTGTCATTGAGCTAACTAGGTGAGAGAGAAGAGAGTATGTTTCAAAAGAACAGAACTTGTCCACCTTGTGGAATTAAAAATAATCCAGTATCTTTTTTGTGTAAGCTATGTGAATCGTAGTATAATTTTAAATGCATAAAGTCAATGCCTAGTGTTCAAACCAACTGTGTTGAAATATGTCAAGTTGTGCTGTTCATAAGGCCAGTGGCCAAATAGAAATAGAAAAGAAATTGAGATTCTGTTTTTATACTGCTGTGTTTAAGCAAACAACAAAAAAGGAAATGCATCTGATTGTCCACTAAACTACCTTGTTAAGTTTTTAAAGAAAAATAATAAATACAGGCAGTAGCCTTTCAAAAAAAGTCCAAAATTAGTGCAGTGTGAAAAATTTTGTGTGCTGTTGTCTTCCATGACTTGAGCCCATGTACCCACCTTAGCTTGACTAAGGCTATCGATCCGAATCCTGATATTATAAGGTATTTCATAACTGCAATTTTGTCCTATCCTTTTAAATTGACTTTCACCGCCTCCACAAGTTGTTATTGAATGAGTACATTTTATCCTATGACTTATAGTGACACATTTTCATGTACATGCAACAATATTCACTTATTTTTGCACTTTCAGATGACTCAACTCTGCGTGAACACAAACAACGCAAACTTTCCAATAACTTCTTGTGGAATGTAAATGTTTAAATGCATTTTTGTTTAGGATGTTCATGGCCTTTCTAATACTTAGAAAATATTTTTGTTTCGAAATGCATCTACCCATCTCCCAAATTTAAATTTCCATATAAATTTCAATATCAGCATAAAACTAGTCTTTTGTTAATAATCTCAAAACTTTCTCACCATAACATTTCTTTTTTTTTTTTTTAAATTGTGCCGGATTTTGAATAGCTTCTTCTTTGCAGTACTTCTTTTTTCTCTATTTAGTTTCTGGATTTTGAAAGGAGGCTCCACCAATAACTTCACACACCTGCACAAACTTCGCGTATATCTTCAGTATATGGAAAAATATATGTTATACGTGGCTGAGATGTGAAAGTAAAATTGATATAAGATATCTACATATTCTATTACTCATGCCAAATGTAAATATTCTATTACTCACGTCAAACCTTGCAGCATTGTTATTGCATTGTATATATCATTACATAGCTGTGCATCATGGTGCTCACAGCCACAACATTTGGCATGAGTAATAAAATATGTAGATATCTTATATCAATTTTATTTTCACACACCTGGTTTATGTCACTGATAGCTGAATTAGCTGGTTCATAATGTGAATCACATTTTGAGGACTACTTATTTTTCCAAGACTGGATTTTGACAAAGCATGCACAACACAAAGATTTTCCAGGAATTGGTGATAATTTATTACAGACACTCTTAGATAATTCAATACTTATTTCACAAAGATTTTTTTAATGCTTTTCTTGTGCCTTACATAGGGTCACAACAACTATGGCCAAAATGATTATGCTAGAGCAAATATATATATATATATATATATATATATATATCATCATCATCATTGTCAACCATTATCAATCCACTGCTGGACGAAGGTCTCCCCAAGTTTCTTCTACAACGGTCTGTCTTGTGCCAGTCTCCATGTTACTCCCACATACTTTCGAATTTCACCCACCCATCTCCCATGTGGTCGTCTTCTGGGTCTTTTACTGTCCCTTGGAATCCAATCTAAAATTTCGGCTGTCCATCGATGGTCTGTCCTTCTGGCAGTATGTCCAGCCCATTGCCATTTCAGGGATTTAACTCTGATCATGATGTCATCCACTCTTGTCATTTTTTGGATCCACGAGTTCCTCTTCTTATCTCTCCTGGTTACACCAAGCATGCACCTCTCCATGCTACTTTGAGTTGTCTGCAGCCTTTGTATGTCTCTTTTAGTTAAGGTCCACGTCTCTGCACCATACGTAAGCTCACTGGAAGGATCCATTGATCAAACACTTTTCTTTTAAGACATAATGGCATATTGCTCTTGATAATTATGCTGTTTCTGCCAAAAGCTCTCCAGGCAAGTTTTGTACGCCGATTAATTTCTTCATCAGTGTGACCCTCACTTGATATCTGCTGTCCAAGATAAACGTACGTGTCTGTTATCTCCAGCTTTTCTCCATCAATCGATAAATCTTCATTTCTTGTAAAAGCATTAAACATCACTTTTGTCTTCTGAAAGTTCATTTTTAATCCCACTTCTTTACTCTTGTCAGCAAGTTCCTGGATCATACTCTGCAGCTCTGATGGGGTAGTTGCAAAAATGACTGTCATCAGCAAAACGAAGTTGGGTTAGATAATCTCCATTAATCTTTATCCCTTTGTTTTCCCAGTTCAGTGATTGAAAGACATTTTCCAATATGGCATTAAAGAGCTTGGGAGATATGGTGTCACCTTGTCTCACTCCCTTTCCAATTTTTATGTGTGTTGTATTTTCAAACAGCCGAATCTTTGCACTTGCATTTTCATAGATGTTATTAATAATATTAATGTATGCATCTTCAATACCGCAGGATTTCAGAGCCATTGTAACTGCTGATGGTTTCACCGAATCACAGGCTTTTTCATAATCGATAAAAGCCATGCACAATGGAAGTTCATATTCCCTCACTCTTTCAATTAGTTCTCTCAGTACAAGGATATGATCTATTGTGCTGTAGCCACTCCTGAATCCAGCTTGTTCTCTCGGTTGAGCCATGTCCAGTGTTACCTTCAAGTGGTGTGAAAGAACTTTAGTGAAAATTTTATAAACCACTGATAGGAGGCTGATAGGTCTGTAGTTTCCGAGATCCTCAATGTCACCTTTATGTAGCAGGATCATTGTAGCGTTGTTCCAATCCTCAGGAATCTGCTCTTCATTAAGGCATCGAGTGAAAATTTGGGCGAGTACTGTTTCGATTTCTCCACTTGCTTCTTGTATGATGTCTACAGTAATTCCATCTTCTCCTGGAGCTTTCCCCCACTTCATGTTCTTGATTGCATGTGCAAACTTTGGTACTGGTACCTTTCATGATGTCTGGAGTACATGTATCATCCCTTTCATATAATTTGGAGTAAAAATCTTTCACTCTTGTCAAAATGTCGCCTCTATTTCTTGTTACAGAACCATCTTTTTTTCTCAGTGCCATAATCTGTTTTCTTCCCTTACTGAGATATCCCTTTGCTATTGTCATGGCGAAAATTTTAACCTCTGGTGAATTTAAGAAAGACTTGATCAATCTTCCTGTTGGTTTATCAGGGATTAATTAATGCAAAATTTTCTCCTATGACATACGTTAGAAGAAAATTCCTGGTTGAAAGGCAAAGGAATTCGTGCACAAAATTCGCTTGGCTTAATCACAACCAGGAAAACAAAAAAAGGGAAAATAGAATAATATTTGATTTAACTGACTTTGGGGTTTTGGAAATAATTAATTTATCTGTTCTTTTATTGCGATAGGAAAAGGCGAGTAGGTGTGCAGCTCAGAGAATCAAAATTAATTTTATTTTAACATCACGGAACGAGAGAAAAAGAAAATTAAAATTAGTGATTTTCTGCAAAGCAAGAATTCTTCATTTCGCCATTTTGCGTTCCTGTTTCCCAACGTCGTGAAAAGTCGCCCAAAAGTGCAACATCTTTTCGTCTTTTGGGTAAGGAATTCAGCAACAGAATCTATTTTTAGACCTCAGGGTCAAAAGGCTTGGTCCCTACGTGTGAAGGTCAGAGTGTCATCCCTGGCTTGCGTGGGAGTGAAATTCCGTTGGGAAGCCGTTAGTTACTAGGCTGAAGTTTCGACCAATGGGAGGGGTCAGCGGTTTCTAGCACCCCAGAGTTTTATCCGTTGAGAGAGGACACTTTGTTTCTGGTCGCTGCGCTAGCTGGCCAGCAGTTAACAGCGGAAAGCTAAATTTTCTCTCCTCGCCTTTTTGGCGGAGAGGGGGCAGCAGAAGAAAAAAAAAAAAAAAAAACGTTGACGGGCAATCCCGCCAGCCGGGCTCTAGGACCTGGCCGGCAGTAAGAACTATAAGAATGGCTGGCCACCTTGTTCTCGAGGCGTGGGGACGTTTTTTGATTTTGCAGCCTGAATCTGACGTCGAGAAAAAAAAAATGCAAGGACTTAATGACTGGAGTAGAGATGTTCATTGATTCATCCCTCTCATAGTGGAAGCCTGCAGTGTTGGGCTACAGGAGAATTGCCTTTGCAGTTCTGGTCGACAAGGGAACGTCTGAGACATCGAGAGGAATGTCCAGCTAACTGTTCTTAGCCAGGGACCAGTCAGGGCGTCATCAATGGCCGCCATTATTCAGGAAGAGGCCAACACATTTCCGAAGTTTGCTGTCGTCCGTAGTAAAAAAAAAAGAGTCATCGAATCCTGTCAAAACCATCCTTCTTAAACCCTGGCTACAGAAAGAGGAGAGACAGTGTTGTTTCGCCCCCACCCCCTTTTGTTTTGGGGAGTAAAAAAAAAAAAAAAAAAAAAAAGAAACAGAACAAAGCAAACTTTTTCTTGTTGTGAGCCAAAGTGAGCGATGCTGCCTGCGCATAGGGAAAAAGGTAAAGAAACTTTGTTTTGGCATTTCAAAGGGGGAAAAGAAAGAGATATGATAGGGTTACTCTAAAATATTTTAACATGTAAGATTTTGACAGTGGTTGCAGTTATAATCTAGGGTCAGTTATAATCCATGCTTGGATCAGTAGAACTAAAGTAATAAAAATGTAAATGTTTTTCCACTTAGGTTTTTTTTTATGATAGTGTTATGCTGTGTAAATTTTTTTACATGTGTAAGGAATATTTGAAATCCAAATTGGGTTATAATCTATCATGAAAAGGCAATTCCTCAAACCAGTTATTATAATTATTGAAATTTAACTCGGTGTGCTTGGTAAATTTTAATATTGTGTAAATTGTATTTGGTAGTAGTAAGTATAAAGTAAGAGTCTGATAGTAAGTTTTTGTCTTAAAGGCAGGTTATGGTAATTTTCTAGTTTTGGCACGTAATTGGGTGTAAAATTTGTTTGTACCATTTGGTAATAATTATGACTAGGGACCATATCAGCAGATGGATCTGGAAAATTAATTTTCATGAGTGGGAAGACATTAAAAAAGGCATGCATGCTGACTAGGTTAATAAGGTGTTGTTCTGTACATATTACTCTTGTATAACGCTGGAATTCTTCAGGAGGAGGTGATTTCTGGAAATGCATAGATTTGCGATAGGTGTTGAATTTTTCTGGAAATAGTTCTGCGGTATAGTGATTTTCTGGGAAATGAGTATGTACAGTGTGTTCCTGGGAAATATAGATAAGTGATTTTCTGGGAAAGAAGAGTGTTCCTGGGAAAAATAGGATAAGAAGCAATTTTCTGGAATAAAAGGTGATGTATTGAATTTTCTGGAGATGAAGATGTTGATGTAGTTTTCTGAAAAATAGAGAATGAGATATTTTGGGGGCAAGAGAACTCTGGTGGGGTGCTTTTCCCTATGTGGACGCCTCGGGTCTGAAAGGGTGTATGAAAACCGATTGGGGGATTTGTTTTCTGCCCGAGAAGCTCGTCGGCTCATAGGAGGTGGTATCTATCAGAGAGTGAAGTGATGTTGTCCCAAAATCAGAGTGAAGAACCAATACAGGGTGATAGTCACACATATTTTACCATTTCGGTGCATTGGCCGAATTGGATTCACGACCTAATCTCACCTTCAGCCTCAATAAAACTTCCTCCCAGTGAGAATTTTGTTTTTAAGTGAAATTTAATAATTTGACTGAGATGTTTTGCCTACACGTTACCTCAGTGGCTTACTACATGAGCTAGTAAAAATTACTACAAGCTTACATGGTACTAGTTTGAATTTTTTCGATTAAGTTGTTGATAAATTGATGGTGAGTATTAGTGGTGTAAATTTTAAGTTGTTGTGAACAGTGGGACTGCAGATAAGTATGAATTTGTGTCCAGAAGTGTTGAGAGTTAGTGTTTGCCATTTGTTTACATAGTGGGATATTGTGTACTAAGAGCAAGTTTGAATAGTGAAGTATTTTGAATTTTTTTCTCAGATGATAGGGTGAATTTTAAGTATATTTGTCAGCATTATGGTGTAATGATAACTTTTGAGTTGATTGAGTAAGGTGTTTAGTACAGTGTGTTTACTAGAGTGATTTTGTGTCAAGTAGTGCTAGAGTGTTGAGTATATTGAGTTTTAATGCAAATTTTCCTGGTAGTGTAGGATTGTTTACGGAAGTAACTTTTGGTTATTTATAAATTTTTACTCAGTTATTGCAATTTTAAAATTAATGTTGGTTAAGGAAACTGGTTTGAGGGGTGCGTTCGAAAGGAAATGAAATCTGTATTGTGTATACAATAATTTATAAATTAATGAAGAGAGGGAGAGATTGCGCTTCAGCTGTCCAAACTCATCCACAGTGTTTAGTTTATGTTCCCTAAGTCAAGAGTAATTATGTGTTTTTGCAAATCTTGATTTTCTGGCAAAAATATGTGTTCTTCCTTTTATGGTTGATATAAATACAACAAGTGAGTGTCATCTGATTTTGTTTGCTTTTATAAGGCCTGGTTGCCAAAAAGTGGAATTGACAAAAAATGTTAAAAGCTGATTGTGTTCGAAAACAAAAACACATGGTTGTCTGGGTAATTATCCGACTTCTTGAAACAGTTTGTTATTGTGTTTGTTGTTGTTTTTGGTTAAGTTTTACAATAAATATAGGCCAAGTGGCCTTTCAAAAACCTAAACCTTAGTGCAGTGAAGTTTTGGATATTTTCAGTTTAAATTTTCATCACATGGTTCAACTGCATCCCCCTCAGCAATGACTGAGGTGGGAAAGTAATCTTAGGTTATTGTGGCTTAAAAAAAATCAGTGTTTTTGTCCTAACTATCTATTTGATCATCGCCACTTCCAAAAGGTCATTTACACGTGTACATTGTATACCATTAAATTTTAGTGTTTACAAATTTGGTACACATGCAAACAATAGTTACCTTTCTTACACTTTCAGGTGTATCTACTCAGCAAACGCAAACAACGCAAACAATACAATAGTAACTTTTGGGAGTTACCAAATTCAATGGTGCATTTTATTTTTCTGTTTTGTTTAATGGCCGTATTCAAAATTTCAGTTTTGTTTCAAAATGCATCCACCCATCTCCCAAATTTAAATTTTCTATAATTTTCATATGGACTTCAATATCAGCATAAAACACCTTCAAAAATTTTTTTTCCCCATAACACTATCTTTAGGCTTTGGTTGTTTTCAATTGCTTTCCTCACTAGTTCACAGTTGAATTTCCGTACGTCTTCAGTGATACTTTTTCGTACTGTCTTGCATAGCTCTATATATTCCACTTTGAAAGTCACATCTTCTTTAGTCGTCCTCATCTCTCTTCTTTTTTGCATCAACATTTTGGTTTTTCCTGATAATTTGTTCACATGCAACTTGTTCTTAGACCCAGCTAATTTTGTTGCTGTTTCCATAAGAGCTTTGGTTACTTTTCTGTTAACTTCAGAAATAACCACTTCTTCCGATGTTAGGCCTTCTAAAGCAGAGAATCTGTTCTTCAGTTCCAACTTGAAGGTATTATGTTGTTTTTTAAGGTTGGTTATGTCAATACATTTTGTTTGTCTTATGAGCTTGCCACATTCAAGTTTAGTGTTGAGGTGCATCTTACATCTCACCAATCTATGGTCACTACCTGTGTTGAACTTGTTTAGCACACTGCAGTCTTCTATGACGAATTTTTTGTTACACATAATAAAATCAATTTCACTTGTCGTCCCATTTGGATGTCTCCATGTTCATTTCCTGTGTGGCTTTTTCTTGAAAAAGGAGTTCAAGATGAAAAATCCTTCTGCCTCTGCAAACTCAACGAGAGTATTTCCATGCTGGTTTCTGTTGCTGTGACCGAATTTACCTACTGAAGTTTCATTCTGTTGCCGTTGCCCTATTTTTGCATTGAAATCTCCCATAATTATCTTCAAGTGCTGCTTACCTTTATTATTTAGATGACGAATTTCCTCATAAAATTCTTCAATTTCTTCTTCAGGATGACTTGTGGTGGGTGCACAAGTTTGAATAATCTGAGCCTTGTATCTTCTCGAGAGTTGAATAACGAGTCGTGCAGCTCTGTCAGAGGAACTTTCAACTTCTACAACTTTATCCTTCAGTTTCTGGTTTATTATAAATCCAACACCACTAGTTCTGCCAGTATTTGTCCCACGATAGAAGAGATGTCCACTTTTCAGTTCAATGAGATCTTTTCTCCTTACCTCACTTAGCCCGATGATGTCCCACTTGATCGTTTGTAGTTCCTCTTCCAATTCAAGAAGCCTTGAATCAGAAGATAGAGAGCGTCCATTATACATAGCCAAGGTCAGCATCAGATGGCAGCCTAGTCCGGTCCTCTGGGGATTCTTAGCACCCTCTGCCTTCATGTCGCACTGGCCACTGCCTTGGCCAGGTACATTCCAGCTGCCGGAGACTGAGGACCAAGATTTAAGTTGTGGAGTCATTTTGGAGGGGTTTGGCCATAACTCACCACGCTGGCCAAGCGGGTTGGTGAGTGTGGGATAGCATTTCCTCTAATCCCGATGGTATAGTTATACCGCTATTGGCGGTCGTCAGAGCCCCTTTAGTGGGAACAGGATGCACCACGAGAAGGCGGGGTTGACATTTGTCAAGGAGAGGCTGTGATGTTACGCATCACCTGACCTTACATCCCATTGTGTGTGTGTATATATATACATACATACACTGAAGAGCAATTGAATTAGAGACAGCTTGCGTTATGCAAATGTAGCGCTGTGGGCGGCCCTGTAAATGGGAATGACATGGCGTATGCAGCGATCCGACAATATAAGAAGTGATGCAACGGGAATCAGTTACAGTAAGAGTCAGACGCAGTATGGATAAGACGAAGGATCTAAGCGCATTTGATTGTGGGCAAATTGTCGGGGCCCAACGAATGGGTCACTCCATCTCTGAAGTCATGCAGGCATTAGGATTTTCATGAGCCACTGTGTCACAGGTGCACCGTGAGTACATCGAATCCGGTAAAACCATCCCTGCAAGGGCCAACTGCCGTGGACAACAGCGTGTGGATGAGCGGGGTCATCGTCGGCTAGCTCGCATTGTAACAGGGGATAGACGTGCCACAGTGCAAGAAATCACTCGGCAATTTATCGCTGGTGCACAAAAACGTGTAAGCAGCTACACCATCCAGAACCATCTTCTCGCCATGGGGTACAGAAGCCATCATCCCACGAGAGTACCGCTGCTGACCGCACATAACAGGGTGCAAAGATTAGCATGGGTGCAGGAACATCGCCACTGGACCCTAGATGTGAAAAAATGTTGCCTGGACTGATGAGTTGAGATTCACGTTGGTACATGCGGATGGCAGGATACAAGTACGGCGCAAACCACATGAAGCGATGGATCCTTCTTGCCAGCAGGGTACTCCTCAAGTTGGTGGGGGTGGCATTCTCATTTGCGGACTGTTTACGTGGACTGAAAGGAGACCCCTGGCACGCGTGACATCGTCCCTCACAGGTCAACGCTACCGGGATATCCTGTGCGACCATTTGCTCCCGTTTGTGCGTCTTCAACATCCCACTGGGTACCTCATCCTGCAACAAGACAATGCACCATGCCATTGCTCCCGAATTGTATCCGAATGGTTGGATGAACACTCCACCAACGTGACCTCGCTTCCTTGTCCAGCTAGGTCACCTAACCTTAATCCCATCGAGCCCATCTGGGATGCCACTGAGAGAGATGTTCGAGGCTCTGACCCCCTTCCATCAAATCTTTGTGAACTGTGGGAGCTTGTGCAGGGGTAGTGGATCCGTATGGCTTCCCAACGCTTCCGGTATCTTGTAGAGTCCATGCCGAGACAAATCGCCGCCGTCATCAGGGCGAAAGGTGGTGGTGCTACACCTTTAGACAGGTATCTCTAATTCAATTGCACTTGAGTGTATATCAGTAGAAGCTTTTCAGGTGAAGTAGGTTAAGTGCCTCTTCACCTATTTTACTCAAAATAAAATTGTATTGAGTATTTTTTTAAATATATTCTTTTTTGCCTTTATTCAGTTCCAAAATACTCAAAATTTTGAATAGATATTAATTCATATGGCGCGCTCAATACGGAAAAGAAATCCTTATATGTAAAACAGTGCAAGTGAAGAGCCGAAATGAGAATGCTTGGAAGTCTGCAGTTTTGTCATGGTAACAGTGACATCACCCTCCCGAATCTGTTCGCTCAAGTGAAGTGTTTCAGCTTCAGGCGCCTTACCTCTGCATCTCTCACTTTTTGAGCGTAAAGTCGTGAGAGATCATGGTGAAGCGGGTGGACTACCAGGGTACCTTGCAATCTACTTGGGCTTTTTCCTTGTGGTGCTCTGGTACATTATTTTCCTAAAAGAATTTGTTCTTTCATGCTTTGTAATTATTTGTTGAAAGCTTTAGCTGATATTTTAGGTTTGTGTACAATTTAACTGACAGGGAAAGTTTTTAGTATGCATCCTGTGGACGACATGATTTGTAATTTATTGCAAACTCCATTTAATCAGTGGAAAGATGAAGATAAAAGAGTCATTTTGCTTCAAGGACGACCGACGGTGTCACTGACAATTGTTACCAAGAAAGAAATCAAGAAGTGCGGTAAATCTAACAATATTAATGTTAAAAATTGTTGGTTTACTCAATATAAATGGATTTGTAGCACTTCTGTGTTTAATTTTTTTGGCCCTGCTTACTTTTTTATAATAAACATTCGGCATGGAATAAAGACGGATTCTCAGTTTAATTAAGTGTAACACGGTCACTTCATAAACATCGTGATTCTAGCGAACACCTGAAACGCGGATTAATGTTAAGGAATTTTGAAAAAATTCAAAACACCATTGCCGATGCCCTGAGGAAGAATGCTAGGCTTTTGAAACACATTTTAACGAAAACGTTCCTTTAAATAGTCTTGTCCTGCAGACAGTGATTGATGCAGTATTAGTCTATATTGTATTTGAGCAAACAAGAACTAGCATTCCTTGGCCATGACGAAAGCGTGGGCTCGATAAATCGTGGAAATTTTATTGAATTACTTTCATTGTTGGTATGAAGAAGTTCTTTAGAAATTGAAAATCAATATGAAAGGAGATGGGTTCCATTTCAACTCAGGCAGGGTCGTACCATCATGGTCTCAGATTTCTCTAAAAAAATTAAGGGGTGTTCCTTGACTAAAATAAGGAGACCCATATTTTTCTTTCGGCAAGAAAAAATTTTCCCTTCGAGAAAGAGGGTTTCAAATCTAGCACCGTCAAACAAGCTCTCTAGAAAACGGTTATTTTTCCTAACTTCAGCGAGTCATTGCAGCAGAGTTAAAAAAGATATCGTGTTCCTGTATTTTTTACATTGTGTGTATAACATATAATAATATATGGTGCTAATATTTGCTACACATCGTATGATTAAAATTTAAAAAAATCGTAAACTTTGTGATTTTTAAAAAAAATTGAATTTTTTAAGTTTTTTTTAAACAGGTTTGGATGGAGTTTTTTTCTATATTCGTTTTTTTTCGTTAAAGATATACAAATGTGCACTTTATTTGTAATTTTTTGTGTGTCTGTGAAACTGCTAGTTTCCGCGTTTCGGCAGCGTTAAAAACAGCCGATTTTGAAAAATCTCTAACTTTGCCAACGATTTTCTCAAAAAGGCCATTTTTTAAAATTCTGAAAATTAAATCCCTGTTTCATTATCAACAGGAGAATATCTGTGTAAATTTTCACGGACCTAAAAACGCCCGTTTCCGAGTTACACGCGTTTGAATTCGGTTTGAAAGCCTACGATTTCCCGTGTTCTAAAGGCGCCATTTTGCAAAATCTCAAGCGCAAAGTACGTACGTTATCTCTCCCCGAATCAAAGCTTTAGATATTCTTTGCTCGAATGATGGAATGAGAGCATTGAGTCAGCTGGCCCTGGTTGGATACATCCACCTCACCCTTCCCCGAGTGATGACATGCCTATAAAACTGTCGGGGGGGGTAACAAATACATAAAGAAAATTCTTGCTGCTCCACTAACAAAGTTGAGTTGCGAAAGACAGCAGCAGTTGTTTGTTTACGTATATACTTAAACATCGCATAAAAAAAGACTATGAAAGAGTAGAAAACTGTTGTGAAATAATTTTAAGAAAAAGAGTGCAGGCACGTGTACTGTAAGTTAATTTTTGATGGCTAAACACCCTTGAGTTTTTCTGGGAGTTGCTAATTGTAGGCTACTGTCAGAAGAGCAGTTGCTGTCTTGTTATAGTTGCTAAAGTTAACCTCAGTTTTTCGTAATAGTAAAATATTCGCTCAGGAGAGTTTTGTCCTCTGCGAACGGGGGAGAAGGTGCGCTCTTGACCTCGCTGCTGGGGGGTTGATAGCGCTGGTCGCTACCGAAACTCTGCTTACGTCCTCTCCAAAACGTAATGGCAATTGTCTAATCTACTAAATAAATAAAAATTAACACATACGCGTGCATGCTTATTCATAAAATGTAAATTGAGTATATTTCCTGTTCAATCAACTGATTTTACAAGTAGAATACATATACAACTTATGCACTTATAATGATGTAAAAATTTTTATCTATTTAAAACATATTCAAAGATTTCAATTTTTTTAATGAGGGGGGGGGGATTGTGTTCTTAGTGATTTCCACCTGGGCCAGGATAAACCATGCACTGCCCATGGTTTCTGTTCCCTTAGAAGATAATCCTGGATCGATGGGAGACCAGCGGAGTTTTGACACCCCCCCCCTTTCCTCTCACGTAGTGGTGAGGTGTCTCAAAGCTAGGTAGCTTTCAAAAATGTTTCAACTTAGTTGGCTGGTAACAAGAGAGGGATTCCATTTCAACTCTGGCAGGGTCGTACCATCACGGTCTCAGATTTCTCTAAAAAAATTAAGGTGTTTCTTGATTAAAATAAGGAGACCCATATCTTTTCTTTCGGCAAGAAAAAAATTTCCCTTTGAGACAGAGGTTTTCAAATCTTCCACCGTCAAACAAGCTCTCTAAAAAACGGTTATTTTTCCTAACTTCAGCGAGTCATTGCAGCAGAATTAAAGATATTTTGATCTGGTATTTTTTATTACATTGTGTGTATAACGTATAATAATACGTGATGCTAATCTTTTTTACACATTGTATGATTAAAATTTTAAAAAATCGTAAACTTCGATTTTTAAAAAAAATTGAAATTTTTAAGATTTTTTTTAACTGGTTCAAATGGAGTTTTTTTTTCTATACTCGTTTTTTTGTTAAAGACATACAAATGTGCACTTTATTTGCAATTTTTTATGTGTCTGTGAAACTGCTAGTTTCCGCAGCGTTAAAAACAGCCGATTTTGAAAAATCTCCAACTTTGCCAACGATTTTCTCAAAAAAGCCCCTTTTTAAAATTCAGAAAATTAAATCCCTGTTTTATTATCAACAGGAGAATATCTGTGTAAATTTTCCCGGACCTAAAACCGCCCGTTTCTGAGTTAGACGCGTTTGAATTTGATTTGAAAACCTACGATTTCTCCGTGTTCTAAAGGCGCCATTTTGGAAAAATCTAAGGCGCAAAGTACGTATTCTCTTACTCGAATGAGAGTGTTGGATCCGTCCATCTGACCCTACCCTGAGCGATAACATGCCTAAAAAACGGTCTTGGAAAAAAAAATATCAAATCTATATATATAGAGAATTGAATGTATGTCAATTTAGAACCATCAAACTTGGTATACTATCTCATGGTACCCTAACTTAGACCGTAGACGGTTTTGGAAGGGGGAGCCCGGGTCAAAGGGCCCCACGCAAAATTTCCGTAAAATCTAGTTTTCAATTTAGAACCATCAAATTTGGTATACTTTTTCTTGGCACCCTAACTTTGACTAGACGGTTTTGGGAAGGGGTCGGAACCTGGGGTCAAGCCCCCACCCCTACAAAATTTTCGTAAAATATTTTACAAAGTTAGGGTGCCAAGAAAAAGTATACCAAATTTGATGGTTCTAAATTGAAAACCAGATTTTACGGAAATTTTGCGTGGGGCCCTTTGACCACGGGCTCCCACACACGCAGGGCTCTACCCCCCTTCCAAAAACCATCTACGGTCTCAGTTAGGGCACTATAGTTTACAAGTATATTTTACGGAAATTTTGTGTGGGGGCCCTTTGACCCAGGGCTCCGACCCCTTCCAAAAACAGTCTGCGGTCTAAGATTTGTATGTCTTTTCCAAATTTGGTGGTTCTAAATTGAAAACTAGATTTTATGGAAGTTTTGTGTGGAGCCCCATTGACCCCGGGCTCCAACCCCTTCCAAAAACCGTCTACGGTTTAAGTTAGGGTACCATGAGATAGTATACCAAGTTTGGTGGTTCTAAATTGAAAACTGTAAATTTGTTTAGCAGACATACATTCAATTCTATATATATAGATTTGTTTTGTTTTTTCCAAGACCGTTTTTTAGGCATGTTATCGCCCAGGGTAGGGTCAGGTGGACGGATCCAACGCTCTCACATTCGGGTAAGAGAGTGCGTACTTTGCGCCTGAGATTTTTCCAAAATTGCGCCTTTAGAACACGGAGATATCGTAGGTTTTCAAATCAAATTCAAACGTTTTTAACTCGGAAACGGACGTTTTTAGGTCCGTGAAAATTTACACAGATATTCTCCTGTTGATAATAAAACAGGGATTTAATTTTCAGAATTTAAAAAAATAGGGCTTTTTTGAGAAAATCGTTGGCAAAGTTGGAGATTTTTCAAAATCGGCTGTTTTTAACGCTGCAGAAACTAGCAGTTTCACAGACACATAAAAAATTGCAAATAAAGTGCACATTTGTATGTCTTTAACAAAAAAACGAGTACAGAAAACAAAAACTCCATTTGAACCAGTTAAAAAATCTTAAAAATTTCAATTTTTTTTAAATCAAAGTTTACGATTTTTTAAAAATTTTAATCATACGATGTGTAAAAAATATTAGCATCAAATATTATACATTATACACACAATGTAATAAAAAATACCAGAGCAAAAGATCTTTTTTAATTCTGCTGCAATGACTCGCTGAAGTTAGGAAAAATAACCGTTTTTTAGAGAGCTTGTTTGACGGTGGAAGATTTGAAACCCTCTGTCTCGAAGGGAAAATTTTTCTTGCCGAAAGAAAAGATATGGGTCCCCTTATTTTAATCAAGGAACACCCCCTTAATTTTTTTAGAGAAATATCAGACCGTGATGGTACGACCCTGCCAGAATTGAAATGGAATCCCTCTCTTATTACCAGCCAACTAAGTTGAAACATTTTTGAAAGCTACCTAGCTTTGAGACACCTCACCACCACGTGAGAGGAGGGGGGGGGTGTCAAAACTCCGCTGGTCTATCGATCCAGGATTATCTTCTAAGGGAGCAGAAGACATGGGCAGTGCATGGTTTATCGTGGCCCAGGTGGAGATCACTACGAACACACTCCCTCCCCCTCCCTCTTTAAAAAAAATTGAAATCTTTGAATATGTTTTAAATAGATAAAAATCTTTACACCATTATAAGCGCATTAGTTGTATATGAATTTTACTTGTAAAATCAGCTGATTGAACAGGAAATATACTCAACTTACATTTTATGAATAAGCATGCACGCGTATGTGTTAATTGTTATTTATTTAGTAGATTAGACAATTGCCATTACGTTTTGGAGTGGAGGTAAGCAGAGATTCGGTAGCGACCAGCGCTATCAACCCAGCAGCGAGGTCAAGAGCATTGCACCTTCTCCCCCGTTCGCAGAGGACAAAACTCTCCTGAGCGAATATTTTACTATTACGAAAAACTGAGAAGTTAATTTTAGTAACTGCTCTTCTGACAGTAGCCTACAATTAGCAACTCCCAGAAAAACTCGAGGGTGTTTAGCCATCGAAAATTAACTTACAGTACACGTGCCTGCACTCTTTTTCTTAAAATTGTTTCACAATAGTTTTCTACTCTTTCATAGTCTTTTCTTATGCGATGTTTAAGTATATACGTAAACAAACAAACAAACAAACAAACAAACAACTGCTGCTGTCTTTCGCAACTCAACTTTGTTAGTGGAGCAGCAAGAATTTTCTTTATGTATTTGTTACCCCCCCCCCCGACAGTTTTATAGGCATGTCATCACTCGGGGAAGGGTGAGGTGGATGTATCCAACCAGGGCCAGCTGACCCAATGCTCTCATTCCATCATTCGGGCAAAGAGATAACGTACGTACTTTGCGCTTGAGATTTTGCAAAATGGCGCCTTTAGAACACGGGAAATCGTAGGCTTTCAAACCGAATTCAAACGCGTCCAACTCGGAAACAAGCGTTTTTAGGTCCGTGAAAATTTACACAGATATTCTCCTGTTGATAATGAAACAGGGATTTAATTTTCAGAATTTTAAAAATGGCCTTTTTGAGAAAATCGTTGGCAAAGTTAGAGATTTTTCAAAATCGGATGTTTTTAACGCTGCCGAAACGCGGAAACTAGCAGTTTCACAGACACACAAAAAATTACAAATAAAGTGCACATTTGTATGTCTTTAACGAAAAAAACGAATATAGAAAAAACTCCATCCAAACCTGTTTAAAAAAAACTTAAAAAATTCAATTTTTTTTAAAAATCACAAAGTTTACGATTTTTTTAAATTTTAATCATACGATGTGTAGCAAATATTAGCACCATATATTATTATATGTTATACACACAATGTAAAAAATACAAGAACACGATATCTTTTTTAACTCTGCTGCAATGACTCGCTGAAGTTAGGAAAAATAACCGTTTTCTAGAGAGCTTGTTTGACGGTGCAAGATTTGAAACCCTCTATCTCGAAGGGAAAATTTTTTCCTGCCGAAAGAAAAAATATGGGTCTCCTTATTTTAGTCAAGGAACACCCCTTAATTTTTTTAGAGAAATCTGAGACCATGATGGTACGACCCTGCCTGAGTTGAAATGGAACCCATCAGGATAAAAAACTTATTCAAAATGAATTAATTGAATGTATTTCTAAATATATAAAGGATCACATCAAAAATTAAATAATTTTTTATTGTTGATTCGGAAGGTATATTGGTTGAGGGATTTTTGGTTTTTCATGATGTGAGTGAAGATAGAACATCAGGAGCTTTATACAAAATGCTAGACAAAATTTTGGGACTGTCTGATTACCAACACAAATAAATAGGACAATTTTACGATGGGGCAAGTACAATGTCTGGACACTTAAATGGGCTACAGAAAAAAGTTAAGGATAAAGCTTCTCCTGCTGTTTTTGTTCGTTGCTTAGTTCATTGTTTGAATATTGTATTACACCAGAGTTTTTCTAAAATTTCTATACTTTTTGCAAGCCTCAGTGAAATTGCTTCGTTTGTTCACCATTTTGCGAAGCGGTTTTATACACTTATATCAACAACCGCAAGACGCAGACCAACCATAACAGAAACTCTATGGTCCTCCACCTCTAAATTAGTAAGTGTAGTTGTTGAAGATTGGGATAAATTGAAGGAAGTGTTCGGATTTCTGACGAATAGCAAACAATCAGTCAAAAAATAAATTCATCTTGACAAGTGGTTTTTGAACGATATGAACACTTTCGAATTTACAGTTTTGGCTCCACCGATCTATTTTTCGAAATTTTGAAGAAAAAATAACTAAGCATAAACTACTGTGTAACTCAAATTTTAAAGGAAAAAAAAACCAGTGAGATTTTGAGCCATAAGAGGAACGATGAGTTATTTTGAAACACAGTTTGGAAGAGCTAGCAAATCACAGAAATAAGCACGGGAATATGCTGCTCTTACACAGGAAACAATTTTTCAAAATTATAAGCAAATGTATTTTGAAATTTTGGACCACATTCCTATGGAAATGGATATAAGATTTCAAGACTGTAAGCAACTTCAATTTGTCCGACTTGCTGACACAATCAAATTCGAATAATTTAATGCATGCTTTCCCTCTCGCGTTCTTGAAAATCTACATTTTTACGGAAACATTTACTGAACACCAGCACCTTAATTAAAAATGAACTGAGTCTTGTATATGCCGATGAAAAATTAAGGAATATATTGACTCAAGAACTCAGTGTTTCACGGAGACAGACATTTTTACAGAAGATTATAAATTGGTTTTCCTCATTTTAACAATTCCATCTACAAGTGTGCCAGTGGAAAGAAGTTTTCTTAAAATAATACAAACTTGCTCAAGAAACACTAATTCCCAAGATAGACTTGCTTCTTTGGCAAACATTTCTATTCAGGAAGACATTTTATTGATGCTCACAAAGAAACAACCATCTTATGATGACATAATCAAAAAATTTGCAGCTTTAAAAGGAAGAAAAATTGATTTAATATAGAAAAAATAGGTAAGCCCTCATTAAGGGATTTTCATTGTAGACAGTAGATATCTTTTTATACTGCTCTTGTACCTCTTCACTTATTTTTCCAACCACGAGCCGCCACTGGTGTATATATATAACCTACAAAGCAGAAACTGTAACAAATTTTTTTTTAACAATGACAAAAAATAAAAAAAACTCAAAAACCAACAGGCAAAGAGAATAAAAAAAATAATAAATAACAAAACCTGAATGCAGAAAGTGTCAAAAATGTCAAGCCTTGGCTTTATCAAGGACCAGCAAAACTCTGCATTTTCTCACTACCACAAAGACCTAGTTGAAAATGGGTTTCTGCAAAGTCATAGATGCAAGTATAAGCCCCCCATTTTTTTTAATTTTACATAACCACCCTCAAAGGTGCGGAAATTAAATAATTAAGCAAAAGTTTTTGCATACATCTATCACTTTCCTGACCCAACCCATACTTGTCATCTCCCACAAAAACCAGAAAAACATTGTCAAAGAGCTCACAAAAATTGTGAGAAGGCTTAGAACTTTAGACCCAGAAAACTAGGCAAAACCTGCAATTAATAAAAATATATCAACTGAGCAACACCCAGAAAACTACAGGTTTGACACATGGTAAGCAACCTTACCGCCCAAATGAAGTTCCAAATGGGAACCAAAAAATAAAAAGCACTTAAAAAGTGTCATACCCTGGGGAAAAAAGCACTTCCAAATAAAAGTAAAAGAATAAAAACTGAGACCATGATAGCAAATAGAAACGTTTCCCACGAAAAAACTGAATGCCAGAAGACAAAAACACATAATATAATGCATTGGAAAAAGTACTTATAGTTAAAAATAAAAGTTGCAATATTTACATAGTACTCTAGGAATGCTTTAAGATTACAACAACTGAAAATTATTCCGTCCCACTCAGATAGTCGACGAACATCACGAGGTCGAGAGACCAGCTAACAGTCCTAAAAAGGAGCACAAAAACGAGCTCATGGCCAAAATAAATGAAAGAAAATTCTTAAATAATTAGAATACAAGCTGCACCAATGCCAAACAAGAAAACTAATAATTTTTAAGCATTTAACGAAAACAATAAGAATAATAGAAAGAGCCTGCAAATGAACAAATGAAAGAGCCCACTCACAATGCTGCGACCTCTAAACTCCACAGACGCAAAATGGCTGACCATAAGATAGCAGCCAAGGAGAAGGAGAAAGCCAGATGACTGTCCAGCCCCAAAATACGCTGCACACGAAATTCCTCAAATCATAAGTACAAAACCAAGAATGAAGACCTGTTTGTCCAGTAAGAGAAGAATTTCTGCATTCAGGTTTTGTTATTTATTATTTTCATTCTCTTTGCCTGTTGGTTTTTGAGTTTTATTTTTATTTTTTGTCATTGTTAAAAAAATTCTGTTACAGTTTCTGCTTTGTAGGTTGTTAGTTCTGAGAATTCATCACTGCTGCGCTTCCATGTCATGCATGATCTTCAGAACATAAGTTCAAAAAATTTTTTTTTTAATTTCGGTCTTCAACTCGCTTTTAGTTTTAGGTATATATATATATATATATCCAGCAGTGGATTGATAATGGTTGACAATGATGATGATGTTATATAATCATTGTCAACGATTATCAATCCACTGCTGGACGAAGGTCTCCCCATGTTACTTCCACAACGGTCTGTCTTGTGCCAGTCTCTTAAATGTTACTCCTGCATACTTTCGAATTTCATCCGCCCATCTCCCATGTGGTCTTCTTCTGGGTCTTTTCCTGTCCTTTGAAATCTAGTCTAAAATTTCAGCTGTCCATCGATGGTCTGTTCTTCTGGCAATATGTCCAGCCCATTGTCATTTCAGGGATTTTACTCTGGTCATGATGTCTTCCACTCTTGTCATTTTTCTGAACCGTGAGTTCCTCTTCTTACCTCTCCTGGTTACACCAAGTATGCACCTCTCCATGCATCTTTAAGTTGTCTGCAGTCTTTGTATGTCTCTTTTAGTTAAGGTCCAAGTCTCTGCACCATACGTAAGCACTGGAAGGATGCATTGATCAAACACTTTTCTTTTAAGACATAATGGCATATTGTTCTTGAAAATTATACTGTTTCTTCCAAATTCTCTCCAGGCAAGTTTTGTACGCCGATTAATTTCTTCATCAATGTGACCCTCACTTGATATCTGCTGTCCAAGATAAACGTACGTGTCTGTTATCTCCAGCTTTTCTCCATCAACCGATAAATCTTCATTTCTTGTAAAAGCATTGACCATCACTTTTGTCTTCTGAAAGTTCATTTTTAATCCCACTTCTTTACTCTTGTCAGCAAGTTCCTGGATCATACTCTGCAGCTCTGATGGGGTAGTTGCAAAAATGACTATGTCATCAGCAAAACGAAGGTGGGTTAGATAATCTCCATTAATCTTTATCCCTTTGTTTTCCCAGTTCAGTGATTGAAAGACATTTTCCAATGTGGCATTAAAGAGTTTGGGAGATATAGTGTCACCTTGTCTCAATCCCTTTCCTATCTTTAATGGGTGCTGTATTCTCAAATAGCCGAATCTTTGCACTAGCATTTTCATAGATGTTATGAATAATATTAATGTATGCATCTTCAATACCGCAGAATTTCAAAGCCATTGTAACTGCTAATGGTTTCACCGAATCAAAGGCCTTTTCATAGTTAATAAAAGCCAAGCATAATGGAAGTTCATATTCCCTCGCTCTTTCAATTAGTTCTCTCAGTTCGTGGACGTGATCTATTGTGCTGTAGCCACTCCTGAATCCAGCTTGCTCTCTCGGTTGAGCCATGTTCATTGTCACCTTCAAGCGGCGTGAAAGAACTTTAGTGAAGATTTTGTAAACCACTGATAGGAGGCTGATAGGTCTGTAGTTCCTGAGATCCTCAATGTCACCTTTTTTATGTAGCAGGATCATTGTAGCATTGTTCCAGTAACAATGCTAGAATGATCCTGTTACATAAAAAGGGACAATGCTACAATGATCCTGCTACATAAAAAAGGAACAGTGCTATAATGATCCTGCTACATAAAAAAGGTGACATTGAGGATCTCAGGAACTACAGACCCATCAGCCTCCTATCAGTGGTTTATAAAATCTTCACTAAAGTTCTTTCACACCGCTTGAAGGTGACAATTAACATGGCTCAACCGAGAGAACAAGCTGGATTCAGAAGTGGCTACAGCACTACAGATCATGTCCATGTACTGAGAGAACTAATTGAAAGAGTGAGGGAATATGAACTTCCATTATGCATGGCTTTTATTGACTATGAAAAGGCCTTTGATTCGGTGAAACCATCAGCAGTTACAATGGCTTTGAAATCCTGTGGTATTGAAGATGCATACATTATTAATATTATTCATAACATCTATGAAAGTGCAAGTGCAAAGTTTCGGCTATTTGAGAATACAGCACCTGTAAAGATTGGAAAGGGAGTGAGACAAGGTGACACTATATCTCCCAAACTCTTTAATGCCACATTGGAAAATGCCTTTCAATCATTGAAATGGGAAAACAAAGGGATAAAGATTAATGGAGATTATCTAACTTACCTTTGTTTTGCTGATGATGTAGTCATTTTTGCAACTACCCCATGAGAGCTGCAGAGTGTGGTCCAGGAACTTGCTGACAAGAGTAAAGAAGTGGGATTAAAAATGAACTTTCAGAAGACAGAAGTGATGTACAATGCTTTTACAAGAAATGAAGTTTTATCGATTGTTGGGGGAAAGCTGGAGATAACCAATACCTACATTTATCTTGGAGAGCATTTGGAAGAAACAGTATAATTTTCAAGAGCAATATGCCATTATGTCTTAAAAGAAAAGTGTTTGATCAATGCATCCTTCCAGTGCTTACATATGGTGCAGATACGTAGATCTTAACTAAAAGAGACATACAAAGACTGCAGACAGCCGCCCCGGTGGCGCAGTGGTCTAAGCGATGGCCTCTGATCATTCGTCCGAACAGGGTCCGGGTTCGAATCCCAGTGATTCATGGATGTTGTACTTGTCTTACGGCACTGGTTCTCTCCCTTCCCTGGAACCAGTGATCCTAAATTAGGGACGGGCGACTGCTTATAGCCCATTGAGTTGCTCAAGGTGGTCGTTAAACCTCCAATCAAAAAAAAAAAAAAAAAAAAGACTGCAGACAACTCAAAGAGCATGGAGAGATGCATGCTTGGTGTAACCAGGAGAGATAAGAAGAGGAACTCGTGGATCAGAAAAATGACCAGAGTAAAATCCCTGAAATGACAATGGGCTTGGACATATTGCCAGAAGAACAAACCATCAAAGGACAGCTGAAATTTTAGACTGGATTCCAAGGGACAGGAAAAGACCCAGAAGACCGCATGGGAGATGGGCGGATGAAATTTGAAAGTATGCGGGAGTACATGGAAGAGACTGGCACGAGACAGACCGTTGTGGAAGAAACTTGGGGAGACCTTCGTCCAGCAGTGAATTGATAATGGTTGACGATGATGATATATATATACGCATATACGTACATATGGGATGTAAGGTCAGGTGATGCATAACATCACAGCCTCTCCTTGACAAACTTCAACCCCACCTTCTCGTGGTGCATCCTGTTCCCACTAAAGGGGCTCTGACGACCGCCAATAGCGGTATAACTATACCATCGGAATTAGAGTAAATGCTATCCCACACTCACCAACCCGCTTGGCCAGCGTGGTGAGTTATGGCCAAACCCCTCCAAAATGATTCCACAACTCAAATCTTGGCCCTCAGTCTCCGGCAGCTGGAATGTACCTGGCCAAGGCAGCGGCCAGTGTGACATGAAGGCAGAGGGTGCTAAGAATCTCCGGAGGACCGGACTAGGCTGCCATCTGATGCTGACCTTGGCTACATATAATGGACGCTCCCTATCTTCAGATTCAAGGCTTCTTGAATTGGAAGAGGAACTACAAAGGATCAAGTGGGACATCGTCGGGCTAAGTGAGGTAAGGAGAAGATCTCATTGAACTGAAAAGTGGACATATCTTCTACTATCGTGGGACAGATACTGGCAGAACTAGTGGTGTTGGATTTATAATAAACAAGAAACTGAAGGATAAAGTTGTTGAAGTTGAAAGTTCCTCTGACAGAGCTGCACGACTCGTTATCCAACTCTCGAAAAGATACCAGGCTCAGATTATTCAAACTTAAGCACCCACCACAAGTCATCCTGAAAAAGAAATTGAAGAATTTTATGAGGAAATTCATCATCTAAATAATAAAGGTAAGCAGCACTTAAAGATAATTATGGGAGATTTCAATGCAAAAATAGGGCAAGGGCAACAGAATGAAACTTCAGTAGGTAAATTCGGTCACGGCAACAGAAACCAGCATGGAAATACTCTCGTTGAGTATGCAGAGGCAGAAGGGTTTTTCATCTTGAACTCCTTTTTCAAGAAAAAGCCACACAGGAAATGGACATGGAGACATCCAAATGGGACGACAAGTGAAATTGATTTTATTATGTGTAACAAAAAATTCGTCATAGAAAACTGCAGTGTGCTAAACAAGTTCAACACAGGTAGTGACCATAGATTGGTGAGATGTAAGATGCATCTCAACACTAAACTCGAACGTGGCAAGCTCATAAGACAAACAAAATCTATTGACATAACCAACCTTAAAAAACACCATACTACCTTCAAGTTGGAACTGAAGAACAGATTCTCTGCATTAGGAGGCCTAACATCGGAAGACGTGGATATTTCTGAAGTTAACAGAAAAATAACCAAAGCTCTAATGGAAACAGCAACAAAATTAGCTGGGTCTAAGAACAAGTTGCATGTGAACAAATTATCAGGAAAAACCAAAATGTTGATGCAAAAAAGAAGAGAGATGAGGACAACTAAAGATCATGTGACTTCCAAAGTCGAATATATAGAACTATGCAAGACAGTAAGTAAAAATATCACTGAAGACGTAAGAAAATTCAACTGTGAACTAGTGAGGAAAACAATTGAAAACAACCAAAGCCTAAAGATAGCAAAGGGACATCTCAGTAAGGGAAGAAAACAGATTATGGCACTGAGAAAAGATGGTTCTGTAACAAGAAATAGAGGTGAAATTTTGACAAGAGTGAAAGATTTCTACTCCAAATTATATTAAAGGGATGATACATGTACTCCAGACATCATGAAAGGTACCAGTACTAGAGTTCCTCCAGTCCTCCCAGCAGAAGTTGCACATGCAATCAAGAACATGAAGCGGGGAAAAGCTCCAGGAGAAGATGGAATTACTGTAGACATCATACAAGAAGCAAGTGGAAAAATCGAAACGGTACTCGCCCAAATTTTCACTCGATGCCCTAATGAAGGGAAGATTCCTGAGGATTGGAACACCGCTACAATGATCCTGCTACATAAAAAAGGTGACATTGAGGATCTCGGGAACTACAGACCTATCATCCTCCTATCAGTGGTTTATAAAATCTTCACTTAAGTTCTTTCACACCGCTTGAAGGTAACACTGGACATGGTTCAACCGAGAGAACAAGCTCGATTCAGGAGTGGCTACAGCACAATAGATCATATCCACGTACCGAGAGAACTAATTGAAAGAGCGAGGGAATATGAACTTCCATTGTGCATGGCTTTTATCGATTATGAAAAAGCCTTTGATTTGGTGAAACCATCAGCAGTTACAATGGCTCTGAAATCCTGCGGTATTGAAGATGCATACATTAATATTATTAATAACTAAAGAGATGTACAAAGGCTGCAGACAACTCAAAGATGCATGGAGAGGTGCATGCTTGGTGTAACCAGGAGAGATAAGAAGAGGAACTCGTGGATCCGAAAAATGACAAGAGTGGAAGACATCACGATCAGAGTTAAATCCCTGAAATGGCAATGGGCTGGACATACTGCCAGAAGGACAGATCATCGATGGACAGCCGAAATTTTAGATTGGATTCCAAGGGACAGGAAAAGACCCAGAAGAAGACCACATGGAGATGGGTGGATGAAATTCGAAAGTATGCAGGAGTGACGTGGAGGAGAGAGGCATAAGACAGACCGTTATGGAGGAAACTTGGGGAGACCTTCGTCCAGCAGTGGATTGATAATGGTTGACGATTATGATGATGATACTTACATACACATCAATATGTCGCTTTAAATTCATACACAGACCACCCTTGAGGGGAGGATTCAGACCCAAGGACTCCCCCTTTGGCTATGCCTCTGCTCAGGGGTTGACAAATCCAAAACGCTTAGCAATTTTTTTGCAATGAAAAATCTGAATTCCTACTATCTCTTTAACACAGCAACAATTACAGTATACGGATTGTTTTCCGTCGGTGTCTTTTGCTGACTAAATACCATACAACAGAGCTGCCAAGTGTCCCGGTTTAGAAATTCGATTTTTCTTGAAAAACCCCGGTTTTGTGGTTTTGTTATGCTTTTTTCTTTTATTTATTTTTCTCCTATTAATGATATCAGCGATAATTTTTCTCCAGTGTAAATGCTGGCTGTGATAGTCAGTAGTGAATGGAGACAAATGTTTTATTGTTAATCCAACCCTTGAAGCACCAAGGTAGTGAGCCCCGCTATGGTAGCAAGACAGTCAATGGCTTGGAAAGTTGAAGTACTGGTTCATGACGTCCCATCCACAGCACTTGTGTGGTGCCTTGCGCAAGGATGGGAATTCTGTGCCAGTGTGCACCAAAGCAAAAATCTTGCTACAAAAGGCAGATTTTGCGCCAGAACCGCAGTGACCCGTCGTCATCTTCAGGACTTCATCACAGTAAATTCTCCGTGCACACCGTTCCATTTGATGCTGAGTAAGACCATGCTGTTAAAAGAAAGATTAAGAGAATCCAAGTACTACGGATTTTACGTAGTTATCGAAATCGCCAGTTCGCTACTGACTACAGGAAACTATTAGTATGCTATGGAAATCGAAAATCTCTATAAAATAGCTTTATTAAACATCTGTGTAAAGTTGATTCTCGGCCACCCCGGTGGCGCAGTGGTCTAAGCGATGGCCTCTGATCATTCGTCCGAACGGGGTCCGGGTTCGAATCCCGGTGAGGCATGGATGTTGTGTTTGTCTTACGGCACTGGCTCTCTCTCTTCCCTGGAACCAGTGACCCTAAATTAGGGACGGGCGACTGCTTATAGCCCATTGAGTTGCTCACGGTGGTCGTTAAACCTCCAATCAAAAAAAAAAAAAAAAAGTTGATTTTCGTATTTACAAGATGTTAAGATTGAAAAAAAGTCGGTGAATCTCGCAAATGTTCGTAATCACACCGAAAATGACTGCTGTAGCAGGCTATGAGAATATCACTTCGTTTTCTGTTTCCGCATATTAAATTTTTCTGACCAAGTTTCCTTTTTTCTCTGCCTGATTATATTTTTATTTTTTGACATTCTCTCTCTCTCAGAGAGAGAGAGATCACATTCCGCGGTGATATCTTCGGTAATAGTGAAAAGGAGAGACTTCATAGTGTTTACGAATTTTTTCCAATGAAATACATGTTTCTCTATTTCTAATACATACTTTAAAACAAATCAATAGAGAGCAATCATTTTCACCCCTTTTATTAAATGAAATTAAAGTTCTAGGTTGGTATTTAATTTGTCCGTGGTAGAATCCGCCCCGTTGCCGTGCCCCATAAAAAAAAAAAAATCACTGCAGAGTGAGCAACACAGTAAAAATTTTTGTACATTTAATTTCCCATAAAATTAGTGTTTTTCAATTTCTTAGTCACTTCTCAGTCATACAGGAAATTCTTCCTTGGATTTGCAGAATTCCACTTTTTCTGTCATCCTCTGGATAATTCTCAATATCGATGCAAAACTGAAGAGAAGCTGGTTTTTCTTTGGTGGGAGGGGGAAGGGGGTGTTCTTAGACCTGCGATTATATAGATTTTATTAGGTGTAAATACGTGCACTGCTGAACGCATGTTGTCCCGGTTTTTTATTTTTAAAAGTTGGCAGGTCTGCCGTACAAGCAGAATAATGAAGACGCCAGCATAAATTTTTGGTATGACTGCCAGCAGTTATGCACGCTGCAGCAATCTTGACAGTAATGGTTTAGGCTGAAGTTTTGCAGTGCAATCCAAGAAAGATGATGCTCTGTTTTGGAGTGTGCACCAGAATGTTCTTAATCATGGCATTCATATTTCATGGGGTGGTTATTATTGTATTTATTCATTAGTATCATTACTGATGTGGTACTCCAGAAAACAAAGCTGCATTTTTTTTGCAATGAAAACCTCTTTTGAAGTGCAACTATTAAAACGCGTATGTAATATGTTTCCTGGCTTAAATTGCACGTTTTGCCCTAAACTGTTTGAACAATGAGTAAAAAATAAGTCAATTTGGACTGTTAAAGGTCACAATTCTGAACGTGTCATTTTTGTTTAGATTGATTGTGATTTTCTCCTCGTATCTCTAGAAAAAATGTGATGGCTCCTAAAGAATGGAGGCGGTGCCTAAAAACTTTGGGTTTCTGCTGTCTACTGTTTCTGCTATAGGCCAAACTGTATCAAGTTTAGACAAAAATTTTCTAGCATTGAAGGAACAAGTGCAAAACTACAGATGCATGTCAAGAACTTTTTCATTGCTCCTCATATTTGCTAAACTGTCCTAGTTAGTTTATTTTGAAAAAGCCAGTTTTCAAATTCCGAAAGGTTTTAAATTAGTTAGCATGTTTTTCCTCTCCAAATGCTTTGGAGATTTCTACAAGTCATTTTTTTCTTTACAAATTTGTCATCAGACAAACATTTTTTGTGCTTTTGCAGTCTCAGAGTTCACAAGAAACGATGTTAGGAGAATCTTTGTTTGATGTGATGCTGATTTAATGAAACACTGTTTCCGAGCACTAACCTTTTTTTTTTTTTTCCCCAAGATCTGCTACTACTGCAGCAAGCGCCTGTCTAACATACTGCATTGGTCCAGAGATTTACTTCGGATTGGTGGGGTTTATCAGGGTCGTTTCCTCAGAAAAGTAAAATGAACGTACACCTAACTCTTATTATTTCAGTTTCTATTTAGATTATCTGCCATATATATATATCATCATCATCGTCAACCATTATCAATCCACTGCTGGACGAAGGTCTCCCCAAGTTTCCACCACAATGGTCTGTCTTGTGCCAGTCTCCTCCATGTCACTCCCGCATACTTTCGAATTTCATCCACCCATCTTCCATGTGGTCTTCTTCTGGATCTTTTTCTGTCCCTTGGAATCCAATCTAAAATTTCGGCTGTCCATCGATGGTCTGTCCTTCTGGCAATATGTCCAGCCCGTTGCCATTTCAGGGATTTAACTCTGATCATGATGTCTTCCGCTCTTGTCATTTTTCAGATCCACAAGTTCCTCTTCTTATCTCTCCTGGTTACACCAAGCATGCACCTCTCCATGCATCTTTGAGTTGTCTGCAGCTTTTGTATGTCTCTTTTAGCTAAGGTCCACGTCTCTGCACCATACGTAAGCACTGGAAGGATGCATTGATCAAACACTTTTCTTTTAAGACATAATGGCATATTGCTCTTGAAAATTATGCTGTTTCTTCTAAAAGCTCTCCAGGCAAGTTTTGTACGCCGATTAATTTCTTCATCAATGTGACCCTCACTTGATATCTGCTGTCCAAGATAAACGTACGTGTCTGTTATCTCCAGCTTTTCTCCATCAATCGATAAGTCTTCATTTCTTGTAAAAGCATTGACCATCACTTTTGTCTTCTGAAAGTTCATTTTTAATCCCACTTCTTTACTCTTGTCAGCAAGTTCCTGGATCATACTCTGCAGCTCTGATGGGGTAGTTGCAAAAATGACTATGTCATCAGCAAAACGACGGTGGGTTAGATAATCTCCATTAATCTTTATCCCTTTGTTTTCCCAGTTCAGTGATTGAAAGACATTTTCCAATGTGGCATTAAAGAGCTTCGGAGATATGGTGTCATCTTGTCTCACTCCTTTTCCAATTTTTATGTGTGTTGTATTTTCAAACAGCCGAATCTTTGCACTTGCATTTTCATAGATGTTATTAATAATACTAATATATGCATCTCCAATACCGCAGGATTTCAGAGCCATTGTAACTACTGATGGTTTCACCGAATCAAGGGCTTTTTCACAATCGATAAAAGCCATGCACAATGGAAGTTCATATTCCCTCGCTCTTCCAATTAGTTCTTTTAGTACATGGATATGATCTATTGTGCTGTAGCCACTCCTGAATCCAGCTTGTTCTCTCAGTTGAGTCATGTCCAGTGTTACCTTCAAGCGGTGTGAAAGAACTTTAGTGAAGATTTTATAAACCACTGATAGGAGGCTGGTAGGTCTGTTGTTCCTGAAATCCTCAATGTCACTTTTTTTATGTAGCAAGATCATTGTAGCATTGTTCCAATCCTCAGGAATCTTCCCTTCATTAAGGCATCGAGTGAAAATTTGGGCGCGTACTGTTTCGATTTCTCCACTTGCTTCTTGTATGATGTCTACAGTAATTCCATCTTCTCCTGGAGCTTTTCCCCACTTCATGTTCTTGATTGCATGTGCAACTTCTCCTGGGATTCACAATCGATAAAAGCCATGCACAATGGAAGTTCATATTCCCTCACTCTTCCAATTAGTTCTTTTAGTACATGGATATGATCTATTGTGCTGTAGCCACTCTTGAATCCAGCTTGTTCTCTCGGTTGAGTCATGTCCAGTGTTACCTTCAAGCGGTGTGAAAGAACTTTAGTGAAGATTTTATAAACCACTGATAGGAGGCTGATAGGTCTGTTGTTCCTGAAATCCTCAATGTCACTTTTTTTATGTAGCAAGATCATTGTAGCGTTGTTCCAATCCTCAGGAATCTTTCCTTCATTAAGGCATCGAGTGAAAATTTGGGCGAGTACTGTTTCAATTTCTCCACTTGCTTCTTGTATGATGTCTACAGTAATTCCATCTTCTCCTGGAGCTTTTCCCCACTTCATGTTCTTGATTGCATGTGCAACTTCTGCTGGGAGGACTGGAAGAACTCTGGTGCCTTTCATGATGTCTGGAGTACATGTATCATCCCTTTCATATAATTTGGAGTAGAAATCTTTCACTCTTGTCAAAATTTCGCCTCTATTTCTTGTTACAGAACCATCTTCTTTTCTCAGTGCCATAATCTGTTTTCTTCCCTTACTCCGATGTCCCTTTGCTATCTTTAGGCTTTGGTTGTTTTTAATTGCTTTCCTCACTAGTTCATAGTTGAATTTCCTTACGTCTTCAGTGATACTTTTTTGTACTGTCTTGCATAGCTCTATATATTCCACTTTGGAAGTCCCATCTTCTTTAGTTGTCCTCATCTCTCTTCTCTTTTGCATCAATATTTTGGTTTTTCCTGATAATTTGTTCACATGCAACTTGTTCTTAGACCCAGCTAATTTTGTTGCTGTTTCCATAAAGGCCTTGGTTACTTTTCTGTTAACTTCAGAAATATCCACTTCTTCCGATGTTAGGCCTTCTAAAGCCGAGAATCTGTTCTTCAGTTCCAACTTGAACTTGAAGGTATATATATATATATATATTTATTTTTTTTATTGTCTTTTATTATATTAGTAACTGGCAGATCATTGAAGGTACATGAAAAAGTTTTAAGACTCCATAAAGTCTCAAACTTTTTGAATTTATTTTGCTTGCAGCGTCTGTCCAACATACTGCATTGGTCCAGAGATTTACTTCGGATTGGTGGGTTTTTTCCCATCATGGCACTAGGCAGGAAGTGTTTGTGCTGTTTTTGTGTCTTGTAGTTGGGCAGGAAGTAACTGGCAGATCATTGAAGGTGTGCCCGTCCCAGCTCAGTTTAATGGTTTGATCTTGCTAAAATAGCTACCTACTGACACACACAATGATAATTTGGTTTTAGGAAGTCCTTGAAAAGTGCTTGAATTTATTTTGCTTGCAGGTGTACGAACCTTGATACATTGTGTTCTTTTGATGATCATTATTGATTATACACATGTAACACAAAATACTATTTTTGTACTTTTCTTTTCAGGTGGATGATTGTTTACCACCAAACATAATAGTGTAAACAAACAAACAAACAAACAAAATGTCACCTCCAAAATGGATATGAACAAAAGTTAAATATTCTGCTTTTTTTCATAAACTGCCATTACAATGCATTTAATATATTTCTCTGTGGCTCTGGGAATAATTACGGTCAAACTTATATTATTTGCGACACAAAAAGTACTTGTAACAGGGTGCCCACGCGTCCTTGAAAACCTGGAAACTCCTTGAATTTCAAAAGAAAAAAATTCAAGGCCTGGAAAGTCCTTGAATTTCTTTAATTAGCCTGGAATGTCCTTGAATTTTAAAATCCCACAGCCGAAAAATTTCGATCGGAATTTCGGATCTTTTTCCTTTTGTTATTTTTCACTTTTTTCAATCCCCCATTGACATTGGCAGTCAAAAAGAGTAAATTTCACAGCAGCTTTGTCACTGGGAGAAAGGGTGCACTGCGGTCTGACAGGGAGTTAAGTAGGTCAAGATTGGATCCGTGAAAAGCAGATAATGGAATTTCATATAAAATGCAGATCAATTTTGCAAAACCTTGTCAAAAAACTGCTCACTAAATGCCTGCTGCAGTATGCTCTTGTGAGGCACATGAAGTGTTTAGATCCTAAATTAATGATTGCTGAGAAGGAATCTTGCTTAAAAAGTTTCAAGATTATTCTAGAAATTCTCGTGGATGCAAATCATCTGAAACCTTGTGTTGTTGACACTATTATGCGGCAGTTAAAGGATTTTATAAGTAGTGTTGCAGCAGTAACTTCAGATTTTAAACTTTTTTATAACAATTATGAGGAATTGAGAATAGATGTGTTATTTTATGAACATTTATCCTCAAGTAAAAACTATGATCTGTTGTGGGAAGTAACTGAAAAGCTGCTGTTGCTCTCGCATGGACAGGCATCAGTGGAGAGAGAATTCTCCATAAATAAGGAACTAATAATTGACAATATGAAAGAAAAGTCTATTGTTTCACAAAGAATAATATGACCATCTAAGTAACATTGGTGGCATGGAAAAGGTCGAGTTTTCAAAATTGCATCTGAGTAATCTCAGATGTGCTAGGCAAAGGTATGTAATAAATTTAAAAGAAAAAGCTCGGGACAAGGCTAATTCTGCTGTAGCCCAAAAGAGAAACCAAATACTGGATGAAATAGAAAGTATGAACAAAAGAAAAACTTGTAGAAAATGAAATATTAGATTTATTAAAATCAGCTGATGACTTGGCAACAAAAGCAGAAGATACTCATAATTTTAACTGCATTGTTAAATCAAATAGCTTTGACAGACAGCTCAAGACAAACAATCATTGATAAAAGAAAGATTCTGAACTCAAGAAAAAAATGGATTTAGTGAATAAATTGTAAATAAATTATTCACCCATTTGCTTAATATTTTTTTAATATAGTTGTTAATTATATTTTAACAATGATAAATTTAATGTTGTGTTAAAAGTACTGACATTTGAGTAGAAAAAATTCTAATTATTTAAAAATTGATTACAGTATTTTCATTTGTTAAATATTTTCACCTGAAAGTTTGTCATTCAGTAAAGAACTTTTTGCAAAATTTGGAGATGCATTGTTGCTAAGATTTTTTTTTTTTTATAATTGGCTACCAATTATAAAAAAAAAAAAAATCTTAGCAACAATGCATCTCCAAATTTTGATGTTAATTTCTTTGGTTAAGCTTTCTTATAATAACAGAAATACACCATGGTCTTGCTTTTGTACTGTGTCATATGTAAGGTGTTTAAAACCATTTTAATGATAAACCCATTGGATCTTTTTAATTTCTCTGTGGTGGAAACTTAATTCAATGGATTTTGAATCCATAATTTGTTTTCTAGTGCATGCCTAACTACTAATAACTAAAACTGTCTATCATAAAAACTTGAAGATAAACTGAAAGTAAAAGAAAAATTTAAATGCTGGTATTGTGTGTTGTTTCTCACATTTAGTGATAAATACGACTAATTCATATTGTCCAAAAATATAACCCACTAAAGAAAAGATCATTCAGTCTCCTCACCTCATGCCCATGTTTCCAAAATGTTTAAAGTATATGTTATCATTCTTGGTATTTAATTCAATGTGTACAAAACTGGTTACCCCACAGAAGTATTTGAAAAATGACATGCATCCAAATCCATCAATTATGTTGAGACTTGTGAATATGAAGGCTTCTTAATGTGAAAGTGAAGAAAGGATTTTATTTCTGAATAACATGAAAGTTTTTTTTAATTTTGCTTTATTGAAATTTCAATATGAAAGTGAGCTAATGTTATTAAAATCTTTTGTATTTTTTTTTTCAATTCATTAAATTTAAATATTTCTTTTATTAATGGTAAAAAGGTAAATGTTATATTATAAAGTATGATATAAATAATTAGATGAAAATTTGGTATTAGCATAAATCTAAAAATCGTACAAAAGTGACTTAATGTGTTATTATTATACATACCTGTACATACTAACCTGTACGTGACTTAATGTGTTATTATTATACATACCTGTACATACAGTAATTGTAAAATAGATATTAAGTGTTTTATTGTTATGATAATTTTGTGTTTCAGAAATTGGGCGTTTTGAACATACAGAAAGAATTAATGCGATGCATATAGATGTTTTATGAAGATAATGAGTATCATAATACAACACACATAATCCTTTATATCATCATCGTCAACCATTATCAATCCACTGCTGGACGAAGGTCTCCCCAAGTTTCCTCCTTAACGGTCTGTCTTGTGCCAGTCTCCTCCATGGCACTCCCGCATACTTTCGAATTTCATCCACCCATCTCCCATGTGGCCTTTTTCTGGGTCTTTTCCTGTCCCTTGGAATCCAATCTAAAATTTCGGCTGTCCATCGATGGTCTGTCCTTCTGGCAATATGTCCAGCCCATTGCCATTTCAGGGATTTAACTCTGATCATGATGTCTTCCACTCTTGTCATTTTTCGGATCCACGAGTTCCTCTTCTCATCTCTCCTGGTTACACCAAGCATGCACCTCTGCATGCTACTTTGAGTTGTCTGCAGCCTTTGTATGTCTCTTTTAGTTAAGGTCCATGTCTCTGCACCATACGTTAGCACTGGAAGGATGCATTGATCAAACACTTTTCTTTTAAGACATAATGGCATATTGCTCTTGAAAATTATGCTGTTTCTTCCAAAAGCTCTCCAGGCAAGTTTTGTACGCCGATTGATTTCTTCATCAATGTGACCCTCACTTAATATCTGCTGTCCAAGATAAATGTATGTGTCTGTTATCTCCAGCTTTTCTCCATCAATAGATAAATCTTCATTTTTTGTAAAAGCATTGACCATCACTTTTGTCTTCTGAAAGTTCATTTTTAATCCCACTTCTTTACTCTTGTCAGCAAGTTCCTGGATCATACTCTGCAGCTCTGATGGGGTAGTTGCAAAAATGACTACGTCATCAGCAAAACGAAGGTGGGTTAGATGTGTGAAAAGCTTTTAAGTTGTCTTAAATGGCATGGGAGAAATGGGCTGGGAGAAACTTCTGTGTATAAAAATCTGTGCCGTATTTTCCCCATTTGTACTCTCAGGCAGCCGTTTTCAAATGTTTTTCTGTGACACTGGTTAGCTGGGCAGTCTGTCGTCGTTTTCCCTTAGTATATGCTCAGTTCAGTGTTGCTGATAAATACTCTTCCATACTTATTATGGAGTTTAGGAAAGCGAAAGATTTTCGCGAAAAAATCGCTTCTGGAGAATAAGTGCGTGTAGACAACGTAAAGGGGAAAAGCAATATTTGGAAATATTTTAAATTACTGTCCCGTTCTGAAACTAGTCGGCTGGAAAACGTTGTGCAGTGCACAAAATGCAAAAACGTTTTGAGTTACGATAGCACAAAATCTGGAACATTGCATCTTAAGCAACAGAAATGTGTGTGTCCCCCCCCTCGCACACACACACAAGAGACATATTGGGTTCCAGTGATATGATATACCAGTAGAGATAGGTGCAGTTTATAAAGCCATAAAATCTTCTCACGGTAGAACGAATGGACTCCTAATTCTGGTTATTTTATGGTTTTCGAATTACCCCCCACCCCTAAGGATATTTCTGTGTCTGGCGGTAGGGAATGATAATTTGAAAACCCAGAAAATTTGGAGTGTACGAGCTCCCCCCCTCCTCCTCCTCCTCCGACGTCACATGACTTATACAGAGTCACAGAAATATTTCGAATTAACGTTTATTGTAATAGAATATGTGTAGCAATTAAGAAAACGAAAACTCTTCAGGAGTGGAATGACCGAGTGCACCAGGTGTTAAATTCGTGTTTTAGTAATTGTTGAAATTTTACGGGCTGGGCTTTCCAAATTAAGGCCCGTACAGACCTCTAATGTGGGCTGCTGTTCAGATGGCATGGCTCGACATCTCTCCAGAAGTCTCCTGGCCAGTTGTGGAATCATTGCCATGTCAAGTTGCTGCACTTCGTCTGGATAGAGGAGATTCTACATGATACTGAGTAGGTACCCCATGACTTTTGGTACTTCAGTGTATATTTGCTTCTATTTTTGATATACCTATTCATGCAGACCAAGGTAATACATCTCTGTGCGAATGCAGAAGCATTTAGCCCTCTGTCTGTAGATATTTTACTTGTAGTTTATTTACTTATAACTGAGTACTAGCCATGACTTCTCATTGGAGTCATAGACTATCATTATTGTTCTGTTTCTATGGTCTCCCAGAATTTGCAAACACAGCTGTATTACTGAAGCAACTAGCAGAAAATCATTGGTGGTGCATTTGCTTATCTTAGTACTGCAAATTCAGAGCATTTGCAACCAACCACTGAAGTCACCTGATGGCAGTGTTAGCATATGGGGATAGACATTCAGAGAGCACAGGTTGAGTCGTGATCTTTCAGAGTTTCTTTGGCCATTCTTGCTTATTTCATTTTTTATCCAAATGAATCAGAATACTTCCTGGACAGATATGTATGCATCCATGACTCCTGCACTGTATATGATGGGTTTGAGGAGGAACCAAGGACTTGAACACATTCCATACTCCTTCTACTATTTCCATTTATTCCTAGGCTAGGACATTTTGGGAGTGTCTAGAAGATGTTGGAACAAATCATTGCCATTGACTATGATGGGCCAGCTGTAAGATACTTTTCTGGATAAATGAATCTTTGTGCTACCCCACAGGTTGCAGTTGCTAGTCATAGTGCATGTAAATTGATATCCTAGTAAAAGATGGTCCTGTTCAGCATGGATGTTACGTTTTTATCAGGTTGTGTAGTCAGAACATGAATAAGCATGTAAAACACTACACTGCCTAATTTAGATTTTTACTTTAGCATAAACATGTGATTATGACAGTATTAAAATACCACTAAGTTTTTCTGTTAACCTAACCAAAGACACCCATGCACATCACAATGTTGCTACTCTTTGTTCTGAAACACACGTGTACATACACGTTTGCACTTATCATATTTTCTAAATGGTATTCATTATTTAATTTTTATGTACAGTAGAATAGACAGTTTAGGTACTGAGAATTTGTATAATTTTTTAATGATATTGACAGTTTTAATTATTATTTGTAATAATGTGCATTTATGTGCATATGTATCATTCAGAAAGTAGTTTTTATTTATGAAAATTGCATTTCCAGATTACCAAGTTGCAAAACGAAGTGGACAGATTTGAAAACTGTAAACGAAATACGGAGCCAGTTCATGACGCACAGCTTTCAGCAGGAAAAGAACTTGAACCCAAAGCAGAGCACCCTATGTTGCTCTTAGCACAAAGTGCACCATCATCCACTCAGGGTGTTCGAGACCCAAAGGAACATATATTACCAATGAGAAAATCGCCTTTTCTTGAAGCCAGACCACTACAAGAGATGAAGTTACAAAAGCCACAGAATCAAAAAAAGCATCTACCCGTTCAAGAGAAAATTCCAGTGACCCAGAAAAGTGAAGAAAGGTCTGACATTCACACATCTGAAAGGCTGAATACTCTGTCTCTAGTACCACAAGAAGAACTGCGACATAATGAAGACTTGTGTGTTGAAGATTTTCCTCTTCATGTGATTGTGAGTGATACAGAAGACATTGATTTGGATAATACAGCTCAAGTTCAAGCTCCAAAATCAACTAAATGTTTGCAACCAATGGAAGATGATGATGATGATGTGCAAGTTTTAGCTATTGTTGTAAAAGATAAATCAATGTTGCAGCAAATACTGTTATAAAAGTCCAACCTGTATTTGTTAAAGAGGATGCATTACACCATCATTTCTGATGGTGTAATGAGCTGGCAATAAAAAATATTGCTGACCTGACAATTGTTTTCAGAATTGCACTGCACTCACTTTATTTTAGAATAAATTTAATATACACTGTACTACATCAGAAAAAATGCAACAAAAACATTATTTTTACATAAAATTTATGGTAACAGACATTCCTGTCATGTACATGAAGGCAGTGGTGGTGCAGTCCTGAAAAAAATAAGTGGCTTGGTGCTTCCCCCCCCCCCCACACACACAGGTGTTAGCAACTCCAGCAGGCATGTGGATGAGTGCCACGAACCTTTGAAATCAAATGTGTATATGTTACCGTTAAAGTGTATAATTCAGTTATTTCATAGAATACCTAATTATTTCATGAAATAACTGATCAAGTTAAAGTGTATAATAAATTAATAATTCCACACTTTAACTAGTTGTTCTATGATATAACTAGGTATTCTATAAATTAACTAATGATAGGAAGTTAAAGTGTAAAATAAACAATTTGACTGAATAATACAGCATACAAAATGTTATATTTATATAGACAAAATTATTTGTTACAATAGGGATTACTAAAATGGCATTTGGAATTGCATAGAACATTATTTCTAACACAAATACATTTTTTGTTATTGACACACTGCGTTTTACATGAACATTTTTTAAATCCCTGACAGGTACCTAAACTTTGAGCTGTAGCAACCGACCGGAGCGATTTCTCTATATCCAACACTTCTTCGATCTGAATTAGTTTTTGTTCACAGACGCTGAACTGGGATCGGGAATCTAGCTGTTTTATGCTGCTGTTTCTTGTTCCCAATTGAAAAAAAATCCTTCTTCGGTTATTTTCATGATAACAGCTAAAATAGATCTGACATCACCCCTTCCTCTGTCAACTTCAGGTACTGGGATACGGACTGTAAGCCCCACAGAGGTTTCAGAATGAGATTTATCTGACATTAATTTCCTCTTCTTAGCTTGAATTTCCAAACATTCTTTAGAGTTATCTCTTTCCCTCTGAACATTCAGTTCATTAAAACACAATTTGCAGATCTTCTGTACAACTTTGTCTTCCAAAACATAGTCTTCTAAACATGACATGTCGACAGGCTCATTACATTTCGAACAAACTATACATACTTTTCTAATGGCATTATTTAACCTTGTTTTTTCAACCAGCACTTCATTATCAGGTTGAGACGAAGTACTCATTGCAGTCAAAGCACCTTGTAATTGATCTTCGTCATCCAGTGAATCAAATGCTTCCTTCGGAATAGGAGTTGTTGACTGTCAGACTCTAGCTGCGCAACCAAACATAGCCTCGTAAGGGGACCTTTTAATTATTATATAACACTTTATAGTGGGTTGAAAATGGTGTGCTATTTCTGACCAGTGGTTCTAACTTTACAGCCTTTTAAATTTGGGATTTATTTGCTCGGTTAAATTACACTTTAACGGGGTGTAGATCATTATTCTATGAAATAACTAGTTAAACCATAGAATACAAGTGAGTTTTATGCTTTAACTGACTTGATCAGTTATTTCATGAAATAACTAGGTATTCTATGAAATAACGGATTTCATACTTTAACAATAACATACACACAAGCAACAATGAGCCATTACATTATGACCACCTATCTAATCAGCTGTAGGACCCATTTTAGCCCGCAAAACAGCTGCCACATTTGTGAGGCATTAGTTCGATGAGCTGGCAAATAGATATCCTGGGGTATCTGGTACCATAATGTCAACTCAAAAAGTTCACTGTCTGTGCAGGAAGGGGTTATCATTTCTGATGGTGTAAGTTAAAAAAAAATTAAGACATGATTTGCAACGGTAACTATGTTCATAATCGACAGACTCCTGATTTAAACTTTTCGTAATTTATTCTTGGCTGAACACACAACTAAGACACTAATGAAGGTTCACGGATATGTAATAAACAGAACAAATGAGTTATTGTTAACAACGAACTTCGCTTTCTATTTAGTCTGTTTTAAACAGTCTTACCATGATTAATATTCCTTTTAGGAGGTTCGCATAGCTTATTCCAGCGAGAATCCTTTTATCATCACTCTTTTAGAGCACTTTTGTAAGAACAACAGATATCGTGTTCACACACAGAGAAGCGACGACGCCATCTTGTCTCCTCTCTCTTCACTCTGTCAATTGTCCAGGGTCGTGATCCGATAATTCTTTGCAACACACCACTTGCTGGCTGCTCGGCATTAATGCAATCGTAAGCACACTTGCAGCACGTGTTCAATGAAAATAAAAGGAACGAGCAAAGGACGCTAACATCCAACAATTTCTCTGGATCAAAAAAAAAAAAAAAAAAAAAAATGCCTGATATGGTCAATCGAAAGTTCTTGATGGACGTTTTAAGAAACTACAACATTCCTAATAAAATTATAAAAATCCTAAATGATACTTGTACAAATTCCACTAGTAAAATCATGCTTTAAGGAAAACTTAGCAAAAATATAAATATGGGAAGAGGCTTGGGACAAGGATGCCACCTCTCCCCAGTCTTATATACCTTGTGTATTAACTTATTCCTCAATATGTTTGATTCCAATGAGGCCCTTCAGGGAATTCCTATCCCAGGAGGGAGAAACAAAACCATTAAGCATCTAGCATATGCAGATGACTTGGTGGTGTTTGCTAAAGAAGAGAGGGATGTACAATTATTGGATACCTATAATCAGTGGCGGCTCGTGGCAACGAAACAGGTGGGGCCAGTAGCCAAAGTCAAACAATGAAATAAAAAAAACTGTCATTATTAGGCCAACTATTCAGACCCCCACCCTACCCCCAAGATTCCTTTACTCTGCCTCTGTTTACCCCCTTGACTCACAATAATGCTCAAATCAGGCAGGAATGTGTCAACTATTGTATTGCACACGAAAAAAATTTCCTCAGAATAGAATGCATAATTATTAACAGAAAAATGTTAAAACTCCTTAAATAAAATTTTTACCTTAAAACATATGAGCATTAATTTATGTTAGTTGTGCTTTGTGTTTCTTCAGATTTCTCAACTGAGGAATAATCACAGGATAGAAAAATGTAGTGAAAAAATAATAACCTCAAATATATGCAGGGAGGGAATGCTTCATGAATTTCGTCCCATATAGAATGAGTACAATACTACCTTTTGCATTATTTGAAAGGTTTAACCTTTTTTTTAAAGAACTTGTGAAACCCAAAAACATATATGTACTCATGTGCAAATTATACTTACAGGTTTTCTCATTTATTTATTTACTTTTAACAGAAAATCCTCTCAGTTAAAACTGAAATTAGTTCTGCAAAGAGCTTTGTAAACTTCATACTCTTGGAAACTCAAATTCTTGGGCTGATAAGCACCAAGTTTTTTTAAGTGAAGCTTTTAGACTCCAATTCTTGGGCTGATGAGCACTTTTTTTTTTTTTAAGTGAAGCTCAAACTAAAAATTCTTCGGGTGAAGCTTTTCTTCCAGATTTAAAGCAAAGAACGGAGATTTTAACAAAATATCCGCTCCATTCATTGTAATCGACAAGCAAAAAAGTCACGACACAAAGGAACAACACATCACCGAGAGAGAGAGAGACAGAAAAAACAACTAACTGAACTTTGAGCTTGGTCGGGGTAAGCTTCTCTGTCAACCCACAGCGTTAAGGAAATGGATACTCTTCTGGCCAATCAAATTAGCGCGGGGCCAGATATATCTGGCCCCACAGCTTTTTTGCACACGCATTAAGGCAGTGTTGTATGTAGGTCATCGTACTGAACGAGACTGGGAGGAAATCGTCTCCTCTTCGCTTGCGTAGTGATGTTACTGGGGCCTGTTGGAGCTGGCCCCAATAACCTCACACTCTGAACGTGATCTCTTTCCTCAGGGAATAGTTTTTTGTTTTTGAAGGAAACTTTTCCCTTAGGTAATGGTTTATCACCATGTAGTTAAGAGAGAGAATAAGAATCAGGGCAAAAAAAAAAAAGTTCTAAAAATAATAATTATTAGGTGGGGCCTGGCCCCTAATGACGAACCGCCCCTGCCTATAATGCTTATAGCAAACTGTCTGGAGCAGAACTTATTGTTCTAAGAGCTCTTCCCTGCTTTTTGGGAACTGGGATTATGTGGATCAAAGATTAGGTGAGCCACCCTGGTGGTGCAGTGGTCTAAGCGATGGCCTCTGATCATTCGTCTGAACGCCGCCCCGGTGGCGCAGTGGTCTAAGCAATGGCCTCTGATCATTCGTCCGAAAGGGGTCCGGGTTCGAATCCCGTCGAGGCATGGATGTTGTGTTTGTCTTACGGCACTGGCTCTCTCCCTTCCCTGGAACCAGTAACCCTAAATTAGGGACGGGTGACTGCTTTGTAGCCCATTGAGTTGCTCACGGTGGTCGTTAAACCTCCAATCAAAAAAAAAATCGTCTGAACGGGGTCCGGGTTCGAATCCCGGTGAGGCATGGATGTTGTGTTTGTCTTATGGCACTAGCTCTCTCCCTTCGCTGGAACCAGTGACCCTAAATTAGGGACGGGTGACTGACTGCTTTATAGCCCATTGAGTTGCTCACGGTGGTCGTTAAATCTCCGATCAAAAAAAAAAAAATTAGGTGGGATCAACAATAACACCAATGTTTCAGGCATTAACTTTAACACTGATGGTCCTAATTTAAATCAATACTAGGAAGTGGGCTCAGAAACATAGAAAGATATGCCACTGCTTTCAGAGAGGATGACTCTTCCTACATTGCAAGAGCACAAATTGTAAACGCTGTTTTTTTTTTCCACCAAAATACATGTATTCATTTTTTTTTTGATTGGAGGTTTAACGACCACCGTGAGCAACTCAATGGGCTATAAGCAGTCGCCCGTCCCTAATTTAGGGTCACTGGTTCCAGGGAAGGGAGAGAACCAGTGCCGTAAGACAAACACAACATCCATGCCTGACGGGATTCGAACCCGCACCTATTACGGACGAATGATCGGAGGCCAACGCCTTAGACCACTGCGCCACCGGGGCGGCGTATTCATTTCATGTAGAATCCCCTAAAAAGGATATTACTGAATTGGAGAGGACTGCGTTCAATTTTCTGTGGGGCCGCCCCGGTGTCGGAGTGGTCTAAGCGATGACTTCTGATCATTCGTTCGTAAGGGGTCCGGGTTTGAATCCCGTGAGGCCGCCCCGGTGGCGCAGTGGTCTATTTTTTTTTTTTTTTTTTGATTGGAGGTTTAACGACCACCGTGAGCAACTCAATGGGCTATAAGCAGTCGCCCGTCCCTAATTTAGAGTCACTGGTTCCAGGGAAGGGACAGAGCCAGTGCCGTAAGACAAACACAACACCCATGCCTGACCGGGATTCGAACCCGGACCCCTTACGGGCGAATGATCAGAGGCCATTGCTTAGACCACTGCGCCACCGGGGCGGCGTTCAGACGAATGATCAGAGGCCATCGCTTAGACCACTGCACCACCAGGGTGGCTCACCTAATCTTTGATCCACACAATCCCAGTTCCCAAAAAGCAGGGAAGAGCTCTTAGAACAATAAGTTCTGCTCCAGACAGTTTGCTATAAGCATTATAGGCAGGGGCGGTTCGTCATTAGGGGCCAGGCCCCACCTAATAATTTCCATTTTTAGAACTTTTTTTTTTTTTTTGGCCCTGATTCTTATTCTCTCTCTTAACTACATGGTGATAAACCATTACCTAAGGGAAAAGTTTCCTTCAAAAAAAGTTTCCTTCTTATCCGGTCTCCTGCGACCTCAGCCGCCAGACATCCCATTTCCGCCTCACGGGTCTCCGCACGCGGCAAACATACAGGTAGGTCTAGCACCCAAACCAGTTAAAAGGAGAAAAGAAATCCAAAGAAGACAAATCCTGGAAGGGAACCTAAACGGAATCTCAGCAACCTACGAACTGAGCGGTTAATATAAAACAGTTAGTGGTGGAGGGTAACAAAACCACAAGACCGGGGTGTTAGTACATAACGTGGTAGCGATTAGGTAAAGTATACAACACGGGCAACTAGCCAGTGGAGAAAATAAATAAAAACGAAAAAGCGAGACACATGACCAGCTCGGGATCGTGGGGCCGCGACTCTCCAACAGCTGGATGAACAGCCGTCCCTGCAAACACCATCAGCATCAAAATAAAAAACAAGCGGTGGCATGACATCAGATGTTGACCAGTCACAAGGTCAGCTCGGGCCGTGGGGGCGCCGCTCCCCAAATAACTGGAAAACCAGTTATCCCCGTGCGGGGTAACCGAAGTGGGAGAATGATGTCCTATTATAGATTACCATCTGAGTGAACGAAGTGGGATCAGAATTATAAAAAAATTTATTCAGAAGCGCCAAAATTTGTGGTTAGCACGTATCAGCAGAGTTGACATTGATGACCGGAAACGAAGGAACATTAGAGTGTGTAGTTTACATTTTGTAACAGGTATGTTCATAAATTTACTGATGCGTTATCTACAAAAACTGTATTAAGATCTTTAGACTGGAATTAACCTTTTCGCCGCCCCGGTGGCGCAGTGGTCTAAGGCGCCGGCCTCTGATCATTCGTCCGTAAGGGGTCCGGGTTCGGATCCCGGTGAGGCATGGATGTTGTGTTTGTCTTACGGCACTGGCTCTCTCCCTTCCCTGGAACCAGTGACCCTAAATTAGGGACGGGCGACTGCTTATAGCCCATTGAGTTGCTCACGGTGGTCGTTAAAACTCCAATCAACAATAACAAAAAAAAAAAAAAAAAAGAATTAACCTTTCTTTATGAATGACTTGCAAGATTTCATTGGCTCGGGAGTGAAGGCGTTAGTGCAAAAAACGAAATAATTAAAAATATTGCCGTGTTCTATTCGTGGCAAGACCTCAATATCGTTCAGGAAAAATGCGTATGGAATTACATATGGGTCACCACAATTGCCCAATAACTTTAATTTATCAGAATAAAGCTATTTTTGATCGCCAGATAACCCATTTACGTAGCCCATGTAATGCATCTTTGATCTCAGTTGGCCGCCCCGGTGGCGCAGTGGTCTAAGGCGTTGGCCTCTGATCATTCGTCCGTAAGGGGTCCGGGTTCGAATCCCGGTCAGGCATGGATGTTGTGTTTGTCTTACGGCACTGGCTCTCTCCCTTCCCTGGAACCAGTGACCCTAAATTAGGGACGGGCGACTGCTTATAGCCCATTGAGTTGCTCACGGCGGTCGTTAAACCTCCAAACAAACAAACAAACAAATCTCAGTTGTACACCAGTTCTGCAAGAAAGCAGCAGACGAAAAAGTGACGCAAACCGCGGTTTCGTGACGTCAATGCATACGGTCTGTAGCTAAGGTGACCAGATATCGGGACACCGATTTGAGGACAAAAGGGCGTGGCGTCCCCAAATCGGTAGTTCATTTGGGGACACATACGTACTCAAAATAAATATTCAAATCTTTTTGTCACAAAACTGTATTGCTTCAATAACTGTGATATGACACATTAAAATCTGTGTTTTAAAAGGATATATCTTGTAGAATGTTGGTAATTTGTATTGACAAAGCAGAACTATTATGGCGAGAACATATTAGCCAAAGTGAAATGCTTTACCTTACGTACATGCGCTGAATTAAAATTAGGCTGCACACCATAGTAATTGCATGGCGAATTTTTCATTTTGCCAAAGTTTTTGGAGAAACTCGGAACAAGTACAGTCGAAATTTGACCTAGCCAGTGGTGCATTGACAGAGTGCTGGCTACTCGCCATTCGTACAAGTTGGTACGGATTCGAGTCCCGAATGAAGTACGGATGGTGTTTTTGTCTTGCAGCACTTGGTATCTCCCTTTCCTAGAACGAATGTCTCCAAATTAGAGACAGGTGACTGCTTATAGTCCTTAGAGTTACTCGTAGTGGTCGTTAAACACAGAAAGAAGAAAAAAAGTCAAAATTTGTTTTCACAAGAAGCATGTTGGAAAATTAGTACAACGGAAACTACTTTTAAGAACATTTTTCATTGGAAATCTAAAGGGTTCATGAGGAAGTGTAAATTCGAGGACATTTGGGGGCAAACATTAAAATTTGAGGACAATTTGCGTCCCCAAAGGCTGTAGACGTTTTTGGAAACAGTAAACTAAATTCAAGGACTGTCCTCAAGAATTGGGGACGTCTAGTCAGCTTATCTATAGCCCACTGAGTTGCTCACGGTGGTCGTTAAACCTCCAACAACAACAACAAAATCTGTGAGACTGAAAGGTGGGAAAAATAAAAAGGACCATAACATAACATGTAAACGAAGGGGGTGTAGGTGTTAAAGACCCAGTCATTATTGCGAGGATATGTAAAATAAAGGGTTTTTACAATCTCATTTAAAAGGAAGATCACCCAGCACATGGTTTCATTAAATACCTTTGTGGAACCAACTATAAGAAAATAACCAATAAAGAAAACGGCAAACCATGTGATTTCTTCCCGGAAGAAGAAATCGGCTGTGTATGTAAGGAGATCAGACAAATACAGGAAAAGAGTAATTACAAACATTAAATCGGAAGATAAGATTAAAGAGCTTTATGAAGTGTATTACACAGCAAATCAAACATACATCCGCAGCAAGCTTGGTAAAGAAAAAGCTATAAAGAGGCTTGGGAAAACATGAGCCATCTGAAACTTCAACCTAAAATAAGGAACTTTAGAATAGCCCATAACACTGTCCCTACCATGCAATGGTTTCATAAAATTAAAATTACCGTCAGTGATAAGTGCCCCCATTCAATGATGGGGAAATATTGATCCATATGTTTGTAGAGTGCAAAGAAAATACTGAAATATGGAGATGGCTTGCAAATTATGCTCAAACACCCAAAGATCTTACTACAGGTAATATATTGTACCACACCATACAAGGAAAAAAAAAAAAAAAAAAATGGCCTACATTTTGGGGTGGTGGTGATTTAACGCAAACCCGCTTTTCTAAGTCGAACCGCAAATGTTCTTTTGGTACTATTTGTTGCAACTTGGACTTACCTGTTTTTGTTCCTAGACAATGGAGGAAAATAATTACTTCTCCCCTTCAACCTACTGAAGAAGAGGACCTTACTTAATTAATCAACTATATTATTTGTATTACTTTCCGTTTTGCTGTTTTCCTCAATTGGCATCACCTGTGTTTTTGAACAAATGCATTGTGGGTCTCCTTGGGGGACTGGTTATATATTGCGGCGCTTCCGAGTGCTCTGTGGCACTGTTGGGTGGCCTGAGGACGGGTGCTATTGTAGCCCCGAAAGATCTTGCCCCTTTTAAATGTTTTTAAATCATATCTTTTATTGTAAATAAAGTTTTTATTGTACAGTTAGGGATGGTGGTTTGATGACATCGTACGGAGACAGCACGCCATTAATTTATCATGTTCCATACGTACGAATTTTTAACAAGTATTACGCAAATGTTCTGTTGGGTTCATGTTAGGTAAATTTGGAGGCCAGGGCATTGACTGAAAGTCCCCAGCATGTTCCGCGAACCAACTTGACGATTCTGGCAGTGTGGCTTGGCACATTATCCTGTTGGTAATGGCCATCACCCACAGGGAACTCAGTTGCCATGAATGGGTGAACTTTGTCCGCAACGATGTTCAGATACCTAACAGCTGTCGGGGATTATTCTTTTGCGAAAATGGGGCCTAAAGTGTCCCAAGAAAACATCGTCCACAGCATAATACCGCCGACCGTCAGTGCATCCAGGTGCCATAGCTTCCGTTGGTAACCGGCCTATTCACGCTCGGCAGTCTACGTGATGCACCAGCAATCTAGATTCGTCAGACCAGGCCACTTTCTTCCAATCATTCACTGTCCATTCTCGATGATCTTGGGCCCATTTCATGCGTTGTTGGCGATGACGTGCAGTGAGCATGAGTCTTCTGCTAGGCAGGCCCATACGCAGAAGGCTGCGCGATGAACTCTGTGCTGTGACACATTGCCCTGATCACCACTGTTGTAGCTGCGGGTAATTTGTCGCACTGTGGTCGCTGTGAACAATGCGCGACAGTCTCCGCTGCCCTCTTGCACCAATGAGCTGCGGACGATGGTTCGTCGTTTTGCCATCTGTGCACCGCTTTTGATACGTACTCACTACAGCGGAACGCGAACACACCGCTCCGTTTCCGAGGCCCCGTGCCATCAAAATTTTTCCTTTATCAAACTCCGATAAATCAGCAACTTTTCCCATTCTGATTCCGAACACTGCTAGTCGAAAGCCGGCCTTCGGGCTGCGTGTATACCGCTCTGTAAACTTCACCAGCGGCACCGCTCGGTCTCCAGGCGCGCTCATTTCTCTAGGGTGGGGTGGACATAATGTAATGGCTCATCGGTGTGTATACACACGGTCGAGTCGCATTATTTTGACCACCAGCTAATATCCTGAGTAACCGCCGTGCGCAGCTCAGACAACAGCTAGACTGGCAGGGAGTGACTCAATAAGGTATTCACAGCCATGATGGCCGCCCCGGTGGCGCAGTGGTCTAAGGCGCTGGCCTCTGATCATTCGTCCGTAAGGGGTCCGGGTTCGAATCCCGGTCAGACATGGATGTTGTGTTTGTCTTACGGCACTGGCTCTCTCCCTTCCCTGGAACCAGTGACCCTAAAATTAGGGACGGGCGACTGCTTATAGCCCATTGAGTTGCTCACGGTGGTCGTTAAACCTCCAATAAAAAAAAACAAAAAAAAACAGCCATGATGCTGCAATGCATCTGACAGCTACTGGAGGGTGCGTGGTGGAGGATCCATAGAGCGAACACGTTCGAGATGGTCCCACAGATGCTCAATTGGGTGGAAAATTAGGGGCCCAGGGAAGTATTTTGAAGTCTTCATCGTGCTCTTCCAACCACTCTCGGACATTTCTAGCTGTGTGACACGCCGCATTGTCGTTCTGAAAGATCCCTTCCGCCCCAGGGAAGACAGTCATCATGTATGGGTGTACGTGGTCTGCAAGGATAGATTCATAACGGACCATAGTGCCTTCCACTGGTATGAGTGGACCCTGAGAATCCCACGAGAACATTCCCCAGACCATAACGCTGTCCCCACTAGCTTGCGTTCTTCCAGCAACGGTTGAAAAGTGTTTGTTCTCCGATGTTTCTCCGATCCGATTGGAGGTTTAACGACCACCGCGAGCAACTCAATGGGCTATAAGCAGTCGCCCGTCCCAAATTTAGGGTCACTGGTTCCAGGGAAGGGAGAGAGCCAGTGCCGTAAGACAAACACAACATCCATGCCTCACTGGATTTGAACCCGGACCCCTTTCGTACGAAAGGTCAGAGGCCATCGCTTAGACCACTGCGCCACCCGGCCCGATGTTTCTGGATCCGTTCGATGAAGCAGAAAATCTGACATCGGAGAAGACAATCCTTTGCCAATCGGCAGATGTCCGATTCCGATACTGCAGTGCAAATGTAAGCCTTTTCTGCCGATGCACCTTCGTTAGCATTGGTGCAGAGACCATGCGTCTGCAGCGGAGCCCTATACGCAGCAGGGTTCGCTGAACTGTCGTTTTAGACACACTTCCGGTGTCTAAAACGACAGTGCTCCACTGTAACGTGCATGTCGATCTGCCCTCACGCACCTTCGGAGCCGACTTTTACATCAATGGCACGTGGTGCTCCTGTTTTTTTTTTTTTTTTTTTTTTTTATTGAAGGTTTGACGACCACCGTGAGCAACTCGTAGACTGTAAGCAGTCGGCCGTCCCTAATTTAGGGCCACTGGTTCTAGAGAAGGGAGAGAGCCAGCGCCGTAGGACAAACATAACATCCATGCCTCACCGGGATTCGAACCCGAACCCATCTCGGACGAATGATGAGAAGCCATCGCTTAGACCACTGCGCCTCTGGGGTGGCTCCGCAGTTTCCACATCGCTTATTCGCAGTGGTGCCATTTCTCCAAGTACGATGCACTTTAACAACAGCAGCACGCGAGCAGTTCACAAACTGCGCTGTTTCAGAAATACTGCCACCCTTATCCCGAAAGCCGATAATCATCCCTTTTTGCAAATCTGATAAATCGCTCCTTTTATCCATGACAGTAACGAGTGATGTGTTTTCAGAATGCCTACATCACATCTTATATACCTTCTAAGCCAGCTCATGACACGTGCCTTGTTTCATTGGCTACTCGCTGTTGACGTAAAAGTAGGAGGTGGTCACAATAATGTGACTTGACTGTGTATATATATAGTGGGTTGAAAGAACAAACGGAAGTAAATGCAATAAACGCAAGACTATATCTGAAAAAACGAGGCTAAATATCTTGGTTGCTCAATATGCAGCATGCCAAAGGAATTAGCGAAAATATGGAATAGTGAAAAATTAACAAGGAATCAGAAGGGATTTCAGTATAATTTAAAAATTCAATTATTGAAAGTATGAGCATTTATATGAAAGTGCAAATGGTGAATTGAAGAACGTAAAAGAAACATAACAAGTTAGTAAAATCATGCAATGCATTGTTTATGATACGTATTCCAACATTACTAGAAATCACTACTCAAATCATGAGGATAATGGCTGTGCGCCGCCGCGGTGGCGCAGTGGTCTAAGCGATGACCTCTGATGATTCGTCCGAAAGGGGTCCGGGTTCGAATCCCGGTGAGGCATGGATGTTGTGTTTGTCTTACGGCACTGGCTCTCTCCCTTCCCTGGTGCCAGTGACCCTAAATTAGGGACGGGAGACAGCTTATAGTCCATTGAGTTGCTCACGGTGGTCGTTAAACGTTCAATAAAAAAAAAATATATAACAATGGCTGTGCAATATATCTCGGCCGCCCCGGTGGCACAGTGGTCTAAGCGATGGCTTCTGATCATTCGCACGAAAGGGGTCCGGGTTCGAATCCCGGTGAGGCATGGATGTTGTGTTTGTCTTACGGCCCTGTTTCTCTCCCTTCCCTGGAACCAGTGGCCCTAAATTAGGGACGGGCGACTGCTTATAGCCCATTGAGTTGCTCACGGTGGTCGTTAAACCTCCCAATAAAAAAAAATATATATATATCTCGCTCCTGTGCTTTGACCCCATTTCGATTATATTCAATGGTATTGGTTCAGATACCTTCTAAACAACATACTAAAGTTTTGTCTCAATAGAAGCATTTCTAGTAAAGTTATGAGGATAGTGTCTGTACAGGGTGTGCACAATGTCTTGTTACCCCCCCCCCCCCCCGTAATAAGAAATGTAAGAGAGCCTCTATGTATCTGTTGTATGATGTATATGTTGAGGCATCCTTAAACACCCAGTGGATCCGTTTGGGCTCCGTCATTCTCGTGACAGGGAATAATTTTACGCCATCATGTTCTGTGGGACATTTTCCGAAGCAGTTGTGGGGTGATACGAGAGAAAGCACTTCTCACTGCTTGTTTAAGTTAATAAGTGGTTTGGTAGCGCTGCTGTGCAACAACCTCCTTTATGAAACCCCAAAGGGCATTATCACACGTTGAGAGATCTGGGCTTCGAGATGGTCATTCAAGTGAAGCGGGCAGCACTGCCGAACCTCGGCCGATTCAACGATCCCGAAAGACCTCACCAAGGTATTCCCGAACAGCGATTGCGTAATGGGCGGGTGCCCCATCCTGTTGGAACCATACGTCATTCAGAATGCCAAGTTGTGGCACAAACCAGGTTTGCAGCATATCCAGATAAGTTGTCTGATTCACTGGACCATCGAAGAAATACGGTTTAAACAGATGTCGGCTATTCATTGCAGCCCTTATCATAGCATGCGGAGGATGATGTTCCAATTCTTCGACATAATGTGGGTTTTCCTTGGACCAGAACACAACGTTCCGTGATCGACAGCTGCGGTATATCACACATTCATCACTGAAAATGACCTTTCCACGTTTTGGGATTGTGGCAAATGTCTGAAGCATTGCACATGCATCCCGTTTGCGGTTTAAATCGATGTCTGTTAACTCCTGAAAGAACATCGGGCGATATGCGTGCAAATTCAGGTCATTATTCACGTGCTTTTGCAGTATCGATCGTGGTATTCCAAGCTCCGCTGATCGTTTGCGAAACGACTTCGTCGGTGACCTGATAACTGTTTCCTCGACCGCTTGACACTGTTGCACTCTGGTTGATGGTCTTCCCGCTCGTGGTTTATCTTTGCAGTTGCTAGCTTCGAAGAGTTTATGTTCCCACCGCAGAAGAGTCTGTTTTGGAGGGGCCTCTTTGTCGAATCGTTATTGGAAATCGGCAAGAACGTCACGCATTGTCTTCCCTGTGTGTGGACGTTCGTGTACCCAGACACTGACAACAATCCGCTGTTCCAGGGTGTATTCGCTGGTATCACACATGGTTCCGGTACCTAATCTGTAAATAAACACAATACAGACCATAACTCAACATATACATCATACAACAGATACATAGCTCACTTACATTTCTTATTACAAGGGGGGGAGGGTAACAAGATATTGTGGACACCCTGTAGAATAAATCTCGCTCCTGTGACCTTGCCTTTGACCCCATTTCAATGATATTCAACAAAATTGGTTCAGTATACCTCCGGAACAACATGCTAAAGTTTTGTCGCAGTAGAAGCATTTTTAGTCAAGTTATGAGGATAACGGCCATGGAGTAAATCTCACTCGTATGTCCTGACCTCAGACCCCATTTCGTCCATTTTCAATAGGGTTCGTCCCAAGGAGGTTAGAATGAGATATCTGGAGATGCCCTTGTTAATATAGCAGCACCACTTTACGTGAAGTCTGTAACCGCGAGCGACAGCCGTTGAAGTGTGGGAAAGCTGAATGTTTCCAAAGCTATTGCAGTGCATTTTGTTTGGTCGAATCGCTTTCGTCGCAAATGTTTTCAATTTCGCATCGTATCTTGCTGCCGATATGTGTAAAAATGATGGATTTATAAATTTCTTAATTATTTTGAGGATATTTCCCATTTTTATTTTAAATTGAATTACATGAACGCTAGTTCGAATTCTAAACAAAACATTGCGTTAAAATTTAAAACTTTACGCGTATAAGAAGTATAATTCATTCCGGTTTGATACTAACACGATTTCTGCAACACAAAACCATGCAAAATACACTCAGCTGAAACTACTTGGGTATCGTAAGTAAACAGCGTTAAATTCCCACACCTTGAGGCTTCACGGTTAAGAGACACAGGGCATCTCCAGAAGCATTATTCTAACCTCCTTGGTTCGTCCCCAGGTTGTCCCCTACCACATACTAAAATTTCATCAAAATCGAACCATTTTTACGCGAGTTATCGTGCGGACAGACAGACGGACAAAACTGGAGCATATACGCTTCTTCAACCTACGGATGGAAAGCGTAAAAACGAAAATTAGAAAACCAGGTTGTCTCTCCTGATGAAGGCAACCTGGTTTTCTAATTTTCGTTTTATGCTTCTTAAATAAAGTTGCTATCAAACTTGCCCCAGGAAAAATAGCAGTCCCCCATCCTGATTTCGAAACCTAGCGACGTCTCTGCTGATCACCCTGGGTCGCCGATTAGTCAGAGATAGGGGCTTCCGGCTAATCGTCCGAACCTATTCCGGGATCCAGCTTCCGATTAGGTAAGAGCAGCGCCCTTCCCTGGAGCCTGTTCTCCCAAATCAGGGACAAGAGATTGCCTTAGATGTTCACGGTGGTAGTTAAACCCCAAAAGGAAAACAAGGGTGAGTGTAGTGGTGCCTGAGAACCACCATGCTTGTTTTTGCTTGGTCTCCTATTTACCAGGGTGAGTCAAAATTTCTTTTCATTTGCAGCTAAAAGACAGTCATACATGCTCATCTTATCCTGCGTACTGCAGGCTATTGTTCCGTATAGTCCTTTGCCAACGTTCCACCACTATAGTCATCATCCCACGACCATAACACTCCGCTGCTTCGAACTAAGGCAGATATATCCTTTGATGCCAGATTCCACATCCACCACTGAAGCGAGTTGCCGTCCTTGTAGGAAATTGGGGAAGCGAAACGAGTGGTAGTCGGATGGGGAAAGATCTCAAACCTTTCCAAATCCAGTATTTTTCGGCGGACCATTTTGGAGGTGGGACTTCGGGCATTTTCTACTTGCACCAACGCTCACTTCCTGTTAATGAGCAGTGGGTAGCATGGGAGGGCACGAAGTGGCACTTGCCCTCTCCCTAAAAATAAATTTGACTATGCCATTCTGTTCTTGGAAGGTACCCTGGGCAAGAGGCTTTCAGGGGGCCCCCTAGCCAGGGGTGCAGTTGGGGCCTGGCACCGCGAGTCGACATGTTTTGTCACGGCGTAGCGGTGCCAGGTTACTTTTTACCCAACTGAATCCGTCTTTTCTAAATTTAGGTTTTTTTTTTTTTTTTTTTTTTAGGTTTAACGACCACCGTGAGCAACTCAAAGGGCTATAAGCAGTCGCCCGTCCCTAATTTAGGCTCACTGGCTCCAGGGAAGGGAGAGAGCCAGTGCCGTAAGACAAACACAACATCCATGCCTCACCGGGATTCGAACCCGGACCCCGTTCGGACAAATGGTCAGGGGCCATCGCTTAGACCACTGCGCCACCGCGGCTTAGGTTATTCAGTCGTCACCTATTGAAATCGACATTGCCGCCCCGGTGGCGCAGTGGTCTAAGGCGTTGGCCTCTGATCATTCGTCCGTAAGGGGTCCGGGTTCGAATCCCGGTCAGGCATGGATGTTGTGTTTGTCTTACGGCACTGGCTCTCTCCCTTCCCTGGAACCAGTGACCCTAAATTAGGGACGGGCGACTGCTTATAGCCCATTGAGTTGCTCACGGTGGTCGTTAAACCTCCAATCAAAAAAAAAATCGACATTTTTTTAACACAAATAATTTTAGCCGAGTTTTTCTCCTTCCTGTTTCTCTCTCTCTCTCTCTCTCTCTCTTTATTTTTTTATTCTTATTTTCATGGTGGCTATGCACAAATCCGTACATCTTTTGTTTACTGAAACCACCTCAGACATAGCCGCGAAGTGGGTGCCATATAGTGGATATATATACACAGTCGAGTCACATTATTGTGACCACTTACTACTTTTGACGTCAACAGCGCGTAGCCAATGAAAGAAGGCACGTGTCGTGAGCTGGCTTGGAGGGTATATAAGGTGTGCAGTATGCATTCTGACAACATATCACTCGTTACTGTCATGGATAAAAGGAGAGATCAGATTTGCAAAAAGGGATGGTTATCGGCTTTCGGGACAAGGGTAACAGTATTTCTGAAACAGCGTAGTTTTTGTGAACTGTTCGCGTCCTGCTGTGGTTAAAGTGTATCGTGATTGGAGAAATGACACCATTGCAAATAAGCGATGTGGAAACTGCGAAGCACCACGTGCCATTGATGATAGAGGTGAACGTTGGCTGCGAAGGAGCGTGATGGCCGATCGACACGCTACAGTGGAGCAACTCACTGGCCGAATGAACCAGGAAGCTACCGGAAGTGTGTCTAAAACAGCAGTTCAGCTAACCATGCTGCGCATGGGGCTCTGATGCAGACGGATGGTCACTGCACCTATGCTAACGAAGGCGCATCGGCAGAAAAGGCTTACATTTGCATGGCAGTATCGGAATTGGACCCCAGCTGATTGGCAAAGGATTGCCTTCTCTGATGAGTCACGTTTTGTGCTTCATCGAACGGATGGAAGTTGGCGCATAAGGCGAGAAACATCGGAGAACGAACACTCTTCAACCATTGCTGGAAGAACATAAGATGGTGGCGGCAGTGTTATGGTCTGGATAATGTTTTCATGGCATTCTCTGGGTCCCCTCATACCTGTGGAAAGCACTATGGACCGAATTCGTTATGAATCCGTACACCCATACATGCTGATTGTCTTCCCTAGGGCGGATGGGATCTTCCAGAACGACAGTGCGACGTGTCACACAGCTAAAAATGTCCGAGAGTGGTTGGAAGAGCACGATGAAGACTTCAAAGTACTTCCCTGGCCCCCTAATTCTCCAGACTTAAACCCAATCGAGCATCTGTGTAATCGCGTCGATCGTGTTCGCGCTATGGATCCTCCTCCACGCAACCGCCAGCAGTTGTCAGATGCACTGCAGTCAGTATGGCTTCACATACCTGTGAACACCTTCCAGCATCTTATTGAATCACTCCCATCCGTCTACCTGCTGACCGCGCTGTACACGGCAGTTACTCTGGATATTAGGTGGTGGCTACAATAATGTGACTCGACAGTGTATATATATTTATACATATAGTATATTCGATTTCAATGGTTTGTTGTTGCTCCCCCCCCTTCGCACATCTTTTGAGTCGATTACGCTTGGGCCGGTATGTGGAGCACTGGACCACTTCTTTTTTCAGTTTTAAGGACTGCACCACTCCCCCAGCATCCTCGTGTGAATCAGTTTGATGCAAAGCAGGTAATACATAACGGTATTCTGCGGGCCCCCTCAGAGGTCGGGGCCCTGTCAGGGATGCAGGTGGGGCCTGGAGCCTTCAGGTTAATTCAATTTTCATAAAACCGATGAGGCAAGGATGTTGTGTTTGTCTTATAGCACTGGCTCTCTCCCTTCCCTGGAACCAGTGACCCTAAATTAGGTACGGGAGGGTGCTTTTAGCCCATTGAGTTGCTCACGGTGGTCGTTAACCCCCCCCCCCTTCCCCCACAATGTTGGTTTGAAACCACATGCTAAAATCGACACAACTGATAATCGATGCATTTTTTCCGTAAGCAGAAGGTCGAGAAATAAATCCCGCACCTGTGTCCTGACTTTGACTTTATTTCGACCATTTTCAACAGGGTTCCTGCCCAAGTAGTCCCAAACAACATATTAAAATTGCATCGAAATCGTACGATATTTACGCGAGTTATCGTGCAACCAAACGGACGGACAGCCGGACAAAGCTGGAGCATATACACTTCTTCAACCTATACGGATGGAAAGCGGGGAAAAAAAAAAAACTACTGCGTTGGGCCGTGCACAGTAGTTTAAAAATTATGCGTTTAAAATTGGTAAACTGCCAAAAATATGGTCGTGTACATTTCGACGGAAATTTAATTATGGTCAGTTATATTTCGACTGAAAGCCGGAATTTACAGCTGCCGCTCTCCAGGGTCCATGGAGTACTGGAAAAAAATAGCCCCTAATTTTTATGTAGGTATATTACGCAACTTTCGAGAGAGCATTTTGCTAAATTTTAGAGAATTTGAGGAAGGAGTGCTTATTCCCTCGACGGGACACCCTTGATCAAAGTCGCTTCCTGTGTTTCTAACAGTTGAGAGTATTGCAAAGTTTTGAAATTTCAAATTGCGGTTGACCCACTGCTCCAACCAACTCACCTTCCCCCATAATTTGGCATTGGTTCACAAATCGGATGTAGGAGACTGGCAGGGTACTTTTTTTTATGAAATAATATATATGTATATACACGGTCGTATCAGAATAATATGACCACTACCTAATAAAGGGAATGACCACCATTGGCACGGTTGTCATCCGCGAGACGGCGTGGCATAGACACAATGAGGCCTTGGAAGGTTGTCCCTTGCCCGAGGCACACGTGCCCATTCGGACTGCAGCAAAGCACGGATTTCTGGGAGATGCCGTGGTTGTGGGTCGGCACGTCGAACCTGTCGATCCATTCAAATAGCCCCACAAGTATTCTGTGGGATTGAGGTCGGGTGATTTCGCTGACCAAGGGAAAACGGAGACATCGCTGTCGTGTTCCTGAAACCAGTCACGCAGCCCCTTAGCAAAATGGCAGGGCGCATTGATATGTTGATAGACACCATCGCCACCAGCGTAAACGTCCAACATAAAGGGATGCATGTGGTCAGCGAGGATGGACAGATAGCCATTGGCGTTCAGGGACCCATCCAGTGGTAGCAGCGGTCGCAGGTCATACCAAGCAAACATCCCCCAGACATGCACACTGCCATCGCCGGACAATCGTGTCCGGGTGTTGGTTCTCGTGTGTCTGACGCCGTATCCGCCACCGCCCGTCACTTCTGTGGAGTAGAAACCTCGATTCGTCGGAGAAGGCAACCTTTTTCCACTCTTGCACTGTCCAATAACGGCAATCCCATGCGAACTACAGGCGTCGTTGCCGATGGACCTGGGTTAACATGGGCGCCTTGACGCAGGGTCGACTCCGGAGACCCATGCGTAACAGGGTTTGCTCTACTGTTATCGTATTTGGGTTCCCAGCGTTCATTTGCGTGGTCAATTTCTGTACTGTTGCGCATCGATTGCCCTTTACCAGTCCACGGAGGCGACGTTCTCCTCTGGGGTCGACGGCCTTTGGGACTCCACAGTTATGACGTCGGAGGTACTCGGTGTGCCAGCAGTCCATTCTTGGTACACCCTTACTACAGCACCACGCGAACATCCAACGAAGTCTGCTGTCTCTGAGATGCTTCCACCCTTGACGCGGTAGCCGATCACCATTCCTTTCTGAACGTCCATCAAATCACTACCTCTGCTCATTTTGCTCATGTAACGCACTATGCCTGATCTGTCCTGGCCGGACGCTTATATCTCCGTGTGATCGACCTTGTCGCGTATATTCCGTGACGCACCTGAGCGGGTACGCTGTTTTTTTTTTTTTTTTTTTTTTTTTTTGATTGAAGGTTTAACGACCACCGTGAGCAACTCAATGGGCTATAAGCAGTCGCCCGTCCCTAATTTAGGGTCACTGGTTCCAGGGAAGGGAGAGAGCCAGTGCCGTAAGACAAACACAACATCCATGCCTCACCGGGATTCGAACCCGGACCCCTTTCGGACGAATGATCAGAGGCCATCGCTTAGACCACTGCGCCACCGGGGCGGCACGCGGGTACGCTGTGATTCCGGGGGTGGTTATATTATTCTGATACGACTGTGTATTCGATCTCAACGATTTGTTGGCGCCCCGCTTGTTGGAGTTCATAACGCGAGGCTACTCTTTTTTAGGATTGGGCCTGGACACGTGCCCCGAATGCCCTCCCGTAAATCAGGCCCTGACTACTGTGAAACCTGTCTAGCAAGCCACGGTTCCGTGAAAAAAATGATAGACTCGACAGGTACCTGTGGTTCAAATTTGCCAAGATATCTCATTCCCATTTGGAAATAAAACAAGTTAGTAAAATCATGCAATGCATTGATTATCACTAATATGCAAGATTTTGTTGTTTTGAAATGAATAGGTGTATCTGAATGGATTTCTTGCGCAGATTCCGAAAATGACCTTCATATCACGTCAAGTTTTTTCACAAATGACGGAAATGTGAAAATTAAAATAAATGTTATTTTTAATGACTTTGTTATACGGCAACGTTTGTAACATGTGAAAATGTTCTCTGGAGGGGCGGAATGATTGTTTAAGGAATAGATAAACATAAATATATAGCTGATAATGGAAATGCAACTGTTTTATCTGTGTGACGTCACGATTTGTGCCACTCACAAAGGCGGAACATGAGAGAATGTTATCTTGGCACGGCAGTATGACTCTTACCTCACGCCACTGCCCCTTCTTTCTATATTGGTCACACGTAGCGCCATTCGGGGCAGATCGTGTTACACTAGTCAGTGCAAAGAAGGGACTGGTCCCGTTTGGTTGTTTATTTGTGGCGTGTGTAATGGCTTCACGTGGTTGTGTAAATCATCCAGACATATTTTGCTACATATGTGGCTGTTATACGACAGGAAAAAAACAGAGGCAAAATATTACGCCTTTCGTGAAAAATGCTTATTTTCAATACTTCGGCATTAAACTAGCAGATCAGGACAAAGTTTGGTGTCCTCACAATGTGTGCCGTGCATGTGTGGAGGGGTTGAGGAACTGGAAAAGTGGAAAAAGGGCATCAATGCCGTTCGGTGTACCCATGGTGTGGCGTAAGCCAAAAAATCACAGTGACGACTGCTACTTCTGCACAGTGAATATCGTGGGCCATACCAGAACCAGTAAGTGTAACATTGTGTATCCCAATATCCTATCTGCCATAAGACCAGTGCCCCATAGTGAATCCATCCCTGTGCCATCCCCGTCCAATATCAAGCCCCCAACAAACACCAATTCAGACGGTGATACAAGTGATGAGATGTACCAACCGGATAGCATGGAGGATGAAACCCCAGTGCCATTTACCCAGCATGAACTGAATGATTTGGTTCGTGATCTGAATTTACCTAAAGACGCAGCACAGCTTTTAGATTCACGACTTCAGGAAAAGAATTCACTATGTCTTAATACGAGATTCTCCTGGTACAGACACCGAGAAGCAGAATTGGTTCCGTTTTTTGCTGAGGAAGGCAGTTTGGTATATTGTCGTGACATTCCGGCAGTCATGAAATACTTCAACATTAATTAGAATTCAGGACAGTGGAGGTTGTTCATAGATGCCAGCAAATCCAGTTTAAAAGGTGTTTTATCACACAATACTAACATCCATCCATCCATTCCAGTAGCACATTCTGTGACTTTGAAAGAGACATACGAGAACCTTAAATTACTGCTGGAAAGTGTGCAGTACAAGTTTCATGAATGGTCTTTGTGCGGGGATTTCAAGGTGATTGGAATATTGCTCGGCCAACAAGCAGGCCACACCAAATTTCCTTGCTTTTTGTGTGAATGGGACTCCAGAGCAAGGACGGAACATTGGGTTCGGCAGCAGTGGCCAGTCAGAAGTACATTCACACCTGGCGAAAAAAACATTTTTTCACTTCCACTGGTTGATCCCTCGAAAATACTGTTGCCACCTTTACACATCCAACTTGGCTTAATGAAGCAATTCGTGACAGCTTTAAGCAGGGACAGTAAATGTTTTCAGTATCTGGGTGGTAAGTTTCCATCAATCACGTCTGAAAAAATTAAAGCTGGCATTTTCATAGGCCCTCAAATACGAAAATTAATGGCAGACAACATATTCGAGGAAACCATGAGTGAATGCGAATTGCGAGCATCGACTGAATTCAGAAATGTGGTACACAACTTTTTGGGGAACACGAAGGCTTCAAATTACACCACTTTAGTCGAGGACATGCTGGAATTCTATGAACTGCTTGGTTGCAACATGAGCGTCAAAGTTCACTTTCTTCATGCTCATCTAAATTACTTTCCTGTACAATCTTGGTGATTTTTCGGAAGAACATGGCGAGCGCTTCCATCAGCATATTAAAGTGATGGAAAAGAGATACGAAGGAAAGTGGACTGTACATATGATGGCCGACTATTGTTGGATGTTGAACAGAGACTGTACGGATGCACACCGAAGACAATCCGAAAAGAGGAAGTTTGAAGAGGATCCCAGTGGCGAATGTTAGGTATGTTTGCTTTTAAATATGTATTTATGTTTATCTATTCCTTAAACAATCATTCCGCCGCTCCAGAAAACATTTTCACACGTTACAAACGTTGCCATATAGCAATGTCATTAAAAAATAACGTTTTTTTAAATTTTCACATTTCCGTCATTTGTGAAAAAACCTGACGTGATACGGAATTTTGAAGGTCATTTTCGGAATCTGCGTTCCCAGATGGTCCCCTACCCCATACTAAAATTTCATCGAAATCGAACCATTTTTACGCAAGTTATGACGCATAAGGGCAAATATCAGGAACACAGAGCATCGCTCGGGTAAAGGGGAGATGAGGGCACAAAACATTTATATTTTGATATGTTATTTTCAAGTATTATAATGCTAAGTCTAAACCATCAAGATTAATAATGATAGACGAATTGGAGACAAATTAATTTAGAATAAACATCAAAACAAAGATGAATGATAATTTTTTACTTGTGTTAGAGTAAGAATTTTTTTAAAATTGTTTTTATTATTTCCGAACATGAAACACCAAACAATAAATGTTAACATGGGGTTCTTCATCGAACCTCATGGGAACATTGGCTATTTATCGCTGTCTAATTATTCGTCGCATTTGATCGAGGTTTTCTTCCGATATAGATTCATTGAGGGTTATAATAACGCCGGACATTATTTCCATGCTCCTCGCCTTAGCTGCTCGGAAAGGTCTTTTTGTAGGCTGATCTTCTTCCAATGGAAGGTCATCTGTTTCGAGACTGGAAAGTGATCGGAAACCATCGGCTCTTGAATGTCCAAGCTGTTCCATATTTACTTCTTCCGCTTGTTCCAACAGTGCGTATTCTTCTTATTAAAGTTGAAACGTGCACGTTTCGTAGAGGGTCGACCAGCCACATTTTTTATATTGTTTTACCATCCACGTGATACTCTGTTAATAGTAATTAATAAAAATGAACCAATCATATTTTAGCACAGCGGATACGCTCGTCATCAAGTGACTTTTCAAAAATGTAACAAAAAAATGATGTATTAAGTTTAAATTTTGAAGGGTAAAACATGCAAAATCAGCGTTCCACTACTTATACTGAACTACGACGCATCAACTCCAAGCAAATGGCACAACTCACTTTTTGTTCTAGAAGAAAATAGAAGTAATGCGTAATACGCACACAGCGCGTGACGTAATGACGCAGATGGTCGTGAGAGTGTGACGACATAAAACTTTAATAGGATCCACAAACAACGCGTGACGTAATGAGGCAGATGGTATGGCCACGCGCCAACATCTCAATCGCGAGTCGATCACGACAGTGTGACGTCATAAGAGTTCTAAGAATGGGAAACATTAATAGAACGACGCCATGACACTAAAAACGTGGTAACTCGGGGTGGTTATTTAACCCACTAAACGAATTTTTCCAAAGTCGAGATCAAGCTGAATTGATTTCTAGTCCCAGAAAACGGTAGGTTAACCACTTTCATCAAAATCCTTAGAGCCGTTTTCAAAATAAAATTTACATATATACAATAATTGCTCTTTTAATAAGATGTAATGGAATGCATCCCGCTCCTATGTCCTGACCTTTGACCCCACTTCACCTATTTTCAATAGGGTTCGTCCCCAGTGGTTCTCTACGACATACTAAATTTTCATCGAAATCGAACCATATTTACGCAAGTTATGACGCATAAGGGCAAAGGAATGCACCCCGCTCCTATGTCCTGACCTTTGACCGCATTTCGCTATTTTCCACAGGGTTCGTCCCCAGGTGGCCCCCTACCACATACTAAAATATCATTGAAATCGAACCATATTTATACGCAAGTTCTGACGCATAAGGGCAGTGGAATGAATCCCGCTCCTATATCGTGACCTTTGACCCCATTTGTCCCATTTTCAATAGAGTTTGTCCCTAGGTGGTCCCCTACCACATGCTAAAATTTCATCGAAATCGAACCATTTTTACGCGAGTTATACCGTGCGGGCAGACGTACGGACTGGCAAACAGACAGACGGACAAAGCTGGAGCATATACGCTTCTTCAACCTACGGTTGGAAAGCGTAAAAAAAGACGTATTTTCTTATGTCGCCTGTTGTGAAGTGCTTGTTTCTCTTTCTCTCTTCCCTGCGATTTTGTTATTTAGCAATGTTCTTATACCTAAATCTCTCACAAGAACCAGAAGTAAGACAGGAACGGGGTAAGGTGTTCGGAATACACGCACGTTGTCGCCAATCGGGCGCTTTACTCCCAAGGAAATGAAGGTAAGCAGATGCCTAACACAATAGCAGCTCTACTACGGTTGAGTTTTGAAGCCACTTCTTAGCCATGTGAAGCAAATCATCATGTCTGCTCAAACAATACGGCCGCTATGTGACAATGCTCAGTTCGTAGGGAAGAGGGTGGTGAAATCTTCCGTGGGCTTCACGCTCTCATTTTTTAAGACAAAGATCGATTATCCCTAGGTAACAGAAAACCATACCATCTGCCAATAAAACTCAAAGAATTTGGCAGACCCAAGAACCACTAGAAATTTCCGTGTGGCCGCCTCGGTGGCGTAGTTATATAAGCGCGCTTTTGACCATTCCTCCGTGATTGGTCTGAGTTCGAATCCCGGTAAGGCATGGGTGTTGTGTTAGTCTTACGGCACTGGCTCTCTCCCTTCCCTGGAAACTGTGGTCCTAACTTACGGACGGGCGACTGCTTATAACCATCGAGTTGCACACGGTTGTCGTTAAAAGCTTTAATAAAAAAAATTGCATATGGTGGTTGTGCACGTTATCTGTAATTGCGATTTCTGTTTGCCACGTCTTGAAAGCTAAGCCATGGGTTCCCATACTGGGTATCGTTGGCAGTTGTTCTGCATAAAAGTTTCCGTCAACAGCCTGACCAACTGGCAAACGTTCCCATTGCACAGGATTCTCGCAATGCCACCAAATGCACTGCATGACTTTGATACTGAGATAATGTGACGCCAAAACCTATCGTCCTGTGGATTTGACAGAATCTGCGACGGAGAGCGACACATTCCGTCTGAAAAACCATTTGATTGAATTCATGGGGAACTATTCGATGGCGCGTGGAGAAGGAATCAAGTTGGCTCAGGTGACGAACTCTGGTGATTGGTTAGATCCCATCTCAGCTGCTAATTGATGTGTGCTGGTACCAGGTTCGCTGTCACAATTTCGACCAGGGTGTCAGTGTTTGTGGCCGCTGGACGTCCTGACCTCGTCTTGCCTTCCATGCTGGTATCCTCACCATTGAAACGTGGGAACCATTTTCGTGCAGTGCTTCTGTCCACTGCTTCCTCGCCTTCATCTGCAGAATTTCTCGCTGCTGTTGCCGCGTTTAACCCTTTTTTACGCTTTCTAACCGTAGGTTGAAGAAGCGTATATGCTCCAGCTTTGTACATCTGTCTGTCTGTCAGTCTGTCAGCGCTATAACTCGCGTAAAAATGATTCGATTTCGATGAAATTTTGGTATGTGGTAGGGGACAACCTGGGAAGGAACAAGGAACCCTATTGAAAATGGGCGAAATAGGGTCAAAGGTCAGGACATATGAGCGGGATCCATTCCTTTGCCCTTATGCGTCATAACTTACCTAAAAATGCTTCGAGTGCGACAAAACTTTAGCATGTTGTTCCGTAGGTATACTGAACCAATTCTGTTTAATATCATCGAAATGGGGTCAAAGGTCAGGACACGGGAGCGAGATTTATTCCACAGCCATTATTCTCATAACTTGGCTAAAAATGCTTCGATTGCGACACAACTTTAGTATGTTGTTCCGGAGGTATACTGAACTGGTTCTGTTTAATATAATCGAAATGGGGTCAAAGGTCAGGACACAGGAGCGAGATTATTCCGCAGCCATTATCCTAATAACTTGAGTAATGATTTCTGGTATGTTGGAAAGCGTATCATAATCAATGCATTGCATGATTTTACTAACTTGTTTACGCTTTCCAACCGTAGGTTGAAGAAGCATATATGCTCCAGCTTTGTCCGTCTGTCTGTCTGTCCGCACGACAACTCTAAAAATGGTTCGATTTCGTTGAAATTTTAGTATGTGGTACGGGACAACCTGGGAACGAACTCTATTGAAAATGGGCGAAATGGGGTCAAAGGTCAGGTCATAAGAGCGGGATCCATTACATCGCCCTTATGCGTCATAACTTACGTAAAAATGCTTCGATTGCGACAAAACTTTACTTTGTTATTCCGGAGGTATACTGAACCAATTCTGTTTAATATCACCGAAATGGGGTCAAAGGTCAGGACAGAAGAGGAGATTTATTCCACAGCCATTACCCTCATAACTTGGCTAAAAATGCTTCGATTGCGACAGAACTTTAGTATGTTATTCCGGAGGTATACTGAACCGCTTCTGCTGAATATCATCGAAATGAGGTCAAAGGTCAGGGCACAGGAGCAAGATTTATCCCACAGCCATTATCCTCGTAAGTTGAGTAACAACTTGAGTATTGATTTCTTGTATCTTGGAAAGCGTATCATACATAATCAATGCATTGCATGATTTTACTAACTTGTTTCAATAATGGCGCAGGAGCACCCAAACAGGACGTTTATCGACCTCGATCCTCAGTCACCTGATAACGCAATGAGGCGCCGTCAATGGCGGTTAGTGACCAGAGAAACAGGTGAAGTGTCCCAAAATGAGAATCCATGAAGAAAATGCACCTATTTCTTATAAAGAAGTTCAGTTCTTCTATCTTTCAAGGAAGCATAGGGGTCAATTATGGCATCGTAAAACGTCTGCGTAACTACAAGTTCAGAGAGAAGTTCGTTTTTAATCACGATATTAGATAACGACGATAGTCTTTGCTGCGAAATACTGTTCCTCAAGTAATTTTTTATTCGTTTCAAGCAGGAAAAAATGTCTTTCTGCTGGCACAATGGCTGAGGGTAAAGTAAGAATCAGAGAAAGCAATTTATACACTCAGAGCACATTTAAGGAGACAGGGAGCCCGAGGGCTGGACAGTATTTTGGGGCCTCAGTATTAGTGGCACATATAGGATTTCACTATGGGTAGATGAATAAACATAACCAAGAGAAAACATTCCCAATGTATGATGAGGAAGCCATAAAACTGTCCCAACGGTATTGGAGCGTATATCATGATTCATGGACGAATCAGTGGTAGCAAAGAAATGTAAAAATGCATGGTTGAAAAATGGATACCAGTTGAGTTCTTCTTTAATCCCCCCTCCCTACTCCCCTAGAATCCAGCTTGTTGAAATTATATCGAAGTAGTGGGCAAAATGATCCAAATACAGATGTGTAATAAAAAAAACACACATTTGTAATGCTTTTGAAAGATTTGAGGATGAACTGGGGGCAACTATATTTTTTGCAGACTCCTCCTAAAAAAGCGGAAAGAAATAGAAAAATATTTTTCACAAGGCAGTTTCTTATAATTTTTGCTGTGCCATCTGCAAAAAAAAAAAAAAAAAAAAAAAAATGTTTAACTCTCTCTATATCTAAGTTCTTCAAGCATCCTCCGTAATTCTGGGGCCCCTTGAAAATGTGGGGCCCAGAGCTGCTGCCCCCTCTTAAATGGGCTTGTGACGTACTTGCCAGCAGAATGCACACGACATAAAGGCAGATAGGAATCAGAACAAATGTCTGTGTAGCTCAGTTGGTAAAGCGACTTGTTCTGGAATAAGCGGCCTGGGGTTCGAATCCCGGCGTAGGCCAAAAATGACGGAGAAATGTACTTCGTTATAATGGCGCCCGAACTATCCGGATGACCCGACCGTTCAAAATTTCGCATTGGTGTGATGTTATTTCCACACCGCGAGACAGGAAAAATCAGAGAATTCCTTCTCCAGCGCTTCGAAAAATAAAAATGTGTGATGTTGCATTCCACACAGCAGATTGACTGGGAGTTCTCAAGTGCACGTTCTACAGTGGATAGCTGCCTGCAACGATTCATGGTCACGGCTGACCCGTGGGCCATGCCCCCGGCCCTCTTTCGGGGGGGGGGGAGATGTGACGTACCTGCCAGCAGGACATAAAGGCAGATAGGAATCAGAACAAATGTCTGCGTAGCTCAGTTGGTAGAGCGACTTGTTCCGGAATAAGCGGCCTCGGGTTCGAATCCCGGCGTAGACCAAAAATGACGGAGAAATTTACTTCGTTGTAGGCTTTGTATACACTCCTTGGAATAAATCCTTGTGCACATTATACGTCTGCAACAATGTGCACACTGTATCGTTTTCCGGCCTCATTGTTTTAAACAAGAGCACGAATCCAGAACACATGGAGAATAACAAAGAAACAACACTAATACTGAAGTCCACACTTTCTGTTACTATATTAACATAACGTACGAAACTCGAATCGTCTAAACTCGAAATCGCGCTGCGGAGGCTGTCACTTCACGTACATCGTTGACGTCCCATTGCTGATGTGTCCAGCTCTTGTGTTCCTGGAACCACAGAAACCGCCGTGTCCGATGAGTTTGTTAATGACACACACCGTACTGGTCGGCGTGCAAATATAACACCTTTGTGCAGCCTCCTGGCCACGGTAAAACGCGATAACGGACGTCCAGTTGTCTGCTGCATGTGTATTGCGATTTCTCCCGCTGTCTGCCGTCTGTCTCTTCTCGCCTGTAGGACAATATATCGGTCGTCCGCCACCGTGGTTGCTCGTGGACGACCACTGCTAAACTCTCGGACAGCTGTTTCTGTCGTTTGAAATGCTCTCCAAGCTTGTGAAACGATGCTGTGAGCGATCCCGAACTCCTCGGCAACACTAGTCACACTTCGACCTTCTTCCAACTTCCCAATGACGCGACCTCGGGTAAAGTCATCCATATGTCGTCTACTGGATTGCCTGTTGGCCATATCACACGGTGGAAGCAACTCTACGTCGTTCAAACCGAAGTACACCGTGCAATAGCTTTCACCGAATTGCTGAGCGTACACCGCCCGTGTGCTATATACCCTTCCGACACCCCCTACGTCATACTGCATATATGCGCATGACCTACCGCACCGAACCCTAGTCTATCTCTTGAGTGGTCTTTCGGTCCGTTCTGCCTGCTCGTTCCGCTGTTATGCTAATTTCTCCTCTTCGTCCTTAATTTGTGCACACCAGTGTATATAGTAGCACATTGACAGTATTTTTTGACATGCGCATGTTCATTACGTAATTATGTCGTTTATATTGGTGATTGGGTTGTTGCCGGTATTGTCTGTTTCGCTGTGGTAGTTACAAAACAGTTTCCATGGTAACGGTATAGTGATAGAGGTATCTTCGTTACAACATTCTGCCCTATATTTATGCATAAATGAGCTTTCTGTCAAGAGGATGGAATAACAGGCAGTCGGCGTATTTAACATAGTAACATCGTCCCAGATAGCTTGGTGTTGACCCTTCAGGCATAGTCTTGAAAGGGCGGTGGAGGTGGAGCATGATTTAACATTGTATTTATGTTAAGAGACACGTAAATTAAGATTGCGACGGGTCGAGCTCATGGTTTCTAGCTTGCTTTTAGAAACGGGAGAGCTTTCGTTTGAAATCTACAACATTTTCCAGAAATCATTCTTGAAAACGAAATGTTTCTAATTTCAAGAATCCGCTAAATCATTCGAAGAATATTTATTTTCATAAACTTTAGGAGGTGAAGTGTCACTTCACCCGCCGAGCCGCCATAGGCTCCGTGATAAATTCACGTCATCATCTTCGTGTATTTCACGTGAATGCGGTACCCAGTCGAAGCTGGCGCTCGTTTCGCACAGGAATGGATGCCCAATATTATGCGTAGCTCAAAACGGGACAAACTTTTGATTTACCCTCAGGGCCGTAGTCGGGAAGAGCACCCGACTTGCGTTTCTTTTTGCCCGTCCTAGTAATACACACGTGCCCGACCTCAATCATTAGCCTCCACTCCCAACTTCTCTGCCTGCTCCAGGGCCGTAGCTAGCATGGGGCTAGAGGAAGCTCTCCCCACAAGGCAAGCAACCCCCTTCCCCGGAAAATGGAATCTGTAAGTTTTCTAAACTTTTATTTTCGCTGGTTTATGAAAATTTCCTTTGTTTTGGGTTGGAAAGAAAGTAATGTTCGATGACGAGGTACCCGGAGTCGAAGCCCCCACCACGGCGCACACTGGCCACTGAGATTGTGCAGCACACCGGCATGACATCAGCCGGTAGGTGGCTAAAGTCAGTGGCAGTTAGCCGTCAGAAGGCGAAGAGTAAGCTCCAGCCAACATGGAGATAGAAGTGGATTAAGGAGCACTTCCGCCATTGCATGCTGTATGAGTTTCGTCGTGGTAGCACCCCCGCAAGTGCTGTAAGGAACATTACCAGTGTGTACCCCAATGTCATATCACATCATCAGTGCTGTCGTTGGTTCGAACGGTTTCGAGAGGAAACTTTTGACCTGTCAGACTGTCCCAAATCCGAAAGACCCGAAAAGTGAATAGGAACATGATGAAGACCTTAGTGGAGACCGATCCACATAGTATTTGGCCACCCAGATGGAGATCACCCACACGAGCATTATCACACACCTGCGTCATATTGGGAAGGTGCACAAGAGGGGAGTTCGGGTACCCCATCAACTCACAGTTGAGCAGAGAGCAAATCGCGTGAGTACATGAGTTTCCCTGCTTGCACGTGACCAAGTTGAACTGTTTTTGGACCGTATTGTGACAGGTGACAAGAAATGGGTCCTCTATGAGAATGTCAGCGCCCGGAAACAGTGGTTGGGCCCAAAACAGAAGACCATGCCGACCCCTAAAGCCGGCTTACACCAACGTTAGGTCCTGCTGTCTGTTTGGTGGTCTTGTGCTGCTGCCGGACAACATCACTCTCACCTCCGATGTGTCCTGCCGTCAGCTCGATGATCTGTATACATCGCTCCCGTCGTAATGAACTGCACTGTTGAACCGCAGGGGCGTCCACCTACAGCAGGATGGAGAGAGACCTGTCACAAGATCAGGGACCTGTGCTAGGAGCTGCTGCAGCACACAGACTATTTCCTGGAGATTGTCCTGAACGAATACCACCTTTTCCGGGCATTGCAGCATTTCCTGGATGGACAGCGGTTCACCAACCTGGACGATGTCAAACCGCACTTTCTCCATTCTTTACATCCAAACCGTCACAATTCTACAGGGACGGTGTCCAACAGACGATAAGAGCAGGTCGTGGCACACGATGGCGACTACATTTTGGACTGGTTTGTACTTGTATATCAAAGATATTATAAACGCATGCTGTGGAAGAAAATTCTGGCGTTTCAGAGAACCTCACAGAAAAGGATATTTCTTCAGTTGAAAAAAATGAATGCCAGGCATCAACAGAACACATGACGAATGCATGCGAGTCTTTTCATGCTCGGTTTAATACTCACTTTGATCATCCCCATCCAAGCTTATATAACTTTATAGAAGCTCTGAAACTTTTTCACTCTAACATAAATATATACCCTTCGAAGCTCAGGTGGTGCCACTCGGAGAAGGAAAATCCAAAACTGTCATGCAAAGGATAGAAATGTTGTCTGAGAAAATTAGCGATTGTAGAAGAGGTTGTATAAGAAGACTTTATAACGAAGTGAATTTCTCCGTCATTTTTATCCGCGCCGGGGCTCGAACCTGGATCCCCTCATTCCGGAATAAGTCACTCTACCAATTGAGCTACGCGGACGTTTTATTCTGTTTCCTATCTGCCTTTATGTCGTGTGCGTCCTCTGGCAGGTACGTCACATCTCCTGGTACGTTACATCATCTCCTCCTTCTTTTTCTTTTTTTTTTTTTTTTTTTCTTTTGAAGTGCTGGAGAAGGGATTCTCTTATTTTTCCTATCTCGCGGTGTGGAAATAACATCACACCAATGCGAGATTTTTGAACGGTCGGGTCATCCGGATAGTTCGGGCGCCATTATAACGAAGTAAATTTCTCCGTCGTTTTTATCCGCGCCGGGGCTCGAACCTGGATCCCCTCATTCCGGAATAAGTCACTCTACCAATTGAGCTACGCGGACGTTTTATTCTGATTCATATCTGCCTTTATGTCGGGTGCGTCCTCTGGCAGGTACGTCACATCTCCTGGTACGTTACAACTTGAATTGGTGAAAGTTGCGCCATATTTTTCAAAATATTAACTTTTGGGTAGGCTGAGGTTGATTCCTGAAAGAGAAATGGAAATATATACACTATCTACCAACAAGTAATTGGACGCCCCTGCAATCGACGGTATCTGCGGTCCTGATACACGTCACGGCCGCCGCCGTTAAATATCGTGTGGGAAACAACAACGCAACGAGTCGCATGCAATATGCCACGCAGTTCGGAGCTCTCTGATTTCGAGAAAGGTGTAATCGTCGGGTATCACAGAAATGGCCGATCCATACGTGACATATCCAGCGAGTTGAAGTACCCAAAATCGACAGTGGCCTACGTGATTGGCAAGTGGAAGATGAGAGGTGACTGTCGGAATGTGCCCCGACCCGACAGACCCACAAAACTGGGAGTTAGAGACCGACGGGTACTGGCCCGAAAAATTCGGAAGAACTGCGCCAATTCGATGGGCCACCTCCACGAGGAGTTTGAACAGGCGTCCAGGAGTGTTCTTTCGATGAATACCATCCGTAAGGAAGCCCATCTGCTCGGTTATCATGGACGAGCTGCCGCCTACAAGCCTTTGATCACCAAGTCCAATAGCGCTGCTCGGCTAACGTGGTGCAAAGAACGTCGACAGTGGACCGTTGAACAGTGGAAACAGGTTCTATGGAGCGACGAATCAAGGTTCACCCTCTATTATTCGGATGGCAGGGTCTGGGTTTGGCGTCTGCCTGGAGAAAGCTCTCCTGCCGGAATGTATTGTGCCAACTGTAAAGTTCGGCGGCGGTGGAGTTATGCTATGGGGGTGTTTCTCCTGGTATGGCACGAGACCCTTGGTCGCAATTCCTCCTAGACTCAACGCCGAGACCTACTGCACCATTTTGGATGACCATGCGCTTCCTACGTTGCGGCAGTTTTACGGGGTGGACCCATGTTACTTTCAGGATGACAATGCCACCTGTCATGTTGCGAGGTCCACCATGGCTTGGTATGGTGACAATGGGGTTAATCAAATGGACTGGCCTGCGCAGATCCCGGACCTTAACCCTATCGAGCACCTCTGGGATGAGTTGGAGCGTCGACTTAAGAGGTGCTCCACCGTCCGAAATCGGTGAAGGAACTGACCTGTCTTCTCCAAGCCGAGTGGAAGAAAATACCGCTTGCCGTCGTACAACGCCTGGTTGAGAGTATGCCCTGGAGGGTCGCAGCTGTAATCACCGCTCGTGGAGGCTCCACCAACTATTGAAGGTGAATAAACTTCGTTTTCCTTTGCTATCACAGGTGTCCAATTACTTGTTGGTAGATAGTGTACATTCAGCTTTCCTCAAAAGCATAATAAAGTATGCATATTCAAGTTTTGTATATGTGATGACAGTGTTACTTCATCTTTCTCTCTTCAGTATCGGTAAGGCAAAAGCTTTTTTCATTCATTTATAGCAACCATATATATTGACAGATATTTAACTTTGAAATATTAGTTGATATTCATTACTATAAAGATGTAGGCTATTATGTTTAGTGTTGTCTTCCCTTCCCATAAGCTTCAGCCGCAATTTATCTATGGAGTTGCAGGTAAGTCCCAGGGGCGGCGGAAAGTGAAGTTCGTTAACCAGGCCCAAAATTTAGAATCGTGGTGCACCCTCTATATTCACGCATCCCGGAACAAACAGAAGAAAAACAATGCCCAAGGAGCTTTGTTGGGAAATAGGACCACCCAACCACTTACCTAGAAGAACTTTCTAAGGCACATCACAACAATCGCACATATGCAAATAAAAAAATAATAAAAATAAAAATCTTGGCTGAAATTGTTGAAATTATTGACCGGGCCCAGGCCCGGGCGGTTCCGCCGCCACTGGTAAGTCCTAAGCCTCTGTCATCTACACTTCGCTTAGGCTATAGCAGCAATTTACCTATGGGGTTGGAGACCATCCGTGGCTCTCGCTTTACTTTACCTATCGGCTCGTGGTTCTTTTGAGTTGTCTTCCCTTCCCATAAACTTTAGAAGAAATTTATCTATGGAGTTGCAGATAAATCCTAAGCCTCTACCATCTAGCCTTCCCTTAGGCTATAGCCGCAATTTACCTATGTGGTTGGAGACCACGCGTGGCTCTTGTCTCACTTTACCTATGGGGTTGGGGACCACCCGTGGCTCTTTTGTGTTGTCTTCCCTTCCCATAAGCTTCAGCCGCAATTTACCTATGGGGTTGGAGACCACGCGTGGCCTTTGTCTCACTTTACCTATGGGGTTGGGGACCACCCGTGGCTCTTTTGTGTTGTCTTCCCTTCCCATAAGCTTTAGCCGCTATTTATCTATGGAGTTGCAGAAAAATCCTAAGCCTCTGTCATTTACCCTTCCCTTTGGCTATAGCCGCAATTTACCTATGGAGTTGGAGATCACCCGTGGCTCTCGCCGCAATTTACCAGCACCGGACAGCAACAGCCTTAAACAAGCTGATTTCGTCCACTCTGTCCGAAAATGGCGCGAACAAAGAAATTCCACGTGCGAATGAATATATGCATACATATTTACAATTATTTTTTATGACCCGAGGCTAGCAAATCTGAGACGTGTACTGCATGTTTTGTTTTGTTTTAAGCAAAATTGAATTATGCAGTATATGAATAATGGATAACCGGAAAGAAATTACTTCTACTCGAAGTGAATCAGTAGGAACAGCTGCGTCAATAATTTTCTGCTACATGGGCACCGGACTTCTTGCCGCTAAGGGTCAGAGATGAGAGAAATCCTTTTTCTTATCTTCTTCCTTTTTATTTTGAGAAAGGTAAAAAAGATCATTACTAGAAAAAAAAATAACAACCAGAGAGAGAGAGAGAGGCAGAGGTGGAAGCGTATTTGAGCTTATGAATGAAACACTTTTCGTCACTTTGTTAGTGACTATGAGACGCTAAGCTGCTGTTAAAAAAATTACAGGTGGTTGGCTGCTTATAAAAAAGTGTCGTGGAAATGTTTTATCTAAATATATTCCTCTAGGCGATGTAAAGCAGTACTAAAGAGAAATCTCTGTGTGGGAGAGAGAGAGAGAGCTTTCAATTTCTTCCTGTGCATTGTTTTTCGGTCAATAAGAAGGTTTTGCGATGCATGTGTGGGAAAAGAAGTGTTTATTAGTGAAAATCCGAAGGCTTTTGGGTAAGGAAGGGAGATTTGGCGGTTTACTGCGCTAAGAAGAGGCTACCTCTGAGCACCAGAAGAAAGAAAAGAGCCAAAATCTGGCATCAATAACTCCTTGACGCCATTGTGTAGATCCACAAAAGAGAAGCAGAATAAGTAAACTGTTAAATAAATAAATAGATAAATAAATTGGTTTTCATGCTAGTTTGGAATTTTCTTTCTTCCGGCGATAATGACCCCTGAAACTCAGCCACCGTCAAACAAATCTGTTAATGCAATTTATTTTTATACACTACTGTTTGTGAAAATTGCAACACCAAGAAGGAACCATGCGATTCGAACGAAACTTATACCACACATTACTGATATGACTGTACATAAGTGATTTAATTTTCAGAACAATACAATAATTTTTACCTGCACAAATCAGTATCTTGTGAAGCCTCCGAGAGCTGCAATAAGAGCTTTTAGACAGCGTGGCATTAAATCGAAAAGGTGTTGCATGGTGTCTTTGGTAATTACTTGCCAGGCGGCAGGCTAAGGCATGTATGTGAGACCGCAGATCATTGGTACTGACCTCTGGAAAAGTGTGATGGACCAGTTGCCGAGTGACCATATCCCAGACATGTTCAATAAGCGACATGTCTAGCGAACGTGGAGGCCAGGGAAGAAGCGGTATCTGCTGTGCTACGAAGAGGGCTTGAACATTCCTTGCAACACGTGGTCGGGCACTGCCCTGCTGGAATATAGCGTCAGGAGTGCTCTGAAGGAAGGGTATGACTTTTGCCTGTACAACTTCCCTTATGTAGCGGTCGCTGTTGAGATTGCCCTTAAGTCGTAGCAGCTGAGATCGCGAATGTGGTACCCAATGGCACCCCACACCATCAACCCTTGGCGTTCGACCCGTATGACGCTCGACAATACATGCTGGAAGAAGGGGCTCAACACAATACTGTGTAATGCGTATGGGATCATCGTGGTAGTCCAAGTTGAATCGGGACTCGTCCGAAAACACGACATGTTGCTAATCAGCACGACATTGTCTGTATTGAAAACCCCATTCCAGCCTGTGGCGCCCATGGTTCAGGGTAAAAGGAATCTGGCGCAAAGGGATGCGTGCAACCAGTCCTCTGTGTAGCACGCTGCGTCGAACTGTGGAGGCAGACAATGCCACACCTGTTGCAGTGCTCCACTATTGTGTTAACACTTGCGAAGATGCGGAACGGTTCGCCAGTGCCATGCGGAGGAGGTGTCGGTCATCCCGCGGTGTCGTCACATTTCTCGGTCCACTGCCGGATTGTCGATGCACCTGGTTCTTCTCGGTCCACTGCCGGATTGTCGATGCACCTGGTTCTTCTCGGTCCACTGCCGGATTGTCGATGCACCTGGTTCTTCTCGGTCCACTGCCGCTACACGCGCATCACTATCGTGGCGTTATGTCACGTCCGAGCCGCAATTCCGTCTTACGAAAATGCGCCTTCATGCAGACTAATCATTCGTCCCCGTTCAAACTCTATCGTATGGTGATATTGCGCTCTTTGTCGTCGCCGAGGCATTATTGAATCCTGGAGACCCCTTTACAACTCGCTGTCCGCGATGCACTACTGGTGTGTATCATCATACCATATCATATGTAGAGAATTTTTAGGAAGGGAGTGTCTGACCCCAGGTCTTAAACAACCCTCAGAAATAGGAAGCTGGGAGATTTGGGCTAGAGTGCCCGATAGGAAAGTGACATGGAAGCGAGGTAGAAAGACGCCCTTATTTAAAACCGTGGGGCCAGTACCCTAGGTCCGACGGTTTAACGTGCCAACTGGTGTGTATCCTAAACACCCCTCCCCTTATACCCCTCACTAGACTGTCCAGAGGGAGCTGCCGGGCCCAGACATGCGCAATGACTCTGCACTTCTAATCATTTGCATGTCCTACCCTGCTTTGCATATCCTGTAAGTTTCACGTGATTGCCATCATGGTGTTGCAATTTTCAAAAACAATAGTTTATTTTCTCATCCCACACTCCTTTTTTCCCCCTATTTTGAATTTCATGGGGTCTTTTTATTTTGATTTTTCGGCATGGATAAATTGTTCGCAAGTGAAGTAAGTTAGCAAAACTAACGAAAACATAAAGTAAAGCAGTAAAAGTAACGAAACATCAAGCCACATATATCTCCCATCTGTATTTGTGGATGAATATAGTTTGTCACTGAACACAGCCCCCCTCCCCTCGATTCTGATACCCAGCTATGGCCCCTGGCCTGCTCACCCTGGTGTTCGCCCAGCGCATATTCGTAGAGGGGGTGGAAAGGAGGGGGTGGGGGTGGATTCCAACGCACTTTTGTATATGCAACCACAAGACGTCTTTCTCTTCCTCTTATTTACACTTTCCAACCGTAGGTTGAAGAAACGCATATGCTCGTCTGTCAGTCTGTCCATCTAACTCGCGTAAAAATGGTTCAATTTTGATGAAATTTTAATATATGGTAGGGGACAACCTGGGGACGAACCGTTTTGAAATTATGTGAAATGGGGTCAAAGGTCAGGATATAAGAGAGGGAACCATTCCATTGCCCTTTTGCGTCATAACTTACGTAAAAATGCTTCGATTACGACAAACCTTTAGTATGTTATTCCGGAAATATACTGAACCGGTTCTGCTGAATATCATCGAAATGGGGTCAAAGGACAAGGCACAGGAGCGAGATTTATTTCGCAGCCGTTATCCTCATAACTTGACTAAAAATGCTTCTATTGCGACAAAACTTTAGTATGTTTGAACCAATTCTCTTTAATATTATCGAAATGGGGTCAAAGGTCAGGGCACAGGAGCGAAATTTATTCCACAGCCATTATCCACATAACTTGAGTAGTAACTTGAGTAATGATTTCTGGTATGTTGGAAAGCGTATCATAATCAATGCATTGCATGATTTTACTAACTTGTTTCTCCTCCTTATTGAAAGCAAAGTACCATTATAACTCCCCGAATTTTGTTATCTCTGCGGGCAAAAAGAGAAATTTTTGCACGGGATCAAGGTCACCTACATTACTCATCAATTATTTCGATTAGTTTTTGATCAAAGAATGAAGAAGAAAAGAAGAGTGTGAAGCGTTTCTCCATCACAACACTCATTCCATACTAGCGACTGACTGAGGATTATCGCTTTCTTTGAAGTCATCATATCGGGGTAGAAGCAAAATATTTTGTCTTCAGACGTAAAACACTGGGACAAAGTGCAATTTTATTTTTATTTTATTTTTTTGTACCCGGCGGCGAACATTTCTTAGCTATCTTCTGCATCAGTCCAGAAAGCTAAGATATAAATAGAGCTAAATACACGGTCGAATCACATTATTGTGACCACCAGCTAATATCCAGAGTAACCGCCGTGTGCAGTGCGGACAGCAGCTAGACGGGCTGGGAGGGACTCAATAAAGTGCTGAAAGGTGTTCACAGTTATGTGGAGCCATGCTGACTGCAGTGCACCTGACAGCTGCTGGAGGGTGCATGGTGAAGGATCCGTGTAACGAACAACATAATCGAGGTGGTCCCACAGATGCTCAATTGGGTTTAAGTCTGGGGAATTAGGGCGCCCGGGAAGTACTTTGAAGTCTTCATCCTGCTCTTCCAACCACTCTCGGACATTTCTAGCTGTGTGACACGTCGCATTGTCGTTCTGAAAGATCTCATCCGCCCCAAGGAAGACAATCAGCATGTATGGGTGTACATGGTCTTCAAGGATGGATTAATAACGAATTCGGCCCATAGTGCCTTTCACAGGTATGAGTAGACCCAGGGAGTACCCAGGGCCCCGCAAGAGCTCCATCTGGCCCTGCAGAGAAGAATAAGTTAAAAAAATAATTTCAACATGCCGAGATTTAGGCGGATCTTGAGCAATTTCTTTTAGTTACCGTAGGAACGGCCAGATGGCAACACAATCGTTTTCTGCTTTAAATTAACTTTTTAGTGACAGGCTGCTTTTGACTTCGCTAACTGCTTTTTATGGCTCTGTCTCCATGTCTGTTCTCAAAAGTTATTATGGTTATTAATATTCATTATTAATTTTTGATTCATCATTTAAAACTTCTCTCCATAAATTTATAGTAGGAAGCGACCTATAACTTAATTATTCGTTATGATATTATTCTGTAACAGAAGACTTGAACAGTTTGCTTCTAAGTTACTCGTCACAATAACTTTATGCAAGACGTTTTAGCATATGTAGATAATTATATTCGTCCATTATCCCTATTACTACAACTAGTATGATAATGTTTAATAGTAGGGGTGCCGACTTCCCAAAATCATTGGGCGGGAACAGGCGTGAAGTGGCACGTCTCTTCCATTGTCATTAGAGCCAAAAAGGGGGCAAAAAGATAAACTACGAAATTTAACTTTTTTTAAAAAATGCAACTGTAATTTCTCATCGGTAAATGAGCAAGGAAACATTTTATTTTTTCGTTGAATATTTTTAAATATAAAATTCAGCCTGTGATTTTATAAAATTATACCGAGAGATTTTATTTCCAAATGTGTTTAAGAAAATATGAAAAAAATATCGCGGTTACTTAAACAAAGAACCAGAAGTGCAAAAAATAGATAATGAAAGGCGCTAGAGATTATAAAATTTCTGTATTTCTATTTATTTTATTTTTGATAATTATTTTAAGCATTTACCACATAGGCTTCGCCTTACGAGGACAAACCGATTATTTAATTAAACAGGACGGAAAATATTGGGTGGGCATTGCTCCCCCAGTAAAGTTGTTGGAGGACAAGATTCACCTTGCGCCCCTATAGTCGGCGCCTATGTGCTAGAGCGGTTGATCTCAAAAAGCGCATAAATTAATTAGTTGCACGCCAGAATTTTCTCCTTATCCACAGGAGGAACATGCTGCCATCTACCGTTCTTTTCTGTAACTTAAACGGAGTTGCTATTTGCTAAAGACAGTTCAAAATCTTTAACAATAGTATTACAATGCAGGCGCAACTCTATCGGCGGGCTGGGGCAAAGATAGAGTTGCTGGGGTCAGGGGTGGGCTTCAGCGGAGCCATCGTTATTCTCCGGGTGGCTCCGCTTCAGCCCACCCAACTTTTCTTTCAATCCACCCTTTAGCTCCTCCCAAATATTTAAGCAATTACAACACGCAGCGAGTGCAACCGTCTAAGATTTCAGGAAGCTTGGATAAACGTACCTGAATTTTTCGAATTCAAAGAAATTTTGTTATACAAAATGATTTTTTCCTTAAATTCGGTGTTTGTATTTCTGGAAAATGGGAAGGAGTCCTCTGAGCAAATGTCTAAGAGAGTAGTAGAAACATGCGATTTTTGTAATTATAGTTTGAAAAGGAAAGATAAGAGAGAAAGAAGGAGATATTCCTTGTCAGGTTGCAAATCAAAATTCACAAACAACCTTACGACAAAAAAAATAAGGACTAAAATTGCGAAGAAATAGTAACTTGAAGGCCATGGAGATTTATATTCATGGTTCCTAGTACTACAACATACATTAAATAAATACTGCGTACCATAGGCGTAACCATTGAAGGGGGGGGTCAGGACTCCTCCAGATTTTCAGAATCGGGGATCCCCAATGTAAAGGACCCCTCCAAACTTTTCGGAAATATAATGATATAATATACACTTTGTTATGATGTGAGCCGACTAAATTTAATAATATAAGATTGTGATTTTTCGTAAAATTCGAACACGTGTATAATGTGTACTAAATCAAACAGCGATATTGATTCCTAATAAGCAAAGTCAGCTGTACAACTTTGTAATTTACATTTCTGCCCTAGTTTCACAGTTTTGTTCGCTAAGTTCTACAATTCGTCAACAGAGGCGCCTACGTCGTCTCCGTTTATTTTTTTTTTTTCATTGAAGGTTTAACGACCACCGTGAGCAACTCAATGGGCTATAAGCAGTCGCCCGTCCCTAATTTAGGGCCACTGGTTACAGGGAAGGAGAGCCAGTGCCGTAAGACAAACACAACATCCATGCCTCACCGGGATTCGAACCCGGACCCTTCACGGACGAATGGTCATAAGCCAGCGATTAGACCACAGCGCCAGGGGCGGCCGTGCCCGTTAGATCGCGCCTCAGCAACTGCTTTGCTCCTGGCTATGTGTAGGTGGCGGGGGTCCCAAACTATTTCATACAGTATGTATATATTATTGTAACCAAAGCCTGAAGACAGCAAAGGGACATCTTAGTAAGGGAAGAAAACAGATTATGGCTCTGAGAAAAGAAGATGGTTGTGCAACAAGAAATAGAGCTGAAATTTTGACATGAGTGAAAGATTTCTACTCAAAACTATATGAAAGGGATGATACATGTACTCCAGACATTACAAAAGGTACCAGAGTTCTTCCAGTCCTCCCAGCAGAAGTTGCACATGCAATCAAGAACATGAAACGGGGAAAAGCTTCAGGAGAAGATGGAATTACCGTAGACATCATACAAGAAGCAAGTGGAGAAATTGAAACAGTACTCGCCCAAGTTTTCACTCGATGCCTTAATGAAGGTAAGATTCCAGAGGATTGGAACAATGCTACAATGATCCTGCTACATAAAAAAAAGGTGACATTGAGGATCTCAGGAACTACAGACCTATCAGCCTCCTATCAGTGGTTTATAAAATCTTCACTAAAGTTCTTTCATATCGCTTGAAGGTGACAATGGACATGGCTCAACCGAGAGAACAAGCTGGATTCAGGAGTGGCTACAGCACTATAGATCATATCTACGTACTGAGAGAACTAACTGAAAGAGCGAGGGAATATGAACTTCCATTATGCATGGCTTTTATCTATTATGAAAACGCCTTTGATTCGGTGAGACCATCAGCAGTTACAATGGCTTTGAAGTCCTGCGGTATTGAAGATGCATACATTAATAGTATTCATAACATCTATGAAAATGCAAGTGCAAACATTCGTCTATTTGATAATACAGCACCCATAAAAATTGGAAAGGGAGTGAGACAAGGTGACACTATATCTCCCAAACTCTTTAATGATACATTGGAAAATGTCTTTCAATCACTGAACTGGGAAAACAAAGGAATAAAGATTAATGAAGGTTATCTAACTCACCTTCGTTTTGCTGATGACGTAGTCATTTTTGCAACTACCCTATCAGAGCTGCAGAGTATGATCCACGAACTTGCTGACAAGAGTGAAGAAGTGGGATTAAAAATGAACTTTCAGAAGACAAAAGTGATGTACAATGTTTTTTACGAGAAACAAAGATTTATCCATGGATAGGGAAAAGCTGGAGATAACCGATACCTACATTTATCTTGGACAGCAGATATCAAGCGAGGGTCACATTGATGAAGAAATTAAAGCTTGTATAAAACTTGCCTGGAGAGCTTTTGGAAGAAACAGTATGATTTTCAAGAGCGATATGCCATTATGTCTTAAAAGAAGTGTTTGATCAGTGCATCCTTCCAGTGCTTAGATATGGTGCAGAGACGTGGACCTTAACTAAAAGAGACATACAAAGACTGCAGACAACTGAAAGAAGCATGGAGAGATGTATGCTTGGTGTAACCAGGAGAGATAAGAAGAGGAACTCGTGGATCAGAAAAATGACAAGAGTGGAAGACATGATGATCAGAGTAAAATCCCTGAAATGGCAATGGTCTGGACATACTGCCAGAAGAACAGACCATCGATGGACAGCAGAAATTTTAGACTGGATTCCAAGGGACAGGAAAAGACCCAGAAGAAGACCACATGGGAGATGGTGGATGAAATTCGAAAGTATGCGGGAGTAACATGGAAGAGACTGGCACAAGACAGACCGTTGTGGAAGAAACTTGGGGAGACCTTCGTCCAGCAGTGGATTGATAATGGTTGACAATGATGATGATGATAATATATATGTATACATATAATCTGAGGGGGGGGTCCGATCACTGTGTATGTGCGATCGGACACCCCGATTTTGAAACATAGTTACGCCACTGCTGCGTACAGTATGCACATGAAAACTTTTTTTTTTTTTATTAGGGATAACATCATCAGCATCGGGTGAAATTTACATCAACGGAAGTTTTTGGCAAAAATTTCTGTCAGGCACTTCAAAATTTATATACCCCCCTCCCCCCCCATAATACTTAACCTCTCTAATAGCCCACGCGCTTCTGAGCGACAATAGTCGCCACTGGTATAAAGCCAGATGTAGAACTAAAACATAGTTCAAAAGAACTCACCAATGCCGAAGTAATATGCACCGCATTCTAATGTACACTGATACATGTCTTGTGTAAAATAATGATTGCCGCCATGTTGTAATGTTTTTCGTTTAAAATGTTCCTACTTAAAACATTAATATCGTACTATCTACCAGTTGAACTATAGTAGCACTGTAATTTCGAAGTCTTAAACACCGGATAGCTAGCACATAAAAAACATTAATTATACACTGAGCTAAATTAGACGATCCAATGGGCAGAACAGAGTCGATTTTAGCTTACGAAAATCATTATCCTTTATTATCCAAATACTTCAGGTCAAACAAGTAGCTTCGATAAGTAACCATCAGCCGCACAATAACGAGAATCTCTACTTCTCAATGAAAACCACTTTTTTACAGTCGTGAAAGTACAACGTAACGCAACATTAATCTATACACAACATCGCTACACCTCCACACTTTTCGTTGCTTGCTTCAACATTATACAGGGTGTCTATAAATGAAGTATACAACTTCAGTATGCTATTAAAAAATACGATAGAAAAAAACGTGCTTTAAACGTCAAGAGACGTGGCAAGTGTTAAAGTTTGTCTTAAGGCGCTGGCTCTCTTCCTTCCCTGGAACCAGGGGTCTTAAATGATTGATTGATTGTAGAGGATTTTAGGAAGGGAGTGTCTGACCCCAGGTCTTAAACAACCCTTAGAAATAGGAAGTTAGGAGATTTGTGCTAGAATGCCCGATAGGAAAGTGACACGGAAGCGAAGTAGAAAGGGGGAGGAAGACGCCATTATTTATTACCGGGGGGCCAGTACCCGGGGTCCGACGGCTTAACGTGCCCATCCGACGCACGGCGGGTATTTAGTGGATCGAGCGTTCGTACCTGCCTGGGATCGAACCTGAGGTCTTTTCCGTGGCAGGCACGAACGTTGACCACCAGGCCACCAGCGGCCCCAGTGGCCTTAAATTAGGGACGAGCGACTTCTTATAGCCCACTGAGTTGCTCACGGTGGTCGTTAAACCTCCAATAAAAGAAAAAAACAAAAAAAAAAAACCTTCAACTCGTACGAATGGGGCTGCGAGCGTGTTGGTCTGCAAGCATTGTGGGCGTGTTGAATGTGGCACCTCAGAAAATCAGCCAGTAATTTCCGAACGACCTGGTATACAAATCTAGGGAATTACCAGTTACAAACGTGAAATAGAAGGACGAAGCAGGAATTTACATCACCAACCTCCCTCCCCGAAATTTCTTAGTATACTCCCCTATAAAAAATCTCGAAAACCCCTCTATTTGGAGGTGTGTAACCATAGGCGTAACCAGTGGGGGGTCGGGGGGCAGGACCCTCCAGATTTTCAGAGTCGGGGATCCCCAATGTAAAGACCTTCCCCCCAAATTTTTCGGGAATATAATGATATAATGCACATTTTTTTGTGGTGTGAACCAACTGAATTTAATAATATAAGATTGTAATTTTCGTAGAATGCAAACACGTGTATATTGTGCACTTAATAAAATAGCGATATCAATTCCTAATAAGCAAAGTCAGTTCTACAACTTTGTAATTTACATTTCTGCTCAATCTATCATAGTTTTACAGTTGAGTTCGCTAAGTTCCACAATTCGCCAACAGAGGCGCCCATGTCGTGCCCGTTAGATCGTGCCTCAGCAACTACTTTGCTCCTGCGTGTCTGTGTGTGTGTGTGTAGGGGGAGGAAGTCCCGAACTCTAACTTATACAGTATGTATATCATCATCATTGTCAGCCATTATTAATCCACTGCTGGACGAAGGTCTCCCCAAGTTTCTTCCACAACGGTCTGTCTCATGCCAGTCTCCTCCATGTTACTCCCGCAACGGTCTGTCTTGTGCCAGTCTCCTCCGTGTTACTCCCGCATACTTTCGAATTTCATCCACCATTTCCCATGTGGTCTTCTTCTGAGTCTTTTTCTACCCCTTGGATTCCAGCCTGAAATTTCGTCTGTCCACCGATGGTCTGTCCTTCTGGCAATATGTCCAGCCCATTGCCATTTCAGGTATTTAACTCTGATCATGATGTCTTCCACTCTTGTCATTTTTCTGATCCAGAGTTCCCCTTTTTATCTCTCCTGGTTACACCAAGCATGCACCTCTTTGTCTGTAGTCTTTGTATGTCTCTTTTAGTTAAGGTCCGCGTCTCTGCACCGTAAGTAAGCACTGGAAGGATGCGTTGATCAAACACTTTCCTTTTGAGACATAATGGCATATTGCTCTTGAAATTTGTACTGTTTCTTTCAAAAGCTCTCCAGGCAAGTTTTATACGCCGTTTAATTTCTTCATCAATGTGACCCTCACTTGATATCTGCTGTCCAAGATAAATGTAGGTATCGGTTATCTCCAGCTTTTCCCTATCAATCGATAAATCTTTGTTTCTCGTAAAATCATTGTACATCACTTTTGTCTTCTGAAAGTTCATTTCTAATCCCACTTCTTTACTTTTGTCAGCAAGTTCCTGGATCATACTCTGCAGATCTTATATGTAATGGTGTATATATATGTATACATATAACGTGTGTATGTATGATGGGACCCCCCCCCCAGATTTTGAAACATGGTTACGTCACTGTGTGTAACACACCCACACGCACAGATCTATCTATTTTACTGTGTGTGTGTGTGTACTTTAAAATTTTTAACATTCCTTTTATTATCAAGCTGCACAGTTGTCAATATCAGTTAGCATCCACGTGAATTCTTCAGCTCTAATATGAAGTATTTAGTTACCTATCGTAATGATTTTTTTTTAATTTTTATAGTAGTCTAATTTGTTTTAGTTTTTGTTGTTTAAGCATATGTTTAAAGTCAGTTATTGCAACCACAAAACGTATACACGTATCTTTTTTATCTTAGTGTGTTACAGATTTTGCAGATATACTCGTACTTCTGAATAATTTCAGCATGCACAAGATTTGTTAAAATAACGATATACGAGTATACTGATTCAGCAACCCATGTTAACACTTTTTTTGCTTTAGTGTTATTTAGAGAAGCATTTAGACTTGGGAGATAAAAAAAATAAAATAAAAACAGCACGAAAACAAAATAACCTGACGTCTCGTATTAGTTTCATACAACTAAAGATATAAAAATAATTCAAAGACCTAACAAAGATAAATACTGGCCGAAAACTTATAAACGCCACTGCATATGTCTATAGCTATGGGGCTGCTTAGTCTATTGAAACCGGGGTGTAAAGCATATGACGTATATTCTAATTTAATTTTCATTTTTAGTTTCTTTCTCTATGTAAAGTTTGTGTTCATTCTCTTAAGCGCTTCAACCTTAACGTTGTGTACTATATTGACAAAAGTCACGGGACACCTAGAAGAGAACACAACATAGCATTTACTGATATCCATTAGTACGGTGTCGGTCCTTTGGCCTTAATGCATGCCCTGACCCTTCGAGACATGCTTTCGACAAGGTTTTGAAACACAGCGATAGGCATACGCTTCCATTCAGTTCATAATGCTGCCGCTAACTGTTGTTTAGTAGAAAGCCTTGGTTCCAAACTTCTTATTCGGCGCTCTAATTCATCCCATAGGTGCTCTATAGGATTAAGATCAGGGCTCTGTGCTCGCCAGTCCACACACGATACGGAATAATCATCCTTTGCTTTATGGCTCGGTGCATTATCCTGCTGGTACCAACAAGGTTCGGTTCCATAGTATTGCCACAGAGTTGGTAGGGCATAATTGTTCAGAATATCGAGGTAGACGTGCTGGTTAACAGGTTTGTAAAATATAACCAATGGGCCGGGACCATACCACGAAAACCACCGCCACATGAGTACACTGCCAGCTCCAAACTTCACTGTAGGAACAGTACACTGTGGTAAATAGCGTTCTCCCGGCTGCCGCCACACCCACACACGGCCATCAGACTGATGGATCGTGTATCTGGATTCATCAGTCCATAGGATCCGTTTCCATTGATCTACGGTCCACGATAAATGTTCTCTACACCATGCTAAACGACGAGTAGCATTCCGAGTGGAGATGAAAGGCTTATGAGCAGCCGCACGACCGCGGGAAACCATGGAATAAAGTTCTCTGCAAATGGGACGTGTACACACCGAGGTTCCAGCATTTTTACTAACCTATACACTGAGGTCTTATGCAGTACTCCGTCGATTAGCTGTAACGACTCTCCTGAGGCTTCGACGTCCTTTATCTCAGCTTTTCTTTGGTCTGCTGGTATGTTTTGCTTCTTCAGGCACGCCATGTGTCTTCCACATATTCAGTACATTCAAAACCTTTGACTTGGGTATGTTTAACGCCTCTTTGTTTCTCTTATGGACAACCCACTAATATAACAATCAACAATTTTTCCTTCCTCAAAGTCAGTTCTCTCCCACCGCGACATTTTCACTCAACCTCACAGTGCGATATGATCGCTGTCAGCTGCAGGCTTGTTTTTATACCGTTTGCAGCTGTACCGCGCATCTTAACATTGCAGCGGATCCGTTCATTTGCTTTTGAAGGGGTGTCCGGTGGCTTTTGTCAATATAGTGTACTTTCTCACTCACTGAATCTTATGTGGCAATAGTCTTGAGGTTAGACTGCGTGACGTGAGCGTGTTGACAGGTAAGAACGAGAGATATAATGTTGCAAAAAGCAGCGAAAAGAGTGGTGGTGTGGTGTCGTGATCGAGGAAGCTGCATTACGCTGAAGCCGTGTTTGCTTGAAGTCTGCGTGTTCGAGTTGTTGTAACGTATACTCTATATTCACTTTCCTTTTGTTTTTTACTATCTCTGGTTATTTTATTTTACTATGTAAATTATCTTCTTACTGAACGAGATGTTATTTCACCCGCTGAATGAGATCTGGCAATGAGTGTAAGTCATGACGTGGTGGTAGCCAGTATAAATAGGCGCGTTCAACGATACGTAGAGAGAGAGAGTTTGTTTATGTAGAGAGCGTTGGTTTATGTGAAGGAGAGCGTTGGTTTATGTGAAGGAGAGCGTTAGTTTATGTGAAGGAGAGCGTTTGTTGTTGTATAGCCAGAGCGTTTGTTGTTGTATAGCCAGAGCGTTTGTTGTTGGATAGAGAGAGCTTCGTTCTATGTGATTAGGTTGATTCTTCATTATTGTGATATGAGTAGTGTGTGTGCGTTGGATAATTCAAGAGTTATCTAATAAAAGAGCTTTTTCGTAAGTACGTCTTTCTCAGTTCACAGTTTTTGTCAGATCTCTGTCTGGCTGTTAGGTTTATATCATTAGTGGATTATTATTAACAACCAGCGTTAAGACTTTATTCATCTTAATTACTACCACAACATTACTAGCAGTTAAAAGCTTGTTCATTATTGTTACTACACTACTAGCAGGAAAGTTTATTCATGATTTAATTAACAAACAACAACCATTAGAAGAAGCATTAGCTTAGTACAAGCATATAATTCAGTAGCAGAAGCATTATAAAACACTACTAGCTTAGTTAAAAGCTTTATTCATTATAATTGGCGCCCGAACTTTTCTCAAACACGAGATCTTGACAATTATTACCCATGTCTTCACTACCTGAGACAACTTCAATTTTTCACCCTAAGGCAAGTTTCGGTGGTGATGGGATTAATTTCGACCATCTGCAAGAAGCCTGTGGGGCTCACTTTGATATAAGTGATCTACATGTACCCAGACATTCTTCGCAATTTCGTAATGCACCAGCTTCCTATTACTCTGAGTCGCGGGTCGTACCTGAGGGAGTTCAATCCTCTCAGCGAAGCAGAATGCTTGCCCATTTCGTGCCGCATGCAGGAACAATTCATTTCAATGGGTTGGAGGGATCTTTAAAGTTCCTCGAAGATCTGGAAGATCATTTTGATCTATACAATATTCCTGAAGACTGCAAAGTACAAATCGCAGGCACTTGCTTGAAGGATACCGCTAAGACCTGGTATCGGCAGTGGAGAGTGTCGAACCCGGATTCTCATTATGAGAATTTCCGTGCAGAATTTTTGGAGGTCTTTTCTTTCAGCCTCAGTCGAGCTAGCCTTGCACAACAACTTTTTTCTCGTCAGCAAGGACCCAACGATAGCCTTGTTGCATTTGCGTTGGAAACAACACGCTTATATAACTTATGGGATCCACATGCCAGTCATGTCGACATGTTGGATACCCTCTTGCAGCAGCTCGACCCATTTTTACAAGATTTTCTTGAGGTTCGACACCCTGCCACAATTCATGAATGCCTTCGCCTCATACGAACGTATGAAGAGCGACATGGCAAACATGGGTCCACTCACTATGCTCGGGCACCCGCGAGGCTTATTACGAAAACCCTCAGCGGCATAATAGGCATAATAACTTTCAGCGCGAGCATACACAAGCGCACACCCAAGCTTCATACGTTCCACCACACAGAAGAGTGGCAAACCAACAGCGAGTTTCTGAACAATCTTCGGGATATCGTACAAATGCACAGTATGCTCGACCCCGTTCCAATCCGCAGCATTCGGAACGTTTTCATGCTCAGGGCAATGATTCTTTTTCTGCCCGTGCTGAGGGAAGAAGTAATAGATATGACAATGTCAACAGACACGCGGAGTTCCCAACGCAGGTTTCACGCAGTTTTCCTCATCGTGAAAATTTTTCCGATACCCGGCAGGGTCGAGGTTTCAGACCGCATGATAATCCAACCAGGAATCCTTTAAACTTCCAAAGGAAGTAGACCAAGGGTCGGTCCTGCTTCCTGATACCAAGCATTCTGACCCTAAAACAGTATTAGTGACTGTCCAAACTCCTCAGTTGCCTGATGTATTCTTGACAATTGAAGATATTATTGTCGAGACAAAGTTCGACACTGGTTCTGAAATATCAGCCCTAAATACGAAGTTTTGCACTGACAATTTTCCTGAAATACTCGTTCAGCCTGCGACGCAGTATTTGCGAGGTGCAAATAACGAAATCTTCAGTATCACAGGAACTGTCACATTATCTTTAGGGCTGGGAAAGGCTCGTTTTACGCATTCTTTCCTGCTTATAGACGAACTACCTGTGAAATGTCTAATGGGCATGGACTTTATTCATACGTTTCAAATAACTTTGAATTTCGTACAACATGTGATTTCCTTTCCGGAACCTGTCGAAATGATTCCTACGGTCCCTATGGATATAACGAGTTTGTTATTGAGTAACCAATTGAATGAGAGGCAACGAAACCAGCTTTCTCTACTTTTGCAGGAAAGCCCTGGTTTATTTTTTGATCAACCTGGTTTCACACAGGTGGTTTATCATGTCATTGACACTGAGGGTTCGAAACCGATTGCGACGAAACCTTACCCTTGTGCTCCCCATAAGAAACAGGATATGCAACGTCAAATTTCTGAAATGATTAAACAGGGCATAATCAGGGAATCAACAAGCGCCTGGGCTGCTCCTGCGTTTTTGGTCCCAAAGAAACAACCCAATGAATTTCGTTTCGTGACAGATTTCCGCAAGCTCAACCAAGTCACAAAAACGATCAATTATCCACTACCTGTCATGTCGCATATTTTACATGACCTGTCGTCAACCAAATGGATGTCAACCTTGGATTTGGCGAGTGGATATTGGCAGGTGGCAGTACATCCGGACTCTGTCGATAAAACAGGCTTTGTGACTCCTTTTGGGGCTTATGAATACCTGCGTATGCCCTTTGGACTAGCTTCTGCACCTGCTACTTTCCAAAAGCTTATGGATACGGTTCTCAGACCTGTTCTGGGTCCCCATGTGCATGTATATTTGGATGACATTATTATTACATCCGAGACTTTTGACGAGCACCTTTCTCTGATCAAACAGGTGTTCCAACTCATATACAATGCTGGCTTGACGTTAAAACCTAGTAAATGCCAGATAGCGAGGGACGAGATTGTATATCTGGGGTTGAAAATCACTCCCCACGGCTTATTTACGGATAATGAAAAAATTAGGCCTATTGTTGACTTTCCTCGGCCTAAAACAGCAAAAGAACTATCACGCTTTCTGGGAATGACCGGATGGTATCAGCAGTTCGTCCCCGCTTATGCTACAATCTGTGAGCCATTGTATGCTTTAAAACGTAAATACAAGAAGTTTGTTTGGACACCTGAGGCTAACGCTGCATTCGAAACACTGAAGTCTGCGTTGACTCTGCCTCCTGTGTTGGCTTTTCCGGATCATACAAAGGAATTTGATATTTATACTGACGCATCCGGAGTTGGTCTTGGTTGCGTTTTGTCACAAGCTGGGCATCCAATAGCTTTTACGTCTCGTACTTTAGCCAAAGCTGAACGCAATTATTCAGCTACGGAACGTGAATGTCTTGCTGTTGTGTATGCTCTTAATAAATTTCAATGTTATCTTAACGAATTGACAGTTAACATAATTACGGATCATTCTGCCCTTCAGTATTTGAATTCTGCTAAACACCTATCTCAAAGACTTATGAAGTGGGCTCTGAAGTTACAAGAGAGCAATATCAAAATTTCGTATCAGCCAGGTCATAAGAATCAATTACCGGACGCATTGTCTCGCGTTCCGATTAGTGGGGTCCCCACAGAAACTACTCCTGGATGTCAGCCTTTACTTCTAATAGTTGATATAACATCCATAGAGCAGATAATGGCAGAATTAATAAATGATCCAGATTTTGGGGATATCTATAATTTTTTGCTTGCGGGTTCGCCCCTACAAAGTGATCCTTCTCTGGCTGGAAGGTCACAGCATTTTGAAGTAATAGAGGGTCTTCTTTACTATACGAAATCTAGGACTACTAGGGCAGAGTTTCGCCCATGTATTCCGCGAACCCTTAGAATGGCCCTTTTAAACGAATTTCATGACAAACCTCTTGCAGGCCATTTAGGTATTCGCAAGACCCGTTGTAAATTGCGGGATGTTGCCTATTGGCCTGGCATGTACCAAAGTGTGCTCGCATACGTTCAATCATGTCACTTGTGTCAGATTAATAATTACCGTAATGTAAGACCGGCCGGTCACTTGAAATCTAGTTCAAGTTCTCATGTTTTTGACATTATTTCAATAGATTTATTGGGACCTTATCCTTCATCTGTTAAAAACAAAGCTCGTTACGTTTTAGTACTAACTGATAATTTTTCTAAATGGGTTGAAGTTTTTCCCATTAAAGCCGCTACGGCAGAAGTTATTTGTAATGTATTAGTTAATGAAGTATTCTCTAGATATGGTGCACCTAATAAAGTAGTTTCGGATAATGGCCCTCAATTTATTTCTGACATTTTTGAAAGAATGTGTGCGAGACTACACATTAAGCATAAATTCATTTCCCCATATCATCCCCAGAGTAATCCTGCGGAACGCGTAAACCGCACGCTAGTGAAAATTATTGCTACATTTGTCATGGGTCATCATGAACGATGGGATGACCATTTGGAGCTTTTTCGTTCGCCCTCCGCTCGTCTGTCCACGAATCTACTAAAATTACTCCTGCAGAACTTTTTCTGGGTCGCAAAATTAAAACCCCTTTTGAAAATTTAACGGGGATTATCGACGAACTAAACCAGCGACCGACTCCGCAATCAGTACGAATCATGGCTGAAAAAGCTCGTGTTGCAATGCTAGGAGCACAAGCGGCTTAAGCAATATATTATAATACTAGGCGTAGGGAACCAGATCTTGTCGTTGGAGATCTCACTCTCGTGGAAACGCACTTCCAGTCTTCTGTTTCTCACAGTTTAGTGAAGAAATTTGCACCCAGCTACGAAGGTCCATATCGGGTGGCAAATGTGTTTGAAAATAACATTGTTCTTGAAAAACCTGACAATCAATTTCAATACGTACACGTTGCTCAGTGTCGCAAGTATCATGAACGAAATATCGGTTTTATAATCAACCCTACTCAACCTTCTGTTCCACAGACTCAAGAGTCTATATCTCACGATCAACCGCCAGAAATTCTGGACGAACCAACAAACATTTTTGAAGAATCTCCAGTGATTTTTTCTTCACCCTCCCCTCCTCAAGACGGGTTTCCAAACACGCAACCTGATTCTCCCATGAGACGAAGGCTCGAATCAAGTTCTTCAAATACTAGTATCGTTCCTTTCCCTCCAACCATTGCCAAGACTATTGCTGCGCCGTTTCCTGATAACTCTGCACCAACACAAGCTCCTACTTCCTTGAATACCTCGTCAGAAAGTATTCCTATAGGCAGAAATAAACATCGCCCTGCACGACCACTAAATTACAGCAGCGACTCAGAGGCTTCGGATATTTCTGATTTATCAGTTATGGACAATAATTTGACTATTACAAACCGTCCAGTAACACCAAAAGCTGGTCAAAAACGTAACTTGTCTCCCCAATCTGCTTCGCCGCAACAGCGACGAAGGCAGAGATCCTTGCATCCGCCCGGGTTTCGCCCCTGGAACCTACGCTCAGGGCAAACAGGGCCGATGCCTGCTGCTACTCTCATGCCACGAGGGCGAAAGCGAAAGCAAACGATGTGGCCGGAGCCACGTCCGTCCAAAAGAATACTGGAAGGACACCACGGGCCCCAGCACAAAGGGACTCCATATCAAAAGCCTGGGGGAGCCCGTTCCTATCAGCCGCAAGGATTTCCGGACCGCCTGACTTCGGCCGTTCCTGATCGACGGACTTCAGCCGTTCCTGACCGTTCCTGTCAGCCACAGGGATTTCCGGACCGCCAGACTTCAGCCGTTCCTGACCGACGGACGTCAGCCGTTCCTGACCGTTCCTATCAGCCGCAGGGATTTCCGGACCGCCAGACTTCAGCCGTTCCTGACCGACGGATTTCAGCCGTTCCTGTCAGCCGCCGGGATTTCTTGACCGACAGAATACAGATGTTCCAGATCCATTCAAATCGTTGAAACGCACTACGCCACCTGAATTTACCAGTCCGATTAGGCCTGGAAAACGTTATCGTACTAGAGTTTTTTATGCGTCCTCGAGATAAGTAAGTTCTCGTGGACAGGTTCTTTTCTCCGTTTGTTGTTTTTCCTGCACGACCAGTTGGCGTGTCAGAATTTCTTTTTTTCGTGTGGGCCTATGCATTCTTTTTTGTGTATATATGTGTTTTTTTTTATATTTCTTCTATGTCCATCTACTAATCCAAATTTTTATATATATATCTATGTGCTTAGGGGTAAAATAATAAAATTGTTACTGTTAGGCAGCTCCAGGCAATCTTCGCTGCTGATACAGTTGGTGTGTATTCAACGAATAATGAGAACGTAATTTGAAATTAAAAAAGTGATTCCTGCTAGGCAGAATAAAAGGAAGGTATGCCGATGCAGGTTTGTTTTGTTCAAGTATATAAAGTGTTTCACAGACGAATACAGATTTCTTGATTTTGTCATGCCAAGTTTGATATTGTACATACTGCTGCCACCAAAACAACAACAAAAAAGAGGTCGATAAACGTCAATCAACGAAGTGTAAGACTTACACTCCAAAATTAATAGGTTTTTCGGAAAAAAAGAAAAAAAAATTAAGGGGAGATGATGTAACGTATACTCTATATTCACTTTCCTTTTGATTTTTACTATCTCTGGTTATTTTATTTTACTATGTAAATTATCTTCTTACTGAACGAGATGTTATTTCACCCGCTGAATGAGATCTGGCAATGAGTGTAAGTCATGACGTGGTGGTAGCCAGTATAAATAGGCGCGTTCAACGATACGTAGAGAGAGAGTTTGTTTATGTAGAGAGCGTTGGTTTATGTGAAGGAGAGCGTTGGTTTATGTGAAGGAGAGCGTTGGTTTATGTGAAGGAGAGCGTTTGTTGTTGTACAGCCAGAGCGTTTGTTGTTGGATAGGGAGAGCTTCGTTCTATGTGATTAGGTTGATTCTTCATTATTGTGATATGAGTAGTGTGTGTGCGTTGGATGATTCAAGAGTTATCTAATAAAAGAGCTTTTTCGTAAGTACGTCTTTCTCAGTTCATAGTTTTTGTCAGATCTCTGTCTGGCTGTTAGGTTTATGTCATTAGTTGATTATTATTAACAACCAGCGTTAAGACTTTATTCATCTTAATTACTACCACAACATTACTAGCAGTTAAAAGCTTGTTCATTATTGTTACTACACTACTAGCAGGAAAGTTTATTCATGATTTAATTAACAAACAACAACCATTAGAAGAAGCATTAGCTTAGTACAAGCATATAATTCAGTAGCAGAAGCATTATAAAACACTACTAGCTTAGTTAAAAGCTTTATTCATTATAATTGGCGCCCGAACTTTTCTCGAACACGAGATCTTGACAATTATTACCCATGTCTTCACTACCTGAGACAACTTCAATTTTTCACCCTAAGGCAAGTTTCGGTGGTGATGGGATTAATTTCGACCATCTGCAAGAAGCCTGTGGGGCTCACTTTGATATAAGTGATCTACATGTACCCAGGCATTCCTTGCAATTTCGTAATGCACCAGCTTCCTATTACTCTGAGTCGCGGGTCGTACCTGAGGGAGTTCAGTCCTCTCAGCGAAGCAGAATGCTTGCCCATTTCGTGCCGCATGCAGGAACAATTCATTTCAATGGGTTGGAGGGATCTTTAAAGTTCCTCGAAGATCTGGAAGATCATTTTGATCTATACAATATTCCTGAAGACTGCAAAGTACAAATCGCAGGCACTTGCTTGAAGGATACCGCTAAGACCTGGTATCGGCAGTGGAGAGTGTCGAACCCGGATTCTCATTATGAGAATTTCCGTGCAGAATTTTTGGAGGTCTTTCCTTTCAGCCTCAGTCGAGCTAGCCTTGCACAACAACTTTTTTCTCGTCAGCAAGGACCCAACGATAGCCCTGTTGCATTTGCGTTGGAAACAACACGCTTATATAACTTATGGGATCCACATGCCAGTCATGTTGACATGTTGGATACCCTATTGTAACAGCTCGACCCATTTTTACAAGATTTTCTTGAGGTTCGACACCCTGCCACAATTCATGAATGCCTTCGCCTCATACGAACGTATGAAGAGCGACATGGCAAACATGGGTCCACTTACCATGCTCGGGCACCCCGCGAGACTTATTACGAAAACCCTCAGCGGCATAATAGGCATAATAACTTTCAGCGCGAGCATACACAAGTGCACACCCAAGCTTCCTACGTTCCACCACACAGAAGAGTGGCAAACCAACAGCGAGTTTCTGAACAATCTTCGGGATATCGTACAAATGCACAGTATGCTCGACCCCGTTCCAATCCGCAGCATTCGGAACGTTTTCATGCTCAGGGCAATGATTCTTTTTCTGCCCGTGCTGAGGGAAGAAGTAATAGATATGACAATGTCAACAGACACGCGGAGTTCCCAACGCAGGTTTCACGCAGTTTTCCTCATCGTGAAAATTTTTCCGATACCCGGCAGGGTCGAGGTTTCAGACCGCATGATAATCCAACCAGGAATCCTTTAAACTTCCAAAGGAAGTAGACCAAGGGTCGGTCCTGCTTCCTGATACCAAGCATTCTGACCCTAAAACAGTATTAGTGACTGTCCAAACTCCTCAGTTGCCTGATGTATTCTTGACAATTGAAGATATTATTGTCGAGACAAAGTTCGACACTGTTTCTGAAATATCAGCCCTAAATACGAAGTTTCGCACTGACAATTTTCCTGCAGTCCTCGTTCAGCCTGCGACGCAGTATTTGCGAGTTGCAAATAATGAAATCTTCAGTATCGCAGGAACTGTCACATTATCTCTAGGGCTGGGAAAAGCTCGTTTTACGCATTCTTTCCTGCTTATAGACGAACTACCTGTGAAATGTCTAATGGGCATGGATGGCTTAGTGGTTAGTGTTTAAGGCTATCGATGCTGGGTCCCCAGGTTCAAGCCTGGGCTGATCTTTCAGAGATGGCGTGATTTACTAGCAATCGCTAAATATCCGCTGTGCATCGGACGAGCACGTAAAGTGACGGCCCCCAGGCTGGACCCACTGGTTAAATGGGTATCCTTTCCTATGTCCTCCCTGAAATTCTCTCACCCATCTATGTGCAATATCGTACTTGTACGGTGGCGCCATCTACTGTATTCTAATCTCACTACAAACTGTTCTGTCAAAAGTCGCTAGACTTGCTCTCATTCCTTCCGTTTCTGTGTCCTACCCAAAAGGCGATCTCGCTGTAGGTGGCTGGGACCTAAACTCTACTACCTGTGGACGGAAGTCCTACAAGAAAAGGACGCTGACCCCCCCTTCTACGTAGAGAGAGAGTTTGTTTATGTAGAGAGCGTTGGTTTATGTGAAGGAGAGCGTTTGTTGTTGGATAGGGAGAGCTTCGTTCTATGTGATTAGGTTGATTCTTAATTATTGTGATACGAGTAGTGTGTGTGCGTTGGATGATTCAAGAGTTATCTAATAAAAGAGCTTTTTCGTAAGTACGTCTTTCTCAGTTCATAGTTTTTGTCAGATCTCTGTCTGGCTGTTAGGTTTATATCATTAGTGGATTATTATTAACAACCAGCGTTAAGACTTTATTCATCTTAATTACTACCACAACATTACTAGCAGTTAAAAGCTTGTTCATTATTGTTTCTACACTACTAGCAGGAATGTTTATTCATGATTTAATTAACAAACAACAGCCATTAGAAGAAGCATTAGCTTAGTACAAGCGTATAATTCAGTAGCAGAAGCATTATAAAACATTACTAGCTTAGTTAAAAGCTTTATTAATTATATTGTGTTGTTGTACGAGAGTCATTCAAAAAGTAACGAGACTGACTTTACATGGGGCAGAAGTGTAATGCTGTAAACATACTTACATACTTTTGCGGTATTCTCCTTCAACCTGAATGCACCAGTCCTGCGTTTCTATCCACTTCCGGAAGGTGTGTTCGAAGCCTTTCCCCGACATGTGGTTCAGGATACCCATCACAACATTGTTCAGTATTTGATGCAAACCGTCGCCCACGAAGTTGTGTTTTCACTTCAGGGAATAAGTGGAAGTCACACGGTCCCAGGTCAGGAGAATACGGAGAGTGCGCCATGATTTCGATGCCTAGATCTTAGATAACCCGCTGGGTAAGCAAAACATGATAAGCAGGCGCATTACCTTGATGCAAAATCTAACCACTTTGAGGAATCTGAGGACTTTCAGATTCCTATGTCTCAGTTGCTTGGAACTTCACGGTCCTGGGTGGTGTAATGGTTAGCATACTCGACCGGTAATCGGGAGTTGCGGGGTTCGATTCTTGCTCCAGGTCGATGGAGTTTTCAAGTTTTCTGGGAAGTGTTACATGGATGACCAGTAGGTGGTACAGGCAAATTCAGTTTGCTTTGCTTGAATACACTTTGTACATATTTTGGGCGTTTTGGGGAATTTCGTTTCTTTAAAGGACCTTTGAGAACTTAAGGATAATAGGCACCGGTAACAATTTTCTCTAGTGGAACAACATGGTTATACACAATTCCATTTTTATCGAAGAAAACCAGGTGCATGACCTTCCCTGCACTTGCTTGAACCTTTGCTTTCTTGCATCGGAGAATCTCTGGGTGTTTCAATTGGGTGCCCTGTTGTTTTGTTTCTGGGTCGAAATGGTGAAAAAAGTTTCATCACATGAGACGACTCGAATCCAAAACAAGAAAGATGACACCAAATTTTCGGGTGTAATAAGCACGTCCTTTGAATCCGTTCTGAAGCAAATTAAATTTATCAAAGCTATTCAAAGTCAATGGAACCGGTATGGAAAACAATAGTATCTGACGGAAGAAAGAAGTATTTCAATCGGGTTTTTAATCCCTCAGATATTGCTGTAAACGGAATCGTGAGCTTACGCCCTCTGGTTGCAGACTTGTGCGTTAAGAAAAACATGAATTTCTATGACAAACATTTCGCAGCGGAAACGCTCTCCAACACCACAAGAATTTTTCAAATCGGACTCTTAGAAAAAGAGATATAGACAAAAATAAGATGTAACTTTACGTTCCCTGGTCGGAAAACCTTGCATTATTTTAGGAAGAAAGTATTCTCAAAAGGTTTATCCACATGAGCGGTATCGGTCCAAGAAAAAAAAATTTAGTCGAGTTTTCAGGAGCCCAGATTTTGCTACAAATACATCAGAAGCAGAAACTAACACTTATGCCCCTCTTGGTGGCCAAACCATTCTTTACCAAACATTAGAAATTATGTGAAAAATATTTTCCATCAGGTATTGTATGCGATACAAGAAGAATTTTTCAAATCGGAGTTTTAGAAGCAGAAATAACGCAGAAAACGCAATTTACCTTTGTGCCCCCTAGCGGAAAGTCTATGATTTACTTGCAAATTTTGAATTTATATGAAAAACATGTCACACTGGAAACACTATCCAACAAAGAAGGAATTTTTCAAATCGGACTCCTAGAAGTAAAGGCATTGACAAAAGTAAGATATACATCTACGCCCCCTGGCGTAGAAACCATGCATTATTTCACGAAGAAAATGTTCCTAAAAGGTTTGTCGACATGAGTAGTATCGGTCTACAAACGACGTTTTTTTCAATCGAGAATTTAGAAACTCATATTTTGCTAGAGATACGTAAGAATAGGAAATTTAGATTTACGCCCCTTGGTGGCCAAACCATTTTTTCACAAAAAATTAGAAATTATGTGCAAACGATTTCCCATCAGGAGCTGTATCAGGCGCAGAAAGAATTTTTCAAATCGGAGATTTAGAAGCAGAGATATAGGGGGGAACGCAATTTACCTTACGCCCCCTAGCGGAAAGTCTGTGAATTACTTAAAATTTTTTGAAATGATATGAAAAACATGTCACATTGAATACACTATCCAACAAAGAAGGAATTTTTCAAATGGGACTCCTAGAAGTAGAGATATTGACAAAAATAAGATATACATCTACGCCCCCTGGCGGAGAAACTATGGAATATTTTAAAAAGAAAATATTCCGGAAAGGTTTATCGATGTGAGTGGTCCACGAAAGAATTTTTTCAATCGATAGTTTAGAAGCTCTGATTTTATGGCAAACACATCAGAAGCAAAATTAACGGCTACACCCCTGGTGACCAAAGTATTCTCTACCAAAAATTTGAAATTATATGCAAAAGATTTTCCATCAGGAGGTGTATCCACTGAAGAAAAAAATTTTCTAATCGGAGTTTTAGAAGAAGAGTTATCGGGGAAAATGTAATTTACTTTTACGCCCCCTAGCGGAAAATCTATGCGTAATTTGAAAAAGTAACTATATCTAAAATACGCTTCGACATAAGTGGAATCGAAAGATAAAATAATTTTTTTCAATCCGATGTTTAGAAGCAAATATGTGGAATAAAACGTATTTTTGAATTCGACATCATCTGCATTTACGCCCTCTAGCGGCAAAATTGTACATCGTAAAAAACAACAACAACGAAATAAAGGATCATCATTCGCGTATTTCAAGCTTCCCAATTCAAAAAGAATTTTTCAAATCGGACTAATAGTTGCAGAGATATCGTGGGTACAGACGTTATTCAAACGCACGCAAAATTTTATAGCTGCTCTTTTCTCCAGTTTTAAATCCATGCTGGGTTACAGAAACACGTCTGAACTCTACGCCGTCTACTACAAAAATGAACTAGTGGAGCGCTGTAATGACGCATCGTCACGTGACTGACCTTGCATCTGCTCCGGCACAGGCAGCTGCATTTTTCTGGGTGGGTTTCTTTTCTCGCTATGACGTCAGTCTCGTTACTTTTCGAAAGACCTTACGTATATTTAGTATCGGAGTTTATTTAATCAAGTTTTCTGCTTACTGACTTACGTTAATCAGCTTTAAAATATTAGTGCCTTTATGAATTAGTTCTTCACGAGTGTTGGAGTATCTGAGTGAAATGTTCATGCAATTTTGGTGTAATAAAAAAACGAACTGTAAGTCTTCCTGGAATTTTATTTGAGTGATTTTGTTTCACTTCGAGTGAGTGAATAAGAAAAATAAAGGTTACACAGTGTTCTCAAAAGCTGCATATACACAGTTCAAATGGTAAAGAATGCTACAAAGTGGTTACTACTATGCCCTTAATCCAAGAAACAATTGCTAGTTTAAAGCATGACGCAGAGCAAATGCTTGTGCTGTGCTCTCAATCGCTGAGACCAATTACTCGGCCCAAGAAGGAAGACAAAAATAAAGTACTGCGGGGGAGGGGGGGGGTGTTAAAAACAAAACGCTTCAGCCATTTAAATTTCCTTCAGCACGACTGTGATCTTTCTAGAACAGCTACTCCGCTTCATTGCTATCTGCTCTGCAGCACGCATGACTGAAAAGGAAACAGTATTCCGTTTCCATCGTCTGCTTTCGTTATTCTACAACAAGCCACTCCTGAAACAATCGGAAAAGCAACGGTCAAATGTCAGCGGAAATGAAAGGACGGAGCCGGAGAAGGACACCAACGACAGCTCAAAGCAAACCTTAAGCACATTTATATCTCTAAAGCTTCAGAATTCCCCGACGTGTGTCTGACCGTTTCCCCAAATATTTGCATTTTTGTAATGGTTACTTCCGTCGTTCATCAGTCTATAAAAATGACTTTTCCCAATGCATTGTAATTTTACAGAATTAAAATTTTGATAATAACTCAAGGAACTGTACACCAACTATACATAAGATAGCATAACGTTATCCGAATTTATTGGCGTAGATAAAATAAAAATTTCCATGCTTAAGCAGTCTCCCGTCCCTAATTTAGGGTCACTGGTTCCAGGGAAGGGAAAGAGCTAGTGTCGTAAACTATGTCCATGTCTCAATGGGATTCGAACCCGGACCCCTTTCGGACGAGTGATCCGAAGCCATCGCTTAAACCACTGCGCCACGCGGAATTGACACTACCACTGCTATCACTGCAATAATAGTGTCTCGCTACAGTTACCACGAATTTGGAACCAATTCTTCAAATAATGAATGCCTTTTGTTTTCCTTCAAGAATTTCGCGTGCAAAACTAACACGATACCTCGTGTTTTTATTGAATAATTACATTCGCATCTCTTCGTTTATTGTCAAGTCAGGTCACCGCGTTCAAATTGTTGAAGCGTTCTATTATCTAGTTTGTAGTTTATTGCCTACCTTTACTTGAAAAAGCCATTTGGTTGATGTGCGAAAACTTGGAAACTTTGATTTTATCTACGCCAATAAATTTGGATAAATAGTATAGTTATACTATCTTATATAAAATTTTGACATCCGACAGCAGTAAAGCATGCGTCCCAGGAAAATTTGGTTTCCTCTCTGCTCAGGGTTACCTGCTATTGACGAGAACTTTAAAATTACGTATAAACCAGTGCTCGAAATGAAAATTTTGAAGTGCCAGTATGTTCATATTTAGCTAAAAATCACCCGGAATAAATACCTTCCCGAGAAAATCTCCAAAACTGAAAAAATCTCTGGAACCAAAACTTCTGTGTTTGAAAATGTTACTGACAAGTGACAATTCCGTGGACACCATAAGCCAGAAACGGTGGCGGACGATTTCAGTTAGTTGATTTGTGGATCCAGATGGCACTACTATATACTACACCAAGGACAGGGGTTAGACTTGTTTAGAACGAGGAGCCTCTTCCCCGGGACCAACGGATTAACGAGACTACCGAACCTCGGCTAATCATTAGTGATTCATCTAGACTTGAACCGAGAACCTTAAGGTCCGAAGCCGAGAAGGCAGCTTCCTTCCAATAGGGACTTTTATGAAGTAGAAAGGCGGGCAATTAGAATCTCCGCAATCAGAATCAATATTTGCAATCGTGGCCAAAAGTCCTGCACCAGTAGAGTGAAAGTCAAATTTTTGATGCTTGAAGTCAACTTTTACAGCGTAATGGTAAAGTCAGGAATACATATTATACATCATTTTAAAGGAAATTTTATGCTGAATTCAAATACTTTTACAGAATATTATTATCAGTAAGAAAAGTGAAGTTACAAGCAAAAGTACAGGGTCTAGTCATAAAAAGCAAAAAATAGTCGAATTTGTGAAATTAGGGTACAATGCATTTAACGTAAAATTACTGTACAGTACATTATTGAAACTTGCAGGACACTTAAAATAACTTACCAACAAGCAAAGTACGCTTTGATTTTTATTTGGATAACCACGGTTTCTTAGTAACAAAGTGCACCTTCTTGGCATGGAACTAATGGGTTTCTCTAGTTGTCCATTGGTGATAACACGGTACCATACGGCCCTTACAGACTAAATTAAAGTCTTTAATTCTAAATTAAAGTCACAGACTTAAATAAAATCTTTAATTGAGTCTGTAAGGGCCGTATGGCACCGTGCTATCACCAATGGACAACTAGAGAAACCCATTAGTTCCATGCCAAGAAGGTGCACTTTGTTACTAAGAAACCGTGGTTATCCAAATAAAAATCCAAGCGTACTTTGCTTGTTGGTAAGTTATTTTAAGTGTCCTGCAAGTTTTAATAACGTACTGTACAGTAATTTTACGTCAAATGCATTGTACCCTAATTTCACAAATTCGACTATTTTTGGCTTTTTATGACTAGACCCTGTACTTTTGCTTGTTACTTAACTTCTATTACTGGTAATGACATTCTGTAAAAACATTTAAATTCAGCATAAATTTTCCTTTAAAATGATGTACAATAAGTATTCCTGACTTTAACATTACGTTGTATAAGTTGACTTCAAACATCAAAAATTTGACTTTCACTCTACTGGTGCAGGACTTTTGGCCACGATTGTAGTGTTAAATTAAGAGTAATCTCACCACTTTAAAAAAAAAAAGATGTCCAAAGTGAAAAGTTTATACTCATTGTTGCAAAACTAAAATTTGTGTTTAATCTATTACACCCAGTTCTTCATTTTATGAAGAAACTCTTCAAATTGAATATATTAAATTAATGATATAATAAAAATTACAGACATCTTTATATATAGTGAGATGATCTGGGGCTTGGGCAAAATGGAACCATGTGTAGCTTCATTTCCGTCCTTTGAAGGATTGAACTTATAAATCATGTGTACACTACTTCCGTACGCTTTACGGTTCCCACACAGCTGTTTCTCAAGGACACGAGGCACCTTAAGTTTTCTGTTTTAGAAAGCGCGCTCCTAAGTCAGGGACAAAAGGAAAATTCATTTCTGCAGTTCCCACTACTAAAAGTAGTGCCTGTATGTTAAGTCCGGGTACAAAAGGTGCCGGTATGAAATACTAGGAAAACAGAAGTGCTGGTATGCCATACCGGCCCATTTCGAGCACTGCGTATAACACGATAGGGTGTAGCTTGTAGGTATCTGAGACCAAAAGTTACCAATTCCTCTCACTAACACACTTACGATTCAGCTTTTCTTTCTATCTAGAGGTCAGACTTTAGTTTGAGCATGCGCAGATGGACTTTCGTAGCTACATCTCATTCCATCGATGTCAGAGTTGTTTCTTACGTTTTTCTAGATCTTAATAATACACGGTCGAGTCACATTATTGTGACCACCAGCTGATATCCAGAGAAACCGCTGTGTGCAGCGCGGACAGCAGTTAGACGGGCTGGGAGTGGCTCAATAAGGTGCTGGAAGCTTTTCACAGGTATGTGGAGCCATGCTAACTGCAGTGCATCTGACAGCTGCTGGAGGGTGCGTGGTGGAGAATTCATAGAACGAACAACACGATCGAGGTGATCCCACAGATGCTCAATAGGGTTTGAGTCAGGGGAATTAGGGGGCCAGGGAAGTACTTTGAAGTCTTCATCGTGCTCTTCCAACCACTCTCGGACATAGCTGTGTGACACGTCGCATTGTCGTGCTGGAAGATCCCATCTGCCCCAGGGAAGATAATCAGCATGTGTGGGTGTACATTAGGCCGGAGCGTAAAAAAAAAAAAAAAATGAATTTCGATATGCCCTAGTGCGGAAAAGTTGTGTATTGCTACGTAAACCATGTGCAAAACATTTAGCGAAATTCAAATAATATCTTACGGTTCCACTTTACCTCCAAAATTTCTATATTTGGGTAAAATCGTCACGTTTTCATGTCCGTTGTGAGAAAAGAACAGTGTTCGTTACAGGCTTTCTCTAGTGCGCAAAAACTATCTGTTAGTACCTAAAAGATGTGCACAATTTTTCAGGCAAGGCAACTGATATCTTACGGTTCCAATTTAATGCAACAATACTCCATGTTTAAGGAAAATTGCAATACTTTGACACCTCGTGTTCACCATGTGATTTGTTTCTTAGTTGTGTTAGTGTGTGCACTACTGCACTGAAAGCACAACATATTGTGCAAATGTGCAGTATTGCACACTACACACTGTGCAGCTCTTTATATTTTTCATGTTTCAGAAAAATCCCAGAACTCATCATGAGGAGGTGGCTGCACAGCGAGTTCCACCCGTGCCCAACCCAACCACCCATCCATTAGGGCAAATCAATTTTCTGTTCTTCTTTTTTAATCTTCAGTTTTCTGTTCTTTATTAATTTTTACCCGGCAATCTGATTTACTTTCGAAGGCTGGCATTATTTGCCGTGTTTCCAACCGTACTCTAATAAATCAATCCCTTTGTTCTCCTTCGCAAACAGCAGCAGATGCTTCTGTTGTGAACTTAACGCATAACTACACTCCCCGATTGTCACAAAGGAAGTTTTGCGTGCCCAATCGCTTAGTAATGTCCTTACAGTCACTGTTGCATAGGTTCATTTTTTCATCGTCGGTTAAATGAGCAGTCAATGGAGGTTCGCTTAAGACGCATGATTGCCAGTCAATTTGGTCAAAATAATCCTCCCCCTGGAAGTTGAACTGAGGAATTTCAAATTCACGGATTGCATCGCAATTTTGTGCCCTTGCTCTTAGATTGTGACAAGGATTCTGAGGAAGCCAACTTCTCTGATGTTTTCTCTCGTCCGTGATCGTAGCCAGAAGTATTGATTCTGGATGGGCAACATAGCCATTCCTTTGGATTACGTGGTCCAGAACACTCTTCAAATCCTGGGTGAGATATCTGGATGTATAAATGGCCTTCCAAAGATTCCGTGCTCCATAATGGCAATGAGGGTTGGATCTTATAAGTGAACCACATGAGCGCATAAACCTCACAACAAATTCTGCCAGAATTTTAAGTAAATCCGAAAGGCTGCGAAGTACTATAAAGGCGCAAAATATGAATAGCCGTCGTTTGCCACCGTTCATGGCTCATTTTCCCGGTGCTTATGTGCCAGGCTTGATGACCACGTACGCGTTGTCACAGCGTGGCTATTGTCCCACAGGTATTTCTGAGACGTGTTACGATCCCTTAAAATTTTTTCATCACGTTCAGGAAAACCCGCTTCAATTGCTTAAACTTTCAAAACCGGTAGATTTTCGCAGCTCCCCAGCTGTTTGCCGATTTTCTCCTGAAAATATTTTTGTGCCACTCGTTTGGCCATCCAAATCTTGAATTAAGTGACGGAGTGTCAGCTCGTTTCCATGCAACTGCCATATGCTCCACTGAAGAGTTTCTTGGCAGGCTAGCTCTAGAATGCGAATTGCACCTCCTTTACACACAGTATTAACGACGGTTCCGTCGCAGCCTATCACCAACAGTTTGCTTAGGTCGATAATCTTGGCATGTAAGAAATCCAGCAGACATATGGCAATGTCCTTTGCGGTGGAAGATGTAGGAGTGGTATGCTCAAGATATTTACTTCCAGGTTCTTCCAGCATAGTCACGTGTTCTTCAGTAATTGTTTTTTAAAACCGCTTTCCTTTTCTTTCTTCATACATTATGGTTTGGTCCTTACGCCCGTCGAAATATAGCCCTTTAATAACTTTACGTGCAGTCAGATTATCGTTTTGAAGCTGTTTTCTCTGTTTTTTTCCATCTGCCTTCTAATTTTGTGCCTACCTATAACACTTGGAGTATCAGCTTGAGTTATAATTTCCACATCTTACAATGATGGCTCCATACATCCAGATATCTCACCCAGGATTTGAAGAGTGTTCTGTACCACGTAATCCAAAGGAATGGCTATTTTGCCCATCCAGAATCAATATTTCTGGCTACGATCACGGACGAGAGGAAACATCAGAGAAGTTGGCTTCCTTAGGATCCTTGTCACAATCTAAGAGCAAGGGCACAAAACTGCGATGCAATCCGTGAATTTGAAATTCCTCAGTTCAACTTCCAGGGGGAGGATTATTTTGACCAAATTGACTGGCAATCATGCGTCTTAAGCGAACCGCCATTGACTGCTCATTTAACCGACGAGGAAATAATGAACCTATGAAACAGTGACTGTAAGGACATTGTTAAGCGATTGGGCACGCAAAACTTCCTTTGTGACAATCGGGGAGTGTAGTTATGCGTTAAGTTGACAACAGAAGCAACTGCTGCTGTTTGCGAAGGAGAACAAAGGGATTGATTTATTAGAGTACGGTTGGAAGCACGGCAAATAATGCCAGCCTTCGAAAGTAAATCAGATTTCCGAGTAAAAATTAATAAAGAAAAGAAAACTGAAGATTGAAAAAGAAGAACAGAAAATTGATTTGCCCTAATGGATGGGTGGTTGGGTTGGGCACGGTGGAATTCGCTGTGCAGCCACCTTCTCATGATGAGTTCTGGCATTTTTCTGAAACATGAAAAATACGAAGAGCTGCACCGTGTGCAGTGTGCACTACTGCATATTTGCACAATGTATTGTGCTTTCAGTGCAGTAGTGCACACACTAACACAACTAGGAAACAAATCACATGGTGAACACGAGGTGTCAAAGTATTGCAATTTTCCTTAAACATGGAGTATTATTGCATTAAATTGGAACCATAGGATATTAGTTGCTTTGCCTTAAAAATTTTGCACATCTTTTAGGTACCAACACATAGTTTTTGCGCACTAGGGAAAGTCTGTAACAAACACTGTTCTTTTCGCACAACGGACATGAAAATGTGACGATTTTACCCAAATATCTAAATTTTGGAAGTAAAGTGGAACCGTAAGATATTATTTGAATTTTGCTAAATGTTTTGCACATGGTTTACGTAGCAATACACAACTTTTCCGCACTAAGGCATATTGAAATTCGAAAAAAAAAAAAAAAAAAAAAAAAAAAAAAAAAAAACGCTCCAGCCTAGTGTACATACATGGTCTTCAAGGATGGATTCATAACGAATTCTGTCCATAGTGCCTTCCACAGGTATGAGTGGACCCAGGGAATGCCACGAAAACATTCCCTAGACCATAACGCTGCCCCCACCAGCTTGTGTTCCTCCAGCAATGGTTGAAGAGTGTTTGTTCTCCGATGCTTCTCGCCTTATACGCCAACGTCCATCCGTTCGATGAAGCAGAAAATGTGACTCATCGGAAAAGGCAAACTTTGCCAATCAGCGGAGATCCAATTCTGATACTGCCTTGCAAATGTAATCCTTTTCTGCCGATGCACCTTCGTTAGCATAGATGCAGTGAACATCCGTCAGCATCGGAGCCTCATAAGCCGCAGGGTTCGCTGAACTGGCGTTTTAGACACACTTCCGGTAGACCCTTGGTTCATTCGGCCAGTGAGTTGCTCCACTGTAGCGCGTCGATCGTCCCTCACGCACTTCGAAGCCGAACGTCACCTCTCACATGAATGGCACGTGGTGCTCCGCAGTTTTCACGTCGCTTATTCGCAATGATGCCATTTCTCCAATCACGATACACTTTAACCACAGCAGCACGCGAAGAGTTCACAAACTGCGGTGTTTCAGAAATACCGCCACCTTTGGCCCGAAAGCCGATAATCATTCTTTTTTGCAAATCAGACAAATCGTTTCTTTTATCCATGACGGCAACGAGTGATATATTTTCAGATTGCATTGACATGAGTAGAGGATTTTAGGAAGGGAGTGTCTGACCCTAGGTCTTAAACAACCCTTAGAAATAGGAAACTAGGAGATTTGGGCTAGAGCGCCCGATAGGAAAGAGACACGGAAGCGAAGTAGAAAGGGGGAGGAAGACGCCCTTATTTATTACCGGGGGGCCAGTACCAGGGGTCCGACGGCTTAACTTGCCCATCCGACGCACGGCGGTTATTTAGTGGATCGAGCGTTCGTATCTGCTGGGATCGAACCTGAGGCCCTTCCCGTGGCAGTCACGAACGTTGCCCACTCGGCCAACCGCGGCCTCGATATATTTTCAGAATGCCTACAGCACACCTTATATACGCTCCAAGCCAGCTCACGACACGTGCTTTCTTTCATTGGCTACGCGCTGTTGACGTCAAAAGTAGGAGGTGGTCACAATAATGTGACTCGACGGTGTATATACTACTACTACTAATAATAATAACATTAATAATAAAAATGAATATTGATCTTGAAAAATTAAACAGCCGAAATACTTTCTATTGACGCCGTCATAGTTTAATAAATGTTTACTTTTATGACTCACACATCTTCTTTCATTGGTTTTCTGACAATGTCATTCATTAATCCGCCTACGCTGAATGTCAGGAATTAGTAAACCTTATTATTTGTTGTTATGATTTAATTCTACCTAGTATGTATCGGACTGTGGCTGGATGCGGTCCTGAGTGACGCGAATGTATTGTGGGTAAATAAATGTACACTCTCGAATGCCCCATTTTATTTCGCACCTACGAAGATGATGGCATGGGAAAGATGCATAGCATAAATTATAATTATCTATAAAAAATACCAGTGTTCTTTCTCGATTTTTTTTATAAATAGAGAAAAAAAAATTAATGCCTTTAAAGGGAAAGCATTCGGCACAGGAGCAAAAGGATGCTTATTCGATTTCATCATACCAATGTGTATGTAAATATTCATCATATACATTTATATGCGAGGTCCGTTCATGAAAAACCTGCGCGGAAATTTATAAACGATGTACGTACGAACCTATCTATGGTTGTGCTCATTTTCAAAGAAATCTCCTCCGGAAGCAATGCACCTGTCCAAACGTCGCTGCAGCCCCTCAAAGACGTGCAGGAAGCCATTTTTCTTCATCTCTTTCAGAGCCGCCACTGAAGCTTTGACTACCTCTTTTGTTGACACACTTAGGTCATCGCAATTTCTTGTTGAGAGTTGGGAAAAGAAGAAAGTCACACGGTGCTAAATCTGGACTGTATGGAGGTTGTAGAGCCGTTTCAATATTTTTTCAGCCAAGAAGGTAGTGAATTTCTGCTCCATGTGAGGACGAGCGTTATCATTGTGGATTTTTCACCCATTTTGGAGAACGTATGGACGCTTTTTACGGATATGTGCGATCAGTTTTGTCAAAACAGGCACGTAATAATCCGCATTAAACGTTGTATTCGGCGGCACGACATACTGGTACACCATACCTTGGTAATCTTTTCACATCTTGTCTTTTTTACGCTTTCCAACCGTAGGTTGAAGAAGCGTATATGCTCCAGCTTCGTCTGTCTGTCCGTCCGCACGATAACTCGCGTAAAAATGGTTCGATTGCAATGAAATTTTAGTATGTGGTAGGGAACCACCTAGGGACAAACCCTATTGAAAATGGGCGAAATGGGGTCAAAGGTTAGGACATCGGAGCGGGATCCATTCCATTGCCTTATGCGTCATAACTTGCGTAAAAATGCTTCGATTGCGACAAAATTTTATCATGTTGTTTCGGACATATACTGAACCAATTCTCTTTAACATCATTGAAATGAGGTTAAAGATCATGGCACAGGAGCGAGATTTATTCCACAGCCATTATCCTCATAACTTGGCTAAAAATGCTTCTATTGCGACAAAACTGTCGTTGGACGTGCCCTCTTGAGCTCCTCAATTTTCGCCCAGTTTGCTCGGTCCAAGAGATAATTGCTCCCGACTCCTGTGTTTCGTGTGTGCTTAAGGGTATGTGCTACCTTTCCTGCTACTTTTCCGAGTCAGAAAGTACATATTTACTTCGAATCTTATCATAATATTACCTGCCGCCTACACCCTACTGCGTTTCTAATGTGTGCGCCCAAGTACATGTTCCAGTGCCTGCTGTTCCTTTCCTACATACCCTGTTCAAGTAATAGGCTACCAGCAATCTTCCCAGCTACTTTTTAGCACCAGTAAGTAAAATTTATACCGATATTCCTTCATTTTTCATCTCGGTGGGGCCGCCCCGGTGGCGCAGTGGTCTAAGGCGCTGACCTCTGATTATTCGTCCTTAAGGGGTCCGGGTTCGAATCCCGGTCAGGCATGGATGTTGTGTTTGTCTTACGGCACTGGCTCTCTCCCTTCCCTGGAACCAGTGACCCTAAATTAGGGACGGGCGACTGCTTATAGCCCATTGAGTTGCTCACGGTGGTCGTTAAACCTCCAATAAAAAAAAATCTCGGTGGGTATGTTTACATATGCCCATCGTGACTTGCCTTGACTTGCCTTGACTTCCTTCTGTCTTCTCACCAGCATTCTATTTTTTTTTTTTTGATTGGAGGTTTAACGACCCCCGTGAGCAACTCAATGGGCTATAAGCAGTCGCCCGTCCCAAATTTAGGGTCACTGGTTCCAGGGAAGGGAGAGAGCCAGTGCCGTAAGACAAACACAACATCCATGCCTCACCGGGATTCGAACCCGGACCCCGTTCGGACCAATGATCAGAGGCCAGCATTCTATTCAGTTGCCTTCTATGCTTATCTTCCTGTTATCTACACGCCTTCCCGTTTACGTCACCCTCTGATAGTGGTCCTTGGGTGACGTCATCGTTACTGTGCTCCATCTGTCTCTCGCTGTTCTTCTAGCGACGTCCTTACCTCGCATCTTCCCATCGTCCACCTTCTTTACGTGCCTTTTGCCATCTCCGTCGTCTTACGCTCTCGCAATTGTGCTGCTTTGCTTTACAGTTTCTGATATGTACTATGTCTACTGCTTTTCTTCGACCACTGACGCCTCCTCCGGATGTACTACTTGACAGTTCAGCTCATCTCTCTTCGCCCGCAGTCACTGCCTTCCCCTCGGACCCTCTTTCAACTGCCTTGGGCTTCCGGTTTTCTCGTACCGGCTCCGTTTTAACAGCTCATTTATTAGAGTCGTCGTCACCGGGGAAGTCTTTCTTCGCTTCTTTAGCTCTCGGAGTAAATTATTACGCGCTTCCACATACTAAACTTACAGCTTACACTTCAGCACTCCATCAGATTGTTCCACCTGATGCCATCACGCACATCGCACGAAAGCCTCTCTCGGTGTTGGTTTATTTTTCTAATCCTGCTCAAGTTAAGTTGGTTCTTTCTTCTCCAATTTCAGTCGGCGACCAAAGTTTGTTCGCAATTCCTCTTGGTCATTGCCTTACTCTCGTTAGTTTATCTCCAGTTCCTCCTGAACTCTCCAACGATTTACTGCATGCTTTCCTTTCTCAATGTGGTTTAGTTATTGGCCCTATTAAGACTTTGCCAGCTCCTTCAGGTGATCAAGGGAATCGTCCCTATTATAGTTTTTGAAGTCAAGCTCTCGTCGTTTTCCCTGACGAACAGTCCATTGTTTCCTGTCCGACAGCTTTCCACGTTATCTGCGGTCCTCACACTCGCACTGTCAATGTTTATACCGCCTATCATTGTTTCTCTTGCAAATTGACCGGTCACCATAGTTCTTCTTGTCCAACTCGGAATTTTTCGACTTCCATTCGCCCTTCTGCCTTGCCAGAATCATGTGACCTTTCTTTATCATCCACATCTTTGTCGACTTTTCCTTCTACATATTCGCAGCTTCCGGTTTCGAGTGGTCTGTTCCCGGCCCCTGATTCTACTACTTCACGTGTTTCTCCGGAGAATGTTTTTCCTGATCATCTACTACCGGCAGTTCTCCTGGATGTTCTCCCTTCCGATACTACTACACCACTTTGCACGCCTCCATCGAGCCCGTCATCTGCTCAGATCTCGTTGAAATGCCCTCAGTCACCCTCTCCGCCTCCATCTGCTGCTCCTGTCAGTCCATTGTCTCCACGTTCAACTACTGCGGTCTCTACTTCTATGGTTCCGCTCTTCGTCTCCACCGAGCCAGCGTCTACCAGTTGCCATATATCTCCTGCCTCCTCGCCGCCTCTGTGCAGCTTATCTGTTTCTGTGCCTCCGGATTCTACGTCATCTCATTTTCGTTTACCGACGGCTGATGTTGCTTTGTCTCCTGCTCGTCACCTCCAGTCCTCACTCCTAGATGTTCCTGTTACAAATTCATTTTCACCGCCGTGCTCCCTTCAAGCAAGTCTATTTTCTACAGGGCCCTCCACTGACAGCCCTGTAGTGTCTTCTGGGTTGCACTTGTCTTCTGTTGATGTCTCCGTTCGGCCTTTTTCTCTAGACACTTCTGCTTCGCCAACTCCTGAGTCGCCGGACGAAGATCCTACTCCGCCTCTTATCACCTCTCTCATGCCGATCGTCTCTGTGAATTTTTCACTCCCAGCAACTCTTGTCATGTCCATCGAACCTGCATCCTCCGACTCACAGTGTGCTCATTTGCCTTCTGACGTGTCATCTTCCTCTACAGCCGTTCCTGTCGTCCTTCCATCAGCTTCAGCCACTGTTCCTGCCTCATCGATTGTTCCTGCCAGTGATCCTTCACCTGTGCTTCATCATGCTCCATTGTTGCCTTCCTCGACTTCTGCTGATGTTACTTCCCTTACTTGTACATCTTCCACGGCTCAACGTTCCCGACGGCGGCGTAAGCCTCTTGCTCCAGACCCTCCTTCACAACAAGACTTTGCTTCTTATGGTGATTATTGCCGCGCTTATGAGCGTTGGGTGAAACGTGCTATGTATGAATATCCATACTTCTCCTTCCCGTTTCCGCTAACACCAGTTCCTTATTATTCCAGTATCTTCCAGAGTGTGAGCCCTTAGACTCCTACTTGACTTTTGCCATGCTTAATGTCCTGTGTATTTCATGTTCTTCAAAATATCTCTCTGTTTGAGAGAGTGGCCTGCGCGCCTATAGTTCTTTTTCTTATGTTTTGTTCTCCTGAATGCCTCAAGTGTAAGCCTGTGATTTTGTCCACGTCTTTCTGGCCTTTTGCCCATGTTATATACCCCCGTTTTATTGTACACTATTAGTTGTCTAATAAAGTGATATTGAACGACAAAACTTTAGTATGTTTTTCCGGAGATTTACTGAACTAATTCGGTTGAATATCATCGAAATGGGGTCAAAGGTCAGGGCACAGGAGCGAGATTTATTCCACCGAGTAATGGTTTCTGTCATGTTGGAAAGCGTATTCATAATCAATGCATTCCATGATTTTGCTAACTTGTTTGCCTTTTTTTTTATTGAAGGTTTAACGACCACCGTGAGCAACTCAATGGGCTATAAGCAGTCGCCCGTCCCTAATTTAGGGTCACTGGTTCCAGGGAAGAGAGAGAGAGAGAGAGAGAGAGAGCCAGTGCCGTAAATAAACACAACATCCATGCCTCACCGGGATTCGAACCCGAACCCCTTTTGGACGAATGATCAGAGGCCATCGCTTAGACCACTGCGCCACCGGGGCGGCTGTTTGCTTTTGGAGATGACGGAGTTTTCCCATACAGAGCTCTGTTGTTTGCCCTCTGGATAACAGTGATAAAGAAAAGTTTCGTCTTCTGTAACCACTGACTTCAGGCAGTCCTCGTTTGAAGCAGTTTGTTGCTTCAAAAATTCACACACCTCAACATCATTTGTTCTTGTTCAGGCGTCAGTAACCGAGGAACCCATCTTGCACTGACTCGCGTCATATGTAGTTTCTTACTGAGTATAGTGTGGGCGCTTTCAGCTGAAATCTATAAATGTTCTGCCATTTGTCTCACTGTGAGCAAAAGATCCTCACGAATAATCACGGCTGCAGTGCCTACCATCTGATCATGCACTAACGGCTATTGGCAACACCCCAAGTCCACCTTGTTCCTGAAACGATTCGCTGCCTTCCAGAAATTCTTTTAACCACCACATGTGCTGTACTATGTGGTACCACACTCTCGCCGTATGCCTGCACCAACATTTCGTACGCTTCCGAATCCGTTTTCCCTAAACGAACACAGAGCTTCAAAGCTGCACGCTGTTCCACTGTGATATCCATGATTCGACTGAGAGGCGGGAGAAAACAAACGCTTCTTCACAGCGTTATACTCAAGGTCACGTGCAACACAACGGCTTGGAAAGGTTCACTCACACGGAGGGGAGTCGGGTGTATGCTGTGATGATGTTTTCGTTCCAACATGTACTGTAGCTATACTATTAAAAAAACCGCGCAAGTCTTTCTTGAACAGGCCTCGTATATTCTATTAATGCTTTCTGATTGTAGAATAAAGAACAACTGCACTCGTCTGTTGCCTCGTACAATCCTCCCCAGCCACCACTGCCGTCGAATATGCACTATATTTACAAAAGTCACCGGACACCTAGAAGAGAAAGACAAGATAGCATTTATTAACATGCATTAGTACGGTGTCGGCCCACCTTTGGCCTTAATGCATGCACTGACTCTTCGGGACATGCTTTCGACAAGGTTTTGGAACACAGCGATAGGTATGCGCTTCCATTTAGTACATAATGCTGCCGTTAACTGTTGCTTAGTAGTAGGCCTTGGTTTCAAACTTCTTATTTTCACTCAACCTCACAGTGCGATATGATCGCTGTCAGCTGCAGGCTTGTTTTTATACCGTTTGCAGCTGTACCGCGCATCTTAACAACGCAGCGGATCCGTTCATTTGCTTTTGAAGTGGTGTCCGGTGACTTTTGTCAATATAGTGTGTATCAATCGTTTCCTCCCGAAGAAAGACTGCTGACTGCTTGTTTTGTTGTTCGGTTGAAGGGTTCAGTTTTGATGCTGGGAAAATCGCCGAATCACTATTCGTAAGTTACCTGAAGACTTCAACATTAGGCTCGGTTCAGTTCAGTCGATTCTTTCGGACGGTTTGGGCATGAGGCGCGTCTCAGCCAAATTTGTTTCAAAATTGCTCTCAGGTGAGCAAGAATAGGCTGATGTTTCAACTGCTATTGACCAGCGCCGAAAACTTTTTAAAAACTATCATAACTGGTGATAAATCGTGGGTTTATGGGTATGAACCAGAAGCTAAGGCCCTGTCTTCACAGTGGAAGACCCCAAACTCTCCCAGACCCTAAAAAACACGCCAGAACCTCAGCAGTGTTAAACGATGCTGACTGTTTTCTTCAATCATAAGGGAATTGTGTTTCATGAATATACTCTCTATCACGCCAGACAATCAACAAGGAATACTACTGTCAAGTTTTGCGTCGTTTGAGGGACGGAGTTCGTCGCAAAAGGCCGGCATTGCATGAAAGTAACGAGTAGCATCGCCACTATGACAACGCGTCTTCCCATGCATTGCAACTCGTGTATTATTTTTTTGCTAAGCACCGCATTGCACAGGTCCGACATTCAGCCTATTCGCTAGAACTCACTCGCTGCGACTTTTCTCTCTTTCCAAAAATCAAATACCACTTGAAAGGGAAGAGATTTCGAGATACTCAGGAGATACAACAGAATGCGACGAAACAGCTGTTTGGTATTTCAGAAGATGACTTTTAAGAAATGCTTCGAGCAGTGGAAACAGCACTGGGCTGCGTTTGGCTTCGCAACGGGGCTACTTCGAAGGTGATTAAGTTTCAAATCTGTAATTCTTGTACTCTTCTTTTCTTTTTCTCTCCTCAACCCAAATGTTGGTGGCTAGCATTGGTCATCATCAGCAAAAGGAATTCTTTCCTGAACTTGATGTTTCGGTAAGGTCTTACTGTTTTTATTTGACTCATATATTGAATTTTTGGGCGTCCTCTTCCAGCTTTTCCTTTCATTCTAATTTCAGTCAAATTGGCACACCACTCCAAGTGTCTCATGAGGTGGCTCATCATGCTGCCTTTTCTTCTTTCTATAGTCCATAATTTTTCCTGAGCTTTTTTTAACACTTCTACATTTGTCATTCTTTCTGTCCAAGCAATTGTCATCATACGTCACCAGCAGCACATTTCAAATGATTCTCATATTCTACAGGGTGTCCCGTAAAGGTGTAACCAATTCCAAATACGTAATCATAACAGTTTTAATACAAATGATCTCAATACACAACTTGTTTTAATTGACAGAACAGATCATGAAGTGTTATAGACACTCGACATGGACACCATTTGTCACCCGAGCAATGTCTAAACGGTATTCCAGTTCCAACTATGTTCGTTTGAGAATGTCTGTATTAACTTTCTGCGGTGCGTGTGTAATCCTTCTCTTTAGGTCAGCAATGTCTGCAAAAGAGGTGCTGTAAGCCTCACCCCTGATAAATCCCCATAAAAAACGTCACAGGGTGTTAAGTCCTGCGGACGTGGGAGCCATGAAATAGGACCACCACGCTCAATCCATCGATTGTGAAATTTGGTATCCAGAGACTTCCTCACAATCAAAGCCCAATGAGGTGGCGCCCCATCTTGTTGGAAAATAACCGGAGTTGTAAGTTCATCCAAATGAGGATACACAAACTGCTCAATCATGTACAGGTGATTATCAGCTCTCGCGGTTGCTTCCTGAAAGAAAAAGAGTCCAATAACACGGTCGACCATCATGCCACACCAAACATTCCCTTTTGGGCTATGTGAAAACACAAGTTTTGACCGTGTCCCCTCACTCCGGAGTAAGTCGCTCTCCCAACTAAGCTACGCGGACAGAATGTCTCGCTGCAGATTTGTCTTCTTGGCTCATGTTTTCACCTCTGTAGTACGTCACAGCTAACATGTTCATGTTCCGTTGTGCAATGCGAGTGTTCAGTTCCCCAAATTCTCACATTCTGTTCATTAACTTTTCCAGAAACATGGAAAGTGCACTCATCCGAGAAACAGATTTGTCTCAGGAAAGATTCAGCACTTGCAATGTTCTTTAACATCTCTTCAGCAAACTTTACATTTCACATAATCATCTGGGGTTATGTGATGGGTTATCTGCAGTTTATACGGGTGCATTACCAACCTCTGACGTCACACTCTGTGCACTGAGGACATGGGGATGTCCAGCTGTCGTGCTGCTCGTCTGATTGACTTCGGAGGGCTACGAGAGAATGTTTGTCTCACAACCCTTTCTGGAACCAGCGATGGTCGTCCAGGGCTTTTCTTTGTAAGGACGCCACCAATTTCTTTGAATGATCTGCACCACTTTCTGATGCTGTTACTTGTGGGCGGTTTGCTCCCATATTTTGTTCTGAAATTCCGCCGAACCTGCGTTTCGGATCGGGTTTCAATAAACCACTCCACAATCTGTGCTTTCGTCGCAGGATCCATTGGGTACATTTCTAGAAAACTTGAGGGTATTCTTCACCACTTGCAACAAACATAATGCTGATATTAGTTTTGCATCCAAAGTTATCATCATTTGGAACTAGTTACACCTTTTTGGGACAACCTGTAGTTTTAATAAATCTAGTCTAGATACTTTTCAAGAACACCTTGTACATGCATCTTAAAGTCATTGCTGCGCATGCAGTTGCGGATGGCACGTGTCTGTTTGCTATTGAGTGTTCCCAATAATTGCTGCTTTAGTGTATGGAAGAAAATCAAACAGCGTCGTTAAGATTGCGTTTTTCTTCATAAATCTTAAAAAAAGAATGTCACATATTTGATGTTCCTATTAAGAAAAAATAAATTTTCAAATCAACACTTATGTCGTATTTGATTAACATTTCCTTTCGAGTTCCTTCAGCCGAGGGCTATTAGAGCAAGGTATGAAGTTAAGTTCTGAATTATGCAGAATTTCAAGTGTTTATTTGTTAATACTAATGAAATATTAATGATGTTGCTGAGATATACTAATGAATTTTTAATATGTCATGAGGAAGAAAAGATCCTGATTGTTTTTAGGGAAACATGCGCGGAAAGAAAATCCTTCGCGCTCACCTGTTCACACATGCGCCGGTAAAAGTAACATAAAAATGATCCATAAAAACTATTAGAAATATAATTTCATAAAAACACAGATTAAGCCTCATTAGAGGGGATCTTTGAAACACAAGCGGGCAGTCAGTATACAAAAAGAGCTTTATCTCTCCCAAAAAATCTGTATCTACAAAGGTCACCGAATGCCTGTAATACACTGGCGTGCAGAAATTAAGGACGAGACGGTTTTTCGAATGTAACGTCGTGCAGAAGTGCTCCACATCGACTCAAATCATCATACCATAAGATCCCCAAGATGTAAGAATATGGGACAAGTGAGCAAAACCGTCCAAACATGGAATCCAAAGGATACAAAGGCACTTTATTGAAAAGGTAGCTTCGATCACAACTGGACAGAAGACAGAAACGTTCACGTGACAGGCGGCTGCCAAGAAAAACCCAGTCGTTAGGAGGGGATATGATCACCCCTGACTGCGTTGCAGGATTTACAACGTCTGTCCATGCTGAGGACGAGGTTGTCAAGGAGCTGTTGAGGCATCGCGGCCCATTCCTGTTGCAGCGCCAATAACAGCTGCGGAATCGTTGCTGGCGGCTGGTGACGTGCTGCCAAGCGTCTCCCGAGAAGGTCCCACACGTGTTCGATAGGATTTAGATCCGGGGACCTTGCGTGCCAATCCATGCGTTGAATATCTTCACTCTCCAACAGCTCTGCGACAGCCACTGTACGATGAGGTGTAACGTTGTCGTCCATGAAGAGGAACTCAGGACGCACAGCACCTCTAAATAGACGTACGTGAGGCAGGAGAACCTCAGTACAATAGCGGACACCAGTGACTGAACCTCCTTGGAAGATGTGGAGGTCAGTACGGCTACCAAGCATGATACCGCCCCAAACGAGAACTTCGCCACCTCCAAACCGGTCTCTTTCGATTATGTTGGAGGTGTGATTGCATGTTCCCTGCTCTCTCCAGATGTGTATACGTCCAGAATCGCTCGCCAGACTAAATAGGCTCTCATCCGTAAAGAGAACTCGACCCCATTGCTGATGTGTCCAGTTCTTGTGTTCCTGGCACCAGAGAAACAGCCGTCTCCGATGAGCAGGCGTTAATGACACACACCGTACTGGTCATCGTGCAAATAGACCACCCTTGTGCAGCCTCCTGGCCACGGTAAAACGCGATAACGGACATCCAGTTGTATGTTGCATGTGCCTTGCGATTTCTCCCGCTGTCTGCCGTCTGTCTCTTCTCGCCTGTACGACAATATACCGGTCGTTCGCCGCCGTGGTTGCTCGTGGACGAACACTGCTAAACTCTCGGCCAGCTGTTCCTGTCGTTAAAAATGTTCTCCAAGCTCGTGAAACGATGCTGTGAGCGATCCCGAACTCCTCCGCCACACTAGTCACACTTCGACCTTCTTCCAACTTCCCAATGACGCGACCTCGGGTAAAGGCATCCAGATGTCGTCTACTGGATTGCCTGTTGGCCATATCACACGGTGGTAGCAATTCGACGTCGTTCAAACCGATGTACACCTTGCAATAGCTTTCACCGAATTGTTGAGCGTACACCGCCCGTATGCTTTATGCCTTTCCGACACCCCCGCCCCCCTACGTCATGCTGCATATATGCGCATGCCCTACCGTACCGGACCCTAGTCTATCCCCTGAGTGGTCTTTTGGTCCGTTCTGCCTGCTCATTCCGCTGTTATGCTAATTTCTCCTCTTCGTCCTTAATTTTTGCACACCAGTGTAGATATGAGTGGAAATTTGCAAATATTTTATTAGGGAGTTAATATTAGGTGTACACATAAGTTTTAAAGTGTTTTTTATGTAACGTATACCGCTAATTTACATATCCTACATTCCCCCACGTTGTTGTCATGTGACCGTAACTGGTCCAGAGTATAAAATGTGACACAGAAGTTTGTCCAACAGTCAAACGCACTTGCACATCTGTAGGTGAAACATGGCAAGCGATACTGCATTTATTCAACACTGCATTCCTTACAAATTTCATCAAGGAAAAAGTGCTGCAAAAGCATGTGCATCGATCTGTTCTGTTCTGGGGGAGAATATTGTATCGAAAAGTACGTGTGAGTTTTGGTTTAGACGGTTTAAAGCAGGTGATTTTGATGTTAGCGATCGGGAACGTAGCGGCGCCCAGCAGAAGGTTGCACATGAGGAACTGCAAGCATTGCTGGATGAAGAATCGTCTCAAACGTAAAAAGAACTAGCTGAACAAGGGGGTATGGGGGTAATTCAACAAACCATTTCCAATAATTTACGCGCAATGGGAAAGATTCAGAAGGAAGGAAAATGGGTGTCACATAACCTGAGCCTGAGGATCAAGGATGAGCGTGTCATGAAGTGTTTGAATCTGTTGAATAAACAACACACCAAGTCTTTCCTGTGGAAAATCATCACAGGTGATGAAAAGTGGATATGGTACGGCAATCCCAAACGCAAAAACACTGGGTAGACCCCGGTGAAGCAACGACTTCGACACCAAAACGCAATATTCACTCCAAGAAAGTTCTGCTGTGCATCTGGTGGGATATGAAGGGTGTGCCTTATTATGAAATATTGGAACAGGGTCGAACTGTTATTGCTGATCGCTACAAGCAACAATTTCTGCGATTGAACCAGGAAATCTGTCAGAAACGTCCATTCACAGCCAAAGGACTGCGTCCCGTGAAATTACTGCATGACAACGCTAGGCTTCATGTCGCGAAATCAGTCAAGGAAACGTTATTGACGCTCGGCTGGAAAGTTTTGGAGCACCCAGCGTATAGTCCCGACATAGCCCCTTCAGATTATCATTTGTTCCGATCGATGCAACATGGTTTGTGTGCTGTACGGTTCCGGACATGTGACGAAGTGCAAAAATGGGTTGGCGACTTCGTCGCGTCACACGACGAAGTATTCTTCATGGCTGGAATCCGTCAGCTGCCCGACGATGGCGGAAGGTGATAGCTAATGACGGCGCATATTTTGATTCGTAAAGGTATTGTTGTTTTCTCGCAAATTACATGTTGCATTGTCTTAAAACGCTTTAAAACTTATTTGTACATCTAATAGTAACTACAGTGGTGTGCAAACAAAAACCGTGAAATTTTAAGTATTGCGTCACCTGCAAAAACCGAGAAATTTTAAGTTTACCTCTTTGTTTATCTAACTAATTTTCAAAGTTATTTCATCATTTATACACTGCCGGACAATTGCTAAGGACGGATGACAATAGCAACGATAGCGACCATAAAATGGATGGCAGGAAAATGTGGAAATTAGCATAAGTGCGGGATGCAGTTAGACGTGTTGTGCGTATGCAAATTGTGGATTGCCGAACTTGTTCGTGACGTCATAGCGCTGATAAGAGATATAAAGGATTTGACGCGTATTGACCGTTGTTGTTCAAACGTAAAGTTGGAAGGGAAAGAATCAATTGACGAACTTGCAATTTTCAGTATGTCTTCCCGACATCCCCTAGATGATTTCACGCGTGGCCGTATTATTGGCGAGATTGAAGAAGGGCGAAAAATAACAGATGTTGCCAGGGAGTTCGACGTCAGCCACAGTGTTGTTTCAAGGCTTTGGAAATCATTTTAAACAAATGGAGAGTATAGCAAACGTCACGGGGGAGGTCGTGTTCGCAGTACGACACCTGCAGAAGATCGGTACATAGTGCTATCAACAAAAAGACACCGGCGCAGCACAGCTAGTGAGGTAGAAAATCAGTTTATGGCTGCTACTAGCAAACGGATCTCCCGAAAAACTGTCGCCAGACGTTTGCATGAAGGAGGACTGTACGCCCACTGTCCTGTTGTGTGCATCCCATTGTCCAGACGTCACCGTACAGCCCGTTTGCAATGGTGCCATCAACATCGCAATTGGACTGATAACGACTGGTCTGCTGTCCTCTTCTCAGATGAGAGTAGATACAGTCTATCGTCTGATTGTCGACGACAACTGATCTGGCGTGATAGTGGTATTGCATATTGTCCAGCAAACATACATGAAAGGGACCGATATCCGACATGTAGTGTCATGGTATGGGCTGGCATCATGATCAATGGCCGTACGTCCTTCTATGTGCTTCCAACTGGGACTATGACTGGACAATGATACATTAATGATGTTCTGCTACCTCATGTTCGCATGTTCCGTGGTGCTGTCGGTGATAGATTCATTTTCATGGACGACAACGCGACATGTCATCGAACAGTCGCTGTCCAGGAGTGTCTTGAGAGCGAGGATATTCAACGCCTCGTATGGCCAGCACGTTCTCCAAGTCTGAATCCCATTGAAAATGTGTGGGATGCTTTGTGGAGGAGTCTTGCTGGTCGCCAATGCCCTCCAATAAACAAGGACACCCTCATCCGTGCACTGACAGAGGAATGGGATAATTTACCCCAACAGCTGCTTGATAATGTTGTGCAAAGCATGACACGACGTGTGAAATCTTGCATCGCCCTCCATGGTGGCTATATCCCGTATTGACATCTTACGCCGGAGCGCCTGCGGACGGTAATTGCATTTTTTTCACGTTTACGTATTCTGCACAAAATGACCTGTTTGTCCCTTGAACACGTTCCAAAGCCTTCTGGATTTCAGAGCACAATAAATTGTCTTTTTTGTAATGTCCTGGCATTCTGACATTATTTTATTTCACTTGGCATCCAACCACACTTACTTTTTTATGCGCCATATAGCCGTTTATGATCCGTCCTTAGCAATTGTCCAGCAGTGTATATCATTATATGCGAAATTTATCGGAGATTTAAAAAATGTCTTAGTTTTTCATGTAGCTCTCTCCCTCTCTCTCTCTGTGTCTCTGTCTCTCTACTTCTGTTCTTAAGATACATTAGAAAAATCATGACTAAATAGAAATTACTATGAAAAGGATAATTTGTGTCCAATACTTTGGTTTACAGCAATAAATCGTTTTTGTCATTCATAAGGAATGAAATAGCGTTTAAATACAGAAATATAATGTAGCAAAATTATAAAATGTACCTAATACACTGCTGGCCACCCAAAATGCAACACCAAGAAGGACACGAGATAGCAAAGCCAGATTTACTGGGCACATAACAACAGATACAAAGATGAAACGATTGAGATTACACGCCCGTGTGACTTGCGGAACACGCAGACATCAATAGTTCGTGTGGTCCCCATGGCTGGCAATAACGGCCGCTACACGCCGCGGTATCGAACGAAAGAGGCTTTGGATGTGGGCTTGGGGTATGTCGGTCCAGGCAGCTTCCACACGTTGCCTCAGTTCATCAGGCGTAGCCGCGGGTGGTGCTTGCATGGCCACTCGGTTGCCGATCAGCGACCAGACGTGTTCGTTGGGCGACATACCGGGAGAACAGGCGGGCCACGGCAGCAGTGACACCTAATGGGCCGTGAAGAATTGTTGCACGATGCGTGCCACGTGCGGGCGCACATTGTCTGTTGAAACGTGGCCGCTGGCAGGTCCTGAAGGCAAGGGAGGACTGGCTGTTGAGTGTACCGGCTATGCGTATCAGAGGGGTGCGAGTGTCATATCAAATGGCGCCCCAAACCATAACGCCAGGCGACGGACCGGTATGTCGATACATAATACAGGCGTCATACAGTCTCTCGCCGCGGTGCCGCCACACGCGGATCCGACCATCGGGGTGTTGCAGGCAGAAGCGGGATTCGTCGGAGAAGACAATGTCGTGCCATTCCGTAGTCCAGGTGCGGCGTTCAACGGCCCACTGCCGCCTCACTCGCCGGTGGTGTAACGTCAATGGTAATCGGAGCAATCGACGACGTGCGACAAGTCCCCGCTCCTGCAGACGACGTCGAACGGTACGTGCTGACACAGGTTGTTGAGCAACACACCCTAATTCCTGCGCTAACGTTTGCGATGTGGCGCTGCGAGCCGTCAATGCCCGCCGCACAACATGCTGGTCCTCTCGTTCGGTGGTGTGCTGCGGCTGCGGCAATCGTTCACGTCGGTCCGTCCGTCCCTCCTGCACCCACCGAATCCATACTCGCCTTGCTGTGGCTGGATGTCATCCCACACGGATGCCGATGTCTCGGTATGATAAACCGCTTTCGTGATAAGCCACTATTCATCCTCTGTCGAACTCCGAAACGTGCTGGAATGACTGCTGTATTCTGCGACGAGGTATCAGGAAGCTTCCCATTCACAGGTCCGGCAGCACAATACACTTCCACTACTTACACCCCGTCTTCTGTGCACCCTTCTTATAGTGCTTCTCGGTGGCGTGCCGGGCGCACATGATTTGCATATGCCATGCAATGTTAATCGTTTGCATGTCCTCTCGCTGGCGACGCATGCTGCGAATTTCAGGCCAATCGGATGCTTCTTTCTTGGTGTTGTATTTTGGGTGGCCAGCAGTGTATTTTGTTGCCCAGCCTTTAGCTTTAATCACAGCTCTACAACTTGCTGGCATACTGCGAACAAGGTTTCGTGAAAGATTGGGTTAAACAACACGATTCCAAATTTGAATTACATCTTAAATGAGTTGAATTTTGGTTGTTGGCTTCTTTTTTGATAGTTCATACGACACTTTGAAGCACAGATTTTTGATCGGGTTTAAGTCCAGTGACTGTGGTGGCCAATCAAAATGCTGCACATTTTTTTACTGAAATCACTTTTTCATTACTTTAGCACGGTGACAGGGAGTATTGTCATCTTGAAAAATAAAATTTCCGTCGAAAGGTCTCCTAGATGGTGATAGCATCTTGTTTTCTAATATCGAAATGCATTTCTGGGCATTTACCATACCGTCGACAATATGGAGGTTCCCAACGTCATGTGCACACATGCAGCTCAAAACCATGAGCTTCACCGGAAGCTTAACAGTAGTCGCTAAGCAACTTGGATATAATTCTTCATGCTTGAATGTCCTTACATAGGCACTACTCTGGTTCTCATTAAGGTGAAATTCTGATTTGCTAAAAAGAACATTTTCCATTGCTTGGTTGTCTACGAGACATGCTGATTTGCTCACTGAAGTATACACTGTCGTTGATTTGCAGTTAACAGTAGTTTACGCCTGCCTTTGCAGCCAATTAAGTCATAGAGAAGCAGCCTCCTCCTAACAGTAGATGTACTAACAGTAACATCAGTCACTTCAGACCATCTTTTTTTTTTTTTTTTTTTTTTTTTTTGATTGGAGGTTTAACGACCACCGTGAGCAACTCAATGGGCTATAAGCAGTCGCCCGTCCCTAATTTAGGGTCACTGGTTCCAGGGAAGGGAGAGAGCCAGTGCCGTAAGACAAACACAACATCCATGCCTCACCGGGATTCGAACCCGGACCCCTTCGGACGAATGATCAGAGGCCAACGCCTTAGACCACTGCGCCACCGGGGCGGCTCAGACCATCTTTGAAGCAATTCAGGTGAATTGAGTCTCCTATCTACCAAGCTTAGCTTTCTGAGCAGTCTGCCCTACCTGGTTGTAGTGGATCTGGACCTTCCGGCGACGCATATTTTTAATATCACCAGTGTCCTTTTACTTTCTTCAGTAGCCTAATGACTGCAGATTGATTACAGCCCACTCTTTCAGCGATTTGCCTTGAAGAATATTCCTCTTCATGCAGAACAACTATTTTTACTATGTCCTCTGTGGACAGTTCAGCGGTTTTAACCATTATTGAGAATGTACACAAATTATACCCTAATAACAACAAGAAGCGACCACTACAATGCTAGTAGCTCTGCATCAACCCTTATAAAGGCTGGAACAGGATTAGGATAGCATTAGAAAAGTAGCCAATCAGGTAAAATAATGCCTATGATTGGCTGTAACAAATGATACTCAGCTAACGTGAATTTCAGTGTCATATCTTAAGAACACAAGTAGTTACAGGAAAAACTATAACTATGAAAATTAGTTAATTAAGAAAGGAGTTAAAATTAAAAATTCACGGTTTTTGCAGGTGATGCAATACTTTTGCACACCACTCTAAATTTCGGGCTCTAACAAGCTCGAAAATTTTAATGCAAATGAACCGAGTGATATACACTAACAAGGGAAACTATCGGACCTCCCGACGACAATCGTCACGGAACGTTCTGTGGTTGACAAGCATGACACCAAAGTAACAGGTGTGAAGTACGGCACTTTGCAATCACCAGCAACCCCTAGAACATGGCTTATAAAAGTGGGACGCCCGCCTGTAATGTATTCAGCCATAAAGTGTCAAACAACATTTACCTGTTAGATATGAGGCACCTAAATATCGAGAGAGACCACGTACAACACCATTAAGTTGCAAATGTCATATACATACCACACTCCACGTCATGGTAATGTGTTGAGAGAAGGCAGTGCTGCAAGCAAAAGTGAGTCCCGCACCACGAGCAGATAATGACGGCACTGGAATCACAGTCAGGAGCGTTGCACATGTCACGCAGAGCAAAATTGATGTCCAACATTACGGAACGGAAGACGCGTTTCGTGTGGCAAGTATCCAGACGTCTTCCACGCATAGCGAAGCATAGGTTGATACCGTGGTGCTCACAACTGGTTGTGTATAAATTAATGCAACTTGAAAATGAAGATTCTGCTATGCAGGTTGACGCCATGCACCTCATCAGAACGTATGTACTCTTCCATGCGTCGTGCAAACAGTTTGTATTGTCGAAAGAAACTCTCATCAAGGGGCTGGCAGTATTTGGTGGCTTTCGATGGTATGATTTTTGTGTGCAAATTGACGTCCCTGTCACCGAAGGATTTGGTTGGCAAACTAGTGTCGGTTTGACCAGACCACGAATCCAGTAAGAGAAAGGAATGTCATGTTAGCTCTGGTTTCAGTACCTTACGCATCCCGGACAGAACGAGAGCTGTGGACATCTTACCACTGGTGCTGCAGCCACATTCTATATTTGGAGGTTGGTTACGTCGTACTGTTTCGGAAACACGTTTGCTAAACTTACCACCCACTTCCTGAAAGCAGATGTACAGTTTCTTTGCAATGCGTCCTGACATAGACATAAGCACCTGAATGGTATAGGAGTGGGTAGTCGATGCAACTGATTGCACAACAGCTTCAGTTGTCTCTCCCCAGTCAGTGATAGCGTCCTGTTTGACGTGAGTTCGTATTCAAATCGAGTTTGGTCTGTATTGAACACCATGTGGGCGTCAATTGCATTGGCAGTAATGTAGTCCGTAACATTTCATACAAACTCCAATGCGCTGATCCTTACGGCCGTGTCAAGGGTAACATCCCGCCTGGCAACGAACCTCGTGATCTTGCGTGATGAGATTTTATAGCGGTGTTTGAATTTGTGCAGGAAATATGTGCGAGCTTTAAAATTGGGGATACCCATTGCGTTAGCTGCTTCCTACGCCTACGTCTTTAAATGCCAGTTGTGAATTAAGAGTCCCATGTTACGCTCATTTTGGAATTTGGTGTACATATGCTGACGAATGCGTGCAGTTTTGTGTTCCATCGTACCACCACTCTCAACAGCCGTTACTATTTGCCGCACTTTTTCTGGTGATATCTTGTATTTACAGGAAGTTGTTGCAACGGTTTTCTTTGCGACCTTCACATTGTCATAGACACTCTGCACGGTTTGTCCGGAAAACTGTTCGTGAATGCTTTTCCGTTTCAATTTGGGGGGTGATGGTTCATAAGAACTCGAACTGTTTGGCACGTTGTGTGCTGGAGTACCCGGTGTATCACTATGTTCAGATAACGTGTCCGACGTTTCATCACTATCACGCCACAATGTCTGTCCTTCATACATGTCAGCGCCTCCAACGACGTGTTGCTCCAAAACGCTATAAAACTGCCTTGCAATTATCCCGTTGATGTACGTTGGAGTCGTGTCGCCCGCTTGGTATTTCTGTGTCACCTTGTTCACCATTATCTGTACTACAGCATGAGGGTTACAAGCCATTTTCTTAAAACACACAACACAATATTTGTATGCGTACGAACAGGCCCGTGCCTTGTCTCACACTACTCACGTTTAACAGTCACTGACGTACACAAGGCCTTCCAAGGGTGCGCAGTATTACCCAATCACATCACACCCACATTTACATGTTGTTTGACACTTTATGGCTGCATACATTACAGCAGGGCGTCCTACTTTTATAAGCCATGTTCTAGGGGTTGGGGTGATTGCGAAATGCCGTACTTCACATCTGTTACTTTGGTATCATGCTTGCTCACCACAGAACGTTCCGTGACGATTGTCGTCGGGAGGTCCAATAGTTTCCCTTGTGAGTGATAACTGAATTATGGCCACTTACCTAGTACATCGTAGGTCCTGCATTCGCCCTCAGTACAGACGTAGAATCGATACAATAAGATACCGGGAGCAGTTGGGAGGTATGATCAACCAAGCTGTGTAAAATGCGGCCTTCAATGGTGTTATGGAGGCGATTGGTGTATACAGACGCCTGATATGTCGTTTCATAATGTCCCACATGTGCACCATGGAAGTGATATCAGGGAAGTAGTCCCCTACTAGCATGTCGAACAAATATTCAATTGTGTTACAGTCAGGGGAGTTTGGGAGCCAAGGCAATGTGACCAATTCGTTGTCGTGTTCCTCCAACCACTCAGTAGTTACATGAGTCCGATGGCACGGTGCGTTGTCCTGTTGAAAGATGACACTGTGGTTAGGGTAAACCTCCTGCAGATATGGATGGAGGTGGTAGGCTAACAGGTCATGTGGCGTTCACCATTCAGTGTTTGTGGAATGATAACCAACAGACCTGCGGTTTGCCACGGAAAAGCCAACACCACCCACAAGCCGGTGGGTAGGGCTTCATTTTATCTCCACCAACCAGATAGGGCTACATGCTGTTTACGCCATAGGTGAACTCGCCCATCAGCATGGTGAAGCAGGAAACGGGACTCATCATTCCATACGACCTTCTTCCATTTGTCGAGGGTCTATTGCTGAAGTTCGTTGGTCAATGCGAGGTGTTGTTCGCGATGACTGGGCGTCATCATGGGTACTCTCGTAGGTCTCTGTCTGTGGAACCCCAAGCAAAGCAAGGTACCGAGCATGGTGCATGTGGAAATAGGTCGAACTGCCCCGCTGTTGTGCAGGTGGGTGAGCTGAGTGACTGTTGCATGTTGCTGCTGAGAAACCACTCGTGACACCCGACGCTCACTTCTAGAAACAAACGCGCGTGTCAGGCCAATGTGAGCCCTCCTGCTGGATGTCTGTGCGTGGTTAATCCAGTTCTGGTACACCCAGAACTGGATTAACTAGTTTTGATACAGTAGTTCAGGTGCAGCCAACAAGTGCTACTGTTTCCGAAATATTGGCACCTGCCCTCCGCGCCCCAACCGTCTTGCCTCGGTAAAACTGGCTTACGTCACCACGTTTCCCCATTATTGGCATAAGTTCACTGATTACGTATACAGAGGGTAGGTGTACACAATTTGTAGTAGCCGCACGTGACGTTGATATTACGTGGTACTTTGTGATTGCTCCGAATATGTAAAACGTGGAATGTTCTTAATGCAAACCTAACACAGTGTAGACATATGCCATTCACCGGAAAAAATTCCCTTCACCAGAAATTAATTCATTTGGATAACCAGCCAAGACAAATTTACCAATTCAATCTAGCTTTCACGAATATTTAAAGTTAATAAAAGTAAAGTTAAAACTTTCCACCAAGCAGTTTTTACGTGCAAATACTATTTAAAGATTTGTGAAGAACAAATTTACGCAAGCGATAATATAGGTTTTTCATGTGGGTGCGTTACATGCACTGCTGTTAATAGAAATTGCAACACCAAGAAAGAAACAAGCAATCACAATGAAATTTATGGGAGTGATTAGTTATGGTCCAAGCCGCAAACGATCACAGTTACATACTGGTTCGTAATGAGGAAGACCAAAAAATTAGTAATAAGTAAATCCACCATGGTCGGTGATAACCGACCCGACACGCAGTGGGATCGAATGAAACAGAGTTTGGATGGTCGTCTTCGGTACTGCATTAAATTCTGCTTTTACACGCACCCACAATTCCTTGGTTGTGAGAGGCGGTGATGCCATGCAAGGCAGTCGTTGCGCGATGACACCCCAGACGTTCTCTATTGGTGACAAATCTGGCGAGCGAGCAGGCCACAGAGTACTTGATGCACACATAGTGCGTCTTGGACAGTACGAGCAACATGGAGTCGCGCATAGTCTTGTTAGAAGAACGCTCCCGGGATCGTCTGAAGGAAGGGTAGAAGTTCATCTTCCAACACTTCCGTGATGTAGTGTTGGCTGTTCAATGTGCCTGTCATGCGCAGTAGGCGAGTGCGTGAATGAAACGCAACAGCGCCCCAGACCATCACACTCGGAGTGGGACCGGTATGATGCTGCACAATGCAACCTTCCAGATGCCGTTCACCACAGTATCTGTGAAGAAGGATTCGTCCGTAGTGATACATTCGATTGAATCTGGACTCGTACGGAAATTGCAACAATGGACGGCAAGCAACAAGGTCTCTCTGCAGCAATCGTGACGAACAGTGCTTGCAGACATCGGACGATGTGTGACCATCCTCCACTGCCGCGCAAGTGACATGGATGGTGTTGTGTGCGACGTCAGTGCCATACGGTGCAAGTGCGTGTCTTCCCGCTTGGTCGTGCGATTTCGAGATCCAGACCCTGCACGACGATGCGTATAACTTTTTGCTGTCCATTAACGCCATGTACGCATAACAGTAGCTGCGTTACACCTAATCCGTGCAGCAATATCCCGATATCATAAACCACCTTCTCTGAATCCAACGATTCTACCTCTCTTAAACTCCGCCAATTATTTATATGGTTGTCTCGTCCTCCAACGCGACATGTTTACATGTTAACAACTACGTATGGTCGAGTTTTGCGATAGCAAGTTTAAAAACCTGCTCTCTATACGCCTTCTTTTATACCCTCTAGTGTGACGTTTCCGATGGCGTTTCGCGCCCCTCACATTTGCATGTGCGCTGCAAATCCAATCATTTGCATCTTCCATGGTGCCCTATCCACCCCGCAAATTTCGTGCAAATCCGAGCATTTCTTCATGGTGTTGCAATTTTTATTAACACCAGTGTATGTATGTACAATTTGTGGTTCTGTCTTTTCACATTTTATAATCAATACCACACAAATAATGATTGTTAGCTTACAAAGAAGGAACAAAGTTCTTTCGTGGAAGCGGCTGCATAGACCGTATGCAATTCCTGGTTATCCATTTTGTGAGTCAATAGACGCCGTCAAACAAAAAACAAGGATAACTTCTTCATCAAACATCATGAAAGGATACCATCGGGTAAAAAGGGGGGAAATGTAGATCGTTTACTGACATCCAGACAAAAGAACAGATTCTGGTGCTTAGATTGCTTACCGTGAAAATATAAAAAGTAATATTCGAGCTTTGATGTCTTTACAGCACAGTTTAACAGCATCACAAAAACAAGCTAAAATTAATGGATGTATACGTCTACGTTGCCTTACTTTGAATCAGCACTGAAGCCATCACCCTACATTAATGATTTTCCTTCTCTGAGAGATGACTTTTCTAAAAGACTCATTGAAGCCAAAATCAAAGCAAACAATGACAGGAGAATTACACACCCAATTTTCCTATTTTTAAAAAACATGTTTCCCAAAACCTTACTTTTTGGCATTTGGGGGTTTAACGACCACTGTGCTCAATTCAATGGACTATAAGCAGTCACCCGTCCCTAATTTAGGTACACTGGTTCCAGGAAAAGGGAGTGAGATAGCGCCGTATGAAAAAAAAGCCGCCCACGGTAGCACAGTTATCTAAGCGCTGGCTGCTGACCATTCTTACGAGATGGGTATGGGTTCGAATCCCGGTGAGCCATGGACATCTGTCTTACGACCTGCTCTCACACTTCTCTGGAACCAGTGACCCTAAATTAGGGAGGGCGACATTGCTTATAGCCCATCTAGTTGCTCACGGTGGTCGTTAAACCCACAAACAAAACACAGAGACAAACGCAACATCCATGCTTCCCCGTGATTCGAACCCGGCACCATCTCCGACGAATAATCACAACCAGCACTGAGACCACTCAAGGCCATCTAGAAAATACAAAGCCGTGACATTAGAGAGATGAGTTCCCTCTTTTCGTGACGTCACGTGGAAACCAAAGCTTCCGATTGGTTTCAGCCGCTGTCGTGTGTCACGTCAAGTCAAACACGATACCGACGAACCAGTCCGTGCCGCCCCGGTGGCGCAGTGGTCTAAGCGATGGCTTCTGATCATTCGTCCGAAAGGGCCCCGGGTTCGCTCGGTGAGGCATGGATGTTGTTTTTGTTTTACGGCACTGGCTCTCTCCCTTCCCTGGAACCAGTGACCCTATATTAGGGACGGGCGACTGCTTGTAGCCCATTGAGTTGCTCACGGTGGTCGTTAAACCTCCAATAAAAAAAATAAAATAAAAAGAACCAGTCCGTGTAACGTCACGATGACGTCACAAACGGAGATAACTCATCTCTCTAATGTCATGGTCTTGTTTTTTCTAGACGGCCTTGGACCACTGCGCCATGGGCCCGGCAACTTACTTTTGTAGTACTAGATACCAAAAATTTTATAATTTTTGGAACATCTAATATGCTTGAAGGGGAAAAGTGTGGTGAACTGCCCAATGAAATTTTAGCAACTGTAATGCATACTGCGATTTCAACTTTCCGTTTCTTAGGGGCAGGGGTTAATGACCAACGTGAGCAATTCAATGAGTTATAAGCACTTTCCTGTCTCTAATTTAGGGTAACTGGCTGCCTCCAGTTACCCTAAATTATGCCTCCCTAGGATTCGAACTTGGGCCCAACTCGGACGAATGCTCAGAATCCAACGCTTGCACCACTGCACCACTGGGGCGCCTTTTCTTTCCGTTTTTGTTGACTTTCCCTTCATGTAAACATTGGTGTATTAAACTATGCGTTTGAACTCCAAGTCGCTGAGTGGATTAAGGCGCTGCACTCTGACCTTCGTACGAGATGGGTCCGGGTTCAAGTGGAATGGGTGGGGTGTTTGTCCGATTGTCCTGGTTGTGTGCCTTTTCTGGAACCAGTATACACAAATTAGGGGCAGACGACAGCTTATATCCCTGTGAGTTGCTCATGGTGAGAATTAAAACAAAAAAAACAACATCTAAACTCCCATAGTAGTTTTCGATATTTTGGGTTAGAACTGGCAATGTGTCAAGTCATGGATCTTGTTGTAAGTATGAGGGCGTTGCAAAGAAAATGTTTGAGCCGCATCTGTGGCTCAGTGGTCTAAGGCCTGGCTTCTAACCATTCGTCCGAGATGGGTCTGAGTTCGATTCCAGTGAGACATGGATCATGTGCTTGTCTTATGGCACTGGCTCTCTCTCTCTCTCTCTCTCTCTCTCTGTCCTGGAACCAGTGACCTAAAATTAGGGATTTGCGATTGCTCACTGAGTTGCTCACGACGGTCGTTCAACCTCCAAGCAAACAAAAAATATTTGACTGATTACGATCCTGGTTTACGTTAGTATCTACTAGAACTATGAGTGTGATCTATTGGGTTGTCGGAAAAGTCATGACGTATTTTAGCCATGTTTTCCAAAGGTCATTTATTGATAGAAAGAACAAAGATCAATCAATGATATAATGCCCATTTTGTTTGAGAACCTTTTGCCATCTTTCAGTGAGATGCAGAATGCCTCGTTCATAGAAGGACCTGTCTTTCGTGGCGAAAAACTGTACAAGATGCTGATTTACAGCCTCATCTGAATTGAACGTTATACCACGCAAGGACTGTTGAAGAGAGCGAAACAAGTGGAAGTCTCACGGCGCAAGGTCAGGCGAGTATGCTGGGTGTGGCAACACATCCCACCCAAGCTCCAATAATTTGTGGCGGGTGATCAAACTTGTGTGTGGTCTCGCGTTGTCATGATGGGAACACAACACCTTTACGATGAACGAGCTCTGGACGTTTCTGGATGATGGATTCGTTCAAACTGTCCAATTGCCGACAGTACATATTCGAATTGATTGTTTGGTTCTGTTGTAGGAGCTCGAAAAACAAGACACCTTTACAATCACGCCACATTGAGACCAGAACTTTCCGCTGATGAATGTCTGCCTTGGATGTTGTTTGAGGCAAAGCAGCACGTCGGGGCCAAGACCGTTTGCGCAGCACGTCGGGGCCAAGACCGTTTGCGCAGCACATTGTTGTACACAATCCACGTTTCGTCACCAGTTAAAAGTCGCTTCAAAAAGAATCGTTTTCCTCACGTTTAATAAACATATCGCAGATGTTTATACGCGCCGTCAATTGAGCTTTTTTGAGTTCATGAGGGACCCACACATCGAGCTTGCTTACGTATCCCAGCTTCTTCAGGTGGTCGTGAACGCTTGAATGACGGATGTGCAATGTGTCTGCAATCTCTCGTGTCGTGTAACGTGGATTTGACTTGATCAATGCCTTGATTTGGTCGTCATCAACCTCGGTTGGCCTCCCGGACCGAGGAGCATCGTTGAGGTCAAAATCACCATCACGGAATTTTGCAAACCACCGCTGGCACTGACGTTCTTGTAGAGCATTATCACCGTACACTTTACGCAACTTTTCACAAGCTTGACGCGCATTCTTCCCTCTACGGAAGTAAAACAGTAAAATATGGCGAAAATGCACAGTTTTGTCTTCTATCTTCAACTTGATGTCAAATCTCCGGAAATCAACCAAATCGCTCACTATTCCTTTTAGACTGCAGCTAGAACTGGCACCTGTGAATGCCATAGCGATAACAGAGCTGCGCATGACTCTAGTACCTCCAAAACCGCCCAACCACCATCGGGTGACAAAATACGTCATGACTTTTCCGACAACCCAATATTAGATGTGTTCAAAAGTTCTACCCGTTTTTCATGAAGCAAATTCCAAGTAAAAAATTTAAGTAACAAGTGCAAAAACACATGGCTCGTGTGATGGCCAAAATGCTTTGAGGAGTAGGCTATAAAACGGCACCAAGCAGTGACGTCGTTGGACCGAGCAGCGGATGGCTTAGTGGTTAGCGATTCAGACTATCGATGCAAGGTCCTGAGGTTCGAACCTGGGCTGATCTTTCAGAGATGGTGTGATTTACTAACAATCGCTGAATATCCGCTGTGCATCGGACGAGCACGTTAAGTGACGGCCCCCAGGCTGGACCCACTGGTTAAATGGGTATCCTTTCCTATGCCCCTCCCCTCTGAAATTCTCTCACCCCTCTGTGTGCAACATCGTACTTGTACCGTGGCGCCATCTACTGTGCTCTAATCTCACTACAAACTGTTCTGTCAAAGTCGCTAGACTTGCTCTCATTCCTTCCGTTTCCGTGTTTCTGTGTCCTGCCCCAAAGGCGATCTCGCTGTAGGTGGCTGGGACCTAAACTCTACTCACTGTGGACGGAAGTCCTACAAGAAAATGACAAATACTGTGTGTGTGTGTGTGTACGTCGTTGGACCAATTTTTCGGGTCTCAAGCCTACCCAGAAGAGCGCAAGGTCCTCTCAATCAAAATAAACCTTTTCTTGTATTAGCGTACCTTTACTTATGTAATATTTTTCCACTTAAAAAAAAGGCAGATGGGAGTTTTCTTAAATATTTTGTTGTCAAAGCAAAAAAACCTCTTCCTTCGATTTCCTTTTTTTTTTCGATAAGGGGGTCAGGTGTCGCAGCAACTGCATTAAGATAACATTACTCTAGTTGGGGTAATCTCGTCGCTTGGTCTCTGCAAAGGTTAGGCCATTAGGGAACAATACGTCAAACAACTTAATGATTTACGGGGGTGAGAGTATCGTGGAGGAACGTGCCATCAGTCCCAAGCTAACAAAAGCCCAAACCATGAGAATCAGCCGTAGGGCAAAAGACTGAAGGAACGATGTACGACGACAACCGCAAAAGCTGGTCGGAAACGGTAATATTCATATGAAAAGTCGGCATGTTCACTAGGGCAATAAAAAATAGCATGAAAGGGAGCAGAAGTTTCCACTAAGTGAAAGCGTTTGTTTCATGGGGTAAAGGGATTTCGGCGGGTTATTAGCGCATTTCTCGTTACGGTAGTTTTTTTGGTAGATGTATTTGGTCATCGGGCGGGAAATAGAATAAGGGCGTTGAGAGTGGAGAACTGTCGTATGATACATTCTCTTTTACAGAACAGTGTTGCTACGTATTCTTCTCAACTAAGTGCAGTTGATTTTTTTTTTTTTTGGTCCAGTGCAAGCTATACATTCAGAGTTACTCGGATGGAAAAACATTTCAAAATAGCACCGAGAAATACTTGTCTTGGAAAACAGAATCAAACAACGGTATTTAACCCAAGTAGTCACTGTATGCACGAGCTCTCTAACACACAGAAAATGCATTCCAGACAAAAATACTCTGTTTATTGTCGATTTTATTCAAATTCACTTTCAGACAATTGTTCTGTGACACAGAGGAAAAATCTGGTATGTATAAGGTTCGACATTATTACAGTTTTATAAATAATTGACGTAAATCAATGTACTTTGGATAGCTTTTATCGAGTCGCACATTTTTGTTCTGGGTGTTTTTTGAAGAAAATATTATTTCAAAATATAAATTAAGGACGAGATGATTTTTCGAATATAATGTCGCGCAGAAGTGCTCCAGATCAACTCAAATCATACCATATGATCCCCAAGATGTAAGAATATGGGACAAGTGAGTAAAACCGTCCAAACAAGGAATCCAAAAGATACAAAGGCACTTTATTGAAAAGGTAGCTTCGAGCACATTTGGACAGAAGACAGAAACGTCCATGTCACAGGCGGATGCCAAGAAAAATCCAGTCTTTAGTAAGGGATATGATCACCCCTGACTGCGTTGCAGGATTTACAACGTCTGTACATGATGAGGACGAGGTTGTCAAGGAGCTGTTGAGGCATCGAGGCCCATTCCTCTTGTAGCGCCAATCGCAGCTGCAGAATCGTTGCTGGCGGCTGGTGACGTGCTGCCAAGCGTCTCCCGAGAAGGTCCCACACGTGTTCGATTGGATTTAGGTCAGGGGACCTTGCGTGCCAATCCATGCGTTGAATATCTCCATTCTCCAACAGCTCTGCGACAGCCACTGTACGATGAGGTGTAACGTTGTCGTCCATGAAGAGGAACTCAGGACCCACATTACCTCTAAGCAGACGCACGTGAGGCAGGAGAACCTCGGTACAATAGCGGACACCAGTGACTGAACCTCCTTGGAAGATGTGGAGGTCAGTACGGCTACCAAGCATGATACCGCCCCAAACGAGAACTCCGCCACCTCCAAACTGGTCCCTTTCGATGATGTTGGAGGTGTGATTGCGTGTTCCCTGCTCTCTCCACATGTGTATACGTCCAGAATCGCTCGTCAGACTAAATCGGCTCTCATCCGTAAAGATAACTCGACCCCATTGCTGATGTGTCCAGGTCTTGTGTTCCTGGCACCACAGAAACCACCGTCTCCGATGAGCAGGCGTTAATGACACACACCGTACTGGTCATCGTGCAAATAGATCACATTTGTGCAGCCTCCTGGCCACGGTAAAACGCGATAACGAACGTCCAGTTGTCTGTTGCACGTGCCTTGCGATTTCTTCCGCTGTCTGCCGTCTATCTCTTCTCACCTGTAGGACAATATACCGGTCGTCCGCCGCCGTGGTTGCTCGTGGACGACCACTGCTAAACTCTCGGCCAGCTGTTCCTGTCGTTTGAAATGCTCTCCAAACTCGTGAAACGATGCTGTGAGCGATCCCGAACTCCTCGGCCACACTAGTCACACTTCGACCTTCTTCCAATTTCCCAATGACGCGACCTCGGTTAAAGTCATCCAGATGTCGTCTACTGGATTGCCTGTTGGCCATATCACACGGTGGAAGCAACTCTACGTCGTTCAAACCAAAGTACACCGTGCAATAGCTTTCACCGAATTGCTGAGCGTACACCGCCCGTGTGCTTTATACCCTTCCGACACCCCCCCCAACGTTATGCTGCATATATGCCCATGCCCTACCGTACCGGACCCTAGTCCATTTCCTGAGTGGTCTTTCGGTCCGTTTTGCCTGCTCGTTCCGCTGTTATGCGAATTTCTCCTCTTCGTCCTTAATTTTTGCACACCAGTGTATATATATATAATCGACTGTTTGAGGATACAGCACACACATAAAAGTTGGAGAGGTAGTGAGACAATGTGACACAATATGTCCCAATCTCTTTAATGCCACATTGGAAAATGTCTTTCAATCACTGAACTGGGAAAAAGAAAGGGATAAAAATTAAAGGAGATTATCTAACTCACCTTCGTTTTGCTGATGACGTAGTCATTTTTGCAACTACCCCATCAGAGCTGCAGAGTATGATCCAGGAACTTGCTGACAAGAGTAAAGAAGTGGAATTAAAAATGAACTTTCAGAAGACAAAAGTGATGTACAATGCTTTTACAAGAAATGAAGATTTATCGATTGATGGAGAAAAGCTGGACATAACAGATGCGTACGTTTATCTTGGACAGCAGATATCAAGTGAGGGTCACATTGGTGAAGAAATTAATCGGCGTATAAAACTTGCCTGGAGAGCTTTTGGAAGAAACAGCATAATTTTCAAGAGCAATATAAAAGAAAGAAAAGAAAAAGAAAATAGAAAAGTGTTTGATCAATGCATCTTTCCAGTGCTTACATATGGTGCAGAGACGTGAACCTTAACTAAAAGAGACATACAAAGGCTGCAGACAACTCAAAGTAGCATGGAGAGGTGCATGCTTGGTGTAACCAGGAGAGATAAGAAGAGGAACTCGTGGATCCGAAAAATGACAAGAGTGGAAGACATCATGATCAGAGTAAAATCCCTGAAATGGCAATGGGCTGGACATTCTGCCAGAAGAACAGACCATCGATGGACAGTCGCAATTTTAGATTGGATTCCAAGGGACAGGAAAAGATAAAGAAGAAGACCACATGGGAGATGGGTGCATGAAATTCGAAAGCATGCGGGAGTAACATGGAGGAGACTGGCAGAAGACATACTGTCGTGGAAGAGGCTTGGAGAGACCTTCGTCCAGCAGTGGATTGATAATGGTTGAAAATGATGACGATGACAATATATATACACACGGATGTCCAAAATTAAGGTCACAAACACATTTTTTACAATAATTCAAAAAAGCACCCAGTAAAATGTTTAAAATTGCTGTCATATATACTTTGGGAAACGCTTAATGTAAAGGGCCAGGGGTGGCCTAGTGGTCAGCGTTCGTGACTGCCATGAAGATAACCTCAGGTTCGATCCTGGGCAGGTACGAACGTTCGAACCACTAGATACCCGCCGTGCGTCGGATGGCCACGTTAAGCAGTCTGACACCGGGTACTGTCCCCTCCCCCTCCCGGTAATAAATAAGGGCATCTTCTACCTCGCTTCCGTGTGACTTTCCTATCGGGCACTCTAGCCCAAATCTCTTAGCTTCCTATTTCTAAGAGTTGTTTTAGACCTAAGTCAGACACTTCCTTCCTAAAATCCTCTACTTATGATCTGATCTGATCTGAATCTAATGTAAGCATCCTCGCTTTGTTAAACGGTTAACTGGGTGAGTTTGGTAAGAGAACGTGAAAGTGGCCATTTTCTGCATCTGCGAATTTCGTTTTCAGAGATGTGTTTCTTGCAACAAAAATCACAAGGCCGACTGATTTCAGTTGGAATGAGTGTTCGGAATCGTTTCAACGATGGACTGAGGTGGATAGCTATCGGCAGGCTTGAAGCTGGCCAGGCTAAAGCGGAGGTCGCTCGATGGTTACAGGTGTCAAAATAGGTGGTATCCAGGTTATGGCACCAATTCCAAACAACGGGTGCCATCACCAGGAGGCCCGGCCAAGGACGTCCGAAAGCCACGACACCTGCAGAGGATCGTTACGTGGCATTAACTGACAAACGCCATAGAGGGATGACGGCTAGAGACCTCTTTCAGGACCTCGCTGCTGCGACTGGACCAACAATTTCCAGGCAAACTGTTTATAGACACCTAGCAGAGAAAGCCATTTACGCCCGGCGACCGGTGGTGTGTGTTCCCCTCACCACTCCGCAGAAGAGAGCCGGTCTTTCGTAGAGCCAAGCACATCTTTCTTGGACACAGCAAGATTGGGGCCGTGTGCTTTTCTGTGATGAGTCGAGATTCACTACACAGAGTGATTCTCGACGAGTCTTCACCTGGAGACAGCGTGAGGCCCACATAAGGCAAATCGACCACTTTGGTGGAAATGGAATCCTTGTGTGGTCAGGCATCATATTGGATGGCCGTACACCACTGCGCGTCTTCGATGGGGGCACTGTGACCGCACAGCTCTATAGGGATGAGGTCCGTAAACCTTAAGTGAGGATTTTCAGGGGAGCTGTCGAACCCAACTTCATTTTAATGGACGATTACATGAGGCCACACAGCGCTCAGCTTGTCGACGGTTTTCTGGAGAAAGAGGATATTCGCCGTATGGTGTGCCATGTTGCCAGACGTAAATCCTATAGAGCATGTTTGGGAGGCTCTAGGAAGACCAATTGCACGACGTCAACCCCCTTCCAGGAACCTCCAGGCGTTCAAATATGCGCTTTTAGAAGAATGAGATTTGTTGCCACAATCTGTTATCAACAACCTCATTTACAGTATGAAGGCTCGTTGTGCGACTTGCAAAGCTGTGCGGGGTGGGCACACTAGAGATATGATGCATCATGTTTGGACTGTTTTGGGTCTAATTTGCATATAGCACGCAATTTACCTCCTGCTCATTTTGTTATGTTGCTTTCGCATGTGTCATAGTATGAGGCATCTATGTACCAAATTTCATTGCAATAAACCATTTAGTTTTCAAGATATCACAGAATATGTGTTTGTGACCTTAATTTTGGACATCAGTGTATATACACGGTCGAGTCACATTATTGTGACCACCAGCTAATATCCAGAGTAACCGACGGGTGCAGCGCGGACAGGAGTTAGACGGGCTGGGAGTGACTCAGTAAGGTGCTGGAAGGTGTCCACAGGTATTTGGAGCCATGCTGACTGCAGTGCATCTGACAGCTGCTGGATGGAGGGTGCGTGGTGGAAGTTCCATAGAGCGAACAACACGAAAGAGGTGGTCCCACAGAATCTCAATCGGGTTTAAGTCTAGGGTATTAGGGTGTCACGGAAATACTTTGAAGTCTTCATCGTGTTCTTCGAATCATTCTCGGACATTTCTAGCTGTGTGACATGTCGCATTGTCGTGCTGGAAGATCCCAGGGAAGACAATGAGCATATATGGGTGTACGTGGTCTGCAAGGATGCATTCATAGCGAATTCGGTCTATAGTGCCATCCACATGTATGAGTGGACATGCCCTCGGCTCCCCGAAAGAGGGTCGGGGGCATGGTCCACGGTCAGCCGGGACCACGTGTCGCTGTAGGCAGTCATCCCATGACGAACGTGCATTTGAGAAATCCCAGTCAATTTTGTATCACACACATTTATTATTTCGAAGCGCTGAAGAAGGGATTCTCATTTTTCCTATCTCGCGGTATGGAAAGAACATACCACCATTGCGAGAAAACTAACAGCCGGGTCATCAGGAAAGTTCGGGCGCCATTATGACGAAGTAAATTTCTCCATCACCTTTGTCCACGCCGGGCATCGAATCCGGGTCCTCTCACTACGGAGTAAGTCGCTCTCCCAAGTGAGCTACGCGGATGTATGCTCTCGCTGCTATCTGCCTTTATCTCATGTGCGTCCTGCGGTGCAGGCACGTCACACTACGTTTTTAGGCGAAATTGCATTAAAATGAGGCAAATTACCGATTATGCAATTAAGATGATCCACTTTGAATGAAATAGTAGGGAGAAAATAAGACGAAAAAAATTTGAAACTGTAAACCTAATGGGGTAAAGCTCATTTTATTCATGTTTCATTTGCCGCGCAAGTCAAAATGTTAGAAATTTCATGTTTCCTCCCCTCTATCAGGAAATCAATGTTTGTTGTTTCGCAAAGAATGCTTTAATTAGGAAAGGAAAAAAATGTATATTGCAGCCATACTTTTTTTTTTATCTTATTTTTTTTCTTTCCTCAATGATGCATATAAAAACGAGATTTTTCGATGCTCATGCTGTCGAGTCTTCCGCCTGAAATGCTTAAAAACTCATTACAAAAATGAATCACGGCTTCTATTTAAGGCGTAAAAGCCGACGATAACACGCGAGTGCAAATTGCAAACAGCTGCTCGGGGATGCCACCTCATTATTGTGGCTTTGACAAGGTTGTTGGGAGGAAATAAATTACTCGGTTGCGTTCCCTTGTTCTGAGGCTGGTTGCTCCTCAGAATTCCGCGCATTCTCCACGTTTAAAGTGGACACCGAGAAAGCATTAAACTCGCTTTAACCACGAACGCATAAATGAAGATCTCATCAGCATTGTGTACTCTTCCCCAATAAGATGTGACACCAAGGTGCAGTCATTTACGCTATACTATCAATTGCATTGGAATTAAATCCTCTACTGGTACAGTGCACAGAGACGTGAAGTGTTAGAAAGCGTTACTGTTGACGCAGACATTGCTACATAATCCATAGGAAATTTATACTGTTGTTAATGTCTGCGGAACTGTGCGGAAAATTCGTTATTACTGTAAAGAACAAGATATTAGAATACTGCGGATAAAACGTCGGATTGATGGAAACATCAAACCCCTGTATATACACTATATGGACAAAAGCCACCGGACACTTAGAAGATAAACACAACATAGCATTTATTAACATACATTAGTACGGTGTCGGTCCACCTTTGGCCTTAATGCATGCACTGACCCTTCGAGACATGCTTTCGACAAGGTTTTGAAACACAGCGATAGGTATGCGCTTCCATTCAGTACATAATGCTGCCGCTAACTGTTGCTTAGTAGTAGGCATTGGTTCCAAACTGCTTATGCGGCGCTCTAAATCACCCCATAGGTGCTCTATGGGATTAAGATAAGGGCTCTATGCTAGCCAGTCCACACACGATACGGAATTATCGCCACGCAGTAACAGTCCTTGATTTATTTCTCGGTGCATTATGCTGCTGGCACCAACAAGGCTCGGTTCCATAGTATTGCCACAGAAATGGAAGAGCATAATTGTCCAGAGTATCGAGGTAGACATGCTGGTTAAGAGGTTTGTTCACAATAACCAATGGGCCGGGACTATACCACGAAAAACTCTCCCAAACGAGTACTGTGCCAGCTCCAAACGTAACTGCAGAAACAATACACTGCGGTAAACAACGTTCCCCCGACTGCTGCCATACACGATAAATGTACTTTACACCATGCTAAACGACGAGTGGTATTCAGAATGGAGATCAAAGGCTTATGAGCAGCCGCACAACTACAATAACCCATGGAATGAAGTTCTCTGCGAATGGCACGTGTACCGAGGTTCCAGCATTTTTTACTCACCTGTACACCGAGGTCTTGTGCAGTACTGCATTGATTAGCTGTAACGACTCTCCTGAGGCTTCGATGTCCTGTATCACTCATTTTCTTTAGTCTGTCTGCAGGTTTTGCTGTTTCAGGCACGCCATGTGTCTTCCACTTATTCAGTACATCCAAAACAGTTGACTTGGGTATGTTTAAACTCCTCTCGGTTTCTGTTATGGACAATCCATTAATATAGCACCCAACAATCTTTCCTTTCTCAAAATCAGTTCTCTCCCGCCGAGACAATTTCACTCAACCTCACAGTGCGATATGGTCTCTGTCAGCTTCAGACTTGTTTTTATATCGTTTGCAGCTGTACCGCGCATTTTAACAACGCAGCGGATTCGTTCATTTGCTTTTGAAGGGGTGTCCGGTGACTTTTATCAATATAGTGTGTATACCCGCAACGAAAAGAAGCGTATCAATGGGAGCCAAAAACAGGAAATAAAATACACTTAAGCAGTCTCTCTCTCTCTCTCTCTCTCTTCTCTTTATTTTTTAGATGTTCTTCATTACACTGCTGGACACCAAAAATGTAACACCAAGAAGGAAGCATCCAATTGGCCTGAAATTCCCAGCATGCGTCGCCCGCGAGAGGACATGCAAACGATTACCATTGCAGGGCATGTGCAAATAATGTGCGACCGGCACGCCACCGAGAAGCACTATAAGAAGGGTGAACAGAAGGCGGGGTGTAAGTAGTGGAAGTGTGTCGTGCTGCCGGACCTGCGCGTGGGAAGCTTCCTGATGCCTCGTCGCAGAATACGGCAGTCATTCGAGCACGTTTCGGAGTTCGACAGAGAACGAATAGTGGCTTATCGCGACAGCGGTTTATCGTACCTAGACATCGGCGCCCGTGTGGGACGACATCCAGCCACAGTGAGGCGAGTATGGATTCGGTGGGTGCAAGACGGACGGACGGACCGACGTAAGCGATTGCCGCAGCCGCGGCGCACCACGAACGAGAGGACCGGCATATTGTGCAGCGGGCATTGACGGCTCGCACCGCAACATCACGAACGTTAGCGCAGGAATTAGGTTGTGTTGCTCAACAACCTGTGTCAGTACGTACCGTTCGACATCGTCTGCAGGAGCGGGGACTTGTCGCACGGTGCCCATTGCTCCGATGACCATTGACGTTACACCACCGGCGGGTGCGGCGGCAGTGGGCCGTTGAACGCTGCACCTGGACTACGGAATGACACGACATTGTCTTCTCTGACTAATCCCGCTTCTGCCTGCAACACCACGACGGTCGGATCCGCGTGTGGCGGCACCGCGGCGAGAGACTGTATGACGCCTGCATTATGCATCGCCATATCGGTCCGTCGCCTGGCGTTATGGTTTGGGGCGCGATTGGACATGACACCCGCACCCCTCTGGAACGCTTCGCCGGGACACTCAACAACCACCGCTACATAACCGGCATTTTGGAGCCTGTAGTCTTCCCTTACCTGCAGGACCTGCCAGCGGCTACGTTTCAACAGAACAATGCGCGCCCGCACGTGGCACGCATCGTGCAACAAATCTTCACGGCCCACCAGGTGACACTGCTGCCGTGGCCCGCCTGTTCTCCCGATATGTCGTCCATAGAACACATCTGGTCGCTGATCGGCAACCGAGTGGCCCGGCAAGCACCACCCGCGGCTACGCCTGATGAACTGTGGCAACGTGTGGAAGCAGCCTGGACCGAGATACCCCAAGCCCACATCAAAAGCCTCTTTCGTTCGATGCCGCGGCGTTTAGCGGCCGTTATTGCCAGCCATGGGGCCCACACGAAATATTGACAGCCTGTAAGCTCAATCGTTTCATCTTTGTATCTGTTGTTATGTGTCCAGTAAATCTGGCATTGCTATCTCGTATTCTTCTTGGTGTTGCATTTTGGGTGGCCAGCAGTGTAATTTCAGCGAGGCAACTCTTAGTCTCCCAAGTCTTCGTTTTTCTGTTGTGAAAGTATTTATTAAGATGTTAAGTAGTCTGTTTGTGCCCATGCGTGCAACGTGACGGAACTATCTCAGTCGCTGTTTTCTAATTTTTTCCAATATTGTAATTCGATGTGACAGTACTCTTCTGACTGTGCGATTTCTTTTCCTTTCAGTCCAAATTGTTTTTGGGAGGGACCGGAAAGTAATTCCGTTTTGCGGGGGGCTAAGTTTGAGAAGCAGTTTTGAGGTGTTTTTGTACGTTCAACGTAAAGTAAGTGTATGTACAAATGAATGAACTATTCGCCTTTAACTTATGAAGGTGTCTTCCAAATTTGCAGAACAAAATGAGTGACATAAAACCCGAGGAGTGTCATGTTCGTCATTGTATGCTGTATGAATTTTACAAGAGGAACAATACAACAATGGCCACCAATAATATTTGCACTGTTTATCCGAATGCGTTAAATGTCCGCAAGTGCCAGCGTTTGTTCGCCCAATTTCGTCCGGGCAATTTTGACCTCTCTGATGCCCCTCGTGCAGGAGGGCCCATGGAGCTGGACAATACCATTTGTCTTAGAGTAGTACTTTATCAATAATATTATTATATATTTATCTATTGCTTTCTCTAATAGAACTTTAAGTAGAACTTCTCTGGTGACGCAGTCAAAAGCTTGTTTAAAATCCTCAAAACAGCAAAACAGTTATTTATAGTCTCTTTCCAGCTCCTATCAATGGTTTGTAAAATCTTCACTAAGCTTCTTTCACATTGCTTGAAGGTAATATTGAACATCGCTCAACCGAGTGAACAAGCTGGATTCAGGAGTGGCTACAGCACCGTAGATCATATCCATGTACTGAGAGAACTTTTGAAAGAACGATGGAATGTGATCTCCCATTATTTATGGCTCTCATTGATTATGAAGAGGCCTTTGATTCCGTGAAACCATCAGCAGTAACAATGGCGTTGAAATCATGCGGTATTGATGATGCACACATTAGCATTATTAATAACATCTATAAAGATGCAAATGCAAAGGTTCGGCTATTTGAGGAAACATCACCAATAAAAAATGAAAAGGGAGTGACACCATATCTTCCAAACTCTTCAATACCACGTTTCAAAATGTCTTTCAATCGTTGAACTGGGAAAACAAGGGGATGAAGATTAATGGAGATTATTTAACTCACCATTTTTGCAACTACCCCTCCAGAGCTGTAGAGTATGATCCAGGAACTTGGTGGCAAGATTAAAGAAGTGGGATTAAAAATGGACTTTCAAGAGACAAAAATTGATGTACAATGCTTTTTCAAGAAATGAAGACTGTGCGATTGATGGAGAAAAGCTCAAGATAACCGATTACGGCATTTACCTTGGAGAACAGATATCAAACGAGGGTCATATTGATGAGACAGTTAATCGGCGTATAAAACTTGGTTGCAGAGCTTTTGGAAGAAACAGTACGATTTTCAAGAGGAATATGCCATAACGTCTTAAAAGGAAAGTGTTTAATCATTGCATCCTTCTAGTTCTTACATATGGAGCAGAGACACTGATGTAAACTAAAAAAAGAAGAGATAGATGGATGAAATTCGATACTGCAGCAACGGAAAGAAGCATGGAGAGATGCGTGCTTGGTGTAACCAGGAAAGATAAGAAGAGGAACTCGTGGACAAGGAAAATGACAAGAGTGGAAGACATCAGGATCAGGGTAAAATCCCTGAAATGGCAATGGGCTGAACGCATCTCCAGAAGAACGGAGCACCCATGGACAACCAAAATTTTAGATTACATTCCAAGGGATAGAAAAAGACCCAGAAGAAGACCACACGGGAGATTGATGGATGAAATTCGAAAGTATGCTGGAGTAACATGGAGGAGACAAGCTCGAGAGAGACAGTTGTGTAAGAAATTTGAGACCTTCATCCAGCAGTGGATTGATAATGATTGATGATGATGACAAATATTTTAATTACTACCCAACATTATAAATGATGAGCTTTGAGATATTTTCATTCACCCCTGAGTGTGACATTAAATATAGAAATAAGTTGCGAGTCCCACGAAGTTAGTTAACTGTTCCACCTTGATTCAACATAAATTTTCCCAGTCTATATTCTCAGAAACAGTTCCTGGCATACGAATAGTTCTTTTTCTGATTGAAGGTTTAACGACCACCGTGAGCAACTCAATGGCTATAAGCAGTCGCCCGTCCCTAATTTAGGGTCACTGGTTCCAGGGAAGGGAGAGAACCAGTGCCGTAAGACAAACACAACATCCATGCCTCGCCGGGATTCAAACCCGGACCCTTTTCGGACGAATGATCAGAGGCCATCGCTTAGACCACTGCGCCACCGGGGCGGTATACAAATAGTTGGAAAGATATATCAAGACGGCAGTATTTATAGTTTCCTTCCTGCGTGGTCGAGGTAATCCAATAAGTTATTAGCATACAATAACACAATAAACTACTTTTCTTCCGTGGCTCACTTTCGTCGTTCGGTGTGTTCACTCCCTAGCCCAGGCATTGGATTAGAAAGTCGGCGTAAGCTGGTACTTTTCCCACAATCCTACACATACACATCGGCGCCCCATTAGAATGCCAAGACGGCGAAGCGACAGTGCCGTATCTCTACTCCTCAAGTTGCTCTCCTGTTTGAGTCAGGGTGAATGCCCCACGCTGCTGGACGCTTCTCTCGGTTCGTATGACAAGGAACCTTTCACACACGCACTGGATACCTGTCTCCGAAGATTTCTAATTTTCGTAGCTCACGAGCGTACCTTAGCGTGCCTTGCAGAAATCGTTCTTTCTTTATGGGCAGTATGTCTCACCGCCTATATTTTCCGAGTTGCTTCACTCGTTACCCATATGCATAGGACCGCTCTTCCCATTGTTGGAGCGATTGACATTTTAAGGGTTTGCTTTTCGTCGTTTCCAAGCAGCAACTGCTTTGTCGACTCATTTTTCTTTCTTCTCCGTCACGTGCCATTTTTTTGTGCACGGGACCACACACATTTTTTTTGTTTAGAGGTTTAACGACCACTGTGAGCTACTTGATGGGTAATAAGCAGTCGCCCGTCCCTAATTTAGGGTCACTAGTTCCAGTGCCATAAGACGAACACTACATCCGTGCCGCACCGGGATTCGAACCCGGGCTCATCGGGGACGAATGGTAAGAAGCCAGGGCTTAGATGAATGCGCCACCGGAGCGGTGACCGCGCCCATGAGCACTGGTACTTAAAATTTCATTAAAAGGCAACGAATTTACGGGCATTAGTGATCTTTTGCTCCTGTTCCGAGAAATGTTCTGTATGTGGTAGGTAAATGCGCCAATTCGTGTGCTGCATCTCTATAAGGTTGTTTAGTCTAGAAGCCAAGTACAAGACGAAATTGCGGCAGTTTATGAACCACCCATCTATCGCCAAATACACCTTTGTCTTTCCTCATCCTCCCAATGAATGAAACACTCTCTGCCATTTCCGTTTTCATCCCAATCAGAACCCTCCAGTTCATTAATGATTAATTAACTGGGATCCTCAACCACTTTCATTTATTTTAAAAAAGCAATAAGGGTTAGATCGCGACTATGAGTTTCTCCCTCTTGAGTTTCATAAATAATGTAATCATAAACCTCTTTACCAAATTTTATGGAATTTCATCTCATAGGCTTTGAGTTATGTACGAATTTATAAATCGTCCTTTAACCCTTTACGACAGTAACTCTAAAATCTTGTATCACTCTGAATACCATAAGGCCCGAACTGTATTTTTTCCCACTTCTTTGTTTAGTAACAACAATGGTGACTGACTGTAATTCCTGAGGATCCCTCATAGGTCGTGAAAATTTAAAGAACAGGTAAAATTAGGAAATCTTACTCACTCTAGACAGGTGTTTCGGGTGGCTATGGTAGGTTGTATGTACGGGGGGGGGCGTTATGGTCGTTAAAGGATTAATTTTGAGCACTAGTTAAGATCACATGCTTTGCCACGATGATGAAGATGGACGAGCAAAAAGCAGAATGACGAGTGAATTGAAAGTGTGGATATAGCACATACAGTATAAAAGTTTCATACTGACATTAGGTTGGATTTTTACTGCTAGTGATAGTGAGAATAAGACGTGTGGTTTCAAAGAGTGGTTTCAAAATGCCACACTGAACATAGATATGGTACCCGCCGACAAGTTTGCGACAATATAGTTGAGGGAAGCATTAGATGGAGGTGAGGAACAGTGGGAACAGGGTGTCTGTCGTGATGATATCCTACTACGGACTGCATTCTCTGTTTTTGTTATGATCAGTGCAGCAAAGTGTCTAAGCATTCGATGCCCAATGAATATGCCGAAGATCCACTAGAGCCGCTCTAAGCGATGGCCTATGATCATTCGTCCGAACGGCGTCCGGGTTCGAATCCCGGTGAGGCATGGATGTTGTGTTTGTCTTGCGGCACTGGCTCTCTCCCTTCCCTGGAACCAGTGACCCTAAATTAGGGACGGGCGACTGCTTATAGCCTATTGAGTTGCTCACGGTGGTCGTTAAACCTTCAATCAAAAAAAAAAAAAAAAGATCCACTAAAGGGTCTCCCCCGTGGTTTTCTGCTCATGCGTCCAAGACATTTGCCAGTTCGAATGCAGGATGAGGCATGGGTGGTGTGTTTTACCTACAGCGCTGGCTCTTTCCCTTCCCTGGAACCAGTGGTCCTAACTTTGGGAAGAGTGACTGATTATAAATTTACAGCGCCCGAAAGCATGACATCAGGCTGAGGAGCTCTATGACTGTGACGGATGGCAGCGAGATCAGCACAGTGACTACATCGTCCCCACACCTTCAATCGGTGATTTTCTGCGCTGAGACAGAAGCGAGGCTCGTCGCAGAACATGACATTGTTCCATTCATCCCACCACTAATCTCTGCTATGGTAGCACCAAAGACCTTCAAAATACATTGACTGGAAAACCGTAAGTTAACCGTGCGACATTTGAAGTTCAGAGTTGTACGGCAAGAATCTGTCACATCTCGTTGATTACTAAAGGCGTTCGCGTGTTTATATCAGTTACTTCCATTTTTTATGCATATAACCAATAAGATTTATAATATTTTGTTTTTATAAATAGTATGTATATATTGTAAAGTATTTCAGAAAATAATATAGCCAGATTTAATAATAATATTTATAATACTTCGGGATGAACTTCCAAAACTAAAAGTTTTATTCTCGGCAACCTCTCTTAAGAATAAACAAATGGCCACATTAAAATGATTTTTGACGTTACTTAGAGTGTGAAATACGAATTCCATGCAACTAGATCACGCAGTTTGCAAGCAACTGAAGCCGAAATATATTTTACACGTAAGACAAGCAACGTTTCCCTTCAGTTATTTTATATCCCCCAAAATTACGATAAGGATGTTTTCAAATCGTTCTTCCCCGCACGGGGATAACAAGTTTTCCGGTTATTTGGGGAGCGGCGCCCCCACGGCCAGAGCTGACCTTGTGACGGATCATTTGTCTTTTTGTCTTAAAACGATGAAACTACCGAAGGGAAAACTGTTCATCCAGTTGATGGGGAGTGGTGACCCCACGGCCCGAGCGGACATGTACTTTGTGATGATTTTCCCATTTTTATGCTTTTCGTTGTTCTCTTGACACGCACCCGCTTCATTTGTAGGTTGCTGAGGTAGTGAATATGCGCCAGCTCCGGATTTTAGTTTCACTTTTTCTTTCCTTTCTTCTCCATTTTATGTTCTTTTCTTTGTTTTTCCGAGCTGGTTAGCTAGACCTACCTGCACGTTTGCCGTGTGCGGTGACCCGTAAGGTGGAAAAGAGGATGCTGGCGGCTGAGGTTTCTGGGGGCCTGGGTGTTGCTGTCGCCAGTTGCCAACACTCCTTTTTGCCCTCTGCTTCACCCTAAACGGGCGGCTGGGAACTAACCCACTCCTAGTCAATGAGGTCTGTGGCCGAGTGGAGCCCAGACCTCTAACGGCTTGTCGTTTCGTACGACAAGGTGAGTCTGGGGATAGGGTGGGCTTGCCAAAGGGGTGTTCCCCAGGCAAGGGAAAGTCTGGGTGCGCTTCGAGCGCATGTCTTCCCTATTTCAAAATCCGCTTCCTATCCCTAGAGACGTGTCCTGCGTCCACTTGGACTTGCGGACCTCCGGCTCTCCCTCGTTGGGCTCGGTTGTGGGTGGGGAAGTCGGCAGACGAAATCTTTCTTTTTCATGACTCTTAATAATATTTCCGACGAACCTAAAACCAAAAGAGGTAATGATGAAGGCTCATCCCCTTCCGCAAAAAATCATTGTTCGAATGCTCGTTTCTTTTTTGTGCACTCATTGGACCCTTCAAAGCCTTTGAGTGCAAAAAGTCCATTTTGGATTAATAAACTCGTCAATCTACTGCAAGCTTTCCAAAGAGCGTAAAGAAACTCCAGTCTGGAGATCTTCTGGTAGAGATGTCCACTGTGGCATACAGTTCCACACTTCTTAACACCACCATGCTGCTTGAGACTCCGGTCAAAATAACACCACATGGATACCTAAATACATCTCGAGGTGTTGTCTCTTCTCGGAACTTCATTGAGTGTACCGAGGAAGAACTTATTGCAGAACTGAGGAGTCAAGATGTTACGAGTGTGCGGCGTATTCTTTTTAGGCGGAATGGGCAGTCCGTCCCATCCTGCAACATCATTTTGACATTCGACAGCCCTTCCCTGCCTACGTCCATCAGGGCAGGGCATCTTCACCTCGAGGTACGACCGTACATCCCTAACCCTTTGAGATGTTTTAGGTGTCAGTCTTACGGCCATTCACAGCAGTCGTGCAGGAGCACTCCTAGGTGTGGACGCTGTGGTGCCACAGACCATCATTTGCCGGAATGTGTGGCTGAGGCCGAGTGTTGTGTGGATTGCAAGGGTTCACACGCAGCATCAGCCAAAGATTGTCTGTCCCAAGTAGAAGGAGGAGAAAGAAAGTCAAAGGCTAAAGACAGTGGAGAATATTTCCTATCCTGAGGCCAGAAGGAGAGTAGTTCCTGTTTCTTCTGATCGGCGATCTTATGCATCAGTTGTGGTTGCCAAATCTACGGTTGCCATTCAAACCGACATTCAGATCCCCCTAAATGTCCCTACAAGCTGGACGATATCATTGCAGCTGGAGAGGAGGCACTCCAGTCTCGAGCTAAGGGTCTGAAAGCGGCACCCACCACTTCGCCGAAGCATACTCATCGCACCACCAGCAAGGGAACTCAGGCCACTTCTTCTGGCAAGAACACCAAAACCCAGGATAAGAAGAGCGTTTCTTCTCCAAAATATCAGCAAACTACTCAACGGCGAGTGAATCCCGTTAAGTAACTTGGGACAAAGCATGCTCCCATCTTGGCCCCTGGTCATACGCACCCACATCTGGGAGAAAACTCGTCAGAGGAGATGGAGGCTGACCTCGTTTTCGCATATCCTTTTGCATCTCACTTTTAACCATGGCTTCTATCTTCAGTTGTACTGTCGAGGTTTTCGAACGAATTTTGATGACGTGAAACATCTGCTTTCGCTGTAATCTCCGGTGTGCTTTTGTTTACAGGAAACAAAACGTAAACCATCAGACCAGGTTTCAGTTCGAGGCTACAGTGCATTTCGGACAGATAACGTATCGGGGAGTCATTATTCTTGTCCCTCACAGGGTTCCAATCTCTTCCGTCGCGGTATCCACAACTGTGCAGGCCGTGGCGGTTCGTATTTTTGTCCCTGTGCCTCTTACTTTCTGCAGTGTCTATCTGCCGCCGGATGAGGATGTGCGCGTCTCTGTTCTGAAGAGCTTGGTTGATCAGTTGCCTTCACCCTTTCTTCTACTGGGTGACTTCAATGCCCATCATCCTTTGTGGGGTAGTGTCAGCATCAGCGCGAGAGGTCGTCGCATAGAGTCTCTTCTGTCTTCGGCCTCTTTGTGCCTTTTTAACATCGGTGCTGACACGTAAACTGGTGTGCAAAAATTAAGGACGAAGAGGAGAAATTAGCATAACAGCGGAACGAGCAGGCAGAACGGACCGAAAGACCACTCAGGAGATACACTACGGTCCGGTACGGTAGGGCATGCGCATATATGCAGCATGACGGAGGGGGAGGGGAGGGGTGATTGTTGAAAAGGTATAAAGCACACGGGTGGTGTACGCTCAGCAATTCGGTGAAAGCTATTGAACGGTGTACATCGGTTTGAACGACGTCGAGTTGCTGCCACCGTGTGATATGGCCAACAGGCAATCCAGTAGACGATATCTGGATGACTTTACCCGAGGTCGCATCATTGGGAAGTTAGAAGAAGGTCGAAGTGTGACTAGTGTGGCCGAGGAGTTCGGGATCGCTCACAGCATCGTTTCACGAGCTTGGAGAGCATTTCAAACGACAGGAACAGCTGTCCGAGAGTTTAGCAGTGGTCGTCCCCGAGCAACCACGGCAGCGGACGACCGGTGTATTGTCCTACAGTCGAGAAGAGACAGACGGCAGACAGCGGGAAAAATCGCAAGGCACATGGAACAGACAACTAGAAGTCCGTTATCGCGTTTTACTTTGGCCAGGAGGCTGCACAAACGTGGTCTATTTGCACGACGACCAGTACGGTGTGTGCTATTAACGCCTGCTCATCGCAGACGGCGGTTTCTGTGGTGCCAGGAACGCAAGAACTGGACACATCAGCAATGGGGTCGAGTTCTATTTAAGGATGAGAGCCGACTTAGTCTGACCAGCGATTCTGGACGCATACACATCTGGAAAGAGCAGGGAACACGCAATCACACCTCCAACATCATAGAAAGGCACTGGTTTGGAGGTGGCAGAGTTCTCGTTTGGGGCGGTATCATGCTTGGTAGCCGTACTGACCTCCACATCTTCTAAGGAGGTTCAGTCACTGGTGGTCCACTATTGCACCGAGGTTCTCCTGCCTCACGTGCCTCTGTTTAGAGGTGCTGTGGGTCCTGAGTTCCTGTTCATGGACGACAACGCTACACCTCATCGTACAGTGGCTGTCGCAGAGCTGTTGGAGAGTGAAGAAATTCAACGTATGGATTGGCCCGCAAGGTCCCCGGACCTAAATACAATCGAACACGTGTGGGACCTTCTCGGGAGACGCTTTGCAGCACGTCACCAGCCGCCAACAGCAATTCCGCAGCTGCGGTTGGCGATACAAGAGGAATGGGCCGCGATGCCTCAACAGCTCCTTGACAACCTCGTCGGCAGCATGGACAGACGTTGTAAATCCTGCAACGCAGTCAGGGGTGATCATATCCTTCACTAAAGACTGGATGTTTCTTGGCAGCCGCCTGTGACATGGACGTTTCTGTCTTCTGTCCAGTTGTGCTCGAAGCTACCTTTTCAATAAAGTGCCTTTGTATCCTTTGGATTCCTTGTTTGGACGGTTTTGCTCACTTGTCCCACATTCTTACATCTTGGGGATCTTATGGTATGATTTGAGTCGATGTGGAGCATTTCTGCACGACTTTACATTCGAAAAACCGTTTCGTCCTTAATTTTTGCACGCCAGTGTACTTCCATGAGCCGACAAGATCCTTCAGTGCGATCGATTTGACCTTGGGATCACCATCGATTATTGCTGATTGGTCGTGGACGGTGTGTAACGACCTCCACGGGAGCGACCATTTCCCAATTGTTCTTTCACATAGTGTGAGCATTTCATCTTCATCTTCTGCCTCCCGCCCACCTCGATGGAGGATGGATCGTGCCGGCTGGGAAGTCTTCACATCGTCCGCAGTGATATCTTCTACCATGGTGACTCAAGAGTCAATCGACGCAGCTGTTCTCGATGTCACAACTTCCATTCTTCGGGCGGCCTATCTTTTAATATCAAAAACATCTACGGAGCTCCCCAGAAGTCCGAAGCCTTGGTGGAACCCTAAATGCGCAGCGGCTAGGAGAGCTCAACATAAGGCCTGGTCTACGTTTCGGCGTTATCCAACCTATGCCAATCTCGTTGCATTTAAACGAGCAAAATCCTATGCTCGGTTGGTGCGTCGACGTAGCAAGAGGGAGTCTTGGATCTAGTATGTTTCATCTCTCACTTCACGTGCCAGTTCAAAAAGTGTGTGGGACAAGATTCGTAAGATCCGGAGTAACTACAGCTTTCACCAGATCTCTATTCTCGAGAGTAACGACTGCACATAGGCTGAAGTCGGGGATATTGCTGATTGTTTGGGGGAGGCGTTTGCCTCCGTGTCGAGTGACCTGGCGTATCCTTCTTACTTTCAGAGGATTAAATCCACTGCGGAACGCCAGAGAATCTCCTTTGCGCCTTTTCGTAACACCGAATATAACTCCCCCTTCAGCATGGTTGAACTACGGGTGGCTCTGCATCGGTCCGGCGCTACATCAGTCGGTCCCGATGACATCCACTATAACATGCTCCGTCATCTCTCGCAGTCATCTCTCGAGAATCTTTTTATCCTGTACAATCGTATTTGGTTGGAGCACAGTTTCCCGGAATCTTGGCGCAAAGCTTTTGTTCTGCCTTTTCCCAAACCTGGCATGGATCCCAAGTCTCCCTCTAGTTATCGTCCAATTGTTCTCACTAGCTGCCTGTGTAAAGTTCTCGAGCGCATGGTTAATTCCCGTTTAATTCATTTTTTAGAACAACATCAAGTACTTTCACCATCACGAAGCGGCTTTCGCTGTCATCGTTCACCTCACGATCATCTCCTGCACCGTGAGACATCTGTACGCGAGGCGTTCGTGCGTAGGCAGCACCTGGTTTCTGTATTCTTTGATATTAAGAAAGCCTATGATCGAGCATGGCGGGACGGGATTATCCGTGACCATCACGCATGCGGGTTGCGAGGAAATCTTCCGACTTTCATTGTAAATTTTCTTCGCAATCGGGTGTTCCAGGTGCGCTTGGGTACGACGCTCTCGGCACTGTTCCATCAAGAACAAGTTGTTACTCAAGGTTGGATTTTATCTGTCACACTGTTCATCCTTCGCATTAATTGTCTTTTCACAAATTTTCCTCCTGCTGTTGCGGCTACAGTTTATGTCGATAACTTGCACATCTTCTGCTCGCCATCAAGCATGAATGTTATCGCAAGGCAGTTGCAGTCTGCGATTAAGCAGATCTTTAAAGCGGCGAATAGCAATGGTTTTGTTCTTTCTCCCGACAAAACAGCGTGTGTCCATTTCTGCCGGAGGCGTAGCCTCCATCCTGACCCAGAGCTGTATTTAGACCGTGCATCCATACCAGTTTTGCCGGAGACCAAGTCCCTTGGACTGACCGTCGACCGTGCGCACGTTCGGCGGCTCAAGATTTCCTGTCTGCGTTCTCTGTCTATTCTGAAGATCCTTTCGAGAGTCTCGTGGGGTGCAGACAGGATCTCTTTGTTTCGCATTTGCCATTCTTTAATACGGTCAAAACTGGATTATGGTTGTATCGTGTATGGCTCTGCGCGTCTTTCCGTTCTCCGGCCTTTGGATATTGCTCACCATCAAGCGCTGCATCTTTGTACGGGAGCATTTCCAACATCTCCGATTCCCAGCCTTTACGCTGACGCGAACGAACCATCTCTTGAATTTACGACGTCTGCAGCTGTCTGTTCAATTTTACTTGAAACTTCGATCTCTTCCAGACCATCCTTTATACGATGCAGTTTTTCATCCCCAGCATGCTCGTTTATTTGAAAACCGGCCCTCGTTCATTCCAACCTATGGTCTTTGTATGGCGACCGTAGCTCGTGATGCAAGGCTCGACTTGTCTCTTGTTGGAGCGAGCAGAGTCGTTCGGGACCCGCCGTGGCAGCATTTCGAGGTTGTCACTGATCTGAACTTTACTTCTTTTGATAAGTCCTCAACGCCTGCTTCCGTGTACCAGCAGCTCTTCGCTGAGCACCGTACCCTCAATTCTGACTACACTCCTATTTTCACTGATGGCTCCAAGAAGCATGGAGTCGTTGGATCGCGGCTGTCTGTGTAGATGACGTTTCTGTAGCGCGGATCCCAGCTGAGGCCACGGTGTTTTCGGCGGAGATGCATACTATGTCTCTCGCCCTTCTCCATGTTCAGTCGAGTTCGCATCATCGTGCTATGGTCTATACGGATTTCTTAAATGTCTTGCAGTTTTTGTCATCTGCAGGATGCCGTGACCATCCTTTTCTCTTGGATGTGAGACGGTTGCTTCGTCGTTTGCTCGAGGCCGGTTTTCAGGTTCAGTTTTGCTGGCTTCCTGGGCATGTTGGAATCTCGGGTAACGAGTGTGCTGATGCGGCTGCTAGATCTGCTTCCTCTTTGGTCGTTACACCCTTGCCACTGTTTCACCGGGATTTGCGCTTTCTTGTTCAGGATCATGTCAAGCGAACGTGGCAGGGTCTGTGGGATCAACAGGTGGAAAATAAACTGCATCTTATTAAACCTATTCTTGGAATCTGGAAATCCTCATATCGTCGGAACCGTAAGGAGGAAGTGGTGCTTGCCCGCCTCCGCATTGGGCATTGTCGTCTCACTCACCGCTTTTTGCTATGTAGCGACACTGCGCCGATGCCGACTCACCGTCACTCATCTTCTGTGTAACTGTGTTCGTTTTCGTGATGTACGTTTTCACTTCTTTCATTCTGATTTGTTGACCGAGGACGCCGCTACGCTGCAGCGGCTCCTAGATGACCACTGCGATACTGTCACTGTCTTTTCATTTTTTTAAACAAATTTACTTTTTTAAACGTATCTAGATTCTAGCCCTTCCATCATTCTCATTTTTCACTTTTACTGAATCAGCCAGATTTTAATCATTATACTATGTTTTTAATACTGTCTGTTTAAATGTCTTGTGTTTGGCGTTCTTGGGCCAAACATTGCGCCATAAAAATCAATCAACCAACCAACCAACCAAATCTTGCCTCAATAATCGTCGTAAGTTAAAAGGGGCAATGTCTGATTTATCCCCATTGAAAAACAATTAATACGCAGTATTATAACAACGTAAAATTCCTTTTTTCGTACAGGTAAAATAGCTTAATCAACGTTGTTTACATAGGACACATGCCGTTTTGCCGTACAAGTTTTGCGATCAAAATGTCGCCAGCTGCTGCCACTCATTTACCCAAGAACTTCCAGTCTATGTATCTTAAAGGTCTTTGGGTAGTACTGTAAACCTTTCGTGACGATCTGCTGCGGTGACTGGAAGTCGTCGCAATGCCTGGCAAGAGAGCAAACTTGCTTCAACCCGTCTGCGATTCACAGTCCGTGTCGATACGGGAATGCCCATAGCTGCTTGTCGGATGTCGTCCGCTGTCGACTATGGGGCGGTGAGGTCTTGCCTTCGAATGCGGCAAATGACGCATATGGCGTATACTCTAAATTGATCTTCATTTTTAAGTTTTTTTATTCTATGTGAATTTTGAGTTCATTCTCCTTTAGCGTTTCAACCTTAGAATTGTGCACTGACGTGCAAAAATTAAAGACGAAGAGGAGAAATTAGCATAACAGCGGAACGGACCGAAAGACCACTCAGGAGATAGATTAGGGTCCGGTACGGTAGGGCATGCGCATATATGTAGCATGACGTAGGGGGGAGTGTCGGAAGGGTATAAAGCACACGGGCGGTGTACGCTCAGCAATTCGGTGAACGCTATTGCACGATGTACATCGGTTTGAACGGCGTCGAGTTGCTGCCACCGTGTGATATGGCCAACAGGGAATCCAGTAGACGACATCTGGATGACTTTACCCGAGGTCGCGTCATTGGAAAGTTGGAAGAAGATCGAAGTGTGACTAGTGTGGCGGAGGAGTTCGGGATCGCTCACAGTATCGTTTCACGAGCTTGGAGAGCATTTCAAAAGAAAGGAACAGCTCTCCGTGAGTTTAGCAGTGGTCGTCCACGAGCAACCACGGCAGCGGACGACCTGTATATTGTCCTACCGGCGAGAAGAGACAGACGGTAGACAGCGGGAGAAATCGCAAGACACATGCAACAGACAACTGGACGTGCGTTATCGCGTTTTACTTTGGCCAGGAGGCTGCACAAAAGTGGTCTATTTGCACGACGACCAGTACGGTGTGTGCTATTAACGCCTGCTCATCGGAGACGGCGGTTTCTGAGGTGCCAGGAACATAAGAACTGAACACATCAGCAATGGGGTCGAGTTCTCTTTACGGATGAGAGCCGATTTGGTCTGACGAGCAATTCTGGACGTATACACATCTGGAGATATCAGGGAACACGCAATCACACCTCCAACATCATCGAAAGGGACCGGTTTAGAGGTGGCAGAGTTCTCGTTTGGGGCGGTATCATCCTTGGCAGCCGTACTGACCTCCACATCTTCCAAGGAGGTTCAGTTACTGGTGTCCGCTATTGTACCGAGGTTCTCCTGCCTCACGTACGTCTGTTTAGAGGTGTTGGGGGTCCTGAGTTCCTCTTCATGGCCGACAACGCTACACCTCATCGTACAGTGGCTGTCGCAGAGCTGTTGGAGAGTGAAGATATTCAACGCATGGATTGGCCCGCAAGGTCCTCGGACCTAAATACAATCGAACACGTGTGGGACCTTCACGGGAGACGCTTTGCAGCACGTCACCAGCCGCCAACAAGAATTCCGCAGCTGTGGTTGGCGATACAAGAGGAATGGGCCGCGATGCCTCAACAGCTCCTTGAGAACCTCGTCCTCAGCATGGACAGACGTTGTAAATCCTGCAACGCATTCAGGTGTGATCGTATCCCCTACTAAAGACTGGATTTTTCTTGGTAGCCGCCTGTGACATGGACGTTTCTGTCTTCTGTCCAGTTGTGCTAGAAGCTTCCTTTTCAATAAAGTGCCTTTGTATCCTTTGGATTCCTTGTTTGGACCGTTTTGCTCACTTGTCCCATATTCTTACATCTTTGGCATCTTATGGTATGATTTGAGTCGACGTGGAGCACTTCTGTACGATGTTACATTTGAAAAACCTTAATTTCTTTAAACCTTAATTTTTGCACGCCAGTGTATTTTCTCACTCAATGAATGTTATTTGGCAAAAGTCTTGATGTCAAGGATGAATGGTGTGCCTAGTTGGCAAGCAAGATTGCTGCACATACACTGACGGAAAAAAATTCCCAACACCAAGAAGGTTTTGTGTTAGGTAAACGGCAGTTGGTAGGCGGTGAGAGTACATCTGTAAGATGACTCTATGCAAATTTCGCGCTCGGAGCATACGTGTGGCGCTACTAGCGCCCCTCGGAACATGAAAAGCAGGTTTGCTGTAAATACGCGCTGTAATGTTCGTGATCGTTAGTTATCGTTGAGATTCGACGTAGGGTGTTGATGTTAGTCAAGAATGCCTTTAAGAAGACGAAGAAGCCATTATCAACAGTTCACGGAGTTCGAACGAGGTCGTGTAATAGGGCTACGAGAAGGTGGATTTTCTTTCCGCTGTATTGCAGAACGACTTGGCAGGAATGTAGCCACTGTGCACGATTGTTGGCAGCGGTGGTCAAGGGAAGGTACTGCCTCAAGAAGACCGGGTTCCGACCGGCCACGTGGCACTACTGAGAGGGAACCCCGCCGTTTATGGCGTACGGCCGTGGCGCATCGTTGTGCGTCTGCGGCAGCAATTCGAACTCCAGTTGCCACCACAGTGACACAACGAACTGTTACAAATCGGTTAGTTGAAGGACAGCTCCGAGCCAGACGCCCTGTAGCGTGCATTCCGCTTACTCCAAACCACTGCCGTTTGCGACGTCTATGGTGTTAAGCTAGGGCTCATTGGAGGACGGAGTAGAGATCTGTTGTGTTTTCTGATGAAAGCCGGTTCTGCCTGGGTGCCAGTGATGGCCGTGTGTTGGTTAGAAGGAGGCCAGGTGAGCGCCTGCAACCAACCTGTCTGCGGCCGAGACACTGGACCTACACCTGGAGTTATGGTCTGGGGAGCAATTTCCTATGACAGCAGGAGCACTCTCGTGGTTATCCCACGCACCCTGACGGCACAGTTGTACGTCGGTCTGGTGATTCAACCTGTTGTGCTGCCATTCATGAACAGCATTCCAGGGGGTGTTTTCCAACAGGATAACGCTCGTCCGCATACCGCTGTTGTAACCCAACATGCTCTACAGAGTGTCGACATATTGCCGTGGCCTGCTAGATCACCAGATCTTTCACCAATCGGGCACGTATGGGACATCATTGGACAACTCCAGCGTCACCCCCAACCAGCATTAACCGTCTCTGTATTGACCGACCAAGTGCAACAGGCATAGAACTCCATCCCACAAACTGACATCCAGCACCTGTACGACACAATGCTTGAACGTTTGCGTGCTTGCGTTCAACATTCTGGCGGTTACACCGGTTATTAATGTACCAGCATTTCACATTTAAAATGGCTCTTCTCGCGCTTACAATAAGCTGTGATCTTGAAACCTTAATCGAATAAATATGTTACCTATACAAATGTATTGCCGCCATTTCATTCCTCTACAACTATTTTTCGTGGTGTTGGGATTTTTTTTCCGTCAGTGTATATTATGTTAAGCTAGCAGCAAAAAAGGAGTGGTGTGGTTGTTGTGGAAGCTGTCTTAAACTGTAAGCGGGGTCTTTTCGAAGCAGCTAGCGTCTGTCAATCTATGGTGTATATACATATATACCTCTGATAAAGATGTCCGTGTAATGGCAGAATTCCCGATAACGTCGCCCAGGCATTCCCATTCCTTACACGTGCTTTAGTCACCGAGATCACTTCGATGCAATGGTACGCTCGCAATGGTGAGCACGACCAAACCTAGCTACACTGAGCCGTTACCGCCACCCCGGTGGCGCAGTGGTCTAAGAGATGGCCTCTGATAATTCGTCCGGAAGGGGTCCGGGTTCGAATCCCGGCGAGGCAGGGATGTTGTGTTTGTCTTACGGCACTGGCTCTTTCCCTTCCCTGGAACCAGTGACCCTAAATTAGGGACGGGCGACTGCTTATAGCCCATTGAGTTGCTCACGGTGGTCGTTAAACCTTAAAAAAAAAACAAAAAAAAAAAAACTGAGCCGTTACCTTTAATATCTGTCACTTATAACGTGATTGGTTCGCAACTGCGATCATTTACATAACCAAACTGTCGACACACACACACGCGCACACGCAGGAGGTCCGATCAAAAAGTTCCGAGACTAGGCCGATATACAACAAAGTACTTACATTATTTAAGTCTGGCTATTTTTTTTTTTTTTTTTTTTTTTTTTTGATTGGAGGTTTAACGACCACCGTGAGCAACTCAATGGGCTATAAGCAGTCGCCCATCCCTAATTTAGGGTCACTGGTTCCAGGGAAGGGAGAGAACCAGTGCCGTAAGACAAACACAACATCCATGCCTGACCGGGATTCGAACCCGGACCCCTTACGGACGAATGATCAGAGGCCAACGCCTTAGACCACTGCACCACCGGGGCGGCAAGTCTGGCTATGATCTTCCTCAAAGTAGTCTCCTTGGGCAGCGATACACCATTGCCAGCGTCTTTGCTACTGTTCGAAAACTCCCTGCAAGTCCTGTTCGCGAATCGTGTCAAACACCATGTGCGATTCGCGCTGGATCTCGTCCACGGTTTCAAAACGGTGACCGTTGAGCTTCAGCTTCATCTTCGGGGATAGAAAGAAGTCGCAGAGGACCAAATCCGGCGAGTAAGGGGGGGGAGTGAGGAAGGGTAGTCATGCTGTTGCGACTGCAAAACTGGCGTGTTGTTAAGTCTCTGTGAGCTGCTGCATTGTCTTGTTGGAGCAGGAAATCGGACCTGCGCCACATTTCAGGTCGTTTGCGTCAAATGTCCTTCCTAAGACGCCGCAGAACATTGCAGTAAAAAAATGGGCGGTGACGGTCTGGCCCTTGGGGACGAATTCACGGTGCACAACCACATGAATGTCGAAAACCACGACGAGCATGCTTTTGGTTGCGCTCAGGACCTGTCGGGCCTTCTTCGGTCGTGGAGATGCAGGGCTCTTCCACTGCGACGACTGTTGTTTGGTCTCCGGGTCGTAACCATAGACAAAAGTCTCGTCCCCAGTGATGACCCGCGACAGGAACGTTGGTTCCCGATTTGCCGAGTTTCACGCAGAATTTGATGTTCGCTCGCTGCCCTAGTTTGCAGTCCATACCGAAATAGCAGCCGTGTTCTGCGCGTGGTAACCAAATATCGTGTAGCACAGCTCCCGATGTTCACAGAAGACGCCACTAGGCACAATGACTCATGAAGTTCACTGCCATCGACCTCTGCTCGCGCATCCGCGTACTGCCATCTGTTGGCGCGCTACGTACCCAGTCTCGGGACTTTATGATCGCACTACGTACACACACACACACACACACACACACACACTTACACACATAAATTTGCATGGCTCTCCGGCAAATACTTTTTGGTGTGGCATTTTCTATGTCGACCTGTGCAGGTTCCAGCAGACACTGAAAGAAAGTTAAACAGTTTCAGGTTTTTTCGCTGACATTTAAGTACAAAACAAGCTTCTGCCTTTGCTCTTACAACACCATATTATTCCAAATATCACATTTCATATGCATGAAACATATATCACAGATGACACGCTTCAAATGAAATAAATAATAGACACTAATACTTTATTAATTCGACCCCTCGAGTAATCTGAAAGGTATCCATGATTCAAAAATTTTCAGTGACGTTATCTTGAGATTTAGATGATCTCAGGGCAAAGGATATTGTATACGGTTCTACATGACTGGAAAGGGAATTGCATACAACGGAGCTCAAACAATTTCCTCTTTCCACTCGATAGTATTTAACAAGTCATGTTTGAAGACCGAAGTGCCAGAACATTGCTAATTGCAGTAACAGTCGCAAGAGTCGATATCTCTGATATTATCGCAGCAGATTTTATAGCTCATTTTCGAAACAAGAGCCAAGCCGTTATTGTCGAACGATGTCTAACGGTGCTTCAAATGTTCAACAATCTTCGTGCGGACATTTAAACAACTTCCGCACAAACTTTAAATTCGGAAGAAATTAAACCAACCAACCAACCACGATGCTGTTATATCAGGGTGATTGCAATGTCATTGCCGTTTTCTGACAGTTGATGAAAACGTGTATATAAATGCATAAACATGAAAGTTTAATCTTCGAAATGGAGTCCATCGTTCTCGATGGTCTCACACCATCGCGATACCATGCCTTGAATCCCCCTGCGAAAAAGAAAATCCTTTGGTTTCGAGGCAAAAAAGTCTTGGACTCCAAGTTCAACATCGTGGATGTTTCGGAACTGTTTCCCACGTAGAAAAGGTGTCATGGACCGGAATAAGTGGTAGTCCGAAAGCGCAAAATTCGGATCAGGGTGGGGCACTAGCTCAAGTCCTGGAGCTCCTGTAATGTTCTTTAATTGACCGGACACGATGAGCAGGAGCATTATTCTGTTGGAGGATAACTCGTTTAGGGTTCACCAGAGCAAGGTACTTTCGACTTAAAGCGGCATGCATCCGCTCCAACTGGCGCAATAGCTGCGCATTAATGCCTCTGACATATGGAACCAATTTTCAATGGATGGGGCTTTCAAAGTTCCATCATACGCATAGCATAACTTTGTTCTAAAATCGTCCCCTTCTTGGTACTGGTTCTGGTGACTTTTTTGGGTCTAACCACTGTTTCGTCATGTCAGGATTTCAGGAAAATGTCCGTTTTTCATCACATGTCTAAATTCGCCTAAAGAAACGGTCGTCCTGAGGCGGTCGTCCGATTTTCCACCCATTGGTGACATGCATGCGCACGTCTCTGAGCTTGAGCAGCAGTCAGTTCATGGGGTCAGCTTCTGTGTTTCTTGCCGAGCTGCTGCAGTTCGTGAACAATTGTGGGCTGAGGTATTCCCAGCTCATTTGATAGTTGTGTAGTGCTTGTGTACGGATTTGACTGTACGACTTGGCATAGAGCTTAAGAATTCACCGTCGAAGGTCTTCCAGCACGGGCTTTGTCTTCAAGGATGCAGTCCCCATTTTTCAATCGCCGAAACCAAAATCTTGTCGTTCTTTAAGACACTGCTCCTTCACTTTCCACAGCATAAATTTCCCTCGCTGAAGCTGCAGCGGTCGACTCTTTTTTAAAGAAAATTCACGTCCATAGATTTTGACAGCAGAAAATTTTCCAAAAATCACGGCAACGTATGCTACTATTTATACCAACTGGAAGATACCGGTTCTCCGGTTATGTGTTATTTGTATCTGCATAATGTATGCGCACCGAGTAATTGCCTGACACAGGACGATTCTTTAGAACGGTGATGACTTTCGAATCACCCTAATAAAGCAAGAAAGAGGATACCGAATTCTTGCCGCCCCGGTGGCATAGTGGTCTAAGCGATGGCTTCTGATCATTCCTCCGTGATGAGTTCAGGTTCGATTCCCGGTGAGGCATGGATGTTGTGTTTGTCTTACGGCGCTAGTTCTCTACGTTCTCTGGAACCAGTAAACTCCTGGGTGTAATGAGTACGTCTTCTGAATAATTTCCAACTCGCAAAAAGTATTTCAAAGCAGATTTTTAGAAGACAATATCACCGAAAAAGAATGCATTTACGCCTCCTAGAGAAAATTTACGTAACATAAAATGCCCAATATAAGCAGCATTTTTCAAACTATATTAACCAGTTACTAACAGTATCTTCCGGATTTCAACCCAATCGATTAAGCATCCGCAAATAGAAATAGCTACTTTCGGCCACTAGATGATGAAATGTGTGCTACGAAAAGCCACAGATTGTGCATAAAACATTTCTCATAACGGAAGATATCCAACGCAAAGGGAAGTTTTCAAATCGGAGTTTTAGGAGAGGAGATATCATCATTAGGAAGATATATACATTAACAGCCCTTACTTTTGGTCGCTAGAGGCTGAAATGTGTGTGCTACGGATAATCACAAATTGGGCACAAAATATTTTTCATAACGGAAGATATCCAAGGCAAAGGGAATTTCCCCAATCGGCCTTTTAGGAGAGGAGATATCATCATTAGGAAGATATATACATTAACACTCTCCTACTTTCGGCCTCTAGCTGCTGAAATGTGTGCTACGTATAATCAAAATTTGGGCACAAAACATTTCTCATAACAGAAGATATCGAAGGCAAAGAGAATTTTTCAGATTGGCAAGATTCTTGCAAACGAAGATACGGTTCCAAGTATGGTACAAATAGAAATAAACACTTACACCCCTTAGTGGCAAAACTGTGTGGTAAAAATGAAAAATATTCCTCGCCACAAATGTATCAGTAGCAAAAAGAATCTTATTGTTGGAAACATAAGTACGTCTCACAGCAGTCGCTAAACAGTGTTCCCACGTGCGAAAAAAAATATTTCCATAGGACCACACATGTCATTATGAATCAGCTCCAGTGGTTTCTGTTTTTTATGTATACTTTCCTTGGGATGTGGTTTTTGTGTTAGCTTCTTGCCCTTTATGCACCATTCACAATTTATATTTCTTTTGCATTCAGGCAACTTTAATTCTTTTACCATTTTTTTGTTTCCATCTTTCTGATTTTGTTGGGATCAGAGTTGGAAACGGGTCAAAAATTTTGGACCGGGATCTGACCATCGCATAATTGGACCCGACCTTCGCCTGACCCGGACAAATCTGCTGTGAGCTATAAACTCGAAATATCACCATCATCATCATTGTCAGTCATTATCAATCCACTACTGGATGAAGGTCTCCCCAAGTTCCTTCCCCAACGGACTGTCTTCGGCCAGTCTCTTCCATTCACACATCTCCCACGTGGTCTTCCGGGTGTTTTCCTGTCACATGGAATCCAGTCTAAAATTTTGGTTGCTCATCAGTGGTCCGTTCTCCTGGCAATATGCCTAGCCCATTACATTTCAGTGATTATACTCTGATCGTGATGTCTTCCGCTCTTGTTATTTTCCTTATCCACGAGTTCCTCTTTTACCTTTCTTGGTTACACACCAAGCATGATTCTCTTTATGCTTCTTTCAGCTGTTTGCAGCCTTTGTATGTCTTTTTTAGTTAAGGTCCACGACTCTGTTGCGTATGTAAGCACAGGAAGGATGCATTGATTAAACACTTTCCTTTTAAGACATAATGGAATATTGCTCTTAAAAATTGTACTGTTTCTTCCAAAAACTCTCCAACCAAGTTTTATGCGCAAGTTAATTTCTTCATTAATGTGACCCTCGTTTTAAATCTGCTGCCCAAGGTAAGTGGTAGGAATTGGTTATCTCCAGTTTTTCCTTATCAATTGATAAATCTTCATTCCTTGTAAAAGCATTGTACTTCAGTTTTGTCTTCTGAAAGTTCATTTTTAATTCCCATTTCTTTACCCTTCTCAGCAAGTTCCTGGATCATCGTCTGCAGCTCTGAAGTATTATTTCAAAGACCTCTGAAGGGTTCTTTGAAATATTTTTTTCTATTAAAAAATAAAGTAGGTATAAAACCGGGTCGAAATCTGGTCAAGGATGTCTTGCCGACCCGTTGACCAGGAACCCTGCTGCGTATGTAAGCACTGGAAGGATGCATTGATTGATGGGATCTCTGTGCCCCAAACACCTATGCCATAGGTATATACAATTTTGTTTTTTAAAGTTTTCAGCACGTATAAATCGGACTTTTAGAAACAGAGATATAATTTCAAATTTCAGTGATTTACATTAATACGTCCTAGCAGGAAAAACGAAGCATTATTTTAAGAAAAAACGTGCTCAGAAATGTTTTCCGACGTGAGCGTCGTCTGTAAGAACAAGGGTAAATGAGACAGCTAAACTACCTATTTCTTAGGGGCAACGGTTCTATGCCCAAAGAACGGCGCGCGTTACATTTGGTGTCAGAATGCCCGCAACATTTGGTTTTCTGTAGTGGGATTCTGATCCCAGTGCCATCAGAGCAAAGCCCTAACATAACAGTTTAGTTTTCAGATGTGAGATTTGTGCCCAAAGCGGGTTCCCTCGGTATTTTAAGGACAGCCTGCATCTTCGGTTGATACAGCGATATAAAACTGACGAACACACATCGAGAACGTACAAGGTGTGATCAAAAGTATCCAGACTAGATTTATTTAAAAAAAAAGTACAAGACTTACAGATTTGACACCTATCGCATACGAAGTAGTTCCCTTCTGAAGTCACACACTTATTAATTATTATTATTATTTTTATTGGAGTTTTAACGACTACCGTGAGCAACTCAGTGGGCTATAAGCAGTCGCCCGTCCCTAATTTTGGGTCACTGGCTCCAGGGAAGGGAGAGAGCCAGTGCCGTAAGACAAACACAATATCAATGTCTCACGGCGATTCGAACCCGGACCCCTTTCGGACGTATGATCAGAAGCCAGCGCTTAGACAACTGCGGCACCGTAGCGGCAAGTTACACACTTAGCCCAACGCGGTTTCCATTGCTCGAAGCATTTTTGAAGTCATCTTCTGAAATGGCGAACAGCTGCTTCGTCACAATCTGTTGTATCTCCTTAATATCTTGAAATCGTATTCCTTTTAAGAGGTATTTGATTTTGGGGAAGAGAAAAAAGTTGCATGGAGCGAGTTCTGGCGAATTGAATGGTTGTGCCGGACCTGTGCGATGCAGGGCTTAGCACGAAACTATTGCGCAAGTTGCGAAGCATGGGCAGGCGCGTTGTCATTCCGGAGTTTCCACTCGGTACTCTCATGCAATGCCGGCCTTTTGCGATGAGCTGCGTTTCTCAAACTACGCAAAACCTGACAATAGCACTCCATGTTGATTGTCTGGCCTGATGGAGAGTATTCATGATGCACAATTACCCTCATTATTGAGAAAAAGCAGTCAGCATAGTCTTGACATTGCTGCGACTCTGTCGTGCCCTTTTCGATTTGGAAGAGTTTGGGGTCTTCCTCTGTGAAGACTGTGCCTTAGGTTCTGGGTCATACCCACAAACCCACGATTTTTCACTAGTTATGATAGTTTTTAAAAAGTTTTCAAAGCACTCGACGAGGTCACTGGCAGCTGAACACGGGCCTGGTTTTGCTCAGCTGAAAGCAGTCGTGGCACAAATTTGGCTTCGCGTCTTACACCCAAATTGTCCGTAAGAATCGACTGAATTGAACCGGAACTAATGTTGAAGTCTTCAGATAACTCACATATACAGGATGTCCCAAAAAATGTATACACATTTTGAATGATTATAAAGTCCGTGTTTATTAACATACAGTACATTTTCAAAATTTAAAAGAATCTACAGAAATGAATAATTTTTTTGGTCAACGCCAGTTTTCAAACTAATGACTGTCCTTGTCCAGACACTGCGTGATGTTTGCGATTCCATCGCGAAGCAATGGAATCACAAACATCAAGAATCATTTCGTTCGGTATATGTGCGCATTCTCGTTCAATGGCTGCTTTCAATTCGTCGACTGTTTTTAGCACGTCTTTTGTAAAAAAGGATAGTGCTTATGTTACCTGTTTGTCCGTCCGTCCGTCCGTCCGTCCGTACCCACGATATCTCTGCAACTATTAGTCCGATTTGAAAAACTCTTTTTTGCATTGGGAAGCTTGAAATATGCGAATGATGATGTTCATTTTTTTAGGATGTACAATTTCGCCGCTAGAGGGCGTAAATGCAGATGATGTCGAATTCAAAAATACGTTTTATTCCACGTATTTGCTTCTAAACATACGATTGAAAAAATTCTTTTATCTTTCGATTCCATTTATGTCGAAGAGTATTTTAGATATAGTTACTTTTTCAAATTACGCATAGAATTTTCGCTAGGGGGCGTAAAAGTAAATTATAGTTTCCCTGATAACTCTTCTTCTAAAACTCCGATTTGAATTTTTTTTTCTTCAGCGGATATACCTCCTGATGGGAAATATTTTGCATATAATTTAAAATTTTTGGTAAAGAATACTTTAGCCATCAGGTGGCGTAAGTGTTAATTTTTGCTTCTGATGTATTTGCCATAAAATCTGAGCTTCTAAAATATCGATTGAAAAAATTCTTTCGTGGACTGATGTTACTCACATCGATAAACCTTTCCGGAATATTTTCTTCTTAAAATATTCCACAGTTTCTGCGCCAGGGGGCGTAGATGTATATCTTATTTTTGTCAATATCTCTACTTCCAGAAGTCCGATTTGAAGAATTCCTCCTTTGTTGGATAGCGTTTCCAGTGTGACATGCTTTTCATATAATTTCAAAATTTTCAAGTAATTCATAGACTTTCCGCTAGAGGGCGTAGAGGTAAATTGCGTTTCCCCCTATATCTCTGCTTCTAAATCTCCGATTTGAAAATTTCTTTCTGCACCGGATACAGCTCCTGGTGGGAAATCGTTTGCACATAATTTCTAATTTTTGTAAAAAATGGTTTGGCCACCAGGTAACGTAAGCCTTAATTTCCGCTTCTGATGTGTTTGCTGCAAAATATGAGCTTCTAAAATCTCGATTGGAAAACAAAAGTCGTTTGTTGACCGATACTACTCATGTCGGCAAACCTTTTAGGAACATTTTCTTCTTGAAATAATGCATGGTTTCTATGCCAGGGGGTGTAGATGTATATCTTCTTTTTGTCAACATCTCTACTTCTAAAAGTCCGATTTGATAAATTCCTTCTTTGTTGGATAGTGTTTCCGATGAGAAATGTTTTCCCTATAAATTCAAGATTTTCAAGTAAATGATAGACTTTCCGCTGGGCGCACAAAGGTAAATTGCGTTTTCTGCGTTATTTCTGCATTATTTCATCATAGGCAAGCAATCTGATTTTAATAATAATATAGTATTATATGTATGCTCAGTTTGTTACTGTTCTTTTTATCTATGTGTGGGTGTGAGGGAACAGGGGGCCCGGATGTCCTGTTCAACCGGTTGTAAAATCATTTAAAATTATTTTAACGTGTGTGACAAAGAAATTAATACTAAACTTTTCTAGGAAAAAAAAAAAAAAATATTTACCCACCCATTGCCTACCCTGTTTTCGAAGTCTAAGGCCGTCCCTGGTTTATCCCCTACCACTGAATATGTTCAGTTTTTATCGAAAAAATAAAAATATTTAGTTAGGAGTACCTGATCAAAGTTTCCTAGCTTAAGAGGTTTCTAAGTGGAAAATGGCGATTAAAAAATCATACATCGCGTTCAACAAAACAAGCTTGGAGTGCAAATTTCTTACTCTTGAACCAGGTACCTTTTAATCAACAATTTTCAATGTTGCTACGAAAACTGAATATATCAACAAAAATGAAAAAAAAAATTTAGAAGTATCGTCAACAAAAACTATATTTATTTCGAAGACGAAATGAAAATTGAAGGTGTCCTATGGTTCTGGTGAAAGTATACATTGACAACGAAGTAGATTAGGGCTAATCTTAACTATTAGCAAACATTTCAAAATATGCATATATCTTTCTAAGAGCACGATTACTGAAAAATATAATTCACCTTTTTTAGAGAAAATTACACAATTCTTTTATATGTTACATTTTGCTAAATGTCTTGTAAGATCAGATAATTCAATCGCATATTCATTACAAGTAGTTCCCATTTCTATTACGCCGCCCCGGTGGCGCAATGGTCTAAGCGATGGCCTCTGATCATTTGTCCGAAAGGGGTCCGGGTTCGAATCCCGTGAGGCATGGATGTTGTGTTTGTCTTACGGCACTGGCTCTCTCTCCCTTCCCTGGAGCCAGTGACCCTAAATTAGGGACGGGTGACTGCTTATAGCCCATTGAGTTGCTCACGGTGGTCGTTAAACCTCCAATAAAAAAAAAAACTTCTATTACATTTCCTTTGTAGTATACGAAAACGCTGGAAATACATTTCCTATATTTTTGTGCAATAGATAGCTGGCAAAATGCATACACGTATAAAAAACATCATATTCACAGGGAAAAAAGTGTAGCAAAAGTTCTTATGTCAAGTTTTATAATTTTCTTACTTGTATATGAGTTCCAATCTTTTTCCTTTTAGGGCAATGAGTTAATAACGTGTTCATAGAAATACCATTCCTTTTTAAGTTTAACTAGAAGATGCTTTTCGATAGATAACAAGGATAACTTTGACAGTCAGTCCTGTCATTGAGCGTTTCTGAGATACGTTTTTATGCTCTTTAGGGATGAAAAAATCCTTTTTGCTGGAATAGTAATTACGAGCTTGCAAAATTTGGCTAGTTCCGGCATAGCTTCGTCTATCTGATTTGATTTTAAAAAAGTCAAAATTTCAGTGACGTATTTACCACTGAAGTCATCTGTTGAAACAAAACTTTTAGTTCGGATCGCATATAAGCAAAATCGAAGTACTTGGTGTAATTTTTCTTTAAATTTTCAAAGAAACTCTCTGGAAAACAATTTTTAAATTCCACAAAAATTTAACAATTCTAGAAATTTCATGTTCTGCAAGTCTAAAAATCTTGAAGTCATGTGGCTCATTATATTGTCCAATATTTCGCAATAGAGCTGTTGGTAATTTGTTTTGGGAACTCCGTAAGCATCTGCGCGCTTACGTTTTGTAAGAGCTTCGTCTGCTTCGCTTTCTTGTAGTTTTGACCACAACATCTCGAACTCATTTCTTTTCTGTGACACTGCTTTCTGAAACTCGGCGACTTTTTTCACACAATACGTGATATCCAATTTCTTTTTCTGTAGTATTTCAAATAGCGTAGGCTCAAAGGTAAGATATCAGAGAAGAGACACAGCAGGAAGCGGAAATCGAATTCACCCAAACACTTTGAAAACCGATTGGCTGTAACAATAGTATCAGAATCCCAGTGTTCAGGATTTTCAAGAATATTTGTGAACAATGCTCTTGTACTTTCTAGATCCTCATACACAGTTCCTACCAAGCGACTTTGAAAATTTCATCGAGTAGGAGTTGCATTGAGTAATCTTCTTTTCACTTCCGCATCCAATGCATGAAATATTTTCGTCGACTTTGAAAAGAAAGAAGCCCGTCCACTCAGTGTTGCGAAGAAAATTCTGGATTCTTTTATACTGTTAAGTGCTTGTGAGAGGACCAGATTTAATCCGTGAGCATAGCAATGCACAAAAATAGCTTCCTGGTGTTTTTCTTTTACACGAGCTTGAAGTCCCGAATGTTCTCCAGCCATCACGGTAGCTCCATCGTATGTCTGGGCTATTAATTTTTTGGAGCACTCAAAACTTTCTAAAATGCTTTGGACGTGTTCTGCCAAAGAATTAGCTGAACGATCAGCACTCACATCAATAAAACCAATGAATGTCTCTTCGGGAGTCCCGTTATTAGTCACATAGCGAAACACTGTAGACAGCTGAGACCTGCAACCCACATCAGTTCTTTCATCCAAATTAAAACGAAAGGAGCTTCTTTAATTTCATTTTTTATTTCTGCGATCATTACTTCTCCTATTGATTCAATCAAATCATTTTGTGTACGATTTGACATCCCTGAAAAAACGGACGAACTGTCTAAATGATTTTTAAGCTTTTCGTCATAACAACCAATTAAATTTGTCAATTCAACATAATTCCCAGGATTAACAGATTCCGTGAATTCATCATGTCCCCTAAAAGCCTAAAAGCCAACTCCTGCTTGCCAAGGAAACACGTAACGTCAATTAAGCGCCTTAAAACATCTCTAATTTTTAACGAGTTCATTATGTCGAGAAACCTCCGTTTTTATTTACTCGTCTATTTGAAACCCAAAATCCTTGTTTTGCCAAAAGTTTTTAATTTTATCACTGACGAATTGTGTATATCCGAACACTCTTGCCGTTTGGATGAATTGTGAAAGTTATTAATGTCTCCAAAACCACCGTTTATCCATAAACGTCTTCTGTACGGCCAACAGTTTAATTTTTGGTCATTTTTGCAAGCTGTTAACCACTTTGTTTTTCGTATTCTTTCCGATGGAAGTGGCGAAAACATCTTTTAGCCTTCGTTTGGAGAGTTTCTAAAGAAGGTTTTGGTCTCTCAGCATTTATATTATCAATTTTCTCTTGAAAACCCCTTTGGCTGAAAAGGCTTGTCTCTTAAAAAATAAAAAAACAACACAATCTAAAACACACATTTATATTTGTGGTCATCATGTTGGTCCATAGATGACAGCTCAGACGCGAACATGAAAGCAATAGGAATTGCTTCTCTCAGAGAAGAGAAATGCTTACATCTTCAAAAATTAAGTCAACCAGCGTTGAAAGGTGTTCTCTTACAATAGTTGCAATTACATCTTACACGGAAACATACAGAAAATCATTGCACATTGTAGAGTGTTAGAAGAACATATATTTTACTGCTTGGTTTGATAGCGAAAGAACTACAAATAATCACTTCAGATCAGACTTAACTTCAACTCAGGGAACGAATGGGCAATCCCTAAGCAACTGCTGCGTTGCTTGCATAGCCCTCATGCAGGCAGCGGTGAGCTTAGTCACGTGGTCGTTCGGAGCGGCGGCTGTAAAGATTGAAACGAATGGAGGAATCCAAAGCAACTTCTGAGTTGCTTGCACATCCCTCGTAGCAGAAGCGGTGAGCTTAGTCACCTCTTAGTCTTCCTGTATATGAATGTACGCATATCGGCCACTAAATTAGAAACTTTTATTCAATACGGGGTTGGAATATTTTTAGCCCTAATTACAACACGTATGCGGTTTGGCATAAATTCAGCAAAGTGTTGGAGTTCGGTAGACACTACAATTCGTGCATGAATACTAGTATTAAAAGAAATCCGTCTTTTTGCACGATGATATTTATTCAGCTAAAAAACGAAATCTATATACAGTTTAAAAAACACATGAGCACTTTCGGTGTCACATTGACACCTTCATCAGATGTGATTTCACCATGTGGTTACATGCTGGTCTTAAGTACGTGGAGTAGATGCATCATGGGAAAGGTAATGTCAGGTAATGTGGAGTTCATCTATAGTACGTCTATAGCATACCAGGCGTTCACCAGACAGTCCTTTAACTGGCTCAGATTTGACGGAAGAGGACTTTGCTTCCGGATCTGTTTTTCAAACACATTCCATACATTCTCAATGGTGTTCAGATCCAAGATTTGTGGTGGCCAGAGAAAATGGTGCAAGTCGCTGTCATGCTCACTCAACCACTGCTGAATACACCTTGAACGATGGAGAGTATTACTGTGGTCCACGAAACAGCTGTCCCCCTGCTGGATAAAAAATCAACATTGCAGGATGGACTTGATCAGCAAGAACGTTTAGATAATCCTTGGAAGATACCCGACCTTCCAGAAATATCAGGAGATCTGTTGCGCACCAACAGAACGTGTCTCACTCTAACCATGACATCACCTCCAGAACCTTGAGTTGTGTTTACAAGGCAAATAGGGTCCATTGCTTTATGGGGCTGCCACCAAACTCTCTACCTACAGTCGGTACACCACAAGGTGTCCCGCGACTGGTCGGAACATATGACTTTTTTCCATGTCTTCGAGTCACGGTGTTCCTGACATCACCGTAGACAAACTTTTGGTTCACCCAGAAATAATTGGTTTCCATAAAGACATGCGCTGCCAATACCGACCCACATTAATTCATTACGTATAGATATGGGTCGGGAATAGCCTGCATTGAATGCTTTGGTCAATTGCTGAACACAGGAAGTCCTCCTTTTTCTTTTGATTGTAGGTTTAACGACCACCGTGAGCAACTCAATGGGCAGCCGCCCGTCCCTAATTTAGGGTCACTTGTTCCAGGGAAGGGAGAGAAACAGTGCCGTAAGACAAACACAACATCCATGCCTCACCGGGATTCGAACCCGGACCCCTTTCAGACGAATGATCAGAGGCCATCGCTTAGACCACTGCGTCACCGGAGTGGCCTCCTTTTTCGGTACAAGCCTTCTGAAAGGGCAACAATCTCGTTCCTGGCAGATTGTTGTCTTGCCACAGCTACCCTCTTAGACACTGAATGTGGGTTATTTTTCCACTGATTAAGGTGGTTCCACCTAAAATCTCTGTCTTATGTTTCCAATGGTAAAACGTCTTTACATACACTGCTGGCCACCCAAAATGTAATTTGGAGTGCCTCAAAATTGAAGAAAAACAAGTTATGTCATTAATATAATCGGCCAACATAGAATTCTCTTCGCATTAAGGGTGTTCGGTAGGTTGTATCACGGCCATGTTAATTCTAACGTATTGAAGACCCGTTATCTCAGGAACAACTGCTGGAAAGACGTGGCTGAAATTTTCAGGGGTTGTTCATACCTCAACACGAGGCTCTCTTAAAATTAATTTTAGTTGTCATTGTATGATTTCTATTTCAGGAACCACTAAAAACCTTGTAAAAAATGAAACTTAAAAATGTATAAAAGGATACCAAAACATCATATTACAAAAATCTTGTGTTAAAGTCTATAGATACAAGAGACAAACTGTGGTACAAATTTCAAAGCTGTATCTTTTATAGGTTCTGAGATAACGGGTCATTAATGTTCAAAAACACAACTCTCGGAAATATGCAATTGAAGTTTATTGAGCTAACGCTTACCATACAATAGTAGATTCAGTGCATTCCAGCACCATAGGAGGGGTTATCTGGTCCCTCTTCTTCATGGAACTCCTCTTCAAGCTTACCCTTGGCACTTGCACGCTGTTGTCTAGCTTTTTTATGGAGTGTGAACAACATACGCCCACCCCTTCTCACCCGCAGACTATCGAGCTCCGCCAGAACTGATCCCGTATTCTTGCTGATAATGATCCCAAGCTGTTGCAAAACCATGCATCTAGATTTATTCCCTTTGTTAAAGTTTAGGATGGCATCATACACTCCAAATAACCTCAGACTACATTACTAACCTCAAACTACACCAACACAACAGTAAAGACACTACAGTTCGTGTGACTGTCACTAATGAAATCTATCAGTTGGTATCACGAAGCACATGCTTTTATTCCCTTGCAGCAGGATTGCCAACTTGAAACAAGAAACTTCTGTCCTTAGAACTGTGGAATATGTAATACTATAAAAAAACACGATATAGCGTGAGATCAAATACCAAATGAGTGCAACGCGCGAAAACCCGCCTGACATGTACTCACATTTATGGCCATAACTTTTGTTCTGTTAGTAGGATAAGTACAAATGAGGTGTCAAATTAAGGCCAATGATTCATGCAATGGAAATATACAATAAAACAAAAATCGATTTTTGTGCCGATATTAACCTACCGAGCCGGATGTACGTTGTAGCACACAATGTGGGGAGGGGGTCTTGCCCTCTCGCTTGTACATAGACTAGATGAAAAGTGGTCAAGAAACTCTAAAGGGGAAAATGGTAGGAGTTAAAAAACGGGCAAGAAAGTCCGAAGAAAAAATTGAAGCAAGTGGTTCAGCGAGCATGACAGTACATAAGCACATCCTGAACGAGTTAAAAGCAAAATTGTTTCTTTATTGAAGGTTTAACGACCAATGGGCTAAAAGCAGTCGCCCGTCCCTAATTTAGGGTCACTGGTTCCAGGGAAGGGAGAGCCAGTGCCGTAAACAAACACAACATCTATGCCTCACCGGGATTCGAACCCCTTTTGGACGAATGATCAGAGGCCATCGCTTAGACCACTGCGCCACCGGGGTGGCTAGCAAACAATAGACACTTACGTATAAAGATATATAAAAAGAGAGGATGTATGATAGAAAAAACATAAGTGAAATATTATAATGAAGGTCAAAACGAAAGATGTTGACTAGACCAAAGAAAATCGAAGGAGAAAGAAGATTTTGCCGCAAAATTCGAGTCAGAAAATGTCACCTCGTCCCTGAAAATGATTTACAATCCGGCTCTTCCTTTCTTATTTTGGTATAGTGAACATCGTTTTTATTTTCTGTGATGATAATGAAAGCGAATAGGCTGGCGTCAAAGAAAATAAAACTCTACTGTGGTCACAAAAAGCTGCTCCTCGGGAATTCTCTCAAGCGCATGAAAGACTTTCGTCTATTTTTATGAGAAAAGTACCAAAGAAATCTACGAACTTGTTCATTATTATTCTGAGTGCTATACCGAGAGCCACAATTGCTTCTTTCAGATCCATTGTTCTTTTCGAAATGTTTCCAACAATAGTGATAACTTTTCGCCCGAACATTGCAAGATATTCTTCAGATAAATGTGTTTAAACAAAACATTGTTTGGCGAAGAGCATAAGTTTTTCCAATTTTTGACGTAGAACTACGTCTTTCTCCGCGATGAGTAGGGGGTAACATTGGGAGTACGGATGCAACGAAAACATGTCCCGCTTTGAACGCTTATATCTTCGAAACTAATAATCGTACAGTAATAAATAATACATCATTAGATAGTTTAGAGAGTTCCATTTATAACATAACAAGTTTCAACTCTCCACCCGTTAACCCTTTGATACAGTACAGTTAGAAAGTTAAGCTAAATTTTGCGTGATTTTGTTTCACCGCACGCCGTTTTAAGGTTGATAACTAGTGAATAGATAATGATAGCGATGACCTCAGCCCCGCATTCCGTAGCTGACGATCGGAGCTAACGGACTTATGAGATAAACCGAAATAAAGTGGATTTAAAATTTATTTATTTTTTAGATAAAAAAAAATGGTGACGAAAATTTAGAAACACTGCAAAAATTTAGAGGAAATTATTATGAGAAACAACGAAATTTGAAGAAACAGCTAGAGGAGAACGAGAGGAATCCGAAAAGGCCCGCTAAGTCATCAACCGAAAGATCACGGGAATGTAGGGGGCTTAAAAAGTCCGCGCGCTAGGATGCGTTTCATCCGAGTTCGACTCTAGAGCCACAACCTTCCACTTCAACTGCACAGATTGAACCTGAACAGCAAGAACAAATGGAGATTGATGTCATATATCCAAATTTTCACACCGAGCATGGAATACCAATGTACATCGCCAGTATTCACAACTTCGCTGGAAAATGAATATATTACGTCTCAAACCTTTACACCGTCGATGCATTCTCAAACTAGACATGAACAACAGCATCATCAAGAAGAATACATTGGGCCCGAGACGTATCGCGTCCCAATTGTGGACACCATATCTCTGCAGCAATTAGTCCTATTTGAAAAATTCTTCTTGCATTGGGAAGCTTGAAATATGCGAATGATGATCCTTAATTTCGTTTTTCTTTACAATGTACATTTTCAGCCCAAAATCTGTGACCGAAATGACTAATGCTCTTATGGCAAAATAGAAGGCAGTTATGCAAGAGTGTACAAAAATCTAATGGGTAGCCTTTCCATCAGAGTGGAGGCTGTGATGGCAGAAAGCCGTGGAACAGTGGTTTACGCGATGACTTCTGATCATTCGTCCGAGATCGGTGTGGGTTCGAATCCCGGTGAGGCATGGATGCTGTGTTTGTCTTGTGGCGCTGGCTCTCTCCCTTCCCTGGAACCAGTGGCCCTAAATTAGAGACGGGCGACCGTACGTGGAAACATGGCAACATTTCTCATAAGAGTATTGCTTATGTGAGTAAAAAACGGACCGTGATCCTCGTGCATGACTTTACCCACCTGAAAAAGTATCTCTTTCTATTTCTTTCCCCCAATATGTCTGTACAGGCAATTACAGCACTAAAAGTTGAAATTCTGTTTTCCTGATAGCTGACGTTTGAATTTGCAGTTTCTTAAAAGTTTAGTGAACTGTAAGAGAAAACATAGAAAGAAACATTACAAACGCGATGTCCGATCGCTAATACAGTATAATAGATCTCGTAAGTGTGTAAAAGGAAAATTATTATTCGATTCCCACGCAGAATTTCCTATGGCTTCCAACACAAAGGTCACTACTTGGAGTCAGAAAGTTCTCAAGAGCAAAATCTAGTCATGTTATGTTTGTCTATGTAATCAGTTGCTTCACCCCCCCCCCCCCCAAGCAAAATAGCTATGGATTTTGGATTTGTGCCAACTCTGCACTTGATCCTGAGCGGTAAATACATATTTACAGGCATAAAAAACATTCCTGCATACTAGGATGTATAATTTTTAAAGTTATTTTGTTGTTATCAAGAGTCAATTAACTCTAAATGTTTATACACTAGCACTTGGAAGAGAACATTAGCGGCGCGGATACACAAGGGGATGAGAATAACCGTTATTCTAGAACTTTATAACACAAAGACAAAACACACACATAAAAATACTTTTTACAATATATACATTATGTACAAATGGATATAAAAATTGAAGCCCATAAGACACAAAGCATTGAAGTCGTCCATCTTGAAAGAGTCAATAAGAGGGAAAAAAGAAGTAAGCTTCTGTAGTGCATAAAAAGTGAAAACAGTTTATGCAAAGCCGCACAAGAGTTTGAGTTTAATAGTACACAGTAAGCGGCCCCGGTGGCGCAGTGGTCTAAACGCTGGCTTCTGATCATTCGTCCGAGATGGGTCTGGATTTTATTTATTTGCCATGTTACATGCAGTTAGCAACCTAGCTAGGAGCCAGGGGAAAAGGCTGATATTAGCCTGACTAACCCCTAGAGCCTAAAATAAGAGAAAAGTCAAGCAATTACATAATTTTCAACTTACATACACACATTAGCAATACGATATAACTGAAATTAATCAAATTTAGCTAGTAACATAATATTTCTTTTGTGCTTTTTTAAACGATACAAAACTGGCAAGTGATTTCATATGAATCGGCAACCCGTTTCAGAACCGGGGGCAATGAGAATTAATATTGAAATACAGCGCATTAGTATTAAAAAGTTATCATACCCATGACTTTGATAACTATGAGCAGGATAACATAAATTTATTAAATTGAGATGTATGTTGGCATAAACACTCTAATGCATTAACAACATCAGTCGATAACTGTGTAATCTATCAAAGATCAATAATGTATAACGACTGAACAGGATTTCCACATTTTCCAGTGGACTCAACAAAAGAACGAATTTGTTTTTTAAAGAAATTTTTTTATTAATGTTACATTTAGTTGTCCTACCCCAAGCAAGCAGACAATGAGACATGAAGGGATAAATAAAAGAATAACAGAGAGTTAATTTAATATTTAATGGCAATAGACTGGACCCAGGTAGCATCATTATGTTGGACCAACTGTGGGCTTTCAACGGTCGGCCCAGCGACGAGGCGACTCGGCGGCCAACAATTGGATATGTGTTGGTTCAACGGTTGGACTCACATTGGAAAACTGTTGCAAACAGTTTTCCAATGTGATCATGTGTTGTTGGATAACCATGGTTGGTCATGTGTTGTTGGACAACCATAGGACAACCGTTAAGTGGTCATTTGCTGATAAATGGTTGGCCATGTGTGGTTGGAAAAACCATTGGCCGATCTTCGATAAACAACGCAACCTCCGCCCAACGCTGCCGATGCAAAAATATCATTGGGCCAACCGTTGGCCAATGTCAGTGTGCTACTTGGGGAGACTCTAGATAAAACTCCTATTCGAGACCTCAAGTCTCACGAAATAGCTTCAACATGGGCATCCCACTTTAAATTCTCCTTAAACAAAACACCTAAAAACTTAACCCTATCTTGAAAAATCAAAGGAATATCACTCAGAATCACATCCGGTAGAGTCTCAACTCCAGCTTTTACGCCAGAAAAAACAAAACAAAACATAAAATGATATTAAAAGTTAACAAATGCAACGAAAACACGTCTGATATTCCTGTAAGGCGTATTTAACACGGGGTACTAAGTCAGACACCACATGAGCGGAAAAAAAAATACTCGTGTCATCAGCAAAACAGGGCGTGCACGCACAGGAACGAACATGAAAAATATCATTGACATAAATTAACAAGAAAGATGACACCGAATTTTCGGGTGTAATAAGCACGACTTTTGAATCCGTTCCGACGCAAATTAAATTTATGAAAGCTGTTAAAAGTCAATGGAACCGGTATGGAAAACAATAGTATGTGACGGAAGAAAGAATCTTTTCAATCGGGTTTTTAATCTCTCAGATATTGCTGTAAACGGAATCGTGAGCTGACGCCATCTGGTTGCAGACTTGTGCGTTAAGAAAAATATGAATTTATATGAGAAACATTTCGCAGCGGAAACGCTCTCCAACACAGTAATAATTTTTCAAAACGGACTCTTAGAAACAGAGATATCGACAAAAATAAGATATGAATCTACGTTCCCTGGCGGGAAAAACATGCATTATTTTAAGAAGAAAATGTTTCTAAAAGGTTTGTCAACATGAGTAGTATTTGTCTACAAACAACGCTTTTTTCAATCGAGAATTTAGAAGCTCATATTTTGGTGCAAATACATCAGAAGCGGAAATTAAGATTTACGTTCCCTGGTGGCCAAACCATTTTTTTTTCAAAACTTAGAAATTATGCGTAAACAATTTCCCATCAGGAGCTGTATCCGGAACAGAAAGAATTTTTTAAATTGGAGATTTAGAAGTAGAGATATAAGGGAAAACGCAATTTACCTCTACGCCCCCTAGCGGAAAGTCTATGAATTACTTGAAAATTTTGAAATTATATGAAAAACATGTCATACTGAAAACACTATCCAACAAAGAAGGATTTTTTTAAATCGGACTCCTAGAAGTAGAGATATTGACAAAAAAAAAAGATGAACGTCTACGCCCCCTAGCGGAGAAACTGTGGAATATTTTAAGAAGAAAATATTCCAAAACGGTTTATCGATATGAGTGGCATCAGTCCACGAAAGAATGTTTTCAATCGATATTTTAGAAGCTCAGATTTTATGGCAAATACATCAGAAGCAAAAGTTAACACTTACGCCTCCTAGTGGCGAAAGTATTCTTTACCAAAAATTTGAAATTATATGCAAAAGATATTCTATCAGGAGGTGTATCCGCTGAAGAAAATATTTTTTAAAATCGGAGTTTTAGAAGAAGTGATATCAGGAAAAATGGAATATACTTTTACGCCCCCTAGCAGAAAATCTATGCGTAATTTGAAAAAGTAACTATATCTAAAATACTCTTCGACATAAATGGAATCGAATGATAAAATAATTTTTTCAATCGTATGTTTAGAAGCAAATATGTGGAATAAAACGTATTTTTGAATTCGACATCATCTGCATTTACGCCCTCTAGCGGCGAAATTGTACATCGTGAAAAAAAATGAAGGTTCGTCATTCGCATATTTCAAGCTTCCTAATGAAAAAAGGATTTTTCAAATCGGACTGATAATTGCAGAGATATCGTGGGTACAGACGGACGGACGGACAAACCGGTAACATAAGCAAGATCTTTTTCACAAAAGACGTGCTAAAAATAGTATTGGCCCTAGTACCGAACCCTGTGGAACACTGAAAAGAACTGTTTTAATACTAGAACTCTCAAAGGCCGCCCCGCTGGCGCAGTGGTCTAAGCGATGGCTTCTGATCATTCGTCCGAGATGGGTTCGGGTTCGAATCCCGGTGAGGCATGCATGTTGTGTTTGTCTTACGGCGCTGGCTCTCCCTCGCCCAAGAACCAGTGGCCCTAAATTAGGGACGGGCGACTGCTTGTAGCCCACTGAGTTGCTCACGGCGACCGTTAAACCTCCAATAAAAAAAAAATCACTGCCTCTATTTGTACATTGGTCATTAAGTATACTGTAAAACCATGTTTGATGTGTACTTGTTCAAAATGTGTTATTTGATAAACACTGGCTCTCTGTGTACGTTGGCCATTTAGCATACTGTAAAAACCATGTTTGATATGTCCTTGTTGATGTGAAACATCTGTCTCCTGTCTGGCCTGTTTGTCATGTCTCTGTACAACCAGGTCCAATAAATCACTAAACCTTCAAAAACGAAAAAAGAAAAAAAAATCTTTCGAACTCTCGAATCCCGTTGAGCCATGGACGTTGTGTTTGCCTTAAGGCCCTGTCTATCTCTCTTCCCTGAAACCAGGGCCCTAAATTAGCGACGGGCGGCTGCTTATAGCCTACTGAGTTGCTCACGGTGGTCGTTAACCCCTCGACCCCCCCCCCCAAAGTTCACAGTATTGGGAGAAAAATCACAATAAAAGCACCTTACCGTGTCTCACAGAAAACCATTTCTCAAACGGGGTCCACTTCAACTGAAAAGTAGAGAAACCGTCAACAGCGAGCTCACGGCCATTCTCGTCTTGAATTTTTTCTCTAATGTGCCGGCGAAACATGGAGCACAAGCCTTTCGGGGCCACCGAGTAAGGTTTCTGAGGTTCAGCAGCACTGAGATGAGTATAGTAGGAATATATGATGAATTTCGCTTGGAGCAGGAAAAAGGTGTACGCTGGATTGTGTGGGGCGGTACGACGTACAGAGCTAATCAAGTACCGATAAATATGGATGGTGTGCTGTGATGTGCAGGCTTTACGGCCTAGGCAGAACATGATGGAAAACAGTGGTTGCAGCATCAAACAGGAGATATATACACTGCTGACCACCCAAAATGCAACACCAAGAAGGACACGAGATATCAAAGCCAGATTTACTGGACACATAACAACAGATACAAAGATGAAACGATTGAGCTTACAGGCCCGTGCGACTTGCGGAACACGCAGACATCAATAGTTCGTGTGGCCTCCATGGCTGGCAATAACGGCCGCTACACGCCGCGGCATCGAACGAAAGAGTCTTTGGATGCGGGCTTGGGGTATGTCGGTCCAGGATGCTACCACACGTTACCACAGTTCATCAGGCGTAGCCGCAGGTGGTGCTTGCCGGGCCGCTCGGTTGCCGATCAGCGACCAGACGTGTTCTATGGACGACATATCGGGAGAACAGGCGGGCCACGGCAGCAGTGTCACCTGGTGGGCCGTGAAGATTTGTTGCACGATGCGTGCCACGTGCGGGCGCGCATTGTTCTGTTGAAACATAGCCGCTGGCAGGTCCTGCAGGTAAGGGAGGACTGCAGGCTCCAAAACGTCACAGATGAAGCGGTGGTTGTTGAGTGTACCGGCGATGCGTACCAGAGATGTGCGGACGTGTCATATCCAATTACGCCCCAAACTATAACGCCAGGCGACGGACCGGTATGGCGATGCATAATGCAGGCGTCATACAGTCTCTCACCGCGGTGCCGCCACACACGGATCCGACCATCGTGGTGTTGCAGGCAGAAGCGGGATTCGTTGGAGAAGACAATGTCGTGCCATTCCGTAGCCCAGGTGCGGCGTTGAACGGCCCACTACCGCCGCGCTCGCCGGTGGTGTAACGTCAATGGTAATCGGAGCAATGGGCGCCGTGCGACAAGTCCCCGCTCATGCATACGACGTCGAACGGTACGTGCTGACACAGGTTGTTGCGCAACACACCCTAGCTCCTGCGCTAACGTTCGTGATGTGGCGGTGCGAGCCGTCAATGCCCGCCGCACAACATACCGGTCCTCTCGTTTGGTGGTGTGCTGCGGCTGCGGCAATCGCTCACGTCGGTCCGTCCGTCCCTCCTGCATCCATGGAATCCATACTCGCCTCACGTGGCTGGATGTCGTCCCACACGGGCGCCGATGTCTCGGTACGGTAAACCGCTTTCGCGATAAGCCACTATTCGTCCTCTGTAGAACTCCGAAACGTGCTGGAATGACTACCGTATTCTGCGACGAGGCATCAGGAAGCTTCCCACGCACAGGTCCGGCAGCACAACACACTTGCACTACTTACACCCCGCCTTCTGTGCACCCTTCTTATAGTGCTTCTCGGTGGCGTGCCGGGCGCACATGATTTGCATATGTCCTGCAATGCTAATCGTTTGCATGTCCTGTCGCGGGCGACGCATTCTGCGAATTTCAGGCCAATCGGATGCTTCCTTCTTGGTGTTGCATTTTGGGGGGCCAGCAGTGCAAATGGTTGATATCTGAAACACGTAGTGGAACAATAAATGCGGAGTGGCGAGGGAGATGACCGAAACGGAACAGAGAAGTTGGTGTAGACGGTCGTGCAAATAGAGCCAGTGTGTGTCGATGGCTTTAACTGTAGCAAACGAGCTCGGATCCAGGTAGAAGGAAGAGCGTCGTCATTAATCGAGGGAATCAGGAGAAGAGAAGTAAACTGAGAAATACGCGGTCGTATCAGAATAATATGACCACCCTCGGAATCACAGTGTGCTCGCCCAGTCGCATCACAGAGTGCACGTGACAAGGTCGACCACACGGAGATATATATAAAAGGCCGGCCAGAACAGATAAGCCATTGTGCGTGACGTGCGCACAATGGACAGAGGTAGTGATCTGACGGACGTTCAAAAAGGAATGATCATCGCCCACCGCGCCAAGGGTGGAAGCATCTCAGAAACAGCAGAATTCGTAAGCTGTTCGCTAGGTGCTGTACTAAGGGCGTATTAAGAATGGGCCGCTGGCACACATAATACCACCCGACGTCAGAACTGTGGAGCCCCAAAAGCCATCGGCCATAAAAGAGAACGTTGCCTCTGTCGACTGGTAAAGGGCAAATGACGCGCAACAGTGCAGCAATTTACCACGCAAATGGACGGTGGGGGCACCCCAGCTACGTGTCCCCGATATCAGTAGAGCGAACCCTGTTACGCATGGGTCTCATGAATCGACGCTGCCTCAAGGCGCCCATGTTAATCCACGTCCATCGGCAACAGCTCCTGCAGTTCGCATGGGATTGGACACTGGAAGAGTGGAAAAAAGTGGCCTTTTCCGACAAATTGAGGTTTCTACTCCACAGAAGTGACGGGCGGTGGTGGATACGGCGTAAGACACACGACAACCACCACCCGTACACGCTTTTCGGTCAAGTACAGGCTGGCAGTGTGCATGTCTGGGGAATTTTTCCCGGTATGACCTGCGACTGCTGGTACCACTGGGTGCTCCCTGAATGCCAATGGATACCTGTCCATCCTCGCTGACCACATGCATCCTTTCATGTTGGACGTTTACCTTGGAGGTGATGGTGTCTACCAACAGGACAATGCGCCGTGCTACGGTGGTGCGTGACTGGTTCCAGGAACACGACAATTATGTCTCCGTTCTCTCTTGGCCGGCGAAATCGCCCGACATGAATCCCACAGAGCACTTGAGCTGTGGGACTATGTGGATCGGTTGGTTCGACATGCCGATCCACAACCACGTCATATCCGAGACCTCCGTGCTCTGCTGCAACCCGAATGGGCACGTGTGCCTATAAGGCAACCTTCCAGGGCCTCAGTGGGTCCATGGCACGCCGTCTTGCCTCTGTCATTCGGGCCAAGGGTGGTTATTCCCATTATTATGTAGGTGGTCATATTATTCTGATACGATTGTGTATAGTGACAGTAGAACAGACGAGAGGTGAGTTGGTGTGGATAAGTACGTAGAAGAATCGTTGAGATGAAACTCGAACGGAAGAAGAATTGAGGCTGATGGTCTGAAGATGAGTCCGGCGCTGGAGAAAACATGAGGAAAAATACGTCGCATGGTATAGCTTGCAGGAGATGGAGTCGAGCTTGGTTTTCCGGTGTGCGTGGCAGTGGGGGTGAGATTTTTTTCCACAAATTTTCTCGAGAGATCGGCGTGCAGCAGCTGGACAACTTCTAACAATGCCGCTAGTGAACGAAGTAGAAAAATGAAAGTAAGGTTGGAAGCGATAATGCAAATTAGAAGAAAAGAAGACAGGTTCATCAAGTAAATCGTTGTGGGAGGTGGAAGGTGGGGGGCGGGGGGAGACGGGATGGAGAAAGGACATACACAAAAGGTTAAGTAAATGACTTAAACTTTTATTTGGTCTCGTACATTTTTAACTCAACCAATCAGAGATATATCCTAATAACAGCAGAATATTACAGCTCACCGTATTATAATAGACACACTCCTTTGTAGAGATTACACCGTTGTTCTTACGCGTTTTATAAACGGTGTCGTTGTCCGTTTTTCATCTCTCTTCACACCAAGATAATAAAATTTTATTTTCAATCTGACTAGCTGCTAGTTGTTGTCAAAGTGTACGAAGAAACATGGAGAATCTGATGAAAATAAGAATGAAGATACACATTTGAGGTAACATAATTTACATAAGAATTAATCTAAAAAGGAATTTTAGATTAAAGACACACGTCACAGATGATTTATAATTCTGCTAGTCTTTTACTACGTAAAAAGTATAGATTGGCACGTGTATATACCGTTGCCGTAGCACTAAGGGGAGGTGTAAAGTCTACATGCTTATTACAGATATTTGAGTCGTAGTGCCTACTGTTCAAAAATTTTACAAGGAAGTACCGAAATTTTTAAATTTGTAGTCTAGCATTACTAGAAAAATAATTGAATTTACTAAGTAATATACAAATTTGAAGGAAAGAAGGAAATCTCCATTCGTGCTCTTCAAACTTGGTTCATGTTGTTCAAAGTGGTGGCACAATCCTCCAAAGTAAGCGACTATCTGGAGGTCCAATATTGGTAGATCGTAACATTCTGAGAAACGCAGTTGAAGCTGATGCACAGGAAATCAGTCCCAGACTCATATCCGAGCGCGGTTGCTCACAGGTAACTAGAGTTGGGCAGCTGAAACACATCGGAAATTATGCAGAAGTTGCCAAAATGCTCTAAATGGACTGATAACTAAACAAGAAAACAGTTGTATTGAAGTTTGACCTCACAAATCCTCCTGGCCACCATTCGTCAAATGAATTGTCACGTGTAATGAAAAGTGAATCCACTTCACCAATCTCAACATAAAAAAAAAATAATGGCTTGATTCAAACTAACTCACAGTTCCTGTAAAAATGAATGGACGACACGAAACGAAGGTATCGTTGTGTATTTGAGGGTTGCTTGTTTGGTTCATGGAGTTTTACCGGCGCAAGTACCTCAATAGGACAAAGAGCTCCATGTGTATATGTGTATTCGAAGGTGTAGAACATTTGGGACTGGTTACCGACGGACGTGTCATCAATGCTGACGTCTGTTCAGCACAACTGGAACCCGTTCGCTTTATTAGTCGGTTGAACTTATTATCTCAAGACATTTAACCAGTTGATGAAAATTGTGCGCTTTACGTTGTGACGTACTACAGAAGTAATGCACTCGTCAAGATGACAAATCTTCAGCGATAAATTCTGTCCGTGTATTGGGTTGTCGGAAAAGTCATGACGTATTTTGGCACCCGATGGCGGTTGGGCGGTTTTGGAAGTATTAGAGGCATGGCAGCTCTGTTATTGCCATTGCATTCGACAGGTGCTAGTTCTAGCTGCAGTCTAAAAGGAATAGTGAGCGATTTGGTTGAGTTGCTGAGATTTGACATCAAGCTGAAGATGGAAGACCAAACTTTGCATTTCCGCCATATTTTACTTTTTTACTTCCGTAAAGGGAAGAACGCGGGTCAAGCTTGTGAAAAGCTGCGTAAAGTGTACGGAGATAATGCTCTACAAGAACGTCGGTACCACCGGTGGTTCGCAAAATTCCGTGCTGGTGATTTTGACCTCAACAATGGTCCTCGGTCCGGGAGGCCAACCTAGGTTAATGGCGACCAAAACAAGGCATTAATCGAGGTAAACCTACGTTAGACGACACGAGAGATTGCAGCCACATTGCACATCCATCATTAAAGCGTTCACGACCACCTGAAGAAGCTGGGATACGTAAGCAAGCTCGATGTGTGGGTTCCTTATGAACTCAAAGAAGCTCAATTGACGGCGCGTATAAACATCTGCGATATGCTCATTAAACGTGAGGAAAACGATCCTTTTCTGCAGCGACTGATAACTGGTGACGAAAAGTGGATTGTGTACAACAATGTGCTGCGCAAACGGTCTTGGTCCCGACGTGGTGCTTCGCTTCAAATGACATCCAAAGCAGACATTCATCAGCGGAAGGTTCTGGTCTCAGTGTGGTGGGATTTTAAACGTTGTCGTGTTTTTCGAGCTCCTACCACGGAACCAAACAATCAATTCGAATGTGTACTGTCGGCAATTGGACAGTTTGAACGAATCCATCATCCAGAAACGTCTAGAGCTCGTTCATCGTAAAGGTGTTGTGTTCCATCACGACAACGCGAGACCACACACAAATTTGATCACCCGCCAAAAATTATTGGAGCTTGGGTGGGATGTGTTGCCACACCCAGCATACTCGCCTGACCTTGCGCCGTCAGACTTTCACTTGTTTCGCTCTCTTCAACAGACCTTACGTGGTATAACGTTAAATTCAGATGAGGCTGTAAATCAGCACCTTGTATAGTTTTGCACAACGGAAGGCAGGTCCTTCTATGAACGAGGCATTCTGCAGCTCACTAACAGATGGCAAAAGGTTATCGAACAAAACGGGCATTACATCATTGATTGATCTTTGTTCTTTCTATCAATAAATGACCTTTGCAAAACATGGCTAAAACACGCCATGACTTTTCCGACAACCCAATAACTTAGTTGGAAGAGCAACTTTCTCCGGAGTGAGGGGGCGCGATTTCGATCAGCGTCACTGACAAACATGTGTTTTCACATTGGCGACCGAACGTAAACATTTAAGAACTGGCCGTTGGGTTCTTCGAAAATGAGTGATGTTTGTTGATCACATCGTTTAGAATGAGTAAAATTCGTACTTAGCTTCAAAACAAAAAATAAAAATAAAAAGGAGATGATGTGACGTACTACAGAGGGAAAAAACGTGTGAAGACGACAAATCTGCAGCGATACATTTCGTCCGTGTAGCTACTCCGGAGTGAGGGGGCGCGCTTTCGATCTTCGTCACGGACAAATTTGTGTTTTCACAACGTTTATAAATAACACTAATGTACAAAAAAAAAAAAAAAAGAAAAAAAAAGAATAAACAAAAAAAACTTTTTGTCCCACAAGAAAAATTATGTGACTTTCACAAGATTTTTATGCTGAATTCAAATATAAGTTCTTTCTATCACGGCACGTTTTTTAATGATACACGGTTTAAGGTTTGAGTAAATCGCAAATTTACATATATTTACAATCCGTAAATAAATTACCTAAACCGTAACAGTTGAGAACTTCCTAGTGTACAATATTTCGCTACTGGAACGTCTCTCTTGAGTACCCAGCAGTAGTCAGTCAGCATACTGGGATTCTACTTGCAAATGTGGTACGGCCGCCCCGGTGGCGCAGTGGTCTAAGGCGCTGGCCTCTGATCATTCGTCCGAAAGGGGTCCGGGTTCCAATCCCGGTCAGGCATGGATGTTGTGTTTGTCTTACGGCACTGGCTCTCTCCCTTCCCTGGAACCAGTGACCCTAAATTAGGGACGGGCGACTGCTTATAGCCCATTGAGTTGCTTACGGTTGTCGTTAAACCTGCAATCAAAAAAAAAATATGTGATACCGCTTTTCCATGCTCGAAATTTCTTGATAAAATTGCTCGCCGTGTTCGTCGCTGAAGGTGTGAAATTGGAAGAAATAACAAAAATTAGTAACAACTCCAAACTGACTTTGTAATATTTGTTAATTGTCTTTTCAATAATATATTTGCGGAATTTTTGTGTGGAAATTTTGCACACACGCACACACACAGAGACAAACTGCCAACTAAAACAACTAGAACCTTTGTTGAGAGTTATACTTCAGCGTTAATGAAAGAAACACAAAAATTTTCATAATTAGTTCACAAATAGGCCTGGATAGTATATTTTAGCTTCATGCAGGGCTTAATTCTTATGTTCTGCAATGCATCATATACATTAGATTGACAAAAGTCACCGGACACCTCATCAAAAGCAAATTAACGGATCCGCTCCGTTGTTAAGATGCGCGGTACAGCTGCAAACGGTATAAAAACAAGCCTGCAGCTGACCGCGATCATATCGCACTGTGAGGTTGAGTGAAAATGTCGCGGCTGGAGAGAACTGACTTTGAGAAAGGAAAGATTGTTGGGTGTTATATTAAAGGGTTGTCCATAAGAGAAACCGAGAGGCGTTCGAACATACCCAAGCCAACTGTTTTGGATGTGCTGAATAAGTGAAAGACACATGGCGTGCCTGAAACAGCAAAACGTACCGGTAGACCAAAGAAAATCAGTGATAGAGGACGTCGAAGCCTCAGGAGAGTCGGTACAGCTAATCGGCGGAGTACTGCACAAGACCTCAGTGTACAGGTGAGTAAAAATGCTAGAACCTCAGTATGTACACGCACCATTCGCAGAGAACGTTATTCCATGTGTTACCGTGGTCGTGTAGCTGCTCATAAGCCTTTCATCTGCACTTGGAATGCTACTCGTCGTTTAGCATGGTGTAAGGAACATTTATCGTGGACCGTAGATTAATGGAAACGGGTCTTATGGACTGATTAATCCAGATACACGATCCATCAGTCTGATGGCCGTGTGTGGGTATGGCGGCAGCCGGGAGAACGCTATTTACCACAGTTTACTGTTCCTACTGTCAAGTTTGGAGCTGGCAGTGTACTCGTTTGGGGGTGTCTTTCGTGGTATTGTCCCGGCCCATTGGTTATCGTGGATAAACCTTTTAACCAGCACGTCTCCCTCGATATTCTGGACAATTATGCCCTACCAACCCTGTGGCAATACTATGGAACCGAGCCTTGTGGGTACCAGCAGAATAATGCATCGAGCCATAAAGCAAGGATTGTTACGTCGTGTTTTGACGATAATTCCGCATCGCGTGTGGACTGGCAAGCACAGAGCCCTGATCTTAATCCCATAGAGCACCTATGGGATGAATTATAGCGCTGCATAAGAAGTTTGGAACCAAGGCCTACTACGGAGCAACAATTAGCTGCTGCATTATGTACTGAATGGAAGGGCATACCTATCGCTGTGTTCCAAAACCTTGTGGAAAGCATGTCTCGAAGGGTCAGTGCATGCATTAAGGCCAAAGGTCAACCGACACCGTACTAATGTATGTTAATAAATGCTATATCGTGTTTCTCTTCTAGGTGCAGGGTGACTTGTCAATATTGCGTATTGTGGGGTTGGCAAAACTGAGCAATAAACTGGCCAATAACACTTTACAAGTTGTAATACCGAGTACATCGCTCGGAGTAAATCCGACAACTGATAGGAGGCATTTCCAAATTCACTTCTTATTCGTAGTGTAGATATGCATGTATATATGTATGTGGTCGCAATCAGTGATCTTTACGGGCGACACTTTGAGTTCCTAATGTCACCTTGATAGCTGACGTCCGGAAATGCTTTTGCTTTAATAAATCAAAGCTTTGAAGCAAAAGAGGACATGGCATTTCTTCCAAGGAAGACGCTTGGGTTTCAGATATCTTTCGAGCCATTTATTTATTCATTTTTTTGAAGGTTTAACAACCACCGTGAGCAACGCAATGGGCTATAAGCAGTCGCTCGTCCCTAATTTTGGGCCACTGGTTCCAGGGAAGGGAGAGAGCCAGTTCCGTAAGACAAACACAACATCCATGCTTCACCGGGATCCGAACCCAGACCCCTCTTGGAAGAATGATCAGAGGCCATCGCTGAGACCACTGCACCACCGGGGCGGCCGAACCGGTCCCTCCAATTCGTGATACTCAGCTTTTCAGCAGCTGAATTATTATTAAACTGATATTCAAATAAAAATTATAATATTGCGGTTAATAAAATTTGCATAACTAATTATTTGCATATTTACTATTACTAGAAGACGAAGCAAAACTCCAGACGAGCGGTAATTACGATTTTGTTTAAGGAGGCAAATAAACATAACATGAGTCAAATGAGAAGCTTAAAAGTTCGATAAAAAATCAAAGTACAGTATCCTTGTCCTGTAACTTGGCAATATTTTTACCAATGACTAAAAGATTTTCTTACAGCTGGCAGCGTGGTTGCAAACAAGCATAGTGACGTCACTGTAGGAGTGTAAAGATGGCCGCTCCTCTTGAGACAAACACCAAAGAGGAACAACATTCCGTCATCCGTTTTTTGAGTAGTGAAGGCGTGAAACTTATTCAAATTCACCGTCGAATGAAGTTGCAGTATAGTCATGCGCGTCTGTCACTCCAACAAGTGTGCGAATGGATTAGGAAGTTGCCAAACGGCGTGAGTTCTGTGACAGGTTCTCCTCGACCGGGTCAGGCACACAGAGTAGTGACACCAGAGTCCATTACAGCAGTTGAAGGTACTTAGATGGGAAATCGTCGAGTGACGGCGGATGAAATAGCCGCACTTTTGAACATCAGTCATGGTTCAACGCACCACATCGTCCATGATGTGATCCAGTTCAACAAAGTATCTGCAAAGGGGGTTCCACCCCAGCTGACTCCAGAATTGAAACAACGACGTCTTCATGCCTTTCAAGAACATTTGCGGCACTTTGAAGCAGAGGGTGATGGCTTCCTACAGAGAATTGTAACTGTAGATGAAAACTTGGTTCACTATCTTCAGCCAGAAACCAATACAGTGAGCAAAGAATGGCGCCATCTCTCCGCACCAAAACCGAAGAAGTTCCTCACGCAGCCAACTGCAGGGAAGGTTGTGACTGTCTTTTGGGATGAAGTAATTTTGAAGCACTACATGCCCAGAGGGAACACTGTAACCAATGACACGCATGCAGATCTTATCAGGAATCACCTTCGACTTCAAATGACGTGGACTTCTGGGTACTGGTGTCCTGTTGCAAATAACAACGTTTGGCCCCATACTGCCCGTTCAACGGTTGCAACCATACAAGACCTGCATTTCGAGTGTCTTCCTAATCCGCTGTATTCACCAGACATTGGTTACCACATCTTTGAACCACTAAAAGATGCGATGGGAGAAAAGCTTTTTAGTTTCGACGAAGAGGTGTAGCAGGTGGTGCATGAGTGGCTGCAAACGCAACCTAAAGAATTATTTTTCTACAGAAATCTACAGAGGTTGCCCAAAATAATGGAAACACCTCGCTAAAAGCAGTGACTTCGGTATGTGCTGCTTTTTGAGGAAAACGAACATGTAGCTACAATTTGTTTTGTAAAAAAGTGTTGCTTATAGTCTCAAGGGTCTGTGTGATTGCATTGTAAATTGGTGTTTGCACAATTTCATTTCAGGGGAAGGCCCAATGAGTGACTTGTCGGAGTTCCAAAGAGGGCAGATTGTAGGAGCCCGTCTGGTTGGTGTGTCGGTAACCACAGTGTAGCAGGTATTGGGGGTATCGAGAGGTACCGTGTCGAATGCCATGACAGCATGCAATGTTCACGACACAACATCATCTGCGAGACACAACTGTGGAAGGAAAATGAAACTCACTGCGTGAGACAGGAGGGCATTAAAAAGGATTGTGATCGCAAGGAGGAAGATCACGGCGACGAAAGTGACTGCTGAGCTTAATGCACATCTCCAAAACCCAGTGTCGACCCATACCGTGTGAAGGGAATTTCACAAGCACAATATTTACGGCAGAGCGGCGATTACAAAACCCCTGGTGTCACAGGTGAATATGAAACGGAGACCACAATGGTGACCGGAACATAAAACGTGGACTGCGGATAACTGGAAACATATCTTGTTTTCTGATGAATCAAGTTTCTCACTATTCCGCACCACAGAACGGGTTTACGTGAGGAGAACCCCCACAGAAGCCTACAACCCAGACTGTCTCCTTTCTACAGTGAAGCATGTGGTCGGTTCCGTAATGGTTTGGGCAATGTCTCGTGCTTTGCAGCAGGTCCCATTATCACCTTACACTGGCGGATCACTAGCGGTGACTATGTCACTCTTTTGGCCGACCATGTGCATCCAATGAAGCAGACATTGTTTCCGTCAGGGGATTGTACCTTTCAAGATGATAATGCCCCGATTCACAGAAGTCAAACTCTTCAATCATGGTTTGAGGAACATGAGTTTGAAGTTGCACATGTTTCCTGGCCTGCACAATCACTGGACTTAAACATCATTGAGCCCCTGTGGTCTGTGTTGGAAAACAGAGTGCGATCCCGTTATCCTCCTCCGGCGTCTCTCAAGAAATTGGAGCAGTTTCTGCAGGAAGAATGGTACAACATACCACTTACCACTATTCAGGACTTGTATGCGTTCATTCAAAGGAGGATTCAATCAGTTTTAAATGCCAAGGGTGCTCCCACACCATATTAGGTGCGTAACCCTTATTGTTTCAAGGTGTTTCCATTATTTTGGACAAACCCTGTATGTGCTTTGTTAGCTCTGGAGGACTTGTATTGCACAAAATGGAGATTACATTAAAAAATGATACATGTGTGTACCACCTTTGTTTAGTACATTGTGAGAAAAAAAATTGTTTAAGATTCTCGGTTGACTCTCCAAAATATATATATATGGATCCAACCTGACCTTTCCATAACATCCGAAAGATTTTCCACAGGGTTCATGTCTGGTGAACTGGGAGGCCATTCTAAGGTGGGGACTTTTGAGGAATGGCCTTCGAACTATCTTCTAGTCACCGCGTCTCTGTAGGGAGGCGCATTGTTGTCCTGGAAGAATCCATTGCCCTGTGGATGCATGATGGTCATGAACGGATGGATACACATGGCCTGCAAGAATGGACACGTAGACCGTTCAGAGATGCATCTAAATGTACCAAAGGTCATAACGTGCACCAGATGAATACGCCCCAGACTGTAACCGTGCCCCCATCTGCATGAACAGCACCTTATTGACATGCCAAGTCCGTCTCTCAGTGCGATCTCCGTCAGATTCGCACCCTTTCTCCTCGTCTACGGAAAATAACTGGAAACGGGATTCTTCGGACCACGAGACCCGTCTCCAATCATTCCAAGTCCAGTGCCGATATTTTTTTGTCTAGTTGAGACTTACAGTCTGGTGATGTGGCGTTAGCATGGGACTCTGGTCGGTCGGCTGCTTCCATAACCTATTGCGTCTAATGATCTGCTGATGGTCTTGATGGAAACGTTTCTGTCACTTCCCTTGTGGAAGCCGACAGTGATTTGTGTCGGCTTCCGGTTGGTTGCAACTATGCGAGACATACGTCGACGGCCACGTTCATCCACCGCTTTTCTCCGCCCACAGCGCTGTCCATGATGCGATGTTATTCCGGAAATGGTGGATTCCCGATACACTCTTGATACTTTAGAGGGGAAATGTTGCAATTCCTGCACCACCGCCGCAATAAAGCGACCCATTCTCGGGCACCCGCTATTGTCCCTCTTTTGAAACTCTGTTATCTCACGACGTTTGTCCGTACCGACATCGAATTACTGCCTACTTGAATGCAGTGATATCTACCTGCGTATGTAGCTGTCAATCGGTGGGTTCGTCCACTAGCGAGAGGGGTGACAGCGTCTCGTTGGGTAGTAACCAGTATAACGAAGTAAATTTCTCCGTCATTTTTATCTACGCCGGACATCGAAATCGGGTCCCCTCACTCCGGAGTAAGTCGCTCTCCCAACTGAGCTACGCGGGCGTATGCTCTCGCTGCTATTTGCCTTTATCTCATGTGCATACTGCGGTACAAGCACGTCACACCAGGTATTCCATGATTTCTGATTTCTCAGTGTACATCACAGCACAAATAAAAGTACAGATGCACTGTCGCTATCTGGATATGCTCTACGATGATATGCATTCCGAATGCGCACTTTTATCCAATGAAGTATTTGCGTTTTGTTTTCCGTAAACAGGCGTGAGTTTGTTGTCGCTTTAAGCAAAACTTCTCTTGGAACGTTAGGATTTGGATTACATGTTCGGATCAGTCAAAGTTTATGTGATCGGGTATTGAAATAAAGTAAAGTACAGCTAATTTGCAAAATATGGCAATTAAGACATGGAATAATAAAAATAAAATTGTATTCAATCACTAGGAATGACCGATTTCCAGTGTCTCATTACAAATTTCAAAGTAAAGCGCCTAGTCGATATTGCGGAAACGAACCTCTAGATTTGGAGAAAAAATGTAATGGATTTCTTCTTCTTGTGTACAATATGTACGTTTCTTATAATGATTTTATATAGGTACATACTGTATTTTTAGTTCATTTAATTAACTGAAAATTCAAAAACATATTTTTTATGTCATTGCATTGATCATTCTGATTTTTGTCTAACAGTAACTTTTTTTATCTTTTACAAAATCGATTAACCGAAAAGAGCAGATTTGAAATACCTCTGCCTCCGTCATTTCGGATAACTGATGCGCTATTACAGCGGATATTCACACGTTTTTGGACTGTTTTTAATAAGAAATTACAGAAAATAAAAGAAGTTCAAAGAATTGAAACTGGCAAGAGCGTGTTAGATGAACACGAAAGAAACGTCTGCTGCAGTTAAATATCGTCTGCTAAGAAAATGGCGCACGTAAACAAGTTGTGGATAGAAGGTTATGTTTTTGTTCTTTGCGAAGAGAAAGATTCTGTAATTAAAAGGCGATATGAAAATAATGTAATTGCGAGGTAGCATTTCTAAATCTAAAATAAGCAATGCTATTAATAACAGAGGGGAAAATCGTCAAGCACTGCTTTTGACAGGGAAAAGAACACTAAACATACATACAAAGAAGGTACGTACTTATACGAATATTTCAAAAGTAAGGTCTCTGGTCTTAAAAGAAAATCCACCGACCCAAAGAGCAATCTCTAAGTCGTTAAAAATCTGTGTATCAACTGTAAACAAGGTAATAAACAAAGATTTGAATCTGAAAAAAAAAAAAAAAAAAAAAATGTTCATCACCGTCTTTTGACTACGCACGTGGCTGAGCGCAGAACACGGTGTAGACTTCTTTATGAAAACCACTTAGCCGGAGACGGATGGAAATTTGTTGTGACTATTGATGAAGCATGGATCTACCTCAACGACTGTAACAAAGAAAGGTCGCCACCCCGGTGGCGCAGTAGTCTAAGCGATGGCCTCTGATCATTCCTCCGAAAGGGGTCCGGGTTCGAATCCCGTGAGGCATGGATGTTGTGTTTGTCTTACGTCTCTGGCTCTCTCCCTTCCCTGGAACCAGTGACCCTAAATTAGGGACGGGCGACTGCTTATAGCCCATTGAGTTGTTCACGGTGGTCGTTAAACCTCCAACCTGAAAAAAAGAAAGGTCAATTTACTATCGCAAAAGAGCAGAAAAATACAAACGTTGTTAGAAGAATTCAAAGCAAGTTTCAGTAGAGGATTCATGATTATTTCTGGTTTCTCGTACAGTGGGAAATCGAGGTTTTGAAAAGAATGTTCAAATCAATTCTACAATCCTGGCCCATAGTCCTGCACCAGTAGACCGAAAGTCAAATTTTTGATGTTTTAAGTCCACTTATACAGCGTAATGGTAAAGTCATGAATACATATTATACATCATTTTAAAGGACATTTTATGCTGAATTCAAATATTTTTACAGAATATAATTGCCAGTAACAGAAGTGAAGTTACAAGCAAATGTACAGCGTCTAGTCATAAAAATCAACAAATAGTGGAATTTGTGAAATTAGTGTACAATGCATTTAACGTAAAAGTACTGTACAGTAAAATTATTGGCACTTGCAGGACACTTGAATTAACTGACCAACAAGCAAACTACGCTTTAATATTTAATTGGATAACCACGGTTACTTAGTAACAAAGTGCACCTTCTTGGCATGGAACTAATGAGCTTCTCTAGTTGTCCAAGGAAGATACACTGAAGAGCAATTGAATTAGAGACAACTGGCGTTATGCAAATGTGGCGCTGTGGGCGGCCCTGTGAACGGAAACGACATGACATATGCAGCGATCCGACAATATAAGGAGTGATGTGACGGGAATCAGTAAGAGTCGGACGCAGTATGGGTAAGACGAAGGATCTAAGCGATTTGATCGTGGGAAAATTGTCGGGGCCCGACGAATGGGACACTCCATCTCGGAAGTCATGCAGGCACTGCGATTTTCACGAGCCACTGGGTCACGGGTGCACCATGAGTACATGGAATCCGGTAAAACCATCCCTGCAAGGGCCAACTGCCGTGGACAACAGCGTGTGGATGAGCGGGGCCATCGTCGGCTAGCTCACATTGTAACAGCTGATAGACGGGCCGCAGTGCAAGAAATCACTCGGCAATTTAACGCTGGTGCACAAAAACGTGTAAGCAGCCACACCATCCAGAACCATCTCCTCGCTATGTGGTACAGAAGCCATCGTCTCACGAGGGTACCGCTGCTGACCGCACATCACAGATTACCATGGGCGCGGGAACCTCGCCACTGGACCCTAGACATGTGGGAAAATGTTGCCTGAACTGATGATTCGAGATTCACGTTGCTACATGCGCATGGTAGGATACGAGTACGGCGCAAACCACATGAAACGATCGATCCTTCTTGCCAGCAGGGTACTCTTCAAGCTGGTGGGGGTGGCATTCTCGTCTAGGGATTGTTTACGTGGACTGAAATGGGACCCCTGGTACGTGTGACATCTTCCCTCACAGGTCAACGTTACCGGGATATCCTGGACAACCATTTGCTCCCGTTTGTGCGTCTTCAACATCCCACTGGGGACCTCATCCTGCAACAAGACAATTCACCGTGCCATCACTCCCGAATTGTATCCGAATGGTTGGATGAACACTCCACCGACGTGACCTCGCTTTCTTGGCCAAGTAGGTCACCTGATCTCAATCCCAGCGAGCACATCTGGGATGCCATCGAGAGAGATGTTCGAGGCTCTGACTCCCCTCAATCAAATCTTCGTGAACTGTGGGAGCTTGTTAAGGGTGTCGTGGATCCGTATGGCTTCCCAACGCTTCTGGTGTCTTGTCGAGTCCATGCCGTGACGAATCACCGCCGTCATCAGGGCGAAAGGTGGTGCTACACGTTACTAGACAGGTATCTCTAATTCAATTGCTCTTCAGTGTAATTCTGATACGACCGTAATCAGAAATCTTTATGGAGTTGTACGTAAGCATCACTTACGCAGCTTATATGCAAAATACGCGATCTCGTGCGTCACCATGTGATTTAGGCAACTATTTAAGACTGATATTCGTCAGTAGTGTTGATCACAACGGAGAAAACAAAGGATCTTTTGGAGTTTGATAAAGGGTTTATTGCATGCTCCCGTCGGGCTGGATCGACGATTTTGAAAACTGATTGGTTTACCAAAAGGTGAGATATCCCGATTCTTTAATCAGGGGGAAAATAACCCAGTAAGATGCGTAACTGTGGAGCGACGATAATCTGTCAAGGACGAAATCGCTGTCGTCTGAGAAGGCTTGCACGGAGAAACAGGACTTCCCGTGTGCTGCAATTGGCCGAAACATCCATTGAAGGCTGTTCTCGACCCATATCTCAGTGTACTATGCGCAGGAAACCGAAGAGGTTCGGTATTGGCAGTTGCATCCTACCGAAAACCACTGATTTCCGCGAAGAACCAGAAAGTTCATCTACAGTTTCAACATAAATACCGTGTCTGGATACTGGAAAAAAGTCATGTCGTCCGACGAGTCGCGGTACATATTGCGCTCTACTGACGGAGCCTCATGAAGAAATGGACCCAGCCTGCCTTGTAACCACGGTTCTGGCGGTGGTGTCATGTTGTGGGGCACGTTCTGTCGTTACGAAAGTTTCCCTAGATATCAGAATTGAGCAAAATCGTAATTGAATTAATCGGTAATGCATCACAGCGTAATGGTAATGGGAACAAGAACTTAGCGTTACCGTTACATGGAAATGGTGAACTGGTCATTAAAATTGCATGGTAATTGTAATGACATGTAGCAGTTATCCATTATAATCGTAATGGTTAATGATTAACTATATGTTGGTAATTAACCAATAACTTATGGGTAACAATACAACGTGAATAAACCAGCAACCAGTACACCCTTACACGTTGTGTAGGCTATTTGACAATTGTTCCCCTCCTCGGACCTCAATTGCATGTATGTAGGTATTGGAGATTGTACGTGTATGACATTGGCAGCTGCCCAGTTTTCGCCGCAAGTAAAGTGATTTGAACAAAATAATACATATGAAGTAAGTACGAATGGGATGTTTATTTCGGTTAGAGATACTCATTTCGTCCATCTCCAGTACAGTATTCTCGTCCATTACGTACGTTTCACAGTCCAAAATAGTTACTCCACTGTAGCCACAAGCACATATTAGCACTACACTCACAGTTCAGCAACTCAGGGTGCACTGCCGAATATTACAGAAATTTGCGAGCTCTTGACATTTTTGTCGTACTTCTCAAATGTTGTTGTCTATTACTTGTCCGATACGAACACTGGACTAGCGATCGACTGGCTCCTTTATAAATACTTCACGACAGGACCCGAATCTTCTGAAATATTCTCGATTTACATAAAGCTCTCCAATTTCCCACTTCGCGATCATTCTGGAGCATTCTACAAATATATAACCCATTCTTGCCGTTTCTAGAACATCCTACACGACACTTCGGTCTTTGTCTGCTATGTTACATGGCCGACCTTTCTAGACATAGCTTTTGGCACACGTACACTTCTATAAACTATTAGTATGTAATTATTATTTGTAAATTGTGTAATTTCTTTACCAAATTATTCCATTGCGTTTGAATGGTATTTTTAAATAACTGAATTATATCCTCTTCATTGTAATGCATTACAGATTAATTCCAATACCTTGTGTAAACCATACTTGGGATTACCTTGTAATGCATTACACGTTAATTGTAATCTGTACTTCCATTACTTTATAATGCATTCCTTCCCAACTCTGCCAGATATTGCTGAAGGTCGGGTGATCTCCAAGAATTATCTGAATATTGCTACCGATCAAGTCCATCCTCAGTGTCGGGCGATCTCCAAGGATTATCTGAATATTGCTACCGATCAAGTCCATTCTCAGTGTCGGGCGATCTCCAAGGATTATCTGAATATTGTTACCAATCAAGTCCATAGTGCTTTTTTATCCAGCAGGTGACGGCTGTTTCATGGTCGAAAATGCCAATGCCTATCGCGCAAGATGTGTTCAACAGTGGCTCAGGGAGTATGACAGCGACTTCGTCCATCTTCCATAGCCACCACACAACCCGAAACTGAACCCCATTAAGAATGTATGGGACATGTTAGAAAAACAGATGTGGGAGAAAAATCCTCTTCCGTCAAATATGAGCCCGTTGAAGAACTGTTTGGTGAAACGTCTGGTATGCTGTAGCGGTAGATGCACTCCAACACGTTGTGGAATCTACGGCAAACCGAATACGTGGTATAATATTGGCAAAAGGAGCTCCAACCCGGTATTTTATACCGGGTTAACATACAAATACAGATCCTAATTAATTCCTAATATAAAAGTACCGATCCTTTTAAATTTAATTCCATTAAAGATACCGATTCTTTTTAATTCAATTCCGTTAAAAAAACCGGTTCTATGTAATTTCCTGCGCATAGTTCGTTCAGATATGGGTCGAGAACAGCCTTCATTGAATGCTTCGGTTAAATACTGCACACGAGAAGTCCTGTTTCTCCGTACAAGCTTTCTCAGACGATAGCGATCTCGTTCCAAGCAGATTGTCGTCGCACCACAGTTACGTCACTTAAACACGCAATGTGGGTTATTTTTCCACTGATTGAAGACCCGGAATAACCGACCTCTTGAGAAGCCAGTCAATTTTCAAAATTGTCGCTCCAGCCAGACGGGTACCCACAATAAGCTCTTTATCGAACTCCGACAGATCCTTTGTTCTTCCCATTGTGATCAAGACTACTGACGATTACTGACAAGATCACGTATTTGCTGCAGAAGTAACGTTTAGATGCATCATCATCATCAACAACTATGGGATAAATGCCCATAGGAGCCGGCCACCAGATGGCAGCAGATTACAATTGTCTTGTATTTTTGCTACAAGTGCGCAAAGAATATCTAACTGAGAAGAAGTTAAGGCTCGGCGAGACGTAATATCCTAAGTTAAGGCTCGCCGCCATATCCTAAGATACAAGACGCAGTGCACAGAAACCAACATGCCGCCCCGGTGGCGCAGTGGTCTAAGCGATGGCCTCTGATCATTCGTCCGAACGGGGTCCGGGTTCGAATCCCGGTCAGGCATGGATGTTGTGTTTGTCTTACGGCACTGGCTCTCTCCCTTCCCTGGAACCAGTGACCCTAAATTAGGGACGGGCGACTGCTTATAGCCCATTGAGTTGCTCACGGTGGTCGTTAAACCTCCAATCAAAAAAAGAAACCAACATACAGGCTGATGCCGGAGCAGACTGCGCATGCGTATTTCTGTTGACTTCAATTCTGGTGAAAGAACAATCAGCCGAGATACTCACAGCACGTGATTGTTACCTTCTCGGTTGCACAATCACTTCGCAAATCGGTTATGTTAGTTTTGTTACGCTAATCGGGTTAGTTAAGGCTTTTATTTGTTCTTCCGGTTTTCAGAAGCATTTTCAGTAATGCCAAATACTAGGAATTGTCTGCATTTTGTACGGGTCCTTAGGCCTAACTATAGTATTTGCTAAAATTTAATTTTAATGGTAATACTAATGTTATTGCATATTTTTCTCACCAAAATAAAGGACGGGCGGGATATCAGAAAACAGAAAAAAAAAAAAAACTGCTCTAAGCAAATAGTCATCAGATCGAAGGAAACCACCGTGGATCAAAGAAAAAGCTTTACTGCCGTAGAACCCTAACGTCTTTTGCTCCTGAATATTTGCTTTCCGGCACAGCATATAATCTCTTAGGTTGTGGTGGCGCTGTTGTCGCCTGTTTTACGTTATCTCTACGAGAATTGGCGTTCTTCACGCGAAGCTTTATATTCTTTGCAGCGCATCAACACTAGGGATGCCGGATGGGCACAACGGTGGGAAACATCGGTGGTTACTCATTCCTAAAACATCGGTGGAAATTTTCGATGTATCGGTGAAAACCTCGATGTTTTTGCTAATAAGCCGAAAAATTCGTTGTTTTCAATCTGCAGCAATAAATACGCAATAGATATGCAAAATCTCTGTTCAATATAACAGTGATTACTCACCAATAGCATCGGGTAACTAATAATATATATTAAATGCTCGATGCATTAGTAAAAAACCTCCATTTTTATTCGATGCATCGGTGTAAACCTCGATGTTTTGCTAATAAACTGAAAAACTCGCACTTTTCCCATCCTGCACCAGTAAATGGGCACACGATTTGTAAAATCTCTCTTTAATATAACAGTGATACTCACCAGTTCAACAACCATTAACATAACATTTGTTAAAACGCTCGATGCATCGTGAAAACCTCGATGTTTCTTCGATGCATCGGTGGGAACCTCGATGTTTTGCTAATAAACTGAAGAATTCGCACTTTTCCATCTGCAGCAATGAATGGGGGATCTATTTGTAAAATCTCCGTTCAATGTAACGATGATACTCAACAATGCAACATCTAGTAACGTAATATTTGTTAAAACGCCCAATGTATCGGTGGAAACCTCGATGTTTTTTCGATGTATCTATGTAAGTCACGATGTCTTGCTAACAAGCGGAAGATTTCACACTTTTTGATCTGCAGCAGCGTATTGGCATATCGGTAGGTAAAATCTGTTCAATATAATGGTGATTGCTCATCAATTCAACCCCAAGTAACTAATAATATTTCTTAAAAGCCTCGATGTTTTTTTCGATGTATCGGTGGAAACCTCGATGTTTTTTTCGATGCATCGGCTCACTTACCTTAGAGGAAAAGATCTCGGTTTTCGCCAAAGAATCAAGTAAAAAAACTAATAGGAAGGCGATATTTCTTTCCTCTGTATAGTTATGAATGTAACAAAAAGAAATGCATTTACTTTTCGTAGAAGATATTATCTTCCAGTTCCAAACATCGGTCGCGAAACCTCGACGTTTTTTCGATGTATCGGCTTCTGCAACATCGAGGTTAAAACATCGATCATCGGTGGCAAAACATCGATGTTCAAAAACATCGAGGTTTTTTGCCCATCCCTAATCGATACTCATCTGGTAAACCTTGTCAGGGAAGGGAGATCAGGGACTAAGTGCGTCCGGGCCTCCCTTCAGACGGAACCATGAACGCATTCGCGTCCCCACACCCGGGGAGTCTGTGGAAAACCCCGGAAAAACAGCAGACTCGATGGCCAGCAGGACCGGGCTCGAACACCCGTCAGAAACGTCCTCCACCCACACTAAGCACAGCGCGTTGTTAGCCAATTGCGGTATGCCGGTGGTGTGCATCTGCACAAATGTTTTTAATTCAGTGGCCGACGTGCTGCTGAAAGTCTTAACTAGGAATAGAATTTCTGATTGTGCCCATCAAGAGCACGACCAGGGTTGAGTAACAAGGCTGTACTTACGAACAAATTCCACTTCTTTATTATATCTAATAGCACGTCAATGTCCAACACGATGACGTAGCACAAATAAGATACATGGCGTATAATTGCATAGAAGAGTACAAGTCGAAAATACGTTAGACTTCATATGGCATAAAACGTAATCCACCTTTAAATCGATCTCTGTCTAGCTTATTTAACAACATATCACGCAACTCTAATCATATAAAACGTTCGCTCAAACGCTGGCCTGATAACATTAAATGAAGATTGCTTGATAACGCTGGCCTGATAACATTGCCTCTAGATCGTTGAACAACTTTTATCACTATGAACACTGCATTTTGACCTGTTGTAAGGAGTTACCAAACTCAAATTCGTTGAGCGTGTATATGTGGCGTTAAATTTTGTGACCTATATTCTAAATTAACTTTCCTTTTTAGTTTCTTTCCCTATGTAAATCTTGAGTTTATTCTCAGTTATACTTCACACTTAACGGGATATCTTTTCTCTCACACGAATACTGTTGGCAACATAATTGAGATTGAATGAACTTGACGTATGCCTGTTTTTTTTTGTTTTTTTTTGTGGAGGTTTAACGTCCACCGTGAGCAACTCAATGGGCTATAAGCAGTCACCCGTCCCTAATTTAGGGTCACTGGTTCCAGGGAAGGGAGAGAGCCAGTGCCGTAAGACAAACACAACATCCATGCCTCACCGGGATTCGAACCCGGACCCCTTTCGGACGAATGATCAGAGGCCATCGCTTAGACCACTGCGCCACCGGGGTGGCCATGCCTGTTTTGATAAGAACGAGAGATATAAACTACGAGTAAACTGTTGCTCGTGGAGCGTTGTGTTGGAGAGCGATTAATGTGGAACGTAGCGTTGTTGGTGTGTGGTGTGTTTATTGTTGATACCGATTTAATGTGAAGTGCTACATGTATATATATGATCAGGAGAAATAAAGCATCATTTCCGTAAGTTTGACTTCTGTTCTAAATGTTTCGTCTGGCCGTTAAGGTTTAATTTAGGAACTATTTCATAGTATGGTGATGTTTTTAAAATAACGTAGCAGGACGACAAGACTTCTACGTTATAATTTAGAGAATATTTAACGAGGACAAAGTAAAATTATACATCAAGTAACCACAAAAGTATTTGCTGTCTTTCGAGGGAGCAAAAGAAACACCTTGCAATGATTGAATTTTCGGACAGTTGCATTCTGTCAGCGGTATATCATCTGCTGAAGTCCCAAGATGCCCTGCGCATATGAATCAGATGAATAAGAAGTTTGGTAACGGAAAGACGTGCGATTACAATGGCGGTATCAGTGGAGATTATTCGTTTGCGTTTGTTATACGAATTTAAACTCGGTTCATCTGCTGCAGAAACAACTCGTCGCATTTCTCAGCATTCGGGGCAGATGCTGAGGAAGAACCCACAACTCGGAATTGGTTTCGAAAGTTCAGAGACGAACTTTCACTTAATTCTTAACTCTGAATCACTCATCTCCATAGCTATATGGCAAAATGCAGACGTTCCTTAAACAACTGCGCAATAACAAAACCGAAATCGTCTGTCGCAGCTAAAAACTGTTGCCATAGATACTTCCTTAATTCAGTTAGTTGTCTGCGTGGTTATTCCCCCACCCCCTTCTCACTGTTGCCAACTCAAAAAAAATACTCTCTGTTTTTATGGAGCGGCCTTTGTATATTGAATAGAAATGAGCAATAAATACGTAATTTGCTGAACATCTAACCTCCGTTTTCTAAGAAGAGCAAAGACAGTAAATATTATTTCTTGGAAATTTCATAGCTCTTCTTTCATTTCATTTCTTCTCTCCAGTTCTTTTTCCATTTGAGGTTACTCGCATGTGAACAACTCCATAGCCCACATTCCTTTTGCTTGAAGAAATAGTTCCATTGAATTTATGCTCAGTCTGGTCTGAAATGAGTTTCTCTAGAGAACTATTACGTCACCAGATAAAACACTGATAGAATTACACATTGCTCTGCGGGGACGAAATAAACTTCTGCCGGCGGTGACATTTTACTGAAATTCGAAATTTAGTTGCAGGAAGAAAAGACAAAAGAAAACAAAACAGCACTCAGAATAACTCTCTGTGGAAGGGAAGCACTGTAAACGCCTACAACCCCGCCAACAAAGTTTGAGAAGCTTTAGAAGTTTTGCTGCTTGTTTAGCTCAAGGAATACAAGTTTAAATAAAGCTGAAATGTCACCTGGCAGAGAGGATGTGGGAGAAGAAATGTATTGCTCAATAAATTTTTGTCAATGAATTCCGGCACTTGTTTGGCATTTGTCGTTTTGCGATAAAACTCCACCCGTTCTCTTGAGAAACATTTTTATTTCGTTGTACGTTTAGAGAAAATCAGTGTCAACCCACCGAAATGAAAATTCCACGCTACCTTATTGAACAGTTCCTAAATGATCAATGGATAAATTATTTAATCGCATGTCAGTTTACAGAAAAAAATCATAACGTTGAATACATTAACCACAAGGATTGATCAAGAAATAAGGTTGCAAGACGTTAATTCATGACACGTTTCTCTCAAGGACAACAATCCTGAGCGCAGACAGTAATGTACTAGAATGGTGAACTTGCGCATCTTGGAGACGTAAGCACGCACCACAGTTGTGTTATGGCAATTCAAAATCGCAGAAAAGTTTCACGAGGTCGTCCGCGATGCAATTCAGTTTTTGTGGATGAAGAAAACGTTTTCGTCTGATATCCACTGAGACTTGTTGAAATTCACGGAGAACGTGCAATGCTGCGTCAGCATAGCCGAGTTTCAACAATACAGAGCCAAAGAGCAAGAAAACTCAGACACGCTCTAGTAAACGTATTGGTAAAAAAATTACTTACAATTTAAATTTCAAATCTAAATTATATATAAATTTTCTTTATTACGAAAAGAATCAGTATAATACAAATTTGGAAGATGTGAATCCGTTTATTGGTGTGAATATGACCTGAAAGGTAGATCAGATAATATCCGAAAACTTGAACATTTCATTGTCCTGGAATCGAACCTGCGTCTCCTGGATAGCCTCGAGTATGCTAACCACTACACCACCCAGTACAACTGAGTTTCAAGTTCCCGATTAATTTTAATATAACCAACAGAAGATTCACTACTCGAAGCAACCTGCATTCATATATATAGCGAATCTTGGAGTCGCTATACATGAATTTTTCCTGCCTACACTAAAAACAGAATCTACGTCCTCAGGTTCTGACGACACTTGCATTCTTGTAAACCCAAGTCGTAACATTATTATTGCGCAGTATCTCTAACCAACACTGAGAAACAAGTTAGTAAAATCACTCAATGCATTGATTATTATACACTTTCCAACATACCAGAGATCATTACTTAAGTTATTACTCAAGTTATGAGGATAATGGCTGTGGAAGAAATCTCGCTCCTGTGTCATGACCTTTAACCCCATTTCGATGATATTCAACAGAATCGGTTCAGTGTACCTCCGGAACAACATGATGAAGTTTCGTCACAATCGAAGCGTTTTTACGTAAGTTATGACACATAAGGGCAATGGAATGGATCCTGCTTCTGTGTCCTGAGCTTTGACTCCATTTCGTCCCATTTTCAACAGGGTTCGTCGCCAGGGTGCCTCTTTACCGCATACTAAATTTTCATCGAAATCGAACCATTGTTACGCAAGTTATGACGCATAAGGACAATATAATGGAATGGATCCCTCTCCTACGTTCTGACCTTTGACCCCATTTCGCCCATTTTCAACAGGATTCGTCCCCAGGTGGTCCCCTACCGCATACTAAAATTTCATCGAAACAGAACCATTTTTACGCAAGTTATGACGCATAAGGGAAATGGACTGAATACCACTCCTATGTCCCGACCTTTGACCCTATTTCGCCCATTCCCAGCAAAAACAGTCTTGCTGGCCCAGCACTATGTTGCCGCTGCCAAACCGTCAATAAAATGTCCGGGCGGCCAACAGAAGGGCCAGCAGTTGGCACCCCATCAGTTGTCATATGCCAGAACAGGGCCATCAGTTGTCCATCACAGGCAGTAGCTGCCACAAGTGGCTCTTCAGCGGCCCTGCAAGCACGTGACAGAAATGATGGCTAGCCTAATGTGTTCCGCTAGTTTGCCGGTAGTGGCAGCCGGCAACCACGTGACGTAACTGGTGGCTTACGATTTTTTTCTACCCTTTACGAAACTTAACAGATCTGAAAAACACGCCTGCATGAATCTGAGTGGATACGAACCAGGGCCGTTTGCGTGGGAGCTGAGCTCTCTACTTGAAGCTGTCTATTTCGAGCGGAATATGTAATCGAATGGTTCCTTCCCTCTTTCATTTTACAATATTGCGAGGTATTTTTCATAAAAGTCAGTTTCATATAAATCATAAATTTATTTTTTCAACGTAACGATAGTTTTTTTTATTACGTTAAGGGAACTTCAATCATTTTCAAGGAGTGTACATACTTAAAGTCGCTTTCCAAAGTTTTGAACTGTCCTTGTCGCCTTGAAAGGAGATTGTTGAATTAATATATATTTACCCGGGTTCATGTCACATTCTGTTACATTTTTAACGTTGTATCTTTCCTTTCCGTTGTCCGAAGCTACATTTGTTTTAAAGAAGAAAGATATTTTATTTTACTTCTCGTTATTTTTTGTGTATTACCCCTAGGATGAGTACATTATATCCGCATAGCGTTGCTTTTTTTTCTTTCAAATAATTAATAAATTTTGTACGCGTATAATTCTTTTTTTTTCAACAAACGTTTTTTTAATGGTTTTCCAGGACGGGTATATTTCACAGCTTTAATCTAGTATTTCATGGCTTAATCTGATAACTTCGTCGACGTGGAATTTCATTAGGAAATTAATTCACCTCTCTACATATGGATTTTTTTTTCTAAACATCCACTAAAATAACACGATGGTGATAGCGTCATCTTCAACTAACTGGTGCCGCCCCGGTGGCGCAGTGGTCTAAGCGATGGCCTCTGATCATTCGTCCGAACGGGGTCCGGGTTCGAATCCCGGTGAGGCATGGATGTTGTGTTTGTCTTACGGCACTGGCTCTCTCCCTTCCCTGGAACCAGTGACCCTAAATTAGGGACGGGCGACTGCTTATAGCCCATTGAGTTGCTCACAGTGGTCGTTAAACCTCCAATCAAAAAAAAAAAAAAAAAAAAAAAAACTAACTGGTACCATGAGAGATACTGCAAGTGCTGCTTCTGCGCATGCGCAGTTCCGTTGCTTTCACCGGCTGTTGGGGTTGCATTGGTTGCCAGCAACGGGCCAATAGTGGCACTTGCTTGGAGGCCCACATTTCACGGCGATGCTGCAGGGCCATCAATGGCTCGCCAACTGATAGCGCTGCCACCAACGGACCGCTACCGGGCCGTGAGCGGCAGATTTCAGCCAGCAGTGACCCATCACTGCCAGCTGGTGGCCAGCAGTTTCCCAGCCCTTGTGTTTTTGCTGGGTTTTCAATAGGGCTCGTCCCCAGGTGGTCCCCTACCACATACTAAAATTTCATCGAAATCGACCAATTTTTACGCGAGTTATCGTGCGGACAGACAAAGCTCGAGCATATATGCTTCTTCAACCTACGGTTGCGAAACGTGAAAAAACGAAGAAGCGAATTCGCTTGTTGATCATGAATGGCGACGGAACAAGTAGAAGCAAGGAAGAGAGTATGGGGTCACAGCGATGAAATGACAAGGGTTTAAAGCCTTTCCCAATGTTATCTGCTGGCGGCCGCATGAAGATACGTTTCGACCAGGGATTTGCTGCAACAAGTTAGTAAAATCATGCAATGCATTGATTATGATACGCTTTCCAACATACCAGAAATCATTACTCAAGTTATCACTCAAGTTATGAGGATAATAGCTGTGCAATAAATCTCGGTCCTGTGCCCTGACCTTTGATCCCAATTCTATGATATTCAACAGAACCGGTTCAGTATACCTCCGAAATAACATGATAAAGTTTTGTCGCAATCGAAGCATTTTTACGTAAGTTATGATGCATAAGGGCTATGGAATAGATCCCGCTCCTGTGTCCTAACTTTGGACCCCATTTCGCCCATTCTCAACAGGATTTGTCCCCAGGTAGGCCTCTACAACATATTGACATTTCATCCAAATCGAAGCATTTTTACGTAAGTTATGACGCATAATGGCGATGGAAGTGATTCCGCTCCTATGTCCTGACCTTTGACCCCATTTCGCCCATTTTCAATAGGGTTTGTACCCAGGTAGCCCCTACCACATACTAAATTTTCATCGAAATCGAACCTTTTTTGCGTTAGTTATGACGCATAAGAGCAGTGGAATGGATCCCGCTCCTGTGTCCAGACCTTTGACCCCATTCCGTTCAATTTCAATAGGGTTCTTTCCCAGGTGTTCCCCTATACCACATACTAGAATTTCATCTACATCGAACGATTTTTACACGCGTTACCGTGCGGACGGACATTCGCACACAGCGCGTTACGTAATGAGGCAGATGGGAATCGCTACCATTTGCTCGCAAGAGTGTGACGTCATAAAACTTTCATAGGATACACACAACGCGTGACGTAATGAGACAGACGGTGTGACCGCGCGCCAACATCTCAATTGCGAGAGTGTGACGTCATACGATTTCTAAGCATGGGTGATATTAATGGGACGACGCCATGACACTAAAAACGCGGTAATTCGGGGTGGTTATTTAACCCACTGAACGGATTTTCCTAAAGTCGATATCAAGTTAAATCGATTTCTAGTACCAGAAAACGGTAGGTTAGCGACTTTCATCAAAATCCTTAGAGGCGTTTTCAAAATAAAATTTACATACATACAAGAATTGCTCCTTTAATAGTATGGGATAAGGGTGATGGAATGGATCCGAATCCTATGTCCTGATCTTTGACCCCATTTCGTCCATTTTCAATAGGGTTCGTCCCGAGGTGGTCCCCTACCACATACGAAAATTTCATCGAAATCGAACTATTTTTACTCACATTATGACGCATAAGAGCAATGGAATGGATCCCGCTCCTATGTCGTGACCTTTGACCCCACTTCACTCATTTTCATTAGGGTTTGTCCCCAGGTGGTCCCCTACCACATACTAAAATTTCATCGAAATCGAACCATTTTTACGCGAGTTATCGTGCGGACAGACAGACTGACAAAGCTGGAGCAGCATTAACATTTAACCTGAATGTCAGGTTCTCGTAATTTGCGCAGATTGCAATGAGATATTGTTACGTTTATGTAAAACGTGATGAAATAATGTTCGGCGATAGTTTAGTAAAATATATTGTTCAGTAAGAACGTCATAAACTAGTGTTGCGTCACTTCATGAGGCAACATTAGAAAATCAGATATCAACAATGATTTTGACTACTTTCGTCGCCCATTTTCATTACGTCGAAATTTTTTACTTGGGAGGTACTTTACTGGTGTCGAGAAAGATGCATATCATCAAACATGGCACTGACTTATACGAATAACAACTTCAGAATAAAAACAAGAAAGGTGACACCGAATTTTCGGTGTAATGAGCATGTCTTTTGAATCCGTTCTGACGCGAAGTAAATTTATCAAAGCTATTCAAAGTCAATGAAACCGGTATGGAAAACAGTAGTATCTGACCGAAAAAAGACGTTTTTCGATCGGGGTTTTAATCCCGCAGATATTTCTGTAAACGGAATCGTGAACTTACACCCTCTGGTTACAGATTTGTGCGTCGTTAAGAAAAAATTTGAAATTATATGAGAAACATCTCGCAGCGAGACGCTCTCCAACAAAGAAAGAACTTTTCGAATCGTAGTCTTAAAAGCAGCGATATCGACGGGTAAAAAAGATCAAAGTTTTTCCTCCGGCCCTTGGAGGAAAAACTATGCATTTTTTAAAAAAGAAAGTATTCTGAAAAGGTTTTCTGAGGTGAGCGGTATGGATCCACAAAAGATGTTTTTCAGTAGAGTTTTCATAGGCTTAGATTTTGCTGCAAAAACATCAGAAGCAAAAATTAACACTTATGCCCCTCGTGGCGAAACCAATCTTTACCAATTATTAGAATTTATATGAAAAACATTTTCCATCAGGAACTGCATGCGATACAGAAAAAACATTTCAAATAGGAGTTTTGGAAGCAGAAATATCGGGGAAAACGCAATTTACCTTAACGCACCCTAGCGGAAGATCTATGATTTACTTGAAAATTTTTGAAATTATATGAAAAGCATTTCGCACCAGAAACGCTGTCGAACAAAGAAAGAATTTTTCAAATCGGACTCTTAGAAGTAAAGATATTGACCAAAATAATATATAAATTTACGCCTCTGTCGTAGAAACCATGCATTATTTTAAGAAGAAAATATTCCGAAAAGGTTTATCGACGTGAGTAGTATCGGTCCACAAAAGAATTCTTTCAGTCGAGGTTTTAGAAGCTCGGATTTTGCTGTAAATATGTCAGAAGCAGAAATTAACACTTACGCCCCCTTGCGGCCAAGTCGTTCTTTACCAAAAATTAGAAATATATGCAAAATATTTCCTATTAGGAGCTATACCCGCTGGAGAAAAATGTTTTCCAATCGGACTTTTAGAATTAGAGATATCCGGGAAAACGCAATTTAATTTTACGCCCCCTAGCGGAACATCTCTGGTTAACTTGAAAAAGTGACTATACCTAAAAAACTCTTCGACATAAATGGAATCGAGAGGTAAAATATTTTTTTCAATCGGATGTTTAGAAGCAAATATATAGAATAAAATGTATTTTGAATTCGATATTATCTGCATTTACGCCCTCTAGCGGCGAAAGTGTGCATCCTAAAAAAAAAAAGAGAAAAGAAACATCATTTGCACAGTTTATGCTTCCAAATGCAAAAGAATTTTTCAAATTGGACTAATATTTACCGAGATACGGTGTCCGCAGGCGGACGGACGGACAAACCGATTTCATAGGCACCTTCTTTTATATAAAAGTCGTGCTAATGAATACTGTATACTTGACTGATTTCGGTAAATCAACGGATTCATATGCAACAAATGAAATCAATTAAATATTTTATTCGCATTTGATAGACGTAAACTAAATTTTCTTTTGATGCCAAATTTCGCCACTGATAGAGCATTTAATTCCATTTTGCCAATAGCTTTCTCGTTATTGCCTTTGGCCGTGTTATCACTTTATCATTACACTTAATTTTCAGGAAGGAAATGCAATGTGTGTACATTGCTGCTAAAAATTGGGTCTTCGTTGTTTTTGTCTCCCTAAAACCTAGGGCACTATGCGAACTTCAAAGAACAACGCAATTTGTTAAGCGCCCTTTTTTCTTTGGTGTTCAAGAGTGATCAATTCCCTTAATAAAATTTATTCCATCGTTCATGAGGCCAACATTATAAAAACAAAGATTGTACCTTTCAGGAAGTTAATTACGTTCCTTGATCCTATTACGCTAATTAGGAAACACCAAATGAAGTCTCTATATCTTATTACTCCGTGATGGGAGAAAACCCTCCTAGGGAAGTCTCCAGATAAGCGTGGTACATTTTTGACTTGAAACAAATACATTCTCTCTTTAATGAGTTTTCGAAGAAATCAGTCGCAAAGAACTCACAATAAATAAGACGTCACTTAACGCCAAGAACTTTTCAAAGTAAAATACACGAGGCGATTGTGAGTGTTAAAACACATTCCCATTGGAAATTTTACTAATTAAGAGCTTTTGAATAGCGCCTGATGAAATTAAAGCCATTTTGTTTATGTTCTCTTCGTGGATCTTCAGTTTTATCGTAGATATTATCAGCTGTATCGTTTAACAGGTCTCTTGAAGCAATAGGACGTAGTAAAATAGTGTTGATATGATTCAAAGACGTTTGGACATTAACATTAGAAATTACACTAGCCAACAAATTTTATTCTTTTCTCTACTGACTAAGATCTGACACTTGTTTTTAACTAATTTTGGTACGCTGATTTCAACTATGACACTCATTTTTTTTTATCACGTGAAAATTTTGAACTATCTCATTCTGTGTTTATCGCTATGATCTTGCAAGACTGAAACATTTCATCACACAATTTACACGGGATTTTGCTGATAAAAATCTGAAAAACATAAGTAATGCACCACTTGATCCTTATGTTAGGAAAATTGTTGTCATTCAAATAATTTGCATAACTAGTGAAATAATTGAGATCATTATTATTGTTAAAAACTATTTTTTAAAGCAAGAGATATATCACTCTTCCTATTGGATCAAAACTTCTGTGGCTGTCAGGAAAGCAGTCAAACATTTGTTTAATACACTCACTGACAATGAAATTTGCGCACCTAGAAGAAAACATGTTACAACCACGAAACTTTGTAAATAGCTAGAGTCTGTGCAGGTATGCAAATGACCCATGTTTGGTGCGAGTGCGCATGACGGAACACCATGTGGTGGCGCTCCAAACACGAGCCGGTAGCCTTATAAACCGGCGTGTAGTCGATGCCCCATGAAAGCGAATAGCACCGGCCGACGCAAGCAAGCTTACAGAGCGACAAGAATACCGGGTAGACGCCAGAGACGTTAATTTACGCAGCTTACGGACTTTGAGAGAGGCCGGATCATCGGGCTGAAAACCGGAAGGTGGTCAGCGCCCCGTATAGCCCGTCACGTGGATCGTCCTGACTATACCGTCCGACTGTGTTGGGAGCAGTGGACACGTGACGGCAGTGCCACACGGTGGAGCGGCTCCGAACGGACCAGAAGGACCACCGGTACAGAGGATCGACGGATCGGTCGCCAGGCTCGAACGGATCCCACGGGAACCCGGTCCACTATACAGGCAGATGTAGCGGCTCCTGTGTGCACACTAACTATTTCCCGACGCCTCGCGGAAGCAAATCAGCGATCCCAGCGCCCCTTACGTGTGCTGTCATTAACACCGGAATATCGCCGACTCCATGTGCAGTGGTGTCAGGCCAGAGCGACGTGGAACGCCACAGACTGGCGACGTGTGGTGTTTAGCGATGAGTGCCGCTTTGTTTTGAAGACAGATGATCATGTTGTCCGAGCTTGGAGGTACCCGGGTCAACAACACAATCCCAGCCTTGCTATGAAGCGCCATACCTCCTCCACTGCAGGCATTATGATCTGGGGAACCATTGCCTACGACAGCCGATCAGCTATAGTACTGGTACGTGGATCATTGACAGGCCAGCGGTATGTGAATGAGATCCTACGGCCCCATGTGCTCCATTCCTGGCCGGGATTCTAGGTGCGCTATACCAGCAGGATAATGCCCGTCCGCACACGGCTCGAATTGCCCAGGACTGCCTACGTCATGCCCAGACATTTCCATGACCTGCCCGCTCCCCGAACATGTCCCCTATCGAGCATGTGTGGAACCAGTTGAAACGCCGGCTGCCGTCGTACCGCACTGTCCGGGATTTGGAGCACACCGTCCAACACGTGTGGGCCAGTCTGCCGCAGGACAACATGAGGCGTCTGTTCGCCTCCATGACGGACCGTATTGCAGCATGTATCACAGCACGAGGCGGTGCGACGCGCTATTGAAGATGACCGGACTGCGTGCCACAGATCCCTCTGTAATTGTCCTGCATCTCTGTTTTTACCATCATGTGTATCATTCATCTGTATCGTTCATCCATAAAATTTCAGTTCAATCTGATGCTTCCTTCTTGGTGCTCAAATTGTCCGTGAGTGCAGTTAGAATAGCTTCATGATTGTTATTGTGTGACTAGTGGCCCGACACCCAGCTAGATACCCGCCAATAGAGAGCGTACCTCCTTTACGCAAACTCTTCCCTCTTTTGCCGCTCTCAGCACTACGCCCAAGTCATTGTGGGTGGTTCTGGGAGCGGGTATTATAATAATATGTTTTTAAAAATAATCTGCTAACCGATTATACAATTCGTCCCATATATATATATGGAAACATAATTTTTTAAACGAAATCAGTTCCATGCAGAAAATAACTAAGACTTCTAGTGAAACATTATGTATTATGACCAGCAACATAATAAACACATGTCAAACGCTGTTGACAACATATACTTAACATAATATTCTAGCTTTATGAAATCAAACTATGTAACATTGTCCCAGAATTATATGGAAACAAAAAAGCCAGAAAAATATTTAAATGACAAACACAATTAATAATTAATGGACTTTCCCCTACGCGCAATAAGACGAAATATGCGTTCTGGCATACTGTATATTAAATTATGCATAACTGTACCGTCAATATTATACCAACTGCTCAGAATTTCGGTTTCCAGAACTTTAACGCTTGAAAATTGCTGGGGATTGGCCTAAATACTTCGAACCAAAATTCCTCAAAGATTTTCAGTTGGGTTGGGATCCGGGCTGCAAGCTGGCCACGGCAGTAATTTGACATTGTTCGCTCTCAGCCAGGCCATCATAGAGGTTGCTCTGTGAATGCTCGCATTGTCCTGTTGGAAAACCCAATCAGGGCCACCTGTTTCAGCAGCAGCTGGGAGCAAACTGTATTTTTATAGTTCTTGGTATGTTACGGCAGTTTGACGTCCTGACAAAACGCAGATATTACCTTACCCATTAAATCCATTAAATCCTCCTCCTTATTGTCGGCTGAATATTTGGCGTTTTTCCGTTCTCATGTCATGCCAATAATATTTCGTACCTTCTGGGCCATCTAAATTAAATTTCTTTTCATCACTAAATAATACTTGGAGCCATTCGTCCTTCGATGGCATATGGTCTTTGGCCCAGTTTAATCGAGCTTGTATGTGCTGTGCAGTTGAAGGCGGTTTCTTTAACATTCTTGTATATTTCACGAGGGGTGTCTGCTGCAATACTCTGTGAACCGTACTTTTCGACATTTTCATGTTGACTTTTATTCTGTACAGACAGATTATCATGCACAGCGAGCTTCCGAATATGTCGTTTCATTCGAGGCGAAACATTTCTATGCCGTCCAGTTAGTTTTTGAGCTGGATATTTCTTGCTATCACTTAAAACGCTATCAATAGAAGATTTGCATCGTTTTAATTTGTTTGAAATCGCACTTACATTCATTCCTTGATCGTGCAACTCCCGAACGTGAATTATCTCCTCCGCTGACAGCTCTTTCCCACGCAGCATTGTTAAAACTGAATCAGCCTCATCACGTTTACCCACTAGTTATCTTGCTCTGGAGCCAGGCTAATTTGCATAGCAATGTGTGTTAGTGTTTTTTTTTTAATTGAAGGTTTAACGACCACCGTAAGCAACTCAGTGGGCTATAAGCAGTCTCCCGTCTCTAATTTAGGGACCCCCTGGTTCCAGGGAAGGGAAAGAGCCAGTGCCGTAAGACAAACACAGCATCCATGCCTCACCGGGAATCGAACCCGGACCCATCTCGGACGACTGGTCATAAGCCATCTCTTAGACCACTGCGCCACCAGGGCGGCTGTTAGTGTTCTCGCGTTTGTGTGAAATTCCATATAATTGTGGGACAGTTTCAGTACACTTTTTTTTTTTATTGGAGGTTTAACGACCACCGTGAGCAACTCAATGGGCTATAAGCAGTCGCCCGTCCCTAATTTAGGGTCACTGGTTCCAGGGAAGGGAGAGAGCCAGTGCCGTAAGACAAACACAACATCCATGCCTGGCCGGGATTCGAACCCGTACCCCTTACGGACGATGATCAGAGGCCAGCGCCTTAGACCACTGCACCACCGGGGCGGCTTCAGTACACTACATGTTTAAAACGTTTTATACATATCCAAAATTATTACTTTCTCATCCGCAAAATATGTCTGCAAAGAATATGTGGTTTATTTTCACCACTGTGTTAATGGGTTGCGTACATTTTCACTACCATACACTTATTCTGTTTTTACACCGTTCCATATAATTGTGGGCCGGATTGAATTTTAAAACACACTATAATACCATTCTTAATCGATAAATTTGTTTTCCACATAAACCATTAGCACAAAATACCTTCTTTTTGCCAATTTTTAGACATTCAAAGTTCTTTAGAGCAAAAACTTGACGTGATAGGCAAAAACCAATATGATTTTTTGTTTCAGCACATAAAAATACGTTAAAACCAAGTCTCAGGTGTAAGTCAGCAAAAATGGTGTTGTGTTGAGTTATATATGTTTCAAAACAAGTGAAATTCAGTATTCATACAGAAGGGCACAGGACAGGGTTATTACAAATAAAATAGAGTATTTCAGCATTTTAGAAAACCAAAACAATGTAAGATATTGACATCCACGATACACCGTTCAATCACATATAGTAACGATTTCATTCATTATATAGATGGCGTCACTAAAAGATTGTAGGTTTTCATCGTCGCGTGCCCAGTCAGGCAAGATGGCCGCAAATGCTTTGGAGAAGGCTTTCTGTGTGCTTGAATTATGAAAAACGAATTCTGTTATTGTTGTGCAACGGCATTTTTGAGCACGTTTCAAGATCCATCTACTACTGGCACAAGAAATTTGAAACAACAGGATGTGTACACTGAAGAGCAATTGAATTAGAGACAGATGGCGTTATGCAAATGTGGCGCTGTAGGCGGCCCTGTAAACGGAAACGACATGATGTATGAAGCGACCAGACAATATAAGGAGTGATGCGACGGGAATCAGTAAGAGTCGGACACAGTATGGGTAAGACGAAGGATCTCAGCGCACTTGATCGTGGGCAAATTGTCGGGGCCCGACGAATGGGTCACTCCATCTCGGAAGTCGTGCAGACACTGGGCCTTTCACAAGCCACTGTGTCACGGGTGCACCGTGAGTACATCGAATCCGGTAAAACCATCCCTGCAAGGGCCAACTGCCGTGGACAATAGCGTGTGGATGAGCGGGGTCATCGTCGGCTAGCTCGCATTGTAACAGCGGCTAGACGGTCCACAGTGCAAGAAATCACTCGGCAATTTAACGCTGGTGCACAAAAACGTGTAAGCAGCTACACCATCCAGAACCATCTCCTCGCTATGGAGTACAGAAGCCATTCTCCCACGAGGGTACTGCTGCTGACCGCACATCGCAGGGTGCAGAGATTAGAATGGGCGCGGGAACATCGCCACTGGACCCTAGACATGTGGAAAAATGTTGCCTAGACTGATGAGTCGATATTAACGTTGGTACATGCGGATGGCAGGATACGAGTACGGCGCAAACCACATGAAGCGATGGATCCTTCTTGCCAGCAGGGTGCTCTTCAAGCTGATGGGGTGGCATTCTCGTCTGGGGACTGTTTACGTGGACTGAAATGGGACCCCTGGTATGTGTGACATCGTACCTCACAGGTAAACGTTACCGAGATAGACCATTTGCTACCGTTTGTGCATCTTCAACATCCCACTGGGGACCTCATCCTGCAAGAAGACAATGCGCCGTGCCATCGCTCCCGAATTGTATCCGAATAGTTGGATGAACACTCCACCGACGTGACCGCGCATCTTTGGCCAGCTAATTCACCTGACCTCAATCCCATCGAGAACATCTGGGATGCCATCGAGAGAGATGTTCGAGGGTCTGACATAATAAAATTTTCGTGAACTGTGGGAGCTTGTTCAGGGGTCGTGGATCCGTATGGCTTCCCAACGCTTCCGGTGTCTTGTGGAGTCCATGCCGAGATGAATCGCCGCCGTCATCAGGGCGAAAAGTGGTGCTGCACGTTACTAGACAGGTATCTCTAATTCAATTGCTCTTTAGTGTATGTCGAGGTAAATATCCAGGGAGGTGACCACGTGTGTCTGATGAACAAGTGGAGCGTATGTTGTGGAGAAGGCGTCTGTGCTTGAATTAAGCGAAACGAATTCAGTTACTGTTATGCAACGGCATATGATTCAAGAAATCACCGCGTAATAGACATTCCATCTACGACTGGCACAAGAATTTGGAAACAACAGGATATCTGTGAAAAGGTAAAAGTCCAGGCTGACACCGTGTGTCTGATGAACAAGTGGAGCCTGTGCGTGACATTTCTCAGCGCAGACTAAGACAATCCACAACGATGGTGGGTCGAGAGTGACAAATTCCACAACCGACTGTTTGAAAATTTTTGACGAAGTCGCTGAAATGACTCGCCCCAAACTGCACTTATTGTAAACTATAAGTGCCGAAGACACGAAACGTAGGAGCTTTTTGAAGATGGCTTTAGCGAGCGTCTAATTTTCAGCGACGAATCGACATTCCCTATAAGTGAGAAAGTTAACATAGCATTCACATATGGGAGGCTGAAAAACCCAGAGCAAAAGTGGAGCATGTGCGGGATCTCCAAAGATTAATGTGTTCAGAACATTTCCGTTTTCACGGAATATAGCACAGAACACTATGCTATATATATATAAAAAAAAATACATGACCCCTTTTTTACGCTTTCCAACCGTAGGTTGAAGAAGCGTATATGCTCCAGCTTGGTCCGTCTGTCTGTCCGTCCACATGATAACTCGCGTAAAAATGATTCGATTTCGACGAATTTTAGTATGTGGTAGGGGATCCATTGCAGCACCCTTATGCTTTATAACTTACGTAAAAATGCTTCGATTGAGCCAAAACTTTACCATGTTGTTCTGTTGAATATCATCAAAATGGGGTCAAAGGTCGGGACATAGTAGTGAGATTTATTCTACAGCCATTATCCTCATAACTTGAGTAATAACTTGAGTAATGATTTCTGGTATGTAGGAAAGCGTATCATAATCAATGCATTGCATGATTTTACTAACTTGTTTTTTCAAAGTAAAGGGAAGCTCTTACTTCGATATGCTAATTATTTGGTTAATGCCTCAACTTCTCGAAGACGTGACTTTCTCACATAGCGGCAGTATTGTTTAATAAGGCTTGATGATCAGCTCCAGATGGAAAAAGAACAAATTTAACCCTTTAACAACTATGACCCTAAAATCTTGTATCACTTTAAATACCATAACGCTCGAAACTGTCTGTTGGTTCACTTCTGTGCTTAATAACAGCAATGGTGACTGACGATAACTCCTGCAGATCCCTCATAGGTTGTGCAGATTTAAAGAACAGGTAAGGGTAGAAAATCTGATTCACTTTAGATCGATGTTTCGGGCGGTTATGGTCGTTTGTGTGTGCGGGCGTTTTAGGCGTTATGGTCGTTTGTGTGTGCGGGCGTTTTAGGCGTTATGGTCGTTCAAGGGTTAACGAAAAGAAAGAAAGGGAACTGCAGAAGTCGCTTCAAAGCTCAACCAAAGTGGTGTTGCTATAGCGTTCAGCATTACGTTACATTCCGTTTTCTCCGGGAGAACATGTGATAGGAGGAGCCGATTTGCAACGAAGAACATACAGGGGCTAGACAAAATCATGTGAACACCATGATTATAGACTTAATGCTATTTGTGTAGACTACAATGAAGAAAACAAACGTTGTGATGATCTCGTATATCTTTTCTTTGTATATATTCTCTAAGTCGTATGGCAGTGTAGTACAAGCTGTGTTCAGCAGAGATTTGTTCGAGCGGTCTGTGACGTATATTCTAAATTAACTTTCCTTTTTAGTTTCTTTCCCTATGTAAATCTTGAGTTTATTCTGTTATTCTTCACTCTTAACGTGATATCTTTCTCTCAAACGAATACGTTTGGCAACACAATTGAGGTTGAATGAACGTGACGTATGCCTGAGTTTTGATAAGAACAAGAGATAAAAACGACGACTAATCATTTGCTTGAGCGCGTTGGGTTGTAAACTGATTATTGAAAGGAGCGTTGTGAATAGAGCGTTGTGAATAGAGCGTTGTGAATAGAGCGTTGTGTTAAAGAGTTGTGTGGTGTGTGGAGAGTTTAGTGCAATATGCTATGCTACGATGTGTTTGCTACATCCTGAATAAAGCATCTTTTCCCGTAAGTTTGACTTCTGTTGTTTACATGTTTCGTCTGGCCGTTAAGGTTTTCTTTCATTTAGGAACTATTTCTTAGTATGATGATGTTTTAAAATAACGTAGAAGTAAAACAAGACTTCTACGTCATAGGTCAGTGAAGTGGGTGACCTGTCAGATTAGAAATCGTGGGAGCACGTTTAGCAGGAGTGTCTGTAACCATTACAGCGAAATTGTTTGCTGTTTCGAAAGCAACTGTCTCCACGGTTATGGCTGCGTACACAAAGCATGGTAAGACTTCATCGGCGAACTTGAATAGTGGGCGAAAACCGAAATTGAATAAGAGGGACTGTCGACCATTAATAAGGATTATTCCCAAACAAATTTGAACTACCCATCATTACCCTACGTGATCGTGTTACTGCCATCGAGTACTTGGACATTCTAGGTAATTAGGGACATCTTATTGTCCAAATGTTATTTCGCAACAATGATGCCATTTCTTAAGATAATAATGCGCCCATACACACAGCCAAAACAGTTCAGTCTTGGCTTGAGAAGCACCAAGATGAACTTCAACATCTGTCATGGCCAACTGAATCCCCTGTCTTGAATATCATCAAACCACTGTGGGCAATTTTGGAGATCAGAGTGGGAAGCAGGTCCCTCCTCTAACATCTTTGAAACAATTACCTGATGTTCTGATTGACGAACGGTAAAACATTCCACTGGAGACTGTTGAAAAACTGTATGAATCTATTCCAAGAAGGTTGGAAGCTGTGTTAAAGGCAAATGTTGGTACAACACCTTATTAATAAAGACATGTCGCCTATTTCCCAGGTGTTCACATCATTTTGTCCAATCATTGTATGTTCCGAATACATTACCTCATTCCCTCAGTTTTGTTTCTGGCTCTCATTGAAAAAGATTTATATCCTTAACTATTTAGCAGGGGTACCCGGCATTTCCCAGGTAAATATTCGTGGAATCACCAAGTTCAGCGGGTGAAATTTTATGAATAAAAATATATTCCTGTAAATTTCCAGTAAATTTATTTTAATTCGTTTAGGTTATTGCTTTTTGGTGAATAATATTTTTGGTTTTTTCATTGGGAGCAAAAATGTAGAGATTTTTAGGATTGCCAACCCTTGAGCAGGAGACATAGAGTTGTCCTTGTAAAAAGCAGGGTTCCTCCAAATCAATACCAGCCACTGCCAATGACTGGCCTTGCGCTTTGTTGATGGGCATGCAAAGGCCAGACGAATCGGCAATTACAGACGCTTGAAGTCAAACGGCACACCTGTGGGAATCAGTGGTTAGAGTACCATGAGATAGTATACCGAATTTGGTGGTTCTAAATTGAAAGCTGTAGAACTTCTTACGTAAGTTTTGTATGGGCGGCCCCTTGACCCCCATACACCTTCCAAAAACTGTTTACGGTCTAAGTCAGAGCATCATGAGATAAAATACCAAATTTGGTGGTTGTAAATTGAAAACTGTAGAACTTTTTACGAAACGTTTGTAATGGAGGCCCTTTGACCCCCGGGTTCCGAGTTCCGACCCCTTCCCAAAACCGTCTACGGTCTAAGTCAGAGTACCATGAGATAGTATACCAAATTTGGTGGTTCTAAATTGAAAACTGTAGAAACTTTAACTAAAATAACGAAAATTTTGTATGGGGCCCTCTCGAGCTCCGATCCCTTCCAAAACCCTTCTACGGTCTAAGTTAGATTACCATGAGATACTATACCAAATTTGGTGGTTCTAAGTTGAAAGCTGTGGATTTGTACAGCGGACAAACAAAAAACATAAAAACAAACGAATATACAAACTTTCACTTTTATATATATAGACTGCAAAATAGCAGAGAAGAATAGCTTATTTTCAAGAGAAAAGGTGTTCTTTTTCAACCACTCTATTTGGCGGACACCTGTCAAGACGGTCATTTTTACACTGGACCGTGGATGACCCGGCTGCATAGTTTCACTGTACATACAGTATACTATATTATCAACAGTATTCGGACACTACCAAATATTTGCATAAGTGCAAAGAACGCTTACACAACAAGGTGCGCTGTGAGTGGGGAGGTACGTATATAAAGCTAAGATGTCCTGTCGTTTTATCTGTAACTTCGAAGCGGATATCCAGCGTGGAAGTGAACTTTCCGAGTTCTTACTAGGCTGCTCATAGGACGTCATTTGAGTAATGTTTCCATATGGAGTATTGCAGCTTAACTACACATACCAAAATCGACTGTAAGTGATGTCGCGAAGAGATGGAAGCAGGACGGTGCAGCTACATACACAAGCGTTCAGGAAGACCGCACAAACTGTAGGAACGTTACAGAAGAGTCATGGTAAGAAACGTTTAGAAATCGCGTTCTTCCTCTGCCGTTTCCATCGTTACTGAAGTAGGAAATGCATTAATGGCTCAGTTAGTACCATACTATCCGCAGAGAGTTGTGCATGGTGGTTATTATGGAAGAGCAGCGGTACACAAACCACACATCACTACCGTGCATGCGAAGCGCCGTTTGGAGTGGTGTGTGTCCAGTCGTTCATTGACTGTGGGCGACTGGAAAGCTGTTCTTTGGAGCGATGAGTTACGCTTCTCACTCTTCCAATCTGATGTATTTGGCGACAGGCCGGCGAACGATTTTAGTCACACTGTGTTCTTCCAACTGTTAAGTCCGGCGGAGGCTCCATCATGGTATAGAGTTGCTTTCAGTGGATGGGACTTAGCCCCTTGGTTATTATGTCACAAATCATGAACTCTGAAGTGTACCTCTACGTTCTGGATGATTCTGCCTTACCAACAATGTGGCAGTGTTATGGAAATGACCGTTGTCTCTTCCAACACGATCGAGCTCCCTGCCACACTGCACGGCGTGTGCAGGACTGGTTTCTTAAAAATGAGGTGGAATTGTTAGAATGGCCTGCTCAGAGTCCTAATTTTAGTCCCATAGAACACCTCTGGGATGAACTGGAGCTACGGATACGAAATCGACCACAACGACCGTCTTCGCTCTCCACTCTGGACACAGCTTTGCAAGAAGAATGGCGAGCCATTCCTATCGAGACCTGAAAATTGGTTGATAGTATGCCTCGACGTGATGCAGTTGTTATACAAGCAAAAGGTGGGCCGACTAACTACAAATTGTGAGTATAAAGCCATTTGTCCCAAAACACTGTGGTGTCTGAATCTTTTGATAATATGGTGTATTTATATACTTGCACATTTTTGCAGGTGTATATCGAGCGCTTAGATATGTCGTAGAAAGACACTCCCTTCTTCCACCAATACCCAGAAAAAAGAACGCAGTGGACCTCGTGATCCCCAGAAGAAAAGCAGTAGACCTCGTGATCACCAGAAAAAAAAACAGTGGACCTATGTTTTTTTATTCGTATATACCAAGAAAGAATTGCGCTATTCAAATGAAATTTATATCACAGATTTTGCAGAGCTACACATGATTTGTTTTCGCTTCAAAACTCAGTATCGTGTGAAGCCACGTCGAACCACAATAACAACTTCTACACGGTGTGGTACTGAATCGACGAGAATTTTGATATCGTCCTAGAAGCTTGCAAAGCTGCTTCTTTGCGAGACCAGATTCATTTGTGGTGAGTGGCGGAGGCGCTTGATGGGCCAGTCGCTTAGCTACCATGTCTCAGGCATGTTCAATCGGGAAGAAGCGGTATCTACCGTGTGTGGAAGAGGTCTTGGACATTCTTTGCATTGTTTTGCCGAAATATAGTACAACTATGAAGGAAGGGTATCACCGCTGCCTCTAAAACATCCTTCATTTATCGGTGGCTGTTGAGGATTCCCTCATTTCGCATCAGGCAGGATCGCGAAATGAACACAACGAGGCCCCAAACCAGGACGCCTGGCGTCATGGTTTGGGGCCTCATTGGGTTCTTTTTCCAGCGTCATACCGGCCCAACTTGTCAGAAAATATGACCTGTGCTGAATGGCCACAGGTAATATTTTCTGACGAGCTGGGCCGGTATGACGCTGCAAGATGCCGTTCACCGCGATGTCTTTGAACATGTATGCCACCATCGTGGTGCATCAAGATGAATAGTATCTCGTCAGAAAATATGACATGTGGTCAATCAGCGCGCCAATGTCTGTATTCGAGACCTCATTGCAACCTGAGCCGTTTGTGGTTTAGATTCAAAGAATTGTTCAGGAATCTTCTGCTAGCGACTGGTTCTCTGTTAAGCAGACGACGTCGAACTGTGCTGGAGAACAAAGCCTGACCTGTGAGAGTGCTCCAGTGCTGCGTTAACACCGTCAATTTTGCTGTTCGTACGGTCATTGCCGTGCGGTAGAGATATCTGTCATCCCGTGCAGTCGCGCCATTTTTGCGGTCCATTTCCCGGATTTCTGTGTCTCATTTGTCCACTGATGCCGCGTTCGCATCACTGTACTGGCTTTTCGACCCTTACGAGTGGCAAATTTGCTGTAGCAAAGTCCAGTTTCTCTCATCCCAACAAACCTTCCTCGCTCAAAGTCCGTCAGATGTTCGTAATGCGACCTTCTTCGGCGACGGGGCATAGTGAGACACTAGAAACACCCCTTCGACTCGATGTCGGCTCTTCACTGGCTGCAACATCTCGTTCGAGCCAGCTCTTTACACCCAAGAATGCCGCCCCGGTGGCGCAGTGGTCTAAGGCGTTGGCCTCTGATCATTCGTCCGTAAGGGGTCCGGGTTCGAATCCCGGTCAGGCATGGATGTTGTGTTTGTCTTACGGCACTGGCTCTCTCCCTTCCCTGGAACCAGTGACCCTAAATTAGGGACGGGCGACTGCTTATAGCCCGTTTGAGTTGCTCACGGTGGTCGTTAAACCTCCAAAAAAAAAAAAAAAAAAACACCCAAGAATGAATAGCTCAGAGGGCGCTGCTCCGAAACTGCATGCGTATTATCACTGACATTCAAATCACTCGCATGCCCCAACTTGTTGTACATATCCTGTAAGTTTCAATCGGATACCAAAAGTCCTTCATGGTGCATCAATTTTCACAAACAGTAGTGTACATCGCATTAAAAGAACATGATATATTTTGTATCACCAATTACACTGGACAACAGCCAAAATGTATCTGAGACAAAAGTAGCTATTTTTAACTAACTCAGGCATGCTGATCAGGAATATGAACTAAAAACCGCGAATTAGCTCTAGTTAGCAAGATATAAAAAGGGGCTGGTGATTGGAAATGGGTGGTCCGCACCGAAGGTTCGATATGTTGAGCGAGTGATTCCCCACAAGACGGATAACCTTGAGCACCTATTGGATGATGCAATATGTAGCAGTTATTGCAACAAAATTGCAACCACATTTCCTTGTTGCCGTTATTTGCTTTGTGGATTCTGTGAGTGTAAACATGTCGTTCAAGGTGCCACGTGAATGTATGAACAGTGCGGATAATTTTTGTTACACTTGTGGACAAATTTCAATACTTTGCTATCACAAAGGCAACCCATTACACCGATGATAAAGAAAGCTTACAGCCTTTATTTTAGTAGTTGTGAGATCGGTGACCAGGACTGGTATTGGGCTCCACACATATGTTGTTAATCCTGTGCAACGAATCTGCTCTGCTGGTTGGACCGAGAAGGATGATCGACACGTTTTGCAGTTCCAATGGGGAATACGGAACCGACAAACCATCTTAACGGCTGTTACTTTTGCAAGACTCCTCCAATTGGACATGGTTTCTAAGAAGAAAAAGCGGTCTTTTGACTGATCCGAACATTCCATCTGCTATGCGCCCACTGCCTCACGGGGAAGGACTTTCTGTTCCGGACCCAGCGGATTCTTATACTCTGGATAATGAAGAAGAAAATAAGGCCAGTGAACATCCGTCACCTGTGCAAGAATCTACATCGAGAGATTCTGGTCTCGCGCCTATTGAAGAGTCTGCACAGCCACATAAAATTACCCAGTGTGAATCGAATGATCTAGGGAAAGATCTGGAATTGGCAAAAAGTAAGGCAGAGCTCTTGGGGTCTAGACTGCAACAATGGAATATTCTAGAAGAGAATGTGCATGTGTCTGTGCTTCGTGCTCGGCTAAAATATCTGTTTCCATTTTTCAAAATGGCAGATAACCTCATTGCTTGAGTTGATATAGTGGGTCTGATGGCATCACTAAAAATCGACTACAAGCACGACGATTGGGGGTTGTTCATTGATTCGTTCAAGCTGAGCTTGAAATCTGCGCTGCTCAGTAATGGTAACGTTTTACTATCTGTTACACTCGGGTATGTAGTCCACATTAAATAAACGTGCAACAACATGAAAAAACTGTTACACAACATCAACTATGACACGTATAAGTTATAAATGGAAGATTTGTGATGACCTGAAGGTCATTACTATCTTGATGGGCTACAGCAGGGCTACACAAAGTTTCGGCTGTTTCCTCAGTCTCTGGGATAGCTGTTTCCAGGACTTTCCACTACAAGAAAAAGGATTGGTTCCGACAATCATTTGAACCAACCGGGGAAAAAGAATGTATTTAACGAACGACTTCTAGAATCCAGCAAGATCTTGCTCCCTGCTCTCCACATCGAACTTGGACTGATGAATAATTTTGTAAAGGCCATGGATCGAAAAGGGGGAGGAATTTTGCTCCTTCGTTTCCGAGTTAGTGAGCCTAAAATTAAAAAAGGTGTATTCGTCAGTCCGCAGAAACGTAAGCTCTTCCGAGATAAGCATTTTGATGATATCCCACAGATATCATATAAGGGACTAGATTGGCTGTCTATTCTGTTGAGCATACGCTTGCGCCTTGACAACCGTGGAGCCACATTGAGCGGGTCAAGATATTGGAGTGGGGCATATTAAGAAGGGTAATTTGGACTTGGTTATTGCGTAAATCGTGGTAAAAACTTGCTCGGATATAAATCGTACTCTAAGAGACGAAAATATAATTGCGCTTACTTATTTGTCTTTATTCCAATGTTAAAAGAATGTATCTGGTAAGGCATTAGTTCGCAAGATAAATGTAAAACTGGTATTGTATGCAAATACTGAAAATAAATGGAAAACATTTTTACGACTGTAATGAGGCAAATATTTAAAATAATGAAAAATCAAGCGATACATTTGAAATCAATAAATTGCTATTAAATCCAGAAAACTATTGATTTAAACCCGAAAAATAATGGCTTCCACATACTTTACATAGGAAAGTTGAAATGATGTTAGTCGTTTTCCTTGCTAGCGGTTACCTGTGCCATTCTGGTTTGTTTATAATTTTGCTCAAAAATATTAATTTTATTAAAGATTTCGATTCTTTGTTATTCACTAAGGAAATTTTCGTTTTTAACATTTTTAATTATTTATTAGGGCAAACATGCAACAAAAGGACGCATTGAATGTTAAGCATTCAGTAACAAGAAATCTCAAAATTATATTATGTCGCAACAAATAAAAAATAGTGTGATTTTTTTTCTTATACAGCACATGACAGAATGCCGTTTCTATTGAATTTAAGCCCTGGCCGAATCTGAAATACTACAATATTTTGCAAGAGCCTTGGCATTGTAGTTTGCGCTACGGAATATTATAGTTTTTTTCACTTAAATTGTATGACTTCCACCGATAAATGTGCACTAACTGCTTAGAATATTAATATAAATAACAAATCACAGTACCAAACTCATATTCCGCTGACTTAATGCAAAGTACTCTTGCTTAAATGGAGAGCGATGACCCGCTGAAAATGGCGCCTGCATTGTCACGCCTCAAGAGCTTTGTGTCCGATCTAGCTTCTTGTATATGATATTTGTGTGATATCCTCACTGGTGAGGAAAAGTGGGCTTGTAATGCTTTCCAGCAAGTGGCCACAATCTTTCTAGCAAACGATAAGGCCGACAATTGCCAGGAATTTGTAGAAACCCTCTTACAGCGCTAAGAGAGACTAGGTTTAATCGTATCGTTGAAATTACATTTTTTAGACTCTCATCTGGATTTCTTCGCGGTTAACTGTGATCCTGTTAGTGATAAGCACGATGAATGGTTTCATCAGGACATAATTACCCTCGAAGAAAGGTACCAAGGGAAATGGAATGCAGCACTACTAACAGACTATTGTTGGACCCTTGTGAATGATGCTCCAGAAACTCATTACAAGCCACAGATGAAACCACGTCACTGTGAATCATTTCTTCTATGGGGATTATGATAGGGTATGTAAAAAAATGTGTAAAAGTTGCTTTAAGACATTTCAAAAACTAGAGCTATTCTGGTGTTTGAACGGCCGTTTTCATATTCAGCAACCCAAACAACATTAAGATGATTTGGTTTAATATTAGATACACACAACAAGCCAAACAAAATTTGTTGCCCAGTGTTATTCCTCTTCGTGTACTTTACTTTATTATGCGATTATCTGAATCGCGTGGTGTACGAGTTAATTTAGATAATTGGTACTCAATGGTATTCAGTACAGAAGCTTACAAAAATAACCCCTTCTAAAAGTAAGGCAGTAGAGTACAAACTTTGAGCAAAGAGGAATATACGATTACTTAGAAATGCAGCATAGAAAAATCTCTCTATTCTAAAATAAAGTAACTGCCGCCGCTGCTGCTGCTGCTGCCTCTGTTTTAGAAATTTCGCGACACTCTTGCTTTCCTAGCTCGCAGCGCAAAGCGTATTGAACACAAAAATATGAAATTTACATCGTTTGTAGAGAATTGTTTGGAAAATACGCTGAAGTAAACCGTTTTTCGATTCTGGTGATACTTCAAGAGCTATTGTATTTCAAACTTAAGGTAAGCAAAAAGTGCTATCAAGTCGCGTTCCGGACACACTAACAGCAACAGAACCACGAAACTTTGTAGGCATGTAGTGCCATGACCGAAGTTTTGCATCTCGTCACTCTTTTTATGAATTTCGATTTATTTTACGAGAAATTAAAATTTTAAATTTCACAAAGTTCTCTATTTCGCGATGGGATCCATTTAAAAAAAACGCCGCCCCGGTAGCGCAGTGGTTTAAGCGATGGCCTCTGATCATTCGTCCGAACGGGGTCCGGGTTCGAATCCCGGTGAGGCATGGATGTTGTGTTTGTCTTACGGCACTGGCTCTCTCCCTTCCCTGGAACCAGTGACCCTAAATTAGGGACGGGCGACTGCTTATAGCCCATTGAGTTGCTCACGGTGGTCGTTAAACCTGCAATAAAAAAAAACCAAAAAAAAAAAAAAACCGGATATATGGCAAACTATGAATCACAACGCATTGCAATTTTTACAGCAGAAACTTACAACTATCATCCCTTTTTTGCAAAAAAAAAAAAATAAGAAAAAGTAATTTTCTGATTTGTAAGCTTTTTTAAAGACGCAAAGGAAAGAAACGAACGGCTTGTCTATCTTCACGTTAACCACAGAAGAACGTTCTGGTCCCGTGACCTGCTGCCATGGTGAAGCAGAGAATTTGTTATGCATATGTTTTGTTGGTAAATCTATCTCAGTTGTTTAAGGTGGACGTCAAGTAATTTTGCTTCCTATACTTCCAATGGAAAAACTTCTGTACACATTTTCTTCACAATTAATGCGTTCCCAAGGATCAAAATTTGAACATCGATTAAAATAGTTTCATTTTATAACTTGGAATACTTAATATTTTCTAAACATAGCCATAATTATGTAATCCAACATTTATTTGTCTACTGACGTCATCAAAGTACAGGTCGTGCCATCTTTCTTCTGGTTCCAACACCACCAAACGAAAGTTATTGATTTTTAATATAATTATGGTTATGTTTTAGAAAATATTAAGTATTCCAAGTTATAATATGAAGTTATTTTAATCGATGTTCAAATTTTCATCCTCGGGAACACACTAATTGTGAAGGAAATGTGTACAAAAGTTTTTCCATTGGAAGTATAGGAAAAAAATTACTTGAAGTCCACCTTAACAGTTTAGCATTACGGTTTACGGAAATGCTTTTTGGACCGCTTTTGTTTTCCTTAGTGGTAAATTTAGTAAGTGCTATACGTTCAAACGACAAAAGTCCGTCCTTCCAAAAATTAACGACAGTAAAAAAAAAACTTCTGAAATTTCGGAATAACAAGCCTTATTTGTTTAGACATGCAATAAAAATTGAAATTTATATGAATTTTCCAGTTTTTATTTCATGTGTTGGAGATCGGGCTGCAGGGCTGTTCTGGAAACGAGCGTAGCGAGCCTAGAGGCGCAGCCTCTAGTTTATATAAATTATTTTTACTGGCTTTGCAGTATTTTTGCCACAGGTCTGACTTTCCTTCCTTACAATTTCAGTAATTTTTTATTGCTATATCTCTTTACATGCTTCCAATTACAGCATAAAATGAGAAAATACATTTTTGTTTGCTCTGATGAAACTACTTGGCACTAGTTGATCAATATACTCGTACTACGAATTAATGTGCGTGAGAGAAAAAGTATTTTATTCATTTCTTCTCTAGTGTACAAAAAAAAACTAACAACGAAAACCGGAACCTACGCATCGAAACAATCTACAAATATTCTGGAACAGGTAGTGCATGATGTAAAAAATAATCAAGTGGAGCAAGTGAAATAAATATGGGCAGTGTATTTAAACATATTCTGGAGAAAGAAAGGAAGAACGACAGCAAAGAGGAGCACGTTTTCTTTCCTAGTCATTGGAGTGAATAAAACAGGAATATAGAACGTCAGTGCTCTTGACAGTGAGAAGAAATTTTAATACATAAATATGCTTCACATATTTTCCGCCTTGTCATAACACCTGTTGTCCAAGACATGGTGTTGATAACACTGGAATCACATGAAATTCTTGTTGATGCCGCTTTTTCTTTGAGAAGTAAGTGATGTTTAAAATAAAGCAACTGCAGCTTTTGAAATATGCAATCTATCCGCTGCTTATGTTGGTAAAAAGACAATTTCAGTGTTTGTTTCCCATTTTCTTTGTCTGGGAAGAAAACTCCAGGGGATAGCATTTTCATTCTCCAAGGTACATCCAACTTGAAACACTTTTTTTACGATGCTTATTTTCGACAACTGCTGTTCTCTTCTGAATACTATTCTACGTAGAAAATAAATTCTACACTTCTCAGCTTAAATTATTTCGGATAATCCGTGCTCTACTCTGTTGGGAACTACATAAAGTGTAAAACAGCAAGATGAGATAAGATATCCATCGAATGACTTTTAAGTGTACTCAGAAACAGTTAATACGTATATTACAGCAGCTGGGACTATCCGGCGTCGACGTTAGGCAGTAATGTTGCCTTAAAAAGGCACACTTAAATATAGAAAAACTAAAATCAAGGAAAATAGAGGAGTCATAATTTTGCTTCATTTAATAAATGTAAATGCTTACATCATCGAGTCCGAAAACATACGTAAATAGTGGGATCTGAGAAATAATGGAAATGGAAGCGGGAAATGAGGAAGACCTATTTAAAGTTGTACCGGAGGGAAACGGAGATAGGATAAGGAGAGGTCGGCAAAGAGAATGGGAAGGAAGGACAAGGAGGAAGATGAAAAGAAGCAGGATGGAAAGGGGAGGGGAGCGGAAATCGAGGGTGAGTGAGACAGAGGGGAGGAAGAGAGAGGGAGAAGGGAGAGAAAGAGGTAATGGAATTTGCATGAAGAAACTGGATGCCAGAGGCCAGAGTGAGAGGCCTTCTTCCAGCTGTGTATGGACACAAGTTAACGTAAAGAAATGTCCAGGACAGAGTAAGAAGGGAAGGGAGAGAGCGGCAGAGAAAGAAGGGACATAAAGAGTAAGGAACAGAGAGAGAGAGAGAGAGAAAGAAAGAAAGAGAGAGAGAGAGAGAGAGAGAGAGAGAGAGAGAGAGAGAGAGAGAGAGAGAGAGAGAGAGAGAGAAAGGTAACGGAGTTTGCAGGAAGAAACTTGGATGCCTGAAGCCAGAACGAAAAGGGAGTGGGAGGCCTTCGCCCAGGTGTGTGTTGGCACAGGCAAACGAAAAGAATTGTCCAGGAGATAGAGGGAAAGGGAAATGATGAGGGAGAGGGATCCAGAGGGGAGGAGAAGGAGCGCGAGAGCAAGAGGAGAGAAAGGGGGAGGCTCACAGAGAGGGAGGAGAAGGAACATTGAGAGGTAATGAAATTTTCAGGAAGAAACTGGGTGACAGAAGCAAGGATAGAAAAGGAGTAGGAGGCCTTCTCCTAGCTGCGCGTGGTCACAGGCTAACAAAAAGGAAGGAAACCAAGCTGTACATCCTGCAAAATAAAAAGACGCCGGATTTTGATTTTATCTGAAATCTTAATCACTCTGAACAAAAACCTTTCTGTTAATACCTTTCCAGAAAGATTTAAAACTGCTTAATATCTGATTCTTTAATTGTTCGTGTACTCAGATGTTGATAATTCCTTCTCCACATTTAGAGCTTACTCTACATCCGACTCATCCTGATTGACGACAGTACATTTTGAAGGTGAATTTGTTTTTCATTCAAAATTTCCTTAGAGACTTGGCGATGTTGACGAAATACTTTACCGTAAAGTGAAGAGCTTAATGCTATACTATTTCTATGCTCATATCTGAGTGCCAAATTTGAAGAATCAGACAATAACGGATTTTTTTGTTTTGGGGAAAGTGTAATTAATGCTATTTTGAGAGCTGCAAGTCATGAACAGTATAAGCTCTGTCGAAAACTTGACATTCTTTTTTCGTAGATGTTGTCATAAGAGTGGTCATTGCAAAATCGTCCGTTGAAGATATTCGTAATTTTCCCGAAAGGAAGAGATTTTATCTTGATGTCATTAATATGGTTTTGTGCAATCGCGATTTGCGGCTCCTTTCGTTTTCTTAGTATAACATTGATCACCCCCTTTCTTTTCATAAAGAAAGTTCATATCATAATGCTGCTGACTGAAGAGTTTTGTATTTCACAGAATAAACCACTTTCCACCGCGAAAACCAAAGATCAAAAGTGCCCTTTACTTGGGAATTTAATGGGGATTTTGTTTGCCAACGAAGATATCTGTTAAGGTTTTTAATTTCCCTCAACAAAGAGATCCGATCACTGTTTAGACAGAGCAAGATGTAAAACGTGGTAAAGATAATTCTGTCCACATTTGGGAACAAGTTTCTGAAATTTAAGAGCATGCTTTGGAAAACGTGATTCTGAGAAATAATTTAAATATATAAAAATTCGAAAGATTTCCAGAGAACTCATGTATATATCACATTAGGTGTCTTGTTTCCAAAACCAAGAACATATGCTTTGAGTGGACAGAAATCAGGAGATACCTACCAAGTAACGGGTAGGACCACTTTTGACTCGGATAAGGCAAGTTCACGCGGCGAGGCACTGAGTCCACCAGATCATGAAAGCGTTCCACAGCCATCTCCATCCTGCACCGCTGTTCATAATTCCGTCTCATTACTGGGTGGAGGATAAGGGCAGTCATGCGGCAAGGCATTGAATCCACTAGATCAGGAAAGCCTTCCACAGGTATCGCCACCCATGTTTACTACACAGCTGTCCATAATTCCGTCTCATTCCTGGGTGGAGGATAAGGGCCGTCATGTTGTGAGGCATTGAGTTCACTAGGTCAGGAAAGCGTTCCACAGGTGGCTTCACCTATGCTTGCTGCACAGCTGTTCATAATTCCGTCGCATTCCTGGGTGGAGGATAAGTGCAGTCACGCGGTGAGGCATTAAGTTCACTAGGTCAGGAAAGCGCTCCACGGGATTCTCCACCCGTGCTTGCTGCACCGCTGTCCATAATTCCGTTGCATTATTGGATGTAGGATAAGGGCAGTCACGCGGCGAAGCATTGAATCCATTATGTCAGGAAAGCCTTCCACAGGTATCTCCACCCATGCTTGCTGCACAGCTGTTATAAAGAAAGTAGCATATGTTCTTGGACATGCTTGCTGCACAGCTGTCCAAGAACATATGTTCTGAGTGGACAGAAATCAGGAGATACCTACCAAGTAACCGGTAGGCCCACTTTTGACCCAGATAAGGCAGTTCACGCGGCGAGGCACTGATCCCACTAGATCATGAAAGCGTTCCACAGGTATCTCCATCCATGCTTGCTGCACCGCTGTCCATAATTCCGTCTCATTCCTGGGTAGAGGATAAGAGCAGTCACGCGGTGAGGCATTCAGTCCACTAGGTCAGAAAAGCATTCCACAGGTATCTCCAGTCGTGCTTGCTGCACCGCTGTCCGTAATTCCGTTGCATTCCAGTGTGGAGGATCCAAAGCTCGAAAGGACCTTCGTCCAGCATTCCAAAGATTTTCCACCGTGCTCATGTCCAGTGAACGGGGAGGCTATTACGGGAAGGGGGAATCCTGCGGATTTTTTTGCCAACCGTGTTCTAGTTCCTACGGCTCTGTGAGGCGAATTATCCTTGCTGGAAGAGTAAATGGGTGCATGATGACCACGAACGGATGCAAATGTTCTGCAAGGATGAACACGTAACGTGGACCGTTCAGAGATGCATCTAGACGTACCAGAGGTCCCAACCTCTGAACACGTCGCAGACCATAACCAAGCTTTCACCATCCTAGACAGTTACTTGTTGACATGCCAGGTCTGTCGCTTCGAGCGTTTTCCGCCAGATCCGCACCTTTCCTTCTGCGCGAGGAAACGGGATTCATCGGACTAAGACACGGGTCTCCAATCATCCAAGGTCCAGTGCCGATGTTTTGTCGCCCAGAGGAAGCGTACAGTTTAATTATGTGGCGTCAGCAGTGCGATCCTGATGGGCCGGCGGCTCCCATAACCTATTGTGTCTAATGCTTTGCTGATGGTCTTGGTGGAAACGTTTTTGGTGCCTTCCTCTTCGAAGTTGGCAGTATTTTGTGCCACTCTCCCTCTCCAGCTGGTTGCATCTATGTGAGACAGACGTCGACAGCTACGTTAATCCACAAACTTTGTCCGCCTACAGCGCTGTCCGCGATGCGATATTACTCCGGAAATGGCGTATTTCCGATACACTTTCGATACTGTCGGATGAGGATACTGAATTCCTGTACCATCTCCGCGATAGAGCGCCCACTATCATCTGTCTTTCCATGCATCGGGCGCCCACTATCATCTGTCTTTCAAACTCTGTTAACTCAGTGGTGTTCTCTTACCTATATAACTGCCAACCGGTAGGTTCGTCCACTTGCGAGAAGGGTGACAGCGTTCTGTTGCCTGGGAACCCACGTATCCCATAATGTCTGTCCTCTCACTGCATTATGATACGTGATATGTGCGGTTTTTAATATAACACTTGACAAAAGATATCCGGTGAAAACACAAGTTTGTCCGCGACGGGCATCGAATTCGTCTCCCCTTACTCAGGAGTAAGTCGCTCTCCCAACTGACCTACGCGGACAGAATGTCTCACTACAAATTTGTCGTCTCGACACATGTTTTCACCTCTGTAGTACGTCACAATGCATCATGCGAATTGTAGTGTTCAAAGTTATTTTGAAGATTGTTTTATATCCTAAAGTAAGAACACTTTTTGAGAGAGGAAATAAGTAAATAAGTAACTAATTGAATTAACGGTGGGGGTCATAGAAATGGTGAACTTAGATAACAACCAACTCTATTTCAAATTCGTTGCAGCCACACTGTTGAGTAACATGATATAACAACAATGTTATGTACGCAGAAGAATCAGACTTTTATGCAATAAAAATTAGTAAAGAAAAAATCCTCTGACGATAATAGCAACACCTATAATGAATTAGCTTTATAATCTTTTTGCTAAGCTAATTATTATGAATGATAATAATTCTTCTTACCAGCGAGCTAATGATAACTAGCTCTAAGCTTCAAAATAATGAATTCCCAAAAGGGGGTTGTTACTCGTTAATTATGAACTTAAACAAAGTCTCAACGCTGGTTATTTATATTAAGTAATCAAAGTCATAAACCTAACAGCCAGACAGAGGTCTGACAAAAACTATGAATTGAGAAAGACTGAACTTACTGAGAAACTTGTTTATTTCCAAGACTCTTGGTCAACTAAGGCACTCATATATCTTGTACATAATAATGAATAAACTTTCCTCTTATAGTACACACACTCTCATAACAACACCTCGCAACGCCAACACATCAACCTCAACAACCCTACAAGTCTCGATGAACGCGCCTATATACTAGCTACCACCACGTCATGACTTACACTCATTGCCAGATCTCATTCAGCGGGTGAAATAATATTTCGTTCAGTAGGAAGATAATTTACATAGTAAAATAAAATAACCAGAGATAGTAAAATCAAAAGGAAAGTGAATATAGAGTATACGTTACATCATCTCCCCCTTAATTTTTTTTTTTTTTTTTTTTTTTTTATGTCCGAAAAACCTAACAATTTTGGAGTGTAAGTCTTACATTTCGATGATTGACGTTTCTCGATCTTTTTTTTTTTGATTTGTTGTTTGGTGGTAGCCGTATTTACATTATCAATCTTGGCATGACAATTTACGAATCTGTATTCGACTGTGAAATTTGTAGTGTAGAACAAAACAAACCTGCATCGGCATACTTTCCTTTTATTCTGCCTAGCAGGAATCACTTTTTTAATTTCAAATGACGTGCGCCTCATTCGTTGAAATACATAACAACTGTATCAGCAGCGAAGATTGCCTGAAGCTGCCTAACAGTAACCAATTTTATTATTTTCATTTCAAATTACGTTCGCCTCATTCGTTGAAATACATAACAACTGTATCAGCAGCGAAGATTGCCTGAAGCTGCCTAACAGTAACAATTTTATTATTTTCATTTCAAATTACGTTCGCCTCATTCGTTGAAATACATAACAACTGTATCAGCAGCGAAGATTGCCTGAAGCTGCCTAACAGTAACAATTTTATTATTTTCATTTCAAATTACGTTCGCCTCATTCGTTGAAATACAGAACAACTGTATCAGCAGCGAAGATTGCCTGAAGCTGCCTAACAGTAACAATTTTATTATTTTCATTTCAAATTACGTTCGCCTCATTCGTTGAAATACAGAACAACTGTATCAGCAGCGAAGATTGCCTGAAGCTGCCTAACAGTAACAATTTTATTATTTTCATTTCAAATTACGTTCGCCTCATTCGTTGAAATACAGAACAACTGTATCAGCAGCGAAATTTACCTGGAGCTGCCTAACAGTAACAATTTTATTATTTTACCCCTAAGCACATAGATATATACAAAAAAAAAGTGGATTAGTAGATGGACATAGAAGAAATATAAAAAAAAACACACATATATACACAAAAAAGAATGCATAGGCCCACACGAAAAAAAGAAATTCTGACACGCCAACTGGTCGTGCAGGAAAAACAACAAACTGAGAAAAGAACCTGTCCACGAGAACTTACTTATCTCGAGGACGCATAAAAAATTCTAGTGCGATAACGTTTTCCAGGCCTAATGGGACTGGTGAAATCAGGTGGCTTGGATCTCTTCCGGGACGGTAATGGAACTGGAACATCGGTCTGCTGTCGGTCAGGAGTCTGGCGGTCTGGAGATCCCTGCGGCTGAGAAGAACGGTCAGAAGTCTGGCGGTCCGGAATCCCTTGCGGCTGATAGGAACGGTCAGGAGTCTGGCGGTCCGGAATCCCTTGCGGCTGATAGGAACGGTCAGGAGTCTGGCGGTCTGGAAATCCCTGCGGCTGAGAAGAACGGTCAGGGACGTCAGAAGTCTGGCGGTCCGGAAATCCCTGCGGCGGCTGATAGGAACGGGCTCCCCCATGCTTTGGATATGAAGTCCCTTGGTGCTGGGGCCCGTTGTGTCCTTCCAGTATCTTTTTGGACGGACGTGTCTCCGGCCACATCGCTTGCTTTCGTTTACGCCCACGGGGCATGATAGTAGCAGCAGGCATCGGCCCTGTTTGCCCTGAACGGAGGTTCCAGGGGCGAAACCCGGGTGGATGCAAAGATTTCTGCCTTCGTCGCTGTTGCGGCGAAGCAGATTGGGGAGACAAGTCACGTTTGCGCCCAGCTTTTGGTGGTGCTGGACGGTGTGGAATATGAAATGTTGGATTCATAACTGATTAATCAGAAATGTCCGACGCCTCTGAGTCGCTGCTGTAATTCAGCGGTCGTGCAGGGCGATGTTTAGATTTGCCTATAGGAATACTTTCCGATGAGGTATTCAAAGAAGAAGTATCCCGCGTTGGTGCAGAGTTAGCCGGAAACGGCGCAGCAATGGTCTTGGCAATGGTTGGAGGGAAAGGAACGATACTAGTATTCGACGAACTCGAATCGAGCCTTTGTCTCATGGGAGAATCAGGTTGCGTGTGTAGAAACTCGTCTGGAGGGGGAGGGTGAAGGAAAAAGCACTGGTGATTCTTCAAAAATGTTCGGTGGTTCGTCCACAATTTCTGGCGGTTGAACATGAGATATAGATTCTTGAGTCTGTGGAACAGAAGGTTGAGTAGGATTGATAATGAAATCGATATTCCGTTCGTGATACTTGCGACATTGATCAACATGTACATATTGAAAATTGTTGTTCGGTTTCTCCAGAACAATATTATTTTCAAAGACATTTGCCACCCGATATGGACCTTCGTAGCTGGGTGCAAATTTCTTCACTAAAGTATGCGAAACAGAAGACTGGAAGTGCGTTTCCACGAGAGTGAGATCTCCAACGACAAGATCTGGTTCCCTACGCCTAGAATTATAATATCGTGCTTGAGCCGCTTGTGCTCCTAGCATTGCAACACGAGCTTTTTCTGCCATAATGTGTACTGATTGCGGAGTTGGTCGCTGGTTTAATTCGTCGATAATCCCCGTTAAATTTTCAAAAGGGGTTTTAATTTTGCGACCCAGAAAAAGTTCTGCAGGAGTAATTTTAGTAGACTCGTGGACAGACGAGCGGAGGGCGAACGCAAAAAGTTCTAAATGGTCATCCCATCTTTCATGGTGATCCATTACAAAAGTCGCAATCATTTTCACTAGCGTTCGGTTAACGCGTTCTGCAGGATTACTCTGGGGATGATATGGGGAAATGAATTTGTGTTTAATGTGTAATCTCGCACACATTCTTTCAAAAATGTCAGAAATAAATTGAGGACCATTATCCGAAACTACTTTATTAGGTGCACCATATCTAGAAAATACTTCATTAACTAAGACATTACAAATAATCTCAGCCGTAGCGGCTTTAATGGGAAAAACTTCAACCCATTTAGTAAAATTATCAGTTAGTACTAAAACATAACGAGCTTTATTTTTAACAGATAATGGATAAGGTCCCAATAAATCTATGGAAATAATATCAAATACATGAGAACTTGAACTAGATTTCAAGTGACCGGCCGGTCTTACATTACGATAATTATTAATCTGACACAAGTGACATGATTGAACGTATGCGAGCACACTTTGGTACATTCCAGGCCAATAGGCCACATCCCGCAATTTACAACGGGTCTTGCGAATACCTAAATGGCCTGCAAGAGGTTTGTCATGAAATTCATTTAAAAGAGCGATTCTAAGGGTTCGCGGAATACATGGGCGAAACTCTGCCCTAGTAGTCCGAGATTTTGTATAATAAAGAAGACCCTCTATTACTTCAAAATGTTGTGACCTTCCAGCCAGAGAAGGATCACTTGGTAGGGGCGAACCCGCAAGCAAAAAATTGTAAATATCCCCAAAATCTGGATCATTTATTAATTCTGCCATTATCTGCTCTCTGGATGTTATATCAGCTATTAGAAGTAAAGGCTGACATCCATTAGTAGTTTCTGTGGGGACCCCACTAATCGGAACGCGAGATAATGCGTCCGGTAATTGATTCTTATGACCTGGCTGATACGAAATTTTGATATTGCTCTCTTGTAACTTCAGAGCCCACTTCATAAGTCTTTGAGATAGGTGCTTAGCAGAATTTAAATACTGAAGGGCAGAATGATCCGTAATTATGTTAACTGTCAATTCGTTAAGATAACATTGAAATTTATTCAGTGCATACACAACAGCAAGACATTCACGTTCCGTAGCTGAATAATTGCGTTCAGCTTTGGCTAAAGTACGAGACGCAAAAGCTATTGGATGCCCAGCTTGTGACAAAACGCAACCAAGACCAACTCCGGATGCATCAGTATAAATATCAAATTCTTTAGTATGATCCGGGAAAGCCAACACCGGAGGCTGAGTCAATGCAGACTTCAGTGTTTCGAATGCAGCGTTAGCCTCAGGTGTCCAAATAAACTTCTTGTATTTACGCTTTAAAGCATACAATGGCTCACATATTGTAGCATAAGCGGGGACGAACTGCTGATACCAACCGGTCATTCCCAGAAAGCGGGATAGTTCTTTTGCTGTTTTAGGCCGAGGAAAGTCAACAATAGGCCTAATTTTTTCATTATCAGTGAATAAACCATGGGGAGTAATTTTCAACCCCAGATATACAATCTCGTCCCTCGCTATCTGGCATTTACTAGGTTTTAACGTCAAGCCAGCATTGTATATAAGTTGGAACACCTGTTTGAGCAGAGAAAGGTGCTCGTCAAAAGTCTCTGATGTTATAATAATATCATCCAAATAGACATGCACATGGGGACCCAGGACAGGTCTGAGAACCGTGTCCATAAGCTTTTGGAAAGTAGCAGGTGCAGAAGCTAAACCAAAAGGCATACGTAAATATTCATAGGCCCCAAAAGGAGTCACAAAGCCAGTTTTATCGACAGAGTCCGAATGTACTGCCACCTGCCAATATCCACTTGCCAAATCTAAAGTTGACATCCATTTGGTTGACGACAAGTCATTTAGAATATGTGACATGACAGGTAGGGGATAATTGATTGTTTTTGTGACTTGGTTGAGCTTGCGAAAATCTGTCACGAAACGAAATTCATTTGGTTGTTTCTTGGGAACCAAGAAGGCAGGGGCCGCCCAGGCGCTTGTTGATTCCCTGATTATGCCTTGCTTAATCATTTCCGCAATTTGACGTTGCATTTCCTGTTTTTTATGTGGAGCACAAGGGTAAGGTTTCGTCGCAATGGGTTTCGAACCATCAGTGTCAATAACATGATAAACCACCTGTGTGAAACCAGGTTGATCCGAAAATAAACCAGGGCTTTCCTGTAAAAGGAGAGAAAGCTGGTCTCGTTGCCCCTCATTCAATTGGTCACTCAACAATAAACTCGTAATATCTACAGGAACCGTCGGAATCATTTCGACAGGTTCCGGAAAGGAAATCACATGTTGTACAAAATTCAAAGTTATTTGAAACTTGTTTATAAAGTCCATATCCATGAGACATTTCACGGGTAGCTCGTCTATAAGCAGGAAAGAATGTGTAAAACGAGCTTTTCCCAGCCCTAAAGATAATGTGACAGTTCCTGCGATACTGAAGATTTCATTATTGGCACCTCGCAAATACTGCGTTGCAGGCTGAACGTGTATTGCAGAAAAAACGTCATTGCAAAACTTTGTATTTAGGGCTGATATCTCAGACCCAGTGTCGAACTTTGTCTCGACAATAATGTCTTCAAGTGTCAAGAATACATCAGGCAACTGAGGAGTTTGAACAGTCACTAATACTGTTTTAGGGTCAGAATGTTTGGTATCAGGAAGCAGGACCGACCCTTTGTCTACTTCCTGTGGAAGTTTAAAGGAATTCTGGTGGTGTTATCATGTGGTCGGAAACCTCGACCCTGCCGGGTATCGGGAAAATTTTCACGATAAGGAAAATTGCGTGAACCCTGCGTCGGGAACTCCGCGTGTCTGTTGACATTTTCATATTCGTCACGTCTGCCCTCAGCACGGGCAGAAAAATTATTATTGCCCTGGGCATGAGAACGTTCCGAATGCTGCTGAGTGAAACGGGGTCGAGCATACTGTGCATTCTGACGATATCCCGAAGCTTGCTCAGAAACTCGCTGTTGGTTCGCCACTCTTCTGTGTGGTGGAACGTATGAAGCTTGGGTGGGCACTTGTGTATGCTCGCGCTGAAAGTTTTGTCTATTATGCCGCTGAGGGTTTTCGGAATAAGCCTCGCGGGGTGCCCGAGCATGGTGAGTCGAAGCATGTTTGCCATGTCGCTCTTCATACGTGCGTATGAGGCGAAGGCATTCATGAATGGTGGTAGGGTATCGAACCTCAAGAAAATCTTGTAAGAATGGGTCGAGCTGCTGTACGAGGGTATCCAACATGTCAACATGACTGGCATGTGGATCCCATAGATTATATAGGCGTGTAGTTTCCAACGCGAATGCAACAGGGCTATCATTGGGACCTTGTTGACGTGAAAACAGCTGTTGAGCAAGGCTAGCTCGACTGAGGCCGAAAGGAAAGACCTCCAAGAATTCTGCACGGAAATTCTCATAATGAGAATCCGGGTTCGACCCTCGCCACTGCCGATACCAGGTCTTGGCGGTATCCCTCAAGCAAGTCTCGGCAATTTGGACCTTGCAGTCTTCCGTAATATTATAGAGATCAAAATGATCTTCCAGATCTTCGAGGAACTTTAAAGATCCCTCCAAACCATTGAAATAAATTGTTCCTGCATGCGGCACGAAATGGGCAAGCATTCTGCTTCGCTGAGAGGATTGAACTCCCTCAGGTACGACCCGCGACTCAGAGTGATAAGAAGCTGGTGCATTACGAAATGGTGAAGAACGCTTGGGTATGCGTAGATCATTCATATCAAAGTCAGAGCCACAGGCTTCGTACAAATTGTCCAAAAAAACACCATCACCCTCGAGACTTGCCGGAGGGTGGAAATTTGCAGTTGTCTCAGGTAAGGAAGCCATGGATAATAGTCAGGATCTCGTGTTCGAGAAAAGTTCGGGCGCCAATTATAATGAATTAGCTTTATAATCTTTTTGCTAAGCTAATTATTATGAATGATAATAATTCTTCTTACCAGCGAGCTAATGATAACTAGCTCTAAGCTTCAAAATAATGAATTCCCAAAAGGGGGTTGTTACTCGTTAATTATGAACTTAAACAAAGTCTCAACGCTGGTTATTTATATTAAGTAATCAAAGTCATAAACCTAACAGCCAGACAGAGGTCTGACAAAAACTATGAATTGAGAAAGACTGAACTTACTGAGAAACTTGTTTATTTCCAAGACTCTTGGTCAACTAAGGCACTCATATATCTTGTACATAATAATGAATAAACTTTCCTCTTATAGTACACACACTCTCATAACAACACCTCGCAACGCCAACACATCAACCTCAACAACCCTACAAGTCTCGATGAACGCGCCTATATACTAGCTACCACCACGTCATGACTTACACTCATTGCCAGATCTCATTCAGCGGGTGAAATAATATTTCGTTCAGTAGGAAGATAATTTACATAGTAAAATAAAATAACCAGAGATAGTAAAATCAAAAGGAAAGTGAATATAGAGTATACGTTACACACCCTGTACACATTTTACGCTCTCGTAAAAGCCTCTACGCCACTCCATACTTTCTGCTCTCGACACTGACCAGCGCCGGATCAAGCTGGACTTACTTAATGGGGGATGACTTGAAAATATGCCCCTTCGATTTTAAACATACTCCATTTTCCCTTAAGGTGGTTCCACCTAAAATCTCTGCCTTATGGTTCCAATGGTAAAACTTCTTTACATATTTTCTTCGCAATTAATGTATTCCCAAGAATGAAAATTTGCACATCGATAAAACTAACTTTAAGTTATAGCATGGGATACTTAACACCTGCTAATACATAACCATAATTATATTAAAAATCAATCATGTTTCTTTGAGTAATGTTAGACCTGTTAATAGATGGTGCGACCTGTACATTGATGACGTCAGTAAACAAACAAATATCAGATTGCTTAGTTATGGTTATGTTTTAGTAAGTATTAAGTATCCCATGATATAACTTAAAGTTAGTTTTATCGATGTGCAAATTTTCATCCTTGGGAATGCATTAATTGCGAAGAAAATATGTAAAGAAGTTTTACCATTGGAAACATAAGGCAGAGATTTTAGGTGGAACCACCTTAAAGAGTACGCAGTTTTTACTTTATCATATTTCTGTTAAGCTTTATGATCCTTCAAAAACCGTATTTCCAGTTTTTTCATAATTTTACAAAAATTGGGAATCGAGGATTTTAACCACACAGTCACACGTATTTAATTTCGTTACAAGAAGATTATTGGTTGAAAAAAAAATGGGCTGATTTTATGCTATTTGCAACTGAGTTTCCTAACCACCAGCTAATGGCACCTGCATGCAAATTTTCAGTTCTATCAGTGTAGTACTAATATCATGGAAGACCTGCTGGTTTATTCATAGCAGGTTCCGAGTAATAAAATAAAAAGGTACTTAGTGGCTTGCAGGCCACAGAAATACACCATGTTGACAAAAGTCACCGGACACCTAGAAAAGAAATACAACATAGCATTTATTGACATACATTAGTACCGTGTCGGTCCACTTTTGGCTTTAATGCATGCACTGACCCTTCGAGACATGCCTTTGACAAGATTTTGGAGCACAGGAATAGGTTTGCGCTTCCATTCAGTACATAATGCTGTCGCTAACTGTTGCTTATTAGTAGGCCTCGGTTCCAAACTTCTTATGAGGTGCTCTAATTCATCCCATAGGTATTATCCTGCTGGCACCAACAAGGCTCGGTTCCATAGTATTGCCACAGAGTTGGTAGGACATAATTGTCCAGAATATTGAGGTAGACATGCTGGTTAACAAGTTTGTCCACGATAACCAATAGGCCGGAACCATACCACGAAAAACACCCCCACACGAGTACACTACCAGCTCCAAACTTGAACGTAGGAAAAATAGTAAATAGCGGGTAAATAGCGCTCCCCACTCGTACCCACATACGGCCATCAGACTGATAGATCGTGTATCTGGATTCATTAGTCCATAGGACCCGTTTCAATTGATCTACGGTCCACGATAAATGTTCCTTACACCATGCTAATTTACGACGAGTAGCATTCCGAGTGGAGATGAAAGGCTTATGAGCAGCCGCACGACCACGGTAACCCAAGGATTGGAGTTATTTGCTAATGGAACATGTACATACCGAGGTTCCAGCATTTTTACTCACCTGGGCACTGAGGTCTTGTGCAGTACTCCGTCGATTAACTGTAACGACTCAACTGAGGCTTCGACGTCCTTTAGCACTGATTTTCTTTGGTCTGCCGACACGTTTTGCTGCTTCAGGCATGCCATGTGTCTTCCAATTAGTCAGTACATCCAAAACAGTTGACTTGGGTATGTATAAACGCCTCTCGGGTTTTCTTATGGACAACCCACTAATATAACACCCAACAATCTTTCCTTTCTCAAAGTCAGTTCTCTCCCGCTGCGACATTTTCACTCAACCTCACAGTGCGATATGATCGCGGTCAGCTGCAGGTTTGTTTTTCTACCGTTTGCAGCTGTACCGCGCATCTTAACAACGCAGCGGATCCGTTCGTTTGCTTTTGAAGGGTTGTCCGGTTACTTCTGTCAATATAGTGTATAATATCCTAGCATGCGCGGCTTCTTTCTGCTGCCACTTATGACGACCACTTTTTTGTTTAATCTACTCGCCGAGATTGCATCCAATTCGAGGTGCCGTGATGTACCACTTACAAACGAACAGACCAACTGTATGCCCGCTGTATGCTGTAGTGTTGTTGCTCCTACTCACTTGACAGACACCGAAGTTTCCCCTCCTAAGGCAGCAATCTTCTTTGCAGGAATGGTGTCCCGCTATCCACTCGCTAGTTGTGCACTCAAACACATGCACGACGTTTTCTCGCACGTTCCAATACTCATGGTCAGCTGACGCTCCGGATCTTGGTTAAATGGGCTGAACCTAATACCCTTTCTCCTTGTGTTCCTCTCATCTTTTCGGCCCGTCACAGCTTGCTTTTCCTACCAGCTAGTCCTGTAGGGCGAAAGACGCTCCGCGCTCGAGGTTCCGCACTTAGTTTCGTTCTGGGCTCAGCAGACTCGACTCAATCGGTTTCGAAGGTAACTTACGAAGTCTCGGGGACTAGTTGATGATATTGCATAGTTTATTTTCATTCTCTTGGATTTAGCGACGAGGCTGCCGCTGTTCCCTGGTAACATTCCTAGCCCTTTCAGTATTTTCCTTAGGCTCCTTTTTCCCGAAACAAAAGCCTGTTACTCTGCCATTTCTCTCTCTGTGGTGATGCCACTAAGCATGTTCCATCTTTATGCAACTCAGTGCACATGCTCTGATTTCACGAGTTGCATTATTACAAAGGGTCACGCAGGGGCGGATCCAGGATTTTCGTGATTGGAGGGGGCGCAAGTGTAGAGAATAACCGGGGACCTTTCTGATATTTTCCCGCAAAATTAAAGAGTGTTCTTAGTATGTCTATAAATTATTCCAATTAATTAACGAAAGTAATGTACTTTTAAGTAATACTTTTTTTTCACGAAAAAACCTTCAATTTGTTAGTAAAACCTAACGAATCGAGGCTTTTCCTTGGTTCCTAAGGGGTCGCGCGCCTCCCGCGCCCCCTCTCTGGATCCGCGCGTAGCTCCTTTTGCGCACGGCGAAGGCATCCAATACAACCGAATTCTTTGTCTCACCGAAGGAGGGCCTTTCTTCCTTCTATCGCGTCAAAACACTGTACAGCTGCACGAGGATGTTTAGGTCTGATATTACTTAAAAGTACATTACTTTCGAAGCCCGTATGGAGCATTTCTCTCCGTGGTTGCATTTTCTCTGTTCAAAACCTCGCTTTTCCGATTCTTACAAAATATCTCCTGCCCCGATTTCCAAAGCTCGAATCCCAATTTTATACACTATTAGTTTTATCCGACGGAACTAGAGGTCTGCACGGGCCTTATGAGGCCCGGAAAGCCCGACCCGTCCCGACCCGTCCCGACCCGACCCGACCCGGGCTTTTAGTTTCATAAATTAAGTAAACAAATCCGGGATCGGGCCAGGCCGGGCCTGTACTGGAAGGTTTAACATTTTTCTCTTGCATTGAAAAAAATCTTTTCGTCTCACAAAACGAAGACGGACTTGAAAAATAATCAGATGACGAAGTTCACTGAGTCAACAAATCTGCCATCGGATGCATTAACTACACTGCCGGAAAGTGAAAAAGAACACCAAGACGGAGACGTCTGATACCAACGAAATTTATACAGCATAATAACGGAATACAGAGGATAACGTGATCAAAACATTATGGCAAAATACAGCTGTATTTGCTGGTAAACTGAAAAATAACATTTCCATGTAACATGGTTAGTACGAGGTTGAACCGCCATGAACTGCGTCACACTGTGATTATTCTGGCATGGAGTCAGTATGTCGTACAGATGTTGGATGTAAGTTTGGTATATTGAGTTCCAAGCATCCTCAACCTGGACGCGTAAATCGGGGATGGTCGTGGCTGGCCGTGGAGACCGGATAAGTCGTTGTCCCATAAAATCCCACGCGTGCTCAATGGGGGACAAATCCGGTGAACGTGCAGGCCATGGAAGTTGTCTCACACCCTGAGTTGCATGTTGCGTTGAACGTGCAGGCCATGGAAGTTGTCTCACACCCTGAGTTGCATGTTGCGTTGAACGTGCAGGCCATGGAAGTTGTCTCACACCCTGAGTTGCATGTTGCGCTGAACGTACCGTGTGGGGGCGTGCGTTATCTTGCTGGAAAACAACACGATGGACCGACCTTACAAATGGCATAACAACGGGCTGAATTATGATGTTGAAGTAGGAGGTGCTGTTTAACGTACCCGGTACAAACACTAGTTGTGTACGGGAGTGATAGCTGATCGCTCCCCACACCAGGAGACCAGGTGTAGGCCCCGTGTGTCGCTGGCGGATGCAAGAAGGGTGGAGACGCTCCCCTGTGCGTCTGCGAACACGCATACGGCCATCGGAGGCTCCCAAGCAGAATCTGCTTTCATCGCCGAACACGACAGATCGCCATTGCGTTCTCCAGTGCAGACGTTGGCGACACCACTGCAGCCGTTCCTGACGGTGGGCTGGAGTAAGAGGTACACATGCCAGAGGCACACGTGCACGTAGTCCTGCATCCAGTAGACGGTTGCGGATTGTTCGCACAGTCACCTCAGGTGCAACGGCAGCTTGGATTTGCGTCGCAGTGGATGTTCTGTTTGCCAACGCCGCTCTTCTTATGCGTCGATCGGTCCGCTTATCAGTCCGTCTGTGACTCCCGGTTCCACGTCTTCTCGTGTGGGAATGTTCCTCGGACCATCTACGCCACCATCGTACCACCACCAATACTTCCCATCCAATTCGCTCCGCAATACGACGATACGACCACCTGGCCTCCCGGAGTCCGACTAAACGACCTCGCTCAAAGTCCGATAACTGCTGAAGTCGTACACGTCTTCCATGTCCAGGCATTGCAGCTTCTTCAGGATCTTCGCACGTGTCCGTACGCCGACGACTGATTACATTCACTTCGCCGTACTCCTTAAATACCACCGACGATAATTTGCATATTATGCCATGCTGTGGCGTAAGCGCTCACCGGTTGGTCCCGAAATTAACATCACACCTACGTAAACTTGACCCCATTAACATATGTAAATATCATGATCGTCCGCCAATTCCTTCTTGGTGTTCTTTCTTCACTTTTCGCCAGTGTAATTACAGCTTAAACCAAAGACTCTGGCTGTAAGATGAGAGTCTGAGACTGGGGCGGTTTGTTTCTTTTAAGCGGACCTTACACGTTCAATAACACTGTCATTACTTGAAAGTAATGACTGTATTATTGAACGTTAAAGTCGCTAGAGATGGGATGACGGCAAGTAATGATGAGTTAGCGCGCTGTGTACAGTGTGGGAGGCAAACGTTCCTGTCGGGTGTTCGAATCCCGGTCGGCTTTTCCGGGGTCTGCGGCTTTTTCGGGGGTTTCCGCGGACTCCCTGTGCTTGCGAATGCGTCGATGGTTCTCCGTGAAGTCGGTCACGGACTCTCTGTCCCTATCTAAAACCTGACAGTAGGTGACGAAATGCATTTCCCAAGCCGACTGGTCATCGTGGAAAATTAGACCAATAAGCTCTCATGAAAAGGGTTAAGGATTGCCTACATCCTTGGGCTGTAAATGGGTTGGTAGAATGAAGCGGATCAAGTTATTTTGCTATCGGAGCGTCAGTATTGGCGGTTGGAGGAGATACTGTCATTAACACTGATCGTGTGAGGGCCCACGCGTCATTACTCAGTTCGAATTGCGAATATTCAGGCATTTTGGGGCAAGCGATTGTATTACTGCGATATTTTTCTCCTTGTCTTTAATGTAATTTAGACTTAATTATTTATTATTTGTCTGAAACTGACCATACATCACTTGCGTAATCTTTGGTATTTGGTTAGCTCCTTGGTATTTCATTACAGGACCTTCTTTTGGAAGTTCAGTGGGATTTTGCAGCGTTTTTTACAAAATAATTTGAATCGATTTTCGAACAACGTTTTGTATGAGCGGTACTCCTGAAGTAATGATCTTGTTAGGGTAATTAATACCTTTATTACATCAGATATTTCTCTACGCAAAGTTTCTGTTCAAAATAATCTCCTTCACTGCGCAGTTTCTGAATTCAAAGACTGAAATCTTGTTTGAAAATATTCAAGAAAGTATTGTCTGACCCATCTCTAAAGCTTTGTTTTATACACTATCTACCAACAAGTAATTGGACACCCCTGCAATCGACGATATCAGCCGTCCTGATACACGTCATGGCCGTCGCCGTTAAATATCGTGTGAGAAACAACAACGCAACCAGTCGCATGCAAGATGCCACGCAGTTCGGAACTCTCTGATTTCGAGAAAGGTGTAATCGTCGGGTATCACACAAATGGCCGATCAATACGTGACATATGCAGTGAGTTGAAGTACCCAAAACCGACAGTGGCCTACGTGATTGGCAAGTGAAAGATGAGAGGTGACTGTCGGAATGTGCCCCGACCCGGCAGACCCACAAAACTGGGAGTTAGAGACCGACGGACCGGTGCTGGCCAGAGAAATTCGGAAGAACCGCACCAAATCGATGGGCCACATCCGCGAGGAGTTTCAACAGGCATCCGGGAGTGTTCTTTCGATGAATACCATCCGTAAGGAAGCCCATCTGCTCAGTTATCATGGACGTGCTGCAGCCCACAAGCCTTTGATCACCAAGTCCAATAGCGCTGCTCGGCTAACGTGGTGCAAAGAACATCAACCGTGGACCGTTGAACAGTGGAAACAGGTTCCCTGGAGCGACGAATCAAGGTTCACCCTCTACCGTTCGGATGGCAGGGTCTGGGTTTGGCGTCTGCCTGGAGAACGCCTCCTGTCGGAATGTATTGTGCCAACTGTGAAGTTCGGTGGCCGTGGAATTATGCTTTGGGGGTGTTTCTCCTGGTATGGCACGAGACTCTTGATCGCAATTCCTCGTAGACTCAACGCCGAGACCTACTGCACCATTTTGGATGACCATGCGCTTCTTATGTTGTGGCAGTTTTACGGGGTGGACCCATGTTACTTTCAGGATGATAATGCCACCTGTCATGTTGCGAGGTCCACCATGGCTTGGTATGGTGACAATGGGGTTAATCGAATGGACTGGCCTGCACAGAGCCTGGACCTTAACCCTATCGAGCACCTCTGGAACGAGTTGGAGCGTCGACTTAAGAGGTGCCCCCATCTTCCGAAATCGGTGAAGGAACTGACCTGTCTTCTCCAAGCCGAGTGGAAGAAAATACCGCTAGCCGTCGTACAACGCCTCGTTGAGAGTATGCCCCGAAGGGTCGCAGCTGTAATTGCCGCTCGTCGAGGCTCCACCAATTATTGAAGGTGAATAAACTTCGTTTTCCTTTGCTCTCACAGGTGTCCAATTACTTGTTGGTAGATAGTGTATATTCTATGATTTACGGAATGGCGAATTTCGAGTTTTCACGTGGTCCGAAGAAGTGAAATCCTGGATTATCTGACATCTGAACCCAAGCATTGGCCTTCCTGATTTCCTAGGAAAACCAGGAATTCGTGGATCAGGAAAATGGCAAGAGCTGAAGGCATCACCATAAAAGTAAAGACCCTAAAGTGCCAATGGGCTGAACAATTTGCTAGTAGAACTGATCACTGTTGTATAACTGAAATACAAGACTGAACACCAAGGAACAGGAAAACACCCAGAAGAGGACCACGCGAAAGATGGATGGATGAAATTTGAAACCATGCCGGAGAGACACATGGAAGAGAATTCCTCAAGGTAGATTTGTTGAGGAAACTTTAGTAGATCTTCATCCAGGTCTACCCAAGTACCTGTGAAGATTTATAACGTTTGTTTGGTCATTTCTTCATCTAAAACCGGAGTTTAACATGACGCTTCGTTCTTAAAGCCAAAATTAATGGTTGGCACGTTTTTCTTTTCACATCTGTTCCTGGATGAGGACAAAATCGGTGTACTCTCCGTGGGTACTCGACTGGTACTGAAGCAAAGTAATGACGTTTAATAACCAGCGTGTAAGGTGTGGAAATAATGATGGAGTAATGACGGCGCCGTAATGAAGTGCAGTAATGACAGTGTTATTGAACGTGCAAGGCCAGCTTTAAGGTTGAAATCAAATTCCGTTTCCGTGTCTTTGCCTTTAGTATCTATAACACGTGGTTTTTTTTTTCTAAGAAATGTTTACATGAACAGAGTTATCAGCTTTTCGAAACCAAAACCAAAACGAACTTCTGGAGCCATTCGTTACTACAGCGGAGATGAGGAAGTTCGTAGTGTTTGTTTACATATTTGGGGATCAAGGACTACTTTGTGCAGAGACAGGTTTTCAATCCCAAAACTCAAATTTAGGAATAAGAAGCGATGCATTTAACATGATATTTATGTTACAATGAATTCCGAAATAGGTATCTCATACGCCTACATTTTTCCGTACTCTTAAAAAAATTCTGTGTGTATGGATATTCATTTCCTAATTTCGAAAATGTATTTTCTTCCATTTCATAATTTCCTTTGTGGGCAACTTCTCGCAGGCCTTTGAAAAGTGTTCCGCGGACCTCGGGTTGAAGACCCTGCTCTAATGAAAGAATCGGGTTATTTCCAGTAAATGGTGGAGAACGCTTGATGAAAGTATAAAATGGGTCGGGTCGAGCTGGGCCGTAAACTGGAAATTCCGAGTCAGACAGGGCTCAAAATGTGTGGACCCGGGCTGGGACAAGGCTATCTAGAAAGTACAAGGCGATGGCATTAGGAAAATGAGATCCCTCCGTTTGTGACGTCACTTTCATGTTACACAGCCTGATACGTCGGTGTCGGGTTTGACGTCACACGCGATAGCGTTGCAAACCAATCGGAGGCTTTGATTTCCGCGAGACATCATTAAAAAAGCGAACTCATCTATCTAATGTCATGGTCTTGTATTGTCCAGACGGCCTTGGCTGGGTTGGGCTTTTCATATTAAAGGCCCGTACTGATCTCTAGGCACAATCACCATAGATTTTCATTATACTGTTTTTGTATTTGTGTACTCGTTTCGCTGTTATACTAAATTTCATAACTGTACACCTTCGTGATTTCATTTCATCGTAAATAAAATAAAAAAAAACATATTTCTTTCGCGTTGTCTTAATTTGTTGAATGACTTATTAAAATCAGAAAACCCTTTCTTTTGAGACTTGGCCAAGTCCCGAAAATATTTCTTAGCAAAAAACTCAGAGTTGCTTTAAAAGTGATGGTGAGAGATTTGTTTGTATTTTATCAAGTTGAAAGTAACTTAAAACTATAAAAATCTATTACTGAGATCTTGATATTTGTATGTATTAGTTTTCATTCATGCTCATTATTTATATATATTTTTGCGGCACTTGTATTGTCACATCTCAGGGTGACAGATTCTAAATTGTCTCTCTTTCAAAAAACAAACCAGTTTCTCGTAAAAACTGCAATGGCGTAAAGAAAAGAAGAAAACACGAAAAAGAAAAAAACAAAATGCACGAAAAATAACACAGAAGAAAGAAAACAGGGAAAGAAAACATGGACGTATTGAAAGGAAATCTACCGCCCGGAGTTTCGGCTTTTAGGAGACATTTCGTAACATCTTGGGGGAAAATAGAATTAGTGCTGTTACGACACTTTTTGTGTTGCTGAACTCGGCACAGATTGCTTCGGTCATGATCTATCACTGATTGGCATTAAGGGAGCTAGAAAAAGTGGATCTGGCATTGCTTTTTGTATCGTGCATAAAATATTTCATTAATGCATAAATAATAAAAGATCTTTGCGGATTTATATTTGACAAAAAATTGCGAAACACACTAAGATAAGTTCGATGCGGAGCAAAAGCGCACAAATAAATATGACATTTCTGTATTCCTGAAATTATGATTCTACAGTGAAGAACAAAATGCTTTCCAAAGACACATTTTTTTTTCAGATCATTTGTGAAACATAAAGCATTTTTACATTCTTTCAAGCGTTAACATGCAGAAGCTTGTTACGTACAACAGAGGTGATGCACATGTGAAGACGGCAAATCGCAGTCATAAGTCCTTGTCGGTGTAGCTTAATTGAGAAAGCATTCGGCTCCGGAGCAGAAGGATGTTAGGTCGAGTCTCACCATTTGCAAAATTGTGTTTCACATTGCCATCGAAACATAAAAAATGGATCTACTGGCCATTAGATTCTTCAATGTGTGATGTTCCTTCCACACATCGTCTGGAACTAATGAGAATTCCGTCTTCGCTTCGAAAAATGTGTGATGCTTCTTCCACACATTGTCTGGAATTAACGAGAATTTCTTCTTCGTTTCGAAAAATGTTAGATGCTTCTTCCGCACATCGGCTGGGATTAATGAGAATTCCTTCTTCGCTTCGAAAAATGTGTGATGCTTCTTCCGCACATCGTCTGGAATTAATGAGAATTTCTTCTTCAATGCTTCGAAAGATGTGGGAAGCTTTTTCCACACATCGTCTGAAATTAATGAGAATTCCTTCTTCAATACTTCTTAAAATGTGTGATGCTTCTTTCACACAAAGTCTGGAATTAAGAAGAATTCCTTCTTCTCTTCGAAAAAATGTGTTATGCTCCTACCACACATCGTCTGGAATGAATGAGAATTCTTTCTTCGCTTCGAAAAATGTGTGATGCTTCTTCTACAGATCGTCTGGAATTAGTTAGAATTCCTTCTTCTACAGTGAGCTCTCCTTCAAGCGTGGTATGCCTGCGATCCGAAAACCTTGGATCCCGTCCCAGCCCTTTCTCAAGGAGGGGATATATGTGACGTGCTACAGAGGTGACGCTCATGTCAAGTCGTGAAGTAGCAATGATATACCCTTCTCGGTGGAGCTTAATACGGAAAGCATTCGGCTCCGGAGCAGAAGGATGTGGTTTCTAATTTCTCTACCGGCAAAATTGAGTTTCACGAGTTTTTACTTTGGTTTATATTGCAGTTTGGTCAACATATCAGTAGTCCTTGCACCAGAAAGTGGTCCGATATCCGACTGAATAATCATCGGATTGGAGGCTCTGTTATCCTTTCTTTTTTGGGTTGAAGGCTTAACACCAAAGTGGTAAACTTAACTGCCTATAAGCAGTCGCCCATCTCTAATTTAGGGCCACTTGTTCCAGGGAAGGGAGAGAGCCGGTGCCGTGAGACAAACTCCCCATCCGTAGCTCACCCGGGATTATAACCCAGACCCCTCTCGGAATAATGGCTAGAAGCCAGCGCCTCTTACCACTCTGAAAACGGAGCGGTTATCTTATTTTTAAACATTATTTTGTATTAACATGTGTTTCATAATGCTTAAGTTTCATTAATCTGTTTTTGTTGGGGGTTTTTTTTTTGGAGGTTTAACGACCACCGTGAGCAACTCAATGGGCTATAAGCAGTCGCCCGTCCCTAATTTAGGCTCACTGGTTCCAGGGAAGGGAGAGAGCCAGTGCCGTAAGACAAACACAACACCCATGCCTGACCGGGATTCGAACCCGGACCCCTTACGGACGAATGATCATAGGCCAACGCCTTAGACCACTGCGCCACCGGGGCGGCTTTTTTTTTTTTTTTTTTTTTTTGGAAAGAGTGAAACCAGCTGAAGAGATTCGCTCCAGAAAAATCACTAATTGGATTTAGGATTCACATGTTAAAGCTCTAGTCTTATGGAGGTAGCGACTACAATGAGAAAATACGATAACTATGTGAAGTCTCCCTTCCTTTATTTAGGGTCACTGGCTCGGAATGGGGCAGTGTCTGCGCTGACACGCAGGCGCACACCTATGCCTTATTCGGCCCTCGAGCTCGGGGCCAATCTTGGACGACTGGCCAAAACCCAGAGCCTCAGATCACTAGGCCACCGGGACGGCCTTTAATCGTTTTCAGAAGATCCATTACTGTAATTGCACCAAACAGATTGACTGATATATTATTCTATTTTTATGAATTCTGTGTCGTATACTCTAATTCAACCTTCCTTTTTAGTTCTTGTATCCTTATATAAATTTGGTTTATTCTCGTTACACGTTTTTCAGTTTGAAAGCCACATTCTCCTCTCTCGAAGAATTTGTGTTTGGTAACCCTAACAACAGGCTGAAATGCAATTACCTAGTCGAAAACGAGAATTAAGAACGAATGTGTTTAGTCTTCGAGAGGCAATGATGTCAGTCTACGGGAGTCAATGTTATTGTCAGTCTACGGGAGTCAATGTTATTGTCAGTCTACTAGAGGCAATGTTATTGTCAGTCTACGAGAGTCAGTACTATTGTCAATTTACGAGAGGCAATGCTATTGTCAGTCTACAAGAGGCTGTAATTTCAAAGGCATATTACTTTCGTAATCGGAATGCAATCTTAATGCAGCTAGTTTGTTATCAACCAGTGTATTACACTGCCGAACAATTGCTAAGGACGGATGACAATAGCAACGATAGCAACCATAAAATGGAAGGCAGGAAAATGTGGAAATCAGTATAAGTGCGGGATACAGTAAGACGTGTTGTGCGTATGCAAATTTTGGATTGCCGAACTTGTTCGGGACGTCATAGCGCTGATAAGAGATATAAAGGATTTGACGCGTATTGACCGTTGTTGTTCAAACGCAAAGTTGAAAGAGAAAGAATGAATTGACGAACTTGCAACTTTCAGTATGTCTTCCCGACATCACCTAGATGATTTTACGCGTGGCCGTATTATTGGCAAGATTGAAGAAGGGCGAAAAATAACAGATGTTGCCAGGGAGTTCGACGTCAGCCACAGTGTTGTTTCAAGGCTTTGGAAATCATTTCAAACAAATGGAGAGTGTAGCAAACGTCCTGCAGAAGATCGGTACATAGTGCTATCAACAAAAAGACACCGGCGCAGCACAGCTAGTGAGGTAGCAAATCAGTTTATGGCTGCTACTGGCAAGCGGATCTCACGAAAAACTGTCGCCAGACGTTTGCATGAAGGAGGACTATACGCCCGCCGTCCTGTTGTGTGCATCCCATTGTCCAGACGTCACCGCACCGCCCGTTTGCAATGGTGCCATCAACATCGCAATTGGACTGATAACGACTGGTCTGCTGTCCTCTTCTCAGATGAGAATAGATACAGTCTATCGTCTGATTGTCGACGACAACTGATCTGGCGTGATAGTGGTACTGCAAATTGTCCAGCAAACATACAGGAAAGGGACCAATATCCGACATGTAGTGTCATGGTATGGGCTGGCATCATGATCAATGGTCGCACGTCCCTCTATGTGCTTCCAACTGGGACTATGACTGGCCAACGATACATTAATGATGTTCTGCTACCTCATGTTCGCATGTTCCGTGGTGCTGTCGGTGATAGATTCATTTTCATGGACGACAACGCAACATGTCATCGAACAGTCGCTGTCCAGGAGTATCTTGAAAGCGAGGATATTCAACGCCTCGTATGGCCAGCACGTTCTCCAGATCTGAATCTCATTGAAAGTGTGTGGGATGCTTTGGGGAGGAGTCTTGCTGGTCGCCAATGCCTTCCAATTAACAAGGACACCCTCATCAGTGCACTGACAGAGGAATGGGATAAATTACCCCAACAGCTGCTTGATAATGTTGTGCAAAGCATGACACGACGTGTGGAATCTTGCATCGCCCTCCATGGTGGCCATATCCCGTATTGACATCTTACGCCGGAACGCCTGCGGACGGTAATTGCATTATTTTCACGTTTACGTATTCTGCACAAAATGGCCTGTTTGTCCCTTGAACACGTTCCAAAGCCTTCTGGATTTCAGAGCACAATAAATTGTCTTTCTTGTAATGTCCTGGCATTCTGACATTATTTTATTTCACTTGGCATCTAACCACACTTACTTTTTTATGCGCTATATAGCCGTTTATGATCCGTCCTTAGCAATTGTCCAGCAGTGTAGTATACCCTCTCTACGCCAAATTACTGAAGTCATGTTGATGCGAATATCCTTTAAATACGTGGAGTCAGTAAATAAACAAAGATATCGCTGTTTCCACATTTATCATGTTGATGCTATGATATTAAAACTAGCTTCCGTTCGTAATATACTGTACGTGTTAATCAGCCTTTGATGTTTGTTCAGTATTGATATACGATTAATCAACGAGCAAAAGCGTCCATGCTAAAGTTGTTCAAAGAAGAAACGTTCTTGAATGTGGATTAAATCTCGTTGAAATTGTGTGCTATGCAAGGTGCATGCTTGATGACGTGCCATTAAAATAAAGGATTGGAATATTAACGTAAGTCATCTATTTCCTTACTCACTCTTCGTCATACACTATATTGACAAAAGTCACCGGACACCTAGAAGAGAAACACAACATAGCATTTATTGACATACATTAGTACGGTGTCGGTCCACCTTTGGCTTTAATGCATGCACTGACCCTTCGAAGCTCAGTGGTTGGGTTTTTAAGCTCCGTGATTTTCGTTGCTATAAGGTGTTTATTGAGTGCTTTAGTTTCTGTGGTTGCGTGTATCTTCAAGTTGAAAGTCCACGCTTTACGTTCGTGTATCTCCCAGGTTGGTGAGTGCCATATTTTTTCATTATTCACTGTTTTATTTTTCAACCGAGCTGGTCTTTTTTCGTTAAAGTCTCGCCATTGCTTCGATGGCGGAGGCAGACAAGGGTGACGCCCACATCCTTATCTTGGCAGATCAGCCAGCACCCTCTTCTTCTTCTACGGCGGCAGCTCCTGCTCAGCTAAATGAGGTGGCTCCCGAGCGTCATTGCGACGTCATGGATACCTCTTCTTCTCCAGCAATAACTTCCTCCCTTCCCACCAAGTGCGGTGGTGCCAAGTCTCCTATCTACATCTCAGCAGATGATGACGTCTCCGTGATCAGCGATACTGAGCTCATAGCTTCTACTTTTCATCAACTTTCTGATCCGCCCTCACTACTAGGAGCCGCTTCATCGAGTTCTCGACCCATGCCTGCCCAAGCATCCTATGCTTCTGCAACTTCTGGGGTCCTCACACCCCCAGTTTCATCTGCTATGCCTTTTCCTGAATCCTATGTCACTGTCGTCGGTTCTACTGCTACAATTGACATACCAGAGGATTCCCGAGCTGGTCACCTTTTTTCCTCCACTATGGAACGGGGCGTCTATTTTGATGCGCTTCCCGACACTAAGCTGTGGCAATATAGCCGAGCCCTCAAAACTATCTTACCAAAGGATGCAATAGACTTTGTAGCTCGAAAACCCAGATCTGTCTTGGTCTATTTTAAGGATAAAGCGCATGCTGACCAGGTCCTTACGGAAGGTCTAACCATCAATGACGTGCATCTGTTAGCACAACCGGTTGCGCACCGCCCGGTGCAGGTGACCTTCTACCCCGTACCACCAGAAGTATCCGACGCTGCACTTTGCACCTTGCTCAGCAGGTACGGCAGAGTTGTTGGCTCCATAACAACTCTCTCTGCGGCTCCCAGAGATCCTGAAGACAAATCGATTCGAGGTTTTCGCCGCACTGCTCGAGTCCTCTTTTCATCTGATGCTCAGCTGAAAGCGGTTCCGAATGTTTTGCACATCCGCTGTGGACAGCAACGCCGAAGAGTTGAGATAATCACTTCACAGTATTGCACTATATGTCAGAGCGAAAGTCACATAAGGGCTCAGTGCCCACGTGCCTCCCTGCAAACAGCTCCACACACTACATCTTCTTCTACTTTGTCCACCAACGCTTCACAGACTTCTTCCTATTCGAGGAAAGTCGCGGAATCAAGATCTTCCAAAAGTCAGCTTACTGCCATTGGTCAACAAACGACTTTGATGCCTCCACCTCCTGCTGATCCTAAGAATTTTCCCAGGCTTCCAAAATCGACTCCCCCTTGTACTTTTACAACCACTGCTGATGTACATGTTGACCACTCCTCAGCTTTTACCGTTGGCTCCATGACACGAGTCACAGGTAACGCTTCGGGTTCAGACTCTCCAGACGATCATGAAGCTTTAGTGGTTGCTGGAAAACGCAGTGGTGCTACTCGCTCCAAGACGAAGAAGGCAAAGACTCTGGCATCCCGAAGATCATCTCGCTCTTCTACCCGCTCATCCTCTCGCTCCGTCAGCTCTCGACGACCGTTCTCCAGGTCGCCTCTACACACTTCCTCTGAGACAGCATGTGAGGGTGCCTTTCCCTCACTAGAAGAATTCACAACTTTTCTTGCTGAAAATGCTTTCCCTGCTGAGCCTCTGCCATACGAGGACGTGCTGGATTGCCTTTTAGGGTCCTCTAGCCCTTCCTCAGCACGCACTTCCATTCAGCAGTATGAAGCAGCTCTCCCACAAGTGCTGGTTCAATTACACTCACTTGAAAACACTCTTCGGCGCACTGCGGACGAGGTCCCGTGGAGTGCTTGTTTTCTCCGTCGACTCCACTCCATCACTACAGCCAGTCAATTCCTACTGCATCCCACAACTAACCTAGACATTCAAGGTGGTGTCACTTAATTGTCGCGGTTTTGCGACACCTCTTGCGAATGCGCTGGTACGAGAGGATCTTGCTCCGCTGAATGCTGATATATTACTTCTGCAGGAAACAAACTGTACTTCCACCACTCAGTTTCATCAATGGCGTCGGTGGGATCATACTTTCCATCACGCCTACAGCCAACTGTCGCGTGGTGGCATGGCAGTTGGTGTTCACTCACGTTTTCGTTCAACTCTTTCCTCCTTCTCAGTGAAAAACTTATGTCGAGACTTATTACAACGAGTCTCTTTCACCGTCGCAGCTGAAAAATTTCATGTATTCAACATTTATGTTCCTTGCACTCCTACTCACGTGCCAGAGTTGTTTGCAAAACTTCGACGGGCTCTGTCACGTATTCCCATCACCGACCGGGTACTTATCGGAGGTGACTACAATTGCACTCTACATCCCCTAACTGATCGCTCTTCTTCTTCCAGAGAACACCGCACGGAAGTAGTACATCTCTTACAGTCTATCACTTCAGACTTCTCACTAGTAGATGTTCAACGCCATTTGTCACCAACCCAGACTACACATACATGGCGTGCACCAAGAGCCATTGATCCTCCTACAGCAAGATTGGATCGCTTTTATGCAACTTCTCTTCTTCTACCAGCAATATCAGATTCATGCTGTACACCCACTGCTTCCTCGGATCATTGCGCCATTGCCATAACAGTTTTTGCTACTTCAACACAGCCACGTACAATCCGGCCTTGGACTTTTGATGACACTCTTTTAGATGACTCAGCCTTCTGCTCATCGGTGCGAGATTTTCTTGCGGATTGGCGTACAAGGCTTCATTCTGCACCGTGACCCCTCAACGTTTGGTTGGAAGTAAAACGCCACCTCATATTACTGGTACGAAACCTGTCATACTCGATCATGACACAACGGAGGATGCGACTTGATCATACTAGGCAAATGCTTTCTTTGCTCAATCTTGCTGATCCCCTATTTCAAGTCTACCAGGCAGAATTACATTCACTTTTGGTGCCACTTGCAAAACAAGCCCTTCAACGCCTTAAACTACAACACCTGAAACCTGATGCTTGTTCGTACGAATTCCTTACGTCACTTGAATCAACTCGCCGATCCTCTTCTGTTCTGCAGCACCTTCGTCTTCCAACTGGAGTAGTTTCATCCGAACCAGTTCCAATTTGTTCTATGGTACGTAATTACTAAATTTCAAAATTTTGTGAAACTCCTCCTCCCTCCCCTACGGCTTCTCCTCTTCTGTTCTCTTCTTTGCCTCAGGTCCCTTCTCATCTTTCAGCCAGCCTCCTCCATCCTCCCACTTTAACTGAGCTCTCTGACACTTTCTTGTCCCTCAACCCCCGGGCTTCACCTGGCCCGGACGGTCTCCCTGTTTCTTTCTATAAGGCTTTTCTTCCTGCCCTCCTTCCATTTCTCCTCTGTGCCTTTTCTACTGCCATGCATCTTACATCTCTTCCAAGGAGTTTCACGCTCGCACATGTTGTACTTTTCCCCAAGAAGGGTGATCCGCTTGACTTGGGGAATTGGCGTCCCATCTCACTCTTAAATACTGATTATAAACTCTATACTAAATTTCTGTCCCGCCGGCTTAACCCCATACTCCCTCATATTCTCTCCACTAATCAAACCTATACTGTACCCGGGCGCTCCATCTCCCATAATATTCAGCTTCTTAATGATCTAATTCACCTCGCCCGCTCTCGCTCAGAACCCCTTGCTCTTCTTTCCCTCGATCAACGCTCAGCGTTCGATAATATTTCTCATGATTACCTTCTTGCTACATTACTAAATTTCGGATTTCCTCCTTCCTTTGCTTCTCTTCTCATCTCCCTCTACCGGGACGCAGTTTTCCACGTCAAGCTGCTCAACCTTCTCACAGCTCCCATACCCTTTCGTCGCGGCGTGCGTCAGGGTTGCCCCTTATCCGGGCAGCTCTTCGCCCTCGCAATAGAACCTTTTTTACGCGCAGTCCATCGATCCTTCTTTGCTTCACTACCACCGGTGGTAGCCAGCACACGTCATCATGTTGCTACCTATGTTGCCTACGCCGACGATATTACATTCTGCATTCGGCAAGACTCACAATTTCACGATCTCCACAATCTCTACAATACTTACGCCTCATGTTCCGGAGCAGCTCTAAACACAACGAAAAGCACAGGCCTGTGGACCGGTTCGTGGACTAACCGCACTGACTCTCCTTGGGGAGCAGAGTGGTCCAACACCTCTCAACGATTCCTAGGAGTCCACCTTGGAAAACCAGCAACTGCTTCACTCGTCACCTGGACGACTCTCCGGCCACGCCTACACCGCTCGGTCGCAATCTGGCGGCGCGCACAATTCTGCACCTCCGTCTTTCAAAGAGCACGTCTAACGCACACTTACCTGCTTTCAATGTGCACGTATTCCTGGTTGGCTTCGAAGCAACCAGCACTACGTCTTCTTGAACTCACCCGCTGTCAAACTCAGGTTATCTGGCCCGGCCATCACTGGGTCGGAGCACCTCAACTCAGTCTGTCTCCTTCCAACGGAGGCATTGGTCTACCCGACGTCAGATCCTATTACAAGGCTTATCGTGTGTCTACGTTTTTACGATCACTTGCGGCACCTGCTCCCTCTGCAGTTGCTGCTCGTGATGTCATAGTTTCTCCGCATAACCCACGCTTTACTCTCCTTTCGTTCTTACTCATGGACCACTGTCCCCTTCTCACACTTTTCCCTCCTGTCTACAAAGAGGCTATCTCCTTTCTTCGTTCTCTCCCTCTTTCTCGCTCTCTCCCTGCCTCCACAAATGACCTACTTTCCGAACCTCTTTTTTTCTTCTCTGCTACACCCTCCCCATCTCCCATGTTTTGCTTTTCCTTCATGGCTCAGAGCTGGAGTCGTTACTGTCAGCGATCTTGTTAACACCGATCTTTCCTGGCTCCCCTTCTCTTCTCTACCCTCTGCTCTCCGTTTCAATGCCAACGCTCACTTTGTTCACAACTCTCTTATTTCTACTATAATCTCCCTGTTCCCTGAGCTTGCTACTCCCTCAGGCCTCATTTCTGTTCACTCTGCCTCTCTCCTTCTCCCATTTTTTCTGTCGTCCATTGGTCCACCTCTTCCTCTTGTCTCTTTCTCAACAGCTGATCTCTACCGTTTTCTCTCTCGCTCTTCCGCACCTCTTCCCATTTCTGGTATTCCACTTTCTTCTACCTCCGCAGTGTGGTCCGCTGCGCTTTCCCCACTTTCAGCACCCCTTGAAGTCAATTCACATTGGCTTTTCTTACACAACCGCCTCCCTGTGCCGTCGATTTTACATCGCATGACCATCTTATCTTCACCCTCCTGTCCGTATTGTGGCGAGGAGGCTGACGTTCAGCATGTCTTCATGTATTGCACAGTATTATTGCCAATACTCCATCTCGCTTTCACGCTAGCGCAACGATCCTGTGAGACCGTCCTCACCTTCAGCGCCTACCGAACACTACTTCTGAACTCTTCTCGCCCTATTCACCTTCCGGCAGTCTGCTCCTACATCTTCGTGCTTGTAAAACATATAATTCACGTGTATCATCTTCAGCGTCCCCCCGAAGCTTCTACTGACATAAATAAAGTCAGTACTGCGTTACTTTGTCATTTTCGTAATCGCCTACTCTCCCGCCTTCGACTAGAACTTACCACTGCAGTTGCACGCTGCAGTGAACCACAGTTCCTATCAACTTGGTCACCAGCAACCACTTGGTTTGCAGGGTCGCACACAACGCTTCACCTTACAGTCGGAACTTTTGTTTCACCTACATCCTGATAGATACAGTTTTTGCCATGCTGATTTGTCTTCAATCTCTGCTTCATCAGAGACTATTTTTTGTCTTTTCCGACAAATTATCATACATAAACTGTATTCTCTCACCACTATATTGAGCTTTGTGAATAGGTCGTTGCGTCAGCTACAAGCACCTGTAAATCTTCTTTTCATATGTCATTTTGAGACGATTTTTCTATACACATTTCCTGTTTTTTTCTTGCTTCGCAACTGAGTGCAATCTTGTTCCTCAACATTCACTGTACTATATTATTTGTACTCTCTATTTTATCAGAATTTTTTTGTTTGTCTCACTATTGTACATAACTTTAAGTAGATCAATTATTGTATAGAATCCTATGAATTGTTCGAAGCATGAGCTACTTATAATTGTCAATTTCTTTTCACGCTTTTTTTAAGACTCTGTTCTCATCCTCTTCACATGTATCATTTCGTGTATAACTCATGTGTAAATTTTTTGTTTTTCATTACTCATCTTGCTGAATTATGTATTCTCTCTGCGATGTCAGAGACTATTTCTTTTTACCACCTCTGACAAATCAATATATATAAATTGTAACTTCTCATTGTACAGAATCATGTATATAGGTCGTTTCACGAACCACAGACATCTGTAAACTTTGTGGTTTTTACAGTATATTCTTATCTTCAATTCCTGATTCAACAGTGTAATTTTACTTTTCAGCTGTGTAAATTTGTGTTCTCCAATACTCACTGTGATGACTTGTGTCTTCTCTCTGTATTTTCAGAGATTATTTTTTCTTTTGTATTCTCAGGAAAATTATTGTATATAACTATTTTTCATATCACCGTTGTATGTAACATGTAGTACCGCGAGCCACATTCATCTGTAAATTTTTCATCATCTGTCTTTCGAACTTTCGATTTCATGTTTGTCCCTTGATCACCTGCAACCTCCTGGTTTTCCAGGTCACCCACAATGTATCACCTTTCGGTCAGAACTTTTTTTTTTTTTTTTTTTTTCCATCAATATTGTGTAAAATTTATACTCTATAGTGCTCATCATTCTGGATTGATTTTACTCTCTGTATTACCAGAGATTCATATTGCCTCGCCAGATTTCTACTGCACTTAACTGTTGTCATGCAAACGTTGCACCGAATCCTGTAATTAACGTAGCGCAGGCTGCACATTCTGTTAATTTCTCATCACCTGTCTTTTGAATCTTTGTCTGCAAGCTCGAATTCTGTATTATTCCTTGCATCAATACTGTGCAAAATTAATATTGTATAACGCTCTTCTAGCTTAATTGTTCCTATTCTTTGCTTTGTCAGAGACTTTTGTTGCCTCACCTGACACTCGAGTGTAATTAACTGTTTTTTTTACTATCATCAATGTACAGAACCGTGTAAATAAGCAGTAGCGTAAGCTACAAGCACCTGTAAATATTTTTTTGTCATACATCATTTGAGATGATTTATTCAAGCACATCTCCTGTATCTTTCTTCTAATAAATACTGTGTGAAAACTGACCCTTCGAGACAGGCCTTTGACAAGGTTTTGGAACACAGCGATAGGTATGCGCTTTCATTCAGTACATAATGCTGCAGCTAACTGTTGCTTAGTAGTAGGTATTGGTTCCAAACTTCTTATGCGGCGCTCTAATTCATCCCATAGGTGCTCTATAGGATTAAGATCAGGGCTCTGTGCTGGCCAGTCTACACACGATACGGAATTATCGTCAAACCACGACGTAACAGTCCTTGCTTTATTTCTCGGTGCATTATTCTGCTGGCACCAACAAGGCTCGGTTCCATAGTATTGCCACAGAGTTGGTAGGGCATAATTGTCCAGCATATATCGAGGTAGACGTGCTGGTTAAGAGGTTTGTCCACGAGAACCAATGGGCCGGGACCATACTACGAAAAACACTCCCACACGAGTACACTGCCGGCTCCAAACTTGACCGTAGGAACAGTACACTGTGGGAAAGTGGGAAATAGCGGTCCCCCCATCTGCCGCCATACCCACACACGTCCATCAGACTAATGGATCGTGTATCTGGATTCATCAGTGCATAGGACCCGTTTCCATTCATCTACGATCCACGATAAATGTTCTTTACACCATGCTAAACAACGAGTAGCATTCAGAGTGGAGATGAAAGGCTTATGAGCAGCTGCACGACCACGGTAACCCATGGAATGAAGTTCTCTGCGAATGGTACTTATACATACCGAATTTCCAGCATTTTTACTCACGTGTATACTGAGGTCTTGTGCAGTAGTCCGTCGATTAGCTGTAACGACTCTCCTGAATCTTCGACGTCTTCTATCACTGATTTTCTTTGGTCTGCCGATACGTTTTGCTGCTTCAGGCATGCCACGTGTCTTCCACTTATTCAGTACATCCGAAACAGTTGACTTGGGTATGCTTAAACTCCTTTCGGTTTCCTTTATGGACAACCCACTAATATAACACCCAACAATCTTTCCTTTCTCAAAGTCAGTTCTCATCCCACCGCTACCTTTTCACTCAACCTAACAGTGCGATATGATCGCGGTGAGCTGCAGGCTTGTTTTTATACCGTTTGCAGCTGTACCGCGCATCTTAACAACGCAGAGGGTCCGTTCATTTGCTTCTGAAGGGGTGTCTGGTGACTTTTGTCAATATAGTGTATATTGAAGTTGATTATACGTCTAGTTAAGGACTTTCAGATATCAAATTTTAAACTTTCCAGGTCAACGAAAGTCGCAGTACAATATGTCTAATGAGATATAATGCTGTTGTCTTCTGCAGGCAAGTAAACGTAATATTAATGTACACCGAAGAGCCAAAACATTACGACCACCTCCGAAATATGATGTTGGGCCTCCACGTGCTGCCAAAACAGCTCATACCCGGCGAGGCGTTGAGGCTACAAGATTTCTAAATGTGTCTTGTGATACCTAGAACTAACACGTTACCAGCAGATTATTTAACTCTTGTAAGTTTCGTGGTTGAGCCGCAGCAGATTATTTAACTCTTGTAAGTTTCGTGGTTGAGCCGCAGCAGATCGGATTTCCTCTTCCAACACAAACCACAGATTCTCTATGGATTGATGTCTGGGGGATATTGGAGGCCAGGTCAATACGTGGAAGTCTTCCTCATGTTCCGTGAAACATTCTTGAATAATCCGAGCTGTGTAGCAAGGCACATTATCCTGCCGAAAGAAGGCACTACTAGAGGGGAATACCGTTGCCATAAAACCTGGCCTGCAACGATGTTTAGGTATACTGGACACAGGTTTTACCAGAAGAAGATTGCCCAAATCACTAAACTTCTTCCGCCGGCTTGTTTTCTTCCCACGGTGCATTCTGGTGCCAATAGCTCCCAAGGTAAACGCCGGACACGTACCCGGCCGTCTGCATGGTACAACAGGAAACAAGATTCATCGTAATAAACGACCTTCTTCCAAACATTCAAGGTCCAGTTTTGATACTCGCGTGCCCATCTGTAGGCACTTTCGACGGTGAACCGAGATTAGCCTGGGCACTCGTAGCAGCCTGTGGATACGCAGTCCAATTTGAAGTAGGTTCGATGTACTGTATGCTGTGATACATTACTACCCTCACCAGTATTCAAATTACCGGCGAGTTGCGCCACAGTATCGCTTCTCTTCGCTCGTAAAATACGGGATAGCCAGGGGTATAGAAGGGCCTTAGCGCCGCTTAGCGGCGCTAAAACACTCTTTTTCTAGGCTCAGCAGCGCTAAGGTACTTTTGCTCTTTTTCTAGGCTCAGCAGCGCTAAGGTACTTCTGCTCTTTTTCTAGGCTCAGCAGCGCTAAGGTACTTTTGCTCTTTTTCTAGGCTCAGCAGCGCTAAAATACTTCTGCTCTTTTTCTAGGCTCAGCAGCGCTAAGGTACTTCTGCTCTTTTTCTAGGCTTAGCAGCGCTAAGGTACTTTTGCGCTTTTTCTAGGCTTAGCAGCGCTAAGGTACTTTTCGTAGGTAGGCTTTTACAGAAGATAGGTAAAGAAATCTTCTAGATTATCATATATTCAAAAATAGCGAGTTCTGTGTTTAAACTACAATCGTAACCGAAATATCCGTATCGGAAGAATGAGATTAAACCATCGGATCACACAATAGGGCATCTCATGGGTCATAACGGTAAAGAGAATGCTTTTTTGTTTCTAGGTTGCATTTTCTCCTTGAGCTGCAATAAGGGTTATATGCCGTTGGCTGTCCCTAATTTTGGGCGAGGGAGCCGCACCACCAATGCTTCACGCGGAGCTTGGACCAGTAACCAGAAACCTACTCCTCTGATCACTCGGCCACCGGGACGGCGCATTGCTCGGAGAAAAAACTGCACAGAGAAATTACGCAGCCATTTAGGCTAAATGACAGAAGTTTTATGCATGCGAAGAACACTTTTACTAAGCAACCCTTTCTCTTATTTCTAAAGAATAACACAACAGAAACCTCCTAGAATCTTAGGAAAAAGGGGTGTTAGTCGCACTGTAGAATAGATGTGATTATATTAGTAACATTTATTCAATGTGACTATATTAAATGTAAACAAGAACATAAAGATCCGTTATTAGGCGTACAAACTTAATTTATTTTGCAAGCTTTCGCTTCCAACGGGAAGCTTCGTCAGGCAGCGTAAAAATAAAACAGAAGAGAATCAGAGCATAAATGCAATTCAAATATGTCAAACAATCAAACAGGGGCGCGAGTGCTCACGAGCTCATAATAGTCATGTTGCTCATGACGGGCGCGCTCGCTGTATTCCTAGAAATCTGCTCCAAATCGGAGAGAGTTCCATCGTGATGTCAGTGTTGCAAAATTCATGGTGCGTCAGGATTTCGATAGGTTCGCGTACAGCCGTAGATCTCAAGGAGGTTATATTACTGGAGACACCACTGGCTCTGCCGCCATAGGTCACCGCTAATCTGTGGTGTGACGTCACAAGCAAGCAAAAATGAACTAAATTATACCGTTGATGAAATAGTAAGCTTGTGTATCATTGATAAATATTATTGAATTACTCATTTTATCTGTTTATACGCTTAGAAGCTTTTGTTTTATTGGTTTCCAAGCAGCTTCTCTTCTGCGGCTGCGTCGCGCCTGCTCATGACGTCATTTGCAGCACAGACGGTGACTTATGGCGGCCAATGCTGCTTGGATAGGAGTGGTATCTCCAGTAATATAACCTCCTTGGTAGATCTTGGTCCATCGTAAGGGGCTAACATGCGCAGATCTGACCAAATGGTTAAGGCTCCCAGGCTGGCGGCATCCCGAGCTAGAGCCGTGCTCAGTTTTCTATTCCTCACATCACGCTGGTGTTCTTTTACACGGACCTTGATTGACCTCTTGGTCATACCGATGCAGACTTTCTGAGATAAGTCCGGGTATTGGAGCGGTACGGCGTACACTCCCGCCTGATTCTCGACCTCCATATTACGAGAGTTTGGTGAGAGTAGGGCAGCGATAGTTTTCGGCGACCGAATTCCAACGTCAAGGTTTAACTTTTTTTAAGGAATTTTTGACGGCATAAGTAAGCCCAGGAATGTACGGGATGGATCCAACGAACTTTCTTCTCTGTGTCAGACCAATTAGCGATCTTCTCTCATCTTTCCTAGCTGTTTTAGAGATGATTCGCTCAATATGCCCCATGTCGTATCCAGCGTTGTGTGCTAGGACGCGAAGGTTGCGCAGCTCATCTTCAAGATCATCGGAGTTAGATGTGAGGTCATAGGCTCTGCTCGCTCGGTGTCTGAAGAGCGCGTATTTCTGCTCAAGAGGTCCCGCTGATCCAAGTTGGATAGGGTTTTGCACGTGAGAAGGTTTATAAAAAACTTTAGTGTGCAGTTCTCTAGTGGGCTCCTTGATTTCGATAGTTTTACTGTACGCGGAACTATCGAAATCCTGACGCACCATGAATCTTGCAACACTGACATCACGATGGAACTCTCTTCGATTTGGAGCAGAATTCTAGGTATACAGCGAGCGCGCCCTTCGTGAGCAACATGACCATTACGAGCTCGTGAGCACTCGCGCTCCTGTTTGATTGTTTGACATATTTGAATTGCATTTATGCTCTGATTCTGTTCTGTTTTATTTTTCCGCTGTCTGACGAAGCTTCCCGTTGGAAGCGAAACTTGCAAAATAAATTAAGTTTCTACGCCTAATAACGGATCTTTATGTTCTTGTTTATATTTTCTTTAGAGTGGCGTATTCGAATCCAATTCTCTTTACTCAGTAGTGACTATATTAGTTACATCTGATGTGAAATGACAGAGTTGCTTAGAAAAAACTCCATATTTTTAGGAGGTGACTAACAAACATTGTTCCTTTTATTAAAAATTGTGATTTATTAGGTGTGCAACTTAATTCTCGGCCCCTAACCGCAAGCGATCATAGAACGTCGGCAAATGCAAATAGCTATGTGCAATAATGGCTGATTGTAGCGCCATCCAACAGCTTTCCAGGCAACCGTAACCGCTCACAGCTCTAGTGACAGAAGGGACGAAAGTTGACGGTGAAAGCAATGTTGTTCGAGAAGCAACATTTGAGGCACTGCCTCCTGTTCGCGTTTCAACTGAAACAAAGTGCCGTGGAAGCCCAGCAAATGGTTTGTGCTGCTTTGGGTCATGCTGTTGTGTCCTACAATACGTGTAACAAGTGGTTCCAGCGGTCTAAGCAGGGAAATTTCGATCTCCATGATGCAAAACATTCGGAACGGCCACAAAAACTTGACGATGAGGAACTGGAACAACTGTTGGACGTGGATCCTTGTCGTACACTGTCAGAGCTCGCCCAGGAACTCGGAGCAACACGGCAATCCATCGCAAAGCGCCTACACAAGCTTGGACGGATTCACAAGGTGGGCCGTTGGGTGCCCCACCAACTCACAGCTGCAAACATGTCTACGCGGTATGATGTTGCTGTGTCCTTGCTCTCCAGATCTAAGTAGAAGGTTTTCCTCCACAAGATTTTGACCTGTGATGAGAAGTGGATCCTCTACGATAATCCTAAGCGGCGCAAATCGTGGGTTTATCCAGGTCAACCTACCACCAGTACCGCCAAACCGAATATCCATGCCAGGAAGTTGTTGCTGTGCATATGGTGGGATCAGCGCGGTGTCGTACACTAGGAGTTGCTCAAACCTGGTGAAACGGTCAATGCTGTGCGTTATTGTCAGCAACTCATTCGTGTGAGTGACACAATAGAGGCGAAAAGGCCATACACAGGCAAGGGAAGAAGGTCGGTCCTGTTGCTTCAGGATAATACGCGTCCTCACACCGCGAAAACGACTTTAAACATGATCACCGACCTGGGATGGGAGATTTTGTCCCACCCGGCGTATTCTCCAGACTTCGCTCCGTAGGATTATCTCCTCTTTCGCTGCCTGCAACATCACCTGAGTGATACACACTTCACTTCTGTCGAGGAGGTCCACACAAGTATTGATGACTTTATCAACTCGAAACAGCCCTCTTTTTCCGCAGTGGCATTCGTCAGCTCCCTGACCGATGGCTCATATGTATCCAACACGACGGGAATCATTTCCCTAATTAGGTACGTATTCGATTTGCTACAATTTGCTGTCAACGAGTAGTGCCTGTGGCCGCGAATTAAGTTGCACACCTAATAAATTAATATATATCAAATACGTGGAGATAATGTAAATGGACGATGTCATCACTCTTTCCACGTTATTTTTTAAACAACGCATAGCGACTGAAAAATTGTATTCCGGCACTGCTGGAATCGAACCCCAGAACTCTCGATAACTAGTCGAGTGCGTTCGAATTTACGCTACAGCGCCAACAATTCTCAGCGCAATGCGTGGTTTATCAGTCAGCATCTGACTACACGAATGCGTATTGATGGTCTCAGCAACTGAGATGTCGTCATCTGGTGGCATTTAAAGCAACAGCTATTTTAATTGTAGCTGATAAATTCAAAGGGCGATAGAAATGGTTAATATATATCAAATACGTGGAGATAATGTAAATGGACGATGTCATCACTCTTTCCACGTTATTTTTTAAACAACGCATAGCGACTGAAAAATTGTATTCCGGCACTGCTGGGATCAAACCCCAGAACTCTCGATAACTAGTCGAGTGCGTTCGAATTTACGCTACAGCGCCAACAATTCTCAGCGCAATGCGTGGTTTATCAGTCAGCATCTGACTACACGAATGCGTATTGATGGTCTCAGCAACTGAGATGTCGTCATCTGGTGGCATTTAAAGCAACAGCTATTTTAATTGTAGCTGATAAATTCAAAGGGCGATAGAAATGGTTAATATATATCAAATACGTGGAGATAATGTAAATGGACGATGTCATCACTCTTTCCACGTTATTTTTTAAACAACGCATAGCGACTGAAAAAACTGATAAACCACGCATTGCGCTGAGAATTGTTGGCGCTGTAGCGTAAATTCGAACGCACTCGACTAGTTATCGAGAGTTCTGGGGTTCGATCCCAGCAGTGCCGGAATACAATTTTTCAGTCGCTATGCGTTGTTTAAAAAATAACGTGGAAAGAGTGATGACATCGTCCATTTACCTAATAAATTAAAATATTTAGTAATAAAAATTTTGTAAAATATTCTGAACAGTAAAAATAGCAAATCAGAATTCACAATGCTTTTAAAAACTTTGAGTCTTCTTTCCAAGGCGTTTTCACCTAATCAGTTCAACGCTAAGGCACCTTTTTAATTAGAACTACAGCACTGGGGATAGCCTTCACTCTCCTCTGGCACCGATAATCCGTGGTCGGATCTCACCTTGCCGGTGGTTTAATGTTTTTCCCTCCTGGGACCTAACCACAGTTGACCATGACACACACAAGCTTTGCCGTCTCGGAAATGCTCTGACCCAGTCGTCTGCCCATTAATATTTGGCCTTTGTCAAACTATCTGAGTTTCTTATCTAAAGAACAAGAATAACACTGATTAACTGGCCTAAGTATCAGGGGTTAATTATAGAATTTCATGATTCTCACACGCACTGTCGTTTTCCTGATGTTGCTTCGATTTGCATAAAGACACGCTGATCATAATATTTCAATTCTTAGGTGTAAACGAACATGAACATGTATAATCTTTGGCTGCAAGCACAGTGTTTCTTCATTCCCCTCTGTGCAGTACCTGAACCGTTCTTGGATTTACACTGAAGAGCAATTGAATTAGAGACAGCTGGCGTTATGCAAATGTGGCGCTGTAGGCGGCCCTGTAAACGGAAATGACATGACGTATGCAGCGATCCGACAATATAAGGAGTGCTGCGACGGGAATGAGTAAGAGTCGGACGCAGTATGGGTAAGACAAAGGATCTAAGCGCATTTGATCGTGGGCAAATTGTCGGGGCCCGATGAATGGGTTACTCCATCTCGGAAGTCGTGCATGCACTGGGATTTTCACGAGCCACTGTGTCACGGGTGCACCGTGAGTACATCGAATCGGGTAAAACCATCCCTGCAAGGGCCAACTGCCGTGGACAACAGCGTGTGGATGAGCGGGGTCATCGTCGGCTAGCTCGCATTGTAACAGCAGATAGACGGGCCACAGTGCAAGAAATCACTGGGCAATTTAACGCTGGTGCACAAAAACGTGTAAGCAGCCACACCGTCCAGAACTATCTCCTCGCTGTGGGGTACAGAAGCCATCGTCCCACGAGGGTATCGCTGCTGACCGCACATCACAGGGTGCAAATATTAGCATGGGCGCGGGAACATCGCCACTGGACCCTAGACATGTGGAAAAATGTTGCCTGGACTGAGGAGTCGAGATTCACGTTGGTACATGCGGATGGCAGGATACGAGTACGGCGCAAACCACATGAAGTGATGGATCCTTCTAGTCAGCCGGGTACTCTTCAAGTTGGTGGAGGTGGCATTCTCGTCTGCGGATTGTTTACGTGGACTGCAATGGGACCCCTGGTACGTGTGACATCGCCCCTCACAGGTCAACGTTACCGGGATATCCTGGACGATCATTTGCTCCCGTTTTTACGTCATCAACATTCCACTGGGGACCTCATCCTGCAAGAAGACAATGCACCGTGCCATCGCTCCCGAATTGTATCCGAATAGTTGGATGAATACTCCACCGACGTGACCTTGCTTCCTTGGCCAGCTAGGTCACCTGACCTCAATCCCATCGAGCACATCTGGGATGCCATCGAGAAAGATGCTTGATGCTCTGACCCCCCTCCATCTAATCTTCGTGAACTGTCGGAGCTTTTTCAGGGGTCGTGGATCCGTATGGCTTCCCAACGCTTCCGGTGTCTTGTCGAGTCCATACCGAGACGAATCGCCGCCGTCATCTGGGCGAAAGGTGGTGCTGTACTTTACTAGACAGGTATCTCTAATTCAATTGCTCTTCAGTGTACAGTAGTTCTGATGGACTCTTTTTCCACGTTTCCTCTCAGCGAGACCGTCCACTCGCTCGTTTGCCTGTCAGTGTCATTTGGTTGACATGTTAATCTTTCGATGATATTTCCAAAATATCTCATTCTAATGGCTCTGATTTTATTAACTATTAAGGTGGTTCCACCTAAAATCTCTGCCTTATGTTTCCAATGGTAAAACTTCGTTACATATTTTCCTCGCAATTAATGTATTCCCAAGGATGAAAATTTGCACATCGATTAAACTGACTTTATGTTATAGCATGGGGTACTTAATACTTGCTAAAACATAACCATAATTAAGCAATCAAACATTTGTTTCACTACTGACGTCATCAATGTACAGGTCGCGCCTTCTATGAACTGGTCTGAACATTACTCAAAGGAAAATGATTGATTTTTAATATAATTATGGCTATGTTTTAGCAAGTATTAAGTATCTCATGCTATAACTTAAAGTTAGTTTTAGCGATGTGCAAATTTTGATCCTTGGGAATACACTAATTGCGAAGAAAATATGTAAAGAAGTTTTACCATTGGAAACATAAAGGAGAGATTTTAGGCGGAACCGTTTTTTTTTTTTTTTTTTTTTTTTTTTTTTTGATTGGAGGTTTAACGACCACCGTGAGCAACTCAATGGGCTATAAGCAGTCGCCCGTCCCTAATTTAAGGTCACTGGTTCCAGAAAAGGGAGAGAGCCAGTGCCGTAAGACAAACACAAAATCCATGCCTGACCGGGATTCGAACCCGGACCCCTTACGGACGAATGATCAGAGGCCATCGCTTAGACCACTGCGCCACCGGGGCGGCGGAACCGTTTTAAGGGAACGCCAAATGTGGTATGGACGTCTTGATTCTTTCTTCTCCCGTCTTCTGTTAACACGTTCGCTGCGTTACGACCCACCCGTGGGTCGTAACGCGTTAACTTCTACATTTTTCAGAGGAGGAAAAAACAATGTTTATATACATAAATCTGTAGTGGATACCAGTCACTTTATGTATATATCTTTAAACGACCCACTGGTGTATCGTATAGCACTGTATTAAACAGTCTACGACCCCGCTGGTGGGTCGTAACGCACTACAAAAAAATCGTCGAAAAACGTCGCCGTAGAAAACATGTTAAACCATATTTTATGGGTCTAGGTATTTTCCTTTTTTTTCCTCCTTTTGATTGGGGGTTTGAAGACCACCGTTAGGACCACCGTCCCTAATTTAGGACCACTGGTTGCAGAAAGCCAGTGCCATAGGACAAGCACAGCATCCATGCCTCACCGGGATTTGAACCCGGACCCATCTCGGACGAATGGTCAGAAGCCATCACTCAGATCACTGCGCCGCCCAGGGCTGCGACCCGGTTTCGAGAAATTGGTGGTGCGTTTGGCCTTTCTGGTCTACTTAGTCCTATTCCTTGAAAGAAATGCTCTAAGTTATTGCTGGGAGGTCCCCTTAACTTTAGTTGTTATGACATACTATGTAGGAGAAATACATGTCAAGACGACAAAGTTGCAGCTATAAATTCCGTCGATGTAGCATAATTGATAAAGCAATCGGCTCCGGAGCAGAGGGATGAATGCAGGTTTGAATTCTGTCAGCGGTAAATGTGTGAATTTCACAGAGTTCATTACGCCTAGAAACTATAAAATGATCAACTTTCCTTAAAATGAAAGATAACGAGTCATTAATGCATCTCGAGATAGTTGATTTGGCTCAGAAACTCTCACCGTGCATGAATAATAAGGAACAATACAAAAAAAGAATAATGCTTCCTTAAATAAGACATAATGGGAGGAATAAAATACAAAAATTACAGTACTTCATGATCTCTTATCATTAGTAATGATACTTTATGATGATTTCTGCACATTAAAAAGGAAAACTCGTGTTTTAGTTTCTCGACGCGCAACAAAAATGGTCTTCCTTTGGGACCCTAAGTATTGTTACGCGAAAATGAAGCTAACTTTAACGAACAGTGTGAAAAGCAAAAGGCTGCGTTTCGTGAAATGTGTGCACTTGGAACCAGCCATTAGTAAGTCATTGAATCATTAAGATTGAACACTGTGTCGCCCAATGTTTTCTGCTTTCGTCTCTAGTTTTCAGAACTTCATGAAGCAACGACGAACGGAGTACTTGCTTCATTCGCTTAGTGTCCTGATGAAAACAAATTCGACGTTACATTCAATGCTAGGGAAAAAAGGTTGCAAAATCAATTACATTGCGACTCGTACATTGTCTACCATTAAATTTCCTATATAATTTCCGAACAGAATTTGCATTTATTTTAAAGTTTTTCTTGAAGAAACGATAACTAAAAATCAGTGAATGGAAAGCTAATTTCTAAAAGTACAATTACATTCTTGAAAAAGTGTCTTCCTACAGGTACAAGTAGCTGGCTGCACTACTTTTTTTAAAAAACAGCAACTTTAGCTAGGTTTTTACGTTTAGGCTTAAGTTAAAAGGGAAAATTCTGTGGATCTTTGTATTTGTGTACAAACTCACGTATGTGATTCCGAAATAAATACTGAGGTAAATTAAACACTTATTTGTGGGAGCAGTGGGTTTAACGACCACCCTGAGTGGCCGTTAGGGCTGTGGGCTGTCACCAGATTTGCCATTCTACTGATTTTCAAGGTCAATGATGCTTATCCTGCACTTCCTGTGATTGCTTTATGACGTCACTGTCTAAATCGCCATCGTAAGACTATACTTAATTGCCACGCTTCTTTGTATCTGCACTACAGCAGCGTGTCGGAATTATTATACGTAAACCAGCTGTAATAATCTTCATAAACTCTACCAGATTTTTTAATGCATATTGTTTTCAATTTTTAATTTAAAAAACTTGGGAATGTTGCCGAGATGCTTTTCTTATTCTCCAAAAAGAAATTCTTTATTGTATGACAATAGTATGTCCTGCTGTGCGTTTTACATTCTCAATTTATATAAAAACAGCAAACATTTCTCTTCTAACTAAATTAACATATAACAGTTTTCCCGCCCTTTACGTAACAAAAATGTGCGGGAGGTATTTTTGAAATCTTCGTCATTAAAATATTCACATGGCTGTTAACTTCTTCTGATTTAATGTAAGTGTGCTTTTGCATAAGCTTTTGTACAGTGTTCGAGTTATAAAAATTGTTGACAAGACATATTCCTCTCTAGCTACAGTTCAGATCTACGATTCACATGTTAGGACGGTGATGTCACTCAGTGACGTCGCGATTATTCGTCTGCGAGGAAGGTGGGATGATCAGATCATATTGTAAAGGATTTTAGGAAGGGAGTGTCTGACCCCAGGTCTTAAACAACTCTTAGAAAATAGAAGCTAGAGTGCCCGATAGGAAAATGAAACGGAAGCGAGGTAGAAAGGGGGAGGAAGACGCCCTTATTTATTACCGGGGGCCAGTACCCGGGGACCGACGGCTTAACGTGCCCATCCGACGCACGGCGGATATTTAGTGGTTCGAGCGTTCGTACCTGGATGGGATCGAACCTGAGGTCTTCTCCGTGGTAATCACGAACGTTGACCACTAGGCCACCAGCGGCCCGAAGGCGGGATGAGCAAACCTTACTATCTATTAACCTTGCAGGACGGTGACGTCACGATTATTCGTCTGCGAGGAAGGTGGGATGAACAAACCTTACTGTCTAAATAACTTGCTGATTTTGACCCTTATCTACTGATAGATTTTCGTAATCAATTGATTCTTCACTGTTTTAAAGCCACCTTCTGAATTTTCTACCATGGAACCCAAATTTTTGGCTTGACACGAAATTTTCTAATTTTTTGATAGATCTCCCTCCCCCTTTTAAGCTGTAAAATAATTTGTATGATGTACCTTTGATACTAATATTATGTAATTTTTTAAGCAGCTGGTTCTGGTTTTTTTATGGGATGCTTTAGTGTAATTAAAAAGCCCTACTGTTATTTCAGCGGAATTGTATTTTTTGTGAAACTTGATTAAAAATGAACGATGATTGAACGGTGTTGGAGAGGAATTGAGGAAGAAAGTGTCTGACCCTAGATCTTAAACAGCCCTCAGAAAGTAGGAAGCTTTCAGATTGGGGTTAGGGTGCCCGATAGGGAAGACATATGGAAGTGAAGTACACAAAGACAGGTGTTTATCAGGCAGTTCTGACTTCCTCCGAGATTCCACGGAGTGTACGAGTCTTGGTTTCTAGTCGTTAGATGACCAGGCAAGGAAACTCTGTAGGCAATGGAGCTATCAAAGAGAGTACCTCAGTAAATGTTCGCATCCTTTCAGTACACACCATCTGTTGATCCAATCGACAATACTCATCTCAGAACCGGTATGAAAAAAGCTTCGGAAACATCTGGGTATCGTTTAGTAAGAAGTGTAAGTATGTAACTATTTGTTTTTAGGAAGACAGCAAGTGGGACCGATACAACTGTAACTACATTAAATGGCCAATGCCTTCATTATTTACCCCACATTAGCTTCAATGGTGAGCATTATTTTGTAAAGCTAATCATCAACAATTATCTCGTAAAAAAAGTGACTTCGAATTGTATTGGTTTAAAAGTTTCATTCCGGTGTTTAATAGCAGTTTGAGGAGCATTGGTATCGTTTGAAATACCACTAGATTTAAGTGTTCCTTGGTATTGAAATTACTTCCAATGCTACATTGTATTTGTGTGATAGTGCTGACTTCAAGCAAAAAAATACCTGATCTGAATTTTTGAGCTCTGGTCTACTGATTTCAGGTAAAAGTCTCTGGCAACACTGATGTCACCCTTCCGTATTTTAAGACTACTGATTCCGGGAAGGAGTCAGAACCATCATACACTGCACGCAGAATTTCTGCCTAGGCCTGCTGCGGACGAACGATCACAAGCTAGCACTTCATACCACTAGGCCACCGGAGCTACCACAGGAAGTTTTAAAAAAAGCCATATCAAAAAATATCTGCGAAGCCATCCTCTTTGAATAAAAAAGCCATATCCAGAAATAACTGCGAAGCCATCCTCTTTGAATAAAAAAGTCATATCAAGGAATATCTGCGAAGCCATCCTCTTTGAATAAAAAAGCGAATCGATATCAGGAAATATCTGTGAAGCTATCCCTTATGATTAAAAGGGCCATATCAAGAAATATCTGCAAAGCCATCCTCTTTGAACAAAAAAGCAATATCAGGAAATATCTGCGAAGCCATCCTCTTTGAATAAAAAAACGAAATGATATCAGGAAACAACTGCAAAGCCATCCTCTTTGAATAAAAAAGCCATATCAAGAAATATTTACGACGCCATCGTCTTTAAATAAAAAAGCGATATCAAGTAATGCCTGCGAAGCCATCCCCTTTGAATAAAAAAGCCATATCAAGAAATATCCGCAAAGCCATCTTCTTTGAATAAAAAAGCGATATGAGAAAATACTTGCGAAGCCATCCCCTTTAAAAAAAACATATCAAGAAATATCTGCGAAGCCATTCCCTATGAATAAAAAAGCCATATCCAGAAATATCTGCGAAGCTATCCTCTTTGAATAAAAAAGCCATATCAAGAAATAGCTGCGAAGCCATCCTCTTTGAATAAAAAAGCGATATCCAGAAATGTCTGTGAAGCCATTCTCTTTTAATAAAAAAACCATATCAAGAAATATCTGCGAAGCCATCCTCTTTGAATAAAAAAGCCATATCAAGAAATATTTACGACGCCATCGTCTTTGAATAAAAAAGCGATATCAAGTAATGCCTGCGAAGTCATCCTCTTTGAATAAAAAAGCCATATCAAGATACATCTGCGAAGCCTTCACTCTTTGAATAAAAAGCTATATCAAGAAATATCTGCGAATCCATCCTCTTTGAATAACGGAATCGAATCTCGCTGTCTGCGTTCCTCATCAAAACCGTTGGAGTGTCTTGCTGTTTTTGAAGGCTGACTCAGAACACTCCCCAGTTAACGGTTTGGCTAGCTTTCGCAACGTAAGTCAAGTTAGTTACGTGATTGTAGGCAGGTATATTCAGCCACCTTCCCGCATCTGTCACGGATAACGACGCCTCAAGAAATTTCACATGAATTGAAGAATATTTTGCTTTCAGTTTTTCAGGCTGCGCATCTTTCCGGACCACAGTTAATTATATCACATTCAAGAAATTTTGATGTAACGAAAATGGGTAGCGGAAGCGCAGTCAAAACCATTGTCGAACTCTGATTGCTTCTCCGGTAGCGCACTAGTCTAAGCGTTGGCTTCTGACCATTCGTTCGTGAAAGGGTCCGGGTTCGAAAACCGGTGAGTCATGGATGTTGCGTTCGTCTTACGACACTGGCTCTCTCCCTTCCCTGGAACCGATGGCCCTAAATTACGGACGGACAACTGTTTGTAGCCCATTCCATTGCTCACGGTGGTCGTTAAACCTTCAATAGTTACTCAACAGTATATTTCACTAAACTATCGCCGAACATTATTTCATCACGCTTTATATAAACGCAACAATTATTTCATTGCTGCGTGCGAATTTTCGGGAAAATGATGTTAAATGTGATAAATGCCCATTACAAAAACGCATTTTTGAAGCTATGAAAACCGTGCGTCGTAGCAATATTTGGCTTCCTCTCGATCCCCCATGCTATTGACGAGAGTTTTAAAATGATGTACAACACGATGGTGCGTAACGTGTAGATATCTTGGACCAAAAGTTTCCAATTCCACTCACTAACATACTTTCGTTTTAGCTTTTCTTTACATCTTGAGGTCAGATTTTAGCTTCATGGACTTTCGTAGCTACATCACATTTAACCGGTGTCAGGGTCGTTTCTTACGTTCATCCAAATCTGAATAATATATAATAATAATAAACATTGTTTTTTAAAAACTAAACAGTCTAAACACTTACCATTGCCGCCGCCAAAGTTTAGTAAATATTTACTTTTATGACTCACATATCTTCTTTCATTAGGATTACGACAATAACACTCACTACTCCACCTAAGTGCCGCTCAATGTCAAGAATTACACTGGCGTGCAAAAATTAAGGACGAGACGGTTTTTCGAATGTAACGTCGTGCAGAAGTGCTCCACATCGACTCAAATCATACCATAAGATCCACAAGATGTAAGAATGTGGGACAAGTGAACAAAACTGTCCAAACAAGGAATCCAAAGGATACAAAGGCACTTTATTGAAAAGGTAGCTTCGAGCACAACTGGACAGAAGACAGAAACGTCCATGCGACAGGCAGCTGTCAAGAAAAATCCAGTCTTTAGTAGGGGATATGATCACCCCTGACTGCGTTGCAGGATTTACAACGTCTGTCCATGCTGAGGACGAGGCTGTCAAGGAGCTGTTGATGCATCGCGGCCCATTCCTCTTGTAGCGACAATCGCAGCTGCGGAATCGTTACTGGCGGTTGGTGACGTGATGCCAAGCATCTCCCGAGAAGGTCCCACACGTGTTCGATTGGATTTAGTTCCGGGGACCTTGCGGGCCAATCCATGCGTTGAATAACTTCACTCTCCAATAGCTCTGCGACAGCCACTGTACGATGATTTGTAGCGTTGTCGTCCATGAAGAGGAACTCAGGACACACAGCACCTTTAAACAGATGCACGTGAGGCAGGAGAACCTCGGTACAATAGCGGACGCCAGTGACTGAACCTCCTTGGAAGATGTGGAGGTCAGCACGGCTACCAAGCATGATACCACCCCAAACGAGAACTCCGCCACCTCCAAACCGGTCCCTTTCGATGATGTTGGAGGTGTGATTGCGTGTTCCCTGCTCTCTCCAGATGTGTATACGTCCAGAATCACACGTCAGACTAAATCGGCTCTCACCCGTAAAGAGAACTCTACCCCATTGCTGATGTATTCAGTCCTTGTGTTCCTGGCACCACAGAAACCGCCGTCTCCGATGAGCAGGCGTTAATGGCATACACCGTACTGGTCGTCGGGCAAATAGACCATCTTTGTGTAGCCTCCTGGCCACGGTAAAACGCGATAACGGACGTGCAGTTGTCTGTTGCATGTGCCTTGCGATTTCTCCCGCTGTCTGCCGTCTGTCTCTTCTTGCTTGTAGGACAATATACCGGTCGTCCGTCGCCGTGCTTGCTCGTGGACGACCACTGCTAAACTCTCGGACAGCTGTTCCTGTCGTTTGAAATGCTCTATAAGCTCGTGAAACGATGCTGTGAGCGATCCCGAACTCCTCGGCCACACTAGTCACACTTCGACCTTCTTCCAACTTCCCAATGACACGACCTCGGGTAAAGTCATCCAGATGTCGTCTACTGGATTGCCTGTTGGCCATATCACACGGTGGCAGCAACTCGACGTCGTTCAAACCGATGTACACCGTGCAATAGCTTTCACTGCATTGCCGAGCGTACACCGCCCATGTGCTTTATACCCTTCCGACACTCCTCCCCCCCCCCTACGCCATGCTGCATATATGCGCATGCCCTACCGTACCGAGCTCTAGTCTATCTCCTGAGTGGTTTTCGGTCAGTTCTGCCTGCTCGTTCCGCTGTTATGCTAATTTCTCCTCTTCGTCCTTAATTTTTGCACACCAGTGTAGTAAACCTTATCCTTGGTTGTTATTAATCAGTTCTATTTGTACCGGATTGTGTGGCTTGGATTTTTTTTTTTTTTTGATTGAGGTTTAACGACCAACGTGAGCAACTCGATGGGCGATAAGCAGTCGTCCGTCCTTAATTTAGGGCCACTGGCTCCAGGAAAGAGAGAGAGGGAGAGCCAGTACCGTAACACAGAAACAACATCCAGGCCTCACCGGAATTCGAACCCGGACCCATCTCGGATGAATGGTCAGAGGCCACCGCTTAGACCACTGCGCCACTTGCACCACGGCTGTGTGGCTTGGTGTGGTCGTCGGTGACGCGAATAGATGCAATGTGTTTTGTATAAATAAATAAATGTATACTCTCGCATTTTATTTCAAACCCACAAAGATCTCCGAATTGCCGCCCCGGTGGCTCAGGCCTCTGATCATTCGTCCGTGAGGGGTCCGGGTTCGAATCCCGGTGAGGCATGGATGTTGTGTTTGTCTTACGGCACTGGCTCTCTCCCTTCCCTGGAACCAGTGACCCTAAATTAGGGACGGGCGACTGCCATTGAGTTGCTCACGGTGGTCGTTAAACCTCCAATAAAAAAAAAATCTCCGAATTCGAGAGATGCATTGCATAAGTTATCTACAAAGAGTGTACCATGGTACTATCCTGATTTTCTTTTAAAAAAGCAACACGCTACAGCGCATTTTTCTGTTTGTAGCCATGGTATATACCACGCTACTAGAAAAGTAGTATGCTACAGTTACAGCTCTACTTGTCGGGTTTCTACAACGGATCACTGCTAAAAATAATTTAAGTTTCCAATGCTCTGAAAAGGATCAAGTACAGTGAGTACTACAAAATCCACACCCTGCACGGGTGTGATGGTCATAAGTACAATATTTTGAGCTACAGGTTGTGGAGAACGAAACTGAAACACATGGATTTAGGACACAACAATTTAATAGTACCGTGTAGGGCCTCCTTTGAAGGCCAATACAGCTGCAATTCGTCGTGGAAAGAACCGATACAAGTCCTGTACAGTGGCCAGAGGGCTAGTTCACGACGTGATGCTGGTGGAGGAAAATGTTTCCTGACTAGCTCCTCCAGAAGATCCCAGTGTGGCTCAATAATGTTCAAGTCGGGTGACTGTGCAGGCCAAGACAGATATTCAGAATCACTTTCATGCTCAGTAAACCACTCTTCCACCAGTTTGGCTATGTGTATATCATCCTGATACAAGGCACTACCGTCACGGTACAGTGTTTGAACCATTTGGTGCACCTGTCCCTCCAGAATTGTCCGACAGTTCTTGGCGGTGATGTGTCTCTCAAGAACAATCAATGGGCCGAACCATCACCGATCTACCTCCATACTTCTCTGTGGGCAATAAACAGCCTGTGCGGGATGTCTCCAAACATAAATTTCCCCGGTTGTTGGAAAGACAGTGTAGGGCGATTCATCGGAGAACAATTCACATTTCAGGTTGTCCAACATCCACGATTTGTGCTGCTGGCACCATTGCAACCGACGTTTGGCATTCACAGTGGTGATCCATGGTTTGGCGATAGCAACACGACCGTGCATGTTGACCCGGTGGAGCTCCCGACGAAAAGTTTTGATGGAAACCAGTGAGTCGCGGTGCGTATTCAACTCTGCGGTGAGTTGGGCAGCTGTGGTTTTATGTTTTTTGGCTACCATCCATGTTAGCACCCAGGCGTCCCTGTCTGACGTCTTCCTTCTACCTGGACAATTACTCCTATTGGATGTGGTTCTTCCCTCCTGCTGGTGTGCCGATATGACCCTGAATACCGTGGCTCGCGATACGCCACAAAGACTTGTTGTCTTGGATATCGATGCACTGGCGAGACGCGCACCAACAATCTGTCTTCTTTGAAACTCGGATATCTCTCCCATTATATTGTGTGGATCGCCCATTCTAATGTCCAACTGTGCTACTGCTCTGCTAATGCAACCTTCACACTCCGCTCTGGTTGATCGACTGCGAAATAGATACAGGCTGGCCACCAGGTAGCGCGTGCAGCGGTGTGACGTGTGGGGTGCTATTTGCGCAGGTGTTTTAGTTCCGTTGCTCACTCCCTGTATAAATGTTTGGTCAAAATTAGTAAGAATTATAATAGGGTATAATATGCTAAATACACTCACAGGGCAGTAAGTAGAGTAAATGAGAACATAGCATAATTAGTCTTTTTTGTTTCGGAGTTTAAGGACTACCATGATCAACACTTAGAATTATAGACAGTCCTAATTTAGGGCCACTGGCTCAAAGTAAGGAACAAATCCAGCGCCTCAGACCACTCGGCTACCAAAACGAAAACTTACTGTTTCCACTTCGAAGTTTATTCGAAGTCTTCTAGACGGAATACTTTGGATGAGGTTGACAGAGTAAAACACGGGCATAGTGATTTAACCATTTAATCGCCTGGTACGAATTAACTCTAGGATGGAAAAGATGGACTGCAATCTGCACGAACAAATATATTCGCTGTTTAAGTAGTGGACCGAACACAGCTGGAACGAGTGAACCTCCTCATCAGAAAGCGTTGCTCTTGCCTTACTTTTCTTATTCCAAGAGGCCATTTAGGCAGCTAATTGACATTAATCGCTTCTGACTTATTACTTGCTAAATGGACTATAACAATGGCGACGAACCTAAAAGAGGAGTGAGAAGATGTTCGAGGCATTTGTTTCTTCTCAGAGGCATGATGTCCGTGTCAGGGTAACTTGCAGTCTTCCATCATGCCTTGGGTATAGAGCACAGAATAAAGGACCAGAAGAGAGCTCTTATCACCAGAGACTGTTCATGGTCGGTCTTGATGGATGCGAAACGCAAAACAAGGCGATATGTGAACATTGTTGCTTGGGGCGCGCAGAAACTTTTGCGCAACATTTGGTGCAGGTACATGGGCCGCTTAAAAGGTTAACGCTGGCGAGCACAAGCAAATTCGAAGAACTGAACACATTAGTAAATAGTCTAATGAGCGGATATTTACAAAGATTTCACAATTTTAGGATAACTAAAAACCAACGAGCAAATAACAAATAATCGATGAGCTAGGTAACGTCGTGTGTGTTAGTCAGCAAATCTCGAAGTAACCTGTCATTGATTATTTCCTACACCTCACGAACCATTCCTCTCGTCGTTTTTAATACCATAACTTTACTGAGAGGTAGTGCTGCCACATGTCGAAGAAATCATTGGGAGTTCCGACATGACGTTAGGTGCGAAAAGTGTAGTGAGAGATAATCAAAATTCGCATAAAAGACAGCCAACAGAAACGGCAGGTTAACTAGGTAACATAGTCCCGAGAATGCACTCATTGTAATAAAAATCCGCGCACCAAGAAGGAGGCTTTGGATTGAAATGATATTTTAGTAGTGAGATGGTACAAACCAAGGACAGAAGTGATTACGATATCACAGCAGCAGGACGATTTCCAGCGGACATATGGTACACATTCCGGTCAGCGTTAGTACTGCGTCGGACCGCGTCGTGCTCGGTTACAAAGGATGGTACGGTCCAGCATGGAGTCAAAGAGATGCCGTATGTAATCTTGGGACAGATTGGCCCACACTTCTTGCAACTGACAATCTAAACCCGAACACTGGGACATGGAGAACGCTGGCGTCCCATCTGGTCCCACACGTATTCGATGCGCTGGAGAGCAGGCTATCTGGCAGGCCACGGAAGCGTCGAAGCATGACGTAGACAGTCCTGGCAAACCCGTGCCGTGTGTGGACGGGCGTTATCTTGTTGGAAAATGGCTCCGGACCACCCCTCCAAGAAAGGCAGCCCATGGGGCCGAAGGTCCACCTGTAGGTAGCGCTGGGCTGTCAACTTCCCTCGGATCACTGCGAGGGAAGTCCGGCTGTCATACGCGACTGTTCCTCAGACCATTAAGATTGCAGTTCGGGACGTGTGCCGCTGTACAGTAAGGTTAGGATTGTAGCGCTCACCTGCGGCCCTCCACATTCTGACACGGTGGTCGTCCGTTCCCATACAGAAGAGGGATTCGTCGCGGAATACTATACGTCGCCAGTCCGTAGCATTCCACGCTGCTCGCCTCGCTGCTAACACCACTGCAATTGACGCCGACGATGGCCAGGTGTTAACGGCAGAAAACGTAAGGCCTGCCGAGAGTGCAGATTCGCCTCTGCCAAGCGTCTGGAAAGGATTCTGGCGGACACAGAAGTCCCTTGTACAGCCGCCACATGTCTCTGGATATTGGACAAGGACGTCGTTGCATCTGTGCTTGCCGCTCTCACGATCCCACTATGCTATCTGCTGGTGGTGTGTCTGGGTCGTCCAGAGCCAGTCCGCCGTGTCCGGGTGCCTTCCCGTGTCCAATTCTCCCAACACGATCGCACCGTACTGTCCGACCGACCCAAATGGCTGCCGATTCGGCGAGCCGGCCACTCTGCCTCTCTCATCAGGACGGCACGGCCTTGTTCAAACTCGGTCAGTTGCCCGTACACGCATATACCGCGGCTCCTCGGCGTGTCTATCGCTCAGGGATATCACCTGACTCTTACGGTGCACTTCGGCACGAATGTGGAGTCCCCTGCGTGGCGCCTTATAAGCCCCGAGGATTGCGATTGCAGCGCCTGTCTTGAACACGCGGGCATGCGGAATCGCACGAAACTTTAATCATTTGCATGTCTGCCCTCCCCGTTATAGCTATTCGTCGAGTTTCGCGTTAATCGCACGGGTTTTTTCGTGGTGCGCGGATTTTTATGACAATGGGTGTATCTCCTCACAGTAAGGGCCCCTGAGCAACTGCACTGCAAACTCGATTCGAATTCCACTCAGACTTTGATAACTTACCTGGAAGTGTACCAAAAGCACAGGTTTTCCTCAGATCGTTGAAGTAACATAGTATTGGCCAATGTTAGTACGCAGGTGGTTATAATCTAAAGCAGTGTTTTTCGACCAGTGAAGGTATCACAAATCACCTTAAAGAAAACGCAGGTGAGCCGTTAGAAATATCAGTGTAATGATACATGAAAAGTTACTTAATTTAACCTCTTAGATGGCCGATCCACGTGAACCAAGCGGTTCCCAAAATCAGCCGTAGCTGCCGGACGAATTGGCTCCAAATTTTCTGCGCTCCCCAAACTAAAACGGCCCCGTAGCCACCAGGTTTTTCGAAAGCTGCTTGTTTTCACAGCAAAACAATTCCTTTCCCCTGTCATCTCAGCAGTACCGACTAGAAACCGGTCTAAGCGTTCCTTCCGAGTCCTTTATCCTCTGACAATACAAATTTCGAAGTTGTGAATCCGTTTATTGGTGTAAATATGACGTGAATGGTAAGTCAGATAATATCGGAAAACTTGAAAATTTCGTCGTCTTGGAGCGGAAATGGAAACTGCGTCTCCCGACAAGCGCCTGAGTATGCTAACCACTGCACTACCCACAGCTGCCAAGTTTCAAGTTTCTGGTTAATTTGAATATAACCATCACAGGATTCGCTAGTCGAAGCAACCTGCATTCATATATAGAGAATCTGGAGGGCTAGAATTTCTTTCCCGTGATATGACTTTATCTTCTGCCCCATGACCCAAGACACTAATGGGAAGGGCGGTTTCCTTGACATGGACATATCATGGTATTCAATCATCGCTCCCTTTTGTTAGATTCATCGTAATTGTTACAGCCCTTTAGCAGGCAATCACTCAGAAAGGAGTAGTGTCAATTATCCCCTTAAGTGGCCATTCTGAATCATAAGGAAAAGGGGGAAAGAAACGCTTTCTGGTGCTCTCGTCTAGCACGTCCCCATTTGAGCGGCATAAACATACTCCGAATTAATTAGTTTCAGCCACTTTCGTCCAGCTTCTTAGTGAATACATTCGTTCGAGCTGATTTCAGCCCATTTTCCTAATCCTGACTTAATTCGTTCCTGCCGGTTAAAAGATTAATAGCAGAAGCTCAGTCTCATTCTTAGGCGCCTTTAAAAATGGGGAACCCAAGTTAAACAAACTAGGCTGAGGGTGGCCAAGTGGTCGGCGTTCGTGACTGCCATGGAGCTAACCTCAGGTTCGATCCTGGGCAGGTACGAACGTTCGAACCACTAAATATCCGCCGTGCGTCGGATGGACACGTTAAGCTGTCGGACCCCGGGTACTGGCCTCCCGGTAATAAATAAGGGCGTCTTTCTCTCCCTTTCTACCTCGCTTCCGTGTCACTTTCCTATCGGGCACTCTAGCCCAAATCTCCTAGCTTCCTATTTCTAAGGGTTGTTTAAGACCTGGGGTCAGACACTCCCTTCCTAAAATCCTGTACTATGATCTGATCTAAACAAACTCGTTTCATGTCCAAATGCACGGTTAAAATTCTGTGAATTGATGATTTTGAAATATGAACCGTATCTTCGATATGTCTAATTGATAGGTGTCTGTCTTCCAGTATAATAACACCTACTGTATTGGTGTTTATCTCTTTAACACTCGTTGAAAGGCTTCCTCCATTCGCGATTAAAACCACCGACCCACGACCATCCATAAATTATTTATGCCATCTGTAAATTATTGATTTTCCCAGACATTCATCTTCATAAGCATCTTTCATAAGGCCGAAATTCTCTCCAGCAGAATTCTTAAGTCGACAGCAAAATTGAATGGAGCATCTTTGTTCCCCTTTCACATCCATTTTTTTGAAAAACCACAGCGCGAAAACACTTGTTAGGGGCTCACGAAACAACGCTTATTAAACTGCGCACTACCGACAACGCATACGTGATAAACAGGTGTGGCCGGTTGCTATGGTTACTACAACGATTCCCGTTTTTTCGAGACTCCTGCCAAGGTCGAACGCAGTATTGCACACATTTTATAAAAACATTCTCAGTTGTTTGGGACAAGCTATGCAGTTATTGCATTATACACTGAGTGGCCACTTTATTGTGACCACCCCCTCAGTACTTCGTTGGGCCACCTTTTGCCTTTAATACTGCGTCGAGTCTTCGTGGCATGGACTCCACGAGATGTTGATAGGTGGTTTGTGGAATCTGAGACCATCCTTGATGAATAGCACTTTCCAGGAGTGTGAGATTGCAGCGTTGTGGATCCAGCTGTCTGATGGGTCGTTCAACTGCATCCCACAAATTCTCAATGGGGTTGAGATCTGGAGATTGTGGGGGCCACCTAAGCAGAGTAAACTCACCGGCATGTTCCTGAAACCAATCCTGTACAATACGAGCACTATGACAGGACGCATTATCTTGTTGAAAGTAGCCATCGCTATTGGGATAAACCATCCACATGACAGGATGCACTTGGTCCGCAACGATGTTTAGATATGATGTGCCAGTCAGACGTTGATCAACACGAACTAAAGGGCCCAAAGCATGCCAGGAAAACATTCCCCAAACCATAACGTTGCCTCTACCAGCTTGAAGGGTTGTAGCAATGCATTTGGGGTCCATGCTTTCGTGCTGTTTCCGCCAAATACTCACTCGGCCATCGGCATGGTGCAACTGCAAACGTGATTCATCAGACCACATAATTTTTTTCCAATTATCGACTGTCCAATCCTTGTGCTCCTGTGGGAACTGGAGACGTTTTCTCTTGTTAACTGCAGACAGCAAAGGTGTTCGAACAGGCCTTCGGCTGCCATATCCCATCCTATGCAGTGTACGGCGAACAGTGCGTGCAGAGATCATTTGAGGGGATCCTTGATTAAGATGATCTGTAATTTGCTGCACTGTAGCCCTTTTGTTGTCTGTGACCAGTCTGGACACTCTCCGTTCCGCCCGAGCAGTCACTAGTCGATGACGACCACACGTTGCACGTAGGGACCCAGTTTTTTGGCTGACAGTCCAGTCTTTAAACATTTTAACAACAGCTGCTCTGGAACATTTCACAAATGCGGCGGTTTCGGTGATACTCGCTCCATGGTTCCGAGCTCCTACAATCATTCCACGCTGAAAGTCCATCAAAGCGCATTTTTTACCCATCTCGTCACCCAAAAATCACTTCTACTACTGTCGCAATTTTTTCTTTCCCTTTTTATACTAGCCTCTCCCTCTGACGGCAACAGCGTGCAGCCATAGCTCGTTTGCTTAAAACAGTCAGGTGGTCATAATAAAGTGGCCACTCAGTGTAATAGACACGAATGTGTGTGAGTCATTCCTAATCAGTTCTTTCATGCTTAGAAAATCTTCTCATCGTATCGTAATAAGATGCTTACGTATAGTGATTCCAGTATGGCAACAAAGGACATAGCTTCTCACGATTCGATTTTTTATGAAATTTATTCTTCAGATTTTACTACGGGAGCTCCTTGTTATTGATTGTACTAAGCTTTTAAAAATTGAAAAACTGTTTAATGGCCATCACAGTATTTTATTCGTCCATTGGCAAAGTGGGAAGTAAAATTTATTCTCAAATGCTTGCTTTACTTATCGCTGTACAAGGGAGAAGAAAGTTAAAGGAAGGCTCTGTCATAATCTTTATAGATTTTTGCTTCAAAGTATAAGTTAGAGCATGAATAACTGGCATGTCTTGAAGTTGGCTGTTTATAAAATAAACCGATTCCTAGAAATTATTTTGAAGGCCGATTTAAAGCAAATTCTGTTTTACGAGTTCAGCTTAAAGAGCATTAAATCGAATATGCATTTTGAATGAAACAGAAATGATCTCGTAAATCTTTGTAATAAATGCTCCCAACTGAATTCTTATAGATTAAGCCCTAAATGAATGGGAGATGTGAACTTAATAGAAGCACATTCAAAGGAAAAGGTTATGAAGGTAAGCGCTGTCGGTTTACTGAAAATTCGCGTGTTCCACTCCCATTAAGCGATCTGAGCCATTAATGGTTTTCGAAAATTCTGACTTTCTGAGAAATGGAATCCCTTGTCCGGCACTGTCTATTATAGGCTTTGAAGGTAAACGCGAATGAAAGATTACTTTTAATCCGATAAAAGTGTTGTGTAGCAAATATTTCCTGAAAATGAAAAAGTGTTATGGTAAATCTTAAGCGATCAATGTTGAAAGTGTTGTACCTTGAATTGCATAGTTTTTCGAATAAGTACCGAAAACTGCACTAATGGTTTGGACGAACAAAATGCGGACAATCATCCCCCATTTTTCCTGGCTTTCAATAAACCATGTCTAGAAATTTGCTTTGATGCACTTGTCCAACACATTTTGTAAAGATTAGAAAAAGTTTCCACCACAAGCGTTAAAAATTAAATTGTTTAGCACAATAACAATTTATGATTTATAACTCTAATTTAACCATCGTTTCGAGTTTTTGTGTTCTCATCTAAATCTGATTTCTCCTCGTTAAATACACTGACTTCCATACATTAAAGATGAAACAAAAAAAAAATCGCAGTTATTTGTGAAAGAAGAGATAGAAATGCACAAGACTTAGGTATATGTCGCAAACTGCAATGCGGAGTCAGGGTATTGGATGTAAATGAGCGGTAAAGGCACCGGTGTATGTAAATGATCGCAGCATGAAATGGGCTGTTGCAGATGTGTGCGCCACACCGTTTGCAGAGCGTGAAAAAAGGATTTTGAGATAGTAGCTTTGTTGTAATGGCTGCAAAACATGATTTAACAGATGAAATGAGGTGGAAAGCGATTGGATGACTATATACAGGCCAAAGTTAGGTGGAAGTTGCAAGAGGGCCGACTGTATGTGAGCCTTTCTGTGGCGCAAAAGCTGTGGAAACAATTTCAAAATACGCAATCAGCTTCCAGAAGGTACAGCGAGGAAAGGCCTAGGGCTACAAAATCCGTAAATGACCTATATTTCCGATTAAGTTCGCAGAGAAACATGATAGCTAACCCTTACACAGCCGTGATCTACCCTTGATGAGGCTTCAGGAACGGTGGTATATGTTTCCAATGTGCACAGAAAGCTTTCCGAAGAAGTGCTTCATGCTGAGCGACCTGCACTCGGAACACTTATGGTGGTGGTAGCGTGCTGGTTTGGGGTGGCACCTCATTAGGTGGACGCACAGACCTTTATGTGCTTCCAAGAGGAAATATGAATGCTCGACGCTATACGGATTATGTCCTGGAGTCATATTTTGCCCCTTATGCAGGTGCCATGAGGGATATACACCGAAGAGCCATTATATTTATGACCACGCACCCAATAAGCTGCATGACCTCCTTTAGCTCGCAAAACAGCGGCCACTCAGCGAGGCATCGATTCGATGAGGTGGCGATAAATATCCTGGGGTATCTGGTGCCATAATGTCAACAGCAGGTCCTCCAGTTCTCCTACATTTCGGGGTGATGGTGATTTAGCGCGAATCCGCTTTTCCAAATTGAACCACAAATGTTCCATTGGGTTCGTGTCAGGTGAATTTGGTGGCCAGGGCATTAAGGCTGTCTTTGGATGAGTGTTAGGGTTCATATTCTGCGATAGATGACGCAAAAAATCACTCCTTGGGCATGGCTTTTACGTCTGGAGTGACTGTCCCAGAAGTTGGCTTCAGCGAATCACTGCAGACCTCAACGTATTTGGAATGGAAGCGGTCTCACGTTGGCTCCAGAATGAAAAGACAACATGCGTGCTGTTACGTTTTAACCAATGACGTTACTTAGGGTGGACCTCAGTAAGCAGGCGAAGTTTCTATAGCTCAAATTCAGGGTTTCTCTGCTAATGTACACATTTTCTCTTCAAAACATGAACGTACGGTAAGATTTAAGATGATCAATAGAAGATTGCAGTCGCATTTTTGCCCCTCCCCTCCCCCGTTCATTGATTTCTATTTGGCTCAGATAATTAGAAAAATCAGACAGAAATGAGATATTTCGTTTCTTCCAGACAGAAACACTGCCACGCTAACTTATCGCGCCATCTAGCACCAAATTGGAATACTTTCGAGTTAGATAAATTGAATTCTAAAAAAAAATCTAACAAATATTTCGGAATAATAACTGCGTCATATATTAGCTATGGGTCGTTTTTACAGTATTTGTGGTCAAAACTCCAAACACTACAAAGCAATAATCTTCGAGAAAATGTGCACAAAAGAATCTATATTGCAGGTACAGGAAATAAGATGAACCCTGACCCTCATTCAAAGATAGCCTTAAATTAATGTACTCCAATAAATCAACGGATCATTTACTACGCTATGTAAGCGTTTTGAATTATATAGTTTGTCATATTCTTAATCGACACCAATTTTACATTTTTATTTGTTAGCTTAAATTCCGGCGACGCTGAAGTATGAATAAATGCAACAAAACCACGCCACTCAGGTGGCGCAGTGGTCTAAGCGCTAGCTTCTGACCATTCGCTCGCGATGGGTCCGGGTTTGCATCCCCGTGAGGCATGGATGTTGTGTTTGTTTTACGACACTGACTCTCCCACACTCCTGCAGTCAGTGACAATAAATTAGGGACTGGCGACGATTGATATACGTATGAGGGACTAGATTGGCTGTCTGCTCTGTTGAGCATACGCTTGCGCTGTGAAAACCATGGAGCCACTTTGAGCTGCTCAAGATGTCAGAGTAGAGCATGTTAGGAAGGTAGTGCGACAAATATTTAAAATAACAGAAAAGCTAAAAGTATATTTAAATTCAACAAGTTGCTATTAAACCCAGAAAACTATTGATTTGAATCCGAAAAACAATGGATTCTACATGCTTTACACAGGAAAGCTGAAATAATGTTAACCTTTTCCCTGCTTGCCGTTACCATTGTCATTCTGAGTTATTTATAATGCTTGCTCAAAAATATTAATAAAAATTTCTATACTTCAACTTGTTGTGCACTAAGGAAATTTCAGTTTTTAACAGTTGGAAATTATAACGAAGTTAATTTCTCCGTCATTTCTGGTCTACGCCGGGATTCGAAACCGAGTCCGCTTATTCCGGAACAAGTTGCTCTACCAATAGAGCTACGCGGACGTTTTGTTCTGACTACTATATGCCTTTATGTCGTTTGCGTCCTGCTGGCAGGTAAGTCACAAAGTAATTATCATGGCAAAAATGCAACAAGTCAAAGTTAGTAGAGGATTTGGCGCATTAAATGTAAGCATTCATTATAACAAGAAACTTCAAAATTCCATTACCTCGCAATAAATTAAAAACAATGCGATTTTTTAATATCCCAGATGTCGGATTATTTGTAATTCTTTAATATCACAGATGTTACATTAAATAAAGAAGAAATTCATAGTCATGTGAATATTTTATTAACGGAGATTTCAAAAATATCTTCCGCACATTTTTGTTACGTAAAGGGTGGGAAAATGCTTATGCTTTTAAATGTTAATTTAGTTACAAGGGGAATTTTTGCTGTTTTCATATAAATTTAGAAGGGAAAACGCACAGTAGGACATATTATTTTCATATAAAGAAGAATTTCTTTATGAGGAATAGGAAACGCATCTCGGCAACAAACCCCCAATTTTTTTTTTAAATTAAAAATTTAAAACATTATGCATTAAAAAAATCTGGTAGAATTTATGAAGGTTATTAGTAGTAGAAAAGGGACCGATCCGAGCTTAAACCGCAGCCCATAGACTTAACATTAGGCTGCGGCCGGGCGGACGCAGCCAGCCGCAACCAGCCGCAGCCGGGTGGATGGAGGGGGCGTGGTCAGTAGCAGTCTCCAATTCCCCGCTGCAATTTTTCCCCCTCGACCGAAGTGTGTGCTTATCTCCGAAGATAGTAGTATTTATTGGACTTTGTCGAATTTTGGGGGAAATCAATGAAGGCTTATTCCTTATTTTTTTAAATTTAATGAAGGTTTATTCATTATTTATTTTCCCCTCTCTCGACCCCATCCCCTTAGGTTATTGTTATGTAAAACGTTTTTTTCCCTCGTAATTTGTTGATGTATTTTTTTTTTCAATTAATTTTCATGAATTCCTCATGTGTCTTCCCTAATGAAAATTATGTAGGGTAAGTATTAATTAATCATTTCTCTTTTTTTCTCGAATAATACGGTCATGTCCTCATCTCAAGAAATGTTATTATGATATCTTATTTTTGTTCATAAATGTTTGATTTTGAGGGATGGCAACACCCGAGTGGGAAAGGGGTTGGATATAGGGGGATGGCAACTCGATGTGTTGCCCCCTAGCGGTGCTTCTTGGAACTTTCGATTGATCTTTGATTTTGAGGGATGGCAACGCCCGAGTGGAAAATGGGTTGGATATAGGGGGATGACAACTCGATGTGTTGCTCCTAGCGGTGCTTCTTGGAACTTTCGATTGATCTTTGATTTTGAGGGATGGCAACGCCCGAGTGGGAAAGGGTTGGATATAGGGGGATGTCAACTCGATGTGCTGCCCTAGCGGTGCTTCTTGGAACTTTCGATTGATCTTTGATTTTGAGGGATGGCAACGCCCGAGTGGGAAAGGGGTTGGATATAGGGGGATGTCAACTCGATGTGCTGCTCCCTAGCGGTGCTTCTTGGAACTTTCGATTGATCTTTGATTTTGAGGGATGGCAACGCTCGAGTGGGAAAGGGGTTGGATATAGGGGGATGTCAACTCGATGTGCTGCTCCCTAGCGGTGCTTCTTGGAACTTTCGATTGATCTTTGATTTTGAGGGATGGCAACGCTCGAGTGGGAAAGGGGTTGGATATAGGGGGATGCCAACTCGATGTACTACCCCTAGCGATGCTTCTTGGAACTTTCGATGGATCTTTGATTTTGGGGGATGGCAACGACCGAGTGGGGAAAGGGCACTGCGTAGGTGTTAGATATGATGATGCTTCTTGGAACTTTATTATTTCGATGGATCTTTGATTTTGAGGGATGGCAACGACTGAGTGGGGTCCGTTGGGAATTTTTGCATTTATTCCTGTGGTTTGCAAGCAAGATTCCCCCCTCTTCAATACTATTTTTCCCCCGGAGGAAATTTTTACGTAACGATGCTGGGGAATTTTCTTTCCAAGGGAATAAAAATGCTCCTAAGGTCTTAGCGAGGTTCTAACTCACGATGATTTGGTTTCCAAAAATAGTCAGGGGGTCAAATGGTTTTCGTGTACTACGTATTCCCTATATATATATATATATTTTTAAATTACTTTTACGTTATTTCTTCATGTGTTTTTATATATTTTTCATATGTTTTGAGGGAGTTTTTTCGTGTAGATGTAATGAATTTTCTGGGGAACTTTTCTTTTTCCTCCATTCAATTTTATTTCAGACCATGAGACGAGGAAATGCTTCTTTAGAAATTATTTCGTTCTTGTTCGCAGTAATTACTGGACATAGACTTCATGTTAATTCTGAGTCTTTCACCCCTGCAATAATATTTTCTCGTAAGTTTTTCGTATGTTCAAGAACTCTACAGATCTTTCCCAGTTAAAATTCTGCTCAAACAATATTTTCGGTCTTTATTTCCTTATAGCTTCCCAATTTCCGATATTTTTCTTCCTCTATCTTTGAAATTTCATTAAACTTCTCAATAGGTCAGGATTCTTTTTTTTTCTTGGACAAACTTATGAGTCCTTTTATTTACACTATCTTTTTTTTCCATTTCATTTCAGCAAACGATTATTTTAGATGCAACAAATCGTCAGATTTTGGTTTCCTTATATAGCATATTTTCCAACTTGCTTAAAAAATATTCCTCAAAACTTGCATGTATGTCAAATATACATTTTTTTTATTCTTTCGTAGTTAGCCATACTTTTCGTGGACTGCCTCGACAGGAAAGCATTCAATGTCAAGACATACAATCTAAAACCTTTTCTTTCAATAAAATTTGTATTCTTTGGGCTGAATATTTTTCCGTCTCGTCCGAAAAAACATTCATTCTAGAGGCAAAGCGACTAATTCCGTTCTTCCCATAAACATTATTTTTTTATTTATTTGATATTCAGAGTTGTATACATTTACTATCCAAAAAAGAGATATATTTAATGTAAAGGTATATTCTTCCAAGCTGGGGAAATATATATATATATTAGTTCATTTCCAGTTAAAGGAAATGCATCTTTATATTTCAATATGAAAAAAGAAGCCCTATAAGTGAAAGCTCAACCTAAAGACGGATAGATTGTTCCCACTCTCTCTACTCTATGACATTTCTTTACTGAATGAACCATGGCCTTTTTTTTTTTCATGAACTGCTTTAAAATCTTCGTTCTCACTTTACTATTGTCAGATGCCCCTTCAGTTCTTTACTTATTCAATTTTAATTTATTAAGAGAGTAGAACTCTTTTAGGCTTTCGAACTCTTTTAGGCTTTCTATTGACAGATTCCATGTCCCTCCAGTTCTTTACTTATTCAATTTTAATTTACTAAGAGAGTAGAACTCTTTTAGGCTTTCGAAGTACTTTCAAGTCTTTCATTACGAAAATTTTCACTGTCATGAAAGAAGCCATAATCGAGATGATTTACTATCGTTTCAATGAAAGTGTTTACGCATTCATTGCTATGATGTCAGATTTCATTTTCTTGTACTTCGAACAGAAATGAGTTTGAATCATTCGTCGAGAAAACATTTTTCATATATATATATATATATTGCCTCCGAATCAAACGAACTCAAAAAATAAGAGACGCACTTTAATATTTTTTTCCTCTTATGAGAGGAATACGGGAATATGATACCAAAATTAAAGAATATAGAATATCGACTTTCCTCTCAACACCTTTCATCTACGTTTTTTTTTTTATTTTTTTATTTTCAATAAGCTGTTTCTATATTTTTACAACTGAATAGAATTATTTATTGAAAAGTTCTAAGTAAGACGAAAAATGGTTTTGTTGATTTCTAAGAGGATGATTTTGGAAATTTTCGTTTTCTGGTAATTGTAAAAATCTCATAGAATAACATGGGAAAACTAGCATGCATAAAAGACTGTTTTGGATCGAGTAAATTGAAAGAATTTTACAAAGTGCTCATTTCAGAAAAGTACATTCCTTCCTAGTGTCAAAACGAATCACTTCGTTTTTTTCTAAGATACACTTTGGAATCTTATAAAGTGCATAGGGTCAAAAACGATTTTGATGATTTTACTAAGATGACAGATTTCGGATTTCTTATGATAGAAAATACAGTGAATTTCCCATTGAATAACATGGGAAACTGCGAAATTTAAGAAGTACGTTTTCGTTCAAGTAAAATATTTTAAAAGTCTTTTTCGAATCAGTTGAAAACAGACAGGGTGTGTTTCTGAACAGCTCATTATTTCCCAAGATCAAAACGAATCACTTCGTTTTCTTTTTTTTTTCCTAATGTGCGTTTCTGAAAGAAGTAAAAATAGTTTAGCTAGAAAATTGGAAAGATATTTTTATGAATCCTTAGACTGGTTATTTTCGTATAGCTAGAAGGGTCTTCAGTGAGAGCACTTATTCTCTTTACAAACTAAGAGAATGAAGTGTAGTCAGTTTGAAAAAAAAATTCAAACTCCCCTAAATTTAGCCTTTTGTCCTGGTTTCGACTCAATACTGTAAAGCATTGCTCTCAGACCAGTTGAATTCCTGGCCCTTAATGAAATACATTAAGCCTTTCCTTAAAAATAAGCAATCTCTTCTTCAATACCAGATCCCCAATAAATTTCTTTAAGAGTTATTCATTCCCACTTTTACTTTTTAAAACTTAAAATTCATTATTATTTAACTCATTACAAAAAATGAAACTCATTCATACAGAAAAAATATAAATGAATAAAAATAAATAAAGTAGTCCTAAAAAGGACTGTTTTCTGGGTCCCCTTCATACAGCTGCTCCATGATCGGTATAAGGAATTTTTTTTACCTGCTGATATCTCAGCACATTGACTTCACAGTCTCTAGCAAGTTCTTTACAATTATACTTTCCAAGAACGCTTTGGACGGGACATGGTCTCCAGTGACTGCAACAAAAGATTCTGCTAGAATCTTGGGGTTAAGCAATGCAACGGTATCATCGAAATATTTTGCCACTTGGATTCGGGGTGGGCATATGCACAGCTGTGGGCCGTGATGTTTGCGAATATGCGATTTGGGGGTTGGTGGCACTCCATACAATAATATAAGTTATTGACATGTTCCTGAAGGCGATCCCTTACCATGTCAGCAAGCATGATGAAAAACTCTTCATCTGAGATGGAAGCAACAGGGGAAGAAATCCTTGGATGGTGCAAAACAGCCTTTCTAAAGACAGGTCCAAATAGTAGTTGAGTAATGCTGTCCCATATTTTTCCACATTGATCAATAAGAGTTCCAAATTGTTGACAAGTCAGCTTTATCGGAACAGGATTCAATCGACGAAAACCATGAATTCTGGGGGAAAGCACTTCTAACGTGTAACTGCCAGAAGCATCTAAGAGGGAAGGACAGCAGGAAACGATAAGTTCACGATTAATCAAGATGTCACAATTCATGCCTTGAATCCAGTGTGATTTTCCCATGAATTTTCGGAACGTTGAAGCTGACATTGTTATTCCATTCTTAGAAGGGTAGAAAAGATTCCCCATCTTTCCTATAACTTCGAATATGAACTCGGACCGTGTTGTTAAAATCGCATACTTTGCAAACGTGTTTTCACCTAAATAAAAAATGATGAGGTGCAAGATTTTTCATAGAAATTCTTGGGAGGATAACTTCTCCACACGATTTGGGCTTAAAGGAACGGACTCACATAGCTTCTTAGCGAGAGTAGCAGAAATTTCACCACTTTGCTTCATCGTGGAAATGGAATCGGTAGCGCTCAAAGCAACAGACAAAAAAGAAGTGACTCGTTTGAAGACTAAAGACAAACTGAAGGAACAGCTCTTATTCTAAGTCAAAACTGAGAAGAGGTTGGAGTTCGTCACTTGTTTACTGTCATGGGTAAAGAACACTCGGTTATCTTCTTTCTAAAAGTCAAATTCAATCTAATGTTTGGAGCATTCTTTTGTCGAGGCAGACCATGACTCCAATACGAATTAGTTGGTGGCAGGATCTGTAGTAAAGTTCCAGATCTCAAAGATAAGGAAACTGGTTTAAACCCGTTTCGCTTGAAAACAAGAGTCTCTTTCCTGTCCGAGAGATACTGATGTAATACAAGACAAAGGATCTTCTAATTCAGCTTCGTCATCATGGTGATCACCGATTTGGTTATCACCATTTCTTATAAAAGTGCATGGGGATCAAAAAACGATTTTGATGATTTTACTAAGATGACAGATTTCGATTTCTTATGATAGAAAATACAGTGAATTTCCCATTGAATAACATGGGAAACTACGAAATTTAAGAAGCACGTTTTCGTTCAAGTTAAAATATTTTAAAAGGTAATCAGTTGAAAACAGACAGGGTGTGTTTCTGAACAGATCATTATTTCCTAAAATCAAAACGAGTCACTTCGTTTTTTCTAACGTACGTTTCTGAAAGAAGTAAAAATAGTTTAGCTAGAAAATTGGAAAGAATTTTATGAATCCTAGACTGTTTATTTTTTTATAACTAGAGGGGTCGTCAGTGAGAGCACTTATTCTCTTTACAAACTAAGAGAATGAAGTGTAGTCAGTTTGAAAAAAAATTCAAACTCCCCTAAATTTAGTCTTTTGCTCCTGGTTTCGACTCAATACTGTAAAGCATTGCTCTCAGACCAGTTGAATTCCTGGCCCTTAATGAAATACATTAAGCCTTTCCCTTAAAAATAAGCAATCTCTTCTTCAATACCAGATCCCCAATAAATTTCTTTAAGAGTTATTCATTCATCCTTTTACTTTTAAAACTTGAAATTCGTTATTATTTAACTCCTTATAAAAATGAAACACATTCACACTTTTACTTTAAAAAACTTGAAATAACTTCATACAAAAATGAAACCCATTCCCTTTTTTACTTTTAAAATTATAGAAAAAATAGATGATACAGAACATAGGTTCACTTTCTCATTCACACTCATGCATACAGAAAACAAAATTAAATAGTGCTATTTGAGCTGCATGGAGGTGTCAAGATGGTGGGGAAAACCTCCATCTATCATTCAATTGGACTAAAACTGTTGAAGGATGTGAGCTATTCTCACTAGCTCCTCCATGCAAGCTGTCTGTCTCGAGGTTGCCATCCTTGTCGATGATTTTATTTCAATCATTTCCACTTCGGAATCTGAATCCCAAGTAAGATCAATAATTTCAACTTCGGAATCTGAATCCCAAGTAAGATCAATAATTTCCGGATCTTCAGAAGTTAAGTCAACAACCTCCGGTTCTTGGGTAGAGTCTTCCACAACCCAGAAGTTTTCCCACTGTGAGGGGAGGAAGAGACCCTAATCCACTGATTAACGTAGAAATCGTCTCTAGATTCCTGGAGGAGAGAAAATATATATATATATATATATATATATATATATATATATATATATATATATATATATATATATATATATATATATATATATATAATAAGAAATAAAAAATAAAACCCTACATCCTAGATAAAGCAAGAGAAAAATTAAAAATATTCTACCGAGTCGAAGTCCAGGGGAGGTGTAGGGGAATTTCCTTTCAACATCTGTGATTCTAATAGCATGCGTTACTTCAAAGAAAACTTCGAGAAGCTGTGAGAATCTGATATCTCTCTTGCTACTATTATACTAGCAGAAGGATTGATAAGGAGGGATCATGTGATAACATACACGGAATAGAATGGTCTTTGAGGTCAACTTAAATCGACAGATCGCTCTATTTTATAAACTTTCCATTGTACAGGAAATAACATCTTTCTCAATCACCATAGTTCATGGGACCTTCTAAGGAGGTAAAAATATTCTAACGCGTATCTAATCAATGTTCTGTATACTTAAGACCAAGCGTAAATGGAATCGATAGCACTCTTCCTCCCTGAAGGAAATGAGACGTCTGCATACATCTCAAAATCCTTTGTTCCCTAAGTCAAACGCATGGAGGGAAAATCAAGTAATCTTATCTGTATTCCTTCGTTGAAAGTGTATGTTTGTTTAGAAAAGATACAAAACATTTCCTTTCTCAAGTTAAATTCGAATCAGCATTACACTTTCAACGAAGGAATACAGATAAGATTACTTGATTTTCCCTCCATGCGTTTGACTTAGGGAACAAAGGATTTTGAGATGTATGCAGACGTCATTTCCTTCAGGGAGGAAGAGTGCTATCGATTCCATTTACGCTTGGTCTTAAGTATACAGAACATTGATTAGATACGCGTTAGAATATTTTTACCTCCTTAGAAGGTCCCATGAACTATGGTGATTGAGAAAGATGTTATTTCCTGTACAATGGAAAGTTTATAAAATAGAGCGATCTGTCGATTTAAGTTGACCTCAAAGACCATTCTATTCCGTGTATGTTATCACATGATCCTCCTTATCAATCCTTCTGCTAGTATAATAGTAGCAAGAGAGATATCAGATTCTCACAGCTTCTCGAAGTTTTCTTTGAAGTAACGCATGCTATTAGAATCACAGATGTTGAAAGGAAATAATTCCCCTACACCTCCCCTGGACTTCGACTCGGTAAGAATATTTTTAATTTTTCTCTTTGCTTTATCTAGGATGTAGGGTTTTATTTTTTTTTATTTCTTATTATATATATATATATATATATATATATATATTTTTTTTTTCTCTCCTCCAGGAATCTAGAGACGATTTCTACGTTAATCAGTGGATTAGGTCTCTTCCTCCCCCTCACAGTAGGAAAACTTCTGGGTTGTGGAAGACTCTACCCAAGAACCGGAGGTTGTTGACTTAACTTCTGAAGATCCGGAAATTATTGATCTTACTTGGGATTCAGATTCCGAAGTTGAAATTATTGATCTTACTTGGGATTCAGATTCCGAAGTGGAAATGATTGAAATAAAATCATCGACTGGGATGGCCAACCTCGAGACAGACAGCTTGCATGGAGGAGCTAGTGAGAATAGCTCACATCCTTCAACAGTTTTAGTCCAATTGAATGATAGATGGAGGTTTTTCCCACCCATCTTGACACCTCCATGCAGCTCAAATAGCACTATTTAATTTTGTTTTCTGTATGCATGAGTGTGAATGAGAAAGTGAACCTATGTTCTGTATCATCTATTTTTTCTATAATTTTAAAAGTAAAAAAGGGAATGGGTTTCATTTTTTGTATGAAGTTATTTCAAGTTTTTTAAAGTAAAAGTGTGAATGTGTTTCATTTTTATAAGGAGTTAAATAATAACGAATTTCAAGTTTTAAAAGTAAAAGGATGAATGAATAACTCTTAAAGAAATTTATTGGGGATCTGGTATTGAAGAAGAGATTGCTTATTTTTAAGGGAAAGGCTTAATGTATTTCATTAAGGGCCAGGAATTCAACTGGTTCGAGAGCAATACTTTACAGTATTGAGTCGAAACCAGGACAAAAGACTAAATTTAGGGGAGTTTGAATTTTTTTTTCAAACTGACTACACTTCATTCTCTTAGTTTGTAAAGAGAATAAGTGCTCTCACTGACGACCCCTCTAGTTATAAAAAAATAAACAGTCTAGGATTCATAAAAATTCTTTCCAATTTTCTAGCTAAACTATTTTTACTTCTTTCAGAAACGTACGTTAGGAAAAAACGAAGTGACTCGTTTTGATTTTAGGAAATAATGATCTGTTCAGAAACACACCCTGTCTGTTTTCAACTGATTACCTTTTAAAATATTTTACTTGAACGAAAACGTGCTTCTTAAATTTCGTAGTTTCCCATGTTATTCAATGGGAAATTCACTGTATTTTCTATCATAAGAAATCCGAAATCTGTCATCTTAGTAAAATCATCAAAATCGTTTTTTGATCCCCATGCACTTTTATAAGAAATGGTGATAACCAAATCGGTGATCACCATGATGACGTAAGCTGAATTAGAAGATCCTTTGTCTTGTATTACATCAGTATCTCTCGGACAGGAAAGAGACTCTTGTTTTCAAGCGAAACGGGTTTAAACCAGTTTCCTTATCTTTGAGATCTGGAACTTTACTACAGATCCTGCCACCAACTAATTCGTATTGGAGTCATGGTCTGCCTCGACAAAAGAATGCTCCAAACATTAGATTGAATTTGACTTTTAGAAAGAAGATAACCGAGTGTTCTTTACCCATGACAGTAAACAAGTGACGAACTCCAACCTCTTCTCAGTTTTGACTTAGAATAAGAGCTGTTCCTTCAGTTTGTCTTTAGTCTTCAAACGAGTCACTTCTTTTTTGTCTGTTGCTTTGAGCGCTACCGATTCCATTTCCACGATGAAGCAAAGTGGTGAAATTTCTGCTACTCGCTAAGAAGCTATGTGAGTCCGTTCCTTTAAAGCCCAAATCGTGTGGAGAAGTTATCCTCCCAAGAATTTCTATGAAAAATCTTGCACCTCATCATTTTTATTTAGGTGAAAACACGTTTGCAAAAGTATGCGATTTTAACAACACGGTCCGAGTTCATATTCGAAGTTATAGGAAAGATGGGGAATCTTTCTACCCTTCTAAGAATGGAATAACAATGTCAGCTTCAACGTTCCGAAAATTCATGGGAAAATCACACTGGATTCAAGGCATGAATTGTGACATCTTGATTAATCGTGAACTTATCGTTTCCTGCTGTCCTTCCCTCTTAGATGCTTCTGGCAGTTACACGTTAGAAGTGCTTTCCCAGAATTCGTATTTTTCGTCGATTGAATCCTGTTCCGATAAAGCTGACTTGTCAACAATTTGGAACTCTTATTGATCAATGTGGAAAAATATGGGACAGCATTACTCAACTACTATTTGGACCTGTCTTTAGAAAGGCTGTTTTGCACCATCCAAGGATTTCTTCCCCTGTTGCTTCCATCTCAGATGAAGAGTTTTTCATCATGCTTGCTGACATGGTAAGGGATCGCCTTCAGGAACATGTCAATAACTTATATTATTGTATGGAGTGCCACGAACCCCCAAATCGCATATTCGCAAACATCACGGCCCACAGCTGTGCATATGCCACCCCCGAATCCAAGTGGCAAAAGTATTTCGATGATGCCGTTGCATTGCTTAACCCCAAGATTCTAGCAGAATCTTTGTTGCAGTCACTGGAGACCATGTCCCGTCCAAAGCGTTCTTGGAAAGTATAATTGTAAAGAACTTGCTAGAGACTGTGAAGTCAATGTGCTGAGATATCAGCAGGTAAAAAAAAAAAATCCTTATACCGATCATGGAGCAGCTGTATGAAGGGGACCCAGAAAAACAGTCCTTTTTAGGACTACTTTATTTATTTTTATTCATTTATATTTTTTCTGTATGAATGAGTTTCATTTTTTGTAATGAGTTAAATAATAATGAATTTTAAGTTTTAAAAAGTAAAAGTGGGAATGAATAACTCTTAAAGAAATTTATTGGGGATCTGGTATTGAAGAAGAGATTGCTTATTTTTAAGGGAAAGGCTTAATGTATTTCATTAAGGGCCAGGAATTCAACTGGTCTGAGAGCAATGCTTTACAGTATTGAGTCGAAACCAGGACAAAAGGCTAAATTTAGGGGAGTTTGAATTTTTTTTCAAACTGACTACACTTCATTCTCTTAGTTTGTAAAGAGAATAAGTGCTCTCACTGAAGACCCTTCTAGCTATACGAAAATAACCAGTCTAGGATTCATAAAAATATCTTTCCAATTTTCTAGCTAAACTATTTTTACTTCTTTCAGAAACGCACATTAGGGAAAAAAAAAGAAAACGAAGTGATTCGTTTTGATCTTGGGAAATAATGAGCTGTTCAGAAACACACCCTGTCTGTTTTCAACTGATTCGAAAAAGACTTTTAAAATATTTTACTTGAACGAAAACGTACTTCTTAAATTTCGCAGTTTCCCATGTTATTCAATGGAAAATTCACTGTATTTTCTATCATAAGAAATCCGAAATCTGTCATCTTAGTAAAATCATCAAAATCGTTTTTGACCCTATGCACTTTTATAAGATTCCAAAGTGTATCTTAGAAAAACGAAGTGATTCGTTTTGACACTAGGAAGGAATGTACTTTTCTGAAATGAACTTTGTAAAATTCTTTCAATTTACTCGATCCAAAACAGTCTTTTATGCATGCTAGTTTTCCCATGTTATTCTATGAGATTTTTACAATTACCAGAAAACGAAAATTTCCAAAATCATCCTCTCTTAGGAAATCAACAAAACCATTTTTCGTCTTACTTAGAACTTTTCAATAAATAATTCTATTCAGTTGTAAAAATATAGAAACAGCTTATTGAAAATAAAAAAAATAAAAAAAAAACGTAGATGAAAGGTGTTGAGAGGAAAGTCGATATTCTATATTCTTTAATTTTGGTATCATATTCCCGTATTCCTCTCATAAGAGGAAAAAAATATTAAAGTGCGTCTCTTATTTTTTGAGTTCGTTTGATTCGGAGGCAATATATATATATATATATATGAAAAATGAGAGAAGGGATGTAAGGTCAGGTGATGCGTAACATCACAGCCTCTCCTTGACAAATGTCAACCCCGCCTTCTCGTGGTGCATCCTGTTCCCACTAAAGGGGCTCTGACGACCGCCAATAGCGGTATAACTATACCATCGGGATCAGAGGAAATGCTATCCCACACTCACCAACCCGCTTGGCCAGCGTGGTGAGTTATGGCCAAACACCTCCAAAATGACTCTACAACTTAAATCTTGGCCCTCAGTCTCCGGCAGCTGGAATGTACCTGGCCAAGGCAGCGGCCAGTGCGACATGAAGGCAGAGGGTGCTAAGAATCCCCGGAGGACCGGACTAGGCTGCCATTTGATGCTGACCTTGGCTACCTATAACGGACGCTCCCTATCTTCTGATTCAAGGCTTCTTGAATTGGAAGAGGAACTACAAAGGATCAAGTGGGACATCGTCGGGCTAAGTGAGGTAAGGAGAAAAGGAGAAGATCTCATTGAACTGAAAAGTGGACATCTCTTCTATTATCGTGGGACAGATACTGGCAGAACTAGTGGTGTTGGATTTATAATAAACAAGAAACTGAAGGATAAAGTGATAGAAGTTGAAAGTTCCTCTGACAGAGCTGCACGACTCGTTATCCAACTCTCGAGAAGATACCAGGCTCAGATTATTCAAACTTATGCACCCACCACAAGTCATCCTGAAGAAGAAATTGAAGAATTTTATGAGGAAATTCGTCATCTAAATAATAAAGGTAAGCAGCACTTGAAGATAATTATGGGAGATTTCAATGCAAAAATAGGGCAACGGCAACAGAATGAAACTTCAGTAGGTAAATTCGGTCACGGCAACAGAAACCAGCGTGGAAATACTCTCGTTGAGTTTGCAGAGGCAGAAGGATTTTTCATCTTGAACTCCTTTTTCAAGAAAAAGCCACACAGGAAATGGACATGGAGACATCCAATTGGAACGACAAGTGAAATTGATTTTATTATGTGTAACAAAAAATTCGTCATCGAAGACTGCAGTGTGCTGAACAAGTTCAACACAGGTAGTGACCATAGATTGGTGAGATGTAAGATGCACCTCAACACTAAACTGGAACGTGGCAAGCTCATAAGACAAACAAAATGTATTGACATAACCAACCTTAAAAAACACCATAATACTTTCAAGTTAGAACTGAAGAACAGATTCTCTGCTTTAGAAGGCCAAACATCGGAAGAAGTGGATATTTCGGAAGTTAACAGAAAAGTAACCAAAGCTCTAATGGAAACAGCAACAAAATTAGCTGGGTCTAAGAACAAGTTGCATGTGAACAAATTATCAGGAAAACCAAAATGTTGATGCAAAAAAGAAGAGAGATGAGGACAACTAAAGAAGATGTGACTTCCAAAGTGGAATATATAGAGCTATGCAAGACAACACGAAAAAGTATCACTGAAGACGTAAGGAAATTCAACTGTGAGCTAGTGAGGAAAGCAATTGAAAACAACCAAAGCCTTAAGATAGCAAAGGGACATCTCAGTAAGGGAAGAAAACAGATTATGGCTCTGAGAAAAGAAGATGGTTCTATAACAAGAAATAGAGGCGAAATTTTGACAAGAGTGAAAGATTTCTACTCCAAATTATATGAAAGGGATGATACATGTACTCCAGACATCATGAAAGGTACCAGAGTTCTTCCAGTCCTCCCAGCAGAAGTTGCTCATGCAATCAAGAACATGAAGCGGGGGAAAGCTCCAGGAGAAGATGGAATTACTATAGACATCATACAAGAAGCAAGTGGAGAAATCGAAACAGTACTTGCCCAAATTTTCACTCGATGCCTTAATGAAGAGAAGATTCCTGAGGATTGGAACAATGCTACAATGATCCTGCTACATAAAAAAGGTGACATTGAGGATCTCAGGAACTACAGACCTATCAGCCTCCTATCAGTGGTTTATAAAATCTTCACTAAAGTTCTTTCACACCGCTTGAAGGTAACACTGGACACGGCTCAACCGAGAGAACAAGCTGGATTCAGGAGTGGCTACAGCACAATAGATCATATCCACGTACTGAGAGAACTAATTGAAAGAGCGAGGGAATATGAACTTCCATTGTGCATGGCTTTTATCGATTATGAAAAGGCCTTTGATTCGGTGAAACCATCAGCAGTTACCACGGCTCTGAAATCCTGCGGTATTGAAGATGCATACATTAATATTATTAATAACATCTATGAAAATGCAAGTGCAAAGATTCGGCTGTTTGAAAATACAACACACATAAAAATTGGAAAGGGAGTAAGACAAGGTGACACCATATCTCCGAAGCTCTTTAATGCCACATTGGAAAATGTCTTTCAATCACTGAACTGGGAAAACAAAGGGATAAAGATTAATGGAGATTATCTAACCCACCTTCGTTTTGCTGATGACGTAGTCATTTTTGCAACTACCCCATCAGAGCTGCAGAGTATGATCCAGGAACTTGCTGACAAGAGTAAAGAAGTGGGATTAAAAATGAACTTTCAGAAGACAAAAGTGATGTTCAATGCTTTTACAAGAAATGAAGATTTATCGATTGATGGAGAAAAACTGGAGATAACAGATACGTATGTTTATCTTGACAGCAGATATCAAGTGAGGGTCACATTGATGAAGAAATTAATCGGCGTACAAAACTTGCCTGGAGAGCTTTTGGAAGAAACAGCATAATTTTCAAGAGCAATATGCCATTATGTCTTAAAAGAAAAGTGTTTGATCAATGCATCCTTCCAGTGCTTACGTATGGTGCAGAGACGTGGACCTTAACTAAAAGAGACATACAAAGGCTGCAGACAACTCAAAGAAGCATGGAGAGGTGCATGCTTGGTATAACCAGGAGAGATAAGAAGAGAAACTCGTGGATCCGAAAAATGACGAGAGTGGAAGACATCATGATCAGGGTTAAATCCCTGAAATGGCAATGGGCTGGACATACTGCCAGAAGGACAGACCATAGATGGACAGCCGAAATTTTAGATTGGATTCCAAGGGACAGGAAAAGACCCAGAAAAAGACCACATGGGAGATGGGTGGATGAAATTCGTAAATATGCGGGAGTGACATGGAGGAGACTGGCACAAGACAGGCCGTTGTGGAGGAAACTTGGGGAGACCTTCGTCCAGCAGTGGATTGATAATGGTTGACAATGATGATGATGATGATGATATGAAAATGTTTTCTCGACGAATGATTCAAACTCATTTCTGTTCGAAGTACAAGAAAATGAAATCTGACATCATAGCAATGAATGCGTAAACACTTTCATTGAAACGATAGTAAATCATCTCGATTATGGCTTCTTTCATGACAGTGAAAATTTTCGTAATGAAAGACTTGAAAGTACTTCGAAAGCCTAAAAGAGTTCTACTCTCTTAATAAATTAAAATTGAATAAGTAAAGAACTGAAGGGGCATCTGACAATAGTAAAGTGAGAACGAAGATTTTAAAGCAGTTCATGAAAAAAAAGGCCATGGTTCATTCAGTAAAGAAATGTCATAGAGTAGAGAGAGTGGGAACAATCTATCCGTCTTTAGGTTGAGCTTTCACTTATAGGGCTTCTTTTTTCATATTGAAATATAAAGATGCATTTCCTTTAACTGGAAATGAACTAATATATATATATATTTCCCCAGCTTGGAAGAATATACCTTTACATTAAATATATCTCTTTTTTGGATAGTAAATGTATACAACTCTGAATATCAAATAAATAAAAAAATAATGTTTATGGGAAGAACGGAATTATTCGCTTTGCCTCTAGAATGAATGTTTTTTCGGACGAGACGGAAAAATATTCAGCCCAAAGAATACAAATTTTATTGAAAGAAAAAGGTTTTAGATTGTATGTCTTGACATTGAATGCTTTCCTGTCGAGGCAGTCCACGAAAAGTATGGCTAACTACGAAAGAATAAAAAAATGTATATTTGACATACATGCAAGTTTTGAGGAATATTTTTAAGCAAGTTGGAAAATATGCTATATAAGGAAACCAAAATCTGACGATTTGTTGCATCTAAAATAATCGTTTGCTGAAATGAAATGGAAAAAAAAGATAGTGTAAATAAAAGGACTCATAAGTTTGTCCAAGAAAAAAAAAAAGAATCCTGACCTATTGAGAAGTTTAATGAAATTTCAAAGATAGAGGAAGAAAAATATCGGAAATTGGGAAGCTATAAGGAAATAAAGACCGAAAATATTGTTTGAGCAGAATTTTAACTGGGAAAGATCTGTAGAGTTCTTGAACATACGAAAAACTTACGAGAAAATATTATTGCAGGGGTGAAAGACTCAGAATTAACATGAAGTCTATGTCCAGTAATTACTGCGAACAAGAACGAAATAATTTCTAAAGAAGCATTTCCTCGTCTCATGGTCTGAAATAAAATTGAATGGAGGAAAAAGAAAAGTTCCCCAGAAAATTCATTACATCTACACGAAAAAACTCCTCAAAACATATGAAAAATATATAAAAACACATGAAGAAATAACGTAAAAGTAATTTAAAAATATATATATATATATAGGGAATACGTAGTACACGAAAACCATTTGACCCCCTGACTATTTTTGGAAACCAAATCATCGTGAGTTAGAACCTCGCTAAGACCTTAGGAGCATTTTTATTCCCTTGGAAAGAAAATTCCCCAGCATCGTTACGTAAAAATTTCTCCGGGGGAAAAATAGTATTGAAGAGGGGGGAAATCTTGCTTGCAAACCACAGGAATAAATGCAAAAAATTCCCAACGGACCCCACTCAGTCGTTGCCATCCCTCAAAATCAAAGATCCATCGAAATAATAAAGTTCCAAGAAGCATCATCATATCTAACACCTACGCAGTGCCCTTTCCCCCACTCGGTCGTTGCCATCCCCCAAAAATCAAAGATCCATCGAAAGTTCCAAGAAGCATCGCTAGGGGTAGTACATCGAGTTGGCATCCCCCTATATCCAACCCCTTTCCCACTCGAGCGTTGCCATCCCTCAAAATCAAAGATCAATCGAAAGTTCCAAGAAGCACCGCTAGGGCAGCACATCGAGTTGACATCCCCTATATCCAACCCCTTTCCCACTCGAGCGTTGCCATCCCTCAAAATCAAAGATCAATCGAAAGTTCCAAGAAGCACCGCTAGGGGGCAGCACATCGAGTTGACATCCCCTATATCCAACCCCTTTCCCACTCGGGCGTTGCCATCCCTCAAAATCAAAGATCAATCGAAAGTTCCAAGAAGCACCGCTAGGGGAGCAGCACATCGAGTTGACATCCCCCTATATCCAACCCCTTTCCCACTCGGGCGTTGCCATCCCTCAAAATCAAAGATCAATCGAAAGTTCCAAGAAGCACCGCTAGGGGGCAACACATCGAGTTGCCATCCCCCTATATCCAACCCTTTCCCACTCGGGTGTTGCCATCCCTCAAAATCAAACATTTATGAACAAAAATAAGATATCATAATAACATTTCTTGAGATGAGGACATGACCGTATTATTCGAGAAAAAAGAGAAATGATTAATTAATACTTACCCTACATAATTTTCATTAGGAAAGACACATGAGGAATTCATGAAAATTAATTGAAAAAAAAATACATCAACAAATTACGAGGGAAAAAACGTTTTACATAACAATAACCTAAGGGGATGGGGTCGAGAGAGGGGAAAATAAATAATGAATAAACCTTCATTAAATTTAAAAAATAAGGAATAAGCCTTCATTGATTTCCCCCCAAAATTCGACAAAGTCCAATAAATACTACTATCTTCGGAGATAAGCACACACTTCGGTCGAGGGGGAAAAATTGCAGCGGGGAATTGGAGACTGCTACTGACCACGCCCTCCATCCACCCGGCTGCGGCTGGTTGCGGCTGGCTGCGTCCGCCCGGCCGCAGCCTAATGTTAAGTCTATGGGCTGCGGTTTAAGCTCGGATCGGTCCTTTTCTACTACTGTTATTCCAGCTGATTTACGAATGATGATTCCGACACGCTGCTATGGTGAAGACACAAAGAAACCTGGGGATTAGGCAGTCTTACGATGGCGATTTGGACAGTGACGTCACAAAGGAATCACCGGAAGTGCCGGATGAGCATAACCTTGTCACCTCTGCGCGAGCAGTTGCTTATAGCCCAATGAGTTGCTCACGGTGGTCGTTAAACCTCCAATCGAAAAAAACGAAAAAACTTCGAAATGCCTAGCCTTCATGTAAGTACAGGTACTGAAAAATTAATAGCAACTCTGGAAATTCCTGACTTTTTTGTGTTTTCAGTGTTGCTACAAAAGTAAATAAGCAGATAATACTCACAATATATATCATCATCATTGTCAACCATTATCAATCTACTGCTGGACGAAGGTCTACCCAAGTTTCTTCCAGAACGGTCTGTCTTGTGCCAGTCTCCTCCGTGTCACTCCCGCATACTTTCGAATTTCATCCTCCCATCTCCCATGTGGTCTTCTTCTGGGTCTTTTCCTGTCCCTTGGAATTCAGTCTAAAATTTCAGCTGTCCATCGATGGTCTGTCCTTCTGGCAGTATGTCCAGCCCATTGCCATTTCAGGGATTTAACTCTGATCATGATGTCTTCCACTCTTGTCATTTTTCTGATCCACGAGTTCCTCTTCTTATCTCTCCTGGTTACACCAAGCATGCACTTCTCCATGCTGCTTTAAGTTGTCTGCAGCCTTTGTACGTCTCTTTTAGTTAAGGTCCACGTATATATACACTGCTGGAAACCCAAAATGCAACACCAAGACGGACACGAGATAGCAAAGCCAGATTCACTGGACACATAGCAACAGATACAAAGATGAAACGATTGAGCTTACAGGCCCGTGCGACTTGCGGAACACGCAACATCAATAGTTCGTGTGGCGCCCATGGCTGGCAATAACGACCGCTACATGCCGCGGCATCGAACGAAAGAGGCTTTGGATGTAGGCTTGGGGTATCTCGGTCCAGGCTGCTTCCACACGTTGCCACAGTTCATACGGCGTAGCTGCGGGTGGTGCTTGCCGGGCCACTCGGTTGCCGATCAGCGACCAGACGTGTTCGATGGGCGACATATCGAGAGAACAGGCGGGCCACGGCAGCAGTGACACCTGGTGGTCCATGAAAAATTGTTGCACGATGCGTGCCACGTGCGGGCGCGCATTGTCCTGTTGAAACGTGGCCGCTGGCAGGTCCTGAAGCTAAAGAAGGACTACAGGCTCCAAAACGTCGGAGATGCAGCGGTGGCGGTTGAGTGTACCGGCGATGCGTACCAGAGGGTTGCGGGTGTCATATCCAATTGCGCCCCAAACCATAACGCCAGGCGACGGACCGGTATGGAGATGCATAATGAAGGTATCATACTGTCTCTCGCCGTGGTGCCGCCACACGCGGATCCGACCATCGTGGTGTTGCATGCAGAAGCGGGATTCGTTGGAGAAGACAATGTCATGCCATTCCGTAGTCCGGGTGCGGCGTTGAACGGCCCGCTACCGCCGCACTCGCCGGTGGTGTAACTTCAATGGTAATCGGAGCAACGGGCTCCGTGCGACAAGTCCCCGCTCCTGCAGACGACGTCGAACGGTACGTGCTGACACAGGTTGTTGCGTAACACACCCTAATTCCTGCGCTAACGTTCGTGCTGTGGCGCTGCGAGCCGTCAATGCCCGCCGCACAACGTGCCGGCCCTCTCGTTCGGTGGTGTGCCGCGGCTGCGGCAATCGCTCACGTCGGTCCGTCCGTCCCTCCTGCACCCACCGAATCCATACTCGCCTCACTGTGGCTGGATGTCGTCCCACACGGGCGCCGATGTCTCGGTATGAAAAACCGCTGTCGCGATGAGCCACTATTCGTCCTCTGTCGAATTCCGAAACGTGCTGGAATGACTGCCGTATTCTGCGACGAGGCATCAGGAAGCTTTCCACGCGCATCTCAGGCAGCATAACACACTTCCACTACTTACACGCCGCCTTCTGTGCACCCTTCTTATAGTGCTTCTCGGTGGCGTGCCGGGCGCACATAATTTGCATATGCCCTGCAATGCTAATCGTTTAAATGTCCTCTCGCGGGTGACGCATGCTGTGAATTTCAGGCCAATCGGATGCTTCCTTCTTGGTGTTGCATTTTGGGTGGCTAGCAGTATATATATATATATATATATATATATATATATATATATCATCATCATCATCATTGTCAACCATTATTAATCCACTGCTGGACGAAGGTCTCCCCAAGTTTCCTTCACAACGGTCTGTCTTGTGCCAGTCTCCTCCATGTCACTCCCCCATACTTTCGAATTTCATCCACCCATCTTCCATGTGGTCTTCTTCTGGTTCTTTTCCTGTCCCTTGGAATCCAATCTAAAATTTCGGTTGTCCATCGATGGTCTGTTCTTCTGGCAGTATGTCCAGCCCATTGCCATTTCAGGGATTTAACTCTGATCATGATGTCTTCCACTCTTGTCATTTTTCGGATCCACGTGTTCCTCTTGTTATCTCTCCTGGTTACACCAAGCATGCACCTCTCCATGCTGCTTTGAGTTGTCTGCAGCCTTTGTATGTCTCTTTTAGCTAAGGTCCACGTCTCTGCACCATACGTAAGCACTGGAAGGATGCATTGATCAAACACTTTTCTTTTAAGACATAATGGCATATTGCTCTTGAAAATTATGCTGTTTCTTCCAAAAGCTCTCCAGGCAAGTTTTGTACGCCGATTAATTTCTTCACCAATGTGACCCTCACTTGATATCTGCTGTCCAAGATAAACGTACGTGTCTGTTATCTCCAGCTTTTCTCCATCAATCGATAAATCTTCATTGCTTGTAAAAGCATTGTACATCACTTTTGTCTTCAGAAAGTTCATTTTTAATCCCACTTCTTTACTCTTGTCAGCAAGTTCCTGGATCATACTCTGTAGCTCTGATGGGGTAGTTGCAAAAATGACTATGTCATCAGCAAAACGAAGGTGGGTTAGATAATCTCCATTAATCTTTATCCCTTTGTTTTCCCAGTTCAGTGATTGAAAGACATTTTCCAATGTGGCATTAAAGAGCTTCGGAGATATGGTGTCACCTTGTCTCACTCCTTTTCGAATTTTTATGTGTGTTGTATTTTCAAACAGCCGAATCTTTGCACTTGCATTTTCATAGATGTTATTAATAATATTAATGTATGCATCTTCAATACCGCAGGATTTCAGAGCCATTGCAACTGCTGATGGTTTCACCGAATCAAAGGCTTTTTCATAATCGATAAAAGCCATGCACAATGGAAGCTTATATTCCCTCGCTCTTTCAATTAGTTCTCTCAGTACGTGGATATGATCTATTGTGCTGTAGCCACTCCTGAATCCAGCTTGTTCTCTCGGTTGAGCCATGTCCAGTGTCACCTTCAAGCGGTGTGAAAGAACGTTAGTGAAGATTTTATAAACCACTGATAGGAGGCTGTTAGGTCTGTAGTTCCTGAGATCCTCAATGTCACCTTTTTTATGCAGCAAGATCATTGTAGCGTTGTTCCAATCCTCAGGAATTTTCCCTTCATTAAGGCATCGAGTGAAAATTTGGGCGAATATTGTTTCGATTTCTCCACTTGCTTCTTGTATGATGTCTACAGTAATTCCATCTTCTCCTGGAGCTTTTCCCCGCTTCATGTTCTTGATTGCATGTGCAACTTCTGCTGGAAGGACTGGAAGAACTTTGGTACTGGTACCTTTCATGATGTCTGGAGTACATGTATCATCCCTTTCATATAATTTGGAGTAGAAATCTTTCACTCTTGTCAAAATTTCGCCTCTATTTCTTGTTACAGAACCATTTTCTTTTCTCAGTGCCATAATCTGTTTTTTCCCCTTACTGAGATGTTCCTTTGCTATCTTTAGGCTTTGGTTGTTTTCAATTGCTTTCCTTACTAGTTCACAGTTGAATTTCCTTACGTCTTCAGTGATACTTTTTCGTACTGTCTTGCATAGCTCTATATATTCCACTTTGGAAGTCACATCTTCTTTAGTTGTCCTCATCACTCTTCTTTTTTGCATCAACATTTTGGTTTTTCCTGATAATTTGTTCACATGCAATTTGTTCTTAGACAGAGCTAATTTTGTTGCTGTTTCCATAAGAGCTTTGGTTACTTTTCTGTTAACTTCAGAAATATCCACTTCTTCCGATGTTAGGCCTTCTAAAGCAGAGAATCTGTTCTTCAGTTCCAATTTGAAGGTATTATGGTGTTTTTTAAGGTTGGTTATGTCAATAGATTTTGTTTGTCTTATGAGCTTGCTACGTTCGAGTTTAGTGTTGAGGTGCATCTTACATCTCACCAATCTATGCTCACTGCCTGTGTTGAACTTGTTTAGCACACTGCAGTCTTCTATGACGAATGTTTTGTTACACATAATAAAATCAATTTCACTTGTCGTCCCATTTGGATGTCTCCATGTCCATTTCCTGTGTGGCTTTTTCTTGAAAAAGGAGTTCAAGATGAAAAACCCTTCTGCCTCTGCAAACTCTACGAGAGTATTTCCACGCTGGTTTCTGTTGCCGTGACCGAATTTATCTACCGAAGTTTCATTCTGTTGCCATTGCCCTATTTTTGCATTGAAATCTCCCATAATTATCTTCAAGTGCTGCTTACCTTTATTATTTAGATCACGAATTTCCTCATAAAATTCTTCAATTTCTTCTTCAGCATGTCTTGTGGTGGGTGCATAAGTTTGAATAATCTGAGCCTGGTATCTTCTCGATAGTTGGATAACGAGTCGTGCAGCTCTGTCAGAGGAACTTTCAACTTCTACAACTTTATCCTTTAGTTTCTTGTTTATTATAAATCCAACACCACTAGTTCTGCCAGTATCTGTCCCACGATAGTAGAAGAGATGTCCACTTTTCAGTTCAATGAGATCTTCTCCTTTTCTCCTTACCTCACTTAGCCCGACGATGTCCCACTTGATCCTTTGTAGTTCCTCTTCCAATTCAAGAAGCCTTGAATCAGAAGATAGGGAGCGTCCGCTGTACGTAGCCAAGGTCAGCATCAGATGGCAGCCTAGTCCGGTCCTCCGGGGATTCTTAGCACCCTCTGCCTTCATGTCGCACTGGCCGCTGCCTTGGCCAGGTACATTCCAGCTGCCGGAGACTGAGGGCCAAGATTTAAGTTGTGGAGTCATTTTGGAGGGGTATGGCCATAACTCACCACGCTGGCCAAGCGGGTTGGTGAGTGTGGGATAGCATTTCCTCTAATCCCGATGGTATAGTTATACCGCTATTGGCGGTCGTCAGAGCCCCTTTAGTGGGAACAGGATGTACCACGAGAAGGCGGGGTTGACATTTGTCAAGGAGAGGCTGTGATGTTACGCATCACCTGACCTTACATCCCATATATATATATATATATATATATATGTGATGTTACGTATCACCTGACCTTACATCCCATATATATATATATATATATATAAGTCATGCTGAAGAAGAAATTGAAGAATTTTATGAGGAAATTCGTGATCTAAATAATAAAGGTAAGCAGCACTTGAAGATAATTATGGGAGATTTCAATGCAAAAATAGGGCAACGGCAACAGAATGAAACTTCAGTAGGTAAATTCGGTCACGGCAACAGAAACCAGCGTGGAAATACTCTCGTAGAGTTTGCAGAGGCAGAAGGGTTTTTCTTCTTGAACTCCTTTTTCAAGAAAAAGCCACACAGGAAATGGACATGGAGACATCCAAATGGGACGACAAGTGAAATTGATTTTATTATGTGTAACAAAAAATTCGTCATAGAAGACTGCAGTGTGCTAAACAAGTTCAACACAGGCAGTGACCATAGATTGGTGAGATGTAAGATGCACCTCAACACTAAACTCGAACGTAGCAAGCTCATAAGACAAACAAAATGTATTGACATAACCAACCTTAAAAAACACCATAATACCTTCAAATTTTAACTGAAGAACAGATTCTCTGCTTTAGAAGGCCTTACATCGGAAGAAGTGGATATTTCTGAAGTTAACAGAAAAGTAACCAAAGCTCTTATGGAAACAGCAACAAAATTAGCTGGGTCTAAGAACAAATTGCATGTGAACAAATTATCAGGAAAAACCAAAATGTTGATGCAAAAAAGAAGAGTGATGAGGACAACTAAAGAAGATGTGACTTCCAAAGTGGAATATATAGAGCTATGCAAGACAGTACGAAAAAGTATCACTGAAGACGTAAGGAAATTCAACTGTGAACTGGTAAGGAAAGCAATTGAAAACAACCAAAGCCTAAAGATAGCAAAGGGACATCTCAGTAAGGGGAAAAACAGATTATGGCACTGAGAAAAGAAGATGGTTCTGTAACAAGAAATAGAGGCGAAATTATGACAAGAGTGAAAGATTTCTACTCCAAATTATATGAAAGGGATGATACATGTACTCCAGACATCATGAAAGGTACCAGTACCAGAGTTCTTCCAGTCCTTCCAGCAGAAGTTGCACATACAATCAAGAACATGAAGCGGGGAAAAGCTCCAGGAGAAGATGGAATTACTGTAGACATCATACAAGAAGCAAGTGGAGAAATCGAAACAGTACTCGCCCAAATTTTCACTCGATGCCTTAATGAAGGGAAAATTCCTGAGGGTTGGAACAACGCTACAATGATCTTGCTACATAAAAAAGGTGACATTGAGGATCTCGGGAACTACAGACCTATCAGCCTCCTATCAGTGGTTTATAAAATCTTCACTAAAGTTCTTTCACACCGCTTGAAGGTGACACTGGACATGGCTCAACCGAGAGAACAAGCTGGATTCAGGAGTGGCTACAGCACAATAGATCATATCCACGTACTGAGAGAACTAATTGAAATAGCGAGGGAATATGAACTTCCATTGTGCATGGCTTTTATCGATTATGAAAAAGCCTTTGATTCGGTGAAACCATCAGCAGTTGCAATGGCTCTGAAATCCTGCGGTATTGAAGATGCATACATTAATATTATTAATAACATCTATGAAAATGCAAGTGCAAAGATTCGGCTGTTTGAAAATACAACACACATAAAAATTGGAAAAGGAGTGAGACAAGGTGACACCATATCTCCGAAGCTCTTTAATGCCACATTGGAAAATGTCTTTCAATCACTGAACTGGGAAAACAAAGGGATAAAGATTAATGGAGATTATCTAACCCACCTTCGTTTTGCTGATGACATAGTCATTTTTGCAACTAGCCCATCAGAGCTACAGAGTATGATCCAGGAACTTGCTGACAAGAGTAAAGAAGTGGTATTAAAAATGAACTTTCAGAAGACAAAAGTGATGTACAATGCTTTTACAAGAAATGAAGATTTATCAATTGATGGAGAAAAGCTGGAGATAACAGACACGTACGTTTATCTTGGACAGCAGGTATCAAGTGAGGGTCACATTGATGAAGAAAAAATCGGCGTGCAAAACTTGCCTGGAGAGCTTTTGGAAGAAACAGCATAATTTTCAAGAGCAATATGCCATTATGTCTTAAAAGAAAAGTGTTTGATCAATGCATCCTTCCAGTGCTTACGTATGGTGCAGAGACGTGGACCTTAGCTAAAAGAGACATACAAAGGCTGCAGACAACTCAAAGAAGCATGGAGAGGTGCATGCTTGGTGTAACCAGGAGAGATAAGAAGAGGAACACGTGGATCCGAAAAATGACAAGAGTGGAAGACATCATGATCAGAGTTAAATCCCTGAAATGGCAATGGGCTGGACATACTGCCAGAAGGACAGACCATCGATGGACAGCCGAAATTTTAGATTGGATTCCAAGGGACAGGAAAAGACCCAGAAGAAGACCACATGGGAGATGGGTGGATGAAATTCGAAAGTATGCGGGAGTGACATGATATATCATCATCATCATCATTGTCAACCATTATCAATCCACTGCTGGACGAAGGTCTCCCCAAGTTTCCTCCACAACGGTCTGTCTTGTGCCAGTCTCCTCCATGTCACCCCTACATACTTTCGAATTTCATCCACCCATCTCCCATGTGGTCTTCCTCTGGGTCTTTTCCTGTCCCCTGGAATCCAATCCAAAATTTCGGCTGTCCATCGATGATCTGTCCTTCTGGCAGTATGTCCAGCCCATTGCCATTTCAGGGATTTAACTCTGATCATGATGTCCTCCACTCCCGTCATTCCTCGGATCCACGAGTTCCCCTTCCTATCTCTCCTGGTTACACCAAGCATGCACCTCTCCATGCTTCTTTGAGTTGTATGCAGGCCCTGTATGTCTCTTCCAGTCAAGGTCCACGTCTCTGCACCACACGCAAGCACTGGAAGGATGCACCGATCAAACACTTTTCTTTTAAGACATAATGGCATATTGCTCTTGAAAATTATGCTGTTTCTTCCAAAAGCTCTCCAGGCAAGTTTTGTACGCCGATTAATTTCCCCATCAATGTGACCCTCACTTGACATCTGCTGTCCAACATAAACGCACGTGTCTGTCATCTCCAGCCCCTCTCCACCAATCGACAAATCCTCATTTCCCGTAAAAGCATTGAACATCACTTTTGTCTTCTGAAAGTTCATTTTTAATCCCACCTCTCCACTCCTGTCAGCAAGCCCCTGGATCACACTCTGCAGCTCTGATGGGGTAGTTGCAAAAATGACTACGTCATCAGCAAAGCGAAGGTGGGTTAGATAATCTCCATTAATCTTTATCCCCCTGTTTTCCCAGCCCAGCGACTGAAAAACACCTTCCAATGTGGCATTAAAGAGCTTCGGAGATATGGTGTCACCCCGTCTCACTCCCCTTCCAATTTTTACGTGTGTTGTATTCCCAAACAGCCTAATCTTTGCACTTGCATTTTCATAGATGTCATCAATAATATTAATGTATGCACCTTCAATACCGCAGGCTTTCAGAGCCATTGCAACCGCTGATGGCCTCACCGAATCAAAGGCCCCCTCACAATCGACAAAAGCCATGCACAATGGAAGTTCGTATTCCCTCGCTCTTTCAATTAGTTCTCTCAGCACGTGGATATGATCTATTGTGCTGTAGCCACTCCTGAATCCAGCTTGTTCTCTCGGTTGAGCCATGTCCAGTGTTACCCTCAAGCGGTGTGAAAGAACTTTAGTGAAGATTTTATAAACTACTGATAGGAGGCTGATAGGTCTGTAGTTTCCGAGATCCCCAATGTCACCCTTCTTATGCAGCAGGATCATTGTAGCGGTGTTCCAATCCTCAGGAATCTTTCCTTCATTAAGGCATCGAGTGAAAATTTGGGCGAGTAATATATATATATATATATCATTTTAAAGCACATTTCATGCAGAAACCAACTCAGTTTACTGAATGAGAATATCTTTAACAGAACTCAAGTTATGACCAGAAATGTAATGCAAAGAAAGCACACTTCCTTATGTGAAATGCGTCCTTGCTACAAGCCGACGGAGCTTGCTTGTACGTCCTTGTACAAGCGAAATAAAAGACAGGCGATGTGGGGGTCGTTATTCCAGAGACGTGGATGGCTTAGTGGTTAGTGTTTCAGACTATCGATGCTGGGTCCCCAGGTTCAAGCCTGGGCTGATCTTTCAGAGATGGTGTGATTTACTAACAATCGCTGAATATCCGCCGTGCATCGGACGAGCACGTTAAGTGACGGCCCCCAGGCTGGACCCACTGGTTAAATGGGTATCCTTTCCTATACCCCATCTGAAATTCTCTCACCCCTCTATGTGCAATATCGTACTTGTACGGTGGCGCCATCTACTGTGCTCTAATCTCACTACAAACTGTTCTGTCAAAGTCGCTAGACTTGCTCTCATTCCTTCCGTTTCTGTGTCCTGCCCAAAAGGCGATCTCGCTGTAGGTGGCTGGGACCTAAACTCTCCTCCCTGTGGACGTAAGTCCTACAAGAAAATGACGCTGAGGGGCGTTATTCCAGACGTTTTCGCAGTGCGCGTAGGTAGTTCGTTTGCATTGGTGAGTGTGTAGTCGTTACTCCTGTGGACTGCAGTGCAAATCTGAAGTTTAGAGTGCATTTCGTTTATTCTGTGCAAACTGTTTTGCAGTTGTGAGAAGATTAGGTGATATTTCACCACGAAAAGCTTCGCGAAGGGTGACTTTAAGTGAATTCGGCAAAGGCAATGCAGAAATTGCACGGATAACAGGGGTGCACAAGAATACAGTTGGACTACAGCTAGCAAAGATCCGTGATATGGCTGGAATGAAGAATGGCAGGCTGGGTAAATGTGGCCGAAAAATGAAAACAACTCCTAGAAGTAACAATGCGTTGAAACGGTTATGTTTGCGAAACAGGTTCGTCTCATCAGCAGTTCTTGCCAAATAATTGCGGGAGAGCTGTGGTACTGATGCTTGTCCTCGAAGAGTGAGCAACGGGTTACGTTCCATGGGTCTGACGTCGGGGTGCCGAGTGTTTCGACGAAATAACGAGACGTTGCATCCTTCGTGCACACTTGAGACCAGAAAGTATCCATGCAGTGTTGTGATTTGGGGATATTTTGCTGCTGCTGGAGTGAGCAGAATCCATGTATAAGAGAGCATTGTAATGCACGGGTGTACAAAAGTACCCTCCAGGACAAGATGGTGCCTCCAGGACGGGATTTGTTCCAGGGTCAGCCATACATCTTCCAGAGCGAGTCAGCCCCTTGCCACCGTGCAAAAATCATTAACGCTTAAGTGGCATCTTTAGGCAATGTTGTGCCTTTTCCTTGGCCTGGTAATTCGCTAGATATGAACCCGATTGAGAACTTGTGGTACATTCTAAAAGAAAATTGCACGAACGTCACCCCACAAATAAAGTGGAATTGATTAACGCAATTAATGACGTTTGGCAAAACTGTATTTCATCTGATATGTTGCGTAAGCTGGTTGACTCCATGCCCAACAGGTGTGTAACCGTTGTTAAATCAAAAGGACATCCAACGAAATATTAGGTACTAAACTGTATTTGAATTTGAACGTGTTACTTTGCCATGATTTCTGTTTCGCAGCACATTTCTGTTCAAAACATGAGTTCTGTTAAAGATATTCTCATTCTGTAAACTTATTTGCTTCTCAATGAAATGTGCTTTAAAATGATATATATATATATATATATATATCAGTTTTGCTCTTATATATATATATATATATATATATATATATATATATATATATATATCATTTTAAAGCACATTTCATTGAGAAGCAAATAAGTTTACAGAATGGGAATATCTTTAACAGAACTCATGTTTTGAACAGAAATGTGCTGCGAAACAGAAATCATGGCAAAGTAACACGTTCAAATTCAAATACAGTTTAGTACCTAATATTTCGTTGGATGTCCTTTTGATTTAACAACGGTTACACACCTGTTGGGCATGGAGTCAACCAGCTTACGCAACATATCAGATGAAATACAGTTTTGCCAAACGTCATTAATTGCGTTAATCAATTCCACTTTATTTGTGGGGTGACGTTCGTGCAATTTTCTTTTTAGAATGTACCACAAGTTCTCAATCGGGTTCATATCTAGCGAATTACCAGGCCAAGGAAAAGGCACAACATTGCCTAAAGATGCCACTTAAGCGTTAATGATTTTTGCACGGTGGCAAGGGGCTGACTCGCTCTGGAAGATGTATGGCTGACCCTGGAACAAATCCCGTCCTGGAGGCACCATCTTGTCCTGGAGGGTACTTTTGTACACCCGTGCATTACAATGATGCGTAACATCACAGCCTCTCCTTGACAAATGTCAACCCCGCCTTCTCGTGGTGCATCCTGTTCCCACTAAAGGGGCTCTGACGACCGCCAATAGCGGTATAACTATACCATCGGGATTAGAGGAAATTCTATCCCACACTCACCAACCCGCTTGGCCAGCGTGGTGAGTTATGGCCAAACCCTCCAAAATGATTCCACAACTTAAATCTTGGCCCTCAGTCTCCGGCAGCTGGAATGTACCTGGCCAAGGCAGCGGCCAGTGCGACATGAAGGCAGAGGGTGCTAAGAATCCCCGGAGGACCGGACTAGGCTGCCATCTGATGCTGACCTTGGCTACGTACAATGGACGCTCCTATCTTCTGATTCAAGGCTTCTTGAATTGGAAGAGGAACTACAAAGGATCAAGTGGGACATCGTGGGGCTAGGTGAGGTAAGGAGAAAAGGAGAAGATCTCATCGAACTGAAAAGTGGACATCTCTTCTACTATCGTGGGACAGATACTGGCAGAACTAGTGGTGTTGGATTTATAATAAACAAGAAACTGAAGGATAAAGTTGTAGAAGTTGAAAGTTCCTCTGACAGAGCTGCACGACTTGTTATCCAACTCTCAAAAAGATACCAGGCTCAGATTATTCAAACTTATGCACCCACCACAAGTCATCCTGAAGAAGAAATTGAAGAATTTTATGAGGAAATTTGTCATCTAAATAATAAAGGTAAGCAGCACTTGAAAATAATTATGGGAGATTTCAATGCAAAAATAGGGCAACGGCAACAGAATGAAACTTCAGTAGGTAAATTCGGTCACGGCAACAGAAACCAGCGTGGAAATACTCTCGTTGAGTTTGCAGAGGCAGAAGGGTTTTTCATCTTGAACTCCTTCTTCAAGAAAAAGCCACACAGGAAATGGACATGGAGACATCCAAATGGGACGACAAGTGAAATTGATTTTATTATGTGTAACAAAAAATTCGTCATAGAAGACTTCAGTGTGCTAAACAAGTTCAACACAGGTAGTGACCATAGATTGGTGAGATGTAAGATGCACCTCAACACTAAACTTGAACGTGGCAAGCTCATAAGACAAACAAAATCTATCGACATAACCAACCTTAAAAAACACCATAATACCTTCAAGTTGGAACTGAAGAACAGGTTCTCTGCTTTAGAAGGCCTAACATCGGAAGAAGTGGACATCTCTGAAGTTAACAGAAAAGTAACCAAAGCTCTTATGGAAACAGCAACAAAATTAGCTGGGTCTAAGAACAAGTTGCATGTAAACAAATTATCAGGAAAACGAAAATGTTGATGCAAAAAAGAAGAGAGATGAGGACAACTAAAGAAGATGTGACTTCCAAAGTGGAATATATAGAGCTATGCAAGACAGTAAGAAAAAGTATCACTGAAGACGTAAGAAAATTCAACTGTGAACTAGTGAGGAAAGCAATTGAAAACAACCAAAGCCTAAAGATAGCAAAGGGACATCTCAGTAAGGGAAGAAAACAGATTATGGCACTGAGAAAAGAAGATGGTTCTGTAACAAGAAATAGAGGCGAAATTTTGACAAGAGGAAAAGATTTCTACTCCAAATTATATGAAAGGGATGATATATGCACTCCAGACATCATGAAAGATACCAGTACCAGAGTTCCTCCAGTCCTTCCAGCAGAAGTTGCACATGCAATCAAGAACATGAAGCGAGGAAAAGCTCCAGGAGAAGATGGAATTACTGTAGACATCATACAAGAAGCAAGTGGAGAAATCGAAACAGTACTCGCCCAAATTTTCACTCGATGCCTTAATGAAGGAAAGATTCCTGAGGATTGGAACACCGCTACAATGATCCTGCTACATAAGAAAGGTGACATTGAGGATCTTGGAAACTACAGACCTATCAGCCTCCTATCAGTAGTTTATAAAATCTTCACTAAAGTTCTTTCACACCGCTTGAAGGTAACACTGGACATGGCTCAACCGAGAGAACAAGCTGGATTCAGGAGTGGCTACAGCACAATAGATCATATCCACGTGCTGAGAGAACTAATTGAAAGAGCAAGGGAATATGAACTTCCATTGTGCATGGCTTTTATCGATTATGAAAAAGCCTTTGATTCGGTGAAACCATCAGCAGTTACAATGGCTCTGAAAACCTGCGGTATTGAAGATGCATACATTAATATTATTAATAACATCTATGAAAATGCAAGTGCAAAGATTAGGCTGTTTGAAAATACAACACACGTAAAAATTGGAAAGGGAGTGAGACAAGGTGACACCATATCTCCGAAGCTCTTTAATGCCACATTGGAGGGTGTTTTTCAGTCGCTGAGCTGGGAAAACAAGGGGATAAAGATTAATGGAGATTATCTAACCCACCTTCGTTTTGCTGATGACGTAGTCATTTTGCAACTAGCCCATCAGAGCTGCAGAGTATGATCCAGGAACTTGCTGACAAGAGTAAAGAAGTGGGATTAAAAATGAACTTTCAGAAGACAAAAGTGATGTTCAATGCTTTTACAAGAAATGAAGATTTATCGATTGATGGAGAAAAGCTGGAGATAACAGACACATACGTTTATCTTGGACAGCAGATATCAAGTGAGGGTCACATTGATGAAGAAATTAATCGGCGTACAAAACTTGCCTGGAGAGCTTTTGGAAGAAACAGCATAATTTTCAAGAGCAATATGCCATTATGTCTTAAAAGAAAAGTGTTTGATCAATGCATCCTTCCAGTGCTTACGTATGGGGCAGAGACGTGGACCTTAACTAAAAGAGACATACAAAGGCTGCAGACAACTCAAAGAAGCATGGAGAGGTGCATGCTTGGTGTAACCAGGAGAGATAAGAAGAGGAACACGTGGATCCGAAAAATGACAAGAGTGGAAGACATCATGATCAGAGTTAAATCCCTGAAATGGCAATGGGCTGGACATACTGCCAGAAGAACAGACCATCGATGGACAGCCGAAATTTTAGATTGGATTCCAAGGGACAGGAAAAGACCCAGAAGAAGACCACATGGAAGATGGGTGGATGAAATTCGAAAGTATGCGGGGAGTGACATGGAGGAGACTGGCACAAGACAGACCGTTGTGGAGGAAACTTGGGGAGACCTTCGTCCAGCAGTGGATTGATAATGGTTGACAATGATGATGATGATGATATATATATATACACTATCTGCCAACAAGTAATTGGACACCCCTGCAATCGACGATATCTGCGGTCCTGATACACGTCACGTCCACCGCCGTTGAATATCGTGTGGGAAACAACAACGCAACCAATCGCATGCAAGATGCCACGCAGTTTGGAGCTCTCTGATTTCGAGAAAGGTGTAATCGTCGGGTATCACAGAAATGGCCGATCCATACGTGACATATCCAGTGAGTTGAAGTACCCAAAATCGACAGTGGCCTACGTGATTGGCAAGTGAAAGATGAGAGGTGACTGACGGAATGTGCCCCGACCCGGCAGACCCACAAAACTGGGAGTTAGAGACCGACGGGTGCTGGCCAGAGAAATTCGGAAGAACCGCACCAAATCGATGGGCCACATCCGCGAGGAGTTTCAACAGGCATTCGGGAGTGTTCTTTCGATGAATACCATCCGTAAGGAAGCCCATCTGCTCGGTTATCATGGACGTGCTGCCGCCCACAAGCCTTTGATCACCAAGTCCAATAGCGCTGCTCGGCTAACGTGGTGCTAAGAACGTCGACAGTGGACCATTGAACAGTGGAAACAGGTTCTCTGGAGCGACGAATCAAGGTTCACTCTCTACCATTAGGATGGCATGGTCTGGGTTTGGCGTCTGCCTGGAGAACGTCTCCTGCCGGAATGTATTGTGCCAACTGTGAAGTTCGGCGGCGGTGGAATTATGCCATGGGGTTTTTGCTCCTGGTAAGGCACGGGACCCTTGGTCTCAATTCCTGGTAGATTCAACGCCGAGACCTACTGCACCATTTTGGATGACCATGCGCTTCCTACGTTGTTGCAGTTTTACGGGGTGGACCAATGTTACTTTCAGGATGACAATGCCACCTGTCATGTTGTGAGGTCCACCATGGCTTGGTATGGTGACAATGGGGGTTAATCGAATGGAGTGGCCTGCGCAGAGCCCGGACCTTAACCCTATCGAACACCTCTGGGACGAGTTGGAGCGTCGACTTAAGGGGTGCCCGCACCGTCCGAAATCGTGAAGGAACTGACCTGTCTTCTCTAAGTCGAGTGGAAGAAAATACCGCTAGCCGTCGTACAACGCCTTGTTGAGAGTATGCCCCGGAGAGCCGCAGCTGTAATCGCCGCTCGTGGAGGCTCCACCAACTATTGAAGGTGAATAAACTTCGTTTTCCTTTGCTATCTCAGGTGTCCAATTACTTTTTGGTAGATAGTGTATGTTGTGAGTAATATCGGCATATTTACTTTTGTAGCAACACTGAAAACCCTAAACAGTCAGAAATTTCCAGAGCTGCTATTAATTTTTCCGTAACTGTATAATACAGTATAACACCATTTCTTGGCAGAAGATTTTTGTAGTTACTACCTCAATATCAAAATTTTTAGGTACATCAATGAGGCATAATGCCTGTGTATTGATAGTGTACGTATAAGAAACATGCTTTATTCGCTATCTTCCCTGCAGGGTTTTAATTAGTGCTCCAACTACCCGTTGCAAGTGAATGGTGCTGTAACCCCGCTCGAACTGTTTAACGTTGAGTGACTGCTATTTTCTCGCGTTCACTAAAAAATGTCGTTTTGACTTAAGCTTCTTTAATTAACCATATTACTGTAGGTCTAGTACAATAAGTTGCTTCTACAATTTGCTATATTTTGACAGTGGTTACATAAAGTAGGCAGGAAAAAAGGTGCCGTTTGGTAAGTTGCTGAGATTAAAATATGTTTATTGCAGACAGCAGAACTTGCTACGTAGAAAGATACAACAGGATTTTTTAAATTTTACAATGCGCAATTTATATATTATTGAAAAAACGACATCCTTATGTCTTCCTTCGTTCCTTTCCTTTTTTCTTTTCTTTTCTGCATATGTTCATTCATTTTGCTTTCTTTTTATTTTGTTTTAATGCAATGGACATAATAAAGAATGAAAGTTAGATGATGTCCGCCGTCTTTGACTGAGTTCTTATCTCGAGACAAAGGAAAAGATTAACATTAATAAATACTCGTACTTTCACAATTTTAGTATTGATAGAATAACGTCTTAAATATGAGAACTTTATACCCAGCTGGTGTTCATGAAGTCAGACCCAGTTAGTTGGATTTTATGTGAGTTCTTAGTAGAACATCGTCTCTGCGAACGTAACTTTCATTCGTGTTTATGGATTTGCGAATAACCTTTTTGTTCACTACTCAACTTTAAAAATTCAGCACCGAATATACTTAGTGTAAAGTTTTGCATATGATTAAAATTTGTGAAAAAAAAATATGCATTTTACTTGCATTCATTGCTTTTTTTTTCATTGTAGTAGAGACCTTATAGAGCTGATTCAGCGATTTATTGGTTAAGCTGTTCATTATAATGGTTGCTTAGAGTTAACCCTATTGCTTTCCAGTTCTTCTGCATTAGGATTAATGTCATGATCACCTGTCAGTTTATGTACAATGACATGCAAATAAAATACCCTAAAGTGTTAAGTGAATGTAACTCTTTTCCTCGGGGGAGGGGAGGAATAGAAGTGGACATTCAAACTTTTGGATCACAAGTCGATGTGTCTTCCAATATTTAATTAGCAGGAAGCCATCTTATATTTTGAAATATGTGTGCAGTAAGTGGACATTTTCTCGAGCAGTTCACCTCGGTATTCATTTGAATAAGTTTAAGTGGTGTTCTATTCAAACATATATTATTCAATATTGCACGCCATTATTCAATAGAGCATCAATATGATCCAGGAATGATCCTGGATCCATGCTCTCCAGTTGTTGTCTTCGAATTCTCTGCGTCCCATCTGCATGATGCGGTTGAAAATGAGGCTCATCAGACCACGTGACTCTTTTTCCAACTAATTATGTTCCGTCTCTGATCCTCCAAACTTATCTTACTAACGCGTGATGTTTTTTCCGCTATTTGCACGAGGCCACTTTTTCAGTCCGATTCTGTTAGATTCACAGCTACACTGAAGAGCAATTGAATTAGAGATATCTGTCTAGTAACGTGTAGCACCACCTTTCGCCCTGATGACGGTGGCGATTCGTCTCGTCATAGACTCGATAAGACACCGGAAGCGTTGGGAAGTAATACGGATCCACGACTCCTGAACAAGCTCCCACAGTTCACGAAGATTTGATGGAGTGGGGTCAGAGCCTCGAACATATCTCTCGATGGCATCCCAAATGTGATCGATAGGATTGAGGTCAGGTGACCTAGCTGGCCAAGGAAGCGAGGTCACGTCGGTGGAGCCTTCATCCAACCATTCGGATACAATTCGGGAGCGATGGCACGGTGCATTGCCTTGTTGCAGGATGAGGTCCCCAGTGGAATGTTGAAGACGCACAAACGGGAGCAAATGGTCGTCCAGGATAGCACGGTAACGTTGACCTGTGAGGAACGATGCCACATGTACAAGGAGTCCCATTTCAGTCCACGTAAACAGTCCCCAGACGAGAATGCCAACCCCACTAGCTTGAAGACTCTCCTGCTGGCAAGAAGGATCTATCGCTTCATGTGGTTTGCGCCGTACTCGTATCCTGCCATCCGCATGTACCAACGTGAATCTCGACTCATCAGTCCAGGAAACATTTTTCCACATGTCTAGGGTCCAGTGGCGATGTTCCCGCGCCCATACTAATCTCTGCACCCTGTGATGTGCGGTCAGCAGCAGTACCCTCGTGGGAGAATGGCTTCTGTACCCCATAGCGAGGAGATGGTTCTGGATGGTGTGGCTGCTTACACGTTTTTGTGCACCAGCGTGAAATTGCCAAGTGATTTCTTGCACTGTGGCCCGTCTATCTGCTGTTACAATGCGAGCTAGCCGACGATGACCCCGCTCATCCACACGCTGTTGTCCACAGCAGTTGCGCCTTGCAGGGATGGTTTTACCGGATTCGATGTACTCACGGTACACCCGTGACACAGTGGCTCGTGAAAATCCCATTGCCTGCACGACTTCCGAGATGGAGTGACCCATTCGTCGGGCCCCGACAATTTTCCCACGATCAAATGAACTTAGATCCTTCGTCTTACCCATACTGCGTCCGACTCTTACTGATTCCCGTCGCATCACTCCTTATATTGTCGGATCGCTGCATACGTCATGTCGTTTCCGTTTACAGGGCCGCCCCCAGCGCTACATTTGCATAACGCCAGCTGTCTCTTCTTCAATTGCTCTTCACTGTATGTTCGGATGGGATCCAGGGAAATGAGTCTGCTAATACTGCTGCTAGGTCAGTTTCCTCGTTGGAGTCCACAGCCTTGCTTGTGTGCTACCAGGTGTTGCACTTTCTTGTTCGGAAGCATATTAAACGTACGTGGAAGGTGTGACGCACTACAGAGGTAAAGCATGTGTCAAAACGACAAATCTGCAACGATACATTCTGTCCGTGTAGCTCAGTTGGGAGAGCAACTTACTCCGGAATGAGGGGGCGCGATTTCGATCGTCGTCACGGACAAACTTGTGTTTTCACACAGGATCAATGGGACAAACAGGTTGCGAACAAACAAACTGTACCGTATCAAGCCAATTCCTGAAGTCTGGGCTTCATCCTTTTGTCGGAATCGTGAGAGAAAGTTCTGCTGGCACGTATACGCATTGGAAACTGTTGTGCCACTCACCACTATTTGCCGTTTGGCTGCACTGCTCCTATATGTATAATACGTTTAATGTACTTCTGATTGATGTGCATGATTGTTTTATGTTTCTGTGGTCGTTCTGTTCCTAATCTGATAGAATAGGTAAAGTTTCTTACTTTTACCTTCTTGTGACAAGTAAAAGTTAGGAACTTTTACACTGAAATTGTTACACTGAAATTGAAATTGTGACACTGAAATTGTTACACAATTTCAGTGTCACAATAGAGCATCAGCTTCGACTGATATCAATTTAAGTACGGAGAGAGGGGAGTTAAAAAACTTGTGTGAAGTTATTGCCAAGACTTCATCACGTTCGACACCAATGTAAGCAACTCGGAGACTTCAACAGGGTGTGAATTCTTAGCCTTCGAGAGACTAAATGGTCCCTTCGTCGTGTAACGGAGCATGTGGGCCATAACAATAGTTCACCGATGTTGGCAAGAGTGGCTGCAGAAAGGTCGGAGACTTGTCCATGTGGTGGTGAACATGACGGAAGTCTACAGAACGAAAAGATTGTCTGATCCTTCGGTAGGACCATGTCGTATTTTCAAACACTTTAGCGATCACTAAACGAGCTGTGATGTCCTCTGGCTATCTTCCCACTTCATTTCGAACTATTGCACGCTGATTAACAAAAGGAAGTCTGCATACATACTGACCATTGCGTTGATTAATTACCAATAGCTGCTGCCCATCATCAATAGCATTTGGAATGGTGCCGTGCATGGGCTACCAGGGGTACAGAATAGCAGCCAATGGTTTTAATGATGAATTCCGTTTCAACTGGGGTCTGATATAATCGGAGCATGGAAAACTATATTTTTTCATTATTTTATGTAAAAAAGAAGAAACATTGAAGTCAATTGAACAGTTTCTACAACAGTAATTGCATAAGACAGCGAAGACAACATCGGCACGTTTCCTTTCTTAAAAAAAAAGCAAAAACGGAATCCGAAAAACAAATTTTATAATCACAATGTTACGCATAAAATGAGACATTATCTTATTAGGTGTACTAATAAGTTTTAAAGAGCTTTTTGTGTGGCGTATACCGCTAATTTACATATCCGACATTCCCCAGCGTTGTTGTCATCTAATCGGAACTGGTCCAGAGTATAAAATGGGACTCAGAAGTTTGCCCAACAGTTAAGGGCCGCGGGTGGCCTAGTGGTCAGCGTTCGTGACTGCCTTGGAGAAGACCTCGGGTTCGATCCCAGGCAGGTACGAACGTTCGAACCATTAAATATCCGCCGTGCGTCGGATGGGCACGTTAAGCCGTCGGACCCCGGGTACTGGCTCCCCGGTAATAAATAAGAGCGTCTTCCTCCCCTTTCTACCTCGCTTCCGTGTGACTTTCTTATCGGGCACTCTAGCCCAAATCTCCTAGCTTCCTACTTCTAAGGGGTGTTTAAGACCTGGTGGTCAGACAATCCCTTCCTAAAATCCTCTACATATGATCTGATCTGCCCAACAGTTAAACGCACTTGCACATCGGTAGGTGAAAGACGGCAAGCGATATTGCATTTATTCGACACTTCAGTCGTTACGAATTTCATCAAGAAAAAAGTTCTGAAAAAGCATGTGCATCGATCTGTTCTGTTCTGTGGGAGAATATTGTATCGAAAAGCACAAGTGAATTTTGGTTTAGACGGTTTAAAACAGGTGAATTTGATGTTAGCGATCAAGAACGTAGCGGCGCCCCGCAGAAGGTTGCACATGAGGAATTGCAAGCATTGCTGGATGAAAATTCGTCCGAAACGTAAAAAGAGCTCGCTGAACAACTGGGTGTAACTCAATAAACCATTTCCAATAGTTTAAGCGCAATGGGAAAATTCAGAAGGAAGGAAATGTGTGCTACATTTCCTTGTGGCACACATTTCCTTCCTTCTGAATCTTTCCCATTTCAAATGTGTGCCACATATAGTACGACAATCCCAAACGCAAAAAAACATTGGGTAGACCTCGTTGAAGCAACGACTTCGACACCGAAACACAATATTTACTCCAAGAAAGTTCTGCTGTACATCTGGTGAGATATGAAGGGTGTTCTCTATTATGAACTATTGGAACGGGTCAAACTGTTACTGCTGATCTCTACAACCAAGATTTGCTGCGATTGAACCTGGAAATCTGCCAGAAACGTCCATTAACAGGCACAGGATTGCGTCCGTGAAATTACTGCATGACAACGCTAGACTGCATGTCGCGAAATCGGTCAAGGAAACGTTATTGACGCTTCGCTGGGAAGTTATGGAGCACCTGGCGTATAGTCCCGACATAGCCCCTTCAGACTACCATTTATTCCGATCGATGCAACATGGTTTGTCTGCTGTATGGTTCCGGACATGTGACGAAGTGCAAAAATGGGTTGACGACTTCATCGCGTCACACGAAGAAAGAATTCTTCACGGCTGGAATTCGTCAGCTGCCTGACCGATGGCGGAAGGTGATAGATAATGACAGCGCATATTTTGATTCGTAAAGGTATTGTTGTTTTCTCTCAAATTACATGTTGCATTGTCTTAAAACGCTTTAAAACTTATTTGTACACCTAATACATTCTTTGGACTACTGGTACTTTCGTTCTTTTGGTACATTTGTACCTTCTTTGGACCACGGTATTAGAATGGATAAACTTTGCTTCTCACGAGTAGTCCTTCGGAGAAATCGGCATTGGACAAATCGTACTATTCGACGAATCGTACCTTTGGATAGTTGTTCGTTCAACGAACCGTTTCCTTCGAACAAACCTGCGTTGAAATAATCGGAATTGGACCAATCGGCGTAGAACGAATCTTACCAGACCCCTTGAACGCAATGACGTTGGCAACATTGTCAACAGACGGGAAAAGCGGCAACTGGCCTTATGCGAAAGGGAATGAAAAAGAATTAGGAAGCCCAAGTTGGTTAATCATGGCAAACTGCGTTTTCTGGGCAGCATCAGTAAGTTTTGGAATTCCTTTGGTTACGCTGCTCCAAATCTATAAACGTTGGGTGAACATGCGATTTATGTAAAGTCTAAAAGGAAAATAATTGTATAGCTGAAAAAGTTTCTTAGTGTTTTTTAGAAGCAAATATACACTGCTGGCCACACAAAATGCAACATCAAGAAGGAAGCATCAGATTGGCCTAAAATTCGCAGCATGCGTCGCCCGCAAGAGGATATGCAAACGATTAGCATTGCAGGGCATATGCAAATCATGTGCGCCCGGCACGCCACCGAGAAGCACTATAAGAAGGGTGCACAGAAGGCGGGGTGTAAGTAGTGGAAGTGTGTTATGCTGCCTGACCTGTGCGTGGGAAGCTTCCTGATGCCTCGTCGCAGAATACGGCAGTCATTCCAGCAGGTTTCGGAGTTCGACAGAGGACGAATAGTGGCTTATCGCGACAGCGGTTTATCGTACCAAGACATCAGAACCCGTGTGGGACGACATCCAGCCACAGTGAGGCAAGTATGGATACGGTGGGTGCAGGAGGGACGGACGGACCGACGTGAGCGATTGCCGCAACCGCGGCACACCACCAAACGAGAGGACCGGCATGTTGCGCTGCGTGCATTGACGGCTCGCACCGTCACATCACGAACGTTAGCGCAGGAATTAGGGTGTGTTGCTCAACAACCTGTGTTAGCACGTACTGTTCGACGTCGTCTGCAGGAGCGGGGACTTATCGCATGGAGCCCATTGCTCCGATTACCATTGACATTACACCACAGGCGAGTGCGGCGGTAGTGGACCGTTGAACGCCGCACCTGGACTACGGAATGGCACGACATTGTCTTCTCCGATGAATCCCGCTTTTGCCTGCAACACCATGATGGTCGGATACGCGTGTGGCGGCAGCGCAGCGAGAGACTGTATGACGCCTGCATTATGCATCGCCATACCGGTCCGTTGCCTGGCGTTATAGTTTGGGGCGCAATTGGATATGACACCCGCACCCCTCTGGTACGCATCGCCGGTACACTCAACAGCCACCGCATCATCTCCGACGTTTTGGAGTCTGTAGTCCTCCCTTACCTGCAGGACCTGGCATCGGCCACGTTTCAACAGAACAATGTGCACCCGCACGTAGCACGCATTGTGTAACAATTCTTTACGGCCCACCAAGTGTCACTGCTGCCGTGGCCTGCCTGTTCTCCCATATATGTTGCTCATCGAACACGTCTGGTCGCTAATCGGCAACCTAGTGGCCCGGCAAGCACCACCTGCGGCTACGCCGTATGAATTGTGTTAACGTGTGGAAGCAGCCTGGACCGACATACCCCAAGCCCACATTTAAATCCTCTTTCGTTCGATGCCGCGGCGTTGTGCGGCCGTTATTGCCAGCCATGGGGGCCACACGAACTACTGATGTCTGCGTGTTCCGCAAGTCGCACGGGCCTGTAAGCTCAATCGTTTCATCTTTGTATCTGTTGTTATGTGTCCAGTAAATCTGGCTTTGCTATCTCGTGTCCTTCTTGGTGTTGCATTTTGGGTGGCCAGCAGTGTATATTTAAGCAAAACACAGAACCTAATGGTGGATAAGGACTAAAAAAGTTACTTATTTACAAGAAAACTGCCTATTGAGAAAAATAATCGTATTATGGAAAGAACAGAAGAATGTTAACACTGTACGATTGCTCCTAAAACGATGTGCGAAACAAGGCAAGTACAAAACACCTCGAAAGCTAAAGAAACTGCCCTAAAACCCGAGGCAATAATCACCAACTGTTTTAGAAAAACGCAGCAGGCAAGAAAGAGCACCTGAAACTAAAAATTAAATTAGAAAACCGCACAAAGCAAATTATTAAACAAACCACTTACCATTCCGTGTGCTTCTAGCCCGTCTTACAAAACTAAAATGGATGCCACTCGAAGAGTAACGACCGCACTGCCATCTGCTGCTCAAAGGTTGCACAAAATTTCCAGTTAATTCTGTAGTTGCAGCCATGTAGTACAATTTCAAACAATTTTTAGGTTATAATTAACCAGCCAAAATACTTCAAAAATTCCAGTTGGGAACAACTAAAGCTGTTCCCAAATGTAGTTTAAAAGTATTAAAATACCCTAAGAACTAACATCCTTCCCTGATTTTAACTGAATTAAATTCTGCTATTTTTTCGTAATTTTAAATATTTATACTTTTTTTTTGTATTTTCAACCATTATAAAACTTTTTTCGGTTTTATTTTTTGTCATTTTTAACTTTTTTTGAATTAAAAAGAAAGGGGTTAGTGAGAGCCTATTGGGTTCCTAAAAAGGAGAATGCAACCACATCCTCACCTAAACTTCTATGTTATAGCTTTCATTTAGGTGATTCATTCGGTTACAAGATTGCTAAATTAAAGTAGGTCTGCAATCCTGATACTGTAGTTAAGTACTATTTTCCTTAGTGTGGCTTTAAGGAAAGCTTTCGGAACCTGGTTGGCAATACACTGACTGATTAGTAAATGTACATTTTGAAAAATATCTTTTTCCAAGCTGCAAATTCTAGACATTCTAAGGACCTGCGAGATGAAAACGTTCTCGACCACCCTGCAAGAGATATTACTAGACCAATTTATGAATTTTAAAATTTTAAAACTGCAGTTACTTCTCTTATCATACAAGCTAATAACAGGGTTTCCATTATTAAGATTGCCGCCCTGGTGGCGCAGTGGTCTAAGCGATGGCCTCTGATCATTCGTCCGAACGGGGTCTTCTCTTATCATACAAGCTAATAACAGGGTTTCCATTATTAAGATTGCCGCCCTGGTGGCGCAGTGGTCTAAGCGATGGCCTCTGATCATTCGTCCGAACGGGGTCCGGGTTCGAATCATGGTGAGACATGGATGTTGTGTTTGTCTTACGGCACTGGCTCTCTCCCTTCCCTGGAACCAGTGACAATAAATTAGGGATGGGCGACTGCTTATAGCCCATTGAGTTGCTCACGGTGGTCGTTAAACCTCCAATCAAAAAAAAAAAAAAAATTATTAAGATTAATGGACAGGTCCAGAAAATCAAGTTCCTGGTTACTAGAATCCGTTAGTAATGTTTCGTCTTGCTATTCAGTATTTATTAAAGAAATTTGCACTCTTGGTATATTCCGTATACACCACGAGAAGGCGGGGTTGACATTTGTCAAGGAGAGGCTGTGATGTTACGCATCACCTGACCTTACATCCCATATCATCATCATCATCATTGTCAACCATTATCAACCCACTGCTGGACGAAGGTCTCCCCAAGTTTCCTCCACAACGGTCTGTCTTGTGCCAGTCTCCTCCATGTCACTCCCGCATATTTACGAATTTCATCCACCCATCTCCCATGCGGTCTTTTTCTGGGTCTTTTCCTGTCCCTTGGAATCCAATCTAAAATTTCGGCTGTCCATCTATGGTCTGTCCTTCTGGCAGTATGTCCAGCCCATTGCCATTTCAGGGATTTAACTCTGATCATGATGTCTTCCACTCTCGTCATTTTTCGGATCCACGAGTTCCTCTTCTTATCTCTCCTGGTTATACCAAGCATGCACCTCTCCATGCTTCTTTGAGTTGTCTGCAGCCTTTGTATGTCTCTTTTAGTTAAGGTCCACGTCTCTGCACCATACGTAAGCACTGGAAGGATGCATTGATCAAACACTTTTCTTTTAAGACATAATGGCATATTGCTCTTGAAAATTATGCTGTTTCTTCCAAAAGCTCTCCAGGCAAGTTTTGTACGCCGATTAATTTCTTCATCAATGTGACCCTCACTTGATATCTGCTGTCCAAGATAAACATACGTATCTGTTATTTCCAGTTTTTCTCCATCAATCGATAAATCTTCATTTCTTGTAAAAGCATTGAACATCACTTTTGTCTTCTGAAAGTTCATTTTTAATCCCACTTCTTTACTCTTGTCAGCAAGTTCCTGGATCATACTCTGCAGCTCTGATGGGGTAGTTGCAAAAATGACTACGTCATCAGCAAAACGAAGGTGGGTTAGATAATCTCCATTAATCTTTATCCCTTTGTTTTCCCAGTTCAGTGATTGAAAGACATTTTCCAATGTGGCATTAAAGAGCTTCGGAGATATGGTGTCACCTTGTCTCACTCCCTTTCCAATTTTTATGTGTGTTGTATTTTCAAACAGCCGAATCTTTGCACTTGCATTTTCATAGATGTTATTAATAATATTAATGTATGCATCTTCAATACCGCAGGATTTCAGAGCCGTGGTAACTGCTGATGGTTTCACCGAATCAAAGGCTATTTCATAATCGATATAAGCCATGCACAATGGAAGTTCATATTCCCTCGCTCTTTCAATTAGTTCTCTCAGTACATGGATATGATCTATTGTGCTGTAGCCACTCCTGAATCCAGCTTGTTCTCTCGGTTGAGCCATGTCCAGTGTTACCTTCAAGCGGTGTGAAAGAACTTTAGTGAAGATTTTATAAACCACTGATAGGAGGCTGATAGGTCTGTAGTTCCTGAGATCCTCAATGTCACCTTTTTTATGTAGCAGGATCATTGTAGCATTGTTCCAATCCTCAGGAATCTTCCCTTCATTAAGGCATCGAGTGAAAATTTGGGCGAGTACTGTTTCAATTTCTCCACTTGCTTCTTGTATGATGTCTATAGTAATTCCATCTTCTCCTGGAGCTTTCCCCCGCTTCATGTTCTTGATTGCATGAGCAACTTCTGCTGGGAGGACTGGAAGAACTCTGGTACCTTTCATGATGTCTGGAGTACATGTATCATCCCTTTCATATAATTTGGAGTAGAAATCTTTCACTCTTGTCAAAATTTCGCCTCTATTTCTTGTTATAGAACCATCTTCTTTTCTCAGAGCCATAATCTGTTTTCTTCCCTTACTGAGATGTCCCTTTGCTATCTTTAGGCTTTGGTTATTTTCAATTGCTTTCCTCACTAGCTCACAGTTGAATTTCCTTACGTCTTCAGTGATACTTTTTCGTGCTGTCTTGCATAGCTCTATATATTCCACTTTGGAAGTCACATCTTCTTTAGTTGTCCTCATCTGTCTTTTTTGCATCAACATTTTGGTTTTTCCTGATAATTTGTTTACATGCAACTTGTTCTTAGACCCAGCTAATTTTGTTGCTGTTTCCATAAGAGCTTTGGTTACTTTTCTGTTAACTTCCGAAATATCCACTTCTTCCGATGTTAGGCCTTCTACAGCAGAGAATCTGTTCTTCAGTTCCAACTTGAAAGTATTATGGTGTTTTTAAGGTTGGTTATGTCAATACATTTTGTTTGTCTTATGAGCTTGCCACGTTCCAGTTTAGTGTTGAGGTGCATCTTACATCTCACCAATCTATGGTCACTACCTGTGTTGAACTTGTTTAGCACACTGCAGTCTTCGATGACGAATTTTTTGTTACACATAATAAAATCAATTTCACTTGTCGTCCCAATTGGATGTCTCCATGTCCATTTCCTGTGTGGCTTTTTCTTGAAAAAGGAATTCAAGATGAAAAATCCTTCTGCCTCTGCAAACTCAACGAGAGTATTTCCACGCTGGTTTCTGTTGCCGTGACCGAATTTACCTACTGAAGTTTCATTCTGTTGCCGGTGCCCTATTTTTGCATTGAAATCTCCCATAATTATCTTCAAGTGCTGCTTACCTTTATTATTTAGATGACGAATTTCCTCATAAAATTCTTCAATTTCTTCTTCAGGATGACTTGTGGTGGGTGCATAAGTTTGAATAATCTGAGCCTGGTATCTTCTCGATAGTTGGATAACGAGTCGTGCAGCTCTGTCAGAGGAACTTTCAATTTCTACCACTTTATCCTTCAGTTTCTTGTTTATTATAAATCCAACACCACTAGTTCTGCCAGTATCTGTCCCACGATAATAGAAGAGATGTCCACTTTTCAGTTCAATGAGATCTTCTCCTTTTCTCCTTACCTCACTCAGCCCGACGATGTCCCACTTGATCCTTTGTAGTTCCTCTTCCAATTCAAGAAGCCTTGAATCAGAAGATAGGGAGCGTCCGTTGTAGGTAGCCAAGGTCAGCATCAAATGGCAGCCTAGTCCGGTCCTCCGGGGATTCTTAGCACCCTCTGCCTTCATGTCGCACTGGCCGCTGCCTTGGCCAGGTACATTCCAGCTGCCGGAGACTGAGGGCCAAGATTTAAGTTGTAGAGTCATTTTGGAGGTGTTTGGCCATAACTCACCACGCTGGCCAAGCGGGTTGGTGAGTGTGGGATAGCATTTCCTCTGATCCCGATGGTATAGTTATACCGCTATTTGCGGTCGTCAGAGCCCCTTTAGTGGGAACAGGATGCACCACGAGAAGGCGGGGTTGACATTTGTCAAGGAGAGGCTGTGATGTTACGCATCACCTGACCTTACATCCCATATATACTGTATATATATAGGGATGTAAGGTCAGGTGATGCGCAACATACTACAGCCTCTCCTTGACAAATGTCAACCCCGCCTTCTCGTAGTGCATCCTGTTCCCACTAACGGGGCTCTGACGACCGCCAACAGCGGTATAACTATACCATCGGGATTAGAGGAAATGCTATCCCACACTCACCAATCCGCTTGGCCAACGTGGTGAGTTACGGCCATACCCCTCCAAAATGACTCCACAACTTAAATCTTGGCCCTCAGTCTCCGGCAGCTGGAATGTATCTGGCCAAGGCAGCTGCCAGTGCGACATGAAAATTCGAAAGTATGCGGGAGTAACATGGAGGAGACTGCCCCAAGACAGACCGTTGTGGGAAAAAAACTTAGGGAGACCTTCGCCCAGCAGTGGGTTGACAATGCTTGACAATGATGATATATATATATATATATATATATATATATATATATATATATATATATATATATATATATATATATATACGTATCATCATCATCATTGTCAACCATTATCAATCCACTGCTGGACGAAGGTCTCCCCAAGTTTCCTCCACAACGGTCTGTCTTGTGCCAGTCTCCTCCATGTCACTCCTGCATACTTTCGAATTTCATCCACCCATCTTCCGGTGGTCTTCTTCTGGGTCTTTTCCTGTCCCTTGGAATCCAATCTAAAATTTCGGCTGTCCATCGATGGTCTGTTCTTCTGGCAGTATGTCCAGCCCATTGCCATTTCAGGGATTTAACTCTGATCATGATGTCTTCCACTCTTGTCATTTTTCGGATCCACGTGTTCCTCTTCTTATCTCTCCTGGTTACACCAAGCATGCACCTCTCCATGCATCTTTGAGTTGTCTGCAGCCTTTGTATGTCTCTTTTAGCTAAGGTCCACGTCTCTGCACCATACGTAAGCACTGGAAGGATGCATTGATCAAACACTTTTCTTTTAAGACATAATGGCATATTGCTCTTGAAAATTATGCTGTTTCTTCCAAAAGCTCTCCAGGCAAGTTTTGTACGCCGCTGAAACCAGCGTGGAAATACTCTCGTAGAGTTTGCAGAGGCAGAAGGGTTTTTCTTCTTGAACTCCTTTTTCAAGAAAAAGCCACACAGGAAATGGACATGGAGACATCCAAATGGGACGACAAGTGAAATTGATTTTATTATGTGTAACAAAAAATTCGTCATAGAAGACTGCAGTGTGCTAAACAAGTTCAACACAGGCAGTGACCATAGATTGGTGAGATGTAAGATGCACCTCAACACTAAACTCGAACGTAGCAAGCTCATAAGACAAACAAAATGTATTGACATAACCAACCTTAAAAAACACCATAATACCTTCAAATTGGAACTGAAGAACAGATTCTCTGCTTTAGAAGGCCTAACATCGGAAGAAGTGGATATTTCTGAAGTTAACAGAAAAGTAACCAAAGCTCTTATGGAAACAGCAACAAAATTAGCTGGGTCTAAGAACAAATTACATGTGAACAAATTATCAGGAAAAACCAAAATGTTGATGCAAAAAAGAAGAGTGATGAGGACAACTAAAGAAGATGTGACTTCCAAAGTGGAATATATAGAGCTATGCAAGACAGTAGGGAAAAAGTATCACTGAAGACGTAAGGAAATTCAACTGTGAACTAGTAAGGAAAGCAATTGAAAACAACCAAAGCCTAAAGATAGCAAAGGGACATCTCAGTAAGGGGAAAAAACAAATTATGGCACTGAGAAAAGAAGATGGTTCTGTAACAAGAAATAGAGGCGAAATTTTGACAAGAGTGAAAGATTTCTACTCCAAATTATATGAAAGGGATGATACATGTACTCCAGACATCATGAAAGGTACCAGTACCAGAGTTCTTCCAGTCCTTCCAGCAGAAGTTGCACATGCAATCAAGAACATGAAGCGGGGAAAAGCTCCAGGAGAAGATGGAATTACTGTAGACATTATACAAGAAGCAAGTGGAGAAATCGAAACAGTACTCGCCCAAATTTTCACTCGATGCCTTAATGAAGGGAAAATTCCTGAGGATTGGAACAACGCTACAATGATCTTGCTACATAAAAAAGGTGACATTGAGGATCTCGGGAACTACAGACCTATCAGCATCCTATCAGTGGTTTATAAAATCTTCACTAAAGTTCTTTCACACCGCTTGAAGGTGACACTGGACATGGCTCAACCGAGAGAACAAGCTGGATTCAGGAGTGGCTACAGCACAATAGATCATATCCATGTGCTGAGAGAACTAATTGAAAGAGCGAGGGAATATGAACTTCCATTGTGCATGGCTTTTATCGATTATGAAAAAGCCTTTGATTCGGTGAAACCATCAGCAGTTGCAATGGCTCTGAAATCCTGCGGTATTGAAGATGCATACATTAATATTATTAATAACATCTATGAAAATGCAAGTGCAAAGATTCGGCTGTTTGAAAATACAACACACATAAAATTTGGAAAAGGAGTGAGACAAGGTGACACCATATTACCGAAGTTCTTTAATGCCTCATTGGAAAATGTCTTTCAATCACTGAACTGGGAAAACAAAATGATAAAGATTAATATACGTATATATCATCATCATCATCATCATTGTCAACCATTATCAATCCACTGCTGGACGAAGGTCTCCCCAAGTTTCCTCCACAACGGTCTGTCTTGTGCCAGTCTCCTCCATGTCACTCCCGCATATTTACGATATATATATACGTATTCGTAAATACGTATATATATATATATATATATATATATATATATTCTATAAAGAAGATACCTAAGCTATATATACTCACTTCCAAAAGTTAAGCACGGAGCAGTAAGATGTGAAAAAATGGAGAAGTACTGCTTGGATGGACACGAAATGCGGCAGGAACGTAGGAAATATGTTTATTAATGAATCAAAACAAATAAATACAGACAGAGATGAAAATAATATTGAATTTTCAGAAATTATAAGATGACGTCAAATTGGAGTCATTTACAAAGTGAGTAATAAAGTCACAACAAACAACAAAACCCGACATTGATAGGGTATGTGAGCACCCCTCATCTGCATACAAAGTTTACAACGTCTGACCATGCTTTTTATGAGGTGATCAACCACCGCAGAGTCCAGTAATCGCCATTCTTCCTGTAGAGCAGTTTCCAAAGCTGTGAGAGTGGTTGGGGGCGGGAGACGTGAACACACAGCACGGCCGAGGGCATCCCAAAGATTTTAAATGGGATTAAGGTCGGGCGAGTACGCCGGCCACTCCATACGCGCAATCCCCTCACTCTCCAGGTAGTCGTCGACGATGGCAGCTCTATGGGGACGCGCATTATCGTCCATTAAAACGAAGGCAAGACCAACTGCTGCAGCGTACAATCGCACAGTGGGGTCTAGAACTTCATCCCGATACTGTACAGCCGTCACAGAACCCCGTCTGTGGATGTGGAGGTCGGTGCGATATCCCAAAGATATTTCTGCCCAGATCATGATGCTTCCACCTCGGAATGCATGATGTTCGGTGATGTTCTGGCGTTGATTGCGTGTGCCTTCTTCCCTCCACACCCGTACACGCTTGTTATCGGGTTGCAGGGCAAATCTGGACTCATCCGTGAACATAACGTTGCCCCAATCAGACACAGTCCAATTGACATGTTGGCGACACCACTTTAATCGTGCCCCTCTGGATTGGACGGATAGAGGAACACAAACCCGTGGTACCCGGGCGTACAGTCCCTTCATGTGTAGCCTTCGACGCACAGTAGTGGCAGATATCGTCTTACCAATGGCCGCCGTAACCATAGATGTCACACGTGTGGACGTCGCTCTTCGATTCCGCTTGGCTACAACAGCAATGTGTCAGTTTTCCGCGGGGGTCGTAACCCTTGGGCGACCGGCCGCAGGTCTGCGGACAACTGTTTGGCTGGTTAGAAATTGTTTTCATAAACGTGAAATGACGGAATGATTCACGCTGAAGAAACCAGCAACATCTGTGATTGACCGTCCTGCTTCAATGCGTCCGACGGCACGCAGCGCTCAGAATCTTCCAATCGTCTTCTGGAAGCCATAAAATCAAGTCTGTCTTCAAAACAAATCCTCCGACAGTTCTCAACACCTTGTAGCAGCACTTTCATGCAACTCCTGTACCCCTTCATAGTGCTGGCTTCGTATACGACTGCCTGTTTTGCATATTTCTCGACAAGACCCCGTGATTCGCTGTTTCCTACCACATTTGCATACTTCCATCTACCGATGCGGCGAATTGCAGCCTCTACAATTATGATTAGCTTCCGGAAATTTACTTCTCCCTCTGCGTGCTTAACTTTTGGAAGTGAGTGTATATATATACACTGACGGAAAAAATTCCAACACCACGAAAAAATAGTTGTAGAGGAATGAAATGGCAGCAATACATTTGTATAGGTAACATATTTAATCGATTAAGGTTTCAAGATCACAGCGTAATGTAAGCGCGAGAAGAGCCATTTTATATGTGAAATGCTGGTACATTAATAACCGGTGTAACCGCCAGAATGTTGAATGCAAGCACGCAAACGTTCATGCATTGTGTCGTACAGGTGCTGGATGTCAGATTGTGGGATGGAGTTCCATGCCTGTCGCACTTTGTCGGTCAATACAGGGACAGTTAATGCTGGTTGGGGGTGACGCTGGAGTTGTCGTCCAATGATGTCCCATACGTGCTCGATTGGTTCAAGATCTGGTGATCTAGCAGGCCACGGCAACATGTCAACACTCTGTAGAGCATGTTGGGTTACAACAGCGGTATGCTGGCGAGCGTTATCCTGTTGGAAAACACCTCCTGAAATGCTGTTCATGAATGGCAGCACAACAGGTTGAATCACCAGACCGACGTACAACTGTGCCGTCAGGGTGCGTTGGATAACCACGAGAGTGCTCCTGGTGTCATAGGAAATTGCTCCCCAGACCATAACTCCAGGTGTAGGTCCAGTGTGTCTCGGCCGCAGACAGGTTGGTTGCAGGCGCTCACCTGGCCTCCTTCTAACCAACACACGGCCATCACTGGCACCCAGGCAGAACCGGCTTTCATCAGAAAACACAACAGATCTCCACTCCGTTCTCCAATGAGCTCAAGCTTGACACCACTGACGTTGCAAACGACAGTGGTTTGGAGTAAGTGGAATTCACGCTACAGGGCGTCTGGCTCGGAGCTGTCCTTCAAGTAACCGATTTGTAACAGTTCGTTGTGTCACTGTGGTGGCAACTGCAGCTCGAATTGCTGCCGCAGACGCGGTACGATGCGCCACGGCCATACGCCGTACACGGCAGTCTTCCCTCTCAGTGGTGCCACGTGGACGGCCGGAACCCGGTCTTCTTGAGGCAGTACCTTCCCTTGACCACCGCCGCCAACAATCATGCACAGTGGCTACATTCCTGCCAAGTCGTTCTGCAATATTGCGGAAAGAAAATCCACCTTCTCGTAGCCCTATTACACGACCTCGTTCAAACTCGCGTGAGCTGTTGATAATGGCTTCTTCGTCTTCTTAAGGGCATTCTTGACTAACATCAACACACTACGTCGAATCTCAACGATAACTAACGCTCACGAACGTTACAGCGCGTATTTACAGCAAACCTGCTTTGCATGTTGCGAGGGGCGCTACTAGCGCCACACGTATGCGCCGAGCGTGAAATTTGCATAGACGTCATCTTACAGATGTACTCTCACCGCCTACCAACTGTCGTTTATCAAACACAACCCCTTCTTGGTGTTGGGATTTTTTCCGACAGTGTATATATATCATCATCATCATTGTCAACCATTGTGGCGTTTGAACATACCCAAGTCGACTGTTTAGGTGCACTTATAACAAAGTAAATTTCTCCGTCATTTCTGTCCACGCCAGGATTCGAACCCGGATCCCCTCATTCCGGAATAAATCACTCTACCAATTGAGCTACGCGGACGTTTGTTCTGACTACGATCTGCCTTTATGTCGTGTGCGTCCTGCTGGCAGGTACGTCACATCTCCTATTACGTTACATCATCTCCCCCTTATTTTTTTTTTCGAAGTGCTGGAGAAGGGATTCTCTTATTTTTCATATCTCGCGGTGTGGAAATAACATCACACCATTGCGAGATTTTGAACGGTCGGGTCATCCGGATAGTTCGGGCGCCATTATAACGAAGTAAATTTCTCCGTCATTTGTGTCCACGCCAGGATTCGAACCCGGATCCCTTCATTCCGGAATAAGTCACTCTACCAATTGAGTACGCGGACGTTTTATTCTGATTCCTATCTGCCTTTATGTCGTGTGCGTTCTGCTGGCAGGTACGTCACATCTCCTGGTACGTTACACACTGAATAAGTGGATATATATATATATCATCATCATCATCATCATTGTCAACCATAGAGGCGTTTGAACATACCCAAGTCGACTGTTTAGGATGCACTGAATAAGTGGAAGACACATGGCGTGCCTGAAGCAGCAAAACGTACCGGCAGACCGAAGAAAATCAGTGATAGAGGACGTCGAAGCCTCAGGAAAGTCGTTACAGCTAATCGACGGAGTACTGCACAATACCTCAGTATACAGGTGAGTAAAAATGCTACAATCTCGGTATGCACACGTACCATTTGCAGATAATTTTATTCCATGAGTTACCGTGGTCGTGCGGCTGCTCATAAGTCTTTAATCTCTCCACTCAGAATGCTACTCGTCGCTTAGCATAATGTAAAGGGCATTTATTGTGGACCGTAGATCAATGGAAACGGGTCCTATGGACTGATGAATCCAGATACACGACCCATCAGTCTGATGGCCGTGTGTGTGTGTGTGGCAGCAGCCGGGGGAACGCTATTTACCACTGTGTGCTGTTCCTACGGTCAAGTTTGGAAGTGGCAGTGTACTTGTTTGGGGATGTTTTTCGTGGTTTGGTCCCGGCCTATTAATTATCGTGGACAAACCTGTTAACCAACACGTTTACCTCGATATTCTGGGCAATTATGCCCTACCAACTCTGTGGCAATACTATAGAACCGAGCCTTCTTGGTACCAGCAGAATGCACCGAGCCATAAAGCAAGGACTGTTACGGCGTGGTTTTACTATAATTCCGCATCGTGTGTGGACTGGCCAGCACAGTGCCCTGATCTTAATCCCGTAGAACACCTATGGGATGAATTAGAGCTCCGCATAGGAAGTTTGGAACCAAAGCTTACTACTTAGCGACAGTTAGCGGCAGCATTATGTACTGAACGGAAGCGCATACCTATCGCTGTGTTCCAAAACCTTGTTGAAAGCATGTCTCGAAGGGTCAGTGCATACATTAAGGCCAAAGGTGGACCGACACCGTACTAATGTATGTCAATAAATGCGATTTTGTGTTTCTCTTCTAGGTGTCCGGTGGCTTTTGTCAATATAGTGTATACACACTGCTGGCCACCCAAAATGCAACACCAAGAAGGAAGCATGTGATTGGACTGAAATTCGCAGCATGCGCCACCCACGAGAGGACATACAACCGGTTAGCATTGCAGGGCATATGCAAATCATGTGAGCCCGGCACGCCACCGAGAAGTACTATAAGAAGGGTGCACAGAAGGCGGGGTGTAAGTAGTGGACGTGTGTTGTGCTGCCGAACCTGTGCGTGGGAAGTCTCCTGATGCCTCGTCGCAGAATACGGCAGTCATTCCGGCACGTTTCGGAGTTCGACAGAGGACGAATAGGGGCTTATCGCGAAAGCGGTTTATCGTACTGAGACATCGGCGCCCGTGTGGGACGACATCCAGCCACAGTGAGGCGAGTATGGATTCGATGGGTGCAGGAAGGGCGGACGGACCGATGTGAGCGATTGCCGCAACCGCTGCACACCACCGAACGAGAGTATCGGCATGTTGTGCAGCGGGCATCGACGGCTCGCACAGCCACATCACGAACGTTAGCGCAGGAATTATGGTGTGTTGCGCAACAACCAGTGTCAGCACGTACCGTTCGACGTCGTCTGCAGGAGCGGGGACTTGTCGCACGGCGCCCATTGCTCCGGTTACCATTGACGTTACACCACCGGCGAGTGCGGCGGTAGTGGGCCGTTGAACGCCGCATCTGGACTACGGAATGGCACGACATTGTCTTTTCCGACGAATCCCGCTCCTGCCTGCAACACCACGATGGTCGGATCCGCGTGTGGTGGCACCGCGGTGAGAGACTGTATGACGCCTGCACTATGCATTGCCATACCGGTTCGTTGCCTGGCGTTATGGTTTAGGGCGAAATTGGATATGACACCCGCACCACTCTGGTACGCATCGCAGATACACTGAACAGCCACCGCTACATCTCCGACGTTTTGGAGCCTGTAGTCCTCCCTTGCGTGCAGGACCTACCAGCGGTCACGTTTCAACAGGACAATGCGCGACCACACGTGGCACGCATTGTGCAACAATTTTTCACGGCCCACCAGGTGTCACTGCTGTCGTGGCCTGCCTGTTCTCCCGATATGTCGCCTATCGAACACGTCTGGTCGCTGATCGGCAACCGAGTAGCCCGGCAAGAACCACCTGCGGCTACGCCTGATGAACTGTGGCAACGTGTTGAAGCAGCCTGGACCGACATACTCCAAGTCCACATCCAAAGCCTCTTTCGTTCGATGCCGCGGCGTGTAGCTGCCGTTATTGCCAGCCATGAGGGCCACAGGAACTATTGATGTCTGCGTGTTCCGCAAGTCGCACGGGCCTGTAAGCTCAACCGTTTCATCTTTGTATCTGTTGTGATGTGTCCAGGAAATCTGGCTTTGCTTTCTCGTGTCCTTCTTGGTGTTGCATTTTGGGTGGCCAGCAGTGTATGTAGGGACGAGTTTTAAATTATTCGAATTTCAAATTATCAAAATTACAGGGTGTTTTTATTCTTTTATACGTAACCCAGTATGTTACCAGTTTGAGAGATTTGCGACAGCCTTGTTGTGTTCCTTCTTAGTGCAGCCAACTTTGACCGTTGATCCCATCACAGAAGGGTATGTTTTTTACTTGATGAGAAATTGGCTTCGCATTTCATGACTCACACACATATGTGCTATTTAAAAATTGGCAAATCCCGTAGACGTAACTTTGTGGCTCCACGGGTTCGTGGCGTAGCGGAATAAAATCCTAAATGTATCACCAATGTTCAACATAATATTAAAAGTACATTAGAAATCCGATTTATTGGCGTAATAAATATACATTTCTAGGAAAACCTTCTGGTTAACGTGCGATAGCTTGGAAACGTATATTTACATTTTTACGCCAATAAGATGGATTTCTAGTGTACCTTTGCTCTTATGTGTATAGTTGGTGTACAGTACTTCGTTATTAATATACAACATTATGGTTTAAAGTGGATGCACTCAGGATCTGCAGAAAAAAAAAGCTGTTAATGCACGTGTTGCGTATTGAAGCACTGGTCTCAGATTCTTAGTTTTGAGGATTTCATGTATATATTGTAATATACACCGACGGAAAAAAAAATCCCAACACCACGAAAAAATAGTTGTAGAGGAATGAAATGGCGGCAATACATTTGTATAGGTAACATATTTAATCGATTAAGGTTTCAAGATCACAGCTTATTGTAAGCGCGAGAAGAGCCATTTTATATGTGAAATGCTGGTACATTAATAACCGGTGTAACCGCCAGAATGTTGAATGCAAGCACGCAAACGTTCATGCATTGTGTCGTACAAGTGCTGGATGTCAGTTTGTGGGATGGAGTTCCATGCCTGTTGCACTTGGTCGGTCAATACAGGGACAGTTAATGCTGGTTGGGGGTGACGCTGGAGTTGTCGTCCAATGATGTCCCATGCGTGCTCGATTGGTTCAAGATCTGGTGATCTAGCAGGCCACGGCAACATGTCAACACTCTGTAGAGCATGTTGGGTTACAACAGCGGTATGCTGGCGAGCGTTATCCTGTTGGAAAACACCTCCTGGAATGCTGTTCATGAATGGCAGCACAACAGGTTGAATCACCAGACCGACGTACAACTGTGCCGTCAGGGTGCGTTGGATAACCACGAGAGTGCTCCTGGTGTCATAGGAAATTGCTCCCCAGACCATAACTCCAGGTGTAGGTCCAGTGTGTCTTTGCCGCAGACAGGTTGGTTGCAGGCGCTCACCTGGCCTCCTTCTAACCAACACACGGCCATCACTGGCACCCAGGCAGAACCGGCTTTCATCAGAAAACACAACAGATCTCCACTCCGTCCTCCAATGAGCTCTAGCTTGACACCACTGACTTCGCAAACGGCAGTGGTTTGGAGTAAGTGGAATGCACGCTACAGGGCGTCTGGCTCGGAGCTGTCCTTCAAGTAACCGATTTGCAACAGTTCGTTGTGTCACTGTGGTGGCAACTGCAGCTCGAATTGCTGCCGCAGACGCGGTACGATGCGCCACGGCCATACGCCGTGCACGGCGGTCTTCCCTCTCAGTAGTGCCACGTGGACGGCCGGAACCCGGTCTTCTTGAGGCAGTACCTTCCCTTGACCACCGCTGCCAACAATCATGCACGGTGGCTACATTCCTGCCAAGTCCTGCAATATTGCGGAAAGAAAATCCACCTTCTCGTAGCCCTATTACACAACCTCGTTCAAACTCCGTGAGCTGTTGATAATGGCTTTTTCGTCTTCTTAAAGGCATTCGTGACTTACATCAACACCCTACGTCGAATCTCAACGATAACTAGCGCTCACGAACGTTACAGCGCGTATTTACAGCAAACCTGCTTTGCATGTTCCGAGGGGCGCTACTAGCGCCACACGTATGCGCCGAGCGCGAAATTTGCATAGACGTCATCTTACAGATGTACTCTCACCGCCTACCAACTGTCGTTTATCTAACACAACCCCTTCTTGGTGTTGGGATTTTTTTTTCCGTCAGTGTATTATAATTTGTAACGAGTTACGGTTTGGGACGAAGAAATCAGGCAGAGAATTTTAATCTTGACGTCTTCTACAAAAACTCAGGTACCTACAGAAAACTACTTCATGAATTCCCTCATGAAAATTTTTTTTTAATACTGGATGAAAGAGAACTGCTGAACTATGAACAAATTCAGTCGTGAGCAAATCTTAACAGCAATTTAACATCAATAAAATCTAAAAAATACGTTCATGATTAAATGCAGCAGCAAATTACGCTCAAAACGAGGTGTTGTACAAGATAATTATTTTCTTCTGAAAAGTTTAGTTTTGACGAAATCACAAATCTTGAAGATTCCATTTCCAACGAAATCACCATAAAGATCATTCTTAAAGTTAAAATATGCACATGTCACATAGCAATTTTCCAAACAAAATTTTTTTATACTTATTTGGTCACTGATCACTTACTGCGTATTGCTATTGGTAATTTCACCTAGAGTAGATGCCTTTTCTAAGTTTGCCATTATTTTGATCCATGAACCAGCTCTAATAAATGGTTATTTCTTTCAAGATAAATGTGAGTTGGTAACGGATTTCGAACCATATCTGCGGGAGAATCCCATTGTGCTGTGTGCATGCGTGTGAAAAAGGGGATGGGAATATGTCCTCTCAATCGGTACTAGTGTCTTCTTCAAGATTACAAAAGGAAGGTAGTACTTACCAATGATCCTGGGCTCCAAGTCCAACTGCCTACGTCTAACTGTAGTAAGCTTTAGCTTAATTATTATACAGTGTCCGAGAATTATTGGACACATTACAAAATTATGTACAAAAAAAAAAAACTATGAGCATTGTCTGTTTTTCTATGTCACGTATTACTAATACGGTTTCCATATTTTTGTTTTGCAGAATTGTTATTCCCAGAATCCGATAGGTGGCGCTCGGTGTGGCCTGATGAGGAATGTATGAGAAATGCGCAATCAGTAGTCATGTCATCCGTACAGCAGAAAGCGATGTTGTGTGTTATGGCTTGCGGAATTAAAGTCTGTCATTAAAGTTAAAAGACGGTACCATTTAGAATATGGTTGTAATCAGGGCCGTAGCCAGGGGGACGCCAGGGCAGGCTGCGCCTGTCCTAAAAATATTTGTGCCTGTTCTGTCAATGATTCGTAAAAAATGAAAAACTCCTAATTGCAGTTTCCAGTGCTGAAGACGAAAATATTGATTTAGACAAAGTCAAATATTTGCAAACTTTAGGTATGAAACTCCCATCTACAGAAGAAATTGCAGTAGTCAACAGATTCATACAAACCCAGAAGAAAGAAAACCCAAATTCAGTCATTTTTGATGAAATTTTAAGCAGCGAGTAGTGTTCAGAGATACTTTTAATTTATTGGCCACTGCCAGGACTTTCGGCTGTAGTATACGGCTACTTGTGAATCCACCTTTTCTGTTTTAACGAGAATTAACTGCCCACGGCGGCTTTTGATGTGCCACCAATGAATGTCGAATTTGACTCTTCTTGCATTCGAACAAAACCGCACATAAACTCTTGACATGGACTTACTTTTGAGAAAATGTAATGGTCAAAAGTACCGACGACTACAACTATTTTGATTTTCTATTGGTAAGCAATGATTGCAAATGTATTTTTATTTTACAAAATGTTTCTTGTTTTTTTATTTATGTTAATCAAAAACGGTACTTTTGTACCTGATGTACCTAGATAAGGTACATAGTCTGGGTTGAAATTTGTAAAATTTCAGTAATGCTCACAAAAAGGTAAAAAGTGTATAGCTCTTTTGAGCATGTCCTAAATTTTATTGAGCCTGCCCTAAGTATAGAGTTTGGCTACGACCCTGGTTGTAATCCTCCGTCAACGAATTCAATTAAGCGGTGGATGAAATAGTTTAAAGAAACTGGCAATGCGGAACATCGTGGAGGAGCCTGTAGGCCTAGCGTTAGCGGTGAGACGGTTGACCAAGTTAATGAAAGTTTCCGACGAAGCCCCAGGAAATCCGTTCGTAAAGCAAGCAGAGAACTGTGCATTCCGAAATCGACAGTTCACGATATCTTGCACAAAAAATTAAAGTTTCATGCTTATAAAATTCAAATAGTGCAAAAGATGCATGTAAATGATCACACTCTGCGATACGATTTCGCTGTGGATATGCTGAATCGAGTGGAAAAGGACGAAAACTTTCTAAGTACTGTAATTTTTAGTGATGAACCCGCATTTCAATGCATCAGGTATTGTTAATCGTCACAACTGTAGGATATGGGGCAGTGAACCGCCTCATGCTGCTATTGAACTGGAACGTGATTCTCCAAAAGTAATGTGTAAGTGATTGGCCCTTTCTTCTTCTGCGAAAAAACCATAAATGGTGACATTTACTTGGATATGTTAGAAAATTTCGCTATACCTTAGATCAAAAGATACGACAACGTCGTTTTCCAACAAGACGGCGCGCCTCCGCATTGGTCAACGTGTGTACGTCAGTGCCTAAATGAGCATTTCCCCAACAGATGGATTGGGCGTGGTGGTTCCATTCCGTGGCCTCCTCGCTCTCCAGATCTAACTCCATTGGATTATTTCATGTGGGGTTATGTGATGGATCGTGTCTTTCAGACGCCTTGTACTGATTTGCAGGAACTGAAGCAGCGTTTCACAGCTGCTATTAATTCCATAACTCCTCAGATGCATGCCAATACATGGCCTGAAATAGAGTATCGCTTGGACATACTACGAGCAACCAAGGGATCTCACATTGAAATTTATTAACTTGTTTAGTTACATAAGTTAGTAGAGTCAGTTTCTTTCTATTTGTTTAATGTTTTGTTTTATATAATTTTGTAATGTGCCCAATAATTCTCGGACACCCTGTATAACAACGTGCTCGGCCAGGCGGCGATTTTTTCACATAAGTACAGGGAATTCTGCTATATCATTTCAGAGCCAATGCCCAACATAAATAGGAGGAAACGTTTTTTTAAGGGAATAATTTTCCAGACAGAAATGAAGCTCCAATGAGATTAACGATTATTATTAACAAGTTCAAAAATACTTAATTCATTCGTTCCATAAAAATCCAAATAAAAAGTATGCGAGAAGGTGGACCATTTCTCGATTGGTCCACCGGGAAATGTCCCGGTATCTCGGTGATCCAATCAATAACAATCTTTCTCAAAGAAAGTAAATAACAAATTAAGAAAGCTAATCATTAAAAAGAGCTAATCAGTCACATTGATTTTTTATATGTAGTTAAATGTTTTGTTTAGTTTTCTATAGAAATGCTATTTTGCTTTCCTCGGAAGAAAATTGTATCACGGGATAATAAGCATTATAAATACCACACACAGTAAAAAGGAGACAGTAAAATTTCTCTGATATCAGCCACCCGTCCCAACTTCTGTGTCTGGCTACGGCCCTGTACACTCTTTGTAACTCTCGCACTCGTTTTCAACGAAATATTTTCCCATTTGTTTCCATTTAGCACCATTTTCACTTGGCCCCCATTTAACCTGCGATCGCCGGCCAGCCGGCTGGGCCAGTTCGGTCCTGAGTATATATACAGTAGCGAACAAAAGTATTTGGCGAAACACAATTTCGACCATAATTTTTTCTGCTGGACCAAATCGGGTCATTTTGGGATACTGTATGTGCTGATTCGTGGATTACAATGTCGCGTAGTTTGTATTTCGCTCAGAGCGAATTTGTCGTTCGAAAAGGGCCATATTCAAGAGTCGCCAATTATTACCCATTTGTTTGCTGCATGTATTAATGTTTTCTTGTGATTTTTGTGAGTTTTATGATGTGTAGTGTGATAATAAGTAAATCTTAGGTTTTCAGAAATGGGTAAAAAGGCGGAGATCCCTGTTGGAGCTCGCCAGGTGGCCGTGAACATGATGGAATCCGGAATGCGCGTCACCGACATTGCGATGGCCCTGAAGATCCGACACCAGTCCATTTCAGCTATCCTGCAACGTTATAAGAAGACTGGCACCATCGAGAACAGTTCGCGATGGGGTAGGCCTCGTTCCACTACGTTGCGTCATTATAGACGCATCCCCCGTCGATCTCGTGCTGATCCCATCTTGACTGATGTGGACTTCGCCACCGAATTCCGCGACAGCGACTACCTGAACGTCAACCGAATGACCATCTCCCGTCGTCTCATTGCTGGTGGATTCAATGGAAGACGCCCCGCCAAGAAACCACTCATCGGAGTCAAGAATCGACGATCCAGAGTCACGTTCGCGCGCCGTCGTCGACACTGGACCGCGGCGGACTGGAGTAAGGTGCTTTTCACCGACGGGATCAAGTTCAACTTCTTCGGAAGTAATGGCATCCGATACGTACGACGTCTGTGTGGCCAGAGATTCAACCCCCAGTTCATTCAGTCGACTGTCAAGCACGGAGGAGGATCGCTCATGGTTTACGGCGTCTTCTCTCGCAATGGAATGGGCCCCATCATCAAGATTGACGGAATAATGACAGGCCAGAGCTACACAAACAGGATCATCAACGATGTCTTCCCATGGGCAAACTAGAACATGCCACCCGGATGGATCATGCAGCAAGACAACGACCCGAAGCATACCTCCAGAGTAGCGAAGGCAGCCTTCCAGCAGCAACAAGTCACACTTCTAGGCTGGCCAAGCCAATCTCCAGACCTCAAACCCCATCGAGCACACGTGGGAGGAGCTGGAGAGACGATGTGCGAAGAAAACCTGCCGGAATAGGGCCCAGAAGTTCGACCAGCTGTCTGCAGAATGGGCGGAATTCCGCATGTCACCGTCGAGAAGCTAGTGGACTCGATGCCGGCCCGTTGTGCAGCTGTTATTAAGTTTCGTGGTTATCCCACTAAGTATTAGTTATTGTTTTGTCATTTGCTCGTACTTGTTTTCTGTTAACGTTGCATTAAATGAATGTGATACACACCTACTTTGTTGGTCAATTTGTATGATTTTTGCGATTAAGCTCGGTACCTGATCTGTGTTAAGGTTTCCGATCCATCTGCATATGGGTCATGTTTACAACTGAATAATACATATCATATCCCAAAATGACCCGATTCGATCCAGCAGAAAAAAAATATGGTCGAAAAAGTGTTTCGCCAAATACTTTTGTTCGCTACTGTATAGCATATACAGTATATTGCTTTTTTTTTTTTTTGATTGAAGGTTTAACGACCACCGTGAGCAACTCAATGGGCTATAAGCAGTCGCCCGTCCCTAATTCAGGGTCACTGGTTCCAGGGAAGGGAGAGAGCCAGTGCCGTAAGACAAACACAACATCCATGCCTGACCGGGATTCGAACCCGGACCCCTTACGGACGAATGATCAGAGGCCAACGCCTTAGACCACTGCGCCACCGGGGCGGCATATATTGCTTCACTAAGCTTCTGTCTCCTAACTTGCTAAATAGTTGCACTACATCTTCATGGCCGTCAGATGAACGACAAATAAGCATTAAGTTTTAAAATCCTGAAAAAAAAATGGTTTGTAAGCATTTTAATGTGTACTCTAAATTTAAAATCAAATCAATACGGATCCAGGTATAATTTAGGAATGCTATGAGTGATCATTGCATTGGCGCAGCCACGGGGAGGGACCAAGGGGAACGGTCCCCTCCCAGAGACCCATTGATCTTTTTTTCTTTTTTCAGCATTAAAGAGCAACTTCTGGTGTGATATTTTTAATAAAATAAGAAAGCAGAAAAGTGTAAATTAGTGTTTTTCATTTTCAGTATTTAGTATTGAGTACTGAATCCAGAACGAATTTTTCTTATTTGTTTTTTTGTTCTTTCTGACTGGCCCCTCTTGCAAATCTCTCTCTCTCTCTCTCTCTCACACACACACACACACACACACACACACACAGAGGAGAGGGGGCGATTACCGCTCCCTTTTTATCAGCCCCGCACAGGACAGGAGCTGGTTGTTCTCCAAAAAAGAAAAAGAAAAAAAAAAAAAACAGAAACGAACGGCTATGTGGGTGGTGATTCTCTAGCCCTGGTGATCACCACCCTTACTCTACATTATGCAACTCGTAGAGGAGGGGCAGCACTGCCTGACCTCTTGATTCCAAGGTCAAATGTCCACATACTTAACCGAGGTTGAGTGTGACCGTTTGTTTATAGCTAAATAAAACAACTGTCCCTTCATCGTCTGGCTCTGGGGAGAACCGGAAGCGGTCGAATAGTCCTTTCAAAACTTGTTTTGTTGGCAGAAAATTGAGACATTGTCAGTTTGCCATTACTGTAGGAAGAAGCGTGATTTCACTTTCTCAGGGCTACTCGACGCAAAATTGCTACTGTGATAAAAGTCACAAAATGAAAAGGAACTTCATTCAGGAAAAATTAGTGTCATTTTTTAAAAAGGCAAAAATTGATGATACCAACAGGAGTGAGAATAGACAGGATGAGAGAGAAGTAGAACAATGTAGAATACCTACTGATAATGAACATAATGATGAGCCTACTAACAACGCAAGGAGCGAAACCGATTCTTCCGTATCTTATCCTGTGCATCCCAATGATATTGGATTGTACATCAAGAAACAAGTAAGTTACACACGTTTTCATATGTTTTTCAAACTTATTACGTATTGTATATTCACCTTAAGCCGTATGAATGTTCACATTCAGTTTATGTATTTTACGAGTTTAGAACATTTGGGCACCGGACTTTTGGGCACCGGACATTTGGGCACCCGGACATTTGGGCACAAATCTTGAGGGGCCGTACAAAAATTGCCGTTTTTTTTTCGCTGTGAGGGCAATTGAATGAAGAAAACGTTTCTAGTAAGACAAACGACAATTGGGTGTCCAGGGGGGAGAGTCCCCCCGCCGCCGTTAATATAGCCAAATTTTTGATAAATTTAAAACACTAAAATAGACGAAACCTTTTTTTAAATGTTTGACAGCCTTGAAGGAGGTAAGGAATTTTTTAGGCCCCCCCTCCCCCCAGCACACATAAAATGTCCGTAATTTCGTATTTTCTTATTTACGATATTTTTCTATAAACTATACCTAAACAAATTCCCTGCTAGTATGAGGAAACCCAGGACTCTTGTCGAGTGTGTGTGCGTGTGGAGGGGGGGGGGGGCTTAAAACCTAAAATATGAAATATAAAAAATTTCTGGTCCGATTGGGAGATTTTCAGCGATATTTTTCTGTAAACTATAACTAAACAAATTCTCTGCTAGTATGACGAAACCCAAGACTTTTGTCGAGTGGGGGGGGGGGGGCTTAAAACCTAAAATATGAAATATAAAAAATGTATGGTCCGATGGTGAGATTTTCAGCGATGTTTTTCTATAAACTATAACGAAACAAATTCTCTGCGAGTATGACGAATCCCAGGACTCTTGTCGAGTGTGTGTGGGGGGAAGGGGGGGGGCTTAAAACCTAAAATATGAAATATAAAAAATGTATGGTCCGATGGTGAGATTTTCAGCGATGTTTTTCTATAAACTATAACGAAACAAATTCTCTGCGAGTATGACGAAACCCAGGACTCTTGTCGAGTGTGTGGGGGGAAGGGGGGGGGGCTTAAAACCTAAAATATGAAATATAAAAAATGTATGGTCCGATCGGGAGATTTTCAGCGAAATTTTTCTATGAACTATAACTAAACAAATTCTCTGCGAGTATGAGGAAACCCAGGACTCTTGTCGAGTGTGTGTGTGGAGGGGGGGGGCTTAAAACCTAAAATATGAAATATAAAAAAATTGTCGTCCGATCGAGAGATTTTCAGCGATATTTTTCTAGAAACCATAACTAAACAAATTCTCTGCGAGTATGAGGAAACCCAGGACTCTTGTCGAGTGTGTGTGTGGAGGGGGGAGGGGGGCTTAAAACCTAAAATATATGAAATATAAAAAATGTATGGTCCGATGGTAAGATTTTCAGCGATGTTTTTCTATAAACTATAACGAAACAAATTCTCTGCGAGTATGACGAAACCCAGGACTCTTGTCGAGTGTGGAGGGGGGGGCTTAAAACCTAAAATATGAAATATAAAAAATGTATGGTCCGATGGTGAGATTTTCAGCGATGTTTTTCTATAAACTATAACGAAACAAATTCTCTGCGAGTATGAGGAAACCCAGGACTCTTGTCGAGTGTGTGTGTGGAGGTGGGGGGGGGGGGCTTAAAACCTAAAATATGAAATATAAAAAAATTGTGGTCCGATCGGGAGATTTTCAGCCATTACAAGCTGCAAGTCATCGAATTGTCTGAGGGCATCTGCTGCCTCAGGAAACTAGGGGGCGGGATACCAAAAGCGTAAAATATCAAGATTTCTCATTAATCTTCCGATCGGGAGATCTTCAGCATTTACAAGCTGCAACTCGACAAATTTTCTCAGCGCATGTGCACTCTCTGGAAACCTGTCGGCGATGGGGGGAGGGGGTTAATACCAAAAGTGTAAAATATGAAAAATTCCTCCTCCCATCGGGAGATTTTCGGCATTTACAAGCTACAACTCCACATTATTTGAAGGCATGTGCCAACTCAGCAATCGTGTGTATGCGAGGGGGGGGGGATAAGTACCAAAAGTGTAAAATATGAAGACTTTCTCGTCCGATCGGGAGATTTTCAGTATTTACAAGTTGCAGCTCGACAAATATTTTTCTGTTCTGAGCGTATGTGCCTACGCAGCAAACCCGTCCGGGGGGGGGGTAATTTCAAAAGTGTAAAATATGAAGGATTTCTCGTCCGATCGGCAGATTTTCGGCATTTACAACTGGACACATTATTTGAGGGCGTGTGCCTACTCAGGAAACCTATCGGGCGAGGGGGGGGGGTTGTAGCTTGTAAATGTTGAAAATCTTCGGATCGGACGAGAAATTCTTCATATTTTACACTTTTGAAATTACCCCCCCCTCCCGGACGGGATAATTTCGTCGTCGTGGATCGGGATTACATAGCTCATAATCATGAATATGGATTACATCATATTCATGATTACATAGCACCAAGGGCGCCCATGGGGGGAGAGCCTCCCTCGCCTGTAACATAGCCAAATTATTGATAAATTTAAAATACTAAAATAGACGAAACCTTTTTTTAAATGTTTGACAGCCTTGAACCTTGAAAGAGGTAAGGGTTTTTCTTACCCCCTTCCTCCAAGTACTCATACGGGTACCACTGCATGGCACATTTCTTAGGTTTCAAAGGAACAAAACAATTACACCAGAACTCATACTATGCTCGGAAAAGGATGACAAGGAGGGAATTTTTTATAACGTCTCACTTTTACTTAGGCACTAAATCAAGTTATTAATATTTCTCTTTTACTGAATTAGACACTAAATTACTGTGCCTCATTCGTAGGCCCTTTTGTCAGCCTTTATTTCTACCGATGCCATATTCATAACGTTTACGTATCAACTCAAGGTAATAATATTGCGCTTTCACTTAAGCACTAAATATTATTTCATAGGCCCTAAGCCTAGGCCTTTTTAACAGCTTTTGTTCTATCGATGTCACATTCATAACAATTACCTGTCAAATCAAGTTAATAATATTCCGCTTTTACTTAAGCACTAAATATTATTTCACAGGCCCTAGGCCTAGGCATTTGGCCTTTTAAACAGTTTTTATTCTAACCATGTCACATTCATAACAATTACGTACAAAGCAAGTTAATAATATTTCGTTTTTACTTAAGTACTAAATATTATTTCATAGGCCCTAGGCCTAGGCCTTTTTAACAGTTTCTGTTTGAGCGATGTCTCATTCATAACAGTTACGTATCAACTCAAGTTAATAATATCCTGCCTTAACTTTTTCGCTAAAAATTTCTCACAGGGCCTAGGCGTAGCCCTTTTTTAACAGTTTTTGTTCTATCCATGTCACATTCATAATAATTACGTGTCAACTCAAGTTAATTATATTCTGCTTTTACTTAAGCACTAAATATCATTTCACAGGCCCTAGGCCTAGGCCTTTAATACAGTTTCTGTTCGATCGATGTCGCATTCATAACAATTACGTATCAACTCAAGTTAATAATATCCTGCCTTTACTTTTTCACTAAAAAATTTCTCACAGGGCCTAGGCCTTTTTAAGTTTTTGTTCTATTCATGTCACATTCATAACAATTGCGCATCAACTCAAGTTAATTATATTCTGCTCTTACTTAAGCACTAAATATCTTTTCACAGGGCCTAGGCCTTTATTACACTTTCTGTTCGAGCGATGTCACATTCATAACAATTACGTATCAACTCAAGTTAATAATATCCTGCCCTTACTTTTTCACTAAAAAATTTCTCACAGGGCCTAGGCCTTTTTAAGTTTTTGTTCTATTCATGTCACATTCATAACAATTACGTATCAACTCAAGTTGGATCAACGAAAACTCCCACACTTTCTCGTACTGCTCAGCAAAGGGTGGAAAGCTCGCACACCGAAAAACTTTTGAACACCTTTTCATGTAAGGGGATGTACACGAACTGCGTTTCATTCCGAGATCTTGTCAGAGTGTGGAAGTTTTCCTAGCTGACCATAACGAAATGTACCAGTTTTCCTGGGCATGGTGAATATATTACAAATATGTCGAAATAATGTCAGTAGACGATGACATCGCTCTGTTCACGTTCTTTTATAAACAACTCATAGCAACTGAAAAATTGTTGTTCGGACACCGCTGAACAGAGTGATGACATCGTCTATTTCCTAGGCATATATGGAAATGCGTATGTAAGATTACATTGACACAAGGTTTATGCAGAAGCTTTTCGATTCATTAAATCTTCAGCAATGATTTTAATATTTCGCATGTCATAACATGCAATACAAGGTAATCAACGGGGACTCAACCAGTTGATCTTGAGGTCTTTTTAGAAGATTTTAAATGACAACCTATTGTATTTGCAATAAATTTTGGTTGAGATCGACTGTCGGTCTGTTTTCCCCGAAATCTCGTCTGTCAACGTTTACTTTCTAATCAAAGCTGACATCTGCTCCTGCTGTTTTTATGGTCCCATTAAATGAAAGCTGAGACGCTTCCCCTTCTCAGTATAATTGCTTTACTGTCCACAGGGGGAAAAAGGGGCGGGAACTCCTCATCATCACCGCCGCTGACTGACCACAAGATCAAAGAATATTGGACTTCCGCTCCCCCTTCGGCAATGCCCCAGCAGGGCCGAAGGGGGAGTTTAGTTTATTTACACGAGACTGGGTGAGACTGGGTCTGGTGTCAAGCGACCCTCTGGAAATCGTGCGCAAAGCGACCCTGTTATATTTTATCGTGGGCGAAGCTACCCTGCTAATCGAATCATTTTACTTATATATATACAAATCGTAGTGAAATTTTTTATATCTAATTAATTAAGTACTTACATCTTCTGAATTTTGTAGCTTTAGTCCAAATTGGTAACATAGTTTAATGCTTTAAGGCATTTTTTAATTTCTTCAGAATTTCCAAATTCGACGTGTGATGCACAAACAACAATTAAAAGAATTAGAAGAACTTGGTCGGAAAAGGAAGAAGATGCATATACAAGTAGACGAACGCATTCGCAATATCATGGGGGAATTTGGAAATTTTAAAGTTCTTAAAAAATGCCTGAAAGCATTAAGCTGTGTTATCAAGTTGGACTAAGTGCAAAAGCTACAAAATTCAGATGTAGGTACTTAATTAATGATGTAAATAATTTGACTACTATTTGTATATATATAGCATACACATATAAAATGATATTACAGACTTGTATTTAGTATAAAAAACTTGATGTAAGTAATTAATTAATTAGATGTAAATAAATAATTTGACTACGATTTCTATATATATATATACCATCGATGGACAGCCGAAATTTTAGATTGGATTCCAAGGGACAGGAAAAGACCCAGAAGAAGACCACATGGGAGATGGGTGGATGAAATTCGAAAGTATGCGGGAGTGACATGGAGGAGACCGGCACAAGACAGACAGACAGACCGTTGTGGAGGAAACTTGGGTAAACCTTCGTCCAGCAATGGATTGAAAATGGTTGACAATGATGATATAAGTAAAATGATTCGAATAGCAGGGTCGCTTTGTCCACGAACAAATATAACAGGGTCGCTTTGCGCATGATTTTCCACAGGGTCGCTTGACGCACGGTCGCTTCCCGCACTTAATCGGGCGTCTGACATGAGGTAGACGTGGGTTTTGAGTTTCAATTAAGCAACCGAGTTTTGTAATGATTCTGAAATTGTCGCTAAATAGATATATTTCTTACTTTTTTATACATATACATATATATATATATATATATGGGATGTAAGGTCAGGTGATGCGTAACATCACAGCCTCTCCTTGACAAATGTCAACCCCGCCTTCTCGTGGTGCATCCTGTTCCCACTAAAGGGGCTCTGACGACCGCAAATAGCGGTATAACTATACCATCGGGATCAAAGGAAATGCTATCCCACACTCACCAACCCGCTTGGCCAGCGTGGTGAGTTATGGCCAAACACCTCCAAAATGACTCTACAACTTAAATCTTGGCCCTCAGTCTCCGGCAGCTGGAATGTACCTGGCCAAGGCAGCGGCCAGTGCGACATGAAGGCAGAGGGTGCTAAGAATCCCCGGAGGACCGGACTAGGCTGCCATTTGATGCTGACCTTGGCTACCTACAACGGACGCTCCCTATCTTCTGATTCAAGGCTTCTTGAATTGGAAGAGGAACTACAAAGGATCAAGTGGGACATCGTCGGGCTAAGTGAGGTAAGGAGAAAAGGAGAAGATCTCATTGAACTGAAAAGTGGACATCTCTTCTATTATCGTGGGACAGATACTGGCAGAACTAGTGGTGTTGGATTTATAATAAACAAGAAACTGAAGGATAAAGTGGTAGAAGTTGAAAGTTCCTCTGACAGAGCTGCACGACTCGTTATCCAACTATCGAGAAGATACCAGGCTCAGATTATTCAAACTTATGCACCCACCACAAGTCATCCTGAAGAAGAAATTGAAGAATTTTATGAGGAAATTCGTCATCTAAATAATAAAGGTAAGCAGCACTTGAAGATAATTATGGGAGATTTCAATGCAAAAATAGGGCACCGGCAACAGAATGAAACTTCAGTAGGTAAATTCGGTCACGGCAACAGAAACCAGCGTGGAAATACTCTCGTTGAGTTTGCAGAGGCAGAAGGATTTTTCATCTTGAATTCCTTTTTTAAGAAAAAGCCACACAGGAAATGGACATGGAGACATCCAATTGGGACGACAAGTGAAATTGATTTTATTATGTGTAACAAAAAATTCGTCATCGAAGACTGCAGTGTGCTGAACAAGTTCAACACAGGTAGTGACCATAGATTGGTGAGATGTAAGATGCACCTCAACACTAAACTGGAACGTGGCAAGCTCATAAGACAAACAGAATGTATTGACATAACCAACCTTAAAAAACACCATAATACTTTCAAGTTGGAACTGAAGAACAGATTCTCTGCTTTAGAAGGCCTAACATCGGAAGAAGTGGATATTTCGGAAGTTAACAGAAAAGTAACCAAAGCTCTTATGGAAACAGCAACAAAATTAGCTGGGTCTAAGAACAAGTTGCATGTAAACAAATTATCAGGAAAAACCAAAATGTTGATGCAAAAAAGAAGAGAGATGAGGACAACTAAAGATGATGTGACTTCCAAAGTGGAATATATAGAGCTATGCAAGACAGCACGAAAAAGTATCACTGAAGACGTAAGGAAATTCAACTGTGAGCTAGTGAGGAAAGCAATTGAAAACAACCAAAGCCTAAAGATAGCAAAGGGACATCGCAGTAAGGGAAGAAAACAGATTATGGCTCTGAGAAAAGAAGATGGTTCTATAACAAGAAATAGAGGCGAAATTTTGACAAGAGTGAAATATTTCTACTCCAAATTATATGAAAGGGATGATACATGTACTCCAGACATCATGAAAGGTACCAGAGTTCTTCCAGTCCTCCCAGCAGAAGTTGCTCATGCAATCAAGAACATGAAGCGGGGGAAAGCTCCAGGAGAAGATGGAATTACTATAGACATCATACAAGAAGCAAGTGGAGAAATAATTGAAACAGTACTCGCCCAAATTTTCACTCGATGCCTTAATGAAGGGAAGATTCCTGAGGATTGGAACAATGCTAAAATGATCCTGCTACATAAAAAAGGTGACATTGAGGATCTCAGGAACTACAGACCTATCAGCCTCCTATCAGTGGTTTATAAAATCTTCACTAAAGTTCTTTCACACCGCTTGAAGGTAACACTGGACATGGCTCAACCGAGAGAACAAGCTGGATTCAGGAGTGGCTACAGCCCAATAGATCATATCCACGTACTGAGAGAACTAATTGAAAGAGCGAGGGAATATGAACTTCCATTGTGCATGGCTTTTATCGATTATGAAAAAGCCTTTGATTCGGTGAAACCATCAGCAGTTACCACGGCTCTGAAATCCTGCGGTATTGAAGATGCATACATTAATATTATTAATAACATCTATGAAAATGCAAGTGCAAAGATTCGGCTGTTTGAAAATACAACACACATAAAAATTGGAAAGGGCGTGAGACAAGGTGACACCATATCTCTGAAGCTCTTTAATGCCACATTGGAAAATGTCTTTCAATCACTGAACTGGGAAAACAAAGGGATAAAGATTAATGGAGATTATCTAACCCACCTTCGTTTTGCTGATGACGTAGTCATTTTTGCAACTACCCCATCAGAGCTGCAGAGTATGATCCAGGAACTTGCTGACAAGAGTAAAGAAGTGGGATTAAAAATGAACTTTCAGAAGACAAAAGTGATGTTCAATGCTTTTACAAGAAATGAAGATTTATCGATTGATGGAGAACAACTGGAGATAACAGATACGTATGTTTATCTTGGACAGCAGATATCAAGTGAGGGTCACATTGATGAAGAAATTAATCGGCGTACAAAACTTGCCTGGAGAGCTTTTGGAAGAAACAGCATAATTTTCAAGAGCAATATGCCATTATGTCTTAAAAGAAAAGTGTTTGATCAATGCATCCTTCCAGTGCTTACGTATGGTGCAGAGACGTGGACCTTAACTAAAAGAGACATACAAAGGCTGCAGACAACTCAAAGATGCATGGAGAGGTGCATACTTGGTGTAACCAGGAGAGATAAGAAGAGGAACTCGTGGATCCGAAAAATGACAAGAGTGGAAGACATCATGATCAGAGTTAAATCCCTGAAATGGCAATGGGCTGGACATACTGCCAGAAGGACAGACCATAGATGGACAGCCGAAATTTTAGATTGGATTCCAAGGGACAGCAAAAGACCCAGAAAAAGACCACATGGGAGATGGGTGGATGAAATTCGTAAATATGCGGGAGTGACATGGAGGAGACTGGCACAAGACAGACCGTTGTGGAGGAAACTTGGGGAGACCTTCGTCCAGCAGTGGATTGATAATGGTTGACAATGATGATGATGATGATGATATATATATATATATATATATTGCATAAAGCAAACAAAATCGTTTTTGTTTGTTTTTTTCTTTTGAGAAGGAGATAAAGTATACCTCTGAACCGTTTCCTGTACTTCCAATAATGGGCACAGGAATGCCAAAAAAAAAAAAAAATGTTATTTTTCACTGCTTCCTTCAGAAGGTCAAACAGGTACTCCGCGGTTGAATAGAAATGTGCAAAGAAAATACGACATCATTGTAAAGAAAGCCACGTGTAAAAATACCTGTCTTCCCCTCTCCCTAGGTTTTCTTTCTTTTCAGAATGACTGATTTTTGTGAATCAGGGTAAAAAGTCCTAGAAAAAAAGTCCGAGACTGTTGAAAAACGCGGTAAAAAAGTCCGAGACTGTTTATAACGAAGCAAATTTCTCCGTCATTTCTGTCCACGCCAGGATTCGAACCCTGATCCCCTCATTCCGGAATAAGTCACTCTACCAATTGAGCTACGCGGACGTTTTGTTCTGATTCCTATCTGCCTTTATGTCGTGTGCGTCCTTCGGGCAGGTACGTCACATCTCCTGGTACATTACATCATCTCCGTCTTTTTTTTTTTTTTTCTTTCGAAGTGCTGGAGAAGGGATTCTCTTATTTTTCCTATCTCGCGGTGTGGAAAAAACATCACACCAATGCGAGATTTTGAACGATCGGGTCATCCGGATAGTTCGGGCGCCATTATAACGAAGTAAATTTCTCCGTCATTTCTGTCCACGCGTTCTTCCTTTCACATAGTCACGGAAATTGGAGGGGAGGCCTTCCACAAATGTCACGTTTTCTATTTCATCATACAATGTTTATTGAACCCCGTAGAACCACACCACATGTTCGGGAGGGGGAGATATAACTTTCGCTTGATGCTGAAGTAAACGTTTTACAAACTGAGTCTTCCCACAGCCAGCAGGGCCCGCTATCAGAGCAGTGAAAGGATGTTGTAGTCTGGGCACTTCCATGTTGTCAACTGAAGTCATTAAAAAAGGTACAAAATAATTTAAAGACACATAAAGTAGATTTCAATCAATTTTTATTTTAAATTCTGAATTTTGATTCAATTCGAAATTTATTTCGAACGAAATGAAAGGCACGCAGGTCGTTTGTTTCAGATTTCCATCCAAAATTTCTTACAATAGAGTACAAGCTTTTTCCGCGACATCTAGAATACAAGAAGAAAATACAATATTGTCCACATACGGCTGTAAACGAACTTTGAAGAGGTACTTCATTCAATTTAACAGTATCCAACTTGGAGGCAAATCTGGCAATAGGTCCTTGAAAATATTCTGGAGAATGTCCGAAAGAATAAAAAAATTCCATTGTTTTTGGGTTTGGTATGTACATAGCCAACCAGTGTTTTCCAGGATTTCCATATCGATCCGTATTCACAACAATACATGCTGGGAACTTGACAATTCTCTTGGGAAGTCTGTCACAGGCAAACACTCCGAGGAAGGACCGTTGTGTCACGTGATCTTGCTTTAGGGTCTTTACAATTTGAACACTGTTCATTTCTTCAATTGGAGAAATCACAAAGAATGTTTCTGGACTTTGAAATTTCAATAATGTTTTGGAACTCTGCGTAGATTAGCACAGAAATGGTTTTTGCTAAAGCTTTTCCAAATTTGATTTCCACTCTTAAATTTCCTTGTTGGATCAGGTTCATATGCCCTCCATCACACAGGTCCGGACTGAGATTGAATGCATAAAGAGTGTATCCCTTGGAAAATTCATCTCGATCGATATATATTCCACAATCTTGGCCCAGTTCCTCGGTTCCTTGAAATAGACTATGGAAAGAACGAATTGTGCTGCCCTTTTCGAAATTGGGTTCTAGAGGTTTATGAGGAACTGACTGTCCGTCAACGTACACGGCGATAAAGTTAACATCATAATGCTTAAATTCAAAAGCGTTAGATTTATATGTACCATTAAAAGCATCGTTATCGACACATCCAATAATCAGTCTTTTGGGCATTTGTCCTAGGAATACGTTGTCTTGCACGAAGGACATACTTCCTTGAGAGACGGAATACACTTTGCATAAAACACGATCAATAGGATACTTGGCGGGAGATTTTTCTAAAGCTTTTGCATGGCCGATGGCAACTCCCGGGTTGACTTTCACTTTTCTCACAAAAATGGAGGCGTGTTCGATGAGAACTCTGTAATTGGGGGCCTCTGAGGAGGAAACGAGGCACAAATCAGGTTTATTTCGAACCAGTTTAATTTTCACGTCCACTAAATTGAGAAGCAGTCTGTTTTGAAAAAATAAATCATAGTGCAAGGTTCCAATCATGTCAAACGCTTTGCTGTCTTTCACGAGCTCATAGCGTTGATGTAATCCTTTGTTTGTTGCAGCATTCGTGGGATTAATTTCGTTCAGATGTCCGGCTGTATCCTTGTAAAACCCTTCGCATGCTAAATAGGATTTCTTTGCGTCTTCTCCATAATTTAATAGAGTTTCAATATATGCTCTGTGAGGATACATGTTGCTCGAGGACGAAATCACTCTTTCGTTTAAACTAGCATCAATTTGGGAAAACAGAGAATGAAGAAAACAGTTTATGGGCCCCACGGGCTCTTTGTCAGCTATGACGGAATTGTCAGCTTTCACAATTTTAATTTTTACGTAGAGTTGGCTGGAAGACAAGTCAAGACAAGTATTCTTCTCCCTCCCAGAAATATTAAATTCCAGAGGTCCTCCATCTCGAATGTTGGCCAAGGGGTGATATTCGATCCATTGTCCTTTTTCTATGCTCGTTTGGGTGGGCGGTAAAGCAAATAAATCAAGTTCCGACTTTAAACATACGGAAGAATGACTGTGAATCAAAGCCATGGTTTACGGATCGAAAATATCGTGTGCTGTCGTCTTGGCTTTCTTTGAACGAATGATGCGCTTCATCGTGTTTCTCTTCCTTTTAACGCTTCCTCCTAACATTTTCTTCACTTTGCTTGCAGCTTTGTCGGTGAGAATTTGTCCTGCTTCTTTAGCTCGTTGTTTGGCTGCTGTTTTTGCATCCTTTCCTTGCATTAAGTCATTTGCAAGGTCGACCCCCGTTTGAAAGACTTGTTTTCCAAGCGTTTTTGCACCTTGTTTGAATAATGGTACCGCCGCTCTAAATAACGAACGAAAAAGTTCCCCAAGTCCATACCCTTTTTGAAGGGGTGCTCCTTGATAGTAGACTAAACCTTTTCCACTTTGATTGACGTAATATTCCTCGAAGGATTTTGTACAACAGCGGTATGGTTCATGCATGACTACAGAGCCTTGAGACGAAAATGAAGTTTCACGATCGCTCTCCTACGTTCAAATGGTACTAATTGTCCCGAGTGATTCCTTATAACGATTTCTACGGTTTGGAAATGTTTTCTTGCTAGAGGCAAATAATGAGGGCGATCGTATAAGGCGCTCACCACATCTGCGTCTTCTCCGCTCACTTTAACGATGCGAAGGAGAGGAGCAACCATGTCTCCCACAGGCTGAGGATCCACAATATCGCTGTACTCGTACAATAGGGAAAGCGATGTGTTCCGATCGGCTACGAAATTTCCATGAATTGTGACATCACTCCCTTCTGATGCTGAATACACTCCAGGTTGAAAACCTAGAATTTCAGGTATTCCTGGAAATAACTGCAGCTGAGAACCAAGAGTTAAAGCTGCTTTGACACGTCTCGTGGTTTTATTAAAAAACATCGTAATATTTTTCGACCAATGCTGGGACATGGCTTTTACCACGTCTCCCACAGAATCATAATATCCAGCAGGGATTTTTGCTGCTTTCAGTTGACTTGGACCGAGACCGTAAGCAAAAGAATTTGAATTTACATTCACATTAAACCAGGGATGAGGGTAGATGAGTTCCACGAGTCCCACTTCCCAGTCACCATTGAATTCGATCGGGGAAGGAAGACGCGTGATGAAATGAGAAATTTTATTGTCTGAAAAGTAGCGGAGAGAGCTGTCGCTAGGTAACGTTAGATAGAAACTCATGTTGACGAATGATGTTTCATCTAAAAAAAGGTCGGTTTTATAGAGAGGTCAAGTCGTCCGCGGGGATCCAAGCATTAAATTTATCAAGATACCCTTTAAATTTAACAAAGTATTCCATTTTTCCTTTTCTTTTACGTTTCTTTAGAACACGTTCCACAGGAAAGGCCTCGGACAGAGTAACGTTTTGAAGCTCTTCGGCGTAAAAAGTTCCTTCCAGCTCTTCGTTCAATAAATCTTTAACTTTATAGACGGGTGGGGATCTGGGAACAAGACCGCTCACAACAAAAACTTCTTCCGTCCAATTTGATTCGTATCCTTTCTCAAATGTCAATTTTGCTTTACTAATCCTCACATGATCACCCACCTGAAATTTATAGGACTGTTTTTCCTTCTTGAGATCACCATACAGATTGAGAAACACTTGCTTTTCATTATCTTTGTTTACATCTACAGGTTTCATTTTTATACTTCGATGGGGGAATGGTTGTAACTGTGAACTAAATCGTTGAGCACGTCTATGAATTTAAACATATTTTGACTTGTAAAGTATCGCACCATGCGAGTTTTGAGCGTGCGATTGAATCTCTCCACAACACTTGCTTTTGTCTCGTTGTTCGTTGTAAAGAAATGCACACCGTGTTGTGTTAAAAACCTTTGAAACTCTTTGTTCTTAAATTCAGTTCCTTTGTCTGTTTGAAGTTTTACTGGTTTTCTATCTTGGAAAATCTGGGAAAATGCTTGAACGATATGGGACCCTGACTTTTGCTTTAAGGGAATCGCCCATGCATATTTGGAAAATATGTCAATGCATCTTAACAAGTAACGAAATCCATCGTTATATTGACTCAAACTGGAGACATCAGCTAGGTCTGCTTGGAACTGTTGTCCTATTTCATTCACCATCACTCTATTTCTCGGAAAATGTCGTCTCACCGGCTTGTGAAGGGTGTACGTTTTCTCCCCCTTCAACCATTTCATGACGTCTTTTTTCTTGACGCCTTCTTTTTTGACAGCACGGTATAAAGAATCGAGACCACCTAAACTTCCTACTTTCTGAGTTGTCATATACGTCTGTTTCATCATTTCCTCCATTACAACAGTTCAACGAGAGACGATCCACCGTAACAGAAAAACTCTTAATAACGTCCACTCCCCCTCACACACCATTTTAAAAGAAATTCCAAATCCCCTAAAACATTTGAACACCATGAAAAACCATAAATCTTACTCTTTCAAGCATCTTTTTCCAATTGTTCGATGGTCTAGCGGAAAGAATGTAAGCTTTCTGAACAAAGGACTGGGAGTTCGAACCACTTCGATAAATAAAAATCACAAAATGGTGTAAAAAAAAGGAAATCAAGACGGTGCTTTTCAGGTTCATCACCAATTCATCATAAAAGGTTAGCAAACATGTAAACTGAACTTTTTTGACACGATTAAATCCTCTTTCTCTCAATCCAGAAACTATAAGATGATTCTCCTATTTGTTGAAAACACTTTATTTACAACCATAGAAAAATAAAAATAAATAAAACTAACCTCTTGTAAAATATTTAATCGTAAAAACTAAACTGAAGAAAATTTATTAAAGAAAAATATAACCTGAAGAAAATTTATGAAAGAAAAAACTGATCTGGTAAAAATTTGTTAAATCAGATATTGACTTTTGGAGAAATGATCGTTTAAAATTTTTTACTTTAAGGAAAAATGAACGATTCAAATATTGACTTTTAGTTGGATGGCATTTCCCATTTTATTCTATGAGATTTTTGCGATTATAAAAAAAACTCAATCATTGGAATCGTCTTGTCCGGCGGTTCTCACGTTTGCAGCCGAACTGCGTCGCTTGATAAACTTTCACAGTGGAGAATTCTTGACACAATCTTCTAAAATATTTTGTAACGCTACCACGTGGAACGATGTTGGTTGTTTGGCGGAAATCTCCACCCAGCACGAAAGTTTTTCCTCAGAATGGACGTACATCATTCATCGCTTCTGGCAGCAACAAATCGATTTTTCTCAATGAGTGTGACGGCAACATTGATTCCCCATCAATGATGAGATGATTATTAGCCAAGCTTTCCTCAACTTAGACGAATCATTTGATGGCACTTTCATGCTGGAGACAGAAGTTTTGACAGCTGAAATTGGAATCGAATCCACTATGCGACGTTCGACCTCCCTTCAGCAAATCGGCAACGATTCGAGTCGTCGCAAAAACCAAAACGCTTGCCTTGCCCTCGTAAATAGATCATCATTGGGTTGTACATGTAAGTCTTGCCTGATACACCAGGACCGTCGATGAAGAAAAATCAAATTGCTGCTTTGTCGTTGTTCACAACAAAGATCATTTTACTGAAAAAGCGCTTAGCTTTTGCTGCTTCATCGTCCAAGTTGAAGATGTGACTACGACTGCTTCTGCAAGTCTAAAATCGTGCACTTTGTGCCGTGAATTGGAAAACGATTCCGATTTCTTGAAGTGCTTTTCTTTCAGCAATATGACCATGAAAGTCTCGAATAAAGTCTTCAACAATGAACTCCGGAAACAGCTGAGTGGAGATGAAGTAGATCGTTTGGCGAAATTGAAGACGCGGATCAGAGCGAATGTCTGTCGCAATTGTCGTGGCATGATGAATTTTGATGCTTCCTCACAGCAGAGAACTCATCTAGTGTCGTCATCAACCAAGCCATGCGTGATTGCTGCTGTTTTGAAGCTTTCATGAAGAATTCCGGTGACGGTCTTCAAAACATTGAAGCTCATTGCACCTTGAACATACTGGAGCAGCAGCCGCAAATTAAATCGTTCATAATTCTTAGGGCTAACACTGTACATTCGATACAAACTTGTTCCTTTCACGCTGCCTCTTTTTCAGGTACTGAACTTTTGATCGTAAACATAATGATATGGCAACTCCGAGTAGTAAAGATGTCTGAAAGCTTCATCAGTCGCGTTAAGCTGGAACCAATCTGACAGCTGTGTTTTTTCTGCCGTCTGCTCACATTGCTGCCTGACCTTCTTGGAATTAAGCTAATTGTTCATTTGGAAGATGAATGACAAGGCGATGAACTGCATGTGGCCGATCGTGCATGGGGTACTCCAGAAATCTCCACATCGCTTTAGGCGCAGACACAAAGCTCGCATCGATATACTGGCTAATCTCGCAGCGAGGTACTGGATAACCTCGTCATAAATCACATTAGCTTGCGCACCAACATCATGGAATTCAACTGCAGCTTTGTTGTAACCTTTGTAAATGTACTTAAAGATATATTTAATGGCTTTGATTGACTGTCATGATTCAGCATTCTCATGACAATTGAATTTCTTAGCCAAAACTTTGTTGTAAGGAAGGCACAATTAAGCAATTATTGGAGGTAAAATTCCGGATTTCAACTTGAACGCCTTTGCGACGTCTGTACAGCGGGTAGCCATTGACATCAGTGATCATGTGAGGTTCTAACTGCTTCGAAACTTCTTTATGAACTCCTTGTTAGCCATGCAATGTGCTTTTGGATTCAAAGTTCCACATGGGTCATGAATCATTGTTCGAATGACGCTTTAGTGAAGTTTCGGCTCTACTCGACGATCAGTAATATCAGCACAAACGTATCGAGCTACTTTTTCAGCTGTGTCAATTTCCTAATCATCTCCAAGAACGATCAAGGTGTGTGCGTGAGGCAGTGTTCATTTTTGAAACTCGATTGTGTACACTAAAGCTTTCACATGTCCAAAAGCGCCATTCTTAGTGATGTCTTCGAGGAGAGCTTTTAAGTTTTATACTGAATACGGTGCTACTAAATATGGACGACCGGAAGGCGGATGCAAATTGAGAAAATGGCGGCAGATTTTTCTGAATCTCTGGCCAATTCGGATTGCATGCTATGGTCCCAAATAGATCAGGTCTGCTAAATTTAGAGACAATGCCATGGCATCGTGATACGTTTCACTCATGTTGCGAGGCGAACCTTGAAATGAGGATGGAAAAATCAAGGCACGCCCAACGTTCACTCCTCTTCAATCAGCAACGTCATTCAAATGAACCATTAAGTCTCGATATTGCTCGACTAGCAAACGGACTTGCTGACTGCGGATATAGTTCACGTTGTTGCTTTCAACTTGAAAATAAGAAGCTACAGCACACTGCTGGAACAACTTTCCTCCGTGTAAAATTGGATTGAAGCGGTTAACTCTACGGTTGTTTGCGATACCTTCCATTGCAGCATCAATACACGCGCATGCTGTTGATTAGGACGATTATGGCGTTGATCTCAATATTTGGTAACCAGCCTGCTTCACCGAACGGATAAAACGACATATAAATCATTGGGTTCAGATGGGGACTCAAAATGTTGAGCTTGATGAGTAGTTGCTGGGAATTTCGAGAAGAAATTCAAAAGTCGCGCTCAAATGGTGGTTCACCGTCAGCTGACAGGAAAATCATGGTGATCTCATCAACCATAGGAAGATTGTAGCGTCTGCGGTCATTGGCAATTTATGGTCTTCATCAGCAGCTCTTTTCTTTTCATCAATTTCAACTTCTCGCAGCCTGCGATAAGCGTGAGCATGCACATTGTTACGACGAATTACCTCATCCAAGAAAGCTACGATATCAGGATTACGTTGCTAATTCCCTGGATGATTTATACGCTGTTGATTTGCCAAGCCTGAGTCAATAACATGAAGCTCAGCATAAAAGCAATTGCTGTCTTCACTGGTATTCATCTATCCTGTTTGATGATAGATCTGTCTGTGAACTCTGAAGATTTAGAGACCGTTTTCTGCAACGTGAGCTAATTTGTGCGCCCAACGATATGAAACTTAAGGCGCTGTTGAAAGAACTAATATTTTCATTGAAGTGCGGATAATTTGGATGCTGTCGATTACTTATCATATCCTTCAAATCAGGTGGAAACTCGCGAACTGCTTGGCCTTCATTCTCAAGCAAAACAGTTACTTTGAAACAGCAATACTTGAGTGTTTTATAATCAGATTTCTCAGCACAAAAATTAATAGAATGGCAGAACTGACTGTAAGAGAGAAATACATTATTAATGGAATTTCGGACATTCGACATCATTTTCATATTTTATGTGATTACGATACAAGGACTGGAATTAGAAATCAAGCGACAAAAAAAAAAAAAAAAAAGAAGCAGCACGTGGTTTCCCGTTTCCAGAAAAATAACTCTTCTATTTACTTTTTATTTCCAGAAAAGGAACATTTCTGCAAGTTAAATTTGTCGGATTACTAAAAGCCCTTGAGGCTAATGGGTTTGGGATGTATTGTAAGACTCCAACATGGCGCCCGACCGTCTGAGAAAATGTACATATTTATTTTAACCAAGTCGGTTCGGAATGTATGAGCACAATACTGTGTACAATGCTGGCGAACTATGCTGTCCGTTGGAGATTAGTTCTTGGAAAAGGTCAATGTCGCGATTGGGGCCGTTAGGTGACCTTCGTAACGCAGCGAAGGCTGGGGGTTAGGGGGTCAGGGAGTAAACGGGTCGGAAAAGAATGGGGGAGGCAACAGTGGAGGCTCGTTGTCTGCCTCTCACTAGATAGTTCATCGCGCCTCAGGCGATAGGGCAGTGGTTAGTACGCGGGCGCGAGGCTCGATATTCAGTTAGTTGAGGGTCGGAGCTTGGTGGAGGAGCACGTGTATGCTGCTCGACAGGAAGCTAAAAAACTTAGTATGTCCTCGTGGATGGACGGAAATTTAGCGTTCTTGTGACACACACCGTTGCAGGCTCTCACAAGCGCGTGGAGATTCTGTGCCAAAGAGCGGACAGACTCCGGCAGGTATTATTAGGAAGAACAATAAAGTGTTAGCAAGGAGAGCTGCACGACGACGAAAACGCACGTGTGAAACAATGCGCAAGTGATTTCTTGCCACGAGTGAAGTCTCCGATATACAGCCTAGGCTCGGACAGCATTTCTTTGAATAATGATTAAATTTGGTTTAAGTTTAGAAAACTTTGATGGATTCCTTTCGAGGCCTGTCTCATCGTTATTCATTCACCTCCCCTCCCTTGATCAGCCGATCTTAATATAACAAAGCTGAGGGAGCGGAGCGCCTGTTTGACCAATAATTATAAATTATTGGTTATCTAAGTAACAGGAACCTTGACCTATTGTCTGTGGGGTGCGTGCTCCGGTGAACGAGCTTTGATTACAGAGCCTTGCAGGACTTTGAATTACATAAGGCAGGTGGAGCATTTACGTTCGCCCCTACACTGACACTCAACATTCATCGCAGCACAATCATGAGCAGGGTCTTCGAACTCGTTAAAGGTTTCATGATTGAGAATAGCAGGACGATGCAATGGACATGATCGTTATCTTTAAGCAGCCGGTTCAGCACGCCGTATTGTAGCTTCTTCCGGACTTTCTGTGGCTTGCTGACCGAGTCTGATTAGTTAAATTCGTAGAACACCGTGAACTTACTGAGATTCTTGCTCTTCTGATGAATTTCGAGTGATTTTAGATTGGCCTGAACGTCGTACTTCAGCTTCAGCACGTCATAATGCAGCCTCTTCTGGGCACTCTGTTTCTTGCTGACCAAGTCTGATTCGTTGAATTCGGGAAACGTCCTGAACACGTTCACTTTCTCGATCTTCTGATGATTGTCGATCACGTTTAGATTGCCGTGGACGTTGTATTTGAACAGCAGCGTCAAATACAACGTTTAGCAGAGTCTTGATCTTTCATCATAGCAGTTATGGTATGAAACTGTCATTTGAAAATAACTTTCTTACTTCATTTTTGTTTTTTGTACTTATAGTTATCGAATAGCATTCATATACACTTTTTACGCTTTCCATCCTTTGGTTGAAGAAGCGTATGTGCTCCAGCTTTGTCCGTCTGTCTGCACGATAACTCGCGTAAAAATGGTTCGATCAAATTTTAGTATGTGATAGGGACCACCTGGGAACGAACCCTATTGGAAATGGGGTCAAAGGTCACGACTGAGGAACGGAATTCATGTCATTGCCCTTATGCGTCAGAACTTGCGTTAAAATGTTTCTATTTCGATGAAATTTTAGTATGTGGTAGGGGACCACCTGGGGACAAATCCTGTTGAAAATGGACCAAATGGGGTCAAAGGTCAGGACATAGGAGCAGGATCCATTCCATTGCCCATATGCGTCATAACTTATGTAAAAATGCTTCGATTGCGACAAAACTTTGGTATGTTGTTCCGGAGGTATACTGCACCGGTTCTGTTGAATATCATCGAAATGGGGTCAAAGGTCAGGACACGGGAGCGGGATTTATTCCGCAGCCATTATTAAATAACTTGAGTAATGATTTCCGGTATGTTGCAAAGCGTATCATAAACAATGTATCGCACGATTTTACTAACTTGTTTTAAAAAGGGCATAATTAATATTTTAAAATTGTTCCGAGTAATAAACTCCACAGCGTTAGGTGCATCTTTATGTGTGTGATAATAATTCATGTCTGCGCCATTTTGTTTTTGAGCGTGTTTACTGAACACCAGGACAGAATTTATTGCATAAAAGACTTACCTGGAAATAGCGCTTCATAAGTTCTAAAATTCACAAGACTACTCGGTCAGGTATAAGATATGTACTTCTACGCGTAAGCAATGGAGGGCTGACAGTTCTTAGGCATAAATATATCAGACACAACAAAGTCGCATTTTCCCTGTGTTCGTTCGCCGCACATTAGATGTTTTAATAGGCAGCTGATGAAATATCGAATACAAATAACAGCAGTCAGTCGCAATATTTCTCGGATTTCTTTCTTTTTTTTTTTTTTTTTTATGAAATCCTTTAAAAGCAGACCTTTTCAGTGGGGTTCCCGTATTTCAAAACCCCTGGGAAAATGCATAGTGGTCCTAAATCGCATTGTTTTATTTACTATAAAAAAGATCACGCAGAGGACAAGCAACTACGTTCTCTTGTTCCTGATATTGCCAGATAGCAAAAATGCGTTAAAATAGTAACAGCATTTTCGGAAACTTAGAATTGCGCAGTTGCAAATGATAAAATGTTATGGTAGTTCATGCATAGAAGCACAAACAGAATTTTTTTGTTTTCTTTCTTTTTCATTTCTTCTACAAATATAAAATATACCTGGACATATTCTGCGAAAAAAAATTTAATTTCATTATGAGATCTGATGTGCTGTTTTATCTATATCAGTTTTTTTGTACATTTGAACGCACCTCACTGTAAAAGTCAAGACCATAGCTTAAATTTCATTTAAAATTCCTAGGTCTAGGTTCCTTGAATGCATCTGACATAAAATGCGTTAATGGCTCTCGAGAACTTTTTATTCACTATTCAGACTTACGAAATATTAAAATCATTGTAGTTTCACATGCGACAATAACAACTTAAATTTGTGAAAAAAATTTAGGACCTACTATAAACCGAATGGTCCCCGGCATAGGCGCCTTCTAAACATGCACTTTAAGGCTGTTCCTTTGAGTCTCTTTTATTAGGCCTTCTAACATGTTTATACAAATCAAATATTTATATTGTAACTTCAAATCTTCCAAAAAGGCCTGAAGCCTATGTATCTTTCAGACAGTTTAAAGCTGTTCCATTGAGCCTCTTTTATTAGTTCTTGTAACATGTTTATACAAAACTGATATTTAGGTTGTAACTCAGTCTTCCTAAAAGGCCCGCGGTCTAGGTGTCTTGTAAATATCTGACGACTAATGTATTGAGTACATTTCACTAGCTTTCAGGCATGTCTACACGCACCGAATATTTAGGTTGTAATTCAAAACTTACGAGAAAGGCCGGCAGCCTACGTTATTTTTAAACACTTGAAGATCGATCCGTTAGATCCTTTTTTATTAGCTTTTTATTGTAGTTATTACACACAAAATATTAAAATCATAACTAAAAATTACATGAATTGAAAAACTTCTATATATCGTCTTATGTCACTAGGACCTGCAGCAGTTTTGGAAGAAACGTTTTCAAAGAAGACAGTTTTGGAAGAAATTTGGGGAGACTTTCATCCAGCAGTGGATTGATAATGATGTGTGTGTGTGTGTGTGTGTGTGTGTGTGTGTGTGTGTGGGTGTGTGTGTGTGTGTTTGTGTGTGCTTATCCTCCAGAAAAAACAGTACCGTTTTGCATATGTGTGTGAATGTGTGCTTTTTTTCTGGAGAAAAAGATGCCGTTACTCTAAAACACAAGCTGCTGTTGCTAAAGAAGGCCGATGGACCTAACAAAAAGCAAATAAATTTCTTGAACATTTTTCTTAAGCCTTTTTCTAACACAAAGCGAAAATTTTCAGTTCCGGCACGTTTTGACAGAAGAAAAGCAAAGCGCGCACACACACACTCACACACACCAGGAGCGCCGACTTCACCAAATTATTGGGGGGGGGGGCACAGATGTGAAGAGATCTGACGTGGGAAGAGCACTCTCCCCCATTGTCAGGAGGAAAATCAAAAAAAAAAAAAGGACAAAAAGATAAACTACGAGATTTCACGTATGTTTTAAAAGGCAATTGTAATTGCTGATCAGGAAATGTACAAAAAAACAAACAACACAAATATTCTTTTGCTGAATATTAATATTTTTAAAAATAAAATTCAGCCTGTGATTTTTTGTCAAAGTATCCAAACAGATGTTATTTCCAAACGTTTGTAAAAAATATGAGAAATTAGTTGGCTTACTTATACGTACAAAGAAGAAGCGCAAAGAATAAAAAGCTAAATAAAGGCACCAGATGTTATACGATCCTGTAGTTTTATTTATTTTATTCTTGATAACTATTTTAAACAGTTATCACATATCACGAGAAGAACAAGTCAAACACAATACAGGGCGGGCAATGCAGTTTCTTTTTTCTTTCATCTTTTTTTTTTTTTCCGGTTGGGTGTTTTTCTTTTCTTTTTTTTTATTGAAGGTTTAACGACCACCGTGAGCAACTCAATGGGTTATAAGCAGTCGCCCGTCTGCAGACATCTGCAGAAAATTGGTTGAGTTGTACTTTGTAAACGCTGAAAATTTCCCGATGTGAAGACCAGAAATTCTTTGTATTTCATATTCGGCATCCCCCCCCCCCCGACAGGTTTGGTGAGTAGGCACATACCCTCAGATATGTGCCGAGTTGTAGCTTGTAAATGCTAAAAATCTCCCGATCGGACAAGAAATTCTCTATATTTCACACTTTGTAGTATTACCCCCCCCCCCCCGACAGGTGTGCTCAGTAGGTTTACGCCCTGAGATAATGTGTCCAGTTGTAGTTTGTAAATGCTGAAAATCTCCCGATCGGACAAGAAATTTTTTATATATCACACTTTTTACTTTTTAGTATTACCCCCCCCCGACCGGTGTGCTCAGTAGGTTTATACGCCCTGAGATAATGTCTCCAGTTGTAGTTTGTAAATGCTGAAAATCTCCCGATCGGACAAGAAATTTTTTATATATCACACTTTTTAGTATTACCCCCCCCCCCCCCGACCGGTGTGCTCAGTAGGTTTATACGCCCTGAGATAATGTCTCCAGTTGTAGTTTGTAAATGCTGAAAATCTCCCGATCGGACAAGAAATTCTTTATATTTCACAATTATCATATACCCCCTCCCCCGACAGGTTTGCTGACTTGGCATGTGCCCTCAAATAATCTGCCGAGTTGTAGCTTATAAATGCTGAAAATCTCTCGATCGGGAGAGAAATTCTTCATATTTTGCACTTTATGGTATAACCCCCTCCCCCACAAGTTTTCAGAGCGTGCACGTGCGCTCAGACAATGTTACGAGATGTAGCTTGTAAATGCTGAAAATCTCCCGATCGGACGAGAAATTTTATATATTTCACACTTTTTAGTATTACCCCCCCCCCCCGACAGGTGTGCTCAGTAGGTTTACGCCCTGAGATAATGTGTCCAGTTGTAGTTTGTAAATGCTGAAAATCTCCCGATCGGACAAGAAATTTTTTATATTTCAAACTTTGTAGTATTACCCCCCCCCCCCGACAGGTGTGCTCAGTAGGTTTATACGCCCTGAGATAATGTGTCCAGTTGTAGTTTGTAAATGCTGAAAATCTCCCGATCGGACAAGAAATTTTTTATATTTCACACTTTGTAGTATTACCCCCCCCCGACAGGTGTGCTCAGTAGGTTTATACGCCCTGAGATAATGTCTCCAGTTGTAGTTTGTAAATGCTGAAAATCTCCCGATCGGACAAGAAATTCTCTATATTTCACAATTATCATATACCCCCCCCCCCCGACAGGTTTGCTGACTAGGCATGTGCCCTCAAATGATCTGCCGAGTTGTAGCTTATAAATGCTGAAAATCTCTCGATCAGGAGAGAAATTCTTCATATTTTACACTTTATGGTATAACCCCCCCCCCCCCCACACACACACATTTTCAGAGCGGGCACGTGCGCTCAGACAATGTTACGAGATGTAGCTTGTAAATGCTGAAAATCTCCCGATCGGACGAGAAATTTTATATATTTCACACTTTTTAGTATTACCCCCCCCGACAGGTGTGCTCAGTAGGCTTACGCCCTGAGATAATGTCTCCAGTTGTAGTTTGTAAATGCTGAAAATCTCCCGATCGGACAAAAATTTCTCTATATTTCACACTTTGTAGTATTTACCCCCCCCCCGACAGGTGTGCTCAGTAGGTTTACGCCCTGAGATAATGTGTCCAGTTGTAGTTTGTAAATGCTGAAAATCTCCCGATCGGACAAAAATTTCTCTATATTTCACACTTTGTAGTATTTACCCCCCCCCCCCCCCCCCCCGACAGGTGTGCTCAGTAGGTTTACGCCCTGAGATAATGTGTCCAGTTGTAGTTTGTAAATGCTGAAAATCTCCCGATCGGACAAGAAATTTTTTATATTTCACACTTTTTAGTATTACCCCCCTCCCCCGACAGGTGTGCTCAGTAGGTTTATACGCCCTGAGATAATGTCTCCAGTTGTAGTTTGTAAATGCTGAAAATCTCCCGATCGGACAAGAAATACTTTATATTTCACAATTATCATATACCCCCCCCCCCCCCCACCTGACAGGTTTGGTGACTAGGCATGTGCCCTCAAATAATCTGCCGAGTTGTAGCTTATAAATGCTGAAAATCTTTCGATCGGGAGAGAAATGCTTCATATTTTACACTTTTGGTATACGACCCCCCCCCCCACCACAAATTTTCAGAGCAGGCACGTGCGCTCAGACAATGTTACGAGTTGTAGTTTGTAAATGCTGAAAATCTCCCGACCGGACGAGAAATTGTTCATATTTTACACTTTTGATATATCCCCCCCCCCCCCCCCCCCCCCCGGTTTGCTGAGTAGGCTCGTGCCCGAAAATATTTAGTGCCTAAGTAACTTACGGCGATCATTTTCACTGTCAATCTCTTACTAGTGGGCCAAGAAACGGCAATTGTTATACGGCCCCTTAAACATTTGTGCCCAAATGTCCGGGTGCCCAAATGTCCGGTGCCCAAATGTCCGCCCAGTCTTTCAGACAGAAATTCGTAAATATGTCTCAATTTCTTAATGATAATGAGATATAAGTGAAATTTTTTTGTGCACACCACTTGCTCAAGTAGTGAGAAATATAGGAACACTATAATTTTCAACGCAGCGCAATTTCATTGCTTTAAAAATGAATGTGCCCAAATGTCCGGGTGCCCAAATGTCCGGTGCCCAAAAGTCCGGTGCCCAAATGTCCGAACCCCGTATTTTACAACATTAGGGCCAAGAGAAGGCAATTTAATAACTTATCTAAGAATTGCACTATCGACTGCTACAGGGTCCTAGTAATTGGGGAAGGGGGGGGGAGATATATAACAACGAATGTGAGGAGAACTTGATAAATTGGGGCCGCTGGTGGCCTAGTGGGAAAAGTTCATGACTGCCACGAAAAGGACCTCAGGTTCGATTAGCAGGTACGAACACTCGATCCACTAAATATCCGCCGTGCGTCGGATGGGCACGTTAAGCCGTCGGACCCCGAGTACTGCCCCCGGTAATAAATAAGGGCGTCTTCCTCCCCCTTTCTACTTCGCTCCCGTGTCACTTTCCTATCTGGCACTCTAGCCCAAATCTCCTAGCTTTCTATTTCTAAGGGTTGTTTAAGACCTGGGGTCAGACACTCACTTCCTAAAATCCTCTACATATGATCTGATCTGAATTTGATAAATTTATTTGTTTATAAAAAGGCAAAGAAACTGGCAAACTTGTGTCATCACATCAGGAAGAGGATCACATGAGAGTATATATGTGTCTAAATGAGAACGATTAAGAGAATTCACCAAACCTTCCTTAAATAAATTAAAAAAAAAAAATGGTGAAATTTAACAGTATGACGGGGGTTTTGTCTTAAAGATGTCGGTTCGCCTTCTTTAAGATAAAACCCGCGTCGTACGGCTAAATTTTTTGGAGGAGAAAGCGTCTTCCTACTGTTCATGTTCAATAATAATTTTACCTTTATCACTTCATCTTTTTTTTAAACAAAATAATTTTTTGGTATTCTTTCTGAAATCTCTTTGTCACGCTGTGAAACTCATATACAAGTACGGAGTATATATACATTTCAAATAATGTTTCATGAATAAAATCACAATTTTGAAGAATTAAAGGTAAGTTAATTCTGCAAAATTTTATTTACATCGTAAAATGCATTATCCTGGTACGAAGGTCATGTACATGTAGTCTGAAAGTCTACAATTAACGAAATTTAGGAAAATTCCAGTAAATATATTATAGAAAAATGTAAATTCATTTATTATTACATCATATACTAATAAATGAAATAAAAAGAACTGAACGGCAAAGCGTTTAAGATGTTTGGCATCGACAATTGTAAGAGAAAAATACTTATTATTGTTCGATAATAAATGTATCTTTATCCTTAAATGTTTGTTTTTTTAAACCGAACAGGCGTTAGGTACCAGAAAAATTCCTTGTAACACTTATGCTGTGGGAAATCGGGTATGTGTGCGTGTGTCGTGTGTGTGATTTTTAAATAATATTTCAGCACTCCCCTTGACTAAACGACTTACGTGTCATGAAAAACATTATTTTTCTGAATCTCTGTAAAAGTTTTTTTTTCATAGAAAATTCATTATTAGTTAATACAATCACGTTGAGCCCTGTTTCTGTCTCGGTAATTCTTTTCGACGGACGTCTCTGTAGGGAGAGGAGAGGAATCTAGGGAAAAAAATCCAAGGAAAAAAGATCCACGGAAAAAAATCCAGGAAAAAAAAGCCAACGGAAAAAAAAGCCAGGGAAATAAAATCCAACTCCAACAAAACAGTCATCCATTTACATAATCGACACAGGGCCGGATTAAGGGGGGGGGGGGGGTTCTAGCCACATGGTTTTCATTAAGGGGCCGGGCTCCAATTGCTGTTCCTCCGAAGCACACTTTGAATGTGTGACAATTTTTCCAGTAGGGCAGTTTCCAAGGTGCCTAACGAGGGGAAATAACTCTTTTGTTTGTCTGAATTTTCATGCCGGTTCATTTGAGTTTAGGGCAACTGGCCACAAAAGTTCAAGGGATTGTGGGGGGGGGCTATAAAGATTGCCGTTTCTGGGTCTATATTGAGAGAACTGAATTGGGAACTCCAAACAAACGAATTTCGAGAAAACGTTCCATGTAAGCCAAGAGAGAATTGTACTTTAATTTGAAGAAAACAATTGACGAGAATCCAAGGTACACTTGGTTGGCGGGGGAGGGGGGATGCTCTACCTCCAACTTCTGTAATATTATATTCTGGGCCGCTGGAGTCTGTCAGTGTATCCAGGATGTTCCCCTTGAAGCGTCCGCGAAGTCCGTGAGCTTGGGAGGGGGCTTTCTCCCAAAATGTTAAAATGAACGTAGAGCTGTAAACATTAGTACTATGCCTTATATAATGATTCTGTACACAACCACGAATCTTCAGGAGAGTGGGGTGAATTCGCCCCCCAACCCATGTTTCTAAGAGCTCTTCAGGGGTAACATCGATAGGTTACACTGGCCGACTCTAGAGGTCCAGATATTCTGGACTCCAGAATATAAAATTACGGAAGTTGGGGGTAGAGCCCTTGAAACCAAGCACCTCGTATCCCTTTTACAGACTTCACCAAATTTCTGGGGGACGGGGGAAGAGCATGCATAGTCTGTCACTAAACACAACATGAAGCACAGAAATTGTGAGCAAATCTCTTACCTTGAGCACTTGTCTGCGCTCTTAGAAACTTGGGGGAGGTTGAATTCATCCCACCCTCCTGAAAATTCGTGGTCGTGTACAGAATCATTATATAACGCATGGTTCTAATGTTTACAGCTCTACGTCCATTTTAACATTTTGGGGGAATCCTCCCCCCAAGCTCACAAACCTTGAGGACGGGGGAACATCACTGACAGACTCCAGCGGCCCAGAATATAATATTACGGAAGTTGGAGGTAGAGCCCCCCTCCCCAGCCAACGAAGTGTACCTCGGATCCTCGTCAATTTATTTCTTCAAATTAAAGTACAATTCTCTCTTAGCTTACATGGAACGTTTTCTCGAAATTCGTTTGTTTGGAGTTCCCAATTCAGTTCTCAATATAGACCCAGAAACGGCAATCTTTATAGCCCCCCCCCGAACTTTTGTGGCCAGTTGCCCTAAACTCAAATGAACCGGCATGAAAATTTAGACAAACAAGTGAGTTCCTTTCCCTCGTTAGGCATTTTGGAAAATTGCCATACATGATTCGGTAATCTGCTCCACTGGAAAAATTGTCACACATTCAAAGTGTTCTTCGGAGGAACAGCAATTTGTGCCGGACCCCTTAATGAAAAATGTGTGGCAGTTTTCCGGCAACCGCAGGGCCCGTGCCTCCTTTTTTGAATTTTTTTATTTTTAGAAATGACCTAATCATTATTGAAATTATTTTCATTATTATTATTACTGTGAAGGTATTAATTTATGTTGGGTTTTATTGCACCCTTCTTATTGGCCAATCTGCAATGCATTCATAAAAGGAGCAGTTTCAATATTCACAAAACCCTGTGTTAATCTTCTATTAAATTGCTACCAAACTTCAAAATCGCAATCAGTTTTGCTTTACCAATTGTAAGATTATAAATATTTATTATTATTAATTCGTAGGTTATTAATTAATCAAACTCTGCTGCCCCTGTGGCGTCAATCTAGGAAAAAAGATCCACGGGGGAAAAAACAGAGAACCAGGGAAAAAATCCAATGACAATTTTTATACGACCCTCTAGGCTTCTTACACAGAAGTGACGCAAAGAAATCAGAAAAGAAATTTTTATACGCCCCTCAATTGCTCGAACCTCCATGGAAACATTGACTTAATGACTGCCGTTGAACATGCAGAAGATACTGCTCATATTATTCAAGAAATCAGAGACCATGCTGAAGAGGAATTTAACATTCTGTACTTAGAAGCTGAAAAAATCTGTGATAGAGTAGGCATACCAGTTACTGTTCCTCGAGTATTAAATCGCCAAACACACCGCAGCAATATTGAGCACGATTCGGCTGAAAGTTATTACAGAAGAACGACCTTTATTCCTTTCCTTGATGCGTTTTTAAATGAGATGAAGGAAAGATTTATTGCACATAAGGATACTCTGAGATCGTTCCAAGTGCTTTTGCCTCAACAAGGAGTGGAAACTACTTCTCCAAAAGATGAAGAATTTGTAAAGTCACTATGCGAACAGTACGCATCTGACATTGCATACGCTTCACCTTCTGCAGTATACGGGGAACTTAGAGTCTGGTACAGAAAAATAGCCATAATGGAAAAAAAGCCAAAAAACGCCCTTGATGGATTAGCCGAATGTGATGAACTTATGTATCCATCCATTCGAAAACTTTTGCAAATAATAGCGACATTGCCAGTAACAACATGTTCTGCAGAACGTTCCTTCTCCACCCTGAGGTACTTAAAAAATTATTTGCGCAGTACAACAGGAGAAACCAGACTGAATGGTTTAGCTTTATTGTACATTCATAAGGATATTTCTGTCTCTCCTGAGGAAGTACTAGATGACTTGGCTAAGAAACCTAGGCGCCTAAATTTCAAACTGTAAATAATTTAAATTAGTAATAGATATATACACTATCTACCAACAAGTAATTGGACACCCCTTCAATCGACGATATCTGCGGTTCTGATACACGTCACGGCCGCCGCCGTTAAATATCGTGTGGGAAGCAACAACGCAACCAGTCGCATGCAAGATGCCACGCAGTTCGGAGCTCTCTGATTTCAAGAAAGGTGTAATCGTCGGGTATCACAGAAATGGCTGATCCATACGTGACATATGCAGTGAGTTGAAGTACTCAAAATCGACAGTGACCTACGTGATTGGCAAGTGGAAGATGAGAGGCCGGCAGACCCACAAAACTGGGAGTTAGAGACCGCAGGGTGCTGGCCAGAGAAATTCGGAAGCACCGCACCAAATCGATCGGCCACATCCGCGAGGAGTTTCAACAGGCATCCGGGAGTGTTCTTTCAATGAATACCATCCGTAAGGAAGCCCATCTGCTCGGTTATCATAGACGTGCTGCCGCCCACAAGCCTTTGATCACCAAGTCCAATAGCGCCGCTCGGCTAACGTGGTGCAAAGAACGTCGACAGCGGACCGTTGAACAGTGGAAACAGGTTCTCTGGAGCAACGAATCATGGTTCATCCTCTACCGTTCAGATGGCGGGGTTTGGGTTTGGCGTCTGCTTGAAGAACGCCTCCTGCCGGAATGTAATGTGCCAACTGTGAAGTTCGGCGGCGGTGGAATTATGCTATGGGAGTGTTTCTCCTGGTATGGCACGGGACCCTTGGTCGCAATTCCTGGTAGACTCAACGCCGAGACCTACTGCACCATTTTGGATGACCATGCGCTTCCTACGTTGTGGCAGTTTTACGGGGTGGACTCATGTTACTTTCAGGATGACAATGCCACCTGTCATGTTGCGAGGTCCAACACGGCTTGGTATGGTGACAATGGGGTTAATCGAATGGACTGGCCTGCGCAGAGCCCGGACCATAACCCTATCGAGCACCTCTGGGACGAGTTGGAGCGTCGACTTAAGGGGTGCCCCCATCGTCCGAAATCGGTGGAGGAACTGACCTGTCTTCTCCAAGCCGAGTGGAAGAAAATACCGCTAGCCGTCGTACAACGCCTGGTTGAGAGTATGCCCCGGTGGGTCGCAGCTCTAATCGCCGCTCGTGGAGGCTCCACCAACTATCGAAGGTGAATAAACTTCGTTTTCCTTTGCTATCACAGGTGTCCAATTACTTGTTGGTAGATAGTGTGTATATATATATTTTAATTTTTTGTATTGTCAATGCAAATGTCTCTTCCACTTTTGTAGACGATTTTACTTTAGTACATGATTTTAAGGTTTTTAATGATAAGTTAATTATATTTCGGAATAATTACTGTACAAAACTAATGATAAAATATTGATCGAAGTCATTAAAGGCACTTTTTTATTCAAGGGGACTATTTTCTGAAAATGGTAAGAATAAAGGTTTTATTTTTGTGAATAAGAGGCAACACATTCTTTCTTGCTGGAAAAAGAAAGCTGAATTAAATTTAAATTGTGCATAGGTGAAGCATTCTATTTGAAGTCACAAAACTCACTACTACTAGGAAGGCAATAACATGGATTTGACAAAGTTGAATTTCGCATGAAAGTTAACTTAAATTTCTTTATATATGGAAATATGAAAATTATTAGAAATTAATCCAAAACTCGTAATGAGATTTATACATTGCATTCATACTGTCTGCTCATCTCTTTCTAGGTAGTCAAAGAAATATTTATAAATAAATTTATTATTTGTTATAATTTTTCAACTCTATGATTCCATATGTATGTATGTGGGGACATATGGTTGTTTGTGTTAAATATATATATATATTCTATTCAATTTATTCATATATATATATATTGTATTCAATATGGCCAGTTGGTGGTCCCCCGCCAAAGCTAAATCCTGGCTGCGCTACTGGATCATTGAGTCATATTTTTTTGGCCGCCCCGGTGGCGCAGTGGTCTAAGGCGTTGGCCTCTGATCATTCGTCCGAAGGGGTCCGGGTTCGAATTCCGGTCAGGCATGGATGTTGTGTTTGTCTTACGGCACTGGCTCTTTCCCTTCCCTGGAACCAGTGACCCTAAATTAGGGACGGGCGACTGCTTATAGCCCATTGAGTTGCTCACGGTGGTCGTTAAACCTCCAATCAAAAAAAAAAAATTTTTTTTTTTGACGTTGTGCTTAGCAGATGCCTGTATGCGTATAATAACACTGACTTTGTGTTTCACTCAAAAATGTCATTATTACTTGTCGATCACCTTTTGATATGAGGAAAATATGGGATTAGTTGCTCTAGAAAAATAACGACTGTATAGTGCTTATCAATGTTCATAGGTCACGTAACTATCCTTGGCAGTCGCCGATCGTTTATAAATACACGAATAAATTGAACTGAGATCGTAACTTATTTCATTTAATTCACCTTTGCAATATTTCTATTTAATTCTCGTCTGCTGTGTTAGTTCTTTCTCAAAATGCTGAGATAACTCGTTGCATATGATTCGTTTTACATCCGAAACTGATTATTAAAGACACACACTGGAAACTTCGTTTTTCTAAGCGAACTCTCAATGGAGAAAAAGATTTGCTTTTACAAAATGACACCTAAATAAATAGGAAAATAATGCTTCTGTGTGAAAGTGTTTTCGTTTCAAAACAATAACAATTTGATACGCAAACAAATTTATGATTATCTTCTGCACATCAGAACGGAGTAAACATATCTAACGCAAAGTGACTGTTGGCACATGAAGCGCATGCGCGTAGAAAAATTATTGTGTGGTAACTGTGATTATTGTGTGGCGTGATTTCTTGAAATGGCAACACTGTCTTGAATCTTGGTGTTTGAAGTTTGTATGATGCACTGGCGGTTAACCGGGAACAAAGGGTTGTTCAGCTTAAGGTGTTAGTGATTTTTCAAGGGTAGGTAAGTAGTTCAGCTTTTCTGCGAGGTAATATTTTTCAAATAAGTTTCTTCCCGGCAAATTTTGTATTTTATTTATCATACTTCCAGAACGCGTGGTCACGTCATGGCTAATCGGAAGCTTCTGCATTCTAGTAAAGGTGGAAAGTTCTAGTGTTTGTTTTTGGTAAATCAGAACTGTTATAATTTTATGTCTTCAGTCTATCCTTAAAACCTTTTGGAAAAGCGAAGGCTTCTACCTCCAAGAAATGGTGAAAGTTCTGAAGTTAAAACGTGTTTGTTTGGAGTAAGGCAGAACTGTGTGGTACTTTGATGTCACAGAGTGTCTACTGTTCAAGAAAAAGTACGAATTTTGCTTTGAGGTTATACATTTCTTTTTGTGCTTAGTAAGTGTTCATTTTTTGGCAAAAATGTGAAATAGCTCCATGCACTGACCGCATAAGGCGCAGATGTAGTTTCCATAGTTTCCCTCTAACGATTTAAGTGTCAAAAAAGGGGGGGGGGGCAATTGTTCCTTCTTCTAAGAAAACTGATAGAGCAAAAATGTCTTAGCATAGAAATACATGCACATAATGTTAACAAAATTTTGAGATCAACTTAGCAATTTAAATTTTGCTACTTATGGAGTCAGGACATTTTTCAGGTATAAATGTTAAAGGAAGGGTGTGTAATTAAATCTTGCACACTCACTTTTCGGTGTGTGTCCCCCTCCCACCTCTTTAATCTATGTGTTTGTGTACTAGTACCTCAGCATTGGATAGGTATGCGACATAGATACACATGTCTTTTAAAATAGTCGTGCCATTTTTTTTAATTGGTAATGAAATTGTGTTTCACAAATTTGGAAGCCTCTTGCTGATAATGGTGAAAGTTGCAGCATTGTGTATGTGAACTTATGGTTAATTTAATCAGTGCTGTTGTATAGAGCCCTAGGCCAAGTGTAAAAGAATTTGATTGCAGATCATATATTTTTTAATATTTATATACGTATAAGATGTAAATAAGATGTTCTATTTAATTTATTAAATATAGTTCTTTTAAAATGTATTAGAACAGTTGAAATGAATTTTTAAATTGAAGTCTCCTGCTCTGTTTTTCTGCCACTTTCATGCCTATAGTGTGTGTGAACTACTTTAGATGTGCAAAGTTCTATTAACTACGAAAATAATAAGTATATTCAATGTTCGAATTACCCAGTGGTGTGCTGCCATTGGCCAGTAAAACTTCTGTCTGACCACTAAACTATTGATTTTACTGGCCGGAGTGGCCAATAAGCTTTTTTTTTTTCTAATTTCTCAAGTTAAAAAATGAATTTTTGTTCCTTTTACCTTGCTGTATGGTTTTTTTTTAGGCTGCAAACTAATGATAGGTTTAAAAACAAATATTGGAGATAATTCCATTGAAATGATACGTTATTTTCTACATACATTGTAAATGTCTTTAAATTTTTTTTTACGGACCAGTAGGCATTTTGGTGGACCAGTAGTTTGCAAATTCTAGTGGTCCGCTGGGCCAGTAGAATATTTATTTCCAATTCTAACACTGAGTATATTGAACGTTTCTATCTGATGTATCCAGTGTTTGTTTCATGTGAAGGAAACTCAGTTTATAAATGCAATTATTAGTAACTTGAACAGGTATATTGTCGCATGGAACCTGGTCCAGCTTCTTGAGAACTATCGCATGTTGATTTCTTGTGACAACAGTAGTTCGTTTTAAGTGTAACTTGTCATGTTGATGTTTATCCATTTTACAAGAGCTTTTTCAAGTGCCCGGAAGGCATGGCTATGAAGATAAATTATTCACCAAGGAAGGAAAGTTTCGAAAAATGTGGAAGGCTTCTAAAAAATAAAGATCTAAAACTGATCCGGGTTGTACCAACAATTTTGCATCAGCAAATAGAAATTTCTGGTTATTCTACCAATAATGCTGGGCTATGGAAGATTTATTGAGTTTCACACTTTTTTTAATATAATGACTAGTGTTATTTTAGCTTGTATCTTAGGGGACTTCATATATTACCTATGTACGATAAGCCACACCGACATTCGATGTGAGGAATTTTCCAATAATTTGTCTGTTATCGTGGTGCAAATCATCTTGATTATGAAAGTGAAACTCACTTCGAAATTTTAGGACCTTATGATATGGGCTATTTTGAATTAAATCCTAGGGATGAAAGGAAGAAATGCCACATTTCGGTGAAAGTTGAGAGATATTGGGGTCAAGGTGAATTTAGCTGCCCCGGTGGCGCAGTGGTCTAAGCGATGGCCTCTGATCATTCGTCCGAACGGGGTCCGGGTTCGAATCCCGGTGAGGCATGGATGTTGCGTTTGTCTTACGGTACTGGCTCTCTCCCTACCCTGGAACCAGTGACCCTAAATTAGGGACGGGCGACTGCTTATAAGCCCATTGAGTTGCTCACGGTGGTCGTTAAACCTTCAACTAAAAAAAAAAAAAAAAAAAAAAGATGGATTTATATTTACGTTTTTGACAGTTGAAATCGTGGCCAGCCAGTGCGACGATGGTTGTTGACATCCTCCCAAAAGCTTTTTTTTTTTATTTTAATGCTGGGTTGCCAAAATTAAATAATAGTTGCACGCGTTGATCTCAAAGCCAACAACAAAAGCAAAGCACCTTTTGGTGCTTAATATTTTGTTACGATCGGCCATTGCAAAATTTTGGTTGCCAAATGGCGACCAGATATTTTGTAGTGGCTAGTAAATTTTTAGTAGCCAACGATGGCCAGTAGGTTTTTTTTCCCAAAGTGAGCAACTGTTTTGAACCCCCGCACTTGTGAATGAATATAGAGTTCAGTTTTCTTGCCCGTGTTTCTGCAGCTTCTTTTTAAGTGAATGGAAGTGAAGATGGGCTTCAAGAGAAACTCAATCTGCTGACGGATCAGCCTGGAGCGACCAAAGGGTCAAGGTTATTAAAGGAACCTTTGTCATGGTATATTTGATTTTAGCCATAGTATATGTATCTTTGCCATGACCTTGCACAAAGTATGTCATCAGGTAAAAAAAATTATCTTTGAATCTGTTTAACTGCATTTATGCTGAACAAAAAGAAACTGTTATGGCAATGTTTTTAAGATGATGCAGCTGCTACATCTAATGCCAATGTGGTGTTTCACCAATGAACCTCATAAAAATGAGTAATGGATGTTATTCATGTGACGCCAGAAGTGGATTTCTGCGGACCAACATGGCTGCTGATTCAACGGTGTCGCCATTTGATGATCGTGTACTGTTGGCTAATTTTTGCAATCTTAACAGTGTTAGAATTAGAAATAAATCTTCTACTGGCCCAGTGGACCACAAGAATTTGCAAACCACTGGTCCACCAAAATGCCCACTGGTCTGTAAGAAAATAATGAAAAAAAAACTTTTACAATTTTATGGAATTATCTCCAATATTTGTTTTTAAACCTATGATTAGTTTGCAGCTTAAAAAGAAATCCTTATAGCAAGGTAAAAGAAATAAATTAATATTTTTGACGTGACAAATTAAAAACAAAACAAAAAAAAGAATCTAACTAGTCATTCAAGTTAGTAAAATCAATAGCTCAGTGGTCCGACGGAAGTTTTGGCCAGCAGACCACTGGGTGGATAATTCAAATGCTGCTTAACGCCATGGAGTCTGGCAACGAATTAGAGCGACAGGGCAAAATAGAAGAAATTAATTTCTTAGAACAAATCAAGGTTGCAAAAATATACCAAGACAATTTTGTGTTCGGTGTTTATGATGCAGGAGAACACCGCCATTAGTCATGAAGTTTTTAATGGAGCATTTCATACACAGTATATTAAATTTTAATGTTCTTATGTCAGACATAGGCGAAATATCAAACATAAACTTGGGAACCTTTTTTGCAAAACAAAACATTTAGAAGTGTGCCCAACCTTTTTTTGCAAAACAAAACATTTAGAAGTGTGCCCAGACAAATACATAACATGAAAACAAACTAGTGTTTGCAACTAGGCAATCTGCTCAAAAATGAAATGAATGTGTAACATTAAATAAAAGAGAAATTATCGATATGTTTGTTTCGTTCTTTGGGGAAAGAACATAGAACTTAATTCATAATTTACCAATCCAAATATGCCATCAGTTTTCTCCTTCTACCCTTTTTTTTTTTTTTTTTTATTAGTTGAAAGGAGCACTACGAGGTTTCAACCGCCTTTGATTTGTAGTGTCATAATATCCTAAATCTTTTTCGTTAAAGTGGGCAGAACATATTGAAGAATGAACTTTGGGATGGAAATTGTCACATTTCGTTTGACACAGCCATTTCTTTAACAATTTTGTCCTTTTCAGAGAAAATTATGGGGAGTTATTCCTTCCTCTATACAATTTAGGTGGCAGGATTTATTACAAGGTTCGTACTGTCCTTAAGAACTCCTTATTTTTGATTTCCATTTCTAAGGCCCTTAAAAGTCAATTTTTTTTAAAAAGAAGTGCTTATCCCCCCCTCATCTTGTTTTTGCACTGTAGTAATGGGCATCGCAATTACTGCCCCCATTTTTGTTTGTGTCTGTAAATATACCAGGGGAGCTTTTGGCTCATTGCAGCGGGAGGTAATTCCCTGGAATGTTCTTAGAAATGATCTCATACCTGTCAACCTGTACGGTTTGCCTGTACTTTGTACGTTTTTTACATTTTCGTTCGTGTACAGCCGTACAAACGTTATGTACGTTTTTTATCTCTGAAAAGCTTTTTGTTAATTATTTACATTAACTGGCCCTATTCTTAAACTTTTTGGCGGATATAATACCAAACGTTTTATGTTCATTCCATGGCTCGCGCAACCGTAGCAGAATCACGGCGACGGGCGATGTACGTCGCAGATTTTATTTTGGTTCTACAGACAAAAATGATATTTAAGCTCCTCTTGCGGACTTCCAATCATGGATGCAAGTTTCAGACAAAATGATATTTAAGCTACTCTTGCGGACTTCCGATCGTGGATGCAAGTTTTTCATCTTTGGACGAAATTGTCTTCAAAACTTTCCGAAAATGAAGTAAGACTGAGGGAAAATTTCTCCCGTAATGTTTTTTTTTCTTTTTCTCGCGATGTTTCCTTTTTCGATATTGCTAAATATCATTTTATTCCACTGTTTTTTTTTTGATTGGAGGTTTAACGACCACCGTGAGCAACTCAATGGGCTATAAGCAGTTGCCCATCCCTAATTTAGGGTCACTGGTTCCAGGGAAGGGAAAGAGCCAGTGCCGTAAGACAAACACAACATCCATGCCTCACCGGGATTCGAACCCGAACCCCTTTCGGACGAATGTTCAGAGGCCATCGCTTAGACCACTGCGCCACCGGGGCGACCTGTGTTTCAGTCTGAAAACGAAGGTAGCAACTTCCGAAAACGGAAGTTAGACGCAGCCTCGTAATCTTGCATTCCTTTTCCGTGATATTCCCTCTGTCCTGTATGGTTAAGTATAATTTTGTTACGTAAATGTTTATATTTAAGACTGAAAACAGAGGAAAATTTTCCGAAAACGAAAGTTGAACGGAACAGAAATTTATCCCATAATCGTAAATTGGAAACACAAAAAAATTTCGTCAAAGGAAGCTAAAGGCAGCGAAGAGTTCTTCCGAATTCGTATTTTTTTTTTTTTTGCGGTGTTTTCCTTGAATTGTATTATTGTTTAAACATCATTTATTATATAAGATCGAAAGTGAAGAAAAATGTCAAAATGTCCCGAAAATGGAAGTAAGACTGAGTGAAAGTTTTTTCCCTTAATCGTAGTTTTTTTCTAGCGATGTTCTTTTGTCCTGTATCTTTAAATAAAATTTTATTCCTTAAATATCTTAACATAATTATATTCCACAATCAAAACAAGCGGCTGATTTGTGGCAAATCGAATTCAGTAATTGCAAGGTGTAGCACGATGACATCACACTAGCAGTAGGCCTCTCCAACAGGACATTAATGGAAGAAATGGAACTTAATGGTGCTGATAAAAAGTTATTTTTCGCAGATGTGAGAAACTTTTATGTAGCAGTAGCAAACCTGCTAACGTTTGCGCATTTTAACTGTTCTTTACGATTTACGCATAGATCGCTATTTTTTTACGCATTTCCGTATATTAAAATTTTTTTTATTTAAATCTTCCTTGAGAAATATTTTGTTAATGTTTCATTCAAAGCATACCTGCCAACTCTTCCGGAATTTGCGGAAGTTTTCCGTTTTTATACGGTCTTCTGGTTTTCCTGCCGGAAGAACTTTTCTTCCGGATTTAAAAAAATTTCTGTTTTTTTTGTTAAAAATAACCCTATAAATAAAATATATAACAGAGATGGGAATTTTGTGCCTTTGTGCGCCAGAATACCAGTGCCCTGTCATCGTCGGGACTTCGGCACAGTAAATTCTCTGTGCACACTGTTATGCTTGATGCTGAATAAAGATTATGCGGTGGAAGAAAGATTCAGACACTCCAACTAATGCGGATTTTACGTAGTTACTATAGTATGGAAATAGTCTGTCCTATACGGACGACGGAAAAACAGAGTATGCTAGATAATCGTCGGTCCACTGCGGACAGCGGAAAACATCAAGCATGCTATGATAATCATAGGTATGCTATGAAAATCATTGGTCCACTGCGGTCGACGGAAAACGTCGAATATGCTATGGAAATCGTCGGTCCGCTATGGACGAAGGAAAACGTCGAGAATGCTATGGAAATCGGCGGTCCACTGCGGACGACGGAAAACATAGGGTAAGCTATGAAAATCATCGGTCTGCTGCGAATGACGGAAAACATAGGGTAAGCTATGAAAATCATCGGTCTGCTACGGATGAAGGAAAACGTCGAGTATGGTATCAAAATGTGATATAACTTGTTTATATTATAAACATGTAAAAATTATAAAATGCACAAATATTTGCATTTATTTTTACTTGTACATAGCAAAATTCATTATAAACGTTGTTCGCGCGTAGTTAAAAAAAAAAAATCATTAGAAATGTCATTCGCGCGCAATTTTACACATTTGAATTTTCTTAGGTTGGCAGGTATGCAGTAGTGAGAAAGATGTGAATAAATTTCCATTTGAAAATCAGGTGCTGAAACACCTGAAGTATTTGACCCAACCCTCAAAAACATTCTGAAGTACACACATATTGGTAGATTAGCAGACACCTTTGCTCCACACTTTGATCAGGAAGCTCTAAAAGGATGAGTTTAGTAACTATTATATGATCTCTGATGACTGTGTGCCTGTACTTATAGACAGTGGCCAGAAAAAGAGCTTTTGTAGCTACTAGCTGGATATTATAAGCCTGAGATCAAGTACTGGTGGCATCTGCTTCCCAAATATTAAGTGAGTATTCAGTGACTACTTACTTTGCCTCACAATAAAAGATTTCTCCATGATGAAGAAAATCCATACAGGCTGTAGGAAGTCCCTGAATGCAGATACTGACATCTTTTTTACATTGTAAAATAAACATTGACACTTGTTTCATTGGCTTTAAACCCACTGATTTCCTTTTGGAAAAAAGCAAAACATGCATGCGTTGAATATAATACAACACACTCTTAAGATTAAATTGCTTAAGCGACTGCTTTATAGCCCGTTGAGTTGCTCACGGTGGTCGTTAAACCTCCAATAATAAAAAAAAAATGCTTAAATATGCAAAAAAAAAAAAATACACGTACATCAGTTGCTGTTATAAAACTGTTGAGCTTGTAAAATTTGTATAATAAATTTCGTGTGTAAGGTTTATTTAATCTTTGTAAGGTTTTTATTGGTCCAGTGTATAGGTTATCACCTCAAAAGGTTGACAGGTATGTGATCTCCTTTCAACACCCCACCCCCATTTTTCCCCATTGCAGCCTGCAGGACTTACTTTTTGTGACCTTCAAGGGTCAAAGCAAAGGTGGGGGGAGGGGGTTCTGTTTGACTTCACAATTTATCACACAATTTATGGTGTCAGTTGTCTCATGTGGTCTGATCTATCTAGTGTAGTAGGCCACTCTATTGAAGTCACCTAGTTCATTGTCGCTGTGTCTCCTGTTTGACCGTTTTTTTCAGCATGTATTTGATTTTGTTCTTTGCAGGCAAAGTAGTTTATATTTGGGGCAAAATGCCTGGTAAATGGCCACTAGCGCTGTTTAATCCCCTACATATGTATATATACATACTGCCAGGGCTCGACAAATCCCAGGCGCCAGGTTGCCCAGGTGCCTAAAATTCTGACAGCAGCACCTAATTTTCTTGAGGTTTCGTAATTTTCAGTAAATACCATAATTTTGTTGTATAATCCATAGATTATCGATTAAAAAGTTATAAATTTAGGTACTGTGGACACCGATAAAGAAAAGAAAAAAAAAAACAAAAAAAAAACCAACCTGTGCAGCGTTTTAAAAAGTCCACGAAGTAATTGTCAGGAGAGGTGGTGTCATTGGGAAAGTACCAAAAATTTGGTAACAGAAAAAACGGAGAGTAACAGCAAGATAGACTGCAAAGAGATTTTAAGAATATATATATATTCTTACAATCTATGTACTGTTCACAATTTAAACTGTTTTTTTTAGTGTAACCAACGAACTATGATAATGCTGCAACAGCTAGCGGTTTTAGTTCTTTATTAACTTAAAACTAATACAAAAGTACTTCAAAATGACAGTAACTTTTTCAGTAAGGCTATCATTTCTTTCTTACATCTTTGGATTTCTAAGTTGGTCCTGTGAATCACAGTTTTCTGTCTGAAATTATGATTCACGATAGGTGCGGATTATATACGACTGTCATACATGCCAATTACTACAGATTTAGCTGTCTGACTGCAGAACTCACTCTTGAAACTACAGATTCTACGAATTTTTATTTTGTTTAAAAAAAAATTGTTTTGCTATTTTATGATATACATAAGGTTCTTAAGCTGATTCGCAGAATTCTCCGTTTTTTTTTTTTTTTTTTTTTTTTTTTGTCATTTAGATCGTTCTCAAGATTGCAAAACTGAAGATAATTTGGGTGGTGGGCCATTTTCTGTCTGGGGACTGTATTTCGTGTTTCAAAGCTTTTGAAAACAGTAGTTAAATGGAGTGAAAAGAATTTGCCCTAATTGTAGGTTTTTCTCCCAATGTTGCGTTTGTGTCTAGTATTAAATGTTATATTATGGCATATATGATCGTATTTCAGCTTGAAACTGTAGGCAAGAATTTGTGGAAATGGAAGTTAGACGCTGTGGGAATTTCCTCCTAATCTTCAGGCATGAGATTCTTCCCCGAATTTGAGAAATTCCGCCGTTTTCATTATTTTGGCCACTCAGTCCTGATTGACAAGTGAACAGAATGGGGGGGTAGATATTCATCAGAGGACGGAGTACCCTTCACGAAACTTTCAAAAACGGAAAGTCGACAAAGTTCAGATTTTTTTCTGTAATCGTAATTTTTTTCTCGTGATGTTGCCTCTTTATTATTTCTTAGTATTTTACTGCATAAATTTTTGTATTTCAGCTTGAAAATAGGAGAAAAATCTCCAACCGAAACCGGAAGTCGCCTGGATTTCCTGTAATTGCTACCCCCCCTGCGATGTGCCCACTCTCCAGCGCTGTTAAATATCCCCCCCCATAAGTTTTTACATTTAATCTTGATAAGGGAAGAAGGAATTTTCCAAAAACGGAAGTGACGAATTTGGAAAAATTGATGCATGGTGTTCAAAAGTATTAATATTCCCAAAGTACACCATTTATCTAAAATAGTTGAAGCTTTGAAATCATGCGCTCATGGTGCTCAGGCTGATGGTTGTTATCAGAGGGCATAAAAACAAGAAAAGAAAGAAAAAGCGACATTGAAGAAGTAGGGAGAGAATATCGGCAGAAAGAAAAATTAAGTATGGTGCTGTGCAGTTGCAGAGTCTACAAACTGACAGTAGTCTGCATTCTTGCTGTCTGTTTTGATTTTTCACCAGTTAAAATGTTAAGCTTTTTTCTCCCCTTTGGTCTCATCTTGTCTTAAATTGCAATTTTAGAGGCAGTATGATCATATGGTAAGTGGAGGTTTGTGCACTGTGCATTCACTTGCTTGGATTTCCTGTCTGCCAAGCATTGTGAAATTCTGAATGCATCTTGCTGATTTTTACTGGTAGAAGTTTCAAACTTATATCTCGCAATCATGCCCTCACCGGGGTTTTTTCGCACGTGTTCAAGTTTGTTTCATTAGAGTCCTTGTTTGTTGTAACGTTTTGTAGGGCGCATACATATTTTTTACAAAGAGATGGATCATTTCGTAAAATAGTCTATGTATACTGTCACGCAATACTAGTTATTAGTAACAAGGCTATTGCCAATGTTGGCAGAATGGAATGTCTATTTTTTTTTTTACATATGGTCTGAGACATGCTGCCGCAGATAAGCAAAGGAAAAAATTGTTTTTCTCGGAATTTCACGATCTATGGATCATATTGCTGCATCGGTTTATATGTGGGATTTTTTTTTTAACAGCCTTTTCTGAATTTTATGGTCTACAGATTATACGAAGAAAAAAATATGGTACTTAGAAAATGTGACATCCCCAAATAGTGTTTTAATAAAATTGAAATTTTAATTTTTTTTGAGATCTACTGAGAGAATGGAAAAAGAAAATTATGAAGCAAATTAAAACTTTATTTTGCAATACATGATTTGGGTAAAAAAAAATGACAACAAATATGGTTTACCACTTTTCGTTCCAGCGTCATAACCAAACATGTTTTTCTTCGTGCGTTATTCACTTCGTTTTCGTTTCACCTTGCGCCTAAATTTTGTAGCGGGCTCCTAGATCTAGAACATATTTGTAGAGCCCTGTATGTACACACCTGTTAATTTCACAACACACAGTTAATTTCTGAAATACTGTTCCACAATAAAAATCCGCTGTTTTGTACTTAAAACCATTTCCATTGCCTTCGTTCTCTCTTCACTTAAGTTATGACCACATACCTACACTATCTGGCAGTGACTTACCACTCTGAAAAATTTCTTTGTAACCGTACACTCAGAAACCGGTTAGAAGTGGAATGAAGCGGTTTTAACTGGAATCCCCAACTTTAACTCTTCTAACGACGTCTCACCACGAGGCCTCTTTTATATGGTGCACCCTGTAGTAACCACAAAGATAAGTCTGGGGAGAGCTTACAGCCTCATGTCGTGGCCAGCCAGGTTTACCTTGTAACAAAAGTGAATGACAGTGTATTAATAAAAACACATTTAAGATAACTACAAAAGTTTTCATGATACAAAAAAAAAAAAAATGACCTGTTGGAATCAGTACCTCTGAATTGCATAAGAAACAAACATAAATCAACATAAACTATTTTTGTGTTAGTGTTATGCTTTCTTGTGCCATTTGCAATCATAACCATTAACAGAATTTTTCTTGCAGCAGCCTTTTCACATAGAGATCATTGCATAAATTACTTTTATATTTGCTAATTAACATTTTAGTCTGATTGCTTCCTGAGAGTGTGGCTTTTGTTATGAGTAAGCTTTTAATTTGACTCATTGATTACCTGCATATAAGTGAAAAAAGTTTCATTGCTTTGCTTTCAGAAGATGGACGTGCCAACGGCAGAAGTGATACGGCAACGTCGCCAAACACTTTATGAAAAGGCCTCAATGGTGGAGAAGTTGGGTTGGCAGAACTGCTGTGACCATATGGAGACTAAGGTGAAACTTGGAAAAGAATATTTAGAGTTTGTGGAGTATTGTATTAAAATTGAACAGAAGTTGGTAATTTCCAAAGAAATGGAGATTAAACAGTGGGAAAAGGTAATGCCATGGTGTCGAGAAAATCCTTTGGGGGTAACCATTCAACAGATCCGCAGGAATATCCATGCCCTTAAGCAGGAGGTAAAGATTTGAATTTTCTTATTTTAAACTATTAATTAATTGTCATAACTACAGATTTCATAAGTTTTTGTCAGTTTCAAGTTTGGTAATTGTGCCACCCCATTTTACTGAAATGACTCATTTCATGCTTTATTCAATTTTTTAAAAATGAAGCTTCTGGATGATTTCAATCTGTACACAAATCCATCTGTAATAATAAAGTCGAGGGCTTGTTTTGTCTGTTATGTAAAAAAAAAAAAAAGCTGATAAAGAGGTTTAAAGTTTGGCTTAAACTTGCAGTAGCATAGGGTGATGTGCTGCTCAGTCTTTTTTTCAAATTTGCAAAATTGAAATTTCTGTAGAGAATGACAGTGTTATATAGGGTGCAGCTTAACTTGTGGAAAATTTTTACATTTCATTTATGCAATAAATTTTTGTTTCGATAACTGCAGTGCGGCACTGATATTTATAATTATTTACGGTAATCGATCCTCTAATTTGTTCATCACTGCCATTGTTAAAATTTTTATTATTTGAAAAGTGCATAATTCGTAGCCTTCTTAAGAGCAAACAAGAACTGCGAAAGGCCACATGGCGACAGACCATCTCTATTTCGGACTTATGGCAATAGTCTTGAGCACTTTTGACTCCACCAAAAGTCTGTAAAACTCGCCCCCAAATTCCCTCTTGAAGCTTTAAAGAGACATTCTGGCGTGGACATTTTCTCTGAACTGGACTGCATAAGGGGAGATCCGAAAGCCACCCACAATTAAAAACAAGGTGATAAATCCCTCTTCAAGTGGCGAAGAGAAGCCCTTGTGACGGGACAAAGAGGAGAGAACCCAGGCAGAAGAGAAACAAGCGTCGGGGCATTCTCAGGACTGATTTGATTGTGCCAACACGCGAAAGAAACGCAGCGGCGAAGTGGGATGGACCCTAGGATTGAGAGCTGACCGCTGAGAGCCTAAAAGAACCAGAGGAAGAACGACTCCGAAGCGAAGCAAGCAAGGAGGGCTAGAAATGATCCCCTCTAAAAATGAGCGACATCTCAGTCCTTTAGACATGGGGGCTTCTCGACCGATATTAGGTTGACATTAGTGCACTTTTGCCTAGGCTGTCTACACACAAAATAAAGGCAGGAGTTTTCTTGGCGCTAAGGACATCTTAAAGACTGCCAAGATATCTGGAGTTTACCTGACCATTTGCTCACAACCTACAAGTGCCGTCGGATGGTGAAACAGTGTGTAGAACTCTATCCCCTGTGAAAGGGAGTACGCAATCGGAGGCCTCCCAACACATTTCCTTCGTTTTTTTCTTTGTGTTATGGCCATAGTTATTAAGAGCTCTTCCCTGCTAATTTGGCCTCAAGCCTATGCAGGGTGTGTAATGGTCTGTCTCTCTATATAGCTTATAATTAAATTGCAGCAGTCATGGTAATTACTGTATCATTTTAATTACTGGTACCCACGCTCGTACTATATAAATTCTCGTTTTTTAAAGTGTGTATTTAAATGTTTTGGGTAATCTCTCACATATGTTTCCTTTGCTCTATTTTTTATTGTGCATGCTAGAATCTCATCAGTGAAACAGTGTTTGAATCAGTGTTAATTGTTTAATCAGAGTTAGTTAAATAAGTGTTATCGTTTTAATCAGTGATAGTGTCTACATCATTGTGCATAATTATGCTGCCGATAAGAGCAGCCCACCATACATTCATCTCAGCAGATTTTTGTGCCACTTCATGGATAAAGGTGGCAGTGTATATAATATACTGTTGAATATTAAATGTCAAGCGTGCATGAAATGAGCGTTGGGTATCTTTTCGAGTGTGTGTGCGTTGCTGTGACTTTTCGGTAGACTGGGACGTGCCGGAGTTAAATCCAGGCATCTACGCCCAATCGCGGTACGGGTTTTGTGGGAAGTTAATATTTAATTTGTTATGATTAATTATGGGAAGTTAATGATTAATTATGGGAAGTTATTATTCATTATTGGAATCAAATAATTAATTTGTTGCATAATTTTCGGTTGTCAACGCAAGTAGGAAAACTCCTTGCTAGCCTCGAGGAGCAGGGCAAAATTAAGAAAAAATTTTTTAATTTTTTTTTTCTGATTTTTTTTTTTTTTTTTTTTTTTTTTGTGGAGATATTGGGTGCTTTACAGCACATGATACTTCACCTGGTGCCGCGGCCACATCAGCCTGTAAAGGTAAGATCCAACAATAGTTAAAAGATGAACTATTACTACACATGAGGAGAAGTATCTCCCTGAACATTTTGGCTCTGCCAAACCCAAGGTAAATAGAATATAGAAGGTAGGTCCGGGAGCAGGTTTTCGAAGCTAGTAGTTCTAAACCCTCCGGCGGGGTGAGTTTTGTGACTTCAAAGGTGCAAACAGAGTTAGCAATGGGTCAAAGTTGAGACTGACATCCTGCCTAAGGTGCGCATGCTTTCTAGAACGTATGCCAAGTTTCAGCGACTTTTGTCCAGTATTTTGCAAATGATACACATTTTTGCAGTGAGTTAATAGTCAGTTTATAATTTTTTTTTATTAATATGCTTGGTCAAATTAGCTTTTTGTGCATTGTGCATAAATAGATATGCCTGGATGCCCTGTTGCGTTTTGTGGCAACAGCAAAAGATCGAAAGATTCCAACTTAAATTTTAATCGGATTCCAAAGGGCAGTTTGAGAAAAGCCCGGATGAACTCATGTCGACGAAAAAATGCATTTAACGCTGACAACTCCAAAATATGCTGTGCCCATTTTGATGAGGATTTTGAAAGAGATTTAAAAAGTGAATTAATATGGTGCAATCCTCGCCTTGCCTGAAAACAGGTGTGATTCCTCACGTTAATATATTTGGTTGTTGTGCTACAAGCACAAAGCAAGAAAGCTCAAAACGTGCTGAAAAAAAAAAAAATCTCTGCAGTTTTGTTTTTGTCAGATGTAACGCAGAATTTTATATCAAAGAATGCCAGATTAAGTTCAGATTTACAAGTTCAGTCTGTTTAAGACTAGCTGAAAGTGATTATTTTCATTTAGCTTTAAGTCGAAATAGAAGAACAAGGAAAGAAAATTGCACCATTAAAAATATGTAGAAAAGCTCAATAAAATGAATTCTGAGTTGCGATCGAAACTTAAGTATTAGAACACCAAAGCTATGATTAATTATTTGAAAGCTAGAAATGTACAATCTGAAAATGGATTGCTGAAAAATTTTTTAAAAATATCCAGTTATTGCTGAGGAAAACTGCGAAAAAAGCAAAAGAAACTTTGAGCAGAATTTTTCAAAAATCATATCAGCAGAGGTGGTCACACGTATCTTGCAAGTTCTTGTATGGAAATTCTTCGAAAATTTGAAAGTGTTTTCCTGAAAGTCCACGGAGAACAAACAACTTGCGAAAATCATATAGTTAAGCATTTATCTTTGGAACTCAAAGGTGTTTCCAGAGGTGGATGAAACAATCGTAAATCTTCACCCAAAATTGAGCGTTTTTATTAGGATTAAATTCCTTAATAATTGTATGACTTACGGTCGAAACTTCAGTATTAATATGAAAATAAACAGTGGGCAAAAAGTTCTCAAAAGTAAAACAAACTCGTCATCAGAGGTACTACAAACTCAAAAAGGTATATTCTATGTATTTCTGTTACCTAAAATGTAGGAATTTTTTTCTGAAAATGAAGAAATATACGCACAGTTGTTGAAGTGTTACAAATCATATCATACAGCATCTTAACATAAACATCCGAATTTCTTTTTTTATCCGGAATGAAGGGATCTTGTTTCTCGCTCTTTGCAGCTATCTGTGCGATAACACACCACATTTGATCTTTTATTTATTGTAACTAGAATAACGCGTTCACAGAATGAATTAATTTTTTTAATGTTCAATGACCAGCTGAAAGTTTGAAAATAACTAAATTTCACGTACACACCTGAAAATCAAACACAAAATTTATCAACTTTTATAGCTCTTAATCTTTAGTTTAAAAAAATGGCAAAGGTAATTGTATGGTTTATAGTGAATGGCAGTATTTCTTTTTAAAGTACTAGCTACTTAGATAATTAATTTTACTGCGATTTTAGTTTTTACTTTTAAAAGTTTCTAAGCGCAAATTTTAATTTTTTGACATTGTTTTCAATATATTTATATTTCTTTTGGAAATCGAAATACATTTTGTTGCCTTGTATTTGAAGATACTCTCCATTAATGCAGTGTAAAATATTCTGAAATATTTTATTTAAGCATTTTCCATAAAGTCTTACACCCAAAGTCTTCTCTCAAAAGCTTGTAAAACGCTAAACAGAATACTTCGGTCCTTAGCTGCTTTGCACCTTTGACGTCACAGGGGTGTGGTACCGAGCAGCCAATACCGCTCGACCGGCTTATGGACCTACCTCTACTATCTACTTACCTTGTGCCAAACCTGTGTGCTTTGAGAAAAAAGTTTTTTTGTTAGTAAACAACAAAAGGTTAAAAATGTAACTGTCAGCTTGGAAACTTGTTATTTTGTTGTATCTGCTTGGTAACTCATGTTAATAAATAAATGTTTTGGTGATTTTTTGGACTTTCTCCTTTTTGATTTTCTTTGGTTGTTAAATTATGACACTTGGGACAACTGGTAAACTGAATAATGTATTCCTAATTAAACCTAGGCAATGCCATATCATTTTTGCTAGTACCATATGAGATACATGTTGCAAACATTTTTCAGCAAAGTTTCTCATGGCCACCACATTTATACAGATAAATGGAATCAGTGGAAAAGATATTGAATTCAAAATTCTTCAATGAGTAAAAATGATGAGATATCTCAAATCGGCAGGAGCTTCGAATTTTTTGTTCTGAAAATTCAGGACTCAATTTACATCCATTATAAAGAAGTCTAAGGCTATTATAGCCAAAGTGTGTTTACTCACCAAAATTTTAGAAATGCCATAATTTCTGTTGTATAATCTGCTGATTATCTGTAAAAAAGTTATAAATTTAGGTACTGAATAATATGCCACTTCAAAAAAGCACATTGATTTTTAAGAAATTTGTGCCATAATTGTCTGGAGGTCATATATTGAAAAAATGCTGAAGATGCATTAACAATGGAAAAACATAAAGCAAAAGTTCGTGGCTATGCAGTATGACTGCAAAAGTTTATCATGGAAGTCAGAGTGAAAAATTGGTCTGCAAACTGTATCACTGTGACTTAATCTTCTGACAAAACAAATCAGTGTTTTAAAATTTCCATATAACTCCAACATTCTTGAATCAGCTAATTACAAACTTTGTCTCCATCAGATTGATATACATTGAATTCTTTTTCAAATATGGCATGTGCTTATTATTACTACATGCATTGAGTATTCCTTAGGGGAGGGTCAAAATTTTGGGGAAGCCTAGTGTCCCCAAAGGTACGACACTGAGTGCTGAAGCCTTTAAGGATGGCTGGAAACTGAATGATGTACATTTGAGTGAGTATAGTTAAAAAACATGGATGACTCTTAGGTCTGCATACTTAGCCAAACACCATATAATTTGTGACTTATTGTTTATACATACATACATATCATTAAGCTGTTCTCTGAGATTGAGGTTAGCTCCTCAAAGAAAAAGTGCCAAGTACAGATTTAACTGATAGAACTAGAAATTACTGTTGGTGTATCCAAATGTCTCCATTTACAACAATCTTGGCACACAGCTCGAGCTTCATTAACATCCATCACGCCACACACACGACCTTTTGTACTTCACACTCGCAGCTTTTTCTCAAGCAGACATTCCTGAATCTGGTCCTCCCAAGATTTCCTTTGCCTTCCTCTAACTTTCTTTCCTGCCACTTGGGCTGAAAATATTCTCTTAGTCAGCACCTCATCACTCATTCTTTCAACATGGCCAAACCACCTAAGAATATTAGTCTCCACCTTACTAACAATATTTTGCCTCACATTGCATATCTGCAACACATCTTCATTCCTCACTTAATCAGAGCATGTTTTACCACAAACACCCCACAAGTAAGGCATCTCCCCAACACATAATAAACGACTAGTGTCCTTTCTGCGGTACCCAGGTTTCACTGCCATACATCACAGTAGGAACAATTACACTTTAATACACAGCCATTCGAGCCTTCCCTTGAGAACCCTTCATTCCTGTGAAATCCTAAGGCAGCTATGACTTTTAATGAAGAATTCATTCACCATATAATTTGTTCTCTGCCAAACATACTTCCTAAATATACAAACTCGTTCACCTGGTCAATCTCCGTGCCATTAAGACTTACCTTGCATTCAGCATGAACAGTTCCTTGCTCAAAAACCATAACTTTGTTTTTCCCCTTATTTATACTGTCTGAATTTTTATACAAACTTTGTACATCTGGGACAGCATGCACTGCAACTAACTTTAGCTCTCTGCCAAGAGGACTGTGTCATCAGCATAGAACAATCTGCACACATGCATATTACCAAGACAAACCAGTATTATCCATTTTGGCATCACGCATGCATGCATCCATAAATATATTAAACAGCCACCGTGACATTACACAACCTTGTCTGACTCCTGCACCAATAGAAAACCATTTCGATAAAACACCATTCACTCGTACACATGCTCTACTGCCATCGTATATGACTTTCACACTAAGTAGATTCTCAGTAATACTATATTTATTCAGTACCTTCCACAAGAGTCTTATTTACTTTGTCATAAGCTTTCTCTAGATCTATGAAGGCAGCAAACACTTTTTTTTTTTTACCAACAGCAAGATACTTTTCAATCCTCGTGCGTAATGAAAAAATTTGATTAGCGCAGCTCTTACCAGGCATAAAACCACTCTGTACATCCCACACTTTCTCTGATGTAAGACCTCGTACCTTATCAATAATGACCTTCCCAAACACTTTTCCTGGTACACTCAGCAAACTGATACCACAATAGTTCTTGCATTCAGTCTGATCACTTTTTCCCCTTGTACAAAGGAACAATGATAGCATCCCTCCGATCCTGCAGAAGCATTCCTAACTCCCAGAATAACTGGCAAATGTCAGTTAACCAGTCAATCACAGAGTCGCCACCATATTTTAGCATTTCAGCTGATATGTCATCTACTCTCAAAGCCTTACCATTCTGAAGAGATTTTAGAGCATTACCCATGTTTACATCTCATTATGACATCTACTTCTGCATCAAAATCACCTTTGCTTTTATGATCTAATAAATCACAGAGGTACTCACCCCATCTTTCACTTAGCTCATTGGGTTCCCATATCATTTCTCCGACCCTGTTCTTTACACAACTTAGAATTTTATTTCCTCTCTTTTTCCTATGTCTTATGTACTTCCAGAAAGTTTTTCTATCTTTCCAAAAAGCCAAATCGTGTCTTTCCTCCTTTTCTTTCCTAACTTTTGCCTTACTCTGGCGAACCAGCTTTGCTGCCTCACTCTTCTTACTGTGATATTCATCCTCAGAAACTCAACCTTGCAACGTCCCCAAGTATGCTTAATTCTTTCTTTTTACACTGCTTCCTCTTAACTTCACTGTTCCACTAAGCATCACCTTTAAAGGTACCCACTGTTGCAGTACCACAGACCTCTTCAGCAGCAGTGACAACACAGTTCTTAAAATATGTCCTTCTTTTCTACATCCCTATTGCACACCTTCAACTCATTCAGATGTTCACTGAGTAAACCAAAATAATGCTGATGTTCTTCAAACAGCTTTTCAACCTTTATTCTTTTTACCACAGGCATCTTCTTATACCTCCTTCTCCAACCAACATTTAGCCTCACCTGTGACACTAACAGGTGATAATCAGAGCCAACATCTGCATCTCTCATCACACTAAAATCAACAAATAAGTGTTTCAGACACTGATCATAAACAACAAAATCTATTGCACTCTTTAATCCCAGAGTGTGATTTTCCCACATATTGTTTATGAATGTATTTATTCATCAGTATTTTCATTGAGCTTGATGCACCATAAGGCAATGCTAAAAATGAAGTGAAAAACTTTTGAAATTCATCTATTAATACAAATGTATGTTCCCTGTATATATATATATAATTTTAGTTGTGGATTTTCCACTAAATCGTTGAACAATATCGAAGAAATAATGGATTAATTTTGACTGTTGGTCACAATTCTGGATGTATGTTTTTTTAGATCAATTGTGGTTTCCTCTGTGTATCTCTTGATATACTGGCCCCTAAAAATAAAGCTGGTGTCTTGCAATTTGACGGGTTTGTCCATCCCTGGAGTATACATTTTTTTTTTCTGAATTTCAGTCTGGATTATACAAAGAAGAATATGGTACATATAGAGTATTATTATGCATAGTATTTGCAAATTGAGAAACCTTTGTGCACGTGCAAAGAGTCTGCAGATTTTATTTTACATTTATATGTAAGTTTGATACAGCAACAATAACTAAATAATCAGTTACAAATTATCTGGTAGTTTGTTTTTTCTGTGTGGAGCCAACCTCTGAATCCCAGAGAACAGCTTAGTGGTGATATGTATGTATGTATGTAAACTTCTGTACAATATTTATGTAATTTCTGTAAACCCCACTGTTTGATTCTATCTACTCTTCCTGGACAAAAAAAGATGTAGGGGGCAGAATTAGTCACAAGATGCAGTTAAACCATTAAACAGAAACAATGCCCATACCGTTCTTCACATGCAGCAGCTGCCTGGAAATTGTGTGTTGTGACACATTACCCATTCCCTAAAGATCCAGACTCACGGTCGCCAGGTCGCCACTGGCGATAAACTTCATCGTCGTGGCGACTAAAAATGTTTGATTAAATCGCTAATTTTGGCGCCCTGTACGGGGAAAACATTTATTTTATTTAACTTGTATTGTACGGAATTTTTTTTTTAACTTGTACGGAAATCGCACGTTTTTGAAAAACTTTACTCCAAATGTTGTACAGAAGTCGGCCATCACCTTTTTCATTCTGCTTGAACAGCAGAAAAGAAAAAAAAAGTTTATAAAAAAGGCGAGGGCGTCTGTTTTTGATCACAAAGAATGCGCCAAGGCTGATGGGTCATCGTAGGGGAATGAGGTTTGCAAGGCTGCGGTGGGGATGAAAGCCGGTGGTGGACAGCTCAACTGTCTGCTTTGGAAAAGTCCAACTGGGAGAAATTTTTATTAAAAAAAATTCTCCAATTTTTTAGATAACTGAATGCAAATTTTACAGTAACAAAGACACGTCAAAATAAACTCCCATGTGAAATTTTGTCAAAATCCGATGAAAGCTTTAGAAGTTAGGCATTTTCTTTTTATTATTTTTAATGAATGTTCGCTGAAAGCCTGCATAGTCCATAGGAAAATTCTAAAATCCGGAATCTGCATAGTCCAAATCTCCGGATTTTCGAGGTTGTACTGTAAAATTTCCATATCTGCGAACTACTACGGAATGTCCGTAGTTTCTACAGATTTAGTTGGCTGACTACGGACCTCGCTGTCAAAATTAGATTCTACGAATTTTCATTTTTTTTAAAAATTTTATTGTTTTATGATATACATGAGATTCTTAAGCGGACTCGCGGAATTTCGAGTTTTTTTTTTTTTTTGTCATCATTTAGGTTGTTCTTAGGATCAGTGTAAAACTGAAGCAATTTGCGGGTGGGTGGAGTTCCATCTGGAGACTATTTCGTGTCTCAAAACTTTCGAAAACGGTAGTTGAATGGAGTGAAAAAGTTAGTAATCGTAATTTTTTCTCCCGATGTTGCCTTAGTGTAAAGTTTTATTGTTAAATATGATTTTATTGCATAAAAGTATTTCAGCTTGAAACTGTAGGCAACAATGTGGGACAACAGGTAAGACGCCGCAAAAATTTCTCCGGAATCTCAGGCATCAGATTCTTCCGCGAAATCGAAGAATTCCGCCTTTTTCGTTATTATTTTGGTCATTCGCGAGATCAATGAACCAGTGAACACAATTGGAGAGTCGAGGGGAGGGAGGGTGACAGGGGATGTTCATCAGAGGACGGAATTCCATCTTTACGAAAATTTTGAAAACGGAAGGTCGACTGAGTTCAGATTTTTTCCACAATCGTAATTCCTTTTTTTCTCGTGATGTTGCCTCTGCCCAGTATTATTAAGTAATACACTGCCGGACAATTGCTAAGGAGGGATGACAATAGCAACGATAGCAACCATAAAATGGAAGGCAGAAAAATGTGGAAATTAGCATAAGTGAGGGATACAGTAAGACGTGTTGTGCGTATGCAAATTTAGGATTGCCGAACTTGTTCGTGACGTCATAGCGCTGATAAGAAATATAAAGGATTTGACGCGTATTGACCGTTGTTGTTCAAACGCAAAGTTGAAATGGAAAGAATCAATTGACGAACTTGCAATTTTCAGTATGTCTTCCGGACATCACCTAGATGATTTTACGCGTGGCTGTATTATTGGCAAGATTGAAAAAGGGCGAAAAATAACAGATGTTGCCAGGGAGTTCGACGTCAGCCACAGTGTTGTTTCAAGGCTTTGGAAATCATTTCAAACAAATGGAGAGTGTAGCAAACGTCACGGGGGAGGTCGTGTTCGCAGTACAACACCTGCAGAAGATCGGTACATAGTGCTATCAACAAAAAGACACCGGCGCAGCACAGCTCGTGAGGTAGCAAATCAGTTTATGGCTGCTACTGGCAAGCGGATCTCCCAAAAAACTGTCTCCAGATGTTTGCATGAAGGAGGACTATACGCCCGCCGTCCTGTTGTGTGCATCCCATTGTTTAGACATCACCGTACCGCCCGTTTGCAATGGTACCATCAACATCGCAATTGGACTTATTGATAACGACTGGTCTGCTGTCCTCTTCTCAGATGAGAGTAGATACAGTCTATCGTCTGATTGTCGACGACAACTGATCTGGCGTGATAGTGGTACTGCATATTGTCCAGCAAACATACAGGAAAGGGACCGATATCCGACATGTAGTGTCATGGTATGGGCTGGCATCATGATCAATGGCCGTACGTCCCTCTATGTGCTTCCAACTGGGACTATGACTGGCCAATGATACATTAATGATGTTCTGCTACCTCATGTTCGCATGTTCCGTGGTGCTGTCAGTGATAGATTCATTTTCATGGACGACAACGCAACATGTCATCGAACAGTCGCTGCCCAGGAGTGTCTTGAGAGCGAGAATATTCAATGCCTCGTATGGCCAGCACGTTCTCCAGATCTGAATCCCATCGAAAATGTGTGGGATGCTTTGGGGAGGAGTCTTGCTGGTCGCCAATGCCCTCCAATAAACAAGGACACCCTCATCCGTGCGCTGACAGAGGAATGGGATAAATTACCCCAACAGCTGCTTGATAATGTTGTGCAAAGCATGACACGACGTGTGGAATCTTGCATCGCCCTCCATGGTGGCCATATCCCGTATTGACATCTTATGCCGGAACGCCTGCGGATGGTAATTGCATTTTTTTCACGCTTACGTATTCTGCACAAAATGGCCTGTTTGTCCCTTGAACGCGTTCCAAAGCCTTCTGGATTTCAGAGCACAATAAATTGTCTTTCTTGTAATGTCCTGGCATTCTGACATTATTTTATTTCACTTGGCATCCAACCACACTTAGCCGCCCCGGTGGCGCAGTGGTCTAAGCGATGGCCTCTGATCATTCGTCCGAACGGGGTCCGGGTTCGAATCCCGGTGAGGCATGGATGTTGTGTTTGTCTTACGGCACTGGCTCTCTCCCTTCCCTGGAACCAGTGACCCTGAATTAGGGACGGGCGACTGCTTATAGCCCATTGAGTTGCTCACGGTGGTCGTTAAACCTCCAATCAAAAAAAAAAAAAAATAAACCACACTTACTTTTTTATGCGCTATATAGCCGTTTATGATCCGTCCTTAGCAATTGTCTAGCAGTGTATTTAACTGCAATAAATATTTGTATTTCTGCTTGAAAATAGCGGGAAAATTTCCAAAGGCGGACGGTGCAAAGATCTCTCCCGTGAGCGTGCGATGTTCCCACTCTCCTGCATTGTTTTATTACTTCAGTTTCAACTTTTCAGCATACTATAACTGAAATATGCAAAATAAAACATACTGATGTTATACTAAGCAATTTTATAAAAATAATTTAGTATTAAATATACAATTTAATTTTTTTTTTCGAAGTTTGGCCACTGAGTTTTTTTTAATGGCTACTAACAATTTTGGTCTTGGTGGCCAATGTCTACTTAACTAGCAAAATTTGTAAGTCTGGATCTTTACCATTCCCGAATTTCTTCAGGGAGATGCAGGTTCGTTTCACCCTCCAGAGTGATGAAATTTTCAAGTTTTCCGATGTGATTGATATTACGTGGGAAACGATAAATACAGTCAATTCAGGGTTGTCTGATGGCTGTGTTGATTATCATGATATACTTTCCACGTATTGTGAGGGGAATGTTTATTCCACACTGTATACCTGAATGACTGGCGATTTGCTTGGCAATGCTAGATGGCAGCACAATTTGCTTCAATTAAGAATGCGGTTGGAGAATAATCTGATGCTCTTAACACTCGAATACTTGGGACTTTGTCGTCCTGAGTGGTGTAATGGTTAGCATGCTTGAACGGTAATCGGGAAATGCGGGTTCGATTCCCGCTCCAGGAGGGTGAAATTTTTAAAGTTTTCCGATGTGATTGATATTACGTGAGAAATGTTAAATACAGTAAATTCAGAGGTGTCTGATGGCTGTGTTGATTATCATGACATATTATCCACGTATTGTGAGGGAATGTTTCTTCCACACTATATAGCTTCCTTTGCATTTCCCCCTCTAGATAACAAATGAAATGGCCTTTTTGATCAGCGGAATAATTTTACAGAAAATACCTTCCCCATGATAATGATATGAGTTAGTTTAAATTTTACAGAAAATACCTTCTCTCTGCTGTGATATGAGTTAGTTTAAATGTAGATGCACTTTGAGATATACTTACTATTTAAGAAAAAGTACTGCCCAATATAAGATAATTTCTGTGTTACCAAAAATTATTCTTAACATTCTTGCTTTAACAGTGGCAAAGCATGAATTTATCATTCCAGTTCTTCAACAACTCATGTTATGATATATGTACTGTTAAGAAGAACGCAGGGCTTCCTAGTTCACTCAAATCCAGGGTACAGCCTTTGTGACATCATTGATTTTGGCTATTTTGTTAAAGAATTCTACAGAAAACATTTTTGTGTTTTGCATGCCTTTGAGGTACGCTTAATTTTCACACTTAAAAATTCCAGTTGCTTTGCTGATTTGTCACTAAATAGGATGAAGGCTACAAAAGTGCATGTCTTTATGCTGATTTTGTGAAACATCTGTTTTACTAATTGGGCTACACTTAGATCACAACAGAATTTGCAATTTTGAATTCTCCATATTTTTGACAAATATCCAACTTGGTGCTCAAAATTGACAAAAAATTTGAACAGCTGTTGTGGAAGAAAATGTTCTAAAAAAAACAACTACATGTGTGGCATGAAGTCATTAATTGTTCCCCTCCCCCATAATCATTCTGCCAACAACAGTTCTTTAGCCTGATGGTAGGTGGTCATCTTCTTTGATGGCCATTTAACAAGACATTTATGATTAATTTTTCTTTTTGTTTATGATCTTCAAATGGTGACAAGAAGTTGCAATTACCTTGTCCTTTAAAAAAAACTTTGCCTTGAACCTCCCCCCCCTTCAGTCTTATGCACACATCCTCCTACAGTGCAGTTTTTCTCTGCCCTCAAATATTGAACACATTTTCTCTTGCAGAAAAAAATTTTAGTTTTTTGTTCACTGCAACTCACTCTAATATTGCGTTTTAAATGCTTCCAGTATTCTTCCCTTCTCAGTTAGCATTGATATTCCAGAAAAGTGAAGTTTTGTGAGTTCCCAGTAATAGTTTTTTTAACTTCAAAATTAAAAATAGAAAGCTGAACTGTATTTTTAATCATGTGGTTTCAAGCGGAAGAAAACTGTTTATTGTTTTCTCGATAGTTCTCAGAGAACCGTCACTAGTGACAGCATTCCTAAATTTTCCATGTCTTTCATCAGTTTTCTTTAAGCTCCCGTCTCTGAATAACATGAAAACATTGAGCATGTGCAAAAGATTCTTGGACCTACTACAAAATTTTTTGTAGTGTCTGGCCTGCTGTTAATTACTTTGATCATTCATAAATTATTTGCTTCTGTGATATACCCATCACCCAGGGGTTAATTGGGGAAAATTTCAAATGTTTTAACGAATGCTGTTTAAAGATTTCCTCAGATCACATAAAATGAGTAAATACAAAAATAAATTGAAATATTAATCTTGCTATTGAGTTTTTTTTTTTTTTTTTGTCTTGTGTAATTTCAAAACTAGACATTGGCCAAGTTTGTTGATTACTTTTTAGGAAACCATTACTTGTTGGAAGAATCCAGCCCTCACGAATGTCTGTAGCCAGTGGCCAAATGGCGACCAGATGTTTTGTAGTGGCTAGTAAATTTTTTAATATGTAGCCAATGATGGTTAGTAGATTTTAAAATTTTTTTATTTTAATATAGTGGCCAATGATGCCCAGTAGCAACTATTTTGTCCAACTTTTCCCCCACTTGTGAATGAATATAGAGTTCAGTTTTCTTGCCCGTGTTCCTGCAGCTGCTTCGAAAATGAATGAAAGTGAAGGTGGGATTTGAGAGAAACTTAATCTGCTGATGGATCAGCTTGGAGCGACTAAAGGATCAAGGTTACTAAAATAACCTTTGCCATGGTATACTTTGCACAAAGTATGTATGTCATCTACAGGTAAAAGAATTATCTTTAATTCTGTTTAGCCACACATATGCTGAACAAAAAGAAACAAACTGTTATGGCAATGTTTTTAAGATGATGCAGCTGCTACATCTAATGCCATGTAGCATGTCTTTTCAGAAATGAACCTCATAATTTAACGAGTAATCAGGCATGTCTGAATATTGACACTTTAATGATTTAATGATAATGACTTAATTAGATGCAATGGCCCTTCAATTGAAGATTTTGATCCTCAAAATGCTATTCAATTGTGGTGGATGGAAAGACCACACAATACATATCAGTGGTAAACTGATCAACATTATTAGTGCCTCGTTATGCATATATATCCTAGCTTTTGTCCCTTTTGTTTTAAATATTAAAGAAATGGACATCTAATTTCAATCACCTTTTGAAATTAAGTTATGTATGTGTAAATTAAGATAGTAATGAGTGATGTTACAGCACTGAAAGGGCCATTCCATAAAATATCACATGATTTCACTTAAGTTGCTTGCTGACACACTTTAGAAAATTTTATATTTTTACTTAGAATATCCATTATATGTAGATTTCAGAAATGCATTTATAAGTTTTTTATAGAAAAAAATAAAATAAAAATTGCCACCTCCAACAAGCAAAATTGAGTCCTGCCGTAGTGTTTGCTTTTTATAATATCTCCCAAACTATTAAAGATAAGTTTTGAATAAAATCCAGTAACTTAAGCATAGTCTGAGCTATAAAATGAAGTATTAACATTGCATTTTAATATTTTAATTAGTACCAGAAAATTTGACATGTGTTTTCAGCGCAGTGTTTAAGCTACAGTTGCTATTTTCACGAAATGCGATGAGTTAATCTAAAATGCGAGAAAAAGAAAAATTAGTGTCTGTGGCAAAATTGCACCCGCCGTTTAAATATTAACCCATCAGCAGATTCTACTCCGGCTGTTCTGTTTTTGTGGAAACTAGTTTTCGAAATTTTGGCAACGATTTGCACTCCGATGTTATTTTCTTAATCCTTAAGGTATATGTTCCTACTGTGTCCCAACAGCACCTGTTGAATCACTCCCCGCTCCCTACATACAGTGGTGAACAAAAGTATTTGGCGAAACACTTTTTCGACCATAATATTTTTTCTGCTGGACCAAATCGGGTCATTTTGGAATATATGTTATTCAGTTGTAAACATGACCCATATGCAGATGGATTGGAAACCTTAACACAGATCAGGTACCGAGCTTAATCGCAAAGATCATACAAAGTGACCAACAAAGTAGGTGTGTATCACATTCATGTAATGCAACGATAACAGAAAACAAGTACGAGCAAATGACAAAACAATAACTAATACTTAGTGGGATAACCACAATACTTAATAACAGCTGCACAATAGGCCGGCATAGTCCACTAGCTTCTCGATGGTGACCTGCGGAATTCGCGCCCATTCTGCAGACAGCTGGTCTAACTTCTGGGCCCTATTCCGGCAGGTTTTCTTCGCACATCGTCTCTCCAGCTCCTCCCACATGTGCTCGATGGGGTTTGAGGTCTGGAGGTTGGCTTGGCCAGCCTAGAAGTGTGACTTGTTGCTGCTGGAAGGCTGCCTTCGCTACTCTGGAGGTGTGCTTCGGGTCGTTGTCTTGCTGCATGATCCATCCAGGTGGCATGTTCTGGTTTGCCCATGGGAAGACATCGTTAATGAGCATGTTCGTGTAGCTCTGGCCGGTCATTCTGTCAATCTTGCTGATGGGGCCCATTCCATTGCGAGAGAAGACGCAGTAAACCATGAGCGATCCTCCTCCGTGCTTGACAGTCTGCTGAATGAACTGGGGGTTAAATCTCTGGCCACACGGACGTCGTATGTATCTGATGCCATCACTTCTGAACATGTTGAACTTGCTCTCGTCAGTGAAAAGCACCTCACTCCAGTCCGCCACAGTCCAGTGTCGATGACGACGCGCTGACCCACCTCTGGCTCGTCGATTCTTGACTCCGATGAGTGGTTTTTGGCAGGGCGTCTTCCATTCAATCCACCAGCAATGAGACGACGGGAGATGGTCATTCGGCTGACGTTCAGGTCATCGCTGTTGCGGAATTCGGTGGCGATGTCCACAGCAGTCAAGGTGGAATCAGCACGAGATCGCTGGAGGATGCATCTATCCTGACGCAACGTAGTGGAACAAGGCCTACCACATCGCGGACTGTTCTCGACGGACCCAGTCTTCTTATAACGTTGCAGGATAGCTGAAATGGACTGATGTAAAGCAACGAGGAAGCACATTCAAAATCACACGTCCAGTGAAGTAGCCGTTACCCTCCGTACTTTGCCCACCCCCTCTTCTATAAGTGAGGAAGTGCGAATGCAGAGAAATGTTTTCACCACAAGCTTCTTTTTTTTTAACATTTGCAAGTACCTGTAAATTAATTGGTGAAATACACATATACTCACACTACAATAATTGTAGGACTAATACTATTTTCATAGCACATTTTTTTTTTTGCCGATTTGCGATGTGAACCACGTGTACTTCGTCTTTGTTTGATATTAAAAAATAAATATTTAGAAGGCTCAAATGGTAATATTTTATTGTAATTAAAATAATAGTTGGTTTGAGGAGTATACTGTTAATAAAAATTTAAATTTAACTGGTTTTAAAAATACTTACTTGGATTGAGTAGGGTTATTGATGCTCAAATATATTTTTTTTATTTATTTACACTTATATACCTTTTTTTTATATATATTAGTAGTTTTTTAATAAATTTTAAGCTAAAATACATGTAGATTAGGTACACAGCACGCTCAATTGTGAAAGCAGCTTATAATGTCGTAACCCGGGTTTTCGGTGCGTATCTTGACACCAATTAAATTTTTATTAATAGTAACAGTATTGGCATTTTCAATTAAATTTTTATTTAATAGTAGCAGTATTGGCATTTTACTTATTCAATTCAAACTGGTCATTAATCAAATAATTCATGCAAAGACAATGTTGTAACTACAAAATCAAATTTCAGATTTGGATTTTATGCTTATTTAATCATGATTTTAGAAAAAAAAAAATCCTTATCCTGTTAGGAGCTTTATATCAACTTACACTGCCCAATACAGTTTTCTTTTAAATATGTTAGTATCTTCAAAGCTAATTAGTTTTCCACTGATGTCCAAGGCATTGTTGGAGCGAACAATTCATTTGATATTACAATTTTTCGAGTGGCAAAAGCCGCTAACTTTTTTAGCATTTTGCTACAACTTTTTTCCCCATTTTAGCATTTTTTGAGCCAGCTTAAACCCTGTTTCAGCTCAAAATATAATATTTCACTATAAGATTTTTTAACTTATGAAGGAATTACATGCACAAAATGAAACTCTACAATTAAATAAAGTGCATGTAGTTAGAAAACTTAAAAATGTTCACCTCTATATTAACACCCTCCTTATTAAAAAAAACTGTTTAAAAACTGCATTTTGCAAGTTTCAACCATATTTGGCAAGCTGTATCTAAAAAGGGAGTGTATGAAGAAATCTGAAAATTTTAGAGAATGTACTTCTAGCAGAGGTGTTAGCATTGTGTAAGTCTGTGTTTTTGATCTGATAGCTTCTGTAAAATATTGAAGATCATAAAAAATGACAAATTACGGAATATCAATTTATACTCTTATTTGTATCCTATTAAATTTTAGAGCATTTTCATGTGAAATATTAGGTGTGCAACTTAATTCTCGGCCCCTAACCGCAAGCGATCATAGAACGTCGGCAAATGCAAATAGCTGTGTTCAATGGCTGATTGCCGCACCATCCAACAGCTTTCCAAGCAACCGTAAAAGCAATGTCGTTCAAGAAGCAACGTTTGAGGCACTGCCTCCTGTTCGCGTATCAGCTGAAAAAAAGTGCAGCGAAAGCCCAGCAAATGATCTGTGCTGCTTTGGGTGAGGCTGCTGTGTCCTACAGTACGTATAAGAAGTGGTTCCAGCAGTTTAAACAGGGAAATTTTGATCTCTGTGATGCAGAACGTCTGGGACAGCCACAGAAAGTTGACTATAAGGAGCTGGAACAACTGTTGGACGCGGATCCCTGTCGCACACAGTCAGAGCTCGCCCAGGAACTGAGTAACACGGCAAGCCATTGCAAAATGCCTGCACAAGCTTGGACGGATTCACAAAAAGGGCCGTTGGATGCCCCACCAACTCACAGCTGCGAACAAGTCTAGGCGCTACGATGTTGCCGTGTCCTGGCTCTCCAGATTCCAGAAGGATTTCCTCCACGAGATTTTGACCTGTGATGAGAAGTGATAATCCTACGCGGCACAAATCGTGGGTTTATCCAGGTCAGCCTACCACCAGTATCGCCGAACCGAATATCCACCATGCCAGGAAGTTGTTGCTGTGCATATGGTGGGATCAGCTCGGTGTCTTACACTATGAGTTGCTCAAACCTGGTGAAACTGTCAATGCTGAGCGTTATTGTCAGCAACTCATTCGTGTGAGTGACGTAATTGAGGCGAAAAGGCCATACACCGGCAAGGGCAAAAGCTTGGTCCTGTTGCTTCAGGATAACGCACGTCCTCGCACAGCGAAAACTACTTTAAACACGATCACCGACCTGGGATGGGAGATTTTGTCCCACCCTGTGTATTCTCCAGACTTTGCCCTGTCATATTATCACCTCTTTCGCTCCCTGCAATATCGCCTGATTGATACGCACTTCACTTCTGTCGAGGAGGTCCACACAAGTATTGATGACTTTATCAACTCGAAACAGCCCTCTTTTTTCCGCAGTGGCATTCGGAAGCTCCCTGACCGATGGCTCAAATGTATCCAACATGACAGGGATTATTTCTCCGATTAGGTATGTATTCGATTTGCTATAATTTGCTGTCAATGTGTCGTGCCTGTGGACACCCAATATTATTTCTGGGCATATTTCAGTTACCTGCATCTATTCCCCACTTTCACAGAAAATGGAGTGCGGAATTGTGTTGTTCCGTGATTAAATAATTGTTTGCTGATTTCGGAAGAAATATTCCGACAATTTTCAATAAGATTGATCCCCAGGTTTAGCTTAGAAACATGCTAAACTTGCATCGAAATCAAAGTTATTTTGCGTGTGTTATATCCTGTTCAATGAAAATTTCATTGGGGTCTGATTTTTAATTAAATTGCAGTCCGATTTTAATGAATTTCAATAGGATAGATCCCCGGCGTTGCTTAACGACATACTAAAATTTCCTGGAAATCGAAGCATTTTTACACGAGGTATCGTGAAGACAAACAGATCCAGAGCATAAATGCTTCCACCAATGCAGACGTGCCAACTCTCCAGATTTAGGCGGGAGACTGGATTTTCTGCCCTTCCTCCTGCCCTCCGGATGAATGTCAAATCCTCCCAATTTTCGCCAATAATTATTCGTTACGATGATCAAAATTCCATCAACCACCGCCTTGGATCAACGCAGATTTCGAACCGTCTGTGAAATCTTTATCTTCGTGAATGCAAGATGGCATTACAATCATCGGTTTTGTACTTTTCCTTTCCTCGTATCTGCAAAAAGAAAGCCGCCCCCAATGGCGCAGTAGTCTAAGTACTGGCTTCCGACGAATTGTCCGAGATGGGTCTGGGTTCAGATCCCGGTGAGACATCCCTGGAACCATTGGCCCTAAATTTGGAATGGGCGACTGCTTATAGCCCACTGAGTTGCTCACGGTGGTCGTTAAACCTCCAACCAAAAAAATTAAAGCTTAATACTTCCACATCTGTTTTGACAGATAGGCTGTCTTTGTTGATTCCATTTCGCAGTAATGATGTGCGAATGAGAAGAATAAAGCAAAATCTTAGTTTTTGTGTAATCAGTGATTATTTAGAGCATAAATACATCATTTTACTGTTTCCAAAAAAACTTGTTTTAGAATTACAAAAAAAAATTTGATCATATTACAAAAATATATTACTTTTCGAATGGATCTGCGGGACAATATAAAAATCGCAAAAACTTTTTGAATTTATGCTACCATGAAGATTTTGGAATACCTACTGCGCATGGAAAAGGGTCTTGTGACGGCATTGGAGGTACTGTTAAAGATTGGTCAGAAAAGGTCTCCAAAACCCATTTGAAAATCAAATTTTAACTGCTGAAAATATGTATAAATTTTGTAATGAAAATATTAGTGGAATCTCATTTAAATTTTCATCTACTATGGAAATACTTCAAATACAGAATCTTTTGGAAGATAGATATAATAAAGTTCTTAAAATTAAATATAATAAAGTTCTTAAAATTAAGCACACGAGAATATTACTGTTTCATCCCTAAAAATAAATTTACACTAAAAGTGGACATTTTTTCTGAATCAGCAATATGTACAGAAATAAATATTCAAAAAATGACTTTTTAGTATGTGAAATAAAAATTAATGACTTTGTATGTTGTGTTTATACTGTATGACAATAAATGGTGGTTAGGTGTAGTTGAAAATGTATCTGTCAGCACAAATGACTTTCATTCATTTTTTTCATCTTTGTGTTCCAAGCACTTGTTTTAAACTATCAAGAGATAAGGTTTTGGTGAAAGCTGAAAATTTATTAAGGAAAATCTCACCATTGGAACTCAGTACAGCAACAGGATGGACTCGTAACACTAGTTGTGATCTGAACACAAAGTGGTCATTGTTGCTACAGAAAAAATGACCTAAACATTGTGGTTTACAAACTGAATATTTAATACTCAAGATTAACCAGGATGCCAACCCCTACACATTTGGTGTAGAAACTAAGCATTTCTTTAGCTTTACTACACATCATATGCCCAGTACTAAGCTTTTGTTGCTATGACGCCGCATTTTTTCCCACTAACTTTATTTAGCATAATTTTTGTGTTATTTGCGGACCGACCCCCTTAGCGTTTGTCATGGACCCAAGTGCTGTAGCATACTCAGACAACTCAATAACAGGTTGCATATAAGAATAGTCAAAAAGCGCAGTGCAGGATCTCCACCAATGTTTTGTCAGCTATAATTTGGTATGTGGCCTGCGTCTTCTGCTACAACGGAGCAACTGCCCATAGGTGGCGCTTTGCCGCCGAGGCAGATAACTGCGTTAAAGACTAAAGGTTCCACGCTGATCCTCGGCTATGTCACAACCCACTCCGTCGCCTGTGTCTGTTTCTCTTCGCTACTTCACACACGATAACCGACTGGAACTGGTTTCAGCCTCCTGTGATGGGTAGCAGCGTCACGTAGGAATCGGAGTGCGCATGCTCTGTATCAGAGAGTACTTATTCGAAGCGTTTCCACTGAAGTAAGAGCGTGGTTTATTTTAGCATACCAGTTGATCTTGCATCCATGCGTGCACGCATTGTTCTAATTGGACAACGTGGGAGCACTGCCGCGTTGCTCGCTTAATAATACAGCTTCAGATTGGATTTATAATGTTTTTCGGTAAATGTGTACTTTAGCCTTCTAAATTATTTCGTCGGAAAAATTTAACTGTGTGAGAAAAGTGTGATGTATAATTTTTTAAGCATGCAAAATAATGGGGAAAGGTGAAAAAATATAGTATTTTTAGATAAAAGGAAATAATTTTCCCGAAGTATTTACCTGGGTGTTCGATAGTTTGAAAAAAACACTCCCAGGTAAATACCCCTAGGAGATGGAGTGGCTACAGCGTCATGGTGGAGTCCGTTGAATGGAAGCTTCGTTGAGAAGGGCAAGTAATGGGCGGAAGAATACAAAAGGAAGCGGTTGAGCAGTACGTAGTCATCGAAGCGTCTTATAGGAATACACTGAAGGAAAGAGGTCTGTTTTACGCAGCTCTGCAAGTTTTTTTTTTTAAAGGGTAATTTTAAGAAAGCGTAGGTACAAAATCGCCAGTCTCCACAATTCATTTCGGATTTCGTCAGGGCTTAAAATTTTATTATCCGCCACAGTACAAGAAGCTGTAGGCCTCCCTGCCATAGTACGATATCTGAATTGAAGAAAATAGTTTATTTTGAAAAATGTCCGTTTCACGAGGAAAAAGTGTGAGCTACGATGTACGGAATAACAGCAGAATGAAGAAATCGCCTACCCCTGCACATCTTCCAAACCATAACCAAAACTTTGGGTTCAACCGGAACCAAAACTTCTTCCTCTAAACTTCTGTCATACATAAATTCATTTACATTACTTAATTTCTTTCCATTCAAAGACATTGTGAAACTACACTCCACACATACCTTTCTCAAAAATTAATAACAGGTTTGAACTACTACTACTTGCGCACGATTACACGACACATCACACTTTAACCGAAAAATACATCCCACTCCTGTTGTATTCTTCCGCGTTTTCACTACCAACTCGTACTCCGTTCCGACGTACGGAACCTTCACGTGGTGGCCGTTAGCATCGCTTCAGCTTCCTGCACCAACTGCTACAAACCATCGTACTCGCAGGTTAATACTTCGGAAAAAAATCTTTCCTTTTATCCAAAAATACTATATTTTTGCACCTTTCCCCATTATTTTGTATGCTTAAAAATTGTACATCACACTTTTCCCACACAGTTACATTTTTCCGATGAGATAATTTAGGACGCTGAAGCTGTTCTTTCTTTATGTGCAAGTGAGTCTGCTTGCTTTCCATATGCTTTTGCGACTTGTGAACATATTTAGCGATTACACATTTTAATTCATGGCGGAACAAGCAAGAAAGAAATTAAAGATTGCAGGTCAGAAAAATGTCCGTGTATGCATGCATCAAATGTTATCGAATGATGCATTTTGCACTGTGTGTAACAGCAATTTTTCAGGAAATAGGGGTAAGTAAAACATCCTTTTTAATTTTCTCCTTTGTCAATGTTTCATAAGTCGCTAATTGTTTAAATCAAAATCTTAAATTCGCACACACAGTTTTCAATATTGATTTTTTTTCTGGTCATTTTTATAACTGGCTAGTCTGTAGATGGGTTCCATTTCAACTCAGGCAGGGTCGTACCATCATGGTCTCAGATTTCTCTAAAAAAATTAAGGGGTGTTCCTTGACTAAAATAAGGAGACCCATATTTTTTTCTTTCGGCAAGAAAAAAATTTTCCCTTCGAGGTAGAGGGTTTCAAATCTTGCACCGTCAAACAAGCTCTCTAGAAAACGGTTATTTTTCCTAACTTCAGCGAGTCATTGCAGCAGAGTTAAAAAAGATATCGTGTTCTTGTATTTTTTTTTACATTGTGTATATAACATATAATAATATATGGTTCTAATATTTGCTACACATCGTATGATTAAAATGAAAAAAATCGCAAACTTTGTGATTTAAAAAAAAATTGAAATTTTTAAGATTTTTTTTTAACTGGTTCAAATGGAGTTTTTTTTCTATACTCGTTTTTTTGTTAAAGACATACAAATGTGCACTTTATTTGCAATTTTTTATGTGTGGCAAACTGCTAGTTTCGCAGCGTTAAAAACAGCAGATTTTGAAAAATCTCCAACTTTGCCAACGATTTTCTCAAAAAAGCGCCCTTTTTTAAAATTCTGAAAATTAAATCCCTGTTTGATTATCAACAGGAGAATATCTGTGTAAATTTTCACGGACCTAAAAACGCTCGTTTCCGAGTTAGACACGTTTGAATTCGGTTTGAAAGCCTACGATTTCCCGTGTTCTAATGGCGCCATTTTGGAAAAATCTCAGGCGCAAAGTACGTACGTTATCTCTTACCCGAATCAAAGCGTTAGATATTCTTTGCCCGAATGATGGAATGAGAGCATTGGGTCAGCTGGCCCTGGTTGGATACATCCACCTCACCCTTCCCCGAGTGATGACATGCCTATAAAACTGTCAAGGGGGGGGGTAACCAATACATAAAGAAAATTCTTGCTGCTCCACTAACAAAGTTGAGTTGCGAAAGACAGCGGCAGTTGTTTGTTTACGTTATATACTTAAACACCGCATAAGAAAAGACTATGAAAGAGTAGAAAACTGTTGTGAAATAATTTTAAGAAAAAGAGTGCAGGCACGTGTACCGTAAGTTAATTTTCGATGGCTAAAACAACCGAGTTTTTCTGGGAGTTGCTAATTGTAGGCTACTGTCAGAAAAGCAGTTGCTGTTTTGTTATAGTTGCTAAAGTTAACCTCAGTTTTTCGTAATAGTAAAATATTCGCTCAGGAGAATTTTGTCCTCTGCGAACGGGGGAGAAGGTGCAATGCTCTTGACCTCGCTGCTGGGTTGATAGCGCTGGTCGCTACCGAAACTCTGCTTACTAATCCTCTCCAATATGTAATGGCAATTGTCTAATCTACTAAATAAATAACAATTAACACATACGCGTGCATGCTTATTCATAAAATGTAAGTTGAGTATATTTCCTGTTCAATCAACTGATTTTACAAGTAGAATACATATACAACTTATGCACTTATAATGGTGTAAAGATTTTATCTATTTAAAACATATTCATAGATTTCAATTTTTTTAAAGAGGGGGATTGTGTTCGTAGTGATCTCCACCTGGGCCACGATAAACCATGCACTGCCCATGGCTTCTGTTCCCTTAGAAGGTAATCCTGGATCGATGGGAGACCAGCGGAGTTTTGACAAGCCCTCCCTCTCGCGTGGTGGTGAGGTGTCTCAAAGCTAGGTAGCTTTCAAAAATGTTTCAACTTAGTTGGCTGGTAACAAGAGAGGGATTCCATTTCAACTCTGGCAGGGTCGTACCATCACGGTCTCAGATTTCTCTAAAAAAATTAAGGGGTGTTCCTTGATTAAAATAAGGAGACCTATATCTTTTCTTTCGGCAAGAAAAAATTTTCCCTTTGAGACAGAGGTTTTCAAATCTTCCACCGTCAAACAAGCTCTCTAAAAAACTGGTTATTTTTCCTAACTTCAGCGAGTCATTGCAGCAGAATTAAAGGTATTTTGTTCTGGTATTTTTTATTACATTGTGTGTATAACGTATAATAATATGTGATGCTAATATTTTTTACACATCGTATGATTAAAATTTTAAAAAATCGTAAACTTCGATTTAAAAAAAAATTGAAATTTTAAAGATTTTTTAACTGGTTCAAATGGAGTTTTTTTTTCTATACTCGTTTTTTGTTAAAGACATACAAATGTGCACTTTATTTGCAATTTTTTATGTGTGGCAAACTGCTAGTTTCCGCAGCGTTAAAAACAGCCGATTTTGAAAAATCTCCAACTTTGCCAACGATTTTCTCAAAAAGCCCTTTTTTAAAATTCTGAAAATTAAATCCCTGTTTTATTATCAACAGGAGAATATCTGTGTAAATTTTCACAGACCTAAAAACGCCCGTTTCTGAGTTAGACGCGTTTGAATTTGGTTTGAAAACCTACGATTTCTCAGTGTTCTAAAGGCGCCATTTTGGAAAAATCTAAGACGTGAAGTACGTTTTCTCTTACTTGAATGAGTGTGTTGGATTCGTCCACCTCACCCTACCCTGAGCGATAACATGCCTAAGAAACGGTCTTGGGGAAAAAAAAAACATCTCTATATATAGAGAATTGAATGTATTTCAATTTAGAACCATCAAACTTGGTATATTATCTCATGGTACCTAACTTAGACCGTAGATGGTTTTTGGAAGGGGGAGCCCGGGTCAAAGGGCCCCACGCAAAATTTCCGTAAAATCTAGTTTTCAATTTAGAACCATCAAATTTGGTATACTTTTTCTTGGCACCCTAACTTTGACTAGACGGTTTTGGGAAGGGGTCGGAACCCGGGGTCAAGCCCCCACCCCTACAAAATTTTTGTAAAATATTTTACAAAGTTAAGGTGCCAAGAAAAAGTATACTAAATTTGATGGTTCTAAATTGAAAATTAGATTTTACGGAAATTTTGCGTGGGGCCCTTTGACCATGGGCTCCCACCCACCCACCCAGGGCTCTACCCCCCTTCCAAAACCATCTACGGTCTCAGTTAGGGCACTATAGTTTACAAGTATATTTTACGGAAATTTTGTGTGGGGGCCCTTTGACCCAGGGCTCCGACCCCTTCCAAAAACAGTCTGCGGTCTAAGTTAGGGTACCATGCTATAGTATTCCAAATTTGGTGGTTCTAAATTGAAAACTAGATTTTATGGAAGTTTTGTGTGGAGCCCCTTGACCCCGGGCTCCGACCTCTTCCAAAAACCGTCTACGGTTTAAGTTAGGGTACCATGAGATAGTATACCAAGTTTGTTGGTTTTAAATTGAAAACTGTAAATTTGTCTAGCAGACATACATTCAAATCTATATATATAGATTTGTTATTTTTTTTTTCCAAGACCGTTTTATAGGCGTGTTATCGCCCAGGGTAGGGTCAGGTGGATGGATCCAACGCTCTCATTCGGGTAAGAGAATACATACTTTGCGCCTGAGATTTTTTCAAAATTGCGCCTTTAGAACACGGAGAAATCGTAGGTTTTCAAATCAAATTCAAACGTGTCTAACTCGGAAACGGACGTTTTTAGGTCCGTGAAAATTTACACAGATATTCTCCTGTTGATAATAAACAGGGATTTAATTTTCAGAATTTTAAAAAGGGCTTTTTTGAGAAAATCGTTATCAAAGTTGAAGATTTTTTAAAATCGGCTGTTTTTAACGCTGCAGAAACTAGCAGTTTCACACAGACACATAAAAAATTGCAAATAAAGTGCACATTTGTATGTCTTTAACAAAAAACGTATAGAAAAAAAAACTCCATTTGAACCAGTTAATAAAAAATCTTAAAAATTTCATTTTTTTTTTTAAAATCAAAGTTTACGATTTTTTTAAATTTTAATCATACGATGTGTAAAAAATATTAACATCAAATATTATTATACGTTATACGCACAATGTAATTAAAAATACCAGAACAAAAGATCTTTTTTAATTCTGCTGCAATGACTCACTGAAGTTAGGGAAAAGAACCGGTTTTTTAGTGAGCTTGTTTGACGGTGGAAGATTTGAAACCCTCTGTCTCAAAGGGAAAATTTTTTTCTTGCCGAAAGAAAAGATATGGGTCTCCTTATTTTAATCAAGGAACACCCCCTTAATTTTTTTAGAGAAATCTGAGACCGTGATGGTACGACCCTGCCAGAGTTGAAATGGAATCCCTCTCTTGTTACCAGCCAACTAAGTTGAAACATTTTTGAAAGCTACCTAGCTTTGAGACACCTCACCACCACGTGAGAGGGAGGGCTTGTCAAAACTCCGCTGGTCTCCCATCGATCCAGGATTATCTTCTAAGGGAACAGAAGCCATGGGCAGTGCATGGTTTATCGTGGCCCAGGTGGAGATCACTACGAACACAATCCCCCCCCTTTAAAAAAATTGAAATCTTTGAATATGTTTTAAATAGATAAAAATCTTTACACCATTATAAGCGCATAAGTTGTATATGAATTTTACTTGTAAAATCAGCTGATTGAACAGAAAATATACTCAACTTACATTTTATGAATAAGCATGCATGCTTATGTGTTAATTGTTATTTATTTAGTAGATTAGACAATGGCCATTACATTTTGGAGAGGAGGTAAGCAGAGTTTCGGTAGCGACCAGCGCTATCAACCCAGCAGCGAGGTCGAGAGCATTGCACCTTCTCCCCCGTTCGCAGAGGACAAAACTCTCCTGAGCGAATATTTTACTATTACGAAAAACTTAGAAGTTAATTTTAGCAACTATAACAAAACAGCAACTGCTCTTCTGACAGTAGCCTACAATTAGCAACTCCCAGAAAAACTCGAGGGTGTTTAGCCATCGAAAATTAACTTACAGTACACATCATATATCGTTATTCAATTTTCGCTAAGTTGCGATGAACATGCTTTTTACGTGGCTAAGATATTTTAATTCGGTTGACAATTAAATGTCTTGTAAATACTGTTTCACACGTTATGCAAGTTCAGCTATCGGGAGATTGCAAAAGGACGTTAACGTAGTATTGGCAATTGAAGTCAAGTATATTAATAAGTATCTATACTTACAATATTCATAGTGGCTGTCGGGGCTTCATATATGCGTCATCTAAGAATGTGAATTCTTTCAATTGTGAAGTTAAAATTCATGATATTGTAAAATCTGCACCAGATAAAATTAAACAAGATTAATTTTTTACAATGCAAAAAAATCCTTTAACATTGATGAAATAAGAAACTGAATTAAAACCTTGTTGAATTTTTTAAAAACAAACTACTATCCTGAAGAGGAGACAATCTTGACTGCGAAGCACCCTGACACATAATGAAAACCAAAGATGAATTATACTTTTGCCAAAACCTCAAAAAATAAACAATCTTGAAAAAGAAAATACAAACATACAAATCTCCCGAATGCGAAGCACCAAACTAGTTTCTGCTAACATTTATAGCCATCATCAGTGGTAGGTGCACGGACATTAGGATCACCGCACTCACGCGCTCAGGTATGCATCAAGAGGAAAAACATTAACAAAAAACATGTGATATCAAATAGTACTTAAAAATACAGTTGAATATTTCTACGTAAAAGCTACTAGTATATTTTTGTTTGACTACAGATGGCGACACCATTGATATGTGCAGTTGAACCCAAATCATGATGCGCAAATATCTACACGACAGGGCTGAACATACATTGGGGTTAAGCTGCATACCTGAGCGAGTGAGTGCGGTGATCCTAATGTCCGTGCACCTACCACTGATGATGGCTATAAATGTTAGCAGAAACTAGTTTGGTGCTTCGCATTCGGGAGATTTGTATGTTTGTATATTCTTTTTCAAGATTGTTTATTTTTTGAGGTTTTGGCAAAAGTATAATTCATCTTTGGTTTTCATTATGTGTCAGGGTGCTTCGCGGTCAAGATTGTCTCCTCTTCAGGATAGTAGTTCGTTTTTAAAAAATTCAACAAGGTTTCAATTCAGTTTCTTATTTCATCGATGTTAAAGGATTTTTTTGCATTGTAAAAAAATCATCTTGTTTAATTTTATCTGGTGCAGATTTTACAATATCATGAATTTTAACTTCACAATTGAAAGAATTCACATTCTTAGATGACGCATATATGAAGCCCCGACAGCCACTATGAATATTGTAAGTATAGATACTTATTATTAATATACTTGACTTCAATTGCCAATACTACGTTAACGTCCTTTTGCAATCTACCGATAGCTGAACTTGCATAACGTGTGAAACAGTATTTACAGACATTTAATGTCAACCGAATTAAAAAATTACAGTACATGTGCCTGCACTCTTTTTCTTAAAATTGTTTCACAGTTTTCTACTCTTTCATAGTCTTTTCTTATGCGATGTTTAAGTATATACGTTAACAAACAACTGCTGCTGTCTTTCGCAACTCAACTTTGTTAGTGGAGCAGCAAGAATTTTCTTTATGTATTGGTTACCCCTCCCCCCTTGACAGTTTTATAGGCATGTCATCACTCGGGGAAGGGTGAGGTGGATGTATCCAACCAAGGCCAGCTGACCCAATGCTCTCATTCCATCATTCGGGCAAAGAATATCTAACGCTTTGATTCGGGTAAGAGATAACGTACGTACTTTGCGCCCGAGATTTTTCCAAAATGGCGCCATTAGAACACGGGAAATCGTAGGCTTTCAAACCGAATTCAAACGCGTCTAACTCGGAAACGAGCGTTTTTAGGTCCGTGAAAATTTACACAGATATTCTCCTGTTGATAATGAAGCAGGGATTTAATTTTCAGAATTTTAAAAAATGGCCTTTTTGAGAAAATCGTTGGCAAAGTTAGAGATTTTTCAAAATCGGCTGTTTTTAACGCTGCCGAAACGCGGAAACTAGCAGTTTCACAGACACACAAAATATTGCAAATAAAGTGCACATTTGTATGTCTTTAACGAAAAAAACGAATATAGAAAAAACTCCATCCAAACCTGTTTAAAAAAAACTTAAAAAATTCAATTTTTTTTAAAAATCACAAAGTTCGTGATTTTTTAAAATTTTAATCATACGATGTTTAGCAAATATTAGCACCATATATTATTATATGTTATACACACAATGTAAAAAAAATACAAGAACACGATATCTTTTTTAACTCTGCTGCAATGACTCGCTGAAGTTAGGAAAAATAACCGTTTTCTAGAGAGCTTGTTTGACGGTGCAAGATTTGAAACCCTCTATCTCGAAGGGAAAATTTTTTCTTGCCGAAAGAAAAAATATGGGTCTCCTTATTTTAGTCAAGGAACACCCCTTAATTTTTTTAGAGAAATCTGAGACCATGATGGTACGACCCTGCCTGAGTTGAAATGGAACCCATCTGTAGTAAATTTAAAACATCTTAAAATACTTTTTTGTAATATTTCTTGTGTCTACACATGAAAGCTCAAAACTACACATTTTTATGGCTTGGACTACATACACATGAATGTTGTAAGAGGTTGGCATTCCTGTATTAACTTCAAGGTTGTCAAGGAAAACATTTCTAAACAAAACTATTTAATCACAACTATAAATCAAATGTAAGCAGCAAGCTTTGGTTTGAAATCCAACTTTTTTCAGATAATTTTATAAAATTATTATATTTTCTACGTCCTTATATGCCTATAAATAATATATTTCACAGGACAATGCCCTAAAATTTAATAGGATACAAATAATAGTATAAATACCCAAAATAAGTTATTACGATGTGCAAAATTGATATTCTATAATTTGCCATTTTTTTATGATCTTCAATAATTTACAGCAGCTATGCGATCAAAACACAATATGAGACTTACAGAATGCTAATAACACCTCTGCTAGAAGTACATTCTATAAAATTTTCAGATTTTTTCACCCACTTTCTTTTTTAGATACAGCTTGCCGAATATGGCCGAAATTTGCAAAATGTAGTTTTTAAACAATTTTATTAATAAGGAGGGTGTTGATATTGAGTTAACATTTTTAAATTTTCTAACTACATGTCCTTTATTTAATTGTAGAGTTTCATTTTGTGTATGTAATTCCTTCATAAGTTAAAAAATCTTATTGTGAAATATTCAATTTTGCGCTGAAAACGCATGTCGGATTTTTGGTACTGATTAAAATATGAAATGCATTGTTAATGCTTCATTTTATAGCTCAGACTATGCTTAAGTTACTGGATTTTATGTGAAACTGTTATCTTTAATAGTTTGGGAGATATTATGAAAAGCAAACATGACTGCAGGACTCAATTTTGCTTGTCTGAGGTGGCCATTTTGATTTTTTCTTCAACATGGCAGCCTATAAAAAATTTATAAATGCATTTCTAAAATCTACATATAACAGCTGTTCCATGGTAAAAATATAAAAACTTTCTAAAATGTGTCGGCATCCACCACCATTTGATATTTTATGGAATGGGACCCCTCTATCTGTAACAATGGTTGGGTCTGCCTGTGGTTCTGTCATAGTTAGGATTCTTTTGTGCAAATTTTTACTAAATTGCGTGCAAATTTTCTTTCCTATTGCATGCAATATTAAATGTAGAGCTACACAAAATTTTAATGTTCCCAATCTTTTAATGTAATAAAAATGAATGACTTACCAGTTATTTCTATGTCCTTTTTTCCTTTTCATTCCATACAAAGTAATTCTGTCGCACAATACACATTTTTTTCAATGTTCTGGAAAATCATATTCTGTCGCTTGTCAGTCAAAGTCTTTGTACTGAGAGAAAGATCTCTCCACCTCCACGCTCACTAGAGGCGCAAATTAGGTCTTTATGTGAATGTCAAGATCTTGGTTCTCACTGACGCAATGACGTCTGGGTTTTTCCAAAGAGAATTTTCTAGCTTTGTCTTGGCAAAGTCATCCACACTGCTTTCCACTTCCTTAAAAAATCTCCCACTGTATTTGTTTATCTAGGTTCCATTCTTCAAGCTTCTTGATGATGTCTACAATGAACTTGTAGTTCAAGTTGGGCAATGAAATCCTTGATCTTGGCAAAGTTTAGACAGTACTATACCACAGCAGAGATCCAGGTGCCCCACCTGATGATCACAGGCTCTGGAGGAAGGGCAAATTGGGTGGTTTGCTGGAACATATAGATTCTCGCTAGGGCCTTAAGCAGCACATTCTTCATTAATCCAATGAACTGGTTTGCAACTTCATACTTTTTCCTCACGGCTTCACAAACTCTATGCAAGGAGTGCACCAAGCAGGTAACGTGATGCAAGTTGGCATAGAGATGCTTCGGGTGCGAAAATGCTTTCAGCATGTAAGACGCCTGATCTGTGACCACCAACCATGCCTTGTCGTAATGAATTTCTGGCCAGAACTTCAAACAAGCATCATTGAGTGCCTGCATTACGGTGCAGTTATTTGTTTTCTCCAAATGATACATTTTGAATAACATGAAGCGAGATGGTTTTCTGTTCAAAGGAGCAACAAGAATGGAAAGGACTTGCCTCTTTTGAACATCTGTTGTTTCGTCCAAAATGAATGCCACTGGAAAATATCCTAAGATTCTTTTGATCTTAAGAATATTTGCGTCATAGTTCACATCCATGTAGTACTTCCTCAGAGTGTTGTCATCGGGGATTTTCCTTTGTGTGTATTTTTCCAGTAATCCTTTTAGGGAAGGATGGTTGACTTTAGACAAAGGGATTCCTGATTCCATTAGAGCAGCGGCAATATCAACATTAAAACTGGTTGACTTTAGACAAAGGGATTCCTGATTCCATTAGAGCAGCGGCAATATCAACATTAAAACTGGTTGACTTGATCGGCTTTCTTAGATGTTTGTCGAAAAGCGTCCGCAATGAGCGGACATTTTGTACTGCTTTGCTTGGTTTTATTCTAATTTCTTTGTTCTTTTTGTGAGTGACTGTTTCCACCTCTCTTCAATGGCAGCTTTTGGTGTTTGTCATCCATCAGGATTTTTTTGTCACATGTACACAAAATCAGAGTGCCATCACTTTTAAACCCCTCATTTTAAAAGTCGTTTAGAATATTGTAGAATTTAGATTTTTCGATTTTACTCATTTTTTTCTTTGTGTCTATTTGCTGCTGAAGGGAGAGAAAAAGAATATGAACTAAGCCGTGCACACGCTGCTTTCATTCTTCTTCTGGACTGCGCCTATTTCATTGCGGGAGAGAGAGGAAGAGACAAGAATGCAAACTAAGCTGTGCGCGTGCTGCTTTCATTCTTCTTCCTCGTGGACTGCACCTATTTCATTGCGCGAAGGAGAGAAATGAATGCACTAATCTTTACTTCTGCAACTTTCCCTTCCTCATGGTTTCTCTGAGATGCACATAAAAAAAAAAAATGGTAGGTTAACTGTAAATTTTGTTTTCATTTCGGGTGCAGATATTTGGTTTGTGTGCAAGATTCAAAATTGTGTTTAGAAAGGGCTTTTGCGTGCTAGAGAGTGCACATAAGGGGTGTCAAAATAATTTGATTTTACATGTTCATGATCGGATTTGGAATCTATATATGTGAACGCATAAAATTTTGTACTGCGTTCTGAATGCAGAAATCCTATCTCTAGTCATAAAGTAGCTCTAGTGTAAGCAATTATTCATGAATGGCAAATTCCTTTGAAACAGTTCAAGCATATGTAAAGAGTTCAGCTGTATGAATTGTGTCTGTCAATTCATCTAATGCCAATAAAAAATACATGTACTTAGTAATAATACTTCTTAATGTTTCAGAAAGGAGTAAACCTACTTTTGTTTAATGCCTTCACTGGAAGAAGGCATTCAACAAATTCTTGATATGCAGCTGCAGAACAGAAACCACTGTATTTACCTTGCATTGAAGCTTTTACTGTTCTTTAAAGTACACCTCTCTAACGCCTGTGCAAAGCTGCAGATATTCATGCTAATTCTTGAAAACTTCGTCGTACTTTCATCTGAATGAACACATTTTGCAAGGTCTTGCACCCTTAGAAAAAACTGCCCAGCAAGTTCCTTTTCAAATTTTGGAAACCACCAAAAATCATGTGAATATTCAGGCAAGGCCGTAGCTACAGATAAATGCTGGGGAAGGCTAGAAAAACTTTACTTTGTCACACTAATTTCAATGTAATATAGCATTACTCTTTGGAATATATATACTCTTTGCCAAAAGAAGTGAAGCACTGAAAAAAAATGTGCAATTGAGATGAAAAATTGGTTTGTACACTATCTACCAACAAGTAATTGGACACCCCTGCAATCGATGATATCTGCGGTCCTGATACATGTCACGGCCGCCGCCGTTAAATATCGTGTGGGGAAACAACAACGCAATCGGTCGCATGCAAGATGCCACGCAGTTCGGAGCTCTCTGATTTCAAGAAATGTGTAATCGTCGGGTATCACAGAAATGGCCGATCCATATGTGACATATCCAGCGAGTTGAAGTACCCAAAATCGACAGTGGCCTACGTGATTGGCAAGTGAAAGATGAGAGGTGACTGTCGGAATGTGCCCCGACCCGGCAGACCCACAAAACTGGGAGTTAGAAACAGACAGGTGCTGGCCAGAGAAATTCGGAAGAACCGCACCAAATCGATTAGCCACATCCGTGAGGAGTTTTAACAGGCATCTGGGAGTGTTCTTTCGATGAATACCATTCGTAAGAAAGCCCATCTGCTCGGTTATCATGGACTTGCTGCCGCCCACAAGCCTTTGATCATCAAGTCCAATAGCGCTGCTCGGCTAACGTGGTGCAAAAACGTCGACAGTGGACCGTTGAACAGTGGAAACGGGTTCTCTGGAGCGACGAATCAAGGTTCACCCTCTACCGTTCGGATGGCAGGGTCTGGGTTTGGCGTCTGCCTGGAGAACGCCTCCTGCCGGAATGTATTGTGCCAACTGTGAAGTTCGGCGGCGGTGGAATTATGCTGTGGCGGTGTTTCTCCTGGTATGGCATGGGTCCCTTGGTCGCAATTCCTGGTAGACTGAACGCCGAGACCTACTGCACCATTTTGGATGACCATGTGCTTTTTCTACGTTGTGGCAGTTTTACGGGGTGGACCCATGTTACTTTCAGGATGACAATGCCACCTGTCATGTTGCGAGGTCCACCATGGCTTGGTATGGTGACAATGGGGTTAATCGAATGGACTGGCCTGCACAGAGCCCGGACCTTAACCCTATCGAGCATTTCTGGGATGAGTTGGTGAAGGAACTGACCTGTCTTCTCCAAGCCGAGTAGAAGAAAATACTGCTAGCCGTCGTACAACGCCTGGTTGAGAGTATGCCCCGGAGGATCGCAGCTGTAATCGCCGCTCGTGGAGGCTCCACCAACTATTGAAGGTGAATAAACTTTGTTTTCCTTTGCTATCAAATTACTTGTTGGTAGATAGTGTATATGTTTAGGAAAGGAAATTATTGCAATTCCAGAGCAGTTGGGCCATTTATTTGTGTAAAACAGCTACACCAGTGGAACAAGTCTGTACGTTGTAGCGCCATCTCTGGCTCGGATACAAGTGCTTACCCAGCGTGGCATAGACACATACAGTTCATGGATACTGTCCTGTTGGTGTCCAAATTGCGGGCCAGTTCACCAACATTCTGGGATGGGAGTAGGTGGCATTCCATCATGTCCCAAACATGTTCGATAGGTAAGAGACTGGGCTAGTCGTGGAAAAGTGTCGACATTATGGAGGCTGGCTTGGGAAAGCCATGCAATGTGTAGCTGAGCATTATCCTGTTGAATAATTACTTAGTGATGCTGTAATATGAATGACAACACAACAGGTTGTAAAATTTTGTCGATGTACCGTTGAGCTATGAGGGTGGTACAAAGGACTACCAAGGGTGTACAGCTATCGTAGGAAGTGGATCTGAATATGAGACTAATTTGTGCTGGTTATACCAACGCATATGAAATCACGCTGTCTGAGCATGATTAAAAAACTTGTGTTGCTAAATAAAAGCTGACATTTATTTACACGCTAAAACACAAACAAGTTAAAAACAATTGAAGGAGAAATCTTTCAAGGTTCACTGTGACCCCATCATCAGGCTGAATGTACACATGAACACAAGCACGATGACATATACACTCACAGATCACACATAATACAATGTGTAACACCTGATGTTAAGGGTTCCCATTGACAAAAAGAAACTCTCCAAAATAACTTAATTATATACAAACCTTACATAGTTGGTATGTCATCATCATCTCTGTTGAACCAACAGGTCCTTCATAAGTAAATGCCATGGTATCGGAATTCGGATTAAACAACGGACAGTCCTCATTACAACAAATAGAAGGATATCTGTAAATACACAAGCTCTCTGCAAAGAGGAAGGATCCTCAGTCACTCCTGGTATGCGAGCTGTGTGCTGTTCCACGATAAAGGCAGAATTCGTGCGTTGGCCAGCTTGTCTCCAGACATGTAAACACTGGTCATTGCCGCCAAGTGCAAACTGCGACTCATCACTGAAGACATCACACCACTGGACACTACTATCCCACGTTGATTAGACTGGAGAACACAGAAATCAGTGCCAGTGATTCTTACTGGTCAGTCAGTGGTAGTAGGTGGAGTGGCCTCCTCAAATGTAGTGCCTGTGCCACGAGTCATCTGGTAACGGGCCGGATGGCCAGTTCCATACCTGTAGATGCAACATGGCCATGAATGGTTGACAGGGGCGAATTTTGTTCTGTTCATGAGGCTCTCACAATTGTTCGATCCTAAAGTTCTGTCATAGCCCTCAGCCGTCCACTGTTGGCGTGCTGCTGGGCTGTGCTGCGCTATGCTCTCCTCAGCCCATTGACAACAATATCGTCCAATTGCAGTGTTGCTCTGATCTGATCCAAATGCCTAGTGATGAGGTGACTCGACCCCCCCCAACCGGCCTTTCTCAGCCCAATTATATATTCTCTTATCAAATTCGCTCAACTGCTACATGGATACGATGTTGAAGCATCCTCACAGTCCGTGGAGGTTAATGCAACCACAATCCACTGTCACAATTGTCTGTGTCAAAGCTTTGCTCTTGATATACCCTCTTCGATGTGTGGTTCCCACACACTGAGGCGGGGCTCCTGTTTTGTCACTGGTTGTTAGTTTTTAATCGTTTGCATGTTTGCCCATAGGTCACTATTTCATCAATGGTCATTTTTAATCATTTGCATATTTGGCCCTGAGGTACTTGCATGCAGAGTTTTTCTCTCATCAGGATCAAACAACTTTCTCAGGGTTCTTAGTTTTTTTTTTTTTTTTAAGGCAAGAGTGTGCATATATAAAACTTATAAAAGGTTATATATGTATGTAAACATTTTTGAGAAGCTTCCAGATAAGATGGTTTTAACTAGTTGGATAGAATATCAGCAGTAGTCAGGTGATTATTTCACCTGATGTGTGGCTAATTATCTATTAAAAATTTATATTTTCAAAGTTTATTGTTTACTGATCTGTATGCTCTTTTGAAAGCTTTATGGGTGACATTAAGGGCCCAAAAAGAACTCTTGTGATATACTTTTTTGTTTTTAATGGAAGGACTCTGTTTAACTGATCAGATAAAATTTGATTCACAAGGTTTGTTAAAAAAATAAATAAAAAATAAATAAAAAATAAATAAAAATATTTCTTAATTTTTTTTAATTTGCCCGAAATGTCCTTTATATAATGCAGTACTGCTACTTGTTTCTTCTAGTCAATTTTGATTTAAAAAATATACGAAAGATTTTTAGAACCCCAAAGGAAAATAGTCTGAGGAAGACTGTAGCAAACATACTGATAAACTTTTTAGATGCTGAATATTCAGTTACTGGGAATTCAGGCTTTGGAAATATCCAAAGTCTGAATGCTGACTAAGAGGAGGAGAGGGAGAAACAAAAACCACAAAGGAGCTACTAGTCTGTCTTCCATAACTGATGAACATGATTCAAATGGGGGAGATAGGTATGACAAAATGAGAACAATTGTTGGCATGTTAATGTTTCTTAAGATTTTGGTGGCTCTCTGGTACACCTGTATCCTTATTTTTGACCTTTATACACTGGTTCGTTCTTTTCCACTGCAATATCATTTCAGCTAAGGCACTTCTGCAATTAATATCTAGCTTCTCATGTGTTTTCCAATAGCCACGGCCTGAAGTAATAAATTTCTTCTTACAGTAACTGGCACTTTTGTAGTGGCAGCACAGTTTGTGTTAGCATGACATTGCACTTAAGTTTACTTAAGTGCTGCTACCAGGAAAAAAAGTTCCAATCTGAAATGAGATTCAAGAAATTTTTATTAAGAAATCTGAAAATAAAACTTCTTGCTACCCACTGATTGCAAAGCATTTAAAAACTTATAATTGTCATGGGAAATGGATGGACTGTGTGTGATTGCAAGAGTTTATTATGGAAGTCAGGGATTAATTGATGTACACATTTTTTTGGTTTCTCTTAAATAAGCTTCTGCAAAAACACTTCAGTTCTTTAAAACCTTCAATTTCGATATTGATGGCTTAGTGGACAGAATCTTGAAACAGTTGATTTACAGTAGAAGTGATAATGTGCTTTAAGTGATATGTTAGAATAATTACAAGGTTGCTTACCTTTTTCACATTTCACTGCACATTTTATTCTCTTGTTGTGCTTGGTTTAAGCCTCCGGTGCGGTGTTCTATTTTTTTCCTTCAGGTTTTTTCAAATGTTCTATGAACGCTCAAGTCCATGAAGTGCCTTGCTGTCCAGGTTGCAAAATTGTATCCCCCCTCCCTTCACATCCGCGTGTAAAACCTAACCTCGTTGATAAAAACCCCAATTCATGAACTCAAAAACTTTTATATTATCAACTGAACATAAACTGCTTATTTACATACATACAAAATGCGAACGAAAATGTTAAAAACGTATATACAACTATTTACAATATGACTCATCTTATGCTTTCGACTCTCCTTCTCAACACCCCATGAACAACCAGAACATTCATTCACCACACCCCAAGCCATTCCAACGCAGACTGCCTCAAGTACTTTCTACCCTCAGCTGGGCTATCTTCAGGAGGTATGCTAAATGTTTTCTCTTCTGCCACTGCAGCAAGAGTGAGCGATGCACTCTGCTTCCTCGCTTCGCCCCATCCACGATAAAACCTTCCACCGTGGCTCCATCTGTTATTGTCTTTAGTGAACTCTTTATTTTCTTGTGTTTGTTTTTTTTGGTCAATTTTTATTAGTTATTTCCATTTTTCATTAAGGATATTTGGATCATTATTATTACAAATTCGATCTCTGTTTCCCTTGTGACAGTTAAATAAAAAAACAACAACACCCTATGTCCAAAAAAATAGTCTTAAATGAAAACAGCATAGTAAAAAAACATTATCATCAAAGGATCCTAGGATACTGTCATTGGAAAACTATTCGAGTAAACAATTAAGTTGAATGGGAAACATTTAATTTAAATTCAAATTGGAGGATTAGTCTTGAAAAGAAACTAAGGCAATGGGAAATCCAAGTTCCTGAACGTGTCAGTGGCTCTGTGAAATTGATTTGAAATAAAATAGGAAGTTTTAAAGAATGAGAATAAACAAAGGACAACGTTAAAAAACATTTAAAGGCTCTGAATGTGAATAGTTGCATTAACAATCTTCATCAGTGATGCAAAAAATGTCTGTGTATCTCAATGATAATAGACCAATATTTGTAGTTATTCATGTTCCCAGCTTTTAAAGGTTTTTTAAACATCCTTTGTTCAGATGAAATACTATTAAAAAGCACCAATCACTTACCCTAAAGATCATGGTAATTTCTATCAACTACACACTTCCAGCACTTCAATTATCGTAATGTTGTTGGCCTTCAAAGGTTTACAGACATCTTGCTTACGATTCCTTCTTCTGGGGATGAAACATCGTTTTTTTTTTTAAGCTATATGAGATGTAACTATAAGCTTGTCAATTCCATAAAAACCACACAAGCATACTACTCATTCATACAATTCAATAAAAAAACTATGTACATATTTACACAACTTTACATTTTCTAGGTGGTGGTTAAGCCTTTGTCAACTGTGAGTAACAAAATGCTCCATCTGTTTCAAAACCCCTGCCACTTCCCAATGCAAGTGTGAGGTGCTGAATGAGTGTGACACTTGCATTGGGAAGTGGCAGGGGTTTTGAAACAGATGGAGCATTTTGTTACTCACAGTTGACAAAGGCTTAACCACCTAGGAATGTAAGGTTGTGTAAATATGTACATAGTTTTTTAATTGAATTGTATGAATGAGTAGTATGCTTCTGTGGTTTTTATGGAATTGACAAGCTTATAGTTACATCTCATATGGCTTAAAAAAAAAAAAACGATGTTTCATCCCCGGAAGAAGGAATCATAAGCAAGATGTCTGTAAACCTTTGAAGGCCAACAACATTACGATAATTGACGTGCTGGAAGTGTAGTTGATAGAAATTACCATGATCTTTAGGGTAAGTGATTGGGCTTTTTAATAGTATTTCATTTATGAATTGCACGTAAACTATGCGCACTTTGCATTGTTTTAATACCTTAAAAGTGCAAATATAATAACTTTGTTTAGATGTTTTCATTCTTTTAAACCCTTCATTTTATTTCAAGTCGATTTCATAGAGCCACTAATAATGTATGTGTTCAGGAACTTGGATCTCCCATTACCTTAGTTCCATTTCAAGACAAATGTCTCTAATTTAAATTTTAAATATAAACGTTTCCCATTCAACTGCATTGTTTACTTGAACAGTTTTATAATAACGGTATCTTAGGATCCTTTGATAATGGTTTTTTTACTATACTGTACTGTTTGCTTTTACGACGATGTTCTTGGAGATAGATATATTTTTTTAAATTTGACTCCCTCACAAGGGGCAAAGGACTGTTTTCACTGAAGAACCTAAGAAATGTGCAAACAATGGGAAAACAGGTAAACCAACCCTTTTTTGACATTTTTTGGAAAGTTTATGTAACTAAGTTCATCTCCTCCATATTAGCACTTGACAAAAAAAATTATGCTGAATAATTAATTCATGTGCTGAACAGGTATCTAGAGGCATATATAGGGAATCGCTAGGCTAGTGGCGTAGCCAGAAATTTCTTAATGGGAAGGGTGTGTGTGTGTGTCCTGCATGTGGTTCATTGGTGAAAGCCTCATATATAGTACATACATATATATCACTTTAAATTCATGGAGACCATCCTTGAGAGAAGGATTTGGACTCAAGGGAACCCTTGGCTACACCTCTGCTGTAGGCCAAACTGTTAAGTTTAGACAAACTTTTTCTAGGAAGCTGAAGCTCATTAACTTTGAAGGAACAAGTGTAAAACTACAGATGCATGACAAGAACTTTTTCATTGCTCCTCATATTTGCTCAACTGTCTTAGTTGTGGTTTATTTTGAAAAAAGCCATGGTTTTAAATTCATTAGCATGTTTTTCCTCTCCAAATGCTTTGGAGATTTCTATTTTTATTTTTTACGAATTTGTCATCAGATAAACATCTGTGTGCTTTTGCAGTCTCAGAGTTCACAAGAAATGATGTTAGGAGAATCTTTGTTTGATGTGATGTTGGTTTAATGGATCTGAGCACTAACCTTTTTTTCCCCGATCTGCTACTACTGCAGCAGGCGCCTGTCCAACATACCTCGTTGGTCCTAGGTCTTACTTTGGATTGGTGGGTTTTTTCCATCATGGCGTCATGCAGGTGTTGTTTGGGCTGTTTTTGTCTCTTGTAAACGGCTTTTTGCAGAGATAGTGTGAGTTTTGAAAGAATTTTTTATGTATAGCAAGCGGCAAGGATGGCGAAGAGTAGAAGGTAACAACTCGTGTGGTTAGGCAACGGTTACCCACCGCCCCATAAAAGAAAAGAGATGGTTCTTTTTGAGTCTTCCAAAAACATTGGGGCTCTCCTAGGCAGACCACACCAAGATTCTCGGGAGTGAAGAGATACCTTGTAGTTTTTTTGGTCCGACTCTGCCTTGAGAGCAACTACTAATAAGCACAACACACTAAAAGGTGAACATATTTCTCTTTACAAATTTGTGGCCCATGATGCTGGCCTTGTTCAATAGAGACCCATAATCACCAGGAACCCCTCCAGCAAAAAAAAAATTGACAGATCACTGTTCACAGACATCTGCTAGTGAACTGGCACTGTCCTCTTAGAGAAAATCTGCCCACTTGGCTGACTGAACTTTTAGCTTCAGTCTTTACCAGTACAGTAAAAATAAAGCTGACAAACCATCATTAAAAAACCACATTGTGTTTCTACTCAGGTGAGAACTTTGACCAAAGGAAAAAAACCCCATCCCAACCAATAAGTGGACTCTGAGACATGCAACTGAAGCTACGGGCATTTAAAATTGTTTATTTCTCCTCATCTCTGCATCAGGATGCTTGTTACGATGGCGAATCTTGGGTAAGTCCATCATATTTATTTTGTTTTGGGGTGTTTGTTCTTGAAATTGCACCAGGCCAATTCATCAGAGGAGTGAATGGTGCCTGCTCATCAGGGTCGTTTCCTCAGAAAAGTAAAATGAACATACCCCTGAACTCTTATTACTTCAGTATCTATCTAGATTATCTGCCTTATATATATATATATATTTCTCTCTCCCCCCCCCCCCCCCACCAGAAATGATATATAGCTGAGCAGCAAAAAAAATCATTGTATTACCTTGTTGTGATAAAAAAATTAGTATGATTTGACATCCTTTGAGGGAAAATTTTTTGTTTCAAAACTGTGTTCATACCTGGTTCGTACACTCCTTGAAAAGTCCTTGAATAAAAAAGTTCATTTTCAAGTCCTTGAAAGTACTTGTAAAAGTTTAAGGCTCTGTAAATAGTGCTTGCAATTTTTTTTGTTTTGTTAAGTAATGATATGAAAGAGCATGTGTTAAATAATTGTTTGCGCTAAAAAGATGCATATAAGGTTTCTGTGTAGTTCTGATAAGAACACCAAGCTGATTGAATAGCGCAGAACTTGTGCGTTCAACCCAGGGGAGTGTGTGGACAGCTGGTGCCTTGGCTATGACATCACTACAGAGTAAAACGTCAGCCAGGTGAGTAAAATAAGTGGAATGATGTGTTTGCAAATTGTGATGGGCTTCTGTTTACTGGGGTTAGGAACACATTCTTGCCAGAGGGTGGAACTTCCAAGAATTCCTTGTGCTTCATGCATGGACCCTTCGTCTCCTGGCTGCATAAAAAAAATGCATCAAAGTCGTGCATCAAAAATAAAAGGTTAAAGCAAACAATAAGTGTCATACCAGTAAGTGAATATAAAAATAGTGTACCCTTTCTAAATATTCCACAAAAGAAAATGATTTCAAAAAATGCCAAAACAGAGGGACAATTCGAAGTTCATAAAATAAACCGACTGGAGATAAGGATAATAGGCAGGTCATTGAAGGTGTGCCCACCCTAGCTAAGATTAATGGTTTGAACTTACTAAAATACCTACCTACTGACTGACCGACAGTACACACATATGATAATTCGGGTTTAAAAAGTCCTTGAAAAGTGCTTGAATTTATTTTGCTTGGAAGAGTATGAACCTTGTTCATAATCATGTCTTGTATCTACTCCTACTAAGGGAAAGAATATTTTTTAAGAGCTGGCCAGTCTCTGAGTTGACAAATTTTCATGCCCTTGTTTATGTGATTAAATCTAAAAGCAGGTGATTTCTGCCACTTAAGTGCAAAAGGTAGGGGTAATAATTTCCTGATAAAGAATTAGTCAGGAATGTATAGGACAGGGTGATAATGTGAAGTTAGTTTCATTTTGTACAAGTATATAAATTGAAAATCATTAAGAATGATAATAATGAAACGCATATAGCATATTAAATCCATTTATTTTTGTAGTGTAGTCAACACAAAGATTTGCCAAACTTTCACACTCCACTGGGAGGCTTTTTCAAGGCAATGGTAGACATAAAAATGCAAAGAATTGGAACATGTAAAGAATGAAGATGATTTTTGAAAATAATGTGGGTGACATCACTAGGATATTACATGAATTTTCTTATCACACAATTATACTGTGCACCGTGATGTGTTTCCATCTTTTAATAATGCATGCCAAACCATTGGTAGTTCAGTAAAGACTATATCATTGCATGCCAGTTTGCTGGATAGGATTTCCACTGTTTCCCTGATGGCAGTCCCTTTTGAAATTCTTGAAAGGGGCAATTCTTCCAATATTATTCCATACAGGGGTGGCCGAGCAATGCACTACTTTGGCGAGGGCTGTATTCTGCTTGTCCTGGTTCACACTTTGTACATGTTCTTTACATCTAGTTTCCAAGGATCGCTTTGTCATTCTGTTATATATATATATATCTTTTTCCATGCTCAGGATATACCAACGGTATAGCGTACATACCTGCCTTTTCTTTCTTACACTGTCTCTCCTTGCAACTTGATATTATATTTGATAACAGGGTTGGGGGACTTCATTGCTATTAATATGTTGTATTTGCGTAATCAATTCTTAAACCAATATGTAAAGCCCTGGATATATGTGATGGATCCTGTGTATCACATCGTCCTACTAGGCGATTTTGTTATTGCTGATATGCAATTTCTTACAGTCCTATGTAAGTCCATGTCATCCTTCTTATATCCAGCCTTTTTAGACCTTTGCTATAAATATTATCAATTTCTATATTATTTAGGTAGTCGGGTTTGCATACGTTATACGCTCTATAGAACTATGCTCTAAATGCAAAAAGTTTGTATTCTTTTGGGCAGTGCGAATCAGGAGGTACAGGGTTCGGTACTGCGGTCTGTTTATAATAAACGTTAAAATCGAAGCTAGATGTTCTATTTCTTCTGAGCATGACTTCAAGATAATTTAACATCCCATCTTTTTCCAGCTCCATGGTGAACTTTATTGTATTGTGTAGGTTGTTTATCTTGCGCATGAAATCAATTAATTCATCTACTCTGTTTCCATATGAAGAATATGTCGTCAGCGTAGCGTATCCACACTTAGGGTTTCTTGATACAATTTAAAAGGACTAGATTTAGCGGTCTAAGTACTGCTTCTGCAAGGAGTGAAGATAGAGATGAACCCCATCGGTGCTCCATTAGTTTGTAGATGTTTCCATCCAACTTGAAATAGTTACGGTTAGTAACCAGATTTAAGGTGCCTATAATTTTCTTTGTTTGGGTTGGTGTGAATTCATGGGAAGTGACTATTATTTCTTCAAGGTTCGCAACAGCCTCTGGTATAGGTATAGACGAATATAAAGACACTATGTGGAAACTTCCCATTATATCATTATCAAATATATTTAACCTTGCGCGCTCCTCAGATTCTTTTGTTGACTTGATTACGCAATCGGGGTTTTTTAAACGTTCAGAGAAGAATTTGGCTTACAGATTTTTCTGATATGTACATAGGATAGATACTTCATGTATATCTTCCGTATAAGGAATTCACAAGTTATACGTGGTTAAAATACATAATACAGAGAGATTCAGTGTCTCTTTTAGAATTGCTATTACGCACGTTAAAATACGGACATGTGATTATGGTGGTGCAGTTAATTATGACGTTTATTATTGAAAAAATAAAGACTAAAAGAAAGCAAGAGCAATTACTCGCATATATTCGTCCAGAGGTCGTTTTTGTTCGCATACCACCATAGTTCCGCAAGTTGTTTGGTCTCAGGTGTTCAGAGGCTATGCATTGCAAAAAGTCCGATGGTGACTATAATATGGTGTTTAGCAATGTCAAAGTAGTAGTCGATTGTATCGTAAGCTCAAAAGAATTATACAACTGAGAATGAAAACCCTGTAATGACCTATGCCACAGGCAGGTTAAAAGGCTAACAATGAACAATCCAAAAAACTTGGCGAACGAATCTAAAAGGCTGATAGTTAACGGATTTAAAAGAACAAAATGAAATATGAATGGTCAGAAGAAACGACGAATGAACTATTTACATAATGTGCGTGCATCACGTCCACCGGCGTCCCCAGGCGCGTTTCGCCCTAGCCTCTTCCTACGCATTCTCAACGGGAAATGAAACGTCTGTTGGTAAGTGACAATGTTTCGTACCTCCAGAAGTCATGATGTACATTGCGCATGGGTCAGTTTTCTCCTATATGGTGGTGCCATCTGGTGTCATAGTTTGATTTTCCTGTATTTGTAGTCTTTTGATTTTATTTTTATGTTCCTCTTTTAATCTTTTTTCGGTGTCCACTAAATTCCTCCAGGCATATGAAAGGTCATATGGTGAATTGTTATTGCAATTTGATGTTTGGTCTTCTCTATTAAGATGGATTCAGCAATCTGGATGGTCTTCCAGTTTTTTTGCTGATTTATCAATTTTATTTCTTCCCATAGTGGTGTGCATTGATTATTTATACAGAAGTCGATAAGTGCAGTCTTATTTTCTTTCCTGAACCAATTGCCGATGTGTTCCGATAATCTTATCCTGATATTTCTTTTGGTGCTTACTATATATTGGCTGATAATTTTGTTTTGGCTGTCCCCTATTGGAATTGAGTAAACACCCGCTTTCTGCAATATTGGTGTGTTTCCGTGACCAGAAGTTAATGTGTCCTCGATATTTCTTGTCTTTATACCAAAGCCCAAGCCAAATTTCTTGCATGCTTCTTTCAATATGCTATTAATTTCATGATTGTAAGATACTGATCCACAATATTTCATTTCTTCTTTATCAGTTGGTGTTCTGAAAAGATTATTTCTTGTCTTCTCTGTTATCCACTTTATGAGATTGTTTATTTATTCTGATGTCATATCCAAAAACAGAGGCCGTATTTCTGATCCAATTGAATTCTTTATTTAGCAGTCTGTTATTGGAGGTATGGGTTATCGCTCTATTGATATATGACATGAAAGCTGAATACTTATATGATATAGGATGGTTAGAATTAGCTGGAATAACGTTGGCAATATAGTTAGGTTTATGGTATATCTGGAAGTCAATTCTATTATTTTGGTTTTTGTGAAATAAAATATGTAAGTAAGGTAATGTATTATTCTGTTCTTTTCTATTCACGTTAATTGATGCATAATATGTGTTATTATGCCTGAAGGAAGACCTGTAATTCTTGTTCACTATGTTCCCAGATCATAAAGATGTCATCCACATATCTACAAAAACATGCTGGTTGTGGAATATTATTATTTTGCATCACAGATTTGTCAATCTTCTGTAAGATTACTTCAAAAAGCAAACCTGAAATAGGAGAGCCCATAGGAGCACCTGCAATTTGTTTGTATATTGTACCTTCAAAATCAAAATAATTGTTTTGGTCAATAACAATCAATGCTTATAATGTCCTCAATTTGTACTATTGGGATATTGTTTCTATGCAATTCTATTTCAATAAGATTTATAGCTTTGAGCGTGGGAGTATTTGGATATAATGATACAATATCTAAACTGGTAAGTATTGTTTGGCTATTGTTCTTCATACTATTATTTCTATTTTAAATTAGTTGAATTACTTCATCAGAGCTGTTAACAGAAAGTTCATACTGTTTGTAATAAGGTGCCAGATATCTATATAGTGCTCTCTCAAGGTTTATTGTTGGTGCTGTATTTTTTGCTACTATTAGTCTAAGAGGATTATCCGAAGATTTTGGGAATAGTTGTTCCTATTGGTGGGTATGCGTTCTTTTTAATTAAGTCTGGAAAGAAACTGGTTTTTAAAAAGAGCAAGTTGATGTTTTATTCTTTCAATTGGATTTTTCTGAATGACCTCAACCTTCAATTCTTGTATTGTCTTGATCATTTTTCTTCATAGTCTGTTTTATCCATTGTAATGAGTTGTTTAGTTTTGTCAGACATCATTATTTTTATTGCCAGATTTCGTTGTAAATCCATCAAAACTTGTCTTTCGTATTTTATTAAGTTTGGTTTTTCATTTACTTTTTCTTTCATGATTCTTGTTGCTGTTCTATTTATTTTGAAATGTATGGGATCTTGAGCTGTTCTAGGCAATGCAGTGATTATCTCTTCAATCTCTGGGATTAGTTGTTCTGTACTTAATGTCCTGTTTATAAGCATTCTTGCCTCTATTGAGTGCATTCATTTGTAGTTGGCTCAATTTCACTTGCGATAGATTTATATATGTATTTGGTACATCAGTTCATTATGTCTGTTTCTGGTTCTTTTCTATTAATGCACTTAGTTTTTGCCAATGGCGATTTTGATTTGCTTTCTTACTATTTTCAATATATATGTGTCATCATTGTCAACCATTGTCGATCCACTGCTGGACGAAGGTCTCCCCAAATTTCCTCCATATCGGTCTGTCTTGTGCCAGTCTCCTCCATGTCACTCCCACATACTTTCGAATTTCATCCACCCATCTCCTATGTGGTCTTTTTCTGGGTCTTTTCCTGTCCCTTGGATCCAATCTAAAATTTTGGCTGTCCATCGATGGTCTGTCCTTCTGGCAGTATGTCTAGCCCATTGCCATTTCAGGGATTTTACTCTGACCATGATGTCTTCCACTCTTGTCATTTTTCTGATCCACGAGTTCCTCTTCTTATCTCTCCTGGTTACACCAAGCATGCACCTCTGCATGCTACTTTGAGTTGTCTGCAGTCTTTGTATGTCTCTTTCAGTTAAGGTCCACGTCTCTGCACCATACGTAAGCACTGGAAGGATGTATTGATCAAACACTTTTCTTTTAAGGCATAATGGCATATTGCTCTTGAAAACTATGCTGTTTCTTCCGAAAGCTCTCCAGGCAAGTTTTGTACGCCGATTAATTTCTTCATCAATGTGACCCTCACTTGATATCTGCTGTCCAAGATAAACGTATGTCTGTTATCTCCAGCTTTTCTCCATCAAATCTATAAAGCTTCATTTCTTGTAAAAGCATTGAACATCACTTTTGTCTTCTGAAAGTTCATTTTTAATCCCACTTCTTTACTCTTGTCAGCAAGTTCCTGGATCATACTCTGTAGCTCTGATGGGGTAGTTGCAAAAATGACTGTCATCAGCAAAACGAAGGTGGGTTAGATAATCTCCATTAATTTTTATCCCTTTGTTTTCCCAGTTCAGTGACTGAAAGACATTTTCCAATATGGCATTAAAGAGCTTCGGAGATATGGTGTCACCTTGTCTCACTCCCTTTCCAATTTTCATGTGTGTTGTATTTTCAAACAGCCGAATCTTTGCTCTTGCATTTTCATAGATGTTATTAATAATATTGTATGCATCTTCAATACCGCAGGATTTCAGAGCCATTGTAACTGCTGATGATTTCACCGAATCAAAGGCTTTTTCATAATCGATAAAAGCCATGCACAATGGAAGTTCATATTCCCTCACTCTTTCAATTAGTTCTCTCAGTACGTGGATATGATCTATTGTGCTGTAGTCACTCCTGAATCCAGCTTGTTCTCTCGGTTGAGCCATGTCCAGTGTTACCTTCAAGCGGTGTGAAAGAACTTTAGTGAAGATTTTATAAACCACTAATAGGAGGCCGATAGGTTTATAGTTCCTGAGATCCTCAATGTCACCTTTTTTATGTAGCCGGATCATTATAGCGTTGTTCCAATCCTCAGGAATCTTCCCTTCATTAAGGCATCGAGTGAAAATTTGGGCGAGTACTGTTTCGATTTCTCCACTTGCTTCTTGTATGATGTCTACGGTAATTCCATCTTCTGGAGCTTTTCCCCGTTTCATGTTCTTGATTGCATATGCAATTTCTGCTGGGAGGACTGGAAGAACTCTGGTACCTTTCATGATGTCTGGAGTACATGTATCATCCCTTTCATATAATTTGGAGTAGAAATCTTTCACTCTTGTCAAAATTTCGCCTCTATTTCTTGTTACAGAACCATCTTCTTTTCTCAGTGCCATAATTTGTTTTCTTCCCTTACTGAGATGTCCCTTTGCTATCTTTAGGCTTTGGTTGTTTTCAATTGCTTTCCTCACTAGTTCACAGTTGAATTTCCTTACGTCTTCAGTGATACTTTTTTGTACTGTCTTGCATAGCTCTATATATTCCACTTTGAAAGTCACCTCTTCTTTAGTTGTCCCCATCTCTCTTCTTTTTTGCATCAGCATTTTGGTTTTTCCTGATAATTTGTTCACATGCAACTTGTTCTTAGACCCAGCTAATTTTGTTGCTGTTTCCATAAGAGCTTTGGTTACTTTTCTGTTAACTTCAGAAATATCCACTTCTTCCGATGTTAGGCCTTCTAAAGCAGAGAATCTGTTCTTTAGTTCCAACTTGAAGGTATTATGGTGTTTTTTAAGGTTGGTTATGTCAATACATCTTGTTTGTCTTATGAGCTTGCCACCTTCGAGTTTAGTGTTGAGGTGCATCTTACATCTCACCAATCTATGGTCACTACCTGTGTTGAACTTGTTTAGCACACTGCAATCTTCTATGATGAATTTTTTGTTACACATAATAAAATCAATTTCACTTGTCCCATTTGGATGTCTCCATGTCCATTTCCTGTGTGGCTTTTTCTCGAAAAAGGAGTTCAAGATGAAAAACCCTTCAGCCTCTGCAAACTCAACGAGAGTATTTCCACGCTGGTTTCTGTTGCTGTGACCGAATTTACCTACTGAAGTTTCATTCTGTTGCTGTTGCCCTTTTTTTGCATTGAAATCTCCCATAATTATCTTCAAGTGCTGCTTACGTTTATTATTTAGATGACGAATTTCCTCATAAAATTCTTCAATTTCTTCTTCAGGATGACTTGTGGTGGGTACATTAGTTTGAACAATCTGAGCCTGGTCTCTTCTCGAGAGTTGGATAGCGAGTCGTGCAACTCTGTCAGAGGAACTTTCAACTTCTACAACTTTATCCTTCAGTTTTTTGTTTATTATAAATCCAACACCACTAGTTCTGCCAGTATCTGTCCCACGATAGTAGAAGATATGTCCACTTTTCAGTTCAATGAGATCTTCTCCTTACCTCACTTAGCCGGACGATGTCCCACTTGATCCTTTGTAGTTCCTTTTCCAATTCCAGAAGCCTTGAATCAGAAGATAGGGAGCGTCCATTATATGTAGCCAAGGTCAGCATCAGATGGCAGCCTAGTCCGGTCCTCTGGGGATTCTTAGCACCCTCTGCCTTCATGTCGCACTGGCCGCTGCCTTGGCCAGGTACATTCCAGCTGCCGGAGACTGAGGGCCAAGATTTAAGTTGTGAAGTCATTTTGGAGGGGTTTGGCCATATCTTACCACGCTGGCCAAGCGGGTTGGTGAGTGTGGGATAGCATTTCCTCTAATCCCGATGGTATAGTTATACCGCTATTGGCGGTCGTCAGTGCCCCTTTAGTGGGAACAGGATGCACCACGAGAAGGCTGTGATGTTACGCATCACCTGACCTTACATCCCCATGTGTATATATCTGTATTATTGTTAATATAGTATCAGCGTCATCTTCGTGGTAATTCTTCCTGATATCACAGTATAAGTTGTACGCATGCCTTGATAACCGGTAGATTCTTTGTCTTTTTGTTCGTATTTCGCATTTTAGCCTTTTAACTTCGGCAGTACTTGGTATTTTCTTGTTTTTAATGTTGATAGCTGTAGTTTTGATTTTCATGTAATTTGGTATAATTTCGTTATCACGACATTGCTTCAGGAAGTCCAGATGGGCAACTTTTTTGAAGTTCTTGACGTAGTTGCGCATTATTATCTGATCCCATTTTGCATTGTACGTTATCGTGCTTCCCGCCGATGTTTTGGCGTTATATAATATCACTAGAAGGTAAAATTGATACTTCATGTATATCTTCCGTGTAAGGAAGTCACAAGATATACGTGGTTAAAATACATAGAGATTCAGTATCTTTTTTAGAATTGCTATTACGCATGTCAAAATACGGACATGTGATTATGGTGGTGCAGTTAATTATGACATTTATTATTGAAAAATAAAGACTAAAAGAAAGCAAGAGCAATTGCTCACATATATTTGTCCAGAGGTCGTTTTTGTTCGCATACCACCGTAGTTCAGCGGCTATGCATCGCAAAAAGTCCGATGGTGACTATAATATGGTGTTTAGAAATTCAAAGTAGTAGTCGACCCAAATAATCTTGCTATATATTGTATTGTAAGCTCAAAAGAATAATACAACTGAGAATGAAAACCCTCTAATGACCTATGCCACAGGCAGGTTAAAGTTCATTGTTAGCCTTTTAACCTGCCTGTGGCAATTACCTTCTTACAGGGTTTCATTCTCAGTTGTATTATTCTTTTTAGCTTAAGATACAATATATAGCAAGATTCTTTGGGTCGACTACTACTTTGACATTGCTAAACACCATATTATAGTCACCATCGGACTTTTTGCAATGCATAGCCGCTGAACACCTTAGACCAAACAACTTGCAGAACTACGGTGGTATGCGAACAAAAACGACCTCTGGACGAATATATGTGAGTAGTTGCTCTTGCTTTCTTTTAGTCTTTATTTTTCAATAATAAACGTCATAATTAACTGCACCACCATAATCACATGTCCGTATTTTGATGTGCGTAATAGCAATTCTAAAAAAGATAGTGAATCTCTATGTATTTTAACCATGTATATCTTGTGACTTCCTTATACGGAAGATATACATGAAGTATCAATTTTACCTTCTAGTGATATTATATAATGCCAAAACATTGGCGGGAAGCATGATAACGTACAATAAAGTCATAATTAACTGCACCACCATAATCACATGTCCGTATTTTAACGTGCGTAATAGCAATTCTAAAAGATACTGAATCTCTATGTATTATGAACATAGGAGCTTTTTTTTTTTTTTTGCAACTTATAAGTTTAAGCAGATCCAGGTTTGATTCTTTAGTCATCCAAAGAGTGGTGGAATTGTAAGGCCCGGTGCAAGCTTCGCTGACATTCTAATAATTTCCAGTAGATCTTTGTCCCTGGCCAGAGCTTGAACTTTCCGCATTATGCTATTTAAAGGATTCGTCGACTGCAGAATTGAGTCCGATTGATCAGCAAATTAAGTTTTTTAATATAATCAGACCTTGTTCATAATGGCAATCTGGTTCAACTTGTCGGTTAGGGTAATCAATAGTCATTGAGTAGGTTCTCTAAAACGTTCTTAATCTGCCTGTCACTTTCCTTAAAGTTCTTTGTTTCAACATTCCTCCTGTTAAAATTCAATACACTGCTTCTTAATTTTGATACCACTAAACATCTGGTCATATCACGATCTTCTGCTGGAACTTGGGAGATTATACTTTCTACCTCTGATATTAACTGCTTGATTTTAGGCTTCGATGGAGGGCAATATTTTGGCCCATGCTCCAAAACTTTCACTTGTTCATCCATCATAGTTACTGTTGATTTATTTATGAAGGGAACTCTGTAATTATTGGTCCGAATATGAGTTCATCGAAGAATCTCTAGCTTCTTATGATGCTTTTTATTCAGGCTCTTTCTCTCTTGAACTTAGAACACTTACTTTTCGGAGAAGTATATCAAAGAAAATGGGTAGGGCTATTATCTCTAACGCCTGGTGATGTCTGAAAGTTCTGGAATGCAATTTCATTACCAGGATTCTCTTTTCCCTCGCTATGTGCAATAGCGTTCTTTCGAGAAATTCTTATGTCGCTGGAACCAGTTGTCACTCAACGCTGAATAATAAACTGATTTAATATGCTATATGCGTTTCATTATTATTCATGTCTGGTGTATTTAAAATAAACATTAAGAATTATATTTATGTCCTTTGAGAATTGCAGCTAAAGTAACTTTTGTTTAGAAAAGAGTACTTTTTTTTTTTTTTTTTTTTGTTGATTGAATGTCTTAATTTCTTGAAGCTCAGAAAAGAAACTGCTTAAATGCTAAAATACAGTCCTTAAGGCTAAGTAGTAAATTTGTCTGAAGGTGGGTACTGGAGAAAATTATTAGTCACAATTTTTAGTAGTATCTAATACAAATTTAGGTCCAGTCGAGTACACCACCGTTTGGAGAAGATTGACTGTCTTAACTTGCAGAGGTCATTTGATTTCACTGTGCAGAAATCTCCTGGCTCAGAATGTAGATTTATTGCCAATGAAAAATTTTAAGCAAATTACCTTCTTGTGAAAGAAGTAAATTAACTTCCTTCATTTTATGAAGTTGTGTCAAAATTGAAATAAGTTTGAAAAAAATGAGATCTCATAAAACCTAATGTTAGTAAACAGCCTTTAGCAGTTAACTTGATACCATCTTGTTAAAAAGGAAAGTGTGCTGGTCAGAAAGGCCCCCCCCCATTAAATTTGTCTCATTATCTTCATCTCATTTTGTTTTTGGTTAAATGTGTTTTTTCCAAATACAGGAAAATAGCCTTTCAAAAAAACATATTTAAATGCTTTGGCACTCTGTATGTGTTGTGTCATAATTTCTGAACACAGTTCACATCCCCCGCAGCTGTGACTGGTTTTAGGATTTGATCTTGGGAGGGTTCATATTGCATACATAACCATTGTGTTCTGTTAATTATCATAATTGGCTATAGATCTAGTACACATGTAAAATAATTACTTTTTTTGTTATATTGTGTTAACACAGCAAACACACGTAACACAAAATACTATTTTTGTACTTTTCAGGTGGATGATTGTTCAGCAAAACACCTCTAAAATTAACATGAACAAAAATTCAATATTCTGCTTTTTTGCATAAACCGCCATTACAATGCATTTTATATTTTTCTTTGTGACACAAAAGTACTTGTAAGCACATGAGCCACCATTGAGGTTTCTTTTCTTTATTGTTTGTAAACAAACTCATTGTTCATATCTATCCTGAAAGGATTTTTTCTCACCACTAATTTTGCATTTTTTACTCATGATTAAAGATGCAGAAAATTTATTACAACATGAATGCACAAACATGAAAATTCACCAGACATAAACTGTGAGTACTAATAAAATCCAGTTTTAACCAAGTAAATAACTCACAACACACTAAAAATGTGTCATCTGGCTAATGTTTTCAGCCTTCAAAGTGACATTTGCGTGTATTCTTATCCCCGTCACTTTGGCTTGTAAAACTGATGCACATGACAGATGAGTTAGGCTCTTTCTGCATGAAGGCATGCTTTTGCCCACTGTTGTGTTTCTCTTAATGTTGGGAGATTGAGAAAGGCTTTCAGTTGCTGTCTCAAATAGCAATTTGGGAGCTTTTAAAGTTCCCGTGACTTTCTACAAAAAATGTCAGTGTTGCAGACTCTTTGTTCAGCAACTTAATCTGTTGTTGAATAAATTTCCTCTTTCAGATAATTCATTCTGGGCTGCACAAACTCGCATCGTTCACCATGCCATCTCTACTATAGGATGAGATTCAGTGTTTGAAACTGCAGTGATTATTTTCTTCATAAATTTTTTGTAGTGCATTATTTTCAGCAATCATATTTCGGTTTTCTGAATAAGGAAATGGAGAGAAGTAGATGGTACATTTTTAGTCTGTTATTCTCATTCCCTCTAAATGGCACAGAATGTGGTGAAACATAATTTGTAGCACTACTACACTGAAGTGCCAAAAGTCATGGAATAGCAGTGTATGCAGATTTTTAACTGATGCTACAGTCATAAAAAGGCTTTAATGCACACCATGATTTTTATCAGTTGCGAGGTGTAATCTCGTAAGTCAGGTTGAACAACCTCCAGTAGGATTATGGCAAGCTGACATGAATTATCGTAGTTTGAACGAGGCGTGGTAGCCAGACAAATGGGGGCATTAAATTTTCGAAGTTGTGTGAACATTCAATGTTCCTCGATCAACGGTTTCACGTGTACCAAGAATACCTCATGGAAAGCATTGCCACGCAAGGTGGACAGCGTAGTGACTGACTACGGGTTAAATGACCATGCATCTGACCAGGATTGTCCATGCTAACACACAAGTGACACTGCCTCAAATAACATCCACATTCAATGCAGGAAGTTCCAGAAACATCCATCAGGTCAATGCAGCATAATTTAGCACCCATGGGATGCGGGAGTAGAAGACCCACTAAATTGCCTTTTTTTAACACCACGACATTGGACACAGTACCTCACCTGGGCTCGTGAACATGGTAATTGTACCCTGGAAGACTGGCAACATGTGATGACATGGTCCGACGAGTCATGCTACGAGTTGTTACGAGCTCATGATATGGTTCGGATGTGGCGCAGACCTCATGAGGCCATAAACCCAAGCTGTCAACAAGGCACTGTGCAAGCTGGTGGTGGTTCCATACATGTGTGGGGGTGTCTTTACGTGGTACGGTTTGGGTCCTCGTAAGCACATGCAGACGTGCCAACTCAGGAGATTTGGTGGGAGACTCCGGATTTTCAGCCCTTCCTCCCATCTTTTGGATGAATGTCAAATTCTCCTGATTTTCACTAAGAATCAGTTAGAATGGTCAAAATTCTATCAACCACCACTGTGATTTCGAACTGCCTGTTAAATCTTTTTCTTTCTGCATCGATGTAAGGCGGCATTACAGTCATCAGTTTTGTACTTTCCCTCCCCTCCTATCTGCAAAAAGAAAGCCACCCCACGCAGTGCTCTAGGTGCTGGCTTCTGAAATTTGCTTTAAAAAAAATTCTCCCAGTCCAATTGTCATATGACACATTCAATACAGAGCTCACCCGCTCTGTCAATAGAATGCCGAGGAGGGTCAGTAATTGATAGACAGATGGGAGCTGCCCTGCCTTCTCCATGCAGTTGTCTTTCAAACCCTCGCCTCAACAGAGCTGTGTGCGCTCTAAGTGATGATAAACAGTTGACTTGCAGCGAATTCACTTAACCATAAAAGAGAGTGGTTACAATTGGCCTTGCCTTGTAACGAAAGGCGATGCTAGTACGATGCTTTTTGTTGTCTTCGCCTTCACGCACAACCTAAAGAAGAAACTAAAAACCGTTGGCTGCTATTTGATTCATAAAACTACAACATGCAGGCCATTTTATGTTTTCATTATCTTGCGGAATCAAAGTCCCTGAAAACAAATTTCAGGGGGAAGGGGGTCGCACTTTTTTTTCTTTTTTCTTCAGAACTTTTACCGGACCAATAATACTACTACTGGGAAATTGTTCCTACTTCTGGAAAATGTCTATAAATAAAATAGCGCTCGTGTTACTTTGAGCTATAAAAATCTCCCGATTTTCATATTTTGAAGGTTGGCACATCTGCACATGATTAACCAGTAATTGCTTGGTTGCTCTGCTGAGTGAACATTTGCAGCCAGCCCTTCATGTACACCAACAACGATGGGATTTTCCAGGTGGACAATGCACCATGTCATCAGGCCCAAGTTTTCCAAAATTGTTTCGAGGAGTATTCTGAACAGTTCTAACGAATGGTGTGGCCACCGCATTCGCCCGACGTGAACCCCATTAGAGCACTTGTGGGACATGGTGGAAAGGTCCATTCGCACCAAAGATCCTGCACCTACAAATACCAGGGAACTGTGGGCTAGAGGTCTGCACAGGCCCGTGGACCGTGTCTGGCCTTCAATATTTAATGGAAAACAGACACGAGCAGAGTTTTTTTTTTAATGAGCAAAACAGTCGCTGTACTGTGCCTTTCTCATTTGGAAAACTCGCAGGTTCCGCGCTGATGGAAGCAATAGAAGTTTTACGACATCCTCCCCTCCTACAAAACAATTGAAGTGGGTCAGCTCCTTTAGTTTTTCATTGTGAAAGTGGTCCTTCTCTCTCTCTCTCTCTCTCTCTCTCTCTCTCTCTCATGCTTCAGGGCAGGCTATTAACTGCAGCATTTCTAAACAGAGCCACCTGCTCGCAGACGATCTTTTTTATTGTTCGCTCGGCGGCACATTCTCTAGATGTGTGAAAAGCTTTTAAGTTGTCTTAAATGAGCTCGGAGAAACTTCTGTGTATAAATCTTTGCCGTATTTTCCCCATTTGTACTCTCGGGCAGCTGTTTTCAAAACTTCTGTGACACTGGTTAGCTGGGCAGTCTGTCGTTGTTTTCCCTTAGTATATGCTCAGTTCAGTGTTGCTGATAAGTACTCTTCCATACTTATTATGGGGTTTAAGAAAGCAAAAGATTTGCGCAAAAAAAAATCACTTCCAGAGAATATGTGCTTATAGATAATGTAAAGGGGAAAAGCGATATTTGGAAATATTTTAAATTACTGTCCCGTTCTGAAACTAGTCTGCCGGAAAATGTTGTGCAGTGTGCAAAATGCAAAAATGTTTTGAGTTACGATAGTACAAAATCTGGAACATTGCATCTTAAGCAGCACAAATGGGCCCCCCCCACACACGAGAGACATTGGGTTCCAGTGATATATACCAGTAGAGATAGGTGTAGTTTATAAAGACATAAAATCTTCTCCCAGTAGAATGAGGACTCATAATTCTGGTTATTTCACATTAACCCCCCCCTCAATCCCTAAGATATTTCTGGGTCTGGCGGTAGGGAATGCTAATTTGAAAACCCAGAAAATTTGGAGTATACATGCCCCCCCTCGGTCCTCGGGCGTCACATGACTTATACAGAGTCTCAGAAATATTCTGAATTAACGTTTCTTGTAATAGAATACCTGTAGCAATTAAGAAAACGAAAACTCTTCAGTAGTCGAATGACTGAGTGCACCAAATGTCAAATTCATGTTTTGGTAATTCGTGTTTTGGTAATTGTTGAAATTTTACAGGTCAGCCCGGGCCTTGGAAACTGGAGAAATATACGGGCCGGGCTGGGCTTTAATTAAAAAACATGAAACGAGCCTGGCCTTGGACAATGCAGGCTTGGGTCGGGCCGGGCTTTCCAAATTAAGGCCCGTGCGGACCTCTACTGTAGGCTGCTGTTCAGAAAGTCTTCTGGTCAGTTGTGGAATCAATGCCACATCAAGTTGCTGCCCTTCGTCTGGATAGAGGAGATCCTATATGATACTAAGTAGGTACCCCATGACTTTTGGTTCTTCAGTGTATATTTGCTTCTATTTTTGATATACCTATTCATGCAGGCCAAGGTAATACATCTGTGTGCAAATGCAGAAGCATTTAGCTTTCTGCCTGTAGATATTTTACTTGTAGTTTATTTACTTATAACTGAGTACTAGCCATGACTTCTCATTGGAGTCATAGACTATTATTATTGCTCTGTTTCTATGATCTTCCAGAATTTGCAAATACAGCTGTATTACTGAAGCAACCAGCAGAAAACCATTGGTGGTGCATTTGCTTATCTTAGTACTGCAAATTCCGAGCATTTGCAATCAACCACTGAGGTCACCTGATGGCAGTGTTAGCATATGGGGATAGACATTCAGAGAGCACAGGTTGGGTCGTGATCTTTCAGTTTCTTTGGCCATTCTTGCTTATTTCATTTTTTTATCCCAATGGATCAGAATACTTCCTGGACAGATGTATACATCCATGACTCCTGCACTGTATATGATGGGTTTGAGGAGGAACCAAGGACTTGAACACATTCCATACTCCTTCTACTTTTTCCATTTATTCCTAGGCTAGGACATTTTGGGAGTGTCTAAAAGATGTTGGAACAAATCATTGCTGTTGACTGTGATAGGCCAGCTGTAAGATACTTTTCTGGATACATGAATCTTTGTGCTATCCCACAGGTTGCAGTTGATAGTCATAGTGCATGTAAATTGTTATCCTAGTAAAAGATGGTCCTGTTCAGCATGGATGTTACGTTTTTATCAGGCTGTGTAGTTAGAACATGCAAAGCACGCAATACACTACACTGCCTAAGTTAGATTTTTACTTTAGCATAAACATGTGTTTATGACAGTACTAAAATACCACTTTAAATTTTGCTGTTAACCTGACCAAGACACCCATGCACATCACGATGTTGCTACTCTTTGTTCTGAAACACGTGTACATACATTTGCACTTATAATATTTTCTTAATGGTATTCGTTATTTGATTTTTACGTACAGTAGAATACAGTTTTAGGTACTGAGAATTTGTACAATTTTTTAATGATATTGACAGTTTAAATTATTATTTGTAATGTGCATTTATGTGCATATGTATCATTCAGAAAGTAGTTTTTATTTATGAAAATTGCATTTCCAGATTACCAAGTTGCAAGACAGAATAGATAGATTTGGAAAGAAGAAAGCAGATGTGGAGTCCGCCGTAAAAGTGGTGCAATTAAAAATGAACAGCATACTAAGCAAACCTAACACGAGCTGCAGTGATTTCATAGTAGCAGCAATTTTGTCAGACCGCAATGCCCAGCTTGCGACAAGAGAGAGAGGTTATGGTGCATCATATGCAACAGTAAAAGGAAGTAATGTACGGTTTTCAACAGGGGATGAGCCAGTCCAAAATGCACAGCAATCGGCAGGGAAAAGGCCAGTTCATGAAGCACAGCAATCTGCAGGGAAAAGGCCAGTTCATGAAGCACAGCAATCGGCAGGGAAAAGGCCAGTTCATGAAGCACAGCAATCGGCAGGGAAAAGGCCAGTTCATGAAGCACAGCAATCGGCAGGGAAAAGGCCAGTTCATGAAGCACAGCAATCGGCAGGGAAAAGGCCAGTTCATGAAGCACAGCAATCGGCAGGGAAAAGGCCATTTCACGAAGCACAGCAATCGGCAGGGAAAAGGTCATTTCATGAAGCACAGCAATCGGCAGGGAAAAGGCCATTTCATGAAGCACAGCAATCGGCAGGGAAAAGGCCAGTTCATGAAGCACAGCAATCAGCAGGGAAAAGGCCAGTTCATGAAGCACAGCAATCGGCAGGGAAAAGGCCAGTTCATGAAGCACAGCAATCGGCAGGGAAAAGGCCAGTTCATGAAGCACAGCATTCAGCAGGGAAAAGGCTAGTTCATGAAGCACAGCAATCGGCAGGGAAAAGGCCAGTTCATGAAGCACAGCAATCGGCAGGGAAAAGGCCATTTCATGAAGCACAGCAATCGGCAGGGAAAAGGTCATTTCATGAAGCACAGCAATCGGCAGGGAAAAGGCCATTTCATGAAGCACAGCAATCGGCAGGGAAAAGGCCAGTTCATGAAGCACAGCAATCGGCAGGGAAAAGGCCAGTTCATGAAGCACAGCAATCGGCAGGGAAAAGGCTAGTTCATGAAGCACAGCATTCAGCAGGGAAAAGGCTAGTTCATGAAGCACAGCATTCAGCAGGGAAAGAACTAAAGCTCAAAGCACAGGACCCTATGTTGCTCTTAGAACAAAGTGCATCATCATCCATTCAGGGCGTTCGAGACCCAAGACTTAAACTTCCCCACTGCAAGGAGTTTTCACTTCTCAAAAGAGCTAAATTAGTAGCAGTTACTACCGAAGCAATTGAAAAGCCCCAAGATCCAAGGAAACACATGTCACCAAAGAAAAAATCGCCTCTTCTAGGAGTCAGACCACTACAGGAGATAAAGCTGCAACAGCCACATCATCAAAAAACGAATCTGCCTGCTCAAAAGTTATATTCCGTTGCCCAGAAAAGTGAAGAAAGGTCTGACATTCGCACATCTGAAGAGCTGAATGCTCTGTCTCTAGTACCGCAACAAGAACTGCGACATAATGAAGACTTGCTTGTTGAAGATTGTCCTCTTCATGTGACCGTGAGTGATGCAGAAGAAACTAAGTTGGGTAATACAGCTGAAGTTCAGTCTCCAAAATCAACTAAATGTTTGCAACCAATGGAAGAAGATGATGATGATGATGTGCAAGTTGTAGCTATTGTTGTAAAAGATAACTTTATTTTGCAGAAGTTAATGCATTAAAAGGGGAACTGTTTTAAAAGTCCAGCCTGTGTTTGTTAAACAAGAGGATGCCAGTCAGCCAGTTTAAGAACAAAAAATTTATCAGGGACGAGTAAAAATATTGCTGACCTAACAATTTTCAGAATTGCACTGTACTACATCAGAAAAAATGCAACAAAAACATTATTTTTACATGAAATCTATGGTCACAGACATGACACTGAATGGAAATACCTCAAAAATTGCTCTCTTTCATGAGCCACTAGGAAATACAAAATGGCTGTAGCATTCAGTTTGTTGATGCAACTTAAATGGTAGACTCATGCTGCCATCTAGTGATTGCAATTGAAAGCTGATACAGTTATAGTATGGTAACAGACCTGACAAAAAATCCTGGACATTGTAAAAATATCTAAATTATAATTATTTTTCCAAAATTTATACCAAACTTCCTCTGGTAGTAATATTTAAAACCTATAATAATTATATAGCATTTAAATTATTCGGTTTGGTAGTTTTAAGTGAAGAAAGTAAGTTATTTCAGAATTTAAATTTTGGACACCAGTTTTTCCATGTTCTTTTTAAGCCATTTTGGTTCTTAATTTTTTTATTGGTAATTCAGTTGATTTATCTGTCTTTAGTAATTACTATAATCAATTTGAAAAAAAGAAGTCTCATAAATGCCTTCAATTAATTACAAAAAAAAAAAAAAAAAAAGAAAATTGTGTTTTTGTCACAGCAAATGGCAACACATTTTTAAAATGTGCAAAAAATATATTGAACTTACAGCATAAAAAATGTTTCTTAAATAATTTTCATACATTTTGGAAATTCTATCCTAACACCCAAATGTAAGAAAATAAAGTTCAAATTTTTGAAGCAAAAATTACATGAGTACTAGAATTGCAGTTGGACCTCCATATATTATTAAAGTTGGTGGTTCCATAAAAGAGATATATAGAAACAATCTTTTTTAAGTATATGTATTGTGTAATATATTGTATTTAGGAGCACATTTCCAAAGCAATGCACTATTTCTTATGATTAATTTTAGAGTTAATATGAATCACATTGTGTGCATTGTACAAGTCATGTTCATATTGATAATTAAAAACATGTTCAACATACCCTGAAAAAACATGTATTCATGTAATATATGCATTCACATTTGTGTAAAAAATCTTTCTAATTACTTGCTGCACAATAAATTTTGATGATTGATCATAAAGTGTTCACACTTATTATGCTTGTGGAATACATCATCAGACACTTTTTCGGCAAATTAAAGACCACAATGTATTGTATTAAATGTGCCAAACATTTCTTTTTTAGAAGGCTTAACAGGTTCTGCATCATTCTTTTCAGCCTCTTCGATGTCAGTCTGTTCTGTCTGAAGTGAGCTTAACTATGTCGTTTGTAGGGCATTCTGAAATGATGAAGTCTTTGTTGATGTCATCAAGGAAAATTCCTTCCCATTGTCCTTCCAACATAAATTCCTCCATAAGTCCTTCCAACATTGCTCGACTTGTTCAGCACATTTTCTTTGACTTTGAAGTGATTCCATGAAGCCCAGCTTTTGCAAAGCAATTTTTTACTGTCAGTTCTAAAACATCGTTTTGCCACACCTTAGCTAGTTCATCTATACAAATCCTCAGATCAATCAACTTATCGTAGATTGCTTATTTTCTAAGGCCCAGATAAGTCTTCTGAGAATGCATTTCTAATAATGAATTTTCAGATTTTTCGCAACTCTCTGGTTCATTGGCTGAACTTTTGAAGTTGTGTTTAGTGGAGAGAAATCAGATTCACATTTGATAGCTTTGATGCTACATTAGGATGGGTCAATTGTCTACAAAGAGAACAATTTTTCTTTTTCTGCCTAATCATTTTTTTTATTGAAATTGAAAATCCACTCAAAAATATCACTTGTCATCCATGCCTTTCTATTATACTGGTATAGAACTTCTAAAGAATTCTCACCTATGAAACATCTAGGTTATTCACTTTTTTCCTATCACTAATAATCTGTTTTTCTTTGTCATTCATATTAGCACCCACCAGAACTGTTATTCACTCTTTGCTGTTTTTAATTCATGTGCATAACTACAAACAGTAATCATTAAGCTTACCCTTTGAGGTTCATTCTTGCACATTGGTTTCTGGGTGTTCCAGCAGGGCAAGTTATTCTCATCCACTGTTTTGCACTTTATGTATTTAAATGAGCACATCTAGGCATACGAAGCTACTTTGCACCGACATGTCAAATTCTGTCAAAATCGGAAGGAACTATGGGTACAAGATTCCCACTAATACAGAAACTTAAACATTGCATGTACTTTTTAGCACTTTCAAATGTTGAAGTAGAAAGAATATTTTCTGAAGTTAAACTAGTACTGACTGATAACAATATCATACATGAGATTCTTCTGCGGATTCGCGGAATTCCGCTTTTTTGTAATCGTTTAGGTCATTCTCGAGATTGATGCAGAACTAAAGAGAAATTTTTGGGGAGTAGGGAGGGGTGGTCATTTTCCATCTGGGGGTGCAATTCCGTCCTTGCAAGACTTTCGAAAACAGAAGTTAGGCAGAGCGAAGATTTCTCCTGTAATTGTATTATTTTCCTCTCAATGTTCCTTCTGCCCAGTGTTTTTCATAAATACCTTTTAATTCCACAAATACTGTATTTCAGTTTAAAAATGGATAAACATTTTTTCTGAAAACAGAAGTCGGTCAAACCAAGATTTCTCCTGTAATCGTATTTTTTTCTTCCCGCAATGTTCTAGCTACCCCATGTTGTTAAATGTTACTTCCCCCCCTCCACAAATGTTTGCACTCAAGCTTGATAAGACGGGAAATTTTCTAAAAATGGAAGAGATGAGCCTAAAAATTTGTTAGAATTGATGCATGATAAAAAATATCCGTATTCAGAAAGTTGCACCATTTTTCTAAAGTAGTGGAATCTTTAATATCATGCATTCGTTAGGTTGAAAGTTCTTTCAGCATGATGGATAAATTGTCATCTGAAGGAATAAAGGGGGGGGGTGGAAGAAAAGTCATGAAGAAATGGGAAGAGAATATCAACAGAAAGAAAAACTAAGCAAAGATTGTTGTGCAGCTGCCGACTAAGCAAGAGACAGATATGGTGGAACTTGCTTAGAAGAGAGCAACACGAGGAAAATTGAGTCGATGTTTTAGCAAGTATTAATGTCTTTTAAAACAATTTTATTTTGTTTTTAATTCAGTAATTTTATATTGTGAATACAGTGGTGCACTCTAAATAGTTACATGAATAAATTAGAGTGAACAATTCCATCTTGCCCGTGCTGTGCTATACTCATATTTACCCCACTTTCTCATCTCATGTTCCGATTTTTCACCTGACTAAAAAGTTCAGCTTTTTTGTTCCTTGGTTGTTCTCATGTGTGCATATACTGTATATAATATTTTAATATCCACAGTGAATTACTGTTGACCTTTCCGGTGAATTGATGCTGCTTATACAGTCTTGTTTTTGTAAGATCAACGTATACTGTAATGCTCTTTGAAAGTGTAAACTGTCCTTTTTTCCATAACAAGCACCCTTCCTTCTTTTAGTCCTAGGATTAACCCCGTTGAACAGCAGTGTAACTTTTTATACTGCTGTTGCCAAAACAATCTCCCTAAACAAAACAATTTATATGTTAGTCTCTGTAAAAATGGCTGATATGTACTAATTTTATTTTGAATTCAAAGGAAATCAACACTCAGCAGAATCTTACAACATATGAGAGTGATGTTTCTCCCATTTTTTTTGCATATAGAGGGCCTTTGAAAATTGGACCTGGTACTTCAAAGATTTTCTATCTTTTAATTTGAAAATAGTTGATTTGAATTTACATAGTATATCTAATGCACACAATTTTCTTTATCATACATAGAAAATTAATGGGCTGTAATTTATTTGTCCTTTATCCATACTGTTTTGCAACAGGAATCTCTTTCATTTGTCAGTAGTGGTGTGGGTGTCAGGGCCATAGTAGGACCCAGACTGCGGGCGGTGGTAAGTTTTACGCAACAAACTAACCTTTTCCACGAATACAGACGCAAGTTGTTCTTTATTATTTTTTTGTTCCCTTTGTTAATTTACTTCACCAGCAAATAATTTTTCTTTCTACTCAAGAAAGTAAAAACAATAAAAATAAAATACACAAACCTCGGCGCAAGTCAATATTTGTCACCTTTTTTTAAATTTGTCACTTTTTGTTACCTTTTTAAAATTTTGCTCACCTTTTTCTTAAGTGTGCCCGTATTTTTTTCAATTTAGCTACGGTTTTGCGTTGTTTTTTTATATCTAGGGGATTTTTTGTCAGATGGAAAAAATAAATCCTGAAACAAAAATAAATTGTTTTGTTAAACACCCATCCCTGTCGAACACAAGTTGTAAACGTGACTCACCGCAGCAGCAAGAGCGAGCTTTCGTCAAGAGCAGAGCTCCGGCAAGATGCAGTGACGCACACACTGCACCTCTCTCCCCGTAACCCCGCCCACAGCAGCCAGCAGGTTCTTTCAAGGATTTTTTCAAGTGGGATAAAAATGACAAGTTTATCTCGTGGATTTTTCATGAAAATCTCTGAAATTTTGATCAACGCCATAAATCACTAATAGAAATGAGACAATTACGCGTAAATCAATTAACTTTTTAAACGGGCCATAATTTTTTTTTATTTGCTTTTTATCATGTGGCTGGCATGACCAGAATTCGTAATCGGAATTTTACGGCTAATTTAAAAACGTTTTTGCCAATTCACTTGAAATTTTTAAGATCATCTCCTAGCCAGTTATAGTATATGTACAAATTTCAGCCAGTTACGTGAAGAATTAGGAAAAAAATAGTTTTCTTAATTTTTTTTAGCACATTTTTTGTAAAAAAAGATCGTGCTTATGTTTTCGGTTTGTCCGTCCGTCTGTAGACACGATATCTCTGCAACTATTAGTCTGATTTGGAAAATTCCTTTTGCATTGGGAAGCTTGAAATATATGAATGATCGTTCTTTTCGGTTTTATTTTTTTACGATGTACGATTTCACCGCTTAGAGGGCAGGGCGTAAATGCAGATGATGTGGAATTCAAAAATACATTTCATTCCACATATTTGCTTCTAAACATCCGATTGAAAAAATTCTTTCATCTTTCGATTCCATTTATGTCAAAGAGTATTTTAGGAATAGTTGCTTTTTCAAATTATGTATAGATTTTCCGCCAGGGGCGTAAAAGTAAATTACGTTTTTCCCGATATCTCTTCTTCTACAACTCCAATTTGAAAAATGTTTTCTTTAGCGGATACAGGTCCTGATGAAAAGTCTTTTGCATATAATTTCTAATTTTTGGTAAATATTACTTTGGCCACCAGGGGGCGTAAGTGTTAATTTTTGCTTCTGATGTATTTGCCATAAAATCTGAGCTTCTAAATTCACTATTGAAAAAATTCTTTCGTGGACTGATGCCACTTATGTCGATAAACCTTTTCAGGGTATTTTCTTCTTAAAATATTCCATGGTTTCTCCGCCAGGGGGCGTAGATGTATCTTATTTTTGTCAATATCTCAGCTTCTAATGGTCCGATTTGAAAAATTCTTTATTAGTTTCCGGTGTGACATGTTTTTCATATAATTTCAAAATTTTCAAGTAATTCATAGACTTTTCCCTAGGGGTCATAAAGGTAAATTGTGTTTCCCCTATCTAAATCTCAGATTTGAAAAATTCTTTCTGCACCGGATGCAGCTCCTGATGGGAAATCGTTTGCACATAATTTCTAATTTTTGTAAAAAATGATTTGGCCACCAGGTAAACGTAAGTCTTAATTTCCGCTTCTGATGTATTTGCAGCAAAATATGAGCTTTTAAAATCTCGATTAGAAAAAAAAAAAAAGTAGTTTGTTGACCGATACTACTCGTGTCGACAAACCTTTTAGAAACATTTTCTTCTTGAAATAATGCATGGTTTCTATGCCAGGGCGTAGATATATATCTTCTCTTTGTCAATATCTCTACTTCTAAAAGTCAGATTTGAAAAATTCCTTCTTTGTTGGATAGTGTTTCCGATGTGAAATGTTTTTCCTATAAATTCAAAATTTTCAAGTAAATCATAGACTTTCCGCTGGGCGCACAAAGGTAAATTGCGTTTTCTGCTCCTAAAACTCCGATTTGAAAAATTCTTTCTGTATCACATACAAGACGTGATGGAAAATACTTTTCACATAATTTCTAATGTTTGGTAAAGAATGGTTTGGCCACCATGGTATTAATTTCTGCTTCTGAAGTATTTGTAGCAAAATCTGGGCTTCTGAAAACTCAACTAAATTTTTTTTCTTGGACCGATACTGCTCATATGGATAAACCTTTTGAGAATACTTTCTTCCTAAAATAATGCATGGTTTTCCCACCAGGGGACGTAAAGTCATATATTATTTTTGTCAATAACTCTGTTTCTAAGAGTTCGTAAGCTCATGATTCTGTTTACAGCAATATCTGACGGATTAAGCACCCGATTGAAAAACTTCTTTCTTCCGTCAGATACTATTGTTTTCCATACCGGTTCCATTGACTTTGAATAGCTTTGATAAATTTAATTTGCGTCAGAACCGATTCAAGAGACTTGCTTATTACCCCGAAAATTTGGTGTTATCTTTCTTGTTAAACATTACATTCATTCTTTATTATTAGTCTCTCATTATATGTATAAACCTATGGTAGTTTGTATATGTAATCATTTCTAGAGCATATTATTTTGCTAGTGCAGTATATAAATCGTCAAATGACATCATGCTGATAAAATAAACTACTGTTTGTGAAAATTGCAACACCATGAAGGAATGATGGTAATCACATGAAACTTACAGGATATGCAGAGCAGGGTAGGACATGCAAATGATTAGAAATGCAGAGTCATTGCACATGTCTTGGCCTAGTAAGCGCCAATCGCCACCTGGACAGTCGAGTGAGGGATATAAAGAGAGGGCTGTTTAGGATGCACACCAGCAAGTTGTGAAAGTGTGTCCAGGATTCAATAATGCCTTGGCGACGACTAAGGGCGCAATATCACCATACGACAATCATTCGTCCCTGTTCAAACTGTCGTATGGTGGGCAATATCAGCATACGACAGTTTGAACAGGGACGAATGATTGGTCTGCATGAAGGTGCATTTTCGTACCGTGGCATTGCGGCTCGGACGAGACATAACGCCATGATAGTGATGTGCGTGTGGCGGCAGTGGACTGAGGAGAACCAGGTGCATCGACAATCCGTCAGTGGACTGAGAAATGTGACGACACCACATCCGTACGGCAGTGGCGAAGCGTTCCGCATATTCGCTAGTGTTAGCACAACAGTGGAGCACTGAAACAGGTGTGGCATTGTCTGCCTCCACAGTTCGACGCGTCTGTTGCACAGAGGACTGGTTGCATGCATCCCTTTGTGGCAGATATCTTTGACCCTGAACCACGGACGTCTCAGACTGCAATGGGGTTTTCAATGCAGGTGCTAATTGACATGTCGTGTTTTCGGATGAGTCCCGATTCAGCTTGAACTACCATGATGGCCTCATACGCATTGGACGGTATTGTGGTGAGCACCTTCTTTCAGCATGCATTGTTGAGTGTCATACAGGCCGAACGCCAAGTGTGATGGTGTGGGGTGCCGTTGGGTAACATTTACGATCTCTGCTGCTGTGACTTAAGGGCAATATCACCAGCGACCACTAAATCAGTGAAGTTGTACAGGCAGAAGTCATACCCTTCCTTCGTAGAACTCCAGGCGCTATATTCCAGCAGGACAATGCCTGACCTCATGTTGCCAGGAATGTTCAAGTTCTCTTCGCAGCACAGCAGATACCGCTTCTTCCCTGGCCTGCACGTTCACCAGACATGTCGCCTATTTAACATGTCTGGGATATGGTCACTTGGCAACTGGCCCTTCAAAGTCCTCCAATGGTCAGTACCAGTTATCTGTGGCCGCATATACACGCTGCCTGGCAAGCAATTACCCAAGACACCATCCAACGCCTTTTCGATCCAATGCCAACTCATCTCGAAGCTCTTATTGCAGCTCGCAGAGGCTTCACAAGATACTGATTTTTGCAGGTAAAAATTGTATTTTTCCGAAAATTAAATCACTTGTGTACAGTCATATCAGTAATGTTTGGTATAAATTTCATTCGAATCGCATGGTTCCTCCTCCTTGGTGTTGCAGTGTATAAAAAAATATTGAAAGGAATCACTTCTTGCCCATCCAATATATTGGGTTATTTTTTTACAACAGATAATCACATTGAATAACATATGTTCTATCACAAAATATAAAGTGAATTGTTCACTGTTGAGCAAAGAATAAGGTAAATCCGTTCAAAGTGCAAATTATATGTTCTGTCCATATACTGTGTGTGTGCATTCTATCGTTTTAAATGGTTTAGTCTGGTTTTCAATTATTTGAGCAGTCACTATTTAGTCACTACAAAAAAAAAAAAAGTCACTTTTCTCGTTACTTTTTACAATGAAGTCTGCTGAGGTCTGAATACAAATATAAAAAAAATGAGGGGCTGAAAGGAAATTGAACTGTCTTGAAATATATTTTAAAAAATTGCATTTTCTGAATTTATTTCATTGTGGTTGAGTTGCAGGTTTCTTATATCCAATAAAGAACCTGCAACTCAACCACAATGAAATAACTGCTCAAAATAATTGGGGAAGCACGTGACTTTGGCGACATTATGTAAGCCAATCGTAAGATACCTTGCAGAAATGGGCAAAACATGAATGTGACATAGACAACCAAATCATGCACATCCTTAAGCATATTAGTGCATGTGACATCAGGATGCATAAATCAGATAGGGATACAAATGAAAGTTTTATGGGAGGTCCTTTATTCTGGCGCATTTATCGTGACATTTAGTTTCTTGAAGTCTGGTTTCAACAATTTCACAGCAGCATGATATACCAGAATCAATGGTGCGAAGAACTATTGACAGGTTGGAAAGTAGGTCGGACACAGTAAATCCATTGGAGTGTACGAAGTGTCATTTTCCGACTATGAACACAGTTCTAGAATATGGGAAGTATTCGATGAAGGCAAGGTCAAGCCTGTCCAAATACTGTATTGCTGCAAATGTGAGTTAATAGCTGTTCCGATATTGCTGCAAATGGGGGTTAGCAAGCGTGCTGATATTGCTGCAAATGTGGGGTTACTGTGAACTTTACCTCCTCCAGTGGCAAAATTCTTCATTAAGAAAAATTGGAAAATATGTGCAAACTATTCTTTACAAGTAACGCTGTCAGACGTAAAAAAGAATTTCACAAATCGTACTGGCCACACCGGTGGCGCAGTGGTCTAAGCGATGGCCTCTGATCATTCGTCCGAAAGGGGTCCGGGTTTGAATCCCGTGAGGCATGGATGTTGTTTGTCTTACAGCACTGGCTCTCTCCCTTCCCTGGAACCAGTGACCCTAAATTAGGGACAGGCGACTGCTTATAGCCCATTGAGTTGCTCACGGTGGTCGTTAAACCTCCAATAAAAAAAAAAAAAAAAACTTACTGTTTAGAACTGCCACCGAGAAAAATATGATATACATCAAGTTACACCTGGTGGAAAAAGTGCATTATTATGATCAGAAATGTTTTTTTATTCAAGTTTTTAGGAGCACAGTTCTGCTGCAAATATATCAGAAAAAGAAATAGACAGTTATGCATTCCAGCACAAAACTATTTATTGCAAAAAAATTGAAATTATATGCAAAACATTCCTCCCCATGAATTCTATCTGACACAAAAATAATTTTTAAATCAGACTTTGAGAAGCATGAATATTGGCAAAACTGCAATACTTGAAGAAACCATGCAAAATGGTCTTGTTCTGGCAAAGGAAAATATTTTTTGCATCTGATTTTTAGAAGCAGTTATATAAAATAAAACATATTTGAATTCTGTAGCTTTTGCATTTGCATCCTGTAGTGGCAAAGTTATGTAACAGAAAAAGGCGCAGTGGCAAGGATTATTTTCCTTAAAATTCCTGCTTCCAAAATAATACGTGCAGGGATATGGTATCCACAGACTATAACGGGCACAGTGATAACATAAGCACATCCTTTTTTTTTCTTTTTTTTTCTACAGACATGCTAATGAAGAATGTACATAAATGTGTCACTGTTACTTCTTTCCGATGTTGAACTTTTTCTATCTGCATTTTATAAGTGAACTTTGCGATTCATTTGCAAACATAAGTAAAATGTTCACAAAACAATTCAGACAGTAGGACCCCACTTGAAACCAATTTTTGGAATCTTACTTTTAGAAGAAATGGAGACTGGCAGATATACAGGAAAGCCTATTTGTGGAGCCTCACAATGCTGAAAGGCTGTAAAATAATGCCTTTTCTTTTCTTTTCTTTTCTTTTTTTTTATTTGCTTTAAGAAAAAAAAATTGCTGGATGAAGGATAAATTTGCTGATCTGAGTTTTGTGACTATGATTCCATCTGAACTTTTGAAGTATGTCACTTCAAATATTAATTCGCTGACTAAAAATCATTCTGAGATTTATATTACTTAATACTGTATTGCAACTGAGCTCAGGGATTGGCATTGTTTGTGGACAATTTGCTTAGAATGAAATGAAAAGTTTGGTATTTAATTTTCTTTTCTTCATTCAGTCCAATTTAAAGACACAATCATAAGACAATATATGAGTAAAATGCCATTGGAAAAGCTGGCTTTGCAAGACACGCTATTTGATTTAATCTATGTTGGGCTCTTTGGAGGAACTGTCGGTGGAATAGAATCTGATGATACAGGATAGTAAAATTCCTGTCGTGTACATGAAGGCAGTGGTGCAGTCCTGAAAAAAATAAGTGGCCTGGTGCTCCAAAGCCCCCTCCCCAGGTTTTTAGCAACTCCAGCAGGCATGTGGAGGAAGGCCACAAACCTTTGAAATCGAATATGTATATACACACACGTGCAACAATGAGCCATTACAATTATGACCACCTATCTAATCAGCTGTAGGACCCATTTTAACCTGCGAAACAGCTGCCACATTTGCTAGGCATCTGTTTGATGAGCTGGCGAAAGGTATCTGGTGCCATGTCAACTCAAAAAGTTCACTGTCTGTGCAGAAAGGGGTTATTAAGCTGCTGTTTAAAAATAAGTAGCAGAAATTATCCAGAGGGCTGGAGACCTATATCTAGTCTAAATATGGATTATAAGATATTTGCAAAACCTCTCGTGAGTGGACTTTGGGAATTATCTATTTAAAATTCTCAATGAGAGTCAGGCGTGCGGGGTAAAGGATTGCAACATAATAGCTTTGAAGTATATTATTAAATATCTAAAGAAAAAAGGCATAAAAGCTGCCAACATTTCTCTGGATTAAAAATATAAAAAAAAAAAGCCTTTATATGATAAATCAAAAGTTCTTGATGGATGTTTTAAGAAACTACAACATTCATAATAAAATTATAAAAATCCTAAATGATACTTGTGCAAATTCCACTAGCAAAATCATGCTTTAAGGAAAACTTAGCAGAAATATAAATATGAGAAGAGGCATCAGACTTGTATACCTTGTGTATTAACATATCCCTCAATATGTTTGATTCCAATAAGGCCCTTCAGGGAATTCCTGTCCCAGGAGGGAGAAACAAAACCATTAAGCATCTAGCATATGGAGATGACTTTGTGGTGTTTGCTAAAGAAGAGAGTGATGCACAATTATTTGATACCTATAATGCTTATAGCAAACTCTCTAAAGCGGAACTTAATTGTTCTGAGGCTGTTCCCTGTTTTTTGGGAACTGGGATTATATGGATCAAAGATTAGGCGAGATCAGCAAAAACACCAATGTTTTAGGCGTTAACTTTAACACTGATAGTACTAATTTAAATCAAAACTGGAAAGATGGGCTCAGAAACATAGAAAGATATGCCACTGCTTTAAAAGAGGACGACTTTTCGTACATTGCAACAGCACAGATCGTGAATGCTGTTTTTCACACAAAATACATATATTCATTTCGCGTAGAATCCCCTAAAAATATTACTGAATTGGAGAGAACTGCATTCAATTTTCTGTGGGGCCGTCAGGGTGGCGCAGTGGTCTAAGCGATGGCTTTTGATCATTCGTCCATAAGGGGTGTTCGGGTTCGAGTCCCGGTGAGGCATGGATGTTGTTTGCCTTACGGCACTGGCTCTCTCCCTTCCCTGGAACCAGTGGCCCTAAATTAGCGACGGGTGACTGCCCATTGAGTTGCTCACAGTGGTCGTTAAACCTCCTATTTAAAAAAAAAAAAAAAATCTGTGGGACGGAAATGTGGAAAAAATAAAAAGGACCATAATGTGCAAGCGTGTAAACGAAGGGGGTGTAGGTATTAAAAACCCAGTCATTATTGCGACGATATGTAAAATAGAGTTTTTACAATCTCATTTAAAAGGAAGATCACCCAGCACATGGTTTCATTAAATACCTTTGTGGAACCAACTATAAGAAAATAACCAATAAAGAAAACTGCAAGAAGAAATCAGATCTACAGTGCTGGCCACCCAAACTGCAACAAGAAGAAGCATCAGATTGGCCTGAAATTCGCAGCATGCGTCGCCAGCGAGAGGACATGCAAACGATTAGCATTGCAGGGCATATGCAAATCATGTGCGCCTGGCACGCCACCGAGAAGGCTATAAAGAAGGGTGCACAGAAGGCGGGGTGTAAGTAGTGGAAGTGTGTTGTGCTGCCGGACCTGTGCGTGGGAATCTTCCTGATGCCTTGTCGCAGAATACAGCAGTCATTCCAGCACGTTTCGGAGTTCGACAGAGGACGAATAGTGGCTTATCGCGACAGCGGTTTATCGTACCGAAACATCCAGCCGCAGTAAGGAGAGTATGAAGTCGGTGGGTGCAGGTGGGACGGACGGACTGACGTGAGCGATGCCGCAGCCGCGGCGCACCACCGAACGAGAGGACCGGCATGTTGTGCGGCGGGCATTAACGGCTCGCACCGCCACATCACGAACGTTAGCCCAGAAATTAGGGTGTGTTGCGCAACAACCAGTGTCAGCACGTGTACCGTTCGACGTCTGCAGCAGCGGGAACTTGTTGCACGGCGCCCATTGCTCCGATTACCATTGACGTTTCACAACCGGCGAGTGCGGCGGCAGTGGGCCGCCGCACTCGCCGGTTGTGTAACGTCAATGGTAATCCGCACCTGGACTAAAGAATGGCACAACATAGTCTTCGACGAATCCGCTTCTGCCTGCAGCACCACGATGATCTGATCCGCGTGTGGTGGCACCGCGGCGACAGACTGTATGACGCCTGCATTATGCACGCCATACCGGTTCGTCGCCTGGCGTTATTGTTTGGGGCGCAATTGGATAAGACCCCCGCATCGCCGGTACACTCAACAGCCGCCGCTACATCTCCGACGTTTTGGAACCTGTAGTCCTCCCTTGCCTGCCAGCGGCCACGTTTCAACAGCAATGCGCCCCCGCACGTGGCACGCATCGTGCAACAATTCACGGCCCACCAGGTGTGACTGCTGCCGTGGCCCGCCTGTTCTCCCGATATGTCGCCCATGGAACACGTCTGGTCGCTGATTGGCAACCGAGTGGCCCAGCAAGCACCATCCGCGGCTACGCCTGACGAACTGTGGAAGCAGCCTGGACCGACATACCCTAAGCCCACATCCAAAGCCTCTCGTTCGATTCCGCGACGTGTAGCGGCAGTTATTGCCAGCCATGGGGGTCACACGAACTATTGATGTCTGCGTGTTCCGCTAGTCGCACGGGCTTGTAAGCTCAATCGTTTCATCTTTATATCTGTTGTCCAGTAAATCTGGTTTTGCTATCTCGTGTCCTTTTTGGTGTTGCATTTTAGGTGGCCAGCAGTATGTTTGTAAGGAGATCAGACAAATACAGGGAAAGAGTAATTACAAACATTAAACCGGAAGGTAAGATTAAAGAGCTTTATGAAGTCCATTACACAGCAAATCAAACATACATCCACACCAAGCTTGGTAAAGCTGCCCCGCCCCTGTGGCGCAGCGGTATAAGCGATTGCCTCTGATCATTCGTCCGAAAGGGCTCTGGTTTCGAATCCCGGTGAGGCATGGATGTTGTGTTTGTATTACGGCCCTGGCTCTCTCCCTTCCCTGAAACCAGTGACCCTTAATTAGAAACGGGCGACTGCTTATAGCCCATTGAGTTGCTCACGGTGGTCGTTAAACCTCCAATAAAAAAAATAATCTAAAGAGGCTTGGAAAAACACGTCATCTGAAACTTCAACCTAAAATAAGGAACTTTAACTTTAGAATAGCCCATAACACTGTCGCTACCATACAATTGTTTCATAAAATCAAAATTTGCGTCAGCGATAAATGTCCCCATTGCAATGATTGTGAAACATTGACCCATATGGTTTAAAGTGCAAAGAAAATGGGCCGCCCCGGTGGCGCAGTGGTCTAAGCGATGTCCTCTGATCATTCGTCCGAACGGGGTCTGGGTTCGAATCCCGGTGAGGCATGGATGTTGTGTTTGTCTTACGGCACTGGCTCTCTCCCTTCCCTGGAACCAGTGACCCTAAATTAGGGACGGGCGACTGCTTATAGCCCATTGAGTTGCTCACGGTGGTCGTTAAAAATCTAATACAAAAACATGCAAAAATATGGAGATGCTTGCAAAATATGCTCAAACACCCAAAGATCTTACTAAAGGTAATATATTGTACCACGCCATACAAAGAAAAAAAAATACTTGGACTACATTTCGGGGGGGTGTAGATATAGCGCGAACCCGCTTTTCTAAGTCGAACCGCAAATGTTCTGTTCCGTTCATGTCAGGTAAATTTGGAGGCCAGGGCATTAACTGAAAGTCACCAGCATGTTCCTAGAACCAACTTGACGATTCTGGCAGTGTGGCTTAGCACATTATCCTGTTGGTAATGGTCATCACCCATAGGGAACACAGGCGCCATGAATGGGTGAGTTTTGTCCGCAACGATGTTCAGGTACCTGACGGCTGTCGGGGACTACGCTGTTGCGAAAATGGGGCCCAAAGTGTCACAGGAAAACAGCATAACACCGTCGCCGCCCGCCTGTTCCCGCCCATCAGTGCATCCAGGTGCCACACCTTCCGTTGGTAATCGGTCTTTTCACGCTCGGCAGTCTACGTGATGCACCAGCAATCTAGATTCGTCAGACCAGGCCAATTTCTTCCGATCATCCTCTGTCCATTCTCGATTCATACGTTGTTGGCGATGATATACATTGAGCATGTGGACCCGGCTGAGTCTTCGGCTACGCAGGCTAATGCGCAGAAGGATGCCATGAACTCGGTGTTGTGACACATTACCCTGATCACTGGTGTAGCTACAGGTGATTTGTGACCTTGAGGTCGCTGTGAACAATGCGCGACAGTCTCCGCTCCCCTCTTGCATCAACGAGCTACGGACGACGTTTCGTCGTTTTGCCATCTGTGCACCGCTTTTGATACGTACTCACTACAGTGGAACGTGAACAAACCGCTCCGTTTCAGAGATCGTGGTTCTGAGGCGCCGTGCCATCACAATTTGTCCTTTATCAAACTCCGATAAGCCGCCCCGGTGGCGCAGTGGTTTAAGCGATGGCCTCTGATCATTCGTCCGAAAGGGGTCCGGGTTCGAATCCCGGTGAGGCATGGATGTTGTGTTTGTCTTACGGCACTGGCTCTCTCCCTTCCCTGGAACCAGTGACCCTAAATTAGGGACGGGCGACTGCTTATAGCCCATTGAGTTGCTCACGGTGGTCGTTAAACCTCCAATCAACAACAAACTCCGATAAATCAGCAGCTTTTCCCATTCTGATTCCAAACACTGCTAGCCGAAAGCTGGTCTTCGGGTTACATATATACTGCTCTGTAAACTTCACCTGCTGCACCGTTCAGTCTCTAAGCGCGCTCATTTCTCTAGGGTGGGGGTGGTCATAATGCAATGGCTCATCGGTGTATATACCCGGTCGAGTCGCATTATTTTGACCACCAGCTAATATCCAGATTAACCGCCGTGTGCCGCGCGGACAGCAGCTAACGGGCTGGGAGTGACTCAATAAGGTGTTCACAGGTATGTGGATCCAAGCTGACAGCAGTGCATCTGACAGCTACTGGAGGGTGCGTGGTGGATAATCCATAGAGCGAACAATACGATCGAGGTGGTCCCACAGATGCTCAATTGGGTTTAAGTTTGGGGAATTAGGGGGGCCAAGGAAGTACTTTGAAGTCTTCATCGTGCTCTTCCAACCACTCTCGGACATTTCTAGCTGTGTGACACGTCGTGCTGGAAGATCCCTTCCGCCTCAGGGAAGACAATCAGCATGTATGGGTGTACGTGGTCTGCAAGGATGGATTCATAACGAATTAGGACCATAGTGCCTTCCACTGGTAAGAGTGGACCCAGAGAATGCCACGAGAAAATTCCCCAGACCATAACGCTGCCCTCACCAGCTTGCGTTCTTCCAGCAATGGTTGAAGAGTGTTTGTTCTCCAATGTTTCCTTATACACCAACGTCCATCCGTTCGCTGAAGCAGAAAACCTGACATCGGAGAAGGCAATACTTTGCCAATCAGCAGAGGTCCAATTCCGATACTGCAGTGCAAATGTAAGAGTTTTCTGCTGATGCACCTTCGTTAGCATAGGTGCAGAGATCATCCGTCTGCATCGGAGCCCCATACACAGCAGAGTTCGCTGAACGGTCGTTTTAGACACACTTTCGGTAGGCCCCCTGGTTCATTCGGCCAGTGAGTTGCTCCACTGTAGCGATCGGCCCTCACGCACCTTCGAAGCCGACTTTGACATCAATGGCACGTGGTGCTCCGCAGTTTTTTTTTTTTATTGAAGGTTTAACGACCACTGTAAGCAGTCGCCCGCCCCTGGTTTAGGACCACTGGTTCCAGAGAAGGGAGAGAGCCAACGCCGTTAGACAAACACAACATCCTTGCTCGCCAGGATTCGAACCCGAACCCATCTCGGATGAATGATGAGATGCCATCGATTAGACCACTGCGCCTGCCGGGTGGCTCTGCAGTTTCCACATCGCTTATTAGCAGTGGAGCCATTTCTCCAAGTACGATGCACTTTAACCACAGAAGCACGCGAGCAGTTCACAAACTGCGCGGTTCCAGAAATACTGCCACCCTTAGCCCGAAAGCCGATAATCATCCGTTTTTGCAAATCTGATAAGCCGGTGGCGCAGTGGTCTAAGGCGTTGGCCTCTGATCATTCGTCCGTAAGGGGTCCGGGTTCGAATCCCGGTCAGGCATGGGTGTTGTGTTTGTCTTACGGCACTGGCTCCCTCCCTTCCCTGGAACCAGTGACCCTAAATTAGGGACGGGCGACTGCTTATAGCCCATTGAGTTGCTCACGGTGGTCGTTAAACCTCCAATCAAAAAAATCTGATAAATTGCTCCTTTTATCCATGACAGTAACGAGCGATCTGTTTCCAGAATGCCTACAGCACACCTTATATACTTTCCAAGCCAGCTCACGACACGCGCCTTCAATCATTGGCTACTCGCTGTTGACTTTAAAAGTAGGAGGTGGTCATAATAATATAACTCTACTGTGTATATTGGGTTGAAAAAACAAACTGAAGTTAATGCAATAAACGCAAGACTATAGTCTATATTTGAAAAAACAAGGGCAAATATCTTGGTTGCTCAATATGCAGCACGCCAAAGGAATTAGCGAAAATATGGAAGAGTGAAAAATTAACAAGGAATCAGAAGGAATTTCAGTATGACTTAAAAATTCAATTATTGAAAGTATGAGCATTTATATGAAAGCGCAAATGGTGAATTGAAGAACGTAAAAGAAACATAACAAGTTAGTAAAATCATGCAATGCATTGATTATGATACGCTTTCCAACATACTAGAAATCACTACTCAAGTTATTACTCAAGTCATGAGGATAACGGCTGTGCAATAAATCTCGCTCCTGTTCCCTGACCTTTGACCCCATTTCGATGATATTCAACGGAATTGGTTCAGTATACCTCCGGAGCAACATACTAAAGTTTTGTCGTTTAATGTCGCTTTATCAGACAACTAATAGTGTCCAATAAAATGGGAGCATATAACATGGGCAAAAGGCCAAAAAAAAAAAAAAAAAAACACGTGGACAAAATCACCTTCTTACACTTGAGGCATTGAGGAAAACAAAACAAAAGAAAATAACTATGGGCGCGCAGGCCCCTCTCTTAAACAGAGATTTTGAGGAACATGAAATACATTGTGTTAACGAATATTGGTGTTAGCGAATATTGGAAGAAGTCTGGATATTTATACATAGCACGTTTCACCCAACGCTCGTGAGCGCGGTAATAATCACCATAAGTAGCAAAGTCTTGTTGTGAAGAAGAATTTGGAGCAAGAGGCTTACGCCGCCGTCGGGAACGTCGAGCCGTAGAAGATGTAAAAGTAAGGGAAGTACTATCAGCAGAAGTCGAGTAAGGCAACAATAGAGCATGATGAAGCACAGGTGAATGAGCACTGGCAGGAACAGTGGCTGAAGCTGATGGAAGGACGACAGGAACGACTGTAGAGGAAGATGACACGTCAGAAGGCAAATGAGCACACTGTGAGTCGGAGGATGCAGGTTCAATAGACATGGCAAGAGTTGCTGGGAGTGAAGAACTCAGACGATCGGCATGAGAGAACTGATAAGAGGTGGAGTAGGATCTTCGTCCGGCGACTCAGGAGTTGGAGAAGCAGAAGTGTCTAGAGAAAAAGGCCGAATGGAGACATCAACAGAAGACAATTGCAACCCAGAAGTCACTACAGGGCTATCAGTGGAGGGCCCTGTAAAAAAGAGACTTGCTTGAATGGAACACGGTTGTGAGCATGAAGTTGTAAGAGGAACATCCAGGAGTGAGGACTAGAGGAGACGAGTAGGAGACGAAGCAAAATCAGCCGTCGGTAAAGGAAAATCAGATGACGTAGAATCTGGAGGTATGGAATCAGATAAGTTGCACTGGGGCGGTGAGGAAGCAGGAGACACAAGGCAACTGGTAGACGCTGGCTACGTGGAGACGAAGAGCGGAACCATAGAAGTAGAGGCCGCAGTCGAACATGGAGATAATGGACAGACATGAGCAGCAGATGAAGGCGGAGAGGGTGACTGAGGGCATTTCAACAAGATCTGGGCAGAAGACGCTCGATGGAGGCGTGCAAAGTGGTGTAGTAGTAGCAGAAGGGAAAACATCCAAGAGAGCTGTCGGTAGTAGATGATCAGAAAAAAATGTTCTCCGGAGGAACCCGTGAAAGCCACCCCGGTGGCGCAGTGGTCTAAGGCGATGGCTTCTGATCATTCGTTCGAAAGGGGTCTGGGTTCGAATCCCAGTGAGGCATGGATGTTGTTTGTCTTACGGCACTGGCTCTCTTCCTTCCCTGGAACCAGTGACCCTAAATTAAGGACGGGGGACTGCTTATAGCCCATTGAGTTGCTCACGGTGGTCGTTAAACCTCCAATAAAAAAAAAGGCAGAAGGACGAATGGAAGTCGAAAAATTCCAAGTTGGACAAGAAGAACTGTGGTGACCGGGCAATTTGCAAAAAAAAAAAACAATGATAGGCGGTAAAAACATTGACAGTACGAGTGTTTTTTTTTTTTTTTTTTGATTGGAGGTTTAACGACCACCGTGAGCAACTCAATGGGCTATAAGCAGTCGCCCGTCCCTAATTTAGGGTCACTGGTTCCAGGGAAGGAGAGAACCAGTGCCGTAAGACAAACACAACATCCATGCCTGACCGGGATTCGAACCCGGACCCCTTATGGACGAATGATCAGAGGCCAACGCCTTAGACCACTGCGCCACCGGGGCGGCACAGTACGAGTGTGTGGACCACAGATAACTTGGAAAGCTGTCGCACAGGAAATAATGGACTGTTCGTTGGGAAAAACGACGAGAGCTTGACGTCGAAAACTATAATAGGGATGATTCCCTTGATCGTCTGAAGCAGCAGGCAAAGTCTTAATGCCGCCCCGGTGGCGCAGTGGTCTAAGGCGTTAGCCTCTGATCATTCGTCCGTAAGGGGTCCGGGTTCGAATCCCGGTCAGGCATGGATGTTGTGTTTGTCTTACGACACTGGCTCTCTCCCTTCCCTGGAACCAGTGACCCAAAATTAGGGACGGGCGACTGCTTATAGCCCATTGAGTTGCTCACGGTGGTCGTTAAACCTCCAAACAAGCAAAACAAAGTCTTAATAGGGCCAATAACTAAACCACATTGTGAAAGGAAAGCATGCAGTTAATCGCTGGAGAGTTCGGGGGGGGGGAACTGGAGATAAACTAACGAGAGTAGGGCAATGAGCAAGAGGAATTGCGAACAAACTTTGGTCGCCGACTGAAATTGGAGAAGAAAGAACCAACTCTACTTGAGCGGGATTAGATAAATAAACCAACACCGAGCGAGGCTTTCGCGCGATGTGCGTGACGGCATCAGGTGGAACAATCTGATGGAGTGCTGATGTGTAAGCTGTAAGTTTAGTATGTGGAAGTGCGGAATATTTTACTCCGAGAGCTAAAGAAGCGAAGAAAGACTTCCCTGGTGACGGGGACTCTAATAAAGGAGCTATTAAAACGGAGCCGGTACGAGAAAACCGGGAGGCCAAGGCAGTTGAGAGAGGATCCGAGGGGTAGGCAGTGACTGCGGGCGAAGAGAGATGAGTTGAACCGTCAAGTAGTACATCCGGAGGAGGCGTCAGTGGTCGAAGAAAAACAGTAGACATAGTACAAATGAGAAACTGTAAAGCAAAGCAGCACAATCTCGAGAGCGTAAGACTATGGAGATGGCAAAAGGCACGTAAAGAAGGCGGACGATGGGAAGATGCGAGCGAGGTAATGACGTCACTGAAGAACGGCGAGAGACAGATGGAGCACAGTAACGGACGTCACTCAAGGACCACTATCAGAGGGTGACGTAAACGGGAAGGAGTGTAGATAACAGGAAGATAAGCACAGAAGGCAACTGAATAGAATGCTGGTGAGAAGACAGAAGGAAGTCAAGGCAAGTCACGATGGGCAGATGTAAACATACCCACCGAGATGAAAAATGAAGGGAATATCGGTATAAAATTCACTTACTGGTGCTGAAAAGTAGCTGGGAAGATTGGTGGCAGCCTATTACTTGAACAGGGTATACAGGAAAGGAACAGTAGGCACTGGAACATGTACTTGGGGTCACACTTCAGAAACACCGTAGGACGTGGTCGGCAGGTAATATGATAAAATTCGAAGTAAATATGTACGTTCCGACTCGGAAAGTAGCAGGAAAGGTAGCACATACGCTCACACACACACATAGAACACAGAAGTCGGGAGCAATGGGCTCTTTGACCGAGCTAACTGGGCGAAAATTGAGGAGCTCGAGAGGGCACGTCCAACGAGAGTTTTGTCGCAATAGAAGCATTTTTAGTCAAGTTATGAGGATAATGGCTGTGCAATAATCTCGCTTCTGTGCCCTGACCTTTGACTCCATTTCGATGGTTTTCAATGAAATTGGTTCAGTATACCTTCGGAACAACATACTAAAGTTTTGTCGCAATAGAAGCATTTCTAGTCAAGTTATGAGGATAGTGTCTGTAGAATAAATCTCGCTCCTGTGCCCTTGCATTTGACTCCATTTCAATGATATTCAACAGAATTAGTTCAGTATACCTCTGGAAATACATGCTAAAGTTTTGTCGCAGTAGAAGCATTTTTTAGTCAAGTTATGAGGATAATTGCTATGGAGTAAATCTCACTCCTATGTCCTGACCTCAGACCCCATTTCGTCCATTTTCAATAGGGTTCGTCTCAAGGAGTTAGAATGAGATATCTGGAGATGCCCTTGTTTATATAGCAGCACCACTTTGCGTGAAGTCTGTAACCGCGAGCGACAGCCGTTGAAGTGTGGGAAAGCTGAATGTTTCCAAAGCTATTGCAGTGCATTTTGTTTGGTCGAATCGCCTTCTTTCGTCGCAAATGTTTTCAATTTCGCATCGTATCTTGTTGCCGATATGTGAAAAAATGATGGATTTATAAATTTCTTAATTATTTTGAGGATATTTCCCATTTTTATTTTAAATTGAATTACCTGAACGCTAGTTCGAATTCTAAACAAATAATTACGTTAAAATTGAAAACTTTTTTTTTTTTTTTTTTTTTTTTATTAAAGGTTTAACGACCACCGTGAGCAACTCAACGGGCTATAAGCAGTCGCCCGTCCCTAATTTAGGGTCACTGGTTCCAGGGAAGGGAGAGAGCCAGTGCCGTAAGACAAACACAACATCCATGCCTCACCGGGATTCGAACCCGGACCTCGTTCGGACGAATAATCAGAGGCCATCGCTTAGACCACTGCGCCACCGGGGCGGCTTGGAAACTTGACTCGTATAAGAAGTATAATTCATTCCGGTTTGATATTAACACGATTTATGCAACCCCAAACCACGCAATTCCAAAATATACTCGCCGCCCCGGTGGCGCAGTGGTCTAAGGCGCTGGCCTCTGATCATTCGTCCGTAAGGGGTCCGGGTTCGAATCCCGTCAGGCATGGATGTTGTGTTTGTCTTACGGCACTGGCTCTCTCCCTTCCCTAGAACCAGTGACCCTAAATTAGGGACGGGCGACTGCTTATAGCCCATTGAGTTGCTTACGGTGGTCGTTAAACCTCCAATAAAAAATATATATATATATATACTCAGCTGAAATTACATAGGCATCATGTAAACAACCAAGGAGGTTAGAAGAAGAGGAGGTGAAGGGACCCGTTTTGAGTGAAGCCAAAACAGATCAGCTATTTCTGTCCTCTCTCTGAGGTGGTGGGAGTCTGCGCTGCGAGAGTTCGGGAACGTGACGTCACTTCCTGTGGCTTAAGCAGTTTTGCTTAGCGCATGAAAACCAAGGATGGAAAGAAGGAATATTTCGGAATTCTTATTTCTTAACATTAGGCTTTTGGTTATATTTTAAACATGGTTACTTGCACATGGGCAGTATGCATGGTTACTTGCACATTGGCAGTAAGTAACCATGCGCACTATGCACTTCCGCTCAAAAAATCATTATTTTGTTAAATTTTTTAAAGAAATATCAACACATATTTTCCTGTTTTTTCTGGAATTTTTTTATAATGGGAATGAATATTTCAGCCTCAATGTTTTTCATGCCTGTATGGGTAGAGTAAGGGTCCGAAAAACACGTTCAAAATCGGGATTTCCCCATAGAGATATACAGGAGATTCTTAGATTGGGCGCATTGGCGTAGTCAGCTGATAGAAAGTGGCGTCACGCCAGAAGCACAGGGAGAAGGGCTGTTGCCAGCTCCTCTTACTTCTAACCTCCTTGTAAACAACATTACGTTCACACGCCTTGAGGCTGCACGGTTAAGAAAGACAGGGCATCTCCAGTAGCATTATTCTAACCTCCTTGGTTTGTCCCCTACCACATACTAAAATTTCATCGAAATCGAACCATTTTTACGCGAATTATCGTGCGGACAGACAGACGGACAAAACTGGAGCATATACGCTTCTTTAACGTACGGTTGGAAAGCGTAAAAAACGAGAATTAGAAAGCCAGGTTGTATCTCCTGATGAATGCAACCTGGTTTTCTAATTCTCGTTTTTTCAACTTTCAAATAAAGTTTTATGTCAACTTTATTTGAAAGTTGCTTTAGTTTGATAGCAACTTTCAAATAAAGTTGCTATCAAACTTGCCCCAGGAAAAATAACAGTCGCCCATCCTGATTTCGAAACCTAGCGACGTCTCTGCTGATCACCCTGGTCGCCGATTAGTCAGAGAAACGGGGTTTCGGCTAATCTTTCGAACCTATTCCGGGATCCAGTTTCTGATTAGGTAAGAGCAGCGCCCTTTCCTGAAGCCTGTACCCCCAAATCAGGTTTAACTACCTTTTGGGGTTTAACTACCACTGTGAACCCCTTAGATGTCCACAGTGGTAGTTAAACCCCAAAAGGAAAACAAGGGTGAGAGTATAGTGGCGCCTGAAAACCACCATGCTTGTTTTTGCTTGTTCCCCTATTTACCAGGGTGAGCCAAACGTGTGTCTCATTTTCAGCTAAAAGACAGTCATACACGCTCACCTCATCCTGCATACTGCAGGGCATTGTTCTGTATAGTCCTTTGCCAACGTTCCACCACTATAGTCATAATCCCACGACCATAACATTCCGCGGCTTCGAACTAAGGCAGTTAAACTTATCTTCTGATGCCAGATTCCACATCCACCATTGAAGCGAACTAGCGTCTTTGTAGGATATTGGGAAAGCGAAAGGAGTGGTAGTCGGATGGGGAAGGTTCTCAAACCTTTCCAATTCCAGTAGTTTTCGGCGACCACTTTAGAGGTGGTATTTCTACTTGCACCAACGCTGGCTTCCTGTTGATGAGCAGGGAGTAGCATGGAAGAGCACAAAGTGGCACTTGCCCTCCCCCTAGAAATTTGACTATTCCATTCTGTTCTTGGAAGGTACCCTGGGCAAGAAGGAGGCTTTCAAGAGGGCCCCAGCCAGCGGTGCAGTCGGGGCCTGGCGCCGCGAAGCGACATTTTTTAAAAAGGCTTAGCGGTGCCAGGTTATTTTTACTCAAATGAATCGGTCTTTTCTAAATTTAATTTATTCAATGGTCGCCTATTAAAATCGACATTTCTTTAACACAAATAATTTTAACCAAGTTTTTCTCCTTCCTGTTTTTCTTCTCTCTCTCTGTCTCTCTCTTTCTCCTTCTTCCCATTTCTCTTCTTCTCTCTCTCTCTTTAATTTTTTATTCTTTTTTTCATGGTGGCTATGCACAAATCCGTAGATCTTTTGTTTACAGAAACCACCTCAGACATAGCCGTGAAGTGGGTACCAGATAGTAGATATATATACGCAGTCGAGTCACATTATTGTGACCACCTACTTTGGCGTCAACAGCGCGAAGCCAGTGAAAAAAGGCACGTGTAGTGAGCTGGGTTGGAGGTTATGTATAAGGTGTGCAGTATGCATTCTGAAAACATATCACTCGTTACTGTCATGGATAAAAGCAGCGATTTATCAGATTTGCATAAAAGGATGATTATCGGGACAAGAGTAGCAGTATTTCTGAAACAGCGCAGTTTATGAACTGTTCGCGTGCTGCTGTGGTTAAAGTGTATCGTGATTGGAGAAGTGACACAATTGCGAATAAGCTACTTGGAAACTGCGAAGCACCACGTGCCACTGATGTTAGATGTGAACGTCAGCTGCGAAGGAGTGTGAGAGCCGATCGACACGCTACAATGGAGCAACTCACTGGCCGAATGAACCAGGGTGCTACCGGAAGTGTGTCTAAAACGACAGCTCAGCGAACCCTGCTATGTATGGGGTTTCCGATACAGACGGATGATCACTGCACCTATGCTAACAAAGGTGCATTGGCAGAAAAGGCTTGCATTTGAACTGCAGTACCGGAATTGGACCTCCGCTGATAGGCAAAGGATTGCTTTCTCTGATGACTCACGTTTTGTGCTTCATCGAACGGATGGACGTTAGCGTGTAAGGCGAGAAACATCGGAGAACAAACACTCTTCAACCATTGCACATAAGCTAGTGGCGGCAGTGTTATGGTCTGGACAATGTTTACGTGGCATTCTCTGGTCTGGACAATGTTTACGTGGCATTCTCAAACACTCTTCAACCAAGAACATAAGCTAGTGGCGGCAGTGTTATGGTCTGGACAATGTTTACGTGGCATTCTCTGGGTCCACTCATACCTGTGGAAGGCACTATAATGGACAGAATTCGCTATGAATCCATCCTTGCTGACCACGTATACCCATACATGCTGATTGTCTTCCCTGAGGCGGATGGGATCTTCCAGAACGACAATGCGACGTGCCACACAGGTAGAAATGTCGGAGAGTGGTTAGAAGAGCACGATGAAGACTTCAAAGTATTTCCCTGGCCCCCCTAATTCCACAGACTTAAACCCAATTGAGCATCTGTGGGACCACCTCGATCGTGTTGTTCGCTCCATGGATCCTCCACCACGCACCTTCCAGCAGCTTTCAGCATGGCTCCACATACCTGTGAACACCTTCCAGCACCTTATTGAGTCACTCTCAGCCCGTCTAGCTGCTGACGGCGCTGCACACGGCAGTTACTCTGGATATTAGCTGGTGGCTACAATAATGTGACTCGACCGTGCATATATATATATATCATCATCATCATCATTGTCAACCATTATCAATCCACTGCTGGACGAAGGTCTCCCCAAGTTTCCTCCACAACGGTCTGTCTTGTGCCAGTCTCCTCCATGTCACTCCCGCATACTTTCGAATTTCATCCACCCATCTTCCATGTGGTCTTCTTCTGGGTCTTTTCCTGTCCCTTGGAATCTAATCTAAAATTTCGGCTGTCCATCGATGGTCTGTTCTTCTGGCAGTTTGTCCAGCCCATTGCCATTTCAGGGATTTAACTCTGATCATGATGTCTTCCACTCTTGTCATTTTTCGGATCCACGTGTTCCTCTTCTTATCTCTCCTGGTTACACCAAGCATGCACCTCTGCATGCTACTTTGAGTTGTCTGCAGCCTTTGTATGTCTCTTTTAGCTAAGGTCCACGTCTCTGCACCATACGTAAGCACTGGAAGGATGCATTGATCAAACACTTTTCTTTTAAGACATAATGGCATATTGCTCTTGAAAATTATGCTGTTTCTTCCAAAAGCTCTCCAGGCAAGTTTTGTACGCCGATTAATTTCTTCACCAATGTGACCCTCACTTGATATCTGCTGTCCAAGATAAACGTACGTATCTCCAGCTTTTCTCCATCAATCGATAAATCTTCATTTCTTGTAAAAGCATTGAACATCACTTTTGTCTTCTGAAAGTTCATTTTTAATCCCACTTCTTTACTCTTGTCAGCAAGTTCCTGCATCATACTCTGTAGCTCTGATGGTGTAGTTGCAAAAATGACTATGTCATCAGCAAAACGAAGGTGGGTTAGATAATCTCCATTAATCTTTATGCCTTTATTTTCCCAGTTCAGTGATTGAAAGACATTTTCCAATGTGGCATTAAAGAGCTTCGGAGATATGGTGTCACCTTGTCTCACTCCTTTTCCAATTTTTATGTGTGTTGTATTTTCAAATAGCAGAATCTTTGCACTTGCATTTTCATAGATGTTATTAATAATATTAATGTATGCATCTTCAATACCGCAGGATTTCAGAGCCATTGCAACTGCTGATGGTTTCACCGCATCAAAGGCTTTTTCATAATCGATAAAAGCCATGCACAATGGAAGTTCATATTCCCTCGCTCTTTCAATTAGTTCTCTCAGTACGTGGATATGATCTATTGTGCTGTAGCCACTCCTGAATCCAGCTTGTTCTCTCGGTTGAGCCATGTCCAGTGTTACCTTCAAGCGGTGTGAAAGTACTTCAGTGAAGATTTTATAAACCACTGATAGGAGGCTGATAGGTCTGTAGTTCCTGAGATCCTCAATGTCACCTTTTTTATGTAGCAAGATCATTGTAGCGTTGTTCCAATCCTCAGGAATTTTCCCTTCATTAAGGCATCGAGTGAAAATTTGGGCGAGTACTGTTTCGATTTCTCCACTTGCTTCTTGTATGATGTCTACAGTAATTCCATCTTCTCCTGGAGCTTTTCCCCGCTTCATGTTCTTGATTGCATGTGCAACTTCTGCTGGAAGGACTGGAAGAACTCTGGTACCTTTCATGATGCCTGGAGTACATGTATCATCCCTTTCATATAATTTGGAGTAGAAATCTTTCACTCTTGTCAAAATTTCGCCTCTATTTCTTGTTACGGAACCATCTTCTTTTCTCAGTGCCATAATCTGTTTTTTTCCCTTACTGAGATGTCCCTTTGCTATCTTTAGGCTTTGGTTGTTTTCAATTGCTTTCCTTACTAGTTCACAGTTGAATTTCCTTACGTCTTCAGTGATACTTTTTCGTACTGTCTTGCATAGCTCTATATATTCCACTTTGGAAGTCACATCTTCTTTAGTTGTCCTCATCTCTCTTCTTTTTTGCATCAACATTTTGGTTTTTCCTGATAATTTGTTCACATGCAATTTGTTCTTAGACCCAGCTAATTTTGTTGCTGTTTCCATAAGAGCTTTGGTTACTTTTCTGTTAACTTCAGAAATATCCACTTCTTTCGATGTTAAGCCTTCTAAAGCAGAGAACCTGTTCTTCAGTTCCAATTTGAAGGTATTATGGTGTTTTTTAAGGTTGGTTATGTCAATACATTTTGTTTGTCTTATGAGCTTGCTACGTTCGAGTTTAGTGTTGAGGTGCATCTTACATCTCACCAATCTATGGTCACTGCCTGTGTTGAACTTGTTTAGCACACTGCAGTCTTCTATGACGAATTTTTTGTTACACATAATAAAATCAATTTCACTTGTTGTCCCATTTGGATGTCTCCATGTCCATTTCCTATGTGGCTTTTTCTTGAAAAAGGAGTTCAAGATGGAAAATCCTTCTGCCTCTGCAAACTCTACGAGAGTATTTCCACACTGGTTTCTGTTGCCGTGACCGAATTTACCTACTGAAGTTTCATATATATATATATATATATATATATATTTAGTGTATTCGATATTAATGGTTTGTTGTTGCCTCCCCCCCCCCTTCGCACATCTTTTGGAGTCGATAACGCTGGGGCCGGTATTTGAAGTGCTAGGCCACTTCTTTTTTCAGGACTGGACCACTAGCCCCAGCATTCCGTGTGAATCAGTTTGATGCAAAGCAAGTAATACATAACTGTATTCTTCAGGCCCCCTCAAAGGCCAGGGCCCTGGCAGGGATGCAGGTGGAGCCTGGAGCCGTCAGTTTAATTTAATTTTCAAATCTGGCGGCGCCAGGCTACTTTTTCCCAACTGATTTGAGCTTTTTTTTTTTTAATTTATTTATTCAATCGCCGCCCATCGAAATCCCCCTACGTTGCCCCTGTGGCGCAGTGTATTTTAGCGCTGGATATGATCATTCGCTCAAAATGGGTCAGGGTTCGAAAACTGATGAGGCATGGATGTTGTGTTTGTCTTATAGCATTGGACATACCTCAAGCCCACATCCAAAGCCTCTTTCGTTCGATGCCACGGCATGTAGCGGCCGTTATTGCCAGCCATGTGGGCCACACGAACTATTGATGTCTGTGTGTTCCGCAAGTCGCAAGGGCCTGTAAGCTCAATCGTTTCATCTTTGTATCTGTTGTTTTGTGTCCAGTAAATCTGGCTTTGCTATCTCGTGTCCTTCTTGTTGTTGAATTTTGGGTGGCCAGCAATGTATATACAAGTATATACACGGTCGTATCAGAATAATATGACCACTACCTAATAAAGGGAATTACCACCATTGGCACGATTGATATCCGCGAGACGGCGTGGCATAGACACAATAAGGCCCTGAAAGGTTGCCCCTTGCCCGAGGCACACGTGCACATTCGGACTGCAGCAAATCACGGAAGTCTCGGAGATGACGTGGTTGTGGGTCGGCACGTCGAACTTATCAATCCAAATAGTCCCACAAGTACTCTATGGGGTTGAAGTTGGGCGATTTCGCCGACCAAGGGAGAACGGAGACATCGCTGTCGTGTTTGTGAAACCAGTCACGCACCCCTAAGTGACGTGGTACGGCGCATTGTCCTCTTGTTAAACACCATCACCACCATGGTAAACGTACAACATGAAGGGATATATGTAGTCAGCGAGGATGGAGAGGTAGCCATTGGCGGTCAGGGACCCATTCAGTGGTACCAGTGGTCCCACGTCATACCAGGAAAACATCCCCCAGACAGGCACATTTCCACCGCTGGCCTGTATCTGACGGACAACGTGTCCGATTGTTGGTTCTTGTGTGTCTGACGCCGTACACGTCACTGCGCGTCACTTTTGTTTAGTAGAAACCTGGATTCGTCGGAGAAGGCAACCTTTTCCCACTCTTCCACTGTCTAGTAATGTTAGTCCCATGCGAACTGCAGGCGTCGTTGCCGATGGACCTGGGTTAACATGGGCGCCTTGACGCAACGTCGACTCCGAAGACCCATGCGTAACAGGGTTTGCTCTACTGTTATCGTATTTGAGTGCCCAGCGTTCATTTTCATGGCCAATTGCTGTACTGTTGCGCATCGATTGCCCTTTACTAGTCGACGTAGGCGACGTTCTTCTCTGGGGTCGACGGCCTTTAGGGTTCCACAGTTATGACGTCGGAGGTACTTGGTGTACCAGCGGTCCATTCTTGGTAACCCTTACTACTGCACCTCGGGAACATCCCACGAAGTCTGCTGTCTCTGAGATGCTTCCACCCTTGTCGCGGTAGCCGATCACCATTCCTTTCTGAATGTCCGTCAAATCACTACCTCTGCCCATTTTGTTCACGTGACGCACTGTGGCTGATCTGTCCTGGCCGGACGCTTATATCTCCGTGTGGTCGACCTGGTCGCGTACACTCCGTGAACACCTGGACGGGTACGCTGTGATTCCGGGGTGGTCACATTATTCTGATACGACTGTGTATTCAATCTCAACGGGTTGTTGACGCTTATCGCACACGCCTGTTGGAGTTCATAAAGCCAGGCTACTCTTTTTCAGAATTGGGCCCTGGACACGTGCCCCGAATACTCTCCCGCCCGTAGATCAGGCCTTGACTACTCTGAAACCTGTCTAGTAAGCCACGGTTCTGTGAAAAAATGATAGGCACGACAGGTAACTGTGGTTCAATTTGCCAAGATACCTCATTCGCTTTTAGAAATGAAAAAATACATCAATTTTCTAATGCAGCCTGTTGTGAAGTGCTTGTTTTTCTTACTCTCTTCCCTGCGATTTTGTTATTTAGCAATGTTATTCCCTAAATCTCTCACAAGAGCCAGAAGTAAGACAGGAACGGGGTAAGGTGTTCGGAATACACGCACGTTGTCCCAAATCGGGCGCTTTACTTCCAAGGAAATGAAAGGTAAGGAGATGCCTAACACAATAGCAGCACTACTACGGTTGAGTTTTGAAGCCACTTCTGTTGTTCTTTAAAGTCACCGATATGCCGTTTAGCCATGTGAAGCAAATCATCATGTCTGCTCAAACAATACGGCCGCTATGTGAGAATGCTCGGTTCGTTGGGAAGAGGGTGGTGAAATCCTCCGTGGGCTTCACACTCTCATTTTTTAAGACAAAGATCGATTTTCCCTAGGTAACAGAAAACCATATCATCTGCCAATAACACTCTAAGAATTTGGCAGACCCAAGAACCACTGGGAATTTCCGTATGGCCACCCCCTGGTGGCGCAGTTGTATAAGCGCGCTTTTGACCATTCGTCCGTGATGGGTCTGAGTTGGAATCCCGGTAAGGCATGTGTGTGGTGTTAGTCTTACGGCACTGGATCTCTCCCTTCCCTGGAAACTGTGGTCCTAAATTAGGGACGGGCGACTGCTTATAACCAACGAGTTGCACACGGTTGTCGTTAAAGCTTTAATAAAAAAAATTATATATGGTGGTTGTGCACGTTATCTGTAGTATCGATTTCTGTTTGCCACGTCTTGAAAGCTAAGCCATGGGTTCCCACACTGGGTATCGTTGGCAGTTGTTCTGCATAAAAGTTTCCGTCAACAGCCTGACCATCTGGCAAAAGTTCCCATTGCACAGGATTCTCGCAATGCCACCAAATGCACGCATGACTTTCATACTGAGACAATGTGACGCCAAAACCTATCGTCCTGGGGATTTGACAGAATCTGCGACGGAGAGCGACACGTTCTGTCTGGAAACCATTTGACTGAATTCATAGGGAAACATTCGATGGCGCATGGAGTAGAAATCAAGTTGGTTCAGGTGACGAACTCTGTTGATTGGTTAGATCCCATCTCAGCTGCTAATTGATGTGTGCTGGTACCAGGTTCGCTGTCACAGTTTCGACCAGGGTGTCAGTGTTTGTGGCCATTGGACGTCCTGACCTCGTCTTGCCTTTCAGGCTGGTATCCCCACCATTGAAACGCGGGAACCATTTTCTTGAAGTGCTTCTGTCCACTGTTTCCTCGCTTTCATCTGCAGAATTTCTGGCTGCTGTTGCCGCGTTTAACCCTTTTTTACTGGGTATCGTTGGTAGTTGTTCTGCATAACTGATTGTGTGAGGAATGAAGATGTTTTGCAGTTGTGTGTTGTGAAGCAAAATGTTAGCAAGGTGGAGATTATTATGCTTCGGTGGTTTGGCCATGTTGAAAGAATGAGTGATGAGATGCTTACTAAGGAAATCTTTTTACCCCAAATGGCAGGAATGAAAGTCAGAGGAAGGCCCAGGAAGACATGGGTGGATCAGATTCAGGAGTGTCTGCATGAGAAAAAGATTTTGAGTATGAAGTATAAAAGATCTTGTGTACTGCGTGTAATGGATATCAGTGATGCCCGAGTTGTATGTCAAGATCGCAGTAAATAAAGAAGTTTCTTTCTTCATTGGCTACTCGCTGTTGACGTTAAAAGGAGAAGGTGGTCACAATAATGTGACTCGACTGTATATATATATATATATATATATATATATAGTGGATTGAAAGAACAAACGGAAGTAAATACAATAAGCGCACGAATATATCTGAAAAGACTAGGCCAAATATCTTGGTTGCTCAATATGAGGCACGCCAAAGAAATTAGCGAAAATATGGAATAGTGAAAAATTAACAAGGAATCTGAAGGAATTTCAGTATAACTTAAAAATACAATTATTGGAAGTATGAGCATTTATATGAAAGTGCAAATGGTGAATTGAAGAACGTAAAAGAAACATAACAAGTTAGTAAAATCATGCAATGCATTGATTATGATACGCTTTCCAACATACTAGAAATCATTACTCAAGTTATGAGGATAATGGCTGTGCAATAAATCTCGCTCCTGTGCCCTGACCTTTGACCCCATTTCGATTATATTATTAAATATAATTAGTTCAGTATACCTCTAGAACAACATACTAAAGTTTTGTCGCAATAGAAGCACTTTTAGTCAAGGTATGAGGATAATGGCTGTGGAGTAAATCTCTCTCCTGTGCCCTGACGTTTGACCCCATTTCGATGATATTAAACAGAATGGGTTCAGTATACTTCCGAAACAACATACTGAAGTTTTGTCGCAATAGAAGTATTTTTAGTCAGGTAATGAGGGTAATGGCTTTGGAGTAAATCTCACTCCCATGTCCTGTCCTCTGACCCCATTTCGCCCATTTTCAATAGGGTTGTACCCTATACCACATACTAAAATTTCATCGGAATCGAACCATTTTTACGCGAGTAATTGTGCGAACAGACAGACGGACAAAACTGGAGCATATACGCTTCTTCAACCTACGGTAGGAAAGCGTGAAAAACGAGAATTAGGAACCAGGTTGTATCTCCTGATGAAGGCAACCTGGTTTTCTAATTCTCGTTTTTATGTTTCTTAAATTCCCCAGGAAAAATAAGTCGCCCATCCTGATTTCGAAACCTAGCGACGTCTCTGCTGATCACTCTGGTCGCCGATTAGTCAGAGAAACGGGCTTTCGGCTAATCGTCGGAACCTATTCCGGGATCCAGTTCCTGATTAGGTAAGAGCAGCGCCCTTTCTTGGAGCCTGTACCCCCCCCCAACTCAAGGACATGAGATTGCCATAGATATTCACTGTGGTAGTTAAACCCAAAAGGAAACTAAGGGTGAGGGTAGTGGTGTCTGAGAACCACCCTGCTTGTTTTTGCAGCTAAAAGGCAGTCATATACTTGTTTTTGCAGCTAAAAGACAGTCATACGGGATCCATTCCATTGCCCTTATGCACCACAACTTACGTAAAAATTGCTTCAATTGCAACAAAACTTTATCATGTTGTTCCGGGGGTATAGTGAACCGGTTATGTTGAATATCAACGAAATGGGGTCAGAGGTCATGACACAGAAGCAAGATTTATTCCACAGCCATTATTCTCATAACTTACGTAAAAATGCTTCTATTAAGACAAAACTTTACTATGTTATTCCTGAGGTACACTGAACCGGTTCTGTGACCTTTGACCCCATTTCGCCCATTTTCAATAGGGTTCGTTCGTCCCCAGTGGTTCCCTACCACATACTAAAATTCCATCGAAATTGAGCCATTTTTACGCAAGATATGACGCATAAAGGCGATGAAATAAATCCCGCTCTTATATCCTGCCTGACCTTTGACCCCATTTCGCCCATTTTCAATAGGGTTCGTTCCCAGGTGGTCCCCTACTACATACAAAATTTTTATCGAAATTGAACCATTTTTACGCACGTTATGACTTACAAGGGCAATGGAATGGATCCCGCTCCTGTGTCCTGACCTTTGACCCCATTTCGCCCATTTTCAATAGGGTTCGTTCCCAATGGTCCCCTACTACATACTAAAATTTTATCGAAATCGAACCATTTTTACGCGAGTTATCGTGCGGACGGACAGACAGACAAAGCTGGAACATATATGCTTCTTCAACCTACGGTTAGAAAGCGTAAAAAAGACATCTTTTCTGATGCAGCCCGTTGTGAAGTGCTTGTTTTTTTCCTCTCTTCCCGGCGATTTTGTTATTTAGCAATGTTATTCCCTAAATCTCTCACAAGAGCCAGAAGTAAAACAGGAACTGGGTAAGGTGTTCGGAATACACGTACGTTGTTGCGAATCGGGCGCTTTACTCCCAAGGAAATGAAAGGTAAGGAGATGCATAACACAATAATAGCAGCACTACTACGCTTGAGGTTTGAAGTCACGTCTGTTGTTCTTTAAATCCACCGATATCTTGTTTTGCCATGTGAAGCAAATCATCATGTCTGCTGAAACAATACGGCCGCTATGTGAGAATGCTCGGTTTGTTGGGAAGAGGGTGATGAAATCCTCCGTGGGCTTCACGCTCTCATATTTAGCACGTCTTTTGTAAAAAAAGATCGTGCTTATATTATCCGTTTGTCCGTCCGTTCGTCCGTCCGTCTGTAGACACGATATCTCTGCAACTATTAGTCTGATTTGAAAAATTATTTTTGCATTGCTAAGAATGAAATATGCGAATGATGATCCTTCATTTCCTTTTTTTTTTTTACGATGTACAATTTCGCCGCTAGAGGGCGTAAATGCAGATGATGTTGAATTCAAAATTACGTTTTATTCCACATATTTGCTTCTAAACATCGGATTGAAAAATTTCTTTTATCTTTCGATTCCATTTATGTCGAATAGTATTTTAGGTATAGTTACTTTTTCAAATTATGCACAGATTTTCCGCTAGAGCGTAAAAGTAAATTACGTTTTCCCCGATATATCTTCTTCTAAAACTCAGATTTGAAAAAAAATTTCTTTAGAGGATACAGCTCCTGATGGAAAATCTTTTGCATATAATTTCGAATTTTTGGTAAAGAATACTTTGGCCACCAGGGGGCGTAAGGTTTAGTTTTGCTTCTGATGTATTTGCCATAAAATCTGAGTTTCTAAAATATCGATTGAAAAAATCCTTTCGTAGACCGATACCACTCACGTTGATAAACCTTTCCGAATATTTTCTTCTTAAAATATTCCATGGTTTCTCCGCCAGGGGGTGTAGATGTATATCTTATTTTTGTCAATATCTGTACTTCTAGGAGTCCGATTTGAAAAATTCCTTCTTTGTTGGATAGTGTTTTCAGCGTGACATGTTTTTCATATAATTTCAAAGTTTTCAAGTAATTCATAGACTTTCCGCTAGGGGGCGTAAAGGTAAATTTCGTTTCCCCTAACACAAAATCTCCAATTTTCAAAAATTTCTTATGCACCGGATACAGCTCCTGATGGGAAATCCTTTGCACATAATTTATAATTTTTGTAAAAAATGGTTTGGCCAGCAGGTGGCGTAAGTCTTAATTTCAGCTTCTGATGTATTTGCAGCAAAATATGAGCTTCTAAACTATCGATTGCAAAAAAAGTTGTTTGTAGACCGATACTACTCATGTCGACAAACCTTTCAGAAACATTATCTTCTTAAAATAATGCATGGTTTCTACGCCAGGGGGCGTAGATGTATATCTTATTTTTTTCAAAATCTATACTTCTAGGAATCCGATTTGAAAAATTCCTTCTTTGTTGGATAGTGTTTCCGATGCAAAATGTTTTTCGTATAAATTCAAAAGTTTCAAATAAATCCTAGACTTTCCGTTAGGGGGCGCAAAGGTGAATTGCGTTTTCTGCGTTATTTCTGCTTCTAAAACTCTGATTTGAAAGATTCTTCTTGTATTGCATACAACACCTGATGGAAAATATTTTTCATATAATTTCTAATGTTTGGTAAAGAATGGTTTGGCCATCAGGGGGCTCAAGCATTAATTTCTGCTTCTGATGTATTTGCAGCAAATTCTGGGCTCCTGAAAACTCGACTAAAAATTTATTTTTCTTGGACCGATACCGCTCATATTGAAAAACCTTTTGGGAATAGTTTGTTTCTAAAATAATGCATGGTTTTCCCACCAGGGGGCGTAAAGTCACATCTCATTTTTTCGATATCTCTGTTTCTAAGAGTCCAATTTGAAACATTCTTTCGGTGTTGGAGAGCGTTTCCGGTGCGAAATCTTTCTCATATAAATTCATATTTTTCTTAACGCACAAGTCTGCAACCAGAGGGCGTAAGCTCACGATTCCGTTTACAGAAATATCTGAGGGATTAAAAAACTTCTTTCTTCCGTCAGATACTACTGTTTTCCATACCGGTTCCATTGACTTTGAATAGCTTTGATAAATTTAATTTGCGTCAGAACGGATTCAAAGGACGTGCTTATTACATCCGAAAATTCGGTGTCATCTTTATTGTTTAAGGCTGGCTTTGAATGAGTGTTAGATTTCATCTTCTGCGATAGATGGCGCAAAATATCACCCCTTGGACGTGGCTTTTACGTTTTGAGGGTGTGACGTATATTCTAGATTAACTTTCCTTTTTTAGTTTCTTTCCCTATGTAAATCTTGAGTTTATTCTCAGTATTCTTCACGCTTAACGAAATATCTTTTCTCTCAAACGAATACGTTTGGCAACACAATTGAGGTTGAATGCACGTGACGTATGCCTGATCTTGATAAGAGCAAGAGATAAAAACGACGACTGATCTATTGCTAGAGAGCGTTGTACCGTCGAGAGGTTTGCTCGAGAGCGTTGTAAGAGAGAGCGTTGGATTGTAAACTCATTATTATTAATAGGGGTGTTGTGATAATGTGTGGTGTGTGGAGTACATTGTGATGTTATCGTTCAGTTATGGAAGTTCTACTACAGCCTGAATAAAGCTACTTTTTCCGTAAGTTGACTTCTGTTATTTACATGTTTCGTCTGGCCGTTAAGGTTTTCTTTCATTTAGGAACTATTTCTTAGTATGTTGATGTGTTAAAACAGCGTAGAAGTAGAAAAGACTTTTACGCTACAAGGGACTGTCCCAGTAGTTGGCGTCAGCAAATCACTGCAGACTTCGCCATATTCAGAATGTAAGCTGTCTCTCGTTGGCTCCACAATGAAAAGACAGAATACTCGCTTTTACGTGTTAACAAATGACGTTGTTCGGGGGTGGAGCTTAGTAGGTAGGCGGAGTTTCGTAGCTCAAATTCAAGGGTTCTCTGCCAATGTACATATTTCTCTTCAAAAAATGAACGTACAGTAGGATTTAAGATTATTTATGGGAGACAAGTTTTCAGTCTCAGTTTTGGCCCCATTTAATTATTTCTATTTGATCTAGATAATTAAAAAAAATCAGACAGAAATGAGAGATTTCGTTTCTTCCAGACAGAAACACTGCTGAGCTAATTTATCGCGCCATCTAGCGCCCAAATTGGAATACTTTCGAGTTAGATAAATATAATTTTTAAAAACATTCTAAGTATTTTTCGGAATAATAACTATGGCACATATAATCAGTAAACGAATATTTAAATGCTGTTAAATCCGCAGCTTTAGTTATCCTTTGTTCTACTTTTGTGCAAAATGCAGTTTATTTTCCCGTCCAAGGGGCAGTTAAAATTCCATACACATCAACTGAAAAATGTGTTGGGTGTGCCACAAGTATCAAACAATCTCAATCATATCATGAAATGCAAAGAAAGGTGTGAAGCGACGGTAAAGAGGTGAGACTAACTGACATTTTCTTGTCTTTCTTAGAATACCGATTTCTGTTTAAGTTGCCGAAACTTATAATATTGTAAAAAGACACGATATATTCCTTGCCCTGTTTGTTTGTTTTTGGTAGGAGGCTCTTGCCAATTCGTAGCCATTTTGACACGTTTTTTGAAAAAAGTACATGCTTATAGTATCACTGTGTCCGTCCGTCCGTCCATGGACATCATATCTCAGCAACTATCAGGTAACCAAAAAGCATTTGTTTCTGAGAGACTTTCCGTCTTATGTAAGAGGCTTGTAAAGGTGAATGTCTAAGCAAATCTACAATTTACAGATGGTATAAAGAATTTATGGATGGTCGGGAGTTGGCGGCTTTCATCGCGCATGGAGGTAGATCATCAACCAGGGTTACAGAGATAAGCATCAACGCAATAGATGTTATGATATGGGACACCTATCAATCACAGATATCAAAGATCTGGTTCACATTTCAAAATCATTAATTAACATAATTTTAACCGAGCATTTGGGCATAAAAAGAGTTTGTTCAACTCGAGTTCCCCACTTCTTTTCATGGACAGTTTTGTCGTTTCTTATTTGGAGAAAAGGAATATTAAGTTGATGCCCTAACCTGCATATAGTCCAGACGTGTTGTCATGTGACTTCTGGTTGTTCCCCATTTACAAAAAAAAAAAAACCATTACGGGGACGGCAGTTTGAGACTGATCAAGAACTTATTACAGCGTGCAGGGGGCTTCAACAGTATTTCAGAAGAATTCCAGAAGACATTTGAAAATGTAACGTATACTCTAGATTCACTTTCCTTTTGATTTTTACTATCTCTGGTTATTTTATTTTACTATGTAAATTATCTTCTTACTGAACGAGATGTTATTTCTCCCGCTGAATGAGATCTGGCAATGAGTGTAAGTCATGACGTGGTGGTAGCCAGTATAAATAGGCGCGTTCAACGATACGTCGAGAGAGCTGTTGTACGGAGAGAGCTGTTGGTGTACGAAGAGAGCGTTTGTTTATGTGGAAGAGAGCTGTTGTTGTACGAAGTGAGCTGTTGTTTATGTGTCAGAGAGCTGTTGTTGTATAGAGAGAGCGGTTGTTTATGTGCGTGAGAGCTTTGTTTCGTGTGTAAAGAGATCTTCGTTTATGTGAGAGCCAGAAGTTTACCAAATAAAAGATTGTCTTAGTAAGTACGTCTTTCTCAGTTCATAGTTTTGTCAGATCTCTGTCTGGCTGTTAGGTTAATTTCATTAGTTGATTATTATTAACAACTAGCATAAGACTTTATTCATCTTAATTACTACTACAACATTACTAGCAGTTAAAAGCTTGTTCATTATTATTACTACACTACTAGCAGGAAAGTTAATTCATGATATAATTAACAAACAACAAGCATTAGAAGAAGCATTAGCTTAGAAGAAGCTGAATTCATTATATAATTAACAAACAACAAGCATTAGAAGAAGCATTAGCTTAGAAGAAGCTGAATTCATTATAATTTAGTAGAAAAAGCGATATATTCATTATAAAAAGACGGAGGAACGTTGGCACATCTGTATTCAATGCAATGGACAGTATTTCGAAAAAGATAACCACTTCCTTGATAATTAAGGTTTGCATATTTTTTTTTTAAATATTCTTAGTTGTTTTGGGAAAACCCGTGTATTTATATAAAAAATCATATTAGGCAAGTGGTCATCGTATTATGACCTTCTGTATAATATGATGTTGGACTTCGACGTCCCACATTAACAGCTCTAACTCAATGAGGCATAGATGCTACAAGATTCCTAAAGGTGTCTTGAGGTATCAGGTACCAACACGTTACCAGCAGAACCTTTAAATCTTCTAAGTTACGAGGCTGAGCCACCACAGTCCAGATTTGCTGTACCAACACAAACCACAGATGCTCGATTGGATTGACGTCTGGTGAATTCGGAATACCTGGTAGTCTTCCTCATGTTCCGCAGATCAGATTTGCTATTCCAACACAAACCACAGATGCTCGACTGGATTGATGTCTGGGGAATTTGGAATACCTGGAAGTCTTCTTCATGTTCCGCAGATCGGATTTGCTCTTCCAAAACAAACCACAGATGCTCGATTGGGTTGACGTCTGGGGAATTTGGAATACCTGGTAGTTTTCCTCATGTTCCGCAGATCCGATTTGCTGTTCATACACAAACCACAGCTGCTCGACTAGATTGACGTCTGGGGAATTTGGAATACCTGGAAGTCTTCTTCATGTTCCACAGTTTGGATATGCTCTTCCAACACAAACCACAGATGCTCGACTGGATTGATGTCTGGGGAATTTGGAATACCTGGAAGTCTTCTTCATGTTCCGCAGATCGGATTTGCTCTTCCGAAACAAACCACAGATTCTCGACTGGATTGACGTCTGGGGAATTTGGAATACCTGGAAGTCTTCCTGATGTTCCCCAGATCGGATTTGCTGTTCATACACAAACCACAGCTGCTCGACTAGATTGACGTCTGGGGAATTTGGAATACCTGGAAGTCTTCTTCATGTTCCACAGTTTGGATATGCTCTTCCAACACAAACCACAGATGCTCGACTGGATTGATGTCTGGGGAATGTGGAATACTTGGAAGTCTTCTTCATGTTCCGCAGATCGGATTTGTTCTTCCGAAACAAACCACAGATGCTTGATTGGATTGACGTCTGGGGAATTTGGAATACCAGGTAGTCTTCCTCATGTTCCGCAGATCAGATTTGCTGTTCCAATGCAAACCACAGATGCTCGACTGGATTGATGTCTGGGGAATTTGGAATACCAGGAAGTTTTCTTCATGTTCCGCAGATCGGATTTGCTCTTCCAAAACAAACCACAGATTCTCGACTGGATTGACGTGTGGGGAATTTGCAATACCTGGAAGTCTTCTTCATGTTCCGCAGATCGGATTTGCTCTTCCAAAACAAACCACAGATGCTCGATTGGATTGACGTGTGGGGAATTTGGAATACCTGGTAGTCTTCCTCATGTTCCGAAGATCAGATTTGCTGTTCCAACACAAACCACAGATGCTCGATGGGATTGATGTCTGGGGAATTCGGAATACCAGGAAGTCTTCTTCATGTTCCGCAGATCGGATTTGCTCTTCCAAAACAAACCACAGATTCTCGACTGGATTGACGTCTGGGGAATTTTGAATACCTGGAAGTCTTCTTCATGTTCCGCAGATCGGATTTGCTCTTCCAAAACAAACCACAGATGCTCGATTGGATTGACGTCTGGGGAATTTGGAATACCAGATAGTCTTCTTCATGCTCCGCAGATCAGATTTGCTCTTCCAAAACAAACCACAGATGCTCGATTGGATTGACGTCTGGGGAATTTGGAATACCAGATAGTCTTCTTCATGCTCCGCAGATCAGATTTGCTGTTCCAATGCAAACCACAGATGCTCGACTGGATTGATGTCTGGGGAATTTGGAATACCAGGAAGTCTTCTTCATGTTCCGCAGATCTGATTTGCTCTTCCAAAACAAACCACAGATGCTCGATTGGACCCCGAAATTTCATTTGATGGGTCTTGAATTAATTCTTTGCATAATCGGAATTTTTCTGCTCCAAGATTTTATTTCGACTCAAATTTTTTTTCCTTTCTCTTCCTGAGTTGTCTTTTCACGGAATGCTTGGCTGTTCTTTTGTGTGTGTGTCTGTGAGTGAAGTGTACGAAGGTTGCGTACGTGTGTTATTTGGGAGGTTCTGGGAGCAGCATTTTATATATTCCTGCCGAGATCGGAAAAATATTATTGTCTTTCCATGTCGTTTTGTTTTTGGGTTATTGAAATACCGTGTCCATTTTTATTATTTCATTCTGGGTAGTGTTAGTAACCCTCCAGGTGGCAAGCACGTATATATACGTTTGGAGATTTCTCTGCACAAGGCGGCAACGACGCAATAATAGGTTCATCGCAAACCTGTTCTAAAGCCGCGAGAACGCAATATTGCGTCGAATAAATTTTCAGGTTCATACTGGCGAAGACGCATATATGCACATCTTAACGACGAGGAATACAACAGAAAGACAGGACGCATTTAGGGGAGTCTCCCGTTATACATGTAACAAAATTTCACATTGCCTCTTCCAAAGCTCCTGCCACCTGGAGGGTTAATGACAGGTTTATCTGTGCTCAGTAGTAGTTACGATCAACAATAAGTTTGTATCGTATTAATATGTGAGTGAAGTTAATTTCGTTGTGATATATGTATACGAGGGTTGTACCGGAAGTAATGCAAAAGTGGGTATAACTTATTTATTAACTGACAGAGGTCGTTCAAATTACACATGTCGGTAGAGTAACTCTTCCTCCATACAAAGGTACTAATCAACATAGTCTCCATCACAAGCGATGCATTTACGCCATCGTTGAATCCAACTCTCGAATCCTCTTCGAAAAAAATCAAGTGTGGACTGTTGTACCCACTTCTTCACAGTCACTTTCACCTCGTCTGTGTCACCAAATCGTTGTTCCCGGAGACTGTCCTGCATTGGATCGAACAGGTGGAAGTCGTAAGGAGAACAGATCTGGACTGTAAGGTGAATGAGAGGGGGGGGGGACCACAGACCAGCCTAATTTGCTGATCGCCTGATTTGTTGCCAAAGATGTGTGTAATCTCGCATTGTCGTGGTGAATGTGGATCCTTTAAAGATTCTTGTTCGGTCTCTTCCTCCTCATGGCTTTTCTAAGCTTCATGAGTGTCTGAATGTACAGCTCATTGGTCAAGGTACGGCCACGTTGCAGAAAATCAAACGGAATGACACCCCTGTCATCCCCAAAAAACAGTCACCATGACTTTCTGTGCTGATCGCTGGCTCTTGAGCTTCTTAGGCCTTGGTGAAGAGGTATGACACCATTCCATGGATTGATTCTTCATTTCCAGATGGTAAAGATACGCACACGTTTCATCCCCTATAACGAAGTAAATTTCTCCGTCATTTTTGTCCACGCCGGGGCTCGAACCCGGGTTCCTTCATTCCGGAATAAGTCGCTCTACCAATTGAGCTACGCGGACGTTAGTTCTGACTGCTATCTACCATTATGTCGTGTTTGTCCTGCTGGCAGGTACGTCATACCCCTGTCACCAGATCGGAAGAATGAAATTCATTGGTTTCAAACGCTTCCAGCAGATCAGAGCATACTTCCACTTTTCTCTCCTTCAAATCGGGTGTCAACTGCCGAGGTACTTACTTTGCACGCAATTTCTGATACCCTAAGTCTTCAACAAACTTCTGTATGGCATTATGACCACAGTCCAGGTGCGCAACAAGCTCAAGGATTGTGACTCGTCTCTCCGCGCGAATCAATTCACCCACTTGCTGACGATTCGTGTCAGTGGTCGCAGATGATGGTCTCCCACTGCGTGGTTTGTCTTCAATGCTGGTTTCCCTTCTTTAAACTTCTTCATCCATCTGTGCACATTGCTCTTGTCAATGGTGTCGTCTCCCTAAACATTCTGCAGCCTTCTGTGGATGTCGGAGTGCCTGCACCCTTCCTTCGTAAAGAACTCAATGGTGGCACGTTGTTTCTGCTTGGAATCCATTATTTACCTGCAATGAAGAAGAAGGGTTACTACAGAGGAAGAGTTACTCTACCAACATGTACAATTTGAACGACCTCTGTCAGTTAATAAAAAATTTATCCCCACTTTTGCATTACTTTTGGTACAACCCTCGTATGTTTTTTCCCTTCTGTACCTTCTTGAAATGAGCTCAGCATGTCAGTTAAATAAGAGGGTGTAGCTAGCTTATATTACGAGTACAATAAGCTAAGTTTTAATTATGTGGTATGCATTATTTTCCTAAACAGTGTGATAATTTTTTGAGTGTGAAAGGGTTATTTCTTTGGTTTTTTCAGCTTTTCGACGATCTATTCGAACTCTTTTTTTTTTTTTTTTTATTGGAGGTTTAACGACCACCGTGAGCAACTCAATGGGCTATAAGCAGTCGCCCGTCTCTAATTTAGGGTCACTGGTTCCAGGGAAGGGAGAGAGCCAGTGCCGTAAGACAAACACAACATCCATGCCTCACCGGGATTCGAACCCGGACCCCGTTCGGACGAATGATCAGAGGCCACCGCTTAGACCACTGCGCCACCGGGGCGGCATATTCGAACTTGCATGTGTTGCATTGTAAAAGGGTATTTTCAGTTCTTTCCGTGTGTATTTAGCAGTGGTGGCTCGTGGCAACTGAAACAGGTGGGGCCAGTAGCCGAAGTCAAACAATGAAAGAAAAAATCTGTCATTATTAGACCAACTATTCAGACCTCCCCCCCCCCTCACCCTTAAGATTCCTTTACTCTGCCTCTGTTTACCCCTTTTACTCAAAATAATGCCCAAATTAGGTAGGAATGTGTCAACTATTGTATTGCACACGAAAAAAATTTCCTCAGAATAGAATACATAACTATTAACAGAAAAATGTTAAAACTCCTTAAATAAAATTTTTACCTTAAAACATATGAGCATTAATTTATGTTAGTTGTGCTTTGTGTTTCTTCAGATTTCTCAACTAAGGAATAATCACAGGATTCACAGGATAAAAAAATGTAGTGAAAAAATAATAACTCCAAATATATGCGGGGAGGGAATGTTTCATGAATTTCGTCCCATATAGAATGAGTACCATACTACCATTTGCATTATTTGAAAGGTTTAACCTTTTTTTTTTTAAGAACTTGTGAAACCTAAAAACTTATATGAACTCAAGTGCAAATTATACTTACAGGTTTTCTCATTTATTTATTTATTTTTAACATAGAAAATCATCTTAGTTAAAACTGAAATCACTTTTGCAAAGCGCTTTGTAAACTTCATACTCTTGGAAACTCAAATTCTTGGGCTGATAAGCACCGAGTTTTTCAACACATCACCGAGAGAGACACACACACACACACAAAACAACTAACTGACCTTTCCTACGACATTTGAAACCCTCCCGACACTTAAGCTTCTCTGTCCACCCACGGCGTTAAGGAAATTGATACTCTCACGGCCAATCAAATCAGCGCGGGGCCAGATAGATCTGGCCCCGCGCTGATTTGATTTTTTTTTCACACGTGTACAGCTTTTTTTCACACGTGTTTAAGGCAGTGTTGAATGAGACGGGAAGGAAATCGTCTCCTCTTCGCTTGCGTAGTGATGTTACTGGAGCCTGTTGGAGCTGGCCCCAATAAACTCACACTCTGAACGTGATCTCTTTCCTCAGGGAATAGTTTTTCGTTTTTGAAGGCAACTTTCCCCTTAGGTAATGGTTTTTGAAGGGAAAGGTTTGTTGGTTGGTTGGTTGGTTAGTGGATTTTAGTGGCGCAAGGGCCACGTTTGGCCAAAGAGCGCCAGACAAAGAACTATCAGCCACAGAATTTGAAAAGCGTGGAAAATGAGTAGAAGCAGACAGGCTTGGTAGGAAAGGTTTGTCACCATGTAGTTAAGAGAGAGAATGAGAATCAGGGCAAAAAAAAAAATAAATAAAAAAATTCTAGGAATAACATTTTTTAGGTGGGGCCCGGCCCCTCTGGCCCCTAATGACGAACTGCCTCTGGTATTTAGAATTGCATTTACTGTGCAACAGGAAACGAGATTCATCGGACCAGAGGACCTTCATCCAATCATTCAAAGCCCAGTTTTGTTACTCGCGTGCCCATTTGTTGGCAAGCGGTGAACCGAGGTTAGCATGGGCACTCGGAGCGGCCTGCGGCTATGTAGCCCCATTTTCAGCAGGGTTCGATGTACTGTGTGCTGTGACACATTATTACCGTCACCAACATTTACATGACCGGCAAGTTGCGCCACATTGTCCCTTCTGTTGGCTCCCTCACCGCTATGATATCACAGCCTCTCTTCTCTCTCATGTTCAGTCTCTCCAGCTAAGTCTGCCATTCGTCTCACACTATGCACGACTACTTCTTCCTCCATTGCCATCCTCCAACTACAGCCAGCCACAAAAAAAAAAAAAAAAAAAAGTGTGTGCTTTTTTCTTCATTCAAGCAAAGTTTCCAATTTATCTATTTCACTTAAATAATATCACCGCTAACCCTCCAGCAGCCTACTTTAATGCAAGACGCAAACTCTGTAAAATGTGTAAACTATCTACACTATCTACCAACAAGTAATTGGACACCCCTGCAATCGACGATATCTGCGGTCCTGATACACGTCACGGCCGCCGCCGTTAAATATCGTGTGGGAAACAACAACGCAACCAGTCGCATGCAAGATGCCACGCAGTTCGGAGCTCTCTGATTTCGAGAAAGGTGTAAAATCGTCGGGTATCACAGAAATGACCGATCCATACGTGACATATCCAGCGAGTTGAAGTACCCAAAATCGACAGTGGCCTACGTGATTGGCAAGTGGAAGATGAGAGGTGACTGTCGGAATGTGCCCCGACCCGGCAGACCCACAAAACTGGGAGTTGGAGACCGACGGGTGCTGGCCAGAGAAATTCGGAAGAACCGCACCAAATCGATGGGCCACATCCGCGAGGAGTTTCAACAGGCATCCGGGAGTGTTCTTTCTATGAAAAGCATCTGTAAGGTAGCCCATCTGCTCGGTTATCATGGACGTGATGCCGCTCACAAGCCTCTGATCACCAAGTCCAATAGCGCTGCTCGGCTAACGTGGTGCAAAGAACGTCGACAGTGGACCGTTGAACAGTGGAAACAGGTTCTCTGGAGCGACGAATCAAGGTTCACCCTCTACCGTTCGGATGGCAGGGTCTGGGTTAGGCGTCTGCCTGGAGAACGCCTTCTGCCGGAATGTATTGTGCCAACTGTGAAGTTCGGCGGCGGTGGAATTATGCTATGGGGGTGTTTCTCCTGGTATGGCACGGGACACTTGGTCGCCATTCCTTGTAGACTCAACGCCGAGACCTACTGCACCATTTTGGATGACCATGCGCTTCCTACGTCGTGGCAGTTTTACGGGGTGGACCCATGTTACTTTCAGGATGACAATGCCACCTGTCATGTTGCGAGGTCCGCCTTGGCTTGGTATGGTGACAATGGTGTTAATCGAATGGACTGGCCTGCGCAAAGCCCGGACCTTAACCCTATCGAGCACCTCTGGTACGAGTTGGAGCGTCGACTTAAGGGATGCCCCCACCGTCTGAAATCGGTGAAGAAACTGACCTATCTTCTCCAAGCCGAGTGGAAGAAAATACCGCTAGCCGTCGTACAACGCCTGGTTGAGAGTATGCCCCGGAGGGTCGCAGCTGTAATCGCCGCTCGTGGAGGCTCCACCAACTATTGAAGGTGAATAAACTTCGTTTTCCTTTGCTATCACAAGTTTCCAATTACTTGTTGGTAGATAGTGTATATGTTCGGTGCTTCAAACAGAACTCTATCAAGCACTCACATCAGGAAAAAGCTCTGATTTCTACAAGAAATGGACACCTTATGAACATTGGTTTCAGGTCATTTTAAACAGGATTGTTTTCTAACTTTTTTTTTCTCACCAGAACAATGTTTGTAAAAGTCATCTTTCGCTTTACTGCTGTATTTTTTTTTATTTGATGTACTCCCGAATTTTTAGAACTTCATGAACTCATATTTCATTTAAAAACTGTTTGAACTCTCGTATAATTTTCAAATTTAGAACTTTTCGATTTCTGCACCTCAATTGGCGTTAGTTGCATTTTGTTTATTGCTCGTTATGTTGTGTTTTGTTATTTCTTCATTTGTTTTGTGCATGTATTGTTTCTTGGTTAATAAAGTAATGTTTGAACTCCCTCACTGAGCTGTGCTAGACCCACATCTTCCAGCGGTTCGTGGTTTGCCCGTCCTCGGACCACTTTGTGAAGGTTGTGACGTACTACAAAAGTAAAACACGTGCCAAGACTACAAATTTGCAGCGATACATTATGTCCGCATAGCTTAGTTGGGAGAGCAATTCACTCCGGAGTGAGGGGGCGCCGATTTGATCTCCGTAACTGGCAAATTTGTGTTTTCACATTGGCGCCCGACCGTAAAAATGGATGCTATTGGCCTTTGGGTTCTTCGAAAAATGTATTATTTTTGTTCTACACACCGTCTAGAATTAAGAAAAAATTCGTTCTTCACTTCCAAAAAAAAAAAAAAAAAAAAAACCAAGAAAAAAAAATGAGAGGGAGATGATGTGACGTACTACAGAGGTAAAGCACGTGTCAAGACTACAAATCTGCAGCGATATATTCCGTCCTTGTAGTTTAGTTGGGTGGAAGAGCAATTTACTCTGCAGTGAGGGGGCGCGATTCAATCTCCGCCACGGACAAATTTGTGTTTTAACGAGGTACTGACCGCGGCTGACTCTGAGCACCTCAAAAGCCTTGCCGTCTCGGTAATGCTCTAACCCAGTTGTCTGGCCATTGCGATTTGACTTTTGTCAAACTCGGGCTGCCTTTGCCATCTGAAGAACAAGAATAATACTGACTAACAGAGCTCAGTATCAGGGGTTATTTATACCTTTTCACGACCTTCACGCGTGTCGTCGTCTACCCGCGGTTGCTTCGATTTGCAGAAGACGCGCTGGTCATAATGTTTTGGCTCTTCGGTACATATTTGTGGATATTTTACGGATAATACAGAGATACGGCCGATATTTTTCTTTCGTAACCCATACGGTATACTATGAAGAAAAGTACTTACAATGGCAATTTTAAATTATGCACAGTTTCTCGAGGAGGCGTACACGCATTCGCTTCTTCACTGAAAATTTTCTTCTAAAAATCTGCTTTGAAATATTTCTTTCTTGAGGGAAAAGTTGCAAAAGATGTGCTATTTACACCCTAAAATTCGATGCGTCTTTTTTTGTTTTTACGTTAATGGTTCGGAGCGGCAAAGTCGTACTCATTATGTCCGGGTAGTTGTCTGTTGCATTGTATCGAACACGTAACACTCGTGAGATTTTTTTTTTTTTTTTGATTGGAGGTTTAACGACCACCGTGAGCAACTCAGTGGGCTATTAGCAGTCGCCCGTCCCTAATTTAGGGTCACTGGTTCCAGGGAAGGGAGGGAGCCAGTGCCGTAAGACAAACACAACATCCATGCCTGACCGGGATTCGAACCCGGATCCCGTACGGACGAATGATCAGAGGCCAACGCCTTAGACCACTGCGCCACCGGGGCGGCACTCGTGAGATGCCCCGGTTAGTACAGCTAACAATTTTTTTGAGGCTTAACGATCACCGTGTGCTACTCAATGGGCTACAAGCAGTCGCCCGTCCTTAATTTAGGGCCACTGGTTCCAGGAAAGGGAGAGAGCCAGAGCCGTACGACAAACACGACATCCATGCCTCACCGGGATTCTAACCCGTGCCTATCACGGGACGAATGGTCATTAGCCAACGCTCAGACCCATAGGGGTAGCGTGACCAAAAATGGGATGGGGGGGGAGGGGGGCACAAATAAGTGTAAATTGAGGTTTTTCTTGGGAGGGAGGGTCTTCTCCGGAAATAGTTTCTCCTGAAATGCTCCTGTTCACTTACCATTAGTGCCATAAGGTTTTTTTCATGCCTAATATATCCAAAACTACGAGGCCGCCCCGGTGGCGCAGTGGTCTAAGCGATGGCCTCTGATCTTTCGTCCGAAAGGGGTCCGGATTCAAATCCCGGTGAGGCATGGATGTTGAGTTTGCCTTACGGCACTGGCTGTCTCCCTTCCCTAGAGTCAGTGGCCCTAAATTAGGGACGAGCGACTGCTTATATAGCCCATTGAGTTGCTCACGATGGTCGTTAAACCTCCAATAAAAAAAAACTACGAGGTGTGCCAGGCTTGTGTTGATTTACCCTAATGAGGTTGTAAAAAACAACATGACTTTCAAAGCATCTTATGCAGTCATCTGATGATAAAAACCATCATCAGATGATTGCATGCTGTTGCGCATAAAATGACTGCTGGAATGCAGTCATAACGATAGCAATGTTTGTTGCTATTGCGTAGTTTTGTTCCCGTGGCTCTATGTCACAGTTTATAGCATTTAAAAGGCGAACGACTGGTTATTATTTTTTCGACTTTTTCAGTTGGGGGGGGGATTGCTTAGACCACTGCGCCACCGGATAGGCGACAAAACATTTCTTTAAAACTTAAGCGTCGTAATCTCATGTATTTGAGATGAAAAATATGCCAGTATTTAAAGTTGTAGATGCTTTATTTTAAGAGTTTTACGAATAATAGTAAACGACAAAGTTCTGTCGTTTATCTGATACAAGCTTTATTTGGAAATTATTTGCTGTGCTGGCTCTTGAAGTTTCGTTCGAAACATTCATTTCCAAATTTTTCTTGTTGCGGAAGATGGTGCCGAGTGTACTCCTATCGTGAGAAACGGTAATGAGGCGTCGTTTTGCGCGAGTTTCCACTTCGAAACAAGTTTTCTGATAATGTTTTAGGCTCAAGAGCATGTCCGCGTATTTTGGATGAGAGAATTTAAACTTATATTCCATGACAAATTCAGTTCAGTATCGAGAAAGTACCAGAATCTTTACGCATGGAAGAAAGAATACTCTCTGAATTGGAAAGATTGTAGCTGACATTCAAATACGTGAGAACGATTTCCTGAGAGACAGTTGCTTTTCGAATAAGAGGCACGAGACAAACTAATCACTTCTGTCGGATCTGTGACTGCAATTTTGAATCGCGGTCATTACTTACCCTCGAAATGTCCACCAGATGTTCGGAAAGATTTCTTACTTACGACAGCAAACGTGTGATATGTCTCTGAGTGCCTTCGTGGAATTATAAATTTTATTGTGACTTAATAGCTCTAAATTACTTCAAAAGCCAGACTGAAATTTCCTGCCAAGGATCCGATTGCGTTCATTAGATTTGACTTGCCATGCATGATGTTTTATTTCCACGCATTTAGCAAAAGTCCTGAGAATGGCATAAACCTTCTTTGAGCACTATATCCAATAAAAGAAAGTTTATATAACGGGTGGCCAAAAAGGTGGTAAAAAGTAAAGTGCTATCTTCAGTTTACTAAGTGCTTAAATTTCTTTTTTTTATTCAAATAACAGTATGAGAGTATAGTGATTGAAATTTGAAAACCACCTCCCATTTCCTTAAAACGCCTTTTCAAAATGGAGTCCCTCGGCATGGAGCAACGACTACTTATAGTGCAAAAAGTTTGTGGCTTTGGACGTAGTAATGCCATGGTTCGACGCGAGTTCAACAAAGAATATGGTCCCAAGTCTCAGATTAATGAAGCGATTAGACGAGACGTACTCATTACACGATGCCACAAAAGAACACTCGGGTCAAAAAGAGACTGTGGTGACCCCCAGAGAACGCCGAACGGGTCAGGGACTTTTTGAAGAATCACTAACCATATCAACCAGACAGGCCTCACAACAGATTGGACATCAAAAGATCATCCTGGCAGACCATGATGAAGAACAAACTGCATCTGTTTCCGTACATAATTCAGCTCTGTCAGCCATTTCAAGAACGTGATGTCTAACGGAAACTAGACTACGGGGACACAATAATTACAGAACCAGAAAGTGGACGAATTGACTTGCGGAAGATCTGGTTTAGCGATGAGGCCCATTTTCACTTCCAGGATAGCGTGAATGAACAAAACTGGCGACACTGGGGCAGTGAAAACCCACACGGCCGCCCCGGTGGCGCAGTGGTCTAAGCGATGGCCTCTGATCATTCGTCCGAATGGGGTCCGGGTTCGAATCCCGGTGAGGCATGGATGTTGTGTTTGTCTTACGGCACTGGCTTCTCCCTTCCCTGGAACCAGTGACCCTAAATTAGGGACAGGCGACTGCTTATAGCCCATTGAGTTGCTCACGGTGGTCGTTAAACCTCCAATAAAAAAAAAAAAAAAAAAAAAAAAAAGAAAACCCACACGTCCAACAGGTGTGCCACCTGTTGGACGTGTTTATTCGCCACGTGTGACGATGTCATGTGGAATCAACGCGAAACGCTTAAACGGATCAATTGTAATCGATGGAATAGTTACGGGTGCTAGTTACAGACAGGTATTGTAACAGGAGTTAGGACCCAGAGCAAGACGCTGTCAGATGGTCAACACCTACTGGTTCATGTAGGATGGTGCACCTCCACATCGAGTTGTTGATGTGTTTTCCTGGACACGTTTCAGGACCGTATCATCGCTTTGGATAACGAGAGGTTCACTGGACATGACATTGAATTGCCACTATAACGCCGACATGAAACCATGTGATTTTTTTCTGTGTTATTTGAAGGACCTGTGGCGTTTGTGTGTAGCTGACTTATTAAAACACTACATAGATCCAAACTTCACTTGCAGTGAAATACGAATCACTCAAATAAAGTCAGGAAGTTGTTACTTACAGCTAATCCTTTATTGCTGTCAATAGGCACTTGATCATTTGCACTTCAACAAGGTGAGATCACGAAAACTTAGATTAATATCAACAATCAATTAACAACAGTATGAAGCCCAACACTGGAAATTGAATTAATATCCACAAGAACACAACACTGTTATTAAAGTAGAACACGTAGCATTCACAAATACTTAAACGATAATCAAGCAGTCGCGGATCCAAATGATGCATTAACGTTCACCATCCAACATCTTCCTTTATTCAACTGCTGAATTGCATTTTTTATCTATCGTTCTTATCCGGCCACAAATACGTCCCTTTTGCTCCGACTTCAGTATGTTGCCAATGTTATTCTCGTTTCAGGGAAAAAACATAACGTTAAGTTTGGAAAGTATAAAAGAGAACAAACTCAAATTTACATAGGAAAAGGAACTAAAACTGAAAGTTAAATTACACTGCTGGCCACCCAAACTGCAACACCAAGAAGGAAGCATCCGACTGGCCTGAAATTCGCAGCATGCGTAGCCCGCGAGAGGAGATGCAAACGATTAGCATTGCATTGCATATGCAAATCATGTGCGCCCGGCACGCCACCGAGAAACACTATAAGAAGGCTGCACAGAAAGCGGGGTGTAAGTAGTGGAAGTGTGTTGTGCTGCCGGACCTGTGGGTGGGAAGCTTCCTGATGCCTCGTCGCAGAATACGGAAGTCATTCCAGCACGTTTCGGAGTTCGACAGAGGACGAATAGTGGCTTATCGCGACAGCGGTTTATCGTACCGAGACATCGGCGCCCGTGTGGGACGACATCCAGCCACAGTGAGGCGAATATGGATTCGGTGGGTGCAGGAGGGACGGACGGACCGACGTGGGCGATTACCGCAGCCGCGGCACACCACCGAACGAGAGGACCGGCATGTTGTGCGGCGGGCATTGACGGCTCGCACCGCCACATCACGAACGTTAGCGCAGGAATTAGGGTGTGTTGCGCAACAACCTGTGTCAGCACGTACCTTTCGACGTCGTCTGCAGGAGCGGGGACTTGTCGCACGGCGCCCATTGCTCCGATTACCATTGACGTTACACCACCGGCGAGTGCAGCGGTAGTGGGCCGTTGAACGCTGCACCTGGACTACGGAATGGCACGACATTGTCTTTTAAGACGAATCCCGCTTCTGCCTGCAACACCACGATGGTGGGGTCTGCGTGTGGCGGCACCGCGGCGAGGGACTGTATGACGCCTGCATTATGCATCGGCATACCGGCCCGACGCCTGCATTATGCATCGCCATACCGGCCCGACGCCTGGCGTTATGGTTTGGGGCGAAATTGGATATAACACCTGCACCCCTCTGGTACGCATCGCCGGTACACTCAACAGCCAGCGCTACATCCCTGACGTTTTGGAGCCTGTAGTCCTCCCTTACCTGCAGGACCTACCAGCGGCCACGTTTCAACTGGACAACGCGCGCCCGCACGTGGCACGCATCGTGCAACAATTCTTCACGGCCCACCAAGTGTCACTGCTGTCGTGGCCCGCCTGTTCTCTCGATATGTCGCCCATCGAGCACGTCTGGTCGCTGATCGGCAACCGAGTGGCCCGGCAAGCACCACCCGCGGCTACGCCTGAGGAACTGTGGCAACGTGTGGAAGCAGCCTGGACCGACATACCTCAAGCCCACATCCAAAGCCTCTTTCGTTCGATGCCGCGGCGTGTAGCGGCCGTTATTGCCAGCCATGGGGGCCACACGAACTATTGATGTCTGCGTGTTCTGCAAGTCGCCCGTGCCTGTAAGCTCAATCGTTTCATCTTTGTATGTGTTGTTATGTGTCCAGTAAATCTGGCTTTGCTATCTCGTGTCCTTCTTGGTGTTGTATTTTGGGTGGCCAGCAGTGTAGAAATGACGTCACAGATCGAGTCTTCCGGGCTGCCCCCAAGATCACAGAGGACCTCAAAAAACCCACTTCAGGTGAAATCCAGGCCATCGCACAAGGTGCGAGGGAGCCTGATCGGCGATTTCCAGTCCGACCTTTATACTGTGGTTTGTGGATACGGTGGTCATTTGAAAATCTGCTCTATTTATTTCACCTATTGCTTGAGTTTCTCAGAAAATTTCAGTAAATTTGATCCAGTAATAACAAAGTTGTGCCGCTTGACCCTTTAACACCTTTTTTGGTCACCCTGGATCTTTTGTTTCGTGTGCTACCAGAAAAACCAAAAAGAAGACAAGAAAGATGGCACCGAGTATTCGGTTGCAATGAGCACATCTTTTGAATCCTTTAGACGGGAAACAAATATCTGAAAGCAGATCTGCACAAAATCTGGGATTTCAGCTAAAGAAAAATAATACGCTTACACCTGTTACGTAACGGCAAGTTGCAGCTAAGCAGGATAGGTGAGGTTCGAATGCCACCACCGGCAAAAATTGCTTGTTTCGCTATATTGGTGCCTGAACGTAAAATGAATCTCCTAGCCGTTTTAGGTTCTTCGAAAAATGCCAGACAATCCTTCCACACACCGACTGGAATTAATGGGAATTCCTTCTTCTACAGCGAGCTACTTCAAGTATGATTTGTCAGCTGACCCTAAAACCTGAGATTTTCGTGCACCCGCCTTCTCAAGGGGCAGATACACAGTCGTATCAGAAATACATGACCACCCCGGAATCAAGTGTACCCGCCCAGGCGCGTCACAGAGTGCACGTGACAAAGTCGACCAAACGGAGGTATAAGCAGCCAGACAGGGCAGATGAGAAATAGTGCGTTTGTGAGCACAATGGGCAGAGGTAATGAATTGACGGACGTTTTAAAAGGAATGATCATTGGCTACCGCGCCAAGGGTGGAAGCATCTCAGAAACAGCGGACTTCGTGGGCTGTTCGCGAGGTGCTGCAGTAAGCGTGTACCAAGAATAGACCGCTCGCACACCGAGTACCTCCCGACGTCATAACTGTGGAGCCCCCAAAGGCCATCGATCCCAGAGGAGAACGTAGCATCCGTCGACTGGTAAAGGGCTATCGACGTGCAACAATCGATCGCGCAAATGAGCGCTCGGGCACCCAGGTACGTGTCGCCGATAACAGTAGAGCGAACCATATTACGCATGGGTCTCCGGAGTCGACGCTGCGTCAAGGCGCTCATGTTAACCCAGCTCCATCGGCAACGACGCCTACATTTCGCATGGGACTACCGTCATTGGATAGTGTAAGAGTAGGAAAAGGTTGCCTTCTCCGACGAATCGAGGTTTCTACACCACAGAAGTGACGGATACGGCGTCAGGCACACGGTAACCAACACACGGGCACGCTTGTCGGTCAAGTACAGGCCTGCGGTGGTAGTGGGGCATGTCTGGAGGATGTTTTCCTGGTGTGACCTGGGACCACCAGTACCACTGGATGGGTTCCTGAGCCCCAATGGCTACCTGTCTATCCTCGCTGACCACCTGCAATGTTCCCTCTAAGATGCGCGGCCGCGCGGCGACTTAACGTCCTCTGCGCAGCTGAAATATCTTCCGCGCAGTAAGCATTTTAGATTAAAATTCCCAATTCCCTAACTAATTTTCATAAATCGAAAATCAATTACCTGCAATAATAATATTAAATAAATAAAATTCGGTTTCTCAAAAGTCAAAACAACACTTCTCTTAAATGCAGTTCGTCTCCTTCTAAGTTCGTTTCATTGTCTTCTTCATTGTGAAATGCTTTTTGCAAAGTAGCCCTTCATGTTGAACGTTTACCCTGGTGGTGATGGTGTCTGCCAACAGGACAATGCGCTACCACATCGCTAAGGGGGTGCGTGACTGTTTCCAGGAACACAACAGCGATGTCTCCGCTCTGCCTTGGCGATCAATCCCATAGAGCACTTGTGGGACTATTTGGATCGATAGGTTCGACGTGCCGACCCGCAACTGCGTCATCTCCGGAACCTCCGTTCTCTGCTGAAGTCCGAATGGGCACATGTGCCTCGGGCAACTTCCAAGGGTCTCATTGCGTCCATGCAACGCCGTTCGGCCTCTCTCATCCTGGCCAAGGGTAGTTATTCTTATTTTTAGGTAGGTGGTCCTGTTATTCTGATACGACTGTGTATTTGAAACGTACCTACCTCACAGGTGACACACAGGTCAAAACGGCAAGTTGCAGCGACAAGCATTTGTGGCGTAGTCCGTTCAGTAGAATGTCTTGACACCGGAGAAGGTAGATATGACTTCGAAATCCATATCTGGCAGAAAAGGACAATTTCATTATACATCACCAAGGGAAAAATTCGCATAATAGGGCAGATCGCAGCCGTTCCAGGGGAGCCTCCTGCTTTCCGTGTTGTTAATCGGAGAGATCGGTTATCCATGAATGTTGTGGACCTAGGCCTTCCTGCACTGTACATTCGGAAAACTGATAGCGTGTTTTGAAATTGGTTTCACCACCTGTGAACCACAGAAGGAGTCACATCCATCCATCTTGCAAATTCGTTTCTCTTTGTTTTGTTTGGGAGTTTAGCGACCACGGTGAGCAACCCAATGAGCTACACGCAGACGCGCTTCCCTAATTTAGGGCAACTGGTTCCATGGAAGGCATAAAGCCAGTGCTGGGAGACAAACACAACGTCCATGCCTCACCGGTGTTTGAACCCAGACCCATTTCGAACGAATAGTCATCAGCCATCGCTTAGACCACTGCGCCCACGGGACTGCTCTTGCAACCTGACGTTGGCCTGCCTCTAGTCTTCCGTTCGCTCTTCACCACAGTGCATCTGTTAAATCATATCTCGCAGGCATTACGACAAATCCGCTATCTCAAAATTCTTTCTTTGCACTCCGCAAACCATGTGACGCACACCTCCGTAACAGCACCTGCGGTTCATTTTCATAAACAGATCCCATCACCACTCATTTGTGTACGTTACGCTGATTTCGTATTACATTTCACTTCATATACAGTGAGCGTGGTAAATCCGAACGTCAAAAATCCGAAACGTGAAATATCTGAACAAGCTCCCCTCAGCATATCTTTTTTTTTGTTGGTGGTGGAAAGTTTAAGTATAGTCCGTTCATTTACGCTTTCCAACCGTAGGTTGAAGAAGCGCATATGCTTCAGCTTTGTCCGTCTGTTCGCACGATAACTCACGTAAAAATGGCTCGATTTCGATGAAATTTTGGTATGTGGTAGAGGACCACCTGGGCACGAACCGTATTGAAAATGGGCGAAATTGGGTCAAAGGTCAGGACATAGGAGCGGAATCGATTCCATTGCCGTTATGCGTCATAACTTGCGTAAATATGGTTCGATTTCGATGCAATTTTAGTTTGTAGTACGCGACTATCTTGGCACGAACCGTATTGAAAATGGGTGAAATGGGGTCAAAGGTCAGGACATAAGAGCGGGATAGATTCCATTGCCGTTATGCGTCATAACTTACGTAAAAATGATTCCATTGCGACAAAACTTTATGATGTTGTTTCGGAGTTATACTGAACCAGTCCTGTTGAATATCATCGAAATGGGGTCAAAGGTCAAGACACAGGAGCGAGATTTATTCCACAGCCATTATCCTCAAACTTGAGTAATGATTTCTGATATGTTTGAAAGCGTATCATAATAATCAATGCACTGCATGAGTTTACTAACTTGTTTTAACTTGGCACTTGCTGATAATAGAATCGCCTAATTTTGGAGGTCGACGTGTTGAAGGTGGAGGTGATTTCTGATACTCAGAAAAGGCGAAAACATCTCCAGTCACCTGTTCCTTGCGGGGCTAAGATTTTACGACCCATTACCTTGGCAGTACCACACCTTGTTTCATACCTCAGTCCCATTGTTCACTGTGAGTCGGGTGGAAAGTTATTCCCCCTACACTCACCATAAAGCACAGGCCCTACTCATGCTGAAGCATTCACTGCATTGAACTGCTATGGCTTGGTTTCTACAACAAACTGAGTGCTGTTCAACTCAACTTCTCTTATTGAAAAGAATGAGGGATTTAGCGACAAAAAAAAAAAAAAATAAAAAAAAATTAGCGATTATTTTTTCAAAAAAAAAAGAAAGAAAAAAACACAAACGAAATTGCATTCACTTTGTTTCAGCACTTATTTTTTAATCCAGTGTAAATATGCTCTTCAAATGTGTTATCATTGGCAAGTTTTGGAATTTTGCACTTCATGTTTAATAATTTAACAGCAGTAGTAAAAATTACGAAGTTGTATCGTATTGCATAATAACAAAAAAAAAATCTTTGTCTTACTGTATGTCATTTTTTTTATATACAGTTGCTTATTTTTGGTACATGTATTTGGATAATATAATGTAGATATGTTAGCGTATTTGGATAATATAATGTAGATATGTTAGCGTATTTGGATTTTTTTTTACATGTTCGATAATCCGAACACATCAAAAGTCTGAACGACCAGTGGTCCCAATTAGTTCGGATTTTCGACGCTCTACTGTACCAAAGTTTGGTGCATATCCAACACTTCTTAGACAAATAACCGCGAGTTTTCTGTTTTTTCCCCTTAATTTATGAAGCCACCATATTTACATTAGAAACTGGGCAAATATCGTTTTATTTACGCTTTCCAACCGTAGGTTGAAGAAGCGTATATGCCCCAGCTTTGTCCGTCCGTCTGTCTGTTCGCACTATAACTCGCTTAAAAATGGTTCGACTCTGATGAAATTTTAGTATGTGGTAGGGGACAACCTTGGAACGAACCCTTTTGAAAATGGGCGAAATGGGGTCAAAGGTCAGGACATAGGAGCGGGATCCATTCCATCGCCCTCATGCGTCATAACTTACGTAAAAATGCTTCGATTGCGACAAAACGCTATCATGTTGTTCAGGAGGTATACCGAACCGGTTCCGTTTAATATCCTCGAAATGAGGTAAAAGGTCAGGGCACAGGAGCGAGATTTATTCCACAGCGATTATCCTCATAACTTGAGTAATAACGAATGGAATACACCATACATTACAAATTTTGAAGATGACAGTCCGCTTTTTGGTGTAAATATGACAAAGATGGTAAGTCAAATAATATACAAAAACTCGAAAATGTCGTCGTGCTCGAATCGAACCCACGTCTCCCAGATAGCACCCGGGTATGCTAACCACTACACCACACAGAACGACCAAGTCCCAAGTTTCCGATTAATTTTAATATAATCATCAGAGGGTTCGCTAGTCGAAGCAACCGGCATTCATGTTTAGCGAATCTGGAGGTTAAGAATCCTCTCCCGTGATTGCCCGGAGGAGCAGATAAATCATGAATCCATATTATCTAAAATATTCATATAATGAATATTATCCCGTATTCCATTCTTGATTTATCTGCTCCTCCGGGCAATCACGGGATAGGATTCCTAACCTCCAGATTCGCTAAACATGAATGCCGGCTGCTTCGACAAGCGAATCCTGTGATGGTTATATTCAAATTAATCGGAGACTTCAGACTTGGTCGTTCTGGGTGGTGTAGTGGTTAGCATATCTGGGCGACGCTGGTTCGATTCCTGTTCGACGAAATTTTCAAGTTTTCTTATGTTATCTGTCTTACCATCCTTGTCATATTTACACCAAAAAATGGAATGTCATCTTCAAAATTTGAGTAATGATTTCTGGTATGTTGGAAAGCGTATCATAATCAATGCGTTGCATGATTTTACTAACTTGTTTTTTTGTTGTTTGAGGGATTTAGTTCATTCTTTTTTTGGGGAGATTGTTTATTCTTGTGTTTGGTGTCATCGTTGGAACACTGCAGCTAAATTTTGTGCGTGACGTCTTCCACGACTCATTAAATATTTTTCGCTCTGGAAAGAAAAACAAAAGATTGGGTATAGAAGTAACTTCAAAGAGCGACTCCTACCAGGCTATGTTGAACCTATTTTCTATTGCGCAGTTCGTATCCACTGATTCTTCCCAAATTTGTTTATCAGAGTACAAGTCATGACAGAAGGCTCAAAGCTATTCAAATTCATCCTCAGAAACTTGTGTTCACTCCATTTTGGTCGAAATTTTCTGAAGCTCGCATCTCTAATTGCCTTTTACTCCTACTAACGACAGCAAAAGGCGATCGAGTGAGTGGAAGATATCACCCGCGGCAAGAATGCATGTTTCCTTACGAGGCGAAGTAAGAAGCATACACTCTATTTTTAGCACTCTGGAGAAATTGTAGTACCGAGTGATGATCTCGTATAGTGGGACTACCTCTCTGCAAGTCAGAGCAAAGCTTTTTAATCAAGTAAAGAAAACATATCATTCATCATAAAATACTAAAATTTTTCATTCCCTGTGATTTTCTCTCGTAAAACTGTAGGAGTTTTCTTCTGAGTCAGACGATCTCTTATCGGGGCTCCTCAATTTTTTGATTTCAAAGGATTCATTTTGAAAATTTTTATGATTGCTCTTATTTAGATAGAATGAATTTAATAGTAATTTTTTTAAGTCACCATCAAGATATATTCATTAAAGTGCTGCAGGTTTTTGAAATGAGGTTCTCACGGAAGAACACGTATAAAATTTGGAAAATTCGGCGGGGTTTTATAACGTCAGCCAAACATGCCCTACATCACGATCAAGGACAGTGGCGTCGGAACTCTTTTTTGACAGGCGATGGGGGGGGACAAGATGTCGCAGAACAAAATATTTTATCATGGCATAAAATTTATCCTAATAATGTACACGTGCTCACTTCATTAGGAAAATTTCTTTTTTCGATTAAATATTCATCTAAAAAAAACACACTTTCATATCCATATAGTTTCTCAATGTAAACCAACTGCACACATAAAAGTCGTTAAATTATAGATTTTGATAATTCCGGATTGGTACGAATTCCGCAGGTATTGTAGCCGTAGATGTTATAATTAAACATTGAGGGAACCTATATCTCATTCCTCACCCTACTTCCATTTACCTATTTCTTTTTACTCATTTTTTTAGAAGAACAAACATTTTTTACAGCTAATGAGTCACAAAACATTGCTGGTCTTCAAACGGGAGCCAGCCCTTTGGACTGTTTAATGGGGCTAGCATTTCTTGGCCTCTCCGGAGTGTCATTAAAATACAAATCAGATTTCTAGATAGTTCATGGTTAAAAACGAGAGCAATAGTCAGTTTTTATCAAAATGAACTTAAAAAACCCCCGAAAATTTGAGATTTCCAATCACGAACATATGTAATTTGAAAAGGAAGAAAACTGAGGGGGAAATGTGATGTTTTGCCCCCACACTCATTTGCGTGCGTGGGCAACTGCCCCCTCGGGTCTGCTGTCGCTATTAGAGTTGATAAAATTGAATGAGTTAATGAGAAAAAATAATATTAAAAAAGATGGACTTTTTTTCTGTTGTCCTTTCAATATAACTTGAAAATTCTTATTCGTTGAATAAGCGAGTAACTGAGACCTGCGCTTATAGACTGGGTAAGTCAACCTGTAGTTAATCCGACGCCCATGCGCACATCTGTCGAAAAACTGCCATAAATCTATGTAGTAGACAAGTCAGCGTCGCCTGAGGGCGGTACAAAATTTAAGAAAAATGGATTATGTCTTATGCGGCTTTCTGTGGAAATATTAAGACTGTCCACTTTTGTAACAAACAGTGTCAATGCTCAGCACCTAGACTAGAGGTTAGCTACTGTTACACTCCAACTTACTTTCTAACGAAAACAGAGGTAAAAGTAAGAGGCGCGACCACTAAATTAATCTCGTTGGAATTTTTTAGGGTTATATACGTTTTCGATCGAACAAGAAATTACCCGTGACCTAGATTTGAAGACACTTGTTGGTAATTTTGCGAATAAAAGTATGCAAAATGAAATTTTAATTTACGTTGGACCAGTCAAGTAAATCGATGTAGTTCCCATTAGTTTCTTTCCATTTAGATCACATTGTATTTTTTGCATCTTGAAATTATTGAATACATACGTGATGTCACACAAATGAATTACACATATTTTTTGAGCCATTGCCTAAGGCGCCAAGCAGCTGAGCACTGGTCCTGGATGGTAGAATTTGAGCTAGAAAATGCATAAAAGCATGCTACTACCTATATTGAAAAGCATTTTTAGTTTATACTTATGTCAAAAAACAGTTTGCTCTCTACCTTGAAAGCTTAGACGGGCTTGGAAGATCTGCACATATGCATTCAAGCTGTTAGATACAAAGTACTTTGTTGTTTAAAATCTCTACTAAGAGCGTAGACTTGTCTCAAAAGTCGGCGGGGAGGGTTTGGCGGTTGCTATGATAATTTGGGGGACGGGAGCAGTTATAAAATCCCATTTTGTTCCTTAAAGAATTGCCGTAATAATTTAAAGAGATGTGTGCAATATTTTGTTTTATTCACACAACTGAAGGGCATAAGTTTTGCAAGGTAAAGGTAATTAAAAACGTTTATGGAAATATACATTTTTCTACGAAACATTTCCAATGTTAAGTCTCCTTTCAATCAAATTTGGTAAGATTAAGTAAAAAATATAGGTAAAGCCTGAGTGCACCTGACCCTCCAACTGGACTCTCAGTGCACCTGACCTTTCACCCGGACTTCGAGTGCACCTGACCCTTCACCCGGACTCCGAGTGCACCTGACCCTTCACCCGGACTCCGAGTGCACCTGACCCTTCACCCGAGTGCACCTGACCCTTTGTCCAGGTACGTTATGGAAGTAACGGTTGGTTCAGCAAAGGAAAAGGGCCCTATAGCTCTGTCTTACATTAGACCAGCCCTGACATTAACCTTCGGGCTGACTCTCTCGTGTGCTACGACCACATGCGGATTTTCCATGCCCCAGATTCGGCAGTTATGTTTATTCATTCTGCCAGAAACATGGAATGTCGACTCATCGCTGAAACAGATCCGTGAAAGGAGTAAGGGGTCTTCGTCAATGCGATTAAGCATGTCTACCGCAAATGCTTTTCGACGTGGTTGATCATTTGGTCGAAGTTTTTGTACTAATTGCACTTTAAATGCGTATAGGCGTAGACGTTTATGCAGAACCTTGGGAACTGTTGCTCGTGGTATTTCGAGTTGGCGACGCGGACGGACTTCTTTGGGCTCCTTAGATAAGCCTAACGCACGTCTTTCACATTTTCGTCCTAAATGGAAGGTCTTCCAGAGCTTTTGCCTTTCAAGACATTTCTTGTTGCTTTGAATTTATTTATTCATTGTTCGATGCTCCTTCGTGTAGGCGTCTATCTCTTGTACTCCGTTCTGAACTTACGCTGAGCTGTTAGAGATTTTGACTCCGCAAACCAAAACACACACCCTACTTTCTCCACTGGGGAGACACATGGCGCCATCCTTCCGTGTTTGACGAGATTTTTCAATAAATGAGGCACCTGGCGCCGTCTATCATCTGACTTAACAAATTTTAAAACTTGCCACGTCTCATGACGTTTAAAGTTAAATTTCTGTTTCTATCGTATTTTTTTAACAGCATACTGAAGTTGTATACTTCATTTATAGACACCCTGCACTTTCCATGGTGCAGTAGGCCATATTTTCCTTTTTGTGGATAATAATGCACGATCTCATCGAGCTGACCTCCTTGTTCTCGAAAAACGCAGTATCTCAGTTCCGACGATCACTGATTGAGAGTCTGGATACGGCCTGCCATCCATGAGCATCATACGACTCCTTAGCCTGGCGTGATGCTTTTGGGGCACTCTAAGTTTCAACAGCGTTTCGTTGATCTGTGACGCACCTATCTCAGAGGTGACGCGCATATCAAGACGGCAAGTAGCAGTGACAAGCACTTGTCTGTGAAGCTTAATTGAGAAAGCATTGGATGCGTGTTTGATTCCCATAGCCGGCAAATGGTTTTCAGCCTTCCCGGTGGCGCAGTGATCTAAGCAATGGCTTTTGATCATTTGTCCGAGATGGGTCTGGGTTCGAATCCCTGTGAGGCAAGGACGTTGTGTTTCTCTCCCTTCTCTGTAGCGAGTGACTTCAAATTAGTGACGGGCGGCTGTTTATAGCCAATTGAGGTACTGACGGCGGTCGTTAAACCTTCAATAAAAGAATGGCTTTTACGCAGTATTATCGCCCGAATGTAAAATGGATCTCCTGGACGTTGGGTTCTTCGAAAAATGTGTGATGTTCGTTCCACACATCGTCAGGAATTTTCCAGAATTCATTCTTCTACGGTGAGCTCTCCTTCAAGCGTGGTTTGCCGGTTGACCCGGAAATCTACTATTCCATTCCAGGCCTTTCTCAAGGACGAAAATGTGTGACGTACCTACATCAGAAAATACACTCACGGACAATGAAATTTGTGCACCAAGAAGGAAGCATCGGATTGAACTGAAATTTTATATACGTAATGATGCAGATGAATAATACACATGATGGCAAAAACAGAGCTGCAGGACAATTACAGAGGGATCTGTGGCACGTAGTCCAGTAATCTTCAATAGAGGGTCGCACCGCCTCGTGCGGCGGTGCATGCTGCAACACGATCCGGCATGGAGGCGAACAAACGCCTGATGTTGTCCTGCGGCAGACTGGTCCACACGTTTTGGACGGTGTGTTCCAAAACCCGGATAGTGCGGTACGGCGGGAGCTGGCGTTTAAACTGATCCCACACATGCTCAATAGGGAACATGTCCGGGGAGCAGGCAGGCCATGGAAGTATCTAGACATGACGTAGGCAGTCCTGGGCAACCCGAGCCGTGTGCGGGCGGGCATTATCCTGCTGGTATAACGCATCTGGAATCTCAGCCAGGAATTTGAGCACACGTGGCCGTAGGATCTCATCCACATACCGCTGGCCCGTCAATGATCCACGTATCACTACTAGAGCTGATCGGTTATCGTAGGCAATGGCTCCCCTGACCATAATGCCTACAGTGGGGGAGGTGTGGCGCTCTATAGCGGGTTTGGGATTGTGACGTTGACCTGAGGACCTCCACACCCGGACACGATGACCATCTGTTCCCAAAAGGAAGCGGCACTCATCGCTAAACACCACACTTCGCCAGTCTGTGGCGTTCCACGTTGCTCTTGCCTGACACCACTGCACACGGAGCCGGTAATGTTCCGGTGTTAACGGCAGCACACGTAAGGGGCAATGGGATCGCAGATTCGCTTCCGCGAGGCGTGGGGAAATGAGTCGTGCGCACACAGGAGCCGCTACACCTGCATCTATAGTGGACAGGGTCCCCGTGGGATCCGTTCGTGCCTGGCGCACGATCCGTCGATCCTCTCTACCGGTGGTCCTCCTGGTCCGTCCCGTACCGTTCCGCCGTTTGGCAGTGCCGTCACGGCATTTCATTGTCCGTGTGGCATTTCGTTGCAATTAAATGTCTATGTTACACTATAACACTAGCATTACTTAAATGTAAATACTCTTTTTACTGAAACGTTCCGACCTGAAAAGAATATTCTATTTGAAACGTTCCGATCCAAACACTGTAGAATGAAAATATTTCATTAGAGACGAAGATTTGATAGTGCTGACAGCATTATCGAGAATATGACACGGGAGCTGAACATGATCCCAAAAGTAAACTTCTAGACCTGCCTTTAGAAAAGCTGGGACTACAACTCAAAAGGTGTGGAGATACGTTCGGTTAACTTATAAAATTTTAAGCTTATAATTTTTTTATATTTTGAGTTATGCATGTAGGCCTTAGAGTTTTTTTTGTGATTGATGGTTTAACGATCACTATGAGCAACTCAATGCACTGTAAACAATCGCCCGTTCCTAATTTAAGGATACTGGTTCCAATGAAGGGAGATAATCAGTGCAGTGAGACAAATACAGCATCCATGCCTCACCGGGATTCGAACCGGACTGTTTTCGGACGAATGGTCATCAGCCAGCTCTTGGAATTTTCGGCACACCTCGTACATGTAGACGGATGAACAAAGTAATAAAATAAGAACATAGTGAAAAAAAAAAAAAAAAAGATACCTGTGTTGGACCCTCGGAAGAATAATAGAGTTCGAAAGTATGAGCAGCTCCTGAACTCCAAATTTCAACTTTTTGTCAATAACTGCTTTACCAAAAACAAAAATGCGTAACAAAAATTTGTGAGTGGAATTTTTCATTGCGTTTCTCCTTAGCATGGTGACTTGCTCTTGGGTAAAGGATATTTTTTCCGCTCTTCAAGAGTAAAAAAAATAAAAAAATCGTAGGGGGTGAACAGCGTATTCGACGCCACAAGATAGTTCTTTGCTCAGCCTCAAACCTGACCACAGGCAAGATGCTAAATGATTTACGTGACGTAGCTCTTATTTCTTTGTGATTTTCAATTAATTATTGAGATCATAAAGTTGCACTTGCTCCTTGAAACTTGAGTTTGATTTCATGAAAACAACGTAGAGCTTTTTAAATTCTTGAAAACCGAAGCCGACGTAGACCGTATTATTAGACCTTGCCCACGAAGCCTTTAACCACATTTTGAGGATCAGATCGATTTCTTTCAGGAAAGAAGTCAGAGTTTTGATATAGGAGGACTCTTATTTCAATTGGACGCATGGGTTTTCTCAAGAGGAGCTGGAAGCATAACGAGAAACGTACTTTATGAAGACTGACGCTTCAGAGTACATAGAAAGTTGCCATCTCACAATCAATAATTGACTGGGGAGGACGTGTGCCACAGGTGCTGTGAGAGACTGTTGTTTTCGTTTAAGGAGACGAACAATTGGTGGCCTTACAACCGTTGTTCATTCCACCGAATGAAGGCAGTCAATTGTTCTGCGAAGTATCGACGTTAAATATACTTAATGAGGATCGTTTTCAGTCTAAAGAGGGAATTTTACGATTGAACTTGGTCACTTTCCTAAATTAATTTAAGTATAGGGTCTTGTCACAATCACAGAACGAGAAATTTGCGTATCAGCAGATAATATTCAAAAGTTAGTTAAGGAAGAAAACATGCCATTGTAAATGCCATAAGGTTGACACTCCTGAATTTCTAATTACTTGACTGGTAGACGATGTTCTCATTAAACAAAGTATAGAAAGCATCTAATATCACAGTCACAGGGAAAATTAACATTTACAAATCTATTGTACGAGCAGTACTGCTATACGGCTTTGAAACTTGGAAACTCACCAAAGCACAAAGCAGAAATCTGGATATTTTTCAAAATAAATGCCTAAAGATAATTTTAAAAATATTCTGGCGAAATACTATCATTAGCGATGAACTTTTACAAAAATCTTTCTCTAAACCAATAGATGATGAGATCCGCCTAAGAAGATGATATAAGATGGACCGGCAATGTTTTGCGCATGGGAACAAATAGAATTCCCCAAGTAGGATTGACTTCGGCACCAGAAGGGAGAAGCTATAGAAATCGCCTAAAAATAACTTGGAGAAGAATGATGGAATCAGAGATGAATGGGGCGAGCTGGGCAGGAGCAAGAGCGGCTGCGAGGTACAGGGGCAGATGGTAAGTAGTAGTAGCAGTAGTCGTCGTAGTAGTAGTAGTAGACGATGTTCTGCTCAACATATTCTCGACCTTTTGATACCTGTAAAAGTTATCCATCATATTCGAACAACAGGGAAAAAAAACCTGAGCATCGCCACTGAAACTTTGCGAAGTACACTTCTCGACCTAGAAAATATCACACTATGAAGAAATGCACGAAATGAGACAAAATTTACTGAGTAGTCAATAAATTATTTTTTTACGAGGGATTACATGAATTCAATGGGCGGATGAAACAGTATAATGTAGCATGAGTCAGTAGGTCGTATGATCGCTATGCTGCGTAATACTATATAATACATTCCGCAACACGTCTCGCCATCGAGTGAAAAAATTTCATGATGGTGTTCTTATGCATCGCTGACCATGTATCATTAGCATGTGTCCACAATTCATCGATGTTGCGAGGTGGTCGTTCAGAGGCATTAATTTGTCTGACAATGACGTCGCACACCTTCTCTGTTGGGGTATGGTGCTGGACAGGGGGTGATGATGTGGAATTTTTGGATGCCGGTATTATAGGATATCTTATTAAATGCTGAATTACAGAAAATGGGAAAGGAACCCCGAAAATGGATCGTGGGACACCATTTTATGTAAGGAAGAAAACAGCCATGTTTGTGACAAGGTCACAAAACAGGGAGAGTCGTCATCATCCTAGTGCTTGGAACGTGGAATTCAGGAGCTGAGAAAGATCCTAGCAACAAGTGAAGGTATTGTATGTGGCGTACTGATGTGGGAAAGAAAGCAGAGAGCAGCCCAGAATGAGGGGTGCAGGTGCAAGCTTCTGATTGGCTGCGCAAAGTCCTTAGGACTTTGCACAGCCAGTCCCATGTTAGAAGAGAAAGTTCAGAAAAAGTTTCTTCGACACCTTTTTTATAAATCGACCGGTGTTTATATAACGGACATCCCGACTGCTGACTTTCTCCAAGATGACCTCTCTGCAATCGAGAAGGAAGGTTCTCCAACTCAAGTTACTGTACGGCATCATCAATGGAGAGATAGATGATATTCAAATTGTAAACCAATTAATTTTCTGTGTCCTATATTTACCGAGGGAAAAATGTGAACTATGTGCGGTGCCATTTTGCAGAACTGATGCTGGAAAAAATTATCCGTTTTGTAAAATGTATAGGCTTCACAACTCATTTGAAGAATGTCCAGATATTTTTAATGTAAGTAATAACTTTTTCATAAAACATGTTTTGCAAGATTGTGAATGTCACTTGGTAATTATCACTGTAAATATAAATATAGCAATTCCTGTAACTAGAATTACCGTCTGTAGGGATGTGCTTACAATAAATATCATCATCATCATCATCATTGTCAACCATTATCAATCCACTGCTGGACGAAGGTCTCCCCAAGTTTCCTCCACAACGGTCTGTCTTGTGCCAGTCTCCTCCATGTCACCCCTGCATACTTTCGAATTTCATCCACCCATCTCCCATGTGGTCTTCTTCTGGGTCTTTTCCTGTCCCTTGGAATCCAATCTAAAATTTCGGCTGTCCATCGATGATCTGTCCTTCTGGCAGTATGTCCAGCCCATTGCCATTTCAGGGATTTAACTCTGATCATGATATCTTCCACTCTTGTCATTTTTCGGATCCACGAGTTCCTCTTCTTATCTCTCCTGGTTACACCAAGTATGCACCTCTCCATGCTTCTTTGAGTTGTCTGCAGCCTTTGTATGTCTCTTTTAGTTAAGGTCCACGTCTCTGCACCATACGTAAGCACTGGAAGGATGCATTGATCAAACACTTTTCTTTTAAGACATAATGGCATATTGCTCTTGAAAATTATGCTGTTTCTTCCAAAAGCTCTCCAGGCAAGTTTTGTACGCCGATTAATTTCTTCATCAATGTGACCCTCACTTGATATCTGCTGTCCAAGATAAAGGTACGTGTCTGTTATCTCCAGCTTTTCTCCATCAATCGATAAATCTTCATTTCTTGTAAAAGCATTGAACATCACTTTTGTCTTCTGAAAGTTCATTTTAATCCCACTTCTTTACTCTTGTCAGCAAGTTCCTGGATCATACTCTGTAGCTCTGATGGGCTAGTTGCAAAAATGACTACGTCATCAGCAAAACGAAGGTGGGTTAGATAATCTCCATTAATCTTTATCCCTTGTTTTCCCAGCTCAGTGACTGGAAAACACCCCTCCAATGTGGCATTAAAGAGCTTCGGAGATATGGTGTCACCTTGTCTCACTCCCTTTCAATTTTTATGTGTGTTGTATTTTCAAACAGCCTAATCTTTGCACTTGCATTTTCATAGATGTTATTAATAATATTAATGTATGCATCTTCAATACCGCAGGTTTTCAGAGCCATTGTAACTGCTGATGGTTTCACCGAATCAAAGGCTTTTTCATAATCGATAAAAGCCATGCACAATGGAAGTTCATATTCCCTCGCTCTTTCAATTAGTTCTCTCAGCACGTGGATATGATCTATTGTGCTGTAGCCACTCCTGAATCCAGCTTGTTCTCTCGGTTGAGCCATGTCCAGTGTTACCTTCAAGCGGTGTGAAAGAACTTTAGTGAAGATTTTATAAACTACTGATAGGAGGCTGATAGGTCTGTAGTTTCCGAGATCCTCAATGTCACCTTTCTTATGTAGCAGGATCATTGTAGCGGTGTTCCAATCCTCAGGAATCTTTCCTTCATTAAGGCATCGAGTGAAAATTTGGGCGAGTACTGTTTCGATTTCTCCACTTGCTTCTTGTATGATGTCTACAGTAATTCCATCTTCTCCTGGAGCTTTTCCCCGCTTCATGTTCTTGATTGCATGTGCAACTTCTGCTGGAAGGACTGGAGGAACTCTGGTACTGGTATCTTTCATGATGTCTGGAGTGCATGTATCATCCCTTTCATATAATTTGGAGTAGAAATCTTTCACTCTTGTCAAAATTTCGCCTCTATTTCTTGTTACAGAACCATCTTCTTTTCTCAGTGCCATAATCTGTTTTCTTCCCTTACTGAGATGTCCCTTTGCTATCTTTAGGCTTTGGTTGTTTTCAATTGCTTTCCTCACTAGTTCACAGTTGAATTTTCTTACGTCTTCAGTGATACTTTTTCGTACTGTCTTGCATAGCTCTATATATTCCACTTTGGAAGTCGCATCTTCTTTAGTTGTCCTCATCTCTCTTCTTTTTTGCATCAACATTTTCGTTTTTCCTGATAATTTATTTACATGCAACTTGTTCTTAGACCCAGCTAATTTTGTTGCCGATTCCATAAGAGCTTTGGTTACTTTTCTGTTAACTTCAGAGATGTCCACTTCTTCCGATGTTAGGCCTTCTAAAGCAGAGAACCTGTTCTTCAGTTCCAACTTGAAGGTATTATGGTGTTTTTTAAGGTTGGTTATGTCAATAGATTTTATTTGTCTTATGAGCTTGCCACGTTCAAGTTTAGTGTTGAGGTGCATCTTACATCTCACCAATCTATGGTCACTACCTGTGTTGAACTTGTTTAGCACACTGCAGTCTTCTATGACGAATTTTTTGTTACACATAATAAAATCAATTTCATTTGTCGTCCCATTTGGATGTCTCCATGTCCATTTCCTGTGTGGCTTTTTCTTGAAGAAGGAGTTCAAGATGAAAAACCCTTCTGCCTCTGCAAACTCAACGAGAGTATTTCCACGCTGGTTTCTGTTGCCGTGACCGAATTTACCTACTGAAGTTTCATTCTGTTGCCGTTGCCCTATTTTTGCATTGAAATCTCCCATAATTATTTTCAAGTGCTGCTTACCTTTATTATTTAGATGACAAATTTCCTCATAAAATTCTTCAATTTCTTCTTCAGGATGACTTATGGTGGGTGCATAAGTTTGAATAATCTGAGCCTGGTATCTTTTCGAGAGTTGGATAACGAGTCGTGCAGCTCTGTCAGAGGAACTTTCAACTTCTACAACTTTATCTTTCAGTTTCTTGTTTATTATAAATCCAACACCACTAGTTCTGCCAGTATCTGTCCCACGATAGTAGAAGAGATGTCCACTTTTCAGTTCGATGAGATCTTCTCCTTTTCTCCTTACCTCACTTAGCCCCACGATGTCCCACTTGATCCTTTGTAGTTCCTCTTCCAATTCAAGAAGCCTTGAATCAGAAGATAGGGGAGCTTCCATTGTACGTTGCCAAGGTCAGCATCAGATGGCAGCCTAGTCCGGTCCTCCGGGGATTCTTAGCACCCTCTGCCTTCATGTCGCACTGGCCGCTGCCTTGGCCAGGTACATTCCAGCTGCCGGAGACTGAGGGCCAAGATTTAAGTTGTGGAGTCATTTTGGAGGGGTTTGGCCATAACTCACCACGCTGGCCAAGCGGGTTGGTGAGTGTGGGATAGAATTTCCTCTAATCCCGATGGTATAGTTATACCGCTATTGGCGGTCGTCAGAGCCCCTTTAGTAGGAACAGGATGCACCACGAAGGCGGGGTTGACATTTGTCAAGGAGAGGCTGTGATGTTACGCATCACCTGACCTTACATCCCACAATAAATATATAAATAAATAAATAGAAGAAACTTGAGGGGATGCGGAAATATGAGGAATCTTCGCGGCACTTTTCGTCTATCGTATAGTTAGAGCGGATGTCAGTTGGTTCACGATCAGACGAGAACACTGGACTCATAGCAAGCTCTTGGCTGCGGCTGAGTAGCTTTAAGTGGATTTATACTAATTCCGGTTAGTATTCAACTAGATAGGTAATTAATTAGTTCAGGCTGCGGTCTAACACATGAATGTATGTAGCAGACGAATTCCATACACCATCCAGTTTCACTACCGGTATCTGTAACGTATACAGAGGATGTTCTCCCATTTTTAGAACGATTTTCCAGCAATATAATTAATGTTTAAAATAAAATTATTTCTTTCTTAAATATTCTATCTGATAGCTCTTTCTATGGACTATGAACCTACATATAAATTTCCGAGATAACAGGGCATTTCTTAAAATTGGTAGTGGTATTTTGTCCTACTCCACTTCCACAGCTTTCCATAGTCCAATCACTGTTTTAGGTCTGCGTTTAGAAAGCGCTCTTTTTAGCAGTCTGAAGGCACAATAAGTCCATTGGTGACACATCAGGGGACTTTGAAGGAATATGAGCAAAAGGTATAGACTTGATATCCGTCTCTTCTTAGCAGTCCGAAGACACAATAGTCTATTGGTGACACATCAGGGGACTTTGAAGGAATATGAGCAAAAGGTATAGACTTGATATCCATCTCTTCTTAGCAGTCCGAAGACACAATAGTCCATTGGTGACACATCAGAGGACTTTGAAGGAATATGAGCAAAAGGTATAGACTTGATATCCGTCTCTTCTTAGCAGTCCGAAGACACAATAGTCCATTGGTGACACATCAGGAGACTTTGAAGGAATATGAACAAAAGGTATAGACTGGATATCCGTCTCTTCTTAACTGTCCGAAGACACAATAGTCCATTGGTGACACATCAGGGGACTTTGAAGGAATCTGAGCAAAAGGTATAGACTTGATATCCGTCTCTTCTTAGCAGTCCGAAGACACAATAGTCCATTGGTGACACATCAGGGGACTTTGAAGGAATATGAGCAAAAGGTATAGACTTGATATCCGTCTCTTCTTAGCAGTCCAAAGACACAATAGTCCATTGGTGACACATCAGGAGACTTTGAAGGAATATGAACAAAAGGTATAGACTTGATATCCGTCTCTTCTTAACTGTCCGAAGACACAATAGTCCATTGACACATCAGGGGACTTTGAAGGAATATGAGCAAAAGGTATAGACTTGATATCCGTCTCTTCTTAGCAGTTCGAAGACACAATAGTCCATTGGTGAGACATCAGGGGACTTTGAAGGAATATGAGCAAAAGGTATAGACTTGATATCCGTCTCTTCTTAGCAGTTCGAAGACACAATAGTCCATTGGTGAGACATCAGGGGACTTTGAAGGAATATGAGCAAAAGGTATATGCTCGATAGCCGTCACATTTTTCATTTTTTTAAGAAATAGAATGATAGATATGGTTGTATGATTGGTAGCCTTATCCTGTTAGAGTTCTACTCTTTGAAGGCTCTGTGGATAAAGGAATTATGTTTCCTCTTTAAATATAGGAATTAAAACATTATTTTAGTAATGTGTAGAATTGATTTTAACACATTCTTTTCAATTTTTCGTAACTTTGATTTCCCATAGTACGAGAAACCAACAATAATCATGAATCATTTACTGAAACTTTCTTTGGATTCTTGGAACCATGTTTGTAAGTCTTTTTCTGCTCTTTGGCGATAGTAAATCTACCTTTTTTTGTGTTACGGCCGTTTAAGTAGATCAATACTTCATCAATAGTCACAATAAATTTCCATCTCTCTCCGGTTAAGTGATTTTCCTAAAGAAGTCTACACCATGTTCGAGCTCAGACACGTGACTAGGCAAAAGGCGGTTAGCATTATGTTTTTAGCTTTTTTAGCACGTCTTTTGTAAAAAAAGATCGTGCTTCTGTTATCGGTATGTCCGTCCGTCAGTTCGTCTGTACCCACGGTATCTCTGCAACTATTAGTTCGATTTGAAAAATTCTTTTTGCATTCGGAAGCTCGAAATATGTGAATGATGATCCTTCATTTGGTTTTTTTTTACGATGTACAATTTCGCCGCAAGAGGGCGTAAATGCAGATGATGTCGAATTCAAAATTACGTTTTATTCCACATATTTGCTTCTAAACATCCGATTGAAAAAATTCTTTTATCTTTCGATTCCATTTAGGTCGAAGAGTATTTTAGATATAGTTTCTTTTTCGAATAAGCAGATTTTCCGCTAGGGGCGTTAAAATAAATTACATTTTTCACGATAACTCTTCTCCTAAAACTTTGATTTGAATTTTTTTTTGTTTCAGAGGATACATCTCCTGATGGAAAATCTTTTGCATATAATTTCGAATTTTTGGTAAAGAACACTTTGGCCACCAGGGGGCGTAAGTGTTAATTTTTGCTTCTGATGTATTTGTCATAAAATCTGAGCTTCTAACATACCGATTGAAAAAATTCTTTCGTGGACTGATGCCACTCACATCGATAAACCTTTTCGGAATATTTTCTTCTTAAAATATTTCAGTTTCTCCGCCAGGTGGCGTAGATGTATATCTTATTTTTGTCAATATCTCTACTTCTAGGAGTCCGATTTGAAAAATTCCTTCTTTGTTGGATAGTGTTTTCCGTGTGACATGTTTTTCATATAATTTCAAAATTTTCAACTAATGTCGACAAATCTTTAAGGAACATTTTCAACTAATTCATAGACTTTCCGCTAGGGGGCGTAAAGGTAAATTGCGTTTCTCTCTATATCTCTGCTTCTGAATCTCCGATTTGAAAAATTCTTTCTGCGCCGGATACAGCTCCTGATGGGAAATCGTTTGCACATAATTTCTAACTTTTTGTAAAAAAATGGTTTGGCCACCAGGGGGCGTAAATCTTAATTTACGCTTCTGATGTATTTGCAGCAAAATATGAGCTTCTAAATTATCGATTGAAAAAAACGTCGTTTGTAGACCGATACTACTCATGTCGACAAATCTTTAAGGAACATTTTCTTTATAAAATAGTGCATGATGTTTGCGCCAGGGGGCGTAGGTGTATATCTTATTTTTGTCAATATCTCGACTTCTAGCAGTCCGATTTAAAAAATTCTTTCTTTGTTGGATAGTGTTTCTAGTGTGACATGTTTTTCCTATAAATTCAAAATTTTCAAGTAATTCATAGACTTTCCGCTAGGGGGCGTAAAGGTAAATTGCGTTTCCCACTATTTCTCTGTTTCTAAATCTCCGATTTGAAAAATTCTTTTTGCACCGGATACAGCTCCTGATGGGAAATCGTTCGCGCATAATTTCTAATTTTTGTAAAAAAATGGTTTGGTCACCAAGTGGCGTAAGTCTTAATTTCCGCTTCTGATGTATTTGCAGCAAAATATGAGCTTCTAACATCTCGATTGAAAAAAAAGTCTTTTGTTGACCGATGCTACTCACGTCGACAGACCTTTTAGGAACATTTTCTTCTTGAAATAATGCAATGTTTCACCGTCAGGGGGCGTAGCTGTATATCTTATTTTTGTCAATATCTCTACTTCTAAAAGTCCGATTTGAAAAATTCCTTCTTTGTTGGATAGTGTTTCCGATGCGAAATGTTTTTTCTATAAATTCAAAATTTCCAAGTAAATCTTAGACTTTCCGCTACGGGGCACAAAGGTAAATTGCGTTATCTTCTCCTAAAACTCTGATTTGAAAAATTCTTCCTGTATCGCATACAAGACCTGATGGAAAATATTTTCACATAATTTCTACTGTTTTGTAAAGAATGGTTGGGCCACCAGGGGTCATAAGTGTTAATTGCTGCTTCTGATGTATTTGAAGCAAAATCTGGGCTCCTGAAAACTCGACTAAATTTTTTTTCTTGGACCGATACCGCTCATATGGATAAACCTTTTGCGAATACTTTGTTCCTAAAATAATGCATGGTTTTCCCACCAGTGGACGTAAAGTCACATCTTATTTTTATCGATAACTCTGTTTCTAAGAGTTCGCAAGCTCACGATTCCGTTTACTCCAATATCTGAGGGATTAAAGACCCGATTGAAAAACTTCTTTCTTCCTTCAGATAATATTGTTTTCCATACCGGTTCCATTGACTTTGAAGAGCTTTGATAAATTTAATTTGCGTCAGAACGGATTCAAAAGACGTGTTTATTACACCCGAAAATTTGGTGTCATCTTTCTTGTTTCAGATTAAAATATTTGTTTATTACCTTGTTTACAGTTGATCCACAGTTTTTTAACGACTAAGCGATTGCTCTTTATGACGATGGATAGCGACCTTACTTTTGAAATAGTCGTAAAAGTACGTACCTACTTTGGATATTCATTTGGTGTTCTTTTTCCTGTTATAACAAATGCTTGACTAATTTTCTCTCTATTATTAATAACATTGCGTATTTTACATTTAGTCAGGCTAATTCCCTGATTTTCACAGCTTCTTTTTATTACAGAATACGAATATCTCTCTTCGTAAAGAGCAACAAAAGAACCTATCCATAGCTTGTTTACGTGCGCCATTTTCTTAGCATTCGATATTTAACTGCAGCAGATGTTTCTTTCGTGTTCATATAACACGCTGTTGCCAGTTTCACTTCTTTCAACTTCTTTTATTTTCTGTAATTTCTTATCAAAATCGTTCTGAAAATGTGTGAACATCTTCCGTATTAACTAGAGGGACTGTGTAAACGTACCTGGAAAAGAATTCTGTACCAAGGTATACTGAAAAAGAACTTTATCACATAACTCTTATTGTATGGTGTCAGCTGTTCACATAAGCACCAACTATGAATTATAAACCTTAATTCAGCATCCAGCAACTTAATTCTATGCAGCACACTGTATCCTGTACCAGGAATAAAATTTGTTTTTTAGTAAATAATATCGGTTCTGTTCGAAATCAGTGTGAATCCTTAGCCCCACCTCTGGAAAATAGAAGCTGAATTAGGTTGTCCAGGACTTCATGCTGAACTGGTGGCAGAGATGATTAATTTCATGAATATGCTTTAGATTACCATAAGCAGGTAAAATTCGGACCAGATGGCGATTGGAAAGATTTATTAAATCAGTAATCCCCCGTCACGAAACCAAAAATTAGCATAGTGGTTGACCTACTCTACCCAAAACTATAACACTAGGGGACTGTATGTTCGAGTACAACGGCGGGTTTTACGAAATAACAGAACAGCTCAATTGCTTCAAGTGACTGCGCAGTATTGGTTTGGAAAGAAAGTAATGTCCGATGACGAGGTACTCGAAGTCGAATCACCGGACACGGCGCATATTGGTTACTGAGATTGTGCAGCACACCGGCATGACATCAGTAGGTATAGGTGACTTAAGTCAGTTAGCCGTCAGAAGGAGTAGAGTGTAAGCGCCAGCCAACATGGAAGTGGACAAGGAGCACATCCACCACTGCATGCTGTATGAGTTTGTGTCGCAGTAGCACCCTCCACAAGTACTGTAAGGAACATTATCACTGTGTACTGTGCCGTACTACAGAGGCGTACCTGCCAACTACTACGGAATGTCCGTAGTTTCTTCGGATTTTGTTGTCTGACTACGGAACTAGGGAATTCACTGTCGAAACTACGGATTCTACAAATTTTAATTTTGTTTAAATGTTTTGTTTTTATTTTGCTATTATTTAGATATACACGGGATTATTAAGTGGATTCGCAGAATTCCGTCTTTTTTTATCATCATTTAGATCATTGTGAAGATCGATGCAAAACTGAAGAGAATTTCGGGGGTTTTGGTTTCTTTTTCCGTCTGAGGGACGATATTTCGTGTTTCAAAACTTCCGAAAACGGTTGTTAAACGGAGTAAAAAAATTTGCAGTAATCGTCATTTTTTTCGCCCGAAGTTGCCTTTGTGTCAGTATTGTGTTAAATATCATATTATTGCATAAATATTTGTATTTCAGTTTGAAACTGTAAGCAACAATTTGCGAAAACGGAAGTTAGACCGCGCGAAAATTTCACCGTAATCTTCAGGCATAAGATTCTTCCGCGCTCTTTAGAAATTCCGCCATTTTTGTTATTATTTTCGTCATTTGGGAGATCGATGCACAATTGAACAAAAATTGGGAGGGGGAGATGTTCGTCGGAGGACGGAATTCCAGCTTTACGAAACTTTCTAAAACGAAAGGTCGACGGAGTTCAGATTTTTTCCGTAATCGTAATTTCTTTTTCTCGCGACGTTTCCTCTGTCCAATATTATTGTTTTGCTGTATACATATTTTTATTTCAGCTTGAAAATAGGGGGAAATTTCCCAAACCGGAAGTCTAGCCAAAGAATATCTAACTGAGAAGTTAAGGCTCGGCGAGACGTAACTAGCGCCACCATATCTTAAGATAGAAGATGCAGTGCACAGAAATCAACATATAGGCTGATGCTGGAATAGACTGCGCATGCGTATTTCTGTTGACTTCAACTCTGGTAAAGAACAGTCAGCCAACAGCCGAGCTACTCACAGCCTGTGGTTGTTACCTTCCCGGTAGCATAATCACTTCGCAAATCGGGTATGTTAGTTTTGTTACGCCAATCGGTTTAGTTAAGGCTTTTGTTTGTTCTTCAGTTTTTCAGAAACATTTTCAGTAATGCCAAATACTAGGGATTGTCTGCATTTTGTACGGATCCTTAGGCCTAACTATAATATTTGCTAAAATTTAATTTAAATAGTAATACTAATGTCATTGCATATTTTTCTCACCAAAATAAGGGACGGACGGGATAACAAAAAAAAAACAACAAAAAAAAAAAAAAACCCCGAAAAAACCTGCTCTAAGCAAATAGTCATCAGATCGAAGGAAACCATTGTGGATCAAAGAAAATCTTCACTGCCGTAGTCCCCTACCGTCTTTTGCTCCTGAATGTTTGCTTTCCGGCACAGCACATAATCTCTTAGGTTGTGGTGGCGCTGTTGTTGCCTGTTTTACGTTATCTCTACGAGAGTTGGCGTTCTTCACGCGAAGCTTTATATTCTTTGGTCGAGCGAAGCAAAGATTTCTCCCGTAATCTCACTATACCCCCCCCGCGCGATGTTCCCACTCTCCTACTTGGTAAATATCCCCCGTCCCTTAAGTTTTTGCATTTACGCTTGATATAGGAGGGGAAAATTCTTGAAAACGGGAGTAACGAAGTTGGAAAATTTGTTAAAATTGATGCATTTTCCTGTCTGTCAGGCGTTGTGAAATTCTGAACACATCTGACTGATTTTTACTGGTTGAAGATTTGACTGATTTTTAATCCTTGCCAGGGGAATCAACTTTGTCTTCCGCACACGTTAAGTTTCTTTCATTAGTGTCCTTGTTTGTTGTAACGTTTTGTTGTGGCGCGTATTTCTTTTTGACAAAGAGGTGGATCGTTTTGTAAGAAAACGTTTATGTGTTCCGCGCAATAATACTAGTTACTACTGACAAGGTTCTTGCCAATGTTGGCAGGTATGCGAGATGTGAAGCATGTGTCAAGATGACAAATCTTCAGCAGTTAAGCTTAGTCGGTTAGAACAACTCACTCCGGAGCGAGGAGACGCGGTTTCGATCTTTGTCAACGACAAATTCCTGTTTTCACATTGGCACCCGAACGTAAAAATGGATCTACTGATATTGCTAGGTATATGTAAAACGGGATGATATAATGTTCGGCGATAGTTTAGTAAAATACACTGGCGGAAAGTGAAAAAGAATACCAAGAAGGAATTGGCGGACGATCATGCAATTTACATATGTAAATGGGGTCGAGTTTACGTAGGTGTGATGTTAATTTCGGGACCAACCGGTGAGCGCTTACGCCACAGCACGGCATAATATGCAAATTATCGTCGGTGGTAATTAAGGAGTACGGCGAAATGAATGTAATCAGTCGTCAGCGTACGGACACGTGCGATGACCCTGAAGAAGCTGCAATGCCTGGACATGGAAGACATGTACGATTTCAGCAGTTATCGGACTTTGAGCGAGGTCGTCTAGTCGGACTCCGCGAGGCCGGGTGGTCGTATCGTCGTATTGCGGAGCGAATTGGACGGGAAGTATCGGTGGTGGTACGATGGTGGCGTAGATGGTCCGAGGAACATTCCCACACGAGAAGACGTGGAACCGGGAGTCACAGACGGACTGATGAGCCGACCGATCGACGCATAAGAAGAGCGGCGTTGTCAAGCAGAACATCCACTGCGACGCAAATTCGAGCTGCCGTTGCACCTAAGGTGACTGTGCGAACAATCCACAACCGTCTACTGGATGCAGTACTACGTGCACGTGTGCCTCTGGCATGTGTACCTCTGACTCCAGCCCACCGTCAGGAACGGCTGCAGTGGTGTCGCCAACGTCTGCACTGGAGAACGCAATGGCGATCTGTCGTGTTCAGCAATGAAAGCAGATTCTGCTTGGGACCCTCCGATGGCCGTATGCGTGTTCGCAGACGCACAGGGGAGCGTCTCCACCCTTCTTGCATCCGCCAGCGACACACAGGGCCTACATCTGGTCTCCTGGTGTGGGGAGCGATCAGCTATCGCTCCCGTATACAACTAGTGTTTGTACCGGGTACGTTAAACAGCACCTCCTACATCAGCAACATCATTCAGCCCGTTGTTGTGCCATTTGTAAGGTCGGTCCATCGTGGTGTTTTCCAGCAAGATAACGCACGCCCACACACGGCACGTGGAACGCAACATGCACTTCAGGGTGTGAGACAACTTCCATGGCCTGCACGTTCACCGGATTTGTCCCCCATTGAGCACGTGTGGGATTTTATGGGACAACGACTTATCCGGTCTCCACGGCCAGCCACGACCATCCCCAATTTATGCGTCCAGGTTGAGGATGCTTGAAACTCAATACCCCAAACTTACATCCGGCATCTGTACGATAGACTCCATGCCAGAATTGCACAGTGTGACGCAATTCATGGCGGTTCAACCTCGTACTAACCATGTTACATGGAAATGTTATTTTTCAGTCTACCAGCAAATACAGCTGTATTTTGCCATAATGTTTTGATCACGTTATCCTCTGTATTCCGTTATTATGCTGTATAAATTTCGTTGGTATCAGACGTCTCCTTCTTGGTGTTCTTTTTTCACTTTCTGCCAGTGTATATTGTTGGGTAACAATGAAATTAACGTTTGTTGGGTCACTTAATGGTACAGCATTTAAAAACCAGATTTCAACCATGGTTTTGATTACTTCTGTTACCTATTTTCGTTACATCGACATTTTATGCATGGGATTTACTTTACTGTTGTCGGAAAAGAGGCATAGCATCGAATCACATTTTTTTTTATTGTAGGTTTAACGACCACCGTGAGCAACTTAATGGGCTATAAACAGTGCTGTAGTCGTAAAATCAGCTGAGGGTATATACTATGTACAAATCTTAAAAAAATCAGAGGTTATACTACATGGATAAAAAAAAGAACCGGTACCCTCGTGGGGGTACCTTGCCTTTAACAATTATGACTATGAGCTCACTTACCGATATGAATAAAGTATCTTCTCCTCTCTCCTGTCAATGATGACATGATGAAGAGCATGCATAAGACTATTATAATTTTTATTGAAATATATCCCATAAAGTCTGAGCCGTCCTGGTGGCACAGTGGTCTAAGCGATGGCCTCTGATCATTCGTCCGAAAGGGGTCCGGGTTCGAATCCCGGTATGGCATGGATGTTGTGTTGACAGTTGTCTTACGGCACTGGCTCTTCTCCCTTCCCTGGAACCAGTGACCCTAAATCAGGGACAGGCGACTGCTTATAGTCCATTGAGTCGCTCACTGTGGTCGTTAAACCTCCAATAAAAAAAAAAAGAAAAAAAAGCCTGAAGAGATAAGTCCTTACAGCACTGTCCTTCTCTATAAGAAACTCTTGATCTACTATCAGTTGCTGAACGATGATTCATCAACCAAGATCTTACATATTTTTTTGGATTAAATCCTTTAATTGGCGGTCCATTTGAATTTATGAACATCAGGTTAGATACATTGGAGAATAACAAAGATGCTCTCAGATCGGTTATAATGTTGTTCAGTAAACTGAATCCCCGTTCACATTCAGCTGTCGATCAAGGCAGAGTTGAAATCGTTTTTAAGAGGGGTTTTTAGTTTTTTGGTACAACTTGGACGTTTCCAGTATATTCTCTCAGTCTCTGAATAGCTTGCATTTTATCAACATTAAAACGTCTACAGATTCGCCTTGTTTCTAGTTCTCCATAGCACACGTCGTCTGTTTTAATACTGTATTTATTCGCTCTAATGAAGAAATATCTTTAAGAAGTTGTTCATTTTCACTTTTTGAATCTGAATACAGTCTTGATTTCATCCTGTCATCCGTGCTTTGAATAAACTGGTTTGGTTAATAGGTACAATTTTGTTGTTAGGGATCAATGGAATATTTTTAAATAATAATTTTTCGTTCGCTGCTAATGCTAAATGAGTTTTTTCCCCAGGATTTTCTCCGAAGCTCTCTATAATTCTTATGGTTCTTTTTATTAGATGTTCAGATCTTGGCAGCAATGTTGTTCGAGATTGAAGTTCTGTTGATAATATGGATATTGAAGGTATACGCTATTCTGTAAGCAGTCGCCCGTGCCTAATTTAGGATCACTGGTTCCAGGGAAGCGAGAGAGAGAGCCAGTGCCATAAGACAAACACAACATCCATGCCTTACCAGGATTCGAACCCAGACCCCGTTCGGACGAATGATCAGAAGCCATCGCTTAGACCACTGCGCCACTGGGGCGGCACAAAGTGCAGTGTACTCGAAACATGGAAATAGTAGCTCTTATCTCTCGTATCTCAACTACGTCATTGCCATTTTTTTGTTGATTGGGGGTTTAACGACCACTGTGAGAAACTCAATGTTCTATAAGCAGTCACCCGTCCCTAATTTAGGGTCACTGATTCCAGGGAAGCGAGAGAGTCAGTGCCGTAAGACAAACACAACATCCATGCCTCACTGGGATTCAAACCCGGACCCCTTTCGGACGAATGATCAGAGGCCATCGCTTAGACTACTGCGCCACCAGGGCGGCCATTGCCATTTGACCTGCTGTCAGCTTACCAAACTCAAATTCGTTTAGAGAGGAAATGTTGCGTTAAGCTTAGGAAAGATTAAACGAGAATAAATCGAATTTATATAGGAATACATAAACCCAAAAGGAAGGCTAAATTCGAGTATGCGTCTGAATGCCCATTTAGTAAGATTTTCTTCGTAAAAAAACAAGATGAGCAAGGAAGGATCTTTTCCAGTCTTTTCTTCTACGCTTTCTTTGACTTCTTCCACAGCTACTTGTATGATCCGTTTTCCCACATTTTTCAAAATTGGTGTTTGCTTGTTGACATAGAAGTCGTGATCCTTTCGCTCCACTTTTATTCTTTTATTTCGATTTTTTCCGGATAGGAGCTTTTTTTCTCACCTTTTTCTGTTGCTGGGGAGGGCATGAAGATGCCTGATCACTTATTCGTAAAGCAGCAGTTTTCTGTCAAAAGAAACGGAAATCGATTCGTGGAAGGTTAAAAAAAAAAACAAATAAGGAAAGAGAATCGCGAATCAATGGATGCGTATTGAAAAAGTAGTTTACGAAAGCAGTCTTTATACAGTTCTATAATCTGCGATGTAATTCCGACCACGATATTGCAACAATATTTGAATTTGCTTCGAAAGATCACTTGCCTAACTTTAAATCTCTAAATCTCACTTGGAAGGTCTCAGCTCTTTTACAGTTAAATATGACATAACTGTTTCTTTAACTCCACAATTCCTATAATGATGCGAACATGAACACATAAACCCCACAGCAACCTACAACTACAATATGGATGACTCGATGACCTGGCGTTGCACGTGGGAAGTGGAATGGCAGTGCGTGCAGGAAAGGCTTTCGTAAGCATACTGTCATAATAGTGGCTAGAAGAGATATTCTGCAAACGGGTTCTTAAAATCATGAAATCAGACAGGGCGCTGAAGACAGCTTCGATGCTATTGCTTTAAACTATGCTCATAGACATACGTGCTTCCCGTTCTGTGCATATAGCAATTTCACTAAAAGTTTGCCAAAGAATCTTTTTTGTAACCTGCAGCTATACTAAAATTGATTAATGGCATGAATGGATTAGTGTAAGTGAATATTCTTTCAAATGGGGTGTTTTGGGGAAGCTTCGTCAACTTTAATCTCGAAATGCGTAATCTCGCATTGAATCTACGCGTTACACGACTGATTAGTACAAATACATTATTGGACGCAAATTTTCTTCGTAATTATGTGTCTAAGTAAACACTTGAATTTGCGTGACTTTTCCATGAAATGTTAACAATTATATGTCCCTTAGAACGCTCGATCGTTCAAGAGCATCCCAGGAAACCTCTCTGTCAGTAAGGATTTTAAATTGCTGTCCGTTTGGTATCTCGCTGGTGATTAAAAGATAAAAGTAATGAAATTCACTGAAAACCCCAAAATATTTTACTGGTAAATTGATACATAAAAAACACTGATATCAGATTTTATTAAACCCTGAATCGAATAATACTGTCGGTAACTTGTTCAAAACGATTTCAATGATAATCATATTTCTCGCCAAAAAAGAAATTCAGACAGAAATTTAATAAAAATGTCAAGTATAGGTCGCATTAGTGGCTTGCTAATATGATATATGCTGCACGAAGTTCACAGAAGAAATTAAAATTCACGGCACTGCTTTACCTATACAACCAGGCGTATTTAAGGGGAAGCATGACGCTCGCCCCCGAAAATTTGAATTTTTTATTTGTTTAAAATTTCTTTCCATAAAACATTCATCAAAATGACGTTCAGATACTACACACTTCTGTTCTAGCTAGGTGTCAGCACGAGGAAATTGCCTTGCTCCACAGTGGCGGCTCGTGACAAGCTGAGATGCGGGAGGGGGAGAGGGGGACTGCATCTCAATATTGTAGATATCACTTCGAATAAGCTAAGTTACTGAGCCTGTGCTGATGTTGTCCGTTTAATAATAATAATATGTATATATATATATAGATGGGATGTAAGGTCAGGTGATGCGTAACATCACAGCCTCTCCTTGACATATGTCAACCCCGCCTTCTCGTGGTGCATCCTGTTCCCACTAAAGGGGCTCTGACGACCGCCAATAGCGGTATAACTATACCATCGGGATTAGAGGAAATTCTATCCCACACTCACCAACCCGCTTGGCCAGCGTGGTGAGTTATGGCCAAACCCCTCCAAAATGATTCCACAACTTAAATCTTGGCCCTCAGTCTCCGGCAGCTGGAATGTACCTGGCCAAGGCAGCGGCCAGTGCGACATGAAGGCAGAGGGTGCTAAGAATCCCCGGAGGACCGGACTAGGCTGCCATCTGATGCTGACCTTGGCTACGTATAATGGACGCTCCCTATCTTCTGATTCAAGGCTTCTTGAATTGGAAGAGGAACTACAAAGGATCAAGTGGGACATCGTGGGGCTAAGTGAGGTAAGGAGAAAAGGAGAAGATCTCATTGAACTGAAAAGTGGACATCTCTTCTACTATCGTGGGACAGATACTGGCAGAACTAGTGGTGTTGGATTTATAATAAACAAGAAACTGAAGGATAAAGTTGTAGAAGTTGAAAGTTCCTCTGACAGAGCTGCACGACTTGTTATCCAACTCTTGAAAAGATACCAGGCTCAGATTATTCAAACTTATGCACCCACCACAAGTCATCCTGAAGAAGAAATTGAAGAATTTTATGAGGAAATTTGTCATCTAAATAATAAAGGTAAGCAGCACTTGAAAATAATTATGGGAGATTTCAATGCAAAAATAGGGCAACGGCAACAGAATGAAACTTCAGTAGGTAAATTCGGTCACGGCAACAGAAACCAGCGTTGAAATACTCTCGTTGAGTTTGCAGAGGCAGAAGGGTTTTTCATCTTGAACTCCTTCTTCAAGAAAAAGCCACACAGGAAATGGACATGGAGACATCCAAATGGGACAAGTGAAATTGATTTTATTATGTGTAACAAAAAATTCGCCATAGAAGACTGCAGTGTGCTAAACAAGTTCAACACAGGTAGTGACCATAGATTGGTGAGATGTAAGATGCACCTCAACACTAAACTTGAACGTGGCAAGCTCATAAGACAAACAAAATCTATTGACATAACCAACCTTAAAAAACACCATAATACCTTCAAGTTGGAACTGAAGAACAGGTTCTCTGCTTTAGAAGGCCTAACATCTGAAGAAGTGGACATCTCTGAAGTTAACAGAAAAGTAACCAAAGCTCTTATGGAAACAGCAACAAAATTAGCTGGGTCTAAGAACAAGTTGCATGTAAACAAATTATCAGGAAAAACGAAAATGTTGATGCAAAAAAGAAGAGAGATGAGGACAACTAAAGAAGATGTGACTTCCAAAGTGGAATATATAGAGCTATGCAAGACAGTAAGAAAAAGTATCACTGAAGACGTAAGAAAATTCAACTGTGAACTAGTGAGGAAAGCAATTGAAAACAACCAAAGCCTAAAGATAGCAAAGGGACATGTCAGTAAGAGAATAAAACAGATTATGGCACTGAGAAAAGAAGATGGTTCTGTAACAAGAAATAGAGGCGAAATTTTGACAAGAGTGAAAGATTTCTACTCCAAATTATATGAAAGGAATGATACATGCACTCCAGACATCATGAAAGATACCAGTACCAGAGTTCCTCCAGTCCTTCCAGCAGAAGTTGCACATGCAATCAAGAACATGAAGCGGGGAAAAGCTCCAGGAGAAGATGGAATTACTGTAGACATCATAGAAGAAGCAAGTGGAGAAATCGAAACAGTACTCGCCCAAATTTTCACTCGATGCCTTAATGAAGGAAAGATTCCTGAGGATTGGAACACCGCTACAATGATCCTGCTACATAAGAAAGGTGACATTGAGGATCTCGGAAACTACAGACCTATCAGCCTCCTATCAGTAGTTTATAAAATCTTCACTAAAGTTCTTTCACACCGCTTGAAGGTAACACTGTACATGGCTCAACCGAGAGAACAAGCTGGATTCAGGAGTGGCTACAGCACAATAGATCATATCCACGTACTGAGAGAATTAATTGAAAGAGCGAGGGAATATGAACTTCCATTGTGCATGGCTTTTATCGATTATGAAAAAGCCTTTGATTCGGTGAAACCATCAGCAGTTACAATGGCTCTGAAAACCTGCGGTATTGAAGATGCATACATTAATATTATTAATAACATCTATGAAAATGCAAGTGCAAAGATTCGGCTGTTTGAAAATACAACACACGTAAAAATTGGAAAGGGAGTGAGACAAGGTGACACCATATCTCCGAAGCTCTTTAATGCCACATTGGAGGGTGTTTTTCAGTCGCTGAGCTGGGAAAACAAGGGAATAAAGATTAATGGAGATTATCTAATCTCCATTAATCCACTGCTGGACGAAGGTCGCCCCAAGTTTCCTCCACAACGGTCTGTCTTGTGCCAGTCTCCTCCATGTCACTCCCGCATACTTTCGAATTTCATCCACCCATCTTCCATGTGGTCTTCTTCTGGGTCTTTTCCTGTCCCTTGGAATCCAATCTAAAATGTCGGTTGTCCATCGATGGTCTGTTCTTCTGGCAGTATGTCCAGCCCATTGCCATTTCAGGGATTTAACTCTGATCATGATGTCTTCCACTCTTGTCATTTTTCGGATCCACGTGTTCCTCTTCTTATCTCTCCTGGTTACACCAAGCATGCACCTCTCCATGCATCTTTGAGTTGTCTGCAGCCTTTGTATGTCTCTTTTAGCTAAGGTCCACGTCTCTGCACCATACGTAAGCACTAGAAGGATGCATTGATCAAACACTTTTCTTTTAAGACATAGTGGCATATAGCTCTTGAAAATTATGCTGTTTCTTCCAAAAGCTCTCCAGGCAAGTTTTGTACGCCGATTAATTTTTTCACCAATGTGACCCTCACTTGATATCTGCTGTCCAAGATAAACGTACATGTCTGTTATCTCCAGCTTTTCTCCATCAATCGATAAATCTTCATTTCTTGTAAAAGCATTGAACATCACTTTTCTTCTGAAAGTTCATTTTTAATCCCACTTCTTTACTCTTGTCAGCAAGTTCCTGCATCATGCTCTGTAGCTCTAATGGGGTAGTTGCAAAAATGACTATGTCATCAGCAAAACGAAGGTGGGTTAGATAATCTCCATTAATCTTTATGCCTTTGTTTTCCCAGTTCAGTGATTGAAAGACATTTTCCAATGTGGCATTAAAGAGTTTCGGAGATATGGTGTCACCTTGTATCACTCCTTTTCCAATTTTTATGTGTGTTGTATTTTCAAATAGCAGAATCTTTGCACTTGCATTTTCATAGATGTTATTAATAATATTAATGTATGCATCTTCAATACCGCAGGATTTCAGAGCCATTGCAACTGCTGATGGTTTCACCGAATCAAAGGCGTTTTCATAATCGATAAAAGCCATGCACAATGGAAGTTCATATTCCCTCGCTCTTTCAATTAGTTCTCTCAGTACGTGGATATGATCTATTGTGCAGTAGCCACTCCTGAATCCAGCTTGTTCTCTCGGTTGAGCCATGTCCAGTGTTACCTTCAAGCGGTGTGAAAGAACTTTAGTGAAGATTTTATAAACCACTGATAGGAGGCTGATAGGTCTGTAGTTCCTGAGATCCTCAATGTCACCTTTTTTATGTAGCAAGATCATTGTAGCGTTGTTGCAGTCCTCAGGAATTTTCCCTTCATTAAGGCATCGAGTGAAAATTTGGGCGAGTACTGTTTCGATTTCTCCACTTGCTTCTTGTATGATGTCTACAGTAATTCCATCTTCTCCTGGAGCTTTTCCCCGCTTCATGTTCTTGATTGCATGTGCAACTTCTGCTGGAAGGACTGGAAGAACTCTGGTACCTTTCATGATGCCTGGAGTACATGTATCATCCCTTTCATATAATTTGGAGTAGAAATCTTTCACTCTTGTCAAAATTTCGCCTCTATTTCTTGTTACAGAACCATCTTCTTTTCTCAGTGCCATAATCTGTTTTTTTCCCTTACTGAGATGTCCCTTTGCTATCTTTAGGCTTTGGTTGTTTTCAATTGCTTTCCTTACTAGTTCACAATTGAATTTCCTTACGTCCCATATATATATATATATATATATGGGATGTAAGGTCAGGTGATGCGTAACATCACAGCCTCTCCTTGACAAATGTCAACCCCGCCTTCTCGTGGTGCATCCTGTTCCCACTAAAGGGGCTCTGACGACCGCCAATAGCGGTATAACTATACCATCGGGATTAGAGGAAATGCTATCCCGCACTCACCAACCCGCTTGACCAGCGTGGTGAGTTATGACCAAACCCCTCCAAAATGACTCCACAACTTAAATCTTGGCCCTCAATCTCCGGCAGCTGGAATGTACCTGGCCAAGGCAGCGGCCAGTGCGACATGAAGGCAGAGGGTGCTAAGAATCCCCGGAAGACCGGACTAGGCTGCCATCTGATGCTGATCTTGGCTACGTATAATGGACGCTCCCTATCTTCTGATTCAAGGCTTCTGGAATTGGAAGAGGAACTACAAAGGATCAAGTGGGACATCGTCGGGCTAAGTGTGGTAAGGAGAAAAAGAGAAGATCTCATTGAACTGAATAGTGGACATCTCGTCTACTATCTTGGGAAAGATATACTGGCAGAACTAGTGGTGTTGGATTTATAATAAACAAGAAACTGAAGGATAAAGTTGTAGAAGTTGAAAGTTCCTCTGACATAGCTGCACGACTCGCTATCCAACTCTCGAGAAGATACCAGGCTCAGATTATTCAAACTTATGCACCCACCACAAGTCATCCTGAAGTAGAAATTGAAGAATTTTATGAGGGAATTCGTCATCTAAATAATAAAGGTAAGCAGCACTTGAAAAATAGGGCAACGGCAACAGAATGAAATTTCAGTAGGTAAATTCGGTCACGGCAACAGTAACCAGCGTGGAAATACTTTCGTTGAGTTTGCAGAGGCAGAAGGGTTTTTCATCTTGAACTCCTTTTTCAAGAAAAAGCCGCACAGGAAATGGACATGGAGACATCCAAATGGGCCGACAAGTGAAATTGATTTTATTATGTGTAACAAAAAATTCGTCATGGAAGACTGCAGTGTGCTAAACAAGTTCAACACAGGTAGTGACCATAGATTGGTGAGATGTAAGATGCACCTCAACACTAAACTCGAACGTGGCAAGCTCATAAGACAAACAAAATGTATTGACATAACCAACCTTAAAAAACACCATAATACCTTCAAGTTGGAACTGAAGAACAGATTCTCTGCTTTAGAAGGCCTAACATCGGAAGAAGTGGATATTTCTGAAGTTAACAGAAAAGTAACCAAAGCTGTTATTGAAACAGCAATAAAATTAGCTGGGTCTAAGAACAAGTTGCATGTGAACAAATTATCAGGAAAAACCAAAATGTTGATGCAAAAAAGAAGAGAGATGAGGACAACTGAAGAAGATGTGACATCCAAAGTGGAATACATAGAGCTATTCAAGACAGTACGAAAAAGTATCACTGAAGATGTAAGGAAATTCAACTGTGAACTAGTGAGGAAAGCAATTGAAAACAACCAAAGGCAAAAATAGCAAAGGGACATCTCAGTAAGGGAAGAAAACATATTATGGCACTGAGAAAAGAAGATGGTTCTGTTACAAGAAATAGAGGCGAAATTTTGACAAGAGTGAAAGATTTCTACTCCAAGTTATATGAAAGGGATGATGCATGTACTCCAGACATTGTGGAAGGTACCAGAACCAGAGTTCTTCCAGTCCTCCCAGCAGAAGTTGCACATGCAATGAAGAACATGAAGCGGGGGAAAGCTCCAGGAGAAGATGGTATTACTGTACACATCATACAAGAAGCAAGTGGAGAAATCGAAACAGTACTCGCCCAAATTTTCACTCGATGCCTTAATGAAGGGAAGATTCCTGAGGATTGGAACAATGCTATAATGATCCGGCTAAATAAAAAAGGTGACATTGAGGATCTCAGGAACTACAGACCTATCAGCCTCCTATCAGTGGTTTATAAAATATTCACTAAAGTTCTTTCACCCCACTTGAAGGTAACACTTGACATGGCTCAACCGAGAGAACAAGCTGGATTCAGGAGTGGCCACAGCACAATAGATCCTATCCACGTACTGAGAGAACTAATTGAAAGAGCAAGGGAATATGAACTTCCATTGTGCATGGCTTTTATCGATTATGAAAAAGCTTTGGATTCGGTGAAACCATCAGCAGTTACAATGGCTCTGAAATCCTGCGGTATTGAAGATGCATACATTAATATTATTAATAACATCTATGAAAATGCAAGTGGAAAGATTCGGCTGTTTGAAAATACAACACACATAAAAATTGGAAAGGGAGTGAGACAAGGTGACACCATATCTCTGAAGATCTTTAACGCCACATTGGAAAATGTCTTTCAATCACTGAACTGGGAATACAAAGGGATAAAGATTAATGGAGATTATCTAACCTACCTTCGTTTTGCTGATGGCATAGTCATTTTTGCAACTACCCCATCAGTGTTGCAGAGTATGATCCAAGAACTTGCTGACAAGAGTAAAGGAGTGTGATTAAAAATGAACTTTCAGAAGACAAAAGTGATGTTCAATGCTTTTACACGAAATGAAGATTTATCGATTGATGGAGAAAAGCTGGAGATAACAGGCACGTACGTTTATCTTGGACAGCAGATATCAAGTGAGGGTCACATTGATGAAGAAATTAATCAGCGTACAAAACTTGCCTGGAGAGCGTTTGGAAAAAACAGCATAATTTTCAAGAGCAATATGCCATTATGTCTTAAAAGAAAAGTGTTTGATCATTGCATCCTTCCAGTGCTTACGTATGGTGCAGAGACGTGGATCTTAACTAAAAGAGACATACAAAGACTGCAGACAACTCAAAGCAGCATGGAGAGGTGCATGCTTGGTGTAACCAGGAGAGATAAGAAGAGGAACTCGTGGATCCGAAAAATGACAAGAGTATAAGACATCATGATCAGAGTTAAATCCCTGAAATGGCAATGGGCTGGGCATACTGCCAGAAGGACAGACCATTGATGGACAGCCGAAATTTTAAATTGAATTCCAAGGGACAGGAAAAGACCCAGAAGAAGACCACATGGGAGATGGGTAGATGAAATTCGAAAGTATGCGGGAGTGACATGGAGGACACAGGCACAAGACACACCGTTGTGGAGGAAACTTGGGGAGACCTTCGTCCAGCAGTGGATTGATAATGGTTGACAGTGATGATGATGATGATATATATATATATGCAAGTATATAGGGACAAGAAATGTAAAAAAATTAATGCGTGTGGCAGTGGCAGCGGAAACACACACTCAAGGTCATGTACGCATTCTCAAGTGTCTCATTGTGACCCCTAGAAATATGACAATAAATATTTTTCCTTCTGATACACTCCCTATGAAACTTCGACTTGATACCGACCACTGCAACTTGGACGGCGGTGAAAAACATTTTGTAGAATTTTGAAGGGTCTGCCAGAATTTCGCGATGAGTTGTTATTGCGATACTTACACACCGGCATTCTCTTTAATAAAAACGGATTGGAAACATATTCAGTCCAGTTTTAATATTGAAGCCATGATAATAATTTAGTGTAGAAAAATTTATTTTCCAAAATTTGCCAACTTCGTAAATTTTCTAAACAATGATATCTGATTAAATGTTCTTTTCAAAGTAATTAAGTACTGTATAATGCACTACCTCAATTGAAATGCGCAGCTTATTTTTGGGAGGGAGGGGGGATGCAGCAGAAAAAACATTGTACCCAGTGGAGTGACCTTAACGATTTTTGGTGAATAAAAATTTACGTGAGTTTAAAAGCGAAAATTTCGTTGTGCTTGGTAAGTGAAGAAATAAATTTTGTGCTGTATTTCGCTGCAGAAATTAATCTCACTCTCTCTCTCTCTTTTTTTTTTTTTTTTTTTTTTCTTCAATTTATCCAATACTGAATTCTATTCTTAATCGCAATTTGTTCACATGCCCATTTTGACCAGAAGAAGAAATATAAGTAAAACTTTTTTGGAAAATAACCCGGCAACTGAGTATTTGTTATTAGCAAACACAAATATTCTACAGTATAACGAAGTAAATTTCTCCGTCATTTTTGGTCTACGCCGGGATTCGAACCCGAGTCCGCTTATTCCGGAACAAGTCGCTCTACCAACTGAGCTACGCAGACGTTCATTCTGATTGATATCTGCCTTTATGTCGTGTGCGTCCTGCTGGCAGGTACGTCACATCTCCCCCCGAAGGAGGGCCGGGGGCATAGCCCACGGGTCAGCCGTGACCACGAATCGTTGCAGGCAGCCATCCACTGTAGAACGTGCACTTGAGAACTCCCAGTCAATCTGGTGTGTGGAATGCAACGTCACACACATTTATTTTTCGAAGCGCTGGAGAAGGGATTCTCTGATTTTTCCTATCTCGCGGTGTGGAAATAACATCACATCATTGCGAGATTTTGAACGGTCGGGTCATCCGGATAGTTCGGGCGCCATTATAACGAAGTAAATTTCTCCGTCATTTTTGGTCTACGCCGGGATTCGAACCCGAGTCCGCTTATTCCGGAACAAGTCGCTCTACCAACTGAGCTACGCAGACGTTAATTCTGATTGCTATCTGCCTTTATGTCGTGAGCGTCCTGCTGGCAGGTACGTCACAACAGTTCGATGGTGTTAGAATTATTACGTTGAATAAAAGCAGGAACAAACCAAAAATTGGAAGGAAAAAAAAACAAAAACAAACCAGTTTGAGTAATACATTCAAACATACCTTACTTAATACTTTATTTCAACATTCGTCATTATTTTAATTCCTTCCCTATTTTATTTCTTATTCGGAAGCAGAAGAACCGTATTACCCAACAAAGCACAGAGGCCCTGCGAGGCATTTCTACCCAACGAGAGACTGCATTCGCGAGCAACCCGTGGTAGCGGGACTGCCATCAATACAGTCCCCAGGGAAGTTTCATTCAAAGGAAACGAACTGATGTGGGAATAGGCAGAGTTTCCCACATGAGTTGGTTTCAATACCCGTCAGGGCTGCAAGCAGCGCAGTCTGCCAACGTTCCTTGCGCTCCCAGTGGGGTTAGGTAGGGAAAATTTCCAGTTGAGTTCAGAAAACTTCTCTCTCTTGGTACGGCATGGAAATAAAACTGGTTTGGGTAGGAGGTGGGGGGGGGATGCAGCCCCACAGCCCCATAGCAGGAGCCGCCCCTGTTGCTCGATTCCTCTTGCCTTGCCTCATCTTTCGGCACGGAAAACAGAGTTACATTTTGTTTACAAGCTCTGTAACTACTGTTACAGCCAGGTACAAAACACGATCTCAACGTTACACACTTATTATTACTTCTTTTCAGGATCGATCTAACAAATAAATTACTTTTTTTAATCACTATCCACCAAAACGCCATAGAAAAGCAGGCTAATGTTTCAAAATCATAGCATCGAAACTCGCAGGAGCGCCATCTCGTGGTTTCATGAAAAGAGGAAACTAAAATGTAAACAGTAAGGTATTAGCGCACGGCACACTATCTCTTCTAGCCACTATACTGCCATGGATAGTATATGTAGAAAAATGTGTTTGCTGGCGGGAATTTCCAATGTCAGCAAGTACGTTGCGCCCGTCTAAATACTTAGCTACAAGTTTGCTGCAGTTGTAAAACTGCTAATGGCAGTAAACATGGCATGCATAGTAAGTGTACTTAGTTTGTTCAGCACATTACTGTTGCAGCCAAAACTTTGTACAAATTTCTGAGTAGCTAAAAAAAAAACAACAACTGCTTATGCTCCTAAATGTGCTTTGCTGTAAAATAAGTCCTACTTCTTATGACAACTACGAGTATTGCTCAATGTGCAAAACAAATGCAGCAAAATTTTATTTTCGGTGAATCACTGCAAACTTCTTGGAAACTTTAAATAGTGCCAGTGTGGACAAAGGCTTAGATTTCTGGATAGTCTGCTGATATAGTCGCGGGGTTTGTCCCCGATTTTCTCACAAAGTAAACTTTGTCCCATTTCCGTAGATAGCCAGATCAGCTAGTGCTATTTTCGTTCAGTGGTGTAATGCCTGTTATCACATGTGTTGAATTCCAAGGGGGGGCAGTAAATGCTAATCGCGTTCAGAATTTCTCCGACGTCAACTATCAGCACTGTTTTCAACTAATAGGCGCACTTGATAAAGTAAGTACAAATACTAAGAACTGAAGCATAAATAGGCTGTCATTGAAACATTTACAGCCTTCAGCATTTGTCGCAGATGTTTAATTTCACTTTTGCGTTTTATTTGAACCCATACAGACCAAAGCAAGCCTGGTGTGCTGTTTATTAAGCGTATCAGTACCAGCGACATAGGAAAAACAAGCAAGACTTCATCTGTTTGTTACCCAGCAAAAACAGTGTTACTGGGCCAGCACTCAAGTCAGCACTGGCAGCCAGCATTGCCAGCAGTGGCCCAGCACTATGTTGCCGCAACACAACTGTCAATAAAATGTCACGGTGGCTAGCAGTTTAGGCCAGTAGCTGGCCAACAGTCGGCACCCCATCAGTTGTCATATACCAGAACAGGGCCATCAGTTATCCATCACAGGCAGTGGCTGCCACAAGCGGCCCTGTAAGCACGTACCATAAATGATGGCTAGCCTAATGTGGTCCGCTAGTATCCCGGCAGTGGGAGCCGGCAATCATGTGATGTAACTGATGACGTGCCGAATCTTGTCTGCCAATTTCTTAGTAGTAGCCATAAAAAAAGTTAACCGCAGTTTCCCAAAGACACAACTATTTTTCTCTCTCCTACGAAACTTCTGCATGACGGCACGGCGCTGGGGTAATTTTCTCAGCAGGTCCCGAAATACTCGCGTTTGGATCTGGCTGGCATCGAACCAAGGACAGTCTGCTTGCGCGAGGAAGCTACTTGAGTGCTAGCACCGACTGACACAATCTCGAAACTTATCACCAGGTAAAGTTGTCGAAGCACGATCTTGGAAAATCAGACGTAAAAAACACAAGTGTAAACTCCAACTCATAAAAATACATCGAATTTATTGCACGTTAAAATATACACAGGTCCAAAGTCTTACAAGTACTTTCTGGTGGACTATCCACCCGTCTTCAGGTAGTACAAGCTAAATGAGGCATAAGAACGGTGTTGTATATATACATCGTCAAGATAACAATGTATGACGACATTGCATGGATACTACGCAATCTCATCGACCCAATGTGCTAGTTCGTATACGGTGTAAACATTTGCTCTGTTACTACCATCTGGGATATCCTGGGTTGATGATTGTATAAGTGATCTCCATACCATAGGAAGAAAGTATGGCATGTCTTCATTACAGCATTGGTCTGCATACTGGGCAATCGACGACATGTTTGTTTGTTTGTTTGTTTGGAGGTTTAACGACCACCGTGAGCAACTCAATGGGCTATAAGCAGTCGCCCGTCCCTAATTTAGGGTCACTGGTTCCAGGGAAGGGAGAGAGCCAGTGCCGTAAGACAAACACAACATCCATGCCTCACCGGGATTCGAACCCGGACCCCGTTCGGACGAATGATCAGAGGGCATCGCTTAGACCACTGCGCCACCGGGGCGGCATCGACGACATGCCATAGTTTCTTCCTACCGTATGGAGATCATATAACGATGACATGCCATGCTTTCTTCCTATGGTATGGAGATCACTTATACAGTCATCAACCCAAGATATGCCAGATGGCAGAAATATAATACTTGATGTAACAGAGTAAATGCTTACACCTTATACGAACTAGCCCATTGGGCCGATAAGATTGCGCAGTATCCATGCAATGTCGTCATACATTGCTATCTTGACGATGTAAATATACAACACCGCTCTTATGTCTAATTTAGCTTTTACTACCTGAAGATAGGTGGATGGTCCACCCGAAAGTACTTGTAGGACATTCAACCTGTGTATATTTTAACGTAGAGTAAATTCGATGTATTTTTATGAGTTGGAGCTTACACTTGTGTTTTTTACGTCTGATTCTCCAAGATCGTGCTTTGACAGCCTTACCTGGTGACATAGTAATTATTAGCACGAATGCTTTCAACCTGATGCTACAATCTCGAAAGCCAATATTCCAACATATCTGTGCTTTGTTTTTGAACCATTAGTCTGCGCGGTATGTCAACATTCAAGTAATCAGGAATTAAATGCTTTTATAGTACGTTACGTTGGCATTCTAAAACTTTCGCCATTTACTAATAGGGATTCGATTTGATCCGCGGTTCATAATATGCATAATAATGATTCAGCCATTGTACAAAATCACAGCTAGATTTTCCTCTTTTTCAGTGCAGCTGCCGGAGGAATAAAGTGTAAGAGGGAAAGCTGAAGAGTACATACAGTAAGGGACAATGATAATCGTATTCTGTACTTAGGCTTTCTTCGAGATTTTAGTCTGTTGTTTTAATTCGTAAAGTTCATATAATACGAGGTGTTCTCACATATCCGACTTTTAAAATTTATAACATTTATGCATGACATATTTTCATTACTAATTACATAAATTCAAGAGGAGTTAGTTGGGGCCCGGTGGCTGAATGGTCTGAGGCTGCGACTTTCAGGTCAGTCGTATGAGATGGGCTCAAATTCGAGCCCCTGATTAATCATGGGTGGTGTGTTTGTCGGATGACGCTGGGTAGTTTCCTTACTTAGACCAGAGCCGAATAACAGGGGAAAGGCCTGGACACTGTAGGAAGAGAACGTAGGACCATGGCTGTGAACACTACTTGTCAACAACTGCCAATCTGGCAGCAGGTCAGAGAGAGGTCGCAGCTCATGACTTTATTTCGAGTAGAAAGTGATGGCTGCATAGGTGTTCTAGTGCTCTCATTTGGATATTTATGAAAAACATCGGGAATCCAGTAGCTTAATTCTACGTTATTTAAATATCATTTTGTATATTTAAACCAATTTGCCGCCCCGGTGGCGCAGTGGTCTAAGCGCTGGCTTGTGACCATTCGTCCGAGATGGGTCCGGGTTCGAATCCCGTGAAGCATGGATGTTGTGTTTGTCTTGCGGCACTTACCTGGAACCAGTGGCCCAAAATTAGGGACGAGAGACTGCTTATAGCCTATTGAGTTGCTCATGGTGGTCTTTAAACCCCCAATAATAATAATAATAATAAAAAAAAACAGAAACGAGCAAACATTTCGTAATCTAAAGCATGTTAAGAAAATGCATTGTTTTGAGTTATTCAAGGTACTATCAGGGTGAGTCATACAGTACACATAGCTTTTATAGCCGCCTTGCGCTAGCATGTGACGTTCGTCCAAGTGAGTCCGGGTTCGAATCCTGCGGAGGCATCGACGGGACGTTGTGTTTGTCCTACGGCACTGGCTCTCTTCTCGCTGGAACCAACTGCTACAAATTAGGAACAGGCGACTGCTTATAGCATATTGAGTTGCTCACGGTGTTCGTTAAAGCCAAAATAAATAGCATTTAGATTTCCAAAAGACCCGGTTAAAAAAATCTGTATTTCATAAAAAAAAAAAAAAAAAAATACCCCGTAGACATTTTTTCGAGTGAAACTGTGCCGTTCGTGATAAGCATTTTAATGAAAAATTCACAATTCAAAATTATAAAACGCCGTCAAGTGGAATGGTTAGGGTTCGAAACTGAGAGAAGATGAAAATTTCTTCAATTTGCGTATTTTCTGAACAAATTGCACAGACCGTCCCGTATGCCCTTCCAAAATAGCTAGGACCGCCGCGGTGGCTAAGGTTCTGGCTTCTGACCATTCGCCCTAGTTGGGTTCGAATCCCGGTGAGGCACGGATGTTTTTCTTTCGGCACTGATTCTCAATGTGTAATGTGTTACTTGTCCAACACTGGTTATCTGTGTACATTGGTCATTTAGCATATTGTCAAATCCATGTTTGATGTATACTTGTTCACAAAGTGTTACATTATCAGCACTGGTTATATCTGTGTAAATTGATCACCTGCCATTTGTACTTGTTGCTGTGGAATACCTGTTTCTGTCTGCCTATTTGTGATGTCTGTACCACCAGGTCCAATAAATCATTTTTTAAAACCCCTAATCAAAAAAAAAAAAAAAAAAAAAAAAAGAAAAGAAAGGAAAGAAAAAAGGCCAGCGCTTAGAAAATTGCGTCACCGGGGCGGTAAATTCTTGATTCAATTCGAAACGTGGCTGAGAAGAAATGACGACAGGTTGCTGCGGAGATAAAAAAATAAAGAAACATTTCACTCCTAAGAGGTACACATCATGCACTAACGGACAATGAAATTTGCGCACCAGGAAGGAAGCATCGTATTGAACTGAAATTTTATGGACGTAATAATACAGATGAATGATACACAGGATGGCAAAAACAGAGCTGCACGACAATTGCAGAGGGATCTGTCACACGCAGTCCGTGCATCTTCAATAGCGCGTCGCACCGCCTCGTGCTGTGATGTATGCTGCAATACGATCCGGCATGGAGGAGAAAAGACGCCTGATGTTGTCCTGCGGCAGACTGGCTTACACGTGTTGGACGGTGTGCTCCAAATCCCGGATAGTGAGGCACGGCGGCAGCTGAAGTTTCAACTGGTCCCACACATGCTCGGTAGGGGGCATGTTCGGAGAGCGGGAGGCCATAGAAGTGTCTGGACACGACGTAGGCAGTCCTGGGCAACCCGAGCCGTGTGCGGGCGGGCATTATCCTGCTGGTATAGCGCTCCTGGATTCCCGATCAGGAATGGGAGCACATGGTGTAGTAGGATCTCATCCACATACCGGTGGCCCGTCAATGATCCATGTACTACTACGAAAGCTGATCGGCTGTCGTAGGCTATGTCTCCCAGACCATAATGCCTGCAGTGGGGGAGGTGTGGTGCTCGATAGCGAGGTTGGGATTGTGCCGTTGACCCGAGGACCTCCACACCCGGACACGATGATCAACTGTCCCGAAAACGAAGCGGCGCTTATTGCTAAATACCACACGTCGCCAGTCTGGGGCGTTCCACGTCGCTCTGGCCTGGCACCACTGCACACGGTGCCGGCGATGTTCCGGTGTTAATGGCAGCACACATAAGGGGCGCTGGGATCGCAGATTTGCTTCCGCGAGGCGTCGGGAAACGGTTCGTGGGCACACAGGAGCCGCTACATCTGCCTGTATAGTGGACCGGGTCCCCGTGGGATGTGTTCGTGCGTGGCGCACGATCCGTCGATCCTCTCTACCGGTGGCCCTCCTGGTCTGTCCGGGGCCGCTCCGCCGTGTGGCATTGCTGTCACATGTCCACTGCTTCCAACACAGTCGGACGGTATGGTCAGAACGTTCCACGTGGCGGGATATACGGTGCGCCGATCACCCTGCGACTGTCAGCCCGATGATCAGGCCTCTCTCAAAGTCCGTACGTTGCGTAAATCGACGTCTCTGGCGTCTTACCCGGCATTCTTTTCACTCTGTACTCTTTCTTGCGTCGGCCGGTGCTTTTCGCTTTCATGGGGCATCGATTACGCGTCGGTTTATAAGACTGCCGGTTCGTGCTTGCAGCGCCACCACACAGTGTGCGGTCGTGCGCAATTGCACCAAACGTGGATCATTTGCATACCAGCACGCATTCTAGTTATTTGCAAAGTTTCGCGGTTGTAGCATGTTTTCTTCTAAGGGCGCAAATTTGATTGTCCGTGAGTGTACTATGGAGCTACATACTTCATAATCTAAGGTATAAACATGTGTTGGTGGCAGAGTGGTACAAAGCGTTGGTTTCTAAGCATTCACCCCAGGCGTGTTAGAATAATCCCGTGTGAGGCATGGATGTTGTGTTTGTCTTACGGCACTGACTCTCTCCATTCGCTGGAATCAGTGGTCCTAAATTAGCAACGGGCGGTTGCTTATAGCCCATTGAGTCGCTCACGGTGGCATTTAATCCTTCAAATAAAACAAAACAAAAAAAGTGTTCTTAAGAAAATTTTAACAGAAACTGAAAGTGCAGACGAAAATTAAACTTTATGTGAAATATGTTTTGATTGTGTACATTTTAAAGATAGAACTTAGCAGATTTAGTTGGCTGTTGAATTCACTCGGGCATGCTATTTCTGAGGTAGTGAGCAGCGAGTTGTGAGTCATGCGTTTCTTACGGGGCTTTGCCTAAAATCAGAGGCCTCGAATTAGTGACGGGCAATTGCTTATAGCCTCTACAGTTGCTCACACTGATCTTAACAAAAGAAAAGAATCTTAGAAATATAAAAAATGCTCAAAAGGCTTTCTTGGTTTATTAGGCTTGTAAATGCATTTCCCTTGGATTTGCAAAAGTGGAGCATGTAGGTTTCCTTTCTAGCTTTGCATACTTTAGAATTGTGGAAATAAGTAGAAATGGCCAACAAAATAAAAAGGAGCATATAGGGACTAATTGAGTACGTTACAGATGTCTAGATAAGTGGCATGAAATTCTTTTTGAAACTTGGGTTATACATAGCTAGTCAAATGATAAAATCTTTGCTATTTATGAGAAAAAGAATTGCAGAGAACTAAGAAAAAGAATCCATTTTATCTCGGGATTCCCAACAGGCAAGTACCTGAGAAAAGCATTTGAAAATTCTAATTTCATAGGGCGTTTCAAGCGTAACATTTAAGCGGAACAACAATCCATTTGAAGTTCATATCTCTCCTTACTTTTATCAATGCTAGATAGTTGAAACTAAGGCCCGGCAGTTTAGAAAACCACAAGACAATAAAATTTCGCACTCTTAGGAAAAATAATGCTGCGAGGATAGCTCCCTTCAATCCTTAATCTACTGCTCTTTCTAGTTTTCTTTGAATTTTGAAAATTAAATAGATTAGGTAGGAAACACAAGAACATTCTTGAAATTGCATACTCTTCCAAAGATGATTCTTTCTAAATTCTCCTTCAAAGAACAATTTTCCAAAAATAAATTCTATAAATATACGATGTCATCGCTCTGTCCACGTTATATTTATAAACAACGAATAACAACTGAAAAATTGTACATCCGACACCGCTAGGATCAAACCCCAGATCTCTCGATAACTAGCCGAGTGCGTTCGCGCAGAGATCTGGGGTTCGATCCCAGCGGTATCGGATGTACAATTTTTCAGTTGCTATTCGTTGTTTATAAAAATAACGTGGACAGAGCGATAACATTGTATATTTACATTATCTCCACGTATTTAAAATATATTCAATAAATTCTATACTTCGTCGAATGGCACAATCTTTTAATATCTTAACGAAATACCGTTACTCAAGCACTAATAATTTCATTGTTTTGAAATATCGCATGCAGAGATATTCGAATTTGTACCGCTGATTTTTCAGAAATTCCTGATATGTCAAGCTTTACGAGCGTGTGGGCTCAATAACTTCCATTTCTTTCATTTTAGTCATAGTACTTCTAAAATTAAGCTTCGGCATATCGTGCAATGGATAATTTATTCTAATGATTTCTCAAGTTCAAAGTATTTTTTGCACACAACCTCTGCCTCGGTCAAAGCTTGGATTTCTTTTATTGTTTTAAAACATCTTTGCCGTCCTGGTGGTGCAGTGGTCCAAGCGACGGTTTCTGATCGTTTGTCCGAGTTGAGTCAGGGCTCGAATCCCGGTGAGGCATGGATGTCGAGTTTGTCTTACGGCACAGGCTCTCTCTCTTCCCTGGAACCAGTGGCCCTAAGTTAGGGACGGGCGACTGCTTATAGCCCATTGAGTTGCTCACGGTGGTCGTTAAACCTCCCAATTGAAAAAAAAATCTTGAACTTACGTATGGTAGGTAATTTGTAGCTGTACCACTGATCTGTCAAGATCTTTCATTTACTCTTTCCATATCCACACGTCTGAGCGATATTGTGCATTCATTTCTTGTTTGCTGATCTTGAAAGCGATTAGTCATGTCAATAACCCGGCTTTTTACTGCCGTTTGGAACCAATTTCTATGGCAACTCGATTATCTTTTCATTTGGAGATTGAATGTTTCAAAAAATGCACACAGGTAATCAGATTTTAAGAATCTTACAATATGACTAGTCCATTTTAGTGTTTCTTTTTGTTTTTTGCTAGCTTTATTCGTATTTTGTCGTGCAACTTTTCAAGTGATTTAAAAAAAAAAAAAAAGTCTTGTGACTGCTACCCAGACATCAGAAAATCACAGTTGCATGCGTCAAAAAATTCGCCTGTTTCCTGAAATTTGCCTGAGCCCTGGCTTCTGACCATTCGTTCGAGATGGGTCGGGGTTCGAATCCCTTGAGGCATGGGCATTGTGTTTGTCTTACTGCACTGGCTTTCTCCCTTCTCTGGAACCATTAGCCCTAAATTAGGGACAGCCGGCTGCTTTCTACATGGTTGAGTTGCTCACGGCGCGGCGGTCGTTAAATTCGCAAACAAACAAAAAAGCCTTTTTAATATTTTAGCCCCCTTTTTGGGGAACGATGTCATATTTTTTTTTATTTTATGCCATTGTTGGAATGATGTGTGATTATGAATCTGTGCTACTAGTTTGTCAAGACGTTTCTGTTATTTGCGAAGTACTGTCTGCCTTTTGAGGGAGAGGAGTTACTTCCATTCTCTTTCCCGACAGAATTTAAGAATCCTATAATCATGCTAAACGATTTTAAGTTTGCTGCACTAATTTGTTGAGTGTTTCTGATATTTTTCATCACCCTTCTCTCTCTATTTTTTCCGGTAAGGGCGTAAAATGTTAATTTGCTCTACAGGGTGTCCCGCTCGCTATTTTACCCGAGTTTTTAAACATCCAGAAATAGAAAAAGCTTCTTACTTCCCCCAGCGGCTAAAAAGTATGTTACGAAAATTAATACATGACGCACAAAAAAGTTTTAAATAGAAGTTTTTTATTGCATTGTCTCTGGAAGCACCAGAGACAAAGCAATTTTTAAATCGATCAGTTAAAAGAAGAAATGTAGAAAGAAACATGATATGACTCTACGCTTTCTAGATGAAGAATTTTGGATAATGGAAAAGTTGAAAATAGGCGAAAAATATTTTTCACGGAAAAAGCAAAGGAAAAAGAACGATTCAAATACATCTCCCGGAAGTAGAGATGGGGAGAAAAAGGTTTAGACCTTTACGCCCCTTAGCGGAAAATCTGTGCATTATTTAAAAACGATAACGCTCCACATCTCTATTGTAGCGAACAGTATACAGTAGAAAAAAAATCGATGGATTTTGGAAGCGGTGATACAGCTGCAAACAGAAATACAAAAACACCACTTACCGACAGAGCTATGAACTACAAAACTCCTCAAATACAAATCTAAAGTCTTCCACAAGGTAAATGGCATCCGGTGGTTTTATTTATTTTTTTTATTGAAGGTTTAACGACCACCGTGAGCAACTCAATGGGCTATAAGCCGTCGCGCGTCTCTAATTTAGGGCCACTGGTTCCAGGAAAGGGAGAGAGCCAGTGCCGTAAGACAAACACAACATCCTTGCCTCACCGGGATTCGAACCCGGACCCCTTTTGGACGAATGATCAGAGGCCATCGCTTAGACCACTGCGCCATCGGGGTGGCCATCCGGTGTTGAAAGAATGTTTTAAATCGCATATGTAGAAGCAGAGATATTGAGAAAAAAAGATTAAACATTGGCTCCCTTAGCGGCGAAAACGTTCATTATTTTGGGTAAAAAATACGCACAAAATAGTTCCCATAGTCAGTAGTGTCTCACCGAAATAGATTTTTTTTCAATCGGGATTTTAGTCCCGCAGATATTGCTGAAAACGGAAACGTGAACTTACGCCCTCTAGTGGCACATTTGTGCGTTAAAAAAGTCGAAATTATATGAGAAACATTTCGCAACGGAAACGCTGTCCAACAAAGTAAGAATTTTTCAAATCAGACTCTTAGAAGCAAAGATATCGAGAAAAATATGATATACATCTACGACCTCTTCCGGAAAAACAATATATTATTTTAAGAAGAAAGTATTCGGGAAAGGTTTTCCGAGGTCAGCGGTATGGATCTACGAAAAAATTTTTCAATCGAGTTTTCAAGTGGTTAGATTTTGCTTCAAATTCATCAGAAGCAGAAACGCCCCCTGGTGACCGAACTGTTTTTAATGAAAAATAAAAAATCATTGTAAAACGTTTCCCAATGCAAGAGGAATTCCCGATACGTCGGAAGAAAACTAGAATGCAAGGATCACCATTCTCACATTTCAAGCTTCCAATGCAAAAAGAATATTTCAAATCGGATAAATAGTTGCAGAGATATGGTCCAGTCCACGGACGGATGGACAAACCGATAACATAAGTATGATATTTTTTTTACAAAAGACGTGCTAAAAAGTAGGTTATGAGTTTGCAAGAAGAGTACAGTGTAAACACTTCACAGGGATTCTTATAACAACGAAAACCTGAAGTACTGCAATAAAAATGCAAGTAGTCTTGGAAATCCATTCATTTACCTTCCTCAAAGTTTGAACGAAACGCGAAACGGTTTTTACGATATTGTAGCTTTGCGGATGAAGCAATACGCCAAATATTCCACGCGGGTTAAAGTTTTATTTTGGTACCTTCGCTATGTGGAAGACTAACGCGAAAAAGTTCGAAGCAGTTTACAAAACTTTAAATCAAAATTTATTTTGAACTTTTTACAGAAAATGAAATTTCATCTCGTCGAGCTCCCGACTTAAAGATACGCCGAGGGAAATTTCAAGGAAGAAACTGGTTTAATTAGATCTGCACATGTACGATTGGCAGTTCAAGTTAGAACTCTGTCGCCTCTCCCTTTCATCCCATAAACTAGAATTAATTCCGCCGTAAGGAGTATATAACCTACCTCCTGCTCTCGACCTGCTTTTATGCTCATCTTTTTTAAGCTTAACTAGATTTGCAGATTTCGAGAATTTTTAATCAAGGTTTCCCCAAATCACGATTAACCCTTTTAAGAGGCTGATGTACTTAAAACAACTGATGTCCAGAGTTTAATGTGCATCCCAAGCAGAAATGTTCACGTAGGCGCCGGATTTTACAAAAACTACGGCAAACAATTTCTTTCTCGCTCTCATCTCAGCAATGCCGACCATAAACCTGTCATTGGGTTGTAGTGGTAGATGTTTACATATCGGAAGTGGTGGGTACAGAGTCATCACGTTCTCCCTTGTAATACTTTATTCTCTGCTGCATGACCCAAGTTATTGGGGAAGGGGTTACGAACATACGAACATCATGTCTCCGTGTAGAAAGAAGAGACTGAAACATCTACTCTCTTCTTAGGTTTTTCTCCATCGTTATAGGTTTTTTAGCAGGTAATCGGTCAAAAAGGATTAGTGTCAATCATCCTGCTGAATGACCGCTTTGTATAACGAAGATAAGGGGAAAGCAACACTTTCTAATGCGCAGATTCACTCGTTTCAGGCACGTTAACCCAACTATAATAGACAGCCAAAAATATGCTTATATAACAACTATAATAGATAGCCAATAATATACTTATATAACAACTATAATAGACAGCCAATAATATACTTATGTAACAACTACAATAGACAGCCAATGATATACTCAGTCGAGCTGATTTCCGCCAATTTTGATAACACCGAAATGATATAACATTGTAATGAGAAGACTGTAGGATACATCCGGAAGCACCAGCGACAGTATAAGAGTAACTGGACACTGAGCCCAGGGGATTGATGGTAAAAATCTAAGCCTCAAAAAAGAACTATGTAGACAAATTTTTCCGAGCCATATGTAATAATAGCTCTACCTAGGACACTGAGACAAGGGGATTAAAGGTGAATATTTAAGCCTCAAGAACGAACTATGTTGAAAAATTTTTCCGAGCCAAAAGTCATAACAACTACACCTAGGACTCGAGATACATGAGTAACAATGTTCGATGGAACAAGCTGTTATAAGGCTTCCACATACAGTGGGAACGACAGGCTCAACTTCAATAGCTGTGCCAATTCCACTCCGGCTGGCGAATCGTCTAAAACTTTAAGGTGAAGAAAATCATCTACCCGTTAAATGTTGGATTCCATTGGGAAACAGAATGCAAAGTTCCATTAGACTCAGTAGCATAAAAGTTTGAGTGCCGACGTGCACTGTTAGGAGGAGATGAGCGATGGTTAGATTTTAAAGAAGATTGTGGTACAAAGAGGCTTTGTAGGTTGTATAACTCGGGAAACGTGTCTCACCGCCGCCATTTTAACAAGCAGTCAAAATGTATACAAGACGACGTTGGGAACTTTCAACGCCCATAAAAACACCTGCTTTGAAGCTGTAACTTAATAGAACAACACCAAAAAGACACCAATTTATATACGTAACACAAAACAACATGGTAAAACGATGGCTGCCCCGGTGACGCAGTGGTCTAAGCGATGGCTTCTGATCATTCGTCCGAAAGGGGTCCGGGTTCGAATCCCGGTGAGGCATGGATGTTGTGCTTGTCTTACGGCACTGGCTCTCTCCCTTCCCTGGAACCAGTGGCCCTAAATTAGGGACGGGCGACTGCTTATAGCCCATTGAGTTGCTCACGGTGGTCGTTAACCCTCCAATAAAAAAAAAAAAAAAAAAAAACGATGAGAAAGCACTATCCAACAACTCAAAAGTGGAGATGCAGAAACGCTACACGACAACCTTGGAAGTTTAACTACTACCGTTGGTAGCTCGATGGACTATAAGCAGTCTCCGTCCCTAATTTATGACCAATGGTTCCAGAAAAGGTAGAAAACCAGTGCCGAAAGACAAACAAGTCATCCATGCTTCACTGGAACTCGAATCTGGACCCATTCCTGACGAATGATCAGAAACCAGCGCTTAGACCACTGCGCCACCTGGCCGGTCGGCGACTTCTTTTTGCTCATGGCAGTCAACATGACTCATCACTGCTTATAGCTGCTGGTGGTCGAAACACGAAGAACAAGTATATCCCAAGACACGAAGAACAAGTGATCTGTTTCGTTTTTTTTTTCTTTTGATTGGAGGTTTAACGACCACAATGAGCAACTCATTGGGCTATAAGCAGTCACCCGTCCCTAATTTAGGGTCACTGGTTCCAGGGAAAGGAGAGAGCCAGTGCCGTAAGACAGACACAACATCCATGCCTCACCGGGAGTCGAACCCTAACCCCTTTTGGATGAATGATCAGAGGCCATCGCTTAGACCACTGCACCACCGGGGCGGCATTTCGTTTTGTAGAATTTCATCAGTTTTTTCTGTTTTAATTTTCTGTACTTTCTTTCTTTCGTTTATTTTGCTCTTTGCACTTCTTTGAGAGGGATAGCGTTTAAAGGGTATTTTTAAGTTGACCGAAAGATCACTTCACCGAAAACATTAGACCGGAAAAAAACCGTCGCGGCGGAGCAGTGATCGAAGTGCTGACTTCTGACCATTCGTCCCATATGAATACGGGTTCGAAACTTGGTAGAGCTTCAATGTTGTTTTTAGCTTATGGCACTGGCTCTCCCCTTCCTTATAACCACTGGTCGTAAATTAAGGACGGGCGACTGCGTACAGCCCTATTTTTTTTTTTTGAATGTAGGTTTAGCGACCACCGTGAGCAACTCAATGGCCTATAAGCAGTCGCCCGTCCCTAACTTAGGGTCACTGGTTCCAGGGAAGGAAGAGAGCCAGTGCCGTAAGACAAAAACAACATCCTTGCCTCTCGGGATTCGAACCCGGACCCCTTTCGAACGAATGTTCAGAAGCCATCGCTTAGACCACTGCGCCACCGGGGTGGCATAGTCCATTCAGTTTCTGACGGTTGTTGTTAAACCCCGAAATAATAAAAAAATTCACCGAAGGGTCGTTTGATCGAATGGTTCACTTCACTCAAGGATAACTTTGCCTAAAAGTTCCTTTAAGTGAAAGATCATTTTACCAAAGTGTTAGTTTATCGAATACTTTCGATTATATTATAGGACTTGTTGAAGTGGGATGCGGATTCGGAAAATTGGCCACCGAAACGTTAGGGATCCGTATAAAAAATTCACTTTTGATTTCTGTGTATACATTTCTCCGTAGGTCGATTTTAACTTTTAACATTAACTGAAAATAAGATATTAAAAAATATATTTTTGTACACAAATTTCTCAAGTTTAGGAAAAATATAGCAAAGATATATTTATTTAAGCAGAGCAACTCTCAAACTGCATGCGTTACTTGTCACTAGTTTTCTACATTCACAATGAATTTTAATAAAACCTGGCTGCCCCAATGGTGCAGTGGTCTGAGCACTAACTTCTGATCATTCGTCAGAGACGGCGTTCTGGTTCAAATTTAGGTGAGGCATGGATGTTGTGTTTTGTCTTACGGTACTGGCTCTTCCCCCTTCCCTCGAACTAGTGACCCTAAATTAGGGACATGCGACTGCTGTCCCTATTTTAGGGCCCATCGAGTTCCTCAAGGTGGTCGTTAGACCTCTAAAAGGGAGAACCTGTAATAAAATCCAAAATTTTGGATAAACTGACTCTTTAATTAAACGATCTTTCGCTGAAATGAACGTTTAGGTGGAGGAATCCTTCGATGAAATGTACCTTTCGGTCAAGTGACCCTTCGGAGAAATGAATGATTCGGTCAAGTGGCCTATCGGCGAAATCATCTTGTGATTTTAGATTAAGTGACCCTTGGTGAAGTGATTTTCGGTCAAGTAACCCTTGATGAAATGATTTTCGGTCCAGTGATCCTTGGTGAAATAATCGTCGGACAAATGAACTACACCAGGGTTTAACCAACCAGGTAGCGCAGTGATTTAAGCACTGGCTTCTGACCATTCGTCAGAGATGGGTCCGGTTTCGAATCCAGGTAAGGCATGGATGTTGTGTTTGTCCTACGGCACTGGCTCTGTTCCTTCCCTGGAACCAGTAGCCCAAATTTGAGGACGAGTGATTGCTCCTAGCCAATTGAGTTGCTTACGGTGGTCCTACAACCCCTAAAGAGCAACAAAAAAAATAAAAATGAGACCCGCGTTTAACGACCACTGTGAGCAACTAGTAATGCCATAAGCAGTTGCACGTCCCTGATTTCCTAATATGTCGCCCCTGGATCCAGAGAAGGCAAAAAACCATTGCTGTAAAACGAACACACCATATATGCTTCAACCGGGGTCGAACCTGGACCCATCTCGGACAAAAGATCAGCAGTCCTTTGTACCTCTTGTTATTTATGTGTATTGTGAATCTATGTTCTTGTTAATTTGTATACTCTTATGTATTTTTTTCAGGTATCTTAGGGAGAAACGTAGTGCTTGTAACGACTTTTAGCTTTACGACGTTCCCTAGCCAGCATAATCGGAGAACAACCAATCAGGAGAGAGAACGTTTAACGTGATTTCTAGTCTGTTATTCAGAGTTAAATGGGGTGTTCTACATGGCACGTAGGTTGTCGCTTGTAGAAACATAACAAATTTGCATGTTTTGGGACGAAGGAAGGTCTTTATATACAGAAAGGCAAGATACTCCTTCTGAAGCTTATTCAAGTTGCAGTCATGTTTTTCCTCATTTATTTTCTTGCGCTTGGGAACAACCGGCGGCAGTCTACAAACGATGGATCTTTTAGTGTCTGGTGAGTAACTTTCGTGTGGTTTTATTAATTTATTTGAATTAGATTTTAGACATTGCTGCATATTAGGCGTTATTATAGTTTAACAGTTTTAAATCCAAAGGATGAAGAGTACTTTCGCTTTACTCACAAATACTGTATGAATTTGTTGCTCCATAACGGAATTCAGATCCCACATTTCATATCTAAAGCACAGGTTAGTGTCTTCGTTCAGTTGATTTATCAGTAGATGTACTGATCTTGACTGCGGTTTATTGATTGACTTTCATAATCTTCAGCTTTTTCTGTTTAAGGCCACCTAACGTTTCTGCTAAGCTAAATATTTTAGCTTGAGAATTTTTTTCATATAAACTAAAATAATTTGTATGATGTACATCCTGATAACTGAATTTTTTAAATTTGAATGTCTTACGGAAGCTAGTCTTGTGATTATTTCAGCGGATTTTTATTTTTGTGAAAGCTGACTAAACTATGAATGAATGCTGTTGAAAAGGAATTTAGAGAGCGTCTGACTCTAGATCTTTAAACAGCGATTAGAAGCCAGGCCATTTGGGGTAGGGTGTCAGATAAAAGAAGTCTCACGTTAGGGAATTACAGGAAGATACGTCTCTATCAGTTTTGACTTCCACCCAAATTCCATAGAGGTGTACGAATGTTACTAATCGCATAGAGGACCGGCAAGTTAACTTCATAGGCAATGTAGTGTCAGAGAAAGTACGTCAGTACCCGCCTTATCGAACACACTCTGGGACATCCTTTTGAGTACTCAACATCTACTGATCCAATCGACAAGACTACCTTAGGACCGGTCTAAAGGGGGTGGGAACAGCTGACTCAAAAACTAGACCCTATCCACCTGTTTTTGTTTTTCAAACCTTCGAGGTCTTTCAAAGGCCGGCAGTGCATGAATGGCGAGGGGAATTACGCTTAAGAATTTAATGAAACTTGTATCTCACCTCAAAACTGGGCTTGGTCACTATTCGGGGTAAATTCCACCTGACTATGGTGTGCGAGCTGAAAACTTCCATGGAAAATATTTCGCAGCAGTAATGACTGATAGTGCCAAAGCAAAACTTTCTACCTCCCACTGAAGATAAAAAAAATTTCGCAATCGTTCTATCAGAAAATTACCTCTCGAAGGAGCAATACTTAGCCGTTAAAAACACTAGACTGTCACTTTACTTCACACCAGCGGTAAGCATTCTCTAGCGATAGCCTCTTTATCACACTTGTCTAGCACAAGACTTCGACAAAACTCAAATCTGTATTTTTAGAAATGCGACCGAAACTAAGATCTTAATTTTCTCAATGTACGTACGCACAACGCTACGTGCTGCTTACTCAATTTAAGCCAGGACATTAGCTTTTAGACTGGAACCATATTATGCAGTGGAAGTACTTTGTACCTTCAACACCATGGTCAGGCAATCTTTGCATTCAGTATAGTAAGTACTATCTCTTGTCTCTGTTCCTTCAAGTAAACAGCGGGGAAGTATCTCAGCTGCGTAGTTTCAGCTATTTTACGCTGTTATAACTAAATTTCTTTTTGTAATCACAGTGATGTATTTAAATCTGTGATGGAACTGTTGAGTAGTTTGAACCATCAAATTTCACCTATGGCGAAATTTCTGGGTTGCTCTAGGTACTTAAAAACCTCATTTGGCTAACTGCATATACACTCAAATTAGTTCGGATTACTCCAGTAGCGCCCATATGAGTACTTTTAGGGGGCGGCTGCTGCTAGGAAAAATCCTTACCTCAAAGGCTGTCTGGCATTTTAGTAAATGTAAAAGATACTAAAATACAACAAATAGCTGATACAATCATTAGCATATTTTTAAAAATTTCTTGTTTTAAATTTATCAAATTTGGCTATACCAACGGCTAGGGGGCTTGGGGCCCCCTTATCCAACTCATTGAAAACTGAGTTCGTGCATTTTGAGTCTTAAAGCTGCGCATAGCAAAAAAAAAGTGGGGTTGTAATATATCCACCAACATGAGCAATTGTTTTGCACAACTCTTTACCTTAAATGTTCATGGATTTGTCTAAAAACAAATTGGCCACAAAAAATTTAGTGGGCCTAATAAATTTCCACTTTTGTACTCTGACCATACCCCTTTTTCCAGAGAATCTAATATAAACCGTAATTCTCATTACGAGTTCAACTTTCCTGTCGCGACTAAAACTTAGTTTCTTCCACCTCGCCGTGCTCTTGGTGAAATAAGGTAAATTACTTGCATCTACGTTATCAACATTTATCTGTATTATACTGCTAGATGAAATTGTTTCAACTTGTTGAGACGGTCTCCTCCATATCACTTCAACATGTATTCGAATTATGTTGAATTAATCCTGATGGGGAAAGTCTTAAGCGTGCTAGAGTGACTTGAAAGACACTTTCTCGAGATAGAAAACTACGGCAGATACTTGATGACCGCCATATCCAGCAATGCGCTGAATTGTTGATTTAGAGGTTTGAATGTATTTTTTACCCACGTATTAATCAAACTTGCCTCGGGTCGGGCTATTTTGGCGTCTGTAAAACCACCTTAATGTTAGTAAGGAGTATTTAGAAAATTGTCACTCTAGCTTGGCACAAAATATTAGTCCTTTGGCCGCCTTGGGAATTCTTAATCCGCAGCTTCATTCACAAGGATTACATCAGAAAAGTTATTGCGCATTTACTCGGTTATCAAACCTTTGAAGGGCTCTGTGCCGGGGTAAAAGTGCAATAATATAACATTGACTTGTTATAAATTTTAGGAGCCCGGTGGATTAAACATTGAAGGCCCAGGCCGGGCGCCATATAAATAATACGTGCCTGAATAAATGTGGGATACTACAGCTTCTAAAGCCGCTGTATATATCACGAGGTCACGCGTGCAAATTAAACCAAATATTAAACACTGAGACTTCTCATCTTAATAAAAAAATAATCCTATTTCATCACCCTTAGCGCGACGCACGCTGAAATTCGGTTCTTTCACGCAATATCGTAGCTTTAGAAAACCTACAGTCGTAGCGATATGTTCCCCGAATGACATCTCACTTTACTTCCGAAGGCAACTCATCAAAGAATGTTTTCCATTGGTGTAAAAGTAACTTGTTTTGATGGAATTTCAAAGTGAATTGTAATTTTATAAGTGGTGCGTATCAAATGTTTTTGCTATGTAGGTAAGTAAAGTGGCCGAAATATGTGGCCACTTTGGAGGCCGTACAAAAACTTAACTATTACGCACATTTTATTTTAAGGGATATGCCTCTTTTGCTACTTGTTGGGCTTTGCATTTGCGCGAACTGAACAAGTTTTGAAATGTCTGATACAGCGAAAAGTTTTCACATGAAAGTAAACGTTAATTTTGCATTCCTGAATTTTTACCTTCAGTTTGCTATGAAATTCTTCGAAAATTAGATTTCAACTAGTTAGACGTTTTTATTAATACCTCTGTGTATAATTTGTTTAAGAGCTAAGATTTTAAAGTTCTAAATTAAGCTACTAATCTAAAATTCTGTTTGTGAAGAGAGACTAGAAGATTGCAAACTAAAATGAGGCTGTTAGTAAAACTATTTTATTGGGTTAGTGAGAGAAAAAACCTGGCGCGAACGAGCAGTGAAGGCTTCTACCACAGCGGAATCTAACCACCCGCAGGTATTACGTCAGCTACTATAAAATAGCTAGCACGTGTGAACAAGGTACAGGCCTAGTTTGTTCAGACGTAACATGGCTTGCAAAGGTAACTTGCAGACTCCAGATTTGTCATCTTCCTGTATGAATTTAAACTGGGACATCCTGCAGGAATTGCCGCTCGAAACCTTAACAAAGTGTTAAGGGAGAATGCAGCCAACGAACGAACCATTCGGCGATGGTTTGAAGTTTCAAAGCAAATATACGGACCTGCAAAATAAAGCACGTGGTCAGACCTGTTTTTGACTATGTTCTGTTACGTGTGGTTGAAGACCCCCGAAAAACGTGAGGTAGATGTCTAAGAGTTCAGTGTCTGGCTGCGCAAGGTCAAAGCTGAACGTGTGGCTGCAGTATGAGTGGACAACTACCAACAAGACTAGGCGTGTGCACGTCGCTGCTTTCCAGGAATAAAGAGGAACCACTACTGCATCGAATCGTCACCTGCGACGAGAAGTGGGCCCTTTATGATAATCGGAAACTACCTGCACAATGGTTAAGCAAGGCAGCCGGGCGGCATTTTAAGCCACTTCTACACACCAAGGAAATGCTCCTTGTCTGGTTCATAGCTGGGATAATTCATCCAATTTGTTTGGCGAGAGGCCAAACAATCGCTGCCAAACTTTGTGCTGAATCGCACCGAAAACTGCGGCAGAAACAACCTGCTTTGGTCTACATGTACTTCAGCTCCACGATGCTGACACTAAGTGCCTTTTGTCAATGAAGCACTGCCTCGTCCTACTTCCCGGACGTCCGACTAGCTGTTTCGTCGCCTGGATCACTCCTGTCCGGGAAACAGTTCACGGCAGACTAGGTTCAACGTGCAGTTTACTTCTTCGGGTCCCATCCACAACGTTTTCGTTCCGGGATCATGTCCTTGCCGGACAGATGGCAACTGTGTCTATGTCGAGGGGAATTATTTTGCTTAAGTATGTTGTCCTACTTTTCCGTTCACGTGTAAAGACTTAAAAATCTGGTCGTTTGCCAGAAATTTCACTCTCACCAAACCAACACTAGGAATACCTATTCCAGAAAAAAATGATAGGATGTTATTTATCCTCAAAACACTAATGCTAGAGTGATTTCATAGAAGTTTAGACACTAAATACAGACTGTGATAAATCGTTAAATTTAGGACTTAGACACCTTTTTAACTCTTCCTAACGTGCCGCAGAAAACAGCTTAACGTTCCTCTTGTGGAGCACCAGTTATCCACTGCCTGTGAATTCACAGAAAGTTTCTGATAACTTGCAGCAAAGTTGCTAGTTTTTTGATTTCGCGTATTTTAACTTCGGTATTTTCAGATCTTTCGTAGTCGGTAATTCCGCTTACTTCAGAAAATTCTGTTTCAGCGTATTTATACAGAAATTCGCAAAATCGTAGACGATTAATTTTTAAGCCCTTACAGAGAATTCTATCGGGGCGGTATGACTCTAACCGAGGCTGTCTGCTCAACAGAAAGTGTTACCACTGAGCAGAAAGACTTAAAAACCATGTTCAATGTAAAACCGTAATCACGCGATGAAATTTTAGTTGTCATTAATGCAAGTGAACTAGTAATGTTTTCTGTTAGAGCTTTTCTTGAATACGTATTTTTTCTTCTGTAAAAGGACTCTTTATCATTTACGTCCTCCCTCCCCCAAATCGTGTTTGTTCGAACTAACAAAGCTTTGAACTTGCTTTCCAACCTTAGGTTGAAGCTTATATGCTCCAGCTCTGTCCCTGTCCACACGATAACTCGCGTAAAAATGTTTCGATGAAATTTTAGGATGTGGTGGACAACCTAGTCATAAACCCTATTGAAAATGTGAGAAGTGGCGTCAAAAGTCAGGACATGAGCTGAATCCATTCCATCGCCCTTACGCGTCATAACTTGCGTAACAATGCTTAGATTTAGACAACTCTGTTCCGGAGGTATACTGAACCGGTTCTTTTGAATATCATCTAAATGGGATCAGGGCACGAGATTTATTCCACAGCCGTTATCTTAATTTGAGTAATGATTTCTGGTATGTTGAAAAGCGTATCATAATGCATTGCATGATATTACTAACAATGACTTTCAATTATCTTTAAAACAGTATACTTCACCTTTTTGTTATAGTATTTCATAAAACCTCTAAACATATTCTCTTGATAGAGCTATATAACTTGTCTATGCATCAGACTGCAGTCCTTAAGACATGGTACAATCACCTATACAATAACTTAAGTACCTGGTTTCTTACGGTAACACAATATAATAGCTTGTGCACAGAATGGGGAGAACAAATCCTGTGCCACAATAACAAAAATTCATGCTATATGCTGTCCACAATATCTGATCTCACTTCAGGTTTGATTAACTTAAATAGTCTGATCTTTAAATTCTGTTGCATTACCGCAAATACCTCCCTATTACCGGAAATTTTTAATTTGGATACGGAAAAGTGGACTGTTCTTTCGTTAACACAAGAATTGCGGAAAGGCTTCTGAAAATACTTTCAGTTAACACATCTTAAAAATGGCAGTTTACCCTCAATCATGGAAAGGAATTGAAGGGGTGGGTGCCAGAACAATGTAGGTCCAAAATGCAAAGTTTTCAGGAGTCAAGAATTTTAGGTTCCATTTTGTTTTAATCCCTTAACTGCAATTACCAGTGGTACTAGAAATAAAAGTAGACTATTGCTTGTAGGTAAAAAAATTCACTTATTCGCCGTGGGTTTACGTTAAAAAGTAAATCTCCTGAAATGTACTCGCATGGTTCTTGCGCCCAACCCTTAAATTGCGTCGAGTTCTACGAAAATACAGAATATGCGTGCAATACGAAGAGTCCGCTAATTTCAGGTTCCTTTATTTCACGTAAAAGGTGTCTGAAATTCTTTAATTCACTAAAGGAATCGCGGAAAGTGGCTCTTGAATGTCCCAATTTTAGTGTACTTCTGAAGCTCTGCATGAAAAGACTTGCTTTATAATCTTCCATGCACAAGTAGATTGTTTTATAACAAATCTTCCGCAAGTCTGCGGAAAGTGGCCAGACCGATGAAAGTGCTATCTGCCTTCCCAAATCGAACATCCTGATGGCTATGCACGACCACACGCTCTAGGAGTCAGTCTTTTGGCTGACTAGCACGAAGTAGTCTTCTCTGGAAGAAAGTTGCATTGCCAGACCTCCATGAAGCTTTGCATGTGTGTTGACCTAAAACTAATGCCTCTTCACATTCTTCCCGTCAGAAATCTTTTGTGAAATTCGGTACAAAAGTACATTCAAATCTGAATGTAATGATTCTGTTCAAAACAGTCCGCCGTTGAAATCCATAATTCACGCCACTGTTCAATCGAACATATGTAACTTCGAAGAATTACGCAGTTTAGCCCAAAATTTTAAAACTGATTCATTTGTATCCTCTAAACGTTGAATTTGAGACTGAAAAGATTAAATCCAGCATGTATAGCCATGGGCAAAACTAGGGTTGCATGGCAAAAATGAGTCTTTTAGTTTTCTAAAATTCCACATGTTTCAACTGAGGAGGGCGTTGATGTAGGAAGAAATGCTTATCTTGCGCATAGCTTCCCTGAGCTCCCTTAGTGTCTACCTTGTTCGAGAAAATCAATACCTCTGACATCCCAAAGTAAATTTACAATGATTTGATTTTATACTTAAGCCCACAGAGGCCTTATGCCGCCGTTCCTTAGACGTGTCTAGGGGTAAAACGAATTAAGTTTAATCTGCAGAAACCCCACGATGAAAAGAAAAATCCCGATTTACCTCAAACATCCCCAGCAGATATCTGCACAATTTGATCCTTCGGCCTTGATACGAAATAAATTTAATATGGAGCCTACTTTGCACACTTCAGAATATTCAAGGTCACTTTCTCTACAGCCTTAGGACTGTTAAATTCCCGGGTAGGTTTTACCAAAAGCGGAGCTGCACCTCTTAGTTTGCACCACACAATGATGTATCTTTTCTAAGCCCAACAGCATGGTACAACCTTGTACCATAATGTGGTGTAAGTAAAATGCACAACACAATGCTCTATTTTTCCTCAAAGTAGAGTAGCACCACATTTTAGTGCAACCTACCACATAATTTGCAAGTGTACAGTGCGGTCGATGGTCACGTCAATCACTCCGAATGAGTTCACCTTGCCGTTGTCATAAAGGTCTTTCGTTCAGATTTCTGCAGGTGGTGTTTCGCCTGCTTTCGAAACATTTGCATCCAACTTCTAACATGGCTGATTTCTATGATCGAACTTCTGTAACCCCTCCTTCAGACTTGCCCGAATCATCCTTTCCTTGCAGCATTTTAATTACAAAACCTTAACGTCTTTGCTTTAAATTAGTTCTGTAGACCAATAGCTGATGGGGTCTCTGTAAACAGAACATGCGCTGGCTTCTGACCCTCGGTCCGAGGTGAGTTCGGGGCGGAATGGATGCACCTTACGGCACTATTCTTCTCCCTGCCCTTGAAGCAGTGAGCCGAAATTAGGGACGGATGGTTGCTCATAGACCATAGTTGCTCACGGTCAGAAAAGCCGTATTAGAAGTTTATCACCTCGTCAGTCTGAAACCTAATTTTTTTTTTTAAAGACAACCAGGAACTTCAAGTCTAATAGTTCGGACTTTCTCTTTGTATGCTGTCTGAAGCCCTACTTAGTACTCGGTCATAAAAACCCGCGCACCAAGAAAACCGTGCGATTAACGCGAAACTTTGCTAATAGCTACGGGGAGGGAAGACGTGCAGATTAAAGTTTCATGCGATTCCACATGCCCGCGCGTCTAACACCGGCGCTGCAGTCTCAATCCTTGCGCCTTATAAGGCGCAGTACAGGACTCTAAATTCGTGCCGAATTGCACTGTAAGAATCTGATTCTTGAGCGATACATGCCGCCGTAGATGTGCATACGGGCAACTGAGTTTGAACGAGGTCGTATCTTCGTAATGAGAGGCAGGGTGATCGGCGCGCCGAATCTACCCCCACTTGGCCGATGGGACAGCACGGTGCGATCATATTGGGAGCAACAGACACGGTCTGCACGACCCAGACACTCCATCAGCAGGGAGGACCTCGGGATCGTGAGAGCGGCACGCACAGATGCAACTACGTCCTTGTCCAGGACACAGGCATGCGGCGACTGCAAAAGACTCCTATCTGCCAGAACAATTTCCAGACACCTGTCAGAGGTGAATCTACACTAGACTGCCCTTACGGTTTCTGCAATTAACACCGGACCGTCGATTGCGGTGGTGTCAGCAAAGTGGAAGGCTACGGACTGGCGACGTAGTGTTCAGCGACAAATCCCGCTTCTGTATGGGAACTGACTGCCACCGTGTCAGTGTGGAGGACCGCAGGTGAGCGCTACAACTCCAGCGGCACACGTCCCCGAACTACAGGTGTGATCTGGGGAGCAATCTCACATGACTGCTGTACTTCTCCGCAGTGATCTGCGGGACGCTACAGCCCAGCGCTACATAATATATCCTGTGGCTCCATGTGTTACCTTTCTTGGTGGGCGCGGCCCGGAGAAATTATCCAACAAGACAACGCCCGTCCGCACACAGCTAGTTCCCCCGGAATGTACGTCCTGCTTCCGTGGTCTGTCAGTTCATCTGATCTCTCGCCCATCGAAGCACGCGTGGGACCAGATGGGATGCCTGCTTTCTCAACGTCAGTGTTCGTGATTTAGAGCGTCAGTTGCAAGAAGTGTGGTGGGCCAATCTGTCCCAGGGTAATATACGGCGTCTCTTTGACTCCTTCCATGCCAGATCGTATCACCGCATGTATCAGAACGAGGCGGTCCGACGCGGTATTAACGCTGACCTGAATGTACCGTATGTCCTCGGGAAAGTCCTGCTACTGTGATATTGTAATCACTTTTGCTCTAGATATGTACAATCTCGCTATTTTAAATTTAATTTAAATTCAACGCCGCCTTGGTGCGCATATTTTTGACAATGAGTATTAATGCTTCACCTAGAAGCTATATTGAAAGTAGCGTCACGGCCATCTTTCTGTGCAGAAGTAAACATAATCTTAAATGATTAGGTCTTCCAGTTCATTGGTGCTTTGAGTTTTCGTGGGCATAGCTGACTTGTGTATGGTATGTTTTCTTTGCTTCGGTAAGTCAAAGTGAAAACCAGACTACTATACTTGCGATGAACATTCTTTTCAGTAAGTTGAAGAAATTATATGAAAATAACACCATGAGTAAGGATTTGGAGAGTTTTAGTATTACGTGTAAAAATACGTTTTTAAAGCTCTTTTTGTGACTCAACAGCTAATTTACATACATGACAACGCGGTGGAATGTCAGATGACAGTAACTGGTTCGGTGTATAAAATGTGACTCACAAGTCGGCCGAAGAGTTAAACGCACTTTCACATCGGTAGTGAAAGACTGCAAGCGATATTGCATTTATTCAACACTGCATTCGTTACGAATTTAATAAAGGGGAAAAAGTGCTGCAAAAGCGTGTTTATCGATCTGTTCTGGGTGAGAATATTGTATCTAAAAGCACTCTAGAGTTCTGGTCTAGACTGTTTAAAGCAGGTGATTTTGATTTTAGTGATGGAGAACGAAGCGGTGGGCCGCAGGTTTCATTTAAACTGCAAGCATTGCTGGAGGAAGATTAGTCTCAAATGCAAAAAAGTAGCTGGGAGTAACTCAGCAAACCACTTCTAATTTACGCGCAATGGGAAAGATTCAGAAACAAGGTAAATGTGTATAACATGACCTGAGCCAGAGGAACAAGGATGAATGTGTCGTGAAGTGTTTGAATCCGTTGAATAAACACAGGTCTTTCCTGTGAAATCGTTAGGGTGATAAGTGGATATGGTACAATCCCAAACTCAACACTGGGTAGACCTCGGTGGAGCAAAGACTTCGACACCGAAACTCAATATTCACTCCAAGAAAGTTTTGCATTGGTGAGATATGAAAGGTGTGGCTCTATTATGAACTATTGGAACGCGGTGAAACTGTTACCGCTGATCGCTATAAGCAATTGCTGCGATTGGGAAATATATCTGAAACGGCCATTCAGGCAAAGGATTTCGTCCCGCGAAACTACTGCAAGACAACGCTAGGCCACATGTCGCGAAATCGGTCAAAAACTTTATTGACGCTTGGCTAGGAAGTTCTGGAGCACCCGGCGTATAGTCCCGACATAGCCCCTTCAGACTATAATTTGTTCCGATCGATGCAACATGGTATCTGCTGTACGGTTCCGGACATGTGATGAAAAGTGCAAAAATAGGTTTACTACTTCGTGTCACACGAAGTATTTATTCTTCATGGCTGGAATCTGTCAGCTGCACGACCGATGGCGGAAGGTGATAATGACGGTGCATATTTTGATTCGTAATGGTAATTTTCTCTCAAATTACATGTTGCATTTCTTAACTGTTTAAAACTTATTTGTACACCTAATATAATTTTGTATGTGTAACTTATTGACTGAATTTTTTTTGTTTAAGGTATGTACTCGGACTTCTCTTCGGAGCCAGCGGCTTAGTCATGGGAGCTGTAAGTTTACACTTTTTACACAGATATCCCGAATCTCTTCTATTACCTATAGGCGGGGCAACGCTTCTCTTGGGAATATGTCTGTGTGGCATAGAACACTTCTGTAATTCAGACGAAGAAAATAGTCAAGACCCGGAATCGCAGCCTCCAGTTGACGTTCCAAGTCTAAGAGATCAAGCTGGTTCATCAAGTTCCTCAGCTACACGTGTGGTAATGGAAGAACGACAGTACGAGACCAGTCTTTGAAACAGTGGTACGTCACAAGACTTTATCTCGCTGTGTAATCATTTTAAGAGATTCCCTTAGCAGAAAATTCCGGTTTTGATTGCTTTCACGCCATCGAAGTGATTATAATTTAAATCGATTATGTATTTCCCGTGTTAAGAACTATTAAATATTCTATAAGAAAGGACTTTCACTTGTGATATTTAAGATGTGAAGCTCTTTGTGTAATAAACATCTTGAATTAATCTCTCTAGTCCTGTCAACTTAAGATTAGAGTTTCGATACATCAACACAATGATGCTTATCCAAAAAATAATTTAAAATTTCACTAGATCAGTGATAAAGCTATCTGGTAGCTGAAAGTCTGAAACCATTTTTCAAGAGTTCTCTATTTACTTTACAGTACAGCCTTTAGTCTACACATTAAGCAATTTTATCTCTGAATTAATATAAAATGAGAACTTTACATTAACTTACAGAACAGATTTTGGCAGAACGTTGCCTTTTGACTGAAACGTGATTGGTGGTAAAGGTATTGCCGACCAATGCAGTCTATGCTGAAACAGTTGCAGGTAGAAAATAAAAACTAAAGTTTTATACTACTAATCCTTCCTCAACCGAGCGAATAAAACTATTCCGCATGCTACCACGTAGGCTTCTCAATCATATCACCATTTGCGATTACACAGGCAATAGGGCCTAGGTCCCATCACCTGTGCAGATTTGCAGGAAAAGGTGGGACTAATTGAAAAACTGAATTTGCTGAATCTCCCCCGAAGAACAATAGACCAGGGTAAAGAGAATCCCGTTCAAATGCTGGGCATCCCAAATGGCCGAACAAGCATCTCTACCAACAAATAAGTGCTCGTAAAGTGGCAAAATGTTTAGGAATACCCTGAGCCTAAGTAAATCTTATCTGTCAAAACTGTACCCATACAAACTTTAGCTGTTACCAGCGGATACCCCACAGCGAGAATTCGTAATGGAATCTGGTAAAAAAAAAAAAAATCTGATCCCAGGATTTGCTAAATGTGTACACTTTTTCGTTGTATGGATCTCAGCAGGCGTAATTGCAGAATGTAAGTAAAATATACAGTGGTGGAAAAGATTGTCGACACTCTTTGAAATTTTCATGTCTTTAAACTTAACAGGCTTATAGGAAATGTTATTTTGCCCCAATTGCAAGAGTTTGTGAATTTAATGCTTAATTCAGTAAAAAATGCACATATATGCAGTACAAAAAAGTGCTTACTTTAATCTAAAGAAACTAAAGTGACTCAGTTAAGCTAATTGTAAGCGCAAACCCTACTGGCCGATCAGTCATAGTTCTGGGGACCAGTCAAATGGCAGTAGCTGGAATACATCTCGTGAGAAGTTGAAGAAAGTCTCTTCTGTAGAAGACTGTTAGCGGTGTAAATGAAGCGTAATTGTAGATTGTGTGAATATTTTTGGTATTTAAATTTAACTTGCAGATAAATGCAATAATGGCACCAAAGAAAAGAGTTGGTCACCTGCGAAAAGGACAAAGATTGTTTTATTGCGTGAATCGGGTCTTGTGCTAAAACTGCAAGGCAAATAGGTGGGTCAGTGACATCTGGTGTACGAAAGTGTTTACGTTTTCAGGGAACCGTGAAAACTTAAACCAGGAGGAGGCCGAAGAAAGTGCTCAAAAGCTGTTTATGACAACACTCAGGACAAATTCAATCTGAGGTGAACTGTGTTCAACTGGTATTAGTCTGCTCCTTATCGTTCTTGAACTGACCATCTAATGAGACTGAGGTAGGATTCCGAGAAAAGCCGTATCTTAATCTAGAGCAGCACAATAAGACTACAGTGGGCAACAGAACACTCCACCGACTATCTGTGGAAGAAAGTTATTTGGAGAGACTAAGTAAGATTTCCTTATTTGGAAATGATTACCGAAAATACGTGACGTAGAGTAGGAGAAAAACTCCATGGAGGCCAATGTAAAGCACCCGACAAGCGTTATTCGGGCATGTTATGGAGGCAAATGAAGTTGGCCGCCTTCATGTAATAGACTGCACGCTGAACGTAAGAAAATACATCGACACCATCATGGAACCCAAACTGCTAATTTCCATCGAGTATCTTTCCCAAAAATGCAGTTTGTTTCAGCAGAATTCAGTTTCCTGCCACACAGCAAATATGCAATCAATGGTTCAGTCCATTCCATTGATCTGGCCAGAAAACAGCCCTGACCTGAACCAGATAGAAAATTTTTGGCACCGTTTGAAAAGCCTTGTACGACTGAGGCGTCCAAATACGTCTAAGTGTGACGTCACAAGATGGCGCTGGGCATAAACAAATGGTCTTCCTCCAAGATTCCCATAGCGTTTCAACGTGATTGGTGAAATGAGCTCTTATTTTACAATTTTTTTTTCTGACCATCTGAAGCTAATTCAACGCGCTGAAAATGCTGTGAAGTCCTCTGTCATGTTAACCGCATATCGAGGAAATACGTGGTCAAATTCAAGCTTCTATGGAAGATATATGGCATCGAGGTACTGTCTACTTTTAGACTTGTTTAATAAATTATTTTTCTTACTACTTTCAGTTTTATATCATATTTGAACAGACCACAGCTTTAAGGCTGGATTTTCATGTTTGCAGTAAAGATGAATGAAATGCCAGGCCAGGTCGTAATTTTGTAGGAGCATCGGCCGATTCACACTGGCAAGAAATCTCTCCAATGCACTGATTCGATTTCACCTCACAGTATTTAAATACCTAAAATTTACCGAAATGCGTTAGAATTAAATAATTATCTTCCAGTACTCGTATTTTAACTTGCAAGAATTGTAATCATATTGCTTCCCAATCACACACGTCAGTTTTCCACACTGGTGAAACTTCACCAATGCATATATGTAACAAATAATTTACGCAAAAGTAATCTTTCAGCTCTTCTATGGATTCACACTGGTGAGAAACCTCATAAGTGTGACCTTTGCAACAAGCCACTTACACGTAAAGGAAATTTAAATTATCTGCTAATTCCTGTATATTTACATGCTTACATTTCAAAGTGTACATTTTATGGGTGCTCTTCAACTGTGTCAATATATATTTTAACATTTATTAGTGAAATTTATATTTTCGTTCAGGGTACGTAAAATCTAAAAGATCGCATGTTATAAAAACTTCGCACGAGTTTACCCGTAAATCGGTACGGAATGCGATAACAGCCTCTAAGAGCCAAAACCTAATGTTCTGAAAACAATAAACCAAAACAAGGGAAGATCCAAATTAATATTTTAGACTACAAAAAATCGATGAAAAAAATATGCTTGTTCACAAGAATACATCATTCTGTCCACAAATGCTTACCTTGACATTTTAGTCAATAGGGTATGTTTTAGTTTGTTTCATGAAAATCTATAAAATAAAGTCTGATCACAGTACGCTGCAAAACATACATCTGATATATTCAGTTTCACCTTAAAAAATAAATTTTACAGGACTATCGACAGCCGCCAACGATAAAGCTAATGTTAGCTACCATGTAAACGTGTTTATGCTCAGTCGCCATTCCGTGACGTCACTACGTATTGGGGCTATAATTGCTTCCTGGCACCACGTAATAACGAAGGCAGAGCTTCAAACACTTGTTGGCTTAACGAGACTTCGCTGTGATGCGGATTTAAAGAATAAAGGCTACCCTACTAAATATTGATAGTACACTGAAATCGTAAGTGCATTACAGTATATTAACCATAATTGCTGTTCCCTGCATAACTTTCTGGTATTACATATATCTGAATTCTGTTTCTGCATTTAACTCTGCATTAAATTTTCTTTGACAACATCTGCATTTGGTGCAAAATAACATCCTTATAAGCCTGCAAAGTTGCAAAACATAAATTTTAGTCTCTTATTGGACTGCCACCACTATAAAAAAAAAAAATTTATAAATAAGTTTCAAAGATTTAAAAGGTGACAACGCGTGGTTACTTGCAATTTTACATCTTTCGCAAATTAAAATAACTTGCTCAAATATGCAATGTTTAAAAAAGTCATTTTGATTGCGTATTAAGTATTGTCTCTGAAATAGAATAGCAGATAAATTGCTCGCAACCTGAATGTAATACAATAACTAAAATAGATTGATATCTGGAATACTTGTAGTTGCCGGTACGCAGGCTCTTCATGCCTATCGGGAAGAGCGTAATTTGGATAGCGTGTAGAAAATGTTTTGGATAAACATATACGGCTCTATAGTTAACTGAGGTATCGTCAGCCTTCTATTCTGCTGGACAATACGTGACAATGGAGTTTAATCTCTGCTGTTAACCAAAGGTTCTTTTTCTAGCACGTTATAGATGTAAGTGTCCCTTTTTGGACCATTACCGCCACATCTTCACTAAAATTCCTTTAGAAAAACTAAATGTCTGCAGTTGACGAGATCTATGTTCCTCAAGCCAATCATTCCATCTTAGTCTTCCCCATTTCACAAGCTTCCTACAAACTGGCAGTCGAGCGCGGCGCTGCTACGTGTGGTTCTGTGAGACTTCTAAGTTGAACAGGGATTGAGAACCAAATGTTTGCAAGTTAAAAGTACCGTCAGAACTAAATCGCTGATATGGACGGTGTTAAGAAAATCGCGCATAAAAACCCCGGCGAGGGAATTCTTACATATTTAACCAAAAAATGTGTAATGCCACTTTCTGTTGAGCCCATATTTCAGGGTGTAGCAGTTGCTAGTTTTGTGGTCTTTTTTTTAGACTTGTTTCAAGCAAAACTAGACGTGGAAGGGTGGGGGTGTTTCTGTATTTCAAATTCCTGCAAGCCCATTAGCACGTAATTAATCCAGACTTACTGCCATGCGATCTGTAAGTTTCTTTCGGTTTAAGTGGAAATTTTATGTACCGTAGCACAAGCAGCTCGTGACCAGAGAAACAGCTGAAGTGTTATAAAATGAGAATCCCTGGAAAAATGCATCTTACAAGGAAGCATATTTGTTAATGTCATCGTAAAACGCCTGTTTAAGTTATTTTTGAATTTCTATTAGGGGTATGCAAAAGTTCCCAGTAGCGGCGCTATAGGGGTCTAACCGGCCGGCGACCCATGCTGTCAATTCTTACATGAAGCCAAACAAGGCGATCGATAAAGTTCATTTGAGGCACTGTTTTCTATTAATGTTTAATTTAGGGAAAAGTGAGAGTGAAGCGTATGGTTAAATGTCAGGCGTATGGCGAAACTTATGGGTGAGTGGACGTGTGGAGAATGGCTTGCCAGGTTTTTGATTGGAGGTTTAACGACTACCGTGAGCAACTCCATGGGCTATAAGCAGTCTCCCGTCCCTAATTTAAGGCCACTGGTTCCATGGAAAGCAGAGAACCAGTACCGTAAGACAAACACATCCATGCCTCACCGGGATTCGAACCCGGAACAACTTTCGAACGAATGATCAGAAGCAATCTGTTAGACCACTGAGCCTTCGGAGCGGCTTTTGACAGGTTTAAGGAAGGAGCTTTAAGTTTAGAAGACGAGCCACATGCAGAAACTCGCACACGAGGAGCGGGAATCGCTGTTGCAGAGGATGCCACGCAACTGGCGAAACTTGTGATAGTGGCTAAATTGACGCTGGTACGGAGTCTACAGGCCTTAAGGAATATCCAGAAGATAAGTGGGTTTCGCATACTTTACCGGAGCGTAACATTGGTCAACGATTGGGCATCTGCATGCCGTTGCTGAAGTTTCAAGGGAAAAAAATTATTGTGGAAGATTGTCACCGGGGATGAAAAACGGGTCTATTGCGACAACATCTTACTTAAGCGATCTTGGGTCGACCCAGGCCAGTCAGTCTTCAACATCCACTGCGAAACAGGATATCCACGGGGGAGCGGAATGCTGTGTAGTGGGATATTCATGGAGTGCTGTACTTCGAACTGTCTAAACAGGGAGAAACAATCGCTGTACAACGAAATAGCGATCAGTTGAAACTAAACGCCGTAATCTAGCAAAAGTTCCCTGGAGACGGGTAAAGACGTCGCCCCATCACCCTGTTACACGATAATGTGAGCTCACATGTCGTGCCTCCACGAAATCAACTCTTGAACAGTTACATTGGGAAGTTTTACTGCACCCGGCTGACTCCCCGGCCATTGCACTCAGACTTCCATCTGTTTCGTTTTAGTCAACATTCCTTAGCCCAACAGCGGTTCACAGTTCCAGAGGTGAAAAATTTCGTCACTGCGTTCAGCTCAAAACCGGAGTCCTGCAGGGGCATTCATTTGTTGCTTGAAAAATGGCAAAAGGTCAATGATGCTAACTGCCAATATTTCGTTAAATAAATGTGTACTAGTTTCCTGATAAAGTTTTTTTATTCGTTTCAAACAGGAGAAACTTCTACTGGCAAAATGGTTGACTTAAAACTAAGAGCTATAGGGACCAAGTTACGAGTATACACTTTTTGAATATATCCATATGCACCTTGTTTGCAACAAGGTGCACACTGCATAGTTTTCCGGGATCATTTTTTAAACTAAACCATGAATCAAGGACACGGAGAAAATGTAGAAACTGCACTGAAACTAAAGTTCATACTCGTAGGTGCTACATAAACAAAACAGCCGAAATCTGAATCGTGTGAACTCAAAATCGCGTTGCGGATACTTCACTCGATCGAGCTGAAGTGACAACCAGTGGAACGGGCTGTCACTTGACCTCGATCATTGGTGTCATTAGTTGCCATAGCAACCCTTTCATTCAGCTAACTTCAGGTACTCCCGTTGTCGGGCCGCACCGGAATGAAGATATTTGGAACTGCGCCTAGTATCTCTTAACATGACCTACGCTCAGTTACAAAGTATGTTTACCAATTTATAGTGCCATTCGAAACTGCGTGCTCATTTTTAGCTTCTTTTAGAGACTAGAGAGCTTTCGTTTCAAAGCCATACCATTTTCCAGAAATTATTCTTGTAAACGAAGGTGATTAATCTTAAGAATCCGTTAAGTCATTGGAAGAATTTTTTCATAAATTTTATGAAGTGACATTTCAGCTGACGAGCCACTATTGGTGTGCATTCTTCTAGAATGCTGGTTTTCAATTGACGCGATTTGCTTGAAGTCTTGAAATGCTGGTATTTTAACTGAAAACCTGCAAATAAAGCAGGAAACCCCGGGCACTTAAACTTCACCGTTAAAATTTCTGTGGTAGGTTGCACCAAGAAGTGGTGCTGCACCACTTTCTGAGAAAATACAATATTGTGTGGTTCAAACAACCAAATATGATGAAACTTTACACATGTGGCGTAGCCTTGCAGCATAACGTTTCACCAGGTTGGGTTTTGTTTGCATCAGACAACGGTGTATGTTATCTGAAAGTAGTGTAGCACCACTTTCTAGCGCAACCTACCACAATTTTTAAGTGGTGTACTCTCAACGTTAAAAAAAACGAAATGAGTAAGATAGACGCTGTTGCTGACTAGTTGTGTCTAATCGGCGAATGTGTTTTCTTATTAAATCTTGTAACATTTGCAAAATTAACATAACTGAATAGCATACCCCCAAGCAAGGTATTGTAATACGTACATGATTTTCGATGAATGTAGAGGTAACGCTTGCATGTACACTGGTGTGCAAAAATTAGGGACTAAGAGGAGAAATCAGCATAACGAGCAGGCAGAACGGACCGAAATACCACTCAGGAGATAGACTAGGGTCCGATACGGTAGGGCATGCGCATATATGCAGCATGACTTAGGGGGAGTGTCGGAAGGGTATAAAGCACACGGGCGGTGTAAGCTCAGCAATTCGGCGAAAGCTATTGCGCGGTGTTCATCGGTTTGAACGACGTAGAGTTGCTGCCACCGTGTGATATGGCAAACAGGCAATCCAATAGACAACTGGATGACTTTACCCGAGGTCGCGTCATTGGGAAGTTGGAAGGTCTAAGCGTGACTAATGTGGCCGAGGAGTTCGGGATAGCTCACGGCATCGTTTCACAAGCTTGGAGAGCATTTCAAACGACAGGAACAGCTGTCAGAGACTTTAGCAGCGGTCGTCTACGAGCAACCATGGTGGCAGAAGACCGGTATATTGTCCTACAGGCGAGAAAAGACAGACGGCAGCCAGCGAGAGAAATTGCAAGGCACAGAAAACTGGACGTTAGTTATCGCGTTTTACCGTGTCCAGGAGGTTGCACAAAAGTGATCTATTTGCACGACGACTAGTACGGTGGGCCATTAACGCCTGCTCATCAGACGGCGATTTTGTGGTGCCAGGAACACAAGAACTGGACAAATCAGCAATGGGGTCGAGTTCTCTTTACAGACGAGAGCCGATTTAGTCTGACGAGCGATTCTGGACGTAAACACATCTGGCGAGAGCAGGGAACACTCAATCACACCAACATCATCGAAAGGGACCGGTTTAGAGGTGGCGGAGTTATCGTTTGGCGCGGTATCTTGTTTGGTAGCTGTACTGACCTCCATATTTTCCAAGGAGGTTGTCACTGGTGTCGGCTACTGTAGAGGTTCTCCTGCCTCACGTGCGTCTGTTTAGAAAGGCTGTGGGTCCTGAGTTCCTCTTTATGGACGATAACGCTACACCTCATCGTACAGTCGCTGTTGGAGAGTGAAGATATTCAACGTATGGATTGGCCCGCAAGGTCCCCGGACCTAAATCCAATCGAACACGTGTGGGACTTTCTCGGGAGACGCTCGGCAGCACGTCCGCAGCTGCGATTGGCGCTACAAAAGGAATGGGCTGCGATGCCTCAACAGCTCCTTGACAACCTCCTCCTCAGCATGGACAAATGTTGTAAATCCAGCAACTCAGTCAGGGGTGAACATATCCCTTACCCAAAAACTGGATTTTTCTTGGCAGCCGCCTGTCACATGGAAGTCGGTCTTCTGTCCAGTTGTGCTCGAAGCTTTTTCAATAAAGTGCCTTTGTATCCTTTTGATTCCTTGTTTGGACGGTTTTGCTCATTTGTCCCATATCTTTACATCTTGGTATCTTATGGTATGATTTGAGTATGTGGAGCACTTCTGCACGACGTTACATTCGAAAAAGTCTCTTCCTTAATTTTTGCACGCCAGTGTACTTAGCCGTAGTCTGCAAGACTAAATGACATCCTTCGGCTGGACCATGAGCAAAGAAACTAGCAACTGAGCACCTGCTGTATCCAGTGACGAAAGGCGCGTCTGTTCAGTACAAACTCTTACTGTAGAGGACTCAGTGCTGGTCATGGTTCATGCTTAATCGACGACTGTGAGAGTGACTGAGCGACGATCAGAAGTAATTCACACCAGTGTGATCTATATTCTCCATCACGAAGGCCCTTACCATAATTCAAAGGCCCTATCTCTGTAACGTCCGAATTGTCTTAGCCACTTAAAATATTGAGCATGGCTACTTCAGTGCTTCTAGGCGGATCCTTGCTTGTTGAATTGTTTTCTATGCAGTGATGGCTCATTTCACGCGTGATTAATAGCAGCGTCTGATCATTGGTTACTCCGCATATCAGAAGACTAAGAGGCCATCAGTATAAATAAGTCATTATTTGAGAACTGATTTTAAGTAGGTGCTAAAAACAAAAATATTTGTATGTTATACACAAATTTAAAAAATATCTAACAATCGAAAAAATATTTGCAAAAACAAATGCTAAAGATGTATCTTCAACGATAATGACATCTTTTTCATGATAAAGAGAACGTTAGTAAAATTTCTAATCGCAGCAACAAATTAGGTGGCGCAGTGGTCTAGGCGATGGCTTCTGACCATTCGTCCGTGATGAGTCCGGGTTCGAATCCCAGTGCGGCCTGGATATTTTTATGGTACTGGCTCTCCCTTCCCTGGAATCAGTGGCCCTAAATTAGGGACGGCGACTGATTATAGCCTGTTGAGTTGATCACGGTGTTCGTTAAACCTTAAATTAAAAAATAAAATTGATAAAGTTCTTTGGCGTTGCAGTGGAAAACAAATGTCACCTTTTAGATCTTCCATCGCAAGTCTGCCTATTATGAAACAATAGCTGATACTGAGAAAACGATCGTTCTACGTCTTAAGTCAATCTTTTATATTTTAATAGGGGATGTCAATTTCGCGTACAAGTTGGCCTTAAAAAACTTTGGTTCTAAACAGTTATTTGCAAGAGGTTTAAGATCACCTCTTGGTATTAGATTTCTGTCGATTGCGTCAGCTACTGTCTGTATGCCTAAACTTGTCGGTGTTGCATTATCCTACAGCGGCAGCTGTTGATAGAGTTGGGGGAAGCGTACGAGCGTCAGTTTGCTTCTGGTTTTTATGCTGAGAGGCTTTGTACGTATTTTCTATATAGCTAAAAATGGAAAAGTCATTAAGTGTTAATCGGAGGGCACAAATAGTGACTTTATATCGTGAAGGATACTCCGGACGTGACATAAGCAGAAAGGTGAATGTGAGCAAGACTGCAATTCATGTGATCACAAAATATCGAGATACAGGTGAATTTAGCGACTGAAAGAGAAGTGGTTATCTAAGGGAAACAACCCCCACGTGATAATACCACAAGGCAAATAGTTGAGTTCGCGGAGGAGTTCGTGCAAGAAAATAAAGGCCTTTCTACGTTCAGAAGGGTCTGATACTTATAAGTATCGGCACTATTTTCCGACTTCTTAAAGATTTTGGACTAAAGTCTCTTAAACCTACACTGACCACTGTCTTGCAAGACTCCGGTAGCGCAGTGGTCTAAGCGAGGGCTTCTGATCATTCACCCAACGGAGGGGTCTGGGTTCGAATGTCGGGTAAGGAATGTTTGTCCGTGTTTGTCTTTCGAGGGTTTATTCGCAGAGTACCTTGTTCACCTATGTACACTGCTGTCGTTGAACCACATGTCTCTACTGTAGATATGTCAACCAAGTACAATATATGTAACTATCTGTCAAACAAGCCCAATAGATAATTTTTTTAGAGCTCCAATCAGACTCCAGTTTGCGAAGCGTCATCAATCGTAGACTGCTTAAAATTGGAGCCAAGTTCTTTTCCGTTGAATCAAGTGTGCATCAATTTGAATCGCGCGAAGTACGTTTTACGACCAAGAGGCAGTTTTGATGAAAAATGCACAGTGAGACATCCGCCTAGTCAGATGATACGGGGTGCTATGTCAGCGTCCGGTACTACTTCATTACCGTTTTTGCCGACAGGCAATACTATGGCTGGTCCTTTTATGTGAAAATGTTGCGTAAGAAGCTAACTCATATGCAAGTGCATACACTGTAAAAAAAAAAATAAAAAAAATTGTAGATTTTACGGTTTTAAACCGTTTTCCAGGGTGCCAACACAAAACCGTAAAATCTACAGTTTTATGCCGTGTTGAAGCAAAGCTATAGCTTTGCTCCAACACCGCATTTAATGAAGAAAACAGCACAGAATTTGGCTGGAGCGAGTCACAGTGCAAATAATCACGAAAACACAAATTTGGCTGGAACGAATGTGCTGGTTGTGTTGGAGCAAAGCTATAGCTTTGTTCCAACACGGCATAAAACTGTAGATTTTACGGTTTTGTGTTGGCACCCTGGAAAACGGTTTAAAACCGTAAAATCTACAGTAATTTTTTTACAGTGTAGGTTCACCATCTTTATGCATGATGGTGCTCCATGCCACAGCTCAAAGGACTACCTTCAGAAGAAAAACATAACTGTGCTTTGCTGGCCCGGTAATAGTCCCGACCTTAACCCCATCTAAAACTTGTGGACCATTTTAAGACATGGTAGCAGAAAAACAGCGATCAAATTCTCAAGCTTTGATTGGCGCGATAAAGTACGTGTGGTGCAAAGACATTTCAAGTGGCTACTGCAAATCCCTCATTGAGAGTATGCCACATCTTATTCTGTCCGTCATAAGAAACAAAGGTGGCCACACTAAGTACGGACTTCGGTCATTTTGTGTTCTAAAGAATTTAAGAACTCATCTGTGGTGTCATTTTTATTTCTTACTAGTAATTAGTTTCTTTTGGAAATCTTAATTTTCAGTAAATTGAGAAAGTGCCTTCAACTTTTGCGAATGACTAGTTTGAAATCCACGGATGTTTTGTATCGACATCTGACTTTTTTTCTCAGGGCGTCTAAGTTTGAACCCGAAAGCGTTAGGGTTTTGTTTTAACATCCTGCACTTTACCTGTTTCAGACAGTAAGTTTTGTTTCTAATTTAGCGAATTGCACAAACTTAAATTAGCAGATGTGTTCGCAGTCACTTTTAAAACTAGAATCGTTCATTAAATTTCAATTGAAGCATCTTCTTGGTCCAATTCAATGGCAAAGTTCTAAAGACACAAAAAGGATCTGCAGAATATACCACGATATTGAGTCGGGCACCCTAGCTTGTGACTACGGGTGTAAGTTGCAGCGATAGATTAGAAACTTTTCCTTGTTAGATCCTTGTTGGTGATTTAACAAACAGTTTTCCCCCCGATTCGGTATTAACTTTCCTTTGTTAGGATCTAGGGTTAGGAAATGTTTACAGCTGTGAAAAGCATGAACGACATTCGTTACGTGTATCATTTTCGGCAAGTTCATGGAAAGATAGTCAACGGTTTTCTTAATGTACGCCGCTAAATTCGTAAACATATTGTCGTACTTCGTATCATTCGGACACAAGTGCATAGATTCATTAAATATTCTAACAACTGTATGTAACTGGATTTACTGTGGAAATAGTTTTGCACGCTAGCGAAAAAAGGGGAAAAATTTCTTTTGAAAGGATTTTGCCAGTTTTCAACTCTCCTACTACACTGCTGGACAATTGCTAAGGACTGATCATAAACGGCTATACAGCGCATAAAGTGTGGTTGGATGCCAAGTGAAATAAAATATCAGAATCCCAGGACATCACAAGACAATTTATTGTGCTCTGAAATCCAGAAGGCTCTGGAACTTGTTCAAGGGACAAACAGGCCATTTTGTGCAGAATACGTAAACGTGAAAAAAATGCAATTACCGTCCGCAGGCGTTCCGGCGTAAGATGTCAATACGGGATATGGCCACCATCGAGGGCGATGCAAGATTCCACACGTCGTGTCATGCCTTGCACAACATTATCAAGCAGCTGTTGGGGTAATTTATCCCATTCCTCTGTCAGTGCACGGATGAGGGTGTCCTTGTTTATTGGAGGCATTGGCGACAAGCAAAACTCCTCCCCAAAGCATCCCACACATTTTCAATGGGATTCAGATCTGGAGAACGTGCTGGCCACACGAGGCGTTGAATATCCTCGCTCTCAAGACACTCTTGGACAGCGACTGTTCGATGACATGTTGCGTTGTCGTCCATGAAAATGAATATCACCGACAGCACCACGAAACATGCGAACATGAGGTAGCAGAACATCATTAATGTATCGTTGCCAGTCATAGTCCCAGTTGGAAGCGCATAGAGGGACGCACGGCCATTGATCATGCCAGCCCATACCATGACACTACATGTCGGATATCGGTCCCTTTCCTGTATGTTTGCTGGACAATATGCAGTACCACTATCACGCCAGACCAGTCTTCGACAATCAGACTATAGACTGTATCTGCTCTCATCTGAGAAGAGGACAGCAGACCAGTCTTTATCGGTCAAATTGCGATGTTGATGGCACCATTGCAAACGGGCGGTACGGTGACGTCTGGACAATGGGATGCACACAACAGGACGGCGGGCGTATAGTCCTCCTTCATGCAGACTTCTGGAGACAGTTTTTCGGGAGATCCGCTTGCCAGTAGCAGCCATAAACTGATTTTCTACCTCACTAGCTGTGCTGCGCCGGTGTCTTTTTGTTGATAGCACTATGTACCGATCTTCTGCAGGTGTCGTACTGCGAACACGACCTCCCCCGTGACGTTTGCTACACTCTCCATTTGTTTGAAATTATTTCCAAAGCCTTGAAACAACACTGGCTGACGTCGAACTCCCTGGCAACATGTTATTTTTCGCCCTTCAATCTTGCCAATAATACGGCCACGCGTACAATCGTCTAGGTGATGTCCGGAAGGCATACTGAAAATTGCAAGTTCGTCAATTGATTCTTTCCCTTTCAAATTTGCGTTTGAATAACGGTCAATACGCGTCAAATCCTTTCTCTTATCAGGATTATGACGTCACGAACAAGTTCGGCAATCCAAAATTGGCATACGCACAACACTTCTTACTGTATCCCGCACTTATGCTAATTTCCACATTTTCCTGCCTTCCATTTTATGGTTGCTATTGTCATTCGTCCTTGGCAATTGTCCGGCAGTGTATAACATCGACCATGTTTCTGCCACTGGAGTCTGTAGTTTTATCAATGCTCACCCAGATTCTTTCATTTTAACACTTGGACCTAATATACCGTAATGTCTTTTCATAACACTTCGGAAGATAATTGAAGAAATCGTTATTCGCTGGCGCTGATGAAACGAGTCCTCATGGAGGGCATTAAGTAAATTTCATCAGCTTGTTACAATAATACTCCTTTCTTTTTTTGCGTTAAAACTTGGGATTTGTATACACTAAAGTTCTGGAGGAAATGCTAATTTGTTTTTTTTATTGAGGAATTTGTTCGAAAATGTTTTTGTGATATCAGTTTCCAAAACATCCGTTCCGTTGTAATCACAAGGGAACGGATGTTTTGGAAACTGATATCACCTTAAGGGTAACTTCCTGACAGGTGCCTACATGCCAAGTATGCCAACTCATTCTTGTATGGGAGTTTTTTGTGATCATTACCTTAACGCGTGAAATATCCCATTATACCTTTAGTCTAAAATTATAGCGGTCGACGATGTACATTGTGTTGTGCAAAAGTATTCAATCACGTGAAAAAACAGTCAATTTTTAAGTTAAACGATGAAATAGCTTTGAAAATTAGTCATTAGATGTGAAATTTATTGGAGATATACAAATTTTAGTTTTTCATGTAGCTACTTCTGTTAAGATAGGACGTGTAAAATATGGGGTTTGACAAACACTGAAATTCATGGTAGCTGCGTATCAGTTGTTACAGCCAATCATACGTTCTTTTACCTGATTGGGTGCCTCCTAATGCTGTCCTATTCCAACCTTTAAGGGTTGACGCAGAGCTACTAGAGAATTGTGGAGGTGGCGGCTTGTTAGGGTATAATTTGTGTATATTCTCAATTGTTAAAACTACGGAATTTTCCCCAGCGGACATGGTAAAAATAGTTCTGCGTGAAGAGGGATATTAAAGGCAAATCGCTGAAAAAGTAGGATGTAATCAATCTACAGTTATTAGGCTAATGAAGAAAGACACTGGTGATATTAAAAATATCCGTCGGAGTGGAAGGCCCAGATCCACTACAACCAGGCAAGACAGGAGGCTCAATTCACCTGAATTGCTTCAAACATGGTCTGAAGTGGCTGTTACTGTCGGTACATCTACTGTTAGGTGGAGGCTGCTTCACTATGACTTGCGTGATTGCAAAGGCAGGCATAAACGACTGTGAACTTCAAATCAAAGACAGCGTGGACTTCAGTGGGCAAAACAGCATGTCTCATGGATAACAAAGCAATGGGAATTTTCTTTTCACTGATGAATCGGAATTTTGTTTTAAAGGGAATCAGTGTCTATATAAAGAGATTCAAGCATGAATTCCATTCAAGTTGCTTAGTGACCACTGTTAAGCATCCGGTGAAGGTCAAGATTTGGAGCTGCATGTGTGCACATGGCGCTGGGACCTCCATATTGTCGATGGCACGGTAAATGCCCACAAATATATCTGAATATTAAACAAGATGTTATCATCTAGGAGACTTTATGGCGGCAATTTTATTGTTTCAAGATGACAATGCTGCCTGTCATTGTACTAAATTAGTGAGTGGTTTCAGGAAAAAAGTTCAGCATCTTGATTGACAACCATCCACCGGACTTAAACCTCATCGAAAATTTGTGGTTCGAAGTGTCTTACGAACTATAAAAAAAACAAGAAACCGAAAATTAACTCATTGAAGATGTAATTCAAATTTGGAATCGTATTGTTCAACCCAACCTTGTTCACAGTATGCCATCAAGACTCAAAGTTGTGATTAAAGTTTAGGCAGCAAAATATTAGGTACATTTTGTAATTTTGCTTTCTTATTTCTGTATTTAAACGTTATTTCATTCCTTATGAATGAAATAACTTTTAAATACAGAAATAAGAAAACAAAATGTACAATCCGCCGGAACTGCGTGAGAAGATTCAAGCTGCATGGGATGGCATATCGCAGGAACATGTACAACTCCATGCCGAGACGTCTGGTATGCTGTGTGAGCAAACATGGCGGCCCGACGCCATACTGGGACACTGCTTATTGACGTGTAGCTCAATAAATATTGCCCGCATCAGTCTCAATATTTAATAGTTTATTATTCCTGGTAAGCTTTACCAGGAATAATAATGTAAGCTCCCAAATAGCATGTCCAACTGGGTGAAACTATTTTTTTTGACTATGAGTGTATGTTAACAGCCTAACACAGGAATTCCTTCGAAAATAAGATTATCAGGGCAGGGAAGCATAAAACTCCTATAAAATCACACCAAAAAGAATTTAGAAACTTACACATTTTGCCCCTGGCACGAGCGTAGATGGGCGGTCATATTGGGGCTTTCAGGTCACCTGATCACCTTGAAAGGATTGACTGGCAGGTTGTAGGAAACCATTTTAGCCGACAAAGTCCATCCAACTGCTCCGGGGCGCAGTGGTCTAAGCGGTGGCTTCTGATCATTCGTCCGAAAGGGTTCTTGACTCTAATCCCGGTGAGGCATGGATGTTTGTCTTACGGTACTGGCCTCCCTTTCCTGGAACCAGTGGCCCTAAATTAGGGACGGGTGACTGCTTAGTCATTTGAGTTGCTCACGGTAATCGTTAAACCTCCATCCCCCCCCACTAAAAAAAATGGTTCCGGCATTGTTTCCTGAAGGGGATGCCATATATCAAGATAACTCCACAATTCAGAGCTTGTAATGTCCAATCATAGCTTGAGGAACATGAGGACGAACTTTCACACCTTCCTTGGCCTTCCCAATCACCAGACTTAAACATCATCGAGCCACTGTTTGTGTTGGAAAACAGTAAGATCCCGTGTTCCTCCTGCGTCACTCAAGGATCTGGCAGTTTCTGAATGAAGAATGGTGTAATCAGAGATGGAAACGGGTCTACAATTTCTTGCGGGTCCAACGGGTCGGGTCTAGGTATTCCTGATACGATTTTGACCCGGTTTTATTTAAGTTTTAGTTTTGAAAAGAAAAACGCGCGTTGTGGAATTCTGTAGTCGATATTGGTGCCCACGGAGTGAACGATTTGCCATACAAAAATATCTTTCTTTAAAGCAACTAAGATTTTCACCTACCGACGTCAGACAGCACCATATCGTAAAAAGATACTTCCTTTGCGTTATTTTACAGTGCGGTTGTCCAGAGCAAGGTACAGGCAAATACCATTCGCCTGCTTCTCAACTGATTCACTTTCTCCGTGCGAAGTCACTGTATGACTAAGTTACTCATCACATCTTTTACATTGAGCATTTAGAGGTTTTCGAGTGATGCGCTAACATCCCGTTCCCATGGCATGTCATGTTGAAATTCACTCCATATTTGTTAATATGGATGGGCTTTATATTAAGGAAGCTGAGAATGGCTTCCAAGCCAACAAATACGTGCTTGTTGAAAACCACAAGGGGAAGAGTGAAAGCTGGAAATTATTTCGTCTCATTAAGAAACCAGTGTATAATTCTGTGTTTGGTCTTGCTTGCTTGTTCAAAATGTGGAAAGTGTATAATTACAAAGAAAGATGTCGATGGTGTAATAAAAGATTATGGAACCAAAAATCTAACTGACCATTCGAAAATATGCGCACCTCCATCAAAGCATGGAAAGAGTTAACAATCTAAATACATTAAAAACAAAAATTGTGTAATCGTAAATGTACTCCGCACGGTCAGTCAGCCATTGCTTCTGGATTACGCAAAATAGTGGCACTAAAATTCAGCAAGTAACCAAATTTTATTATTAAAGGATTTCAGATATTAAATATCAAGCAGTTATTGGGAGATATATATCTATAAAATTTGAGTTTCGAATTTATAGTTCAAAGCAGATTTTTCCGGGTCCGAAATTTTTGACTTGTTTCCAACTCTGTAATATCCCACTAACCACCATCTAGGATTTGTATGCATCCATTCAGTCTAGGATTCAGGCGGTTTTGAATGCCAAAAGTGGTCCCACACCCTATTAGGTACGTTAAACCTTTTCCTAGGCGTTCACGTTATTCTGTCCAACCCCTATAGAATTGGTGTCAGCGCAAAAACATCTGTAGTACCTCCTAAGGACTGAAGTTTCATATTCAAATTTCCACGAGAGGACAAATTCTCCACGTATTAATGCCGCCCATGGAAATCGACCTTAACTGAAAACGACATTCAGAGGCTGAGAACAACTGGAACAAACATGGAAAAATTAATGCTTGTTGTAACGAAAACAAATGACAAAACACACTGGTGTCCAGAATTTAAGTCCGGAGGCATTCCCTGGTATAAAAAGGAAAACACTTTAACAGCAAGTGAAAACTTCTAGCATTTAATCAATCTTGAGGGTGATAAACATTTCATAACAAATGTATGCATTTTTGCATAATATTTCCAAGGGGAGATGTAAGAATGTAACCTGCCGCCCCGGTGGCGCAGTGGTCTAAGCGATAGCCTCTGATCATTCTTCCGAAAGGGGTGCGAATCCCGGTGAGGCATGGATGTTGTTTGTCTTACGGCACTGGCTCTCCCTTCCCTGGAACCAGTGACCCTAAATTAGGGACGGCGACTGCTTATAGCCCATTGAGTTGTTGACGGTGGTCGTTAAAAATCCAATTAAAAAAACTCCATTCTTCGATGAGGGCGACTCGTAGCTCAGGAAAGGTTCTGAGGAAAAGCTGCAGAGCTCCTACGTGTCGTCATAGAATCTCCTTTCCCTGGAACCAGTGACCCTAAATTAGGGACGGAAGACTGTTTATAGCCCATTGAGTTGCTCACGGTGGTCGTTAACCTCCAACAAACCAAACAATCTCTATAGGGTGCTCGTCCGGAGACTTGACTGGTTGTCAATACAACGAATATTTTCGCTCTGCAGAAAATCGTGGACAAGCTGAGCCCTGTGCAGGCGAGCGTTGTCATTAATTAAAAGGAACCGAGGGCCAAAAGCTCGCAAAAAAAAAATCTGACCTAGTGCTCTATGATCTCGTCCCATGATGCTCGGTATTCACTGTCTTCTGCGAATACGTTGAGGGTGTACGGCCGTTAAAGATGTCTTCCCACATGAGAAGACCACCGCACTCGAAGTCTCGTTCGCGGGTGTTTGCAGGGTCATTACGGGTTCGCTGTTCCCTCCAGATGAAGTGCCGACGAGAAACCGTTTGTAGACTGAATCTGGACTTTTCTGTAAAAGGAACAACTGTCCATTTCAGGAATGATGCTGCCTGCACTGGTTCAAGCGAGCTCTCCTGTGGGATGGGATTAGGGGGCCCAAACCATGGACCTCCTAACGTAAAGGCCAATTTCATTAAACCTTCGATATAGTGTTTGCCTTCATACCGTAGTCTGTGGCAGCGGGGATGTCCGAAGACCATTGGCAGGCTGTATAGGACCTATGACGCCGTGCGGTTAGGACATAGCAGTCCTCATGAGGTGTCGTGCGCCTTAGACCTTGGCCATGCATTCGTGACACTGCACCGGTGTTCTTGAATTGCTGCCATAACCGTGAAACCTCTCTGGGATGGATACTCAAATCCCTTGCGACCTCGGCCTGAGACTGGCCTTCTTGTCGTCCTATCGTTCGCCACCATACAGCTTAGAATACATGTGTATGGGACATAAGGAAAGCATTTGAAGCCACCAGATCGATTGTTGCACGTGCTATCAACCAGAAATGCCGCTACCGTTCTCCGTTGACTTTAAGTATGTAACTTAGTTCACATATTGGACAGCGTTTTGCTCACTCTGATAAGCAAATTCCACTGCTGGTATTTGTTTCTCATATCTATGCTGCTGTGAATACTATTACATTTCTTGAGCACTTTGGATTATTTGTCCGCTAAAACAACTTGTGAAAACACAAGTTTGTCCACTACCCCTCACTCCAGAGTAAGTGGCTTTCCCAACTAAGCTACACCGACTGAATCTATCGCTGCAGATTTGTCTTGACACGTGCTTTACCTCGGTAGTACGTGACAAACGTTATGTCGCGACTAACTTTGACATTATCATCACAATGAAGAACCTGAAGCAGCAAGGCACCGGACACATTGCTAGAACCATTTGCAAAAGTTCTAGCAATGCTTTTGGAAAGCCAAAATACTAGACTGGATACTAGGGATAGGAAAAGGCCCCGAAGAATACGTTGGAGGTGGGATGACGAAAGCATGTCGTAGTAACATGGGAGTTCAAGTCGAAGTTCTGGTAGACTTCGGGAGACCTTCATCCAGCAGTAGATCGAGAATCGATGACGACGGTGATGTTTTATTTCGAATGTTTTAACCCTTGAACGACCATGACTCTAAAATCTAGTATCACTCTAAATACCATAACGCCCGAAACTGTATGTTGTTTCACGTCTATGTTTAACAACAATGGTGATTGACATTAACTCCTGCTGATCCCACATAGGTCGTGCAAATTTAAAGGACAGGACAGGTTAGGAAATCTGACTCACTCTAGACAGGCGTTTCGGGTGGCTATTATCGTTTGTATGTACGGGCGTTTTGGGCGTTATGGTGGTAAAAGAGTACTCTTTTGTTAATTGTAATAGGACGAATCGCATCTTTATCGAAATTCAAGATACGGAAAATGCAGATAAGATTCGCACTCCATATATGCTGTAATGTTATGCTGTTTAACTTGAACTTTCAGTAAATCTAACTTAACTGAACTAAAACTCTCTATGCTTAGTTTAAGGTCGAACCTCATTAGCTGTCGCTGAAATTCTTAATCAGAGAATTTCTAATTAATCATTTCAATATAAAAACCGCGATTAGTAACGAGGCCATACTTACGAACAAAATTCAAGTCTTTATTAAATTCAAAGACGCGTCAATTTACCACATGACGTCCCAGCACAAATTGTATTCACTCAAACCTCTGGTTATATACCTCCTCTCAGTTGGTTAACAGATTTCAGCATAAAAGTTTTGCTCGCTCGTGAACTAGTTTGCAAATAATAGTATTAATCAACTAAGCATTGTAATATTCAGAAGATTGTCTAAATCACCGAAACACCAAGGTAGCTTCCTTGTAGATAATTTATGGTTGTAAAAACAAATTTGTCCGTGACAGGGATCGAAATCGCGCCCCCTCACTCCAGGGTAAGTTGGGTTCCCAACTAAGCTACACGGACTGAATGCATTGCTGCAGATGTATAGTCTTGACACGTGCTTCACCTCCATAGTACGTCATATGACATGCATCTTTTTCGCATGCTAAGATGTTTTTGGTGTGAAATGAAACTACGAGTTTGATTTACAAGGTGCGGGCAAATATAAATTATAATTTGTTGGTAGTTCAACAATGCAGATCGGTGCGTTGAAAGCGGTAATACGTGGCAGGTGGCAGCACTGTTCCAAGCTCTTCCAGCTACCTCGTATGTGCTACGGCGCCTTTGGTCAGTTGGGAAGATGATGAGCGAAGGGAAGGTACGCGTTAGCGTGGCACAGCGCATTATGATAAAATTCCTGACGAAAGAAGGTTGTAAACCGTCAGAAATCTGTTCACGATTGAGTAGACAGTACGGTGAAAATACTGTCCAATGTGAGTGTGATACGTGGAGCAGTGCGTTTAAAAATGGAAGGAAAATGGTGAAGAATGAACCTCATGAGTGCCACGTTCTCTGCTGGGAAGATTATGGCCACCGTATTCTGGGATTCTAAAGGGGTACTGTACGTGGATTTTCTCACAGATCGTCGAACAATAAACGTTGAATATTACTCAATTCTCGAAGGCCCAGTAAAGACAGCAATCAGGAAAAAAGGAGCAAACATGTCATTTCTTCATAACTCTCATTCACACGTGGCTGGTTGGACCATAAAACCATCCAAAAACTGAACTGGAACGTTCTACCACTTCCTGCATACAGTCCGGACCTTACACCCTCTGACTGTAATCTCTTTGGCCCTCTAAAAGTATTACTGGGCGGGAAAAGGTTCGGCAGTAATGAGGATGTGATACAGGATGTCGAGGAGTGGCTACAGTGTTGTCAAAGAGTTCAAAGAGAAAGTAGCCAAATTAATTCAAAAGTAGCCCGTTTTTTATTTTGCTTCTGCTATGAAAAAAAAATTAAGATCCCTTCCTGTTAATTACAAATCAAAACTTCAGTTTTTAAAAAGTTTTACCCATTTTATTTCTCAGGTAATGTATTGTAGTAAAAATTACCTGTTGTAGAATACAAAATTTTCCTAAATTGTCTAAAGTATATACATAGTAGTCCATATACATATTTATAGCCGGTCTGAGGGCTGGCTTAAGACCATTCATCCGAGAAGGGTGCAGGTTTGAATCCCGGTGAAGCATGGATGCTGTTAGTCTCACGTGCTGGTTCTCTCCCTTTCCTGGAGTCGGTGGCCCTACGGTGGTCGTTAATCCCCCCCGAAATAGACATTTACTAATGTTCATATATGTTGGGACAGTTCAGTAAAAATCTGTCAAATTAAACAAAAATATACACAAATGAGGTAAAAATCCATTTTAAAAACAAAACAAAACAAAACAAAATGAAATGAATTTACTATTAAATTCATTATGACTGGCAAACAAAATTATTTTTTCTATTGGTTTAACTACCACCGTGAGCAACTCAATGTGCTATAAGCAGTCGCCCGTCCCTAATTTACGGCCACTCCTTCCAGGGAAGGGAGAGAGCCAGTGTCACAGTGGTCGATAAAAATCCATTCCTCACCAGGATTCGAACTCGCCAACATACATGCCTCACCAGGATTCGAACTCGCCAACATACATGCCTCACCAGGATTCGAACTCGCACACATCTAGGACGAATGGTCTGAAGCAAACGCTTAGACCACTGCGCCACCGAGGGCGGCTCAATACCACGTTTTCTACTCAAGATCTTTAAACCTACAGTGAAAAAACAAGCTGAAAAATAAGTACCCCAAAAAGTAGCCAAGTATCAGAGTGGAAAAACAGTAGCAGATTGCTTTTCAAAGTAGCCCTATCTGGCAACACTGAGTGTCTATACCGACAACCAAAAGACTTCTTCCTGTGTGGTATCCGCAAGCTTCTGGACCGTTGGCGCAAGTGCATCGCAAAACCAGGGGAATTATGTTGAAACGTAGGAACTTCAGTTTCGGACAATGCATCAATGTTTTTGTTCTATTTACAAATTATAAGTCATATTTGCCCAACCTGGTATGTACTTATACGTACAACACATTGCATTTATTCAACCACACCGAACCACAGTCCAGAGCATACTAAAATCATGACAATAAGGATTATTAATTCCTAAATGAGCGGTACTTTGATAGGTGGATTATGAATGTTTTCGTAAAACCAATGAAAGCAGACATGAATCAAAAGTAAATATTTACTAAACTATGGCTGCGTCAGTAGCAAATATTTCGACTGTTTAGTTTTCAAAACCAATTTTTGTTATATTCAGATTTATATGAACGTAAGAAACGACCTTGGTATTGATTAAATGTAATATAGCCACGAAAGTTCATCTGCGCATGCGCAAGGTAGAAATCGGACATCGAGACAAAGAAAAGCTGAATCGCAAGTCTGTTAGTGAGAGGGGATTTAGTAACTTTTGGTCTAGGATATCTACAGGTTATGTCCAAACACATCTTAAAGCGCTCGCCAATAGAATGTAACCACCCCTTGGCGGGGGGGGGGGGTTGAGGGGAAGCCAAATTTCGTTTTGACGCACCCTTATCGTAGCATCAAAAATGCATTGTTTGTAATTCAATCAGGTTCTCGTATTTTCCGCAGATTTCGATGAAGTAATCACAAATGTTCGATTGGGTTCACGGCAGGTGAATTTGGAGGTCAGGGCATTAACAGAAAGTCACCATGTTCCTCTAATTACTCCTTGACTATTCTGGCAGTGTGGCATGGCGCATTATGTTGGTAATGGCAATCACCAGCAGGGAACACAGTTGCCATGAATGGGTGAACTTGGTTGGCAACTACGTTCAGATACCTGATAGCTGTCGGGGATTGTGCTATTGGGATAATGAGGCCTAAAGTGCAAAAAGCAAACGTCACCCACAGCATAACACCGTCGCCGGCGGCTTGTTTCAGCCCAAAAGTGCATTCAGGTACCATAGCCTCCGTTGGTAATCGGCGTATCCTCGCTCGGCCGTCTACGTGATGCAGCAGAAATCTTGATTAGTCAGACCAGGCCACTTTCTTCCAATCATCCACGGTCCAATCTCGATCTTGGTCCATTTCGTGCGTTGTTGGCGATGACTTGCAGTGAGTATGGGGACCCGGTTGGGTCTTCGGTAACGCAGTCCGGAGCGCAGAAGGCTCCGATGAAGTATGTACTGAAACACATTGCACGGATCGCCACTATTGTAGCTGCGGGTGATTTGTCGCACTGTGGCCCTGCGTGCGCTGTGAACAATGCGCGACAGTTTCCGCTCTCCTCTGGCGTCAACGAGCTGCGGAAGACACGGCTGGACGACTGTTCGTCGTTTGGGAATCTGTGCACCACTTTTGATACGTACTCACTACAGCATTACGTGAACAACCGCGAAGTTTTCGAGACCGTAGTTCCGAGGCACCGGGCCATCACAATTTTGTCCTTTAACAAACTCCGATAAATCGGCAGCTTTTCCCATTATGACTCCACACTCTAACCAAAAGCCGGTTCGCTTGTTGTATATACAGGGTGTCTAAGAATTATTGGACACATTACAAAATTATATAAAACAAAACATTAAACAAATAGAAACTGACTCTACTAACTTATGTAACTAAACAAGTTAATAAATTTCAATGTGGGATCCCTTGGTTGCTCGTAGTATGTCCAAGCGATACTCGATTTCAGGCCATGTATTGGCATGCATCTGAGGAGTTATGGAATTAATAGCAGCTGTGATACGCTGCTTCAGTTTCTGCAAATCAGTACAAGGCGTCTGATAGACAAGATTCTTCACATAACCCCACATGAAATAATCCAATGGAGTTAGTTTTGGAGAGCGAGAAGACCACGGAATGGGACCACCACGCCCAATCCATCTGTTGGAGAAATGCTCGTTTAGGCACTTACGTACACACGTCGACCAATGCGGAGACGCGCCCCGTCTTGTTGGAAAACGTCATATCTTTTGATCTGGAATGCTCAGTTTTTTTTTTACATAATTTTGTGATGTGCCCAATAATAGCGAAATTTTCTCGCATATCTAAGTAAATGTCACCATTTATGGTTTTTTCGCAGAAGAAGAAAGGGCCAAGCACTTCTCTTTTTGATAGAGCGCACCACACATTAACTTTTGGAGAATCACGTTCCAGTTCAATAGCTGCAGGAGGCGGTTCACTGCTCATATACTACAGTTGTGATGATTCACAATACCTGATACATGAAATGTTGGTTCATTACTAAAAATTACAGTACGGAGAAAGTTTTCGTCGTTTTCCACTCGATTCAGCATATCCACAGCGAAATCGTATGTCAGAGTGTGATCATTTACATGCATCTTTTGCGCTATTTGAATTTTATAAGCATGCAACTTAAATTTCTTGTGCAAGATATCGTGAACTGTCTATTTCGGAATGCACAGTTCTCTGCTTGCTTTAAGAAATGATTTCCTGGGGCTTCGTCGGAAACTTTCATTAACTTGGTCACACCGTTGACGCTAGGCCTACCGGCTCCTCCACGATGTTCCACACTGTCAGTTTCTTTAAACTGTTTCATTCACCGCTTAATTGAATTCGTTGACGGAGGATTACAACCATACTCTAAACGGTACCGTCTTAACTTTAATGACTGACTTTAATTCCGCAAGTCATAACACACACATCGCCTTGCTGTACGGATGACATGACTATTGAGTTGTGCATTCCTCATACATTCCTCAGCAGGCCACACCTAGCGCCATCTATCGGATTCTGGGAATAACAATTCTGCAAAACAAATATAGAAACCGTGTTAGTAATACGTGACATAGAAACAGACAATGCTCATAGTTTTTGAACATAATTTTGTAATGTGTCCAATAATTCTAGGACACCCTGTATATTGCTCTGTGAACTTGACCTGCACCACCGTTCGGTCTCCAGGCGTGCTAATTTCTCTGTGCTGGGGTGGTGTCATAATGGAATGGCTGACTGTGTATTTAGGGATACCGAAACTCAAAAGGAAGGCGAAATTAGAGTATGCGTCTCAAAGCCCATTTAGTAAGATTTTTTTCATAAAAAAAAAAAAAATACTGATAAGGATCCTTTCCAGTCTCTTCCTCCACGCTTTCTTGGACTTCTTCAACAGCTACTATTGGATCAGTTTTTCCCACATTTTTCAAAATTGGTGTTTGCTTGGTGACCTAGAGGTCGTGATCCTTTCGCTCCACTTCTATTTAGATTTCTTTTCCGTGTAGGAGCTTTTCTCACCTTTTTCTGTTGTGAGGAGACTAAGATGCCAGATCACTTATTCGTAAAGCAGCAGTTTTCAGTCGAAGGAAACTGAAATCGATTCGTGGAAGGTTAAAAAAAAAAGGTAAGGAAAGAGAATCACGGATCAGTGGATGCATATTGAAAAAGTAGTTTACGAAGCAGTCTTTATACAGTTCCATGATCTGCCCTGTTAAGTTACCGCAACCGTGATTTTAAAGTCCTACTGTGTACGTCGTTGGAACTTGCATCACGAATCTGCGAATGTCATTTTGGTAGCTTATCTGAACGTTATAAAACAATTTTAGAGCAAAACAAAATAAATACAACATTGGATAAGCTGCAGCCTTTCCCTGGATGAGTTTGTCTTTGTTTGCGAACACATGGTACGAAGAACTGCGAAAGTGGTTCTGAATATTAGGCTCACCTGACGTAACCGCTGTTGGGCTAGGGCATACTGCGAAACAGAAGAAATTCTGAGAGTGCAATGTCCGAGGAGCAAGCCAGGTGCGGTAAGACCTCCCAGTGTAACTGTTCTAGGGTTGATTTTTTGGTGGCACCGACGTGTGGTCTGGCATTATGGTGTAACACGATGACTGGGCGGCCTTCTTTACCTGTCCATGGACGTTTTTGCTAGATTGCGACGTTCAGTTTCATTAAGAGATCGCTATATCGTTGTGCAGTGATTGTTTTGCCAGGTTTCAACAGTTCGAAGTACAGCACTCCATGCATATCCCACCACACGCACAGCACCTTTTCCCGTGGATATCCTGTTTTGCAGTGGATGTTGATTGCTGCCCTGGGTCGACCCAGGATCGCACGGGGTTGTTGCAGTAGACCCATTTTTCATCGCCAGTGACAACCTTTTACAAATTCTTCTCTTGAAACCTCTTCAGCAACGACATGCAAATGCCCAATCGTTGACCAATATTACGCTCCGTTAAATTATGTGGAACCCACTTACTAATCTTTCGGACCTTTCCCAAGGCTTGTAGATGCCGTACCACCGTCAATTGAGCCACTTTCAAACGTTTCGCCAGTTGCGTGGTCGATTATGTGGTATCTTCTGACAACAGCGATTCCAGCTTCCCGTCTTCGAGTTCCTGCGGTCCACCTGCACGTGGCTTGTCTTCCAAGCTTAGATCATCTTTCTTAAACCTGGCAAACCATTCTCGACACGTCCGCTCACCCATAGCCGTTTCGCCGTACGCCTGACATATCGAACCGAATGTTTCCCTCGCACTTTCTTTAAATTAAACATTAATAACAAACACTGCCTCAAATGAACTTTATCGACCTCCAGGTTTGGCTTAATGTGCCAACTGATAGCGCGGGTCGCCTGCCAGTTAGACCCCTACATCGCCCTCTAGCAGGGGCAGCGGAAACCTTTTCATACCCCTAATAGTATGTTGCCAGTTCATCAAATCTAAGCATCTACTGAAGAGATGCCAGTCAAATTTTTCCAGAATATATTCTGAAGCACTGTACTTGAAAATGAAAAAAGTTTCTAAATTGGGTGTCAATATATCTGGCGAAATTTCATCCCCATTTTTTAGCTTAAGGTGGACGTCAAGTAATTGTGCTTCCTATACCTCCAATGGAAAAAACTTTTGCACCCATTTCCTTCACAATTAGTGTGTTTACAAGGATGAAAATTTGAACATCGATTAAAATAACATCATATTATAACTTGGAATACTTAATATTTTCTAAAACACAACCATAATTATATTAAATATCAATTTTTCCTTTGGTGTGAAACCAGAAAAAGATGGCGCGACCTGTACTTTGATGACGTCAGTAGACAAACAAATGTTGGATTGCATGGTTATGGTTTAGAAAATATTAAGTATTCCAAGTTATAAAATGAAGCTATTTTAATCGATGTTCAAATTTTCATCCTTGGGAACGCCTTAATTTTGAAGAAAATGTGCACAGAAGGTTTTCCATTGGAAGTATAGGAAGCAAAATTACTTGACGTCCACCTTAATCTCATTAAGAAAATAATTTAGAAAGCAAACTTTTATTGACTTAACAGCGGCTATATACAGCTTATTACATCTTGCTTTTACTTACAAACGCAGCAAATAATTGGGAAACGAAACATAAAAACTCTACGCTGTAAAAAAAAAAAAAAAAAAAATCTGAAATTCACGAGTCACTTTGTCATTTCTTTCGTTAATTAACGAAGAATATTTCTGATACATTTTCCGTGAAATGACTGAAAGAAACCTGAATTTCACGGAGTTTTCGTACTACGGGAAAATTCTGAATTTTCAGAAACCTTTCCGCAGTTTCTTTCTTGTATTTACGGTGAATTACCGTTTTAGAGATGTGTTAACAGAAAATTCTGAATTTTTTTTGGATCCTTTCCACAATTCCTTTCGTATATTAACGGGAAAATTCCATTCTCACTTTTTCTATGTCCGTATGACGAGAAATTACCTGTAATAGGAACAATTGGTAAGAATACTTGAAGTTTGATTAAATTTTAAATTTCAACAGTCTGCCGAGGGATCTGATTTTAAAGTTCCGTCGCGAGATCTAATATTGTGGACAGCATACCACATGAATTTTGTTTAATACGGCACAGGATATTCCCCCCCCTCCTCTCCCCTATTTTGTGCACCACCTATTTATTATACACTATATTGACAAGGGATGTAAGGTCAGGTGATGCGTAACATCACAGCCTCTCCTTGACAAATGTCAACCCCGCCTTCTCGTGGTGCATCCTGTTCCCACTAAAGGGGCTCTGACGACCGCCAATAGCCGTATAACTATACCATCGGGATTAGAGGAAATTCTATCCCACACTCACCAACCCGCTTGGCTAGCGTGGTGAGTTATGGCCAAACCCCACCAAAATGATTCCACAACTTAAATCTTGGCCCTCAGTCTCCGGCAGCTGGAATGTACCTGGCCAAGGCAGCGGCCAGTGCGACATGAAGGCAGAGGGTGCTAAGAATCCCCGGAGGACCGGACTAGGCTGCCATCTGATGCTGACCTTGGCTACGTATAATGGACGCTCCCTATCTTCTGTTTCAAGGCTTCTTGAATTGGAAGAGGAACTACAAAGGATCAAGTGGGACATCGTCGGGGCTAAGTGAGGTAAGGAGAAAAGGAGAAGATCTCATCGAACTGAAAAGTGGACATATCTTCTACTATCGTGGGACAGATACTGGCAGAACTAGTGGTGTTGGATTTATAATAAACAAGAAACTGAAGGATAAAGTTGTAGAAGTTGAAAGTTCCTCTGACAGAGCTGCACGACTTGTTATCCAACTCTCGAAAAGATACCAGGCTCAGATTATTCAAACTTATGCACCCACCACAAGTCATCCTGAAGAACAAATTGAAGAATTTTATGAGGAAATTTGTCATCTAAATAATAAAGGTAAGCAGCACTTGAAAATAATTATGGGAGATTTCAATGCAAAAATAGGGCAACTGCAACAGAATGAAACTTCAGTAGGTAAATTCGGTCACGACAACAGAAACCAGCTTGGAAATACTCTTGTTGAGTTTGCAGAGGCAGAAGGGTTTTTCATCTTGAACTCCTTCTTCAAGAAAAAGCCACACAGGAAATGGACATGGAGACATCCAAATGGGACGACAAGTGAAATTGATTTTATTATGTGTAACAAAAAATTCGTCATAGAAGACTGCAGTGTGCTAAACAAGTTCAACACAGGTAGTGACCATAGATTGGTGAGATGTAAGATGCACCTCAACACTAAACTTGAACGTGGCAAGCTCATAAGACAAACAAAATCTATTGACATAACCAACCTTAAAAAACACCATAATACCTTCAAGTTGGAACTGAAGAACAGGTTCTCTGCTTTAGAAGGCCTAACATCGGAAGAAGTGGACATCTCTGAAGTTAACAGAAAAGTAACCAAAGCTCTTATGGAAACAGCAACAAAATTAGCTGGGTCTAAGAACAAGTTGCATGTAAACAAATTATCAGGAAAAACGAAAATGTTGATGCAAAAAAGAAGAGAGATGAGGACAACTAAAGGAGATGTGACTTCCAAAGTGGAATATATAGAGCTATGCAAGACAGTAAGAAAAAGTATCACTGAAGATGTAAGAAAATTCAACTGTGAACTAGTGAGGAAAGCAATTGAAAACAACCAAAGCCTAAAGATAGCAAAGGGACATCTCAGTAAGGGAAGAAAACAGATTATGGCACTGAGAAAAGAAGATGGTTCTGTAACAAGAAATAGAGGCGAAATTTTGACAAGAGTGAAAGATTTCTACTCCAAATTATATGAAAGGGATGATACATGCACTCCAGACATCATGAAAGATACCAGTACCAGAGTTCCTCCAGTTCTTCCAGCAGAAGTTGAACATGCAATCAAGAACATGAAGCGGGGAAAAGCTCCAGGAGAAGATGTAATTACTGTAGACATCATACAAGAAGCAAGTGGAGAAATCGAAACAGTACTCTCCCAAATTTTTACTCGATGCTTTAATGAAGGAAAGATTCCTGAGGATTGGAACACCGCTACAATGATCCTGCTACATAAGAAAGGTGACATTGAGGATCTCGGAAGCTACAGACCTATCAGCCTCCTATCAGTAGTTTATAAAATCTTCACTAAAGTTCTTTCACACCGCTTGAAGGTAACACTGGACATGGCTCAACCGAGAGAACAAGCTGGATTCAGGAGTGGCTACAGTACAATAGATCATATCCTCGTACTGAGAGAACTAATTGAAAGAGCGAGGGAATATGAACTTCCATCGTGCATGGCTTTTATCGATTATGAAAAAGCCTTTGATTCGGTGAAATCATCAGCAGTTACAATGGCTCTGAAAACCTGCGGTATTGAAGATGCATACATTAATATTATTAATAACATCTATGAAAATGCAAGTGCAAAGATTCGGCTGTTTGAAAATACAACACACGTAAAAATTGGAAAGGGAGTGAGACAAGGTGACACCATATCTCCGAAGCTCTTTAATGCCACATTGGAGGGTGTTTTTCAGTCGCTGAGCTGGGAAAACAAGGGGATAAAGATTAATGGAGATTATCTAACCCACCTTCGTTTTGCTGATGACGTAGTCATTTTTGCAACTACCCCATCAGAGCTGCAGAGTATGATCCAGGAACTTGCTGACAAGAGTAAAGAAGTGGGATTAAAAATGAACTTTCAGAAGACAAAAGTGATGTTCAATGCTTTTACAAGAAATGAAGATTTATCGATTGATGGAGAAAAGCTGGAGATAACAGACAGGTACGTTTATCTTGGACAGCAGATATCAAGTGAGGGTCACATTGAAGAAGAAATTAATCGGCGTACAAAACTTGCCTGGAGTGCTTTTGGAAGAAACGGCATAATTTTCAAGAGCAATATGCCATTATGTCTTAAAAGAAAAGTGTTTGATCAATGCATCCTTCCAGTGCTTACGTATGGTGCAGAGACGTGGACCTTAACTAAAAGAGACATACAAAGGCTGCAGACAACTCAATGGAGAGGTGCATACTTGGTGTAACAATAAGAGATAAGAAGAGGAACTCGTGGATCCGAAAAATGACAAGAGTGGAAGACATCATGATCAGAGTTAAATCCCTGAAATGGCAATGGGCTGGACATACTGCCAGAAGGACAGATCATCGATGGACAGCCGAAATTTTAGATTGGATTCCAAGGGACAGGAAAAGACCCAGAAGAAGACCACATGGGAGATGGGTGGATGAAATTCGAAAGTATGCAGGGGTGACATGGAGGAGACTGGCACAAGACAGACCGTTGTGGAGGAAACTTGGGGAGACCTTCGTCCAGCAGTGGATTGTTAATGGTTGACAATGATGATGATGATGATATTGACAAGTTACCGGACACCTAGAAGAGAAGCACAACAGAGCATTTATTGACATATATTAGTACCGTGTCTGTCTACGTTTGGCCTTAATGCATGCCCTGACCCTTCGAGACATGCTTTCGACAAGGTTTTGAAACACAGCAATAGGTATACGCTTCCACTCAGCACATAATGCTGCCGCTAACTTTTGTTTAGTAGTAGGCTTTGGTTCTAAACTTCTTATGCGGCGCTCTATTTCATCCCATAGGTGCTCTATGGGATTAAATTCAAGGCTCTGTGCTGGCCAGTCCACACACTATGGAATTATCGTGAAATCACGCCGTAACAGTCCTTGCATTTATGGCTAGGTGTATTATCCTGCTGGTACCAAGAAGGCTCGGTTCAATAGTATTGCCACAGTTGGTAAGGCAAATTGTCCAGAATATCGAGGTAGACTTGCTGATTAACAGGTTTGTCCACGATAACTAATGGGCCGGGACCATACGACGAAAAAGACTCTTACACTGCCAGCTCCAAACTTTACCATAGGAACAGTACACTGCGGCCATCGGACTTGGTGGATCGTGTATCTGGATTAATCAGTCTATAGGACCCGTTTCCATTGATCTACGGTCCACGATAAATGTTCCTTCACATTATGCTAAACGACGAGTAGCGTTCTGAGTGGAATAGATGAAAAGCTTATGCGCAGCCGCACGACCACGGTATCCCATGGAATGAAGTTCTCTCCGAATGTTACGCATACATACCGAGGTTCCAGCTGTTTTACTCACCTGTACACCGAGGTCTTGTGCAGTACTCCGTTGATTAGCAGTAACTACTATTCTGAGGCTTCGCCGTCCTTTATCGCTGATTTTCTTGGCTATTTCAGGCGCGCCACGTGTCTTCCACTTATTCAGTACATCCAAAACATTTGACTCCAGTATGTTTAAACGCCTCTGTTTCTCTTATGGACGACACACTAATAACACCGAACAATCTTTCCTTTCTCAAAGTTCGCTCGCTCCCGCCGCGACATTTTCGCTAAACCTCACAGTGCGATGTAATAGTGGTTAGCTGCTGTATTGAGCCTCTTAACAACGCAGCGAATCCGTTCATTTGCTTTTGAAGGGGTGTCTGGTGACTTTTGTCATATAGAGTATATTGTGTTATTGTAAGAAGAAACCGTGTACTTAACTTATAGGAATCGTCTAATCATCTGTACAATATCAGTTTTTGGACAACTTAAGACAAAAGCTTTTATAGCTATCAAGAGTAAATTATAAATTTAGGACTTTCTTTTGTGAAATAATAAGATACAAAAGTACATTTCAGCTTTTTTAAAGATAACTGAAAGTCATTGTCAATTTAAAAAGATGAAGTTGCAAAGCATTTTGTTGCTTCGAAAAATCACGATGAAAAATGCTTAATTTTTGAAAAGTCCTCCAACAGAAAAAAATTATTACAAGCCTATTCAGAAAAATAAGCTGCAGCAGAAAATAAAATGACTAAATCACTCGCAATAATGACAAAAAAAAAAAAATATCGTGGTCGCGCAATTTGTTTTACGATGTACGTTACACCGCGTCCCAAGCGTTTGTGGTTCAGTGGTTAAAGGCGTGCGTTACCTGTTGAACCAATCCAAACGTCCGGGGTCCGATCCCGACTCCAGCTGAAAAATTATATGGGGTAATGGCTGAAAAATGCAGGGTTGTCGATTTTACGGAATTTCAGTTTAAATACGAAAAAACCTGAAATGGATTTTTTCCTGAAATAAACAAAATTTCTGACTACGGAAAATCTGAAAATACAAAATTAAAAATAAACTCACTTTTAAAAACGGAAATTTCTGGAAAAGACTGACGCCAACCGGCGCGTTTGCTACACGTTATTTTCAGAAAATTTCCGTGAATTCACCACTTATTTTTTAGTGTAGTTCATTTTTACTGTAGGACACTAATATACACGCTACTAAATGTTAAGAATAATGGTAAAATTTTCTTTGATTTTTAAAAACAGCTCTTATAAGTAAGAATTTAAAACTTATAAGTGTTCTTTAATATTAAATCCGCCGCCCCGGTGGCGCATTGGTCTAAGCGATGGCTTCTGACCATTCGTCCGAGAGGATGCGGGTTCTAATCCCGGTGAGGCATGGATGTTTGTCTTACGGTACTGGCTCTCTTCCCTGGAAGCAGTGGCCCTAAATTAGGAACGGACGACTGCTTATAGTTCCTTGAGTTGCTCACGGTGGTCGTTAAACATCCAATCCAAAAAGATATTAAATCCGTTGCGATATTGCCATATGAAATCGTGCATATTCACACAGCGTGAAGAATATACACTGAGTGATCACCGAATTATGACCACCCTTATCAAAAGTGGATGCGATCCGTTGGCCGCGCGATTTCAGAGAGAGATCGCGATTAGTCGACCGACGCAGCATATATAAGGTATATGTGGAGCAGTAGGTAGTAATATCGGAGTGTGATGGGTAAACGGGAAGATTTATTGGTCTTTGTGAAAGGACAGATTATGGAAGCTCGGAGAACTGGTGCCTCGATTTCCCAAACTGCTGAACTGGTGGGTTGTCCGTTAGCTGCCGTTGTTAAAGTGTGTCACGACACACGTCAAAATGGCCAAACAACGACCCAGAGGCAAAACTCCACAGGACAGCGAAAGTTTGATATGAGAAGTGAGCGCTGGGTCCAATGACTCCTACAGGCCCGCAGACTCGGCACTGTTCAACAGGTGGCTACCCAATAAAACAGAGGTCAACCCGGAACAGTATCGGTCATGATCATTCGTCGCATGTTCGCACGTATGGGCTATAACAGCAGACTATCCCGACGACACCTTCCCTAAACACAGTTAATCGGCGCAAAAGACTCTCCTGGCGCAAAAATCATGCAAATTGAACATCCGATGACTGGAAAAAAGTGGTCTGACGAGTAGCGTTTTTTTACTCCATTCCGTGGATGCCCATGTACGTATTTGGCTCAAACAGGGGACACTCTATTTATCCTGCATGGTCTTCACAGTGCAAACCAGTGGAGGCGGTTGTATGATGTGGGGCATGCTTACCTGGCAGGAACTTGGACCCCAGGTGCAAGTGCGACAACACATGACCGGTGCCCGCTTTCTCGAATTGCTTGATGACTGTATATCCAGTAATATTGCACTTTTTTCCGAATGGCGACTGTGTCTTCCAAGATGACAATGCGCCGATTCACAGGTCCAATATGCAAGAATGGTTTGAGGAATAGTCTAAACTTCCAGCATATCGATTGACATCCGAACTCCTCCGATATTAATTCCATAGAGCACTTGTGGATCACCATGGAACTGCATATCAGCAGTCTGGATACACCAATCGTTTTCATGTCTGTATTGAGCATTGGATAATAAAGTCGCATTACACACAGCTTGATTATCCATACCTCTCAACTACCTCCAGCATCTTCCTGAATCCATGCCACGTCGGATAGCTGCTGTACTGAGGGCGAAAGGAGGACCTACGAAGTATTAATTAGGTGGGCATAATTCAGTGATCACTCAGTTTAGGTACGTTCAGTGAATTTTATCACTGAAAATGACTTATACTTCTATTTAACCTTCCTTTTGAGTCTCTTTTCTTATGGAAAATTCTAAGAAAAATTGGCAAACTACCCAAACGATATCCCGCTCTTTTGGGGAGTTTGTCGATTTCCGCTTCCGCTTGGGCTTGCAGGCGCTTTGGAGCAATAAAATGACTTGCTCATTGAGTGTAGGGAGACAAACAGCTGGAGTGGATGCAAAATACTGTAAATGACCATTAGTGAATGACGCTTTTACGTGAATGAACTCCCAAGAATGAATGTAAGCCATCACTATTGACCAGTCAAGTAGACCAGTGGTCGTCAACCTGGTCCCTACCGCCCACTAGTGGGCGATTCAAGCTTTCATGGTAGCGGTGGGGGTTTTGTCTGTTACAAATTTTGTTCTTCCGCCATATATTGAATACATTGCTAACAACTTCGCGAGTTTGACTTTTTAAAATGTGCTTTTGCAATTTACGTATCAGTTGCATCTCTAAACTTTAAATATAGATAAAACAAGGTAATCTGTAAATACTATCGTGGATTTGTTGCTTATTTGAAGGAAGTGCCAAATGTTTTGTGTATTCATTGTGTGGTGCACAGACATCTTGTAGGAAAACGTTTAAGTAAAAGTTTCCATTCATCATTAAGTATAATGATTAGAGCTATAAACAAGATCAAATCTAATGCCAAAGATGACAATGTTTCGACAGCTGTGCCAGGACAATGGGCAATTTATTAGGTTACTTTTACCCAGAAGTTCGATGGCTCTCAAAGGGTACATGCTTGTCTCGTTTTATAGCATTATATGACATTGTCATACAGTGTTTTGAAAGTAATGAGGCCGGTCTCTGTCAACAAATAAAAACAGTAAAGAATGATGTCTTTTATTTGGCAGATATTTTCAAGAGATATAATGAAATTTGCGGCTTCAAGGAGCCAATATATATAAAATATTGTCATTATTTATCGAAAAACTTTATCTTCTCCGTCATAATCTTTTAAAGAGAATTTCATCAGTTTCCCGAATGGTCATCTATAAAAGATGTTTTAACTCCAGAGGAGATTGAAAGGTTCAGTAACCACCTCAACGAACTTAAAATGGATAGGGAAAAACGATTTCAAGATATTTTGAACTTGAAGGTGTATGACAGGATGATAAATCCTTTTAGTGCAAATTTTGCTGAGGCTGATATAGCTTGCCAAGAAGAACTATTAGAATTTAAATATGAAGACAGCAAATATAATTTCGATAGCGGTTGATGCTAAAAATTCTGGAAAAGTAAAAACTGCCTGCGAAATATGTGGAAAATGATATTTAATTTGATACCTTCCCTGATATCTTGTGGAATCAGGATTTAGTGCTGTTAATCATATCACCAAACAGATAAACCGTCTGAATATTACCGAAATGAGAGGCCTTCCTTTGTTCCTTACGAAAAATTGCCCCAGATATCAAATAATTAGTCTCGCAGCCTCAAGGATCTCATTAAAGGTGATTTCTATGAACTTCATTGTTTTCATATTTAACTTTCATTTTCTTCAATTTACTTCGCACTAGTAGGCGCTCTATCGATGGACATGGAGAAATTCATTAAATTGAAATTATCTATGTATAAACATACATGAAGTAAATTTAAATACATATTTTTTTACAAACCCTCCCCTCTAAAAATTACTTCGTACTTGCGCTAATTTAGTTACTGCGGCACCGATGGGCATTAAGGAAATTTTACCATCAATAAAGATACAAAAGTGGGAGGTAGGTATTAAAAGGTTGACGACCCATGAACTAGACAAACCAGCTTCTGAATTAACAGATATACGTAAACATCACTTGCGCAGCGTATGTGAAAGATACGTGGTCACGTGCGTCACCATGTGATCTAGACCAGTACTTTTCAACTGATGGTACGCGTACCACTGGTGGTACTTCGGCACCTGGCAGGTGGTACGCGACATCGTCCTAGACAAGATACCATTACTTTTCTCTGCGTTTTGAATGTGAAACGCAGTCAAATGCATTGGTTATGTATTTTTCATTGGATTGGAAAGACTTGCCGTGGACTTCTTTCCGCATTTTCCGTGGATGAGCTAAAAGGCTTTCATCCCACGACTCATCATTCCCTGTTGCGCTCAAAATAGTCGGAGAACATAAAAGAAAAGGCAGGAAATTCCAAGGTCAGTGTCTGTTCTGGCCTGATACTTCAGTCCTACCCACCTACGTTTCACTAATCATATGTCACCGGGTTCCTCCTCGCCGTCTGGCTTGTCGTTTTTCTCCTTTCCAGTTTTTCAATTTTGGTACCGCTGTGTGTGACGGTGTGAGACAAAGGTAGTGGTGCATATTAATAAATATGGATACATTCATCATACGTTCGTCAGTGCAAAGGGAAAGTGATCCAGCAAAGGAACCGCCACCGAAGAAATTAAAACCGGCACCGAATCGAAAATACAGATCATTTGAAGTTTGGATTTTATTTCGTGGAAGAAAGTTATCGGAAGCTTCCTGTTTGTGTTATCTGCAATGAAGTACTATCCAAGCATTCCATGCAGCCTTATTTGCTCCAGAGACATTTAACAAAACAAAGAGCACACCGAAATGCCAGTAGCATTTTTTGTGAAGACTAATGTGTAAAACGCCGTGTTGCTTTTGTGAAGTCCCCAGCCGTCTCGAAAAAATGTCTGGAAACATCTTATGAATTGTCCTTGATATCAGCTAAACGAAATAAGCCTCACGTAATCATTGAAGTCGTGGTTCCCCGCTGCTATTGCTTCAATTCTCTTTGATAAAAAAAAATGGCTGATGCTATTCGTAATATTCCATGTTCTGACACCGTCCAAAGACTAATATACAAGATATGGCCACAGACTGTACTCAACAAATGGTGGAAAAGACCACAGCAGCAGAAAAATTTGCATTTCAATTGGACGAAAGCACTGATATCGCTGGTGAAGCGCAATTAATTGCCCTTGTGCGTGTTCCTGTTTCGGACGATATACTGGAACGCGTATTATTTTGCCGCCCACTACCTGGCAGAACGACTGGGGAAGAAATATTCACAATAATCGATAATTTTTTCAGTGAACATGGAATATTATGGACTTGGTGTGCAGCAATTCGTTCCGATGGTGCAGCAGCTATTAGAGGAAGAACTTCGGGCGTGATAGCACGAGCTAAGATAAGAAACAATTCAATTGTTTAAAATAATTGCATCTTGAATAGACAAGCATTTGCTTCTAAACGGATGAGCCCATTGTTACAAGAGATCTTGGAGGTTGCTGCAAAAATTATAACTTTCATCAAAAGCCGGCAATTGAATGGATGTTTATTCCAACAATTGTGCAAGGGATTTGGATTCTGAGCACAGCACTCTTCTTTTATGCATAAGTACGTTGGTTGTCGAGAGGTGAAACATTATCGAGATTATTCGAGCTACGAGGTGAAACGCACCTGTTCCTGATTAATGTTTCATCACCACTAGCAGAAAAGTTTGAAAATGTCTTCTGGGTGTCCTGCCTTGGCTATTTGGCTGACATATTTTAAAAGGTAAATTAACTTAATTGGTCGCAGGGCCACTGTCATAACGTGTTTATCGTGGAAGACAAAGTTTGTGCATTCTACAAGAAAATCTCCCTGTGTCTAGGCCAAGTAAAGAAAGGAAATGTTGCATCATTCCCAATGTGTCAGACTTTATTGAACTGAATTCTGTTGACACTGAAGATACTAAAATCAAAATCACTTAGAAAAATTGCATACAGAGTTTGCGTTGTAGTTTCCATTCGTGTCGACAGGATGTGATATTGGAATTAGTTGGGTTGCATCGCCCTTTATTATGGACAATGCTGTGAACTGACCTTTCCTCTCAAGACCAAGAAAGACTTCTGGAATTGACGTGAGACCGCAATTTGAAGGAGCTTTTTAGTGAAAAAACACTGACCTAATTTTGGAGCCAAGTTGCAAAACTGTGCCCGGAAGTGGGGAAAAACATAGTAACGTTACTGCCATTTGGTTCCACATACTTGTGCGAGAAGGCTTTTTCATTGACGTGTAGAAAAACTAAGGAAAGGAATTGTCTTCAGCTGCAATCTGACTTAATTATATCAGTAAGCACTCTCTAGCCACGAGTGCAAAGATTAATGTCAGAGAAACTGGCACGAGTTTCCCATTAAAAGTGGTAAGTGGGCGTACGTTATCACTTTTTCCTTTTTTGGTCAAGTTTTTGACACCTTGCTAAGCCACTAGTGGTACTAGAATATTGCCAAGTCCTGAAAATGGTACAACCTGTGAAAAGGTTGAAAAGCACTGAGCTAGACAACTTTTTAAGGCAGCCGTTCGTCAGTGTTGATCACAATGAGAAAAGCAATGGAAATTTCTGAGTTCAGTAAAGATCTTATTGTGATTGTCCGTGTGACTACAGCGCCGATTTGGAAAACTGATTGGTTTCTCAAGAGGTGAGATCTCTGGTCTAAATTAGTGGAAAAGTAACCCGTATTGCTTGTCTAAGAGGTTTAATTGTGGAGAACAACAATCCGTGAGACAAGAGATCGCCGTTGTTTGAGAAGGCTTGTATGGAGGAACAAGATTTGTGCGCAGCAATTAATCGAAGAACTCAATGAAGGCTGTTCCAGGCCAATATCGTAATGAACTATGCGCAGAGAATCTAAGACTATCGCTATTGACAGTCGCATGCCTATGCGGAAACCACTTATTTTTAGGCAAAGGGCCGGAAGTTCGTCTACAGTGGTGTCGGTAACTCAGTGACTGAACACTGGAAAAAAGTCATGTGGTCCGATTAGTCGCGATTCACCTTGGTCGGTACTGACGGTAGGCGGAGAGTTTGGCTTGAGCCTCATGAAGCCGTGGACCCAGCTTGCCTTGTAAATACAACTCAAGATTCTGGAGATGGTGTCTTGGTGTGGTACTCGTTCTATTGTTACGAAATGGATCCCCTGATATTCCTGGAAGGTTTTGTCCTCCAAGAATTATCATAACATTGCTGCTGATCATTCCATCCTTGAATGTTGACTGTTTCATGGATGACCATTAATACGTGTTAAACAGTGGTTCAGCGAGAATGATAGACTTCCATCATCTTCCCTGGCCACCATTAAACCGAGATCTGAACCCCATTTGGAATGCATGGGACATGTTAGAAAAACAGGTCCGGTAAACTCCTCATCCATCAATTCTGGGCCAGTTAACCCTTTTGCGCCCAACGCGCCCTTACATGCATACAACCACAAGCGCCCGAGTCGCCCCGATAGCATGAGTAGGATTTACTACCCCATGTTCTTTGAATTTGCACGGCATGCTAAAGATTAGAAGTCACTCAGTCGTCATTGTAGTCACTAAACAAAGTGAACCAGGAGTCTGTTCATCCCAGAGCTAGATCATTCGTCTGACATCGCTCAATTGAGCTCTTGCGTTTTTGACACGCGCTTCGTTTGTCTGATGTTTTGCTTTGTCCGAAAGCGGAATTTATGGGGGAGAATCTGTCGTAAATATTTTGCTTTGCTCAATCAAAATAAACACGATCATATTTTGTACAAAAAGAAGAGAATGGGAAGTAAACAAGATTTTCCAGCTGTTACCACTCTCTACCTGCCTAATGATCTCAGTAGAATGCATTTACTGCCCCAGGAAAATGTCCTAAAGTCAATGTATGTCAAGCCTAAATATCGGAAGTTTCGATAGTTGACCCACACTAATCCTCCTTTTGTTATCGTCCAGCAAAAAGACAAGTTTTTAAGATGACAATCCAATTTTTGGCGTAAATGTGACAAGGATGGTAAGTCAGATAATATCCGGAAACTTGAAAATTTTCATCGTCCTGGAGCGGGACTCGAACCCGCGTCTCCCAGAAAACGCCCGGGTATGCTAACCACTACACACCCAGAACGACCAAGTTTCCGATCAATTTGAATTTAACCATCACAGGATTCGCTAGTCGAAGCAACCGGCATTCATGTTTAGCGAATCTGGAGGTTAAGAATCTTATCCCGTGTTTGCCCGGAGAAGCAGATAAATCATGAAAGAAATACGGGATTACGCCATATAATACAAATTTTTAAGATTACAATCCAATTTTTGGCGTAAATGTGACAAGGATGGTAAGTCAGATAATATGTAGTGGTTAGCATACCCGGGCGTTTTCTGGGAGACGCGGGTTCGAGTCCCGCTCCAGGACGGTGAAAATTTTCAAGTTTCCGGATATTATCTGACTTACCATCCTTGTCACATTTACGCCAAAAATTGGATTGTCATCTTAAAAATTTGTATTATATGGCGTAATCCCGTATTTCTTTCATAAAAAGACAAGTGTTGGGAAACTGCTGGCTGGCAGTGATGGATCACTGTTGGCTGAAATCTGCCGCTCACGGCACACTAACGGTCAGAGTAGTTTTTGAGGAAACTGCTGTTACCCTTTTTTATGGCTACTATTGGGAAATTGCGGGGCAAGATTCCGCAAGCCATCATGTAAGTCACTCGATTGCTGGCTGCCATTAACGAGGAAACTGGTGGACCACATTAGGTTAACCATCATTTATGGCACGTGCTTGCAGGGTCCCTTGTGGCAGCCAATGTCTGTGATGGATAACCGATGGCCCATATGACAACTCATGGGGTGCCAACTGTTGACCAGCTGCTGGCCTGAACTGCTGGCCCATGTTGTGGCCGCCGGGACATTTTATTGACTGTTGAGCAGCGGTAACATAGTGCTGGCAATGCTGGCCTCCAATGCTGGCTTGAGTGCTGGCCTGGCAACACTGTTTTTGCTGGGCGCAAAAGGGAAGGGAATGAAATTCAGAAAGGAGCGATACATTTTCGGGCGTTATGGTATTACGAGTGACAAAGCATTTTAAGATCGTGGTCGTTAAAGGGTTAAAAGACTGTCTCGTAAACGCCTGGTGTGTTGTATTCGTAGGTGCACTCCAACATCTTGTAGAATCTATACCAAATCTTACACGTGCTGTAATCCGGAATAAAGGTAGTCCAATCCGGTATTGAAAAAGTTCCTAATTCAGTGGCCGGTATGTGTTGTACATCAAGACGTTCCAATATATCCAATTCCATAGGGATCTGCAATGATATTTTCGAAAGTTACGATCCTTCAATTCTGGGCTAAATTTTGGACCTTTAACGTCTGCTCCTAACAAATCGAAAGGAGGTTGGTATAACAAAATCGTGAAAAACACTAGTTAGTCCATGATCGAAGCCGCACCCCCTAACTCCGGAGTAAGTTGCTGCTCTCCCAACTAAACTACACGGATGGAATGCATCGCTGCAGTGAAACTATTTGAGGAATGCCAACACCCTGTTCCTCACTTCTCTTGACTGAAAGCTTATTTATTCATAAATATAGAAGAAAACGTTGTAACGAAGATGACCCTATTACCGTACCGTTTCCATGGAAACTGCTTTGTGGTGGGCATAATGCCGATAATGAACCAATCTCAAATGTATAACAAAACTATGTACTGAGCATGCGACTGGTAAACACTGATACATTGGTGTACTTCCTGTATATAGACTTTCCGAGGCATAACATAATCACGCCATCTGAAGACTGTTCCATAGTGGACTTGAAAGTGCTAATGTTTTAACTTTTTACATATGTTAACTGTATTTTAGAATCTTGTATAGACGGCAATATGTTTTTAATATCCTTTAGCACGAATGAAGATGATCTTCATGGTATCGCTGCAAATTTTACGTCTTGACACGTGCTTCTACCTCTGTAGAGCGTCCTAACTTTTGTATTAAGAAAACACTATCTCAATTTTACTTTTGCATTTTTGTCATTAATAACCGGCACAAATTGGCACCTACTTTTAAAGCGCAATCTGCCTGTAACAGTTAATTAACATTTAATGAGTCCATACTTTTAAATTAAATGTTTTTCCTCCTGTCATTGTTTCTTTCCTCTGAAATCCTATGCGTTTTGGATTACATTAATTTAGAGTAGTGTGGTGATTAAATGATTTCGTTGTTTTTACTACCGTAAGGAGCATTTTAATAGCATTATTACCCTGTTTGGGCATGTGATAAACACCTGACTTAAGGTACTGCTATTTCTTCGCGCCATAATAGCTTATTCGCATGGGGAAATGCGCACTTCGTGGTTGCCAATTAGGGAACACTTCCGTGGCTAAGATAATAAGAAAATCTATTATCTTATTATGTTAGCTGCGGTAGTTTTGAGTTATTTTCCTCACAGCATTTCATTATTTTATCCAATTTGCATATGCATTTCTGCCAAGCTTTTCTTTTGCAGATTTAATATAATTTACGCACAGCAGAAATGACTCTTCCATCTCAAGACTAATTCAGTCTTACGCATTTCTTAGCGTCTTGCCACCTTTTGCATATAATTCAATATAAACAAATTCTCGAGCAGCAGGGAAAATGTTCACACGCATAATCATTATCAACTATTATCCATGTACTGCTGGGTAGAGGTATCCACCAAATTTCTTCTCCATGTTAGTCCAACATACTTCAGAATTTCATCCACCCTTCTCCTACAAAGTCTTGTTCTCAGCGTTGGATTCAGAGATTTTTTTTTCCGGGCGGCAGGGGTGTGATTTTTAACTGTTGAGAGGGCTGGTACGTGATACTTTTCAGATGGTTAGAAGCTTTAGAATGTTTTTTTAATTTACCATGCTCTTGTCCTGAAGCTTTTTCGTATAGTGTAAAAAGAAGTATCATGAATACTTACCCAGACTTTTGTAGAAACTTCTTTGCCGGTGGTGATTCGAATCTTACTGCTCCAGAACAGCTGTTCGCCCAGTTGAACAACGCCGGAGGTCTTATCTCTGCTACATTGTCAATTTACTCGTGCATAATGTCGCGTACTACGTTACATCACTCCCCCTTGATAAACGGCGGGGGCTCGAAATTGCAGGTTTCGGGTCAGCCGACAGCCATGATCGAAGGACCATCTCATTGTAGAAAAATTAATTCTTATTGATCACATCCTTTTGTGTGGAAGAATTGTCACACACAGTTTTCAAACCTAACTTCCAGGAGATTCGTTTGAGTTGGGGTTCCGATATAACCTTTTGCCGGCTTTGAATTGGAACCCACATATTTCTACTACACAACTGCTTTTTTCTCAGCTGAACTACGCCGGCAGGCTTATCGCTGCTTCATTGTCTATTTGACGCATGGGTCACCTCAATAGTACGTTACCTACGTCATAGCTAGCTGCTCACGGTGGTTATTAAACCTCCCAAACCCAAAGAATGTTATCTTATGGGCACGTGACCAAGTGTTTACCTGATTTTCAAATATAAGGGAGCATCTGAAATTTGACCGTATATCGACACTTCTGCCTGCAGCGAATCTAATGGGGGCGACTGGGGCAATACCCCCTACCAATAATTTTTCTCTTTTAAATTGCCTATATCTAAATAATGCATTAAATTTAGTAAAATTACATTCATAAATCCAAAGGTATTTGTACAAGTTTTCATAACCATTTAGAGATAAAATATTCTGTTCTAGCATCATCAGGAAAAACAACAAACTAGAGGTTTAGAAACAAAGATGAGAGCTCAAGGGAAAAGAGATACTGACTGATAATGAAAAACAGTGGGTGAGATGTGTTCTGTTTTATTTAGTATGTGTGGCATTAGTAATTGGGAGTAGAAAAAGTCACCGGGTGGGGTAGACTTTGACATGTGTGAGAGTGTGGATGAAAGAGTGAAGTACATACTTCGATAGGGCCATAAACAAAAACTAGTAAATTTCGAGGCTGGAAATTTTTCTATTAAATTAACTTCTTAATATAGAAGGGATCAAACTTTATTTTGAAAGATTTTATCCATGGGCGAGATTTAAAAAGCATCAAGTTGGTTTCCTTGAAATGCGAGCAATTGAACGCCATGAAAATAGTACTGATTTTTCAGTTCTCATTTGCAGCTTTTTAATTTAAAAATTTAGAATTTTTTTAATGGAAAATTAAAAAAAAAAAAAGCTTGCAATGTCAGGAAGGGGGGCAGCGCTGCAAATTTTGTGTGCGTCCCCCCCCCCTCCAAAGTATTTTTTCAGACAAAATCAACCGTCTCTCCCCTAAGATGAGCTCCTAGAACCACTACTGATCCCTACTCATTACATCGGTGGCACCGTCCACGCTTGTTTATTTTTATTAGCACGTGTTTTGTGAAAAAAAGATCGTGCTTGTGGTATCGGTTTGTCCGTCCGTACGCCTGTGGATACCATATCTCTGCAACTATTAGTCCGATTTGAAAACTTATTTTTGCATTAGGAAGCTTGAAATGCGCGAATGATCCTTCATTTCGTTTTTCTTTTTACGATGTACGATTTTGCCTCTAGAGGGCATAAATGCAGATGACATCGAATTCAAAATAAATTATATTCCATACTTTTACTTCTAAACGTCTGATTGAAAAAATATTTTATTCTTTGATTCCGTTTATGTCGAAGAGTATTTTAGGTATAGTCACTTTTTCAAGTTACCCATAGATTTTCCGCTAGGGGGCGTAAATGAAATTGCGTTTCCCCGATATCTCTGCTTCTAAAACTCCGATTTGAAACATGTTTTCGTCAGACGATACAGTTCCTGATGGGAAATCTTTTGCATAAAGTGCTAATTTCTGCTTCTGATGTGTATTTGCAGCAAAATCTGAGCTTCTAAACATTCGTTTGTGGACAAATGCTACTCACGTCGATAAACCATTCCGGAATATTTTCTTAAAATATTGCATGATATCTTCGCCACAGGGCGTAGACGCAAATCTTATTTTTGTCAATATCTCTACTTCTAAGAGTCCGATTTGAAAAAAAAAAATTCCTTTGTTGGATAGCGTTTCCTGTGCGAAATGGTTCACATATAATTTCAAAATTTTCAAGTAATTCAGACTTTCCGCTAGGGGGCGATAAGGTAAATTGGGTTTTCCCTGATATTTCTGCTACTAAAACTACGATTTGAAAAATTATTCCTGTATCGTATACAGCTCCTGATAGGGAAATGTTTTGAAAAATTATTTCCTTGTTGGAGAGTTTCCGCTGCGAAATGTTTCTCATGTAATTTCAATCTTTTCTTAACGCACAAGTCTGCCACCAGAGGACGTAAGATCAAGATTCCGTTTATTGCAATATCTGCGGGATTAAAAACCCGATTGGAAAACTTTTCTTCGGTCATATACTACTGTTTTCCATACCGGTTCCATTGATTTTGAATAGCTTTGATAAATTTAATTCGCGCCAGAACGGATTCAAAAGACGTGCTCATCACAACCGAAAATTCGGTGTCCTCTTTCTTTATTTGTTTAATGCCGACAGACTTAGCGTTCCTTTTATTTCAATGGACTAACAAGACCGTATATGGTAGTAAAACAAAATTGCTCTTCCCCTGCTGCTTTCACATTACCTCCAACGTTAAATGAATTGTGGTAGGAACCGAAAAGAATTTATTCTTTTGAGGATTCGCGTAAGAGCCGAAATTAAATGAAAGACAGAAAACAGGTCTTTCATTTTTGCAAAGACAAAACCTGCGCACTGTTGTAAACAAGGTTTTTTTTAATTCTTATTCTTTTGGTCCAATCGCACTTTTATTTTTCTCATCAGGCTGAAGCGGAATTTTTTTTTCGTTTACAGTAACGAAATTTGCATTGATAAAAGTAACGACTATTGCTTTCAGGAGATCACATTTCCATAGAAAAGTTCAGAGAAAGGTAATATTAGTTTCAGAAGAATGTCGTGCAATCCAGTTTTCCCCAAGTAAATTACTTGGCAGATTGCATTTTGGTGAAAACGGTATTGTCGCTCAGGTTTTGGTGACAGCTCAGAAATTTTTATATTTTATTTAATAAAGGCCAAAAGACGGTAAGCTGCCATTTCTTTAAAAGCGAGAGAGGTGGAAGTTGCTTTGCATCAGGCTTTGTAAATTACTCGCCATAAAGATTCCACAACTATCCTAACATTTCATTAAACATGCTTGTTTCACTGCTGATAAATGATTCATTTCACATAGCCAAGACAGAAATGTTGGCTAAGAAGCTGCTTCAGCTGAAGCGACACCACCATTATCGTGAGTTTCTCCCGCTTTTCAAGAATCCTTTGAAGTATCCAAGTTTCTGTGTTTCATTTTGTTCTTTCTTATTTGAAAAGTAAAATAAAAACTGTTTCGCCTTTAGTAAGCGCGCTTGACTTTGTTCTAATTCCAGTTGCACACTTAAAACATTTTCTGAAATTCACGAGTCAGTTTCGGGATTCCCTTCGTGAATCAACGAATCTACACTGAAGAGTAATTGAATTAGAGACAGCTGGCGTTATGCAAATGTGGCTCTGTGGGCGGCCCTGCAAAACGGAAACGACATGACGTATGCAGCAATCCGACAATATAAGGAGTGATGCGACGGGAATCAGTAAGAGTCGGACGTAGTATGGGTAAGGGGAAGGATCTAAGCGCATTTGATCGTGGGCAAATTGTCGGGGCCCGACGAATGGGTCACTCCATCTCGGAAGTCGTGCAGGCACTGCGATTTTCACGAGCCACTGTGTCACGGGTGCACCGTGAGTACATCGAATCCGGTAAAACCATCCCTGGAAGGGCCAACTGCTGTGGACAACAGCTTGTGGATGAGCAGGGTCATCGTCGGCTAGCTCACATTGTAACAGCGGATAGACGGGCCACAATGCAAGAAATCACTCTGCAATTTAATTCTGGTGCACAAAAACGTGTAAGCAGCCACACCATCCAGAACCATCTCCCCGCTATGGGGTACAGAAACCATCACCCCACGAGGGTACCGCTGTTGACCGCACATTACAGGGTGCTAAGATTAGCATGGGCGCGGGAACATTGCCACTGGGCCCTAGACATGTGAAAAACTGTTGCCTGGACTGACGAGTCGAGATTCACGTTGGTACATACGGATGGCAGGATGCGAGTACGGCGCAAACCACATGAAGCGATGGATCCTTCTTGCCAGCAGGGTATTCTTCAAGCTGGTGGGGGTGGTATTCTCGTTTGGGGACTGTTTACGTGGATTGAAATGGGACACCTGGTGGTACGTGTGACATAGTCCCTCAAGGTCAACCTTACCGGGATATCCTGGACGACCATTTGCTCCCGTTTGTGCGTCTTCAACATCCCACTGGGGACCTTATCCTGCAACAAGAAAATGCACCGTGCCATCACTTCCGAATTGTATTCGAATGGTTGGATGAACACTCCACCGACGTGACCTCGCTTCCTTGGCCAATTAGGTCACCTGACCTCAATCCCATCGAGCACATCTGGGATGCCATCGAGAGAGATGTTCGAGGATCTGACACCCCTCCATCAAATCTTCGTGAACTATGGGAGCTTGTTCAGGGATCTTGGATCCATATAGCTTCCGGTGTCTTGTCGAGTCCATGCCGAGACGAATCGTCGCCTTCATCAGGGCGAAAGGTGGTGCTACACGTTACTAGACAGGTAACTCTAATTCAATTGCTCTTCAGCGTACTGTAAATCAACCGCTCTATTTATAATATTAACACGATTCAAAACATCTATGATCTTGCAGCAGCTCAATCAGAACCACTTGCACTTTTTAATATTGGACCAGCGCCAGGCTTTTGACTCAATCTCTCACTCCTATCTTTCTGCAACACTTTATGCTTTTCGTTTTTCGTCGCGATTCCGAGGTGATTGTAGTACTGTATACTGCTGCCAGTATTAGAATACGTACTTCAGATTTCATTACCACGGCAATCGCCATTTGAAAATGGAATTAGGCAGGGTTGTCCCATGTCCGGACACCTGATTGCGATAGTTTTTGAACCTTTTTACGATTACTCAGGAAAATGATTCTGCGAGCACTACCTCCTACAGTTGCCAAAACTCGACATCATAGGATTATCTTGTCATCATATGCTGATGATTTGACTGTTTTTGTGAGGAAGGACATGGACTTTGATGTCCTTAAACAGACATATGAGATTTATGCGACAGCTTCAGGTTCTCAAATCAATCGTAAAAAATATATATATATAAATATACAGGACTATGGGCCGAAAGTTGGTGTGGAAGAACAGATTTTCCGTGGTCAGCCAGGTGGCAGGGCCGTAGCTTAGAGGTATTGGCGCCCGGGGCAAGCACTAAAATTGGCGCCCTCCTTGCCCCAGTTCAACTGGAACAGGTGACGGTGTCAGATTTTATTATGTACCTGTTTGCAGATATAGTACAATACCTGTTTAATAAAATCATTGCGATTTTTATTGTTATTTACAATTATTGTCCTGTATATAGTTTGCTAATTGTATGAAATAGTAACAAAATGTTAATTTTTTTATATAACATATTACTCATAATATAATATTTTTTAAAATAACTTATATGCGTAATCCTATTCAATAGCCTGTGGTGATTATATGAGCTTCAATAGGGATTGTAGAAGAAAGAAAAAACATTGTACATAGTTTGAATGAAGAATAATTTTCATTTATAATTAATTGCTACCTCAAGTGCTTATGAACTGAAAAAATATGTACAATTAGCATTTGTTTAAAATTATGCTTAAGCCTTAACAGAAAGATTTCGTATTTACAAATGCACCTTTCGAGCTTTAATAGCAGCAAAACCATTTATTATTTGATCATATTAATATTTTTAGCAATATTTTTTTCTATTGACAGTATTGCCAGGTGCGTTAATCTGGTCACCATTTTATCCTTAAAGCATAATAAAATTCAAATTTTATACATTTTTTAATTACGCGTATAAATTAATTTCACAACTTTTTACATTTATAAAAAAAAAAAATCTACGTCTCAATGGCGCCCCCTCCGGCTCTGCGCCCAGGGCGGCCGTCCCTGCTGCCCCCCATCGCTACGGCTCTGCAGGTGGACATCTACTACTGTAAAATTATTAGTTCATATTGGAAAGAATTTTTGTTGCCGAAGCCACATGGGCTGCTACCATCAAGAAAATACAGAACTGGTTGGCTTCCTTAAATTGTCTGAAACCTCACTTGTCTTACTTTAGCAGAGCAAAAATTATGAATGCACTGATACAACCAATGTTGCTTCATACCTGGTCTGCAGCTTTACTTCCAGAATTTATACTGAAAAAGATCCAACAAGCAATAGTCAAATTTATATGGAATAAGATACATTGGATTAAAGGAAAAATTATTCAACTACCGGTGGAGTATGGCTGGTTAAACCTGCACAATGTTGCCCACAGACACACTGCTTGTCACTTTGTTCCATTCTTATGAGAACTATCTTCCGTTTCTACTGCCTCTCAGACCAGTATTAACTCTTTTCTTCCCTAAAAATACGTTTCTTACTCCCATTTTATTTCTACGAATGGACCTATACCCACTGACTCTCTGTGACATCCCTGAGATTTACAAAACCTCGCTATCCATTTGGACTTCCCTTAAGCCAACCAGACTCCCTCTTGTACTAATGAGTTACTCACAGAGCCTCTTTTCTTCAACTCAGTTATTCATCCTATCAATAGCCCTTATTTTCACTACTCGCACTGGTTTACTCGCAGTGTTGTCTTGGTGCGGCAACTCGTACATCAAGATCTTACGTGGAAATCTTTTGAAGAAATAACACCAACGCTACTCATCACTCCAGAATTTCGAGCCCAGCATGCTATGATCAAAAATTCACTACGACTCCTGTACCCACACTTAGTACAACGAACGGGGTTGAAACTTGTATCATCTGCATCACTAGTTTTACCGTTTCAAATTTACCTAAATAAGTCATTTATCCCGACTGCTATTAAAGTGAGATCTGTATCAGCACATAGTTACAGTTAATCAAACCCCGAGGCCGATTCAAGGAGTTTCGTCAGAAAAGCTGGAACAGACCTGGACAACAGGACTAAAATCTTACTCCAAACATGAAGCACGAGACCAACATTGGCTTCACCTGCATAATCGGCTATTGACACCGCACGAAATACACAGGTTCAATCTGCGTTCTACACCATATTGTCCCACAGTTGGAAATGTTAGCCATTCATATGATGTGCATAGTGCTACAACCATTGTTCTCCATGATGTTCGCACTCATTGAAAAGGTATGTACCCTTTCACATACAATGACTAATTATCATATTTTGTATAATAACCAGCAAGCAGAGAGAATATGGGGAAATGTGTATAACAATTATTCTACAGGCAAAATGCACAATCTATCTGCTGCATAAGTTTGGAATTGAAAAAAGATCATTGAGACGTTATTCACTTGCGCGGGGTTTTTCTGTGTCAAACATTTAGAGGAGCCTTAATTGGTACCATGCAAAATGTCTGAGGAGATGAAACTGAGAGGACAGAATCAAGAATTCCATAATAAGGGGAATCAGAATAAGAACTGGTATGAGATTACTAATGGACTGATATCACTAAAGATATAATGCAATTTGTAAAATAAAAGTTGTAGGCATGATTCATTAGAGCAAATAATTGCTGCTCAGTCACATTGTGAAGTAAAAATACTAAACAGTAATTAGTGTGTTATTCCGTGTTGCTTTTGGGTGTAAGTAGTCTGATGGTATCAGTATATTTTTTTATGGTATTAAGGAATTGCAACCTTAAAAGCTTTTGAATTTGTACGCTATTCGTTTACGAATCATGCAGGAAATCGAATAGGAAATCAAGAAATGTAATTGATATGTAAAAATGGTTGAAATGGAATTAGAAGACGATGACACGTAGTTGTGGAAGAAAGTTGCAATGGTTCATGTACATTGTATAGGGAAAAGACCACATTAATGATTATTAATTATTAGTTAAAAGTTGAGAATTACTGACAGGACCAAGTGGTCAAAAAAAAAATGGTGTTACCAGAAATGATACTGAAAATACGTTAGGATTATACTGTTAAATATGGTACATGTGTGTTGTGGTTTTGATTACTTGTTTTTGTCAAAGCAGTAATGTTATGATGCAAGAAAAGAGAATATATGTATTAATTAGAAATGTTTTCCATTTTATCAGTAGTGAACTTTAGACTTTTCTGCATGATAGCTTGTATTTAGTGTAATTGTGTAAATAAAATGATGAATTCGGTTGGGTTGAATAGAATAATGCGAGCTTCGTGAAACATTGTATTGGTTGACGGGTACGATTTTATGATGAGGTTTCATGGGAACAAGTGAAAATAATATAGAGAATTAGTGTTCATGGACTTATTATCCTAGTAGTGAAGCATGGACCACTAATGTTGCATAATGTGCTGTTATTTCTAATTTAAAAATAGGTAATGTCGTGATTTTATGTTGTCAAATCACGTGTTAATCATTTATCCACTAATTAAGTTAATAAAGTGCGAAAGTAGGATATTAGCAGAAAAGAAGGGCAGGGTGTGTGCACTTAAGTAAAAAGTCAGCTTGCAGCAGTTTTGCGACGAAGTGCGATGTATAAAATACTTTTAAGTTACAAATTTTGTAAGGAATCAGAATCTGGAAATAAGCATTTATTCATTTGCGTAGTGTTACAAGATGTGAAAGTTTTTGAGATAAGAGAATTAAATATTTTAGTTGTTGCATTGAGGTGAATAATTTAATTTTGAGAGCGCGAGAGGCTGAGAGCACTGGTGTCTAGTGGTTCAGGATCCTTAAAGAGGGATGAAGCAGAATTGAGATCACGAACTAATGTAGGAGTACATATCGGTTGTATATTTTAATTCAAGTAGGTACTTTCGAGTATAATGATTGATATGTTGAGAATGTTGAAATGTAATTGTAATTTGTGAGCTTGTAATAGTTGAATAGTGGAGTCAAATGAGCTCAATAGTGGAGTCAATCAGCTTGTGACAGTTGTGTGACTGACCGCCCAATTGTAGTTCTAAGTTAAATTTACCAAGTGGCAATTACAGGAATTGATAAGTGTGGATTGACAGTTTCAGGTTTTCAATGTCAAAGTAGGTTGAGATTAAGCATGTTAAAGGTGTTTTGGAATACAGCAGTCATTTTGTTTGTGGTTATGACTATATCGCTGCATATCGAAGTGTTTGCATCAATTACTATTCATGAGGTGTAAAAAAGGGGTGCGTCTTCCCATGATGTATGTTTTTGCCGGCTGTCTTAGCATGTGGTGGCTTTCAAGGGAAAGTGGATTTGTGGGATATGGGATGAGAAGGAACGCAAGTGAAGAGTTTTTTTTAAGTCTGTTTTCATGCAAGTGTTCTTTATGCATATTAAAGGGGTGTGATGTTCGTTCATTTTCAAAGAAGCAATTATATAGGGAAGTCATGTTTTACTTCGGCTGTAAATAAGTGTTTCCTTGATTTGGTGTTATGAACATTTTTACAATATTCTCCATGTATAAGTCCAGTATCAGAGAGGAAGTAATGACGAGATCACAAACTAATGTAGGACTTCAATTTAGTCATTTATTTACTCTCAATAAATAGTAATAACGAGTATAATCTTTGATATGGTGGAGATTAATGTAATGTAGTTGTAAATTTGGGAGAACTATAATTTGTTGAATTATGGAGTCAAATGTGTACTCTGATTAAAGTCAGCTTGCAGCAATTGTGAGACAGACATCCTAACTGTTGTTTATGTTGTATTTGCTGAAAGGCAATTAAAAGAATTAATGAGTGTGGACTGGCATTTTCAGGTTTATAATGTAAAGGTAATGAATCAAAGTGTGTACAAAGTGTAGTTTAGAATCTTGCAGATATATTTTGTAATTTATAAAATTATATTGTTAAACGTTGAAGAAACTATGTTAAATATTATTCTTGAGGATTATTAAGAGAGGTAAATGCATCTTCTCAATTTGTCTCTACCGGCTTTCGTAGTGAAAGACTGCTTGAGAAAACTGGAAGGCGCTGCGTCTTTGTCCCCTGGTAGCTTTCGCGGGAAAGCTGACTTGAAGAGTGCAAGACGTGCAAAAATTAAATGAAGAGGCATGTAGGTCTGTTATCATAAGAGTTTTATGAATGTAAAAGGTATGGCTTGTTCTTTTAATTTAAAGCAGAAATTACATAGGGATGTCAAATTTTCTGTGGATGTATATAATACAGAGTATCTTTGAATAGTTGGCATATTGTGAGTATTGTAAAAATGTACAAAAGACCGGAATCAGAAAGAAAGCAACGAAGAGATCATAAACTAATGTAGGACTTCATTTCAGTAATATATATTAAATAGTTACTTACGCGTATAAAACTTGATAAGGTTGAGATTGATGTACCGTAATCATAAATTTGTGTGAACTGTGATTGGTTGAATAGTGTCAAGGAAATGCACACTTACAATGTATTCTGGAAAAATGTTTTCTAATCTCTTTAATTTCATGTAAGAAATTCTAAAAGGTTCCATGCTTTGAATTGTTTGTAAAAATGTGATTAATGTCACTAGTGGCGTAATGGACCAGTGTGGAGAGTTTCATGGTAAATGGATTTGATTTCATTGCTAAGAAGTATTACGTGGAAGAGTACCTTCCAGTTTGAATTACATAATGTATGTCTAGCTGTCTAAACATGCGAAGATGATTCTTTGTTTATTGTTTATGCTTGGGGTTTTAAAAAAGATATCTTTATTAGTTTTAAGTTTTTTTTTTATAATGTTGTGTGGAAAAATGTTATGTTGTATTCTTTTAGAACAATAAATACCCTTGAAATACAACAGTGGTGATCAGGGCAATGTGTCACAGCACACAGTTCATCGCAGCTTTCTGCGCATGGGATAGCGTAGCCGAAGACCCAGTCGGGTCCCCATGCTCATTGCACATCGTCAACAACGCATGAAATGGGCCCAAGATCGAGATTGGACCGTGGATGATTGGAAGAAAGTGGTCTGGTCTGAGGAATCAAGATTCCTGGTGCATTACATAGACGGTCGAGTGGGGATACGCCGATTACTAACGGAGGCTATGGCACCTGGATGCACTTTTGGGCGGAAACAAGCCGCCGGCGACGGTGTTATGCTGTGGGTGATGTTTTCTTGGGACACTTTAGGCCCCGTTATCCCAATAGCACAATCTCTGACAGCTGTTAGGTATTTGAACATAGTTGCGAACCAAGTTCACCCATTCATGGCAAATGTGTTCCCTGCTGGTGATGGCAATTACCAATAGAATAATGTGCCATGCCACACTGCCAAGATCGTCAAGTAGTGGTTCGACGAATATGCCGGTGACTTTCTGTTAATGCCGTGGCCGCCAAATTCACCTGATGTGAACCCAATCGAACATTTGTGGTTTGACGTGGAAAAGCAGCTTCTCGCAAAATCACCACCACCCCGAAATGTACGGTGCTGGAGGACCTGTTATTGACATTATGGTACTAGATACCCCAGGATACCTATCGCCACCTCATCGAAACGATGCCTTGCAGAGTGGCCGCTGTTTTGTGGGCTAAATGGGGTCCTACACTTTATTAGGTAGGTGGTCATAATCTAATGACTTATCAGTGTATTACCGTATGGCATTCAGGAGTTACCCGGCTCTGCTGTACGAATATTTAAATCCATTTGGACTCCTACGAAGTGGAAACAGTTGGATTTTCCGACACGATAATGCACTCTGCCATGCTTCTAATTTTATGAAAGTGGTTTACAAGTTAAAAAAATAATTGCAATGTCTGGCAGTCACGGAGTCCAGATTTAAACCCGATGGAAAATGTCTAGTCCTTATTTATCAGGCTTCTATATGAAAAAAAAGGCAGGCAATATTTTTAATAAAGAGAATAGCCAATCGCAATATATCGGCGTTGAGACAAAATCAATATTTGCACGTTACAAGAATTTCTAACAGCAATGTCGAATAGAATTTATTCGCTAATTGCCATAATTATTTATTCAAGAAATATTGTCTGCTTTGTGATATCTGAGCATTTATAATTTTTTTACAGCAAAATGTGCTCGTTAGCTTTACTTATGTTTAATGATGCAATAAACATCTTGAAACATTATGCCGCCTAACATGCTTCTATAATACAAATTAATTATGAGATGTTTTTGTGTTGCCGCTGTCATTCTGTAGCAGATAATCAAGAAATAGCAGGAATATTTCGGTGTATTTATAATTTCTTTACACAGTAAAAACACCGCAAATACCATTTAATAATTGATTCACTTTCTACATGTCACCGATGTCTTTTATTAAAGAGTGCACTATAAATGGAATGAATGTTTTGGGACGAAAATGAACTATAATGGAAAGCTTTCTTTGAATCATACTCTGCACAAAAAATTGGAAACTCCCAATATGGTTCTCTGAAGTACTGATAGTACAGTATTTCTCTATCTAAAACATGCCGTGCTGTAAAACTACGAAAGCCGGTAGAGACATATTGAGAAAAAATCCGTTATTTCTGAAATGTATTAATCTGAAACATCTCAACGAATTTTTTAATACGAAATTCATGAAAATAAGAATTGGTGCTGAAGTATGACTCATTAAAAATGCAAAAATCTCTTGCTGTAGTATTTTTATCACAACTCGTAAACTTCAGTTTCTGATCTCCCTTGCTGAAAATTAGTGAAATATCTGCGAAAGGCATACTTGGAAAGTGAAACTGAAGCATTCTTTTCACGACATCAGATATATTTCGGTCTAGAGAGAAGATTCATAAACAAAACACGTACATTTCTTGAGGACGTAGTAGGCAAAAACGGTAAAACAATGAAAACCGAAAAAACAGCACTTCAAAACAACACGCTTAAATATTCACGAAGGACAGAAAAATGAACAAACACAAAAATCTTCCTTTTTTCTTTTCGGAAGAGTTGCTAAAAGCGCAAAGTTCAAAGGCACATAGCTATGAGATTTTTCTAGAATTTCCAGAACGAAGCACTCGAGAGTAGCCTTTGGTCGTCATGATTTCCAAATATTTAATTTTTAACGTTCCCAGGAGAAGTAACCTCTGACTAAAGAGAAACAATCTTTGAATATTTTTTTCAAACTCATTTTGCAGATACTTTCGGGAACGGGTAAGAGAAATGTTGTTGAAGATTAAGCTTAATCAGAAAGTTATGGCAACGCTAAACTTTTCCAAACATAACTGCTTTTGGGGGGGGGAGGGGGGGTGAAGGTTTAACGACCGCCGTGAGCAACTCAGTAGGTTATAAGCAGTCTCCTGTTCCTAATTTGGGGTTACTGACTCCAGGGAAGAGAGCCAGTGCCTTGACAAACACATCCATACCTCACCGGGATTCGAACCCGGACCCATCTTGAAAAAATGGTCAGAAGCCATCGCTTAGACCACTGCGTCGCCGGGGCGGTGTATATGGAAGGTTCATTCTTCATTTGAAGGAATTTAAGTGACAATTTAGTTCCCAGAATGCACCTGTTGAAAAATGCGTACCTGTGCACTTGAGGTTGCTGACACATTCGAATTTATCCCTTTCAGTTAGATGCTGTTGCCATTGCTGGAAACATACCTGGAACTTTTTTAATTGAAGGTTTAACGATCACCGTGAGCAACTCAATGGGCTATAATCAGTCTCCCGTCCTTAATTTAGGGTCACTTGTTCCAGGGAAGGGAGAGAGCCAGTGCCGTAAGACAAACACAACATCCATGCCTCAACTGGGTTCGAACCCGGACCCTTCTCTGACGTATGGTCAGAATCCAGCGCTTACACCACTGCGGAGTTGGCGCAGTTGTCTAAGGTGACTGTGGCGCAGTTACCCTTGAAGTCATTACCTTCCGCAGCTAAGCATTGAGTTAGACCCTGTTGCCATTGCTGGAAACATGCCTGGAACTCCGTTTCTGGAATACTCTTCAGTTCCTTCGTCAGTCGTCACATTACGCTAGAAGGTTACAAATTGCTGAAAATATTTGTCCTTCAATAGCAGTTTTTAGTTTTGAAAACAAGAAATCACAAGGGGCTAAGTCAGTTGAATAGGGCGGATCTAATTTGGTAATTGATTTCTTAGCCAGGAAGTTGCGAACACTGAGCGCGCATCATGATGGATCATCCACTTGTCAGGGCACAGGTCAGCTCTTTTCCTTCGAGTAGAATCGCGTGACCTTTTTAAAGCCTCTAAACAGCATTGCTGGTAGACCGTTTGGCCCTGTTAAATTTGTAGTGAACCATCTCTTTGTGATCGAAAAAATACAGGAGCATGGTCTTGAACTCCAAGCGTGACGTGTGCTTTTTCAGCTCTTATGCCACTCAAAGACACTTTGCTTTTTCATAGCATCCTCACAATACCCCACTTTCAATAGCTCTAACGTTTTAGAGCCCCTCTTTTACCGATCGTTACACAGAATCTGATGTCAATGCGCTGCTTCAAACTCACATACAGACTTGCATTGCTTTAGCAACTGCTCACTCACGAATAACTCTACTGCTCAGCGGTTAACGCATGTATTACTTGAAACACATCTAGGCACGCGTACGCAAGTGATTCTACCCACATCGTCACAAGGGTGCCACCGCGCGACGGTTCATGCAATTAAACTGTCAACCTCGTATAATATTGGTTTAGAACGTAGCAGCTTTGCAGTTAGTGTGACAACCGAAGGCATTGAAGGGTTCTAGAAGTTCGAATATCCTTGACAAATAATTGTTCACCTTATCACAACTCTGTTGCAAACTTGCACTGTGCGATAAAACATTTAAATACTGACAGCGCCGATTCTGATCTTGCATGAAAATTATTTCTTGGCGCTCGCTTTTCTACCCAACTTACGAAGTTCTGGTAATTTAAAAAAAAAACAACTTATCACGAGTTGTTTAGCTACGCGAAATTTTTATGTTGGTCTACAGAATGCTAAAATACATTCCTGAGGCGAGAAATCCCCGGTGAAAATTTTAAATTAAAAAGCAGCCGCGGCAAAACTCTACGGAAATGCAATGGAATCGTGGAGTGTTAAGTCTTATACTAATGACGTCCCACACGTTCTCCATAGGGAAAAAATCACACTGACTAGGGTAGCACCTGGATGTCTTGTAGGAACTGTCTGGTGATGTCGGTAGTATGGGGGCCGGCGTTATTTTGATGAAACAGGGCATCTACGCAGATATGGCAACAAAACGGGCCATGGCACAACACTGACGTATCGTCATGCTGACATTGTATTCACTATGCGTACGAGCGGTCAACGGCTGTTGGAAATCATAGTTCACTAAATCGTGCCACAAAGCTGGGGAAACGTATTTTGGATGGCAGCCGGTGATCACGTGGTCTCCATACTGAGACAAAACCGGGACTCGTCGCAGAATACGGCACGATTCCATTCGTCCCGACACGTACGTTTGCATGTGGTGAGGCGAGTGGCAGCCGTTCAAACGGCTGGCGAGAAAAAGCTTCCTGAGCCAAGCTACGATTCATAGTCCGTGTCGATACGGGGAAAACTAAAGCTGCCTGTTCACCACCTCGAATGCCGTACGCTGTGAATTGTGAGGCTTCTACGCCTTGCTGTCGAACCGGGCGATTGAGACATTTGAACGTCAATATACCAGTACCACTATGGCGACTCACATTACCTTCCTCCCACCACTGTCACCATATTATGACGACAGCTGGTGCATACCAAAGTGTTTCTGCTGTGATGCGACGGACGCAGCGACCTAGCAGCCGGTAACCCCAATGATGAAGCCTCTGGTTTATATATCATCATCATCATTGTCAACCATTATCAATCCACTGCTGGACGAAGGTCTCCCCAAGTTTCCACCACAACGGTCTGTCTTGTGCCAGTCTCCTCCATGTCACTCCTGCATACTTTCGAATTTCATCCACCCATCTCCCATGTGGTCGTCTTCTGGGTCTTTTCCTGTCCCTTGGAATCCAATCTAAAATTTCGGCTGTCCATCGATGATCTGTCCTTCTGGCAGTATGTCCAGCCCATTGCCATTTCAGGGATTTAACTCTGATCATGATGTCTTCCACTCTTGTCATTTTTCTGATCCACGAATTCCTCTTCTTATCTCTCCTGGTTACACCAAGTATGCACCTCTCCATGCTGCTTTGAGTTGTCTGCAGCCTTTGTATGTCTCTTTTAGTTAAGGTCCACGTCTCTGCACCATACGTAAGCACTGAAAGGATGCATTGATCAAACACTTTTCTTTTAAGACATAATGGCATATTGCTCTTGAAAATTATGCTGTTTCTTCCAAAAGCTCTCCAGGCAAGTTTTGTACGCCGATTAATTTCTTCATCAATGTGACCCTCACTTGATATCTGCTGTCCAAGATAAACGTACGTGTCTGTTATCTCCAGCTTTTCTCCATCAATCGACAAATCTTCATTTCTTGTAAAAGCATTGAACATCACTTTTGTCTTCTGAAAGTTCATTTTTAATCCTACTTCTTTACTCTTGTCAGCAAGTTCCTGGATCATACTCTGCAGCTCTGATGGGGTAGTTGCAAAAATGACTACGTCATTAGCAAAACGAAGGTGGGTTAGATAATCTCCATTAATCTTTATCCCTTTGTTTTCCCAGCTCAGCGACTGAAAAACACCCTCCAATGTGGCATTAAAGAGCTTCGGAGATATGGTGTCACCTTGTCTCACTCCCTTTCCAATTTTTATGTGTGTTGTATTTTCAAACAGCCGAATCTTTGCACTTGCATTTTCATAGATGTTATTAATAATATTAATGTATGAATCTTCAATACCGCAGGTTTTCAGAGCCATTGTAACTGCTGATGGTTTCACCGAATCAAAGGCTTTTCATAATCGATAAAAGCCATGCACAATGGAAGTTCATATTCCCTCGCTCTTTCAATTAGTTCTCTCAGTACGTGGATAAGATCTATTGTGCTGTAGTCACTCCTGAATCCAGCTTGTTCTCTCGGTTGAGCCATGTCCAGTGTTACCTTCAAGCGGTGTGAAAGAACTTTAGTGAAAACTACTGATAGGAGGCTGATAGGTCTGTAGTTTCCGAGATCCTCAATGTCACCTTTTTTATGTAGCAGGATCATTGTAGCGGTGTTCCAATCCTCAGGAATCTTTCCTTCATTAAGGCATCGAGTGAAAATTTGGGCGAGTACTGTTTCGATTTCTCCACTTGCTTCTTGTATGATGTCTACAGTAATTCCATCTTCTCCTGGAGCTTTTCCCCGCTTCATGTTCTTGATTGCATGTTCAACTTCTGCTGGAAGAACTGGAGGAACTCTGGTACTGGTATCTTTCATGATGTCTGGAGTGCATGTATCATCCCTTTCATATAATTTGGAGTAGAAATCTTTCACTCTTGTCAAAATTTCGCCTCTATTTCTTGTTACAGAACCATCTTCTTTTCTCAGTGCCATAATCTGTTTTCTTCCCTTACTGAGATGTCCCTTTGCTATCTTTAGGCTTTGGTTGTTTTCAATTGCTTTCCTCACTAGTTCACAGTTGAATTTTCTTACTGTCTTGCATAGCTCTATATATTCCACTTTGGAGGTAACATCTTCTTTAGTTGTCCTCATCTCTCTTCTTTTTGCATCAACATTTTTGTTTTTCCTGATAATTTGTTTACATGCAACTTGTTCTTAGACCCAGCTAATTTTGTTGCTGTTTCCATAAGAGCTTTGGTTACTTTTCTGTTAACTTCAGAGATGTCCACTTCTTCCGATGTTAGGCCTTCTAAAGCAGAGAACCTGTTCTTCAGTTCCAACTTGAAGCTATTATGGTGTTTTTTAAGGTTGGTTATGTCAATAGATTTTGTTTGTCTTATGAGCTTGCCACGTTCAAGTTTAGTGTTGAGGTGCATCTTACATCTCACCAATCTATGGTCACTACCTGTGTTGAACTTGTTTAGCACACTGCAGTCTTCTATGACGAATTTTTTGTTACACATAATAAAATCAATTTCACTTGTCGTCCCATTTGGATGTCTCCATGTCCATTTCCTGTGTGGCTTTTTCTTGAAGGAGTTCAAGATGAAAAACCCTTCTGCCTCTGCAAACTCAACGAGAGTATTTCCACGCTGGTTTCTGTTGCCGTGACCGAATTTACATACTGAAGTTTCATTCTGTTGCCGTTGCCCTATTTTTGCATTGAAATCTCCTATAATTATTTTCAAATGCTGCTTACCTTTATTATTTAGATGACAAATTTCCTCATAAAATTCTTCAATTTCTTCTTCAGGATGACTTGTGGTGGGTGCATAAGTTTGAATAATCTGAGCCTGGTATCTTTTCGAGAGTTGGATAACAAGTCGTGCAGCTCTGTCAGAGGAACTTTCAACTTCTACAAATTTATCCTTCAGTTTCTTGTTTATTATAAATCCAACACCACTAGTTCTGCCAGTATCTGTCCCACGATAGTAGAAGAGATGTCCACTTTTCAGTTCGATGAAATCTTCTATTTTTCTCCTTACCTCACTTAGCCCCACGATGTCCCACTTGATCCTTTGTAGTTCCTCTTCCAATTCAAGAAGCCTTGAATCAGAAGATAGGGAGCGTCCATTATACGTAGCCAAGGTCAGCATCAGATGGCAGCCTAGTCCGGTCCTCCGGGGATTCTTAGCACCCTCTGCCTTTATGTCGCACTGGCCGCTGCCTTGGCCAGGTACATTCCAGCTGCCGGAGACTGAGGGCCAAGATTTGAGTTGTGGAATCATTTTGGAGGGTTTGGCCATAACTCACCACGCTGGCCAAGCTGGTTGGTGAGTGTGGGATAGAATTTCCTCTAATCCCGATGGTATAGTTATACCGCTATTGGTGGTCGTCAGAGCCCTTTTAGTGGGAACAGGATGCACCACGAGAAGGCGGGGTTGACATTTGTCAAGGAGAGGCTGTGATGTTACGCATCACCTGACCTTACATCCCGGTTTATATATATATATATACATACTGCAAGAAAGAGAAAAAAGAACACCCAGAAGGAATGTCTGTAGAAATTTCATACTGTATTATATGTTAATTTTAAGGGCAGCAGAAACTGTGATCAAAGTTGGAATGTCATTGGGCGAAATGACATTACTGCGGACGACAACATGCAAATGTACGCAGCGCGTATTTAAGGACTAGGGCAAGCAGAACGAAGTCCTTCGTCTAGTGTGTTGTTCAGTGCTCGTTGAAGAAGCTAACATGCCTGGACGACGCAGGCGCGCAACATTTGCTCAGTTATCGGAGTTAGAGCGAGGCCGTATAGTGGGTTTCCGGGAAGGAAGTTGGTCCTTCCGTAAAATTGCGGACCCAGTGGGACGAGAGGTATTTGCTGTGGAAAGATGGTGGCGTCTGTGGTCAGAGGAGCATTGACACACTCACAGACGTGGTTCCGAGCAACAGAGTTACGGACGCACGAGATGATCGGCGTATCAGGAGGGTGCCGTTGGAAGAGCGGAAGGCTACGGCTTCACAATTTCGATCCTCTATCATACCAAGGATGTCTACCAGAATGATACAGAATTGTTTGTTGGAAGCAGGACTACGGGCACTAGGGCCACTAGCACGGTTACCACCCACTGACATCTGGTCAGTCTAGCACGTTTGCGGTAGTGTCAAGAACGAGTTCATTGGAGGGAAGAATGGCGGTTAGTGGTCTTCAGTGATAAAAGCTGATTCTGCTTGGGAGCAGAGTCTGACTGTCGTGTACGCGTCCAAAGGCGACAAGGTGAGCAACTTCTGCCATCATGCATCCGCGAATGACGCACAGGCCCCACGCGGGGCATCATGGTGTGGGAAGCGATTAGCAATTACTCTCTTAAGAGTCTGGTGTGTGTACGGAGTACACTGAATATCGGTACGTACGTCGGAGACATCATGCAACAGGTCGTCCTGCGATTTTTGAGTGCGATCCCCGATGCGATATTCCACCAGGATAACGCCCGCCCACACTCCGTCCGGGTAACTCGACATGCTATTCAGGCTGTGCATAAATTCCCTTGGCCAGCATGCTCTCCGGACTTGTCTCCAATGGATCATATCGAGGACTGGATCAGACACTCTTCCGCCGACTCCGGCAGGCAGCGACCATCTCTGAATTACGCGTCCAAGTTGAAAGCACATGGAATGGTGTCCCCCAGCGTGATATGCAGCATTTGTACGATCGACTGCATGTCAGATTGGAAGCTTGTGTTGTTGGTGGAGAAGGTACAACACTTTCGTAAAACGGGCTTTCTGCACACTCTAATACACATTAAAAGGGAGAATAAACATTGGATCACTTCACACGTGTGATTACTTTCCTTTCCTAACAAGTTGTTGCTACGACATAAATATCATAGATGCAATTTTTCATTTTCCGGCAGTGTGTGTACACATACTGTATATGTAAACAATTATCAGTCCACTGCTGGATGAAGGCCTCCCCAAGTTTATTCAACTGTCTGTCTTGAGCCATTCTTATTCATACTACTCCGGGATGCTTTCGAATTTCATCCATCTCCCATGTGGTCGTTTTCTGTGTCTTTTTGTGTCCCTCAGAATCTAATATAAAATTTCCATTGTCCATCGGTGATCTGCTCTTCTGGCAACATGTGCAGCTCATTGTCATTTCAGTGCTTTTACTCTGATCATGATATCGTCCACTGTTGTCATTTTCCATATCTAAGAGTTCTTCTTATATTTCCTGGTTACGCCAAGCATGCATTTCTCCAGGCTTCTACACTCATTTCACAAATTCCACTACTTTTTGCTTTTTATGACTACACGCTGTACTTTTGATTGTAATTTCACTTTTCTTACTGGTAATAACATTTTGTAAAAATATTTGAATTCATCATAAAATTTCCTTTAAAATGTTGTATAATATGCATTACGCTGTATAAGTTTACTTCAAACATCAAAAATTGCCTTTCGGTCTACTGGTGCAGGACTCATGTCGTAGAGCATCCACGTTTGCCGGTGAGGCTTGGTGGGCTGGACCACGTCTTTTCAATTTCTCTAACAAATTCACAATGGGGTGAAGGTCCTGTTATGGAGGGGCCCCATTCGAGTGCGTTAAACTCACTTGCATGATCCTATAGTTAATTGGTCATTACTCGAAGTATGCGGTGTGGCGCTGTCCTATTGAAAGGTGGCGTTATGGAGCGGAAAGAGAATCGTTACGAACGGGTGTATTTGTGCACCGAAGATGTTCCCATACCTTATGCCGATAGTCTCGACGGGTACGAGGGGCCCCAAAGAAGCCCATGCAAACTCACTCCAAACTGCTACACTGCCTCCAACTTCCTGCAAGACTCCAACTTAGTTAGCTTTGTCCATCGCTTCGTATGGTTTTTTATTGAAAAACCACACGAAGCAATGGATAGATTTGAAACAGTGATTCGTCAGAACAGATGAAGTCTTTCGCTCCAGTCGCGTTGCGTTTTGCAAACTGCAGCCTAATCTTCCTGTGTCTTGCAGTCAGCAAGGTAAGTCTTTGTGCACAAGCTTGTGCACGCGCCCTCGTGAATTTACGACGTTATATGGTCCGCGGTAGATCCGCGATTCCTTTTAACGATGCGAGACATTCTACTCCCACCACGAGGGTGAACTGTACGTTTACGCTCACATTTCTCCCATTGGTTGGAAGTCTGTCCAGTATTTCATGTAGTCTTCTATTATACATGCGACTATCTGACGTGGAAGTGTCTCACTATGTCCCATTGCCAAAGAAGTTCGCATTATAAACACCTGCCGGAGTTTGAACGAGGAAGGATTGTTGGGGAGACAGAAGCTGGATTTTCATACAGCGAAATTGACACTCGTTAGGGACGAAACTTCAGTACAGCCATGCGAACGTAGTGTCAGCGGACAGATGAGTCTAGGACGCACAGAAATCCGGGAAATCGACCGCAAAATCGCACGACTGTACGGGATGACAGACACAAACTACAGCATGGCAGTGACCGATAGCACAGCGACATCCACGATGTTAGCTCACCTCAGCTCTACGTCGTTTGCTTAACAGAAGACTGGTAGCTAACCGTCAATTGTTAAGTACTTCTTTGATCCTCAACCACAGATACCTCAGCCTGCAATGGGGTCTCGAACACAGACATTGGCCACAAGTCGTGTTTTCTGACGAGTCACGATTCAATTTGATGCACCATGATGGTCTGATACGTGTTCGAAGACATCGTGGTGAACGGCTACTTGCAGCGTCATACCAGCCCAATGCCAGGCGTCATGGGGTTGGGGTGCCATTGAGTTCGATTCGCGATCGCGCCTGATAGGAATTGAGGGAACTCTCAACAGTCAGCGATACATCATGGATGTTTTAGAGACAGAAGTGATACCCTTCCTTTACAGTTGTCGTGGCTGCTATATTCCAGCAGGAAAGTGCTGGGCCACATGTGGCCCGGAATGCATAACACCTCTTCCGTGCACGATAGATAGCTTGTTCTCTAGCTTGCACGTTCGCTGGATATGTTCCCCGATCCAGCATGTCTGGGGCATGGTAGCTATGGGGCTAGCCCATCAAGCGCCTCAGCCAGTCACCACAAATGAACTCAGGTCTCCTTCCTGGCAGGCTATTCTCCAGGACGATATCAAAAACCTTTTCCATTCAATACCACACAGTGTAGAGGCTGCTGTTGTTGCTCAATGTGGCTTCAGACGATACTGAGTCTTGAAGCGAAAACATTTTGCGTAGCTCTAGTAATGTAACAAATTCTCTACTGTAACTTGAAATATCTGTGATATAAATTTCATTTGAATAGCGCAGTTCTTTCTTGGTACTGCATTTTCTTTTATAAGCAATAGTGTACTTTCCAATGCGTGTAGAGACTTGCTCTAATTATAGGCATTGAAAGTTTGTGTCGCACGTGATACTTCTGCTTTGCATATTGCAATCGGGGTGTATATAATAATTTGTCCTTTCAGTTATGTTATATATACACTGAAGAGCAATTGAATTAGAGCCAGCTGGCGTTATGCAAATCTAGGGCTGTGGGCCGCCCTGTAAACGGAAACGACATGACGTATGCAGCGATCCGACAATATAAGGAGTGATGCGACGGGAATCAGTAACAGTCGGGCGCAGTATGGGTAAGACGAATGATCTAAGCGCATTTGATCATGGGCAAATTGTCGGGGCTCGACGAATGGGTCACTGTATCTCGGAAGTTGCGCAGGCACTGCAATTTTTACGAGCCACTGTGTCACGGGTGCACCGTGAGTACATCGAATCCGGTAAAACCATCCCTGCAAGGGCCAACTGCCGTGGACAACAGCGTGTGGATGAGCGGTGTCATCTTCGACTAGCTCGCATTGTAACAGCAGATTGACAGGCCACATTGCAAGAAGTCACTCTGCAATTTAACGCTGGTGCACAAAAACGTGTAAGCAGCCACACCATCTAGAACCATCTCCTCGCTATGGGGTACAGAAGCCATCATTCCGCGAGGGTACTGCTACTGACCGCACATCACAGGGTGCAAAGATTGGCATGGGCGCGGGAACATAGCCACTGGACCCTAGATATGTGGGAAAATGTTGCCCGGACTGATGAGTCGAGATTGACGTTGGCACATGCGGATGGCAGGATACGAGTACGGCGCAAACCGCATGAACCGATGGGTCCTTCTTGCCAGCAGGGTACTCTTCAAGCTGGTGGAGGTGGCATTTTCGTCTGAGGACTGTTTACGTGGACTGAAATGGGACCCCTGCTACGTGTGACATAGTCCCACACAAGTAAACGTTACCGGGATATCCTGGACGACCATTTGCTCCCGTTTGTGCGTCTTCAACATCCCACTGGGGAAGTCATCCTGCAGAAAGACAATGCACCGTGCCATCGCTCTCGAATTGAATCCGAATGTTTGGATGAATACTCCACCGACGTGACCTCGCTTCCTTGGCCAGCTAGGTCACCTGATCTCAATCCCGTCGAGCACATCTCGAATGCCATTGAGAGAGATATTAGAGGCTCTGACCCCCTCCATCAAATCTCCGTGAACTGTGGGAGTTTGTTCAGGGGTCGTGGATCGGTATGGCTTCCGGTGTCTTGTCGAGTCCATGCCGAGACTAATCGCCGCCGTCATCAGGGCGAAAGGTGGTGCTACACGTTACTAGACAGGCATCTCTAATTCGATTGCTCTTCAGTGTATATCATACCTACAAAATTACAAAAGAATGGCGTGGAGTGTGATATCCATATCTGAGAAATTGCTGTTTTTCACTTTCCAGCGCTGAAAGTGCCTGTAGAAAAAGAACCGACGTATTTCGTAACTAATATTTACCAGAAAGCTTTCCTGGAGGAGAAATAGAGATGATGGGATAAAGTACTCAGATAATTTGCCGTGAGAACGAAAGGAATGTTCACTCTTGGTGTTTCGATGGACACCTAACTATTCTGTTGAAATTTTTTGTCCTATAATCCTGGGTAGAAAATTTTATCTCACAATCGATATAGACTGCATTCCAATCGAAGCATTATTGTGTCGAATAAGAAATGGATGGGAAGTGGAAGAAACAAAAACTCTTCCCGGATGTATCTAAAACGAATTTGGAATTTCTCGAACTGCTTTCATACTTTGGTATTTTTCTTAGACGTTTTGAAAATCACTATTCTTCGGCTAATTAAAAGAATAAGAAATGTCATAACTTCATTCACCATAATGGAAGTGTTTTAACTCTTTGAAGCCATCCAGATACAGTGCGGCACGTAAGTGATGAGACTGAAGTTTTTTTTTAAATGGAAAAAGCAGAAAAACTTACGTGGATATATTTTATCCTTCAACCATATACAGTGCTGTTATAATTTTTTAGGTCAGAAAACAATCGCGCGGAAATACGCGCTTTCAAACGTAAACAGATCCGCCGATAAATTTCACGGGAGTCTAGTCCTAATTTTTAGTGACCCGGGTCTAAGCCGACCCCCAACTTTGAAAGCAGGATTTCTTCCAAAAACTTTCGGTTTATACACGAGTGTACACAGATGTATGAGAATACTATGATCACCTATCTAATAATGGGAATAACCACCCTTAGCTCGGATGAAAGCTGCGAGACGGCGTGGCATGGACGCAATGAGGCACTGGAAAATTACCCGAGGCACACGTGCCAATTCAGACTGCAGAACAGCAGAGGTCCCGGAGATGACGTCGTTGTGGGTCGGCACGTCGAAACTGTCTATTCAAGTAGTCCCACAGGTGCTCTATGGGATTGAGGTCTGGCGATTTCACCGGCCAAGAGAACTGAGACATCGCTGTCGTGTTCCTGCAACCAGTCACGCTCCTCCTTTGCGACGTGGCAGAGCGCATTGTTCTGTTGGTAGACACCATCACTAGGCTAAACTTCCAACATGAAGTGATGCATGTGTTCAGCGAGGATGGAAAGGTAGCCATTGGCTTTCAGGGACCCATCCAGTGGTACCAGCGGTCCCAGGTCATACCAGGAAAACATCCCCCCAGACCTGCACACTGTCACCACCGGCCTGTACGTGACCGACTAGAGTATCCAGGTGTTGGTTCTCGTGTGTCTGACGTCGTATCCGCCACCGCACGTCACTTCTGTGGAGTAGAAACCCGGATTCGTCAGAGAAGGCAACATTTTCCCAGTCTTCCACTGTCCAATGACGGTAGTCCGATGCGAACTGCAGGCGTAGTTGACAGTGGACCTGGATTAACATGGGCGCCTTGAAGCAGCGTCGACTCTGAGATCCATGCGTAACAAGGTTTGCTCTACTCTTATCGGGGACATGTACCTGGGTGGACATTTGCGTGGTCAATTGCTGCACAATTGCGCGTCGATTCCCTTTTACCGGTCGATGGAGGCGACGCTCTCATCTGGGGTCGATGGCCTTTGGGGGCTCTACGGTTATGACTTCGGGAGGTACTGGGTGTGCCAGCGGTCCATTCTTGGTGTAGCCTTACTACAGCCCCTCGGAAACATCACACAAAGTCTTTTTCTGATATGCTTCCATCCTTGGCGTGGTAGCCGATGATCATTCCTTTTGGAGCGTCAGTCAAATCAGTACCTCTTCCCATTGTGCTTACGAACACACTATGACTTATCTGCCCTGGTACCGATTATATCTCCGTGTGGTCGACCTTGTCACATGCACTCTGTGACGCCCCAGGGCGCGTACACTGATTCCGGGGGTGGTCATATTAATCTGATACGACCGTTTATACGGTAGTTTCAATTCCTTCTTGTACAGTGAGTTCCTTCTAGTGTGGTTTGCCGGCTGACGTGGAAACCTAAGATTCCCGTCCCAGCACTTCCTCAAGGACGGGGAATATACAGGGTGTTTGAAAACTAATAGAACAAACTTTAAGGGGTGACAGAATACTCCAAAACAAGCACCTTTCGTCATAGAATGCATGGTCGCAAGTAACGCTGTTAGGTGCTGGAGGGCGCTTTCCGTTTCCCCACACATGCAGTCTTTCGCAACGCAAAGACAGGAATGGCACAGCAAATCAAAACAAAGCTTCATTGCAGACAAAATAAAAAACAAAACGCGATATCACAAAATTACATCAAATATGCAAACATTATTAAGTAAATACCGAAATTAATTACATTTACAAAAGCTGCTCAAAAGGGCGACAGCCACTCCTGAAACACGCTTCGCATCGTCGGCGTAAAGATGCCCGTATGTTGTGGAAAATGCTAGGCATTTCCCGGACAGATGCAGCAGCGACTGGGAGTGTCGTACATTACGGACTTAAGATGTCCCCATAAAATAAATCCAGAGGGGACAGATTTGGTGATCGTGGAGGCCAAGCGATGGGTCCACTTCGGCCAATCCTGAAAATGTGGCGTTCAAGTAATCACGCACCTGAGTGCTGAAATGAGCTGGCGCTCCATCATGCTGGAACCACATTTTACGGTTGACGGCTGCTGGTACAGGCTGGATCAATTCAGGCAAGACTCGTTGAATGAAGGAAAATAAGGCACGTCCTCCCATCCTGAAGTTCCGGTAAAAGATATGGGTCTTTGCGTTGCGAAAGACTGCGTGTGTGGGGAAACGGGAAGCATCCTCCAGTGCCTAACCGCCAAACTTTCGACCATGCATTCTATGAAGAAAAGGGCTTGTTTCGGTGTGTTCTGTCACCCCTTAAAGTTTGTTCCATTAGTTTTGAAACACCCTCTATATGACATGCATAACTCAGAGGGGATGCACATGTAAAGACGGCAAGTAGCAGTGAAAGACTTTTGCCGGCGTAGCTTAATTGGGAAAACATTCTACTCTGGATTAGGAGCATGTGGGTTCAAGCGACGCCACCGACAAATTTGTGGTTCACAGGGTAGTGAGAGATGCTGTTAGAGGAGTATGATACATATATTATGAGAGGATTACGATGAATATTGTAGATTTGATCTAAGTGGATTATACGTATTTGCTGAAGGAGATGCTGTCAAACGTATGCGATTACGAAATAGTAGTTTGAAGGCTATTCAGCATGTTGCTACGAGCAACGTAATATTCATGTGCTACTCATTTGAGAAAAAATAAAAGGATATTTAACTTGTAAGAAGCGAATACTGTGCTTCTTTAACCTTGGACCGTTCAGAGTTTAAAGTGTTTCAGATAACGTGTAATTAAAATTTTCAGCTACGGTTTCTACACCAGCGGACGAATTAGAATACAAGGAAACTTCACGAATCATGTTGAACTCCATTCACCGTAGAGTCCTCGAAAGAGGCACAAAATTTGCTTTCCCTGTGAACAAACCAACACCTTCAATATTATCCCGCAAGCGGAGGCAATCATTAAAAAGCTCCCAGAGGGTGAAAGGGACCATGTCAGAGTACAAATTGACAAATGCTTGCAAAAAAACAACTCTGAATTAAGTCTATCATACAATGAAGAAAAACGCCAGTTGAAGTCTATTCGAAACAATGACGAAATTTCCATTCTAGGAGCAGACAAATCGCATCAAACTGTGTCATTGAACAGACTAATATACCAAGAAAAGATGCATTAAGCTATTTTCTCTATTCCGCACATTGTGGTAGAACGGGACCCCACCAAAGCCACATGCTCTGCACTCTCCAGATTAAAAAAAGCTCGTTCTTTCCCGGAAAGTTTCTGTAAAGCTTTCACCCACCCGGCTGCCGTGCGCCTAAAATTTTTGGGCGTCTTAAACTGCATAAGGAGGGGCATCCTATTAGGCCTTTGGTCGCGGGCTATGTTAGTCCGACGTGACCTTGAAAAAGCTCTTGCAAGGTATTTAGCAAATTCTGCTGCGAACTCACCTTATTCTGTTAAGAGTTCCACTGTTGCACTTGAAAGAATTAGTGTTTCAGACACATTCTAAGCCTTTCATTCGTGCCTCCCTTGATGTTGTATCATTGTACCCTAATGTACCTGTCGACGCCACTCATCTCATTATAGAGGCCAAACTAGCTGAGTCCAAAGTACCTACCTCTGAAATTGCCGCTATTATGAACACGCTTCGTTTGGTCAAACAGCGTACATACTTTAAATTTGATAACCGAATTTATAAGCAAGTGGAGGGCTCCCCCATGGTTCTCCACTTTCAGCAGCATTAGCAGAAATTCTGCTTCAACACATTGAGAACAAAGTCCTCAATGAGTTCCCCTGTCACCTAGTTTGTACAATTTGGTACGTCGACGACATCCTTGTGTTTTGGCCTCACACACAGGATGATTTAGTTAAGTTCGCCGACGCGCTCTCACCTGTTTTCCCCACTATCGGGCTAACGATAGAAACTGAATCCAACTACTCATTGCCTTTCTTAGATTTCCAAATTTCTCGTAACCTTAAAACTTGCAACCTGTCTTATTCTGTTTATCGAAAACCTACCGCCAGTAACAGTCTAATTTCTTTTAACTCTTCTCATCCATTACCACACAAGCTATCAGCAAATAACTTCCTAGTCAGAAGAGCATTTACACACTCGTCTGCAGATCCTCTGTTCAAATCTGAGATAGATTGAATATTTGATTTAGACGCTACATATGGATACCCTAGATACATAGTTGACCGAACCTATCGAAGAATTTTTAATGATAGATCCATATGCTTGAGTAAAGACCAAAAAAATCCCAAAACGTTTTTGTTGGTACACTAGAACAGTACCCAGTTATAACTAATGTATTGTCACGCTTTTGCACACAGTATGATATTCGGTTTGGCATTAAATCAAGGAACCTTTTTTCATTTGTCGAAAGAGACCGTGACAGGACAGATGATTTGTATAAATAGGGTGTTTACAATATCCCCTTGATAGACATATCCAATGGTGAACGTGTTAGTAACTACGTAGGCTCTACAAAACGCAGTATTGGCATCCGAGTGCAGGAGCATAAATATGACATTCGTAACAACCGCAGCAATACAGCACTCGCCAGAAACGTAGTTTGTGGTAATATTCAACCGGACTGGAACATCGATTTTTCTGTACACCCCTGCGTCAATATTCTACTAACATATTACAGAGATCCTATATATCGAAGCCTACGGGGACCGTAGGCTTCGATATATAGGATCTCTGTAATATATATATATTCGACCGCTGCTGTAGTCACAATTGCCCATTTGAAATATCCAGAATATGGAGACGTTACACTGTGTAACTATAAACTTGAACATCTATAATTAATTTTTGAACTTTAACAAATACATACCCCGTATATTACACACCCAGCTTAATATGTTCTCTCTTAGGTCTAATTTATTTTGCAACTCAACTGTGTTGCGATGGCAACAGTGCGATACCCTTGCTAAGAAGCTTCACACTTTCATACGTCACTATATTCTGATGTATACTGTATATTAGAGCGAGATGTAAGGTCAGGTGATGCGCAACATACTACAGCCTCACATTGACAAATGTCAATCCCACCTTCTCGTGGTGCATCCTATTCCCACTAAAAGGGCTCTGACGACCGCCAATAGCGGTATAACTACCATCGGGATTAGAGGAAATGCTATCCCACACTGACCAACCCGCTTGGCCAGCGTGGTGAGTTATGACCAAACCCCTCCAAAACTACTCCACAACTTAAATCTTGGCCCTGAGTCTCCGGCAGCTGGAATGTACCTGGACAAGGCAGCGGCCAGTGCGACATAAAGGCAGAGGGTGCTAAGAATCACCGAAGGACCGGACTAGGCTGTCATCTGATGCTGACCTTGGCTACGTATAACGGACGCTCCCTATCTTTTGATTCAAGGCTCCTTGAATTGGAAGAACTACAAAGGATCAAGTGGGACAAAGTCGGGCTAAGTGAGGTAAGGAGAAAAGGAGATGATCTCATTTAACTGAAAACTGGACATATCTTCTATTATCGTGGGACAGATACTGGCGGAACTAGTGGTGTTGGATTTATGATAAGCAAGAAGCTGAAGGATAAAGTGGTAGAAGTTGGAAGTTCCTCTGACAGAGCTGCACGACTTGTTATCCAACTCTCAAGAAAATACCAGGCTCAGATTATTCTAGCTTATGCGCCCACCACAAGTCATCCTGAAGAAGAGATTGAAGAATTTTGAGGAAATTCGTCATCTAAATAATAAAGGCAAGCAGCACTTGATCATTATGGGAGATTTCAATGCAAAAATAGGAAAACAGCAACAGAATGAAACTTCAGTAGGTAATTTCGGTCACGGCAACAGAAAGCAGCGTGGAAATACTCTCGTAAAATTTGCAGAGGCAGAAAGGGTTTTCATCATGAACTCCTTTTTCAAGATAAAGCTGCAAAGGAAATGGGCATAGAGGCATCCCAATGGATTGACAAGTGAAATTGATTTTGTGCATCAAGAAATTTGTCATGGAAGACTGCAGTGTGCTAAACAAGTTCTACACAGGTAGTGACCATAGAATGGTAAGATGTAAGATGCACCTTAATGCTAAACTCGAGCTTGGCAAGCTCATAAAACAAAGTGTATTGGCATGACCAAACTTAAAAAAACATCACAATACGTTCAAATTGGAACTGAAGAACAGATTCTCTGCTCTAGAAGGTCTAACGTCGGAAGAAGTGGACATCTCTGAAGTTAACAGAACTAACCAAGGCTCTTATGGAAACAGCAACAAAAATAACTGGTACTAAGAACAAGTTGCATGCGAACAAATTATCAGGTAAAAACAACATTCTGTTGCAAAAAAGAAGAGATGAGGACAACAAAAGGAGATGTGACTTCTAAAGTGGAATACATAGAGCTATGCAAGACGGTATGAAAAAGTATTACTGAAGATGTAAGGAAATTCAACTGTGAACTAGTGAAGAAAGCAATTGAAAACAACCAAAGCCTGAAGAGAGCAAAGTAACATCTAAATAAGGGAAGAAAACTGATTATGGCTCCGAGAAAAGATGGTTCTGTAACAAGAAATAGAGGTGAAATTTTGACAAGAGTGAAAGATTTCTAATCAAAACTATATGAAAGGGATGATACATGTACTCCAGACATTACGAAAGTACCAGAGTTCTTTCAGTCCTCCCAGCAGAAGTTGCACATGCAATCAAGAACATGAAACGCGGAAAAGCTCCAGAAGAAGATGGAATTTCCATAGACATCATACAACAAGCAAGTGGAGAAATTGAAACAGTACTCGCCCAAGTTTTCACTCGATGCCTTAATGAAGGGAAGATTCCTGAAGATTGGAACAATACTACAATGAACCTACTACATAAAAAAGGTAACATTTGAGGATCTCGGGAACTACAGACCTTATCGGCCTCCTATCAGTGGTTTATAAAATCTTAACAATAAACATATTTCTCACCGCTTGACATGGCTCAACTGAGAGATCAAGCTGGATTCAGGAGTGTGAACAGCACTATAGATCATATCCCCGTACTGAGAGAACTAATCGAAAGAGCGAGGGAATATGAACTTCCATAATGCTGGGCTTTTATTGATTATGAAAAGGCCTTTGATTCGGTGAAACCATCAGAATTTACAATGGTTTTGAAATCCTGCAGTATTGAAGATGCATTCATTAATATTATTAACATCTATGCAAGTGCAAAGATCAGGCTATTTGAGAATACAGCACCCATAAAAATTGGAAAGGAGTGGGACAAGGTGACACTATATCTCCCAAACTCTTTAATGTCACATTGGAAAATGTCTTTCAATCACTGAACTGGGAAAACAAAGGGATAAAGATTAATGGAGATTATCTAACTCACCTTCGTTTTGCTGACGGCGTAGTCATTTTTGCAACTACATCAGAGCTGTAGAGTATGATCCAGGAACTTGCTGACAAGAGTAAAGAAGTGGGATTAAAATGAACTTTCAGAAGATAAAAATGATGTACAATGCTTTTACAAGCAATGGAGATTTATCGATTGATGGTGGAAAGCTGGAGATAACAAATACCTACATTTACCTTAGACAGCAAATATCAAGTAAGGGTCACATTGATGAAGAAATTAATCGGCGTATAAAACTTGCCTGGAGAGCTTTTGGAAGAAACAGTATAATTTTCAAGAGCGATATGCCATTATGTCTTAAAAGAAGTGTTTGATCAGTGCATCCTTCCAGTGCTTAGATATGGTGCAGAGACTTGGACCTTAACTAAAAGAGATATACAAAGACTGCAGACAACTCAAAAAAGCAAGGAGAGATGCATGCTTGGTGTAACCAGGAGATAAGAAGAGGGACTCGTGGATCAGAAAAATGACAAGAGGGGAAGACATGATCAGAGTAAAATCTCTGAAATGGCAATGGGCTGGACATACTGCCAGAAGGACCGACCATCGATGGACAGCTGAAAATTTAGACTGGATTCCAAGGGACAGGAAAAGACCCAGAAGACCACATGGGATATTGGTGGATGAAATTCGAAAGAATGCGGGAGTAACATTGAGGATACTGGCACAAGACAGACTGTTGTGGAAGAAACTTGGATACCTTCGTCCAGCAGTGGATTGATAATGGTTGACAATAATGATGATATTAGAGCACCAAAGCAGCTAATACTCCCCTCCATCTGAAGACGGGTACGATTTTCGCCCCGAAAGTACTTATGGGATTTTAATTTGTAAATGTCAGTTTTTAGCAATAAAACCTTCGTGCAAAGACTGTGTGCTTAATTGTATTGAAAAAGAGTTGAAGTTTAGATCTACGCGAGGGAACTCCAGCTCCTGTGCATGTTTCAGTCGCAACCTGGTGGTGAAGGGAAAAGGTTGCTGGTGCGTGACATGTTTTATGTTGGTGGCAGTATATATTTGATTGGTCCCTGTTGTTTGTTAGTGTTTTTATGCACGCGGGTAGCTAACTGTGCAGTTCAACTTCACTGTCTACTATCCCCTCCGTCCCCCCTCCTAGCGTACCCTAAACTTAACATCCTTGCATAATATTTCTAAAGGGAAGTTTGAGACATCGGGTCATACATCACTTTCCTGAAATCCTCTACACCATAATTTTATTTTAAATTGTTATTTTGAGTTTTCTTCAGCATTATACATTTAGAGAAAGCTCTGAAACCGTTCTTTGTGCGTAAGCTTTGTAGAATTCTCCTTTTTAGTCCGGGACCATAGGGCATGTCGTATGCAACTTCGTGAAGAAAGCAAGGCACCTTTACTTTTTTTTTCCTTTTCGTATTTATGTATGTGTGGGGATATCGAAATGCCTTGGTGCCACTTTCAAAATGGCTGCCATTTGTATGCTGTCATCATTGTCAACCATTATCAATCCACTACTGGACGAAGGTCTCTCAAAGTTTCTTCCACAACGGTCTGTCTTGTGCTAGTATCCTCAATGTTACTCCCGCATTCTTTCGAATTTCATCCACCAATATCCCATGTGGTCTTGTTCTGGGTCTTTTCCTGTCCCTTGGAATCCAGTCAAAAATTTCAGCTGTCCATCGATGGTATGTCTTTCTGGCAAATATGTCCAGCCCATTGGCATTTAAGGGATTTTACACTCATCATGCCTTCTACTCTTGTCATTTTTCTGATCCACGAGTTCCTCTTCTTATATCTCCTGGTTACACCAAGCATGCATCTCTCCATGCTATTTTGAGTTGTCTGTAGTCTTTGTATGTCTCTTTTAGTTAAGGTCCAAGTCTCTGTACCATACCTAAGCAGTGGAAGAATGCACTGATCAAACACTTTTCTTTTAAGACATAATGGCATATTGTTCTTGAAAATTATACTGTTTCTTCCAAAAGCTCTCCAGGCAAGTTTTATTCGCCGTTTAATTTCTTCATCAATGTGATCCTCACTTGATATCTGCTGTCCCAGATAAATTTAGGTATTGGTTTTCTTCAGTTTTACCCCATCAATCAATAAATCTTCATTTTTGTAAACGCATTGTACATCACTTTTGTCTTCTTAAAGTTCATTTTTAATCCCACTTCTTTACTCTTGTCAGCAAGTTCCTGGATCATACTCTGCAGCTCTGATGGGGTAGTTGCAAAAATGACTACGTCATCAGCTAAACGAAGGTGAGTTAGATAATCTCCATCAATCTTTATCCCTTTGTTTTCTCAGTTCAGTGAATGAAAGACATTTTCCAATATGGCATTAAAGAGTTTGAGAGATAGTGTCACCTTGTCGCACTCCCTTTCCAATTTTTATGAGTGCTGTATTCGCAAATAGCCCAATCTTTACACTTGCATTTTCATAGATGTGATTAATAATATTAATGAATGCATCTTCAGTACCGCAGGACTTCAAAGCCTTTGTAACTGCTGATGGTTTCACCGAATCAAAGGCCTTTTCGTAATCGGTAAAAGCCATGCATAATAGAAGTTCATATTCTCTCGTTGTTTCAATTAGTTCTCTCAGTACGTGGATATGATCTATAGTGCTGTTCACACTCCTGAATCCATCTTGATCTCTAGGTTGAGCAGTGTCCAGTGTCACCTTCAAGCGGTGTGAAATAACTTTAGTGAAGATTTTATAAACCACTAATAGGATGCCGATAGGTTTATAGTTCCTGAGAAACTCAATGTCACCTTTTTATTTAGCAGGATCATTGTAGGCATTGTTCCAATCCTCAGGAATCTTCCCTTCATTAAGTCATCGAGTGAAAACTTTGGCGTGTACTGCTTCAATTTCTCCACTTGCTTCTTGCATGATGTCTACGGTAATTCCATCTTCTCCTGGAGCTTTCCCCGCTTCATGTTCTTGATTGCATGTGCAACTTCTGCTGGGAGGACTGGAAGAACTCTGGTACTGGTATCTTTCGTAATGTCTGGAGTACATGTATGATCCCTTTCATACAGTTTTGAGTAGAAATCTTTCACTCTTGTCAAAATATCCCCTCTATTTCTTGTTACAGAACCATCTTTGCTCAGATCCATAATCAGTTTTCTTCCCTCATTGATAATGTCCCTTTGCTCTCTTCAAGCTTTATTTTTTTTTCAGTTTGTTTCGTCACTAGTTCTCAGTTGAATTTCCTTACATCTTCAGTGATACGTTTTCATACCGTCTTGCATAGCTCTATATATTCCACTTTGAAAGTCACATCTGCTTTAGTTGTCCTCATCTCTTTTTTTTGCATCAGAATTTTGTTTTTTCCTGCTAATTTGTTCGTATGCAACTTTTTTTAGTACTAGCCATTTTTGTTGCTGTTTCCATAAGAGGCTTGTTCGTTTTCTGTTAACTTCAGAGATGTCCATTTCTTCAAACGTTAGACCTTCTAGAGCAGAGAATATGTTCCAATTTGAAGGTATGCTTTTTGAGGTTGGTCATGTCAATACACTGTTTGCTGCTTGCCAAGCTCGAGTTTAGCGTTGAGGTGCATCTTGCATCGTACCATTCTATGGTCACTACCTGTGTTGAATTTGTTTAGCAGACTGCAGTCTTCCATGACAAATTTCTTGATACACATAAAATCAATTTCACTTGTCAATCCATTGGGATGCCTCCATGACCATTTCTTCTTCGGCTTTTTCTTGAAAAAAGATTTCATGATAAAAAACTCTTCTGCTTCTGAAATCTCTAAGTATTTCCACGCTGGTTTCTGTTGCCGTGACCGAATTTACCTACTGAAGTTTCGTTCTGTTGCCACTGCTCTATTTTTGCATTGAAATCTCTCATAATCTTAAAGTGCTGCTTGCCTTTATTATTTAGATGACGAATTTACTCATAGAATTCTTCAATCAGTTCTTGAGGATGACTTGTGGTGGGTGCATAAGCTTGAATAATCTAAGCATGGTATCTTCTCGAGAGTTGGATAACAAGTCGTGCAGCTCTGTTAGGGGAACTTTCAACTTCTACAACTTTATCCTTCAGTTTCTTGTTTGTTATAAATCCAACACCACTAGTTCTGCCAGTATCTGTCCCACGATAATATAAGAGATGTCCACTTTTCAGTTAAATGAGATTTTCTCCTTTTCTCCTTACCTCACTTAGCCCGACGATATCCCACTTGATCCTTTGTAGTTCCTATTCCAATTCAAGAAGCCTTGAATCAGAAGATAGGGAGCGTCCATTATACGTAGCCAAGATCAGCATCAGATGGCAGCCTAGTCCGGTCCTCCGGTGATTCTTATCCACCTCTGTCTTCATGTCGCACTGGCCGCTGCCTTGGCCAGGTACATTCCAGCTGCCGGAGACTGAGGGCCAAGATTTAAGTTGTGGATTGATTTTGGAGGGGTTTGCCCATAACTCACCACGCTGGCCAAGCGGGTTGGTGAGTGTGGGATAGCATTTCCTCTAATCCCGGTGGTACATTTATATCGCTATTGGCGGTTGTCAGAGCCCCTTTAGTGGGAACAGGATGCACCACGAGAAGGTGGGGTTGACATTTGTCAAGAAGAGGCTGTAGTATATTGCGCATCACCTGACCTTACATCATCATGCATTTACTCTTAACTCGGTTAATTATCATCCGAATTCAAACATTTTGTCTAAATGGAAGCTTTTGTTTTTTATTACTATTTTCATGTATACCTAACTGTTTTGTTTTCCCGTAAAATCTAAGAAACCAAATATATTAGTGAATTTGTTATTCATATGCAGTTTTACATAGGAGGGCCAGTAATGGTGGTGTGTATTAACTTCTAGAAAGACACGCAAGATGGTAGAATAACACTGCATGGGACAGTCACTGCAGTTTACCAAGAAACGAATGACGCCACAAGTGCCTCCTCCTAGTACTACGTGAACCGACACACGAAACTTCTCACGAATGTTGTTCATAAATCACAACAGTTTCAGTTATTTATGATTCCAAAGAACTTGAAACCCATGATGCCTGCATTGGAATTTGAAATGTCCGAAACATGTCACCACGGTCTCACATTAGCCAAATTATAGTCAGATGGCAGCTCACATGACAGCAGCTACAGTAATAACATGGAAGCAGCCACGTTAGACATATATGCATTGTTGTTACTCCAGTTATCCCAGGCTCCTCCTGAAGAGGTCACAAATGTGACGAACAACGAAATGGACAATACTTACATGATACACCCTAAATTCATATGCATTTGGTCAACGTACAATTCCGGAACCAGATGTACACAGCAAAGAACTAATTTCTGTATCACCCCTCATTGCTGCATCTCCAACAGACTTTGAAACACAGATGACCTTCATGAAGATTTTACAGAATGTGAACTCTATAGAGCAAGGTGATCAAAAAACTGAAGCAACTAGAATTTGCTGAAAAAGACAATCTGAACAAATGGATTCTTCGTCCAGGTGAACTTCATATTATTATTATTATGGCACACATTAGAGCCATTGGCACATATACATTGAAAGAATAGGTATCCCAGAATTGTGGATTGACAGTGATTTGTACAGCTAAGCTACCGTCAAGCAAATCCTGGGAGGAAAACATGATCGTAGAGTAATAAACACACAAAATCGCCCTTTTAGAGCTTTTTACCCTGTACATGGATAGAATTTATGAAGAATACCCTGCTATGAAATCACTTATAAATTTAAAGTTAACAAGTCTTACTAGTGCCTTCAGTGACGATGGTGACATTAAAACAGCACACAATGAACTAATTTGGCAAATGAGAAACTTGCAAAGAAATTTGAAGAATTTGACTCTTTTAAGGAAATTACTAGTCCTAATTTTAAAGTCATAAGGTAGTACAGTATATGAAAATGATAGTCCATGCTAACATTTGTTTGCTCTGTGCGTACAGGCAGTTGGAAACTGCATCTGTGTTCATTGTGCGACTTCACAAAATACTTCTTTGCCCTGGACCTATTGAACTACTCGAGCATGATACCTTGGTATTTGGATGAAATTAAGAAAACTAAGAACTACAGATCCAGAAACGTGGGAACAATTTGAAAAGGGCAACTGGGTTAATAAGTCATAGGTCCCTTTTTGTAGTTTGGGCGCAGATGAAGCTTTAGATCATCAAAATAGTTATACCAACAAGACCTCCCACTATCATAACACTGAATGAAAATGCAAGGGAGCGTTTTTTCCTCCTGTGCTCTTCTGAGCTTACAAGACTTGTTGAAGAATTAAAAAAGAATGAGTGGTTTTAAACCAAGTATAAGAAAGAAACACCATGAGCTGAAAAAGGTGGCATCAGCAAGGCAAAGCAAAATGTATGTGCGCTTGTTGCATCACTTCGTACGGCTAGTAACCCATTCACATACTGTACTCTGTACAAGTGAGCTGGTAAACATGAATACAAAGTGCATAATGCAAGAAAAGATAAAGGAAGATATGAGCAACATGGCAGCAGTCGGGCAAAGGCAGTTTACTAAGGTTACAAACGAACGCATAGTGACTGGTCAAGTCAATCTATGGGACACAGTGAAAAACATTAATCTGCAGACCTATAAACGATATTTGAAGGAAGCTCGTCTAAAAGTCAGACCCCACAGTACAACTGAAACAGGATAAAAACACTATTTTCCAAATACTTATTGTTGCCAGATCACGCACCTAGGTTGATGTACAAGAAATCATAAGCAATTACGAACTTTCAATTATACCGCGGTCAATGTTTGCACCAGATGGTACAATGTTACAAGAGCAAACGTATGGAACTCCTAGAGTCTGTTTGCGAAACCTCAGGACCAAAACATAGCTGCAGATGTCGATTAAATCATGGAAACTGAATGGCCAATTAATAGTGTTGCTATTAAAGATGGTATGGCAGAAGTACAATCTCTTGACAAGCCACCAACAATCAAGACTTGCTCAGACCTTACTAATCTCTTCATCGACCGGATTCACAAGAAGTATGAAATGGACAGTTGACTTTGAAGATTCGCTTAAGAAGTTCACTAGGAAACGACGTCAAGAATCCACTCAACCGACACACTACCGAATAGAACCTGAAACTTTTATCCACTCAATAATTTGGCGTAATCTCTTTCCTCATGGAAAAAAAAACAAGGATGAGTTGTCCAATTTTCTAGCTGAAAGTTTCTTGGAAAATGCAAAAGTAACAAACCGCAACACCTTTGTTGCTTGGCGACAAGTTGCTGAAGGACCACATGAGGATATGACATCACTGAGTAGCTCACATGAAGAAGCTGACAGTAAAATAATACTACATGCAATAGACGCTACAAAAAGCGGAGCAACTCGGTTGGACATACACTCCCCTGGCACAGATGTGTTAGTACTAGCATTAAGCAAATGTCCTTATCTGCCACAAGATACCAACTTCATCACCGTAAGTGGAAGGAGGAAGCGAAGTGTTCCCCTTACAACCATATACAGCAAGTTGGGAATACTCAAAGCAGAAGGTCTTATTGGCTTACACGCAATATCTGGGGCAGACTTAACCGGATCATTCAATAAAAAAGGAAAGTTAACTTTTTGGAAGCCCTTCATTGCCGTTGATGACAGCTTTCTACAAGCTTTGGCAAACCTTGGAAAAACAAGTGAAATATTGGAGGACACAATTCTTCCTATCGAAATATTTATTTGCAAGGTATACATGCCAAACACAAAGGTTACTATTGTCGGAGAACTTAGGTGGTGGCTTTTCACGCAAAAGCAGATAGTAGAAAATCATCCTCCCACACGGCCGTCGCTAAGAGCACACCTTCCAACCATGAAGGTGTGCTCTTAGCGATGGCCGTGAGCACACCTTCAACCATGGAATGAGCACACCTTCAGCCATGGAATGAGCACACCTTCAGCCATGGAATGAGCACACCTTCAGCCATGGAATGAGCACACCTTCAGCCATGGAATGAGCACACCTTCAGCCATGGAATGAGCACACCTTTCAGCCATGGAATGGTACAAATGTGACAAAACACATCCTAACCTACCAGATCAAACTTATTTTGGGTGGAAGCATGAAAACAGTCTAGTACCTGTTGCTTGCTGTACTGGAACTCATTAAGTGCGACTGTGCCAAAACAAAATGTAGTAGTAAGCGGTGTAAGTGTATCACTAATTTACTTCTGTGTACAGAAATGTACAGTTTTGGTGCTGAGGACTTGTGTGAAAATACTGTGGAAACTTGTGAACCAGTTTTTGGCACTGATGATGAAAGTGAGGACAGTGAGATAGACCAAGATGTTCCTCTTGTTTAACCATACTTTTTCTCAAACAAAATATGTATATATTTTTGTTTAAATATTGTTCTTACGGTGTGTATATTTTTTGAATCTAATATAATCCTTATTTTCCGCATACAATACAGGCCTTTAACTTGTATGGTAAACACAAAATTCATACAAACTAGTTCAAAACGAACAGATACAATGGGGTCAAAAATTCAGTAAAAGTTTTGGTTTTTTAGATTTTACGGGAAAATAGTTGGGTATACATAAAAATTAGTAATAAAACAAAATAAAAAACATAAAACAGGCTTCCATGTAAAAAAAAAAAAAAATTGAAATCGGATGTTGAGTAACAGAGTTAAGAGTAAATACATGTTACGGGATACAAATGGCCCCCATTTTGAAACGACGCCAGTTTGAAAGTAGCACCAATGCATTTCGGCATTCCCACGCATATAGAAACAGGGCAAAAATAGGTCCCTTGCTTTCTTAACGGAGGAGGACATGGAACCTAATTTTTGACGCTATGGCCCCGGACTATTTGCACCAAAGCAATGGACAAGCAATGTTAAATTAGGCCTAACCTCCGAACAACGATCACTTTTCCCGGTCCGAGCAGCGACCATTATTCAGAAGTTTCACAGTATATGACAGCTAGACGGCCCGATGTCCGCGTGGTCATCGGCGCGGTCCTCAAATCAGTCGTCCGGGATGAAAAACTGTTAGTTCCCGATAAGGCAGGATTTGCGCTTGTATAATAGCGCTTGTTCTGTACTTCCCTTATAGCCCTTAGTGCTATTCATGGTGTTTGTTTAAACCAGAAATCAAGCAAAAATATATGGCGTGCTATGACTTACTCTAAATTAACTTTCATTTTTAGTTGCTTTATCTATGCAATTGAGTTCATTCTTTTTATTTTAGCGTTTTCAGTCTTAAAGTTATATTTTCTCGCTCGCGGAATGACGTTGGCAACAATTCTAAAGTCAGAGATCGTGAAGTATGCATGTTGACAGATAAGAACTAGAAATATACACTCATCGTCGAAAAAATAGTTGCACCAAAAGGAAGCAACCGACAGGAATGAAACTTGGTGGTTAAGTTTGACATCGTGAGACATGCAAATGATTCAAGTGTCACGCTCGGAAGCGCCTGACGGGCTATATAAGGTTGTCCCGTTGCGCGTGCTTGCCATTCTGACTCGTTGTGTTGGTTGTGTCCTTTGCAAGTGAAATATGCCTCGCAGGAAAGTTCGGAAGCAATTCGAGCAGTTGGAGGAGGCTGCGTCGTCGGGCTCCGGGAAGCGGGATGGTCTTATTGCCGTATTGCGCCCCATACCGGTAGGGAGGATATCACCATAGCACGCGGTTGGTGGCAGTAGATAGAACAAGGCAGCACTCAGCATCGATAGGAAGGATCTGAGAGACCTAGACTAACCACGGAGAGAGGGTCCACGGATGGTCCGACATGAGCGGAGTCACCAAACAGCTATGATTGCGGATATTCAGCGAGTAGTGGTGCTCTCCATGCATCGTCCGATTAGTGCCAGCGCCATTGGCAGACGACTGCACGACGTAGGACCACACGCACGCAGACCGTTAAGACGACTGCCCCTAACTCCATTGCATCGTCGCCAAAGACTGCAATGGTGTCGTGCCAGACTGTCAAGGAGCCACTCAGAATAGCAGCGGGTGATCTTCAGTGACGAGTCTCGCTTTTGTCATGGAGAAGGCTACTAACGAATCCGTGTGTGGAGGTACCGTGGTCACCGCCAAGATGAACGGTTTGTCGTGTATCGTCACACGTCCAGAAGGCCTGGTATGGTGTGGGGTGCCATTGCCTACGATGCCAGATCCCCTTTGGCGTTCATTGCAGGCACTTTGACAGCCCAATGTTACGTTAATGAGGTCCTGTAACCAGTGGCCCTACCTTTTCTGAACGCTCACTCCGGTGCGATTTTCCAAGACAACGCTCGTCCGCATACTGCTGTCTCGAGAGCTTACCTTCAAGGCACTGCCATGGCCAGCTGCATCACCAGACCTATTGCCGATTGAAAATGTGTGGAATGCTATTGGACGTGCTATCTACACTCCACCCCTACCGCACAATCTTCCGGAACTGCGTGAGAAGATTCAAGCTGCATGGGATGACGTATCGCAGGACACCATTAGGAACATGTACAATTCCACGCTGAGACGTCTGGCGTGCTGTGTGAGCAAACATGGCAGCCCGACGCTATGCTGAGACACTTATTGGCGTGTAGCTCAATAGATATTGCCCATATCAGTCTCGATGTGAAATAATTTATTATTCCTGGTGACCTTTACCTTCTTACCGAATTGCATTGCAATATGACACGTCCTTTTGGGTGCAACTATTTTTTTTTGACGATGAGGGTATAATGTTGAAACAGCAGCCAAAGTGTGTGGGGAAGCTGTACTAGCCGCCCCGGTGGCGCAGTGGTCTAAGCGATGGCCTCTGATCATTCGTCCCAAAGGGGTCCGGGTTCGAATCCCGGTGAGGCATGGATGTTGTGTTTGTCTTTCGGCACTGGCTCTCTCCCTTCCCTGGAACCAGTGGCCCTAAATTAGGGACGGGCGACTGCCTATAGCCCATTGAGTTGCTCACGGTGGTCGTTAAACCTCCAATCAAAAAAAAAAAAAAAAGCTGTACTAAGTTAAAGCTGTGTTTACTGGAAGGTTGCTTATTCGAGTTGTGTTACGTATTATTGAGTGTTTGGAGTAATAGTTTTCTGCTTTCAATGTTGAAAAATTAATACTATTGTGATTAGTTCCTCACGTACTTTGGAATGTTCGACCAAAGTGCTCACACGATGATGGGATAAAAAAAAAGGGAAAAAAAAGTAAGTTTTTCTGAAACTTTGAGTGACTGTTTCACTTCGAGAAACAGCGTAAATAAGAAAAGGTATTCTCAAAATTTTTAGTGTTCTCGAGGATAAAAATAGTAAAGAACGCTACAGTGCATATTATATTCCAGCAACGAAATGAACCGAGGAGGGCCTTGAGGTCAACTTTCGTGACTGCCACAGAAAAGTCTCAGAATCTATCCCTGTCAAGTATGAATGCTTGAACAACTAAATATCCACCGTGGGTCGAATGCATGATTTTCACTAAATATCCCCCGTGGGTCGGATGGGCACGTTGAGCCGTCGGACCTCGACGCCCTTATTTATAACCAGACAGCGAGGGCTGCCCAGTTATAAATAAGGGCGTCGTTATCACCCTTTCTACCTCACTTCCGTATGAGTTTCCTATTGAGCATTCTAGCCCAAATCGAAAGTATGAATTGCATTCTAGCCCAGTTCCGACTTCTAAGGATTGTTTAAGACCTGGGCTCAGATACTCCCTAAAATTATCTTCATAAAGCTAATTCCGGCACAGAAATGTTGTACTAAAACCTTACCATTCAGCTAACTTCTCAAGAACGTAAAGGTCACACACGTTTCTGAGGGGTTGGGTAACTCCAAACCTGGACCCTTAAGAACAGGGTAAAGGTCTCCTGGTCTGACCAATCACATTTTCAGTTAATTCACGCCGCTGGGCGGGTCAAAATATGGTGTTAACAGCAGGAATTGATAACCGCAGACGCCTAACATTAACCGTTCAAGATGGTGGTCATGGCGAGCACTGGGTTTCTTTATGCCTCTGGAGCAGCACTTGAATGCCACGAGGTACACTGCTGTCTGTCGAAAATGCAGGACCACGAAGGACCTTAGATTTGTAGGGTACATTACTTATGAAACAAGACGTAAGTGATCAAAAAGTACAAATCTATAAACGATGAACACGCAACCACGAAGAAACCACGTGACAAATACTATGCGCTGCCCTTCATCACGCCAGTTTGTCTTGTTGGAATATTGCAGCTACTTTCGTCTGTCACGGGAAGTCTAGGCAAATGACTGCAAGAGACAAAACCTCTCTGAAGCAAACTGCGTCAGACAGAGCTTGCATACAACCCCCAATGTGGTACAGATTCCCACTGTTGTGCTAACCCTCGGGGCGTGGCTGTTCGGTCTGTCAACACCACAGTGGAGATGACGATCTTCCTGTGCGTTCCTCCGTCCGTCGCTGGGTTCCAGAGCCCTCACGTCGGTGGCTCAGAACTTCTTCCCCACCAAAACCATATTCGCATCACTGTTCTCGCGTTTCGCCCAACACGAGCGGCGATGTCGCTTACGGCAGTCCAACTCACTGGCCTCGCTCAAAGTCCGTTAGCTGTACGTATGGATCTCGTTGCAGCGGCGAGTTATACTCGGTTATTACCACTACCTTTCTGCCATAGCTCCCGCGAATTTATTATGGCAACTAGCTCTGTGCGTTCACACATGTTATACACGTTTTTGTTTTGCTGGAAAACAGCAATGTATCATAACATCTCTGCGGACCAGGCACCCCGTGCATGGTGTTAGCTGATGGACAGGGATACTTTCAGTAGGATAATGCACCATACCACACGGCTCGGATTGTCAGTGGTTTCAAGAGCACGACAGTGACTTCAATGTGACAAAGTGGTCTCAATTCCCAGGCCGTAACCCAATAGAACACTTGTGGGATTAAATTAAGAGCCATTTGTAATAGTGTCCTCTAGGTAACATTCGGCACTTGCCCAACGCCATCTCATCCACTTGGCTGAACATAGACTGCAACATCATGAAGGACTGCTGGTATTATCTTGAAATTTATAGGATATGTACAACAGGTTGGAACATGCAAATGATTAAAATGTCAGTAAAAATGCGGTTTCGGAGTAGCACCCTGCTAACTGTTCGGTCTTGAGTATAAAGAGCTGGCTCAAGCGAGATGTTGCAATCAGTGAAGAGCCGACATTGAGACGCAAAGGTGTTTCTTGTGTCTCACTATGTCCCGTTGCCAAAGAAGGTCGCATTATGAATACCTGATGGACTTTGACCGAGGAAGGATTGTAGGGATGAGAGAAACTGAATTTTCCTACCGCGAAATTGCAACTCGTACGAGATGAAACACCAGTGCAGTCATGCTAACCTGGCGCTAGTGGACAGATGAGGCTAGGACGCACAATAATCCAGGAAATGGACCGCAAAATCGCACGACTGCACGAGATGAGACACTACTACCGCATGGCGACACCTACGATGTTACCGCAGCACTGTCACAAGCCAGGCGTTGTCCTCAAGCACAGTTCGACGTCGTCTGTTTGACAGAAGACTGGTCCCTAGCAACTGCATTCCTTTGATCCTCAAACATAGACGCCTCAGTCAGCAATGGGGTCTTGAACACAGACATTGGCAGGCTAATTGGCAGCAGTTCGTGTTTTCTAACAAGTCAGGATTCAACTGGATGCACCATCATAGTCACATACCTATGCTAAGACATCTTGGTGAGCGGTCCCTTGCAACGTGCATTTTTCAGAGTCACACCGACCCAACGCCAAGTGTCGTGGTTTGGGGCGACACTAGGGTTCAATTCGCGATCTCGCCTGCTACGAATTGGGATATCCCTTAACAGCCAGCGATACATCAGGGATATTTTAGATTTAGGATTTTAGTTCAGGCGCTATACTCAAGAAAGGCAATGCTGGTTTACATTGGGTCCGGAATATCAAAGACTTCTTCCATGCATGGAAGATATCGCTTCTTCCCTGGACTGCACGCTCGCCGGATATGTCCCCGATTGAACATGTCTGGGACATTGTATCTAAGCGACTGGCCCGTCAAGCGTCTCCGCCAATCACCACAAATGACCTCTAGTCATGCATAGAAGCAGCCTGGCAGGCTGTTCTCCAGGACGATATCAAAAACCTCTTCTATTCAATGTCACACCGTGTAGCTGCCGTTATTGTTGCTCAAGGTCGCTTCACATGATACTTAGTTTTGAAGCGAAAAACTCTTGTGTGGCTCTACAAACCCACTGAGTGGCCACTTAATTATGACCACCCCCTCAGTACTTCGTTGGGCCACCTTTTGCCTTTGATACTGCGTCCATTATTCGTGGCATGGACTCCACGAGATGTTGATAGGTGGTTTGTGGAATCTGAGACCATGCTTGATGAATAGCACTTTCCAGGAGTGTGAGATTGCAGGGTTGTGGATCCAGCTGTCTGATGGCTCGTTCAACTTCATCCCACAAATTCTCAATGGGGATTATGGGGGCCACCTAAGCAAAGTAAACTCACCGGCATGTTCCTGAAACCAATCCTGTACAATATGAGCACTATGGCAGGACGCATTATCTTGTTGAAAGTCATTGGGATAAACCATCCACATGACAGGATGCACTTGGTCTGCAACCTTTTGTCTTTAATACTGCGTCGATTCTTCGTGGTATGGACTCCACGAGATGTTGATAGGTGGTTTGTGGAATCTGAGACCATGCTTGATAAATAGCACTTTCCAGGATTGTGAGATTTCAGAGGTATCCAGCTGTCTGATGGCTTGTTCAACTTCATCCCATAAATTCTCAATGGGGTTGATATCTGGAGATTGTGGGGGCCACCTAAGAAACGTAAACTCGCCGACATGGTTCTGAAACCAATCCTGTACAATACGAGCACTATGGCAGGACGCATTATCTTGTTGAAAGTAGCCATCGGCATTGGGATAAACCATCCACATGACAGGATGCACTTGGTCCGCAGCGATGTTTAGATGTGTGCCAGTCAGACGTTGATCAACAGGAGTTAAAGGGCCGAAAGCATGCCAGGAAAACATTCCCCAAACCATAATGTTGCATCCACTAGCTTGAAGGGTTGTAGCAATGCATTTGGGGTCCATGCTTTCGTGCTGTTACCGCCAAATTCTCACTCTGCCGTCGGCATGGTGCAACTGAAAACGTGATTCATCGGACCACATAATTTGTTTCCAATTATTGACTGTCTAATCCTTGTGCTCCTGTGCGAACTGGAGACGTTTTCTCTTGTTAACTGCAGACAGCAAAGGTGTTCGAACAGGCCTTCGGCTGCCATATCCCATCCGATGCAGTGTACGGCGAACAGTGCGTGCAGAGATCACTTGAGCGGATCCTTGATTAAGATGGTGTGTAATTTGCTGCACTGTTACCCTCCTGTTGTCTTTTTTGTTACCAGTCTGGACACTCTCCGTTCCGCTCAAGCAATCACTAGTTGATGACGACCACACGTTGTACGTACAGACCCAGTTTTCTGGTTGATAGTCCAGTCTTTAAACACTTTAACAACAGCTGCTCTGGAACATTTCACGAATGCGGAGGTTTCGGTCATACTCGCTCTATGGCTCCGAGCTCCTACAATCTCCCACGTTGAAAGTCCGTCAAAACGCAAAAATCACTGCTACTACTGTCGCAAGTACTAAGCTTTCCCTTTTTATACTAGCCTCGCCCTCTGGCGGCAACAGCGTGCAGCCATAGCTCATTTGCTTAAAACTGTCAGATGTTCATAATAAAGTGGCCATTGAGTGTATAATCAGTTATCTCCCGCAACATGAGGAATCTGTGATATAAATTTAATTTGAATAGCGTGATTCTGTTGCAGTAATTTTCACAAACAGTAGTGCACCTCTATAGTATCAACACCTTGTTGAATCCATGCCACATCTAATCGACGCTCCTCTATAATGTTTTAAGTATTCTTGGTGCATGTGTATAGCTGTGATGAATTGAGGATTTTTAACTAGCTGCTCTCCCTTCAAAGAAATAGTGTGCACGTTTTCGTTTTTCTCCTCATGCAACAGTTCGAAATGTTTGCACGCCAAGTGCTGTACGAAATTCAATTTAGCGGTGCGGAAATACAAGGTACGACCCTGCAGGATTTCATACACCGGAAAATCCTAATACTATATCTTCCAACATAAAAAGAGATGTTTTCAATCGGTATATACATGTTATAGTAAAAAACAGGTAAATGGGTGTCTCAAAGTGACATGTAATCATGTTATTTCTTAAATTTAAGTAAATCTTAGGAAAAAATAACTGAGAACAGTTAGGCATAAGATGATGGTAAATAAGTTTAACAAAACTAGGATTTGGATTAAGCGGGAAGAGTAATTAATTAATATTTACTTTTCCCCAGTAAAGATACAACAATATCAGGATTTAGTCGTACAATAATATCTAGTTTAACAAAACTATGGTTTAAAGATAAGATTTAATTATGTGTCGGTCTTCGTAATATTTATTCGTATCATCTTCCTCACATAAGCTCTTTTAAACACAATTAGTTGCTTTTAATTGTATTGACTCCTCTCTTTAATATTACTAACTGAATATCTCACCGAAAATGGATCACCAAGAGTTATTACCGAAAGGGAGATTAACGCTAAATTACCGCTCTTTTCCTCGATCTGCTTGAGGTTCCTTTGTAAGCACTTTCAGCGGTAGCACAATCCTCTATTAAAAGGCAAATTTTCGCTTTGATCTTTATAATTCTAGGTTTTAACAGAGAGAAGTGAATTCTCATGCTTCTGCCGGTTGTAATATTTTGTGAAATCCTCTAACAACAATGAAACAACGAGAATAAATTGTGTTCTCTAAAACAAGGGTTAGAAAGGAGCCTTTTGAGGAAAGGAAGTCACATTTGTCAGCAAGATTAATGACATACAATGAGCTCTATAAATATTTAATGATGACTAAAAGCAGTAAAGTCACTGAAACATGCAGATATATTCATTTCCCTTCTGTTTTCAGCATTGCATTAAAAGTACAGAAATAACTTTGGAAAAGTCACTGAAAGAATTTAGTTCCTGCCGAAAAGTATTAGATGAGTGAAAATCCTCTGTTTTCGTACATGTACCAAAGTGATAGAATGCAATTTCGTTCTAATTTGAACCTCGGTCACTATGACCATGTGCTATAGTGAAAATACACTTGTATCAAATAATATTAAATAATATGGCACGTGATGTATAAAAAAATAATTAGTGGAAGAACAAAAGAAAAATGTATGCACAAACAGTACAATTTGCGTTGTTAAAGTATATGTTCATTAAATATTACCCAGCTCAGATCCTTGAACTCTGCCAAGTGCAGAGGTGATATAAGAGCCTGACAAAAAAAAAAAAAAAAAATACACAAGATTTACCTACCAATACCTTGGATTCACTGAACACACATAAACAAGTAATAAAGGTGACTCAAAATTTTTAGGTGAAAAACTGACTATCAGTTACATTTATTGTTGATCAGGCCTCTCGCCTGATCAGAATTGTGTTGAGAATTTTACAGATTTTTTTTTTTTTGGCTTTATTTTAACAAATCACCCACGAATGCCAAAAATGAGTTTTTGAGTCCAATTTCAATTTTGTTGGCTGTATATTTCAGATTGATTATACAATTTTCTGATTTGCCTGGTATTCAAAATTTTAACATTTCAATTTGTAAATGTTCATTTATTATTCAAAATTCAGCGTGATTCAATTATCATTTGTTTAGAAAAATAATTGTGATCAACACTTGATATTTCCCTTTTTAGGTATTTTCACGAAACATCATGCACAATACAAAAGAATAATACTTTGGACAAAAATAAAATGAAGTTTTTTTTCTTATACACTGCTGGACAATTGTTAAGGACGGATCATAAACGGCTATATAGCGCATAAAAAAGCAAGTGTGGTTGGATGCCAAGTGAAATAAAATAATGCCAGGACATTACAAGAAAGACAATTTATTGTGCTCTGAAATCCAGAAGGCTTTGGAACGTGTTCAAGGGACAAACAGGCCATTTTGTGCAGAATACGTAAACGTAAAAAATGCAATTACCGTCCGCAGGCGTTCCGGCGTAAGATGTCAATACGGGATATGGCCACCATGGAGGGCGATGCAAGATTCCACACGTCGTGTCATGCTTTGCACAACATTATCAAGCAGCTGTTGGGGTAATTTATCCCATTTCCTCTGTCAGTGCACTGATGAGGGTGTCCTTGTTTATTGGAGGGCATTGGCGACCAGCAAGACTCCTCCCCAAAGCATCCCACACATTTTCAATGAGATTCAGATCTGGAGAACGTGCTGGCCATACGAGGCGTTGAATATCCTCGCTCTCAAGATACTCCTGGACAGCGACTGTTCGATGACATGTTGCGTTGTCGTCCATGAAAATGAATCTATCACCGACAGCACCACGGAACATGCGAACATGAGGTAGCAGAACATCATTAATGTATCGTTGGCCAGTCATAGTCCCAGTTGGAAGCACATGGAGGGACGTACGGCCATTGATCATGATGCCAGCCCATACCATGACATCACTACATGTCGGATATCGGTCCCTTTCCTGTATGTTTGCTGGACAATATGCAGTACTACTATCACGCCAGATCAGTTGTCGCCGACAAGCAGACGATAGACTGTATCTACTCTCATCTGAGAAGAGGACAGCAGACCAGTCGTTATCAGTCCAACTGCGATGCTGATGGAACCATTGCAAACGGGCGGTACGGTGACGTCTGGACAATGGGATGCACACAACAGGACGGCGGGCGTATAGTCCTCCTTCATGCAAACTTCTGGCGACAGTTTTTCAGGAGATCCACTTGCCAGTAGCAGCCATAAACTGATTTGCTACCTCACTAGCTGTGCTGCGCCAGTGTCTTTTTGTTGATACCACTATGTACCGATCTTCTGCTGGTGTCGTACTGCGAAAACGACCTCCCCCGTGACGTTTGCTACACTGTCCATTTGTTTGAAATGATTTCCAAAGCCTTGAAACAACACTGTGGCTGACGTCGAACTCCCTAGCAACATCTGTTATTTTTCGCCCTTTTTTAATCTTGCCAATAATACGGCCACGCGTAAAATCATCTAGGTGATGTCGGGAAGACATTCTGAAAATTGCAAGTTCGTCAATTGATTCTTTCCCTTTCAACTTTGCGTTTGAACAACAACGGTCAATACGCGTCAAATCCTTTATCTCTTATCAGTGCTATGACGTCACGAACAAGTTCGGCAATCCAAAATTTGCATGCGCACAACACGTCTTACTGCATCCCGCACTTATGCTAATTTCCACATTTTCCTGCCTTCCATTTTATGGTTGCTATCGTTGCTATTGTCATCCGTCTTTAGCAATTGTCCGGCAGTGTATTATTTGTATCACTTCAAATAACATGTTCCTTTTTTTTTCTTCTCTCCCACCTTTTTGATTCCTTTAATTAATTATGCACGAGTTCACTTTACGATTCCAACGTTCAAAATTTACTATATGTATATAAATATAAAATTTAGTTTTTTTTAAAATGAAGTCAATAATTTAGTTTACACATGTTCTAGTTTTACACATACTAAAAGTAATTTTTAAGCCATTTACATATGTTCAAATTCTTTCTAGCTCTCGTTCCAAAGACACATACATATACAGTACACGTGCAAACACTATAAATACACAATCTCCACTGAAATCCCCAAACGAATGTTTAAGAAAGTGGAAAAAAAAATGCTTTTCATGTCGCTCAGTTTGCCTCTAAAAATGAAATTCAGGAAAAAATTAATAAGGAAAAATGTAACGAATCCTTCTTGGAGACGTGGATGTGTAATTTTTTCGCATAGTGGAACCAAAGACTGGGCCCTAATCTTCGACACCACTAATAGAAAAAAACATCAACACATCAAAATCTGTTTTTATTTACTTAGTGATTTATTTCAAACTATTTTCGATGTTACACGCAGTTAAGAACAAACACTCAAGTCCTTGATAAAACAGAAATAACCCAAACGAAAATCACATAATACAGGGTGTCCAAGAATGTTTGGTCCCATTACAAAATTATGTACAAAAAAAACTGAGCATTGTCTGTTTTTCTGTGTCACGTATTACTAACACGGTTTCTGTATTTTTGTTTTGCAGAATTGTTATTCCCAGAATCCGATAGATGGCGCTAGGTGTGGCCTGATGAGGAACGTATGAGAAATGCACAATCAGTAGTCATGTTATCCGTTCAGCAGAAGGCGATGTGTGTGTGTGTGTGTGTGTGTGTGTGTGTGTGTTATGGCTTGCGGAATTAAAGTCTCATTAAAGTTAAAAGACGGTACCGTTTAGAGTATGGTTGTAATCCTCCGTCAACGAATTCAGCAAAGCGGTGGATGAAACAGTTTAAAGAAACTGGCAATATGGAACATCGTGGAGGAGCCGATAGGCCTAGCGTCAGCGGTGAGACCAAGTTAATGAAAGTTTCCGACGAAGCCTCAGGAAATCCGTTCGTAAAGCAAGCAGAGAACTGTGCATTCTGAAACCGACAGTTCACAATATCTTGCACAAGAAATTAAAGTTTCACGCTTATAAAATTCAAATAGTGCAAAAGATGCATGTAAATGATCACACTCTGCTATACGATTTTGCTGTGGATATGCTGAATCGAGTGGAAAACGACGAAAACTTTCTAAGTCCTGTAATGTTTACTGATGAATCCACATTTCATGTATCAGGTATTGTGAATCGTCACAACTGTAGAATATGGGGCAGTAAACCGCTTCATGCTGCTATTGAACTGGAACGTGATTGTCCAAAAGTTAATGTGTGGTGCGCCCTATTAAAAAGAGAAGTGATTGGCCCTTTCTTCTGCGAAAAAACCATAAATGGTGACATTTACTTGGATATGCGAGAAAATTTCGCTATACCCCAGATCAAAAGATATGACAACGTCGTTTTCCAACAAGACTCCTCCGCATTGGTCAATGTGTGTACGTAAGTGCCTAAATGAGCATTTCCCCAACAGATGGATTGGGCGTGGTGGTCCCATTCCGTGGCCTCCTCGCTCTCCAGAACTAACTCCATTGGATTATTCATGTGGGGTTATGTGAAGGATTGTGTCTATCGGACGCCTTGTACTGATTTGCAGGAACTGAAGCAGTGTATCACAGCTGCTATTAATTCCATAACTCCTTAGATGCTTGCCAATACATGGCATGAAATCGAGTATTGCTTGGACCTAATACGAGCAACCAAGGGATCTCACATCAAAATTTGTTAACTTGTGTAGTTACATTATAAGTTAGTACAGTCAGTTTCTGTCTATCTGTTTAATGTTTGTTTTATATAATTTTGTTATTTGTCCAATAATTCTCGGATACCATGTATATTAATGAAAAACACACATAAAAACATACGTGAAGACAGGAATTCCTCGACAAGGATCGAACCCGTGTGTTACCTAAATAGCTCCAGCGTGACCTGCTGTATCCGACTAAGCTACACCGATTGAATATATCGCTGCAGATTTGTCACCTTGACACGTCTGCTTCACCTGTAGTACGTCACATCATCTGACTCTTAATCTTATTTTTTAATATTTTTTTGATGCGAAGAAGGAACCTTTCGTTAATTCCACACGATCTGTGGAACAAACATCATACGCTTTTCGAAGAACTCAACGGCCAGTAGTTCCATTTTTACGTTCGGGTGCCAATGTGAAAACAGCAATTTGTCTGTGACGTCGAGGGAACACCAGTCGCTTTGCTCCGGAGTGAGCTACTCTAACCGATAAGCTACACCAAACGTAATGTATCGTTGCAGATTTGTTGTCTCGACAGGTGCTTCACCTCTGTAGTACGTCACATATCTTCACAGTCGTATCAGAATATGCCCACCTACCTAATAATGGGAATAACCACCCTTGGCCCGGATGTCAGCGACGAGACGGCGTGGTATGGACGCAATGAGGTCCTGGAAGGTTGCTAGAGGCACACGTGCCCATTCGGACTGCTGTAGAGCACTGATCTCCCGGAGATGACGTGTTGTGGGTCGACACGCCGAACCTGTCGATCCAAATAGTCCCACATGTGCTCTATGGGATTGAGGTCGGGCGATTTCGCCGATCAAGGGAGAACGGAGACATCGCCGTCGTGTTCCTGAAACCAGTCACGCACCACTTTAGCGACGTCGCACGGCGCATTGTCCTGCTAGTAGACACCATCACCACCAGGGTAAACGTCCAAGTGAAGGGATGCATGTGATCAGCGAGGATGGATAGGTAGCCATTGGCGTTCAGGGACCCATCCAGCGGTCCCAGGTCAGACCAGGAAAACATTCAGCCATGCACTATGCCACCGCTCGGCAGTACTTGATCGACAAGCGTGTCCGGGTGTTGCTTCTCGTGTCTGATGCCGTATCTTCCAACTTCTGTTGTGTAGAAACCTTGATTCGTCGGATAAGTCAATGGTTTTTTCACTGTCCAATGATGATAGTTCCATGCCAAATGCAGGGGACGTTGTCGATGGACGTAGCTTAACATGGGCTCCTTGACGCAGCGTCTACTCCAGAGACCCATGCGTAACAGGATTCGCCCTGTTATCGGGGACACTTACCTGGGTGCCCCAGTGTTAATTTCCGTGGGCAATTACTGTACTGTTGCCAGTCGATTGCTTTTTACCAGAATAGGGAGGCGGCGTTCTCCTCTGGGGTAGATGGCCCTTGGGGGCTCCACACGTATGACGTCAGGAGGTACTCGGTGTTCCAGCGGTCCGTTGGTACAACCCTTACTACAGCACCTCGCAAACATTCCGCAAAGTCTGCTGTTTCTGGGATGCTTCCACCCTTGGCGCGGTAGTCGATGATCATTCCTTTTTGAACGTCCGTCAAATCACTATTTCTGCCCATTGTACTAATGTCATGGCTCATCTGTCCCGGCCGGCCGCTTATATCTCAGTGCTGGCGACCTTGTCACATACATTCTGTGACGCGCCTGGGCTGGGACTGTGATTCCGGGGTGGTCGTATTCGGATTACGACCTTGCATAGTGCAGTATAGCAGGGAACCACGGAAAAATCCTAATGTTTCCCTGACACCTAAAGAAAGAAAAATGTAAAGTAATTAAATATTTTTCAACTTATATACGTATAATCGCAATGCAATATATGCTGAAGAGCAATTGAATTAGAGCCAGCTGGCGTTAGGCAAATGTGGCGCTGTTGGCGGCCCTGTAAACGGAAACGACATGACGTATGCAGCGATCCGACAATATAAGGAGTGATGTGACGGGAATCAGTCAGAGTCGGACGCAGTATGGGTAAGACGAAGGATCTAAGCTCATTTGATCTAAGCTCATTTGATCGTGGGCAAATTGTCGGGGCCCGATGAATGGGTCACTCCATCTCTGAAGTCGTGCAGGCACTGGGATTTTCACGAGCCACTGTGTCACGGGTGCACCGTGAGTACATCGAATCCGGTAAAACCATCCCTGCAAGGGCCAACTGCCGTGGACAACAGCGTGTGGATGAGCTGGGTCATCGTCGACTAGCTCGCATTGTAACAGCAGATTGACAGGCCACATTGCAAGAAGTCACTCCGCAATTTAACGCTGGTGCACAAAACCATGTAAGCAGCCACACCATCTAGAACCACCTCCTCGCTATGGGGTACAGAAGCCATCATTCCGCGAGGGTACCGCTGCTGACCGCACATCACAGGGTGCAAAGATTATCAAGGGTACGGGAACATCGCCACTCGACCCTAGACATGCATGCGGAAAAATGTTGCCTGGACTGATGAGTCGAGATTCGCGTTGGTACATGCAGATGGCAGGATATGAGTACGGCGCAAACCACATGAAGTTATGTATCCTTCTTGCCAGCAGGGTACTCAAGCTGGTGGGGTGGTATTCTCGTCTGAAGACTGCTTACGTGGACTGAAATGGGATCTCTGGTACGTGTGACATCGTATCTCACAGGTCAACGTTACCGGGATATCCTGGACGACCATTTGCTTCCGTTTGAGCATCTTCAACATCCCACTGGGGACCTCATCCTGCAACAAGACAATGCAGCTCCCGAATTGTATCCGAATGGTTGGATGAACACTCCACTGACGTGACCTCGCTTCCTTGGCCAGCTAGGTCACCTGACCTCAATCCCATCGAGCACATCTGGGATGCCATCGAGAGAGATGTTCGAGGCTCTGACCTACCTCCATCAAATCTTCGTGAACTGTGGGAGCTTGTTCAGGGGTCGTGGATCCGTATGACGTGTCGAGTCCATGCCGAGACGTATCGCCGCAGTCATCAGGGCAAAAGATGGTGCTAGAGGTTACTAGACAGGTATCTCTAAGTCAATTGCTCTTCAGTGTAATTGAAATGAATGTAATCTAACTACCCTGCGTGACAGAGAAAATGCCACACCATGAAGGAATGCTCGAAAACAGACCAAACTGCAAACACAGATAGCCAAGTAGGTCTTGAACAAATGATTTAATTTTCACATACAGACTAGGCTCCGGAGGCCGAATATGCAGGATGATCAATGAGTGTGGCCCTCATTTTGTTCGCTAGAGCGTTGAATCCGACGAGGCAATGAGAGTCCGAATAGAGTCCTGTAGTATCGTGAACCACGAGGTGTTGATCCGAATTCACAGTTCATCTTCATTTTGCGGGAGTGGGAGGATACTCAACCGACGTCCAATCATGTCCCACAGATGCTCGATGGGCGAGAGGTCGGAGGATCGTGCTGGCATAGGAAGCATCAGCACACCGTGTAAAGCATACAGGCTGATCCGAGCGGTATGCGGCCGGGCGTTATTCTGTTCAAAATGGTGTTTGGGATACCCTGCAGATACGGTAGTGCCACGGGCCGCAGCACCTCTTCAACATAGTGGCGTACCGTCAATGTGCCCATAACGCGTACCAACAGTGAGCGGCTGTTTGCACTGATAGCACCCCACACCATGATTCCTCGTTGCCGGGCCATGCGGCGCTCCACAATGGCGGAGGAATCCGCCCGTTGGCCACGTCCCCTCCAGACTCACACGGCGATCATCGGTGGTGAAACAGACCGCGGTTCGTCGCTGAACACTACACTGTTCCATTCGGCAGCTCTGGAGCAACACCACGATGAGCGGTGACGACGATGGCTCGCTGTTAAAGGTAACCTTCGCAAAGAACTGCTGAACTGCAAACCAGACTCAGCCAATCGGCGCGACACTGTCCGCGTCGACATCGGAGCATCCAAGCCTCCCGTGAACTCCGCGGAAATGTTGCCCGTTCTGGCCTGGGGGTCCACTACGGTACGACGTCGGAAACGACGATCGGTGCGCTCGGACGTCCTTCTCCGTGCTCCGGCCCCCCTACGACGTTGCACAGATCCTTCCTAGGACTACCTTTTCCAAATGCGACTGACAGTTGTGACATCACGTTGAGTTTCTTCCGCAATACGACTCAAAGACCATCGCGGTACGAAAGCCCACGATGATACCTCGTGAACTCATCCGTTTGACGAAATCGCGTACGACGGCTTCTTAACGGTATTGGCACCCCTTGTTCGTTCTCTAGATTCGGTTACAGAGGAACCACTCGCTTCTCGCGGCCGTGACGATATCTCGACTGATGGGCTTGTTGCACGCTTATATCCCGCACACCGTTCGTGCGATTGGCCTGCAAATGCAATCATTTGCATAACTTGTATGTGTGCACCCACCCTGCAATTTGCGTGGCGCTGCGTTCACGTCTTCGTGGTGTGGCATTTTCTCTGTCAGGCAGTGTATAAACATAATATTCCTTTAGTGCTTTTTTAAACGAAGCAAAACTGACAAGTGATGTTATATAACTCGGCAACCCGTTCCAGAGCTGGGGCGTGAGCACTAATACACTCGCGAACAATGAAATTTGAGCACTTAACAGAAAACATGCTACAACCGCGGAAATTTGCAAATAGCTAGAGTGCGTGCTGGTATGCAGATGATCCACGTTTGGTGCGAGTGCGCATGGCCGCCACCACACGAACCGCCAGCCTTATGAACCGGCGTGTAGTCGATGCCCCATGAAAGCTAAAAGCACCGGCCGACGAAAGCAAAAGTACAGTGACAAGAATGCCGGGTAGACGCTAGAGACGTCGATTTACGCAACGAACGGACTTTGAGAGAGGCCGGATTAGCGGGATAAAAACCGCAGGGTGGTCGGCGCGCCGTATAGCCCACCACGTGGATCGTTCTGACCATACCGTCCGACTATGTTGGGGGCAATGGACACGTGACGGCACGGCGAAGCGGCTCCGGACGGTCCAGAAATACCACCGGTAGAGCGGATCGACGGATCGTGCGTCAGGCACGAAGGGATCCGGACCCGGTCCACTACACAGGCAGATGTAGCGGCTCCTGTGTGCCCACGAACCATTTCCCGACGTCTCGCGGAAGCGCCTCTGCGATCCCAGCGCCTCTTACGTGTGCTGCCATTAACACCGAAACATCGCCGGCTCCGCGTGGAGTGATGCCAGGCCAGAGCGACGTGGAGAGTCAAACTGGCGACGTGTGGTGTTTACCGGTGGGTGCCGCTTCGTTTTGTGGACAGATGATCATCGTGTCCGGGTGTGGAGGGCCTCGGGTCAACGGCACAATCCCAACCTCGCCATCGAGGGCCACACCTCCCCTACTGCAGGCATTATGGTCTGGGAGTCACCGCGTACGATTGCCGATCAGTTCTAATAGTGGTACGTGGATCATTGACGGGCCAGTGGTATGTGGATAAGATCCCACGGTCAGATGTGCTCCCATTCCTGGCCGGGATTCCAGGTGCGCTAAAGCATCAGGATAATGCCCGCTCCCTGGACATGACCCGTATCGAGCATGTGTGGGACCAGTTGAAACACCGGATGCCGCCGTGCCACATTATCCGGGATTTGGAGCACACCATCCAACACGCGTGGGCCAGTCTGCCGCAGGACATCAGGCGTCTGTTCGTATCCATGCGAACCGTGTTGCAGCATGTATCGCCTCACTAGGCGATACGACGCGGTATTGAAGATGACCAGACTGCGTGCCACAGATCCCTCTGTAATTGTCCTGCTGCTCTGTTTTTGGCATCATGTGTATCATTCATCTGTATCATAACGTCCGTAAAATTTCAATTCAATCCGATGCTGCCTTCTTGGTGCGCAAATTTCATTGTCCGTGTGTATTAAAATAGTGCGCATTAATATGAACCCTAGGAATCAAAAAGTTATCATGCCCACGAGTTTGATAACTGTGTGCAGCGTGACATATTTATGAGATTGAGGTGTTTATCGGCATAAATACGCTCTTGCATTAACAACATCAGTTGATAACAATATAGTTTTTTGAATGTCAATAAATTCTAACGAATGTACAAGATGTCTGCATTTTCTGATGGATTCAACAAACGAACATTATTTGTGTGTGCGTGTGTGTGTGTGTGAAGAAGCAGCACGTAGACAGTAAAACATTACTGCTTATAGCTCACTGAGTTACTCAAGGTGGTCGTTAAACCCGTAATAAGAAAAGACAATAAGATAGATAAAAATAAATGAAAGAATAATAAATTGCTAATTTAATCTTTAGTGGTAATAGGCTTGAAACTCTAGATAAAACTCCTCCAGTTCGAGATCTCAAGTCCCGCGAAATAACTTCAACATGGGCATCCAACTTTATTTGATTTTAACATTATTTTCTTAATATTAATCTCTCGTACGAAAAACCAGTAATAATCATGAATCCTTTACTAAAACATTCTTTGGATTCTTGGAATCGCGTTTGTAAGTATTTTCCTGATCTAATGAGATACTAGATCGACCTATTTAGGTTACCGCCGTTTAGGTAAACCCATGCTTCATCAATAGTGACAATAAATTTCCATCTGTCTCCGGCTATGTGATTTTTCATAAAGAAGTCTACACCGTATTCTGCGCTCAGCCAGGTGCCTAGGCAAAAGGCGGTGAACATTGTTTTTTGGGTTTTTTTCAGTTTTAAATCTTTGTTTATTGCCTTCTTTACAACTGATAGATTTTCAACGACTTAGCTATTGCACAGAGACCATAATTTTTAAATAGTCGTAAAGTACGTACTTTCTTTAGATATTCGTCTGGTGTTCTTTTGCCTGTTAAAAAATTGCTTGACCATTTCCCCTATATTATTAATAATATTGGTTAGTTTACATTTTAAAAATGTTAATTCCTTGATTTTCAGTTTTTTAATTACAGAATACGAATATTTTTCTTCGTAAAGAGCAAAAACATAAGCTTCTTCCCACAACCTGTTTCAGTGCGCCATTTTTTTAGCAGACATTTCATTGCAGCAGATGTTTCTTGTGTTCATCTAACATGCTGTTTCAGTTTCAATTCTCTGAACTTCTTTTATTTTCTGTAATTCCTTATCAAAAACGTTCCAAAAATCTGAACATCTCCTATATATGAGACAGGAAACAATGCCGCCCAGGTGGCGCAGTAGTCTAAGCGATGACTTCTGATCATTCGTTCAGGAGGGGTCTGGGTTCGAATCCCGGTTAGGCATGGATGTTGTTTATCTCACGGAACTGGCTGTAACCCTTTCTTAGAACCAGTAGCCCTAAATTCGGGACGGCTTATAGGCCATTGAATTGCTCACGGTGGTGGCTAAACCTTCAATAAGCCGCCCCGGTGGCGCAGTGGTCTAAGGCGTTGGCCTCTGATCATTCGTCGGAAGGGGTTCGAATCCCGGTGAGGCATGGATGTTGTGTTTGTCTTACGGCACTGGCTCTCTCCCTTCCCTGGAACCAGTGACTCTAAATTAGGGACGGGCGACTGCTTATAGCCCATTGAGTTGCTCACGGTGGTCGTTAAACCTCAAAAAAAAAAAAAAAAACCTTCAATAAAAAAAAAAAAGAAAGGAAACGTTAAAATATATATTATACGCCATAGGGTAATATAAAAAAGAACAGAACACACCATTTGATAAAAAGGCTCCTAAATTTTAAATATTGCCCAATACATAACAGTACATGAAATTTTCATGTATCGTTATCAACTACAATACATTTTACTACCTCACATAGTTGGAGAATTCTTCTCAAAGAATTGTAAAATCTGGGTCTCGATGCGCTCTCCACGTGAAAAATGCATTTTCAGTATGCTTTTAGCAAACAAAGATGCGATAAAACGTAAACACAAAAGAAAATTTAACACATGTAAATGCAACGAAACATACTGAAGATCTTACACGTTCATGCCTATGTTTTATTCACAATTTTTGTTTGTTTGTTCTTCTGGAAATAGAAATCCTACACATCTACAGTAAATAAAAATTCTTTCCGCACAGCAGAAAAGCGGCGTTACAAGGGAACCTGCAAGGCGTACAGAAAATTCAATTTATTCGTACCTCTTTCAAATCTGAAATTTTGCCCGTCTCTCTCCTGTAAACAAATGCTACGAAACCATCAGAAATATATTTTTAAGGGAAAAAGATTCACCAGAAAATGCAGAAACCACGTGGCAAAATTGAGTCCTTGCAAGCCGTTTTCTCGAAATTTTGGCTTCGCAAAAAAGATAAATATCAACTCTAAAACTTTTCAACACCTTTAGATTATATAATTGCTTAAAAAATAATGCAGTTCATTATTTAATCGCAGTTACCAAATATAATCTTTGGAAAACTAAACTGTCTTTTAATCAGAAATTTCGTAACTCGGAGCAAATAAAATTAGTTATAAAATGTAATTTCCGGAGTGTTTTAAATTCTAAAATGGAGAATATGATTTAAAGAAAACTTCTAACAAGTGGTAGTGTTGAAGCCTATCATTTATAAAAAGAAAGACTAATTTCTTAATAAAATATTCGAATAAATTTAAAATCTCAAGAATATACTGTAATTGTAGTCTTAGTTAGATCCATGTTTAATTATTTTTTATGTTGGAAACATTTTCTTTTGCTATGGTCATACTGTCCTATAACTATCACTTACTGTTTTATGTTATTTTTCTTTCTCCTTTAAATTTAAGAGTCGCTTGCAGTTTGGTCCCTTTTTAGTTTTCCCTGATGGGGTGACTCTAAATTAATTGTGCACAACCTGCTTCGGGTAGTTCCTCCTGGCCAAGTTCCCCTCTGCTCTTGAAGTGCAAGTCCTGCGTAAATGGCTATGATAGAATTCTTATTCTTTATAAAAACGACGGGATGCTGATATGTTCTCGGCCTCACCAAGAAGGAAATGGGCTAGAGCCATGAAACTTAGACTATTCCACATATTCACCCCGAAGTTCAACGCACTTGGCACAGCGTTTCTGGTGTTTCTTCAACCCTTACAAAACAATTCTCAAGTCTGATCACTCAAATACTGCTCTGCTGCTAATATAACCTCCGAATCATTCCAAAAATGCTTCCCTTTCAAACTTTTTTTAAGATTTGGGAACAGGAAATAGTCCGATGGAGCAAGCTCTGGTGAGTGAGGTGGATGGTCTATGCACTTAAATCCCAGATCCCTCAAAACATCCATTGTCTTGCCAACCTTGTGAGCCGGCGCATTGTCCTGCAAAAAAGAGAACACCTCTCAGCAGTTTTCCTCGCCTTTTCCCCTTCAGCGCCTGCTTTAATCGGCACAGCAAGTTGGAATAGTATTCAGCATTTATTGTTTGGCCCTTTGGTAGATAGTCAGTAAAACACCTTGCCGCCCCGGTGGCGCAGTGGTCTAAGCGATGGCCTCTGATCATTCGTCCGTAAGGGGTCCGGGTTCGAATCCCGGTGAGGCATGGATGTTGTGTTTGTCTTACGGCACTGGCTCTCTCCCTTCCCTGGAACCAGTGACCTTAAATTAGGGACGGGCGACTGCTTATAGCCCATTGAGTTGCTCACGGTGGTCGTTAAACGTCCAATCAAAAAAAAAAACACCTTCCGAATCCCAAAAACCGTTGCCATGACATTTCGTGCAGACCTTTGAGTCTTGAATTTCTTTGGCCGTGGAGAATCAGTGCCTCCACTGCAGGGACTGTTATTTGGTCTCTGAATCGTCACGTTTCATCAACAGTGACAAGTCGCTGAAACAAATTATGCCGCCCCGGTTTGCGCAGTGGTCTAAGCGATGGCCTCTGATCATTCGTCCGAACGGGGTCCGGGTTCGGATCCCGGTGAGGCATGGATGTTGTGTTTGTCTTACGGCACTGGCTCTCTCTCTCTCCCTCCCCTCCCCCCCCTTTCCCTGGAACCAGTGACCCTAAATTAGGGACGGGCGACTGCTTATAGCCCATTGAGTTGCTCACGGTGGTCGTTAAACCTCCAATCAAAAAAAAAAAAAAAAAATTATCACCAGATCGCTCACAATGCTGCAAAACCGATTTGGGAGTGTCCACTCGTTTTCGTTTCTCATCGGCTTTCAAATATTTGGGAACCCACTTCACTGACATCTTCTGCATATCCTAGTGCTCATAAATTATGAACCCAAAACGTTCCCTGGATATCTCCAGTGTCCCAGCTATTGTTTCAGCCGAGATTCGCCGATCTGACAAAATCAAGTCGTGAACACGATCAACAATTTCGGGTGTTGTCGCTGTTGAAGGCCTCTCAGATCTTGCCGCATCTTCAGTTTGTCTCCACGCTGAAAGTCGGCACACAATTTCTTCACAGTGGAATATGAAGAGCACTTTCATTTATTGATTGCGCCATGCACTCCTAGATTTCCTTTTACAGTTTTCTTCTGCAGGAACAGAAATTTCATGACAGATCGGAGTTCCACATTCGAAAATTCAACACTTTGCATTGGCATGATTCAGTTCAGAACGTCAAACATGTGCAAAAAAAAAAAAAAAGCTATTAGTCTGAAAATGGGCACTTTACAATACAAAATAACTCTTTTGAGCTGCAGTGACAAAATAATGCTACAATTACAGCAAGTGAGTTAGGGCGATAATTTTTCAGCATCCCCTTGTAGTTAAAGTGTTGATTTGCTTTTTGGATCCATTTAAAATAGATTATGTATTATACTCTTGTGAAGCGTCTGCAGGGTGTGATGTTCTTTGGCTGTATCTCTGAACATTTACAAATTTTGTGGAAATAAATTACCATTCTTTACTTAAATGAATCACTAGTGTAATTTAATATAACAAATTAAATCTACACTGCAACACCAAGAAGGAAGCATCCGATTGGCCTGAAATTCGCAGAATGCGCCGCCCGCGAGAGGACATAAAAACGATTAGCATTGCAGGGCATATGCAAATCATGTGCGCCCGGCACGCCACTGAGAAGCACTAAAAGAAGGGTGCACAGAAGGCGGGGTGTAAGTAGTGGAAGTGTGTTGTGCTGCCGGACCTGTGCGTAGGAATCTTCCTGATGCCTCGTCGCGGAATACGGCCGTCCTTCCAGCACGTTTCGGAGTTGGACAGAGGAAGAATAGTGGCTTATCGCGACAGCGGTTTATCGTACCGAAACATCGGCGCCCGTGTGGGATGACATCCAGCCACAGTGAGGCGAGTATGGATTCGATGGGTGCAGGAGGGACCGGACGGACCGACGTGAGCGATTGCCGCAGCCGCGGCACACCACCGAACGAGAAGACCGGCATGTTGTGCGGCGGGCATTGACGGCTCGTACCGCCACATCACGAACGTTAGCGCAGGAATTAGGGTGTGTTGCGCAACAACCTGTGTCAGCGCGTACCGTTCGACGTCGTATGCATGAGCAGGGACTTGTCGCACGGCGCCCATTGCTCCGATTGCCATTGACGTTAGACCACTGCAAGGGCGGCGGCAGTGGGCCGTTGAACACCGCACCTGTACTACGGAATGGCATGACATTTTCTTCTCCGACGAATCCCGCTTCTGCCTGCAACACCACATGGCCGGAACCACGTGTGGCGGCACCGCGGTGAGAGACTGTATGAAGCCTGCATTATGCATCGCCATAGCGGTCCGTCGCCTGGCGTTATGGTTTGGGGCGCAATTGGATATGACACCCGCACCCCTCTGGTACGGATCGCCGGTACACTCAACAGCCACCACTACATCTCTGACGTTTTGGAGCCTGTAGTACTGCCTTACCTGCAGGACCTGCCAGCGGCCACGTTTCAATAGGACAATGCGCGCCCGCAAGTGGCACGCATCGTGCTACAATTCTTCACGGCCCACCACGTGTCACTGCCGCCGTGCACCGCCTGTTCTCCCGATATGTCCCCCATCGAACACGTCTGGTCGTTGATTTGCAACCGAGTGGCCTGGCAAGCACCACCCGCTGCTACGCCTGATGAACTGTGGCAACGTGTGGAAGCAGCCTGGAACGACATACCCCAAGCCCATATCCAAAGCCTCATTCTTTCGATGCCGCGGCGTGTAGCTGCCGTTATTGCCAGCCATGGGAGCCAACACGAACTATTGATGTCTGCGTGTTCCGCAAGTCGCACGGGCCTGTAAGCTCAATCGTTTCATCTTTGTATCTGTTGTTATGTGTCCAGTAAATCTGGTTTTGCTATCTCGTGTCCTTCTTGGTGTTGCATTTTGGGTGGCCAGCAGTGTACATAATCTAAAACACTTAATTGTCGTTAATAGTGTGTTTGTGAGCAAATGGTGTGTTTAAATGTGAAAAAAATAGATCCTTAACATTTCTTAATTAAACACTTTTTAGTTTTTATACCTGTATATCAGATATAAAATAAACAGAAACAACACACTGGTGTCCAAAAGTAAGGCCTGGAAGGTGTTAGCAGGGATAAAAATGAAAACATGTAACGGCAGGTGGAGACGTATGTCATGTCAAGAGACACAATCATATGGGTAATAAACATTTTATAACATATGTACGCATTTTGCTTATACAGGGTCACATTCGCAAATGTCACCAAGGTGAGATGTAAGAATGTAACCTTAAAATGTCTTAAGGAATGTGATCACCTCGTATGGACAGAACTCTCACACTGAAGATACATACTCATCACCAGGTTGTTGAACTCTGGAGCCTAAGAATGTCATTCTTCGATGAGGACGGTGTTAGTTGCTATGTGTCGTCTCAGAGCATTGTCTGCATGCACTATTGGGTTCAAATCCGAAGGTCTGGTTGGTCAGTTCATATGCCGAATGTCCCCGCTCTGCAGGAAATCATCGAACAGCTGAGTTCTGTGCGGGCGAGCGTTATCATTCATCAAAAGGAGCCGAGGGCCAACAGCTTCCCGAAAAAGTCTGGGCTCTAGGGTCTTGTCCCATAGCGCACAGCATTCATATTGCCTCCTGCGAATGCGTGGAGTGGTGTACGGCCATTTAAGATAATGCCAGCTCACATGAGAGGACCACCGCCTCCGAAGGAGTGGTGGTCCTCTTATGATGATCGCAGAATCTCCCATGACGTTGGAGCAATGGTGATCTTCGCGGATGTTCGTAGGATCATTACGTGTTCCCTCCTCACGAAGTGCCGACGAGAATCTGTAGACTGAATCTCTATTCGTCTGTGAAACGAACGCCGGTCCACTCATGTGGATTTGATGTTGCCTGCACTAGTTCAAGCGAGCTCTCCTGTGGGATGCGATTAGGGGGATGCAAACAATGGGTCTCCTGACTTAAAGACCAATTACATTAAACCATCGATACAGCGTTTACCTTGATACCGTAGTCCCAGTGGCAGCACTGAGCTCCGAAAGCAATTGGCAGGCTGTTTAGGACCAATGACACCGTGCGGTTAAAGCACCGTAACGGTCCTCATGATGTGTCGCACGCCTTGAATGACCTTGGCCAAGCATCCTTGGCACCCAAACAGCGTTGTTAAATTGCTGCCATATCCGTGAAATCACTCTGGGTCGGATATTCAAGTCCCTTGCGACCTAGGCCTGAGATTGACCTGCTGCTAGGTGTCATATCGCTCGTCAAAATACAGCTTTGGATACACGTGCATGAGGCATAAGGAAAGCACTTGCAGCCACCGGATCGTTCTTGCACGCGCTGTCAACCAGAACTGCCGCTGCCGTTCTCCGTTGACTTCTTTTATGCAACTCAGTTTACAGATTGGACAACATTTCGCTCACTCGTATGAAAATTTCACTGCGGGCATTTGTTCCTCGTGTCCACTTGTAAAATATCTTGTGAACATCATAACATTTCGTTGGGCGTTTTGGATTATTTGCCAGTTATTGCCTTTGTGAAAACACAAGTTTGTCCGTCACGGGAATCGAACTGGCGCCTCCTCACTCCGGATTAAGTTGCTTTCCCAACTAAGCTACACGAACGGAATGTATCGCTGCAGATTTGTCGTCTTGACACGTTGTGACGTACCTGCCAGCAGGACGCACATGACATAAAGGCAGATAGTAGTCAGAACAAACGTCCGCGTAGCTCAATTGGTAGAGTGACTTATTCCGGAATGAGGGGATCCAGGTTCGAATCCTGGCGTGGACAGAAATGACGGAGAAATTTACTTCGTTATAATTGACGCCCGAACATTTCTTGAACACGAGGTATTGATACTTATTGACTATGTCTTCATTACCTGAGAAAACTTCACTATTTCAACCTGACTCACGTTTCGGTGGAGGTGGGGTTATTTTCGACAATTTGCAGGAAGCCTGTGGGTCTAACTTTGATGTCAATGATTTGCAAGTACCCGGGCATTCCTCACAATTTCGTCATTCACCAGCTTCATATCACTCTGAGTCGCGGGTCGTACCTGAGGTATTTCAATCCTCTCACAGAGGCAAAATGCTTGCACATTTCGTGCAGCATGAGGGAGCAATTACTTTCAATGGTTTGGAGGGGTCCTTGAAATTTCTCGAGGATTTGGAGGATCATTTCGACTTATACAATATTCCTCAAGATTGCAAAGTGCAAATTGCAGGCACTTGCTTGAAAGATGCCGCTAAGACCTGGTATCGGCAGTGGAGAGTATCGAACCCGGATTCTCGTTATGAGAATTTCCGAGCGGAATTTTTAGAAGTCTTTCATTTCGGCCTCAGTCGAGCTGGCCTTGCACAACAACTTTTTTCTCGTAAGCAAGGACCCAACGATAGCCATGTTGCGTTTGCTTTAGAAACAACACGCTTGTATAAATTATGGGATCCACATGCCAGTCATGTCGACATGTTGGACACCCTATTGCAACAGCTCGATCCATTTCTACAGGATTTTCTTTGAGGTCCGACACCCTGCTACAATACATGAATGCCTTCGCCTCATACGAACGTATGAGGAGCGACACGGCAAACATGGACCAACTAAACAGGCTCGGGAACCCCGGGAGGCTTATCACGAAAATCCTCAGCAGCATATAATAGGCCTAATGACTTTCAACACGAGGGTACACAGGTGCAAGTCCAAGCATCATACGTACCACCGCATAGAAGAGTGGTACACCAACCGCTAGTTTCTAAACAATTTTCTGGGTACAGTACAAATGCACAGTATGCTCGACCCCGTTCCAATCCGCAGAATTCGGAACATTTTTATGCTAAGGGCAGTAATGATTTTTCTGCCCGTGCTAACGGAAGAAATACTAGAAATGGAAATTTCAACAGAAATGCGGAGTTCCCGCAGCAGTTTTCACGAAGTGTTTCTAAGCGTGAAAACTTTACCGATACCAGGCAGGGCCGAGGTTCCAGACCGCATGAAAATACAACCAGGAATCCTTTAAACTTCCAAAGGAAGTAGACCAAGGGTCGGCACTGCTTCCTGATACCAAGAATTCTGACCCTAAAATAGTATTATTGACTGTCCAAACTCCTCAGTTGCCTGATGTGTTATTGACAATTGAAGATATTATTGTCGATACAAAGTTCGACAGTGGTTCTGAAATATCAGCGCTAAATACGAAGTTTTGCACTGAAAGTTTTCCTGCAATACACTTCCAGCCTGCGACGCAGTATTTGCGAGGTGCAAATAACGAAATGCCGCCCCGGTGGCGCAGTGGTCTAAGGCGTTGGCCTCTGATCGTTCGTCCGTAAGGGGTCTGGGTTCGAATCCCGGTCAGGCATGGATGTTGTGTTTGTCTTACGGCACTGGTTCTCTCCCTTCCCTGGAACCAGTGACCCTAAATTAGGGACGGGCGACTGCTTATAGCCCATTGAGTTGCTCACGGTGGTCGTTAAACCTAAAATAAAAAAAAAAAAAATAACGAAATATTGAGTATCACAGGAACTGTCACATTATCTCTAGGGCTGGGAAAGGCTCGTTTTACGCATTCTTTCCTGCTCATAGATGACCTACCTGTTAAATGTCTAATGGGCATAGATTTTATCAATACTTTTAAAATTACCATGAATTTCGAACAACATGTTATTTCCTTTCCGGAACCTGTCGAAGTGATTCCTAAAGATCCTATAGACATAACGAATTTGTTACTGAGTAAACAACTGAATGAGAGGCAACGACACCAGCTTTCTCAACTTTTGAATGGAAGACATGGTTTATTTTCCGACCAACCTGGTTTCACACAGGTGGTTTATCATGTCATTGACACTGATGGTTCGAAACCGATAGCGACGAAACCTTACCCTTGTGCTCCCCATAAAAAAATGAAATGCAACGTCAAATTTCAGAGATGATTAAACAGGGCATAATAAGGGAATCAACAAGCGCCTGGGCCGCACCTGCTTTTCTGGTTCCAAAGAAACAACCCGACGAATTTCGTTTCGTGACAGATTTCCGCAAGCTAAACCAAGTCACGAAAGTGATAAATTATCCACTACCTGTCATGTCGCATATTTTGCATGACCTATCGTCAACTAAATGGATGTCAACCTTGGATTTGGCGAGTGGATATTGGCAGGTTGCGGTACATCCAGACTCTGTAGATAAAACATGCTTTGTGACTCCTTTTGGGGCTTATGAATACCTGCGTATGCCCTTTGGACTAGCCTCTGCACCTGCTACTTTCCAAAAGCTTATGGATAAGGTTCTCAGACCTGTTCTAGGTCCCCATGTGCATCTATATTTGGATGACATTATTATTACATCCGAGACTTTTGACGAGCACCTTTCTCTGCTCAAACAGGTGTTCCAACTCCTATACAATGCTGGCTTAACGTTAAAACCTAGTAAATGCCAGATAGCAAGGGACGAGATTGTATATCTGGGGTTGAAAATCACTCCCCACGGCTTATTTACGGATGACCCGGCCGTTCAAAATCTCGCAATGATGTGATGTTCTTTCCACATCGCGAGATAGGAAAAATCAGAGAATCCCTTCTCCAGCGCTTCGAAGAATAAAAATGTGTGATGTTGCATTCCACACACTCGATTGACTGGGAGTTCTCGAGTGCACGTTCTACAGTGGATGGCTGCCTGCAACGATTCATGGTTACGGCTGACCCGTGGGCCATGCCCCCGGCCCTCTTTCGGGGGGGAGATGTAACGTACCTGCCAGCAGGACGCACACGACATAAAGGCAGATAGTAGTCAGAACAAACGTCAACGTAGCTCAATTGGTAGAGTGACTTATTCCGGAATGAGGGGATCCGGGTTCGAATCCTGGCGTGGACAGAAATGACGGAGAAATTAACTTCGTTATAACGTGCTTTACCTCTGTAGTACGTCACATCATCTTTTTTTAAAGAGAAGAACGGAATTTTTCATTAATTCTAGACAATGTGTAAAAGAAACATCACACATTTTTCGAAGAACCCAACTGCTAATACATCCATTTTTACGTTCGGGCGCCAATGTGAAAACACAAGTTTGTCCGTGACTGGTTCAAAACCGCGCTCCCTCCCTCCGGAGTAAGTTGCTCTCCCAACTAAGCTATACGGACGAATATATCGCTGCAGATTTGCCGTCTTGACACGTACTTTACCTCTGTAGTACGTCACACCTTCCGGACTTTATGGCAAGAGTTTTGGTGTCCAAAATTAGTGTGGGATGTATATCTGGTAGTGGAAAAAACTCGAGTCCAACTTCTGGAAACTAAAATACGGATACTAGTAGGAGTTAAATGAATAAACTGGATGGGGAACAATTGAGAATGAGTCATACACTGATGTCGAAAACCTATGGTCGAACACTATTTCGAAAGGTTATAACCAAAAAATCAGACTCAACAGCTCGCGGCGATTTGCATAACTGGGAACGTTCAGTAGAAAGGCGGTGCACATGCAAAATAGTCTCCTAAGCGATGGGTTCTGATCATTCGTCCCAAATGGGTCCTAGTTTGAATCCCGATGAGGCATGGATGTTGTGTTCTTATGGCACTGGCTCACAGAACAACGGAACATACGGACGGGCCGAAGAATAGCATCATTGAAGCACGGTTACTCGGTGGTTGTCCCTTTATCCATCACCTGCAGTTTGGTACCTCCAGTGACCAGGATACAGGGATACACCATGACCCTGCGATCGCCGTACCTAATGGCAGACAGAATACGGGTCTCCGAGCACGTAGTTGTGCTATAGTTAGACTTCTTTCCCATGGTTTCAGGCGCGGACTGGGTCACCGGGACAGCGGGAGAATTCCTGGTGAGCCGTCGTACTGTGGGACGGCGGGCTCCATGCTAATTCAAAAATATATATATATATTTTTGACCTACGTTCGAAAGGTTCAAAGACAGACGCAATAAAGAACATAAAAAAGTACTGTACTCGCAATTAATGCTGGTCACCGTCGAAATACCGCCATTCTGAATCAACACACACACTTTTCAGCGTTTTTGAAGATCCCGAAAACAGTTCTGGAAGGCGCTTTCCTGGATGTACGCAAGTTTTTCGTCACGGCTGCTTGAATAGATGTAATGTCTGCATGATACTGTGAGTGGGTACCCTTCCATTCAGTGTCTTGTCGCTTGGTTTGGTGATCATACTGCAGGCACCAGGTTTCATCTGCAATAATTCTGGAGCAAAAATCTGGATCCTTAGCGGCAGTGCCCAGCAGATCGGAACAGATCGATTAACGAGCATCCTTTTGGTCATTCAGAATGCTGGGTACCAATCTGGCACTAAGTTTTCGTTTTCCCAGACCCACTACTTTTACGTCAGACATGCGATCAGTCCTGGAATTTATTGGACGTAATTTGCATATAGTGCTTCAGAATGCTTATGGAAGAAAATTATGTGAAAAGACAGTTTGTTAACCTCCTTAAAGGCTTCGAAATAAAAAGACTTGCGTGTCAAATGGTCTGTAAGCCAAACACTCTTTTTTCATGCAACCCCTTACTCGACTTTCTATATTGAACTTCACCCCTTTCTGTGATATCCTGTATCGCACAAGGCTTTCTCCAATTGCAGTTGAATAGCCCTGCAATAAAACGTGTTTTCGGCTGGTGAATATTCCAGTATGTCCTGCAGATGCACTTGTTCTGAAAGAGGTACCCAAGTGGAACAGTAACCCCATCAAAAGCGTGCTGCTTTTCAAGAAAACTCACATGCCGAAGCAAAACTTTGTTCGCTAGAGTTACCATGCAAGCAATTTAGGCAAAGCCGCGAGATGAAAATTAGGAAATGCTTTTTTCTACTACGACATTCGAAGATTCTCATGCAATTAGGATAATGCTACCGACGTGTCCTTTGGAGTTTTCTTTCAAGACGTCCAAAGGCTGGCACTAGAGGGATCGGGGTTTATGTGCGATTGTTCATTTTTTGTTGGCATTTGAAATTCCAAATTCCTAAGCTCGTCCTTGGTGTCTCAAACATTGCCTAGATTAGTTCTTTTTAATTTTTAGAGTTAATAGCGGGAAAATATCTGAACTGCGCAATTTCAATTGGAAATATTTTTTTACTTCAGCAACGAGGTTCCTTGTATCATCGCAAAATCCTTCGTTAGAACTGACGTATCATATAAGGAATTTACTTGAACAAGTGAAAGCATCATAAAGAAAAATATTCTAATCCCAAGAAGAGGCGGGGCTGATATAGCTATAGGGATAGAAAACAGAAAGCTTAAAGAAAAAGTTCTTATTTCAAGAAACCAGTCATCGCTTTACGTGTGATATAAATCGACACAACAGCAAGAAATCAATAGCACTAAATTTTGCTTTTGTAATGGCAAGAATATATTTTTAAAATCTGTGACAGAATTCGAAATTTGTTTTTGTATAAGTTAAATCCTTAAATTTCACCTATGGTAACATTTCCATGTTGCTTTATTCATACACCGTTACATTATGACTACATACCTAATAAGCTGTAGGACCCCCTTTAGCCGGCAAAACAGTGTCCACTCGGCGAAACATCGATTCGATGAGGTGTGCGATAGGTATCCTGGGGCATCTGGTACAATGTCAACAGCAGGTCCTCCAGTGCCTATACATTTCCGGGTGGTGGTGATTTAGTGAGAACCCGCTTTTCCAAGTCGAACCCCAAATGTTCGATTGGGTTCATGTCAGGTGAATCTGTAGGCCTGGATATTAACAGAAAGTCGCCAGCATAGTCCTCGAACCATTTTTTGACGATTGTGGTAGTGTGGCATGGCGCATTATTCTTCTGGTAATGGCCATCACCAGCAGGGAACACAGTTGCCATGAACGGGTGAACTTGGTCCGCAACGATGTTCATGTAACTAACAGCTGTCATGGTATAATGGGGCCTGAAGTGTCCCAAGAAAACATCACCCACAGCATAACACCGCCGCCCTGCCTCCGCCCAACAGTGCATTAAGGAGCAATAGCCGCCTCCGTTGGTAATTGGCGTATCCGCGCTCGACCGTCTACATGATGCGCCCGGAATCTTGATTCGTCAGACCAGGCCATTTTTGTCCAAACATCCACGATCCAATATCGATGATGCTGGGCCCATTTCATGCGTTTTTGGCGAAGACGTGCAGTGAGCATGAGGAGCCAGCTGGGTCTTCGGCTACGCAGGCCATGCACAGAAGGCTGTGATAAACTGTGTGCTGTGACACATTGCCTTGATCACCACTGTTGTAGCTGCTGGTGACTTGTCGCACTTTGGCCCTGCAGTCGATGTGAACAATGCACGACAGTCTCCGGTCCCCTCTGACATTAGTAAGTTGCAGACGACACACGTCTGGGAGGTGGTTTGTCGTTTGGCCATCTGTGCAACACTTGAGATACGTACTCACTACAGCGGCACGTGGACAAGCCGTGTCGTTTCAGAGATCGTAGTTTCGAGGTGCCGTGCCATCACAATTTATCCTTTATCAAACTCCGATAAATTGGTAGCTTTTGTAGACTCCGAACACTACTAACAGAAAGCCGGTACTCGTGTTGTATATGTATTGCTCTGTGAAATTCACCTGCGCCACCGTTCGGTCTCCAGACGCGCTCATTCCTCTAGGCTAGGGTGGTGATAATATAATGGCTCATCGGTGTATATTCCTCAAAGAATTTTCCATTTGTGTACTGTATAGGTGGTTGTGTGCTTTTGTTTGCATCTGTATCTCCGCTTCTAAAAACCATAATGATAATTTTTTTTGTTGTGTGCCATTTGCTACAATAAAGATGGGGAGCATTATCATCTTTAAATAATGCACAGCTTTCAAGCTAGGGGCGTGAAAGTCCAAAATGTTTTCTCACTATCTCTGCTTCCGGGAGGCGTATTTGAAAAAGTTTTGTTTCCTTAACATACATTGTCTGTCCCAAAGCAACTGAGAATGTTTTTATAAAAACTTCAATACTGCGTTCGACCTTGGCACGAGTCTCGAAACAACGGTAGTCGTTGTAGTAACTATAGCAACCAGCCACACCTGTTTATGAGGCATGCGTCGTAGACAGTGCGCAGTTCAATACGCGTTGTTTCGTGAACCCCTAACGAGTGTTTTTGCGCTGTGATTTTTCGAAAAAATGGATGTGAAAGAAGAGCAAAAACGTGCCATTAAATTTTGCTGCCGATTTAAGAAGTCTGTGGGGGAAGACTTTCCTTCTTATGCAAGAGCATAAAGATGAATATATGTACAAAATATGCTGTCTATACATGCGATAAAAGCAAACCATGTCTTCAATAAGCAAATTAAAATCAATTTATTTACAAATTAAAAGCGGTTAAAAGCAGACTAGCGCTTTCGGTTATCTCCCGTCCCCATCTACTGGTCAATGTGCCACGGGATGCAACAGAGTCAACCCTTATATACTTGATAACACGACCCATCATGCACCACGTCACCAACAGACCATGATGTCACAGTATAAGCACAAATTGCAAAATTTTCAATTCCAAAATCAATATAACATAAATATAAGAATACAAAATATTTACAAAAATGTACTATTCCGATGTTTTAAAATTCCTCATGTGTCAAAGTCTCTTGTGGAGCAACCATCTTTCGCCAAGGTCTTGGAACAAATGTGGGGAGATCTAAATTACAACAGTTGTCTCCGTATGCAATAATATATAAACTTTCTGAAAAGAAAACAGTCTTTTTTGTGGACATTGGAGTTCAAGATTTTAACATTCTCCCAAACAGGGGTGTAACCACCCTGTTTAACAGCTATAGTAAAGGCAGTATTAATATTTTCTGTCCGGAGGGTGTACTTGTGTTCACCCAACCGGGTATTCAGAGTCCTAATTGTAGAACCTATACAAAATTTGTCAATAACACCCGAATCCTCATGGGCGAGCGGAATGCAGTATACACCACATTTCATGAGTTTGGGTACTTTAGCTCTGTCATTTCTCAGTAAAGTAAATACATTTTTAGTGGAAACTCCAAATGTCAAATTATGCCTATGGCATAACTTCTTGAGGGTGTTAACTATTGGAGGCAGATAATCCACCTTTCCAACGTATCTAGTGATTTTATTGTCCGTGGACAAGGTCGTGAATCTCAACCTGGTGAACCTTCTCAATAGACCGGGAAAGTAGTGCTCTGGGTAGCCGAAGGTCCGTGCCAAAGTTGAGGCCTTAGAGAGTTCGTCCCGTCTTGCTTTGTTGGAAGAAGAGTGTGTGAATGCGCGTTTGATTAGAAATCGAAGTGATGATGCTTTTTGCTCAGGGGGTGAGAAGAGCTAAACGGTATGATACATGGTATGAACGTAGGTTTTCGGTACACGTTTTTTCACGCCATAACCTTGTAAAATCTATTTCTAAAATAACCACTTCACCTCAGAATCTAAGGTACGAAAGGGATCAGCTACTTCAGTTAGCTAAGAACCCAAACCTGTCTATTGTTGGCGCAGATAAGACCCAACAGGTCATCATTATGGATAAAGCTGACTACTGTGATAAGATGTCACAGGCTATAGAGCTAATCCCCCACCGAGTGCTCAAATCAGATCCAACCTCTGCCACTATAGCTGAACTGAGTAAACTTCGAAACCAAGGTTTCCTTCCTGCCTCTGTGTCATCAAAAATGAAACCACCTGTGGGACCTAGAGTGCCAGAAGTATTTGGTAAACTGAAACTACACAAACCAAATCAACCCCTCAGATTATTAGTCTCAGGGTATGCTAGTCCAACGAGACCCCTTGAGACTATGCTAGCATCTTACTTGAAACACCTTACAATCCATTCCACGGTGTCAATTAAAAGCTCTACTCAGGCTCTTGAGCGAATCAAAGAATTTGACCCTCCACAAACTGGCTTTATTATGGCATCTCTAGACGTTGTTTCACTATTCCCAAATGTACCACTTGATCTGGTGCATTCAATCATTGCTGAAAAATTACAAGAAGATAGGTCTATCTCTCCGCTGGAAACTGATGCCATTCTTTCAGCACTGAAATTAGTGGCCAGAAGATCGTATTTCAAATTTGATAATAGAATATACCAACAGAGAGAGGGTGCGCCCATGGGCTCTCCACTCTCCCCTGTGCTGGCTGAGATTCTTTTACAATCCTTGGAGGACAAAGTTTTGCTGGACTCTCCACTTCAACCATTACTAATAATCAGGTATGTCGATGATATGCTACTTTTTTGGCCCTACTCACTTAACCAACTAGATGTTTTCATTGACTGCTTATCTTCAATTTTTCCCACAATAAAATTTACGAAAGAACTTGAGCAGGGGGGTAAGCTACCTTTTCTTGATTTTTTGTTATCAAGGGACCTCAACACTCACCAGATTAAATACTCCGTGTACCGAAAACCTACGTTCATACCATGTATCATACCATTTAACTCTTCTCACCCCCTGAGCAAAAAGCATCATCACTTCGATTTCTAATCAAACGCGCATTCACACACTCTTCTTCCAACAAAGCAAGACGGGACGAACTCTCTAAGGCCTCAACTTTGGCACGGATCTTCGGCTACCCAGAGCACTACTTTCCCGGTCTATTGAGAAGGTTCACCAGGTTGAGATTCACGACCTTGTCCACGGACAATAAAATCACTAGATACGTTGGTAAGGTGGATTATCTCCCTCCAATAGTTAACACCCTCAAGAAGTTATGCCATAGGCATAATTTGACATTTGGAGTTTGCACTAAAAATGTATTTACTTTACTGAGAAATGACAGAGATAAAGTACCCAAACTCATGAAATATGGTGTATACTGTATTCCCCTCGCCCATGAGGATTCGGGTGTTATTGACAAATTTTATATAGGTTCTACAATTAGGACTCTGAATACACGGTTGGGTGAACACAAGTACACCCTCCGGACAGAAAATATTAATACTGCCTTTACTATAGCTGTTAAACAGGGTGGTTACACCCCTGTTTGGGAGAATGTTAAAATCTTGAACTCCAATGTCAACAAAAAGACTGTTTTCTTTTCAGAAAGTTTATATATTATTGCATACGGAGACAACTGTTGTAATTTAGATCTCCCCACATTTGTACCAAGACCTTGGCGAAAAATGGTTGCTCCACAAGAGACTTTGACACATGAGGAATTTTAAAACATCGGAATAGTACATTTTTGTAAATATTTTGTATTCTTATATTTATGTTATATTGATTTTGGAATTGAAATTTTGCAATTTGTGCTTATACTGTGACATCATGGTCTGTTGGTGACGTGGTGCATGATGGGTCGTGTTATCAAGTATATAAGGGTTGACTCTGTTGCATCCCGTGGCGCATTGACCAGTAGATGGGGACGGGAGATCCCCGAAAGCGCTAGTCTGCTTTTAACCGCTTTTAATTTGTAAATAAATTGATTTTAATTTGCTTATTGAAGACGTGGTTTGCTTTTGTCGCATGTATAAACAGCATATTTTGTACATATACCATTCCATGCGAAAATATTTCTTATTTCATAAAGATGAATGTCTAGGAAAATCAACAATTACCACATGGCATAAAGAATTTATGGAATGGTTGTGAGTCGGAGGCTTTAATCGTGTATGGAGGAAGACCTTCAACGAGTATTACGCAGGTTAAACATCAATGGGGAGGGGGAGACGGACACGCCTGTCAATTCGAGATATGGTTCGCATTTCAATATCAATTCACAGAATTTTAACCGAGTATTTATTTGGGCATGAAACAAGTTTGTTTAATTTGGGTTTCATATTTCTTTTCGTGTGCGGCCCAATGCAAGGACTCACATGGACAGTTCTGTCGTTAATTATTTGGAGAAAATGAATATAACATGCATGCAGTCCAGACCTCTTACCATGCGATTTCTTGTTCCCCATTTTAAAACTGACAATACGGGGGGACAATTTGAGACTGATCAACAACTTTGTTACAGCTGCGCAGGGTTGCTTCAAGATTTCGGAATTCCGGAAGACATTCAGAAAGTGGGGAGGAACGCTGGGACACCTGTATTCGACGCAATGGACAGTATTTCATAAAGACCACTTCCTTGATAATTAAGCCTTTAACCGGCTGAAACGAATTAACTCTGATAGAAACATGGGCTGAAATCAGCTCCAATGAATATAATCGCTATCTGAGGAGTGTACCGAACGCATGCGCACCAGGAAGCCTTCCTTTCCCGTTAGTTTTGTTATTCAATGTGGTCATTTAGGGGAAGATTGGCACTAATCCTTTTTGACTTATTACCTGCTAAAAAGTTATAACAACGGCGACAAACCCAAGAAAGGGTAGAGAGAAAATGTTCGAGTCGCTAATTTCTACCCCAGTGGCATGATGTTTGCGTCGGAGGCACTAGTCCTGCGGAATTATTCCTTGGTGTCTGTGGGACTAGTTAATCTCCATTTTCCGCGGATTGGAAGTGTTTTGCAGCGGATACCTTATCACTTGTGGCAGGTTCACTGCCTGTACTGCTAAGATGCGAAAGTGAAGGAATTGTTTGGAAGTAGCTTTCGTAAAACCCGGTCGCTCAGTGAACATTTCTGTTGGAGGAACGCAGAACATTTTGGGTTCTATTTGGTTCAGATACATCTGCTTCTTAAAGGGTTAAGGTAGGCATATCTTTTTATAAAAGCATTCTCAGTTATTTTGGGACAACCCTTGTAGCTTTTGCCATGAATAATTTTTGCATGTTTGCAACTTTTCGATTATGCAAAACTCTTTCGCTGAAAGGCGTAGAGTTATATTGTGTTTCCTTCTACACTATCTACCAACAAGTAATTGGACACCTGTGATAGCAAAGGAAAACGAAGTTTATTCACCTTCAATAGTTGGTGGAGCCCCCACGAGCGGCGATTACAGCTGTGGCCGTCCGGGGCATACTCTCAACCAGGCGTTGTACGACGGCTAGCGGCATTTTCTTCCACTCTGCTTGGAGAAGACAGGTCAGTTCCTTCACCGATTTCGGAAGGTGGGGGCACCCCTTACGTCGACGCTCCAACTCGTCCCAGAGGTGCTCGATAGGGTTAAGGTCCGGGCTCTGCGCAGGCCAGTCCATTCGATTAACCCCATTGTCACCATACCAAGCCATGGTGGACCTCGCAACATGACAGGTGGCATTGTCATCCTGAAAACATCATGGATCCACCCCGTAAAACTGCCACAACGTAGGAAGCACATGGTCATCCAAAATGGTGCAGTAGGTCTCGGCGTTGAGTCTACCAGGAATTGCGACCAAGGGTCCCGTGCCATACCAGGAGAAACAGCCCCATAGCATAATTCCACCGCCGCCGAACTTCACAGTTGGCACAATACATTCCGGCAGGAGGCGTTCTTCAGGCAGACGCCAAACCCAGACCCTGCCATCCGAACGATAGAGGATGAACCTTGATTCGTCGCTCCAGAGAACCTGTTTCCACTGTTCAACGGTCCACTGTCGACGTTCTTTGCACCACGTTAGCCGAGCAGCGCTATTGGACTTGGTGATCAAAGGCTTGTGGGCGGCAGCACGTCCATGATAACCGAGCAGATGGGGTTCCTTACGGATGATATTCATCGAAAGAACACTCCCGGATGCCTGTTGAAACTCCTCGCGGATGTGGGCCATCGATTTGGTGCGGTTCTTCCGAATTTCTCTCGCCAGCACCCGTCGGTCTCTAACTCCCAGTTTTGTGGGTCTGCCTGGTCAGGGCACATTCCGACAGTCACCTCTCATCTTTCACTTGCCAAACACGTAGGCCACTGTCGATTTTGGGTACTTCAACTCGCTGGATATGTCACGTATGGATCGGCCATTTCTATGATACCCGACGATTACACCTTTCTTGAAATCAGAGCTCCGAACTGCGTGGCATCTTGCATGCGACCGATTGCGTTGTTGTTTCCCACACGATATTTAACGGCTGCGGCCGTGACGTGTATCAGGACCGCAGATATCGTCGATTGCAGGGGTGTCCAATTACTTGTTGGTAGATAGTGTATATGTATTCTTTTAACTGTTCGATTTGAGAATCTTTGTCTCTGATAACGTTTTCGTTTTGAGCACCATTTGTTAATATTCGTAACACGCTTTTTAGCCGCTGGTGGAAGTAAGTGCTTCTATTTCTGGATATTTTATTGATTGTAGAAAATCCAGTTGATTTTTTTATTCTAATAGTTTCCATTTTGACCATGAATAACTTTTCAAATTTCCATTTGCGTCGATAAGGATTCAAAAGACTTGCTCATTACAACCGGCAATTCGGAGTCATCTTCATTATTCACATTTTTAAACTTTATTGTAACTATAACGTCCACTTGAATATTTTTAAACCATAAGGAAATAGGAATGTGACAGAGCTTTCTCCATCTTCGCGTGAAAGTAATTTGGTAGATCCGACAAGAGTTAAAGGGGATAAAATCGTCAAAAAAAAAAATAGTCTCATAAATTTAGAAAATATTTTTAAGGCCTTAGGGATAATAACAGCGAAAATGAAGAATTTTGTTGTATAATGTCTGGCTGCTTTGCTACTACTTATAACCATTTGCGGGACTCCAATCAATGTGATATACGTTTCGTAAGTAGATTTATTCTGAATAATATATAAGGAACTGCAAAAGAGACGCTTCTTAATTTATCATCTGGGAAAAGGTCACGTGCCAAGGGTGACGCATGAACCACGAACAGCGAGAGAGAATTTGATTTCGCTTTCAATCTATCTGCCAATTGGATAGCGACGTCTTCTCAATTAAGAAAAATTGACGTTTAGAATCATCACTCATGAAAGCAACACATTTCTCATTTGTTTCTCATAAATCGTGTGTGTGTGTGTGTGTGTGTGTGTGTGTGTGTGTGTGTGTGTGTGACAAGAAACTTCCTGTCAAAAACAAACTCTGAAAATAGTCAATGTAAATTTCTTCAAAAACTTTTCCATAGCAAAATCTATTATACAATACACCGATTAGCCATTGCATAATGACCACCTTCCTAAGATGTAGGACCCCCCCCCCCCCCCATTTAGCCCGCAAAACAGCGGCCTCTCGGCGAGGCATAAATTCGATGAGGTGGCGATAGGTATCCTGGGGTATCTGGTACCATAATGTCAACAACAGGTCCTCCAGGTCTAGTACATTTCGGGGTGGTGATGATTTAGCGCGAAACCACATTTCCAAGTCGAACCACAAATGTTCGATTGGGTTCATGTCAGGTGAATTTGGTGGCCAGGGCATTAACAGAAAGTCGCTATTATATTCCTCGAACCACCCCTTGACGATTCTGGCAGTGCGGCATGGCGCATTATCCTGTTGGTAATAGCCATCACCAGCAGGGAACACAGTTTCCATGATTGGGTGAACTTGGTCCGCAACGATGTTCCGATACCTGACAGCTGTTAGGGACTGTGCTTTTGGGATAATGGGAAATAAAGTGTCCCTAAAAAAAACATGACTTACAACATAACACCGCCACCGCGGGCCTATTTCCGCCCAACAGGGCTTGAATGGACAAAAACAACAACATTGAATGGACAAAAAAAAGTTAAATCTTATTACCCTGATAGCACGTAAAACAGTTACTGAAAATAAAGCTGGTCCATCAGCTTTATTTGTTGTTTTGTCCATTCAAGCGCATCCAGGTACCATAGCGTCCGATGCTAATCGGCGTATCTGCGCTCGGCTGTCAACGTGATGCACCAGAAATCTTGATTCGTCAGACCAGACCACTTTCTTCCAATCATCCACGGTGCAATCTTGCGCAGAGACATGTTGTCTCTGCGCCATGCGCTGTGGTATTGTCCTGCTGAAATATGGTCCGTCCTACGAATACGGAAAGGCAACCGGCCTTAGAATATCATTGACGTAACGAGCACTCTTTATGGTGGTACGGACTCTCACGAGAGGTGGTCTGCTTTCGTACCCGGTAGAACCCCAGGACATAATGACTTGTGTTGGTGCAGTATGCCTGGTGCGAATAAACTCTTCCCAACGCCTCTCCTCATGTCTTCGCCAGATACAGATGAGGCTAACGTTTTCACCTAAACAGAAGCGCGTTAGGTCCGAGAACATGATACTGTGCCATTCGTCACCGTGAATCCCTTCGTCCGATGCACCATTGTAGCCTGACAGTCCTTTGCTGCGTTGTAAAAGGTATCCTGAGGGGCTGACGAGCTTACAGTCCTAACTGAAATAACCGGCGACGTACATTTATAGCTGAGAATTCGTCGCAGTTCAACACTTCTGCGCCAACGCCGCTGGTTATGCAGAACGGTCACTCAAAAAACATCTTCATGAGACGACAGTTGTCCCTCGGCGTTGTCTGTGTACGACATCCAGAACCTTCTCTTCGTCTCCTAATCTCTCCTACGCACCATTTCCTGCACACTCTTCCTCTCAGCTGTTCTGTTTTTTATGATCATGAGTGCACACCGTCCTGCAGGCGTTTTGTTTTTCGGGGATTGGCGACCACTACGAGCAACTTTTGAGGGCCATAAGCTGTCGTCTGTACCAAATTAAGGGCCACTGACACCAGAGAAAGGAAAGAGCCAACACCATCGGATAAACACATCACTCGTGCCTGTCTGGTGTAAAACCTGGGAACATCTCAGAAGAATAGACTAGTACCTCAGTTTGTGCGAAGTATGTTCACAACTGTAAGATCTATTCAGTACACTAAGAGCAATATGTAGTGCAGAAGATATACGGAATTATCGCTTTAACTGCTATATTAGGGAGTATAAAAAGTCATTGCCGTTTCTAAGAGTAGTCCTGTGTTACGCAGAAAAGAACGCATGACTGAAAAACCGGTATCGTCTAGTTGCTATAACTAGGAGCATACGTGGCATGATTTATCCGAAAGCTTTCTGGTTTCAAAAAATATGGATGATAAATACACGATCAGAGTGCTGTTACGGTTTTCCTTTTAAAAAAGTTGGCCGCTGCAGCGAGGGAATTTTGCGCTATGGTAGGTGAAGGAGCAGTTTTTGAAAGAACGACAAGATTTTGGTGTCACCGATTTAAAGATGGGGACTGTAGCCTTGAAGACAAAACACATGCTGGAAGATCTTCGACGGTGAATTCTAAAACAAACCGTAGAGTCAAAATGTGCACCAGACAATTGTCGAATGAGCTGGGAATACCTCAGCCTACAATTGTTAGCGAACTTCACATGCTCGGCAAGACGCACAGAAACTGCCGACAAATACCCCATGAACTAGCTGATAGTCAAGCTCACGACGTGTGCATGTACATTGAAGTACCAGAAAAACTGGTACACCAGTCTAATACTTGGTAGCTCCCCCACGGGAGCGCAGGACTGCAGAAATGCGACTGAGCATGGACTCCACTAGCTTCTGGAAATATGCTGTAGGCAATGTACACCATACGTCTGCAGAACGTTCCACAATTCGATTGTATTCCGAGGTCTGTGATTCCTGTGTTCGATTGCGCGTTGCATGGCATCCCAAACGTGTTCTATCACGTTCAAATCTGGGGATTTAGGTGGGATGGCAAGACCCCAAACTCAGATGAATGATCCTGTAACCATAATATGGCGTTCCGACACTTGTGTGGAGGTGCATTGTCCTGTTGGAACAGGCCCAACCCATCAGCATGAATGCAGGACATGAACGGGTGTACCTCGTCAGAAAGGATGCGCACATAGCGTTGGCCAGTCACAGACGTTTGTAGACGTGCCAGGGATCCCAGTGAAGTCCAACTAAGCCCACATCATACCACAACGGACCACCCACCAGCCAGTAAAGTTTCCTGTTGACAGGCGGGATCTATGGCTTCATGGGGTTTGCGCCACACGCGAATCCTTCTATGTGCCCGATACAGTTGGAAACGCGACTCGTCAGACCAGGCTACTTGTTTCCAGCCATCAAGTGTCTAGTGGCGGTTTTGCCGTGCCCGAGCGAGGTGCATAGCTCTGTATCGTGTACCCATCAAGGGGACTCGAGTTGGGCGTCGGGTCCCAAAGCCCATATCGTGCAGGGTGCGTTGCACAGTCCGGACGCTGGTGCTTGTTGGAGCCTTAACAAGAATTCCGATTATACCAGCGAGAGTGTTGCACGCCTATCGCGTGAAACGATTCTTGACAGCCGACGATGGTCACGTTCATCCAATGTCTTTTTACGCCCACACTGGTATCGTAAATTGGAGGTTTTGCTGGAATTCTTGTAGTCACGGTACATCCTTGCAATGGTCGTCCGTGAAAATCTGAACTTGGTTTCTACTTCCGAAATACTATGGCGCATCTCACGAGCGCCAACTATGACACCGCGTTGAAAATCGCTTAAATCGTTATTACTTGTCATTCTTATGCCGAAAACAGCTTTGATATGATAGCTGACAAGGATATCTATGTCTTTATATACGCACTGGCGGACGCAACCGAGTACGCGCATAGGTGACGTTGCTATGTATTTTGCATAAACTCGTCTGTACCAGTTTTTCTGGCACTTCAGTGTATATCGCCAGTTGTTGGAAAATCCCCAGGATAACCGTTTGTTTAGGGGAATTTTAACATGCGATGGAAAGTTGATGTTCTTTCGGAATCCTGACATGAGAAAACAGTGGTTAGGTCCCAAAAAGGGGAGGATTTCAGCTCAAAGTAATGCTACGCGTATGGTGGAATATTAAGGGGCCCTATTCATTGGGATTTGGTTGCAGATGGTGAAGGCTTTAATCCGCAGCTGTACTGTGCTAGTTGGAGCGAATGTATCCGCTTTAAACCTAAAACGCCCTGTTCTAAGGAACCGTAAACGAGTTGTCCTCCAACAGGATAATGCTCTTGCTCATCCTACTCGGTCAACTAATTAAAAATGCAAGAACTCGAGGGTTCTGAGCTAAAGCCCCCCACCCTGCTTAAAGTCCGGATCTTCAGACTTCCACTTGTTTTGGTCCATGGGACATTTTCTACATGGTAAGCACTTCCAAACATCCACAATTTTGAACTTAGTGTCAAAGACTTTTTGCCTCTAAATCAAAGGAATTTCTTCGCTGGGTGATTCAAGACATGGCATCACGGTGGAGTAGGACTGTCAAACAAGATGGACTCTATTTCGAAGATTAAACGTTTACCTTCATACATTTTATACACGTTTTCATCAAATGTGAGAAAACGGCAATGACTTTTAAACCACTCTGGTATTACTGAATTTCAGCAGTTTAATTTCGGAAAATGCGATTTTTAGACTCTAAAATCAAGCGACAACGATATACACTCAAGTGCCAAAAGTCATAGATACGTACCTAGTATCGTGCAGGACTTCCTCTAGCCAGGTGATGTGCAGCAACACGACGTGGTGTCGATTCCATAAGTGGCCGGAAGACTTCTGAAGAGATGTTGAGCCCACAGTTCCCCGGTTTTTGTAGGTGATTTTGGCTGCGAATGGACCTTTCCACCACGTCCCACAAGTGCTCAATTATGTTCACGTCGGGCGAACGTGGTGGCCACACTATTCGTAGGAACTCTCCAAAATGCTCCCTCGAACCAATCTTGGACAACTTGGGCCCGATGACATGGTGCATTGCCCGCCTGGAAAATCTCATCGTTGTTGGGGTATATGAAGTCCATGAAGGACTGCAAATGGTCACCCAGCAGAGAAACAAAGCGATTACCGGTGAATGACGTGTTTACGAGGACCAGAGGACCCAAACCGTGCCACGAAAAGACACCCCACGCATGTATGGAACCACCACCAGCAGCTTGGGTCCATGACCTTATGGGATCTGGGCCACTCCCGAACCTTACCGCCAGCTCGTAACAACTTGTAGCGTGACTCATCGGACCACTCCATGTTGCCAGTCTTTTAGGGTCCAATTACAGTGTTCACGAGCCAAGGTAAGGCGCTGTGTCCTATGTCGTGGTGTTAACAAAGGCACGCTGGTGGGTCTTTTGCTCCCATACCCCATGGACGCTAAACTACGCTGCACAGACCTGATGGATATGACTCTGGTACCTCCTGCATTGAATGTAGATGTTCTGTGAGCCAGTGTCGCTTGTCTGTTAGCATGGACAATCCTGGTGAGACGCCACTAGTCACGGTCATCCAGCGCCCGTGGTCGGCCACAGCGCTATCCAAGGTGGGTAGTAATGCCTTCCATAAGATATTCTCGGTACACACGCGACACCGTGCATCGAGGAATGTTGAATGTTCGCACAACTTCGGAAATTGAATGCCCCCATCCGTCTGGCTCCGACTACCATGCCTCGTTCAAACTCCGATAATCCACGTCGGCTTGCCATAATCCTACTGGCGGTTGTTCAGCATATCTCATGAGATTACACCTCTCAACTGATAAAATCGTGGCGTGCTTCGAATCCTTTATACACTGAGTGGCCACTTTATTATGACCACCTGACAGTTTTAAGCAAATGATCTATGGCTGCACGCTGTTGCCGCCAAAGCGCGAGGCTAGTATAAAAAAAGGAAAGCTTAGTGCTTGCGACAGTAGTAGCAGTGATTTTTGGGTGGCGAGATGGGTAAAAAATGCGATTTGACGGACTTTCAACGTGGGATGATTGTAGGAGCTCGGAGCCATGGAGCGAGTATCACCGAAACCGCCGCATTCGTGAAATGTTCCAGAGCAGCTGTTGTTAAAGTGTTTAAAGACTGGACTTTCAGCCAAAGAACTGGGTCTCTACGTGCAACGTGTGGTCGTCATCGACTAGTGACGGCTCGGGCGGAACGGAGAGTGTCCAGACTGGTAACAGACAACAGAAGGGCAACAGTGCAGCAAATTTCAGACGATCTTAATCAAGGATCCCCTCAAATGATCTCTGCACGCACTGTTCGCCGTACACTGCATCTGATGGGATATTGCAGCCGAAGGCCTGTTCGAACACCTTTGCTGTCTGCAGTTAACAAGAGAAAACGTCTCCAGTTCACACAGGAGCACAACGATTGGACAATCGATAATTGGAAACAAATTATGTGGTCCGATGAATCACGTTTTCAGTTGCACCATGCCGATGGCAGAGTGAGAATTTGGCGGAAACAGCACGAAAGCATAGACCCCAAATGCATTGCTACAACCCTTCAAGGTGGTGGAGGCATTGTTATGGTTTGGGGAATGTTTTCCTGGCATGCTTTGGGTCCTTTAATTCGTGTTGATCAACGTCTGACTGGCACATCATATCTAAACATCGTTGCGGACCAAGTGCATCATGTCATGTGGATGGTTTATCCCAATGGCGATAGCTATTTTCAACATGATAGTGCGTCCTGCCATAGTGCTCGTATTGTACAGGATTGGTTTCAGGAACATGCCGGTGAGTTTACTTTGCTTAGGTGACCCCCACAATCGCCAGATCTCAACCGCATTGAAAATTTGTGGGATAAAGTTGAACGAGCCATCAGACATCTGGATCCACAGCCCTGCAATCTCACACTCCTGGAAAGTGCTATTCATCAAGCATGGTCTCAGATTCCACAAACCACCTATCAACATCTCGTGGAGTCCATGCCACGAAGAATCGACGCAGTATTAAAGGCGAAAGGTGGCCCAACGAAGTACTGAGGGGGTGGTCATAATAAAGTGGCCACTCAGTGTATGACTGCAGTGCTAGTTTAGAATTTGCTGGCTGCTATCCCAAGACTTTTGGCATTTCAGTGTATATGAAACAAATTCATCTATATTAGAGCTTCACCGCCTTAATTTTTACGTATTCAATTATTTCTCATGTTGCAGGAATAAACGTACGTAAAACAAATATCCGTTAATTGATCTCTCATGATGGATTCATCGGAGCAGCTGAATCCATTGGGAGTTGTCCCAAAGGATGAAGACTGGGAGAGAATATAATGATATCTGTTACCGGAACAGTGGGAAGAATCGGAATTTTTGCCTTTGCAGAAGGACATGTTTATTGGCTACTTCGGAAAATCAGGCTCATCTACGTTTACGCACTTCATGTCTAATTAACACTACTTTGCGATACAAAGCAGCAGAGTTTCTACCCAAGAATTAAACGAACAGGACTTATTTTCATTCGCTCGGGATGAATATTCAGAAAATGTAATTCCTTCGATACTGAGAACTCAGCGTGGCTTAAATTATAAGGAAGCTTTGATCTTGTTCAAAATGAAAGTACATTTAGTGTTTAATTACTTTGATTGTAGCATTTCCGAGAAAAATTAGTTTAGAGATGAGTTGAGAGATGCAGAAAGTTCTGCATGGGATAAGGAAATCAAAATCAGTCATTATCGCTAATTTACACAAAGCGTAACTGTGCGCTACACTACAGAATGAAGTTACACTAAAAGCTCAATATCGCATAAATCTTAAAGAGAGATAGGAAGGGACAAAAGTGTTGAAACGAAAGTGGTTAATTGATATAGCATGGTCAAACCATGAAGTTTTCTGACAGTTTCTAATTTTGGCGTCCCTAAATGCAACTTCCCGATATACCCAGAGAATTTATGTACTTTACTGTTAAGGGATCGTTAAAATGCTGGGCATATTTAATCTCTGTTCATAGTAAACCAGTTGTTGCCCGCGACTTCGTATGCGTGGAACTCGGAACATATCCATTATCGGAACATACTATCTCAGAATATGTTATATGTAGTTGCAATGATTCTGAATATAATACATTTTTAGTAACAAACTATCTCAGAATATATTATCGTATGCAATTGTAATGCTTCTGCATGTACCACATATTTAGTTTGGTTGCAACTTGTTACTTAAGAATCATCATCATCATTGTACACCATTATCAATCCACTGCTGGACGAAGGTCTCCCCAAGTTTCCTCCACAACGGTCTGTCTTGTGCCTGTCTCCTCCATGTCACTCCCGCATACTTTCAAATTTCATCCACCCATCTCCCATGTGGTCTTCTTCTGGGTCTTTTCCTGTCCCTTGGAATCCAATCTAAAATTTTGGCTGTCCATCGATGGTCTGTCCTCCTGGCAGTATGTCCCGCCCATTGCCATTTCAGGGATTTAACTCTGATCATGATGTCTTCCACTCTTGTCATTTTTCGGATCCACGAGTTCCTCTTCTTATCTCTTCTGGTTACACCAAGCATACACCTCTCCATGCTTCTTTGAGTTGTCTGCAGCCTTTGTATGTCTCTTTTAGTTAAGGTCCACGTCTCTGCACCATACGTAAGCACTGGAAGGATGCATTGATCAAACACTTTTCTTTTAAGACATAATGGCATATTGCTCTTGAAAATTATGCTGTTTCTTCCAAAAGCTCTCCAGGCAAGTTTTGCACGCCGATTAATTTTTTTATCGATTTGACCCTCACTTGATATCTGCTGTCCAAGATAAACGTACATGTCTGTTATCTCCAGCTTTTCTCCATCAATCGATAAATCTTCATTTCTTGTAAAAGCATTGAACACCACTTTTGTCTTCTGAAATTTCATTTTTAATCCCACTTCTTTACTCTTGTCGGCAAGTTTCTGGATCATACTCTGCAGCTCTGATGGGGTAGTTGCAAAAATGACTATGTCATCAGCAAAACGAAGGTGGGTTAGATAATCTCCATTAATTTTTATCCCTTTGTATTCCCAGTTCAGTGATTGAAAGACATTTTCCACTGGGGCATTAAAGAGCTTCGGAGATATGGTGTCACCTTGTATCACTCCTTTTCCAATTTTTATGTGTGTTGTATTTTCAAATAGCAGAATCTTTGCACTTGCATTTTCATAGATGTTATTAATAATATTAATGTACGCATCTTCAATACCGCAGGATTTCGGAGACATTGTAACTGCTGATGGTTTCACCGAATCAAAGGCTTTTTCATAATCGATAAAAGCCATAAACAATGGAAGTTCATATTCCCTCGCTCTTTCAATTAGTTCTCTCAGTATGTGGATATGATCTATTGTGCTGTAGCCACTCCTGAATCCAGCTTAAACATACGAGTGATTCAATAATAAGATGGGTACCTACTCAAAATTCACTTGGCCGCCCTGCCCAGGTGGCGCAGCGGTCTTGGCGTTGGCTTACGAGCATTCGTCCGAGAAGGGTCCGGGTTCGAAACCCGCTGTGGCCTGGATGTTGTTTGTCTTACGGCACTAGCTCTCTCCGTTCCCTGGAACCAGTGGCACTAAATTAGGGACTGACTACTGCTTATAGCCCATTGGGTTGTTCACTGTGGCCGTTAAACCTTCAATCTAAAATAAAAAGTCACTTGAAATTGAGACTTTAGTAATCAAGGAAGCAATATCAGTACGAGCGTCTGCACTACATTGTGTTCGCTTGGCTGTGCCGGCGCGACGTGATATTCTATTGATATCAAAGTGGGAGTGTCTCCCCCACTTTTCCCACCCCTTACCTTTTTTTTTTTTTTTAAATTGGAGGTTTAACGACCACCGTGAGCAACTCAACGGGCTATAAGCAGTCGCCCGTCCCTAATTTAGGGTCACTGGTTCCAGGGAAGGGAGAGAGCCAGTGCCGTAAGACAAACACAACATCCATGCCTGAACGGGATTCGAACCCGGACCCTTACGGACGAATGATCAGAGGCCAACGCCTTAGACCACTGCGCCACCTGGTTGGTTGGTAGATTTTAATGGCGCAAGGGCCATAGTTGGCCAAAGAGCGCCAAACAAAAGACATCAAAACGAAACAAAATTAATAAAAAACGTACACAAGGTTAAAAACAGGCTAATGCGGTAAAAATGAAACATGAGAATGAAGAAGTTAAAATCTAGACGAGTTTATAAAAGTCAATATCCCGTAAAAATGAAAACACTGCTCTCGTATCGCAGGCTTCACCGATAATAGTTTGCAGCGTAGCTGCTCCTTCGTCCAACAGATGAGAGTGAAAATGACGAAAACGATGAGCACAAAAACGAACACAAGTACACAAAACATGAAGGACGGTGAGACGACATTGGCACGCCGCACACATCGTGGCACTGTCGCCACACAGCAAAAAGCGGTGAGTAAAACGACAGTGCCCAATGCGGAGACGTGCAAGAACAACTTCCTCACGACGGTTCTTCTGCAAACTAGACTTCCATAGTTCGATCCGTGGTTTGATGGCATAGACTTTATTGCTTCCCTGCTGAGACCACAGGGACTGCCACTCATCCATAACAAATGTCCGGATCAATGGCCGATAATCTCGGAAAGACAGTGGCAGCCGAGCTGGCGACATGGAGGAAACAGACCTGGCAGATAGATCTGCCAGCTCGTTACCCCGGATCCCAACATGGCCAGGAACCCAACAGAATCGGACCAGGAAGCCATCACCCTCCAAAGTTCCAAGAAGACGACGGACATCACGGATGACAGGTGAGTCCGTGTCCTCTGGAGAAGATAAAATATGGATGACGGACTGGGAATCAGAGCAAACCATAGCGCGACGATGTGACCGAGACTGTATGTGGCACAAAGCGAGGTGTACCGCACGCATCTCTGCCGAAAAGACTGTAGATTCAGGCGGAAGCCTCTCAGCATGGGAGGCATCGCCACACACGAAAGCGGCTCCAACAACCTCGCCGGATTTCGACACGTCAGTAAATACAGGCACGAAATCCGGGAAGAGAGACTGTTTCTCGGCAAAGAGATGCTGGTACACCATAGCAGGAGTGGAAGACTTTGGCCACACACAAAGGGAAAGGTCAGCCGTTGCTTGAACCGGCTGCCAAGGCGGTTCATTGTAGAACCGGGTCAAACCAATCCTTGACAAGTCTAGACCAGCATCGCGCACTATGGCAGACATCCGAATCCCGAACGTCGGAACACAGGAGGGGCGGTTGGAAAATAAGCGGACACAGTCCGGTTGGAAGATGGAACCATACAGTGGATGATCAGGAAAAGATTTCAGTTTTGTATAAAACTGAAGAGACAGCTGCTTACGACGGATGCATAACGGCGGCTCATGAGCCTCCGCATACAGGCTATGCACGGGAGAGGTACGGAAAGCACCAGTACATAGCCGCAATGCCTGGTGATGGACGGGGTCCAAAGGCTTTAAAACCGATGGACGCGCTGAACCGTACGTAATGCATCCGAAGTCTAACTTTGACCGAATCAGAGAATGGTAAATGCGAAGCATTGAGCACCTGTCGGCCCCCAAGATGTTCGAGAGAGGACCTTCAGGATACTCAATGACTTCGTGCACTTCACCTTCAAAGACTGGATGTGAGGCCGGAAGGTGAGCGCTCGGTCAAAAGTTAACCCAAGGAACTTGACTTCTGACACCACGGGGATGGTAGAACACCTCAGACGGAGGCTGGGGTCTGGGTGAAGACCCCGTTGCGGCAAAAATGCACGCAAACGGTCTTCAGTGTCGAGAAGCTAAATCCATTTTGGGAAGCCCAGTGAGAGATCTTGGTAATGGCAGACTGGAGCTGTCTCTCAATGGTGCGCATGTTAACAGAGGCGCAAGAAATATGCAGATCATCCACGTACATGGTTCCACGAACGGTCGGAGGAAGCAGTTGGAATATGTGATTCACACGAAGGATGAACAGAGTGACTGATAAAATGGAACCTTGAGGTACACCCTGTTCTTGCGGGTACATCGCAGAGAGGGTCGACCCGACGCGCACACGGAAACTCCGGTCCTGGAGAAATCCGGCGATGAAAGATGGTAAGTTTCCCCGCAATCCGCACTCGTGCAGATCACGGAGAATGCCGTATCTCCAGGTACGGTCATAAGCTTTCTCCATGTCGAAGAATACGGAGACCATGTGCTGACGTCGGACAAACGCCTCCCTGACAGATGTCGCAAGGCGAAGGTGATGATCGGTGGTGGATCGAGATTTACGAAATCCACTCTGATGAGGTGAAAAAATGTGATGAAACTCCAGATAAAAAATGAGACGAAAATTAATGACACGCTCGAGTACTTTGCAAAGGCAGCTCGTCATAGCAATTGGCCGGTAGTTCAACGGGTTAGTGGGATCTTTACCAGGTTTGGGAACAGGAACGACAATGGCAGTGTGCCAAGATTCGGGAAAGACATGCTCTTGCCAAATCCTGTTAAACAGGATTAGCAGACATTCAAGAGAGGACGGAGAAAGGTGCTTCAGCATTTCGTAATGGATGTTGTCTGGTCCGACAGATGTCCGGCCGGACCGATTCAGGGCGGTCTGCAGCTCCACGGCAGTCAGCGGGCTGTTGTAATCAGTGGCAGAAAACGGTCCAAAATAAATCTTGGACCGTTCAAGCCGCGGCTGTAACTGCCGGAACGAAGCAGGGTAATTGCTGTTGCTGGACACCGAAGAAAAAGCGGCGCCCAGACAGTCAGCAATACCCTGAGCGTCAGCAACCGTTCCTCCAGCACTCTCAAGAATGGAGATTTCCCCAGATGGGTACTGTCTTCGAATCTTACGGATCCTGTCCCAAACGATCTTAGGGCTGGTATTGGTGTTAATCCCGGATACATATTGTATCCAGGACTCCCGTTGACTACGCCGACGAACCAATCGCGCGTAGGACTTGGCCTTCTTGAAAGCAAATAGGTTCGCGTCGGTGGGGTACCGACGAAACCTACCCCAAGCCCGATGTTGGGCCCGACGAGCTGCCATACAAGTGGAATTCCACCAAGGTCTCGGGCAACGTGGAAGTTGAGTCGACGTCCTGGGGATGGTAAGTTCTGCCGCTTGCACAATACAATCCGTCACCGCCGCAACAGCGTCATTGACTGTTCCTGAGGTCACCATTGCCGGAGTAAGAAAGGCCGAAGCTGTGAATGTGTCCCACTTGGCACGATCAATATTCCATCTAGCAGGGCGAGTAGGGTAACGGTACCCGCCACCCGCTAGACGGAGAAAGATGGGAAAGTGATCGCTGCCAAGGGGATCACCAGACACGCTCCAGGACCAGGCAGGATATAAAGATGGGGAACTCAGAGACAGATCAATGGCTGAGTACGTGCGGGTGGGTTCGTGAAAATAAGTGACTGCCCCGGTGTTGTGGAGACAGAGGGACGTGTTGGAGAGAAGGGACTCAACAACACGGCCCCTGCAGTCTCGAGTGGTAGAACCCCACAACGGATTGTGTGCATTAAAATCTCCTAAGAGGAAGAAAGGAGGCGGCAGTTGGTCGACCAAATCTTCCAGATCCGAAAGGCTCACAGCTTCATCTGGTGGTATGTAGATAGAACACACCGTGAACAGAGTATTAACAGATAATCTCACTGACCCACTGCCTGCAAAGTCGTCCGGAGGGCAACTGCAGTGACAGGAACACCATGAGGAACAACGACGGCCACTCCTCTGCAGGCGATAACGCCGTCCTGGTGATCCTTGCGGAAAAGGGAATGTCTCCGCAGCGAAGGAGTGTCCGTCGTGCGAAGCTTTGTCTCCTGGAGACAAACGCACACAGGTGTGTTCGAAGACAGTAAACCTTTCAAATCATCAAGGTGTGATCGCAGACCTCGGCAATTCCACTGAATGAGCGTGGCCATAAAGAAAAATGAGAGGAAATGACAGAATGAAGACAGACGACTAGAAGGTCTCAGTGTCGTCCATCACCTCCAAGTCATCCGCAGTGTCTGGAGGCAACACAGGGCTGTGTTTGCCCCCTGTGTTAGGAGGCGGTTTTTGCCTGCTCTGTTTCGGGGAGGGTGAACCTGGTTTCATCTTCTCTGGCTTCTTCTTAGCAGTGCCCTGGGACCCTGTGCTGACAGATGATTTCGGCATACAGGAAGGTGTCGGCGACGATGTAGATGTCGCCTTGGAGGCAATGCGGCGAGACTTCAGTGCCTCCATTCCAGCAGCAACGATGTCCCCAAAATCATAAGGACACCGCGCTGGGATGGTCACCTCAGTCTGGACCGCCACAGAGGCGTTCTGCACCACAACTGAAGCATATGACCGCCGGCCTGATGGTAAAGGGGCGATCCGCCGTCTAGCTTCGGGAGACGAGAGATGCTCAGTTGTCTTCAGGCGTTGGATTGCCTGTTCCTCTATCCACTTGGGACACTGTTTAGAAGATGCAGGATGAGTCCCTTCGCAGTTGACACAATCATCAGACTCTGCTGAGCAATCTGCCAAAGAGTGTTCTGTGGAACCACAGCGACCACACTTAGCAACATTACGGCAAGACTGCTGGGAGTGACCGTAATGCTGGCACCTGAAACAACGCAAGGGGTTCGGGATATACGGCCGAACATCAAGCCGTAAATAACCTGCCTTGATGGAAGTAGGCAGGGTTGGGGAGTCAAAAGTCAGGATGATGTTACGGGAGGGAATAAATTTCCCATCCTGCCTGAAAAGAATCCGTCGAACCCCAATGACATGCTGTTCACCAAGTTCCTCCAGCAATTCCTCATCGCTGCACTCAAGCAGGTCGCGGGAGTTGACAACACCGCGAGAGGAATTGAGGTAACCATGTGGAGAAACCTGGACAGGAATGCCAAGCAAAACGGTCGTTTCCAGCAAGGTGGCACTGTGGCGTGGATTAGATGTTTCCACAAGAAGATCCCCGGAAGGGAGCTTCTTGACACTCTTCTGAGAGCCAGCAACGGCTTGCAGAGCCTTGTTGATCCAGAAGGGACTCTTCGAACTGAGTGACTGTGAAGAGTCACCAGATTTGATCAAAAGAAACAGAGCATTGCAATTTGATGTGACAAGTTTCTTAGTGGAGGAAGGGGTACTTTCCTCCACAGGGCGCTTTAAATTGTGAGCATGGGAAACACTTTGGGTTTCCATGAAGAAGGGAAAAGATTCGTCCGCCGACCTCCCCACCCACTACCGAGCCCAACGAGGGAGAGCCGGAGGTCCGCAAGCCCAAGAGGACGCAGGACACGGCTCTAGGGATAGTCAGCGGATATAGCAAGTTGGTAGGGCAGACACACGCTCAGCGTGCACCCAGACTTTCCCGTGCCCAGAGACAACCCCTTTGGCATGCCCACCCTACCCCCAAACTCACCCAGTCGAACAGAACAACAAGCCGCTAGAAGTCTGGACGCAACTCGGCCACAGACTTCCTGACCAAGAGTGGGTTAGCTCCCAGCCTCCCGTTTAGGGTGAAGCAGAGGGCAAAGAGGAGTGTTGGCATCTGGAGACACTACAACCCGGCCCCCAAATACCGCAGCCTCCAGCATCCCCATTTCCACCTGTACGGGTCACCGCACACGGCAAACATGCAGGTAGGTCTAAGCTAACCAGCTCCGGAAAAACAGAAAATGTAACATAAAAGAGAAAAGACTGGGAAGCGAACGAGGAACAAAACCCGGAACTGGCGCCTCATCACAACCTCAGCAGCCGACAACTGAGGCGGGTACATGTCAATATAGGAACTGAAGACGAAAAAAACAAAACAATAAGAGAAAATCGGCTCGGGCCGTGGGGACGCCATCCCCCATCAGCTGGATGAACAGCTGTCCCTTCGGTGAAGTAATCGTCAAAGCCGCAGAGGCAATAGAAACCGTCACAAGGTTAGCTCGGGCCGTGGGGGCGCCGCTCCCCAAATAACTGGAAAACCAGTTATCCCCGTGCAGGGCTGCGCCACCTGGGCGGCCCCCTTACCTTGTATTGCACAGGTGCGAGACGCGGCGGTGTTTTACAAAGACGTTTGCTGTCCATCCCCAATTTTTCATACCGTGCTAACATATAGCCTATGTCCATCGGGAAGAAATAAGCTTTTGAATGGCGAAAGAATTTCCCAAATCGGTTTATTAGTTTCCGAGATTACCTCTTACAAACATACAAGCTCACAAACGTTTTCTCTTTATAATATTAGTATAAATTAATGTTTCCTCAAACTAAGCAAAAGTGTTTAAGATTCCGGACTCGCATACACTTCATTGACAAAATTCACCGAACACTAAGAAGAGAAACGCAACATAGCATTTATTGACATACATTAGTACGGTGTCGGTCCACCTTTGGCCTTAATGCATGCACCGACCCTTCGACACATGCTATTGACAAGGTTTTGGAACACAGCGATAGGTATGCGCTTCCATTCAGTACATAATGCTGTCGCTAACTGCTGCTCAGTAGTAGGCCTTAGTTCAAAACTTCTTATGCGGCCCCTCTAATTCATCTCATAGGTGCTCTATGGGAATAATATCAGGGCTCTGTGCTGGCCAGTCCACACACGATACGGAATTATCGACAAACAATGCCGTAACAGTCCTTGTTTTATGGCTCGGTGCATTGTCCTGCTGGTACAAACAAGGCTCAGTTCCATAGTATTGCCACAGAATTGGTAGGGCATAACTGTCCAGAATATCGAGGTAGCCTTGCTAGTTAACAGGTTTGTCCACGATAACCAATGTGCCGGGAGCATACCACGAGAAATACCCGCACACGAGTACACTGCCAGAGTCTCCTAACTTGACCATAGGAACAGTACACTGTGGTAAACAGCGTTCCACCGGTTGCGCCATACCCACACACGGCCATGAGACTGATGGATCGTGTATCTGGATACATCAGTCCATAGGACTAGTTTCCATTGATCTGCTGTCCACGATAAATGTTCTTTACACCATGCTAAACGACGAGTAGCATTCCGAGTGGAGATGAAAGGCTTATGAGCAGCCGCACGACTGCGGTGGTCCATGGAATGAAGTTCTCTGCGAATGGTACGTGTACATACCGAGGCTGCAGTATTTTTACTCACCTGTACACTGAGGTCATGTGCAGTACTCCGTCGATTAGATGTAACTAATCTCCTGAGGCTTCGACGTTCTCTATCACTGATTTCTGTGGCCTGCCGGTACGTTCTGCTGTTTCAGGCACTGCATGTGTCTTCCACTTATACAATACATCGAAAACAGTTGACTTGTGTACGTTTAAACGCATCTCGGTTTCTTATGGACAACCCACTAATATAACACACAACAATATTTCCTTTCTCAAAGTCAGTTCTCTCCCGCTGCGACATTTTTACTCAACCTAACAGTGCGATATGATCGCGGTAAGCTGCAGGCTTGTTTTTGTACAGTTTGCAGCTGTACCGTGCATCTTTACAGCGCAGCGGGACCGTTCATTTGCTTTTGAAGGGGTATCCGGTGACTTTTGTCAATATAGTGTATGTGAATAGTTTTATTGTAGATTGAAAATTTTTTTTTATTTGGAGATTTACCGACCACCATGAGCAACTCAACGGGCAATAAGCATGCATACCTCACCGGGATCGGAACCCGGATCCATCAGGGACGAATGGACATAAATCAGCGCTTAGACCACTGCCCCACCGGGGCGGTGACGGAAGTTAGTTGTTTAAAGCACTAAGAAGAAAAGCATTCTCTACTAAAAACTGAAATTGCGAGTGGTAACAATAGGGTGCGAGAGAAACCCTACGCCTCGAATTTGAAGACATGCAAGACGATACAATGAAAAATTAACACCCATAAACGTTCGTAACAATGCATTAAAATTTAGAAACGAAAAATAGATGTGAAGATGATCAAAATATCACACACTTAAGACTCATATAGCTTATTAAATCCGTTCATTTGTATGGCGTAGTAAGTACAAAGATTCGCCAAGCTTTCGCACTCCACTCAGAGGTTTTTTCAAGGCAATAGTACACATAAAAAATGCAGGGATTTGGTACACGTACGGAACAAAGATGATTTTTGGAAATAACGTGGGTGACATCACGAGCATATTACACGATTTTTTATCACTTAATTATACGGTGTGTCGCGATGTGTTTCCATCTTTTAATAACGCATGGCAAGCTCTTGATAGTTCAGTAGAAATTATATCATTGCACGCTAGTTTGCTGGACAGGATTTCGACTGTTTCCCTGAAGGCCGTCTCTTTCAAGTTCGTGTATGGGGCAATTCTTCTAATATTATTCCATAGAGAACCGGACGACGAATGCATGACTTCCCTGTTGAGGGCTGTATTCTGCACGTCCTAGTTGACACTTCGCGCGTGCTTTTTACATCTAGTGTTCAAGGATCGCTTTTTCATTCGGATATATCTTTTTCGTGTTGTCAGGATATACCAACGGCATAGCGTACACACATGTCTTTTGTTTCTCACACTGTCTCTCCTAGAAATTTGATATTATATGTGATAACGGGGTCGGTGACTTCATTGCTATCAATATATTGTATTTACGTAATAAATTCTTTAATCAGTATGTAAAGCCTGGAACATATGTGATGTATCCTGCGTATCTCGTCGTCTTACTAGGTGATTTCGTTATTCCTGATATTATACGATTTCTTACATTTCTATGTATTCTGTCTGTTATCTTTCTTATATCCAGCCTTTAGACCTTTGCTATAAATATTATCAATTCCCTTATTATTTAGGTTGTCGAGTTTGCTTGCTCTACAGAATCATGCTCTAAATGCAGAAAGTTTGTACTCTTTTGGGCAGTACGAATCAGGAGGGACAAGGTTCGGTATTGTATAGTAAGACGATGAGATACGCTGGACCCATCACATTTGTTCCAGACTTTACATATTGGTTAAAGAATTTTTTACGTAAATACAACATATTGATAGCAATTAAGTCCTCTACCCCGTTATCACATATAATATCAAGTTGCAAGGAGAGACAGTGTGAGAAAGAAAAGGCATGTGTGTACGCTATACCGTTGGTATATCCTGACAACACAGAAAAGATGTATATCGGAATGACAAATTGATCATTAAACACTAGATGTAAAAGAGCACGTGCGAAGTGTCAACCAGGACGTGCTACCCAGAGAAGTCACGCATTCATCGGCCACTCCTCTATGGAATAGACTGTTTATTACTTTGAAAATTCAAGAGACACATGTAGCGAATGTATTACGTTACATGCGTCTCTTGAGTATTCAGTGTGGTGTATTTATAATTACAAAAAATCACACACTGTAGACAGTCTACAAAGGTTGAGAAGAGTAACAACAGTCATGGAACTACAGAGGCAAAGATGAAGAAAACCACACAAACGTAGTACAAATGCCGGAAGGTGAGCAAAGTAATAAACAGTCGAAGTGAAAAGTTAAAGATGAGCTCAGAAAACGAGTGAGTAGTTGACTTAGTAACTGTGCTTTGCTGGGAACAGTCCGAATAGTAACGTCGCACACAGTGATACTGACAAACCTTCGCCCAAATCTTTGCGCGTGAAGAAGCATCGAAGACGTCATATTCAACAAAATAGCACCAATTTTCCAGAAAAAGATGGAATCTGGGACGAGCATAATCGAAGAACTGGACTGATAGAATGTGTGATAGAATGACCAAACGTAGGCAGACAATACGGACGGTCACATTCCAATATATCAGGAGAGTTGACAGGAGAATCCGGAATCCCAACCGGTGTCGTCACGACAGCCACACGAAGAACAAAAACGTAGCATCGTCTTTCTTTCTTTGATTGGAGGTTTAACGACCACCGTGAGCAACTCAATGGGCTATAAGCAGTCGCCCGTCCCTAATTTAGGGTCACTGGTTCCAGGGAAGGGAGAGAGCCAGTGCCGTAAGACAAACTCAACATCCCTCCCTGACCGGGATTCGAACCCGGACCCCTTACGGACGAATGATCAGAGGCCAGCGCCTTAGACCACTGCGCCACCGGGGCGGCAGCATCGTCTTGAAACGAGTGGAGAGCAGCGGAATGAAAACATCAAAGACATCTTCAACCGGGAGTAGACCAAAAGAAAGATTGAGGAAAATCCGTGGGTAGAAAGTCATTGTCAAACGAAGTAGACGTGGGAGCACAAATGTCAGAAGAATCAAAGGTAAGAATCTCCACAAGGGAATTGTAGGAAGCTTTAAAGCAAACCAGGCACAGGTTTTGACACAAGAGCGGGAGACTCATCCCAACCTGAAGAGAAGCAGAGGGCACAGAAATAACTGAATCTTGAGATAGGGAGAGTTTGAAAAAGAAGGGATCCACCGTACCACATTGCATATTCTGGCAATACTGGGAAAACGACAGGAGAAAAAAGCCTAGACAAAGAAGCAGTCGCATCGAGTTACAAAAGAATGACAGTGCTTTGCAATACCGATCAAAGGAAGAGTTGAGAGGTTGCCGGGCCCAGCCGACTGGGCCGACGAAAACGGGAGGGTAGAGACACAGACTACTGGACCGACGAAAACGGGAGCGTAGAGGCACAGACTACTGTACCGACGAAAACGGGAGCGTAGAGGCACAGACTACTGTACCGACGAAAACGAAAGCGTAGAGGCACAGACTACTGGACCGACGAAAACTGGAGCGTAGAGGCACAGATTACTGGACCGACGAAAACGGGAGTGTAGAAGTACAGACTACTGGACCGACGAAAACGGTTGCGTAGAAGTACAGACGACTGGACAGAAGCAAAAGGGGCCGCCTCGGTGGTGCAGTAGTATAAGCGATGGCTTCTGATCATTCGTCCGAGATGGGTTCGAATCCCGGTTAGGCATGGATATTGTTTGTCTTAAGGCGCTGGCTCACTCCCTTCCCTGGAACCAGTGGCCCTAAATTAGGGACGGAAAACTGCTTATAGCCCATTGAGTTACTCACGGTGGTCTTTAAACCTTCAATAAAAAAATCACAAAGTCGGTTAACTCCCGAAAACCTTGAAAATCGGGCAAAGAAACAGGAGCTCAAGACACCCGCCACTGAGCGGTATGCAGTCAGAGGCGAGTAAACAGGGAGTTTACTTTTCCTGCATTGAAGAATGAGTAGTAACTCAAATGACAATCTCAGTTTGGAATGGTTAGACACGCGGCTGATCTTTAGAGTTGGTCCCCGTTATTTGTTTTACATACCTTGATCGCTTTTCTCCTACAAAGAGTGGCAGTAAATTAAAAACGAGCTACTCCTTGTAGCTTTACATACTCAAGAGGTTCATAATGCTTCTTCCACCCACTCCCAAAAAGCTGGGTAGAGGAAGCCATTGACGTCAGCCCCTGCAGAAATCAAAACTCAGCGTCTTTTCCAACGTGATGATTGCTTATCCCAAGCACAGAGAAGATTGCAAAAGACTACTAAATCGTCCCAAAAGCACTCTCTTTAGTATTTGTGTAATTTTGGGTACAATACCTTGGTAAGTAAATCTTCCGAATGAATGGATCAAGAACAGCAACGTATATTATATGGGATATAATATACGTTGCTGTTCTTGATCCACTGTAGTGCAGACCGAATAGCCCTACATCGGTGGCTGACGTGACCTCTTGGGGCAGAATGAAGGCAGCAACGTACCAAAATCTAGTAAAAGGTCTTCCGAGTAGAGTGGAGGCTGCGAGTAGAACAAAGGATGTGTGACGTACTACAGAGGTAAAACACGAGTCAAAACGACAAATCTGCAGCGATACAGTCCGTGTAGCTTATTTCGAAGAGCAACTTATTCCAGAGTAAGGGGGCGCGATTTCGATCACCGTCACGGACAAACTTGTGTCTTCACTTTGGCGCCCGAATGTAAACATGGATGTACTGGCCATTGGGTTCTTCGAAAAATGTGTTTTTCTTCCACACGTCGTCTAGAATTAAAGTTCATTCTTCACTTAAAAGAAAAAAAAATTAAGAGGGAGATGATGTTACGTACTACAGAGATAAAGCACGTGTTAAGACTACAAATCTGCAGCAATGCATTCCATCCGTGTAGCTTAGTGGGGAGAGAAACTTACTCCTGAGTGAGAAGGGCGCGCTTTCGGTCACCATCACGGACAAGCTTGTGTTTTCACAGATGGACCAATTCGATATTATTTACTTTCCTATTACAAGGAGTTTGTGGATATGCAAGTGCGCCGATACTTTTGATCAGGTAGTGTGCATTAAATAAGAAACTTAGCTTTATTTAACGACGTGGGCTTTCATTTCCTTCACCATACCTAACACATATGTAACTCCAATCGTAAATATCACGACTTACTGATCAATTACTTGTGGAATATTTTATGCATATTCAAAGAAATATCTTTACAACCTAGAGCAGAGACTGTTTGATTCATTGCATGTAGAAGAGATTTCGGAACTTATTTTAATTAAAATGCTTTTCAGCTAGATGAAAAGGAAATTCCTTACTCACAGCTTTTCCGCTCGTCCATGGCACTGGTTACTAGTTAGTATTTAAATATATGCTTTTTATCAATAAGCTGAGTTAAAACATATCCAGAAAGAGTTTCATAAAACACGCGTGTAAAAAAAAGGAAAGAAAACGCGTATTGAGTGGCTAATTAATAAGGACGAGCAGACTGTTTTGTGCAAATATAGTGGAACATCTGTTTAATGAACCTCTGTTTAGCCGATTTTTAGAGAATTTTATGAAGAAAACTTAAGCCTTTTCTAAAATGTGTTTTAAAATAGAGTGAAACCTCAGAATAAAGATCATCGCTCGTGCGGGGAAAAGTGACCATTGCCGAAAGGTGGCCGTTGTTCGGATGTTAGGCCTAAGTTTGCATTGCTAGTCCGTTGCATTTGTAAAAAAGCAGAATGTGTGAATGAACCTTATGCACAAGGGAAACTGTTGGAGTGATTTCTTGAAATGTTGAGTGCCGAATAAAACTCAAGGGTGAGTCATAAGTTCGTACCGTTTCGCGGTATAGATCGTCACTGAGTTTTCTGCATCCAAGCCAGCCGCCTGGTATTGCAACGGCATTGAATCTTTGGCTGAATGTTGGCGAAATACCATAGACTCTGATGGACTGTATTTTGCCAAATAGCCATATGTGGTCAACATGTGATTCCGGACTAAACATTGTACCCCAAAACGCTACAGACTTATGACTCACGTAATTGAATAAATAATTCCTTGTGTACAGGATTTTATAAAAATAGTGTCTGACGTCTGGTCTAAAACAATCATAAGGAATAGTAAGCTATATTAGGGCTAGGGTACACTACAGAACAGAAACAAAAAACATATACATTAGCGAAGTGTAACTGCACAGTTAGCTGACCGCAATACGGAAAGTAGGAACAGAACCCTCAGAGACAGAAGCAAGCTATACCGCTGCCAATGGGCAACAATCTTTTGCTCTTATCTTATACTTCCCGCCGAAGTAACTAAGGAACTACGCAAAATCCAAAAGGACAAGGTGTCCCTTAAATCTCCGTCGAGAGTAACAGGGGTGTCCGTTAACCGCTGTTAAGAGGCTTCGTTGTTCGGAGGTTATCGGTAATATTAATTCTACGACAGCTGTTCTGTACCAACCAAGTTTTGCCGCTGCTTAGAGGTTACCTTTATTTGGAGGTATACATTAATGGAGGTTTCACTGTACTTCAATTTAAGGAACTGATTTTTTTTTAAATTGGAGGTTTAACGACCACCGTGAGCAACTCAATGGGCTATAAGCAGTCGCCCGTCCCTAATTTAGGGTCACTGGTTCCAGGGAAGGGAGAGAGCCAGTGCCGTAAGACAAACACAACATCCATGCCTCACCGGGATTCGAACCCGTACCCCTTTCGGACGAATGATCAGAAGCCATTGCCTTAGACCACTGCGCTACCGGGGCGGCGATTTTTTATTTAAAGGAATCTTTCATAGAAGCTGTAACGTATACTCTAAAATATAACTTCCCATTTCAATTCCTGAATCTATGGAAAAAATATACCAGGGTTGTACCGAAAGTAATGCAGAAGTAGGCAAAACTTTCGTATTAACTGACAGAGGTCGTTCAAATTGCACATGTTGGTAGAGTAACTTTCTCTCTATACGAAGGTACTACTCAACATAGTCTCCATCACAAGCGATGCATTTCCGCCTTCGTTGAAGTCAACTTTCCAATCCTCTTTGAAAAAATTCAGGTGTGGGCTGTTGTACCCACTTCCTCAAAGCCATTTTCACCTCATCTGTGTCATCAAATCGTTCTACCCGGAGATTTTCTTTCAGTGGGCCGTAAAGGTGGAAGACGGAGGGCGCCAGATCTGGGCTGTAAGGTGGATGGGATACCACCGACCAGCCTAATTTGCTGATTGCCTGATGTGTTCCCAAATATGTGTGTGGTTTAGCATTGTCATGGTAAATGTGGATCCTTTTCAGATTCTTATTCGGTCTCTTCCTCCTTATGGCTTCTCTAAGCTTCTTGAGTGTTTCAATGTACCGCTCGCTGGTCAAGGTACGGCCACGTTCCAGAAAATCGAGGAGAATGACACCCCTGTCATTCCCATAAACAGTAACCATGACTTTCTGTGCTGATCGCTGGCTCTTGAGCTTCTTATGCCTTGGTGCAGAGGTGTGACGCCATTCCATGGATTGATTCTTAGTTTCTAGATTGTAAAGATACGCTCACGTTTCATCTCCTCTCACAAGATCGAAAATAAAACGTGTCTTCATTGGCCTCAAACGTTTCCAGCACATCAGAGCAGACTTCCACCCTTCTCTCCTTCAAATCGGGTGTCAACTACCGAGGTACCCACTTTGCACACACTTTCCGATGCCTTAAGTCTTCCATCTTCTGTATGGCATTGTGACCACAGTCCGCTTGAGCAACAAGCTCACGGAATGTTACTAGTCTCTCCTCGCGAATCAATTCATCCATACGCTAATGACTTGTGTCAGTGGTCGCAGATGGTCTCCCATTGCGTGGTTTGTCTTCAATGCTGGTTTCCTCTTCTTTAAACTTTATCCATCTGTGTATATTGCCCTTGTCAATGGTGTAATCTCCGTAAACATTCTGTAGCCTTCTGTGGATGTCGGATAGCCTGCATCCTTCCTTCGAGAAGAACTCAATGACGGTGCGTTGCGTCTGCCTGGAATCCATTATTTAGCTGCAATGAAGGAGTGCTACTATAGAGGAAGAGTTACTCTACCAACATGTGCAATGTGAACGATTTATGTCAATTAATAAAAAAGTTATGCCCATTTACTTTCAGTACAACCCTCGAAAATAAATTTGAGTTCGTCTCTTTTATGCAGTTTGTTACTTAATTAATACAGACATTTGACGTGGACTAGGAACATCAGAGGTCATCGCTCTTTCCACGTTTATAAGTGAGTCACGGAAATTAATTATTCATTTGCCTTCTAAATATTTGTTCAGTTGCTGCTTACAATCTTTGGTGAATCCCCAGCACTGTGCGGGGCTCCAAGAAGCAACCTGCCAATTGGTTTGGCAGTTAGTGTATGTGAGTCTGGAGGAATTCGAGGCCGCTGTGGTGCAGTGGAAGCATATCCGGCGCGTAACTGGAAGACCCTGGGTTCGATTCCCGGTGGCTGCCAATGAGAATTTTTCCGTGACTCCCTTATAAACGTGGAAAGAGCTATGACCTCTGTTTGATGTTTGTTACTTAGCTATATTTTCTCTCTCGACTAAATATCTTTTGACAACCTGCATAGAGTTCGGAGGTTGAGTGATGTATGCAAAAAGCTTAGATAAGATGGTTGTTTACGATGTGTCGAGGCTGGCTGACTGGCTGGGTTTTTGTTGTCTCTACTTTGCTATTCAGGTTTGCTCTCGTTAGCAGCTAGAGATTGTGTGAAATTCACACATTTGTCGGTAACGGGGATCAAACCCGAACCTCCTCGTTCTGGAGACCATTCTAACAGACCAAAGTTCCCCGGCAGAGTGTATCGCCGCAGATTTGTTGTCTTGACACGTGCTTCATCTCTGTAGTACGTCACATCACATCCCTCTTAAATTATTTTTTTTTTTGAAGCGAAGAAAGAATTGTTTTTAATTCCAGACGATGTGTAGAACAAACATTACACATTTTTCGAAAAGCCCAATGGCCAGTAGATCCATAATCGGGTGCCAATGCGAAATTCACAAATTTGTCGGTGACGACTCGATTCTGCGGCTTCTTGCTCCGGAGCCAGTTCTAACAGTTTAAACTACACCGACGGAATGTACCCCTGCAGAACTGTCGTCTTGACATGTGCTTCACCTCTGTAATACGTCACAATTGTCATAATTATTGTGGAAAAAGATTAGTTATGCGGACCTGAATGCTATATACAGTCATTTGCAAAAGTTTAAGACCACCTTTTGGTATTAGATTTCAGCCGATTGCGTCAGTTATTGTCTGTGTCACTCAACTTCCTGTCGCTGTTGCATCATCCTACTGCGGCAGCTGTTGATAGAGTTGAGGGAAGCGTGCGAGCGTCAGTTTGCTTCTGGTTTTCATGCTGACAGGTTTTGTACGTATTTCCTATATAGCGAAAAATGAGGAAAAACGTCATTAAGTGTTAATCAGAGGGCACGAATAGTGACTTTATATCATGAAGGATACTCCGAACGTGACATACGCTGAATGTGAGCAAGACTACTATTTATAATACTAGCATGAAATATCGATTGGATCCAAGTTCTTTTTTCCGGTGAATCAACTGCGCATAAGCTTGAATCACGTGAAGTACATGTTCGACGATCAAAAGACAAAAGGTTTATTGAAAAAATACACCGTCAGCACCGTGAGACATCCGCCTAGTCAGATGATATTGGTTGCTACGTCAGCATCCGGTACTGCTTCATTATACTTTTTGCCGACAGGCACTACCATGACTGGTCCTTTTTATCTGGAAATGTTACATGTGAAGCTGTTAACTCATATGCAAGTGCTCACATGCACAATCTTTATGCATGATGGTGCTCCATGCCACAGATCAAAGACAGTAAAGGACTACCTGCAGAGGGAAAACATAACTGTGCTTGATTGGCCCGGTAATAGTCCTTAACCCCATCGAAAATTTGTGGACCATTTTAAAAGATAAGGTAGCAGCAAAACAGCCATCAAATTCCTAAGCTTTCATTGACGCAATAAAGTACGTGTGGTGCAAAGACATTTCAAGTGACTACTGCAAATCCCTGATTGATAGTATGCCACATCGTACGATGTCCGTTATAAAAAAACAAAACAAAGGTGGCCATACAAAGTACTGATCTCGGTCTTTTTGTGTTCTAAAGAATGTAAGTATTCATCTGTGGTGTCATTTTTTTCAAATATCTCTGACTAGTATAATTAGTTGTTTCCTTGAAAATCTTAATTTTCAATAAATTGACAGGTGGTCTGAAACTTTTGCAAATGACTGTAAATCTATTATCATTCGAGCATGACTGAAGCGCGTGCATTGAAGGCTGTCCTTCATTATTGATTAAGTGACATTTTTTGTAAATGGTGATGTGAATATCATCTTGTGTCATGAGCTGTCGATTTTTCCACTATTGAAGTAACTACTGTTTTTTTTTCTGACCTGAATAAAAGATTGAAACTGTAAGTACATCTCTTGATGTATTCTTGAAGTGACATTTCTGTTTTGAATAAAGGACGTTTCCAGCCATTAAATTAAACTGTCCATGTTTCAGCTACAAAAATTAATCGAGCCTCACGTAATGTTGGTGTTTTTGGTAAACTGACTTTTCCCGTATATTTATATTCTCAAAACCGAAGAACACTACAAAGTTCCTTTTAATTTGTTTCCGTTTGTTTAAACGAAATTAGCGAGATGTTGCTATTTCTCATCATCTTACTAATAAGGATTTTCTCTAGACTTCTCAGAAAACTTTTGAGATTGCGAATGTAAATGAAAATCAACTGGAGAGAGGATATCATCACAGCCTTTCAGACGTTTCGAAATGGGCTTCAATTCATTAATACTGTGCAAGATATTTTTGGCTGCATTAGGTGGACGTCAAGTAATTTTGCTTCCTATACTTCCAATGGAAAAAAACTTTTGCACGCGTTTCCTTCACAATTAGTGTGTTCTCAAGGATGGAAATTTGAACATAGATTAAACGCTGAACTGTATTGTGAGCAACTCCGCCGTGTGGAGGGAGCAATTCAGCAGAAACGGTCACATCGGTGCCATGGTGTCCTTTTCCAACGTGATAACTCACGCCGTCATAGTGCCAACGTGATCAAAATCGCCAATTCAGGACAAGAAATGGGAGATTCTTCCACATCCGGCCTACTCCCCAGATATCGCCCCCTTCAGACTATCATCTGTTCCGATCTCAGTCGAGTGCACTCCGTGGCAGAACATCCAACAATGATGTTGATCTCCAGAATTTCCTTGATCTCTTCGCAGCAAAACCTGCACGTTTTTTTCAAGGATTGCATTGCAGACCTATCCAGACGGTTGGGACACCATCGTAAACAATGGGGGGGATGCATAGTTGATTGATTCCGTTTCCCTTTCTGATGTAGTGCATTCCTGTGGTGCGGTGAAAAAAAACGGCATGAACTTATGCATCAACCCAATAGTTACACTGCTGGTCATAGAAAATGTCACACCATGAAGGTATGCATAAAATGAGACTAAACTCACCACACATGTTGACAGCACATGGGAAATAAGTGATTTAGTTTCTGAGGGATTACATGAATACCATGGGCGAGAGTATAGTACAGTTAATACAAAAAATATTAGAGATAGGAGTGATGAGCAGTTGACATGGGCGTCCACCGCTCACAGTGAAACAGACCAAAACCGAACGCAAGCTGTAAATTTGAGAACAGCTGGGCTTCCAAACAGTTTATCGCAATCGATGGACATGGGTAAATGTGGAGATCTGAGCGACTTTGATCGTGAACGCATTGTCAGCGCAAGACAGACGAATCATTCTATCATCCAAGTGGTTAGAATCCTAGGGTTCTCGAGGGCAACCTTATCAAAGGTTTACGGCGAGTATACCATCAACGGTCGTGCAACCTACCTGAGAGCCAACAAAAGTGAAAACAATGTCGAACTTGCGCGCATAGTTGTTCGGGAAATCGCTGAATCAGTACTCGTGAATTATATGAAGACTTCAACATTAGTTTCGGTTCAGTTCAGTCGATTCTTACGGACGATTTAGGTATGAGATGCGTCTCATCTAAATTTGTGCCAAAATTTCTCTGCTGAGCAAAAACAGGCTCGTGTTTCAGCTGCTCGTTACCTGCTTAAGTGCGTCGAAAAGAACGAAAACTTAAAAACTATCATAACTGATGATTAAGCGTGGGTTTATGGGTATAACCCCGAAACTAAGGCCCAGTCTTCATAGTGGAAGGCCCCAGACTCAAAGAACAGCACGACAGAGACGCAGCCATGTCGAGACGCTGCTGACTGTTTTTTTTACGCTTTCCAGCCGGATGTTGAAGCAGAGTATATGATCCAGCTTTGTCAGTCTGTCCGCATGATAATTCGCGTAAAAATGGTTCGATTTCAATTAAGTTTTAGTATGTGGTAGGAGACAACTGGGGACGAACCCTTGTGAAAATGGGTGAAATGGGGTCAAAGGTCAGGACATAGGAGCGGGATCCATTCCACTGCCCTTATGCGTCAGAATTTATATAAAAATGCTTCGATTGCAACAAAACGTTATCAGTTCCAAAGATATACTGAACCAGTTTTGTTGAATATCAGCGAAATGGGGTCAGAGGCCAGGGCACAGGAGCGAGATTTATTCGATTGCCATTATCCTCAGAACTTGAGTAAAAATGCTTCTATTGCTACGAAATAGAAAACGTTGTTCCTTAACGACTTTGGAAGCAGTTCCGCCAAAAATGTGTTTTGTTGGCAATTTCGAGCAGTACGCATGCGTGAGATTCGTTAGCCATAATTTCCCCACGATAACGTCCGTGAAAATTGCCCGATTTAGATGGGATTTGTAATTATAAAACGGCTTATGATAATAGAAATAGGCAACACATTTAATTGTGATATATGTGAACCTCTAAACGTCATACCATAGTGTTTAGTCCCCTCAAAATCAAGGCATTTTCGTGTGATTTCTGGTGTGTTGGAATGCGTATCATAATCAATGTATTGCATGATTTTACTAACTTGTTTCTCAATTATGAGGAAATTGTTCGTCATGAATACGCTCCATCAAGCCATAAAATCAACGAGAAGGACTACTCCAAAGTTTTGCGGCGTTTGAGGGACGCAACTCGTCGCAAAAAGCCGGTACTCCATGAGTGGCGAGTGTTAACTCCACCATGACAACGCTCCTGCCCATGCATCGAACTTATGCAGCTTTTTCTTGCTAAGCACCGCATTTCACAGTTCCAACAGCCACCCTATTCGACAGAACTCTCTCCCTCCGATATCCCCCCCACCCAGAAATAAACCACCACTTGAAGGGAAAAAATTTCAAGATATTGAGGAGATAGAACAGAATGCAACGAAGCAGCTGTTCGCTACTTCAGAAGATGAATTCAAAACATGATTCGGGCAGTGGAAACAGCGCTGACAAAGTATTGGCTTCGGAAGGGGACTACTTAGAAGGCAATTAAGTTTCAAATCTGTAAGTCTAGCACTTTTTAGCATGTCTTTTGTAAAAAAAGATGGTACTTATGCTATCGGTTTGTCCGTCCGTCCGTCCGTCTGTGTAGACACCATATCTCTGCAACTATAAATCCGATTTGAGAATTTTTTTGTATTGGGAAGCTTGGAATATGTGAATGATCCTTCATTTCGTTTTTTTTTACGATGTAAAATTTCGCCGCTAGAGGGCGCAAAGGCAGATGCCGAATTCAAAATATATTTTATTCCATATATTTGTTTCTAAACATCCGATTGAATTTTTTTTATCTTTCGATTCCATTTATGTCTAAGCGTATTGTCTAAGAGTATTATTTCAAGTTACGCATAGATTTTCCGCTAGGAGGCGTAAAATTAAATTACGTTTTCCCCGATATCGCTTCTAAAACTCCGATTTGAAACATTATTTTCTTCAGCGGATACAGCTCCTGATGGAAAATCTTTTGCATATAATTTCTAATTTTTGGTGAAGAATACTTTGGCCACCAGGGGGCGTAAGCGTTAATTTTTGCTTCTGATGTATTTGCAACAAAACCTGAGCTTCTAAAATCTCGACTGAAAAAATTCTTTCGTGGACCGATACCACTCACGTCGCTAAACCTTCTCGGAATATTTTCTTCCTAAAATATTGCATGGTTTCTACGCCAGGGGGCGTAGATGCATATCTAATTTTTGTCAATATCTCTACTTCTAAGATCCCGATTTGAAAAATTATTTCTTTGTTGGAGAGCGTTTCCGCTGCGAAATGTTTCTCATACAAACTAAAATTTTTCTTAACGCACAAGTCTGCAACCAGAGGGCGCAACTTGACGATTCCTTTTACAGCAATGTCTACGGGATTAAAAACCCGATTGAAAAACTTTTCTTCGGTCTGATACTATTGTTTCCCATAACGGTTCCATTTACTTTGAGTAGCTTTGATAAATTTAACTTGCGTGAGAACGGATTCAAAAAACGTGCTCATTACACCCGAAAATTCGGTGTCATCTTTATTTTTTAATTAATCCAGTCTGGATACCGTTTTGATTACACCTTGTGTTGGCATCACTAAAGCGAGAAAAATTAATACTTCAGACAGAGTTCTATTAAGAAAACTGAAAAGGTTAAACAACATTACCTTAATCTTATCTATAGGAAAGAAAGGGTCGTGGGTGTAGGGAAAGAGTGCAAGGAACATACGAGTATTTCCGAAGTGAAAATTACTTATAACTAATTTAAATGAAACGAATTATCTGTCGATGTGCACTATAAAAACTTCTTTAAAATGATGTAGGCGGCTTCTCTGTATTAAAGCACGGGAACAAATTCCGCTTACGTAACTAGAACGATTTTTCACGAATTTAAGAATTTCGACCATGCTTGCGTATGAGTTAAAAAGCAGAGCCATGGTTTGCAACCATTGGATTTTAGTCTTTCGCTGTTTTATTAATTTTCGACTAGCTCATCTTTAGCAGGCACAGAGTATAAAAGAAAACGTGAAAAAGTAATTTCAATTAGCGATTTTTGCAACTCCAAAATGCGTGGGATGAAGACTGAAAAACTAGTATCATTTTCATTGTAAGCAATTATTCGTCATTTTGCATCTCGGAATTAAAGTGTGTTATTTTTAGACCAGAACGCTTTTATGTGGGAGAGCGCTTCATCATTCGTTTTCTCCGTAAATTGATGTTCTTAAAATGATCTGCATGCACGCGTATTTGTCCATTACTCTCGGATCACTAAAAAAAATAAATAATAATAACCTACAATATCAGATTTCGTAGGCTGATCAAAAAGTAAGTTTGCAACGCTCGTATTGCATACCAGTACACACTAAAGTAGCAAAGTACGAGGAATACCTACATCATAATGTGTTGGGCCATCTCTGGTTTTCAAAACAACCTCGATATGATGCGGCATGGATTCACCGACTTGCTGATATCTTCCAAATTGGTAGTTCAGTCAAACGGATGTAATGACATCCGTCAACTGGATATCTGTTACGAATGGCTCTCTCATCTCACAGGTGTTCGATTGGGGTAAGATCTGGGAAGTGAGCGAACCATTTTATCATTTTGAAGTCACTGTCATGCTCGTAGAACTACTGTATACCAATCCAAGCCATGTCGCATGGTGCCTTATGCTGCTGGAATTAGTCCTCTCCATCAGAAAAACAACATTCTCTGCACTGGGAGATATTAGAAATCACTGAAGTGCTCCTGGAACCACTGTGTGACGATTCGAGCCTTGTTGCATGGCGCATTATCTGTTGGAAATAGCCCTCTTCATCAGGAAATAACATTCTCTGGACTGTGGGGGATATTCGAAATCACTGTCGTGCTCCTGAAACCATTGTGTGACGATCGGAGCCTTGTGGCATGGCTCATTGTCCTGTTGAAAGTAGCCCTCTCCATCAGAAAACAGCATTCTTTGAGTTGCGGGGGATATTCAAAGTCACTGGCGTGCTGCTGGAGCCACTGTGTGACGATCCGAGGCTTGTGGAATGGTGCATTAACCTGCTGGAAGTAGCCCTGTTCCTGTCCGTCAGGAAACGCCATGCACATGTACGGGTGCATCTGGCCCACAGTGTTGTTAAAATACCTCCTGGCATACAAATGCTGTTTCCGAGGTAATAAGGAACCCAATAGGCGCTTCCAAATTGGTAGTTCAGTCAAGCGGATGTAATGACATCCGCCAACTGACGATGATTCGCTGGATATCTGTTACGAATGGCTCTCTCATCTCACAGGTGTTCGATTGGGGTAAGATCCGGGAACTGAGCGAACTATTTTATCATTTTGAAGTCACTGTCATGCTCGTAGAACTACTGTCATGCTCGTAGAACTACTGTATACCAATCCAAGTCATGTCGCATGGTGCGTTATGCTGCTGGAAAGTAGTCCTCTCCATCAGAAAAAACAACATTCTCTACACTGGGAGATATTCAAAATCATTGAAGTGCTCCTGGAACCACTGTGTGACGATCCGAGCCTTGTTGCATGGCGCATTATCCTGTTGGAAATAGCCCTCTCCATCAGGGAATAACAACATTCTCTGGACTGTGGGGGATATTCGAAATCACTGTCGTGCTCCTGAAACCATTGTGTGACGATCGGAGCCTTGTGGCATGGCTCATTATCCTGTTGGAAGTAGCCCTCTCCATCAGAAAACAGCATTCTTTGAGTTGCGGGGGATATTCAAAGTCACTGGCGTGCTGCTGAAGCCACTGTGTGACGATCCGAGGCTTGTGGAATGGTGCATTAACCTGCTGGAAGTAGCCCTGCTCCTGTCCGTCAGGAAACACCATGCACATGTGCGGGTATATCTGGCCCACAGTGATGTTAAGATACCTCGTGGCATACAAATGCTGTTTCCGAGGTAATAAGGAACCTAATGGGCGCCACAAAAACAGATCCACTATTGCATTCCCACCTCCAGCTTGTACAGTTAATGCTAGGCAGAGCCCCCAGGTGGCGTAGTTGTCTAAGTGCTGGCTTATAACCGTTTGTCCGAGATGGGTCCTAGTTTGAATACCCGTGTGGCATGGATGTTGTGTTTGTCTTACGTCACTTGCTCTCTTCCTTCCCTTGAACCAGTGGCCATGAATTGGAAACGAGAGCAGTCCATCGAGTTGCTTAGTTGTCGTTCAATTCCCCTTAAAAAAACCCGCTAGGAATCTGTGATTAATCGATACCTACTGTCAGCGACATGGTCTGGCCTTCCTATCTGCGTTTATTAGCTGACATGATTCAGTTAACGTTTTTCTACCTTGCAGGTTTCAGTTTTGCTACTCTCGTGCCCAGTATAGACTATTAGTGAGGGTTTGTTGTCTGATTAGTTTAGAATTAGTTGTCCGGGCCTGGTCCGCATTCGGGGCCCTCATTCGGGCATGTTTTTTTATTTGTGTGTGTTGGGGGTGGGGACTGGGTTTAACTACCACCGTGAACACAGAAGGGCTATAAGCAATCGCCCGTCCAAACATTCAGGGCCACTGGCTCCAGGGAAGGGATACAGCCAGTGCCGTAAGAAAAACACGACACCGAAGCCTAACCGCGTTTCGAACGCGAACGTATCTCGGATGAACTATCAGAAGCCAACGCTTAGACAACCACAGAAGCGGACATCGGAATGGGACATGGGTGGTTTGTCATACGGCGCTGGCTATTTCCCATCTTGGATTCAGTCGCTCCAAATTAGAAACGGCGGACTACTTATACCCCTGAGAGTATATACAGGGTAATTCAAAATGATTGCCCCGATTACAAATGACAGTAACGTGTTTTTGAAGATACATAGACAGCTGATATCCCTACACAAGAAAGTTTAGAATGTTATTGTAACCTACTGCTGTGTTGCTATGGTGACGTAGGAAAGTGAGTTACCCGTTCGCCAAAGCCAACGAGAAGAAATGGGGACCACAGCAGTAAAGGCGTTTTGCGTGCTGAAGTTTGAAAAGTGTCATTTTGTTGTTGCAGTGGAGAAAATATTTCGTAATCGCTACAGATGTGCTCCTCCAGATACTAAGCGCATAAGCAGGTGGCATAGGCAGTTTGTAAAAACACGAGGTCTTTGTAAAGAGAGGAGTACGGGCGATCACGTACTTCAGAGGAAAACGTTGACAGAATTCATCAGTTTTGAACGCAGTCCACGCAAGTCAACTTACCGCGCCAGTCAGCAGCTGCAAATGCCTCAAACAACTGTTTGACGTGTTCTTAAACGGAAGCTGCAAATGAAAGCCTACAGAGTTCAAATTTCGACGACAAAGTACAGCGTGCTACCTTCGCTGAAACCATGCAGGAAGCCATGGGGGGATGACACATTTGCTTCACGCCTAATTTCCAGTGATAAATCTACCTTTCGTATCAGTAGCAAGGTAAACCGCTACAACACTTGAACATGAGACACGGAAAACCGTGTTGCTGTGATTGAACATGAGCGTGTCTCACCGAAAGTTAATGTGTTCTGCGCAATTTTCGGTGTAAAGGTCTATGGACCTTTTTTCTTCATTGAAGATACATTAACAGGTAACGTTTATCTAGATATGATTCAGCTATGGCTACTTCCACAATTGGATGATGATTCCGAGGACTACATCATGCAGCAAGATGGAGCACCCCCGCACTGGAATATGCACGTTCACCAATTTTTGAACAAAATTCTTCCGAACCGTTGGATTGGTCGTTGTGGAGAGGACGACAGGGTTTTCTGCAAGTGCCCCCCCCGTCTCCGGACCGTACTCCTTGTGACTTCTTTTTGTGGGGGTATGTCAAAGACCATGTGTATGTGCCACCTTTGCCGCGAACACTGCAAGAACTAAAGATGCGCATTCAGCTTGCACTGGCATCAGTGACTACAGGGGGTCTGGTTCACTTCGTCGACAGGTACATTTCATCTACACTATACATATATGCAAACAGTCGATAGCCGCCCCGGTGGCGCAGTGGTCTAAGCGATGGCCTCTGATCATTCGTCCGAAAGGGGTCCGGGTTCGAATCCCGGTGAGGCATGGATGTTGTGTTTGTCTTACGGCACTGGCTCTTTCCCTTCCCTGGAACCAGTGACCCTAAATTAGGGACGGGCGACTGCTTATAGCTCATTGAGTTGCTCACGGTGGTCGTTAAACCTCCAATAAAAAAAAATAAAAACAGTCGATTCCTAAAAAACCGAAAAAAAAAAAAAAAAAAAAAAGTTCAGAACCACCAAATTTGGTATACTATCTCATGGTATTCTCTTGGACCGTACACGGTTTTTGGAAGGGGTCGGGGCCCGGGGTCAAGAGGACCCCCATACAACATTTTCGTAAAATCTGCAGTTCTCAATTTAGAACCACCAAATTTGGTATACTATCTCATGGTATTCGCTTAGACCGTACACGGTTTTTGGAAGGGGTCGGGGCCCGGGGTCAAGAGGGCCCCCATACAACATTTTCGTAAAATCTACAGATCTCAATTTAGAACCACCAAATTTGGTATACTATCTCATGGTACTCTAACTTACACCGTACACGTTTTTTTTTGGAGGGGTCGGGGCCAGGGGTAAAGGGAGCCCCATACAAAATTTTCTCAAAAAATTCCATTTTTTACTTAAGAACTGCAACACAATTCTGCACTCCAATACCCTATCTGTGGTCTAAGTTAGAGTACCATGAGACAGTACACCAAATTTGGTGGTTCTAAAGTGAAAACTGTAGATTTTACAAAAAATTTGTATGTCCCCTTCTCTGATCCCGGTCCCCGACCCCTTCCGTCTATGGTCTAAATTGGTGTAAGGGTACAATGAGATAGTGTACCATATTTGGTGATTCTAAATTGAAAACTAGATTTTACGAAAATTTCGTATGGGGTCCCCTTGACTCTGTGCCCCGACCCCTTCCCAAAACCGTGTACGTTGTAAGTTAGAGTACCATGAGATAGGTAGGCCATATCCTTACCTTTACCCTACATGGTCCAGTTACTGCCAGCGAGTACTTGGACATTCACGTGCATCCTATGGTCCAAATGATGTTTCTCAACAATAGCGCCATTTTTAAAGATGATAATACGCACATACACACAGCCAGACTCTTATTTTAAATACACCAGGTCGTGAATAGGCAAGGAACGGGTGACGTGCGTACACCGCAGGACGCGCATGAGATAAAGGCAGATAGTAGCGAGAGCATACGTCCGCGTACTCCAGTTGGGAGAACGACTTATTCCGGAGTGAGGGGGACCCGGATTCGATGCCCGGCGTGGACAAAGATGACGGAGAAATTTAATTCGTTATAAACGCTTATAACGAAGTAAATCTGTTTATTTTCGTAGTGTAAATTTATATATAATGATTCGCCAAGCTTTCACACTACACTGGGAGGCTTTCTCAAGGCAATGTAGACATAAAATGCAGGGAATTAGAACACGTAGGAAATAAAGGTGTTTTTTTTTAAATTAACGTGGGTGACATCACGAGCAGTATTACGTGAATTTTTATCACGCAATTATGCGGTGTTCTGCGATGTGTTTCTATCTTTTAACAACGCACGATGGTAGGAGCAATTTTTCTAATAATATTCTATACAGGAGCGGCCAAGCAATGCGTAACTTCTCTGGCAAGGGCTGTATTCTGCACGTCCTGGTTGACACTTCGGACGTGTGCTTTACATCTAGTAACTGCTGGAACTTGGGAAATTATATTTTCTACCTCAGGTATTAATTGTTTAATTTTAGGTTTCGATAGGGGGTAGTTTTTTAGGCCGCGCTCCAAAACTTTCACTGGTTCTTCCGTCATTCGTTCTGCCGATTCATTTACGTAGGGGACTTTCTAGCTATTAGCTGTGATCTAGCTTTTTACGATGTTTCTTACTCGGGATCTCTTCTTCCTTTGATATTAGGACATTGTTTTTTTCGGAGAAGTATATCAAATAAAATGGGTGGAACTAATATTTCTAACTCCTGGTAAAGTCTGAGAGTTCTGGAATGCAATTTCATTACCTGAATTTTTTCTTCCCCTCACTATGTGCGATACTGTTCTTCCGAGTAGTTCTTTGCTACGTCGTTTTCTAGATGTGAAGAGCACGTCGGAACTATCAACCAGGACATGCAGAATACAGCCCTCGCCACAGAAGTTATGCATTGCTCGGCCGCTCCTGTATAGAATAGTATTAGAAGAATTGCCCCATACACGAACTTTAAAGAAAGTGCCATCAGGGAAACAGTCGAAATCCTTTCAAACAAACTGACATGCAATGACATGGTGCCGCCCCGGTGGCGCAGTGGTCTAAGCGATGGCCTCTGATCATTCGTCCGAAAGGGGTCTGGGTTCGAATCCCGGTCAGGCATGGATGTTGTGTTTGTCTTACGGACTGGCTCTCTCCCTTCCTTGGAACCAGGGACCCTAAATTAGGGACGGGCGACTGCTTATAGCCCATTGAGTTGCTCACGGTGGTCGTTAAACCTCCAATAAAAAAAACAAACTACCAATGGTTTGGCATGCGTTGTTAACAGATAGAAACGCATCGCAGCACACCGCTTAATTGCGTGATGAAAACTTACGTAATACTGCTCGTGATGTCACCCACGTTATACTGCTCGTGATGTCACCCACGTTATTTTAAAAAAATCATCTTTATTTCTTACGCGTTCTAATTCCTTGCATTTATGTCTGCATTGACTTGAGAAAGCCCCTCAGTGGAGTGTGAACGCTTGGCGAAACTTTATTCAAATTGACACAACGAAAACAAACGATTTACTTCGCTATAAGCGTTCCTTGCGTACACACAGAACTGTGTTAGTTTGAGGAGCACGGTGTCCCGTCAATTCGTCATGCCCAATTCGTCGTAGACTCCGTTCGTCAAGCGCAAAATCATCGCAGGCTCAATTCGTCGCAGGCAAATTCATCGCTAGCAAATTCGTCGACTGCACAATTTGTCGTGGATAAATTCTTCGTATTTCGACCCTCGTCAGGGAAATACATTGGAGTTTGTATGAGGTCTTTGAGCTCTTCAACCTGAAGTCTTTCGGGAGATGGTTGAGGGGGGGGTGAGCTGCCGTTACGATTTTGAATTTTGTATAACTTGTGGATCTTTCATGTTCCATGTGACATCTCTCCTACTTCCCGAGGTTCCGGTGAAGTCCTTTTGAGGAGGGGGGGGGCGCCTGTCCCTCGGTTGCTCTTGCCGTATTAAATTTAACTCTTGTACATTGCATTGATTTGTTCTATGTGTATTTTACATTGTTCTGCATGTCCATGTCACCTCGGGGGCCCTCGGTGTCTTCGGGCCTCTCGGGGATAGCAGGATGGAAATTTGCATAAGTCTCACGAAAGTGATTTTGCCGGCATTTCTTGTATCTACTGTTGTATCGAGTAGCAGACTCTGCTTGTGGGTATGCCCTTCTCTCAGAAATTTGAAGTCTGTAAGAGGGATTCGAGGTGCTTTGGTTGGGGAAGGGGCTTCCCCCAACTTCCATAATTTTATATTCTGGACCGCTAGAGCCGGTCAGTGTATCCGGGGTGTTCACCCTGAAGCGTAAACGAGGTTGGCGACCCCTTTTGTGCTTCCCACCAAAATGCTGAAATTGACGTAGAGTTGTAAACATTGGCACCATGCTTTATGTGATGATTCTGTACACGACCACGAATTATCAGGAGGGTGGAGGGAATTCACCCCCAGTTTTTAAGAGCGGAGACAACGTGTTCAAGATAAGTTATTTGCTCCCAATTTTCATGCTTTATGCTGTGTTGAAGTCTGTAACAGGGTCCCGAGGTGCTTCTGTTAATAGGCCCCTGCCTCAACTTCCGTATTTTTTTATTCTGGACCGCTCGAGTCAGTCAGTGTATCCGGGGTGTTCACCCTGAAGCGTAAACGAGGTTGGCGACCCCTTTTGTGCTTCTCACCAAAATGCTGAAATTGACGTAGAGTTGTAAACATTGGCACCATGCTTTATGTGATGATTCTGTACACGACCACGAATTATCAGGAGGGTGGAGGGAATTCACCCCCCGGTTTTTAAGAGCGGAGACAACGTGTTCAAGATAAGTTATTTGCTCCCAATTTTCATGCTTTATGCTGTGTTGAAGTCTGTAACAGGGTCCCGAGGTGTTTCTGTTAAGAGGCCCCTGCCTCAACTTCCGTATTTTTTTATTCTGGACCGCTCGAGTCAGTCAGTGTATCCGGAATGTTCCCCCTGAAGAGTGCGTGGTGTGTGTGTAGGGGGCTTCCCCAAAAATGTTATAATGGGCGCAGAGCCATAAAAATTGGTGTCATGCTTTATATGATGATTCTGTACACGGCCACGAATTTTCAGGGGTGTGGGTTAAATTCACCCTCCCCCAGGTTTCTAGGAGCTGAGACAAGGTGTTCATGGTAAGTTTATTTGCTCGCTATTTCCATGCTTCATGTTGTGTTGAGTGGCGTACTCTACTTCTGGGTATGCACTTCTCTCAGAAATTTGAAGTTTGTTACAGGGATCCGAAGAGCTTGAGTTCGGGGACCCTGCCCCCAAACTTCCGTCTGTCAGAGTCACTGGAGTCAGTGTATTTGGGAACATCCCGGATACACTGACCTACTCTAGCAGTCCAGAATATAAAATTACGGAAATTGGGGCAGGGCCCCCAACCCAAGCATCTCGGATACCTGTTATAGACTTCCACATTTCTGAGGGTATGGCATACCCACAATTAGTCTGCCACTCGCCACAACATGAAGCATGGAAATTGCGAGCATAACTTATCTTGAACACCTTGTCACCGCTCTTAGAAACCTGGGAGGGAGGGGGTGAATTCACCCAAACCCTCTTGAAAATTCGTGGTCGTGTACAGAATCATCATATAAAGCATGGTGCCAATGTTTACAGCTCTACGTTCACTTCAACATTTTGGGGGAAAGCCCCCAAAGCTCGCGGACACTTCAGGGGAACACCCCGGATACACTGATTGACTCCGGCGGTCCAGAATATAAAATTACGGAAGTTTGGGACAGCCCCACCCCAACCAAAGCACCTCGGATCACTCTTACAGACTTCAAATTTCTGAGGGAAGGGCATATCCACTAGTAGTCTGCTATTAGATACAACAGTAAACATCAAAATGCGGACAAATCACTTTCGTTAGGCTTATGCAATTTTCTGTCCTGCGATTCCCGAGGGTCCCGAAGACACCGAGGGCCCCCGAGGTGTCATGGACCTGCAGAAAAAAGGAAAAGTACACTAAGATTAAATCAATGCAATGTACAAGAGTTAAATTTAATACTGCAAGAGCAACCGAGGGACAGAGCCCTCCACCCTCTTGAACCAATATATCCCTCAAAAATACTTCACCGGGACCCCGGGAAGGAAGAGAGATGTCACATGGAACATGAAAGATCCACAAGTTATACAACATTCAAAATCGTAACGGCAGCCCAACCATCTCCCGAAGAACTTTTCAGGTTGAAGAGCTCAAAGACCTCAATACAAACTCCAATGTATTTAACTGAGGGGGGTCTAAATACGACGAATTTGTCCACGACAAATTGAGTAGTCTACGAATTTGCTCGAGATGAATTTGCCTACGATGAATTGGTAACTGCGACGAACTGGCGCGCGATGATTTTGCACTCGACGAACTGGCGCGCGATGAGTTTGCACTCGACGAACTGGCGCGCGATGATTTTGCACTCGACGAACTGGCGCGCGATGATTTTGCACTCGACGAACTGGCGCGCGATGATTTTGCACTCGACGAACTGGCGCGCGATGATTTTGCACTCGACGAACTGGCGCGCGATGAGTTTGCACTCGACGAACTGGCGCGCGATGAGTTTGCACTCGCGACGAACTGACGCGCGATGAGTTTGCACTCGACGAACTGACGCGCGATGAGTTTGCACTCGACGAACTGACACGCGATGAGTTTGCACTCGACGAACTGACGCGCGGTGAGTTTGCACTCTACGAACTGAGTCTGCGACGAATTGGGCACGACGAATTGACGTATAACCGAGGAGCACTAAGGTGAAGAACTTCAACATCTGCCCCGGCCAGCTCAATCACCTGACTTGAATATCATCGTGGGCTGTTTTGGAGAGCAGAGTGAGAAGCATATTTCCTCCTACAACATCTCTGAAGAAATTGGCTGATGTTCTGATCGACGAATGGTACAACATTCCACAGGACACTATTCAAGAGCCGTATGAATCTATTCCAAGAAAGTTGGAAGCTGCATTAAAGGCAAATGATGGTCCAACTCTTATATAATACTGCTGGCCACCCAAAATGCAACACCAAGAAGGACACGAGATAGCAAAGTCAGATTTACTGGACACACAACTACAACAGAAACAAAGAGGAAACGATTGAGCTTACAGGCCCGTGCAACTTGCGGAACACGCAGACATCAATTGTTCGTGTGGTCCCCATGGCTGGCAATAACGGCCGCTATACGCCGCGGCATTGAACGAAAGAGGCTTTGGATGTGGGCTTGGGGTATGTCGGTTCAGGCTGCTTCCACACGTTACCACAGTTCATCAAGCGTAGCCACAGGTGGTGCTTGCCGGGCCACTCGGTTGCCGATCAGCGACCAGACGTGTTCGATGGGCGACATATCGGGAGAACAGGCAGGCCACGGCAGCCGTGACACTTGGTGGGCCGTGCAAAACTGATGCACGACGCGTGCCACGTGCGGGCACGCATTGTCCTGTTGAAACGTGACCGCTGGTAGGTCCTGCAGATCAGGGAGTACTACAGGCTCCAAAATGTCGGGGATGTAGCGCTGGCTGTTGAGTGTACCGGCGTGCGTACCAGAGGGGTGCGGGTGTCATATCCAATTGCGCCTTAAACCATAACTCCTGGTGACGGATTGGTATGGCGATGCATAATGCAGGCGTCATACAGTCTCTCACTGCGGTGCTTCCCCACGCGGATCCGACCATTGTAGTGTTGCAGGCAGAAGCGGGATTCGTCGGAGAAGACAATGTCGTGCCATTCCGTAGCCCAGGTACAGCGTTCAACGGCCCACTGCTGCCGCCCTCGCCAGTGGTGTAACGTCAATGGTAATCGAAGCAATGGGCGCCGTGTGACAAGTCCCCGCTAATGCAGATGACGTCGTACGGAATGTGCTGACACAGGTTGTTGCGCAACACACCCAAATCCCTGTGCTAACGTTCGTGATGTGGCGGTGCGAGCAGTCAATGCCCGCCGCACCGGTCCTTTTGTTCGGTGGCGTGCCGCGGTTGCGACAATCGCTCACGTCGGTCCATCGTCCCTCCTGCACCCACCGAATCCATACTCGCCTCACTGTTGCTGGATATCGTCCTACACGGACGCCGATGTCTCCGTACGATAAACCGCTGTCGCGATAAGCCACTATTCGTCCTCTGTCAAACTCCGGAACGTGCTGGAATGACTGCGGTATTCTGCGACGAGGCATTAGGAAACTTCCCACGCACAGGTCCGGCACAACAACACACTTCCACTACTTACACCCCGCCTTCTGTGCACCCTTCTTATAGTGCTTCTCGGTGGCGTGCCGGGCGCACATGTTTTGCATATGCCTTGCAAAGCTAATCGTTTTCATGTCCTGTCGCGGGAGACGTATGCTGCGAATTTCAGGCCAATCGGATGCTTCCTTCTTGGTGTTGCATTTTGGGTGGCCAGCAGTGTAATTACATATCGCCTATCTCCCAGTTGTTCACATTATTTTGTCCGACCCCTTTTGTATACGAAAGTTGTATTAATATAAGTGTAGCCGCCCGTAAAATGATTAAGAGCAAATTATAAAAATTAAAAGAAACAGGAAATAATATTTTCTCATTATTTGTTTTGGGGTTTGAGCCCCACCATGGGCAACTCTTAAATTTATAAGAATGCCCAAGTACTCGCTGAAAGAAGTGCCCATTTTTGATCTCGGGCTACTAGTTTCAGGAAATGGCGAGATCCAGAGGCATAAAACAAACACACCATCCATGCTTCAACTGGGACTTAAACGCGATGGCCTTGTTTAGAAGCGCCAGGGCTGAAACCGAAATCCAATGTTTTACTGTATATTCAATCGTACATAAGCGATTAGTAATGATACGTGGTAAAGAAATCTCGTACATAATGCAATAATTCAACTTGCTTGCTAATACTGTTACTCACGTTAACAATATAAGGTACCAAGGACTCGCCGAGACTATCCCCATAGAAATCTCTGACAAAAAATAACCTCAGAACTTTTAGCATTTTATCCGCTATTTTTTTTATTATTATTGGTGTTATAAAATTCTTACATATAATTAAAATTTCCCGTAGTGAGGGCAATCTCAAACTATTGCAGGATAAAGTAGCAAACGTTTTTGATGAGCATAGTTCAAAGTATTATCATAACGACTCACTCGAATCTATCCTGAATCCATAACACCTTTGGCCAAAATTCTTCATGATAATTAAACAGTTATTAGTTATCTTGACTGTTACTAGTTGAGGGACCTTTCTGGCATCTTTGTGAATGCCAATATGATTGACCTTCAAATTTTATCATAACATTTAAGAGTTTAATTTGATTCAGTATTTTATTATTTAAGGTTTAAAACTTAATTACTGTATATTGTTCCATTGCTTGGAAGTTTCGCAAGAAGTGGATTGTGTTACGTTCCACACACCAAATTGTCTGAGATTTCTCAAATGCACTTTCTTCATGGGACGACTGCCTACAGCGACACATGGTCACGGCTGACCCGTGGGCCATGCCCGCGGCCCTCTTTCGGGGGTGACGTGCCTGCCCCGCAGGACGCACATGAGATAAAGGCAGATAGCAGTGAGATCACATGTCCACGTAGCTCAGTTGGGAGAGCGACTTACTCCGGAGTGAGGGGATCCTGATTCGATGCCCCGCGCGGAAGAACTTGTACGTTGTAATTGTCGTTTAATTATGCACTTTATCCTTGAGAGGTTTTGCATAGGAATCCAGTCTCACATGAAGATATTGTTTCACTTGGATTTTCTAATGGCAAGAATTTATATGCACAGTCAAGATAACTAATAAGTGTTCAATAGTCATGAAGAATTTTGGCGAAGAGGGTAATTGATTCATTCATTACCCTCTTGGCCCAAATTCATAGATTCGGGTGAATCTTTCTGATGATACTTTGAACTACGCTCATCAAAAACGTTTCCTACTTTATCCTGTGATATTTTGAGATTGACCTAACTACGGGAAATTTTAATTATATGTAATAATTTTTTAATACCGATAAAAATAGCGAATACAATGCTATATGTTCTGAGGTTATTTTGGCAAAGATATTTCTATGAGGATTGTCTTGGCGAGACGTTGGTACCTTATATTGCTGATTGCATTATGTACAATGCTTTTTACTCTTAATTAATAAAAAGAATAACATACATATCTTTAAAGTTTTGTACAAAATCTGCCGGACACAAAAGCATTATGTCAGCAAAAATCGGAATTTTTTTGGAATCTTGGAAAAATGTAATGGTGTAACCGCGCTTAGCTCTACAGTCAGAGCAAATGATCGAAATAACATTTCACTCTTGGTTTGAAAGGCAATACGAGAAGTGTTACGAATTAACTCAGGGTGTCAGAGACAAGACAGCCTGTTGAGAAATAAGAATATACATGGTGAGTCAGCTAAGCGTGTACAAACTTCTGGGAGAGGTAGGTTGCACAAAGACAAATCGGAATCACATATCAATGCAGGGTCGGAAACGCAGTTTTCGTGTGCTAGTGTACAGAGAGGACGAGAAATGAAAGAGCAGCACGTAAGAGAACAAAATGCTTTTATTTTTTTATTACTCACAAGAAATTTGCGTAATGCATTGAGGCTACAGAAGGTGTTCAAATTTGCGACCATGAGCTGTAACACACGCTTGACATCGTCGGCGCATGGAATCACGTACATTTTGGAAAAATTCCTGGTGTGTCTCGGACTTCCGAAGGAGCTACAGAGATGCATGGTACAAGGTCCTCATCACTTTCAACGGGGGTGTCGTACACCAGTCCTTTGATGTAAACCCAGAAGAAGTAATTAAGACATGTTATGTCCGGCGATCTTGCAGGCCGATGAACGGGACCACCACGCCCGATCCTCTGATGTCCAAATGTCATGTTTAAGTGATGATGAACGTCAATGCTGAAATGGGCTGGGGCCCCATCGTGCTGGAACCACATTGCACGGCGCAGTGACTGAGGGACCTGTTGTTCGTTCAATAGCTCTGGCATGACGTCCTCCATAAATATCCGGTAACTTCTTCCGTCCAGACGAGGACGCATGAGGTATGGACCAATTAAGTGGCTCCGACAATGCCGGCACAAACATTAACAGCAAAACGGTTTTGTGCTACACCTGGTCGTACAGCATAGGGGTTCTCCACCGCCCATACATGCGCGTTATGTGCGTTGAAGCAACCTTCCCGTGTAAAGCACGCTTTGACTGTGAACAGCACAGAAGCATGTAATTGGGGTTCTGCAACACTCTTCTGCAGGTACCATGGCGCAAATGCAATGAGCTGTAGGTAATCATCAGGGCTTAGTGTCTGAACGCGCTGCACATAATATGGATGCAATTTCGCTTCGTGCAGAACCTTCTATACGGTGGATTGGGACAGACCGAGCCGATGGGCACGGCGGCGGTTGCTCGTGTGCTGGCACTTGGAGTGTCTGCTGCATGACTTAATACGTTCTCTTCGATAGCAGGAGTGCGTTCCCATTACCTGGCAGGCCCCTGGAAAGAACCAGTGTCGCATAACCTCTGATGCAGCCGTGCAAACGCTTGTGGTTTTGGCACTCGTCTCATCGGGTACCGTTCCTGGTTCAGTCGCACGGCGGCCCGTCCGTTGCAGTCCGCTGCTCCCTATGCGAGGTGCATATCAGCCATTTCCGCGTTTGTGAACTCAGCCATCCTACTACCTCTGCGGGCGGTTTACAAATGACGGTATCCTGAAAGAACGTATGAGCAGTCTCGCGGCCCAACAACGCCATCTACCGCATGAAGATGGAGTTTTCGACCCTGCATTGCTATGCGATTCAGATTTGTCTTTGTACAACCAACCCTCCCAGAAAGGTTTTACACGCTTAGCTGAATCACCCTGTAGAAACAAGAATTGGAGACTGAAATAAGAAGAAAAGCAAAGGAAGGCAAGGAAACAGAGGACAAAAGCATGACATATGGACCCAAATTCCTTCAATCCCGTCCGCCCATGGCGAGTTGAGTCCCGCTAAAACGACTATGAGCCCGTGAGGGTTACTGGCAAATTAATGCAGCGAGCTTGGCATTCTTTTCCTGCATAAGAAAGGGACGAAGTGCGTCAGGGGCAGACTTCACAGCGAACCATGTACGCATTCCCACCCACAACCACAGGGAGTCTGCGGAAAACCCCGGAAAAACCGCAGACTAAATTGCCGGAAGGACCGGGTCTCGAACACCCGTCAGAAACTTCCGCCTCTCAAACAACGCATAGCGACTTAACCATCTGCGCTATGCTAGTGGTGGACACAGATTAAGACAAGGAAAACATAGACAGATATAAGAGAGGAAAGAGAAGACAAATGAAGCAAGATATCATGTGGCAACAAGACAGTGCGCAGATTAGAAGAGAACCCGTTTCCTAGTTCTGTATAACGTATTTTACCCATTTCATTTTCCATGATGCAATATGTTGTAGAATGCTACGTTCGGTAAAATTGCTCTATGACGAGATGTAAGTGCAACATGCTACGGGGAATTACTTTCAAATTTGAATGATTAATGAAACAGCATTTCAGGGAAAATGTTTGACTAGAGCAGGGTTTGTATGTAGAGCTCAATGAAATTAATAAAGTAGTATTAAAAGACAGTTATTTACGAAATAATATCAATAAATAAAAAAATCCTGCCATCTGCATTGCAGTTTAAGTCCCTAGATTTGATTGAGATGAAAAAGGGGGACACGTTTGTACTGTCTAGATGAATCTACTCTACGACGACCATCTTTTGAGCCTCATTAAAATACAAAAGAAAGTTTATTCTATTGCATCACTGTTTTCTTTCAGTCTGATTGAAAAAGAGTGAATTTAAATTCAGGCAGTTCCTAAAGATGTTAAAACAAATTTCCACGGCTCTTTTTTATTTTTCGGTTACTGGCGACTTTACGGGATTTTGAGTCGCATTAATTTTAAACAAATTTAATGAAGCCTGAGCTTGATCAACCTTAGGTGTTTTAAACTATAACTCACTTCCATGAAAAGAATGAGACAATTGGATAACTAACTGGGTTAGTCGAACACATTTTATAACAAAGCTATAACAGCCTCAGGGAAATATTAGTTTCGAAAAATATACAAACCTGTGTGAAGACAAAGATGAAAGCCGCTGTGAAAACTAATTTTAAACTAAAGTCTGATTGTTAAACCAAAGATATCCACCCTATGAACAATTCAAGTTTTTGTGTAAACGATTGCCCCCAGGGCTGTTCATATCCTGTGTATGTTAACAGACTCGTCTGAGTGAAATGCTACATTTGAATCGTAAATATTTGAAGCCGAGGCCGTGGAAGTTTTTTCAAATTGAAACCCTCTTTGCTTTCCTCGAAACTGATTCTTTCTCTACGTCAGTTCTTTCCTTTTTTTAGATTTATTTTTTCGATAGGATAAAAATGGACATGCATTTGAGTATTTGTCTTGGAATCAAAGAAACAAGAGAGAATTTGGGGAACAAACCTTTTTTTAGGAAATGCCTAAAGTATTATTATGTATCCTTTATTCATACTCCTAAGTGGATATAATGTTTCTTTGTCTTCAGCTGTATTCAGTTTCAACGAGACACGTGGAATAGACGGATCGATCAATGTACGTTTAAGATGGATTAAAGGTACCGTATTTCGCATTCTTGAGGGAAATATGCTCTCAAGATTTTACGGCATGCAACAACATATAGAAAAAACACGTATGTTTCATTTTGGTAGAAATGTCGTGCTGAATATTTTTGGATACAAAAGGAGGTCATGATCAAATTGCAGAGGGAAAGAGTCCATCTCCAAATAAAAAAATCAGGTAGGCTCAGCTCTGATTGATTCGTGACTTTGGATCGTACGATTACGACTTGCAGATCGGGGAGTTGAAATGAGCTAGATTTTGAAATGATTCTCTATACCCTCTAGTTCGTTGGGCTGTGTAGTGTTGGGCTATACTTACATTCCTAATCACTTGCTTTTGCCTCTCGTTTTGATTTTCTCCAATTTTGCTTGCGTTCATTCTGCGAATTCCGCGGCATTGACAAAAATAGTAACCCGTTCCCAAGAAAGCAATTTTTTAAAATTTTAATTTAAACCACTTCGGTACGTTACCACGCACAGTCGTTTTGTACACACGGCTGTCCGGATAAACCGCGATATTTTCAAAAGTGTTCACCGGTTCAAAAGAAAACAATTTTTAAAATATTCAGTTCCAACCACTGCGAAATGATCTTCCTATATTTGAATAGATCTCACTGAGATCTTTAAAACGATACTACGCACAGTCTCATTGCGCTCACGGTTGCCTAGATAGACTGAGTCAAACGCGGCGGCACACCCAGAAATATTGTATCATTTCTCCCGCGCACAGAGAGCGAGGGGAGCGTTCCACGCACGATGTATTGCGCAGTACGCGAATTGGACTCCATGTTGTTTACAAGTATGTCAACATGATTAGTATTTTTAACGCTATAATGATTTCAATTGGAACCTATTTTTGCCACAGGCCGCCCCATACTATCCGAGGAGTTAGACGTAGTCCTACGTCAAAACATTAAAATTGCACATACTTTTTTATTTACGCTTTCCAACCGTAGGTTGAAGAAGCGTATATGCTCCAGCGTTTTCCGTCTGTCTGCACGATAACTCGCGTAAAAATGGTTCGATTTCGATGAAATTTTAGTATGTGGTAGGGGACAACTGGGGACGAATTTCAATGAAAATGGACGAAATAAAATCAAAGGTTAGGACATAGGAGCGGGATTAATTCCGTTGCTCTTATGCGTCATGGCTTGCTTAAAAATGGTTCGATTTCAATGGAATTTTAGCATGTGGTAGGGGACAACTGGGGACAAACGTTATTGAAAATGGACGAAATGGAGTCAAAGGTCAGGACATAGGAGCCATCCCATTGCCTTTATGCCTCATAGCGTGACTAAAAACGGTTTGATTTCGATGAAATGTTAGTATGTGGTAGGGGGACCACCTGGGGACAAACTCTATTGAAAATGCACTTAATGGGATCAAAGGTCAGGACATAGCAGTGTAATCCATTCCATTGCCCTTATGCGTCATGACTTCCGTAAAAATGCTTCGATTGCGACAAAACTTTATCATGTTGTTCCGCATGTATACTGAACCGGTTCTGTTAAATATCGCCGAAATGGGGTCAAAGGTCAGGGCACAGGAGCAAGATTTATTCCCCAGCCATTATCCTCATAACTTGAGTAATAATTTGAGTAATGCTTTCTGGTATGTTGGAAAGCGTGTCATAATCAATGCATTGCATGATTTTACTAACTTGTTTAAGCTTTCCAATTGTAGGTTGAAGAAGCGTATATGCTCCAGCTTTGTTCGTCTGTCTGTCGGCACGATAACTGGCGTAAAAATGTTTCGATTTTGAATGAAATTTTAGTATGCGTTATGGAACAAACTGGGGACTAACCCTATTGAAAATGGACGAAATGGGGTGAAAGGTCAGGACATAGGAACGCGATCCATTCCATCAACCTTATGCGTCATAACTTACGTAAAAATGCTTCGATTGCGACAAAACTTTATCATGTTGTTCCGGAGGTATACTGAACCGGTTATATTGAATATAATCGAAATGGGGTCAAAGGTCAGGGCACAGGAACACGATTGATTCCACAGCCATTATCCTCATAACTTGATTAAAAATTATTCTATTGCGACAAAACTTTAGTATGTTGTTCTGGAGGTATACTGAACCGGTTCCGTTGAATATAATCGAAATGGGGTCAAACGTCAGGGCACAGGAGCGAGATTTATTTCACACCCATTACCCTTATAACTTGAGTAATGATTTCTGGTATGTTGGAAAGCGTATCGTAAACAATGCATTGCATGATTTTACTAACTTGTTACGTTATCAACATCATCAACCATGAGTTATACTGTCGTAGGTGCCTAAAGCCATATGACATCAGATATCATTGGTGTGACTACCAGCGCATCGGCACTTATCTGGTAAATCCAGGCATAGTGGGGGAGGGGGCGACTTCAGAGGGAACCATCTGCGCAGTCGCGTCCCCAAACACGGGGAGTCTGCGGAAAATCCCGGAAAAACCGCGGATTTCATGGCCGGCAGGACCAACTTTCGAGCACCCGTCTCCCGCACAGTGCTTAGCGACTTAACCAACTGCTCCATGCCGATTATTCCGTTATGTTTGTCTAGTAATAATAATAATAATTATTATTATTCTTGAATAATAAAATGTTTTGTTTATTTTTCATTATAAAAATTGCATTATTATATTCATTATAACAATATGGTATACTGAACAATTAAAAAAGTTTCATTATTAATATTTTTTTCTTTATTGGAATTTTAACGACTACCATTAGCAACTCATTGGGCTATTAGCAGTCTCCCGTCCCTTATTTAGGGCCACTGGTTTACGGAAGGGATAGAGCCAATGCCGTAAGACAAACAGAACATCCATGCCTCAACGGGATTCGAGCCGGGACCCATCTCGAACGAATGATCAGAAGCCATAGCTCAGACCAATGTGCCACCGAGGCGCGCTGCTTTTCATCATGACATTATATTGTTATAACGAATAAAATGATACTCATTATAAAAAATAAGAGCATCAGATTCCTCATTCTTGAGAGAAATATACTCACTCGACTTTACGGCATGCAATAGCATTAGATTAAACAATGCGATGTTATAATGAATAATACGCAAAACTTCCTGTAATGCAAAATGAAATAAAAAGCATTTTATAAGTATTACTAATATATGTATTATATGAAACAATAATTTTTTTTATGACTAATCACAAAAATTTTTGTTTATTATAACATTATATTCTTATAAATATTATTAATGGAGGTTTAACGACCATCGTGAGCAACTCGATGGGCTATTTGCAGTCGGCTGTCCCTGATGTAGGGCCACTGGTTCCAGGAAAGGGAGACAGCCAGTGCCGTAAGACAAATGCTACATCCCTGCCTCAATTGTATTCGAACCCGAGCCCATCTTGGACGAATGGTCAGAGGCCAGCGCTTAAACCACTTCGCCACAGGGGCAGCTCCATTGCTATAATGAATATAATATGATGTTATAACGAATAATTAAACACTTCTTTTAATGAAAAATGAAATAAAAAGTACGTGGATTGAAATTCCACGCACTTTTTCATTTCTCCCCCCCCCAAGTACAGTCTGCTGTATGTTATGCTTCACTGCCATCTGGAAACCAAATTCTGTACTGGAATTACTGGCTAATCATAGTGCTGTCTAAACATAACTTCTTTGCTGTTTGACGTCGAGCCGTTACGACACAACGCTATCGCACAGGAATTGAGTCTCAAACGCGAAATGGATGTTTAACTTGTTCCACATTGGTCCTTCCTACTTTTTTTTTTTTTTTTTTTTTGAAGATTTTGGCTCTATATTAGATCAGTGGGGACGGGGGAGCCTTAAGGTAAGACCTGGGGTCTGTTAGGGATTCTACAAGTAAGTATCTTATGGGGGCACAGTATCTTGAAGTGCTTGGCAGAAATTTTGCCAAACAACTCCGTTTGATGTACTCTACGTTGAGAGATACGATCTCCATGAAAAAAAAAAAAATCAGGTACATATAAATATTACATTCAGGTATATATATATACTGTATGTAATATTTATTCAGTGTATATATTTCAGCACTGGAAACCATGCACTGTTAAAAAAAAATCTACTTAAAAATGAGAACCTGAACCTACTCGTTTTTTTAAGTACAATCTTATCGTAAACGAGTACATGGCATGCTCAAATATAAGTAACCATACGTTCTTACAAATAACTGCGTCAATAAATATAATCAATAAATATATATATTTTAGATATTATAGATTTCAAGAGAATTTTTTTAATAAATGTGTAAAGTGACACACATAAATAATTAGTACACCAAAGTCACTGATCACAAGTAATTTAATTATGCATAAAGTATCTTTGTGTACGTTGTTACATCAACTATATTTGTGTCAATCTCATAAATAATATATTGTCGTTTCATTACTATGTCATGAAATTGTGCGGTCCATTTGCTCAGCACGTAACAACGAGTATATCTATTATCCCAGATGTGCCATCGAATAATATACTTCCAGTTGATTCTATGAATAAATGAGTATGTATGGAGTACACGTATTCCAAATTTGAAATTGAGCCGCGGATAGCTTAGTGGTTAGATCTCCAGACTACTGATGAAGGGACCCCAAGTTCAAACCTAGCCTGGTAGTGTGAATTTCTAACAATCGCTGAATATCCGCCGTGCATCGGACGAGAACGTTAAGTGACGGCCCCCGGGTAGGAATCCTCCGGTTAAAGTTCTTAAGCCCCCTAATTTCTCTGCCTTCTATGTGCAAAATCGTACGCTTGCACGGTGGCGCCATCTAGTGAGCTCTCTCACTTACAAACTATCCTGTCAGAATCTCTAGATTCGCTCTAACTTGTTTCTGTGCCCTGCCTGAAAGGGCACAGAAACTGAAGAAAGTTAGAGCTCGTATATTTAAAATATATGGATTTTTTTTAGTACATATACAATATGTACTCAAAAATGAGCACATATATTTCAAATTAGAAATACCAGATATACTCACAATTGATTCCCTGTATGTACTTAAAAATGAGTACGTGTCTTTTTCAAAAAATGAGACACAAGTACTCGGAGCTATTATAAGCACAGAATGTACTCAAAAACGAGTACATTTTGCTTATTTCTAAGTACCAATTTTTAACAGTGTGGAAACGGACCTCCATTGTGCTTTAAAAGTTACTATTTCCTCGCGATTTTAGCTTGCGCCATTTGTGTTTCCTTTTTATTTTTAGTGTTTGCGGTTATACGGATGTTTATATGGGATAGCGATTTGTGTGTCGAAATCTATTTACAAAGTGGTCGTGCTTAATAATTTATTAATATAGCTTATGATTGACCTGAAGTTCTAAAGTGGTGTGTGGTGCATACTCTAATATATAACCTTCCTTTTTAGTTCCTGTACTGTTATGTATATTTGGGTTTATTCTTGCTAAGCGTTTTTTTACCTGAACGCTACATTTTCCCTCTCGTCGAATTTATGTTTGGCAAACTGGCGACAGGTTATAATGTAGTGACATTCGCGAAAACTGATAAGATCTGCTGTTTTGAAATGTATCGAGGGGTTTGATTTCTATGAGAGATTTGATTTGAAGTATTCACGCTGACTTGAATAGTCACTCATGCTCTTGTTCAATATTACGCTTCGTTGTTTTAGAGTCTGATTTGTTTGACAAACTTTGGCGATATTTTACGATTATACTATTTCGGAGCACGACGTTGTAAATTGTTGTAAATTAGAAGTATCAAGCAAACTCAGAATTGTGTATTGTTGTACAATATACGCCGAAGAGTCAAAAACATTATGACCAGCGGGTCTTTATGAAATCGAAACAAATTCAGGTAAACGACAGAGCGTGCAAAGGTCACGAGACATTAGTGAGTTTGATCGAGGTCAAGTCGTGGGAGCCAGGAAGGCCGGATGTTCAATCAGCGCAACATCGAAACTGTTAGGAATTCCGCAACAAACCGTAGCAAATGTACGTGAAATCCGGCAAAACCACTAACAGTCGGATGAAATGTGGCCGCAAAATTGCATTTGATAATCGAGGGCGCCGACGATTGGCTCGCATCGTACAGATGAATCGGAAGACTAGTTTGCAGCAAACCACATCACAACTTAATGAAGGAGCATCCACAAGCCTATGCTCAAAGACAATCTGTCGACACATGGCACAACTCTCCTGGAGCAATCGACTACCACATCGTGTCCCGATGTTAACGGCCCAGTATCGCATGATTCGGCTGCAATTTGCAAAGGCCCATCGAAACTGGAGCATGGATGATTGGAAACGCGTCATATGATCTGAAGAATCCCGTTTCACACTCTATCCCGCAGATGGTAGGCAGTGTGTGTGGCGCGTAAACCACACAAAGCTATGGACCCCGCATTCCAAATTGAGGTACCACAAGCCAGTGGAGGTGGTGTAACTGTTCGGGAAGCTTTCTTGTGGTCCGGCCTGGGTCCCTTGGGACCTCTTGAGTCTTCCGTCACTTGTTCCAGCTATGTGCAGCTCTTAGCTGACCGTCTCCACCCTTTCATTACGTGCATCTGTAAGAATCAAGTTCCGATCTTTCAACAGGACAACGCTCCACCCCATCGGTCCCGGCTGGCGACCAACTGGCTCCAGGAACATAGCAGTGAGATTACCACACTCGAATGGCCCCCTCGCTCACCGGACATCAACCCCATAGAGAATTTATGGGACATATTGGAACGAGCTGTTCGTGATCAACCATCCCCACCTACATCCCTGCCTGCTCTACGCCAAGCACTTAGATTGTTGGTCAGCGACAGAGCTATAGAAGAGAAGGGCTGGTCCTTAGCGCTAGCTCCCCTGAAGCCGGAAGTGATGACCTAGTCATTCTGCAACAGCTGCATGGCGGTGGCTTCTTTGAAGCCACTGCTGCACGGGGAGTGCAAACTAATCAGGGGAAGTGGCAAGAAAAATTACATAAACCTGAAGTCCTGGAGTAAAGGGAATGAGAACGAACTAAACTCTCTGTCATCATCATAATTAAAAAAAAAATATTCTTCAAACATATACACTGAAGAGCAATTGAATTAGAGATACCTGTCTAGTAACATGTAGCACCATCTTTCGCCCTGATGACGGCTGTGATTCGTCTCGGCATGGATTCGGCAAGACACCGGAAGCGTTGGGAAGCCATACGGATCCACGACCCCTGAACAAGCTCCCACAGTTCACGAAGATTTGATGGAGGGGGTCAGAGCCTCGAACATCTCTCTCGATGACATCCCAGATGTGTTCGATGGGATTTAGGTCAGGTGACCAAGCTGGCCAAGGAAGCGAGGTCGCATCGGTGGAGTGTTCATCCAACCATTCGGATACAATTCAGGAGTGATGGCAAGGTGCATTGTCTTGTTGCAGGATGAGGTCCCCAGTGGGATGTTGAAGACGCACAAACGGGAGCAAATGGTCGTCCAGGATATCCCGGTAACGTTGACCTGTGAGGGATGATGTCACACGTACGAGGGGTCCCATTTCAGTTCACGTAAACAGTCCCCAGACGAGAATGCCACCCCCACCAGCTTGAAGAGTACCGTGCTGGCAAGAAGGATCCATCGCTTCATGTGGTTTGCGCCGTACTCGCATCCTGCCATCCGTATGTACCAACGTGAATCTCGACTCATCAGTCCAGGCAACATTTTTCCACATGTCTAGGATCCAGTGGCGATGTTCCCGCGCCCATGCTAATCTTTGCACCCTGTGATGTGCGATCAGCAGCGGTACCCTCGTGGGACGATGGCTTCTGTACCCCATAGCGTCACGGTGCGCCCGTGACACTGTGGCTTGTGAAAATTCCAGTGCCTGCACGACTTCCGAGAAGAAATGACCCATTTGATCGTGGGAAAATTGTCGGGGCCCGACGAATGGGTCACTCCATCTCGGAAGTCGTGCAGACACTGGGATTTTCACGAGCCACTGTGTCACGGGTGCACCGTGAGTACATCGAATCCGGTAAAACCATCCCTGCAAGTGCCGTGGACAACAGCGTGTGGATGAGCGGGGTCATCGTTGGCTAGCTCGCATTGCAACAGCGGATAGACGGGCCACAGTGCAAGAAATCACTCGGCAATTTAACGCTGGTGCACAAAAACGTGTAAGCAGCCACAGCATCCAGAACCATCTCCTCGCTATGGGGTAGAAAAGCCATCATCCCATGGGGGTACCGCTGCTGACCGCACATCACAGGGTGCAAATATTAGCATGGGCGCTGGAACATCGCCACTGTACCCTAGACATATGGGAAAATGTTGCCTGGACTGATGAGTCGAGATTCACGTTGGTACATGCGGATGGCAGGATACGAGTACGGCGCAAACCACATGAAGTGATGGATCCTTCTTGCCAGAAGGGTATTCTTCAAGCTGGTGGGGGTGGCATTCTCGTCTGGGGACTGCTTACGTGGACTGAAATGGGACCCCTGGTACGTGTGACATCGTCCCCCACAGGTCAACGTTACCGGGATATCCTGGACGACCATTTGCTCCCGTTTGTACGTCATCAACATCCCACTGGGGACCTCATCCTGCAAGAAGACAATGCACCGTGTCATCGCTCCCGAATTGTATCCGAATGGTTGGATGAACACTCCATCAACGTGACCTCGCTTTCTTGGCCAGCTTGGTCACCTGACCTCAATCCCGTCGAGCATATCTGAGAGGCCATCGAGAGAGGTGTCAGAGGCTCTGACCCCCTCCATCAAATCTTCGTGAACTGTGGGAGCTTGTTCAGGGGTCGTGGATCCGTATGGCATCCCAACGCTTCCGGTGTCTTGTCAAGTCCATGCCGAGACGAATGGCCGCCGTCATCAGGGTGAAAGGTGGTGCTACACGTTACTAGACAGATATCTCTAATTCAATTGCTCTTCAGTGTATATGCATGCATACAGCAGATACACTATTAAATATTTGCACAATTAGTTTATTTACATGTACACTAATAAATGTATCGCAAACGATAAAATAATCTGGTTCGATGAAATAAAGCGCAAGCTAGAAAGCTCTTCTCGCAATGGCACAGCTCAGCAACACTGGAGGTGTCCAAGCAGCACAGTGACGTCACAACTGACACCCAGCCTCTCTCATGAGGACCGTGTCGGCATTCGGTTTCACAAAGCGACGGAACAGCCCTTCTCTCTTTTATAGCCCTGGGTCAGCGATACCTGAGTCTGTGTTTCGAAACCTCCTTGCGTCCGTACCACAACGTTTGGATGCTGCCTGCGTGATAAAGGTGGTGCCACACGTTATTAAGTGGGTGTACGTAATAATTTGTCCTTTCGGTGTATTAGAAATTGTGTGCAAAATATTCTTCACCACCAAGAACGCTGTCCAACGAAAGATAATTTTCTCAAATAGGACTGTTAGAAGCGGAGATATCAACAAAAATAGGATAAATATCTACCTCGCCTGGGAGAGAAACTGTGCATTTTGTGAGCAGAAAATAGGTACAAAAGATTTTCCGTGGTAATCGGTATCTAAACTAGAAAAAAAAATTCAATCGAGTTTTCAGGAGGGCAGACATTTATGCGAGTATATCAGAAATACAAGTATACGCTTACAACCCCTAGCGGCAAAACTGTTCGTCACGAAAAGTTAGAAATTGTATGCGCAACATTCTGCAGCAATAACTGTATCCGACGCCAAAATAATTTTTCAAATCGGACTTTTAGGAGCAGAGACATTAAGAAAAATATAATACACTAGCCAATAGCCCGTCCTAGTACGGTTGTCTTAAAGCTTTAAATAAATATTAATGTATAGGGGATGTTTCCTGTCATAAGACGGGGAAATTTCTAATTGAAGCAGATTGAAAACAAATCAAATAGACGCCGGCTGTTTTGTAAGGAAATATAGTACAAATTTACATGCCGCCCCCGGTGGCGCACTGGTCTAAGAGATGGCCTCTGATCATTCGTCCTAGAAGGGTCCGGGTTCGAATCCCGGTGAGGCATGGATGTTGTGTTCGTCTTATGGCACTGGCTCTCTCCCTTCCCTGAAACCAGTGACCCTAAATTAGGGACGGGTGACTGCTTATAGCCCATAGAGTTGCTCACGGTGGTCGTTAAACCGCCAATACAAAAAAAAAATTATATAGCAAGAACTCATTCATGTTAGAACTGAAAAGTATATGCTTTTCATTTCTGCTTTTCAAAAACCTCGCGATAAATAAACATTGTGTGCGAAATATTTGTTGTTTAACAATTTTCCTTGTAGTCCAGTTTTTTCGTGTAAACTTACCTTAATAACCATTGCTTTGGTATTTCGCGCTAAATAACTTTTTCTCCGGCACACATGTTATTCAGTTCACGGCTTCTTTTGGGCTGTCCTATTCGGAGGTTAGTTTGAAACTTCATACCGAAGCCTGTTCTACAAAATAATGCGACATTTGGCATTACAAATCGGAACTATCTAAATTATCGACAATGTGCTGCTAGGGCGACATTTGTTTTAGATGCAATTTCGATCACTTCGACATCGGAAGATTTCAGTTTTTATTGTAGGTTAGAGCGTTTAGATAGATCGATATTTTACAAAATGTTTAATATATTCAACACTAAACTCGGAAAGTTAATTAAATTAAAAAAGTAAAAAATAATTAAAGCGTACAAATCAGTACTCGAATTGTGCTGAATTAAATTAATATACAATCGCAACTTGCCGTGATATTAAGAATTCAATTTGAATTTTGTAGATCGGATAAATAGTCCTCGAGTAATTGATAATCCAGTGTTTTAAAATTAGTACGCGATCACCTTGACATCTCAATGTGATCGCATGCAAACTCAACTTGCTGTGATATTAAGAATTCAATTCAAATTTTGTAAATAGGATAAATAGTACTCGAGTTATTGATAATCCAGTGTTTTTAAATTAGCACGCGATCACCTTGACATCGCAATGTGATCGTATGCAACCTCAACTTGCTGTGACATTAAAAATTCAATTCGAATTTTGTAGATCGGATAAAGAGTACTCGAGTCATTGATAATCCAGTGTTTTTAAATAAGCACGCGATCACCTTGACATCCCAATGTGATCGTATGCAAACTCAACTTGCTGTGATATTAAGAATTCAATTCGAATTTTGTAGATCGGATAAATAGTACTCGAGTTATTGATAATCCAGTGTTTTTAAATTAGCACGCGATCACCTTGACATCGCAATGTGATCGTATGCAAACTCAACTTGCTGTGACATTAAGAATTCAATTCGAATTTGGTAGATCGGATAAATAGTCCTCGAGTAATTGATAATCCAGTGTTTTTAAATTAGCACGCGATCACCTTGACATCTCAATGTGATCGCATGCAAACTCAACTTGCTGCGATATTAAAAATTCAATTCGAATTTTGTAGATCGGATAAATAGTCCTCGAGTAATTGATAATCCAGTGTTTTTAAATTAGCACGCGATCACCTTGACAGCTCAGTGTGATTGCATGCAAACTCAACTTGAGAATTCAATTCGAATTTTGTATAACGGAAAAAACAGCACTCGAATAATTAATATTCCAATGTTTTGAAATTAGCACGCGATCACCTTGACATCTCAATGTGATTGCATGCAAACTCAACTTGAGAATTCGATTCGAATTTTGTAGAACGGAAAAACAGCACTCGAATCATTAATATTCCAATGTTTTTAAATTAGCACGCGATCACCTTGACATCTGAAAGTGATCCCGTGCTATTATATTTATTTTTTTTATTTTTTATTTCATTTTGTAAAATTTCTGCTGTACAATGTTATAGAAAAGTAATGTAATACTCAGTAACAATACAATATGTGCCACAATCATAATCTAACTGTACAAATAAAGTAAACAAATTCACCAATGAAACTCACAAAACACGACAAATCACCAAAACTTTCACAATAAATACAAATTCTGCACAACAACAACAAAACTAATACTACTGAAAATTAATATCAATTGTCAATATGAATCAAATATTATATGATAGTAATAATTAAATGTACAGCAAGCGGCCAGGGGAAAAGGCTGAAATACTGCCTGACAAGCCTCTGATCCCCTCTAAATAAAAACAAAATATCCCAGTCCAGTCAAAACAACGAAAGCAATTTTACAATACTTTTTTTTACAAATCATAAAAAAATAAATTCCAATATTCAATTTCCCGTTAAAAAACTCCTTACCACTTGCTTGAATACCGGATAACGTGTTTCTGATCTAATAATCAACGGTAATCCATTCCACACACGCAATCCCAACACATTAGTACTATCAAACATTATACCTGTACGACCCCACGGAACAGAAATACCCGACCCACCGCGAGTATCATACGAGTGAGTTGATGTAGCACATGCTAAGAATATATGGAGTGAGTTGAGGTAGCACATGCTAAGAATATATGGAGTGAGTTGATGTAGCACATGTAAGAATATACATATATATACATGGTAAGAATAGAATTTATATAAATCAAAATGCGCATCGTTGTACTCATGATTCATATAGCAGACAATCATTTTGACATCGCGAGAGCACACACGAATTGATCGATAAGTGATGGCGCAAAAATGCAGACTTTGGTGTGATGTCAAGTGTTCCAGAGCTAGACGGATCTGGGTGTTTATATTATTAATTTTTGAGCCCTCTAGCGGCAACGCTGTGCATTATTTGAAAAAGAAGGGGTACGCGAAATGGTCTTTGTTTTAAATGGTATCGAACGAAGAAGTCATTACTTCAGTCGGGTTTTTATAAGCAAGGATATAAAATAAAAATATTTTGAAATCGATAACATCTGCATTTACGCCCTAGCCATGAATTTGGGAATCGGAAAAAGATCAAAAGGCAAGGACTGTCGCTCCAAAACTTTATTTTAAGCATATTTTTGGCTTTTCGATGCGAAAAGATATTTCAAATTGGGGTAATAGGTGAAGAGATATGGTGTCCACTTGCGGGCGGACGGATGGACTGACATAGTGATAATATAAGCAATTCTTTTTTTTAACAAATGATGTGCGAGCACGTTCGTTCACCCTTTCCTCACATTGCATATTTGCTTTAACAAATGATTTAACAGAACGTTCGTTCACCCCTCCCCTAGCATAACGTAATGCGTCTAACATGGAGCACGAAAAATGCTCATCGTTGTACCCATGATTCAGGTTCTCGAACAAAAAAAGAAAGGAAGTTCGAAATCTGACACGTGCAAAGATATGATACAGACTGGGGAAGGGGGGGGAGAACGAATTAATCGCATGAATTCGCCCATTTTGTAAATGGCGTGCTCCAAACTTAGGCAACTTTCAACAGCGTCCCGTCTTTAGAGTAAAAGAAATCGTCGTCCTCCTAGTCTTATTCGCCAGTTTCATAGTCCTTTGTATTATATTATTTTATATATATTAATTTTTATTAAGGTATAACATGCACCCGCCCTACGGGGCAAAGGCGAAAGCACTATCCTAATATTGGGATGGTAAATTCGGGAATTGCCGCCCGGCGGGTGCTAGGTAAATATGGCGAAATTGTGTAAGACTACGACTAGACGATTCCTACCTGTGAAACTCGCCATCTGCTATATATACTACCCTTTTTTTGTTTAAAAAAAATACTGGTGACTACTTAGTAACACTGAACAATTTGGTTTTCAAATAGTGAATGACTTATCATTTATACAAAAAAATCTCTATTACCTATTGTTTACAGCCGAAATATTTATAGTTCGTGATTATTTCATGAAAAAAAGTTTTTCATTTGTCATTTTCATTAACACCAAAAAACATCTACGCAGAACGTTGACTTTGCACAGATCAAAACGACTGCCATTTTTGTCAAGTACATGCAAAGGACTTTAAGCAGAATTCTCATTTTTAGCACTTCTTTTGTATAAAAAGATCGTGTTTGTATTATCAGTTTGTCCGTCCGTGTGTCCATTCGTCGGCCCGTCTGTCTGTCCATTCGCCCGTCCGCCCGTCTGCCCATCCGTCCATTCGCCCGTCCGTTCGTCTATTCGCCTGTCCGTCCGTCTGTCCGTCCGTAAAAGAAATCGTCGTCCTCCTAGTCTTATTCGCCAGTTTCATAGTCCTTTGTATTATATTATTTTATATATATTAATTTTTATTAAGGTATAACATGCACCCGCCCTACGGGGCAAAGGCGAAAGCACTATCCTAATATTGGGATGGTAAATTCGGGAATTGCCGCCCGGCGGGTGCTAGGTAAATATGGCGAAATTGTGTAAGACTACGACTAGACGATTCCTACCTGTGAAACTCGCCATCTGCTATATATACTACCCTTTTTTTGTTTAAAAAAATACTGGTGACTACTTAGTAACACTGAACAATTTGGTTTTCAAATAGTGAATGACTTATCATTTATACAAAAAAATCTCTATTACCTATTGTTTACAGCCGAAATATTTATAGTTCGTGATTATTTCATGAAAAAAGTTTTTCATTTGTCATTTTCATTAACACCAAAAAACATCTACGCAGAACGTTGACTTTGCACAGATCAAAACGACTGCCATTTTTGTCAAGTACATGCAAAGGACTTTAAGCAGAATTCTCATTTTTAGCACTTCTTTTGTATAAAAAGATCGTGTTTGTATTATCAGTTTGTCCGTCCGTCTGTCCATTCGTCGGCCCGTCTGTCCGTCCGTCCATTCGCCCGTCTGCCCGTCAGTCCATTCGCCCGTCCGTCCGTCTATTCGCCTGTCCGTCCGTCTGTCCGTCCGTAAAAGAAATCGTCGTCCTCCTAGTCTTATTCGCCAGTTTCATAGTCCTTTGTATTATATTATTTTATATATATTAATTTTTATTAAGGTATAACATGCACCCGCCCTACGGGGCAAAGGCGAAAGCACTATCCTAATATTGGGATGGTAAATTCGGGAATTGCCGCCCGGCGGGTGCTAGGTAAATATGGCGAAATTGTGTAAGACTACGACTAGACGATTCCTACCTGTGAAACTCGCCATCTGCTATATATACTACCCTTTTTTTGTTTAAAAAATAGTGGTGACTACTTAGTAACACTGAACAATTTGGTTTTCAAATAGTGAATGACTTATCATTTATACAAAAAAATCTCTATTACCTATTGTTTACAGCCGAAATATTTATAGTTCGTGATTATTTCATGAAAAAAGTTTTTCATTTGTCATTTTCATTAACACCAAAAAACATCTACGCAGAACGTTGACTTTGCACAGATCAAAACGACTGCCATTTTTGTCAAGTACATGCAAAGGACTTTAAGCAGAATTCTCATTTTTAGCACTTCTTTTGTATAAAAAGATCGTGTTTGTATTATCAGTTTGTCCGTCCGTCTGTCCATTCGTCGGCCCGTCTGTCTGTCCGTCCATTCGCCCGTCCGCCCGTCTGTCCGTCCGTCCGTCTGTCCGTCCGTAAAAGAAATCGTCGTCCTCCTAGTCTTATTCGCCAGTTTCATAGTCCTTTGTATTATATTATTTTATATATATTAATTTTTATTAAGGTATAACATGCACCCGCCCTACGGGGCAAAGGCGAAAGCACTATCCTAGTATTGGGATGGTAAATTCGGGAATTGCCGCCCGGCGGGTGCTAGGTAAATATGGCGAAATTGTGTAAGACTACGACTAGACGATTCCTACCTGTGAAACTCGCCATCTGCTATATATACTACCCTTTTTTTGTTTAAAAAAAATAGTGGTGACTACTTAGTAACACTGAACAATTTGGTTTTCAAATAGTGAATGACTTATCATTTATACAAAAAAATCTCTATTACCTATTGTTTACAGCCGAAATATTTATAGTTCGTGATTATTTCATGAAAAAAGTTTTTCATTTGTCATTTTCATTAACACCAAAAAACATCTACGCAGAACGTTGACTTTGCACAGATCAAAACGACTGCCATTTTTGTCAAGTACATGCAAAGGACTTTAAGCAGAATTCTCATTTTTAGCACTTCTTTTGTATAAAAAGATCGTGTTTGTATTATCAGTTTGTCCGTCCGTCTGTCCATTCGTCGGCCCGTCTGTCTGTCCGTCCATTCGCCCGTCCGTCCGTCTATTCGCCTGTCCGTCCGTCTGTCCGTCCGTAAAAGAAATCGTCGTCCTCCTAGTCTTATTCGCCAGTTTCATAGTCCTTTGTATTATATTATTTTATATATATTAATTTTTATTAAGGTATAACATGCACCCGCCCTACGGGGCAAAGGCGAAAGCACTATCCTAATATTGGGATGGTAAATTCGGGAGTTGCCGCCCGGCGGGTGCTAGGTAAATATGGCGAAATTGTGTAAGACTACGACTAGACGATTCCTACCTGTGAAACTCGCCATCTGCTATATATACTACCCTTTTTTTGTTTAAAAAAATAGTGGTGACTACTTAGTAACACTGAATAATTTGGTTTTCAAATAGTGAATGACTTATCATTTATACAAAACAATCTCTATTACCTATTGTTTACAGCCGAAATATTTATAGTTCGTGATTATTTCTTGAAAAAAGTTTTTCATTTGTCATTTTCATTAACACCAAAAAACATCTACGCAGAACGTTGACTTTGCACAGATCAAAACGACTGCCATTTTTGTCAAGTACATGCAAAGGACTTTAAGCAGAATTCTCATTTTTAGCACTTCTTTTGTATAAAAAGATCGTGTTTGTATTATCAGTTTGTCCGTCCGTCTGTCCATTCGTCGGCCCGTCTGTCTGTCCATTCATCCGCCCGTCTGTCCGTCCGTCCATTCGCCCGTCCGTCCGTCCGTCCGTCCATTCGCCTGTCCGTCCGTCCGTCCGTCCCGTGTTCCTCTGTCCGTCCGACATCTCTGCAACTATTATTCCGATTTGAAAAACTCTTTTGCATTGAGAAGCTTCAAATATGCGAATGATATCCTTCATTTCATTTTTTTACGATGTACAATTTCCCCGCTAGAGGGCGTAAATGCAGGTATTATCGAATTAAAAATACATTTTATTCCATATATTTGCTTCTAAATAACCGATTGAAAGAAATATTTTACCTTTGGATTCCATTTATGTTGAAGAGTATTTTAGGAATAGTCACGTTTTCAAGTTATGCATAGATTTTTCGCTAGGGACGTAAAAGTAAACTGCGTTTTCTCCGATATCTCTACTTCTAAGACTCCGATTTGAAAAATGTTTTCTTCAGAGGATACAGCTCCTAATGGGAAATCATTTGCATGTAATTTCTAAGTTTTGGTAAAGAATGGTTTGGCCACCAGGGGGCGTAAGTCTTAATTGCTCCTTCTGATGTATTTGCCACAAAATCTGAGCTTCTAAAATCTCGTTTGAAAAAAATCGTTCGTGGAACGATGACACGCGTTGATAAATGTTTTCGGAATACTTTTTTTAATAAAATTTTGCATGATTTCTCCGCCATGGGGAGTATATTTATGTCTTATTTTTGTCAATATCTCTGCTTCTAAGAGTCTGACTTGAAAAATTATTTCTTTGTAGGATAGCGTTTCGCTGCGAAATGTTTCTCATATAATTTCAAATTTTTCTCAATGCACAAATCTGTAACCAGATGGCGTACGTTAACGATTCCGTTTGCAACAATATCTGCGGAATTAAAAATCCGATTGAAAAACTCCTTTTTTTGGTCAGTCTTCTGAAACCAGGTATGCCGTTTAAATTTTCCCTTAAAAAACTGCAGCACGAAGTTGTTTTTTTTCGTGTAATTCTTTCTTTTTTTTTTTTTTTTATTAGAGCAAATTTGTGTACGTATTTATGGCATGCAATGCATGCGCTGCATACAACGACCGTATGCTACTGACTTTGATGACGTATGAGCCATAATGGACAAGTTACAGCGATAAGCCTTGCCGGCGTAGTTCAGTCGGGAGAACATCACATTCCGGAGTATAACGATTCGAATTTCGCCACCGACAAGGTAAAAATGCTATAACTCTTTTTTTTTTTTTTTAAATTGGAGGTTTAACGACCACCGTAAGCAACTCAATGGGCTATAAGCAGTAGCTTGTCTCTAATTTAGGGCCACTGTCTCCAGGGAAGGGAGAGAGCCAGTACCGTAAGACAAACACAACATCAATGCTTCACCGGGATTTGAACCCGGGCCCTTCTCGGACGAATGGTCATAACCTAGCGCTTAGGCCACTGCGCCAACGTGGAGGCGTTACAACTCTTTATACTCTCACGGTGTATTTCAGTATCTGAACAGAACCTCGTTTTTTTAGCTACTGTTTCTTATTAACCAATTAGAAAACCACTCAACTATGTCTTCGTGTACATATGAAAAGCAACAGGTGAAACATCTTGATTGCACCAGGCAAACTTAAATTTTCATAAATATTTAAACGTTCTGGAACACGTGGCTGGAGCATCTTGATTGCACCAGGCAAACTTAAATTTTCATAAATATTTAAACGTTCTGGAACACAGGGCTGGAGCAAACTTTTATTATCAGGGGTGAGGGAGGCATATACAGGGGTTGGACAAAATGATGCGAACACTTGGGAAATAGGCAATATATCTTCATTAACAAGGTGTTGGATTACCACTTGCCTTTTATACAGCTTCCAACCTTCTTGGAATAGATTGATACAGATTTTGAATAGTCTCCTGTGGAATGTTGTACCATTTGTCGATCAGAACATAGGCCAGTTGCTTCAAATATAATAAATCTAGTAAATACTTTCGTTTATTGGCATAAAGAGGTAGAGGAATACATTTCCCGCAAGCTTTCGCCGCCTTCGGACGGCTTCATCAGACGAATAATATGCTATAAGGAGAGATTAACTTCAAAGATGTTGCAGGATTCAAAGATGCATCTTTGAATTCAAAAGATGCAAATAATCTTTGGATTCAAAAGATGCAACATTCCTGCAACGTCTTTGAAGATCAACTTCAAAGATGTTGCAGGAGGGAATCTGCTTCTCACTCTGCTCTCCAAAAGTGTCCACAGTGGTTTAATGATATTCAAGTCAAGAGATTCAATTGGCCAGGGCAGATGTTAAAGTTCATCTTGGTGCTTCTCAAACCAAGACTGGACTGTTCTCGCTGTGTGTATGGGCGCATTATCGTTTTGAAAAAATGGCATCAGTGTTGGGAAACAACATTTGGACCATAGGAAGCATCTGATCCCCTAGAATATCCAAGTACTTGCTAGCAGTAACTCCACCACTTAGGATAATGATGGGGCCAGCTAAATACCAAGATATGGCCGCCCAGATCATCACAGATCCAGCCCATGTTTGACAGTTGGAACCAGACATTTCGAATTGTACTCTTCTTTTGGGGGTTCGCTATACATAAAGCCGACCTACTGTTGGGAATGTAAATGAGGACTCATCGGAACATATCACATGTTTCCAGTCATCAGCTGTCAAGGTTTTCTGCTCATGACACCATCTTTTCTGCATTGTAGCGGTCCCTCTCCTTCAGTCTCGGTTTTCGCCTACTATTTTTCTTCGCCGATGAAGTCTTGCCATGCTTTATGTTCGCAATTCTACTCGTGAAGACTGTTGTTCTTGAAAGAGCAAACAATTTAGCTGTTATGGGTACAGACGCTCCTGCTAAACAGGGTCCCACGATTCGTTCTATTCGATAATCTGACACGTCACCCACTTTACTGACCGGTTGCACGAACCACTGCTGAATACAATTTGTACTACGCTAGTATACAACCAAGAGAATATATACAAATAAGATTCACAACAGATAATCATAACGTTTGTTTTTTCAGTGTAGCCTACGCGAATAGTATTAACGGCTAAAATCACGGTGTTCACATTACTTTATCAGAACTCTCTACAGCATTGCCCACTGTAAGATTCTGGTAACGGTATCAAAAAGGTCAAGCCTTGCCACAGTTCCTAGGATGTTGTTTATGTGATTCAGTTCCTAATTTGAGACATGTACACGGTCGTATCAGAATAATGTGATGAACTCCGGAATCACTGTGCACCCACACAGGCGCGTCACAGAGTACACGAGACAAGGTCGACCACACGGAGATATAAGCGGCTGGCCAGGACAGATGAGCCATAGTGCGTAACGTGAGTACAATGGGCAGAGGTAGTGATTTGACGGACGTTCGAAAAGGAACGATCATCGGCTACCGCGCCAGGGGTGGAAGCATCTCAGAAACAGCACAGTTCGTGGGCTGTTCGCGAGGTGCTGTAATTAGGGTATACCAAGAACGGACCGCTGGCACACCGAGTACCTCCCGACGTCATACCTGTGGAGCTCCAAAGGCCATTGACCCCAAAGGAGAACGTCGCCTCCGTCGACTGGTAAAGGGCAATCGACGTGCAACTGTGCAGAAATTAACCACGCAAATGAAGGCTGGGGCACCCGGGTATTTGTCCCCGATAACAGTACAGCGAACCGTGTTACGCATGAGTCTCCGGAGTCGACGCTGCCTCAAGACGCTCATGTTAACCCAGGTCCATCGGCAATGACTCATACAGTTGGCATGGGACTACTGCCATTGGACAGAGAAAGTGCGGGAAGCCTTCTCCAATGAATCGAGATTTTTACTCCACAGAAGTGAGGGGCAGTGGCGGATACGGCGTCAGACACACGAGAACCAACACCCGGACACGCTTGTCGGCCAAGTACAGGCCGGCGGTGGGAGTGTACATGTCTGGGGGATGTTTTCCTGGTATGGCCTGGGACCGCTTGTAGCACCAATGGCTACCTGTCCATCTTCGCTGACCACATGCATCCCTTCATGTTGGACGTTTATCCTGGTGGTGACTACCAACAGGACAATGCGCTGTGCCACGTCGCTAAGGTGGTGCGTGACTGGTTCCAGGAATAAGACAGCGATCTCTCCGTTCTCCCTTGGCTGGCGAAATCGCCCGACCTTAATCCTATAGGGAGAGCACTTGTTGGACTATTTTGATCGACAGGTTCGACGTGCCGACCCACAACCGCGTCATCTCCGGGAGCTCCGTTCTCTGCTGCAGTCCGAATGGGGACATGTGCCTCGGGCAACTTTCCAGGGCCTCATTGCGTCCATGTCTCGCCGCTGTCATCCGGGCCAAATGTGGCTATTCTCATTATTAGGTAGGTGGTCATATTATTCTGATACGACTGCATGTGTAATGTCAACTGTCAACTATAAAAACTGTGTCGTCTGTAAAAATTAAGGGTATTCGTCTGTTTGTTGAAATATGAAATCAATGGATTCAGCATGTGTTCCAAATGTTTGAACTCTTTGAGGGAAAGGGGGTAGAAAACGTTTGAACCCTTCTACCTGTGGTGTAACGTCGCGCATGCTCGTCTGTCGATTGAATTCAGGTTTCCTCCAAAAAAAACAGTACCACTAAAACACACAATGACATAACCGGTTAACTCAAATAAATCTAAAGTAATACCTCAGTTCGTAAAATCAAAACTACGCAGGTTGAATATTGCCAACAAACATACTGTATTGTTAACACTAATAGTTTTCGGGAATGTAATGCATTTTAGCAGTGGTTTGCACGAATGTATAAAAAGTATTATAGTAAACTTTTTTCAGCGTTCTTTATAAAAGTTATTTTGGAAGAACTCTAAAAGAATTTCCGCTTTTTATTTCGGTATCTAACAGCACTTTTGAGGTTAGCAGTGTTTTTCTTTCACGTGAAAAGTAGAGAAAGAATAAATACATGTGAACATTGTGTAAACATTGCCGTAGGAGATGAAGGTAATGGACTGCATTGTAGACATTGCTAATGTAACGAGTCTTTACCTAATCCCATCTAAGCCTTTTGATCGAACAGTACAAATTCGGCCCAGAATACTATTATAATAGCACCAAGTATGACGATTAACTGCTGAGTTAGGAACGGTCTGTCACGTACCGACAAACGATGTTCAAAGTAACTTCTGAAGCAAGAGACCCATCGACATGTGGAAAAGAGAAAGTGAATAAAAAGCGGAGGTTGGTGGAATTCTGACCGCGGAAAGAAAAGAAAAGGGAAGGCAAAGCAAATGAAAGAAAAATAAAAAAAGATTAATGGTATCTTAAATATCAAACAAAGAAATAGAATTGATACCTTTGAAATTAAAGAAACAGTTAATAAACAAGAAAGATGCCACCGAATCCCGATGTATAATGAGCACGTTTTTTTTAATCCTTTTCGACACGAAAGTATTTCACAGCAGATTTTTTGAAGAAAAAGTTCAGCGAAAAACAAAATGCATGACGCCACCCAGAAATAATCTGTGCATAATTTAAAATTCTTAGTGTAAGCAAGGTTCTTCGCATTCTATTATATTCTTAGAACCTTAGTGTAAGGTTTTTCGTGTTATTTAACAAGAAAGATGACACCAAATTTTTGGTCGTAATGAACACGTCTTTTGAAATCTTTCCGACACAAATAAAATGCAGTAAAACCTCGAAAATCCGGCATGGACAGGACCGGACGAGTGCCGGATTTATGAAAATTTTGGATTTCTGAAGCTATCCAAAAATTGCGTAACGGGCGTTACGTATAGCACGTGCTTACACATAACAGGTCACTTTAACGAAAATTTGTGCGTCTACGCCTTATAAATATGCAGGGGTCGCGTTGCCGATCACATTCTTCGCAATTGACGAAAAAAAAATCGTTTTGGCGATGTAAAAAAGTTTTGGCGAAAATATTGGCGATTACCTTTCTGTACTATCCTAATATATAATTTGCTAGAGCCCTCCTCCTCCGTGTCACTTTTTTAGGTTGTCATAGCAGCAACCGAGAAACAAATGTTTGAGACGTCACACTTAGTTAGCTTTTCGTGTAGGTGACGTCATCACCTACACGCACACAGTCCACATGTATATCACTTTTTTTTGTTGTCATAGCAACAAAGAACACAGCTGCTGGTGTGACGTCATCTAATCCAAATCATTCTAGCATGACGTCAGAGATGCGTTACGTCAGACGGTCAACTCTTTAGAGATACGAAAACCTTACATCAAGAATTTTGGTTCACTAGGTGAACCGGTGTTTAGCCATCTGAATGTGGCAAAGTCAGGAGTACGATGATCTGACGACGTCAAGATAAAAATAGTTCACGGAAAAGAACAGGGGATATTGATACAGGGTTCACGGTCAGTGTATACAAAAAATGTTGTGTACAAGGAAGTGTTGACCAAATAGGGACTAAAGGTTTTACAAAACACATAACAAACCGGCAGACAGTCGTATCGAATCCCGTAACTGACTGCTCGGGAAATTTTCAGAAAGCTGTGAGCAAAACGTCGCCATCTATTGACGCGGCACTCAAAAACTCAATAAATAAATGTCAATAATTTCTGTATCATAAATTTTATTTTTCCCCGTCATTATTGAAGGCTTTCAGCTAGTTTATTATAAAACTCTGTCAAAAAAAATTGAATTTGGTTTTCGCGATGTATCGATACATCGCGAAAACCCGATGGGAAATTTACATCGATATTACGGTTTTTCGACTGACGAAATTACGATACATCGCAAAGGGAATTACAGCGATGCATCATGAAGGCCGATGTAGATGTCATTACACGATTGAATTCACATAGCCAGTGGTCTAAGCGATGGCCTCTGGTCATTCGTCCGAAAGGGGTCCGGGTTCGAATCCCGGTGAGGCATGGATGTTGTGTTTGTCTTACGGCACTGGCTCTCTCCCTTCCCTGGAACCAGTGACCCTAAATTAGGGACGGGTGACTGCTTATAGCCCATTGAGTTGCTCACGGTGGTCGTTAAACCTCCAATCAAAAAAAAAAAAAAAAAAAAATTCACATACTGCCCCCACCACACACAGATTCGTTCGACACGCATTTCAAACGTATACGCCGATTCGTCGCCTCATTGGTCCGCGTCACTTCAGCGCGGCCCAATGAGATGACGAATTTGAGAACTTCCCGATGTTACACGTAGGCGGCTATAGGCAATGCGCATGCTGAGATCGGATGCTCTCGCGATGTGTTGTTGAGACGGTACATCGCTTGGGAGATTTCCATGCTTACTGGTGAAACATCGGATATTCTCACTAAAGCAAAATCAGAAAAGTGCCGGATTTCTGAAATGGCCGGTTTTCTGGATGCCGCATTTTCGAGGTTTTACTGTATTTCAAAGTTATTCATAGTCAATGGAACCAAGTTAGAATTTAAAAAATCAACCGCATTTTTACAATTGATGAAACATCTAGAAATAGAAACAGTTACTTTTTTTTTTTTTTTTTTATTGGAGGTTTAACGACCACCGTGAGCAACTCAGTGAGCTATAAAAGCAGTCGCCCATCCCTAATTTAGGGCCACTGACTCCAGGGAAGGAAGAGAGCCAGCACCATAAGACAAACATAACATCCATGCCTCACCAGGATTCGAACCCGGACCCATCTCGAACGAATGATCAGAAGCCATCGCTTAGATCACTGCGCCACCGTGGCGGCAGTTAGTTACTTTCTCACACCGAACAAAAAATCACGGAATACTGATTGCAGCATGTACATAAGTAAAAAGTTGAAAAACTTAACGAGATGTGTGTGTGTGTATAAATGTGGAGAGTGAAACCGCTGGATTATAATTGTGGATGTCTGAGATGTGTGTTCAGAGGCGTAACTATGGCGGGGCAGGCGCAGCTGAAGAGAGGGCGCAGAAATCACTGCTTGCGATCTGATTAAAATTGAAATTGAAACTGCTACACCTATTCTTACACTTAAAATTCGAATTTTTTCCTCAAAATGTTAAGGGATATTGGTTGCTCACATTCAAAATTAAGGAGTGGCTATATATAGTTCGTCCAACTAAAGTAAAACCACGACCTTTGCCGACAACAACGGGGATCTTTTTCTTTGGTATGCTGCAAGATACGGATGTCGTTCACATTGTTGAAGATTCTCTGGGGGCTATTCGGCAATTACTGTGGTCGCAAGTCACGACTGCGAGTTACTTTCGGTCCGTTTGCTGTGATACCTAAGGTGGGAACTCAGAAACAGTTGCGAAAAGCTGTTCAAAAATATTTGCATATAAAGGTCTGGGCAATGGTCTGGACATATTGCTAGAAGAACGGGCCACAGATGGACAGTTGAAATATTGGACTGATTACCAGGGGACAGAAAAAGACTCACAAGAATACCACGTAGGAGATGAGTAGATTAAATTCGAAAGCTTGCCGAAGTGACCAAGGAGGTTGGAATAATACTTCTGCAGATGCCCTGTTTCTTAACCGCGAAGCCGCAAGGTGTGGGAATTTGGCGTTGTTTACATGATACCTATGTAAATTCAACTGTGTATATTTTGGAATTGCGTGGTTTTTGGTTGCAGAAACCGTGTTAATATCAAACCGGAATGAATTATGCATCTTACACGACTGAAGTTTCCGATTTTAACGCTATGTTTTGTTTAGAATTAGTACTAATGTTCGTGTATTTCAATTTAAAATAAAAATGGGAAGGAGCCTCAAAATAATTAAGAATTTTATAAATTCAGCATTTTCTCAAACATCGGCAGCAAGTTACGATGCAAAGTTTGAAACATTTGTGGCGGAAGAATGCGATTCGGCCAACACAAAATGCATTGCAATAGCCTTGAAAACCGCTAACTTTCCCATACGTTAACAAGCCATCGCTCCCGGTTATGGACATCACGGAAAATGGTACTGCTCTATGAACAAGGGCATATCCTGATATCTTATTCTCACCTCCTTAGAACTGCCTTCAGTTATGCCACTAGAGCATTAGTCAGATCGGTCAGAAGTCGCGTGGTTCGGCCTGGCTCGCAGTCGGAGATCCGATACATCCCAAAGGCGCTCCATCGAGGCTCTGCTCCTTGCAGGCCAGTATAGTTCTTTCGCACTCATCTCATCACACCGTTCCTGCACAGACCTCGCTTTGTGGAATACGGCATCCTGCTGTTGGTAAAGGCAAAGACATTCACGGAACTGTTTCCATAATGTTGGGAGAAAAGAATTGTCGAGAATATTATAGGCCACAGCGTTAAAATTCCCGGGCACTGGAACTAGGAGGCCCAGCCCAAACCATGAAAAACAGCCCGAAGCATTCTCCACCAAACTTCAGTTTGCATAACACATCAGGCAGTTAGCGTTCACCTGGCATTCTCCAACCCCAGACTCGTCCGTCGGACTGGCGGATGGTGAAGCGCGATTCATCGCTGCAGCGAACACGTTTCCGTTGCTCCAGAGTCCATCGGTACCGAGCTTTACAGCACTTCAACCAACGCTTTGTGTTGATCTTGCTGATGTTAAGACTTGTGTGCGACTGCTTGGCCGCGGAAACCCATTCATTTCAGCCCTTGATAAACCCTGGCGTTCTTTCCAATGGCAATTTGGAACTCTGTGGTGAGCGCTGCAAACAAGGGCATGCGATTGTCCCGCTCCGTCATTTTATTTGGCCCACCAGGTCGCAATTAATACATACCCTAGTTGTGGTTTCAAAAAAACTTGTCAATTTTTTTTTATTGAAGGTTTATCACCGTAAGCAACTCAATGGGCTATAAGTAGTCGCCCGTCCCTAATTTATGGCCACTGGCTCCAAGGAAGGGAGAGAGCCAGTGCCGTAAGACAAACACATCCATGTCTCACCGGGATTCGAACCCGGACCACTCTCGGACGAATGGTCATGAGCTTAGACCAATGCGCCACCAGGGCTGCATCACATTTTATTAATTCAATTTATTTCAACATGGAAGTCTTAAGTTTGGCAAAGATTTGATTAAAAGAAAATCTAACAAATTTTTCCAAATTAGAGCTAGGGCATATATTACTCAAGAACTTTATGCTTAAAATTTTGAATGCCAGAACAAAAGTCTGAGAAAATATTTTCTGCCGCCCCGGTGGCGCAGTGGTCTAAGCGATGGCCTCTGATCATTCGTCCGACAGGGGTCTGGGTTCGAATCCCGGTGAGGCATGGATGTTGTGTTTGTCTTACGGCACTGGCTCTCTCCCTTCCCTGGAACCAGTGACCCTAAATTAGGGACGGGCGACTGCTTATAGCCCATTGAGTTGCTCACGGTGGTCGTTAAACCTCCAATAAAAAAAAACTCGATGGGATATAAGCAGTCGCCCGTCCTTAATTTAGGGCCTCCGGGAAGGGAGAGAATCAATGCCATAGGACAAACGCACATCCATGCCTCACTGGAATTTGAACCATGACCCTTCTAAGACGGTCAGCAGCCATCGCTTAGACCACTGCGCCACTGGGGTGGCGAAAATATGTCTAGAACGAATTAACTTCGCAGATATAGGATTGATTTTCCCTTGAGGTCTTCGTTGGGTATTAGAACTCTTTTTTTTATTATTATTGGAGATTTAACGACCACCGTGAGCAACTCAATGGGCTATAAGCAGTCGCCCGTACCTAATTTTGGGCCACTGGTTCCAGGGAAGTCAGAGAGCCAGTACTGTAAGACAAACACAACATCCATGCTTCACCGGGATTCGAACCCTGAACCCTTTCGGATGAATTATTAGAAGCCATCGCTTAGACCACAGCGCCAAGTATTGGAACCCCTCACGAACAATGTGCTGCAGCTAGTTGGCTGCAAAATTCCATCCACAGAATGCTTCCTTTAGAAGGCCAAATAGTTTATAGTCAGAGAGTGCCAGATTTGGGCTATGAGGAAGCTGGGGGCGGGGGGGGTCAGGTTCAAAATCGGGAGGGTAGACCATTCTGTGATGCAATTGCTTGTGCTTGCAAACTGTTGTGAGGTCTGGCATCAACATGAAGGAGCTCATGTTTCTGGTGGACTGAACTCTGCAAATGCTTTTGCAACATTTCGAATTAATCATTTTTGCCGTGAAGACCCCTACAAGCAAGGAACCTTTGTACAACAATATGGGTGCTATGCTTTACCCACAAAAAGCTTTTTTTTTTTTTTTTAATGTAAGGTTTAATGACCACCGTGAGCAACTTGATGGACTATAAGCAGTCTCCCGTAAAACAAGCACAACATCCATACCTCACCGGATTTTGAACCTGACCCCATCTCTGGTGAATGGTCCAGTGCTTAACGCAGAAAGTTGTGTCACGACTTTTTTTGTGTACAGTGATCTTCAATGTGCCATTTGGAAGCCTGTCTTTTTGTTTTGGGGTCATAATGGTGGCACTACATCTCATTATCTATGATTACACTATCTATCCTCACAGAACTGAAGCTTTACACCGATGACTTTCAGTGCTTCTTCGCATTAGGTTGTCAGCATATTCAGGACCCATCATGCACAATCCTTATTGTAGCCATGTCCACAATAATGTGAATGGCCTAATTTTTCAATACAACCTTCATTGCATAATTCATGAGTTGTGATGTGGCAGTTTTCCTTAACAGGTGTATCAACCTGGCTCTTGTTTCTGGCATCAGTGCCACTATTTACTGGGCACTTATTTCCTATACTGGTTTCACCAATCCTGGAGTGTCTCACCCAACATCTAACTATTCTGACATCAACAGAATTATCACCATACATGTTTTTCAGATGCATATGAATTTTTGACTCTACCTCTACAGTAAGGAATTCCGCTTCACATGTACACACATCACATCTGCCATTTTGCATCCCCCATGTGTGATGGTAATGTGACCAATCACAGCCTGAATTACTATAATAAAAGTCTGGACGACTAGCCTCCACTCTGATGTGTGAAGCATTTTGCCACAACTAGTTTGAGAGGGATAAAAGAGGCATTACTTTCATAGCACTCCTCATACACATATTGCAAAGTGTTATGTTATATATATGTTTAAATATGTGTCAAGTTGAGGTTAAATAATCACAAACAATTTGCTTTGTCTGAACATTTGTCCCACTTAGCTCTTTGTGCGGGTGTTCAGTAAATGGAAACTGCTTTCTGGATAAAATTATGATACATTACCTTAGAAACAACTGAGAAAGAAATATTTTTGACGACACGCTTGGCTTTTTGTGCTTTCGTGCAGGTGTTCTGTGAATATACGTAAACTGAGAATTACGTCAGTGCATGACGTAACAACTGTATGATTTAGTACTTTTGTTTTTATTGTTGTAATATTCATAAAACATACTTTCACATTTGGACATCACAAACAAAAACAATACTTCATTACTCTACATATCTTATTTTTCCTTGGCATTATTGATGGTTTCACCATGTTTATATATGTATGGTTGGTTGGCCGATTGATTTTTATAGCGCAAGGGCCATGTTTGGCCAAAGAGCGCCAGACATAAGACAAGTTTATATATGTATACTGTGCTCTGATGATAACGGCAGTAGGCAGTTTATAAATTCAGTATAAGATATCCAATTAATTTTCGGAAGTAAATGCAAAGCACAAGAAAATTAATTAAAAAATTGGTCATATTTTATTTTCCTACAACTTAGTAAATTCATTAACAGAACACTTTTACAATGATTAACAAATCCTCAAAAGATATAATTAAAGAGGGAAACTGATTTTCTAATGTAGTAAAAAGACACAGGTGAATCATTTAATTGCACAACATATAGTGATTCAGGAGAAAAAGTTCTCCTAGTTAATTACGACAATGTGTATTTGTCTGCAATAATACAATACTCACCGAATTATTACATCCCAATAAACTAACATACAAAAATGGAACTTTGATAAATATAATAAAACAAACCATCAATATTTGCTTGCATAATTATACAAGATATATTATTTGATATGAAGGAATAGAGATGAGAAATAATACAGTACAACATAACAAATGTTTTTTGCTTAGTGGTAAATTTCACAAGAAACACTTTCAAATATCAATTCCATAAAGTTTTGAAATTCTAGAAGTAGTTATTAAAGTAATACAGTAGACATGACGAAAAAAGGTGAACTCAGTGCAAAATCTTAATAATTAATCGGTGCCAAATAAATGGTGAGAATATTGCTTTTCTCCTCAAATTAATATTCGTAACTGTTCCTTGTAATTTGCATGACGAGTATTATTCATAAGTATTAAAACTTTAAAAGCACGCTCAAGTTACATAAAAAGTAAAAAACTAACTGATCAATCTTCATCATCTGGTAACGGATGGATGACAACGATGGTAGGTGGTTGCGATCTGTAAAAAGTCTCATTTCTTATTTGTTTTTTAAAACTGATTTCCATAGTAATGGAATCATAAAATCAGAATTACAGTTTCAGGGGCTCAGGAAAATTTCCTAACTTTCCTGACGACGTAATGAAAAGCGATTAACAGATGAGGCAATTCCTTTGGTGCCAGTCCAAAGATGTTCAGCAGAATGTCCTAAGTTAGATATGCCGATGAAGTGGCAGAGTTTCCTTCATGGACATTGTTTTTGTGCTCCAATAAACGGATGTTGATGCTGAGGTAAGTTCTTCCAATGTAGTAATAACCTTTACCAGATGTGAGATCGAGATGAGGTAAACTCTAGGAAGATTGAGTGGGGTTGCTTTGTCTCTATCATCCATAGTTAATTTGATGACAGAAAGGTTGGAAACTAATGGGCAAATGAAAACAACTTTCACCAGATGTTTAGATCGAGATGAGGTAAACTCTAAGAAGATTGCGTGGAGTTACTTTGTCTCTATCATCCATAGTTAGTTTGATGACGGAAGGGTTAGAAACTGACAGCCAAATAACTTTCACCAGATGTTTAGATCGAGATGAGGTAAACTGTAGGAAGATTGAGTGGGGTTACTTTGTCTCTATCATCCATAGTTAATTTGACAATAGAAGTTTTGGAAGCTGATGGCCAAATGATATCCAAAGTTCATTTCATGAACTTGTGGTCAAGAGAAGGATGGTAAGGAACAGATCCACAGAAATTCAAACTTTTAGTGAGGTTTTATTGGAGGCTTCCGAATTTTTATTTTAATTCATAACAATTTTTTTATTATGGAAGGAGAATACCCATTAAAAAAGAGAGTTTCTAAAATTTTCACATATTCCCTTTCAAGAGATAAAGCATTATTGCATATGACATTAGCTCTTTGAATAAAAGATTTCTGATAGCAGCAAATTTGAAATTTTCAAGAGTTAAGGAGTTGAAAGGAATAATATATTGGTGGCTGCAGTAGGTCTATGAAAGACAGATCTTGAGATGTTATGGTTACTATCATATTTCCTTTGGAGGGAAAGATCCAAAAAGTGGAGATGCACTGGTTCTCTTCACTATTCACTAGATCTTACCAGGATGATGAAGGCTGAAGTTAGTAGTTGAAAGCTTCCTTTCGCTAAACTTTTTATGAATTTTTTTAAGTTTTAATACTCACTATTTACAATTATGTTCTTATGCAAAAATTTAGCATGTTATGAGTATTATTCACTTTTGAAAAAATTTATGAGGCTAAAGAGTTCAAGCAATTTCATCTTAATGAAGTTTATTTAAAAATATAGCAAGACAACTATTCCACAATTGCAACTCTCCGAAATTTTAATTAATGATATATGAAGGAATGGCTGTGTTTGACTAATGGAAAGTAGCATTTCTGCGTAGATGATTTTTATGAAGTTATTCTGTGTAAGCAATGTTTTATTTAATTGTGGAAAAACTTCAAAAAATTAGTGAATTAAATAGTAGCAAATGCTAACTTCCTTTATGTATAATATATGAAACAACTTCACTAACACATCAGGGAATTAAAAGGAAGAAATTTCATAAAAGGGTCAACATAAAATATTAATTATTTTTCACAAAAGAAACATCAACTTGATGTTTACAGTTAAAATTTTTTTAAGTAGAAAAATCGTATTGGTTTCTTCTTTTGAGGGATTGGAACATTATGTTGATTAATAATTTTATCTTGCTGACCATGACAAAATACATGTGTGGGCCTCTTCGTGAGCAAAATTTGCATTTGGTGTCAACTTCACTAACACAATTGCAAATGGAAGATTATGACTACGTGTTTACGATCCATGAAAATAATTTTTCTAACACCATTGGAAATCAAATAATGACAAAGATTTCTACATTTACTACATGGGTATTGAAAAAGCTTAAAACACGCTGACATTTTTTTCTTTCTCTATATTAAAAGACTTTTCCCAATCTGCTTGCCAGATGGAGGTACCTAGGTAGACAGATTTTTTTGGTTACCCACAGGAAATAATCTGCATCAGAGAAGCAAATGTTATATATCTAAAAAGCCAATTTTTATGATTACTTGACAAAGAAACATGTCTTCTGTGAGACTCAGCGGTAACATAAGAATGAATTTTTTTAACATACATCAAACTGGCTTAAATACTCAGATTATGTGAAGATTCGTATATTTTTCATAATTTAAAATATTCATCTGTTGGGTTTTATAAAGGCAATGCTAGTCTGTTCTGTCACATTTTAGAGAACCAATACATTAAAGATGTAGAATTCACTTCTTTTTATGAGAATTTATCATGTGAAACAAAGCCTCTAGGACCAGGGCTTTCTCTTTCTTGTGGAATGCACCGAAACAGTGTTTCAGCACATTTTTGAACACTAGATGTTTGGTTTTGGAATCATTATTTAATTAAAATGCCATAATATTTAACAAATTTTTTTAATTACTGTAACATGTAGTGGAGAGAGATAAGAGTTATCCCATTGTGTTAGCTTTTTTCCAAGTCATACGTGGAAAATCTCTTTGCTGTACCTAATATATCGCTCTGCAACTTTTGTACAGTGATATGTTATATATAGAGGAAAGATAATCACATGTATAGAGGAATATATAGGGGAAATGCAATCTTATATACAGAGAGAGAGGATAGAGGAAGAAGTAATCAGATAAGATCCTCGGATACTACTATCCAATCAACGGGCACATCAGCAAATCATATGCTGATGTGTCCAAGGTGCTTTACACACAGAATGGTTGATAAAATAAAGGCACAGTAGAGAAGTTAGTAACATAGTGAACTGATGCTCAACAGAAGAAGCAGAGCAGCAGTCCCATGCAAGATAATGCTCATTACTTTTGTACAGAGTATAATCAAAGGTAATGGCATAATAAAATTAGAAAATTACATATTTTACACACACACTGAAACATAACTGCTGAGTTTGTATTCATTACTACAGCCAACTGCAATAACTCAGTCTGCTATTATCCAAAAAGAGTGCTTTCACAATAAATAATCACCTACAGGTTTGCGTATAATGAGCAAAACATAATGAGATGCACAACATTCATGAAATGAGAACTGGAGTTAAAAAGTACAAAGCCATTTCATGAGATCAACAAAATTGCATACACAAGGTGGACCAATATTAGTCACCGTTTAAAAAAACATCGTAACTAAGGAATGAATGCAATAATTAACATAAAAGAAATGATATTGTATTGGTAGAAACCTAAATTTTCTTGACAACCTGGTTTGGTTATTGCAATCTGAAACAGATGGCACTAGTGAAGTCAGAAATCCAATATGGTAGACTTCGTAGGATATAACGAAAGTATTTCTGCACTTGCCATAAAGTGGCTTTTCAAACAAAAATATCAAAAGAAGCCTTTTGCATGTTTTCCATCACCAATGGCATTCACACTTTGTATTGACAGGATGCACAGCTCATCTGAATCAGGTCAAAGTCAGTCAGCTCTTTCCAACACTACAGTGGAACATGTGAGGAAGAACACCTAAGAAAAGAAGGCTGCATAAATCAACTATGAGAGCAAGCATGGAATTTCAGGTACGGAAAAACAACTGTGTGGAATACCTTGCATAAAAAACTGAGTTTTAAGCCACACAAACTGCCGCTACTTCAGGTACTATCACACAGAGACCAGAAATGCCAGCACGAATTCCACTGCAACATGAATGAACGGATGGATTGAGTCAGAAGCAGACTTTCTCGTGTGAGATGTCTTTAGCAACAAGCCTACATTTCTCATCAGCAGTAAGGTAACAAACATAACATGCACATACGAGGAATGGAAAACCCACATTGTGTCATGCAACATAAACCCAGCAGATCCAAAGTGAATGCATTTTATGCAGTGAAAAAAGCAATTTACAAGATCATCTTTCTTTGAGGAAACAATGGTCTCTGGTATCATTTACCTGGACATACTACAGCAGTTCCTTGTGCTCAGCCGGAGGAGGATACCGATTTGTACGCCCCAAGTAAATTTTTTCAGCAAGATTGGGTGGTGTCAAATCTCTGAATCCCTCACTTCTGTAAGGAAGTGAGGTATTATCTGCACTTGAAGTTCCCCAATGCTTACATGGATTAAGAAGGACTAACTGGGTGACCTCAAAGATTCTGAGATTTGACACCACCCAATTTTTTCTTATGAGGCTACTTTAAGGAGAAGTGTATCTATTCCTTGTACTAACTACCATTAAAGAACACAAAACAAAAGATTGTAGCACCTGCAGCTCCTGCAAATGAATATATGCTTTCCAGGGTTTGTGATAAAATTTATTATAGTTGAGATGTTTGTTGTGTAACATGTGGCAGATACATACAACATTTGTAAAATTGCGACTTTTTAAAAAAAATTCAGGTTCGTACCAATACAATATTGTTTTATGTTAATTGCTGCCTTTGTTCAAAAGTTATGATTTTTTCAAATCAGCAGCTAATATTGCTCCATCCTGTGTTATTATTAAGTCTCTTTACGCTTCATAAAACCCAAAAGAATTCATGACTAATTCCTCACATAAAAATATCCTTAAAGATCTTAATAAAGCTTTCAAATTTTAAGATTTTAAAACATTGTATTTTATGCTAAAAATCAAAATGAAGCACAATGCAAATAATTCTTCATTAATTATAATTATGTAAGTTTCAACCACAAAGACAATGAATAATGTATAACAGTTATATAAGAATGAAACTATAAGTTGCTACTACACATTGTTATCCTTTAGTAAACTGTTGCGGCAATCATATTCAGACTATAAGGACACAAAAAAAATGATAGCAATATAAATTGTGCATCCTCATTTATTTATTACTTTCCTGTGAATTGTTTTGCCTTTTCCTAGTAATTAGTAAAGAAAAAGATAGATACTTTCTAAGCTTATATACTAAACAGTGCTTCATATGTTAACATAGTAGAAAAGAAAGCTACGAAGTTCAGTTCAAAAGTAAAAAAAAAAAGAAAGCTACAACGTTCATTTAATTTTCAGTGTGTTGATCACTTATCACAGGCTTAACTTAAAACACCACTGATATGTATACAACTCTCATGAAACAAATTCATTGCACAACAAAAACATTTTATGAGTTCAACAAAATCATGTGCAGTATTAAGTCTCTTTACATTTTATGACAACCAAAAGAATTTATTACTACTCCTCACCTAGAAAAGGTCTAACTGCAATGTTTCAAAATTGAAAAAGATACAAAAAAAAGAACATTGAGCTGTCATGCATCCAAACGCATGTGCATACACAGACAAACAAGCACAGTAAAATATCCTACAAAAGTACAGGCTAGCAGAATGTGATCTGAGAAAAAGGAGCTAAGTGTATTTGAGAGCTACTATGATTGTTAACATGGTAAAAAACATTTCTAAAAATTGTTTTAGTACACTATTAAGACCATTTACACCAGAAAGTTGCATTCTGAAACATCACAAGCATGACTCAGTTTTAGGAATAAACTTTATCGATTATAAGAAATGTTATAGCAACTACAGCATAGAGACAAGCCCAGATTTTATGGGCATTATATTATTTTTTCAACAGAAAAACAAATATTCACTACCTAGATGTTTGCTTCTTTACTAATATCATGAAAAATATCACACAGCACTCCCAACTCAGTGTTTCTCTCTTCACTTAATGTGAGCAAAACTCTTTTTTAATTGCTCTCCTGTTGTTTAACATGTTCGCTGCGGCAACGTTTTTCGGTGAATTTTTTGGGGTGCGTCACATCCACCGGTGGGACGTAGACTGTTTCAATGCAATGCTGTACAACACACCGATGGGTCATTTCTTGGAAGTGTTTTCCTTGTCTGCCAAGAGATGGCGATTGAGGCTTGTGGTTTGTATGTTTGCATTTCGCAACGAATGAAGTTTAATTAGCATACTGCAAGAGAAGGAGCGATCACCGGTGTGTCATTTAGCACACAATGATGAAACTGATTAACGCACTCCATTTAAACACAGTACAGTTTGCCTTTCGTTTGTTAGCCCTAAATTTATTATACCTATATGAATTATTTCATGGAATATATCGTGAGGTTATACAGTAGCATAATGTTCTTAGTTATATCAGCTAAATTCTAAACTAAACATAAAACAAAGTGCCCCTCCAAAATGACTCCACAACTTAAATCTTGGCCCTCAGTCTCCGGCAGCTGGAATGTACCTGGCCAAGGCAGCGGCCAGTGCGACATGAAGGCAGAGGGTGCTAAGAATCCCCGGAGGACCGGACTAGGCTGCCATCTGATGCTGACCTTGGCTACTTACAATGGACGCTCCCTATCTTCTGATTCAAGGCTTCTTGAATTGGAAGAGGAACTACAAAGGATCAAGTGGGACATCGTGGGGCTAAGTGAGGTAAGGAGAAAAGGAGAAGATCTCATTGAACTGAAAAGTGGACATCTCTTCTACTATCGTGGGACAGATACTGGCAGAACTAGTGGTGTTGGATTTATAATAAACAAGAAACTGAAGGATAAAGTTGTAGAAGTTGAAAGTTCCTCTGACAGAGCTGCACGACTCGTTATCCAACTCTTGAGAAGATACCAGGCTCAGATTATTTAAACTTATGCACCCACCACAAGTCATCATGAAGAAGAAATTGCAGAATTTTATGAAAAAATTCGTCATCTAAATAATAAAGGTAAGCAGCACTTAAAGATAATTATGGGAGATTTCAATGCAAAAATAGGGCAACGGCAACATAATGAAACTTCAGTAGGTAAATTCGGTCACGGCAACAGAAACCAGCGTTGAAATACGCTCGTAGAGTTTGCAGAAGCAGAAGGGTTTTTCATCTTGAACTCCTTTTTCAAGAAAAAGCCACACAGGAAAGGGACATGGAGACATTCAAATGGGACAACAAGTTAAATTGATTTTATTATGTGTAACAAAAAATTCGTCATAGAAGACTGCAGTGTGCTAAACAAGTTCAACATAGGTAGTGACCATAGATTGGTGAGATGTAAGATGCATCTCAACACTAAACTCGAACGTGGCAAGCTCATAAGACAAACAAAATCTATTGACATAACCAACCTTAAAAAATACCATACTACCTTCAAGTTGGAACTGAAGAACAGATTCTCTGCATTAGGAGGCCTAACATCGGAAGACGTGGATATTTCTGAAGTTAACAGAAAAATAACCAAAGCTCTAATGGAAACAGCAACAAAATTAGCTGGGTCTAAGAACAAGTTGCATGTGAACAAATTATCAGGAAAAACCAAAATGTTGATGCAAAAAAGAAGAGAGATGAGGACAACTAAAGAAGATGTGACTTCCAAAGTGGAATATATAGAGCTATGCAAGACAGTACGAAAAAGTATAACTGAAGACGTAAGGAAATTCAAGTGTGAACTATTAAGGACAGCAATTGAAAACAACCAAAGTCTAAAGATAGCAAAAGGACATCTCAGTAAGGGAAGAAAACAGATTATGGCACTGAGAAAAGAAGATGGTTCTGTAACAAGGAATAGAGGCGAAATTTTGACAAGAGTGAAAGATTTCTATTCCAAATTATATGAAAGGGATGATACATGTACTCCAGACATCATAAAAGGTACCAGTACCAGAGTTCTTCCAGTCCTCCCAGCAGAAGTTGCACATGCAATCAAGAACATGAAGCGGGGAAAAGCTCCAGGAGAAGATCGAATTACTGTAGACATCATACAAGAAGCAAGTGGAGAAATCGAAACAGTACTTGCCCAAATTTTCACTCGATGCCTTAATGAAGGGAAGATTCCTGACGATTGGAACAATGCTACAATGATCTTGCTACATAAAAAAGGTGACATTGAGGATCTCAGGAACAACAGACCTATCAGCCTCCTATCAGTGGTTAATAAAATCTTAACAAAAGTTCTTTCACACCGTTTGAAGGTAACACTGGACATGGCTCAACCGAGAGAACAAGTTGGATTCAGGAGTGGCTACAGCACAATAGATCATATCCATATACTCAGATAACTAATTGAAAGAGCTAGGGAATATAAACTTCCATTGTGCATGGCTTTTATCGATTATGAAAAAGCCTTTGATTCGTTGAAACCATCAGCAGTAACAATGGCTCTGAAATCCTGCGGTATTGAAGATGCGTACATTAATATTATTATTAACATCTATGAAAATACAAGTGCAAAGATTCGGCTGTTTGAAAATACAACACACATAAAAATTGGAAAAGGAGTGAGACAAGGTGACACCATATCTCCGAAGCTCTTTAATGCCACAGTGGAAAATGTCTTTCAATCACTGAACTGGGAAAACAAAGGGATAAAGTTTAATGGAGATTATCTAACCCACCTTCGTTTTGCTGATGACATAGTCATTTTTGCAACTACCCCATCAGAGCTGCAGAGTATGATCCAGGAACTTTCTGACAAGAGTAAAGAAGTGGGTTTAAAAATTAACTTTCAGAAGACAAAAGTGATGTTCAATGCTTTTAGACGAAATGAAGATTTATCGATTGATGGAGAAAAGCTGGAGATAACAGACACGTACGTTTATCTTGGACAGCAGATATCAAGTGAGGGTCACATTGATGAAGAAATTAATCGGCGTACAAAACTTGCCTGGAGAGCTTTAGGAAAAAACAGCATACTTTTCAAGAGCAATATGCCATTATGTCTTAAAAGAAAAGTGTTTGATCAATGCATCCTTCCAGTGCTTACGTATGGTGCAGAGACGTGGACCTTAACTAAAAGAGACATACAAAGGCTGCAGGCAACTCAAAGCAGCATGGAGAGGTGTATGCTTGGTGTAACCAGGAGAGATAAGAAGAGGAACTCGTGGATCCGAAAAATGAGAAGAGTGGAAGACATCATGATCAGAGTTAAATCCCTGAAATGGCAATGGGCTGGACATACTGCCTGAAGGACAGACCATCGATGGACAGCCGAAATTTTTAGATTTGATTCCAAGGGACAGGAAAAGACCCAGAAGAAGACCACATGGAAGATGGGTGGATGAAATGTGAAAGTATGCAGGAGTGACATGGAGGAGACTGGCACAAGACAGACCGTTGTGGAAGAAACTTGGGGAGACCTTCGTCCAGCAGTGGATTGATCATGGTTGACAATGATGATGATGATGATGATGATGCTATAGCAAAAGCAAATAATGTGAAACAACAAACACCATTGAACAGATTTGAAATTCGTTAGCGCCAGAGGCTGCATAAGAGAAAGATCAAATAACAATAGGTCTAAACAAAGCAAAATTTTGAGCAAGATAAATAAAAATAATAGAAAGACCAGCAGTCCCCAATTACTTCAACCGAACCAGGCTAGCTTCTTTTTTTTTTGATTGGAGGTTTAACGACCACCGTGAGCAACTCAATGGGCTATAAGCAGTCGCCCGTCCCTAATTTAGGGTCACTGGTTCCAGGGAAGGGAGAGAGCCAGTGCCGTAAGACAAACACAACATCCATGCCTCACCGGGATTCGAACCCGGACCCCTTACGGACGAATGATCAAAGGGCAGCGCCTTAGACCACTGCAACACCGGTGCGGCAGGCAGGCTAGCTTCAAACGATGCAAAGTACCGAATAAAAGAATGTAGGGAAGCATATTAATGACTGACCTCTTGTCGGCTCCGTCAAGGGCAAGCAACAAGAAAACCCTCACCAATCTACTAAGACCAGAGAATTGTGGGTTTCTGCTATTTTAGTTTGCTAAAAGTACCAGTTGAATTTAGGGGAATAATCTCAATAAAAGGAATAACTAATAAAAACCCGCACCCAGCAAACTAAAACACATTTGCCCGACCTCATAACAAAAATTAAAAATGAAGAAAGCGAGCAAGTAATATCCATCCAATGAATGTACCAAAGGGATACAAAAAACGTGTAACCAAAAGGAAACAAAATACCAGCCAAAAATAACCAGTAATTACAAAAAAAAAAAATCTACTACCTAATCATAAACCGAAATAAATTAAACCAGAAAAAGCAAACAACCAAATGGAAATAAATCAACAGCCAAATTTAGGAAAAAGGAGTACCAACTCCTCAACACAAATCCAAAAACGCAGTTCTCACTCCATGAGTGAACAAAAGGAGCTGTGGGTATTGGGGTTTTTTGTTTGCAGCTATGTTGGTTGCATTTTTGTCCTTTTGTTCACTCTTGGAGTGAGAACTGTGTTTTTTGGATTTGTGAAATTTGGCTGTTGATTTATTTCCATTTGGTTGTTTGCTTTTTCTGGTTTAATTTATTTTGGTTTATTATTAGGTAGTAAAATTTTTTTTGTAATTACTGGTTGTTTTTGGCTGGTATTTTGTTTCCTTTTGGTTAAAAGTTTTTTGTATCCCTTTCCAGCGGTGCGGGTGTCATATCCAATTGCGTCCCAAACCATAACGATAGGCGACGGACCGGTATGGCGATGCATAATGCAGGCGTCATAGTCTCTCGCCGCGATGCCGCCACACGCAGATCCGACCATCGTGGTGTTGCAGGCAGAAGCGAGATTCGTCGGAAAAGACAATGTCGTGCCATTCTGTAGTCCAGGTGCGGCGTTCAACGGTCCACTGCCGCCGCACTCGCCGGTGGTGTAACGTCAATGGTAATCGGAGCAATGGGCGTCGTGCAACAAGTCCCCGCTCCTGCAGACGACATCGAACGGTACGTGCTGACACAGGTTGTTGCGCAGCACTCCCTAATTCCTGCGCTAACGTTCGTGATGTGGCTGTGTGAGCCGTCAATGCCCGCCGCACAACATGCCGGTCCTTTCGTTCGGTGGTGTGCCGCGGCTGCGGCAAAAACCCACGTCGGTCCGTCCGTCGTGTACCCACCGAAACCATACTCGCCTCACTGTGGCTGGATGTCGTCCCACACGGGCGCCGATGTCTCGGTACGAAAACCCGCTGTCGCGATAAGCCACTATTCGTCCTCTGTCGAACTCCGAAACGTGCTGGAATGACTGCCGTATTCTGCGACCAAGCATCAGGAAGCTTCCCACGCACAGGTCCGGCAGCACAACACACTTCCACTATTTACACTTCGCCTTCTGTGCACCCTTCTCATAGCGCTTCTCGGTGGCGTGCCAGGCGTATATGATTTGCATATGTCCGGCAATGCCAATCGATTGCATCGCGGGCGACGCATGCTGCGAATTTCAGGCCAATCGGATGTTTCCTTCTTGGTGTTGCATTTTGGGTGGCCAGCAGTGTATATAGAAAACAGTTAAAATAAAAGCACTTTTGTGACAAAAATAATATGCTAGTATGCCTTGCCATGTACTTGATATAATTTATTTTTCATTGATTTCAGTCAATGAAAACATAGAATTTTATTTCACAATACTGATGAACATCAGTTGGCCCAGATAAGTCTATAGGTCAATGATGTTGGACACGATCATACACGAGACTGACCAAGGAACAAAAAAGCTGAACTTTTTAATCGGGCAATCATACATGAGACTGACCAAGGAACAAAAAAGCTGAACTTTTAAATCGGACAATCATACATGAGACTGACCAAGGAACAAAAAAGCTGAACTTTTTAATCGGGCAATCATACATGAGACTGACCAAGGAACAAAAAAGCTGAACTTTTTAATCGGGGCAATCATATATGAGACTGACCAAGGAACAAAAAAGCTGAACTTTTTAATCGGGCAATCATACATGAGACTGACCAAGGAACAAAACAGCTGAACTTTTTAATCGGGCAATCATACATGAGACTGACCAAGGAACAAAAAAGCTGAACTTTTTAATCGGGCAATCATACATGAGACTGACCAAGGAACAAAAAGCTGAACTTTTTAATCGGGCAATCATACATGAGACTGACCAAGGAACAAAAAAGCTGAACTTTTTAATCGGGCAATCATACATGAGACTGACCAAGGAACAAAAAGCTGAACTTTTTAATCGGGCAAAAAAAAAAGAAATCAGAACATGCGACAAGAAAGTGTGAATATAAAGCAGCACGAGCAAGATGGAATTGTTCACTGTATTCACAATATAAAATTACTGAATTCAAAACAAAATAAAGTGATTTTAAAAGACACTGCTTCAAACACATCTCTCTCTCTCTCTCTTTGTACTTGCTAGAACATCAGCTCAGTTTTCCTCTTGTGTTGCTTTCTTCTCAGCAAATTCCATGGCCATATTTGTCTTTTGTGGACTCTGCAGCTGCACAGAAATCTTTGCTCAGTATTTCTTTCTGTTGATGGAATTACCTTCCTGTTTCTTCACCATTTTTATTCCCTCAGATAACAATAATTTATCCATCATGCTGAAAGAACTTTCAACCTGAGGACCACGAACGCATGATATCAAAACTTTCGCTGCTTTAGATAAATGGTGTGACTCTCAGAATTTGAATACTTTTAAACGCCAGGCATTAATTCTAACAAATTTTCAAACTCTGCCACTTTCGTTTTTGGAAAATTTCCCATCCTTATCAATCTCAAGTGCAGACATTTAAGGTAGAATGTAACCCTTAACAACAACACAGGTTAGTGAGAACATCGCGGGAAGAAAAGAGAATGCGATTTTGGGAGAAATATTCGCTCCGACCGACTTCCGTTTTTTGAAACTTCTTCCTTCATTTTTAGGTTGAAATGCAGCATTTGTGGAATAAAAGGATATTTAAGAACAATAATATTAGGCAGAAGGAACATCGCAAGAAAGAAAAGTAAGATTACGAGAGAAATCTTCGCTGCATCTAACTTCCGTTTTCGAAAGTTTTGTAAAACGGAATCCCGTCGTCAAATGAAAAACGAATCCCTCTGCCCCACCCCCAAAAATTTCTGTTCAGTTGTGCACTGATCTCGAGAATGCCCAAAATGTTAATGGAAATGGCGGAATTCTTCGAATTCATGGAAGAACCTTTGCCTGAAGACTACAGAGAAATCTTCCCGCAGTCTTAACTTCCGTTTTTGGAAATCGTTGACCACAGATTCATGCTGAATTACAAACATTTCTGCAATAAAATGACATTTAATAACAATATTGGGAACAGGCAACATCGTGAGGAAAAAGAAATTACGATTACGGAAAAAATCGTCACTCCATTTAACTTCAGTTTCTGAAAGTTTTGAAAGACGAAACACCATCCCCAGACGGAAAACGATCCCTCGCTAACCCCCCCCTCTCCACACACACACACTCTTCTCTTCAGTTCTGCATCGATCTCGATAATGACCCAAATGACGACGAAAAAAGCGGAAGAATCTCATGTATGCACAATATGAAGAGGAAGGCAAAAAATGTGCTCAAAGATCAGATACAGGAGTTTCCACATAAGCACCAATGAATGGAGCAAATGTTGTACCTGACAGACAGTTTTGGCAAACAGGTCAACTGCGTCTGGCAAGATACGGGTCCAGTTGTGTCCTACATGACCCTTCACATAATGCATAATTGTTTGCTGGAAGCAAGGCTGAGATCTTAAGTCCCACTGAACTGTTCACTACACTCACTGTCATAAACAACTTCAGTGGTGTCACCTACAATTCAATTGCAGACCAAAATAGCACTCAGTGGTGTTTAATGATGACAGCTATTTCTGCCACAGTGTGAAAGATGAAAAAACAAAGATTAGTGTATGCCTGAGCAAAAGACAAAGTGCACATTGTGTAAGGGAGAGAAATATGTCCTTCCCTGTGTAACAATTTGGAAAGCCATCACACACGACAAGTAAACAAGCAGAAGGCAACATGATAGCCTGTTTCCCAAACTGCAGGTTGCAAGCCAATTTTTGATGGGCCATGAAAATTTTGTAGTTATTTGAGAATAGGAAATCATGAAAAAAAAAGTGGGAAAGTGAAAAACTGAAAGAAAAAATTAGAAAAGGGGAAAAATAGGCACAAAATATAAGATACGGGAACTAGGTTTTATGTTAGTGCCTGTGGTGCCTTCTGAAGCAGCATAGGTAACTCACCAGTCTGTCAATGTTGCCATCTAACGACAACAGCGCAAACCTGGGTAAGCAATCAACCACAGCTCAGTGTTGCCATTTAACAACCACAGTGTACTACAACTCGAGAACCTACTGGACTCTTCCATTTCTAGAAGTTCGAAATGCTCAAAATTTCCAAAACTTTCCATCATATTTAATAAGCAGTACCAGCTCCTAGAGTTCAGTCCAGATACAAGAGAGTGTGTGTTAACTTTGAAGTGATCTAAACCAAAGTTGATCCTCTTTGTAGACATGTAGGGCACATGGATAAATGTTGACAAACACAGAATGCTGGAATTGAACTAAAAAACCGAAAGAACTGAAGTGGATGAAATGATCGAAGAAAAACAACAGAAATCAATGAAGATTCCTCAACAACAAATTGTAAAATAATAAACTGAAAAATTAGATGTTTTTTTTTTTTTTTGTAAAATCACATACAAATTAAAAAAAAGTATTAAAAGTAATGAAATTAAAAATACCTCCCCCTTCCATTAAACCCAGGTGGGACACACAAACGTTTGTTGCTTTAAAAATTGGGTCACGCTTCTAAAAAGGTTGAGAAGCACTGCGATAGCTCATTACTACTTCAGAAATGTTACAAATCCAGTGGTCACCCTGTCTGGAGCAAATGTGGACAATGTCATATGTTCCAATAGAAAAAATGTTTGCCACCATACCTCCAACATTTCCTGACTCATTCTTCAAGGCACTGAAAATTCTCATGGCCTGGAAGATCACCAGATTTATTCCAAATTGTGAATGTGTGGTACATGTTGGAAAGTGCCTGACCTCAAACTCAATGCCTACACCTTCGATCCTTTGATAGGGAATTCAAGTAGAGCAGGCCTGCAATGACATGTCACAAAGTGACATCCAACGCATTTTTAACTAAATACATGCCAGAGAAGGTGCTTGTACTCAAGAACCCTGAGGAAGGGAATCACATAATTAACAAAAATGTAAATATTTTTCATTGATATCATACATAAAACTTATTCGAATAATTTTAAACTTTGTTTACTCTTCACTTTTTACATCACCACCAACTCTGGTCAAAATCAGACCACTCTTTTGTGGTGCTGCAGTTTGTTATCTTAACTGTTAAAAAGAAAACTGCATCAACTAACAGCACGAAGAAATGGGACACAGATATCCTGAAGCAATTAAATTGATATAAAGAAATGACATGTCAAGAGGTCTTAAACTATGTATAAAACTGCAAAAAATAGAGAATTGTAAAAGCTGCATGGACAATTAGGTATGTTATTAAAAAGACATAGGTAAAATGACCCAAAACTCTTTTCCAAAAGAAAATCAATTTAGAGCTAATAATCCATTAGATGTAGTTCATACTGACATCTGTGGTCCCATGAATACAGTGACACCAAGAGGGAAGAAATATTTCATTACTTTATCAATGTAGACCAAAATTTCACATACATATTTTTCAGTAACCACAAAAGGATGATCAAATAAATGATCATATGTAGAGGATTTTAGGAAGGGAGTGTCTGACCCGAGGTCTTAAACAACCCTTAGAAATAGGAAGCTAGGAGATTTGGGCTAGAGTGCCCGATAGGAAAGTCACATGGAAGCGAGGTAGAAAGTGGGAGGAAGACTCCCTTATTTATTACCGAGGGGCCGGGGCCCGACGGCGTAACGTGCCCATCCGACGCACGGCGGATATTTAGTAGTTCGAGCGTTCGTACCTGCCTGAGATCCAACCTGAGTTCACCCGTGGCAGCCACGAACGTTGACCACTAGGCTATCCGCAGCCCATAAAAACACCAGATACTGAGCTGTGTTAATTAGTGTTATTTTTATTCTTCAGATGGCAGCGAGTTTGACAAAGGCCAAATTGCAATGACCATACAACTGGGTAAGTAGCAATGACAATCACCTGCACCGCCCTAGGCATAGCAGGGACAATACTGCGTATTGTGTATAAAATTTACACAATACGCAGTATTGTGTAAATTTATATAGTATATATCATCATCATCATCATTGTCAACCATTATCAATCCACTGCTGGACGAAGGTCTCCCCAAGTTTCCTCCACAACGGTCTGTCTTGTGCCAGTCTCCTCCATGTCACTCCCGCATATTTACGAATTTCATCCACCCATCTCCCATGTGGTCTTTTTCTGGGTCTTTTCTTGTCCCTTGGAATCCAATCTAAAATTTCGGCTGTCCATCTATGGTCTGTCCTTCTGGCAGTATGTCCAGCCCATTGCCATTTCAGGGATTTAACTCTGATCATGATGTCTTCCACTCTCGTCATTTTTCGGATCCACGAGTTCCTCTTCTTATCTCTCCTGGTTATACCAAGCATGCACCTCTCCATGCATCTTTGAGTTGTCTGCAGCCTTTGTATGTCTCTTTTAGTTAAGGTCCACGTCTCTGCACCATACGTAAGCACTGGAAGGATGCATTGATCAAACACTTTTCTTTTAAGACATAATGGCATATTGCCCTTGAAAATTATGCTGTTTCTTCCAAAAGCTCTCCAGGCAAGTTTTGTACGCCGGTTAATTTCTTCATCAATGTGACCCTCACTTGATATCTGCTGTCCAAGATAAACATACGTATCTGTTATCTCCATTTTTCCTCCATCAATCGATAAATCTTCATTTCTTGTAAAAGCATTGAACATCACTTTTGTCTTCTGAAAGTTCATTTTTAATCCCACTTCTTTACTCTTGTCAGCAAGTTCCTGGATCATACTCTGCAGCTCTGATGGGGTAGTTGCAAAAATGACTACGTCATCAGCAAAACGAAGGTGGGTTAGATAATCTCCATTAATCTTTATCCCTTTGTTTTCCCAGTTCAGTGATTGAAAGACATTTTCCAATGTGGCATTAAAGAGCTTCGGAGATATGGTGTCACCTTGTCTCACTCCCTTTCCAATTTTTATGTGTGTTGTATTTTCAAACAGCCGAATCTTTGCACTTGCATTTTCATAGATGTTATTAATAATATTAATGTATGCATCTTCAATACCGCAGGATTTCAGAGCCGTGGTAACTGCTGATGGTTTCACCGAATCAAAGGCTTTTTCATAATCGATAAAAGCCATGCACAATGGAAGTTCATATTCCCTCGCTCTTTCAATTAGTTCTCTCAGTACATGGATATGATCTATTGTGCTGTAGCCACTCCTGAATCCAGCTTGTTCTCTCGGTTGAGCCATGTCCAGTGTTACCTTCAAGCGGTGTGAAAGAACTTTAGTGAAGATTTTATAAACCACTGATAGGAGGCTGATAGGTCTGTAGTTCCTGAGATCCTCAATGTCACCTTTTTTATGTAGCAGGATCATTGTAGCATTGTTCCAATCCTCAGGAATCTTCCCTTCATTAAGGCATCGAGTGAAAATTTGGGCAAGTACTGTTTCGATTTCTCCACTTGCTTCTTGTATGATGTCTACAGTAATTCGATCTTCTCCTGGAGCTTTTCCCCGCTTCATGTTCTTGATTGCATGTGCAACTTCTGCTGGGAGGACTGGAAGAACTCTGGTACTGGTACCTTTCATGATGTCTGGAGTACATGTATCATCCCTTTCATATAGTTTGGAGTAGAAATCTTTCACTCTTGTCAAAATTTCGCCTCTATTTCTTGTTATAGAACCATCTTCTTTTCTCAGAGCCATAATCTGTTTTCTTCCCTTACTGAGATGTCCCTTTGCTATCTTTAGGCTTTGGTTGTTTTCAATTGCTTTCCTCACTAGCTCACAGCTGAATTTTCTTACGTCTTCAGTGATACTTTTTCGTGCTGTCTTGCATAGCTCTATATATTCCACTTTGGAAGTCACATCTTCTTTAGTTGTCCTCATCTCTTTTCTTTTTTGCATCAACATTTTCGTTTTTCCTGATAATTTGTTTACATGCAACTTGTTCTTAGACCCAGCTAATTTTGTTGCTGTTTCCATAAGAGCTTTGGTTACTTTTCTGTTAACTTCAGAAATATCCACTTCTTCCGATGTTAGGCCTTCTAAAGCAGAGAATCTGTTCTTCAGTTCCAACTTGAAAGTATTATGGTGTTTTTTAAGGTTAGTTATGTCAATACATTTTGTTTGTCTTATGAGCTTGCCACGTTCCAGTTTAGTGTTGAGGTGCATCTTACATCTCACCAATCTATGGTCACTACCTGTGTTGAACTTGTTTAGCACACTGCAGTCTTCGATGACGAATTTTTTGTTACACATAATAAAATCAATTTCACTTGTCGTCCCAATTGGATGTCTCCATGTCCATTTCCTGTGTGGCTTTTTCTTGAAAAAGGAATTCAAGATGAAAAATCCTTCTGCCTCTGCAAACTCAACGAGAGTATTTCCACGCTGGTTTCTGTTGCCGTGACCGAATTTACCTACTGAAGTTTCATTCTGTTGCCGGTGCCCTATTTTTGCATTGAAATCTCCCATAATTATCTTCAAGTGCTGCTTACCTTTATTATTTAGATGACGAATTTCCTCATAAAATTCTTCAATTTCTTCTTCAGGATGACTTGTGGTGGGTGCATAAGTTTGAATAATCTGAGCCTGGTATCTTCTCGATAGTTGGATAACGAGTCGTGCAGCTCTGTCAGAGGAACTTTCAACTTCTACCACTTTATCCTTCAGTTTCTTGTTTATTATAAATCCAACACCACTAGTTCTGCCAGTATCTGTCCCACGATAATAGAAGAGATGTCCACTTTTCAGTTCAATGAGATCTTCTCCTTTTCTCCTTACCTCATTCAGCCCGACGATGTCCCACTTGATCCTTTGTAGTTCCTCTTCCAATTCAAGAAGCCTTGAATCAGAAGATAGGGAGCGTCCGTTGTAGGTAGCCAAGGTCAGCATCAAATGGCAGCCTAGTCCGGTCCTCCGGGGATTCTTAGCACCCTCTGCCTTCATGTCGCACTGGCCGCTGCCTTGGCCAGGTACATTCCAGCTGCCGGAGACTGAGGGCCAAGATTTAAGTTGTAGAGTCATTTTGGAGGTGTTTGGCCATAACTCACCACGCTGGCCAAGCGGGTTGGTGAGTGTGGGATAGCATTTCCTCTGATCCCGATGGTATAGTTATACCGCTATTTGCGGTCGTCAGAGCCCCTTTAGTGGGAACAGGATGCACCACGAGAAGGCGGGGTTGACATTTGTCAAGGAGAGGCTGTGATGTTACGCATCACCTGACCTTACATCCTTATAGTATAGTATATATACACAACACTATATAAATTATACACAATACTATATAAATTTATATAGTATTGTGTATAATTTTATACACAATACTGCGTGCTGTACAATACTGAGTATTGTGTATAAACCGAAGAGCAGCTTCCTGACGAATAAAGAGACAACCGTGTAAGTACGAATCATTTGACATTGGTCAGGCAGTTTTTGTTTTATTGTTTAATTAGTTAATTCATGTTAATCAAGTACACAGCTGCATGAAGACACATAATTATCCACGTAAAAATTTAAACTTACAGCTGTTTAAATTTTTGTCTCCACAAGCTTAACGATGTTTTTTATAGCTGCATTATTAATCGCCAATACATCTTACTGGTATCTATTCAAAATATTAAATTCATTTAAAATGCGTAGTTTGCATTTGATGTATACCGCGTGTTTCGAAGCAATTTAAGAAAGGACCACAAATGCTGGATTTGGAAGCCTATATTTGCGATCTTAACACAAAACATGAACATTAACCTTTCATTTCAGTTGAAAGTTCATTCCAACGCTTGTAGAAGACATTTTCAAACTAATACTTAAATTAGTAGTTACTAATACTTCCTGTTCATACGTATTTGCGTTTAATATGTGCTAAATGCTTTGCAAAATAGTTCTTTTTTGTCAACTCAGTAGCGAATGAATGGAAGAGGTTTCAGTAATAATTGCAATTCCCCGAGTGCTGATCTATTGAGCCGTTATTTAAATTACCAGTCCTGGGATATTTTCAAAGATACACATCCGAAATCTTAACGAGAAGCAAGAAAAAAAAAATGTTCCTATGAGCTCTCACTTAAGCCACATATGTAAATTGAATCAGTAACGTGTGCTGTAACGTTAATTGAATATTCCAAACAAGTTTAATACTCAGACTTTAGAGATTTCTCTTAAAAGCTTGATCATCTAAAACCTTCCAGAATCGTAACACGCCTGGAAGCCTACTAAAACAACATATTCATTTGTCTTCGTCGATTACATTCAAATACTTATCTCCCCCTGTAACACCCCGATTCGTTTGCAGTCGTTACCTCGGGGACGAACAAAGTGCAACGACTGACTAAAATTCCTAATGAACATTCTCTGAACAAATATTTACCTCCTGGATTTGACCTGACTATTTAAGCACACCGACGTTTTAATTAAGTATCCAATTTTCTGTTCTTCCTGTGCTGATGCTCGCTAACCTCGGTGATTCTATCTATCTAGACTGGTAACGTGACACTTTCGGAAGCCCCCGGCGAATCATCATCTTCTGGACACTAAGTTAGGATGTAGAATAGGACAACACCTTAATATATTGCACTTTGTTCTTTTGGCCTCCCATTCAGCACATACGATTTTATACCCGCGTAGTATTGTATAAGTTGTGAAACTAAAATGCTGACACATTAGAGTAAACTATAGGTCAATGGGAATTTTTAACGTTCATCGGACTAATGTGAGTACAACATTAACATTTCTTGAAATTCAGGAACTTTTTGACGTAGGACAACATCTAACTCCGCAGATAGTATGGGACGACTTACGGCCGACCTCCTGTGACAAAAATAGGTCCCAATTGAAATCCTTATAGAGTTAAAAATACGTGCCGCACACTAATCGCGTTAGCATATTCGTAAACAGCATGGAGTTCAAATCGCGTACTGCGCAATACATCGTGCGGGGTAGATAATCTAATATTTCTGGGTGTGCCGCCGCGTTTGACTCAGTCTCTCTCGGCAACCGTGAGGACAACACAAGTGTGCGTGGTACCGTTTTGAAGCTCTCGACGAGATCTATTCAAATATATGAAGAACATTTCTCAGTGGTTTGAACTGAACATTTTAAAAATTGTTTTCTTGTGAATCGGTGAACACTTTTGACAATGTCGCGGTTTATCTGGACAACCTTGAGTGCAAAACGGCTGTGCGTGTCATCGTTGTAAAGCACTCGACGAGATCTATTCAAATTATATGAAGAACATATAGCAGGTTGAAACTAAAATTAAAAAAAAATGTTATCGTGTGAACTGGATAACATTTTTGAGAATGCAGCTGAATTCGCACAATGAACGCAAGCAAAAGTGGGGACAATCAAAACGAGAAGCAAGAGTAAGTGATGAGGAATGTAAGAAGCTCAAGGAGACAGAGCACCACGTTGGGTAATTCGTCTATGGATCTGCTTTGTGTTCGTAATGTATCCAGCATTATTTGTAAAAGTTATGTAAGCTACTTTACATATCATAGGCTTGTGATGGATGTAACAAATTAAATACACGCTTTGAAACCATACTAAACTAGCTCATTTCAACTCTCCGATCTTCAAGTCGTAGTCCTACGTTCCAAACTGACTGCTCAATCAGAATTGAACCTACCTGTATTTTTTTTTTTTTTTACTTTTTAGTTCTACCTGTTTGACAGAGCACCTGAACCTACATATACTGGCCATGAATTTGGAAACTTTTATTCAATTCCGGTTGGACCCCCTTGGTCCAAAATTACAGTACATATGACGTTTGGCATAGATTCCACAAGGTGTTGGAGTTCATATACACTATATCGGCCGCCATTTGGGCCGGTCGGGCAATACGGTGCAATCGTGTTGAGAGGAATGGACAGGGGGCCGCCCCGGTGGCGCAGTGGTCTAAGGCGTTGGCCTCTGATCATTCGTCCGTAAGGGGTCCGGGATCGAATCCCGGTCAGTCATGGATGTTGTGTTTGTCTTACGGCACTGGCTCTCTCCCTTCCCTGGAACCAGTGACCCTAAATTAGGGACGGGCGACTGCTTATAGCCCATTGAGTTGCTCACGGTGGTCGTTAAACCTCCAATCAAAAAAAAAAGAAGCTAGCCTGGTTCGGTTGAAGTAATTGGGGACTGCTGGTCTTTCTATTATTTTTATTTCTCTTGCTCAAAATTTTGCTTTGTTTAAACCTATTGTTATTTGATCTTTCTCTTATGCAGCCTCTGGCGCTAACGAATTTCAAATCTGTTCAATGGTGTTTGTTGTTTCACATTATTTGCTTTTGCTATAGCATCATCATCATCATCATTGTCAACCATGATCAATCCACTGCTGGACGAAGGTCTCCCCAAGTTTCTTCCACAACGGTCTGTCTTGTGCCAGTCTCCTCCATGTCACTCCTGCATACTTTCAAATTTCATCCACCCATCTTCCATGTGGTCTTCTTATTCGAATTGCTTAGGGCCGGAAGTATCTCGGATTTCAGATTTTTGGAAGCTTGGGGAAATTATTGTTTTTCGATTGAAGGTTTAACGATCACTGTGAGCAACTCAGATGGCTAAAAGCTCATTCCTAATTTATGGCCACTGGTTCCAGGGAAAGGAGAGGGCCAGCGCTATAAGACAAACATAACATCCATGCCTCACAGGTTTCGAACCCGGACTCATCTCGGATGAATGATCAGAAGCCATCGTTTAGACGACTGCGCCACCGGGGGCGGCCGGGGAAAATTTACGCACATTATATTTGTATAATGAAGTAGCTTTGGGATGGGGCCAAGTCTGAAAACTAAATCCATTTACACTGAGAGGGAAGATACCATGAAATACTTTGCTCCTGGACAATACGACGCTGTCACCACTGTGGCTAGAAGACGAACCCACAGTTTGGCGGGTATACAGATAGGAGGGCATCACCGAATTTACGTAGATGGTAATTCGAAGTCAGTCTGAATAAACGTAACAGTTAACAGAGTTTGAAATGGGGAAGATAGTGATTATCTGACACATGCGTAACTCTATCGAGATAGTGGTACGGGATATCCCCGTTCGACAGTTTCAAGAGTGTGTCTGGAATACGCCATTTCTCAAGCAACATCGCAGCGTAGAAAACGTGGTGGACCGAGAAAGGTTGTGGATGAACGTGACCGTCAAAGTCTGTCTCGAATAGTTGCAACAGCACAGAGTGAGAGACAGAGCACAAATCACCGCCGAGTTCAACGAGGGAGGTGCCAGAAACGTCCCTACGATGACCGTCAGGTGATGATTACCCAGAATGGGTTAAGGGAGCCGCCGACCCACCAGGGTCCTGTAGATAATGCCACGTAACCGAACCGTACGTGTCAGTTGGGGAAAAGAACATCGGCACTGGACCTTAAATGATTGCAGACGGGTCTCCTGGTCAGATGAATCCCATTTCCATTTATTTCGTGCACACGAAACGCGGTAGATCTGGCGGAAACCACACGAAGCGATGGACCGGCATGCCAACAAAGAACTGTTCTGGCTGGTGGAGGCTTGGTTATGGTCTGCAGCGGGCACACGTTAGGACCTCTGGTACGTCTAGATGCATCTCTGTGTGCCCATACTTACAGAACATCTGTATATATCATGGCCATCGTGCACCCACAGTTCACTGGACTCTTCCAGTGGGACAATATGCCCGTGGTGACTAGAACATCTTTAGAATAGTATTCCACATTAAGTAACACCCTAGAATGGTATTCCAGTTCACCAGACATGAACCCTGTGGAAAATATTTGGGGCGCCGTTGGAACGTCCTTTCGAGCTTTAGATCTTCCACCTAGGAATGCGATGGAATTAAGGGCAGCGGTGGGGCAAGAAGGGGTTGAGATACCTCTGAAACGCATACGTAACCTTGCGGTGATCTCAGAATGTCCAAATAAACCAGAAAGGGATGCCTAACAGAGCTCAAGCAAAACAAAGATACCTTTATCCTTTCAAAACATTTTCGACTAAAAAGAAAGAATAGCGAAGAAATGGGAACCCTCCTCTTTTCAGGCCGAAAGGTCCTCCGCCGACCATAGACGAAACACCGAGGAAAGGTGGGAAAAGGAGGTGGATTCGAATGTGTGGAGATCTGCTCTACTTCTAGACATAGCCGTGTGACGTGCCTGCCCCGCAGGACGCACACGACATAAAGGCAGATAGCAGTGAGACGAACGTCTGGTAGCCCAGTTGGTAGAGCGACTTATTCTGGAATAAGAGGACTCGGGTTCGATCCCCGGCGTGGAACAAAATGACGGAGAAATTTACTTCGTTATAGCCGGTTTGAACTTTTCACGTGACTAATGCTCTGCATACAATTATCGGGGTGTATACAACAATTCATCCATTCACTGTTATATAGGGATATGGGATCCATTAATCAAAGTGATCGAAATTAATGCGAAATGAAAAACTACTACAAAATGAAAAAGTAGCACTTTTTTTATACACACAGTTAGCTTTGCATTGGGAACACCCACCCGTTTTACATATTCGCAGCGATAAGGAAGCATCACGTGATATCAACGCCTACTATAAATTGTACACGCCTATCCTCTGATACGTACTCAGTAAACGTTTGCTAGAAGTACAGAACCGTAGCAAATTTAAGCCAGTTCGACCGCGGGCATATAGTTGTGGCCGAGCTGCCAGCTGCCAGTATTTCGAAAACAGCCGCACTACTGTAGCACTGTAGCAAGGACACTACAGTCGCACTACGGTAGCAAGGGTGTACCAGATTGGATTAACCATGCACAGACATCCAGCAGAAGGGCTCACATTGGTCAGCCACGCATGGTTGATCCTACAGGTGAGCGTCGTTTGTCATGACTGGTATCTCAGCAATGACGAGCAACAGTCACCCGGCTCATCCACCTATATGATAGCGGTGCAGTTCGACCTACACTCATGGGCAATGAAATTTGCGTAAGAAGAAGGAAGCATCAGATTGAACTGAAATTTTGTGGACATAATGATACAGATGAATGATACACATGATGGCAAAAACAGAGCTGCAGGACAATTACAAAGGGATCTGTGGCACGCAGTCCGGTCATCTTCAATAGAGAGTTGTACCGCATCATGCGGCGATGCATGCTGCAATACGGTCCGGCATGGAGGCGAACAGACGCCTGATGTTTTCCTGCGGCAGACTGACTCACACGTGTTGGGAGGTGTGCTCCAAATCCCGGACAGTGCGGCAGCCGGCGTTTTAACTGGCCCCACACATGCTCGAAAGGGGAAATGTCCCGGAAAGTGGGCAGGTCATGAAAGTGTCTTTAAATGACGTAGGCAGTCCTGGGAAATCCGGACATTATCGGGCCGGTAAAGCGCTCCTGGAACCCAGGTCAGGAATGGGAGCACATACCGCTGGCCCATTAATTATCCACGTACCACTACTAGAGCTGATCGGCTATCGTAGGCAATGGCTCCCCAGTTAATAATGCATGCAGTGAGGAAGGTGTTGCGCTCGATAGTGAGGTTGGGATTGGCCCTTGACCCGGGGACCTCCACACCCGGGCACAAGGATCATCTGTCCCCAAAACGGAACGGCACTCATCGCTAAACACCACACGTTGCCAGTCTGTGGCGTTTCACGTCGCTCTGGCCTGGCACCACTGCACACGGAGCCGGCGATGTTCGGGTATTAATGGCAGCACACGTAAGCGGCGGTGGGATCTTACGATCGCTTCCTCGTGGCGTCGGGAAATAGTTTGGGGGCGCACAGGAGCCGCTACATCTGCCTGTATAGTGGGCCGGGTCCCTCTGGGATCTTTTCGTGCCCGGCGCGCGATCCGTCGATCCTCTCTACCGGTGATCCTCCTGGTCTGTCCGGAGCCGCTCCGCCATGTGGCAGTGCGGTCACATGCCCACTGCTTCCAACACAGCCGGACGGTATGGTCCGAACAATCCACGTGGCGGGCGATAGGGCGCGCCGACCATCCTGCGCTTTTTAGCCCGATGATCTGGCCTCTCTAAATCGACGTCTCTGGCGTCTACTCGGCATGCTTGTCACTCTGGGCTCTTGCTTGCTTCGGCCGGTGCTTTTCGCTTTAATGGGGCAGCGACTACACGCAGGTATATAAGGCTGGCAATTCGTGCTTACAGCTCCACCACAGGGTGTGCGGTCATGCGCACTTGCACCAAACGTGGATCATTTGCATACCAGCGCGCGCTCTAGCTATTTGCAAAGTTTTTTTAGTTGTAGTATGTTTTCTTCAAGGTGGGAAAATTTCAATGTACGTGAGTGTTTGTACATGTACCATACCTTGCTTTGCCTGGAATTCCACAGCCAGACACCAACGAGGGTACCAAATGATGACGCCTAGTCATTGCAAACAGCACCTCGTATGGGCCAAGGAACGTCGGCAATGGACCATCGACAGAGAGAAGAAGTTTGTCTGGAGTGACAAGTTCGGTTTTCTGCTGCACCGTGCTGATGGCCGGGTTCGCATACTGCGTAACCAGCATGAAGACCTATCCCTTGGTTGCAAAGTTGGGGTTCACCAGACCGGTGGATGTGGTGTTCTGGTCAGGGAAGTTTGTTCCGTGAAAATCCTAGGTAGGGTGGTTATTATGCCGCAAAGAGTGAATGGTGGACCCTACAAGGACTTGTTAGCAGACCATCTCCATTTACATCTGCAGGAGGTTTACCCGGACCACAATACCATCTTTCAACAGGACAAAGAACGGTGTCATCGGGCTCGTATAACTATTGAGTTGTTGGAGAAGCATAGCAACGTGTTCACCATATTGCCTTTGCCACCAAACTCTCCTGGCTGTAACCGAATTGAACATTCATGGTATATGCTAGAACGGGGTGTAAGAACTGCTAATCCTCCTCCACGGAATGAGCGTGAACTGACGGAGTTGCTGTAGTGGACATGGGTCAAGTTACGCTTGGAGGATGTTCGACACCATGTAGAATCTCTTCCTAGGCATGTGCGAGGCTTCATTGCACAGAAAGGTTGACCAGCGTGTTATTAAGGCGTTCCTAATGAAAGGCTAACTCAGTGTATTTAAAAAAAAAAAATAGTTTTTCCTTGTTGGAATTTCTTATACGGAAAAAATCTTGGGTACATGAGTTGAAGACCCCTGTTCAAGAAAGTTCTATCCGGGCAGACTCCTACTAATCACTTTTACGAGGGTTGTACCGAAAGTAATACAAAAGTGGTCATAGTGTTTTTATTAACAGACATAGGTCGTTCAAATTTCACATTTTGGTAGAGTAACTCTTCCTCTATAGTAACCCTTCTTCTTCATTGCAGGTAAATAATGGATTCCAAGCGGAAGCAAAGTGTCGTCATTGAGTTCTTGACGAAGGACGGTTGCCGGATGTGTGATATCCACAGAAGGTTACAGAATGTTTACGGAGATGACACCGTTGACAAGAGCAATATGCACAGATGGATGAAGAAGTTTAAATTTGGGGAAACCAGCATTGCAGACAAACCACGTAGTGGAGACCATCATCTGCGACCACTGACGCAAATCGTCAGCGAGTTGATGAATTCACAATCCGTGAGCTTGTTGCACTACTGGACTGTGGTCACAATGCCTTACAGAAGATGGTGGGTGACTTAGGGTATCGGAGAGTGTGTGCAAAAGTAGTTCGGCAGTTGACAACAGATTTGAAGGAGAGAAGGTTGGAAGTCTGCTTCTGATCTGCTGAAATCGTTTGAAGCCAATGAAACATAGGGGTATCTTTACGATCCGGAAACGAAGAATAATTCCATGGAATGTCGTCACACATCTTCACCAAGGCCTAAAAAGTTCAAGAGCCAGCGATCAGCACAGAAAGCCAGAGTGACTGGTTGTTTTTGGGATGACAGGGGTGACATTCTCCTTGATTTTCCGTACCTTGACCAACGAGCGGTATATGAGACACTCAAGAATATTGAGAGAAGCCTTAGCATAAGGAGGAAGTGACCGAACACGAATCTGAAAAGGATCAACATTCACCATGTCAATGCAAGACCACACACATCTTTGGCAACAAATCAGGCGATCAGCAAATTAGGTTTGTCGGTGGTCAACCAACCACCGTACAGCCCAGATCTGGAGCCCTCCGAATTCCACCTGTTAAGTCTAACGAAGGACAGTCTCCGGGTACAACGATTTGATGACACAGACGAGGGGAAAGTGGCTGCGAAGAAGTGGGTGCAACAGTCCACACCTGAATTTTTTCAAAGAGGATTCTAGAGTTGTGTTCAACGATGGCGCAAATGCATTGCTTGTGATGGAGACTATATTGAGTAAAACCTTTGTATAGAGCAAGAGTTACTCTACCAACATGTGCAATTTGAACGTGCTCACTGTTGCATTGCTTTCGGTACAACGCTCATAAATGCGTTTCGGAAATAAATGAGCCGCCCCGGTGGCGTAGTGGTCTAAGGCGCTGGCCTCTGATCATTCGTCCGTAAGGGGTCCGGGTTCGAATCCCGGTCTGACATGGATGTTGTGTTTGTCTTACGGCACTGGCTCTCTCCCTTCCCTGGAACCAGTGACCCTAAATTAGGGACGGGCGACTGCTTATAGCCCATTGAGTTGCTCACGGTGGTCGTTAAACCTCCAATAAAAAAAAATGAATAACCTTGTTTATTTTTTATAACGTTTTTCTTGTCGTCCGCCCTTTTCTCGGCACTTCGATGTTTACTGATCTTTGCTTTTTAGTTTGCCGTAAATATTTTCTTCTTAACTACAAATACATAATAGCAAATGTTTGCTCTTCACATATTTTGGAGTTTGGTGGAGCTACCCGTTCAGCCGAGCTTAGAGCTTTAACATAAAGCGGGATAATAAATTTTGCAAATTCTTTGCTAATGTTTCCTTCTGTTATTTATTGCTGCATTTACATCCGTGTTCTAAGTAGTTGACGAAGCATTGTTACCGCGTCTGCGAAATCTGTTCGGTTTATATTCCTTTCTCGTAGAAGCTTCTCCGTAACGCGCCATAAAATCTCTCTGTAACAACTTACCGATATGTCATGCTTAATGCGCTTTCAGTGTTCCTTCTCGCACGTTCACCCAAAAGGAACTGTCAATTACTCACTCTCGGAGGAGGTGCTGTATTGTGTTTTGACATTCGGAGGGGAACCAATTTTACGTTTTGCACATTCTTTAAGAAGCGAAAGAAAGAGTAAACTATCTTATGTACGTTTCGTATCCAATTGAATTTCGTCCTGTTCTTTAACTTAAGAGGAGAATGTTTTGTAGGAATTTTGTGAAGTATGACGTAGATGCTATGATATAAATAAATGAAGCCATAAAATCATCGTTTTGAACACTAAATAAAAAACAATTTTCATTTGACAAGTTGCTTAACAAATGAAACTAGGACATCGAAAATATTATACAAAGCGTATTCACACATTTTTAAAACGTCTGTGACAAGAAAACACAGAAAATAAGAGAAGTTCAAAGAACTGAAACTTGCAACAGCGTGTTAATTGAACTATAACGTAACCCTGTTTCGTGGGCGAGTTCGGTGTTACGCTATGTCTAAAACCACGACTAAGGGAAAGTTGAACTAAATGAGAATACGATGCACTAGTTTACGGTCAGACGAAACCTAAACAGAAGTCAACTTACGATAACCTTTTTATTGGTCCAGCAAATTGAAGAAATCCGCAATATAGCCACATATAATTCCCTATCATCTAGCTTTTACACAGATTGAACATTTCCACAGATACACTGAGCAACTGCTGCATCGTCCTTTTTATCTATCGCTCTTATCACATTCATACGTTACTCTCTCTGACCTCAAAAGTGCTGCCAACCTTATTCATGTGAGAAAGAAGATATCACGTTAAGTTTGGAAAGTGCGAAAGAGAACAAACTCAAATTTACATAGGAAAAGGAACTAAAAATGAAAGTTAAATTAGAATATACGTCACAGAACACGAAAAGAACAACAACATCTGTTATAGTTAAATATCGTCTTCTAACAAAATGGCGTAGGTAAACAAGCTGTAGATAGGTTATGTTTTTGTTCTTTACGAAGAGAAGTATTCATAATCTGTAATTGAACAACGCTGTAAATATCATAAAATTAGCATTTGTGAATCTAAAACAAGCAATGTTATTAATAACATTGCTTTAATAGGGAAAAGATCACTAAACAAATATCAAAAGAAGACACGTACTTTTACGACTGCTTCAAAAGTAACGTCTCTGCTCTTAAAAGAAAATCCACCGGCACAATGAGCAATCGCTAAGTCGTTACAAATCTCTGTATCAACTTTAAACAAGGTAACAAACAAAGATTTGAATCTGAAAAAGCGCTAAAACATAGTAATCAAGAATTAAAACATAGTGTTCACCGCCTTTTGCCTAGGAACGTGGATGAACGCAGAACATGGTGCAGACTTTTTTTTTATGAAAACCACTTAGCCAGAGACTGATGAACTTTTTTTATGAAAATCACTCAGCCAGAGACTGATGGACTTTTTTATGAAAACCACTTAGCCAGAGACGGATGGACGTTTTTTATGAAAACCACTTAGCCAGAGATTGATGAACTTTTTTTATGAAATTCACTCAGCCAGAGACTGATGGACTTTTTTATGAAAACCACTTAGCCAGAGACTGATGGACTTTTTTTATGAAAACCACTTAGCCAGAGATTGATGAACTTTTTTTTATGAAATTCACTCAGCCAGAGACTGATGGACTTTTTTATGAAAACCACTTAGCCAGAGACTGATGGACTTTTTTTATGAAAACCACTTAGCCAGAGATTGATGAACTTTTTTTTTTTTATGAAATTCACTCAGCCAGAGACTGATGGACTTTTTTTATGAAAACCACTTAGCCAGAGACTGATGGACTTTTTTTATGAAAACCACTTAGCGAGAGACTGATGGACTTTTTTATGGAAACCACTTAGCCAGAGACCGATGGACTTTTTTATGAAAACCACTTAGCCAGAGACTGATGGACCTTTCTTATGAAAACCACTTAGCCAGAGACTGAGGGATCTTTTTTATGAAAACCACTTAGCCAGAGACTGATGGATCTTTTTTATGAAAATCACTCAGCCAGAGCCTTTTTTATGAAAAACACTCAGCCAGAGACAGATGGACGTTTTTTATGAAAACCACTTAGCCAGAGACTGATGGACGTTTTTTATGAAAACCACTTAGCCAAAGACTGATGGACTTTTTTATGAAAACCACTTAGACAGAGACCTATGGACTTTTTTTATGAAAACCACTTAGCCAGAGACTGATGGACTTTTTTATGAAGACCACTTAGCCAGAGACCGATGGACTTTTTTATGAAAACCACTTAGCCAGAGACTGATGGACCTTCTTTATGAAAACCACTTAGCCAGAGACCGATGGACCTTTTTTATGAAAACCTCTTAGCCAGAGACTGATGGACTTTTTTTATGAAAATCACTCAGCCAGAGACTGATAAACTTTGTTTTATGAAAATCACTCAGCCAGAGACAGATGGACGTTTTTTATGAAAACCACTTAGCCAGAGACTGATGGACTTTTTTTATGAAAACCACTTAGCCAGAGACTGATGGACTTTTTTTATGAAAACCACTCAGCCAAAGACTGATGGACTTTTTTATGAAAACCACTTAGCCAGAGACTGATGAACTTTTTTTATGAAAATCAATCAGCCAGAGACTGATGAACGTTTTTTTATGAAAACCACTCAGCCAGAGACTGATGGACTTTTTTTATGAAAACCACTTAGCCTGAGACTGATGGACTTTTTTTATGAAAACCACTTAGCCAGAGACTGATGGACTTTTTATGAAAACCACTTAGCCAGAGACTGATGGACTTTTTTATGAAAACCACTCAGCCAAAGACTGATGGACTTTTTTTATGAAAACCACTTAGCCAGAGACTGATGAACTTTTTTTATGAAAATCAATCAGCCAGAGACTGATGAACGTTTTTTTATGAAAACCACTCAGCCAGAGACTGATGGACTTTTTTTATGAAAACCACTTAGCCAGAGACTGATGGACGTTTTTTATGAAAACCACTTAGCCAGAGACTGATGGACCTTTTTTATGAAAACCACTTAGCCAGAGACCGATGGACTTTTTTTATGAAAACCACTCAGCCAGAGACTGATGGACTTTTTTTATGAAAATCACTCAGCCAGAGACTGATAAACTTTGTTTTATGAAAATCACTCAGCCAGAGACAGATGGACGTTTTTTTATGAAAACCACTCAGCCAGAGACTGATGGACTTTTTTTATGAAAACCACTTAGCCAGAGACTGATGGACTTTTTTTATGAAAACCACTCAGCCAGAGACTGATGGACTTTTTTATGAAAACCACTTAGCCAGAGACTGATGAACTTTTTTTATGAAAATCAATCAGCCAGAGACTGATGGACGTTTTTTTATGAAAACCACTCAGCCAGAGACTGATGGACTTTTTTTATGAAAACCACTTAGCCAGAGACTGATGGACTTTTTTTATGAAAACCACTTAGCCAGAGACTGATGGACCTTTTTTATGAAAACCACTTAGCCAGAGACCGATGGACTTTTTATGAAAACCACTCAGCCAAAGACTGATGGACGTTTTTTATGAAAACCACTTAGCCAGAGACTGATGGACTTTTTTTTATGGAAACCACTTAGCCAGAGACTGATGAACTTTTTTTATGAAAATCACTCAGCCAGAGACTGATGAACTTTTTTATGAGAACCACTCAGCCAGAGACTGATGGACTTTTTTTATGGAAAACCACGTAGCCAGAGACCGGTTAACTTTTTATGAAAATCCCTTAGCCAGAGACTGATGGACTTTTTTATGAAAACCATTTAGCCAGAGACTGATGGACGTTTTTTATGAAAACCACTTAGCCAAATACTGATGGACGTTTTTAATGAAAACCACTTAGCCAGAGACTGATGGACGTTTTTTTATGAAAACCACTTAGCCAGAGACCGATGGACTTTTTTCATGAAAACCACTTAGCCAGAGACTGATGGACATTTATTAGCCAGAAAACCACCTAGCCAGAGACTGATTAATTTTTTTATGAAAACCACTTAGCCAGAGACTGATGGACGTTTTTTATGAAAACCACTTAGCCAGAGACTGAATGACTTTTTTTATGAAAACCACTTAGCCAGAGACTGAATGACTTTTTATGAAAACCACTTAGCCAGAGACTGATGGACGTTTTTTATGAAAACCACTTAGCCAGAGACTGATGGACTATTTTTATGAAAACCACTTAGCCAGAGTCTGATGGACTTTGTTTATAAAAACAACGTAGCCAGAGCCCGATGGACTGTTTTTCTGAAACCCACTTAGCCAGAGACTGATGGACTTTTTTTTATGAAAACCACGTAGCCAGAGACCGATGGACTTTTTTTATGAAAACCATTTAGCCAGAGACTGATGGATTTTTTTTTTGAAAACCACTCAGCCAGAACCATTGATGAAGCACGGATCTACCTAAACGATTGGAACAAAAAAAAAACGAGATCGATTTACCATCACAAAAGAGCAAAAAAAGACTTACACACTTCTTTCCAAGAATCCAAATTAGCTTTCAGTAAAGACTCATGATTATAGCTGGTTTCTTGTACAATAGAAAATGAAAGTTAAGAAAAGTTGAAAAGAATGTTAAAATCGATTCTACATTATTACAAAAATATTGTTTATCTCCTGTGTTTAAAGAGGAAATACCATACCTTTATTCAAAGGGCCTTCAAAGAGTAGAACTTCATCAGGTTAAGGTTAGCTGTATTCAAATCTACCACTTTATTTTTTGAAAAAATTAAAGAAGAGACAAGTATCAAGTTTATACATTTTTCTCATATTCTTTTTAAGTCTTTTAATGTACCACCGATGGACTATTGGGCTTTCAGACTGCTAGAAAAAGCGCTTTCTGAACGCAGACCTAAAACAATGATTGGACTATGAAAAGCAGTGGAATCAAATACCACAACCAATTTTAAGCAATGTCCTGTTATCTTGGAATTCTAGATGTAGGTTCTTAGTCCAGAAAACGGGCGATCAGATAGAACATTTAAGAAGAAAGTAATTTTAATTTAAACAATAATTATGTTGCTGGAAAACTGTTTCAAAAATGTGTGAGTATCCTCTGTACACTGCTGGCCACCCAAAATGCAACACCAAGAAGGAAGCATCCGATTGGCCTGAAATTCGCAGCATGCGTCGCCCGCGAGAGGACATGCAAACGATTAGCATTGCAGGGTATATGCAAATCATGTGCGCCCGGCACGCAACCGAGAAGCACTATAAGAAGGGTGCACAGATGGCGGGGTGTAAGTAGTGGAAGTGTGTTGTGCTGCCGGACCTGTGCGTGGGAAGCTTCCTGATGCCTCGTCGCAGAATACGGCAGTCCTTCCAGCACGTTTCGGAGTTCGACAGAGGAAGAATAGTGGCTTATCGCGACAGCGGTTTATCGTACCGAGACATCGGCGCCCGTGTGGGATGACATCCAGCCACAGTGAGGCAAGTATGGATTCGATGGGTGCAGGAGGGACCGGACGGACGGACGTGAGCGATTGCCGCAGCCGCGGCACACCACCGAACCAGAAGACCGGCATGTTATGCGGCGGGAATTGACGGCTCGTACCGCCACATCACGAACGTTAGTGCAGGAATTAGGGTGTGTTGCGCAACAACTTGTGTCAGCACGCACCGTTCGACATCGTATGCATGAGCGGGGACTTGTCGCACGGCGCCCATTGCTCCGATTACCATTGACGTTACACCACCGGTGAGTGCGACGGCAGTGGGCGCTTGAACGCCGCACCTGGACTACGGAATGGCAGGACATTGTCTCCTCCGACGAATCCCGCTTCTGCCTGCAACACCACGATGGTCGAATCTGCGTGTGGAGGCACCGCGGCGAGAGACTGTATAACGCCTGCATTATGCATCGCCATATCGGTCCGTCACCTGGCGTTATGGTTTGGGGCGCAATTGAATATGACACCCGCACCCCTCTGGTACGCATCACCGGTACACTCAACAGCCACCGCTACATCTCCGACGTTTTGGAGCCTGTAGTCCTCCTTTACCTGCAGGACCTGCCAGTGGCCACGTTTCAACAGGACAATGCGCGTCCGCACGCAGCACGCATCGTGCAACAATTCTTCACGGCCCTCCAAGTGTCACTGCTGCCGTGGCTCGCCTGTTCTCCCGATATGTCGCCAATCGAACACGTCTGGTCGCTGATCGGCAAGCGAGTGGCCCGGCAAGCACCACCCGCAGCTACGCCTGATGAACTTTGGCAACGTGCGGTTGCGGCCTGGACCGACATACCCCAAGCCTACATCCAAAACCTCTTTCGTTCGATGCCGCGGCGTGTAGCTGCCGTTATTGACAGCCATGGGAGCCACACGAAACATGGATGTCTGCGTGTTCCGCAAGTCGCACGGGTCTGTAAGCTCAATCGTTTCATCTTTGTATCTGTTGTTATGTGTCCAGTAAATCTGCCTTTGCTATCTCGTGTCCTTCTTGGTGGTGCATTTTGGGTGGCCAGCAGTGTATTTACAGTGCTGTGCAAATTAAAGACCGCGCCAAGCGCTGGCTTCCTGCCATTCGTGTAAGATGGGTCCGGGTTCGTATCCCCGTGAAACATGGATGTTGTGTTTGCCTTACGGCACTGGCGTTCTCCCTTCTCTGGAACAAGGGATCCTAAACTGGGGACGATCGACTGCTTGCCCTTAGATTTGCTCGTGGTGGTCGTTCATCTCCGAAACCAATGACGGGTTCAGCCGCGGTAAGGCACTTTTCGTGATTAGTGGAAATAAAAGCAGAGTAAAGGAATTATTAGGTCCTACGGAAAATGATGAGCAATTTTCTGAGGTGCCACATTCAATTCATCCACAATGCATGCAGATCAACCCTCCCGCAGTGCCATTCGTAGGATTTCAAGGGCGACTCAGGCGCCAAATACACGCCATAATCGGTTGAGCTGCAGTCATTTTTACTCGTGTGAGAGTTGTCTGCACAACATGTTAGGACGGAGTGTGGTGCTGGTAATTCTGCTTTATGAGTTCAAATTGGGTCGTTATGCGGCACAAACCTACACTGAAGAGCAATTCAATTAGAGATACCTGTTTAGTAACGTGTAGCACCACCTTTTGCCCTGATGACGGCGGTGATCCGTCTCGCCATGGGCTCGACAAGACAGTGGAAGCGTTGGGAAGCCATACGGATCCACGACCCCTGAACAAGCTCCCACAGTTCATAAAGATTTGATGGAGGGGTCAGAGCCTCAAACATCTCTCTCGACGGCATCCCAGATGTGCTCGATGGGATTGAGGTCAGGTTACCTAGATGGCCAAAGAAGCGAGGTCACGTCGGTGGAGTGTTCATCCAAACATTCGGATACAATTCGGGACCGATGGCGCTGTGCATTGCTTTTTGCAGGATGATGTCCCCAGTGGGATGTTGAAGGCGCACAAACGGGAGCAAATGGTCGTCCAGGATATTCCGGTAACGTTGACCTGTGAGGGACGATGTCACACGTAACTGGGGTCCCAGTTCAGTCCACGTAAATAGTCCCCAGACGAGAATGCCACCACAACTAGCTTGAAGAGTACCCTGCTGGCAAGAAGGATCTATCGCTTCATGTGGTTTGCGCCGTACTCGTATCCTGCCATCCGCATGTACCAACGTGAATGTGGACTCATCAGTCCAGGCAACATTTTCTCACATATATAGGGCCCAGTGGTGATGTTCCCGCGCCCATGCTAATCTTTGCACCCTGTGACGTGCGGTCAGCAGCGGTATCCTCTTGGGACAATGGCTTCTTTACCCCATAGCGAGGAGATTGTTCTGGATGATGTGGCTGCTTACACGTTTTTGTGCACCAGCGTTAAATTGCCGAGTGATTTCTTGCATTTTGGCCCGTCTATGCGCTGTTACAATGCGAGCTAGCCGACGATGACTCCGCTCATCCACACGCTGTTGTCCACGGAGTTTGGCCCTTGCAGGGATGGTTTTATCGGATTCGATGTACTCACGGTGCACCCGTGACAGTGGCTCGTGAAAAACCCAGTGCCTGCACAACTTCCGAGATGGAGTGACCCATTCGTCGGGCCCCGACAATTTGCCCAAGATCAAATGCGGCAAATGCGCTTAGATCCTTCGTCTTACCCATACTGCGACCGACACTTACTGATTCCCGTCGCATCAGTCTTTATATTGTCGGATCGCTGCATACGTCCTGTTGTTTCCGTTTACACGGCCGCCCACAGCGCCACATTTGCATAACGCCAGCTGTCTCTAATTTAATTGCTCTTCAGTGTACAGTAATGTAGTCGAGGCATAGGGCGAGGAAGCATCATCTGACCCTACTGTTCCATTAGTGGTTTGAAGTTTGAAAAGTTTTGTCAAGAAGCTCGATACGCGTGTCTCCTACGAACTGACGGATCATTAGAAACAGCAACGGTTTGAGATGTGCAGTAACTTTCTTCTTCGCAACGAAAATTAGCTCCTACTTGATCGCATTGTAACGTGTGATGAAAAGTGGGTACTATACGACAACCGTAAGCGTTCTGGACAGTGGCTGAACCATGGTGAATTCTAAACCAAAGTTTCCGCCAAAGAAGATTTTGTTGGCTGTGATGTGGACTGTTTACGGCGTTATACACGACAGGTTCTTGAATGCTGATAAAAGCATTGGCTCAGGCACATACTGTGAAGAAATTGGCCGAATGCTCCAGAAGTTGTGTTTTAAACAGCCATCTTTGTTGAACAGGAAAGATTCTGACCTCCTCCATGATAATGCGAGACCATACGTGTCACAAATGACGAAACAGAAACTACACGAACTAAGGGTCGAAACCCTCCGACATCCAGCCTACTCGCCTGTCTTGGCACCTACAGAATTCCACCTGTTTATGCATTTTAGCAATTACCTCAAGGATAGGCCTTTCAGAAACCGAGAGGGTGCCGAGATCCCATTTCGGGACCTTCTTGCATCCAGGAAGCCAGATTTCTTCCGGACTGACATTGAAGCACTTGTCATTCGTTGGCCGAGGTGTGTAGCTGCTGAAGGCGCCTATTTCGAATAAAACAAGGTTGTGTGTTATGAGGTATGTCTCTTTCATTTTTACCTTCCAAAACTGCCACTAATGTCCGAACGACCTGGTATTTAGATGACCATGTACGCAAAAAGAGGGAATAATGTGTTTTATATGCAAACATGCGATACTTACCCGAATCCCCATACTGCAAAAATGGTCGAATGGTCTAAGACTCTGACCATTCATCCGAGTTGGGCGCGAACGCAGTGTGTACATCTGACAGCAAAGTATTTGTTCTTTCCTTGACCAGGGTCCCGAAATATTGGACGGACAACTACTTATAACCATACAAGTGGCTCGTGGTGGTCGTTTTAGATCAAGAAGAAGGATGCCTCACGAATCATAAAGACTCTGCTTCAAAGAGAATGTGTTCTCCTTTGTCTTGACTGCAGTAAAAATAAATTTATAGGAGGTAGCGACTCAGGGGGAGAAAACTGTTTAGTAGAAATGCCCTTCCTTGTATTGAATGACATTTCTACGAAACTGCTAGCCATAGGCAATCAGCTCTAATAAAGATAACTCTCTCAGCTCACTCTGATTTTTTCTGAGTATAAAGGAAAATAAATCTCCTACATCCACCTCCACAAAGTTAGGAAAAGCAACATATTAATTACACTGAATTAATGTGAGTGATATGTATCACATGAGTCAAATGAAACGCTTAAAAGTTCGAAAAAAAAATTCAAAATACAATATCATTTTCCTATAACTGGCAATACTGTTACCAATGACTAAAAGGCCGCCCCGGTGGCGCAGTGGTCTAAGGCGTTGGCCTCTGATCATTTGTCCGTAAGGGGTCCGGGTTCGAATCCCGGTGAGGCATGGATGTTGTGTTTGTCTTACGGCACTGTCTCTCTCCCTTTCCTGGAACCAGTGACCCTAAATTAGGGACGGGCGACTGCTTATAGCCCATTGAGTTGCTCACGGTGGTCGTTAAACCTCCAATCAAAAAAAAAAAAAAAAAAAAAAAACCTCCAATCAAAAAAAAAAAAAAAAAAAAATGACTAAAAGATTTTCTTAAGGGTGGCAGCACGGTGCAGACAAGCTTAGCGACGTCACAGTAGCAGTGTAAAGATGGCCGCCCCACATGAGACATGCACCAAATAGAAGCAACGTTCTGTCATCCGTTTTTTGAGTAGTGAAGGCGTAAAACCTATTGCAATGCTTCGTTGGACGAAGTTGCAGTATGGTGATGCATGTCTGTCACTCCAGTAAGTGTACGACTAGACTAGGATGTTCCGAAACGGCGTGAATTCTGTGACAGATTCTCCTCGACCGGGTCAGGCACACAGAGTATAGTGACACCGGAGTCCATTGCAGCAGTTGATGTCATTCTGATGGGAAATTGCCGAGTGACGGTGAATAAAATAGCTGCACTTTTGAACATTAGTCATGGTTCAGCGTATCACATCGTCCATGATGTGCTCCAGTTCAACAAAGTGTCTGCAAGGTGATTGTCGTGCCAGCTGACTCCAGAACTGAAGCAGCGACGTGTTGATAAATGTCAAGAACTTTTGCGGGTCTTTGAATCTGAAGGGGATGGCTTCCCATAGGGAATTGTTACTGGAGATAAAATCTGGGTTCACTATCATCAGCTAGCAATCAAGGAATGGCGCCCCCTTCTCACCAAATCTGAAGAAGTTCCGCACGCAGCCAACTGCAGGGAAGGTTATGCTGACTGTTTTGGGATGAATAAGGCGTAAATTTGGATCGCGACTTGCCGAGGGAGAACTTTGTAACCAATGACACGTATGCAGATCTCATCAGAAATCATCTTCGACCTGACTCCAAACGACGTGGACTTCTGAGTACTGGTGTCTTGCTGCAACATGAAAACGCTTGGACCCGTACTACCTGTGCAACGGTTGCCACCAAACAGACCTACGTTTCGAGTGGGTTCCACATCCGCAGTATTCACCAGAACCTGCCTTAAGTGGTTACCAGTACTTTGGACCAGTCAAAGGTGCGATGGGAGGACGGACTTTCAGGTACGATGAAGAGGTGCAGCAGATGGTGCATGAGTGGTTGCACACGCGACCGAAAGAATGTTTTTCTACAGGAATCTATGCACTTTGTAAGGGCTGTAGAACTTGTATTGCACAAAATGCAGGTTACATTGAAAAATGATACAGGTGTGTACCGCGTTTGTTCAATAAATTGTCAGAAAAAATTATTTAAGGTTTTCAGTTGACTCTCCCTTGTATTATTCTTAACAGAGGAATCGGGGAGAACGACCGAGCGGTGTTTGAACAAAAATTTGATATTCTTAGCGTATAACTCCTGAGTAACATCCTTGTATTTAAAATTACGCATACTAAGCAGTTTTAATATAAACTGATAAAATTAATTAGTGAAATTTTGGTAAAAAGTTCTAAAAAATGAAAACAATAAAACAGATTTTACAGGGCTTTTGAAAATTTGGATAGTATTAGTAAATATTGTTTATTAACTAATCCTTTCCCCGCTAAGGAACTTTTTTGTTTAGAATTATCCCTGGCTCAAAACCAAGAAATAAAACCAAAGTGTAGGTCTCTACAGGAATGGCTTGTCTTTCGTTCTCCAAATCTTCTAGCAGAGTGGCGAGTGAAGAGGGCCGTCGTGGTCAATGTCGTATGCGTCGCTCTAGTTCATCCTGGAGGTGTTTTATGGGATTAAGGTCAAGATTCTGAGAAGGCCAGTCTAACAATTCCACCTCATTTTGAAGTAACCAGTCTTGAACACGCGTGCAGTGTGGTAGGAAGCTCGAACGTGTTGTAAGAGACATCGGTCATTTCCATAAAATGTGTTGTCTGTAATATCCCATACAGCACAAAACATTTTAGCTATGTATCAATAATGTTACAATCTCTCATTTTCGTTACAATTTCAGAGATATCTTACAATTACGCTTCAGCAACATCTATTTTGGAACATGACTCTTTCTACATTACGGTTACTTTAAAAATAGCATTCACCGATACTACTGTTTTATAGTTTCCATTGTACATAATTGCTACCTTGATGTTACATTCCGGCGGTATTTAAGATTTTTGGTTTGCAACGGCGTCGATGCGCATGCGCATTTATGCCATTTCACCGAAACACTCTCGTCAAGGAGGTTATATTACTGGAGACACCACTCCTATCCACGCAGCATTGGTCGCCATAAGTCACCGTCTGTGTTGCAAATGACGTCATGAGCAGGCACGACACAGCCGCAGAAGAGAAGCTGCTTGGAAACCAATGTAACAAAAGCTTCTAAGCGCATAAACAGATCAAATGAGTAATTCAATAATCTTTATAAATGACACACAAGCTTACTGTTTCATCAACGGTATAATTTAGTTCATTTTTGCCTGCTTGTGACGTCACACCACAGATTAGCTGTGACCTATGGTGGCAGAGCCAGTGGTGCCTCCAGTAATACACTGCTGGACAATTGCTAAGGACGGATCATAAACGGCTATATAGCGCATAAAAAAGTAAGTGTGTTTGGATGCCAAGTGAAATAAAATAATGTCAGAATCCCAGGACATTACAAGAAAGATAATTTATTTTGCTTTGAAATCCAGAAGGTTTTGGAACATGTTCAAGGGACAAACAGGCCATTTTGTGCAGAATACGTAAACGTGAAAAAAATGCAATCACCGTCCGCAGGCGTTCCGGCGTAAGATGTCAATACGGGATATGACCACCATGGAGGGCGATGCAAGATTCCACACGTCGTGTCATGCTTTGCACAACATTATCAAGCAGCTGTTGGGATAATTTATCCCATTCCTCTGTCAGTGCACGGATGAGGGTGTCCTTGTTTATTGGAGGGCATTGGCGACCAGCAAGACTCCTCCCCAAAGTATCCCACACATTTTCAATGGGATTCAGATCTGGAGAACGTGCTGGCCATACGAGGCGTTGAATATCCTCGCTCTCAAGACACTCCTGGACAGCGACTGTTCGATGACATGTTGCGTTGTCGTCCATGAAAATTAATCTATCACCGACAGCACCACGGAACATGCGAACATGAGGTAGCAGAACATCATTAATGTATCGTTGGCCAGTCATAGTCCCAGTTGGAAGCACATAGAGGGACGTGCGGCCATTGATCATGATGCCAGCCCATACCATGACACTACATGTCGGATATCGGTCCATTTCCTGTATGTTTGCTGGACAATATGCAGTACCACTGTCACGCCAGATCAGTTGTCGTCGACAATCAGACGATAGACTGTATCTACTCTCATCTGAGAAGAGGACAGAAGACCAGTCGTTATCAGTCCAATTGCGATGTTGATGGCACCATTGCAAACGGGCGGTACGGTGACGTCTGGACAATGGGATGCATACAACAGGACGGCGGGCGTATAGTCCTCCTTCGTGCAAACGTCTGGCGACAGTTTTTCGGGAGATCCGCTTGCCAGTAGCAGCCATAAACTGATTTGCTACCTCACTAGCTGTGCTGCGCCGGTGTCTTTTTGTTGATAGCACTATGTACCGATCTTCTGCAGGTGTCGTACTGCGAACACAACCTCCCCCGTGACGTTTGCTACACTCTCCATTTGTTTGAAATGATTTCCAAAGCCTTGAAACAACACTGTGGCTGACGTCGAACTCCCTGGCAACATCTGTTATTTTTCGCCCTTCTTCAATCTTGCCAATAATACGGCCACGCGTAAAATCATCTAAGTGATATCGGGAAGACATACTGAAAATTGCAAGTTCGTCAATTGATTCTTTCCAACAACAAATATTGAAGACTCGTGCGACATTGATCACTGAAGCGATGAAAGATTTCCGTCTTTAGCACGATTTAATATGATTAAAAGATGAGAAATATATACAATTAAAAAACATGAGCACTTTCGAGGCAGCGGCTGCCTCTGACATCTGAAGAAGAGGCAGCCGCTGCCTCGAAAGTGCTCATGTTTTTTAATTGTATATATTTCTCATCTTTTAATCATATTAAATCGTGCTAAAGACGGAAATCTTTCATCGCTTCAGTGATTCTTTCCCTTTCAACTTTGCGTTTGAACAACAACGGTCAATACGCGTCAAATCCTTTATGTCTCTTATCAGCGCTATGACGTCACGAACAAGTTCGGCAATCCAAAATTTGTATACGCACAACACGTCTTACTGTATCCCGCACTTGTGCTAATTTCCACATTTTCCTGCCTTCCATTTCATGGTTGCTATCGTTGCTATTGTCATCCGTCCTTAGCAATTGTCCGGCAGTGTATAACCTCCTTGACTCTCGTAGTCGTATTTCCACGTGCTACTGGGATATTCTTTGGTGATACTGTCGTACTCGAGTTAGGTAGTTAGTTGATTTAATATTTCAACCTTTTTTTTTGTGATTCAAGATCATCTGAAAGTAAGTAATTGTTTTGATTATTCTATTTTTTAAATTCTGAAAAGCATTTTATAAAATCTAAGTAGATGGCTGTGTTGTTGTATTAGCATACTATTCCAGCATATTTTTCTTTTTACTTGAAGCTGAGAAATTTCATAGTGGTAGGTATTTAGAGAAATGACGAATTTAATTTTCTTTCTTTTTTTCGCTGAAATATAGTCTATTCCACATGTATAATAGAAATACGCCACCCTCATTTGGGACTAAATTTGTTTTCTTTTCTTATCAATATATAAACGCCACCACTGTTCCCAATGGACAGCGGACTGCGTTGAACCTCTGAAAACGTAAACAGCTCGTAATACGACTGTTGTTGCTTTTGAAAGAGCTGTGGAGTGTAATATTTTTTATTGTGATTTTACAAAGTTTATTAAATCTATAATGTTCAACGTAGTAAATACGTAACAGTAATATGATGATGTCACAAATATCTTTCAAATACGTAACAGTAACATGAAGTTTGTATGTTGAAGTTACAAAGCCCTTTCAGTGTAACGTATCGGTTATGTTTCAAAGTTATGTAACGTTTGAGGACATTTTGACGTAACCGTAAGGTTTCTGAAACATTACTGTTACATTGCGCAACGTATCTGAAAAGTCTCAATGTTTCAGTGCTACGTACTTGTAACATATACGAAATATTCTGTGCTGTATGGGATGGAACGAGCTGCCCCAAACTCTCATCAATTATGTCATAGAAAGTGCATGCCTCGCAGGTGTCAAGACGTTCTTCGACAGTGATGTAGTATTTGTCGGGTGCTAAAATCAAGAGGTCTTTGAATTCTCTTAATTTACCATCTCGTCTATATTGCAGTGCTTCTTTCTTCTGTGCAGAAACTGAACAGTAAATTGTGTTTTAAACGCACTGCTTATCGTTTGTGTTACGTAGCCTCCCTGCTGTTATTTCCATGTGACAAACTCGAGACACATACATCCTTCATGTCATGCAATATCCCTAACTTTTTGTGACCAGTGTATAACGAAGTAAAATTTCTCCGTCATTTCTGGTCTACGCCGGGATTCGAACCCCAGGCCGCTTATTCCGGAACAAATCGCTCTACCAACTGAGCTACGCAGACGTTTATTCTGATTCCTATCTGCCTTGTGCGTCCTGCTGGCAGGTACGTCACATCTCCCCCTCCCTCCGAAAGAGGGCCGGGGGCATGGCCCACGGGTCAGCCGTGACCATGTATCGTTGCAGGCAGCCATCCACTGTAGAACGTGCACTTGAGAACTCCCAGTCAATCTGCTGTGTGGAATGCAACATCACACATTTTTATTTTTCGAAGCGCTGGAGAAGGAATTCTCTGATTTTTCCTGTCTCGCGGTGTGGAAATAACATCACACCAATGCGAGATTTTGAACGGCCGGGTCATCCGGATAGTTCGGGCGCCATTATAACGAAGTAAATTTCTCCGTCATTTCTGGTCTACGCCGGGATTCGAACCCGAGGCCGCTTATTCCGGAACAAGTCGCTCTACTAACTGAGCTACGCAGACGTTTATTCTGATTCCTATCTATCTTTATGTCGCGTGCGTCCTGCTGGCAGGTACGTCACAAGTGTATTAATAGGAAAATTTAATTAGAATGAATAAAACGGAGCTTGTTTTGGAGTGCAATTGACACAAATTAAAGTTTCGCTTCGATGGCAGAACTCACTAAAAAGAAGAAGAAATTAAAATGAATTATATTCCATCTATGAATGGTGATTCTTGAATAATATAATTAGTTTTCTTTCAAAACAAATTGTACTGGATTTTACTGATGGGAAATTTTAACCTGTTTTTGTAATCTTTGCGCGACTGAAAGGAACTCATCATTTTCAGTTGGACTGTACCTAATTTTATAACAAGATTTTTCAGAAGAATATTTAATTATAATAAATAAAACAAGGCTTTTTTTATTGATTACGTTCGATTCGAGATAAAACATAAGGAAAAGTGTAAAAAATTGAAATTAATTATTTCCCAACTATCAATAGCGATCCCTGAAGAAAATAATTAATATTCTTTCGAAACAAATAGCCTTAGATTTCATTGTAGGTAACCTTTACTGGCAAATAAACTACTTATGTACTGCTAAGAACTGTGTAGTTCTGAGGAGACAAAAGCTCGTGCGCGCGATTACACACACCCACACACACCCACGCACGCACGCGTACACACGTATACCAGGTCTAATAGTCAAGCTTGTAGGTTTCGGGCTTTTCCGTTCTTCACTGCGTTACTCGAAATGCTGGAATTGCACTGCTTGACACAGGAGATGCCATACCGGGAAATATTTGTGGGAGCGCCATGCAAATTCGTGGTTATATGTCACAGTTAAGTTATGTAAATGATTGCAGTTGCGAACCAATCATGTGATAAACAGGGAGATAAAAGAGCAAAACCGCTCGACGTATCCACAGAAGAAAAGCGACAGAGGTTCCACTCTTAGTTTTAGCACGTCTTTTGTGAAAAAAAAAAAAAAAAAGGGTGTGCTTGTAGTATCACTTTGTCTATCCGTCCGTCTGTGGACACTATATCTCTGCAGCTATAAGTCCTATTTGAAAAATTGCTTTTGCATTGCAAAGCTTGAAATGTGCGAACAATGATCCTTGTTTTCCGGCTTTTTCCCGATGCATAACTTTGCCACTAGAATGCGTAAATACCGATTCTTTTTTTATTTTTTTTATTGGAGTTTAACGACCACCGTGAGCAACTCAATGGGCTATAAGCAGTCGCCATTCCCTAATTTAGGGTCACTGGTTCCAGGGAAGGGAGAGATCCAGTGCCGTAAGACAAACACAACATACATGCCTCACCGGGATTCGAACCCGGACCCCGTTCGGACGAATGATCAGAGGCATTTGCTTAGACCACTGCGCCACCGGGGCGGCGTAAATACCGATTCTATAGAATTCAAAATACATTTTATTCCATATACACCAATGAGCCATTACATTATGACTACTCCCAGGCTAGAGAAATGAGCGCGCCTGGAGATCGAACGATGCCGCAGGTGAAGTTCACGGAGCAGTATATATACAACCCGAGGAACGGCTTTCGGTTAGTAGGGTGTTCGAAGTCAGAATGGGAAAAGCTGACGATTTATCGGAGTTTGATAAAAGACATACTGTGACGGCACTGTACCTCGGAACTACGATCTCGGAAACGGAGCAGCTTGTGGTTGTTCACGTGCCGCTGTAGTGAGTACGTATCAAAAGTGGTGCACAGATGGCGAAACGACGAACCGTCGTCTAGCCGTGTGTCGTCCGCAGCTCGTTGACACGAGAGGGGAGCGGAGACTGTTCACAGCGGCCACACTGCAGCAAATCACCAGCAGCTACAACAGTGGTAATTAGGGCAACGTATCACAGCACATAGTTCATCGCAGCCTTCTGCGCATGGGCCTGCGCAGCCGAAGACCCAGACGGGTCTCCATTCTCACTGCACGTCGTCCCCAGCAACGTATGAAATGGGCCCAAGATCATCGAGATGGAACCGTGGATGATTGGAAAGAAGTGGCCTGATTTGGCGAATCAAGATTCTAGGTGCATCACGTAGACGGCCGAGCGTGGATACGCCTATTACCAATGGAGGCTATGACACCTGCCTGCACTGTTGGGCGGAAACAGGCTGGAGGCGGTGGTGCTATGCTGCGGGAGATGTTTTCTTGGGGCACTTTTAGGCCCCATTATTCCAATAGCACAATCCCTGACATCTGCCAGGTATCTGAACATCATTGCAGACCAAGTTCCCCCATTCCTGGCAACTATGTTCCCTGCTAGTAATAGCCATTACCAAGCGGATAATGCGCCATGCCACACTGCCAGAATCGTCAAGGAGTGGTTAGAAGAGCATGCTGGTGGTGACTTTCTGTTAATGCCCTGGCCTCCAAATTAACCTGACATGAACCCAGTCGAGCATTTGTGGTTCGACTTGGAAAAGCAGATTCCCGCTAAATCACAACCGGCTCGAAATGTACGGGAGCCAGAGGACCAGCTGTCGACATTATGGTACCAGATACCCCAGGATACCTATCGCGACCTGATCAAATCGATGCTTCGCCGAGTGGCCGCTGTTTGTCTGGCAAGGGGGGGGGGGGTCCTACAGCTTATTAGGTAGGTGGTCATGATGTAATGGCTATTTTGGGTACAATTTATTTTTCTTAACTGGCTTAGATTTGACGGAAGATGACTTTGCTCCTGATCTGTTTTTTCTAACATCTTCTGTAAATTCTCAATCGGGCTAAAATCCAGGCTTGATGGTTGCTTGGGAAGATGGTGGAATTCGCTGTCATTCTTGCTGAATTACTGCTCAACACATCTTGAGAGATAGAAAGTAGCACTGTCGCCCATGAAACAGCAGTCATCTTCTAGATAAAAATACCAACATTGCAGGACGGACGTGATCGGCAATAGTATTCAGGTAATCGATGGAGGACACCCGACCTTTCAGCAATATCATGTGACCCGTTCCGTACGAACAGAACGAGTCCCACTCCAGGACATCTCCAAAATCTTGAGCTGTGTTTTCAAGGCAAGCTGGATCCATTACTTCATGGGGCTCTCGCCAAGCTCTGTGGCTACCGTTGGTACCGAACAATGTGTACCGAGACTCGTCGGACCACAAGACTGTTTTCCTGTATCCAGTCACGGTGTTCCTAACAACATTGTAGACGAACTTTTCGGTTCTTCACAGAAATTAGTGGTTTCCGTATGGGAATGCGACTACCAATATCGATCCTTTTCAATTCCCTGTGCATAGATTGCTGAGATATGGATCGGAAACAGCCTTCAGTGAATGCTTCGGTCAACTGATGTGCACAGAAAGCTAATTCTTCCTAACAAGCTTTCTCAGATGACTGCGATCTCGTTCCTGACATATTGTGGTCGCACATAGTTACGCCTCTTGGACAAGCAATGTGGGATATTTTTCTACTGATCAAAGACATGGAACATCTAACTTTTAGAAAAAACAGACAGTTTTCAAAATCGCCTTTACAGCCGGACGGGCACCCACAGTAAATCATCTATCGAACTGCGAAAGATCCTTTGTTTTTTCCATTGTGAGCAACACTACTGGCGATAACTGACCAGGAGCAGTCTTAAATTGTTGGCCTGAGCGATGGCTTCTGATCATTCGTCCCAGACGGGTCCAGGTTCGAATCCCTGTGAGGCATGGATGTTGTGTTTGTCTTATGGCGCTGCTCTCTTCCTTACCTGGAACCAGTGGCCCTGAAGTAGGGACGGGCGGCTGCTTATGGCTCAGTGAGTTGCTCACGGTAATCGGTAAATCCCCAATAAAAAAAAGGCTGGGTGTTATTCAAACCATGAAACTGGGTCCTACACATGTACTACAAGAATCACCACAGTGGAAAAACAATTACATGCCACCGAAAAGTCGTAGCATGTAAAGGAAAATTCACCACCATGAAGATGGCGGCCCCGGTGGGGCAGTGGTCTAAGCGATAGCTTCTGACCATTCGTCCAAGTGATTCCGGGTTTGAATCCCGGTGGGGCATGGATGTTGTGTTTGTCTTAAGGCAGTGGTTCTCTTTCTTCTTTGGAGCCCGTGGCCTTAAATTAGCGACGGGTGAATTCTTATAGCCCACTGAGTTGCTTACTATGGTCGTTAAGCCCGTAATCAAAAAGCAATTGTTGTCTAGATCACATGGTGACCACGTGACCAGGTAATTTGCGTATGCGTTGTGTAAGGGGCCTTTACGTACATGATGCGAAAAGGTTTCTTATAGAGTAGCAGGTGTGTGTGGTTCAAAGTCCATACAAGTCAAAGGAGATTCTCAGTTACGGAAGATCAAGCCGGACGTTTGTTGGTATACAGAGTGAGTTTCCGTTGCTGTCACCAAAGAAATCCATTGCTGCTGAAACATAATTTCAATTTGATTCTAAGCACACCGGACAAAAAATAAGTTACCCCTGGCAGAACTTACGTAATAACGGGTGACGGCGCCTCTTGTCTTAATAACGGCATGAATCCGGTGTGGTAGAGATTCCACGAGGTTGTGGATGTATTGAACATTAATTTGTAGCCACTCCAATTGGTCTCGAAGTTCCGTCAGAGTACGTGGGTATCTATTCCGGCGTTTCACCTTCTGTTCCAAATAATTCCACAGATTTACAATAGGATTTAAGTCTGGGGATTAGGCGGGCAGTCTTGCCGATTGTTCGTCGTGCCACTCAGACGCAGTTTTAGCCTAGGAAGACAGGAGTGGCAATGTGATGCTGCTCCTGGAGATGTAGGGCAAAGGGCAACCCTTCGTCATTCAGAATGCGGAGGAACGTATGCTGGTTTAAATTCATTGTTACTGCAAAGAGAGGGCCCATTTCGTGGTACGAAAAACATCCCCAAAACATCACAGAACCCTCTCCAGCTTGAACAACATCTTTGACACAGTCAGGATTAATGGCTTCATTGGGCCTGCGATGCACTCGTCGTCTCCCATCATCGGAGTACAAACAAAACCGAGACTCATCAGACCAACTTATTCGTTTCCATTCCTACACAGTAAAGTTTTAGTGTCGCTGAACATTGATAATGTGCGACTTTGTGACTTGCTGTTTAAAGGGCCTGTTCCGTGGTACTCTTCTCCAGAGATCCCCCGCATGCATTTCACGTCGCAATGTCCCTTCGGAAATTGGTTGGAGTGGACTTTCGTTGACTGTTTGGAGCAATTGTTGCCTGGTTTGAAACCGATTTGCAGTTACTAGGCGTGAAACATAGCGGCGGTCCCTGTTGATGAGAATCGCTTTCCGGCACCAGTTACGTCGCCGATTTTCAGTTGACTGCGAACTACATCACTGCTTGTAGACCCGCTGCACAGTACGGCTTTGACACACCAACAAATTGGGCGACTTCATTCACTTTGTGTCCGTGGGCATGACCAAACACAATGGCTCCTTTTTGCCACTCAGCAACGTCTGTCATACGACCCATATTGCAGACTAAATTCAACACACACGTTGCTCTTCACCACTACACGAGACAGGAGTGATCCTGTAGACCACGTCAGTGCTGTTTATCTCCCACCAATGCTATCACGGCGCCCTCTGCGCAACCGGTAACTGCCTACTGCCATTTCTCTTAGGGGTGACTAATTTTTTGTTTGGTCTGCATACAAGTCCGGATTAGAGGGTAATTGCTCCCTGATGCGCAGTCAAAGGGAAGTCTCATGTTTCATTTAAGAAACGCGTGCCTCGTATTTCCTGATTTGTACACACAAGTACAACGCACTCACGTGCCATCTAACGTGCTGGAGTGAGACAATTATGCGACAAGGGCAGGTACACCTAATAAAATGGCATCTCCGTGTATATGAGCTCCTTTTGATTTAATTCCTGAATAATGACCAACCGTATCTGCGTTTTAGAACAGCTATTACAACCATTGTTTCGGTAAAAGAGTTTCAGCGAATAAACAGATGTAAAAATATGTAGAAAAAAAAAAGTCTCAAATTCCAGTTCAGCATTCCATGAATAAAAGTGATCTAAAATTTGGAAAAAATTCGAAATCTAACCAACACCATTTCGTTATGAGAATTTCTATGAATAAATAGATGTAAAATGTATGAAAAAATATCGAACTTATACCCAGCATCAAGGAAGATCACACGCTTGAAAACTATTTAGCTGAAAAGTAAAAGTTACATTTGATTCATAGAATTTCCAATTGTAAGATAAATCGTTTGCTAAATGCAAAAATGTAAATGTGTGCAAAATACTTCCTGTTACATACATCTCACATTATTTCTTTACGAACTACCGGAATTTAACTATTTGTATGAATAATAAACAAACCATTAATTCTTCGTATTTGTTCTTCACTTGGAAGAAGAAGCTTTCTTCATAAGGTGCAACTGAGAGGCAATCAATAGCAAACGACTGCTTGTTTATCTGTGGGAAAAGAAGATAAATCTTAAAATCCTACTGGGACTACACAAGACGGAAGAGATATTTTTTTTTCTGAAACTTAAAATACAGAAATGCATCGACATTATTCACACGAAGAAAAAAACTTTATTTTCTTCTTCTGCACTTATTCTTATTCTCTAGGAACTTTTGTCTTCCTTCAGCTTATCTGTTTTAAATTTCTTGCTTCGGAGAGTATTTAAATTTTTGAAATAAATTATCAACTGAGATTTGTATTTTTTACTCCTTTTTTCGAAAACGTAACTAAAAGTCTCGTAACAAATCATGGTCAAAATTATAATGCGCGTTATTAAAGATGCCATACTGTTCAAACAAAAAGTAAATTTGAAATCAATGGTATTGATTTCCCAAATGGGAGATAGATTAAATGGGTTTTATATGAAAATAAAACTTGGAATTATTTGCACCCATTTCATTGCCGCTTATTCATCTGACTGAACCAGAGATTTAAAATCGTAACTCAATGGACATAATACGAGGGTTGTACCGAACCTCTTTGAAAAAAATCGAGTGTGGGCTGTTTGGACCAAACAGGTGGAAGTCGGAGGGTGACAGAACGGGGCTGTATGGTGGATAAGGGACCACCTACCAGCTTAATGTGCTGATCGCCTGATTTGTTGCTAAAGATGTGTGTGGTCTCGCATTGTCATGATGAATGTGGATCCTTTTCAGATTCTTGTTCGGTCTTTTCCTCCTTATGGCTTCTCTAAGCTTCTTGAATGTCTCAATGCACCCCTCGCTGGTCACGTTACGGCCACGATCCAGAAAATAAAAAAATCACACCCCTGTGATCCCAAAAACTAGTCACCATGACTTTCTGTGCTGATCGCTGACTCCTGAACTTCTTAGGTCTTGGAGAAGAGGTGTGACGCCGTACTATGGATTGATTCTTCGTTTCCGATTCGTAAAGATACGCCCACGTTTCATCCCCTGTCACCAGATCGAAAAACAAACGTGTCTTGATTGGCTTCAAACGCTACCAGCAGATCAGAGCAGAGTTCCACCTTTCTATCCTTCAAATCTGCAATGAAGAAAAATTGTTACTGTAGAGAAAGAGCTACTCTACCAACATGTGCAATTTGAACGACCTCTGTCAGTTAATAAAAAAGTTATGCCCACTTTTGCATTGCTTTCGGTACAGCCCTTGTAATATTAGGCCTTTCGGGAAGTAAATGAACACTTTCAACTTAATACCGCCTGTCTCAAAAAAGGTTAAAACAAGCTTTTATCTCTTCAACGGTTGATCACAGATACATACTTTCGATAAGAAAAATACTCAAAATGACGTAAAGACTTACGACATGGCAATTGCACCCTTGTGGGTGGCATTTGAATGAAAATTAAAAAAAATTATATATATACAGCCTTCACAGAAAAAACTGCGCAGGCGCTGCCTGTAGGATGATGCGATAGCTCCAATTGATGCGCCAGTTGGGAGTCACTTCAGTATACAAAGTTGTGTTTGCGTTTTCTGGCTAATATGTTCCTGTTCCGAAAACTTCTGCCTAGAAATGGAGGAAGAAAGTGAGTCAGGTCAAAATTGAAACTTTGCGAGGAAAATTCCTTACTGCAATTCATAAAGCTTTGTGTGAAGTTTGTGGGGTTAGTGTAGTGGATCGTTGAACAGTGTCATGGTGGGCTTCTCGTTTCCGCCAAGGTCGAGAAAGCATCGAAGACGACCCAAGAAGCGGCCGGCCATCAGAGGCAATGGACGACACTTCTGTGGTTATCTTCATCAGCATTTTGGAAGAAGATCGACGGAAAGCATGTGAAAGATTTCATGTGAAGCAAACATGTCTCTAGCTACGGTTTTCAGAATCCGAACTGAAAAATGACAGAAGAGAAAAATGGCTGCCAAATGGGTTCCGCATAATCTGAGTGCAGAGCAGCTAGCAGTTCGCAAAGGGATCGCAGAAGAATTGCTTCAGTGGTACGAGACAGTAGGCGAGTAGTTTTTGGACAGAATTGTTGCTATAGACGAAACGTTGCTACGAGTTTGTGAACCAGAACTGAAATCTCAGTCGGCTCAGTAGAAATACGTAGAATCACCTCGCCAGAAAACTTTCCTCCGCCAACAATCGAGGTTAAACTGATGATGATTATGGCCTATGACAAGGTTGGAATGATAGCAACAGTGTGCCCGAGGGGACCACTGTAACAGCGGAATACTACAGAAGGTTGCTGCAAAACTTTTTGCGCCCAAAGATTTGCCAAAGAAGGCCCGACATTCTCGAAGCTAGTGTGATCATTTTGCACAACAACGCGAGGGCGCATGTTGCCTGTATAGTAAAAGACATTCTGGAAAATTATGAATGGGAATTACTTTCCCACGCGCCATACAGTCCTGAAATGAACCCACCAGACTGACTTGTTCCCAAAACTGGAGAAACCACTCCGCGGGAAACGATTCAGAATGTTTCTAATGAGGTGACCCGAGTAATACGATGCCTCAACAATGGAGGTGCCTTGATTGGAATACAAGACTTGTCCAAACGTTGGGCCTCCGTCATAAAGAAGCATGGAGATTTCTTCGAAAGCCTGTAAGGGTATGATGTTGTGACGTAAATTCGTTTTTTAAGATATATCACACAGTGTGCAAAACTTTTGAAATGACCCTCGTAGTACTTTCCTCATAATCAATAATACGTTTCCAGACTTTGGGTAGTTCATGAACACCATTAAATGTGCCAGTGTAATTAACATAAGTCTGTGGAAATTTCTGTGATCTGGAGATCCATATATCGCCAGATTTGGCCTACGAAGACTTTTTCCTTTTGCAGTATGCCTTGAAAAGGAAGCGCTTCAGCGACGTTGAGGGCATCCAACGAGTTGTGACCAATAGACTGAAGACTGAAGGAGGTTCTGGTTCAAGACTTCCACCGTGACTCCAAACACCTGTACGAGTTTCTGGATTCCAATCTGATTTGTGTGATCGAACATCCACCTTAGTCGTCAGATTTTGCTCCCGCAGACTTTTTCCTCTTCCCAAAGGTGAAGCGTGCCTTGAAAGGGGAGCGCTTCAGCGACATTGAGGACATCCAACGAGGTGTGACCAACAGACTGAAGAAGGTTCTGGTTCAGAACTTCCACAGTGCGTTCAAACACCTGTACAAAAGATCTCGCCGTTGTGTGAAGTTGACGAGATATTATTTTGGATCGGTTCTGGTGCGATTCGCCCAAGGATGATTGGTCCAATTCCGATTAGCCCAATGCCGATTGGTCCAATGGAACGATTCGTGTAACGACGATTTGTCCAGTACCGATTCGTCTAAAGGGACATTTCATCCAATGGTACAAATGGTCCAGTGGTACGATTAGTCCAATTCCGTCCGATCTGTTCGAAGTGCTTTTCGTGCGAAACAAAGCTCATCCGCCCTGACTGTGTCTTCGATGTTATATGAAAGTTCCGGTAGTCCAAAGAATGTAAAATAATGTTACATTTCATGAGTCATATTGTGGTTATACATTTTTTTTCGGAGTCGCTTTTTTCTTGTTATACTGTCCTCTCTGCTGTATGAAGTTACTAATTCGTTCAATCAACTTTGATGTTTCTTGTTTTGCATTAAATAATAGAACAGACTAGTTTCCCGTTTCTGTTTACTGCATGCAGTTGGGTTAGGCCAAGTGGTCACTGGGCAACTGGACGAGGTTCGGACCTAGGCCTTTTGAACAGTTTTTATTCTACCGATGTCATATTCATAACGTTTACATATCAAGTCAAGTTAATATTAACATTACTCTTTTACTTAAGTATTAAATATTAATTCATAGACCCTAGGACTAGGCCTTTAACAGTTTTTATTTTACCGATGCAATATTCATAACGTTTGCATATCTAATCAAGTTAATAATATTGTGGTTTTACTTAGGCACTAAATGTTAATTTATAGGCCCTAGGCCTAAGTGCCTTGTAAAGATCTGAGTAATAATCCATTGAGTGCCTTTTATTAAGTTTTATAACATGTTTACAAATATACCAAATATCTAGGTTGTAACTTAAAATCTAAAACGGCCCGCTGCTTAAGTACCTTGTAAGGAGCTGAGTGCTTTTTCCCAGGTTTTCTGAAATGTTTGCAAATACTAAATATATGAAAATCATTTTTGGAAAGTATGTACAGAGGAGAAAAACTTAAATTAATTTTCCTTTCTTAAAAATAGAAGAAATTGGCCGTTTGTAGGATGATACCATTGGACCAATCGTACCATTAGACGAATCGGCATTCGACTAACGTCCCATTGGACGAATAGTCCATTAAACAAAACGGCATTGGGCCAATCGTCCCTTTGGACGAATCGGGATTGAACTAATCATCGTTGGGCCGATCGTCATTGGACGAATTGTCTGGGATCGTTTTGGATCTGTGTAAGTGACAATTCAAAATATAGTTTGTTGTTTTGTTATTATAATTTTTGTCTCATTACTTAACGAGCACACTGTGTATTGAAGAAACTGACTGACGGACTGTGTGTGTGTGCGTTTGTGTGTGTAAATTTTACAATATTTTTATCTTATTATATTCTTAAACTACACACTCTACCAACAAGTAATTGGACACCTGTAATAGCAAAAGAAAACGAAGTTTATTCACCTTCATAGTTGGTGGAGCCTCCACGAGCGGCGATTACAGCTGCGACCCTCCGGGGCATACTCACAACCAGGCGTTGTACGACGGCTAGTGGTATTTTCTTCCACTGGGCTTGGAGAAGACAGGTCATTTCCTTCACCGATTTCGGACGGTGGGGGCACCCCTTAAGTCGACGCTCCAACTCGTCCCAGAGGTGCTCGACAGGGTTAAGGTCCGGGCTCTGCGCAGGCCAGTCCATTCGATTAACCCCATTGTCACCATACCAAGCCATGGTGGACCTTGCAACATGACAGGTGGCATTGTCATCCTGAAAATAACATGGGTCCACCCCGTGAAACTGCCACAACGTAGAAAACGTATGGTCATCCAAAATGGTGCAGTAGGTCTCGGTGTTGAGTCTACCAGGAATTGCGACCAAGGGTCCCGTGCCATACCAGGAGAAACACTCCCATAGCACAATTCCACCGCCGCCGAACTTCACAGTTGGCACAATACATTCCGGCAGAAGGCGGTCTCTAGGCAGACGCCAAACTCAGACCCTTGCCATCCGAACGGACGAGGATGAACCATGATTCGTCGCTCCAGAGAACCTGTTTCTACTGTTCAACGGTCCACTGTCGACGTTCTTTGCACCACGTTAGCCGAGCAGCGCTATTGGACTTTGTGATCAAAGGCTTGTGGGCGGCAGCACGTCCATGATAACCGAGCAGATGGGCTTCCTTACGGATGGTATTTATTGAAAGAACAATCCCGGATGCCTGTTGAAACTCCTCGCGGACTTGGTCTATCGATTTGGTGCGGTTTTTCCGAATTTCTCTGGCCAGCACACGTCGGTCTCTAACTCCCAGTTTTGTGGGTCTGCCGGGTCGGGGCACATTCCGACAGTCACCTCTCATCTTCCACTTGCCAATCACGTAGGCCACTGCCGATTTTGGGTACTTCACCTCGCTGGATATGTCACGTATGGATCGGCCATTTCTGTGATACCCGACGATTACAACTTTCTCGAAAACAGAGAGCTCCGAACTGCGTGGCATCTTGCATGCGACTGGTTGCGTTGTTGTTTCCCACACGATATTTAACGGCGGCGGCCGTGACGTGTATCAGGACCACAGATATCATCGATTGCAGGGCTGTCCAATTACTTGTTGGTAGATAACGTATAACGTGAGGCTTGCTCAAACGACAGCTATTGAATTTCTTCATTTTAAATGCTGTTCACGAGCTTCAAAACTAGTGAAGCTTTCAATAATTCAGAGCTCTAACAGTATCGATTTACATACATACATATCACTAAGCTGTTCTCTGAGATTCAGAGGTTAGCTCCAAAAAGAAATACAAACTTCCCGATAATTTTACTTATTGTTGTCGTATCAAACTTCGCCATTTACAGCGATCTTGACATACAACTCGTGCTTCACTGATATCCATTACACGCCGTACACAAGATCTTTTATACTTCATACTCATAATCTTTTTCTTATGCAGACACTCCTGAATCTGATCAACCACTGTCTTCCTTGGCTTTCTTCTGCCTTTCCTTCCTGCCACTTGGGCTGAAAATATTTTCTTAGTAAGCATTTCATCACTCATTCTTTCAACATGGCCAAACCACCGAAGCATATTGGTCTCCACCTTGCTAACAACATTTTGCTTTACATCACACAACTGCAATACATCTTCATTCCTCACACAATCAGATTGTGTCTTGCCACAAACCCCACGTAAGTAATGCATTTCTCCAGCACACAAACGACTCCTATGTTTCTTCTGCAGTACCCAGGTTTCACTGCCATACATCAGAGTAGGAACAATTACTGTTTCATACACAGCCATGCGGGACTCTCTAGAGAACCCATCATTCCTGTGAAAACCTCCCAGAGCAGCTATGACTTTCAAAGAAGAATTCACACGCCTACTGATTTCACCATCCAACTTGTTCTCTATGTCAAACATGCTTCTTAAATACACAAACTCACTCACCTGGTCAATCACAGTGCCGTTTATACTTACATTACATTCAGTGCTACCCATTCCTCTCTCAAACACCATAACTTTGGTTTTCCTCTTATTTATACTCAGTTTGAATTTCATGCAAACTTCGTGCATCCGAGTCAACATAATCTGCAACTCACGTTTGCTCTCTGCCAACAGGATAGTGTCATTAGCATACAGCAATCTGCACACACGGATATCACCAAGACATAAACCACTATTATCTATTTTGGCCTCGCGCATGCATGCATCCATAAATATATTAAACAGCCATGTTGACATTACACAACCTTGTCTAACTCCTGCACCAATGGAAAACCATTTTGATAAAACACCATTCACTCGTACACAAGCTACACTACCAGCATACATGGCTTTTACACTATTAAGTAGATTCCCAGTAACACCATATTCATTCAATACCTTCCACAAAAGTGTCCTATTGACTCGGTCGTAAGCTTTCTCTAAATCTATGAAGGCAGTAAAAACTTTCTTCCCAACAGCCAGATACTTTTCAATCATCATGCGTAATGCAAAAATCTGGTTAGTGCAGCCTTTACCAGGCATAAAACCCCTCTGAACATCCCACACGTTCTCTGATGTAAGATCCCGTACTTTTTCAATAACAACCTTACCAAACACTTTCCCTGGCACACTCAGTAAGCTAATACCACCATAGTTCTTGCATTCAGTCTGATCATCTTTTCCCTTATACAAGGGAACAATGATAGCATCCTTCCAATCCCGAGTTACCATTGCTAACTCCCAGCACAACTGGCAAATTTCAGTTAACCAGTCAATTATAGAGTCACCACCATACTTCAACATCTCTGCAATTATGCCATCAACTCCTGGAGCCTTACTATTCTGAAGAGATTTTAGAGCTTTACACACTTCTTCTCTGGAGATCCCTCCTGTGCTTTCATCCCTCATTGTGACATCATCTGCATCTGTCTCAGAATCATTTTTGCTCTCCTGATCTAATAACTCACAGAAGTATTCGCCCCATCTATCACTTAACTCATTGGGCTCCCATATCATTTCCCCAATCTCATTCTTCCCACAACTTACAACTTTGTTTCCCCTATTTTTTCTGAGTCTCATGTACTTCCAGAAGGACTTTCTATCTTTCCAAAAACCCAGTTCATGCCTTTCCAGTTTCTCTTTCCTATCTTTTGCCTTACTGTGGCGAACCAGCTTAGCATCTTCACGCTTGTTACAGCGATATTCATCCACAGAGACTCTACCTTGCAACATCCCCAAATAGGCTTCCTTCTTTTTCTTTACTGCCTCATCAATTTCACTATTCCACCAAGCATCACCTCCATTGTTACCCACTATTCTGGTGCCACAGACCTCTTTAGCAGCAGTAACAACACAGTTCTTAAAACATTCCCACTTCTTTTCTACATCCCTCTCACAAGATTTCAGATCCTTCAGTCGTTCTCTGAGTAAGTCAGAATACCGCTGATGATCTTCAAGGAGCCTATCAACCTTTATTCTTTCTATCCTGGGTCTCTTCCTATTCCTTTTCCTCCAACCAACATTAAGTTTCACTCGTGACACTACCAAGTAATGATCACAACCAACATCCGCACCTCTCATCACACGGGTGTCAACAACTAAGTGTTTCAAACGCTGATCGTAAACAACAAAATCTATTACACTCTTTTGACCAAGAGTACGATTTTCCCAAGTATATGTGTGCATATACTTGTGGTTGAAAAATGTATTAGATACACACAAATCATTCTCAATGCAGAGTTCAATTAATCTTTCACCATTATCATTCACAGAAGGATCATTAAACGTACCCAGAACATTGTCAGAAATTGCATTCTGCACGCCTACTCTAGCATTGAAATCCCCTGCTATTATAACTACTACAATCTTTTGGGCTATCCTCCCTCCTCTGCCCCCCACGATCTCATGCTTAACATTTCCTTTTATCAAATGGCTTTTGAAAAGCAAATGTATATTTTCTTTCTCTCTAAACAGAGTAGAATTCATGGTGAAAAGAAATCTGATAGGTTGAGACAAGTACATGAATGAGCTTATGATTTAGAGTCCCCGGTTTTACAGTTCCATATTTTATTCAACTTCGTTGCTCCGCGAAAACTTGTAAACCAAAGTTTCAGGGAAACATTTTTCAAAATACATTATAAATGTTCTAGGGTTTGTTTCTTATAGACTGGAAACATCAGATTTCTTTACAAAAAGAAATGCTTCCGCGGGCGAGAAATATCTATAAAAGCTCGAGATGAAATCCGAGGGACAACGCAACATTCGAAGAAATGTATGTTTTTTACAAACAACGGAAAGATTTCACGCATTGAATTTCTTTCGAAACTTTTCAAGATAGAAATGGTTAGGTGAATAAGAAGTTCTCTCGGTATGAGAAATGAAGGAGATAAGTGAGACAGATAAACGGGATGAATAAATTTATATTTTCAGTGAAACGATTTTCAATTATGTGTTTCGTATACAGGGTGGCCCAAAACGTACCAACCAAGTTTAAATCCAATCTGCTTTGCAACTAGTCCGTATAATTTGAAGAAACTTTGCGGACTCATTATAGTCATCAAGCCATTTGTGTCCCATGCGTTTTTTTTTATTTTGCAGGATATAAATAATGGCAGCCTACACTATGGAGCAGCGGATATTCAGTATCGAACAGAACATTCGATCATCAGAAAGCCCCAGATAGGTCAGCCAGAAGAGCGTTTTAGGTAAAGTTTGGCGTCAAAGGTGGACCGGAGAGGCACCCAAAACCAAACTTTGTCAAGATATTTCGCAATACAGGGTCAGTGTTAGACAATCACTCTCAAGGTGGCAAGCCCTCCACAGCAAGGACTGAACGAAACATTGAAAAAGTTCGGGACACATTTGAAAGAAGCCCGAAAAAGTCTACCTGGAGAGCCTCTCAGGAGTTAGGGATCAAACGCAGAAGTCTTCAGCGGATTCTCAAAGATCTTTATTTGTTTGCCTATAAAATCCAGACCCAACAGCAACTCACAGAAGCGAACATGGCAGCAAGATTGGACTTCGCTCATGCCATTATCACAAGACTCGAGAACCAAGAAATTGACCCTGGTCTCCTCTGGCTTTCAGATGAGGCACATTTTTGGCTTGATGGCTTCGTGAACAGGCAGAACTGGCGAATATGGAGCACAGAACATCCGCATGTTTCGCATCTTCACCCAAAACATGTGACTCCGTGGTTTGCCTTGTCAAAAGTTGGCATTTGTGGACCTGTTTTTGTTGAGGGAAATGTAGCCACAGTGAGCTATCGAAACTTGCTTGAAAACAATTTCATTCATGTCCTTCAGGGATTCTATGGTTCTGACCTCACAGGTCACTTTTTCATGCAGGACGGTGCTCAAAGCCAACGCACAGAATCCGTTTTCCGCTATTCTGAATGAACATTTCCGTGTGAATATCATTGCTTTGGATTATCCAAAGCATACGGACGCGGACTTGACTGGCCTCCGTATTCACCAGGAGACCGCAATCCTTTGGATCTTTTTATTAGAACATCTCAAAGACAAAACAGAGCAAGGGCCGGCACGACTAGGCTGCGGGAGGTGCAACGCATCAGGGCGGCAACGCTCAGGGGGCGGCATATTTTGTTTAAAATAATGAAAGTAGAGAGAATGAAAAGTAGAAAGAAGGAAAAGGAAGATGATGATGAGAAGAAAAAATGATATAAAGTACTAAAAAATAAAAATAAATAAGTAAAAATAATAAAATAATAATTCAAATTTAATTTTGCAAACAATTAGATAATATTGTTTCAGTTCGCCTTGGTTCAGCAGAAAAAAAAAAAAAGCGAATTGCGACAAAGATCTGGTGTGCCAACTTTGACGAGAATGGATCACGCGAGTGCAGTGCGTAAGCCTTCTTCTCCAGCTCTCTCTCTCTCTCTCTTTGAGCAGTGGGTGTTCGGGAACTCAGTAGTGAAGTTGTTTATCCTCTATCGTGTCTGTTCCTCCTGTGTAACATCAAGTACTTAGAGAATGTCAATGCAGTATGTACAGAAAGTGTACTTTAATTTTGTGTTAGTAAACTTCATCGTGTGAAAATGCTGTCAGCAGTCAGCTATTTATTTGTGCGCAAAGCTGCGTGCTTAGCTTCATGACCGTGAGCTTCAAACAAGTACACAGACATATTGGTACTACGACGGTCGACCTATAAGTTTTATTTTTGGTTTGTGAATAACTGTCATCTCAAGAAGATTTACGGTAAGGGTGATATAGCGTACAAGTAATCTGGTCATTTTTTTTTTGATTGGAGGTTTAACGACCCCCGTAAGCAACTCAATGGGCTATAGGCAGTCGCCCGTCCCTAATTTAGGGTCACTGGTTCCAGGGAAGGAAGAGAGTCAGTGCCGTAAGACAAGCACAACATCCATGCCTCAACGGGATTCGAACCCGGACCCTTTCGGACGAATGATCAGAAGCCATCGCTTATACCAGGGCGGCAATCTGATCATTAAAAGCAACAATTGGAAATGCAGTGTTAACAAGCCTTTTTTTTTTTTTTAACTTTCTCAGTCATTAGTATGAGGAGCTATTCATCGTGTAAAAATTCGACTTTGAAATACACGTTCTGCGGACCGAGCCGAATACGATTTCACTATTTTGGCCGTGGTGTCTGTGTGTCTGTCTGTTTTGTGTCCATCATAAATTCTTTCGTCGACCGATACTACTCACGTCAAGAAACCTTTTCGGAATATTTTCTTTTTAAAATAATACATGGTTTCTCCGCCAGGGGGCGTAGATGTATATCTTACTTTTGTCAATATCTCTGCTTCTAATGGTCTGATTTGAAAAATTTCCTCTTTGTTGGATAGAGTTTCCGGTCCGACATGTTTTTCATTCAACTACAAAAGTTTCAAGTAATTCATTGAGCGTTTTACCCTGATATCTCTGCGTCTAAAACTACCAGTGGCGTTGCGTGCCCATTTAGGTTGGGTGTGCGCTGTTATGGGGAAAAAACAAGCAAAAATTTATTACGTATCCCGAGCTGCAAAATTTGCGCATTGATTTTGAACATACGAAAAGAATTTCCTTTATTTAGCTGTCGTCTAATAACTTACGTTAAAAATTTTACGTACACTCCATTGTAAGAAAAATATGAATTTCCTGCGCAAATACTAGAGTGATGAACGAATTTTCGGTGTCTTTTTCTTTATATATAAGTTTATAAGTTTTAAATACAGCACGAGGCTTACTTTCTTTAACCCGCTTTACACTATCTGCAAAACCTTTGACAAAAAAATGGGACACTTAGTACATCGTCAACCTAAATGGATGTCAAAATTCAATTGTATCTGTGGTCAAAAACACATCGATTCACACAGCGATGGAAAGATAGAAAACGCGTAGCTGACGTTGAAGTGTATTTATGACTCCACGCTATTCCAAACACAAACGAGTATGACCAGTGGTGCTTTGTTAAGCGCGCACACCCTGGGAACTTAAACCTCTGCGTTGGATCTACGATGAAATAAAAACATGACCTGTAGCGCCATCTGGAGAGCTTTGAATTGCAATTGCTTTAAGGACTTAAACTGTCTACTGTTCAAATAGCACTCCTGCAGCTGCAAATATTACTTTCTAAGTTTTATTCACTGCACGAAGCAACGAACCTTCTCCTCTTTACGAAAATATTGCACAAAGGAATTAGGTTTAGCGGACAAATTTCAGGGAGTCTCACTGGAAATACACTGCTGGCCACCCAAAATGCAACACCAAGAAGGAAGCATCCGATTGGCCTGGAATTCGCAGCATGCGTCGCCCGCGAGAGGACATGCAAACGATTAGCATTGCAGGGCATATGCAAATCATGTGCGCCCGGCACGCCATCGAGAAGCACTATAAGAAGGGTGCACAGAAGGCGGGGTGTAAGTAGAGGAAGTGTGTTGTGCTGCCGGACCTGTACGTGGGAAGCTTCCTGATGCCTCGTTGCAGAATACGGCAGTTATTCCAGCACGTTTTGGAGTTCGAAAGAGGACGAATAGTGGCTTATCGCGACAGCGGTTTATCGTACCGAGACATCGGCGCCCGTGTGGGACGACATCCAGCCACAGTGAGGCGAGTATGGATTCGGTGAGTGCAGAAGCGACGGACGGACTGACGTGAGCGATTGCCGCAGCCGCGGCACACCACCGAACGAGAGGACCCTCATGTTGTGCGGCGGGCATTGACGGCTCGCACCGCCACATCACGAACGTTAGCGCAGGGATTAGGGTGTGTTGCGCAACCACCTGAGTCAGCACATAGCGTTAGACGTCGTCTGCAGGAGCGGGGACTTGTCGCACGGCGCCCATTGCTCCGATTACCATTGACGTTACACCACCTGCGAGTGCGGCGGTAGTGGGACGTTGAACACCGCACCTGGTCTACGGAATGGCACGACATTGTATTCTCCGACAAATCCCGCTTCTGCCTGACGTTTTGGAGCCTGTAGTCCTCCCTTACCTGCAGGATCTGCCAGCGGCCACGTTTCAACAGGACAATGCGCGCCCGCACGTGGCACGCGTTGTGCAACAATTCTTCACGGGCCACCAGGGACACTGCTGCCGTGGCCCGCCTGTTCTCCCGATATGTCGCCCATCGAACAAGTCTTGTCGCTGATCGGCAACCGAGTGGCCCGGGAAGCACCATCCGCGGCTGCGCCTGATGAACTGCGGCAACGTGTGGAAGCAGCCTGGACCGACATACCCCACGCCCACATCCAAAGCCTCTTTCGTTCGATGCTGCGGCGTGTAGCGGCCGTTATTGCCAGCCATGGGGACCACACGAACTATTGATGTCTGCGTGTTCGGCAAGTCGCACGGGCCTGTAAGCTCAATCGTTTCATCTTTGTATTTGTTTTAATGTGTCCAGTAAACCTGGCTTTGCTATCTTGTGTCCTTCTTGGTGTTGCATTTTGGATGGCCAGCAGTGTACATAAAAAAACAACAACAATATAACAGCAATTGGCTGCTCCGTGAAACTCAAGCGGTGCTGATTTTGGGTAGCACACCTTGAGAGTTGCGCTGGTTCGATTGTGGCCACAGAGAAATAAGAACGTGTCCTGGAGCGCCATCTGGGGAGTGCTTGTACCACAGCTGCTTTATGGTCGTCGGATGTGCGGACGTAGTACAGCACACCCAAGGATTCTAGCTCGAATGCGATATGCTTACGGAACGAACCTTTTCTTATTAATGAAAACATTATGTGGGGAAATTAATTTTAATCACCACTAGAAGCCTTAAGACGAACTCTGGAGAGTTTTATTAGAAACAAATCGGAAAAAATAATATCGATAATATAGGTTAAATTGTGACTCTGTGTGGGTGTGCGGCGCACACCTAGCAAACTTTTGCCCCTGAAAACTACGATTTGAAATGTTTTTCCTGCAGCGGATACACCTCCTGGTGGGAAATGTTTTGATTGTATTTCTAATTTTTCATAAAATATGGCTTGGCCACCAGGGGGCGTAAGCGTTAATTTCTGCTTCGTAGGTAATTGCAGCAAGAGCTTCTAAAAGCTTGACTGAAAAAATTCTTTCCTGGACCGATATCGCTCATGTCGATAAACATTTGAGAATATTTTCTTCTTAAAATAATGCATGGTTGCTCCGCCAGGTGGCGTAGATGTATATCTTATTTCTTTCAGTATCTCTGCTTTTAAGAGAAAGTTGAAAAGTTTGCGGAACAGATTTTTAACTATAAATGAAATTTTTCTTAATGATAATGATGCAGAATATGAAAATTTAAATACTAACGAGATATTTTATTACAAAACGTAATAAATTAAAATATGTGATGATTTAAAATAAATTCGCCAGTTATTGCTCACCTGGGTATCCTCAAAATAAGTAGGGCCGCGGTAGCCCGGTAGCAGCGTTCTAGCCTCGAATTCAACTGGATCACCAAGCATTCGCCAAGGTTCGGAAATCTCATTAAGCCGTTGGTGCTCTGTGCCGGGGTAAAGAGACTCCTCGTTATGAACAATTTTAATCCCCATCTCATGAGATTCGGCCCGGGCCATTTTGCCCTCAGTCTCTGTGTAGCACATGAAATCATTTTGGGTTTGGTTGGTCAAAAACCAACCAACCAACCAATCCCAAAATGAGGTTTACAGGCCCATATACTAAACAACAACAAAAATCGGTTTGCAGGCCCATATTTACTAAACACAAATCCATGTGCATTTTCTGTTCCTTGCTCTGCTCACACGCTCAATTTGGTAGTTTATGATGCCGCAAAAGCAAATTATCGGATAATTGACTTCTTTTCCGTCATTCAACGTCTGTTCACATACTTCTCTTGCTCAACCAAAAATGTTTCTCAGTTTACCCTGAAAGCAGTTGCAGACACTCGATGGGATAGTCGAGTTGAAGCAGTAAAACATTTACGATTCGGTTTATCGGAAGTTTGTGACAGCTTATCAGAAATTATCGATGGCGAAAAAAAGTGAGCTACCTGCCAAGCATGACGCCCAATGTTTGTTAGAAAAATTGGAATCTTTTACGTTTATATGTGCCATCGTTAAATGGCATGAAGTGTTATCGAGAATAAACGTTGTTTCCAAAATGATGCGAAATCGAAACACAGATTTATCATCTTGCATTGAACATTTAGACCTCCTTAAAAAAAGTCTCGCAAACTACCGAGATAAATTTGAACACATAATACACACTGCGTCTGACCTCATGTAATGTAGAGCCACACTTTCCTTCTCAATCGTTTCGCAGGAGAAAAAATAAAACAATGTTCGAATATGAACACGAAGATGAAACTATACCGAACCCTAAAGATAATTACCTCATAGATTTTTTTGTGTTATCATTGACGTGGCTCAATTGACGAACGATTTTATTTTCTTCAAAATCACAGTATAGTGTACAGTTTTTTGTACGATTTTGAGAAAATGTCGGAACTGAGTTAACAACTTTTGAAACATTGCATGGTTCTTGAAACAAAGCTATCCGACGAAACTGATCAAAACTGCCCGAAGGACATAAGAGCTGCGGGATTTACAGATGAACATAGTATCATTACGAGTGTTCTAAAAACCGAAACTTCACCAAAAGATGTCCTGCAGTACATTTATAAGAATACACTGACGGGAATTTTCCTAAACATTACAATAGCATTACGGTTTTTATTAACGCTCCCTGTGACAGTTGCTTCTGGAGAGAGAGAGATCCTTCTCGAAATTAAAACTGATCAAAAACTATTTGAGATCAACAATGCTACAACAAAGACTTACTGACTTAGCTCTGAAAAAGAGATGTTCGAGAAAATTGATTTGAAAAATGTTTAGGAAAATTTTTCTAGCTTGAAAGCTAGAAAGGTAAAATTCCTTTATCTTATCTGTGGATTATAAAATGACCTACTTTTGATGTAGAAAATAAATTTTATTGATTTAAGTTAGAAAGTGCAGTGACTGTAATCTTTTCTGAATCCTCTGAGCGTCCACGGACGAGTTAACTGGTCCTCTGTGAGCGTTCCTCAAAGTGGTAGAGACAAAATGTTTCGTCCTGCGGAAATGGTTTTAAAAGCCAGCTCACTGCTTAATGCTTTCAATAGTATGTCCACAAGAAGAAGAATTTTGTCTCTGTCGCTTTGGAGAACGCTCACTGAGGACGAGTTCTATTATTAGACTCTCGGATGGTTAAGGGCATGTTCCCCTCGTTTAAATTATTACGAATATGTAAGTACTCTAATGGGGAGCTTTCTAACCACAAGAATTGGTTGTGCTATGCTTATATGGCTTTTTTGAAGCTACAGCAGAAGCACTGCCATTGTTCATAAAACATAACATTTTTGGAAGCTTTGACAAAATATATATATACAGGGTGCATAAGAAAGTACCTTTAGCCTGGAATAACTTGCGAACTCAAAGAGGTACAGTTATGCAAGTGAGATAACGGTATAGTAAAGCGACTACGCCTAATCGGATGCAACCAATAGCAGCGCCCCTAGTGACGAAATGCGGAAGTTAGCCATTCCAAATCGAAAACGAAAAGAGGTAGAGCAAATTTCCAATTACAAAGTTCTACAGCATCATTTAATTAGTACAAAACGACATTTGTTTCACACAGATAAGATAAACTGTCGCCTGAATAACCTAAAATGTCCGAAATTTATGCGCAACCTTTTGTGTGAACGTTTGAAGACAACAGACATAGGTATGAGCAAATACACACAATTTATTGCATAAATGCTTACTTATGTCAATACAGTTTGATGACGTCAGACAAAACAAAAACAAAAAATGCAAACTGGCACACAATGATAAAAAGTTAATGTCGAGTATGATCGAAGATTTCGCCATTACCCACGACACACATTTGTATTCGTGAAAGTAACTCTGCATGCACATTCCTCAGCATGGAAGGTGTCACACTATTGCAAGCATCTGTAACACGACGACGTAGATCCAGCAGACTTGTAGGCGCTGTTGCATACACCTGATTTTTACGTAACCCCAGAAATCCAAGCTCGCCATTCTCACACAGCTTGCGTAGACCTAAACTTCTGATTAGGGTACATCCTGCTACTGGTTTTTATATCGTAGTTACGGTACAACGTCACAAACTGAATTTGCATACGGCTACATTTGCGAAATGTGAATATGCAAATTCAAATCGTCGCATATCGATTTCGAACATTTTAGGGTATTCAGGCGACAATTTATCTTATCCGTGTAAAACAAGTGCCGTTTTGTACTAATTAATTGATGCTCTATAACTTTGTGATTGAAAGTTTTGCTTTATCTCTTTTCGTTTTCGATTTACAATGGCTAACTTCCGCATTTCGCCACGAGGGGAGCTGCTATCTGTTGCATTCGATCGCGCGTAGTCGCTTTACTATACCGTTATCTCACTTGCATAACTATACCTCTATCCGTTCGCAAGTTATTCCAGGCGAAAGGGACTTTCCAATGCACCCTGTAGTTATGCAAGCGAGATAACGGTATAGTAAAGCAACTACGCGCGATCGAATGCAACCGATAGCAGCTCTCCTAGTGGCGAAATGCGGAAGGTAATGGCGAACTCTTCGAACGTATTCGACATTAATTTTTTATTATTGTGCGCCAGTTTGCCTTTTTTGTTTTTGTTTTGTCTGACGTCATCAATTTGTATTGACATAAGTACGCATTTATGCAATAAATTGTGTGTATTTGCTCATACCTATGTCTGTTGTCTTCAAACGTTCACACAGAAGGTTGCGCATCGATTTCGGACATTTTAGGGTATTCAAGCGACAATTTATCTTATCCGTGTGAAACAAATGTCGTTTTGTACTAATTAATTGATGCTGTACAACTTTGTAATTGGAAATTTGCTCTATCTCTCTTCATTTTCGATTTACAATGGCTAACTTCCGTAGTTCGCCACTAGGGGCGCTGCTATAGGTTGCATTCGATCGGGCATAGTCGCTTTACTATACCGTTATCTCACTTGCATAACTTTGTCTTCAAAGATAAAGCATCCTCTTGGGACACACTATAGAGGTGCCCCAGTGAGGATCTCTGAAGTCCCCGTAGCCCTCTCCCCCAAAAGCGAGGGGGTCACAGAGATTAATACTCAGAAACACCAAAGAACTCTGCCCGCCATTCAACACATGTTACGGCTTCTAGAGTCAGAACTCTGAGAAATAAACATTTATTCAACCTTTCACCGAACTTTCTTTCTCTTTTACTGAACACAAACGATCTTACACACACCATACAGCATTTATTCCCCTTCTTTTCCTCATTCCAGCAGATCGAAAGCAGGCAGGCATCTCCCGGTTGGCAACCTGGAATGAAAGCAGCTCCGAAGTGGATTAGAGGTAGATTCGGAAAGCAAAAAACCAAAAAAAAAAAAAAAAAACCTGAGAAAAGGACGCTCCCTCCTCAGGAAGCCCTGAGGTCAAGACCTCAAGGCATCTCTGAACTACTACACCATATTCTCTAATTGAACCAAAGTGACATTTAACCAAAGTGACATTCAAGAATTTCAACACTTAGTACGTATCTAAATTAAAAAAATTAACAACATTTAAGCACTCACTTTTAAACACTATACTAAAATTAGAAAAACAATTATGTTATTTCTACAACTTAAGAACCATGACTATCCTAAATCCTGTACACATATTTCAGGACGTTCAACAGTATTATTTAACTACAAATGTAAAATTTTTTTTTACACAGGAAGAGACAAGATTAATCTCCGAAATTTTACAGCGAACTTACACATTTCACTAACGTACTACTAATTTTCAAGAAACTATTAAAATATTTCAAATTTTAACAAACGAATTATATTAACTCTAACTAGAGGCTGAAAACAAATCAACCTTTACATTTTGGCCCATTCTCCTGAGGTCTGACACTGACCTGTACGTGGTGGAGAAGCCACAATTTATTTTAATTCCAGATGATGTATGGAGCTTGCGGAGAACCTCCAATTATTCTCCTCCATGACATCCATCGTCGAATGAACTGTGATTCGGATAATCGGACGTGATCAGTCACCATCCGATTTCTGATCATCCTCTTAATGGGCCAAATGACTTGCTGAGTGTTACCATTTAATTTTTCACTATGTATAACTTTGTTTTGTTCTTGCCAAATCTGATAACTTGTTTCAACTACAATGATTAGATACACAATATTTTTCTCGGAGGGGATTGGATGCAGTTTAATTATCTGAGAAGCACTCGGGGAAGCGAAGCCGGCCCACGACGATACTCCCGCCCAAACACGTTTGGCGAAACGACAGTTCACAAAAAGGTGAAGTCTATCTTCTACAAAACCGCAATTCCAGTAGTGAAAATTTGAACGTCCTAGCCCAACGGCAGGTTCTCTGTCGGGTCGGAAGCACGTCGTGTGCCAGCTTGAAGACAAAGTCCCTTCTTGTAGAGTACAAGAAGCGACCTGCCACGTTTTCCCAAGCTTTCTCATTACAAAATGTCGGTGGAACATGAAACTTATGAATCTGAATATTACTTGGAGGAATCATGAAAAAATATAAATCTTTAACACTTTTAGCCTTTTCAAAGTTATTGCAATGTAAGAAACCAAGTTCTTCCCTGTAAAATACAGGGACGGGGACCATGCCACTGAGGTTCATTTGTCACATATTTCTTTGAGTCCAGACCCGTTAAAAACTTAAAGAAGTTATAGTTCACATAACTGTACCTCTCTCCGTTCGCAAGTTATTCCAGGCTAAAAGGACTTTCCTATGCAGCCTGTACGTATATATACACTCTATATTGACCAAAGTCACCGGACACCTGGAAGAGAAACACAACATAGCATTTATTGACATACATTAGTACGGTGTCGGTCCACCTTTGGCCTTAATGCATGCACTGACCCTTCCAGACATGCTTTCGACAAGATTTTGGAACACAGCGATAGGTATGCGCTTCCATTCAGTACATAATGCTGCCGCTAACTGTTGCTTAGTAGTAGGCCTTGGTTTCAAATTTCTTATGCGGCGCTGTAATTCATCCCACAGGTGATCTATGGGATTAAGATCAGGGCTCTGTGCTGGCCAGTCTACACACAATACGGAATTATCGTCAAACCACACCGTAAAGGTTCTTGCTTTATGGCTCGGCGCATTCTCTTGCTGGTACCAACAAGGCTTGGTTCCATAGTATTGCTACAGAGTTTGTACGGCATAATTGTCCAGAATATCGAGCTAGACGTGCTGGTTAACAGGTTTGTCCACGATAGCCAATGGGTGGGGACTATACTACTAAAAACACCCCCACACGAGTACCCTGCCAGCTCCAAACTTGGTCGTAGGAACAGTACACTATGGTAAATAGCATTCCCTCGGCTGCCGCCATACCCACACACGGTCATCAGACTGATGGATCGTGTATCTGGATTCATCAGTCCATAGGACCCATTTCCATTGATTTACGGTCCACGATAAATGTTCTTTGCACCATGCTAAGCGACGATTAGCATTCCGAGTGGAGATGCAAGGCTTATGAGCAACCGCACGACCGCGGTAACCCATGGAATAAAGTTCACTGCGAATGGTACGCGTACATACCAATGTTCCAGCATTTTTACTCACCTGTAAACTGAGGTCTTGTGCCGTACTCTGTCGATTAGCTGTGACGACTCTCCTGAGGCTTTGACGTCCTCTATCACTGATTTTCTTTGATCTGGCGGTATGTTTTGCTGCTTCAGGCACGCTATGCGTCTTCCACTTATTCAGTACATCCAAAACAGTTGACTTGGATTCGTTTAAACGCCTCTTGGTTTCTCTTATGGACAACCCACTAATATAACACCCAAAGATCTTTCTTTTCTCAAAGGCAGTTCGCTCCCGCCGCGGCATTTTTGCTCAACCTCACAGGGTGATATGATCGCGGTCAGGTGCAGTCTTGTTTTTCATACCGTTTGCAGCTGTACCGCACATCTTAACAACGCAGTGGATCCGTTCATTTGCTTTTGAAGGGGTGTCCGGTGACGTTTGACATTATAGTGTATGTATATATAAAAGGAAACCCTAGTGGCCAGAAACCTCCTCATTCATTCGCATCTTCATTTCTGAAAAATTATAAATGGGGCGGTAAATTGTTTTCTGCACCAGCGCAGCAAGTAGTCTAGCTCCGGCTCTGATCAGAGCAACCCAAAGACTTCGGAGAAGCTGAAAACAACTATTGAGCGTGAAATCTTGCCCATTCCAACAGATGTTCTCCACAAGGTAGTGTCCAATTTTGGGATCAGATTGCGCAAGATCGTCAAGACTGAGAGCAAACATATTGAAAATGTAGTACAAACGGTAGAAGATGTACACTATCTACTAACAAGTAATTGGACACCCGTGCAATCGGGACGCCCCGGTGTCGCAGTGGTCTAAGCGATGGCCTCTGATCATTCGTCGGAACGGGGTCCGGGTTACAATCCCGGTGAGGCATGGATGTTGTGTTTGTCTTACGGCGCTGGCTCTCTCCCTTCCCTGGAACCAGTGACCCTAACCATTGAGTTGCTCACGGTGGTCGTTAAACCTAAAAAAAATAATTATAAAACCCCTGCAATCGACGATATCTGCGGTCCTGATACACTTCACGGCCTCCGCCGTTAAATATCATGTGGGAAACAACAACGCAACCAGTCGCATGCAAGATGCCACGCATTTCGAAGCTCTCTGATTTCGCGAAAGGTGTAATCGTCTGGCATTACAGAAATGGCCGATCCATACGTGACATATTCAGCGAGTTGAAATACCGAAAATCGACCTGGCCTACGTGATTGGCAAGTGGAAGATGAGAGGTGACTGTCGGAATGTGCCCTGACCCGGCAGACCCACAAAACTGGGAGTTAGAGACCGAAGGGTGCTGGCCAGAGAAATTCGGAAGAACCGCACCAAATCGATGAACCACATCCGCGAGGAGTTTCAACATGCATCCGGGAGTGTTCTTTCGATGAATACCATCCGGAAGGAAGCCCATCTGCTCGGTTATCATGGACGTGCTGCCGCCCACAAACCTTTCATCACCATCCCAACAGCGCTGCTCGGCTAACATGGTGCAAAGAACGTCGACAGTGGACCGTTGAACGGTGGAAACAGGTTGTCTGGGGCGACGAATCATGGTTCATCCTCTACCGTTCGGATGGCAGGGTCTGGGTTTGGAGTCTGCCTGAAGAACGCATCCTGCTGGAATGTATTGTGCCAACTGTACAGTTCGGTGGCCGTGAAATTTATGCTATGGGGGTGTTTCTCCTGGTATAACACGGGACCCTTGTTCGCAATTTCTGGTAGACTCAGCGCCGAGAACTACTGCACCATTTTGGATGACCATGCGCTTCCTACTTTGTGGCAGTTTTACGGAGTGGACCTATGTTTTTTTCAGGATGACAATGCCACCTGTCATGTTGCGCGAGGTCCACCATGGCTTGGTATGGTGACAATGGGGTTAATCGAATGGAGTGGCCTGCGCAGAGCCCGGACCTTATCCCCATCGAGCACCTCTGGGACGATTTGGAGCGTCGACTTAACCGTCCGAAATCGGTGAAAGAACCGTCCTGTCTTTTCCAAGCCGAGTGGAAGAAAATACCGCTAGCCGTCGTACAACGCCTGATAGAGAGTATGCCCCGGAAGGTCGCAGCTGTAATCGCCGCTCGTGGAGACTCCACCAAGTATTGAAGATGAATAAACTTCGTTTTCCTTTGCTATCACAGGTGTCCAATTATTTGTTGGTAGATAGTGTAGATTTTAATACACTTTGGATGAGATTGCATGCCTTTCCGTTCAGGAATAATAACAGCATTAAACTTAGTAGGTATGTTTTGGGCCACTATGTATGAGGTATGGCTATTAAACGAGGTAAATGCTGTAACTTTAGCTAAGTGTGAAATTTATATTTTTAGCTCCTATCCTTGAATGTACTTTCCGCTCGCATGAACAGATCGTTGCATTCTGATCCTTCACTGGGCAAAACAGTTCTGTGTGTCACGCGGTAGAATGCCTTTGAGAAGCATGAGCCACTCAATACGGGTCCCTTTGAGTAGAAATTTGACTTTAGAGGGAAGAAAAACGTTGCATTGTGTCAAATCTGGAGAGTAGGTAGAATGTTAAGGCATTGGGATGAGTTTCTTGGTAAAAAAATTCTTTACAGAAAGCGCTGGTTAAGCTGGCGCGTTGTGCTGATGAAATATGAAGCTATTTCACCAACACTTCTTTTAAATCGCTCTCTCCAAATCACATGATCGTTTTTGTAATAATAACGGTTCACTGTTTTTCAGTCGGGAATCCACTCTGCCATAATTACATAGGATGTTTACACATTTTTAGAACGTTTTTGAGAAGAAATTACAGAAAATAAAAGAAGTTAAAATAATTGAAACTGGCAGCAGCGTGTTAGATGAACACGAAAAACATCTACTGCAGTTAAATATCGTCTGCTAAGAAAATGGCGCATGTAAACAAGTTGTGAATAGAAGGTTATGTTTCTGCTCTTTACGAAGAGAAATATTCTGCAATTAAAAAAGGCTGTTGAAATCATGGAATCAGCATTTCTAAATGTAAAACAAGCAATATTATTAATAATATTCGGTTGTCGGAAAAGTCATGACGTATTTTGGCACCCGATGGCGATTGGGCGGTTTTGGAAGTACTAGAGGGATGCGCAGTTCTGTTATCGCTATGGCATTCGAGAGATGCTAGCTCTAGCTGCAGTCTAAAAGGATAGTGTAAGGTTTGGTTGATTTGCGGAGATTTGACATCAAGTTGAAAATGGAAGACCAAACTGCGCATTTCCGCTATATTTTACTGTTAAAATATAGGGGAAAGGCACAGTTGGTCTTCCATATTTTACTTTTTTAAAGGGAAGAACTTTACGGTGGTTCACAAAATTCCGTGCTGGTGAGTTTGACCTCAATGTTGCTTCTCGGTCCGGGAGGCCAACCGAGGTTGATGGCGACAAAATCAAAGCATTGATCGAGTCAAACCCAAGTTACACGAAACGAGAGATTGCAGACACATTGCAGATCCATCATTCAAGCGTTCACGACCACTTGAAGAAGCTGGGATACGTAAGCAAGCTTGATGTGTGGGTTCCTCATAAACTCAAAGAAGCTCAATTGACGGCGCGTATAAACATCTGCAATATGATCATTAAACGTGAGGAAAACGATCATTTTTTGAAACGACTGATATCTGGTGACGAAACAACGTGGATTGTGTACAACAATGTGCTGCGTAAACGGTCTTGGTCCCGACGTGCTGCTTCGCCTCAAACGACATGCAAAGCAAACATTCATCAGCGGAAGGTTCTGGTCTCAGTGTGGTGGGATTTTAAAGGTGTCGTGTTTTTCGAGCTCCTACCACAGAACCAAAGAATCAATTCGAACGTGTACTGTCAGCAATTGGACAGTTTGAACGAATCCATCATCCAGAAACGTCCAGAGCTCGTTCATCGTAAAGGTGTTGTGTTTCATCACGACAACGCGAGACCACACACAAGTTTGATCACCCGCCAAAAATTATTGGAGCTTGGATGGGATGTGTTGCCACACCCAGCATACTCTCCTGACCTTGTGCCGTCAGACTTCCACTTGTTTCACTCTCTTCAACAGTCCTTACGTCGTATAACGTTCAATTCAGATGAGGCTGTAAATCAGCACCTTTAACAGTTTTTCGCCTCGAAAGGCAGGTCCTTCTATGAACGAGACATTCTGCAGCTCACTGAAAGATGGCAAAATGTCATCGAACAAAACGGGCATTATATCATTGATTGATCTTTGTTCTTTCTATCAATAAATTACCTTTGCAAAACATGGCTAAAATACGTCATGACGTTTCCGACAACCCAATAGAAGGAAAAATCCTCAAACTCTGCTTTTAACAGGGAAGAGAAAACTAAAGAAATGTACAAAGAAGGAACGTACTTTTACGACTATTTCAAAATTAAGGTCTCTAATATTAAAAGAAAATCCACCGAATCAATGAGCAATCGCGAAGTCATTAAAAATCTCCGTATCCACTGTAAATAAGGTAATAAACGAAGATTTGAATTCGAAAAAACAAAAGAAAAACATAATATACCGCCTTTTGCCTAGGCACGTGGCTGAGCGCAGAACACGGTGTAGACGTCTTAATGAAAAAACACATAGCCGGAGACAGATGGAAATTTATTATGACTACTGATGAAGCATGGACCTACCTAAATGGCTGTAACAAGAAAGCATGTGTACGGAGGCATAACCAGCATTAAATACCTACCATGTGTGATTGAAGAATTATTTCTTCGTAGAAATTCGTTTCTCAGATATATGATAAATGAAAAATGTCGGTTTACAATTGTAAAAGAACAGTAAAAGACTTACAAACTTGGTTCCAAAAATCCAAAGAAAGTTTCAGTAAAGGATTCATGATTACTGCCAGTTTCTCGTACAATGGGAAATTAAAGTTATGAAAAGTTGAAAAGAATGTTGAAATCAATTCTATGTATTACCAAAATAATGTTGTAACTCCTATATTTAAAGAGGAATTGTCGTTCTTTTATTCATAGAGCCTTCAAAGAGTAGAACTCCATCAGGATAAGGCTACCAGTCATACATCCAAATCTACCGCTCTATTTCTTGAAGAAATGAAAAAAAAAAAAGAGACGCGTGTAAATTCTATACCTTTTGCTCATATTTCCTTAAAGTTCCCGGATGTGCCACCAATTGACTATTGTGCCTTAGGACTTCTGAAAAGAACGCTTAGATCTAAAAACAATGATTGGACTATGGAAAGCAGTGGAAGAGGAGTGGAATAAAATACCACTACTAATATTAAGAACTGCCCTGTTATCTTGGAAATCTAGATATAGGTTCATAGTCCAGAGAAACGGTTATCAGATAGAACATTTAAGAAAGAAATAATTTTATTTTAGATATTAATGATATTGCTGGAAAATCGTTCTGAAGTGTGTGAGCATCCTCTGTACAACTTTAATGTCAAAGAAAACAATAAATATTTCCTTGAACTTGCTGTGACGCGCTTTCTTCATTCTTGTTGACGTTAGCATTCTACAATGGATCGACTGATTTTACGTTTGAGGGTCGTATTGGAAAATCTATGTTTCATAATAAGTTATAACACTTTCTAAAAGGGTGGGATTCGCCTAAATTTCCACAATAATGTCAGCACACATTCGCTTCGGGTTTTATTTTTATTGAGGTGGTGAGAAGTTTCGAAACAATCTTGGCACAAACCTTTGTCGTTTTCAGGTTTTCATGTAAAATTCACCTAAACAGTCTTTTTTTTTTTTTTTTTTTTTATCGAAGTTTACGATTTTTGTTATCATTCTAATACTTAGTTGTCGATCATTTCGAACAGTAGTGAAGATTTTGCCTATATTGTCTTCTGTTTCTAAAGTTCTTGGACGTCTGCCGTCTTTAAAGTATACTCTCGGGTTTCACTGAACCTCTTATGCAACGCAGAAATGCCGCCCCGGTGGCGCAGTGGTCTAAGGCGTTGGCCTCTGATCATTCGTCCGTAAGGGGTCCGGGTTCGAATCCCGGTCAGGCATGGATGTTGTGTTTGTCTTACGGTACTGGCTCTCTCCCTTCCCTGGAACCAGTGGCCCTAAATTAGGGACGGGTGACTGCTTATAGCCCATTTGAGTTGCTCACGGTGGTCGTTAAACCTCCAATAAAAAAAAAAAAAAAAACGCAGAAACAGGCGCATGTGACATGCATTTTCCTCTACATGCCTCGCGTGAAATATGAAATCATTCGCTAGGTGTTTCCTTTAATCTCATGAGCAAATTCACGTTTATCCGTTTTCAGTTCTTGAATTTAGCATTTTGCCGCCTCACGACAAGAGACGCGTCTCCTTTTATTGACACGTGTCATGGGGCTGGGAGTGAGGCGAACTTTGTATTTTCAGTTATGGCTTCGTTTAAGGTCAATGGCATCCCATTCATTTTCGACTTGCAGCGCGCGTTTTATTCTCCACAAGCACAGTCTCGTTATTTCAGAGCCGTACCTAGTGTGCATATTTTAAGAAAGAGAACGTTAGTCTTTCACTTTTACTTGCGTATGAAAAACTATTGAGTTGGTGTGAAAGAAATGCCCGGCGTGAACGAGTAGTGGAAACAGGCCCCCACTACAGAGGAATGGAACCACCCACAGGTGTTGCGGGTATTACGTCACAGAGTAACTACAAATATCTAGCACGTGTGTTAAGAACAAGGTTCAGGCGGGGTTGTAACGTATACTCTCGATTCACTTTCCTTTTGATTTTTACTATCACTGGTTATTTTATTTTACCATGTAAATTATCTTCTTACTGAACGAGATGTTATTTCTCCCGCTGAATGAGATCTGGCAATGAGTGTAAGTCATGACGTGGTGGTAGCCAGTATAAATAGGCGCGTTCAACGATACCTGAGGAGAGCTGTTGTTTATCTGTCAGAGAGCGGTTGTTTATGTGCGTGAGAGCTTTGTTTCGTGTGTAAAGAGATCTTGGTTTATGTGAGAGATAGATATCGAGTAGTTGTGTGACCGATGAAGTGAGTGTGGATAAATAATAGAAGTTTACCAAATAAAAGATTGTCTTAGTAAGTACGTTTTTCTCAGTTCATAGTACTGTCAGACCTCTGTCTGGCTGTTAGGTTTATTTCATTAGTTGTTATTATTAACAACTAGCATTAAGACTTTATTCATCTTAATTACTACTACAACATTACTAGCAGTTAAAAGCTTGTTCATTATTATTACTACACTACTAGCAGGAAAGTTTATTCATTATATTAGTAGAAGCTGAATTCATTATAATTTAGAAGAAGCTTAGAAAAAGCTGAATTCATTATAATGTTTGTCTGGACGTAACGTTGCTTGCAAAGGAAACATACAGACGCCGGATTTGAGATTCATTTTCCTGTATGAATTTAAACTTGACCATTCTGTAGGATTTGCCTCTCGAAACGTTAAGAAAGCATTTGGAAGGAATAGAGCCAACGAACGAACCATTCGGCGATGGTTGAAGTTTCGAAGCGAAGAAACGGACCTGCAAATCGAAGCACGTGGTTACCGACCTGTTACTGTTTCTGACGATGTTTTATTACGTGTGGTTGAAGTGGAACCCCCGAAACACGTGTCCTAAGATAGCAGCAGAGGTAGGTGTCCATAACACGACATGCAGCTGTTCGGCGTCTGGCTGCGCTGGGTAAGGTCAAAAAGCTGGACATGTGGCTGCCGCATGAGTTGACAACTGTCAACAAGACTAGGCGTTTGGAAGTCTGCACGTCGCTGCTTGCCAGGAATAAACAGGCACCTCTACTGCATCGAATTGTCACCTGCAACGACGAGAAGTGGGTCCTTTATGATAATCGGAAACAAGCTGCACAATGGTTAAGCAAGGCAGAGCCTGCTGGACGGCGTCCTAAGCCACCCTACACACCAAGAAGATGACGCGCCTTGTCTGGTGGTCCACAGCCGGCATAATTCATCGGAGGTTCTTGGGAAAGAGGCCAATTTATCACTGCAGAACGTTATTGTGCTGAATTACACCAGATGCACCGGAAATTGCTGCAAAAACAACCGGCTTTGGTCAACAGATATGGTGTTCTTCTGCTCCAGGACTACACTCGCCCTCATGTCGCACAACGAACGATGCTGGCACTAAGTGCTTTGGGCTATGCAGCACTGCCTCATCCTGCCTATTACCCGGACTTGTCTCCAACAGACTATCATCTGTTTCGTCGCCTGAATCACTTCATATCCAGAAAACAGTTCACGACAGACTTCGAAGTTCAACGTGCTGTTGATGACTTCTTCGGGTCCCAGCCACAAGACCCTTTTCGTTCCTGGATCACAGCCTTGCCGGACAGATGGCAACTATGTGTCGATGCCGAGGAGGATTATTTTGCGTAGGTAAGTTGTCCTACTTTTCGGTACTCGCCGTCTACGTGTGGTGGTCCTTTGCCGGATATTTCATTCGCACCAACCCAATATATGGTGACTTGTAGAACTCGTGCACGTGTACTAAATGAAGAGGACTAAAATATCATAAGCTATATTTTTGTAACGGAAGTAGTATTCATAAATAAGTCTTCATTCATAACATTTGCTTGAATTAAGCGTCAGCAGCGTGAGGATCAAACAGTGGTTATCACAATGTATGTTAATAATCTGAGGTGCAGGTACTGCCATTTTATACTACTCATTTGTTTAATTAAAAAGAAATTATACACCGATAAGCAAAATAACAGTAAAATAATCTATATTAACTCTACCTCATGTTAAACTGTGGATGAGAATAATCTGAAGATTCACGAACAGTTGTTGTCAAGATAGCGTCTACCTTATGCACGAAAAAATACTTTTATTTCACGTCCTTCAGGTTTAGCAAGCAAAATACCTGTAAACTCTTTGAGTGAACCGTTGCGTTGGTTGTTTGTTATGTAAAGGTGCGTGGCGTTATATTCATGATGCGTCTTTTAGTAAGTGGTTCGGAAAAGGAACACATAAGAAAATCCCATTCTATTCGCTATTCTATTCGCAACCCACTGCTGGTTCTATACGCTACGGATTTTCTAAATATATCCCTGCAAAAATTCACTATAGAATGCTTTTTTTGAAATTACATGAAATCGGGAAGTACTAGCACTGCGGGAAGTGCGAATGTCGTAGGGAAACACCGTGACTAGAAAATCAACCGAAAAATTGTCATGGCGGTGAAAACACCATTACAATTTTTAGGTTGATGCGTGTCAATAAAAGAAAAACGTTGAAAGAGCGATGATTTTGTATATTTACATTGTCTTCACGTATTTTGAAATGCTTCACCATTTCTCTCACCCTTTGGATTAATTAGCTATAATTAAATAGCTTGTGCCGTTAAGCCCCCCCAAATGGAGACGTCTCAGTTGCTGAGCCCAAACCTACAGATTTGTGAAGTCAGATGCTGACAGATAAACACACATAGCGCAGTGGATTGTTGGCACCGTAGCGTAAGGCAAACGCACTCTGCTAGGTATCGAGAGATCTGGGATTCGATTACAGCGGTGTCGAAATACAATTTTTTTGGTTGCTGTGTGTTAATTAAAGAAAAACGTGGAAAGAGCAATGCCTTTTTCTATTTGCATTGTTTGATTTTAAGCTGTTTGAAAGGAGAGACGTAAATGATCACTAGTGTAACCTGGAACTTTGTCGTACTGCAAGCACACTGCTAGCGGAATGTGTCCTAATCTAGTGAACAGAAAAATATTCCAGAAAGTAGTTTTGATCAGGTGTGGATTCAGAGGAGAACTTTAGGCGATCCAAACAGACATTTGTTTTTACATGCAGAACCACACACGACATATGTTGGTCGGTTGTTAGCAACTGACTGGAAGCTAATTACATCGTGAGCAAAATATTCCGAGCCGAAGTCCTATGGAACAGGGAGTAGACTTTTTATAACTAGGAGTCTCTGCCCCAAGACCACTGGCTAAATGCGGCATCAGAAGCATGACGGGTATTCACCGATATTAAGGCAAAATCTGGGAGACCTACTGCCAGAAGTCATGAGATTATTTAACCATTTGTCCATCTGAAGCCACAAAATAATATTGGGCCTGTTCAGCAAGTAAACAGTATTGCGTCCTCCGCTATTGAAAGATCATCCCTATTTTGAGAAAAGTTCGATGTACACTGTGTTGTGATACATTATTCCCATCACCAGTATTCAAATTACCGGTGAGTTGAGCCACAGTATCCCTTCTATTGGCTCGTACCATACGGGATAGCCTTCCCTCACCTCTAGCATCGATGAGCCGCGGTCGGCTAACACCTTGCCTTCGGTTCGTGGTTTCCCAACTCGGACCACTTTTCGAAGGTACCCAACTCAAGCTGATGTGAGCACCCTACAAGCCTTGCCGACTCAGAAATGCTGTGGCACTTTCATCTGGCCATTACAATTTGGCCTTTGTCCAACTCGCTGCCTTTCCCTTCTGAAGAACAAGAATAACGCTGATTAACAGAGCTCAGTATGAGGTGTTATTTGTGCATCTGAAGCCACAAAACAATATTGGGCCTGTTCAGAAAGTAAACAGTATTGCGCCCTCCGCTATTGAAAGATCATCCCTATTTTGAGAAAAGTTCGATGTACACTGTGTTGTGATACATTATTCCCATCACCAGTATTCAAATTACCGGTGAGTTGAGCCACAGTATCCCTTCTATTGGCTCGTACCATACGGGATAGCCTTCCCTCACCTCTAGCATCGATGAGCCGCGGTCGGCTCACACCTTGCCTTCGGTTCGTGGTTTCCCAACTCGGACCACTTTTCGAAGGTACCCAACTCAAGCTGATGTGAGCACCCTACAAGCCTTGCCGTCTCGGAAATGCTGTGGCACTTTCATCTGGCCATTACAATTTGGTCTTTGTCCAACTCGCTGCCTTTCCCTTCTGAAGAACAAGAATAACGCTGATTAACAGAGCTCAGTATGAGGTGTTCTTTGTGCATCTGAAGCCACAAAACAATATTGGGCCTGTTCAGCAAGTAAACAGTATTGCGCCCTCCGCTATTGAAAGATCATCCCTATTTTGAGAAAAGTTCGATGTACACTGTGTTGTGATACATTATTCCCATCACCAGTATTCAAATTACCGGTGAGTTGAGCCACAGTATCCCTTCTATTGGCTCGTACCATACGGGATAGCCTTCCCTCACCTCTAGCATCGATGAGCCGCGGTCGGCTCACACCTTGCCTTCGGTTCGTGGTTTCCCAACTCGGACCACTTTTCGAAGGTACCCAACTCAAGCTGATGTGAGCACCCTACAAGCCTTGCCGACTCGGAAATGCTGTGGAACTTTCATCTGGCCATTACAATTTGGTCTTTGTCCAACTCGCTGCCTTTCCCTTCTGAAGAACAAGAATAACGCTGATTAACAGAGCTCAGTATGAGGTGTTATTTGTGCGGTTTCATGACCCTCATACGCTCCGTCGTTTACATGCAAATGCTTCAATTCACATAAAGACGAAGGGTCTTTTTGGCTCTTCCATGAATATGTGCTCCAATGCAAAATCATAGAGGTTTAATCAAGCAAACTTTTGTCTTGCCCATTTTTTGTGGACTTTCCATTAGTGACTTCTACTCTAATTTAACTTCTTGCTCGATTTCCTGTATTCTTATGTAAATTTGGTTTCTTCTTGTTAAAGATTTTCTAAACTTAACGCCACATTTTCCTTTTCGACGCATTTGACATTGGGAAAAATTTGACATTCGGTAAAAAGGCGTTCAAAAAATCAAGAGATAAGAACTTCAGAACGCAATGTTCTGACAGCACAGCTCCGAGCAATGTTAATGTAACTACTGAAGGTCATTGTTTCAAGCAGTGATGGATGCTTCGATTATTTAGAGTGCCTTCTGTATGGCGCGATTCTTAATTGATTCTTGATTAACATTATAAACCAGTTCACGAGCGAGCAAAAAGTTTCAAGTTTGTGACGAGCGGAGAGGATATTTATAATTGGATGATTGAGTGACGACAGTTTGTGCTGATACTTCTATTCCTGGAGTGCGGAACGACTACCAATAAACAAGTTAAATTCAGTAAGTTGATTTCTCTATTCTGTTGAGGTCGCTTATCTTGAAGTGGACAAAATCTTAATTAAGCAGGATAAATTCTATGCATATATGCATATCGCTAAACTGTTCTGTGGGATTCAGAGGTTAGTTCCACAAAGAAATACAAACCACCAGATAAATTTTTAACTTATTATTTACTCATTGTTGCAGTATCAAGCTTCTCTACTTACAGCGATCTTGACACACAACTCTGGCTTCACTGACATCCATCACATGACGTACACAAGACCTTCTATACTTCATACTCATAATCTTTTTCTCATGCAGACACTCCTGAATTTGATCCTCCCATGGCTTCCTTGGTGTTTCCCTACCTTTCTTCTGCCACTTGGGCTGAAAGCATTTTTTTAGTAAGCATCTCAACATTTTGCTGCACATTACACAACTACAACACATCTTCATTAATCACACGATCAGAATGTGTCTTGCCACAACCCCCGTAATTAACGCATTTCTCCAGCACACAAACGACCCTTATGTCTCTTCGAAAGTTCCCAGTTTTCACTGCCATACATCATAGTAGGAACAATTACACTTTCATACACAGCCATTCGGGGCTTTCTTGAAAACCCATCAGTCCCGTGAAAACTTCTCAAAGCAGCTATGACTTTCCATGAAGAATTTACTAGCCTACTAGTTTCGCCACCTGCCTTAATTTGTTCTCTCTGTCAAACATGCTTCCCAAATACGCAAACTCATTCACCTGGTCAAGCATTGTGCCATTTAGATTTATCTTGCATTTATGACTAACAGTTCCTCGCTCAAAAACTATAACTTTGGTTTTTCTCTTATTATATGCTTATGAAAAGTTCTATGCTTTATTAAAATATTTAGCGACAACTAGCGTTGAAGCTATCGGGGTTCAAGGAAGGTTAATTCCACAGTGAAGTTAAACCTAATGAGCTCTAACCCTCTAAGTTTGCAGTAAACCTAACTCAACGTACCAGGTTCCAGTTGAACGGATATTGTACTGGGTGGATAGAATGTCTTGTTACCCTCTATGTTTATTACAGTGGAACTAATTAAATGTGTTCTCTGCTTTCAGATGGCTGACACAAGCAACTATAATGTGGAAGAACGGTTAGTAGCAAGTGTATGGACACATGAACGTCCACAGACTGGTAAAACAATACTAGGGACGTGCAACGTGACTTTGCTGCAAGATTTAACAAAGAAGTTCCACCGAAGCATACATTATTAAGATGGGAACATAAGCTGTTCACAACTGGATCAATACTGGATAAGAAGAGGACTAGAAGACCACAATCCAGGCAAGAAAAATGTCTTCAGTGCTGAGATCTCCCAAAAATTCTCTGAGGAAACGATCGGCGGCACTCTGAATCCCAAACACCACCATGGTGACACACATGAAAAAAGATCTGCAATTGAAGTCCTTTCGTCCTGTGTTTATCAACGAGCTTACCGATGCTGATTTATAGAAACAGAGTGCCTTATGTGCCAGACTGTTGGAGACGCTTGTGACGCCCCCTCAACGGGGGGCGGTGTTTTTCAGTGATGAATGTGAAATCTACCGAAGTAGCCATGCTAGGAATGTTTATTTCTGAAGCAAAGAAAGCCCACATTATTATGAGGAGTTGGAGCACAATCCACCACATGTGATGATTTGGGCTGCACTGTCCAATAAGCACTTAATAGGCCCCTACTTTTTCGACGGCTCGGTTGATCAGCATTTCTATTTCGCCATGCTGAGGGACTGGTTTGTTCTTGATCTGAAAAGACGTGGTCTTCTAGCAGAAAGCTGCTTCCAACAAGACGGCGCTCCAGCTTATTTTACTATTCGTGTTCGAGAATATTTGGATGAAGTGTTTCCTGATAGGTAGATTGGGAAAGGACATGCTCACCTGCATGCGCCTCTCCAGTGGCCTCCACGGAGTCCAGATACATCTTTTTGTGATAATTCGCATTGGGGTATTATTAAGGATTGATTGTGTGTCCAAGACAAGGTACCAGACAGCCGACCAGTTACAAGACGCTTCTAGTTTTGCATTTACACAAAATGATACGGCTTGTCTCCGTAAAATGTCGCACAGAACATGGAGACGAATTATTTTCTGTCACGGAAATGGTGGAAGTCATACTGACCTTCTAGATCGGTAACTTCGTAAGTTGAACGTTCTGCAGGGGGTAACAAGACATTCGAATAACCCTGCATGTACTGAATAGAATGTTGTTCACAGCTCGAAGCCACAAATGGTTTACTCCAAGCGAAAGCAGTGTTTGTAATTTACAACTGTGAATTCAGTATCTTGGTTTTAGGCTGGATCTGCAGCAGAATGAATAAGCATGTTCATTACCTACATGATCTCAAGTTCACCATTTCGAGACAACGGAGGTGTCTGATGGATCTACGTCTTTATTCCATGACGGGTAGCCGATTATATGGGCAACAGAAGAGGTTTTACGTCATATTGATGTACTCACATACACCGATGAGCCATAATGTTATGACCCCCCAGCCTAGAAAAATGAGCACGCCTGGAGACCGAACGGTGGAGAAGGTGAAGTTCACACAGCAGTATATATTCAACCCGAGAACCGGCTTCCGGTTAGTAGGCCGTGGGTGGTCTAGTGGTCAGTGTTCGTGACTGCCATGGAGATAACCTCAGGTTCGATCCTGGGCAGGTACAAACGTTCGAACCACTAAATACCCGCCATGCGTCCGATGGGCACGTTAAGCCGTCGGACCCCGGGTACTGTGCCCACGGTAATAAATAAGGGCGTCTTCCTCCCCCTTTCTACCTCGCTTCCGTGTCACGTTCCTGTCGGGCACTCTAGCCCAAATCACCTGCTTCCTATTTCTAAGGGTTGTTTAAGACCTGGATTCAGACATTCCTTTCCTAAAATCCTCTACACATGATCTGATCTGGTCTGCTTCCGGTTAGTATAGTGTTCGGAGTCAGAATGAGAAACGCTGCCGATTAATCGGAGGTTGATAAAGGACAAATTGTGATGGCACTGTGCCTCGGAACTACGATCTTGAAAACGGCGAGGCTTGTGGATTGTTCAAGTGCCGCTGTAGTGAGTACGTATCAAAAGTGGTGCACAAATGGCCAAATGACGAACCGTTGTCAAGCCGTGTGTCGTCTACAGCTCGTTGATGCCAGACGGGAACGGAGACTGTCGCACATTGTTCACAGCGTGAGCAGGGCCACAGTGCGACAAATCACCCGCAGCTAACAACATTGGTAATCAGGGCAATGTGTCACAGCACACAGTTCATTGCAGTCTTCTGCATATGGGCCTGCGTAGCCGAAGATCCAGCCGGATCCCCATGCTCCCTGCACGTCATCGCCAACAACGCATGAAATGGGCACAAGATCATCGAGATTGGACAGTGGATAATTGGAAGAAAGTGGCCTGGTCTGACGAATCAAGATTCCTGGTGCATCACGTGGACGGCCGAGCGCGGACACGCCAATTACCAACGGAGGTGTGGCACCTGGATGCACTGTTGCGCGAAAACATCCCGGCGGCGGCGGTGTTATGCTGTGGGAGATGTTTTCTTTGGACACTTTAGGCCCCATTATTCCAATAGACCAATCCCTGACAGCTGTTGGGTTTCTGAACATCGTTGTGGACCAAGTTCACCCATTCATGGCAACTGTGTTTCCTGATGGTGAAGGCCATTACCAACAGGATAATGCGCCATGCCACACCACCAGAATCGTCCAGGAACGGTTCAAAGAACACGCTGGTGACTTTCTGTTAATGCTCTGGTATCCAAATTCACCTGACATGAACCCAATCGAACATTTGTGGTTCGACTTGGAAAAGTGGAGTTCGCGCTAAGTCACCACCACCTTGAAATGCACGGGAAATGGAGTACCTGCTTTTGACATTATGGTACCACACTGTAAAAAATTTCACTGTTAGATTACGGGCAATGGCCGGCAACTGGGGTCCCGGCCCTTGCCCAGAAAGTTATGGCTTGGCCCATTTTTGTGAAAGCCCATAAAATTACGGTCTCAACCATGAATACTAAACCCGTAAAGTGAAGAGCAATGCCAAATAAAATTTGACCGTATTCAGTGGAGCCTAAATCTCAGGGTACAGCCAGTAAAAATATAAGTTGACCGTATTAAGTGGAGCCTAAATCTCAGGGCAAAGCCAGTAAAAATATAAGTTGACCGTATCCAGTGGAGCCTAATTCTCAGGGCAATGCCCGTAAAAACTATAACTTGACCGTATCCAGTGAGACCTAAATTTCAGGGCAATGCCCATAAAAATATAATTTGTCCGTAATCAGCCTGGTGTGAATTTCCGAGCCATGTCCGTAAAAATATATGTTTGACCGTATTCAGTTATGAATGAATTTCAGAGCAATGCCTGCCGTTAGATTAAGGGCAACGGCGGGTACTGCTCTGAAAAAAGTTGTTCTGTAATTATGCCTATATATCACAAAATTGACAGCAAAAAGTAATTACAATGTATGCAGTTAACCTAATTTTTCAGAATACTGAATATTTGTGTGTGTGTGTTGGGCAGAGCTGTAACTATATGAACATAAAAATAAACTTTCATGTCATACAATAGCCAATTATGCATAATTCCAAATTAATGACTTCAGAATTTGTTTATTGTATATTTTCAGTTCCTTGATTATACAGCAATATTCGTGAGAAATATCTTAGTTTTCAAACACTGAGTTGTACAGCCTCATGCTGAAAAAATAAATACATTCCATTACCCTCACCTGATGGCAGGTTAATTTATTAAGGTGTAACTGCTAATCAATACTTTTCAAATCTTTGTGATTAAAATTTCAATGTTTGTACTGCCAGAATGCAACTTAACTTGAACCCAAATACATAAGGTTAATAATCTGCACAATAAAGAAGAATTTAATTTCATCTAAATTCTCATTTTATATGAAAAGTGACAGACACAAGAAAACCAATGTACCTGCCATGTATTGAAAAAATGCAATACATTCAGAAATCAGTGGTGGATAGAGAAGTATGAGATTATAAACTATTTCTGTAAGTAGAGTTAATGATTGTCAAAACATGTGAAAAGTAGAATGTTAAGTGAAACATTCACTCTGTGCTCATTTAATTTTGTTAAGGAATACACTTAAAATGCTAATCAACATTGTAACTAATCATATACAAAAGAAACCTATTCCTGCCATTTTTCTCTTTTGTCAAAATCCATTCGAATAATGGTTCAACTGTTGAAACTTTTTACATGTTTTAGTTCTTTGTGTGAAACCCAATTTCTCAATTGAAAATTACTATTAACTGCGAACAAATATTTAGATAATTAAAAAAATCTTTTTACGTGCCTCTCAGTTCCAAACTGCCGCAGTTCAAATCGTCTGTGCGTTTGTTCTTACACTAGGCTCTTACTTTTTAAGAAGTTCAGATGGCACATTTTTCAGAGGAAAAATGTGCCATCTAAACTTCTTAAAGTATAAACTCAGAAAAAATGCAAGAACAAACGCACATACAATTTGAACAGCGGCGGTTTGGAACAGAGAGGTATATAAAAAGATTTTTTAATTATCTAAATATTTGTTCGCAATTAATAGTAATTTTCAATTGAGAAATTGCATTACACACAAAAGAACTAAAACATGTAAAAAGTTTCAACAGTTGAACCATTCTTCGAATACATTTTGACTAAAGAATAAGTTTCTAAACATGTTTTACCATCTCGATATGTTGAGAAATACGTATATTTTATATAAGTCTGTATCATCCTAAAAAAAGTACAATGTATAAATACAGTTAATGTATGTTTTATGACAATGCTTCACGTATTTACAAATACATGAAAGAATTGAAAAATCAATGCTACAAGTTATGTGAAAATGCAATAAAGCTGAAATGCGGGATGTTTCATTAGCTACTTGAGCTTCACCAGCCATGGAAGAACTAAAATAAGGTGTACATGTGGAAAATCAAACATTGGATTTTAAAACGGTTTTCCAATTAATAGGAATTAGATGAGGCATATGGATTATAGGTATTATGGGATAGGAAAGTTTCTGTACCTCCAAAATACCTAAGATTTTCTGTATTGAAATTTTCCTTTCCCAAACACCTGAAATATGTACTCATCTCAAAGTCCTATTAATTGGAAATCCATTTAAAAATCTGGCAACATTTGATTTCCCATGTGTTATATCATTCATTTCATTTCTGATGAAGGTAGCAGCTCCATAAACTTCCCTATTTCATAATTTTATTTTATCTCCACATAAATTCAGCATTGATTCTTCAACAGTACTTTCATGCATTTGCAATTGTTGTTAAATGAATTTTTCTGGTACTCCTTTTCATTCAGCTTTGTACAAAATACATAAGCATTTGGTATAAATTTTCTCAGTATGTCTGGTGGTGATGTAGAATTTAAATCTATGTACTGCTTGGTGCACTGTCTGACAAACAGGAAAACCATTGCTTGTAAAGTAAGTGCCTGAAAGATTTATTCAAGTAAGCATCAAATGGGCATATCCGTCTGAGTAGTTTTTCTTAAAGCAAGCATTCATGAAAATTTTAAGAGAAAAGCTTTCCACCCTAATTTCAGCCAAGGAAAGCAGGAACATTTCTTTGTATTAACATTACACTAAACTAGTGTTTCACTTATTTTTCTATTATATCAGAAGTCCTCACATAAAATCTTTTTCTCTACTATATATTTAGAAAGACAGCAACAAAGCAAAGGTTTCATTCAAAGAAATTCAGGATGCAATTTTTTCCATTCAACATTTATTACATAATTTTGCAAAAGAAGCTTACATTTTTACTGTCGTTTTCATGACTAGCAAAAAACAGTTTAACACATGCTATTAGAAAAGCAAATTTTTATGATCATTGAAATGACTACATGAAAGATAACATTGTATTTCACAAAATGATTTTACACTTTTCCAAGTCAAATAAAGGTTACAACCAGACTTCTTTCAATGGACCTTGTTCATGTGACGTCAGAAGTGGATTTCAGCGGACCAACATGGCTGCTGATTCAATACTTTCGCTATTTGATTATCCCTTACTGTTGGCTAACTTTTTACAATCCTAACGATATGGATTATGCCAAGGAATTAATAGGGCGAAGAAGAAATTAATTTCTTAGAACAAATCAAGGTTGGTAAAATATACCAAGACAATTTTGTGTTCGAAGTTTATTTCGCATGATGCAGGAGAGCATCACCGTTAGTCATGAAGTTTTTAATGTAGCATTTCTCATACATGCTATATTAAATGTTCACGTTCATATTGTCAGATATTGGTGAAATATCCGAAACATAAAATTGAGTACCCTGTTTTGTAAAACAAAAACATTTAGAAGCTCGATACATAATGAGAAAACAAACTAGGGTTTGCACGCTAGGCAATCTGCTTAAAAATTAAATGAATGCGTAACATTAAATAAAAGAGAAATTACAGACATGTTTGTTTTATTCTTTGAGGAAAGTAAAACTTAATTCGTAATTTACCAATCCAAATATTCCATCAATTTTCTCTTTTTTGAAATAAAAATCTGAAGGAATACTACGAGGTATTAACTGCCTTTGATTTGTAGTGTCATAATATCCAAAAGCTTTTTCATTAAAGTGGACAGAACATATTGGAGAGTCCACATCGGAATGGAAACCACCTCGTTTTATTTTACACTGCCATTGCTTTAAATAATTGTCTTTTTCAGAGGAAAATTAAAAAAAATTCTTTCGTCTACACAATTTATGTTGCAGGATTTATTATCACAACCATACGATGAGCAAAAGTTATACATGTCATTAATAAATTTATGAAAATTTGCGGTTTTCCTGAACCCTTGCATTGTAACGCCATGTTAAGCAATGGGAGAACGCATGTAAACTGACTGTTGTTGGTCCTCGGCCACGGAAAGGCTTTCCCATGATGCAATGTGAGGTGAATAAGGTCCATTTCCTTGAAATTTGGTGATTGTTAAGTATGAAGAATGTGTGAACCCAAATTTAAATTATGTTTACCTACAAATTGCATGAACTTGAAAATATGACTGCCCAAAAGTCTCCAAATGGTGATTTGACTGTTTTTAAATTTGCCAAATGGAGTTGTGTGACTTTAATTTGCTGGCTAATTGCAGAACTTTGGGATGCACTCTTCCACGTTTTCCACACCTTTTTGCCATTTTTGTCCCTTTTTCTGGATTTATGCCAAGGAAAATCCTACATAAGGGGTAAAAACTAGGAATTAAATATTTGAAAAATTTCATTTCCATAAAAGTCACAGATAATAACTGAGAGCAATGTAACTTAAACACTAAAGCAAGCACATCAGAATATAAATATGGATGCAATATACATATAACAAATAAATGACAGTAGTTGAATATGCATGCTAGTTACATTAACAAAGATACCAGCTATATTTCAGACATTTGGTTGCATTCATAGTGTAATTACTTACAATTTAAGAAAGTTAAATTATTTAATGTCCAAAGAAATTTCGATCAATTTATTTTCTTTCTTCCTTTCTTTAATACACTGAACTTGTTAAGTACATTTCATTTAGCAATTTAAGTTACCAGAATATTATAACTTCATTGAATCAAGCTAATACAGGAACAAAATAGATCATAAATTTAAGTACTATGACTGAAATAAATATCTGGAGAAAAAGGCTGAGAACCATTATTATTAGCTAATGAAAAAATATATTATATAAGTTTATACATAAATGGCATACATGCTGTGTGCCTCATTTCACAAGGTTTAACTGTCAGTATACACAAGCTTTGGTCAAAGTAGACCATGCAGACTTTCAAAAGCAACTTTTAATTTATTTATTTTTTACTTTTATCAATTTTCAAAGTTACTTAATTTATGACAATTTTGATTGAGTTATGGGAGTCAGATGCTAAGAACATTAAGTTTTTATTTAAGTACTGTTTCTTCATTCCATACAATTACAAGCATCCTCTGTGTGAATAATACAAATTGGTTACACTGAATACATGTGGCTTAATCACTGGTTTTGCTGAGTTTATGGGTGAAAGTAAATTTCTTTTGTGTGATTTTTGTTTTCAGAGGTTTTAACGACAAGCGTGTTTATCTAAGGCCATGGGAAGTTTTCTTAGTCCTGATATGGGATTACTGGGTCCAAGGAAAACACCATACACGCCTCTTCCAGGCTTGGTGCCTGTGCCCCCCCCCCCTCCTCTCCTCTCTTTACGGGCTTGGCCATCGTTTTTGTGACATCACGCTAAGTGACGGAGTTGAGTTGTGCACCGAGAAGGTTACAGTACTATACGTTTCTGGGCATTCAATCGTACTTAACTGCTTGAAGAAACAGCTTAAAAAAGCCCATATTTTAGCTTTCTGCAAAGTATTATATGACACAGCAAATCTACCGAAAAAAAAAATTGCGTCTGTTCTACCTTCCTCAGGAATTACGCTTTTTTGCTATTTCTGTTTTGTACGAGTACAAACAGTTATACAAAAAAACTGTTAATGCAGTTTTAAACAGACACAGAAAATAACTGAAAGGCAATCTGTTAGTATGCTGATGCACTGCTACATTGCAATTTTCATTTATAAAAGAAAAACTGGTGAAATATTAATAAAACAGCATCCAAAATTGTGCATTTAGACCCTAACTTTTTCTGATCAAATAACATTGCTTTCATCCATAAAAATAACAAATCTGAAGAGGAAAACTGTTCTAAAATTAATATTCTGAAAATAAAGGTAAGTCAAAGAAGAAAAATTATGATAATGCTGCACCAGGTCAATGTTGCAGTACAATACATAAATTAATAAAAATTGAGGGAGCCCAACTATATATTAAATTGATACTGAGAATGTATTAAGTCACAAAAAAAAATGCTGATAATGCTACTACAATCTATATTTATGTGTGGTTTTAACAGCTTAGCCTCTTCCCTCCCCTAGTCTATTTTGAAATTAAAGGAATTACAGATATAATCTTACTATTTATCTGCATAATGTTGTACGGTATAAAGATATACATAAAGTTCTGAGGCTGCCAGCTAGACTAAATTTGACACTAAGAATGTGTTACTCTCAGTACAATGTACACACAGAAATAAATACCTTGTACCGTATGCATCAAGTATGCATGTTCTAACACATGTTCGTAACCCCCTTGGTTACGAACATGTGTTAGAACATGCATACTTGATAATTTTTACCAACACATGAAATGAAGATTGAAATATATTTATTTGTATGGAGTTTAGGGTAGTTAGACTGGGGTTTAGGATTTAGTTCCCCTGTAATGATGATTATCAAATGTATTTGCCAAAATTTTGAGATATTCCCATTGTTAGTGAGGCACGCAGGAAGACCAGATTCATTAAGTAACCCACTGCAAACGTAGCATATTTTCTTTTCCCTGATGTTATTTAAGCAGTGATTTTTAAACTTTGAGTAGTTATTTAAAAATATCTTTAAAAACTCAAACGCACTTTAGTCCCAGTTCAAATTTAGTTTGATTACATTTTGAACATTATCCGTTAACCACATTCAACTGTTCAACCTTCTCTGCCACTAATTTTTTTAACAAAAATTTTACATTTTGTACATGGAGTAACTGCTCACAATCATCAGTCAAAAGGAATTTAAATAATTTGAAGCAAATAATGAATATTTTCACAATGTCTTCAGCTACCCATGGATGGTGCCCGTCCCTTAGCGTGATGCCACAAGCAAGTTCTTAATCCGGTGGCCAGGCCCGTAAACATAGAGAGGAAGAGGAGTCCCAGAGCCTGTGCTTACCTTCTGTGATTAGGCAAAAGTAGTACCTCCAACTATTTGGCCACCAGATGTACCTTTTGAGTTGTCCATAACAGATTGGAGAATGGGTTCAGATGATTAATTTGATTGGAGGTCACAAGTTTAGTGTTCCCTTCTTAACTGTAAAACACTTCACTCTATCAAAACGAGTGAAGTATTAGTACGCTCTTGATGTCATCCGCGTTATTTCAAAAATCGTCTTTGTTCCTTACGTGTTCCAATTCCCTGCATTTTTACGTCTACCATGCCTTGAGAAAGCTCCCCAGTGGAGTGTGAAAGCTTGGCAAATCTTTGTACTTACTACGCTGCAAAAATAAATGGATTTAATACGCTCTTTGAGTCTCTTAAGTATAGTGTTTATTATTTATTTTTTGATGATTTTCCTCCATAGTAGTTTCCTTTATGTGTCAACACCCCAGAAAACTGATTTGACTAGGTGCATAGGTGTTTTATATTCTAATAAAGGTCTGCAGGTGGCATTATCATTTCATCTGAATCAATCCAATGGCACCCATAAAATTAAATCTGCTGTGAAATATACCAAAAAAAAAAATGTAGAAATACTTCAAATACACAAATGCCAACACATAATTTACTGGGGGTAGAAAACAACCTTATGCAGAAAAAAGCACATTGTATTAAAATTGCAATATTTTTTTTATTGAATACTATTAAATTCAGATCAATAGACATGTCTTACCTCTGAATAAATTCTAAAGTTGCAGAGCAGCTTGAAGGATATTGCAGGTTGAACACATAGTAGCTTAAAAACCACACTATTAATGCATCTGACAAAGAAATATTTTCTCCCAGCAGGGCATTTTCCACTACCACGGAACATACATTATCATTCTGGTAAGGATCATCTACAGTGAGTATATATAATACAGCATTGAGAAATAAAATTCAATTCAATACATGTTGACTGAATTTCTGCAAAAAACACAATTTTTTTTACATACTTTTAACATTTTCTTTTTTGGGAAGGCTAACATCAAGGACTGCATATAATGGACATGAAAACACACAGTGCTTTAAATACTCAAATACTTTAGGTTACTTCTTTGAGTATGCCCTTATCTATTCAAAATTACATAATTCAATAAATAAGAATTACTTGCATTTGAAATTTACTCTGTTTACTACAGTAAGTTAGGTGGCAGGTCTTTAACCAGTCTACCTTACTTAACTAACCCCATCTGATAAATTACTGAAAAATGTCATTTAAAACAATGCTCAGTAACAAAGCCTAAATTTCTTGTGAAAGTGATTTGCAGTTAATACCATTGTGAAATGGCCTTGAATATTCAGCAATATTTGCAATGAGTTTTTAAGGATGCTATTGCAGACATTAGGGTAGTGCAAAGCTAAAGCACCCTTATCGGGGCGCCTTTCAAGTTACGCTACTAAAGTCAAAATACCTTTAAACTGTCTGTAGCAGCAAGATGAGGCATTTTTGTTGCCATCAGGGACTTCTGCCGCTCTTGAAAGCAGCCGAGCTCAAGACTTCACAGCAGAAGAGAAAATTAAATGGAGAAAATGCAAGAGAGTATTATTTATTTTTATTGAAGGTTTAATTGACCACTGTGAGCAACTGAATGGGCTTTAAGCAGTCACTCGTACCTAATTTAGGATCACTGGTTCCAGGGAAGGAAGAGAGCCAGTGCCATACGACAAACAACATCCATGCCTCACCAGGATTCAAACCCGGACCCTTCTCGTACAAATGGTCATAAGCCAGCATTTAGACCACTGCACCACCGGTGTGGCAAAGAGAGTACGACTGGACGCCACCAAAGAAAAAGCGTGCCAGTTTGTTGCTTGGAGTGGTTTATTCGAGGGCAGTAATGAGCATGGAATAGCCCGTGATTTTTATATACCACCTGATTTGGGCTACTAATGCCCTACAATTCATTGGAAGACAAGAAGTCATTTTCAGAAAAATAAAAGAAAGCTTAAGTGTACAGGTTACAGCAGCAGAAACAGACGAGGAAAATCTCCCTGGATATTGAAAGAAGTCCAGGAAGCTCTCAGAGGCAAACCTACTGCAACCAGTCACTTCCTTGCCGCAGAAGCTGCAGCTCTGTCAGCAAGGATGTGTATCTGCCAATTTAAGGTTTACATGTGTCATCTAAAGGCCAACTATTTCTAACAATCCCCACTAAGTACTTCCTTTTAAGTATTTGTCCCCAATTGTGGAATTATCCCACAACAGAAAATCGTAAACACTGTAAGTACTTTTACATGCCAATCGGTTGAACAGAACTGGGCAGTCCAGACTCATGTTAACGGATGCAGAACTGGGTTTTAGAAATGCTTGTTTTAGAGTGTGTTCTTCCCTTTTCAACTCCCAAAGAATGTGTAAATAGGTGTTATTTTTTTCTGCTGTATATGATTTGTAAATACTGTACATAATTAATTCGGCCTGTTGTCCCTTGTTCTGGGCATGTTAATGCTTGAACAATTTCTCTTTGCTGTAGTTTGATCTCGAAATTCTCTTGCTGACAGGAGTAATCTACTGGGATAAGGTGTTAACAATTAGATCAGCCACCCTGTCACAAAATCAATCTCAGGTTTTAGATTGTTATGTAGCCCCCCTCCCCAATACCTGCCAATTTACATATGTTGATATTAGTACAGTTACTAGTTAAAAATTAGTAAAATTCTTCATTCAAATAGGCACAGTATTTCCCCACTGAACAAGTAAATTATGTTCAATAATAAAAGTTGTAAAAAAGCATTGAGCATTTATAAAGCAAGTACTACTTAGATGTTATGATAATTTAGCAATATGATCTTTTTGGATAAGTAACTTTTTCATGAGTGAAAATGATCAAGAAAAGACTGACCTTTTTATGTACAAGCACATGCAAAAACATTTATCTGTGGCGTATTTACATTTCTAAAAAAACTACACACAAAGGAACAGCTTCAGATACTGCTAATGTCCATGTGCAGCAAAGAAAGAAGCTTGCGCTTCTGTGCAAACATTTACATTTCTTTGAAACTGTTAAAAAGTTGCTTACTTGGAACAACCACCTGGGGAGATCACACGATTTTCTTTAATTCTGCCAATGCACAAACATTTGTTTCGGGTGAGGTTAGACTCTTAAGCTCTTCAACTGTGGACTGCCACTTTTGGGGTTGCATAAGAATGTAAATAACCACGATGAGTAACTCAAAGGGCTATAAGCAGTTCCTTATCTGTAAAGACAAACTATCACTCGGGCCTAATTTAGGACTTGAACCTAGGCTTATCTCTGATGTATGGCAAGATGTTAGTGCCTCAAACCACCATGGTGGCAGATATTTCGGTTTCACTTTAAGTGCAAAATAATGATGCCCTGAAGATGTGAGGTGACATGCATTTTGCCTTGACAAATATTTGTTTTATTTTATTGGTTTAGTAGTATACATGTGCTGTTGATGCTAAATCAGAGGATGCAACAAATGAATTTAGAATTGAACACTCACTGAAATTTACTTAATACTATTTTAACTTTAATTTTCCATTATTCTTCACATCTTTTTCCAGACATTTATAACAGGCCTTGATAAAAAAAATGTAGAGGCCAGAAACATGTGGGTAAATTTAGAAATTATTAAGCAAATATGAACAGAATGTAACAAAGTCTCACAAAGTTTTTTTAAATGCATCATTATTTTTACAGCTGCACACTAAACCACAACCAGCTGGGTAATTAATATATGTGCATTCTTAGTCATTCTAAACTGCAGTTCAGTAACTACATTATGGAGCCACTGATCTTACTTTTTGCTCATTGCCACATTTGGACATTGTAACAGAGAATTACATCACAGTTGCAAATGTATTCAACAAACTTATCACATATGTATTTACCCATTACCTAGCCTGATGCTAATCTTTTTTCCATGAAACAATCTTCAAAATTACCCAAGTTCTTTTGGCACATTAAAACAAAAAAATCACTTTAAAAGTGAAATAGCAAAATATGAAGTTTAAAGCAGGATGACTCACTGAAAAATTGGATTTGCAAACATTTTCAAACTTAAAAAATTTAGTATAAATACAGAATCATTGAATCACTCACCTAATGATAAACAAAATGGTGTAACTGGGCAAATGCCCTGCTTCACAATTTCTTTCGGGCTTGTGGTTTCCTAAGTGTTAAAAGGGAAAAAGAAATAGTTTTGATTTGTTCATACTTTAATAGATGATGTCCAAATAGATAAAGTACTAATAGCCTGATGTGACAGAATAATTTATTTGAGAAATTAAAACAGAATAAAGAAGTTACTTGCATTTTAGGTGTTGGAAGATTACATAGTCTGTGAGGAGCTAACCTCTTAATATCAGAGAACAGCTAAGTGATATGTATGTACTGTACATAGTTATATTTGCTGACTTATGCTCAGCAAGGATAAGTCAGTGTTACAAAATAACTTTAATACTAAAATCTAAAAAGCATCTGAACTGCCAAGGTACACATCAAGTTGAGATATCAAATCAACATGTTAAAACAATGGCAAAACTAAATGAAATTAGCAAAATTCTTGTAAAGTAATAACTAAAACATGCCATAACTTTAGACAGATTTTGAAAGTAAGTTTCAAAGCATTTTACATTTTTTTTAACTCAATATAGGCTCTAGGAATATGAACAACTCATTCCTTTTAAGAAATCAGCTAAATCTTTGCACTTGGGAATTGCTCTAAGCTAATTTTCTACTTGCCACCAAGGTTAAATGTAAGATTACTACTTAAAGACAGCAAACAACTTTAATATATATCACAATTCCCATTTTGCTAAAGAATAACAAAAAATTACATTTACCTCAAAAACTTGCATAATTTGCTTGTAGTTTTCTCCAAAGTATGTGCAGAGGAGCTGCACATAGCCCAAATGGGCAGGATAGTCCCAACTACAATTTTTAAATACCTGGCACTCTGGGCTATTGAAAAAGGACACAAGTTCAGGTAATTTTTCTGTCACGGCAACCTCCATTTTTTGTTGGACGCAAAACCCTAATAATGTGCTAGCATGGTCAAAAAAAAAACTTTCGTTCTGCTAGCAAGGGCCAATTTACTAACACTGCAGAAACGGGAGACTTTGTGTTAATACACAGTTTCTGTGACACATATGTAGCACTCATGTACTCTGCAGCTTTTTCAATATTTCTTATGACTTTTTTGCCTCCTCTACTAACCACGCTTGTTTTTCCTTCTGAGATTCCTCAGTCTCGTCAGTAGGAAAAGCTGCAGGCTGATAGTTTTCACACCCATAACTATCAGACAAGCGTTTTTTCTTGTCGGATGCATCAGGATGAAACAGCTGCAGTGCCCTCTTAACAGCGGTATGTGGAGAACGTGACACATTTTCAACCCTAGCAATAAGCTGGCTTAGAAGTGATGCATGGCCTAGCCCAACAACAGGACCATTTATTATATCTCTAAAAGCAGCCGGGTGCTTGTTTACCAACTCTCTAGCAACAGGTTCTAGGTGTTTATTTTGTGGTTTGGGCACACATTGCAAGATCTGAGCTGCAATTATTCGTACAACTTCTCTCCTATCTGCAGGAGATGGAGAACAACCTGAATCTAATTGTGCCAAAACTGTAGGTGGAAACTTATCATAGGAAACTGAAAAATTCCCAGAATCACCATTTTTGGGTGTGCAGCTCCCCACCGATTCTTCACTCAATGATGAAGATGAACTTGCAGGCAATTCCCGGATGGGAAGTGGCATGTCTGTAACAGGTGGACAAACTACACAAGTAAAAAGAAAGGCATATTAAAGGAAAATGTGCAAAAGTTATCTTCAATGCAGAAAAATGCATAACAGAAACTTCACAACAAAAAACTGATTAAAAATGTGAAAAGTAAAAGGAAACAATTTGAAAAAACACATTCTAGTGATTTTATGTATGTGATATATGAAACAATAAATTAAAAAAAACTTAAATAGATGTATGAAAACTAAATAATTCAATGCATAAGTAGAAAATCTATTTAATACATTCACTTACAGACTTTATTTTAACTAATTAAATTCTATTTTAACTTTTGTATTTTCAGACGTTTCTGCGCTCTAAATCGTTATTCAAAGCATGTTCTCAATAATTACTAAGCCTTTGCTAAATTTCCTAATCATTGACAGCAAACAGACCTTAATAAAGTTCTAGACGCCAGAAACTTCTGGGGAGGAGTGCTCAGAAGATGTGAAAAACTGAAAGCTCTTCAAGTTAAAACAGAATTTAAATATTACATGTATTTGTTGTTTCAGAAAATTTAATTTAGACAGCCATAAAAAACAATAATTAAAACTGCTTAGAATCAGAAAACTTGCACGTAACTCTTTTCGTCGAGAAATTAGGTGTTGTGGCACCCAAAAAGAGTGGAAAACTTTAGTAACTAAGTTTTAGTTATTTATGCATTGTTTTAAACACTTATCTGAATTAACTTCTTTTGTAATTTCATTATGTATACATAAGTGTAGTATAAGATATTTATTTGTACAAATCTTTAACAGTACTAGGTATTCACATATTGACATGTTTCATGCTATACTGCAAAGAAAGAAGTACAAGCAGTGATATAACATCAGATTACAAACCCTAACAAAATGTGAGTGTACAATGTATGTAAACTAAAATTGTTTCGAGGATTTAAAATAAGTAGGCCTTTGATATTTGGATTGCAAGAGGAATATACAGGAAGTTTCTTTTAGTATTCTTTTAATGAAAAAGCCTCATCTGCAGAAATTCTGAAAAAACAGGTTTGTCATGTTCTACTGGTACAAGTTTTTTAATTTATAGATGGGTTTCCTTAAAATCCTTTAAGAAGGAATGTCCTTGTAGTTATGTACTTGAAAATTGTGTATGGACACACAAAATGGAAATTCTCAATTTGTGTGGTGCTTTCAAAGGCAGAATGCACCATCACACACACACAAAAAAAGGACCTAAGCCAGGACTGAACTTGGACAAATAATCACAAGCCAGCACCTGAGATCATTCAACTGTTTACTCAGCCATATAGCTTTGCAATGACTGATGGGAAAACTGACGCCATAAAGACTACCTCAGTGGTTGTGCTGCCGATCGCATTGTGCTTAGTGGTCAACATTCGTGACTGCCATGGAGAGAACCTCAGGTTCAATCCCAGCAGGTACGAATGGTTGAACCTCTGAATATCCGTTGTGCATTGGATTGGCAAGTTAAGCCGTTGGTCCCAGGGTCCTGGGGTCCATTGTAGCCAGCTTCCGTGTCACTTTCCTCTATCGGGCACTCTAGCACAAATTTCCAGTGCTTTCTACTTCTAAGGGTTGTTTAAGACCTGGGGTCAGACACTGCCTTCCTAAAATCTTCTACATATGATCTATGACGATATAATTCTTCGCAATTTGCGAAAACAAAAAATTGTTTTGGCGAAAATACTGGCAATTACTTTTTTGTACTATTTGAACACTTTGATGAAGAAAAAAAAATTGAATTTGGCGAACGGGTTGGCAAAAACTTAAAAAAAGCCAGAGCAACCACTACTACCTGATGGGAGATCATTTCATTAAAACTGCATATATAAAATATACAGTTCCTGATGGCATGTTGTAAATCTGTACTGTACACCCGACTTTGAAATTTTTATGAATGACAGTCTAAAATATGTGTGCTGCTTAATTTTCTGTCAGCTGAGTTCTAAACTTGTAGACTATGGCTCAAACATATCAACAGTTTATTTCATATTAGTTGATTTTAGCTGTACAAATTTTCTCCAAATAAAAAATCAAAACAAACACAGAAAAAGAACTTACCATTTTCAAAGAAATCTTTAATCTTTTCTTGGAGCTTACGTGCTTCAACGATTTTCAAAATCCCTTGAAAATCATTTTCAATCTGTAAATACTTCAAATCTTGGAAGCTTTCCACTCCACTCTCTTCAATTTTCTGCATAACTTTCCCTAATGTGTCGTCAGATAATCTTGGAAGTGACTTCTTGATAAAATCTTTGATTGCATCCATCTACATTTCAAAAGCATACAGAATAATAAAAAAAAACACAATAGAAGGAAGGTTTGCAGAGGAATAATACTATTGCACTTCCCATGAAATACAAGAGTATATGCAAAATGTTTTGCATAGCAAGTGGTTTTGAGTATTTTTATTTGGGTCACTCCAAATAGGTATATTTCACAAGGAAGAAAGCTGAAATTTTAGTGGTTCATAATTTCATAGTGAGAAGGATTGGCAGTAAAGCACATAACATGCTGAAAATTCATGCATTGGTTACATTATGCAGACATGTCAACTCTCCGGATTTTCAGCCCTTCCTCCCGCTCTCCGGATGAATGTCAAATTCTCCTGATTTTCACCGAGAATTAGCCATTAGGATGGTCAGCATTACATCAACCACCACGATTCCGAATCGCCTGTGAAATATTTTTCTTTGTGCCTCGATGCAAGGCGACACACATTACAGTCATTGGTTTCGTACTTGTCCTCTCCTATCTGCAAAAAGCGAGCCACTCCGGTGGCGCAGTGGTCGAAGCGCTGGCTTCCGACCAATGGTCCGAAAAAATTTGCTTTTATTACTGCTGTTTTTTGACTCAATGATACAAAGTCAAATACACCTAAAAGTGTTTTCTAGACAGATTTAATGTACTTAAGAATTAATAATATTTGGAAGCATAACATTGTGTGATGAAACATATATACTTATTATCCTAAGTTCTTTGTAGGAATACCACTATATCCAGTACTGTTTTGTCAATTTGTGATATGAACATCATTTACCTTATTTTTTATATTACAAATATATATACTTTAGAAGGATCGATTATTTAACAAGTTAATATATTGTAATTAAATTACACTATATTAACTTGTAAAATATACTGTAATTAAATTAATTACAATATATTAACTTGTTAAATAATTGATCCTTCTAAAGTACATATATTTGTAATATATATAAAAAAACGAGGTACACGACATTCCATAAGGCGAATTAACAAAAACACACTGAATATAGTGATATATCTACAAAGAATGTACGTTAAGTATAATAAGTTTAATCACAAAATGTAATGCTTACAAATATTAAATCTTTTACTTAGGTTTTAGACTGATGCTCTCTTATTAGACCCTCAGCTATGTTGCCTCCCCCCCCCCCCAACACACACACAGGTGATGTAACGTACCAGGAGATGTGACGTACCTGCCAGCAGGACGCACATGACATAAAGGCAGATAGGAATCAGAATAAGATGTCCGCGTAGCTTAATTGGTAGAGCAACTTATTCCGGAATGAGTGGACCCGGGTTCGAACCCCGACGCGGATAAAAATGACGGAGAAATTCACTTCGTTATAATGGCGCCCGAACTATCCGGATGACCCGACCGTTCAAAATCTCGCATTGGTGTGATGTTATTTCCACACCGCGAGATAGGAAAAATATGAGCAGCACTTCGAAAAAAGAAAAATAAGGGGGAGATGATGTAACGTACAAGGAGATGTGACGTATCTGCCAGAAGGACGCACACGACATAAAAGCAGATAGGGATCAGAATAAAATGTCCGCGTAGCTTAATTGGTAGAGCAACTTATTCCGGAATGAGTGGACCCGGGTTCGAATCCTGGCGCGGATAAAAATGACGGAGAAATTCACTTCGTTATAGTGACGTGATACAGCTGAGGACATAACTAATCTCAAAATGAACAGCCTGTGGTATAAACCTTAAACACACCCATTCATTGGCAACTGTCATGGGAAAGTTTTTGTGGTAATGTTTATATCACGTAATGACACCCTCAAAGCCAAAATTTCAAATGCAAACGCTATAATGACACCAGTAGCATTTAAAGAACTTCCAAATTATACATAAAACATTCTAAACTATGAACTACAGAGGGAGAATCAAAAGTTTTGCAAAATTTGCATAAACCCATGTGCCGCAGCAGGAATGTCCCCTATTTAAACTGTTCAAGTAGTGCACTGCAGCCAGTCAAAAGAGATATAAAGTGGTAGTCATTGCTGTGAACAGCATTGCGTGTCATCGTTCTGTCTGTGGTTGGGACGCCTAAAAGATGAACAGCCACAACCAGCTAATTAGGGAACTTTTGCTTTATGAGTTTGAGCTTGGCCACAACTCTGCTCAAGCAACACGAAGCATTTGTCATGTGAAAGGGGAAGGTTCCGTGAACCATAGCACTGCAACCAGATGGTTCAAGAAATTTCACTCGGGTGACAGAAACCTTGACAATCAGGCAAGGTAGGTTGCGGACCATGGATTCAGAGCCCGTGCACCAGGCCGTAGAGGCAAATTCGACAACCAGCCCTAGGAGATTTTCAGGCAAGCTGGCCATATTGCAGACCACTGTGGTTCGTCACCTTCAGGACCTTGGCAAGGTCTACAAGAGCTACCACATTGTCCCGCAAACTCGCACCAACTGAAGCAAACCGTCGACTAAAATTGTGCACGAAATACCTAGAAAACCTACACAAAGTATATTTCATCAAGAGAATTGTTATGTGCAATGAAAAGTTTGTTCCAGATGGTCGGACCATCAACGCAATGCCAACCTCTACTGTGAACAGCTGGAGCAGATGTATGCCGTTTTGAAGAAGTACCTCAGCACTGTTGAACAGAAAATGAGCTCTCCTACAGAAGGACAACGCTCAGCCTCATAACGTGCAAAATCCAGGAACTTGAGGGCATCGAATGAATATCACACCCAGCATATAGTCCGGACCTTGCCCAGTCGGATAATTACTTGTTCCTTTCCGATCCATAACCCACTTCCTTCGAAGGCGGCACTTTAACCAGGTGGAGGTGGCAGCTGGGGTGAAGGAGTTCTTCACCTTGAAGGACAAGAACTGGTACCACTGCGGAACCTAAGAACTCGCAGACAGATGGCTAAAGATGGTGCAACACAATGGCCTATACTTTGAATGCCAATCAGCTTTCGTCGTAAAGGTACATATGAAGACAAAGTGATCCAAATATTGCAAAACATTCAACTCACCTTCTGTATCTGACACAAAAAGAATTTTTCAAATGTGACATATACGTCAAAATTACTGACTTTGCTGACCAAAATACTGACAAATGTAATTTTTTTTTTGAAGGTTTAAGGACCACCGTGAGCAACTCAATGAGCTGTAAGCAGTCGCCCGTCCCTAATTTAGGGTCACTGGTTCCAGGGAAGGGCGAGAGCCAGTACCGTAAGACAAACACAACATCCATGCCTCGCCGGGATTCGAACCCGGACCCCTTTCGGACGAATGATCAGAGGCCATCGCTTAGAGCACTGCGCCACCGGGGCGGCACAAATGTAATTACAGCCTATCAATAAATTAGCATTTTAAAAGTAAAATTGGGAGTTCATTAAAAAAAATTATCTGGCCTCCACCATCCCCATAGCAAGCCACCGCACACCTTTTTATTGAAAACAATTTTGTTTTATAAATACAGGATAATATTTTCATTGTTGTGCTATAAAATGAAAAAAATTATAAAAAATTTCAGATTGTGAACCTGAAACACAAAAAGACAAATAAGATTAATTCACTGAAAGCAAAGGTGATGTGATAACATAACATGGCGAATAACATAATACAAAGTAGAGAAGAATGCATGGCCCTCAGATATCATATTTTTAAGCAATTAGGGAAAGCCAATGCTCAGGAAACACTTTCATCACTGGGCCACTTGGTCAGTACAATAGTAATTATTACTAGGTTAGGAAAAATGAGAAAAAGAAATTGCATTGAACTGAAAAAAAAATTGTCAAATCACTAGGAAGTAGTCATGTTCCCCCCAAAATGCAGTAATGGAAAAAATATAAAAAAAGTACTGCCTTTACTGACAAATTACTGACCAATTTAAAAGAAAACTGACAAATTACTGGCCAAGATGAAAAAACTGACTTTTACTGACCATTTTCAATCCCTGTGTACACAGACAGATGGACGGTGATAAAAAAAAACATGCCCTTTCTCATCAAAAGCAGTGAAAAACATTCTCATTAGTCATAAAGGAACATATAATGTACATTGTGCTTGGGAACTATATACTTTTCCCTTCCCACTTCATAAATAGGAAATGGAAGCCCTATAATTCCTTTATGGTCAATGCATGAAAAGGTAGAATTGTTCTCATTGGAACACAAAAACAAGTTAAAAAAAGGAATTTTTTTTGCAGATAACACTTTGAGCACAAAATGAACATTACTTCCACTGAACAATATCAAATGGATTGTTCCTATTTTCAGAGTATACATATCAGCACTGAGAACAACAGCTTCTCCTGTTCTTATTTTGGTGCCATGTATAGTTAGTTACCCACTGTCCTACTTGAAGGTGAGATAGGTTACTGAAGCACTGTTGTATTGCTGTTTGTATACTATCTCCATACAGCTCTAGTGAGAATGGGAAACAATTTTCTGTTTCAATAGGCTGCCCAAAATATGACCCTGCTTTCAAATAAGCCTGGTAAAGTTGGTGCTGCCTAGATAAGGCTGAGGTAACATTGACAAAATTTTTAGAATGTTGAATGTAATTTTTAAAAAAGGAATGTTTGCTTTCAAAACGCATCGCCCACAACCATATTAGTGGACCACACTTTAAAATACGCACGGGATCATGCAGCATGTAATGATGTTTTGGTCTTAGACGTACATCAGGAAACAGAAATTTTCGGTAAAACAGATATTCTTTTATTAAAGCATCTAAATATGCTATTTGAGATTTACTAATCTTTGATGAAGAAATTAGAACTACAATTTCTTGTAACATACAAATCAGATTCCAGACTTCATCATTTTTATCTATAATTTTATACCGAAGAAAAAGACTCAGAAATCGAATCATTGTCCAGTTCTGAACTGCATGACCACCAAGCTTCTTTTTATTTAGTAAGACAATGCTTGGTTTGTTCCTTGAGTCCTCGTCTTTAAATCTAAAGGTTTGAATAGCATTGTTTAAGTATTTATATGTGAACCATTTTTTTGTTTTCACAAAATATTTAATAAACAGTGCAAGGTCATAGGACATGACTCCCTCAAAAATATCATGACCAAGACAAGGAGGTAAACCTGGTGAACAAACATGATAATAGCTTAACTCATTAAAAATAGAATTAAACTTGATTCCCTCAACAGCCTCATGATTCCCTTCTGATAACACCTGCACAGCTTCACAGTATGATTCTATGCTCCTACAAGGAGAGCTCAGTTTATGGGGAGAGTTCTGGAACTCGGAACTGGTTATTGTGCAAAATCTGCAAAAATACCCATTACCAAAATGCTCTATAAAACCTCCAATGCCATGGCTACCAAGGTTGTCCCCAATGATGAAAGCCACAGTTCCTTTATGAAATTCACCATCAATCTGAACACCGTGCAACTCCAGGTGTTTCAGATCATTTATCAAAGGTCGAAACACAGCCTCTTGTCCAAAATATTTGTAATCTTGCTCTCTGCACAACAGAACCAACTGGATTGGATTAACTTTGTATCTATTATGTTTGTATATATTACCCAAAGTCATGTACACAGCAAGCATTTTATGTTTTGTTTTTGCAGAACCTAATGGATTGACAATTTCAAAACTATCTTGATACAATACTAACTGTAATGATCGTTTATTTTCTTGGAAAAAAATATTATTCTGGAATACAGAACCATCTGTAAAATCACATAATAAATTTTTCTCTGCAGGTATTGGTTTTGAAAATTGCATTTTAATAGAGTTATCACTCAAGAGGGATTGTAGTGTCTTTTCAATTGGAATATAATGGAAATGAGAAGGCTGATTAGTCTGATTAAACCCCAATCTAATATTAAGTGGCTCAATATAATCGAAGTTTTCTTTAAAAAACTTGTTGCGCAAATAATGTGAACTTAAAGCTTTTTGTGCATTAGTGAATGGGTTACTTTTTTTAATATCTGAAAGAAGAGATTGTGACAAATTAGTATCCATTCCAAGGCCTAGTTTTTCTAAAAAAAACATATGAAAGACTTTCTTGGCAACCTTGTTGCAATTTGCTGATTTCATCAAAGATTACCTGAATTGTTGACCCAGGAATGTTATACAGGCATTGCAAACGTAAGTAAAACAGACGAAGATCTTGTGTAATAGTGTCCTTATCATTTTCTAATGACTCCATATCCTTCGTGGATACATGGTCAAAAGGTGGGATCATTTCCCTAAAGGAATTGGATGGCTGATTTACCTGGGTCCCACCTGGGGCAAAAGTGCAATGACTGCGTAAAATATGGGACGCAAAAGAGGTAACTTTTGAAAAAAGTTTAAAACATGCTTCAAATGGGCAAGTAACTGTTACATGTGATCTCAAGTGCTGCTTTAGGTGTGCAATCAATTGACTTGGAGAGTGACACACTTTCTGGCAAGAGACAACACCACATGTACAACAATTATCTTTTGTTTTCTCATAACTGCGAGTGCTGGGTCTTATAGAAGCATGATTTCTTTTGATTTGGGACTTAAAGCCTTCATAAGTCTTGAAAATTCCCGGGCAGTCATTAAAACCACAGGGGAATCTTACATTTGGTACATTTGTATGAGCACGATAATGTACCAAGTACAGTTTTGCCACACGAAATGTTTTGAAACAGATATGACACTCTAACATTACCATTCTTCTAGGATCTTCAGGAAGTTGCCCTGTCCAATTATGGTACCTGACAGAGAGGGAAAACAGAATTTATATTGTGTTTGTACATACAGTGTTAGAATTAGAAATAAATCTTCTACTGGCCCAGCGAACCACTAGAATTTGCAAACCACTGGTTCACAAAAATGCCCACTGGTCCGCAAAAGAAATAACTTAGACATTTACAATATATGTAGAAAATAATGTATCATTTCAATGGAATTATATCCAATATTTGTTTTTAAACCTATCATTAGTTTGCATCCTAAGAAAACCGTACAGCAAGGTAAACGAAATTCATTTTTTAACTTGACAAATTCGAGGTAAAAAAAAAATACAACTTACTGACCATCCGGGCCAGTAAAATCAATAGTTCAGTGGTCTGACTGAAGTTTTACTGGCCAGTGGCCATCGGACCACTAGGTAATTCGAACACTGCATGCATGCATACACACACACAGTGGAACTTCAGTCGAATAACAATTTTTCGGTTGCTGTGCGTTGCTTAACGTGGAAAGAGCGATGGATTTATTTACTCGATTTTCACAAGAGTGGAACCTTAGTTATGCGCTTTTCAATTTTATATAGAATTTTGCACTACTATTATTTTACTGTAGTTTCTATCACTTTTTCAATGCAGTTATATGCAATTCATTTGTAAGTTTTTTGCAATTATAAGTTAAAATTTGAATTTCAGATTATCAAAGAAACACTGTTCTTTGATTTTTTATGCATAATCCTGTATGCGACTTTGAAAGAATCAAGTGTTTTTTGAAGCCACAAAATAAATGCAACTAAAAATTTAATGTTTTTTTTATTGCGCTTTTACTACTGCTGTGAGCACACAATGGGCTATAAGCAGTCACCCATCCCTAAGTTAAGGTTCCAGGAAAGGGAGAGCGCCAGTGCTGTAAGACGAAAAAACATCCATGCCTCACCGGGATTCAAACCCGGATCCTTCATGAATGAATGGTCAGAAGCCAGCGCGTAGACCACTGCGACAACAAGACAGAAAATTTACAGTTCTCTTTCAACACATTTTTCAGGCCATCCCCAACAAAGAGAACCGTGAATTTGCCACTGGGACAGCAAATTCAGTTTTCTTTTTACACATTTTTCAAGGCCATCCCCTACAAAGACATAACTGAAGTTCCACTGATGCAATATAACTATTGTTCAACATAAACAGAGAAGGATGTTGTTTACACTCGCAGACAATGAAATTTGCACACCTAGAAGAAAACATGCTACAGCCACAAAACTTTGCAGATAGCTAGAGTGCATGCTGGTATGTAAATGATCCACGTTTGGTGCGATTGAGCATAACCGCACACCCTGTGGTGGTGCCAAACTGGCGTGTAGTCGATGCCCTATGAAAGCGAAAAAAGCAAGAGTACAAAGTAGCAAGAATGCCTACCAAAACCAATATGATGACGGTCAGCCAGACTTGTTTTTATACCGTTTACAACTGTACCGCGCATCTGAACAACGCGGTGGATCCATTCATTTGCCTTTGAGGGGATGTCTGGTGACTTTTGTTAAAATAGCGTATATATGCTATTCTGGACCCCTGTTAACGGAAATCCTAGATATATGCCTGTACATAAATAAGCATGTGGGTTAGAAAAAAAATTTTTTTGCAGAGACACAAAGTTTTTTTGTTTTTGTTTTTGCCAACTGTCCTATTAGAAATAATTCACACTACAAATGCAGAAGTTGGACATCCTGCAGTTATTTTCAACTACATAAGACAACTGTTACTAGGAGGTAAACTGTTGTACATGTACCATACATATGTAATTCTCCACTCAAAATATCGATTTTGCTGATTTTACTCTAAATTGTGGTCAACACTAGGGATAAAATTTAACAGCACATATAGAGAGACAAAAAAATTAACAGCACATATAGAGGGACAAAAAAATCAACAGCACATACCCTTAGGAAAAAGTTCTATAGAATTCTATAAATTTTTTTATAGAAGTGTTTATAGAAATCTTTAGAATTATGGCCCATTTTTTTTATAAAGATGGTTCTATAAGTCCTATCAGGCACTCTATAGAAATGTCTACAGAATTTCTATAGCAATAGTGAACACAATTCTATAGAAATCTTGATAGAAATTCTATAGAAACTTGACTAGGTTTTCTATAGATATCCTAATAGAAACCTCAGTGGAACCTTATATAATTTCTGAAGAAACTTATAGAACTGCTAAAATAATGTTTTATAGAAAAAGGGGCCATAATTCTAAAGGATTACATCAAATCACTGTTTCTATAGATTTTTCTATAGAAACTGTGGTTTGATACAATCCACAGCATTCCATAAATGAATGCTAAGAGTTTGCCATTCAGTCTGTTCGAAACATTTTCTGAAGTAATGTGAAAAATTCCTTGGCTTCCGATTAATTTGGGCATAAGCCATGTAACCATAAATAAAAGGTACTAAAACTTTAAAGACATACTTCAGCTATGTAAAAGTAAGAAAGTTTTTCAAATGACAGCTTCAGTCTCTTTGAATCCAGGAGTGAATGGATGATAGTGTGGTTGCCAGAAAAAGTTATAAGTGCATTTTTAAAATGTATGCAACATCTGTGCAAAAATATTCAAATAAATATGACTGAAAATTATTATTACTATTCTTATTACCTGTATTCTTATCACCACATAATGGTTGGCCACTTATATTTTGCCATTTATCTATGCAGGAAACAAGTTGGGAAAAGTGATTGGAATCTTGATAAGGCCGATTTGTGTGTGAAAAATCTATTTTCCAAAGCACTAATAAAACTAATATACATGTCTAAAAGTGGTACATAAATTGAAATCCTGTAACAGTCTTCTGGGTTTCGTTACAGCGTTGGTTTTGTTTTAATGTGATTCTTGGTTTTTTTAATCAAAACTCCTTGCTTTTCAGCATGCTTTAGAGTAATCTGAAATAAGTCATGGAACTCAAATTTGACATTGCCTCCTCACCGCAGAAACGTTTGGTATACTTATGTATTGGCTTTTCATTGCAATGGAACATTCTGGTCCTTGGCTTCTTGCCCCTTCCTCATTTTAATGGAGAAAACACTCGGTTGCTGTCATGAGACATAAAAACAATTTCAAATACTAACAAAAAATTGCCTTAAAATATCGAAAGGTTCTAAATTTTGGGGTGTTTTAACGCTCGACCTCCCCCGTCCCCCTTTTGGGCACAACACTGAAGCTTGGGGGTAGATGATGAATTTCGCTTTTTCAGAAAACATTTGTTGAGTTCCTTTAAAAGCTATTTTATTTTCCCTTAATTTTAATGAAATATTAAAGGATTATCTTATTTAGAATGCCATAAAAATCATTTTCATAACATGATTGCCCCCTTAACAAAAGTTGTCCTGTTCTTAAAAGTTATTTTACTACCACTTATTTTTGACGAACTGTTTATAAGGGGTTTTCTTTGTTAGGGGAGTAGTGTTATAGAAAAAAAAGCATTTCTATCACAGTGATTACTGCAACACAATCTCTAACCGTTATATATTTTTTATTGTTCACAAGGTACAGGACTTCGTAAAATGTTTTGAGTCGACATGTCCATTTTAGTGACCATCGCGGCTGTTGCAATTTTCTTGGGAATTCAGTTACTCAGATTTAACTGGCATCACGAAAAACGGCGGTAACATAAGGTATTTTGATATCACTAACATCTGAAGTATTGAAACATAAAACGGTGTCAATTGCATTGTCATTAATAATAGTTTTTCAGACACGTTTGAAACTTTGCTGATTGATTAGAAAAGTGAGGTGAAATACTGGGAGATAAATCCAGTAGTGCTTTCAGAGCCTTGTTTTTAATTTTTCTTTTAAATGTAGCTAAAGGTTATCTGTGTTCCACCTGCAGTCTGTGCATGTTATATCCCAGTTTATATTTATCTATAATGTTTTCTGTATTTTTACCAAAAAGAGCCTTATTTTATTTTGGTATGCGAGTTGCTTTGTATTTTTCACTATTTTGTGAATTGCAACTTAATTTTTGGTCATGATTGTCTTAGTATTAGAGGAAGTTTGTTTATTTCATTATTTTCATAGGCTTCAAACGCAATTCATGTATTCTAAATCATAAGAGAATATATATATATATATATACACACACACAGTGGTCACAAAAGTTAGGGGTTATTATGGTTTCAAAGGGGAAGCATGGTGATATGCAAATTTGTGAGTACTGGAGATAAGTTATCAGCATAAATTAGCATCATGACAACACAGCACATGGTGTGCAAGCTCCGACATCAATAGCCTCCAAGGAGTGGAAAATGGGAATTCACAATTAAATATTTTGTTTTAAGGTCATTTATTCACAATAAATATTTATTTTAAAATCAACTATAGTTTCGCTGAGTATTTGGTTTGGCGTCATCAACATAAATGGAGTGAAAACGTTCAAATCATTGAGACATCAGTTCTGACGGTCCAAAATTTTGGCGAGTTGTTTCTATACGCTTGAAAGAAATGGAGTAGATCTCATGTCGATGACAAGCCGTGAAGAGTTGCAGTATATGTGGAAAGCTAATATATTAAACTTGATAGTCAAATCTGTTTTATCAATAAGCATAGTGTTTTCAAAAAAAAAAAGTTGTTTTCATGACAATGTGGGCTATAGACTACTTCACTTCACAGTTCCATACGTAACACTTTTGTTCTTTCACACAAAAACTTAAAAGCCCTGTGGGCCTGTCCTATATATGAAAGTCCACATTCCCAAGGGATCTAATTAATTCCCTAGGAATTTGTCTTTAGCATCGTCTTTTAATCCGTAAAAATTCTCATTGCATACAGATTTGAAAATAACTGAAATTATAACTTTTGAGAATTTCCTAAATTTTTGAACAGCTTTGCCACAACAGAAGGACTATATTCTCTGTGTATTCCATTAAATTCCTTTAAGAAAATTGAGCTCTTTCTAAAAGGAATCCTCAGTTGAGCATATATGTATAACACGATATATGTATGTATTGAAAGTACAGACTTCTTGTTGACTTGGTGCACCCGTGACACAGTGGCTCGTGAAAATCCCAGTGCCTGCACGACTTACGAGATGGAGTGACCCACTCGTCGGGCCCCGAAAATTTGCCCACAATCAAATGCGCTTAGATCCTACGTCTTACCCATACTGCGTCCGACTCTTACTGATTCCCGTCGCATCACTCCTTATATTGTTGGATCGCTGCATACGTCATGTCGTTTCCGTTTACAGGGCCTCCCACAGCACCACATTTGCATAACGCCAGCTGTTTCTAATTCAATTGCTCTTCAGTATACTACGTTGACGAGGAAACCAAAAAGTTGGCGCACCTGAGCTTAGTTATTCTTTCTGATTGTATGGTGCATGATACAGTTGCTGTTCATTTGTTTCAACCCCTCATGATTGACTTTCTTAAACAGAATCTGACCCATAAACCTGAATTACTTTTCAGATGGAGCATCATCACAGTGCAAACACAAATCAAACTTTCTCAATATCTGCCATCATGAGAAAGATTTTGGCATCAAGGCGGAATGGAACTTCTTTGCATCGTCACATAGAAAAAATGCATGTGATGGTGTCGGAGGAACTGTTAAACGATTAGCGGCATTGGCCAGTCTACGAATGGTCTACAATGATCAAATTATGACTAATCGCCAACTTTATGATTTGTGCTAAAGACAATATTGTCAACATCAGTTTTTTTGTATCCCACTACAGACGAATACGAGGCAGAGGAAAATACCTTGAAGAGTAGGTTTGAAACAGCGACAACAATAAAGGGTACTCTACAATTTCACAGTTACAGTCCTATGAATGAGACTAGAGTTTTAGTGAAAAGCTACTCATTTTCAGAGGAATCAAGTGTAGAAATAGTTTCTGCTGATGATGATCTGGACATTAATGACATTGTTGGTTTTGTTACATGCCAATACTCAGATGGTGGTTAGGTTGTGTGTTAGGAATAGAAGGAGATGAAGTAAAAATAAGTTTTTGGAACCACATGGCTCTTCATCTTTCAAATACCCACAATTTACTGACATACTAGCTGGGCAGAAAAGTGAGGTTTTAACAAAAGTTGATCCTACAACAGCTACAGGAAGAGTTTATTGACTTACAGACTCAGAAACCAAAAAGGCAAACAAGAACATATTTGTTTAATTAAAGAAGAACTAAGAGGTCGCTATTTTGGCGTAACTACAACTGTGAGTGCTAACTAAAATTTTTTTTATTAATTTTACCAGGTGAAACTTTTAGTGTGTTAGGACCGTCCTTCCCTTGTTTTATGTTTGACTATGTATTAGTATGATGTATTATGTAGATTTTAAAACTCAGTGTCTGTTATCATGTAAACACACTAAAACGAGAATTATAATCCATTATGACTTGTACAGTAACTTTAAGTTTTTTGCCATAGCTCTCGATCCCACTCTAAAAGTTTCAGGATTTAAAGCTTATAATATTAAATATTACAAAAAACATTTTTTCAAAAATTTAAAAAAACACTATATTCATAATTTTGTTAAATATTTTTTTCACCAAGCATGGTCAAGTTGCATACGAAATTAAAACTCATGAAATTCTCTTTGAAATGAGGGGTCAAACAACTCTTTAGGCCTTATAGAACTTGAGAAATTCAAGATTGAAAAAGTTTAGGCAAGCCAAAAAACGATTTTTCAAAATTTTAAAAGTTAATTACACGAAAACATAATGAGAAAAGAAAATTAAACATGTATTCTCATTTATATCATTAGGGAGAATGATCCCCGAAGGTTTCATTGAAATCTGAGATGGTCAGGTTGAATATTGAAATTTTTTTGGTTGATTTGGCATGGAATGTTCGAACACCTTTGAACACCTGTTCGAACACCTTTGCTGTCTGCAGCTAAAAAGAGAAAACTTTTCCAGTTCGCACAGGAGCACAAAGATTGGACAGTCGATAATTGGAAACAAATTATGTGGTCCGATGAATCACGTTTTCACTTGCAACATGCTGATGGTCGAGTGAGAATTTGGCGGAAACAGCACGAAAGCATGGACCCCAAATGCATTGCTACAACCCTTCAAGCTAACGTTATGGTTTGGGGAATGTTTTCCTGGCATGCTTTGGGCCCTTTAATTTGTGTTGATAAACACGTCTGACTGGCACATCATATCTAAACATCGTTGCGGACCAAGTGTATCATGTCATGTGGATGGTTTATCCCAATGACGACGGCTGCTTTCAACAAGATAATGTGTCCTGCCATAGTGCTTGTATTGTACAGGATTGGTTTCAGGAACATGCCAGTAAGTTTACTTTGCTTAGGTGGCACTAGATCTCAACCCCATTGAGAATTTGTGGGATGAAGTTGAACGAGCCATCAGACAGCTGGATCCACAACCCTGCAATTACACACTCCTGGAAAGTGCTATTCATCAAGCATGGTCTCAGATTCCACAAACCACCTATCAACATCTTGTGGAGTCCATGCCACGAAGAATCGACGCTGTATTAATGGCTAAAGGTGGCCCAACAAAGTACTGAGGGGGGGTCATAATAAAGTGGCCATTCAGTGTAAAATACACCAACTTTTTTTTTCTGAGTGTCTAGGCTCCAAATATTAATTAGGTATATCATTTCATATGAACTGGCGTGCTCCACGAAAACGACCGATCGAGTTTATGAGCAAATGTGGAAAAATTAAAAAAAAAAAGTCCAAACAAAATAAAAAATAAGCACTTTTTGTAAAAATATAAGGACTTTTAAGCACCCCAAAAAGATATATAAGCACTTTTTAAGGATTTATAAGCACCGTGGGAAGACCTGATTATCAAACAAAACAACCCACTACAATGACATTTCCAGTGACAAAGAACTTTCTACCAGCGTTACCGTGATTCATGAAATTATGCTCATACAACAGCAAACTAATGTTCTTCTAAAACGGCGTTGTTAAATTAATGAACAGACAAAACCTAAGCCTAACGTCAAACCAGACTGCAGCTGACACCATTGTCCCACGTGATGCAGCCTCTTGCTGAGACTTTATCCATACGATATGAAAAAAACTACATTTACAGTTCTGTACTATAAATGCACGATATTTCTTTTAATTCTGCACTTCTCTTAACTATTCATAAGCACAATTCTATTTTATAATTTATTACACTAAAATATCAAATTCGTAAGACTAACCTCAAATGAAATTCAATGAGCGTAGCCGACGGCGTGCTATACTGAAAAACTTTTAAGAGTAATCTAAAGATGTGAAATTTAAGATGTCATAAACGTAATTTTGAATCATCATCATCATCATCATTGTCAACCATTATCAATCCACTGCTGGACGAAGGTCTCCCCAAGTTTCCTCCACAACGGTCTGTCTTGTGCCAGTCTCCTCCATGTCACCCCTGCATACTTTCGAATTTCATCCACCCATCTCCCATGTGGTCTTCTTCTGGGTCTTTTCCAAGTTTTGTACGCCGATTAATTTCTTCATCAATGTGACCCTCACTTGATATCTGCTGTCCAAGATAAACGTACGTGTCTGTTATCTCCAGCTTTTCTCCATCAATCGATAAATCTTCATTTCTTGTAAAAGCATTGAACATCACTTTTGTCTTCTGAAAGTTCATTTTTAATCCCACTTCTTTACTCTTGTCAGCAAGTTCCTGGATCATACTCTGCAGCTCTGATGGGGTAGTTGCAAAAATGACTACGTCATCAGCAAAACGTAGGTGGGTTAGATAATCTCCATTAATCTTTATCCCCTTGTTTTCCCAGCTCAGCGACTGAAAAACACCCTCCAATGTGGCATTAAAGAGCTTCGGAGATATGGTGTCACCTTGTCTCACTCCCTTTCCAATTTTTACGTGTGTTGTATTTTCAAACAGCCGAATCTTTGCACTTGCATTTTCATAGATGTTATTAATAATATTAATGTATGCATCTTCAATACCGCAGGTTTTCAGAGCCATTGTAACTGCTGATGGTTTCACCGAATCAAAGGCTTTTTCATAATCGATAAAAGCCATGCACAATGGAAGTTCATATTCCCTCGCTCTTTCAATTAGTTCTCTCAGCACGTGGATATGATCTATTGTGCTGTAGCCACTCCTGAATCTAGCTTGTTCTCTCGGTTGAGCCATGTCCAGTGTTACCTTCAAGCGGTGTGAAAGAACTTTAGTGAAGATTTTATAAACTACTGATAGGAGGCTGATAGGTCTGTAGTTTCCGAGATCCTCAATGTCACCTTTCTTATGTAGCAGGATCATTGTAGCGGTGTTCCAATCCTCAGGAATCTTTCCCTTCATTAAGGCATCGAGTGAAAATTTGGGCGAGTACTGTTTCGATTTCTCCACTTGCTTCTTGTATGATGTCTACAGTAATTCCATCTTCTCCTGGAGCTTTTCCCCGCTTCATGTTCTTGATCGCATGTGCAACTTCTGCTGGAAGGACTGGAGGAACTCTGGCACTGGTATCTTTCATGATGTCTGGAGTGCATGTATCATCTCTTTCATATAATTTGGAGTAGAAATCTTTCACTCTTGTCAAAATTTCTGCCTCTATTTCTTGTTACAGAACCATCTTCTTTTCTCAGTGCCATAATCTGTTTTTTTCCCTTACTGAGATGTCCCTTTGCTATCTTTAGGCTTTGGTTGTTTTCAATTGCTTTCCTCACTAGTTCACAGTTGAATTTTCTTACGTCTTCAGTGATACTTTTTCTTACTGTCTTGCATAGCTCTATATATTCCACTTTGGAAGTCACATCTTCTTTAGTTGTCCTCATCTCTCTTCTTTTTTGCATCAACATTTTGGTTTTTCCTGATAATTTATTTACATGCAACTTGTTCTTAGACCCAGCTAATTTTGTTGCTGTTTCCATAAGAGCTTTGGTTACTTTTCTGTTAACTTCAGAGATGTCCACTTCTTCCGATGTTAGGCCTTCTAAAGCAGAGAACCTGTTCTTCAGTTCCAACTTGAAGGTATTATGGTGTTTTTAAGGTTGGTTATGTCAATAGATTTTGTTTGTCTTATGAGCTTGCCACGTTCAAGTTTAGTGTTGAGGTGCATCTTACATCTCACCAATCTATGGTCACTACCTGTGTTGAACTTGTTTAGCACACTGCAGTCTTCTATGACGAATTTTTTGTTACACATAATAAAATCAATTTCACTTGTCGTCCCATTTGGATGTCTCCATGTCCATTTCCTGTGTGGCTTTTTCTTGAAAAAGGAGTTCAAGATGAAAAACCCTTCTGCCTCTGCAAACTCAACGAGAGTATTTCCATGCTGGTTTCTGTTGCCGTGACCGAATTTACCTACTGAAGTTTCATTCTGTTGCCGTTGCCCTATTTTTGCATTGGAATCTCCCATAATTATTTTCAAGTGCTGCTTACCTTTATTATTTAGATGACAAATTTCCTCATAAAATTCTTCAATTTCTTCTTCAGGATGACTTGTGGTGGGTGCATAAGTTTGAATAATCTGAGCCTGGTATCTTTTCGAGAGTTGGATAACAAGTCGTGCAGCTCTGTCAGAGGAACTTTCAACTTCTACAACTTTATCCTTCAGTTTCTTGTTTATTATAAATCCAACACCACTAGTTCTGCCAGTATCTGTCTCACGATAGTAGAAGAGATGTCCACTTTTCAGTTCGATGAGATCTTCTCCTTTTCTCCTTACCTCACTTAGCCCCACGATGCCCCACTTGATCCTTTGTAGTTACTCTTCCAATTTAAGAAGCCTTGAATCAGAAGATAGGGAGCGTCCATTGTACGTAGCCAAGGTCAGCATCAGATGGCAGCCTAGTCCGGTCCTCCGGGGATTCTTAGCACCCTCTGCCTTCATGTCGCACTGGCCGCTGCCTTGGCCAGGTACATTCCAGCTGCCGGAGACTGAGGGCCAAGATTTAAGTTGTGGAATCATTTTGGAGGGTTTGGCCATAACTCACCACGCTGGCCAAGCGGGTTGGTGAGTGTGGGATAGAATTTCCTGTAATCCCGATGGAATAGTTATACCGCTATTGGCGGTCGTCAGAGCCCCTTTAGTGGGAACAGGATGCACCACGAGAAGGCGGGGTTGACATTTGTCAAGGAGAGGCTGTGATGTTACGCATCACCTGACCTCACATCCCTATTTTTTTTTTTTTTTTTTTTTTTTTTTTTTAATTTTGAAATATATGAATCTAATTACCTTCAACTCGGGAACTTTCGTAGCCAACAGTACACAAAATTTCTAACACGTGTTTTATAACACGTAGTGACAGACCAAAAAACGTGCATCGATCATAAAATCACGTGCCTACTGGATCTGATTCTTGAACCAATTGCAGAAAGCGATGCATATGACATTCATTTTCTGTCGTTATCGCTCATTGGCTAAACACGCTGCTGAGCCTCTTAGTAGCATCGCCCGGTAACTAGCGGTTGCGGACAGCTTTCCTAGGAGCCTTGCACGTTAAAAATAAGGGTATCTCCCAGAAACAGCAGAACGAGCCTTGACCTTAAAAATACACGGGCAACAATACTTTTCTTACGGGAATTTTTAACAGTGCAGATAGCCTAGTATACCTATCGCCACCTCATCGAATCGATGCCTCGCCGAGTGGCCGCTATTTTTTTGGGCTAAAGAGGGTCGTGCAGCTTATTAGGTAAGTGGTCATAATGTAATGGCTTATCGGTGTAACCTCACGTGGCCGCCCCGGTGGCGCAGTGGTCTAAGCGATGGCCTCTGATCATTCGTCCGAACGGTGTCCGGGTTCGAATCCCGGTGAGGCATGGATGTTGCGTTTGTCTTACAACACTGGCTCTCTCCCTTCCCTGGAACCAGTGACCCTAAATTAGGGACAGGCGACTGCTTATAGCCCATTGAGTTGCTCACGGTGGTCGTTAAACCCCCAATCAAAAAAAAAACTCACGTGCGTGTGTGTGGCATTAAAGTTGGTCATTTGGATTGTGAATTTTATTCTCACTCCCTCAGCTGTCTTTCCCTGAGTTTCCGTCTAATTTACTTACAGCCTGTGGGTGTTGCGATTTCCATTTCGCAGAGTGCACTTCTTACAAATAGAAAAGTGTGTTGCATTAAAGTTTTGAAGCTTCACAATGCCGCTGAACACAATGTTATGGCCTTGTGCTACCGTTGTATAATGCGTGCCAACTTTAGTTTCTTCCTATCTGACATCTTCGCATGGCGTCCATAGTTTGAACGTTTGCAGAAAATGCCGTGTCTTTTTTGATTGGGAATTACGGTCTGCGATACAGTTTCTTTTGTTACACTTACTATCATACTTCTCTCGTATTAGTTATGTGTCACAGTGCTCTTGCAAGTCACACACCAAGGATCATGACTTTTTTTTATGTTAACGGGATCTGACACTGTGGACAATTACTCCAGAGTAGCTGTTTCACCTGCGACTGTGGCACACCTATTCTATAACCGACATCGTACTGCACACATTTACACTTATCGTCAAAAAAATTGGTTGCACCCAGAAGGAAGCAACTGACAGGAATGAAACGTGGTGGGTAGGTAATATATCGTGAGACATGCAAATGATTCAAGTATCACGCTCGGCCGCGCATGTGACGCAAGCAAGGAGGAGTAGTAGCGCTGTGTCTGACCAGCTACATAAGGCCGTCCCGTAACGCGTGCTTGCCATTATGACTCGTGCTGTAGTGTTGGTTGCATCCTTTGCGAGTGAAGTATGACTCGAGGGAAAGTTCGGAAGCAATTCGAGCAGTTGGGGGAGTTCGAGAGGGGCCGGATCGTCGGGCTCCGGGAAGCAGGATGGTCTAATCGCCGTATTGCGCGCCATACCAGTCGTGCGGGTATCACCATATCACGCTGTTGGGGACAGTGGATAGAACGAGGCACGCAGCAGCGACAGGAAGGGTGTGGCAGACCTAGACGAAATACGGAGAGAGAGGACTGACGGGTTCCCTGACATGCGCGGAGCAACCCAACAGCCACGATTGCAGATATTCAGCGAGCAGTGGTGCCCTCCATGTATCGTCCGATTAGTGCCAGCACCATTGGCAGACGGCTGCACGACGTAGGACTACACGCACGCAGACCGTTACGACGACTGCCCTTAACACCATTGTTAAGGTGGTTAATCACCCGCTGCCACTCAGAATGGCAGCGGGTGATCTTCACTGACGACTACCGCTTTTGTCTTGGAGGAGACGACCAACGAATCCGTCTGTGGAGGCATTGTGGTCAGCGCCAATATGAACGGTTTGTTGTCGAGCGTCACATGTCCAGAAGGTCTGGTGTTATACACTGAAGAGCAATTGAATTAGAGACAGCTGGTGTTATGCAAATGTGGCGCTGTGGGCTGCCCTGTAAACGGAAACAACATGACGTATGCAGCGATCCGACAATTTAAAGAGTAATGCGACGGTAATCAGTAAGAGTCGGACGCAGTATGGGTAAGACTAAGGATCTGAGCGCATTTGATCATGGGAAAATTGTCGGGGCCAGACGAATGGGTCCCTCTATCTGGAAAGTCGTGGAGGCACTGGGATTTTGACGAGCCACTGTGTCACGGGTGCACCGTGAGTACATCGAATCCGGTAAAACCATCCCTGTAAGGGCCAAATGCCGTGGACAACAGATTGTGGATAAGCGGGGTCATCTTCGGCCCAGCTCGCATTGTAACAGCGGATAGACGGGCCACAGTGCAAGAAATCACTCGGCAATTTAACGCTGGTGCACAAAAACGTGTAAGCAGCTACACCATCTAGAACCATCTCCTCGCTATGGGGTACAGAAGCCATCGTCCCACGAGGGTACCACTGCTGACCGCACATCACAGGGTGCAAAGATTAGCATGGGCGGGGGAACATCGCCACTGGACCCTAGACATGTGAAAAAATGTTGCCTGGACTGATGAGTCGAGATTCACGTTGGTGCATGCGGATGGTAGGATACGAGTACGGCGCAAATCACATGAAGCGAGGGATCCTTCTTGCCAGCAGGTTACTCTTCAAGCTGGTGGGGGTGGCATTCTCGTCTGGGGACTGCTTACGTGGACTGAAATGGGACCCCTGGTACGTGTGACATCGTCCCTCGCAGGTCAACGTTACCGGGATATCCTGAACGACCACTTGCTCCCGTTTGTGCGTCTTCAACATCCCACTAGGGACCTCATCCTGCCACAAAACAATGCACCATGCCATCGCTCCCGAATTGTATCCGAATGGTTGGATGAACACTCCACCGACGTGAACTCGCTTCCTTGGCTAGCTGGGTCCCCTGACCTCAATCCCATCGAGCACATCTGGGATGCCATCGAGAGAGATGTTCGAGGCTCTGACCCCCTCCATCAAATCTTCGTGAACTGTGGGAGCTTGTTCAGGGGTAGTGAATCCGTATGGCTTCCCAACGCTTCCGGTGTCTTGCCGAGACGAATCGCCGTCGTCATCAGGGCGGAAGGTGGTGCTGCGCGTTACTAGAAAGGTATCTCTAATTCAATTGCTCTTCAGTGTAGTGTGGGGTGTAATTGCCTACGATACCAGATCACTTTTAGTGTTCATTACAGGCACTTTGACAGCCCAAAGTTACATTAATGATGTCCTGCAACCAGTGCACCTACTTTATCTGAACGGTCAGTCCGGTGCGATTTTCCAACAGCACAACGCTCTTCCGAATACTTATGCCATGTCGAGAACTTGCCTTCAAATCACTGACACTCTGCCATCGCCTGCTGCTTCGCCAGTCCTATCGCTCTAGAAAATGTGTGGGATGCTACTGGACGCGATATCCACACTCCACCCTTATTGCACAATCTGTAGGGACTAGGTAAAAAGATTCAGACTGCATGGGATGATTTATCGCCGGTCACCATTAGGAACCTGTACAACTCCATGTCGAGACGTCTGGCATGCTGTGTGAGCAAACATGGCGGCCCGATGCCATACTGAGAGACACTACTTATTGTCGTGTAGCTCAATAAATATTGCCCAATGTTTAATCATTTATTGTTCCTGGTTACCTTTACCTTCGTCGCGAATAGCATTGCAATCCGACACGACCTTCTGGGTGCAGCTATTTTTTTGACGAGGAGTGTATGTGCGTCATATTGCGGTGACGTCATCCCCCTGTTATTTGCGTACGGCATATTGCGTGTGTTCCACTTGCAATCGGTGTTTCATTATTTTGTTAAACCCCTGTATATCTTTACTTCGTTCATTCGCTCGGACAAAGAAATACAGGGAACCTAATTTCATTTAGGAGAATGCAGCTCGTAAAAACTTCTTTTCCTAAGAATTTCTGGGAATAATATGTACATCAAGTTGTTGATTGTTTGTAATGCTGCCATCCAAAAATACTCACATCAATTTAAAATCGCTGTCTTCTTCTAACTCCCCTCCCCCCTCCGCTGTTTGAGCTTGTTCCCCTCTCCTCTGGTCGCATCTTCTTTGTAGCAAGTGGAAAATAAATGATCTGATTTTATGAAACTCATGAAAGAAATACGGGATTACGCCATATAATAGAAATTTTGAAGATGACAATCCGATTTTTGGCGTAAATGTGACAAGGATGGTAAGTAAGATAATATCCGAAAACTTGAAAATTTTCATATTTCAAGTTTTATGGCGTAATCTCGTATTTCTTTCATGATTTATCTGCTTCTTCGGGCAAACACGAGATAAGATTCTTAACCTCCAGATTGCCGCCCCGATGGCGCAGTGGTCTAAGCGATGGCCTCTGATCATTCGTCCGAAAGGGGTCCGGGTTCGAATCCCGGTGAGGCATGGATGTTGTGTTTGTCTTCCGGCACCGGCTCTCTCCCTTCCCTGGAACCAGTGACCCTAAATTAGGGACGGGCGACTGCTTATAGCCCATTGAGTTGCTCACGGTGGTCGTTAAACCTCCAATCAAAAAAAAAAAAAACCTCCAGATTCGCTAAACATGAATGCCGGTTGCTTCGACTAGCGAATCCTGTGATGGTTATATTCAAATTGATCGGAAACTTGAAACTTGGTCGTTCTGGGTGGTGTTATGGTTAGCATACCCGGGCGCTTTCTGGGAGACGCGGGTTCGAGTTCCGCTCCAGGACAATGAAAATTTTCAAGTTTTCGGATGTTATCTGACTCCTTGTCACATTTACGCCAAAAATCGGATTGTCATCTTCAAAATTTTATCTGATTTTATTTAATTTCTTTCGGAAACAATGCAACTTTTGAAAGATGCTGTTCTTTACCAGTTCTGAGGATGAAATGCTCAACAAATAGCTATTGTTAATCAGGCTGTTGAGGGGAAAAACTGTGATTTGTCTGCTTTGTACCATTCAGCTAATTTGATTTACGCATTTACTACTGATGATAAAAGGTTTCGCATTGCGGCAACAGCAACGTCTAATCACCAGCTATTGTGTATGAACCATTATACAGTGCGATCGTCAGTCAAATGAAATCAGGCTCAAGTAAAAGAGACACAAAGCCGTCAAATATATTTCTGACACATAATAAGAATCATTTCTCAGTGGGATTCCATTTTCTGTACTGCTTTCACGTAAAACTCCCTTGCGTTTACGTGGAATCAAAATTGAACTGCTTCGTACACATTGTCGTGCGATTTGCAGGAAGCTAACGATGCGAAACCTTTTATCCTGTGCATGATATATCGTTGCATGAGTGCTTCCCGACAGAAAGCTAATATTATGTTACTCGTGACGAAATAAAGCCAGGCGTGATTAATCAAGCTTCAGAAAAAGGACATCATCTGCTGGGCAGTCGCGTGAATGTACCAGAGAATTACGCAAGAACTTGAATCACACCAAGGTATCTAACTACCTTGCTATACTGTAAATAGGGAGCGAATTTGGGTGAGATAATTAATTTTTGTTCCATTAAACGCTTCAAGCAGCAGCTGTGTCTGAACCAAATGGTGCCCAAAATACAGTCATGCTCATAAAAAAAAACCAGAACACGTGAAAGGAATCGAACTGCGACTTCGATTTTTACAGAATATGTTCATTATGCAATACAGAATAAACAAGTAGGATCTCGGTATCATTCTTACTAAGTGCGTCGATGCCCAACGGCCGTTTCGTAAAAACTCACAGTAAAATCACACAAAATGAAGAAATATAGGTACAGTAAAATATATGTTATTCTTTCTCAAAGTATCTTTCCTCGGATGATATGCAACGGTCCCATCGTTCAGTGCACACTTTTCAAAACATGTGGCGAAGGCATTTTGTGGAAGCTGCTTTAGCGAACCATGTACGGCTTGAATAACGCCAGCATCTGTGTTGAATGCTGCTCTACTGAACTTCTCCTTCATTGTTGGAAACAACCAGAAATCGCACGGGGCGAGATCAGGGCTGTAGGCAGGCTGTGGCGTGATTTCAATACTGAATTTCGTAAGAAAGTGTTAAACACAAGCAGCCACATGTGGGCGGGCGTTATCATGATGTAGGGTACACTTTCCCACCAGCTCCCGCCGTCTAATCAATATGTGTCGTCGCACATGCTTCAAGACTGAAATAATGCTCAGCATTGACAGTAATTTGTGGAGGAACGGCATGCTGGTAGACAAAACCTTCATGATCAAAGAAAATTATCACCTTCACTTTCACAGCTGATTTGGATTGGAGGACTTTTTTCGGAGCAGGCGAGCCTTTGTGTTTCCAGGCACTCGTTTCGCTCTTCGTGAGGGGATCGAATAGTGGACCCCTGTTTCATCGGCAGTTATTACTGTGTTTAGAAAGTCTGGATCCTTTGCAATCATTTGTTTCCACTCATGACACGCCTGAAATCTGGCTAACAATTGTCCTCTCGTCTGGTGATGAGGTACCCATCGGGAACACACACACGATTCAGCAGTAATTTGTCGCGTACAATGCGCAAAGCTGACATTTTTGAAGTATTAGTTGACGCCGCTATGTCTTCCTACGCCATTCGTCGATGTTCTTGCAGGATTGCCCAAACAGTGTTAATAATACGCCCCGTAACAACATTTTCAGGTCGACCAGGTCTAAGACCGAGTTGTGCCAAGAAACGCCCTTTTTTAAAATCATTGTGCCATCTAAAAATCGTTGACTCACCCAAACGTTTATCTTTGTAAGCTTTCTTTCTTTAAATCAACTGTTTCTGGAGCCGTTTTACCGAAACGATAGCAAAATGTTATCGCGCAACACATTTAACTTATTTACTCCGAATCGCACACCTCCGTAGCTGTATGATGAAATGCAGACGTACCTTAAAACACCTGCGCAATAACAAAACCACAATCGTCTGCCAGGAATAATAACTATTGCCATAGATACTTCTTTAATTCAGTTAGTCGTCTGCTTGGTTTTTTCCCCTTTGCACTGTTGTCAACTAAATAAAATTACTCTTTGTTTTTATGGAACGGCTTTTGCAGCTAATAATCGGTGTGGCCCAGTGTTGCCAGAGACTTTTACGTGAAATAAGTAGACCGCAGCTTCAAAAATCAGTAGATCTGGTTTTTTATTTGCATGAAATATTCCCCACCTGACAAATATAATGCAGCATTGGATGTAATCATAATACAAAGGAACACTGGAATTTACTGGTATTTTAAACAATACCAGTACTCCACAAACCTCGCTTTAACAGCGGAATGTAAATTCAAACTAATTCAATCGTGAGTCAGTTTTTCACAAGATTTTACTGATGAACAGCTTTATAAAATAATGCTCACGATTAAATCTAGTGTTGGTATAAGTAGTGATCTCATTGGTCTTTCAATGTGATCACAATTGTATCGGTCCCACTTGTTTTGTTCCTAAAAACAAATAGTTATGTATTTACATTTCTTCCTAAATGATACCAAAATGCTCCCAAAGTACGTGAAATAAGTGCTGTACTAAAAAAAACCCCCAAAAAAACATACAGGTAGGCTCAGTTCTGATTGAGCTGTCAGTCTTGAAAGTTTGAATACGACTTACAGATCGGAGAGTTGAAATGAGCCAGTCGAGTATGGTTTCGAAGCGTTTATTTAATTTGTTATAGCCAACACAGGTCTATGATATGAAAAGTAGCTTACATAATTTTTACAAATAATGCTGGATACGTTGCGAACACAAAACAGATCCATACACGAATTACCCAACGTGGTGCTCTGTCTCCTTCGTTCATTGTGCGAAATCCGCTGCAATCTCGAAAATGTTAATCAGTTCACACGAAAACAATTTTTTAAAATTTTAGTTTAAACTACTGCGATGTCGTTCTTTATATATTTGAATAGATCTCGCCGAGAGCTTTAAAACGATACCGCGCACACTTGTCCTGTGCTCACGGTTGCCGAGAGAGACTGAGTCAAACGCGGCGGCACACCCAGAAATATTGCATCATCTCCTCAGCGCACAGGGAGCGAGGGGAGCGTCGCGCGCGCTATGTATTGCGCAGTACGCGAACTGGATTCCATGCTGTTTACGAATATGCTAACACAATTAGTATGCGGCACATATTTTTAACGCTATAATGATTTCAATTGGGACCTATTTTTGTCACAGGCAGTCGCTGTAAGTCGCCCCCATGCAACCGCGGAGTTAGATGTAGACCTACGTCAAAAGGTATCATTAAAATAAATATCTTACTATAGACATTTTCCTAACATTCTGGGTTTTAAGAAAATACAAGGACGAATCTCTGTATAACAGAAGTTAGTTATCTAGAACAAAAATTATTTCATAACAATCCAGAATGAATTTGGAAAAATAGAAAATAGGTAGCTATTATTGGGGATAATGTTTAGTCTTCGTCAGCTGTTTCTCTTCAAACCAGCTTTGAGGAGAGTTTTGTCGACCGAATCAATAGACGGTGAGTACTGAAAGGATGCAGATATTCTTAGACAGGATGTCACTGAGTGTGCTAAATAAAAGACTGAAGTATTGACGTAGCCTCTTTGACAACTTCATTGCCTACGGTTTCTTTTCCTGGTCATCTAACGACTAGTAGCCAAGACTGTTCCACCCAGACTGCACAGAGTACACCCGTGGAATCTGGGTGGAGGTAAGAACTGACAGATAAACATGTACACAGTTGTATCAGAATAATATGACCACCCCCGGAATCGCAGTGTACTCGCCCAGTCGTGTGAGAGAGTGTTCGCGACAAGGCCGAGCACACAGAGATATAAGTTGCGATCCAGTACAGATGAGCAATAGTGCGTTACGTGAGCACAATGGGCAGAGGTAATGATTTGATGGACGTTCAAAAAGGAATGATCATCGGCTACCGCCCCGACGGTGGAAGCATCTCAGAAACAGCAAACTTCGTTGGCTGTTCGTGAGGTGCTGTATGCAGACACACCGAGTACCTCTCGACGTCATAACTGTTGGAGCCCCAGAGGAGAACGTCGCCTTCGTCGACTGGTAAAGGGCAATCGACGCGCGACAGTGCAGCAATTGACCACGCAAATGAACGCTGGGGCACCCAGGTGCTTGTCCCCGATAACAGTAGAGTAAACCCTGGTACTCACGGATCTCCGGAGTCCACGCTGCGTCAAGGTGCTCATGTTAAAACAGGTCCATCGGCAACGAAGCCTGCGGTTCGCATTGTATAACCGTCATTGTACAGAGGAAGAGTGGGAAAATGTTGCGTTCTCCGACGAGTGTAGGTTTGTACTTCACAGAAGTGACTGATACGGCGTGAGACACACGAGAACCAACACCCGGACACACTTATCGGTCAAGTACAGGCCGGCGGCGGCAGTGTGCATGTCTGGGGGATGTTTTCCTGGTATGACTAGGGACCGCTGGTACCACTGGATGGGTCCCTGAACGTCAATGGCTAAATGCTCACTCTTGCTGAGCACATGCATCCCTTCATGTTGGACGTTTACCTTGGTGGTCATGGTGTCTACCAACAGGACAATGCACCGTGACAGGTCCCTAAGTGGGCGCGTGACTGATTCCAGGACACGACAGCGATGTTTCCGATCTCCCCTGGCCCGCGAAATGGCCCGAGCTCAATCCCATAGAGCACTTGTGGGACTATTTGGATCGACAGGTTCGACGTGCCGACTAACAGCCACGACATCTCAGGGACCTCTGTGCTCTGCTGAAGTCCGAATGAGAACGTGTGGCTCAGGCAGCCTTCCAGGGCCTCATTGTGTCCATGTCGCGCCGTCTTACCGCTGTCATTAGGACCATGGGTAGTTTATTTCCATTATTAGGTAGGTGGTCATATTATTCTAATACGGCCGTGTATCTTTCTGTACTTTACTTCCTTGTGTCTTCCCTGTCCGGCACTGTATCCCAAATCTCCAAGTTTCCCACTTCTAAGGGCTGTTTAAGGGATCTAGCGTCAGACACTCACTAAATTCCTTTCCAACAGCCAATCGTTCATATTTCTTTTTAAATCAACTTTCGCAAAAAATATAATTCCGCTGCAATAACTGTAGGACTTCCTAACTTCTCTAACGCATTCCATAAAGGAAACCATAGCCAGCTGCTTGAAGAATTACGTCAGATCAGAAGTGCATTATACACATTTTTTACCGTTTATAGGATAAAAATCTGTTAAATAATCAAAACAATGCATCTCAAGCGCAAAGATTAGGCACAATAGTAGAAAATTCAGGAGGTGGCCTTAAAACAGAGACAAAAATCGGTAGAATACGAAAATCTGCTGGTAGACAGGAGTGAAAATCAATAGATCTACTAATAAATCGGTAGGATGGCAACACTGGTGTGGCCACCTCTCGCTTGTATCGCCTTCTGTACGCGCTGAGGCATAGAATCCTGTGAAATAGCCATCCAGTCTGTACTGTCCCGCATCCAAAGTCCACCAAGAGTTGCTGGCTGAAGAGGAATGTGTGAATGGTGTCCAGTGGAATAGCCATTCAGGCTGTACTGACCCGAATCTAAAGTTCATCAAGAGTTGCTGGCGGGCAGTCGCCCCGCTGAAGAGTAAAGTGTAAATGGTGTCCAGTGGAATAGCCGTACAGGCTGTACTGACACGCATCCAAAGTCCAAAAAGAGTTGTTGGTGGGTGGTCGCACCGCTGAACAGTTAGAAGAAATGATATAGAGAGTAACGTGATATAACTTTATGAGCCCTAGTACAAAACCAGTGCGTTACTTAAAGGAGAAAATGGATGCAAATTTCTCTTCACAATGAGGAGTATCGCACTACAAAATAATTTTTTTAAGGGATATTTAGAATCGAATAAACTATTTCAGGTAGAAAAATAGGCCGACTTCCACTGGCGACAGATTTTCAAATAATGGAAAAGTAGAAAATGTAAAAACATTATTTTTCATAGTAAAAGCTATGCTAAGAAAAAAGAAGTTTCCAAATACGGCTTATCGGAGGCGAGAAAATGGTTAAGGCATTTGCTCTTAATAGACGAAAACTCTGCATTATTTAAAGATGATAATGTTCCCAATATGCACTGTAGAGAATGGCATACATTAAAAGCGATATTCTCCAATAAGATTCTTAGAAGCAAATATACATTTACAAACAGAAACACACAGTATTACACTTTAGCGCTAGAACTGTAGTTTACAAACAACCCAAGAATACATACAAAATGCTCTACAAGGTGAATGATGTTCGGTGGTGAAAGATGTTTTTGAATCGGACGTTTAGAAGCAGAGATATCGAGAAAATACAGATTAACAATGTGCACCCCCTAGCTGCAAAAATTGCGTATTATTTTGGGCATAAAACATTTTCTTAGTTACCAAAAAGTGGTGTCTGACCGAAAACGGAGTTTTTTGATCGGATTTTAGACACGCAGATACTGTTAACCGGAAAAGTGACTTTATGCCCTCTTGTGGCAAATTTGTAAATTAAGAAAAATTTGAAATTATATGCTAAACATTCCGCTCAGTTATTCTGTCAGGCAAAGAAAGAATTTTTTAACTGCGATTGTTAGAATTGGATATATCGAGACAAATAAGATATACATCTACACCCCTTGCAGAAAAGCTAGGCAATATTTTAAGGAGAAAATATGCAAAAATGGGTTTCCATAATGAGCGATATCTCACAGTGAAGAGACATTTTCGATCGAGTTTTCAGAACGGCCAATATTGCTGCAAATGCATCGGAAAAATAAATATATCCTGGTGCCCAAGTGGAGAATTCCCACCAACAACCCTCTCCGACGCAAAAAAAAAAAAAAAAAAAAAAAATAAATCTCAAATTATTCTTTTAGAAATCGGGACACTGGAGAAATCGCAATTTATCTTTGCCGCCACGTGGGCGCAATTGTCAAAGCGCAGGTTTCTGACCCTGCGTCCGAGATGAGTCCGAGTTCGAATTCTCTTGATGCATAGATATTGCGTTTTTCTTTCGGTAGTATCTCTCTCCGTTCCCTAGAGCCCGTGACCCTAAATTAAGGATGGGCAATAGCTTTTAGCTCATGGGCCGAGGATGGCCTAGTGTTCAACGTTCGTGGCTGCTATGGAGAGGTCTCAGGTTCGATCCCAGGCAGGTACGAACGCTCGAACCACTAAATATACCGGAGAAATCGGAATTTATCTTTTCACCCACGGTGGCGCAAAGGTCAAAGCGCAAGGTTCTAATCATTCGTCCGAGATGGGTTCGAATCCCATAGATGCTGCGTTTTTCTTTCGGTAGTATCTCTCTCCCTTTCCTAGAACTCGTGGCCCTAAATTAAGGATGGGCGATAGCTTATAGCTCGTGGGCCGTAGATGGCTAGTGGTCTACTTTCGTACTGCTACGGAGAAGTCTCAGCTACGATCCCAGAACCACTAAATATCCGCCGTGCGTCGGATGGGCACGTTAAGCCGTCGGACCCCGGGTACTGGCCCCCGGTAGTAAATAAGGGCGTCTTCTACCTCGCTTCCGTGTGACTTTACTATCGGGCACTCTCGATCAAATCTCCCAGCTTCTTATTTCTAAGGGTTGTTTAAGATCTGGGGTCCGACACTCCCTTCCTAAAATCCTCTACATATGATCTGATCTACTTATAGGTCATCGCGTTGCTTAAGGTAGTTATTAGACTCTGAAAAAGAAATCCCATCTTTACGCCCCAAGCAGAAAAAATGTGAATTAATTAAAGAAAATATTCTGCCCAAAATAGTTTGCGTAATATATAGCATCAGTGATTTTTTTAATCGACAAGCAAAAAATTTTTCTAATCGGATATTTAGTAGCAAGATGTGGAATAAAATGAAATTTGAATTCCACAGCATCTGTATTTATGCCTTCTAGTTGCGAAGCTGCGTATCAGAAAAGAACCGGAAAACAAATATCCTGGCTTTAAATTAAAGATTACAATCTAGGGACGATTATATATATATATATATATATAGGGATGTAAGGTCAGGTGATGCGTAACATCACAGCCTCTCCTTGACAAATGTCAACCCCGCCTTCTCGTGGTGCATCCTGTTCCCACTAAAGGGGCTCTGACGACCGCCCATAGCGGTATAACTATACCATCGGGATCAGAGGAAATGCTATCCCACACTCACCAACCCGCTTGGCCAGCGTGGTGAGTTATGGCCAAACCCCTCCAAAATGATTCCACAACTTAAATCTTGGCCCTCAGTCTCCGGCAGCTGGAATGTACCTGGCCAAGGCAGCGGCCAGTGCGACATGAAGGCAGAGGGTGCTAAGAATCCCCGGAGGACCGGACTAGGCTGCCATCTGATGCTGACCTTGGCTACTTACAATGGACGCTCCCTATCTTCTGATTCAAGGCTTCTTGAATTGGAAGAGGAACTACAAAGGATCAAGTGGGACATCGTGGGGCTAAGTGAGGTAAGGAGAAAAGGAGAAGATCTCATCGAACTGAAAAGTGGACATCTCTTCTACTATCGTGGGACAGATACTGGCAGAACTAGTGGTGTTGGATTTATAATAAACAAGAAACTGAAGGACAAAGTTGTAGAAGTTGAAAGTTCCTCTGACAGAGCTGCACGACTTGTTATCCAACTCTCGAAAAGATACCAGGCTCAGATTATTCAAACTTATGCACCCACCACAAGTCATCCTGAAGAAGAAATTGAAGAATTTTATGAGGAAATTTGTCATTTAAATAATAAAGGTAAGCAGCATTTGAAGATAATTATGGGAGATTTCAATGCAAAAATAGGGCAACGGCAACAGAATGAAACTTCAGTAGGTAAATTCGGTCATGGCAACAGAAACCAGCGTGGAAATACTCTCGTTGAGTTTGCAGAGGCAGAAGGGTTTTTCATCTTGAACTCCTTTTTCAAGAAAAAGCCACACAGGAAATGGACATGGAGACATCCAAATGGGACGACAAGTGAAATTGATTTTATTATGTGTAACAAAAAATTCGTCATAGAAGACTGCAGTGTGCTAAACAAGTTCAACACAGGTAGTGACCATAGATTGGTGAGATGTAAGATGCACCTCAACACTAAACTTGAACGTGGCAAGCTCATAGGACAAACAAAATCTATTGACATAACCAACCTTAAAAAACACCATAATACCTTCAAGTTAGAACTGAATAACAGGTTCTCTGCTTTAGAAGGCCTAACATCGGAAGAAGTGGACATCTCTGAAGTTAACAGAAAAGTAACCAAAGCTCTTATGGAAACAGCAACAAAATTAGCTGGGTCTAAGAACAAGTTGCATGTGAACAAATTATCAGGAAAAACCAAAATGTTGATACAAAAAAGAAGAGAGATGAGGACAACTAAAGAAGATGTGACTTCCAAAGTGGAATATATAGAGCTATGCAAGACAGTAAGAAAAAGTATCACTGAAGACGTAAGGAAATTCAACTGTGAACTAGTGAGGAAAGCAATTGAAAACAACCAAAGCCTAAAGATAGCAAAGGGACATCTCAGTAAGGGAAGAAAACAGATTATGGCACTGAGAAAAGAAGATGGTTCTGTAACAAGAAATAGAGGCGAAATTTTGACAAGAGTGAAAGATTTCTACTCCAAATTATATGAAAGGGATGATATATGCACTCCAGACATCATGAAAGATACCAGTACCAGAGTTCCTCCAGTCCTTCCAGCAGAAGTTGCACATGCAATCAAGAACATGAAGCGAGGAAAAGCTCCAGGAGAAGATGGAATTACTGTAGACATCATACAAGAAGCAAGTGGAGAAATGGAAACAGTACTCGCCCAAATTTTCACTCGATGCCTTAATGAAGGAAAGATTCCTGAGGATTGGAACACCGCTACAATGATCCTGCTACATAAGAAAGGTGACATTAAGGATCTCGGAAACTACAGACCTATCAGCCTCCTATGAGTAGTTTATAAAATCTTCACTAAAGTTCTTTCACACCGCTTGAAGGTAACACTGGACATGGCTCAACCGAGAGAACAAGCTGGATTCAGGAATGGCTACAGCACAATAGATCATATCCACGTGTTGAGAGAACTAATTGAAAGAGCGAGGGAATATGAACTTCCATTGTGCATGGCTTTTATCGATTATGAAAAAGCCTTTGATTCGGTGAAACCATCAGCAGTTACAATGGCTCTGAAAACCTGCGGTATTGAAGATGCATACATTAATATTATTAATAACATCTATGAAAATGCAAGTGCAAAGATTAGGCTGTTTGAAAATACAACACACGTAAAAATTGGGAAGGGAGTGAGACAAGGTGACACCATATCTCCGAAGCTCTTTAATGCCACATTGGAGGGTGTTTTTCAGTCACTGAGCTGGGAAAACAAGGGGATAAAGATTAATGGAGATTATCTAACCCACCTTCGTTTTGCTGATGACGTAGTCATTTTTGCAACTACCCCATCAGAGCTGCAGAGTATGATCCAGGAACTTGCTGACAAGAGTAAAGAAGTGGGATTAAAAATGAACTTTCAGAAGACAAAAGTGATGTTCAATGCTTTTACAAGAAATGAAGATTTATCGATTGATGGAGAAAAGCTGGAGATAACAGACACGTACGTTTATCTTGGACAGCAGATATCAAGTGAGGGTCACATTGATGAAGAAATTAATCGGCGTACAAAACTTGCCTGGAGAGCTTTTGGAAGAAACAGCATAATTTTCAAGAGCAATATGCCATTATGTCTTAAAAGAAAAGTGTTTGATCAATGCATCCTTCCAGTGCTTACATATGGTGCAGAGACGTGGACCTTAACTAAAAGAGACATACAAAGGCTGCAGACAACTCAAAGAAGCATGGAGAGGTGCATGCTTGGTGTAACCAGGAGAGATAAGAAGAGGAACTCGTGGATCCGAAAAATGACAAGAGTGGAAGACATCATGATCAGAGTTAAATCCCTGAAATGGCAATGGGCTGGACATACTGCCAGAAGGACAGATCATCGATGGACAGCCGAAATTTTAGATTGGATTCCAAGGGACAGGAAAAGACCCAGAAGAAGACCACATGGGAGATGGGTGGATGAAATTCGAAAGTATGCAGGGGTGACATGGAGGAGACTGGCACAAGACAGACCGTTGTGGAGGAAACTTGGGGAGACCTTCGTCCAGCAGTGGATTGATAATGGTTGACAATGATGATGATGATGATATATATATATATATATATATATATTCAAACTTATGCACCCACCACAAGTCACCCTGAAGAAGAAATTGAAGAATTTTATGAGGAAATTCGTCATCTAAATAATAAAGGTAAGCAGCACTTGAAAATAATTATGGGAGATTTCAATGCAAAAAATAGGGCAACGGCAACAGAATGAAACTTCAGTAGGTAAATTCGGTCACGGCAACAGAAACCAGCGTGGAAATACTCTCGTTGAGTTTGCAGAGGCAGAAGGGTTTTTCATCTTGAACTCCTTCTTCAAGAAAAAGCCACACAGGAAATGGACATGGAGACATCCAAATGGGACGACAAGTGAAATAGATTTTATTATGTGTAACAAAAAATTCGTCATAGAAGACTGCAGTGTGCTAAACAAGTTCAACACAGGTAGTGACCATAGATTGGTGAGATGTAAGATCCACCTCAACACTAAACTTGAACGTGGCAAGCTCATAAGACAAACAAAATCTATTGACATAACCAACCTTAAAAAACACCATAATACCTTCAAGTTGGAACTGAAGAACAGATTCTCTGCTTTAGAAGGCCTAACATCGGAAGAAGTGGATATTTCTGAAGTTAACAGAAAAGTAACCAAAGCTCTTATGGAAACAGCAACAAAATTAGCTGGGTCTAAGAACAAGTTGCATGTGAACAAATTATCAGGAAAAACCAAAATGTTGATGCAAAAAAGAAGAGAGATGAGGACAACTAAAGAAGATGTGACTTCCAAAGTGGAATATATAGAGCTATGCAAGACAGTAAGAAAAAGTATCACTGAACACGTAAGAAAATTCAACTGTGAACTAGTGAGGAAAGCAATTGAAAACAACCAAAGCCTAAAGATAGCAAAGGGACATCTCAGTAAGGGAAGAAAACAGATTATGGCACTGAGAAAAGAAGATGGTTCTGTAACAAGAAATAGAGGCGAAATTTTGACAAGAGTGAAAGATTTCTACTCCAAATTATATGAAAGGGATGATACATGCACTCCAGACATCATGAAAGATACCAGTACCAGAGTTCCTCCAGTCCTTCCAGCAGAAGTTGCACATGCAATCAAGAACATGAAGCGAGGAAAAGCTCCAGGAGAAGATGGAATTACTGTAGACATCATACAAGAAGCAAGTGGAGAAATCGAAACAGTACTCGCCCAAATTTTCACTCGATGCCTTAATGAAGGAAAGATTCCTGAGGATTGGAACACCGCTACAATGATCCTGCTACATAAGAAAGGTGACATTGAGGATCTCGGAAACTACAGACCTATCAGCCTCCTATCAGTAGTTTATAAAATCTTCACTAAAGTTCTTTCACACCGCTTGAAGGTAACACTGGACATGGCTCAACCGAGAGAACAAGCTGGATTCAGGAGTGGCTACAGCACAATAGATCATATCCACGTGCTGAGAGAACTAATTGAAAGAGCGAGGGAATATGAACTTCCATTGTGCATGGCTTTTATCGATTATGAAAAAGCCTTTGATTCGGTGAAACCATCAGCAGTTACAATGGCTCTGAAAACCTGCGGTATTGAAGATGCATACATTAATATTATTAATAACATCTATGAAAATGCAAGTGCAAAGATTAGGCTGTTTGAAAATACAACACACGTAAAAATTGGAAAGGGAGTGAGACAAGGTGACACCATATCTCCGAAGCTCTTTAATGCCACATTGGAGGGTGTCTTTCAGTCGCTGAGCTGGGAAAACAAGGGGATAAAGATTAATGGAGATTATCTAACCCACCTTCGTTTTGCTGATGACGTAGTCATTTTTGCAACTACCTCATCAGAGCTGCAGAGTATGATCCAGGAACTTACTGACAAGAGTAAAGAAGTGGGATTAAAAATGAACTTTCAGAAGACAAAAGTGATGTTCAATGCTTTTACAAGAAATGAAGATTTATCGATTGATGGAGAAAAGCTGGAGATAACAGACACGTACGTTTATCTTGGACAGCAGATATCAAGTGAGGGTCACATTGATGAAGAAATTAATCGGCGTACAAAACTTGCCTGGAGAGCTTTTGGAAGAAACAGCATAATTTTCAAGAGCAATATGCCATTATGTCTTAAAAGAAAAGTGTTTAATCAATGCATCCTTCCAGTGCTTACGTATGGTGCAGAGACGTGGACCTTAACTAAAAGAGACATACAAAGGCTGCAGACAACTCAAAGAAGCATGGAGAGGTGCATGCTTGGTGTAACCAGGAGAGATAAGAAGAGGAACTCGTGGATCCGAAAAATGACAAGAGTGGAAGACATCATGATCAGAGTTAAATCCCTGAAATGGCAATGGGCTGGACATACTGCCAGAAGAACAGACCATCGATGGACAGCCGAAATTTTAGATTGGATTCCAAGGGACAGGAAAAGACCCAGAAGAAGACCACATGGGAGATGGGTGGATGAAATTCGAAAGTATGCAGGGGTGACATGGAGGAGACTGGCACAAGACAGACCGTTGTGGAGGAAACTTGGGGAGACCTTCGTCCAGCAGTGGATTGATAATGGTTGACAATGATGATGATGATGATGATATATATATATATATATATTATAAAATATGTATCATTATACATATTATATCGTATATAGGACAGACGCGTAGACCCTTGCGCTTTCGATTGAAGGAGCACAAAACCCATATTCGGAATTGTGACTTAAAGAAGTCATCGATGGCTAAACACTTACGAAAAAGACAATAAATTTATCTTTGAAGAAGCAAAACTAATTAACAAGCCAGATTTAACCACCAAATTTTATATTTTGGAAGCTTTCTATATACATTATATTGACAAAAGTCACCGGAAACCTAGAAGAGAAACACAACATAGCATTTATTGATATACATTAGTACAGTGTCGGTCCACCTTTGGCCTTAATGCATGCACTGACCCTTCGAGACATGCTTTCGACAAGGGTTTGGACACAGAGCGATAGGTATGCGCTTCCATTCAGTACATAATGCTGACGCTGACTGTTGCTTAGTAGTAGGCCTTGGTTCCAAACTTCTTATACGGCGCTCTAATTCATCCCATAGGAGCTCTATGAGATTAAGATCAGAAATCAGAGCTCTGTGCTGGCCAGTCCACACACGATACGGAATTATCATCAAACCACGCAGTAACAGTCCTTGCTTTGTGGCTCGGTGCATTAGCCTGCTGGTACCAACAATTCTCAGTTCCATAGTATTGTCACAGAGTTGGTACGGCATAGTTGTCCAGAATATCGAGGTAGACGTGCTGGTTAACTGGTTTGTCCACGATAACCAATGGCCCTGTACCATACCACGAAAAACTACCTCACACGAGTACACTGCCAGCTCCAAACTTGACCGTAGGAACAGTACACTGTGGTATATAGCGTTCCCCCGGCTGCCGCCATACCCACACACGGCCATCAGACTGATGGATCGTGTATCTGGATTCATCAGTCCATAGGACCTGTTTCCATTGATCTACGGTCCACGATAAATGTTCTTTACACCATGCTAAACGACGAGTAGCATTCCGAATGGAGATGAAAGGCTTATGAACAGCCGCACGACCACGGTAACCAATGGAATGAAATTCTCAGCGAATGGTAAGTGTATATACCGAGGTTCCGGCGTTTTTACCGACATGTACACTGAAGTCTTGTGCAGTACTCCGTCGATTAGCTGTAACGACTCTCCCGAGGCTTCGACGTCCTCCATCACTGATTTTCTTTGGTCTGGCGGTACGTTTTGCTGCTTCAGGCATGCCATGTGTCTTCCACTTATTCAGTACATCCAAAACAGTTGACTTGGGTATGTTTAAACACCTCTCGGTTTCTCTTATAGACAACACACTAATATAACACCAACCAATGTTTCTTTCTCAAAGTCATTTCTTTCCCCCCGCGACATTTTCACTCAACGTTACTGTGCGATATGATCGCGGTAAGCTACCAGCTTGTTTTTATATCGTTTGCAGCTGTACCGCTGATCTTAACAACGCAGCTGATCCGTTCATTTGCTTTTGAAACGGTGGTAGGTGACTTCTGTCAGTATAATGTATATCAGAAGTCTTCGTAGCTTGTTAATGGCATGGTATCCACACAATATCTATGAAGCCTTTGGAAGCAACTAACTAAAGCCCGTGACTGTAAACATTAGCAATGATATGTACAATTTGGATATTTACGTGCCATTCGTCCTGAGTAAGCTAGGTTAGAACCCAGCGAAACCATGGTCGACTTGAAAAAATAAAATAATTGTGACAAACGTTGTATTATCTTACATATAGATATTATCTCTCTCATATTTCGGGGTTCTCAATGTAGAAAAGTGTTTTCAAATAGAACTATCAGTGGCAGGATATATGGTGTTTACAGACGAACGGACAAAGTGATACTATAAATACGTACCTTTTTATAAAAGACGTGCTTTTAAATAGGCTTTCTACTGCTTGTGCAACCAACTCATTCAAGCAATTAGCTCTTGAAACATGTTTGATATTTTAAAATTGTTGTGATGTATGCTTAAGACTATATTTTTGTGCGTGGAATGTTAGGAAAGGTAAGAACTGCGTTGGTTAGTCAGCATGATGTTGAAACAAGAAAACGCTATTGGAGAATATACGCAGGTCACAAAATGTTAGTGATATTGGTGCAATGAAGGATGTAGGTATTTGGCTTAAGCAATACGCTTTGAAATAACATCAGTGAGGCTACACAACACAAACGATAAAATCATTTATTGCGCAATTTCTGCACACAACAAAGTAGCACTGCAATATAGATAAATAGTAAATTCGGAGGTGCCAATAACTCTGGATTTCAGTATCCCGTAACACCACTTCTGTGTCGAAGAACTTGACACCTACAACGCGTACTTACAATGACATTATTTATGACTGTACACGTTATGGAGGTCTGCTAGTGTACTGATGTAAGAAACGTGGTTATCCAGACGCCGGTGTACAGCGTCCGAAATATTCTCAATTGAATTAAAGTCAGGAGACCTAGCATCCACCTGCAAAGATTGATCCCATGCCTTTCCAGCTTCTTAAGAACACGCTCCAGGCACGGTGACTGGTTGCAATGCCACCGAGAGAACTGAATGCATGTCTAACAGCAGTGTGCACATAGTGTGGTTGCATTCGTGTGCCGGGCTTCCCCCATACGAGTCCTTGCCGAGTATCAAGATAAATATCGAAACGGGATTTGTCTGTGAAAAGTATATTTTGCCGCTCTATTCCATGACATGTACTGCTGGACCCAGGTACATCTTTGACGACGGTGAGCTGATGTCAATGCTATACATCTCAACGTCCTCCTTGCACTGAGTCCGTAGACGTGAAGATGGTTTCGTACCGTTTGAGAACAAACTGTGACACCAGAAGCAGATCGAAGTGATCCCCGGAGTTGGATACTGGAGCTACTAGACCTTCTCTGAACGCTTACTGTCAGCTAGCGATCTTGCCATCTGGTAGTTGTCCTTGGGCAACCACTGCTGGGTCGATTTACATTTCCATATTGTAGAAATCTTGTGTGTAGCTGACTTACCACACTTTGCGAAACTCCTAAAGCAGCAGCCACATCTATCTGCCGTATACCTGCCTGTAGCATGCAAACAACTCTATTTCTGTTGTCAATGCTTCAACGTCTTCTGGACATCATTTCTGTTGTCAATGCTTCAACGTCTTCTGGACATAATTTTAGATTAATCCCACACAGAAGGCAATACATTCAGCAATATACTAAACCAAGCGCTGAAACGACCCAGGTGGCGCAGTGGTATAAGTTAGAGATGAGCTCGGGCCCGGGCACGGACGGGCTCAGAATTCATTAACTACCGAAAACCTCGGGCCCGGGCTCGGAATTACACGTCTTGAATTTCATTACTGTAATTAATTCAATACGTGTAATTCCGAGCCCGCTTGAATTACACGTGTGGAATTTCATTGTGGATTTGTTACCATGGTGGAAGGATTTTCAATTTCCTAAGCTAGCTGCCATTGCAAGACAAATTTTGCTTAGCAAGACTTGCATTATGCGTTGTCCAAAATAGCTTTGGACAATGGCACAAGCAAGGATTAGTTCAAGGAGTTCTGGTATGGAAAAACTGGGAAAAAATCACATTCCCATTTTTTGTATTTTATTAAATAACAAGAATCTTATCTTTAAAATGATGTCTTAAATTCTAAAATTGTGCAGTTGGAAGTTTTGTTATTTATTTTTTAAAATTTCCTCACTCCTGCGATTTTTGGGGTGACGTTGATTTTAGTGCAGCAGGTGGAGTTTTAGAGAAAAGAAGATCAGTTTGAAGCGCTGAGGCATTAGATGCAATTCTCTCTCTCTCTCTCTCTTTTCATGATGAACTTGATCTGGAAACTGCACACACATATGATAATATTGTGATTATTTTGTTATTAAGCGCAAAGCTTCGTTAATATTACAAAATGCAGAATAATCTGGTCTGGAATGCTTTTACGTTCTTTTTTTTTTTTAATTTGGGAAATTTCCCCCTACATGCTTTTTTTATATTCTACTACATCACTCTAAACTACCTTTACCAGTTAGCATATATGTAAATTATATTGCAAAGATTAGTTTTCTAGAGTCAAAATTTCTAACACTTGCAACTGTTTGTACGGCGTTGTACGTTTTATAATGCAATTTATTCAAAATAAAAGTAAATTTAGAAATCAAAAAGAAATAACGAATGGACTTTTTTTGTTTCTAAACGATTTTCTTTTCTTCAGCTTTTACCAAAATTACTGATTCCCCTGATACGGTCGAAGGGCACGTTGATTATTTATTTATTTTCAAATCCACATTTTAGAACATTTGGCTTTATGCGTAGTATTTCTAAAAACATATTAATATTGTTAAGTGGATTAACTGAACTAAACTTTTTAAACTAATGATTTTTAAACTAATCCTTGCTTGGGCCATATATTTGGCCAGTGTATAATGCATAAATGCAAGCTTTGATAAGCAAAATTTTCCAAGAATCCGGGCCCGGGCGGTCCAAGGCTCAGCAAACACATGTAATCAAAGAAAGAGGTCCAGGCCCGAGCTTCTAAAATTGAGCCCGAACTCATCTCTAGTTTAAGCGATGGCCTCTGATCATTCTTCCGAAAGGGGTCCGGATTCTAATCCCGTGAGGCATGGATGTTGTGTTTGTCTTACGGCACTGGCTCTCTCCCTTCCCTGGAACCAGTGACCCTAAATTAGGGACGGGCGACTGCTTATAATAGCCCATTGAGTTGCTCACGGTGGTCGTTAAACCTCCAATAAAAAAAAAAAACTGACCTGCTTTCCACTTCTCGCTGGGTACTTTTATCGGAGCTCGGATGCCACATGCTGTGTTGTCATGATGCTAATTTACATATGATTTAGCTACTCACGCTGATAACCCATCTCCAGTATTCGCTAAATTTGCATGTCATCACGTTTTCGCTCCGAAACCGCAATGTTCCTAACTTTTTGTGACTAGTATGTGTCAAAACTATGAATGAGATAAATGCGGGATCTAAAATGTCATGTGGTATAATTTTTTCGACCTGTCTACCTTCATTAAAAAAAGAACAGAAATTCCTTTAGGACGGATGTTAATACAAATCTAGAGGTCGTTGTGAGGTATCTGGATGAAATGGAATGCAGGAAAATAGCTTGATCGATAGGAGCATGTTATTTTTTGAAGTCTGAAAGTGAGTTGCAAACGAGTGGCATAGTTGACATGTAGCAGATCTGTTCGAAGCTAATGACATCGCAGCTGCGGAAGGTAATGTAAGCAGCTGTACGTATTGATGCAGTGCTGTCTAAGATGAAAAAAAAAAGACCTACCTAGAAATAAATGAATGGGAGGAATGACTCTCAGAAAACACAAATTACCCAAGAGGAAATATTTACTCGTTCGTTTCCTGGATCAAGTCATCTTTTGGTTGCTGATCCCATCAATTCCTCCTAATATTAAAGACGAACATGGGATGCTACCAGAACTACTTCGGAGTAAAACTTTCTACTAGAGAAAAATTGTGCATTATGAGTCGGAATCCAAACCATTTGTGCACTGTAAAAAAATATCTGGAATTCACGAGCTGTTTTCCGTGATTCCCTTGGTGAGTTAACGAAGCATATTTCTGATAAAGTGAAACCCCGATTTTACGCTTTTCAGCTGACTAGCATAAAAAGGCGTACAATGCGGGAAAACGTAAAATCGAGGTCGAGGTAAAATTAACTTTATAGGCATGCATAATGTGTACAAAAATAGAAACCAACGTACACTAGTAGTACTATACTAGCGCATAGTATGATTTGTAGACATATTTATGTAAGAACCAAAAATGTAGTATAACTACGTACGTACTTACGTTATGGGATGTTGGTTTGAAAAAATCGGTAATTTCTTTCACTTATTAGCGCAATGACCTAATTTTCTCGAAGTAATTTTGATTGACTTTTTTTGTTTTAAAATTGTTTTCAGAGTTGAAACTGGAAGAGACTTGACTAATTCAACTTTAGTTCCATAAAATTCTCTGTCTTTGTGTACAATGGAGGCTTTTTCTAAGACATTTGAGCTTCTTCCTCTCCATCTTCACTCTCAAGTCTAAAACGCAAGATTTAAACAGACAGCAAACTGACTGAATTGCAATGAGACCCTCACACCGTTCTTGCACAGCTGAGACACAGGCCCGTTCAACACGGGGATTTACGGCACTAGACGAGGCGCTCCAGTAAAGTGGTTAAGATAAGACACGTACAGTTTGAGGAATGCAACACTGCCCCAATTGGTCGTCACGGTCTTTCGACCGATTCTGTGGTGGAACAACAGCCTTAACGCAACCTGGTCGTCACATCCTGCTGAGGAATACGACTGGAAGGGGGAAGAACCAGTTGAAAATAATCCCACATGTACAGCAACAAAGTAAAATACGAAATCAGAGGAAAATCAGGTTTGGCACCAAAAATTTTAAACGACGTTAGATTCGGGAAATCGTGTGATTCGAAAAACGTATGAAAAGGGTTCGGAAATGTAGGAGAATCATCAGGACTTCAAAAAAAAAAAAAAAAAAAAAAAAAAACGTCGCTCAAAACGGAAAAAAGTGAAATGCCGGGACATAAAATCGAGGTTTCACTGTACAACTCTTTCCAGCAAATCACGGAAAGAAACTTGAATTTCACAGATTTGTTTTTGTACGCCAGGAAAATTCTAAATTTTCAGGACCCTTTCCACTATTCCTTTCTTATATTGACTGTAAATTTCCGTTTTTTACGCTTTCCAACCGTAGATTAAAGAAGCGTAGATGCTAAAGCTTTGTCTGTCTGTCTTTCCTCACGATAACTCGCGTAAAAATAGTTCGATTTCGATGAAATTTTAGTATGTGGTAGGCGACAACCTGAAGACAAACCCTATTGAAAATGGGAAAAATGGGGTCGAAGGTCAGAACATAGGAGCGGGATCCATTCCATCGCCCTTATGATTCATAACTTACGTAAAAATTCTTTGATTACGGCAAAACTTTATCATGTTATTCCGAAGTATACTGAATCGATTCTGTTGAATATCATCGAAATGGGGTCAAATGTGTGACCACAGGAGCGATATTTATTCCACAGCCATTATCCTTATAACTTAACTAAAAATGCTTCTATTGCGACAAAACTTTAGTATGTTGTTTCGGAGATATACTGAACCAATTCTGTTTAATATGATCGAAACGGGGTTAAAGGTCAGGGCACAGGATCGAGATTTATTCCACAGCCATTATCCTCATAACTTGAGTAATGATTTCTGGTATGTTGGAAAGCGTATCATAATCAATGCATTGCATGATTTTACCAACTTGTTAAGATGTGTTAACGGAAAATTCCGAAATTTCAGGAACTTTTTCTCAATTCCTTTCGTGTATTAACAGAAAAAACTTTGTTCTTACAAAACTCAGTATCATGTGGAGCCACTTTGAGCAATAACAACTAGCTCTACGCGACGTGTTATTGAATAAAAAAAATTTCCTATCGTCCAAGAAAAGAGCCTGCCAGGCTGCTTATACGCGCGACAAGAGTTCATTTGTGGTGACTAGCGGAGGCGCTTGAGGGGCCAGTCGCTTAGCTACCATGGCCCCAGACACGTCCGATGAAGGACATATCCGGAAAACGTGCCGGCCACGGAAGAAGCTGTATCTGCCGCGCATGTAAGAGCTCTTGGACATTCCAGGCCGCATGTGGCCGAGCATTGTCCTGCTGGAATATAGCGTTAAGGGAACTCTGAAGAAAGGGTATCACCTCTGCCTCTAAAACATCCCTGATGCATCGCTGGCTGTTGAGGGTTCCCTCAATATGTATCAGGCAAAGTCTCGAATTGAACCCAATGGCACACCAAACGATAACGCCTGGAGTTGGGCCGTTATGACGTACCAAAATTAACGCTTCAAGGAGCCTTTGACCACGATGTGTACGAACACGTATGCGACCATCGTGGTGCATCAGGTTGAATCGTGACTCGTCAGAAAACACGACCTGCTGCCAATCAGCGCGCCAATGCCTGTGTTCGAGATCCCACTGCAGCCTGAGGCGTCTGCGATTAAGGGTCAAAGGAATACGCAATAATGGGCTGCTAGTAACCAGTCCTCTGTTAAGCAGACGACATCGAATTGTGCTGGAGGACAAAGCTGGACCTGTGACAGTGCTGCATCGCTGCTCTAACATCGTGGATGTCGCTGTGCGATTGGTCACTGCAATGCGGTAGAGGTGTATGTCATCCCGTGAAGTCGTGCGATTTTACGGTTTCGTGATTTTGTGCTTCCGAATCCCACCTGTTCACTGACGATATGTTTGCATCACTGTACTGGCGTTTTGTCCTGTACAAACGGCAACTTCAAAGTAAGAAAATTCAGCTTCTCTCACTCCAACAATACTTCGTAGCTCAAAGTCCGTCATAATGCAACCTTCTTCGGCGATGGGACATAGTGAGAGACAAGAAACATCCTTTCGACTGAATATCAGCTCCTCAATTATTGCAACATCACGTTTGAGGCAGCCCTTTTATACCCAAGACCGGACAGTTCAGAGGGCGCTGCTTCGAAACCGTATGGATATTTTCATTGACATTTAATCATTTGCATGTCCCAAACTGTTGTAAATATCCTGTAAGTTTCAAGCTAATATCAGCAGTCCTTCATGGTGTTGCAATTTTCACAAGAAGTTGTGTATTGAACAAACGAAATGCTAGTTACAGACTCTGAAAGGGGAAAAAAAAAAAAAAAAAAAAAGGAGCGCAAGTGTTGATACAGGCAAATGAGAAGATAAACTTTCATTCTCATAAAAACAACCTCAGGCAATGTAAAAGAACAAAAATAGCGTTTTTATTTCATTTCTCTTTTATCCCTATTTTTCCCCTTTTATTAATTTTTTTTAGCGCACGAGGACGGATAAGAAACGTTTCGCTGTCATTTAATTATTGTTCCGTATTTACGCGGAAAACATCTAACTTCAAATCGAATGAAATCCTTTTTATTTTCAGCGTATCACAAGTGTAGTCTACTTTTCATTTCTTCTGATTTAATTACATTCGTGAGACTTCCGTTTTACGAGGAATACATATCGCCCTATAATAAAGCAATGAAATAATTTCATAAATTTTGAGAGCCAAATGTTTGTTTTAATGCGTTTTATTAGTGAAAAGATTTACTTAAAAGTGGTAAAGAGGCTAATTCCGCTATGAAAATTTTCCTAAGTGAATTCCGTTTTTCTTAATGTGCGGTAAAATAAAGCTCTTAATGAGAGATCGTACGAGTAGATTTCTTTAATTCCGAAATTATCATTCAGCTGTAAGCTGACATTTTGCAACACTCATTCGGAAGAAAAAACAACAACATAGTAGAAAGGAACTGGAAGGATCTCCATGCAAGAACAATTTAATTTATCAAAGACACAAAAGAAGAGTTATTAAAACGATTTAGCTTTATTACATTTTCGAGATTTGGTTACTTTAGCCATGTTGAAAAGGAACGTTTTTAATAATTTCATTACCTTTTTTTTTTCAGTCTTTTGGAAACCATTTTGATTCACCGAAGCATAAATTAACCTTTAGATGGTTGGCGAGGACGCTATTATACACTGAGTGGCCACGTTATTATGACCACTCCCTCAGTACTTCGCTGGTCCACCTTTTGCCTTTAATACTGCGTCGATTCTTCGTGGCACGGACTCCACGAGATGTTGATAGGTGGTTTGTGGAACCTGAGACCATGCTTGATGAATATCACTTTCCAGGAGTGTGAGATTGCAGGGTTGTGGATCCAGCTGTCTGATGGCTCGTTCAACTTTATCCCACAAATTCTTAATGGAGTTGAGATGTGGAGATTATGGGGGCCACCTAAGCAAAGTAAACTCACCGGCATGTTCCTGAAACCAATCCTGTACAATACGAGCACTATGGCAGGACGCATTATCTTGTTGAAAGTAGCCATCGTCATTGGGATAAACCATCCACATGACAGGATGCACTTGGTCCGCAACGATGTTTAGATATGATGTGCCAGTCAGACGTTGATAAACACGAATTAAAGGGCCCAAAGCATGCCAGGAAAACATTCCCCAAACCATAACGTTGCCTCCACCAGCTTGAAGGGTTGTAGCAATGCATTTGGGGTCCATGCTTTCGTGCTTTTTCAGCCAAATTCTCGCCCGGCCATCGCCATGGTGCAACTGAAAACGTGATTCATCGGATCACATAATTTGTTTCCAATTATAGACTGTCCAATCCTTGTGCGAACTGGAGATGTTTTTTCTTGTTAACTGCAGACAGCAAAGGTGTTCGAACAGGCCCTCGGCTGCCATATCTCATCCGATACAGTGTACGGCGAACAGTGCTTACAGAGATCATTTGAGGGGATCCTTGATTAAGATGGTCTGTAATTTGCTGCACTGTTGCCCTTCTGTTGTCTGTTATCAGTCTGGACACTGTCCGTTCCGCCCGAGCAGTCACTAGTCGATGACGACCACACGTTGCACGTAGAGACCCAGTTTTTTGGCTGACAGTCCAGTCTTTAAACACTTTAACATCAGCTGCTCTGGAACATTTCACGAATGCGGCGGTTTCGGTGATACTCGCTCCATAGCTCCGAGCTCCTACAGTCATTACACGTTGAAAGTCCGTCAAATCGCATTTTTCACCCATCTCGTCACCCAAAAATCACTTCTACTACTGTCGCAAGCACTAAGCTTTCCCTTTTTATACTAGCCTTGCCCTCTGGCGGCAACAGCGTGCAGCCATGGCTTATTTGCTTAAAACTGTCAGGTGGTCATAATAAAGTGGCAACTCAGTGTATATATATATATATGCGCAGTCGAGTCACATTATTGTGACCACCTCCTACTTTTGACGTCACCAGCGCCACACCGTAGCCAATGAAAGAAGTCACGTGTCGTGTGCTGGCTTGGAGGGTATATAAGGTGTACTGTAGGCATTTTGGAAACATATCCCTCCTTGCTTCATGGGTAAAAGGAGCGATTTATCAGATTTGTAAAAAAAGATGATTATCGGCTTTCGGGCCAAGGGTGGCAGTATTTCTGAAACACCGCAGTTTGTGAACTGTTCGCGTGCTGCTGTGGTTAAAGTGTATCGTGATTGTAGAAATGGCACCATTGCGAATAAGCAACGGGGAAACTGGGGAGCACCGCTTGCCATTGATGTGAGAGGTGAACGTCGGCTGCAAAGGTGTGTGAGTGCCGATCGACACGCTACAGTGGAGCACCTCTCTAGCCAAATGAACCAAGGGGCTATCAGAAGTGTGTCTATAACGACAGTTCAGCTCACCATGCTGCGTATGGGGCTCCGATGCAGACGGATGGTCACTGCATCTAGGCTACCGAAGGTGCATCGACAGAAAAGCCTTACATTTGCACGGCAGTATCGGAATTTTACCTCCGCTGATTCCCCGTACGGGGATAACTAGTTTTCCAGTTATTTCGGGAGTAGCGCCCCCACGGCCCGAGCCCACCTTGTGACGAAACATCTTGAAGGGACAGCTGTTCGTCCAGCTGCTGGGGGATGGCGACCCCACGGCCCGAGCCGACATGTACTTCATGATAATTTTCCCATTTTTATCTTTTTCGTTGTTCTCTTGACACTCAGCCACCTCAGTTGTAGAATGCTGAGGTTGTGATTATGCGCCAGCTCCGGATGTTAGTTTCTCTTTTTCTTTCCTGTCTTCTCCATTCTATGTTCCCTTCTTTGCTTTCCGAGCTGGTTAGCCTAGTCTTTTTGGTAGTTGTCAACTCATGCGGCAGCCATATGTCCAGCTTTTTGACCTTATTCAGCGCAGCCAGACGACGAACAACTGTCATGTGGTGGACACCTACCTCTGCCGCTACCACACGACACGTTTTTAGGGGATCCACTTCAACCACACGTAACAGAACATCGTCAGAAACAGCAACAGGTCAGTGACGACGTGCTTCGTTTTGCAGGTCCGTATCTCCGCTTCAAAACTTCACAAACCATCGCCAAATGGTTCGATCGTTGGCCGTATTCTCCCCAAAAGTTTTATAAACGTTTCGAGAGGCGATTCCTGTAGAATGGTTTAGCTTAAATTCATACAGGAAAATGACTCTCAAATCCAGGGTCTGTATGTTCTTTTCGCAAGCCACGTTACGTCCAAACAAACCACCCCTGAACCTTGTTCTTCACAAATGTGCTACCTATTTATAGTAACTATGTGACGTAATGCCCGCAACACCTTGGGTGGTTCCATTCCGCTGTGGTGGGGGCCTGTCTCCACTGCTCCCTCGCACCGGACATTTCCTTCGCACCAACCCATATCAAGCATAAATGAAATACTTGAAGACACAGGCAACCGAAAAAGTCATGCTCCTTAAAGAATTCGGGTAAAATTCAGTTTGTGCACAGTACTTCACTTGAAAAGGGTGGATGATTTTTCGTGAGGGAGTTTTCCTGTGGCGAACAATTCCCTAAATCGAAGAGATTAAGCCGTCCATGGCATACATAAATGCACGGACTAAGAAAGTTGGACAGTAAGAATTTCACCAGTCAGTGCAGGAAAGCGAGAATATGTTTCTTGAAAGCATTTTTTCTTATTATTTCCATCGGAAAATTGAGAAGGTCTGCATTTTGTTTTATTCCGTCAAAAAGATGCATGGTATATTTTTATATCTGCAGTGCAGTTATGAGAAACAGAAGCATAAGAACTAAATGCAAAAGATCCAATTTTAAAATGGAAAAGTTAAGAATCACATCTTTTCAAGTAAGAGTATCTTCGAAACTTTTTTTTAGTGCTTTTTCAAAAGTTAGTTTTATGTCGATTTAAGGAGTAGAAGCCGGACCCGGTGGCGCAGTGGTGATGGCTTCTGATCCTTCGTCCGACAGGGGTCCTGGTTCGAATCCCGGTGAGGCATGGATGTTGTGTTTGTTTTTCGGCCCTGGCTCTCTTCCTTCCCTGGAACCAGTGACCCTAAATTAGGGACGGGCGACGGCTTATAGCTCATTGAGTGGATCACGGTGGGCGTTAAACCTCCAATCAAAAAAAAAAAAAATAGAGTAGAAAAGGTGAGAATACTTGATAAGTATTAGATCAGGGGAGGAAAAAGTAGTAAGACAATGTTGTTGCCATACAATAGCAATTTCTTTTAACACCATTAAATTAGAAAAAGCTAAATAGTATGATATTCTGGAATTTCTTTATTTTTCATTCTAAATATTAGCTCTTTTGGTTTAAGACTGGTTTAGGGATGTTAGGGCTGAGAAATAACTTGATTACCCTTCCCCAAAGAGAAAATACAATTAACAGCCAACATCCCCGATCATTAGGACAGTTTCTATCACTTCTCATTGCAACTAAGGGGTAAAGATTCCAACACAGATGTTTTTGTTTGGCTGGAAGTAGCATGAAAGAATTTATATAACAACAGGCCAGTGAACTAAAGCACTCGCCTTAAACAAAGAAAAGTGTGGGAAGAGTGAATTCTTCCTTCATCTACCACTAAAAAGAAGGCTAAATTATTTTAACTTTTCTTTTCAAAACAAGAACATCGATATGAGCTCGAAAATTTGGAGTATCAACAAAGCAAGAAAATATATACACCGTGTGGCAAAGAATTTTTTAAGACTGGGTCTGTAAAATGAAATAGAAACAAGAAATTATAATTTGTTTTGGTTTGTTATTCAAAAAACGTCCCTCCGGCTTCAATACACTTGTTACAGTGATTTAATAGTGATTCGAATGCCTGTTCCAGTTCACTTTGCGGAATTGCCTCCAAAGCACGCGTCGAAGCTGTTTGTATGGTCGAAATATCATGAAAATGACACCCTTTTAACGTCATTTTAAGTTTTGGAAATAAAGAAAAATCGCAGGGTGCTAATCAGGCGAATACGGTGGATGATTCAATACACAGTTTTTATTTTTCGCCAAAAATCAACGAACAAGAAGTGAGGTGTGAATGGGTGCATTATCGTGTCACAAACACCAACTGTTTTCATCCCGATATTCTGGACGAATGCGACGAATTCTGCCCATCAAACACCTCAAAACATTTAAATAAAACTCACCAGTAATTGTTTGTCCACTTGAAACAAATTCTTTGTGGAAACAAATTCTTTCTTGTCCACTTGAAACAAATTCTTTCCCTTACTATCGAAGAATGTAATAAACATTGTTTTGATTTTCGATGGAACTTTTCTTGTTTTTTTGGCTTGTGGTGAGTTTTTTGACTTCCATTCCACACTTTGTCGCTTTGATTTAGGATCATATTGAAAACACCATGTTTCATCACCTGTAACATTCGGTTTTAAGACGTTTGGATCATTTTCAGCGGCTGAAATGATGTTTCTGCAATGTGCACTTCTCCTTGATTTTTGTTTATTGGTTAACGTGTGTGGAACAAATTTAGCACAGACTTTTGTTTTGCCTAAATCTTCACGCATGATGGTTCGAATCGTTTCTTTGTTGATGTTTAAAGACTCTTCCATCATTCTTAGTGACGCACATCGATTGTTTTCCACGAAATCACGCACTTTTTCAATAATCTCAGGTGTCCTAGATGAACTTGGTCTTCCGGCATTCTTATCATCTTCTAGCGTCTCTCTTTCGTCCAAAAAACGTTTGTGCCACAGGAAAACATTTGATCTACTTAAACAAAACTCACCGTAAACTTGTTTCATCATTTGGTACGTTTCCGAGGCACTTTTACCAAATTTTGCGTTAAATTTAATAACAGCCCTTTGTTCCATCTTAATAATTCAACATGAAAAAAAGTTTACTTCTCTAATGAACGACCGTTTCGTTTGAGTTACTTTAACAACTGCGCAGTACTTTTGCCAGAAAGCAAGCAGATGGTCACGGTTTATAACGCATTCGCGATTACACTGGTGGCGCCACCGTGGGCTGAAATCTAGCGCCAGTCTTAAAAATTCTTTGACGCACTGTGTATGTTACTAATATGAGAAAGTAAAATATCAATTGACAATACAAAAAAAGTGGTCGCTTAAAGAATTGATTTGTTTCGGTCCGTGTGAACAAAAACAAAACTGGCAGTTCAATTATAGGTTTTCGGGGCCCCTCCAGCTCTGGGGGCCCTAGGCGCGCGCCTAGTCGGAAATCCGCCCTTGCTAATAACACCCTATACACGCCAAGGCATCAAACCCACCAGATGCTGGAGGGTTTCCGGAGGTAATACCAGCTATGCCTGTTACAGCGTTATCCACAACTCCGTCCGAGACGTCGGTTCAAGATCCATGGATCGGATGTTCAGCTCCACGGTATCCCAGAGAGCTTTCACAGGGTACCTTGGGTGGGCACTGGATGATTTCAAACTCAGATGAGTGTTCCTCGAGCCATGCCTGGGTAGTTGCTGCCCGGTGTGGCGACGCATTGTACTTCTGAAACAGACCATCGGCCGCACGATGCGCGAAGGCTATGAAAACGTGTAGGTGATCAGCCATCACATGCTGGTTGCGCGAAGGGGTTAAGAACCTCTCCAGATATACCAATAGAACGAATGTGTCTCATGAGAAGGTTCCACAAACCATCACAGAGCCACCACCGCCTTGAACAACGCCGACCTGGAACGACTGGGCCATGGCCTCATGCTGTCGACGCCACTCCCGCACCCTTGGTACAGCTGGAATCGGGAGTCACTCCCAGCCCGTCTAGGTGCTGCCCGCGCTGTACACGGCCGGTCCCGGACGATTCGTCCAACGACGATTGCTCCAATGCCGATTCGTCCAAAGGGACAATTGGTCCAATGCCGATTGGTCGAATGTCCGATTCGTCCAATGCCGATTTGTCTAATGATACGATTGGTCCAATGCCGATTCGTCCAATGGTACGATTGGTCCAACGCCGATTCGTCCAATGGTATCATCTTACCAACGGTAAACTGTTTTATTTTCCAGAAAGGAATAAGGATTTAAATTATTCTGCTCATTATATCCTTTTGAAAGATCATTTCCGTATATTTGGTAATTGTAAACATTTTACATAAACCTGGTAAAAGGCACTCAATGGAGCATTTCTCAGCTGTTTGCAAAGCACCTAGGCGCGGGTCTTTTTAGAATATTTTAAGTTAAAACTTAGATATTTGGTATTTGTAAACCTTTTATAAAACCTTATAAAAGGCATTCATCGTATCATTTATCAGGCCTTTATACAAGGTGCCTAGGCCGCGGGCCTTTTTAGAAAATTTTAAGTTACGACCTAGATATTTGGTGTTTGTAAACATTTGATAAAACCTTATAAAAGGCATTCAACGGATCATTTCTCAGCTCTCTACCAAGCACATAGGCCGCGGGCTTTTTTGGAAGACTTTAAGTTACAACCTAGGTATTTGGTATTTGTAAATATGTTATAAAATTTAATAAAAGGCACTCATCGTATCATTTCTTAGCTCTTTACACGCACCTAGGCCTAGGCCTTTTAACACTTTTTATTCTACTGATGTCATATTCTAAGGTGTAAGTAAAGTTAAAAATACTAGCATAGCATTAGTAAGTTTTCTTGATAGGTAAACGTTATGAATCGGACATCGGTAGGATAAAAACTGTCAAAAAGGCATAGGTCTAGGAATTAATATTTCGTGCTTAAGTAAAAACGCAATATTATCTTGCTTTGATGGGTAAACATTATTAATCTGACATCGGTAGAATATAAACTGTTAAAAAGACCTAGGGCCTATGAATTAATATTTTGTGCTTAAGCAAAAGCGCAATATTATTAACTTGATTGAATATGTAAACATTGCTAATCTGACATCGGTAGAATAAAAACTGTTAAAAAGGCCTAGGCCTAAGCCTTAGGAATTAATATTTCGTGCTTAAGTAAAAGCGCCAAATTATTATAACTTGATTTAATATATAAACATTATGAATATGACATCGGTAGAATACAAAGTGCTAAAAAGGCCTAGGCTTATAGCCTATGAATTAATATTTCGTGTTTAAGTAAAAGCGCAATATTATTAATTTGATTTAATATGTAAACGTTATGAATATGACATCGCTAGAATAAAAATTGTGAAAAGGCCTCTGTCCGAACCCGACCAGAACATTTCCATTGGCCAGTTGGCGGAACCCCACAGCATGCTACAAACAGAAACGAAAAACTAGTATTTTATATTATTTCATGCAAAAGAGAAACATTGAAGTTAACTGAACGGCTCGTACATCAGTAACTTTATACGGCAGCAAGGACAGTAAAAAAAAAAAAAATCTGTAACCACAATATTACGCATGAAATGTAGCATTATTTTACATTCTTTGTACTACCGGCACTTTCGTATAACATCGGAGATAAAATTAGAACAGTTGAGATTTTTATAACATGAGTAGCACTTTGGACAGATAGGACGGAATTGGACCAATCGTACCATTGGACGAATCGTACCTTTGGACCAATTGTCCATTGGACGAATCGGCATTGGACGAATCGTCGTTGGACGAATCGTACCAGACCCGTACACGGCAGTTACTCTGGATATTAGCTGGTGGTCACAATTATGTGACTCAACCATGTATATGATGCTTGTTTTTATAAAACTTCGTAGGGATATTTCATTCACTGGGAGAAGTGTGAAAGCTTACGTAATTTCAAAGGGCTATTTTGGAAATTTCGACGGTTCTAATAAAAACATTTACAATTTTTTTTTTCTACGGTTCTTTTCTTCGGATTTTAGCAACCAGTGTGGGTTCCTAGAACCATAAGGAATCAACCATTTCTAATTTGGGGCCATTGTTTCCGGGAAGGTATTGGGAGGCGGCGTCCATATTTAATCTGAGCGTAACTTACTCAACTGGCCAGAGGCCGATTTCTCTGACCACCTGGCTAAGTGGTGATCTACAAATTTTAATTCATTTCGCTACTGCGTACTTGTGGCGAATAACTTTAAGTTGAGGCGTTTAATACGGTTTCCTCAGCTGCATTGCTTGTAATATCACTTCGAGTAAAGAGAAAAATGCTTCGCTGTATTTAGCCTCACAAAATGCGTCGCTAGACATTTCTCTATCTTTGTGGGTGTGGTATTATGGATGCCGAAATAAAGAGGTAGAGCAACTATTAATTTCATAGGTCGGAAAAGAAAGCTCATTTTGTTGCATTCTTTAAAAATTTCCTTCCTGTACTAATAACATCTTGCATTCCCGGAAGACACAATGAACTTGTGTTGGGAATTTTGATAATACCAGAGTGAAGACAAGGAAGTAATTACGCCCAAAGTAAGAAATATTTGTCTCATTTTCTTTGTCGTCCGAGTTTTCTCCAAGCAGATAACAGAGAGTATCACTTTCATAATTAAATACCGTGCCATCCCACATTCTGTACCCAGATACTCTCTATTTTCCTTAATGTGAAGTGAAATTGGTAATTAGAAGCTTCCTGCTGTCAGACTTGCAGACCAAGTTATCTAAATATACCTGGTACGAGAAATTTATTAAGTGAAATATAAAACTTCAGTTCGAAGTGCATACTATCAAGTCGCTATTTTAAAAACAACGAAGACAGACTGAAGTATATTTTAAAGAATAAATCTTATTGGTTCGTGGCGAGATATCGTTAGCAAAATTCAATTGGTTTGTTCGCCGGGTAATGCTGAACCACTATTGTTTGCCTTTTTAAGATTTTCTGCTGAACAATGGAGGTTTCTCGATAACGACTACGTTTAACAATGCTATCTTACCACCAGTTTTTAACAGCTTTTGATATACAGGAGTTGGAAATAATAACGTGACTTTTAATGCAGCTGCATATGTCGCAATACGCAAGGTTGTAATAGCTTTGTTTAGAATCTCAAGGTCCTGTTTAAGTTCATTTAAAGTGTCTAGCTGCAAAATTTCTTTCAGGGTGATGATGAAATGAGCGACCTAACGACTTCGAAAGAAGGCTAATTGTGGTGGCTGGCTAGTTGGTGCCTCCGTGACAACAGTCGCCGGTGTAGTGGGGGTATTGAGAGTTACTGTGTCTATCGTCATGACAGTTTACCGTGTTCGTGGCCAAACCTCGTCTGCGAAACACAAAAGTGGCCAGAAGACGACCCTGACTGATAGAGACAGTAGAGCATTAAAAAGGAATCAGATCGTAATACCCGTAATAAGAAGGACACGGCGCCGAAAATTAGTGTAGAGCTCAATCTGTATCTCCAGCCCCCAGTATCAACAAAAACACTGCACAGGGAACTGCATAAATAAAGGATTCATGGCAAAGCTGCTATTGCAAATCGTCTGGGGACCAGGATGAATGCACAACGGCGACGGCAGTGGTGCCAGGAGCATACAACGTGGACTGTTAATGCACGGAAGCATGTAATGTGATCGCATGCATCCACATTTACACTATTACCCACCGCAGGACGTGTTTACACGTGGAGAACACCGTCAGAAGCATACAACCCTGACTGCCTGCTCCCAATAGTGCAGCATGATGATGGTTTTGTCATGCTATGGGTGGTCATATCGTATTTTTCAGCAGATCCCCTGATCACCTTGAAAGGACGGATGACTGGCAGGGTCTATGAAATTATTTTGGCAGACCAAGTTCATCCAATGGCTCAGGCTTTGTTTCATGCAGGGATTGACATCTATGAAGATGGTAACGCCCCGATTCACAGAGCTCGGAATGTCCAGTCGTGGCTTGAGGAACATAAGGACGAACTTTCTTACCTTCTTTAGCCTCCTCAATCACCAGACTTAAACATTATCGAGCCAGTGTGGTCTGTGTTGAAAAACAGAGTAAGATCCCGTTATCCTTCTCCTGCATCTCTCAAGGACCTGGAGCAGTGTCTGCATGAAGAATGGTGTAACATCCCATTAACCACCATCCAGAATTTGTATGCATCCATTCCAAGGAGGATTCAGGCCGGTTTGAATTCGAATGGTGGTCCCGCACCCTACTAGGTACGTAAAACCTTCTTTTTCTAAATGTTCACATTATTCTGTCCAACTCTTGTAGGTATATGTTGCCCTCTGGGTTGTAGCTACTGGGGAGCAGTACTCCTCCCAGAATGGTCATACTTGAGCGTAAAATTCAGAAATGCACAATGTGTGAATTAACTGTCTAAAGCGCAGCTGTAAAAGGAAGTTACATACGTCCGTATTTTCTTTTTAAAAACTGGTTAGCCGCACTATTCTGCGCTGCAAACCAGGCATTCAGTAACCTATTATGTGAGTCGTCGGCCTCTCATATGCACAGAGGTGTGTATATAGAGCAATACGCGGGTATGCCTAACCATGGAACCAAATAAGCCGTAGTGTTGAAGAGCTAACTAGTCATCTGTGGTCTATCGTAGAAAGCTACTATGGTCGTTTAACATTCAACAGAAGTTTTCCAAGCCCTATTCCGAAAGTGTCTAAAATTTCGCTATCTGGTATTCATTCGTTTTGTGCTGATTCGCTTTTCATTCTTCATTTCTGCGGAGTGCTGTGTTGTCGGTGTTTACAGAAATTTTACGATTTCCTTGCAATTTATAATTGTTGTTTCTTGGATGTTTACCTAGTTTTAACTACTTAACATGAATAGAAAACTCCCTTGTGGTGTTCCAGGACGCCAAAAAAGACTAAAAACAGAAGAAGAGAAGAGATAGTTAGCTTTGAATGTGCAGAAGTTTATCTGCTGTGATGTTTACCTCTAATCTGACCTTTTGAGCTTTTGTGTTCTTATGTAAATCTGGTTTCTTCTCGTTAAACGTTTTCCTGATTTAACGTCATATTACTTCTTCGCCGATTTTTTTTTAATTTGACATCACTGGCAGTGGGTCAGAGGTAAATGGAATGTAATATCTGAAAGTAGCAAAGGAGCAGTGGAGAATGTGCAGAGCAAGATAACGGTGAAAACAGAGAAGTTTGAGATAATTATTTGTTAAGAGCAGTTTGTAATAAGGATTTGTTAAGAGCAATTGGAGATAACGATTTGTTAAGAGCAGTTTGAAATAACGATTTGTTAAGAGAAGTTTGAGATAACCGTTTGTTAAGAACAATTCGAGATCATGATTTCTTAAGAGCAAATTGAAATAACGATTTGTTAAAAGCAGTTTGAGGTAACAGTTTGTTAAGAGCAGTTTGAAATAACGATTTGTTAGAAGTTCGAGATAACGATTTGTTAGAAGTTCGAGATAACGATTTGTTAACAGTAGTTTGGGATAAGGGTTTGTTAAAAGCTTTTTGAGATAAAAGTTTGTTAAAAGCAGTTCGAGATAACTATTTTTGAGATGTGCATTTTGTGATCTACTTATGCTGAAGTGTCACAGCAGAGAATGAAAGAGTGGATTAATCGTAAGTTCATGTTGATTTATTTGCTACTTTGGCCGTTAGTATGTTCTATAGTTACAAGAGTTCAATACTGATATGTTCACAAGTTCATAGCTTAAGCAACAATGACATTTAAGCAAATAAATCTTACAGCTTGCAGTTAATACTGATACAGTGAAACTACAATTATAGCGAGAACAACTACAAACAGTTAAACATTAACCGTTTAACTGGCTGGAACAAAATTATTCAGGGTTAGTAAACTGGGCTAAAATCAGCTCGAACGGATATATGCCCTGTTTGAACTTGAAGGGGCGTAATTTCAAGTCTCAACCCCAAATACGAAAAGCATGTTCCTGCCCTGGTTGCTCTATAGCTAACTGGAATGGCGCGTGGGTCTTTAAACTGCTGGGACTGGACTCGATGTTTCAGTAAGACTTTGATTCTCTGTTCATTTCTACAGCAGTAGTTCTCTTCCACTGCAATAGAAGCGGTGATCCCCAGTTGTTGACGGAGTACTTCTCCTGGGCCCCCCAATGGCGCAGTGGTCTACGCGCTGGCTTCTGACCATTCGTCCAAGATGGGTCTGAGTTCGAATCCCAGTGGAGCAAGGATATCGTATTTGTCCAACGGTAGTGGCTCTCACCTTTCCCAGTGGCCCTAAATTAGAGACAAGCGACTACCTACAACCCATCGAGTTGCTTACGGTGGTGGTCTACGCCCAGGCTTCTGACCGTTCACCCGAGTTGTGTCCGGGTTGGAATCCTGGTGAGGCATGTATGTTGTGTTTTTCTTACGGCACAGGTTCCCTCCCTTCCCTGGAGCCAGGGGCCCTAAACTCGGAACATGCGGACTACTTTAGCCAATCGAGTTGCTCACGGTAGTCGTTAAACCTCCAAACCAAAAAGAAGGACTTCTGACACTTTGATACTCATGTGAGGTCGCTTAACCCTTGCACAAAATGGCAGTATTATGCCTGTCCGTCACACATGGACACGATAATTTCGTTTTGGGATCTTCCGAAATTGTCACCTTGGTGGCTCACTGGGAAGAGGCGCGGACCCCTGGCTGATTACCCGAGCTGGCTTTAGGTTCGAATCCCGGAGGAAGCAAGGTTAGAGCACTTGTTCCATGGAGTTGGATTTACCTCCCAGTGTCCCTAAATCGGTGACCCTTAAGACCTAAATATAAAGTAACACTTGTTTTTTCATTTTTGGATCTAACGACTACAGCGAGCAACTCAGTGGGCTGATTTCCCAGTAGGTGTAGGAAATTCCACATTTCTCGGGGAGTTTCAACCGTCAGATACTTAAATGAAGTGCTTGCTTACTAAAGTACTACTTTTCAGCTGTTCTGCCTTTTAGAAACATTGATGTAGTTCACTATAGGATTTATTTTTAACAATAAATTCTGCACAATAATATGCATAAATACGCATATATACACTCCTGAGTGTGAAAATTGCAACTCCAAGAAGGAACCACGCGATTCGAATGAAATTTATACCAAATATTACTGATATAACTGTAATTAGTGATTTAATTTCCAGAACAAGATAACAATTTTATCTGCACAAATCAGTACATTGTGAAGCCTCTGAGAGCTGCAATAAGGGCATCTAGACGGCATGGCATTCAATCAAAACGGCGCTGGATGGTGTACCGTGTAATTGCTTGCCAGTTGGCATGTATGCGAGTTCACAGATCATTGGTACTGACCGCTGGAGGACTTTGATGGGCCAGTTGCCGAGTGACTATATCCCAGACATGTTCAATAGGCGACATGCCTGGCGAACGTAAAGGCCAGGGAAGAAGCGATATCTGCTATGCTGCGAAGAGGGCTTGAACATTCCTGGCAACATGTGATCGGGCATTGTCCTGCTGAAATATAGCGCCAGGAGTGCTCTGAAGGAAGGGTATGAATTCTGCCTGTACAACTTCCCTGATGTAGTGGTCGCTGTTGAGATTGCCCAAAAGTCGTAGCAGTCGAGATCGCGAATGGTACCCAATGGCACCCCACACCATCAAACTTGGCGTTCGGCCCGTATGACGCTCGACAATGCATGCTGGAAGAAGACGCTCACCACAAAACCGTCTAATGCGTATGCGGCCATCATGGTAGTCCAAGTTGAATCGGGACTCGTCCGAAAACACATGTTGTCCATCAGCACGCTGTATTGAAAACCCCATTCCATCCTGAGGCGTTCAGGGTCAAAGGAATCCGCCGCAAAGAGATGTGTGCAACCAGTCCTCTCTGTAGCAAACGGCGTCGAACTGTGCAGGCAGACAATGTCACACCTGTTGCAGTGCTCCACTGTTGTGCTGACACTTGCGGTTCGTCACTGCCATGTGGATGAGGTATCGGTCATCTCGCGGTGTCGTCACGTTCCTTGGTCCACTGCCGGATGGTTGATGCACCTGGTTCTCCTTGGTCCACTGTCGCCGCACGTGCATCTCTGTTGTAGCGTTATGACCCGTCCGAGCTGCAACGCAGGTTTTCGCTGACCAATCATTCGGCCCCGTTCAAACTCTGTCGTATGGAGATATTGCGCCTTTCGTGGTCGCTCAGGCATTATTGAATCCTGGAGTCTCTTTTACAACTCGATGTCCGCGATGCACTACTGGTGTGTATCCTAAACAGTCCCTTTCTTTATACCCGTCAGTTGACTGTTCAGAGAGCACTGCCGGGCCCAGCCATGCGCAATGACTTTGCACTTCTAATCATTTACATGTTCTACCCTGCTCTGCATATCCTGTAAGATTCACGTGATTACCATCATTTTTTACGCTTTCCAAATGTAGGTTGAAGAAGCGTATATGCTCCAGCTTTTTCCGTCAGTCTGTCTGTCGGCCTGATAACTCACGTAAAAATGGTTCGATTTCGATGAAATTTTAGTATGTGGTAGGGGACCACCAGGGGACGAACCCTATTGAAAATGGGTGAAGTGGGGTCAAAGGTCATACCATAAGAGCATGATCCATTCAATTGCCTTTATGCGTCATAACTTGCGTAAATATGTTTCGATTTCGATGAAATTTTAGTATGTGGTAGGGGACCACTAGGGGACGAACCCTATTGAAAATGGGTGAAGTGGGGTCAAAGGTCATACCATAAGAGCATGATCCATTCAATTGCCTTTATGCGTCATAACTTGCGTAAATATGTTTCGATTTCGATGAAATTTTAGTATGTGGTAGGGGACCACCAGGGGACGAACCCTATTGAAAATGGGTGAAGTGGGGTCAAAGGTCATACCATAAGAGCATGATCCATTCAATTGCCTTTATGCGTCATAACTTGCGTAAATGTGTTTCGATTTCGATGAAATTTTAGTATGTGGTAGGGGACCACTAGGGGACGAACCCTATTGAAAATGGGTGAAGTGGGGTCAAAGGCCACGCCATAAGAGCGGAATCCATTTCATTGCCTTTATGTGTCTTAACATGCGTAAATATGGTTCGATTTCGATGAAATTTCAGTATGTGGTAGGAAACCACTGGGCACGAACCCTATTAAAAATTGACAAATTGGGGTCAAAGGTCAGGCAGGGCATAAGAGCGGGATTTATTCCATTTCCCTTATGCGTCATAACGTGCGTCAAAATGATTCGATTTCGATGAAATTTTGGTATGTGGTAAGGAACTACCTGGGAACAAAACTTATTGAAAATGGGTGGAATGGGGTCAAAGGTCAGGACATAAAAACGGGATCCATTTCATTGCCTTTATGTGTCTTAACATGCGTAAATATGGTTCGATTTCGATGAAATTTCAGTATGTGGTAGGAAACCACTGGGCACGAACCCTATTAAAAATTGACAAATTGGGGTCAAAGGTCAGGCAGGGCATAAGAGCGGGATTTATTCCATTTCCCTTATGCGTCATAACGTGCGTCAAAATGATTCGATTTCGATGAAATTTTGGTATGTGGTAAGGAACTACCTGGGAACAAAACTTATTGAAAATGGGTGGAATGGGGTCAAAGGTCAGGACATAAAAACGGGATCCATTTCATTGCCTTTATGTGTCATAACATGCGTAAATATGGTTCGATTTCGATGAAATTTTAGTATTTGGTAAGGAACCACATGGGGACAAACCCTATTGAAAATGGGCGAAATGGGGGCAAAGGTCAGGGCATAAAGGTGGAATCCATTCCATTGCCTTTATGCGTCATAACATGCGTAAATATGGTTCGATTTCGATGAAATTTTAGTATGTGGTAGGGAACCACCTGGGCACGAACCCTATTGAAAATGGGCGAAATGGGTTCAAAGGTCAGGGCATAAAAGTGGAATCCATTCCATTGCCTTTATGCGTCATAACATGCGTAAATATGGTTCGATTTCGATGAAATTTTAGTATGTGGTAGGGATCCATCTGGGCACGAACCCTATTAAAAATGGGCGAAATGGGGTCAAAGGTCAGGACACTGGAGTGTGATCCATTGCATTGCCCTTGTGCATCATAACTTACCAAAAAAATTTCGATTGCGACAAAACGTTATCATGTTGTTCCGGAGGTATAGTGAACCGGTTCTGTTGAATATCAAAGAAATGGGGTCAAAGGTCGTTGCACAAAAGCAAGATTTATTCCACAACCATTGTTCTCATAACTTGCTTAAAACTGCTTCTATTGCGACAAAACTTTAGTATGTTATTCTTGAGGTATACTGAACCGGTTCTGTTGAATATCATCGAAATGGGGTCAAAGGTCAGGACACAGGAGCGAGATTTATTCCACAGCCATTATCCTCATAACTTGAGTAATAATTTCTGGTATGTTGGAAAGCGTATCATAATCAATGCATCGCATGATTTTACTAACTTGTTTCATGGTGTTGCAATTTTCACAAACAGTAGTTTATATCATAATAGTAATTCATCATCATCAACAACAACCATTCTCAATCCTCTGCTGGATGAAGGTCTATCCAAGTCTTTTTCACAAATCTTTATGTTGGGAAATCCTCTTCGATGTCACTTCGGCATGCTTTCTGATTTCCTCTACACATTTCCCACGTTGTCTTCTTCAGGATGTTTTTTCTGCGATGCTTAGGCCAGGTACATTCCAACCGCCGGACTCTGAAGACCAAGTTTTGAGATGTGAAGTCACTTGGGAATGGAAAATGGGTTGCTAACTCCCGACGCTAGCCAGGCGGGTTGATGAGTATTCAAGTCCCGGTGGTATAGTTATATCACTGTTAGGAGTTCGTCAGAAACCCTTCAGTGATAACAAGATATACCCCTCAAAGGCGGCTATGACGCTTTTTGATGATTAATCGCCATGGAGTTGTTTTTAACCACATGGTGAAAAAACAAACAAACTCCATGGCGATTAATCAACGCTTGGCGTTTTTCTTGAAGTGCAGCATGGAGACGGTCCAACTGCTGGATGTAAGCATCTGCTGTAGTGGTATTGTTCCGCGGCCAGAGTTCATAGTGAATCACACCGCGACAACCCCACCATCAACACGACATCCCTTCCGTCCATGAAGGGGATGACTTAGCGACTTTCTGTGGGGGTTGTCCCTGCTTGATCCATGCTCTTTATTGCGTAACATTCACGTATATGACACATGTTTCGTCACCCTTTACCAACTGATGTAAAAAGTCCTCCCGCTTTACTGTTTTACGCAGAGAAACATCAATGGGGTGTAGTCGATACTGGAGACATCGGGTATCGTGGATAATGTAGTGCTGATCCGAGTCCACAGTTCATCTTCATTTTGAAGGGGTGGGAGGGTACTCAACCGACGTCCAATCGTGCACCCCAGATATACTCGATGGGCAAGAGGTTGGGGGATCGTGCTGGCCACGGAAGCATCCGCACACCGTGTAAAACATTCAGGCTGATCCAAACGGCATGTGGTCGGGCGTTATCCTGTTAAGAAACGGATAATGCCTGGCCACATCTGTTGACTGATTCTGGTCAGACAAAGCATGAGGTACCCATTTGCACAGCTTACAGGAATATCCCAACTTCCGAAGTCAGGTGTTGATGGTCGTACAGGAGGTCAACACTTAATCTGCCAGTTCCCGTAGTGTTGCATAAGGCTTGGTCGATAGCACGTGTTAACGTTCACGCCATTCAAATGTTCTTAGAGTGGTATTGCACGTACACCTTCCTTCGATATCGCCACCGTATCATCGCCACTTGCAACTAATCTTCACCACAATAGCGTACATTCTGTCCTTAGAATCTGTTGCTTTGCGCACAGCACTCTGGGGTATTTACGTCATCGCAGGCCCGCAGTACCTTGTATTACACACGCCACATACGATTTTTTCCGGAAACTTTCTTTACAACCTGATACGTAAACGCTGTTTCTCTTCTACGCGTAAGTGTAAACAAGGTGGCACTCATTCCCCAAATACACTGCCTGATGGAGAAAATGTCACACCGCGAATACGTAAACGCAGCGCCATGCAAATTGCAGGATGGGTGCAGACGAACAAATTATGCGAATGATTGCATTTGCAGGCTAATCGGACGAACGGCGCGCGGGATATAAGCGGTCAACCATCCCGCGAGGCCATCAGTCGAGATGTCGTCACGGCCGCGAGAAGTGAGTGGTTCCGCTGTAACCGGGTCTGGAGAACAAAAAAGTGGTGCCAATGCCGTTAAGATGCAATCTTACGCGGTTTCGTCAAACGGATGAGTTCACGAGGGGTGTCATTGTAGGCCTTCGTACCGCCGGATGGTCCTTGCGCCGTATTGCGGAAGAAACGCTGCGTGATGCCACAACCGTCAGTCGCATTTGGTGACAGTGTTCCCAGGAAGGATCTGTCCAACATCGTACGAGGACCGGAGCACGTAGGCGGACGTCCGAGAGCACCGATCGTCGCATCCGACGTCATACCGTAGCGGACCCGAAGGCCACAACGGGCGACATTTTGCGGAGTGTGCGGGGAGGCTTGGTTTCTCCGATATCGACGCGGAAAGTGTCGCGCCGATTGGCTGCGTTTGGTTTGCTGTCCAGCCGTCCGCTGCGAAGGCTGCCCTTAACAGCAAGCTATCGTCGTCACCACTTGCGCGGTGTCTCTCCAGAGCTGCGTGGGGTGCCGAATTAACAGTGTGGTGTTCAGTGACGAATCGCGGTTCTGTTTCATCACGGATGATCGCCGTGTGAGAGTCTGGAGGTGACGTGGCCAATGGGCGGATTCATCCGCCATTGTGGAGCATGACACGGCCCGGCAACGTGTAATCATGGTGTGTGGTGCTATCAGCACCAACAGCCGCTCATCGCTAGTACGCGTTACGGGCACATCGACGTCACGCCGCTATGTTGACAAGGTGCTGAGGCCCATGGCACTACCGTATCTGTAGGGCATCCCAAATGCCATTTCTTAACAGGATAACACCCGGCTGCATACCGTGTGGCCAGCACGATCCCCTGACCTCTCGCCCATCGAGCATCTGTGGGATTGGGCGTCGGTTGAGTATCCTCCCACCCCCGCAAAATGAAGATGAACTGTGGAATCGGATCAACACCATATGATCCACGATACCCGATGACTCCGTTCGGACTTTCTCACTGCCGCGATGCCACGTCGGATTCAACTCTGCATCGCCCAAAATGGGGACCACACTCCTTATCGATCCTTCTGTATATTCGGCCACTGGAGCCTAGTCGGTATGTGACAATTAAATCATTTTTTCAGGACTTTGGCTATCTGTGTGTACAGTATGGTATGTTTTCGAGTATTCCTTCATGGTGTGGTATTTTCTCTGTCAAGCAGTGTATGTAAACAAATACTTCAAACTTCCTTATCTGCGTTGTACGAACGGATGGCGCCAGAAGTTCGTTTTGGTTTTGGTTTCGTGTAGCTGAAAACTCTATTCATGAAAACATTTCGGTAGACACTAGTATTAAAAGAAATCCGTCTTGTTGCACGATGATATTTATTCAGCTAAAAAATGAAATCTATATACAGTTTAAAAACACATGAGCACTTTCGGTGTCACATTGACACCTTCATCAGATGTAATTTCACCATGTGGCTACATGCTGGTCTTAAGTACGTGGAGTAGATGCATCATGGGAAAGGTAATGTCCAATGTCACATGATATACCAGATAACAAGACAATCAAAAAAAGGCATAGTTAGCCAATGATCACTTAACAGAAGCAATTGCTATTGTGCTGTCCTTCCCAACAAGATTGCTCCAAGGTTCAGGTAAAACATAAGGATAATAGTCATTACAGCAACGTGTGTCATAAGCCGAAATATAGAGGCTTTCTGCAAATAACAAGGAATAAACAGTGTTAGGTGTGTTTATGATTTTAGCGTTGTCCCAGTCTGGGATGGAATTTCCAGCACTTATGGTTCTTGCAAAAGAGGTGCTTTGGTGATTCATTTTTAGATCATATCTGTGTTCATTTAAAACATTTCTCTGAAAAGAAAAAAATACACATTTCTCTGAAAACATTTCTCTGAAAAGAAAAAAAATACAAAGAATTTCTAAGAAAACATTTCTCTGAAAAGAAAAAAAATACACGAGTCTTAGTCGCTAGAGCCAACGAAGTGAAGACGTAATATGATTTCAACTTTAAGACATAAAACGTGCCATTTTAAACTTTAATCACACAGCGTGGCTTTTCGGTTTCGGAGGTAATTAATGATTGCTTCCGGTCGCGGATGGGGTCTTTCGTTTCATTTACTGAACTTCGCAATCTGATTATTTAAGAAGTCAATATTCGGTACGTGAGACGAAACTATTTTTTTAATGCATACACTTTGTACTACAGGCCAGGCCCGGGATTTCCGGCAGGGCCAAATTCAGATACAAAAATCTCTATATTATTTTCTCTTTGTAAAAGCAAATTCATACAAATAATCTTTCAAGGCTTTACAGCGCATGGTTTTTCATAGTTATCAGCTTTCCTTTCATGTTCATTTTTTTAGTTTATCTCTGCATGAAAGTTAACATAAATTACCATAATTTATGAAGTTTTGCATTAAAACCAAAGCTGCAGTTGCCATTATAACACACGCGACCATATTAAGCGATGGTCCAGATGTTTGCGGATTATCATCTGCGTGATTTATACCTTCTTCTTTAGGGTACTTTAGACGTGCCGATGTTGCAATAATTTCCAGCTTCCGCGTTTTATTCATCTAAAAAGCTCTCGTTATAAGCGTTGTTACCTCATTTACTCGGGAGCTTAAACCGGATGCGAAAACCTGAGAACGATAAAAAAGAGGCAGAATAAGGAGTGTTAAAAATTTCCGCTTGACTGAAACATGTTTTAAGTTTATACACTCTCTTGAAAAGGGGAAAAAATACTGATAAAAGTGCTTCCGAAATACCCAGTTCCTTTTTCTTTTATATTCCCCGAAAGACCAGAATCAGTTTTTCTCATAGTTCTTAAAATGTTACCAAACATTCGCATTACTAGACTGTATGATATTTTTAGTGCATCTCGGTGAAGATCTCTCCATGTTACACCACAACACCAGAACTACTTCAATGTGTACAGTGCGACAATTAAATAATGAGACTGAATTTTTTTAAAAACTGAAGACAGGAACATTTACGCGTATATACACTATACTGACAAAAGTAACCGGACACTTAGAAGAGAAACACAATATAGCATTTATTGACATACATTAGTACGGTGTCGGTCCACCTTTGGCCTTAATGCATGCACTGACACTTCCAGACATGCTTTTGACAAGTTTTTGGAACACAAAAGATAGGTATGCGCTTCAATTCAGTACATAATGCTGCCGCTATCTGTTGCTTAATAGTAGGCCTTGGTTCCAAACTTCTTATGTGCCGTTCTAATTCATCCCATAGGTGCTCTATGGGATTAAGATCAGGGCTCGGTGCTGGCCAGTCCACAAACGATACGGAATTATCGTCAAACCACGCCGGAACAGTTCTTGTTTTATGGCTCGGTGCATTCTCCTGCTGGTACCAACAAGACTCGGTTCCATAGTATTGCCACAGAGTTGGTAGTTCATAATTGTCCAGAATATCGAGGTAGACGTGCTGGTTAACAGGTTTGCCCACGATAACCAAACGGCCGGGGCCATGCCACGAAAAACACCCCCACACGACTACACTGCCAGTTCCAAACTTGACCGTAGGAAAAGTACACTGTGGTAAATAGCGTTCCCCAGGCTGCCGCCATACCTACACACGACCATCAGACTGATGCGTAGTGTATCTGGATTAATCAGTCCATAGGACCCGTTTCCATTGATCTGCGGTCCAAAATAAATGTTCTTTACACCATGCTAAACGACGAGTAGTATTCCCAGTGGCTATGAAAGGCTTATGAGAAGCCGCACGACCACGGTAACCCATGGAATGAAGTTCTCTCCGAATGGTACGTGTACATACCGAGGTTCCATCATTTTTACTCACCTATACTCTTAGGTCTTATGCAGTACTCCGTCGATTAGCTGTAACGACTCTCCTGAGGCTTCGACGTCCTCTATCAATGACTTTCTTTGGACTGCCGGTACGTTTTGCTGCTTCAGGCACTCCATGTATCTTCCACGTATTCAGTAAATCCATAAAAGTTGACTTGGGTATGTTTAAACGCCTCTCGATTTCTCTTATTGACAATCCACTAGTATAACACCCAACAATCTTTCCTTGCTCGAAGTTAATTCTCTCCCGCCGCGACGATTGCACTCAATCTCACAGTGCGATATGATCGCGGTCAGCTGCAGGCTTGTTTTTATACCATTTGAAGCTGTATCGCGCATCTTATCAATGCAGGGGATTCGTTCACTTGCTTTTGAAGGGGTGTCCGGTGGCTTTTGTCAATATAGTGTATTTTATTCGAAGTATATTCCTCCTGCGTTAATACAAGAAATGGCCAATCAGCCAACAAAAGGAAGGACTTGCAGAGGTCATCTTTTGGTATGGAGCTAAGAGGTAATGTCACAGTTCCTTTTATGTCTTCAATGTCTTGAAACACTTTTTCTTTCAAAGGCAGCTTTAATTTGGGGAGCAGAAAATAGTCACATGGTGACTACGGTGACAAATCTGGCATTTCTGGCGAATAGTTGAGTACATAAACTTGTTTTCATGCCAAAAAATGCTATACAGTGACTGCTCCGTGTGCGGGTGCGTTATCGTGAAGAAGAAACCATTGGCTGTTTTTGTACTCAAGTTTTACACGAGCAGTCTTCTTCCACAATCATTTCAAAATGGATGTGAATGCATTGTCAGTGACTGTTGTATCTTCAGGAATGGACCCGTGATGCAAAATTCCCTTGCCATCCTAAAAGCAGACAAGCATTCCCATACAGCACAAAACGTTTGAGATATGTATCAATAATGTTACAATCTCTCATTTTCGTTACACTTTCAGAGAGATCTTACAATTACGTTTCAGCAACATCTATTTTGGAACATAACTCTTTGTACATTACGGTTACGTTAAAAATACCATTCACCGATACTACTGTTTTAAACTTTCCATTGTACATAATTGCTATCTTGATCTTACATTCCGGCGATATTTATGATTTTTGGTTTGGACGCGCATGCACATTTATGCCATTTCGCCGAAGCACTCTCGTAGTCGTATTTCCCCGTGCAACTAGGATATTCTTTGGTGGTACTGTCGTACTCGAGTTAGGTAGTTAGTTGATTTAATATTTCATCCTTTTTTTTGTGATTCAAGATCATCTGAAAGTAAGTAATTGTTTTGATTATTATAATTTTTAAATTCTAAAAAGCATTTTATAAAATCTAAGTAGATGACTGTGTTGTTGTATTAGTATGCTATACCAGCATGTTTTTGTTTTACTTGAATCTGAGAACTTTCATATTGGTAGGTATTTAGAGAAATGGCGAATTTGAATTTCTTCCCTTTCTTTGCTGAAACATAGTCTATTCCACATGTATAATAGAAATTCGACACCCTCATTTTGGACCGATTTTTATTTCTTTTCTTATCAATATATAAACGCCGCCACTGTTCCCAATGGACAGCGGACTGCGTTGAACATGTGAAAACGTAAACAACTCGTAATACGACTGTTGTTGCTTTTGAAACAGCTGTCGAGTGTAATATTTTTTATTGTGATTTTACAAAATTTATTAAAACGTAGGAATTGTGATTTTACAAGTTATGTTCAACTTAGGAAATACGTAACAGTAATATGATGATGTTACAAATACCTTTCAAATACGTAACAGTAATGTAACAAAGCTACAAATATCTTTCAAATACGTAACAGTCAAATGAAGTTAATACAGACATTTGACGTGGACCAGGAACATCAAACAGAGGTCATCGCTCTTTTCACGTTTATAAGTGAGTCACGGAAAAATTCTCATTGGCCGCCACCGCGAATCGAACCCAGGGTCTTCCAGTTACGCGCCGGATATGCTTCCACTGCACCACAGCAGCCTCGGATTCCTCCGGACTCACGCACACTAACTACGAAGCCAATTTGGCAGGTTGCTCCTTGGAGCCCCGCACAATGCTGGGGATTCACCAAAGATGCTTAACAGCTTTGGTGAATCCTGGTCCACGTCAAATGTGTGTATTAATTATTCATTCGCCTTGTAATTATTTGTTCAGTTGCTGCTTACCATCTTTGGTGAATCCCCAGCATTGTGCGGGGCTCCAAGAAGCAACCTGCCAATTTGGCTTCGCAGTTAGTGTGTGTGAGTCTGGAGGAATTCGAGGCCGCTGTGGTGCAGTGGAAGAATATCCGGCGCGTAACTGGAAGACCCTGGGTTCGATTCGCGGTGGCCGCCAATGAGAATTTTTCCGTGACTCACTTATAAACGTGGAAAGAGCGATGACCTCTGTTTTAACATGAACTTGGTATGTTGAAATTACAAAAACCTTTCACTGTAAGGTATCAGTTATGTTTCAAAGTTATGTAACGTTTGAGGACATTTTGACGTAATCGTAAGTTTTCTGGAACATTACTGTTACATCACGTAATGTATCTGAAAAGTCTCAATGTTTTAGTGCTACGTACTTGTAGCATATACGAAATATTTTGTGCTGTGCGGGTTGTCTTGATTTTGGACTTGTGTAACCCGATCTTCCTTCCTTTGGGTCATTGTGGCGACTTGCACTGAGCACTCTGACCCCTTGTTTAAGGATTATAATGAAAACACCATGTCTTGTCAGCTGCCACAATGCTTTAGAGAAACTTTGCATTGTTTCTGCAGTCTCCAGGATGTCTTTTGCTTACTTCCACTCAAGCATGCTTCTTGTCGTCTGACAAAGCATGCGGAGCAAAATCAGCACAAACTTTTATTTTTCTCTCCAAGTCTTGCACTAAAATTTGACGAATCGTCTCCTTATTAACACCGAACTCACATTGAAGTCTCCTCAAGGTCACACAACGATCACTTTGTACCCTTTCGTGAACTTTCTCAATGAGTTCAGACGTGCGCACTGAAATCGGGCATCTGGGTATTTCGTCATTTTCCAAATCTTCCCGCCCATCCTTGAAACGTGCATACAATCAGAATATTTGTGCACAAGATAGGCAATTATCCCTATACGCATCACGAAAAATTTAACTGTGTCAGATGCAGTTTTATAGATTTTTGATCATTGCTGGATATTTGGTGTCTGCTTCATGACAGAGCGGTGACAGGGTTATTCCACCGAATGACGTCATTCACAGCGTAGATAATCATCTTCGCAATTCTCACGTAGACGCTGTTGCCACCGCATAGTCTATAAATGACTTATCGAAAAACCATGCCTTCCCAGCCGTGTGTTTTACCGGATCAGTCACGTTGTTAATTGCCGTACTGTGTAAATAGTCCTCGTACTGGAACGTTCCGTAAAGTTAAGTTTTGCTCCTGATAGCTTAACTAAACGCTTAATTAAGCACTTAATAGCACTAACGGGCCGAAAAATCAAGTCTACTTATGAATTCAACCTTTTATTTGCCCTTGATAAGTATTCATCAGCACAAGAAAACAAAACTCACTTCGTACGCCACCCTCTTAGTACTTCGACAACGGAATGCAACATATTCTAAATATACAAAACATTTGTCAAGCTTTACGAACTCACAACAGTTTAAGGCTTCAATATCAACGAAGAGAAACATTAAACGTGACTGGAGTTAATCATTAACAGGTAGGCTGAGCTCCCTAAACATCTATCTCCAAGGCAATTTCAAGGGAGAGTCATCTGAAACCCTTAATAAATTTTTTCACAATTCATTGAACGAAAGTGGTACACATCTGCATCATTTTTCAATGTAGTCTCCATTTTGTGCAGTACAAGTCCTCCAGCGCTTACAAAGTGTGCAGATTCCCGTAAAAAAATTCCTTCGATCGCATGTTCAGCCACTCATGCACCACCTGCTGCACCTCTTCATCGGACCAGAAAGTCTTTACTCCCATCGCATCTTTAACTGGTCCAAAGATGCGGTAATTGCTTGGGCAAGGTCTGGTGAATAAGACGACGCGAAAGACATTCAAAGTGTAGGTCTTGTATGTGTTGCGACCGTTGCACGGGTTGTATGGGGCCGAGCGTTGTCATGTTGTAACAAGACACCAGTTCTCAAAGTCCACGTCGTTTGGATTTTTTAGCAGGTCAAAGATGATTCCTGATAAGATTTGAATACGTATCACTGGTTACAGTGTTCCCCCTGGGCATGTAGTACTCCAAACTTACGCCTCGTTCATCGCAAAAAGATATCAGCATAACCTTCCCTGGAGATGGCTGTGTGCGGAACTTCTTCGGTTTTGATGTGAAAGGATGGCGCCAATCTTTGCTCGCTCTCTTGTTTTCTGACTGATGATAATGAACCCAGGATTCATCTCCAGTAACAATTCTTTGTAGAAAGCTATCACTTTCTGCTTGAAAGTGCCATAAAACTTTTTGACAGGCATCAACACGTCGTTGTTTCGATTCTGGTGTCATCTGGCGTGACCCCCGCACGGGGATAACTGGTTTTCCAGTTATTTGGGGAGCGGTGCCCCCACGGCCCGAGCTGACCTTGTGACTGGTCAACATCTGATGTCATGCCACCGCTTGTTTTTTATTTTGGTGCTGTTGGTGTTTGCAGGGACAGCTGTTCATCCAGCTGTTGGGGAGTCGCGGCCCCACGATCCCGAGCTGGTCTTGTGTCTCGCTTTTTTGTTTTTATTTATTTTCTCCACTGGCTAGTTGCCCGTGTTGTATACTCTACCTAATCGCTACCACGTTATGTACTAACACCCCAGTCTTGTGGTTTTGTTAACCTCCACCACTAACTGTTTTATATTAACCGCTCAGTTCGTAGATTCCGTTCAGGTTCCCTTCCAGGATTTGTCTTCTATGGATTTCTTTTTTTCCTTTTAGTTGGTTTGGGTGCTAGACCTACCTGCATGTTTGCCGCGTGCGGAGACCCGTGAGGCGGAAAACGGGATGTCTGGCGGCTGAGGTCGCAGGAGACCGGTTAAGTGCCTCCTGTGTACCAACACTCCTCTTCGACCCCGGCTTCGCTGTAAACGGGAGGCTAGAGACTAACCCACCTCTAGTCAGAAGTCTTGTACCAAGTTGTGTACAGGGCTTTAGCGGCTTTTTTGTCGTATGGCACGGTAGGGTGAGCCCGGGGACTGTGGGATCATGCCAAAGGCGTTGGCATGACGGTACCAGGAGGCCGAAGTGTCCGCCGAGTGCGTGTGATCACAGCCAACGGACTATATCTGCAACGTATAAGCTCCAGAACTGTGTCCAGCGTCATTTTCTCGGCTTGCGGACCACCAGTTCTCCCTTGTAGGGCTCGGTGGTGGGTGGAGTAGTTTGCAGACGAATCTTCCTCCTTTTTTCCATGGGTAAAAACAAAAAGAAAAACTCCACATTTAAGTCACCTGAGGAAATGATTGTTGACAACGACTCTCCTTCGTCTTCTCAACCTACCAAGTCTCATAACCTTAAACGATCTTTAGACCTTGACCTGGACCAAGAATGTGGTACCTCTTCTTCGGCAGCTGTACCAGTCGCTCCGAAGCGTCGTCTACCCTCGATTGCTGTGAATACACATGCTACACATTTAGTTGTAGAATCCATCGATCCAAATGAGAGACTGTCCACCAGATCTCCCTTTTTCATTTCTAAAGCTTTGGACGCTGCGGTTGGCCCCTTGAAGTCTGTGAGGAAGCTTCGCTCTGGGGACCTGCTTGTCCAAACTTGCAGTGTTTCTCAGAGTAACACTTTTCTGCACCTCACTAGTCTTCAAGGCATTCCTGTCAAAGTGACACCTCACCCGTTTCTTAACACCTCTCGCGGTGTTATTTCGGAGTTTGATCTCTTGCCACGCAGTGAAGACGAATTGGTGACTGAACTTGCCGATCAAGGTGTTATTGCTGCACGTCGTATGATGTTCCGGCGCGATGGTTCTTTGATTAAGTCTAAAAATGTGATCTTGACTTTTAACTCCCCGAAAGTTCCGACCGAAATCAAGGCTGGCTACTTGGTCTGTGGAGTTCGCCCGTACATTCCCAGTCCTCTGCGCTGTTTCAGGTGCCAGAGGTACGGGCATTCCCAACGTTTCTGTAAGAGTTCCGCTCGTTGCGCAAATTGTGGCTCCAGTGAACATGACGGGGAAGGTTGCACTTCTGCGGCCTGCTGTGTTAACTGTCGTGAGGCCCATGCAGCTTACTCCCGCAACTGTATGAAATGGAAGGACGAGATGGCGATCCAGAGCCTCAAGACCCTGGAAGGCCTCTCGTATCCTGCTGCCAAGGCCAAGTTGGGTATACCCACCACCCGACAACGTACTTTTGCCGCAGTAGTTCAGTCTCTGCCACAACCCGTGCAGCCCTTTGTTCAGCGCCCTGTAGCTCTCGCCGCCCTTGCCAAGCGATCTACAGCTGACCAAGCGACACAGGTGTATTTCCCCGAGCTCCAGATTTTTCGAATACCTGATTCTGGGCCTTTTCTTTTGAAGCCGACCGTCTCTTCCAGTTTCCAGCCGAAAGCCTGCACGTGCGGCAGACCCGGCCCTCAATCCGCAAAGGTGTGCAGTGTCCATCCAACTGTCGCGGTCCGCCTGACCAACATTGCAACTGTCTCGGCCTCAGCGAGGTCCCCACCCTCAACCAACATTATAGAGGAACATAGGGGGGAGGAGAGTGACAGTTCGTCCCCAGCCTCAACCAACATTGCAGAGGAACATGGGGGGAGGAGAGTGACAGTTCGTCCCCTCCCTCTGCCAGCATTGCAGAGGAGTGTGGAGGGGAGGAGAGTGACGGTTCCTCCCCCTCCTGGTGACTCATCCTTTGTGTAGTTGTGTTAAAAAAAATGATGATACTCATAATAGTAAATTAATAAATTTTTATATGAACCCGGTTAACTAACTTGTCTTCACAGCTTTCATCATCCTCTTTTCCGGCTTTTGCCACGCCTGTCTGCTCTTAATCATTTTCCACGCTTTTATAAATCTGTAGCTGATAGTTCTTTGTCTGGCGCTCTTTGGCCAAGCCTGGCCCTTGCGCCAATAAAACCCATCAACCAACCAACCACCCATCTGGCGTGACACCCACCTTACAGACACTTTGTTGAACTGGAGCACATCATGGATGATGTGCTGCCCTAAACCATAACTGGTGTTCAAAAGTGCGGCTATTTCATGCACCGTCATTCGGCAATTTCCAATCACAGTGCCTTAAACGTCTGTAATGGACTCTGGTGTCACCACTCCGTGTGTCTGACCCGGTCGAAGAGAATCTGTCACATAACTCACGCCGTTTCAGAACTTCCTAGTCCATTCGTACACTTGTTGAAGTGACAGACATTCATTATCACACTGCAGCTTCATTCGATAATGAATTTCAATAGATTTCACGCCTTCACTTTTCAAAAACAGATGACAGATCGTTGCTTCTCTTTGGTGCATGTCTGACGTGCGGCGGCAATCTTTACACTAAAGTGTGACGTCATTAAGCGTGTCTGCACAATGCTGCCACCTGTAAGAAAATCGTTTAGTCATTGGAAACACTATTAAATAAAAACACAAAGAACTTTACACCAACTATACTTAAGATAGTATAACTATACTAGTAATCCGAATTTATTGGCGTAGAATAGAAACCAAAGTTTCTAAGCTCTGGCACGTCAACCAGATGGCCTTTTCAGGGAAGGTGGACAGCAAACTGCAAATTATCCAGTTTGCAGTTTGCTTTCCCTGAAAAAGCCATCTGGCTGATGCGCGAAAGCTTAAAAACTTTGGTTTCTATTCTACGCCAATAAATTCGGATTATTAGTGTAGCTATACTACCTTAAGGAAACAATATTGCCAGTTACAGAACAATGGCACTGTATTTTTAATTTTTTATCGCACGTTTAAGGTTTTCATACAACGACCCCACAATCCAGCCGACTTCTATCGAGAGCCCTGATACCTCGCAAACATCTCCCTCGATCTCATACATCATTCAACTTTTGACCTCAAGTCAGTTTGCCTTGAAAAACATTCAGAGAAAGAGACAATATAGCGTTAACTACAGAAAATGCTTAAGGAGAAGGAATCAAAATTTACATAAGATAACAGAAATCAAAAAGGAAAGTACAATTAGAGTACACGTCACAGCTGTTTCTTGTTTCGTTTTAAAAAATATGGTTTGGACTCTTCAAATGCTTTCCGCTAACTTAACATTGGCCCAGAACTTTTTGAAATGTTATTTTTTAAGGGGAAATGGGAGTGTTAAGGACTACCGTGAGCAAATCTAACTGCTATATGCAGTCGCCCATCCCGAACGTGGAGCTAACAGTCTGAGATAGGAGAAAAGCTGTGCTACTTGAGAAGCACTATTCTCTTTCAACTGATTTTGACTCCTGTCTACCAGAGTTGGAAACGTGTCAAAACTTTCCTACCCGGACCAGGCCCGACTATACCCGACCCGACCCGGACCCGGAACTGACCAGGACAAATCTGCTTTGAACTATAAATTCGAAACTCAATTTATATATATAAACGTAATATACATATTCATCCTAATAACTGCTTGATATTTAATAACTGAAATCTATTTTTAATAATAAAATTTGGTTACTTGCTAAATTTTAGTGCCATTTTTAGTGCCACTATTTTGTGTAATCCAGAAGTAATGGCTAACTATGACCGTGACCATGGAATATATTACAAATGGGAATCATTATTTACGATTACACAAATGTATTTTTTTAAATGTATTTAGATTGTTCACTTTTTTCAAGCTTTGATGGATGTGCGCATACTTTCATATGGTCCGTTAGATTTTTGGTTCCATAATCTTTTATTACACCGTCGACATCTTTCTTTGTAATTATACACTTTCCACATTTTGAACAAAAAACAAAACCAAAACAGCACAGAATTATTCACCGGTTCCTTAATAAGACGAAACAATTTTCAGCATTCACTCTTCCCCTTGTGGTTTTCAACAAGAACGTATTTGTTGGCCTCGACGCCTTTCTCAAATTCCTTAATATTAAATCCATCCATGTTAACAAATAAGGAGTTAATTTCGACATGAGATGTCATGGGAACGGGATGTTAGCACATCAATCGAAAACCTCTGAATGCTCAATGTAAAAGATGCGATGTAAAAAGTAACTCTTAGTCATATAGCGAACTTCCCACGGAGAGAGTGAATCAGCTAAGAAGCAGGCGAATGGATGCCTGTACCTTGCACTGGACAACCGCACTGTAAAAGAACGCAAAGGAAGTATCTTTTTACGATATGGTGTCGGTGTGTCTGACATCGGTCGGTGGAAATCTTCGTTGCTTTAAGAAAGAGACGGCAATACTCTTGCGTGAAAAATCATTATTCACTCCGTGGGCAACAGTATCGACTACAGAATTCCACAACGCGCATTTTTGTTTGGAATATATTTTTCTCTTTTCAAAAATAAAACGGGTATAAAACCGGGTCAAAATCGGGTCTGGAACACTTTTACCCGAACCTTTGGACCAGCAAGAAATTGTCGACCCGTTGACCCGTGACCCGTTTCCATCTCTGCTGTCTACTGATATATTTTCGTAATCTACTGTTTTTTTGCTGTTTTAAGGCCACCTAATTATTTGGCTTGAGAAGTAATTTTTCTATTATTTAAGAGATGTTTGTTTTCCCTACGAACTGTAAAATAATTTGTATGACACACCTATGGTACTAATGTTATGTAATTTTTCACACGCACAAGCAGCTGGTTATGGTTTCTTTTACTGAGTGCCTTAGAGAAGTTAAAAAGCCCTACAATTATTTCAGCGGAATTATATTTGTATGAAAGTTGGTTAAAAATGTACGATGAATGAATGCTGTTGGAGAGAAATTTAGGAAGGGAGAGGCTGACCTTTGATCTTAAACAGCCCTTAGAACTAGGAAGGTGGGAGATCTGGGCTATGGTGCGTGATATAGGAGAAACACGTGGAAGTGAAGTACAGAAAGATACGTGCTGATCAGTCAGTTTCGACTTCCACCCAGATTACACGTGGTTTAAGAGTCTTGGTTTTTAGTCACCTAGATGACCAGGCAAGGAAACCCTGTAGGCAATGGCGCTGTCAAAGAGAGAACATCAGCGCTTTTGTGTTTTATCTACATAGTCAGGGAAATCCTTTCAGTTATGACCATTTACTGATACATTTGACAAGACTCACCTCAGAACTAATCTGAAGAGAAAAAAGTTGACGAAGACTAGATATTATCGAACACTTTTTTTTTATTATTAAAATTCATACTGTTTTTATGAAAATATTTTTTATTCTAGATAAGTAATTAGTCTGTCATACAAAGATTCTCCCTAGTATTTTGTTGAAACGCAGAATATTAGAAAAGCCTTTACATTTAGATATCTGTATTAATGATACTTTTTTTACGCTTTCCAACCGTAGGTTGAAGAAGCGTATATGCTCCAGCTTTGTCCGTCTGTCTGTCTGTACGATAACTCGCGTAAAAATGGTTCGATTTCAATGAAAGTTTAGTATGTAGTAGGGGACTTCCTGGGGACGAATCCTATTGAAAATGGGTGAAATGGGGTCAAAAGTCCGATCATAGGAGTGGGATCAATTCCATCGCTTTTATGCGGTATAACTTCTGTAAAAATGCTTCGATTGCGACACAACTTTATCATGTTGTTCCAGAGGTATACTAAACCGATTGTGTAGAATATCATCGAAATGGGGTCAAAGACTAGGACACAGGAGCGAGATTTATTCCACAGCCATTATCCTCATAAGTTAACTAAAAAATGCTTCTACTGCGACAAAGCTTTAGTATGTTGTTCCGGAGGTATACTGAACCAATTCTGTTGAATATAATTGAAATGGGGTCAAAGGTCAGGGCACAGGAGCGACATTTATTCTTCAGCCATTATCCTCATAACTTGAGTAATGATTTCTGGTATGCTGGAAAGCGTATCATAATCAATGCATTCCATGATTTTACTAACTTGTTTTTTATTATCAAAATTCATACTATTTTTTATGAAAATATTTGATATTCTAGATAAGTAATTAACCTGTCATACAATGATTCTCTCTAGTATTTTGTTAAAATCCAGAATATTAGAAAAACTTTTATAGTTAAACATCTGTATTAATGATACTTTTTTTACGCTTTCCAACCGTAGGTTGAGGAAGCGTATATGCTCCAGCTTTGTCCGTCTGTCTGTCGGTCTATCCGCACGCTAACTCGCGTAAAAATGGTTCGATTTCGACGAAATTTTAGTATGAGGTAGGTGACCACCTAGGGACGAACCCTGTTGAAAACCAGCGAAATGGGGTCAAAGGTCAAGACATAGGAGTGGGATCCATTCCATCGCCCTTATGAGTCATAAGTTACGTAAAAATGCTTCGATTGCGACAAAACTTTATCATGTATTCCCGGAGGTATACTGAACCGGTTCTGTTGAATATGATCGAAATGGGGTCAAAGGTCAGGGCACAGAAGCGGCATCTATTCCACAGCCATTATCCTCATACCTTGAGTAATGATTTCTGGTATGTTGGAAAGCGTATCATAATCAATGCATTGCGTGATTTTTCTAACTTGTATTATTCCCGTGCTTTGGAAACGTCTGGGTATCATTTAGTAAGAATAGATTGCTTTTCTTCCTATTTCTTTTTAAGAAGACTACACGTCGGACAGGTACAACTGTGGCTACATTAAAAGGCGGGTGCCATCATTATTTACACCAACAGTAGTTTTAATGGAGAGTATTATTTTATGAAGCTGATCATTAGTAATATCTTCTAAAAAAAGTGATTCAGGATTACATTAGTTTGAATTTTTATTCCGGTGTTTAATAGCAGTTTGGAATGCTAGTAGATAAGTAAATACCAGTAAATATTTGAAACACCAGTAGATAAGTAAATATTAGCTGATATTTGAAACACCAGAGGACCGCGGGTGGCCTATTGGTCAGGGTTCGTGACTGCCATGGAGATAATATCAGGTTCGATCCTGGGCAGGTACGAACTTTCGAACCACTGAATACCCGCCGTGCGTCCGGTTGGTCACGTTAAGCCGTCGGGCCCCGGGTACTGGCCCTCCGGTAATAAATAAGGGCGTCTTCCTCCCCATTTCTACCTCGCTTCCGTGAGACTTTCCTATCGGGCACTCTAGCCCAAATTTCCTAGCTTCCTATTTCTAAGGGTTGTTTAAGACCTGGGGTCAGACACTCCCTTCCTAAAATCCTCTACATATGATCTGATCTGATCTTTCAAACACCAGTAGATAAGTAAATACCAGTAGATATTTAAAACACCAGTAGATAAGTAAATACCAGTATATATTTGAAACACCAGTATATTAAATGCAAGCAGATAAGTAAATACCAGGAGAGAGCCGCGGTTGGCCTAGTGGGCTACGTTCGTGACTGCCACGAAAGGGACGAACGCTCGATCTACTAAATATCCGCCGTGCGTCGGATGGGCACGTTAGGCCGTCGCACCCCGGGTATTCCGTGTCACTTTCCTATCTGGGACTCTAGCCCAAATCTCCTAGCTTCCTATTTCTAAGGGTTGTTTAAGACCTGGGGTAAGACACTCCCTTCCTAAAATCCTTTACATATGAAAAAAAATACCAGTAGATATATGAAACAAAAATAGATAAGTAAATACCAGTATATATTGAAAACACCAGTATGTTAAATGCCAGTTGATAAGAAAGTTCCAGTAGATATTTAAAACACCAGTAGATTAAATGGCAGAACATAAGTAAATACCAGTAAATAAGTATATACCAGTAGATATTTAAAACACCAGTACATTAATTGCCAGTAGAAAAGTAAATACCAGTAGATTTAAGTGGTCCTTCGTATTAAGATTGCATCCAATGTTACATTATACACTGCTGGCCACCCAAAATGCAACACCAAGAAGGAAGCATCCGATTAGCCCGAATTTCGCAGCATGCGTCGCCCGTGAGAGGACATGCAAACGATTAGCATTGCAGGACATATGCAAATCATGTGCGCCCAGCACGCTACCGAGAAGCACTATAAGAAGGGTGCACAGAAGGCGGGGTGTAAGTAGTGGAAGTGTGTTGTTGTGCCGGACCTGTGAGTGGGAAGTTTTCTAATGCCTCGTCGCAGAATACGGCACTCATTCCAGCACGTTTCAGAGTTTGACAGAGGACGAACAGTGGCTTATCGCGACAGCGGTGTATCGTACCGAGACATCGGCGCCCGTGTAGGACGACATCCAGCCACAGTGAGGCGAGTATGGATTCGGTGGATGCAGGACGGACGGACCGACGGGAGCGATTGCCGCAGCCAAGGCACACCACCAAACGAGAGGACCGGCATGTTGTGCGGCGGGCATTGACGGCTCGCACCGCCACATCACGAACGTTAACAAAGGAATTAGGCTGTGTTGCGCAACAACCTGTGGCAGCACGTACCGTTCGACGTCGTCTGCAGGAGCGGGGACTTGTCGCACGGCGCCAATTGCTCCAATTACCATTGACGTTACACCACCGGCGAATTCGGCGGCAGTGGGCGGTTGAACGCCGCACCTGGACTACGAAATGACACGACATTGTTTTCTCCGACGAATACCGCTTCTGCCTGCAACACCACGATGGTCGGATCCGCGTGTGGCGTCACCGCGGCGAGAGACTGTATGACGTCTGCATTATGCATTGCCATACCGGTCCATCGCCTGGCGTTATGGTTTGGGGCGCAATTGGATATCACACCCGCACCCCTCTGGTACGCATCGCCGGTACACTCAACAGCCACCGCTACATCTCCGACGTTTTGTATCCTGTAGTCCTCCCTTACCTGCAGGACCTGCCAGCGGCAATGTTTCAACAGGACAAAGCGCGCCCACACGTAGCACGCATCGTGCAACAATTCTTCACGGCCCACCAGGTGTCACTGCTGCCGTGGCCAGCCTGTTCTCCCGATATGTCGTCCATCGAACACGTCTGGTCGCTGATCGGCAACCGAGTGGCCCGGCAAGCATCACTCGCGGTTACGCCTGATGAACTGTGGCAAAGTGTGGAAGCAGCCTGGACCGACATACCCCAACCCTACATCCAAAGCCTCTTTCGTTGGATGCCGCGGCGTGTAGCGGTCGTTATTGCCAGCCATGGGGGCCACACGAGCTATTGATGTCTGCGTGTTCCGCAAGTCACTCGGACCTGTAAGCTCAATCGTTTCATCTTTGTATCTATTGTTATGTGTCCAGTAAATCTGGCTTTGCTATCTCGTGTTCTTCTTGGTGTTGCATTTTGGGTGGCCAGCAGTATATTTATGCACATATCAAGCAAAAAAATAAACAATTCACCTACTGAGTTTTTGAGCCATAGTCAATGTCTCTCCGAACACTGAAACACGGCATATGCACCTCAACCGAGACTCGAGCCCGTGCCCAACCGGGGTCAGGACACCTCCATTGTTGAGGCATCGGATTACTCGGGTCTCCTCATTAGAAACATCCTGAATCCTTTCCAGCGGAGTTGCTTCTTCAGTTTTGGTAACACGTCACAGTCTGGTGGACTCGTATTAGGACTGAATGGCCCGTGGGGAAGCAATTCCCATCCATACCTTTCCAGAAAATGTCTTACTGTACGAGCAACATGAGGCCTTGCGTTGTCGTGCAAAATGTTGACAACAGTTTCGAGAATGTCGAGCATTTTTTGGTGAATCTTTGGGCGCAAAACATTTATAGCGTAATGTCTTTTTCGTGAGCAAGATAGGTGTTACGCTATGTCTAAGGAATGTTGAACTAAATAAGAATACGATGCAATAGTTCCTAACTAAGCTTTTACGACCAGACGAAACATAAACAGAAGTCAGACTTACGATGAACTTTTATTGGTCCAGCACTCTTTCAGTAGATCCAACATAGAACTCAGCAGGTAAACTTCACTTTTATCTTAGCGATTGAACGTCTACACACACACATCTCGCTGAGCAACTGTTGTATCGTCTTTTTTATCTATCGTTCTTATCACATTCATATGTCCCTTTCTCTCTGACCTCAAATGTTGCCAACCTCATTCTCGTGAGAGAGAGAAGATATCACGTTAAGTTCGGAAGTATAAAGGAGGACAAACTCAAATTTACATAGGAAAAGGAACTAAAAATGAAAGTTATATTAGAATATACGTCACACATTTTACAGAAACCTTCTGTAGTATTCCGCTGTTACAGTGGTCACCTCGGACACTCTGTCTGTTGCTATCACTCCAACCTTGTCGTAGGCCACAATCATTATCAGCTTAACCTCCGATTGTTGGCGGCGGAATATTTTCTGGCGAGGAGATTCTGGATGTTTCAACTGGGCGGACTGAGATTTCAGTTCTGGTTCAAAATCTGGTATCAAGGTTTCGTCTATAGCAACAGTGCTGTCCAAAACCTTCTCACTTTCTGTCTCGTACCGCTGAAGCAATTCTTCTGCGATTCCTTTGCGAATTGCTTGCTGGTCTTCACTCGGATCATGAGGAACACATTTTGCAGCCACTTTTTTCTTCTGTAAGTTTTCAGTTAGGATTCTGAAAACCGTAGCAAGAGACATATTTGCTTCATATGCAATCTCTTCACATGTTTTCCGTCGATCTTCTTCCAAAATGCTGTTAACGATAACCAGAGAAGTTTCGTGCATTGCATGTTATGGCCGGCCGCTTCCTGGGTCGTTTTTGATGCTTTTCCGGCCTTGGAGGAAAAGAGAAGCCCACCGTGATACCATACTACGATCCACCACACTAAATTCACAAATTTCAAACAAAGCTTTATGAATTTCGGTAGGGGATTTTCTTTGCAAAATTTCAATTTTAATGTGAGATCGCTGGTCGCTACGAGAGATATGACCTGACGCACATTCTTCCTCCATTTCTAGGCAGAATGTTTCAGAACAGGAACAAATTAGCCAGCAAACTTAGACACAGTTTTGTATACTAAAGATTGACTCACAACTGGCGCAACGATTGGAGCGATGCACCCTCCTACGGGCAGTACCTGCACAGTGTGCATAACGTTTTAAATGACCTACGTACATCTGTCTTGTGCCAATCTCAATCCACTGCTGGACGAAGGTTTCCCCAAGTTTCCTCCACAACGGTCTGTCTTGTGCCAGTCTCCTCCATGTCACTCCCGCATAATTTCGAATTTCATCCACCCATCTCCCATGTGGTGTTCTTCTGGGTCTTTTTCTGTCCCTTGGAATCCAATCTAAAATTTCGGCTGCCCATCGATGGTCTGTCCTTCTGGCAGTATGTCCAGCCCATTGCCATTTCATGGATTTAACTCTGAGCATGATGTCTTCCACTCTTGTCATTTTTCGGATCCACGAGTTCCTCTTCTTATCTCTCCTGGTTATACCAAGCATGCACCTCTCCATTCTCCTTTGAGTTGCCTGCAGCCTTTGTATGTCTCTTTTAGTTAAGGTCCACGTCTCTGCACCATACGTAAGCACTGGAAGGATGCATTGATCCAACACTTTTCTTTTAAGACATAATGGCATATTGCTCTTGAAAATTAATTATGCTGTTTCTTCCAAAAGCTCTCCAGGCAAGTTTTGCACGCCGATTAATTTCTTCATCAATGTGACCCTCACTTGATATCTGCTGTCCAAGATAAACGTACGTGTCTGTTATTTCCCGCTTTTCTCCATCAATCGATAAATCTTCATTTCTTGGAAAAGCATTGAACATCACTTTCGCCTTCTGAAAATTCATTTTTAATCCCCCTTCTTTACTCTTCTCAGCAAGTTCCTGGATCATACTCTGCAGCTCTGATGGGGTAGTTGCAAAAATGACTACGTCATCAGAAAAACGAAGGTGGGTTATATAATCTCCATTAATCTTTATGCCTTTGTTTTCCCAGTTCAGTGATTGAAAGACATTTTCCAATGTGGCATTAAAGAGCTTCGGAGATATGGTGTCACCTTGTCTCACTCCCTTTCCAATTTTTATGTGTGCTGTATTTTTAAACAGCCGAATCTTTGCACTTGCTTTTTCACAAATACATTGCTGTATATTGAAAATGCCACACGCAGTAAGTGTTTGACGTAGCATGCAAATTAGATATCACGTGTCGACTATTGGGCTATGATTGAAGTACGCAAGCAATCACGTGAGAGGTGAAGGTGATAAAAGTACAAGACGACTCGGCGTAGGCCAGTTTGGTTGTTTTCACTTGAGTTTATGGGCCACTGTATTTGAGCTATTTTGAGCATGCATAAAGGGTGAAAATGCTTTGGTTACGTCACTCTATTATCACACGGACGCATGTAGCAGTGGCTTGATTATAGGACTACTTATGGCTAGTTGTTGCCTGCTTCATATCACGACAGAAATGCATCAGGACGCAAAAATGTCGGCAGAATATTGTGACAGTGCTTAGTGGAAAGTATTGTGCCGCCCTAGTGGTACTGGTGCAGGTAAGCGAAAGTCCGGACACCTCGATAGTTGCATTCGACGGCAAGCCGCAGCAGCCGCACAATCCTGAGCAGACGACACTCGACAAGGTGTACAAGCAGATATGGACATCCCTGTATCGATACGAACTGTGAATCGCAGATCAGCTAAAGCAGCTTTGCGTTCTTCCGTGCCACTGCGACGACTATCACTCGCCACAGCGCATTATCGCGCGAGTTTCTAGTGGTGCCGTGCTAAAAATGCGTGGTGGCGAGAATGGAGCAGGTTTTATTCAGCGATGAGTCTCGCTTCTGTCGCAACGCCGACGATCGCGATTGAGAGCCTGGAAACGACGCTTTCACCGGGACGACCTTGATACTATTCGCGAACGTCATGTGGCTTCTCAGTTCACCGCTCGTAAGCATAGTGTGTACACTGATAGCAGAACGATACGACGATGCGGTGCTGCAGCTCGTTTTGTTGACGTATCTCCGTGGTGTTCCTAATGCTCAGCTTCAACAGAATAATCTCCATCCGCACAATCATAAGCAGCCAGAGCTTGCAAAGTATCCAGGTTAGCGCGATCCCCAGACGTCTCTCTAATACAGACCATGTGAGGCCTTATTGGAGGAAGACTTAACACCTGTGCACGATTCCCTAGCAGTGTCGAAGTGTTGTGGACACAGGTCAACGACTCCAAACGAGCAGCAGCACCGCCTCATCCTGCTGTCAATGTACCCACTGTGCGTAGGAGCGTTGAACGGCTGTTGAAACCGAAAGCGTTCCAAACAATGACTCGAAGCTGTATGACTCTCACGGATGCAACAAGATCATCCCGGTGAAGGCGTCGCCGCAATACGCTCAACTGGCGATTGTCAGCATTCAGACTCATCGCTGAATACGACATGGCTCCATTCGTCCTGCGCGCGTGTCTGGTACGGCACCACTGCAAATTTGCGCGGTGATGTGCTACGATGAGTGGCAATCGTCTCAATGTCTGGAAAGAGCGCAAATGTCTTTTTCCCAATCTATGATTTGCAGTAAGTGTCGATGCCGGAATGTCCATAGCTGCCTGTACATACTTCGTCTACTGCGTTCCGCTGTAGATTGCTGGGCAGCTACGGTTTGTCGTTGAACTCAGCGATGGTGGTGTTTTGACGTCTGCGTACGTGCACCAGTTTCACTACACCAACGCACGTTACATGCCTCCAACCACTGTCGTTATATTCTGCCGAGGCTGATGTATCGCTATGCGTTTCCGTTGCAAAGCGTCGTAAGGACCAACCAGCCGTACGTAGTCCTATGAGGAAGCTTTTAGTAAAGAGTGTCTGTGGGATGGTATGCTTCCTGATGACGTCGCCGAGGCATTCGCACTCCTTACATGTGCTTTCGTCCCCAAGATCACTCTGATGAAGTGGTCCATAAGCCCAGGTGAGGACAACCGAACTTAGCTAAGCCGAGTCGTTTTTTCTTTTTATCTCAGTCACCTATCACGTAATTGATTCGCAGCTGCAATCCTTTACGTATCTCAACTGTCGTCACATACCCACGTATTTGCGTAGTCCTCACAAGTACTTCCTGGTTTGGCATTTTCACGTAGACTAGTTTTATACAAATCAACCGTTTATGTCCTTTCCTGTCGATCATCTCAGCTGTTCTCAACGTACAGTGTTTTTTGCATGTTCACTGTACATTTAATCTGATAATTCCATCCGGTGGCGCAGTGGTCTAAGCGCTGTCTCTTTCTTTTTATTAGAGGTTTAACGACCACCATGAGCAACTCAATGGACTAGAAGCAGTCGCCAGTCCCTAATTTAGGGCCACTGGTTCCAGAGAAGGAAGAGAGCCAGCGCCGAAAGCCAAACACAAAATCAATGCCTCACGGGATTCGAACCCTGACCCATCTCGGACGAGCGCTGTCTTCTGATAATTCATCCAAGATGGGTACGGGTTCATATCCCGGTGAGGCATGGGTATTGTGTTTGTCTTGCTGAAGCGCGTTTATCCCTTCCTTGGAACCAGTGGCCCTAAATTAGGGACGGGCGACTGCTTATATCCCGCTGAGTTGCTCACGGTGGTCGTTAAACCCCCAATCGAAAAAAATAAAAATAATCTGATGATTTCAAGGGCATCTACCCTTGTTATAAGATCAGCTGTCCACACACGCCCATTTCTTTGTGAGCTGCCTTGACCGTTTTACTTTCTTAACGTTAGTACTTCCTATTTCGATGATAAATTCCCATGCGACAATCATTCCCTCAGTTACCTCAGGTTACGTTGCTGTGATATCTATGCTAATGGTTCCAGAAGTTTCTCCTGACTCTGCTTATTTTAGGTACGGAAAACTTTTGTGTATCATTTGTATAATGGTAGTTATAGGATATATGTTATTCGCTAGTTTTGTTATACCAAAGCATGTTTTGGCGGGAGATCCTTTCCACAAAATGATTGTTCTACAGCATATAACAAATGCAGTATTTTGCCAAAATGTTTCCAGAATAGAGCAAAATAGATAAATGATACAATTTCGTTTCCCTTTGCTTTGCTGTATTAATGCTGTTTCTTAATCATTCAGAGTTTTTTTTTATTGGAGGTTTATTAATTAATTAGGAATGGCGACTGCTTATAGCCCAGGTTTACCACCATGAGCAACTAATTGGGCTATAAGCAGTCGCCATTCCCTAATTTAGGACAACTGGCTCCAGGGAAGTGTAAGAGCCAGCGCTGTAAGACAAATGCAACATCCATGCCTCACCGGGATTTGAACCCGGACCAATCTCAGACGAATGATCAGAAGCTATCACTTATTCCACTGAGCCACCTGGGTTGCGGGATTTTATATCGGCATTGAAATCATATAAAAGGGAAAGGCACTTCTTCTCTCTCTCAAAAAAAGGGATGTAATTCTATGGCCCTTAGCTTCACAATTTTGCTAATTGCTTCATTAGCGTCAATACTTTTTATCACAGGATTCAAAAGTTTTCTGACAGTTGATGAAAATGTGTATAAATGCATAAACGTAAAAGTTCAATCTTCGAAATAGAGTTCACCTTTGTTCGATGGCCTATCGTGATACCATGTCTTGAATCCCCCTACGAAAAAGTTCCTTTGGTTTCGAGGCGAAAAGTCTTGTACCCCTACTTCAAAATCGTGGATGTTTTGGAAGTGTTTCCCGTGTAGTAAATGTGCCGTGGACCGGAATAAGTGATAGTCCGTAGTCGCAAAATCCGGACTATAAACAATGTGGGGCATTAGATTAAAACCCCCAGTTCCTGTATTTTTTCCTTGCTTGACCAGGTACGATTAGCAAGAGCATTATCCTGTTGGAGGATAACTCGTTTACGGTTAACCAGAGCAGGTACTTTCGGCTTAAAGTGGCATACATCTGCTGCAACTGGCCACAGTACAGCTGCACGTCAATACCTCGGCCATTTGGAACCAGTTCCCAATGAATGGGTTCCTCAAAATTCTACCATAAGCATAGCGTAAGTTTGTGGTCAAATTGTCCCCTTTTTGGAACTGGTTCTGGTGGCTTTTTGGGATATATCCACTGTTTTCTCATGTCGGGGTTCCAGACAAATATCTACTTTTCAACATATGGATCAATCAGCATAAACAAACGGCCGTCCTGGCGATTTTCTAACAATTGGCAAAACACATGCGCACGTCGCTGAGCTTGAGCAGCAGTCAGTTCATGGGGTACTTCTCGACAGCTTCTGTGCGTCTTGCCGAGATGCGCAGTTCGCGAACGAACATGGACTCAGGTATTCCCAATTTATTTTATAGTAATCTAATTTTTCTGTACGGATTTGACTCTGTTGCTTCGCGTACAGCTTCGGAATTCACGTTCGAAAGCCTTCCAGCAAGTGCTTTGTCTTCAAGGCTGCAGTCCCTATTTTTAAATCGCTGAAACCAAAGTCTTGCCGTGATTTCAAGTACTGCTCTTTCACCTTCCACAGCGCAAATTCCCTTCACTGCAGTTGCATTGGCCAACTTTAAAAAAAAAAAAAAAGAAAAGCCGTAACAGCACTTTAATCTTGTATTTCTCGTCCATAGATTTTGACAGCAGGAAATTTTCTAATAAATTATGGCAGCGTGTGCTCCTATTTAATCCAACTATTATAGACCAAGCCGGTTTTCCGGTCATGCGTTGTTCTTATCTGCATAACGCATGCGCACCGAGTAGTTGCCTGACACAGGACGACTCTTCAAAAACGACAATGACTTTCGAAGCATCCTGATAAAAGAACGAAAGATTTGGAGTTTGATGGGGAAAATTTAGAAGTAGCTCATACTGACAACTACCTTGGACAGCACATATGTAACCAGAGCCACATAGAAGAAGAATTTAATAGGCGTATAAAACTTGACTGGAGTGCATTTGGAAGAAATGGTACAATTTTCGAGAGCAAATTACCATTATGTTTTAAATGAATGCTTTCTTTCAGTTTTCAGAGACATAGACCTCAACTAAAAAAGACTTGCAGAGGCTGCAGGCTGCTGAAAGAAGCATGGACAGGTGCATGCTTGGTGTAACCAAGAAAGACAGGGGGAAGGAACTCGTGACTCAATGAAATTATAACAGTGGCTGACTTAACAAATAATTCAAAGAGAGCTTCAAGTGGCCATAGACTGGCGTATTGGTAGAACTGAACACGGCTGAACAACTGAAATACTGGAGGGAATACCAAAAAATAGGAAAAGACCCAGAAGAAAGCCACGTGGGAGACGGGTGATTCCAAAGCATTCTGGAAATTGCTCAAGTGACAGACCGCTGTGGAAGAGACGTTGAGAGATCTCCATCCAGCAGCGGATTGAGCGTCAATTGCGTCATTTTTGCTATTCTAGCAGGGCCTCTACTGCAATTTAAGCGGTAATTTTTAACACGTCTTTTGAAAAAAGTACTTGCGTATAGTGTCACTTTAGTATTTGTTTATAGTGTCACTTTAAGTTACACTGCTTATAGTGTAACTTTAATGCATGCTTATAGTTCACAAAGGTACAGAGGGTGAGTCAAAAGTTTTGCAATATTTGGATCACTTTATGTCTTCATATGTACCTTTATGACGAAAGCAGACAAGCATTCAAAGTATAAGCCATCGTGTTGCACCGTCTTTAGCCATCTGCCTGCCAGTTCTTCGATTCTACAGAGGGTGAGTCGAAAGTTTTGCAATATTTGGATCACTTTATGTCTTCATACGTACCTTTATGACGAAAGCTGACAAGCATTCAAAGTATAGGCCAACGTGTTGCACCGTCTTTAGCCATCTGTCTGCCAGTTCGTCGATTCCGCGGTGGCACCAGTTCTTTTCCTTCGATGCGAAGAACTGCTTCACCCCAGATGCCACCTCCACCTGGTTGTTGAATTGCCGCCCGCGAAGAAAGTGAGCTATGGACCGGAACAACTAATAATCCAACGGGGCAAATTCCGAACTACATGCTGGGTGCGGCATCAGTCCGTTTCCCTCACGTTCCTGGAGTTTTGCCCGGGTCGTTCGACCTGTATGAGGCTGAGCGTTGTCCTGCTGTAACAAAGCGTGCTTTCTGTTCACCAGTGCCGGGTACTTCTCCAAAACTGCATACATTCACTCCAGCTGTTCAGAGTAGAGGTAAGCGTGGATGGTTCGACCGTCTGGAACAAATTTGTAATGCATTATCTTTTTGAAATTCCACCGGACGCAGAGCATCACCTTGTGCTCGAAGCGTCCATGCACGTTTGGCAACAGGTTCAGGAAGCTGGCCCGGGCTCAACCAGTTCCATTTTGTGTTAGAATTAAGGAAAGAGACCCACTTTTCATCGCCCGTAATAATTCTCTTGATGAAACGTACATTGGCCGCCCCGGTGGCGCAGTGGTTAAAGGCGCTGGCCTCTGATCATTCGCCCGTAAGGGGTCCGGGTTCGAATCCCGGTCAGGCATGGATGTTGTGTTTGTCTTACGGCACTGGCTCTCTCCCTTCCCTGGAACTAGTGACCCTAAATTAGGGACGGGCGACTGCCCATTGAGTTGCTCACGGTGGTCGTTAAACCTCCAATCAAAAAAAAAAAAAAAAACGTACATTGCGCGTGTTTTCTAGGATTTCCGTACACAATTACACTCGCCGGTTTGCTACAGCTGTCGTCAGTTCGTGAGGGACAATGAGGCAGCTCCTGTACACCTTGCCGAGATCTTCAAGGCAAAGAACCACGGTGGTCTGTGATATGCCCAGCTCGCCAGATAATCTCCGAGTGTTGGTTGTCGGATTTGCCTCTACAGATTGTCGCACGGCCTCCGAATCTACGGTTCACGGCCTACCTGACCTTGTATGATCGCCAAGGTTTCTGCCACCTGAGCGGAATTTATTGAACCACCTGGTTGCGGTGCTTTGATCCACGGAACCTTCCCCTTTTCCATGAACAAATGTTTCGTGTTGCTTGAGCAGCGTTATGGCCGAGTTCTAACTCGTAAAGCAAAAGTTCCCTAATTAGCCGGTTGTGGCCCTTTATATTTTAGGCGTCCCAGCCACAGACAGAAGGACAACATGCAATGCTGTTCACAGCAAGGACTATCACTTTATGTCCGTTTTGACTGCCTGCATAGCGCGACTTGAACTACTTTAAACACGTGACACACCCGCCGTAGCACATGCATTTATGCAAATATTGCAAACCTTTCGACTCACACTCTGTACAACCTTTTCGTGGAAGTGATGTTGCTGTTCAGTGAGGAATTTAGCCGCCCCGGTGGCGCAGTAGTTTTAAGTGCTGCCGTACGGGTTGCGCAGTGTTGTATTAATAAGATCTGACTTCTGACCATTCGTCCGCGATGGGTCCGGGTTCGAATCTCCGTGAGGTATGGATGTTGTGTTTGTCTCACGGCATTGGCTCTTTCCCTTCCCTGGATCCAGTGGCCATAAATTAGGCACGACGACTGCTTACAACTATCGAATTACTCGCGATGGTCGTTATACACCCAACAAACAAACAAACAAACAAAAATGGGCACTGGTTTCTAACCATTCGTCCGAGAGTGTCCAGGTTCAAATCCCGAGAGGCATAGATGGTGTTTTTTCTTACGGCATTGCCTCTCTCCCTTCCCTGGAACCAGTGGCCCTAAATTATTGACAGGCTACCCTTTATAGCCCATTGAGTTGTTCATGGAGGTCACTAAACCTCCGAACAAACAAAAATCTAAAACCAAAAAATTGCCACCCAGGTGGCGCAGTGGTCTAAGCGATGGCCTCTGATCATTCGTCCGAACGGGGTCCGGGTTCAAATCCCGGTGAGGCATGGATGTTGTGTTTGTCTTACGGCACTGGCTCTCTCCCTTCCCTGGAACCAGTGACCCTAAATTAGGGACGGGCGACTGCTTATAGCCCATTGAGTTGCTCACGGTGGTCGTTAAACCTCCAATCAAAAGAAAAAAAAGAGAGACTAAATTTACATAAGAAAGCAGAAAATCAAAGAGAAGGTTAAATTCCGCCACGGTGGCGCAGTGGTCTAAGCGATGGCTTCCGATGATTCGTCCGATATGAGTATGGTTATGCATGTTGTGTTTGTCTTACGGCACTGGCTTTCTCCCTTCCCTGGAACCAGTGACCTTAAGTTAGGGACGGGCGACTGCTTATAGCCTATTGAGTTGCTCACGGTCGTCATTAAAGCTCCAATAAAGAAAAAAAAAGTTAAATTTTAGGTATACGTCATACGTCTTATAATCGATGACGTCTTACAGTCTGCAGCGTCTTAGAATCGATGAAACACAGCAGTAAAAAGCTCATTCCGTTAAAAGCATCACTTCTTATTTATGTAATTACTGACATTTAAAATTAAAATATTTTTTTCAAAAACGAAAAAAACAAAACAAAAAGACAATTGATTAAACTCTTCTTTCTTTAACCCTGGTTAGCTTTTCTTCTGTGATTTTCAGTTTATATTACTAAATAAATTCTTCATACACATATGCTCCAAAAACCACCGTAAGCCTTCTTCTACAGCCGGAAACCAAATTTTTTATATTATGAACAATTAAATAAAAAAACCTATTCCTTTAAAAATCTTGCATAAATATCGTGCAACAAAAAATCTTCTAGTCTTTTGAAAAAGAGAAAGCGGATAATTGATTAAATTTTCTCTCCTTAAAACTGATAAAATGTTTTTTTCCTCCGCCTTTCTGTTTCTTGTGCAACATTTCGCAGTTATCTGACATAAATGTTTCGGCAAATTATGCTCAATGCTGCGGTAAATCATGCTCAATGCTTCAGTGCCTGCATCTATTTGCATAGTAACTGCAGATATTCAATATTGGGAAAAGAAACAAGTTTGTGGATAAAAGGGTTTCTTCTTTCTCGAGACCAGTGCCTTCGTTTTCCCAAAGGGCTCCTGTCTTCTAAGTAAAACGGCATTTCCTCTTTGAACATCTTAACCGATCAATAAATACCGTCATTGATTTCTACCGAAATGTCAAATAGCGGTTCGTTTCCAATTAACGAATAATTTTATCACTACGTAACCAGAAGCATTTTATTGGCGGTCTTTCTAAATACTAAGATATTCGCCTTGAATTTAGGTTTTTAATCGTGAGCATGCATTTGGTGCCGTATAGGCTAATGCACAGAAACGAATTTTGTTTAACGACCACCGTGAGCAACTCGATGAGCAAGCAGTCACCTGTTTCAAATTTAAGGCCACTGGTTCCAGAAGCCGCCCCGGTGGCGCAGTGGTCTAAGCGCTGGCTTATGACCATTCGTTTGAGATGGGTGGGAGTTCGAATCCCGGTGTGGCATGGACGTTGTGTTTGTCTTATGACGCTGGCTCTTTCATTTCCCTGGAAGCAGTGACCCTAAATTAGGACGGGCGACTGCTTATAAGATATTGAGTGGCTCACAGTGTTCGTTAAACCTTCAATAAAAAAAACTGTTTTCAGAGAAGGGGAAAGAGGCAGAACCCATCTCGTTTGAATGGACAGAAGCCAGCGCTTACACCAGCGCGCCACAGGAGCGGCGAAACGATTTGTAGTATTACTTGCATTGTGTCTAGGCAAATAAGCTCTGTATGCCTATTTTATTTTGGAAATCAGTAGCACAATTTCTGAAATATCTGTCTGTACATGTTTATTTTGCATTAGTCTTCTGCTCTCAGATATACAGTAGTTTTGGACACAGTTTTGTTTTTTTAAACGCATTTTGTCACATCACATAGAGTGCGCCTGGCTGCTTTGTTTTGCATATCACTTTTCGTTATCTTGTAGATACGTTCAGATATCTAAGTAGGAGTCACATTACTTCCGCCTGGTGCCTGCGCATTAAGCACCTTCTTCTGCTCGTCTTTTCTGAAGGCTACAGCAATAATCCTCTGCTTAGTTTGCTATGCTAGTGAGTGTCTGGCACATAGTTACCCAGCCCAAGTGCATCTAATAAGCAGAAATTCTGCTGCATATTTCTATCTTCCGTTTAAAGGTTGCCACACACTACATCGGAACGGAAACGAATTTTCTCCGCACACTAATTCGGAACTACACAGACGGAATCGCAATAATTCATTTGTTAGACGTCGACTGTTCTGGAAGTAGAGGGTGTTTCACTCGTAGTTATCGTTTACTGCAGACATAATATACAATCAAGACGGTTGCAAGTACTGGAGATCCGACATGGATAGGGACATGTTTAAAAGCAACACGAATCAGGCATGTCCCGCCTGCCTGGCGCCAGACTGTACGTTACGGCGTGACGCCTCTGTAGTACGTTACAGACTCTTGTATACGTTGGACGTCTCTCAAGGTATGTACTACCACAATTACATTTGCCTACCTTTTATATTACGTCTGTAATAAATGATAACTCGGGGCCTCCTTCGAGTGAAACACCCTGCGGTATTGCGCGTACGCTAAGTTCAAGTGATATACGTTTACCTTAACAGATGTCATTATGTGTTATTTATTTAGCAACAACCTGCTTGTGTAATTTCCAACAAGAAGAGGATGGAAACATGTGTCATCCCTGAAAACTAGAAAAGCCAGAGAGACTTTGCGATACCTGCCTAAGCTAGGAGGTCATGCGGCACCCGACGATTTCAACGTAAAGGGAAACTTCAAAGCGTCCTTCAATTCACCAGGTTGAAATGCAGTCTGGCAAATTATTTTTTTCTTTGTTTGGACATTTAACGATCATCATATACATTTCAGTGGGCTATAGGCAGTCGCTTATCCCGAATTTGACGCCATTGGTTCCAGTAAAGGGACACATCCAGTGTAGTAAGCCAAACCCACCATACATGTCTCGTCCTAGATTCCAACCCGGACCCATCTAGGACGCATGATTAAAATTCAGTGCTTCTTACCATTCTGCCACCTAGGCGGCAGTCTGACAAGATGATATAAACTCTACGCCAAAAAAATAGTTGCACCCAGAAGGAAGCGACCGACAGGAATGAAACTTGGTGGGTAGGTTTGACTTCGTGAGACATGGAAATGGTTCAAGTATCACGCTCGGCGGCGCATGTGACTTAAGCAAGGAGGGGCAGGAGCGTTGTGACTGACCGGCTATATAAGGTAGTCCCGTTGCGCGTGCTTGCCATTCTGATTTGTGCTGTTCTGCTCGTTGCATCCTTTGCAAGTGAAGCATGCCTCGGAGAAAAGTTCGGAAGCAATTCGAGCAGTTGGAGGAGTCCGAAAAAGGTCGCATCGTCGGGCTCCTGGAAGTGGGATGGTTTTATCGTAGTATTTCGCACCAGACTGGTCGTGTGGATATCACCATAGCACGCTGTTGGCGGCAGTGGATAGAACAAGGCACCCAGCAGCGAAAGGAAGGGTCTGGGAGACCTAGACGAACCACGAAGAGAGAGGATCGACGTGTTGTCCGACATGCGAGGAGTGACGCAACAGCCACTATTGCGGATATTCAACGAGCAGTGATGCCCTTCATGAAGCGTCCGATTATTGTCAGTACCATTGGAAGACTGCTGCACGACGTAGGACTACACGCACGCAGTCTGTTACGACGACTGCCCTTAACAACAGTGCATCGTTGCCAAAGACTTCAATGGTGTCGTGCCAGACTGCCATGGAGCCATGCAGAATGGTAGCGGATTATCTTCAGTGACGAGTCCCACTTTTGTCTTGGAGGAGACAACCACCGAATCCGTGAGTGGAGGCACCGTGGTCGACGGCAAAATGAACGGTTTGTTGTCGAGCATCACACATCCAGAAGGCCTGGTGTCATGGTGTGGGGTGCAATTGCTTACGACGGCAGATCATCTTTGGTGTTCATTACAGGCATTTTGACAGCCCAACGTTACGTTAATGAGGTCCTGAAACCAGTGGCCCTACCTTTTCTGGACGCTCACCCCGGAGCGATTTTCCAACAGGACAACGCTCGTCCGCATACTGCTGCTGTCTCGAGAACTTGCCTTCAAGGCACTGACACTCTGCCATGAGCAGCCGCATCGCTAGACCTATCGCCGATTGAAAATGTATGTGATGCTATTGGACTCGCTGTCCACACTCCAACCCTACCACACAATCTCCAGGAAGTGCATGAAAAAGTTCAAGCCGCATGGGATGACTTATATACTATTAGGAACCTGTACAACTCCGTGCCGAGACGTCTGTCATGCTGTGTGAGCAAACATGGCGGTCCGACACCATACTGAGAGAGCCTACTTATTGGCGTGTAGCTCAATAAATATTGCTCATATGAGTCTCAATGTTTAATCATTTCTTGTTCCTGATAATCTTTACCTCCCGAATAGCATTGCAATCTGACACGTCCTTCTTGATGCAACTATGTTTTTGACGTAGAGTGTATTAAGAAGCCTAGGAAGGCGAATTGCAGAACAAAGTGAGAATACGTAGGCATATAATGAAGTAACATCTGCTTTCTTCGTCGGGAGTATAAACTGTGGACTTAAAATACACTGGTGTTCAAATCTTAAGGGCGACACAGGTATTGACCTGTAGCGTCGCACAGGAGCAGCTTGGATATGTGAAATTCAAACCACAGGAACTCCATTACTTACCGAAGTGATGACGGAAACATCACCTACACAACTGCAGATGCTAACGGATATAGTAGGACTTTATTAAGAATTGGCTGCATAGCACTAGGTGCCATGATGCAGATGCATGACTGCCGAAGACGTCACGAAGTGAAGAGGAGGTTCTCACTAGGAGATATTGTCACCCCTAACGTCGATGAAGGATTTGCAATGTCTGTCCATACTTTGCACTATAGGTTGTTGATGAGTTCTTGAGGTAATGTCTCCCATTCTTCCATTGCTAGAGCGCGTCTCCCCGGATCGTCCCACATTTGTTCTATGGGAATTAGGTCGGAGGAACGTGCTGGCTAATCCATCAGCTGAATGTCTTCACTTTCCAATGGCTCATCAATAGTCACCTTGCGATGGGGTATGGCATTTCAGTCCATTAACACGAAATGTGTGCCAACAGCATCTCGGAACAGACGAACATGGGGATGTATTACCTCATTACAGTAGCGCGCCCCGATCACAGTATCTACTTCGAGTATCTGGAGCACCGAACGTCCATCAATCAGAATGGCCCTCCAAACGAGAACACGGCGGTCGCCATATCTATACCTTCCATTTATGTTTTCGGGGCTATACGTGTGCATAGCTCACGCCAGATTAGCTTACGTCCAGAATCGCTAGAGAGACTAAATCTACTCTCATCCGTGACGAGTACCATACTTCATTGTTCTGTTGCCCAGTCCTTATGTTCTCTGGACACTGTAAACGGTGTCTCAGGTGTTAATGGAACTGGTCGCCCGGAAAACAGTCCAACTTGCTATGGTCATTGTAAACCGCGGTATTGTGTGCCCTGTGCTCATTTTCAGTTGTTTTGGAAAGTTACTTGCTGTCTGCTGTTGATTCCTGTTGGCCTCTAGGAGCAGATAGCGGACCCTACTGGGGCTGGATTTTAGTCGACGACCAGCATCGGCCTTTCGCACAGCTGTACCCGTAGTCCTGAAGGCCAACCACGCACGCGATGCGGTGCTATGGGCAATAGCGAACTCAAGGGACACACTCATCACAGTTCATCCCTCCTCGGTCTTCCCAATTATTTGACCACGAGTAAAATCATCAAGATGTTCTCAACAGGCCATTTAATCATCTCTAGCACACAACAAACACAATCGAACGTTTGTAGCGCTTATGTACACCGTCCTGCGACTTCCGCTCAACTGATGCAATTGGACTGAGTGAGCACATTTTGTTCTCACGTCACGCTAACCACACATTATGCTCCATTATTAAGCATGTGTTGTTGCCCCTGTTCCCACACACTGTCCTGAGTTAATTTGTGTTTGGGTGCCGCTGCCATTTACGGCGATATTTTATTTTTTTCACTTCGTCCTTTTAAGTTTTGCACACCAGTGCAATAGCATTATACCTGAATGCAGGTCAACTAAAATGACACTAATAATTAAATTGTACAAAAGGCTGTATACACCGATGAGTCATTACATTATGGCTACCTACCTAATAAGCTGTAGGATACGGTTTAGCACGCAAAACAGCGGCCACTAGGCGAGCCATCGATTCGATGACATGACGATAGATACCCTGGGGTATCGGATACCATCATGTCAACAACAGGCCCTCCAGTTCCCGTACATTTCCGGGTGGTGGCGATTTAGCGCGAACCCGCTTTTTCAAGTCGAACCACAGATGTTCGATTGGGTTCACGACAGGTGAATTTGGAGGCCAGGGCATTAACACAAAGTCACCAGCATGTTCCTCGAGACACTCCTTGACGATTCTGGCAGTGTGGCATTTCGTATTATTCTGTTGGTAATGGTCATTACCAGCAGGGAACACAGTTGCCAAAAATCGGTGAACTTAGTCCGCAACCATGTTCAGATACCTGACAGATCTCAGGGATTGTGCTATTGGGATAATGGGGCCTAAAGTGTCCCAAGAAAACAAACATCGCCCACAGCATAACGGCTCCGCCGCCGGCCTGTTTCCGCCTAACAGTGCATCCAGGTGCCATAGCCTCCACTGGTAATCGGCGTATCTGCCCTCGGTTGTCTAGGTGATGCACCAGGAATCTTGATTCGTCAAACCAGGCCACTTTCTTCCAATCATCCACTGTCTAATCTCGATGTTCTTGGGCCCATTTCATGCGTTGTTGGCGATGACGAGCAGTGAGCTTGGGGACGCGGCTGGGTCTTCGGCTACGCAGGCCCATGCGCGGAAGGCTGCAATGAACTGTGGTCTGTGACACATTTTCCTGATCACGACTGTTGTAGCTGCGGGGGATTTGTCGCACTGTGGCCCTGCGGTCGCTGTGAGAAATGCGCGACAGTCTCCTCTCCCGTGTAGAATCAATGAGCTGCGGACGACACACGGCTGGACAACGGTTCGCCGTTTGTCCATCTGTGTACCACTTTTGATACGTACTCACTACAGCGACACGTGAACAATCCACAAGCAGCGCTGTTTCCGAGATCGTAGTTCCGAGGCACCCTGCCATCCCAATTTGTCCTTTATCGAACTCCGATAAATCGGCAACTTTTCCCATCTGACTCCGAACACTCAAATAACCGAAAGCCGGTCCTCGTGTTGTATATATACTTCTCTGTGAACTTCACCTGCGACACCGATTGGTTTGCAGGCCCACTCATTTCTCTAGGCTGGGTATGGCCATAATGTAATGATCATCGGTGTATAATATAATAAGATGATCCTATGGCAGCGATATGTAAAAATCTGCTGACACCATTATTCATGTACGTAAGTCGTTTAAAAAGTAACAAGACTGACGTCATAGCACCAAAACGAACCCACGCAGAAAAATCCAGCTGCCTATGTCGTCACACCTGCAAAGTAAGTCACGTGACGACGCGTCGTTACATCGCTCTCAAGTTGGAGTCATACACGCAGGTGGAAGCGGTATAAGAGTATAGAGTTCATTTTCCTGGTTGGGCCCTCGTTCCCATGGAGGCCTCCGTCACCGGCACAACGTATCTTAATATCCTTGCTGAGCATCTACACCCGTTCCTAACGATTTTCTTTCCGCATCATGACGCCATCTTTCAACAGGGCAATGTCACATCGCACACTTCCCGAGTGACGACCAATTGGCTCCAGGAGCATTCAAGTGATTTTACCCCACCCGAATGGCCCCCTCGATTGCCGGACCTCAACACCATTGAAAATTTGTTGGAGAAATTGGAAAGATCTGTTAGAGCCAATCATCCACACCTGCGACTGATCTACGACAGTCGATCCTGGCTTCGTGGACGGCAGTACCACCTCAGTGATTTTTTTCTGATTGGGTGTTTATCGACCACATTGAGCAACTCAGTGGGCTATAAGGAGTCGCTCGTCCCTAAATTAGGGCTAATGGTTCCATGGAAGCGAGAGAGATAGTGCCGTAAGACAAATACAACATCCATGACTCACGGGATTCGAACCTGGACCCATCTCGGACGAATCGTCAAAAGCCATCGCTTTGACCACTGCGCCACCCCTCCTTGTTTTCAACACCTCATTGAGTCCTTTGGGTATAAGGTGAGGAACACGTTATTAGGCAGGTTATAACGAAGTAAATTTCTCCGTCATTTTTGGTCCACGCCGGGAATTGAACCCGAGTCCACTCATTCCGGAACAAGTCGCTCCACCAACTGAGCTACGCAGACGTTCGTTATCACTGCTATCTGCCTTTATGTCGTGTGCGTCCTGCGGGGAAGGCACGTTACATTCCCCCCCCCGAAAAGGGCAGGGGCATAGCCCACGGGTTAGCCGTGACCATGAATAGTTGCCGGCAGCCATCCGCTGTAGAACGTGCACTCCCAGTCAATCTAGTGTGTGGAATGCAACGTCACACACATTTATTTTTCGAAGCGCTGGAGAAGGGATTCTCTAATTTTTCTTATCTCGCGGTGTGGAAAGAACATCACACCATTGCGAAATCTTGAACGGCCGGGTCATTCGGGAGGTTCGGGCGCCATTATAACGAAGTAAATTTCTCCGTCATTTTTGGTCCACGCCGGGAATCGAACCCGAGTCCACTTATTCCGGAACAAGTCGCTCTACCAACTGAGCTACGCAGACGTTCGTATCGCTGCTATCTGCCTTTATGTCGTGTGCGTCCTGCAGGGCAGGCACGTCACAAGGTGTACATAATATTTTTTTCCTTCAGTTTAATTTTTTACTAGCTGTATCTGTGCCGCAGCAGCAATTTAAACGCAGTAAGACTTATTTATTGGTTTATTACCAAATCAGAGTCGATCTAAATAAGTCATTGTAACGTTGTCATCAGAAAAAGGCATGTGAATACCCAATACAGGGTTTCTTCGCGGCTTTCGTAGTTTGCACGGGGCATAATAATCGGATTCTATCTCACAATAAATTTCTCGTTATCAAATCTCATTTCATATATCGTCTTCCTAAATTTTCATAGGTAGTTTAACGACTCCTAGAATGTGACACGCAGTGTGCAAATAAAAGCAGAGAGATTGCTTCTCACATAACATTGAACAAAGCGCATCTTGAAGTTTCTCAAAGAAAGAATTCTATTCTGGTAAAAAGAAAAGAAAAGGTACACCTTCTGCGCATGCGTTCAGCTCTCGACGGAGGATAGCACACAATAATGGTTTACGGAACTGATCCCTCTCGGGAATATTGTGACATCATCATCTTAAACAAAGAAAGTGAGAAGTGCGATATAAGAGAGAAAAGAAATTGAGAAAGAAGGCTCGGGAAATGGAAGGGATTTTGTGCCGGAAAGACCGAGTTGATTTGAGTGACATCTCTCGAAGTAGCAGCAGGGGATGTCAGTTACTCATAAACCTAACGGCTGGGTTGTTTACACGTGGGACGGAAAGGAAAGAATTTACGGAGACGAGAAGAAAGAATTATCTAAAGAGAACACAATAGAACTAGTAGAGAAATCATTACCTATTAAGGGCATAACGAAAAATTGTAGTAACAGGGATTCGTTCCCAGACGACAGATAGCGTTTTTGCGTCTAGCGACATTTATAAAGGTGTGCTCGATTAGGCATCACTCGTTGTTGGCTGAAGTACACTGGTGTCCAAAATTAACGTGAGAGGTACAAATTCGAGAATATATCCAAATGGGGAAGACTGATTGTAAAGATGTGCAAGGGGAGACACTTAGTCGACGTACCCAAGCAGAATAGTGCTAGTCCCTATAAAAATATGCAAATTACAACGATATTTCATCAAACTGGCAGGCACACGACCTCGATAAATGTTGTTCTGAGTGGGGTGCTGCAATTGAAGTTTGAGTTAGACTATTAGTGGAAGAATGGCTCTGCACCATCGCTTAGAAGACTATTTATGGTAGACAGATATCCATAGATTGCAAGCAGAGCAATCGCAAGCTGAGGTAGCAAATGGCTGAATGTGTCGAGGTAAGTGGTGTCCAATCTCTGGAGACAGTTCTAGGAAACCGGAACACTAACCAGAAGGTTAGACAAGGACGCCCACGAGAAACAAAAGGTCAAGACGACCGGGGTTTGTCTCTAACAGCTTGCCATCATAGGGAGTTGACAGCCTGGCAACTCTTGCAGGAGGGCTCGTCTATTACAGGAACTGCGATATCGAAGCAAACAGTTTATAGCAGACTCAACGAGAGAGGTCTGAATAAAAGAAGGCCAATAGTCTGTATCACACTCGCCGCATCGCACAGAAGAGACCGTTTGAATTGGATCTGAAAGCATCACCCCTGTATTCCTGATCAGTTGGCCTATATTCTCTTTAGGCCGCCCCGGTGGCGCAGTGGTCTAAGGCGCTGGCCTCTGATCATTCGTCCGTAAGGGGTCCGGGTTCGAATCCCGGTGAGGCATGGATGTTGTGTTTGTCTTACGGCACTGGCTCTCTCCCTTCCCTGGAACCAGTGACCCTAAATTAGGGACGGGCGACTGCTTATAGCCCATTGAGTTGCTCACGGTGGTCGTTAAACCTCCAATCAAAAAAAAAAAAAAAAAAAAAAAAAATTCTCTTTAGAGACGAGTCGCGGTGGAGCATAAACACGGATTATCGACATGTACACATTTGGAGAGAGGCAGGAAGACAAAATCTTCCCTCCAACGTTATATAAATGTACCATTACGGTTGTGGAGGAATCCTGGTTTGGGCTGGAATCATGTTGGATGTATTCACCTGCTGCACGAGTTTCCAGCAGGCAGCCTGATTGATATACGCTACAGGTGTGACATCTTAAAGCCCTATGTAAGGTTCTTCAGGGGAACTGTTGGCTCCCAGTTCATTTTTATGGACGATGACTGTCATCCCCAATGGGCTGGCCGTCATAGTCGACGAATATCTGAAGAGTGAGGATATTTACAGGATGGAGTGGTATGCGAGATCTCCGGCAACTTTGGGATTCCCTGGAAAGAGCATTTGCAAGTTGGCAGCTCTTTTCCAGAATCCTCCCGGGAATGAAATGCGCCTTGGTGGAAGAGTAGCAGTTATTTCCCAAAACTCTCATTCACAGGCTTGTAAACAGTGTGAGGGCTCGCTGCTGTTCGGGGGTACTCACACTTCCCTGCTCTGGTGAACCGTAAACGAGTTGTCTTCCAACAGGATAATGCTCCTGACCATCGTGCTCGGTCAGCTAAAGGAAAAACACCGGAAATAGAGGGTTTTGAGTTAATGTTTCACCCTGCTTGTAGTTCGGAACTTGCGTCATTGGACTACCACATATTCTGGTCCACGGCACATGTTCTACGAGGGAAATACTTCCAAAACGTCCACGATATTGAACTTGGGGTATCCGATTTTTTGCCTCGAAACCGAAGGAATTTTGTCGCAGGGATATTCAAGACATGGCATCACGATGACATACGACCGTGGAGACCGATGGACTCCATTTCGAAGATTAAACTTATAAGTTTATGCATTTGAACACGATTTTTACGCTTTCCAACCGTAGGTTGATGAAACTTATACGCTCCAGCTTTGTCCGTCTGTTTGTATGTCTGCACTATAACTCGCGTAAAAATGGTTCAATTTCGATGAAATTGTAGTATGTGGTAGGGGACCACCTGGGAAGGAACTTTATTGAAAATGAGCAAAATGCGGTCAAAGGTCAGGACATAGGAGGGGATCCATTCCATCGACCTTATGCGTCATAACTTACGTAAAAATGCTTCGATTCCGACAAAACGTCATCATATTGTTCCGGAGGTATACTGAACCGGTTCTGTTGAATCTCATCGATATGGGTTCAAAGGTCATGACACAGGAGCGAGATTTATTTCACATTCATTATCCTTATAACTTGAGTAATGATTTCTGGTATGTTGGTAAGCGTTACCATAATCAATACTTTGCATGATTTTACAAACTTGTTATCAACTGTCAGAAAACGGCAATGACTGTTTAATCACCCTGGTAACTCTCTCTCTATATATATGTATTTGGACCTCCTATGGCGGGGTGAGTTCCGGAAAGACGAAATGCGTCCTTGAGGATTACTGGCGAATTAATACAGCCGGCATGCCATTCCCCTGCTGCATACGGGTAAGGGACAAAGTGCGTCCGGATCCGACTTCACAGGGAACCATCTACGCATTCGGGTTCCCAAACACAGGGAGTCTGCGGAAAACACCGGAAAACCGCAGACTAGATATCCGGTAGGACCTGGTTTCGAACACCCGTCAGAAAACGTCTGCCTCCCACACAGCGTATAGCGATTTAACCAACTGCGCTATTCCGCTCGTCAGCCTGGTAATTAACAACTACTTAATTTGGGAAATTTTTCTTTGTTTGAGAGTTTGACAACCACCATGAGTGATTCTGCCATAAACCATCGCACGTCCCTAATTTAGGGCCACTGGTTCCAGGGAAGGGATAGAACCAGTGCTGTACGACAAACATAACATCCATATCTCACTGGGATGTGAATCCGGGGCCATCTCAGACGAATGGTTACGAGCCAGCGCTTATGCCACTGCGCCAGCAGCTGTTAAAAAGGCTCACAAACACACACCTCTTCCCTGTCAGGTTTTGAAGCCGGACCCATCTCGGAAAATTGTTGCGAAATCAACGCAACAACGCAACAGTGGCGGCAAGGAAATTGTCCCTCTCGAAGATCAGGACAACACATTCCATGGAAAGAAACAAAACTAGAGCTTCACAAACACACTACCCTTTCCCTATCTGGGACACGAACCCAGTTACAATTCGTACAATTACTCACGACTATAACTCTGACTACTATTAGGACTAAGTTGAAATTGCCGAAATTTAATTTTCTTTAACATGATAATAAATAGTGTGGTACCCTGATTGTTGTTTTTCAAGGGATCAAGAGAAATGAACGTATAATAAAAAACGTATAAACGAAACACAGCACGTTTCCATCAGTAAATGGTAGCATATTATTTTGTTGCAACGTATAGAGTAACCGTTAGTATCATTATACTAGGTGCTATGTAACGCGCAGTATATTTTGTGTTCAAGAATTTTCAGCATTACTTATTTTTTTCACGGCTTCTTTGTTTGTAACATTATTGATTTCAATACACTGCATAGAATTGCAGCACTGAGAAATACAGTAATTAGTACCGATTCTGTATGTACATAATATATAAACCATCACCACTAATTGATTTACGATTGATATTTCTTACACAAACAGATATGAGGCAGTGCATTAAAAAAATACGTACACATTAACATGGTTTTAAAAAATCCTTAACTTTTTACTGTTGTTTACCTTTCAGTTAAAATATTCCATGTTCAAGGCAATTGAGAGCCTGCATTAATTTTTCATCAGTATTGTGGCTATAAAAGAAGTTCCTAACAACGTCCAACGACTTTAGTGCATCTCTAAATTTGAGTGCTGATGCATTTATCTGGGAATCATCATCCCTTTTATCACTGCCGATGTCCTCATTGCCAATTTTGTTCCCAATAATTTTATCTAGAGTCATAAATGGTGACTTTGCCAAATCCGCTTCTCCCAGAATATAAACTCATCTTCCTCTTCAATTATAGCATTCCAGTCAGATTGCAAAATGAAATTTTCTTTGGATGTAGATACGTCTGGAAAGCAAATGCAAATGGAGGTCTCAAGGGAAAAGTTTCATATGACAACGTCAAACAAGAGCAGGTGTCTGCTGAAGGAGTGGCCTGAGATGACCAACGGCAGCTGAAGAGAACGGCACTCATTTCGCAGAGTGAGTCATAAAGTTGGTGGATGACAGGAAATACACTGCACTTTGTGAAAATTGCAAAACCATGAAGAACTGTTGCGATTTGCTTGAAACTTACGGGATATGTACAGCAGGTAGGGACATGCAAATGATTAAAATGCCAGTGAAAATGGACATGCAATTTCAGAGCAGCGCCCTCTGAAATGTCCGGTCTTGCGTGTAAAGGGTTGGTCGAACGAGATGTTGCAATTAGTGAAGAGTCGTCATTCAGTTGAAAGAGTGTTTCTTATGTTTTACTATGCCTCGTAGGCGGAAAAGATCGAATTATGAACACCTGACGGACTTTGAGCGAAAGGATTGTTGTGATGAGAGAAGCTGGATTTTCCTACCGCGAAATTGCCATATGTACAAGACGAAACGACGATGCAGTGATGCGAACGTGACGTCAGTAGACAGATAAGCCTCAGGCGTACAGAAATCTGGAAAATCGACCGCAAAATCGCACGACTGCGCGGGATGACAGAGACCTCTAACGCATAGCAGTGACCGATCGCACAGCGACATCCACGGTGTTAGCGCAGCAATGGAGCACTGTCGCAGGTCCAGCTTTGTCCGCCAGCACAGCTCGACGTCGCTAGCAGCCTATTGCTGCGCATTCCTTTGATCCTCAACCACAGACGCCTCAAGCTGCAATGAGGTCTCGAAGACAGACATTGGTGCACTGATTAGTAACACGTCATGTATCCTGGCGAGTCACGGTTCAGTTGGGTGCACCATGATGGCCTCATGCGTGTTCGAAGACATCGTGGTGAACAGCATTTTGCAGGCTCATACACTTGCCCAACGTCAAGCGTCATGGTTCGGGGTTCATTTCGCAATTTTGACTGGTACGAATTCAGTGAACCTTGAATAGCCAGTGATACCTCAGGGGTGTTTTAGAGGCAGAGGTGATACTCTTCCGCCAGAATTGTCCTGGCGCTGTATTCCAGAGGACGTTGCTCGACCACATGTGACTCGGAATGCCCAAGGCCTCTTCCATGTACGGCAAGTACCGCTTCTTCCCTGGCCTGCATATTCGCCGGATATGTCACCGATCGAACATTCCTGCGAGATGATTGCTAAGCGACTGGCCCGTCAAACACCTCCGCCAATCACCACAAATGAACTCTGGTCTCGCATAGAAGCAGCCTGGCAGGCTATTCCCCAGGATGATATATAAAACCTCTTCCATTCAATCCGACGCCGTATAGTGGCTGTTATTCTCTCTCGGTACAGAGTTTTGAAGCGAAAACACTTGTATAGCTCTACAAATGTAATCAGTTTACTCCTGTAACATGAGGAATCTATGGTATAAATTTCATTTGAATAGCGCGTTTCTTTCTTGGTGTTACATCTTTCAAAAGAAGTAGTGTGCGAAGGGGATAAGGCGGAGGGCAATATCTGAATATGGAAACGGAATCCGAGGCAAAGAGAAAGGATGGGAAAACAGTTTAGGTTAACGGAATTCGCGTGGTTTCAATTTCTACATTTCGCGTCACTACAACACCAAAGTTTAACGTATAGATACAGGGTGTCACACAAAGGACTCCCTGATTTTAAAATCAAATAACTCGGAAACGGAGATCGATAGAAGAATAAAACAAGTTTATTTGAAAAGCCGTAAAAATTTGATACAGAAGTTTCAAAATTACTTACAAATGTTGCCGACAGGTGGCGCTGTACGCTGTAGTCGCAGTAGGGAGTCCAAGAAATAGTCGATAAACTGTCCTTTGCAAGCAGTCGTTGCAATCACATGACAATCGAATGAAAATGTGCACCTTTCGCAGCACAGAGATGGCGCAAACGACGAATGAAATTTTCAGTCACCCTCTGTAGTTTTTCAACGGAAATGGACGCACATGCCTCACCGATCAACTCTTCAAGCTCGTCCAGCGTTGCAGGATTGTTCTGGAAAATAGTGTCCTTCAATATGCCCCACAAAAGTAGTCGCAGGGGGTAAGATCGGCGGAGTATGGAGGCCAATCCATGCCTGTTCCAGTAAATGTGGAATAGTTCAAAGCAATGACTCTATTCCCGAAGTATTCCTCAAAGAAAGGCAAAAACCGCTGGGATACGGTGTGGTCGGGCCCCATCTTGCATAAACCACGAAGTGCCTGATACTCGAGTACCAGAAAAACACGTTGCTCCACGGAATACATGACTTCATCCACTTCCTTCAGTACGTTAAGCTCCCTTCACGTTTCGACAGCGAAACTGTCCGAAGACTGATCGCTCTGTGCTTTACAGCCTTATTTACAGGACTCTGCACTGCGACTACAGCGTACAGCACCACCTTCCTGCAACATTTGTAAGTAATTTTGAAACTTCTGTATCAAATTTTTACGGCTTTTCAAATAAACATACCACTTGTTTTATTCTTCTATCGATCTCCGTTTCCGAGTTATTTGATTTTAAAATCAGGGAGTCCTTTGTGGGACACCCTGTATGAAGACATTTCGTGTTGTAGTTGAAGTTAAATGGCAATTGCCGTCTCAGCACGATCTTGAAGTATAAAATATTTAATATAGAAACTTTAGTTAAAATCATTTACAGATTAAAAGCACGTAAGACCTTTCAGGTCCTCACCCGACCCTTCCCCAGATGCGATTAGTAGCATGTGAACGTTGTGGTTAAATATATTGGATTTGGATATGACGTAAGGTCAGGTGATGCGTAACATCACAGCCTCTCCTTGACAAATGTCAACCCCGCCTTCTCGTGGTACATCCTGTTCCACCTAAAGGGGCTCTGTCAACCGCGAATAGCGGTATAACTATACCATCGGGATTAGAGGAAATGCTATCCCACACTCACCAACCCGCTTGGCCAGCGTGGTGAGTTATGGCCAAACACCTCCAAAATGACACCACAACTTAAATCTTGGCCCTCAGTCTCCGGCAGCTGGAATGTACCTGGCCAAGGCAGCGGCCAGTGCGACATGAAGGCAGAGGGTGCTAAGAATGCCCGGAGAACCGGACTAGGCTGCCATCTGATGCTGACCTTGGCTACGTATAATGGACGCTCCCTATCTTCTGATTCAAGGCTTCTTGAATTGGAAGAGGAACTACAAAGAATCAAGTGGGACATCGTCGGGCTAAGTGAGGTAAGGAGAAAAGGAGAAGATCTCATTGAACTGAAAAGTGGACATCTCTTCTACTATCGTGGGCTTGATACTGGCAGAACTAGTGGTGTTGGATTTATAATAAACAAGAAACTGAAGGTTAAAGTTGTAGAAGTTAAAAGTTCCTCTGACAGAGCTGCACGACTCGTTATCCAACTCTCGAGAAGATACAAGGCTCAGATTATTCAAACTTATGCACCCACCACAAGTCATCCTGAAGAACAAATTGAAGAATTTTATGAGGAAATTCGTCATCTAAATAATAAAGATAAGCAGCACTTGAAGATAATTATGGGAGATTTCAATGCAAAAATAGGGCAACGGCAACAGAATGAAACTTCAGTAGGTAAATTCGGTCACGGCAACAGAAAGAAACTTCAGTAGGTAAATTCGGTCACGGCAACAGAAACCAGCGTGGAAATACTCTCGTAGAGTTTGCAGAGGCAGAAGGGTTTTTCATCTTGAACTCCTTTTTCAAGAAAAAGCCACACAGGAAATGGACATGGAGACATCCAACTGGGACGACATGTGAAATAGATTTTATTATGTGTAACAAAAAATTCGTCATAGAAGACTGCAGTGTGCTAAACAAGTTCAACACAGGTAGTGACCATAGATTGGTGAGATGTAAGATGCACCTCAACACTAAACTCGAACGTAGCAAGCTCATAAGACAAACAAAATGTATTAACATAACCAACCTTAAAAAACACCATAATACCTTCAAGTTGGAACTAAAGAACAGATTCTCTGATTTAGAAGGCCTAACATCGGAAGACGTGGATATTTCTGAAATTAACAGAAAAGTAACCAAAGCTCTAATGGAAACAGCAACAAAATTAGCTGGGTCTAAGAACAAGTTGCATGTGAACAAATTATCAGGAAAAACCAAAATGTTGATGCAAAAAAGAAGAGAGATGAGGACAACTAAAGAAGATGTGACTTCCAAAGTGGAATACATAGAGCTATGCAAGTCAGTACGAAAAAGTATCACTGAAGACGTAAGGAAATTCAACAATGAACTAGTAAGGAAAGCAATTGCAAACAACCAAATCCTAAAGATAGCAAAGGGACATGTCAGTAAGGGAAGAAAACAGATTATGGCACTGAGAAAAGAAGATGGTTCTGTAACAAGAAATAGAGGCGAAATTTTGACAACAGTGAAAGATTTCTACTCCAAATTATATGAAAGGGATGATACATGTACTCCAGACATCATGAAAGGTACCAGAACCAGAGTTCTTCCAGTCCTCCCAGCAGAAGTTGCACATGCAATCAAGAACATGAAGCGGGGAAAAGCTCCAGGAGAAGATGGAATTACTGTAGAAATCATACAAGAAGCAATTGGAGAAATCGAAACAGTACTCGCCCAAATTTTCACTCGATGCCTTAATGAAGGGAAGATTCCTGAGGATTGGAACAACGCTACAATGATCCTGCTACATAAAAAAGGTGAAATTGAGGATCTCAGGAACTACAGACCTATCAGCCTCCTATCAGTGGTTTATAAAATCTTCACTAAAGTTCTTTCACACCGCTTGAAGGTGACATTGGACATGGCACAACCGAGAGAACAAGCTGGATTCAGGAGTGGCTACAGCACAATAGATCATATCCACGTACTGAGAGAACTAATTAAAAGAGCGAGGGAATATGAACTTCCATTGTGCATGGCTTTTATCGATTATGAAAAAGCCTTTGATTCGGTGAAACCATCAGCAGTTACAATGGCTCTGAAATCCTGCGGTATTGAAGATGCATACATTAATATTATTAATAACATCTATGAAAACGCAAGTGCAAAGATTCGGCTGTTTGAAAATACAACACACATAAAAATTGGAAAAGGAGTGAGACAAAGTGACACCATATCTCCGAAGCTCCTTAATGCCACATTGGAAAATGTCTTTCAATCACTGAACTGGGAAAACAAAGGGATAAAGATTAATGGAGATTATCTAACCCACCTTCGTTTTGCTGATGACATAGTCGTTTTTGCAACTACCCCATCAGAGCTGCAGAGTATGATCCAGGAACTTACTGACATGAGTAAAGAAGTGGGATTAAAAATGAACTTTCAGAAGACAAAAGTGATGTTCAATGCTTTTACAAGAAATGAAGATTTATCGATTGATGGAGAAAAGCTGGCGATAACAGACACATACGTTTATCTTGGACAGCAGATATCAAGTGAGGGTCACATTGGTGAAGAAATTAATCGGCGTACAAAACTTGCCTGGAGAGCTTTTGGAAGAAACAGCGTAATTTTCAAGAGCAATATGCCATTATGTCTTAAAAGAAAAGTGTTTGATCAATGCATCCTTCCAGTGCTTACGTATGGTGCAGAGACGTGGACCTTAACTAAAAGAGACATACAAAGGCTGCAGACAACTCAAAGCAGCATGGAGAGGTGCATGCTTGGTGTAACCAGGAGAGATAAGAAGAGGAACTCGTGGATCCGAAAAATGACAAGAGTGGAAGACATCATGATCAGAGTTAAATCCCTGATATGGCAATGGGCGGGACATACTGCCAGAAGGACAGACCATCGATGGACAGCCGAAATTTTAGATTGGATTCCAAGGGACAGGAAAAGACCCAGAAGAAGACCACATGTAAGATGGGTGGATGAAATTCGAAAGTATGCGGGAGTGACATGGAGGAGACTGGCACAAGACAGACCGTTGTGGAGGAAACTTGGGGAGACCTTCGTCCAGCAGTGGATTGATAATGGTTGACAATGATGATGATGATGATAATGAGGTAACAACAAGAAAACGTAAACAATAGTCTTAAAATCAATTATTCATGAGCCTTTTTGGAGAGTTCTTTCCAGGGATTTGGAATAATGCAAGGAAGGTCGTCATTACAGCATAATGGTTGGTGATGAAAAATGTGCACACGTTCCGTAAATAATGGTAAATTCCGTAACACCAGAGTGGTTAATCATTGTCTCATCCCATTGAGGTTGATATGTTCCTTCACGAACTAGGCGCGATAAGACCGTTGAGGTAGATCTGGTTTTAATATTATATTTGTGCTCCGATAAGAGAGTCTTCAAATTACGGGTGGTCGATCCGATATGTAGCCGATCTTCCAGGTCTGGTTTCAAGGCTTTCAACGGAACTGCATAAATACCGTGTATATCTTGAGCCTGGATCAAGTTCCTGTCTTTCTTCACCAAAAGTATCCTCGTACAGTTTAACGTATACTTTTGAAGTATCCTCGTAGAGTTTAACGTATACTTTTGAAGTATCTTCGTATAGTTTAACGTATAATTTATCAAATTTAACATTAAGCGCAACTAAGAATTTTTATACCAGCGATATTTTACATATAAATGTGAAAAACGTACAAACCGAGTTCTACTGTATTTAGGTGAATGCAATGCAAATAAATACATAGTAAATAATCTGGGAAAGCAATTTCCTGGAGTTCGCGTGTTTTGATGAGGGATACGTGAATAATAAAAGTTTATGTATCGAAATTTTCGAGAAACAGATGCCTGTTTGAGAAGTTTTAACACTGAGTCAGATGCGGTGCTAATGTATAATTATTATTTATTCCCCATATCATGAGTTTCACGAAGCCGGTTTCTTTCTGCATGATCCGAGCGTTTCGAAAAGGGAGCACTCGATAAAGAGAAGGAGAGTATAAAAAATAAGAAAACACTTGGGAGATAGGAACGAAGAAGTATCCTCGTACTGGTTCTAGAGACAACGAAAGTGATCGGAGACGAGCCGAAAGTATCTGCTGCTCCGAAGATACCCAGGCTTCTCACCACCATCACTTCTTCCCTTAGTTTGATGTTTACTTCAGATATACTGTGTAACTCGACGCGGTTTGATATTAAAGGATTTCTTTCTGATTCTTTTATATTCGACTGAAAAGAAAAAAAGTATTAAACATTTATAAGACGATATTTAACTGACTGATACGCAAAATTGTATAATCAATACGTTTCAGTTTTCAACGAATTTTCGAAGATATCGATCATGTTCTCTGACTCTGAATATCCTCCTGTCGGAGTGTACTGATATTTTTGCTTATAAGTAGCAATGAAATTGTAATTTTTATTTTGTTTCAGGAATTAACGATCCCCTGATCATCTAAGCTTGCAGGGAGACTTTTTAGATCGTGTTTTGTAAACAAAGAACGCGTTTATGTTATCGGTTTGCCCGTCCGTTCGATTGCCTGTCGGCATCATATCTCTGTAACTATTAGTCCGATTTCAAAAATTCGTTTTGCATTGGGAAGCTTGAAATATGCGAATGATGATCCTCAATATAATTTTTTTAGGATGTACAATTTCGCCGCTAGAGGGCGTAAGTGCAGATAACATCGAATCCAAAAAAAATTTTATTCCCTATATTTGCTTCTAAACAACCGATTAAAAAATGCCTTTAACTTTCGATTAAATTTATGTCGAAAAATATTTTAGGTGTAGTCACTTTTTCAACTTACGCATAGATTTTCCGCTAGCGGGCGTAAAAGTAAATTGCGTTTTCCTCGATGTCTCTAATCGTAAAACTTCGATTTGAATTTTTTTCTGTTCAGAGGATACAGCTCCTGATGGAAAATCTTCTGTATATAATTCCTAATTTATGGCAAAGATTGGTTTGGCTACCAGGGGTGTAAGTGTTAATTTCTGCTTCTGGTGTATTTGCCACAAAATCTGAGCCTCTGAAATCTCGATTGAAAACATTCTTCTTGGACCGATGCCACTCTCGTCTAGAAAACTTTTCATAGTATTTTTTTCTTAAAATATTGCATGGTTTCTACGCCAGGGGGTGTAGATGCATATCTTGTCAATATCTCTGCTTCTAATGGTCCGATTTGAAAAAAATTCTTCTCTACTGGATAGAGTTTCCGAGGCGGCATGTTTTTCATATAATTTCAAAATTTTCAAGTAATTCATAGACTTTCCATTAGGGGGCGTAAAGGTAAATTGCGTTTACCCGATATCTCTGTTTCGAAACCTTGTTGCGTAAGCTTGTAACACAATAATCGGCAGGATCAAATTTGAAGCTATAAATCGCACGTTGTGCCAAATTTGAAACGATGGTCGAAGAAACCAAGTCAAAATCTTCCGTTAGAAATAGCCTCAAAGACAAATTAAAAATTCGCAAATTCGAATTTCTGAAAGGGGACTCTGAGATGCAAATTTGGCAAATACCTCGGGAGGTATTTGCCAAACTTTAAACCGCTACGATCAGTAGTTTCCTCTGTAGGCGACTAACAGACAGACAAACACTGGAATTTTATTATTGAAGATAAATTTTAAATCTTTGGTTTAGACGCATTTCTGCTTCATTCTGTTGATTAAGTTTTTTTTTAAATTTTGGAATGGGATCAATTCTCATTGTACACAAGAATTTGTTTTCAGTGGTTTCAATATAGAAAGTTGGTTCAAAAGTTTCCCGGAATAGTCCCCTACTGTGAGAATTAAAAAACGCGCGGGAGATTTTTCGGTTTCAGTGGTTAGAAGCACCGTTGATGTTGTCTAACGGTAAGCGGCGCCATACTGTATTTCATTTCTGAGTGGAGCACCAGTTTTTTTGTTCGTTTTTATTTACTGTGCGTTTATTTGTTTTATTGTCTACTTGCTTGGGGTTGGGATAGGGCAACTAAAAGCAATTTTAGTAGAACTTTTTCTACAAAAAAATTGTTCGTTTATTGAATCTATCGGAAAATCTGGTCTTGTTTAGTCTTTATAAATTATTGATATTTGATAAACTGTATAGTTAACGACTGATGTTGTTGACACATGAGCGAGATAATGCCAATAAACATCTCAATCTAATAAATATATGTTATCCTACACACAGTCATCAAACCCGTGGGTACGCTAACTTTTTAATTCCTAGAGCTCGTACAGATCAGCAGTATGTCCTCGGCTCTAGAATGGGTTGCTGATTTATATACAATCATTTTTACATAGTTTAAAAGAGCGCTAAAAGAATACTATGTTTATATTTAAATTACGTTCACTTTAATTATATTGTAGTGCGATTATGCGTATATAAGTTGAAAAATATATAAATTTCTTGACTTCATATGTTTCTTTCTTTAAAGGATAGTCTGGCTAACATCAGCCTTTCATCCTGATTCTCTGCTATGGAGCACTATGGGTATTTATATATGTGTTTCTTAACAGTATGTAATATGATTTTCATTTGGGTTGTTTATTTCTGGTTTATCAAGGATTTGTAATATCTGTTCTTAACTGCGTGTAACATGGCAAATAAATAAATAAATAAAAATAAATTAACATCACAGCTGAAAATGTCGGCATATGAGCAACGCTCAATGCCGACCTTAATCCGATCGAGCATGTCTGGGATGCACTAGGAAGAGGTGTTGTTGTCCTCAACCGACCTCTCCAGGTCTTGTGAAGGGCGAGGAGATGTTTTTTTGTGAAGTTTGCGCGAACAATGGTCATTATTACCTGCTGAGCTCATAGGCACCATCTTCAACAGCATGTAACACCACTATGAGGCTACACTTCTGTGAAGGTAGACCACATTCGCTATTGAGGTTCTTTGGCTTTTTCGTTTTGACGCCTTTTTTTAACCTGATTATGAATGGGGTTATTTTTGTCGGAATAAAGTGTTTCTTATGAAACGTTTTAGGATTTTTCTGTAAAGTGCGATACCATACAGATTTTCACCAAATATGATACCATTTCATCGTATGTTTTTGATTTATTCAGATTTTCTGTTTTTTTCTAAAATTATGTTAACCAGTGTCGTTAGATTTACGTTGCTCCAGGTCTATAATGTGGAAACCGCATGATCTAACCGATTTTGAGTGCGGTGTGATAACGTGTGCTCCGAGGAGGACTGGTGCGAGTGTCACCAAAATTGCTACACTTGGGAATGGGGAACAGCAACAGTAACATGAAGGTGAAGAGATTGGCCGATGCAGCAAAAATCTGGTAGTGAGTGCATAAAATGTGGTTGGAAAGAGTTAGTCGACATCTGAGGTGAACGAAGGATATCCAGATTCCCAGATTCGTATAGCCAACAGACGCTCAAATTCCAGAGGACATGAATCAGGTAGAATTCTAAAAGGCATACCAGAGCCTGTTGCACCGCACATTGCACCGTCTGCTTTACAATAGCAGAAGACCTGTCCGTACAGCCATTTCCATCTGCTGAGAACAAAACGCTTCCAGTAGACTTGGGAGCCAAGCAGGTGGACATCAATGATTCGAAAAGCATCATGTTGTCTGAAGTAGCATGTTTTCATATCTACAATGCCGATTGGAGTGTGAGGATTTGGAGGCAGCAGGGCATGGGTTCATCTTGCATGGTCAAAATTCTTCAGAGGTAGATATGTTCTAAGTCATGTTTTCATGGGACACTTTAGTCCCTTTGATTCGAGTGGATTCACACCTAAATGCCTAATATATGTAAACACTGTTGCTGATCAAGCTCATTCTACCACAGTCATTCTCCAGCACTTTGGTTATTGGTACTTTCAATAAGACAATGCCAGGTACCAGAAAGCCGATATTTTCTTTGAATGGTTCCAGAAAGATGAAAAAAAATTTCCCTGCTTCACTAGCCGAGTAAAATCCCAGATCTTAATCCCATCGAGCTTTTGTTCAATGAAGACAAAAGGGACATTAGATGTCTAGATTCACCAATATCTACTCTGCTCGATCTAAAAGGCGATGTTGCCGCACCAATAGCGCAGTGGTATGAGCGCTCGCATATGATCATTTCTCAGAGATGGGTCTTGGTTCGAATTCCGTATGAGACATGTGGGGTATGCTTGTCTTATGGCTCTCTCTCTCTCTCTCTCTTTCCTGGAATCAGTGTCCCTAAATCAGGGACGGGAGACTGCTTATAGCCCATTGAATGCTCATGGTGGTCATTAAACATACCGTCCCGAAAGAAAACAAGAAAGAAGACACCGAATTTTCGAGTGTAATAACCACGTCTTTTGAATTAGTTCTGACGCAAATTAAATTTATCAAAGCTATTCAAAGTCAATGGAACCGGTATGGAAAACAATAATATCTGACGGTAGAAAGAAGTTTTTCAATAGGGTTTTTAATCCCTCAGATATTGCTGTAAACGGAATCGTGAGCTTACGCCCTCTGGTTGCAGACTTGTGCGTTAAGAAAAACATGAATTTATATGAGAAACATTTCTCGCCGGAAAGGCTCTCCAACACAGAAAGAATTTTTCAAATCGAAATCTTAGAATAAGATATCGACAAAAAAATAAATAAAAAAAATGTGACTTTACGTTCCCTGGTGGGAAACCATGCATTATTGTAGGGAGAAAGTACTGTCAAAAGGTTTTTCCATATGAGCGGTATCGGTCCAAGAAAAAACAAATTTAGTCGAGTTTTCAGGAGCCCAGATTTTGCTACAAATATATCAGCAGCAGAAATTAACACTTATGCCCCTTGGTGGACAAACCATTCTTTACCAAACATTAGAAATTATGTGAAAAATATTTTCCATCAGGTCTTGTATGCGATACAGGAAGAAGTTTTCAACTCGGAGTTTTAGAAGCAGAAATAACGCAGAAAACGCAATTTACCCTCGTGCTTCCCCCCAGCGGAAAGTCTATGATTTACTAGAAAATTTTGAATTTATAGGGAAAACATTTCGCATCGGAAACACTATTCAACAAAGAAGGAATTTTTCAAATCAGACTCCTTGAAGTAGAGATATTGACAAAAATAAGTTATACATCAACGCCCCCTGGCGTAGAAACCATGCATTATTTCAAGAAGAAAATGTTCATAACAAGTTTGTCGGCATGAGTATTATAGGGCAACAAACGACGTTTCTTTCAATCAAAAATTTAGAAGCTCATACTTTGCTGCAAATACATCAGAAGCGAGAATTAAGATTTAAGCCCCCTGGTGGCCAAACTATTTTTTTACAAAAATCAGAAGTTTTGTGTAAACGATTTCCCATCAGGAGCTGTATCCGGTGCAGGAAGAATTTTTCAAATCGGAGATTTAAAAGCAGAGATATAAGGGAAACGCAATTTACCTCTACGCCCCCTAACGGAAAGTGTGCGAATTACTTGAAAATTTTGAAATCATATGAAAAACATGTCACACTGAAAACACCATCCAACAAAGAAGGAATTTTTTCCAATCGGACTCCTAGAAGTAGAGATATTGCCAAAAATAAGATATACATCTACGCCCCCTGGAGTAGAAACCATGAATTATTTTAAGAAGAAAATGTTTCTGAAAGGTTTGTCGACATGAGTAGAATCGGTATACAAACGACGTTTTTTTCAATCGAGATTTTAGAAGCATCATATTTTGCTGCAAATACGTCAGAATATGAAATTTAGATTTACGCCCCCTGGTGGCCAAACCATTTTTTTTACAAAAATTAGAAATTATGTGCAAACGATTTTCCATCAGGAGCTGTATCAGGTGCAGAAAGAATTTTTTAAATCAGAGATTTAAAAGCAGAGATATAGGGGGAAACGGATATTACCTCTACGCCCCTAGCGGAAAGTCTACGAATTACTTGAAAATTTTGAAATTGTATGAAAAACATGTCACACGGAAAACACTATCCAACAAAGAAGAAATGTTTCAAATCGGACTTCTAGAAGTAGAGATATTGACAAAAATAGGATATACGTCTACGCCTCCTGGCGGAGAAACTGTCGAATATTTTAAAAAGAAAATATTCCGAAAAGGTTTATCGATGTGAGTGGCATCAGTTCACGAAATAAGTGTTTGAATCGATATTTCGGAAGCTCACATTTTATGACAAATACATCAGAAGCAAAAATTAACACTTACGCCCCCTGGTGGCCAAAGTATTCGTTACCAAAAATTTGAAATTATATGCAAAATATTTTCCATCAGGATGTGTATCCGCTGAAGAAAAAAAATTAAAATCGGAGTTTTAGAAGAAGAGTTATCGGGAAAAATGTATTTTACTTGTACGCCTCCTAGTCAAAAATCTATGCGTAATTTGAAAACGTAACTATATCTAAAATACTCTTCGACATAAATGGAATCGAAAGATAAAATAACTTTTTCAATCGGATGTTTAGAAGCAAATATGTGGAATAAAACGTAGTCTTGAATTCGACATCATCTGCATTTACGCCCTCTAGCGGCGAAATTGTACATTGTAAAAAGAAACAAAATAAAGGATCATCATTCTCATATTTCAAGTTTCCCAATGCAAAAAGAATTTTTCAAATCGGACTAATAGTTGCAGAAATATCGTGGGTACAGACGGACGGACAAACCGGTAAAATAAGCACGATCTTCTTTTACAAAGGACGTGCTAAAAAATTGGTCCAAATAAATTTGCTACTCTGTGTATATGGCAGCTTAGGAACCTCTGAGTGCAATCGTTTATTGTCACGAAAATCCAACGCATGAAATTCGGAGAGCGAGACCATCTTTTGTTGTGATGAATCGCACAGAGCGGTAATTTATTTCCGTAAAATCTTCGTACAAAGTAAGAAATGTCGATATGAAGATCAATGTTGTTTGTGACGTGACCAGGAGATTTAACCAAAGATAGTTTCTTGTTGAAAACACCATATTTCTCTTGAACAGATATGATGAATCGCAAAGTGCGATCATTTGTTGTCGGCAAGATTTGTGAACAACGTATCAAATTACGAGGAAGATAATAATGCAGATACATTTTTACGTTTCGGCATCGTCCAGTTCGATCATTTGTTATTCATATATTCCAGTTCCCAAGGAAAGAATCTAACTTTATATAAGGACACGAGCTGTCACAATTGCCTAATGCATTTTTGCTTTAAATCATCAGCGTGGCAGGATGTTTACTTGGATATTCTGCAGAATGCATTTACTGGGCTTAAACAACATGAAGCATTATTTTTTGTCAACAAAATACTCCATTATGGTGTTTCCTGGATTCCGTAACTATCTGTTTAAGTAAGTAAGTGAAAACATTTCAAGTTCGTTTAGATCTCTTAGTTGGGCTATTACCACACACGCAGGTTTCTCTCTTCCGCTTCGTAAATCTCAACTGTATTATTTTCCGCCTAAATGAAAACTTTACTAATACTTTCAAATAAAATGAAAAGTTTATGGAATTAAGAATAGGGTATACTCAAGAAACTCTGGCAGAGCAGCGTGTATCAGACTTCAAATATTTATTTTGCTTTGTATTACGAGTTATTGATCACTTTTCTACGTAATTTCTTCAGTACATTATGAATTGAATCAAACATTCTTGTTTTCGAATAGGCATCAGTTCACTGCCAAATCTTCCCCCATTCGTAGATGGCGCTGCACGTTCAGCTGATCTCCGTCGTTTCAGAACCGCTAGATAAGAAAACGATGGAGACCAATTGAATGTCTATGCCAGTCTATGGTACTCCAATGTCTTTGTATGCTACCTCGTAGTACAGAGGGTGAGTCGAAAGCTTTGCAATATTTTGATCACTTTACCTCTCTATACACTGGTGTGCAAAAATTAAGGACGAAGAGGAGAAATTAGCATAACAGCGGAACGAGCAGGCAGAACGGACCGAAAGACCACTCAGGAGATAGACTAGGGTCCGGTGCGGTAGGGCATGCGCATATATGCAGCATGACGTAGGGGGTGGGGGTGGGGGTGTCCGAAAGGTATAAAGCACACGGGCAGTGTACGCTCAGCAATTCGGGGAAAGCTATTGCACGGTGTACATCGGTTTGAACGACGTCGAATTGCTGCCACCGTGTGATATGTCCAACAGGCAATCCAGTAGACGACATCTGGATGACTTTACCCGAGGCCGCGTCATTGGGAAGTTGGAAGAAGGTCGAAGTGTGACTAGTGTGGCAGAGGAGTTCGGGATCGCTCACAGCATCGTTTCACGAACTTGGAGAGCATTTCAAACGACAGGAGCAGCTGTCCGAGAGTTTAGCAGTGGTCGTCCACGAACAATCACGGCGGCAGACGACCGGCGTATTGTCCTATAGGCGAGAAGAGACAAACGGCAGACAGCGGGCGAAATCGTAAGGCACATGCAACAGACAACTGGACGTCCGTTATCGCGTTTCACCGTGGCCAGGAGGCTGCACAAAGGTGGTTTATTTGCACGACGACCAGTACGGTGTGTGCCATTAACGCCTGCTCATCAGAGATGGCGATTTCTGTGGTGCCAGGAACAAAAGAACTGGACACATCAGCAATGGGGTCGAGTTCTCTTTACGGATGAGAGCCGATTTAGTCTGATGAGCTATTCTGGACGTATACACATCTGGAGAGAGCAGGGAACACGCAATCACACCTCCAACATCATCGAAAGGGACCGGTTTGGAGGTGGCGGAGTTCTCGTTTGGGGCGGTATCATGCTTGGTAGCCGTACTGACCTCCACGTCTTCCAAGGAGGTTCAATCACTGGTGTCCGCTATTGAACCGAGGTTCTCCTGCCTCACGTGCGTCTGTTTAGAGGTGTTGTGGGTCCTGAGTTCCTCTTCATGGATTACAACGCTACACTTCATCGTACAGTGGCTGTCGCAGAGCTGTTGGAGAGTAAAGATATTCAACGCATGGATTGGCCCGCAAGGTCCCCGGACCTAAATCCAATCGAACACGTGTAGGACTTTCTTGGGAGACGCTTGGCAGCACGTCACCAGCCACCAGCAATGTTTCCGCAGCTGCGATTGGCGCTACAAGAGGAATGGACCGCGATGCCTCAACAGCTCCTTGACAACCTCGTCCTCAGCATGGACAGACGTTGTAAATTCTGCAACGCAGTCGGGGTGATCATATTCCCTAGTAAAGACTGGATTTTTCTTGGCAGCCGCCTATCACATGGACGTTTCTGTCTTCTGTCCAGTTGTGCTCGAAGCTACCTTTTGAATAAAGTGCCCGTGTATCCTTTGGATTCCTTGTTTTGACGGTTTTGCTCACTTGTCCCATATTCTCACATCTTGGGGATCTTATGGTATGATTTGAGTCGATGTGGAGCACTTCTGCACGACGTTACATTCGAAAAACCGTCTCGTACACATTTATTTATGTACAACACATTCGCGTCACTCACGACCACACCGAGTCACAGTCCCGTACATACTACGTGCAATTAAATCATAACAACAAACAATAAGGTTTTATTAATTCCTGACACTGAGCTGTACTTACGTACATAGGTAGATGGATTAATGAATCTTATTGTCGTAAAACCAATGAAAGAAGCCACGTCGGTCATAAAAATCAATATTTACTAAACTATGGCGTTGGCAATAGTAAGTATTTTAACTGTTTAGTTTCTCAAAAACAATATTTATTATTATGATTCTTATTATATATTATTCAGCTTTAGGTGAACGTAAGAAACGACGCTGACATCGATGGAATGGGATGTAGTTACGGAAGTCCATCTACGCTTGTGCAAGTTGAAATCTGGCCTCAAGATAGGAAGAAAAGCTGAATCCCAAGTGTGTTAGGGAGAGGCATTGGTAACCTTTGGTTTAGGATATCTGCAGGCTACACCTACCATCATTTTAAAGCTCTCGTCAATAGCAGGTATTCCCGATCGAGAAACAGTTGAGGAGTCTATAAGCGCTGGTTTATTATCATTCTCCCGAGAAGGGTCCTGGTTCGTATCCAGTGAGACATGGATGTTGTGTTTGTCATACGCCCTGGGTCTCTCTCCCTTCCCTAGGACCAGTAGCCCTAAATTAGGCCGGGCAGACTGCCTATCGAGTTGCTCACGGGGGTTGTTAAACCTTAAACAAAAAAACAAATTCCACTCCCGTCGAGAGAAAGCCAAATTTCGCTAAGTCACACCGTTACCATAGCATCAAAAACGCATTTTTGTAATGTTTTTTTTCACATTTAGCATCAGGTTCTCGCAATTTGCGTACATTGCAATGGAACATTGCTGCGCTTATGTAGGAGATGATGGAAAAACGTTTGGCGATAGTTTAGTAAATTATGCTGTTGAGTAACAGTGAAGTTAACTATTGTTGCGTCACTTCATCGGACAGCATGCTGCACGACCAGATTTCAACAATGGGTTTGACAATGACACACCGTTACCCATTTTCGTTACATCAAAGTTTATTTGGGATTTACTTTGCTACTATCGGAAAAGATGCATAGCATCAAAAATGTACGTTTCGGGTTTATCTACTTTTATGTAGAAATTTCTGGTATTTTCTATGAGTTCGGTTTTGAATTTTCCACTTTCTATACAGACAAAAAATCCGCTCCGACATTTTGTTTTTCATCTTCTTTGAGTAAGGTAGATTGTTGTTAATTATTTCTGCACCAGCCGCATTGCAGGAATTTTTGCTGATATAGGAAGTGTAGAGAGAGTTTTCTTCATCTTCACTTTTCTATATCAGCAAAAAAGCCACCGTGTCACCAAACGAAAGGGAATGGAGTCGCGAGGTAATTATATGTTTTTCCCTATAAAGGCGGGTTAATTAGTTGTTTTATTTTTTGTAAAAGGTTACTATTTTCCTCAATAGGTTCATAATAATTATACAGTGGTGTGCAAAAGTATTGCGTCACTTGCAAGAACCGTGAATTTTCGAGCTTCACTCTTTTTTTAACTAACTAATTTTCATAGTTATTTCGTCGTTTATATGTCATTAGATGCGAAATGTAATGGAGATTTCAAAAATGTTTTAGTTTTTCCTGTAGCTACTTCTGTTCTTTATATATGATATAAAATATGGGGTTCGACAAACACATTGAAATTCACGTTAGCTGCATATCAGTTATTACAGCCAATCATAGACATCCTTTTACCTGATTGGCTGCTTCCTAATGCTGTGCTAACCCTACTCTAGCCTTTATAAGGGTTGACGCAGAGCTAGTAGAGCATTGTAGTGTTTGCTTCTTGTTGTTATTAGGTATACTTTGTGTACAGTCTCAATAATGGTTAAAACTGAGGAATTACCCACAGCGGACAGAATAAAAATAGTTGTTCTGCATGAAGAGGGATATCTTCAAGGCAAATCGCTAAAAGAGCGATCTGTAATCAATCTACAGTTATTAGGCTACTAAAGAAAGTAAGATACAGTGGTGGGATCTATTAAAAATATGCGTCGCAGTGGAAGGCTTAGATCCACTACAACCAGGCAGGACAAAGAGGGCTCCCAAAGCTAAACATGGCAGACAGGAAGCTCAATTCACTTGAATTGCTTCAAAGATGATTTAAAGTGACTGATGTTACTGTTAGTACATCTACTGTTAGGAGGAGGCTGCTTCACTATGATCTACGTGGCTGCAAAGCCAGGCCTAAACCACTGTTAACTGCAAATCAAAGACAGCGTAGACTTCAGTGAGCAAAACAGCATGTCTCATGGACAACCAAGCAATGGGAAAATGTGTGCACATGGCGTTGGGAACTTACATATTGTCGATGGTACCATAAATGCCCAGAAATGCGTCTGAATATTAGAAAACAAAATGCTACCATAATCTAGAAGACTTTATGACGGCAATTTCATTTTTTAAGATGACAATTCTCCCTGTCAACGTGCTAAAGTAGTGAAAAAGTGGTTTCAGGAAAAAATGGTCAGCATCTTGATTGGCCACCACAGTCACCGGACTTAACCCCATCGAAAATTTGTGGTTCAAAATGTCGGATGAACTATCAAAAAACAAGCCAACAATCAAAATTCAACTCATTGAAGATGTAATTCAAATTTGGAATAGTATTGTTCAGGATAATCCTTTACAAAACCTAGTTGACAGTATGCCAGAAAGATGCAAAGCTGTGATAAAAGCTAAAGGCTGGGCAACAAAATATTAGGCACATTTAAAAATTTTGCTTCATTTTATTTCTGTATTAAAATGTTATTTCATTCCTTATGAATTACAAAAACAATTTATTGCTGTGAACCTAAGTATTGGATAAATGATCCTTTTCATAATAATTTCAACTTGGTCATGGCTTTTGTGATGTATCTTAAGAACAGAAGTAGCTACAGATAAAACTAAGACACTTTTAAAATCTCCGTTAAATTTCGCCTCCAATGTCATGCAAACGATAAAATAACTACGGAAATTAGTTAGTTAAAAAAGAGTAACACTAAAAAAATTATTGGTTTTTGCAGGTCATGCAATACTTTTGCACAGCACTGTAGTTTTTCTATAGGAGGATTTATCACAACTTGCGTTTTCTTTCATCATGACTTTTAAAAGCAGCAGAATGTTTCGGAACTTGCGATTTTTTTAAACTGACAAAGCTGTTCAAGTACGTTTAAGAAAAGGCGAAATGTACTAAACAGCTTTATTTCACAAAATCCCTAAATATATAATTTAAGCATGATAGCTATAGTAGTTTTTGCGTTAAGGTGCCCACAGGCTTTCATACTAGTGGCCAAAATCGTGGAAACCTTTAAGAAAATTTATATTTCTAATGTTTGATAGCTCATAACATCAATCTATTTCAGAATAATACCATGAAATTACATATCACTTGAAAGATAATTTTATTCAGAACGCAATGCAATAAACTGTGTTGAATTATATCTATTCTATCAATAGATATTGCAGAATAACCTGAAAAAGAAAACACAACTGCGTTACGTAACAAGAAGTGGATTTGCTTAACTCAAAACTGACCAATGATGCCGATTTTTCTGGGAGCCAATCAGGTGTTATTATGATACAGAATGAATCATAAGGTTTTTGTATGAGTCAGCTCTCATTTCCAAATATCAGATCTAATAATATAACTCCTATTCAGTTGTGTGAGTGCCATCAAGTTGGCCACTGGTTTTTTCACAGATGTTTCTATTCCATGATAACTTAGTAAGCTGTGCAACTTACTAATAAACCAACCAGACTGAAAAGAGTTGACTGGTCAGCTAGAAAGCGATGTAAAATACTACCTTTGCGTGAAAAAGGCTACACTTATGAGGAAATCATAAGAAAAGTAGGTGGAAATCTAACCAAAGGAGGTGTGTATTTCTAAACTGTGCAAGAGGTATCAGAAGACTCAGCCAAAACCAAACTGGTAAGAAGGCTAAACTTATGAGGAAATCATAAGAAAAGTAGGTGGAAATCTAACCAAAGGAGGTATTTCTAAACTGTGCAAGAGGTACCAGAAGACTCAGTCAAAACCAAACTGGTAAAAAGGCTACACTTATGAGGGGAAAAGAAAAGTTGGTGGAAATCTAAACAAAGGAGGTATTTTGAAACTGTGCAAGAGGTATTAATAGACTACATTGAGTTAATTCAAAACCAACTAGTAAAGGCAAGAAAAGGTGCACAGCAACATGTAGTCATTGAAGAGTTATAAGGCTGTTTAAGTGACAGAAGAAAATCATTTGAGTCAATTAAAAACGAATTGTCTCAATGTGCTTTGAAAGATGAGTGTTAAACGTAGACTCAAAGACTTAGGTTTAATTTCTAGAATTCCAAAGAAAAAGCCCTTTTTTATCTCCCAAACAGAAAAGGAAGCGATTAGAATGGGATAAAAACCCTGTTAATTGGCCCGAGGAACAACGGGACAGAATCATTTGGAGTGATGAGATCAGAATATCCATATTTGGTAGAGATGGCATAAAGTATGTAAGAAGAAGAAATGGAGAAGATTTACTTCCTGAATGCATTACAGCTGCCATGGAGCTTCCAGTTAGTGTTATGGTCAGGGGTTCTATGATAGCAAAAGGTGTGGGCAGAATTTGTGTGATTAATGGTACTTTAAATGGCAAAAATTTCATCACTGATATACTTGAGACAAAACTGAAGAATTTGGCATGTAATCTTTTCCAGGAAAATGAAGCCTCTATTTTTCAACAGGATTCAGCTCCTTATCATGTTGCTTCTGTGTGCAAAAAAGTGGTTTCAGGAAAATTATGTTGCTCTGTTAGAATGGCCAGGTAATAAGCCCTGACCTGAATCTAATAGAAAACCTATGAGGCTGATTAAAGAAACTTGTTAGAAGCAACCAAGGAATAAAGCACAACTGATGGAAGCAATTATACAATCTTCATTTCACATTATAACACCTGATTAACTAAAACATTTGGTTAACTCTATGGGATGACGTTAGGAGACTGTAATTTTGACAAAAGATCAGATGTAGGGGATTTTAGGAAAGGAGTGTCTAACCCCAGGTCTTAAACCACCCTTAGAAAGAGGAAGCTAAGAGATTTGGGGTAGAGTGCCCGACGGGAAAGTGACACGGAAGCGAGGTAGGAAGGGAGAGGAAGACGCCTTTATTTATTACCGGGCGGCCCGTACCCGGGGTCCGACTTCCGGCAAAAGGTTTTCCGAATAAATATTAATATAAATGGGAAGAAGTTATGAAATTCACTTTATCACGATTTTTTGTGTATCTCTTCTTTCAAAATGTATTTTTTAATAAAGTGTCGGGCATTACATTCTGCATCAAATTATTTTACTAGTGATACGTAATTCTATGTTATTATTCTAATAAAAAGACTTGTTATGCGACATCAAGCCTCAAGATACAACATTTCCGAAAGGTTCCCACAATTTTGGACACTAGTGTATAATCAACAGCATTCAGCTTCTTCCAAAAGGTTCCCACAATTTTGGACACTAGTGTATAATCAACAGGATTCAGCTTCTTGTCATGTTGCTGCTGTGCGCAAAAAAGAGGATTCAGCTCCTTGTGATGTTGCTGCTATGTGGATTTATTAAAAAAAGGTACAAGACTTACAGATTTGAAACTTAATCGCCTCCAAAGTAGTCGCCTTCTGAAACTAAAACCACACATTTAGCCCAACGCTGTTTCCACTGCTCGAAACATTTGTTGAAGTCATCTTCTGAAAGAGCGAACAGTTGCTTCGTCGCATTCTGTTGTACCTCCTCAATAACTTGAAATCCGTTTTATTTCAAGTGTATTTAATTTGGTTGAAGAGAAAAAATCGCAGAGAGCGAGATCTGGCGAAAAGGGTGGCTGTCGGGCCTGTGCAACGTGGGGCTTTCCAAGAAACTGCTGCGCAAGTTGCAATTTATGGGCAGGCACGTTGTCATGGGGAAGTTGCCCCTCTCATGCAATACCGGCCTTTTGCGACGAACTGCGGCCCTCAAGAACGCAGCAAACTTGACAGTAGTACTCCGTGTTGATCGTCTGTCTTGGTGGAGCGTGTTTCTGATGCACAATTCCCTGATGATTGACAAAAACAGTCAGCATCGTCTTGACATTGTTTTTGCGTTTGGGATAGTTTGGGGTCTTCCACTCTGAAGACTGGGCCTCAGTTTCGGGGTCCTCCCCATAAAACCTATGAAAACAGAAATTTGTCCGTGACGTGATCAAAGTCGCGCTCTCCTCACTCCGGAGTAAATTGCTCTCCCAACTGAGATACATGGACGGAATATATCGCTGCAGATGTATTGTCCTGACACGTGCTTTACCTCTGTAGTACGTCACATTATCTACCTCTTAATTTTTTTTACTTTGTAAGCGAAGAACGGACTTTCATTAACTCTAGACGATGTGTGAAACAAACATCACACCTTTTTCGAAGAACCCAACGGCCAGTATAGACATGCCGCCTCGGTGGCGAAATGGTGTAAGCGATGGCTTCTGATCATTCGTCCGAGATGCGTATACGGGCACGAATCCCGGTGAGACATGGATGTTTGTTTGTCTTTCGGCACTGGCTCTATCCCTTCCCTGGAACCAGTGGCCCTAAATTAGGGACGAGAGACTGCTTATAGCCCACTGAGTTGCTCACGGTGGTCGTTAAACCTCTAATCAAAATGAAAAAAAGATCATCTATTTATACGTTCGGGCTCCAATATGAAAACACAAATTGGTCCGCGACGGAGAACGAATCTGGGCCCCCATCCTCACTCTGGAGTAAGTTGCTCTCCCAACTAAGCTATGCGGACGGAACGTATCGCTGCAGGTTTGTCGTCTTGACTCGTGCTTTACCTCTTTAGTACGTCACAAACCACGATTCATCACCAGATATGATAGTTTCGAAAAGTTTTCTTCGTTTTTGACGCACTTAAGCAGGTCACTACTAGCAGCTGAAACAGGGATCTGTTTTTGCTCAGCTGAGAGCAGTTTTGGCACAAATTTGGCTGAGACGCGACTCGTGTCCAAACTGTCCGTAAGAATCGACTGAGCTGAGTTGAAACTCATGTTGAAATCTTTAGAGAATTCACTCATAGTGATTCTGCGATTTTCCCGCGCAGCTGGGGGCACATGTTCGACAGTGCTTTCAGTTTTACTGGTTGGGGACCACCCAGACCGTTCATTACGCTCAACACTTTCACGACCATCTTTAAAACGTTTATACTACTCATAAACTTGTGCACGACACCAATCCTCCCCAGTGACTTTCCGTAACTTTGAGTATGTGTCTATGTAAGTTTCGCCAAGTTTTTGACAAAATCTGATTAAATTCGTTTATCAATTTTTTCCGACATAACAAATGCGACGAATTGCATCTTTTTTTTTTTTTTGATTGATTGGAGGTTTAACGACCATCGTGAGCAACTCGATGGGCTACAAGCAGTCCTCCGCCTCTAATTTAGGGTACCTGGTTCCAGAGAAGGGAGAGAGAGCCAGTGCCGTAAGACAAACACAACATCCATGCCTCACCGGGATTCGAACCCGGACCCCTTTCGGACGAATAATCAGAGGCCATTGCTTAGACTACTGCGCCACTGGGGCAAGGACGAATAGCTTCACACAGAAACAAAGCTCTATTGTAAAAAATTCCGGACGAGCAGGGGAGATGGTATTCACCTTACATGCGTACCCAGCAGAAACAGTCTTGCTGGGCTAACACTGGGCCAGCACTATGTTGCCGCTGCCGAACCGTTAATAAAATGTCCGTGCAGCCAACAGAAGGGCCAGCAGTTCAGGCCAACAGCTGGCCAACAGTTGGCACCCCCATCAGTTGCCATATGCCACAACAGGGCCATCAGTCATCCATCACAGGCAGCAGCTGCCACAAGTAACCCTTCAGCGGCCCTGCAAGCACGTGCCAGAAGTGATGGCTAGCCTAATGTGGTCCGCTAGTTTCCCAGCAGTGGCAGCCGGCAATCACGTGACGTAACTGATGGCTCGCCTAAAATGATAACCGCATTTTTTCCAAAGCATTCTGAATCTAGACAAGCACAAGAGCAACTACAAGGAGAGTATATTAGGCCTGAAACGTATGGCCAATAACAAGGTAAATAAAGCCATTTGACTGTATTACGGAGACGAAGAGAAACAAGAAAGATGACACCGACTTTTCGGTTGTAATGAGCACGTTTTGTGAATCCTTTCTAACGCGAATTAAATTTATCAAATTTATTCAAAGTCAATGCAACCGGTTAGAAAAAATCAACCGGATTTCTATAATTGATAAAACATCCAGAAATAAAAACAGCTACTTACTTCCACCAGTGGCAAAAAAGTATGTTACGAAGATTAAGAAATGGCGCACAAAAATTTTCTCGTAGCAGAAGGAAGTATTAGAGACAAAATGATTTTCAAATCGAGCAGTTAAAAGAAGAAATTCAGAAGGAAACATGACATAACTCTACGTTTTCTAGCACAAGAATATTGCATTTTTATATTTTAATGCAAAATTATTATCTGAAGACTGCTATTAGAACTGTCTATAAGACAGTTCTTAACAGCAGTCTTCAGACAAGCTCTAACAGCAGTTTTTGACAGTTCCTAACAGCACTCTTCAGAATGTATTGTCTCTGCCTTCAGACTCTTACCGAACTGTCTATAGCCTCCATTCGTCGGATAGTGAAGAATCAACAAGAGGCCGCGGATGGCCTAATGGTCAACGTTCGTGACTGCCATACAGGGATCTCAGGTTCGATCCCAGGCCGGTACGAACGCTCGAACCATTAAATATCCGCCGTGCGTCGGATCAGCACGTTAAGCAGTTTGAACTCCGGGTTCTGGACCGCGGTAATAAACAAGGGCGTCTTCCTCCCACTTTCTACCTCGCTTCCGTGTCACTTTTCCTATCGGATACTCTAACAAATCTCCTAGCTTTCTATTTCCAACGGTTGTTTAAGACTTGGGGTCAGACAACTCCCTTCCTGAAATCCTCTACAGATGGTCTGGTAGTGAAGAATGCCAGTGTTCTCAAAGGGTCCATTTATATCGAAGCAATGGCAAAGAGCATCAGTCACAACATGATATTGTGCTTATGTCTTTTTCTGTACGTGATAGATTTGCAGCTGGGATCCAATAAGTTCTACTCTTTCAAACGAGAAGTCAAAAGTTCTGTATCTGATTTTGTTAGTCCCAAATCTCTTATTAAATCACCTAGTTCTTGTTGATTTGGAAAATGTAGCTGAGCACTGTAAGATGCACCTTGGAAGTCCATATCTTTGTCGTCCTTGCAATCACCACCAGACTGGACATCTTCCTCTACTGTCTCCACATTTTTTAGTGCTTATGGAATGGTAAGCTCATCGCAATGTGAGACTGGTACAGTAGATGATGATATTTTGGGATATGTGATGGCATTCCGGTCTCTAGGTTTCTTGTACTTGGAAATATCCACCATATAAGAGAAATAGTCATCAAGATGACTCTTTACTACCCTCCAGATTCGAGGAACGGCAAATGGCATTGCTTTCCTTGCACTACGAAGCCAACCTTCCAATGTTGTCCTGCAACTACCACACCGAAAATTCGGTGCCAAAACCTTGTCTGGGTCTGCCGTAGGCATTTCGAAGTAAGGTTGATATGCAATGGAAAACTTAGTCTCTGGAGTAATTTTGTGCTCGAATTGCTTTGAAACAATGTAGTCCCACAAACATAACGTAAAGAGTTCTGGTAGAGTTTACAACCTCTTGTCGTGGCCATGTTTGCCCTGAAACAAAGACCATGTATTAATAAAAACGTAAAATTTAAGGTAACTGAAAAAGTTTTGATGATACAAAAAACTAAGACTACCGTTGGAATCAGCGCCTCTGAATTGTACAATAAAGATTAAAAATCAAAATAAACAATTTTTGTGTTACGCAGTGATATTTAACTAAATCCAAACAAGAATGTCCGCATTTTCAGACATTTTGACATAATTTCGATAACTCGATGAAAGATTCAAGTTTTCCTCTTGCGGATATGTTGCAATATTATTTGCGAAAAAAAAATGATTCAACTTTTCCAAACATTGGTGTTATTCTGCGGATTCACGTGTACATACACATTAGTAATGCCTCTGTAGAACGAAGATTTTCGCTTTTGAGAAGTATCCATTATTACACTGCTCGACATAGAAATTTCCCCATCCTGAAGGAGTGAGGATAAAGGGGCGATTGAGCGTGCAAATAGGAATACGTAACGGGTTACCTTGATGTTAATTTCAGCCACGTACAGTATTTATCAGATGAGATAATGCAGCACAATGGGTACACCTCAGTAAGTAGTTGTACCGCCGCGAACGGTAATACAGGCAACAATACGGCGTAGCAATGAGTCATACAGTCGACGGATATCGTCCCGAGGAATGAAACACTCAGAAAGGTTGACTTACTCCCATAATGCATCAAGATCGTGCGCAAGCCGATTCGACTGCAGACGACGTCCAGTGTGGTCCCACAGGTTTTCTATTGGGGATAAATCGGGCGATCTTGCTGGCCATAGCAGTGTTTGAACATGTTGCAAACATTATCTGGAGACCCGAGCGGTGGGTACACGGGCGTTATCTCCCTTAAAAATGAGGTGCTGTAGGCCATTCAGGAACTGTATCAAAATGGGCTGCTGAACCTCGCTCACGTGTCGTGTAGCCGTCAGAGTTCCCATGATGCAGACTAGAGGTGACTCCTGTCGTGCGCAATAGCACTCCATACCATGATAGCTTCCTGACGGGCGGTGTGGCGGTCGCGAACACAACCGGGATGCGTTCTCTCACCAGCGTGTTGTCAGACATGGATCCTTCGATCGTCAGCACCCAGACAGAAACGGGATTCATCACTGAAGACCATAGTGGTCCATTCGTGACCCCAGTTTGCACGATATTGGCTCCAAGCCAGACGAACGCTACGATGGCTGGCAGACAATGGCAGTCGACGTAACAGTTGCGTACTGCGCAGGTTTGCCAAATGTAACTTTCGTTTTACAGTTCGGGTCGTTATGGCGACGTCTATGGCCGATGACACAGCACATCGAATATCAGCTGCAGTGCTTTCTGGTGACGAACGAGAGTGTCGAACAATCCGCCGGTCCAGGCGTGATGACGTCTGTCGGACTGCATCACTGCCGCTCCGACGCGCGTACGAACCTTCCTGTAGCACTGGTGTCAATAGGGTCCAACAGCTCGTGCATCCCGTTTCACACGTGCAGCGATGAAACGTGTAGACCAGCCCGCGTCACACAGGCCTACAAGTCTGCCTCTATGAAACGCATACAAATGGTGATAAACCTACCGACGGCGTGTACCCGGCATTTTCGGTATTCGCAGAACAGTTTCCCACCACGAACAACAAATCTGAAACGTCCGCGACACTTCCACCAACGACCACACATTACCATCCATGTTGTTGCTGGCACCTTTATCTCACGAAGTTGTGACGTCATCGGCTCAGGTTTAACATCATTTGCATATCTCGAGTAGTTACACCCGTCCTGAGATTTGCATATTTGTAGCACACCTCCTTCTGGGTGCAGCAATTTCCATGTCGAGCAGTGTATTTGAGAAATTATAGTTCTCGGGAAAGAACGAGTGCATTTGCAGCTTTCTCAAGCATTGCAGAAATATTCACATTTGATGATGCAGTAGAAGATTTTGCCACAAAGAAAAAAAGTTTTAGTTATAATTTTACTAATTTATGTTTATTGATTTCCTCTTTCTCTCAGTCATTCAGTTGGCTTACGATGAACATGGTAGTTTTATTTAAAAATAATCCGAAAGATAATACTGTTTGTGTTGGAAATTTTAACCCAAACTTTGCAGACAAATGTTTCGTAAGTATATTAAAATCAAGCAATTTCATTTTTAAAATTTATAACTGACGGTGAAATGAAGTTCTGTGCAAAGATATTTAAAGTTGCCCATTTTAAATAATAAATGTGCGAAAAATTCTCCAGGGTTGTTCTTGAGAAAATGTTTATACTTTTGGTGATAAAAAAATCTACATATGATTTAAATATGGAATTCAAATTAGTAGTAAGTCTTTAAAATTGAAAAACGTTTTCTTGGGTTGCGGGCGTCTGTTTTTTCTTGGCCCAGGGCGCTGTCATGATTAAACCCGTCTCTGAAAGAAGTTATCAAACTTTTTCGCCGTAACGTCAGTTCTTTTTCCTTATCGTTCGTGACTCGCAAATAGGGGAAGCATTTCCTTTAATATTATCCCATTCTGTGAAAAAATACACGAAAGACTATTTCTGTTACCAACGTAGGTTTAAGGTGGACGTCAAGTAATTTTGCTTCCTATACTTCCAATGGAAAAACTTTTGTACACATTTCCTTCACAATTAGTGTGTTCCGAAGGATCTAATTTGAACATCGATTGAAATAACTTCATATTATAACTTGGAATACTTAACATTTTCTAAAACATAACCATAATTATATTAAAAAACAATAACGTTTCCTTTGGTGGTGTTGAAACCAGAGAAAAGATGGCGCGACCTGTATTTTGATGACGTCAGTAGACAAGCAAAAGTTGGATTGCATAATTATTGTTATGTTTTAGAAAATATTAAGTATTCCAAGTTATAAAATGAAGCTATTTTAATCGATGTTCAAATTTTCATCATTGGGAACGCATTAATTGTGAAGAAAATGTGTACAGAAGTTTTTCCATTGGAAGTATAGGAAGCAAAATTACTTGACGTCCATCTTAACTGCTTATAAAATGAAAGATTTAAATTAGCTTAAAGAAACTTACACCTAACAGCCAAAATATTATGACCAGCGCATCTATTAGCAAATCGAAGCTATCAACAATGAAACGAATATCACAATTACACTTAAAGCGCTGTTCACGGTCGTATGAGAATAATATGACCACATACCTAATAATGGGAATAACCACCCTTGGACCGGATGACAGCGGCGAGACGGCGTGGCATGGACGCAATGAGGCGCTGGAAGGTTGCCTGAGACACACGTGCCCATTCGGACTGCAGCAGAGCACCGAGGTCCCAGAGATGACGTGGTTGTGGGTTGGCACGTCGAACCTGTCGATTCAAATAGTTCCACAAATGCTCTATAGGATTGAGGTCGGGCGAACTCGCCGGACAAGGGAGAACGGAGACGTCGCTGTCGTGTTCCTGGAACCAGTGACGCACCCCTTAAGCGACGGGGCACGGCGCGTTGCCCTGTTGGTAGACACCATCACTACCGAGGTAGACGTCCAATATGAAGGGATGCATGTGCTCAGCAAGAGTGGGCATGTAGCCATTGACGTTCAGGGACCCATCCAGTGGTGCCAGCGGTCCCAGGATAACATCACCCAAACATGCATACTACAACTGCCGGTTTGTACTTGACCGGCAAGCATGTCCGGGTGTTGGTTCTCGTTTGTCTGACGCCGTATCCGCCACAGACCGTCACTTCTGTGGAGTACAAACCACGAGTTTGTAGGAGAAGGCAACCTTTTCCCACTCTTCCACTGTCCAATGACGGCAGTCCCATGCGAACTGCTAGCGTCGTTGCCTATGTATCTGGGTTGACATGGCCGCATTGACGTAGCGTCGACTCCGGAGTCACATGCGTAACAGGGTTCGCCCTACTCTTTTAGGCGACACGTACCTGGGCGCAACAGCGTTCAGTTGCGTGGTCAATTGCTGCATTGTTGTGTGTCGATTGCACTTTACCAGTCGACGTTATCAGTACTGACGTCGGGAAGTACCCGGTGTGCCAGCGGCCCACTTTTGGCACAGCCTTACTACAGCACCTGGCGAACAGCCCACGAAGTCTGCTGTTTCTGAGATGCTTCCACCCTTGGCGCGGTAGCCGATGATCATTCCTTTTTGAACGTCCGTCAAGTCACTACCTCTGCCCATTGTGCTCACGTTGCGCACTATCGCTCATCTGTGCTGGCCCGCCGCTTATATCTTCGTGTGGTCGACCTTGTCACGTGCACTCTGTAATGCGCCTGGGCGGGTACACTGTGATTCCGGGGGTGGTCATATTATTCTGATACGACCGTGTAAGTACACCGATAGCAAGTGTACCCAGCAAAAACACAAGTATTGGGTAACTGTTGGCCACCAGCTGGCAGTGATAGGTCACTGCTGGCTGAAATCTGCTGCGCACGGTCCGGTAGTGGTCCGTTGGTGGCAGCTATTCATGGCCGTGCAGCCTAGCCGTGAATTGTGGGCCTCCAAGCAAGTGCCACTAGTGGTCCGTAGCTGGTAAACCGATGCAACTCCAACACCAGGTGAAAGCAACGGGACTGCGCATGCGCAGAAGCAACACGGCAACACGTGTTCTGTCTCTCGTGGTACCAGTTAGTTGAAAACGACGCTATCGCCATTGTGTTATTTTAGTTGATGTTAAGAAAAAAACAGCCATATGTAGACAGGCGAATTAATTTCCTAATGGAATTCCCCGTCGGCGAAGATATCAGATTAAGCCATGAAATACTAGATTACAGCCATGATATACACCCACTTCATTCCCATGAATAACAAGAAATCATTTATGTGTAATCTTTTGTTTTAACATACACTAAACCGCTTGAAATAAAAGTCCTGGAAAAATATAAAAAAAACGTTATGTTGAGGGGAAAAAAAGAAGAATTATACGCGTATAAAATTTATCAATTATTTGTGAAAAAAAAAAAGATCAGCGCTATGTGGATATAATGTACTCATTCATGGGTTGAATACACAAAACTGGAGGAATTCACTTCTAAAAATAACGAGAAGTAAAATAAAATATCTTTCCTCTTTAAAACAAATGTAGCTTCGGGCAGCGAAAAAGAAAGATACAATGTTAAAAATGTAACAGAATGTGACATGAACAGGGGTAATTCAACAATCGCCTTTCAAGACTACAAAGACAGCACGAAACTTTGGAAAGCGCCTTTAAGGTGGTACACTCGTTGAAAATCAGTGAGGTTTCTTTAAGGAAAAAAAAACAATCGTTACGTTGAAAAAAATAAATGTATGAATTATATGAAACTGACATTTATGAAAAATACCTTGCAATATTGTAAAATTAAAGAGAACCATTCGTTACACATTCCGCAGAAAAGAGGCTCAGCTTCAAGCAAATGTTCGCGCGCGGCAAATCAGTTCCGTTGGTAGAGCGCCCGCTTCCCACGCAGACAGTCCTTGGTTCGTTTCCAGCCAGATCCAAACGTGCGTTTTTCAGGACCTGTTGAGAAAATTTCCCCAGCGCAGTGCTGTAATGCAGAAGTTTCGTAAAGCGAAAAAAAGTAGCTGTAGCTTTGGGAAACTGCGGTTATCCTATCTCTTTGTATATATATATATGTTTTTTTTTATGGCTACTAGTGATAAATTGGCGGACAAGATTTGGCTAGCCATAAGTTACGTCACGTGATTGCCGGCTGCCACTGCCGGGAAACTAGCGGACCACATTAGGCTAGCCATCATTTATAGCACGTGCTTTCAGGGCCGCTGAAGGGCCACTTGAGGCAGCTACTGCCTGTGATGGATAACTGATGGCCCTGTTCTGGCATATGACAACTGATGGGGGTGCCAACTGTTGGCCAACTGCTGGCCCTTCTGTTGGCCGCCCGAAAATTTATTGACGGTTTGGTAGCGGCAACATAGTGCTTGGCCATTGCTGGCAGTGCTGGCTCCCAGTGCGGGCCCAGCAAGACCGTTTTTGCTTGGTAGAAAGGTAAACATCCCGTTTTTTATATCACACTATAAAAGTACATATTGGTTTTACAGCATGAATACAGCTCTCTCATTGGATATTGCATTCGAATACAGCACACCGAATTCTGTCCTTACGAGAATCGATCTCTTCTCTGCTCATATCAATGGTGTACACTGCTCACCGAGATCTTATATAAAAACACTTTATTTACATTGATTGCTGTTTGGCCCGGTATCAGGCTGTCAAATTCGACCAACTCGTCAGAAGGAATTTTGTGACGGTATGTCATACATTATTTTAACGAGGGGAAACTCAATTTACACAAAAACACAGAAAGCCGAAAGGAAGGTAAAATTAGATGTTTACGTCCCGTGATTGAACTAGGTAGTTAATTTACATACAACTGTCACTCTTAATGAGCACAATTTTGCAGAAACTCTTGTACGTACATGTTGAACGTTGTTTGGGTGTTAACCACAGATGGGGCACTAGATATGCTATGTCAGGGGACGGGGGCCGAAACCTACACTGAAAACATTTTTCTGAAATTCACGAGCCACTTTCCGTCAATTCGTTCGTGAATTAACGAAGAATATTTCTGATGCAATCTTTTCTGTGAAATGAAAGAAAGAAACCTGAATTTCACTGATTTTTCTACCACGGGAAAATTCTGAATTTTCAGAAACCTTTCCACAGTTTATTTCTCATATTGACGGTAAATTACCGTTTTAGAGATGCGTTAACGGAAAATTCTGAATTTTCAGAAACCTTTCCGTGGTTTCTTTCTTATATTGACGGTAAATTACCGTTTCAGAGATGCGTTAACTGAAAATTCTCAATTTTCAGAAACCTTTCAGCAGTTTCTTTCTCATATTGACGGTAAATTACCGTTTCAGAGATGCGTTAACGGAAAATTCTGAATTTTCAGAAACCTTTCCGCAGTTTTTTTCTCATATTGACGGTAAATTACCGTTTTAGAGATGCGCTAACGGAAAATTCTGAATTTTCAGAAACCTTTCCGCAGTTTCTTTCGCATATTAACCGAAAAACTCCGTTCTCACTTTCTCACCTTTTCCGTATCCGTATGACGAGAAATTATCGGTAATACTGTAGTGCGATTGGTGAGAATATTTGAGGTTTGATTAACTTTTAAATTTCAATCGTCTGTCGAATTTTGAAGTTCCGTAGCGAGATAGGATATTGTGAATAGAGTACTGCATGAATTTTGTTTATTGTGGTACAGGGTATTTCTTCTCCTCTCTCCTATTTTGTGCACCAGCTGTATGATATCTATGTATCAGTCTGTGGAGTGCATAAGACATAAGCTATTATAGCTATCAAGAGTAAATTTTATATTTACGAGTTTGTTTTGTGAAATAATACTATAAAACAGTACATTTCACTTTTTTTAAAAATAACTGAAAGTCATTTTCAGTTTAAAAGAATCAAGTTGCAAAGCATTTTGTTGCTTCGAAAAAATAAAAGATGAAAAATGCTTACTTTGTGAAAAGTCCTTCTAAATAATTATTACAAACCTATTTAGAAAAATAATAAGCTCCAATAGAAATAAAATGACTAAATCACTGGCATTAATGACAAGAAAAAAATTCATCGTCGCGCAATGTGTTTTACGATGTATGTGATTCGTTTTTCCTAGAGTTTTATGACTCAGTGGTTGACGGCGTGCGTTACCTGTTGAACCAACCCGAACTACGAGGGTTCTATTCTGACTGCAGCGGAATGATTATCTGAGTTAAGGGCTGGGGAATGTAAGGTCGTCTATTTTGCGCAATTTCAGTTTAAATTCGAAAAAACCTGGAATGAAATTTTTCTAAATAAACGGAATTTCTGATTACGGAAAATCTATGAAGATACGGAAGTTAAAATAAACGGGCACTTTTAAAAACGGATATTTCTGAAAAAGACTGACACCTACCGGCAACTGTGCTGCACGTTATTTTCAGAAATTATCCGTGAATTCACACCATTAATTTTTTACAGTGTAATAGGAAGGGGTCCATTATAAATTATAAAAATTTAATCAGCTCTGAAATAATGGCTAAAATACAGTCTGGAAGTAGAGCTTATTTTTCTATGCAGCATATTCTGTCTTCTAAAACGCTATCACACGGACTTAAAATTGAACTTTATAAAACCCGCATTAGACCCATTGTTTTATATGGACATGAGACCTGGAACACAACTATCCAAGACTACAACGATTTGAAAACAAAATACTTAAAAACATTTTTGGACCCATTAGAGACAACGTAAGTAGAGTATGGAGAAGAAAGCATATAATGGAACTATATCAAAGCTATAAATCGCCACTGATTGTCGGCGAGTTGAAGGCTGCACGACTTAGATGGTTGGGCCATGTCGAGAGAATGGGGGAGTCCAGTGGGGTCAAGCGGGCAACGTATGTGGAATATGGAGAAGAAAGCATAACATGGAACTATATCAAAGCTATAAATCCCCACTGATTGTCGGCGAGTTGAAGGCTGTACCACTTAGATGGTTGGGCCATGTCGAGAGAATGGGGGAGTCCAGTGGAGTCAAGCGGACAACGTAAGTGGAGTATGGAGAAGAAAGCATAACATGGAACTATATCAAAGCTATAAATCACCACTGATTGTCGGCGAGTTAAAGGCTGCACGACTTAGATGGCTGGGCCATGTCGAGAGAATGGGGGAGTCCAGTAGAGTCAAGCGGGCTTATCGATTCACGTCATCTGGTAGGAGACCAAAGGGACGACCAAGACAACGATGGAGTGACAGCGTGCGTAGTAACCTGGGAGATCTTGGAGTGACGGACTGGCTCGATCGAGTGAAGGACAGGGGAAGTGAATGAGAACTGTGCTTGCGGCCAGAAACATTGGAGGTTCAGTGAGCTGATGAAGAAGAATAGGAAAGGATAAACTCTTTTATAGAGAGGGAGCTCTACCCAAGGATTCCTGTTGGAGAAAATTGTAAGAAAATAGCACACCATTGAATGGCGGAAGGGAACTCAGTGTAGATAAATATGCATTCACTTTACTTCTGCACTCTAAATTTAGTGGTGTAAATTCACGGAAAATTTCTAAAAATAAAGTGCAGCAAAGTTGCCGGTAAGTGTCCGTCATTTAACGAAATTTCCGTTATTAAAAGTTCCCGTTTATTTTTAACTTCCACAGATTTTCCTTAGTCAGTAATTCCGTTTATTTCAGAAAAGACCGTTTCAAGGTTTTCCGTATTTAGGCAGAAATTTCGCAAAATCCAACGCACTGAAAATTTCACCCCTTACGCGAGAAAATATTTTTGTTCCGCTGATCGAGCCCAAGCCGTTTGGGTTGAAGCCACGCATTTTAACCACTGATCCAGAAAGTCACAGGGATCAGTCTCGCGTTAAAGATAAAACTATTTGGGCGATGGTGATTTTTCTTTTTCATTAATGTGACTGATTTAGTAAATTTATTTTCTATTGGAGCTTATTTTTTGAATACGTTTGTAACAACTTTATTTTTTCTGTTGGCGGTCTTATTACAAATTATGTAATTTTTTCGAGGTGACTTGTGAAACAGCAGAACTATTTGGAGTTTGAGATCATTTTATCAACTGTCAATAACTCTCAATTATCTTTAGAGAAGGTGCAATGTACTGTTTTATAATATTTCACAAAACTTTAAATATAAAATTTACTCTTGATAGCTGTACAATTTTTGTATTAAGGACTCCACAGACTAATACATAGACATCTTACAATTATCTGTACAATAAATTAAGTACCCAGTTTCTTACGGTTACCCAACATACAGGGTGTGTCTAAAGCCTTTCCTTGATTACGATAAATAGTATAAAATGAACCAAGGCAATTAGACGTACGTTGTTTGTTGCAGTGATTAGATCATATTCTCAAGCTTTTTGTTTGTTGTACTTTTGGAACAATAGGCGGCGCTGCACGTCTGCAGCGTAATTTGATGTTGAAAGCGTCAGTCGGCGAAATGGAGTCTATGCAGGAGAATGCTAATTGTGTTTTCTGGTTTCATGAAACCAAATCTGCTATTTCAGTGCAACGGAAGTTTAGGCGTGAGTATGATAGAGCTCCACCTGATGTGAAGAGCATTAGGAACCGGTATCAAAAATTTCAACAGACGGAAAGTGTTGGTGACCGTGCAAGGAGTGGAAGACTTTCCATTAGTGAGGAAACTGTCGACGCCGTGAGGGATGCATTCGTACGAAGCCCGAGGAAATCAATTCTTCATGCCTCTAGTAAACTGGAAATACCTATGAAGACAGTGCACCATATTTTGAAAAACCGGCTTCGTTTTTTTTGGATACGAATTTCAAACTGTTCAATCCTTGGAACCTAATGATGGGCCCCAGACGTGTGACATTCGCTATCGATATTCTTGAACGAATAGACAAAGATAATGATTACCTAACGCGGATTTGTTTTTCATACGAATCAACTTTTCATACCTCAAGTAAAGTGAACATGCACAATGTTCGTATCTGGGGTTCAGAGAACCAACATGTAGTTTTGAGGGATAACGCTAAAATCAATGTTTGGTGCGGACTAATGCACAACAAAGTAATTAGACCGTTTTTTTTATTGAGCCCACCATTACATCGGATATTTACCTCGACGTGATGCAGCTGTATGTAGCACTTCAATTGGAAGAGTTGCAACAATGGGTATTGTTCCAGCAGGACGGTGCGCCCCGCATTGGGGTGTACCTGTCCGTCAATTCTCAGATGACAGATTCCCTAGCAGATGGATAGGCAGAGATGGTCCCATACCCTAGCCACCAAGATCGGCAGACATTATGCCTCTTGACTTCTTTTTATGGGGCTACATTAAGGATCAAATTTATGCAACACCAGTTGCAGATATTAACATTTTGAAAGGAAGAATAACTGAAGCGTTTGCGACCATCGTAGATGACATGTTGCAGCAGACATGAAAAGATATAGAGTACCGTTTTGATGCCGTCCGTGTAACAAAAGGAGCCCGCGGTGAGGTATACTGATGACCCGGAAAAAAACTCTGGACTTTAGGTAAGCCATATTGGAAAACCGTATATGTCTAGCGAGCGTGGTTCATTTTAAACGATTTATCGGAATCAAGGAAAGACTTTAGACACACCCTGTATAATGGCTGGTGCGTAAAACGGGGAAGAGGAGAAATATCCTGTGCCACAGTAACCAAAATGAATGCGATATACTATTCACAATATCCGATCTCGCTACAGAACTTCAAGATCAAGTACTTCGTCAAAATATTGAAATGTAACAGCTAATCAAACCCTCAAGTATTCCCGTGAATCTGTTCCAATTTGCATTATACGGATACGGAAAAAGTTGTATCAGAAATAAGCTTCGTAAACTCAAGAAAGAAATTGCGGAAATTGGCTCGGGAATTTCAGGCAAATTTTTACTATGTATAACACCGAGTGGCCACTTTTTTATCACCAACTGACAGTTTTAAGCAAATGATCTACGGCTGCACGCTGTTGCCGCCAGAGGGCGATGCTAGTATAAAAAGGGAAAGCTTAGTGCTTGCGACCGTAGTAGAAGTGATTTTTTGGGTGACGAGATGGGTAAAAAATGCGATTTGACGGACTTTCAACGAGGAATGATTGTAGGAGCTCGGAGCCATGAAGTTGAGTATCACCGAAACCGCCGCATTCGTGTAATGTTCCAGAGCAGCTGTTGTTAAAGTGTTTAAAGACTGGACTGTCAGTCAAAATACTGGGTCTCTACGTGCAACGTGTGGTCGTCATTGACTAGTGACTGCTCGGGAAGTACGGAGAGTGTCCAGACTGGTAACAGACAACAGAAGGGCAACAGTGCAGCAAATTACAGACGATCTTAATCAAGGATCCCCTCAAATGATCTCTGCACGCACTGTTCGCCGTACACTGCATCGGATGGGATATGGCAGCCGAAGGCCTGTTTGAACACCTTTGCTGTCTGCAGTTAACAAGAGAAAACGTCTCCAGTTCGCACAGGAGCACAAGGATTGGACAGTCGATAATTGGAAACAAATTATGTGGTCCGATGAATCACGGTTTCAGTTGCACCATGCCGATGGCCGAGGGAGAATTTGCCAGAAACAGCACGAAAGCATGGACCCTAAATGCATTCCTACAACCCTTCAAGCTGGTGGAGGCAACGTTATTGTTTTGGGAAGATTTTCCTGGCATGCTTTGGGCCCTTTAATTCGCGTTGATCAACGTCTGACTGGCACATCATATCTAAACATCGTTGCGGACCAAGTGCATCCTGTCATGTGGATGGTTTATCGCAATGGCGATGGCTACTTTCAACAAGATAATACGTCCTGCCATAGTGCTCGTATTGTACAGGACTGGTTTCAGGAACATGCCGGTGAGTTTACTTTGCTTAGGTGGCCCCCACAATCTCCATATTTCAACCCCATTGAGAATTTGTGGGATGAAGTTGAACGAGCCATCAGACAGCAGGATCTACAACCCTGCAATCTCACACTCCTCGAAAGTGCTATTCATCAAGCATGGTCTCAGATTCCACAAACCAACTATCAACATCTCGTGGAGTCCATGCCACGAAGAATCGAAGCAGTATTAAAGGCAAAAGGTGGCCCAACGAAGTATTGAGGGGATGGTCATAATAAAGTAGCCACACAGTGTATATTTACCCATGACGTAACACATCGACACAGTTAGTGATTAGCAATACAGGTGTCGTAGCTAAACTAGATTGTTGAGTCTCCCACACATTTCCACGATACCATAAGTAAAGGTTCAGACAACCGATGTTTAAACGAAATATCTTGCTGATAAAATAAATGTAGTTGATGACATTATAGAGTGGGCCCTGAAAAAAGGCTTTGTTAGCCTGTAATGCGTTTTTGCTAAAAGAAACCACATGCATAAAAAACACTCACGAGTTAGCCGGTATATTTGGCTTCAACGTCATTTGTTCACACACATACAGATGGCGATAACGAGAGAGCTCTTCTTACTCGCTTAGGTCTATAACTACCCGAAATGGGTTATCGTATTGCGAAAGAATGGGTGAGTGGCATGTGTTTTCTCGTCTGTCGGTCTCTTTCTCACTGGCTATGTTGTTGCGCACAGTTATGTTATCTCAGCTAGGCGCTGAAAAACAAACCATACGCCAGCATCACCTGTAATTGGACACGACCCTGGGGGCCCTCTGGCCCTAAGTACAAAGCGCTAATCACTGGGGCACCGGCGACCCAATTTGATTGATACACAAATGGTGACAAAGCTATTGAATACATCACTTTGAAGATATAATAAACGGGCCACTTCATGGGCAACAATGGCACGCAGAATAGCAACAAGTACCTCTGTGAATCTTGGAGAGGTGCCAGCCAGTTCTGTGTGATATTGGCGAAAATACCTTAATTCACTGGGTTTTGTTCCCGATTCCTTAGGTTGAATGACAAACTGGAACCGTCAGCTGTGGGCTAATCCCCCACACTGGTGTACTTAACTGATTAAGAATACACAAAGAAACAATGCTACGGACTCTAGTGTGGGATATGGTGCACTAAGAACGATGATTTACCACGCACGGAATCGAGGTTAGTAGGCGAATGAATCCTTCATTGAAAGTCATAGCTGCTTTGGGAGGTTTTCACACTAATGATGGGTTCTCAAGAGAATGCAGCATAGCTGTGTAATGAAAGTGTAATTGTTCCTACTCTGATGTATGGTAGTGAAACTTGAGTACTACAGAATAAACATAGGAGTCGTTTGTGTTCTGGAGAAATGCGTTACTTACTAGGGGTTTGTGGCAATACACGTTCTGATCGTGTGAGGAATAATGATGTGTTGCAATTTTGTAATGTGAAGCAAAATGTTGTTCGGAAAGTGGAGACTAATATGCTTCGGTAGTTTGACCATGTTGAAAGAATGAGTGATGAGATGCTTACTGAGAAATTTTGTTTAGCCCAAGTGGCAGGAAGGAAAGGCAGAAGAAGGCCAAGGAAGTCATGGGAGGATCAGATTCAGGAGTGCCTGCTATGAGTATGAAGTAGAGAAGGTCTTGTATACATCGTGTGATGCATGTCAGTGAAGCCCGCGTTGTGGGTCAAGATCGCTGTAAATGGGGAAGCATTATACGGTGACAATAAGTAAATAGTCAATTTAAAAATTTATCTGGTGGTTTGTATTTCTTTGTGGAGCTAACCTCTGAATCGCAGAGAACAGCTTAGTGATATACACTGGTGTGCAAAAATTAAGGACGAAGAGGAGAAATTAGCATAATAGCGGAACGAGCAGGCAGAACGGACCGAAAGACCACCCAGGACATAGACTAGGGTCCGGTACGGTAGGGCATGCGCATATATGCAGCATGACGTAGGGGGTGGGGAAGTGTTGGAAGGGTAAAAAGCACACGGGCCGTGTACGCTCAGGAATTCGGTGAAAGCTATTGCACGGTGTACATCGGTTTGAACGACGTCGAGTTGCTGCCACCGTGTGATATGGCCAACAGATAATCCAGTAGACGACATCTGGATGACTTTACCCGAAGTCGCGTCATTGGGAAGTTGGAAGAAGGTCGAAGTGTGACAAGTGTAGCCGAGGAGTTCGGGATCGATCATATCATCGTTTCATGAGCTTGGAGAGCATTTCAGACGACAGGAACAGCTGTCCGAAAGTTTAGCAGTGGTCGTCCACGAGCAACCATGGCGGCGGACGACCGGTATATTGTCCTACAGGCGAGAAGAGACAGACGGCAGACAGCGGGAGAAATCGCAAGGCACATGCAACATACAACTGGACGTCAGTTATCTTGTTTTACCGTGGCCAGGAGACTGCATAAAGGTGGTCTATTTGCACCACGACCAGTACGGTGTGTGCCATTAACGCCTGCTCATCGGAGACGGCGGTTACTCTGGTGCCAGGAACCCAAGAACTGGACACATCAGCAATGGGGTCAAGTTCTCCTTACGGATGAGAGTCCGGAGCATTGTTTCTTTGTGTATTCTTAATCAGTTAAGTACACCAGTGTGGGGGATTAGCCCACAGCTGACTGTTCCAGTTTGCCGATTTAGTCTGACGAGCGATTCTGGACGTATACACATCTGGAGAGAACAAGGAACACGCAATCACACCTCCAACATCATCGAAAGGGACCGGTTTGGAGGTGGCGGAGTTCTCGTTTGGGGCGGCATCATGCTTGGTAGCCGTACTGACCTCCACATCTTCCAAGGAGGTTCAGTCACTGGTGTCTGCTATTGAACGGATGTTCTCCGGCCTCACGTGCGTCTTTTTAGAGGTACTTTGGTTCCTGAGTTCCTCTTCATGGACGACAACGCTACACCTCATCGTTCAGTGGCTGTTGCAGAGCTGTTGGAGAGTGAATATATTCAACGCATGCAGTGGCCCGCAAGGTCCTCTGACCTAAATCCAATCGAATACGTGTTGGACCTTCTCGGGAGACGCTTGGCAGCACGTCACTAGCCGGCAGCAATGATTCCGCAGCTGCGATTGGCGCTACAAGAGGAATGGGCCGCGATGCCTCAACAGCTCTTTGACAACCTCGTCCTCAGCATGGACAGACGTTGTAAATCCTGCAACGCAGTCAGGGGTGATCATATCCCCTACTAAAGACTGGATTTTTCTTGGCAGCCGCCTATAACATGGACGTTTCTGTCTTCTGTTCAGTTGTACTCGAAGCTACCTTTTCAATAAAGTGCCTTTGTATCTTTTGGATTCCTTGTTTTGACGGTTTTGCTCACTTGTCCCATATTCTTACATTTTGGGGATCTTATGGTATGATTTGAGTCGATGTGGAGCACTTCTGCACGACGTTACATTCGAAAACCGTCTCGTCCTTAATTTTTGCACGCCAGTGTATATGTATGTAAAAAATATTGTTAAGGTTTAAGATATGTGTTTTAATCTTTAACTATGTAGGCGGATAAAAATCACGTATAAGTACGTAGGTGGGGTGCTCACTACACCAACAAAAAAGAAATAATTTCACGTGATGCGTTTGAAATTAGATCAAATATACATCCTCTACTGTATAGATTCCCTGGAGCTTTACCAACCAGAAAAAAATGGTAGAATAATCAATTTTGTGAAATAGTATTTATTCTTCCCTGAAAAAAAATTACCACATTTTTGAAATAATAAATCATTTAGCATAACTAGAACATTGAAAATAAAGTATGAAACTGAAAATAATATTCATAGAAGAGCAAAATAGTAAACAAAAACATCAAATATAAGACACAAAAACGTCAAACAAATATCATAAGAACATCAAATATATAGCACAAAAACATTAAATATATGGCACAAAAACATCAAATGGCATATTGCAATCACTCGTCTTCGGTTGCGCCACTTCCTTCCTCATTTTGAAAATAAGATTCACAAATCTGTTTCAAGTGAGACGTGCACATGAAGTTTTCACATTTATATCAGCATGTATCAACACATTACACCAAATTATAATAATAGGCAGAAAATTGCAATATGAAAAAAGTATAACGTAACTACGTACCAGGGGTGTTTTAAAGACAGGGACACGGCAGTGTTGACAACCACGTTTCAGACTTACCGACAATTTAAGATCGTGCTGTGCTGTGAGCACTCCGCATACCCAGTTAAAGGTTAAATAAGATCGTTAGCTAATCTTCAATAATGACTCTTATTTCAGAAAACGCTCTTATGCAAGGGCGAAAAAGTTTACGGCAGTGATAATCCAAATAGCTCTCTTATAAATAAGATTAGAGTTCTTCAAGTGATTAACCGCTATCGTAAGATTGGAATTGCTGATGAAAAAAAACAAAAAAAAAACAACAAGAGGAGACATGCGTCTCTCTTAACCGCGCAGAAACTTGACATGTTGTGGGCGAGCAGAGAAGCTTGCATCTCAGACACAGATGTCGTAGTTCTAGTACGCTGAAAAGCTGCAATGGAATAACACCAGCGGTTTGTCGCATTCGAACAACCAGTGAATTTGGAAATCCAGTCACGTGGCTTTCGTTAGCTGGGAAAAATACCATTACCGTAGGAATTGATCAAGTGAAAGCCCACAGATTTCACACAAGAAATCCTAGCTTATACAAAACAAAAACAAAAATGTCATATGCAGTGACCTGTAAATAATAAAGGTTATTAACTGGCTTGTTAAATTGTCCTTTTACACTGTAAAACATTTTCTGAAATTCACGAGCCACTTTGGCAGATTAACTCTTTTAATGGACTATTTCTCAGCTTACAACGGCCGTTCCATAAAAACTGAGAGTAAAATCACACAAAATGAAGAAATACTGTATAAGTACAGCGAGATATTTGTTCTTCTTTCTCAAAGTACCTTCCTCGGATGATATGCAACGGTTTCATCGTTCAGTCCACTTTTCAAAGCCTGTGGAGAAGGCATTTTGTAGAAGCTTGCTTTAGAGACCCCTGTACCGCTTGAATAACGTCAGAATCTGTGTTGAATGTTTCCCCACGGAACTTCTCTTTCATCGTTGGAAACAACCAGAAATCGCACGGGGCGAGGTCAGGACTGTAGGCATGATGATTTAAATTCTGCATTTCGTAAGAAATTGTTGAACACAAGCAGTCACACGTCGTCTGGCGTTACCATGGTGTAGTCCATTTCACCACCAGTTCTGGTCGCTTAATCGATATGTGTCGTCGCAGACGCTTCGAGACTGAAATGTAATACTCAGCATTGACAGTAACTTGTGGAGTAACGGCATGTTGGTAGACTACACCTTTATGATCAAAGAAAATTAGCATCATCACCTTCCCAGCTGATTTGGTTTGGCGGACTTTTTTCGGAGGAGGCGAGCCTGTGTGTTTCCAGGCACTCGTTGCGCGCTTCGTGAGGGGGTCGAAATAGTGGACCCATGTTTTGTCAGCAGTTATTACCGTGTTTAAAAAGTTTGGATCCTTTGCAATAATGTGTTTCCACTCATGACACACCTTAGCCCTGGCAAAGAATTGCTTTCTCGTTAGGTGCTGAGGTACCCATCTGGAACACACACGATGCAGCAGTAATTTGTAGCCTGTAATGCGGAATGCCCATGTTTCTGAAATATTAGTTGACGCCTCTATGTCTTCACACGTCATTCGTCGATCTTCTTGTAGGATTGTCCAAATAGGGTTAACAATAGGCGTCGTAACAACACTTTCAGGTCGATCAGGCCTAGGAGCGAGTTCTGCCGACAAACGCCCTGTTTTGAAATCATGGTGCCATCTAAAAATCACTGACTCACCCAAACATTTATCTTTGTATGCTTTTTTCATTAAATCAACTGTTTGTGGAGCAGTTTTACACAAACGATAGCAAAATTTAATCGCACAAAGCATTTCATTTCTTAACTCTAATACAATCACTTCCATAACTGTATGGCGAAATGCAGACGTACCTTAAACAACTTCGCAATAACAAAACCAGAATCGTCTGCCACGGCTAATAACTGTTGCCATAGATACTTCCTTAATTCAGTTGTTAGTCGTCTGTGGGGTTATTATTCCACTTCCCACTGTTGCCTACTCAAAAACAAATTACTCTGTTTTTATGGAACGGCCTTTGTACATAAATCAAGATTTTATCTTTTCATGTTTTGATGTGCTACCATTTATTAAATCTTTTACGCTACCAATGCTTTATGTACATTCTTTTGCTCATTAGCATAATAAAGTATTTCGATTTCCGTGATTTCTTTCACGAAATAACGAAGCATATTTCTGATACAACTATTTCCATGAAATGGCGGAAAACTTTGAATTTCACGGAGTTCTTTCTCACGTCAGAAAAATTCTGAATTTTCAGAAACATTTCGAATAGAAATGAGAATTTTTCCGTTTCAATGAGAATTTTTCTGTGACTCACTTATAAATGTGGAGAGAGCGATGACTTCTGTTCGATGTTCCTAGTCCACGTCAAATGTCTGTATTAATTATTCATTCGCCTTCTAATTATTTGTTCAGTTGCTGGTTACCATCTTTGATGAATCCCCAACATTGTGCGGGGCTCCATGAAGCAATCTGCCAATTGTATATTGGCTTGGCAGTTAGTGCATGTGAGTCTGGAGGAATTCGAGGCCGCTGTGGTGCAGTGGAAGCATATCCGGCGCGTAACTGGAAGACCCTGGGTTCGATTCCCGGTGGCGGTCAATGAGAATTTTTCCGTGACTCACTTATAAACGTGGAAAGAGCGATGACTTCTGTTTGATGAAACCTTTTAGCAATTCCTTTCTTATATTGACGGTAAATTACCGTTTTCAAGATGTGTTAACGGAACATTCTTAATTTTCAGAAACCTTTCAGCAATTCCTTTCTTATACAGAGTGTGGCAAAGAATTTTTAAGACTGGGTCTGTAAAATGAAATGGAAACAAAAAATTGAAATTTGTTTTGGTTTGTTATTCAACATAAGTCCCTCCGGTTTCAATACACTTGTTACAGCGATTTAATAATGATTCGAATGCCTGTTCCAGTTCACTTTGCGGAATTGCCTCCAAAGCACGCGTCGAAACTGTTTGTATGGTCGAAATATCATCAAAATAACACTCTTTTAACGTCATTTTAAGTTTTGGGAATTAAAAAAAGTCGCAGGGTGCTAAATCAGGCGAATACAGTGTATGATTCAACTCACAGACGTTATTTTTCGCCAAAAATCTACGAGCAAGAAGTGAGGTGTGACTGGGTGCATTATCGTGCAACAAACACCAACTGTTTTCGTCCGGATATTCTGGACGAATGCGACGAATTTTGCCCATCAAACGCCTCAAAACATTTAAATAAAACTCACCAGTAATTGTTCGTCCGCTTGGAACAAATTATTTGTGGATAATACCCTTACGTTCGAAGAATGTAATGAGCATTGTTTTGATTTTTTGATGGAACTTTTCTTGTTTTTTTAGCTTGTGGTGAGTTTTTTGACTTCCATTCCACACTTTGTCTTAGGATCATATTGAAAACACCATGTTTCATCACCTGTAACAATCGATTTTAAGAAGTTTGGATCATTTTCAGCGGCTGAAATGATGTCTCTGCAATGTGCACTTCTCCTTGATTTTTGTTCATTGGTTAACGTGTGTGGAACAAATTTAGCACAGACTTTTGTTTTGCCCAAATCTTCACGCATGATGGTTCGAATCGTTTCTTTGTTGATGTTTAAAGACTCTTCCATCATTCTTAGTGACGCACATCTATTGTTTGCCACGAAATCACGCACTTTTTCAATAATCTCAGGTGTCCTAGATGAACTTGGTCTCCCGGTATGCTTAATATCTAATAGCGTATCTCTTCCGTCTAAAAAACCGTTTGTGCCACAGGAAAACATTTGATCTACTTAAACAAAACTCACCGTAAACTTGTTTCATCATTTGGTACGTTTCCGAGGCACTTTTACCAAGTTTTGCGTTAAATTTAATAACAGCCCTTTGTTCCATCTTAATAATTCAACATGAAAACATTTTTACTTCTCTAATGAACGGCCGTTTCGCTTGAGTTACTTTAACAACTGCACAGTACTTTTGGCAGAAAGCAAGCAGATGCTCACGGTTTATAACGCATTCGCAATTACACTGGTGGCGCCACCGTAGGCTTAAATCTAGCGCCAGGCTTAAAAATTCTTTGACGCACTGGGTATTAACGGAAGAACTCCGTTCTCACTTTTTCCGTATCCATGTGACGAAAAATGTCCGTTAATAGGAGAGCTTCACGGAAATACTTGGGGGTCTGATTAACTGTTAAATTTCAGTAGTTCGTCGAAGTATTTGATTTTGAAGTTCTGTAACGAGATCAGATATTGTGGATAGTATATCGCATGAAGTTTGGTTACTGTGGCACAGGATATTTCTTCTCTTCCCCATTTTATGCACCAGCTATTGTAGAGAGTATGAATATACAAATAAATCCGAATTATTAACACAGCAATCAGACATCTATGAATTGCTTGCATCTACTGTTCACCATGTAACATTAATTACATCAGAAAACTTGAAAATTATATCGCCCATGAGCGGAAAACGAACACTCATCTCCCGATCTGTTACACCTATCGTTGTTTTTGTAATTTTCGAATTTTTTGATCTGATTAATCTTACGTTGTAACGTACCAGGAGATGTGACGTACCTGCCAGAAGGACGCACACGACATAAAGGCAGATAGTAGTCAGAACAAACGTCCGCGTAGCTCAATTGGTAGAGTGACTTATTCCGGAATGAGGGGATCCGGGTTCGAATCCTGGCGTGGGCAGAAATGACGGAGAAATTTACTTCGTTATAATGGCGCCCGAACTATCCGGATGACCCGACCGTTCAAAATCTCGCAATGGTGTGATGTTATTTCCACACCGCGAGATAGGAAAAATAAGAGAATCCCTTCGCCAGCACTTCAAAAAAAATAAATAAATAAATAAATAAAATAAGGAAGGGGGAGATGATGTAACGTACCAGGAGATGTGACGTACCTGCCAGAAGGACGCACGCGACATAAAGGCAGATAGGAATCAGAATAAAACGTCCGCGTAGCTCAATTGGTAGAGTGACTTATTCCGGAATGAGGCGATCCGGGTTCGAATCCTGGCGTGGACAGAAATGACGGAGAAATTTATTTCGTTATAACGTGATGAACAGAAATACAAGCAATTCAGAGACAGATAGTGCCCTGAGCTATCTCTAACCACGTGTCGTTGTTCTGTTTTCACCATTCATCAAAGTTTCCAGGAGATCGTGCAGGGACGTCAAGGCAACTGGAAATGACGTCCGCACTTTCCTTGTTAAGGATGAATCTGGGTATCTCGCTAAACAGGAAAGCACCTGTCTCCCCAGATGGCGTCCTGAGGTATCTCTAATCATACGTCTTTCTTCTGTTTCCACAATTCATCTAAGTTTCTAGGGGATCGTGCAGGGACGTCAAGCCATCTGCAAATGACGTCCACGCGTTCCCTGTTAGGAAGGAGTCTGGGATATCTCGCTGGTGAGGGAAGCACCTTGACATCTTGTAGGCACTGTCAGCTGATGTAGATAGCGTGCGGGCGGGCGTTATCTTATCGAAACTGGGCATGAGGAACACCACGCAGGTGCAACAGCAAAACAGACGGCAGTACGTCATCGACTTATGGTCGTGCTGTCCTTGTGCTTAATAGGCGCACGGCGCGTAACGGCAGTTAAAATTGATAGTCCCCAAAATTATGGCAATAGTGCTGAGGAGCCGTATGTACGCTCACGGACGGCAGCAAGATCAACCCGATGAACGCGTTGTCCCCAGACTCTCAATCGGCTCTCGTCGGTGCTGAGACAGAAGACAGACTCGTCGCTATATATGACGTAATGCCATCCATTCCATCACGCATGTCAATTACGGTACCACTGCTACCTTGCACCACGACGTGCTGCAGTGAGTGGCAATCGCCTTAATGGCTGAAGAAAAGGCAAACCTGCCTCCGCCAATCTGTGATTCACAGTCTGGGTCGATTTGTGGATGTGCACAGGTATCTGTACATTTTATCGAGTATCGTCCTCTGTGCGTTGGAGGTTGTAACGACTTGCCGTCGAATGCAGCAATCGACATCATCGGAAGTTCGCCTAGTTACATCAGCCCTACTACAGCGATGCAAGTTATCTGCCAACCAACTACTACATTCGCCCGAAAGTTGTTGCATTCTAATGATTTTCCACCGCGATGCAACGCTGGTACCAAACCAGTCGAAGGTTGCCCTAAGATGAAGCCCCTGGTAAAAATATTCACGTGATGGTAAGATTCCCAATGGCGTCGCCTAGACATTCTCACGACACACACGTTCTTTCAACACCAATATCCCTCTTACGCAATGGTCTACAAACACACGCGAGGACGACCAAACTTAGCTGCGCTGTTTTGACCTGTTATCTTCCTCATCTGTCAGGTGATTGGTTGTCAACGGCAGTCATTTACATAACCCAACAGTTGCAATACACTCGTCAATTTTATGGAGTTTCGAATTGGACGCGGTGGACCTGCAGCTTGGCCTTCACGCTCCTCGGCCCTTAATCCACTGGACCTTTTCTTCTGGGGGCACATAAAAGCATTGGTGTACGAGACACCTGTGAACTCACTGGAAGATCTCGTCGCGCGAATCACTGTTGCTGCGGACAAGATCAACACCACACTGAGAGTCTACTAGAGGGTGCGACAGTCCTTCATTCGCCAGTGTGGGCTGTGCAACGACGCCCTTGGACGCCAGTTTGAGCAGCTCCTTTGAGTCTTTCTCTGATACGATTGGAATTGTGCAACTCATAAATTAGGGATGTCTCTTTGTTTTTACTATTGACGGCTCAACGTGGATACGTAACTTTACTCTTTTCTGGTACTAGGAGTGGAATGCGGCCCTAGGTTCCCTTGCAAATATTGTTCGCCTTCATGTGTATTATCGCCCCTCTTGTTTTGTTGAAGGAATTTACAATCACCTTGTATAGTGAGTGATTATGTTCGGATAACGTCGAGACATTCTACGAGGTTAAATGTGTGTGAAAGCTTTTTGGCAAGATTTTTACCTAGCACTTTCAAACTGTTTACCTCCATTGGACATTTTATTCACAGCTACATTCCATTGGAAACTCATGTCGCTACTGGTTAGAATCCAAGTACTGAATCAAAGTTCCGTGGCACATAGCAAAGCAATGGCACTTTTAAGTGGAGGTCTTTCGATGTGTGCTACCGTTCGTATGATTAGAATTCCAGTACCTTATACACTGAACAGCAATTGAATTAGAGACAGCTGGCGTTATGAAAATGTGGCGCTGTGGGCGGCCCTATAAACGGAAACGACATGACGTATGCAGCGATCCGACAATATAAGGAGTGATGCGACGGGAATCGTAAGAGTCGGACGCAGTATGGGTAAGACGAAGGATCTAAGCGCATTTGATCGTGGGCAAATTGTCGGGGCCCGACTAATGGGTCACTCCATATCGGAAGTCGTGCAGGCATTGGGATTTTCACGAGTCACTGTGTCACGGGTGCATCGTGAGTACACCGAATCCGGTAAAACCATCCCTGCAAGGGCCAACTGCCGTGGACAACAGCGTGTGGATGGGCGGGGTCAGCGTCGCTAGCTTGCATTGTAACAGCGGATAGATGGGCCACAGTGCAAGAAACCACTCGGCAATTTAACGCTGGTGCACAAAAACGCGTAAGCAGCCACATCACCCAGATCCATCTCCTCGCTATGGGGTACAGAAGCCATCGTCCCACGAGGGTACCGCTCCTGACCGCACATCACAGGGTCAAAAGATTAACATGGGCGCGGGAACATCGCCACTGGACCCAAAACATGTGGGAAAATGTTGCCTGGACTGATGAGTCGAGATTCACGTTGGTACATGCGGATGGCAAGATACGAGTACGGCACAAACCACATGAAGCGATGGATCCTTCTTGCCAGCAGGGTACTCTTCAAGCTGGTGGGGGTGGCATTCTGGTCTGGGGACTGTTTACGTGGACTGAAATGGGACCCCTGATACGTGTGACATCGTCCCTCACAGGTGAACGTTACCGGGATATCCTGGACGACCGTTTGCTCCCGTTTGTATGTCTTCAGCATCCCACTGGGGACCTCATTCTGCAACAGGCAATGCGCAGTGCCATCGCTCCCGAATTGTATCCGAATGGTTGGATGAACACTTCACCGACGTGACCTCACTTCCTTGGCCAGCTAAGTCACCTGACCTCAATCCCATCGAGCACATCTGGGTTGCCATCGAGAGACGAACCGCCGCCGTCATCAGGACGAAAGGTGGTGCTACACGTTAGTAGACAGGTATCTCTAATTCAATTGCTCTGCAGTGTAATGATAACCTGAGAACAGATGATATGTACGACAGGTTTTTGTAATTGCTTTTTAGGACATAGTACACATACCGGCCACTGAATTAGACATTTTTACTCAATACCATGTTGGACCTTCTTTAGCCCGAATCTCAGCACGTATGCAGTTTGGCACAGATTCCACAAGGTGATGGAATGCATCTATGTCTACAGCATATCAGGCGATTACCAGATAATCCTTTAAATGGCTCAGATTTAATGGAATAGGACAAACATGTTCCATACATTCTTAACGGCGTTCAGATCCGAGATTTGTGGTGGGAAGGAAAAATGGTGGAAGTGACTGTCATGCTCACTAAACTACTGCTGAATACATCTTGAACGATGGACAGAATTGTTGTCGTCCATGAAACAGCTGTTACCTGCTAGATAAAAAGTCAACATTGCAGAAGGGACTAGATCGGCAACGATATTCAGATAATCCTTGGAGAATACCCGATCTTTAAACAGTGTCAGGGGACCAGTTCCGTATTAACAGAACATGGTCTACACTATGACACCACCTCCAGAACTTTGAGTTGTGTTTACAAGACAAGCTGGATACATTGCTTCATGGGTCTCCCGCCAAAATCTCTGCCTACAGTCGGTACAGAGCAAAGTGTATCGCGACTCATCGGACCAAATGACTTTTCCCCAGTATCCAGTAACGGTGCTCCTGACATCACTGTAGACGAACTTTCCGGTTATTTGGAGAAATCATTGGTTTCCGTATAGGTATGCTACTGCCAATACCGATCCTCTTCAGTCCCCTGCGCGTAGTTCGTTGATGTATGGGTCGAGAACAGCCTTCATTGAATGTTTTAGTCAATTGCGGCACACAGGAAGTCCTGTTTCTCCGTACAGGCCTTCTGAGAATACTGCGATCTCGTTCCTAACAGACTGTAGTCCCGCCTCAGTCACGTCACTTATAGAAACAACGTGGGTTATTTTTCCACCGATTGAACCTCCAGGATATCTTACTTTTTGAAAAACCTGTCAGTTTTCAAAATCGTCGCTCCAGCCAGGCGGATATCCACAATAAACCCTTTACCGAACTCCGAAAGTTCCTTTGTTTTTCCCATTGTGATCAACACTAGTTGCTGAGCCCATCCCTATGGATTTGTGAAGTCAGATGCTGACAGATCAATACACATAGCGCCGTGGATTGTTGGCACCGTAGCGTACAGTGAACGCACTCGGTTAGTTATCGAGAGATCTGGGGTTGGATCCCAGCGGTGTCGAAATACAATTTTTCGGTTGCTGTGTGCTAATTAAAGAAGAACGTAGAAAGAGCGATGACTTTGTCTATTTACATTGTCTCCACGTATTTGGAAGATTTTCACCATTTCTCTCGCCCTTTGGATTTATTAGCTATAATTAAATAGCTTGTGCCGTTAAGCCCCCACCAGATGGAGTCGTCTCAGTTACTGAGGCGATCTCTGCGGATTTGTGAAGTCAGATTCTGACAGATAAATGCACATAGCGCGGTGGATTGTTGGCACAGTAGCGTAAAGCGAACGCACTCGACTAGTTATCGAGAGATCAGGGGTTCGATCGATCCTAGCGGTGTCTAAATACAATTTTCGATTACTGTTTTTCGATTGCTGTGTGTTAATTAAAGAAAAAACGTAGAAAAAGCCATGACTTTGTCTATTTACATTGTCTCCACGTATTTGGAAGATTTTCACCATTTCTCTCGCCCTTTGGATTTATTAGCTATAACTAAATAGCTTGTGCCGTTAAGCCCCCACCAGATGGAGATGTCTCAGTTGCTGAGCCCATACCTACGGATTTGTGAAGTCAGATGCTGGCAGATAAATACACATTGCGCGGTGGATTGTTGGCACAGTAGCGTAAAGCGAACGCACTCGGCTAGTTATCGAGAGATCTGGGGTTCGATCCCAGCGGCGTCTAAATACAATTTTTCGATTACTGTGTGTTAATTAAAGAAAAACGTAGAAAGAGCGATGACTTTGTCTATTTACATTGTCTCCACGTACTTGGAAGATTTTCATCAACACTACTGTCGAGCAGCAGTCTGAAATATTGTGTTGTCTGGAAAGTCCTGAGAGTTTTCTTTTATGTGAAATTAAACAAATTCAATGAGTTGAACATACCTTTATTTCTCTAAGTATTGTCCATTTTTTTCCACGACTTTAGTCCATCTTTCATACAATTTTAGAATGCCATCAATGTAGAACGTGGTTGGCTTGGCGGCAAAAAAAAAAAAAAAAAAAAGTCTTCCGCATGTTTTTGACAGCGTTGAGATCCCCAAATGATTTTCCATTTAAAGAATTTTGCAGAGACCGAAACAAACGGAAGTTAGAGGGAGCAATGTCCAGTAAATAAGGTGGGTGGGATAAGACATTCCAACAGACGGCGTGCAACTTTCTGCGGGTGACCAAAGAAACGTGCGGCTTGGCGTTGTCTTGCTAGAATACAACACCCTTTCTGTTCACAAGTTCTGGCCTCTTCTGTTGCAGGTTTTGGTTCAATTATTCAAACTGGCTGCAGTACACATCTGAATTGATTGTCTGATTGTGTTGTAGGAGCTTACAGTAAATAATGCCTTTGCAATCCTACCAAACAGAGAGCATAACTCTGCGTCCATAAATATTCGGCTTAGGTGTTTGTTTACGTGGTTCGGCAGCATGGCACCAGGATCTCTTCCGCGCTACATTGTCGCAGACTGTCTATTTTTCTTCTCCAGTCGCTAATCGTTTCAAAATTGGGTCCCTGTTATTGCGTTTTAGGAGCTTATCGTGTATGGAATACCGGCCCATACAGTTTCTCTCTGACATCTTGTGTTGGACCCAAACATCCTAACAAGAAGTGTATCCCAGCTTCACTAAATGTTCACGAACAGTACTTTTAAGCATTTTCATGGTCTCTGCTAACTCCCGAGTCGTTCATTTTGGGTTTCAATCGATTTCTGCCTTTATGAGATCGTCGTCCACTGCTGAAGTTCTTCCACATCGATCACCGTCGTCTAAACTGAAATCGCAGACTTTGAACTTCACAAATCTCCTTCGAACCGTTGATTCACCAATACTATTCTCTTCATATACTTCACAAATGTTTTTACACGTCTGTGCAGCGTTTTCTCCCTTTTTTACGCTTTCCAACCGCAGGTTGAAGAAGCGTATATGCTCCAGCTTTGTCCGTCTGTCCGTCAGCATGATAACTCGCGTAAAAATGGTTCAATTTCAATGAAATTTTAGTATGTGGTAAGGGACCACCTGGGGACGAACCCTATTGAAACTGGGGAAAAATGGGGTTAAAGGTCACGACATATTAGCGGGATCCATTCCATTGCCTTTACCTTATGCGTCATAACTTACGTAAAAATGTTTCGTTTGCGATAAAACCTTATCATATCGTTCCGGAGGTATACTGAACCAATTCTGTTTAATATCATCGAAATGAGGTCAAAGGTCAGGGACCAGGAGCCAGATTTGTTCCACAGCCATTATCCTCATAACTTGAGTAATGATTTCTGGTATATTGGAAAGCGTATCATAATCAATGCATTGAATGATTTTACTAACTTGTTATAGAAAAGGAATAGCATCATATGCCAAAAATGCAGCTTTTGTTCATCCATGTTTAACACTTACTAAACAAACACAACTTCCACTTATCGCCAATCACATGTGGCTGAACGCCGCATGCAAATACCTCCTTTCATTGTTGCCAGCATCTCGTGTGTTTTCGAAAAGTACAAATGCATACGTTACGCTCAACCATACACCTGTCACAAACACTCAGAACTTTCCGGACAACCCAATAGTTTCCCAGAACTTGTGGGGACGCATGTGGCTACGTATTGTGCGCATACACTGTTAAAAATTTTGTGGTAAGTTTCACAAAAGAAGTGGTGCTGCACCACTTTCTTAGAAAAGATACACCATTCTGTGGGGCAAAATAAACCCAACAACATGGTGCTACCTTGCTTTCAACCTTGTACCATAACGTGGTAAAAAGTTGAACCACGTTGTTGGATTTTGTTTGCAAAACACGAAGGTGTATCTTTTCTCAGAAAGTGGTGCAGCTGGTGTAGGACCACTTTTTGGTACAACCCACCACAAAATGTTTAGCAGTGTACGCTGCGTAAGTGGGGTTTACGTACATGTGCATAAATGTTCCTAATTTAATGGCCGGTGTGTGTATTAGAAATGAGGACGAGACAATCGGTTCTAGCGTTTGAGACGAACAAAATCCGAAAACTGCAAAAGGAATAAATCCATCGCCTTTATTAGAACAGCATGATTTCAGTTTTCAACAGAGTTCATTCATTGTACAAAAATAGCAAACGTTGAAAAAAGCAGTTTACAAAGTGAACAGTCTTCTGATTTTACATCGGTTTCAGCTTTCTTATAATAGTTTGCCAATATTCTTTGACTAACAGGCGATTGTCAAAATCGGAAAGTATAATCCTCTGATTTTATAAAGAAGCTGTCTGTAATGTCTTGCTTGAGATTAGAAGGATCATGTTATTAAATGCTCAGAAAACTAAAAAAAAAGCCCGGGTCGCCTCAGTTTACTGTAATGAATCAACATGAATGGAATGCCATTTGCTGTTCTCCTTTTTAGAATTAATTTATTATGATGCAAATCAATTAATTAGGGGCTGAATGTTTTATCCAACGACACTCATTCAAAAGATTTAAATATTTATACAACACACACACACACACATTTTCGAGATCTTCAATACGCGAAGCCTCAAGAGAAAACTATTTTCAAAAGAAACGTTTCAGCTTTTATTGACATCAAGTACGAAACGTATTGAGATTTCTGTTATATATTAAAAGGAAAAATTAGTTACCATCTGAAATCGGCACTTTGCGTTTTATGAAAAGCTTTCTTTGTTTTCTCCTGGGGAGCTGCTTTACGGGCATTGAAGTAAAAAAATATATATTGGGTAAAAGAAAAATTAATGACTCACAATATTTTAATGTTGAGTTCAAATCTGATCCTTTACATTTTAATGTATTGGGATTTTTTTTGGGATCGGGCTTTTGATTTAAAAGTCGCAGTGTTAAAGCAAAGGACAGTTCAATTAATGCAGGCAAACAAGTTGCGAAGTTATCTAGCGACAACATTCCAGAATGTTAGGGTTGCACCTATATCATCATCGCCCTGAACCATCTGAATTCCTTTCTGAAGGAGTTATTTTTATTATTGAAAAATAAAACCAAATTCTAGCGTGAAATGCATTATTTAGATACAAAAAAGTCTGAAATCTACTATGACATTTTAAAGGAGTTTGTTTGTACTTCGAAGTACACTCCACTTAGCTTAGAGAGTTCACGAATGCATAAAAAGTTTGTCGGTAGACGTTGGCAGTTTCATACCAGAGTTGGAAAGACCAGTCTGTTCTTTCCAACTCTGTTAGTCTGTTCCACCCACTCATCTCCCACGTGGACTTCTTCTGTGTCTTTTCCTGTCCTTTGGAATCCAGTCTAACATTTCGGTTGTTCATCTGTGGTCCGTTTTCCTGAAAGTATGTCTAGCGCATTGTCATTTCAGGGATTTTACTTTGATCATGATGCCTTCCACTCTTGTTAATTTTCTTATAGACGAGTTCCTCTTTTCATCTTTCTTGGTTACACAAAGCATGCATCTCTCTACGCTTCTTTCAGTTGTCTGCAGTCTTTGAATGTATTTTTTAGTTAAGGTCCACGTTTCTGCTCCGTAGGTAAGCACTGGAAGGATACATTGGTTAAACACTCTTCTTTCAAGACAAAATGGCATATTGCTCTTAAAAATTGTACGCTTTCTTCCAAAACATCTCCAACCAAATTTTATACGATAATTAATTTCTTCATCAATATGACCCTCGCTTGATATCTGCTGCCCAAGGTAAATGTAGGAATTGGTTATCTCCAGCTTTGCCCCATCAATTGAAAAATCTTCCTTCATTTCTTGAAAAAGCATTGTGATTCAGTTTTGTCTTCTGAAAATTAACCCTTTAACCAGCTGGAACGAATTAACTCTGGGTTAACAAAATGGGCTGAAATAAACTCGAATGAAAGTGTTCGCTGTCTAAATGTGAACTGAACGCGGTTGGAATGTGAACTTGAGCACCAAAAATCGTTGCTTTCTCTTTAGCTTTGTTATTTAAACTGGTAATTTAGCCAGATGATTATAAGAATGACAACCAACTCGACAAGAGAGAGAGAACATGTTTGATTAAATTGCTTCTACCCAGTGGCAGGATATGATGTTCATGTCAGGTGGACAAACATCGTTTCTTTGGTCATGGAGGCCATGTTTTGGGCCATAGATTCCCTGTCATATGTTGGGTGACGGAGCAGAGAAAAAGGACTAGAAGAAAACACTTCCTATCAGTAACAAGTCTCTGGTCGTTGAAGGATGAAGGGAGAGGAATTGTTTTGCCGCAAAAACAACCAGCTTTCGTAAAACCCGGCCGCTATATGTTATCATTTCTTTTTGGTAAGCGCAGAAAATTTTGAGCACCATTTGATTCTGGTACATTAGCCACTTAAAGGGTTAATTTTTAATTCCCATTTCTTTATCCTTCTCAGCAAGTTCTTGGACCATACTCTGAAGCTTTGAAGTATTATTTGAAAGACCTATGAAGGGTTCTTTGAAATATTTTTTTATTTAAAAATAAAATGGGAATAAAAGCGGGTCGAAATCGGGTCAGGAACACCTTGAACCGACCCGTTTGACCGGCAAGAAATTGTAGATCCGGTGACACGTTGACTTTGACCTGTGACCCGTTTCCATCTCTGTTCCATACTTTCAAGTCGTATAGGCGCTCCGCTTAGTTTGCACACAACCAGCTCAAGCCTTATATTAAAGGGTAAAGAATGTAGCTTTGCTGCTATAGGAAGGCAATGCAAGCATGGAACGAAGAAGAAGTAATATGTTTGAAGCTTGTTTCATTTTGTTGATGCTTTGTCGAATAGATCATATTAAACCCGTGAAATGGAGAATGGTTTGTCCGGGTTCGAATCCCGATAGGACTGTAACTTAGGGGTAACCAGAGGAGGTTCTGCATCCCCTCAAAAGTTTTGAGCCTCCCTACGAAAGAGTATAATGACAATTAAATATGGCATGTGCTAATTATTATAACGAACGTAATAATAATTAGCATATGCCATATTTAAAAGCAAAACAATGAAGAGAATATCGATATTACATTAAAGTGCTATAGATCGATCTGATTGCGAGGAAAGCTCAAAACTCAGCTGATTCAAGATCATGTCTTTCGAGCCATCAACAATGAAAATAATATCGCAATTACTCTTAAATCGCTATACACGGTCGCATCAGAATAATATGACTACCTACCTAAAAATGGGAATAACCACACTTGGCCCGGATAACACCGCCGAGACGGCGTGGCATGAACACAATGAGGCTCTGGAAGATTTCCCGAGGTACACTTGCCTATTCGAACTGCAGCAGAGCACGGCGGTCACGGAGATGACGAGTTTGAGGGTAGCCACGTCGAGCCTGTCGATTCGAATAGTCCCACAAGTGCTTTATACACTGGTGTGCAAAACGTAAGGCCGAAGAGGAAAAATTAGCATAAAAGCGGAACGAGCAAGCAGAACAGACCAAAAGACCACTCAAGAGATAGACTAGGGTCCGGTACCGTAGGGCATGCGCATATATGCAGCATGACGTGGGGGGGGGGGTGTCGGAAGGGTACAAAGCACACGGGCGGTGTACGCTCAGCAATTCGGTGAAAGCTTTTGCACGGTGTACATCGGTTTGAACGACGTCGAGTTGCTGCCACCGTGTGATATGTCCAACAGGCAATCCAGTACACGACATCCGGATGATTTTACCCGAGGTCGCGTCATTGGGAAGTTGGAAGAAGGTCGAAGTGCGACTAGTGTGGCCGAGGAGTTCGGGATTGCGCACAACATCGTTTCATGAGCTTCGAGAGCATTTCAAACGACAGGAACAGTTGTCCGCGAGTTTAGCAGTGGTCGTCCACGAGCAACACGGCAGCGGACGACCGGTATATTGTCCTACAGCCGAGAAGAGACAAACAGCAGACAGCGGGAGAAATCGCAAGGCACATGCAACAGACAACTGGACGTCCGTTATCGCGTTTTACCGTGGCCAGGAGGCTGCACAAAGGTGGTCTATTTGCCTGACGACCAGTACGGTGTGTGCCATTAACGCCTGCTCATCGGAGGCGGCGGTTTCTGTGGTGCCAGGAACACAAGAACTGGACGCATCAGCAATCGGGTCGAGTTCTCTCTACGGATGAGAGCCGATTTAGTCTGACGAGCGATTCTGGCCGTATACACATCTGGAGAGTGCAGGGGACACGCAATCACACATCCAACATCATCGAAAGGGACCGGTTTGGGGGTGGCGGAGTTCTAGTTTGGGGCGGTATCAGGCTTGATTGCCGTACTGACCTCCACATCTTCCAAGGAGGTTCAGTCACTGGTGTCCGCTATTGTACCGAGGTTCTCCTGCCTCACGTACGTCTATTTCGAGGTGCTGTGGATCCTGAGATCCTCCTCATGGACGACAACACTACACCTCATCGTGCAGTGGCTGTCGCAGAGCTGTTGGAGAGTGAAGATATTCAACGCATGGATTGGCCCGCAAGGTCTCTGGACCTAAATCCAATCGAACACGTGTGGGACCTTCTCGGGAGACGCTTGGCGGCGCGTCACCAGCCACCAGCAACGATTCCGCAGCTGCGATTGGCGCTACAAGAGGAATGGGCCGTGATGCCTCAACAGCTCCTTGACAACCTCGTCCTCAGCATTAACAGACGTTGTAAATCCTGCAACGCAGTCAGGGGTGATCATATCCCCTACTAAAGAGTGGATTTTTCTTGGCAGCCGCCTGTCACATGGGCGTTCCTGTCTTCTGTCCAGTTGTGATCGAAGCTACCTTTTCAATAAAGTGCCTTTGTATCCTTTGGATTCCTTGTTTGGACGGTTTTGCTCACTTGTCCCATATTCTTACAATTTGGGGATCTTATGGTATGATTTTTGTCGATGTGGAGCACTTCTGCACGACGTTACATTCGAAATACCGTATTGTCCTTAATTTTTGCACGCCAGTGTTCGATTGAAGTCGGGCGATTTCGCCGGTAAAGGGAGAACGGAGACATTGCTCTCACGTTCTTGAAACCAGTCCGCACCCCCTTAGCGACATGTCACGGCACATTGTCCTGTTGGTAGACACCATCACCACCAGGGTAAACGCCCAACATGAAGGGATGCATGTGATGAGCGAAGATGGACTGGTAGTCATTGGCGTTCAGGGACCCATCCAGTGGTACCAGCGGTCCCATGTCATACCAGGAAAACATCCCCCATACATGCACACTGCCACCGCTGGCCTGTACTTGACCGACAAACGTGTTCAGGTGTTGGCTCTCGTGTGTCTGACGCCGTATCCACCAACACCCGTCACTTCCGTTGGGTAGAAACCTGGATATGTCGGAGAAGGCAACCTTTTCCCACTCGTCTACTGTCCAATGACGGTAGTCCCATGCGAACTGCAGGCGTCGTTGCTGATGGACCTGGGTTAACATGAGCACCTTGACGCATTGTGGACTCCGGAGATCCACGCGTAACAGAGTTTGCTCTGCGGTTACCGGGGACACGTACCTGGGTGCCCCAGCGTTCATTAGCGTGGTGAATTGCTGCACTGTTGCGCGTGGATCTTCGTTTACCAGTCGACGGAGGCGACGTTACCCTCTGGGATCGATTGCTTTTGGGGCTCCACAGTTATGAGATCGGGAGGTATTAGGTGTGCTAGAGGTCCATTCTTGGCACACCCTTACTAGAGCACCTCGGGAACAGCCCAGGAGGTAAGCTGTTTCTCAGATGCTTCCACCCTTAGCAAGGTAACCGACGATCATTCGTTTTTAAAAGTCCGTGAAATCACTACCATTGCCCATTGTGCTCACGTTACGCACTATGGCTCATCTGTCCTGGCCGAGCGCTTATATCTCCGTATGATCGACCTTGTCACGTGCATTTTTTGACCCGCCTACTGTGATTCCGTGGGGGGGGGTCCTATTATTGTGATACGACTGTGTATATCGATCTGACTTAGATGAAAGCTCGAAATACATCTGGCCGCCCCGGTGGCGCAGTGGTCTAAGGCGCTGGCCTCTGATCATTCGTCCGTAAGGGGTCCGGGTTCGAATTCCGGTGAGGCATGGATGTTGTGTTTGTCTTACGGCACTGGCTCTCTCCCTTCCCTGGAACCAGTGACCCTAAATTAGGGACGGGCGACTGCTTATAGCCCATTGAGTTGCTCACGGTGGTCGTTAAACCTCCGATAAAAAATACATCTGATTCGAGATTATGTCGTACGATCCATCGATATAGAAATTTGAAGTTTTAAAACACTGACGTGTTTTTAGGGAAGCTTGTTTAAGACGTAGAAATACAGTTTGCTGTTCACTTTGTCGCTCTGACTTTCACAATAAAGTGTTGCAATTGTAGTTCTTATGCTTGTCCATTTTCCCGTACTCATTATAATTATTCAGTTTTGAAATGCTTTCTATTCTGTAAGGTCCGTCCCTAAAGTTTAGGCACAAATAAATATCGACGCCAAAGCCTAAAAATTCGAAGAAAAGGGACACGAATATTGTGAGAGAAACCAGTGAAACATTTCAAACTGAATGACACCGCGCAATGGGTAACCAGAATATGCAATGGGTATAATAAAATATAGTCCCGACGTAAAAGGAGTTTTTAAAAGTATTTCGTGCCAACTTTCTTTTATGTCGCCTAGCCTAGGAGAAACAAAGGTTTTGCGATATGTAAACGATACTTTTGTCCAATTTCATCCAAATCTACTATAAACATTTTTTAAACTAAGCTTGGAAATATCAAATTTCGTCTTTATTGGTTAAACGGTTTTTGCGCCATTTTATTCTTTTAAAAAAACGCATCCCGAAGGTACCTATTATTTTGCTGCACTAATGGCGCCAAAGGAAGAGGTATGACGTACTACAGAGGCAAATCACGTGTCAAGACGACAAATCTGCAGAGAGACATTCTGTCCGTGTTGCTCAATTGGGAGAGCGACTTACTCCGGAGTGAGGGGACACGGTTTCGATGGCCGTCGCGGTCAAACTTGTGTTTTCACATGGGCGCCCGAACAGGGACCCGATTGTGGAAAATGAATCTACTGGCCATTGGGCTCTTCGAAAAGTGTGTGATGTTTGTTCCACACATTGTTTGGAATTAATGAAAAATTCCCACTTCGCTTCAAAGACGAAAAAGAAAAATTAAGAGGGAGATGTTGTGACATACTACATAGGTGAAATCATCTGTCAAGACGACAAATCTGCAGCGAGACATTCTGTCCGCGTATTTCAGTTGGGAGAGCGACTTACTCCAGAGTGAGAGGACATGGATTCGATGTCTGTCGCGGACGAACATGTTTTTTCACACGTCCGTGTAGCTTAGTTGGGAGAGCACCTTACTCCGGAGTAAGGGAGCGTAGGTTCTATTTTCGTCACGGACACATTCCTGCTTTCACATTGGCGCCAGAACGTAACAATGGATGTAATGACCGTTGGGTTCTTTGAAAAATACAGTAGCGAACAAAAGTATTTGGCGAAACACTTTTTCGACCATAATATTTTTTCTGCTGGACCAAATCGGGTCATTTTGGGATATGATATGTGTTATTCAGTTGTAAACATGACCCACATAAAGATGGATCGGAAACCTTAACACAGATCAGGTACCGAACTTAATCGCAAAGATCATACAAATTGACCAACAAAGTAGGTGTGTATCACATTCATTTAATGTAACGATAACAGAAAACAAGTACGAGAAAACGACAAAACAACAACTAATACTTAGTGGGGTAACCACGAGACTTAATAACAGCTGCAAAACGGGCTGCCATTGAGTCCACTAGCTTCTCGACGGTGACCTGCGGAATTCGCGCCCATTCTGCAGACAGCTGGTCGAACTTCTGGGTCCTATTCCGGCAGGTTTTCTTCGCACATCGTCTCTCCAGCTCCTCCCACATGTGCTCGATGGGGTTGAGGTCTGGAGATTAGCTTGGCCAGTCTAGAAGTGTGACCTGCTGCTGCTAGAAGGTTGCCTTCGCTACTCTGGAGGTGTGCTTCGGGTCGTTGTCTTACTGCATGATCCATCCGGGTGGCATGTTCTGGTTTGCTCATGGGAAGACATCGTTGATGAGCATGTTCGTGTAGCTCTGGCCGGTCATTATTCCGTCAATCTTGATGATGGGGCCCATTCCATTGCGAAAGAAGGCGCCGTAAACAATGAGAGATCCTTTTCCGTGCTTAACAGTCGGCTGAATGAACTGGGGTTGAATCTCTGGCCACACGGACGTCGCACGTATCGGATGCCATCACTTCCGAACAAGTTGGACTTGCTCTCGTCGGTGAAAAGCACCTTACTCCTGTCCGCCGCGGTCCAGTGTCGATGACGGCGCGCGATCGCGACTCTGGCTCGTCAATTATTGACTCCGATGACTGGTTTCTTGGTGGGGCGTATTCCATCCAATCCACCAACAATGAGACGACGGGAGATGGTCATTCGGCTGACGTCCAGGTAGTCGCTGTCGCGGAATTCGGTGGCGATGCCCACAGCAGTCAAGGTGCGATCAGCACGAGTTAACGGAGGATGCGTCTATCCTGACGCAACGTAGTGGAACGGGGCCTACCACATCGCGGACTGTTCTCGACGGTCCCAGTCTTCTTATAACGGTGCTGGATAGCTGAAATGGACTGGCGTTGGATCTTCAGGGCCCTCGCAATGTCGGTGACGCGCATTCCGGATTCCATCATGTTCACGGCCACCTGGCGAGCTCCAATAGGGATCTCCGCCTTTTTACCCATTTATGAAAACCTAAGATTGACTTATTATCACACTACACATCACAAAACCCACACACACACACAAAAAAAAAACAACAACAAGAAAAACATTAATACATGCAGCAAACAAATGGGTAATAATTGGTGACTCTTGAATATGGTCCATTTTGTACGACAAATTCGCTCTGAGAGAAATACAAACCACGCGGCATTGTAACCCACGAATCAACACATATCATATCCCAAAATGACCCGATTTGGTCCAGGAGGGAAAAATTATGGTCGAAAAAGTGTTTCGCCAAATACTTTTGTTCGCTACTGTATGTGATGTTCATTCCAAACATTGTCTGGAATTAATGAAAAATTCCTACTTCGATTCAAATAAAAAAAATAGAGGGAGATGATATGAAGTACTAGAGAAATAAAGCACGTGTCAAGAGGACAAATCTTCAGTGATAAATTCCGTCCGTGTAGCTTAGTTGGGAGAGCAACTTACTCCGGAGTGAGGGGACGCGAATTCGATCTCCGTCACGGACAAATTTGTGTTTTCACAGAGGCACTCTTGAAATACATAGGATTTCAAATTCAAATGTGTAAAAGGAAATAACAATTACAGATGCATAACGTTACCGTATTACTTTATAATACTTGAAACCGTTTTACTGTGCTTATTAATATTTTTTTCAATAAACATTGTTATTTTGAGTTTAAATTAATTTACCGAAGTACCTAAATTTTTACTAGCCTCCCCTACATTACAGTAGCCTCACCTAGAATTTACCACTACTTACGGCCCTGAATTCCGGTGAGGCTTGGATGTTTGTCTTACGGCACTGGCTCTCTCTCCCTTCCCTGGAACCAGTAGCCCTACATTAGGGACGGGCGACTGCTTATAGCCCATTGAGTTGCTAACGGTGGTCGCCAAACCTCCAAACATACAAAATAATAATAATTTGGTTCTTCAACATTTCGTGGCTTAAGAAAGTCTGAAAACGAAATTTCCCGCTTTTAGACGTCATTCCTTAAAACAAAAGTACGTGCTTACAGTATCACTTTGTCCGTCCGCCTGTGGACACTATATCTCTACAATTACTATCCCAATTTGAACATTTTTTTTATTCGATTGGCACCCAAAATGTCAGAAAGACATCCTTGCCTTCCGATTTTTTACGGATGTATAAAGTCGCCGCGAGGGCGTACGAGCAGATGCTATCGAATTCAAAATATATTTTATTCTACACAGTCGAGTCACATTATTGTGACCACCTCCTACTTTTGACGTCAACAGCGCGTAGCCAATGAAGGAAGGCACGCGTCGTGAGCTGGCTTGGAGGGTATATAAGATGTGCTGCAGGCATTCTGAAAACATATCACTCGTTGCTGTCATGGATAAAAGGAGCGATATATCAGATTTGCAAAAAAGGCTTTCGGGACAAGGGTGGCAGTATTTATGAAACAGCGCAGTTTGTCGACTGTTAGCGGGCTGCTGTGGTTAAAGTGTATCGTGATTGGAGAAATGGCCCCATTGCGAAAAAGCGAAGTGAAAACTGCGGAGCACCACGTGCCATTGATGTGAGAGGTGAACGTCGGCTGCGAAGATGCGTGAGGGCCGATCGACACGCTACAGTGGAGCAACTCACTGACCGAATGAACCAGGGGGCTACCGGAAGTGTGTCTAAAACGACAGTTCAGCGAACCCTGCTGCGTATGGGGCTCCGATTCCGACGGATGGTCACTGCATCTATGCTAACGAAGGTGCATCGGCAGAAAGGGCTTACATTTGCACGACAGTATCGGAATTGGACCTCCGCTGATTGGCAAAGGATTGCCTTCTCCGATGAGTCACGTTGCCTGCTTCATCGAGCGGATGGACGTTGGGTTATAAGGCGAGAAACATCAAGGAACAAACACTCCTCAACCATTGCTGGAAGAACACAAGCTGGTGGGGACAGCGTTATGGCCTGGAGAATATTTTCGTGGTATTCTCTGGGTCCACTCATACCTGTGGAAGGCACTATGGACCGAATTCGTTATGAATCCATCCTTGCAGACCACGTACACCCATATATGCTGATTGTCTTCTCTGAGGCGGATGGGATCTTCCAGCACTACAGTGTGACGTATCATACAGCTAGAAATGTCTCAGAGTGGTTGGAAGAGGACGATGAGGACTTCAAAGTACTTGTCTGGCCCCTAATTCCCCAAACTTGAACTCAATTGAGCATCAGTGGGACCACCTCGATCGTGTTGTTCGCTCTATGGATCCTCCACTACGCGTCCTCCAGCAGCTGTCTGATGCACTGCAGTCAGCATGGCTCCACATACCTGTGAACACCTTCCAGCACCTTATTGAGTCACTCCCAGCTCGTCTAGCTGCTGTCCGCGCTGCACACGGCGGTTACTCTGGATATTAGCTGGTGGTCACATTAATGTAACTCGACCGTGTATGTAATTACTTCTAAATATCCAATTGGAAAAATTTCTTCTTTCTTTCAACATCCCTTATAACGAAGAATGTTATGTGTAGAGTTTCTTTTATAAGCAATGCACATTTTCCCTCTAGGCGACATAAATGTAAATTGCAATTTCTCCGATATCTGTGTTTCTAAAGGTACAATTTGAGAAACGTTTTTTTTGCATCGATAGAGTTCCATATAGCATCTAACTTTTTGCAAAAAACTTTTTTGCCACTAGATCACATAAGGGTATATATTTCTGCTTCAGATGCATTTGCAGCAACATCTGCGCTTCTGAAACCTAGTTTAAAAATATTTCTTTGCGGTCAGATACCGCTTATCAGAAGAAAACTTTTCGCTCACATTTCCGTTTTAAAAAGAAGCGCAGTTTATCCGCCAGGGGGCGTAGATTTATATCGTATTTTTCTCAATATCTCTGCTTCTAACTCTACGGAAAAAAAAATCTTTCTAGGAGAGCATTCTGTATGCGGAATATTTTGCAAATAATTTGATATTTTTCTTAAAATACAAATTTTCCACTTTTTAATCGCTATCACTGGATCCAAAAAAAGGTATTTAAATTTTTTTTTCTTGGGTAGCATAGCTTTTGCTAAAGAGAACACTTTTCGCATATTTTGTATGTTTCCATTATTAAAAATTCTTCGGCCCGGGTACGGAAGAATATTTAATAATGGTAATATCTAAAAATCGCTTAATAAAATTCGAAATATTCCAAAAATCGCTTAGTAAAGTTAATAATGGAAATATTATAAAATCGCTCAGTAAATTTAATAATGGAAATATTCTAAAAATCGCTTCGTAAAATTAATAATGGAAATATTCTAAAAAAGTGTTTTATATAATTTCAAAATTTTCAAATAATTCGATGTTCCGGTAAGGTAAATTGCGTTTTCCCCGATATTTCTGCTGCTAAAACTCCGATTAAAAAAATTCATCCTTTATCGCATACAGTTCCTGATGGGAAATGTTTTTCGTATATTTCTAATATTTGTTAAAGAATGGTTTGGCCACCAGGGGACATAAATTTTAATTTGTGCTTCTGGTGTATTTGCAGCCAAATCTGAGCTCCTGAAAACTCGACTGAAAAAATTCTTTCCTGGACCAATACCGCTGACATCAAAAATCCTTTTGAGAACACTTTCTTCTTAAAATAACGCATGCTTTTCCCGCCAGGGGGCGTAGATGCGTATCTTATATTTGTCGATATCTCTACTTCTAAGATTCCGATTTGAAAACTTCTTTCTTTGTTGGATAGCGTTTCCGCTGCAAAATGTTTCTCATATAATTTCAAATTTTTCTTAACGCCCAAGTCTGCGACCAAAGGGCGGAAGTTCACGATTTCGTTTACAGCAGTATCACCGGGATTAAAACCTTATTGAAAAACGTCTTTCATCGGTACGATACTACTGTTTTCCACACCGGTTCCATTGACTTTGAATAGCTTTGATGAATTTAATTAGCGTCAGAAGTTTCAAAAGACGTGCTCATTACACCCGAAAATTCGGTGTCATCTATCTTGTTTAAGCTTGAAATACATGTTTCTCTACTTTCCGGATACTTTCTTTACAACCTGATAACTCACGACGTTTATTCACACTGACATCGAACCGCCTCTACGTGAATGTAGTGATGTCTTCTTACCAAGCAGTGGGTTTGTTTACTAGCAAGAGTGGTGACAACGTCTAAAGAACCAGGTGTCCTATAATTTCTGTCTTATCAGTGTATTTCACGATTTATGTTACCTACGTGGGGGAGGAAATCTCATTTTTGAGAAAGACGTTCCTATAAAAAAATTTAAAAGGGGTGGTTTTCTAAGCAGAATAACAAGAAATAAATAAATGTACAAAAGTAAATTTAAATAAATAAATGAGGGGAAAGAAACTAAGGGGTTTATTTCATAATATCACTGGCTGAATTATTCATCAAAAAATCGATTTCGTTCACGAAACAGGGAAACTAAACACAGAGACCACTACAAAAAACAATTCATATTAAAGCGCATCACGATACCTGTGAAACGTTGAAGAAAGTGACATGATCCCAGAATATGAGATCACTTTTCCTTTGTTTAAGAGACTTGATTATTAAATATGCTGAAGGGCCTAATAACACCTGCATGAATTAAAGATGAAGTTAAAATAAAAACTGGAGATAATGAAACAATCAACAACAAATAGTATGTAATCATTTCGTAAATTTTGGTTTTTGAAAAATGAAGGTTTATACTTGTTAAAGAAAAGAGCTGAACAACTACTTTAATTAGGACAAAGATTATGTTCTCAGAAACTTCCGAAATGCCGTGGGATAAACAGAACGTAGAAGGTACCTTAAATTCTTGGGTGATATAATATAATCTTTGAACAAAAAAACCGGGTGCCTAGTGCACTAAACGCATTTCAAAGTATTTTTTAAAAGTGTATAATCAGTAATTTTTTAGAAACTGAAATTAGGTGGATAAACTTAGTCAAGTTTACTCATGTCTCGTGTAAAAAGAATATTTTAAATCCTACTTGTTCTAGCACAAATGTACACTATGTAGACAAAAATATTTGGGCACCTCCACGTATGCAAGTAAACGTGCATTTGCAGAACCAGACACACACCCGTGGGGTCTATTGTGCTGTTCACACAGTCGTATCAGAATGATATGACCACCCCCGGAATCACAGTGCACCCGCCCAGGCTTGTCGCAGGGTGAACGTTACAAGGTCCATCACACGGAGATATAAGCAACCGTTCCGGACAGATGAGCCATAGTGCGTCACGTGAGCACAATGGGCAGTGGTAGTGATTTAACTGACGTTTAAAACGGAATGATCATCGGCTATCGAGCCAAGGGTGGAAGCATCTCAGAAACAGCAGACTTCGTGGGCTGTTCGCGAGGTGCTGCAGTAAGTGTGTACCAAGAATGGACCGCTGGCACACCGAGTACCTCCCTATATGATAACTGTGGAGCTCAGAAGGCCATTGATGTCAGAGGAGAACGTCGCCTCCGTTGACTGGTAAAGGGCAATCGGTGCGCAATAGTGCAGCAATTGACTACGCAAATGGCTGCTGTGGCACCCAGATACGTGTCCCCAATATCCGTAGAGCAAACCGTGTTGCACATAGGTCTCCGGAGTCGACGCTGCGTCAAGGCGCCATGTTAACCCAGGTCCATCGGCAACGACGCCCTGCAGTTCGCATAGGGCTACCGTCATTGGACAGTGGAAGAGTGGGGAAAGGTTTTCATCTCCGACGAATCGAGGTATCTACTCCACAGAAGTGACGGGCGGGGACTGATGCTGCGTCAGATACACGAGAACTAATACCCAGACACGCTGTTTTCCTGGTATGACATGGGGACTCTAGTACCACTGGATTTGGTCCCGGAACGCCAATGGCTAACTGGAACGCGACAGCGATGTCTCCGTTGTCCTTTCGCCGGCGTAATCTCCGGACCTCAATCCCATAGAGCACTTGTGGGACTATTTGGATCGACAAGTTCGACGGGCCGACCCATAACCATGTCATCTCCGGGATCTCCGTGTTCTGCTCTAGTTCGAATTGGTACGTATGCCTCTGGCAACCTTCCAGGGCTTCATTGTGTCCATGCCACGCCGTCTCGCCGCTGTCATCCGGGCCAAGTGTGGTTATTCCCATTATTAGGTAGGTGGTCATATAATTCTGATACGGGTGTGGTGTATATAAAGGGAAGCGTTGGAATACCTGTCAGAGTATGTTCGAAGCGACTGTGTCGCGCAGAGCTGAATTGACAGACTTGAATGGGGAATGGTGTTTTGATGTAACTGGAATAGCTATTTGCGCAAGTACAGTCCATCGGAAACTACTGTACATGCAAACGGTTACCATGTTAAGTCAGCTGCGCAGTAGCCATACATCACTCCAGGCATTGCCAGATGACGACTGCGGTGTTTCTTCCTCGCAGTTTGAAGGCAACAATAGAGTGTCGAGTGGAGTGACGAATAACGCTACTCATTCTGTCGTTGGGATTTACGTAATTAGGAGTGACGTTTGCTCAGGGAACACTATCAGGTGGATTGCATTGATCCTACAGACAAGTTTCGATGAGGATCTATAATGACGTGGAGTTGTTTCATTCAGCTGGGAGGACTCGATCCTTTAATGGCAATGGTACCGTTCTCGCCGTTTGTGGGCACTAATAGAGTTTCGTGTGTGTTATACTATGTTATGACCTGATTGGGGTGAATCCTACCGCTTTTGTCAATAACATTTTAATACATGTGGTGGGTTTAATTCCACTCACACATACTATTCTTTATGGTAGCTTAAACAGATTTGGAACTTCAATCACCAGCGGCTCCTATAGCGCAGGTCGGCGCAAATTCACATTAAGTACTATTCGAATAAAGTGCAAGTTCAATAAAGGGTTTTAATAAAACCAGACGAACACAAGGACGGCACAACACATATAGAAACATTTAAAATTGCAATATGCTGCTTTCTATGCTTATGAAGAGAAACAACCACTCAGACGCCAAGCAACATCAATCTGCTCTCATCCCCTTCAACAGAGCCAACTCATCTCTCTTTACCCGCTTCTTGGCTTCCAGTTCACCATTTGTTCGCAGGCGTCCGCAGAAATTTACAAAGGGCATCCCGAAAGTAATGCCTCGTCCCTCATAAGATTTTTATTTGTAGAAGCAAAAATGTGAAACGTGGTGGCAAAATACTTGGACATATTGTTAATAATGATAGCCTATTCAAAGTACTGTCCATCACTTTCTATACATGTCTGCCATCTTTAAACACATTGGTAAAATCCATTTTGGAAGAATTCTTGTGGCTGTCGTTTCACCCATCAGTTCACAGCCAGTTTAACGTCTGTCACATCGTCGAAACATTCCCCACGAAGGGTGTTTTTTCAAAGAGGAAAACAGGAAAAAGTCTGATGGAGCCAAATCAGGACTGTACGAGGGTTGGGCTTCACCGTTCACCCCATTTTGGCAATAGCCTGAGAAGTCTCCATTGAGGTGTGGGGACGTGCGTTATCATGGAGTAAAACAACACTATGAAGTGGAATGTGACGTCTTTTCCTTCTGATAGCTTCCTTTAGCTTCTTCAATGTCTGCACATGGTGAGCACTGTTTATTGTTGCACCCCGGTCAAGGAAATCAGTCAAAATGACACCACGCTTGTCCCAGAAAATTGTCACCATCACTTTCCCTGCGGAACGAATTATCTTCACCTTTTTCTGTCGAGGTGAAGATGTGCGGTGTCATTCCGTTAACGCACGTTTTCTTTATGGGTCGTGAAAGAACACCCAGGTTTCATCCCCCGTCACAACGTTGGAGAAAAACACCTCACCCTCCCTCTCATAACAGTTAAAGATGTTACTGCACATGTCCAGCCTTTGCTAACATTGTCCACGGGTTAGGTTTCTTGGGATCCACTTTGAACAAATTTTTTCTGTAGCCCAGATCACCAATCAATGTTTCAATAGCACTATGACCGCAATGAATTGCATCACACAACTCCTGGATCGTGACACGACGATCAGCTGTGATGAGGTCTTTCACTCATTGCTTGCTGGCTTTGGCGTACACCCCATTTTGGCAATAGCCTATGAAGTCTCCATTGAGGTGTGGGGACGTGCGTTATTATGGTGTAAAACAACACTGTGAAGTGAAATTTCACGTCTTTTCCATCTGATAGCTTCTTCAATGTCTGCACATAGTGAGCACTGTTTATTGTTGCAACTCCTGGGTGGTGACAAGACGATCAGCTGTGACGGGGTCTTTCATTCGTTGCATGTTGGCTCTTCCTCACCGTTGTTTGCCCGACAGTGAACGTTCTCCCTCTCAAAACCTCTTCCTCCATATTTGGACATTACTGATATCGATTGTGACCGCTCCATACACTGCCCGGAGTCTTATGTGGATTTCTGGAGCCTCACATCCCTCTTTTTCCCGGAATTCAATTACGACTCGCTGCTTTTCTCTGTCATTCCTGATCTTTATTTCCAATTCTGAAAAAAAATTGTTCCCACATTGGTAACATACCATAGTACATGTCAGTGCAGTTTAATTAAAATCACTTCAAAAATTCAAATGCTATTAAGGAGGAGGCTATACTTTCAGGATGTCCCTTGTAAATGAACTCCAGTGCATCTAACATGCTGGATCAAACAGCACTTACCGGCAGAAAGCCTTTATCACTTTGTTCAATTCTACTCTTCTGGGGGATTGTTTACATCACACATAAGTTCTCTTTTTCTTACGATGGCTGTTCGCATCATCACAGTGTGTAGTGACGTATAACGGTGCTCATTCCCTCGTTCAGATTTAGGTATTTAGGTATAGCGTTTGCCTTGGGAACACTGTCAAGCGGTCTGCATTGATCTTACAGTGAAGTTTGGAGGGAGATCTCTAATGAAGTGGCGCTGTTTCAGCTGAGAAGGAGTCGCTCGGTTGGTTGTGATGCCCTCCAGCTTAACGAATGCTAGGGACTAAGACATTCTGAAAAATTCTGAACTATATATTAACCTGCGACATTACTTCGGTATACATCCCTGCCTGTTTAAGCAAGATGCCACACTGCTAGGTCTGTCCAGGTTTGGTTTGAGGAGCAGGGCGTTTAAGTTGTGAATGCACAGATTTGCCAGTGGCGGACCTCTAATCCACATCCTTCTTTTTCGAAGCCAAATGCTTTCCAAATTAACATACGCCGGCAAGGGCTTATTATTGCTAATTGCCGTCTCGACATGTGCATCACATCTGTAGTATGTCACATATTATATATAGATAGTATATATATATGTCACATATTATATATATCACCCCTCTTGAGAAAGGTCTGGGACGGAAACGTAAACTTCCGAGTCAGCCGGCAAACTATGCTTGAAGGAGCTCACTGTAGAAGAAGGAATTCTAACTACTGGGTGTGTGCATATGTTCTTCACGTTTTTGTAGGCTACAAAGAAAGGAGGAGAACACAACAAATAGCGTACCTAGGATTTCACATAGTTGCCATCATTCTGTATAACCTCTTGCCATCTGTCTATGATAAGGTGAATCCCACGCCGAAAAAACTCCTGTGCATTAGAGTAAAAAATGTCATGTAATACAATTTTCACATCGTCTACATCGTCGAAGGTTTGGAGAGCGAAGATGTTCTGTAACGATCGAAAAAGGTGATAGTCCGTAGGTGCCAGGTTAGGGGAACACGCCGGGTGAAGTAACATTTCCCAACCAAATTCCAGTAATTTTTTTAAAGTGATTAAAGCAGCATGAGGTCTGGCGTTATCATGATGAAGGATCACGCCTTTGCGATTGACGAGTGCCGACCGCTTCGATGACAGTTGTTCTCGCAATCTGCCCAACTGTTGGCAGTAAAGGACAGCATTTATGGTTCGGTTAGATGCCAACACCTCCCAGTGGATTATTTCCTGAACATCCCACCAAATACTCAACAAAACCTTTTGGGATGCAGTCCTCTTTTTGAGGTCGATGGAGCAGCTTTGGAGAGCGAAGATGTTCCGCACCTTGGCACACAGTCCATGGAAGGTTTACATTACAGCACAGTACCCATTTTTCATCACCCGTTACAATTCGTTCCCAAAACGGTTCATTTCTGTTACGAGAAAGCAAAGAAACACAGGTACGGGTTCTCTCCTCTCGTTGCTTTGCAGAAAGCTGGTGCGGAGCCCAGTAATCGAACTTGGTGATGAACCCAAGTACATGCATCCGTGTTTCGACTGTTGTTCTGTGTACCGACAACGTTTCCGCTAACTCTTGAAAGGTTGTGTGTGGGTAATTTGTCATGGCCTGGTCCACATCCTCGTCAGAAACCACGAATGAACGTCCAGGACGTGGTTGATCTTTACAGCTTCTGTCTCCGTTCCGGAATTTCCGAAACCTGGTTTCCGGAATTTCCGAAACCAGCGGCGACATGGGCTATCATCAACTGCATCCTCCTCATACACTTGACAGATGTTGTGGTAATTCGCGGCTGCAGTACTGCTTTTATCGAACTCGTACAGTAAATAATGTTTAATGTGCTCCTTATCGCACGCCATGTTACACCGTCCGTGATTTCCGTTACGAATGACTTACTCAGACAAACCTAGTGCCTCTGTATGCTCTAATGCTCCAAGCTTTATGGACAAAAATTCAGCATCGCAGCGTCATTTGTGACGTAACTACTCCGATCGGAATTTGCATCTATTACAAAAACGGGTAGAACTTTTGCACACACCCAATAATTCCAGACGATGTGTGAAAGACGCTTCACACATTTTTTGAAACGAAGAAGGAATTCTCATTAATTCCAAATGATGTTTGGGTGGGAAGCCACACATTTTTTAAGAACCCAAGCGCAAGGAGATTAATTTTTACGTTCGGGAGCCAATGTGAAAACCTAAATTTTCCGGTGACAAGGCTCGAACCTGCATCCATCTACTACGTAGCCGAATGCCTTCTCAATTAAGCTACACCGATGAAGTTTGTCGCTGAAATTCTGCCGTCTTGACGTGTATGCCAATTCTGAAGTACGTCACAAAGTGTTAGAGCGGCCTGCCCAAATTTCCGTTCTAAATCCAATTGAACATCTGCTACAGTGGTTCCCAATAATTTTGCATTCGCGGACCGGCGAAACGTTGGGGAAACTTTCGCGGACCGGCAATGCCGAAACAAAACCTTTAGGCTATTTTCGAGCATTTAGTCTCGTAATATTCTATATTATAATGATTACTGCATACAATCTATAATTTACATTCCAGATTATTCCACGTGACCTACTTACAGCTAATATATGTAATCTGCTAATATTCTTTAATTGTTAATAAGTGCAATCCATAATCAATATATCACAATAGTCTCCTTACGGTTAATATTTGTTTTGGGGTCAATGCGACGTCTGTTGCTGCTGCTTTGCGATAATCTACTATAGCCATGGTTCCAGCATCGTGTCTGCAAGGCGCAGGGCAGCATTAATATCCACTATGTTCCTGTACTTTGTTTTGATTGCCGAAAAGCTAAAGGTTTTCTCGCAATAAATACGTGGTCGAAAATGTTGCCAATAATTTTAGAGCGTTGCCGCTGAGACTTGGATATTCTTTGCCCATAATACTGAGCTAGAAATTTGGAGGTGGCGCAGTGGTCTAAGCGATGGCTACTGATCATTCGTCCGAAAGAGGTCCGGGTTTAAATCCCGCGAGGCATGGATGTTGTGTTTGTCTTACGGCATTGGCTCTCTCCCTTCCCTAGAACCAGTGACCGCAAATTAAGGACAGGCGACTGCTTATAGCCAATTGATTTGCTCACGGTGGTTGTTAAACCTCCAATCAAAAAAAAATTGGATCTGAATATCGATACCATACTGGCATCCAAAAAAGTTCAACAAAGATTTCCTTTTCCTGGTGAGCTAGCCTGCAGGAGTTCAGATCTTCTGTGAAGAGATTAGCGATCCAACCTGCCTTTAATCTTCTACGATCGGTGTTCAAGAAAATTTAGATCTAGATTTCCTCTTATTTTGACTCCATTTCGATTCAAAAGAAAAATAAATAAATTCAGTGGTTCTCGCGGACCGGTAGAAAAAAAAACTCTCGGACCGGTAGAAAAAAACTCACGGACCGGTAGAAAAAAACTCACGGACCGGTAGAAAAAAACTCGCGGACCGGCGGATGGGAAACACTGTACTAAACGAGCTGGAATGCCGAATCCAATTTCGGCAGGTGAGTACTTCGTCCATGACAATACAAGATCTTTTCAGGTGTAATGGGGGAAAACTGCGGAACAGGCCTACCAGCAACTCATGGAAAGCATGCCCAGATGGATACCTGCAGTCGTAATGGTTAAAGATGGGTGCATTATGTACCGATTTAGTCTAATAAATACTCTTGTTTTTGTTCAATCTAGGTGTCCAAATACTTCTTCTTACATGTCTAGGAGCAAATGGCTTCAGAGCGATGAAAAACTGATCTTTTCACACCGATCAGTAGATACAGAGATACATATTTCACCGAATCCAAACACCAGGGCAACACATAGACCTAGGAAAGCGGCGCCTAAGCATCCCAAGGCCCAGGTGTCCACACGCTTTGGAAAACCCCACTCATCATAAACACAACTATTATTAAAATAAAATCTCAATATGCAAAATAAAACAAATTAATTATGAATGCTTCCACAACCTAACGGATGTTATCTGATTTGTATGGGATATACACCGATGAGCTATTACATTAAGATTGTTAAATATTTCTAAACAATTAAAATCTATAATTCCTTTAAGTAACGCAGTAAGCCACTTACCAGCTGCAGGAAGATCTATCCTTAGTAATCACACAGCGAAAAAAGGGGTTTCCACACACATAAATGCTTCAAAGACAACACACTAATATTTATTGTACATCTCCACAAAAAGGTAATAACTCACTATTCCAACACGCACACCCTCTACATATCCCCGACATTGTTGTTGTTCAGTCAAAGATCAACCACTTAGATTACTAACAGACGTGAGCAGCAAGAGGGGAATTTCTTTTCAGGCAACGCTCGCTAGAGTAAACAACTAAAAACGTATCGAGCAGCGCCACCTGCAATTCTGTTAAATGTTCGCTGAGGCGTCTGGTTCAAAGAACTCTGACAGTCATATTTCTAATAATAATTTCTAACAGTCTCCCACTTGGCTGGAGGAGTTCATTTTATCATGCCTAGTGTCAGTCTAAGTTTTTCAAACTGGGGTCCAGCCAACGGCTTGGTGAAAATGTCCGCAACCATTTGAGAAGTATTACAGTATTTTAACTGAAGAATAGTTCCACTCAATTCTTTCACAAACTGATACCGCACCATAATGTGTTTAGATCTGGAATTGATCTTTTGATTTTCTATAAGATGTATAGTTGATTTGTTATCCTGAAATATTGTAGTGGTTCCAGTCTGTTCACAATCAAAATCCCTGAGTAACTCTCGCAACCACAATAGTTCTTTGCTTGCTTCTGCAGTGGCGATGAACTCTGCTTCGGTTGTCGATAAGGCTGTTGTTGACTGCTTACGGCTGGTTTAACATATGGCACTCTTTCCAAGCATGAAAACAAATCCAGATGTTGATTTCCAGTCAGTCCGGTCTCCTGCCCAGTCAGCGTCTGCATAGCCTTTTAAAATTAGTGGGTCTTATGAAGACAGTCTTAATTTAAGGTTTACTGTTGATTTCAAATAATAAATTAACTTCATAATGGCTAACCAATCTTGTTTACTTGGTTTTTCTACTTTTTTGCTTAAGATGCCTATGGCAGTTGCAATGTCTGGTCTTGTTACTGTAGATAAATACATGACAGCTCCCACAATTTCTCTATAAAGTCCATTATCTTTTAGAAGTTCTTCTTCTTCTTGAATGTTCTTTCTGTAGTCTGTACTAATTGGTGTTTTACTTTCCTTATTTTGATCTGTAGCATAACTTTGTATAATTTCCTTGATTTTATTACTTTGACTCAGAAGAAAACTTCCATCTTCTTCTCTTTCTATTTGAATTCCAAGATAATATGTTATGTGGCCTAAATGTTTGACTTCAAATTGATTTTTCAACAAATTTGCAGTTTTCTTTATATTTTCTGTGTTATTCGATGCAATTAATATATCATCTACATAAATAGCTAAATAAGTTGCTTGTTTTCCATCCTTTAGGGATAGTAAGCAAGGATCTGTTGTACTTTGTTTGAAGCCCTTGTTGAACAAATACTCTGTTATTGTTTTATTCCAATTTCTGGCACTTTGTTTGAGACCATATATGCTCTTATGTAACTTACAAACTTTTTCTTCTTTTCCTGATTCTCTGAAACCTTCTGGTTGTTCCATTAATACATCTTCTTCTAATTTTCCATACAGGAAAGCAGATTTTATATCAAGATGATGAACATTCCATTTTCTATTTGCTGCAACTGTTAAATGAGTTCTTAAAGTGGTATGTTTTACTACGGGGGAAAAAGTTTCTTCAAAGTCTAATCCCGGTTGCTGTGTATACCCCTTTGCAACAAGTCTTGCTTTATAGCTTTCGACTTTTCCACTTGCATTGTATTTTGTTTTGAAAATCCATTTATTTTTAATGGCTTTCTTTCCTTCTGGAAGATCTACCAAAGTCCATGTTTCATTTTCTTTCAATGCATCTAGTTCTTCCTTTATGGAATTCTACCAGTTTCCTTTTTCTACTTCGTTCATGTCCTGGATTTCTTTTAAATTTTGAGGATCCTTTTTATACTGAACTTTTGCAACATATGCTAATCTTTCTGGTGGTTTTCCTTTGTTTATTCTTGAAGACTTTCTTTGAACATTTTCAGGTTCTTCTCTATCATTATTTTCTTCCACAGTTTCTGATGACATTACTTCATTTTGAACGAAAATTTCTTGTTCATCTTCTTTCCTTTCAGCAGGTTTACTTTTTATTATTGCTTGCTCACGTTCATCAAATTTTACTGATCTGGTAATGATTATTTTGTTTGTTTCTTTATTTAATACTCCGTATCCATCAGATCTTTGATCATATCCTAATAAGATTCCCTCTTGTGCTCTATTGCCAAATTTTCTTCTTTGTTGCTTTGGTAAATATACATAAGCCTTTGATCCAAATACTTTAATATGACCAAGATATGGTTTAAATACTTTCCATAATTCAAAAGGAGTTTTTCCTGTTGCTTGTGTTGGAACTCTATTTTGTATGTAAGCTGCTGTTATTACAGCTTCTGCCCAGTATTTACCTTCCATATTAGCATCTAACATCATAGTTTTTGTCATTTCTGTCAAAAATCTGTTTTTTCTTTCAGCAATTCCATTAATCTGAGGACAGTATGGAACAGTTGTTTTATGTTCTATTCCTTGTTCCACTAAATAATTTTCAAAATCTCTTCCACAATAATCTCCTCCATTATCTGTTTTTATTGATTTTGGCATTTTTCCAAATTTGGTTTTCACTGAAGCTACATATTGCTTAAATTTTACTAATGCTTCATCTTTACTTTTAAGTAAATAGATGTAACAGTATCTGCTATAGTCATCTATAAATGTGATAAAATACTTGTAACCACTAGGACTGGCCTCAACCATGGGACCACAAATATCTGTGTGTACTAATTCTAATACAGCTTTGGCCTTAAAACTACTTAGTTTGGAGAATGGCTTCTGTGTAAGTTTGCCTTTTATGCAAAACTCACAATATTCTTCCTTCTTACAATTGGAAAGAGTTATTCCTCTTGCTAACTCCTTTTTCTCTATTTGTTTTATCATTTCAATATCCCTATGACCTAGCCTTCTGTGCCATAAATTCAAACAATTCTTATTTTCACATGTAGTGGCCAAATTTGCCTTTTCATCTAATATTTGTAGTTTGTACAAATTATCTGAGGCATCTATTAATCCTATAGCTGCAATAGTATCCCCATACTTAATTGTGCATTTTTTATTCATGAATAAAACTTCAAATCCTTTTTCTGTGGCTTTTCTAACAGATAACAAATTAGTGTCTAAATCTGTAACATATAACACATCTTTTACTTCCACTTTTCGAACTTTTCTTTTTTCGATTTTGCAGTTTAAGGTTATATTTCCCTTGCCTTCTGACTTTACCTGAGAACCGTCGGCAGTAGTGATCCGCTCTGATTCACATTTTGGAAAGTTCTTTAAACAGTGCTGCATCATTTGTCATGTGACAGGTTGCACCGGAATCAATTGACCAACCTTTGGATATTTTGTTGGGTTTTGACTTCGTTTCTAATGAGAAATTTTCATTTTCTCTTTTTATGTCATTTTGTTCACAATCTAATTTTGTTTTTCTTGTCTTCAGGGCAATATTACTGTGAGACTCTGTATGTGGGTTTATTTTGTGAAACTTACCAGTGTTACCTTTATTTTGATTTCTTTTGTAATGCCAACAGTCATCTTTGACATGATTCTTTCTTTTACAAAAAGTGCAAAATCTTTCTTGTTTGGAGCTGTAATTTTTCTTTTTTATAACTTGTTTTTAAAACAGTTGTGTGATCGGTGTGTGCCTGTGAGTTTTCTTTCCTTGTATTAGATTCATCTATCACTTTACATTTGATAAACTCAAGTGTTAAATCTTCTTCCTGTCTTGCTTCTAATGCAGTAACTAAATTTTCATAGGTACTTGGTACACTATTTAGCAAGATAGCCCCCAAATGTGTGTCTTTGAATTCCCCTCCCTGTGCTTTAAGCTTGTGAACTATTTCCAGCATTCTATTTACATGCTCTTTCATAGTTGATCCATTTTCTTGAAAACGTAAACTATACAGTTTTCTAAGCAAATACAATTTACTACTCAAACTTTCTCTTTCGTAAACCATTTTCAAAGCATTCCACATTTCAGAACTTGTTCTCTTATCGCGTACATGAATAATTTGATCATCAGACACGCAAAGTGTTATTGCAGCTTTAGCCAGTTCGTCATTTCTCAACCATGCATCACTCTTTTCTTCTGGAATTGGCTCTGAAACAACCTTCCATAAATTATCTTTAATAAGAATCATTTCCATTCTTACTTTCCAAATTTGATAATTAAAATTATCTAACTTTGTTATACTGTACATGCCGCTTCCTATGAATGACGCCATTTTGTTCCGCTTTCGATTTTCGAATGAGGAACTACGCAGTAACAAATACGCCTTCAATCCACTCTACTCAAATGCTTGATGAATTTGACGAACTTTGCTTTTAATCTTCCGGACAGCAGTGAGATTTCAGTCTCATAATCAAGATTGTTAAATATTTCTAAACAATTAAAATCTATAATTCCTTTAAGTAACGCAGTAAGCCACTTACCAGCTGCAGGAAGATCTATCCTTAGTAATCACACAGCGAAAAAAGGGGTTTCCACACACATAAATGCTTCAAAGACAACACACTAATATTTATTGTACATCTCCACAAAAAGGTAATAACTCACTATTCCAACACGCACACCCTCTACATATCCCCGACATTGTTGTTGTTCAGTCAAAGACCAACCACTTAGATTACTAACCGACGTGAGCAGCAGAAGGGGATCTTCTTTTCAGGCAACGCTCGCTAGAGTAAACAACTAAAAACGTATCGAGCAGCGCCACCTGCAATTCTGTTAATTGTTCGCTGAGGCGTCTGGTTCGAAGAACTCTGACAGTCATATTTCTAATAATAATTTCTAACAATAACCACCCCGAACCTAGAGAAATGAGCGCTCCTGGAGAGCGAACAGTGGCGCAGGTGAAGTTACCAGAGTAGTACATATACAACCCGAGGACCGGCTTTCAGTTAATACATCGTTCGGAGTCAGAAGCTGCCGATTTATCGGAGTTTGATAAGGACAAATCGTGATGGCACTGCACCTCGGAACTACGATTTCGGAAACGCCGAGGCTTGTGTTTGTTCACGTGCCGCTGTAGTGAGTATACGTATTAAAATTGTTGCGCAGATGGCCAAACGACGAACCGTCGTTCAGCCGTGTGTCGACCCCTACTCATTGATGCCAGAGGGGAGCGGAGACTGTCGCGCATTGTTCACAGCTACCGCAGAACCACAGCGCGACAAATCACCCGCAGCTACAACAGTGGTGATCAGGGCAATGTGTCACAGCATATAGTTCATCTCAGCCTTCTGCGTACGGACCTGCGTAGCCGAAGATCCAGCCGGGTCCCCATGCTCACTGCACGTCATCGCCAACAACGCACAAAATGGGCGCAAGATAATTGAGATGGGATCGTGGATGATTGGAAGAAATTGGCTTTTTTTTTTTTTTTTTTTTTTTTTTTGATTGAAGGTTTAACGACCACCGTGAGCAACTCAATGGGCTATAAGCAGTCGCCCGTCCCTAATTTAGGGTCACTGGTTCCAGGGAAGGGAGAGAGCCAGTGCCGTAAGACAAACACAACATCCATGCCTCACCGGGATTCGAACCCGGACCCCTTACGGACGAATGATCAGAGGCCATCGCTTAGACCACTGCGCCACCGGGGCGGCGAAATTGGCTTGGTCTGACGAATCAAGATTCTTGGTGCATCACGTAGACGGCCGAGCGCGGATAAGCCGTTTACCAACGGAGGCTATGGCATCTGAACACACTGTTGGACGGAAACAGACCGGTGGTGGCGGTGTTATGCTGTGGGCGATGTTTTCTTGGGACACTTTAGGCCCCATTGTCCCAATATCATAATCTCTGACAGTTGTCTGGTATCTGAAAATCCTTGCGCACCAAGTTCACCCGTTCATAGCAACTGTGTTCCTTTCTGGTAATGGCCATTCCCAACAGCAAAATCGCCAGAATCGTCAAGGAGTGGTCCAAGGAACATGCTGGTGACATTCTGTTAATGCCCTGGCCTCCAAATTCACTTGACATGAACTCAATCGAACATTTGTGGTTCGATTTGGAAAAGCGGGTTCGCGCTAAATCACCACCACCCCGAAATGTACGGGAACTGGACAACCTGCTGTTGACATTATGGTACCAGATACCATATGATACCTATCGCCACCTCATCGAATAGGTATCCTGGGGTATAAACAGATAGGTATCCTGGGATATACAAGCGGCCTGACCGAGTGACCGCTGTTTTGCGGGCAGAAGGGGGTCATTCAGCTTATTAGGCAGGTGGACAGAATGTAATGGTTCATCGGTGTACATATTTCCAAATTTCAGTATTGCTTTATGAAGTTTATTCGTAATTCCAATTACCACTGCTTTAGAAGAGTGAAGTTGCTCGAAATTGAAATTAATTAAAAAGTATCTTACACAGCGGCAATTAAGTAACGAGACTCATGTTTTCTAAATCCCGGTAAAACACACGGATCGGGAAGGAATGGCCTTTTGACAACTCATTTATCTGCTATCCGCTGGCAACAACATTTGCGTGAGAATTGCGCAGATGATTATTTACTCTGTGTATAACGTCATTCGGCTGAACAACATTTTCGCGCTCTGTCATTGAGCAGAGAGCAAATATCCGGTTCTGTTTGAAACCGGTCAAAATGCATCTGCAGCGGTTGGGATTTGGATCGGGCTAATTTCCTATCTCATTCACAAATATTCCGATGGTATGCATGTTTCAAGAATGGGCGGGAAGATTTGGAAAATGACGCCCGTTTTCAATGCACATCATTGGAAAACTTCATAAAAGGATAAAAAGTGATCGCTGTGTCACCTTTGTAACGTTTGCGCCCAGCCTTTGGTGGTCCGGAAATCCTTGCGGCTGATAGGAACGGGCTCCCCAGGCTTTTGATATGAAGTCCCTTTGTGCTGGGGCCCGTTGTGTCCTTCCAGTATTCTCTTGGACGGACGTGGCTCCGGCCACATCGTTTGCTTTCTCTTACGCCCTCGTGGCATGAGAGTAGCAGTGGGCATCGGCCCTGTTTGCCCTGAACGTAGGTTCCATGGGCAAAACCCGGGCGGATGCAAAGATTTCTGCCTTCGTCGCTGTTGCGGCGAAGCAGATTGGGGAGACAAGTCACGTTTTCATCTATGGGGCCCTGACATCTATGCGACGTGCAGGATTACGGGGTGCCCGAACGGGCTCAGTACCCTCAAGGAGGGTCCACGCACAGTGAGGTGACAGGCAGCCCCGACAGAACCCCATAGATGAAAACGTGATTTGTCTCCCCAATCTGCTTCGCCGCAACAGCGACGAAGGCAGAAATCTTTGCATCCGCCCGGGTTTCGCCCCTGGAACCTACGTTCAGGGCAAACAGGGCCGATGCCCACTGCTACTCTCATGCCACGAGGGCGTAAGAGAAAGCAAACGATGTGGCCGGAGCCACGTCCGTCCAAGAGAATACTGGAAGGACACAACGGGCCCCAGCACAAAGGGACTTCATATCAAAAGCCTGGGGAGCCCGTTCCTATCAGCCGCAAGGATTTCCGGACCACCAAAGGCTGGGCGCAAACGTTACACCTTGAGGATGCTGGAATGTGAGCTCGGTGTTAATAAGGAGACGATTCGTCAATTTTTAGTGCAAGATCTAGGGGGCTGGGGAGGAGGAGAGTTTGTGCTCGTTTTGTTCCGCATGCTTTGTCAGACGGCCAGAAACATGCTCGAATGGAGTACGTGAAAAAAAACCCATCCTGGTGACTGCAGAAACAATGCAAAATTTTCTCCAAAGCGTTGTGGAGGTGACGAGACATTTATTTATGTTCTTGAAACGAAGCGTCAGTGTTCTCAGTCGAAGTCGCCGCAGTCACCCAAAGGAAGGTCGCGCTTCATAAATCCAAAATCAAGACAATGCTAGCGTGCTTTTACGACAAGAAGAGAATTCTGCATCACGAGTTCATTTCTAATGGTACAACTGTCACTGTCAATGCTTACTCATCTATTGTGGAACGATTGTGGAAGAAGATTGTTCGTGTCAGTGTCAGGGCCTTGGAAAGCGAGCTTGGGCCCCAGTGCAATAAAATATCCGGACCCCTCCCACCTTGGCTCCTCCACTAACCACATAATCCATATTTCCGTTTCCTCCCCTATCCCCCATCCACCATTCCCCTACTTCCCGACCGGTTGCAACTCTTCAATCTTTTTTTTTCGGTGGATAATTTTGCATATCCCCTTCCTCCCGTAAACAAACCCTCGAACCCTCCCTTTCAAGAAAAGAGTTTTTTCAGAAAATTCTTGAACGCCATCTAGAGACAGACATTCTTATTTTTCTTAGTCCTTTTTAATAATCATCCCATTTTTCACCTTTCATTTTTGCAGTGTAATAAACGTCTAAAGATGCAGCCTCTGGGTAAGTATCCACGAAGAGTTCTCATAAGTAAACATTAAATTTTTGTGTTTTCTCTTTTAAGTTGCCGCTGTGAACAGGACGACTTTATCGGTCATCGGAATAAAGGAAAATAGACGAAGTTGAAATTACGCACAAATACATTATATTCCTTTATAAAAACTGCCGCAATAGGAAAATAACCAGTTGAGCATAAAATAAAAAGACAAAAGATGCCGGCTTCTGGTGGGAAACACAAAGTGACATAATCCATATGATGAAAATTATCTGCAGCCTTTGATGACTAGCAATGACGTTGTATAACATGCACAGTTGTCTGCGTCGGCGAGTAGCAAAGCAGCACAGATAACCCAATGTGTAGTGTCGGCGTGTCGAAAAACATAATATGGAGAGCTCCTTTGATTTGCCGCAGGTAACCCACGCACGTGTTGCAGTTAGCCAGGGAACTCGAGTAACATTGTAACACTTCGTTTTCTTTTTATTGTATTTAAAGCAAGTTTTGAATTTATTACATTTTTTACATTTATGACATAAATTACGCATTTTTACGCATATGTTACGCGTCAGGTAGGAAACATTTTTTTTACGCGTAACTTCCCAACCCTGGTGACGGTATAGCTTGAAAAATATTGGGACACCATAAAATAATAATTAGAAAAAATTACTTTAGAAACGGGCTCTGGGCCCCGCTGCTACAGCACCGACCCCCCTTCTCGTCAGGCCTGGTCAGTGTTGAGTACAAAAAACCGGCTGTAGTTCCTTCTTCAAGATAACTCCCCCGCAAACAGAGTAGTCAGTGTGCAGCAATTTCTGGCACGATTAAAGGGGCACACAGTATTGGTCTACGTCCATAAAGGCCACCTTGGTGAGGGCGGTTGTTCATATTGTAAGTTGACGACTTCGTTCTGTTGACACAAGACCCATACAGCACAAAACGTTTCAGATATGTATCGATAATGTTACAATCTCTCATTTTCGTTACACTTTCAGAGATATCTTACAATTACGTTTCAGCAACATCTAGTTTGTACATCAAATAAAAGTAATCGCTCTTTCCACGTTTATAAGTGAGTCACGGAAAAATTCTCATCGGCCGCCACCGGGAATCGAACCCAGGGTCTTCCAGCTACGCGCATTGTGCGGGGCTCCAAAGAAAGCAACCTGCCAGGTGCTTTGGCAGTTTGTCGTATGTGAGTCTGGAGAATTTCGAGGCCGCAGTGGTGCAGTGGAAGCATGTCCGGCGCGTAACTGGAAGACCCTGGGTTCGATTCCCGGTGGCGGCCGATGAGAATTTTTCCGTGACTCACTTATAAACGTGGAAAGAGAGATTACTTCTATTTCATGTTCTTAATCCACGTCAATTGTGTATTTATCTATTTTGTAACATAACTCTTTTCACATTACGGTTACGTTAAAAATAGCATTCACCGATACTACTGTTTTATAGTTTCCATTGTACATAATTGCTACCTTTATGTTACATTCCGGCGATATTTAATAGTTTTGGTTTGGATGCGCATGCGCATTTATGCCACTTCACCGAAGCACTCTCGTAGTCGTATCTCCACGTGCTACCGGTATATTGTTTGGTGATACTGTCGTACACGAGTTAGCTAGTTAGTTGATTTAATGTTTCATCCTTTTTTTGTGTGTGTGATTCAAGATCCTGTGAAAGCAAGTAATTGTTTTGATTATTCTAATTTTTAAATTCTAAAAAGCATTTTATAAAATCTAAGTAGATGGCTGTGTTGTTGTATTAGTATACTATACCAGCTTGCTTTTTTAACTTGAAGCTGAGAAATGTCATATTGGTAGGTATTTAAGAAATGACGAATTTGATTTTCTTTCCTTTTTCCGCTGAAATATAGTCTATTCCACATGTATAATAGAAATTCGACATCCTCACTTGGGACCGATTTTTATTTCTTTTGTTATAAATATATAAATGCCACCACTGTTTCCAATGGACAGCGAACTGCGTTGAACCTGTGGAAACCTAAACAACTCGTAATACGACTGTTGTTGCTTTTTAAACAGCTGTCGAGTGTAATATTTTCATTGTGATTTTACAAAGTTTATTAAAACTATAATGTTCAACGTAGTAATTACGTAACAGTAATAGGATGATGTTATAAATATCTTTCAAATACGTAACAGTAATGTAGCGAAGTTACAAATATCTTTCAAATACGTAACAGTAATGTAACGAAGTTACAAATATCTTATAAATACGTAACAGTAATGTAACGAAGTTACAAATATCTTTCAAATACGTAACAGTAATGTAACGAAGTTACAAATATCTTTCAAATACGTAACAGTACCATGAATTTGGTATGTTGAAGTTACAAAGCCCTTTCAGTGTAACGTATCGGTTATGTTTCAAAGTTATGTAACGTTTGAGGACATTTTGACGTAACCGTAAGGTTTCTGAAACATTTCTGTTACATTGCTCGACGTATCTGAAAAGTCTCAATGTTTTAGTGCTACGTACTTGTAACATATACGAAATATTCTGTGCTGTGTGGGGAAACTCTCGCTGTAGTTGAGTAGCATTTTCTCACGTGTTCCGACGGGCTGTTAACAACAGATAACGGTCTTTCGTTGCTGTAGTTACTCGTGGTTGGCCTTGGACTTGCGTTCTTCGAAAACTTCCTGTATGCTCGAATTGTGTCTAGGGTCGCGAAATGACACTTCGTGACACTCCAATGGCTTCTGCTACCGTCCATTGTGCCTGAACTGCTTCCAGCCTGCCAATAGAACGAAATGACTGCAAGAAACGAAATGTCACACTAAACACTGATTAATAAGGCAGATACCGGTAAATCTTTGCTTTTATCACAATCTGTGATTTATGCATACAGACTCTAATTTGCATAAAGATGAGCATGATTCGGCTGTCTACATCACAGTAGACTTGAGTTTTCCACATTTTGGTAAGATATCGGCACACTGTAAGACATAAGTATTGTGAATTAACGGAACATTTCTGAAAATAACGTGCAGCGAACTTTGCCGCTAATTGTCCGTCTTTTAACGGAATTTCCGTTTTTAAAAGTGCACGTCTTTTTAATTTCCGTATTTTCACAGATTTTCCGTAGTCAGTAATTTTGTTTATTTCAGAAAAGCCCGTTTCAAGTTTTGCCGTATTTAGACTGAAATTTCTCAAAATACTACACGACGAGTATTTCAGCTCGTACGCGAAAGAATCCTATTGAGTAAGTAGTGAAGATCGAGCGCGAGCCGTTCAGGTTGAAGATACGCTTCTTAACCACTCAACCAGAATGCCACCGTAACCGAGCTCACGTTCGAGGTCAAACTTAATTGCGTAATGGTGATTTTATTCCCATTAATGTGAGTGATTTAGTCATTTTATTTTCCATTAGAGCGTGTTATGTTTTTGAATAGGTTTGTAATAATTTTATGTTTTCTGTACGAGGTCTTATTACCAATTAAGTATTTTTTCATCGTGATTTTTCGAAGCTACAGAATGATTTGTAGTTTGAGATCTTTTTCAAACCACAATAACTTTCAATTATCTTTAAGAGAAAGTGCAATGTACAGTTTTATAATATAATTTCACAAAACTTCTAAATATAAAATTTACTCTAGATATCTATATAGCTTTTGTCTTAAGGACTCCACAGACTGATACATAGGCATCGTACAATCACCTGTACAGTAAATTAAGTACCCGGTTTCTTACGGTAACACAAGGTAGCTGGCTCACAAACTGGGGAAGCAGAGAAGAAATAACCTCTTCCACAGTAACAAAAATTCATGCGATATATTATTCTCAATGTCCGACATTTGTTTGTCTACTGACGTCATCAATGTACAGGTCGCGCCATCTATTAACAGGTCTGAACATTACTCAAAGAAAAATGATTGATTTTTAATATAATTATGGTTATGTTTTAGCAAGTATTAAGTATCCCATGCTATAACTTAAAGGTAGTTTTATCGATGTGCAAATTTTCTTCCTTGGGAATACATTAATTGCAAAGAAAATGTGTAAAGAAGTTTTACCATTGGAAACATAAGGTAGATATTTTAGGTGGAACCACCTTAACTAAACTCCAAAGTATTCCCGTGAAGCTCTCCTGTTTTTCGTCGTATGGATATGGGAAAAGTGGGAACGGAGTTTTCCCTTTTTCATATAAGAAAGGAATTGCGAAAAGGTTTCTGAAAATTCAGAATTTTCCGTTACACCTCTTGAAAACGGTAATTTACCGTCGATATGAAAGAGAAATTGAGGAAAGGTTTCTGAAAATTCAGAACTTTTCTGGCGTACGAAAAATCCGTGAAATTCATAGTTTTCTCCCGCCATTTCAGGTTAAAAGCTGCATTAGAAATATGCTTCGTTGATTCACGAAAGAAATCACGGAGAATGTGGCCCGTGAATTTCAGAAGATTTGTTACAGTCCACCGTGGATTGGATTCAACGAATGCCTTCACTTGGGCATCGTTGATAGTTTTTTGGTTCTACCACGTGGGTCATTTTCTATGATCATATTGCCGTGTCCGAGTTTAACAAAACAACGTTGTGTCCTGCGTTACCTAACGGTGCCTTCAAACAGATGACGTATTGATGCTGCGAGCTGTCTCCCATGTTCAAGTCTAAAACTAAATAAAATAATGACACAAATTTTGCTCTGATCCATAGTTATCTTCATTGTAGCACAATCAGCTTAGATCTGTGCCACTGACGAAATGACCAGTGTTTATAGGCATCAGCCTTGCCTATTTAAATTAAATATATCATACGTCACATCGGGGGTGTGTTAACTACTAAATTACCTAGTAACTACACAAGTCTGCAAAATTCGACTTTTAATGGGCAACAACCTGATAACAGCCGAAATATATTTCTGGATTCTACGTTTAGAAACGAAGCTTCAGTGAAATGTCCAACCCCTTAGTTACTTTACTCAGCGGGAAAATACTGCTTCAGGAACAGCTGGAAAATTAGAAAACGTCGTGTTCGTGCTTTTCAGTGTCAGCAACGAAAAACGGTTTTCTAATGTGATTTCTTAATATGGAGATATCGTGTCCACTGGCATATAGGAAAAGAAAACGAACAGCTCTTTGTAAAAAAAATATTTTCGAAATCAGCTTTTTCAAGTGGAAACAGGCGTCCACAGATCGAGAGACGTGGAGGCAATTGAATAGACAGAAATGAACGAAGCCTCATGCGTATGTTCTACCATAGTACCGAGAGAATTATGCGCTATACTCTGATAGAGTATACGGAACAACTTCTGAATGTGTCAGCAGACAGACAGTCAAAACGATGATATCAGTTTTTTTTTCGTATAATGGGAACTAAGAAACAAAAAAAGCTAGGGAGATTGCATGTGTTTTTGGTTTGTAATGTGCCCGTCTTTTGAACCGAAAGCAGATGTCATACTGTAAAATGCAATAATGATCAAGAAATTTTGAAATAATGCTGTATCATACCTTATGTATTTCACAAAAACTGATTTCAAATAAAAACTATTGTTTTTTTTAATCGATACTTTTGAAGTTACGATGTAGAAGCAGATCGAAACGCACACCTTCCTGCATACAGTGTAAAACTTTTTTTGAAATTCAGGAGCAACTTTCCGTGATTTCGTGAATTAACGAAGCATACTTCTGATGCAACTTTTTTTTCCGTGAAATGACGGAAAACACTCTGAATTTCACGGATTTTTCGTACGTCGGGAAAATTCTGAATTTTCGAAAACCTTTCTGCAATTCCTTTCTTATACTGACGGTAAATTGCCGTTTTCAAAATGTCTTAAAGGAAAATTCTGAATTTTCAGAAACCGTTCTGCAATTACTTTCTTATATTTAAAGGAAAACATCGGTTCTCACTTTTTCTTATCCATATGGCAAAAATTGAAGAGATTAACGGGAATACTTTGGGGTTTGATTAACTGTTAAATTTCAATAGTCTGTCGAAGTCCTGTGATTAATTTTATATTTTTCTTCCGATGTTATTCTGTGATGGATAACTGATGGCCCTATTGTGGCATATGACGACTGATGGGTGCCAACTGTTGGCCCGCTGCTGGTCCTTGTTGTGCCATATGATAATTGATGGAGTCCTAGCTGCTGGCTCATGTGTTGACCTTCGGGACATTTCATTGAGTTTTGGGCACCGGCACAAAACATCGGGGAATGCTGACACAGTTCTACAACATCTGGTCAGCAGCCTCCCCTTGGTTCACCATTCGCTATCAAAACATCAGACTCGACGTCTAACTCACTCCACCACCTATGTGTCGACTCTTGTTTACTTGTGTATCTTCACTAGCGTCTTACTGTACAGTAGCGTACATTCCAAACGTTTCCTCATTAGAAAAAGTACGTCCCAATCCTTCCAATAGGCGTCGCGTCGTCCTCTAGAATACGATAAGAATCGCCAATGTTTTCGATTGAATCCATCGTATTTACTTTTCCCTACATATATGTTAAGATGTTTTCAATCTTAGAGATTTAGTCACTCGGATAGAAATAAAAATAAAACGGTCTGTATTGACTTTTCGCTATCTATATGCTGACACGTGTTCATTCTTAGAGCTTTAGTCACCAGAAATTCGGATAGAAATTATGCTTGAGATTTACCTAGAAAAACGTTAGTAGAAAAGTGCAGTTTTCTTCCCAGCATTGCAAATATCTCTGAAGATCCATAAACAATTTTAAAAAGCATTTCTCAGAAGCTTGAGATAAACGTGAATTTCCCACTGCACTTCACAGGATCTTGTCGATAAATGTCATTTCAATAACACGCTGAACAAAGCCGATCACGGTATGAAATTTTCTTATATGTTGATGTAAATTTCTTACCATCACGAAAGTCTTGTTACAATTCGAGCATGTGTAGTTCATAAGAGCCATTTAAAACGATATGTGTGAATACTGATGGAAACTTACCGCTTTATCTTAGAAACTATACAATGAAGTGCCAAAAGTCATGGGATAGCAGTATGCAAATATTTAACTGGTGCTGCAGTCGTATAAAAGCTTCGACGCACGTCGCGAATTTTATCAGTTGCGAGGTGTAATCTCGTGATTCATGTTGAACAACCGCCAGTATGACAATGGCAAGCCGACGGGAATTATCGGAGTTTAAACGAGGCATGGTAGTGGAAGCCAGACGGATGGGACATGCAATTTACGAAGTTGTGCAAACATTCAACAATTTTCGATCCACGGTGTCACGTGTGTACCGAGAATGCCTCATAGAAGGAATTTCCACCCACCGTGGACAGCCCAGTGGCCGACCACGGGTGCTGAATGACCGTGACCACCGGTGTCTGACCAGGATTGTCCTTGCTAAACGACAAGTGACACTGACTCAAATAACATCCATATTCAATGCAGGAGGTACCAGAGACATATGTATCAGGACAGTGCAACGTAATGTAGCGCCCATGAGGTATGGGAGCAGATGACCCACCAGAGTGCCTTTTTTAACACTACGAAATCGGACACAGCGCTTCACCTTGACTTGTGAACATGGTAATTTGATCCTGGAAGACTGGCAACGTATGGCATGGTCTGATGAGTCACGCTACCAGTTCTTACGAGCTGATAGTAGGGTTCGAGTGTGGCGCAGACCCATTGAGGCCATAGACTCAAGCTGTTAACAAGGCACTGTGCAAGCTGCTGGTGGTTCCATACATGTTCTGGGTGTCTTTACGTGGCACGAGTTGGGTCCTCTGGTCCTCGTAAGCTCGTCATTAACCGGTAATCTCTTTGGTGCTCTGCTGGGTGAGTATTTTCCGCCCTTCATGGACTTCATGTACCCCAACAACGATGAGTCATTTCAGGCGGACAATGCACCATGTCATCGGGCCCAAGTTGTCCAAAATTGGTTCGAGGAGCATTCTGGACAGTTCCAACGGATGGTGTAGCCACCACGTTCGCCCGAAATGAACCCAATAAAGCACTTATGGGACGTTTTGGATAGGTCCATTCGCACCCAAGATCCTGCACCTACAAATACCAGGGAATTGTGGTCGGCTGTTTAGACGGCATGGCTCAACATCTCTCCAGAAGTCTTCCGGCTACTTGTGGAATCGATGCCACGTCGAGTTGGTGCACTTCGTTAGGCTAGAGGAGGTTCTACACGATACTAGGTACGTATCCTATGACTTTTAGCACTTCAGTGTATTTGTGAATACTGAAAACTTAAAGCTTTATCTTAAAAACTGTATTTGTGAATACTGATAACTTACCGGTTTATCTTACCGTTTTTATCGGAAACTCGAACAGAGACCAGCTCCGATGATTACCCAGAAGCACACGTGTTGCACAAACGATTCGGGATTCGATCGATAACATTAGCAATCGTATCGTATTCTAGAGGACGACGCCAATTGGAGGGATTGGACAGTATTTCCTCCAATGAGGTCACGTTTGGATGGCACGCTATTGTACAGTGAGACGCTATTTATGTCTTCTGCTTCTCTTTCTCAAGAATGCTCTCACTTCAGCAACAGCCGTCGCTTGTTCATCGTCTTTGAATTTTCTTGCTGATTGTATTGTCTTCTGCAGTCATTTGCACCACTGTAATTTGTTCATTGTATATCAAGTTCTTCACTATAATCTCTCTATAGCATACTTTCAATATTTCCTTGTGTACTATTTTTATTTATTCGTGCTTACATGCCACGCTATGAGGCAATGATTTCATTTTGTCAATTTCTTTTTCTTTTTTTTTTTTTTTTGATTGGAGGTTTAACGACCACCGTGAGCAACTCAATGGGCTAAAAGCAGTCGCCCGTCTTTAATTTAGGGTCACTGGTTCCAGGGAAGGGAGAGAGCCAGTGCCGCAAGACAAACACAACATCCATGCCTCACTGGGATTCGAACCCGGACACCTTTCGGACGAATGATCTGAGGCCATCGCTTAGACCACTGTACTTGTGCAGGTCAACGGACCAGCACTTGTCATTTTGAAATTTTGTTGTACTTTTTGCATGCTTCTTCTGGCATTGAAATAAATGCGTTTGTGCGGACTTAACAGTATTTACCATGCACCATAGTGCTGGTCCGTTGCTGGTTGTCTGCGCTGGATTGAGTGCTAGCCCAGCAAGATTGTTTTTGCCAGGTAGTTACGAGTAAGAGCTCTTCAGCTATTACGCTGTGAGCTATCTAGGTCAAAAAAGGTTCAGGCGATAAGCCTAATGAGCTAAAATGGGCAAAAAAAGTATTTACACGCATATATTATTTTGCATAAATAAACGTGGAAAGCAATTGTGACGAAATATTTTTAACTATTAGATTGCTTTTATAATACACTCCCCCCCCCCCAGGTGTTCCTTTTTTCTTACCAATCAGAAGAAATACATATATAACAAATAAAATTCAAAATTTTTCATGCCAAAAATGTATCTGCAACATATCAGCGCTTTGTTTTAAAGCAGATAAGCATTACATTACGCAAATTTAAATCAAATGAAAGTCTCGCGCTGTTTAAAAGACACCTCTTTAAATTTTTGAAGCGGCAATGTAGTTAGTTTGAGCTGCCATGTCTCAGAAAAAGTGCGAGTTTTCCATTGCGAAGCGGGAGAGGATTATATCGCGCCATGACTGGGGTTTAAGACATAGCTCCCGCCCCGGTGGCCTAAGCCAGGAGTCGGCTACCTTTCAGGACATGCGGGCCGCATTTGACTCTTAAGTTATAGTAAGGGTCCGCAAGTGAAATATATAATACACCTTTATTACATATTTATGTACAAAGGCTGAGAGTAATAAAAACTGAGAGTAATTTCTTTTGAGTTGGCACCAGTGCGAAGGGGGGAAATAACCACGCAGGCGATTAAGTGAATAATTATTATTAATTTTTTTGATTGGGAGTTTAACGACCGCCGTGAGCAACTCAGTGGGCTATAAGCAGTCGTCCGTTCCTAATTTAGGACCACTAGTTCCAGGGAAGGGAGCAAGCCAGTGCCGTAAGACAGACACAACATCCATGCCTTACCGGGATTTGAACCCGGACCCATCTCAGACGAGTGATCAGAAGCCATCGCTTAGACTACCGCGCCACCGGGTCGGCCTAACTGAATTAAACAAGTATCTATGACAACATTTATTAGCCGTGGCAGACGTTTCTGGTTTTGTTATAGCGCAGTTATTTAAGGTACGTGTACATTTCACCATACAGCTGTGGAGGTGAGTGGTTCAGAATAAAAAGTGTAATGTGTTGTGCGTCAAACGTTTGCTATCGTTTGGCTAAAACGGCTCCAGAAACATTTGATTTAATGAAAAACGCTTACAAAGAAAATGTTTGGGCGAGTCAACGATATTTAGATGGCACCATGATTTCAAGAAAGGGCGTTTGTCGGCAGAACTCGCTCCTAGGCCTGGTCGACCTGAAAAAAGTGTTGTCATGGAGCGTATTGTTAACAGTGTTTGGGCAATCTTGTAAGAAGATCAACGAAAGACGTGTGAAAACATATCGGCGTCACCTAATATTTGAAAAATGTCGGCATTCCGCATTCCACGCGACAAATCACTGCTTCGATTCGATGAGGTGGCGATAGATATCCTGTGGTATCTGGTACCATAATGCCAGCAGTACGTCCTTCAGGTCCCGCACATTTCGAGGTGGTGGTGATTTAGCGCGAAACCGCTTTTCCAAGTCGAACCACAAAGGTTCGATTGGGTTCATGTCAAGTGAATTTGGAGGCCAGGGTATAAACAGAAAGTCACCAGTATGTTCCTCAAACCACTCCTTGACGATTCTTTTTTTTTTTTTTGATTGGAGGTTTAACGACCACCGTGAGCAACTCAAAGGGCTATAAGGAGTCGCCCGTCCCTAATTTAGGGTCACTGGTTCCAGGGAAGGGAGAGAGCCAGTGCCGTAAGACAAACACAACATCCATGCCTCACTGGGATTCGAACCCGGACCCCTTCCGGACGAATGATCAGAGGCCATCGCTTAGACCATTGCGCCACCGGGGCGGCTTTAACGATTCTGGCAGTGTGGCATGGCGCATTATCCGGTTGGTAATGGCCATCCCCAGCAGGGCATACAGTTGCCATGAATGGGTGAACTTGGTCCGAAACGATGTTCAGATACTTGACAGATGACAGGACTTGTGCTATCAGGAAAATGGGGCATAAAGTGTCCCAAGGAAACATCGTCCACAGCGTAACTCAGCATGCCGCCGGCCTGTTTCCGCCTAAAAGTACATCCAACAGCCGTAGCCTCCGTTGGTAATCGGCGTATCCGCGCTAGGCAGTCTACGTGATGCACCGGGAATCTTGATTCGTCAAACCAGGCCACTTTCTTTCAATCATCCACGGTCCAATCTACATGATCTTGGGCCCATTTCATGCGTTGTTGACGATGACGTGCAGTGAGCATGAGGACCCGGCTGGGTCTTCATCTACGCAGGCCCATGCGCAGAAGACTGCGATGAACTGTGTGGTGTGACACATTGCCCTGATCAACACTGCTGTAGCTGCGGGTGATTTGTCGCACTCTGGCCCTGCGATCGCTGCTCCCCTCTGGCATCAATGAGTCTCTGCTCCCCTCTGGCATCAATGAGTCTCTGCTCCCCTCTGGCATCAATGAGTCTCTGCTCCCCTCTGGCATACATGAGTCTCTGCCACCCTCTGGCATCAATGAGTATCTGCTACCCTCTGGCATCAATGAGTCTCTGCTCCTCTCTGGCATCAATTTGTCTTTGCTCCCCTCTGGCATCAATGAGTCTCTGCTCAATGAGTCTCTGCTCTCCTCTAGCATCAATGAGTCTCTGCTCCCCCTCTGTGTAGATATATATATATATATATATATATATATTTCTTCTGAGTAGTAAAATCGGTGTAGATATATATATATATATTTCTTCTGATTAGTAAAAAAATGAAATACGTGTGGTTGCGTTTATTAGAAAGTAATCCAATGCTTAAAAATATTTTGCCACATAATTGCTTTCCACGTTTATTTATGCAAAGTAATGTATATGTGCAAATACTTTTCTTACCCCCTTTATAATCTTGCTCTGTACCACAGGCAAGCAAACGTAGCAATAACCAAGTGTTAAAATGTATATAACATCTCATGACATTAATGTGTAGTTCATGATAATATAATATTAAAGCAGGTTTTACTAATTTAACATGAAAACGTTATAGACAAGATGTGACGTACCTGCCAGCAGGACGCACACGACATAAAGGCAGATAGTAGTCAGAACAAACGTCCGCGTAGCTCAATTGGTAGAGTGACTTATTCCGGAATGAGGGGATCCGGGTTCGAATCCTGGCGTGGACAGAAATGACGGAGAAATTTACTTCGTTATAATGGCGCCCGAACTATCCGGATAACCTGACCGTTCAAAATCTCGCAATGGTGTGATGTTATTTCCACACCGCGAGAGAGAAAAAATCAGAGAATCCCTTCTCCAGCGCTTCGAAAAATAAATGTGTGTGACTTTGCATTCCACACACCAGATTGACTGGGAGTTCTCAAGTGCACGTTCTACAGTGGATGGCTGCCTGCAACGATTCATGGTCACGGCTGACCCGTGGGCCATGTCCCGGCCCTCTTTCGGGGGGGGAGGAGATGTGACGTACCTGCCAGCAGGACGCACACGACATAAAGGCAGATAGTAGTCAGAACAAACGTCCGCGTAGCTCAATTGGTAGAGTGACTTATTCCGGAATGAGGGGATCCGGGTTCGAATCCTGCGTGGACAGAAATGACGGAGAAATTTACTTCGTTATAAAGAGAAATAAATTTTTCAAGTCCGATTAATTAAAGAGTGGTGAGATACTATGCCAATGGACCACTCAATGGGTAGTGATGTTAATACCACTAGCATGAAAATTTCTCATACTTGGTATCAGAAAAGTGTTCCTAAAAGTCGTTAAATCAAAATCAAAGAGTATGTTCGAGCCCAAAATAAATAATGCCTGGAAAAAGAAATTACTGTGAGCAAATATTTGTAGTTTTGAGAGGTGGTAATTTTGTCTTGCAGAAGAAAATATGAATAAAAGAACAGGAATTTTTGGATAAAATTGTGTTGGAATTCGCTGTCACGGTGTGTAAACATCAGACAATGTTTGTGAGGCATACACACAACACTCGGTCAGAAAAGAAAGGATTAGAGAAAACGGGAAATGTTATTCCTCGTTTCCTTGGCAGCATCTCCAGATAAGATCTATGTTCGGAATTTTTTTCCCTGCACGCGAAATATTTTAGGATAAGACCCAGGTCATACGCCATATCCAGTAGTTTTTAATCTCCTAGACAGGGTAAGAGCATATCTTCATTCCATACTGAAAGAACTTTTGGAAGGCAAAGAGACCGTTGCATTTCTGTCATAAAATGGCAAATAAAACGCATAAAAACGTATTTCGCATTCAGGAAGGAACGTCTTGTGGTGAATTCCGTACATTTCTACGAAGGATGCGGCTTTGTAATCCGAAGAGTGAAGAAAACGAACTGTACTTAGTGATTTCTACTGGAATTAATCTTCATGTTTTCTGAGAAAGGTTCTTTTATTTACACACACAGTTCAAAAAATTACGAACCTTCATGAGAAGACAGTCAGAGATTATAAACGCCAATATTTATACAACGGCCATTCCATAAAAACTGAGAGTAAAATCCCACAAAATGAAGAAATATAGCTGCAGCAAAATATATGTTATACTTTCTCAAAGTATCTTCTCTCGGATGATATGCAACGGTCCCATCGTTCAGTCCACTTTTCAAAGCATGTGGCGAAGGCATTTTGAGGAAGCTGTTTTAGCGACCACTGCACAGCTTGAATAACTTCAGCATTTATGTTGAATGTTGCGCCACGGAACTTCTCCTTCATTGTTGGAAACAACCAGAAATCACACGGGACGAGGTCAGGATTGCAGGCATGATTTCAATACTTCATTTCGTAAGAAACTGTTGAACACAAGCAGCTACGTGTGGGAGGGCGTTATCATAGTGTAGGGGTCTACTTGCCCACCAGTTCTTGTCGCTTAATCGATATGTGTCGTCGCAGACGCTTCAAGACTGAAATGTAATATTCAGCATTGACAGTAAATTGTGGAAGAACGGCATGCTGGTAGACTACACCTTTATGATCAAAGAAAATTTTCATCATAACCTTCCCAGATGATTTGGTTTGGTGGACGTTTTTCGGAGGAGGCGAGCCTGAATGTTTCTAGACACTCGTTGCGCGCTTCCTGAAGGGATCGAAATAGCGTACCGGTGGTTCCTCGGCGGTCATTACTGTTTTTACAATTTTCGATCCTTTGCAAAAATTTGGGTCCTCTCATGACACACTTGAACTCTGGATAACAATTGTTCTCTCGTCAGGTGATGAGATACCCATCTGGAACACACACGATGCGGCAGTTATTTGTCGCGTAGAATGCGGAATGCCTACGTTTTTGAAATATTATTTGACGTCGATATGTCTTCACACGTCATTCGTCGATCTTCTTGCAATATTGCCCAAACAGTGTTAACAATACGTTCCGTAACATCAATTTCAGGTCAACTAGGCCTAGAAGCAAGTTCTGCAGACAAACGGCCTTTTTTGACATCATGGTGCCATCTAAAAATCGTTGACCCACCCAAACATTTATGTTTGTATGCTTTTCTCATTAAATCAGCTGTTTCTAGAGCCGTTTTACTCAAACGATAGCAAAATTTTATCGCACAACGCCTTTCACTTCTTAACTCTGAATTACTCACCACCATAGCTGTATGGTAAAATGCAGACCTACTTTAAACAACTGCGCCATACCAAAACCAGAATCATCTGCCACGGCTAATAACTATTGCCGTAGATACTTTCTTACTTCAGGTAGTCGCCTGGGTGGTTATTTTTCCCCTTTGCACTGTTGCCAACTCAAAAGAAAATTATTCTCAGTTTTTATGGAACGGCCTTTGTAAATGCAACAGTCACGTGCCTTGAAAAGTTTTCATTTGGTCCTTTATAAAGGGTGTAACACTGTACAAGAATTTCTGAAAATTACGGGTAATTTTACGTGATTTCTTAGGTGGACTGTTCGCCCGACGCCGAAGAAGACGATGTGTTCCGTTAAAAACTGCTCAACGGAAACACTGTTTACAATAGTCCAGAAAACATAAGGACCGGACAGAAGAACGGTCCTTATGTTTTCACTCCGACAACATCAATGAAAGGGACAGATATGGAGGGCGAGATGTTCTCGTATGGGGTGGAATTCTCATCAACAGACGTACGGAGCTCTAGATACTGGAAGGAGTTACTGTAACCGGTGCGCGCTACTGTAAGGAAATAATTCTTCCCCATATTCGTCTGTTCCGAGGTGTCATTGGTCCACAGTTTGTGTTAATGGACGATAACGCGCCACACTCCATCATATGATGGCTGTTGATGAACTATTGGAAAGTGAAGACATTCAACGGTTGGGTTAGCTAGCACTTGGGTACGTCAACGCATACCGGAAACCGTGAACCAGAAGACGACGCTGATGGAAGAATGGGCGATCTTACTGCAAGAACTCGCCAAAAACAAAGTGCGAAGTTTGGACAGACGGTGCAAATCATGCATTAACGTTAGGGGTGATCATATCCCCTACTCAGGGCTTTCTCTTCCCTTCGTACTTTCTTTGGCAGTAATGCATATGTATCATGGCACCGAGTGGTATGTAAAGTCTGAATAAAGTTCCACTATATCGTTTAGTATCTGCAGTTGTGTTGGTGTTGCTTCCGTCATCATTTCGGTAAGTAATGGAGTTCCTATGGTTTGAATTTCACATATCCAGGCCTCTCCTACCCGACGCTACAGGTCAAAACCTGGATCGTTCTTAAGTCTTGCACACCAGTGTATAAGATTATAATTATGTTTTATATTTAATGATGGCGAGCGGTAATTGTCAAACGTACAGTGCTACGAAGTTGTAGATTAAAATGCGTTGCACTATTCTATTACAAGGACATAGTGATGCGACGAATGATTTGCATGCTCTGAGATACACTACGTGGAAAAAGTGATTGGACTCTCCCCCCCCCCACACACACACGCAGGCGCAATGGTGTGCTTCAGCAGAAGACACGTGGTTGATAAGGTATAGAAACGACAACGAGAGTACACTTAGCATCAATCGCTGATAAAATGACTAGCAGATGAGAGCTTTCCGAATTTGAAGAAAGCGTTATAATATGCTGCTCATTTAGAGGTATGAGCATAAGAAGCATTGCTGATGTGAGGCAGATCGTTAATGCGACTGTTGCCTTTGTCATCAAGTAGGTGGAAGAACACTAGCAATTGCAGACCCACGAAACTGCAACCCAGGGACCAGAGGGTGCTGCACAGGGAGATCCGGGAAATCAGGTATCGACCAATGCACGTCATAGCACATGAGTTCCAGGTAGGCACAGATGTTACACTCCAAAGCAGACGTTCTCGGGGTAACCGCCAAACCCAGTACTGTACACATCCGGAAGGATTGAGTTATCCAGGATATCTCTATACAATAGAGTTCATGTGTTAATGGACGATATTAACACAAATCAGAACAAGACACATCCGTCCACTAACACAAATGAGAACAAGACACATCCGTCCATTAACACAAATCTGCACCAAGACACTTCCAAAAGATGCCCATATACTCGGATATCACGGCCGAGCAGCCGCCCATACACCTCTCATCACAAATACCAATAAAGCCACACCGCTACGATGGTGTCAACAGCACAAAAATTGTACATTGGAGCAATTGCGGCAGGTGTTATGAAGCGAAGAATCCCGCTTCACATTATTCCGATCGTATGGACGAGTCTGGGTTTGGCAGTTACCCAGAGAACGTCTGCTTCCGGAGTGTACAGTGCCGACTGCGAAGAACGGAGGCGGTGGAGTTATGATATAGGGCTGTTTCACTTGGTAAGGTGTGAGCCCACTGCTTGTTATTTATGGCAACATGAACTCTGTTGTATAGAGATATCATGGATAACTCAATGCTTCCAATGTTGTGGCACGACACGACGATTGTTTCTTCCAGGACGACACTGCCACTTGTCATGTTTCCAAGGTGGTATGAGGAAAATCAGGTCTCTCGGATGGATTGGCCTGCTCAGAGCCCGGACCTAAATCCCATTGAACACCTATTGGATGAGCTTGAACGACGGGTGAGGTCTAGACCAACACGGCCTTCTTCACTGACAGAGTTGGTCAATGTACTCAAGGCTGAATGGAGGAACATTCCGCTTTCCGTACTCCATGGACTTGTGGACAGTTTACCTGGACCGGTGGCTGCTGTCATCTCTGAAAATGGAGGACCTACCCGCTACTGATGTAAATACAATACTGTTTTTCTATTTACTTACAGTGTCCAGTAACTTTTGTCCACATAGTATACAGGGTGCATAGGAAAGTCCCTTTAGCCTGAAATAACTTGCAAGCGGAGAGAGGTACAGTTATGCAAGTGATATAACGGTATAGTAAAGCAACTACGCCCAATCAAATGCAACCGATAGCAGCGCCTCTAGTGGCGAAATGCGGAAGTTAGCCATTGCATATCGAAAACGAAAAGAGATAGAGCAAAATTTCCAATTACAAAGTTGTAGAGCATCAATTAATTAGTACAAAACGGCATTTGTTTCACACGAGTAAGATAAATTGTCACCTGAATGCCCTAAAATGTCGGAAATCGATGCACGACGATTCGAATCTGCATATTCACGTTTCGCAAATGTAACCGTATGGAAATGCAGATTATGACGTTGTACCGTACCTACGATATGAAAACCAGTAGCAGGATGTACCCTGATCAGAAGTTTAGGTCTTTGTACGCTGTGTGAGATTGGCAAGTTTCACTCACTCCAATATTGCGAGATGGTGCTTATTTATGGCAAATGCCAATGGACAGAGATACCTCCAAGTATTACAGGATATCATACCTGACTTTTTAGATGACATTCCCCTGTCCGCATTACGTTCCTTGTGGTTCCAACATGACGGTGCCCCTGCACATCAGCCAGCAGCAGTGCGACGCTTTCTCACAGATTGTTTTGGGAAACAAATCATCGGGTATGGTGGTGCTGTTTAATGGCCTCCGCAATCGCCGGACCTGACTCCGTTGGATTTCTTCCTCTGGGGTTACGTAAAAAATCAGGTGTATGGAACAGCGCCTACAAGTCTGTTGGATCTACGTCGTCGTGTTACAGATGCTTGCAATAGTGTGACACCTTCCATGCTGAGGAATGTGCATGCAGAGTAACATTCACGAATACAAATGTGTATCGTGGACAATGTCGAACTCTTCGAACTACTCGACATTAACTTTTTATCACTGTGGGCCAGTTTGCCTTTTTTGTTTTGTCTGACGTCATCGAACTGTATTGATATAAATACGCATTTATGCAATAAATTTTGTGTATTTGCTCATACCTATGCCTGTTCCCTTTAGAGCTAAATTAGGCGACATAACGACCAGAAGAAAGAAGACTTCCATTACTCACATGAATGGTCTTTATTGGTGTTCCAAGAACAGCATAAACTTGTTATACATTATTTCTCTACGTATTATATATCATGACTACACAATACCACACAACCACTCTATTTTCTGCTTGCTCCAACATTATATCTCTCGTTCTTATCTGTCAACACGCACACGTCACGCATTCTGATCTCAAGACTGTTGCCACAAAACATTTGTTGAGTGAGAAATATAACGTTAAGGTTGAAAACGGTAAAATATAATACTCAAAATTTACATAGAGAAAGACAACGGAAAATGTAAGCGAAATTAAGGAGTTTAACGACCGCCGTGAGGGACTTTCAAAGTTATACGCTATCGCCTGTTCCTAATTTATGCCCACTGGCTCCAGACAAGAGAGAGATCCAGTGCCGTAAGGAAAATACAACATCCATGCCACCGGGATCCGAACCCGGACGAAATTTGGAAGCCTGCGCTTAGACCACTGTGCCACCGGAAAGGCAGTTTAATTTTTTACCTTAAGCCACTGTTACAAGCATTGCCTAAAACATCCTTAAAACTATTGAAATGTTTGAAATCATACTTGCAAGATCATTTTAAAATATATTATCGAAAACAGTTGATATTCTTCATTGGGAGGGTTTGATGAGCGCCATAAGGAGATCTAAGGGCTATCAGCTATCGCCCGTCCCAAAGTTATGGATATATCCTCCTTTCTACCTCGCTTCCGTCTGACTTTCCTATCGGGCACTCTAGCCCGAATCTCCTAGCTTCCTACTTCTAAAGCTTGTCTAAGACCTGGGGTCAGACACTCCAATCCTAAAATCCTCTATACATGATCTGCAATCTGAAGTTATGGATATAAGCTGTCGTCCGTCCCTTAGCTATGGATATGTCACCCTGTTTACCTCACTTCCGTGAGACTTTCCTATCGCGCCTTCTAGCCCCAAACTGTTTTTTATTGGAGGTTTAACGACCACCGTGAGCAACTCAATGGGCTATAAGCAGTCGCCAGACCCTAATGTAGGGCCACTGGTTCCAGGGAAGGGAGGGAGCCAGTGCCGTAAGACAAAAACAACATCCATACCTCACCGGGATTCGAACCTGGACCCTTCACGGACGAATGGTCATAAGCCAGCGCTTAGACCACTGCGCCACCGGGGCGGCCCCAAATCTCCTAGCTTCCTACTTCTAAAGGTTGTCTAATACCTGGGGTCAGACACTCAATCCCTAAAATCCTCTACATATGGTCTACAATCTGAAGTTATGGATATAAACTGCCGCCAGTCCCTAAGTTATGGATATGTCCCCCTTTCTACCTCACTTCCGTGTGACTTTCCTATTGGGCACTTTAGCCCAAATCTGCTAGCTTCCTACTTCCAAAGGTTTTCTAAGACCTAGCGTCAGACACTCCCTACCTAAAATCCTCTACATATGATCTACAATCTGAAGTTATGGCTACAAGCTGTCATCGGTCTCTGGCAGCGGATGGCCCTGTGTTAGTGAAGCCGGCTTCCAATCACGTGGTTGCGAGTTCGGCCTCAGACCGAGTGCGCAACCACTAAATATTAGCCGTGCCTTGGAGACCACGCTAATGGAGGTTCCGGGTTATTGGACTGCACGTTACAATAAGGTCATCTATTCTACTGACTTTCTACCTCGCTTCCGTGTGACTTTCCTGTTAGGCGGTCTAGCATAACAGGAAAGTTACTCCTAGCTTCCTGCTTCTAAATACTGTTTAAGATCTAAAGACAGAGACTCCCTCCACAAAATCCTCTATATAAATCTGTCGCCCGTCTCAAATCAGAACACAGAGCCATACGACAAAGACATGCATCACCCGGGACTTGAAGCCGCGCCTATTTGGACCAATGATCAGTATTTAGACCAGAAGTGTGGAACTTTTTTATGTTGGATAGCCGCATTAAGTTCGCAGCAATCTAACAAGGCCGCATTCAAGAAACTTCAATTAGATATACGTACTTCGAAATGTACATTATTTTGTAAAAATCTTACTGTGTGCTAACTAACTTTAAAAATTGAAAAAAAAGTTAATTCTAAAGTTAACTAACCTTTTAATTACTTTATTGTGACTGCTTTTTGTTGGAAAGCATCTAAGTATTTAGTTGCAACTGCAGGTTCGCACTTTTAACTGATCAATCCTCTAGACGGGTTTGCGCTATTTGTGACCTTAAGGGCGTCTTGATTTGTGTTAGGTAGGAGAATGTACATAGATTCGTAGCAATAAGTGGTTGAAAATCAAGAAAGCATTTTTCGTGCTTTTTTCAACTGGATCTTTCTTAGCGTCAAATAAATACTTTAAAATATCATCTTCTGGGAGCTCAGTCAATCCCATCAGTAGTTCTTTCGTAGCCATAGGACGAAATCATGAGCAAAGCATGTGTCAAAATAGCCCTTATGACTTACTAGTGTTTTAATTGTTGCCATTTGTCGGGGAGCATTGTTTCGTTGAATCTTTTTTTACTCTTTGGTATTTTAATTACAGTCCTTTTAAGATTAAAACAAAAATAATAAAAGACGAACAAAAACATATTAATAAAAATAAAAGGATTTGTTCTGCAAAATTTGTATTCACTTAAAAGGCAGCAGGTTTCCTGCCACTGATTTAGACCATTGTACCACCCGTTGAGGGTTCTAAAATAAAGTGGTTCAGATTCAGTCACACAAATCTAAAACATGTATACCATATTTTGTTTTCAATATCCGATAATTAAATTTGTAAATCAATACAATATCTCATTTTTGCCTCCCCACTTAACTTCAGTAACGAATAAAGATCATTTAAAATTCGAAATATTTCGTTATGCATGTGCAGGTGCTGGAGTCTTTTTTCTATTTTGGATGTCATTATATCCAAAATATTAAGACGAAAATTTATTTTTCTAAGCCTTTCCGGCAAATTAAATTCAACACTGTCATTTATATTTTCTTTCACAAAATTCTTTCATTGTGTAATTACCCACAGCTGGAAATATTGTTTCGCAATCTGTTTTTTCTGCAATTTCTTTAGCTTCAGCAAACGTGGTATTAAAAAGAGTATACATTCTTTTGAATAATTATGTACTTGTATCAACACTCCAATTATGGTCGTTAATAAAAATCTGTTTTTGTATTAAAAGGAACAACAATAAAATCGCAATTCAAGTTACAAAAAGGTTTTCATATTGCTGTTTGCTTAATTCCACGAATAAAGCTTCTGACTTTTTTTTACTTCCTTCGCTCTTTCTTTAACAGAGTTGATTATTGAGACTTGTTCCCCGGTATCGACTGCTTCAGTTATCGTTTGACATCCACATCTACATTTTGTTGCGCAAAATTATAATTGGTAAAATTTTCCAATTCTAATTTTGCGAATTTTAAACCCACGATACACTCATTACCGCTTCCTACACTATGCTCGTAATATAACTGAAGAAAAGCTCAACGGAGAACATACAGTTCCCTATGCCTTTGTCCGTGTTCATTTTCTCCACGTTCACTTTGTCGACCGTTCACTATGTCGGCTGTTCATTTAGCCCACTTTTCATTTCGTCTACCGTTCACTTTGCCCGCTGTTCATTTAATCCATTGTTCAATTCGTCCACCGTTCACTTTCTCTGCTGTTCATTTAGTACACTGTTCATTTCGTCCACGGTTCACTTTGCCCACCGTTCACATTGTCCGCTGTTTATTTACTCCACTGTTTATTTACTCCACTGTTCATTTCGTCCACCGTTCACTTTGTCCGCTGTTCATTTAGTCCACCATTCATTTTGTCCAAGGTTCACTTTTTCCACCGTTCAGTTTGTCTTCTGTTCATTTAGCCCTCTGTTCATTTAGTCTACTGTTCATTTAGTCCACCGTTCACTTTGTCAGCTGTTCATTTAGTCGACGTTTCACTTTGTCCACCGTTCGCTTTGGTATCTGTTCATTCAGTCTACTTTTCATTTCGTCCATGGTTCACTTTGTCCACCGTTCACTTTGCCCGCTGTTCATTTCGTCCACCGTTCACTTTGTCCGCTGTTCATTTAGTCCACTGTTCATTTCGTCCACGGTTCACTTTGTCCATCGTTCACATTGCCGCTGTTCATTTACTCCACTGTTCATTTCGTCCACCGTTCATTTCGTCCACCGTTCATTTCGTCCACCGTTCATTTCGTCCACCGTTCATTTTGTCCACCCTTCACTTTGTCCGCTGTTCATTTTGTCCACGGTTCATTTTGTCCACGGTTTACTTTTTACACCGTTCAGTTTGTCCTCTGTTCATTTAGTCCACTGTTCATTTTGTCCACTGTTCATTTTGTCCACTGTTCATTTTGTCCACCGTTCATTTTGTCCACCGTTCACTTTGTCTGCTGTTCATTTCGTCCACGGTTCACTTTGTCTACCGTTCACTTTGTCCGCTGTTCATTTAGTCCACTGTTTATTTCGTCCATCGTTCACTTTGTCCGGTGTTCATTTAGTCCCCTGCTCATTTCGTCCACGGTTCAGTTTGTCCAACGTTCACATTGTCCGCTGTTTATTTAGTCCACTGTTCACTTTGTCCACCGTTCACTTTCTCCGCTCTTCATTTAATCCACTGTTCATTTCGTCCACCGTTCACTTTGTCCACTGTTCACTTTGTCCACCGTTCACTTTGTCCGCTATTTACTTTGTCTACATTCATTTCGTTCTCAGAATTAGGACATAACATCGTGGAAATTTTCTCATTTAATGGAATTTTTCTTACTAGGCAGAAAAAAAAGGTTACAACACATTGCTTAGATGCGATTTTTTTCTTCAGTTTTTCGATTAAAATATAACAATTTTAAATGCCATTTAAAGCAAAACGAGAAACTGGACTTTGAAGAGCTTTTTATCGCTCTTGTGTGGTACGATGTTAGTCACTATGACATAAATCAAAGTTTATTCCAATGGATATAAAATGGGTTGTATTGAAGAGAGACATTTCTCTGACACCGCAAATTCACAGTAAATATCAATCTAAACTTTTTTTCACCATTATGTTTTTATAATTTTTTTTCTCACGTTAAATAGTTACGACACAAATAGAAAGCATGATAGTTCATTCGTATAAAAATTAGTAATACGAAAGTTATAAACAATTAATAACACTGGTCTACACGGGTTTTATAGCATGAACAAATGTAACTGTTTTTAACTAATTTTTGTGAGCTGATTTCAGATCTGACCTTAAAAAAAGGCCACCACGTCACGTTTCTTTTGTTACGGGGCATTAAATGAGCACCATTGTTCCTCATTAGCGCTTGTAAGCATGTAAAAGGACACTAGATCTTTTTATTGTCATATTTCGCCACCGGACATGTTATGGGTGGCAACACTGATTTTTTCACAGGTAGATAATATGTAACCGCAACCAAACCGCGATTGCTGTTTTTTACATTTGAAGTAGAAACTACATGTTTATGGGCAAAAGTTGGCGAAATGGAGAAAACGGATCGTCCCGGATGTATTAATGTTCCGGATAAGTTTTGCTATGTGTGCGGACATTATGTTATGAAATCGCAGAGTCGTCCTTTGACAAAGACTGTGAGGAAAGCCTACTATTTGTATTTTGGATGTCATGTTGGAGATCAAAATAAATCATGGGCTCCACATGTCTGCTGTATTTCCTGCTTTGTTGGCCTGAGTGAATGGTTGAAAGGTAAGCTGGAATTATTGCCTTTCGCAGTTCCGATGATTTGGCGTGAGCAAACTGATCACGTGGAAGTTGTTATCTTTGTTTAACCAAAGAGTGTGGCTTTTCAAAGAAAAATAAAAGTAAAATACAGTATTCAAATTAGCCATCAGCTTTAAGGCCTGTTCCGCATGTGGATGATCTTCCTATACCAAAACCTCCATTGAACTGTGAAGGGATAGAATCAAAATTATCCAATGAAGATAAGGACGTACATGAAGATCCGGATCCTACATACACTCCTAAACATTTAGAAGAGTCCCACATGATTGAGCAAAATGAACTGAATGATCTCGTTCGAGACCTGCATCTTTCCAAACAACAAGCTGAACTTTAAGGTTCCCGAATGCAAAAAACCTGCTAGCGAACAGTACACGTGTGTCTGTGTTCAGAAATAGAAATTTGGGTCTATGTTCTCTCTATGAAATGCGGAATGGTATGTGTTTTTGTTCAGTTATTACGGGGCTAATGACAGAATTAGAAATATCTCACGATCCTACGGAATGGAGTCTATTTATAGACTCATCCAATGTTATATATATTAAGAGAATACAACGTGGTTTGTCACAAATATTTATTTTCTCAAGTCGACCATGGTTTCGCTGGGTATTGACCTAGCTTCATCAGGACGAATGGCACGTAAATATTCAAATTGCATATGATACCATAAATGGTGTTTACAGTCACGGGTTTTGGTTAGTTTCTTCCACGCGTTTGATAGAAATGGGGTGGATGCCATGTCATTAACAAGTTGCGAAGACTTCTGATATATATGGAAAGCTTCCAAAATATCAAGTTTGGTGATTGACTGACTTGTCAATTAGCTTTGCTTCTTCAAAGAGAAATGTATGGTTCTTTTCGTAACAGTGTTTAGCCATCGATGACTTCTTTAGGTCACAGTTCTGAATGTAGGTCTTGTGCTCCTTCAATCGAAAACGCAAGGCTCTACGGGTCTGTTCTATATACGAAGCGCAATATTCACATGAAAAGTCCTTGATCCTAAAAAGTTCATTTTATTTAGGGGTTTAAAAATCACTGTAAAATTAAAGTTTTTGAGAAGTTTTGAAATTTTGAAAGCAATGTCACGGGAAAATGGTATCAAGGCAAAATTCTCTCGCAATGCGCGCATCACAGGAGTTAACGTGAAGATATGCTTCGGTTTCCGGAATTTCGTTAGAGCCTTGTCTATAATGGAAAGGTTGTATCCTCGCTGTACAACACGTTTCAGGAAATAAAGTTATTTTTCTAAACTGTCTAGTCATTTATTGATAGAAAGAACAAAGATCAATGAATGATATAATTCCCGTTTTGTTCGATAACCTTTTGCCATCTTTCAGTGAGTTGCAGAATGCCTCGTTAATAGAAGAACCTGTCTTTCGTGGCGAAAAACTGTACAAGGTGCTGATTTTCAGACTCATCTGAATTGAACGTTATACCACGCAAGAACTGTTGAAGAGAGCGAAACAAGTGGAAGTCTGACGGCGCAAGGTCAGGAGAGTATGCTGGGTGTGGCAACACACCCACCCAAGCTGCAATAATTTTTGGCGGGTGATCAAACTTGTGTGTGGTTTCGCGCTATCGTGATGGAACACAACACTTTTACGATCAACGAGCTCTGGACGTTTCTTGATGATGGATTCGTTCAAACTGTCCAATTGCCAACAGTACACATTCGAATTGATTGTTTGGATCCGTGGTAGGAGCTCGAAAAACACGACACCTTCAAAATCCCACCACACTGAGACCAGAACCTTCCACTGATGAATGTCTGCTTTGGATGTCGTTTGAGGCAAAGCAGCACGTCGGGACCAAGACCGTTTACGCAGCACATTGTTGTACACAATCCACTTTTCGTCACCAGTTATCAGTCGCTTCAAAAAAGGATCATTTTCCTCACATTTAATGAGCATATCGCAGATGTTGATACGCGCAGTCAATTGAGCTTCTTTGAGTTCATGAGGAACCCCCATATCGAGTTTGTTTACGTATCCCAGCTTCTTCAGGTGGTTGTGAACACTTGAATGATGGATGTGCAATGTGTCTGTAATCTCTCGTGTCGTGTAACGTGGGTTTGACTCGATCAATGCCTTGATTTGGTCGTCATCAACCTCGGTTTGCCTCCCGGAAGGAGGAGCATCGTTGAGGTCAAAATCACCAGCACGGAATTTTGCGAACCACCGCTGGCACTGACGTTCTTGTAGAGCATTATCACCGTACACTTTGCGCAACTTTTCATAAGTTTGACGCGCGTTTTTCCCTTTACGAAAGTAAAAGAGTAAAATATGGCGAAAATGCACAGTTTGGTCTTCCATCTTCAACTTGATGTCAAATCTCCGCAAATCAACCATATCGCTCACTATTCCTTTTAGACTGCAGCTAGAACTGGCACCTGTCGAATGCCATAGCGATAACAGAGCTGCGCATGCCTCTAGTACTTCCAAAACCGCCCAACCGCCATCGGGTGCCAAAATACGTCATGCCTTTTCCGACAACCCTATAGGATCAAAGGACTATGTTGAAAACAAGAACTCGTGGGGAGTTCATCAAATTCCAAGTGAATTTGGCGCTTCGTATATAGGACATTACCGTAGAGCCTTGCGTTTTCGATTGAAATAGCACAAGACCTTCATTCGGAACTGTGACCTAAAGAAGTCATTGGTGGCCAAACATTGATACCAAAAGGACCATAAATTTCTCTTTGAAGAAACGAAACTAATTGATGAGCCAGATTCAACCACCAAACTTGATATTTTGGAAGTTTTCCATATACACTGACGGAAAAAAATCCCAACACCAAGAAGGGGTTGTGTTAGATAAACGACAGTTGGTAGGCGGTGAGAGTACATCTGTAAGATGACGTCTATGCAAATTTCGCGCTCGGCGCATATGTGTGGCGCTAGTAGCGTCCTCGGAACATGCAAAGCAGGTTTGCTGTAAATAAGCACTGTGACGTTCGTGAGCGTTAGGTATCGCTGAGATTCGACGTAGGGTGTTGTTGTTAGTCAAGAATGCCTTTAAGAAGACGAAGAAGCCATTATCAACAGCTCACGGAGTTTGAACGAGGTCGTGTAATAGGGCTACGAGAAGGTGGATTTTCTTTCCGCAATATTGCAGAACGACTTGGCAGGAATGTAGCCACTGTGCATGATTGTTGGCAGCGGTGGTCAAGGGAAGGTACTGCCTCAAGAAGACTGGGTTCCAGCCGGCCACGTTGCACTACTGAGAGGGAAGACCGCCGTGACGGCGTATGGCCGTGGCTCATCGTACCGCGTCTGCGGTACAATTCAAGCTGCAGTTGCCACCTTAATGACAACGCGAACTGTTACAAATCGGTTACTTGAAGGACAGCTCCGAGCCAGACGCCATGTAGCGTGCATTCCACTTACTCCAAACCACTGCCGTTTGCGACGTCAGTGGTGTCAATCTAGAGCTCATTGGAGGACGGAGTGGAGATCTGTTGTGTTTTCTGATGAAAGCCGGTTCTGCCTGGGTGCCAGTGATAGCTGTGTGTTGGTTAGAAGGAGGCCAGGTGAGCGCCTGCAACCAACTTGTATGCGGCCGAGACACACTGGACCTACACCTAGAGTTATGGTCTGGGGAGCAATTTCCTATGACAGCAGGAGCACTCTCGTGGTTATACCACGCACCCTGACAGCACAGTTGTACGTCGGTCTGGTGATTCAACCTGTTGTGCTGCCGATCATGAACAGCATTCCAGGGGTGTTTTCAAACAGGATAACGCTAGCCCGCATACCGCTGTTGTGACCCAACATGCTCTACAGAGTGTCGACATGTTGCCGTGGCCTGCTAGATCACCAGATCTGTCACCAATCGAGCACGTATAGGACATCATTGGACGACACCTCCAGCGTCACCCCCAACCAGCATTAACCGTCCCTGTATTGACCGACCAACTGCAACAGGCATGGAACTCCATCCCACAAACTGACATCCAGCATCTGTACGACACAATGCATGAACGTTTGCGTGCTTGCATTCAACATTCTGGCGGTTACACCGGTTATTAATGTACCAGCATTTCACATTTAAAATGGCTCTTCTCGCGCTCACAATAAGCTGTGATCTTGAAACCTTAATCGATTAAATATGTTACCTATACGAATGTATTGCCGCCATTTCATTCCTCTACAACTATTTTTTCGTGGTGTTGGGATTTTTTCCCCGTCAGTGTATGTTACCTATACAAATGCATTGCCACCATTGCATTCCTCTACAACTAATTTTTCGTGGTGTTGGGATTTTTTTTCCGTCAGTGTATATATAATCGTCACAAGACTGTAGACTTTGAGATCATCCAAGTTTAGTTTAAAAGCTGTCCTTTTCTCCAACGGAAACCAGAAGTCTTCTTTTCCAGTAACACATGGTGTGAGAATAAAGGAGACGTAGGAAAGCATGGACAAAATTCGCACTGCAATACATGACCAGTTTAGCTGGTCAATATGAGGCGATCTGAAAGTGATATCACTTTTGCTCGGGCTTCAAAGTGGCATCACCAAATTTTGTTGTTTTCTTTGTATGTGGGATAGTAGGACCGCAGCAGAAGACTACGAACTGACAGACTGGCCTAAATGAGATGTTTTCATTCCCAGAGGAGAGTAACGTTCGTCAAAAGCTCTTACTAAATCCCTCTGATGCGCTGATTCCAACACTTCATATCAAACCGAGGTTGATGAAAAACTTTGTAAAGGCCATGGATAAATCTGGCCCAGGCTGCTTGCACTTAAAGCAAACATTTCCGCAGTTAAGTGATGCAAAACTCAAAGAAGGCATCTTCGTTGGTCCTCAGATATGGAAACTACTGCGTGATTCTGTTTTTACCGAAAAGCTAAACAGCACTTAGCTTGCCGCATGGAAGTCTTTCACATCTGTGGTTAAGGGATTTTTTTGGGTAACCACAAAGAGGGCAACTACAAACAGCTTATTCACAACCGTCTCAAGAACTATAAAAACCTCGAGTACCGGATGTCCTCAAATATACATTTCCTCAAAAACATTTCCCATACCGAGCCCTTTTCTCTTTTATCCGTTTAAGCGATGCCACGGGACCATTGAGCGCACAATTCGACATTTTGCATGTGCAACAACTTTCTCCTGAACGTCCCCAGTTATGCAAATTGCCACAAGCCGTTGCGTCTGATTTTGTGGTTGTAACTTTTAGAAATAGTGTTCGTCTATAGGTTTTGGACACCAATGTACTTTTACGAAAACGATAATTAAAATTTTTATGTCAATCCCGAGTTTTAAAAAACGCACATGCACTAAAACTTCTATAGAGCTGTTTTTCAAATTATGCTGATTTTTTTCGGATGAAAAATATACGTATAATTCAAATTGGAAATACATTTTTTTTTATTAAAATACGTTTATTTGGAGCTGCCAGATTTTCCTTGGCCCAGAGCGTTCTATAATTTAAACCCTCATCTGGGAGAATCTGTAATGTGGTGTCCATTGCCTGATGAGTGGTTACAAAAGTTTTCGCGTTGTAGGGTTACACTGTAACCGATGGCAATCGTAGCTAGATTGCAAGTGGCTCATCAGGAGTTAGTACAGCCAGATTGGAAGAAATGGTGCAGAAGGATAGCCACCATTAGCGATTTTCTCTTCTGTTTACAGTTGAACGCTTACCCAAAAGAACAGCGCATCACATCAGTTGAAGAAGTTAAAACTGCTGTGCTCGGGGAACAGGGACAACAATTTTATGAGCAAAAAATAAACAAGATCTTATCGCGTACCTACAAGTGCCTGAATGGTTTTGGTGGCTATGTTGAAAAACAGTTCATGAACGAATTTTTAGGTTGCATATCCTATTGCAAGTATTAATTCTAATGTTTATTTTAAATCAGTTTATTTGATTTGTGTCTTAACATTAACTTTAAGCTTCAACTACAGTATTAACTCAGCTGCAAATCACATAAAGCTTCGACTTCGCTGTATGGCTTAAGTAGCTCTTTAACTTATTCAATTGGCTTCACTCTGGAACCCGGACAGCCTCAAAGATTGTTGAAGCTGAAAGACTTATTTGAACATGACATGCACTTTCTGACTGACGTCAAGAGTACGAAATGAATCAGCTAGACTTACATGTAACCCACTTGATTTTCTGTTGTGGCACGTCATCCAAGTTGGACGCACTTAGCCAAAAAACACTTGTTAATTGTACATGACTTTCAGTTTCAGAATAACGTCCAAGGGTACGAAATGAATTAACTTGACTTACATATAATCCACTCTGTTTGCTCTTATGGGAAGTCATCCAACACATTTGGTAAAAAGCACTTGTTAATTATTCATGACATGCACTTTCAGACAGACGTTCAAGGATATGAAATGAATCAAGTTGACTCACATGTAACCCACTTGATTTGCTGTTGCAGCACGTCATCCAAGCTGAGCACACTTAGCCGGAAAACACTAGTTAATTATACATGACATGCAGTTTCAAACTAACGTTCAAGGATACGAAATGAATTAACTTGACTTGCATATAATCCATTCTGTTTGCTGTTATGGCACGTCACCCAACACAGTTTGCGATAAAACACTTGATAATTATTCATCACATGCACTTTCAGACTAGCGTTCAAGGATACGAAATGAATCAACTTGACTTATATATTATCCACTTTATTTGTTGTTATGAAACGTCATCCAATTTGAAAACTCCTAACCAGAAAACACTTGTTGGCTTCGAATGAAATCGCAACGATACTTTGCTCAATCCAACATCGAGATCTCTCTCTGCTTTTAATAATCACGAGCTTATAAACTTTTGCTCGTTACGTAAACATGAATCATTCTCGAATAATTTGACAAACATTACTAAAGAATCGTCTAAAAAGCAAAGATCTCAGCACATTGCACACTGAGCTCTAATCTCAACAATTTGTTTTCTACGTTGTTTGTGTGCGCCGTTCGACCGATTGTCAGGTATTGACAACTTAAAATCCATCGAGAGAAACTCTGCGATGTTAATTTAGAAGCGTTTTAACGAAAAGAAACCGAATGTGCATAAAAACACAGGAACTCAAAATGAAGGTTAAATAAAATGTATACGTTTCAAATGGTACGAGGTATTATTTTATGTTTCAGTATTTAACGACCTCAGAGCATCTAAGGCTATAGGGTGTTAGCCGTTCCTAATTTAGGGTCGCTGACTCCAGGGAAGGGATTAAATGAGTGCCATAAAGCAAACACAGCTTCCTAACCACATTCGACACTGAAGTCTCCGCCTAACTCGGAATATTTCCCAGAAGTCCGCGTCTCGGTAAACAAGGGGACCACCGCAGCCATCATTAGAAGTAGAAAACGTACGAAAATATTTTTCAAAAGGACAGCTATCCGATGTAAAAATACTTATTATTAGGAATTTTAAACTGCGCCTTTTGAAAAGTTTCTCATAGTGGAAGCTATTAAGTAGATGTCTAGAGAATTTTTCAAATCGGTCTTTTAGAAGAAGCGATGGCGAGAGAGAAATGATATACACTAAATTAACTTTGCATTAGGAACACCTTCGTAATAGCGCATAGCTCCACCTTTCTGTGCAGCCACGGCTCCGTACGTGTAGGAACGGATTCTACAGTGTCGAATATCCTTCATACGTAACTTGATCCATGTACGCTGTAGCAGCTTTGTAAATTCACGCATATTCCGTGTAGGAGGATTAGCCGTTCTCCCACCTCCGCTGTAGTATGTCCACACATATTCAATTGGGTTACGGTCAGGGAAGTGTGGGGGCCAAGGCAATGCGGCGAATTCATTGTCGTGTTCCTCCAACCACTCAGAATTTATACGAGCCCGATGAGACGGTGCGTTTTGTTATTGAAAGTTTGCACTGTGGTCTGGGTAAACCCCCTGGACATGTAAATTGAGATGGTCGGCTAACAGGTTTCTGTAGGGTCCACCATTCAGTGTTTGTAGTGTGATAACCAACGGAGCTACGGCTTGCCAGGAAAAAGCTTCCCACACTAGAACCCCACATCCACCGGTATGTAGAACCCCAAATGTGCAACCAGGGGATACGGACCATGCTCTTTAGGTCATTTACAAACCCGGCCATCAGCATGGTGCAGCAGAAAACTGGACTCATCACTCCAGATGACCTTCTCCCATCTGTCGAGGGTCCATTGCCGACGTTCTTTGGTTCATGCGTGGTGTTATTTGCAATGTTTGGGCGTCATCACGGGTGCCTTCGTTTGTTTCCGGTTGTGGAACCTCAGGTAGAGAAAGGTACAGTGCATGGTGAATGTGGAAATAGGTCGAACTGCACCGTGTTGTACTGGTGGGTGACTGTTGCTCGTAGTTGTTGAGATACCAGTCATGGCACAAGACGCTGAACTCAAAGTTCAACCGCGCGTGTCTGACCAATGTTAGCCCTTCTGCTGGATGTCTGTGCATGCTTAATCCAGTCTTGGTACACCTTTGATACAGTAGTACGGGAGCAGCCAACAATTACTCCTCTTTTCTAAATACTGGCACCTGCCCTCCAGATCAGAGCTATCTGGTCGCGGTAAATTGGCTTAAGTCGTCATATTTCCTCATTACTGGCAAACGTTTACTGATTACCTACAGTGGATGGATGTACACAATTTATAGTAGCCGCACGTGACGTTGATATTACGTGGTACTTCGTTATCGCTGCGAATATATAAAGCGTTGGTGTTCCTAATGCAAAGCTAAATCAGTGTATATTTACGCTGTCGATATTGAAACTCACGACGGGCTAATAGTTGTTCGCAGATACCGTGGTGCACGACATCTGGAAGGATGCATTGTACAGTGCCATACCGGTACCACGGCTAGCGTGATAGGCCTGCGGCGCTAACGGGTTTCATTCACGCACTCGCCTACTATGCATCACCGGCACTTTGGACAGCCAACGCTATATCACGGAAATGTTGGAAGCTGAACTTCTACCCTTCCTTCAGACGATGCCGTAAGCCGTTTCCCAACAAGACAATGGCCGACCCCATGTTGATCATGATGTCCAAGACGTACTCTACGGATCAAGTCGCTCGTCTTCCCTGGCCTGCTGGCTCTTCAGATTTGTCACCTACAAAGAACGTCTGGACAGTGTCGGACGTTCTCTATTGGCAGAGAGCAAAAGTGAATTGCCGAGTATGTTGTCCCGGATGTACGAAGTTTGGATGAAATTCAAACTGAGTATAAATAAGGGGAAAATCCAGGTTATGGATTTTGAGAGCGGAACTGGTATCTCTGAATGTAATCTAAGTGTAAATGGAACAGTGATTGACCAGGTGAGTGAGTTTGTGTATTAGAAAGCATGCTTGACAAACAGAACATATTGAATGGTGAAATTAGTAGACGAGTGAATTCTTGATTGAAAGTCATCGCTGCTTTGGGAGATTTTCACAGAAATGATGGGTTCTCAAGAGAGGGTCCCGCATGGCTGTGTATGAGAGCGTAATTGTCCCTATTCTGATGTACACTGGCGTGCAAAGATTAAGGACGAGACGGTTTTTCGAATGCAACGTCATGCAGAAGTGCTCCACACCGACTCAAATCATACCATAAGATCCCCAAGATGTAAGAATACGGGACCAGTGAGCAAAACCGGATACAAAGGCACTTTATTGAAAAGGGCTTCTTTACGGATGGTATTCATCGAAAGAACACTCCCGGATGCCTGTTGAAACTCCTCGCGGATGTGGCCCATCGATTTGATGCGTTTCTTCCGAATTTCTCTGGCCAGCACCCGTCGGTCTCTAACTCCCAGTTTTGTGGGTCTGCCGGGTCGGGGCACATTCCGACAGTCACCTCTCATCTTCCACTTGCCAATCACGTAGGCCACTGTCGATTTTGGGTACTTCAACTCGCTGGATATGTCGCGTATGGATCGGCCATTTCTGTGATACCCGACGATTACACCTTTCTCGAAATCAGAGAGCTCCGAACTGCGCGGCATCTTGCATGCGACTGGTTGCGTTGTTGTTTCCCACACGATATTTAACGGCGGCGGCCGTGACCTGTATCAGGACTGCAGATATCGTCGATTGCAGGGGTGTCCGATTACTTGTTGGTAGATAGTGTAATTGTCCATCCTTGATGTAGTATTTGCTCTAGTGATCCTGCATTTGTGCTCATGAATTCCTTCAATGTTTCACTTTGTAAGTGCACATGCTTTCAACTGATTGTTTGTACTCTTCATGTCTACTCCATTAAAGTCAACGCTGTCTTTGTCCAGTGCTCATGTTTTTCTGTCTTGGTTTAGTGTACACTCCTAGATACAATAAAGTGATTTTGAAATTGTATTTCTTTTTGGCCCTAACCTCTGATTCTCAGAGAATAGCTTAGTTATATGTATGAGAACGTCTGGGGTGTCAGGGGAACGACTGCCTCGCATGGCATCGTCGCCTGTCACAGCCAACGAATTGTGGATGCGTGCAGAAGCAGAATGGAATGCCATACTGTAGACGACCATCCAAACTCTGTTTCATTCGACATAACTGGGTGTTGGGTCGGTTATCACCGTCCATGGTGGATTTGCGTATTCCTAATTTTTTGGCCTTCCTCATCACGAACCGGTATGCATTTGTCATCGTTTGCAGCTTCTACCATAACTAATCACTCCCATAAATTTCCTTGTGATTGCTTGTTTCTTTCTTGGTGTTGCAATTTAAATTAACAGCAGTGTATATTAAGCTGAGATGTTCTGTCGCGTTATCATTAAGCGGATATGCCGCGTGGACGTCAACTTTCCGAGTTCCAGTGTGTGCTGGTCATAGGATGTCATTTGAGTAACGTTTTCATACGGAGCATTGCAGCTAAACTAAACATACCAAAATCGACTGTAAGTGATGTCGTGAAGAGATGGAAGCAGGACGATGCATCTACAGCAAGAAACGTTCAGGAAGGCCACACAAGCTGACGGAACATGACAGAAGATCCATGGTGAATAATATTAAGAAATCCCGTTCTTTCTCTGACGCTTCCATTGCTGCTGAAGTAGGAAATCATTGTAATGGCTCAGTTAGTACAATAATTATCCGCAGAGAGTTGCACAGTGTGGGTTATTATAGTTGAGCAGCGGCTCAAACACACACACTACATCTCACCAGCGTGAATGCGAAGCGTCGTCCGGGTTGTTGTGTCTCCTGTCGTTCTGGACTGCCGGTGGGGGGGGGATGAAAAGCTGTTCTTTGGAGTGATAACTCACGCTTTTCACTCTTCCAATCTGTGAATCTGTGGGCTTGTTTGGATTGGCGACAGCTCGGCAAACGATTTCCATCGACCTGTTTTCCTCCAACTGTTAAGTTCGGCGGAGGCTCCATCAGGACAGGAGTTGTTTTTCGTGCATGGGACTCGGCCCGTTGGTTATTACACCACAAACCACGAACTCTGAAGTATACCTCGACTTTCTGGATAATTCTGCTCTACCAACAATGTGGCAGTATCATGGAGATGACCGTTGTCCTTTCTAACAAGAGCTAGCTTTCTGTTGCACTGCATGGCGTGTGCGGGACTGGTTTCTTTAAAATGAGTTGGAATCGTAAGACTGGCCTGCTCAGAATCCTGGTCTTAATCCCGTAGAACACCTCTGCGAGGTACTGGCTCGACGGATACGAAATCGACCACAACGACCGTCGTCCTCGCTGTCCACTCTGGAAGCAGCTTTGCAGGACGAATGTCGAGCCATACCTGCGGAGACCTACCGGAAATTCGTTGATAGTATGGCTCGACGTGTTGCCGCTGTCATAAGGTGCGTCGCATAAATATAGAAACAGTCGACTTTGCTCCGTGAACGTAATGCGAATATAGGTAGGAAGCTGAAGTAGTACCTAATTAGACATAACCCTACAACAAACGTTTCGATCAGTCGAGATGACCGGATTGTGTGAAAAGAACACCACAAAGGGAAATAGGGTAATTTTAGGTGTCTCATAAATATAAAGACAACTATGTAAAGTAGCCACATGCAAATGAGATGTACAAATTAGCACGTTGCACGCACGTGCATGAGCCGTAATTCGGTCCAGCCTACAAAAGACAGCTGACTTTCCGTCAGACATTCATTTGCCGAAATGCCATGCAACAGTCAACTTTCTGGTGAGGAGGTGCAGAAGATTTCGAGACTGAGAGCAAATGGATTGCCTGTAGCGAAAATTTGTAAAGCCATGGGGATGAGTAGGGCAGTCATTTATAAGACTTTATCTAAACGCGGTGCGTTAACTGCCAGAAAACGGCCTGGAAGGCCTCGAATAACAACCAAACGAGATGATCGTGACATCATGCGATTAGTTTCATCCCAAAGGTTATCACTACGTCAAGTTTCTCGGACTGTTTGTGTCACCGTCTCAAAGGACATAGTTCATTGACGAATGAAGGAAAGTCGCAAAATTGTGCTCCGTAAAATGCGCCGTCTGCCACACCTCACGCGGCGCCACAAGGAAGCTAGATTGCTATGGGCAAGCAACCACATGCAGTGGACGGACGAGCGGATCACAACTATTTTATCCGATGAAAAAAAGTTCAACCTGGACGGCCCTGATGGTTGGAACTGTTATTGGCATGATTTACGACGCGAACCACGCACCTTCTTCAGCAGACAGAAAGGAGGGGGATCTATGATGTTTTGTGGAACTTTTGTGGTCAATGGGATAACGGATATCGCTTTTCTGCAAGGCAGGCAAAACTCCGAAACGTATCAGTACATATTCAGCAGCCACATTCTACCGTTTGCCGAAACTCTAGCTGGTGTTGATTATCTGTTCTAGCAAGACAATGCCTCTATCCATCGGTCTGCATCAACGAAAAGCTGGTTTGACACTCATCATGTGACTGTAATGGATTGGCCAGCACTCAGTCCAGATCTGAACAATATCGAGAACCTCTGGGGTATCGTCGCTCGTGATGTACATGCAAATGGATCGCAGTTCTCAAGTGTGGTGGCATTGAAAGAGCAGATTGAACGAAGCTGGTACGCACTCCGTCCAGAACACTTACATCAGTTGGTGGACAGCATGCCCAATCTGGTTTTCAGCGTTATTCAGAACAACGGCTCCACTATTTGTACCGGAGGTGCTCATAACTAGTAAGTCTTTATATTTTTGAGACAGCGTATATCTGATTTTTTTTGTACTTGACGTTGGAATAGATACGTTTTCGTCAAACTGTTGTGCAGCTGCGTGTCCTATGCTAATTTTGCTATAAATATGAGGTGTACATTTTAGCTCGTTGTTGTTTTTTATTCGAGAATTTGTTCTGTCTCTATATTTATGCAACGCAATATGCAAGCAAAAGGTGGACCGACTAACTACTAATTGCGATAATAAAGCCGTTCGCACAAAACCATTTTGGTGTCTGAAAACTTTTAATAATATTGTACAATATACGTATAGCTTTTTCTTTCAAGCATATTTGTAGTAATCTGTTCAGGAAACTGCTTGAAATAGCATTCCTGTAATTTTCCTATTTTTGCACTGCATTTCCTTTTAGATTGGAATTTCGGTCCACGCCACTAACATTTTTAAAGCAGAAAATTCTTTGGGAATGACAAAAGTTTAAGAATAGTACCGTTTAAACATTATGCCATATATGTATTTAGACGTAGATATTTTTTCCTCACATGTGTTTAAAGCAGATCACTTTGTCCGGTTTTTTGAGACCCGCAATTTTGATTAACTGCTTAAAAATTTCCGTTAAAAGCTCAAACAATGACTCGTTTGAGCCTTGAACGAAAATTTTTCATTCGCTTAACAAATGTCATTGTCGATTATTTGAAAATAATGAAATTTTAAGAATATTAATATTGGTTTCCTATGCCGAATATTTAGGTGTAAATAATTTAGTGATTTTTTCTCACAAGCATTTGAAGACTGCTCTGTCTACTCTAACGAGACCTACGATTTTAGTAAACTATTAGGTATACAAATTAAGTCGCGCCCTTTTTTTACGCTTTCAAACCACAGGTTGAAGAAGCGTATATATGTTCCAGCTTTTTCCGTCTGTCTGTCCGTCTATCCGTCCGCACGATAACTCTCGTAAAAATGGTTCGATTTCGAATACATTTTAGTATGTGGTACCTGCGAATGAACCCTATTGAAACTAGACGAAATGATGTCAAAGGTCAGGACATAGGAGCGGGATACATTCTATTGCCTTTATGCGTCATAACGTGAGTAAAAATAGCTCAATTTCGATGACATTTTAGTATGTGGTAAGGGATCACATGGGAATGAACCCTATTGAAAATGGAAGAAATGGAGTCAAAGATCAGGACATACGATAGGGATCCATTGCATTGCCTTTATGCATCATAACTTACGTAAAATGCTTCGATTGCGACAAAACTTTATCATGTTGTTCCGGAAGTATACTGAACCAGTTCTGCTGAATATAATCGAAATGGGGTCAAAGGTCGGGACACAGGAGCGAGATTTATTCCACAGAAGTATCCTCATAACTTGACTAAAAATGCTTCTATTGAGACGAAACTTTAGTATGTTGTTCCGGAGATATACTGAACCGGTTCTGTTGAATATCGTCGAAATGGGGTCGTAGGTTGGGACACAGGAGCGAGATTTATTCCATAGCTATTATCCTCATACCTTGACTAAAAATGCTTCTATTGTGACAAATCTTTAGTGGAGGTACGTTGTTTACTTTGTGCTCGTGATTTTTTTTCCTTCGTGTGTGCTATATCTGGAGTTCACAGCTTATAATTTTGTGTGTACGGTGTCCGTGAAGGTGTCGTCCTCATTTTAATCCACCTACCAGGTCGGTAAGAGACCTTTTTGTTTTGTATTCTTCATTTTACTGTCTTGTCCAAGTCGGCCAAGGCAAATTATCTTATCGCCATTGCAAATGGCGATTTCCGGGAGGTGCGAAGCTTCAGCCCTCACTACCGGAAGTGACTCCTCTTCCCTATCAACTCCTCGTGATCAATCCACCAATGGAGAGCCTCTTTTGACAGGCCCCTCCTCTCCTCAGCGTGATGCAGCTACCTTGCCCATGGATCTCTCTTCTTCTCCGAAGAAGAGTGGTGAATTGTTTTCTTCCTTTCCACCTCCTGGTGACGGCATGGACGTCACACCTCCACCAGCTATTTCCACGTCATCACAGCGTGCGCCAAGTGTCTCGTATGCCGCCGTCACCTCGGGTGCGTCTACTTCTTCTTCTCGTCAGTCCTCTTTTTCAAAGTGCCCATATCAGATGACGTATGGCGCGGACCAGATCTATGTGGATATTCCGACAACTTGCCCTCAGGGTCAGCTTTTTCTAGACAAGATAGGCCTGGGTGTATTTTTACGAAGCCTCCCGAAAACCAATCTGACTGCTTACAGCGCAGCCCTTCGACAGATTGTTCCAAAGGAAGATATTACTCACGTGGGTAGAAGAACAAGCTAAGTTACTGCTTACCTTTCGACTCCTGCCTTCGCCCTTCGGGTTCTGACTGAAGGAATTTCCATAGGGGATCGCAATCTCTTTGCAACGCCGCTCACACAGGCACTTACTACTGCCAGCTTCGCCCCTGTACCACGTGAAGTGTCCGATGACCTATTGCTGTCCGTCACTCAAAATTATGGACTTACTGTTGGATCGGTCATCTTATACTCCTCCTTTCCCGGAGTGCCTGAGGACCGGTATCTCCTTTGGCTTTCGCCGAAACGTACGTGTGATCTTTCCCGCGGAGGAAGCCCTGTTACGTGTTCCATCTGTACTCAACGTGCGCTGTAACACACATATTCGGCGCATTCACATCACTGTGGGCACCCTTTGCTCGGTATGTAAGAGCACTGGCCACCCTAGTGCCCTATGCCCTCATCGTGCAGCCACTGCCACTAAATCTTTAGTACAGCCCAATCAGTGCTCAAATGACCCATCGGCATCTTCATCTAGCGCCTCTCACCAGCGACAGCCGACTTATAATGAAAGTATCGATTAAGCCGTTGGTCAACGCGTAGCTTCGTCGCAACCTTCGAATTCCAGCTCAGCATACACACTTCAAACGTGTCCTCAGCGGGAGACGTCTTTGACCGGGGACCCTATGACGTCTCCTCTGCTTTCTTCAACTGCTCCTCAGAACCCTTCTGAGGCCGAAATTGAGACCGTTACGCCTGCTGACACCTTCAGTGTGCCGGACCCTCCTGCCTTTGGTACCGATCATCAGAGTTCACGTCCGAAGCGTCGTCGGACTACTCGACGTCACAATAGGAAGACACGCACATCTCCCACCTTTCGAGAAAGACGTGATCGTTCGGCAAGTCGTTCACTCCATCTGACGTTTCTGTCATCTCCATCTCCGACTCTGAGGACAGCGCAACGGACCCACTTACTCTGGAGGATTTCATAAAGCTATTGGAAGCTTCCTCACTCCCACAGACACCAATTTCTGGTGCGGAGTTATTCTCCTTTCTCATAGGTTCTCGAAGTAAAACCATGTCTCATGATTTTCTCCAATCCTACCTCACTGAGCTTGCAGCTACCATGACGCAAGCGGAAGTTGTTCGATCTGACCTCCAAGCCATCCCATCCTCGACTTTCGGGGACAGCGGATGTCACAAGAAAATCTGCGATCGTCTCTCTGGGCTCCAACGTGCCACTGACAAGCTCCTTGAACCACCGTCAGACGTCTCCGTTCAAGACAGCGACACTGAACTGTAGGGGTTTTCTTCCCCTCTGGCGAACTCGCTCGCTCGTGAGAATTTCCTTCTTTAAGACATCCTTCTGCTCCAAGAGACAAATTACCTGTCCAACACGTCCTTAAATCGGTGGCGAAAGTGGGACTATCAGTTTCGCCACGATTTCTGACACTCTACTGTCGGAGGTCTTGGGCACAGGCATCCGCTCTCAGTTTCGTCACGCACTATCATCGGTGACAATGCAGAATCTCTGCCGTGATTTGTTACAACGCCTCACCTTTGTCCTTGACGAGCGACGCTAAGTCGTATTCAACATTTATGTTCCATGCACACCTCAACATCACACCTTACGTTTCATGGCGCTCCGTTCAGCTCTTCAGTCAACGTTGCCGTCGGATCACGTGTTGATCAGCGGCGACATTAATTGCACGTTAGATCCTGACCTTGATCCTGCTCCAACTCATAAGGAATTAAGCCTCCGTCTAGTGGAGCAACTACACTCCCTCATCACGGAGTTTGATCTTCGGGATGTCTTTCGTCAAATATATCCTACAACGGTCTCCCGGTCTCCCTTCAGCTGACTTCTCTTCTTCTTCCGCTAGACGTGACCGTTTCTACGCATCCGCTCCACTTCTACCCGTAGTTACGGACTGTCTGCATATACCCACCACCTCTTCTGACCATTGTGCCGTTGTATCCACCTTCACCTCATCTTTCCGTCAACGCTCCGAGATTCTCTCCTGCACGCTAAATATCTCTCTGCTGGAAGACCAGGCCTAATCTCCTCCACTCTTATCACCCTGGGCATCCTGTGCACTTAGTTACTGGCTGGATGTCAAGTCGCACCTGATCCACTTTCTCAAGAGCCACTCTTTCACACTCGCCAATCTACGCACCATGGACGAGCGCAATCTACAACAAGTTCTTGCACAGCTTGAGGCCAATCACCCCCTCTCTCCAGCATATTTGGCGGACCTCCGTGCTCTTCTGGAACCTCGAGCCCGGCAGGCTATTGTACGATTTCGTCTCCAGCACTTATCCCCCAAAGACTGCTACTTTGAGTTTTTGTCTTCGTTAGAGGAGCTGCGCCGTTCTTCTCATGGACTCCGAGTGCTTCGTCTACCTGACGGCGATGTGGCTTCGGATCCAGACGTTCTTTGCTCTCACGTTCGTCGATACTTCTCCAACAAATACAGTGAGACCCCTCTACCTTCTGCTTCTGCTACTTTACTTTCTTTTCTCCCTCAAGTCCCCTCCCACCTTTCCGCTTCTTTTCTCCAGCCTATCTCCCCTTCTGAACTTAGGACTACACTTTCCTCTCTCAATCCCCGAGCCGTCCATGATTCTGACGGACTCCCTCTATTATTCTCTCTCATCTTTTTACCCTCTCTTCCTTTCCTTCTCGCTGCTTACACTTCTGCCTTTGCATCTACTTCCCTTCCGAGGGGTTTCACTGTTACTCACATGGTGTTTTCCCCAAGAAGGGCGACCTCCTTGACCTGAGGAACTGGCATCTAATTTCATTACTAAATCTTGACTATAAACTATTCACTAAAATTCTCTCTCGCCGCCTAAATCAAGTTCTTCCGTACCTTCTCTCTTCCGACCAGTCCTACACAATACCTGGTCGGTCTATCGCTACTAACCTTAAGCTCCTTCGTGACCTTCTGTATCTTGCCCGGACTAATTCAGAATCTCTCGCCCTACTAAATTTAGACGAACGTGCAGCTTTTGATAATATTTCCCATTCATTTCTATCAGCTACCTTACAGGCTTTTGGCTTTCCTGCTGTTTTTGTCACCATTATGTTTGCTCTCTATCGAGACGCCGTCTTCCAGGTCAAGACGGCCTCCTTTTTAATAGCACCCATTTCTTTCCGTCGTGGAGTAAGGCAGGGGTGCCCACATTCTGGACAAAAATTTGCCCTGGCGTTTGAGCCATTTCTACGCACAGTCCATCGTGCATTTCTTGCGGCTGTTCCTCCTATCACAGCAAGCACCAGGCACTTCTCCATTACATACTCCGCATACGCCAACGACGCGACTTTATGCGTCCGGAAAGATTCACAATTTAATACTCTAGCTCATTTATATGAGCACTATTCTTCTTGCTCCTCAGCAATGCTCAACACCAACAAGAGTGCCGGTCTGTGGTGTGGTGCCTGGGTTTTCCGAAAGGACACCCAATGGAACGCTTTCTGGACTGCCTCTTCTCAGAAGTTCTTCGGCGTACACCAGGGAACTCCAAAAGCTGCTCAGAATATCACATGGGCTGCTCTTTGTAATCGTTTTGCTCGATCCGCTGCCTTCTGGCACAGGACCTAGTTCATCGCCTCTTACGTAACTCAGGCCGCCTTGCTCGTACTTATCTTCTTTCCTCTTGTCTCCACGTGTGGGAAGCTGCTCGCATGCCAGCTTACTATCTTACGGAAGTCACACGGATCATCACTAGAGTAATTTGGTCCAATCATCATTGGATACAAGTCTCGACTCTTAGTCGTCCCATCCCCAGCGGTGGTATTGCGCTTATAGATGTCCGCCGTTTATACAAAGCACAACGGGTGGTGTCCCTTCTGCGTTTACTTTGTGCACCACGATTCGCTGCATCTCTTCTCAGAGATGTGATGATTTCTCCACGGAACCCACGCTTAAAATTCACGACATTTCTGCTGATGGATCACTTTTCACTTCTTCGTTCTCGTCTTTCCCCCGTTTATATGGAGGCGCTTTCCGTTCTTCGCTCTCTGCCACTTCTCCGTGCCCCACCCGCTTCCACCTCAGAACTTCTAGCCGAGCCCATCTTCTATTCCTACATCCTCCTAACGCACCCAACTTCACTGACCTTTACTGGCTCCCCGCCGGGATCGTACCCGTCCGAGACTTACTTTCCTCCGACCTAACATGGAAACCTTTTTCCGAGCTCTCTCCTCTCCTTCCGCGCACTACTGCCTTTCTTGCACTCTACGCTTCTCTCCACTCTTCGATCGTTACTCTTTTTCTAATCTTGCCTCTCCGTCTGGACTCTTTCTCGTTCCGTCTGCTTCTCTTCTACTCCCCTTCTTTCTTCCTGTTCGGGGCTCCTTTCACTCAATCTTCAACTTTACTGCCCGTACTCTCTACCGCTTTCTTCTTAAGGATACACCAGTGCCACAGCTCATATTAGACGTGCCACCCGCCGCTCTTCCGAGTGTGTGGTCGGCAACAGCTTCACCCATATCTACACCAGAAGAAAGGAACGCACACAGGCTCTTCCTACACAGCCCCCTGCCGGTGCCGGTTGTCCTGTTGTCCTGTAGGTAAGGGAGGACTCCAGGCTCCAAAACGTCGGATATGTAGCGGTGGCTGTTGAGTGTACCGGCGATGCGTACCAGAGGGGTGCGGGTGTCATATCCAATTGCGCCCCAAACCATAACTCGAGGCGACGGACCGGTATGGCGATGCATAATGCCGGCGTCATACAGTCTTTCGCTGCGGTTCCGCCTCACGCGGATCCGAACACCGTGGTGTTGCAGGCAGAAGCGGGATTCATCGGAGAAGACAATGTCGTGCGATTCCGTAGTCCAGGTGCGGCGTTCAATGGCGCCCTGCCGCCGCACTCGCCGGTGGTGTAACGTCAATGGTAATCGGAGCACATGATTTGCATATGCCCTGCAATGTTAATCGTTTGCATGTCCTCTCGCGGGCGACGCAGGCTGCGAATTTAAGGCCAATCGGATGCTTCCTTCTCGGTGTTGCCTTTTGGGTGGCCAGCAGTGTATCTTTCAAATACGTAACAGTAATGTAACGAAGTTACAGATATCTTTCAAATACGTAACAGTAATGAAACGAAGTTACAAATATCTTTCAAATACGTAACAGTAATGTAACGAAGTTACAAATATCTTTCAAAGAAGTTACAAAGACATTTCACTGTAACCTATCGGTAATGTTTCAAAGTTATGTAACGTTTGCGAACATTTTGACGCAACCGTAAATTTTCTGAAACATTACTGTTACATTGCGCAACATATCTAAAAAGTCTCAATGTTTCAGTGCTACGTACTTATAACATACACGAAATATTATGTGCTGTGTGTGCATCGGCATCTATAAACTTCTGCCAAAGATTGGGCAGCTGGCGAATCCCATCTCGGTAAAAGGACGGCAGTTTGGAGTCGATGAAATCGGCAATGTTTTGAGAGAAATCATTGGGTGTTTTCAAGTGCGAATCCACTAACAAGGGATGTTTGTGGGTTCGAACGCGGTAATCGACGTGAAACGTGGCGCATGTGTACAGATACGAGTACGGACTACGGTAGCGGGAGTCATTCCCGTGTAAAACGTGTTAAATGCCGGCAGCGCCACCTATCCTCCAAAACACACGCGTCATAAGTCGCGTAGTTTGCGTGGAGTGAAGAGCGTCCAGGTGAACAACTCGTGTGTATTGCACCGCACATTCTGTGAGGCGCTGTCGTAAATATTCGAACATGGTGAAAATTGTCACCATTACTCTTTTGAATGTCGTTGAGCAGCTGAACGCCAAAATAAGGCGAGAGTTTACCGATAAAACGCTAATTTGGGTAGAAGATGAGTCATTTGCGACAGTTTTAACCAACGTAATTATCAGCAAGTACGAAAATGAATCGGAAACGATGCACGCAACGACACTCGACAGAAATAGTGAAGACGACAGCATTGGGCAGGATGACAGCTCTGACAGGTGTGTATTCCTGGTCCCACTACGGAAACATGATATTGAATTTCTCAGTGGCGCTGGCGGCGTTAAACACGTTTTACTTAGGAATGACTCACTCTACGGTAATCCGTACTCATTCCTGCACACATGTGCCACGTTTCATGGCGATTGGCGCGTTCCAGCCCACACACATCACTTGTAAGTGGTGTTGGAGGGACCGAAACAAATGTTAATCCGATGAGGCTGAGTCCGGAGAATACGCCGGGGGCAGTAGAACTTCCCAACCGAAAGCTGTTAGGGTGTCCTTGGTAGTTTTCGCTGTGTGAGGCCTTGTGTTGTCCTGCAGCAGTATCACTTACCGAGTCCCATAGCCGGTAAAGGGTCGTTTCTTCTCCATTGTGTCCCTCAAACTATGAAGTTGCCGTTGATAACGCTCAGCATTGACGGTTTCACCTTGTTTAAGCAACTAATAAGACAATACACCCATCATGTCCGAACAAATGCACAGTAAGAGTTGTTTGCCATTAATATTGGGTTTCGCAGTCGATGTCGAATCACAACCAGGGTTGACCTACGATTTTCGCCTTTTGGGATTGTCGTACAGCACCCACATTTCATCGCCAGCCACTATCTGTACAAAAAATCCTTCCGGTTGAACTTGGACAGCAGCGAAACAGCTGTGTCGTAGCTTCGCACTTTGTTGTGAGGAGAGAGCACGTGAAGAACCCAACGGCCCGTCTTGTGAATTTTCCCCAGCTTTTGTACGCGAATAGAGATTGCTTGTTGGGTTTCCCCAAATGCTTGAGTAAGCTGTGACTGCATCTGACACGGATTTTCAGACAACAGCCCTTCCAAAACGTCGTCGTCCACCTTTTGGAATGGCCGGGACGTGCATCATCCGCGAGATTGAAATTTCCTTTTCGAAACCTCTAGAACCACTATTTACGCTTGCTGTAGGACACAGAAGCTTGCAATGCCTCACATGCTGCTTACTGGACGTCATTGTGCTTACTCCACTTTTCACCTGCTTTGTGAGGTTCTGTCAGCGGGAACGTCAGGTTTTATGGTGTCATCCGTTCGTCTTGCACAGCCCTCTCATGGCAGCGCCACACGTTCAATTTGCATAAGTGGATTGTATTTAGGGACTGAGAATTAATTTGTACACCTAATATTAAAAATTGTTTAGTTAAGAGCCGAAACGAGAAACTAATGAACTCACTGCTCAATAAATCGTTTTATCAAAGTGCATGCGTCATGTTTTATTTATTCGTTGAAGCGCCTTCATAATCCTCAAAACTATAAAATGTGCATAAAATGTTTTGCCTTGATGTGCAAAAATAACAAGAAAACATCACAACCGACTGATATGCAATGCTTATACCATATCAAGAATATCATTTAAACATAGATGCAAATCTGTAGATATTATTGATTCATCCCAATATTCCTCCTTCAAGTAAAGAAGAGAGACATGATGCCGCGAAATCTATAAAGAACGTACATAAAAATTAAATATGCTTGAGATTAAAAAAATTCTGTCCCATAAAACATATTGTCGCAAAAATATTTTAGAACTATTTATAGATTTCAAAGTACAGAACACTTCAATAATTCACATAAATTTCTAAGACCTCGATAAAGAATATTTCTGATATTAGCGCATTATTTTATCTGCAAATGTTTCTGGAAAATGTACCTAGCCGCCCTGGTGGCGCAGTGGTCTAAGCGATGGCCTCTGATCATTCGTCCGAGAGGGGTCCGGGTTCGAATCCCGGTGAGGCATGAATGTTGTGTTTGTCTTACGGCACTGGCCCTTCCCTGGAACCAGTGACCCTAAATTAGGGACGGGCGACTGCTTATAGCCCATTGAGTTGCTCACGGTGGTCGTTAAACCTAAAAAAAAAATGTACCTATGCTCATTCTTTCGTTTAAAACAATTTTTAAGATTGTCCACTTTAAAAAGGGATTTTTGGATCTCTGTCAATATCTCAAATGAAGCTATTTTACCAAAAAAAACTCATGTTTAGAAACTAAAGTTACTTATTTTGTAGTTGTAAAAAAATCAGGCTTAATTCTTTATAACTTCTATTACTCGGCAAAAGCCATATGAGAGTTTCGAGAAAAGCTGCCAAAGAACATGCTTAACGCAAAAGTCTTCTAGAATTTTGTCGTATGTACTCTTTGCTACGTTTGATCATCTTCCCCAAGAATGCTCTTAAGCGTCCCTCCACCACGATACTGCGAAGATCAATCAAAAGCTGCTTCATTTATTCTGGCCGCTTGATGAGAAATTTAAGAAACACTGATATTATTTTTATCATAACATTTGAAAGAATGTTTTATAGGGAAACGCTAAGTTTCACTAAACTCACTCAAAAGCAATGAAATGTAGCAATGGTTGTTTATTGAAGAAAGCATGACGTATATTTTTTCTTTGTCAGCAGGCTTCGTTTTCCATTTTTTAAGAAGTATCAAAATGTATGATACTTCTTTAAAAAAAAAGGAAAACGAAGCCCCTAAGAAAGTCGTTCGATATTGTTAAAACTCTGCATGCAAGTACCTCACGACCGAATATACAAATGATTAAAAATGACGACCGATGACGAAATAGTGGTCAGCCACGGCGCATGGGAAACGTGCATCGAGGATGGTATATCAAGAGCAAAAAGTCGTACGCATAAACAATTGTGACAGCGGATTACGGCTGTGTTAACCTCTACGGACTGTGAGGATGTCTCGGCGTCGGATTCATGCACAATACGAACAGTTGAGAAAGTTTGAGAGAAGATGTATGATTAGGCTGAGAAAATCGGGTTGGTCAAGTCGCCGTCTCGCCAGGCATTTGGGTCCGACCGACGCGGCAATCGGGCGATGTTGGCGCCAATGGGTCGTTAAGGGCACAACCCATCGGCACGCCTGAAGTCGATGGTCGAGAGCAACGACAGAGAGCGAGGATGGAGCGATTATGAAAGCCGCACGAACAGAACCGAATTCGTAGCTGTCAACCATCTGTGGTCATGTTGCGTCGTCTACAGGTGTGGAAATGGCCTACCTGGACCGTTGCCAGATGATTTGCGGAACGGGTACTACATTCGAAGACTCCACTCCGCCGCCTATCGTCGAGCATCGTGAACAGCGGTTGCAGTGGTGTCGGACCCGATCAACGAGGGATAATGTTCAGTAACGTCGTGTTGTATTCAGTGATGAGTCACGATTTGCACTTGGCGCCGTTTATCAGCGCATATGTGTCTGGAGACGAACCGGCCAGTGCGTCGATCCTGCTTTTACCGTGGAACGGCACACGACTCCCACACCGGGAGTGACTGTCTGGGGAACCATTTTCTACGATAGCCGGACACCTTTGGACATTCTATGACCTGTTATGTTGTCATTCCTGTCGCAGCATCACCGAGCAATTTTGGAACAGGAAAATGCCCTGTCACACACTCTCCCAGTCCTGCTTTCGTAATGTTGACACCCCTCCACGGCCAGTCCGATCGCCCGACCTCTCACCGATCGAGTATGTTTGGGACATGACGCCACGCCACCTACGCCCATCCAGGAATATCGGCGAACTGGCCGGCAATTTGGACACCATTTGGCATGCTATACCACAGGACAGTATCCGTGAACTGTATTTATCTATACCACGCCGGGTAACCGCTTATATACGAGCCAGAGGTGGTGCTACAACGTATTGACTTGTTCCACTCTTGTAGCTGTTTCGTTTGAATAACTGGCCCATCTGCTCTGGAATTGCAATCACTTCCAGTGCAGTGCAGTAACACAAACAGAACATCTATGCCTCACCGGGATTTGAGCCCGAACCCATGTCTGCCAAATTGTCCTGCGCTTAGACTACTGCGCTACCGTGGCGGACGTATGCTTTACACGTCTCCTGATTGAAGGAGATGTTCTCTCGTTCAAATATCGAAAGCGGTACGCTACATCTTATCTGACCATTTTGTTTTATATGATGCATTCTATGTTGTCCGTAGCGAATACGAATACCATTATCGGCACAAAGGTGACGTATTCTCACTGTTTCCTATTTAGCCATCCCTTCATTTAACCTGAAAGTGGAGCGGGATCGAACCGGCATGTTTCAATTTCTGTTCGACCATGCTACCGTTGCAATACCCAAGAGAATGAAGTTCCAAGCAAATGCAGCTTAAAAATCTGCAAAGCATTAAGGTTTGCCAAAGCAATCCGGGGCTTCTCTGTAGCATCAACACAATTTTTTTCACGTGCATGCAGGGACGTCGTCAAGAAGTTGCGAGGGTGTGTGGGAAGTCACCTTGAAATTTTTCTTGCCCACCCAGTTCAAGATTTGCCATTTAAAAAAATTAACATTGAAATACACTGACGGAAAAAAATCCCATCACCAAGATGGGCTTGTGTTAGATAAACGACAGTTAGTAGGCGGTGAGAGTACATCTGTAAGATGACGTCTATGCAAATTTCGCGCTCGGCGCATACGTGTGGCGCTAGTAGCGCTCCTCGGAACATGCAAAGCAGGCTTTATGTAAATACGCACTGTAACGTTCGTGAGCGTTAGTTATCGTTGAGATTCGACGTAGTGAGTTGATGTTAGTCAAGAATTCCTTTAAGAAGACGAAGAAGCCATTATCAACAGCTCACAGAGTTTGAACGAGGTCGTGTAATAGGGCTACGAGAAGGTGGATTTTCGTTCCGAAATATTGCAGAACGACTTGGCAGGAATGTAGCCACTGTGCATGATTGTTGGCAGCGGTGGTCAAGGGAAGGTACTGCCTCAAGAAGACCGGGTTCCGGCCGGCCACATGGCACTACTGAGAGGGAAGACCGCCGTTTACGGCGTATGGCCGTGGCGCATCGTACCGCGTCTGCGGCAGTAATTCGAGCTGCAGTTGCCACCACAGTGACACAACGAACTGTTACAAATCGGTTACTTGAAGGACAGCTCCGAGCCAGACGCCCTGTAGCGTGCATTCCACTTACTCCAAACCACTGCCGTTTGCGACGTCAGTGGTGTCAAGCTAGAGCTCATTGGAGGACGGAGTGGAGATCTGTTGTGTTTTCTGATGAAAGCCGGTTCTGCCTGGGTGCCAGTGATGGCCGTGTGTTGGTTAGAAGGAGGCCAGGTGAGCGCCTGCAAACAACCTGTCTGCGGCCGAGACACACTGGACTTACACCTGGAGTTATGGTCTGGGGAGCAATTTCCTATGACAGCAGGAGCACTCTCGTCGTTATCCCACGCACCCTGACGGCACAGTTGTACGTCGGTCTGGTGATTCAACCTGTTGTGCTGCCATGCATGAACAGCATTCCAGAGGGTGTTTTCCAACAGGATCACGCTCGCCAGCATATCGCTGTTGCAACCCAACATGCTCTACAGAGTGTCGACATGTTGCCGTGGCCTGCTAGATCACCAGATCTGTCACCAATCGTGCACGTATGGGACATCATTGGACGACAACTCCAGCGTCACCCCCAACCAGCATTAACCGTCCCTGTATTGACCGACCAAGTGCAACAGGCATGGAACTCCATCCCACACACTGACATCCAGCACCTGTTCGACACAATGCATGAAAATTTGCGTGCTTGCATTCCACATTCTGGCGGTTACACCGGTTATTAATGTACCAGCAGTTCACATTTAAAATGGCTCTTCTCGCGCTTACATTAAGCTGTGATATTGAAACCTTAATCGATTAAATATGTTACCTGTACAAATGTATTGCGCCGCCCCGGTGGCGCAGTGGTCTAAGGCGCTGGCCTCTGATCATTCGTCCGTGAGGGTTCCGGGTTTGAATCCCGGTGAGGCATGGATGTTGTGTTTGTCTTACGGCACTGGCTCTCTCCCTTCCCTGAAGCCAGTGACCCTAAATTAGGGACGGGCGACTGCTTATAGCCCATTGAGTTGCTCACGGTGGTCGTTAAACCTCCAATCAAAAAAAGAAAGAAAAACAAAAACAATGGTATTTCCGCCATTTCATTCCTCTACAACTATTTTTCTATTTTTTCGTGGTGTTGGGATTTTTTTTCCGTCAGTGTATGATCTGGACTTGCCAGTAATAATGAGTCTGGGGTCGTTCGTCGTGTAGACCCTCGTATTTTCCCCTACGAAGTGCATCGTTTACATCTCCGTAGAAAGTTATTAAAAGAGCATCGGCAGGATCACGAAAATTCAATTTTTCTCCACTCTTTCAAATCCTTAGTTTAAGCTCTTGTTCGTATGGCCGGGAAGTCAGTGAGAGATGTCATTACTACTTGTTCTGCTGCTTGTTCAACTAACAAGGAACACCCCCGGGTTCGAACAAACAAACCCGCTCCAAACTTCCGTTATAAGTCATTTACGTACCTCCGAATTCAATGGTGATATTCGTTTTTCTGTAAAACTCCACAGTTTCTCACTAGAGGGCTCCGTTGAGTCACCCGTCGCTCTCCGTTTGCTACGCCAGTCGAGAGTGTGCAGGTGCTTGTATCACATGCCTTGTTTGTCTGTGTAAGTAGTGAGATGACAAAAAGTTTCGACCTTTTTTACATCAGTTTTGAATATACATCTATCTGACAAGTCACTCGTACTTTGTGATTCCTGGTTTAGACACAATGATGAACGAATGCTTCAGGAGGTCACCGGGGGAAAACAAGTTCATTTAAAAATCATTCCACCAGAAACTGCAAAATATGTGTAACCCCTCGATGTTCATTTTTTCAGACAATATAATATTTACGCAAAGATGATTACAGACTACATAAGACTACGATCCACCATGCCGCAGCTAAAATTGCATGGCAGAATATTCCTTCTGAAGATGCATTCTGTGATCTACAATCAACTGTCTGCGGAGATCTATAGACTAATGCTTCGTTACGCATGGCAGAAAGCTGGCTACCATTATTGTGTTGAACCTGTGCAGAATTTCAAAAGTGTCATTGACGTGGCTTCCAACACTAATGTTCTTCGTGCGTGTGAATTCTGTGGGTGTACCGCTGTTGCATTTATTAATTGTTGTGCATTGTGCGGCAATGGTTATTGCTTTGATCATTTTATAGACAGCGCTCACATGAATTAATCTCTTGACACTTGCACACCCTGACCCTTCGTTATGAAGTTACGAACGTCAACAGTCCTACGTACGTGATAATTACTTTCCTGCAGATGCGATCTTTACGCTTCGACGTGGTACCTTTCTTCAGAGACCTCTACTGGTCAATTGCGGAGTTTTACAGAAAAACGAATATCATCACTGAATTCAGAGGTACGTAAATTACTTATAACGGAAGTTTGGCGCGGTTTTGTTGTTCCCTGTAAGTAGGGGGATTTCAACACGGAAAGTGGATTCTAAAGCTATACCTGCGCTCTTAAGTCTGGGACGTGGCTGGCGACTGATTTTGGGAACAGAAGTGCAAGGCAAGGTCGACGGGCTTCAGGGAAGGGAGTTAAGGAGGGGGATATTGTGGCCGCGTGTCATGATGCTGAAATTTGATTTAGGTAAACAAATGAAACGTTTTTCTTTAAAGAAATCATTTAAAGTACAGTACTATTTTCATTAGCAAAAATGCAAAATTTTGAAAAGCGATTAATACAAAGGCTGTTCCATAAAAACTGAGAGTAATTTTTTTTGAGTTGGCAATAGTGGGAATGGGGAAAATAACAACACAAACGACTAACTGAGTAATGGAAATACCTATGGCAACAGGTATTAGTCGTGGCAGATGATTCTGGTTTTGTTATTGCGCAGTTGTTTAAAGTATATCTACAATTCGCAATACAGCTATGGAGCTGAGTGATTCAGAGTTAAGAAGCGAAATGCGTTGTGTGACAAAATTTTGCTATCGTTTGGAAAAAACGGCTCCAGAAGCAGTTCATTTAATGAAAAAAAGCTTACAAAAATAAATGTTTGGATGAGTCAACGATTTTTAGATGATACCATGATTTAAAAATAGGTCGTTTGTCGGCAGAGCTTGCCGCCTAGGCCTGGTGGAGCTGAAAGTGTTGTCACGGAGCGTAATATTAACACTATTTGGGCAATTCTGCAAGACGATCGACGAATGACATGTGAAGACATAGCGGCATCAACTAATATTTCAGAAACGTCGGCATTTCACATCGTACGCGACAAATTACTGCTACATCGTGTGTGTTCCAGATGTGTACCTCATCACCTGACGAACGAACAATTGTTAGCCAGATAAAAACAAATGATTGAAAAGGATCCAAACTTTCTAAACACTGTAATAACTGCCAATGAAACATGGGTCCATTATTTCGACCGCCTCACGATGCGCGCAACGAGTGTCTGGAAACACACAGGCTCGCCTCCTCCGAAACAAAGCGGCCAAGCGAAAGCAGTTGGGTAGGTGATGATAATTATTTTCTTTGATCATAAAGGTGTAGTCTACCGGCATGCCGTTCCTCCACAAATTTCTGTCAATGCTTAGTACACTGGTGTGCAAAAATTAAGGACGAAGAGGAGAAATTAGCATAACAGCAGAACGAGGAGGAAGAAAGGACTGAAAAGACCACTCAGGAGATAGACTAGTAACCGGAACGGTAGGGCATGCGCATATATGCAGCATGACGTAGAGAGGGGGGAGGGGTGTGGAAAGGGTAAAAAGCACACGGGCGGTATACGCTCAGCAATTCGGTGAAAGCTATTACACGGTGTACATCGGTTTGAACGACGTCGAGTTCTGCCACCGTGTGATATGGCCAACAGGCAATCCAGCAGACGACATCCGGAGGACTTTACCCGAGGTCGCGTCATTGGGAAGTTGGAAGAAGGTCGAAGTGTGACTAGTGTGGCCGAGGAGTTCGGGATCGCTCACAACATGGTTTCATGAGCTTGGAGAGCATTTCAAACAACAGGAACGGCTGTCCGAGAGTTTAGCAGGGGTCGTCCACGAGCTAACACGGCGGCGAACGACCGGTATGGCGTGAAGAGACAGACGGCAGACAGCGGAAGAAATCGCAAGTCACATGCAACAGACAACTGGACGTCCGTTATCGCGTTTTACCGTGGCTAGGAGGCTTCACAAAAGTGGTCTATTTGCACGACGACCAGTACGGTGTGGGCCATTAACGCCTGCTCATTGGAGACGGTGGTTTCTGTGGTGCCAGGAACACAAGAGTTGGACACATCAGCAATAGGGTCGAGTTCTCTTTACGGATGAGAGCCGATATAGTCTGACGAGCGATTCTGGACGTATACACATCTGGAGAGAGCAGGGAACACGTAATCACACCTCCAACATCATCGAAAGGGACCGGTTTGAAGGTGGCGGAGTTCTCGTTTGGGGCGGTATCATGCTTGGTAACCGTACTGACCTCCACATCTTCCAAGGAGGTTCAGTAACTGCTGTCCGCTATTGTACCGAGGTTCTCCTGCCTCACGTGCGTCTGTTTAGAGGTGCTGTGGGTCCTGAGTTCCTCTTCATGGACGACAACGCTACACCTCATCGTACAGTGGCTTTCGCAGAGCTCTTGGAGAGTGAAGATATTCAACGCATGGATTATCCCTCAAGGTCCCCAGACCTAAATCCAATCGAACACGTGTGGGACCTTCTCGGGAGACGCTTGGCAGCACATCACCAACCGCCAGCAACGATTGGCGCTACAAGAGGAACGGGCCGCGATGCCTCAAAAGCTCCTTGACAACCTCGTCCTCCGCATGGACAGACGTTGTAAATTCTGCAACGCAGTCAGGGTTGATCATATCCCCTACTAAGGACTGGATTTTTCTTGGCAGTCGCCTGTCACATGGACGTTTCTGTCTTCTGTCCAGTTGTGCTGGAAGCTACCTTTTCAATAAAGTGCCTTTGTATCATTTGGATTCCTTGTTTGGACGGTTTTGCTCACTTGTCCCATATTCGTACATGTTGGGGATCTTATTGGATGATTTGTGTCGATGTGGAGCACTTCTGCACGACGTTACATTTGAAAAACCGTCTCGTCCTTAATTTTTGCACGCCAATATATTACATTTCAGTATTAAGGCTTTTGCGACGACACATAGCAATTAAGCGGCCGGAACTGGTGGGCAAGTAGACCTTACACCATGATAACGCCCGCCGTCATGTGACTGCTTGTGTTCAATAATTTCTTACGAAATTCAGTATTGAAATCATGCCTACAGTCCTGATCTCGTTCCGTGCGATTTCTGGTTGTTTCCAACAATAAAGGAGAAATTCCGTAGCGCAACATTGAACACAGATGCTGACGTTATTCAAGCTGTACAGGCGCCGCTAAAGCATCTTCCACAAAATGCCATCGCCGCATTTTTTGAAAAGTGGACTGAACGATGGGCCGTTGCATATCATCCGAGGGAAGATATTTTGAGAAAGAATAACATATACAGTATTTTGCTGTACCTATATTTGTTCATTTTGTGTGATTTTACTCGCAGTTTTTATGGAATGGCCGCTGTAGAATGCTTTCATAGCAAGTGTACTGTTGAAGGCGACATTCTACCAACACGTATATCTTACATCACAAATCCATTAGACATTTTCATGTTATCTAGTTGGTTTACCAGTGGCGAAACTACTCCGATCCAGGAGCGTATTTGTGAATCCAGGTGGGGAAATTGTGGTGAATTTATTTGTAGCCGGTAGTAAAATGCTTCAAAACACTCGTTGAAGGTCTTCCTCCTTTCACGATTAAAGCCGCCGACTCACGACCATCCATAAATTCTTTATGCCATTCGTAAACTGTTGACTTTCCTATGCAATCGTCTTTATAAGCCTCTTGCATAAGACGAAAAGTCTCTCCGACACACTTCTTAAGTAGACAGCAAAATTTAATAGCGCATCTTTGTTTCTCTTTCACATCCATTATTTCTATAAATCACAGCGCATAAATACTGGTTAGGGTTTCACGAAACAATGCTTATTAACTTGCGCTTCACCGACGACGCATGCGTGATAAACATGTGTGACCGATTGCTATCGTTACTAAAACGATAACGTTTTTTCGAGACTTTAACCAAAGTCGAACACAGTATCTCGCATTTTTTATGTAGCATGGATTCAACGATGTGTTGATATCGTTCTTCAGGATATTGAGCCAAGCGAATGTGATGGTGTTAGTCAGTTGCCGGATATTCGCTGGAGGAAGATCGCTGTTACCAATGGTTCTTCCTATCTAATTCCACCATTGGTAAATTTCGCTACGATCAGAAGACTGTGAAGGCCAATTAGCACCTTGAAGTCACGGTTGTATTCCTGGATCCGTTGTGTGACGATCCAAGCAGTGCGGCATGACATGGTAGCCTACTAGAATTAATCCTCTCCCTCAGGAAGCACTATGTGCCGGGTGTGTCTGGCCCGCAGTGATGTTGAAATGCCATGTGGCATCCAAATCCTGTCGCAGAGCTATTAAAAAACCCTATGACCTCCACGAAAATCTACCCCAGTCAATTACACCGCGTCCTCCAGCTCGTGCAGGAAACTTTAGACAGCTAGGATCCATCGATTTGTGCTGTTGTCACCATATTCTGGCCCGTCCACTGGCGGGTGTAAATTGAAAACGGTCCCGGACAATTTGTCTAATGTCGATTAGTCCAATGCTGATTCGTCCAAAGGGACAATTGGTCCAATGCCGATTCGTCAAAAGGGACAATTGGTCCAATGCCGATTCGTCAAAAGGGACAATTGGTCCAATGGACAAATGGACAATTGGTCCAATGCCGATTCATCAAAGGGACAATTGGTCGAATGGACAATTCGTCCAATGTACGATTTTTTCAATGGTATGATTGGTCCAATGCCGATTCGTCCAATGGTACGATCGGTCCAACTCCGATTCGTCCAATGGCATCATCTAATCAACAGTCATCTTTTTTATTTTTAAGAAAGCAATAATAATTCAAGTTATTCTCCTCCTTATATCCTTTTGAAAAATGATTTACATATATTTGATATTTCTAAACATTTTATAAACGTGGTAAAAGCGTTGGCGGTCATAATGTCGACACGATCATAATTTCGACAGTCAAAATGTCGACAGGTTCCAGAAAATGTCCGCATGGTACTCTAAAAATATCTGCGGTTACGGTCCATGCACGCCAATATACAAGGTGCTGTGCATGTTGAAATTATCACCACCATACCAATGTTTTACTGCGTAGTTACTTAGAGCAATAGAGCTTACCTGATACCTAGTACAATCTTGTCCAACTCCGGTTGCCTTAGAACATCCACCAGTCGTTTCCACCTGCACTCATTTTATGCACTTTTTCGGGTATAGCCGAAAAGATTCGCCGCTTCTGAGATGCTTGCACCTACCTGCCTGGTGCCAAATATCAGGCCTATTTCAAAGTAGTTTAAATCACGAGTCTTTCCCATATCACCGTCATCTACGCTTCGTACACGTCTGAAACCTGTGCAGTGAGCTTCTTATAAAGCCATCTCACCGTCATAATTGCGTGCGTAAGTGAGAATGGCACGTGTGTGATTGCTAGTGGGTGTTCCTAATAATTTGCAACTTCAGCGTACAATTGTCGGCTCGGACCTTGAGGATCTCAACTCCCAGTCATCTGGTGTTCTCACTCTATCCAATCAATAAGCTCTTTTTTTTTTTTTGTTTGGAAGTTTAACGACCACCGTGAGCAACTCAATGGGCTATAAGCAGTCGCCCGTCCCTAACTTAGGGCCACTGGTTCCAGGGAAGGGAGAGAGCCAGTGCCGTAAGACAATCACAACATTCATTGCACACCGGGATTCGAACCCGGACCCCATTCGGACGAATGATCAGAGGCCATCGCTTAGACCACTGCGCCACCGGGGCGGCTCAATCAGCTCTGTATGTTGATGATGGATTGAAGGATTAACGACCACCATGAGCAAGTCAATGGGCTATAAGTAGTCGCCCGTCCCTAATTTAGGGCCACTGGTTCCATGGAAGAGAGAGAGCCAGCTCCGTAAGACAAACACAACATCCATACTTCACCGGGATTCGATTCCCTTTCGGGCGAATGATCAGAAGCCATCACTTAGACCACTGCGCCGCCGTGGCGGCCTCTGTATGTTCGTCTCATGGTCTCAAATGAAAATGTTCTTTGCTTTTTCTGATTGGAGGTTTAACGACCACCATGAGCAATTCAATGGGCTATAAGAAGTCGGCCGACCTTAATTTTGGGCCACTGACTCCAGGGAAGGGAGAGAGCTAGTGTCGTTAAGACAAAAACAACATATGTACTCAGTACAAGGGCACGTGAATAACACACAAGCCGCGCCGTTTTCGATATCGTAGTTCAGAGGCGCAGTGCCATCAAAATTTGTCCTTTATCAAACTCCGATAAATCGGCAGCTTTTCCCATTCTGACTCCGAGAACTCAACTAACCGAAAGCATGATCATGAACATATGTAGTGGATTTTAGGAAGGGAGTGTCTGACCCCAGATCTTAAACAACCCTTAGAAATCGAAAGCTAGGAGATTTTGTTTAGAGTGCCCGATAGGAAAGTGACATGGAAGCAAAGTAGATAGGGGGAGGAAGACGCCATTATTTATTACCGGGGGCCAGTACCCCGGGTCCGACGGCGTAACGTGCCCATCCGACGCACGGCTTATATTTAGTGCATCGAGCGTTCGTACCTGCCTGGGATCGAACCTGAGGTCCTTTCCGTGGCAGTCACGACCGTTGCCCACTGGGCCACCCGCAGCTCATCAACTAACAAAAAGCCGGTCCTCGGTTTGTATATGTACTATGTGAACTTCACCTGCGCCACCGTTCGGTCTCCAGGCGCTCTCGTTTCTCTAGGCGGCGGGTGGTTATAATTAAATGGCTCATCGGCGTATGTAGTGCAGCCTCTAACTTCATTACTTAACCGGAAACCGTGTACTCCTAACACTCTCATATTTTCCTCACTATTCCATTCTGTTCTTTCCTCTTAGGGTATTCTGTTCCCGCTTCTTTAAGGGTTTTTTTTTGTATCCCTCCAAAAGTTGCAGCGCGCTGTAGGAGAGTGGACTCTGAACATTTTTAGGTATCCGTTGTTCGTTCGTGTGCAACGTACCAGGAGATGTGACGTACCTGCCAGAAGGACGCACACGACCTAAAGGCAGATAGGAATCAGAATAAAACGTCCGCGTAGCTCAATTGGTAGAGCAACTTATTCCGGAAAGAGGGGACCCGGGTTCGAATCCTGGCGCGGATAAAAATGACGGAGAAATTTACTTCGTTATACGTGTTATCACTAACTTCGAAGCTGATAGGCCACGAGGACTCGAACTTTCCAAGTTGCAGCGTGCGCTGGTCATAAGATGTCATTTGAGTAACGTATCTATATGGAGTATTTCAGCTAAACTAAATACAACAAAATCGACTTAAGTGATGTCGTGAAGAGATGGAAGCAGATCTGTGTAACTACAGTAAAAATGTTCAGGAAGACCGCATAAACTGAAGGTGCATGACAGAAGAAGCATGCTAAGAAATGTTAAAAAAATCTTGCTCTTATGCTGTTTCCATCGCTCCTAAAGTAGGATATGCACGAAATAGCTCGATTAGTGCCATAACTATCAGCAGAAAGTTGCACAGTGTGGGTTACTATGGTAGAGCAGTGGCACACAAGCTACACATCACTATCATGAATGAGAAGTTTCGTTTGGAGTAGAGCTGTTCTTTATAGTTATTTGTCACATTTTTCACTCTTCCAATCTGATGGCAGTGCTCGGAATTGGAAACATCCCGGCGATCGACTTTCGTCCGATTCAGTTCTTCGAACTGTTAAGTTTGGCGGAGGCTCCATCACGATATGGAGTTGTTTTTCGTGTATAGGACTCTACCCGTTGGTTATTATGCCACACACCATGAGCTCTGAAGTGTACCTCGACAATCTGCCGTACCAACAATGTGGCAGTATTGTGGAAATGACCTTTGTATCTTCCAACACGATCGAGCTCCCCACCACACTGCACTGTGTCTACAACACTGGTTTCTTGAAAATTAAGAGGAATCGTTACACTGGCCTACTCAGAGTCATGATCTTAATCCCACCGAACACTTCTGAGATAAACCGGAGCGACGGATACGAAATCGACGCCAGCAATCCTCCTTGCTCTTCACTCTGTCTGCAGTTTTGCAGGACGAATGGCGAGGAATTCCTGTCGAGACCTACCCGAAATTGGTTGACCGTATGTCTCGACGTGTTGCCATTTGTTATACAAGCAAAGGATGGACCGACTAACTACTATTTGCGATAATAAGTCCATTTTTTTCAAAACATCGGGATGTCCGAATACTTTTGATAATATACTGCATTTACTATATTCCACCGGTACTGTGAAATACTCAGTGTTTCTCTGTGTGTCAACAAATACACAAGCGAAGTTCTGGCGAACTATGGTTGTCTGATTTACGGAGAGAAATGTTTGATCATGAGTTCTTGTTTCAATTAGCCTGCTTGCATGCACGATAGATTTGACTTACGCGAAGTCACGGAAACAGATCTATTTACAAAATTCCTGTGTCACATGTGCCGATACAGCTACAATAGATACACTACTAAGATTGGACTAAAACCTTGGGTTAACAAAAATATTTCTATAATATTTATGGTTCGAAATGCAAATTTTTAGAATGTTATTAAGTTTAATCGTAATTATATTAATTTATGTTAAAATTAACGTCAAACGTTTTCGCAAGAAACACAATGCTTTGGAGAAAATCAGTATTAATCTCCGGAAACTAACTTAGCATAATTAATAATCTGTAAGAATTTCTACTACTTCAGAATTAACAATGAAGAATGGAAGTGCGGTCTTCCAGTCCGTTAAATTCTAAATGAGTTTGAATATGTCAATCCCTTGATGGTAATTAGTTTAATGTCATTCATACTGAAATTTGAAAATAAGAATACTTCAGAGGAGAACCTTAAAGAGTACGTCCAACTTTGGATGTAAGAAAACTGCATGCAAAGTCCATTATGGCGTAGTAGTCTTGTCTTACTTCTACGTTAATTTAAAACAGCAACATACTACGAAATAGTTCCTGAATGAAAGAAACCTTAACGGCCAGACGAAACATGTAAACAACAGAAGTCACACTTACGGAAAAAGATGCTTTATTCAGGATGTAGCAAGCACATCGTAGCATAGCATATTGCACTAAACTCTCCACACACCACAAAACGCTCTTTTCACAACGCTCCTTTCAATAATCAGTTTACAATCCAACGCTCTCAAGCAATAGATTAGTCGTCGTTTTTATCTCTTGCTCTTATCAAAACTCAGGCATACGTTACGTTTATTCAACCTCAATTGTGTTGCCAAACGTATTCGTTTGAGAGAAAGATATCACGTTAAGAGTGAAGAATAACAGAATAAACTCAAGATTTACATAGGGAAAGAAACTAAAAAAGAAAGTTAATTTAGAATATACGTCACACCACATTTTGTTATTATTATGACGCATTTACGCCGATGAGACATTACATTATGACCACCCTCAGCCTAGAGAAATGAGCACGCCTGGAGACAGAGCGATCGCGCAGATGAAGTTCACAGAGCAGTATATATACAACCCGAGGACCGGCATTCGGTTAGAAGAGTGTTCGGAGTCAGAATGGGAAAAGCTGCCGATTTACCGGAGTTTGACAAAAGACAAATTGGGCTGGCACGGCACCTCGGAACTACGACCTCGGAAATGACGCGGCTTGTGGGTTGTCCTCGCTCCGCTGTAGTGAGTACGTATTAAAATTGTTGCTCAAATAGCCAAACGATGAACCGTCATCCAGCCACGTGCCGTCCGCAGCTCATTAATGCCAGAGGGGAGCGGAGACTGTCGCGAATTGTTCACAGCGACAGCAGGGCTACAGTGCGACAAATCACCAGCAGCTACAAGAGTGGTGATCAGGGCAATTTGTCACAGCACGCTGTTCATCGTAGCCTTCTACGCATGGGCCTGCGTAGCGGAAGACACAGCCGGGTCCACACGTTCACTGCACGTCATCACCAACAACGCATGAAATGCATCCAAGATCATCGAGATTGGAAGGTGGATGATTTGAAGAACGTGGCCTGGTCTGACGAATCAAGATTCCTGGTGCATCACTTAGACGGCCGAGCGCGGATACGGCGATTACCAACGGAGGCTTTTAGTAGTTGGATGCACTGTTGGGCGGAAACAGGACGGCGACGGCGGCGGTGTTATGCTGTGGGCGATGTTTTCTTGGGACACTTTAGGCCCCATTATCCCAATAGCACAATCCCTGACAGCTGTCAGGTATCTTAATATCGTTTCGGACCAAGTTCACCCATTCATGGCAATTGTGTTCGCTGCTGGTGATGGCCATTAGCAACTGGATAATGCACCATGCCACACTGCCAGAATCGTCAAGGAATGTTTCGAGGAACATGCTGGTGCTTTTCTGTTAATGCCCTGGCCTCGCAATTTACCTCACATGAAACCAATCGAACTTTTGTGGTTCGACTTGGAAAAGCGGGTTCGCGCTAAATCACCACCACCCTGAAATGTACAAGAACTGGAGGACCGGCTGTTGACATTATGGTGCCAGATACCCCAGGATATCAATCGCCGCCTGATCGATACGATGCCTGGCCGAGTGGCCGCTGTTTTGGAGGTTAATGGAAGTTCTACAACATATTAGGTAGGCGGCCATAAAGTTATGGCTCGTCGGTGTATCTTCAACGAGTGAAACGGATTGAAGTATTCTAGAAAACTTGTTACCAAGCAGCGACGGGATACACACCACAGATTGAAGTATTCTAGAGAACCAATGATACCAAGCAGCTTTGCTTTTGGAAAAACGCCAGTCATTTTTAAGTCGCAAGAAAGATGACACCAAATTCTCGGGTGTAAGCATCGCGTGTTTTAAATGGCATGAAGAATAAAAGTTCTATATTTTTAGAAGACAAAAATCATCGAAAAGACAATGCATTTACGCCTCCTACAGAAACTCTGGACATAATTTAAAATGCTCAGTGTAAACAGTATTCTTCATAGTATATTGAGGCGTTTACAAAAAAATACATCAGCTGTATTTTTACACAATCTTTAAAACATTCATAAATAGATTGGTGTCCAAAATTAACGTAACAAATACAAATTCGAGAATATGCAAGAAACGAGACGACCAGCTTTAAAGATTTTTCAGAGAAATGTTCAAGTGGAAACGCGAAGCCGACATACCTAAACAACATTGGGTTAGCTCCTATGGAATTATGTAAATAACCACCGTGCGTCATCGAGCTGGTAGGCCCGCTACATTCATAAACGTTGTTCTGAGCGTGGTGTGGTAATTGAAGCTTGAGTTGGACTGTTAGTGGAAGAATAGCTCCGCACCATCTCATAGAAGGTCTCTTTACTGCTAAAAGCGATTGGTAGATTGGAAGCAGGGCAATTACAAGTTGATTTAGCAAGATGGCTGAATGTGAAGAAGCAAGTGGCCTCCTATCTCTGCAGACAGTTACAGGAAACCGGAAGAATAACCAGAAAGCCGGGGAAAGGACGCCCACGAGCCACAACAAGACAAGACGACTGGTATGCGTGACAAATAGCTCGCTGCCATAGAGTGTCAACAGCCAGTCAACTCTCGCAGAAGCTCTCTTCTGCTGAGGGAACCGCCGACATTGAGGCAAACAGTTTACAGAAGACTCCACAAGAGAGGTCTATATGCAAGAAGGCCAATGGTCTGTATCCCACTCGCCTTGTAAACAGCATGAGTGTTCGTTGTTTGTGCTGTATCGCTGTTCGGGGTGATAACACTCCCTGTTAGCCTTTTGAAAATCGCGCTGCACCACTACTGGACTGCCATGCTATCATGCGCATGCTTTCCTCCTCATGCATTCCTTTCTGATGCATGTTGCTGCATTATTGATATACACTGAGTGATTGATCACTTGTGAAAGCACAAGTTTCTCCGCAACGGTCATCGAATTCGTGTCCTTTCACTCCGGAGTAAGTCGCTCTCGCAACTGAGCTACGCAGACATGTGTATCACTGCTATCTGCCTTTATATCATGGGCGTCCTGCGGTGCAGGCACGTCACATCTCCCCCACCAAAAAGAAGGTTGGGGGCATGGCCCATGGGTCAGCCGGGACCATGTGTCGTTAAAGGCAGTCCCCCCATGAAGAACGTGCATTTGAGAAATCGTAGGCAATTTGGTATGTGGAACGTAACATCACCCTAATTTATTTTTTCGAAGCACTGAAGAAGGTATTCTTACTTTTCCTGTCTTGCATTGTGGAAAGAACATCACGTCATTGCAAGAAACTTAGCTGCCGGGTCATCCTGGAAGTTCGTGAGCCAATATAACGTGAAAGTTTGTCCCCTCATTCCGGAGTAAGTCGCTCTCTCAACGGAACTACGCGAACGGAATGTCTCGCTGCAGATTTGTCATCTTGACACATGTTTTCACCTCTGTAGTACGTCACACACTGAATTACGACCATTAACACAATACTTCGCAGGCCTTCTTTTCACCCTCGGTACAGCGGCTATCTGACTTGGCATCGATTCCATTAGATACCGGAAGCAGTTGGGAGGAATGCCCACCCAAGCTGTGTATAATGCTGTCTTCAACGCAGATATGCAGGTGATTGACTCGGCGCATTGTCATCTTGGAAGACACCGTTGCCATGCGGGAAAAAGGGCAACAGTGCTGGGTTCATAGAGTCGGCAAGTAATTCGTGAGAGTGGGTACCAGTCATAAGTTGTCCCACATGCACCAGGAGTCCATGTTCCTGCCAGGTAAACATACCCTCACATCATACACCCTCCTCCACCTGCTTGCACCGTGGAGACCATGCAGGATGGATCAACTGCCTCATAGTGTATGCGTAAAATACCCACACGACCATCCCCACAGTGGAGTAAGAAACGCGATTCGTTAGACCAGCACCCTTTTTCCCAGTCATCCGACGTCCAACTTGTATGATCTTTGCACCAGGCGAGTATTTTGCGCCGATGATCCGTGGTTAGGAGAAGATGTCGTTGGAGTCCTCTGCTGTTATAACCCATACGTTCGATCCTGCACGAGAGATACTGTTCCGGGTTGACCTTTGTTGCATTTGGGTAGTCAACTGTAGAACAGTGCTGCGTGTGTTGACCTGATCACATCAACCTCTCGCTTCCTGTGCAGTGTTGCCTCCGGGCCGTAGTTTGAATATTTTCATGCCAGTCCTGATATACTTTAACAACGGCGGCTCGCGAACAACGCGCTAGTTCTTACCTTTGGTAAATTGGAGCACCAGCTCTCCGAGCTCCCACAATCTGTCCTTTCTCGGAGTTAGATAAATTCTTCCTTTTATCCATCACGCTTCAAATTTTACTACCCACTGTTCACTCACATCTTATATATGCTACGTCGGTCGACTAATCGGGCCCCTCTTGAGAATCACATGGTCAACGGGCTGTATCCACTTTTGATAGGGGTGGTCATAATTCAGGGATCACTCGGTGTATGAACATATGTCAGTACCAGTTGCAGTCAGTCTCTATTGTGTGGATTTCGCGTTATACATGATTTTGTGTTTGTTATTTTAATATTGGACACCAGTGGAGATGGAATAGGAATATGCTGGAGATACTGTATATTTAACAAATTTAATTTTTTGAATAGGGCAACTTTCAGATTAAAAAAAAAGCGTTCGAATATCCAGCATTCCAGAATATTCTAAACATGGCTTTCGTAAAACACGGCCGTTATGTGAAAATTTCGTTTTGGGGTGTTTAGAAAGTTTTGGGTACCCCTTAGACTAGGTACGTCGGCCGCTTAAAGGCTGAAATAAAACAACTGATTTCATTCACAATTGCCGTGCATTTATATGGTAATCCAGTGAACTGTGAAACCCTTTGTGTCCTTCCCGCTGCCCGAGTAGACTGAGGAGTTGATTTCTGACGTTTCGTCTTCAATATTCCATTCAAGTCCCAGACGAGGCATGAGTGATGCGCTTGTATTACAGCTCTGACTTTATCCCTTCCCTGCCACCAGCAGAACTAAATTAGAGATAGACGACTGCTGCAAAACCCTGAGGGTTGTTTGGTGGTCACACCCCGAAACGAAAAAAACAACAACCCCTACGCAATGTTTTGACGTAGCCCCGAATATGTAAATGAAGGACAACTTTAAAAGAAGCTCTCCATGCTCCTGACTTTCATTCGTGATTTATCGACACCGCAGTTGCTGTTGGTAACAATTTATGTTTCAAATGTGCTCACGACGCTATCTGAATGACAATCGGAGCCATCGGAAGGAAATAAGCGGGTCACAGTGATGCGTAGGTTGCTGGACTTATGAATGGATGCGCAAATGTATTATCAACTCTATAGCGACAGTTTCGAGATACAGGAACATGAGCCAGACGAACATCGCAAGGTCGACGTAGTTTTAAACAGTTGAGGATTACCGGTATGTAGTGTTAACTGCAAAGCGTAGTTGAAGCATGACAGCTGGTCAGCTACACTCGGGGCTTGCCTAAGGCCGTCTAAAAAACACAAGGGTATGGTTCCCTTCCCTTGTGACATCACTCTCATGTTACACCAACTGATAGGTCGGTGTCGTGTTTGTCGTCACACACGACAGCGTAGGAAACCAGTCGGAAGCCTTAGTTTCAGCGTGACGTCACTAAAATAGGGAACTCTTTCTCTAATGTCATGGCGTTGTGTTTTCTAGACGGCCTTGTCTTGCCTCTGCAACAGGAAGATCAGTATCATAGCGGATTGTATCCATAGGACGTCGCAAAAGACGACTGTATTCCTCTGACCCGTGTTCCCAAATGAGACCTATCAGCATGGAGCAGGTAGCATCGCAATTGGATATCTGAACAACGGGGACATGTACTCTTCACATATGAGTCAAGATTTTTGACAACAAGTTATTCTTGCCGCCAGTGCATCTCGAGAGCACCGAAATTCACACTTCCAATATAATGGAGAAGAAAAGTGTTTTTTCGGGGTTTAACGCCCACCACGAGCAACTCTAAAGGCTATAAGCAGTCGCCCGTCTCTAATTTAAGAACACTCGTTGCAAGAAAAAGAGAGAGACAGCGCTATAAGACAAGCGCAACATCCATTTATCATCCGGGATCCGAATTCGGGAGGTGGAGGTTTAATGATTTGGGTATGGATGACGATTGACGGTCGTATTCAGATCCTAGAACCCCATGTACGAATTTTTCGAGATGCTCTTAGTCGAGCATTTGTGTTCATGGACAATAACTTTCGTGGGGCTCAACGAACCTCCCAGTCGTCCCCACCATTCGGCCCTCCACCCAGTGGTATGTCACTCAACGGAGCTTGGGCTGGATGAGTCGGGTGGTGGTCCCGCGAGGGTAACAGTAGCCAGCTGGTCGCTCGGCTGATCCTGGTTGGGTTCTCGGGCCTCCGGGTAAGAGTCTGGCGGGATTGCCTTCTCAGCGTCTTCAAAATAAAACATCCGAGTGAGTTCCAGTTATCCTTGTGAATCCAGTCTCTTGGCGGAACAAGAAGAAATCATGTCTTACCGTACTGTTATAGCGAATCCTCGCCAAAGTGCGACCGCATGTTATGCTGAAATTCTTCTCTTGATACTTCTGTTGCATTGTGAGGTTGCTTGAGGTAATGGACCTCGTCTGTTACCATGTACATTTCTCTCCAGCCGCCGTTGTCCTCGAACATCTCCCAGTCGATTCCGTCCACAAGAACCGCTTGTTTTGTTGTTTGTGCAGCACCCATTGTACACTATCGGTGCCGTTGTTTTTACATATCCAAGAAGGTTTGTCGTTTCTCAGAGGCTTGCACCTCACCGCCTAGTGCCTACTACCATGCCTCGCTTAAATCACGAGACTTTCCCATATTGTCGCTTCTACACATCGTCCGCCTAAATCCTTTGCAGTAAACTGTTCATAAAGCCATCTAAACGTCATAGTTGCGTACCTGAGGCAGACTGGTGGGGCAGTAGCCTAAGTGCTGGTTTCTGACCCCAGATGTGTCTGAGTTCAAATCCCGGTGAGGTAAGGATGTTGTGTTTGTCTTACGGCACTGGCTCTCTGCCTACCCTAGAACCCGTGGTTTTAAATTAGGGACGGGAGACGCCTGCTTATAGTTCACTGAGTGGCTCACGGTGCTTGTTAAACTTCCAAACGAACAGACAAGCGTACGTGAGGATGGCATGAGTCTGGTTGCGATTCGGTGTGCTAAATAATTTCCAGTGCCAGTGTATGTCTATACAGAGTTTTATTTTATTCTGTGTAAGTTTCATTGAAATATTTGCACTTACGTCTGATTTCCTTAACCAGTGCACACTAGTGTATAAGGAAAGCGCAAGCTCTTCTCTAGAAATGAGCGTAGTGTGTGTGTGTGTGAAAAATATACTGTAAGAAATAAGTGGTGCGAATTCACGGAAAATTCCTGAAAATAACGTTGTCGGTAGGTAAACCGTCTTTCAACAGAATTTCCGTTTTTTTTTTTTTTACTACAGTATTTTCACAGAGGTTTGCACCTCTCCGTATTTATACAGAAACTTTGCACAATCGAAGACTTTCACCCCTACCACCAGGAAATCCTTCCGCCCTGTGGGATTCGTTCCGAGGTCGTTCAAGGTGACTCAACAGAAACCGCGCGTCTTAACCACTGAGCCAGAAAGACTCGGGTGTAGCATTCACGTTCAAAGAAAATCTCTAATTGCACGACGATAAAGTTTCTTTTTGTCATTAATGCGAGTAAAACAGTCACTTTATTTTCTTCTGGAGCTGATTATTTTTTTGAATAGGTTTGTAATAATTTTATTATTTCTATAGGAGGACTTATCACAAATTAAGTATTTTTATCGTGATTCTTCGAAGCAACAGAATGCTTTAGAACTTGAGATCTTTTTAAACTGACAATGGCTTCCAATTATTTTTAAGAAAAGGTAAAATGTACTGTTTTACAGTATTATTTCACAAAAATTCTAAATATAAAATTTACTCTTGATAACTCTAAAAGTTTTTGTCTTAAGGATTCCACAGACTAATACATAGGCATCCTACAATGGCCTGTTCAATAATTTAAGTACCTAGTTTCTTTCAGTAACACAATGTATAATAGCTGGTTCACACAATGGGGGAGAGGGGAAGGAATATCCGATACCACAATAATCAAAGTTTCATGCGGTATGCTATCCACAATATCCGATGTCACTACAGAATTTAAAAATTAGATCCTTCGACAAACGATTGAAATTTAACAGATAATGAAATCTCATGTATTTCAGCAATAGCTCCCATTGCCGGAAATTTTTCTTCATATGGATATTGTGGCGTACTACAGAGGTGAAAAAATGTGTTTAGACGACAAATCTGTAGCGAGACATTCTGTCAGCGTAGCTCATTTGGGAGAGCGACTTACTCCGGAGTGAGGGGGACACGGATTAGATGGCCGTCGTGGAAAACCCGTGTTTTCACAATATGGAAAAAGTGAAAACAGAGTTTATCCGTTAATGTACTAAAGGAATTGGGTAAAGATTTTTGAAAATTCAGAATTTTCTGTTAACAGATCTAAAACACTGTAATTTGCCGTCACTACAAGAAAGGAATTGTGGAAAGCTTTCTGAAAATTCGGATATTTTCTGGAGTACGAAAAAATAAATCCGTGAAATTCAGGTTTATTTCCGTCATTTGACAGAAACATTACATCAGAAATATGCTTCGTTAATTGACGAAAGCTGTAACGGAGCGTGGCTTGTGAATTTCGGAACAAATTATACAGTTTAATAATAATAACCTAATATATACTATACTGATTTCATTGTCCCGTTCCGCCAATCTGTCTTGGCTCCACGGGGACTTATTGAGCACCTTGGATGTTATTTTGACATGTTGCGACAATTATCCTGCCTTGAGACGCCGGTTCGGACCCTGGCCACCCCAATGGCCCAGAGACCAGCCCGCGGTGACGTGCTGGCAGGCGACCTAGTATACCTTGTCTGGGTTCCCGCTCTGTCTGGCGGGATAGGTCGTTCATGAATTTAGGGTTTGACTGGAAGATTCCTTGCCCTCGAACTGTTTTTGGGGAATAATTTCCCTTTATTTTCTTTTTCAAAACATCTACACACATGTATACACTGTCCTCATGCTTAGGACTCACAACATCAAGAGATAGCAAAAATTTATTTACAGAGTATTTACATCGGTGGTCTCTTCGTCTGCTTGCCCACAGACTTTCGCCCTCATTCCTCTTCCGAATCGCTTTCGGTATGCACGTTCACCTCCTGCGTTTCGGTCCCCATTTGATTGGGGAAGATGGTATGTTGCTGGAGGGTTAGCCTCTCAACCAAGGCCCTAAGTTCGATCTACTCTGCTATTCGTCCATCTCAACTTCGGAAGTAACGCGATTGTACCAGTGTTTATTTTTCTCTTATTTGAAGACCACCGTGAGCAACTCAATGCGCTGTAAGCAGTCACCCGTCCTTAATTTAAGGCCACTAGTTTCAGAGAACAGAGAGAAGCAGTGCCGTAAGACAGACACAAAATCTATGCCTCACCGGGGTTCGAACCCGGACCATTCTCGGATGAATTATCATAAGCCAGCGCTTACAGCACTGCGCCACCGGGGATGCTCAACGATCTTGTTTAACGACCACCGTGAGCAACTCAATGGGTTATAAGCAGTCGCCCGTCCCTAATTTAGGGTCACTGGTTTCAGGGAAGGGAGAGAGCCAGTGCCGTAAGACAAACACAACATCCATGCCTCACCGGTATTCGAACCCGGACCCTTCACGGACGAATTATCATAAGCCATCGATTAGACCATTGTGCCACCGGTGCAGCCTCAGCGACTTCAGTTTTGATATGTGGAATATTTACAATGTGTAGAGAGGTCGCAAGCGCGATGTCCAGCGACTTAATCCCATGTTGCAATTTTCATGTTTCCATATTGATCATCCTTTGTATCAAATCATGTATGCGTTGTTCCAAATAAAATGAAAAGAAGTACAAAATGCATAGCCAGGAATTGGTACTTTAATTATGCCAATTTTAACACACACTGTACCACTGAAAACAACAATGCAGCATTACTACTTTTCTTTTCCATGTTGAAACAAATGATTATAATTACAGACTTTGCACAAAACTCGTTAACATTCATATTACATCGAGAAATATTTATCATTTCATTTTGACTCATTGCACGTGAATTAGCATCATTAACATTAAATTTCCAGACACAAAGATGAACATTTAATAATGAATGCACGAGAAGCTGCTGAAAGTTTTTGTTTTCTACGAAATCCGGCAAATACATCTCTTTTTGAGACAAAAGCATATATTTCCAAACGATAAATTTCTCAGCATAATGGCAATATGGCTTTGACTGCGCACTAAACTAAATTCCTTTTTCTGGTGTCATCAGCGTTTATTATTTTGCTGCATTGGTGGATAATTCTCACGATGTTAGTCGTAGGGCTTGGTTATGTGTTTGCATTAGAGAGGGAAATAACGTGTTTGCATTAGAGAAGGAAATAACGTGTTTGCATTAGAGAGGGAAATAACGTGTTTGCATTAGAGAGGGAAATAACGTGTTTGCATTAGAGAGGTTATGTAACGTTATTTTAAATACACCAGACTCTGAATACACAAGAAACGCATATAGCGCATTAAATCCGTTTATTTTTGCGGTGCAATAAGCACAAAGATCCGCCAAACTTTCGCACTCCACTCGGAGGCTTTTTCAACGCAATGGTAAACATAGAAATGCAGGGAATTGGAACACGAAAGGAAAAAAAATGATTTTTTGAAAATACATGGGTGACATCACGAGCATATTACTTGAATTTTTATCACATAATTATACGGCACGCCGCGATGTGTTTCCATCTTTTAATAATGCATGTCCAGCCATTGGTAGTTTAGTAGAGACCATATTATTGCGTGATAGTTTGCTGGAGAGAAATTCGACAGTTTCCCTGATGGCAGTCTCTTTAAAGGTTTCTTGAGGGGTTATGTGTTTGCATTAGAGAGGGAAATAAGTTACACTCCTAGACTAAAATAAAAATCTACACACCCCGGGACAACAGTGTCAAATTTCCCCTTGCGGCGGAATTTTAACCTTTTTCTTTTTTTTTAGAAAATGGAAACCGCATACTGTGAAAAGTATGTATACCAAATTTGGTTGAGATTTGTTCGATAGTCTCTTTCTACAGAGAGCTCTGAACACCTCCTCTTTAATTGTGTACACTCTGTTTAACAGCACAACTGTTTATTGTAAATCTGTCTTCTATAAGTAATGCATAAATTCAATAACAGCAAAGCTTTACTCACAGGAATTATAATCTTAAAATGCGCATCTACGGAAAGATGCACACGGTGTATTGTAAAGTTCACCCTATGACCTGATCACTTTAGGCCGGAAGGTATTTCAATTTTATATATATATTTTTTGGATCACATTTCACTAAATTGGGTGAAGTAAGGATATATTTGCCATGCATTGTATATTTACAGGTCGTATTTTAACTCACTAAGTTTTGCAAGTATCTAATTATTGAAACGTTTAAAAATATGCGTAAAGCCGGCAAACCCTAATTTATCAGTGCTATTACAAAACACGCAGCCGAGAACGCGACGGAAAAAACAACTACTTCTCTCTAATATAACTAATATTCATTTAATATAGCTGCTTGGAAATGTTTCTCAGAACTAGCATGGTTCGGATATCAGTGCACAGAATTTTACACAATTTCTATTTTTACATCAATACAATAACATACACGCAGAAAGACAAAATGTATCACATGTGCATAACAGATTACATAATCTCACACTTAACATCATGATGACAAGAACAAGACTTTTATTACATCAATACATCATGGCGAATGAAATTTCTTCCAAAAGAAAGTCACAGCAATCGAACTGTTCACAGTAAGTACACAGGATGTCCACACACTTTTAGAACGGTTTTACAGCAATATAATTAATGTTTAAAATAAAATTATTTCTTTCTGAAATGTTCTATCTGAGAGCCCTTTCTCTGGACAGTGAACCTACATCTAGATTTCCAAGATAACAGGGCAGCTCTTAAAATTAGTAGCAGCAGTTTATTCCACTCCTCTTCCATTGCTTTTCATAGTCCAATCATTGTTTTAAGTCTAAGCGCTCTTTTTAGCAGTCCGAAAGCTCATAGTCCATTGGTGACACATCAGGGGACTTTGAAGGAATATGAGCAAAAGGTATAGACTTGATATCTGCTTTTTTTCATATTTTCAAGAAATAGTGTGGTAGATTTGGATGTATGACTTGTTGCCTTATCTTGATGGAGTTCCACTCTCTGACGGCTCTGTGGATAAAGAAATGTTATTTCCTTTTTTAAATATAGGACTTAAAACATTAGTTTCGTAATATGTAGAATTGATTTTAACATTACTTTAAACTTTTCTTAACTTTAATTTTCCACTGTACGAGAAACCAGCAATAATTAAGAATCCTTTACTGAAACTTTCTTTGGATTCTTGGAACTAAGTTTGTAAGTCTTTTTCTGCTCTTTGGCGATAGTACAGCTACCTTTTGTACGCTTCCCAACCATACGTTGAAGAAGCGTATATGCTCCAGCTTTGTCCGCCTGTCTGTCTGACTCCCGGTCCGCACGATAACTCGCGTAAAAATGGTTCGATTTCAATGAAATTTTAGTGTGCAGTGGGGGGCAACCTGAGAACGAAACCTGTTAAAAATGGACGAAATGGGGTCAAAGGTCAGCACATAGGAACGGGATCCATCCCATCGCCCTTATGCGTCATAACATACGTAAAAATGTTTCCATTGCGACAAAACTTTATCATGTTGTTCCGGAGTTATACTGAACCGGTTCTGTTGAATATCATCGAAATGGAGTCAAAGGTTAGGGCACAGGAGCGAGATTTATTCCACAGCCATTATCCTCATAACTTGACTAAAAATGCTTGTATTGCGACAAAACATTAGTATGTTGTTCCGGAGGTGTACTGAATTGGTTCCGTTTAATATCACCGAAATGAGGTTAAAGGTCAGGACACAAGAGCGAGTTTTATTCCACAGCCATTATCCTCATAACTTGACTAAAGATGCTTCTATTGCGACAAAACTTTTGTCGGCGAGTGTTGCTGTTTTCTTGTGCTCGTGTATTTTGCTTCGTGTGTGCTATATTTCGACTATCTACCTTATATTTTGTGTGTGCGGTATCAGTGAAGGAATCGTCTTTGTTTCTGTGCACCTGCCGAGTTGGTAAGTGACTTATTTGCTTTGCAATCCTTATTTTATTTCTCGGCCACGTTGGCTGAGATTAGATCTCTTATCGCCGTTGCAAATGGCGACTTTCGGAGACGACACTGATCAAGTTCTCGTTTCCGGAATTGCTGATCCAGCAAGCCCTCTTTCTATTGGTGCAGTCGTCAATGGCGTGCCTTGTTCTTCTAGCCCCTCCTCACCGCGGCGTTCTATCGCTGCCCAATCTGCTCTTCCCAGCGGTGCAACAGCGTCTTCCTCCGGTGCCTGTAAAGGATGCTATGGACCTCTCACAGTCCGTTGACGCACCACCTTTGCCGCAACGACCGGCTGCCTCTTATGCTGTCGTTGCCTCTTCTGTTTCCGGAGCTTCACACTTGAACTCTTCTTTTAATTTACGTCATCTCACGATGACGTGTGATGATGACGCTATCTCTGTTGACTTTTCACCGAGCTCTTCATATGGGCAGCACTTTATGAAGACTGTCGCATGCGGAGTTATCTTCCGGAGTCTGCCAAATACAAAACTCACGGCATATAGTGTTGCTCTATGTAAGATGTTTTCACCTCAGGTAATCACTCACGTTGGACGGCGGCCTAGACAGGTGATTGCCTATTTTTATAAACCTGAGTATTCCCTTCGTGTACAGATGGAAAGTCTGTCAGTTGGAGATCAACATCTCTCTGCGGAACCACTCACACAACTAGCCGCCCCTGTCAGTTTTCCTGTGCCACCGGAGGTCTCAGACGATGTGCTGCTGTCAGTTGTCCATCGATTTGGTCGCTCCGTCGGATCCATGACTACTTACTCCTCCTTTCCAGACACACCATAGGATCGTTACTTGCGCAGCTTTCGGCGCCAAGTGAGAGTGGTCTTCCCAACTGATGATGACATGCGATGAGTTCCTCCGCCCCTCAATTTACGATGTGGGCCTCACTTCCGTCAAATTACCATCATGGTGGGCACTGTCTGTCCAGTTTGTAATGGTAGAGGCCATCCCTCAGGCTCTCTGCCCCCTACGTGCTTCCATCGCCCCTATCTCGCGAGTACAGCCTATTCCTTCTACCTTTAGCCCTCCGGAGTCGTCACCGCAGACATCGAACCAGCGGTTGTCGATTTATGACAAAAGTATAACTAAAGCCTTTCGTCAACGCGTGACTTCATCTCCACATCCGTCCATCAACGGGGATGTAAATCAGCCACCACCTCCATCCCTCGACCTTCCAGCCGAGGGCGTTCCACAGCCACATCCTACGCCTTCCTCCTCTGCTCCAACTCCTCCTGCCGCAGCAGACCAAGAGGACACTGCTGCATCTTGTGCTTCTGAGGTTGAACATGACACCACCGTCGAATCTCCTACTTCAGCAGTTATTCATGATGCCACTGTCTCCGGCCTCTTTAAAGTACCTGAACTTCCTTCTCTGGCCTCTACACTTCTTCGAGGGCGCCCTAAGCGACGACGGTCAAATCGTCAGCGTGAGCAGAAATCTCGTACTTCGCCAGCCACATCTCGTCAGCGAGACCGTTCTTTCAGTGATTCTACCTCCGACGGCTCCGCGACCTCTGATGTGGATGTCACCGGCGCTGAACCGATCTCTCAAGAAGCTTTTCTCCGCCTAATGGATGAACTCTCGCTTCCGCAGACGCCCGTCCCGGGAGTGGTGTAGCATACCTTTCTCACTTGTACTCGTTATGGTCGTATGTCTTGCACATTCCTATTTCCTTACTCACAACAACTTACGGAGGTTGTGGCGCAAACGCAAGCAATACGCGAGCACCTGAACGCACTGGTTCCTACGCCGCAGGGCAGCTCGGCATGGTCCCGGAAATTCTTCAGCCGCCTTCATAAGCTAAAAGACGCGGCTGATAAGCTCCTCGAACCACTATCCGATGCCTCCGTTCAAAGTAGTGACTATGAACTGTCGGGGCTTTAGTTCCCCGCTGGCGAATACGCTAGCCCAGGATGACCTCACCCCTCTGAGTGGGGATGTTCTGCTGCTCCAGGAAACTAACTGCTGGTCGTCCACACCATTTTACCGATGGCGTAGCTGGGATTACCAATTCCATCATGCATTCAAGCAATCTCAGACCGGTGGTGTCACCATCGGGATTCGCTGTCGATTCCGCCAAGCGATCTCCTTAGTGAAAGTACACAACTTTTGCCACGATTACCTTCAACGTCTCACCTTCCGTCTTAAAGGCCAAACATACCTGATATTTAATATCTACGTCCCATTCACTTCACCGTCACTTACCTCTTTATTCTTAGCACTGCGTACCGCCCTTTCAGTCAGCGTTGCCATTAGACAATGTTTGATTGGAGGGAATTACAATTGTACACTGCACCCTGCTCTGGATCGCATTCCTTCTACCACCGAGTATCGTAGTCGGCTTGTGAATCTGCTCAGTACCCTTGTAGCAGACTTCGACCTCACTGACGTCTTTCGTCACCTCCATTCAGCGACCATATCTCATACGTGGCGGAGTTCGGCTACGTCTGTTCTCACTTCGGCCGGACTAGATCGCTTCTACATCTCTTCTCCACTCCTCCCAGTGGTGACGACCTGCCAACACTCGCCGGCAGCATCCTCGGACCATTGTGCGGTCCAGGTTGCCTTTGGAACATTCTTCATATTAGAGTTCAGGGTTATCATTCCTGGACGTTCGACTCGACTCTGCTAACCGATCCAGAACTTTCCTCTCAAGTCCGAGAGCTTCTACAACACTTCCGTTCTAGACTCTCCGCCGCGCCTTCTGCGCTTACGTATTGGCTGATGGCCAAGTCGCACCTCTTGGATCTTCTTAAACGTTTCTCCTTTCGTATTCACACCCAACGGAAAATGGTGGAACAGAACATCCGCCACATTCTCTCTTATTCTTGGCGTCACTCATCCGCTCTATCCAGCCTATATGGCGGACCTCCGAGCGATATTGGAGCCACGAGCACAGCAAGCCATCTTTCGCCTCCGTCTGCAGCATCTCGTTCCGGTTGACTGTGCTTACGACTTCCTTTCTTCGCTTGAAACTCAACGCCACTCCTCGCATCATCTCCGTTTTCTTCACCAGTCAGATGGACGGATTGTCTCAGCTGCCGACGCTCTCTGCTCACAAACTCGCAGCTACTTTGCTTCCAAATTTGGTGAAACTCCTCCTTCTTCCTCCTCAACTGTCTCTCCTCTTCTCTTCCCTTCCTAAAGTCCCTTCTCATCTCGAAGACTCTCTCACCCTACCCCTCACCTCTTCAGAACGTCGGTCCGCCTTCCGTTCTCTGAATTCCCGCGCCGTCCCTGAGCCAGACGGCCTCACCTATTCCTTCTATCTAGCTTTCTTTCCAGCTCTACTTCCGTTTTTACTCGCTGCTTTTTTTTCATTGCTTTTACGTCTTCTCTTCCCTTCCGAGTAGCCCACGTCATACCTTTTCCGAAGAAAGTGGATCTCCTTGATCTGGGAAACTGGCGGCCCATCTCTCTATTAAATATTGATTACAAGTTTTATACTAAACTCTTATCCTGTAGACTCAACTATATCCTTCCCTATCTTCTTTCTCCCGACCAGACCTATACAGTTCTTGGTCGAACCATTTCCTCTAATCTCCATCTTCTTCGTAACCTTGTCCTTCTTGCTTCTACTAATTGAGAATCGCTCGCGCTCCTTAACATAGACCAGCGCGGCGCGTTCGATAACATTTCCCACTCCTATCTTTCTCTTACTCTCACTACCTTCTGCTTCCCCCTCCATTTGTCTCTGCCCTTTTTGCCCTCTATCGGGAAACAGTATTCCACGTCAAGAACATTGCCTTTCTTACCGCCCCCAATCCGGTTTCAGCGTGGCATCCGGCAAGGTTGCCCGTTGTCTGGTCAATTATTTGCCCTAGTGTTTGAGCCGTTCCTCAGATTTTCTCATCGTGCTCTGCTCGCTGCACTGCCCCCATCAACAGCCAGTTCTCGGCTCTTCAGCGTAACCTGTTCGGCGTACTCGGACACTTGTCATTTTCATTGTACATATCATCTATTATATCATTAGCACCTTAAATGTTCTGTGCCACCTGTAGCCTGTATATTTTAGCTCTTAATAAATGATTTTGACTGACAAAACTTTAGTATGTTGTTCCGGAGTTAAACTGAACCAATTCTGTTTAATATAACCGAAATCGGGTCAAAGTTCATGGCACAAGAGCGAGATTTATTCCGCAGCCGTTATCTTCATAACTTGAGGAATAACTTGAGTAATGATTTCTGGTATGTTGGAAAGCGTATCATAAACAATGCATTGAATGATTTCACTAACTTATCTTTGTGTTACAGCCGTTTTAAGTAGATCAAATACTTCATCAACAGTCACAGTAAATTTTCATCTGTCTCCGGCTAAGTGATTTTCATAAAGAAGTCTACACCGTGTTCTGCTCTCAGCCACGTGCCTAAGCAAAAGGCGGTGAACATTATGTTTTTCTGATTTTGTTTTTTCAGATTCAAATATTTGTTTATTACCTTGTTAACAGTTGATACAGAGATTTTTAATGACTTAGCTGTTGCTTTTTGGGTCGGTGGATTTTCTTTTAAGACCACAAAGGCCTTGCTTTTGAAATAGTCGTAAAAGTGCGTAACCTTCTTTTGGATATTCGTTTGGTGTTCTTTTTTCTGTTAAAAGAAATGATTGACGATTTTTATCTCTATCATTAACAATACTGCTTATTTTACATTTATAAGAGCTGATTCCATGATTTTTACAGCGTGTTTTAATTACGGAATAAGAATATTTCTCTTCGTAAAGAGCAATGACATAATACAATATCCACAGCTTGTTTACGTGTTCCATTTTCTTAGCAGACGATATTTAACTGCAGCAGATGTTTCTTTCGTGTTCCATTTTCTTAGCAGACGATATTTAACTGCAGCAGATGCTTCTTTCGTGTTCCATTTTCTTAGCAGACGATATTTAACTGCAGCAGACGTTTCTTTCGTGTTCCATTTTCTTAGCAGACGATATTTAACTGCAGCAGATGTTTCTTTCGTGTTCCCTTTTCTTAGCAGACGATATTTAACTGCAGTAGATGTTTCTTTCGTGTTCCATTTTCTTAGCAGACGACATTTAACTGCAGCAGATGTTTCTTTCGTGTTCCATTTTCTTAGCAGACGATATTTAACTGCAGCAGATGTTTCTTTCGTGTTCCATTTTCTTAGCAGACGATATTTAACTGCAGCAGATGTTTCTTTCGTGTTCCCTTTTCTTAGCAGACGATATTTAACTGCAGCAGATGTTTCTTTCGTGTTCCATTTTCTTAGCAGACGATATTTAACTGCAGCAGATGTTTCTTTCGTGTTCCCTTTTCTTAGCAGACGATATTTAACTGCAGTAGATGTTTCTTTCGTGTTCCATTTTCTTAGCAGACGACATTTAACTGCAGCAGATGTTTCTTTCGTGTTCCATTTTCTTAGCAGACGATATTTAACTGCAGCAGATGTTTCTTTCGTGTTCCATTTTCTTAGCAGACGACATTTAACTGCAGCAGATGCTTCTTTCGTGTTCTATTTTCTTAGCAGACGATATTTAACGGCAGCAGATGTTTCTTTCGTGTTCCCTTTTCTTAGCAGACGATATTTAACTGCAGCAGATGTTTCTTTCGTGTTCCATTTTCTTAGCAGACGATATTTAACTGCAGCAGATGTTTCTTTCGTGTTCCCTTTTCTTAGCAGACGATATTTAACTGCAGCAGATGTTTCTTTCGTGTTCCATTTTCTTAGCAGACGATATTTAACTGCAGCAGATGTTTCTTTCGTGTTCCCTTTTCTTAGCAGACGATATTTAACTGCAGTAGATGTTTCTTTCGTGTTCCATTTTCTTAGCAGACGATATTTAACTGCAGCAGATGTTTCTTTCGTGTTCCATTTTCTTAGCAGACGACATTTAACTGTAGCAGATGTTTCTTTCGTGTTCATCTAACACGCTGTTGCCAGTTTCAATTCTTTGAACTTCTTTATTTTCTCTAATTTTTTTACCAAAAGCGTTCTGAAAATGTGCGAACATTCTATATACTTCTAATGCATCAGCAATATCTCATGCAACAGATAAAATAACTGAAACCCGTCTAAGACGGAATTCAAAGAACTGAAACTATTTTCCGATTTCGACAGGCTTCCGTTTTATACAGATGCACCAATGGAAGCCATTGAAATGTAAACATCGGAATTTTTCTCATGCTAATAACATATTCTACATCATTAGCGATTACATAAGAGAATGCATTGCTTGCAGGACCTTAATCAACTGAAAATCACAAACTTCTATTATTTTAAAATAATCGGCCGAGGATGGCCTAGTTGTCAACGTTTGTGACTGCTACGGGAAAACTTCAGATTCGATCCCAGGCAAGTACGAACGCTCGAACCACTAAATACCCGCTGTGCTTCGAATGGGCACGTTAAGCCGTCGTACCCCGGGTACTTGCCCCCGGTAATAAGTAAGGGCGTCTTTCTCCCCCTTTCTAACTCGCTTCTCGTATCACTTTCCTATCAGGCACTCCAGCCCAAATCTCCTAGCTTCCTATTTCTAAGGGTTGTTTAAGAACTGGGTTAAGACACTCCCTTCCTAAAATCCTCTACATATGATCTGATCTGATTTTTATTAATTTCTGTACAATAATACTTAACAATATGACGCTCAGTGAGAACACGTACGCTGCTTATTAATTGAAATAACTCCAAGTCACATCGTAGATGTGCAAAATTTCGAATATCCTGAGTATTTTGCAATGTTTGATGTTGGTAATTTTCGTTGATGTTGGAAATTTTCGTATCCAATTCGAAACATTTCTTTTTGACGTCTGCTGCTTCACCACAAATTTTCTTGAATGAAATATTGTGCTTCTTTCGAAAACCCTCTAACCATTCTTTTGAAAGGTGGGAACTCTTTTCTATTTTTTTTTATTTATTTGTTTGCTACATTTCCTGCTCGTGCTTGCAGCTTACGTCCTGAAATTGGCACATTTCTCTATCTTGCACTAACAAACCATTCCCGGACATTCTTATTCAATCGACTATTCCGGCCTCTTTATTTCCGGCTTTCCGCATCTTCGTTGAGCTAATTACCTTTACATTACTGCTCTGGTCTTTCGTCATTTCGCTTTAAAATGTCATATATTTGCAAATTTATGGCATTAAATGCTTGATATTCACACTTCCTTTTTCGTGCATTTCAATAACTTTAACATTTGTATCCAAATCGAGAATGTTATTCTTTGGCGCCATGGTTAAAGGCAAGGAAAGGAACGCAACTCACAACAAGCACAGGTTGTGAATAATCATCTCAATGAATAAATGTTAAGAGAATTAAATCGGAGCGTCTCGTTGAAATCCGTACGAAACCGCCAGCTGTGAAGAGTTTGGACTTTGCATCCTGCAAAGAGAGCAACGCTGGTCACATGAGCTGAACCTTAATTGCTACACGTGCTTAAGAAGAAGCCAAGCAATGGATGTGCTGCAGTTCGTGTTTGTGTAAACACTTCGAAAGCAATCTTATTCTGTTCAGTTATGTAACCTATAACTTCAGGCGTATTTGTCCTGTGGTAATTCAATATTATATTTTATCATGTCACGCTTTGTATTCAAATAAAATATTTGACGGCGCGGGAACAACTGGGATTTTTCCTTTGTTACCAGGTTCATTTGCTCTCTTTGCCATTTCCGATTTCGCGTTAGGCAGGTTCCGTTTTAGATTGGTTAAATAAGAGTAGAACGCAATTATATATGTTTCACTTCAGGGCAATGCCCTATTACAGACAACTTTAAAATCCTCCTGGAGATGCAGCAGAGTGTCGCGGCGAAGACTGCTGTCAATACCGGCAGTTATCTTTGCTGATGATCGACGACTCTTTGAACCTCTTTGGGATCCGTCTGAAAAATAGCGTTTTTAACAGTAACCTAGGAAACACAGTCAAGACTGGACCCATTTTTATTTTTTAAACATAACACAAATATGTATAATACACTAATTCCAAAGGCAGAATGTACTATAAAATGCATGCATGCATGCTGATTATGAAAACCTTAAGTTGAAAAGTAGCTTCTTTTTTTCTCTAGTTGCCTCACTATTTTACCTGCTGTCATGGTAATAACATTTAATAACCTTTTTGGTATGAGTTCAGGGTCCACCCCGACAATGAACCCAAGATAGCACTAGTCCTAAGCATTAAAACAAGTGGTATTACGTTTCAGTATCTCCATTAGTTCTGTGAATAGCCCTGTAGATTTATTTTCTGTAGTTGTCTCACTGTTTCACCTGTTGTCAGGGTAATAACATTTAATGACTTTCTCCTGTTGGCCCAAGGTCCGCTCCGATAATTTATTCAAGATAGCACTTGTATTAAGCTTTAAAACAAGTGGTATTACGTTTCAGTATCTCCATTAGTTCTGGAGATGGCCCTAGTTTCCTCACTGTTTCAGGGTAATAACATTTAATAATTTGATAGCCCTAGTTTCCACACGTGCTGTCAGGGTAATAACATTAAATAACTTTTTGATGTTGGCACAGGGTCCATCCGACAATGTACTTCAGATAGCACTTGTTCTAAGCTTTAAAACAAGTGGTATTAGATGTTTGTAGCACCCTTAGTTCGGAAGACGGTTCTTGGTGTCAGCTCGTTTGCATACACTGACGCCTTGTTTTTCCTATTTGGGCTTTCACTCATTTTCCTACTGCACAGCTCTTTCGAACAAGTTAGGTTAATGTTACAAACGCAATTTGCAGAAGGGCCGCTTAGAGATCCGAGAGTCGATGGTTGTCAGCGAAGAAAGCTGCCGCGTCAGCTCGTGTTCTACACCGAGAGACTTCGCTGCATCTCCCTGTGGATTTCAAAGTTATCTGTATTAGGACATTACCCATTTTGGGACCAAAAAAAGGTTCCTTTTTGGGCAGGTTTCCGCTTTATGCAGGTTCCGCCTTAAACCGGTTTTACACAGTATATTCGAAAGTATAATTTCTGTTTTATGAAAATTCATGGCGTAATATTATGTACTTTTGAACACAAATAACTGAGTTCTTTAAAAGTTCAACGTAATGATTTGCAACTAAAAAATTTACACTAGGATATGCACTATTTTGTAGGAGTTATAATACACTGGTGTTCAAAATTAAGAGAATTTGCACATTTTGTCGATTTTCACAAAAATTACGGAACCAAAGGTACAAATTATGCCGCCGAATAAGAATGCAAATTTGCATTGTCGAATAAGTAAGCTTACACGTGCGTGCGAGCGGAGCTGTGACAGCGGAGGCCATGAAAAGCACACGTGGCTTTTTCCGCGATTAGTTCGCTCGTTCTCCTCGGCGACAATGGTTGTGTTTCTTGCAGGAGTTGGTTCAATTTCATAATCAATCAGGTAAAATGAGTTGCCACGAACGTATTGATGATGGAATGAGGTGGAGAATCGTCGGTAAATTGGAGGCAGGGCAATCGCAAGTGCAGGTTGCTACAGAGCTCAATATAACGCCTAGTGTCCTCTGCAATTTGTGGAAACAGTTTAAGGACACCGGATCCATATCGAGTAGGCCTGGGCAAGGTCGTCCAAGAGCCACGACGGCCAATGAAGATCGCTATTTGGCACTTTCAGCGAGGTGCCACAGGACTGCTACAGCTGCACAGCTATCTCGTGAGCTGCATGCAGCCACTGGAACCCGAGTTTCAAGGGTTACTCTTTCCCGAAGGCTTCACGAGAGAAGGACTTTTGCCAGAAGACCCGCTGTTTGCGTCCCGCTCACTTCAGCACACAAGAGAGCGCGTTTAGCATGGTGCAGACAACATCAGCCTTGGACCAGACTTCAGTGGTATAACGTTCTCTTCCCAAACGAGTCGCGATTCAGCCTGGACACTGATTAATTATCGACGTATCTTCATCTGGAGAGAACCTGGGACCCGATACCTTTCCTCCAACATCCGAGAAAGGGACCGCTATGGTAACGGAGGTGTCATGGTCTGGGCAGGCATCATGTTGGACTGCCACACACCTCTCCATGTATTTGACAGAGGCTCCCTGACTGCTGAGAGGTATAGGGATGAGATCTTACAGCCCTATGTTCGACTTTTCAGGGCCGCAGTTGGCCCTCGGTTTCTTTTTATGGGAGACAACGCTCGTCCACATAGGATTCACCTGGTCAACGATTATCTTGGAAGTGAGGATATTCGCCATATGGATTAGCCAGCCAGATCGCCAGACCCAAACCCTATCGAACATGTCTGGGACGCTCTTGGTAGGGCAATTGCAGCTCGCCATCCCTCTCCGAAGAACCATCCAGGAGCTGAAAACTGCGTTGCTGCAGGAGTGGGACCGACTGCCACAGGGACTCATCAACTGCCTCGTTTCCAGTATGACGTCGCGTTGTGAGAGCTATATGACTGTGAGAGGGGACCATACCCCATATTAGAGTCATTTTATGTTCGATCTTGCAACGTGGATTTTGGACATTCCTGTGTCCGAAAATCCAATTTGCAAGATCTGACGATCATGAGTGCGTACCATGACTATGGTATGGTATAATTTTTTCTCTTATATAACTGTGTATCCATACCAAATTTCATTAATATGTGTCCATTAGTTTTTCAGAAATTCGCCAAAATGTGCAGATTCTCTTAAGTTTGAACATTAGTGTATATTTAAATCTAACAGCACACTACTGAGTGTGGAAATCCATTCATGTTACAACCGCAAGTTGTATTTCATTCTTATTAAAAAAGCAGGTACTTGTACATTTACATACGTACTATAACGAAGTAAATTTCTCCGTCATTTTTGGTCTACGCCGGGATTCGAACCCGAGGCCGCTTATTCCGGAACAAGTCGCTCTACCAACTGAGCTACGCAGACGATTATTCTGATTCCTATCTGCCTTTATGTCGTGTGCGTCCTGCTGGCATAAGCGGCCGGGATTCGAACCCGAGGCCGCTTATTCCGGAACAAGTCACTCTACCAACTGAGCTACGCAGACGATTATTCTGATTCCTATCTGCCTTTATGTCGTGTGCGTCCTGCTGGCAGGTACGTCACACCTCCCCCCTCCGAAAGAGGGCCGGGGGCATGGCCCACGTGTCAGCCGTGACCATGAATCGTTGCAGGCAGCCATCCACTGTAGAACGTGCACTTGAGAACTCCCAGTCAATCTGCTGTGTGGAATGCAACATCACACATTTTTATTTTTCGAAGCGCTGGAGAAGGAATTCTCTGATTTTTCCTGTCTCGCGGTGTGGAAATAACATCACACCAATGCGAGATTTTGAACGGCAGGGTCATCCCGATAGTTCGGGCGCCATTATAACGAAGTAAATTTCTCCGTCATTTTTTTTTGGTCTACGCCGGGATTCGAACCCGAGGCCGCTTATTCCGGAACAAGTCGCTCTACCAACTGAGCTACGCAGACGATTATTCTGATTCCTATCTGCCTTTATGTCGTGTGCGTCCTGCTGGCAGGTACGTCACAGTACATAAGTTCAACAATAAAATCATCTTAAGTAACAGTTCTATTTTCAGCTAATAATAATTCGAACTTCAATGCTGTTGTCAATATGTAGCAAAATACGCATCTGTTGAATATCTGTAAAGTCAAAGTCGCAATAAAAAGACATCTTCTCTTGGTTGCGTAGATCGTTGTCTATTTATCATATGCACTCAGTAGACAAAACATTCAAGAAAGGGGTGATGGGTATTTGACATGGGCATTCCCCGCGCAGAGTGGAACAGACTCAAATCGAACGCAGCCAATGAATACGAGGAGAGCAGGGCTTCTGAACAGTGTATCACAATCGTCGAACATGTGTAAGCATGGTGATCTGAGCGACTTTGATCGTGGTCGCATTGTCAGCGCGAGGTAGTAGGGTCATTCTATTGACCAAGTGGTAAGAACCCTAGAGTTCCATGGGCAACCGTATCAAGGCAGTGCCGTGAGTATACCATCGGCGAATCTACCAGCGCGAGCAAGCGATGGCCGACCATGCACCACTGATGAACGGGATCGACGTAGATTGTCCAGGCTCATACATCTCGACCGATTGGCAACGGCGGCGCAAATCACATCCAGTAGGATAACTGTCGGAGACCCAAGCAACGTCAGCGAGTGCACTGCAAAACGCACGCTCCTTAACGTTGGTTACGTGAACCGACACCCTACGCGCGTGTCTTTGTTGAATGCTCGTCATCTGATATTACGCCTTGCCTGATGCCGGGAACACTAAGCTGGACCTCTGTAGAATGGAGTCACATCGTGTGGTCAGATGAATCCCGGTTTAAGCCGTACCGAGCTGACGGGAGGTGATGCGGGTGTAGCGTCGACAGCGTCTGGCCATGACACCGTCGTGCCAGCTCGGCTCTGATCAAGGCGGCCGTAGTCCTCTGATGGTTTGAGAAGCCTTCTCATGGGACACATTTGTAGTGCGTCTGGAGAGGTCCTTAACCGCTGTGCGCTACCACCATGTGATGACTCCTGAATCCGATGGTGTGTTTGAGAAGGGCAATGCTCCGCCTCACCGGGTCTTACCACCTAGGCATGTCTCGGGAACACTCATCTGAGTTTGGAACCATTCAGTGGCTCCCGAGGTCCTCAGATTTAAACCCTGTTGAAGCTCTTTGGAATGCCGTTGAGCGAAACATCAGATCCATGGATCCTTGACCAACGTCTAGGATGTAGTTTTGGACAATGCTGCAACAGGCATGTCTGGCATTACCTCCGGAAAATCTCCAGCATCTGGTAGAGTCAATGTTTCGGCATGCAGAGGCGCCAGAGGAGGACCAATACGCTATTAGTTTTGCCCATTAAGTGTACAATGTTCTCTAACACTTAAAGAAGAACATGAAATCCGACCACCACGGAGCGTCATGAGGCTAAGAGGGCTTGCTAACACGTGCACATGAGTGCGCTGTGACGTATGAATACATTCCATGATGCGCAGCCCGTTTGAAAATTTGCTGTGCATACTTCACAGCTGCTGATAGTGTAGACTTATGCAGGATACCTCTCACATATTAAATCATTCTGTTTTTATGTGTTTCAGTGACGGAGCGAAAAACTTCGTGCCTGAGGTAACAAAAGGATGTATCACAGACATCATACTCACGATTTTACCCCAGGCCGAATTAACGACAAGCTCAAAGAAGTGCGGAATATGACTGGTGTCGCGAGTGAGTTTTGGGTAGCACACAGCATAGCGTCGCGTCTTTGGATAGCGTTCATGAGACACAGATCCGTTACTGGGTGTTTTCATGCAGTTTGTTCCTGTTGTTTGAGCCAGTGGGAGGACCGTTACCTGGCCATAATGGCGTAATGGAGTCGGAAAAGTACTGTTGACCATTTGGCTAATCCTACTAAAGCAAGCAGAGTTGTGCGAATTTCATGTCAAACAGTGTCAAGATGTCTAAATGCAGACGGACTGTATGCCCGGAAACCAGTACGCTATCTAGCATTATCTACAGCGTTTCGAACAGCCCGCCATCAGCGGTGTAAGTCTCACTATGACCGATCTTCAGATCAATGGGCCAAGGTAATGTTCACAGTTGAAAACCGCTTTAGTCTTTCGTTGGATACGTACCTCCAGCTGGCCTGGAGGGAATGTGGGACTGCGTATTATGCCGAAACATCTTTGAATGGAGGGATATGGAGGTCGGGGCATCATGGTGTGGGCCGTGTTTCGAATATCTAATTGCAAATGAATATCTGGATCACTCCGACAAATGATAGGCAACAAGGATAAGGTAGGTAAACCATTTATAAGCACGTATAAAGGTCAGGTGATGCGTAACATCACAGCCTCTCCTTGACAAATGTCAACCCCGCTTTCTCGTGGTGCATCCTGTTCCCACTAAAGGGGCTCTGACGACCGCCAATAGCGGTATAACTATACCATCGGGATCAGAGGAAATGCTACCCCACACTCACCAACCCGCTTGGCCAGCGTGGTGAGTTATGGCCAAACACCTCCAAAATGACTCTACAACTTAAATCTTGGCCCTCAGTCTCCGGCAGCTGGAATGTACCTGGCCAAGGCAGCGGCCAGTGCGACATGAAGGCAGAGGGTGCTAAGAATCCCCGGAGGACCGGACTAGGCTGCCATTTGATGCTGACCTTGGCTACCTATAACGGACGCTCCCTATCCTCTGATTCAAGGCTTCTTGAATTGGAAGAGGAACTACAAAGGATCAAGTGGGACATCGTCGGGCTAAGTGAGGTAAGGAGAAAAGGAGAAGATCTCATTGAACTGAAAAGTGGACATCTCTTCTATTATCGTGGGACAGATACTGGCAGAACTAGTGGTGTTGGATTTATAATAAACAAGAAACTGAAGGATAAAGTGGTAGAAGTTGAAAGTTCCTCTGACAGAGCTGCGCGACTCGTTATCCAACTATCGAGAAGATACCAGGCTCAGATTATTCAAACTTATGCACCCACCACAAGTCATCCTGAAGAAGAAATTGAAGAATTTTATGAGGAAATTCGTCATCTAAATAATAAAGGTAAGCAGCACTTGAAGATAATTATGGGAGATTTCAATGCAAAAATAGGGCAACGGCAACAGAATGAAACTTCAGCAGGTAAATTCGGTCACGGCAACAGAAACCAGCGTGGAAATACTTCTCGTTGAGTTTGCAGAGGCAGAAGGATTTTTCATCTTGAACTCCTTTTTCAAGAAAAAGCCACACAGGAAATGGACATGGAGACATCCAATTGGAACGACAAGTGAAATTGATTTTATTATGTGTAACAAAAAATTCGTCATCGAAGACTGCAGTGTGCTGAACAAGTTCAACACAGGTAGTGACCATAGATTGGTGAGATGTAAGATGCACCTCAACACTAAACTGGAACGTGGCAAGCTCATAAGACAAACAAAATGTATTGACATAACCAACCTTAAAAAACACCATAATACTTTCAAGTTAGAACTGAAGAACAGATTCTCTGCTTTAGAAGGCCTAACATCGGAAGAAGTGGATATTTCTGAAGTTAACAGAGAAGTAACCAAAGCTCTAATGGAAACAGCAACAAAATTAGCTGGGTCTAAGAACAAGTTGCATGTGAACAAATTATCAGGAAAAACCAAAATGTTGATGCAAAAAGAAGAGAGATGAGGACAACTAAAGAAGATGTGACTTCCAAAGTGGAATATATAGAGCTATGCAAGACAACACGAAAAGTATCGCTGAAGACGTAAGGAAATTCAACTGTGAGCTAGTGAGGAAAGCAATTGAAAACAACCAAAGCCTTAAGATAGCAAAAGGACATCTCAGTAAGGGAAGAAAACAGATTATGGCTCTGAGAAAAAGAAGATGGTTCTATAACAAGAAATAGAGGCGAAATTTTGACAAGAGTGAAAGATTTCTACTCCAAATTATATGAAAGGGATGATACATGTACTCCAGACATCATGAAAGGTACCAGAGTTCTTCCAGTCCTCCCAGCAGAAGTTGCTCATGCAATCAAGAACATGAAGCAGGGGAAAGCTCCAGGAGAAGATGGAATTACTATAGACATCATACAAGAAGCAAGTGGAGAAATCGAAACAGTACTCGCCCAAATTTTCACTGATGCCTTAATGAAGGGAAGATTCCTGAGGATTGAACAATGCTACAATGATCCTGCTACATAAAAAAGGTGACATTGAGGATCTCAGGAACTACAGACCTATCAGCCTCCTATCAGTGGTTTATAAAATCTTCACTAAAGTTCTTTCACACCGCTTGAAGGTAACACTGGACATGGCTCAACTGAGAGAACAAGCTGGATTCAGGAGTGGCTACAGCACAATAGATCATATCCACGTACTGAGAGAACTAATTGAAAGAGCGAGGGAATATGAACTTCCATTGTGCATGGCTTTTATCGATTATGAAAAGCCTTTGATTCGGTGAAACCATCAGCAGTTACCACGGCTCTGAAATCCTGCGGTATTGAAGATGCATACATTAATATTATTAATAACATCTATGAAAATGCAAGTGCAAAGATTCGGCTGTTTGAAAATACAACACACATAAAAATTGAAAGGGAGTGAGACAAGGTGACACCATATCTCCGAAGCTCTTTAATGCCACATTGGAAAATGTCTTTCAATCACTGAACTGGGAAAACAAAATGATAAAGATTAATGGAGATTATCTAACCCACCTTCGTTTTGCTGATGACATAGTCATTTTTGCAACTACCCCATCAGAGCTGCAGAGTATGATCCAGGAACTTGCTGACAAGAGTAAAGAAGTGAGATTAAAAATGAACTTTCAGAAGACAAAAGTGATGTTCAATGCTTTTACAAGAAATGAAGATTTATCGATTGATGGAGAAAAACTGGAGATAACAGATACGTATGTTTATCTTGGACAGCAGATATCAAGTGAGGGTCACATTGATGAAGAAATTTATCTGCGTACAAAACTTGCCTGGAGAGCTTTTGGAAGAAACAGCATAATTTTCAAGAGCAATATGCCATTATGTCTTAAAAGAAAAGTGTTTGATCAATGCATCCTTCCAGTGCTTACGTATGGTGCAGAGACGTGGACCTTAACTAAAAGAGACATACAAAGGCTGCAGACAACTCAAAGATGCATGGAGAGGTGCATGCTTGGTATAACCAGGAGAGATAAGAAGAGAAACTCGTGGATTCGAAAAAATGACGAGAGTGGAAGACATCATGATCAGGGTTAAATCCCTGAAATGGCAATGGGCTGGACATACTGCCAGAAAGACAGACCATAGATGGACAGCCGAAATTTTAGATTGATTCCAAGGGACAGGAAAAGACCCAGAAAAAGACCACATGTGAGATGGGTGGATGAAATTCGTAAATATGCGGGAGTGACATGGAGGAGACTGGCACAAGACAGACCGTTGTGGAGGAAACTTGGGGAGACCTTCGTCCCGCAGTGAATTGATAATGGTTGACAATGATGATGATGATGATGATAAAGATACACGAAGACACTCCCACAAAAACATTTACTACAAGATCTGGAACTTCTTATTCATTACGCATCTTTTCAATAACGCATTTTCCTATCTAAATTCGCGCTTCGTCTCCTCTCTCCTCGAGGCTCAACCAGAACCAGAACCATTAGCGAACAGCGGTTGCGGATCTTACGTCATCTGCCTTCCACAAAAAATCGCCAGCGGCTGGGCGGCCTCCGCTAAGTCCAAGTTCCAACAGGCTGGTATCCTGGTAAATGGACGCCCTGAACTACTAGTGATTCATTGTCCCATGATCAATCAATTATTTACCTTTTCACCCTGCGTGACATCAACTCTGTAAACCGTGGAAGGTGTCTTCAAGTATTCTGAGCCATTTGCAAAGAAGAAGAACGTCCCGCAGGTCGTCAATAAAGCGAGGCACTAGCGTGTCCTTGAAAATGTTGAGTTTCATCGCATCCCACAAATGGATTTAAGTCAGGGGGATTTTGCTGTCATGAGAGCGAACGAAATACTTGAACATGATCAATGAACATTCATGATCCATGGGATGATTGACACTAATCCTTTCTGACTGATTACCTGCTAAAATGGCTATAACAATGGCGAAGAACCTATGAAAGCAGAGAGAGATCTGTGAATGCCCTGGCCATTCCCATTTCATGCCTTGGGTAATGGAACAAAGAATAAAAGCAGGGAGAGCTTATCATATGTGACAGGTCGGCACTGCTTATGTGAGAGGGGAACGGAATTCTTTTGCCGTGAAAACAACCAACTTCCGCAAAACCCGGGCGCTACGTGATCATTTGTGTTTAGGAAGCGCAGAAAGTTTGAAGTCAATACGTCCACAAGCTGCAGCTGACTCTGGACATTATTTAGTTTATAGGCCCTTTAAGGAAGTCAGGTAAGCTCCATTTTTTATAATTTTTTTGTTATAAGGAAAATTATTTATATTTGTGACTTGAAATTGTTTTTAATTTTTTTACACTTATTGAATTTTAAATTACTTCCTGAAATTTATTTTCTTTAAACGCGGTTCATCACGGTATGCGCAAAATGAAGGCCGCGGATGGTCATCGTTCGTGACTGCCACGGAAGAATCTCAGGATCGATCCCTGGCAGGCACGAAGGATCGAACACTAAATATCCACCGTGGGCACGTTAATCCGTCGGAAACCGGGTACCAGCTTCCCCGGTTATAAATAAGGGCGTCTTCTTCCGCCTTTCTATCTCGCTCCGGTGTGACCTTTCTAATAGAACACCTAGTCCAAATCTCCTAGCTTTCTACTTCTAAGAGTTTTTAAGACCTGAGGAATCAGATACTCCCTTCCTAAAACGCTCTACATAAATCTCTGAATATCTATACCCGAAATGAGAAGGCGTAAGGTTTCTCAAAAACCATTTAATCATTTCATCCCCACCTTGAGAGAAACGAGGCTGCAAAATCATTCGAAAGGTTTCGGTTCAGCCGACAACAACGTTCAGCGACCATTTCTTTGCAGAAGTATTTATTTATTATTTTCGTACGTTGTGCAGAAGAACCGTCATGCATTTTTTTATTTTTTTGCCAAGAATCCCTTTTCCGTTTGGGCGCAAATATAACTGTTCTTTTGGCGACAGTGTGATTCGCACCCTCATCTGTCTACTCCAGAGCGGCTGTTATCCCTGTTGAACTACGCCAGCCAACATTTCGCTGCATCATTGTCCTCTTGACTAACGCGTCATAATAATTATTATGATCTCACTGCCCAAATGTGATTATCATAAATCGTTCAAATGCGGTGGCATTTTATTTAAACAGGAAATACGCAGACTCATTAAACATAATGAATATACACTGAAGTGCCAGAAGTCATGGGATAGCAGTTTGCAAATTTTTAACTGGCGCTACCGTCATGTAAAAGCTTTGACGCACCCCATGATTATTATCAGTTGCAAGGTGTAATCTCGTGAGTTAGTTTGAACAACCCCCAGTAGGATTATGGCAAACCAACGTGAATTATCGGGGTTTGAACAAGGCATGGTAGTGGTAGCCAGACGCATGGGATACTCAATTTCCGAAGTTGTGCGAACTTTCAACATTCCTCGATCCACGATGTCACGTGTATATCGAGAATACCTCATGGAAGGCCCACCTTACCCAGCGCAGTGGCACACCACGAGGACTGTATGACCGTGACCAGCGGCGTCTGACCAGGATTGTCCATGTTAACAGACAAGCGACACTGGCCCAAATATCATCCACATTCAGTGCAGGACTTAGCAGAAACATATCTATCAGGTCAGTGCAGCGCAATTTAGCGTCCGTGGGGTATGGGAACAGAAGACCCACCAGAGTGCCTTTCTTAACACCACAACATCAGACACAACGCCTCACCTGTGTTCGTGAACACGATAATTGGATCCTGAAAAGACTGGCAACATTTGGCGTTGTCCGATGAGTCACGCTGGCCAGTTGTAACAAGCTGATGGTAGGGTTAGGATGTGGCGCAGACTCTATGAGGCCATGTAACCAAGCTGTCAACAAGGCACTGTGCAAGCTGGTGGTGGTTCCATACATGTCTGGAGTGTCTTTACGTGGCACTGTTTGGGTCCTCTGGTCCTCGTAAACACACCATTAACTGGTAATAATTTTGTTGCTCTGCTGGGTGACTATTTGCAGCCCTTCATGGACTTCCTGTATCCCAACAACGATGGAATTTTCTATGCAGACAATACACTATGTCATCGGGCCCAAAGTTGTTCAAAATTAGTTTGAAGAGCATTCTGGACAGTTCCGACGGATGGTGTGGCCACCACGTTCGCCCGACATGAACCCAATAGAGCACTTATGGGACATGGAGAAAAGGTCCATTCGTACCCAAGATCCTGCATTTACAAATACACGGGAGCTGTGGGCGGCTGTTCAGACGGCATGGCTCAACATTATTCCAGAAGTCTTCCGTCCACTTGTGCAATCGATGCCACGTCGACTTTTCTGCACTTCGCCGGACTAGAATAGGTCCTACACGATATTAGGTACGTATCACATGAATTTTGGCACTTCAATGTAATTTGTTCTTTACTTTCTGAACACACGACAGGGTGGACATTTCTACAGCATTCCATATCTTAAAAGAAATTAGTTACTATCATGAAACGTTTTCACACTTAAGGAAACATTTAAGCGCTTAAACACATGCCGAAGAGTACAATTTATCCGTAGTCAAATTTCAGTAACGGTTGACTTCATGGCTCTTACTGAAGTTCCTGTTTCTGGAACTAAGGCAAACTGTTGACGGAGTTGCAGCTTTCTTTCTTCCACACATCAGTATTACTTGAAATTTTTGGCGGAATTTCTGGCTGAAAATGCTGTATAGGAGGGGATTGCAGGCTGAGGATGCATACATCATGATGTTGACGAAAATCAGGAAGGACCACGTTTGTTGAAACTCGGTTTTGAGAAGGTATTGTATATCAGAAGTACCTGATGCGGAGAGAAACTTATGAAGTACACAGTGACACCAGCTATTAGCATTTTTACCACTCCCCTACGAGCCTTCATTGTTTCGACGAATTTCTCTTTGGGAACAGCCGGCTCGAAGGATTTGAAAATTTCCGTACTGAAAAGACTCTTGCCTATCTTAATGTAGAGAGACAACTGGAGTATCAGAGGAATTAGATAGAACAGGGCAAATTCTAGGTATTTGTACAATATTATTCCAGGAAAGTTTATTGCGCATGGCGTAAAACCAGGTTTTTCTTGAAGTATCGCGTGGAAAAAAAGGTTCGGTGACGCACAGAGCATGGATGCTGGCCAGATGATGCCAATAATGAGCAAAATGCGGGTTCTGCAGCACAGAATATGAGCCTTCATGGGGTGTATAATCGCAACATACCTAGAAAGAGAGAAAGAATGCATTTACTAAAGAGGCCAATTTCATTGCAAAACACACATATGGCTATAATTCAACATGTATTATATCAGAGGTAAATTAACGTTCGTTAAGAACTCAGTAAAAATATATATCAGGTAACCACAAAAGTATTAATAATATATACAGGGTGATTTAGCTAAACGTGTATAAATTTCTGAGAGGGTTAGGTTGCACAAAGACAAATCGGAATCACATAGCAATGCAGGGTAAGAAACGCCATCTTCATGCGGTAGATGGCTTTGTTCGTCCACGAGACTGCTCATACGGTTTTTCAGGATACCGTCATTTGTAAACCGCCCGCAGAGGTAGTAGGATGGCTGAGTTCACGAACGCGGAAATGGCTGATATGCACCACTGCAACGGACGAACCGCCACGTGACTGTACCAGGAACGTATCCGATGAAACGAGTGTCAAACCACGAAGTGTTTGCGCGGCTGCATCAGAGGTTATGCGACGTTGGTTCTTTCCAGGGACCTTGCAAGGTGTCAAGAACGATGTGTTCGCACTCCTGCCATCGAAGAGAATGTGTTAAGTCATGTAGCAGACACTCCCAGTGCCAGCACACGAGCAATTGCCCATCGGCTCGGGCTGTCAGAGTCCACCGTATGGAGGGTTCTGCACGAAGACCAACTGCATCCATATCATGTGCAGCGCGTTCAGACACTAAGCCCTGATGATTACCCTCAGCGCATTGCATTGGCGCAATGCAGAAGAGTGTGGAAGAACCCCAATTTCCTGCTTCTGTGCTGTTCACAGACGAAGCGTGCTTTACACGCGAATGATGCTTCAATGCACATAACGCGCATGTATGGGCGTTGGAGAACCCCATGCTGTGCGACCAGGTGCAGCACAAAACCATTTTGCTGTGAATGTTTGGGCCGGCATTGTCGGGGACCACTTAATTGGCCCATACCTCATGCCACCTCGTCTGGATGAAAGAAGTTACCGGATATTTATGGAGGACGTCTTGCCAGAGCTATGGAACGAACAACAGGTCCCTCAGTCGCTGCGCCGTGCAATGTGGTTCCAGCACGATGGGGCCTCCGCCCATTTCAGCAATGACGTTCATCATCACTTAAACATGACATTTGGAGATCAGTGGATTGGGCGTGGTGATCCCGTTCATCGGCCTGCAAGATCGCCAAACTTAACATGCCTTGATTACTTCTTCTGGGGTTACATCAAAGGGCTGGTGTACGACACCCCCGTTGAAAGTGAGGAGGACCTTGTAGCACGCATCTCTGTAGCTGCTTCGGAAGTCCGTGACACGCCAGGAATTTTCCAAAATGTACGTGATTCCATTCGCCAACGATGTCAAGCGTCGGCGAATGGAATCAGATGAGTAAGCTCACAGTCGCATCTTTGAACAGCTCCTGTAACCTCAATACATTTCGCAAATGTCTTGTGAGTAATAAAAAGCATTTTGATCTCTTACGTGCTGCTCTTTCATTTCTCGTCCTCTCTGTACACTAGCACAGGAAGACGGCGTTTCGGACCCTGCATTGCTATGTGATTCCGATTTGTCTTTGGGCAAACTACCCCTTCCAGAAGTTTGCACACGCTTAGCTGAATTACCCTGTATATCAGGTAGCCACAAAAGTGTACGAGAGAGCAGAAGACACATCATGTAGTAATAGAATTTGAGAAGAAATGGCGTTTTGCCGGCGGTATATCGTCAGCTGAAATTCCCAAGATGTCCTGCGCATATAAATCAGATGAGTAAGCTGTTTGGTAGCGGACAGCCGTAAGATTTCAATGGCGATATCAGTGGAGATTATTCGTGGGTGTTTGTTATACGAATTTAAACTCTGTTCATCTTCTGCAGAAACAAATCGTCGCATTTGCTTAGCATTCGGCAAGCCCCGGAGTGATCTTCCTGCCAGCCTTGACACTGAAAGTTGCTATTGAGGCCCTGAAATTTTCTATTGAGTAGGAAGGTAGCCAAACATGCCAGGGACTACCTTAGTCAATTTCTGTTGGGGACGAAACCGTCCGAATACATCTGCATGCAAGGCATACAAATTGTCTAAGTGGGCCCCTCACGAATTGGCTGCAATGAATACACAGCAACGTATGTTTTGTATTGCTGTCTTGCTATGGCATGGAACCATTTTTGGATAAGGTACTCACATGTGATGAGAAATGGGTTCAGTACAGCGCCCCAAAACGTTCCAGACACTGGTTGTACACCCGTGACTCAATTCCTCACACATCGAAGCCTGCGCTGCATCCAGGTAAAGTTATGATGTGTGTATGGCGGACAGCACGCGGTGTTGTGTTGTTCATTATGAACTCTTACAATGCGGCCAAACGATCACCTCTGCAGTATACTATGAACAACTCAGGCGTCTGTATAAGGACCTGAAAAAGAAGGAAGCAGCACTGAACAACAGAAAGGGAGTTCTGCTCCTTCAAGATAACGCTCGTGCCCACTCCGCTTCATTGACCAGAAACATTATCAAAGAACTTGGTTTAGGAGCTTTTATGTCATCCAGCATACTCACCAGATATTTCTCCTTCATATTATCACTTGTTATTTTCACTGGACAATTATTTGCGTGGACACGACTTTTCCAATTTTGATGAGTTGCACGCTGCCCTCCAAAACTGCTTTTCTTCCTATGATCCGGCATTATATTGCAGGTATATATAACTTATTCACACGTTGGCAGAACGTTGTTGAATCCCACAATGAAGCTTGTGTTGGTGGCCACTCGCACACCGTGGTCACCTTCCAAAGGGCACAAGAGCGCAGTCTTGTTTCGCGCGGATGTTGACACCATGAAAAGCAATGCATAAGAGACCTCTATTTGGCGACCTGCAGGACGAGGACACTGCCGACCATTTCTAAAACGCATAAGAGAACATACCTGAATTTCGCCGTCACTACCCTGCGAAATTTATAGAAAATTCTTGTTTAGGAAGTGTTCCAGAAAGTAAACAAAATGGCTGTGAGTTTACAAATACCAAACCATTCACGAGTTTGTAAATGGAGGGATGTCCTTCGGATCTGTCAAGTAGTTAAAATTTTGTTTGCAGACAGTAAGGATTTTTGTTAACTAGAGTACGAATGATATAATTGACCTAAATGAGAGTGTCAAGCCCATGGAAGAGTTCATCATCGTCATCACAACGAACCTTGTCTTTCACATAGCAGCAGTATTGTTTGAGAACGTTTGATGATCAGAACCAGATGGCAAAAGAACGTACACGATCTTGTCAGAATAATATGACCAACCCCGGAATCACAGTGTACCCGCCCAGGCGCTTCACAGAGTGCACGTGAAAAGGTTAACCACACGGAGGTATAAGCGGCTGGCCAGGGCAAATGAACCATAGTACGTCACGTGAGCATAATGGGCAGAGGTAGTGATTTGGTGGACGTCCAAAAAGGAATGGACATCGGCTACCGCGCCAAAGGTGGAAGCATCTCAGAAACAGCATACGTCGTGGGCTGTTCGCGAGGTGCTGCAGTGTGGCTGTACCGAGAATGGACCGCTGGCACGCCGAATACCTACCGACGTCATAACTTTGGAGCCCTCAAAGCAATCGACGCCAGACGAGAACGTCTCCTCTGTCGACTGGTAAAGGGCAATCGACACGCAACAGTGCAGCAATTGACCCCACAATTTAAAGCTGGGGCACCCAGGTACGTGTCCCCAATAACAGTAGAGCAAACCCTGTTACGCATGGGTCTCCGGAATCGACGCTGCGTCAAGGCGCCCATGTTAACCCAGGTCCATCGGCAACGACACCTGCAGTTCACATGGGACTACCGTCATTGGACAGTGGAAGAGCGGAAAAAGGTTGATTTTTCCGACAAATCGAGGTATCTGCTCCACAGAAGTGACAGTTGTTGGCGGAAATGGCGTTAGGCACACGAGAGCTAACACCCGGACACGCTTGTCGGTCAAGTACAGGCCGGTGGTGGGAGTGCGCATGTCTGGGGGATGTTTTTTCCTGGTATGATCTAGTACCGCCGGTGCCACTGGATGGATCCCTGAACGCCAGTGGCTACATGTCCTTCCTCGCCATCTACATGCATCCCTTCATGCTGGACGTTTACCTTGGTGGGGATGGTTTCCACCAACAGGACAATGCTCCATGCCACGTCGCTATGGGAGGTGCGTGACTGATTCCAGGAACACGACAGCGATGTCTCCGTTCTCCCTTGGCCGGCGACATTGCCGGACCTCATTCCCATAGAGCACTTGTGGGACTATTAGGATCGACAAGTTCGACGTGCCAACCCACAACCACGTCATCTCCGGGACCTCAGTGCTTTGCTGCAGTCCGAATAGGCACGTGCGTCTCGGGCAACCTTTCAAGGCCTCATTGAGTCCATGCCAAGCCGTCTCGTCGCTGTCATCCGGGACAAGTGTGGTTATTCCCATCATTAGGTTGGTGGTCATATTATTCTGATACGACTGTGTATTGGGGACTCAATGAAGACAAAGTAGGGGAATTGTGAAAGTGGTGTCAAAGCTGAACCGCAGTAGTGTCGCTATTGCGTTTGGCATCTCCTTACCTTCCATTTCCTTGGGGAAGACATGTGGTAGGAGCGCCCGTTTTGGGACAGGCTATATATTTCCGATTATCTTATCCCATTCTTCAGTTTTACTTCAGACTTGTGAGAGATTTAGTGAATAACCTTCCTGAATAACAAAATGGCGGTAAAGAAAGGACAAGCACTTCACAGTAGACTGATTTAAAAAGCGTAAGTCTGTTTTAATTTTTTATTGAAGGTTTAACGACCACCGTGAGCTACTCAATGGGCTATAATCAGTCGTCCTTCCCTAATTTAGGGCTACTGGGAAGGGAGAGAGCCATCGCAGTAAGACAAACACAACATCCATGCCACACGGAGATTGGAAACCGGACCCTTTCTTGGACGAATGGTCATAAGCCAGCGCTTAGACCACTGCGCTACCGGGGAGGCTAATTTATTTTCAAATTTAGAGGGAGGTACTTTGGCAAATTGAATTACTATTTTTCGGTCAGCTCTTAAGACGGTCATTTTTTCATAGAACCATGGATGACTTTGATGTACAGGTTTCACTGCATAATAACGCTATAGACAACATTTGACTGCTATTTCTCACTTTACGATATAAAAATTCAATATTTAAATATCAAGGACATTAAATAATAACCATAAAGTAATATTCCAAAAAATCCGCAGCAGAAACATGCAAATCCATATTTCGCTTGGCTAGAAATATGTGTTAAACCATGAACCTTTCGTAAAATCTCATGCTTGAAAAGAAACAAAAAGCGTACTGAAGAACACATGGCAGTACGACACAGTACTATACTGAAGTGTCAGAAAAACTGGTCCACCAGTCAAATACTTTGTAGTGTCCCCCACAGGAGCGCAGGACTGCAGAAATACAACGGGGAATGGACTCCACTGGCTTCTGGAAATATTCTGTAGGCAATGCACACCATACTTCCTGCAGAGAGTTTCGCAATTCGGGTGTACGGCCACATTGGTATCGTAGGTTGGAGGTTTTGCCGGAATTCTTGTAGTCACGGTACACCCTTGCAATGGTCGTCCGTGAAAATTCGAACTTGGTTTCTACCTCCGAAATACTATGGCCCATCTCACGAGCGCCAACTATGACACCGCGTTGAAAATCGCTTAAATCGTTATTACTTGTCATTCTCATGCCGAAAACAGCTCTGACAAGCTGGCAAGGATATATATCGCTTTATATACGCACTGGCGGACGCAACCGAGTACGCGCATAGGTGACGTTGCTATGTATTTTGCATAAGCTCGTCTGTACTAATTTTTCTGGCACTTCAGTGTATATGCTAGAAAAGGCACTATAGATGGATGCGCATAATGAGATCGGAGATTAATTTGTACTATAAATATCGATGTGCATAATGGGACTGATTTTTTGGGGGGCTTGAATAGTTATTATCAACCCTGTAAGTGGCAGATGTACCTCAAACAAATGGTGTCCAAAATTTTCTGTGGTCCCCAAAGAGAAACATTTGTATAGCGGTCAGGTTTTACAAAGTCTGTGGCAAAATAAATCATTTTCCCCCTCATTTCATAATTACCGTCCAAGTACATATCCCTGGTGATACGATCTTGCTTCTGGTTCTCCATTTTCTGTTTCTTGCTCCAAGGCATGACGGAAAGTTCTAGTTCCCTTGACAGGGACATCATTCAAGTGGATAGACATAAGTGACTGAAACATCTCTCTCTTCCTCCGTTCTTATATTGGTCGCCATTGTTGCAGCCTTTTTAGCAGGTAATCAGCCAGAAAAATTAGTATCAATCATCCCCGTAAATGACCACTTTTTATATTTGTATAACAAAGCTAAGGGGATAGCAACGTTTCTGATGCGCAGGTTCACTTATTCCAGCCGTGTTCGTCCCACTTCTTAGGCAGCGAATACATTCGTTGGCGCTGATTTCAACCGATTTTGTTAATCTCGAGTTATTTCTTTCCATCCGGTTGAAGGGTTAAATAATAAATTGCTCGTCCTGTGTCTAGTAAGAGATATGTGTTAGGGTTGGTCAGCTTCCATTTTCTCGTCATCCGAGAGTGAAATTCGTACTCAAGATGTTCCCTGGAACAAGAGATCCAAAATTATGTATTAGCCACTGTTCACATGTCTATGAGGTGCTCGTGTATTTGCGTATATACATACATACATGCATATCTCTAAGCTGTTCTCTGAGATTCCGAGGTAAGCTCCAAAAAGAAATACAAACTACCAGATAATTTTTACTTACTGTTGTCGTATCAAACTTCTCCATTTGCAGCGATCTTGACATACAGCTCGGGCTTTATTGACATCCATCACATGCTGTACACAGATCTTCTATACTTCATCATCACAATCTTTTTCTCATGCAGACACTCCTGAATTTGATCCTTCCATGATTCCATTGGCCTTCTTCTGCATTTTCCTTCCTGCCACTTGGGCTAAAAAGATTTTCTTAGTAAGCATCTCATCACTCATTCTTTAAACATGGCCAAACCACCAAAGCATATTAGTTTCCATCTTGCTAACAACATTTTGCTTCACATCCATAAAAACACTGAAGAGCAATTGAATTAGAGATACCTGTCTAGTAACGTGTAGCACCACTTTCGCCCTGATGACGGCGGCGATTCGTCTCGAGATGGACTCGCCAAGACACCGGAAGCGTTGGGAAGCCATAGGATCCACGACCCCTAAACAAGCTCCCACAGTTCACGTAGATTTGACAGGGGGGGGGGACAGAGCCTCGAACATCTTGCTCGATGGCATCCCAGATGTGCTCGATGGGATTGAGGTCAGGTGACCTAGCTGGCCAAGGAAGCGAGGTTACGTCGTTGGAGTGTTCATCCAACCATTCGGATACAATTCGGGAGCGACGGCACGGTGATTTGTCTTGTTGCAAGATGAGGTCCCCAGTGGGATGTTGAAGACGCACAATGGGAGCAAATTGTCGTCCAGGATATCCCGGTAACGTTCATCTGTGAGGGACGATGTCCCACGTACCAAGGGTCCCATTTCAGTCCACGTAAACAGTCCCCAGACGAGAATGCCACCCCCACCAGCTTGAAGAAGTACCCTGCTGGCAAGAAGGATGCATCGCTTCATGTGGTTTGCGCCATACTCGTATCCTGCAATCCGCATGTACCAACGTGAATCTCGACCCATCAGTCCAGGCAACATTTTTCCACATGTTTAGGGTCCAGTGGCGATGTTCCGCCGCCCATGCTAACCTTTGCACCCTGTGATGTGAGGTCAGCAGCGGTACCCTCGTGGGACGATGGCTTTTGTAACCCATAGCGAGGAGATGGTTCTAGATGGTGTGGCTGCTTACACGTTTTTGTGCACCAGCGTTAAATTACTGAGTGATTTCTTGCACTGTGGCCTGTCTATCCGCTGTTACAATGAGAGCTAGCCGATGATGACCCCGCTTATCCACACGCTGTTGTTCACGGCAGTTGGCCCTTACAGGGATGGTTTTACCGGATTCGATGTACTCACGGTGCACCCATGACACAGTGGCTCGTGAAAATTTCAGTGCCTGCACGACTTCCGAGATGCAGTGTCCCATTTGTCAGGCCTCGACAATTTGCCCACGATCAAATGCGCTTAGATCCTTCGTCTTACCCATATTGCGTCCGACTCTTATTGATTCCCATCGCATCACTCCTTATACTGTCGGATCGCTGCATACGTCATGTTGTTTCCGTTTACAGGGCCGCCCACAACGCCACATTTGCATATCGCCAGCTGTCTCTAATTCAGTTGCTCTTCAGTGTATATTAAATAGCCATGGTGACATTACACAACCTTGTCTTACTCCTGCACCCATAGAGAACCATTTTAATAAAGCACCATTCACTCGTACACAAGCTGTACTGCCAGCATCCATGGCTTGTACACTATTAAGTAAATTCCCAATAACACCATATTCATTCAATACCTTCCACAAAAGTGTCCTATTTACTCGGTCGTAAGCTTTCTCTAAATCTATGAAGGCAGCAAAAGCTTTCTTACCAACAGCCAGATACGTTTCAATCATCGTGCGTCATGCAAACATTTGGTTAGTGCAGCCTTTACCAGGCACAAAACCACTTTGAACATGAGAGATTAGCCTTTATCAGGCATTTGCGTGGTGATCATTAATTCGGGATTTAATGATCGCTACGCAAATACACATTTGCGTGGAGATCATTAAATCCTGAATTCGGACTAGACTTACCGATGAGACATGACTTTTGTTTTCTATTCGTTTGTTTTTAACATAAAAAAACTGTCTCGCAACTTCAGACATTCTAATGGGCCGAGTCCTTTCTGAAGCTCTAGATCCCATGCAGCTGCCCCGTGACCTCGAACTCAGAGGCGTAGATCTCTGTCTAGTGATTTGAGTTAGTCCTTGATTCGAGTCCCGGATCTGGCATGGGTGATGCATTTATCTCACTGATCTGGCGCTCTCTTTGCGGTGGAACAAGTCCCCGGATCAGTGACGGGCGATTGATTATGTTCCTTAGAGCTGCTTATAAATATCGTTAAAACCGAAACGAAAAAAGTAAATCCCATTTAATAACAAATTTCATGTTGAACGCAAGAGAACTAGCACTGCGTTAACCCTGTAAGCAGCCGATGTACCTGCACCAAATCCTTTCACCCTCTCATCTCGTCAGTACGAACCATAAACGTGTCAAGGGTGATAAAAGCTCTCTTTGAATCCTTCATTCTCTGCCCTATGATTCCAGACATGATGGGGAAGGGCTAGTACCTCTGACACGGACATCATGTCACTCGGTTGAAATAACCCAGCAAAAACAGTGTTGCTAGGCCAGCACTCAAGCCAGCACTGGCAGCCAGCAGTGGCCCAGCACTATGTTGCCGCTGCTCAACCGTCAATAAAATGTCCCGGCGGCTACCACATGGTCCAGCAATTCGGGCCAACAGTTGGCACCCCATCAATTGTCATCTGCCAGAACAGGGCCATCAGTTATCCATCAGGGGCAGTGGCTGCCACAGGCGGCCCTTCAGTGGACATGCAAGCACGTGACATAAATTATGGCTAGCCTAATGTGGTCCTCTAGTTTCCAGGCATTGGCAGCCAGAAATCACGTGACGTAACGGATGGCTTGCCGCGAATCTTGTCCGCCAAATTTCCCAGCAGTAGCCGTTTGAAAAATAAAAATGTTATAACCGCAGTTTCCCAAAGGAACAACTACTTTTCTTCCCCTACGGAATTTCTGCAATACGTTACGGCGCTGGGAAATGTTTCTCTACAGGTCCTGAAAAACATCCGTGTGGATATGCCTGGAAACGAACCTTCGACGGTCTGCATGTGAAGGGGGCGCTCTAGCAACTAGACTGTTTTGCCACGCATGAGCCTGTGCTTGAAGCTGAACCTCTCTCCTGCGCGATGTGTAACAAATGGTTCTCCTTTTAATTTTTCAATATTGCGAGGTATTTTTCATAAATGTCCGTTTCATATAATTCATGAATTTATTTTTTAAACGTAAAGATTGTTTTTATTTACCTTAAGGGAACTATACTTATTTTCAACAAGTGTATCAACTTAAAGGCGCTTTCCAGAATTGTGTGCTGTCCTTGTGGTTTTCAAAAGGCGATTGTTTAATTAATATATTTACCCGTTCATGTCGCATTCTGTTACATTTTTAATGTTGTATCTTTCCTTTTCGCAGTCCGAAGCTACATTTGTTCTAAAGACGAAAGATTATTTATTTTACTTGACGTTATTTTTAGCAGCGAATTCCTCCGGTCTTGTGTGTTCAACCCATGCATGAGTACATTATATTCACATGGCGTTGCTTTTTTTTTTTAAATAACTGATAAATTTTGTACGCGCATAATTCTTATTTTTTTCCCAACATAACGATTTTTTAATGTTTTTCCGGGACTTTTGTTTCAACCGGTTTAGTGTATGTTAAAATGAAAGATTACACAGAAATTATTTCTTGTTGCTCATGGGAATGGTGTGGGTGTGCTTCCTGTCGGTCTGTATTCTTGATTCTTTGTGTGTCAGCGCAGGAATTTTGCTACGAAATGAGTTTCTATAAATGCATGAGAGTAATTGATTATTTCTTATAGTTCATTAATAATAATTTATACAATTTTCATCCGACGGTAAACTTTGGCAACGTGGATTTTCATTAGGAAATTAATTCGCCTTTCTACATATGGCTTTTGTTTTCTTAACGTCCTCTAAACTAACACGGTGGCAATAACCTCGTCCTCAACTAACTGGAACCTCGAGAAACGCAGCACGCGTTGATTCTGCGCATGCGCAGTCCCGTTGCTTCGACCTCGTGTTGGGGTTGCTTCGTTTGACAGCTACGGCCCACTAGTGGAACTTGCTTGAAGTCCTGTAATTCACGGCGATGCTGCAGGGCCATGAATGGCTACCAACTGATGGCGCTGCCACCAACGGACCTCTACCGTGCCTTGACCGGCATATTTCAGCCAGCAGTGGCCCATCACTGCTGGCTGGTTGCCAGCAGTTTTCCAACACTTGTGTTTTTGCTGGAAAGTGATGCAAACATCTTCTCTATCTTTTCTTAGGTTCGTTTTCGTTGTTAATACCCTATTAACAGGTAATCAGTCAGAAAGAATTGGCGTTTAATTATCACGCTATATGACCACTCTGAATAGTGTCCATAGAATAATAACTAGTGAAAATAGTGAATATCAGAAAAGAATGTTGTCAGCTATCACCCTATATGACCACCCTTAGTGCTAAGGGATGAAGAAACGCTTTCTGATACGCAGGTTAACACATTACCCCCGCGTTTGGCACACTTCTTAGACAGCGGTTATGTTCATTCAAGCTGGTTTCACAGGAATGTTCTCCAGTTGATAAGCCTACGGTACAGAAGATGTAGTCAAAGAATCCTCAGCTTATCAAAGTGCTGCCTCCAAATCTCACCCTGATGGGCCAAGTGATAATCCTGAGAAATTATCCACCTCATCTGAAAGATATTTTAAATATATAGTATTTTACGTGGTGGGTGCCTCAGTTCTCTGAAGGCACTGAGTGTTCCTCGCACCGGGGCTTCAGGATAAGTCATCCCGACTGGCCGGGGTTTTACTTGTGTTCTATTGTACACCGCCTATATTTTGTAGACGTGGGCTTGGGAGTGCAATTCCTCTAAAGTTGCTAGTGCAAAAGCATTGACTTCAAGGTCGTCTGTTCTCCAAGGCCGTCTTCTAGATTCCCTCTTAAGCGTAAAGCTAGGAAAAGTCTCCCTCTACAGCAACGAGCCCTTTCTTTGCCGGCGGTACGGTTCGAACACACGTTTTCTCACCCAGGACTGGGATGTTATTCATAATGAACTACGTCTTCAAGGCTTATCGTTGCAACTTACCATTTTCTTATTTTTTTTTTGATTTTTTTTTTATTAGAGGTTTAACGACCACCGTGAGCAACTCAATGGGCTATAAGCAGTCGCCCGTCCCTAATTTAGGGTCACTGGTTCCATGGAAGGGAGAGAACCAGTGCCGTAAGACAAACACAACATCCATGCCTCACCGGGATTCGAACCCGGACCCCGTTCGGACAAATGATCAAAGGCCATCGCTTAGACCACTACGCCACCGGGGCGGCTACCATTTTCAATTCACGCATCACCTTAGTAGAACGTCACATGTATCCTCCCTTGAGAAACCTGGGGACGAATTCGAAGGTGTTGGGTCTGCGGAGGAGCCATGCTTGAACGAGTTCACTGTAGAAGAAACTCTCATTAAGTACAAACGATGTGTGGTACAATCACCACACAGTTTTGTTTCGAACCTTACGACCAGGAGATTCCTTTCATTTTTGGGTGCCAATATAGCGAACGAGCATTCTTTGACGCTGGTGGATTTCGAACAAACGTTTTCCTACTTCCTAGTGGGATATTCACCCGAATGAACTATGCCAACAAGGCTTATCATTGCGACTTGCCGTTTATGACTCATGCATCACCTTAGTAGTACATTCCACATCTTCTTTGTCTGACGAAGAAATTGATATACACTGCTGGCCACCCAAAATGCAACACCAAGAAGGACACGAGTTAGCAAAGCCAGATTTACTGGACACATAACAACATATACAAATATGAAACGATTGAGCTTACAGGCCCGTGCGACTTGCGGAACACGCAACATCAATAGTTCGTGTGGCCCCCATGGCTGGCTAATAACGGCCGCTACACGCCGCGGCATCGAACGAAAGAGGCTTTGGATGTGGGCTTGGGGTATGTCGGTCCAGGCTGCCTCCACACGTTGCCACAGTTCATCAGGCGTAGCCGCGGGGGATGCTTGCCAGGCCACACGGTTGACGATCACCGACCAGACGTGTTTAATAGGCGACATATCGGGAAAACAGGCGGGCCACGGCAGCAGCATATCGTGAAACCTGGTGGGCCGTGAGGCGTAGCCGCGGGGGATGCTTGCCAGGCCACACGGTTGACGATCACCGACCAGACGTGTTTAATAGGCGACATATCGGGAAACTTGGTGGGCCGTGAAGAATTGTTGCACGATGTGAGCCACGTGCGGGCGCACATTGTCCTGTTGAAACATGGCCGCTGGCTGGTCCTTCAGGTAAGGGAAGACTAAAGGCTCCAAAACGTCGGAGATGTAGCGGTGGCTGTTGAGTGTACCAGCGATGCGTACCAGAGAGGTGCGGGTGTCATATCCAATTGCGCCCCAAATCATAACGCCAGGTGACGGACCGGTATGGCGATGCGTAATGCAGGCGTCACACAGTCTTCCGCGCGGTGCCGCCCCACGCGGATCCGACCATCGTGGTATTGCAGGCAGAAACGGGATTCGTCGGAGAAGACAATGTCGTGCCATTCTGTAGTCCAGGTGCGGCATTCAACGGCCCACTGCCGCCGCACTCGCCGGTTATGTAACGTCAATGGTAATCGGAGCAATGGGCGTCGTGCGACAAGTCCCCGCTCCTGCAGATGACGTCGAACGGTACGTGCTGACACAGGTTGTTGCGCAACACACTCTAATTCCTGCGCTAACGTTCGTGATGCGGCGGTGCGAGCCGTCAATGCCCGCCGCACAACATGCCGGTCCTCTTGTAGGGTGGTGTGCCGCGGCTGCGGCAATCGCTCACGTCGGTCCGTCCGTCCGTCCTGCACCCACCGAATCTATACTCGCCTCACTGTGGCTGGATGTCGTCCCACACGGGCACCAATGTCACGGTACGATAAACCGCTGTCGCGATAAGCCACCATTCGTTCTCTGTCGAACTCCGAAACGTGCTGGAATGACTGCCATATTCTACAACGAGGAATGAGGAAGCTTTCCACGCACAGGTCCGGCAACAAAACACACTTCCACTACTTACACCCCACCTTCTGTGCACCCTTCTTATAGTGCTTCTGGGTGGTGTGCCGGGCGCACATGATTTGAATATGCCCTGCAATGCTAATCGGCCGCCCCGGTGGCGCAGTGGTCTAAGGCGTTGGCCTCTGATCATTTGTCCGAAAGGGGCCCGGGTTCGAATCCCGGTGAGGCATGGATGTTGTGTTTGTCTTACGGCACTGGCTCTCTCCCTTCCCTGGAACCAGTGACCCTAAATTAGGGACGGGCGACTGCTTATAGCCCATTGAGTTGCTCACGGTGGTCGTTAAACCTCCAATCAAAAAAAAAAAAATGCTAATCGTTTGCATGTCCTCTTGCAGGCGACGCATGCTGCGAATTTCAGGACAATCGGATGCTTCCTTCTTGGTGTTGCATTTTGGGTAGCCAGCAGTGTATATGAAGATACTACAACGTTTCTCAAAAATATTATATTTTTTCAAGTCGACCAAGATTTCGCTGGATATTGACCTAGATTCATCAGGTCGAATGGCACGTAAATATTCAAATTGTAAATGATATCGTAAAAGGTATTTACAGTACCGGGTTTTGGTTAGTTGCTTCTACGCGCTTGATAGAAATGGTGTGGATGCCATATCATTAACAAGTTGCGAACAATTCTGATATATACTATATTGACAAAAGTCACCGGACATCTAGAAGAGAAACACAATATAGCATTTATTGACATACATTAGTAAGGTTTTGGTCCAACGTTGGCCTTAATGCATGCACTGACGCTTCGAGACAGGCTTTCCACAAGGGTTTGGAACACAGCGATAGGTATGCGTTTCCATTTAGTATATAATGCTGCCGGTAACTTTTGCTTAGTAGTAGGCCTTGGTTCCAAACTTCTTATGCGGCACTCTAATTCATCCCATAGGTGCTCTATGGGATTAAGATCAGGGCTCTGTGCTGGCCAGTCCACACACGCTACGCAATTATCGTCAAACCACGCCGTAACAGTCCTTGCTTCATGGCTCGGTGCATTACCGTGCTGGTACCAACAAGGCTCGGTTACATAGTATTGCCACAGAGTTGGTAGGGCTTAATAGTCCAGAATATCAAGGTAGACGTGCTCGTTAACAGGTTTGTCCCCGATAACCAATGGACCGGGACCATACCACGAAAACCATCCCAACACGAGTACACTGGCAGCTCCAAACTTGACCGTAGGAACAGTTCACTGTAATAAAGAACGTTCCCCCAGCTGCCGCCATACCCACACAGGGCCATCAAACTGATGGATCGTGTATCTGGATTCATCAGTCCATAGGACCCGTTTCCATTTATCTACGGTCTACGATAATGTTCTTTACACCATACTAAACGTCGAGTAGCATTCCGAGTGGAGATGAAAGGCTTATGAGCAGCCGCACGACCACGGTAACCCATGGAATGAAGTTCTCTGCGAATGGTACGTGTGCATACCGAGGTTCCAGCATTTTTACTCATCTGTACACTGAGGTCTTGTGCAGTACTCCGTCGATTAGCTGTAACGACTCTCCTGAGGCTTCGACGTCCTCTATCACTGAGTTTCTTTGGTCTGCCGGTATGCTTTGCTACTTCAGGCACGCCATGTGTCTTCCACTTATTCAGTACATCCAAAAGAGTTGATTTGGGTATGTTTAAAAGCCTCTCGGTTTCTCTAATGGGCAACCCACTAATATAGCACCCAGCAATATTTACTTTCTCAAAGTCAGTTCTCTCCCGCCGCGACATTTTCACTCAACCTCACAGTGCGATATGATCGCGGGGCTTGTTTTTATACCGTTTGCAGCTGTACCGCGCATCTTAACAACTCAGCGGATCCGTTGATTTGCTTTTGAAGGGTGTCCGGTGACTTTTGTCAATATAGTGTATATGGAAAGCCTCCAAAACATCAAGTTCGGTGGTTTAATCTGGTTTGGCAATTAGTTTTGCTTCTTCAAAGGGAAATGTATGGTCCTTTTCGTAACAGTGTTTAGCCATCAATGACTTCTTTAGGTCACAATTCTGAATATAGGTCTTGTGCTCCTTCAATCGAACACGCAAGACCCTGCGGATCTGTCCTATATACGAAGTGCCATATTCACATGGAATTTGATAAATTCCTCACGAGTTTTTGTCTTCGACAGAGTCCTTAAAAAGATATAGTCCTTAAAAATACTATATAATATAGTCCTTAAAAGAAATTTATTATTTTTGAGTTTTGTTCCCCAACATAACCCTTTTAAAGATTATGTTGAAGACAAAAACGCGATGGGAATTTATCAGATTCCTTGTGAATGTAGCGCTTCGTAAATATGACAGACCCGTAGAGCCTTGCATTTTCGATTGAAGGAGCACAAGACCTATATTCGGAACTGTGACCTAAATAAGTCACTGATGGCTAAACACTGTGTGAGGATCTCTACGAACGAGAGGCCCCTTTAAATACTTAAATATGATTTTGGTGTCTTTTTCTTGTGTATATGTATGTGTTCAAGTGACAGCCGTGTAAGATATCTTGTACGAGAACGGACAATTTATCCTTGCAAACTCACTGCTGGACATTTTGGGGACATTGGTCCTCAACGATGCCATTTTACTCAAACTCGTAAGATAGTCGTTGGTTTTCAAGTACATGGTGATATTCGGTACGCCTTCTTACATGGTCGGAGGCGGAACTTAAAGAACATTCGTTACGAGGTGTCAACAATGCAATCCCCAAGATCGTTGGGGGTTCGCGGAGGAAGGGAGACAAGGAGGACATTAGAGATTGGAAGCGCGAGGAGAAAGAGTTGTCACGGTGATACAGCATAATGTTTTTTCGTTGTATGGGATATAACCCAGAAAGCATGTAAAGAATGTACAGTTGTATAAATATATCTCTCTTGAATAAATACTCGGATTTCTTAGCAAATGGATTCCTTAAGGTATTTTCCCTAAGGCCGCATTTTGTAAAGGCCGAAACGAACCAAGCGGGCCTGGGAGCCACAGGCTCGCTGAAACATGTCACACTGGCGTAAAGCGCCAAGGATCCGGCCCGAAGAAAGGACGAATAGGAACGGTATTCACCCATTACCCGAAAAAATTGAATGAATCGGAACAACTTTTCTTCATACTGGAATTAAAGGAATTGGCACGGTCGTTGGAAAAAAAACTGACGGATGTTGGATGTACCAACAGTGACAGCCAGAGTTAGGCTATAAAGGAAAGCTCAAATCCACGCATGGACCGAAAGAAGGAACTGATGGACGGCATGTAAGGAACCAGTTATTTAAGGATGAGGTGTCACCCTGTTACTGGACTAAATATAAAGTGAGAGAAAGAGAGTGTGATTCCGTTTATTTGATGGGACAAGAACTGGATTGTGTGATGACTGTGGAAATGCCTACGTTGGATAATGGGGTAACTGCTTTTAGTCCCAATTTAAATAGAGCCATTTAGAAAAAAAGGAACATACAAGAGGGAACACACATGGTTAGGAGTAGGAAAAAGTATGGGGATTGTAGGATATTGCTTAGTGGTTAGGAGTAAAAATTTAGAATGAGTAAACAAGTGTTTCGAATGAATTATTTTTCTTGTATAAGCGTCAGTGTTCTTTAATATGTTTATATGCTCTTTGTGGCAGTATATCGGTTTATTTTGTGGTATTAATTTAAGTGAAATGTAAGCAAGAGATGAAAGATTTTTATGTGGTATTCGTGAAAAGAAAAAATAAGTGTAGCCTGGGTATACCAGTATTTTGGATGAATTGATTTTATTTAAATCAGTATCAGTGTTCTTTAAGATGTTATATGGTTTATGTGGTAGTAAATGAAGTTATGTGATGGTATTAATGTAAATGAAGTGTAGGAAAGAAATGAAATATTTTGGATTTGTGAAAAGAAGAATAGATTCAGCCTGAATTCTTCTAGTTTTAATGTAAAGCGAAAGTTTATATAAAGAATAAAATTCTTTGGAAACTGGTATCAATGAAAATGGTGTAAAGAAAATGGTGTAAAGAAAATGGCGTAAAGAAAATGGTGTAAAGAAAAGTGGTTTAAAGAAAAAGGTATTGAAGTAATGCACGTAATTGCATATTATGTCATTTAAGGTTGTTTGATGCAACTGATAAATGTTACGATAAGTGTAACGTGTAAACCAAAGTTATTTTCTGTTCATTTGCTAATACTAGTGATCGATAATTTTATTTAGTTACCTGTTAACAAAGTGTATAACAGTAAATATTGTAATCATGCCTCCGAAGACTAGGAGAGCAACAGATTCAGAGATACAGGATGAGGTATCTAGTCGTGAAAGGGGTAGTGAGGAAGAGATTATGTAAGGTGATGCTGAAACGATGGTAGCAAGAGCTAGGTTGCTAAAAATGGAATTGGAGAGGGAAAATGTTTTATGGGAAAGGTCTCAGAAGGAAGCTGAAATGGCTAAAAAGAAACAGGAACTGGAATTAAGATCAAAGCAAATGGATATGGATCATGAGGTAAGGTTGAAGAAGTTAGAGTTAGCATCGCAATCGGGTAACATGCGAATTGGGAATATGGTAAGTAATTCAGAAGCCATGGTATCACAGAATAGTGAATTTCTGAAATATGTAAATTTGTTGAAAGGTGTTTTGTTGAAACCTCCTTCCAGAGCAGAGGAGTGGCCATTTTTCTTTTACCATGCCGAAACTATGTTCAAGCTATATGAAGTATCCGATGAGTATCAAGGGAAAGTGATATTGCAAAATTTGCAGGAGTATGTACATCATTTAGCTGCAACATTGGGAGAGGAAAAATTGGAAAATTATGTTGACATTAAAAAAACCTTGTTAAAGGACTTTAAAATCACTCCTCTACAACATAAAAGAAATTTAGAAAAATGTGTAAAGAAGCCAAAAGAGTCTTACACACAGCATATAATAAAAGTCAAAGCTGCACTAGAATTTTACTTGGAATCAAGGGAAATAACGACCTTGGTAGAATTGAAAGATTTATTAGTAGCAGACCAAGTAAAGGATGCTTTGCCAAGCCACATTAAATCACATGTGTTGCTAAAGGAGACCGAAAAATGGTTAAAAAACGACCGAGTTAGCTAGCGAAATTGATAATTTTGTTGCTGCCATGCCAAAGGGAGGAGCTCAGGAAATTTGATAACAGGAATAAGCCGAGTACGAAAGTGCAAGAAATTGGGAGATTTGGGAAGTCTGATTATAACAGAAATAGAAATGATTTTCAAAGGAATAAGACGGTAGGAAATGCAAGCGGAGGTCGAATGCAGACGCATGCATCTTTTGATAACAGGAATTTAAATAAAAGATGGGAAACGAGAGCTTCGAATATTATGGAGAAAGTTCAGTGCTTTCGATGTGGATTAATGGGACATGTAAACGGTAAAAATACCTCCGGGAGAAAATACCCCTGAAAACTGAAAAGCAGAAAAAATGCCCCCGTAAAAAATACCCCCAGAACAAACGGTTCACTGTAAACTGCCACACAGGAACACTGATGTGTGGCACTGTACCGGAGTGGCAATTTGCCGGCAACCCTGCCACACATCTTTCAGCAACTTCGCCACAAAAGTTCAATAAGGGGAAGGGGGTCTATAAAGATTGTCGTTTCTGGGCCTATATTGAGAACTCAATTGGGAACTCCAAACGAATTTCGCGAAAACGTTCCATGTAAGCCAAGCGAGAATTGTACTTTATTCTGAAGAAATAGGTTGCCAAGGATCTGAGGTACATTTGGTGCTGGGGGGGGGGGGGGGGGGCTCAACCCACAACTTCGTAATATTAGATTCTGGGCCGCTGGAGTCTGTCAGTGTATCCAGGATGCTCGCCTTGAAGCGTCTGCGAGATCCGTGAGCTTTCGGGGAGGGATTCCCCAAAATGTCAAAATGGACGTAGAGCTGTAAACATTAGAACCATGCTTTACATACTGATTCTGTACACGACCACGCATTTTCAGGAGGGTGGGGCGAATTCACCCTCTCCCAAGTTTCTAAGAGCGCAGACAAGTGTTCAAGGTAAGGGATTTGCTCGCAATTTCTATGCTTCATGTTGTGTTTAATGGCAAACCATGTATTCCCTTCCCCCTCCCCCAGAAATTTGGTGAAGCCTGAGAAAGGGATACGAGGTGCTTGGTTTGGAGGGCTCTACCCCCAACTTCCGTAATTTTATACTCTGGACCTCTAGAGTCGGTCAGTGTATCCTCGATGTTACCCCTAAATAGGTCTTAGAAACTATGGGGAGGGGGTTATCCCCCTCCTAAAAATTCGTGGTCGTGTACAGAATCATTATATAAAGCATGGCACTAATGTTTACAGCTCTACATGTATTCTAATATTTTGGGGAAGCCCCCCAGCTCATGGACCTCGCGGACACTTCAAGGGGAACTTCCTGGATACACTGGCAGATTCCAGCGGCCCAGAATATAATATTACGGAAGTTCAGGGTAGATCACCCCCCCTCCCCCAACCAAGTGTACCTCGGCAATTTATTTCTTGAAATTAAAGTACAATTCTCGCTTGGCTTACATGGAACGTTTTCGCGAAATTCGTTTGGAGTTCCCAATTCAGTTCTCAATATAGGCCCAGAAACGGCAATCTTTATAGACCCCCCGCCCTTGAACTTTTGTAGCCAAGTTACTGAAGATGTGTAGCAGGGTTGCCGGTAAATTGCCACACCGGAACACTGCCACACATCAGTGTCCCTGTGTGGCAGTTTACAGTGAACCGTTTGTTTTGGGGATATTTCTCCCTTGGGTATTTTTTCCGGGGGCATTTTTTCCGCTTTTCAGTTTTCAGGGGTATTTTCTCCAGGGGTATTTTTCCCGGGGGTATTTATTCCCGGGAGTATTTTTACCTACATCACATGTAAACAAACGGTGTCCCCAGGATCCAGGTTCCGGAGTTACTCACCGACTGAGATCCCAAGATAAAAGGATAAGTGAAAATAAGGAAGAAAAAGGATTGAATGAAGTGTGTGTAAAATTGAATATACCGGCAGAGCTTGAATGGATATCGGAAGGAATTCCATCGGATAAAACAGGGTCAGAATTACCTAAAGTAAATTAAAGTATAGAAGGAAATTGCTTTAGAGGAGTTATTGATTCAGGAGCACAAATTTGTGTTTTAAGGAGAGAGTTTGTCCCGGATAGATATTTGGAGACCGGAGGAAACATATTTGTGCGTCCGGCTATTGGGTCATCAGTGGAAGCAAACCTGATATCAGTTCCGTTGAGCTGTCAACGTCACCGAACGATATTCAACCTCATGTTCAAGTTTATGCTGCCGTGGTGGATGGTTTAAACGAAGAAGCTTTAAGTACACCACACGTATATAAGACTCTATGGGAACAGAGAAAGACGTACTTAGGAGTGTTTGAAGACCCTAGCGTATTAGTGAGGCAGGAAAATGTGTTAGACGCCGGAGGAGAGAAAGGTTCCATTCTACCAGTGTCGAGGAGTAAGGAGGAACCGGCTACCACTCGAAGGGGAGAAGAAAGTAGCGCATCCCCAAACAGAGTACAGCAAGGGAGTGACCAGAGAGGGAAGAAAGTGAAAGCCATGGATGATAACAATCCCGAACGATGTGAAGATTCATTGACTGGAGACTGTGAACATTTACACCCGGAATCTCCGAGCCAGAAGTTTAAGAGGCAGCAAACACATTGCGAGGCTTTGAAAGGGAATTTTACTGACGCACACCGGAATACAAATAACTACTGGATTGAGTCAGGAATGTTGTATCATATGGGAAATTTAAATGGGCAGAAATGTAACCAGTTTGTTATTCCTGAGTCCCGAAGGTTAGAAATAATGAAACTGGCTCACCAAACGTTACCTGGGGGTCATTTAGCACCGAAAAAGACGGCGGATAGAATAAAGATGTTGTTTTGGTGGGATGGATTAACCAAAGATGTGAAAAAATTTGTGAAGCTTTTGAGGATTGTTAATTACGCAGACGTGTAAGGGTATGTGATAGAGCACCAATCGAGCCTATAGGTAAGCCAGAGTTGCCGTTTCAATGCGTAAATGCGAATAAAGTGTGACATGTTTTAGCGAGCCTGTGGTTCCCAGGCCCGCTTGGTTCGTTTCGTCCTTTACAAAGTACGGCCTTAGGGAAAATACCTTCAGGAATCCATTTGCTGAGAAATACGAGTATTTATTCAAGATATATATATATATCATCATCATCATCATCATTGTCAACCATTATCAATCCACTGCTGGACGAAGGTCTCCCCAAGTTTCCTCCACAACGGTCTGTCTTGTGCCAGTCTCCTCCATCAGATGGCAGCCTAGTCCGGTACTGGCCGCTGCCTTGGCCAGGTACATTCCAGCTGCCGGAGACTCAGGGCCAAGATTTAAGTTGTGGAATCATTTTGGAGGGGTTTGGCCATAACTCACCACGCTGGCCAAGCGGGTTGGTGAGTGTGGGATAGAATTTCCTCTAATCCCGATGGTATAGTTATACCGCTATGGGCGGTCGTCAGAGCCCCTTTAGTGGGAACAGGATGCACCACGAGAAGGCGGGGTTGACATTTGTCAAGGAGAGGCTGTGATGTTACGCATCACCTGACCTTACATCCCTATATATATATATATATATATATATATATATATATATACAACTGTACATTATTCACATGCTTTATGGATTATATCCCATACAACGGAAAAACATTATGCTGTATCACCGTGACATCTCCTTCTCCTCGCGCTTCCAATCTCTAATGTCCTCCTTGTCTCCCTTCCTCCGCGAACCACCAACGTTTTTGGGGGTTGCATTGTTGACACCTCGTAACGAATGTTCTTTAAGTTCCGCCTCCGATCATGTAAGAAGGCGTACCGAATATCATCATGTACTTGAAAACCGACGACTATCTTACGAGTTCGAGCAAAATGGCATCGTTGAGGACCAATGTCCCCAAAATGTCCAGCAGTGAGTTTGCAAGGATAAATTGTCCGTTCTCGTACAAGATATCGTACACGGCTGTCACTTGAACACATACATATACACACGAAAAAGACACCAAAATCATATTTAAGTATTTAAAGGGGCCTCTCGTTTGTAGAGATCCTTACACACTGTTAGGAAAATCACCATAAATTTCTCTTTGAAGAAGCAAAACTAATCGACAAGCCAGATTCAACTACCAAACTTGATATTTTGGAGGCTTTCCATATATGTATATCAGAATTCTTCACAACTTGTTAATGACATGGCATCCACAACCCTATTTCTATCAAGCGCGTGGAAGCAACTAACCAAAACCAGTCTCTGTAAACACCATTTACGATGTCATGTACAATTTGAATATTTACGTTCCATTCGTCCTGATGAAGCTAGTCAATACCCAGCGAAACCTTGGTAGACATGAAAAAAAAAATGTTTGACAAACGTTGTATTATCCTAATATATACAGTATAATCGTCACAAGACTGTAGTATCTGAATTCAAGAAGAAATTGATGCTGCGTTTAATAAGTTAAGAAATATTTTTCTGTGCAATAAGCAAAGGTGCTAATTGCTTTCGCTTATTACCTTTCCTAGGTAATTGTCTGGGGGCGGGATAGGAGGCGACCCATGCTGAGAGATTTAGGAATCTCTTATTTTAGAGATTTTTTTATTGAAGGTTTAACGAGCACCATGAGTACCTCAATGGGCTATACGCAGTCGCCCGTCACTAATTTAGGGTCACTGGCACCAAAGAGAGAGAGAGAGAGAGAGAGAGAGAGAGAGCTAGTGACGTAAGACAAACACATTATCCATGCCTCACCAGAATTCGAACCCAGAAAATTCTCAGACGAATGGTCATAAGCCAGCGTTCAGACCACTGCGGAACCTGGGCGGCGATATTTTACTTATTTTTCTCTTCAAAATTGGTTAAGCAAAATTTCTTAGGTGGGCTTCTATAGTAATTTTGTTTGCGTTTTCTTAGGCTTGCAACATTTACTTATTTGAAACATTCTGAGCTTAACACCTAAATTTCTTTTTCTGGTGCAGAGAGCTTTGCGCTAGCATATCTCTTGGGCGCGCTATATTTAATATTTATTTTCGATCAACCACTCTTGGGGATTTGAAGTGGGTTTTTTTCAGAAGGAAGGAATACAGCTGTTTCTCTATTTTTTATTAAAGTCACATAATTCAGTAATTCAGCCCATTTTCCTAACCCCAAGTTAATTCCTCTTCCACCTGCTTCAAAAGTTAAAGGTACATATTGCAGAATCCTCGATAGCGAGAAATAAGTTATTCTCCATCTTTCGGGGTTCTGTAGAAATCTTACCTGATTTTGCTTTTTATCTAAAATCAGTTGACTTACCGAGTGATCACTGAATTATGGCCACCCTATCAAAAGTGGATGTAGTCCCCATTGACCACGTGATTTCCGAGAGGGCGCGATTAGTCGACCGACGTAGCATATACACTGGTGTGCAAAAATTAAGGACGAAGAGGAGAAATTAGCATAACAGCGGAACGAGCGGGAAGAACGGACCGAAAGGCCACTCAGGTGATAGACTAGGGTCCGGTACGGTAGGGCATGCGCATATATGCAGCATGACGTAGGGGAGTGTCGGAAGGGTATAAAGCACACGGGCGGTGTACGTTCAGCAATTCGGTGAAAGCTATTGCACGGTGTACATCGGTTTGAACGACGTTGATTTGCTGCCACCGTGTGATATGGCCAACAGGCAATCCAGTAGACGACATCTGGATGACTTTACCCGATGTCGCGTCATTGAAAAGTTGGAAGAAGGTCGAAGTGTGACTAGTGTGGCCGAGGAGTTCGGGATCGCTCACAGCATCGTTTCACGAGCTTGGAGAGCATTTCAAACGACAGGAACAGCTGTCCGAGAGTTTAGCAGTGGTCGTCCACGAGCAACCACAGCGGCGGACGACCGGTATGTTGTCTTACAGGCGAGAAGAGTCAGACGGCAGACAGCGGGAGAAATCGCAAGGCACATGCAACAGACAACTGGACGTCCGTTATCGCGTTTAACCGTGGCCATGAGGCTGCACAAAGGTAGTCTATTTGCACGACGACCAGTACAGTGTGTTCCATTACCGCCTGCTCATCGGAGACGGCGGCTTCTCTGGTGCCAGGAACACAAGAACTGAACACATCAGCAATGGAGTCGAGTTCGCTTTACGGATGAGAGCCGATTTAGTCTGACGAGCGATTCTGGACGTATACGCATCTGGAGAGAGCAGGGAACATGCAATCACACCTCTAACATCATCAAAAGGTGACCGGTTTGGAGGTGGCGGAGTTCTTGTTTGGGGCAGTATCATGCTTGGTAGCCGTACTGACCTCCACATCTTCCAAGGAGGTTCAGTCACTGCTGTCCGCTATTGTACCGAGGTTCTCCTGCTTCACGTGCGTCTGGTTAGAGGTGCTGTGGGTCCTGGGTTCCTCTTCATGGACGACAACGCTACACCTCATCGTACAGTGGCTGTCGCAGAGCTGTTGGAGAGTGAAGATATTCAACGCATGGATTGGCCCGCAAGGTTCCCGGACCTAAATCCAATCGAACACGTGTGGGACCTTCTCGGGAGAGGCTTGACAGCACGTCACCAGCCGCCAGTAACGATTCCGCAGCTGCGATTGGCGCTACAAGAGGAATGGGCTGCGATGCTTCAACAGCTCCTTGACAACCTCGTCCTCAGCATGGACAGGCGTTGTAAATCCTGCAACGCAGTCAGGGGTGATCATATCTCCCACTAAAGACTGGATTTTTCTTGGCAGCTGCCTGTCACATGGACGTTTCTGTCTTCTGTCCAGTTGTGCTCTAAGCTACCTTTTCAATAAAGTGCCTTTGTATCCTTTGGATTCCTTGTTTGGACGGTTTTGCTCATTTGTCCCATATTCTTACATCTTGGGGATCTTATGGTATGATTTGAGTCGATGTGGAGCACTTCTGCACGACGTTACATTCGAAAAACCGTCTCGTCATTAATTTTTGCACGCCAGTGTATAAGGTGTGAGTGGTAGTAAAATTCGGAGCGTGATGGGTAAACGGAAGGATTTATCAGACTTTGAGCATGGACAGATTGTAGGAGCTCGGAGAGCGGGTTCCTAGATTTCACAAACGGCTGAACTGGTGAGTTGTTTGCGAGTCACCGTAGTTAAAGTGTATTAGTGCTGGCGTAAAAATGGTCACAACAACGACATGCAGGCAAAACTGTACAGGACAGCGAATGGTTGATGTAAGAGATGAGCGCCGGGTTCGGCGACTCGTACAGTCCAACAGACGCAATACTGTTCAACAGTTGACTACCCGATACAACGCAGGTCGATCCGGAACAGTATCTGTCATGAACATGCGCCGCACGTATGGGCTATAATAGCATATGCCGCTCACGACGTTCTATCGTGAGCTCGGATCATCGGCGCCAAAGACTCGCCTATCGCAAAGATCATGCAAGTTGGATGTCACATAACTGGGAAAAAGTGTGCTGGGCTGACGAATCGCGTGTCTTACTCCACTACAGGTGATCGTGTACGCTTTTGGCGCAAACAACATGGGGCAGTCGATCCATCCTGAATATTCACCATAGTGCAAGCCGCTGCATTTGGTTGGGGCATGTTTACCTGACAGGAACGTGGACTCCTGGTGCGTGAGGAGCAACGTATGACTGGTGCCCACTGTCGTAAATTGCTTGCTGATTCTATGCATCCAGCAATGTTGCACTCTTTTCTCGAATGGCATCGGTGTCTTCCAACATAACAATGTGCCAAGTCATAGATCCAATGTTGTGAAGGAATAGTTTGAGGAACACACTTCAGACTTCCAGCACGTCGATTGGCCTCCGAAATCCCCCGGTATAAATTCCATAGCGTACTTGTGGGATTCTATGGAATGGCATATCAGGCGTCAGGGTACACCTGCACAACTGCATTGAAGGCCGCATTACACACAGCTTATCTGGACATTGCTATGAGCTGCTTCCAGCATCTTATTGAATCGATGCCACGTCGTATATATACTTGTGGGATTCTATAGAATGACAAATCAGGCATCTGAGTACACCTGCATAACTGCACCGAAGGCCGCATCACACACAGCTTATTTGGACATTGCTCTGAACTGCTTCTAGCATCTTATTGAATCGATGCCACGTCGTATACATATTTGTGGGATTCTATAGAATGACATATCAGGCGTCTGGGTACACCTGCATAACTGCATTGAAGGCCGCATCGCACACAGCGTATTTGGACATTGCTCTGAGCTGCTTCTAGCATCTTATTGAATCAATGCCGCGTCGTATACATACTTGTGGGATTCCGTGGAATGGCATATCAGGCGTCTGGATACACCTGCATAACTGCATTGAAAACCGCATTACACACAGCTTATTTGGACATTGCTCTGAGCTGCTTCCAGCATCTTATTGAATCGATGCCACGTCGTATACATACTTGTGGGATTCTATAGAATGGCATACGAGGCGTCTGGGTACACCTGCACAACTGCATTGAAGGCCGCATTACACACAGCTTATTTGGACATTGCTCTGAACTGTTTCCAGTATCTTATTGAATCGATGCCATGTCGTATACATACTTTTGGGATTCTATGGAATGACATATCAGGCGTCTGGGTACACCTGCATAACTGCATTGAAGGCCGCATTACACACAGCTTATTTGGACATTGCTCTGAGCTGCTTCCAGCATCTTATTGAATCAATGCCGCGTTGTATACATATTTGTGGGATTCTATAGAATGGCAAATCAGGCGTCTGAGTACACCTGCATAACTGCACTGGAGGCCGCATTACACACAGCTTATTTGGACATTGCTCTGAGCTGTTTCCAGCATCTTATTAAATCGATGCCACGTCGCGTACCGGCTGTACTGAGGGTGAAAGGATATCCTCTGAAGTATTACGTTGGTAGTCATAATTCAGGGATCTTTCAGTGTATGTAATTAAGTTAGAATATCTCGTAAAATTGTGTTCAGCGCGTTTTTTTACGCTTTCCAACCGTAGGTTGAAGAAGCGTATATGCTCCAGCTTTGGCCGCCCCGGTGGCGCAGTGGTCTAAGGCGCTGGCCTCTGATCATTCGTCAGTAAGGGGTCCATGTTTAAATCCCGGTGAGGCATGGATGTTGTGTTTGTCTTACGGCACTGGCTCTCTCCCTTCCCTGGAACCAGTGACCCTAAATTAGGGACGGGCGACTGCTTATAGCCCATTGAGTTGCTCACGGTGGTCGTTAAACCTCCAATCAAACAAACAAAACAAACAAAGCTCCAGCTTTGTCCGTCCGTTCGCACGATAACTGGCGTAAAAATGGTTCGATTTCGATGAAATTTTATTATGTGGTAGGGGACCACTTGGGGACGAACCCTATTGAAAATGGGACAAATTGGGTCAAAGGTCGCGACGTAGGAGCGGATCAAGTTATGACGCCTTATGCGTCATAACTTGCGTAAATATGGTTCGATTTCAATGAAATTTTAATATGTGGTAGGAGACCGCCTGGGGACGAACCCAATGGAAAATGGACGAAATGTGGTCAAAGGCCAGGACATAGGATTGCGACCCATTGCATCGCCCTTATCCCATATTATTAAGGGATAAGGTCAAGTAATTTTGCTTCCTATACTTCCAATGGAAAAACTTTTGTACACATTTCCTTCACAATTAATGTGTTCTCAAGGATGAAAATTTGAACATCGATTAAAATAACTTCATATTATAACTTGGAAAACTTAATATTTTCTAAAACATAACCATAATTATTTTAAAAATCAATAACTTTTCCTTTGGTGGTGTTGAAACCAGGAAAAAGATGGCGCGACCTGTACTTTGATGACGTCAGTGGACAAATAAAAGTTGGATTGCATAATTACGGTTATGGTTTACAAAATATTAAGTATTCCAATTTATAAAATGAAGCTATTTTAATCATGTTCAAATTTTAATCCTTGGGAACGCATTAATTGCCCAAACAAAGGATGGCGCGACCTGTATTTTCATGACGTCAGTAGACAAACAAATGTGCGGATCCTATTAAAGTTTTATGACGTCATACTCTTGCTGGCGGTCGCAATTCCCATCTGCCTCATTACGTCACGCGTTGTGTGCGTATGTTCGTCCGCACGATAACTCGCGTAAAAATCGTTCGATTTCGATGAAAATTTAGTATGTGGTAGGGGAACACCAGGGAAGGAACCCTAATGAAAATTGGCGAAATGGGGGTCAAAGATCAGGCCATAGAAGCGGAATCACTTCCATCGCCATTATGCATCATAACTTACGTAAAAATGCTTCGATTTGGATGAAATGTTAGTATGTTGTAGGGACCTGCCTGGGGACAAATTCCGTTGAAAATGGGCGAAATGGGGTCAAAGGTTAGGACACAAGAGCGGGATCTATTCCATAGCCCTTATGCATCATAACGTATGTAAAATTGCTTCGATTGCGACAAAACTTTATCATGTTATTTCGTAGGTATACTGAACCAGTTCTGTTGAATATCATCGAAATGGGATCAAAGGCCAGGGCACAGGAGTGAGATATCTTCCACAGCCATTTTCCTCATAACTTGAGTAATAACTTGAGTAATGATTTCTAGTATGTTGGAAAGCGTATCATAATCAATGCATTGCATGATTTTAATAACTTGTTGAGATTGTGTTCAACGCCTTTTCGAATCAGTCACAAAAACAATGTTCACACGATTTCAAAGAAAAATAGGAGAGTTCTAAAAGATCTTTATACAGAATGTTTCACTCGCTCTCGTTCCCGGATTTTCCCTAATAACTTGGAAACTAATGGACGTTATTCAGCGCAATTTGACACGAACTACCTTAGTGTATGAGAAGAATGGTCAGCGAACTGGCGAGGACAGCGAATACGCAATCGGCCTTCACTTAGCGTGGGCACAACACACGGGCTAGATAGTATCGAACTCATTGACATCTTCCATGAGTTTGTGAATCAGTTGGGCGACGTTGAACTCCGTACTGGCTATTTGCAACAGGATGGTGCCACCTGCCACACCTCCAATATCAGCATGGCTGAAATTATTTCCATCCTTGAAGATCGTGTCCTTTGTAAGGGACTTTGGCCACCAAGGTCGCCTGACCTTACCCCGCCGAATTTCTTCCTATGGGGCATGGTGAAAGGGAAAGTGTATCGCAACAAGCCACGGACTCTCATGGAACTGCAGGAAAACATTCGGCCGGAAATTGAGGCTGTGACTCCCGATATGTTGGTGAATACCTTCCGTAACATGAAGCGGCGTGTGCAGGCATGCCTTGATGCTAATGGAGACCACTTTCAACACTTGCTCTGAGATCATCATGCTTCTCATACACCAAAGTAGGTCAGTGTCAAATTTCACTGAATTACGTCCATTAGTTTAGAAGGGCCGCCCCGGTGGCGCAGTGGTCTAAGAGATGGCCTCTGATCATTCGTCCGAAAGGGGTCCGGGTTCAAATCCCGGTGACGCATGGATGTTGTGTTTGTCTTACGGCACTGGCTCTCTCTCTTCCCTGGAACCAGTGACCCTAAATTAGGGACGGGCGACTGCTTATAGCCCATTGAGTTGCTCACGGTGGTCGTTAAACCTTCAATCAAAAAAAAAGTTTAGAAGATAAAAGGGAAATTCAGGGGCCAAGAGCAAGTGAAACAGCATGTAGGACCTTCAACATGTAGTAGTGATACCTTTTTTCAGGTACCGCAAGAATAGGAAATATTTGAATGTCCAAAACGTCATTGCGTTTTTTACACATAGATGGCGAAACATGTCTTGAAATGTAACTAACCTCATTTGAAACCGCAAGTTCATTATGTAAAGTGACAGGTGACTGTTCAAGCTTGTTTTAGGAACAGAAAGTGCACGATTGCGTTAACAAATGTTTGTTTGTCGTCGATTTCGAAATGGACAATCAAAAGGAACATTTTCGTCATGCTTTGCTGTATTACTTCCGAAAAGGATGAAACACTGCGCAAGCTCATAAAAAGTTATGTGATGTGTATGGTGAAGATGCCTTAAAACTACGGCGGCGGCTGAATTGGTTTGCGAAATTTAGGTCTGGTGATTTTGATGAGAAAGATGCACCATGCTCAGGAAGGGCAATCGAAGTTGATGACGACAAAATAAAGGCGTTGATCGAATTCAGTCGGCGTTTAACGACACGAGAGATTGCTGAGAATCTGAACATATTGAAATTGAGCGTTGAAAACCATTTAAAGCAACTGGGATACGTTAGTAAGCTCGATACATGAGCTCAAAGAAATTCATCTCGCTAAGCGCGTTGACATCTGCGATTCGCTCTTGAGTCGTGAAGAAAATGATTCATTTTTTAAAAGGTATGATAACAGGCGACGAAAAATGGGTTTGATATTGAAGGTGTTTTAGTCATATTTACAACATTTGAGTGTGAATTTGTTCCTGTATTTTATATTGTAAAGTATTTAACTTCGTAACATGGGAATTATATTGTTAAAAACTGGAAAACTGTCTTACTTATATTGGTTTCATTGGTGTATTATATATTCTTATTATTATGAATCTTAGAATATGTGATATATTGTTCGTTCTTTTGGGTGTTGTATTGTGACATTGTACAGCAAAAGAGTTCTAATAAATAAATAAATAACAACGTCAAGCGAAAAAGATCGTGGAACAAGCGTGATGAACCTGTTCAAAGCTCTTCAAAAGCAGATATGCACCAAAGGAAGGTTATGCTGTAAGTCTGATGGGATTTCAGAGGTATTGTATATTTTGAATTGCTTCCAAGGAACCAAACCACGAATTAGGAAGTGTACTGTCGTCAGCTAGATAAATTAAGTGATGCAGTCAAACAGAAGCGTCCAGAATGAATGATTCGCAAAGTTGTCGTGTTTCACCATGATAACGCAAGACCACATACAAGTTTGGTCACTCGTCAAAAATTGTTGCAGCTTGGATGGGATGTGTTATCACGTCCACCATATTCGCCAGAGTTGGCACCATCCGACTACCATTTGTTTCGTTCGTTGCAAAACGCCTTGAATGGTAAACTCTTCATTGCTGATGAGGCTATGAAATCGTTCTTGGAACTGTTTTTGCCGCAAAAAAAATAAAATAAAAGCAAGAACGTTTTTGAGCACGGAATCATGAACTTGCCTGCGAGATGGCAAAACGACGCCGAACAAAATGGATAATATGTTGTTTAATAACGTTTTTGTTTCCCATTTAAAATTCGCCTTTCATTTACACAGGAAGAAAGCGCGATTACTTTTTGGCCCACCCAATAATTTATTGTTAAGACATGAGTTCTTACTGCACACTCAGATGCTGTATTCCAAACTGAAAAAAAAAAGAGATTATTTCATACGCTCTCGCTGCATTGCTAGTTTATTCTTGCAATGTACGTTAAAAGCTTTTTATGGAAGATCTCGGAATATCTGAGATAGAGCTTTTTGTTTCGAACAGTTAGCTAATTAACATGCCAGCAAAATGCAACAAATAACAACCAGAACCGACAGGCTTTAAACACAACAATGCCCGGTACTTAGAATTTCTTTTCCCAAGCTTCGGAAAACACCTTTGAAATTCTGAAAAACAAAAACAAAGTTTCAAACGACTTCATAAACACTTAAGTCTATGACGACACAAAGAGTGTCTGGGGTTTCTGTGTAGTAACTAAACATGCTTTTCTTTTACTCACCTTTTTTTTTGTTTTTTTTTTTGTTTTTTACTTTTTGAAATTTTCAGAACTGTTGTTTGAAACGCCAACGTAAAACATTTTCGAATTAGTTTCATTACTGCTTAACGAGAACTTATAGAAATAAGTGTTTGCTATTACCAAATAAAACTGGTCTGACGTGACTTTCCAGAGCGTCTGAAGAAATTGTCGAATACCTTTTACTTTTTTAGCACGTCTTTTGTAAAAAAAGATCGCGCTTACGTTACCGGTTTGTCCGTCCGTCCGTCCGTCTGTACCCAAAATATCTCTGCAACTATTAGTCCGATATGAAGAATTCTTTTTGCATTGGGAAGCTTCAAACATGCGAATGATCATCCTTTATTTCGTTTTTCTTTTACGATGTGCAATTTTGCCGCTAGAGGGCGTAAATGCAGATGATGTCGAATTCAAAAACACGATTTATTCCACATATTTGCTTCTAAATATCCGATTAAAAAAATTCTTTTATCTTTCGATTCCATTTATGTTGAACAGTATTTTAGATATAGTTACTTTTACAAATTATGCATACATTTTTTGCTAGGGGAGTAAAAGTAAATTACATTTTTCCCGATAACTCTTCTTCTACAACTCCGATTTGAAGATTTTTTTCTTCAGCGGATACATCTCCTGATGGAAAATCTTTTGCATATAATTTCTAATTTTTGGTAAAGAATACTTTATCCACCAGGTGGCGTAAGTGTTGATTTTTGCTTCTGATGTATTTGCCATAAAATCTGAGCTTCTAAAATATCGATTGAAAAAATGCTTTAGCGGACTGATGCCACTCACATCGATAAACCTTTTCGGAATATTTTCTTCTTAAAATATTCCACAGTTTCTCCGCCAGGGGGCGTAGATGTATATCTTATTTTTCTCAATATCTCTACTTCTAGGAGTCCGATTTGAACACTTCCTTCTTTCTTGGATAGTGTTTCCAGGGTGACATGTGGTTCATATGATTTCAAAATTTTCAAGTAATTCATAGACTTTTCGCTAGGGGGCGTAAAGGTAAATTGCGTTTCCCCCTATATCTCTCCTTCTAAATCTCCGATTTGAAAATTCTTTCTGCATCGGATACAGCTCCTGGTGGAAAATCCTTTGCACATAATTTCTAATTTTTTTTAAAAAAATGGTTTGGCCACCAGGGGGCGTAAATCTTAATTTCCGCTTAGGATGTATTTGCAGCAAAATATGAGCTTCTAAAATCTCGATTGAAAAAAAAGTCGTTTGTTGACCGATACTACTCATGTCGACAAACCTTTTACAAACATTTTCTTCTTGAAATAATGCATCGTTTTTACGCCAGGGGCGCAGATGTATATCTTATTTTTGTAAATATCTCTACTTCTAAGAGTCCGATTTGAAAAATTCCTTCTTTGTTGGATAGTGTTTCCTATGCGACATGTTTGTCCTATAAATTCAAAATTTTCAAGTAAATCATAGACTTTCCGCTAGCGGGAACAAAGGTAAACTGCATTTTCTGCGTTATTTCTGCTCCTAAAACTCCGATCTTAAAATTTCTTCCTGTATCGCATGCAAGACCTGATGGAAAATATTTTTCACATAATTTCTAATGTGTGGTAAAGAGTGGTTTGGCCACCAGGGGTCATAAGTGTTAATTTCTGTTTCTGATGTATTTGTAGCAAAATCTGGGCTCCTGAAAACTCGACTGAATTTTTTTCTTGGACCGATACCGCTTATATGGGTAAACCATTTGGGAATACTTTCTTCCTAAAATAATGCATGGTTTTCCCACCAGGGGACGTAAAGTCACATCTTGTTTTTGTCGATATCTCTGTTTCTAAGAGTTTGTAAGCTCACGATTCCGTTTTGCAGCAATATCTGAGGGATTAAAAACCCTATTGAAAAACTTCTTTCTTCCGTCTGATACTATTGTTTTCCATACCGGTTCCATTGACTTTGAATAGCTTTGATAAATTTAATTTGCGTCAGAACGGATTCAAAAGACGTGCTTATTACACCCGAAAATTCGGTGTCATCTTTCTTGTTCTAATTCGTTTCTTTTCTCATATTGCTTCACTAGAAAGCAAAGAATTCTTCGTGGTCGTTTACTGTCACAGGTTGCATAGTAACGTAACTGTTTTAAATATAAGCTATATATTTCAGGTAAACGTTGTTTTAAAATCTTCCACTTCAGGTTTTTTGTTAAACTAAAACACACTTTAATGAAGGGTATTTATTATAGTAAGAGCAGGAAGGTATAGTTATGATTTAGCTGAAAGATAATTGATTGGGTCGCATTTAGATATTCCAAAAGACTTATTTCTCGTAGAAATCAAAATTAATGCCAGAGAAATGTTCGAAAACACATTATACCCTTTTGAATTTAAGTATCATTTTAACAAACAAGTTTGTGTAAAACATCCGATGTTAAAGAAATCAGTAACGTAAACGTCATAGAAATCCGTTTTCTGTTGCAACGTACCCTCTGATGCCATATACAAGGGTTGGATGCACCTGCATACGTCGCAAAACACAAAGGTGTCCACCACATTTTGGTTGTAATAGCTTTGTTTAAAACCTCAAGGTCCTGTATGAGTGCGTTTAAAGTGCCTTGTCGCAAAATTCCTTTCAGGGTGACGACGAAATGAGCGACTTGACATACTTCGGAAGAAGGCTACTGGTTGGTGGCCGGCTAGTTGGTGCCTCCGTGACAATAGTCGCCAAGGTGGGGGTGGGGGTGTATCGAGAGCTACTGTGTCTACCGTCATGACAGCATACCGTATTCATGGCAAAACCTCGTCTACGAAACACAAGAACGGCCGGGAAACGACCCTTATTGATAGAGGCAGGAGATCATTAAAGAGGATTGTTACCCGTAATAAGAAGACGACGGCGCCCAAAATTAGTGCGGAGCTTAATCTTCACATCCAGACTCCAGTATCAACGAATCCAGTGCACAGGGAACTAACTGCATAGACAAGATATTCATGGCAGAGTTTGCTATTGCAAAACCTCTGGAGACCCGGGTGATCGCACAACGGCGACGGCAGTGGTGCCAGGAGCATACAACGTGAACTACCGATGCATGGAAGCGTGTTATGTGGTTGGACGAATCCACATTCCCACTATTCCCCACCCCAAGACGTGTTTACGTGTGGAGAACACCGTCAGAAGCGTACAACCCAGACTGTCTGCTCCCAACAGTGCAGCATGGGGGTGGTTCTGTCATGCTCTTGGCGGTCATATCGTGGTTTTCAGCAAGCTCTCGGATCCCTTTGAAGGGACGGATGACGGGCAGGGAGTATGAAACCATTCTGGCGGACCAAGTCCATCCAATAGCTCAGGCATTGTTTCCTGCAGGGGATGCCGTCAACCAAAATGATAACGCGCCAATTCACAGAGCACGGAATGTCCAATCATGGTTTGAGGAACACGAGGACGGACTTCCACACCTTCCTTGGCCTCCCCAATCACCAGACTTAAACATTATCGAGCCACTGTGATCTGTGTTGGAAAACAGAGTAAGATCCCGTTATCCTCCTCTTGCATCTCCAAAGGACCTGGAGCAGTTTCTGCATGAAGAATGATGTAACATCCCATTAACCGCCATCCAGGATTTGTACGCGTCCATTCCAAGGAGGATTCTGGCTGATTTGAATGCCAAAGATGGTCCCACACTCTATTAGATACGTAAATCCTCCTTTTCCTAGGTGTTCACATTATTCTGTCCAACCCCTGTGCGTAGGCATATCAAAAAATAAGTTTCACATGTTTCGGATACGTTTGTTAAACAACGAGAAACTAAATATTTATAATTTCTGGAACATATGCTTTTTCTTTATTTTCCTTCGTAATCGCCACTTTCAGTAAACATTTGTCGGAACGTGAAACCAGTTTTTCAATACCGAGAAAGTAAAAGTTCGCTCCAAGTTCCCGGAGCCCGGAGACATGTTTTCACAGCTTCTTCAACTTCATCATCATTTGCGAAATGTTTGCTCTCAAAGTAATTTTTTTTTTTTTTTTTAGGTAACAAGTGGTAATAACAGGAACTAAATCAGGACTGTATGGAGATGCGGCCAAAGAAGTTCCTGCGTGGCGGCAAATTTGTGTGGGGTTGCGTTGTCGCGCAACAAAATGTTTCTTTTTGACAGTTTTCCTTGTCTTTGACACTAAATTGCTTTTCTTAACTTTTTCAATGTATTGCAGCCCACTGCAGCATTTATCGTACTTCTTTTTGCCACAAATTCTCTGTAAACCGTCCTCTCGTAGACAAAAAAGACCGTTGCTATCACTTTTTCTAGAAGACGGCACAACTTTAATTTTTTTTTAAGTTGGTGAGCTTGGGTGTTTCCACACCATGGATGCCGATTTGCTTTCAGGTGAAAAGTGATGCACCCACGTATCATCGCCCGTGACGATGCGTTGCAAAACAATCTGTGCCTTCTTCAGAATAAAGTTGCAGGTCTTATCTAGCGCCGATATCCGTCGGATATTGGCACTAGATATCACCATCACCGTCGGATTTCGGCACTTGATATCACCACCACCGTCGGATATCGGCACTAGATAGCACCACCAAGAATAGAGCGAATACGCAGAACATTACGTAATAGCGACATCGGATATCGGCACTAGGTAGCATCACTGTCTGATATAGGATCGGGATAGCACCACCATCGGATATCGGCACTAGGTAGCATCACTGTCTGATATAGGCTCGGGATAGCACCACCATCGGATATCGGCACTAAATAGCACCACCAAGAATAGTGCGAATACGCAGAACATTACGCAATAGCGACAATGAATCAGTAAGAAGAGGGGAGATACTACTGTTTTGGAGATACTGATAATACTTTTTTCTTGTTTTTCTCCGGTCAGGTACTACTGTTTTCCGACCCGGTTCCATTGACTTTTGAATAGCTTTGATCAATTTAATTCGCGTCAGCACGGATTCAAATGGCGCGCTCATTACACCCGTAAACTCGGTGTCGTCATTCTTGTTAAATCTTTGCTGAACTTTCAACTTGGCATACAAATCCTCAGATATCATCATCATCATCATCATCATTGTCAACCATTATCAATCCACTGCTGGACGAAGGTCTCCCCAAGTTTCCTCCACATCGGTCTGTCTTGTGCCAGTCTCCTCCATGTCACTCCCGCATACTTTCGAATTTCATCCACCCATGTTCCATGTGGTCTTCTTCTGGGTCTTTTCCTGTCCCTTGGAATCCAATCTAAAATTTCGGCTGTCCATCGATGGTCTGTCCCTCTGGCAGTATGTCCAGCCCATTGCTCGTTCGTGATTGACGTAGTGTTGGTGGCTCCAATATTTTATGCGTTTTAGTGTGGAATACCTTGTCCCTCACTCACCTGTTGCGTGGCCCGGCTGTCTAAAGGTACTGTGTACGTTTTGAGCTACGTTTCTAGCGTTCTCATCCTCATATTAGTTCATATTCATCCGTTTTCTTATCGTTTGCTCGTTTGTTTACGTTTGGAAGCTGCCAACATGGCGGCTTCCGGTATTTCGTTATCATCTATGGGCGTGGCGGATGCACGTCACGTCACACTTCCCACGTCCATGGAAGTTAACATACTCTCGCCTCAGATGTGTCTGTTCAGATGCCTTCCCAGCTTTCTAGTACTCCTGCACCGGTGCCTTCACTGAACTTGGCTGCGCTTTCTTCTTCAGCTCCTGCATCTGTCTCGGTGCCCTCCCTGGGAACTACTGATTCTACTGCCTTGCCTTCGGCCTGTGCTTCTCTTCCTCACAGCCTTCTGTGCCTGCTGGATCCGAACAGACTTCTCTTCCGAGGATGTCATTTGCCTCTAAAGTGCAACAAGGCGCTATTTCTACGTCCGATTCCTCTCAACCAGATGGTCTTTTGCAAGCAACACCTATTATTCAGGTATCCAACCACAAGGTAAAGGTAACGATTGATGACAATTCGCAGATTGGCCGTGAGTTCCATAACCTCCTGGATAGAGGTGTGCTCTTTCATGCTTTACCAAATACTCCATTGCCATGCTACATGGAAGCCCTCTCTGTACATGTGTCGTCTGCGTCCATTGCAGGAATTTCCCGTACTCCTCGGGGTATTTCGGTACAGTTCAATCACAAGGAGGATGCTGACTTTTTTTCTAGCTAACGGACTTTCGATTGGGACAAACCATCTCATCCCGTCGCCTCTTTCCAAGAGACCGGTGAACATCACGTTCTATCCTGTTCCACAGGAAGTGCCGGATAATGCACTTCCTCTCCTTGTCAGTCATGTTTGTAAAATTGTTGGCAAGGTCCGTCGCCTTTCTGACGCTCCCCGCGGAACTCGATTTGCACATGCTACAGGACCTCGCCGTCAGTTATTGGTCGTCTTTCCCACCGAGAAAGCCTTGGCGGATTGCCCTACAGAAGCTACTGTTGAAATTGGCGCACGAACGTACAGTTTCAAGATTTTCACTGCTCACTATTGTACACATTGTTTAACACAAAATCACACCACTGCCTCCTGTGACCGCGTTCGACGTGGACGTTTATCAAGTTCGCATCCCACTGCTGACCACATTGGTCTTTCTACTATCCCCACTACCGGTAGTTTGCCTGACGCGAATTCTTCGTTTCTCCGTCAGACGAACATTTCCGTCACGGACAATGCTGCCTTTCCTCCTCTCCCGACCCGTACGATTGTGCATCCACCTTCAAGATTGACAGACTTGTCTTCGACTATAGATGTGTCTACAGCGGAGTGTTCCGATCCGGGTGTGTTGAGTGGTGGTTTGGCGGATCGGCCGTCTGGCTCTTCTCCTAGCCTCTCGGATATCGGATCTCCATTTACAACCTTGTCTACCATACCCTTGTTGCAACATCTTCCTGAAGCCTCGGCTGTTGTACCAGTCTCCACTAAGGCAGCTCAGCTACGTACTGCTTCTTCGGCGACGTTCGTTTCCTCGTCTCCTGACTTGGGAGGTGAGCCTGATCCACTAATGGATACATCCGCCTCAGCTACTTCTTCGAAGCGGATTGAACTTCCAAAGGCGTTGTAAAACAGAAAAAGTTAAAACAACTTTCTGTGTCACATTCTGAGGATTCATCTAGTATTCCCGAGGTTTCCGGTTTCGGTGTTTCTTCACCTGATGTTTCTTCAAACAGTATGCTTCTCCGCTCAGGTCCTGTCAATCCTCTCTCTGATGCTGAGGTTCTACAGGCAGTTAATACGTTTCCTCCAGTTCCTGGCCCACTGTCCAGACAGCAACTTTTACGTCTTTTTCAACCTGCACGTACGATTGTTGGTTCTGAAGAATTCCTTCACTCACCTGATCTGGACCTGTATGCAGCGGTAACGCAATTCGAAGCTTATGTGTCACTTTTTAAATCTCTGTGTGCCATCGATCCTCGGTATCAGCCGTTTTTGAGACGTTACACGCGCCGTCTCGCCTCCTTGAAGGATCTCCTTGAGAAGCATATATGTGATACCTTCTATCCTTTTACCGATGACCTTTAGCTCTCTTCCTCACACCCATTACTTTTTGTTCTCTCAATGCTAGAGGATTTGCGAACCCGTTCGCAGATTCCCTGGTTTTGCAGACTTAGTGCATGTTGATTCTGATGTTTTCCATGTGTGTTTTTATTGTGATTCACAAATCATGTATTGTAAATTTGCTTTATTTGTGTGTTTGGCTGTGTTTCACAAGTAATGTATTTTAAATTTGCGATAATTGCGTGTTTTTGCTGTGTTTTCACAACTAATCGGTCTCGTTACTTGTGTGATCTCCTCATTATCTCATCATTATCTTATCTGTTGTTTCCTGAATTTGTGCCTGTTTTTAAATTACCTATAATTGTGAGTGTTTGCTGTGTTAGTGCTTTCCTCTATCGCGGATTATTATAGTGGTGCGTTTGTTACCTTTGTTATTTTTATATGGTTGCTGAGGTACTCCATGTTGTTTTGCTCTCTAACCACATTTCAGTTCCGTTCGGTTGCTTTATGATAGCATAGTACATTTCATGCATTTGTGCACATGTGTTATAGTGTTTGACATGCCGTTAGGTCTTTCATTGTTCGTGTGCATATTCATTTCCTTTCTGTGTAACGTTGCTGCGTCGTGGATATACTTACTTTCCACACTGTTGTTTTCTGTACTGCAGCTTTTAATGAATCTCCTATGTCTGTATTTCGTTATAGTAATAAACTGGGTACCACTATGGTACCCACAGTTACCAATACCAATACCATTGCCATTTCAGGGATTTAACTCTGATCATGATGTCTTCCACTCTTGTCGTTTTTCGGATCCACGAGTTCCTCTTCTTATCTCTCCTGGTTACACCAAGCATGCACCTCTCGAGGCTGCTTTGAGTTGTCTGCAGCCTTTGTATGTCTCTTTTAGTTAAGGTCCACATCTCTGCACCATACGTAAGCACTGGAAGGATGCATTGATCAAACACTTTTCTTTTAAGACATAAGGGCATATTGCTTTTGAAAATTATGCTGTTTCTTCCAAAAGCTCTCCAGGCAAGTTTTGTACGCCGATTAATTTCTTCATCAATGTGACCCTCACTTGATATCTTCTGTCCAAGATAAACGTACGTGTCTGTTATCTCCAGCTTTTCACCATCAATCGATAAATCTTCATTCCTTGTAAAAGCATTGAACATCACTTTTGTCTTCTGAAAGTTCATTTTTAATCCCACTTCTTTACTCTTGTCAACAAGTTCCTGGATCATACTCTGCAGCTCTGATGGGGTAGTTGCAAAAATGACTGTGTCATCAGCAAAACGAAGGTGGGTTAGATAATCTCCATTAATCTTTATCCCTTTGTTTTCCCAGTTCAGTGATTGAAAGACATTTTCCAATGTGGCGTTAAAGAGCTTCGGAGATATGGTGTCACCTTGTCTCACTCCTTTTCCAATTTTTATGTGCGTTGTATTTTCAAACAGCCGAATCTTTGCACTTGCATTTGCATAGATGTTATTAATAATATTAATGTACGCATCTTCAATACCGCAGGATTTCAGAGCCATTGTAACTGCTGATGGTTTCACCGAATCAAAGGCTTTTTCATAATCGATAAAAGCCATGCACAATGGAAGTTCATATTCCATCGCTCTTTCAATTAGTTCTCTCAGTACGTGGATATGATCTATTGTGCTGTAGCCACTCCTGAATCCAGCTTGTTTTCTCGGTTGAGCCATGTCCAGTGTTACCTTTAAGCGGTGTGAAAGAACTTTAGTGAAGATTTTATAAACCACTGATAAGAGGCTGATAGGTCTGTAGTTCCTGAGTTCCTCAATGTCACCTTTTTTATGTAGCAGGATCATTGTAGCGTTGTTCCAATCCACAGTAATCTTCCCTTCATTAAGGCATCGAGTGAAAATTTGGGCGAGTACTGTTTCGATTTCTCCACTTGCTTCTTGTATGATGTCTGCAGTAATTCCATCTTCTCCTGGAGCTTTTCCTCGCTTCATGTTCTTGATTGCATGTGCAACTTCTGCTGGGAGGACTGGAAGAACTCTGGTACTGGTACTTTAAGTACGCGCACTGGCAAATCAGTCAACAGTTTTTCCAGCGGAAGTGTAATTGGTCACGAATAACAAAGCGAACCACTTGAAGTGCCTTTCAAGATTGATAAACAACATCAGTTTATGTACTACAAGAGGAAAATATTAAAAAGACTAGCAATACATTGTAAGTACAGTTTCTTTTACAATAGTATTTTTTTTGAAAGTGCAGGAAAATTCTTCTGCCATCTATATTGATTATAACGCGTTACAAGCGCTTTTGCGATTTAACTAAGGTGAAGATAGTATATATATTTTAGAAGCAGTATCCTTTTCAGGTAATGCGTAGATTTTTTGCTAGGGTCGTAAAGGTAAATTGCGTTTTCCCCGATATCTGATTCTAAAACTCCGACTTGGAAAGTCCTTCCTGCATCGCAAACACCTCCTCATGCGAAATGCTTTCCATATAGTTTCTAATTTTTGGTATGGAATGGTGTGGCCACCAGGAGGCGTAAGCGTCTATTTCTGCTTCTGATGTATTTACGGTAAATCAAAGCTTCTGAAAACTCGATTGAAAAAATTCTTTCGTGTAGCGGTACCAAACACCACAGAAAACAATTTAAGAATATCTCCTACTAAAAATAGCGCATAGGTTCCCCGCCAGAGGGCGTAGATATATGTCATATTTTTGTGAATATACACTGCTGGCCACCCAAAATGCAATACCAAGAAGGAAGCATCCGATTGGCCTGAAATTCGGAGCATGCGTCGCCCCCGAGAGGACATGCAAACGGTTAGCATTGCAGGGCATATACAAATCATGTGCACCGGGCACGCCACCGAGAAGCACTATAAGAAGGGTGCACAGAAGGCGGGGTGTAAGTAGTGGAAGTGTGTTGTGCTGCCGGACTTGTGCCTGGGAAGCTTCCTGATGCCTCGTCGCAGAATACGGCAGTCATTCCAGCACGTTTCAGAATTCGACAGAGGACAATAGTGGCTTATCGCGAGACCGGTTTATCGTACCGAGACTTCGGCGCCCGAGTGGGACGACATCCAGCCACAGTGAGGCGAGTATGGATTTCGGGGGTGCAGGAGGGACGGAAGGACCGACGTGAGCGATTGCCGTAGCCGCGGCACACCAGCGAACAAGAGGACCGGCATGTTGTGCGGCGGGCATTGACGGCTCGCACCGCCTCATCACGAACGTTAGCGCAGGAATTATGGTGTGTTGCGCAACAACCTGTGTCAGCACATAACGTTCTACGTCGTCTGCAGGAGCTGGAACTTGTCGCACGGCGCCCATTGCTCCGATCACCATTGACGTTACACCACCGGCGAGTACGGCGGCAGTGGGCCGTTGAACGCCGCACCTGGACTACGGAATGGCACGACGTTGTCTTCTCCGACGAATCCCGCTTTTGCCTGCAACACCACGATGGTCGGATCAGCGTGTGGCGGCACCGCGGCGAGAGATTGTGTGACGCCTGCATTATGTACCGCCATACCGGTCCGTCGCCTGGCGTTATGGTTTGGGGCACAATTGGATATGACACCCGCACTCCTCTGGTACGCATCACCGGTACACTCAACAGCCACCGCACCATCTCCGACGTTTTGGAGCCTGTAGTACTCACTTACCTGCAGGACCTGCCAGCGGCCACGTTTCAACAGGACAATGCGCGCCCGCACGTGGCACGCATCGTGCAACAATTCTTCACGGCCCACCAGGTGTCACTGCCGCCGTGGCCCACCTGTTCTCCCGATATGTCGCCAATCGAACACGTCTGATCGCTGATCAGCAACCGAGTGGCCCGGCAAGCACCACCAGCGGCTACGCCTGATGAACTGTGGCAAACGTGTGGAAGCAGCCTCGACCGACATAACCAAAGCACACATCCAAATCCTCTTTCGTTCGATGCCGCGGCGTGTAGCGGCCGTTATTGCCAGCCATGGGGGCCACACGAACAATTGATGTCTGCGTGTTCCGCAAGTCGCACGGGTCTGTAAGCTCAGTCGTTTCATCTTTGTATCTGTTGTTATGTGTCCAGTAAATCTGGCTTTGCTATCTCGTGTCCTTCTTGGTGTTGCATTTTGGGTGGCCAGCAGTGCATCTGCTTCTAAGAGTCCGATTTTGAAAACTTCTTGCTGCATCCGATACAGCTCCCGATGGGAAATGTTTGTTTATAATTTATAATTTTTGATAAAAAAGATTTGGCCACGGGGCGAAGGGAAACGTTTATTTTTGCTTCTTATGTGATTTCAGCAAAATCTAAGCTTCTGAAAACTCGATTGAAGGTATTATTTCGTGGATAGATGCTGCTCACCCACGAACATTTTTTCAGAATACTTTCTTCTTAAAATATTACGTAATTTTTTCGCCTGGGGCATAGATGTATATCTTATTTTTGTCGATATCTCTGCTTGTAAGGGTCTGATTTCTAAAATTATTTTTTTGCGGAAGAGAGCTTCCGCTGCAAAATGCTTCTCATATAATTCCAAATGTTTCTTATCACACAAGTTTGTCACTAGAGCGCCTTACCGTTTACAGAAATACCTGCAGAAAGATCAATATAAAAAATTATATTTCGGTTAGATGCTACTATGAAAACTCTTTGAGTGTATTTTCCCAAAAATAATGCACAATTTCCCCTCTAGTGTGCTTCGGTGTTTGATCTGTTTTACTTAATATCTCTGCTTCTAAATGTGCCTTGTGGAACACTTTAGGTTAGTACTTGCCTTAAATTACCCTTGTGGAACACTTTGCGTTAGTATTTGAGGAGTTTTACACTTCCCAGCTCTGTCGCCAGGTGGTGTTTTTGTACATCTGTTGTTAAATGCCACTTAGTCACATAAATAGGAGGTTTGTTATGAAAGTAATGTAAAAGTGGGCATAACTTTGTTATTAACTGACAGAGATCGTTCAAATTGCACATGTACACTGGCATGAAAAATTTAGGACGAGATGGTTTTTCAAATGTAACGTCGTACAGAAATGCTCCACATCGACTCAAATCATACCATATAAATCCCCAAGATGTACAAATATGGGACAAGTAAGCAAAACCGCCCAAACAAGGAATCCAAAGGATACACAGGCACTTTATTGAAAAGGTAGCTTCGAGCACAACTGGACAGAATGCATAAACGTCCATGTAACAGGCGGCTGCCAAGAAAAATCCAGTCTTTAGTAGGGGATATGGATCACGCCTGACGGCGTTGCAGGATTTACAACGTCTGTCCTTGCTGAGGACGAGGTTGTCAAGGAGCTGTTGAGGTATCGCGGCCCATTCCTCTTGTAGCGCCAATCGCAGTTGCGGAATCGTTGCTGGCGACTGGTGACGTGCTGCCAAGCGTCTCCCGAGAAGGTGCTACACCTGTTCGACTGGATTTAGGTCCGGAGACCTTGCGAACCAATCCATGCGTTGAATATCTTCACTCTCCAACAGTTCTGTGACAGACACTGTACGATGAGGCGTAGCGTTGTCGTCCATGAAGAGGAACTCAAGACCCACATCACCTCTAAACAAACGCACGTGAGGCAGGAGAACCTCGGTACAATAGCGGACACCAGTGACTGAACCTCCTTGGAAGATGTGGAGGTCAGTACGGCTACCAAACATGATACCGCCCCAAACAAGAACTCCGCCACTTTCAAACCGGTCCCTTTCGATGATGGTAGAGGTGTGATTGCGTGTTCCTTGCTCTCTCCAGATGTGTATGCGTCCAGAATCGCTCCTCAGAGTAAATCGGCTCTCATCCGTAAAGAGAACTCGACCCCATTGCTGATGTGTCCAGTTCTTTTGTTCCTGGCACCACAGAAACCGCCATCTCCGATGAGCAGGCGTTAATAGCACACACTGTACTGGTCGTCGTTCAAATAGACCACCTCCTTTGTGCAGCCTCCTGGCCACGGTAAAACGCGATAACGGACGTCCAGTTGTCTGTTGCATGTGCCTTGCGATTTCTCCCGCTGTCTGCTGTCTGTCTCTTTGCGCCTGTAGGACAATATACCGGTCGTCCGCCGCCGTGGTTTCTTGTGGACGCTAAACTCTCATACAGCTGTCCGCCGCCGTGGTTGCTTGTTTCTGCTAAACTCTCATACAGCTGTTCCTGTCGTTTGAAATGCTCTCCAAGCTCGTGAAACGATGTTGTGAGCGATACCGAACTCCCCGGCCACACTAGTCACACTTCGACCTTCTTCCAACTTCACAATGACGCGATCTCGGGTAAAGTCATCCAGATGTCGTCTACTGGATTGCCTGTTGGCCATATCACACGGTGGCAGCAACTCGACGTCGTTCAAACCCATGTACACCGTGCAATAGCTTTCACCGAATTGCTAAGCGTACACCGCCCGTGTGCTTTATACCTTTCCGATACCCCCCTACGGCATGCTGTATATATGCGCATGCACTACCGTACCAGACCCTTGTCAATCTTCTTTAGGTCCGTTCTGCCTGCTCGTTTCGCTCTTATGCTCATTTCTCCTCTTCGTCCTTAATTTTTGTACACCAGTGTACGTACAGTAAATCTTCCTCTATGCAAAAGTACTACTCAACATAGTCTTCATCACAACCGATGCATTTGCACCATCGTTGAACCCAACTCTCGAATCCTATTTGAAAATATTTAGGTATGGACTGTTGTACCCACTTCTTCACAGCCACTTTAACTTCGTCTGTGTCATCAAATCGTTGTCCCCACAGACTGTCCTTTATTGGATTGAACAGGTGGAAGTTGCAGGGTGCCAGATATGGGTTGTACGGTGGATAGGGGAAAACCGACCAACCTAATTTGCTACAGGCCTGATTTGTTGCCAAAGATATATGTGGTCTCGCATTGTCATGGTGAACGTGGATACCTTTCAGATTCTTGTTCGGTCTTTTCCTCCTGTGGCTTTTCTAAGCTGCTTGAGTGTCTCAATGTACCGCTCGTTTGTCTCGCTACGGCCATGTTCCAGACAATCAAGGAGAACGACACCTCTGTCACCCCAAAAAACAATCACCATAACTTTCTGTGCTAATCGCTGGCTCTTGATCTTCTTAAGCCTTACGAAGAGGTCTGACACCATTCCATGGATTGATTCTTCCTTTCCGGATCGTAAAGATACGCCCACGTTTCATCTCCTTTCACCATATCGAAAACAAAACGTGTCTTAATTGGCTTCAAACGCTTCGCGCGGATCAGAGCAGACTTCCACCCTTCTCTACTTCAAATCGGGTGTCAACTGGCGAGGTACCCACTACCCACTTTACACACACTTTCCGATAAGTCTTCCACCATCTTCTGTATGGCAATATGACCACAGTCCAGTTGTGCAGCAAGCATAGAGATTGTGGTTCGTGTCTCCGCGCGAATCAATTCATCCACTCGCTGATGATTCGTGTCAGTAGTCGCAGATGATGGTCTCCCACTGCGTGGTTTGTCTTCAATGCTGGTTTCTCCTTCTTTAAACTTCTTCATCCATCTATGCACATTGCTCTTGTCAATGGTGTCATCTCCGTAAACATTCTGTAGCTTTCTGTGGATGTCGGACAGCCTGCACCCTTCCTTCGTGAATAACTTAATGGCGGCACGTTGTTTCTGCTTGGAATCCATTATTTACCGGCAATGAAGAAGGGCTACAATAGAGGAAGAGCTACTCTACTAACATGTGCAATTTGAACAACCTCTGTCAATTTATAAAAAAATTATCCCGGCTTTTGAATTATTTTCGGTGCAACCCTCATATTTGCATTTAAGATTAAATATGAAGGGGGAAAGTTTTCGTGAACGGAAGTTGACGGAACAAAGATTTCTCGTCGTATTTTTCTTTCCTCGCGAAAATCCTTCTGACCGGTATTGTTGTTAAACGTAATTTTATTCCGTAAAACTTTTTGTTTCAGCTTGAAAATAGAGGCAAGAATTTCCAACAACGGAGGTTGGACGGAAATTCTTAGACTCTTTTTTTTATTCTCTCTCTCTCTCTCTCTCTCTCTCTCTCTCGCTTGCTCTTTTCTTTTATTTCTACCTGTGCATTTTTTTCTGGTTTTCGCACCCAATTGTTGTGTTGGTCAGTGACCCACCCGCAGATTATTTTATAGTACCGCCATATCCGTCGCAGCCTGATCAGGAACTTTCTACTACGGGTGTTAAATTTATATGTATTATATGGATTTTCCAGATGAATTGTTTGCTCTTGTAATATAATTTCTTGAGGCGATACTTTCTGTGTATCTTCTTCCGAAACTCCCCTTTTCTTTATATGTTGTGTCAAATGTTTTTCATTTAAAAATTCCTTATGCGCTTCTTCGCATCACTCTGCAGTGCCGAAAGGACTCGAAAGAGGCATTCACTTTCAGAATTCTTTTTTTTTTTAGCGAGGATAAAAAAAAACTCCCATTTTTTTTCCAGATTCTTTGTGTTTGCTAAAGGCTTACTTTATCTATCTGATGGAAGACAACGTGCCATTGTTCGTCGCGGTCCATGACGGAAATCCTTTATTCCATTTTGACGACGCCTTCTTTTCTACACTTCCTGAATAATTGCGCCGTGCTATTTTATTCGCTGCTGGCTGGGGGAATTCATAGAAGTTCAGCCTGGCTTATCTGAAAGGCAGAGCGGATTCTAGAAGCACATGAAAAAGGAATGGTCCTTAGGAAGGGAACAAATCGGTTGTAGGTTTTGCACTTGTGTACTGTGTGTTCCGCTTCTGGCAAGAGAAAGAAGAGGTTAGAGGAAACGAAATAAAGAGGTTGAGAGAAATCGATAACTCACTTTTCCATCTCAGAATCATCGCCTAAATAAAAATAAAAGTACTTGCTTTCAGCTTTGAGTGCTCTGTGAAACCACCACAAAGGAGCAAGACTTTTCATTATGCATTTCAGTGATTAAAATATTAAAAAAAAAAAAAAAAAAAAAAAAAAGATTTAACCCATCCAGCTGCGGACTGGCCCACTGGAATACTTTCCGGTTGACCACTCAAGAAATAGACCGCTTTCTCGTACACTCTTTTCCTGGATTGCTTGGAAAGAACGAATGATTATTTTGGCATTTATTAATAAGAATCTTTGCCGCCCTGGTGGCGCAGTGGTCTAAGGGATGGCTTCTGATCATTCGTCCGAGATGGTTGCGGGTTCGAATCCCGGTGAGGCATCGATGTTGTGTTTGTCTTACGGCGCTGGCTCTCTCTCTCTTCCCTTGAACCAGTGGCCCTAAATTATTGCCCGAGAGCCCATTGAGTTACTCACGGTGGTCTTTAAACCTACAGTCCAAAAAGGAATCTTTAATTTCTGTGAAAACACAGACTTCCCGGTGATCGAACCCGCATATCCTCGCTCCGGAGTGATTTGTTCTAGCAGATTAAACTATACCAACGGAATGTATCTCTGAAGATTTGTCGTCTTCACATGAGCTTCACTTCTGTAGTACGTCGCATCATCTCCCTCTAATTTGTTTCTTTTCTTGAAGCGAAGAAAGAACCTTTCATTAATTCCAGAGGATGTGTGGAACGAACATCACACATTTCTCGAAGAACTCAAAGGTCCAGATTTACGTGCGTGTGCCAATGTGAAAACACAGATTTGTCGGTGACGGAAATCGCATCTCCTCGCTCCGGAGTGAGTTGTTCCAACCGACTAAAGTACACCGACGGAATGTATCGCTGCAGATTTGTTATCTTGACACGTGCTTTTCCTCTGTAATACGTCTCATCTTCATAGTTTTATTTTTTCACTTTAATTTTTTTCTCAGGGAAGAATAGGTCTAAAGAGGTCTAACTTTTAAGTCACCAAAACGTATGTTGGGCTTACGTTATGTTTATATTTATTTATTACGTTTGTAGTTGAAAGGATAAAGGGACTGCACTACATACCTTGTGCTAAAAAATTTCTTTTTCGCGTCATAGGCTCGCTATACTTCTCCTAGGATTGTGAGTTACGTTTAAAGTAGAACTATTTCCGCAAAATGGTTATCCTCTTTCTTATCTGTAATGCAAGTCATGAAATACATCGATGAGCCTATACATTATGACCATCTTCCTAATAAGCTGTAGGACCCTCTTTAGCCCGCAAAACAGCGGCCACTCGGCAAGGCATTGATTCGATGAGGTGGTGATAGGTATCCTGGGGTACCTGGTACCACAATGTCAACAGCAGGTCCTCCAGTTCCCGTACATTTCGAGGTGGTGGTGATTTAGCCCTAACCCGCTTTTCTAAGTCGAACCACAAGTGTTCAGTTGGGTTCATGTCAGGTGAATTTGGAGGCCAGGGCATTAACAGAAAGTCACCAGCATGTTCCTCGAACCACTCCTTGACGATTCTGGCAGTGTGGCATTGCGCATTATCCTGTTGGGAATAATCATCACCAGCAGGAAACACAGGTGCCATGAATGGGTGAATTTGGTCCGCAACGATGTTCAGATACCTGACAGCTATCAGGGATTGTGCTGTTAGGGTCATCATCATCATTGTCAACCATTATCAATCCATTGCTGGACGAAGGTCTCCCCAAGTTTCCTCCACAACTGTCTGTCTTGTGCCAGTCTCCTCCATGTCACTCCCGCATACTTTCGAATTTCATCCACCCATCTTCCATGTGGTCTTCTTCTGGGTCTTTTCCTGTCCCGTGGAATCCAATCTAAAATTTCGGCTGTCCATCGATGGTCTGTCCATCTGGCAGTATGTCCAGCCCATTGCCATTTCAGGGATTTAACTCTGATCATGATGTCTTCCACTCTTGTCATTTTTCGGATCCACGAGTTCCTCTTCTTATCTCTCCTGGTTACACCAAGCATGCATCTCTCCATGCTGCTTTGAGTTGTCTGCAGCCTTTGTATGCTTCTCTTTTAGTTAAGGTCCACGTCTCTGCACCATACGTAAGTACTGGAAGGATGCATTGATCAAACACTTTTCTTTTAAGACATAATGGCATATTGCTCTTGAAAATTATGCCGTTTCTTCCAAAAGCTCTCCAGGCAAGTTTTTTACGCCGATTAATTTCTTCATCAATGTGACCCTCACTTGATATCTGCTGTCCAAGATAAACATACGTGTCTGTTATCTCCAGCTTTTCTCCATCAATCGATAAATCTTCATTTCTTGTAAAAGCATTGAACATCACTTTTGTCTTCTGAAAGTTCACTTTTAATTCCACTTCTTTACTCTTGTCAGCAAGTTCCTGGATCGCTGTTAGGGTAAATGGAGCCTAAAGAGTCTCAAGAAAACATTGCCTACAGCATAACGCCGCTGCCGCCAGCCGGTTTCCTCCCAACAGCGCATACAGGTGTCACAGCCTCCGTTGATAATCTGCGTATCCACGCTCGGCCGTCTACGTGATGCACCAGCAAACTTGATTCGTCAGACCAGGCCACTTTCTTCCAATCATCCTCGGTAAAATCTTGATGATCTTGGGTCCATTTCGTGCGTCGCTGGCGATGACGTACAGTGAGCATGGGGACCTGGCTGGGTCTTCGGCTACGCAGGCCCATGCGCAGAAGGCTGCGATGAACTGTGTGCTGTGACACATTGCCCTGATCACCACTGTTATAGCTGCGGGTGATTTCTCTCACTGTGGCCCTGTTGTCGCTGCGAACAATGCGCGGCAGTTTCCGCTCTCCTTTGGCATCAATGAACTGCGGATGACACACGGCTGGACGGTGGTTCGTCGTTTGGCCATTAGTTCACCACTTTTGATACGTACTCACTACAGCGGAACGTGAACGACCCACAAGCCGCGCAGTTTCAGAAATCGTAGTTGCGAGGAGCCGCGCCATCAGAATTTGTCCTTTTCCAAACTCCGATAAATCGGCAGCTTTTCCCATTCTGACTCCGAATACTCTACTAATCGAAAGCCGGTCCTCGAATTGTATATATATATATATATATATATATATATATATATATATATATATATATATATATATATATATATATATATATATAATCCCCGGAGGACCGGACTAGGCTGCCATCTGATGCTGACCTTGGCTACTTACAATGGACGCTCCCTATCTTCTGATTCAAGGCTTCTTGAATTGGAAGAGGAACTACAAAGGATCAAGTGGGACATTGTGGGGCTAAGTGAGGTAAGGAGAAAAGGAGAAGATCTCATCGAACTGAAAAGTGGACATCTCTTCTACTATCGTGGGACAGATACTGGCAGAACTAGTGGTGTTGGATTTATAATAAACAAGAAACTGAAGGATAAAGTTGTAGAAGTTGAAAGTTCCTCTGACAGAGCTGCACGACTTGTTATCCAACTCTCGAAAAGATACCAGGCTCAGATTATTCAAATTTATGCACCCACCACAAGTCATCCTGAAGAAGAAATTGAAGAATTTTATGAGGAAATTTGTCATCTAAATAATAAAGGTAAGCAGCACTTGAAAATAATTATGGGAGATTTCAATGCAAAAATAGGGCAACGGCAACAGAATGAAACTTCAGTAGGTAAATTCGGTCATGGCAACAGAAACCAGCGTGGAAATACTCTCGTTGAGTTTGCAGAGGCAGAAGGGTTTTTCATCTTGAACTCCTTCTTCAAGAAAAAGCCACACAGGAAATGGACATGGAGACATCCAAATGGGACGACAAGTGAAATTGATTTTATTATGTGTAACAAAAAATTCGTCATAGAAGACTGCAGTGTGCTAAACAAGTTCAACACAGGTAGTGACCATAGATTGGTGAGATGTAAGATGCACCTCAACACTAAACTTGAACGTGGCAAGCTCATAGGACAAACAAAATCTATTGACATAACCAACCTTAAAAAACACCATAATACCTTCAAGTTAGAACTGAAGAACAGGTTCTCTGCTTTAGAAGGCCTAACATCGGAAGAAGTGAACATCTCTGAAGTTAACAGAAAAGTAACCAAAGCTCTTATGGAAACAGCAACAAAATTAGCTGGGTCCAAGAACAAGTTGCATGTGAACAAATTATCAGGAAAAACCAAAATGTTGATGCAAAAAAGAAGAGAGATGAGGACAACTAAAAAAGATGTGACTTCCAAAGTGGAATATATAGAGCTATGCAAGACAGTAAGAAAAAGTATCACTGAAGACGTAAGGAAATTCAACTGTGAACTAGTGAGGAAAGCAATTGAAAACAACCAAAGCCTAAAGATAGCAAAGGGACATCTCAGTAAGGGAAGAAAACAGATTATGGCACTGAGAAAAGAAGATGGTTCTGTAACAAGAAATAGAGGCGAAATTTTGACAAGAGTGAAAGATTTCTACTCCAAATTATATGAAAGGGATGATACATGCACTCCAGACATCATGAAAGATACCAGTACCAGAGTTCCTCCAGTCCTTCCAGCAGAAGTTGCACATGCAATCAAGAACATGAAGCGAGGAAAAGCTCCAGGAGAAGATGGAATTACTGTAGACATCATACAAGAAGCAAGTGGAGAAATCGAAACGGTACTCGCCCAAATTTTCACTCGATGCCTTAATGAAGGAAAGATTCCTGAGGATTGGAACACCGCTACAATGATCCTGCTACATAAGAAAGGTGACATTGAGGATCTCGGAAACTACAGACCTATCAGCCTCCTATCAGTAGTTTATAAAATCTTCACTAAAGTTCTTTCACACCGCTTGAAGGTAACACTGGACATGGCTCAACCGAGAGAACAAGCTGGATTCAGGAGTGGCTACAGCACAATAGATCATATCCACGTGCTGAGAGAACTAATTGAAAGAGCGAGGGAATATGAACTTCCATTGTGCATGGCTTTTATCGATTATGAAAAAGCCTTTGATTCGGTGAAACCATCAGCAGTTACAATGGCTCTGAAAACCTGCGGTATTGAAGATGCATACATTAATATTATTAATAACATCTATGAAAATGCAAGTGCAAAGATTAGGCTGTTTGAAAATACAACACACGTAAAAATTGGAAAGGGAGTGAGACAAGGTGACACCATATCTCCGAAGCTCTTTAATGCCACATTGGAGGGTGTTTTTCAGTCACTGAGCTGGGAAAACAAGGGGATAAAGATTAATGGAGATTATCTAACCTTACCTTCGTTTTGCTGATGACGTAGTCATTTTTGCAACTACCCCATCAGAGCTGCAGAGTATGATCCAGGAACTTGCTGACAAGAGTAAAGAAGTGGGATTAAAAATGAACTTTCAGAAGACAAAAGTGATGTTCAATGCTTTTACAAGAAATGAAGATTTATCGATTGATGGAGAAAGCTGGAGATAACAGACACGTACGTTTATCTTGGACAGCAGATATCAAGTGAGGGTCACATTGATGAAGAAATTAATCGGCGTACAAAACTTGCCTGGAGAGCTTTTGGAAGAAACAGCATAATTTTCAAGAGCAATATGCCATTATGTCTTAAAAGAAAAGTGTTTGATCAATGCATCTTTCCAGTGCTTACGTATGGTGCGGAGACGTGGACCTTAACTAAAAGAGACATACAAAGGCTGCAGACAACTCAAAGATGCATGGAGAGGTGCATGCTTGGTGTAACCAGGAGAGATAAGAAGAGGAACTCGTGGATCCGAAAAATGACAAGAGTGGAAGACATCATGATCAGAGTTAAATCCCTGAAATGGCAATGGGCTGGACATACTGCCAGAAGGACAGATCATCGATGGACAGCCGAAATTTTAGATTGGATTCCAAGGGACAGGAAAAGACCCAGAAGAAGACCACATGGGAGATGGGTGGATGAAATTCGAAAGTATGCAGGGGTGACATGGAGGAGACTGGCACAAGACAGACCGTTGTGGAGGAAACTTGGGGAGACCTTCGTCCAGCAGTGGATTGATAATGGTTGACAATGATGATGATGATGATATATATATACTGCTCTGTGAACTTCACATGCGCCATCGTTCGGTCTCCAGGCGCGCTTATTTCTCTAGGCTAGGGGTGGTTATAACGGAATAGCTCATCGGTCCATGCTTATTCTGCAAGCACATTTTCCTGAAGTGGGCATAAGTTACAATCAATGTGGATTTATTTTAAGGTTCTTCAATTAAGTTCGATGAATGTTGTCGTGACTTGTAAAAAGAAAGGTTGTGAATAGCCTGCACGACGCATTTAAGTGCATGAATCCGTATGTATGAAACCTTCACGGAGCTCTGAGAAAGAATGTTACACAGAGAGCGTGTCGCGACAGGTGATTTAAGGGCACGTTTTAACGGGTAAAAATGGAGCAACAAAAAAGTGTAAAATTCTGTTTTAGATTGAATCCCTCACCGTATTCGCCTGAGCTGGCATCGGCTAATTACGTTCTGTTTCCTTGCCGGAATTCAGCGCTGAAATGGAAGAAATCTGAGCACATTTTTTGAAAATTTATGCGAAAGTGGCGACACAGCTGCAGAGGATAACCATGGAGGATTTTTTTTTTTATGGATTCCAGCTGGCAGTTATACGAACGATGGCAAAAGCGTATTATATCCACGCAAAGGGATTATTTTAAAGGCCAGTAGAGAACGTTTTCTTAAATATCACCTGTTGTTCGTTTTCGCCATGCATTCACCAAACTTTATTGACACAAGTTTAAAAATTTCTTCCCGGGTTGCGCAGTGGACTAAGCCCTGGCGTCTGGCTATTCGTCCAAATCGGTCCGGGTTAGAGGCCGGAATAAGGAAGGGTGGTGTGTTTGTCTGATTGTATTGGTTCTGTCTCTTCCTTGGAATAAGTAGACGTAAATTAGGTATGTAAATGTTGTGACGTATATTCTAATTTAACTTTCATTTTTAGTTCCTTTTCCTATGTCAATTTGAGTTTGTTTTCTTTTGCACTTTCCAAACTCAACGTGATATCTTCTCTCTCACATGAATGAGGTTGGCAACACTTTTGAGGTCAGAGAGAGGGACGTATGAATGTGACAAGAACGTTAGATAAAAAGGACTACACAGCAGTTGCTTTGTGTGTGTGTGTGTGTGTGTGTGTGTGTGTGTGTGTGTGTGTCTGTAGATGTTCGATCGTTGTTAAGCTAGATTATACGACATAAATTAAGGTATTATGTGTGAAGTGTAAAACTCGCAGTGTTTGGATTTCATCTACTGTGCTGGACCAATAAATGATTGAATGTAAGTTGGACTTCTGTACATGTTTCGTATAGACATAGCGTAACACTAATCTCGCACACGAAAACGGGTTACGTTATAATATATATACTGTATATACACTGAAGTGTCCAAAAAACTGGGATACACCTCTTTAGCACCGCGTTGGTCATCCCCGTGATGGGATAACGGCAGCAAAGCGACGGGGCAAGGACTCCACGAGCTATCCGCAGTGCTCTGGAGATAGAGGCACGTACACCATGCTTCCTGAAGAGCGCCCCACTATACCGTAATATTCGCCGGTGGAGTATTCCTGGCATTGACGGCACGTTGAACAGCATCCAAAATGTGTTCGATGGCGTTTAAATCCGGCAAACGATGGGGGACCAGTCAGGATGCCATGCTCCGCGGAATGTTTCTCCAGCCACAATCGGCCGTCTGTATACAGACGGCCGATTGTGGCTGGAGATAGACGTGCGCGGTGGGGCATTAGCATGTTGCTCATCATGGAGCGTTACGCCTCGCTTACTACCAGGGAACATCAAAACTGCACCTCTTCAGATTGGCGCCGCGTTGTGTGGTCAGATGAATCCCGTTTCCAGCTGCACCGAGGGTGCGAGAGTCGCGTCGACAGCACGAGGCCATAGCCTCGTCATTCCGGGTGGGCCCCGTTCAAGGCGGTGGGGGCTCTGTTATGGTTTGGGGAGCCTTTCCATGGAACACATGAGGTCTTTTAGTGTGTCCGGAAAGGACCTTAATTGCTATGCGCTGCCAGCATGTGATGGCTGATCACCTACACGTTTTGATGGCTTTGAGCATCCTGCGGCCGATGGTCTGTTCCATGGGGACAATACAGAACCCCACTGCGCCAAAATCATTCAGGTATGGTTCAAGGAACACTCATCTGAGTTTAGAATCATCCAGTTACCCCCGTGTTCCCCGGATTTACACCCTGTGGAAGCAGTACGCGATGCCGTAGAGCGGAACATCAGATTCATGGATCCTGGACGGACGTCTGTGGATGAGCTGTGAACAATGCTGCAATAGGCATGGCTGGCATTACCTCCGGAAACCCTCCTGCAGCTGGTGGAGTCGATGCCTCTGCAAGTACAGGCTGTTATTGTTTGCTGGAGAAGGTCAAACACGCAATTAGGTAGGTATATCTACCACCAGTTGGAGTGGTTTCATGACATGAAAAGGTACAAATGATCCACAAGGAATGTGTGCCAACTAAAAGCACCCCACACCATAACAGAGACACCGCCGGCCTGTAGTGTCCCTTGTAGGCAGGCGAGATCCATTTCCTCGTGGGGTTGTCGCCACCCCTGGAATCGGCCGTCTGCCCGAAAATCTTGGTACGGCGATTCGTCTGAAACTTTTCAGTCATGTTGTGTCCAACGGTTGTGTTACCGAGCCTAGGCAAACCACACAGCCTTTGGTCGACGTGGTCAGCAATGGAACCCGGGTTGGACCGTCGGTTCCGGAACCACATTGAACACAGGGAACGTTGCACTGTCCGAACTTGTTGCTAATGCTGGCACCAGCATTGAATAACGCTATGATTTGCGACAAAGGTTGAACGCTGTATGTTTAAGACGAAGGATATAATCGCATTTGTTCGTGGGCAAATTGTCTGGGCATTACGAATGGGTCACTTCATCTCGGAAGTCGTGCAGGCACTGGGATTTTCACGAGCCACTGTGTCACGGGTGCACCGTGAGTACATCGAATCCGGTAAAACCATCCCTGCAAGGGCCAACTGCGGTGGACAACAGCGGTGGATGAGAGGGGTCATCGTCGGCTAGATCGTATTGTAACAGCGGACAGACGGGCCACAGTGCAAGAAATCACTCGGCAATTTAACGATGGTGCACAAAAACGCGTGAAAGCAGCCACACCATCTAGAACCATCTCCTCGCTATGGGGTACAGAAGCCATCGTCCCACGAGGGTACCGCTGAAGACCGCACATCACAGGGTGAAAAGATTAGCATGGGCGCGAGAACATCGCTACTGGACCCTAGACATGTGGTAAAATGTTGCCTGGACTGATGAGTCGAGATTCACGTTGGTACATGCGGATGGCAGGATACGAGTACGGCCCAAACCACATGAAGCGATGGATCCTTCTTGCCAACAGGGTACTCTTCAAGCTGGTGGGGGTGGCCTTCTCGTCTGGGGACTGTTTACGTGGACTGAAATGGGACCGCTGGTACGTGTGACATCGTCCCTCACAGGTCAACGTTACCGGAATATCGTGGACGACCATTTGCTCCCGTTTGTGCGTCTTCAACATCCCACTGGGGACCTCATCTTGCAACAAGACAATGCACCGTGCCATCGCTGCCGAATCGTATCCGAATGGTTGCATGAACACTCCACCTACGTAACCTCGCTTCCTTGGCCAGCTAGGTCACCTGACTTCAGTTCCCATCGAGCACATCTGGGATGCCATCGAGAGAGATGTTAGAGGCTCTGAACCCCCTGCATCAAATTTTCGTGAACTGTGGGAGCTTGTTCAGCGGTCGTGGATCCGTATGGCCACCCAACGCTTCCGGTGTCTTGCCGAGTCCATGCCGAAACGAATCGCCGCCGTCATCAGAGCGAAAGGTGGTGCTACACGTTACTAGACAGGTATCTCTAATTCAATTGCTCTTCAGTGTATATCAGTACATCAGTTGTGCATATTAATGTTCTGCGTTGTAGCGGAATGTGAATTTCAGGTTAAAACTGAAATCAAATTTACCAGTAATGCTCACCTGAATTACAATAAAGAGTACGAAATTCCTTTAGTGACCCCACCGGCGTTTGACGATTTGATTTGTCCGAGATGGGTACATGTTCGAATCCTGAATTTCTGTGGATTCGAACTCGTTTCCCATTTCGGAGAAATGGATGCTGTGTTTGTCTTACGGCACTGTATCGCTCCGTTCCCTTTAACCAGTGACGGGAGACACTGCTTATAACCAATCGAGTTGCTCACGGTGATCATTAAATCCCCAAACAAAAAGAAAAAGATTCCTTTAAACAAATAAACAAAAAAAAAGCTTACAATTTTGACAACCGTTGATTCGTATTTTCTTGGGAAAAAATGGAAACGTTAAGTTCCACTAAATAAAATAATTCATAACCTTTACCAAACACTTACTTTTCCAAAGTGTTGTCGAAACATCAAATTCTAGTCAAGTATAGAAATCATGAACACTTACCGATGCTATGTATTTTTTTTTCTTTTCACTAACTTTAAATCAATGAAATTGTGTTTGAACTAAAGTGGAGATGTTAAGTTTAGTTAGTAAAAGGTAAAAAAGATAAACTTACCAGTATGCATTGTGTTGAATTTACGTGAAAATTATTTTTTTTTAACAATAATGACAAAAAATGTGTTCCAGATACGGCAAGGAATAAACAAATCTCCAAACTTGCCAATTTCCTTATGTGTAGTTTTCTTAGGCGAAAACACCGAGAAGCAAATTCTTTTCTTGAACTTCTATTAAAATACTAATTGCTAATACGTAATCAGAAAACAATATTTTACAAATATTAGGTTCGTATTTCCTTAACCCTTTAACGACCTTAACGCCCAAAACGCCCGTACATACAAACGATCATAGGCGCCCGCAGCGCCTGCCTAGAGTGACTCAGATTTTCTGCCCTTAGCTGCTTTTGAAATTTGCACTACCTATGAAGGATGAGCAGGTGTCACCATCAGTCACTATTGTTGTTACTAAACAAAGAAGTGAACCAACAGAGAGTTTCGAACTTTACGCGTAATACAAGATTTTTGGGTCTTGGTCGTTAAAGGGTAAAGCGCAAATAACAACCTCAGGTCGATCCTAGGAAAATATTACAAACATACTAATAATATGATCTCAATGGACACAACAATAGATATAAGCACCTAATCGCATGTTTGTCCTACTCCAGCGCGAATAACAGTCTGTACATGCAGAGGCATCGACTCCACCAGATGCAGAAGGGTTTTCGGAGGTAATGTCAGCCATGCTTATTGCAGCATTTTCCACAGCTCAGCCCGAGACGTTCGTCCAGGATCCATGGATCTGATGTTCCGCTCCACGGGTATCTCAGACAGCTTCCACAGGGTTTAAATCTGGAGAACACAGGGGCCACTGGATGATTTTAAACTCAGATGGGTGTTCCTTGAACCGTGCCTGAATGATATCGGCGCGGTGGTGTGGTGCACTGTCCCACTGGAACAGACCATCGGCCGCTGGATGCGCGAAGCCATGAAAGCGTATAGGTGATCAGCCATCACATGCTGGTAGCGTATAGCAGTTAAGGTCCTCTCCGGACACACTAAGTGACCTAATTTGTCCCATAGAAAGGCTCCCCAAACCATCACAGAGCCAACACCGTCTTGAACGGAGCTGACCCGGCACTACGGGGCGATGGCCTCATGCTGTCGACGCCACTCTCGCACCCTCGGTACAGCTGGAAACGGGATTCATCTAAACACACGACGCGGCGCCAATCTGAAGAGGTGCAGTTTTGATGTTCCCCGGCAGTCAGCGAGGCGCAACGCTTCATGACGAACAATCAGTAGGGGCACACGAGTAGGGCGTCAGCTCCCGTTGCCCAGGGTATATAGCGCGCGGCGTAACGTTCGCTCTTTGGCACTGCTTGGTTGTCCGACATTCAACCTAGATGCGATTTGCGCAGCCGTTGCCAAGGGATCGGTCTGTACCAGCCTGGATAGTCTACGTCGACGGTGTTCATCAGTGGTGCCTGATCGGTCGCCGCTTGCCGTCTGGTCCCTGGTACGTTCGTTGGGGCTGTACTCGGTTGCCCTGGGGAACCTTAGAGTTCTTACCACTTGGGCGATAGAATGACCAGTCTGTCTTGAGTCAACATTTACCCATGTTCGTCGATTGCGATTCACTTTTGGAAAGAGAACATATCAGATCATATGTAGAGGATTTTAGGAAGGGAGTGTCTGACCTCAGGTCTTTAACAACATTTAGAAATAGGAAGCTAGGAGATTTGGGCTAGAGTGCCCGATAGGAAAGTCACACGGAAGTGAAGTAGAAGACGCCCTTATTTACTACCGGGGGACCAGTACCCGGAGTCCGACGGCTTAACGTTCCCATCCGACGCACGACGGATATTCAGTGGTTCGAGCGTTCGTACCTGCCTGGGATCGAACCCGAGGTCTTTTCCGTGGCAGTTACGAACGTTGGCCACCCGCGGTCCACCACTTTTGGAAAGCACTGCTGTCCGCCTATTTATGGAATGCGTTCGGTTTGGGTCTGTTCCACTCTGCGCGGGGGATGCCCATGTCAACTGCACATCACCCTTACCTCTAATGCCTTGTCTACTGAGTGTATAATTATTTTTCCCTACTGGAAATGATAAATCCCACACAATTAAAGAACTGTAAAATACTTTAGTACAATACAGTTATCTTTTGGCTGAAGCTGTAGTCTATCTTAAAATGCAGAATTTTCACCACGTTTCTCTTGAAACACACAGCAAGTAGCAAATTATTAGGAACATCTAAGCACTTGCTTGTTAGCCGCCTTTGTCCTCCAAAGCAGCCTCGGTTCGATGTGGCATGGATTTAACGAGGTTTAGATATTCGTCTACTGGTATTTTCAGTCAAATGGATGTGACGGCGTCTGTCAATTGCCGAATGTTCGCTTAAGGAGGATCTCCGTTACGAATGGCTCTCTCAATCTCACATCACAGGTGTTCAACTGGGTTAAGATCTGGGGACTTTGGGTGCCATTTTAGCACATTGAAGAAATTACTGTCGTTCTCCTGTGGCCACTGTGCAATGGTACGATCCTTGTGGTACGGCGCGTTGTCTCACTCGAAGCAGCCATCTTCATCAAGAAACACCATGTACGTGTGCTCCTGGTCCGCAATGATGTTAAGAAAAATCATGGCACTTAAATGTCCATTTGGAGGTATTAACCCTATAAGATGCGGATGTACCTGAACCAAAGGGTGCCCAAGTATTTTCTGCGATTCCAAACAGAAATCTTCAAGTAGCCGCCGGGGTTTATGAAAGCTACGGCAAAACAATTGCTTTTCCCCTCTCTCCTCTACAGTGCCAACCAGTGACGTGTCACTAGTGATAAGAAGTCCCTTCTATTCTTTTATTATCTGCTCCATGAGAGATTGATATTTGAAAAGAGGATTTCAGGAAAGAAATGTCTGATCTCAAGTTTTAAACAACCCTTAGCAGAAGGAAGCTACGAGATCCAGGCTAGAGTGCCAGACAGTAAAGCCGTACGGAAGCAAGGTAGAAAAGGGGAGGAAGACGCCTTTTCCACCGATGAGCCATTACATTATGACCACCCCCAGCCTAGAGAAGTGAGCACGCCCGGAGACCGAATGTTGGCTCAGGTGAAGTTCACAGCCCGAGGATCGGCTTTCGGTTAGTAGAGTGTTCGGAATCAGAATCGGAAAAGCTGCCGTTTAACACGGCGCCTCGGAACTACGATCTCAGAAACGGTGCTGCTTGTGGGTTGTTCACGTACCGCTGTTGTGAGTACGTATTGAAAGTGGTGAAAAGATGGCGAAACGACGAACCTTCGTCCAGCCGTGTGTCGTCCGCAGCTCATTGATGCCAGAGGGGAGCACAGACTGTCTTGCATTGTTCACAGCGACCGCAGGGCCACAGTGTGACAAATCACCCACAGCTACAACCGTGGTGATCAGGGCAATGTGTCACAGCACACAGGTCTTCGAAGCCTTCTGCGCATGGGCCTGCGTAGCCGAAGACCCAGCCGGGTCCTCATGCTCACTGTACGTCATCTCCAACAACGCATGTAATGGGCCGAAGATCATCGAGATTGGACCGTGGATGATTATAAGAAAGTGAGCTGATCTAACGAATGAAGAATCCTGGTGCAACACGTAGACGGCGGAACGCAGATACGCAGATTACCAACGAAGGCTACGGCCCCCGGATGCACTCTTGGGTGGAAACCAGCCGGAGGCGGCGGTGTTATGCTGTTGGCGATGTTTTCTTGAAACACTTTAGGCCGCATTATCCCAATAGCATATTCCGTGACGACAGCTGTGAGGTATCTGAACATCGCTGCAGACCAAGTTCACCCATTCATGGCAACTGCGTTCGCTGCTGGTGATGGCCATTACCACAGGATCATGCGCCATGCCACACTGCATAATCATCAAGGAGTGGTTTGAGAAACATGCTGGTGACTTTCTGCTAATTCCCTGGCCTCCAAAGTTACCTGACATGAACCCAATCGAACATTTGTGGTTCGACTTGGAAAAGCGGATTCGCACTAAATCACCACCTCCTTGAAATGTACAGGAGCTGGAGGACCTGCTGTTGACATTGTGGTACCAGATACTCCAGGATACCTATCGTCACCTCATCGAATCGATGCCTTGCCGAGTGGCCGCTGTTTTGCTGGCTAAAGGGGGTCCTACATCTTATTAGGTGGTTGGTGGTCATAACGCAATGGCTCATCTGTGTATTTTTAACCGGTAGGCCACTACCCGTGGTACGACGGTTTAATGTGCCCATCCGACGAACGGCGGTTATTTAGTTGTTCGAGCGTTCGTACCTGCTTGGGATCGATCCTGAGACTTTCCCCTAGCAGTTACGAACGTTGACCATTAGAGCTTCCGCAGCCACTCTGCTTCTAACTCATCATGGGAAATAGCTAGTCCCCCTGAGCCGGACACCATGCCACTACGCAGAAACAATTGACTGAATCGTATTCTCTCACCTTTCTTAGGTTCGTCGCCATGGTATAGTTTTTTAGGCGAAAATCAATCAGAAATTATTAGTGTCAATTATCCCTCCGAATGAGCACTTTGAATAACAAAGCAACGTTTTCTGATGCGCAGTATAACTTATTCCAGCGGTGCTGTGCTCACTTCTTAGGCGGCGAATATATTCGTTTCAGCTGTCCGCAGCTGGATTTTCTAACACCGAGTTAATTTCTTCCAGCTAGTTAAACTGCTGAGGAACCTAATGTCTACCATGAAGACACACTACAAACCATTTGGCCGCATTGACCAGCTGACACTTTAATACCCGTCAACTAGGATCGGTCGATTCGTGCTGTTGACGCCATATGGTGACAATTCCATAGGCGTGTATTGATGAAAACCGTTACTCATCGGACCAGGCGGCCTTGTTTCAGCAGTTTTAGGAGTGGTACAAGAAGGACACTTTTACTGTCATACCGCATTCGCGCTATTGTATCGTGGGTTCTGCATGTTGAAATTCTCCTCTTGATACCACCGTTTGTAACGTACCAGGAGATGTGACGTACCTGCCAGAAGGACGCACACGACATAAAGGAATCAGAACAAAACGTCCGCGTAGCTCAATTGGTAGAGCAACTTATTCCGGAATGAGGGGATCCGAGTTCGAATCCTGGCGTGGATAAAAATGACGGAGAAATTTACTTCGTTATAATGGCGCCCGAACTATCCGGATGACCCGACCGTTCAAAATCTCGCATTGGTGTGATGTTATTTCCACACCGCGAGATAGGAAAAATAAGAGAATCCCTTCTCCAGCACTTCGAAAAAAAAAATAAAAATAAGGGGGAGATTATGTAACGTACCAGGAGATGTGACGTACCTGCCAGAAGGACGTACACGACATAAAGGCAGATAGGAATCAGAATAAAACGTCCGCGTAGCTCAATTGGTAGAGTGACTTATTCCGGAATGAGGGGATCCGGGTTCGAGCCCCGGCGTGGATAAAAATGACGGAGAAATTTACTTCGTTATACGTTGTACTGCAGTTATATGACGCAAATGTATCTCGCCTGTTATCTCGCACAATCCTCTCCAACTGCTGTCGCCCTAGAACATTGACCAGTGGTATATACATGTAATTGCCGATCTCTACCTTCTGATTCAAGGCTCCTTGAATTGGTGGAGGAAGTCAAAGGATAAAGTGGGACATCATCTGGCTAAGTGAGGTAAGAAGAAAGAGAGAAGATCTCATTGAACTGAAAAGTGGACATATCTTCTACTATCGCAGGACAGATACTGGCATAACTAGTGGCGTTGGATTTATAAATATAATAAACAAGAAACTGAAGCATAAAGCTCTAGAAGTTGAAAGTTCCTCGGGTAGGGCTGCGCGACTCGTTATCCAACTCTCAAAAAGATACCAGGCTCAGATTATTCAAGCTTACACGCCCACCACAAGTCATCATGAGAAAAAAGTTGAAGAATTTTGCGAAGAAATTCGGCATCTAAATAATAAAAGCAAGCAGCACTTGAAGATCATTATGGGTGATTTCAATGAGAGAATAGAGCAACAGCAGCAGAATGAAACTTTGGTAGGTAAATTCGGATATGAGAACAGAAACCAGCGTGGAAATATTCTCGTAGAGTTTGTATAGGCAGAAGGGTTTTTTTTTTTTTATTGTGAACTCCTCTTTCAAGAAAAAAACATATAGGAAATGGTCATGGAAGCATCCCAATGGAATGGCAATGGAATAGCAAGTGAAACTGATTTTGTTATGTGTAACAAGAAATTTGTCATTGAAGACTGCAGTGTGCTGAAGAGGTTCAACACAGGGGGTGATCATAGAATGGTGAAATGTAAGATGCATCTCAACACTAAATTCGAATGTGGCAAGTTATAACGAAGTAAATTTCTCCGTCATTTTTATCCACGCCGGGGATAAGTCACTCTACCAATTGAGCTACGCGGATGTTCGTTCTGACTGCTATCTGCTTTTTATGTCGTGTGAGTCCTGCTGGTTGGTACGTCACATCCCCCCCCCCCCCGAAAGATAGCCGGGGGCATTGCCCACGGTTCAGCCGTGACCATGAATTGCCGCAGGCAGCCAGCCGCTGTAGAACATGCACTTGAGAACTCCCAGTCAATCTGTCGTGTGGAATGCAACATCACACATTTTTATTTTTCAAAGCGCTGGAGAAGGGATTCTCTTATTTTTCCTATCTCGCGGTGTGGAAATAACATCACACCATTGCGAGATTTTGAACGGTCAGGTCATCCGGAAAGTTCGGGCGCCATTATAACGAAGTAAATTTCTCCGTGATTTTTGTCCACGGCGGGGCTCGAACCCGGGTCCCCTCATTCCGGAATAAGCCACTCTACCAATTGAGCTACGCGGACGTTCGTTCTGACTGCTGTCTGCCTTTTATGTCGTGTGCGTCCTGCTGGCAGGTACGTCACAAAGTTCATAAAACAGTCAAAATGTTTTGACATGACCAACCATAAAAATCATCATAATACCTTAAAACTGGAACTCAGACACGAAACTGTTTCTCTGCTATAGAAGTTCTAACAGCAGAATGAGTAGACATCTTTGAAGTTAAACGAAAACTAACCAAGGATCTTATGGAAACAACAACAAAAATAGGTGGTGCTAAGAACAAGCTGCATATGAAGAAAATATCAGGAATAACAAAACTACTGACGCGAAAGAAAAGGGAGATGAGGACAAATAAAGAAGTTGTACGAAAAAGTATCACTAAAGACGTTAAGGAATTCAACTGTAAACTAGTGAGAAAAGCAATTAAAAACAACCAAAGCCTGAAGAAAGCAAAGGGGCATCTCAGTAAAAGAAGGAAACAGATTTTGGCACTGAGAAAAGAAGATGGTACTGTAACAAGAAATAGAGGCGAAATTTTGACAAGAGTGAAAGATTTCTACTCAAAAGTATATGAAAAAGCAGATACAACTACTCCAGACATTACAAAAGAAAACAATACCAAAGTATATTGTCCTCACGGCAGAAGTTACACATGCAATTAAGAACATGAAACGGGGAAAAGGCTGTAGGAGAAGACAGAATTTCCGTGGACATTACACTAGAAGCAAGTGGAGAAACTGAAATTAAGTTCGACCAAGTTTTCACTAGATGCCTCAACGAAGAGAAGATTCCTGAGGACGTGAACAATGCTACAATGATCCTGCTATATAACAAAATGTCACACTGATGATCTCAGTAACTACAGGCCCATCAGCTTCCTATCAGTGGTTTATAAAATCTTCACTAAGGTTCTTTCACATCGCTTCAAGGTAACACTGGGCATGGTTTAAACGAGAGAGCAAGCTGAATTCAGGATTGGCTGCAGCACTATAGATCATATCCATGTACTGAGTGAACTATTTGAAAGAACGAATGAATATGAACTACCATTATGTATGGTTTTCATCGATTATGAAAAGGCCTTTGATTCCGTAAAACCATCAGCAATTACAATGGCTTTGAAATCCTGCAGTATTGAAGACGCATACATTAATATTATTAGTAACAACTATGAAAATGCAAGCCCGACGGTTCGGTTATTTGAGGATACAGCACCAAACTCTTTATTGCACATTGCAAAATGTCTTTCAATCATTGAACTCAAAAAACAAAGTTATAAAGATTAATAGAGATTATTTAACTCACCTTCGTTTTGCTGATGACGTAGTCATTTTTGCAACTATCACTTCAGAGATGAAGAGTAAGATCCAGGAACTTTCTGACAAGAGGAAAGAAGTAGTATTAAAAATGAACTTTCAGAAAACGAAACTCATGTAGTATGCTTTTACAAGAAACGAAGGTTTATCGACAGATAAGGAAAATCATGAGACAACCGATACCTACATTTACCTTCGACAGCAAATATCAAGCAAAGGTCACATTGATGAAGAAATTAATCGTCGTATAAGACTTGGTTGGAAAGCTTATGGAAGAAACAATGCATTTTTAAGAGCAATATGTCATTATGTCTTAAAAGAAAAGTGTTTAATCAGTGCATCCTTCCAGGGCTTACGTACGGAGCAGAGACGTGGGTCTTAACTAAAAAACATACAAAGACTGTAGACAACTAAAAGAAGCATGTAGAGATGTATGCTTGGTGTAACCAAGTAAGATAAGAAGAGGAACTCCCACGTGGATAAGGAAAATTACAAGAGTGGAACAGAGCATGATCAGAGTAAAATCCCTGAAATGGAAATGGGCTCGACATGTTGCTAGAAGAACCGACGACCAATGGACAACCGAAATTCTAGAATGGATTTCAAGGGACAGGAAAATACCCTGAAGAAGATCACATGCGAGATGTGTGGATGAAATTCGAAAACATGCGGGAATGAGATGGAGGAGACTGGTGGCGCGAGATAGATCTTTGTGCAAGAAACTTGGGGAGATTTCATCGAGCAGTGGATTGATAATGACGATATATATATATATATATATATATATATATATATATATATATCGTCATTATCAATCCACTCAACCCCGCCTTCTCGTGGTACATCATGTTCCCACGAAAGGGGCTCTGACGACCGCCAATAGCGGTATAACTATACCATCGGGATTAGAGGAAATGCTATCCCACACTCACCAACCCGCTTGGCCAGCGTGGTGAGTTATGGCCAAACCCCTCCAAAATGACTCCACAAGTTAAATCTTGGCCCTCAGTCTCCGGCAGCTGGAATGTACCTGGCCAAGGCAGCGGCCAGTGCGACATGAAGGCAGAGGGTGCTAAGAATCCCCGGAGGACCGGACTAGGCTGCCATCTGATGCTGACCTTGGCTACGTATAATTGGACGCTCCCTATCTTCTGATTCAAGGCTTCTTGAACTGGAAGAGGAACTACAAAGGATCAAGTGGGACATCGTCGGGCTAATTGAGGTAAGGAGAAAAGGAGAAGATCTCATTGAACGAAAAGTGGACATCTCTTCCACTATCGTGGGCCTGATACTGGCAGAACTAGTGGTGTTGGATTTATAATAAACAAGAAACTGAAGGATAAAGTTGTAGAAGTTGAAAGTTCCTCTGACAGAGCTGCACGACTCGTTATCCAACTCTCGAGAAGATACCAGGGTCAGATTATTCAAACTTATGCATCCACCACAAGTCATCCTGAAGAACAAATTGAAGAATTTTATGAGGAAATTCGTCATCTAAATAATAAAGGTAAGCAGCACTTGAAGATAATTATCGGAGATTTCAATGCAAAAATAGGGCAACGGCAACAGAATGAAACTTCAGTAGGTAAATTCGGTCACGGCACCAGAAACCAGCGTGGAAATACTCTCGTAGAGTTTGCAGAGGAAGAAGGGTTTTTCATCATGAACTCCTTTTTCAAGAAAAAGCCACACAGGAAATGGACATGGAAATATCCAAATGGGACGACATGGGAAATTGATTTTATCATGTGTAACACAAAATTCGTCATAGAAGACTGCAGTGTGCTAAACAAGTTCAACTCAGGTAGTGACCATAGATTGGTGAGATGTAAGATGCACCTCAACACTAAACTCGAACGTAGCAAGCTCATAAGATAAACAAAATGTATTGACATAACCAACCTTAAAAAACACCATAATACTTTCAAGTTGGAACTGAAGAACAGATTCTCTGCTTTAGAAGTCCTAACATCGGAAGAAGTATATATTTCTGAAGTTAACAGAAAAGTAGCCAAAGCTCTAATGGAAACAGCAACAAAACTAGCTGGGTCTAAGAACAAGTTGCATGTGAACAAATTATCAGGAAAAACCAAAATGTTGATGCAAAAAAAAAAGAGAGATGAGGACAACTAAAGAAGATGTGACTTCCAAAGTGGAATATATAGAGCTATGCAAGACAGTACGAAAAAGTATCACTGAAGACGTAAGGAAATTCAACTGTGAACTAGTAAGGAAAGCAACTGAAAACAACCAAAGCCTGAAGATAGCAAAGGGACATCTCAGTAAGGGAAGAAAACAAATTATGGCACTGAGAAAAGAAGATTGATCTGTAACAAGAAATAGAGGCGAAATTTTGACAAGAGTGAAAGATTTCTACTCCAAATTATATGAAAGGGATGATACATGTACTCCAGACATCATGAAAGGTACCAGTAACACAGTTCTACCAGTCCTCCCAGCAGAAGTTGCACATGCAATCAAGAACATGAAGCGCGGAAAAGCTCCAGGAGAAGATGGAATTACTGTAGACATCATACAAGAAGCAAGTGGAGAAATCGAAACAGTACTCGCCTAAATTTTCACTCGATGCCTTAATAAAGGGAAGATTCATGAGGATTGGAACAACTCTACAATGATCCTGCTACATAAAAAAGGTGACATTGAGGAACTCAGGAACTACAGACCTATCAGCCTCTCTCAGTGGTTTATAAAATCTCCACTAAAATTCTTTCACACCGCTTGAAAGTGACACTGGACATGGCTCAACCGAGAGAACAAGCTGGATTCAGGAGTGGCTACAGCACTATAGATCATGTCCACGAACTGAGAGAACTAATTGAAAGAGCGAGGGAATATGAACTTCCATTATGCCTGGCTTTTATTAACTATGAAAAGGCCTTTGATTCGGTGAAACCATTAGCAGTTACAATGGCTTTGAAATTCTGCGGTATTGAAGATGCATACATTAATATTATTAATAACATCTATTAAAATGCAAGTGCAAAGATTCGGCTGTTTGAAAATACAACACACATAAAAATTGGAAAGGGAGTGAGACAAGGTGACAATATATCTCCGAAACTCTTTAATGTCACATTGGAAAATGTCTTTCAATCACTGAACTGGGAAAACAAAGGGATAAAGATTAATGGAGATTATCTAACCCACCTTCGTTTTGCTGATGACATAGTCATTTTTACAACTACCCCATCAGAGCTGCTGAGTATGATACAGGAACTTGCTGACAAGAGTAAAGAAGTGGGATTAAAAATGAACTTTCAGAAAACAAAAGTGATGTTCAATGCTTTTACAAGAAATGAAAATTTATCGATTGATGGAGAAAAGCTGGAGATAACAGACACGTACGTTTATCTTGGAAAGCAGATATCAAGTGAGGGTCACATTGATGAAGAAATCAATCGGCGTACAAAACGTGCCTGGAGAGCTTTTGGAAGAAACAGCATAATTTTCAAGAGCAATATACATTATGTCTCAAAAGAAAAGTGTTTAATCAATGCATCCTTCCAGTGCTCACGTATGGTGCAGAGACGTGGACGTTAACTAAAAGAGACATACAAAGGCTGCAGACAACTCAAAGAAGCATGCAGAAGTGCATGCTTGGTGTAACCAGGAGAGATAAGAAGAGGAACTCGTGGATCCGAAGAATGACCAGAGTGGAACACATCATGATCAGAATTAAATCCCTGAAATGGCAATGGGCTGGACATACTGCCAGAAGGACTGACCATCGATGGACAGCCGGAATTTTAGATTGGATTCCAAGGGACAGGAAAAGACCCAGAAGAAGACCACATGGAAGATGGGTGGATGAAATTTTTTTTTTTTTTTTTTTTTTTTTGATTGGAGGTTTAACGACCACCGTGAGCAACTCAATGGGCTATAAACAGTCGCCCGTCCCGAATTTAGGGTCACCGGTTCCAGGGAAGGGAGAGAGCCAGTGCCGTAAGACAAACACAACATCCATGCCTGACCGGGATTCGAACCCGGACCCCTTACGGACGAATGATCAGAGGCCAGCGCCTTAGACCACTGAGCCACCGGGGCGGCAAGGATGAAATTCGAAAGTATGCGGGAGTGACATGGAGGAGACTGGCACAAGACAGACCGTTGTAGAGAAAACTGGCACAAGACAGATCGTTGTGGAGGAAACTTGGGGAGACCTTCGTCCAGCAGTGGATTGATAATGGTTGACAATGATGATGATGATGATATATCATCATCAACATCGACAACAACCATTATCAATCCACTGATGGATGAAGGTCGCCCCAAATTTCTTCCACAACTGTCTGTCTTGGGCCTGTCTGCCCCATGTCACTCCAGCATACTTTCGAATTTCATCCTTCCATCTCCCATGGGGTCTTCTTCTGGGTATTTTCCTATCCCTCGGATTCCAGACTAAAATTTCGGTTGTGCATCGGTGGTCCGTTCTTCTGGCAACATGTCCAGCCCATTGCCATTTCAGTGATTTCACTCTGATCATGATGTCGTCCAGTCCTGTCATTTTCCTTATCCACAAGTTCATCTTCTTATCTTTCCTGGTTACAACAAGCATGCATCTCTCCATGCTGCTTTGAGTTGTCTGCAGTCTTTGTGTGTCTTTTTTAGTTAAGGTCCATGTCTCTGCTCCATACGTAAGCACTGGCAGGATGCATACGTAAGCACTGGCTTGGTCTTTTTTAGTTAAGGTCCATGTCTCTGCTCCATACGTAAGCACTGGCTGCTCCATACGTAAGCACTGGCTTGGTGTTCTTTTTTACCTTTCTTTTGAGACATACTGGTATACTGCTCTTAAACATTGTACTGTTTCTTCCAAAAGACCTCCATCCAAGTTTTATACGCCGATTAATTTCTACATCAATGTGACCCTCACTTGATATGTGCTGCCCAAGATAAATGTCGGAATCGGTTGTCTCAAGCTTTTCTCCATCAATCGATAAGTCTTCGTTTCTTGTAAAAGCATTGTACATCACTTTTGTATTCTGAAAGTTCATTTTTAATCCCACTTCTTTACTCTTGTGAGCAAGCTCTTGGATAATACTCTGCAGCTCTGCAGGATTAGTGGCAAAGATAACTACGTCATCAGCAAAACGAAGGTGAGTTAAGTATTCTCCATTAATCTTTATCCCTTTGTTTTCCCAGTTTAATGATTGAAAGACATTTTGCAATGTAGTGTTAAAGAGCTTGGGAGATATGGTGTCTCCTTGTCTCACTCCCTTTCCAATTTTTATTTGTGCTGTATCCTCAAATATCCGAACCTTTGCACTTGCATTTTCATAGATGTTATTAATAACGCTAATGCACGCATCTTCAATACCGTAGGATTTCAAAGCCATTTTTACTGCTGATGGTTTCACGGAATCGAAGGCCTTTTCATAGTCAATAAAAGCCATGCATAATGGGAGTTCATATTCTCTTGATCTTTCCATTAGTTCTCTCAGTACATGGATATGATCTATAGTGCTGTAGCCACTCCTGAATCCAGCTTGTTCTCTTATTTGGGCCATGTCTAGTGTTACCTTCAAGCGATGTGAAAGAACCTTAGTGAAGATTTTATAAACCACTGAAAGGAGGCTGATGGGCCCGTAGTTCCTGAGATCCTCAATGTCACGTTTTTTATGGAGCAAGATCATTGTAGCATTGTTCCAATTCTCAGGAATCTTCATTTCATTAAGACATCTCGTGAAAACTTGGGCGAGTGTAGTTATATATATATTGTATATAAGAAAGGGATAAAAATTGATGGAGACTATTTAATTCACTAAAGACATGGCTCTTTCCACGTTTTAGCAACACACAGCAACCGAAAAATTGTTATTCGGTCACCGCTGGTGTAAGGCTAACGCGCTCGGCTGGATAACGAGAGATCTGGGATTCGATTCCCCAGTGGTGACCGAATAACGATTTTTCGCTTACTGTATGTTGCTAAAACGTGGAAAGACCGATGTCTTTGTTTATTCACTGACGGCACGTATTTGGAGGATTTTCACATTTAACTCACCTTCATTTTGCCGAGGACGTTGTCAATGTTGCCACTGTTCCCTCAGAGCTGCAGAGTACGATCCAGGAACTTACTGATAAGAGTAAAGAAGTTGGTATAAAAATGAACTGTTAGAAGACAAAAGTGATGTACAATGCTTTTACAAGAAATGAAGATTTATCGATTGATGTGGAAAAGCTGGGGATAACCAGTACCAACAGTTACCTTGGACAGCAGATATCAAGCAGGGGTCACACTGAAGAAGAAATTAATCAGCGTGTAAAACGTTTTTGGGAAGCTTTTGGGAGAAACAGTACGATTTTTAAGAGCATGATATAATGTCTTAAAATAAAAGTTTTTAATTAATGCATCGTCTGTATACGAGTATATATTTAACAGATAATTGGACGACTGTGTGACGAAAAATACGGTACTCTGTAGAATAATAAATTTCTCAGAAATATTTAAAGGAAATGTAAGATTTCGTATATTTCAGTGTTACTTGTTACTGCTTTGATGCTGTGAAGCGAATCAATATAACAGAGTCGGAAGGAATTTGTGGATAATTCAATATAAACGACAGCGCATCAGTCAAATACATCTATCGTCCCCGTTCTTCGGAACTATGAGCAAATATAATTTAAGCATTAGTGCTAATACCCCAAGAGCATTAATGTCAAGGGGACCGCTCACCTTAACACTTGATTTAAAGATGCTTTGATGTCTCCCACAAAATTCCGCTGAGTACGAACTAAATGTCTAGGCCGAGGAACGACCAATTATGGTGGAAAAGGACTTTACATTTGTGTGATTGGCACCATGAATAATTAAACTCTATTAGGTCTTTTAGTCCTTCGCTGACATGAACAGCAAGTGGTTAAAATCAAAGACTACCGCATCTTCCACTTTTTGATATTATGCATTTTTTCCGACATATGTAAAGTAAATCCCAAGTAAAAAACTCCGATGTAACGAAAATTGGTAACGGAAGTAACCGGTGAGCAACCTGGGTTAATTTTCTCAGATAACAAGAAAACGGTGCATCGTAGCGAATTTTAGTTTCTTCTCGACTTCCCAAGGCTTTACTTGCTATTGACCAGAGTTTTAAAATGATGCATAACAGGATGGGGTGTAACGTGTAGATATCCTAGACCAAACGTTACGAATCCTCCCTCACTAACACACTTCGGATTCAGCTTTTCTCTTTACCTTGAGGTCAGATTTTAGCTTGATGGACTTTCGTAGCTACATCACATTTAATCGATACTAGGGTCGTTTTTACGCTCTTTGAAATCTGAATAATATATAATAACAATACCGTATATGCTATTCTCAAAACAATGAGATAAAATAGGATAAAAGGTGGTAAGTCGTTTGTTAAGTTCCATTTGGTGATACTTAACATTGTCGCCCCGGTGGCGCAGTGATGGCCTCTGATTATTAGTCCGAACGGGGTCCGGGTTCGAATCCCGGTGAGGCATGGATGTTGTATTTGTCTTACGGCACTGGCTCTCTCCCTTCCCTGGAACCAGTGACCCTAAATTAGGGACGGGCGACTGCTTATAGCCCATTGAGTTGCTCACGGTGGTCGTTAAACCTCCAATCAAAAAAAAAAAAAAGATACTTAACATTTAGTACTTTTTTCATGTTATTCTCTCTGGCGACTAATGCACTTCTCAACTTTCAAAAATAAAAACTTTAAAAACTTTTGAAACATAAAAATGCAACGTACCTTTCAGCTGCAATGACACTGCACTTGCGTTAAGGCAAAGACGAGAAAAGCTTCACGACTGCAGTTGCGTTAAGGCCACTCTGCCGTAGACAAAAATAGCTTCAAATATTTGTTGCACAACATAAGGTGAAGCTATTTTCGTGTACGGCAGAGTGGCCTTAACGCAACTGCAGTGTCATTGCGTTACTCTGCCGTAGACGAGAAAAGCTTCACGACTTCACTTGCCTTAAGGCCACTCTGCCGTAGACAAGAATAGCTTCAAAAACTTGCTGCATAACACAACGTGAAGCTATTCTCGTCTATGGCAGAGCGGCATTAACGCAAGTGCAGTGTCATTGCAGCTGAAAGGTACGTTGCATTTTTATATTTCAAAATTTTTAAAGGTTTTTTAATTTTTGAAAGTTGAGAAGCGCGTTAGTCGCCAAAGAAAATAACATGAAAAATGTTCTAACTGTTAAGCTACAATGGAGCTGCCGCCCCGGTGGCCTAAGCGATGGCTTCTGATCATTTATCCGCGATGGGTCCGGGTTCGAATCCCGGTGAGGCACGGATGTTGTGTTTGTCTTACGGCACTGGTTCTCTCCCTTCCCTGGAACCAGTGGCCCTAAATTAGGGACGGGCGACCGCTTGTAGCCCACTGAGTTGCTCACGGTGGTCGTGAAACCCCCAACCAAAACAAAATGGAGCTTAAATGTATTAGTCGCTAAAGAGAATAACATGAAAAAAGTTCTAACTTTTACAAAAACAAACGTCTTATAATAATAATAAATATTGTTTTTAAAAACCGAAATACTCTCAATACTTATAACGAAGTAAATTTCTCCGTCATTTTTGGTCTACGCCGGGATTCGAACCCGAGGCCGCTTATTCCGGAACAAGTCGCTCTACCAACTGAGCTACGCAGACGTTTATTCTGATTCCTATCTGCCTTTATGTGTTGTGCGTCCTGCTGGCAGGTACGTCACATCTCCCCCCCCGAAAGAGGGCCGGGGGCATGGCCCACGGGTCAGCCGTGACCATGAATCGTTGCAGGCAGCCATCCACTGTAGAACGTGCACTTGAGAACTCCCAGTCAATCTGCTGTGTGGAATGCAACATCACACATTTTTTTTTTTTCCGAAGCGCTGGAGAAGGAATTCTCTGATTTTTCCTGTCTCGCGGTGTGGAAATAACATCACACCAATGCGAGATTTTGAACGGTCGGATCATCCGGATAGTTCGGGCGCCATTATAACGAAGTAAATTTCTCCGTCATTTTTGGTCTACGCCGGGATTCGAACCCGAGGCCGCTTATTCCGGAACAAGTCGCTCTACCAACTGAGCTACGCAGACGTTTATTCTGATTCCTATCTGCCTTTATGTGTTGTTCGTCCTGCTGGCAGGTACGTCACATCTCCCCCCCCGAAAGAGGGCCGGGGCATGGCCCACGGGTCAGCCGTGACCATGAATCGTTGCAGACAGCCATCCACTGTAGAACGTGCACTTGAGAACTCCCAGTCAATCTGTCGTGTGGAATGCAACATCACACATTTTTATTTTTCGAAGCGCTGGAGAAGGAATTCTCTGATTTTTCCTGTCTCGCGGTGTGGAAATAACATCACACCAATGCGAGATTTTGAACGGCCGGGTCATCCGGATAGTTCGGGCGCCATTATAACGAAGTAAATTTCTCCGTCATTTTTGGTCTACGCCGGGATTCGAACCCGAGGCCGCTTATTCCGGAACAAGTCGCTCTACCAACTGAGCTTCGCAGACGTTTATTCTGATTCCTATCTGCCTTTATGTCGTGTGCGTCCTGCTGGCAGGTACGTCACATACTTAGTATTACCGCCGCAATAGCGTAGTAAATATTTACTTTATGACTCACATATCTTCTTTCATTGGTTTGACGAAAATAACATTCATTAATTCACCTATCTCAGTACGGCTCAATGTAAGGAATTAGTAAACTTTATTGTTTGTTGTTATGATTTAATTCCACTCAGTATGTACCGGACTGTGGCTCAAGTTGGTTGTGAGTGACGTAAATGTGTTGTACTTAAACGTATACTCTCGAATCACTCGTTTTATTTTACATCTCCAAAGATCTTGGTGTGCGAAAGATACATAGCATTAATTATGTACAAAGAGTACCAGGGTGCTCTCTCGATTTCGTTTTCCAAACACTGTTGCTGAAACTACTTCTTTGCAGTCACAGGCCTCCCAGACCTCGGTTTGAGAGTAAAATTTGCTTTCTCCACTTCTTAATCTTTTCGTTGCCTTACCCATCGTCTCATGGTAATGAGGTCAACACATTTATCCTCAAAAACTTTTTTCAATCTTCGGTGAATGTCGGTAGGAGCCAAACTTGCTGCAGCGAGGCATTCAATGATGGCTTGTCGTTTAAATTGCGCATCTGAACAGCCCTCAAACGTTGCTCATACTGAGCAGGAGCTGTGCGAAGCTGAAGGAACACTGCACACACACACACACACACACACACACAAACACACACTTTCTCTCTCTCTCTCTCTCACACACACACACACACAAACACACACTTTCTCTCTCTCTCTCTCTCTCTCTCTCTCTCTCACACACACACACTTTCTCTCTCTCTCTCTCTCTCTCTCACACACACACACACGAGCACATTATGATGCAGGAAGACCACATGTGACTCCTAAAACTTGTGTGACGTATATTCTAATTTAGCTTTCGTTTTTAGTTCCTTTTCGAATATAAATTTGAGTTTGTTCTCTTTTGCACTTTCCAAACTTAACGTGGCCGCCCCGGTGGCGCAGTGGTCTAAGCGATGGCCTCTGATCATTCGTCCGAACGGGGTCCGGGTTCGAATCCCGGTGAGGCATGGATGTTGTGCTTGTCTTACGGCACTGGCTCTCTCCCTTCCCTGGAACCAGTGACCCTAAATTAGGGACGGGCGACTGCTTATAGCCCATTGAGTTGCTCACGGTGGTCGTTAAACCTCCAATCCAAAAAAAAAAAAAAAAAAAAAAAACTTAACGTGTTATATTCTCTCTCACATGAATGAGGTTGGAAACACTTTTGAAGTCAGAGAGAGAGAGTGACGTATGAATGTGATAAGAACGTTAGATAAAAAGGATGATACAGCAGTTGCTTAGTGTGTGTGTGTGTGTGTGTGTGTGGTGACGCTCGATGATTGTTAAAATAGATTATACGACAGATAATTTAAGTTTTATATGTGGAGAGTAAAACTCACAGTGCTATATGTTGAATTTCATCAAATATTGCTGGACCAATAAAAGGTTATCGTAAGTTTGACTTCTGTATATGTTTCGTCTGGCCGTAAAACCTTAATCCCGTGCATCTATTGAATCGTATTCTGATTTAGTTCAACATTTCCTTAGTCATGGTTTTAGGCATAGCGTAACACCAATCTCGCACTGGAAGATGGGTTACGTTATACCTGTTTCATATGGATTTATCAGTACTTACCAAGTGGAGTCTAGTGTTACACTGTCCGACTCTAGCGAATAAAAGACCAGGTTTAGATAGGAATATGGATATTTCGCAACTCATTAGGTCGGCTTAGGCTACAGAGGGAATACCAGAACTAGTAAAGGAAATCATGGCCTCTCAGTGTAGCGTTTTTGTGTAGCTTACTTACTAAAACACACTAGATAAATCAAAACTTCACCTACAGTGAAATGCGAGTCACTCAAATAAAGTTCAAGAAGTTTTACTTACAGCTAATCCTTTATTGTTGTCAATAGGCACGTGATCATGTTCACTTCAACACGTTGAGAACAACTAAACGTGGGTTAATATCCCCAATGATAATTAACTATGAAAAACAACACTGGAACTTTAGTTAATATCCACAATAATACTTAACTGCGAAATACAACTCTTTCATTAAAGTAGAATACGTAGCCTTCAACAATTCTATAACGGCAATTAAGCAGTCTCGTATCCAAAAGGAGTATTAACAATCACATTCAAAATCCCCCTTCTCACAGCTACTGCGTAGTCATTATATATCTTGTCTTGTTCTTATCACATACATATGTCACTTACGTACGGACCTCATGGTGTTGCCAACCTCCATTCATGTGGGAGAGAAGATAGCACGTTAAGCTGGGAAAGTGCAAAAGAGAACAATCTCAAATTTACATAGGAAAAGGAACTAAAAATGAAAGTTAAAATAAAATATACGTCACACCAGGACCGTCAGGATGGTGGACAATGAAGCAGTTTCTTCACCAGGAGGACGCTGAGGGAGAGGAAGGCACCCTCTCAACAGGTTCATCAGATTCTTGAGCAAGGAAAACGTGCCTCCAAGCTCAATCCTCAGTGTGCCATCCGTCAGTTTTTATTAATCAAGAATGTTTTCGATTAAAATACCATAATCGTCACTGCAATTGTGAGTTCAATAAAGACCATGGTAAAATTGCAAGTGATTTCCAATCCTTTGAATGTGCTCTGCAAACCTGTTTGAAAAGGAATAAAGGACCGGTCCGGTCCAAAAGCAAGATACACAAAGTTTGCGTGGCCGCCCCGGTGGCGCAGTGGTCCAAGGCGCTGGCCTATGATCATTCGTCCGTAAGGGGTCCGGGTTCGAATCTCGGTCAGGCATGGATGTTGTGTTTGTCTTACGGCACTGGCTCTCTCCTTTCCCTGGAACCAGTGACTCTAAATTAGGGACGGGCGACTGCTTATAGCCCATTGAGTTGCTCACGGTGGTCGTTAAACCTCAAAAAAAAAAAAGTTTGCGTAATATGGACATGTCTCCCAGTCGCAAAATTAGCGGAAGCTTTCCCATCTTACACGTCATACCAACGGACGGGTGGCTAGCTGCGATCGACGTAGGTCTTGCGATGGTAGCGGGTTGCCGCTGGTATCCATACTGGTCCCGCACCCGGACGTATTACGCGTTCCAGGCAGGGTGCTATCGTAACGCCTTGAACGTCTATTAAATTAAATGAGACCCATTAGTCTATGACGTATACTCTAAATTAACTTTCATTTTTAGTTGCTTTCTCTATGTACTGTACATTAAATTTAAGTTCATTCTCTTTTAGAGTTTTTAACCTTTACGTTATATCTTATCGCTCATAGAATGACGTTGGCAACAATTCTGAGGTCAGAGAGCGTGACGTATGCATGTGAGAGATAAGAAATAGCGATATATAATGTTGAAACAGCAGCTAAAGTGGTGTGGTGGTGAGAAGTTATACGAAGCTGTGTTACGCTGAAGTTTGATTGATTTGAAGTCAGCTTGTTGTGTTGTGTTGTGCTGTTATACACTATATTGACAAAAGTCACCTGACACCTAAAAGATAAACATAACAGAGCATTTATTGACATACATTGGTACGGTGTCGGTCCATCTTTGGCCTTAATGCATGCACTGACCCTTCGAGACATGCTTTCGACAAGGTTTTGGAACACAGCGATAGGTATGAGCTTCCATTCAGTACATAATGCTGCCGCTAACTCTTGCTTAGTAGTAGGCCTTGGTTTCAAACTTCTTATGCGGCGCTCTAATTCATCCCATAGGTACTCTATGGGATTAAGATCAGGACTTTGTACTGGCCAGTCCACACACGATACGGAATTATCGTCAAACCACGCCGTAACAGTCCTTGCTTTATGGGACGTAAGTCGTGTCTGTTTTGAGCTCCGTGTTTCGCCGTCTACTGAGTGTGTTTTGTGTGCTCTGTCGTTTAACTTTTGTGCGTGCCTTCAAGACGAAGGTTGTATCTTTCATTTAAGACATCTTCCGAGTCGGTGAGTACTATTTTCAATTAGCTATCAGCACTTTATTTTCTCGACCAGTTGGTCGTTTTTACTAAATTAGGACTCGCCATCGGCGATGGCGACTGCTGATAAGAGCAGCATTCCCGCTCTCATCACAGCTTCTCCTACTACGTCGATCCTTATCTCTGACGGAGCAAACCAATCAGCGTCCGTCCTTGATGATAGGGAATATCGTCCTCCTCCTGATGCCTATTGCTCTTCTTCTTCTACGCTTCGACTCTCTGACTCCACCACCCCTCCTGGTGGTGCGGCTATGACGTTCGTTCCTGATGCTGCCGATGACGTAATGGATATCTCTGAGGGCGTTGCTTCTCTGCCCTCGGTAGCCTTGCCCAGCGTTGTGTCAGCTCCTTCATCCAGCGCTGCACCTCTGCCTTCCAATGGAGGATTGCCTTCCCACTCTTATTCTAGCGTTACCTCAGGTGCGTCCCTTCCGACGCAAGCGACTCGCCTTCCCCTTGCAGATGCCCATGTCCAGATACATGGTGACTCACTTCAATTGAACGTTCCGCACTTCTCACCCGCTGCGCAAGAACTTCACTCCACCCGCGAGTTGGGAGTGTGCCTGGATGCTCTTCCGAATACACCGTTGAAGGTCTATTGTGATACGCTCCTTGCTTTTCTTCCAGCCGGAGCCATTACTCACCCTCACCCGCCGGCCGCGGACGGTGATTGTTTATTTCACATCCAAAGAGCATGCAGACACGCTTCTAAACTTTGGTCTTGATCTGGGAGACCACCACCTGGAAGCTGAACCGATTGCCAGGCGCCCTGTTCAGGTCTCCTTGCATCCTATGCCCCCGAAATCTCGGATGCGATGATATGTACTGCACTTAGTAAGTGTGGTAAGATTGTTGGCCCTGTTATCACACATTCAGCTGCGCCCAAGGATCCTGCAAATAAGAATGTTCGTAGTTTTCTCCGGAGTGTTCGACTCATCTTTCCATCAGAGGAGCATCTCCGTAAGTTCCCACGGATCCTAAACGTCCGATGTGGGCAGCTCTCCTACAGAATTGACATGCTAACATCAGAACACTGTGCTAATTGCAAAGAACATGGGCATCAGCGTGCTCGGTGCCCCAACAACGAGTATCCAGCTCCCACGGCTTCTACAGTGCCTACCGCCTCTAAGCAGCCTCCTGCTGCATCTCGCTCTCGACCTGCACCGTCTTCAAATGTGCCAACTGCCCCAGGGCCGAGTTACACAAAAAGTATATCTACAGCCTCTCGTCCACAAGCGTCTTTTGATGCTGATCTCACCTCCCACCTTCAATTTCCAGTGCTCACCTCACCTATTACTCCCCATCCCGTGGCAACATCGGGAGACTTCGCCGCTGGTTTCCCACTAGTCTTCACTGTTAGTGTCTCCGAATGTGACGGCGGTGCCGATAACTCCTCTGACTCTGCGTCAGCTTCCCGAGCATCGTCGCTCCCTGGAAAACGAGTTTCTGGCACTCGTACAGGTACCCGACGTAAGAGAAAGAAGAAGAAGAAATCTTCCTCTGCGGATGGGCAACCGTTCGGTGCTACCAAATCTTCAGGAGATATTTCTCCCTCTCCTGCGCCAACAGAAATTGAAAGGGACACTGATGATGATGGGTCTCCGCCTTCGTTTGAGGTCTTTTCAAGTGTACTCTCCAAATGTGGTGCTCCTTCAGAACCTCTCAATCTTGGAGATTACTATCAGTTTTGCACCCACACCACGAACCTGGAGTCGACGTATGACTACCTCCGAGAGCGCGAAGACATTCTTCCCGCGCTGCTCCTGCAAGCCGGATGCATTGCTAAGTACCTTCGTGGGTTTGTACATGACCCCCTGCACCACTCATGAACCCTTGGCTGCGTTAACCGATTACAACAACTTCTGAAAGTTGCTCCTCGACTCCTCCAACCAACGACTGACCAGTCCATTCAAGGTCACGACCCTTTTTGCAGAGGGTTCGCTAGCCCCCTAGCGAATGCTCTTGTAATGGAAGACCTCTCGCCCCTCGGAGCCGATCTGTTACTACTACAAGAAACAAACTGCCATTCCTCCACTCTGTTTACTCGCTGGCGTGCTAGCGATTATGTGTTCCATCATGCTTTCCGCTACTCATCTCATGGTGGACTTGCTATCGGAATACATCAAAATTTCCGATCCACCCTCACTGCACTCTCAGTGCAGAACTTATGCCGAGATTTACTCCAGCAAGTCTCCTTAACAGTTGGCGGAGCTCGATTTCACATCTTTAATGTGTATATTCCGTGCACCTCTATTCATTTATCCATCTTGTTCACCAAACTCCGTCAAGCTCTCTCGAAAGTCTCACCTTCGGATCGTGTGCTCTTGGGTGGAGACTTCAATTGCACCCTTGACCCTGCTCTGGATCGCTCTCCTTCGTCACGAGAGCGTCGGACGGATCTCGTCGCACTACTCCATGACCTTGTTGCTGATTTCTCCTTCACCGATGCTTATAGACGCCTTCATCCACAAGAAACCTCACACACGTGGCGCTCGTCTGGGAGTCAGCTTCCATCAACTGCACGCTTGGATCGGGTTTACGTTTCCACACCGCTTCTTGCGTCTATTACCGAGTTGCAACATCAACCTACTGCTTCCTCAGACCACTGCACGGTCACCCTCACAGTGTTTGTTGCGGCGTCACTCCCTCGGACTGTACGTCCGTGGACATTTGACTCCAATCTCCTCACTGATCCTGAATTTTGTGCCTCTGTTCGTTCTTTCCTCGCTGCTCGTCGCGCAGGGTTGCACTCCGCACCCTGTACCTTGACGTATTGACTTTGTGTCAAGCATCAGCTCCTCCTACATATCAAGCAACTTTCCTTCACCATGAAGACTTCTAGTCAGATGCGCCTCGATCACGCCAGGCAGATGCTCACACTGATTGGGTTATCAGATCCGCTTTTTCCAGCATATCAGGCGGAGCTCCAGGCTTTGCTGAAACCTCTTGCGCAGCAAGCACTTTTACGTCTGCGCATTAAACATCTCAATCCGGACGAATGCACCTATGATTTTCTAACATCAATGGAATCTGCACGTAAGTCTTCTACCTCGCTTCGTCATCTTCGCCTCCCCTCTGGCGAAATCACATCCGATTCGGCAGCGATTTGCTCTCACGTTCGTCAGTTCTATACCACCAAGTTCAGTGAAACTCTTCCCCCTTCTCCCTCTGCTCTCCCCCATCTTCTCAATAACCTGCCTCAAGTTCCGTCTCATCTTGCTCACACCCTGTCTCTTTCACCCACATCCACGGAGGTGTCCGACACCTTCTCTTCCCTTAACCCCCATGCCGTTCCGGGTCCGGACGGCCTCTCTTTTCCTTTTTACCGTGCGTTCTTGCCTCTTTTGTTGCCTTTTCTCCTCTCCGCTTTTTCTGCTGCATTTAACTGCTCCCCCCTCCCTAGGAGTTTCACGGACGCACATGTGGTCCTATTTCCCAAGAAGGGTGACCCTCTTGACTTGGGAAATTGGCGCCCCATTTCTCTTCTCAATCAAGATTATAAACTGTATACTAAGCTTCTTTCCCGTCGACTAAACTCTATCCTCCCTCACATCCTTGCTGACTCTCAAACCTATACTGTTCCTGGCCGTTCTCTTTCCTCCAATGTTCAACTTCTTCGCGATCTCATTCATCTTGCCAAGACTCATTCTGAACCTCTTGCTCTCCTTTCCTTAGACCTCCGTTCCGCTTTCGATAATATCTCACACGCCTATTTAACACAAACCCTGCTACACTTTGGCTTTCCTCCACAATTTGTCTCCGTTCTTCTCTCCCTCTACCGGGACGCCGTTTTCCATGTCAAGACGGCATCTTTTCTCACAGCACATGTTCCCTTCAAGCGGGGAGTTCGTCAGGGCTGCCCGCTTTCTGGTCAACTGTTTGCGATTGCCGTCGAGCCTTTTCTACGCTCTCTGCAAACATCTCTCCTAGCACAACTTCCACCACCAGTTGCCAGCTCACGGCATCACTCAGTCATTTACTCTAGTTATGCAGATGACATCACCGTCTGCATTCGTAGCGACTCACAGTTCCAACTGCTTCGTCGTTTGTTCTCCGCATATGCTTCATGTTCTGCAGCTGAACTGAATACGTCTAAGAGCACTGGATTGTGGTGCGGGTCGTGGTCCAATCGCTTGGATGCTCCATGGGGGGCCACATGGTCATCCACTACCCAACGCTTCCTGGGTGTGCACTTAGGCGCACCACAAGCTACATCCAGTGCAACTCGCACGGAACTCCATCCTCGCCTCCTCCGCACAGCTGCATTCTGGTGTCGTGCGCAGTTCTGTACGTCCTACTACCAGCGTGCAAATCTCACCAGGACATACCTTCTGTCCATCTGCAAGCATTCTTGGATTGCATCTACGACCCCGCTTTTCTGTCTCCAGGAGGTTACACGCTGCCTTACTCGAGTAATGTGGGCGGGTCATCACTGGATTAACGTCCACAAGCTCTGTGCTCCTCCCTCCTATGGTGGTACTGGCCTACCTGATGTCTCGCTGTGCTACAAAGCAAGTCGAGTGATCAACTTCATTCACCTTTCCACGGCTCCAGTGGCTTCCGCAGTTCAGGTACGTGACGTTCTTGCCTCCTTGCGTAACCCACATTTTTCCTTTCTTTCTTTAGTTCTCATGGATTGCTGTCCTTTCCCCCCTCCAAACTCCCACCTGCATATTCTGAAGCCCTCACTCACCTTCGCTCTCTCCCCCTCATTCGCTCCCCTCCCTCTTCAACTCTTGAGCTTCTTTCTGAACCCCTCTTCTTCAACTCCCTTGTTCATCCCCCCATCTCCCCTGTTTTTCATTCCCCTCTTGGCTCCGAGCAGGTGTAGTAACTGTACAAGACCTCACTAACTCGGATCTATCCTGGCGCCCTTTCTCTGGCCTCCCCTGCTATTCTCTCGTCCCCATCCGCCCATTTGGTCTATGACTCTCTGTTAACTGCACTTCTTTCGCTTTTCCCTGATCTTGTCTCCCCCACCGGTCTCGTCTCTGTCTTTTCTGCCCCTCTTCCGCTGCAGTTTTTCCTCCGACTCACAAACTCGGTTCTTCCTCTCTCCTCTCTCTCCTCTAAATCTCTTTATCGTTTGCTAGTGCACCTTGCCACCCCTTCACCGCTTTCTATTCTGGAGGTTCCCCCTGCTTCTCTTCCTCTTGTCTGGGCCGCTGCCCGCTCACCCTTATCCGCCCCTCTTGAAATTAATACCCACTGGCTCTTTTTGCATAATCGCCTCCCTGTTCCGTATTTTCTCTTTCGCATGTCTCTTCTCTCCTCCCCTCTCTGCTCCTTCTGCGCACATGAGGCAGACGTTTCTCACGTCTACCTTTACTGTCCCATCCTGATGCCTCTCCTCCACCAGGGTTTCCGGATTGCCAGTCGCTCTTGTTCTCAAGATCTTCCGTTCACTGCCTACAGACATCTTCTTCTGCGGGCTCATCCACCTACGCCTCTTCCGTCAGTATGTGCCTATCTTTTCGTGCTGGTTAAACACGTTATTTACGTATACCTTCAACAACTCCGCAGCGTTTCCTCGCCGGTCTCTTTACACCAGGCCAGCGCAGCACTTTTGTGCCATTTTCAAGATCGATTGCTTTCTCGACTCCGCCTGGAGTACCTGTCGGCTTCTTCCAGTCGTCGAGAAGCCACCTTCTATGATACCTGGGCGCCGGCCACTCCATGGTTTGCCGTTGATTCTGGACTGCTACACCTATCAGTACCCTAGGACATTCTACACCTCCTTTGCTCAGTTCCGTGGCACCCTGGTGCCCCTCCTCCACTCTACGACTCGTGCAATCCACGCTACCGTTGAATTGTGAATGCTAATGCCATCTCAGTGTATTTTCATGCTTACTCGTGTACATTACTTACTTTCATCCCGCCTGTATTATGTTGCTTTGGTGCCCTCGTTAAATAACTTGCACAATTGTGCACGCTGTGTTTTTATCTCATGTTTGTAATGTTTTACCTTCACGGCGGTGTTTGTGCTGTTCTTTTTCTAATTGTGTACTATTGTTTCGCCTGTGTTATCCTGTAAATCATGTCCAACCAATGTTATGTGACACGATGTGTTTCTCTCTGTCACTTCTGCAATTTTTATGCAATAAGCTCTGCTTGCAGCATTTGTTATTCATCCCCATTGTCATTGCAGTGTATATACCATCATGTTTTAACAGTTTCGTATTATTTCCCAGTGAGACGCCCAACACTGTACGTCTCCCTCTTATGTTTTCTTTTGATAAATAATAATAAAGCGATTTTGAAACCTTGCTTTATGGCTCGGTGCATTATCATGCTCGTACTAACAAGGCTCGGCTCTATAGTATTGCCATAGAGTTTGTGGGGCACAATTGTACAGAATATCGAGGTAGAGGTGCTGGTTAACAGGTTTATTTACGATAACCAATGGGCCGGGACCATACCACGAAAAACACCCCCACACGAGTACACTGCCAACTCCGAACTTGGCCATAGGAACAGTACACTGTGGTAAATAGCGTTCCCCAGGCTGCCGCCATTCCCACACACGGCCATGAGACTAATGGATCGTGTATCTGGATTCATTAGTCCATAAGACCCGTTTCCATTGATCTGCGGTCCACGATAAATGTTCTTTACACCATGCTAAACGACGAGTAGCATTCCGAGTGGACATGAAAGACTTATGAGCAGCCGAACGACCACAGTAACCCATGGAATGAAGTTCTCTGTGAATGGTACGTGTACATACCGAGATTTCAGCATTGTTACTCACCTGTACACTGAGGTCTTGTGCAGTACTTCGTCGATTAGCTGTGACGACTCTCCTGAGGCTTCGACGTTCTCTATCACTGATTTTCTTTGGTCTGCCGGTATGTTTTGCTGCTTCAGGCACGCCACGTGTCTTTCACCTATTCAGTACATCCAAAACAGTTGACTTGGGTATGTTTAAACGCCATTCGGTTTCTCTTATGTACAACCCACTAATATAACAACCAACAATCTTTCCTTTCTCAAAGGGAGTTCTCTCCCGCCGCGACATTTTCCCTCAACTTCACGCGGTCCGCTGCAGTATTTTCATACCGTTTGAAGCTGTACCGCGCATCTTAACAACACAGCATATCCATTCATTTGCTTTTGAAGGGGTGTCCGGTGACTTTTGGCAATATAGTGTATAATGAGTTTTTGGAATTAAAGTTTTCTTTTTTACTAACGTACATTAATTAGCTGCAAAAGAGTTTTGCTGTTATAAATCAAGTTCTGCATGAATAGTGCTTATGAGATATTGACAGAATAAAGGGAAACACTGTAAGTATCTGTTTCTTTAACTTTTTGCGAGTGACTTCTGTTTCACTTAAAATGAGTTGAGAAGACAAACAACCTTTATGTAGTGTTTAGTAAGCATATACTCATGTTTCAAATAGTAAAAACGTTACATTGTCCCTGTGGAGCCACAGTGTTGACGCAGCAGGATTAAGTCATATGCTTACCAAGTGGAGGCAAATCTTTTAAACCCTCGCTTGTAATTGAGCAATGAAAAATTTAATTAATTTTCTTAATAAATCCTTTGTTACAAATTTTTAATCTTGTATTTCGAACTGGTATTAATCCAGATGCACTAAAGATAGTGAAAGTTTCTTCTAAATATAAATCAGGCTCGAAGAATCAAGAAAACAATTATAGACCTACCGCAAAAATGTCGATTTCCGCAAAACTTTTAGAAAAGCTTATTTAAAGTAGACTTATATCAAAATCTAATATAATTAACCCTAACCAATTGTTTTCAGCCGGATAAATCAACCTCCACAGCTTTACTTCATTTGCAAAATAAATACAGAAAATTATGAAACAAAAAAAATAACACTTGTATTATTTTTGGATCTCACTAAAGATTTTGATATATTAAATCACGAAATGTTATTAAAAAGGTATACATAACATTGAAATAAGAAGTATTTCTCAGACACTCTTTCAAAATTATTTATCTAACAGAATAACAAATCAAACAAGTAGATCAGTTCTGTTCTCCGTTAGAATACATGAATTCTGGTGTACAACAGGGCTCTATTTTGGGTCTGATCTTATTTAATATTTATATTAATCACATATTATCGGTTCTATCTAATACACACAATATTCTTTATGCTGATGATACTACCATTCTTTTTACTAGTTCAGACATCTCTGAAATTATTATCCGATGTAATCATGAATTATTGAAATACTTTAATTGGTTGATCTCACATGACCTTGTGGTAAACACAAAGTCATGTGAGAAAAATAAAGTATGCTCAAAAACGGTCGTATTTTTAACGTTGCTATCTTTATCGTTTTCACCTGACACATCTACCTTTGGAGATCGAGGGCTCGTCAGGCTTAAATTTAAGACTTTTTCCCTGGCTCCATGCTACATTTCAATAGTATATTATGTTATTTTTTTTAATAAATTACATTGTATCGACTTTTTATTTTGTTAATTGTAAACGAGATTAGTTCTTGTGACAGGAAAAGACCCAGAAAAAGACCACATGGGAGATGGGTGGATGAAATTCGTAAATATGCGGGAGTGACATGGAGGAGACTGGCACAAGACAGACCGTTGTGGAGGAAACTTGGGGAGACCTTCGTCCAGCAGTGGATTGATAATGGTTGACAATGATGATGATGATGATGTTTATGATTATTATACTACACTGCTGTACACCCAAAATGCAACACCAAGAAGGACACGAGATAGCAATGCCAGATTTACTGGACACATAACAACAGATACAAAGATGAAACGATTGAGCTTACAGGTCCGTGCGACTTGCGGAACACGCAGACATCAATAGTTCGTGTGGCCCCCATGCCTGGCAATAACGGCCGCTACACGCCGCGGCATCGAACGAAAGAGGCTTTGGATGTGGGCTTGGGGTATGTCGGTCCAGGCTGCTTCCACACGTTGCCACAGTTCATCAGGCGTAGCCGCGGGTGGTGCTTGCCGGACCACTCGGTTGCCGATCAGCGATCAGACGCGTTCGATGGGCGACATATCGGAAGAATAGGCGGGCAACGGCAGCAGTGACACCTGTTGGGCCGTGAAAAATTGTTGCACGATGCGTGCCACTTGCGGGGGCGCATTGTACTGTTGAAACGTGGACGCTGGCAGGTCCTGTAGGTAAGGGAGGACTACAAGCTCCAAAACGTCGGAGATGCAGTGGTGGCTGTTGAGTGTACCGGCAATGCGAACCAGAGGGGTGCACGTGTCATATTCAATTGCACCCCAAACCATAACGCCAGGCGACGGATCGGTATGGCGATGCATAATGCCGGCGTCATACAGTCTCTCGCCGCGGTGCCACCACACGCGGATCCGACCATCGTGGTGTTGCAGGCAGAAGCGGGATTCGTCGGAGAAGACAATGTCGTGGCATTTCGTAGTCCAGGTGCGGCGTTCAACGGTCCACTGCCGCAGCACTCGCCGGTGGTGTAACGTCAATGGTAATCGGAGCAATGGGTGCCGTGCGACAAGTCCCCGCTCCTGCAGACGACGTCGAACGGTACGTGCTGACGTAAGTTGTTGCGCAACACACCCTAATTCCTGCGCTAACGTTCGTGATGTGGCGGTGCGAGCCGTCAATGCCCGCCGCACAACATGCCGGTCCTCTCGTCCAGTGGTGTGCCGAGGCTGCGGCAATCGTTCACGTCGGTCCGTCCGTCCCTTCTGCACCCACCGAATTCATACTCGCCTCACTGTGACTGGATGTCGTCCCACACGGGCGCCGATGTCTCGGTACGATAAACCGCTGTCGCGATAAGCCACTATTCATCCTCTGTCGAACTCCGAAACGTGCTGGAATGATTGCCGTATTCTGCGACGAGGCATCAGGAAGCTTCCCACGCACAGGTCCGGCAGCACAACACACTTTCACTACTTACACCCCGCCTTCTGGGCACCTTTCTTATAGTGCGTCTCGGTGGCATGCCGGGCGCACATAATTTGCATATGTCCTGCATTGCTAATCGTTTGTATGTCCTCTCGCGGGCGACGCATGCTGCGAATTTCAGGCCAATCGGATGCTTCCTTCTTAGTGTTGCACTTTGGGTGGCCAGCAGTGTAGATATATTTGAGGTGGTTGAGCTCTTGTTTTCTCTGGGATTAAATAATTAGTACTAAATGCTATTAATGTATATTGAACTTTGTGATATAACTGTGACTTCATGTTTTTATTCCATTGTGTTAATATTGTGTTAATATTGAAATTTAGTTTAGTACAATGACAATTTTTGATGTTTGTGTTTTATTAGATATAAATGTACTGTGTTGTGTGGCAGAATGTTCATTAAATTCAATTCAATTCTAGTATTGAGATAGTTAGTTGTGTTCTTACTAACTTATCAGTTTCAAGACTAAAGCTTCTATATTATATATTCTCTGGTACAAACACATTCAAATTATTGCATTCTATCTTGCTTACAAACAGCAACAATTCAATCTAGTTTTGGGAAACTTCAGCCATTACAAAATAAATATATCAGATTCTTGGAATTAAAACATAACTATGATACGAATCACTTTTCACTAATATATATTTCTCCATATATACGCGTTGACCATAAATATAACATATTAACTTTAAAATAATTATATAATTATAACTTGGGAAAAGTCATGTACAGGAGAATAAAAAACGGTATAGCTCATACATTAACTAAAATTTTGATTACCTACCCATGCCTATGATACTAGAGGTAGATCTCAATTGCGATCTATTTTTCCCAGGACTTAGTATGTTAAACAGTCTAAGGGATATTGGGCCTCAATTTTGGAATTCTCTACACCTCATGATATTACAGTAATACATGATTTCAATCTATTAAAAACACAACTTTACATTCTGGGACCACCAAGAATATAAATAAAATAGGAAGAAAGGGGAATAAGGAGAAATGGAATGGAAAATTAAAAAAAATAATAATAAGAGGAGAAGAAGGAAAAAAAGGTCAAAGGGATTAAATAGTGGAGGAGGGTGGAGGAAAAGGGAGAGAGGGAACAACTTTACTAACACTTATTTCTACTACTATTTTTGAATGTTGTGCTCCATGCTTTCAAGTGTAACCCTTGCTTGCCTATACTTGTACAGGAAGATTAACGTCTTGTCAGTACTTTTGTGGCCTTTTCCCAGATCTCCCTTGCTGCTACAATTACCTGTAGCAGCAAGGGTGATCTGAGAAAGGCCACAAAGTCCTGAGAAGGACTTTGTAGCCTTTGTTATAGGACTTTGTAACCTTTTGTTATATTACTTTTAATTTCTGGCTTTAATGTAACAGCTAAATAAACTGAAGTGAATTCAATTGAAGAATAAAATCAGTGGTGTCGGGTCATTATGAATGTCCGGGGCAAATCCCAGCATGAAAATGAAAAAAAAATTTTTTTTTCTTTTAATTGGAAACATTCTGAAAGATAATCCACGTTACTAACCAGTCCTCAGATTTCCTGAATATAATACGAGACACTACAATAGTTGAATAACTGGGTAACACATTACAGCCTTTCATATCCGTTTACTAGAGCGAGAGGGAGAGAGGGAACTTTCATTAACTCATCGCTTTGGCGAAACTTCGAAGAACAGTAAGGAATGGGCAGATGCGCGCTAAACTGCGCATGCGTAAAATTGTTTTCGGGGCTGGTGGCTTTCGTGTCGTCAGCCAGTGAGCGGCTGATTTTAGTTTGTGTAGTTAAGCTGTAAGGTTCACTCTTGTAGGTAAAATTAACTAAGTGGACTTCTTATTGGAACATCCTTTCAGATTATTGAGGAATAAAAAAAAACGTTATAGACTTCGGCCCACGTCGACCAAATATTTGCTAGGTGCAAAAACATAGGAATCACTCTAGACCTTTTAATGTAGAATGGTGTAGCAAAATATCCTGGTTAACTGGAAACGAAAGCTAACACATCTTGTTTTGTATCTGCTGTTTCCTACTGTTCTGCTTCTTCTGGTTTTTTTTTTTTACATAACACTACATATATATACACGGTCGAGTCACATTATTGTGACCACCAGCTAATATCCAGAGTAACAGCAGTGTGCAGCGCGGACAACGGCTAGACGGGTGGGGAGTGATTTCATAAGGCGCTGGAAGGTGTTCACAGGTATGTGCAGCCATGCTGACTGCAGTGCATCTGACAGCTGCTGGAGGATGCGGGGTGGAGGATCCATAGAGCAAACAACACGATCGAGGTGGTCCCACAGATGCTCAATTGGGGAATTAGGTGGCCAGGGAAGTACTTTGAAGCCTTGGTCGTGCTCTTCCACCCACTCTCGGACATTTTTAGCTGTGTGACACGTCGCATTGTCGTTCTGGAAAGATCCCATCAGCCCCAGGGAAGACAATCAGCATGCACAGGTTTACGTGGTCTGCAAGGATGGATTCATAACGAATTCGGTCCATAGTTCCTTACACAGGTATACGGGGACCCATGGAATGCCACGAAAACCTTCCTCAGACCATAACGCTGCTCCCACCAGCTTGTGTTATTCCAGCAGTGGTTGAAGAGTGTTTGTTCTCCGATGTTTCTCGCCTTATACGCCAAGGTCTATCCGTTCGATGAAGCAGAAAACGTGACTCATCGGAGAAGGCAATCCTTTACCAATCAGCGGAGATCCCGTTCCGATACTGCCATGCAAATGTAATCCTTTTCTGCCGATGCACATTTGTTAGCATAGGTGCAGTGACCATCCGTCTGCATCGGAGCCCCATACGCAGCAGGGATCGCTGAACTGATATTTTAGACACACGTTCGGTAGCCCCCTGGTTCATTCGGCCAGTGAGTTGTTCCACTGTGGCGTATCGATCGGCCCTCACGTACCTTCGCAGCCGAAGTTCACCTCTCACATCAAAGGCACGTGGTGCTCTGCAATTTCCACGTCGCTGATTCGCAATGGTGCCATTTCTCCAATCACGATACACTTTAACTAGAGCAGCACGCTAACAGTTCACAAACTTCGCTGTTTCAGGAATACTGCCACTCTTTGCCCGAAAGCCGATAATCATCCCTTTTTGTAAATCTGATAAATATCTCCTTTTATCCATGACAGCAACGAATGATATGTTTTCAGAATGCCTACAGCACACCTTATATACCCTCCAAGCCAGCTCACGACACACGCCTTCTTTTCGGTCAGCGAATGTAAAAAAGTTTGGGAACCACTGATGTAAATAACACCTGATACTGAGCTCTATTAATCAATGTTATTCTTGTTCTTCACATGGGAAAGGCAGCGGACTTAAGCGAGCTTGCCAAAGGCTAAACTGTGATTGACAGGCGACCTTCTCAGAGAGGCTTCCAGATCGAAAGGCTTGTGCAGGGCTCACGGTCAGTCGTGGTTAGTATCCTCACAATGTGGTCCGAGGAGGGCCAACCAACGATCCACCGGCAAGGTGGAAGCCGACAACGGCATATCAATGCTAGAGGTAAGCGAAGACTATTCCGTATGGTACGAGCCAACAGAAGGACACTGTGGCGCTACTCGCCGCAAATTCGAATGTTGTTGATGTGAGTTATATGTCACGACAAAAAGTACATCGAACCTTTACCCACGTATTATTCACTATGTGCATTTATGCACTTAGGATTTTTTAGTTAAGTCTTTCTCATGTTTCGTAGATCGGATTTGCTGTTCCAACACAAACCACAGATGCTCGCCTGGATTGATGTCTGGGAAATATGGAATACCTGGAAGTCCTCCTCGTGTTCCGCAGATCGGATTTGCTGTTCCAACACAAACCACAGGAGCTCGATTGGATTGATATCTGGGGAATTTCGAATACCTGGAAGTCTTCCTCATGTTCCGCATATCGGATTTGCTGTTCCAATACAAACCACAGATGCTCGATTGGATTGATGTCTGGGGAATTTGGAATACGTGGAAGTCTTCCTCATGTTCCGCAGATCGGATTTGCTGTTCCAACATAAACCACAGATACTCGATTGGATTGGAGTCTGGGGAATTTGGAATACCTGGAAGTCTTCCTCATGTTCGGCAGATAGGATTTGCTGTTCCAACACAAACCGCAGATACTCGACTTGATTGATGTCTGGAGAATTTGCAGGCCAGGGCAATACCTGGAAGAATTCCTCTTATTCCGCAAACCATTATCAAACAAGCCTAGCAGTATTGCATGACACATTATCTTGCTGAAACAAGACACTACTAGAGGGGAAGACCGTTGACATGAAAGAATGTACCTAGTCTGCAAATGTTTAGGTAGTTGGTAGACGTCAATGCTTCCTGCACATGAATGACTGGACCGAGGGTTTCCAAAGCGGAATTTGCTCAAAACATTCCTCTATTGGCTTGCTTTCGTTCTACGGTGCGTCTTGGTGCCAACACTTCCCCAGATAAACGAGGCACACATACCCAGCTGCCCACATGATGCAAGAGGAAACGAGACTCATCGGTAAAGACGACCATTTCCAATCTAACAATCCCAAGTTTTGATGCTCGTGCGCCCATTGTAGGCGCTTTCGACTTTGAGCTTGAGCGAAGCTGCTAACCACACACGGAGTGGTCTGCAGCCACGCATATTCTTGTATAGCGCCATCTATACGTCGGCGAAATCCCCACAGATGGCGCTATACAAGAACTGCGCGATAGGGTATAGGCGTTCATAGCTTATGTGATGAAGTTAACATAGTGTCTTTCATTCAGATATGTCATATTACATCTGAGTTAATTGCGGAGGGCTAGTTAATTGTGAATTCTTCCACTGATGAAGGCATAATATTTGCTGAAACATGTATGGACGCTGGTAGCATGGGTAGAATGTAGATAGGTTCCATGGTTTTGTCATTTTGAACTTTTAACTTTGTTGGTTTTACTTCTCAATAGATTTTAATGTTCTCATTTCATTCGAATTTCCCCATTTTATACTTGGTTTTGTACCGTTTAATTCACGTTTTAATCAACTGGTCGTTTTTACCGTTCATTGTGATAAATGCCTCTCGACCGCTGATATTCGTTCACTAGCAGAGGAAGCCGGACGACAATGGATGTAGGCCTACTTTTAAAAGTTGGGGTAAGTCCTTTTGATTGTGCTGCTTGTAGTCTGCTTTTTGTTAATATTACCAGGAACCTGTTGACTTCTGCTTAAAATGTCTAGTATAAACACGTGAAGAACAGTATTTTGCTACTGTAAGTAGTAGTTATAGATTCATGAAAAAGACTTCCAGGTATTCCATATTCCCCAGACATTAATCCAGTCGATCATCTGTGGTTTGTGTTGGAAGAAAAAAATCCGATCTGCTGCGGCTCAGCCACGTAACGAAGAGTTTTCGTATCTTCTGGTACAGTGTTGGTGTGAAATACCACAAGGCACCTTTAAAAATCTTGTAGCGTCAATCCTCGCCGGTAAGAGCTGTTTTGGAGAAATGTGGCAATATTAGAGAGAAAACCGTTGCCATGAAAAAAAGTATCTGGAATCCAATGATGTGTAAATAGGTGGAAGATGTCATAGTTTCTTGCACATGAATGGCTGAACCCAGGGTTTCCCAGCAGAACAAAGCCCAGCGCATTACACTTCCTCCATCGGCTTGTTTTCTTCCCACAGTGCTTTTTGGTTGCAACAATATCCCCCGGCAAACGACGTCCCACGTACCCGGCCGTACACATAGAGAAACAGGAAAAGAGATTCATTGGAGCAGACGAGCTCCTTCCGATCATTCATGGTCCAGTTATGATGCGCGTGTGACCGCTGTAGGCGAGCGGTAAACCGAGGTTAGCATGGACACTAGGATTGGCCTCCAGCTATGCAGCCCTATTTTCAGCAGGGTTTGTTGTACTGTGCATTGTGACTCATTACTCCGGTCACCAGCATTCAAATTATCGGAGAATAACGCCACAACATCCTTTCTGTTGGTTCATACCATACGCAATAGTTTTCGTTCACCTCTAGCGTCGATGAGCAGTGGTTGGCCCACACCCTCCCGCCAGGCTGTAGGTTTTTCCTTCTCGTACCACTTTTTGTAGGTACTGAACACGGCTGACCAAGAGCAACTCACAAGACATGTCATCTCGGGAATGCTCCCTATCAGTCGCCTGGCTTTTACAATATGACTTTTGTCACTTTGCTATTTGAAGAACAAGAACAGCACTGATTAATAGGCCTCAGTATCAGCTATTATAAGTAATACCGTTTCATGATATCCACATGCACTGTCGCTTAACTGGGGTTGCTTCGATTTTTTTTATTGGAGGTTTAACGACCACCTTGAGCAACTCAGTAGGTTATAAGCAGTCGTCTGTCCCTAATTTACGGCCACTGGTTCCAAGGAAGGGAGAGAGCCAGGGCCGTAAGACAAACCCAACATCCATGCCTCACCCGGATCTGAACCCGGACCCATCTTGGACGAATGATTAGAAGCCATCTCTTAGACCACTGAGCCACCGGGGCGGAGTGGCTGCTTCAATTTGCATAAAGACGTGCTGGTCATAATTTTTTGTCTCTTCGGTGTACGTTACAGATTTATAAATATATGTAATGGAACTCACGCTATCGAGCTGGTGTCTGTGGTGTAGTATATTGCTCTTCGGCAAATACGTAATGCGTAAAACAGGCTTATTGAAATAGAAATCGCTTATTTTAACAGCTCAAAGCACCTAAATTAAAAATAGTTACAAAGTTAACTATGCTACGTGAAATTCCTTATGTTTTGCTAAGTGCTTGTAGTGATGTATTCAATTTGCTTTTCGTTTGGCAGCGCGTGCGATGGAACAACTAATGAACATTTCTTCTTCCGAAAGTCCTTGTTCATTTGTCCGTTGCTGGGATTCATATTGACTAACAACCATTGAGTTGTCTGGAACTGCGTAGTTCAAAAATTTAATATCACAGTTAAGATGCCTCTGTTGAGAAAATTCGATCACATACCATTCATGCCTCAAGATCGTGTTTCGAAGATGCTTAACGAGTGCTATATTCCTTTTAACATTTATGTAATTAATAAGCGAAAAATGTTTCAAAACTATGCTGATTCTGGCAAACCGACTAGGGCGAATTTCCAGACTTGACTCACGAGGTACAAATGACGCTTCTCACGTACACTCATTGTCATAAACGTCCAGGCACCAAGAAGGAAGGGTTGGATTGAAATGAGATTTTAGTAGTGAGATGGTACATACCAAGGACAGAAGTGATTACAATATCACAGCAGCAGAACGATTTCCCGTGGACATACGGTACACATTCCGGTCAGCGTTAGTGCCGCGTCGGACCGCCTCGTGCTCGGATACATGCGGTGATACGATCCGGCAGAGAATCAAAGAGACGCCGTATATTATCCTGGGACAGATTGGCCCACACTTCTTGCAACTGACGCTCTAAATCACGAACACTGGGATATGGAGAAAGCTGGCGTCCCATCTGGACCCACACGTGCTCAATGGGCGAGAGATCAGACGATCTGGCAGGCCACGCAAGCGTCGAAGCATGACGCAGACAGTTCAAGGAAACATGAGCAGTGGGCGGACGGTCGTTATCTTGGTGGAAAATGGCCTCGGGCCTCCCTGTCAGGAAAGGTAGCACATGGGCCGCAGGATCTCCTGTACGTAGCACCGGGATGTCAACGTCCCTCAAATCACTGCAAGGGAAGTCCATCTGTCATGTGCGATGGCTCCCTGACCATCAAGCCTGCAGTACGGGACGTGTGCCGCTGTACAGTGAGGTTGGGATTGTAACGCTCACCTGTGGTCGTCCGTTCGCATACAGAAGCGGGATTCGTCGCTGAACACTATACGTTGCCAGTCCGTAACATTCCAGGTTGCTCACTGCTGACACCACTGCAATCGACGCCGACGGTGGTCAAGTGTTAATGGCAGAAAACGTAAGGGCCGCCGAGAGTGCAGATTCGCCTCTGCCAGGCGTCTGGAAATGGTTCTGACGGAAACTGGAGTCCCTTGTACAGCTGCCACATATTTCTGGATATTGGATAAGGACGTCGTTGCATCTGTGATCGTCGCTCTTACGACCCCACGGTCTTCTTTGCTGGTGGTGTGTCTGGGTCGTCCAGAGCCAGGCCGCTGTGTCTGGGTGCTGTCCTGTGTCCATTGCTCCCAATACGATCGCACCGTACTGTTTGACCGGCCCAAATGGCGGCTGATTCGGCGGGCCGGCCACCCTGTCTTTCTCATCCCGACGACACGACCTCCTTCAAACTCCGTCAGCTGCCTGTACGCACATCTACGACGGCTTCTCGGCATGTCTATCGCTCAGGAGTCTCACCCCATTCTTACCGTGCACATCGGCACGAAAGTGGATTTCCCTGCGCTGTGCCTTATAAGCCCAAGAATTGCGGTTGCAGTGCCGGTCTTGGACGCTCGGTCATGCGGAATTGCACGAAACTTTAATCATTTGCATGACTGCACTCCCCGTAGCAATTTACCGAGTCTCGCGTTAATCGCACGGTTTTTCTTGGTGTGCGGAATTTTATGACAATGAGTGTATATCAAAAGAGAAGATATTTCACTTATGGATTGCCCATTACGGTGTCTTGTTGCTCAGTGCTGAGGGTAATTTTAATGCATTTTGTATATTTAACCCTTCAACCGGCTGGAACGAAATAACTTTGGGTGAGCAAAATGGGCTCAAATCGTCTCGAACGAATATTTTCGATGTCTAAGAAGTGGACCGAATTCCGATTGGAACGAGTCAACCTGCGCGCGAGAAAGCGTTGTTTACTTTGTCCTTAGCGTTGTTGTTCAAAGTGGCCATTTAGCAGAATGAATGACATCCTTTCCAACTGATCATGTGGTAGCACAGCTATAACCATTGCGACGAACATGAGAAAACAGGGGGAAGAAATTTGAGTCACTTGGCTCTGCTCAGTGGCATGATGGCCATGTCAGTAGAACTACCGCATCCTCATTATGCCATTCTTCATTGTACAAATAATAATGGACTAGAAACGAGAGCTAATGACAGGTTTACGTCGGAACTACTGATGGAATAGGATTATTTTGCTGTTACTTTCGTAAAACCCGAACGCTATGCCAACATTGCTCTATTGGGAGCGCAGAAAATTTTCGCCACCGTTTGGTTTGAATACATTGACCTCTTAAAGGGCTAATATACTCAGAAGACATAACATTAAGGAAAGCGGTGATGGGCAGTTGCCCATGTCAACTGCCCATTCGCAGTGGAACAGGTGCAACCCGAACGCAGGCAATAAATAGGCAGACAGCAGGGCTTCCAAACAATGTACCGCAGTATACGAACATGGGTAATCATGGTGATCTGAGCCACTTTGATCGTAGACGCATTGTCGACGCAAGGCAGACGGGTCATTCTATCACTTAAGTGGTAACAACCCTAGGGCTCCCGAAGGCAACCGTTGCAAGGGTGCATCTCAAGTATACCATCGACAGACGCATCAGCGCCCAGAGAGCAAGCGGTGTTCGACCACACGCCGTTGATGACCTGAGTCGACGTAGACTATCCATGTTCGTACAGACAGACCGCTTAGCAAAGGAGGCGCAAATCACATCCTGGCTTAATGTCGAAGGCCCAAACAGGGTCAGCGAGAGAACGGTGCGGCTCACGGGGGCTGAAGCCCTACTCGTGTGGCATTGTTGACCACTCGTCATCGAAAGTTATGCCTCGCCTGGTGCCGGTAACATCAAAACTGAACCACTGCAGAGTGGCGCTTGTCGTGTGGTCAGTTGAATCCTGTTTACAGCTGTACTGAGCTCACGGAAGTGTGAGGGTGTGGCTTCGAAGGCAGGAGGTCGGCTCTTTTCAAAGAGGTTGTGAGTCTGTGATGCTTTGGAGAGCTTTCACGTGAGACACATTAGATTTGTTGCTGTGTCTGGCGAGGTTGTTAATAGCTGCCCAATACTAAGCCTTTTTTTGCTGATCACCTACACTCTTTCATGGCCTTCGCGCATCCTGCGTCCGAAGGTTTATTTCATCAGGACAATGCGCTGTTCCATCTGGCTGCAACCACCCAAGCATGGTTCGAGAAACACTTATCTGAGCTTGGAACCATCCAGTGGCCCCCATTGTCAACAGATTTAAACCCTGTTGATGTCCTCTGTGATTCGTAGACTGGAACATCCGATCCTTGGATAATAGACCGACGTCTTGGGTGGAGTTGTGGATAATGCTGCAACGGGCATCTGGGGCATTACCTCCGGAAAACCTATGGAATCTGTTCGAATCGATGCCAGAATAATATGACCACCCCCGAATCACAGTGTACCTGCCCAGGCGCGCCACAGATTGCACATTACAAAGTCGACCACACGGAGATATATGCGGCCGACCGGGACAGATGTACCATAGTGCGTTACGTGAGCATAATGGGCAGAGGTAGTGGTTTGACGGACGTTCAAAAAGGAATGATCATCGGTTACCACGCCAAGCGTGGAAGTATCTCAGAAATAGCAGGCTGTTTGCGAGGTGCTGTAGTAAGGGTGTACCAAGAATGGACCGCTGGCACATCGAGTACCTGCCGACGTCAGAACTGTGGAGCCCCCAAAGGCCATTCACCCGAGAGAAGAGCGTCGCCTCCGCCGAATGTTAAAATGCAATCGATCGCAACAGTGCAGCAATTGACCACACAAATGAACACTGGGGCATCCAGGTACGCGTCCCCGATAACATTAGAGCGAACCCTGTTACACATGGGTCTCTGGAGTCGACGCTGCGCCAAGACGCCCATGTTCACCCAGGTACATCGGCAACATCACCTGTAGTTCGCATGGGACTACCGTCATTGGACAGTGGAAGAGTGGGAAAAGGTTCCCTTCTCCGACGAAGCGAGGTTTCTGCTCCACAGAAGTGACAGTTGGTGGCGGATATGGCGTTAGACACACGAGAGCCAACACCCGGACTAGCTTGTCGGTCAAGCACAGGCCGGCGGATGCAGTGTGCATGCCTTGGGGATGTTTTTCTGGTATGACCTGAGACCGCTGGTACCACTGGGTAAGTCCTTGAACTCCAATGGCTACCTGTCCATTCTCGCTGACCACATGCACCCCTTCATGTTGGACGTTTACCCTGGTGGTGATGGTGTCTACCAACAGAACAGTGCGCCTTGCCACATCGCTAAGGGGATGTGTGACTGGTTAGAGAAACACGTCAGAGACGTCTCCGTTCTCCCGTGGTCGGCGGAATCGCTCGACCTCAATCCCATAGAGCACTTGCGGAACTGTTTAGATCGACGTGTCGACCCACAATTACGTCATCTCAGGGACCTCCGTTCTTTGCTGCAGTCCGAATGGGCACGCGTGCCTCCGGCAATCTTCCAGGGGCTCATTGTGTCCATGTCATGCCGTCTCGCGGCTGTCATCCAGTCCAAGGGATGGTTATTGCCGTTATTAGGTAGGTAGTAATGTTATTCTGATACGACTGCGTACAAAGTGACCGTTCTTTTAATTTCGAGAAACACGTACTTATCGTATCTGTGGTTTCAGAAAACCGAGCACTATGAAATGTAATGACAGTTTTCACATTCCATTCTCTGGTTTATTTATACTGCCAACGCAACAACTAATACTAAAAATTTGCTTTGAGGACATCAAAATTTTACTTTTTAATCCTTTAGGTACGCGAGAATGAGCACAAGACAAGATCAAGAGAGAAAATTTGAATGTGGTATCAGAAAAGAAAGGAAGCTAAAAAGAGATAGATCTGCAAAGAGGAGATCTGAGTAAATTTTTAGCACGTCTTTTGTAAAAAATGATCGTACTGATGTTATCGGTTTGTACTTCCATCTGTGGACACCATATTTCTGTAACTATTAGTACGATTTGAAAAATTCTATTTGCATTTCGAAGCTTGAAATATGCGAATGATGATCCTTTATTTCGCTTTTCTTTTACCATGAACAATTTTGCTGCTAGAGGGCTTAAATGCAGATGAAATCGAATTCAAAATACATTTTATTCCATATATTGGCTTCTAGACATCCGATTGGCAAAAATATTTTGTCCTTCGATTCCATTTATGTCGAAGAGTATTTTAGGTATAGTCAATTTTTCAAGTTACTCATAGATTTTCCGCTAGGGGGCGTAAAAGCAAATAACGTTTTCCCCGATGTCTCTACTTCTGAAACTCCGCTTTGAAAATTTTTTTCTTCAGAGGGTACAGCTCCTGATGAGAAATATTTTGCTTATAATTTTAATTTTTGGTAAAGAATCGTTGGGCCACCAGGGGGAGTAAGTGTTAATTTCTGCTTCTGATGCATTTGCTACAAAATCTGAGCTTCTAAGATCTCGATTGAAAAAATTCGTTCGTGGATCGAAGCCATTCATGTAGATAACTCTTTTTGGAATATTTTCTTCTTAAAATATTTCATGGTGTCTCCGCCTGGGGGCGTAGAAGTATATCTTACTTTTGTCAATATCTCTGTTTCTAATTAATTGTTCGATTTAAAAAATTCCTTCTTTATTGGAAAAAATTTCCGGTGCGACATGTTTTTCATATAATTTCAAAAATTTCAAGTAATTCATAAACTTTCCGCTTTGGGGCGTTTAGGTAAATTGCATTTTCTCCGATATCTCTGCCTCTGAAACTTCGATTTGAAAAATTCTTTCTGCACCGGACACAGCTCCTGATGGGAAAGTTTTTGCATATAATTTCAAATTTTTGGTAAACATTGGTTCGGCCACCACTTGGCGTAAGTCTTAATTTCCGCTTCCAATGTATTTTCAATAAAATCTGAGCTTCTAAAACCTCATTGAAAAAAATTCGTTTGTGGACGGATTCTACTCACGTCGATAAATCTTTTCAGAATATGTTCTTCTTAAACGCCAGGAGGCGTAGATATATATCTTATTTTTGCCAATATCTTTAGTTCTAAGAGTCCAATTTTAAAAATTCCTTCTTTGTTGGATAGAGTTTCTGGTGCGAAATGGTTTTCATATAATTTCAAAATTTTCAAGTAACTCATAGACTTTCCGCTAGGGTGCGTTAAGGTAAATTGCGTTTTCCTAGATATTTCTGCTTCTAAAACTGCGATTTGAAAACTTCTTCCTGTATCGCATACAGCTCCTGATGGAAAATGTTTTTCATATAATTTCTAATATTTGGTAAAGAATGGTTTGGCCATCAGGGGACATAAGTTTTAATTTGTGCTTCTGATGTATTTGCAGCAAAATCTGAGCTCCTGAAAACTCGGCTGAAAAAATTCTTTCCTGGACCGATACAGCTCACATCGAAAAACCTTTTGAGAATACTTTTTTTAATAATGCATGTTTTTTCCCGCCAGGGGGCGTAGATTCATATCTTATATTTGTCGATATGTCTGCTTCTAAGAGTCTGATTTGAAAAATTATTTCTTTGTTAGAAAACGTTTCCGCAGCGAATTGCTTCTCATATAATTTCAAATTTTTCTTAACGCACATGTCTGCAACTAGAGGGCGTAAGATCACGATTCCGTTTACAGCAATATCTACGGAATCAAAAACCCGTTGAGAAAACTTCTTTCTTCAGTCAGTTACTACTCTTTTCCATAGCGGTTCCATTTATTTTGAATAGCTTTCATAAATTTAATTCGCGTCAGAGCGGGTTCAATAGACATCCTCATTACGCCGAAAATTCGGTGTCGTCTTACTGGTTTAAAAGTGGAAACAATAAAAGCCTGCAGACTCCCGTTCAGCGTGAACCAAATTCTACAGTAAATGGTGACTGGGTTAGTGACCACAAAGATGAAAACGAAAATAAAGCTTATTCTCATCGCATGCAGCATTTAAATACTTGTGATAAAATTCCTGCAACATCATGTTCCTTAGCAAATGAAGATTTTATTTCAGATGATGGTGAAAAATGAAATTAGTCATACCAAATTTGCATGCATTTAACATAAGAACTCTAAAATTTTCAGGCCGCCCCAGTGGCGCATTGATCTAAGCCCTGGCTTCAGGCTATTTGTCAAAGATGGGTCCGGATTAAAACCCCGGTAAGGCATGGATGTTGTGTTTGCCTTACAACGCTGGACCTTACCCTTCCCTGGAACCAGTGACTATTAGAAGTCTCCTGTCCTAAATTAAGGACAGGAGACTTCTAATAACCCGGCAAGTTGCTCACGATGATTGTTAGAGTCCCAAATAAAAAAAAAAGATAATTTTCTGACATCAAATGCTGTATGAAGTAAATGTCAGGCTTATCCCTGCTTAACTTTACTTGGAATACTAAGTAGTCGTAAGTGACGTAATTGTATTTACAGCACCTGTTTTTTCCCTTCCGTCTAGTCGGTTAGGATGAACGGGCCGCGGGTGGCCTAGTAGGCAACGTTCGTGACTGCCACGGAAAGGGCCTAAGGTTCGATCCCAGGCAGGTACGAACGCTCGATCCACTAAATATCCGCCGTGCATCAGATGGGCACGTTAAGCCGTCGGACCACGGGTACTGCCTCCCCCCCGGTAGTAAATAAGGGCGTCTTCTACCTCGCTTCCGTGTGACTTTCCTATCGGGCACTCTAGCCCAAATCTCCTAGCTTCCTATTTCTAAGGGTTGTTTAAGACCTGAGGTCAGACACTCCCTTCCTAAAATTCTCTACATATGATCATTTCGTTAGGATAAATTAATGCAGCTATATTTTTTCGGAAGGGGCGGGCGCGGGGGCGGGTTAATGACCACGGTGAGCAACTCAATGAGCTATGAGCAATCGTCCGTCCGTAATTTAAAGCCACTGGTTCGAGGAAAGGGAAAGAGCGGGTGCCGTAAGACAATCGCAACATCCATGCCTCACCGGGATTCGAACAAGGACCCATCTCGGACCAATGGTCAGAAGTCAGCGCTTAGACCACTATCCCACCGAGGCGGCAAGCCACACAGATCTAAGGTGATCACGGCGAACCTCATAGAAATTTTATTCTTTGAAGAGGTTCTACCCCCCCCCCCAAGGTGCGCAGTGGTCTAAGCGTTGACTTACGACAATTCGTTCGTCCGTGAATAGTCCGCGTTCGAATCCCGGTGAGGCATGAATGTTGTGTTTGTCTCACGGCACTGGCAATCTCTCTTCCCCGGAACCAGTGGCCCTAAATTAAGGACGGGCAACTGCTTATAGCACGTTTTGGTGCTCACGGTGGTCGTTAAACCTTCAACAAAAGCAGAAAAAAAAGACAAGAGGTTCGACATGAAATATTAATGAGAATGAAATATTTTTTTGATTTCCTCTACATTTTGGAAAAGTTTTTTATTTTACTTATTTTTAGACATATTTCAAAGGCATTTCCATCATGTCGTTACACAAAACTCATGCGGAAAATAAATTAACCGTTTGATTTTTCTCTACAATTTTTACCAAAGGTATTTCTAAGAAAATATGAAAGCGGCAATTACCTCCCGGATCAATTGTATAGGTTGTTCTTTGGATTCCAATATTAGCGTAGAACGCAAGTCTGCTTGTTCTAAACCATTTCTCGGCTTCTCTGTTATTATAAATAATTTTTATGATTATTTGACTCATTTATTCAAAGCTCGTTTCATTCCTCCGACATTTCTAGCAAGCACCAACGTTTAATAACTTTTGAGCGTATTTTAAGGACTTAGTAATGAGCTTGAAATTTAACAGGAGAAAGGAAAGTCAAACAACAATGGAAACGTCATCCTATCTGTCGTGAAAGGCAACAAAAACTGTTTCATGAAAAGACAGATATTTAGAAGCGCCAAGCAGTAATTTTTATAAATTAGGGCAACATAAAATACGTTGAAGAATCTTAAGTGATATAGAGAAATTAAATGTCAAATGAATGACGTCTCGTAATCATTCTGATGTTAATCTTATTCGCGTTATCGCTTAAAATTTTATCGCATGAGTCAAGTGAAAACTTTCGATAAAAGATTCAAAATACAGTGTCATTGTCCTCTGACATAGCAATATTGTTACCAATGACTAGCCGCCGAGGTGGCGCAGGCTTGTGACCGTTCGTCCGAGAAGGGTCCGGGTTCGAATCCCGATGAGGCATGGATATTGTGTTTGTCTTACAGCCATGGTTCTCTCCCTTCCCCGGAACCATACATACATATCACTAAGCTGTTCTCTGAGATTCAGAGGTTAGCTCCAAAAAGAAATACAAACTTCCAGATATTTTTACTTATTGTTGTCGTATCAAACTTCTCCGTTTACAGCGATCTTGACACACAACTCGTGCTTTACTAATATCCATTGCACGCCGTACACAAGATCTTTTATACTTCATACTCATAATCTTTTTCTCATGCAGACACTCCTGAATCTGATTCACCCATGTCTTCCTTGGCTTTCCTCTGCCTTTCCTTCCTGCCACTTGGGTTGAAAAGATTTTCTTAGTAAGCATTTCATCACTCATTCTTTCAACATGGCCAAACCACCGAAGCACATTGGTCTCCACCTTGCTAACAACATTTTGCTTCACATCACACAACTGCAATACATCTTCATTCCTCACACAATCAGATCGTGTCTTGCCACAAAAACCACGTAAGTAACGTATTTCTCCAGCACACAAACGACTCCTATGTTTCTTCTGCAGTACCCAGGCTTCACTGCCATACATCAGAGTAGGAACAATTACTGTTTCATACACAGCCATGCGGGACTCTCTAGAGAACCCATCATTCCTGTGAAAACCTCCCAGAGCAGCTATGACTTTCAAAGAAGAATTCACTCGCCTACTGATTTCACCATCCAACTTGTTCTCTCTGTCAACCATGCTTCCTAAATACACAAACTCACTCACCTGGTCAATCACAGTGCCATTTATATTTACATTACATTCAGTGCTACTCATTCCTCCCTCAAACACCATAACTTTGGTTTTTCCCTTATTTATACTCAGTTTGAATTTCATGCAAAGTTCGTGCATCCGAGTCAACATACTCTGCAACTCACTTTTGCTCTCTGCCAACAGGACAGTGTCATCAGCATACAGCAATCTGCACACACGGATATCACCAAGACATAAACCAATATTATCTATTTTTGCATCACGCATGCATGCATCCATAAATATATTAAACAGCCATGGTGACATTACACAACCTTGTCTAACTCCTGCACCAATGGAAAACCATTTTGATAAAACACCATTCACTCGTACACAAGCTCTACTACCAGCATAGATGGCTTTTACACTATTAAGTAGATTCCCAGTAACACCATATTCATTCAATATCTTCCACAAAAGTGTCCTATTCATTTGGTCGTAAGCTTTCTCTAAATCTATGAAGGCAGTAAAAACTTTCTTCCCAACAGATAGATACATTTCAATCATCGTGCGTAATGCAAAAATCTGGTTAGTGCAGCCTTTACCAAGCATAAAACCACTCTGAACATCCCACACTTTCAATGATGTAAGACCCCGTACTTTTTCAATAACAACCTTACCAAACACTTTCCCTGGCACACTCAGTAGGCTAATACCACGATAGTTCTTGCATTCAGTCTGATCACCTTTTCCCTTATACAAGGGAACAATGATAACATCTTTCCAATCCCGAGGGACCATTCCTAACTCCCAGCACAACTGGCAAATTTCAGTTAACCAGTCAATTATAGAGTCACCACCATATTTCAACATCTCGACAGTTATGCCATCAACTCACGGAGCCTTACCATTCTGAAGAGATTTTAAAGCTTTACACATTTCTTCTCTTGAGATCCCTCCTGTGCTTTCATCCCTCATTGTGACATCATCTGCGTCTCTCTCAGAATCATCTTTGCTTTCCTGATCTAATAACTCACAGAAGTATTCACCCCATCTGTCACTTAACGCATTGGGCTAAAAAGTTGCCAATGACTAAAAGATTTTCTTACAGGTGGCAGCACGGTACAAACAAGCTTAGTAATGCCACAATAGCAGTGTAAAAATGGCCACCCGTCTTGAGACTTGCCCCCAAAAGGAGCAACATTATGTTATCCGTTTTTTAAACAGTGAAGGCGCGAAACCTATTGAAATTCATCGTAGAATGAAGTTGTAGTAGGGTGGTGTATGTCTGTCATTTCAGCAAGTGTACAAATGGAATTGAAAGTTCCAAAACGGCGTGAGTTCTGTGGCAGATTCTCCTCGACTGGGTCAGAGTAGTGACACCAGAGTCCATTGCAGCAGTTGAAGGAATTATGATTGGAAATCGTCGAGTGACAGTGGATGAAATAGCTGCACTTTTGAATATCAGTCATGATTCAGCGCACCACATTATCCATGATGGGCTCCAGTTCAACAAAGTATCTGCAAGGTGGATGTCACGCCAGCTGACTCCAGAACTGAAACAACGACGAGTTGATGCCTGTCAAGAACCTTTGCGGCACTTTGAAGCAGAAGGTGATAACTTCCTACAGATAATTGTTGCTGGAGTAGACACCTGGGTTCAGTACCATCAGCCAGAAGCCAAGAGAACGAGCAAAGAATGCCACAATCTCTCCTCACTACAACAGAAGTTCCTTACGCAACAAACTGCAGGAGCGGTTATGCTCTCTCCCTTTTGGGATGAACGAGGCGTAATTTTGGAGCACTACATGAGTGATACCTACACAGATCATATCAGGAATCATCTTCTACCTGCCATCAAATCTAAACGACGTGGACTTCTGAGTACTGGTGTCTTGCTGCAACATGAAATCGCTCGGCCCCATACTGCCTGTGCAACGGTTGCAACCATACAAGACCTGCACTTCTATTGTCTTCCACATCCGCTGTATTTACCAGATCTTGCTTCAAGTGCTTTCCACATCTTTGGACTACCCAAAGAGGCGATGGGAGGGAATCCTTTCAGGTCAGATGAAGACTTGCATCATGTGGTGCATGAGTGGCTGCACACGCGACCGAAATAATTTTTTTCTATGGGAATCTATGCACTTTGTAAGCGCTGAAGGACTTGTGCTGAACAAAATGGACATTACATTGAAAAATGATACAGGTGTGTACCACTTTTGTTTCATATGACACCGCCTTGAATTTAACTTAAAAAACGTATGAAGAATTTTAATACAGCAAATACAAGCACATTACGCCGATGGACCATTGCATTATGACTAACTACCTAATAAGCTGTAGGACATCTTTTAGCCCCCAAATTAATGGCCACTCGGCAAGGCATCAATTCGATGAGGTGGCGATAGATGTTCTGGGGTATCTGGTACCATAATGTGAACAGCAGGTCCTTGTCCGCAACGTGGTTGAGTTTGCTCCGTGTCTGACCGGCTACTGTATTTATTAAGTGTGTGTTGTGCTTCATATTTCGAGCGTGCCTTCAAGGTGAAGGTTGTGCCTTTATTTTTTGACGTCTCCCGAGTTGGTGAGTACATTTTTGAGTTCGTTATTAGCATTTCATTTTCGACAAGATAGTCGATTTTTTGCTCAGTTAAGCCTCGCCATCGGCGATGGCTACCCCGATAAGAGTGCCGATCTCATCATGCTTCCTCCTGATTCGTCGCTTCAGCCCTCTCTCGAAGTCGACCAATCAGCGTCCGGTGATGCAGATGTGGAGTATCAACCTCCTCCTGATGCCAGTGCGTCTTCTTCTTCAACTCTTCAGCTATCTGACTCCACTCTTCCTGGCGGAGCTACGTCACGAGTACCTGAGGTAGATGATGACGTCATGGATGTCTCTGATGGCTCTGCCTCTCTGCCCTCAAACAAGCCGTCGAAGATTGCTCCAGACCTTTTGAACCCCGCCAAACCTCTACCTTCTCATAGTGATTCACCTTCCCGTTCCTATTCTGGCGCTGCTTCCGGGCCGTCTCCAACGCCGCAAGTGCCAAGTACTTCTCCAGCAGATGCCTGTGTTCGGATCATTCACGATTCTCTTGAATTGGTCGTCCCAGAAGCTTCATCTGCTGCAAAAGACCTCTTTTCTACCCTAGCGTTAGGTGTATGCCTAGTTGCTTTGCCCAATACCCCATTGAAGGTGTATTGTGACACTCTCCTCGAATTTCTACCTCCTGGTTCTGTCACATATCTCACTCGCAAGCCACGCACAGTGATCGTATATCTTTCGCGTAAAGAGTATGCTGATTCTCTCCTAACCCAAGGACTTGACATTGGGGACTTTCATCTCATCGCCGAACCGATTGCTAGGCGCCCGGTGCGAGTTTCTCTGCACCCGGTCCCTCCTGAGATTTCTAATGACATGATTTGCACAGCCTTAAGTAAGTGTGGACGAGTGGTCAGTCCTGTGACCACGCATTCCGCAGCACCAAAGGATCCAGCCAATAAAAATGTTCGGAGCTTCCGTAGAAGCGTCAGGCTTATTTTCCCAACTGAGGAACACCTCCGCAAGTTTCCTAAATCTCTTACGGTCCGCTGCGGCCAACTCCACTACAAGATTGATTTACTTACTTCAGAACATTGCCCTCTGTGCAGAGAGTTAGGTCATCAGCGCTCTCGTTGCCCGCTTGCACCATCTTCATCGCAGGGTCCTTCCAGACTGCCCCCAGCTTCCAAGAGACCAGTGCCTGCTACATCATCTTCCGCATCGACAACTCCTCAGGCCAGTGTACCGAAAAGTCGCACTACAGACGTTGGTCAACAGATGTCTTCGACGATTGATACGCCCTCACTTGATGCTTTTCCCTTACTTCCTACATCTCCACAAGCACTGTCAGTTTCTATTTCTCATGACCTTCGTGTGGATCGCTCGCCGTCCTTTACAGTTGGGGTCTCTGGTGATGGTGACCAAGAGGACCCTTCCTCTGACTCTACTACCACATCTCGTGTGTCGACGATTACTGCTAAAAGGTCTTCGAAACTTCGCACGGGAGCTCGGCGAAAGAAGAAAAAATCCCGGTCCGCTTCTGGACGTTTTGTTCCCCCTGATGGTACCACTGATGCATTGTCTCTCTCTTCCTCAGCTGCTGAATCTGGTGAGGCCTCCACTCATGGCCTTATTTCGTTTGAGGCCTTTACTCACGGCCTTGCCCACTGTTTCGAAATGTGGGAGCCTCTCTCCCTTGAAGACTGGTACCAGTTTTGTTTCAATACGACTAGTTTCTCTGCTACTACCATCTTCTTACGACAGTATGAAGCAGTTCTCCCTGCAGTTCTATCTTAAGCGGGCATCATTGATGCGTTTCCTTCGACACTATCAGAAGCAATCCGCTTACAAGTCGTGGGTCCCGGCCCTCATCAAACGCTTTAGATTGATTTTCTCAGTAGCTCGTGCAGAGTTCCAAATAAATGTGGATCTGCCACTTTCAGGGTCACCACCTTGAATTGTCGGGGCTTTGCGAGCCCCCCAGCTAATGCTCTCGTCATGGAGCATCTTTTACCCCTACGGTCGGACGTCTTACTGCTCCAAGAAACGAACTGTCAAACCTCCACGTATTTTAATCGTTGGCGTGCGAGCGATTACGCCTTTCAACACGCATTTCGTCTTACTTCAAGTAGTGGGCTAACGATCGGCCTACATCAACAGTTCCGTTCCACTCTCACGGGCTTCTCAGTTCGGAACCTTTGTCGAGACTTACTTCAACGTGCATCATTTTCTGTCAACGATACCCGCTTTCACATATTTAATATCTATGTTCCGTCGCATTCTCTTCATCATAGAATATTGTTTACCCGCCTGCGGCGAGCTCTGTCTGCGGTCTCGCCTTCCGACCTAATAATCCTGGGCGGAGATTTTAATTGTACATTGAATCCGTCTCTCGACCGCTCTCCAGCTACACGAGAACGTCGCACTGCTCTAGTTGCCTTACTGCAAGAGCTCGTCGCTGACTTCTCCTTGACAGATGCACATCGCCGTCTCAACCTCCATGATACTACTCATACCTGGAGATCATCCGGGAACCAACCTCTAGCGACTGCTCGCCTTGATCGCCTTTATGTTTCACCTTCGCTCCTTGCGTCCATTTCTGAGTCGCAAATACAACCCACTGCCTCCTCCGATCATAGTTCAGTTTCTCTCACAGTATTTGCTTCGGCATCGCTCCCTAGGATAGTTCGTCCGTGGACACTTGACACTTCTTTACTCAGTGATCCTGCTTTTTGTGCCTCCATTCGTTCTTTCCTCAGTGCTCATCGTGCTGGGATACAATCAGCTTCCTGTGCATTGACTTATTGGCTGCAAGTTAAACATCAGCTCATATTGCACATAAAACAGCTTGCGTTTACAGCGTCAACATCTCTCTTGATGCAAATTGATCACGCCCGACGGAAGATTGCTCTCATCGGGTTGTCAGATCCACTTTTTCCTGCAGTTCAGGAAGATCTTAAAGCTTTGCTTGAACCTCTTGCGCAGCAGGCTCTATTGCGCCTTCGCTTAAAGCACCTACACCCAGAAGATTGCAACTATGATTTCCTTGCGTCAATGGAGCCTTCACACAAGTCTACCAACGCACTCCGGCAGCTTCGTCTACCAACTGGTGTTGTGACTTCTGATCCGTCGACTCTATGTTCTCACGTTCGTAGTTTTTTTGCCACCAAGTTCTGTGCGGCTCCTCCCCCCGTCCTCCTCTACTCTCCCTCACCTTCTTTCCAATCTCCCTCAGGTTCCCCTACATCTAGCTACCTCTTTAACTCTTCCACCCACATCTTCTGAGCTCTCTGATGTCTTTTCTTCTCGCAACACTCAAGCCGCTCCGGGTCCGGACGGCCTATCTTTTCCTTTCTATCGTACTTTCTTCCCTCTCCTCCTACCCTTTCTTCTTCCTGGTATTTCTGCTGCTCTCCTCTTCCCCACCCTCCCGAGGAGCTTCACAGACGCTCATGTAGTCTTATTTCCCAAGAAGGGCGACCTTCTTGACTTGGGAAATTGGCGCCCTATTTCTCTTCTTAACCAGGATTACAAACTTTTCACTAAGCTCCTTTCCCACCGTCTCAACTCTGTCCTTCCTCACATTCTTGCTGATTCTCAAACCTACACTGTTCCTGGACGCTCTCTTTCTACTAATATCCAACTCCTCTGTGACTTAATGCATCTCGCTCAAACCGACTCCGAACCCTTAGCCCTTCTCTCTTTGGATCTCCGCTCCGCCTTCGATAACGTTTCACATAACTACCTAACACAAACTCTTTTGCACTTTGGTTTTCCTTCAGCCTTTGTTTCCACTCTTCTCTCTCTTTACAGGGACGCCGTTTTCCATGTCAAGACGGCATCCTTCCTAACAGCTCCAATCCCCTCTAAGCGTGGAGTCCGGCAGGGCTGCCCGCTTTCAGGGCAACATTTTGCGATAGCCGTGGAACCTTTCTTCGTTCCCTTCAACATTCCTTCTTAGCTACACTTCCAGCGCCAGTCGCTAGTACACGACACCACTCAGTGATTTACTCTGCGTATGCGGATGACATTACAGTCTGCATTCGTAGAGAATCACAATTCCACCTTCTTCGTTGTTTGTTCTCCGACTACGCCTCCTGTTCTGCTGCTGAGCTAAACACGTCTCAGAGCACCGGTCTGTGGTGCGGGTCGTGGCGGAACCGCACAGATACTCCATGGGGTGCCGCATGGTCTTCAACCACCCAACGCTTCCTAGGAGTTCACCTAGGTCAGCCACGTGCAGCCTCAGAAGCTACTCGCACCGGTTTACATCCTCGTCTGACCAACTCTGCGGTGTACTGGAGACGAGTGCAGTTCTGCACATCCTATCACCAGCGTGCGAGACTCACTCGTACATATCTCCTGTCCATGTGTCAGCATTCATGGATAGCTGCTCCAACCCCGCTCTTTTGTCTTCAAGAGATCACCCGCCGTCTTACAGTGGTCATGTGGGTGCGACATCATTGGCTTTCCGTCACGAAGCTCTGTGCACCCCCTCGTTTGGTGGAGCCGGTCTTCCTGATGTTTCTCTGAGCTATAAGGTACACCGTATCATTAACTTCGTCCGTCTCTTCACAGCTCCAGTTGCATCTACAATTCAGGTAAGAAACGTTCTCGCCTCCAGGCGTAACCCCCACTTCTCTTTTTCCTCTCTAGTTCTTATGGACCGTTGTCCTGTTCCCCCTCTAAACTTCCCTCTGCTTATTCTGAAGCTCTTAAATTCCTTCGCTATCTTCCCCTTCTGCGCTCCCCTCCTTCTTCAACTCTTGAGCTTCTTGCTGAACCCCTCTTTTTCAACTCTCTTCTCCACCCTCCCCACCTCCCTTGCTTTGCTTTTTCTTCCTGGCTTCGTGCCGGTGTCGTAACCATTCAAGACCTGATTAATCCTGACCTATCCTGGCGCTCTTTCGCTGATCTCCCGGCTGCTATTCTATCATCCCGTTCTGCTCGTTTCGTCTTTGACTCTCTGCACTCTGCTGTCCCATCTCTTTTCCCTGATTTGGCATCCCCTTCTGGTCTGATTTCCGTGCTCTCTGCTCCTCTTCCGCTACCGTTCTTCCTCAGGCACGCTCACACGGTTCAACCTCTTGTTTCTATCTCATCTAAATCTTTGTATCGTCTCCTAGTGCACATTTCCACTCCCTCTGCTCTTCCTATACTTGATGTTCCTACTATCTCTCTTTCTGCCGTTTCGGCCGCTGCCCGCTCCCCCTCTCCACACCTCATGAACAAAACACCCACTGGCTCTTCCTCCATAATCGTCATCCTGTTCCATTTTTCCTCTATCGTATGTCTCTACTCTCTTCCCCTCTTTGCTCCTTCTGCGCTCAGGAGACAGACGTTTCTCACGTCTACCTATATTGTCCTGTTCTACTGCCTCTACTCAATCAAGCCTTCAAGATTGCCAGTTCCTCTTGCGCCCAAGAGTTACCGTTTACAGCCTATAGACACCTTCTATTACGTGATAATCCACCAGTTCCTCTTCCCTCTCTTTGTGTATATCTCTTTGTACTGGCCAAACACGTAGTTTACGTGTTCCATCAGCAACTCCGGAGCATTTCTTCACCTGTTTCTCCTCAACAAGCGAGTGCGGCACTTGTGTGCCACTTCAGAGATCGTCTAACATCACGTCTCCGCTTTGAGCACCGCCTGGCTTCCATGAGCCATCGAGAAGCAGCTTTCCATTCCACGTGGGTACCTCTGACCCCGTGGTTCGCGGTGCACACAGGTCTCCTCAATCCAACCATCCGTTAGAACTTTTTCTCTTTTTAGCACCAGAATGTGGCGCTGAGTGTTGCATTTTCACGGCGTTGGTCGTGTTTTATTACATTTAGTGAAATATTTTTGTACTTCTACTACATTTGTGTGCACAGTGTGTCCACTTGTAACTTCTGCTGTATTTTACGTGCTATCTATGTTGCACGAGTTGTATTATGTTTTTCTCTTACCTCGGTTTGCAATTAAGTATGTCAGCACTGCTTACTATTGTCTATGTATATAATTGTCATTCTATTACATCACCGTTTTGCTCAATTGTGCCTGTTTATTGTGTGCTCTAAGTTTGTATTATTGCTTACCTGCAAATATGTTCCTTCAGCGTCATGTTACGCGCTAGCCACCCAATGATGTGTTTCCTTCACTTGTTGTGTATTTAGCTCAACTGCAGTTTCTTCCTAGTATCAACATTCATGCATATTATTTTATCCATTGCACGAGTTGTTCCATGTTTTTCTATTATTTCGTTTAGCTATCGAGTATGTATGCACTGTATAATGTTGCCTCTGCATATAATTGTCATCCTATTTCATCATTGTGTTGCTCAACCTATGCCTGTGTTATCATGCGTTTTAAGTTTTCAATTCTGTTTGTTTGAGCCACCACTTTACGGTGTTTCGTCTACACCTGTAGTGTTTTTAGCTCAATTGCAGCATCTCCTTATCATTAACATTTCTCATTGTAGTATATATTTCTTCGTTGCATAAGTCATACTATGTTTTTCTATCGCCGTCGTTTCGCTTCTACGTATGCCTGCGCTATGGAATGTTACCTATGTATATAATTATCATTCTATTTCATTTCTTTTTGCTGTGCCTACTTTATCATGCGTTTTAAGGTTTCAATACAGTGTACCTGGAAATATGTTCCTTCAGTGTCATGTGACACGTTGGCCAACTTATGGTGTTTTTCCCTACACCTGCTGTGTATTTAGCTCAATTGCAGCATATCAGTATCATCAACATTTCTCATTGCAGTGTAAATATCATTGATTTTATCAGTTTGAATTTTGTTTGTAAGACGCTTCATGCTGAACGTCTATTTTATTTCGTTATACCAATAAAGCGATTTTGAAAAGCAGGTCCTGTAGTTTTCGTACATTTCGGGGTGGTGGGGATTTAGCGCGAACCCGCTTTTTCAAGTCGAACCACAAATGTTTGATTGGGTTCATGTCAGGTGAATCCGGAGTCCAGGGCATTAACAGAAAGTCACCAGCCTGTTTCTGAGACCCATCCTTAACGATTCCGGCTGCGTGGCTTGGCGCATTATCTGTTGATAATTGCCATCATCAGCAGGAAACATAGTTGCCATGAATGGGTCAACTTTGTCTGCAACGATGTTCAGATACCTGACGGCTGTCAGGGATTCCGCTATTGGGATAATGGGACCTAAAGTGTTCCATGAAAACATCGCCCACAGCATAACACTGCCGCCGCGGGCCTGCTTCCGCTGAACAGTGCATCCAGGTGCCATAGACTCTGTTGGTAATCGGCGTATCCGCGCTTGGCCCTCTACGTGAATCACTAGGAATTTTGATTCCTTAGACCAGGCCACTTCCTTCCAATCATCCAGGGTCAATCTCGATGATCGTGTGCCAATTTTATGGGTCGTTGGCGGTGACGTGCAGTGAGCACAGTGACCCGGCTGGGTCTTCGGCTACGTAGGCCCATGCGCAGAGTGCTGCGAAGACTTATGTGTTGTGACACATTCCGCTGATTACCACTGTTGTACCTGTGGGTGATTTGTCGCACTGAGGCCGTGCGGTCGCTGTGAACAATGCGCGACAGCTTCCGCTCCCCTGTGGCATCAGTGAGCTGCGGACGACACACTGCTGGACAACGGTTCGTCGTTTGGCCATCTGTGCACCACGTTTGACACGTACTCACTACAGCTACATATGAACAACTCACAAGCAGCGCCGTTTCCGAGATCGTAGTTCCAAGGCGCCGCGCCATCACAATTTGTCCTTTATCAAACTCCGATAAATCGGCAGGTTTTCCCATTCGGACTCCGAACATTCTACTAACCGAAACCCAGTCCTCGGGTTGTATATATACTGCTCTGTGCACTTCACCTGCGCCACCGTTTGGTTTCGAGGCGCGCTCATTTCTCTAGGCTGGGAGTGGTTATAATGTAATGGCTTACTGGTGTATATCTAATGCTGTACTTACTCAATTCTAATAGTGTTCTATGGAACAGGCTTTCGAATGCGGAGACTAATATGCGCTGTTGAACATTACGATTCATTTGGTAAAGAAACAGCTGTTTTGGTTTTTTTTCCAACATCAGTCCACATGTTAGACACAAAACTTTATAGGCGCAAACGGAAATTATTTTGTGTATGAAAAACGAACAGTTCAGACTAGGTGAACCTAAAACGGCCACAAAGTTTACTTAAAGGTTCTATTCACCGAAAGAGACGAATAACGAATACATAAACCAAAACAGGAGAGCACTCGGTGAAATAATGAACTTGGTGCTATCTGATCTGCAATTACGCAAGCCAGCAAACCTCATTGCAGGTCCGATACCCGTAGTGAAGCTGGCCATAAAAATGCAAATTAATCCCCGTGGTGGCAGATGAAAATGTCTAACGATTCATAAAATGTGCACTAAAGTAAAATAGGCTGCATTAAGTTTCTGGTTTTAAGAAAGTAATGTGAAAACGTAAAGCAGCTATCAAGCCTAGGTGAACACTAAAAATGATGAATTGATATCCTTGACGCATATATTTCTACGAAATGGTTATTCTGAATGCGGGTCCCAAGGCGTGCGACATTTACCTATTTGTTCCCCAGGAACTTTTCATAAAACTGTATTTAAAATCTTGAGTTTAATATACCTTTTATTAAAAATATTATGCTTTAAATTGTTCAGTATAATTTTTGTTCTTTGTATTAATTGTTCCTTGATTTGTACACAGTGCAGCAATTAAATAATGAGACTGATATTTTATTTAAATTCCAGTAAAACACACGGGTCGTGAAGGCATGATTTTTTAATGAGTCATTTATCAGCTATGTAATGACAACAACGTTTGCGTGAGAATTGTGCATATGGTTATTTACGCTGTGCATGACGTCATTCGATGGAAGTACATTGCCAAGCCTCTGTCATGGAGCAGAGAGCAAATATCCGGTTCGGTTTGAAAATCAGAAAACTGCATTAGAGACAGTTGAATTGTGGTGTGACGTGTATGGGGCGGGGTTAATTTCCTATCTCTTGCATAAATATTTCGATGGTATGCACGTTTCAAAGATGAGCGGGAAGATTTGGAAAATGACGAAAGACCCGGACTCCAGATTTCAGTGCAATGTCTGAAGTCATTGAGAAAGTTTGCAAAAAAGGATAACAAGTTCTTAAAATCATGCAATGCATTGATTACGATACGCTCTCCAACGTACCAGAAATCATTACTCAAGTTATGAGGATAATGGCTGTGGAATAAATCTCGCTTCTGTGCCCTGACCTTTGACCCCATTTCGATGATAATCAACAGAACCGGTTCAGTATACCTCCGGAACAACATGATCAAGTTTCGCCACAACAGAAGTATTTTTAGTTAAGTTATGAACATAATGGCTGTGGAATAAATCTCACTCCTGTGCCGTGACCTTTGACCCCATTTCGATTATATTAATCCGAACTGGTTAATATTTTCTCTGGGACAACATGATGACGTTTTGTTGCAATTGAAGCATTTTTACGTACGTTATGCCGCATAAGGTCTATGGAATGGAGCCCGCTCGTATGTCCTGACCTTTGACTCCATTTCCTCCATTTTCAATAGGTTTCCTTCCCAGATTGTTCCCTACCACATACTAAAATTTCATCGAAATTGAACCATTTTTACGCGAGTTATTGTGTGGACGGACAGACAGACGGACAAAGCTGGAGCATATACGCTTCTTCAACCTACGGTAGGAAAGCGTAAAAAAGTGATCGTTATGTGACCATGAGGACGCTGGAATGTGAGCTCGGTGTTAACAGGGAGACGATTCGTCCAATTTCAGTGCAAGATTTGGAGAGAGTCATAAAGGTTTGTGCTCGTTTTGTTCCGCATGCTTTGTCAGACGATCAGAAGCATGCAGTACACAAACGACATCCTGGAGACTGCAGAAACAATGCAAAATTTCCTCCAAAGCATAATGACAGGTGACGAGACAGGGTGGCATCAGATTGCTTAGTAGAAATTGCCACAGTCACCCAAGGAAAAGAAGACCACGTCACAGAAGTCCAAAATCAAAAACATTCTTATGTGCATTTACCACAGCAAGAAAATTCTGCACCACGAGTTCATTCCTGAAGGTACAACTGTCACTGGCAATGCTTAAACATCCATTTTGGATGATCGTGCATGGAAGAGGATTGTTCATGTCAGGCCTAAGTACCAAAACGAGCAATGGTCCCTTCTTCACAATAATGCACCTGCTCACAGAGCAGTCAGTGTACAGCAATTACTGGTACGAAAATAAATGTGACCGCCCCGGTGGCGCAGTGGTCTAAGCGATGGCTTCTGATCGTTCGTCCGAACGGGGTCCTGGTTATAATCCCGGTGAGGCATGGATGTTGTGTTTGTCTTACGGCACTGGCTCTCTCTCTTCCCTGGAACCAGTGGCCCTAAATTAGGGACGGGCGACTGCTTATAGCCCATTGAATTGCTCACGGTGGTCGTTAAACCTCCAATCAAAAAAATAAAAAATAAAAAATAAATGTGCAACGGCCGTTCCATAAAACTCAGATTAAAATCATACAAAATGAATATAGGTACAGCAAAATAGATGTTATTCTTTCTCAAAGTATCTTCCCTCGGATGATATGCAACAGCCCCATCGTTAAGTCCACTTTACAAAGCTTGTGGCGAAGGCATTTTATGGAAGCTGCTTTAGCGACCCCTGTACAGCTTGCATAATACGTTAGCATCTGCGTTGAATGTTGTACCACGGAGCTTCTGCTTCATTGTTGGAAACAACCAGAAATCGCACGAGGCGAGGTCAGCACTGTAGGCAGGCTGTGGCATGATTTCAATACTGCATTTCGTAAACTGTTGAACTCTAGCAGCTACATGTGGGCGGCCGTTATTATGGTATAGGATCAACTTGCCCCCCAGTTCCGGGTGCTTAATCGATATGTGTCGTCGCAAACGCTTCAGGACTGAAATGTAATACTCAGCATTGGCAGTAATTTGTGGAGGAACGGCATGCTGGTAGACTACATATTTATGATGAAAGAAAATTATCATCATCACCTTCCTACCTGATTTGTGTTAGCGGTCTTTTTTCGGAGGAGGCGAGCCTGTGTGTTTCCAGACACTCGTTGCGCGCTTCGTGAGGGGGTCGAAATAGTGAACCCATGTTTCATCGGCAGTTATTACTGTGTTTAGAAAGTTTGAATCCTTTAAACACATTTGCTTCCACTCATGACACACCTGAACTCAGGCTAACAATTGTTCTCTCGTCAGGTGATGAGGTACCCATCTGGAACACACACTATGCAGCAGTAATTTGTTGCGTGGAATGTGGAATGCTGGCGTTTTTGATATATTAGTTGACGCTGCTATGTCTTCACACATCATTTGTCGATCTTCTTGCAGGATTCCCCAAACAGTGTTAGCAAGACGACCCGTAACAGCACTTTCAGGTCGACCAGGACTAGAAGCGAGTTCTGCCGACAAACGCCCATTTTCGAAATCATGGGGCCATCTAAGAATCGTTGACTCACCTAAACTTTTATCTTTCTAAGCTTTTTCCATTAGATACAGCTGTTTCTGGAGTCTTTTTACCGAAACCATAGTAAACTTTTATCGCACAACGCATTTCACTTCTTAACTCTAAATCACTCAACTCCATAGCTGACGTATCTCACACAACTGCGCAATAACAAAACCCGAATCATCTGTCACAGCATAGAAACGTACTTCTATAATTCCGTTCGTCGTCTACATAGTTATTTTTCCCCTTCGCACTGTTGCCAACTCGAAAAAAATACTCATTGTTTTTATGGAACGGCCTTTGTTTGAACTCAACTTTTCCCCTGTTATCCGGATTTGTCACCGTGTGACTACTTTCTGTTCCCTAATTAAAGCTTTCTTTGAAAGGAAACGTTTTTTAAGACATTGAAGACATACACTGCTGGACACCCAAACTGCAACACCAAGAAGGACACGAGATAGCAAAGCCAGATTTACTGGACACATAACAACAGATACAAAGATGAAAGGATTGAGCTTACAGGCCCGTGCGACTTGCGGAACACGCAGAACATCAGTAATTCGTGTGGCCCCCATGGCTGGCAATAACGGCCGCTACACGCCGCGGCATCGAACGAAAGAGGCTTTGAATGTGGGCTTGGGGTATGTCGGTCCAGGCTGCTTCCACACGTTGTCACAGTTCATCAGGCGTAGCCGCGGGTGGTGCTTTCTTGGCCACTCGGTTGCCGATCAGCGACCAGACGTGTTCGATGGGCGACATATCGAAAGAATAGGCGGGCCACGGCAGCAGTGACACGTTTTGGGCCGTGAAGAATTGTTGCACGATGCGTGCCACGTGTGAGCACGCATTGCCCTGTTGAAACGTGGCCGCTGGCAGGTCCTGCTAGTAAGGGAGGACTACAGGCTCCAAAACGTCTAGATGTAGCGGTGGCTGTTGAGTGTAACGGTAATGCGTACCAGAGGGGTGCGTGTATCATATCCAATTACGCCCCAAGCCATAACGCCAGGCGACGGACCGGTATGGCGATGCATAATGCAGGCGTCATACAGTCCCTCACCGCGGTGCCGCCACACGTGGATCCGACCATCGTGGTGTTGCCGGCAGAAGCTCGATTTGTCGGAGGCGACAATGTCGTGTCATTCCGTAGTCCAGGTGCGGCGTTCAACGGCCCACTGCCGCCGCACTCGCCGGTGGTGTAACGTCACTGGTAATCGGAGCAATCTGCGCCGTGCGACATGTCCCCGCTCCTGCAGACGACGTCGAACGGTACGTGCTGACACGGTTGTTGCGCAACACACCCTAATTCCTGCGCTATCGTTCGTAATGTAGAGATGCGAACCGTCAATGCCCGCCGCACAACATGCCGGTCCTCTCGTTCTTTGGTGAGCCATGGCTGCGGCAATGCCTCACGTCGATCCGTCCGTCCCTCCTGCACCCACCGAATCCATACTCGCCTCACTGTGGCTGGATGTCATCCCACACGGGCGCCGATGTCTCGGTACGATAAACCGTTGTCGCGATAAACCACTATTCGTCCTCTGTCGAACTCCGAAACATGCTGGAATGACTGCCGTATTCTGCGACGAGGCATCAGGAAGCTTCCCACGCACAGGCCCTGCAGAACAACACACTTCCACTACTTACACTCCGCCTTTTGTGAACCCTTCTTACAGTGCTTCTCGGTGGCGTGCCGGGCGCACAATATTTGCGTATGCCCTGCAATGCTAATCGTTTGCATGTCCTATCGCGGGCGATGCATGCTGAGAATTTCAGGCCAATCGGATGCTTCGTTCTTGGTGTTGCATTTTGGGTGGCCAGCAGGGTAGAAAGAAGTGTTACATCAACTCTTTACTCCATACCAAAAGATGACCTCTGCAGGTATTTCCTTTCGTTGATTGATCGGGTCATTTCTTGTATTAACGGTGAAGGAATGTATAACGAAGTGAATTTCTCCGTCATTTTTGGTCTACGCCGGGATTCGAACCCGAGTACACTTATTCCGGAACAAGCAGCTCTACCAACTGAGCTACGCAGACATGTATTCTGATTCCTATCTGCCTTTATGCCATGTGCGTCCTGCTGGCAGGTACGTCACATCTCCCCCCCCGAAAGAGGGCCGGGGCATGGCCCACGGATCAGCCGTGACCATGAATCGCTGCAGCAGCCAACCACTGTAGAACGTGCACTTGAGAACTCCCAGTCAATCTGGTGTGTGGAATGCAACGTCACACACATTTATTTTTCGAAGCACTGGAGAAGGGATTCTCTGATTTTTCCTATCTCGCGGTGTGGAAATAACATCACACCAATGCGAGATTTTGAACGGTCGGGTCATCCGGGTAGTTCGGGCGCCATTATAACGAAGTAAATTTCTCCGTCATTTTTATCCGCGCCAGGATTCGAACCAGGGTCCCCTCATTCCGGAATAAGTTGCTCTACCAATTGAGCTACGCGGACATTTTATTCTGATTCCTATCTGCCTTTATGTCGTGTGCGTCCTTCTGGCAGGTACGTCACATTTCCTGGTACGTTACATCTTCTCCCTCGTGTGCGTCCTTCTGGCAGGTACGTCACATCTCCTGGTACGTTACATCATCTGCCCCTTATTTTATTTATTTTTTTTTTTTTTTTTCTGAAGTGATTCTCTTATTTTTCCTATCTCGCGGTGTGGAAATAACATCACACCCTTGCGAGATTTTGAACGGTCGGGTCATCCGGGTAGTTCGGGCGCCATTATAACGAAGTAAATTTCTCCGTCATTTTTATCCGCGCCAGGATTCGAACCAGGGTCCCCTCATTCCGGAATAAGTTGCTCTACCAATTGAGCTACGCGGACATTTTATTCTGATTCCTATCTGCCTTTATGTCGTGTGCGTCCTTCTGGCAGGTACGTCACATTTCCTGGTACGTTACATCTTCTCCCTCGTGTGCGTCCTTCTGGCAGGTACGTCACATCTCCTGGTACGTTACATCATCTGCCCCTTATTTTTTTTTTTTTTTCTGAAGTGATTCTCTTATTTTTCCTATCTCGCGGTGTGGAAATAACATCACACCCTTGCGAGATTTTGAACGGTCGGGTCATCCGGATAGTTCGGGCGCCATTATAACGAAGTAAATTTCTCCGTCATTTTTGGTCTACGCCGGGATTCGAACCCGAGTACGCTTATTCCGGAACAAGCAGCTCTACCAACTGAGCTACGCAGACATGTATTCTGATTCCTATCTGCCTTTATGTCATGTGCGTCCTGCTGGCAGGTACGTCACAAATGTTCTTGGAATAAAATACAGGGTGATTTATAATTATTGTCGGAGTTTCAGAGGTATGTAATCGGAAAACGGGAAACAAACTAAAACCACAAACAGAATATTACAGATGACAACTAAAAGTCTTATTATTTAACTGCCGTGCTCTGTATTCTCAACGTTAACTTCACTGCAGCACCCTGAAAGTTTTTAAAAACCTGAATCAAATCGTGCCCAAAATTTTCTACGCCATCCAAACAGAATTGTTCCCGTAGTTTCTGGGGCGGGTTTTACTAAGACTACTGGGAAAAAAAATCCTTTCGTCCTATTATCTCAGCACAGCGACCATAAACCAGCCACAAGTGAGCAGCGCTCTCTTCTAGTCAACCTTAATTCAAACATGTGCGCTCTATTTTCTTAGGTTCGTCAGCATTTTTAAAGCTTTATATCAGAATTAGTGTTAATTATTCCCCTAAATAAGAATTCTGAATAGCAAAACGAAGAGGAAGGTAAAGTTTTTTGATGCCTAGTTTCACTCGTTTCAGACGCGTTCCGCCCACTTCTAAGACAGTGAATATACACTGAAGAGCAATTGAATTAGAGATACCTGTCTAGTAACGTGTAGCACCACCTTTCGCCCTGATGACGGCGGCGATTCTTCTCGGCATGGACTCGACAAGACACTGGAAGCGTTGGGAAGCCATACGGATCTACGACCCCTGAACAAGCTCCCACAGTTCACGAAGATTTTATAGAGGGGGGTCAGAGCCTCGAACATCTCTCTCGATGGCATCCCAGATGTGCTCGATGGGATTAAGGTCAGGTGACCTAGCTGGCCAAGGAAGCGAGGTCACGTCGGTGGAGTGTTCATCCAACCATTCGGATACAATTCGAGAGCTGCATTGTCTTGTTGCAGGATGAGGTCCCCAGTGGGATGTTGAAGGCGCACAAATGGGAGTAAATGGTCGTCCAGGATATCCCGGTAACGTTGATCTGTGAGGGACGATGTCACACGTACCAGGGGTCCCATTTCAGTCCACCTAAACAGTCCCCAGACGAGAATTCCACCTCCACCAGCTTGAAGAGTACCCTGCTGGCAAGACGGATCCATCGCTTCATGTGGTTTGCGCCGTACTCGGATCCTGCCATCCTCATATACCCACGTGAATCTCGACTCATGAGTCCAGGCAACATTTTTCCACATGTCTAGGGTCCAGTGGCGATGTTCCCGCGCCCACGTTAACCTTTGCACCCTGTGATGTGCGGTTAGCAGCCGTACCCTCGTGGGACGATGGCTTCTGTACCCCATAGCGAGGAGATGGTTCTGGATGGTGTGGCTGCTTACACCTTTTTGTGCATCATCGTTAAATTGCCGAGTGATTTCTTACACTGTGGCCCGTCTATCCGATGTTACAATGCGAGCTACCCGACGATGATCCCGCTCATCCACACGCTGTTGTCCATGGCAGTTGGCCCTTTCAGGGATGGTTTTACCGGATTCTATGTACTCACGATGCCCCCGTGACACAGTGGCTCGTAAAAATCCCAGTGCCTGCACGACTTCCGAGATGGAGTGACCCATTCATCGGGCTCCGACAATTTGCCCTCGATCAAATGCCCTTAGATCCTTCGTCTTACCCATACTGCGTCCGACTCTTACTGTTTCCCGTCGCATCCCTCCTTATATTGTCGGATCGCTGCATACGTCATGTTGTTTCCGTTTAGAGGGCCGCCCACAGCTCCATATTTGCATAACGCCAGCTGTTTCTTTTTTTTGTTTTTTTTGTTTTTTTTTGATTGGAGGTTTAACGACCACGGTGAGCAACTCAATGGGCTATAAGCAGTCGCCCGTCCCTAATTTAGGGTCACTGGTTCCAGGGAAGGGAGAGAGTCAGTGCCGTAAGACAAACACAACATCCATGCCTCACCGGGATTCGGACCCGGACCCCTTACGGACGAGTGATCAGAGGCCAGCGCCTTAGACCACTGCGCCACCGGGGCGGCAACCAGCTGTTTCTAATTCAATTGCTCTTCGGTGTACTCATTGGTGCTGATTTCAGCCCATTCTGCTAACCCCGAGTTCATGCGTTCCATCCGGTTCATGGGTTAAACTGAAATCCTAACTTAAAGCTTAGAGATTAGCTTGTTGACTTATTGAATTAACTTTTCCCTGAACCCGTATAATGCTCAGTCGGTTGTATCTGAAAGTCGTAAATGAAACATCGAACTGCCACTTCAATAATACTTCCAGGGATTTAGTGAATACAAGATCAAATTGCAGTGTTCCATTTTATTTAACTCAGGCAGCATGTCGCTATTTAATCATCCACAAGTCGTTAGTACACAACAAGGTGCTTGAAATACAACTTTTTCTTTGATTAAAGGTTTAACGACCACCGTTAGCAACTCAATCGGCTATAAGCAGTCGCCAGTCCCTAATTTAGTGCCACTGGTTCCAGGGCAGGGAGAGAGCCAGTACCTGAAGGAAAACACAACATCCATGCTTCACCGAGATTGAAACCCAGACCCTTCTCGGACGAATAGCGATAAGCCAGTGCTTAGACCAATAGAACCACCGGGCCGACAAATAGAATTTCAACAACATTATACGTGAATGCTCACCCAATAATCTTATTATATTTTGACATACTGATTGTAGTCTTGTAATATAACGTGCTGCACATTGTACTATAAGTTTCAATCTTCGAAAAGGTATATCTCTTAACTCTCTCTGCACATTGTGCTGCCGGAGTTCACGTCGTGGTGGACAAACTTGAAAAAAAGGTTTAAAATTCTAGTACTAAGGTATTTTTTTTATGTTCTATGCTTTATAATCTTATCACTCTATTTCCTTTCGTAATATTGAACGGGAGCCCATAGTGAAAGATAGCGTATAGTTCTTCACAGATTACACACGTGTCGCTCCTCAAACATTGCCAAGCTAACAGTGCCTTTTGGAGCTCTTCTCTCACGAGTATTACTATGTCGCTTGCCCTTTGACCATCTGTCAGGAGTTGCCAACATCAAATTCATCGGACAGAACTCTGTGATGTTAAGTCCAAAAATATTTAACGAGAAGAAACCAATGTTTACATAACAACACAGAAAAGGGTTCAAACAGAGGTATACGTCACATCAGTTTGTAACATATAACCTTTTGCCGGTGGTGGATCGAACCCACGCCTCCACGGCTGTTCTTCCAAATGAACTACGCCGGCAGGCTTATCTGTGCTACATTATCGATTTGGCTCATGCGTCACCTCAGTGGTACGTCATCTACGTCATGTCACGTGGTACGTTAAATCAATCTCGCCCTTGGTGGGGGAACGAAATCGCATGTTTCGGGTCAGCCGACAACCATGCGCCAATGACTATCTCACTGTAGAACAATTCATTATATAGGGAAGCCTGTGTTAATGAACACATTCGAACAAAGTTAACCTCCAAGCAACTGCAAGTTTGGGTTGATACAGACGATTAACATTAGAGATAACCACCGAACTACGAAATCTCTTAACAGCGGTCAACGGATGCCCCAATCAGCCGCGAAAGATATCTAACGAACGGATACCCTGTCCCTTGGATTTTACGTAGTTCCATCGATGCTTTGTCTAGAGGGATAAAATGGGGACAAAGAAAATTTGTTGCTAAAGGCATAATGGGTTGGATTACGACTGGCACAGCGGCCGGCTTGTGAAAAGGAAAAAGTTAAACGTTTAGTTCTACGTATGGCGAGCTGCAGCTTCCACGTATGTTTCAGTCGACCCCGAAAGATGCGGTGGTGGTTGCTGAGGCCTGGAACTTTGCCCGTTGGGAGATGTTTCCTGGTTTGGTTCTTGTGGGCTTTGTCCTGCTTTAGGGCGCAGCCAGCTAAATGTGCAGTTACGCTTTGCTATCTAACAGTTTTCTTTCCTGCAGCATACCCATCGTAGGTTGTTATTTCAAAGAGCTGTTTAAGGTGGACGTCTAGTGGTTTTGTTCCCGATACTTCCAATGGGAAAAAATCGACCCTATTTCCCCAGCGAAGAAATATTTCCCGTATATCGAAATTGGCCCACTGATAAAACAACAACAACAACAAAAAAAAAACATCCTAACTTAGATTCTACAATCGGAGCTTTTTGCAAAACACTTTCCTGAACTATTAGGGGTATGCAAAAGTTTACGCCGTCCCCGCTAGCGGGCGCTGTAGGGGTCAAACCGGCTGGTGACCCGTGCTGTCAGTTCGTACATGAAGCCAAGCATGGCGGTCGATAAAGTTCAATTGCGGCACTGTATGTTTAATTTCGGGAAAAGTGCGAGTGAAGCACACGGTTCCATATGTCAGGCGTATGGCAAAAGGGTTATGGGTGAGCTGTCCTATCGAGAATCGTTTGCCAGATGTTTAAGAAAGGAAGACAAACCTCTTCTAAGCCTAAGCTTGGAAGACAAGCCACGTGCAGGTAGACCGCAGGAACTCGCAGACGAGGAGCTGGAATCGCTTTTGCGAGAGGATGCCACACAATTCATCACACAAATGGCGAAACGTTTGAAAGTGGCTCAATCGACGATGGTACGGCGTCTACAGGCCTTAGAGAAGATCCAGAAGATTGGTAAGTGGGTGCCGCGTACTTTAACGGAGCGTAATATTGGTCAACGATTGAGCAGTATGTCGTTGCTGAAGAGGTTTCAAGGGAAGAATTTCTTGTGGAAGGCTGTCACTGGGGATGAGAAATGGGTTTATTGCGACAACCCGTACGCAAGCGATCCTGGGTCGACCCAGGCCTGCCATCAACATCCACTGCAAACAAGATATCCACGGTGCTGTTGTGTGTGTGGTGGGATATGCATGGAGTGTTGTACTTGGAACTGTCGAAACGGGGCGAAACAATCACTTCGCAACGATATAGCGATCAGTTGATGAAACTGAACGCCGCCATCGAGCAAAAACGCCCATGGACAGGTAAAGGACGCTGCTACGTCACCCTGTTACAAGATAATGCCAGACCACATGTCGTGCCTCCACGAAATCAACCTTTAAACAGTTACACTGGGAGGTTTCACCGCACTCGGCTTACTCCCCTGATATTGCACCCTCAGACTTTCATCTGTTTCGCTGTATGCAACATGCCCTAGCCCAACAGCGGTTTACGACAATTCCAGAGGTGGAAAATTTCGTCACTGCATTCTTCAGCTCAAAGCCCGAGTCCTTCTATCACAGGGGCATTCATTTGTTCCCTGAAAAAATGGCAAAAGGTCATTGCTGCTAACGGCTAATATTTCGTTGAATAAATGTGTACTGCTTTCCCGACTATCCCTGTATCCTTTCTCCTTAAAACCGCGGAAACTTTTGCATAACCCTAATATATTAAAAATCAGTAACTTTATTTCGATGTAGTTAAGGTACTTGTTTACAAGTGGCGCCACTCTTCCTTACTATTACATCGAAGTAAAGCTATTAATTTTTAATATAGTTCAAGAAACGTTTTTGCAAAAAACACCGATTGCAGAATCTAATTAGGAGGTTTTCTTAGCAGTGGGCCAATTTTGATGTATCGGAAATCTTTCTTCGCTGAGATAATAAGGTCGAATTTCTTTTCCATTGGAAGTATAGGGAGCAAAATCACTAGACGTCTACCTTAACATTGCTAAAACAAATTATAGGTTTTTTTCTAGCCGAAAGGCTCGAGCAGACGCTCTTCTGGAAGTGATTCTAAATGCTATCCCTTTTTAGTTTTTCAAGAAAGAGTAAAATTTTTAAGAGTTTTGTTTCAGGAGAATCTAAAGTGGGATGCGCATGTTGAAGTTATTTCGCTGTACTTGAGATCTCGAATAGGAGTTTTATCTAGAATTTTGAGTCTATTACCACTAAAGATAAAATTAACACTTTATTATTATTTCATTTATCCCCATCTGTCTTACTGTTTTTTTTATTGAGGGTTTAACAACCACGGTGAGCAACTCAGTGGACTATAAGCAGTCACGTTGTATTGTCTACTCACTTGGGGTAGCCGATTTAACTCATGCGTCAACCCTGTAGTAAGTCATCTCTCTACGTCATGCTACATACTACATTATAAATTAGAATCTTCCATATCTCGAGACTGGTTTTTCGTCATGAGTAGTATACAAAGTGCATAGGAAAGTCCCTTTAGCCTGGAATAACTTGCGAACGGAGAGAGGTACAATTATGCAAGTGAGATAACGGTATAGTAAAGCGTCTACGCCCGATCGAATGCAACTAATAGCAGCGTCCCTAGTGGCGAAATGCGGAAGTTAGCCAATGCAAATGCAGATTGTAACGTTGTACCGTATCTACGATATAAAAACCAGAAGCAGAATTTACCCTGATCAGAAGTTTAGGTCTACGTACGCTGTGTGAGAATGGGGTGCTTGGATTTCTGGGGTTACGTAAAAAATCAGGTGTGTGCAACAGCGCCTACAAGTGTGCTGGATCTACGTCGTCGTGTTACAGATGCTTGCAATAGTGTGACACCTTCCATGCTGAGAAATGTGCATGCAGAGTTACTTTCGCGAATACAAATGTGTATCGTGGTCAATGGCGAACTCTTCGAACATACTCGACATTAACTTTTTATCACTGTGCACCAGTTTGTCTTTTTTTGTCTGACGTCATCAAACTGTATTGACATAAGCACGCATTTATGCAATACATTGTGTGTATTTGCTCATACCTATGCCTGCTCCCTTCAAACGTTCACACAAAAGGTCGCGCATCGATTTCGGACATTTTAGGGTATTCAGGCGACAATTTATCTTATCCGTGTGAAACAAATGTCGTTTTGTACTAATTGATTGATGTTCTACAACTTTGTCGTTGGAAATTTTGCTCTATCTCTTTTCGTTTTCGATGTGCAATGGCTAACTTCCGCATTTCGCCACTAGGGGCACCGCTATTGGTTGCATTCGATCGGGCGTAGTCGCTTTACTATACCTTTATCTCACTTGCATAAATATACCTCTCTCCGTTCGCAAGCTATTCCAGGCTAACGGGACTTTCCTATGCACCCTGTAGTATTACACTTAATTCGGACTTTTTTGCTTTCATTCCTTTGAATATTTTTTTGTACTCTTTAGTATCTGATTTTCGTATTTACTTCCTGCTAAGAAAACTGCAACTCCTGATAGCATTTCTTGAGTAGCTGAAATTCTCAGGTTATTTCCAATTGTTTTAAATTTTAGAAAGAAGAAAGATGACATCGTATTCTCAGGTGTAATGAGCAGGTCTTTTAAATTCTTTTCGACACGAAAAAAATTTGTCAAAACAGGTTTTCAAACAATGCTGAAACAAACACCAGCGAGAAACAGGATGCATATAACAACGCTCCCTAGGAGAAAATTGCACATCAATTAAAATACCCAATGCAAGCAGTCTTTTTCATAGACAGAAAATGTTTTTCTTGAAGGAAAATGCCCGAAGCTGAAGGAATTTTTCAAATCGAATAATTAGGGCAAGAGATATTATTGAGGAAACTTTACATAACCTTACGCGCTGTGGCGAAAATGTTGTGCTATATTTGAAGAACCTAGGGACCAAATACTCTTCGTAGTGGATGGTATTCTATCAAGAAACGACTTTTTCATGGGTTTTAAGAAACGGAGATACTCTTTCACACACACATATAAAGAAACCGGACAAAACAAATACTCACTTGCAACAATATATACACTGCCTGACAAAGAAAATGCCACAACACGAAGACGTGACCGCAACGCCATGCAAATTGCAGGGTGGATGCACACGTACAAGTTAGGCAAATGATTGCATTTGCAGGCCAATCGCACGAACGGCGCGCGGAATATAAGCGGACAACAAGCCCGTCAGGCCATCAGTCGAGACGTCGTCACGGCCGCGAGAAGTGAATGATTCTGCTGCAACCGTGTCTGAAGAACTAACAAGAGGTGTCAATGCCGTTAAGGTGCCATCGTATGCGATTTCGTCAAACGGATGAGTTCACGAGAGCTGTCGTCGTAGGCCTTCGTACCGCCAGATGGTCGTTGTGTCGTATTGCGGAAAAACCGCAACGTGATGCCCCAACCGTCGGTCGCATTTGGAGACAGTGGTCCCAGGAAGGATCTGTGCAACGTCGTAGGGGGACCGGAGCACGGAGACGTCAGTCCGAGCGCACCGATCGTCGCATCTGACGTCATGCCGTACCGGACCCACAGGCCACAACGGGCAACATTTTGCGGAGTGTACAGGGAGGCTTGGATGCTCCGATATTGACGCGGACAGTGTCGCGCCGATTGGCTGCATCTGGTTTGCTGTTTAGCCGTCCGTTGCAAAGGCTACCCTTAACAGTGAGCCATCATCGTCACCGCTTGGCGTGGTGTCGCTCCACAGCTGCGTGGGGTGCCGAATGGAACAGTGTGGTGTTCAGCGACGACTCGCGGTTCTGTCTCAACACGGATGATCACTGTCTGAGAGTCTGGAGGCGACGCGGCCATTGTGGAGCGCCACACGACCCTGCAACGTGGAATCATGGTGTGGGGTTCTATCAGCGCCAACAGCCGCTCCCCGTTGGTACGCATTAAGGGCACATCGACGGCACGCCGCTATGTTGACGAGGTGCTGCGGTCTGTGGCACAACCGTATCTGCAGGACATCATAAATGCCGTTTTTCAACAGGATAGTGCCTGGCCGCATACCCCTTGGATCAGTCTGAATGCTTTACACGGTGTGCGGACGCTTCCGTAGCCAGCACGAGCCCCCGACCTCTCGCCCATCGAGCATCTGTGGGACACGATTGGAAGTCGCTTGAGTACCCTCCCATCCCCGCAATATGTAGATGAGCTGTAGAATCGGATCAAAACCACATGGTCCACGATACCCCCAGAGCTCTATTCGGACTCTCATTGCCTCGATGCCACGTAGGATTTAACTCTGTATCGTCCAAAATGGGAGCCACACTCTTTATTGATCATCCTGTGTATTTGGCCACTGGGGCGTAGTCTGTATGTGACAATTAAATCATCTGTCCCGGACCTATTTGACTATCTGTGTGTGCAGTTTGGTCTGTTTTCGAGCATTCCTTCATGGTGTGGCATTTTCTCTGTCAGGCAGTGTATAATTGTTTAATATGATATATTTGTGAGGTTATAACTAGAATTTTATTTAAATATTTATAGGTTATATAATAATAAAATATGTGTTATTTCTTTCAACAGGCAAAATTTTAAGCTGAAAGTTTTGAAAAATTAAAATTAATGAGTCGAAAGACAGATGTAAGTGACTGGCAAAATGGTGGCATAGCTTTTGGCCGGTCAAAAAGACACAGCATCAAGGAAGTTGCTGAATTTGCAGGATCTAACAAAAGAAAGTTCTACGTGTTTATGAAGATTGGTATGAGTCAATATCAACTGAAAATAAAAGGGAAAAACGGTGAACAAAACACATCTTCTGGCAAGTCGTAACCGGCGCAGAATGTCTCTCCTGGTCAACGAAAACGGATTTCTATCAAGGCACAAACTCCTTCAATCTGTTAATATTGGACCTCACACTTCTATATCTGAGCGAACATTGCGTAAGGAACTTCATTGAATGGATATCTGGAGTAGAGTTGCAAACTGAAACCAATGTTAACTTCAGCTTACAAAAAGCTCGATCAGCTTGGGCCAAAGCTCCCAGGACATGGACTATTGATCAGTGGAAGGCTCTTATGTGGTCTGATGAATCCAAATTTTGCCTATACTCAATTGAAGGAAGGCAAATGGTCAACAAGAGGTCTAAAGGAACATTTAATCCTGAGTGTGTTCAAAGAGTTCTTGCCAAAGGAGGTGGTTCTGATTGCTGTGGAGTTGTTTTAATGGTTGTGTAAGCGTGCTGATTCGTCGTATTCTTCCCCTAGTAGAGGTGAAGAATACAATGAATTAGCACGCTTACAGAGAAAGTTTAGACAATCATGTGTTTCCTTTTGCACATTTGTAGGATATTCATCAAGTAACTTATCCGATTTGCCAGGATGACAACTGTAGGATTCATAGAGCTAAAACCATTATGGATTGGTGTGAAGAGGGTGATACAACTTTGGTACACATGGGCTGGCCAGCTAAACCGAAAGGTTTAGATCCCATCTAGAATTTATAGGACCACCTTGACAGAAGTGTAAAACCCAAACTTCAGCATCCCAAGAATCTCAATGAATTGCAAGACAAACTCTTCTTAGGATGGTCAAAATTGACTCAAGTTATTTAAATCATCTTGTTGAATCTCTTCCAGCAAGAATTATCACTAAATATTCGTGCAGACAAGGATACCAAGGATGATGTAATAAATCTAACTGGCTTAAAAACACACACTTAATTCGGGCATATTTTGTTATGCCTGTATATATACAAGTTTTAAATGATGGAGGTTTAAAAGCATTCTATATATTGTAGTGTAAAATCTAGTCCTAAGTTTCTAACTAGCTAAACACTACATGTGCTAAATGTCAAGTTCCCCAATAATGAAATAGGTGTTCACTCAAAATAACGTCTAAGTTTGGTACTTACAAATCTTTTATTTGTATCCAACTTCAATATAGCATGGTGGTATATTCCAACGTCGTTAGTCCACAACTGGTAATCAGTCAGTAGTATAACACTCACAACTTCACTACGTAGTTATGCAGACGGCAATAAAAATATAACTTCGTTTACGTTATTACCTTTCGTACAATCAATAAGCTCAGCAAAGATTTAACATCTCCATGCGTCTCAAAATGTATATATCCTTTCTCTTTCTTAACAACATGCATACGTCACTTACGTAGTGACCTTAGGGGTGTTGCCAAACCTCCACTCATGTGAGAGAGAAGATATCACGTTAAGTTGGGGAAGTGCAAAAGAGAACAAACTCAAATTTACATAGGAAAAGGAACTAAAAATGAAAGTTAAAATGGAATATACGTCACAATATACAAGTTCAAATGATGAAGGTTTAAAAAGCATTAGATCTTTCAGGTCCACTATGGATCCATCCTCAGATGAATGAATAATCATTCATCTGAGGATGGGTGCATAGTGGACCTGAAAGATCTCATGCTTTTTAAACCTTCATCATTTCAACTTGTGTATATAAAATGATTTTAAACCTTCATCATTTAAACTTGCATATATAGAATGCTTTTAAACTTGTTTATATACAGGTATAATTAAAATATGCCCGAAGTAAGTGTGTGTTTTTAAGCCATTTGGATTTATTACATCGTGCTGTGGGTGTTGGCTTCACTATTATCTTGGTAAGAATTAATGCTGTTATTTCTGCACGTCGTGATGTAACTAAGAATTAAAAGTACATTTCAGGAGGTGACAAATTTTTTGTCCGGTGTCTGTATATGTGTTGTAGTTGCTCATGATGATAGCTAAACCCCGAAATAAGCAAATATCAATACAGGGTATTTCACGAAGAGCATTTTTTAGTTTTCAAATTTAAATTTTATTTTCGTATTTTTCGGAAGTTATCCATTCCTGGGGTTGCCACTATCATAGCTGAGTTGTACTCTGTTTGCTGCGTATTTTGCATTTTTCACTCTACTGCTACGACCAACCGTTACTTTCCTATTCTTTTCGGACACTCTTCGTGAAACTCACTGTGTATGCTGATGTTCAGTGTCCGCAGTAATGTGAAAAATGAAACAGTATAAAATATGCGCAAAATACTCTTTACAACAAAAGATGTATTCAAAAAATTCGTTTTCGATCGCATCGATGGAAAACGAATTTTTTAAATACGACATCTATAACCAGATACAGCGAGAATGTTTTTATATACAGGGTGAGCCTAAAGTCACTGTGCACCTGGCAAGACAATACACGTACAACTAATACAAGCGTACCTGTTACAATAAATGCTGTAAACGGCCCCATCTTGTGCGTAGACACGCATCCATGCGTCTGAAATCATATTTCGTGTATATATATATATTTTTTTTAATTGGAGGTTTAACGACCACCGTGAGCAACTCAATGAGCTATAAGCAGTCGCCCGTCCCTAATTTAGGGTCACTGGTTCCAGGAAAAGGAGAGAGCCAATGCCGTAAGACAAACACAACATCCATGCCTCACCGGGATTCGAACCCGGCCTCCTTTCGGACGAATGATCAGAGGCCATCGCTTAGACCACTGCGCCACCGGTGCGGCATTTCGTGTATCTGATGCGGATGATGGGAAGACCAGATGCGACTGTTTCGACTATTCACATATCGCGATAAGTGAAACAGCGTCTCATCGGAACAAAACGTGACGTCCAGAATATCCTTTCCGTTGTCATTAATGAAGTGCTTGAACCATCTGCAATATTCGACACGCTTATCGTAGTCTCTGTGTTTCAGTTCATGCACTGTTCCGATTTTGCACGGGTAGAGCTGCAATCGCGTCTTCAGTGCCCTACGAGCGCTACTGTACAACACACCTGCTTGTTGTGCTAATTTTCGGACCGATTTCTTTGTACCTTTAGTAATGCGAACGGAAATATCTTCCACTATTTCCTCTGTTAACACTCGTGGCCTACCTCTTCTCGGATCATCTCTCTCACTGATCCGGTTTTACGAAACTTTTCAATTAACCGTCTTACTGCATTGCGATGGGGTGCTTCAATATCGGGAAATTGTTCTCTGTACTTACGTTTCACTTCGTCCATATATTCACCTCCACTACGGAACACATGCTCATTCAGAAACACTGGACCCTCAAGCGACAACACCATGTTCAACCGGCCACCGTGACGCCTCACTACTGACTGATTCAATCACGGCCAGACTTCTGAAATACCAGCTGCGTCGTTCAAGGTCAGATGGCAGGATGCGCGTAACTCCGCCCCAAACACACAAACATTCTTCATTCACAATACTGCACGTACAGTGGTGTGTAAATTAATTGGGACAAGGTTAGATTTCGACATTTATTGCATACCTTCCATACATGAATGGTTTACAAGCTTTTTAGTATTTTATGTGGCCACCTTTGACTGCAATATCTTGTTTAATACGTTTTGGCATCGAACGTATTAGTTTCTGTCAAAAAAATTCAGTTCCGGGACATGATACCACACATGAATAATGCTCGAAATGAGGTCTTTCACTGTTGAACAATTAGTCTTTTTGATCCTAGACTTCACAATGGCCCACATATTCTCATTGGGACTGAGATCAGGTGCATTTCCAGGCCACTCTAGAATTGAAGCTGTCAGGAGTTTCTTTTCTTTCATTACCGTCCCCCTGGGGAATATCTGTAACCGATTCCAATTGGGCTTAGGGCTGCGCTCCATCACACTATTTGCATTACTAAGGAAGGACAAAGAAAAGCCGCCTAAGGAACAAAAATGGGGCGTATATCGTATCCCCCTCCTGGACGCCAATGGACAATGCACCTCCAGTTACATCGGATCCACGACCAGGAATTTAAGATGGAGACTGCGGGAACATATATATATAATGTGCAAAATGCGCAGCAAAACACTGCCCTAGCCTGAAACATCTGTAACGGAACATATAGTCCTGATTGGGATAACGCGAAAATCATCATAACTCCAAGAAATAAGGCCACGCTGTTAATGACTGAAAGTTTGCAAAAATAATTCAACACCGTGGAACATGCTGTAATGACTATGTCCCCTGCGATATACCCCCATCTGGAGGGATGCAATACTATGGCAGCAGCCCTCTTTACGGGACCATGCCACAGTGACCCCGCCTCCTTCCCCGTGATCCTTTGCGCTGCCTCCCTATGTATGTATATATGTGCTGTACTAACCAAAAGATCTGACTTGCATCTGAAGATCGGCTACAGTAGCCCGAAAGTGCTAATGCTTTTAAAGTGTATATATTATATTTTAATTAAAGTCTTGTGTATTGGGACTAACGTTGTTTGAACGCTCAGAGACGGTTTTTAATCATTTTATCATTTTATCATGGAGCAAGGTCATGCTGAAAAATGCCATCCGCACCATTAAAGCATTTCTCCATCTCTTGAACAACCGTCCGTTGTATTATTTGACAATATTAATCGGAATTCATTATTCTCTCAATAGGATGAAGGCTTCCAGGTCCTTAGAAGGTGAAACACCCCCAAAACATCTTTTTAACTGGGTGTTTCACCTCCTGTTTCAAATGTGCTTCCCGGACAGGTTCACCTTCACTCCGTCGTACAACAGATTTTCTCTGTCCTTAGACAGAAAATGGACCGCATCACTAAACATCATCCCTTTCCAATCATCAGAAGTCTAGTGATTATAAATTTTAGCCCATCGCAAACGTTTCTTCTTCATTGAAGCTGTCAGGAGCTGCTTTTTTTATAGGTCTCCTCGCGGGTCATTCAGCTTTTAATTGTCTGCGGCGCACTGTGGATGAGTGTATCTTTACACCTCCGGCTGCTAACCCTCTCTGCAAGTCCTGACTTGTCATTGATGGACATATTACACGTTTCCTTATTATGAATTTATTACTTCGTGGTGATGTCTTACGGATTCGTCCACAGATTCCTTTTCGTTTTGGTGACATCGATCCACTATCTGTGTAGTCTTTCAATAGTCTTCAAACACTGGATTTACTGACGCCTGTGGCCGCAGAAATCTCACGAATAGTTATCGAAGTATTTCCCTTAAGCTCTAAAACTTTAGCGTGTTTTCCTTGGCGAAATATCCATTACTGCACTTTACACCGCCAACTCACTCGTGTATGCTATTATCAAACGCCGGCTCAAAACTGAACGTAATCTGCCATTAGGCAGATGAACCTAGCAAAAACCTGATTCTGGACGGTTACGGTTGGATTCCTTTTTATCTAGACGGTTACGGTCGGATTTCATTATTGACGGAAGTGGGCGTATTTGGGTACGCCCACTTCCGTCAATAATAAGCAACGTTCAGATAAACTCTTTTTTCACTTTGTCCCAATTAATTTGCACACCACTGTACGTGCGCAGTAACTACACTTTATAGATTTCTTATTATTTCTTATCACAGTAAATCCGGTGCACAGGGACTTTTGGCTCACCCTGTGTACGGCCTTTTGTGAAAAAGCCATGCGGTACCTAAAGACGATAATCACTGCAATCTTTACGTAAGGTTGCGAACGTAATGGAATACAAAAATATATATTTTTTAATAAATCGGCGAACGAAAATGAAAAGTGGTAAACAAGTCAAACTAAAGAAAAAGCAAACAAAGAGGAAACCAGTTGTAGGGAAATAAAAGTAGTCGAGCAGGTGTCTGCTAAAAAGATATACAGAAAAGCGTAGGAGTAAACACCAAATTCCGATTGAAATTGCAACTCAGCAAGGGGGATTAGGTTGCGACATCGCATGCTCTTACACTGGATCGTTTTCCTGCGTTGAGTAGCTGATTTAAAGCCGGGCGTTACTCAGACCTAAGGAACCTTTAATCTGATCAATAAATTTGAGGAGATAAGCCGGCACAGCGGAACTAAGATGCTGTGGAAATTCTGTCTGCGAAGTTTGCCGGAATTCCTCCAGTAATAGCACACGTCGCGGAAGTCATCCACCGTGAGAAAATTTTCTTGATTTGATACGTCCTCCAGGGTGTTCTTATCGAATTTGGAGAAGTATTGTCGTCCCGAAATAGCTTTTGTTATAGAAGAATGAGACCAAATTCCTCTTTCATTTAAAACGAAAAGCATTTATTTTCTCGATTCTCGCTGAAATAAGCTGAACAACGATTACATAAGAGGACACTGACAAACTAGAGCATGCTGGGCGCCGAGTATTGTGAAGGCATTTGATTCTGCTGTCGCTAAAACAATAAATTCACTGACGATATACTTTATTGTTATACAGTGTAACTTGGATAATTCGAAGCTGAAGGGACCACAAAAATAATTCTAATTATCGACAAATTCAAATTAGGCAAGTTTGAATATGAGCACATTCAAGTTCTGTAAAAAACAACATATTTATTCATAATATAAGAGCTCCAGGAGAAGATGGAATGACCGTGGACATTATACAAGAAGCAAGTGGAGAAATTGAAACTACACTCACCCGAGTTTTCAACAGATGTCTTAATGAAGGGAAGATTACTGAGGATTAGAACAATGCTACAATGATCTTGCTCCTTAAAAAAGGTGACATTGAGGATCTCGGGAACTACAGGCCCATCAGCTTCCTTTCAGTATTTTATAAAATCTTCACTAAGGTTCTTTCACGTCGCTTGAAGGTAACACTAGACATGGCCCAACCAAGAGGACAATCTGGATTCAGGAGTGGCTACAGCACTATAGATCATATCCATGTACTGAGAGAACTAATTGAAAGAACAAGAGAATATGAACTGCCATTATGCATGGCTTTTATTGTCTATGAAAAGGCTTTCGATTCCGTGAAACCATCAGCAGTAACAATGGCTTTGAAATCCTGCAGTATTGAAGATGCATACATTAGCATTATTAATAACATCTATGAAAATGCAAGTGCAAAGGTTCGGACATTTGAGGATACAGCATAAATAAGAATTGGAAAGGGAGTGAGACATGGTGACACCATATCTCCCAAGCTCTTTAACGCCACATTGCAAAATGTATTTCAATCATTGAACTGGGAAAACAGAGGGATAAAGATTAATGGGTATTACTTAACCCACCTTCGTTTTGCTGGTGACGTAGTCATCTTTGCAACTACCCCTTCAGAGCTGCAGGGTATGATCCAGGAACTTGCTGACAAGAGTAAAGAAGTGGGATTAAAAATGAACTTTCAGAAGACAAAATTGATGTACAATGCTTTTACAAAAAACGAAGATTTAGCGATTGATGGAGAAAAGCTTGAGACAACCGATTCCTACATTTATCTTGGGAAGCAGATATCGAGTGAGGGTCAAATATATGAAGAAATTAATCGTCGTATAAAACTTGGATGGAGAGCTTTTGGAAGAAACAGTACAATTTTTAAGAGCAGTATGCCAGTATGTTTCAAAAGAAAAGTGTTTAATCAATGCATCCTGCCAGTGTTTACGTATGTAGCCGAGACATGGACCTTAACTAAAAAAGGCATACAAAGACTGCAGACAACTCAAAGAGGCATGGACAGCTGCATGATTGGTGTAACGAGGAAAGATAAGAAGAGGAACGTATGAATAAGGAAAATGACAGGAGTGGACGATATCATGACCAGAGTGAAATCACTGAAATGGCAATGGGCTGGACATGTTGCCAGAAGAACGGACCACCGATGGACAACCGAAATTTTAGACTGGATTCCGAGGGACAGGAAAAGACCCAGAAGAAGGACCCATGGGAGATGGCAGGATGAAATTCGAAAGTATGCTGGAGTGGCATTCAGGAGACAGGCCCAAGACAGACAATTGTGGAAGAAATTTGGGGAGACCTTCATCTAGCAGTGGATTGATAATGGTTGATGATGATGATGAATGTACAAAAAAAGTACAGTACGGTAAATTTAAAAAAAAATTGTAAAATAAAACTTGAAATTTTGGCCTCCTTCTTAGATATTATGTTATGGGTAAGTGTAAATTCCTCAAGTTTATCGAGTGAATGAATTTGAGAGTCACTTACATTTTGCTGTCCCTCAACAAACTTCCTTAACTGTTGGAGGAGAACCAAGGTCTCTACTGAATTTGGAAGGGGCTCTTCAGGAAATTCTGACCATTCCAGTTCTTCACCTGAAGATACACAGCGGGTGTTCTTATTCATAACATCAACCAAGATCTCATCATGTGTGAGCTCACCACAAACAGCTAAATTGTCACATACGCTCACAAAAGCCTCATACGGTATATCACGGCCTACCTCTTCCCAGTACTCCCCAGTGAGAATGATCTCCTCGCCACTAATACTTTGATGTAGTTGAGACTCATCATCAGGGTGCTGGGAGCCTGCTTTTCCGAAGCCGTTGGCCATGGTTTCAGGTTTAACTTGTTGCTTCATCGAGAACTCGGAACTTCATCCAGAACAGTACGTACCCATTTAAAAAGCTAATTGTTGAAAATACGAGAATACGAAAATGTGGTTTCTTCGAATTAAACAAAAAAAAGTTCGATTTAAGGGTTTTTTTAACATTGTTTACACATAAAATTCAAGGGACCAAATCAAAAATTTGAATTAACCGATAATTCGAATTAAAAACGTTCGAATTAGACAAGTTACACTGTCTAACCATTGAAATCGTTTTAATGATTATTAACAAAGTATTTTGTGTGGATCATTGAGTCGATAATCTTTAATGTTTAACCGTAACCGGTAATGACTTACTGTATTTCCCGGGGTCAAGGACGCATCCTAATTTTTAAACGCAAAATTTTGAGGAAAAATTTTTAAGTGGTTTGCCGGTGAATTGTCAAGCGAAAACACAGGGTGTTTTTTATGTAAGGGCACATTTTGATTTAACGGCGTTTTTCTTTGAAGCGTGTGGCATCAGCTGCGAGTCGTTGAGTTAGGAAGCTGACAGTTCATTATGGCAAGTTTGACACTGCGACAACGTGTTTTAGTGATTAAAACATTTCATGAAAATGGATCTTCTATTGTGGAGACCCAAAGAAAATTACGAAATGCTTTTGGTGTGCATCATGTGTCTTCAGCGAAGCAAATACTGCGTTTATTCAAAAATTTCAAAGCGCTTTATACAGTGCAAGATGAGAAAAAGCCTGGCAGGAAGTGTACAGCACGTACCCAACAAAACATGGATCCCGTAAGATAAAGTATTGGTGACAATACTGGAATCACCGTTAGACTTCGTGCACAAAAGGTAGGCGTTTCTCCGACCACGGTATGGAAAATCTTGACGAAACATTTGGATTTTCATCCGTACAAAATACAGTTACCACAACAGCTGCAAGAAAATGACCACGAACGCCGTCGTGTATGGAGTGCAAAGGTGCTACATTTCCATAATGACGATCCTGCATTTGTTCAAAATTTAATCATGAGCGACGAAGCTCATTTCGACATCAGTGGGTACGTTAACAAACAGAACAGCCTTCATTGGGGATCAGAAAATCCAAGGGTAACTCGTGAACGACCTCTTCATCCCCACAGAGCAACTGTTTGGTATGTAATATGGAGTGGAGGCATTATTGGACCATATTTTTTCCGAGGATACTATTGAAATTTCGTTTATTGTAAATTCTGAACGATATTGTGCGATGTTGTAAACTTTCATTCTGCCTTAAATTGATCGACAAGGTTTACAGCACATGTGGTTTCAACAAGATGGCGCCACATGTCTAACGGCTCGTACAACGATGCGATTTCTAAAGGACGCATTTACTACAGGCCGAATGCTGTCAAAATCTGGTGACGTCGATTGGCCCCCTCGTTCCCCTGATTTGACCGCGCAAGATTTTTCCTTTTTATTACTTTTTTTTTATTGGAGGTTTAACGACCACCGTGAGCAACTCAATGGGCTATAAGCAGTCGCCCGCCCCTAATTTAGTGCCATTGATTCCAGGGAAGGGAGGGAGCCAGTGCCGTGAGACAAACACAACATCCATGCCTCACTGGGATTCGAACCCGGACCCCTTTCGGACGAATGATCAGAAGCCATCGCTTAGATCACTGAGCCACCGGGGCAGAAATTTTTTCCTTTGGGGCTCCTTAAAGGAACGAGTCTGCGCTAACAAGCCGACAACGATTCAACTGCTTAAGCAAAACTTTCGCGAAGAAACTGAACAAATTACCCGCGAAAAGTGCGCAAACGTTATGGAAAATCTGGTCGAAAGAGACCGTATTTGCCACGCAACTAGAGGCGGTCATTTGGCCGATAACATATTCCATGCATAATCTCATTACATAAGTAAAACATTTGTAAAATCATATTGCATTAAACGTTATTTATTTACGAGTTACTGCTAAACAAAATGGTGCCCTTACATAAAAAACAATTTGTGCCACTAATTGTGCAACTACGACTGTGGTAAAAGCTTTTTGAACAAGCAAGATAAGAATGTTTACAAGTTTTGGCAAAAACCTATTAGGGCGTCTCTTTTGATCTAGAACTCCACATGTGTTTGTCGGTCTCGTAGTATAGACCACGTGGTTTATCGTAAATGCACCGCAACAAAAGTGACGCGAATAAAAAAAATTATGCTTCCCATGGCGTTTCAGGACGGCAGTCTTATTATGAATGAGGTTTACCGGTAAACATTTTAACATAGGTAACATTCTTCCGGGATTAGTACAAGCCTACGAAAAACTTTACCTTCGGTCTCCAGGACGAACGGTAAATTTTCGAGACTTATTTCAAGAAAAACAAATAGCGTCCGCGAAGCCGGGAAATACGGTAATCAGCGCAGCCCGAATGCTGGCTCTGCAGAAATAATTCGAACTATCTCAAAATTAAAAAAGTGAAGGCGTTGCGAGAGAAATCATGCCAGGATCAGACGGGTCTTCACCCCGACAGTATGGATCAGGGGACCGGCCGGCTTTCACCGCCACCGCGGGACTGCCACTTCCGGCCCCCTTACCATTGCCCGTACGTGCGACGTGCTAATGCACGGGGATTCTGGGAGATTCATTCGCCACCGCTAAACCTTTATTTGTGTTTAGGTTAAAGTTCATACAATCATATTAACACATTAAGGCTCTCATGTTTACGGGAAATGAATCCTTTATTTCCGTGAGACCTTTTATAAAGATGAACTGAGATAAAAAAAAAGATGATAATTACACTGAGATGGTGAGTATAATACAAACCTGTAGCACTGGGCGGGTGCTACGGTGATGACTCTGAGCAGGAGTAATCTTCCGCTTCCTGTCTTCTTTCTTCTGAATCTTCCATGAACTCTTCTTGCCTCGCGACGAATTCTTTGGTCATCTCGATGAGTCCCTGTATCGCTCTACGGAAACCGAGCAGATTCGAGATGTCTTTCGTCTTTTCCATTTCAGGAGCGAGGATTTTTCTTTCGTCGCGACAAATTCTTTGGTCATCTTGATGAGTCCCTGTCTTGCTCTAGGGAAGCCTAGCAGGATCGAGATGTCCATCGTCTTTTTCAGCTCTGGAACGAAGACGTTCCTTATCGCTGAAAGATAATTGCAAGTTAGAATAATATGGGCCACATTTGCGGAATGGGCACCGCATTTGCAAGCCCTTTCCTTAATTGCGAACCTTCTGAAATAGTCCGGCGATACGCCATGGCCGGTTAGTACTTGGTTAAAGAAACCATCTGATTCTACTCTTCTGGTTAAAACTCCGGAAAAGATACGGTTCGTCCTGCTCCACGTGTTCCCCTCGTCCCACCATTTCCGTCACTCGTTTATCGTGGTATGCTTCATCTGAGTCCGCACATTTTGTAGTGGCGTCTTCAGGTGATGATCATGTCCCTTTTTCCAGCGGCCTCTTTTGACAGCTGGCCTGCCCTTTCATTTACACTGGTTCCGACATGACTCCGGACCCAGTGAAAAGATATTTTCACGTTGCCTTCTGTCTCCACCAGAGATTTTGTGTTCCTCACCAAGGGTATTCTGCATCTGGATTTTCCAAGCGTCTTAAAGGACTCCTGGCTATCAGAGTACAGCTTAATTTCATCTGTGTGTTGTTGAGCAAAGCCCACAGCAACAGCTCTCTGATCGCCAACAGCTCTGCTTCGTAGACAGAGGAGTTGAGGATTCTCCTTGGGATCGCCTCGTTGGCATCCAAGAGCAATGTTAAACCGTAAATGAAAAAAGATATATTTCGTATTCTTATCGATATATTGTGATGTAATACCGTTTCAGAATACGCACAGTGATTCGTACCAAACGCAGCTCAGATATTTGGTAAACAATGGTCTTGATTGACACCAAATTATTTTTTAATTGGCAGGAATTTCATGTGAAGTCGTTTAGTACGTGTGAGTCATTCGTCCCATTCAATCTAGGTGGCAGGCTGCGGCAGCCTTCATTTCCTGTGAGCTTCTCATCGTTGCAACATGTTCTGCTTGCTATAGGAACGTGCGTTTCTTGAGTAAAATTAACGGCACACACAGGAGGAGATTCATAATTCGGTGTGAAAATCAGGAAAGGTCTCTGCGGATGAACCCTGTAAATATCTATATCACCAGCTACGGTAGCAGACGTGCATCCCTGGTTATAGTAACTTCCCAAAAGAATCGCAAGGGGTATTGAGTTGTATCTGTCCGGGCGAAAAATTGTCCCGTCTAGTACGCAAATGATTTGATGTACGAAACATCTGAAAATGGGAAGTATTGTGTGTTACTGTTTTTGTGTACAAAGTACGTATGCACATCTTTTACGAATGGTATGAAACTAAGACTGTAATGGTACAGATAGCAATTATACTTTGAAAAGAGGGTACACTGCGGAACTTAAGAAACATTTCGTACGGTGCTTTTTTCCCACTGTGCACTTTGTTAAGAGTTTCAACATTCATACTCGAATCAGTGTCATGTTGAATTGAATATACTTATAATGGTAAATAAATGTCTATGTTTTAATGATAAATTACATACAAAAACTACTGTGGGCGATAATGCCTTACTTCATTCATGTGGTCGACATTAGGGCGACGTATGTTACCTTCCTCATTATTACGGCGACAGACGTTGCATTCCCCTTACGGCGACAGACGTTGTAGTCCAATCATGTCGACGGATTTTACGGTCCTCATTATTACAGTGAGAGACGTTGCAGTCCCATTAAGGCGACGGATGTTACCTTCCTCATTATTTTGGTGACAGACGTTGTAGTCCCATTACGGCGATGGTTGTTGTGTTTCTCATTATTGCGGCGACAGACGTTGCAGTCCCATTATGGCGACTGATGTTACTTTCCTTATTATTACGGTGACAGACGTTGCAGTCCCATTATGGCGACGGATGTTACTATCCTGATTATTACCATGACAGACGTTGCAGTCCCATTATAGCGACGATGTTGCCTTCCTTATTATTACGGGGACAGACGTTGCAATCCCATTACAGCAGCGGATGTTACCTTACCCATTATTACGGCGACAGACGATGCAGTTTCATTGCGGCGACGGTTGTTACTTTCCCCATTATTACGGCGACGGATCTCACCGTCCTCATTATTACGGTGACTGACATTGCAGTCCCGTTACGGTGACCGATGTTGCCTTCCTTCAATCACTATCCCACGTTCGGCGGACAGTTGTTGCCTCCCAATGCATTTCCACAGCGAATCAACGTATAGTCTGACCAGCCGTACAAACCCTATGAATGTGTCCGTGTGATGGTAGGATTCCTGATGACGTCACACAGACATTTTCACTTCTTACACGAGCTTCTGCCGCCGAGATCACTCCAACGCAATGGTCCACACGTTCAGGTGAGGACAACCAAACTTAGCTCCACCAGGCCGTTTCTTCATTTTGTCTCCCTCACATTTGAGGTGTTCGATTCGCAACCGCAATCATTTACATAGCCCAAATGTTGACACGTACCAATAATGTTTGCCTAGCGCTCCGAGAAATTCTTCCTCGTCTGGCATTTACTACGTCAAGCAGTGTATTTTTTTGTGATTGTTTTTCTTAAGATTTTTAGTTAGCATCAGTCATTTTTTTTATTGGAGGGTTTTTTAATGACAAACAGGCAGACATAGACAGGAGACAGATGTTTCACATCAACAAGTACATACCAAACATGGTTTTTACAGTATGCTAAATGAACAATGTACACAGAGAGCCAGCCAGTGTTGATCAAATAACACACTGAGAGCCAGTGCCGAAAGACAAACAAAAACATCCATGACTCACCGGAATTCGAACCCGGACCCAACTAGGGCGAATGGTCATAATCCAGCGCCTTAGACCACTGCGTCACCGGGTCGGCATGTTTACTTTATCAGCAAACAGCTTCAAATAGATTCTTCCGTTTTTTAATACTCATAAACGTAGCTTTGTCTGGCGTACACAGATTTGCAATATTTCTACAGCTTTTTGTAAAATGGACTTAAGTAAATTCAACACTTGTAAAATAATACAAATCAAGTACACCTTGCAGAAAATGTATGCTATGCATCTTTTGCATGCCAAGATCTTTGTAGGTGTGAAATAAAACGAGTGGTTTGAGAGTATACATTTATTTAGGTACAAGACATTAGCGTCACTGACGACTGCACCGAGCCACAGTGCGGTACATACTAAGTGGAATTAAATCATAACTACAAACTAAGGTTTATTAATTCCTGACATTGAGCAGGAGGTGGATTAATGAATGCTATTGTCGTAAAACCAATGACAGAAGATATTAGGAGAATTCAAATTCGTGCAGAAATAGTCCAAAGTAATCGAGGTAGTTGCCTTCAATGCACAATCTTAATAACAAGAGTCACTCACAATACAAATTTAAATTCGTTGGCTGAATTTAAAGATTTTATTGCATTCGACTGTTTTTTTTTCAAAACAATATATTTAGTTTTATTATTACATATTATTCACATTTAGACGAACGTACGAAATGACCCTGACACTGATGGAATGCGATGTAGCTACGAAAGTCCATCTGCTCATGCGCAAGCTAATATCTGAACTCAAGATAACGGAATCACAAGTGTGCTGGTGAGGGGGATTGGTAATTTTTGGTCTACGGTATCTATAGGTTACAACCCCATCGTGTTATACAGCACTTTAAATCTCTAGCGGAATCAGAAGTATGCTGGTGAGGGGGATTGGTAACTGTTGCCCGTCCTTAATTTAGGGTTACTGGTTCCAGGGGACGGAGAAAGCCAACGCCGTAAAACAAACACAACATCCATGCCTTTTTTTTTTTTTTTTTGATTGGAGGTTTAACGACCACCGTGAGCAACTCGATGAACTATAAGCAGTCGCCCGCCTCGAATTTAGCTAATTTAGGGCCACTGACTCCAGTGAAGGAGAGAGCCAGCGCCGTAAGACAAACACAACATCCATGCCTCTTTTATGTTTTTATTTTTTTTTCATTGGAGGTTTAACGACCACTGTGAGCGACTCAATGGGCTATAAGGAGTTGCCCACCCATAATTTAGGGCCACTGGTTCCAGGGACGGGAGAGAGAGAGAGACAGTGCCGTAAGACAAACACAACATCCATGCCTCTTTTCTTTTCTTTCTTTTTTTTTTTTTGATTGGAGGTTTAACGACCACCGTGAGCAACTCAGTGGGCTATAAGTAATTACCCGTACCTAATTTAGGGCTACTGGTTCCAGGAAAGGGGGAGAGCCAGCGCCGTAAGGCAAACACAACATCCATGCCTCACTGGGATTCGAACCCGGACCCATCTCGACGAATGATTAGAAGCCGCTGCTTAGACTCCTGCGTCACCGGGACGGCTAGAAAATTATCCGTTGGGAGGATCGAGCGTAAGCCAAATTTCGCAACGACGCACCGTTTGCGAGATATTTGAGAAAGTCAACTTAGGTGGCTGACCGACTACTTCCGTTGCCCATGTTCGTTACATCGAAATTTTTTGCTTCTGGTTTACTTTACTACTGTGAGAAAGATCCATAGCATCAAAAATCTGCCCTACTGATTAATTCAAAAGACTAGGTGAGAAAAGCATGTGTGCAAAAACTGGAAATCTGTCTGTTTCTGGAGTACTCCCTTTGAAGTTGGTTTGTTACAGATAGCATTTGTTGGACAAATGCGCATCATGAGAATTTACAAAGGTTCATTATGTATGAAGTACATACAAAGAATCTTAATGAACGCTAACGGAGGATTACCTAAAATCACACGGAATCTATTAGGGAGCTAGGAATAGAGTAAAGATACATCCTGAAAGATATTTGTTCTTACTGTCAGGACATTCGGCTGTGTACCTCATCAAATTTAAAGGTTGGAAAATGTTTGCATACGCCATTGCGCGAAAAGACACTTTAAGCTCTAACTGTTAGAACTCCCAGTACCATCGTAAAGGCAATTAGGATTCAAATTCCATCTATCAGAATTGTTTTGGTTGACACTGATTCCCAGTCACACGCTGCGGGCGGATAATTAATACTGTTCCGCTGTTATGTCCCTCCTAGGACGCGTATACCGTCCTAGGAGCGACATAACAGAAGCGTGGGATGGAAATAAGTTGTGAAACAACTAACTGCTTTTCCAAGTGTATATATTAATCAAACACCCAGGAGATGGTAATAAATTTCCAATTGTAAGCATAATTCTTAACCGAATTCTAATAAAACCCTCACTGCGGTAGATTTGAAAGCTTTCTCTAGTGTCTGGGAATAGAAGGGTGATTTTAATTACAGGTGAATAATTATTGAAATCTCAGTATGATACTATTTTAAGAGACACAAGGCACAATCTACAGTTCTAAAAATAACCACATCGTGTTATATTCGTTCTTTTTTTGATTGAAGTTTAACTCCCACTGTGAGCAACTCAAGGGGCTATAAGCAGTTGCCAGTCTCCCTAATTTAGGGTCACTGGCTCCTGGAAAGGGAGAGATCCAGTGCTGTAAGACAAACACAACATCCGTGCCTCACCTGATTCGAAACCGGACTCAGCTAGGACACGTGATCAGAAGTCATCCCTTATATACCACTGTGCCACCGGGTCGTCTCAGACGTCTTTGCCGCGTGTTATCAACATCAGTAGCCTCTATTCTGAATGGACGATTTTTGTCGTTTAGTTGAGTTTTTCTTTTGTTTTGTTTATTGTAGGTTTAACGACCACCGTGAGGAACTCGTTGTACTATAAGCAGTCGCCCGTCTCTAATTTAGGGTCACTAGTTCCAGGGAAGGGAGAGAGCCAGTGCCATAAGACAAACACAACGTCCATGTCTCACCGGTATTCGAACCCGGACCTTTCTCGGATGAATGGTCATAAGCCATCGCTTAAACCACTGCACCACCGGGGCGGCGTTGAGTTTTGTAATTTTCCTTTGAATGGCGCTGGATTGTATGCATTGAGGTTTTAGATTTATAACAAGGTAGTAATGCAAAGAAAAGAGGATTACCTGAAATCACGGAGGACTGCACTCTTGCGAAATATTTTTTTATCTTTATACACTTAACGACCATTTAATTAGGATTACGTACTCAATGTGTTTGATAGCTTTTGTTCTCCAGATAATGCACCATCTCCTTTGATTCGATTAAGTTTTAGTAACGTTCCTGTTAAATCTTGACCTATTCATCTCGAATAGCATGTTTCAGTTTACGCGAAATAGATGTTGTCTGATGTTCGGCTTGGTTTCTTTCCACGAATGGTCCATCGGATGGAGATCTGGAGACTGAGCTGGTTCATGAAGCAGGAAAAGGTCTACATCATATTCTTGAAATCACTCATAGACCCTTTGGCAAGGTGCATTGTCGTTCTGGGAATGCCATTAACCACTGGAGTCGAGAGTGACCATAATTTGATTAACCTGATTAGGAACGATGTTTACTATGGTGAGTTAAATATTCGTCCCGTTGCGTTCTACACATAATGCTGGGCCTCGGTTCCCATGCGAAACGTTCGCCCGCGCCATTTGAGTACCGCGATAACGTGGAGCACACGAGTCTGACTGCGTGAATTTGACACGGAGCCCCGTTGCGTTATCAGGTAAGCAGAGGACATAAGTCAATAAACGTGGTGTTCGTGTGCTCCAACGCCATTATATAAACAAAATTAAACGTGGTAGCAGCAGCCAGCGACACTTGTGCAGTTGAAGGGTACGAAACAGTGGACAGAAGAACTACACGGAAATGGTTCCGGCGTTTTAATGCTGGGGATACCCGATTCGAAGACAAGCCGAGGTCAGGATGTCCAACGACCACAAACACTGACATCCTGGTCGAAACTGTGACAGCAAACCCCGGTACCAATACACGATAATTGGCAGTTGAGGTGAAGCTTCTCAATCGACCATCATCCGTCACTTGCACCAGTTTGACTTCTCTTCCAGGCACCGTCGAATGGGCAGCCATTAACTGAAGCCCTAGCAGGGGAAATAGCGTGTCCCTCTCTGACACAAGTGATGGAAAGTGGATATTCCTATTTTGTCCTACCATTGGGAACCAGTGGCTGAAGCGTCTCCACGAAGCACAGCCAGTGGTGCAAAGAGGGCGGTTCGAAAGGAAAGCAGTCCTGTGCATTTGGTGTATTTGCGAAGTTTCTGTGCCCTGGGAACTCATGGAAAACGGTCAAGCTGTGGACGAGACCTTCCGTACCAAGCAACTGTATCGCATGCATGGTGCTCTGCGCCAACGTTATCCAGCGCTTATCAATGAGAACTGGGCGTTTCTGCAAGTGGATAATGCCCCAATTTATACCTGCAGAGAAGTCCGCCTGAAACTACAGAAATTGAAAGGTATTGAGATCCTACCCATCTTCCATACAGTCCGACCACTTGTTTCGCTCTATGGCCCATTTCCTGCAAGGTCGGCACTTCGCTTTAGTGGTGGATGTCGAATCTGGCATCCGAGAGTTTCTGTTCTTGAAATCGGACGAGTGGTATTGTCGTGGACTTGTGTGTCCGTTGGCAAAGGACTATAGAAATGAAAGGGCTGCACATTGAAGTGAGCGTGTGGGGTTTTTCTTGGATTTTTAAGCGTTTTAGCTGCAAACGGGTCGAACAAGTCCCTATGGTAGATACGTCTGGACATTCAGGCGTGGGTCCTCACGAGTAAAGATCTCTAAGGTGTCCATACAAACATGGCGCACACCATCACACTGCCATCGTCAACCTAAACAGTCTTGGCGATCCATGCTTTTCCCTCTAAATTCCCACTCTCCCACCGACATATGGAAATTGGAAATGCAATACGACAGACCACATGTCCATTTTCCGATCATTTTCAGTGCGTTTCCGCTGTTCTCTAACCCTTTGGAGACGTTTCGCCTTGTTGACTGTACGTAGGTCGTTTCAATAACGAGACTGACGTCATAGCGCCAAAACAAACCCACGCAAAGAAATACAGCTGCCTGTATTGAAACACATGCAATGTTAGTCACGTGACGTCGCGTCGTCAATTTATCGGCGATTTTCGCCACTATATCCCTTCTGTTGGCCCATAACATACGGGATAGCCTTCGCTCACGTCTAACATCGATGAGCAATGGCCGTCCAACACGTTGCCGGCAGTTCGTGGGTTTTCCTCCTCAGACCACTTTTTGGAGGTACTATGCTAACCAGGGCCGACCGTGAGCATCCCATAAGCCTTACCATCTCAGAAATACTAACTCCCTTGTCAAACTCGCTTAGGCCGCCTCGGTGGCGCAGTGGTCTAAGGCGTTGGCCTCTGATCGTTCGTCCGTAAGGGGTCCGGGTTCGAATCCCGGTCAGGCATGGATGTTGTGTTTGTCTTACGGCACCGGTTCTCTCCCTTCCCTGGAACCAGTGACCCTAAATTAGGGACGGGCGACTGCTTATAGCCCATTGAGTTGCTCACGGTGGTCGTTAAACCTCCAATCTAAAAAAAAAAAAAAAAAAAAAAAAAAAAAAACTCGCTTAGATCCGTTGCCTTTCTCATCTGAAGAACAAGAATAACACTGATTACTAGAGCTCAGTATCAGCTGTTACTTATACATATTCGTGATCTTCACACGCTCACCGATTTTACCTGCAGTTGCTTTGATTTGCATAAAGACGCGCTGGTCACAAAGTTTTGTCTCTTCGGTGTATTTTCCAGGAATAATTATCCCAAATTTCATTGCACATAACTTGTATCAGTCTAATCTAGGTCGAACTGCTTCTGTGATGAAAGCCCGATACAACCCTACAGCATATCAATAAAAAGTTATCCACAAACAGTAAGTGTTTCCTTCATTTTGATAAGCCCTCGCATGCTTAAAAAGAAGGCTTTGGATAATTTTGATCAGGTATTTTCTGAGTCAATAATAATGAAAACTTATTTCCGTGTGAATGCCATTTAACTGTACATATTCTTTCCCTTTATTTCAAATTCAAATGATTCACACTCATTTGCAGAACAATTGTATTAATTCTTTAGCCAACGATCTCCCTGGATTTACATCGCTTGAAAATAAATGTAAATAAAAATTTAAACATTCTTCGTTCCCGAATGAATTTTTAAAAGCATAATATTGAAGCCAATATCTCTTAAATAATCCTTAAAAGAAACCTGCGCTGGTCAAAGTGCGTTGCGACTTATGTATTAAATTACTATAAATTACAGAACAGTTCCGCTCTTACGAAGTGTTTGCATCAAAACCTGTTTCAGTAGGTATAAGTTCTAATATGTATATCTAGCAAATTTTTATACATAATCCTAGAAATGGGAAAAATAGCATGAGACATTGAAGTGAACTTAAGTGTTATTAATGTGATTTAATATAGTTGAGTGCTCCATCGTCTACGACGTAGAATAATCTTACTCTTGTCATAATAATCTTATTTATTTGGTGAGACATACACACACACACACACACACACACACACACAACATCGGAGCGATGATTAATTAGCTGAAGAGCTCTGTATTTTCGAGTATCTTGAAAGAAAAATGTAGAATTCCGCACCGGAAATTCCTTCTAACATAAGGATTAGTAACACTTTGGGTGGGAGGCACATTTTGGTATTTAATCCACTCCACAAAAGCACATTTATATATTTATTGCAAGTAAATAATTTAGGCGTATTTCTTCTTCTGGAAACTCACTGAGTCTTTAGGAAATATCAGCTTCTTTGAAATAAATACTTAGGAAATCATTTTCTGGAAATACAGATTTACGTCGCAATACATCTTCATCATATCACTAAGATGTTCTCTAAAACCCAGAGGTTAACACCTCAAAGGAAGACAAACCACCAGATAAATGTTTAACTGATGGAATAACAGTTTACTTACTGTTGGTGTATTAAAGGTCTCTATTTACAGCGATTTTGGCACACAGCTCGAGTTTCACTGGCAGATCTATCACACGGCACACACAAGACAGTTTGCACTTCATACTCACAATCTTTTTCTCATGCAGACAGTCCTGAATCAGGTCCTTACAAGATTTCCTGGGGCCTGCTCTACCTTTCTTTCCTGCCATTTGGGCTGAAAAGATTTTCTTAGTAAGCATCTCATCACTCATTCTTTCAACATGGCCAAACTACCTAAGAATATTGGTCTCCACCTTACTAACAACATTTTGCCTAACATTACACAACTGCAACCCATCTTTATTTCACGCATGATCAGAACGATTCTTGCAACAACCCCCCCCCCCCCGTACACAACGTATCCCTCCAGGAAACAAAGGACGACTATTTCTCTTCTGCAGTACCCATGTTTCACTGCCGTACATCAGGGTGGGAACAACTACACTTTCATACACGGTCATTAGGGACTTCCTTGAAAATCCAACATTTCTGTGAAATTCTTCCAAAGCCGGTACGACTTTCAATGAAGATTTCACTCGCCTACAAATTTCACTATCTAATTTGTTCTCCCTGTCAAGCATGCCTCTTAAATATACAAATTCGTTCGCCTAATCAATCACTGTGCCATTGAAACTTATCTTACATTCAATGTTAACGGTTACTCGCTCAAATCCCATAACTTTGGTTTTTTCCTCATTTATACTCAGTTTGAATTTCATACAATCTTCGTACATCAAATGAGTACAACATATTCTGCAACTCACTTTCGCTCTCTGCCAGCAGGTATGTGTAATCGGCATACAGCAATCTACAAACACGGATATTACCAAGACATAAAGACATAAACTACATAGTATTGCCCATTTTGGCATCACACCTGCACGCATCCATAAATAGAACGGCCGTTCCATAAAAAGTGAGAGTAAAATCACACAAAATGAAGAAATATAGGTACAGCAAATTATATGTTATTCTCTCTCAACGAATTTTCCCTCGGATGATATGCAACGGTCACATCGTTCAGTCCACTTTTCAAATCATGCGGAGAAGGCACTTTGTGGAAGCTGTTTTAGCGACCCATGTACAGCTTGAATAACGTCAACATGTGTCTTGAATGTTGCGCTACGGAACTTCTGCTTCATTGTTGCAAACAACCAGAAATTGGACGGGGCAAAGGTCGCGACTGTAAGTAGGCTGTGGCATGATTTCAATACTGCATTTCGTAAGAAACTGTTGAACACCCAACCGTAGGTTGAAGAAGCGTATATGCTCCAGTTTGTCCGTCCGTGCGTCCGTCTGTCCGTCTGTCTGTCCGTCCGTCTGCCTGTCGGCACGATAACTTGCGTAAAAATAAGTCGATTTCGATGAAATTTTAGTATGTGGTAGAGGATCACCTGGGGACGAAGCCTATTAAATATGGACGAAATGGGGTCAAAGGTCACGACATAGGAGCGGGATCCATTCCATTGCCCTTATGCGTCATAACTTGCGTAAATATGGTTCGATGTCGATGAAATTTTTATATGTGGTTCGGAGACCAGTTGGGAAGAAACCTTATTCAAAATGAGTAAAGTGGAGTTAAAGGTCAGGACATAGGAGCGGGATGCATTCCATTGTTCTTATGCGTCTTAACTGGCGTAAATATGGTTCGATATCGATGAAATTTCAGTATGACGTAGGGGACCAACTGGGGACGAACCCTATTGAAAATGGACGAAATGGGGTCAAAGGTCAGTACATAGGATCGGGATCCATTCCATCGCCTTTATCCCATACTATTAAAAGAGCACTTCTTGTATGTATGTAAATTTTATTTTGAAAACGGCTCCTAGGATTTTGATGAAAGTCGTTAACCTACCGTTTTCTGGTACTAGAAATCGATTTAGCTTGATCTTGACTTCAGGAAAATTCGTTTAGGGGGTTAAATAACCACCCCGAATTATAACGTTTTTAGTGTCATGGCGTCGTTCCATTAATGTTACCCATGCTTAGAAATCTTATGACGTCACAATCTCGCGTTTCAGAATGTTGGCGCGCGGTCACGCCATCTGTATCATTACGTCACGCGTTGTGTGTGGATCCTATTAACGTTTTATGACGTCACACTCTTGCGAGCAGATGGTCGCAATTCCCATGTGCCTCATTACGTCACGCGTTGTGTGCGTATGTCCGTCCGCACGATAACTCGCGTAAAATGCGTTCGATTTCGATGAAACTTTAGTATGTGGTAGAGGAACACCTGGGAAGGAACCCTATTGAAAGTGAACGAAATGGAGTCAAAGTTCAGGACATAGGAGCGGGATTCATTCCACTGTTTGATGCGTCATAACTAACGTAAAAAACGTTCGATTTCAGTGAAAGCTTAGTATGTGGTAGGGGACTACCTCGGAACAAACCCTATGGAAAATGGGCGAAATGGGGTCAAAGGTCAGGACATAGGAGCGGAATCACTTCCATCGTCATTATCATTATGCATCCTAACTTACGTAAAAATGCTTCGATTGCGAAAAAACTTTATCATGTTATTTCGGAGGTATACTGAACCAGTTCTGTTGAATATCATCGAAATGGGATCAAAGGTCAGGGCACAGAACCGAGATTTATTCCACAGCCATTATGCTCATAATATGAGTAATGATTTCTGGTATGTTGGAAAGCGTATTATAATCAATGCATTGCATGATTTTACTAACTTGTTTGAAATTATATTGCCATCTAAAAATCTTTGACTCACCCAAATATTTATTTTTGTAAGTTTTTTCATTAAATCAGCTGTTTCTGGAGCAGTTTTACCCAAACGACAGCAAAAGTTTGTCGCACAACGCATTTCACTTCCTAACTTTGAATCATTTCCCTCACTTCCATAGTTGTATGGCGAAATGCAGGCGTTTCTGAAACAACTGCGCAATAACAAAACCGGAATCGTCTGCCACGGCTAATAACTGTTGCCATAGATACTTCCTTGATTCAGTTTGTCGTCTGAGTGGTTGTTTTTCCCCTTCGCACTGTTGCCAACTCAAACAAATTACTCTCAGTTTTTATGGAACGGCCTTTGTATCAAAATTAAACAGCCATGGTGACATTACACAACCTTGTCTTACCCTTGCACCAATAGAAAATCATTTCAATAAAACACCATTCACTTGTATAGATGCTCTACATGGCTTTCACACTGCTAAGTAGATTCCCAGTAAGACCATATTTATTCAGTACCTTCCACATAAGTATCCTGTTTACTCTGTCATAAGCTTTCCCTAAATCTATAAAGGCAGCAAAAGCCTTCTTAGCAACAGATAGGTACTTTTCAACCATCGTGCTTAAAGAAAAAAATTGGGTTAGTGCAGCCCTTACCAGGCATATAACCGCATTGTACATCCCACATTTTCTCTGATGTAAGACCTCGTCGCACCTTATGAATAATGACCTTTCCAAACACTTTTCCTGGCACACAAGTAAACTGATACGACGATAGTTCTTCCATTATGTCTAGGAATATTTAGACAGTAGTAAAGCTACAGGCAAGGGGATAATGGAGGTTGTTTAGTCTACCTTTGTTTTGATGAGGGCATCACAATTTTTACGGGTAACACTTCGGAGCTGCAGAGTATAATCCAAGCCGAAAAGAGTAAAGAAGTGATTTTAGAGATGAACTTACAGAAAGCAAAATTGATGTACAATACTTTCTGAAGATTTAGATCTTGATTGTGCAAATTTGGAAGTATCTGGTGTCATCATCTACCTTGGACGACAATTATCAAGAGAAGGCCACATCAAAGAAGGAATTCATAGGAGTGAAAAACTTGGCTGGAGAGCGTTTGGAATAAACAGTACAATTTGCAAAAGCAATGTACTCTTTCTTTCAAACGCTCTTCCAGGTTGAAAGAAACAGTACATTGCTGTTTCTTTCAACCATTACGAGGCGAGATCAAAAAGTATCCAGACTGATTGCGTAAGTACGGATTCGCACTACCCAGCAGGAAGCGGTTTGCAAACTACTACGCATGCGTAGCATGTCGGTAAAAAAATTGATCAACGAATTTCCATCACATTTTGTCAAAAACTTGGCAAAACTTGCAAAGACACATGCAGCAGTTGGTCAGAATAATGTGAACACTTACGAAAATAAGGTTTTACGTACCTAATAGGTTGTGGGACCACCTCTGGTATTCAAAACCGCCTGAATCCTCCTTGGAATGCACGCACACAACTACTGGGTGGTGGTTTGTGGGGTGTTACACCATTCTTCATGCATAAATTGCTCCAGGTCTTTGAGAGATGCAGGAGGAGGATAGCGGGATCTTACTCTGTTTTCCAACAAAAACCACAGTGGCTCGATGGTGTTTAAGTCTGGTGACTGGGCAGGCCAAGAAGGGTGTGAAAGTTCGTCCTCATATTCCTCAAACCATGATTGGACATTCCGAGCTCTGTGAATTGGGACGTTATTATCTTGATAGATGGCATCCCCTGCAGCAAATGATGCCTGAGCCATTGGATGGACTTGGTCGGCCAAAATGGTTTCATACGCCCTGCCAGTCATCCGTCCTTTCAAGATGATCAGGGAACGTGCTGAAAACCACGATATAACCGCCCAGAGCATGACCTAAACACCACCATGCTGCACTATTGGAAGCATACAGTCTGGTTTGTACGCTTCTGACGGTGTTTTCCACACGTAAACACGTCCTGCGGTAGGGAACAGTGTGAATGTAGATTCATCCGACCAACTTACACGCTTCAAATGCAGCGGCAGTCCACGTTGTATTCTCCTGGGAATACAGCCGTCGCCGTTGTGCATTCACCCGGGTCACCAGAGGTTTTCCAATAACAGCTCTACCATGAGTATCTTGTTTATGCAATTTTCCGCGCACTGGTTCCGTTGAAACTGGAGTCTGGAGATGCAGATTGAGCTCCACAATAATTTTCGTCGCCGTGGTCTTCTTATTACGGGTAACAATTTTATTTAATGCTCTCCTGTTTCTATCAGTCAGGGTAGTTTTACGGCCGTTCTTGTGTTTCGCAGACGAGGTTTTGCCACAAACACTGTACTCTGTCATGACGCTAGACGCAGTAACTCTGTATACCCCCACGACCCCTGGTGACAGTTGTCACGGAGGTACCAACTAGCAGGCCACCAACAACTAGCTCTATTTCGAAGTCCGTTAAGTCGCTTATTTCGTCGTCACGCTGAAAGAAATTTTGCAACAAGACACTTTAAATGCACTTTAACGGGACCTTGAGGTTCTAAACAAAGCTATTGCAACCAAAAAAGTGGTGGACATTTTTTCGTTTTGCGATGTACGCAACTGCATTTAAAGTCACGTCTCTGAGTGTAGTGTTCATATTATTCTGTCCAACCCGTGCACTTAAATTTATATAAAGTCTATGGAGAGGATTGTATTAGTCGTGCACAAGTTTTTTTTTTGTAGTGGTACAAAGTTTTTAAAGATTATAATGAATAAAGTTATCCGCTGGACGTGTAGTGCAGGGACGTTTACGTTAAGTCACGTTAGGGTTATTGGAAGGTTACTTGACGTAGCTAAAGTGTACCTAATCTTCAAAGTGCTAGAGTTTGTTTAGGCAAGACTCGCACGTGCAATAAATTCATTGAATATGAAACTTCTTTTTACTCAGCGTTCCTCATTATCTTGACTATCAGTACTATAACTTCGGTTTTAGTACATTAGTACCTTGAAGGCTCCTTATTAGAGCGGTAAACACAATATACCCTGGACTTAATGGAGACACTTAACGAAAGAGACTTAACGGCCAGACAGAGGTCTGACAATAATATGAACTGAGAAAACGTATTCTATAACGAAGTAAATGTCTCCGTCATTTCTGTCCACGCCAGGATTCGAACCCGGATCCCCTCATTCCGGAACAAGTCACTCTACCAATTGAGCTACGCGGACGTTTTATTCTGATTCCTATCTGCCTTTATGTCGTGTGCGTCCTTCTGGCAGGTACGTCACATCTCCTGGTACGTTACAACTCACTTTAAACCTTTTATTGGAGAACTCCTGGTATTATCAAACACACTCTCAACAAATCACACTACTACTGAATATCCGAACTTTCGTAGAATCGCATAACAATAATTAAGAAGAACCTATCACATAAAACGAAGCTCTTGGTATAGTTGAGCGCGCCTATATATACTGCATACCACCACGTCATGACTTACACTCGTTGCCACATATCATTCAGCGGGAGAAATAACATCTCTTTAAGTGAGAAGATAATTTGCATAGGAAAATAAAATAACAAGAGATAGTAAAATCAAAAGGAAACTGAATCTAGAGTATACGTTACAAGATGGTCGTGAAAGTGCTGAGAGTGATGTCGAACTTGTGGGTAGAGCTGTGCGGGAAAATCTCCTAATCACTATTCCTGAGTTATCTCAAAATTTCAACACTAGTTTTGGCTCATTTCAATTGATTCTTACGGACGATTTGGCTATCATCACCTCAGTTTTTATTTTCTCCTATTTTTTTTTGTCTAAATCACACCACGTCACCACACAATTAAACATTGTAATAATTTTAGTAGTGGTAGAAGTTATTTGGTTAATTATCTTGGTTGCTAAGAGTATATGGGTTTCCACGAAAGAGGCAAATAACATCACGATTTTAAAGAAACCATAAGACCTGACTAAATTGTGTGAAAATAGCATCGAAAACAAGATTGAAGGCAGTCGTCTGTAAAACATAAAAATTGGGCAAATGGCGAACAAAATAAGAGATTTGGACATGCAAATTTCGATGCATCATAAAACGCGGTTTCTCATAAAAAGAAAAAAGAACGCAAGCGTTTATCGAACCGAACACCTCGGCCATAAACTGTCAAACACATCGTTTTGTGAAAACATAAAGCACTTTTTCTTCTATCTGTTGTAGTAATCATGGCAGTCGGTGAAATATCATGGGAAATTTTCTTTCCTGTAATTGCATTGCTTTACTTTTTACTTTTTATGCCGACAGGAAGTACTGTTATCACGATGGCAGCCAATGACAAATCGTGTGAAATCTTTCTTTCTATAGCTCCATTATTTTATGATTTGCAGTTTCCGTCAGTGAAGGAGACGATAATGTAAAAATCCATTTTCCTATAGTAATGCAATTTTTGAAGGAAATGTTCTTGTCGCCTTACTTAAATAAGAAGACATAGTGCATCACAATTCCTCTTGAATGCTGAGAAAAACATCCTTAAGAACTTCACTTCAGACATATTTCGTTACAAAGGAAAAAATCGGCAGTTTCGAGATAAAGCAATAGTGTCGGATATAGATTGCAATAACTTATTTCGATAGCTGTATAAATAATTAATTCGTTTCGAAGAATTCAGTTATCAGTGGCGTAGAGTCACCTAAAATTTATCCGGGGGCCAGATATTTTTAAAATTGTTCTCAACCTTCTTCCGTACTGTGAAATATAATTTCAGTGGATTGTGAGGTTTCCAAACGCAACCTGCCAAAAACATACTTCATTACATGGAATGAAGTAGAAATTTTATTTTGTAACGTACCAAGAGATGTGACGTACCTGCCAGAAGGACGCACACAACATAAAGGCAGATAGGAATCAGAATAAAACGTCCGCGTAGCTCAATTGGTAGAGTGACTTATTCCGGAATGAGGGGATCCGGGTTCGAATCCTGGCGCAGATAAAAATGACGGAGAAATTTACTTCGTTATAATTTATGTACACTGCTGGCCACTCAAAATGCAACACCAAGAAGGACACGAGATAGCAAAGCCAGATTTACTGGACACACAACAACATATACAAAGATGAAACGATTGAGCTTACAGGCCCGTGAGACTTGCGGAATACGCACACATCAATAGTTCCTGTGGCTCCCATGGCTGGCAATAACGGCCGCTACACGCCGCGGCGTCGAACGAAAGAGGCTTTGGATGTGGGCTTGGGGTATGTCGGTCCAGGCTGCTTTCACACGTTGCCACAGTTCATCACGGGTGGTGCTTGCTGGGCCACGGCAGCAGTGAGACCTGGTGGGCCGTGAAGAATTGTTGCACGATGCGTGCCACGTGCGGGCGCGCATTGTCCTGTTGAAACGTGGCCGCTGGCAGGTCCTGGAGGTAAGGGAGAATTACAGGCTCCAAAACGTCGGAGATGTAGCGGTGGCTGTTGAGTGTACCGGCGATGCGTACCAGAGGGGTGCGGGTGTCATATCCAATTGCGCCCCAAACGATAACGCCAGGCGACGGACCGGTATGGCGATGCATAATGCCGGCGTAATACAGTCTCTCGCCGCGGTGCCGCCACACGCGGATCTGACCATCGTGGTGTTGCAGGCAGACGCGGGATTCGTCGGATAAGACAATGTCGTGCCATTCCGTAGTCCAGGTGCGGCGTTCAACGGCCCACTGCCACCGCACTCGCCGGTAGTGTAACGTCAATGGTAATCGGAGCAATGGGCACCGTGCGACAAGTCCCCGCTCCTGCAGACGACGTCGAACGCTACGTGCTGACACAGGTTGTTGCGCAACACAACCTAATTTCTGCGCTAACGTTCGTGATGTGGCGGTGCGAGCCGTCAATGCCCGCCGCACAACATGACGGTCCTCTCGTTCGGTGGTGTGCCCCGGGTGCGGCAATCGCTCGCGTCGGTCCGTCCGTCCCTCCTGCACCCACCGAATCTATAGTCACATCACTGTAGCTGGATTTCGTCCCCCACGGGCGCCGATGTCTCGGTACGATAAACCGCTGTCGCGATAAGCCACTATTCGTCCTCTGTCGAACTCCGAAACGTGCTGTAATGACTGCCGTATTCTGCGACGAGGCATCAGCAGGCTTCCCACGCACAGATCCGGTAGCGCAACACACTTCCACTATTTACACCCCGCCTTCTGTGCACCCTTCTTATAGTGCTTCTCGGTGGCGTGCCGGGCGAACATGATTTGCATATGCCCTACAATGCTAATCTTTTGCATGTCCTCTCGTGGGCGACGCATGCTGTGAATTTCAGGCCAATCAGTTCCTTCCTTCTTGGTGTTGCATTTTGGGTGGCCAGCAGTGTATATGCAGTGTTGTACAACATGAAATAAAAGTTTAGGTTTCTGCCTTACTTCACTTATACGAGGGTTGTGCCGAAAGTAAAGCATAAGTGGGTGTACATTTTTTTCAACTGACAGAGGTCGTTCAAATTGCGCATGTTGGTAGAGTAAATTTTCCTCTATAGTAATCCTTCTTCTTCATTGCAGATTTGAAGGAAAGAAATGTGGACGTCTGTTCTGAACTGCTGGAAACGTTTGAAGCCAACGAAGACACGTTTCTTTCCGATCTCGTGACAGGGGATGAAACGTGGGCATATCTTCACGATCCGAAAACAAAGAATCAATGCATGGAATGGCGTCACACCTCTTCACCGAGGCCTAAGAAGTTCAAGAGCCAGGGATCAGCATAGAAAGTCATGGTGGCTGTTTTCCTGGGATGATTGAGGTGTCATTCTCCTTGATTTTCTGGAACGTGGCCGTACGGTGACCAGCGAGCGGCACATTGAGACACTTAGAAAAGCCATAAGGAAGAAGGGGCCGAAAAAGAATCTAAAAATGATCCACATTCACCATGACAATGCGAGACCAGACACATATTTTGTAACAAATCAGGTGATCATTAAATTAGGCTGGTCCGTGGTTCCTCATCCACCGTATAGCCCAGATCTGGCGCACTCGGACTTCCACCTGTTCGGTCGAATGAAGGACAATCTCCGGGGACAACGATTTGATGACACAGACGAGGCGAAAGTGGCTGTAAAGATTTTTCCAAGTGTTTTCAAAGTGTATTCGAGAGTTAGGTTCAACGATGGCGCAAATGCATCGCTTGTGATGAAGACTATGTTGAGTAGTACCTTGTATAGAGAAAGAGTTGTTACCCTACCAACAAGTGCAATTTGAACAACCTCTGTCAGTTAATAAAAAAGTTACGTCAAGTTTTGCCTTACTTTCGGTATAACCCTCGTAAAAGAACTCAGCTCTGTTTTTTAACTTCCCAAAAGCTTTCGTTTAAAAATTGGCGATTTCTGAAATGAACTTTACCTCAACAGATAAACCGTTCTTGCCCCATTGTATCACTAAGCAAGTTTTTGCACGCTTCAAAGTAGAGTTCAAGACTGATTCTTATGGTTTTGCACCAAAGTCTCGATTTTTAGCACGTCTTTTGTAAAAAAAGATCGTGCTTATGTCATCGGTTTGTCCGTTCGTCCGTCCATCCGTCCATCCGTCTGTACCCACGATATCTCTGCAACTATTATTCCCATTTCAAAAATTATTTTTTCGTTGGGAAGCCTGAAATATGCGAATGACGATCCTTCATTTCGTTTTTTTTTTTAAGACGTACAATTTCGCCGCTAGAGGGCGTAAACGCAGATGATGTCGAATTCAAAAATACGTTTTATTCCACATATTTGCTTCTAAACATGCAATTGAAAAAGCCTTTTATCTTTCGATTCCATTTATGTCGAAGAGTATTTTAGATATAGTTACTTTTTCAAATTACGCATAGATTTTCCGGTAGGGGTAGTAAAATTAAATTACATTTTTCCAGACAATTCTTCTTCTACAACTCCGATTTGAAAATTTTTTTTCTTCAGCGGATAAAACTCCCGATTGAAAATCTTTGGTAAAGAATACTTTGGCCACCATGGGGCGGGGGTGCGTAAGCGTTACTTTTAGTTTCTAATGTATTTGCCATAAAATCTGAGCTTCTAAAATATCGATTGAAAAAAATCTTTCGTGGACTGATGCCACTTACATCGATAAACCTTTTCGGAATATTTTCTTCTTAAAATATTCCACAGTTTCTCCGCCAGGGGGCGTGGATGTATATCTTATTTTCGTCAATATCTCTACTTCAAGGAGTCCGATTTTAAAAATTCCTTCTTTGTTGGATAGTGTTTCCGATGCGAAATTTTTTTCCTACAAATTCAAAATTTTCAAGTAAATCATAGACTTTTCGCTAGGGGGCACAAAGGTAAATTGCGTTTTCTGCGTTATTTCTGCTTCTAAAACTCCGATTTGAAAATTTCTTCCTGTATCGCATACAAGACCTGATGGAAAATATTTTTCACATGATTTCTAATGTTTGGTAAAGAATGGTTTGGCTACCAGGGGCATAAGTGTTAATTTCTGCTTCTGATGTATTTGTAGCAAAATCTAGGCTCCTGAAAACTCGACTAAATTTTTTTTTCTTGAACCGCTACCGCTCATATGGAAAAACCTTTTTGAGAATACTTTCTTCCTAAAATAAAGCATGGTTTTCCCACCAGGAGAAGTAAAGTCACATCTTATTTTTGTCGATATCTCTGTTTCTAAGAGTCCGATTTGAAAAATTCTTTCTGTGTTGGAGAGCATTTCCGGTGCGAAATGTTTTTCATATAAATTCATGTTTTTCTTAACGCACGAGTCTGCAACTAGAGGGCGTAAGCTCACGATTCCGTTTACAGCAATATCTGAGGGATTAAAAACCCAACTGAAAAATGTTTTACTTCCGTCAGATACAATTGTTTTCCATACCGGTTTTATTGACTTTGAATAGCTTTGATAAATTTAATTTGCGTCAGAACGGATTCAAAAGGCGTGCATATTACACCCGAAAATTCGGTGTCATCTTTCTTGTTTTTTCTTCATTCCTTAATAAACTAAAAGAGTGTTCCAATAAAAAGTCCCTTTGTCCATTTTACTTACGCGAGCGAACCTAACAACTTAACTCCACAAACGAAAATCAGCTGCTCATTGTGGGACGACGGGAAAGCAAACTTGCTGCTGTTAAACGGAAAGGCCCGAAAAAATGTTTTACGCATGCGCAGTTTAGCGCGTATGTACGCATTCATTACTGTTCTCCGAAGCTTCGAAAAGACGATGAGTTGGCTAGAGTCGCATCTTCCACGCGCGCGGTATTCAACGCGCTCTAATAAACGGATATGGAAGGCTGTAACGTTTTACCCAGTTACTCGACTATTGTAGTGGTTCAAATTTGCATTCAGATAATCCGGGGACTTGCTACAAATACCGATTTTCTTTCGGAATTTTTCATATTAACAGAAGAAATAATTTTCTTCACATTTTAATGTGTGTCTTTGTCCCGGATGCCCATATAGACTCTACGCCACTGTCGATTACAGAGGTTTATCACAATAATGGAAACACTTACTGTTTGTGGAAAACTTCTTATTAATAAGCTGTAGGCCTATCTCGGACTTTCAGAACAGATTCAATTCGATTTGGAATAGACTAATACAAGTCATGTATGTACATACGATAATGGAATTTGGGACCATTCTCCCTGTAAGATATGTCCCAACTGTGCCAGTGATGATGAAGAAGGAAAGTGTTATCAGATATTTCGCTCCAGATATTCCTATAAGGGTTCAATAATATTGTGGTCTGTAGATTGAGGCTGTGCCACATACTCTGCGAACCACAACTTGATACGTTTCACACAATGCACAGTGCATTGCAAGTACTCCAATCGCAGTCAGTGTTTCCATTATTTTAATAAACCCCCTGTACCTTGCAGTACGCCATACAGTAGCAATGATGTTGCCAGGACTTATCTTCAGTAAATGAAGAAAATAAAAAAAAAATCTTGCATTTTAAGACATTCAAACCTTTCAACGAAATGGCAAATTTCTACCAAATGCTGAGGTACCAAGATCAGAATGTTTATTTCCAGAAACACTTTTCCAAATTTTACCAGCTTTCTGGTAATAGTGCGGAAATTATGATCCTGACCAATATGATCTCGTGCCAGATGGATACGTATTTGGGTCAAGAACACTCAAAGTTCTTTAATATACACTGAAATAGCAAATTATAACGAACACCCAAGAGCAATCAGGCACGTGTCATGCTCACTAACGGATGCTACTACGACCTCGAGATGGCATTGCAGGTAGCTTACTGCAAACGATTGACACGTGTACGGTGCAACGGCAGCTCCGATTTGCGTCGCAGTGGATGTTCTGCTTGACAACGCCGCTCTTCTTATGCGTCGATTGGTCCGCTCATCACCTCCAAACCGATCCCTTTTGATGATGTTGGAGGTATGATTGCGTGTTTCCTGCTCTCTCCAGATGTGTATACGTCCAGAATCGCTCGTCAGACTAAATCGGCTCTCATCCGTAAAGAGAACTCTACCCCATTGCTGATGTGTCCAGTTCTTGTGTTCCTGGCATTACAGAAACCGCCGTCTCCGATGAGCAGGCGTTAATGGCACACACCGTACTGGTCGTCGTGCAAATAGACCACATTTGTGCTGCCTCCTGGCCACGCTAAAACGCGACAACGGACGTCCAGTTGTCTGTTGCATGTGCCTTGCGATTTCTCCCGCTGTCTGCCGTCTGTCTCTTCTCGCCTGTAGGACAATATACATGTCGTCCGCCGCCGTGGTTGCTGGTGGACGACCACTGCTAAACTCTCGGACAGCTGTTCCTGTCGTTTGAAATGATCTCCGAGCTCGTGAAACGATGCTGTTAGCGATCCCAAACTCTTCGGCCACACTAGTCACACTTCGACCTTCTTCGAACTTCTCAATGACGCGACCTTGGGTAGTCATCCAGATGTCGTCTACTGGATTGCCTGTTGGCCATATCACACGGTGGCAGCAACTCGACGTTGTTCAAACCGGTGTACACCGTGCAATAACTTTCACTGAATTGCTGAGCGTACACCGCCCGTGTGGTTTATACCCTTCCGATACTCCCCCCCCCTACGTCATGCTGCATATATGCGCATGCCCTACCGTACCGGACCCTAGTCTATCTCCTGAGTGGTCCTTCTGTCCGTTCTGCCTGCTCATTCCGCTGTTAAGCTAATTTCTCCTCTTCGTCCTTAATTTTTGCACACCATTGTATAAATATTCGAGAATAAATAAATCCAGAAAAATAAATCGAATGGAACTTTATTATTATTTCTGAAGTTTGTTGATTATGAAGGTTCATGCACCGCTGTAGTGTACCATCCCTTTTTTTTTTTTGATTGGAGATGTAATGCAGTCGCCCGTCCCTAATTTAGGGTCACTGGTTCCAAGGAAGGGAGAGAGACAGTGCCGTAGGACAAACACAACATCTATGCCTGACCGGGATTCGAACACGGAACCCTTTCGGACGAATGATCAGACACCATCGCGTAGACCACTGCGCAACCGGGGCGGCTCCGTCCCTTTTTTACGCTTTCCAACAGTAAGTTGAAGAAGCGTATATGCTTCCAGCTTTGTCTGTCTGTCTGTCCGCATGATAATACTCATAGAAATGGTTCCATGTCGATGCAATTTTAGTATGTTGTAGGGGACAACCTAAGGACGAACGCTATTGAAAATGGGCGAAATGGGGTAAAAGGTCAGGACACTGGAGCAGGATCCATTCCATCGTTCTTATGCGCCATAACGTATGTACAAATCCTTCGATTGCGACAAAACTTTAGTGTGTTATTTTGGAGATATACTGAAGCAGTTCTGTTGAATATCATAGAAATCGGATCAAAGGTCAGGGCACAGGAACGAGATTTGTTCCACAGCCAGTATCCTCATGACTTGAGTAAAAATGCTTCCATTGCAACAAAACTTTAGTATATTGTTTTGGAGGTATACCGAACGAATCATTAGTCCGAGTAGGGAGGAGGGTTTGTCTGCGCGCGATTTCTGGAATGTTAGAAAGCATATCATAATCAATGCATTTGATGATTTTACTAACTTGTTTGAATGTACGATTCTAATGTTGTGTGTAGTATACATTATTGGAACAAAGTACATGAATAGAGCTTTCGTTCCTGCGCTGAGGGATGCGACGGAATTATGGACAGCGGTGCAGAAAACATGGACGGAGATACCTATGGAACGCTTACTTGATCTACTGGACTGAATGCCTCGCCGTGTGACTACCCTTATTTGGGCGAAAGTTGGTACTACCCGTTATAGGGTAGGTATCCAATGATTTCCATCCACCCAGATAAAAGGAAAACACGGTATTGTTGATACACATCTGAATGTCAAAAGGCGTACTTAAAAGTTTTTCTGGTGCCAAAAACTACAGGGTCATCCGTTTGGGTAGGGACAATTTTAAAATGCTGTGGTATGGCTTGTAACATATGCACCATCTACCAACAAGTAATTGGACACCCATGCAATCGACGATATCTGCGGTCCTGATACACGTCACGGCCGCCGCCGTTAAATACCGTGTGGGAAACAACAACGCAACCAGTCTCATGCAAGATGCCACGTAGTTCGGAGCTCTCAGATTTCGAGAAATGTGTAATCGTCGGGTATCACAGAAATGGCCGATCCATACGTGACATACCCAGAGAGTTGAAGTACCCAAAATCGACAGTGGCCTACGTGATTGGCAAATGGAAGATGAGAGGTGACTGTCGGAATGTTCCCCGACCCGGCAGACCCACAAAACTGGGAGTTAGAGACCGACGGGTACTGGCCAGAGAAATTTGAAAGAACCGCACCAAATCAATAGGCCACATCCGCGAGAAGTTTCAACAGGCATCCGGGAGTGTTCTTTCGATGAATACCATCCGTAAGGAAGCCCATCTGCTCGGTTATCATGGACGTGCTGCCGCTCACAAGCCTTTGATCACCAAGTCCAATAGCGCTGCTCGGTTAACGTGGTGCAAAGAAAGTCGACAGTGGACCATTGAACAGTGGAAACAAGTTCTCTGGAGCAACAAATCAAGGTTCACCCTCTACCGTTCGGATGGCAGGGTCTGGGTTTGGCGTCTGCCTGGAGAACGCCTCCTGCCGGAATGTATTGTGCCAACTGTGAAGTTCGGCGGTGGTGGAATTATGCTATGGGGTGTTTCTCCTGGTATGGCACGGGACCCTTGGTCGCAATTCCTGGTAGACTCCACGCTGAGACCTACTGCACTATTTTGGATGACCATGCGCTTCTTACGTTGTGGCAGTTTTACGGGATGGACCCATGCTACTTTCAGGATGACAATGCCACCTGTCATGTTGCGAGGTCCACCATGGCTTGGTATTGTGACAATGGGGTTAATCAAATGGATTGGCTTGCGCAGAGCCCAGACCTTAACCCTATCGAACACCTCTGGGATGAGTTGGAGCGTCGACTTAAGGGGTGCCCCCACCGTCCGAAATCGGTGAAAAAACTGACCTGTCTGCTCCAAGCCGAGTGGAAGAAAATACCGCTAGCCGTCGTACAACGCCTGGTTGAGAGTATGCCCCGGAGGGTCGCACCTGTAATCGCCGCTCGTGGAGGCTCCACCAACTATTAAAGGTGAATTAACTTTGTTTTCCTTTGCTATCACAGGTGTCGAATTACTTGTTGGTAGATAGAGCATAATAGATCATTATTTGGCAGAAATTACCTTCATGGATGGGAGTTTGTCTAGGCTTCTACATGATCCCCTTGGCGGACTCGGCAGAGTACATACCGGGTGCTCAATGCTTGCCACGTTTTTTCTAACATCTACATAGTGATTTGTGCAAACGCTGCAGTAGGGAGGCAGATTCTACCTGAAGCGCAAGAAAAGATGCGAGCCTCACGCGCTGTAGTCAGTGCGCACGCGCCAGAACGGCGAAGAAACTAGGATCTCCATGCATTCTACGAAGTGGGAAGAGCAAGCCCTAAGGTAAGTTTGTGATGCGGGGTAAGTCGTCATCAGCTGTACTGTCCCTTTTTTTACGCTTTCCAACCGTAGATTGAAGAAGCGTATATGCTCCAGCTTTGTCCGTCTCTCTGTCTGTTTGTCTGTCCGTCCGTCCGCACGACAACTCACGTAAAAATGGTTCGATTTCGATGAATTTTTAGCATGTGGCAGGGGACCACCAGGGGACGAACCTTATTGAAAATGGGCGAAATGGGGTCAGAGATCAGGACATAGGAACAGGATCCATTCCATTGCTTTTAAGCGTCATAATTTACGTAAAAAAGCTTTGATTGCGACTATACTTTATCATGTTTTTCCGGAGATGTACTGAACCGGTTCTGTTTAATATCATCGAAATGGGATCAAAGCTCAGAACACCGGAGCCAGATTTATTCCACAGCCATTATCCTCATAACTTAACTAAAATGCTTCTATTGCGACAAAACTTTAGTATGTTGTTCCGAAGGTATACTGAACCAATTCTGTTAAATATCATCGAAACGGGATAAAGGGACAGGACATAGGAGCGAGATTTATTCCACAGCCATTATCTTCATAACTTGAGTAATAACTTGAGTAATGATTTCTGGTATGTTGGAAAGCGTATCATAACCAATGCATTGCATAATTTTACACTTGTCTTCTCTGAGGACACTATACGATCAGGACCATACCTGGACATGCTACAGAAATTTTTGATACCACAACTGGAAAACGATGTTATTTTACAGAAAGACAAGGCTCCACCCCACTTGTCACTGGAAGTCAGGAACTTCCTCAACAACACATTCAATGACAACTGGTGTGGCCGCGATGGCCCTATTCCTTGGCCTGCAAACTCACCGGATCTCGCTGCCACCGATTTCTTTGTGTGGGGGTTTGTGAAATACATCGTCTACGCACAAAGACCTTAAAGCCTGGATGACTTGAAGATGGTGTATTTCTGCCACGTTCCCACAAATCACTCCGCAGATGTTAGAAAAAACTTGGCAAGGATTGAGCCTCGGTATGAGCCCTACCGAGTCCACAAAGGAAGGTCATGCAAAGGCCTAGACAAACTCCGATTCATAAAGGTAACATCTGTCAAATATTGATTTATTATATCTGTTGCAAGACATACCACTCTATTTTCAAATTGTCCCTACCCAAATGGATCACCCTGTAATTTTTGTAGGCAAATCATAAAAGAAAAATGTTCGATGCCCGTGATCTACAGTACAACTGACAGACAAATTTTTCTGTTCTTTCTTTTCTAGGAAAAGTTCTTAAACCATCTCTACCACCTGTGCTGAAAAATCACTATTTTCTAATACTCGAGCAATTATCGGGAAGCCATCAGCTTTGCCCATCCGAAAGAGATGTGTGAAAGAAATCTTGTCTTGAACGAGACCTAATATCCCATTAAAAACGAGAAAGCCATTACAACACTGACAACTATAATGAAGTTCATAACTCTAAGCTAGTCAGCCGAAACTTCAACCAAGGTAAAACTAGGTTATGTCTTCCTGTAGACAGTATGCGATCTAGTTTCCTTTAAAACGATCATTTGTCTTCAGCTACAAAATCCATACTTCCAAATTCTTCTTTCTAAACAATATTTCTCAGAACTACTCCCCAATCATTCTGTCTTTTCCAGATACCATTCGAAACTCAGGAGTATGCCTGTCCCTCGCACAGGCAAACTCGGGGTTATTTTTCAAGAAACCTAAAAAAAAAATATATATATAATAGCATATATTTATTTTTTGAGAACTTTGATGATCTGTGTACTGACAACGATATACATGTTCTTATTGATCTCATGAACCCGTAATTTCAGTGTTTGTTACACTATTATAAAAGATGTAAAAGATAAACAGAACATACGAGAAAAAAAGCCGAATATTCTATTGAGTTGTGCTCTGACAGGGTATATTATTCGCAAGAAGACCTCGTTTCTACAGTTTCCAAAAACTTCGCATAATTTCCAATACTACTACGAAAGATGTTGATAAATAGAATCTACGCTACAAAATATTTGTGTAAAGACAACAGAAAAGTGGATGCATACAAAGCAAATCCCTCCGCTCGCAGGGGGATGTCTTTCACTATCAGCACCTTTACACGTAAAGGCCAAAAAAAACAACAACTGGGATACCTCTACAATACCACGTTGGTACTCCTCATGATCGCATATCGGCAGCAACGCGATGGGGTATGGACTCCAGAAGCTTTCTGTTCTACTGTAGAGACAGTGCACACCATGCTTCCTAACAAGCGTCCCACAATTACGTAGTATTCACCAGCGAAGGATTCCTGGCATTGATGACACGTTGAACAGCATCCCAAATGTGTTCGATAGCGTTTAAATCCGGCAAACGAGGGGAACAAGCCAGGATGCCATACTCCGTGCAATGTTCTTTTAGCCAAACTCGGGCGACTGTGGACGTGTGCGTTGGCCTATTGTCGTGTTGAAAAGGCCGCACCTGTAGAAGTGGTTGCATGATACACTGGTGTGCACAAATTAAGGACGAAGAGGAGAAATTAGCATAACAGCGGAACGAGCAGGCAGAACGGGCCGAAAGACCACTCAGGAGATAGACTAGGGTCCGGTACGGTAGGGCATGCGCATATATGCAGCATGGCGTAAGGGATGGGGAAGTGTCGGAAGGGTATAAAGCACACGGGCGGTGTACGCTCAGCCATTCGGTGAAAGCTATTGCACGGTGTGCATCGGTTTGAACGTCGTCGAGTTGCTACCACCGTGTAATATGACCAACAGGCAATCCAGTAGACGACATCTGGATGGTTTTACCCGAGGTCGCGTCATTGGGAAATTGGAGGAAGGTCGAAGTGTAACTAGTGTGGCCGAGGAGTTCGGAATCGCTCACAGCATACATCGTTTCACGAGCTAGGAGAGCATTTCAAACAACAGGAACAGCTGTCCTAGAGTTTCGCAGTGGTCGTCCACGAGCAACCATGGCGGCGAACGACCAGTATATTGTCCTACAGGCGAGAAGAGACAGACGGCAGACAGCGGGAGAAATCGCAAGGCTCATGCAACAGACAACTGGACGTCCGTTATCGCGTTTTACCGTGGCCAGGAGGCTGCACAAAGGTGGTCTTGCACGACGACCAGTACGGTGTGTGCCATTAACGCCTGCTCATCGGAGACGACAGTTTCTGCGGTGCCAGGAACACAAGAACTGGACACATCAGCAATGGGGTAGAGTTTTCTTTACGGATGAGAGCCGATTTAATCTGACGAGCGATTATGGACGTATACACATCTGGAAAGAACAGGGAACACGCAATCACACCTCCGATATCATTGAAAGGGACCGGTTTGGAGGTGGCGGAGTTCTCGTTTGGGGTGGTATCATGCTTGGTAGCCGTACTGACCTCCACATCTTCCAAGGAGGTTCAGTCAATGGCGTCCGCTATTGTACTGAGGTTCTCCTGCCTCACGTGCGTCTGTTTAGAGGTACTGTGGGTCCTGAGTTCCTCTTCATGGAGGACAACGCTACACCTCATCGTACAGTGGCTGTCGCAGAGCTGTTGGAGAGTAAAGATATTCGAAGCAACGATTGGCCGGCAAGGTCCCCGGACTTAAATCTATTCTAACACGTGTGGGACCTTCTCGGCAGGCGCTTGGCAGCACGTCACCAGCCGCCAGCAACGATTCCGCAGCTGCGATTGGCGCTACAAGAGGAATAGGCCACAATGTCTCAACTGCTCCTTGACAACCTCGTCATCAGCATGGACAGACGTTGTAAATCCAGCAAAGCAGTCAGGGGTGATCATATCCCTTACTAAAGACTGAATTTGTCTCGGCAGCCGCCTGTAACATGGACGTTTCTGTCTTCTGTCCAGTTGTGCTCGAAGCTACCTTTTCAATAAAGTGCCTTTGTATCCTTTGGATTCCTTGTTTGGACGGTGTTGCTCACTTGTCCCATATTCTTACATCTTGGAGATCTTATTGTATGATTTGAGTCGATGTGGAGCACTTCTGCACGACGTTACATTCGAAAAACCGTCTCGTCCTTAATTTTTGCACGCCAGTGTATTAACGGGTGCAAATGATCCCCAAAGTTAGTTACGTAGCCTCCACTGGTCAAGACGGTGTGCAGACGTATAAGGGGTCCAAATGCGTGCCAGCTCAAAACACCCCACACCATAACAGAGCCTCTACTTTCCGCCGGCCTCTACTTTCCGTTGTAAGCATCCGTGTCCATTGCCTAGTGGGGTTGTCGGCACATCCCAAGTCGGCCATTTGCCCAAAACAGTTGGTAGTGTGATTCGTTGGATCAGGCTACACGTTTCCAATCATAATGCGTCCAATAGGGCTGATCCCTCGCCCAGGCGAGGCGGACAGCTTTGTGCCGTTGTTTCGGCAATGGCACCCTGGTGGGCCGTCAGCTCCGAAACCCATAGAATACCAGAAAACGTTGCGTGATTTGCGGGAATGTTGCATGCACGCCGGGCGGATGTAACGATGCGTCATTTGCGGGAATGTTGCATGCACGCCGGGTGGATGTAAGGGTGCGTCATTTGCGGGAATGTTGCATGCACGCCGGGCCGATGTAACGATGCGCCATTTGCGGGAATTTTGCATGCACGCCGGACGGATGTAACGATGCGTGATTTGGGGGAATGTTGCATGCACGCAGGGCAGATGTAACGATGCGTGATTTGCGGGAATGTTGCATTCACGCTGTGCGGATGTAACGATGCGTGATTTACGGGAATGTTGCATGCACGCCGGACGGATGTAACGATTCCTCATTTGCGGCAATGTTGCATGCACGCTGGGCGGATGTAACGATGCGTCATTTGCGGGAATGTTGCATGCACGCTGGGTGGATGTAACGATGCGTCATTTGCGGGAAAGTTGCATGCCGGCCGGGCAGATGTAACGATGCGTGCCAGACTCTGCTGTCCGCGATCATGGAAGAATGTTTTACGGCTACACCGGTCTCGCACTCTGGATGTTTTCCCTCAGTTTGTGTAGTCCCAGGTACACCCTTGAAATTTTTGACAGCATATATCCAAATTTCGTAATAGTTTCCGAGATGGAGTGACCCATCTCCCGGGCGCCAACTATCTTCAAAATTGTTTAAATCCTGATAAGCTGCCATCTTTTCTGCGAATGCTACTACTTGAGCTTGCTGAGATATATTTGGCTCTATACACTGAAGAGCAATTGAATTAGAGACAGATGGCGTTATGCAAATGTGGCGCTGTGGGCGGCCCTGTAAACGGAAACGACATGACGTTTGCAGCGATCCGACAATATAAGAAGTGATGCGACGGGAATCAGTAATAGTCGGATGATGTATGAGTAAGACGAAGGATCTAAGCGCATTTGATCGTGTGCAAATTGTCGGGGGCCAACGAACGGATCACTCCATCTCGGAAGCCGTGCAGGCACTGGGATTTTCACGAGCCACTGTATCACGGGTGCACCGTGAGTACATCAAATCCGGTAAAACCATCCCTGCAATGGCCAACTGCCGTGGACAACAGCGTGTGGATGAGAGGGGTCATCGTCGATTAGCTCGCATTGCAACAGCGGATAGACGGGCCACAGTGCAGGAACTCACTCGGCAATTTAACACTGGTGCACAAAAACGTGTAAACAGCCACACCATCGAGAACCATCTCCACGCTATGAAGTACAGAAGCCATCGTCCCACGAGGGTACTGCTGTTGACCCCACATCACAGGGTGCAAAGATTAGCATGGGCGCGGGAACATCGCCACTGGACCGTAGACATGTGGAAAAATGTTGCCTGGACTGATGAGTCGAGATTCACGTTGGTACATGCGGATGGCAGGATACGACAACGGCGCAAACCACATGAAGCGATGGATCCTTCTTGCCAGCAGGGTACTCTTCAAGCTGGTGGGGGTGGCATTCTCGTCTGGGAACTGTTTACGTAGACCGAAATGGAACCCCTGGTACGTGTGACATCGTCCCTCACAGGTCAACGTTACCGGAATATCCTGGACGACCATTTGTTCCCGTTTGTGCGTCTTCAACATCCCACTGGGGACCTCATCCTGCAACAAGACAATGCACCATGCCATCGCTCCCGAATTGTATCCGAATGGTTGGATGAACACTCCACCGACGTGACCTCGCTTCCTTGGCCAGCTAGGTCACCTGACCTCAATCCCATCGAGCACATCTGGGATGCCATCGAGAGAGATGTTCGAGGCTCTGACCCCCTCCATCAAATTTACGTGAACTGTGGGAGCTTGTTCAGCGGTCGTGGATCCGTATGCCTTCCCAACGCTTCCGGTGTCTTGTCGAGTCCATGCCGAGACGAATCGCCGCCGTCATCAGGGCGAGAGGTGGTGCTACACGTTACTAGACAGGTATCTCTAATTCAATCGGTCTTCAGTGTATATACGCCGTTTGCGGAAGATATCATTTACCGCATGGGTGTGGTTGCTCGTAATAAAAATGGTAGGGCACTTCCCATTCTTTTTGGCACCTCTGTGTATATACTTCATATTTAGTATCCGTTAAGAAATAATCACAGCATGCTGTCGGTATCAAAAATAAAAACTGATTTTTTAAAAATTTACACGTAAATATGACGATTACAGAACGTCATGGGTATAAAGAAAAGCTTGCTAAATTATGCACAAGAGTCCAGTGTGACGTATGAAGACATTCCATGGTGCGCAGCTTTTATGCAAATTTAGTCTGATCACGTGACATTTTCCGAAAAGGATATAGGCAAGAGGCAATGTGTTCATTCTGCTTTTCGTACCTTGTAGCGAAGAACAAGACACTTCGTGTCTGAGAGACATGTCTTGCAGACGTGGATGGTTTTACCCGTGCAAGATCTATCGACATACTCAAAGACCGATATCTCCAGAGGGTTTGAAGTAGAACACAGACTGTGACCGATATCTCCAGAGAGTTTGAAGTAGCGCACAGACTGTGACCGATATCTCCAGAGAGTTTGAAATAGCACACAGACTGTGGCCGACATCTCCAGAGAGTTTGAAGTAGGACACAGACTGTGGCCGACACCTCCAGAGATTTTGAAGTAGCACACAGACTGTGACCGATATCTCCAGAGAATTTGAAGTAGCACACAGACTGTGACTGGTATCTTCACAGAATTAGAAGTAGCACACAACATAGTGTCGCGGCTTTAGACAACATTCAGGAGACACAGAAAAGCTGCGAGATGTTTTGTTGGTGGGTCATCCCCGTTGTATGAGCCAGCGGGATGACCGTTACCTAGTCAGAAAAACACTGTTGGCTAGGTGGCAATTCTTCTTTAAGCAAGCATGGGATTATGATTACAGGAATCCTTCAGTGACGATCAAACCTGCATCTCCTTGCTCCGGAGTTAGTTACTGTAACCTACTAAGCTACACCGACAAAGTGTATCGCTGTAGATTTGTCGTCTTGACACGTGCTTCACCTCTGTAGTACGTCACATCATCTCCTCCTCATCTTCATTTTTTTTAACGAAGAAGGAAACTTTCATTAATTCCAGTAATTCCAGACTATGTGTGGAACGGACATCACACATTTTTCGAACAACCCAATGGTCAGTAGATCCATTTTTACGTTCTGGCGCCAATCTGAAAACACGGATTTGTCAGTGACGGGGTCGAACCCCGTCTCTTCGCTGCGGAGTGAGTTATTCTAACCGACTAAGCTACATCGACGGAACGTATCGCTGCAGATTTGTTGTCTTGACACGTGCTTCACCTCTGTAGTACATCACACGGTGTCAAACAAGCATTGAGGTGCGGGCTGGACATAACCCTACTGAGGACTACGCCTTGTAGTCTGTTATAGTGCTGACGAAAAACGGTCAATGGACTTCAGGTGAGCTTTCGTAACATTTTGTTCTGTTTCAACCTTTATTACAAATAACTCATTATTTTTTATTACCTTCGATATTACTTATAGCTGTAAAACCACTTTCTCGGATTTTGACTGGCCAAAATCAGCACACCGAACAAAAAATTAGTCACCCCTGTGAGAACTTACATTAGAACGGTTGACGGCGCATCTTTCCTTCATAACATCATGAATCCGGTGTGTGGTAGAGACTTCACGAGGTTGTGGATGTATTGAACATCGATTTGCAGCTACTCGTGCGAAAATTGGTCTCTAAGTTCCGCCAGAGTACGTGGGTGTCTATTCAGACGTTTCACCTCCTATTCCAAATGATGTCACAGATTTTCAATAAGATTTAAATCTGGGGATTTGGCGGCCAGTTGATGTGATACAGTGTTTTTGATTGTTCGTCGTGCCACTGAGATACAGTTTTAGCCCTGTGCACACGGCAATTGTTGTCTTGGAAGACACAAGTTGCAATGTGATGCTGCTCCTGGAGATGTAGGGCAAAGGAATGCACTCAGAATGCAGAGATACGCATGATGGTTCAAATTCATCGTCACTTTCGTACCACGGAATGAGAGGGCTCATTCCGTGGTACGAAGAATATCCCCAAAATATCACAGAACACCCTCCAGCTTGAAGAACACCTTCGACGCAATCAGGATTAAAGGCGTCATTGGGTCTGCGATGCACTCGTCGCCTCCCATCTACAAACAAAAACGAGACTCATCAGACCAAATTACTCGTTTCTAATCCTCCGCAGTAAGGTTTTGGTGCCTCTGAGCTCATTGATAACGTGCGACTTTTTTTTTTTGATTGGAGGTTTAACGACCACCGTGAGCAACTCAATGGGCTATAAGCAGTCGCCCGTCCCTAATTTAGGGTCACTGGTTCCAGGGAAGGGAGACAGCCAGTGCCGTAAGACAAACACAACATCCATGCCTCACCGGGATTCGAACCCGGACCCCGTTCGGACGAATGATCAGAAACCATCGCTTAGACCACTGCGCCACCGGCTGCGACTTTGTGACTTGCTGTTAAAAGAGTCCTCTTCCCTGGTACTCTGCTCCAGATGTTCATCGCATGCAGATCCCGTCGCAATGCTCTTTGGGAAATTATTTGGTGTGGACTTTCATTAACTGTTTGTGAGCAATTGTTGCCTGGTATGTAACCGATTTGCAGTTACTAGGCGGGAAACATGGCGGCTGTCCCTGTTGGTGAGAATCGTTTTCCGGTCACAGTTACGTCGCCCATTTTAAGTTGACTGCGAACTACACCACTCTTTGTGGACTCGCTGAACTGTACGCTTCGACACACCAACAAACTGGGCGACTGCATTCACTTGGTGTCCGTGGGCACGGCCAAACACAATGGCTCATTTCTGCCACTCAGTAACGACTGTCTGACGACCCATATTGCAGACTAAATTCAGCACACACGTTGCTCTTCACCAGTGCATGAGACATAAATGATACTGTAGACCACGTCAGTGCTACTTATCTCCCAACAATGCTATCACGGCGTCCTTTGTGCAACCGGCAACTTCCTACAGCCATTTCTGTTAAGGGTGACTAATTTTTTGTCCGGCGTGCTTATACTTCGTCCTTAAATTTTTTCGAGCAGTGCACATATTTTCTGTCTTTATTATTAAGCTCGAAAAATATTAATTATACTATTTACCATTAATTACTTTGCGAGCACATTTCAGTATTAATGTCTATAATCTTTTAGAAGACGTGAAACGTACTAACCGGCATGACGTACTACTGAGGTGACACATGTGTCAAATCGAGAAGCAATAAAGCTGCATGCGTAGCTCAGTTGGTTAAACAGCAGCTCCGGAGCAGGATGACGTGGATAATACCACCACCGAAAAATTGGTACATTTTACATTGGCTCCCGAACGAAAGTAAATCTCATGGCCATTATGTTTGAAAAATGTGTGTGATGAGTATTTCACACAGGGCACGTAAATAATAAAAACTAATAATTCTACAATGAGATGGCGCCTCAAACATGGTAGTCCGCTGACCCGAAATCGGCGATTTTGTTACCATACCTTTGTTAAGCAGATAATGATGCAACGTTCTACGTGACATGACCTACTACTGAAGTGACAAACAACCTTCGTCTGAAAAGTTCCAGGACTGACCGCATAACTGACGTAACAGCAGTGGAATAAAAATATCACGAGTATACCCGACGTCAGTAGTCCTTGGCCAATCAGCGAACAGAAGGAAACCGGTTTATACAAGCACCGAGAGACGGAACATAGGCAATACAGGAGTTATAGCAAGCGTTCTCCTCCCATTTCATTTTAGCCATCGAAAAGCAGAGTGTAAACAATCATTATTGTTGGAAACTTGGTAAATCAGCTACTGAACCTACAGAATGCTAAGAGAAGCGTATGAAGACATAGCATTCTGCCGCAGCAGAGTTTTCGAATGGTAAGCAAGGTTTCGCGTCGGGCGGGAATCCTTCAATGATGATCCGAGATCTGGGTGTCCCTCCAGAGTGCGGACAGCGTAAAAAATCGAAGAGGTGCTCAATCATTTAAAGAAAGATCGCCGAATTACAGTGAGACTTTTGGCTGAGTCTGGGCATCAGTAAGTCTACCTGTCACGAGATGCTACGCGAGGATCTGGGATGCCAGATTGGTTCCCTGCACACTGGAGGGCCGCCCAGATCTCGGTCATTATCAAAAGAATCCTGCCCGTCACGAAGCCGTGAATACCTTTCGAAAACTCTGCTGCGGGATAATGCTGTTTCCATACGCTTCTTTTAACATTCTGGAAGTTTCGATAGCTGATTTACCAATTCTCCAACAAAAATGGTTGCTTACTCTCTGCTCTTCCATGGCTAAAATGAAATGGGATGAGAACGCTTGCTATGAATCTTTAATGCCCGTTTGCCTCCTGTCAGTACCAGAATAAACTGGTTTCTACTTGTTTCCTGATTGGCCAAGGACTACCGTCTTCTGGCATACACGTGATATTTTTATTGCCCTTTTGTTACGCCAGTTTCGCGGTCAGTTCTGGAAATTTTCGGATGTAGGTTGTATGAGTTAAGTCGCCAATGGAGCAGCGATAAGACAGCCGGTGTTGTTCAGTTGGGAGCACAACAACTCCGGGGTAGGAAGGCGTTGTTCGAATCGCACTATCGGCAAAAGGTTATACACCGATGATCCATTACATTATGACCACCTACCTAATAAGCTGAATAACAACCCATAGCCAGCAGAATAGCGGCCACTCGAGAAGGCCGCGATTCGATGAGGTGGCCATAGGTATCCTGGGGAATCTGGTACCATAATGTCAACAGTAGATCCTCCAGTTCCCGTACATTTCGGGGTGGTGGTGATTTAGCGCGAACTCCGCTTTTCCAAGTCGAACGACAAATGTTCGATTGGTTTCATGTTAGGTGAATTTGGAGGACAGGGCATTAACAGAAAGACATCAGCATGTCTCTCGAACCATACATTGATGATCCTAGCAGTGTGGCATGGCGCATTATCTGTTAGTAATAGCCATCACCAGCAGGGAACACAGTTGCTATGATCGGGTGTACTTTGTCGGCAACGATGTTCAAATACCTGACGGCTGTCAGGGATTGCGCTATTGCGATAATGGAGCCTAAAGTGTCCCCAGAAAACATCGCCCATAGCATAACAGCACAGCCGCCGGCCTGTTTCGGCCCAACTGTGCATTCAGGTGCCATAGCCTCCGTTGGTAATCGGCGTATCCCCTCTCAGCAGTCTAGGAGATGCACCAGAAATCTTGATTCGTCACGCCAGGCCACTTTCTTCCAATCATCCACGGCCCAACCTCGATTATATTCATCCCATTTTATGCGTTGTTGGCGATGACGTGCAGTGAGCATGAGGACCCGTCTGAGTCTTCGGCTACGCAAGCCCATTCGCAGAACACTGCGATGAACTGTGTGCTGTGACACATTGCTCTGATCACCACTGTTGTAGCTGCGGGTATATTGTCGCACTGTGGTCCTGCGGTAGCTGTGAACAATGCGCGACAGTCTGCGCTCCCCTCTGGTATCAATGAGCTGCGGACGACACACGGCTAGACGACGGTACGTCGTTTTGCCATCTGTGCACCACTTTTGATACGTGCTCACTACAGCGGCACGTGAACAACCCACAAGCCGTGCCGTTTCCGAGATCGTATTAGGTGTACGAATACGTTTTAAAGTGTTTTTTGTGTGACCTATATCGCTAATTTACATATCCGACGTTCCTCCGCTTCGTTGCCATATGACCGTAAGTAGTCTAGAGTATAGAATGTAACTCAGAAGTTTGTCCAACAGTCAAACACACTTGCACATCAGTAGGTGAAAGATGGCAAGAGATACTGCATTTATTCGACACTGCATTTGTTACGAATTTCGTCGAGGAAAGAGTGCTGCAAAAGCATATGCATCTGTTCTGTCGTAACGGGTGATGAAAAGTGGATATGGTACGACGGTCCAAAACGCAAAAAAAACACTAGGTAGATCTCGGTGAAGCAACGACTTCGACATCGAGACACAATATTCACTCCAAGAAATTTCTGCTGTGCATTTAGAGGGATATGAAAGGTGTGCTCTATTATGAACTACTGGAACAGGGTTAAACTGTTACTGATGATCGCTCCAAGTTAGAATTGCTGCGATTGAACCAGGAAATCTGTCTGGAACGTCCATTCACAGGTAAAGGATTGAGTCTTGTGAAATTACTGCATGACAACGCTAGGCCGCATGTCGGAAAATCGGTTAAAGAAACGTTATTGACGTTTAGCTGGGAAGTTTTGGAGCACCCGGCGTATAGTCCCGACATAGCCCCTTTAGACTATCATTTGTTCCGATCGATGGAACATGGTTTATCTGTTGTACGCTTCCGGACATTTGGCGAAGTGCAAAGATGGGTTGACCGCTTCATCGCGTCACACGACGAAGTATTCTTCATTGATGGAATCCGTCAGCTGCCCCGGCAGATGGCAGAAGGTGATAGATAATGACGGCACATATTTTGATTCCTAAAGGTATTGTTGTTTTCTCTCAAATTATATGTTGCCTTGTCTTAAAACGCTTTAAAACGTATTTGAACACCTAACAGTTCCGGGGCGCCGTGCCAACACAATTTGTTTTTAATCAAACTCCGATAAATCGGCTGCTTTCCCCATTTTGACTCCGAACACTCTACTACGCGAGTGCCGGTCCCCGGGTTGTTGTATATAGACTCACGGGCAATTAAAATTTCGTACTAAGAAGGAAGCATCGGATTGAATTGAAATGTTACGGACGTAATGATACAGACGAATGTTACACATCATGGCAAAAACAGAGCTGCAGGACAATTACAAAGGGATCTGTGGTACGCAGTCCGGTCAGCTTCAATAGCGCGTCGCACCGCCTCGTGCTGCGATACATGCTGTAATACGGTCCGGCATGGAGGCGAACAGACGTCTGATGTTGGCCTGCGGCAGACTGGCCCTCACGTGTTTGAAAAGGGCGCTCCAAATCCCGGATAGTGCGGCACGGTGGCAGCTGGCGTTTCAACTGGTCCCACGCATGCTCGAAATGGGAGATGTCCGGGGAACGGGCAGGCCATGGAAATGCCTGGACATGACGTAGGAAGTCATCGGAAACCTGAGCCGTGTGCTGACGGGCATTATCCTGCTGGTATAGCGCACCTGGACTCCCGGCCAGGAATGGGAGCACATATGGACGTAGGATCTCGTCCACATACAGCTGGCCCACCAATGATCCTTGTATCACTACTAGAGCTGATCGGCTATCGTAGGCCATGGCTCCCGAGACCACGATGCCGGCAGTGGGGTAGGTGTGGCGTTCGATAGCGAGGTTGGGTTTGTGACATTGACCCGGGGACCTCCACAGTGGGACACGATGATCATCTGTCCCCAAAACGACGCGGCACTCGTTGGTAAACACCACGCGTCGCCAGTGGCGTTCCACGTTGCTGTGGCCTGGCACCGCTGCACACGCAGCCGACGATGTTCCAGTGTTAATAGCAGCACACGTAAGGAGCGCTGTGATCGCATATTCACTTCCGCGAGGCGTCGGGAAATAGTTCGTGAGCACACTGGAGCCTCTACATCTTCCTGTATAGTAAGCCGGGTCCCGTGGGATCTGTTCGTGCCTGAAGCACGATTCGTCGATCCTCTTTACCGGTTTTCCTCCTGGCCCGTCCGTAGCAGCTCCGCTGTGTGGCAGCGCCCTCACATGTTCATTGCTCTTAACACAGTCGGACGGTATGTTCAGAACAATTCACGTGGCGGGATATACGGCGCGCCATACACCCTGCGGTTTTCAGCCTGATGATCCGTCCTCTCTAAAAGTCCGTAAACTGCGTAAATAGACGTCTCTGGTGTTTACCCGGCATTCGTTTTACTCTGTACTCTTGCTTGCGTCGGCCGGTGCTTTTCGCTTTCATGGGGCATCGACTACACGCCGGTTTATAAGACTTCCGGTTCGTGCTTGCAGCGCCACCACAAGGTGAGCGGTCATGCGCAATCGTACCAAACGTGGATCATTTATATACCAGCACGCACTCTAGCTATTTGCATAGTTTGGCTGCTGTAGCAGGTTTTCTTCTAGGTGCGCAATTTTCATTGTCCTTCAGTGTATACTGCTCTGTGAACATCACCTGCGCCACCGTTCAATCTCCAGGCGCGCTCATTTTTCTAGGCTGGGGGTGGTCAAAATGTAATGGCTCTTTGGTGTACGTATATAGGCAGACGCACGCGTTTTTTTTCAGTTCTAAGAAATCTGTGTTTTTATTTCGGCAGTTTACTATCATTCGCTACGAAAATATTTCGGATTACGGAAATACCATTCCAGATGTGTTGCTGTTTTTTTATTCATATAACTTCGCTAAAGATATGTAGAGCGTTACTTTGATCCCTTTTGAGTAAGTACAATATAGGTTCTTCCATTCGCGCTTAATCTGAGGCTTTACAGGAATTAATGGAACTTTTCTAATTTGTGAAGACAGTCGCAACAGTAATACCGACCAAGAGGCCCCACAAGCCCAACTCCGGGTACGTTCGGTGACACGTGAAACACCAAAACAGAGGCACTGCCCCAGATCGCCCGCGACGGGACTCATACCCTGGGAAATCCGCTCCTTCGCTAGCTGAAACCATCTAGGCCGCCCCGGTGGCGCAGTGGTCTAGACGATGGCATCTGACCATTCGTCCGAGATGGGTCCGGGTTCGAATCCCGGTGAGGCTTGGATGTCGTGTTTGTCTTACGGCGATGGTTCTCTGCCTTCGGTGGAACCAGTGGCCCTAAATTAGGGACAGGCGACAGCTTATAACCCATTGAGTTACTTACGGTAGTCTTTAAGCCCCCAAACAACAATAACAAGAAAAGAACCATCTAGGTTTTTTATTAAAGATACGAAATAAAAATAAACAAAGTTTTCACTGTGTACAAATACTTATTCAAAATGCGAACTCCATTATGTACATCCAATCTGGAATGTAAAACAAGGCAAACTGACGAACAAGTACTATACCGTGCAAATTAATTGGGACAAGCTATTTTATTCTCAGAATTGTTATGTGATCGCCAGTTGATGTCGGAAACATACACAAACCGGTTTTATCAGCTGTGAGGTGGCGTGACTGTTAGAACTTGATTAGTAAGAATGTGGTTTGACCGGTTTTAAACAGGAAATAGGCACTTCAGCATCAGTTGGGAGCTTTCGTGTGTGACAGGCGGATGTTAGTTTTTGCTCTCTGTGAGGTACGTGTTGCTTTCGTGTAATGAAAATATGGATATTTCCCCAAGGAAACGTGCAAAAATATTTGCTCTGAAGGATCGCACTTCTATGACAGTGAGAGATATCGCTTCTGCAGTTGGTGTAGGCAAATCAAGTGTATCAAGACTGCTTACGCGATACGATGCATCTGGATCGTCGTCTCCAAAAAGGAGAGGTAAATGTGGAAGAAAACGAAAAACAACTCCACGAACTGATGAATATCTAATCAGAAATAGTAAAATGAATCCAAATAAAAACAAGCACCGACCTTCAAAGAGATTTATTGGCTAGTGGTTGTGATGTTAGTGATTCAACTGTACGCCGTAGGCTTCTGGAAGTTGGCCGAAAGGCAAGAAGACCAACGAAAAGACAATATCTGAATGCGAAAATGAAGATAAAACGTTTAGCATGGGCCAAAAAATATAAATCATGGACTGCTGACGACTGGAAAAAGGTACTTTTCAGTGATGAAACTCAATTATTTGTGCAGGGTTACCAAGCAAATGCCATTAGACGAAGCAACTATGAACCCTTAGGACCTGAGCATGTCAAACAAACTGTAAAACACCCTCTGAAACAGATGTTTTGGTTTTTTTCACATGAAATGGCACTGGAAGCTTAGTTTCTGTTCAAGGTGTGATGAATTCAGCCAAGTACGCAGAAATATTACAACGTAGGATTGTTCCATTCTTGCAAACTTTTGACGGGACATTTCAACATGACTTGGTCCCATGTCACAATTCGAAATTGGTCAAGAATTTCATGCTGGAAAATCAAATTGATTTGCTTGATTGGCCTGGAAATTCACCAGACTTAAATCCCATAGAAAACTTGTGGAATATTTTGAAGTGACTTTTAGGTAAAATGGACTGTACAACCAAAGAACGCATGATACCGAATGCTATAAAAGTGTGGTTCCACGATTATGAAGTCAAAAATATGTGCACTCAATTAGAGGAGTCAATGCCAAAACGAATTCAAGAGGTCATTTCTGCTAAAGTAGGACATACTTCATACTAATACAGATATTTATCAGTGTATATGAAGGCATAGAATGATATAAAGGCATAGTTTTGGAAAAAAGTGATTGTTTACTTTGTTCCAATTAATTTGCACAATATAGTACCACTATCAAAAACAAGTGACAGTAGTAATGCTCGGGATACAACGGTACTCGTGATAACGAGAAAGACTCATAAACTAATGCTACGGCAAAACAGTGCTCTTACAAAGGAAGTCCTCTCTGTCTCTGAACTGTGGTAACCATTCAGTCAAAACATCAACTCTTATTTTCAGCTTTCTATTACGATATTATTGATTGAATTGCTGTCGGGTTGCCAAACACAGATACGTCGAGAGAGAAAAATGAGGTGTTAAAACTAAAAATGTTTAACGACAACAAACCAGAATTTACGTGAGAAGACAGAAACTCGAACGGAAGGTTAAAATACAGCATTCGTCTCACGCCCATATTTGACTGACTAAAAATAAGGAGCTTTGAATTCCAAATGAAATTTAAAGCTAAAGAACAATTTCGGTTAAACCCCATCCGTCAGATCTTTGTTTTCCTACTTCAGCTGATTGCCGAATTATTTATTTGCCAAATTATTGCTCTTATCAGGAATAAAAACAGAAATATAAAAGCTTTCACGATGCACGACTGGAAAGCTTTTGAAATTTTAAAAAGGAAACTTGATTAACTTAACAGCATCCTAATATACAACAGGCTAAGTTGCAAGGACGTGGATCACTTTTTGAGTCGTCATAGCAACAACCGAGAAACAAATGTTTGTGACGTCACGCTAGCTTTTCGTGTTTTCATGCAAGTGACGTCATCACCTACACGAGCAAAGTGCACGCGTATATCACTTTGTTTTGTTGTTATAGCAACAAAGAACACCGCTGCTGATGTGACGCCACTTCATCCAAATTATTACCACATGACGTCAGAGATGCTTTACGTCACACGGTCAACTCTTTCGAAATACGAAAACTTTACGTCAGGAAATTTGGTTCTACTTTACATACCCTTGATCTGCTTTATTACGCTGTTAATAGAAAAAGACAAACATTTATATTCCGGTGGTCACACCGGGTTATCGGTAACCGTTCCTGTTTAATGTTTTATTTACGTCTTTTTTCTTTCGTTCGAAGTTAGAGTTTTTTTTCGAGTGCGATGGAAGTGGAAACATACAGTTCTAGGTTGTATGTAAGATGTTTTACAAGATTATTATTTTTTCATGCATTTTCCTCTTAAAAATGTTTAATGGTCGTTAATATTTATTAAATTTACTAATTTTAATACGTACTTGCGACGACGTGGATCACTTTTATTTCAGTAAGGCAAGGACGAACGTTACTGTCCTTCGCGAACTTGGCTGTTGTTTTAAACTTCGCCTATGCCCCGTCAAAAAAGAAATTTACTTCTTTCATTAGATGAAGAGATTGAAGATAAACCCCGCAAAGCCGATTATGATCGAGCAAGGTGGCAACAACGCACTGCAGTTGAAAGACAAGCAGTTAACCGCCGCAATGCCGAAAAAAGAGACAAATGCATTTCTGTTGAAAGAAATGCTGATATTCGACATTTGAGTGATCGTTGAAGTAATATAACGCCGCAACATATTGAAGTTGAATCTAAGCGCATGAGAAATTTTCATATTGCAGAGGCACGGAATATGACCCACGAACAAAGGAAAGGACGCTGCGTTTGAGAGGTTCAGAAGCAATTAACGAACCGACGACAAAGAAATTCTACACGTCATGTAGCTTTAAACGTTATAGAAGATGAAAAGACAGTAGCGATGCACTCATGTGGCATTCTTGAGCAAATTTGTGAATTTTGTGAAGCCAAACACTTTCCCGGAGAGAGACCTGCACATGGCAAATTTTCTAAATGTTGCTCAAACGGAGCAGTAAAATTAGATCCCATTCGCACTTCCCCATTAATTGAACAACTTTTGAACTCTCAGCATGAGCATTCAAAACACGTTTTGGTTAATATGCGGTCAATCAACAGTTCTCTTGCATTTGCATCGATGGGAGCACAAATGGCTTCCCACCAGGTTATGGGCTTTATGGGCCGACGGTTTGATGATGTCACAGTTAAAGCAGTCCATTTGCCAGAACATGTAAAAATACTTCCAGATTACGAAAATTTATTTACAAAAAATATCGTGTACGAAGGTATTTTCTAACGTCGTTGACTTAATTGACTCTGCCAAAGATAATATTAAACGCTTGAATAGCAATAAGTGATTTCTAGAACCCGTTGTATTCTTATCTCAACGGGCTTTACAGCTAGTCAACTCATAATTGTGCATACAGTAATTGTTAAATACTTACACTGACATATTTATCATGTAACATTAGTAAGAAAAAATTAACCTGAAGCGCTCTTCAAACACTCGAGCGTTTGTGGCACGTTCTAAGAACATAGATAGTGTTCACATGCACCCTTAGGTATGTGAACACTATTCGCTGCAAATTATTTCTATTGAACGATTGTTACTTTAATTTGCAGATTAAAGTCACGCATGAAGATAAAGGCGTTTGTTGTTTAGAAACTTCTATTTACTTAGAATATCGTATATTACTTGTGTTTTGGTTTTGGAAAAAAAAATTCACCGAATCAGCAAATTGTTACGGTAAAAGGAAGGTTTCAAATATTTTTCATGTTAAAATAAATCCAACTGCTTGGCTTTTGTGTAATAATTTTCCTGTCCTCACAAGAAACCTCCGTAATTTATTTACTTAATAATATATTGGTTTTCTGCTTCTATGATCCATCAATCGATTAAGTGGGTGGGGAAAATATGTATCTCCTGAGTATCTAGGAAGAGCAAGGAATTTTTATAAATGCGTATTTAACTACCTTTCTCTGAAGGACATCAAAGGTAATTCAAAGCGTGAGAGAGCAAACAGGCTAATCTCCAATTCTTTCGAAGATCTGCTTTTCTAGCATATTTCGACTTAACAGCGAGGCACTTAATCATTCCATTACTCAAGTAGATAAAACACACGAAAAGAGAAACAGCAACCAAATATGACTGGTTGCGGTTTCTCTTTTCATCTAAAGCTGTAAATGGATTTCATTTGCATTTTTAACTGGAAGTTATAACGTGAGAACAGTTTATTGGTTTTTTAATCCAAGTCATCTGTGTAGCACCAAATATCGAAAATCGTCATATTAATGCAATATGAAGATTAAAACAAATATTAGTATATTTAACCGTTAATCGACTGGGACGAATCAATTCGGGGGTTAGTAAAATGGGCTGAGATCAGTTCTAACGAATATATTCTTAGAAACAGGCCGAACGCGGCTGAAACAAGTGAATTTGCACATCAGCAAGCCTTGCTCCCTCTTTAGCTTTGTTCTTTAAAGTGGTCATTTAGGGTAATGATTGCCACTAATCCTTTCTGATTGATTACCTGCTAAAATGGGATAAGCCGCCCCGGTGGCGCGGTGTTCTAAGCCAGAGGTGCGCTGCCTTTTTATGAGTGCGACCCCACTGAAGCATTATTTTATTATGGAGACCCCATGTCACCATGTAAATAAAACAAATGTTTAAAATTATAACTATATATACATTTTTAAAAGACATTTATTTTATATTCACCAATATTAGTTACTTTTATTAAATAAACTTTTTAAAATATTTCATCTAACTAGAAATAATATGTAGGAAATATTGAAACAAAAAATAAACACCATTAGTAGGAGGATGAAAACTACGCAACATTTGTTTGACAGTCCCAATGTGAAATTTGAGCTTGAATCTTGGGAATTATGCTCTCCATTCTTGGTTTTATACTTGAGATCGTCGCTCTGAGATGAATTTTTTTTTAATCGTGGTGAGAGCAGAAAATGCAGTTTCGTATAAGTGTGTTGACGCAAAAGGAAGTGAATTTGGTTGCATCAGCAGTCTCAGACTGTGAAACAACAGGGGGTGAGTGAGTGGAGGCGGAGAGATTAGCAACTCCTGCGCAGGACGTACAGCGTTTTTGCTGATACGCGCACGTCACTTCTCCACTGAGAGAGTCCGCAACAGTACTTGAGACAGCTCAGGATTACAAAGATTACATGTTATCTAATTCTAATCGTATTCTTTTGGTATCCGCTCTATGTTCTATAAAAAAGAGGGATAAATGGAGACCCCGTAATAAACCCTCGCGACCCCAAAAAATGTCCCGACCCAAAGGTTGTGCACCACTAATCTAAGCTATGGTTTCTGATGATTCTTCCGAGATGGGTCCGGTTTCGAATCCCGATGAGGCATGGATGTCCTGTTTGTCTAACGCTTGCTCTCTCCCTTCCTTGCCCGGGACCAGTGGCCCTATATTAAAGACGGGCGACTGCTTATAGCCCACTGAGTTGCTCTAGGATGTCGCTAATCCTGCAATAAAACCCCGCGGGGGGGGCACTATAATATAGCTACGAACTTAGAAAGAAGAGAGATGATGTTTGAGTCAATTGTTTCTACTAGTGGCATGATGCCAGATTCAAAGGAACTCTGATATTATGTCACTAGTAGACACAAATGGAACTGTGACTAGAGAAAGTTTGAAGAAACAAGAAACTGTGCGAAACTACGAGAAACTATAAGAACAAGAAACTAACATAAACTATGACAAAAGACTAATCTAGAGACTCTCTTGTCATAGACCCAGGGACGCCGTGGTCTATGCGCTGGATTCTGACCATTGGTCCGCAATGGGTCCACATTTGAATCCCTCCCGGTAAGACATGGATGTTGTGTTTGTCTTAAGGTCCTGGTTCTTTACCTACCCTGGAACAAGTGACCCTAAATTAAGGACGGGCGACTACTTATAGCCCATCGAGTTCCTCACATTGGTCGTTAAACCCCAAAACTCCACCCCAGTGGCGCAATGATTTAAACGCTGGCGTATGACCATTCGTTCGAGATGGGTCCGGGTTAGAATTCCGGTGAGTCATGGATGTTGTGTTTACTTTACGGCACTCGCTCTCTCCCTTCCCTGGAACCAGTAACCCTAAATTAGGGACCGGCTATTACTTATCGCCCATCGAGTTGCTCACATTGGTCGTTAAATCCCCAAACGCCGCCCCGTTGGCGCAGTGGTCTAAGTGCTAGCCTATTACCACTGGTTCGAGATGTGTCCTTGTTCGAATTCCGGTGAGGCATGGATGTTTTCTTGCTTTACAGAACTGTCTCTCTCCCTTCCCTGGAGCCATTGTTCCCAAATTAAAGACGGGCGACTGCTTATAGCCCATTGATTTGCTCACGGTGGTCATTAAACCCGCAAAAAAAAAAAAAAAAAAAAAAAAACTGGTACTTCCCGATCATGCACTGGGTCATGGAGCAGAGAACAAGATACCAGAATGGAGCACTTATCGCCCGTGCCAGGTTCACGGTCGTCGCTGCTGAGATGAGACATGGGAAAGGAATTGTTTTGCCGAAGCTTTCTTAAAGCCCGGTCGCTATGTGAACATTTCTGTTTGGGGGCGCAGAAAATTTTGGGCACCGTTTGGTACAGCTACACCACTTACAGAGTTACAAGTGGTCATTTAAATTATCGCAGATGCAAATCAGCCGCCCGGTGGCGCAGTGGTCTAAGTGGTGTCTTCTGCCTATTTGTCCGCGATAGGTCCCGGTGAGGCATGGATGTTGTGTTTGTCATACGGCACTAGCTCTCTCCCTTCTCCTAAATTAGGGTCGGACGACCACTTATAGCCACTCCATTTGCTCACGGTGGTCGTTACACCCTTAAAAAAGTGATGCAAATAGCACACATTACTCCTGCATGTGTAGTAATTTAATGTTATTCCCGACAGAAAATTAAAACAAAGTATACGCTTCCGGTAAATAGCTTTCTAGAAAACAATATTTGCAACAGAATGATTAAGTTTTGAATAAGGCAATGGTTTATGCTTTGCCTAAACAAAGGCACTCTTCAAGTAAAAAATCTTCTGTGAATAACAGTGAATAACGCATTGCTTGGCTCTTAGAAATGGAATAACAGTGAAATCTGTCTAGCAAGGTCGTTTCAGTGAAAAAATGACCGTCTGGACAGGTAACCGCCCAACGGAGTGGTTCAACTGGCCAAACTACAAAAATGTTATTCACTAAGTCTCTCACTAAGAGCCAGAAGTAAGAATGAGAGATGAGCTAAGGAATTCGAAACATGTTTTGGGTTGTCGCAAATCTGGCGTTTCAACCACATGTTCCGCCGAAAGAAAGGGAAGGCAATAATATACCGAACGCAATAGCAGCACTACTGCGTTTGAGCTTTAAAGCCATTCCATACTCCCCTTCCTTTATCGTCCTTAAAGTCAGCGATGAGTTAAAACAAGAATTCAAAGCTGTCGAAGCAGGGTAACTTTTCTGGAGCAGCCAAAGCACACAAACCACACTTTAAATTCCCTTTTAAAAAACGTCTCTATTAACAATTTAAAAATATGGTAGATAAAAGCTCTGGCGAGTACCTTCGCGACCACTATGGCCGCATCAACAGGCCGCTGAGTGAAACCAGATTAGAGAGGCACAAGGTTAAATAGTGACAGACAGGAACACAAGTAATACACATTATGTAAATGAACATATAAATCGTTGCAATTCATTACAAATTATTGTTAAAAGTTCGTTTGTAATCATTCGGATTCTTGTTTCCGAGAGTACTGCAAAATCAGTTTCCTCCAGGTAGAGGGAATGTATACAGGAACGTCTTCATTATAGCATTTTGGTCCAAGTTTAATAATACACTGCTGGCTACCCAAACTGCAACACCAAGAAGGACACGAGATAGCAAAGCCAGATTTACTGGACACATAACAACAGATACAAAGATGAAAGGATTGAGCTTACAGGCCCGTGCGACTTGCGGAACACGCAGGACATCAGTAATTCGTGTGGCCCCCATGGCTGGCAATAACGGCCGCTACACGCCGCGGCATCGAACGAAAGAGGCTTTGAATGTGGGCTTGGGGTATGTCGGTCCAGGCTGCTTCCACACGCTGCCACAGTTCGTCAGGCGTAGCCGCGGGTGGTGCTTGCGGTGCCACTCGGTTGCCGATCAGCCACCAGACGTGTTCGATGGGCGACACATCGGGTGAACAGGCGGGACGCGGCAGCAGTGACACCCCGTGGGCAGTGAAGAATTCTTTCACGATGCGGGCCACGTGCTGGCGCGCATTGTGCGGTTGAAACGTCGCCGCTGGCAGGTCCTGCAGGTAAGGAAGGACTACAGGCTCCAAGACGTCGGAGCTTTAGCGGTGGCTGTTGAGTGTACCGGCGATGCGTACCAGAGGGGTGCGGGGGTCATATCCAATTGCGCTCCAAATCATAACGCCAGGCGACGGACCGATATGGCAATGCATAATGCAGGCGTCATACAGTCTCTCGCCGCGATGCCGCCACACACGAATCCGAACATCGTGGTGTTGCAGGCAGAAGCGGGATTCGTTGGTGAAGACAATGTCGTGCCATTTCGTTGTCCAGGTGCGGCGTTCAACGGCCCACTGCCGCCACACTCGCCGGTGGTGTAACTTCAATGGTAATAGGAGCAATGGGCGCCGTGCGACAAGTCCCTGATCCTACACACGAAGTCGAATGGTACGTGCTGACACAGGTTGTTGCGCAACACACCCTAATTCCTGCGCTAACGTTCGTGATGTGGCGGTGCGAGCCGTCAATGCCCACTGCACAACATGCCGGTCCTCTCGTTCTGTGGTGTGCCCGGGTGCGGCAATCGCTCATGTTGGTCCGTCCGTCTCTCCTGCACACACCGAATCCATACTCGCCTCACTGTGGCTGGATGTCGTCCCACACGGGCGCCGATGTCTCGGTACGATAAACAGCTGTCGCGATAAGACACTATTCGTCCTCTGTCGAACTCATAAACGTGCTGGAATGACTGCCGTATTCTGCGACGAGACATCAGGAAGCTTCCCACGCACAGGTCCTGCAGCACAACACACTTCCACTACTTACACCTCGCCTTCTGTGCACCCTTCTTATAGTTCTTCTCAGTAACGTGACGGGCGCACATCATTTGCATATGCCCTGCAATGCTAATCGTTTGCATGTCCTCTCGCGGGCGACGCATGCTGCAAATTTCAGGCCAATGGGATGCTTCCTTCTTGGTGTTGCATTTTGGGTGGCCAGCAGTGTATATAGATTCTCAGTAAAAAGCGTAGAACGTTTATTAGAAGCAGTCGACAGTATGTTCGCATTGTCGCAATCAGGTCTTAGGTCTTTTTCAATAACAATTTTTGAAAATGTCGAAACAGCAGATTCTTTACGGATGGCATATATGTGTTCAGCCCAGCGAGTACCCAGGCTTCGATAGATCGAGCCCACTTAGCAAAGATTTGCCGATTGTCCATTCCTGTCCAATAGAGTGATGTTATAAACTCCAAAGCTGGAAGTAGATGGAACTACGTCTCTATCGCGCGTAATTAATGAAAATAGGTTTTGGGTTTTAACCCGGAACCCAATAAAGTATTTTTTGCATGTTTTTTTTTATAAAGAGACCCAGATTTCAGTGTGGTGTGTGTGCTTTGGCTGCTCCAGAAAAGTTACCGTGCTTCGACAACTGTGACGTATATTCTAAATTAACTTTCCTTTTTAGTTTCTTTCCCTTTGTAAATCTTGAGTTTGTCTCAGTTATACTTCACTCTCAACGTAATATCTTTTCTCTCAAACGAATACGTTTGGCAACAATTGAGGGTGAATGAACGTGACGTATGCTTGAGTTTTGATAAGAACGAGAGATAAAAACGACGACTAATCTGTTGCTGGGTGAGCGTTGGGTTATAAACTGATTATTGAAAAGAGCGTTGTGTTAAGAGTTGGGTGGTGTGTGGAGAGTTTAGTGCAATATGCTATGCTACGGTGTGTTTGCTACACCCTGAATAACGCCTCTTTTCCGTAAGTTTGACTTCTCTTGTTTAAATGCTTCGTCTGGCCGCTAAGGTTTAATTTTAGGAACTATTTCGTCGTATAGTGATGTTTTATGTTACCGTAAAAGTACGAAAAGACTTCTACGTTATAAGATCGTTCCCAATTGTGATAAAGGACCCACTTTTCGTCACAGGTGACGACTCGATGCAGTAGAGTTTCCTGTTTATTCCTGGCAAACAGCGACGTGCAGCCTTCCAAACGCCAAGTCTTGTTGGCAGCTTCGGGACGTGCAGACTTCCAAACGCCTAGTCTTGTTGGCAGCTTCGGGACGTGCAGACTTCCAAACGCCTAGTCTTGTTGGCAGCTGCGGGACGTGCAGACTTCCAAACGCCTAGTCTTGTTGGCCGCTTCGGGACGTGCAGACTTCCAAACGCCTAGTCTTGTTGGCAGCTTCGGGACGTGCAGACTTCCAAACGCCTAGTCTTGTAGGCAGCTTCAGGACGTGCAGACTTCCAAACGCCTAGTCTTGTTGGCAGCTTCGGGACGTGCAGACTTCGAAACGCCTAGTCTTGTTGGCAGCTTCGGGACGTGCAGACTTCCCAAACGCCTAGTCTTGTTGGCAGCTTCGGGACGTGCAGACTTCCAAACGCCTAGTCTTGTTGGCAGCTGCGGGACGTGCAGACTTATAAACGCCTAATCTTGTTGGCAGCTTCGGGACGTGCAGACTTATAAACGCCTAGTCTGTTGGCAGCTTCGGGACGTGCAGACTTCCAAACGCGTAGTCTTGTTGGCAGCTTCGGGACGTGCAGACTTCCAAACGCTTAGTCTTGTTGGCAGCTTCGGGACGTGCAGACTTCCAAACGCTTAGTCTTGTTGGCAGCTTCGGGACGTGCAGACTTCCAAACGCCTAGTCTTGTTGTCAACTCATGCGGCAGCCCCATGTCCAGCTTTTTGACCTTATCTAGAGTAGCCAGACGCCGAACAACTGTCGTGTGGTGGACACCTACCTCCGCCGCTATCTCACGACACGTTTTTCGGGGATTCGCTTCAACCACACGCAACAGAAAATCGTCAGAAACAGCAACACGTCGGTGACCATGTATTTCGTTTCGCAGGTCCGTATCTCCGCTTCGAAACTTCCCAAACCATCGCCGAATGGTTCGTTCGTTGGCTGTATTCTCCCCAAACTCTTTGTTAACGTTTCGAACGGCCATTCTTACAGAATGTCCCAGTTTAAATTCATACAGTAAGATGACTCTCAAATCCGGCGTCAGCATGTTTCTTTTTGCAAGCCACGTTACGTCCAAACAAACCACGCTTGAACCTTGTTCTTCACACACGCGCTAGCTGTTTATAGAAACTATGTGACGTAATACCCGCAGCACCTGTGGGTGGTTCCATTCCGCTGCGGTGGGGGCCTGTCTCCACTGTTTGTTCGCGCAGGGACATTTCATTCGCACCAACCCAATAATTAAGCGTGTAATTAATAATTAAGCGTGTTGCTCGAGTGGTGCACAAACGCCACGTAAAAACCACCCTTAACCAAAGAGGACCGCTCAGGTGGTTTAGAAAGTCAGGTCTCTTGTAAAGGAAGAGAATTCATCAACGCACAGAAGCATTGCACAGCATGTAGATGTCTCACAGGCAACTGTAAACCGCATTATCAAATCTCAGCTAAACTTAGAAAAACAGTTTAAGCGTGAATCCACAAGCTCCTTCCGCTCTGCATTTTGGAGTTGATGACGAACTGCAGGAAACTGTATGAGAGACACCTAGCAAGGGACAGGTGGAAGTTTGGTTCACTTTGGATGCAGCGTGGACATGCCTTAGTGACACAAACAAATTCCAGGCAATATACTATCAGGAAAATGGTGCCAAGACGTACACGGAATGAGTACGTGAATACCAAGAAAGTTTTTCACTTGGATATTTGGTTGTGGCAGGGTATTGCTATAATGACAAGTTAAAGCTGCGAAAGGTTGCGAATAACGCAAAACTTAATGCAGCTTATTATCAGACAAACATTCTTGACCCAATTTACAGCGAAGAAATTCATCCATATACGGTGTTATGGCTTCAAATATATGGATCCAACAAGATAAGGGTTCCAGCAATACGGCTAAGTCCACAGTGGCATACTTGCGGAAGATGGAAGCTGAGACCGGGATTCACACTATACTAGTGGTTCCCAAACATTTTCGATTCTCGGCGCCCTTGCTGAATCCAGATTTTCCCAAGGCGCCCTATGTCAAATTCTAACAAGTACACTTTGCCTAAAATTCTAAAAAGATCACAAAAAAATGTTATTGAAAAAATTCATTATAATTAGTGGGATGGATGAGTGTGTTGATCACAGCACATTTTCTCAAATCTTGGAATCAAACTGGACACATCCACCCTCATTACCTTCTCCACATTGATTTTCGCGCGATACTTAGTTTTTATCACAGCGACCGCCGAAAACCCAGATTCGCACATATAAGAAGTCTCAAATGGAATTAAAATTCTCTGAGCTTTACCATATTCATCTTTTACTGATATCCAAAATTCAGGTAACTCCATGCTGCTAAATTTTGTTTTCAACATATTGTCGTAAGACACCTCAATAAGATTCTCTTCTTCTGCAGCAGTAATTTCAGATGGAACAGTGGCATGAAATGGATCTTGAATCCATACAAATATATCGATATTGTCATTTTGAAAATATTTTTCAAACCAGGTGATAAGCTGTGATAAGCGTTTTTCAAAAATGGATTTCATGCCTCGAGAGAAATCAACTCCATTGGAGGTCAAAGACTGTTGCAACAAGGGGAAACATTCTTTACCACCGTCTTCATTCATTTTTATTTTCCATAGTTTTAGTTTTTTTCATAAAAGCTGAAATTTTCTTAATCGACTTTAAAAGGTGCATGTTGCTTCTCTGCAAGGAGAGATTCAGAACATTCATCTTTTCAAAAATATCACATATGTGTGCTAGTTTTACCAAAAATTTTCATTCACAAAATTTTCGGTATATTGTGGTTTTCCTCTTTAAGAAAAATATAAATTTCCTGTCGCAGTTCAAACGTACGAGACAAAACATTACCACGAGAGAGCCACCGAGAAGTGTTGTAATACAACAAAGACGTGTGCTCGGATTCCATATCCTCACACAGTTTTTTTTAAAAACATTATCTTCAACGGCGGAGTTTTTATAAAGTTTACTACATTCACTACTTATTCTGAGGCCTGGTTCAATGTAGGACTAAGATATTTTGACGAGAGTGCTTCCCTGTGAATAACGCAATGGGTCCGCAGTACATCAGGGGCTTTGTTTCGAATACATGCCTGCAATTCTTCATAACAACCGGACAAAGAACGAGCACCATCAGTACAGACACCAACGCACCTAGTCCACTCCAAACTATTTTCGGTTATAAAAGTATCAAGGATCTCACACAAGTTTTGAGCCTTAGCACTACCAGTGATACTTTCACAAAAGAGAAGGTTATTTTATAAACCGTACGTTATTCTATAAACCGTAAGTAGCAAATCAAGTGAACATCATTATTATTATCTGTGGCCTTCCCAGCTGCAACCCAAATTCCTTACTTTTCATTTTTTCAATTAATTGATCATTGAGGTCCTCCGCTATGTGCTGTATTCTGCGACTGATGGTGTTATTGGACAAAGGCATATTTGAAAGCAGCTAACCAGCAGACTCATCGATCATAATGTTCACCATATCTATAGCAACCGGTAGAATGAGTTCTGCGATGGTATGAGGCTTCTTACATTTTCCGATTCTATGTGCTACCTTGTAAGACGCTAGCAAAGCATTGCTTGGTATTGATGCCTGCTTATGCTGGGATGATTGGTATCTAAATGGCGTTTCAACTTACTTGGTAGCATGCACTCTGGCACCAAAACTTTCATACACGTACACACTGCGGCCTCTCTTCACCATTGACTTCTGTGGACGTAAAACCAAAGTCCAAATAACTGTCATCATATTTTCGATATTTACGCTTCTTCATACTTTTGCCACTATTTGATGGTGTGCCCTCTTTATTTTCATTTTCACGACGCTTATTACTGTTTAGTAAAAACCGATCCATTTTTAAAAATACATACGAGAAGAAAAACTTCAAAACCTTCAGTTCACTTAATCACAACAATATTCAGTTGACACGCCGAAAGCTTACAAACGCCGAAACTCAGCAACAGAGCATCAACATAACAGCCTGCTAACCGCCAAATCAGTACAGACAGTGGCGCAGTGGTCTAAGCGATGGCCTCTGATCATTCGTCCGAACGGGGTCCGGGTTCGAATCCCGATGAGGCATGGCTGTTGTGTTTGTCTTACGGCACTGGCTCTCTCCCTTCCCTGGAACCAGTGATCCTAAATTAGGGACGGGCGACTGCTTATTGTCCATTGAGTTGCTCACGGTGGTCGTTGAACCCCCAATCAAAAAAAAAAAAAAAACCACCAAATGAGTCACAAAAAAACGGATGAGCATATTTAAAAGATCTGGTAACCTTCTCGAAAAATCTGGACTGACAGACGCTCAGAGAACGAGGGAGGAACGTTTATGAGAAGCACGGAGGCTGGTGCGAAAGCTCAGGTTACTTCCGGTAGCGGCCGCGCGGAATACACACGAGCGGGACTCGTGCGGGGGAAAGCTCAAGCTTGCAACATTATTGTAGAGCGCCATCTAGTAGCCATTTGTAGAGGCTTCTGCAAACAGTTATTACCAAGTGAGTTACTGGTTTGACCTTGTGCATATCAGATGTCGCGATGTCGTGTCCTATCACATTGAATTGAAAATGGAAATAAAATTATGAACATTTTGTAATATATCGCGGGCGCCCCTGTGAGGAAGCCGCGGCTCCCCAGGCGCTGCGGCGCACACTTTGGGAGCCACTACTATACCATTCTCCTCAATTCCTGTCGAATCTCCAGATGCCTCTGCCGTGGAGTTCTGCGGCATCGGGTAACTTAAACGAGCCCTCAAAAGTAGACGACCCAAAACAATTGAAGCCCTTTGGAAAACTTGCAAAGAGGAGTGGGAGAAAATTGATCTTGCCTGTCTGCAAAGGAGCCTGTTACAGTGGAAGTTGTGCTGCAGAAGGATAATACAGGAACATGGTAAGCACATAGAATACAACAGAAGTTAGTGCCAGGGTATTTCGTAACTGTATGATCCTGCAAACTTTGTCACTATAAACGTAAAACAACCTCTGTACAATGTGTGTCAATAAAATTCGGTGAATGCTGTCGTAACTCATGAAAGAAAAAGGTGTGAAAGGTGCGGTAACTTGTTGCACGATGCAGTCAAGTACATGAGCGAATATATCCCTAGCCGTCACCGAGCTGCAAGAAAATGTGTCGCGCAGAGAGCGTATCTCAGGAGCACGGCGTTAGAGGGCAAATATGGAGCAAATAATCAATAGCAAATTCGACTTTAAATTTGAAGAATACGCATCGAAAACACATTCAGTTCTAAAAGAACTGAATATGCTTTATGTACCAAATCTTTCCTATAAACTCAAGAACGCGCTCAAGAAGATGAACCTCGGTGTCGGCATAAGATCTTTGACACCTTTATACGATATGCTTAAGGGAAATACTGACAAGCCCCAACTTTGCAACGAAGCAGGTGTTTATGCCATCCCTCTACAATATCCGGACGGCCCTATCCAGATAAGTCCAGTTCATGTCCGCTGATCCTATGTGGGATGACATAAAGAAATTAGCTTACTGCTCTACCCCTAAATCCACAGCCATTCGGGAAACTTTGGAGATTATTACCAACAATGAGGTCTGCAATGATAGCGTGTCGCTAGAGTTGCCACGAATTTGGAACCAAATCTTCAAATAGTGAATGCGTTTCGTTTTCCTCCAAGGATTCCGCGTGCAAAACGGACATGATGACTCGTGTCTTTAATTGAATAATTACATTTCCATCTCTTTGTTTGTTGTCAAGTCAAGTCACCGCGTTCAAATTGTTGAAGCGTTCTATTATCTAATTTGCTGTCTACCTTCTTTGAAAAAGGCATCTGGTTGATGTGCGAAAGCTTGGAAACTTTGATTGTTATGTACGCCAATAAATTCGGATCACTAGTACATAAGACAGTATAGTTATACAGTACTATCTTATGTATATTTGGTGTGAAGTTCCTTGTGTTATTATTTAGGTTTCCAAAGAAGTTTACAGGAATGAAGAAATATCCTTGAAGTGCTTTTCCGATTGGTTCAAGCGCTTTTGCGAAGGAAGGGACTCCGCTGAGTACACTCCAGGAGTGAAATTATCGCAACCTCCGAAAATACTGAAATCAATAAAACATGTGCGTAAGCTTATGTCGAATGATCATCGATTGAATGTGCGAATGATAACTGGGTATTTATCATGAAATATTTTTTATCACGCTAGTCTAAAGGCCAGGGAGGGCCAACCCATGATTTGATATACACTCTTGGTCAAAAAAATAGTTGCACCCAGAAGGAAACAACCGATTGGGATGAAACTTGGTGGGTAGTTTTGATATCGTGAGACATGTAAATGATTCAAGTATCGCGCTCGGCAGAGCACGTAACGCAAGAAAGGAGGGGTCGTAACGCTGTGTCTGACCGGCTATATAAGGTCGTCCCGTTGCGCGGGTTTCCCATTATGATTCGCGCTGTTGTGTTGGTTGCATCCTTTGCAAGTGAAGTATGCTTCGGAGAACGTTCGAAAGCACTTCGAGCAGTTAGAGGAGTTCGAGAGGGGCCGCATCGTCTGGCTCCGAGAAGCGGGATGGTCTTATCGCCGTATTGCGCACCATACCGGTAGTGCGGATATCACCATAGCACGCTGTTGGCGGCAGTGGACAGCACAAGGCACTCAGCAGCGACAAGAAGGGTCTGGGAACCTAGACGAACCACGGAGAGAGAGGGCCGACGTGTTGATCGACATACGCGGCGGAGTGACCCAACAGCCACGATTGCTGATATTCAGCGAGCAGTGGTACCCTCCATTCATCGTCCGATTAGTGTCAGAACCATTGGCATACGGCTGCAAGACATAGGACTACACGCACGCAGACCGTTACGACGACTGCTCTTAACACCATTGCATCGTCGCCAAAGACTGAATGGTATCGTGCCAGACTGTCATGAAGTCACGCAGAATGGCAGCGGGTTATCTTCAGTGACGAGTCTCGCTTTTGTTTTAGAGGAAACGACCACTGAATCCGCGTGTGGAGGTACCATGGTCAGCGCCAAGATGAACGGTTTGTTGTCGAATGTCACACGTGCAGAAGGTGTGGTGTCATGGTGCGGGGTGTAATTGCCTATAATGCCAGATCACTTTTGGTGTTCATTAGAGGCACTTTGACAGCCCAACATTACGTTAATGAGATCCTGCAACCAGTGGCCCTACCTTTTCTTAACGCTCACGCCCGTCCCGTGTGGTTTTCCAACAGGACAACGCTCGTCCGCATACGACTGCTGTCTCGAGAGCTTGCCTTCAAGGCACTGACATTCTGCCATGGCCAGCCGTATCACCAGACCTATCGTCTATTGAAAATGTGTGGAATGCTATTCGACGCGGTATCCACACTCCAGCTCTACCGCATAATCTGCAGGAACTGCGTGAGAAGATTCAAGCTGCATTGGACGGCTTATCGCAGACACCAATAGGAACCTGTACAACTCCAAGTCGAGAAGTCTGCCATACTGTAGGAGCAAACATTGCGGCCCGACGCCATAATGAGGACACTACTTATTGGCGTGTAGCTGAATAAAAATTGCCCATATCAGTCTCAATGTTTAATCATTTGTTATTCCTGGTAACCTTTAATTTGCTCCCGAATAGCATTACAATCTGACACGTCCTTCTGGGTGCAACTATTTTTTTGACGATGAGTGTATGTGGATAATTAGCATCTTCATTATACACTGAGTGGCCACTTTATTATGGCCACCCCTCAGTACTTCGTTGGGCCTAATTTTGCCTTTAATACAGCGTCGAATCTTCGTGGCATGGACCCCACGAGATGTTGATAGGTTGTTTGTGGGATTCGAGACCATGCTTGATGAATAGCACTTTCCAGGAGTGTGAGATAGCAGGGTTGTGGATCCAACTATCTGATGGCTCGTTCAACTTCATCCCACAAATTCTCAATGGGGTTGAGATCTGGAGATTTTTGGGGCCACCTAAGCAAAGTAAACTCTCCGGCATGTTGCTGAAACCAATCCTGTACAATACGAGCACTATGGCAGGACGAATTATCTTGTTGAAAATAGCCATCGCCATTGGGATAAACCATCCACATGACAGGATGCATTTGGACCGCAACGATGTTTAGATATGATGTGCCAGTCAGACGTAAAAAAAGGGGCCCAAAGCTTGCCAGGAAAACATTCCCCAAACCATAACGTTGCCTCCACCAGCTTGAAGGGTTGTAGCAATGCATTTGGGGTCCATGCTTTCGTGCTGTTTCCGCAAAATTCTCACTCGGCCATCGGCATGGTGCAACTGAAAACGTGATTCATCGGACCACATAGTTTGTTTCCAATTATCGACTGTCCAATCCTTGTGCTTCCCGTGCGAACTGGAGACGTTTACTCTTGTTAACTGCAGACAGCAAAGGTGCTCGAACAGGCCTTCGGCTGCCATATCCCATCCGATGCAGTGTACGGCGAACAGTGCGTGCAGAGATCATTTGAGGGGATCCTTGATTAACATGGTCTGTAATTTGCTGCAATGTTGCCCTTCTGTTGTCTGTTACCAGTGTGGACACTCTCCGTTCCGCCCGAGCAGTCACTAGTCGATGACGACCACACGTTGCACGTAGAGACCCAGTTTTTTGGCTGACAGTCCAGTCTTTAAACACTTGCACAACAGCTGCTCTGGAACATTTCACGAATGAGGCGGTTTCGGTGATACTCGCTCCATGGCTCTAAGCTCCTACAATCATCCCACGTTGAAATTCCGTCAAATCGCATTTTTTACAAATCTCGTCACCCAAAAATCACTTTTACTACTGTCGCAAGCACTAAGCTCTCCTTTTTATACTAGCCTCGCCCTGTGGCAGCAACAGCGCGCAGCCATAGCTCATTTGCTTAAAACTGTCAGGTGGTCATAATAAACTGGCCACTCAGTGTATAAGGGATGAATCAGAAAAAGGGAAAAGATTTGTTATTCTAATTTGCATTATGGAGCTGGTGACACTTCTTTAGAAAATTGTAGCGCGTTATTCTAACAGCTCTAAGACTAATTATTTTGCCTGGAAAATAAATTGGCAGAAATGCGATACAGCACTCCGATTGCAAAGGGCAGCGGAACAAAAAAAGTTTACTGTTGCTACTTCAGGTATTGCTCAGACATCCCCCTTCTTCAGGTATACGGCAAAGTCACTTTCAAAAATTCAGAGCAAATAAACATATAGAAAGCTCATAGCTTGTATCGCACCCAACTTAGACTTCGACCGTTTCCAAGGTCGTCGAAAAGTTCAAGGCATACAATCACTTCTGGTAGAACAGTACGTTTTATTCTGTAGTACTGTTTCACACACAGCGATAGAAATAATTTTTATGGTTCTTCCCTAACACAGTCTTGTCATAAAGGGGGAAAACGACTTTCCAATAGATGCAGTTTATTCTAACTGTTCCAAAAACGAAAAGGAAAACGCTTCCTGTTTTAAATCGGGCAAGCTTTAGTTCATAATAAAATTCTCGAGGGAGAGAGTCAACGACAATGCACCCACTCTTCATTTTCGTATTCCATAAAGGGCTTCCACCGGATGCACAAGGTCTTCACTAAATTCAGCAACAGTGAAAATAATATTGATTTATCTGTAAGAAGCGGATTCTATCTGAGTCTAAGGGCATGTAAAGAAAAAAGATAGTGTTCTGGGGCGTGAAATGGATTTTGCATAGGTAAAAAAGAACCCAAGATCAAAGGTTTTTATTTAATGGAGCAATGAGTAAATGAAGTCATTATAATTTAGTGAAGCGCACTGTGCTGTGAAACGAGTCTCTATAGATTTAAAATATATAAATCCAGAGAATTAGCAGATTTCTGGTTTTTCAACTTCGTATAATTATATTAAATCACTATCGTGTTCTATTCTCAACTCTGCATTAAAAAGAAACATTGACCAAATGTGTATATTGTCATTAAACGAATCACACTATTTTACGTATAAATACACTCATCGCCAAAAAAATAGTTGCACCCAGAAGGAAGCAACCGACAGGAATTATACTTGGTCGGTAGGTTTGGCATCGTGAGACACGCAAATGATTCAAGAATCACGCTCAGCCGCGCATGTGACGCTAGCAAGGAGGGGTCGTAGCGCTGTGCCTGACCGGCTATATAAGGTCGTCCTGTTGCGCGTGCTTCCCATTCTGATTCGTGCTGTTGTGTTGGTTGCATCCTTTGCAAGAGAAGTATGCCTCGGAGAAAAGTTCGGAAGCAATTCGAGTATTTGGAGGAGTTTGAGAGGGGCCGCATCGTCTGACTCCGAGAAGCGGGATGGTCTTATCGCCGTATTGCGCGCCATACTGGTCGTACGGATGTCACCTTAGCACGCTATTGGCAGCAGTGGATAGAACAAGGCACGTAGCATCGAAAGGAAGTGTCTGGGAGGCCTAGACGAACTACGGAGAGAGAGGACGGACGGGTTGTCCGACATGCGCGAAGTGACACAACAGCAACGATTGCGGATATTCAACGAGCAGCCATCAACCCAATTCACCTGACTTAACCCCTTCTGATTTCTGATTCTTCCTAAAGATAAAAACTGCCATGGGAGGACGAAGATTTTCACACATTTCTGACATCCAGGGTAACGTGACAAAGGAACTCAAGGGTATTCCAGAAACAGAGTTCCTGGTATGATTCGAGCAATGGCAACAGCGTCTAACTAAATGCATTTCTGCGGAAGGGGATTACTTCGAAGGTGACAAAGGAACTCAAGAGTATTCCGGAAACAGGGGTTCCAGGTATGTTTCCAGAATGGCAACAGCGTCTAACTAAATGCATATCTGCGGAAGGGGATTACTTCGAAGGTAACAGTAGCCGCTAGTATTAGGTGTGCAACTTGATTCTCGGCGACGGGCACGACACGTTGACAGCAAATTATAGCAAATCGAATTCGTACCTAATCAGGGAAATAATCCCCGTCGTGTTGGATATATTTAAGCCATCGGTCAGGGAGCTGCCGAATGCCACTGCGGAAAAAGGAGGGCTATTTCTTGTTGACAAAGTCATCAACACTTGTGTGAACCTCCTCGACAGAAATGAAGTGCGTATCACTCAGGTGATGTTACAGGGAGCGAAAGAGGTGATAATCTGATCGGGGAGAAGTCTGGAGAATACTCCGGGTGGAACAAAATCTCCCATTCTAGGTCGGTGATCGTGTTTAAAGTCGTTTTCGCGGTGTGAGGACGCGCGTTATCCTTAAGCAACAGGACCGACCTTCTGCACCTTGCCTGTGTATGGCCTTTTCGCCTCCATTGCGTCACTCACACGAATGAGTTGCTGAAAATAACGCTCAGAATTGACCGTTTCACCAGGTTTGAGCAACTCATAGTGTGCGACACCGCGCTGATCTCACCATATGCACAGGAACAACTTCCTGGCATTGATATTCGGTTTGGCGGTACTGGTGTTAGGCAGACCTGGATAAACCCATTATTTGCGCCGCTTAGGATTATCGTAGAGGAACCACTTCTCATCACAGGTCAAAATCTTGGGGTGGAAATCCTTCTTCTTGAATCTGGAGAGCAAGGACACAGCAACATCGTAGTGCCTAGACTTGTTCGAAGCTGTGAGTTGGTGGGGCACCCAACGCCCCCCCTTGTGAATCCGTCCAAGCTTGTGTAGGCGCTTTGCAATGGCTTGCTGTGTTACTCCGAGTTCCTGGGCGAGCTCTGACTGGGTGAGACAGGGATCCGCATCAACAGTTGTTCCAGTTCATCATCGTCCACTTTCTGTGGCTGTCCCGGACGTTCTGCATCACGGTGATCGAAATTTCCCTGCTTAAACCACTGGAACCACTTCTTACACGTACTGTAGGACACAGCAGACTCACCGAAAGCAGCACAGATCATTTGCTGGGCTTCTTCGGCACTTTATTTTAGCTGAAACGCGAACAGGAGGCAGTGCCTCCAATGTTGCTTCTCGATCGACATTGCTTTCACCGTCAACTTTCGTCCCTTCTCTCACTACAGCTGTGAGCGGTTACGGTTGCCTGGAAAGCTGTCAGATGGCGCTGCAATCAGCCATTATCGCACACAGCTATTTGCATTTGCCGACGTTCTATGAACGCTTGCGGTTAGGGGCCGAGAATTAAGTTGCACACCTAATGCAAAGGTCCGCGCACATTTTTTCTAATGGTGAATTCTGGGAATCCAATTGTCACACCTCGTGTTAATATCGCAAGGTACTTCCGGCGATGCCCATTGCCTAAATTTAAACTCATATAAGAAAATGAAACGAATTTGGCTTTGTTCCATAATATTCTGCACTCTAACACAATCCCCTTGGAACTGATGCCATTGACAAAGTAAACAGTGCTTTGCAGGCAGCGGCCTTGACGATTGAAATTTATATATATCAAGTCACACCACGGGATATCTAAATTTCCACGTTGCCTGCAAACTGCAAGAGTTGTGACTTACAACAGAAGGTGAGCAAATGTCAAGATGACAAATCTGCAGCGTCACATTTCGTCGGTGTAGCTCAGTCGGTTAGAACAACTGGCACCGGAGCCATGAGGCGAGGATTCGATAAATTTGTGAATTTCACATCGGCGCCCGATTGTGGAAAATAGATCTACTGGTCGTTGGGTTCTTCGAAAAATGTGTGCTGTTTGTTCCACACATCGTCTGAAATTAATGAAGATTCCTTCTTCACTCCCAAAACAATTAAGAAGGATGTGATGTGACTTACTACAAAAGGCGAAGCAAGTGTCAAGACGACAAATCTGATCTTCAGCGTTACATTCCGTCGGTGTAGCTTAATCGGGTAGAGCAACTGGCTCCGGAGCAAAGACAAAATTTGTGTTTTCCCACAGTCCGCAAAACCCGACACTTCATCTGCAACAACCTAGTACGGGTCGTTTCCTAGTCGTCATTGTAAGATGCATTCCGACAGTGTATTTCTTTAAACCTTTAAACTGCCGATGTACCACAACTAAATGGTGCCTAAAATAATTTACGTCACCCAGACAAACGTTCCCACAGCGGCTGGGTTTTACAAAAGCAACGGCAAAACAATTTCTTTCCCGCTATCATCACAGCTGTACTGGCCATAAACCTATTATTAGTCAGAAGCGCTCCATTTAGTTCTTTACTCACTGCTCCATAACCCCCTGACACGGACATCAAGCCACTGGGTAGAAACAAGTGGCTCAAACATCTTCTCCCTCCTTTCTTAGTTTCTACACCATTGTTATAGCCTTCCTAATCCGCCATATTCACCTCATCTGTCCCCTACGGACTATCACTTCTATAAGTATCTGGACATCTTTCTCAGGGTAAATCGTATCTCAATCAAATCTCAGTTTAAACGGCATTCCATGAGATCGGTGCATCCCGAAGCTCGTTATTTTCAAGGACGGCATACAGAAGCTGTTATCTCGTTGACAAACGTGTGTGGCTGCTGGCGGTTGTTATTTCGATTAATCCAATTTATTTTGCACTGTGTTTTGGGTGTTTGAAGTTTCCAACACTGTTCCTACACTTCATCTGCAACAACCCAATACATCATAAATTTATCTCACGGATAGCTGTTCTTAAGTGCATGCACCTACACTGAGTGCCCAAATTATTATGACCACCAGACTGTTTATACAAAGTAACTATCCCACAGATGCTGCTGACGCAAGATGGCTGAATTGGTATGAAAAGGGGAACGCTGAAGGCACGCAGAGACTAATGAAGTGCATTGTGCAATAAATAATGGGTAACAGACGCGATCTGATGGACTTTGAACGTGGTATGATCGTGGGTGCTCGAAACATTGGTGCGATCATTAGCAAAACGGCTGCACTTGTGAAATGTTCGAGGGCAGCAGTTAGAGTTTACAGAGGGTGGACCACTAGTCAAAAAACAGGGTCTGAGCTCAAGGCGTGTTGTCGTCAACTGCTACTGGATGCTCGAGCTGAGCGGAGAGTAGGCAGACTTGTTCAGTCCAATAGACTGGCAACACTTCGTCAGATTACAGATAATCTGAATCACTGAAATAGGGACTAAGTCCGATGGCCTCTCAACGTACAGTTCGCTGCACATTACATCGTAGGGGTACAGAAGCAGACGGCCTGTCCGTAAGTCATTGCTATTTGCAGGTAACAAGAAGAAATGCCTCCAGTTTGCTCAGGAGCACAAGAACTGGACAGTAAACGAGTGGAAAAGGGTAATATGGTCCGACGAATTACATTTTGAACTACACCACGTAGATGGAAGGGTGAGGATATGGAGATAGCAGCACGAAAACATGGACACATCTTGCATCGTCACTACTCTTCAAGCTGACTGAGGCAACGTCATGGACTGGAACATGTTTTCGTGGCAGTGTTTGGGCTCTTTTTTTTTCAAGTCCACCAAGTTATGTTGATGGTTTATTCCAATGGAGATTAATACTTCCAGCAGACAATGTTCCATGTCATAGTGCTCCCATTGTACGCGAATGGTTTGAGGAGTATCACGGAGACTTTTCATTGTTACACTGGCCTTCTCAATCACCTGATCTCCATCCAATGGAGTATTAGTGGGATAAAGTCGAATATGGCATCAGACAGCTGGATCCGGTACCATCAAATCTTCAAGAGCTGGAGGGTGCAATTTAACGCATTCGGGATAATATACTCCAAACCACTTACTGACATTTAATAGAGTCCATACCAAGGCAAATTCAACCAGTATTAACGACAAAATTGGCCCAACAACGTAATACCAAGGTAGCCATAACAGTTTGGTCACGCAGTGTATATTATTTCCAATTTCATTGAAAATATCGCTTCGGCATATAAGCAAAATAGACTCACCGACCGACAATTCAGAAAGGGTTCTAAAGATTAAATACTAGCCAAGAATTCGTTCATGTGATAGGAAAAGATCACATCATTCTTCCCAGTAGGATTAAGTGAGAGATTTTTCCGCAACGAACGAACCATTTCCTGAGAAAAATTGATTCCGGTTGATTTGAGCTCATTATCACTGCATGATCACTTCGGCTTGCGGAGTGAACAAGCGCGACATTATTCTTTCATGAGCATCTTTAAGTGTTTGAATAAGTTTTGGAAGAAATTAAAAGATTTCTCTCTTGCTTCCTTACCTTAGCTGTGAACCTCGTTCTGTTTCATTAGGTGATCTTTATTTCTCCTTCAGTCGCAATTAATTTAAACGCGATCAAAAAGCCCAACGTCATTTCTTTATTAGAAAACTCAGAGGCGTTTAACTCTTTGCGTTCTAAACTTCCTTCTGTTATTTCTTGAAAGAATGAATAATTTATACCAATAATTCTGCACCCTAATAGAATACAGCCAAATATACACTACACTACAAAAGTATTCGGACACCACAATGTTTTGCAACAAATGTTCTGCTGGGAAACCCTGAGTTCAGTCATTCTTGTTCAGGAATTTACGACGTCTACCAACTACCTAAACATCATTGCAGACCAGATACACCCTTTCGTACCAACAGCACTCCCCTCTGTTAGTGCCTTCTTTCAGAATGCCACAATGGCCGGATTGTTTGAGAATGGTGCGCGGAACATCAAGAAGGGTTCCAGGTATTCCAAATACTCCAGATATAAATCCAATTGAGCATCCGTGGTTTGTGTTGGAGCAGCAAATCCGATATGCGGCGGCTCAACCACGTAACTTTCAAATGTTAAAAGATCTAATGGTTAAGGTTGGTACCAGAAACCCCATAACATCTTTAAAAATCTTGTAACATCTATACCTTAGAACTGTTTTGACGTCAGTGGTCATGACGTAGCATCATGGTAGGCTGGTGCTCATAATGTTAGGCTGGTGGTCATGATGTTTTGGCTCTTAGGTGTAGAGTCCTAACGATTTGAAAAATAATAGTTTTGTGAGTTAGGCGGGTGAGTGCTTGAGTGTACAAAGGGCCAATGTTATACTTGAATCACTTGCATATTTGTCACGATATTTTTTTAACAAAATGAACAAAACAAATTAGACAATTCTTTTGTAATGAAAGAAGTTCTACTTCAATGTTTCCCAAATTTTCCAAGAGAATTTTTATCTAGGAGGTAGGAAAGTATTATCTAGTTGAAAAAGCCACCTGGAGGTAAGATACCTTGGGAATTTCTACATTTGACTTTATTTTTCGACAAATAAAGTACTCGCATACATGAGATTCCGGTGGCATTGAACTTTCTGCTTTATTTGCTTTTCAATTTGCATATATTCTGAGCAAATTAATATGGAAATCGCGGAATCAACTTAAGAGATTAACAGAGGTTTGAGGCAACAACCCTTCAGAAATAAGGTACAGATCTTTGTCTGCCCATCGATTTTCTAGAAGCAAAGGAATCACTTCATCTGAGAGAGTTGTTTACTGCGGACCGCCTACTCATCTTCGTCTCAACAATTTGCATACCTTTCGGAATTCCTTAACAATTTCAAGGGTAGATAATTGGTTTCACAAACTCTGAAACCTATTCGTCACTATCGATTCTCACAGTGGTCCGATACTTTCCACTCTCGCTGTTTTCAAACGGCTTCTAGTCATGGAAAGATGAATCAATTGACTGGTATTCCCTCACAATGAATCTGTGATATTTTCGTCACCGTAGCTCAGTATATGAACAGTGACATGTTTGGTGAGGACTTTCACAAACTAGAGTTATTTAAAGAGGAATTACATCGGTGAGGTTTCCATGCGTGCTTTTAATCAGATTTATTGTTGTAATCTCCTTAGGATTAAATAAACATGTCGTATGGTACATTGCGATCTTAATCGCATCTGCACAACCGGGACTAAGACTCGACAGAAATAGCGTATTTATTCAAAACGGCTTATGCAGTAACATAATACAACCTTCAGATTTCAAACATTTCACTATAATGTTGTTTTAACTCATTCAAAAGAACATGCAAAGCAAGCTTTCGTCGTTTCGAAAACTTTGCAACGAAATTCAAAAATCATATATTCCAAGCCAGAGCAGCACGCGGACATATGCTCTTCCAATAAACAGTGGTGTTCAAAAGTATTGCATCATCTGCAAAAACCGCGAATTTTTAAGTTTAACTCTTTTTTAACTACCTAATTTTCATAGTTATTTCACCGTTTATAAGTCATTGGATGCGACATTTAATGGAGATTTTAAAAATGTCTTAGTTTTTCATATAGCAACTTCTGTTCTTAAGATAAGACCTAAAATATGGGGTTTGACAAACACATTGAAATTCATGATAGCTGTGTATCAGTTGTTACAGCCAATCATAGATATTTTTTTACCTGATTGGCTGCTTCCTAATGCTATCCGCCGCCCCGGTGGTACAGTGGTCTAAGCGATGGCCTCTGATCATTCGTCCGAAAGGGGACCGGGTTCGAATCCCGGTGAGGCATGGATGTTGTGTACCCTAAAATTAGGGACGGGTGACTGCTTATAGCCCATTGAGTTGCTCACGGTGGTCGTTAAACCTCCAATAAAAAAATAATGCTATTCAAATCCTACTCCAGCATTTATAAGGGTTGACTAAGAGCTACTAGAGCATTAGAGTGGTCGCTTCTTGTGGTTATTACGGTATAACTTGTGTGCATTCTTTAAAACTGCGGAATTGTCCACAGCCAACAGAGTAAAAATAGCTGTTCTACATGAAGAGGGATATTCTTCAAAGCAAATTGCTGAAAGAGTGGGCTAATCAATCTACAGTTGTTGGGCTACTGAAGAAAGTAAGATACTGGTGATATTAAAAATTATGCGTCGCAGTGGAAGGTCCAGATCCACTACAACCAGGTAGGACAGACTGCTCAGAAAACTAAGCTTGGTAAACAGGAGACTCAATTCATCTGAATTGCTTCAAAGATGGTCTGAAGTGACAGATGTTACTGTTAGTACATTTACTGTTAGGTGGAGGCTGCTTCACTATGACTTGCGTGACTGCAAAGGCAGGCATAAGACACTGTTAACTGTAAATCAAAGACAGCGTAGACTTCAGTGGGCTCAACAGCATGTCGCATGGACAACCAAGCAATGGGAAAATATTATTTTCAATAATGAATCAGAATTTTTCCTTAATGGGAATCAGAGTAGTGGCTATGTAAGGAGATTCAAGCATGAAGAATTTCATCCAAGTTGTTTAGTGACTACTGTTAAGCATCCGGTGAGGGTCATGGTTTGGAGCTGCATGTGCGCACATGGCGTTGGGAACCTACATATTGTCGATAAACGCCCAGAAATACATCTGAATATTACAAAACAAGATGCTACCATCATCTAGAAGACTTTATGACGGCAATTTTATTTTTCAAGATGGCAATGGTCTCTGTCATCGTGCTAAAGTAGTGTAAAGTGGTTTCAGGAAAAAATGTCAGCATCTTGATTGGCCATCACAGTCACCGGACTTAAACTCAGTCGAAAACTTCTGGTTCAAAGTGTCGTATGAACTATAAAAAATTCAACTTATTGAAGATGTTATTCAAATTTGAAAGCGTATTATTCAACGGAATCATCTTTTACAAAACCTTGTTCACAGTATGCCAGAAAGATGCAAAGCTGTGATTAAAGCTATAGGTTGGGCAACAAAATATTAGGTACAGACCTCAAAAAAAAAAATGAGCCACCCCCGTTAACGTTCGAAACATTTGCCGCAGATAAACGAGTAAGGTACCGTTGGAAAGCACTCGAAGAGAACTATCACGCGATGTGAAGAAAAATGCTAATTAAGCTAATTAACATGTTAATTAGCTCACTATCTCCGAATTTTTCCATATAAGGGGTATCTTATTTTATGCGCATTCTATTTAGCACATAGAACTCCTAAATCTTAAATGTCGTCCAAATCGGATGATTAATAGCGAAGATATTTGCAAATAAATTTAGAGTGGTCATCCATATATCTACATCTGGAAAACACACCTGGAATGTTTCCTTCCCTGAAGAAGAGTGACAATGCTGGGAAGTCTGCGTCTTGCGCGAACCTCCGACAAATTGAATGCGGAGAACAGACGAGCACAGGCCCAGGGACGGAGTTCATTTACTCTTGCCGTTTCCTTTATAACAACCTCATTTATTCGTGCTAATGACTGGAATTAACGTTAGAATAAACAGTATGTATTTTTCTAATAATAGAAAACCCGAATCTATGCAAGTTGAAATTTGTTTTGAATATTCTTGTTGCCGATCATTACACTTTCTCGAGGCACAGAGTATTCGCGTATCACTGAAAGGTTGTTTCATAATAGAAAATTGAAGCAGAACCACGAAATCCGATTTTAGAACGTCACTTGTAAAAAAAACCAGATCGTATTAATATTTGTGTTATCGGTTAGTCCCTACGTCCGTCTGTGGATACCATATCTTCGCAACTATTAGTCTGATTTGATTTTTTTTTCTTTTTGCATTGGGAAACTTGAAATGTGCCAATGGTGATCTTTCATTTCGTTTTTTTGTTTTTTTACGATGTGTAACGTACCAGGAGATATGACGTACCTGCCAGAAGGACGCACACGACATAAAGGTAGATAGGAATCAGAATAAAACGTCCGCGTAGCTCAATTGGTAGAGTAAATTTCTCCGTCATTTCTGTCCACGCCAGGATTCGAACCCAGATCCCCTCATTCCAAAATAAGTCACTTTACCAATTGAGCTACGCGGACGATTTATTCTGATTCTTATCTGCCTTTATGTCGTGTGCGTCCTTCTGGCAGGTACGTCACATCTCCTGGTACGTTACAGATGTGCGATTTCGCAGCTATAGGGCGTACACGCAGATGATATCGAATTCGAAACACATTTTATTACATACACACTGAAGTGCAATTGAATTACAGACAGCTGGCGTTATGCAAATGTGGCGCTGTGGGCGACCCTGTAAACGGAAACTACATGACGTATGCAGCGATCCGACAATATAAGGAGTGATGCGACGGAAATCAGTAAGAATCGGACGCAGTATGGGTAAGACGAAGGATCTAAGCGTATTTGATCGTAGGCAAGTTGTCGGGGCCCGACGAATGGGTCACTCCATCTCGGAAGTCGTGCAGGCATTGGGATTTTCACGAGCCACTGTGTCACGGGTGCACTGTGAGTGCATCGAATCCGGTAAAACCATCCCTGCAAAGGCCAACTGCGGTGAATGAACGGGGTCATCATCGGCTAGCTCGTATTGTAACAGCTGATAGACGGGCCACAGTGCAAGAAATCACTCGGCAATTTAACGATGGTGCACAAAAACGTGTAAGCAGCCACACCATCCAGAACCATCTCCTCGCTATGGGGTACAGAAGCCATCGTCCCACGAGGGTACCGCTGCTGACCGCACATCACAGGGTGCAAAGATTAGCATGGGCGTGAGAACATCGCTAATGTACCCTAGACATGTGGAAAAATGTTGCCTGGACTGTTGAGTCGAGATTCACGTTGGTACTTGCGGATGGCAGGATACGAGTACGGCGCAAACCACATGAAGTGATGGATCCTTCTTGCCATCCGGGTACTCTTCAAGCTGGTAGGGGTAGCATTCTCGTCTGAGGACTGTTTACGTGGACTGAAATGGGACCCCTGGTACGTGTGATACCGTCCCTCACAGGTCAACGTTATCGGGATATCCTGGACGACCATTTGCTCCCGTTTGTGCGTCTTCAACATCCCACTGGGGACCTCATCCTGCAACAAGACAATTACCGTACCATTGATACTGAATTGTATCCGAATAGTTGGGTGACCACTCCACAGACGTGACCTCGCTTCCTGGGCCAGCTAGGTATCCTGACTTCAATCCCATCGAGTACATCTGGGATGCCATCGAGAGAGATGTTCGAGGCTCTGACCCACCTCCATCAAATCTTCGTGAACTGTGGGAGCTTGTTTAGGGTTCGTGGATCCGTATGGCTTCCCAAAGCTTCCGGTGTCTTGTTGAGTCCATGCCGAGACGAATCGCCGCCGTCATCAGGACGAAAGGTGGTGCTACACGTTACTAGACAGTTATCTCTAATTCAATTGCTCTTCAGTGTATTTGCTTCTAAAAATATGATTAAAAAAATTATTTCACCTTTCGATTCCATTTATGTCGAAAAGCATTTCCGCTATAGCCACTTCTTCAAGTTACACTTAGATTTTACGCTGGGAAGGGGGTGTGGGGTAAATTGCGTTTTACCCGATATCTGTACTTCTAAAACACCGATTTGAGAAATTCTTTCTTCAGTTGATACAGCTCCTGATGGGAAATCTTTTGCTTCTAATTTTTAATTTTTGGTAAAGAACGGTTTGGCCACCACGGAGCGTAAGCGTTAATTTCTGCTTCTGATGTATTTGGCAGCAAAATCTGAGCTTTTAAAATGTGGATTGAAAAAGTTCGTTCGTGGACCGATACCACACACATAAACTTTTTTTTTTATCGGAATTTCTTCTTCTTAAAATAAGGCATGATTCCTCCGCCAGGGAACGTAGATGTATAATATGTTTTTGTTAATATTGCTGCTTCTAAGAGTCCGAATTGAAAAATGTATTTCTTGTTGCATATAGTTTCTAATGCGAAATGTTTTTCATATAAATCCAAAATTTTAGGTCGCCCCGGTGGCGCAGGGGTCTAAGCGATGGCATCTGATCATTCGTCCGAAAGGGATCCGGGTTCGAATCCCGTGAGACATGGATGTTGTGTTTGTCTTACGGCACTAGCTCTCTCCCTTCCCTGGAACCAGTGACCCTAAATTAGGGATGGGCAACCGCTTATAGCCCATTGAGTTTCTCACGGCGGTCGTTAAACCTTCAATAAAAAAAAAAGAAGTCCAAAATTTTCAAGTAATTCATAGACTTTCCGCTAGGGTGCGTAAAGGTCAATTGCGTTTTCCCAGATATCTCTGCTTCTAAAACTCCGATTTGAAAAATTCTTCCTGTGTCACATACAGCTACGTTTGGGAAATTATTTGCATATAATTTCCGATACCGGATGTTTCACTGGGTAGTGACAAATTTCCTGCGGAATAAATCGTTAAAGAATAACGAGGTGGCGCTGTAAGTCCGAGACGTCGATCAGCAGGCGACAGGCATTCGTGAGGAAGTAGTAGCACGGTGTGCACACTGTAAAAAAAATTGTAGATTTTACGGTTTTTAAACCGTTTTCCAGGGTGCCAACACAAAACCGTAAAACCTACAGTTTTATGCCGTGTTGGAGCAAAGCTATAGTTTTGCTCCAACACCGCATTTAATGAAGAAAACAGCACAGAATTTGGCTGGAGTGAGTCACAGTCCAAAACATCACGAAAACAAAAAATTTGGCTGGAACGAATGTGTTTATTGTGTTAGAGCAAAGCTATGCTATAGCTTTGCTCCAACACGGCATAAAACTGTAGATTTCACGGTTTTGTGTTGGCACCCTGGAAAACGGTTTAAAACCGTAAAATCTACAGTAATTTTTTTACAGTGCACGCGATGTCGGACATGCATCGATATACCACGGAAGAAAGAGTTTTCTTAGTGAAAAATTCGTATGCGGATGGCGGAAACCCACAAAGTTGTTACGAAAGTGGGATACAGCGTTTAAGAATCGTCGTAAGCCATTCCAGGCATACTGACGAAATTGGTAGCGAAATTCGAACGAACAGGCAGTGTCATAGATGCCGTGGTAAGCATGGCGACAAACAGAAGAACAGCGCGGACGGCGGAAAACATCGAAGCCGCACGAGGACTCCTTCACGAAGAAGCCCGTACGTCAACAGAGATAGACTTGCACAGCAACTAAGCGTTAGTCCAGCTTACGCATGGCGCACTGTGACGTCGGATTTGGATAGGTTTCTATACAAAATCCAAGTGCATCAGCCTTTGAGCACAACAGCCGTCCAGCAGCGTTATGAGTTTGCATGTGTTCATTGATCGATGAGCACAACTTTGATGCGAAGAGCATTGTCTTCAGCGACGAGGCGCACTACTGGTTAAATGGCTACGTTAACTGACAAAATTACCGCATCTGGGGAAGCGAGAAGCCGGCGGTCTGTGCTGTGAAGCCTCTCCATCCGCTGAAGCTAACCGTTTGGTGTGTAATGAGTGCTGATGGCCTCACTGGGCCATTTTTCCTGGAGTCCACAGTTACCGCTGCCGCCTGCAGTGACCTTTTGAGGAATCATTTTTTCCCCGCTGTAGTCCCGAAAAACTGGATTCACAACCGCACGTTTCAACAGGACGGAGCACTTCCACACTCCACAAATGCTGTTCTTGATTTGCTTCACTAGCAGTATGGCCCACGGGTGATCGCTAGACGATTTCCCCAACGTTTTTCCACAGGTCTCTCTTGGTCTCCGCACAGCCCCGATTTAACGCGGCTCGACTTCTTCTTGTGGGGCTATCTGAAAGATCGAGTGTACCAGGACAACCCGCGAACACTGCCTGACCTCCGACGTGCCATCCAACAGGAAATTGCATGGATCCCGTCGAACGTCTTCCCGTCGGTACTGCAGCACCTCGAAGCACGTATCCGCCACGGCGTGACAGCGGATGGTCATCATGTGAAACATGTCATCCATTGATCACCCTTTGGCTACTTTTACTCCTACAAACGTCTTTTCCCTCATCCAATATAGTAAGTTAACTGTACTGTTTCTTTCTTTTGTCACTAACCCGTGAAACACCCGGTATTTGGTAAAGAATAGTTTGGCCACCAGAGGGCGTAAGTGTTTATTTCTGATTCTGATGCGCTTGCATATAAATCTGAGCTCCTGAAAATTCGATTGAAAAAATCATTTCGTGGACCCATTTCGCTCTCTTTGGGAAACATTTTCAGAATACTCTCTTCTTACAATAATGTATAGTTTTTCTGCCAGGCGGAGTCGATGCGTATCCTATTTTTGTCAATAGCTCTTTTTTTTTTTTTTTTTGAGGTTTAACGACCACCGTGAGCAACTCAATGGGCTATAAGCAGTCGCCCGTCCCTAATTTAGGGTCACTGGTTCCAGGGAAGGGAGAGAGCCAGTGCGGTAAGACAAACACAACATCCATGCCTCAACGGGATTTGAACCCGGACCCCGTTCGGACGAATGATCAGAGGCCATCGCTTAGACCACTGCGCCACCGGGGCGGCATCAATAGCTCTACTCCTGAGAGTCAGATTTGAAAAATGCTTTTTTTGTTCGAGAGCATATCCGCTACGAAATGTTTCTCATGTAATTTCAAACTTTTCTTAACGCAGAAGTCTGCCACGAGAGGGCGTAAGCTCACATTTCCGTTTACAGTAATGTCTGAGGTACCGATTGAAAAATTTCTTTCTTCGGTCAGATACTACAAAATGTGCAAACTGTGAGCGTATTTTCTTACCAAAATAATGCAAAATTTCGCCGCTAGGGGACGCCAAGGATTTTCTTAATATCTCTGCTTTTAAATGATTGATTTAAGAAATTCGTTCAACATCGGATTCCATTTACCTTGTGGAACACTTTAGGTTAGTATTTGAGGAGTTTTATAGTTTACAGTTCTGTCGCTAGATGGTGCTTGTGTACTTCTGTTTGCAGCTGTATCGTCGCTTCTAAAAACCACATTGAGAAATTGCTTTTTTTACTGTATGCCATTCACGACAAAAGAGATGTGGAACAGTAACATCTTTGAATAATGCACATATGTCTCGCTAGGTGGTGTAAGGGTCAATACTTTTTTTTCGCTACCTCTGCTTGCGGGAGACGTATTTGAAAATTTGAAAAGTTATTTTTCCTTAGCATGGCTTTTTCCATGAAGAATATTTTAAGCCTGCTTTCAACTTTTCTATTATGCAAAATTCTTGAGCTTGAAGGCGTAGAGTTATATCATGTTTCTTTCTATATTTGTTCTTTTAACTGTTCTATTTGAAAATCTGTTTCTTTCCGATATCCTTCTGCTATGAGAAAATGTTTGTGAGCTATTTGTTAATTTTTGTAACGTACGTTTTAGACGGTGCTAGAAGAAATGTAGCTGTTTCTATTTCTGGATGTTTTATTTATTGTAAAAATCCGGTTGATATTTTCTAACTGGTTGCATTGACTTTGAATAACTTTGAAAAATTTAATTCGCGTCAGAAATGGTTCAAAAGATGTGCTTACTAGAACATAAATTTCGGTGTCATCGTTCTTTTTATTTCAAATATTTGGAGGGCACAAATATAGAAAACGAGGATGTAAATATCAAATCTAACTAAAAATACGTGTAAAACTCTATGCTGCTTGTCATTGGTCATGTATTACGAGAACCAGCTAAAAAGTCAACATTCGAGCCGGGCACAGCCCACATGAACACGAAGCCCAAATAGTTCAAATTAGGGCAGGGGATGTACGACCTAATAAAATAAATCCGAAAATATAGTTTATGCTCTACTCTGATATACCGATCCGTGAAAATGTTCTTTGTCACAATGATTAAAGTCGTCAACTCTTTTATATATACCATGGAATATATAAGCAACTACCCCATCAGAGCTGCAGAGTATGATCCAGGAACTTGCTGACAAGAGTAAAGAAGTTGGATTAAAAATGAACTTTCAGAAGACAAAAGTGATGTTCAATGCTTTTACAAGAAATGAAGATTTATCGATCAAAGGAGAAAAGCTGGAGGTAAGAGGCACGTACGTTTATCTTGGACAGCAGATATCAAGTGAGGGTCACATTGATGAAGAAATTAATCGGCGTAAAAAACTTGCCTGGAGAGCTTTTGGAAGAAACAGCATAATTTTCAAGAGCAATATGCCATTATGTCTTAAAAGAAAAGTGTATGATCAATGCATCCTTCCAGTGCTTACGTATGGTGCAGAGACGTGGACCTTAACTAAAAGAGACATACAAAGGCTGCAGACAACTCAAAGCAGCATGGAGAGGTGCATGCTTGGTGTAACCAGGAGGGATAAGAAGAGGAACTCGTGGATCCGAAAAATGACAAGAGTGGAAGACATCATGATCAGAGTTAAATCCCTGAAATGGCAATGGGCTGGACATACTGCCAGAAGGACAGACCATCTATGGACAGCCGAAATTTTAGATTGGATTCCAAGGGACAGGAAAAGACCCAGAAGAAGACCACATGGGAGATGGGTGGATGAAATTCGAAAGCATGCGGGAGTGACATGGAGGAGACTGGCACAAGACAGACCGTTGTGGAGGAAACTTGGGGAGACCTTCGTCCTGCAGTGGATTGATAATGGTTGACAATGATGATGATATAAGGACTGGCGCTGCTGTTAACCTACTGAATGGTTACAGACTAATGTCTATGTGCACCAAAAGACGCATGACATGTTTGATGTCAAGTTTCACTTACCCAAAATCCATTATTTAAGTAAATTAGGGCATTGGTACATTATAAATGATGCAGATGCTTGAGCCATGCCCTATTCCGGGAATTTCTTTTCTAGCCGTCCGTGGCATTTCTGAATATATAGCACATCAATGTGTTCCCAGTTGAGCACAATGAGAAAAGGTTGACAACTCATTCGGAACACATCGAGAAAATAATTCCAGAAAATGTATTCGCAGTGTGCTACGAGAGCATTCCATGCTTTTGCCACGAAGTTTCCCAAATCTGTTATGTAAAAATACTAGTATCATCCATCATAACACCTTTTATGGCGGTAAAAGCTTTGATAACTCACGCGGAACAAGTTGATACACATTCGGAACACTTTGGAAACATATGAGGAACTCAATGATCACCCAATTTTTAGAAATGGCTTTCGCAAAATGCTACGAAAGTGTGCTATCTGTTCCAAATGATTTGTTATTTTCCACCTCAAAAACTCACTCCTCTTTCATAGTTATCGTGCTTAACATACGAATTAATGGGAACAGCTGTCTTGTAATTTAAATTTGCACCGCTCATGTATTAATTCCACGTGTCAATCTAAAAAATAAAATTTTCTTTGTTCGGAAGTGTGAACGTTTGTCCCATTTTGCCACCCACATCGGACTCGTATACCACTTTGCTTTGTTGTTATAGCAAAAAGGACCGATTTCCAATAGCTGCTGGTGTGACGCCATCTCGTCTAAATCATTCTGACATGACGTCAGAGATGAATTACGTCACACGATTTACATCACGCGATCAACTCTTTTGAAACAGGAAAGCGTTACGTCAGGAATTTTAGTTCTATTTTTTCGTTCATAAACGACACATAGAATTTTTCATTTACAGTCCTATCGTCTGTCTGTCTGTTAACAATTTTTATAGCCACTTCTAGCTATAGGTATCTGTCAATTCTTTATTCGGGAGGGTAATTGTCTAATTTCCCATGTTGACCAGACAGCTTGGGAAATGCATTTTTCTGCTACTGCCAGCATGAGGAGAAACAAATTGCATCCGTGACCGACTTGACAGGAAACCACCTACGCATTGGCGTCCCCAAGCCCAGGGAGGCTGTGGTTTGCCGGTAGGTCCGAGATTCGAACACCCGACAAGAATTCTGTCGTATGATTTTTAATTTTTAAGGCCGCCCCGGTGGCGCAGTGGTCTAAGCGATGGCCTCTGATCGTTCGTCCGAACGGGGTCCGGGTTCGAATCCCGGTGAGGCATGGATGTTGTGTTTGTCTTACGGCACTGGTTCTCTCCCTTCCCTGGAATCAGTGACCCTAAATTAGGGACGGGCGACTGCCTATAGCCCATTGAGTTGCTCACGGTGGTCGTTAAACCTCCAATAAAAAAAAATTAAGATTTCCCTAGCGAACCCGAAATGTTTTTTTTTTTTTTTTTTTTTTTTGGATTGGAGGTTTAACGACCACCGTGCGCAACTCAATGGGCTATAAGCAGTCGCCCGTCCCTAATTTAGGGTCACTGGTTCCAGGGAAAGGAGAGAGCCAGCGCCGTAAGACAAACACAACATCCATGCATCACGGGATTCGAACCCGGACCCCTTACGGACGAATGATCAGAGGCCATCGCTTAGACCACCGCGCCACCGGGGCGGCAGTTTCTTTTCTCATTTAAGTCTAAAAATTAAGAGTTCCAATAAGGTAGGTAACAGTGTGTTTTTATTATTTCATGTGCATGCTGAAGATACACGATTTGGGAACTTTCTTTTTCCTTTTTTCCTTAAACTACGAAATTCTTAGAATATAACAAAAAAAATTTCGCAGAGTATAACCAGTTACTATTTCATTTATATTTGAAGAAGGAATGAAAAAGAAAACATAAAGAAAAGAAAAATGCAATTAGATCTGTATTAAACTACACTAAGTAAGCTTAATGCTCCAAACGCTACTGGTTACGGTTATTTCCTTAACCGGTAGTCGAAAACCTCTAATGCCGAAGAGGCGATTTGCGAACAGATCAAAGCTGCACACGTAGATTCGGCTTCTGTATTGCAGCGAAAGGCAGTTGCGTTTTGTATATTGCAGACAGTTTAAGCAGTGTAACTACAATGGAAAATATCAATGAATCGGAACAATAAGCAAATACATGCTGATTACACCATACTTCGAGACGGAATGTACACAAGAGCAAATCTGCAACTTAAAAAAATCAGGCACATGGATTCACTCGCGCAGGAAGCAATTTGCAGTTTTCATTTGCATGACCACAGTTACATAATTTGACGAAGCTCTAAAGTTATTTATGTAAGAAATATACAGAAAACACATTTATACGAAACCTTTGTTTTATGGAACGTATGGTTTATTTCCGTTTTTGAATTAAACAATATACAGGAGTCATCTATGTAAACAATAGAGAAAAATAAATATGTGACTGCTGATGAACTCGTACGAACACTCTCTTCGCCTTCATTAGGCGTCATCTTGTAAATAACATTTATCATACTGTAAACATTTCATTATCATATGTTCCTTTCAGACCATCCTGTATGCCTCTTGTTTAATACAGAGAGTGAGACGAAAGTTTTGCAATATTTGGATCACTTTATGTCTTCATACGTACGTTTACGACGAAAGTTGACTAGCATTCAAAGTATAGGCCATCGTGCTGCACCGTCTTTAGCCATCTGTCTGCCAGTTCTTCGATTCTACAGAGGGTGAGTCGAAAGCTTTGCAATATTTGGATCACTCTATGTCTTCATACGTACCTTTACGACGAAAGCTGACTAGCATTGAAAGTATAGACCATCATTGAAAGTATAGGCCATCGTGTTGCACCGTCTTTAGCCATCTGTCTGCCAGTTCTTCGATTCTACAGAGGGTGAGTCGAAAGTTTTGCAATATTTGGATCACTCTATGTCTTCATACGTACCTTTACGACGAAAGCTGACTAGCATTGAAAGTATAGGCCATCATTGAAAGTATAGGCCATCGTGTTGCACCGTCTTTAGCCATCTGTCTGCCAGTTCTTCGATTCTACAGAGGGTGAGTCGAAAGCTTTGCAATATTTGTATCACTTTATGTCTTCATACGTACCTTTACGACGAAAGCTGACTAGCATTCAAAGTATAGGCCATCGTGTTGCACCGTTTTTAGCCATCTGTCTGCCAGTTCTTCGATTCCGCGGCTGTACCAGTTCTTGTCCTTCGAGGCGAAGAACTACTTCACCCTAGCTGCCCCCTTCTCCTGGTTGTTCAAGTGCCGCCCCCGAAGGAAGTGGGCCAAAGACCGGAACAAGTAATAATCCGACGGGGCCAAGGTCTGGACTATATGCTGGCTGTGGCATCAGTTCGATGCCCTCAAGTTCCTGGAGTTTTGCCCGGGTCGTTCGCGCCGTATAAGGCAGAGCGTTGTCCTGCTGTAGGAGATCCCGCTTTCTGTTCACCAGTGCCTGACACTTCTCTTCCAAAACGGCATACATCCACTCCAGCTGTTCAGAGTAGAATGTGGCGTTGATGGTCCGACAGTCTGGAACAAATTTGTAATGGATTATTCTCTTACAATTCCATCAGACGCAGAGGATAACTTTGTGCTCGAAGCGCCCAAGTTTGGCAAAAGGTTCAGGAAGCTGGCCCAGGCTCAATCACTACCGTTGTGTGTTAGGATTACGGAAATAGACCCACTTTTTATCTCGCGTAACAATTCTTTTGATAAAATGTACATCGCGCCGGTTTTCTAGGAGTTTCGTGAACACAAAGGAAGTGGTAGTCTAACATGATGACGCCTACATATATACCACCAGCGGTTGCAGTTGCTGCATATGTAGGCGTCATTATCTTAGACTTGCTACTGGCAAAGAGAGATGTGACATTTATGCCCAGATATATGGGAGACTAAGTGAGAGAGAAATAAAACAACAATAATACAATGCCACCAAGGTCCCAGGGCAGAGGAACATCTAGCTCCACCCCTTCTGGAGATAAAAAAAATACGCTGCATCTCAGAGGAACTGTCAACTTTCCGGAAGCAATGGGCTTCAAATCTAGAGGCTCTAACGAAACGCTTAGATGATAGAATTAACTCAAGACTGAATATAACTGGTATGGCTCCTGACAGGATTGAGAATGGTGAGGTTTCGACGGTCAGGCAGGAGCTGCTTGCGCATTTAACAGCTGCTATCGGAAAATGGGAAGCCACTGGACCAGACGTATCGACGAATTCGAATCCAAACTATATACTGTGCAGTCTTCCGTGGGGCCCTGGAGGATTATATAGACGACCTCGAACAGTATGGAAGGTGTCCTTTCCTCATTATTTACAATGTGACTGAGTCTTCGGACAACTCAACTAATGAGTCTGTTGATTTTCCTAATGAAAATATCTAATGCAAACTACTTGCTACAGATATAATCAAGCCCACCGATTCGGCAGGAAACCGCCTACCTGTTCGAGACCGCTAGTGGTGAAATTCTTACGCATGTCACAGTGCGACTTCATTTACAGGAACAAGAGCTTGCTTAAGGGATCTGGTGTTGTGATTGCTGAGAGTCATACGGCTGCCAATAAGACTTTCTGCGACAAACTCAGGGCGAGTGGATATCGCTACTGACCCCAATACGGTAAGATCTTCCTCGACGCGGCTGGCCGGACCAGGATTGTTAGAACTCTGAAAGACATTTCTGCTCATGCTGCCGATGATGGGAAATGACATGGTATGTAAACTCATATTTCAGACTCTATTTATCTGCTGGTCCAGGGGCCTTCATCTGCACCTTGTACTGATCCAGTACATTGGCTAAGTGCTGACAGTGTAATTTTCAACTGCACCCATTTAGTTTGTTCCTTCTTTTTCATCCACTTTGACAGCTCTGCTATACATGCTTGAGTTTTATACGAATAATGAGTTACCAACTATATTTATTTCTTTTATTCACTATTACTTTTTGTGTAAACTAAGTATGCTCAGTTGTGATATTGTATATGATACAGCTTCAATCGTGACCTCTAACACATGATCTATGTCAATGCTGTATTAATGACTAATTTGATGCCTGATGAGCTTGTGACAATCATGATGACTAGTGGCTACTGCATCTGCTATATTGCGGCACAAACATGATCTGTTCAGCGTTCGCTATAATCATATGACTCGCTGTCTGCCTTCAAATTACATTTCAGGGTTTCTTCCGCATGATGGCATGAGTTTATTTTTCCTCTGGCTGCTATGCATCTGGGTATCAACCACATGCCATTTTTATTTTAGGGCTGTTGACACAAAACTTGTTTGATGCTCTGCTGTAATTCCAACCACTTTCCTGTGATCTTATGTGCCACATAAATTACATTCAATAAGCCTGCTGGGTTTATTCTCGCTATTAGTTAACATCTTAGTTTCAGGCTCCCTGCGTCATCGGCTTCCCACCATTTACACGTAATTAACCTCACTATTTGCCCTGTACGCTTATGCTCGTAGTATGTATTGGTGTTAACAATCTCCCCATTTCTGCTTACACTCGCATGTTGACCTTGAAGTATGGAAGACCAATTGGGCTCTATCCTAGCATTTAACTTAGTTTTCTCTTGATAATAAATTGTCATTTCTTTCTATATGGGTCACACAACTACTGCTTACTAACCTTGTTCCTTACTGCCCCTTTATATATGCACATGCCATGTGGTTGGATACCTGCCTGTCCTCCCGTGTAACGGAGTTTGTAATGCTTTGTTTTAGAGTGAATGACTGACTACCAACTATATTTATCGGTCTTACTACTTAACTTTCCTGTGTCAAACTCCCTATCCTGTGCTACAATTATACTGTCTTCTATAGTTTTTTTGTGCGCCAAGTTATATATGATTCAACCGGTACCCAGCTGATGACTACATTGCCCCCTTGTATGGCTTGGGGAAATCGGGACAGTTGAGAATATTGCCTGTCTTCTTAAATTTCTTATGCCTTAAATTATCTGCCTACGCTACGAACATACTGCTAGCTGCTTGTCCCTGCCAGCATAGCTTGTTACTTAAATTTAGCTCCAGACTCCCTAGCATCTCATTATATTTCCACTGGTATTTTGATGCATAATACATACATTATATCTCAACTACAGGTCATGCAAAATTTGGTGTATGTCCTTACTCTGTCTCTCGGCTCGAATTTTCGCACTTAGCGGCATCCAGTTCGAAAACAGTTAATCAACCCAATTTCCTGCCCTAGTCGTTTGCCTGACTAATATGTTCAGTATGGGTTGCTCACAAACACATATAGCAATTCCTGTGCGGAGAACTGTTCAGGCTCCTACTAGTACCTTTGTCCAGTAATACCCCTTAATTGCTTCCACTGACTCATGACTTAACTAAAGCCTCAAGAGTACCATGTTTCTCTGTAAGGTCACGGCTGTCGTCTCTGTCCTGTTGTGCTTTGAACATTGAATGTTTGTCATGCATTATGAATGTGATGCTCATTTCCTGCCTGTACTGGTCTCACATATAACTACATTTCATTGCAGGTTCCCTCACATGCTACTGTGTTCTGACCGATATTTTGGTTAGTAATATTTTATTGTATCTCAACTATGGCTCCCGTTGAGTCTGAGGCACGGCCTCGTGCTGTTCTGGTACTGTGTCATAACTAGTGTTAATCCATGTGACTTAATTCTAAAAGTGCAATTCAATTTTTGTCAACCGGGGCTATCCCATCTCCTATTTACCCCTACTAGCACCTTAGACCCTCCGGCAAGTTCATATATTGCGTCAACTTCCTTTATTACACTGAATCAACCCGGGAACTTGGCTATGTGCTCTTGACTAATATGCATGTCTAATGCAAATATTTTTTCATCCAATAGATATTACACTCACACATATATGCTTGTGATCATGGGGGACTACTTATATGTCAAGAGACCTCTCAGTTGCATGATTTCTTGGGAGACGCGCTGTGATTTCTTGGGAGACTCGCCGTTGCACTACATGGACTGAGTTGTGGTACTTGCAGCCACATGTTTCCGACCAGAAGAACTATTATATCTACCAGCCTCTTCAAACCTACTAAATACATTAACTGAGAACACTTGTATTTGCTCTTGGTTGGTACCTCGCTAACTATTTAAATCTATTCCTCGTGGACTGGGGTACCTCGCACTGCCTGAAGATCTCTCCTCTTTTTACATGCACCTTTTGTCAGTATAATTCACTACTTGCTGAATCGGCCTAATTGTACTCAAATTACATCCTCACGCTTCCTTGTATCGCGACCCAAGATACTGTCGCCTCAGTATATACAGATTCTATGTGCCACAGGTGCATAGCATTTCCCCTTCTGGGCGTTGACTCGAGTTTGCAGGTTGTTCAATTGAGGACTTTTTGCAACTCGGGTAAGTAGTCACTATTTGAACCACCCAGTTATTTGAACAGCTGGGGCAGTATCCTAAATTACCTTACACCGTCAATTGAACCAAATATCTCCACGATTTCCAGGAAAATTGCACTGGATCAGTCTCGCTGCTTGCCATGGGCCTATGAACAGCTACAACGGCTAGTCCAAATAACTATCAACATTCTTCCGTATTAAACTTACTGCAATGGACTTACTGGCCGCAAACGATTGACACTGCTCACTCTGAATTCCGCCGCTTACTAATGCGATAGCCCCGGTGCCTCTATTGTATTTGGATAATAATCTGTGTTTATTATTAATTTTTGTTATTTTTTTTTATTTTTTTTAACTTGATTCCTCTTTGCTATCAATTGGATTCAGTTCGAATACTGCTCACTGCAAACTTTTAACCACCTGCTAACAACCTATTCACCAAACAGCTTAACATTACTTCACATTAATGCTAGATTACTCATCAATAAAATTACATTATTAGAATCACTTATCCAACTGACAAACTTAAATCTAGACATTATTTGTATTTCTGAGACATGGTTTCCAACTAAAGACTACTCTTTACAAATTTCAAACTATAATAATTTTCTTTTAAATAAAACTTATTCCAGTGGTGCAGGGGTTGCTATTTTGGTTAAGGAGGCGTACAGCGACTTCTCGATCACGTCAAACTTCACAATATCTGATCACAATGCTAAAATAAATTCTCACTGTTGAGAATCAATTTTATTTAATTGCCGTCTGTTATAGGCCTCCTAGCTCAAACATCTGTCTTGCTGTCCCTGGTGACTGAGTTACTTACCTACTCCAATTTACTAAACAAAAATACATTCATTTTGGGCGATATGAATATTGACTTACTTCAAACCACCAGCCAGTCTGCTCAGCTTATTCAAACACTAAACGCGTGTGGGCACAACACTATTTCTGTACCAACTCTTCTAACTCCCACCTCACAGGCTCTAATTGACCTGTCCATCACTAATGTTTTACTTGAAGCCACTATTTCCGGGGCATTGGAATTTGACTTTAGCTATCACCTACCCATCTTTACAATTCACCCTCTTCAACAACATATAAGTGCGCCTGTTGACCACTACATCTACAGACAAATTAACAAAACGAACATGAAAAATTTCAGAACACGATTAGCAAATATCAAGTGGAGCATTATACTAACTCGTGGATCTGCTAATAGGAATTATGAATTGTTCATCACAACCTTAACACAAACTTTTAATCAATCCTTTCCAAAACTCCTAAAACATCAAAAAAACCCAAAAAATCTGCGCAAACCTTGCATTACAAATGCCTTACAGCGTCGAATAAATAAAAATAAAATAATCTTTTTTCGAAATTCAAAAAAAGCAAACTACCGCATGATTTACAAAATTTCAAAAATTATCGCAATAACCTCAACAGATATTCAATGTGGCAAGCGTGACTACTACTTTAGCATATTGTCACAAAACTCTCCCAAATTAACATGGAGACACTTCAATTCCCTAATGTGTAAACAACAACATAAAACAACACCAAAGTACCTCATTGACGCCAACGGCAATAAGCTAACAGATATAAACGACTTTACAAATGCGCTCAACGAACATTTCACCTTACTTCCACTCACACTAAAGAACAACTTGCCTATCCAAAATATTCCGTTTACAGACTATACCAAAGAAACTCACATAGATCTAATAATTTCCATAATTTCCATCTTACTGAAATCTCTGAAACCGAAATATCTGAGGCTTTTAACCAAATACATAACAATTCCGGTTATGGATATGATGACCTTCAACCATCTATTATACAAAATGTTGCGAATCTAATCACGGACCCTTTACTACTTATATTTAATGATATATTCCTATCTAGCGAATTTCCTGACCTCCTTAAAATAACAAAAGTTATTCCATAATATAAATCCGGATTAAAAAATCAGGCAAACAACTACCGTCCGATAGCAAGCTTGTCAATTTTTGCTTAAAATCTTAGAAAGATTAATCTACAATAGACTAATATCTTTTATTCACAAATTTAATATTATCCACCCAAATCAACATGTATTTCAAGCTGGTAAATTGACAGAATCAGCTCTGTTATACCTACATCAATCAGTACAAAATAATTTTGAATTAAACCTTAATACTATTGCTTTATTCCTGGATCTATCTAAAGCATTTAATACCCTTAACCATAGTATACTACTTCATAAACTTCATACTAAAGGAATTAGGAATAATGCATATTCGCTACTGAAAAGTTATGTCAGGTAGACAACAATACACACAAATTGAACAATATCAATCCTCCCTTCAGCTTATGCCATCCGGTGTACCCACAGGGTTCCATCCTGGGTCCACTACTATTAAACTTATACATTAATGATATTTTCACTTCAATTACAAACATTGATCTTCTCTTATATGCCGATGATATCCGTATTCTTACCTCGTTTAACGCTAATAATAATAACAATCTGAACGTCAATACACAACTTACTAGGGGTGTTCAAATGAAAAGGTACGAAACGTCATAAGAACGTAACCGTTAACATATTTGCCTATGCCGCTATTGGAGAACGTAGCGACACATCTAGGTATGCGATTGGAGTCGCCGGCGTGGATCGGAGCATGCGCGGGCGCCAGCATGCGCAGGAGAGAGCAGAGGCTCTTATAAAGAGCGCCTTCCAATTGACGCGGCAGTGCGTGTGAGGACAGGATGGCGTTCACATTGCAAAATTCGACGATTGAGGAGCAGCGAGGCGTTATCCGATTTCTGACAGCGGAAGGTGTTAAACCGGCCGCTATTCATCGCGGAGGGTGTGGTTCTGCTCCATGATAACGCGCGTCCACACGTCTCCAGGGTCACACACGCGGAACTAGCCAAGTTCCATTGGGAGCAGCTTGACCATTCGCCCTACAGCCCGGACATGCCGCCCTGCGATTTCCATGTGTTTGGTCCCCTGAAAAAACATCTGAAAGGGAAGCACTTCCACTCGGACGACGACCTCAAGGACGCTGTGCATTACTGGGTCTCGTCACGGCCACAGGAATTCTGGGAACAAGGAATCTTTCGGCTCGTTAATCAATGGGATCGTTGTGCTACGGCCTATGGTGTATACTTTGAATAAAGTCTTCATTTATACCCACAGTGTCGTTTCGTACCTTTTCATTTGAACACTCCTTGTAATAATATTTCTAAATGGCTGATCTCCAACGAATTAATAATCAATACTATCAAAACTAGATCCCTCATATTCTCTAAACAAAAGTCTCCTCGACCACTCTCCCCCACGCTAACCATAAATGGTACAACTATAAAAGAGGTTAGCTCCCAATGGTATCTAGGGGTTGCATTGCATAATGACCTCAGATGGAACAAACATACAGATATAATCTGTTACTAAAACTCACTAATAATATTGGTGTCATCAGCTCGGTACTCACTAACCTTTCCTTCAAATTACTCATTAAATTATATTATACTATGTTTCAGACACATGTCAACTACGCAATCCTATCTAGGGGACAAACGACCAAATATAATTTTACTAAACTTCAAATCCTTCAAAACAAATTTATTAGACTAATTGATCTAAAATCCAACTCATACTTGTATACTCAAGTCTCATTATATGTACAATAACGCGAGAGTTTTCCCTAACAAATTTAACATTCTTACAATTAACCAATTATACTACTTTAACATTAGAAATATTTTTTCGGCGTATTAAAAACAACTTGCATACTAATATCATACAAATTGTAAAAAAGACCCACTCCCACGACACACATACGAAATCGCACATCCGACCAATTCATCCAAAGACGGAAACGATAAAACAAACTCTAAACTACATAGGCTCTTCTTACTGGAACTCACTGCCGACGGAATTAACATCATTAAATAACATCAACGTTTAAATAAAAAACTAAAAAACTACATAATGAACTGCACCCACTAGATCAACTATAGTGGAGAGGGACTACTATGTATATACATTAATACTAATCTTTTGTCATTGATATATATTGCAATAATGATTTCTTTTCTCCTGTTTTTTTTTTTTATTATTGGAGGTTTAACGACCACCGTGAGCAACTCAATGGGCTATAAGCAGTCGCCCGACCCTAATTTAGGGTCACTGATTCCAGGGAAGGGAGAGAACCAGTACCGTAAGACAAACACAACATCCATGCCTGACCGGGATTCGAACCCGGACCCCGTTCGGACGAATGATCAGAGCCCATCGCTTAGACCACTGCGCCACCGGGGCGGCTTTCTCCTGTTTGCCACTGTATTTGGCTATATTATGTTAAGTTTATCAAATATTTTTTTCAACCACCTTGTAATACCTGTTTAGGAAGCATGGGACTCTGTCAGGCCTTTTTGGCATTTTTCCATGCTGCCTTGTTGTGCTTGTTTCCAATCATTTGTAATACAATTTCTCCAACACAGCAAAATAAATGAATTGAATTGAATTGACTTCTACTCGGTGGTTTGCTTCAGCTGGCGTTAGTTCGTGAGAGACATGCAGCAGTTCCTGTAGACCTAGCTGAGGTCCTGAAGGTGACGAACTACGGTGGTCTGTGATATGCCCAGATCGCCTGATAATCTCCGAGTGCTGGTTGTCGGATTTGCCTCTACGGCCTGGCGCATAGCCTCCGAAACAACGGTTCGCGGCCTACCTGACCTTGCCTCATCGTCGAGGTTTCTGTCACCTGAGCGAAATTTCTTGAACCAATTGGTTGCGGTGCTGTGGTCTACATAACCTTCCCCTTTCGCATGATAAATGTTTCGTGTTGCTTGAGCAGCGTTATGGCCGAGTTCAAACTCGTAAAACAAAAGTTCCCTAATCAGCCGGTTGTGGCTGTTCATCTTTTAGGCGTCCCAACCACAGACAGAACGACGACATGCAATGCTGTTCACATCAACGACTACCACTTTATATCCCTTTCGACTGACTGCAGTGCGCGACTTGAACTAGTCTAAACACGTCACATACCCGCCAGAGAACATGCGTTTATGCAAATATTGCAAAACTTCCGACTCACCTTCTGTAAAACTATTATGAAACGTCTTGATCAGATTTCTTCATCTTAAACAAATACAGCGAATATTTTATTCATTGCAGAAATGTTCGTTGCGCTCTGAATCTGTACGTAACTTTATTTTCATCCTACGTGATTTAACTTGTGTTTGTGGCTGAGTTCTAAGTTTCGTTCATTCTATAATGCTAACGTATGTTTGCTACATCTCTTTGACTTTCATATGGAGACTATTAACGAGTTTTCTACCTGGCAACTTGGATACAATATCACCGCCCTTAACGTATGTTTAGCAATAAAACATGCCTCGGTATGATTTTCGAATCGTCCGATTTTCCGTTTTGTTCGCCTCCTACGAAAAATGACAACTTCACTTCTAGAAGTCGGATTGGAAATATTATTTTCTATATCTTAAGCTTACAGTGGGCGATATAAAGTCTTGTTGCCCGCCAATCAGTTTGTGCACATAAAAACCATGTCTTGGCTTTTCAAAGTTAGTTCCGAAAAAGATGCAACAGTTTCAAAGACATGGATGACTTTCCATCCATCCGCACGTCTTCGTTAATATCGATTATTTCGAGGTTTGCGAAATCGATAGCTCTGCTTCTAACTATCGGATCAAAAAAATGCTTTATGTATCGAATAAAACAACCCGCGCTCACGGTTTTCCATATATGTTCTAGTGCCTGCAGCACAATCTCTCAGCTAGGTAGTGGAAATTTAACTTAGTATTTCTCACAAGACTGTGCAGCGAGAAGGGGAACCGAAATTCACTGAGACGTTGGTTTACAAATAAATTACTAGCAGTTGTGCCCTTTCTCCGAACGGTAAATTTATAAAACCTTTTTTAACAAAATTAAAGAAAGTTAAAAGTAATTAAGGGAAAGAAAAGTAATTTAAGATCCGTAACTGTTTTACGATTGAGAACAGGCTCAAGTCGTCAATGCATACGGTTGGTTTGAAGTGAAACGGTAGCATAATTTAGCGCCCCTTAATCTTCTTCAATCAAAATTTCATGGAATTTTCGCAGCATTTCAACATTTCCTGCATAACTGTCTTTAAACCTATTAGCATTTTGAAGAGTAAAACTAAGCCACCTTTTTGAATTGTTTAGTTTTAAGACTTCTCTTGGTGTAGGAGTGGTAGAAAAAATCAAGCAGACGATATTGCGAAGCAGCTATTTGGATTTTTTGGTTTTCGGACTTTTCTAGGTATCCGGACCTAAAGACGTATCAGCATGCTAATTTTCAGATCTGTAGGTCATTTAGAAGAGGTCGAAGAATTCGCAAAAAAATTCAAGCAGGTAGTATTCCAAAGCCGCCATTTTTATTTTTTTATTTTCGGACTTTCTAGGTATTCGGACCTTAAGACCTATCAGCATTTTGAACAGTAAAGCTAAGCCAAGCTTTTGAATTATATAGTTTTCAGGCTTTTCTTAGTGTAGAAGTGGTAGAAAAAATCTAAGCAGACAACATTGCAAAGCAGCCATTTTGATTTTTCGGTTTTCTGAATTTTCTAGGTATCCAGACCTTAAGACGTATCAGCATGCCAATTTTCAGACCTCTAGATCATTTAGACTTATTGGAAGAAATCGCGAAAAAATTCAAGCAGGCAGTATTCCAAAGCCGCCATTTTAATTTTTTGGTTTTCGTACTTCTCTGGGTATCCGGACTTTAATACTTAATAGCATACTAAATTTGCAATTTTTAGATCGTTTAGAAGTGGCCGAACAATGCGCGGACGGAAACAATCTGATTTTCCCCACTTTGCTTTATGCAGGGTGATTGTAAACTCCTTCAACAAAGCAAGAGGGGTGATAGTACACATCAAGACGATCAATATTTGAAATGGAACTTAGGGCCGCATTCCACTCCTAGTGACAGAAAAGAGCAAAGTTACATATCCACGTTGAGCCTTCAGCAGTGAAAACAAAGAGACATACCTAATTTATGAGTGGCACAATTCCAATCGCATCAGAGAATGACTCACAGGATCTGCTCAAACTGACATCCAAGGGCGTCGTTGCACAGCCCACACCGGTGAATTAAAGACTCTCGCACCCTCTCGTAGACTCCCGGTGTGGTGTTGATCTTGTTCACAGCAATTCGCGCGACGAGATCTTTCAGGGAGTCCACAGGTGTCTCGTACACCAATGTTTTCATGTTCCTCCAGAAGAAGTCCAGTAGATTAAGGTTCGGGGAGCGTGGAGGCCAAGCCACATGTCCACCGCATCCAATCCACCGCCGGGGATATGTCGCATTTATGAAGTATCGGACCTCGGTGGCAAAGTGTGCTGGGGCCTCATCATGCATAAGCCACATGTCTCTCAGTGTGGTGAGCGGAACATCCTGCAACAGACCGGGAAGCACTTGCTCTAGGAACTCATGGTACTCTGCGCCGGTCAGATGTGTACGTCAATTCTAATGTGATGTTCGCATGGTAATATCGCTGAACGGGTTCGCCTGCGGTTTTAAATGTTTGCTCCTCATCGTCTACACACACGCTCAGCGCACCTGATTTGCATCTTTTACTTCTCATGCACTGGTTGAACTGCGTGTCCCTGCTGGACATTTTCCGAACGTGCTCTTTTTTGGCACTGGGAGTGGAATGTGCCCCTAGGTTCCGTTGCAAAACTTTTTCGTCTTGATGTCTACTATCACCCGTCTTGTTTTGTTGAAGGAGTTTACAATCACCCTGTATACATAGACACCTGCGCTCGTCACATAAATGGCTGTATAAATCAGGTAGATCAACACGTCCAATATCAGTTATTGTTCGATTCAGGGTCGAACTAAACTGGTGTCCAAAATTAGCGTAACAAATACAATATCAAAGTTCTCTGAACCATTGTAAACGGTATTTTCGGTAAGGGGCCGTCCATAAAGTACGTCCGTGGTTTTTTTACTATTTTTAGACCCCCCTCCCCCATGTCACATTTTGTCCTATTGTTGACACCTCCACCCCCTAAAATGTACGTCCTAATTCTCGCAACCCTCTTTGTTTTTGACGACTGCTTTTAGAAGTCCGTTGAGAAACAGAAAGAAAACAAGTAATTATTTAAAGGAATCTTCCATATATTTGCACTTTTTCTTCAAAAAATATTTATTAGTTAGGCATTAAATTATTCCCAAATGCTACCCGAACTTTATCATTCTGAAATAAAGATCTACAAATGAACGCACGCATTCGAGACTGCAACACTCCCGATTGCGCAATCTACAAAACAGTAGTACAAATACGAGAACTTAATATTCTGATTTAGTTAAATATCATCAGAAATCTGAAATATTTCGTTCCTTTTTTGACTATTAAAAACAGAAAGGAAAAGAGAAAACAAAGCGAAGAAATACCATCCACTATATTTTCGCCGATGGACGTCCAAATTACTGAACCTCCCCCTCCCCCAAGTCACATTTGGTCCGGTTGTAAGGAAACCATTTCCTCCTGTAATCTCAGACGTACTTAATGAACAGCCCCAAAGCAGTGGTTAATGGAACTATAACAAAGTAAATTTCTCCGTCATTTTTGTCCACGCCGGGGCTCGAATCCGGGTCTCCTCATTCCGGAATAAGTCGCTCTACCAATTGAGCTACGCGGACGTTCGTTATCGCTGCTATCTGCCTTTATGTCGTGTGTATCCTGCTGGGCACGCACGTCACATCTCCCCCCCCGAAAGAGGGCCGGGGGCATGGCCCACGGGTCAGCCGTGACCATGAATCGTCGCAGGCAGCATCCACTGAAGAACGTACTCTTGAGAACTCCCAGTCAATCTAGTGCGTGGAATGCAACGTCCCATACACTCATTATTCGAAGCGCTGGAGAAGGGATTCTCTTAGTTTTCCTCTCTCGCGGTGTGGAAAGAACATCACACCATTGCGAGATCTTGAACGGCCGGGTCATCCGGAAAGTTCGGGCGCCATTATAACGAAGTAAATTGCTCCGTCATTTTTATCCACGCCGGGGCTCGAACCCGGGTCCTCTCATTCCGGAATAAGTCGCTCTACCAATTAAGCTACGCGGACGTTCGTTGTCGCAGCTATCTGCCTTTATGTCGTGTGCGTCCTGGTGGGCAGGCACGTCACAGAACACAGCGTACATATACCATCCACCCTACTCACTAGACCTTGCTCCATCGGACTATTTCCTGTTCCCAAACCTCAAAAAAAGTTTGAAAGGGAAGCATTTCTCGTATGATTCGCAGGTAATATCAGCAGCAGAACAGTATTTGAGAGATCAGATTTCATAATTTTTTTTGGAAGAATTAAAGAAATTCCAGAAATGCTGTGCCAAGTGCGTTGAACATCGGGGTGAATCTGTGGAATAGTCTGTAAGGGTCGTGGCTCTAGCCCATTTCCTGCTTGGTGAGGCCGAGAACTTATCAGCATCCCTTCGTAAAACGTTTATACCACTTATAAAAACTTGTGTGTGTGCAAGACTCTCATACAACTTTTAAGTATGTGTCTTTGTAAGTTTCGCCGAGTTTTTGACAAAATCTGATGCAAATTCGTTAATCAAATATTTCCGACATGACAAATGCGTCAAACGGTTTCACGCACGTAAGGACAAAGCACTACTGTAAAAAAACCGGACAAGAAGGAGTGACGTGACTCACGACACATGCGTAGTAGGTTCCACGGTCTACAACATGTGCCGAACCATTTCCTCATGTGTCGCGCGAATCTGAATTTATGCAACCAGTCTATGCACTTTTTGATCACACTTCTTGACTTTTATAAGTTTTGTTATACAGTCTTGCACAATCAAATAACTTTTTGTTTTGCATGTGCTTTGTTCTCCATTCTTAATACTAAATATATTAAAAAAAGGTGACGTTGAAATTTCAAATCAGAAACCTCACGCGTAGTCTTTCATAACACCTCTACAAAGGAAAATGTTTCTGTTAAAACAAAAGTAACTACTTACGGTAGGTTAAGGTTTCCATCCTATTGCTTCTCTCTATCCTTTCAGTGTCTGGAAAAAAAACGAGCACAAATAGATAGTAAATGGTTTCTTTTATTTTTACTGCAGAACAAGGGACCCTTTCGAAAAACAATAAATTCCTTTATAGCAAAACAATGATGAAGTATTCAAGAATCTCCGGTTGTTATGGTTACCTGACGTCTAGCGTTTGCAGCATTTCCCTAATTTGCATATTATTAGCGTAGGATGTTTCTTCGCTGCTTCAAGTGGAGCAAAAGAAGAAACTGAATAGATGTAATAAAGAAAGTTAAAGTTTGAAAACGAAAAGAAGAACATAACTAGGTTAGAATTTAGCATGGTATAGTCTAAAGTAACTTCCCAGTTTTTTTCTTCCATTCCAATAAGTCGAAAATTCAGTATCTCATATTGAGGCAGCTCATTACGCACAGATCTATACACGGTTTATTAAATTTCGATTCAATAGGAACCAGTACCATCGCGCTCGAGGAAACACTGTGGAAAGAGGAAAAACATTTATTTAATATTAAGGATAACATTCTTCAACAGGACTCACCTGATTCATCATTTTCGTTTCTTCTGGGTTTCTAACATACAATTCTAATGCATGTTCGCATGTAACTTCAAACTCAATTTTAGTGTAAAAGTATTTTTCTGTTTCTCCTTGTTACCGAGAGTAACTGATAGGCGTTGTGTTCCCATGCCGCTTTGTTTTCGTAAGGCCGATTGCATACATAACAGAAAGCATTATACTGCTTGTCAATGCGACTGCATTCAAGTTGCATTGACAAGCACAAATTTTTTCTCTGTTATTCTTATCTATTGAGTTTCTGCATTTTGTCGTGTTCATAATCATAAAATATACACATTTCGCCCATTCTTGGCGAATTGCACACATCTGTATACATATTTCCTTAATTTTTTTTTCGGGGGGGGGGGGGGTCTATTTTTCTACCATAGAGACTTCCCATACAAAAACTCTGCCTTTACACACATTATTGGTGTGAAATTTCTCAAATCAAGTTTTAAAAATCTGTATTTTAAGGAGTTCTCCTGAGAAGTGTATAGAAATTGGCAATTCTGTTTGGGTGAATTAATGAACTGGTTCAGCGAGTGATACTTTTTGAAGACATAAAAACAATATAATTGTATTTAGTGTATATATAAAGAATGAATTTTAATTATTAATTAAATTTAAATAATGTTGGAATAAAATTTAATTAAAATTGGAAATACAATGGACAGTAGGAGAGTGGAAAAATTTATAAGAGTGGAAAAATTATCAGATTTTTTTATTGTGGGTTTAACAACCACTGTGAGGAACTTATAACGAAGTAAATTTCTCCGTCATTTTTGTCCACGCCGGGGCACGAACCCGGGTCCCCTCATTCCGCAATAAGTCTCTACTAATTGAGCTACGCGGACGTTCGCTATCGCTGCTATCTGCCTTTATGTCGTGTGCGTCCTGCTGGGCAGGCACATCACATCCCCCCCCCGAAAGAGGGCCGGGGCATGGCCCGCGGGTCAGCCGTGACCATGAATCGTTGCAGGCAGCCATCCTCTGTAGAACGTGCACTTGAGAACTCCCAGTCAATCTAGTGTGTGGAATGCAACGTCACAAAAATTATTTTTCGAACCGCTGGAGAGCCGCCCCGGGGGCGCAGTGGTCTAAGGCGTTGGCCTCTGATCATTCGTCCGTAAGGGGTCCGGGTTCGAATATGGATGTTGTGTTTGTCTTACGGCACTGGCTCTCTCCCTTCCCTGGAACCAGTGACCCTAAATTAGGGACGGGCGACTGCTTATAGCCCATTGAGTTGCTCACGGTGGTCGTTAAACCTCCAATCAAAAAAAAAGCGCTGGAGAAGGGATTCTCTTATTGTTCCTCTCTCGCGGTGTGGAAAGAACATCACACCATTGCGAGATCTTGAACGACCGGGTCATCCGGAAAGTTCGGGCGCCATTATAATGAAGTAAATTTCTCCGTCATTTTTGGTTCACGCCGAGGCTCGAACCTGGGTCCCCTCATTCCGGAGTAAGTCGCTCTACCAATTGAGCTACGCGGACGTTCGTTATAGCTGCTATCTGCCTTTATGTCGTGTGCGTCCTCCTGGGCAGGCACGTCACAAACTCGATGGACTATAAGCAGTCACCCGTCCCTGATTTAGGGCCACTGGTTCCAAGGAATTGAGAGAGCCAGTCCCGTAAGACAAACACAACAGCCATGCCTCACCGGGATTCAAACCCGGACTCATCATGTACGAATGATCAGAACCCAGCGCTTGGACTACTGCACCACCGGGTGGATGCGTGTTATATATTTCTTATCACTAATTTCTACCATAATTCACAGTAGCGCAGTGATTTTACGTTGAATCTCCCCCTTTTTTTAATTGGAGGTTTAACGACCACCATGAGCAACTCAGTGGGCTATAAACAGTAGTTCGCCGCCCCGGTGGCGCAGTGGTCTAAGGCGTTGGCCTCTGATCATTCGTCCGAAGGGCCCAGGGTTTGAATCCCGGTGAGGCATGGATGTTGTGTTTGTCTTACAGCACTGGCTCTCTCCCTTCCCTGGAACCAGTGACCCTAAATTAGGGACGGGCGACTGCTTATAGCCCATTGAGTTGCTCACGGTGGTCGTTAAACCTCCAATCAAAAAAAAAAAAATAGTGGTTCTTCCCTGATTTAGGGCCACTTGTTTCAGAGAAGGGAGAGAGCCAGCCCAGTAAAACAAACACAACATCCATGCCTCACTGGGATTGGAACCCGGACTCATCTCAGACGAATGATCAGAAGCCATCGCTAGACCACTGCGCCACCGGGGCGGCAAATCCCTTTTTGAATGAATGATGAAATAATTTTTTTCGGACGGGGGGGACGACCTCCCCAAAAGGGCTATAAGGAATCGATCTTTAAAGGCCACTTGCTCCAGAGAACGCAGAAAGAATCCGGGTTCACTTGGACGAACGGTCAAAGACCAGAGCACAGACCACTGCGCAACGGGACTGCTTTTAATACACTGTTCACAAAAAGTTAGGCATATAAGTGTTTCGAAGGGAAAAACTCGGTGATATGCAAATGTAGCGACTACTGGAGATCGGCTATCAGCGTGGGTAGGCTATCGATATATGTAAATTAGCATCATGACTACACAGCCCGTGGGGTGCCAGCTCCGATAAAAGTACCTTGCGAGAAGTGAAAAACGGATTGTTTCACCTCTTGGTTTGTAATTTTGCGGAATGTACTGCCTTCATTGTGGGATTAACCTGAAATGATGTTCAGGCAACGTTTAAGCATCAACAACTGAAATAGGGCTGTTGACACGTTACAGGCAGATGTACGGCAGATTGATGTGGCTGAGTTTCGCAAAGAGTAGTAAGTTGGCTACACACAATATTTCTACGGCATGGAAATGTTACAGATCGACTCAGGAGTGGCCGGCCGAGGAAAACAACCAGGAGGCAAGACAGTAAGTGCTTGGAGAAGGCCTAGTATCATCAGTAGCCAACTCCGGGAATCATTTCGAGCTACTTCTGGTGTCACAGTATGTACTCCAACGATACGAAACCACCTTCACGATTATGGGCTCACAGCAAAGAGGCCGCTGAGATGTAAAGCATTGACATCAGCTCACCGTCGTCAAAGATGCACCGGCGTCCAACTCTACATCTCATACAATACAGAGTGTCACCATGTACTGCTTACAGACTAATTCCGTTTCGCCCTTTATACTGATACTCGTCGAGAACACGTAAGGAGGAGATCCTGCACACGAATGCAACCACACCTATGTGTAGTCCAATCCAGTCTTACTAGCAGTAGTCAGTTATGATCTGGGCAGGAGTAGGTTTTAATGCCCTGTATGTTTATCAAGGGAACACGAATACCTCAGTGCACCGAAACGAGATAATTGTGTCTATTGTGGCACTGTTTCACGCTGCTATTCGACATGTATTCCGTTTTCTCGATGACAATGCAACCAACCAATCACCGCGCCTGAAGTGTGCTTCAGGGACTGGAAAACCATGGGATTGAATCTCCAAGGTCTCCTGCCCTTAATCCTATATAGAACATTTCGGACGTTATGCAGCGACGTCTGGATTAACACGTTTCGTACCCAGTACAATGGCAGACCTCCGTAAGGTATTGACTGTAATATGGAACGACCTGCCCCTGACCCTCATCAATAATGTCATTGCAAATATGCCTCGTTGGTGTCAAGACGTTTTTCGACACAAAGGTGGTGTTACCGGGTACTGAAATGCAGAGGTATGGACATTCTCCGAATTTACCGTTTTGTCTGTAATGCAGTGCTACTTTGTTATGTGCAGAAATTGCACAATAAATTGTTTTTGTAAACTCACTATTTATCGTTTGTATTGTGTAGCCTCACTGATGTTATTTCAATGATGTTACTTGATTTGGATGTATACATCCTTCATCTCATGCAATATCCCTAACTTTTTGTGACCAGTCCATTTTTTCGTACGAAATATAAAGAAAATGCCCTTAAAAAATCAAATCATAGATGAATCAAACTCACATCAGATATTTGTTATGAAAGAAAGCAATCAGGATCAATTGGTTTTTAACTTCTACACCAGGCATTTATGAGTGTTACATCTAGCTGACACCGAAGAGCAAATTAAAATATATCCAGTTGAAGAAGTCCCTTATTTTTCTTCTCAGAGAAAGATGAGAATAGTGGACTTCTTCATATGAATATAAAATAAATTTCTCAGGAAAGACAAAAAAAATGTTTTTCTCAGTAAATGTAGGATCCTCCACGCGCTAAAGGTCCCGTAATCTTCACAACTTGAAGAATAATCCGTGTACATTACTCGACATGGAAAATGTAACACCATGAATTAATATACGAATAAGACGAAACTTAGCACGTACACAGTCGTATCAGAATAATATGACAACCAACCTAATCATGGGAAAAACCACCCTGGCCTCTGATGACAGCTGCGAGACGGCGTTGCATGGATGCAATGAGGCCCTGGAAGGTTGCCTGAAGCATACGTACCCATTTGGACTGTAGCATAGCACAGAGGTTCCGGAGATGACGTGGTTGTGTGTCTGCATGTCGAACCATTCGATCTAAATAGTCCCATAAGTGCTCCATGGGATTGAGATCGGGCGATTTCGCCGGCCAAGAGGAGAGTGGAGACATCGCTTTGGTGCTCCTGGAAGTAGTCACGCACCCCTTAGCGACGTGGCACGACGCATTGTCATGTTAGTATACATCATGACTACTAGAGTAAACGTCCAACATGAAGGGATGCATGTGGTCAGCGAAGACTGACAGGTAGCCATTGGCGGTCAGGGATCTATCCACTGGTACCAGCAGTCCCAGGTCATACCAGGGAAACATTCTCCAGACATGCACACTGACGCAACTGACCTGTATTTGACCGACAAGCATGTTCGTTCTTGTGCATCTGACGTCGTATCCTCCGCCGACCGTCACTTCTGTGGAGTAGAAACCTCGATTCGTAGGAGAAGGCAACCTTTTTCCACTCTTCCACTGTCCAATGACGGTAGTCCCATGCAAATTGTAGGCGTCTTTGTCGATTGACCTGGATTTACATGGGCTCCTTGACGCAGCACAGTCCCCGGAGACTCAATTGTAACAGGTTTCGCTCTACTGTTATCGGGGACACGTACCTGGATGCCCCAGAGCTCATTTGCATGGTCAATGGCTGCACTGTTGCACGTCAATTGCCCTTTACCAGTGGACGGAGGCGACGCTGTCTGGTGGGGTCGATGGCCTTTGAGGCTCCACGGTTATGACGTTGGGAGGTACTCGGTGTGGCTTCGATCCATTCTTGGTACACTCTTACTACAGCACTTTGCGAACAGCCGACGAAGTCTACTGTTCCTGAGATGCCTCCACCTTTGGCGCGGTAGCCGCTGATCTTTCATTTTTGCAAGTCAGTCAAATCACTGACTCTGCCCATTATGCTCACGTAACGTACTATGGCTCATCTGTCCTGGCAGTCCCCTTATATCTCCGTGTGATCACCCTTGTCTTGTGCACTCTGTGACGCGCCTGGGTGGGTACACTGTGATTCCGGGGGTGGTCACATTCTGATACGACCGAGTATGTAGTCAATGCAGTACGAGGATAGATCCAAAAAAAGGTTACAAGGGTCATAAAAAATGATTGATTAACAATAGACAGAAAATTCAAAAGGGAATTATGAGGCATACTTGCCAATCACTTTTCCACATAATCACCAATTCTGTTCTGGCATTTATCGGAACGCATGACCAACTTGTTTAACCCGGCTCGGTAGAAATCACGTCCCAGCCCATTGATCCAGTTCTCAGCAGCTGTTTTCACATCACTGTCGGAAGAAAACCTTCTTCCAGATAAGTGTTCCTTCAATTTCGGAAAAAGGAAGTAGTCACTGGGTGCGAAATCCAGACTTCCCACTTGAACTTTTGCAGTAATTCTTGAGTTTTGCGTGCAGTATGGGGCCTGGCATCGTCATGCAGGAAGATGACACCATCACTCAACATGCCAGGCCGTTTGCGTCGGATGGCTTCACGTAACCTTGTCAAAGTGGCACAATAACGATCGGCATTAACGGTATGGCCACACTCCAGATACTCGATAAGGATAACACCGCATGCATCCCAGAATATGGTTGCCATAACTTTACCGGCAGAGGGTGTAACCTTAAACTTCTTTTTCGTTGGTGATCCAGCGTGTTTCCACTCCATACTGGCTCTTTTGGTTGTGGGGACGAAGTGATGAAGCCAAGTTTCGTCCCCAGTAACGATGTGATCAATGAACTGCTGGTCGTCGGCATGGTAACGCTGCAGAAACGTGAGGCTGCACAACATTCGTGTGGCTTTCTGCTCCTCGGATAACGCACGTGGTACCCAGCGGGCACAAACCTTGGAATATCCCAAAACATCAGAATCGATACGCTGAACGGTACCATAGCTGAGTCCCAGCTCTGACATCATTGCACGCACAGTTACTCGTCGATCACTTTGAACCATTTCGTCAAATCGTGCCGTGTTGATTTCTGTCGTTGACGAACTTGGACGGCCGCTCGCTGCCCTGTTGCGGTTTTCCACATCCTCTCTGCCCGATTGAAAATAGCGACACCATTTCGCTACAGGTTGTCGGCTGATTGCTTCGTCACTATAAACTTCCACTATTTGACTGTGAATTGCAGATGCGGACACATTCTTTGCCCGTAAGAACCGAATTACGGCTCGTACCTCCTAGCAGGACCACTTTTCTAAACGTCTTGCCATTTCAATCGCTCTCACGCGTCTGCGAACTTGCACTAACTTCCCAAACAACCGCTGTCAGACAACTAGCGCCATCTGTCTCCGCTCTGGGCAACAAATGTACCCTCCACACTAATTACTTTTCCAATGCTGCTAGCAGCTTGTAAACTTTTTTTTGGATCTATCCTCGTACATGGACACCTTGTAGTCACTATCTACAGATGTTGGTAGTGTGAGGGCTGACATTATCTTGTTGAAACTGGGTAACAGGGATACCACGGATACACGGGAACAAATCGTGCTGCAGAGCCTCATTATTACATTGTGCCTGGATTGCGTACGAGCGGAGAACGGCAGCTGAACTGAGGATGACGTAAAATATAGGATCAGGCTGACGAGCCACATGACAGCAAAATCATCCAGGGGACAGCATTGTTTCCACACTCTCAGTCGGCGAACATCGGTGCTGAGACAGAAATGAAACTCTTCGCCAAATACGACACGGTTTCGTTCATTACGTCATGCTTCTCTGGTAGGGTACGTTTATTTCATCGCGGAGCTCTGGTGGTGGACGGCCCGGTTTTTGCCCTCGGCCGTCCACTGCCCGCGTGCCGCTGGGTTGTGCCCTCCTCTGTCCATTGGCGGCAACATCGTCCCCTTGCCTGGTCTCTCCGATCCAAATGCCTGGCGATACGGCGACTTGAACAACCGGCCTCTGTCAGCCTAATTATACGTCGTCTCTCAAACTCGCTCTTCTGCTCGTGTTGTGCTCTGATCCTACGTCGAGGCATCCGCACTGTCCATGGAGGTTAATGCAACCACAATCTGCTGTCACAATTTTCCCTACGTGCGAACTTTGCTCTTGATATACTGTTAGTGACGTATATATCAAGAGCAAATTTCGCACGCAGTCCCGTTTTTTGATTTTGAAAACTGGGCAGCTCTGCTCTTGATATACTGTTAGTGGCGTATATTCGAGGCTAGCTAGGTTAGCTGCGAAGCCCAGAGAATGCACAAATGAAAGTCAATTAGGTATGCACGAATAAAAGTCAATTAGGTATGCACGAATAAAAGTCAATTATCAACGGTATTAAGATATGTCGATGCTTTTGCTGCGAAAACAAAAACACACTCGGATTAGCTTCTTTTGACTAAGAGTATTAGTCTGGAGAACAGAAGACCGACGACGCTCCTAGTAGAGGGGTGGTTTCATCGTGACGTAACCAGCTCTATCAGTCTTCTTTATGTGATTCGAAGACTTTCGATACGATCGCCAGCTAGCGTTTCCGTGACAACATGAAGGAGCGTGTGAAGAGTGAATGGGCCATTTCTTTCGGCAAGGGATTGTTCAAAAAAGAGAAGACTTAGGATTACATTAGCCACTCGCATGCTCTCGCCCGTAACAACACATGTTTTGGGAGAGTTGTTTCAGTTGTGTGAAGTGTCAATGAAGTAAAATCAGTGTTATTGTTTCTTAAATTCGTAGCTTTATTGGATTCGAATTGTCTTGATAATTTTTGAGAAAACTTTCCTGAACGTTTACTATCAAAACTTAAACATCCTTATGCTTCAAATTTTGATACAGTTTGACTCAAAAATGAAATGAAGGAATTTTATTCCCTTGATGAATAAATAAAGAAATTAGTACTTACTTGTTACATGAAGTTGAATAAATTTTACATTGTGTTTAGTGAGGTGTACAAATTAACAGACCTGATAAAAACTTTTATCAACAACTGCAAATGCCGAAAGAAGTTTTTCTGCATTAAAAAGAATCAAGACATGTCTTAGAGCCACAAAAGGACATGTGCAGTTGAGGAACATGGCTGTTTTTTCAACAGAGAGGAACATTCTTTTTAAAAATGAAAGTACTCCGAAAAAACTTTTTATGAGAACGTAACACTTAAGTTTATACAAAAGGAAAGAACTGAGTTCATGTACTAATAAAGTATTCAAAAAATAAAGTGTTAAAATCCTAATCCTCATAATTATTTGGTATTATGTTAGCAGTAGCATGTGGCTAAAATTTAGAAAAAATATTTTTGTATTACTTAATAACTGAAAAATAAACTTCGCAATTTCAAAAAAAAAAAAAAAAAAAACAGTACTGGGGGCGGGTGAAGCGACGAGTGAGATAGTCCAGGTTTCGGACATAGATATAATACGCCACTGTATACTCTCCTAGACGCGCGGTTCCATGCGTTGTGGCCACTATTTAATTACTGGCTGCTATACTTTAGTCATTTGCATATTCGGCCCTGAGGTTCTTGCACGCTGAGTTTCATCAAGATCGAACGGGATGCTTTGGGAATTTTTTTGGCCAAGAGTGTACATCTCGGTATACTCTATACCTCTTCTTCTAATGATGCCATTTGAAAATCCGTTTCGGTACTATGTTCTGCCATGAGAAAATTTGTGTGCTCAATTGGTTAATTTTCGTAACACACTTTTCAGCTCCTAGTGAAAGTCAGTAGCTATTTTCGTCGATCTTCTTCCAAAATGCTGTTGACGATAACCACAGAAGTGTCGCCCGTTGCATCTCATGGCCGGCCGCTTCTTGGGTCGTCTTCGATGCTTTCCTGACCTTGGTGGAAACGAGAAGCCCACCGTGCTACTGTTAGTCCAGTCAACGAAGGCTGAAAATGGGCGAATATAAGAAATAAATATGAAAGTTTTGAAACTCGGTACACTTGTTTATAGGTATGTAATGAAGATGATATCAAAAGTCCTGACGAATCAGAGATGATTTCTAGCCGCCATCTTGAAAAATAGATACTTTTTTTGGTTTTTCGTGAATATCTCAAAAACGGTACGTCGTAGCCCAAAAATACTATTTACAAAATTGAAGCCTACAAAATTTCCTACAAAAAAGGTTAGTTTCACTTTTTTGTATCTCTAATACACTATTTACCAACAAGTAATTGGACACCTGTGATAGCAAAGGAAAACGAAGTTTATTCACCTTCAATAGTTGGTGGAGCCTCCACAAGCGACGATTACAGCTGCGACCCTCCGTGGCATACTCTCAACCAGGCGTTGTACGACGGCTAACGGTATTTTCTTCCACTCGGCTTGGAGAAGACAGGTCAGTTCCTTCACCAATTTCCAACTCGTCCCAGAGGTGCTCGATAGGGTTAAGGTCCGGGCTCTGCGCAGGCCAGTCCATTCGATTAACCCCATTGTCACCATACCAAGCCATGGTGGACCTCGCAACATGACAGGTGGCATTGTCATCCTGAAAGTAACATGGGTCCACCCCGTTAAACTGCCACAACGTAAAAAGCACATGGTCATCCAAAATGGTGCAGTAGGTCTCGGCGTTGAGTCTACCAGAAATTCCGACCAAGGGTCCTGTGCCATACTAGGAGAAACACCCCAATAGCATAATTCCACCGCCGCCGAACTTCACAGTTGGCACAATACATTCCGGCAGGAGGCGTTCTCCAGGCAGACGCCAAACCCAGACCCTGCCATCCGGACGGTAGAGGGTGAACCTTGATTCGTCGCTCCAGAGAACCTGTTTCCACTGTTCAACGGTCCACTGTTGACGTTCTTTGCACCACGTTAGCCGAGCAGCGCTATTGGACTTGGTGATCAAAGGCTTGTGGGCGGCAGCACGTCCATGATAACCGAGAGGATGGGCTTCCTTACGGATGGTATTTATCGAAAGAACACTCCCGGATGCTTGTTAAAACTCCTCGCGGATGTAGCCTATCGATTTGGTGCGATTCTTCCGAATTTCTGTGGCCAACACCCGTCGGTCTCTAACTTCCAGTTTCAGTTTTGTGGGTCTGCCGGGTCGGGGCACATTCCGACAGTCACCTCACCTTCCACTTGCCAATCACGTAGGCCACTGTCGAATTTGGGTACTTCAACTCGCTGGATATGTCACGTATGGATCGGCCATTTCTGTGATACCCGACGATTACACCTTTCTCGAAATCAGAGAGCTCCGAACTGCGTTGCATCTGGCATGCGACTGGTTGCGTTGTGCTTTCCCACACGATATGTAACGGCGGCGGCCATGACGTGTATCAGGACCGCAGATATCGTCGATTGCAGGGGTGTCCAATTACTTGCTGGTAGGTAGTGTAGTTTCTGAGATATTCGGGTGTCAATGTTGTACTGTTTCGCTGATCGCTACGTTATCACTACGGGTTTTTATACAAATAAGCTAGTGATAACGTAGCTATCAGCGAAACAGTACACCATTGACACCCGATTATCTTAAAAACTATTAGAGATACAAAAAAAGTAAATCGAACTCTATTTGTAGGAAAATTTGTAAGCTTAAATTTTGTAACTATTATTTTTTGGGCTACAACCAACCGTTTTTGAGGTATTCACGAAAAAAAGAAACAACGTACTTATTTTTCAAGACGGCGGCTAGAGCTCACCTCTGATTCGTTAGGATTTTTGATATAGTCTTCACGAGATACCTGTAAACAAGTTTCGAAACTTTCATATTATTTTAATCTGAAAACCCTATTTTGACCGGGCTATGTACTACGATCCACTACACTAACTCCACAAACTTCACACAAATCTTTATAAATTTCGGTAGGGGATTTTCTTCGAAAAGTTTCAATTTTAGTGTAGGGTCGCTGGTCGTTATGCGAGATCTGACTTGACTCACTCTCTTCCTCCATTTCTAGGCAGAATTTTTCAGAACAGGAACAAATTATCCAGCAAACGTAGACACAACTTTGTATACTGAAGTCTGACTCACAACTGGCGCAACGATTGGTACAATTGCATCATCCTACGCGCAGCGCCTGCGCAGTGTGCAAAACTTATGAAATGACCTACGTATTTCTATTTGTTGATGCTTTATTGATTGTAGAAATGCTGTTAATTTTTTTCTAACGGGTTCCATTTCTTGTAAATAACCCAGCTCAAGGTAAGTAGATAGTAGAGGTACGTCCATAAGCCGGTCGAGCGGTATTGGCTGATCGGTACCACACCCCTGTGACGTCAAAGGTGCAAAGCAGCTAAGGACCGAAGTATTCTATTTAGCGTTTTACAAGCTTTTGAGAGAAGACTTTGGGTGTAAGACTTTATGGAAAACGCTTAAATAAAATATTTCAGAATATTTCACACTGCATTGATGGAGAGTATCTTCAAATACAAGGCAACAAAATGTATTTCGATTTCCAAAAGAAATATAAATATATTGAAAAAAGAATGTCAAAAAATAATTTGCGCTTAGAAACTTTTTAAAGTGAAAACTAAAATCGCAGTAAAATTAATTATCTAAGTACCTAGTACTTTAAAAAAAAATAAAAAAGAATGTCAAAAAATAATTTGCGCTTAGAAACTTTTTAAAGTGAAAACTAAAATCGCAGTGAAATTAATTATCTAAGTAGCTAGTACTTTAAAAAGAAATACTGCCGTTCACTATAAACCATACAAATACCTTCGCCATTTTTTCAAACTAAAGATTAAGAGCTTGTAACGTATACTCTAGATTCAGTTTCCTTTTGATTTTACTATCTCTTGTTATTTTATTTTCCTATGCAACTTATCTTCTCACTTAACGAGATGTTATTTCTCCCGCTGAATGATATGTGGCAATGAGTGTAAGTCATGACGTGGTGGTATGCAGTATATATAGGCGCGTTCAACTATACCAAGGAGAGCTTTGTTTTATGTCAGAGCTTCGTTTCATGTGCAGAGAGCTTTGTTTTATGTTATAGCTTCGTTTTATGTGCCAAGAGCTTCGTTTTATGTGCCAGGAACTTCGTTTTACGTGATTAGGTTCTTCTTCATTATTGTGATGCGATTCTACGAAAGTTGGATATTCAGTAGTATTGTGATTTGTAAAGTGTGTGTTGGATAATACCAGGAGTTCTCTAATAAAAGGTTTTAAAGTAAGTACGTTTTTCTCAGTTCATAGTATTGTCAGACCTCTGTCTTTCTGTTAGGTCTCTTTCATTAAGTGTCTCCATTAAGTCATAACAGTAAAACTTTATTCATTATTACTACACGTCTAGGACTAGAACTTTATTATTCATCATAATTACTACTACAACATAACTAGCAGTAAAGTTTATTCATTATAATTGGCGCCCGAACATTTCTCGAACACGAGGTGTTGACAATTAGTAACCATGTCTTCATTACCTGAGACAACATCACTATTTCACCCTAAATCAAGTTTCGGTGGTGATGGTGTTCATTTCGACAATTTGCAAGAAGCCTGTGGTGCTCAATTTGATGTCAATGATTTACAAGTAACCAGGCATTCCTCACAATTTCGTCATTCACCAGCTTCCTATCACTCTGAGTCGCGGGTCGTACCTGAGGTATTTCAATAATTTCACAGAAGTAAAATGCTTGCACATTTCGTGCCGCATGAAGGAACAATTACTTTCAATGGTTTGGAGGGTCCTTGAAATTTCTCGAGGATTTGGAAGATCATTTCGACCTATACAATATTCTTCAAGATTGCAAAGTGCAAATAGCAGGCACTTGCTTGAAAGATACCGCTAAGACCTGGTATCGGCAGTGGAGTATATAGAACCCGGATTCTCATTATGAGAATTTCCGAGCGGAATTTTTGGAAGTCTTTCCTTTCGGCCTCAGTCGAGCTGGCCTTGCACAACAACTTTTTTCTCGTAAGCAAGGACCCAACGATAGCCCTGTTGCGTTTGTTTTAAAAACAACACGCTTGTATAACTTATAGGGATCCACATGCCAGTCATGTCGACATGTTGGACACCTTATTGCAACAGCTCGATCCATTTCTACAGGATTTTCTTGAGGTCCGACACCCTGCTACAATTCATGATGCCTTTGCCTCATACGAACGTATGAGGAGCGACACGGCAAACATGGTCCAACTCACCATGCTCGGGTACCCAGGGAGGCTTATTACGAAAATCCTCAGCGGCGTAATAGGCCTAATGACTTTCAACGCGAGCGTACACAGGTGCATGTCCAAGCATCATACGTCCCACCGCATAGAAGAGTGGTACACCAACCGCTAGTTTCTAATCAATTTTCTGGGTGCAGTACAAATGCACAGTATGCTCGACCCCGTTCCCATCCGCAGAATTCGGAACGTTTTTATGCTCAGGGCAATGATGATTTTTCTGCCCGTGCTGAGGGAAGAAGTTATAGCAGTGGAAATTTCAACAGACGTGCGGAGTTCTCGCAGCAGTTTTCACGAAGTTTTCCTAAGCGTGAAAACTTTCCCGATACCCGGCAGGGCAGAGGTTTCAGTCCGCATGATAATACAACCAGGAATCCTTTAAACTTCCAAAGGAAGTAGACCAAGGGTCAGTCCTGCTTCCTGATACGAAGCATTCTGACCCAAACATAGTATTATTGACTGTCCAAACTCCTCAGTTGCCTGATGGTTATTGACAATTGAAGATATTATTGTCGAAACAGAGTTCGACACTGGTTCTGAAATATCAGCCCTAAATACAAGGTTTTGCACTGAAAGTTTTCCTGCAATCCACGTCCAGATTGCGACGCAGTATTTGCGAGGTGCAAATAATGAAATATTCAGTATCACAGGAACTGTCACATTATCTCTAGGGCTGGGAACAGCTCGTTTTACGCATTCTTTCCTGCTCATAGATGACCTACCTGTTAAATGTCTAATAGGCATGGACTTTATCACTACTTTTCAAGTTACCCTGAATTTCGTACAACATGATATTTCCTTTCCGGAACCTGTCGAAGTGATTCCTACAGATCCTATAGACATAACGAATTTGTTACTGAGTAAACAACTGGATGAGAGGCAACGGAACCAGCTTTCTCTACTTTTACATGAAAGAGCGGGTTTATTTTCCGATCAACCTGGTTTCACACAGGTGGTTTATCACGTCATTGACACTGATGGTTCGAAACCGATAGCGACGAAACCTTACCCTTGTGCTCCCCATAAAAAACAGGAAATGCAACGTCAAATTTCCGAGATGATTAAACAGGGCATAATAAGGGAATCAACAAGCGCCTGGGCCATACCTGCTTTTCTTGTTCCAAAGAAACAACCCAACGAATTTCGTTTCGTGACAGATTTCCGCAAGCTCAACCAAGTCACGAAAGCGATAAATTATCCACTACCTGTCATGTCGCATATTTTGCATGACCTATCGTCAACTAAATGGATGTCAACCTTGGATTTGGCGAGTGGGTATTGGCAGGTGGCGGTACATCCAGACTCCGTCGAAAAAACAGGCTTTGTGACTCCTTTTGGGGCTTATGAATACCTGCGTATGCCCTTTGGACTAGCCTCTGCACCTGCTACTTTCCAAAAGCTTATGGATACGGTTCTCAGACCTGTTCTAGGTCTCCATGTGCATGTATATTTGGATGACATTATTATTACATCCGAGACTTTTGACGAGCACCTTTCTCTGCTCAAACAGGTGTTCCAACTCATATACAATGCTGGCTTGACGTTAAAACCTAGTAAATGCCAGATAGCGAGGGACGAGATTGTATATCTGGGGTTGAAAATCACTCCCCATGGCTTGTTTACGGATAATGAAAAAATCAGGCCTATTGTTGACTTTCCTCGGCCAAAAACAGCCAAAGAACTATCACGCTTTCTGGGAATGACCGGATGGTATCAGCAGTTCGTCTCCGCTTATGCTACAATCTGTGAGCCATTGTATGCCTTGAAACGTAAATACAAGAAGTTTGTTTGGACACCTGAGGCTAACGCTGCGTTTGAAGCAATAAAGTCGGCGTTGACTCAGCCTCCTGTGTTGGCTTTCCCACATCATACTAAGGAATTTGATATTTACACTGACGCATCCGGAGTTGGTATTGGTTGCGTTTTGTCACAAAATGGGCATCCAATAGCTTTTGCGTCCCGTACTTTAGCCAAAGCTGAACGCAATTATTCAGCTACGGAACGCGAATGTCTTGCTGTAGTGTATGCTCTTGACAAATTTCAATGTTATCTCAACGAAATTGACAGTTAATATAATTACGGATCATTCTGCCCTTCAGTATTTGAATTCTGCTAGGCACCTATCTCAAAGACTTATGAAGTAGGCTCTTAAGTTACAGGAGAGCAATATCAAAATTTCGTACCAGCCAGGTCATAAGAATCAATTACCGGATGCTTTGTCTCGCGTCCCGATTAGTGGGGTTCCCACAGAAACTACTCCTGGATGTCAGCCTTTACTTTTAATAGCTGATATAACATCCAGAAAGCAGATAATGGCAGAATTAGTAAATGATCCTAATTTTAGGGATATCTATAATTTTTTGCTTGCGGGTTCGCCACTACAAAGTGACCCTTCTCTGGCTGGGAGGTCACAGCATTTTGAAGTCATAGAGGGTCTTCTTTACTATACGAAATCTAGGACTACTAGGGAAGAGTTTCGCCCATGTATTCCGCGAACCCGTAGAATGGCCCTTTTAAACGAATTTGATGACAAACCTATTGCAGGCCATTTAGGTATTCGCAAGACCCGTTGTAAATTGCGGGACGTTGCCTATTGGCCTGGCATGTACCAGAGTGTGCTCGCATACGTTCAATCATGTCACCTGTGTCAGATTTATAATTACCGTAATGTAAGACCGGCCGGTCACTTGAAATCTAGTTCAAGTTCTCATGTTTTTGACATTATTTCAATAGATTTATTGGGACCTTATCCTTTATCTGTTAAAAACAAAGCTCGTTGCGTTTTAGTATTAACTGATAATTTCTCTAAATGGGTTGAAGTTTTTCCCATTAAAGCCGCTCCGGCGGAAGTTATTTGTAATGTATTAATTAATGAAGTATTCCCTAGATATGGTTCACCTAATAAAGTAGTTTCGGATAATGGTCCCCAATTTATTTCTGACTTTTTTTGAAAGAATGTGTGCGAAACTACACATAAAGCATAAGTTTATTTCCCCATATCATCCCCAGAGTAGCCCTGCGGAACGAGTAAACCGCACGCTAGTTAAAATGATTGCTACATTTGTCATGGATCATCTCGAGCGGTGGGACGAACATCTTGAGCTTTTTTCGTTCGCCCCCGCTCGTCTGTTTACGAATCTACTAAATTTATTTCCGCAGAACTTTTTTTGGGTCGAAAAATTAAGACCACTTTTGAACATTTAACGGGGATTATCGACGAACTAAACCAGCGACCAACTCCGCAATCAGTACGAATAATGGCAGAGAAAGCTCGTGTTGCAATGATAGGAGCACAAGCGGCTCAAGCAAGATACTATAATACTAGGCGTAGGGAACCAGATCTTGTCGTTGGAGATCTCACTCTCGTGGAAACGCACTTCCAGTCTTCTGGTTTCTCATACTTTAGTATAGAAATTTGCACCCAGTTACGAAGGTCCATATCGGGTGGCAAATGTGTTTGAAAAAAACATTATCCTTGAAAAACCTGACAATCAATTTCAATACGTACACGGTGCTCAGTGTCGCAAGTATCATGAACGAAATACAGATTTTATCATCAACCCTACTCAACCTTCTGTTCCACAGACTCAAAAGTCTGTATCACACGATCAAACTCCAGACATTTTGGACGAAACGACAAACCTTTTTGAAGAATCTCCAGTGATTTTTTCTTCACCCTCCCCTCCTCAAGACGGGCTTCCAAGAACGCAACCTGATTCTACCATAAGAGGAAGGCTCGAATCCAGTTCTTCAAATTCTAGTATCGTTCATTTCCCTCCAACCATTGCCAAGACTATTGCTGCGCCGTTTCCTGATAACTCTGCACCAACACAAGCTCCTACTTCCTTGAATACCTCGTCAAAAAGTATTCCTATAGGCAGAAATAAACATCGCCCTGCACGACCACTAACTTACAGCAGCGACTCAGAGTCATCAAATATTTCTGATTTATCAGATATAGACAATAGTTTGACGATTCCTAAACGTCAGACACAAATTACAAACCGTCCAGCAACACCAAAAGCTGGTCGAAAACGCAACTTGTCTCCCCAATCTGCTTCGCCGCAACAGCGACGAAGGCAGAGATCCTTGCATCCGCCCGGGTTTCGCCCCTGGAACTTACGCTTAGGGCAAACAGGGCCGATGCCTGCTTCTACTCTCATGCGAAGAGGTAGAAAGCGAAAACAAGCGGTGTGGCCGGAGCCACGTCCCTTCAAAAGAATGCTGGAAGGACAACACGGGCCCCAGCACAAAGGGACAACATATCAAAAGCCTGGGGAGCCCGATCCTTGTCAGCCGCAGGGATTTCCTGACCAACAGACTTCAGCCGTTCCTGACCGACGGACTTCAGCCGTTCCTGACCGTTCCTGTCAGACGCAGGGATTTCCTGACCGACAGACTTCAGCCGTTCCTGTCCGACAGACTTCCGCCGTTCTTGACCAACAGACTTCAGCCGTTCCTGTCCGACAGACTTCCGCCGTTCTTGACCGACAGACTTCAGCCGTTCCTGACCGTTCCTGTCAGCCGCAGGGATTTCTTGACCGACAGACTACAGATGTTCCAGATCCATTCAAGTCTCTGAAAATATCGACGACACCTGAATTTACCAGTCCGATAAGGTCTGGAAAACGTTATCGTACTAGAGTTTTTTATGCGTCCTCGAGATAAGTAAGTTCTCGTGAACAGGTTCTTTTCTCATTCTGTTGTTTTTCATGCACGACCAGTTGGCGTGTCAGAATTTATTTTTTTTCGTGTGGGCCTATGCATTCTTTTTGCGTATATATGTGGTTTTTTTTATATATATCTTCTATGTCCGTCTACTAATCCAAATTTTTTTTATATATATATGTGCTTAGGGGTAAAATAGTGAAAATTGTTACTGTTAGGCAGCTACAGGCAATTTTCGCTGCTGATACAGTTGGTTTGTAATCAACGATAAAATGAGGACTTAATATGAAATCAAAAAAGTGATTCTTGCTAGGCAGAATAAAAGTAAGGTATGCCGATGCAGGTTAGTTCTGTTCAAGTATTTAAAAAGTGTTTCTTGCTTCACAGACGACAATTGCTGCGGACACAGGTTTCCTGATTTTGTCATGCCAAGTTTGATGTTGTACATACTGCTGCCACCAAACAAAAAAGAGGACGATAAACGTCAGTCAGCGAAGTGTAAGGCGACACTCAAAATTTGATAGGTTTTTCGGAAAAAAAAATTAAGGGGGAGATGATGTAACGTATACTCTAGATTCAGTTTCCTTTTGATTTTACTATCTCTTGTTATTTTATTTTCCTATGCAAATTATCTTCTCACTTAACGAGATGTTATTTCTCCCGCTGAATGATATGTGGCAATGAGTGTAAGTCATGACGTGGTGGTATGCAGTATATATAGGCGCGTTCAACTATACCAAGTAGAGCTTTGTTTTATGTCAGAGCTTCGTTTCATGTGCAGTGAGCTTTGTTTTATGTTATAGCTTCGTTTTATGTAAGAGCTTCGTTTTATGTGCCAGGAGCTTCGTTTTACGTGATTAGGTTCTTCTTCATTATTGTGATGCGATTCTACGAAAGTTGGATATTCAGTAGTATTGTGATTTGTAAAGTGTGTGTTGGATAATACCAGGAGTTCTCTAATAAAAGGTTTTAAAGTAAGTACGTTTTTCTCAGTTCATAGTATTGTCAGACCTCTGTCTGTCTGTTAGGTCTCTTTCATTAAGTGTCTCCATTAAGTCATAGCAGTAAAACTTTATTCATTATTACTACACGTCTAGGACTAGAACTTTATTATTCATTATATTATTACCACAACAACAACCAGCGATAAAACGTTATTCATTATAAGCTATGAAAGTTGATAAATTTTGTGTTTGATTTTCAGGTGTATACGTGAAATTTATAGTTATTTTCAAACTTTCAGCTGGGCGCTGGGTGTTGAATATTAAAAAAATTAATTCATTCCGTGAACGCGTTATTCTAGTTACAATAAATAAAAGATCAAATGTGGTATGTTATCACACAGATAGCTGCAAAGAGCGAGAAACAAGATCTCTTCATTCCGGATAAAAAAGAAATGCGGATGTTTATGTTAACATGCTGTATGATATGATTTGTAACACTTAACAACTGTGCGTATATTTCTTCATTTTCAGAAAAAAATTCCTACATTTTAGGTAACAGAAATACAAATAATATACCTTTTTGAGTTTGTAGTAACTCTCATGAAAAGTTTGTTTTACTTTTGAGAACTTTTGCCCACTGTTTATTTTTTATTTTCATATTAATACTGAAGTTCCGATCGTAACTCAGTCATACAATTATTAAGGAATTTAATCCTAATAAAAACGCTCAATTTTGGGTGAAGATGTACGATTGTTTCATCCACCTGTGGAAACACCTTTTTGAGTTTCAAAGATAAATGCTTAACTATATGATTTTCGCAAGTTGTTCTCCGTGGACTTTCAGGAAAACCCTTTCAAATTTTCGAAGAATTTCCGTACAAGAACTTGCAAGATACGTATGACCACCTCTGCTGATATGAATTTTGAAAAAATTCTGCTCAGTTTCTTTTGCTTTTTTCGCTGTTTTCCTCAGCAATAACAGAAAATCTTTTTTTTTTGTTTTTTCAGCAATGCATTTTCAGATTGTACTTTCTAGCTTTCAAATAATTAATTTTAACTTTGGTTTTCCGATACTGAAGTTTCGATCGTAACTCAGAATTTATTTTATTGAGCTTTTCTACATATTTTTAATGGTGCAATTTTCTTTCCTTGTTCTTCTTCTATTTCGACTTTCAAGCTAAATGAAAAGAATCACTTTCAGCTAGTCGTCAACAGACTGAACTTGCAAATCTGAACTTAATCTGGCATTCTTTGATATAAAATTCTGCGTTACTTCTGACAAAACTGCTGAGATTTTTTTTTCAGCACGTTTTGAGCTTTCTTGCTTTGTGCTTGAAGCACAACAACCAAATATATTAACGTGAGGAATTACACCTGTTTTCAGGCGAGGCAAGGATTGCAGCATATTAATTCAGTTTTTAAATCTCTTTCAAAATCCTCATCAAAATGGGCACAGCATATTTTGGCGTTGTCAGCGTTAAAATGCATCTTTTCGTCGACATGAGTTCATCCGGGCTTTTCTCAAACTGCCCTTTGGAATCCGATGAAAATTTAAGTTGGAATCTTTCGATCTTTTGCTGTTGCCACAAAACGCAACAGGGCATCCAGGCATATCTATTTATGCACAACGCACAAAAAGCTGCTTTGACCAAGCATATTAATAAAAAAAAATTATAAACTGACTATTAACTCACTGCAAAAATGTGTATCATTTGCAGAATACTGGACAAAAGTCGCTGAAACTTGGCATACGTTCTAGAAAGCACGTGCACCTTAGGCAGGATGTCAGTCTCAACTTTGACCCATTGCTAACTCCGTTTGCACCGTTGACGTCACAAAACTCACCCCGCCGGAGGGTTTAGAACTACTAGCTTCGAAAACCTGCTCTCGGACCTACCTTCTATATTCCACTTACCTTGAACCCAGCTCACAATCAATGTTCCCTCTAAGCTCCACGCGCGCGCTACTGCGCAGAGACTTAACTTCCTCCGCGCAGCAAGCGTTTTTGATTAAAATTCCCAAATCTCTAATTAATTTTCATAAATCGAAAACCAGTTACCTGCAAAAAATAATAATAAATAAATGAAGTTCGAGCTCTCAAAAGTCAAAACAATACTTTTCTTAAATGCCGTTCGCCTCCTTCTAAGCTCGTCTCATTGTCCCCTTCATTCTTAAAGGCTTCTTGCAAAGTAGACTCGTGCGAGCAGATAGTGAACACGAGAATGAGGATTAGTGATTTTCCCACTCCGAGAAAGGGGCAGATATTGAGTCTTTTCTCAAAACAACACATAAGCGCCAGCCAATCACAGCAAACCGTAACCAAGTTCATTGTACTAACAAATGCACCCATGCTATACAATAAAAATTTTAATTAATGAAATGTTTTTAATATTGTTTTAAATCAATTGCGGAAATAACGGTGATAAAAATGGCGGTATTAGAAAAAATAAAGGTTCCAATCCAAGTTCTACAGCATTAATAAGAGAAGATGAGAAAATATTTTTTTTCCCAAGTAGTTTTGATGCCTGCCCAGCTAATTGGGTTAGGCGCGCATCACCCATAGCCGCTTAGAAGGAATATTGCTCACAATGCGTATTTGAAATTATGTGAGTTTTTCCCTAGGTGGTGCAAGAGTTTCTTTCCTTAGATGAAATTTTAGGTTTTTTGAAAATCTGCTTCGAAATACTTGTTTCGTGCAGGAAAGGATTCGAAAGACGTGCTCCTTACAACCAAAATATCGCTGTAATCTTTCTTGTTTAAATTCAGTTCACGAGCATCTTGTTTGTCACTAGTTAACATTTTGTACTATAACGTATCCCTTTTTACGTTATGTAAGATTTCTGGCTGAATAGATGTTAAACTAAGGGTAAACGCGATGCAACTACTTTTGCCGGATAGCTCACGCTACAGTAAGGCTTTTACAAAGGCCAGACGAAACATATGCACAAGTCCAACTTACGCCAACTTTTTATTGGTCCAGCAACATTAGACTAAATCCAAAACACACCGCTTCACATATCTTAGTCAAGGAGTTTACAGTCAAAACTCATTAACGATCTAACATCTCCACACACCAAGCAGATCAGATCATATGTAGAGGATTTTAGGAAGGGAGTGTCTGACCCCCAGGTCTTAAACAACAATTTGAAATAGGAAGCTAGGATATTTGGGCTAGAGTGCCCGATAGGAAAGTGACACGGAAGAGAGGTAGAAAGGAGGAGGAAGACGCCGTTATTTATTACCGGGGGCACAGTACACGGGGTCCGACGGCTTAACGTGCACATCCGACGCACGGCGGATATTTAGTGGTTCGAGCGTTTGTACCGGCCTGGGATCAAACCTGAGGTATTCTCCGTGGCAGTCACGAACGTTGACCACTAAGCCATCCGCGGCCCCCACACACAAAGCAACCACTGCATCGTCTTTTTATCTAATATTCTTATCACATGCATACGTCACTCTGGCTCCGACCTCAGTGTGTTGTCAACATTATTCTCGTTTGAGGGAAAATGCATAATGATAAGGTTTGAAAATGTCTAAGAGAACGAACTCAAATTCACATAGAAAAGAAATTCAAAAGGAAAGTTAAAATAGAAATATAACGTGTGCAACTTAATTCCCGGCCCTTAACCGCAAGCGATCATAGAACGTCGGCAAATGTAAATAGCTGTGTGCGATAATGGCTGATTGCAGCGCCATCCAACAACTTTCCAGGCAATCGTAAAGGCTCACAGCTGTAGTGACAGAAGGGACGAAAGCTGACGGTGAAAGCAATGTCGTTCGAGAAGCGACATTTGAGGCACTTTCTCCTGTTTGCGTTTCAGCTGAAAAATTGCCGCGGAAGCCCAGCAAATGATCTGTGCTGCTTTGGGTGAGGCTGCTGTGTCCTACAGTACGTGTAAGAAGTGGTTCCAGCCGTTTAAGCAGGGACATTTTGATCTCCGTGATGCAGAACGTCCGGGACGGCCACAGAAAGTTGACTATGAGGAACTGCAACAACTGTTGGACGCGGATCCCTGTAGCACACAGTCACAGCTCGCCCAGGAACTGAGTAACACGGCAAGCCATTGCAAAGCGCCTTCACAAGCTTGGACGGATTCGAAAGGAGAGCCGTTGGGTGCCCCACCAACTCATAGCTGCGAACAAGTCTAGGCCTTACGATGTTGCTGTGTCCTTGCTCTCTAGATTCAAGAAGGATTTTCTCCACAAGATTTTGACCTGTGATGAGAAGTGAATCCTCTACGATAATCCTAAATGGCGCAAATCGTGGGTTTATCCAGGTCAGCCTACAACCAGTACCGCTAAACCGAATATCCATGCCAGGAAATTGTTGCTTTGCCTATGGTGGGATCAGCAAGGTGTCGTACACTATAAGTTGCTCAAACCTGGTTAAACGATCAATGCTGAGCGTTTTTGTCAGCAACTCATTCGTGTGAGTGACGCAATGGAGGAGGAAAGGCCATACACAGGCAAGGGCAGAAGATCGGTCCTGTTGCTTCAGGATAACGCGCGTCCTCACACCGCGGAAACGACTTTAAACACGATCACCTAACTTGTATTTAAGATTTTTTCCCACCCGGCATATTCTTCAGACTTCGCACCGTCGGATTATCACCTCTTTCGCTCCCTGCAACATCGCCTTTGTGGTACGCACTTCACTTCTGTCGAGGAGGTCCACACAAGTATTGATGACTTTATCAACTCGAAACAGCCCTCTTTTTCCCGTAGTGGCATTCGGCAGGTCCCTGACCGATAGCTCAAATGTATCCAACACGACGGGGATGATTTCCCTGATTAGGTACTTATTCGATTTGCTATAATTTGCTGTCAACGTGTCGTTCCTGTGGCTGAGAATTAAGTTGCACACCTAATACGTCTTGTTCCTCCTAATTTATTTTTCTTTGAAGCGAAGTAGAATTTTTTCATTAATTTTAAACAATGTGTGAAACAAACATCACACATTTTTTGAAGAACCCAACGGTCAGTGGATCCATTTTCTACAATTTGGCGCCAATGTGAAAACACAAGTTTGTCGGCAACGGCATCAAAGCCGTGTCCCCTCACTTCGGAATAAGTCGCTCTCCCAACAGAGCTACGCGGAGAAATATCTCGCTACAGATTTGTCGTCTTGTCACATGTGTTCACCTCTGTAGTACGTCACTTCTGTTCCGACCTCAGTGTGTTGCCAACTTTATTCTCGTTTGAGGGAAAAGACATAACGTTAAGGTTTGAAAATGTCTAAGAGAACGAACTCAAATTTACATAGAAAAAGAAACTCAAAGGGAAAGTTAAAATAAAATATGCGTTGCATTACCAAAGACCAGGTTATTAAGTCTCCACTTTATCCAAAAAAATATGAAATACGAGAGATTCCTGTTCAGTACTTATAGTTTTTTGCCTTCAGCCAAGCGTCTCAATGACATTCATCAAGTGTTTGCATTAAATGGAATGCTTGATCAGAACAGGTGAATGGCAAACCGTTGAAGTCATTTTTGATCGAGTGTTTCCCAAAATGTGCATCCATCGCTAGAAAAGACTGTGTAGGATCACACGGATACATATCCGCGGACGTAACGCAAGCGCTGCTTTCAACGATTTTCTAATTCTATGACATAAATATCGCTGTTCAAAAGTCTTAAAGTAATTTCAGTGATGAAAAATCTTAATCACTTCATTTTGGTACAATCAATCTGAAAGCCGTGGTAAGAAGTATTTCATCCTTAGGGTCTTCGTTAGCAATATTCTCTTGAATTATTCCGGAAAGCACTTCAGAGATGTTTCTGTTCTACACGAATTAATAAATATGCATCTTGAGATCCATGATTATTCTGGGAAAAAGCACTTAATTCTGCAAAGCACATCCACGTGAAGAAGCAAATTGCCTAACATGCTCTTTTAAATTTATTAATAAACGCATTTGAGGGAAATATTTTAGGAATTCACAAACTTCTTCGATGAATCAAGAAATTCCAAAAATAGCTTTCAGATATAACCAATGCTAGAGGAATTGTAACGTATACTCTCGATTCACTTTCCTTTTGATTTTTACTATCTCTGGTCATTTTATTTTCCTATGTAAATTATCTTCTTACTGAACGAGATGTTATTTCTCCCGCTGAATGCGATCTGGCAATGAGTGTAAGTCATGACGTGGTGGTAGTCAGTATAAATAGGCGCGTTCAACGATGTATAGGGAGAGCGTTGGTTTATGTGAAAGAGAGCGTTGGTTTATGGGAAGGAGAGCGTTTGTTGTTGTATAGAGAAAGCGTTTGTTGTTGTATAGAGAGAGCGTTTGTTGTTGTACGAAGTGAGCTGTGGTTTATGTGTCAGAAAGCTGGTGCTGTATAAAGAGAGTTCGTTTATGTGAGAGCGAGAAGTCTCAATAATAAAGAATTTGTTGTAAGTACGTTTTTCTCAGTTCATAGTTACTGTCAGACCTCTGTCTGGCTGTTAGGTTTATTTCATTTAGTGTTATTAGTAACAACCAGCATAAGACTTTATTCATCTTAATTACTACTACAACATTACTACCAGTTATAAGCTTGATTATTATTATTACTAAACTACTAGCAGGAGACTTTATTCATGATCTTAATTAACTAGTAACAACAACCATTACTAGAAGAAACTAGTAACAACAACCATTTGAATTCATTATAATATTAGTGAAAGCTATATTCACGATAATTAGCTTAGTAGAAGAAGCTAAATTCATTATAATTGGCGCCCGAACTTTTCTCGAACACGAGATCTTGACAATTATTCCCCATGTCTTCACTACCTGAGACAACTTCAATTTTTCACCCTAAATCAAATTTGGGTGGTGATGGGGTTAATTTCGACCATCTGCAAGAAGCCTGTAGGGCTCACTTTGATATGAGTGATCTACATGTACCCAGGCATTCTTCACAATTTCGTAATGCACCAGCTTCCTATTACTCTGAGTCGCGGGTCGTACCTGAGGGAGTTCAATCCTCTCAGCGAAGCAGAATGCTTGCCCATTTCGTGCCGCATGCAGGAACAATTCTTTTCAATGGTTTGGAGGGATCCTTAAAATTCCTCGAAGATTTGGAAGATCATTTTGATCTATACAATATTCCTGAAGACTGCAAAGTACAAATCGCAGGCACTTGCTTGAAGGATACCGCAAAGACCTGGTATCGGCAGTGGAGAGTGTCGAACCCGGATTCACATTATGAGAATTTCCGAGCAGAATTTTTGGAGGTCTTTCCTTTCGGCCTCAGTCGAGCTAGCCTTGCACAACAACTTTTTCTCGTCAGCAAGGACCCAACGATAGCCCTGTTGCATTTGCGTTGGAAACAACACGCTTATATAACTTATGGGATCCACATGCCAGTCATGTCGACATGTTGGATACCCTCTTGCAGCAGCTCGACCCATTTTTACAAGATTTTCTTGAGGTTCGACACCCTGCTACAATTCATGAATGCCTTCGCCTCATACGAACGTATGAAGAGCGACATGGCAAACATGGTTCAACTCACCATGCTCGGGCACCCCGCGAGGCTTATTTCGAAAACCCTCAGCGGCATAATAACTTTCAGCGCGAGCATACACAAGTGCACACCCAAGCTTCATACGTTCCACCACACAGAAGAGTGGCAAACCAACCGCGAGTTTCTGAACAATCTTCGGGATATCGTAAAAATGCACAGTATGCCCGACCCCGTTCCAATCCGCAGCATTCCGAACGTTTTCATGCTCAGGGCAATGATGATTTTTTCTGCCCGTGCTGAGGGAAGAAGTAATAGATATGAAAATGTCAACAGACACGCGGAGTTCCCGACGCAGGTTTCACGCAGTTTTCCTCATCGTGAAAATTTTTCCGAAAGCCGGCAGGGTCGAGGTTTCAGACCGCATGATAATCCAACCAGGAATCCTTTAAACTTCCAAAGGAAGTAGACCAAGGGTCGGTCCTGCTTCCTGATACCAAGCATTCTGACCCTAAAGCAGTATTAGTGACTGTTCAAACTCCTCAGTTGCCTGATGTATTCTTGACAATTGAAGATATTATTGTCGAGACAAAGTTCGACACTGGTTCTGAAATATCAGCCCTAAATACGAAGTTTTGCACTGACAATTTTCCTGCAGTCCTCGTTCAGCCTGCGACGCAGTATTTGCGAGGTGCAAATAACGAAATCTTCAGTATCACAGGAACTGTCACATTATCTCTAGGGCTGGGAACGGCTCGTTTTACGCATTCTTTCCTGCTTATAGACGAACTACCTGTTAAATGTCTAATGGGAATGGACTTTATTCATACGTTTCAAATAACTTTGAATTTCGTACAACATGTGATTTCCTTTCCGGAACCTGTCGAAATGATTCCTACGGTTCCTATGGATATAACGAGTTTGTTATTGAGTAACCAATTGAATGAGAGGCAACGAAACCAGCTTTTTCTCCTTTTACAGGAAAGCCCTGGTTTATTTTCTGATCAACCTGGTTTCACACAGGTGGTTTATCATGTCATTGACACTGATGGTTCGAAACCGATAGCGACGAAACCTTACCCTTGTGCTCCCCATAAAAAACAGGAAATGCAACGTCAAATTTCTGAAATGATTAAACAGGGCATAATCAGGGAATCAACAAGCGCCTGGGCTGCTCCTGCCTTTTTGGTTCCAAAGAAATAACCCAATGAATTTCGTTTCGTGACAGATTTCCGCAAGCTCAACCAAGTCACAAAAACGATCAATTATCCACTACCTGTCATGTCACATATTTTGCATGACCTGTCATCAACCAAATGGATGTCAACCTTGGATTTGGCGAGTGGATATTGGCAGGTGGCGGTACATCCGGATTCTGTCGATAAAACAGGCTTTGTGACTCCTTTTGGGGCTTATGAATACCTGCGTATGCCCTTTGGACTAGCTTCTGCACCTGCTACTTTCCAAAAGCTTATGGATACGGTTCTCAGACCTGTTCTGGGTCCCCATGTGCATGTATATTTGGATGACATTATTATTACATCCGAGACTTTTGACGAGCACCTTTCTCTGCTCAAACAGGTGTTCCAACTCATATACAATGCTGGCTTGACGTTAAAACCTAGTAAATGCCAGATAGCGAGGGACAAGATTGTATATCTGGGGTTGAAAATCACTCCCACGGTTTATTTACGGATAATGAAAAAATTAGGCCTATTGTTGACTTTCCTCGGCCTAAAACAGCAAAAGAACTATCACGCTTTCTGGGAATGACCGGATGGTATCAGCAGTTCGTCTCCGCTTATGCTACAATCTGTGAGCCATTGTATGCTTTAAAACGTAAATACAAGAAGTTTGTTTGGACACATGAGGCTAACGCTGCACTATCACGAACTATCACGCTTTCTGGGAATGACCGGATGGTATCAGCAGTTCGTCCCCGCTTATGCTACAATCTGTGAGCCATTGTATGCTTTAAAACGTAAATACAAGAAGTTTGTTTGGACACCTGAGGCTAACGCTGCATTCGAAACACTGAAGTCTGCGTTGACTCAACCTCCTGTGTTGGCTTTCCCGGATCATACTAAGGAATTTGATATTTATACTGACGCATCCGGAGTTGGTCTTGGTTGCGTTTTGTCACAAGATGGGCATCCAATAGCTTTTGCGACTTGTATTTTAGCCAAAGCTGAACGCAATAATTCAGCTACGGAACGTGAATGTCTTGCTGTTGTGTATGCTCTTAACAAATTTCAATGTTACCATAACGAATTGACAGTTAACATAATTACGGATCATTCTGCCCTTCAGTATTTGAATTCTGCTAAGTACCTATCTCAAAGACTTATGAAGTGGGCTCTGAAGTTACAGGAGAGCAATATCAAAATTTCGTATCAGCCAGGTCATAAGAATCAATTACCGGACGCATTGTCTCGCGTTCCGATTAGTGGGGTCCCCACAGAAACTACTCCTGGATGTCAGCCTTTACTTCTAATAGCTGATATAACATCCAGAGAGCAGATAATGGCAGAATTAATAAATGTTCCAGATTTTGGGGATATCTATAATTTTTTACTTGCGGGTTCGCCCCTACAAAGTGATCCTTCTTTAGCTGGGAGGTCACAGCATTTTGAAGTCATAGAGGGTCTTCTTTACTATACGAAATCTAGGACTACTAGGGCAGAGTTTCGCCCATGTATTCCGCGAACCCTTAGAATGGCCCTTTTAAACGAATTTCATGACAAACCTCTTGCAGGCCATTTAGGTATTCGCAAGACCCGTTGTAAATTGCGGGATGTTGCATATTGGCCTGGCATGTACCAAAGTGTGCTCGCATACGTTCAATCATGTCACTTGTGTCAGATTAATAATTACCGTAATGTAAGACCGGCCGGTCACTTGAAATCTAGTTCAAGTTCTCATGTTTTTGACATTATTTCAATAGATTTATTGGGACCTTATCCTTTATCTGTTAAAAACAAAGCTCGTTACGTTTTAGTACTAACTGATAATTTTTCTAAATGGGTTGAAGTTTTTCCCATTAAAGCCGCTACGGCAGAAGTTATTTGTAATGTCTTAATTAATGAAGTATTCTCTAGATATGGTGCACCTAATAAAGTAGTTTCGGATAATGGTCCCCAATTTATTTTTGACATTTTTCAAAGAATGTGTGCGAGACTACACATTAAGCATAAATTCATTTCCCCATATCATCCCCAGAGTAATCCTGCGGAACGCGTAAACCGCACGCTAGTGAAAATGATTGCTACATTTGTCATGGATCATCATGAACGATGGGATGACCATTTGGAGCTTTTTTCGTTCGCCCTCCGCTCGTCTGTTCACGAATCTACTAAAATTATTCCTGCAGAACTTTTTCTGGGTCGCAAAATTAAAACCCCTTTTGAAAATTTAACGGGGATTATCGACGAACTAAACCAGCGACCAACTCCGCAATCAGTACGAATCATGGCTGAAAAAGCTCGTGTTGCAATGCTAGGAGCACAAGCGGCTCAAGCCAGATATTATAATACTAGGCGTAGGGAACCAGATCTTGTCGTTGGAGATCTCACTCTCGTGGAAACGCACTTCCAGTCTTCTGTTTCTCATACTTTAGTGAAGAAATTTGCACCCAGCTACGAAGGTCCATATCGGGTGGCAAATGTGTTTGAAAATAACATTGTTCTTGAAAAACCTGACAATCAATTTCAATACGTACACGTTGCTCAGTGTCGCAAGTATCATGAACGAAATATCGATTTTATAATCAACCCTACTCAACCTTCTGTTCCACAGACTCAAGAGTTTATATCTCACGATCAACCTCCAGAAATTTTGGACGAACCGACAAACATTTTTGAAGAATCTCCAGTGATTTTTTCTTCACCCTCCCCTCCTCAAGACGGGTTTCCAAACACGCAACCTGATTCTCCCATGAGACGAAGGCTCGAAGCAAGTTCTTCAAATACTAGTATCGTTCCTTTCCCTCCAACCATTGCCAAGACTATTGCTGCGCCGTTTCCTGATAACTCTGCACCAACACAAGCCCCTACTTCCTTGAATACCTCGTCAGAAAGTATTCCCATAGGCAGAAATAAACATCGCCCTGCACAACCACTAAATTACAGCAGCGACTCAGAGGCTTCAGATATTTCTGATTTATCAGTTATGAACAATAATTTGACTATTCCTAAACGTCAGACACCAATTACAAACCGTCCAGAACCACCAAAAGCTGGGCGAAAACGTAACTTGTCTCCCCAATCTGCTTCGCCGCAACAGCGACGAAGGCAGAGATCCTTGCATCCGCCCGGGTTTCGCCCCTGGAACCTACGCTCAGGGCAAACAGGGCCGATGCCTGCTGCTACTCTCATGCCGCGAGGGCGAAAACGAAAACAAACGATGTGGCCGGAGCCACGTCCGTCCAAAAGAATGCTGGAAGGACAACACGGGCCCTAGCACAAAGGGACTACATATCAAAAGCCTGGGGAGCCCGTTCCTGTCAGCCGCAGGGATTTCCGGACCGCCAGACTTCAGCCGTTCCTGACCGACGGACGTCAGCCGTTCCTGACCGTTCTTATCAGCCGCAGGGATTTCCGGACCGACAGACTTCAGCCGTTCCTGACCGTTCCCGTCAGCCGCCGGGATTTCTTGACCGACAGACTACAGATGTTCCAGATCCATTCAAGTCCTTGAAACGCACTACGCCACCTGAATTTACCAGTCCGATTAGGCCTGGAAAACGTTATCGTACTAGAGTTTTTTTTGCGTCCTCGAGATAAGTAAGTTCTCGTGGACAGGTTCCTTTCTCCGTTTGTTGTTTTTCCTGCACGACCAGTTGGCGTGTCAGAATTTCTTTTTTCGTGTGGGCCTATGCATTCTTTTTTGTGTATATGTGTGTTTTTGTTTTATATTTCTTCTATGTCCATCTACTAATCCAAATTTACATATATATATCTATGTGCTTAGGGGTAAAATAATAAAATTGTTACTGTTAGGCAGCTCCAGGCAATCTTCGCTGCTGATACAGTTGGTGTGTATTCAACGAATAATGAGAACGTAATTTGAAATTAAAAAAGTGATTCCTGCTAGGCAGAATAAAAGGAAGGTATGCCGATGCAGGTTTGTTTTGTTCAAGTATACAAAGTGTTTCACAGACGAATACAGATTTCTTGATTTTGTCAAGCCAAGTTTGAGATTGTAAATACTGCTGCCACCAAAACAACAACAAAAAAGAGGTCGATAAACGTCAATCAACGAAGTGTAAGACTTACACTCCAAAATTGATAGGTTTTTCGAAAAACAAGAAAAAAAAAATTAAGGGGGAGATGATGTAACGTATACTCTCGATTCACTTTCCTTTTGATTTTTACTATCTCTGGTTATTTTATTTTCCTATGTAAATTATCTTCTTACTGAACGAGATGTTATTTCTCCCGCTGAATGAGATCTGGCAATTAGTGTAAGTCATGACGTGGTGGTAGTCAGTATAAATAGGCGCGTTCAACGATGTATAGGGAGAGCGTTGGTTTATGTGAAAGAGAGCGTTGGTTTATGTGAAAGAGAGCGTTGGTTTATGTGAAGGAGAGCGTTTGTTGTTGTATAGAGAGAGCGTTTGTTGTTGTACGAAGTGAGCTGTGGTTTATGTGTCAGAAAGCTGGTGCTGTATAAAGAGAGTTCGTTTATGTGAGAGCAAGAAGTCTCAACAATAAAGAATTTGTTGTAAGTACGTTTTTCTCAGCTCATAGTTACTGTCAGACCTCTGTCTGGCTGTTAGGTTTATTTTATTTAGTGTTATTAGTAACAACCAGCATAAGACTTTATTCATCTTAATTACTACTACAACATTACTACCAGTTATAAGCTTGATTATTATTATTACTACACTACTAGCAGGAAAGTTTATTCATAATTAATAACACAATAACCATTAGAAGAAGCGTTAGCTTAGTACAAGCATTGAATTCATTATAATTAGCTTAGTTAAAAAATCATATTCATTATAGAATGATATAAATATAATGTTAATTTTGACTTCATGGAATACGTGGACGCCTTGGTGCGTATCAAATATTTTCGTTTTTAGTTCTCGAATATTCTATCTTTTTATTTCGTATCAAGATTGAGGTCTATGGTGTCTGCGTGGTAAACAAGTCGAAGAACGCGATTGCAAGACTAAAACCTTTTCTGAAAATCGAGAGCCAATTTCCGTTATTGATTTCTCAAATTTGTGAAAACTGGATGTTGTCGGTGACGGAGATAGAGTCCGCGTCTCGTTTTCTTTCTTTCTTTTTTTTTTCTGAAGCGACGAAGGAATCTTTCATTAACTCCAGACGATGTGTCAACGAATATCACACATTTGTCGAAGAATCCAACGGCCAGCGGATCCATTTTTTTGTTCGGGTGCCAGTGTGAAAACAGGAATTTGTCTGTGACGGAGAACAAATTGGCGTCTCCTCGCTCCGGAGTGAGTTGTTCTAACCGACTAATCTACACCGACGCAATATATGGCTGCAGATTTGTCGTCTTTACACGTGCTTCACCTCTGTCGTAAGTCACATTATCTCCCACTTTTTGTTTTGTTTTTCATTGAAGCGAAGAAGGAATTTTTCCTTAATCCCGGAAAATGTGTGGAACGAACGTCACACGTTTTTCAAAGAACCCAACGTCCAATAGATCCGTTTTTACTTTTGGGCGCCAATGTGAAATCAAAAATTTGCCGGTGACAGAGATCGCTCCGGAGTCAGTTGCTCTAACCGAATAAGCTACACCAACGGAATGTATCGCTGCAGATTTGTCGTTGTGACACGTGCTTCACCTCTGTCGTACGTCAGAAATTAACGAAGTATATTCCTGGTACAATTTTCTCCGTGAAATGATGGGAAAAACCTGAATTTCGAGGATTTCTCGCACCCACTGAGAAAAACGTTTTGTTAATTCAGCAAAAAAATTGTTGAATAAGCCAAACAATTTTGTCGATATGCAGTCAACAAAAATGTTTGTTGAATTTACAAATGTATTTTGCTGAAAATTATTGTTGATTCTACAAAATTGATTATTATCATGACAAAACGTTTTGTTCCATTAACAAAATGCCTAGGTCAATTTTTGGGAATTTGTTTGATCCAAAAATATGTATTGTTATCGTGATAAAACGTTTTGTTGCTGCAACCAAACATATTGTTATCATGACACAGTAATTTCTTGCTCCAACAAAATTTATGGTTATGTAGCTGGACCACTTCGCCCCTAAACTTTTTTCTGATGGCAACACTTTGCCGGTTAGTAATTTCAGGCGGTGCCATTTGACCCTGGGTGTCCGCCATTTTTTTCTTTTAAATGAATTTGGACGGTGTTGCGTCACGAGGAAATTTTTTCAGAGTCAGCGAAAAATCTCTCACCGAGCGGATTCGAACCTCACACCTTTAGTTCAGGAACAAGGCGTGCTAGTCACTCGTCTACACCTGTTCTGACGAGTATAAAAAAATTCCTTCCTGCGAATTCAGCATTTGAAGGTCGCTTTATTACCTTCTGGAATGTTCACGTACGATTTATACTTGACATAACAATGTATTGACACTATTTTGGTGAGTGTGTAACATGTTTCTAAATCCGATTTCTGATTAAATGTTTTCTTTAGTTTTTTGATGAAACAAATTATTGATATTTTTGGTTAGACAAAAAAAATCGTAATATTTTTCTTAACGGTTCTCCATGCTCCAGGGTGCTATCACCATGCAATCTTTGGTTGCCGCACGAATTTTGAAACACCCTGTATGTATAGCCTATACATGAAATCAAGCTCTATACATAAATTACAATTCTCATCATTACCTCATGTGCAAATTTTTATTTACGATCAGGAATCTCAAGCCGTCATAAAAATGTATCATTGCTTTATCAGAAATCTGGGTTTAAATTTAATACGTGCCCCTGTGCATCTAATAAGATGCGGATTCTATCGTGTTCATTGTAATTATGAGTCTACAAAGTGAGGGCAAATTATCACTGAATCCAACCGAAATAACACGCAATAAACACTAGCGTAAAAATGCGTCAGAATTATTAAGATGTATTAGAAATTCGTGCCTCTGAATGTCTCTATCAGAGTTGACAGCTCCCAGTCTTCTAACAATGCACTCGCTTCACAGTCAGCCATAATTCGAAACGAAATCTTAACCGCAAAACGAGATTCTTCTGGTCAGTGGTATTCTGGTAGTGAGTAGCTAGTATTCACGTGCGCTTTGGCGTAAGGTCAATGACACCTCCGTATAGTTGAATTAACAAAATGTAGCCAACAAAATAATTTTATGTTGCCAACAAAACAATTTCGATGGAGTTTGGCTAAAGCAACAAAATAAATCGACAAAACAGCTCAACAAAACTATTTTGTTCTTTTTTTCTCAGTGCGCCAGGAAAATTCTAAAATTTCAGAAATCTTTCAGCAATTCCTTTGGTATATTGACGGCAAATTGTCGCTTTAAGAGGTGTAAACGTAAAATTTTGAATTTTCAGAAACCTTTCCGCAATTTATTTTAACGGAAAAATTCTGTTCTCACTTTTTTGTATCCGTATGATGGAAAATTTCCAGTAATGGGAGCGATTCGCGAGAATACACTTGAGGTTTGATTAACTATTAGATTTCAATCGTCCGTCGGCAGTCTGACTTTGAAGTTCTCTAGCGATATCAGATCTTGTGGATAACATACGTATATAATTTTTGTTATTGTGGCACGAGATACTTCCTCCCCTCTTCTCCATTTTGTGCACCACCTATTGTATACACTGTCAAAATGACTGGTGTGAATTCACGGAAAATTTCTGAAAATAACTTGCAGCAAAGCTGACGGTAGGTGTCCGTCTTTTTCAGAAATTTCCGTTTTTAAAAGCGCCCGTTTATTTTAACTTCCGTATTTTAACAGATTTTCTGTAGTCAGGAATTCCGTTTATTTCAGAAAAGTCCGTTTCAGGTTATTTCGTAATTATACGGAAATTTCTCCAAAATCAAAGAACCTGCATTTTTCAGACCTTATACTAGATTCCCTGAAATGGCAATGGGCTGGACATACTGCCAGAAGGACAGATCATCGATGGACAGCCGAAATTTTAGATTGGATTCCAAGGGACAGGAAAAGACCCAGAAGAAGACCACATGGGAGATGGGTGGATGAAATTCGAAAGTATGCAGGGGTGACATGGAGGAGACTGGCACAAGACAGACCGTTGTGGAGGAAACTTGGGGAGACCTTCGTCCAGCAGTGGATTGATAATGGTTGACAATGATGATGATGATGATACTAGATAACCCTTTCGCAGCAGTCAAGATCGAACCCCTTCGATTACGTTGCGTTCAACAGATAATGCGTGCCTTTATTTATCCCCTCAGCCAGAAACGCTCGGGGATTTAAATCACGTTCATCGTGAAACAAATTGCGCGACGATGAAAAAAATAATTTTTCTTATTAATACGAGTGATTTAGTCATTTTATTTTCTGTCGAGCTTATTATTTTTTTGAATAGGTTTGTAATATTTTTATTTTTTTTCTGGAGGAGGACTTTTCACAAATTAAGAATTTTTCATCGTGTTTTTTCGAAGCAACAAAATGCTTTGCAACTTGATATTTTTAAACTGACAATGACTTTCAATTATCTTTAAAAAGAGGTGAAATCTACTTTTTTATAGTATTATTTCACAAAACTCCTAAGTACAAAATTTATTTTTTACAGCTATAATAGCTTTTGTTTTAAGGGGTCCAAAGACTGATGCATAGACGGGTCTGGTTCACTTCGTCGACAACTCGTTTCGTCGACAGGTACATTTCGTTGACACTCACTTCGTCGACACTATACAGTATATGCAAACAGGAACCATTAAATCTGGTATACTATCTCATGGTACTACTGTAACTCAGATCGTAGACGGTTTTTGTAAGAGGTCTGACCCGGCGTTTTCGTAAAATCTATAGCTTTCAATTTAGAACCACCAAATTTGGTATACTATCTCATGGTACTCTAACGTAGACGGTACACGGTTTTTGGAAGGGGTCGGGGCACGGGATCAAGTGAGCTCCATACAACATTTTCGTAAAATCTACAGTTTTCAATTTAGAACCACAGAATTTGGTATACTATCTCATTGTACTCTTTCACCAACTTAGACCACAGACGGAAGAGGTCGGGGTTCGGGGTCAAGGGGACCCATACAACATTTTCGTAAAATCTAGTTTTCAACTTAGAACAACCAAATTTGGTATACTATCTCATTGTACTCTTACACGAACGTAGACCATAGAAGAAAGGGGTTGGGGCCCGGAGTCAAAGGGCCCCCATACAAAATTTTCGTAAAAACTACAGTTTTCAATTTAGAACCACCAAATTTGGTATACTATCTCATGGTACTCTAACTTAGCTCGCAAATAGGGTATTAGAGTGCAGAATTGTGTTGCAGTTCTTAAGTAAAAAATGGAAATGTTTGAGAAAATTTTGTATGGGGATCCCTTTAACCAGAGCCCCGACCCCTTCCAAAAACCGTGTACGGTCTAAGTAAGAGTACCATGAGATAGTATACCAAATTTGGTGGTTCTAAATTGGAAACTGTAGATTTTACGAAAATGTTGTATGGGGCCCCCTTGACCCCAGGCCCCGACCCCTTTCAAAAACCGTGCACGGTGTAAGTTAGAGTACCATGAGATAGTATACCAAATTTGGTGATTCTAAATTGAAAACTGTAGATTTCACGAAAATGTTGTATGAGGGCCCCTTGACCCCGGGCCCCGGCTCCTTCCGTCTATGGTCTAAGTTGGTGTAAGAGTACAATGAGATAGTATACCAAATTTGGTGGTTCTAAATTGAAAAGTGTAGCTTTTACGAAAATTTTGAAGAATCTACTGTTTGCATATTTAGTGTCGACGAAGTGAGTGCGACGAAATGTACCTGTCGACGAAATGAGTTGTCGACGAAGTGATTGTCAACGAAATGAACGACACCGGCATAGACATTGTATAATTAACCCTGTACAATAAGTTAAGTAACGGCTTTCTTTATATACTCTGCCTAAGAGAGAAAATGTCACAGCATGAAGGAATGCTCCAAAACAGACCAAACTGCAAACACAGATAGCCAAGTAGGTCCCGAACAAATGATTTAATTGTCACATACAGACTAGGCTCGAGTGGCCGAATATACAGGATGAACAATTAGAAATGCGGCCCCCATTTTGGGCGATTGAGAGTTAAATCTGACGTGGTATCGAGGCAATGAGAGTCCGAATAGTGTCCATGGGGTATCGTGGACCATGTGGTGTTGATCCGAGTCCACAGTTCATCTTCATTTTGCAGAAATGGGAGGGTACTCAACCGACGCCAAATTGTGTCCTACAGATGCTCGATGGGTGAGAGGTCGGGGGATCGTGTGGCCACGGAAGTTTCCGTACACCGTGTAAAGCATTCAGGCTGATCCCAGCGGTATGCGGCCGGGCGTTATCTTGATGAAAAACGGCGTTTGGGATGCCAAGCAGATACGAGCCGCAGCACCTCGCCAACATAGCGGCGTGCCGTCAATGTGCCTGTAATGTGTATCAGCGATGAGCGGCTGTTGGCGCTGATAGCATCCTACACCCCGATTCCACGTTGCCAGGCCGTGTGGTGGATATATTCCTCCACAATGACGGAGAAATCCGCCTGTTGGCCACGTCGCCTCCAAACTCTAACACGGCGATTATCCGTGGTGAGATAGAACCGCGATTCGTCGCTGAACACCACACTGTTCCATTCGGCACCCCACGCAGTTCCGGAGCGACGCCAAGCGGTGCCGACAATGGCCCACTGTTAAGGATAGACTTCGCAACGGACGGCTGGACAGCAAACCAGACGCAGCCAATCGGGGCGACACTGTCCGCGTCAATATCGGAGCATCCATGTCTCCCCGTACACTCCGCAAAATGTCGCCCGTTGTGGCCTGTGGGTCCGGTACGGCATGACGTCGGATGCGACGATCGTTGCGCTCTGACATCCGTTTCCGTACTCCGGTCCCCACTACAACGTTGCACAGATCCTTCCTGGGACCACTGTCTCCAAATGCGACAGACGGTTGTGGCATCACGTTGTGTTTTTTCCTGAATACGATGCATATATATATATATATATATAATAAATAGCTGGTGCACAAAATGGGGGAGAGGAGAAGAAATATTCTGTGCAACAACAAACAAAATTCATGCGATATACTTTTCACAGTATCCGATCTCGCTCCAGAACTTTAAAATCACATCCTTCGACAGAAGATTGAAATTTAACAATTACTCAAACCTCAAGTATTCCGCGAATCTCTCCTCTTGCCTGAAATTTCTCGTTACATGAATACGGAAAAAGTGAGTACGGAGTTTTCCGTCAATATAGGAAAGGAACTGCGGAAAGGTTTTTGAAAATTCAGAATTTTCCGTTAAACACATCTTGAAAACTATAACTTACAGTCAATATAAGAAAGGAAATGCGGAAAGGTTTCTGAAAATTCAGAATTTTTTTGGCGTACGAAAAATCAATGAAATTCAGAGTTTTACCCGTCATTTCAGGGATAAAATTGTGTCAGAAAGAAATCACGGAAAGTGGCTCGTGAATTGCAAATTTTTTTAGTGATCCCTGGAATTTAGTGGTATAAATACAGGCAAATTATATAATTCAGTTCTACTTGCACGTAACAAACTAGTGTCTCCTTTCTTGTTCATTCTCCCAAGGAAAGTTTTTACCATACCTATTCTTTTTCGTCTTTTGCTGAATTTACTACTTTCAATGTTAAAGTTCTCCTGGAAACGTCAAATGAACTGAACACCATTTTGGAACCTCCGCTACGCAGCGGGGATGTCTGAAGTAATGCTCCTTTTCCAAGAGAAACAAAATAAAAGGTGTGGTGGTTGGGAAATCTATTACAGGGCGATCGATGACTTCAATGGGTGTTGATGCTTGGCTTAAGAATCGGAGTTTCGGGGTTTTTCAAGTTAAATTTTCAGACAGGATAACTATTTAGGAGTTGTTTTCGCCGCAACTCGAAATGGGAAATCCATATCATGACTAAAAGAAGAAATAAGAATAGCTTTTGTAAAAATAATTTTGGTAAGGTTTTTGCGATTAAGCAATGCTTTTCATATTTTTTGCTCTGAAAACTAACGTAAATGTTGAGTGTATCTATCATGCGTAAGAGATTTTAGATTGCGAGGATCTGAGTGGAAGGAATTAGGGTTGAAAACGAGTCAAAAAATTTGTGCCCGGATCCGACCCGGATCTGACCTGGACAAATCTCCCTTCTTTAAACTTCTTCATCCATCTGTGCACATTGCTCTTGTGAATGGTTTCATCTTCGTAATCATTTTGCAACCTTCTGTGGATGTCGGACAGCCTGCGCCGTTCCTTCGCCAAGAACTCAATGGCGGCACGTTGCTTCTGCTTGGAATCCATTATTTACCTGCAATGAAGAAGAAGGGTTACTATAGAGGAAGAGTTACTCCAACAGCATGTGCAAATTTTGAACGACCTCTGTAAGTTAATAAAAAAGTTATGCCAACTTTTGTATTACTTTCGGTACAACCCTCGTATGAATAGTTTCCGTTTCACGACCTTGGTCGGGTAATGTTAAACTGGAAAAGGGTGGTGATTACCTTAGTGGAGGGTATACCTAATCTAATGCACAGATGATATTTATGCATTTATTTTATTGAGTATAGAACTCAGTTTTGGATGCAGTGATACACATGCATTTTTATATGCTTTTAATCACTGTTAAAATACTGTACATCATAATTGCAAATGGGCAGTTATGGCTGGGTAGTAATTGAATCGCGGAGAAAAAAAGGAAAAATTCGGGGCAAATCGAAAAATTTCGTGAAACGTTTCCGGCTTTTGGTGTAATTTCGGAATTTACCCCGATATTTCACAAAATACCGTATTTCGTAAAGAAAAAAATGTCTTTCAGGCTCTTTGCCAACGCTTTGGATATGTAAGATGCGTTGTCTGTCACAAAAGCATTCCTAAAAGGTATTTCATACTTATTAACGCACTGAAGTGTTGCTTCGCTGACTGCCTCAAAATTGAAGGGTTCGAAAGTGATGTTGCTCTCGAGGAAGATTGCATTCAAACATTCGTTTCAGCTGACGGAACAGCAAGAATGTTCAAAATGTACCGATCTTCTAAATCAGTTGTTTCGTCTGCTACGATGGATACTGATTTTAAAAAATCTTTTACTTGTTGCTTGTAAATATCATATATTTTCGGCAAATAACATTTCCGCCTCCAATTTGCATTTGAAATAACACCAATACTTTTCAACGAATTTTCTAAGTGATTTTTAATGTAGAATTATCCAATTTGGAAAGTGGGATGTTAGCTGCACAAAAGGCTCCAGTTCTTTTCTTAAGTTCAGTTGACCGATGCTGTTCTTGTTTAGTTCTTTTTTCGGTTAATTCATAAACACATCTCTGCATTATTTTCGGTTGACTGTTCGGACGCAAAAAAAATTATGCAGCTTGCTAAGTTAAATGCTTTTTAAAACTGTCCTTTCTTGAAAAATTCACTGGTATGTTGCAACATGAACAGAACAATAGATGTTTGCTCACATGAAACCTTCCCTTGCTGTACTGCTTACATCTTTCAGATGCACTCAATTTACTCACGTGGCTCATTCTCAAAACTAACAAACAATATCTAGAAAATTTATAAATTAAATACTCACACGAAGGCACAAATTTATTTCCTAAACTAAGCGTCTGCGAAACTCACTCTTTTCTGTGAGCTGCTTTTCCCAGTTAAAACTAGTAATTCAACTGACGACATCCGGTTTACTAGTGCGTCAAGTCGCCAAGATCATTCAACAGTAGCTGGTGGTGGAAGTCACGAAAGGTGAATGTGACCTGGAATTACCCGTCAAGCTGGCTCGATAAGAGTCTCTTTGTAACGACCAATCTTGAGGGGTAATTCAAGGTTTTAAGTTTTGGTTTGGACTTCAGAATACGTTTACTTTGCGGTATATTTTGCGCGTAAATTCTAATGAACGCAATAATAAAACTACTTAAAAATGAAAAATCTAAAAATTATAACAGAAATAGAGAAACAATCTGAAATTCGCGAACATATTTGTTATTCATGAGATTACAGAAAACCCCTTTAATTCGCGAAAACAATCGCGGAAATTCGCGCCTCCAAACAATCACTAGTCTAGTTGTGGCCTAATGAGAAACTGCGTCGCCATATTTGAAGACTGCTTTTGAGAAAGCCACGTTGGATCTTATTTTCCAGAAAGGCTGTCTTCAACTTGAATATACACAGAAGAGCCATTATCTTGACAACACTGTGATGATGTGAAAACCGTTAGGAAAAAAGAATTGGAAAAAATGCCAGTGGTGCACAGGAAAATGGGAACTGTTGAATGTTAAAAAAGTAAACGTGGGAAAAATCAGAAATGGGCAATGGAACGCCATTTTGAAGTGAAAAGCGAGGAAGTAAGAATGACAGCCATCTTGGTGACCAGTTCACAAGGTCACAACGAGCCCATGAATTCTCAGAACTTGGAGCATGGAATTCTTCGAAGAGCAGCCATCGGGCGGATGCAAACCGTGAGAAGCAGGACGCGGAGAGTGAAGGATGCCCAGCTAAGGGCGTCGAATACGTCGTCGTGATTGGCTAAGCGCTCACTGGGGCTCAGAAAAGTTTGGGGAGAACTCAGGAAGTTAGTTCTTTGGCGCTCTCTTCTCGCCTAGTTTTCGCCAGAGCAGAAGGTCGGGTCATCGCGTGTAATAATTTTGCCGTAAGAAAAGCGCTCGGCTGCGGTCGAGTTAGCTAGGAATAGATTTCGACTAACTGCGGTTAGTAACTATCTATATTTGTTCCAAGGGATCAGGCCGAGGTCTAGATCCTTTATATCTAAGATCTGGTAATCTCATATCTTGTTTCCAAAGTGCTGCATAAAAGCATAATGCTATGATTGTGTAACTTATGTACCTAAGAGGAACTGAACGGTGCTAACAAGGAAGCACCATAACTCTGTTGTGCTCAGCTCAAGCTCTATTGTCACCTAAAATTCTTCTGTATTCAAGGTGTAAAACCAACCTTAATGCTACCCTAAGTGGTGGATAATAAATTTATTTGTTATTTGTTAAATATCTTCGGCTCATTTCTACACCAGCTTGGAAGTCTTCAAACACGCCTCTGTCTTGAATAAAGTGATCTCCATAAGGCGTCTAGACCTTACCCCAATCTAGACTGGTGGCAGTAAGAAAAACAAGTAAGTGCATCTGATGGTAAGAAACAGAAAAATACAACAACGAAAATCGCGTTAAGACAAATAAACAAAATATGAAAACCACCTACGTAATAAGCTGTAGGACACCTCCTTTAGCCCGCAAAACAGCGGCTACTCGGCGAGGAATCGATTTATGAGGTGGCGATAGGTATCCTGAGGTATCCGGTGTCATAATGTCAACAGCATGTCCTCCAGTTTCCCGTACATTTCGGAGTGGTGGTGATTGAGAGCGAACCCGCTATTCCAAGTCGAACAACAAATGTTCGATTGGGTTCATGTCAAGTGATTTTGGAGGCCAGGGCATTAACAGAAAGCCATCAGCATGTTCCTTGAATCATTCCTTGACGATTCTGGCAGTGTAGCATGGCGCATTGTCCTCTTGGTAATGGCCATCACCAGCAGGGAACACAGTTTCCATGAATGGGTGAACTTGGTCCTCAACGATGTTAAAATACCTGACGGCTTTCAGGGATTGTGCTATTGGGATAATATGGCCTAAAGTGTCCCAAGAATGCATCGTCCACAGCGTGCCACCGCCGGCCTGTTTCCGCCCAACAGTGCATCTGGGTGCCATAGCTGCCGTTGGTAATCGGCGTATCCGCGCTTGGCCGTCTACGTGATGCACCAGGAATCTTGATTCTTCAGACCAGGCAACATCCTTTCAATCATCCACGGTTCAATGTCGATGATCTTGAGCCCATTTCATGCGTTGTTGGCCATGACTTGCATTGAGCATGGGGACCCGGCTGGGTCTTCGGATGCGAAGGCTCATGCGCAGAAGGTTACTGTGTGCTGTGACACGCTGCCCTGATCACCACTGTTGTAGCTGCGGGGTAGCTGCGGGTCATTTGCCTCACTGTAGCCCTGCGGTCGCTGTGAACAACGCTCGACAGTCTCCACTCTGGCGTCAATGAGCTGCCGACGACACACGGCTGAACTACGGTTTATCGTTTGGCCATCTGTCCACCATTTTTGATACGTACTCACTACAGCAGGACGTGAACAACCCACAAGCCACGCCCTTTCCGAGATCGTAGTTCCGAGGTGCCGTGCCATCACAATTTGTCCTTTGTCAACCTCCGATGAAACGGCAGCTTTTCCCTTTCTGACTACGAACACTCTACTAACTGAAAGCCGGTACTCGGGTTGTAAATATGCTGCTCTGTGAACTTCATCTGCAACACCGTTCGGTCTCCAGGCGCGCTCATTTCTCTAGGTTGGGTTGGTCATAATATAATGGCTCAATGGTGTATTTCTTCTCTAAATAATCACAGACCTGCTGTTTTTTAACTAGTGGGGTTATTAATTGGGTGCAGTAACACATAGAGAGCCGCGGTATGAAACGTCAAAAAAAACCTGCTGGCGACTGTGGCTGGAGAGTACGTACGACATTTTGGGAGTGTAACTCAATGAACAACAAAATCATACTTTAAAATGTAAATAGTGCGGGTTATTTGAAATTCAAATAAACTTTGATGAAACTTAGTCAAACTCTTCCCCTTGGAATAACTTGAAACTTTTTCAAGGGAGTAACACACGAAGAGCCGTGGTCTGAAGCCTAAACAAAACAAATCCGCTGCTAAGTATGATGGAAGGATACACGTAATACTTTGGAAGCTTGATTAAGTAAAGAGAAAGACCAAATTTCTAAGTGTTAATAGCGCGCATTCTGTCAAATTCGAAAACATGATTGAAGAAATCTAGTCCGAATCTTCCCGAAAAATAATAACTTGAAACTGTATACTGTACGTAGTTACACAATGGGAGCAGCTGTCTGAAACGTAAATAAACCCGCGGACTACTTCGTCAGAAGGACACTCTTCTGAAAAAGATCAAATTATAAATCACTCCCGTTCTGTCAAATTCGAAACAATAGTTGTATGGAAGCTTAGTCAAAATCTTCCCGCAGAAACAGATTGGAATTTTTTATAATGCATGTATGGCAACAACACACGGATAGTCGACGTCTAGCATCAGGTTCTCGTAATTTACGCACATTGCAAAGAGATAATTTTACATTTATGTAAAATGCAAGGAGGCTAAATAGATGAAGTCAGGACCTGCCCATTCTCCTCGCGTAACGGTAATCGTAATCATGATGGCCAACGAAACGTCACAATCATGACGTCAGGTACTTTGCCGTCATGTTAGTGAGACCACGGAGCTCAAACCATTGCATTGAGTTGTGAAGATAATGTTAACATTTATCGAGTTTTTCGCTCGATATCTTTAAATTTCAACACGTCAATTACTGAAAAAACATGCTATTATCAGGTGACATACACGGTGGAATCACATTATTGTGAACACCAGCTAATATCCAGAGTAACCGCCGTGTGCAACGCGGATAGCAGCTAAACGGGCTGGGAGCGACTCAATACGGTGCTGGAAGGTGTTCACAGGTATGTGGGGCCATGCTGATTGCAGTGCAGCTGCTCGAAGGTGCTTGGTGCAGGATCCGTAGAGCGAAAAACACGATCGAGGTGGGTTTAAGTATCGAGAATTAGGGAGCCAGGGAAGTACTTCGAAGTCTTCATCGGGCTCTTCCAAACACTCTCGGACAATTCTATCTGTGTGATACGTCGCATTGTCGTGCTGGAAGATCTCATCCGCCCCAGAGAAAACAATCAGCATGTATGAGTTTACGTGATTTGCCAGGATGGATTCATAAGGAATTCTGTCCACAGTGCCTTCCACAGGTATGAGTGGACCCAGGGAATGCCACGAAAATGTTCCCCAGACCAGAACGCTGCCCCCACCAGCTTGTGTTCTTCCAGCAATGGTTGAAGAGTGTTTGTTCTCCGATGTTTCTCGCCTTATACGCCAACGTCCATCCGTTCGATGAAGCCCAAAACGTGACTCATCGGAGAAGGCAATCCTTTGCCAATCAGCGGAGGTCAAATTTCAATACTGCCGTGCAAATTTAAGCCGATACACCTTCGCTAGCATAGGTGCAGTGACCATCCGTCTGCATTGGAGCAGGGCTCGCTGAACTGTCGTTTTCGACACACTTCCGGTAGCCCCTGGTTTATTCGGCCAGTGAATTGCTCCAGTGTTGCGTGTCGACCGGCTCTCACGCGCCTTCTCAGCCGACGTTCACCTCTCACATCAATGGTACGTGGTGCTCCGCAGTTTGCACGTCGCTTATTCGCAATGGTGCCATTTCTCCAATCACGGTGCACTTTAACCACAGCAGCACGTGAACAGTAGTACACAAACTGTGCTGTTTCAGAAATACTGCCACCCTTGGCCCGAAAGCCGATAATCATTCCTTTTTGCAAATCTGATAAATCGCTCCTTTTATCCATGATAGCAACGAGTGATATGTTTTCAGAATGCCTACAGCACACCTTGTATACCCTCCAAGCCAACTCACGACACTTGCCTTCTGTCATTGGCTACGCGCTGTTGACGTCAAACGTATGAGGTGGTCACAATAATGTGACTGCAGTGTGTATAATAAGCGTTTAAGGTTTGCAATGATACATGTTTACTGATGTTTTCATACCCCTTACATGTTTCTTCGATCATCAGACATGCGCACATTAATTAGATTTCAGAACTGTTTTTCTGCATATTAGTTTATAGGTCGTATTTTTGTAAAATCAGTTCTTTAGAATATATGAACTACACTGAAGTGCCAAAAGTCATGGGATAGCATCATGTAAATGTTTAACCAGCGCTGCCATCGTATAAAGCCTTCGACTCACGCCTTGATTTTAATCAGTTGCGAGGTGCAATCTCGTGAGCCAGACTGAATAACCGTCAATAGGATTATGGCAAGCCAACGTGAATTGTTGGAGTTTGAACCAGACATGGTAGTGGGAGTCTGTTGGATGGGACATTCAGTTTCCGAAGTTGTGGGAACATTCAACATCCCATGATCCACGGTGTCACGCGTGTACCGAGAATACCTCATGGAAGGCATTATCACCCACCGGGAACAGCGCAGTGGCCGAACACGGGTGCTGAATGTCCGTGACCAGCGGCGTCTGACCAGGATTATCTACATTAACAGACAAGCGACTCTGGCTCAAAACATCCACATTCAATGCAGGAGCTGCCAGAGACATATCCGTTAGGTCAGTGCAGCGTAATGTAGCGTCTATGGCGTATGGTAGCAAAAGACCCACCAGAGTGACTTTGTTAGCACCACGACATCGGACACAACACCTCACCTTGGTTCGTGAACACAGTAATTGAACCCTGGAAGACTGGAAACAATTGGCGTTGTACGACGAGTCATTCTACCAGTTGTTACGAGCTGATGGTACTGTTCGGGTATAGCGCAGACACCATGAGGCCATGGACTCAAGCAGAAGTTTGCACAAGGCACTGTGCAAACTTGTGGTGGTTTCATACATGTGTGGGTGTCTTCTCGTAGCACGGTTTGGCTCCTTTTGTCCTCGTAAACACGTCATTAAACGGTATTGGCTTTCTTGCTCTGCTGGGTGACCATTTGCAGCATTTCATGTACCCCAACAAGGATGGGATTTTCTAGGATGACAATGCATCATTTGATCGGGCCCAAGTTGTCCAATATTGGTTGAGGAGTAGTCTGAACAGTTCCAACGGATGGTGTGGCTGCCATTCGCCGGGCAAGGTGATGTCCTATATACGTATGCCATGACTTTTGGTACTTTAGTGTACGGTAAAAGAAATACTGTAGTTAATAGAAAGTTTAGACACTTCGTAACTTTTACAATGAAAATTTCGTTTAAACATTTATTGGAACTTATTAACATAAAGAGCACTAAACATAACATTAATTTATCCGATTAAACATTTGTTCACTGTATTATATTTACGCATGTCTCAGAAAGCTCAGCCGAGAAAAAAATCATCCATTTGACCACGATGCGCTCACCGGCTGACAAAAGCACAGATCGAGATCCTCATATATTAGCATGATTAACTATGAAAATAACACAAATGTGTAAGTTACGTCGATTATGAGTAAATGAATACATTATTTTAGATTATTTTACGAGGAGAAAATTATGGTAATTTCTCGTTTGTTTAAACTTTGGAAAGTTTCAGAACCAAAAGTCTCCGAGCAATACTTCAATGACTTCTTAAACAATACAAAATTTACAGAAAAATTGATATTGCAAGCCAAATTACCAATGAATATTTACACCAGCAGTTGATGAGTTAACACGTACAAATGAACACCAATAAAGAAGTACAAGGGTTGTATCAAAGTAATGCAAAAATGGGCATAACGTTTTTTATTAACTGACTGAGGTTGTTCAAACTGTACATTTTGGTAGAATAACTCTTTCTCTATACAAGGTACTACTCAACATAGTCTCCATCACAAGCTATGCATTTGCGCCATCGTTGAACCCAACTCTCGAATCCTCTTTGAAAAAAATTCAGGTGTGAACTGTTGTACATTCTTCTTCAAAGCCACTTTCACCTCGTCTGTGTCATCAAATCGTTGTCCACAGAAACTGTCCTTCATTGGACCGGAGAGGTGGAAGTCGGAGGGCGCCAGGTCTGGGATGTCCGGTGGATGGGGGAGCACCTACCAGCCTCATTTGATGATCGCCTGATTTGTTGCCGAAGATGTGTATGGTCTCGCATTTTCATAATGAATGTGGATCATTTTCAGATTCTTGTTCGGTCTCTTCCTCCTTATGGCTTCTCTAATCTTCTTGAGTGTCTCAATGTAGCGCTCGCAGGTCACGGTACGGCCACGTTCCAGAAAATCAAAGAGAATGACACCCCTGTCATCCCAAAAAACAAGCACCATGACTTTCTGTGCTGATCGCTGGCTGTTGAACTTCTTAGGCTTCGGCGAAGAGGTGTGACGCCATTTCATAGATTGATTCTTCGTTTCTGGATCGTAAAGATTCTCCCACCTTTAATCCCCTGTCACCATATCGAAAACAAAACATATCTTCCTTGGCTTCAAATACTTTCAGCAGATCTGAGCAGACTTCTACCCTTCTCTCCTTCAAATCGGATGTCATCTGCCCAGGTTTCCACTTTGCACACACTTTCCGATACCCTAAGTCATTCAGCATCTTTTGTATGGCATTGTGACCACAGCTCAGTTGAGCAACAAGCTCACGGATTGTGACTCGTTAGTCCGCACGAATCAATTCCTCCACTCGCTGACGATTCGTGTCAGTGGTCGCAGATGATAGTTTCTCATTGCGTAGTTTGTCTTCAGTGCTGGTTTCCCGTTGTTTTAACTTCTTCGTCCATCTGTGCGCATTGCCCTTGTCAATGGTGTCATCTCCGTAAACATTTTGCAGCCTTCTGTGGATGTCGTACAGCCTGCCCCCTTCGTCAAAAACTCAATGACGACACGTTGCTTCTGCTTGGAATTCTTTATTTACCTGCAGTGAGGAAGAAGTGTTACTATAGAGGAAGAATAACTCTACCAACCTTTGCAATTTGAACGACCTCTGCAAGTTAATAAAAAAGTTATGCCCACACCTTCGTATAAGTGTTTTCACTAAAAAAAATTCTATTCCTTATTACAACGGTGAAAATATACTCACAAAGTATCCTTAGGCATGGTGATCAACTCAGCGTCGTCTGTTAAGAAGAGCTTACATTTGTGACGTCATGCATACTTCATCTATTCTAACCTCCTTGGTAAAACGTGATGAAGCAATGTTCGGTGATAGTTTAGCAAAACATACTGTTGAGTAACAATGCGATTAACTATTTTTGCGTCACTTCATTCCCCATGATCAGATCTGAATAATGATTAAATGCTTTGAAAACTAATAAATTAATTAAAAATCAGTAAATACGAATTTAACAAATCAGCCTCCGAGGTGCATCATACCCCATTAACCTGTGTGTGCGTACAAAATTTAAAGTTACTACATTCAGTAGTTTCCTCTGTAGGTGACCGACATACAGATAGACAGTAATTTGATTAATATAGATATATATCTGTGTATTCATATACACGGTCACTATTGTTTCTAGTTGAGGAATTTGGGAACATCTCTTAATTTAAAAACCTAGGGGAGGAACAGATTAAACATGAATGGACCAGTTAAACATTACTAGGGTTGATAACTTTCATTAACTATAACTTTACCTTTGCAGCCGCCACCAAGGCTGGAACATATTTTGCATAATGTTTATTCATAATAAGTTATATCATGTTATCTATTTAATTGAAGGTGTTGCACTTCTCGAATATTGTGTATGTTTTCTTGTCACATAATATGCGGTATATGGTTTTATTCGCGTATTCCTTGTAAACGGCTCATATGAAATCACAACGCAAATTCCCTAAACTTTGAGTTCCTTAAATTGCTGGGGACGCAACCTCACTGCTTATTCCATCAAACGATGTTATCCATGTGGCTCGACTACCGCAACATACCGGGGTAGTGGTAATAGAAGCTTATATCACTCCGACCCCTATCAGACACACAAAAAAAAAATTCAAATCGGATTTTCAGGAGTGATATCGCAGAAAATGCACTGGAGCGGAAAAAATGTGAATTTCTGAAAAAATATATTGTACTGAAGTTGGCCTTCGCTGTCTATGGTATCGAAAAGAAGAAAGAATGTTTTCAATTGAATATTTAAAGGCAATAATATGGAATAAAATTTAATCGAACTTGATAGCATCTGCAGTTACGCCAGCTATAGGTGACGTAGGGAAAAAGACAAAACAAAAAAAAACAAGAATCATCGTTCACAAGCTTCAGGCTTCTCAATGCAAAATAATTTTTCAAATCAGACTAACAGGACCATAAATATGATGTCCACAAATAGATTGGCTGACAGACGGACGGACATAGCGTACTTTTTTTTTTTTCAAAAGACGTGCTAATGAAAAACCATCAGATGCCTGTGCAGTGTTGTCCTGTGCTATTCCGAGTGAATCATATTTCAAAACCTATTTTTTTATTATTATTATTGGAGGTTTAACGACCACTGTGAGCAATTCAATTTGCTATAAGCAGTCGCCCGTCCCTAATTTAGGGTCACTGGTTCCAGGGAAGGGAGAGAGCCAGTGCCGTAAGATAAACATAACATCCATGCCTCACCGGGATTCGAACCCGGACCCCTTTCGGACGAATGATCAGAGGCCATCGCTTAGACCACTGCACCACCTCAAAATCTATTTTAACTAGAGAGACAGGAAGAAGATAATACTGTTAGGTCTTTTTGAAACTCAATCAAATTAATAAACAGTGTGTAACCAAAAGTCCGGAAGCCGCCCCGGTGGCGCAGTGGTCTAAGCGATGGCCTCTGATCATTCGTCCGTAAGGGGTCCGGGTTCGAATCCCGGTCAGGCATGGATGTTGTGTTTGTCTTACGGCACTGGCTCTCTCCTTCCCTGGAACCAGTGACCCTAAATTAGGGACAGGCGACTGCTTATAGCCCATTGAGTTGCTCACGGTGGTCGTTAAACCTCAAAAAAAAAAAAAAAAAAAAAAAAAAGTCCGGAAACAGCAACATAACTGGGGAAATAATTAAGGGTCGTACAGAAACGAAACTGGTGGCTAGGTATAGGTAAAGCGCCATAGCCGATCGAATGGGACCAATGGCGGCGCCCTGTGGCGATGTTTGAGGTACTTATGAAAACTAGCTTCGAAACAAAGCGCAATAGGGCAAATAAGTCCACTTCAAAGTTGTAGAGTATCCGCTGGTTAGTACAAAACGACACTTGGTTTGCCGGAAACCAGCAAGGAAACGGCTGTAAACGCAATGAATGCGAACGTTCGCCGGACGGTGTCAGTCGGAAAATCGTGCTTAGAAACCGACATGCAACACGCACGATACAGCATAAGGGACAAAAGAGTGATGACGCTATTGAAACAAAGTAAGCATTTTTTATGTAATCATACAAAATGCAATTACGTACCGATGACAAAGGTCAGACATGCGTGCGTACAAAACCCTAATATTCCATATGCGCACCTAATCTAAGGCTTGTTGAATGTGCGCACCGTCGGCTGCTATGCACGTCTTCGTGCCGTTTACGGGCAGACGCACGTCATTGTCTTCATTTACATATGTCTGCCAACCGTGACGCGGTAGGCAACGATTTTCCGACTGACACCGTCTGACGAACGTTCGCATTCGTTGCGTTTACAGGCGTTTCCTTTCTTGCTTCCGGCGAACCACGTGTCGTTTTCTACTAACCAGAGGATGCTCTACAACTTTGCAATTGACTTTATTGCCCTATCTCGATTTGTTTCGAAGCTAGTTTTCATAAGTACCGCAGATATCCGCCAGAGGTCGCCGCTGTTGGTCCCAGTCGATCAGCCATGGCTCTTTACCTATACCTAGCGACCAGTTTCGTTCCTGTACGAACATTATTTCACCAGACTTTTGGTTACACCCTGTATATTGCAAACTCAGGCGACGTTACTGCGTTTTCTTGCCAAATGCTAATGATTCCGGATAACTCTTCCATGATAACGTACACAACTCATATCTTTGATTTGAATCCTCGTACGTACCTAAAAACTAATATTTATTACATATTGTTCCAAAAGGAAAACAAAAGATTGTGCCTAAAGTAGAAAAAAATTGGAATTCTGCTTAAAGTGTCCATGCATGTACTTGACAAAAATGGCAATCGTTTTAATCTGTGCAAAATCAAATTTCTGCGTAGCTGTTTTTGGGGGTTAATGAAAATGACAAATGAAAAACTTTTTTCATGAAAAAAGCACGAAATATAAATATTTCGGCTGTAAACAATAGGTAATGGAGATTTTTTTGTATAAATGATAAGTCATTCACTATTTCAAAACCAAATTATTCAGTGTTACTAAGTAGTCACCACTATTTTTTTTAAACAAAAAATGGGTAGTATATATAGCAGATGGTGAGCGCGGATGGCTTAGTGGTTAGTGTTTCAGACTATCGATGCTGGGTCCCCAGGTTCAAGCCTGGGCTGATCTTTCAGAGATGGTGAGATTTACTAACAATCGCTGAATATCCGCCGTGCATCAGACTTACAGATAGGAATCGTCTAATCGTAGTCTTACAACACTTCGCCATTATTTACCTAGCACCCGCCGGGCGGCAATACACGTATATAACATCCGAATTATTAGGAAGTGCTTCGCCTTTGCCCCGTAGGGGGGTGCATGAAATACCTTAATAAAAATTAATATATATAAAATAATATAATACAAGGACTATGAAACCGGCGAATAAGATTAGGAGGACGACGATTTCTTTTACTTTAAAGACGAGGCTCCGTTAAAAGTTGCCTAAGTTTTGAGCACGCCATTTAGAAAATGGGAGAATGTGCGATTTCATGCGATTAATATTTCGGACACCTCCCTTCCTCATCCCCGGTTTGTGTCAAACTTCCTTTTTTCGTTCGAAACCCTGAATCATGAGTACAACATGCGCATTTTTTGTGCTCCATGTTAGACGCATTACGTTATGCTAGGGGAGGGCTGAACGGATGTGCGGTTAAATTACATAATTCTTAGCACATCATTTGTTAAAAACTTTTCGATTCCATTCACGCGAAAGACTATTTTAGGTATAGTCCCTTTTTCAAATTACGCACAGATTTTCCGATAGGGGCATAAAAGTAAATTGCGTTTTCCCCGAGATGTCCACTTCTAAAATTCCGATTTGAAAAATTCTTCATGCATCGGATACAGCTCCTTATGGGAAATGTTTTACATCTAATTTCTAATTTTTGGTAAAGAATGGTTTGGCCACCAGGGGGCGTAAGAACTTCTTTCTGCTTCTGACGTCTTTACAACAAAACCTGAGCTTCAAAAAACTCGATTGAAAAAATTCTTTCACTGACCGATAACGCTCACTTGGGAAAATCTTTTGAAAATACTTTCTTCTTAAAATAATGCATAGTTTTTGCGCCAGGGGGCGTAGACGTTAATCCTATTTTTGTCCATATATCTGTTTCTAAGAGTCCGATTTGAAAAATTCTTTCTTTGTTAGAGAATGTTTCATATGCGACATATTTCCCGTTTGGTTTCAAAATTTGCAAGTAATGCATAGATTTTCCGCTAGGAGGCGTAAATGTTAACTGCGTTTCCCCCGATATCTCTGCTTCTAAAACTCCGATTTGAAAAATTCTTCCTCGAACCGATACAGCTCCTTATGGAAAATGTTTTACATATTATTTCTAATTTTTGGTAAAGAATGGTTTGGTTACCAGGGGGCGTAAGTGTTTATCTCTGCTGATGACATCTTTACAGCAAAATCTGGACTTCTGAAAACTCGATTGAAAAAATTATTTCGTGGACCGGTACTGCCAAACTCAAAAATCTTCTTGAAAATACTTTCTTGTTAAAATAATACATAGTTTCTCCTCCAGGGGGCGTAGATGCATGTCTTATTTGTGTCCATATCTCTGCTTCTAAGAGTCCGATTTGAAAATTTCCTTCTTTGTAGGATAGAGCTTGCGGTATAAAATGTTCCGCACATAATTTCTAATTTTTCATTTAATGCACAGACTTACCGCTAGGGAGCGTAAGGGTGAATTGCGTTTTGCCCGATATCTCTGCTTCCAAAACACCGACTTGAAAATTCTTCCTGTATCGGATACAGCTTCTTATGGGAAATGTTTTACATATGTTTCTAATTTTTGGTAAAGAATGGTTTGGCCACCAGGGGTAGTAATCCTTTATTTCCGCTTTTGATGCATTTACAGCAAAATCTGAGCTTCTGGAACTCGACTGAAAAAATTCTTTCGTGGGCCGATACCGCTCAGCTCGGAAACTCCTTTCAGAAAAACTTTCTTCAGACGAAAAAGAATAGGTATGGTAAAAACTTTCCTTGGAAGAATAAACAAGAAAGGTGACACTAGTTTGTTATGTGCTAGTAGAACTGAATCATATCATTTGCCTATATTTATCCCACTAAATTCCAGGGATCAATGTAAAAAATTTGCAATTCACGAGCCACTTTCCGTGATTTCTTTCGTAAATTAACGAAGCATATTTTTGATACAATTTTATCCCTGAAATGAAGGGTAAAACTCTGAATTTCATGCATTTTTCGTACGCCAGAAAATTTCATGGATTTTTCGTACGGAGAGCGATTATGCTGCGAAATATTTCTCGTATGATTTAATAGTTTTCTTAGAGCACACGTTTGACACTAGAGGGCGTAAGTTCACGTTTCCGTTTACTGCTGCGATATCTACGAGACTAATAACCCGCTTGAAAAATCCTTTTCCAGTCAGGTACTACTAAGTATGAAAATTCTTTGTGTGTATTTTCTCCCCAAAATAATGCACAGTTTCGCCGCTATGGGCGCCAATGTTTAATCTGTTTTTCTCAATATATCTGCTTCTATACATGTCATTCAAAGATTTCTTTCAACACCGGATGTCATTTCCCTTGTGAAATTTTAGGTTAGTATTTGAGGAGTTTTATAGTTCAGTTTTGTCGGTAGGTGGTGTTTTTGTACTTCTGTTTGCAGCTGTATCACCGCTTCTAAAAACTCTTTTGAGAAATTTCTTTTTCACTGTATGCCGTCCTCTACAATATAGATGTGGAGCATTATCCTCTATAAATAATGCAAATATTTCTTACTAGGGGGCGTAGAAGTCATAGCCTTGTTTTCGCCATCTCCGCTTCTAGGAGACTTATTTGAAAAGTTTTTTTTTCCTTAGCGTAGCTTTTCTAATGAAGAATATCTTTCGCCTATTTTCAATTACCCATTATGCAAAATTCTTCTCCTAGAAGGAGTAGAGTAATATCATTTCAGTAGAATTACATCATTTTTTTCCTTCTATACATTTCCTTTTGAATTTTCGATTTGAAAATCTGTTTGTCTCCGTTACCTTCCTTCTGCTATGAGAAGTTTTTTGTCGCCATTTGTGAGTTTGCGTAACATACTTATTACCCGCTGGTGTAAGTAAGTAACTGTTTCTATTTCTGGATTTTTTTATCGATTGTAGAAACCCGGTTTATTTTTGTGTAACACGTTGTATTGATTTTGAATAACTTTGATAAATTAAATTCGAAGAGATTCCAAAGACGTTTACAATCGAAAATTCGGTGTTATCTTTCTTATTTTTTCTTTATATTTCCTCAGAGCGCTTACTCATTAAATCCATTGGATACTGGAATTTATGGCGTTAATTTCACTGAGCTTGTGGAAAGAAGTATCCCAAAGCTCCATACATAAGAAAACAAAATGGCCTAAAGGTGTCATTGTTCTGCCAGAAATTTGTGTAATACACGCATGCTCATAAAAAAGGAGCAACAACTCAGAAATGATTAGCATTTCATCGTCATAGGCGCATGCGCACCGCGTCTAGGCAAATCAGATTGCCCAACGTCACACACCGGAAACCGGCGGGTTTTTTTCTCTTGTTATAAGCGCCGCGTGGCTGTGCCGGCATGTCAGCGTTCAGTCAACAATGGGTAAGGATGCCATGTTGTCTTGTAAGAGTGTCGCACAGTCACACCAGCTAGTTCGGCAGAGGTTGCATTATGGGCATGACAGACAGCGATGCTATCTTCCTGGAGATTTCCAGTCTTGTGCTTGTACGTGTCCGTCGTCGCAAGAGTGTGCAGGGAATAGTACAAAGAAGGGCGTAGGGCAGGAAGAAAGGGTTCTGGATGACGTACACAGACAACGCCGTGGGACAACTGTCATCTCATGAGGATATCTTTGAGTGACTGATCTGCATCATCAACGGTGTTGGCGTAGCAGCAGTGAACTGTGACGCATTCTCTCATGTTAGCTGCAACTGTACGTCGCCGATTATTACAGTTCAGACTGCAGACGCGTCGTCCCCCATCCCCTCAGGTTACCTTTGACACCGCAGCAACAGACTGTCAGGCTACAATGGTGCATCGAACGAAAGGAGCGGCGTGACGAATGGCACAATATCGTGTTCTTGGACAAAACGCGCTTCTGTTGAGACGCAAACGATGGCCGCAACTGCGTCCGCCGACGACAGGGAGAGAGGCGTCAGGAAGAGTGTATTCGCACCAGGTATACCTCACAAACACGAGGCATTATGGTCTGGGGTGTCATCGGGTAAGAAAACCGATCACCTCTCGTGAGAGTCCGTACCAACATCATGAGTGCCCGTTACGTCAGTGACATTCCACAACCGGTCGCAATTCCGAACCTGTAGGACATCCCCTGTGCCATATTTCAGCACGACAATGCCACGCCTCATGTTACAGCGACAACACGTGCCTTCTTCAGGAATAACAACGTTCCACTTCTTCCGTGACCAAGTTGATCGAAAGATTTATTACCCATCGAAAATCTTTGCGACATGCATAATCGACAGGTGCAGCGGTACGACTGCCCGCTAACAACTAGTGATGAAGTTTACACACGGGTCAACACAGCCTGGATAACTATTCCATATGACGCGATTTAGACATTATTTGATTCGGCGCGTACAGCAGGTGATATCAGCCAGATGTGGCCACACTGATTATTAGCTATATCAGCTCACCTGGTACGTATGACACCCAGTTGCTAATAATTTGTTTTGCATTGCTTAATGCTCATATCTTGCAAAAATCAACGTCGTAGATCGACTATTTATATCCGTTTTATTTTTTTATGAACATACACAGTGTGGCAAAGAATTTTTAAGACTGATTCTGCAAAATGAAATAGAAATAAGAAATTATAATTTGTTTTGGTTTGTTATTCAAAATAAGTCCCTCCGGCTTCAATACACTTGTTACAGCGATTTAATAATGATTCGAATGCCTGTTCCAGTTCACTTTGCGGAATTGCCTCCAAAGCACGCGTCATAGCTGTTTGTATGGTCAAAATATCATCAAAATAACACCCTTTTAACGTCATTTTAAGTTTTGGGAATAAAGAAAAGTCGCAGGGTGCTAAATCAGGCGAATACAATGGATGATTCAATACACAGACATTATTTTTCGCCAAAAATCTACGAACAAGAAGTGAGGTGTAACTGGGTGCATTATCGTGCAACAAACACCAACTGTTTTCATCCCAATATTCTGGACAAATGCGACGAAGTCTGCCCATCAAACGCCTCAAAACATTTAAATAAAACCCACCAGTAATTGTTTGTTCACTTGGAACAAATTCTTTGTGGATAATAAATACCCTTACTATCGAAGAATGTAATGAGCATTGTTTTGATTTTCGATGGAACTTTTCTTGTTATTTTGGCTTGTGGTGAGACTTCCATTCCGCACTTTGTCGCTTTGTTTTAGGATCATATTGAAAACACCATGTTTCATCACCTGTAACAATCGATTTTAAGAAGTTTGGATCATTTTCAGCGGCTGAAATGATGTCTCTGCAATGTGCACTTCTCTTTGATTTTTGTTCATTGGTTAACGTGAGTGGAACAAATTTAGCACAGACTTTTGTTTTGCCCAAATCTTCATGCAGGATGGTTCGAATCGTTTCTTTGTTGATGTTTAAAGACTCTTCCATCATTCTTAGTGACACACATCGATTGTTTGCCACGAAATCACGCACTTTTTCAATAATCTCAGATGTCCTAGATGAACTTGGTCTTCCGGTACGCTTATCATCTTTTTGCGTATCTCTTCCGTCCAAAAAACGTTTGTGCCACAGGATAACATTTGATCTACTTAAACAAAACTCACCGTAAACTTGTTTCATCATTTGGTACGTTACCGAGGCACTTTTACCAAGTTTTGCGTTAAATTTTATAACAGCCCTTTGTTCCATCTTAATAATTCAACATGAAAAAAATGTTACCTCTCTAATGAATGGCCGTTTCGTTTGAGTTACTTTAACAGCTGCACAGTACTTTTGGCAGAAAGCAAGCAGATGGTCACGGTTTATAACGCATTCGCGATTACACTGGTGACGCCACTCCCAGCAAAAACACAAGTGCTGGGAAACTGCTGGCCACCAGCTGGCAGTGATGGGTCACTGCTGGCTGAAATCTGCTGCTCACGGCCCGGTAGTGGTCCGTTGGTGGCAGCGCTATCAGTTGGCGAGCCATTGATGGCCCTGCAGCATCGCCGTGAATTGTGGGCCTCCAAGCAAGTGCCACTAGTGGCCCGTTGCTGGCAACCAATGCAACCCCCAACAGCAGGTAGAAGCATCGGGACTGCGCATGCGCGGAAACAACACTTGCTGTGTCTCTCATGGTACCAGTTAGTTGAAGACGACGCTATCGTCATCGTGTTATTTTAGTGGATGTTAAGAAAAAATCCATATGTGGAGAGGCGAATTAATTTCCTAATGAAATTTTACGTCGACGAAGATATCAGATTAATAAGCCGTGAAATACTAGATTACAGCCATGAAATACACCCACTCCATTCCCATGAATAACAATTCATGGAATGGAGTGGATAAATAACAAGAAAAAATTTGAAACCGCTTGAAACACATATCCTGGAAAACCATTAAAATAGCGTTTGTTGGGAAAAAAAAAAGAATTATACGCGTACAAAATTTATTAATTATTTGAAAGAAAAAAAAAAAGCAACGGTATGTGGTGTACTCATCCATGGGTTGAATACACAAGACTGGGAGGAATTCGCTTCTAAAAATAACGAGAAGTAAAATAAAATATCTTTTACTCTTTAAAACAAATGTAGCTTCGGACAACGGAAAGGAAAGACACAACGTTAAAAATGTAACAGAATGTGACATGAACCCGGGTAAATATATATTTATTCAACAATCTTTTTTCAAGACGGCAAGGACAGTACAAAATTTTGGAATGCGACTCTAAGTATGTAAACGCCTTGAAAATGAGTGAAGTCCTACTTAAGCTAAAAAAAAAAAACTATCGCTACGTTGAAAAAATTAATTTATCAATTATATAAAACTGACTTTTATGAAAAATACCTCGCAATATTATAAAATGAAAGAGGGAAGCATTCGATTACAATATGCATACTAAACAGATAGCTTCCAGCACGTACCTGAACGTCGTGAATTAGCCCGGTCAGTAGCGAGCGCGGCTTCCACGTAAACGGCCCAGGATCGAATCTAGTCAAACACAAACGTCGTTTTTCCGGTCTGTCGAGAAAAGTTCCACAGCGCAGTGTGTTAATTCATAAGCTTCGTAAGGGTAGAAAAAAAAAATTGTAGCTTTAGGAAACTGCGGTTATCCTTGCTTTTTTTTTTTATTATTATTATTGCTACTACTGGGAAATTGGCGGACAAGATTCGGCAAGCCACCAGTTACGTCACGTGGTTGCTGGCTGCCACTAACGGCCCACTAGCGGACCACATTAGGCTAGCCATCATTTCTGGCAAGTACTTGCAGGGCCACTGAAGGGCCACTTGTGGCAGCTACTGCCTGTGATGGACCACTGATGGCCCTGTTGTGGCATATGACAACTGATGGGGTGCCAACTGTTGGCCAGCTGTTGGCCTGAACTTCTGGCCCTTCTGTTGGCCGCCCGGACATTTTATTGACGGTTCGGCAGCGGCAACATAGTGCTGGGCCATTGCTGGCAGTGCTTGCTGCCAGCAATGGCCCACTGTTGGCCCAGCAATACTGTTTTTGCTGGGACTGTAGGCTGAAATCTAGCGCCAGTCTTAAAAATTCTTTGACTCACTGTGTATATGTAGGTTTAAATGGATCTAGCAATTGTTTCATATTCGAACAAATGTGTAAAGTTTCGTTACTTCAGTGCAGTATTGCGACGGACCTCAGCTCGGAAAGCTCCTGTGGGAATACAAATTCCTCTATTGAATACTAAATTCTACCTGGGCACTACCACTTCGTGAGCCATACGCAAACAGTAAATGTTACGTTAGTTTGCTGATTTCTCTCACGCTGACCATTTATTCCTAGTGTGATATATGTTCAACAAGTTTAGATAAGAACACTAGTAATTTCAGGTAATCCAATAAAATATTTCAAGCGTTTGAAAACACTACAAGTTGCTAAAAGTGGTTGTTAACACACACCCTCTCAAGAAAAATATTGGGAATATTTAATATATTTTTGAAAAATTTTCTTCAATGATTTAACCTTCTGAACACGTTTAATTTCGCGATTGTTCTTCAAAGCTGTTTCGAAATTCAATGTGTTCCGGTAAAATGTACCCAAAATTATCGGACGTTAAAATACAATGCGTTAGGGGAGATCATGGGGTACATACCTAGTAATGGGTAGACCTACCTTTCGCACAGATAAGGGAGTCACGCTCAAAAGCACTGAGTCCATTAAATTACAAAAGCTTTACACACATTCTTGCTGCACCGCTGTCCATAAGTCCGTATCATTCCTGAGCGGAGGGCTGACCTTTCCACAGAACCCAAAAGATTTTCCACAAGGTTCACGTCCGGTGTTCGGGAAGCCATTCCAAGGTGGGAACTTCTACAGAATGCACTTCTAACTACACTGAAGAACAATTGATTAGAGACAGCTGGCGTTATGCAAATGTGGCGCTGGTGGGCGGCCCTGTAAATGGAAACGACATGACGTATGCAGCGATCCGACAATATAAGGAGTGATGCGATGGGAATCAGTAAGAGTCGGACGCAGTATGGGTAAGACGAAGGATCTAAGCGCATTTGATCGTGGGCAAATTATTGGGGCCTGACGAATGGGTCACTCCATCTCGGAAGTCGTGCAGGCACTTGGGTTTTAACGAGCCACTGTGTCCCGGATGCACCGTGAGTACATCGAATCCAGTAAAACCATCCCTGTAAGAGCCAACTGCCGTGGACAACAGCGTGTGGATGAGCGGGGTCATCGTCGGCTAGCTCGTATTGTAACAGCGGATAGACGGGCCACAGAGCAAGAAATCACTCGGCAATTTAACGCTGGTGCACAAAAACGTGAAAGCAGCCACACCATACAGAACCATCTCCTCGCTATGGGGTACAGAAACCATCGTCCCACGAGGGTACCGCTGCTGTCTGCACATCACAAAGCGCAAAGATTAGAATGGGCGCGGAAACATCGCCACTGGAACCTAGACATGTGAAAAAAATGTTGCCTGGACTGATGAGTCGAGATTCACGTTGGTACATGCGGATGGCAGGATACGAGTACGGCGCAAACCACATGAAGCGATGGATCCTTCTTGCCAGCAGGATACTCTTCAAGCTGGTGGGGGTGGCATTCTCGTCTGGTGACTGTATACGTGGACTGAAATGGGAGCCCTGGTACGTGTGACATCGTCCCTCTTACCGGGATATCCTGGACGACCATTTGCTCCCTTTTGTGGGTCTCTAACACCCCACCGGGGACCTCATCCTGCAACAAGACAATGCACCGTGCCATCGCTCGCGAATTGTATCCGAATGGTTGGATGAACACTCCGCCGACGTGACCTCACTTTGTTGGCCAGCTAGGTCAGCTGACCTCAATCCCATCGAGCACATCTGGGATGCCATCGAGAGAGATGTTTGAGGGTCTGACCCGCTCCATCAAATCTTCGTGAACTGTGGTAGCTTGTTCAGGGGTCGTGGATCCGTATGGCTTCCCAACGCTTCAGGTGTCTTGTCGAGTCCCTGCCGAGACGAATCGCCGCCGTCATCAGGGCGAAAGGTGGTGCTACACGTTACTAAACAGGTATCTCTAATTCAATTGCTTTTCAGTGTATGTTCTGGTAACGACATCTCTGCTGGGAGGGACATTATTGTGCAAGGATGTACACATAGCATGGACCGTTCAGAAATGCTTCTAGACGTACCAGAGTTCCCAACAATTGAACACGTCCCAGACCGTAACCGAGCCTCCACCACCCTGACCAGATCGTTTTTAACATGCCGGGTACATGACTTCGTGAGATTTTCTCCAGGTCCGTTAACTCACGACGTTTCACATCAAATTATCGTCTACGTGAATGCAGTGGTGTGCTGTAAATATACCGAGAGGAGTTACAGCGTCGCGTTGCCCAAGAACCAAGTATAATATGATTTCTGTCTTCTCGGTGTATGCAAAACTACACTGAAGTGCCAAAAGTCATGGGATACGTATCTAGTATCGTGTAGGACCTCCTCTAGCAAGCCGAAGTGCAGAGACCTGACGTGGCATCGACTCCACAAGTGGCTGGAAGACTTCTGGAGAGATGTTGAGCCATGCCGTCTGATCAAGCGTCCACGGTTCCCTAGTATTTCTATGTGCAGGATCTTGGGTGCCAATGGACCTTTCCACCACGTCCCATAAGTTATCTATTGGGTTCATATCGGGCGAACGTGGTGTCCACACCATCCGTCGGATCTGTCCAGAATGCTCCTCGACCCAATTCTGAACAACTTGGGCCCAATGACATGGTGCATTGTCCTCTTGAAAGGCTCCATCGTTGTTGGGGTACAAGAAGTGCATGAAGGGCTGCAAATGGTCACCCAGCAGAGCAACAAAGCGAGTACCGATTCATGACGTGCTTACGAGGACCAGAGGACCCAAATCGTGCCACGTAAAGACACCCCACACATGTATGGTACCGCCACCAGCTTGCACAGTGCCTCGTTGAGAGCTTGGGTCCACGACCTCATGGGGTCTGCGCCACACCCATACCCTAGCATCAGCTTGTAACAACTGGTAATGTGCCCCATCAGACCACGCAGCATGTTACCGTGTTCACGAGCCCAGGTGAGGCGCTATGCCCGATGTCGTGGTGTTAACAAGAGTACTCTAGTGGATCTTCTGCTCCCATGGGCACTAAATTACACTGCACTGACCTGATGCAAATGTGTCTACTACCTCCTGCATTGAATGGGGATGTTATTCTAGCCAGTGTCGCTTGTCTGTTAGCATGGACTAAATGGCCGCTGGTCAGGTCATTCAGCACCCGTGGTCGGCCACTGCGCTGTCCACGGTGGGTGGTAATTGCCTTCCATGAGGTATTCTCGGTACACGCGTGACACCGTGGATCAAGGGATGTTGAGTGTTCGCTCAACTTCGGAAACTGAATGTCCCATCCGTCAGGCTCCCACTACCATGCCTCGTTCGAACTCCGACAATTCACGTTGGCTTCCCATAATTCTACTTCACCAACATCACCAAAAACCAATCGTCCTGATATCCCCAAACTTATGAACATGCCGTTTTATACACGATAAAAATGACGAAAATGACATTTAAAAACTTTTAATGATAAGTTAAAACCAATTTCATGTGTACTTTCAATCCTACTTTAGGGCCATCCTCAGATGAAATGAACACGACCTAAAGATCACACAGGTTAATATAACATGCAAATTGCCAGATTACCGTATACGCATGATTAAAGTTCAACACACTATTGACGTAAGCAATTAACGTCCTATGAAATTGAGTCAGCATTCACGGTGAGGAATAGGGTTGCGACGTCCAGACTGTATGAGGTTCTTCCATATTCCCGATACAGATACTGAAACCTCATCATTGCAACACCAGTCCATATTCTTAAGAATTAACAAACTCTCTGCTAATAACAAAGGGGTCTCCACTACAGCCGCTTTGTCCCATTCAGGTTCATATCCTCCTCCGCAAACAGTCCTTGCCAACGCTGTGTTTTGTGCCCCATTGCGGACACTAACTTTGTGTTCCATAATTCTAGTCTGTAATTTTCTGGACGTAGAGCCGTTGTATGCAGACTCCGAGTTGCCTGCATCATCAGAACGCAATGGAATATTGTAAATTCCCCATTCAGTCTGGCTCACGAGATTCCACCTCGCAACTGATAAAAATCGTGGCGTGCGTCGAAGCTTTTACATGACTGTAGCTCCAGTTAAAAATTTGCATACTGTTATCTCATGACTTTTGGCATTTCAGCCACATTTAGATATTACAGAACAAAAGGATATGTGACAAGCATAATACAGAAAATTAAAAAAAAAAGTTCAATATGAAATAAAAAAGAAATGCTCTTTATAAAATTGCTTTTTAAGATATGTGTGTTACATTTTCCTAAAATGCCATTTATAATCTTTTGGGACGCTAGTCTTTCTTCCAAAATTGTATGTATAGTGTACTGAGACATTCAGTTCTTCTTGTTGCATACTTTAGCGTTTTAAAGTTGTCGAATAGATAAAGAAACGCTAGAGGAAGGGGGAAAAACTACTTCAAAGTACTATCACAAGAGCATTTTTTTCCGTAGCTGAAAGGAAACGGAAAAAGTATTGAGCCCGAAGCTAGAAGCTGGGTGGAAATCCTATTTGTTACAAAAAATCATTCAAGCGGTCTTCTTCGGAAAAAGAGCAAAGCCACTGCATGTGCGTCAGCAAAGAAGAAATCTTACTATTGAAAGTATGCAGTTGCAACTCCGTTGTACAACATCATGAGAAATATAGCTTCTTTTTTTTTTTTTTTTTTTTGATTGGAGATTTAACGACCACCGTGAGCAACTCAATGGGCTATAAGCAGTCGCCCGTCCCTAATTTAGGGTCACTGGTTCCAGGGAAGGGAGAGAGCCAGTGCCGTAAGACAAACACAACATCCATGATTCACCGGGATTCGAACCCGGACCCCTTACGGACGAATGATCAGAGGCCATCGCTTAGACCACTGCGCCACCGGGGCGGCAAATATGGCTTCAATTGAATGAACGGAATGCGACTAATCGTGGAAAAAGACACAAAACGCTCGATCTCTGCGTAACTGGATTCGGGAAATGATTTTTTTTTTTTTTTTTTTTTTTTTTTTGATTGGAGGTTTAACGACCAACGTGAGCAACTCAATGGGCTATAAGCAGTCGCCCGTCCCTAATTTAGGGTCACTGGTTCCAGGGAAAGGGAGAGAGCCAGTGCCGTAAGACAAACACAACATCCATGCCTCACCGGGATTCGAACCCGGACCCCTTACGGACGAATGATCAGAGGCCATCGCTTAGACCACTGCGCCACCGGGGCGGCAAATATGGCTTCAATTCATGATGAACGGAATGCGACTAATCGTGGAAAAAGACACAAAACGCTCGATCTCTGCGTAACTGGATTCGGGAAATGATTTATTTTTTTTTTTTTTTTGATTGGAGGTTTAACGACCAACGTGAGCAACTCAATGGGCTATAAGCAGTCGCCCGTCCCTAATTTAGGGTCACTGGTTCCAGGGAAGGGAGAGAGCCAGTGCCGTAAGACAAACACAACATCCATGCCTCACCGGGATTCGAACCCGGACCCCTTACGGACGAATGATCAGAGGCCATCGCTTAGACCACTGCGCCACCGGGGCGGCAAATATGGCTTCAATTCATGATGAACGGAATGCGACTAATCGTGGAAAAAGACACAAAACGCTCGATCTCTGCGTAACTGGATTCGGGAAATGATTTTTTTTTTTGATTGGAGGTTTAACGACCAACGTGAGCAACTCAATGGGCTATAAGCAGTCGCCCGTCCCTAATTTAGGGTCACTGGTTCCAGGGAAGGGAGAGAGCCAGTGCCGTAAGACAAACACAACATCCATGCCTCACCGGGATTCGAACCCGGACCCCTTACGGACGAATGATCAGAGGCCATCGCTTAGACCACTGCGCCACCGGGGCGGCAAATATGGCTTCAATTCATGATGAACGGAGTGCGACTAATCGTGGAAAAAGACACAAAACGCTCGATCTCTGCGTAACTGGATTCGGGAAATGATTTTTTTTTTTGATTGGAGGTTTAACGACCAACGTGAGCAACTCAATGGGCTACAAGCAGTCGCCCGTCCCTAATTTAGGGTCACTGGTTCCAGGGAAGGGAGAGAGCCAGTGCCGTAAGACAAACACAACATCCATGCCTCACCGGGATTCGAACCCGGACCCCTTACGGACGAATGATCAGAGGCCATCGCTTAGACCACTGCGCCACCGGGGCGGCAAATATGGCTTCAATTCATGATGAACGGAGTGCGACTAATCGTGGAAAAAGACACAAAACGCTCGATCTCTGCGTAACTGGATTCGGGAAATGATTTTTTTTTGATTGGAGGTTTAACGACCAACGTGAGCAACTCAATGGGCTATAAGCAGTCGCCCGTCCCTAATTTAGGGTCACTGGTTCCAGGGAAGGGAGAGAGCCAGTGCCGTAAGACAAACACAACATCCATGCCTCACCGGGATTCGAACCCGGACCCCTTACGGACGAATGATCAGAGGCCATCGCTTAGACCACTGCGCCACCGGGGCGGCAAATATGGCTTCAATTCATGATGAACGGAGTGCGACTAATCGTGGAAAAAGACACAAAACGCTCGATCTCTGCGTAACTGGATTCGGGAAATGATTTTTTTTTTTTGATTGGAGGTTTAACGACCAACGTGAGCAACTCAATGGGCTATAAGCAGTCGCCCGTCCCTAATTTAGGGTCACTGGTTCCAGGGAAGGGAGAGAGCCAGTGCCGTAAGACAAACACAACATCCATGCCTCACCGGGATTCGAACCCGGACCCCTTACGGACGAATGATCAGAGGCCATCGCTTAGACCACTGCGCCACCGGGGCGGCAAATATGGCTTCAATTCATGATGAACGGAATGCGACTAATCGTGGAAAAAGACACAAAACGCTCGATCTCTGCGTAACTGGATTCGGGAAATGATTTTTTTTTTTTTTTTTTTTGATTGGAGGTTTAACGACCAACGTGAGCAACTCAATGGGCTATAAGCATTCGCCCGTCCCTAATTTAGGGTCACTGGTTCCAGGGAAGGGAGAGAGCCAGTGCCGTAAGACAAGCACAACATCCTTGCCTCACCGGGATTCGAACCCAGACCCCTTACGGACGAATGATCAGAGGCCAGCGCCTTAGATCACTGCGCCACCGGGGCAGCACAACATCCATGCCTCACCGGGATTCGAACTCGGACTCGTTACGGACGAATGATCAGAGGCCAACGCCTTAAACCACTGCGCCACCGGGGCGGCGGAAAAGATTTGCACTGATAACTAAAGAAATGCAAAGAAAGATTTACTGCGTTATATTTTCAGCACATCTTCTGACCCACTTTGTCTCTCTTTTTTTTTTATTGTTTTTTTTAACGAAAAGCGCGTTCTGATGTCGTCACGTTTGGACCCCCCCCCCCCCATCCAGATAAATTATTTCTTATTCTTAAATGGAAACAGGGTCGAACTCGAGCAGAACATCACCTCATGTACATCTACACCGATGCGCCATTACATTATGACCAGCCTAGAGAAACGAGCGCGCCTGGAGACCAAACGGCGGCCATATGTGAAGTTCACAGAGCAGTATATATACAACCCGAGGACCGGCTTTCAGTTAGTAGAGTGTTCGGAGTCAGAATGGGAAAAAGCTGCCGATTTATAGGAGTTTGATAAAGGACAAATTGTGATGGCACGGGCCTTGGAACTACGATCTCGGAAACGGCGCGGCTTGTGGGTTGTTTATGTGCCGCTGTAGCGAGTACGTATCAAAAGTGGTGCACAGACGGGCATACGACGAACCGTTGTCCAGCCGTGTGTCGTCAACAGATCATTGATGCCAGAGGGGAGCGAAAACTGGCATTGTTCACAGCAGCTGCAGGGCAACAATGCGACAAATTGCCCGCAGCTACAATAGTGGTGATCAGGGCAATGTGTCAGAGCGCACAGTTCATCGCACCTTTCTGCGCATGGGCCTGCGTAGCCGAAGACCCGGTCGGGTCCCCATACTCACTGCAAGACATCGCCAACAACGCATGAAATAGGCCAATGATAATCGAGATTGGACCGTGGATAATTGGAAGAAAGCGGCCTGCTCTGACGAATCAAAGATTCCTGCTGCATTAAGTAGGCGGTCGAACGCGGATACGCCTATTACCAACGGAGACTATGGCACCTAGATGCACTATTGGGAGAAAAGATGCCGTCGGCGGCGGTGTTATGCTGTGGGCGATGTTTTCGTGGGACACTTTGGGCCCCATTATCCTAATAGCACAATCCCTGACAGCTGTCAGGCATCTAAACATCGTTGCATACCAAGTTCACCCATTCATGGCAACCGTGTTCCCTGCTGGTGAGGGCCATTACCAACTGGATAATGCGCCATGCCACACTGCCAGAATCGTAAAGGAGTGGTTGTAGCAACATGCTGGTGACTTTTTGTTAATTCCCTGGCCTCCAAATTCACCTGACATGAACCCAATCGATCCGTTTGTGGTTCGACTAGGAAAAGCGGGTTCGCGCTATATCACCACCACCCCGAAATGCACGGTAACTGGAGGACCTACTGTTGACATTATCGTACCAGATACTCCAGAATACCAATCACCACCTCATCGAATCGATGCCTCGCCGAGTGGCCGCTGTTTTGCGGGCTAAATGGAGTTCTACAACTTATTCGGTAGGTGATCATAATGTAATGGTTTATCGGTGTATATTTATGATGTTATAACATAGTGTGTTCTTACCGAAGGATGACTTATATCAGAATATGTTAAAGAACACTGTAAATAATAAATGGTGTGGATTCATGGAAAATTTCTGAAAATAAAGTGCAGCGAAGTTGCCGGTCAGTGCCCGTCCTTTAACGGAATTTCCGTTTTCAAAGGTTCCCATTTTTTTTTTAACTTCCGCATTTTCACAGATTTTTCATAGTCAGTAACTCTGTTCATTTCAGAAAAGTCAGTTTCAAGTTTTTCTGTATTTAGACAGAAATTTCGCAAAATCCAACGTGCTGAATATTTCAGCCTTTACGAGAGAGAATCCTTTTCCACCGATGATTGAGACCAGGCCGCTTGGGTTGAAGCCGCGCGTCTTAACCACTGAGCCAGAAAGTTACAGGAATCAGACTCACGTTCACTAAAAAACCAATTGGGCGATGAGGATATTTTTCATTAATGCGAGTTATTTAATAATTTTATTTTCTATTGTAAATTATGAATTTTTTTAATACGTTTGTAATAATTTTATTTTTTCTGTAGGAGGTCTTACTACAAAGCACATATTTTTTTTCATCGTGATTTTTCGAAGCAACAGAATGTATTGGGGTTTGATATCTTTTTTTATCTGACAATAATTTCCAATTATCTTTAAGAGAAGGTGCAATATACGGTTTTATAATATTATTTCACAAAACGTATAAATATAAAATTTACTCGTATAGCGTTTGTCTTAAGGACTCCACATGTTGATACATAGCCATCTTACAACTACCTGTACACTAAATTAAGTACCCGGGTTTTAGGGTAACACAATGTATAATAGCTGGTGCACAAAATGGGCAAGAGGATGAGAAATATCCTGTGCCGTAGTAAGTCAAAATTATGCGATATACTATCCACAATATCCGATCTCGCTTCCGAACTTTAAAATCAAATGCCTTGACATAAAATTGAAATTTTAACAGTTAATCAAAACCCCAAGTATTCCCGTGAATCTCTCAAATTACGGGAAATTTTTCATCATAGGGATACGAAGAAAGTAAGAACGAAGTTTTTCCGTTAATATAAGAAAGGAATTGCAGAAAGGTTTCTGAAAATTCAAAATTTTTCTGGCGTACGAAAATCCATGAAATTCATTATTTCTTCTATTTCACGAAACAATTGTATCAGAAATATGCTTCATTAATTCACGAAAGAAATCAAGGAAAATGGCTCGTGAATTTCAGAAATGTTTTTACAGTATGTCGTGAATGTGTAAAATGAAATATCTTCCTCAGAATATTACGAGCATTCAATTAAACAGTCAAACTTTTAAATTTCTTTTAAAGATCAATTTCTGCTCAAGGTACTGCAACAGTGAAAGGCAATTCTTGGTACGCAAATGTCACTACCGAATATTAATAATTTTTGTTAACAAACGCAATATTACTGGAGTATACAGAGAGACTATATGCAGTATATTTTATAATATTTTTATTATCTGTTTTAATATTATTACAAAGAAAAATTGTAATTTCGACTGCATTCCCCTTGAGGATCAATACGCTCTTAAAAGTTAATAATTTTCTCTTGTTTTACATAGTATCGATATTATCTTTAAAGCTCCTAAAACATTTTTCTTGTTAGAGAAGTTTTCCACCCTAGTTTTAGCTTGATTTTGATCCTAACTTGAAATGTTTACGTTAGTTTTTAACGCACTGAATTAGGAAATTAAAAGGAAAAGCCAGGAGAAATCAGACACGTGCTAACCTCATTTGCACAAGCAATGAGGTGGCATTGGCATATCCCGCAAGATTGTGTGTTTCCCCTACGTCTCTAGCTCTCTCCCTTCCCTGGAGCCAGTGAACCCTTTTTATTTGGGGAGGGCGGTATGTTGAAGGTTTAACGACCACCATGAACAACTCAGTGGGCTATAAGCAGTCTTCCGTCCCTAATTTAGGGCCACTGGTTCCAGGGAAGGGAGAGAGCCAGTGTCTTCAGACAAACACAACATCCATGCTTCACTGGATTCGAACCCGGACTCACTTGGACGACCAGCATTTAGATCACTGCGCCACCGGGGTGGCACAGTAACTCTAAATTAGGAACATCGATTGCTTATAGTTGTTGCTCACGGTGGTCGTTAATAAAAAACAACAACAAAACAACTACGGCGTTGAGATGGTTTTATAATGAGCTGACTGCAAAGGATTCAAACCTGTTCGAAGCTTAGATAGCAGCAACACGGAAGAACATTAGTTAGGTTTTTCTCTTGCTTATGCTCATTTTTAATTTTAATCCAAGCTCGGACAACTAAGGAAAAAAATCAACTTAAGTAATACAAGCGATAGCTAAAAATACCAAGATATTAAATACATTAAAGTGTCAGCATTAATATTTTTTGTGATTTGGAGATCCACGTAGTGGAACAATTAAAAATCGCCCCGGCGGAGGAGTTGTCAGAGCTGCGGGTTTCTGGCTATCCGTCTGAGTTGGGACACGTTATGGGTCCTAGATGCAGCGTGGATAGTAGGGCTGTCCCGATAGTGTTGGCTTCGTTTGCTTTGGGACCACACGGCCTTAAATGCTCACAAGACTTGCTGAACCCTAAAAAAAATTAAAAAGAGGGAATGTATGTATTTTTTCTGAAATATGTGATCATTATTTCGATTACGCTACTTGTGTTTGTATTTATGTATTGTTCGTGGAAATATGACTGTCTGAACAATACATCAATCAGTTCTTATAAAACTTCACCTACAGGGAAAACAGGAGTCTCAAGAAAGCGGCAAGAAAAGGTTACTTTCAGATTTATTTCTTTATTCTGTCAACAGATTCTTGAACAGCAACATTCTAACATAACAGCACATTTTAACTCGAACGTTAAACGTATCCGAGTAGGCGTAAACTTCAGGACGAAATAACATTAATCGATAGAACTATTAACGCTAAATAAATAAATATATAGACAAAAGCCACCGGACACCCTTTCAAAAGCAAATGAACTGTTGCGCTGCGTTGTTAAGATGAGCGCGGTACAGCTGCAAATGGTATAAAAACAAAACTGCAGCTGACCGCGATCATATCACACTGTGAGGATGAGTGCAAATGTCCCGGCGGGAGAGAACTGACTTTGAGAAAGGAACGATTGTTGGGTGTTATATTAGTGGGTTGTCCATAAGAGAAACCGAGAGACATTTAAACATACCCAAGTCAACTGTTTTGGGTGTACTAATAAGTGGAAGGCACATGGCGTGCCTGAAGAAGCAAAACATACCGGCAGACCAAACAATTCAGTGAGAGCGGACGTCGAAGCCTCAGGAGAGTCGTTGCAGCTAATCGGAGTACTGCACAAGACCTCAGTGTACAGGTGAGAAATAATGCTGGAACCTCGATATGTACGCGTACCATTCGCAGAGAACTTCATTCCATGGGTTACCATGGTCGTGCGGCTGGTCATAAGCCTTTCATCTCCACTCGGAATGCTACTCGTCGTTTAGCATGGTGTAAAGGACATTTATCGCGGCCCGTAGATAATTGGAAACCGGTCCTATGGATTGATGAATCCAGATACACGATCCGTCGAGGAGTCATTACATCATGACCGCTTACCTAATAAGATGTGGGAACCCCTTTAGCCCGCAAAACAGCTGCCACTCGGCGAGGCATTGATTCTATGAGGTGTCCCGGGGTATTTGGTATCGTAATATCAACAGCAGGTTCTCCAGTTCCCGTACATTTCGGGGTGGTGGTGATTAAGCACAAACCCATTTTTACAAGTCGAACCACAAATGTTCGATTTGGTTCATGTCAAGTGAATTTGGAGGCCAGGGCTTTAACAGAAAGTCACCAGCATGTTCCTCGAACCACTCCTTGATTATTCTAGCAGAGTGGCATGGCGCATTATCCTGTTGGTAATGGCCATCAACAGCAGGGGACACCGTCGTCATGAATGGGCGAACTTTGTCCGCAACGATGTTCAGATACCTGACAGCTGTCAGGGATTTTGTTATTGGGATAATGGGTTTTAAAGTGTCCCAGCCGCCCCGGTAGCGCAGTGGTCTAAGGCGATGGCCTCTGATCATTTGTCCGAAAGGGGTCCGGGTTCGAATCCCGGTGAGGCATGGATGTTGTGTTTGTCTTACGGCACTGGCTCTCTCCCTTCCCTGGAATCAGTGACCCTAAATTAGGGACGGGCGACTGCTTATAGCCCATTGAGTTGCTCACGGTGGTCGTTAAACCTCGAATCCAAAAAAAGTGTCCCAAGAAAACATCGCCCGCAGAATAACACCGCCGCTGCCAGCCTGTTTCCGCCCAACAGTGCATATAGGTGCCATAGCCTCCGTTGGTAATCGGCGTATCCGCGTTCGGCCTTCTTCGTGATACACCAGAAATCTTTATTCGTCAGACCAGGCCACATTCTTCCAATCATCCACGGTCCAATCTCGATGATCTTGGGTCAATTTCATGCGTTGTTGGCGATGACGTACAGTCACTATGGGGATCCGAATGGGTTTTCGGCTTTGCAGGCCCATGCGCAGAAGGCTGCGATGAACTGCGTGCTGTGTCACATTGCCCTGATCACGACTGTCGCAGCTGCGGGTCATTTGTCTCACTGTGGCCCTGCTGTCGCTGTGAACAATTCGCGATAGTCTCCGTTACCGTCTGGCATCAGTGAGCTGCGTAGGACACACAGCTGGACGACGGGTCATCCTTTCGCTATCTTTGCACCACTTTTGATACGTACTCACTACAGCGGCACGTGAACAACCAACAAGCCGCGCCGTTTCCGAGATCATAGTACTGAGGTGCCGTGCCATCACAATTTGTCCTTTATCAAACTGCGATAAAGCGTCAGCTTTTCGCATTCCGACTCCGAACATGCTACTAACCGAAAGCCGGTTTCGGGTTGTATATATGTATACTGCTTTGTGAACTTTACCTGCGCCATTGTTCGGTCTCAGAGAACACTCTGCCTTTAAATAAACACAACTTTAGCTAAACAACGTCTTTTCCACAGTGAGCATTATAATTCAACCATCTCCACATACTGCTCAAACATTATATATTGGTCAGTTCTCATCTGACACATACACACGTCATACGTTCTGACTTCAGGGTGTTACCCAACCATACTCTTTCGAGAGATAAGATATCACCTTAAGTTTGAAAACGCGGAGCAGAACGAACTCAAATGTACATAGAGAAAGAAACTAAAAAGGAAAATTAAATTAGAGTATACGTCAAAGTTATGAGTAACTCAACCGCGAAAGTAATGCTTGAGCAATTAACCCTTCAACCGCTGTAACGAATTTACTAAGGATTAGCGAAATGTGTTGAAACAAGCTCTAACGAATATATTCGCTGTCTAAGAAGTGGACAGAACGCGACTTGAGCGAGTGAACCTGCCTATCAGAGAGCGTTACTTTTGTTTTTCAGAGTGGTCATTTAAAGAGATGATTGACGCTAATCTTTTTGTAATGATCTCTTGCAAAACGGGCCATAACAATATCGATAAACCTAAGAACAGAGAGAGAGAGATATGAGTCACTTGTTTCTAAAAAAAGTGGCGTGATGTACGTGTCAGGGGGACTAGTTCTTCCTCATCATGGCTTCGGACATGGGGCAGGGAATAAAGGACCAGAAGGGGCAGGTTTACGGCCGGCGCTACTCAGATGAAGTTCGGTTCAAGGGTTCTAGCCCTTCCCATGCTCAGGTGACGTCCGCGTCAGGGGGATTAGCCCTTCCCCGTCATATGTTTTGCAGTAGATTTCATAAGACTCCGCCACTATCAAAAATTTCTGTTTGGGAAGCGCAGAATATTTTGTGAACCATTTGGTTCAGATACATCTGTGACGCACTACTGTGATGACGCAGGTATCAAAACGGCAAGTTACAGCAATATGCTTTGTCGGAGTAGTTCGGTTGGGAGCACGTCTGGAGCAGGTTGACTAGGTTTCGAAACCACCACCGGCGAAAAAAGCACGTTCGCTATGTTAGCACTCGAACTTGAAAATGAATCTCCTTACAGGGAGGTTTGAAAAAATAAATCTGTGATGGTAATTCCACACATCTGAAATTAAAAAAAATTCCCTCTTCTACGGTAAACTCCTTCAAGTATGTGTGCCGGCAGACCCCAAACCTGCAATATGTTGCCTCCGGATTTCTCAACGTGGTGGGATATATGTGAGGTTCTACTGAAGTGACGCAGGATTCAAAACGGCAAGTTGCAGCAATAAAGTTTACCGGCGAAATTCAGTCGGCCGAATGTCCTACTCCGTAGGAGGAAGAAGTGGCGTCAAACTCCACCACTGGCAAGAATGTCTCCTTCGCTATACATCGTCCACTTAAAGGGTTAATGAGTTAAAGAGATTCAATAAGACCAAGTCATATTGACTGTTTTTTTTTTTTTTTTTTTTTTTTTGGAGGTTTAGCGACCCCCGTGAGCAACTCAATGGGCTTATAAGCAGTCGCCCGTCCCGAATTTAGGGCTTCTGGTTACAGGAAAGAGAGAGAGAGAGAGAGAGAGAGAGAGAGAGAGAGAGGGCGCCAGCGCCGTAAGACAAACACAACATCCATGACTCACTGAATTCGAACCCGGACCAATCGCTTAGACCATTGCACCATCGGAGGCGGCTTACATTGACTGTGATGAACAAAGATCATATTAGTCTTATGTAAAATAAAATAAAATCTTTAATTGTTTAACCACGCCTGTTCCAAGAAGTATATTAATCACCACAAAAAGGAGTTTTGCTTTTTCTTTACGAAGGTATTCCCGCCGCACTGATAGCGCAGTGGTTTAAGCGCGGATTTCTGACCGTTCTTTCGAGATGGATCTGGGTTCAAATCCCGGACGACAGGAATGGATGTTGTGTTCCTCTCACAGCACTGTCTCTCCCTCTCTTCCTCGGAACTAGTGGACCTAAATTAAGGACGGGAATAACTCACCGATTTGTTCTCGGTGGTTGCAAAAACCCCAAACAAAAAAAGGCATTTTTTCGTAGCCAGTTTATCTGAAAACAAAATTTTGATACGATAGAACTAATACAATTTAGGTAATGCATTTCATCACCTACATCTTAAATTTAAAGAATATGGTATAAAGATAAAAGAAAAACTTCTTTCACGTAGTTTATGGTCATGTATTCAAAAGATATCGTGCTGGAGAATTAAACAGTTTTTTCTGCTGGCATGTAAGCATGCGGTAAATATTTTTGATCCCAAAATGTGGAAAGACGCATGGTGTTTCTCCTTGTTTCAAGTCCGGATAGTTACTCCAATATTTACAAAGTACTTTCGCTGGAAGAATGATGAAATTGCTGTGGGTTGTTGACATAGTGGGAGCCGGAGCGATTAAACATGAGATCAGAAGAATCCAATTTTCATGTGCCTCTTTTCCATCCTCACTTCTATGCTCAGCACTGAGCGATGACTGTGAGTTATTTTCTTAGCGATATCTTAGTGGTGGTGGTGGTGTATGTGTAGGAATTTCTCTCTTGTGATCCATAATGTTCGTCTTAATTTGACAAAAAAAAATGGAGAAAATGCAGTTTTATAAGATGTATGTAACAAACACAGTTTTCAAAACATGTGGAATCCTTATTAAAACTGAGTCCTTATCTCCCATATAGAGAGAAATCATTACACCTAGAATAAAATATCGGAAAAAATAAAAAAATCTGATGCAAAAATGAAGGAATATGAAGATAAAGAAAATGTAAATTCCAAAGTGGAATATATTAAGCTATGTAATGCAGTGGGAAAGAATATATTCCTGGATACATGACCAACCGTGAACTACAAGAAAAAGCAATTGAGAACATCCGAATTCTGAAGAAACCAATGGAGTATCTCAGCAATGGACGCGGAGACAGATTATGGCACACAGAAAAGAAAATGGTACTCTCACAAGAAATAGAAATTAAATTTTCAGAACAGGTAAAGCGTTCTATACTAAACAACACGGTCGTATCGGAATAATATGGCCACCCCGGAATCACGGTGTACCCGCCCAGGCGAGTCACAGAGTGCACAAGACAGGGTCGACCACACGGAGATATAAGCGGTCTGCCAGGAAAGATGAGCAATAAGTGCGTCCCATGAGCATAATGGGCAGCGACAGTAATTTGATGGACGTGCAAAAATGAAAGATCATCGGCTACCACGCCAACGGTCGAAGCATCTCAGAAGCAGCAGACTTCGTGGGCTGTTTGCAAAGTGCTGTAATAAGGGTGTACCAAGAATGGATCGCTGGCACACCGAGTACCTTCCAACGTCAGAACTGTGCAGCCGCAAAGCACATCGACCCCAGAAGAGAACGTCGCCTCCGTCGACTTTTAAAGGGCAATCGACGTGCAACAGTGCAGCAATTGACCACGCAAATGAGCGCTGGGGCATCCAGGTACGTATCCCCGATAACAGTAGAGTGAAACCTGTTACGCATTAGCCTCCGGAGACAACGATGCGTCAAGTCGCTCATGTTAACCGAGGTCCATCGGCAACGATGCCTGTAGTTCGCACGGAGCTACCGTCACTGGACAGTGGAAGAGGTGAAAAAGGTTGCCTTCTCCGACAAATCGAGGTTTCTATTCCACAGAAGGGACTGGCGCTTTCGGATACGGAACAAGACACACAAGTACCAACACCCGAACACGCTTGTCGGTAAAGTACAGGCCGGCGGTGACAGTCTGCATGTCTGGGGGATGTTTTCATGTTATGATCTGGGACCGCTGGTACCACTGGATGAGTCCCTGAACTCCAACTACTACTTGTCCTTCCTCGCTGACAACATGCGTTCCTTTGAGTTGGACGTTTACCCTGGTGGTGATGGTGTCTACCAACAGGAAAATGCGCCGTGCCACGTCGCTAAGGGGGTGCGTGTCTGGTTCCAGGAACATGACAGTGATGTCTCCGTTCCCCGTGGCCCTACCTCAATCTCATACAGAACTTGTGGGACTACACTGACGGAAAAAAAATCCCAACAACACGAAAAAATAGTTGTAGAGGAATGAAATGGCGGCCATTTTAAATGTGAAATGCTGGTACATTAATAACCGGTGTAAATGCCAGAATGTTGAATGCAAGCACGCAAACGTTCATGCATTGTGTCGTACAGGTGCTGGATGTCAGTTTGTGGGATGGAGTTCCATGCCTGTTGCACTTGGTCGGTCAATACAGGGAAGGTTAATGCTGGTTGGTGGTGACGCTGGAGTTGTCGTCCAATGATGTCCCATACGTGCACGATTGGAGACAGATCTGGTGATCTAGCAGGCCTCGGCAACATGTCGACACTCTGTAGAGCATGTTGGGTTACAACAGCGATATGCTGGCGAGCGTGATCCTGTTGGAAAACACCCTCTGGAATGCTGTTCATGAATGGCAGCACAACAGGTTGAATCACCAGACCGACGTACAACTGTTCCGTCAGGATGCGTGGGATAACCACGAGAGTGCTCCTGCTGTCATATGAAATTGCTCCCCAGACCATAACTCCAGGTGTAGGTCCAGTGTGACTCGGCCGCAGACAGGTTGGTTGCAGGCGCTCACCTGGCCTCCTTCTAACCAACACGCGGCCATCACTGGCACCCAGGCAGAACCGCCTTTCATCAGAAAACACAACAGATCTCCACTCCGTCCTCCAATGAGCTCTAGCTTGACACCACTGACGTCGCAAACGGCAGTGGTTTGGAGTAAGTGGAATGCACGCTACAGGGCGTCTGGCTCGGAGCTGTCCTTCAAGAAACCAATTTGTAACAGTTCGTTGTGTTACTGTGGTGGTAACTGTAGCTCGAATTGCTGCCGCAGACGCGGTACGATGCGCCACGGCCATACGCCGTACACGGCGGTCTTCCCTCTCAATAGTGCCACGTGGACGGCCGGAACCCGGTCTTATTGAGGCAGTACCTTCCCTTGACCACCGCTGCCGACAATCATGCACAGTGGTTATATTCCTGCCAAGTCGTTCGGCAATATTGCGACAAGAAAATCCACCTTCTCGTAGCCCTATTACACGACCTCGTTCAAACTCCGTGAGCTGTTGATGATGGCTTCTTCGTCTTCTTAAAGGCATTCTTGACTAACATCAACACACTACGTCGAATCTCAACGATAACTAACGCTCACGAACGTTACAGCGCGTATTTACAGCAAACCTGCTTTGCATGTTCCGAGGGGCGCTACTAGCGCCACACGTAAGCGCCACACGTAAGCGCCGAGCGCGAAATTTGCATAGACGTCATCTTACAGATGTACTCTCACCGTCTACCAACTTTCGTTTATCTAACACAACCCCTTCTTGGTGTTGGAATTTTTTTTCCGTCAGTGTATTTGGATCGACAGGTTTGACGGGCAGACTCGCAATACGTCATTTCATAGTCCTCCGTGCTCTGCTGCAGTCCAAATGGGAACGTGTGCTTCGGGCAAATTTTCAGGGCATCACTGTGTCCATGCCACGCCGTCTTCTTTCTGTCATCCGGGCAGAGGGTCGTTATTCCCATTATTATGTAGGTGATCGTATTATTTTCATACGACTGTGTATACGAAAGGAATGATACGTTAATAACAGACCATGAAATGTACTGGCATAAAACTTACTCCTTTTCTTCCAGCAGAAGTGGTCCATGCTGTACAAAACATGAAACGGGACAGAAGATCAAATTAGTGTTGACATTGTACACTGCTGGACAATTGCTAAGGACGGATCATAAACGGCTATATAGCGCATAAAAAAGTAAGTGTGGTTGGATGCCAAGTGAAATAAAATAATGTCAGAATGCCAGGACATTACAAGAAAGACAATTTATTGTTCTCTGAAATCCAGAAGGCTTTGGAACGTGTTCAAAGAACAAACAGGCCATTTTGTGCAGAATACGTAAACGTGAAAAAAATGCAATTACCGTCCGCAGTCGTTCCGGCGTAAGATGTCAATACGGGATATGGCCACTATGGAGGGCGATGCAAGATTCCACACGTCGTGTCATGCTTTGCACAACACTATCAAGCAGCTGTTGGGGTAGTTTATCCCATTCCTCTGTCAATGCACGGATGAGGGTGTCCTTGTTTATTGGAGGGCATTGGCGACCAGCAAGACTCCTCCCCAAAGCATCCCACACATTTCAATGGGATTCACATCTGGAGATCGTGCTGGCCATAAGAAGCGTTGAATATCCTCGCTCTAAAGACATTCCTGGACAGCGACTGTTCGATGGCATGTTGCGTTGTCGTCCATGAAAATGAATTTATCACCGACAGCACCACGGAACATGCAAACATGAGGTAGCAGAACATCATTAATGTATCGTTGGTAAGTCATAGTCTCTGTTGGAAGCACATAGAGGGACGTACGGCCATTGATCATGATGCCAGCCCATACCATGACACTACATGTCGGATATCAAACCCTTTCCTGTATGTTTGCTCGACAATATGCAGTACCACTATCACGCCAGATCAGTTGTCGTCGACAATCAGAGGATAGACTGTATCTACTCTCATCTGAGAAGTGGACAGCAGACCAGTCGTTATCAGTCCAATTGCGATGTTAATGGCGCCATTGCAAACGGGCAGTACGGTGACGTCTGTACAATGGGATGCACACAATAGGACGGCGGGCGTATAGTCCTCCTTCATGCAAACGTCTGGCGACAGTTTTTCGGGAGATCCGCTTGCCAGTAGCAGCCATAAACTGATTTGCTACCTCACTAGCTGTGCTGCGCCGGTGTCTTTTTGTTGATAGCACTATGTACCGATCTTCTGCAGGTGTCGTACTGCGAACACGATCTCCACCGTGACGTTTGCTACACTCTCCATTTGTTTGAAATGATTTCCAAAGCCTTGAAACAACCCTGTGGCTGACGTCGAACTCCCTGGCAACATCTGTTATTTTTAGCCCTTCTTCAATCTTGCCAATAATACGGCCACGCGTAAATACATCTAGGTGATGTCAGGAAGATATACTGAACATTGTAAGTTCGTCAGTTGATTCTTTCCCTTTCAATTTTGCGTTTGAACAACAACGGTCAATATGTGTCAAATCCTTTATATATTTCGTATCAGTGCTATGACGTCACAAACAAGTTCAGCAACCCAAAATTTTCATACGCACAACACGTCTTACTGTATCCCGCACTTATGCTAATTTCCACATTTTCCTGCCTTCCATTTTATGGTTGCTATCGTTGCTATTGTCATCCGTCCTTAGCAATTGTCCGGCAGTGTACATGAAGCCAGTGAGAAAATTGAAAGTAAGAGCGCCGCAGTTTTTACTAGATATACACTATATTGACAAAAGTCACCGGTCACCTAAAAGACAAACACAACATAGCATTTATTGGCATACATTATTACGTGTCGGTCCACCTTTGGCCTTAATGCGTGCACTGACCTTTCGAGACATGCTTTCGACAAGGTTTTGGGACACAGCGATAGGTATGCGCTTCCATTCAGTACATAATGTTGCCGCTAACTGTTCCTTAGTAGTAGGCCTTGGTTCCTAACTTCTTATGCGGCGCTCTAATTCATCTCACAGGTGCTCTATGGGATTAAGATCAGGGCTATGTGCTGGCCAGTCCACACACGATACGGAATTATCGTCAAACCACGCCGTAACAGTTCTTGATTTATGGCTTGTGACGCGGGATCTGACAACCAGTACATCTGGTCCTAAGTTCGAATTGCGTTTGGCCTTAAACGGTGTGATTACATTGTGTAACACACAAATTGTTTATGTTGACTTTTAAATGTTCCTTATACTCGTATAATTCAAAGGCGCCGATTCCCCAACGGTGGTCTTTGTTTTTTGTATCGTCAAAACTTTTTAGTTATTTTAATAGTTTTTGTGTTTTTATTAATACACTGTCATTCGCATTTCTTGCAGGGTAAACTGGCAACTACACGAGGTTGTCAGCTGTGCCCGGACTCTGTCATGTTTATGGGTACTATATGGGTCCTAAGCAAGTCAAACATAAAATTAGAAAAAGGATTACGTTTTGCATTGCATATCAAGCTTACTTCGGAATGCTTATATGAGACTAAGACAAGGTTTGAGTACCGCATGTTTGCTGTGGTAGTTGCAGGTCAATTTTGGAAGGTTGGCTTCGTGATACTAGGAAAGCAATGCCATTTAGCATTCCTCGACTTTGAAGGGAACCAAAGAGTCATCTTGGTGACTGTTTCTTTTTTATAGGGGATATTTCCAAGTACAAGAAACCTAGAGACCGGAATGCAATTGCATATTGAACAGTCCCACACTACGATGAGCTTCCCATTCCACAACTAACAGAATGTGTGGAGACAATAAATAGAGGAAGGTGCCCAGTCTGGTGCTGATGGTGAGGACAACAAAGATGTGGACTTGCAAGCTACATCTTGCAGTGCTCTAACATCGACAGGAAGTAGATGTTTTAATTAGAGAATTTTTTTTATTATTGGAGGTTTAACGACCACCGTGAACATCTCAATGGGCTATAAGCAGTCGCCCGTCCCTAATTTAGGGTCACTGGTGCCAGGGAAGGGAGAGAGCCAGTGCCGTAAGACAAACACAACATCCATGCCTCACCGGGATTCGAACCCGGACCCTTTTCGGACGAATGATCAGAGTCCATCGCTTAGACCACTGCACCACCGGGGCGGCAATTAGAGACTCGGAGCTAACAAAACGAAATGCAGAACTTTTGACTTCTCCTTTTAAAAAGTGGAAGTTATTGGATCCCAGCTATAAATCGACCATGTACATAAAAAGACTTTAAACATATGCACAATATTATGTTGTGACTGATGCTCTTTGCCACTGCTTCGATATAAAAGGGCTCTGTGAAAACATTGGCATTACTCACATAAATCAAGAATAGACTTTACAGACTGTTTGGTTATAAGTATGAAGGCAGTGCTATTGCACAATTAAAATATATAAACAAATTCCAGTAGCACACTCCATGCACATAAAAGAATACACCAATGTGTAACTTCTAGGAAAAATCAAATATCATGAGTGCAATTGGGATGTCCAAGATGACTTTAAGATGATTGAGTTCCTTTTGGGACTGAATCTTGGCTTTACAAAGTATCATTGTTTCCCTTGCTTGTGGGACAGCTGAGCAAACAGCAAACACTACAAAAGAAAAGAATGGCCCTCCGAAATTTGAGTTGCAATCTTGCACATAGTATATCATTCACAGCGCTCTCGTTCCATTACAGAAAATCTTATCACCCTCGCCGCATATCAAATTATACTCCTATCCCTGTAATAAAGTCCCGTAAAATTTTTTGTTCTGACTAATCAATCCAGTGCTAGCACTTAATACACATCAGAGACGACCAGAAAAACTTGGATAAACATCACCAAATTCTGGAGCTGTTGTTCTAGATGCATTTCCCAAAATGGCAGACGTAAATTTGGTATTTAGCCTATCTCTGCTCCTAAAACCCGTAGAGAAGAGAATTTAGAGACAAAATATGTGTTACTCTACAAACAGAAATCAGGTTCTCGGGTTGTATATATGCTGCTCTCTGAACTTCACCTGCGCCACCGTTTGGTCCCCAGGAGTGCTAATTTCTCTAGGCGGTGGGTTGGTATAATATAATGGGTCATCGGTGTATGGAATTAACATCAGCTCACTGTCGTCAAAGATACGCTGAAGAGCTATTGAATTAGAGATACCTGTCTAGCAACGTGTAGCACCACCTTTCGTCCTGATGACTGCGGCGCTTCGTCTCGGCATGGATTCGACAAGACACCGGAAGCGTAGGGAAGCCATACGGATCCACGCCCCTGAACAAGCTCCCACAGTTCACGAAGATTTGATGGAGGGGGGTCAGAGCCTCGAACATCTCTCTCGATGGCATCCCAGATGTGCTGGATGGGACTGTGGTCAGGTGACCTAGCTGGCCAAGGAAGCGAGGTCACGTCAGTGGAGTGTTCATTCAACCATTCGGATACCATTCGGGAGCAATGGCACGGTGCATTGTCTTGTTGCAGAATGAGGTCCCCAGTGGTATGTTGAAGACGCACAAACGGGAGCAAATGGTCGTCCATAATATCCCGGTAACGTTGACCTGTGAGGGACGATGTCACACGTACCAGGTGTCCCATTTCAGTTCACTTAATCAGTCCCCAGACGAAAATGCCACCTCCACCAGCTTGAAGAGTACACTGCTGGCAAGAAGGATCCATCGTTTCATGTGGTTTGCGCCGCACTCGTATCCTGCCATCCGCATGTACCAACGTGAATCTCGACTCATCAACATTTTTCCACATGTCTAGGGTCCAGTGGCGGTGTTCCCGCACCCATGCTAATCTTTGCACCCTGTGATGTGCGGTCAGCAGCGGTACCCTCGTGGGACGATGGCTTCTGTAACCCCATAGCGAGGAGATGGTTCTGGATGATGTGGCTGCTTACACGTTTTTGTGCACCAGCGTTAAATTACCAAGTGATTTCTTGCACTGTGGCCAGTCTATCTGCTGTTACAATGCGAGCTAGCCGACGATGACTCCGCTCATCCACACGCTGTTGTACACGGCAGCTGGCCCTTGCAGGGATGGTTTTACCGGATTCGATGTACTCACGGTGACCCGTGACACAGTGGATCGTGAAAATCCCAGTGCCTGCACGACTTCCGAGATGAAGTGACCCAGTCTTCGGGCCCCGATAGTTTGCCCAAGATCAAATGCACTTAGGGTTACCCATACTGCGTCCGACTCTTACTCATGCCCGTCGCATCACTCCTTATATTGTTGGATCGCTGCATACGTCATGTCGTTTCCGTTTACAGGGCCGCCCACAGGGCAACATTTGCATAACGACAGCTGTCTTAAATTCAATTGTTCTTCAGTGTATATACCGAAGTCCGGCATTACATGAAATAGAATACAAATTGGCACCGTGTATTTTTCACAGACGAATCCGATTCGGTCATTATCCTGGTACTCGATGAGGACAAGTGTGGAGGTGATCCGACACATTAATGCAAATACACAATGTGCAATCCGTCCACCCTTACCAGCGGCAGTCAGTTTTGGTCTGGGCAGGAGTGTGTTTTGATAGCCGTACTCCCTTATGTGTTTGTCAAAGCAACAAGAATGCCTCAGTGTACCGAAATGATATCATTGTGCCCATTGTGACAATGTTCCACGCTGCTATTCCGTTTTCTCGATGGCAATGCAACGAGTCATGGTGCCTAGAACGTGCTTCAGGAGCTGAAAAATCATGAAATTGAATCGTCACAACTGCCTCCGGGATCTGCTGGCCTTAATGCTGTTGATGATATTTAGTACGCTATACAGCGACGTCTGGATAACCACGTTCCATACTTCAGTACACTGTCAGACTTCGGTAACGTGTTGCCTGTAATATGTGATAAGCTGCACCAGATACTCATTAATAATGTTATTGCAAGTATGCCTCGTAGTTGTCAAGACGTCTTTTGACACAGAGGTGATGTTACAGGGTACTAAAATCCGGAGGTATGGACATTCTCCGAACTTACCATTTTGTCTATATTGCAGAGCTACTTTGTTGTGTGCAGATATTGCACAATAAATTGATTTTTCTAAACGCTCTCTTTGTGGTTTGTGTTACGTAGCCTCACTGATGTTATTTCAAAGGGTGTTACTTGAGTCAGATACATATATCCTTCATTTCATACAATATCTTTTATGACTAGTGAAAATCTACAACTCGTAAAAAAGCAGCTTATTCTACACTATCTACCAACAAGTAATTGGACACCCCTGCAATCTATGATATCTGCGGTCCTGATACACGTCACGGCCGCCACCGTTAAATATCGTGTGGGAAACAACAACGCAACGAGTCGCATCCAAGATGCCACGCAGTTCGGAGCTCTCTGATTTCGAGAAAAGTGTAATCGTCGGGTATCATAAAAATGGCCGATCCATACGTGACATATCCAGCGAGTTAAAGTACCCAAAATCGACAGTGGCCTACGTGATTGGCAAGCGGAAGATGAGAGGTGACTGTCGGAATGTGCCCCGACCCGGCAGACCCGCAAAACTGGGAGTTAGATACCGACGGGTGCTGGCCAGAGAAATTCGGAAGAACCGCACTAAATCGATGGGCTACATCCGCGAGGAGTTTCAACAGGCATCCGGGAGTGTTCTTTCGATGAATACCATCCGTAAGGAAGCCCATCTGCTCGGTTATCATGAACGTGCTGCAGCCCATAAGCTTTTGATCACCAAGTCCAATAGCGCTGCTCGGCTAACGTGGTGCAAAGAACGTCGACAGTGGACCGTTGAACAGTGGAAACAGGTTCTCTGGAGCGACGAATCAAGGTTCACCCTCTGCCGTTTGGATGGTAGAGTCTAGGTTTGGCGTCTACCTGGAAAACGCCTCCTGCCGGAATGTGTTGTGCCAACTGTGAAGTTCGGCGGCAGTGGAAATATGCTATGGGGGTGTTTCTCCTGGTATGGCATGGCACCCTTAGTCGCAGTTCCTGGTACACTCAACGACAAAAGCTACTGCACCATTTTGGATGACCATGCGCTTCCTACATTGTGGCAGTTTTCCGGGTTGGACCCACGTTACTTTCCGGACGACAATGCCACCTGTCATGTTGCGAGGTCCACCATGGCTTGGTATGGTGACAATGGGGTTAATCGGATGACTGGCCTGCGCAGAGCCCGGACCTTAACCCTATCGAGCACCTATGGGACGCGTTGGAGCGTCGACTTAAGGGGTGCCCCCACCGTCCGAAATCGGTGAAGGAACTGACCTGTCTTCTCCAAGCCGAGTGGAAGGAAATACCCCTAGCCGTCGTACAACGCCTAGTTGAGAGTATGCCCCGGAGGGTCGCAGCTGTAATCGCCGCTCGTGGAGGCTCCACCAACTATTGAATGTAAATAAACTTCGTTTTCCTTTGCTATCACAGGTGTCCAATTACTTGTTGGTAGATAGTGTATATGTATTTAGATTAAATTAATAGTCAGGTATTGTAATAAAGACAAACTTCTTGCTCAAATGATATCAATAATAAGTCACTTCTGTCTCAGCACGATGCACTAAAAACTTCCACTTAATACACATGCTGTGGTTAAAATGATATATATTTACACTAAAAAGATGTACAGATAAAAGCCAAAGAACTTAAAATGGTGAGGCCTTTCGAGCTTGCTCCAACCTCATTTTCAAGCCGAAAGTGCCATCGATGTACGGAGAGCAGAGATATACACTATCTACCAACAACTAATTGGACACCCCTGCAATTGATGATATCTGCGGTCCTGATACACGTCACGGCCGCCGCCGTTAAATATCGTGTGGGAAACAACAACGCAACCAGTCGCATGCAAGATGCCACGCAGTTCGGAGCTCTCTGATTTCGAGAAAGGTGTAATCGTCGGGTATCACAGAAATGACCGATCCATACGTGACATATCCAGCAAAACGAAGTACCCAAAATCGACAGTGGCCTACGTGATTGGCAAGTGGAAGACGAGAGGTGACTGTCGGAATGTGCCTCGGCCCGGCAGACCCACAAAACTGGGAGTTAGAGACCGACGGGTGCTGGCCATAGAAGATCGGAAGAACCGAACCAAATCGATGGGCCACATCCGCGAGGAGTTTCAACAGGCAACCGAGAGTGTTCTTTCGATGAATACCATCCGTACGGAAGCCTATCTGCTCGGTTAACATGGACGTGCTGCCGCCCACAAGCCTTTGATCACCAAGTCCAATAGCGCTGCTCGGCTAACATGGTGCAAAGAACGTCGACAGTGGAAACAGGTTCTGTGGTGCGATGAATCAAGATTCACCCTCTACCGTTCAGATGGCAGGATCTGGGTTTGGCGTCTTCCTGGAGAACGCCTCCTGCCGGAATGTATTGTGCCAACTGTGAAGCTCTGCGGCGGTGGAATTATGCTATCGGGGTGTTTCTCCTGGTATGGCACGGGACCCTTGGTCTCAGTTCCTGGTAGACTCAACGCCGAGACCTAATGCACAATTTTGGATGACCATGCGCTTCCTACGTTGTGGCAGTTTTACGGGGTGTACCCATGTTACTTTCAGGATGACAATGCCACCTGTAATGTTGCGAGGTCCACCATGGCTTGGTATGGTGACAATGGGGTTAATCGAATGGACTGGCCTGTGCAGAGCCCGGACCTTAACCCTATCGAGCACCTCTGGGACGAGTTGGAGCGTCGACTTAAGGGGTGTCCCCACCGTCCGAAATCGGTGAAGGAACTGACCTGTCTTCTCCAAGCCGAGTGGAAGAAAATACCGCCAGCCGTCGTACAACGCCTGGTTGAGAGTATGCCCGGGAGGGTCGCAGCTGTAATCGCCGCTCGTGGAGGCTCCACCAACTATTGAAGGTGAATAAACTTCGTTTTCCTTTGCTATCACAGGTGTCCAATTACTTGTTGGTAGATAGTGCATATGCAAGCAGACGCGACCATCATGCACTGGTTGTTGAACTCCCCCCCCACACACACACACCCATTCACCCCCTCCCTTTTTCCTAACTCACAAATAACACAAAGAAGTATACCCCTAATAACCAAATGAATAACACGCAAAAAAAAAAAAGACTTATATACCATTTCACACAGAAAGATAAAAACACTAATATAAAAACATACATAGGTTAAAGTCTTAGTTAAAAATTCGGGGGTTTTAACTTCTTAAGACAGAGTCGCCATGGTTGTGGTTAGTTGCTAGGCAGATCATCGTTGCAACATACAGTTGTGGCCCAAATTGTGGAAACCTTTTGGAAAAAGTGTATTTTTGAGGTTTAAGGGATTATAACACCACTTTGTTTAGGAGTAATACCATAGAAATATATATCAATGAAACTATAATTTCATCAAGAATGTAATGCAATAAAGTTTGTTCAATTATCTGTATTCTATGAAACGTTATAGCCAAATAACGAGAAAAAGGAAGCACAACTTGTTTAGGTTGATATGAAGTAGCTTTCCTTCATTTGAATGTAGTCAATGAGCATATGTGTTTAGAGAGCCAATGAGGTGTCATCCTGTTTTGGAAATGAGCCAATCAGCTATTGATGTCATGTATTGGAGCTGAGAGGAGGGCATTTGTCAGTGTGTTATGCGATTGCTATCAAGTTGGTTGGGTTTTTTTTTTGTGTTCTTTCGTTTAGTGTGCTTATAATACGTAATAAAATTAAAGAAATGGCGCAAAGAGTTGACTGGTCACTCAGGAAACGATGTAAAATAATACTATTAAGTGAGCAAGACTTCAGTTATGAAAAAATTGGAAGAAAAATTGGTGGAAACTTAACCAGAGGTGGCATTTCTAAATTTTTGAAGAGGTATAAGGAGAATCAGTGACTACAAAACCAGACTGGTAAAGGCAGGAAAAGGTGCACAACAGCAAGTGATGATAGAAGAATTAAGTGGATGTGCCTAGGTGACAGAAGAAAATCATCTGGGTGTATACAAGATGAAATGGCGCAACGCAATGCAAAGTTGAGTGCAAGGACTGCAGGAATTTGGTCGAAAAGCTAGAATTATATGAAAAAAAAAACATTTTTATCTCTCAAACATGGGTTGAAAAGATTACACAGGGCTAAAACCCATGTTAACTGTACAGCGGAACAATGGGCAGTGTTATTTTCAGTGATGAGACTAAAATCTCCCTATTTGGTAGTGATGGCATAAAATACGTAAAGAGAAGAATCGGAGAAGATTTGCATCCTAATTGCATTACATGTTCCGTGAAACACCCAGTTAGTGTTATGATCTGGGGTTGCATGACATCAAAAGGTGTTGGCAGAATTTGCGTGATTAATGGGAATATAAATAATTAATACAGACTTGTGACGTGGACCAGGATCATCAAGCAAAGGTCTTCGCTCTTTCCACGTTTATAAGTGAGTCACGGAAAAATTCTCATTGGCCGCCACCGAGAATCAAACCCGACCCTGGGTTTGATTCCCGGTGGTGGCCAATGAGAATTTTTCAGTGACTCACTTGTAAACGTGGAAAAAGCGAAGACCTTTGCTTGGGAATATACATACCCAAAAATACATTAATGAAATACTTGAGCCCAAACTGAAGCCTTCCGCACCTGATCTTTTCCAAGATAATGAAGCATTTATATTTCAACAGGATTCAGCTCCATGTCATGTTGCTGCTATGTGCTAAAAGTGGTTTCAAGATAATCATATTCCACTGCTGGAATGGCCTAGGAATAACCCAGACTTTAACCCCATCGAAAATCTATGGAGCCGACTAAAGAACCTTTTTAGTCAGAAACAACCCAGCAATAAAACCCAATTAATAAAAGCAATAATTCAATCTTGGTTTCACATTATAACAGTTGCAGAACTAAAAACCTTGGTTCACTCCATGGGAAGGCCTTGTAAGGATGTAATTAACGCTAAAGGTTACCCAACTAAGTATTAACTGACATGGTGATAATTTTTGTATATATAATTTTTTCTGTGTGCTTCACTTTTCTTCTTTATAACTGCTGTTCTAATACAAAATCCTTCATAAAAGTTATTGCATATTAACCTTTCTGTTCTAATACAAAATCCGTTATAAAAGTTAGGTGTTATTAGCCATCAAACCTCAAAAATACACTATTTTCAAACGGTTTCCACAATTTTGGCCACTACTGTATATCAGTAAACAAGGTGATGAACAATGAATGACTCGGTAAATAAGATATCACGTCTGTTAACAGTGAAGGCGAGATGTTTTACATTATCCCAACATGGGGTATATTGACCTTGAGTCACAGTACGTGCCAGGGCGGTTGACGTGGACCCCGTTCTTACGCCGTACTGATGTTCTGATTGTCTCACACGTAACGTCCGTAGTGTAGAACCTATATAAATAAGTTCTAGGTCACATAGGTCAGGTTGTAAAGGTATACAATATACACCATGTTTGTTGCTATTACAAACTTGATCGCGGTCCTGCTTTATAAGTGAAAAAATGTTAGAAGTTCTTACACCGAAGCTCAGATGATATTTCTTACATAAACGGTTCATCACATTGATAATAGGTGAGATGTAGTCAACGGAATCCACAAAACGTCTGGTCCCTCTTTCCTGTTGTAAGTTAGTGAAAGACAGTCGCTGTGATTCCTGAATCAAATTGTGAATGTATTCACGAGGGTAGCCGAAGTGGAGTGCAATATCCATAATTTTATCAAGTTCGGCAGGTTGTAAACGTAAAGAAGCAGAATGTGTAAAAGCTCAACGAATAAATGACCGTAATGCAGCGAATTTTGTACCTTTTTGGATGAGCAGAATAATAGGGAATAAGAGTCTGGGTATGAGATGGTTTACGGTAGACAGAGTTCTTAATGCTATTCTCAACCGGGTCCCGTTGGAGGAAAACCACGGGACCCGGTTGAGATGGAAGTGCTGAGATAGAAGTGACTTATTGTTATAATACAATACAATCATTTATTGCACACATTTAAATCTTACAGTTATATGAAATTGCAATACACCAGGAGGAATCTGAACATATTCGTTGTAAGGCGATTCCCCCTATCAGATGTAAGAAAAAGAATAAAACATGGCATATATGAAAGCAAGTAAGATGGTTATAACAGAAGCACCACTGTTAGCAGCATGCTTGGAACTACAATTTAATGATAGGGTTGAGATTCGTTATGGAGATCAATTTAGGGTTGAGATTCGTTATGGAGATCCATTTTGTGAAAGCTTCCCTGAACATTTGCTATCAGAGCTTAAAGAACTCTATGCTTTAAATTTTGATACAGCTTGATTAAAAAACTAACTGAAGGTATTTTATTCCCTTGATGAATACAAAACAAATCAGTAAGAGACATTACTTGTTACATAAAGTTGAATAATTGGACATAGTGTTTATTGAGGTGTATTAATTAGCAGAACTAATATTAAACTTTCCATCAACAACTGCAACTGCCGAAAGAAGTTTTTCCGTATTAAAAGAATCAAGATATATCTTAGAGCCACACAAGGATATGTACATTCGAGCAACTTGGCTAGTTTGTTAACAGAGAAAAACATTACTTTTAAATATGAAAAAGTAAACAAAGATCTTCGCTCTTTCCACGTTTATAAGTGAGTCACGGAAAAATTCTCATTGGCCGCCACCGGAGTCGAACCCAGGGTCTTCCAGTTACGCGCCGGATATGCTTCCGCTACACCACAGCGGCCTCGAATTCTCTAGATTCACATGAACGATGTCGAACACGCACTTACTCGGTTCTTTGCGTTCAAGCAGCCACAATTCTACCGGGACGATTTTTAACAGCTGCCGAGAGAATGGAAGCAGGTCGTGGCAAACGATGGCGACTACATTTTGGACTGATTTGTACTTGTTTACTCGGTAATTAGCACTTGCAGACATTACTTTCGTTCCAACCCAATGTATGATTCTAATTATTTCTTCAGTTGCTGCTTACCATCTTTGGTGAATCCCCAGCATTGTGCGGGGCTCCAAGAAGCAATCTGCCAACTTGGCTTGGCAGTTAGTATGTGTTAGTCTGGAGGAATTCGCGGCCGCTGTGGTGTAGCTGAAGCATATCCGGCGCGTAACTGGAAGACCCTGGGTTCGATTCCCGGTAGCGGCCGCTGAGAATTCTTCTGAGACTCACTTATCAACGTGGAAAGAGCTATTATTTCTGTTTGGTGTTAATGATCCACGTCGATTGTTGGAATTAATTATCGTTCTGGTTGGTGAACCGATGTCTGTCAACGAAATGCTGCAACGACAGGAAAATGTGGTAGTCGCTTTGGGCAATGTCCGGGTAATAGGCTAGGTGCGGCAGCAGCTCTCAGCCCAGGTCTCTGACCTTTTGACAGATCACCTGGCTGTGTGAGGTCTCAATCCATCCTGCTGTAGGAGGACACCCTTGCGGTTCAGCAGTGCTTGTCGCTGCGTGCAGTGAGCGATGCGTGCAGATTGTCGAGGTGACCACAGTACACATCGGCGGTGGTAGTGGTGTTGTCCGGCAGCAGCTCAATTGAGAAAGATGACACCGAATTTTCGGATGCAATAAGCACGTCTTTTGAATCCGTTCTGACGCAAATTAAATTTTTCAAAGCTATTCAAAGCCAATGGAGCCGGTATGGAAAACAATAGTATCTGACGGGAGAAAGAAGTCTTTCAATCGGGTTTTTAATCCCTCAGATATTGCTGTAAACGGAATCGTGAGCTTGCGCCCTCTGGTTGCAGACTTGTGTGTTAAGAAAAACATGAATTTATATGAGAAACATTTCGCACCGGAAACGCTCTCCAACACAGAAAGAATTTTTCAAATCGGACTCTTAGAAACAGAGATATCGACAAAAATAAGATGTCATTTTACGTCCCCTGGTGGGAAAACCATGCGTTATTTTTAGGAAGAAAGTATTCTCAAAATGATTTTCTATATGAGAGGTGTAGGTCCAAGAAAAAAAAAATTAGTAGAGTTTTCAGGAGCCCAGATTTTGCTACAAATACATCAGAAGCAGAAATTAAAACTCATGCAACGTGGTGGCCAAACCATTCTTTACCAAACATTAGAAATTATGTGAAAAATATTTTCCATCACGTCGTGTATGCGATACAGGAAGAGCTTTTCAAATCGGAGTTTTAGAAGCAGAAATTACGCAGAAAACGCAATTTTCCTTTGTGCCCCCAGCGAAAGTCTAAAATTTACTTGAAAATTTTGAATTTTTAGTAAAAATATTTCGCATCGAAAACTCTATCCAATAGAGAAAGAATTTTTCAAATCGGATTCCTAGAAGTAGAGATATTGACAAAAATAAGATATACATCTACGCCGATAGCGTAGAAACCATGCATTACTTCAAGAAGAAAATGTTCCTAAAAGGTTTGTCGACATGAGTAGTATCGGTCAACAAATGACTTTTTTCAATCGAGATTTCAAAAGCTCATATTTTGCTGCAAGTACACCAGAAACGGAAATTAAGGCTTACGCCACCTGATGGCCAAACCATTTTTCACAAAAAAATTTGAAATTATGTGCAAACGATTATCCATCAGGAGCTGTATCCGGTGCAGAAAGAATTTTTCAAATCGGAGATTTAGAAGCAGAGATATAGGGGAAAACGCATTTTACCTCTACGCCTCCTAGCGGAAAGTCTATGAATTACTTGAAAATTTTGAAATTGTATGAAAACATGTTACACTGAAAACACTATCCAACAAAGAAGAAATTTTTCAAATCGGACTTCTAGACGTTGAGATATTGACGAAAATAAGATATACGTCTACGCCCCCTGGCGGAGAAACTGTGGAATATTTTAAGAAGCAAATATTCCGAAAAGTTTATCGATGTGAGTGGCATCTGTCCACGAAATAATTTTTTCAATCGATATTTTAGAAGCTCAGATTTTATGGAAATATATCAGAAGCAAAAATTAACACTTACGCCCCCTGGTGGCCAAAAGTATTCTTTACCAAAAATTTAAAATTATATGCAAATGATTTTCCAGCAGGAGGTGTATCCGCTGAAGAAAAATGTTTTCAAATCGGAGTTTTAGAAGAAGAGTTATCGGGGAAAATGTAATTTACTTTACGCCCCCTAGCGGAAAATCTATGCGTAATTTGAAAAAATAACTATATCTAAAATACTCTTCGACATAAATGGAATCGAGAAATAAAAGATTTTTTTCAATCGGATGTTTAGAAGCACATATGTGGTTGTTTTTTTTAATTGGAGGTTTAACGACCACCGTGAGCAACTCAATGGGCTATAAGCAGTCGCCCGTCCCTAATTTAGGGTCACTGGTTCCAGGGAAGGGAGAGAGTCAGTGCCGTAAGACAAACACAACATCCATGCCTGACCGGGATTCGAACCCGGACACGCCGCCCCGGTGGCGCAGTGGTCTAAGCGATGGCCTCTGATCATTCGTCCGTAAGGTCCGGGTTCGAATCCCGGTGAGGCATGGATGTTGAGTTTGTCTTACGGCACTGGCTCTCTCCCTTCCCTGGAACCAGTGACCCTAAATTAGGGACGGGCGACTGCTTATAGCCCATTGAGTTGCTCACGACGGTGGTCGGTAAACCTCCAATCAAAAAAAAAAACCCGGACACCTTACGGACGAATGATCAGAGGCCAGCGCCTTAGACCACTGCGCCACCGGGGCGGCCATATGTGGATTAAAACGTTTTTTTTGAATTCGACATCAGCTGCATTTACGCCCTCTAGCGGCAAAATTGTACATTATAAAACAACAACGAAATAAAGGGTCATCTTTCGCACATTACAAGCTTCCCAAAGCAAAAAGAATTTTTTAAATCGGACTAATAGTTGCAGAAATATCGTGGGTACAGACAGACGGACGGACAAACCGATAACGCCGCCCCGGTGGCGCAGTGGTCTAAGAGATGGCCTCTGATCATTCGTCCGAAAAGGGTCCGGGTTCGAATCCCGGTGAGGCATGGATGTTGTGTTTGTCTTACGGCACTGGCTCTCTCCCTTCCCTGGAACCACTGACCCTAAATCAGGGACGGGCGACTGCTTATAGCCCATTGAGTTGCTCACGGTGGTCGTTAAACCTCCAATCAAAAAAAAAAAAAAAAACCGATAACATAGGCACGATCTTTTTTTTACAAAAGACGTGCTAAAAACACGATACCTCGCATATCCCACCAAACAGACAGCCTTACGTGGGTGTAAGACTGTTTTTGGGGTCGGCATGCGCTACAGTTTCGGGTCCAACCACTGGTTCTGAGCGCTGACATTTTCATACAGGTCCCATTTCTCTTCACCAGTCACAATGCGGTCCGAGAACGGTTCAACTTGATCAGGTGCAAGCAGGGAAATGCATGCAGTCATGCGATTTGCTGCTTTCTGCTCAACTGTGAGTTGATGGGATATCCGAGCTTCTCTCTTGGGCACCTTCCCAATTTCACGCAAGTGCGTCATAATGTTCGTGTCGGTAGTACCCAGCTGTTTGGCCAACTCCCGCGTGATCACACGTGGGTCGGTCTCCACTAAGATCTTCAGTATGTCTATATTCCACTGTTGCGGGTCTTCCGTCTTTGGGACGATCTGACAGGTCACAATTTCGCTCTCGAAACATTCGAACCAACGACAGCACTGACGATGTGATATGACATTGGGGTACACACTGGTAATGTTCCTTACAGCACTTGCGGGGTGCTACCGCGACGAAACTCATACAGCATGTAATGGAGGATGCGCTTCTTGTCCACTTCCATGTTGGCTGACGCTTACACTCGCCACCTTCTGACGGCTAACTGTCTCTGATTTAAGCCACCTACCTGCTGATGCCATTTTGGTGTGCTGACTCCAGGAACCTCGTAATCGCGCCTTACTTTATTTTCAACCCAATATATAAATATAGAAATCTCCACCATATAGCTACATCCCATTACTCCTTAATCCACATAAATGTACAGCAAGCTTTTCACCTCTCCACTACTCTAGCCATGTACCATTCGAAGTAGGCTCATTATATATTTCTGACTCGCTGTCAGCTTTTCCAAAATGCACAAGCTGTTTGCGGAAAAAATGTGACGTTCAGTAAGAAAAGGTTAGACCAAGAAGTAACGAAATTTACATAAGAATACAAGCTCAAAAGGAAATGTAAACAGAGTATACCGCACTGCTCTATCACTGAATTTCTTTGGGTTTGACTATTGCGTGCTACTTATTTAACAGAATTAGGTAGTTAATAAAGAGACGAAGTGGTTTCGTCAGTCTTTACCAAAATTATGAACACACTGCTCCAATTTTTTGAAACTGAATAAGTTGACTGAATCTTACTTTCCGTTTCGTCTTGTTCTGAGCTCTTTTAAGCGACTCCTAGCGTGATGCACAAAACATACATTTATATCAGATGGTGATGCAAGTTCTAACCGATTAAACTGCTCATTAAAGCATTAATTAGAGAAACTGTATTATTAATGTCGTGTCGGATACATTCAAGGCGAGTTTCTTGGAGTAAGCGCACTAAATGGGCGACTAAATCCCCCTTCTGGTTCAGTTACTTCATTATTTATCCCAGCTATCTCAGAGTGGGAAAGCATTTCTACTTTAACCGTATTTAGAAATTCTCATCAAATGAGCTCCATAATCGTTTTCGCAAATTACATTAGACATACTCATCTGATACTCTTTGTTATCTAAAGCAGAGATCGGAGAACGTTCCAAAGAAACTCGGCTGATGTGCCTACTCTAGGGTTTACTCTTAAATGTAAGATGCTATCTTAGTGGATTTGGATGAAGTCCATAACGTTGAAGAACGGAAAATATGCGCCCAAGGAGAGAAGAGAAAGGGGGTATACTTCGAAGGTTCAAGCATCTTTTTCATTTGAGAAAGAAGAATAAGATTTTTACACTAGTGTTTGTGAAAATTGCAACACCAAGAAGGAACCATGCGATTCAAATGAAATTTATACTACACATTACTGATATGACTTTACATAAGGGATTTAATTTTCAGAAAAATACAACAATTTTTACCTGCAAAAATCAGTATCTTGTGAAGCTTTCGCGAGCTGCAATAAGAACTTCTAGACTCGGGCATTGAAACGGAAAGGCGTTGGATGGAGTCCTGGGTAATTGCTTGCCAGGCGGTATGTGTGCGAGTCCACAGATCATTAGTACTGACCGCTAGAGGACTTTGATGGGCCAGTTTCCGAGTGACTACATCCCAGACATGTTGAATAGGCGACATGTCTGACGAACGTGCAGGCCAGGGAAGAAGCTGTATCTGCTGTGCTTGGAAGAGGGCTTGAATATTCCTGACAGCATGTGGTCGGGCATTGTCCTGCTCGAATATAGCGCCAGGAGTGCTTTGAAGGAAGGGTATGGCTTCTGCCTGTGCAACGTCCCTGATGTAGCGGTCGCGGGTGAGATTGCCCTCAAGTCGTAGCAGCAGAGATCGCGAATGGTACCCAATGGCACCCCCACAACATCACACTTGGCGTTCGGCCCGTATGACGTTCGACAATGCATGCTGGAGGAAGGCACTCACCACAATACCGTCTAATGCGTATGCAGCCAGCATGGTAGTCCAAGTTGAATCGGGACTCGTCGGAAAACACGACATGTTGCCAATCAGCACGCCATTGTCTTTATTGAAAACCCCATTCCAGCTTGAGGCGTCCATAGTTCAGGGTCAAAGGAATCCGCCGCAAAGGGATGCGTGCAACCAGTCCTCTATGCAGCAGACGAAGTCAAACTGTGGAGGTAGACAATGCCACACCTGTTGCAGTGATCGGGTATTACACCTTGCCTGTTGCTGGGAACATAAAAGCTGAACCTGTAGAGAGTGACCCCGTGTCGTGTGATTAGATGTATCCCGTTTTCAAATGTACCGGGCTGACGGGAGGGGGCGGGTGTTTCCTCGACAGCATGAGGCCATGTTTTGTGGTACCAGATCGGCTCTGTTCAAGGCTGTAGTGGATTTATGCTGATTTGGGGGTAAAATATTAAATGACAGACACAATTAATAATTAAAATAAAATTTTCGAAGAATATTTAAATGGAAAACACAATTAATAATTAGTTGACTTTCCTGCACGCGCAATCAGCCGAAATATGCGTTCTGGCATACTGTATATTACATAATGCATAGTTGTCCCGTCAATATTATACGAACAGTTCAGGATTTCGGGTTCCAAATCTTTAACGCTTGAAAATCGCCGGTGATTGGCATAAACACTTCGAACCAAAGTTCCCCAAAGATTTTCAATTGGGTTGAGAACCGGGCGGCGAGCTGGCCACAACAGTAATTTGACCTTGTTCGATCTCAGCCAGGCCATCGTAGAGGTTGCTCTGTGAATGTTCGCATTGTCCTGCTGGAAAACCCAATCAAGACCACCTATTTCAGCAGCAGCTGGAAGCAAACTGTCTCTTAAAAGTTCCTGGTATGTTACGGCATTTTGCCGTCCTGACAAAACCCAGGTATTCCCATTGCCCATTAAATCCAAAAAAAAAAGGCCCATACCATCACGGAACCTCCTCCTTATTGTCGGCTGAAAATTTGGCGTTTTTCCGTTCTCATGTCATGGCAGTAATATTTCGCACCGTCTGGGTCATCTAAATCAAATTTCTTTTCATTTACTCAATAATACTTGGAGTCATTTGTCCTTCCATGACATATGGTGTTTGGTCTAGTTTAATTGAGCTTGTGTGTGCTGTGCAGTTAAAGGCGGTTTCTTTAACAGTCTTGTATATTTCACGAGGGGTGTCTGCTGCAATACTCTGTGAACCGTACTTTTCGACATTTCCACGTTTCCATTTTGACTTATATTCCGTACAGGCAGATTATCATGCACAACGAGCTTCCGGATATATCGTTTAATTTGATGCGAAACTTTACAATGCCGTCCAGTTCGTTTCTGAGCTGGATATTTTTTGCTACCATTTAAAACGTTATAAATCGAAGATTTGAGTCGTTTTAATTTGTTCGAAATTGCACTTCTATTTATTCCTTGATCGTGCAGCTCCCGAACGTGAATTATCTCCTCCGCTGACAGCTCTTTCCCACGTGGCATTGTTAAAACTGAATCAGCCTCATCATGTTTACCGACTATTTTTGATATTCTGATGCCAGGCTAATTTACATAGCAATGCGTGTTAGTGTTCACGCGTTTCTGTGAAATTCCATATACACTGAAGAGCAATTGAATTAGAGACACCTGTCAAGTGACGTGTAGCACCACCTTTCGCCCTGATGACGGCGGCGATTTGTCTCGGCATGGACTCGACAAGACACCGGAAGCGTTGGGAAGCCATACGGATCCACGACCCCTGAACAAGCTCCCACAGTTCACAGAGATTTGATGGAGGGGTCAGAGCCTCGAACATCTCTCTCGATGGCATCCAAGATGTGCTCGATGGGATTGAGGTCAGGTGACCTAGCTGGCCAAGGAAGCTAGGTCACGTCGGTGGAGTGTTCATCCAACCATTCGGATACAATTCGGGAGCGATGGCACGGTGCATTGTCTTGTTGCAGGATGAGGTCCCCAGTCGGATGTTGAAGACGTACAAACGGGAGCAAATGGTCGTCCAGGATATCCCGGTAACGTCGACCTGTGAGGGACGATGTCACTCGTACCAGGGGTCCCATTTCAGTCCACGTAAACAGTCCCCAGAACAGAATGCTACCCTCACCAGCCTGAAGAGTACCCTGCTGGCAAGAAGGATCCATCGCTTCATGTGGTTTGCGCCGTACTCGTATCCTGCCTTCCGCATGTACCCACGTGAATCTCGACTCATCAGTCCAGGCAACATTTTCCCACATGTCTAGAGTCCAGTGGCGATGTTCCCGCGCCCATGCTATTATTTGCACCCAGTGATGTGCGGTCAGCAGCGGTACCCTCGTGGGACGATGGCTTCTGTACCCCATAGCGAAGAGATGGTTCTGGATGGTGTGGCTGCTTACACGTTTTTGTGCACCAGCGTTAAATTGCCGAGTGATTTCTTGCACTGTGGCCCGTCTATCGGCTGTTACAATGTGAGCTATCCGACGATGACCCCGCTCATCCACACGCTGTTGTCCACTGCAGTCGGCCCTTGGAGGGATGGTTTTACGGGATTCGACGTACTCACGGTGCACCCGTGACACAGTGGCTCGTGAAAATCCCAGTGCGTGCACGACTTCCGAGATGGAGTGACCCATTCGTCGGGCCCCGACAATTTGCCTACGATCAAATGCGCTTAGATTCTATGTCTTACCCATACTGCGTCCAACTCTTACTAATTCCCGTCGCATCACTCCTTATATTGTCGGATCTCTGCATACGTCATGTGGTTTCCCTTTGCAGGGCTGCCCACAACGCCACATTTGCATAACGCCAGCTGTCTCTAATTTAATTGCTCTTCAGTGTAATTGTGGGACAGTTTCAGTAGATGTTCAAAACGTTAATACATATCCGAGATTTTTATTTTCTCACACTATTAGTAACTAACGTTACGCAAACTTCTGTTCTTCACGGTATTAAGGACTTTAATTGCTGAGCGGAGCTCAGTTATAGGCATACTAAAATATTATCTTACAAATTAAAACTGAATAATAGATATTTCAAGAGTTCAGCATGTTCAAAGTTCCTATTTTGTTGGTATGCTGCCTTGGAAGATTATATTGTTGTTATCATTTCACCCAGCGATATTATGGCCCGGCCTTGAGTGCGCTTGCACTAGGTTTTATTTACATATGAATATGTTGGCCAGCATTGCTTGAGTGTTTAAATCTTCTCAAAACAGTTCTGAACGTAATGCCGACACAATCTTGAAGGTATACTGCATTGGACTTTAAATTATGAAGATTGCACATTAAATAATAAAAATATCTAACTCAAAGTTTGCAATGATGAGTATATTAGAATGATGAGTCATTAAATATGAAACCAAAAGTTCCAGCGGGTGATACTTGAGCTCGCACTGCAGCTTTCATTCCAGTCTGAGGCCTCAAACTCTGTACGCGTTTCACTCGGGAAATAGCCCGGCATCCTCAGCAGAAGAAATACAACTGAAATGACAGCGACATAATCTCATCTCAGTCAGTGAGCGTGTGCACATTAGGGTCACGTGGTACATGTCATCAGCTTTAGTCTGGCGGCATCTATCAGTTGTAATTTCATTCCCATAGGTCAAGTGTTGCTGGATATTTTCTCGTTTTCTCCTTTTTTCGCTTTATGACAGTGCTTTCAATTTTAACCAGGCTCTCCCAAGCAAAAGGCAAAATAGCGGGGCTATTATTGTTACAGTTTAGGTTGTACGTTTTTTCGATCATAATTGCGTCACCTAGTGGAAATGTCTTTCAAGTTTTTTGCTGAATTAATATTACTGCATCTTCCCCCATATTGGGGTAGCTTAGCTTTTGAGGCAAAAGTCAATTAGAGATGTCTTGTTTTCAGGCCTGACGAGGGGGAAGGGGAGGCGCTGCTGTAGCACCGGGGCCCAGAGCCCGTTTCTAAAGTAATTTTTTTCTCATTATTATTTTATATTGTCCGAATATTTTTCAAGCTATACCGTCACCAGGGTTGGGAAGTTACGCGTAAAAAAATATTTTCTATGTGGCGCGTAAAATACGCGTAAAAATGCGTAATTTATGTCATAAATGTAAAAAATGTAATAAATTCAAAACTTGCTTTAAATACCATAAAAAAACAAAAAACGAAGTGTTACAATGTTACTCGAGTTCCCAGGCTAACTGCAACACGTGCGTGGGTTACCTGCGGCAAATCAAACGAGCTCTCCATATCACGCTTTTCATTTCTTTTTTTCCTTTCCAACGACACGCCGACACCACACATTGTGTCTCTGTGTTGCTTTGCTACTCACTGACACAGACCATTGTGTACGATATACAACGTTATTGCTAGTCATCAAAGGCTGCAGCCAATTTTCATCATGTGAATTTTGTCACTTTGTGTTTCCCACCGGAAGCCGGCATCTTTTGTCTTTTTATTTTTATGCTCAACTCATTGTTTTCGCATTGCGGCAATTTTTATAAATTAATATAGTGTCTTTATGCGTTATTTTGACTTCGTTTATTTTCCTTTATTCAGATGACCGATGAAGTTGTCCTGTTCACAGCGTCAACTTAAAAGAGAAAACACAAAATTTTATGTTTACTTATGAGAACTCTTTGTGGATACTTTCCAACAGGCCGCATCTTTAGACGTATATTATACTCTAAAAATGAAAGGTGAAAAATGTGATGATTATGAAAGTACTAAGAAAAATAAGAATGTCTGTCGGTAGTTGGCGTTCAAGAGTTTTCTGAGAAAACTCTTTTCTCGAAAGGGAGGGTTCGATGGTTTGTTTACGGGAGGGAGAATATGAAAAATTATCCACTGCAAAAAAAAGATTGAAGAGTTGCAACTGGTCGGGTTGTCGGAAGTAGGGGAATGGTGGTTGAGGGATAGGTGAGGAAACTGAAATATGGATTATGTGGTTAGTAGAGGAGCCGGGGTGGGTGGGGTTGTGGGGGGCAGGAGATTTTATTGCACTAGGGCCCGAGTTCGCTCTCCACAGTCCTGCTTGTTTTCTCTCTTTAGCCAATTGACCTTGTGTTCTTGAAATCTAATTTTAAGGCTTCTTTTTTGTGCTGCGTATACAGTTTATCGAGAGATGGTCTCATTTTCTTGATTCTTGATGGGTATGCTATACACTCCTGCCTTTGCAAGGGTAGATGTATATTCTTTGTCATGAGATATGAGTGTTCTGATATCCTGGATTTAATCCTAAAGTTTATGCAATTTTTTAAGCAGACCTTTCTTAAGATGTTACATATTTCTGGAATACGTGGTAAACTTCCGTGATATGTCACTTGAGGTGTAAACTTAAGAGTTGTTATCTTTCTATTAGGATTTCTTTGCATGATTATATTATTAACAGTTTTGGGTCTGTACCCAAATTGTTTAGCCGTGTCTCGGATCCATTTTATTTATTTCTGAAAGGCTTCTGTATCTGAGGAGTGGGTGTATGCTCGTCTTGCATATGCTAATAATGTTCATCTTTTATAATTATTTGGGTGTGCAGAGTCTTCCGGTATTATATTTGCCACATATCAGGTTTTCCGATAGACTTGGTACGCATTAGGTGAGTCATGCTTTAATGATGACTATTTGTAAAAAAGTATATCTAGGAGTGGTAGTAGTTTGTTTTTCTTATCATGCGCTGATACTTTAATTTCCTCATACACTATATTGACAAAAGTAACCGGACACCGAGAAGAGAAGCACAACATAGCATTTATCGGCATACATTAGCATAGTGTCGGTCCACCTTTGGCCTTAATGCATGCACTGACCCTCCGAAACATGCTTTCGACAAGGTTTTGGAACACAGCGATAGGTATGCACCTCCATTCAGTACATAATTCTGCCGCTAACTGTTGTTCAGTACTAGGCCTTGGTTCCAAACTTCTTATGCGGCGCTCTAATTCATCTCATAGGAGCTCCATCGGATTAAGATCATGGCTCTGTGCTGATCAGTCTACACGCGATACGGAATTATAGTCAAACCACTCAGTAACAGTCCTTGCTTTATGCCTGGGTGCATTACCCTGCTGGTACCAACAAGTCTCGGTTCCATAGTATTGCCACAGACACGCAGTTTTTTTGCTCCGTGCGTTTCGTCTCGCTAGTGCTCTCTTCGGTGCTCCGAGTATTTATTTTTGTGTGTGTGATTTCCGTGAAAGTTTCCACGGTTCTGCTCGTATCCCTACAAAGTCGGTAAGTGATCATTTAGTTAAGATATCTTCGTATTTATTGTCTTGGCCGAGTCGGCCAAGACGTGAATTCTACTTCGCCATTACAAATGGCGACATCAGGCGAGAGTGACGTCCCAGCTCTTGCTTCTGATAAGGATTTTCCTCCTCTTCCACCATCCGCCAACGGTGGTCCTGCTCCAACTAGCCCCTCCTCTCCAAAGCGTAGTTCAGCTACCCTACCAGCTAATCCTACTTCTACGTCACTAAGTAGTGACCAGAAAACTTCCCAGCAGATGACAGAAGAGGCGATGGACGTTTCACCTCCGTCAGTAAACTCTACGTCATCACATTATCCGGTCGTTTCATATGCAGCCATCCTTTCGAATAAGTCTTCCCCACCTTCTGCGACGGCTTCTATAAAAGGCCCTTATCAGATGAAATGCGATGCAAACTCCAACTTCTTCGTCGATCTTCCAGAAAAATTCGCCAACTGGTCAACACTTCCTTAGTAAAGTAGACATCGGCGTCGCCTTCCCTGCTATTGCCAATACTAAGCTCACTGCTTACAGCGCAACACTTCGTTTACTCTTCCCGAAGTCAGCCATCACACACGTGGGCCGGAAAGATGGCAAAGCTACAGCATATTTCTCTGAACCCAAATATGCATTTTAAGTTATAAATGATGGACTTTCTATTGGTGATAGCCATATTAATGCTGACCCTATCTCCCACATGCCTACTGTTCTGAGTTTTTCCCCAGTCCCGCCAGATATTTCTGATGAACTTTTACTGTCCATTGCGCAAAACGTTGGACGTGTAGTTGGCACAATCACCACTTTCTCCTCTTTCCCAGCCCTGCCGGAAGATCGTTATCTTCTTTGCCTACGGCGAAATGTGAGGTTGTTTTTTCTGTCTGATGTAGCGAAACTACGAGTTCCACCCAAGTTCAGTATTAGATGTGATACACACATCCGTGATATCAGCATTACTGTTGGCACTATGTGTTCTATCTGCAAAAGTTATGGACACCCTCGTGCCTTATGTCCATATCGCACTTCTACTACAACTTCGGCCGCCCAAATACCGTCTGCTTCAGCGGTACCCTCAACGTCTTCTGCACAAGTCAAAAGCAAAAGTAGCACTACAGCCGTTGGTCAACGCGTGACTTCAGACAAAAGTAACACTACAGCCGTTAGTCGACGCATGACTTCAGACAAAAGTAACACTACAGCCGTTGGTCGACGCATGACTTCGCCCCGACCTGCAGAATCCGGACTTGTGCATCCTTCACCGTCACATCCTCTATCAGACACACCTTTGCTCGTTAGTTCATTCCCTCTCACCCCTCACTCGGGGGATGCTGAAATACAATCGTCTGATTCTCCTGGTTGGTCTACTGCGTCTAGATATTTCAAAGTATCTGACAACCCTGATGCTACCCCCTCTCGGGGCACAGGAAAGCGTCGAAGGACCCACAATTCTCGTGCCCAGAAAACCCGAACAACGACTGACCGCTCTGACCGTAGCAATCACTCAGTCGGCTACACTGCCTCAGATGCTTCTGTTGAGCCTGATACTGATACCGATGCTAGTTCTGCAGACCCAATTCTGTCACACGAATTTCTTCAATTTATGGAAACTCATTCTCTTCCTCAACTTCCAGTCACTGGAGATGATCTATGTAATTTCTTTTCTGGTCCTCAACAGAACCAACAGTCGAGAAAATGTTTATCCTCTTATGCTGCAAATCTTCCTGATGTTCTTCTACAAATGCAAATTATCCGTTCGCATCTTCAAGCGGTGCCTCGTGAGACCCTAGGTGATCCGCGCTGGATAACGAAATTCGTTCGTCATCTAGACCTCCTTTGCATAGCAGCCGTTGATACAATCCAGCCACCATCTGACATACCCGTTCAAGATAGTGAACTTGAATTGTAGGGGATTTAGCTCCCCACTAGCCAATTCGCTAGTTTATGAAGACCTCGCCCATTTAGATGCCGACATAGTTCTTTTACAAGAGACTAATTGTCTTTCATCCACGCTCTTCTACCGTTGGCGTCATAGGGATAGCATGGCGATAGGCGCTCGTTCACGCTTTCGCCAAATCATCTCTTTCCTCCGGGTTCAGAACCTATGTCGGATCAGTTACAACGCCTTTCCTTCATTTATGATGGTCAGAGGTACTTGATATTTAATATTAATTACCCCAGTCATCCACTCAACTGTCACAGCTGTTCATATCTTTACGAACCGCTCTTCAATCTGCGTCACCGTCCGATCACATTGTGATTGGCGGTGACTTTAACTGCACTTTCCAATCTGATCTCAACAGCTCTCCAATTGTCAACGAGCATCACATTCGTCTGGTGGAGCAGCTTCGATCCATCGTGGCAGATTTTAATCTCCACGATGTTTTTCGTCAGCTTCATCCAACGTCAACCTCCTACACGTGGCAGAGAGCAATCGCCTCTACTCTTACTTCCGCCAGATTGGATTGTGTTTACGTCACTTCATCACTTCTTCCTGCCATAACAGACTGTATCCACTCTCCCATAGCATCCTCTGACCACCACTGTGCCGTCGCTACCACTATTGGATCCTCGTCTCGGCAAAATTCGGGATATCGTTCTTGGACTCTTCAGTCATCCTTTCTTGAAGATTCAGAGTTCTGTTCTGCAGTACTGGAACTCCTTCAAAGTTTCCTTCCAGGAATCGCTACTGCCACTTGTGTTCTTACATATTGGCTCACAGTGAAATCTCATCTTCTTCACTTTTTGAAGTGCTATTCTTTCCGTGTTAATACATCACGCATCACGGAAGAAAGCAACCTCCGGCAAATCTTAACTCACCTCGGCGTTGGTCACCTGCAGTATGCGGCGTGTCATGCCGACTTATGTGCTCTACTTGAACCACGAGCTCGTCAGGCCATCCTCCGCCTTCGATTACAGCATTTAACACCGGAGGAATGCTCCTACGAATTTCTTTACTCTCTTGAAGACAAGCATCGTTTTTCTCATCACCTTCGACTTCTCCGGCTACCTGATGGCCATGTTTCCTTAGATTCGGACATCCTCTGCTCACACGTTCGTCAATATTTCGTATACAGTGAAATCCCTCCTCCTTTCTCAACTGCAGCTGCCTCCTTACTTTCTTCTTTACCTCAGATTCTTTCACATCTTTCTGCCTCTCTTTTACAACATCCTACTTCTTCTGAGCTTAGGACCGTCCTTCGTTCTCAGAATTCCCGTACCGTCCCTGGTCCTGACGGCCTACCTCTTGCCTTTTACATTACTTTTTTCTCTGCCTTACTTCCTTTCCTCCTTGCTGCATTATCTTCTGCTCTTACCTCTTCCTGTCTTCCGAGGGGTTTCACTGTGGCACATGTCGTACGTTTCCCTAAGAAAGGCGACCTCCTTGACTAGGGAAATTGGCGTCCAATCTCACTCCTCAATCTAGATTACAAACTATATACTAAACTCCTTTCTCGCAGACTCAATCCTGTCCTCCCATTTCTTCTTTCTACCAACCAAACCTACACGGTCCCTGGTCGGTCTATCGCCTCTAACCTACATCTTCTTCGTGACCCCTCTCATCTCACTCATACTAACTAAGAATCGCTCGCGCTCCTTAATTCAGATCAGCGCGGAGCATTCGATAATATCTCTCACTCATATCTTTCTTCGGCTCTTCTTGCTTTTGGCTTCCCCCTGCTTTTGTTACTACCATCCTTAACCTCTCTCAGGACGCGGTTCTCCATGTCAGGATGGTCGCGCTTCTTACGGCTCCTATCAGTTTCAATCGTGGAATACGTCAAGGCTGTCCTTCGTCAGGGCAATTACTTGCCAATGCCTTTGAGCCGTTCCTGCGCAGAGATCATAATGCTTTTCTGGCCGTACTTCCTCCTCTGACTGCAAGCAAAAGGCACTTTCAAATCACCTCTTCGGCGTATGCGGACGACGCCACATTCTGCATTAGAGACAATGTTTAGTTTGGCATCCTATCAGAATGCTACACACTTTACTCGTCCTGCTCCGGCGCAAGCCTTAACACTACAAAAAGTACAGGTCTCTGGTGCGGAGGCTGGGCCGCCTGGTACGACAACCCTTGGGGAGCCTCTTGGACTGCCACCACGCAAACGTTCCTTGGCGTACATCCCTTGGCTGCAAGGAATGCCACCTGGAACTCACTCCACGTGCGTCTGAATCGCACAGCTGCCTTTCGGAGGAACACATAGTTCTACACACCTTATGTTACTCGAGCGAGATTTGTTCGAACTTACCTCCTCTTGACATGCCTTTATTCTTGGACAGTCTTCAAACTACCTCTCTTTTACCTTCACGAGATTACCAGAATTGTGTCCAAAGTCATCTGGACACACCATCACTGGGTCCAAGTTTCAACACTCTGTCACCCAATCTCTACAGGAGGGATTTTCCGTACAGATGTTGTGCTGTTTTACAGAGCTCATAGAGTGATCTCCTTCCTCCGCATCCTAACAGCCTCATCGAATCCAACTACAGTCACCATGGATGTAGTGGTTTCTCGGCGAAATCCAAGATTTAATTTTCTTACACTTGTGATGATGAATCACCTTTCTCTTCTTCGCTCTCGCCTTTCCCCCGTCTATACAGAAGCTCTTTCTTTTCTTCACTCTCTGCCTCTTCTTCGTGTCCCATCCTGTCTCTACCACTAAACTCTTAGCCCAACCACTATTCTATTTGTTCCGTCATCCATTCCCCTGACGCCCCTCACTTTACCGATCTCTTATGGCTCCCTGCGGGGGTCGTGACTCTTCGGGACCTTCTCACCATTGATCTCCTGTGGAAACCTTTCTCTGATATATTGCCTATGCTTCCTAGTACTCCTGCTTCTCTTTCACTCTATTCTGATATCCGTACAGCCATTGCCACACTTTACCCTGACCTAGCTTCCCCTACTGGCCTATCTCTCGTTCCATCCAATTACCTCCCACTCCCCTTCTTTCTCACTTTTCAAGGCTCTACCCTCCCACTTTCCAGTTTCTCTGTCTCTTCTCTCTATCGCTTCCTTCGTGCTCCATCATCATCTGTACCACTTCCGATTCCAGAGGTTCCACCCATAGCCTTACCGTGCGTGTGGTCGGCGGTCTCATCTATGCTATCTACACCGATGGATAGAAATATTCATTGGTTGTTTCTACATCGCCGCCTGCCAAATGTCTTTACCATCAACAGCTACTATCTGTTCCAGTAACACCCGCCATATTCCAGGCGGGGGATGCAATGGGTTGTATCTTTCGCAACAGGCTTCTCTCGCGATTGCGCCTCGCATATGCGTCTGCTTCAACTGACTCCCAGAAACGTCGCTTTTTCCGGATATGATCACCACATCGAACCTGGTTTACCGATCCCTCAGTTCATCTACAACTCCTTCTTTGAGAACTGTTCTAGCATACGACTCCACTGAATGTTATTTTTCTTTTACCTAGAACACTTCTCATTGCAATTTTACGTCTTTCTGTCGTGCTTTAGTACACTGCAATTTCTGTCATACCTATACAAAACATGTATATAGAAATGCATTCTTTACTTTGCTGTTTGTAATTTACTTGTTTCACCTGCACATTGTAAAGTTTCCTACCTGTAGCATTCGCCACAAAATTTTACTATTGAACTATACTTATTCATGTCTTCACGTTGTCTTTTGCACTTTCTATGTGATTTCAATCATTCTGTTACCGTACATGTTGTACATATTTTAATCTTACTTGCTCATTTGATATTAGCCGCTCATAGGCACCTCTACCCAGTGCATCACTACATTGCACATAGTTTTATAACCATATTTATCTCTGTTACAGCCTTATACTGAAATTGCTCATATTGTTTCTTTCACTGTGTATCTCTCGTGCATTACTCGTGTACCATTGTTGCTGGTCACTTCTGTAGCTCAACTTATATTTGTGATGACACTCATCTATTAAGTTTTATTGCCATTGTATATAGTACATCAGCATCTGTACATTCTTCATCTTCACTGTACATACACTGAAGTGCCAGAAAAACTGGTAAACCAGTCTAATACTTGGTAGGTCCCCACGGGAGCGCAGGACTGCAGAAATACGACGGGGCATGGATTCCCCTAGCTTCTCGAAATATGCTGTAGGCAATGCACACCATACTTCCTGCAGAGCGTTCCACAATTCGGGTGCATTCCGAAGTCTCGGATTCCTGTGTTCGATAGCGCGTTGCATGGCATCCCAAATGTGTTCTATCACGTTCAGATCTGGTGACGTGGGTGGGAATGGCAACACCTCAAACTCAGATGAATGCTCCTCTAACCATAATGTGGCGTCCCGACACTTGTGTGGAGGTACATTGTCTTGTTGGAACAGGCCCAACCCATCAGCATGAATGCAGGCATGAACGGGTGACCTTGTCAGAAAGGATGGGCACATAGCGTTGGCCGGTCACAGACGTTTGTAGACCTACCAGGGGTCCCAGTGAAGTCTAGCTAAACACACCCCATACCATTACGGACCCCCCACTAGCCGGTTCAGTTCCCTGTTGACAGGCGGGATCCATGGCTTCATGGGGTTTGCGCCATACACGAATCCTTCCAACTGCCCGATACAGTTGGAAACGCGACTCGTCAGACCAGGCTACTTGTTTCCAGTCATCAAATGTCCAGTGGCGTGTTGCCGTGCCCAAGGCGCATAGCTCCGTGTTGTGCACCCATCAAGGGGTCTCGAGTTGGGCGTCGTCTTCGAAAGCCCATATCGTGCAGGGTACGTTGCACAGTCTGGACGCTGATACTTGTTGAGACCCCAACATTGAATTCCGATGATACTTGCGAGAGTGTTGTACGCCTATCACGTGAAACGATTCTTGACAGCCGACGATGGTTACGTTCATCCAATGTCTTTTTACGGTCACACTGGTATCGTAGGTTGGAGGTTTAGCCGGAATTCTTGTAGTAACGGTACACCCTTGCAATGGTCGTCCGTAAAAATCCGAACTTCGTTTCTACCTCCGAAATACTATGGCCCATTTCACGAGGGCCAACTATGACACCGCGTTGAAAACCGCTTAAATCGTTATTACTTGTTATTCTCATGCCGAAAACAGCTCGGACAGCTGGCATGGATATCTATTGCTTTATATACGCACTGGTGGACGTAACCGAGTACGCGCATAGGTGACGTTGCTATGTATTTTGCATACGTTCGTCTGTACCAGTTTTTCTGGTACTTCAGTGTATGTCGCCAATAATGTTTCTGTTTGCACTGTGAATACAGGCTTTCTGTATCCTCCTTCCTGGTTCTCTCAATAAACAATTTTGAAAGCCACAGAGTTGGTAGGGCATAATTGTCAAGAATATCGAGGTAGACGTGCTGTTTAACAGGTTTGACCACGATAACCAATTGGTCGGGGCCATATCACGAAAAACACCCCCACACGAGTACATTTCCAGTTCCAAACTTGACCGTAGGAACAGTACACTGTGGTGAATAGCGTTCCCCCTGCTGCCGCCATATCCACGCACGACGATTAGACTGATGGATCGTGTATTTGGATTCATCAGTCCATAGGACCCGTTCTCATTGATCTACGGTCCACGATAAATGTTCTTTACACCATGCTAAACGACGAGTAGCATTCCGAGTGGAGATGAAAGGCTTATGAACATCCGCAGGACCACGGTAACCCATGGAATGAAGTTCTCTGCGAACGGTACGTGTACATACCGAGGTTCCAGCATTGTTACTCACCTGTACACTGTGGTCTTGTGCAGTACTTCGTCGATTCGCTGTAGCGAATCTCCTGAGGCTTCGACGTCCTCTATCACTGATTTTCTTTGGTCTGCATGTACGTTTTGCTGCTTCCGGCACACCATGTGTCTTCCACTTATTCAGTACATCCAAAACAGTTGACTTCGGTATATTTAAACAACTCTCGGCTTCTCTTATGGACAACCCACTACTATAACACCCAACAATCTTGCCATTCGCAAAGTCAGTTCTCTCCCGCCGCGACATTTTCACTCAACCTCACAGTGCGATATGATCGCGGTCAGCTGTAGGCTTTTTTTTATACCGTTTGCAGCTGTACCACGCATCTTAACAACGCAGAGGATCCGTTCATTTGCTTTTGAAGGGGTGTCCGGTGACTTTTGTCAATATGGCGTACATACTATTGCATTCAGCTATAAATTGTTGCAGTTTATTAGGTGCTCTGTCCCATATCATGATAATATCATCAACATATCTACCGTATAGCAGAGGGGATGTTTCTATGTTATCTTGTAATAGATTGACTTCAAATTGATAACGAGGTACATTACACCGAATAAGTAGTAAATAGTAACACCATACTAGTGATCCGTATTATTGGCGTAGGAAATAGCTTGGAAACGCTTGTGTGTCTCTTTCCTACGCCAATAAATCGGATCAATAGTATAGTGTTACGATTTACTTCAATATCCCTCAAGACTACTTCGGCTAGAAGGCTCGATAACGGAGACCCCATAGGTGCCCCTTTTGCTGCTTATAAATCTGTCCTTGGTATTGAAAGTAGTTGTTATTAATAATAAAGAGGATATCTTTTCTTATTTCTTCAACTTCTGATTTAGAAACTTTCTGCTTAATTAGGTTTTCTGCAATGCGTTCAGCTGCGATATTTACTGGGTTGTTCGGATAAAGATATAACATCAAGGCTTACTGATACATAGTTATTGTTGGGTCTTGGACCCCTATTAAACACTTGGATTTGTTGTAGAATTTTTTAAGCATTATCAATGGTATATTTATATTCATCATAAAACGGTTGGAGGTATTGTGACAACGCTCTTTCCAGATTAATGGTAGGTGATTTGCTTTTTGCCACTATGGGTCTGATGGAATTTCCGTCTTTATGGTTCTTTATTTTCCCAAAGATTTCGGGGATTCTGGCACCAATAGGAGGGTAGGCTTTCTTCTTGATATCGTGAGGGCGGAAATTATGATTTTTTAACTGAGCTAAGTGGCTAGTAATATATTCTGTTGGATCTTTATTTACTTCTTTAGGATTTAAATTTTTAATCGCCGCCTCCATTTTCAAGTCATATTCTGTCTTGTTCATGATGATTACTTGATTTATTTTATTAGTCACTTTTATTGTAATGTTAGAATTATTTCTAATTTTCAATAATGCCTCTTTTACGCTTTCCAACAGTAGGTTGAAGAAGTGTATATGCTCCAGCTTTGTCCGTCAGTCTGTCTGTCTGTCCGCCCGTCCGCACGATAACTTGCGTAAAAGTGGTTCGATTTCGATGAAAATTTAGTATGTGGTTGCAGACCACCTGGGGAGTAACCCTATTTAAAATGGGCGAAATGGGGTCAAAGGTTAGGACACAGAAGCGGGATGTATTCCATCGCCTTTATGCGTCATAACTTAGGTAAAAATGCTTCGATTGAGACGAAACTTCATCATGTTGTTCCGGAGGCATACTTAACCGTTTCTGTTGAATATCATTGAAATGGGGTCAAAGGGCAGGACACAAGAGCGAGATTTGTTCTACAGCCATTATCCTCATAACTTGAGTGGTGATTTCTGGTATGTTGGAAAGCGTATCATAATCAGCGCATTGTATGATTTTACTAACTTGTTCTTATGCAATTCTGCTCTTTCTATTATTAGTACTGGCTTTCATAAGTGAATTGGCTGCTCGAGGTATTTGAAACCTAGGAGGATCTCGTAGGTTACTGGGAAGGTGTTCAATTATTTCTTCTAGTTTAGGTAATATTTTTTCTGGTCGTTCAAACTTTTTTTTTTGATTGGAGGTTTAAATAATTTATATATTGGACTTGCTTGACAGAAACATTGACATATATATTGAACATAAATTGGACTTGGTTGACAGATATATGCAGTAGTTTTACAGCATGCCAAATGATCACTTTACACAGATATAGCCAGTGTTGATCAAGTAACACATTGTGAGCAAGGACACATCAAACATGGTTTTACAGTATGCTAATTGACCAATGTACAGAGATAACCAGTGTTGGACAAGTAACACATTGAGAGCCAGTGCCGAAAGATAAACACAACATCTATGCCTCGCCGGGATTCGAACCCGGACCCCTTTCGGACGAATGATCAGTTGCCATCGCTCAGACCATTGCGCCACCAGGGCGGCTTAAAGTTATTTGGGTAAGAATATTTAACGCCCCTATTTAGGGCTTAAATTTGTGTTCTAGATAATACCAAATATGAGGCATTAATATAAGTATTGTTCTTGCCTTCTTCTTTAGTTATGGCATTAGTTTCTCATCCACAAAATATGTCTGCAAAAACTATGTGGTTTATTTTCACCACTGTGTTAATGGGTTGCGTACATTTTTCCTAAGCGTACATTTACTCTGTTTTTACACCTTTCCATACAAATGTGGGACGCACTGTAAAACGACTTTTACAAGGAAAAAAACGCAAAGGATCTAGAAGTGTATGTCAAATGTCATTGCACAAACGCAATAGTCTCAAAGAAGAAAGGTGAACAATAGTTTACTATGCAAGCACGAGAGCAAAAAAATCAGATGCGATGAAATTAAACGCCTTTATATCAAGATATTTTCATTCAGAAACATTAAAATCTTTTGTTTCGACTTCTGCCGATAAAAACAAATTGGGCAGAAAAAGGAGACTGAAAAGGGAAGCACTTATGAAACACCAAATGCAAGAAAATCAAGTTTTTGAATTTCAAGGTATGCTTTTGTCAGTAATTGAAATATTTTACTTCCAAAAGCCTTCTTGACATTGCGCATTACATTAGTTTTTTCTTTCTTTCCGTTTCTTACCTGTGTAAGTAAATTACCTTTCTCTGGCGCAAATATGCAGTAAACGCAATTTTAATACTAAATCTTTTACTTTAAATCATGTTTGCATTTTGTAAATAAAACTGAAAGCACAATATTTAATAATGAGTCAGTCGCGAAAGTCCCTAGTTGTTCAGACACTGAACAAATATTGTTTCATGAAAAGGTTGTCTGAATAACAGAAACGAAAGGAAAATTGTTTCACGGCTTAGTTCTCAATTTTAATGATGTTTATAAATGATTTTTCTTGTTTATTTCTTTAATCTGGCCGAGACAAACAATGTTTTCTTTTAATCACGAAAAGCTGAGTGTTCGCGTTTTCGAAATGAATTAAATGAGAACCAAACGGTATAATTACACTAAACTTTTAAGCGTAAACACTCATGTTTTTCTTTCTCCAAAAACAAAATGTACTCAATGTCAAACTATTATTCAAAGCAATGGACAAGTTCATTGAACTGAATTTTAAAGACCGCTTCGCTTGCAGGTACCTGGATTTTCCGAAGCTTTACGCAACTGCTTTGTTAAAATATTTATTCGAGTAATCGACCAGTTTGCTGACGTTGTAACCGAAAAAGTGGTAATAATAAAATATTAGGTCGTTAGCGTGAAGTAAGTGAACACTTACCATAAATATTGTAACAGAAAAGCAATGATCACAATACCAAAAAAGTTAAATATTAGTAGTCCGCCTGATTATAAATAATGCACGGTGTGACGTACCTGCCAGAAGGACGCACACGACATAAAGGCAGATAGGAATCAGAATAAAATGTCCGCGTAGCTTAATTGGTAGAGCAACTTATTCCGGAATGAGTGGACCCGGGTTCGAATCCCGGCGTAGACCAAAAATGACGGAGAAATTCACTTCGTTATAATGGCGCCCGAACTATCCGGATGACCCGCCCGTTCACAATCTCGCAATGGTGTGATGTTATTTCCACACCGCGAGATAGGAAAAATAAGAGCAGCACTTCGAAAAAAAAAAAAAAAAAAATAAGGGGGAGATGATGTGACGTACCTGCCAGAAGGACGCACACGACATAAAGGCAGATAGGAATCAGAATAAAATGTCCGCGTAGCTTAATTGGTAGAGCAACTTATTCCGGAATGAGTGGACCCGGGTTCGAATCCCGGCGTAGACCAAAAATGACGGAGAAATTCACTTCGTTATAACGGTTATTACAAATGAAAACAGTTTCAACATTTTGTAAAACCTAAACTATGTAAGATGTTGATACCCATGATGCACCGTTCTATAACCAATAATAACGATTTTATTATTGGGTTGTTAGATAAGTTCGTTCGGTTTTATCTAATGTTATTTAAAGGAACACGAGCAATATTTTGATCATAGTGTTATAAGCTTTTTTGTAGCTCTATTCTTCCTGTATATTTTTTGTTCATCGGTTTCAATATTATATTTGGTTTAACCCTTTTTAGCCATATGAAGATGGAGTTCCAATTAGACAGAAATGAGCATTTTCGACACCTGCTTCTCTTCGTTTTCAATCAAGGTTCCAAAGCTGCCAGAGACATTTGTGCTGTGTACGGAGAAGGCGCTATTACTTACACAACTGCAAAGAAATGGTATTCATTCACGCTTTAAGAAAGGGAAATTGGAATTCACAGACTCTCCGCGTTGCGGCAGACCTGTTCACTTCAGTGAGGATAGATTGAATAAGCACATCCACGATGATCCGCGTCAATCCACTAGGGAATTGGTCCAGCAGATGGGATGATCTCATGATACCGTCGCCCGTCACCTTTAATCGATGGGTAAGGTCCAAAAACTCGGTGTATGGGTGTCACATTCTCTGAACGCAAGAGAAAAACTCCAGCGCTCCACTATCGCTGTCAGTTTTCTCGCTCTCCACCAGGCTACTCTTGGACAGAAACAGAGATTTCTTTACCGCATCGTCACCGGCGATGAAAAGTGGTGTCTCTATGTCAATATGAAGCAGAGGAAGAAAGAATGGCTGAGTCCTCACATCAAGCAACACCTCGAGCCAAGGCCGAGCTGCTTCCACGCAAGACCATGATCTGCCTTCAGTGGGATTGGGAAGATGTAATACACTACGAATTGCTTGAGAAGAACACCACGATCAATCCACAGCTTTTAGTTCAGCAAATGCACCTCTTTTAGTTCAGCAAATGCACCTTTTTTAGTTCAGCAAATGCACCGGCACAACGTGGAAATTCAGCTGAGACGACCAAACTGGTGGCACGGTGTGCTTCTTCAACACGACAACGCTCGTCCCCGCGTCGCTAATCTGACCAGAGCTGCTATTCAAGATCTCGGTCGGAAAGGTCTACCGCACTCACCGTATTTCCCCTGATCCAGCGCCCTCAGATTATCACCTTTTCCGGTCACCCTCCAACAGTCTGCGAGGCGTATCGTTTAACAACCACGTCGAGCTGAAACAGTGGTTCTATGATTGCTTCGAGTCAAAACACGGGATTTCTAACGTCGAGGCATTGACAACCTAGTGGAACGTTGGCAAGAGATCGTGAACAATGAAGGAGAATATATTATTGACCAATTTGTGTAAACTTTTTCATGAAAAATCAGGATTCCAATAATTGGAAAAAAAAACCGAATGAACTTCTCTGACAACCCAATATATACAACAGATCGCGTCACTAAAAAAATTATACGTGTTCCCCGTCACGTGACCAGTCAGGCAAAATGCCCGCAAATGCTGTGGAGAAGGCATTCTGTGTGCTTGAATTAAGCAAAACGGATTCTGTTACTATTGTGTAACGGCGTTTTAGAACACGTTTCAAGAAATGATCACCGAATACACAATCCATCTGTGACTGGCACAAGAAATTCGAAGCAACGGGATGTCTGCGTAAAGGTAAAAGTCCAGAGAGACCACGTGTATCTTATGGAGCGTGTTCGTACCATTTTTAGCACGTCTTTTGCAAAAAAAGATCGTGCTTATGTTGTCGGTTTGTCCGTCCGTCCGTCTGATCCATATCTCTGCAACTATTAGTCCGATTTGAAAAATTCTTTTTGCATTGGGAAGTTTGAAATATGCACATGATGATCCTTCATTTGGTTTTTCTTTTTTTTTACGATGTACAATTTCGTTGCTAGAGGGCGTAAATGCATATGATATCGAATTCAAAATACATTTCGTTCCATATATTTGCTTCTAAACATCCGATTGAAAAAATGTTTTTACTTTCCATTCGATTTATGTCGGAGAGTATTTTACGCATAGTCACTTTTTCAAGTTACGCATGTCGCCCCGGTAGCGCAGTGGTCCAAGGCGATGACCTCTGATCATTTGTCCGAAAGGGGTCCGGGTTCGAATGCCGGTGAGGCATGGATGTTGTGTTTGTCTTGCGGCACTGGCTCTATCCCTTCCCTGGAACCAGTGACCCTAAATTAGGGACGGGCGACTGCTTATAGCCCATTGAGTTGCTCACGGTGGTCGTTAAACCTCCAATCAAAAAGAAAAAGTTACGCATAGATTTTCTGCTAAGGTTAGTAAAAGAATTAAATTGCGTTTTCCCCGATATCTCTAATTCTATCTAAAACTCCGATTTGAAAAATTATTTCTACACAGGACACAGCTCCTGATGGGAAATCTTTTGCATATAATTTCTAATTTTTCGTAAAACAAATTTTGGCCATTAGGGGGCGTAAGTGTTAATTTCTGCTTCTGATGTATCGCAACCAAAATCTTAGCTTCTAAAATCTCGATTGAAAAAAATTCGTTTTTCTACCGATATTATTCACGTCGATAAACCTTTTCGGAATATTTTCTTCTTAAAATAATGCATGGTTTCTCCGCCAGGGTGAATAGATGTATATCATATTTTTGTCAATATTTGCTTCTGAGTGTCCGATTTGAAAAATCCTTTTTTGTTGGATAGCATTTCCGGTGCGAAACGGTTTTTCACATAATTTCAAAATTTTCAAGTAACTCAGACTTTCTGCTAGGGGACGTTCAGGTAAATTGCGATTTCTCCGATATTTCTGCTTCTAAAACTCGAATTTGAAAATCCTGTATCGCATGCAGTTCCTGATGGGAGATGTTTTTCATATAATTTTTAATACTTAGTAATTCATAGTTTAGCCATCAGTGAGCATAAGTGTTAATTTCTACTTCTGATGCATTTGCGGCAAAATCTGAGCTCCTGCAAAGTCGACTGAAATTTTTTTTTTCCTGGACCGATCCTGCTCACATCGAAAAAAACTTTTGAGCATACTTTCTTCTTTAAAAAATGCTTGTTTTTCCCTCCAGGGGGGCGTAGATGCATATCTTATACTTACATTTGTCGATATCGCTACTTCTAGGAGTCCGATTCGAAAAATTCTTTCTTTGTTGGAGAGCGTTTCCGCTGCGAAATGTTCTTCATATAATTTAAAATAAATTTTGCTTAACGCACAGCTCTGCAACCAGGAGGCGTAAGCTCACGATTCCATTTACAGCAATATCTGCGGGATTAAACTCCCAATTAAGAAGTTCTTTCTTCGGTCAGGTACTACTGCTTTCGATATAGATTCCATTGAGTTTGAATAGCTTTGATAACTTTAATTCGTGTCACAACGGTTTCAAACGACGTGCTCATTGCTCCCGAAAATTCGGTGTCATCTTTCTTGTTTTTCGTTTTTTGTTTCTTTGTTTTTATTGAAGATTTAACGACCACCGTGAGCAACTCAATGGGCTGTAAACAGTCACCCCTCTCAAATTTAGGGCCACTGGTTCCAGGTAAAGGAGAGAGTTAGTGCCTTAAGACAAACACAACATCCATGCCTCACCGGGACTCGAACCCTAACCCTTCTGAGACAAATGGTCATAAGCCAGTGCTTAGACCACTGTGCCACCTAGGGGGCGGCTGTGCTATTTACCAACGCAGCCCAAGAAAATCTATAACGTCGGGAGTACCAAATTTCACACCCGACTGTTTAGAAAAATTTGGGGGAAGCGGCTGAAAATGACTCCCTACAAACTGCAGTTATTGTAATCTGAGTGACAATGACAGAACCGCGCGTCACAATTTCCGTGCAGAAATGCTGCAGAGTTTTGATAGTTTTAGTGAGCGTCTAATTTTCAGCGACGAATCGACGTTCCACATAAGTGGGAAATTTACCAAACATAACTTCCGCATATGGGGGGACTGAAAGCAATGGATCATGTACAAGATTCCCCAAAGGTTAACGTGCTCTGTGCTACAGTATCTACCAACAAATAATTGGACACCTGTGATAGCAAAGGAAAACGAAATTTATTCACCTTTAATAGTCGATTACAGCTGCGACACTCCGGGGCATACTCCCAAATAGGCGTTGTACGAAGGCTAGCGGTATTTTTTCCACTCGGCTTGGAGAAGACAGGTCAGTTCCTTCACCGATTTCGGACGGTAGGGGCACCCCTTAAGTCGACGCTCCAAATCGTCCCAGAGGTGCTCGATGGGGTTAAGGTTCGGGCTCTGCGCAGGACAGTCCATTCGATTAACCCCATTGCCACCATACCAAGCCATGGTGGACCTCGCAACAAGACAGGTGGCATTGTCATCCTGAAAGTAACATAGGTTCACCCCGTAAAACTGCAACAACGTAGGAAGCGCATGGTCATCCAAAATGGTGCAGTAGGTCTCGGCGTTGAATCTACCAGGAATTGCGAGCAAGGATCCCGTGCCATACCAAGAGAAACACCCCCATAGCATAATTCCACCGCAGCCGAACTTCACAGTTGGCACAATACATTCCAGCAGGAGGCGTTCTCCAGGCAGACGCCAAACCCAGACCCTGCCATCCAAACGGTAGAGGGTGAACCTTGATTCGTCGCTCCAGAGAACCTGTTTCCACTGTTCAACGGTCCACTGTCGACGTTCTTTGCACCACGTTAGCCGAGCAGCACTATTGGACTTGGATGATCAAAGGGATGTGGGCGGCAGCACGTCCATGATAACCGAGCAGATGGGCTTTCTTATGGATGGTATTCATCGAAAGAACACTCCCGGATGCCTGTTGAAATTCCTCGCGGTTGTGGCCCATCGATTTGGTGCGGTTTTTTCGAATTTCTCTGGCCAGAACCCGTCGGTCTCTAACTCCCAGTTTTGTGGGTCTGCCGGGTCGGGGCACATTCCGACAGTCACCTATCATCTTCCACTTGCCAATCACGTAGGCCACTGTCGATTTTGGGTATTTCAACTCGCTGGATATGTCACGTATGGATCGGCCATTTCTGTGATACCCGACGATTACACCTTTCTCGAAATCAGAGAGCTCCGAACTGCGTGGCATCTTGCATGCGACTGGTTGCGTTGTTGTTTCCCACATGATATTTAACGGCGGCGGCCGTAACGTGTATCAGGACCGCAGATATCGTCGTTTGCAGGGGTGTCCAATTTCTTGTTGGTAGATCGTGTATATCCCGTAAAAAAGTGTGGGACCTTCTTTTCCCAAGAAAACACTAACGGGAAGTTTTTATCTCAAAATGCTGATTATTTGATTGTGGCTTCAACTGCACGAAGACAGTGACAACTTAGTTTGCCAACAGGATGGAGCACCACCCCACTGGCATCGGAAAGTTAAAATTTACCTCGATGAAAATCTTCCACAACGCTAGATTGGCCGTGCAATAGGCGACAACATGTCACTCACATGTTGGCCACCACGAAGTACGGATCTAACACCCTGTGACTTTTTTTTATCGGGCAAAGACAAGGTCTTCATCCCTCTCCTTCCTGTTGATTTAGCTGATCCGAAACAACTTATCACAACAACTATTTCTGGAGTGTTGAAGATATGTTAACGCGTGCTTGGCAAGATGTTCAGTGTATGCGCCTTTGTGTGACAAAAGGCGCACACATTGAACATCTGCAAGTTGTCATAACAAACTTCAAGAGTTTCTCTACGAAACGGTGGAATGTGAATGTCAAGATCTGAAATAGTTTTGATTTTAAAAAAAGTTAAAACTGTCTACTTCATTTGCAATAACCCTGTACATTTCAAAACTATGGGCAGTTTACAAATGCTATTAAAAGTGGCAGTGTCATAATGGACGTTTCGGAGATCCAAATCATGTTCGTTGTTGTAGCGAGTTCTGTACATCTCGCTTTTTGAATGGCCAAAACAGTTAAAATCACAAGGTCTCGTTTCCGGTGAATACGGTGTGCGGGGTAGCTCCACCAAACGTTCTTTTCAACGAGCAGCGGAGCGATACGGGTATTTGCCATCCAGCATTGTCGTCTACGAGGACAGGTCGCTGTCGCAGAATCCTTGCCAAAATAGGTTCCTTTGGAAATGATGTATACCACTCCGATGTCATGGCGATGTTCTCATTTTGCGACTTCTAAAAAATCACACCGCTGGCATCGATGCCAAAGACCAGTAAGATTTTATATTCATGCAGCTCTGCACAGGACAAAGGCGCAGCGGAAGTACCAGGTTCAACCAAGGCCGTCTAGAAAGTTCAAGGTCATGACATAGAGAGATGAGTTCCCTCTTTTAGTGACGTCACTTGGAAACCAAGGCTTCAGATTGGCCTCCAACGCTGTCATGTATGACGTCAAACACGACACCGACGTATCAGGCAGTGTAACATGAGAGTGACGTCACAAACGGAGGGAACTCATCTGTTGAATCTCATGGTCTTGTACTTTCTAGACGGCTTTCGTTCAACCCAAAACCTCACACATGTTCCCTAGTTGCATAAAATTCCACCCAACTTTCATCTAAGCAGAGGAATCTTTTGAGCAACCTACTATTGCGACAATACCTAGTAAGGTTACTCCGTGCGGTTTCGTAGCTGAATGACTTCTGTGTCTTGGTTTGTGCGTGTGAGGTATCTACATCGCTAGTTTTCTCATTAGGCCTAGATATTCCGTCTGCACGGTGTAATACGTTGTGGGAGGGATACCCAGTTGTGCGGAAAGGTCATTAGCACTCACCCTACAAGACTGCTGTAAGGTCTCTGGGATGCGTTGTTTGACTTCTTGTCTGGAAGTGGAAATCTGTCGAGCCCATCTTAGAGCATTTTTGAGGGATGTCCTGTCTTCTCTATTTCCTGTCATCCAGCTGTGCACGGCCGTTTCGTTCAAGGCATTTTGACCTACTGCAAGGCTCCGTGCGGCTCGCCGTCCGGATGCTGAAGTAAGACGCGCTGTACTTCTATTGTCACTGATCGTGTCAGCTGCCATCATCGTTATTACGGCTTTCTCTAGCCAATCAGCTGGCAGGAACTGAGTCCAAGGTACGGACTTGACTTTGTTGTTGTTTTGTTTTGTTTTTTTGATTGGAGGTTTAACGACCACCGTGAGCAACTCAATGGGCTATAAGCAGTCGCCCGTCCCTAATTTAGGGTCACTGGTTCCAGGGAAGGGAGAGAGCCAGTGCCGTAAGACAAACACAACATCCATGCCTCACCGGGATTCGAACCCGGACCCCTTTCGGACGAATGATCAGAGGCCATCGCTTAGACCACTGCGCCACCGGGGCGGCGAGGTACGCACTACACAACCTCCAAATATCGCCTATGTTGCTACTTCAGGTTTTCCGAAATGTACGATAATGAAAGCGTTCGCGTACCCTCCGAACGCTCTAATAGTACAGAAGATGTTCACAAATTTTTATGACGCTTTTGGTAAAAAATTGCAAAACATAAAAGAAGTTCAAAGAACTGAAACTGGCAACAGCGTATTAGATGAACACGAAAGAAACATTGTGACGTACTACAGAAGTAAAGAACGTGTCAAGATGACAAATATGCAACGATACATTCCTTCCATGTAGCTTAGCTGGGAGAGCAACTTACTCTGGAGTGAGGGGGAGAGGTTTCGGTCTCCGTCACGGAGAAATTTGGGTTTTCAGATTAGCTCACGTACGTATAAATGGGTGTACCAGCCGTTATGTTCTTCGAAAAATCTGTGATGTTTGTTCTACACGTAGTCTAGAACCAATGAAAATTCGTTGTTCTCTTCAAAAAGAAAGAAAAAATTAAGAGGGATATAATGTGACGTACTACAGAAGTAAAGCGCGTGTCCAGACGACAAATCTGCAGCGATATATTCTGTCCGTGTAGCTTAGTTGGGAGAGCAACTTACTTCGGAGTGAGGAGGCGCGGTTTCGATTCCTTCATGGTCAAATTTGTGTTTTCACAACAAGAAAGTTAAATATCGTCTGCTAAGAAAATGGCTAACGTAAACAAGCTGCGGGAAGAAGGTTATGTTTTTGCTCTTTACGAAGAAAAATATTCATATTCTGTAATTCAACAAGTTAGTAAAATCATGCAATGCATTGATTATGATACGCTTTCCAGCATACCAGAAATGATTACTCAACTTATGAGGATAATGGCTGTGGAAAAAATCTCGCTCTTGTGCCCTGATCTTTGACCCCATTTCGATGTTATTGACCAGAATAGGTTCAGTATACCTCCGGAACATGATAAAGTTTTGTCGCAATCGAACCATTTTTAAGCAAGTTATGACGCATAAAGGCAATGGAATGGATCGCGCTCCTATGTCCTGACCTTTGACCCCATTTCGCCCATTTTCAATAGGGTTCGTCTCCTACCACATACTAAAATTTCATCGAAATCGAATAAATTTTACGTAAGTTATGACGCATAAGGGCAATGGAATGGACCAGGTTCCTATGTCCTGACCTTTGACCCCATTTCGTCCATTTTCAACAGAATTCGTCCCCAGCTGATCCTCTACCACGTATTATAATTTCATCGAAATCGAACCATTTTTACGTGCGAGTTATCGTGCTGACAGACGGACAAAGCTGGAGAATATACGCTTCTTCAACCTACGGTTGGAAAGCGTAAAAAACGCTGTGAAAATCATGGAATTAGCATTTCTCAATGGAAAATAAATAGTTTTATTAACAATAAAGGAAAAAATAGTCCAGCATTGCTTTTTTTAACAGGAAGCAGAACACGAAACGAATATCCAAAGAAGGTACGTACTCTTACGACTACTTTAAAACTAGTATCTTGTCTTAAAAGAAAATTCACTGACGCAAAGAGCAATCGCTAAGTCGTTAAAAATCTCCCTATCAACTGCAAACAAGACAATAAACAAAGATTTGAATCTGAAAAACGGAACATAATATTAGGCACGGGGTTTAGCGCAGAACACGGTGCAGACTTTATGAAAATAACTTAGCAGAAGACAGATGGACATTTATTGTGATAATAGATGAAGCATGGAACTACCTAAACGACTGTAATAAAAAGATCGATTTACTATCGCAAAGAAGCCGAACAAGCCTTATCCAAGAATCCAAGGAAAGTTTCAGTAAAGAATTGATGATTATTGCTGGTTTCTCGTACAATGGGAAATTAAAAATGTGAAAAGTTGAAAAGAATGTGAAAATCTGTTCTACATATTACCAAAATAATGTTTTAAGTCTTAAATTTAAATATAAAATACCATTCCTTTATCCACAGAGCCTTCAAAGAGTAGAACTCAGTCACGATAAGGCTACTACTGGTCATAAATCCAAATCTACAACTCTATTTCTTGAAGAAACGAAAGAAGAGAAGGGTATCAAGTCCATAATACCTTTTGCTCGTATTCCTTCAAAGTCCCCTGATGTGTCACCAATGGACTATTGTCCGTTCGGACTGCTAAGAAGAAGAGACGGATATCAAGTCTATACCTTTTGCTCATGTTCTTTCAAAGTCTCCTGATGTGTCACCAACGGACTATTGTGCCTTCGGACTGCTAAGAAGCAGAGACGGATATGAAGTCTATATCTTTTGCTCATATTCCTTCAAAGTCCGCTGATGTGTCACCAACGGACTATTGTGCCTTCGGACTGCTAAGAAGAAGAGACGGATATGAAGTCTATACCTTTTGCTCATGTTCTTTCAAAGTCTCCTGATGTGTCACCAACGGACTATTGTGCCTTCGGACTGCTAAGAAGCAGAGACGGATATGAAGTCTATATCTTTTGCTCATATTCCTTCAAAGTCCCCTGATGTGTTACCAATGGACTATTGTGCCTCCGGGCTGCTAAAAAGAGCGCTTTCTAAACGCAGATCTAAATTAATCACTGAACTATGGAAAGCAGTAGAAGAGGAGTAGAATAAATTACCGCCACCAATTTTAAGAAATACCCTCTTATCTTGGAAATCTAGCTAGATGTAGATTTACAGCCCAGAGAAGGAGCTATGATATAAAACATTTAAGAAAGAAATAATTTCATTTTAAGCATTAATTAGGTATATTGCTGATTAATTAATGCATTTAAGCATTAATTAGGAAAAGAAGGTATACAGTCTTTCTAAAAATGTTTGAACATCCTCTGTAATAAGAGAAAAACATTGCAAACGTGACGACGGCACCCGTCTGATTTTTTTTTGATTTTTTTTATGATTGAAGGTTTTGTTTGTTTGGTTGGAGGTTTAACGACCACCCTGAGCAACTCAATGGGCTATAAGCAGTCGCCCGTCCCTAATTTAGGGTAACTGGTTCCAGGGAAGGGAGAGAGCCAGTGCCGTAAGACAAACACAACATCCATGCCTGACCGGGATTCGAACCCGGACCCCTTACGGGCGAATGATCAGAGGCCAGCGCCTTAGACCACTGCGCCACCGGGGCGGCTGATTGAAGGTTTAACGGCCATCGTAAGCAACTCAGTGGGTCGTTAATAGCAGTCGTTCGTCCTTAATTTAGGGCCACTGGTTCCAGGGACGGGAGAGAGCCAGTGCCGTAAGACAAACACAACATCCATGCCTCACCGGGATTCGAACCCGGACCCCTTACGGGCGAATGATCAGAGGCCAGCGCCTTAGACCACTGCGCCTTCGGGGGCGGCCGTCTGATTTGTATTGGGATTTCGGAATTTATAAGTTCCTCCTTCAGTGTAGACTGATGAGCCATTCCATTATGACCACCCCAAGCAGAGAAATAAGCGCGCCTAGAGACCGAACGGTGGCGGAGGTGAAGTTCACAGAGCAGTATATATACAATCCGAGACCGGCTTTCGGTTAGTAAACTGTTGGGAGTCAGAATAGGAAAAGCTGTACAATTTACCGGAGTTTGATAAAAGACAAATTGTGATTTCACGGCGCCTCGGAACTACGATCTAGGAAACGGAGCGGCTTGTGGGGTGTTCACGTGCCTCTATAGTGAATACGTATCAAAAGTGGTGCACAGATGGCCAAACGACGAACCGTCGTCCAGCCGTGTGTGGTCCGCAGCTCAATGCCAGAGGGGAGCGGGGATTGTCGCGCATTGTTCAAAGCGACCGCAGGGCCACAGTGAGACAAAGAACCCGCAGCTACAACAGTAGTGATCAGGGTAATGTATCCCAGCACGCAGTCCATCGCAGGCTTCTGTGCATGCCTTCGTAGCCAAAGACGCAGCCGGGACCCCATGCTCACTGCAAGTCATCGCCAACAACGTATGAAATGAGCCCAAGGTAATCGAGATTTGACCGTGGATGATTGAAAGAAAGTGACCTGGTCTGACGAATCAAGATATCTGGTGCATCACCTCGACGGCCGAGGGCGCATATGCCGATTACCAACGGAGGCTATGACAGCTGGACGCACTGTTGGGCGGAAACAGGCCTGCGGCGGGGGTGTTATGCTGTGGGCGATGTTTCCTTGGGACACCCTGAGAGCTGTCAGGAATCTAAACGTCGTTGCGGACCAAGTTCACCCATTCATGGCAACTGTGTTTCCTGCTGGTGATGGCCATTACCAACAGGATAATGCGTCATGCCACACCGCCAGAATCGTCAAGGAGTGGTTCGAGGAACATGCTGATGACTTTCTGTTAATGCCCTGGCCTCCAAATTCACCTGACGTGAACCCAATTGAACATTTGTCGTTGGACTTTGAAAAGCCGGTTCGCGCTAAATAACCAACAAACCCGAAATGTACGGGAACTGGAGGGCCTGCTGTTGATATTGTGGTACCAGATACCTCAGGATAGCTATCGCCACCTCATTGAATCGATGCCTCGCCGAGTGGCCGCTATTTTGCGCGCTAAAGGGGTGCTACAGCTTGTTAGGTACACTGTTACAAATTTTGCGGTAGGTTGCACAAAAAAGTGGCGCTACTCCAGCTGCACCATATTTGCAGAAAAGGTACACCACTATGTGGAGCAAACGAAACCCAAAAACATGGTGCAACCTTCCACCATAATATGGAGGAACCTTGTACCATAATGTGGTGCAAGGTTGCTCCTGGCTGTTGTAATTTGTTTGCTCCACACAGTAGTGTATCTTTTCTAAAAAAGTGGTGCAGCTAGAGTAGCACCACTTTGTGGTGCAGCCTACCACAAAATTTTAACAGTGTAGGTAGTCATAATGGCAGATTGGTGTATACTCATCACAAGTAGCTAACGCTACTTCTACGCCTCAGGAAGAAGTTGCTTTTTGGAGACAAAGATGGTCATAATTATCTGGCCCAGGGGCATATTTAGAGGAAAACAGACCCAAGGGAATTTGCCGCACCCCGAAAGTGTTTCATTTTTTTGTTAAAATGCTACTTACATTAAAAAAATGCTTTAATTTAATAGCAGTTTATCAACTTATCTTAAAAAATAATGCTTTAATTTAATAAATATTTCTCAACTTATCTTAGAAAATAATGCTTTAATTTTTTCATCACCCCCACCGAAAATATTCCTATATACGCCCCTGCACATAAGTGTATGTTGTTTCGATACCGTGTTTGCTAAAACAATTCTGCGTATTCTTCGGTGCAAAGGAAATATATAACTTCGAAATTGCTTAAGAAGAAAAGGAAAGGTTAATCCCTGGCTTAAAAAAGAAGAAAAATGTATACTAAATCGCAGACAAGGTTTTCTTGAAATATTTTACCTCTGCGTTAATTTCTGTCAAAGATTTTGCTTCCTGAAGTAGTAGCCTCAGAAAACTCTCATGTGTTTAAACGAAAAGGTCACTCGAATAAATAAATAAGTAAGCTAATAGGTTTTCGGTTTTGTGTTGTTGCGTAGTAATTAATTTTCTAAAACTCATTTTTTTTTAAAAATGAACAGCGCTTTTTTTATGCTGATATTTCATATTTCACTTTATGAGATTTTAGCTAAATTGGCTTACAAAAAAACTTGTTTTTGTGTAATCTAGAATCTGTTATTTCAAAAAGGAGTACATTTCAAAGCACAAGCGTAATCCGTGATCACTGACATAAACCAAGTTCAATGAGTTAGGAATCGCAATGTACAACGTACGTTCGAAAATATCCAGGACTAACGCAATAAAGAATATCAAAAAGTACCGTACTCACAATTAATGCTGATCACTTTCAAAATACCGCCCTTCTGAAGCAACACACGGTTTCCAGCATTTTTTGAAGATCCTGAAAGCAGTTCTAGAAGGCACTTTCCGGGATGTCTGCAAGTTTTTTTGTTTTTTTTTCACGAGGCTGTACTTTTATGAAGTCACAAGACTATAAATCACGGGAATACGGCGCATGTGGCAACGCAGTGAGTTGACCGGGAGCCATGAACTGTTGATCTGATAATGCGGTATGTGGTCTTGCGTTATCATGTAGCAAGAACCGATTTCCGGATTCCCATAATTGGGGACGACGGCGACGAATACTGCTACGTAATATCATGACAGATAGACTTACTGATGCCAAATGACTCGGCCAAAAGTCTCACTGTAATTCGGATATTTTTATTTAACTAATTCCGCACCTCTTCGATTTTTTTCTGTCCGCACACTACAGGGACGCCCAGATCTCATCAAAGTATCCCTCCCTGTCTAGAAACCGTGCATGCCATTCCAAAACTCTGCTGCGAGATGATGTTGTGTCTCCAAAAGCTTTTGTTTTACATTCTGTAAGTTTCAGTTGCTGATAAACCAAGTTTTCAATAAAACTGGATGTTTACTCTCTGCTTTGCCATGGCAAAAGTGGAATGGTATGAGAGCGCTTGCTATGACTCCCTTAATGCCCGTCTGCCGCCTGTCGGTTCCGGTATAAACCAGTTTCCAGCTGCTCGCTAATTGGCCAAGGACTGCTGTCTTCTGGCATACACGTGATATTTTATCCCACTGCTCTTACGTCAGTTAAGCGGTCAGTCCGGGAACTTTTCGGACATAGTCGTTTATCAGCAGCTAAGTCCAAAGAATTTGCAGGAATTACACTGGCGGAAAGTGTAACAAGAACACCAAGAAGGAATTGGCGGACGATCATGAAATTCATGTATGTTAATGGGGTCGAGATTATGTAGGCGTGATGTTAATTTCGGGACCAACCGGTGAGTGCTTATGCCACAACACGGCATAATATGCAAATTATGGTCGGTGGTATTTAAGGAGTACGGCGAAGTGAATGTAATCGGTCGTCGGCGTACGGACACGTGCAAAGACCCTGAAGAAGCACTGCAATGCCTGGACATGGAAGACCTGTACGATTTCAGCAGTTATCGGACTTTGAGCGAGGTCGACTAGTCGGACTCCGCGAGGCCGGGTGGTCGTATCGTCGTACTGCGGAGCGAATTGGACGGGAAGTATCGGTGGTGGTACGATGGTGGCGCAGATAGTCCGAGGAACATTCCCACACGAGAAGACGTGGAATCGGGAGTCACATATGGACTGATGAGCGGACCAATCGACGCATAAGAAGAGTGGCGTTGTCAAGCAGAATATCCACTGCGACGCAAATCCGAGCTGCCGTTGCACCTGAGGTGACTGTGCGAACAATCCGCAACCGTCTACTGGATGCAGGACTACGTGCACTTGTGCCTCTGACTACACTCCACCGTCAGGAACGGCTGCAGTGGTGTCGCCAACGTCTGCACTGGAAAACGCAATGGCGATCTATCGTGTTCAGCGATGAAAGCAGATTCTGCTTGGGAGCCTTCGATGGCAGTATGCATGTTCGCTGACGCACAGGGGAGCGTCTCCACCCTTCTTGCATCCGCCAGCGACACACGGGGTCTACACCTGGTCTCCTGGTGTGGGGAGCGATCAGCTATCACTCCCGTACACAACTAGTGTTTGTACCGGGTACGTCAAACAGCACCTCCTACATCAACAACATCATTCAGCCCGTTGTTGTGCCATTTGTAAGGTCGGTCCATCGTGGTGTTTTCCAGCAAGATAAAGCACGCCCACACACGGCACGTGCAACGCAACATGCACTTCAGGGTGTGAGACAACTTCCATGGCCTGCACGTTCACCGGATTTGTCCCCCATTGAGCACGTGTGGGATTTTATGGGACAACGACTTATCCAGTCTCCACGGCCAGCCACGACCATTCCCGATTTACGCGTCCAGGTTGAGGATGCTTGGAACTCAACACCCCAAACTTACATCCAACATCTGTACGACAGACTCCATGCCAGAATTGCACAGTGTGACGCAGTTCATTGCGGTTCAACCTCGTACTAACCATGTTACATGGAAATGTTATTTTTCAGTTTACCAGCAAATACAGCCGTATTTTGCCATAATGTTTCGATCACGTTATCCTCTGTATTCCGATATTATGCTGTATAAATGTTGTTGGTATCAGACGTCTCTTTCTTGGTGTTCTTTTTTCACTTTCCGCCAGTGTATGTTGAATTTCTCTTTACTAGACGCATGCTAAGGCACGTTGAATTTTATAATTATAATCTTTTGTATGGCATTTTCACGTGTTTGATATTTCATGGTCTCTAACTTAGGCTGTCAATTCTGCGACCGTAAGCCAATGCCGTAAGGCAAACAACACCCATGCCGCATTAGGATTCGAACCCGGACCCACCTAAACGAACGGCCATACGTCATGGCTTAGTCCATTGCGCCACTGGGGCGGCTTTATGAGTTTCAAGAGCCCCGTAAAAATTTGTGTCTATGAATATTCACCGGTTCCTATTTTCGGGCACCTTGTTCCAGGTAGGGACACAGCCAGAACCGAAGGATAAGCACGCCCTGCTTCGTCCAGGGCCAGAATTCTGTTTCAACCAAATAGATTTGCCTGAATCCCGGGCGTCTGACCGGAGGAGTAACTAAACACGTTCAACGCTTTAATCACAGTAACATTTAATAATCATCAGCCTCAGTTGTGCTGTGGGTATGGTTAAACTTCGTCACGACAAGTTGTGGTGGTGTTTTTTTTTAATTCGAGGTAGAATTGGGTTGCGTTTAATTCGAAGTCCACTAGTTTATATATATTTTATGCACTCATGCACAAAAGTTAAGCATAATATATATACCTGTGAATATTTCAAGAACCAATCGTCGGAAAGGCACGAAACTGGGTATGTTTGTTTAATAAAATATTGCAAGTACAATGGCAGACATAACAACTTATGAAACAAAGGTTATTGCATTACTTATGCAACTTTACAAAAATCAACAGCACAGTGATATTCGTGTTGAGTACATAAAATTGAGAAAAGGCTGGTGCACTATGATTAATAAGTGATGTGATGACCCCTTGCAACCACGCAAGCCTCGCGTCGACTTCTCATGCGCTGCTTATCAGATTGTCCAAGAGCTCTGTGGGCAACAAGTCCCACTCCTGACAAAGAGCAGTTCGGAGCTCCAGAATGATCCTTGGTGGAAGCTAATGGAATACAATTCCCCTCCCTAGTGCATCCCGTGCATTCTCTATCGGATTCATATCCGAAGACCTTGCTGGCCACTCCATGTTCTGAATATCTTCACTTCAGAGAAAGTCATCCACCAGCTGAGCTCTGGGGGGGCATGCGTTGTTGTCCATGAATAACGGCTCTGGACCCACGGCTCTTCTGAAAAGTCTCACATGAGGTTCCAGTATCTCGCCTCTGTACCTCAGAGCATTAACGGTACATCTGTCGAAGATGTGAAGCTCTGTGCTCTCATTCAACATAATGCCCCCTATGCCATGACTCCACCGCCTTCAAATTGTTTCCTTTCCCTGATGTTATTGAGATTGTTACGGGTTTCCCGTTATCCCCAAAGAGTATTTCGAGGAGGATCAGTCTGTAAAATGAATCTGGACTTATCAGTGAAGAGCACATTGCTTCAATTTTTCGGTGTCCAGTTTCAATCTTCCGACTACAGTTTAAACAGGCCCTGCTGTTCGCAGGGTTGATCGGGAACACAAGCTATTGGACGTCTGGGATACAGATTAGTTGCCCTGAGCTTCCTGTAAACAGCTTTTCTTGAAACTTTTGGTCCTGAGGAGGCCGCAAGCTCTGCAGAGAGTTGCCTGACAGACATCATCCTATGACGTCGTGCAGTTAATGCAAGGTACTGGTCGTGCTGACAGTTTAAGACTCTTGGACGACCTTGAACGTGTTGGCGTCTAAACTTTCCTGTGCCTTGGATCCTTCTACAAAGCTTGGCGATGATACTTTGCGGCACAGTCAGTGCTCTGGAGACCGCACTGAATGTGCTACAAAGTGTCATCTCCAGGCTGTCCTGATTCGAGCCTTCCGATTATTCTACCCTGCAAAAAATGGTCAACCTGGCGTCTCTGTTCCATATTGCGTTCCTGATTTCCAATATTAACAATTCTTCTCACGGGAATTGCAAGAAAATGGAACAAGGCTCTCAGGGCATAGTAAACTCTTCTTATGGAACTGCGAGATGCTTGTGTATTGAACTCCAGAGGACCTTATTTGACGGTGCACTGCGATTGGTTTAGGTATGTGACTAATCTACAAAGGGCATCCTGAAAGTAATGCCTCGTCCCTCATAAGATTTGTATTTGTAGCAGCAAAAATGGGAAACTTGGTGGCGAACTACTTTGACATATTGCTAATAATGCCAGTCTATTCAAAGTATTGTCCATCACTTTCTATACATTTCCGCCATCTTTGAACCCATCGGTAAAATCCATTTTGGAAAATTTCCTGAGGCTGTCGTTTCACCCATGAGTTCACAGCCAGTTTAACGTCTGTCACATCGTCAAAACGCTTCCCAAGAAGGGTGTTTTTCAAAGGGGCAAACATAAAAGTCTGAGGGAGCCAAATAAGGACTGTAGGGAGGTTGGGGCCTCACCGTCCACCCAATTTTGGCAATAGCCTGTGTAGTCTCCATTAAAGTGTGGGGACCTGCGTTATCATGGTGTAAAACAACACTATGAAGTGGAATGTCACGTCTTTTCCTTCTCATAGCTTCTTTAATGTCTGTACGTAGTGAGCACTGTTTATTGTTGCACCCCGTTCAAGGAAATCCGTCAAAATGACACCACGCTTGTCCTAGAAAATTGTCACCTTTTGCTCTCAAGGTGAAGATGTGCGGTGTCATTCCATTGAAGCACGTTTTCGTTTCTGTCTGATGAAAGAACGCCCAGATTTCCTCCCTTGTCACAACATTAAAGAAAAACACATCACCCTCCCTCTCATAACAGTCCAAGAGGTTCCGGCATATGTCCAACGTTTGCTTATATTGTTCACGGGCTATGTTTCTTGGGATCCACTTTGAACAAATTTTTCTGTAGCCCAAATCCCTAATTTATGTCTCCATAGTCTATCACCACAATGAATTGGATCACACAACTCCTGGATTGGTGACACGAAGATCAGCTGTGATGAGGTCTTTCACTCGTTGCTTGTTGGCATCTGTCACTGCAGTTGCGAGTCTTCAACTCCGTCGTTTGTCCGACACTGAACTTTCTCCCTCTCGAAACCTCTTCATCCATTTTCTGACATTACTGATATCGATCGCTGCAGCTCCATACACCGCCAGGAGTCTTCTGTGCGGATTTCTGGAGCCTCACATCCCTCTTTTTCCAGGAATTCAATTACGACTCGCTGCTTTTCTCTGTCATTCATGATCGTTATCTCTGATCGTGAAATTCGTAACATATGTCAGTGCAGTTTCATTAAAATCATTTCAAAATTTCAAACGTTATTGAGGAGGAGGCATTACTTTCAGAATGCCTCTTGTACATACCATTCATTGTCCGCTGTTCTATAGGTTTTAACCCCTTACTTTGTAAGTTTTACCAATTTAACTTTTGGACAATAGTGTAGTTAGGTTATCCAATCCGTTCCAGCAGAAATTTCGTTGACCTATCCCGTCCAGAGTTTCTAATTAATATCTTCGACGAGAATCCATTGAAAGAAGTAAGCATGCACTTCTAATGCAGAATTTGCTTAACACTTACTCTCCCAATGTCCTGTAAAGTAACATTTACAGTATTTATTTCAAATTTAGGCGCATGTCAAAGTCAGTCGGAAACCTTTAACAAAAGACTCAGTCGCATATTACACTGCTGGCCACTCAAAATGCAACACCAAGAAGGACACGAGATAGCAAAGCCAGATTTACTGGACACATAACAACAGATACAAAGATGAAACGATTGAGCTTGCAGGCCCGTGCGACTTGCGGAACACGCAGACATCAATAGTTCGTGTGGCCCCCATGGCTGGCAATAACGGCCGCTACACGCCACGGCATCGAACGAAAGAGGCTTTGGATGTAGGCTTGGGGTATGTCGGTCCAGGCTGCTTCCACATGTTGCCACAGTTCATCAGGCGTAGCCGCGGGTGGTGCTTGCCGGGCCACTCGGTTGCCGATCAACGACCAGACGTGTTCGATGGGCGACATATTGGGAGAACAGGCGGGCCACGGCAGCAGTGACACCTGGTGAGCCGTGAAAAATTGTCGCACAATGCGTGCTACGTGCGGGCGCGCATTGTCCTGTTGAAACGTGGCCTCTGGCAGGCCCTGCAGGTAAGGGAGGACTACAGGCTCCAAAACGTCGGAGATGTAGCGGTGGCTGTTGATTGTACCGACGATGCGTACCAGAGGTGTGCGGGTGTCATATCCAATTGCGTCCCAAACCATAACGCCAGGCGACGGACCGGTATGGCGGTGCATAATGCAGGCGTCACACAGTCGCTCGCCGCGGTGCCGCCACACGCGGATCCTACCATCGTGGTGTTGCAGGCAGAAGCGGGATTCGTCGGAGAAGAAAATGTCGTGCCATTCCGTAGTCCAGGTGCGGTGTTTAACGGCCCACTGCCGCCGTACTCGCCGGTGGGGTAACGTCAATGGTAATCAGAGCAATGGGTGCCGTGCGACAAGTCCCCGCTCCTGCGGACGACGTCAAACGGTACGTGCTGACACAGGTTGTTGCGCAAGACACCCTAATTCCTGTCCTAACGTTCGGGATGTGGCGGTGCGAGCCGTCAATGCCCGCCGCACAACATGCCGATCCTCTTGTTCGGTGGTGTGCCGCGGCTGTGGCAATCGGTCCGTCCGTCCCTCCTGCACCCACCGAATCGATACTCACCTCACTGTGGCTGGATGTCGTCCCACACGGGCGCCGATGTCTCGGTACGATAAACCGCTGTCGCGATAAGCCACTATTCGTCCTCTGTCGAACTCCGAAACGTGCTGGAATGACTGCCGTATTCTGCGACGAGGCATCCGGAAGCTTCCCACGCACATGCCCGGCAGCACAACACACTTCCACTACTTACACCCCGCCTTGTGTGCACCCTTCTTATAGTTCTTCTCGGTGGCGTGCCGGGCGCACATGATTTGCATATGGCCTGCAATGCTAATCGTTTGCATGTCCTCTCGCGGGTGACTTATGCTGCGAATTTCAGGCCAATCGGATGCTTCCTTCTTGGGCATTTTGGGTGGCCAGCAGTGTATATTTGACGAAAATTGTCGCTTGTTTGGAAACGTTAGCTTTAGTCAGTCACTGTAGCGAAAAATATAATGATCCAACTGTGAAAAGGATCTGGTTTATTCCATCACAATGCGGTTTCCACATAACTTTCTCAACAGCTCATAGGAGTTTGACAAATATCAATGGACGGAATGCGTTCGTATCCTTGAAATCAAATTAAATGCCAAGGGAAGAATTATTCACATTACGTAAATCGGAAATAGGAAGCCTTTTTACAGGAGAGCATTCATGATTTTGCAGGTTTTCTTAGAATATTTTAAAGGGATTGCCACCTTATCCTTGAATCAGGTTGTTTGTAAGTCATAGAAGACAAAAGCACTAAATAAACAGCCAGTTGAAATGAAATCAACCTTCTCGTGTACTTCCTATTCTGAAGAATTCGATATGTATTCACCAGTTTCGTTTGAAGCTCCTGATTGGTCCATATTTTCAACGACTCCTTTGTTCCACTGGCAGCTAATATTCAAAACACGAAGTATTTGTGAATTCGGAGTACTATCGTTATTTGCTTCTAACACCTGAGAAAGTGAAAGGGCTTTTGTCTTGGAAGTTGACATTTCACATCCCTAATGTGTGAACGCCAAGACAATTTCGCTGCAGAATGCATTCTTTGAAATTATTAAGAAGTTGGTAATTATAAGGATAAAAGTGCCTCTTGTTTGCGATATTTCACAATATTTTAAGCTCACTGGTAACCATTCGTAAACTTTCAGACCGTGTGATGTACCTTCCTCAGAGGCATGTGTATGCAGGTAAGCACATATGACAAAGCATTAGTCACCCCTGGCAAAACTTACCTAATTACGAGTGACGGCGCCTCTTGCCTTGATAACAGCATGAATCCGGTGTGTTAGAGACTCCACGAGGCTGTGGATGTATTGAACATCGATTTGCAGCTTCGCGTGCGTCAATTGGTCACGAAGTTCCGCCAGAGTACGTGGGTGTCTATTCCAGCGTTTCATCTTCTGTTACAAATGATCCTACAGATTTTCAATAGGATTTAAATATGGGAATTTGACTAGCCCGTAGAGGTCAGACAGTGTTTCTGATTGTTCTTCGTGCAACACGGACACCGTTTTAGCCCTGTACTCACGGCAATTATCGTCTCGGAAGAAGGAGTGGCAATGCGATGCTGCTCCTGGAGATGTAGGGCAAAGGGCAACACTTAGTCATTCAGGATACAGAGCTATGCATGCTGGTTCAAACTTATTGTCACTGCAACGAGAGGGCTCATTTCGTGGTACGAAGAGCATCCCCAAAACATCACAGAACCCTCTCCAACTTGAACAACACCTTCGGCACAATCAGGACTAAACGCTTCATTGGGCCTGCGATGCACTCGTTGCTTCCCATCATTGGAGTACAAACAAAAGCGAGACTCATCAGACCAAGTAACTCGTTTCCAATGCTCCACAGTAAAGTAGTTTTGGAGCCTTTGAGCCCATTAATAACGTGCGGCTTTGTGACTTGCTGTTCAAAGAGGCCTCTTCCGCCGTGGTACTCTGCTCTAGATGTCCATCGCATGCAGTTCTCGTCGCAATGTCCTTTCGGTAATTGGTTGGAGTGGACTTCCATTGACTGTTTGGAGCAATTGTTGCCTGGTTTGAAACCAATCGGCAGTTACTAGGCGTGAAACATGGCAACGGACCCTGTTGGTGAGAATCGTTTTTCCGGCCACTGTTACATCGCCGATTTTCAGTTAAACGTGAACTACACCACTGTTTGCAGACCCGCTGGACAGTACGCTTCAACACACCAACACATTGGGCGACTTCATTCACTTTGAGTCCGCAGGCACGGCCAAACACGATGGCTCCTTTCTTCCACTCAGTAACGTCTGCCTTACGACCCATATTGAAGACTAAATTCAACACACACGTTGATCTTCACCACTGCACGAGACAGAAATGATCCTGTAGACCTCGTCAGTGCTATTTGTCTGCCAAAAATCTAATCACGCTACCCTCTGTGCAACCGGTAACTTCCGACTTCATTTCTGTTAGGAGTGACGAATTTTTTGTCCGGTGTGGTTACAATTCTGCAAACAAAAATCGCCCGTTAATGTCACTTGTCACTTGATGGCGGTGCCAATATGTCTGCTGATGACTCCACATAACCTATGCTTTCTTATGGGAGATAAGGGCAGAATTATGAGTTTTTAGAATGCTATTTTACTTGGAATTAATAAAATGCCGACGCTTCGTAAACATGCATTTTTGTGCCTACCAGATTTCATGTCTTCAATTATAGCGATATGTGCGTATTTATGTTTGATAATTGTATAGATTAGTAGGCGCGCATTATTTTTCATGCATCCACACATTTATCTAGGAAAATGTCATATTTTACCTGTAGAACACGAAGGCTTGAAGCTGCGGTTAATCGTTCTTTCCATCGTAAAATAAATTTTTGACGTAGAACTACATCTTTCTCCACGCTGTGTGCAGGGTGACATGGGGAGCACGGATGCAACGAAAACATGCCGCACTTTAAACGTTTATATCTTCATCTAACCTAATAATCGTGGAGAAATAAATAACACATCATTAGACGTTTGGGTGACGAGATGGGTAAAAAATGCGATTTGACGGACTTTCAACGTTGGATGATTGTAGGAGCTCGGAGCCATGGAGCGAGTGTCACCGAAACCTCCGCATTCGTGAAATGTTCCAGAGCAGCTGTTGTTAAAGTGTTTAAAGACTGGCATCTCAGCCAAAAAAACTAGGTTTCTACGTGCAACGTGTGGTCGTCATCTACTAGTGACTGCTCGGGCGGAACGGAGAGTGTCCAGACTGGTAACAGACAACAGAAGGACAACGGTGCAGCAAATTACAGACCATCTTAATCAAGGATCCCCTCAAATGATCTCTGCACGCACTGTTCGCCGTACACTGCATCGGATGGGATATGGCAGCCGAAGGCCTGTTCGAACACCTTTGCTGTCTGCAATTAACAAGAGAAAACGTCTCCAGTTCGCGCAGGAGCCCAAGGATTGGACAGTCGATAATTGGAAACAAATTATGTGGTCCGGTGAATCACGTTTTCAGTTGCACCATGCCGATGGCCGAGTGAGAATTTGGCAGAAACAGCGCGAAAGCATGGATCCCAAATGCATTGCTACAACCCTTCAAGCTGGTGGAGGCAACGTTATGGATTGGGGAATGCTTTCCGGGCATGGTTTGGGCCCTTTAAGTCGTGTTGATGAACTTCTGACTGGCACATCATATCTAAACATCATTGCGGACCAAGTGCATCCTGTCATGTGGATGGTTTATCCCAATGGCGATGGCTACTTTCAACAAGATAATGCGTCCTGCCATAGTGCTCGTATTGTACAGGATTGGTCTCAGGAACATGCCAGTGAGTTTACTTTGCTTAGGGGGCCCCCACAATCTCCAGATCTCAACCCCATTGAGAATTTGTGGGATGAAGTTGAACGAGCCATCAGACAGCTGTTCCACAACCCTGCAATCTCACTCTCCTGGAAAGTGCTATTCATTTAGCATGGTCTCAGATTTCACAAACCACCGATAAACATCTCGTGGAGTCCATGCCACGAAGAATCGACGCAGTATTAAAGGCAAAAGGTGGCCCAACGAAGTACTGAGGAGGTGGTCATAATAAAGTGGCCACTCAGTGTATAATGATATCGACGACCACAGCCCCGCATTCCATAGCTGACGGTCATATCTAATGGATGTTATGACGACGTAAGTTTCTCCATCACTTTTGTGCCAGGGGCGGGATTCGGACCCACAACTCTCGGCTCCGGAGCTCCGAGGGCTGTTCACTATACTACACTGGCATGTGCTCACACTGGTATCTGCCTTTATATCATGTGCGTCCTGCGGGGCAGACACGTAACATCTCCCCACCCCCTTTAACGAGGGCCAGGGCATGGCCCACGGGTCGGCCGGGACCAGTCATCCGATGAATAATGAGCACTTGAGAAAACCCAGGCAATTTGGTGTGTGGAATGTAACAACCCACTGATTTATTTTTTTCTAAGCACTTAAGAAGGGATTCTCATTTGTCCTGTCTCGCTGTATGGAAAGGACATCACACCTTTACGAGAAACCTAGCAGCCAGACCAGACTGGGATTTCGGGCGCCAATATGACCAAGTAAATTTCTTCATCATTTTTATGCCAGGAGCGGGACTCGAACCCACAACTCTCGGCTTCGGAGCTACGAGTGCTATCCACTATACTACACTGGCATGTGCCCTCACTGCTATCTGCCTTTATCTCATGTGCGTCCTGCAGAACAGGCACGTCACCACGTACATGATAAACCGAAGTAAAGTGGATTTAAAATTTAGTTAATTTTTAGATAAAGAAAATTTGGTGACGAAATTTAGAAATGCCACGAAAATCCAGGGAAAATTACTAAAAGGACAATGATCCAGAGAGATCAAAACAGATTACAAATATGGGAACGAAAGGCATTAAGAAAGATCTTTGGTCCAATTAATGAGAATGGACTTTGGAGAGTAAAGAACAACAAAGAAATAATGGAGAAATTCAATGAAATGGTTATTATTACTGAAATTAAAGTGAGAAGACTGAGATGGCTGGGACATGTTCAGAAAATGAAAGATGACAGAGAAGCAAAAATGATCTTCATGTATGGTCCCGGTGGACCTAGGCCCAGAGGACGACCAAGAGGAAGATGGCTTGATGATGTGGAGGCTGATTTAAAGAAAATGAGAATAAAGAACTGAAAGACCAAGGCACAGAATCGTGAAGAATGGAGGGGTATCCTGAGGCTGGCTCAGGTCCTAGATAAACTGTAATGCCAAGGAGGAGGAGTAGTAGCAGCGAAAATCCAGGTAAAATTACTATAAGAACCGACAAAAGTTGAAGGAACAGCTAGAGGAGAACGAGTGGAATCCGGAAAGGCCCGCTGAGTCATCAACCCAAACGTCACGGGAATGTAGGTAGCGTCAAAAGTACGCGCCCAGGATGCGTTTCACCCGAATTCTTCTGTAGAGCCACACCCTTCCACTTCAACTGAACAAATGAAGCTTGAACAGCAAGAATCGATGGAGATTGATGTCATGGATCCAAATTTTCAAACTTTCACACCGAGCATGTAATACCAATGTACATCGTCTGCACAACTTTGCTGTATAATGAATGTATTACGTCTCAAACCTTTACACCGCCGATGCATTCTCAATCTAGACAAGAACAAGAGCAACAACAAGAAGAGTACATTAGGCCAAAGACGTATCGACAAATTTATACCAAGGCTACAAAGGAGTTTGAAAAATTGTTTCTGAAGAATAATTTGTTCAGAAACAATTTCAGCAGTAACTAATGACAACGATGATGCTATGTCTTCTACTTCTACTAACATTAATTTATAATCAGCATAGGTTCCTCTGAATTGTATGTAGTATAAGTTTCAATAAAGGAAGAAATATTCTTCTTAATACATGGAAAAGTCACTGAATATTCAAGCAAAGCAAACTGAATTTGCTTGTACCACTTATTGGTCATCCATGTAACACTTCTCAGAAAACTTGAAACTTTCCTCGTCCTGGAGGGGGAATCGAATCCCGCATCTCCCGATTACCGGTCGAGTATGCTAACCATTACACCATGCTCCCAGGACAGTGAAGTTCCAAGCAACTGAGACATATTTTCAAGTTTTCTGAGAAGTGTTACATGCATGACCAGTAAGTAGTACAAGCAAATTCAGTTTGCTTTGCTTGAATATTCAGTATAAGTTTTTTTGAAGTAAAAAAAGTAAAACAGTTCTTTCATTTCATTTCTTTAAAAAATGTATATCTGAAAAAAATCAAAGGGGCACAGTAGCCATGAAATAGTGACAGTTTAAGTAGTTACTACTGTGGCTACTGTGGCACAGTGCCTTCGATTTTTTTATTAAAAAAAAACCGAAATTTTTATTTATGCGCGATTGCTATTATTTCATGCGCGCCACCATTTTTACATACATTACATAAATGGCGGCGGGCACATATAATGTAAACAACTTGCACTGCCGGAATTCTGTTGATATCAAAGGACAAACCAGTGATCGTTTTTCATCTGTTGAGGCTTTAAAAGTTGATACACGCTCTTTACATGTCGAATAACCAGTACAACAATTGGATAAAAAAAGCTTTCGTCCATATCAAAAGCGTAACAACTAACTTGATCCTAGTCCTACACACAGCTGCACTATAAATTTTAGTCTCCTCCTGAAGTAAAAAGCGTTGACGTGCTTTGACTTCTGTAGAGGAACTTCAACGTTTCTGAAATTTCAATACCACACAACTACACAATGCAATTAATTAAAAATCACGACCATCATCAAGAGTTTCCACTACCAAGTGGATTTCCTTGACCATTTAGTTCAGCCAAGGTCTTCCTCCACTTCTCTCTGTCCAAGGCCATCACTTCATGCAGTCCATTATTTTTTAGACTGGATTTAATCTCCTCCATCCACTTTCTCTTTGGTCTTCCTCTCTTTCCCGGAGCCTCCCACTGCATCAGAATTTTTGGACGTCTTTCTGATGGCATTCTCCTTACGTTGCAGAACTATTGGAATCTCCGCATCTCAATGGCTTGAATAATGTCTGCTTTAACACTAATAATATCGCGAATTTTTGTGTTACGCACTTTTTCATATCTATATTTTCTTGCAGAACGCCTCCAAAAGTCCATCTCTGTGTCCAATAATCTTTGTTGATGTCTTTCATTCAATGTCTACGTCTCCGCACCATATAAAATGATGCTCTGTGCAATCGCAGAAAAAAAATTGTCTTTTTACACTTGGAAATACACTGCTGCTCCAAAGAACCCTCGGCAATTCTCCAATTAATGTCACGAGGACATGTATCATCCTGATGTATTATGCATCCGAGGTATTTAAATTCCTCCTTTGTTCTGAACGTAATATTATCATATATTTCAATGAAATCTCTGGTATCATAGGATTAGTGCTCAGTTTTATTTTTGTTAATTTTAAGTCCCCAACGGTCATATTCAGATATCATTAATTAAAAATACTTTTGATAAGTACAGATTCAGCACTGACGAAATCATAAACACTGTGTATTCCTATGATGATTAGGATAAAGATCGGCCCGTAACACTTGCACGCCCTCTGGTGAACCATGACATTAACGATCCACTTTTCTAACTGTTAACTCTATGGGGAATTGTATCAACTATGTATCATACATCGTGCTCAGAGGTGACGCACATGTCAAGGTAGCAGATTCGCTGCGAAATACTCCATCGGTGTACCTTAATAGGGAAAGCATTCGGAAAGCGTTTTGTCCTTAATTGTAGCTTAATTGAGAAAACTTTTCTGTGAGCAACAGCTCGAGCATTCGCTCAAGCTGTGTGTTGGCATCGCTGTAAATGTAGACCAGCGTCTCTCAAAGTGTGCTCCGACTCCACGCCGCGACACTTTCCGTGAATATGTTCTCGTGACACCGTCATGTTCGACCACGAAAATACTCGGGAAAAAGCCACGTACTTCCTCAATTTCCTTTTAAAATGAATGTACATAATGAGAGCACAGGTGCGAGCTTTCCTCATTGGTCAGCGTTTCGGCTTCGAAGATGATCTGTGGTTGTGTAGACTTGCATATGTAGCAGACATATTCACAAAAATTAATGAAGTGAACCTAGGTCTCCAAGAAAGGAATGCCACTGTTTTCACGCCGTCTCACCAAACTTCGTGCATTCAAGAGAAAGGTACAGATATGGACTGCATGTTTCTGAAACCTTGAGGTTGATATCTTTCCAAGACTTACAGACTTTCTAGTGGAGTTTGAAGAAATCATCAGCGAAACCGACGAGATTTTTGGAGAATTCACCGAGCACCTATAAGAAATAAGTGATGCTCTCTTGCAGAACTTCCCAAATGCAATGCACAAGAATTTAGAAAATTATACGTGGGTGAAAGACCCATTTGCAGTTAAAGACAAACCTCGCAGCATGACTGCAAGTGAATATGAAAATTTGATCAATCTGACACATGACAAAGGCAGCTTTTGAAAGCTACCCATGGGTGAATTTTGGTGCAGCGTCAAGAAACAGCATCCATGTTTATCACAGAAAGCAGCTAGAGTACTCCTTCCCTTTGTCGGTACGTACCTGTAGGAGGCTGGTTTTCCACCCTGTTTCCATAAAATCCAAATATCGCAACAGAGTGGATGCTGAGCCGGACATGTGTAACGTACCAGGAGATGTGACGTACCTGCCCGAAGGACGCACACGACATAAAGGCAGATAGGAATCAGAATAAAACGTCCGCGTAGCTCAATTGGTAGAGTGACTTATTCCGGAATGAAGGGACCCGGGTTCGAATCCCGGCGTTGACCAAAAATGACAGAGAAATTCACTTCGTTATAATGGCGCCCAAACTATCCGTATGACCCGACCGTTCAAAATCTCGCATTGGTGTGATGTTATTTCCACACCGCGAGATAGGAAAAATAAGAGAATCCTTTCTCCAGCACTTCGAAAAAAAAAAAAAAAATAAGGGGGAGATGATGTAACGTACCAGGAGATGTGACGTACCTGCCAGAAGGACGCACACGACATAAAGGCAGATAGGAATCGGAATAAAACGTCCGCGTAGCTCAATTGGTAGAGCAACTTATTCCGGAATGAGGGGACCCGGGTTCGAATCCTGTCGCGGATAAAAATGACGGAGAAATTTACTTCGTTATACATGAGACTGCAACAGCCTCCATTGAGCCGTACGTGAAAGAACTTTGTCAGAAGAACAAACAATTGCACTCGTCGCATTGAGGTCAGTAACTCAATAATTTTTCTCACGAACCCTTGCCGTGATTTGTAACAGCATTTTCTATTTTCTTTTATATCTATTGGTTTTACACCGATGATCCATTACATTACTACCACATTCCTGATAAGCTGTAGGACGCCCTGCGAAACAGCGGCCACTCGGAAAGGCACAGATTCGATGAGGTGGCGATAGGTATCCTAGAGTATCTAGTTCCCATAATGCCAAAAGCAGGTCTTCCAGTTTCCATACATTTCGGGGTGGTGGTGATTTAGTGCGAACGCGCTTTTCCAAGTCGAACCCTAAATGTTTGATTGGGTTCATGTCAGGTGAATTTGGAGGCCAGAGCATTAACAGAATGTCACCACTGTCACAAGAAAACATCGCCCACAGCATAACACTGACGTTGCTGGCCTGTGTCGGCCCAACACTGCATCTCGGGGCCATAACCTCCGTTGGAAAACGGCGTATCCGCACACGGCCGTCTACGTGATGCACCAGGAATCTTGATTCGTCAGACCAGGCCACTTTCTTCAAATCATCCACGGTCCACTCTCGGTGATCTCGGGCTCATTTCATGCGTTGTTGGCGATGACGTGCAGTGAGCATGGGGACCCGGCTGGGTCTACGGCTACGCAGGCCCATGCGCAGCAGACTGCGATGAACTTTGTGCTGTGACACATTCCTCTGATCACCACTGTTGTAGCCGCGGGTTATTTGTCGTACTGTGGCACTGAGGTCGCTGTGAACAATGCGCAACAGTGTCCGCATCTCTATGGCATCAATGAGCTGCGGGCGACACACGGCTGGACGATGGTTCGTCGTTTGGCCATCTGTGCACCACTTTTGATACGTAGTCAAAACAGCGGCACGTGAACAATCTACAAGACGCGCAGTTTCCGAGATCGTAGTTCCGAGGCACCATGCCGTCACGATTTGTCCTTTATCAAACTCCGATAAATCGGCAGCTTTTCCCATTCTCACTCCAAACACTCTACTAAACGAAAGCCGGTCCTCGGGTTGTTTATATACTATGAGAACTTCGCCTGCGCCACCGTTTGTTCTCCAGGCCCACTAATTTCTTTAGGCATGGGGGTGGTCATAATGGAAGGGTTCATCGGTGTATTATGAAAGAATACTACAGTAGAATATCAGAAACACTTATAGTGTTACGCATGCTGTTAGCTAAATAAAACCCGTACTTTTCAGAAATTAAACCTTCATAGATTTCTCAGAGAGGAAATTCATAAATCCTGATCGTCTGAATAAACATAATTTTGAGAATGAACACGGGCATAGAAAAAACTGTTGGGAGTCCGGGGCCTCGTCCTTGGAGGGAAAAGGTGGTGCTAGAAATTTGATAACCGCTGATGTAAATGTTCGATACGGCAACTGTAAATTCTTCCTTTGAGGAGCTAATCTCTGAATATCAGAGAACAGCTTAGGGATATGTATGTATGTATAACCGAGTTGATAAAAGCGATAGGAATTACAGTAAAATCTCGGGACAAACCAGAATCCGTATAGAATTGAAAAACGTATACTCGATGTTCCATTGAATTTGCGTTTATTATCTCACACGGTCTTGTCAGTAACTTTCAAAATGTTTGTCCTGTGTATGTGAAAACAACAAGAAATATAAACGTCATCCTATACCCAGGTAAAATATAGATCGGAATTGCAATGAGATATTCCCGAAATCAGCTCAAAAGACAATAATTATTTCCTGAGATAATGAAACAGCTACATGATTCCCGTTTATTTTTGTTACTACCGAACACCACCGGCATAATTTCCTCTTGCTCACGGGATAGAAAATCTGCTTTCGTGCCGCTTACATAAGTATTAATATCTCGACGCTGCTCTTGTGCATACGAAATTAGCACCCCATGAAGAAATAAAAATAAACTCCATTCATCAGAATAATAATATACAAGTTGCTCTTAATTGCGTTGTTTGTACATTACAAGAATTCTCATTATCACGAAGTTTTGGAGTTCATATTATGGAATTCAACCGCCAGAATTAACCGATCAACAAATGGGAGGGCATTTTACTTACGTGAACAAAATAATATCTCCAGTCTGAATCAGTATATTTCATGTGATTATTACAGAGCGCAACACACATTTTGGTGCCTTAAAAGTTACACCTAATTTTGGATATACACTGACGGAAAAAAAATCCCAACACAAAGAAGGGGTTGTGTTAGATAAACGAGAGTTGATAGGCTGTGAGAGTACATCTGTATGATGACGTCTATGCAAATGTCGTGCTCGGCGCATATGTGTGGCGCTAGTAGCGCCCCTCGGAACATGCAAAGCAGGTTTGCTGTAAATATGCGCTGTAACGGTCGTGAGCGTTAGTTATCGTTGAGATTCGACGTAGTGTGTTGATGTTAGTCAAGAATGCCTTTAAGAAGACGAAGAAGTCATTATCAGCAGCTCACGGAGTTTGAAAGAGGTCGTGTAATAGGGCTACGAGAAGGTGGATTTTCTTTCCGCAATATTGCAGAACGACTTGGCAGGAATGTAGCCACTGTGCATGATTGTTGGCAGCGGTGGTCAAGGGAAGGTACTGCCTCAAGAAGACCGGGTTCCGGCCGGCCACGTGGCACTACTGGGTGGGAAGACCGCCGTTTACGGCGTATGGCAGTGACGCATCGTACTGCCTCTGCGGCAGCAATTTGAGCTGCAGTTGCCACCGCAGTGACACAACGAACTGTTACAAATCGGTTACTTGAAGGACAGCTCCGAGTCAGACACCCTGTAGCGTGCATTCCACTTACTCCAAACCACTGCCGTTTTCGACGTCAGTGGTGTCAAGCTAGAGCTCATTGGAGGACGGAGTGGAGATCTGTAGTGTTTTCTGATGAAAGCCGGTTCTGCCTGGGTGCCAGTGATGGCCGTGTGTTTGGTAGAAGGAGGCCAGGTGAGCGCCTGCAACCAACCTCTCTGCGGCCGAGACACATTGGACCTACACCAGAAGTTATGGTCTGGGCAGCAATTACCTATGACAGCAGGAGCACTCTCGTGGTTATCCCACGCACCCTGACGGCACAGTTGTACGTCGGTCTGGTGATTCAACCTGTTGTGCTGCCATTCATGAACAGCATTCCAGGGTGTGTTTTCCAACAGGATAACGCTCGGCCGCATACCGCTGTTGTAACACAACATGCTCTACAGAGTGTCGACATGTTGCCGTGGCCTGCTAGATCACCAGATCTTTCACCAATCGAGCACGTATGGAACATCATTGGGCGACAACTCCAGCGTCGCCCCCAACCAGCATTAACCGTCCCTGTATTGACCGACCAAGTGCAACAGGCATGGAACTCCATCCCACAAACTGACATCCAGCACCTGTACGACACAATGCATGAACGTTTGCGTGCTTGCATTCAACATTCTGGCGGTTACACCGGTTATTAATGTACCGGCATTTCACATTTAAAATATCTCTTCTCACGCTTACATTAAGCTGTGATCTTGAAACCTTAATCGATTAAATATGTTACCTATACAAATGTATTGCCGCCATTTCATTCCTCTACAACTGTTTTTTCGTGGTGTTGAGATTTTTTTCGTCAGTGTATTTGGGCACTGATTCCAAAAATTGCATCAGTTTTCCCTTACCAGCCATAGTTTTGGAGATACGACACAGCCACTTTATATGCATATTAAACCGGTCGTTCGTCAAAATTCTGGATCCTACTCGCATCATCTGTTATTTTTATAATATGTAGACAAATATTGATGCTATTAACATTACATACTATTAAAACAACCCCAAATGGGTTGAAATAAACATATTACTAAATCAGTTTGATAGACAGATTTTCCTCATAAGGCCTCTGACATCATTGCAGAACACTACGTTGTTGTCATTGGCGAAGAAGGGCAGCAAATCCTTTTCCCTTCTAAGATAAAACGTAATTTTGGTTCCAGAATGAAGTAAATTCTTTTCATTCAAGCTGGAGATCCCCGTGCGTAATTCGATGGGCTATGAGCAGTCGCCCGTCCTTAATTAGGGCCACTGGTTCCAGGGAAGGGGAGAGCCAGTGCGGTAAGACAAACACAACATCCATGCCTCATCAGGATTCGAACCCTGACCCTTCACGGACGAATGATCATAAGCCAGCGCTTAGACCACTGCGTCACCTGGTTGGCTTTGTGAGGTTCACATCCCTGATGAGGTCATTCAGTTCATGTTGGTTGAAACGTTGATCACTTGATGAAATTCCTACAAAATCACTAACTTTCTACACTTCTGTTATCTTGTATGTCATAAGATATGTGTGCTTCATCATCATCTGGCAGCTCTGGTAGCTGGCTGAACGATAGAACAGGTGCCTCGTTTGAGTGTGGATGAGGTCGTCTTGCTGAATCTAGGTCAGGATATTGTTCCACTAACTTCGATTAAGTGGGGGAAATGCCCAAAGACTGCACTGTTGAGAAATGGAAGAAGATCATATTCTCAGATGAGAGCTATTTCTTTGTGCAAGGAGAGGGCGTAACCCTATTTCTGCAAATCAGCGGCTGAGAAGACTTCCCCTGCCCACCTTCAACAAGCTCCTAAACACTCAGCTAAACAGATGTTAGAGGGTTATTTTACACTTGACGGTCTAGTATCACTTGTGCCTGTTGACGATATCATGAAAAGAGACCATAACATAAAAACATTAGACAAAAGAATGGTACCACAGATCCAGAAAGACAAAGAACTCATTTTGCAACAGGATCTCACACCATGCCACACTTCGAGAAAAGTCAAAGAGTTATTCAAAAATCACAACAGTCAGCTCCAGTTACCAGGTAACTCTCCTGACAGTATTCCAACAGAAAAATTTGTGGGCTATAGTAAAAAGAAACTAGAACATGAAATATGACACCGAATTTTCGGGTGTAACGAGCACGTCTTTTGATATCAAAGCTATTCAAAGTCAATGGAACCGGTATGGAAAACCGTAGTTCCTGACCGAAGAAAGAAGTTTTTCAATCGAGTTTTTAATCCCGCAGATACTGCTTTAAACTGAATCGTGAACTTACGCCCTCTGGTTGCAAACTTGTGCGTTAAGAAAGATTTGAAATTATATAAGAAACATTTCGCGGCGAAAACGCTCTCCAACAAAGAAGCAATTTTTCAAATCGGACACTTAGAAGCAGATATATCCACAAATATCAGATGAGCATCTACGGCCCCTGGCGGGTAGAACATGCTTTATTTTAAGAAGAAAGTATTCTCAAAAGGATTTTCGATGTGAGAGGTATTTGTCCAAGATATAATTTTTTTCAGTCGAGTTTCCAGGAGCTCAGATTTTGCTGCAAATACATCAGAAGCAGAAATTAACACTTATGCACCCTGGTGGCCAAACCATTCCTTACCAAATATAAGAAATTATGTGAAAAACATTTCCCATCAGGAGCTGTATGCGATACAGGAAGAATTTTTCAAATCGGAGCTTTAGAAGCAGCGACATCGGAAGAAACCCAATTTAGCTTTACGCCCCTTATCGGAAGGTCTATGAATTATTTGAAATTATATGAAAAAGGTGTAACACCGGAAACTCTATCCAATAAAGAAATATATTTTTTTAATTGGAGGTTTAACGACCACCGTGAGCAACTCAATGGGATATAAGCAGTCGCCCGTCCGTAAATTAGGGTCACTGGTTCCAGGGAAGGGAGAGAGCCAGTACCGTAAGACAAACACAACATCCATGCCTCACCATGATTCGAACCCGGACCCCGTTCGGACGAAATATCAGAGGCCGTCGCTTAGACCACTGCGCCACCGGGGAGGCATAAAGAATTTTTCAAATCAGGCCATTAGATTAGAAGCAGAGGTATTGACAAAAAAAAAGATATACATCTACGCCACCTGGAGGAAAAACCATGCAATATTTTAAGAAGAAAGTATTCCGAAAAAGTTTATCTACGTAAGTGGCACCGGACCACGAACGAAGTTTTTCAGTCCAGATTTTAGAAGCTCAGATTTTGAGGCAAATACACCAGACGCAGAAATCAACACTTACGCCCCCTGGTGGCCAAACTATTCTTTACCAAAAATTAGGAATCATGCAAACAAGATGTTTCATCAGGAGCTGTATCCGCGGAAGGAAAAAAATTCAAATCGGAGTTTTAGAAGGTGAGATATCGGGAAAAACGCACTTTACTTTTACTGCCCCTAGCGGAAAATCTATGCGTAACTTGAAAACATGACTATACCTAAAATACTCTTCGACATAAATAGAATCGAAAGGTAACAGATATTTTTTCAATCGGATGCTTAGAAGCAAAGATATGGAATAAAATGTATTTTGAATTCGATATCATTTGCATTACGCTCTCTAGCGGTGAAACTGTACATGGTAAAAAAAAAAAAAAAAAACGAAATGAAGGATTATCATTCGCATATTTCAAGCTTCAAAAATTTCAAATCGGACTAATAGTTGCAGAGATATGGTGTTCACAGGCGAAAGGACGAAGCGACAACATAAGCACGATCTTTTTTAACAAAAGACGTGCTAAAAACTTAATTGTAATGCAAAGGATAGCTTAATACAATCGATTACAAATGTATGGTTTAGAGATGCGCAAATACGAAAAAATGTATTGAACATTAGTAGAGGTCACGCCTAAGCGAATTAATGAACTCATTACGAACAGAGGAGCACATATAAATTATTATGTAAAGCTAGAGTTTAATTTTTGTGCTTATTTTCTTGCAAAATTACAAGTTTTCTTTAAAATATGAGTGTTGGGATTAATTTCTTCGCTACTGTACTTAATAAAATATATTTCTTCTTCAGCAGATGTGTAATATACGTCTTTTTTTTAATTCGTAATCCCTGAGATTAATGAAAAATGTATTATTATAACATTAAGGAGAAATAAAAACGAAAAGTGATCTCCCACCAGTTTTTAGACAGAAACATTTAAAAACTGCCTGCAACTATCTTGCTTTTCCAAAGTTAAAACTACTTGAGGGTAACTCACTTCCATAATTAACCAACTGCTACACTTACTACAAAACATAACACTTCTTTATATAATGAATCATAATGATACGCTAATAATAGATTCATATACTAAAATAAAATATAATGTGCACTTCTTCCTTAATGCACCAGAATCAAGTATTATACAGTGAAGAGCAATTGAATTTGAGATACCTGTCTAGTAACGTGTAGCACCACCTTTCACCCTGATGACGGCGGCGATTCGTCTCGGCATGGACTCGACAAGACACCGGATGCGTTGAGAAGCCATACGGATTCAAGACCCCTGAACAAGCTCCCACAGTTCACGGAGATTTGATGGAGGGGGTCAGAGCCTCGAACATCTCTCTCGATGGCATCCCAGATGTGCTCGATGGAATTGAGGTCAGATGACCTAGCTGGCCAAGGAAGCGAGGTCACGTCGGTGGAGTGTTCATCGAACCATTGGGATACAATTCGGGAGCTGCATTGTCTTGTTGCAGGATGAGGTCCCCAGTGGGATGTTGAAGACGCACAAACGGAAGCAAATGGTCGTCCAGGACATCTCGGTAACGTTGACTTGTGAGGGACCATGTCACACGTACCACGGGTCCCATTTCAGTCCACGTAAACAGTCCTTAAACGGGAAAGCCACCCCCACCAGCTTGAAGAGTACCCTGCTGGCAAGAAGGATCCATCCCTTCATGTGGTTTGCGCCGTACTCGTATCCTGCCATCCGCATGTACCAACGTGAATCTCGACTCATCAGTCCAAGCAACATTTTTCCACATGTCTAGGGTCCAGTGGCGATGTTCCCGTGCCCATGCTAATCTTTGCACCCTGTGATGTGCGGTCAGCAGCGGTACCCTCGTGGGGCGATGGCTTCTGTACCCCATAGCGAGGAGATGGTTCTGGATGGTGTGGCTGCTTACACGTTTTTGTGCACCAGCGTTAAATTGCCGAGTGATTTCTTGCACTGTGGCCCGTCTATCTGCTGTTACAATGCGAGCTAGCCGACGATGACCCCGCTCATCCACACGCTGTTGTCCACGGGAGTTGGCCCTTGCAGGGATGGTTTTACCGGATTCGATGTACTCACGGTGCACCTGTGACATACTGGCTCGTGAAAATCCCAGTGCCTGCACGACTTCCGAGATGGAGTGACCCATTCGTCGGGCCCCAACAATTTGCCCACGACCGTGCTTCCACCACGGTCAAAAAAGGTTATACAACGGCCATTCCATAAAAACTGAGAGTATAAAATCACACAAAATGAAGAAATACAGGTACAGCAAAATATACGTTATTCTTTCTCAAAGTATCTTCCCTCGAATTATATGCAACGGTCCCATCGTTCAGTCCACTTAACAAAGCATGTGGCGAGGACATTTTGTGGAAGCTACTTTAGCGACCCCTGTGCAACTTTAATAACGTCAGCCTCTGTGTTGAAGGTTGCGCCAAGGAACTTCTCCTTCACTGTTAGAAATAACCATAAATCGCACGAGGCGAGCTCAGGACTGTAGGCAGGCGGTGACATGATTTCAATATTGTATTTCATAAGAGACTGTTGAACACAAGCAGCCACAAGTGGGCGGGTGTTAACATGGTGTAGGGTCCACTTGCCCACCAGTTCCGATCGTTTAATCGATATGTGTCGTCACAGACGCTGCAAGACTGAAACGTAACACTCAGCATCGACAGTATTTTGTAGAGGAACGGCATGCTGGCAGACTACACCTTTACGATCAAAAAAAAATTATCATCATCACCTTCCCAGCTGGTTTGGTTTGGCGGACATTTTTCGGAGGAAGCGAGCCGGCAGACACTCGTTGCTCGCTTCGTGAGGGGGTCGAAATAGTGGACCCATGTTTCATCCGCAGTTATTACTGGGTTTACGAAGTTTGGATCTTTTGCAATCATTTGTTTCCCGTCATGACACACCTGAACGCTGGCTAACAATTGCTCTCTCGTCAGGTGATGAGGTACCCATCTGGAACGATGCAGCAGTAATATGTCGCGTAGAATGCGGAATGCCGACGTTTTTGAAATATTAGTTGACGCCGCTATGTCTTTTTTTTTTTTTTTTTTGGAGGTTTAACGACCACCGTGAGCAACTCAATGGGGTATAAGTAGTCGCCCGTCCCTAATTTTGGGTCACTGGTTCCAGGGAAAGGGAGAGAGCCAGTGCCGTAAGACAAACACAACATCCATGCCTCACCGGGATTCGAACCCTGACCCCTTACGGACGAATGATCAGAGCGCCACCGGGGCGGCCCGCTATGTCTTCACACGTCATTCGTCGATCTTCTTGCAGGATTGCCCAAACAGTGTTAACAATACGCTCCGTAACACCACCTTCAGGTCGACCAGGCCTAGGAGAGAAGTCTGCCGACAAACACCCTTTTTTGAAATCATGGTGCCTCTAAAAATCGTTGACTCACCCAAACATTTATCTTTGTAAGCTTTTTTCATTAAATCAACTGTTTCTGGAGCCGATACGCCCAAATGATAGCAAACTTTTATCGCACAACGCATTTCACTTCTTAACTCTGAAACACTCACCTCTATAGCTGTATGGCGAAATGCAGACGTATCTTAAACAACTGCGCAATAACAAAGCTAGAATCGTCTGCCGCGGCTAATAACTGTTGCCATAGATATACTTCCTTAATTCAGTTAGTCGTCTGCGTGATTATTATTCCCCTTCGCACTCTTTCCAACTCAAAAAAATTACCCTCCGTTTTCATGGAACGGCCTTTGTATGTTATACGCTAAGTAAGCAAATTGCAAGAATACGAAAATTTCGAAGTACGTTTTCATGTTACATCAACGGAAAGCGGAGTTAAAAACCCAAAGCGTTTAGCATCAATACTATATGAAAATCTTGTACTGAAAATAAACAGAACTTTAAAAAATTGAGAAACGTTTTGTTCAGGTTATGAGAACCTATAACTTTCAGTAGAAAAAAAAAACTGCATTTAACAAAACAAGCTTTCCTTAATGTGCAGCGATTCCTAAGTTCACTCGGTATTTTTACTTTCACAGAGGGAGTGTAAAACTAGCGTGTTTGGTAGAATGATTTGACGACGTATTGCCGTACTACCATAATTTTCGTCGTAAGATCACGGATTATCTGTTAAGAAAGCCACGAATTTAGGTTCTGCCGATAATACTCCGCTTTACAAAAAGTTTTACGGCACTTCCAGTTTCAAAAAATCTGCGACGCAATCGTCAGTATAGGTGGTATACTTGCAAAATTACCAAAAATGCCTTAGAGTCAGTAAAACATACTGCAATACGAAGGTGGAGGTGCACGACCAGTTGGAAAGAAGTTGTATTTTTTCCCCCTCGAAATACGATGTGACGAAGGCGGTATTATTTGCTCTCGCGGATGACCACATGATGCGGAAACTCCAGCTTCACACACGGTAGTGTGTGAAGCAGGGCTAACTACGGAACTGCACAATTCATAATCTAACTACGGAAGTGTCAAGTCTAACTGCGGAAATGTTGAGGAAAATCGCGAATTTTGCCCTTTTTTCACTTGAGAGTGACACAAAAAGCCCTTGAGAAACGAAATGATAGTTCTTTTAATAAAAAAAAAACTCTCCTTTGTTTTCTGCTTCTGAGGACTGCTAGATCATCCTGTAAATCGCGAGTTTTCTTTTTTGTAGGAAATTGCGGTTCGAAATCAACATCACAGGTGCGGATTGTACGGCGATTCTTTTTCCTGAATTTCATGACCGGCCAATTACAATATATGGTACTTTATATCATTTTCTGTGCTTGTATGGAGGGTGACTCGAAGGTTTTGCAATATTTGGATCACTTTATGTCTTCATACGTTCTTTTACGACGAAAGCTAATTAGCATTTAAAGTATAGGCCAACGTGTTGCACCGTCTTTAGCCATCTGTTTTCCATTCTTCAATTCCGCTGCGGTACCAGTGCTTGTCCTTCGAGGCAAAGAACTCCTTCACCACAGAAACCACCTCCTCCTGGTTGTTGAAGTGCCGCCCGCGAAGGAAGTGGGACATGGACCGGAACAACTAATAATCCGACGGGGAAGCTCCGGCCTATATGCTGGGTGTGACATCAGTTCGATGCCCTCAGGTTCCTTTGGTTTTGCCCGGGTCATTCGAGCGGTATGAGGCCGAGCGTTGCCCTGCTGTGTTACAGCGCGCTTTCTGTCAACCAGTGCCAGGTACTTCTCGAAAACGGCATACATCCACTTCGGCTGTTCAGAGTAGAGACTCGAGTTGATGTCCGACTGTTTTGTACAAATTCGTAATGGATTATCTCCTCTAAATTCCACCAGACATAGAGCATCACCTTCTGCTCGAAAAACCCACGTTTGGCAAGAGGTTCAGCAAGCTGGCCAGGGCTCAACCACTGTCGTTGTGTGTTAGGATTACGGAAATAGACCCACTTTTCATCGCACGTAACAATTTTCTTGATGAAACGTACATCGCACGGATTTTTTAGGAGTTTTGTGCACACTTCCGCGCGGCGGTTTGCTTCAACTGCAGTTTGCTTCCCTCAGTTCGTGAAGGACAATACGGTAGCTCCTGTGGATCTTGCTGAGCTCTTAAAGATGACGAATCGCTGTGGTCTGTGATATGCTCTCCTGATAATCTCCGAGTGCTGGTTATCGGATTTGCCTCTGTGGCCTGGATCCACGGTTCGCGCCCAACCATGATCTTGGCTGATCGTCGAGGTTTCTCTCACCTGAGCGAAATTTCTTGAACTATCTGGTTGCAGTGCTGTGGTCCACGGTCTTTTCCACTTTCGCATGACAAATGTTTCGTGTTGCTTGAGCAGCGTTATGGCCGAGTTCAAACCCGTAAAGCAAAAGTTCCCTAATTAGCCGGTTGTGGCTGTTCATCTTTTAAGCGTCCCTTCCCAACCGCAGACAGAACAACGACATGCAATGCTGTTCACCGCAGCGATTACCACTTTATATCCCTTTCGATTGACTTCAGTGTGCGACTTGAACTAGTTTAAACACGTGACATACCCGCCGCATCATATGCGTTTATGCAAATATTGCAAAACTTTCGACTCATCATCGGTAATAAAACTAATAATGTCACTGTTTATCAGTTACAAAAAAAACAATGTTCCCACATACACAAGGATGCTATTTTATTTGGTGCACCATCCCTCGTAATACAAATGACTCAGTTCAACACGTAAGACAAGCACGGTATTAGGTATCAATTACGGAGACCTATTCATCAGGCATCAGTTAGAGTTGGATTCAGGGCTGAAAATGGGTAAAACGAGTTATCTCAAGGACTTTGAATGTGGCATGATGGTTGGAGCCGGGCGTATTGGTTCGAGTTTCTACCAAGCGGCTGCTCTCCTGGGATTTTCACGCGTAGTCTTTGCAAGGTTTGACAGTGAATAGTGTGACAAGCAAAAACTTTCAACAGTCGGCGATCCTGTGAACGAAAGCAGCTGGTGAATCAGTGGGATCAAAGGAGACTGGCAACATGATCTTCGGCCGTTTTATTCCATTCGTCCCAGGTTTCGATATGTGATGCGTTTTGAGATGACTTTCTGCACAACAGTGCTGTAATCTACATTGATTTGCTGGGTTGTGGCCAGCGTCTTCGCTTGCACGATTCTCCCAAGTCTCCTTTGGACATTCTGATCCACCATCTGTTTTCGTTCACATGACTGCCGACTTCTGGAAGGTTTCTGCGTGTGGTATCATTCATGGTAATCTCTTGCTAGAGTTGTTGTGCGTGGAATGTCCAAGAGTACGGGCGTTTGCGAGATGCTTGAGTAGACACGCTTGGCACCAACTATCATATCACATTCAATGTCGCTCAGATCTCTCCTTTTGCTCATTCCGACCGTAAATCGGACGCAGACTAATGATTTGCGAGGTGATAAACTGGGATTATACTGCACACCTCACTCACGTGCCGTCTGTAATCTTTCTTTACCGGCGGTGGAATTCGAACTCACATTTGCTACAGTAATCTCCCAATGGAATTACGCCGGGAGGCTTATTTCTGTTTCATTATTGACTTTGCTCATGTGTCACATCAGTAGTACGTTCCAACATTACCTTCCCCTTTTGAGAAAAGCAGAGCACGAAATCGCAGGTTTCGGGTCAGTCGACAACCATGATTGAATGCCTACCTCATTGCAGAAAAAACAATTTTTACTATTTACGTGCGCTGTGTGGAAGGACCATACCACACTTTTTTCAAACCTAACGGCCAATAGGTTTACTTGCGTTCAATATAACCTTTTTTTTTTCCTGTCGGGGGACTCGAACCAAAATCTTCCTAATCCGGAGCGGTTGTTCTCCCAATTGAATTACGCCCGTAGGCTTATCGCTGCTTCATTATCGATTTGCCTCAAGTGTCACCTGGATAGTACGTCACGTCATGTCATGTAGTACGTCGTTTGTTTTTCTTATTCGAGTTAGCCATCTGAGGGACGAGGCAAGGTTACCTAATAAACTGGCACCTCGGTGTATTTGCCACAAGTATTTAACGTGTTGAATAATAAATAGATTCAGAATGCATCGGCGGTGTAAAGGTTTGAGACATATGACATTCATTATCCAGCGAAGTTGTGAAGACTGCCGATGTACATTGGTATTCCATGTTCGGTATGAAAATTTGAAAATTTGGATCGATGACATCAATCTCCGTCTGTTCTTTTATTTATTTATTTATTTATTTATTTATTTGTAGGCACATCCCTGCAGATAGTATATCTAGTTACAGGAATTGCTATGGTGATATTTACAATTCAAATTCAGATATTTACAGTCTTGCAAAACATACCTAATGAAAAAAAAATTATTACTTACATTAAAAATATCCGGACATCCTTCAAGTGAGATGTGAAGCCTATACATTTTGCAAAACGGAGAATTTTTTCCAGCATCAGTTCTGCAAAATGGCACTGCAAATAGTTCACATTTTGTCCTCGGTAAACGTGGGCCACGAAAACTTAATTGGTTCACAGTTTGAGTGTAATCAATCTCTCCATTGATGATGCCGTACAGGAACTTGAGTTGGAGAGCCTTCCTTCTCGATTGCAGAGAGGTCATCTTGAAGAATGTCAGCCGTCGGGATGTCCGCTATATATAAACACCAGTCGATTTGTAGAAAAGGTGTCGAAGAAATCTTTTTTGAACGTTCTTGATTTCATTTACTAGAGTTACGAGACTAGGGCTCCAAATGATCGCCTCCTACTCCAGTGAGGATCTTACCATAGTCTCAAAAACGCGGATAAGTGTCTGAATATTCGAGAAATACTTGGATTGTCGCATGATAAATCCAAGATTTCTGTACGCTGCACGTACAATTCTTTTGATATGACTTCTAAAGTCTAAGTTCAAATCAAACGTGAATCCCAAGTTCTGGATATCGTTTGTCCGGCTAAGAGAATAGTCGCCAGCTTTGTAGTAAAAAGAATTGGGTTTCTTTTCCGCGAAAAGGAAACGACATGATACTTGGAGATGTGCTAATGTACACCACTGAAGCAGTTTATTGACGTCAGTTTGAAGAGGAAGACAGTCATCAAGAGTCTGTACATTGAGATAAAGATTGAGATCATCAGCGAACAAAAGATAAGGGCTATCAATGCAAAAAGGAAGGTCATTACTATGGAAAACAGGACTGGTCCTAAATTAGAGCCTTGGGGGTATTCCAGACGTGGCAACATAGGGATCAGAAGCATGGTTGTTACAAAAAACAGACTGGAATCGGTTTAAAAGAGAGGACTTAAACAAGAACATCAGGTTATCACTGAGGCCAAGACAGTTCAATTTCTTGAATAAAATGCAATGATGAACTTTGTCAAAAGCATCATTGTCTTTGTAAACTTTGTCTTTTAAGTAAAGTCAGTGTAAATAACATCAACTTGAGATCCTCTTTCAATAGGAGACGAAATATCCTCTAAGATGTAAAATAGTTTGGTAACCGTTGAGGGTTTCTTCACAAAAAAATGATGTGCAGAGCTGAGGACACGTTTGAAGTGATCATATAGCTTAGAAAAAATAAGAGACCCAACGCTAGGACAGAAATAATTGTAATAGGTCGATAATTCTCAATTGAGTCTCGGTTGCCTTTTTTGAAAACAGGAATAATTTTCGCTTTTTTCAGATCTGGAGGGAAAATTCCAGTAATGACAATGATATTATAAATATGAAGCAGCGGCTTACTAAGCATCTCACCACACCTTTTGTCTATGTACGAAGGAAGCATATCAGGCCCAACAGCTCTACTGCTGTTCAGGCTCAATTTGTTCAGTTGAAGTGGAAAGTTGTGGCTCTAGAATCGAACTCGCATCCTGGCGCGCGGACTTTTGACGCTCCCTATATTCTCGTGACCTTTCGGTTGATGACTTTCCGAATTCCTCTCGTTCTCCTCTAGGTGTTTCTTCAACTTTCGTCGAATCTTATAGTAATCCTCCTTGGATTTTCGCGGCATTTCTAAATTTTCGTCACCAAATTCTTCTTTATCTAAAAAATAAATAAATTTTAAATCCACTTTATTTAGGTTTATCACATACGTCCGTTAGCTCGGACGGTCAGCTATATAATGCGAGGCTGAAGTCATCGCTATCACTATCTATTCACTAGTTATCAACCTTAAAACGGCGTGCGGCGAAACAAAATCACGCGAAATTTAGCTTAACTTTCTAACGCTACTGTGATTGTGTGATTGGAGGTTCAACGACCACCGTGAGCAACTCAATGGGCTATAAGCAGTCGCCCGTCCCTAATTTAGGGTCACTGGTTCCAGGGAAGGGAGAGAGCTAGTGCCGTAAGACAAACACAACATCCATGCCAGACCGGGATTCGAACCCGGACCCCTTACGGACGAATGACCAGAAGCCAGCGCCTTAGACCATTGCGCCACCGGGGCGGCCTAACGCTACTGTATCGAAGGGTTAAGAGGTGAAGGGTAGAAATTGTTTTGTTATAAATGGGACTCTATAAAACTACCTAATGTTGTATTATTTATTACTCTATGCGATTATTGGTTTCGAAGATATAAGAGTTCAAAATGTGACATGTTTTCGTCGCATCCGCGCTCCCGATGTTACCCCCTACTCAGCGCGGAGAAAGACGTCAAAAATTATATTCTTTGAAAAAACTTAACTGAATAATGGGAAGAGGATAAAAAGGAAACGAGGAAGGAATTTGGTAACGCGTTGTAATTTGAACATGATTGCCATGTTATGTGAGTTTCCCGAGAGAACGTTTGCTCACAGAACAAGAATTCTAAATGTGTCGAATATTTTTATGGGTGTTTAGTGCATGGCGAAGAGGACATTTTGAAAGTGAGAGAAAGTTAGTTTTGGAAGCTGTGAGATTATTTTCAGGTGAATGCGTCATCTATAAACCTAAAGTAACGTTTTTTACAACACTAGATAAGAGAAAATTACGATATTCTCTACTGTTTAGAAGGAACGCATAAAAGCTATTTTGTTTCAGGATAAAAATTGCTTACCCTGTGATATATTTATTTGCTTGTTTCAATTCGGTGTTTCCTTAGACACGCATAGAATTTACAAGTAGCGTGTCTTTCATTCATTACGTATTTAAAGTTATATAATCTTAGTGCTTTATTAGTGGTATTGGAGGCAGAAAGCAATAAAATTAACTACCCTATCTTGCTATCTCTTTTAGAGAAAAATATTTTGCTCATATAAAGAGGGAAAATGACGTTGTCAAGAGGTCTTCATTTTTATAAAGTTGCAGGGCAGAACTGAGCACTTGATATAAAAAATGTAGCAGTAAAAGTTTTCATTTATGGCACTGGCTTTTCAACTTGTCTTCCTGTTCTGCAATTTCGGTGTGTATTCCTTCAATATAATGGCAGCTGTGCCTAGATCTTCAATCTTATTCAAATCACTTCTGATACACCATGCGATATCTTTGACGACGCAATTATTTTACCTCGTATATCTCTTACACAAATGACATTCCTTTTTAGATATTCTACGTGAGATTAATTCGGAATAAATATAGAAATATGGCACAGAATTCTGAGTTGTAATGAGCACTCTTTGAATCCTTTCCGAGGTGAAGAAATATTTTGAAGCAGATTTTTAATAGAAAAAATGCAGCGAAGAACAGAAAATATCAACGTTTGTTGGAGAAAATCTGCTCATAATTTAAAATTTCCAAGGTACGCAGTTTTATTCGTTGAGTACAGAACAAGGTGCCAAATAAAAACAAATACAGGTAGGCTCAGTTCTGATTAAGCCGTGAGTTTAAAACGTAGGACTAGGACTTGCAGATCGGATAGTTGAAATGAGCTAGTAGAGTATGCTTTCGAAGCGTTTATTTAATTTGCTATAGCCAACTCAGGTCTATGATATGAAAAGTAGCTTATATATAATTTATGACTACAAACTTGTGGTATTGAGATAAAATAAAAATAACAACGTTTACCACAATCAAAGGTTTATTATACATCGACTGCAGTTTCGCGGAGCGTTTGGCTTGCTAAACAAGTCACACCAAACGCTCTGTATAATAAACCTTGGAATTTGCTAAACGTTGGTATTTTTATTTTATTTGAAAAGTAGCTTACATAAATTTTACAAATAATGTTCGATACATTGCGAACACAAAGCATATCAGATCGACACACAAATTACCCAATCTGTGTGGGATCAGTTACAACATCTATGAGGAGATCTCGGGACATAAACATTTTGAATCTCTCATAAGTGACTTTGTCTTTGATGTTCAAGTTAAAATGGCTCAACATAATGATCGGTATACTGTATTGCCCTATCTTTTTCTGGCCAGTTGCGGGAAGGCTCCTGAAGCCTTTGGTGTGTATAAGATCCGGTAAGTTAAACTGCACCGCGTGAGCTTAGCAGTGATTAATTAAACTCACTATATAATTTATTTATTTAAAAGACCCATCCCCCCCCCCGGGAGACACAACTGCCCGACCTGGGATCGACTTGATCCTTTATTTAAAGAAAATTACAAAACATATTACAATCTGACTTTTGTAATGAACAATAACGAAAAAAGATTTTAAACATCATAAACATAACAAATTCAAATAAATCAGGTTTTACCCGATCCGTGGTAACCAAATATTGTAGGTTCTTTCTAAATTCAAAAATTAAGAATAAATTTCGCTGAAATTCATGCTTCAAGCCCAAAACAAATAAGTACATTCAAGTACTCAACAATAATAACACAATCTGCTAAAACAAAACAAATTCCAATTCAAAATATATATCAATATACAAGATACACCGTGAAACTCTCAGTAATCGCCTGTAAATAGCCGAGGCACAAATCTACATTTCTCAGGCCAAATCCAACAATAAATTAATAATAATAATAATAATAATGATAATTGTGATAAAACACAGACAAATATTTTCAATAAGATAACAGTATATTTACATCAATACACAATTCCAATCACAAATACGCTAGTTCAAATAATTAATCACCCTGTATAAATCATCACTATAACATAAACAGGCCGCACAGTAAATCATCAACATGCATGATTGAACTCAAAAGAGCAAAACATCGAACAAAACACATAATCATCACCAATAAATAATCAAACATACCCCGAGATTCAAGGTATTAATGCAACAAGAAATATAATAATGGGTCAATCTTCAACCATACAACAAATGCCATCTCACAAAATATCAAACACTAAAGCTCAATGACGTATTCTGAGTAACAAGAATATCCATCGCCACATTTTCATTGAACTTAAAGAATCTAATAAAATCCGAAATTCTATTACAAATTAGGGGGTTACCCAGAATTTCCCCCACAGAAGAACCACGCCAGGTTCCCATAAAATGAGCTCTCTGTGTTGTCAGACCCAGACATTGATAAACTAAATGAAACATTGTAGCCGAAGACAAGCCACACTTGCATTGTGCATTCTTTATGTTAAATCGTTGGTAATAGGCTGGGCATGATCCATGCTCAGTTAACAATTGATTTATGAATCTATCGCTAAAGCATCTTCGTTCTGATACTTCAGGTATAATCGAAAATGTATATCTTCCCGTTTCCGCACTCGTCCATCTATTTTGCTATGAAGTTTTAAGTCCAATTTTAAGACGATTTCTAAGTATTTTAATAGAGTTTTTTGCTTCATAATCTATCAAAGTCTTAAGAGTTCCCTTACGAGCCAATGTGTCAGCCAGTTCATTGCCGAAATAGCCCCTATGTCCGGGAATCCAATGCAGGAAGATTACGTCTAATCCAATTTCATTAATAATTTGCCTTGTTTCTATGACCAGTTCATCAGAACAGGTGTAGTCAGACATGACCTGAAGTGCACTCTGCGAATCCGAAAAGATATGTACATCACATTCAAGAGATTTAGCCCTCACCCATCGCAAAGCTTGTAGAATCGCATACAACTCAGCCTGAAAAACAGATGCGTTATCAGACAATCGGAAATAACTCTCACAGGAGACATTGCCAGATGACATTGCACAAAATCCTGAACCCACATGATCATTATGCCTTGATCCATCAGTATAACAAAAGGTTACTGAGGATGAACGGTTTTCAGGTCGTCGAATTAGGTGCCGGAATTGAAGTAAAACTGAAACGAGTAACGTTTTCGCATTGTTGATGATCACTTCTGCTGCGCACATATCACCATAGGTATCGGCATATTTGAATATTTCATCGAACTTGTTGACTTTCTTCAGTTATGTGTGGTGTGGCCAACGTTGCTGCGCCGTTCTTCTGGTATACCGCCACGCCGCTGGCTCTCACATCAGATCTGTTGTATTGTGTGATGCATTTGAAACCGTCTATCGGGACGAACCGCGAGTCGTCCCGATAGACGGTTTCAAATACCGTCTATCGGGACGACTCGCTGTTCGTCAAATAGGGTAAGTTAAATAGGGTAAGTCGTCCTTTGTCAAGACAATATCCGTGGAGAGGTCTAAATGGCGTGCGCGCAAGCTTTGCGCGTTTAAGATCAGCACCGCACAATTATTGGTTGCATTTAGAAATTCTTCAATCTCGTCGGCCAGTGTATACGCAGTCGGTGCTAATCGAGTCTCGCCAATTCATTTCGCAGTTTGAGCACACCGGGAGACTTGCAGCCGTTCGCGTGATAGAAACTGAAGTCGTCTCTGGCGTTGGTGATGTATAAGCCGCCCAGTGTTTTAACTCGTGACATTGAAACCTATACCAGCCGTTACTATAAACTTTTGCTGTACTCGAAAACTATCTATGCGAACGTTATGCTTCTGGTCGACGATGGGCAAATCGTTCTTAAACCAAACACGGTCGCATACGTTACAATCAAAGCCGAACCCTTGATTGATGGCCACCCCGGTGGCGCAGTGGTCTAAGCGACGGCCTCTGATCATTTGTCCGAAAGGGGCCTGGATTCAAATCCCGGAGAGGCATGGGTGTTGTGTTTGTCTTACGGCACTGGCTTTCTTCCTTCCCTGGAACCAGTGACCCTAAATTAGGGACGGGCGACTGCTTATAGCCCATTGAGTTGCTCACGTTGGTAGTTAAACATCCAGTCCAAAAGAAACAACCCTTGATCGACGAAAGAACGTTTGAACTCTAGTTGTAGGAAGCGACGAGTCGACATATATCGATGTTGAAGATGTTAAGGGCTGTGCTTCCTCCGTTGGACCAGGTACAAGTTCGATCGGTGTATTTTCTTTATTTGCTGCCCGCTGCTCTTGCTCTAAAGTCGTTTATGATTCTGTTCGCGAGTTCGAGAAGGGCCGGGTACGGGTTCGATCGGTGTGTTGGATATTTACTTGGCTGCGGCTGCTTTCAGGCGTTCTCGATACTCTCTAGCTCGTTTGGCTGCAGTCTTTTTGGGCTTCTTACATTCCTCATCACTTGCTCTTGCCCCTCGTTTTGATTTTCTCCACTTTTGCTTGCGTTCATTCTACGATTTCCTCGGCATTGTCGAAAATATTAACCCGTCCACATAAAAACCATTTTTTAAATGTTCAGTTCAAACCACTGCGAAATGTTCTTCGTATATTTGAATAGATCTCATCGAGAGCTTTAAAACAATACCACATACAGTAGTTTCCCATTGACGGTTGTCCAGATAAACCGAGGTATTGTCAAAAATGTTCACCAGTTCAAAAGAAAATAATTTTTAAAATGTTCAGTTCAAACCACTACAAAATGTTGTTGGTATATTTGAGTAAATCTCGTTAAGAGCTTTAAAACGATACCACGCATAGTCACGTTGCGCTCACGCTCGGCGAGATAGATTGAGTCAAACACGGCGGCACACCCAGAAATATTGCATCATCTCCTCCGCGCAAATGGAGCGAGAAGAGCGTCGCGCGCACGATGTGTTGCGCAGTACGCGAATTGGACTCTATGCTATTTACGAATATTCTAACACGATTAGTGTGCTGCATGTATTTTAAACGCTGTAATGATTTCAATTGGGACCTATTTTTGTCGCAGGCGATCGGCCGTAAGGCGCCCCATACTATCCGCGGAGTTAGACGTAGTCTTACGTCAAAAAGGAATCAACCGGATTTCTAGCCAATCGATAGAGCATCCACAAATAGAAATTTCGGTAACTAGCGGCTGAAATGTGTGCTACGAATAGTTACAACTTGTGCACAAAACATTTCTCATAACGGAAGTTTTCCAAATCGAATTCTCAGAAACGAAGATACGGCTCCACATATCGCACCAAAGGAAACGACGACTTGCACGCACTAGTGGGGTCAGGTTTAGGGGTTTAACAACCTCCGTGAGCAGCTCAATGGGCTATAAGCCGCTTGTCCCTAATTTAGGGTCACTGGTTTCAGGGAAGGGAGAGAGTCAGTTCCGTAAGACAAACACAGCCTCTATACCTCACGGGATTCGAACCCGGACCCATCTCGGACGAATGGTCAGAAGCCAGTGCTTAGACCACTGAGCCACCGAGACGGCACGCCGTTGTAGCAAAACTGTGTAGTACAAAAATCGGCAAATTTGTGAAAAATATTCTCCGCCACAATAACTATTAGAAGCAAAAAATATTTTTTAAATCGCACTTTTGAAGCGGAGATATCATCATTATTGAAATTTATATTAACACCACCTAGCGGAAAGACAAAGCATTATTTTAAGAAAATCGTAAGCGAAAATGTTTTTCGCGGTAAGTAGCAGCCAAGAAGAAAAGAATTTTTTCAGCTAGATTTCTAGAAGTGACGATAAGATTGGAAACATGTTAAAAACAGAAATATGTACTTACGCCCGGTAGTGGTAAAGTAATTTATTACACAATATTGTAAAACTAGGTGAAATCTCGTCAGTAATGACGGGGGGGAGAATAAGATGATTACAGTTTTAATAACCAAGTATTCTTTCTGCTTGTGATGTCCAAATGTGAAAGAATGTTTCATGAACATTACAGCAATAAAAAAAAGTATATTAGTTGAGGCAGGGATTCGACAATTAAAACAGGCAAACTCTCGCGTTTTCCCAGTGTTCGTTCACCGCACTTCAGATGTTTCTATAGGCAGCTGATGGAATTTCGAAAGCAGATAATAGCAGCCAGTTACAATATTTCTCGGAATTGTTTTTAATGAAATCGTCAGAAAGCAAGCCTTGTCAGTGGTTCTCGCCCTTCAAAACCCCTCAAAAATACACTCTGACCCTAAAGCCCATGTTTCATTTGTAAAAAAAAATCACGCAGATGGCAAGCAACTATGTTCCTGCTGTTGCCAGTTAGCAAAAAAGTGTTAAAATAGTAAAAGCAATTTCGGAAACTTAAAATTGCGCAGTTGCAAATGGTAAAATGTTATGGTAGTTCATGTCCTGAAGCACAAACAGTATCTTTTCTTTTCTTTTTCATTTATTCTACAAATATAAATAAAAGAATACCTAGTTATAGGTGAAAATCCTCCAAATACGTGGCGTCAGTAAATAAATAAATACATCGCTCTTTCCATGTTCCAGAAACACATAGCAACCGAAAAATTGTTTTCAGCCGCCGCCGGGGAATTGAAACCACGGATCTCTTGATATCTAGCCGAGCGCGTTAGCTTTTTCGGTTGCTATGTGTTTCTGGAACGTGGAAAGAGCGATGTATTTATTTATTTACTGACGCCACGTATTTGGAGGATTTTCACCATGGATCTCGCCCTTTGGATTATTGCTATAATTACATATAGCCTGTGCCGTTAATGCCCACCAGATGGAGACGTCTCAGTAGCTGAGCCCATCTTACGGATTTATGATGTCAGAAGCTGACTTAAAAAATACACATAGCACAGTGGATTGTTGTGCACCGTGGTGTAAAGCTAACGCGCTCGGCTAGATATCGAGAGATCCGTGGATTCAATTCCTCGGCGGAGGCTGAAAACAATTTTTCGGTTGCTATGTGTTTCTGGAACGTGGAAAGAGCGATGTATTTATTTATATACCTGGTTATATTCTGCGAAATAAATTCAGTTATATTCTTAGAATTTCGTGGTTTAAGGAAACAAAAATTTCCAAAATCATATTTTTTTCAACATATGCATGAAATAAGAATAACACACTGTAACCTACTGTTATGGAACTCTGAATTTTTAGACTTAAAAGAAAAAAAGAAACTAGTTTGACAATCTAAAATAATCGTTTTAAGTTCGCAAGGGAAATCTAAAAACTAAATTTCATGCGATAGGATTCTAAATGAAAAATTCTGTATGACATTTATGAAAGACAAAGTAGAAACAAAATTCCTGAGGTAACGTTTACCTGTTTCTAAAGAATTGATCGTGTGACGTAACACATCTCTGACGTCATGTCAGAATGATTTGGATATGACGACGTCACACCAGCAGCTGTGAAAAATTGGTCTTTGTTGCTATGACAACAACAAAAAAGTGGTACGCGCGTGAGCTGTGCGCGTGTGGGTGATGACGTCACCTGCACGACGCCACAGATATTTTGCTCTAATCTGTTGCTATGGTGACCACTTTCCGCTGCGCCACAACAGTGGGACAAACGCTCAAATGTTCCGACAAAAGAAATTAAATTGTTTTACACGCATCAAAATATTCATCATCGCAACCTCTGTCTAACGCAGATGGAATGTTTCAAATCCGAGTTTTAGATGCAGCGATTTCGTGAAAAATATAATTTACCTTTACGCCCCTAGAGGTGACACCATGCTTTATTTCAAATAAAAACTGCATGTAAAGTTGCCTAAAAACATTTTGATTGCCCCCCCCCCTTTTTTTTTGAAGCAATTGTATGGACTAAAATTTATTTTGAATTTAACAGCATGTGTATTTACTTCCCCTTGCGGCAAGGTTATAGATTGGAGAGCAAAACGTGTGAATCTTCGTTCCGATAGATGAGACCTATGCCAGAGAAAATATTTTTTTTAATTGGACTAATGCTTGCAGAGGTATTGTGTGCACAGGCGGACGGACAGACCGACTTAGTGATACTATATGGAACCAGTGATCCTTTTCTTATACCAGTGCCTTCAAATTACGGATGGACGACTACTCATTGCTCACTGGGTTGCTCACTGTGGTCTTTAAACCCTCAGACAAAAACAAAGTACACTGGAATCATTTTGAAATAAATCGGAAGCTGGCAGACAAAACCTAAATTAAGGACATGAAGGTTGACATAGCGACATCACGACTTTTTTTACTTTAATGAAATTAAAGTGAGAGAAATATACACTGCTTGACATTAAAAATACCACACCACAAAGTGCCGCTTCAGTGTATAATGTCTTACTGCCCGGAGAGAAAACCTTGTGTTTGAAAGAAATACCAGGTAGGATCCAAACGTTCCTGGACTGGGTCCGTAAGTCCATAGAAAATTAGAGTTATAAAGCTGATGCACATTCTCCTTCAAAATAAGACCCTCTTGCAACAACACACTTTTACCAGTGGCTGTACAATTTGTCCTAGTACTTCTGGAACCATTATTTGTGTCCTTCAATGTAAGCAGCGATTCGTTTTTCACTTCTTCTGCTCTCGAAAACCGAATGTTCACGTGTCAGCTCAGGGAAGAGGTGAAATTCGCAGGGGGCGAGGTCAGGTTTGTACGGTGGGTGTGGGAGGGCAACAGCTCTTGTTTTGGCGAGAGACTCACAAACGAGGAATAACCTGTGAGCCAGTGCATTGTCGTGCAGCAGCACCCACTACTGATCACCCCACAGTTGAGGCTTCTTCTTGCGGATTGACTCATATATACGTCACACGAAGTCCAGATAGAGCACCTTGTTGACAGTGCGCCCTTCAGGGATAAATTTAAGATGAACAATACACTGGATGTCGAAGAACACGTCCAGCATGATCTTGCCTTTGCTGCGATCTCGGCGGAATTTCTGCTTGCGTGGAGATGATGGCGATTTCCATGTAGCTGATGCCCGCGGGTCGAAGAGGAAGCACCATTTTTAATTCACCGTTATGATTTTTCTAAGAAATTGTGGGTCTTGGTCCGCGGAGTTTTCGAGATCACCCGCCATTGCCATCCGTATGGAGAACTGATAATCTTCACTTAACATGCGTGGGACGATGTGCTGACAACCTTCTGCGTCTTCGGATCATCTGTTAGAATCCGTTGACACGCAGTCTCCGATATCCCAGCAACTTCTGCTATTGTCTCGATTGTCTCTTGGCTTGTTCGACAGTCACAACCTTCGAAACGTTTTCGCCCGTGTGAGCTGTCACTGGTCGCCAGCTACGTTCGTCGTCTTCGACCTCCTGTCTGCCTTCATTGAAGCTCCGATGCCAATCGAATATATGTGACCGCGACAGGGTGTTTTCGCTATAAACTTGCTTCAACATCTCATAAGTTTATGTTGGACTTTTACCCAAACGAACGCAAAACATAATGTTAACGCGCTGCTCAAGAAACGCCATTGTTCATCAATTGCCAAACACTACGTAAGTTGCTTAAAATAGCTGGGTTTACTGCAGCGAGCGCGGGACGTAGAAGAACGAAACCAATTTTCGTGCGAGGGAGGATAATTTTGTAAAGTAATCCAATAATCACCATGGGTATGCAATACACGTATTTTGGCCGTACAGACGTAGTCAGGGAACTTTTAGATCCTATTCCGTATAACTCCGTACTGTTTCTGAAAGGTATGGAATTCCTTATTGCAAAGAAAGAAAATTTTCTGTTGAAATGATAGTAATTAATTACCTGTTGCCCAGAAAAAAATTCTTCTTAAAAGGTATATAATTCGTCTCAGTCATGAAGAAAACTTTGTGCTTTTTTAAAACAAGTTATTTCTTGCTGTCCACAAAGAAAAGTTCCTCCTTGAAAGCCATGTAGTTCCTCATTGTTTCAAAGGAAGAATTTCTGCATAATAGATAGCTAATGCCTTCAACACAAGGAAAATAAAAAGCCTTTTGTTTAATACGTAACTCCTTATTGTTCAGAAAGACATTTTGCTTCAGAAAGGGCTTTTATTATTATGATAGGTTTTCTTTTCCATTATGAATAAGGACTAGGAATTCTGTTTTTTTCTCGTGAGAAAAATTACATCATGCAAAATATCCATCAAATATTTCCGGAGGTTGTTGTACCTTTGTAATATAGCCAATGAATTTATTTTTCCCCCTGAGCATCTTGATGGTAGCAATGCGTAGGAAGATAGCGGAGCTTTTGTTAGAAATGCGAAATCGCAGCCATTATATCGTAGGGACAAACTGAAAAACATATTTGCTTCTTCGGATGGTCTCGCTACTAATGAACTGAACTTAGGTAATATACTTTATTTTCAAACAGATTCGTGGAATAGGAAGTTAATGAAGGATTTAACGAAGCCCTTTGTTATACCTTGTTCCTTTTTGTTCAGAAATAAATTTTGTCTTGCTACATCTTCAAAAGAAGAACTTTTGTTGAAAAAGGTTGAAATGAAACGCAGAAACTCTGCTTTTGTTGCGCAGATGCTATTTGAATGTTTTATAAGTAGTTTTTCAAGTGAGAAGGTTTGAAAAAGAAAAATGCTCTTTGTCATCCAGAAAACCATAACCAATTAAACGAGGATCAAATGTTTTTAAAGAAAATTTAAGAAATTATAAACAGAACTACAACGAAAGCCACCGAAAGAATATATCGCCGTAAATTCTAATGCTGTTATCTTTCAAGTTGCTGCCCCTAAACGACTTTAGGGTAAACCTGAAGCTGGAGGTTTTAACTGAAGGGAACTTATAACCTTTGAAGCAATAGAATTTTAATGCGTACATTCTTCATTTTTACCATTTGAAATGCACCAACTGTGATTCTCAGTTTTATTATAGCTGCTTGAAATAAACTCGGGCCGCCCCGGTGGCGCAGTGGTCTAAGCGATGGCCTCTGATCGTTCGTTCGAATCCCGTGTGGCATGGATGTTGTGTTTGTCTTACGGCACTGGCTCTCTCATTTCCCTGGAACCAGTGCCCCTAAATTAGGGACGGGCGACTGCTTATAGCCCATTAAGTTGCTCACGGTGGTCGTTAAACCTTAAAATAAATAAATAAACTCGGAATAATCGGCGCTCTATTATGCGAAGTTTATTGGTTGAACATAAGACACTGTAAGTAGTAATCTCCGATGCCAAACTCCTAGAAACTCAACCAAACGTAGACATGTGAGTATTTTACTTTGTAATATAGCCAATAAATTTATTTTTATTTTTGAGCACCAAACCCATGCCGTTACTGGTATTTAAGACCGAAAACGGCATGTTTCCATCCGTCAATATAATCTTAATTCTTCAACAAGTACAGTAAAGCGTCGATTATCTGAACTACCTCTTGAATATTGCATATTTTATGGCATTCCTCTCTCTCTCAGTATTTAAGAGCAAAAACGGCATATTGGCATCCTTCAATATAATCTTGATTCTTCAACAATTACAGGAAAGCGCCGATTATCCGGACTACCTCTTGTATACTACATATTTTATTGCAATCCTCTCTCTCTCTCTCTCTCTCTCTCTCCTTTCACTTCACAGAAAGATTCTTCTACTTCTGGAGTCCATCTTGTTTCTGTGGTTCAAGCTGTAACCACACATCCTTTAGGAATCTTCTACAAAGTGTTGACCACATGATGGGAGAGTGCTTGACGGTGGTATAGAACAATTGCTGCATCCTACTAGATTTGCGACATACACACACCGGCCACTGAATTAGAAACCATTATGCAGACGCTCGTAAACGTCCCTTACGCAGCGTACACTTTAAAAAATAAGTCTTGTGAATTCACGGAAAATTTTTGAAAATAACGCGCAGCAAAGTTATCTGCAAGTGTCCGTCTTTTAACGAAATTTCCGTTTTTCTGCAGTTTTTTTTAACTTCCGTATTTTTTCCGTAGCCAGTACCTCAGTTTATTTGAGAAAAATCAGTCTCAAGTTTTTCCGTATTTATACAGAAATTTCGCAAAATCAAAAGAGCTGAATTTTTAAGCCCTTCTGCTAGAAAATCCTCGCGCTGGTGATCGAACTCAAGCCGTTTGGGTTATAAACCATGCAGCTTAACCACTGAGCCAGAATGCCTTCGTAATGGCACTCACGTTCCAGGTAAAACTAATTGTGCGATGATGATTTTTTTTCCATTAACCCTTTAACCGGCTGGAGTGAGTTAACTCGGGGCTAGCAAAATGAGCTGCAATTCGCTTGAAGGAATGCTTTCGCTGTCTAAGAAGCGGATATAACGAGACTGGAACGAGTGAACCTGCGCACCAGAAAGCATTCCTTTCTCTTTAGTTATGTTATGACCACTTTAGCAAAGTTGTTATTTTGGGGGTGATTGGCACCGATCCTACCTGATGGATTGCCTACTAAAAGGTCTGCAACTATACCTGCGAAAGGAAAGAGAAGATGTTCGAGTCACTTGTTTCTACCCAGTGGCATGTCGTCCATGTCAAAAGGACTATTCCTTCCCCACCATGCCTTGGATCATAGAAAAGAGAATAGACTAAAAGGGAACGCTTATCACTTGTGACAGATTTACAATCGGTACTGCTCAGATGAGAAGGAGAAACTAATTGCTTTGCTGTAGCTTTCATAAAACTCGCCCACTATATGAACGTTTCTATTTCGGGAGTGCAGAAAGTTTTGTCACCATTTGGTTCAGATACAGTACATCGGCCGCTTAAAGGGTTAACATTGATTTAGTCATTTGATTTCCTGTTGGGGCTGATTAGTTTTTGAATATGTTTGTACTAATTTTATTTTTGCTGTAGGTGAACTTGTCACAAATCTCGCTACGGTACTTCGAAATTCGACTGACGATTGAAATTTAAAAACACCAAGTATTCTCACAAATCGCTCTTATTACCGGTAATTTCTCGTCATACGGATACGGAAAAAAGTGAGAATGGAATGTTTCCCTTAATATACGAAAGGAATTGTGGAAAGGTTTCTGAAAATTCAGAATTTTCCGTTAACACATCTCTAAAGCGGTAATTTACTGTCAATATAAGAAAGAAACTGCGGAAAGGTTTGTGAAAATTCAGAATTTTCCGTTAACACATCTCTAAAGCGGTAATTTACCGTTAATATAAGAAAGAAACTGAGGAAAGGTTTGTGAAAATTCAGAATTTTCCGTTAACACATCTCTAAAGAGGTAATTTACTGTCAATATAAGAAAGAAACTGAGGAAAGGTTTGTGAAAATTCAGAATTTTCCGTTAACACATCTCTAAAGCGGTAATTTACCGTTAATATAAGAAAGAAACTGAGGAAAGGTTTGTGAAAATACAGAATTTTCCGTTAACACATTTCTAAAGCGGTAATTTACCGTCAATATAAGAAAGAAACTGAGGAAAGGTTTGTGAAAATTCAGAATTTTCCGTTAACACATCTCTAAATCGGTAATTTACTGTCAATATAAGAAGGAAACTGCGGAAAGGTTTGTGAAAATTCAGAATTTTCCGTTAACACATCTCTAAAGCGGTAATTTACCGTCAATATAAGAAAGAAACTGAGGAAAGGTTTGTGAAAATTCAGAATTTTCCGTTAACACATCTCTAAAGCGGTAATTTACCGTCAATATAAGAGAGAAACTGCGGAAAGGTTTGGGAAAATTCAGAATTTTCCGTTAACACATCTCTAAAGCGGTAATTTACCGTCAATATAAAAAAGAAACTACGGAAAGGTTTCTGAAAATTCAGAATTTTCCCTTGGTGCGAAGAATCCATGAAATTCAGGTTTCTTTCTGTCATTTCACGGAAAAGGTTATATCAGAAGTATGCTTCGTTAATTCACAAAAGTAATAACGGAAAGTGGCTCGTAAATTTCCTAAAATTATTTACACTGGGCAGCATGGTGAATGTTGCCCCTACAGTAGTTTTACTAGGGGGACAGTGCCCAGTCAATATATTTCGCCTTGTTTAATTAAATAAATTTTGGCATTTTTTTCTTTTCTGTGTGTGTCATTTTCGAAATACGTGAGTTGAAATACCGTATTTCTACAGAGAAAATATGTTTTCCCATGCTTTTGAGGCTACAAAGTATGCTGTGCTAATTGCAAACAATGCATTTCTTTCCTTTATAGAATTGTATTATTCTTTATAAGATGGACCAAGCTCCAGCTTATGAGGCCAAAGCGATTTATTTCCAAAAAATTAATAAATAACAAAATAAGTAAGCACCTTTTCCCCCCCATATTCAGCATTTCTCATTTGATAAGAAACTTGGTTACCAGTCCCGTATTGTGTTTGACATGTTCTCGTGATATGTTGAAGAGGTTTAAGACAATTATCAGAGATAAAATAAATAAGTGAAATTACAGAAACGTATAATCTCTTGCGCCGTTATTTATCTATTTATTTTTTGCGCATCTCGTTATTTGTTTGAGTAATCACGCTAATTTCTCATATTCTTTTTATAAACGTTTGGAAATAAAATCTCTATGGATATTTTTTCAAAATCACAGGCGGAATTATATTTTTACAGATAATTATATTTCAGCCAAAGAATATTTCTGTTGCCTTGTTCATTTGGCGATTGCATTTTAGCCCTTTAAGCAGCTGATGTACTGTGCTTGAACTAAACGGTGCCCAAAACATTAGTTCCCTCCGAACAGAAATGTTCACATAGTGACGGTGTTTACGAAAGCTAGGGTAAAACAATTTATCTTTACCCCAATAACGTAATTTCTTTTTCGTGTAGAGATATTGGTTCTTACGTTATGTCTAAACCATCAGATAAGAATACGATGCAATTGTTCCTAATTGAATTATTACGGCCAGACGAATCATAAAGCAGAAGTCAACTTACGGGAATTTTCTGTATTCCAGCACCAACTCAGTATTTTTCCACAATAAGACAGCCGATATCAGATTACATACTTTTAAATGAACGTCTACACCCACACATCCACCACACAAGAGCAACTGTTATCTCGTCCTTTTATCTATCGTTCTTATCTCATACATTCATGCGTCACGTTCACTCTGACCTTAATTGTGTTGCCAACAGTTTTCTCGTGAGAGAGGAGATGTCACGTTAAGTTTGGAAGTATAAGCAGAACAAACTCAAATTTACATAGGAAAAGAAACTAAAAATGAAAGTTAATTTAGATTATACGTCACAGCCCTCTCATCTCAGCAGTCGCGAAAATAAACATGTCGTAGTTAATAAGCTCTCCCTTAATTCTAGTCCTATATTTACTTTTCCATTACCTAAAATATGATAGGGAAAGTCTAGTCTCCCTGAAAGGAACATCATGCAACTGGGTACAAAAATTTACTCAAATGTCTTCTATCTCCTTTCAAAAATTCGTCTACACTACCATAGTCCTTTATCAGTTGATTTGTCAGATGGGATGGATGTCGATCATATGCCTCAATGACAAATCTGAATTAAAAATATCAGGGCGAAAGCAACTTTTTCGATGCTCTAGTCTTCAAGGTAACTCGTACGAGCAGCTTTGGGACCGCTAAACATACTCTGAATGCATTCGTTCCAGTAGCTTTCGGCCCACTTCTTAGACAGCGAATATACTCGTTGCAGTTGAGTTCAACCCATTTTGTTAACCCCGAGTTAACTCATTCCAGCCGGTTGAAAGGTTAAAATATACGTCGAATCTCGTAGTTCATCTTTTTGCCCTTTTTTTTATTTTCCTCCTTCCACGTCTGATCTCTTCACGCCTGCCTTCCCCCCCCAATAATTTGGTGAAGTTGGCACCCCTGAATCGATGCAATAGGGGGTCGACAGCCAGGCAACTCTCGCAGGAGCTCGCGTCTGCTTCGGCAACCGCGATACCGAGAATACAGTCTACAGAAGACTCCACGAGAGAGGTCTGTATGTAAGAAGGCCAGTGGTCTGTATCCCACTAGTTACTTCGCACAGAAGTGTTAGTCTGAATTCGGGACAACATCACCACTGGTCCAATGATCAATGGGCCTGTGTTCTCTTCAGTGACGAGTCTCGGTTCAGCTTAAACACCAATTCTCGACGTGTGTGCATCGTAATTCCTCCAACATTAGGGAAATTTGACCCCTACGATGGTGGAGGTCCCCTGTTTTGGGCTGGCATCTTGTCGGAAGGAAGCACGCCGCAGCAGGTGTCGACACTTTAACTGTTACACGCTGCAGGGATTATATCTTAGAGCCCTATGTACGGCTTTTCATGGGAGCTGTTGGCCCCTAGTTCATTTTAATGGACGATAACGTCGACGAATACCTAGAGAGTGAGGATATTCACAGGATGGACTAGCCCGCGATATCTCCGGATCTGAACTCGTTACAGCATGTATGGGATTCCCTCGGAAGACCGATTGCAAGCCTGAAGCTTCCTCCCCGAACCCTTTCGTGACTCCGACGCGCTTTGGTAAAGGAGTTGCCCTTATTGCCTCAAACTCTCATTCACAAGCTTTGTAAACAGCATGAGGGATCGTTGTGCGAGCTGTATTGATTATACACAACACAACACCATTTTTGCCGACTTGCATTTGAGACTTGGTTTTAACGTATTTTTATGTGTTGAAACCAAATTTTAAATTGGTTTTTGTGAATCACGTCAAGTTTTTGCTCTAAAGAACTTTGAATGTCAAAAAAATGTCTAATGGAGGGGTAATTTGGGCTAACACAACACCATTTTTGCTGACTTTCATCTGAGACCTGAGGCTTGGTTTTAACATATTTTTAACCAAAAATCATATTGGTTTTGTTCCTATGACGTCGAGATTTTGCTCTAAAGAACTTTGAATGTCCAAACATTGACAAAAATAGAAGTATTTTGATCTAACATAACACCATTTTTGCTGACTTACATCTGAGACCCGAGACTTGGTTTTCACATATTTTTAACCAAAAATCATATTGGTTTCTGCGTATCACGTCAAGCTTTTGCTCTAAAGAACTTTGAATATCCAAAAATTGGCAAAGAGAAGTTATTGTAGGATAATGGTTTATGAGGTAAACAAATTTATTGATCAGTGAAGTTCCTCATACACTGCCGGAAAGTGAAAAAAGAACACCAAGAAAGAATTGGCGGACGATCATGAAATTTACATATGTTAATGGGGTCGAGTTTACGTAGGTGTGATGTTAATTTCGGGACCAACCGGTGAGCGCTTACGCCACAGCACGGCATAATATGCAAATTATCGTTGGTGGTATTTAAGGAGTACAGCGAAGTGAATGTAATCAGTCGTCGTCGTACGGACACGTGCGAAGACTCTGAAGAAGCTGCAATGCCTGGACATGGAATACGTGTACGATTTCAGCAGTTATCGGACTTTGAGCGAGGTCGTCTAGTCGGACTCCACGAGGCCGGGTGGTCGTATCGTCGTATTGCGGAGCGAATTGGACGGGAAGTATCGGTGGTGGTACGATGGTGGCGTAGATGGTCCGAGGAACATTCCCACACGAGAGGACGTGGAACCGGGAGTCACAGACAGACTGATGAGCGGACCGATCGACGCATAAGAAGAGCGGCGTTGTCAAGAAGAACATCCACTGCGACGCAAATCCGAGCTATCGTTGCACCTGAGGTGACTGTGCGAACATTCCGCAACCGTCTACTGGATGCAGAACTACGTGCACGTGTGCCTCTGGCATGTGTACCTCTGACTCCAGCCCACCGTCAGGAACGGCTGCAGTGGTGTCGCCAACGTCTGCACTGGAGAACGCAATGGCGATCTGTCGTGTTCAGCGATGAAAGCAGATTCTGCTTGGGAGCCTCCGATGTCAGTATGCGTGTTCGCAGACGCACAGGGGAGCGTCTCCACCCTTCTTGCATCCGCCAGTGACACACAGGGCCTACACCTGGTCTCCTGGTGTGGGGAGCGATCAGCTATCACTCCCGTACATAACTAGTGTTTGTACCGGGTACGTTAAACAGCACCTCCTCCATCAACAACATCATTCAGCCCGTTGTTGTGCCATTTGTAAGGTCGGTCCATCGTGGTGTTTTTCAGGAAGATAACGCACGCCCACACACGACACGTGCAACGCAACATGCACTTCAGGGTGTGAGACAATTTCCATGGCCTGCACGTTCACCGGATTTGTCCCCCATTGAGCACGTGTGGGATTTTATGGGACAACGACTTATCCAGTCTCCACGGCCAGCCACGACCATTCCTGATTTACGCGTCCAGGTTGAGGATGCTTGGAACTCAATACCCCAAACTTACATCCAACATCTGTACGACACACTCCATGCCAGAATTGCACAGTGTGACGCAGTTCATGGCGGTTCAACCTCGTACTAACCATGTTACATGGAAATGTTCTCTTTTCAGTTTACCAGCAAATACAGCTGTATTTTGCCGCAATGTTTTGATCACGTTATCCTCTGTATTCCGTTATTATACTGTATAAATTTCGTTGGTATCAGACGTCTCCTTCTTGGTGTTCTTTTTTTACTTTCCGCCAGTGTATATAGAAAATAGAATCTGGACTGTTCAATTTCGGCTTCCAGACATGATGCTGAGTTCTTTTTTCTTTTCTTTTGATTGGAGGTTTAACGACCACCGTGATCAACTCAGTGGGCTATAAGCAGTCGCCCGCCCCTAACTTAGGGCCACTGGTTCCAGGGAAGGGAAGGACCCAGCGCCGTAAGGCAAACACAACATCCACGTCCCACCGGGATTATAACCTGGACCCAGCTCGGACGAATGATCAGAAGCCATCGCTTAGACCACTGCGCAACCGTGGCGGCAATGCCCAGTTTAACAAACAGAAGGTTATGTATTGCTCCAATAGAACAATGCCGAGCCGTAATCCAATATACACTCACGGACAATGAAATCTGCGCAGCAAGAAGTAAGCATCGGATTGAACTGAAATTGTATAGACGTAATGATACAGATGAATGATACACATGATGGCAAAAACAGAGCTGCAGGACAATTACAGGAGAACCTGTGGCACGCAGTCCGGTCATCTTCAATAGCGCGTCGCACCGTTCCTGCGGCGACACATGCTGCAATACGATCCGGCATTTTTTTGATTGGAGGTTTAACGACCACCGTGAGTAACTCAATGGGCTATAAGCAGTCACCCATCCCTAATTTAGGGTCACTGGTTCCAGGGAAGGGAGAAAGCCAGTGCCGTAAGACAAACACAACATCTATGCCTCACCGGGATCCGAACCCGGGCCCCTTTCGGACGAATGATCAGAGGCCATCGCTTAGACCACTGCGCCACCGGGGCGGCCGATCCGGCATGGAGGCGAACAGAAGCCTGATGTTGTCTTATGGCAGACTGGCTCACACGTGCTCGACGGTAAGCTCCAAATCCTGGATAGTGCGGTACGGCGAAAGCCGGCGTTTCAACTGGTCCCACACATGCCCAATAGGGGACATGTCCAGTGAACAGGCAGGCCATGGAAGTGTCTGGACATAACGTAAGCAGTCGTGGGCAATCCGAGCCGTGTGCGGGCGGGCATTATCCTGATGGTATAGCGCACCTGGAATTCCATCGAGGAATAGGAGCACATGGTGCTGTAGGATCTCATCCACATACAGCTGACCCGTCAATGATCCACGCACCACTACTAGAGCTGATCGGCTATGCAGTTTTGGAGGTGTGGCGCTCGATAGCGAGGTTGGGATTGTGCCGTTGACTCGGGTATCTCCATACCCGGACAAGGTGATCATCTGTCCCCAAAACAAAGCGGCACTCATCGCTAAACTCCACAGGTCGCCATTCTGTGGAGTTTCACGTCGCTCTGGCCTGACACCACTGCACACGGGGCCGGTGATGTTCCGGTGTTACTCGCAGCACATGTAAAGGACGCTGGGATTGCAGATTCGCTTTCGCGAGGCGTCGGAAAATGGTTCGTGGTCACGCAGGAGCCGCTATATTTGCCTGTATAGTGGACCAAGTCCCCGTGGGATCCGTTCGTGCCGGGCGTACGATCCGTCGATAATCTTTACCGGGGGTCATCCTGGTCCGTCCGGAGCCACTCTGCCGTGTGGAAGTGCCGTCACGTGTCCACTGCTCCCAACACAGTCGGATGGTATGGTCAGCACGATCCACGTTGTGGGCTGCATGGGGAGCCCACCACCTTGCGGTTTTCAGCCCGATGATCCGGCCCCTCTCAAGTTCCGTACGTTGCGTAAATCGACGTCTCTGGCGTCTACTGGGCAGTCTTGTCACTTTGTACTCTTGCTTGTGCCGGCCCGGTGCTCTTCGCTTTCATGGGGCATGATATGATCTTATGTAGAGGATTTTAGGAAGGGAGTGTCTGACCCCAGGTCTTAAACAACCCTTAGAAATAGAAAGCTGGGAGATTTGGACTAGAGTGCCCGATAGGAAAGTGTCACGGAAGCGAAGTACAAAGGGGCAGGAAGACCCCCTTATTTATTACCGGGGGGCCAGTACCCGGGGTCCGACGGCTTAACGTGCCCATCCGACGCACGGCGGATATTTAGTGGATCGAGCGTTCGTACCTCGCTGGGATCGAACCTGAGGTCCTTTCCGCGGCAGTCACGAACGTTGCCCTCTCGGCCACCCACGGCCTTTCATGGGGCATCGACTGCACGCCGGTTTATAAGGCTGCCGTTCGGTGCTTGCAGCGCCACCACAGAGTGTGCGGTCATGCGCATTCACACCAAACGTGGATCATTTGCATACCAGCACATACTCTAGCTATTTAAAAATTTTCGCGGTTGTAGCATGTTTTCTTCTAGGTGCGTAAATTTCATTGTCCGTGAGTGTAATACAGTCAGTATCCACAATTGTTGTACAAATAAAATAGCAATACTTGATTGAAATTCTGTAGAGAGCCAGATCAATAACATAACATGCAATGCGTAAACAGAGGTAAGCTTACGTGCTAGGTGAAGCTCTAGACGAACAATGCCTTGGGTGTGATGGTGGGAGCGGGAGAAGAGGAAAGAGTTTGCGGGAATGAGGCACGCCCTCCGTTGGTGGGAATCTAGCCGGGTATCGGACAGCCAGCCACATAATAACAATCATGAAGCTACTCTAACTATTAAATAAAGATTTGACGGCTTTCCTGGCAGACACAGAAGTTTTAATTCAATAGGAAAAGTGTTATAGCCCTTGCTTTAAAAAATAGTTTTTAACAATCTCAATTATATCACTCGCTATGCAAATTATTATTTATTTTTTTTTTTTTTTGATTGGAGGTTTAACGACCACCGTGAGCAACTCAGTGGGCTATAAGCAGTCGCCCGTCCCTAATTTAGGGTCACTGGTTCCAGGGAAGGGAGAGAGTCAGTGCCGTAAGACAAACACAACATCCATGCCTGACAGGGATTCGAACCCGGACCCCTTACGGACGAATGATCAGAGGCCAACGCCTTAGACCACTGCGCCACCGGGGCGGCAACAAATTATTTGAATCAGTACAAGTTTCCTAACATAAGGATCAAGTGGTGCATTACTTATATTTCTTTCAGATTTTTATCAGCAAATCCCGCGTAAATTGTGTGATGAAAAGTTATAGTCATGCAAAATCATAGTGATAAACACAGAATGCGATAGTTCAAAAACTTTACGTGATTCAAAAAACAAAAAAAACGAGTGACATATTTGAAATCAGCGTACCAAAATCAGTTAAAAACAAGTGTCAGATCTTATTCAGCAGAGAAAAAAGTAAAATTTGTTGGCCAGTGTTATCGAGGGTAATCGCACTCCCTATTAACCCCTCAATGTACGCACCACTTGCTGCATCACTTTTGTACTGCCATGCTGTCATGCGCGTGCTCTCCCCCCCCCCTGCCCCCATGCGGTAATGGCATTCCTTTTCTGTTGGGTATTGTTGCATTATCGATACATGTACAGGGTGTGGCAAAAAACGGGTGTTTTTGAATTCAACAAAACTGATACTTCTAATGAAAAAAAAATGACAAGCACATCCGTTACATCCTGACACATTGCCATTTGTGAAATATGCACAGTCACGTTCATGTTTTGAATATTATACCCAGCAGGTGACGACCATTTCGACGTCTACACTCGGATATTCTGAGACGGAAATCGTCCATGGCACGTTCCAACATCTCAATAGGAACTTTGAGAAGTTGGAACTTGCCATGAGTGATTTTCACTTTTTCTGTATAGTTTACTCACGGCTGTCAAACGTGAGCCTGAGTATCCTCCAAACCAATGGGGTGATGGCCTATTTACGTCCTCCGTTGCACCCTGACGTTGTTGTTACATATGTATATATGTATCCATCATTACCCGAACAAGGTTTTAATTTGTTATTTCATCTGAAGATGAGTTTTAGGAAACTCGAAAGATCTCATGAGGTTATTTGTTCTTATTTTATTGAATTCGTGTACTATTAAAATCATTGGAGCTCTAGTGAGTTTTAGTGTTTCACTAGTATTGGATTCATTAACGTGTACCGAGGAATTGTTGCCCTGGTTTTGGAACTAACTTATTCTGGACGTTTTAATTCGTCGTCTTCTTGTATCTCAATAGGAATGTTTGTGACTTCTTTACGAATGTTGCGTTTCACCTCAGCAATGGTGTGCGAGTGCCTTGCATACACCTTAGTTTTGAGGTACCCCCACAGGAAGTAATCACAAACTGACAAGTCTGGTGACCTGGGGAGAGAGGGGTCACGAAATGTCACCATTCTGGGATAAGATGCTGTTTCCGAAAAGTCGGTGTACGGCTTCTATGGAAATTCTCGCACAGTGAAACGAAGCCCCGTCTTGCTGAAACCAAAATGGCTCATCTGAAGGAAAGTGTGCAAGTTGCGGTGCGACGAATGTGTCTATCATGACGTCATACCTATGAGATGTTACCGTTGTTATTTGTCCTTGCTCATCCTCGAAAAAGTAAGGGCCGATTATTCCCATTGAAAAGACCACACACTAACACCGTAACTCGCTGACTGCGTAACGGCTGTTGATGCAGTTGACGGAGATTATCCTCTGACCAGTAGCGCAAGTTATGTTTATTCACAAATCCACTAAGATGAAAGTCGGCCTCATCCACAATAAACGCAACAAAGCTTCCCTGCCTTTCATTTCAGCCAAAAGCTCAGCACACAGAGCTATTCGGTGTTCGTAATCATTTTCATTTAATTGCTGCACAACCTGTATCTTGTAGGGTGGTAACTTTAACTCGCCCCATAAGATTCTATGGACACTACGACTTGAGATCCCCACTGCTGAGGAAATTCGTCTCACAGAACGTTTTGGTGTTACAACATTTTGCACTTCCCGTATTCTTTCTCGTGTTCGAATACTCCTAGGCATACCTGAGGTTTTTGCTTCAACGCACTTCCCGTAGCTTCAAAAGTCTTCACCATAAGTTGATGGCATGTTCTGATGGAATAGGATCATGCCTCCTGGGATTAAAATAACGCCGATATTCTCGTCTAGAAGCGGCAGCACAGTCATCAATTTTGTAAAATGCCTTAACAGCTACAACACGTTGAGCTCCACTCCACCGATTCATGTCTCTGCAAATGGCGTCGTTTGGTGAAACGAATGACGATCCATAAGATTTGTCAACGTCATTTGGAAAACTTTCGCGAAGAAATCAAAAGCGCCCATTTTTCTGCCACACCCTGTATGTCCGTACCAACTGTCATTAAACTCTGTCGTGTGGCTTTTGCGTTAGTCATGGTCTTGTGATGGTCACGTTAATATTGGACTCCAGTGTACAGTAAGTCGTGCATTTAGTGCATAAATTTTAAGTAAAATGTTCTTAAAATAAAAAACAAAAAGTAAAAATTGATTTTCTGATGATAGCTGATTGTTTTTTTGTTTTTATAGCTTACCACCTCGGCAGTCTCCAGCCGTCACTCAGCAATTGAATTTTACTGAAGATATTGTAAGGACGAAAACAATTAAGTAAAACTCATTTTATTAAGTAAGTTATCAGAAGGCGTATTCTTACTGAGACATCACTGTCATTACAAAAATGAAATATTGTGAAAGACAGATTCTGAATTCTGCCGGGTTCACAAAATGCTATTTGCATAATATTTCGTTCGCGTCTGATCGCTTTCCAGTCTTTCTTCCAGAAAGGTTTTAGAATTCGCAATGCTATCTATGCCAAAAACTTGAGAGTTTCAAGCGAAAATTCTGGTCACGTAGAATATACTGCATAATGGAGTCACTGAGTTCTGCCATATTGAGGAATCATGAGAACTTTCTTTAAATCCAGTTCGGGTCAGTTTTAAGAAAAAGAAAAAAACAGAAAGAAAAAGGTTCTAGAAGAGAGAGAAAGAGAAAGATCGTTAAAGCCTTACAGTTTCACTTTGGCTTTCTTTTCCAGTTCTTTGTAGAATGACTCTATTTTATATGTTAATTAATCCTGGTTTTTCTTATATCCTTTCCTATGATTTTTCTTATATCCTTTCCTATGATTTTTCTAAGTACTCGAACATGTCGTTTTTGTCCCAAGAAAGTGTTTGTTTGGAAAAGTATCAATGTTATTTTTTATCTTGTCTGGCGCATCTCATTGGACAACGGAATATGTCTCAGTATGAAACGCACTGCAAACTGCGATGCGATACCGGTTGAATTACACCTCCGTGTGTGGACACAATAGTCTTCTTGCCTCCAATAACTTAAATGGTAGAAAACACAACTAAAATGGGCGCGATTCTTTTTCGTAGTACATCCGAAAGGTGTAAGATAATAGTTTTCGTTGTTTTATTTCTTGTTTTAACAATTAAAAATAAAATATTAATAATTCCTGCATCTTTATTTACCATGCCTAAGAGAAACATTGACAAGCCCTCCATTTGCAAAGAGGCATTTGTTTATGGTGTCCCTCTAAAATATCTTGAGGGCTCCAAACGATACTGCTTCGGAAGGACCAAGCGTTAGATTTAGAATCAACGAGCATAAAAAACACACTAGAGACGGTGAAGTAACCACTGCTCTTTCCAGAGAAATCAAATTCAAGTTCGTAGCTCCTATGTGAAATGATGCAAAGAAATTAGCTTCCTATTGTACACTTTTAAATATACAGCTATTCGAGAAGCCTTGGAGATCTTTACCAACATTGGGGCTTGCAATGATAGCGTCTCTCTAGAGTTGCCACGAATTTGGAGCAAGTTCTTCAAATAACGACTTTTTCCTTTCAAGATACCAAACAACGTGACGCCTCATGTCTTTGAGAGAAAAATTACATTCGTACCTATAGGTTTATTGTCTAGTCAAATCACCACGTTCAAACTATTGAAGCGTTCTACGAGGGTTGTAGCAAAAGTAATGCAAAAGTCGGCATAACTTTTTTTATTAAGTGACAGAGGTCGTTCATATTGCACATGTTGGTAGAATAACTCATCCTCTATACAAAGGTACTGCTCAACATAGTCTCCATCACAAGCGATGCATTTACGCCATCGCTGAACCAAACTCTCGAGTCATCTTTGAAAAAATTCAAGTTCAAGTTGTTGTACCCACTTCTTTCACAGGCACATTCATCTCGTCTGTGTAAAGAAATCGTTATCCCCTTAGACTTTTCTTCATTGCCCTGAACAGGTGGACGTCGGAGGGTGCCAGATCTGGGATGTACAGTGAAAAGGGTACCACCGACCAGCCTAATTTTCTGATCGCCTGATTTGTTGCCAAAGATGTGTGTGGTCTCGCATTGTCACGGTGAATTTGGATCTTTTTTCAGATTCTTGTTCGGTCTCTTCCTCTGTATGGCTTCTCTAAGCTTCTTGAGTGTCTCAATGTACAGCTCGGTGGTCACGGTACTGCCACGTTCCAGAAAATCAAAGAGAATGACACTCCTGTCATTCCAAAAAAAGTCACCATGACTTTCTGTGCTGATCACTGGTCTTGAACTTCTTAGGCCTTGGTGAAGAGGTGTGACGCTATTCCATGGATTGATTCTTCGTTTTCGAATCGTCAAAATACGTCCACGTTTCATCCCCTGTCAGCAGATCGAAACAAAAAACGTGTTTTCATTGGCTTCAAACGCTTCCAGCAGATCAGAGCGCAGACTTCCACTCTTCTCTCCTTCAAATCGGGTGTCAACTGCCGAGGTACTCACTTTGCACACACTTTCCCTTACTCTAAGTCTTCCACCATCTTCTGTATGGCATTGTGACCACTGTCCAGTTGTGCAACAAGCTCACGGATTGTGACTCGTCTCTCCGCGCGAATCAATTCATCCACTCGCTGAAGATTCGTGTCAGTGGTCGTAGATGATGGTCTCCAAATGAGTTGTTTGTCTTCAATGCTGGTTTCCCCAACTTTAAATTTCTTTATCCATCGGCGCACATTGCCCTTGTCAATGGTGTCATCTCCATAAACATTTTGTAGCCTTCTGTAGATGTCGGACAGCCTGCACCCTTCCTTCGCCCCATTGCTTCCGCTTGGAATCCATTATTTACCTGCAATGAAGAAGAAGGGTTACTATAGAGGAAGAGTTACTCTACCAACATGTGCAATTTGAGCGACCTCTGTCAGTTAATAAAAAAGTTATGCCCACTTTTGAATTACTTTCGGTACAACCCTCGTATTAATAAGACTGCTGCTTTCTGTCTACCTTCCTTGAAATAGTCGTCTGGTTGATGTGCGAAAGCTTGAAACATTTAATTCTATTTTTATGCCAATAAATTAGATTACTTATATAGTTTTACAATTTTATACATAGTAGGTGTACAGGTCCTCGTTATTAATTAATGAATCATTAGTTTTGAACGAAGTTCAGAAAACAACCGTGGAGGTCAATTAGTACTGGAGAAATCAGAGGGTACAGTGTTATCGAAATTTCTTGTAACTGAAAGCAGTATGGGGATTTAAGTTACTTGTGGATTTAATGTTACTTTCTGAAGGTTTAAAGTTAGACTTAAAAGCTTGCTTCTAGTAAATGCAAGCTATAAGGCTTAAACGCTTAACCAAAAACTTGTAACTGCACCACAATTTAACACTTGTAAATATAGTAGAACCCTAATGGTCTATGATACGAAATCAGCATGATGTCACGTTTCACAGTCCGGGCTCTATCGTTCTTTATTGGCGCACTGTCACAACATCAAAGGCTTCTATCAAAATGCACTTCTATTTACTACTGTAAGTCGTTACCGCAGAAATGCACACTAAAAAGACGTTATCTCAACTCCGTTCTCTACTCAACAAATCGTCATCACAAAGTGATCTCTTTTCTCTTCTTTGTTTGGGGGTCTAACAACCACCATGAGCAACCCGATGGGTTATAAACAGTCGTCCGTCCCAAATTTAGAGTCACTGGTTCCAGGAAAACAGTGGCTGTGTTCTTCAGAGCCGTACGGCAAAAATAACATCCATGCCTTAATGGGATTCGAACACAACTCGAGAGAATTGACCACTGAGAAACTGGAGAAGTAATGATTTATTAGCGCTTAGACCACTGCTCCCTGGGGTGGCAATGATTTCTTTACAAATCCTTATCCCAAACTGTTCTGCCGTTAACAAATCGTTAGCTCGAAAGACTGCCGTAGGAAAATATTTAAGACTTCTTCTCGTCGATAATGTCGATCACAATGGGAAACACGAAGGATCTTTCGGAGTTCGATAAAGGGCTTATTGTGGGTGCCAGTGTAGCTGGGGCGACGATTTTGAAACCTGATTGGTTCCTCAAAAGGTAAAAGATCCCGGCCCTTTAATCAGTGGAAAAATAACCCACATTGCTGGCCTGAGTGGCCTAACTGTGGTGCGACGACAGTCTGTCAGGAACGAGATCGCCGTCGTCTCAGAAGGCTTGAACGGAGAAACAGGACTTTCTATGTTCTGCAGTTGACTAACACATTCAATAAAAGCTGTGCTCGACACATATCTCAGAGAACTACAATGGCGGAAACTAAAATCCCAACACCACGAAAAAATAGTTGTAGAGGAATGAAATGGCGGCAATACTTTTGTATAGGTAACATATTTAATAGATTAAGGTTTCAAGATCACAGCTTAATGTAAGCGCGAGAAGAGCCATTTTAAATGTGAAATGCTGGTACATTAATAACCGGTGTAACCCCCAGAATGTTGAATGCAAGCATGCAAACGTTCATGCATTGTGTCGTACAGATGCTGGATGTCGGTTTGTGGGATGGAGTTCCATGCCTGTTGCACTTGGTCGGTCAATACAGGGACGGTTAATGCTGGTTGGGGGTGACGTTGGAGTTGTCGTCCACTGATGTCCCATACGTGCTCGACTGGAGAAAGATGTGGTGATCTAGCAGGACACGGCAACATGTCGACACTCTGTAGAGCATGTTGGGTTACAACAGCGGTATGCGGGCGAGCGTTATCCTGTTGGAAAACACCCCTGGATGCCGTCAGGGTGCGTGGGATAACCACGAGAGTGCTCCTGCTGTCATAGGAAATTGCTCCCTAGACCATAACTCCAGGTGTAGGTCCAGCGTGTCTCGGGCGTAGACAGGTTGGCTGCAGGCGCTCACCTGGCCGCCTTCTAACCAACACACGGCCATCACTGGCACCCACGCAGAACCGGCTTTCATCAGAAATTACAACAGATCTCCACTCCGTCCTCCAATGAGCTCTAGCTTGACACCACTGAAGTCGCAAACGGCAGTGGTTTGGAGTAAGTGGAATGCACGCTACAGGGCGTCTGGCTCGGAGCTGTCCTTCAAGTAACCGATTTGTAACAGTTCGTTGTGTCACTGTGGTGGCAACTACTGCTCGAATTGCTGCCGCAGACGCAGTACGATGCGCCACGGCCATACGCCGTACACGACGGTCTTCCCTCTCAGTAGTGCCACGTGACCGGCCGGAACCAGGTCTTCTTGAGGCAGTACCTTCCCTTGACCACCGCTGCCAACAATCATGCACAGTGGCTACATTCCTGCCAAGTCGTTCTGCAATATTGCGGAAAGAAAATCCACCTTCTCGTCGCCCTATTACACGACCTCTTTCAAACTCCGTGAGCTGCTGATAATGACTTCTTCGTCTTCTTAAAGGCATTCTTGACTAACATCAACACACTACGTCGAATCTCAACGATAACTAACGCTCACGACCGTTACAGCGCATATTTACAGCAAACCTGCTTTGCATGTTCCGAGGGGCGCTACTAGCGCCACACGTATGCGCCGAGCGCGAAATTTGCATGGACGTCATCTTACAGATTTACTCTCACCACCTACCAACTGTCGTTTATCTAACACAACCCCTTCTTGGTGTTGGGATTTTTTCCGTCAGTGTATGTGCAGGGGACTGAAAAGGATCGGTATTGGCAGATCCATGTCTATACAGAAACTAATGATTTCTGAGAAGAACCGGAAAGTTTATTTACAGTGGTGTCAGGAACACCATACTGAATACTGGAAAAAAGTCATATGGTCTGACTACTCGCGGTACACGTTGCTCTGTACAGAGATAGTTTAGTGGAAGCCCCATGAAGCAATCAACCCAGCTTGCCTTATAAACACAACTCAAGGTTCTGGTGGTGGTATCATAGTGTACGACACGTTCTGTTGGTACGGAACGGGTCCCCTGGTATTTCTGGAAGGTCGGGTGTCCTTCAATTATTATCTGAACGTTGCTGACGATCAAGCCCATCCTGAAATGTTAAATCTTTATTCAGCATGTGGCGGATGTTTATTGGTCGACAATGCTACCGTCCATCGCGCAACATGTGTTCAACACTGATTCAACGAACATAACAGCGACTTTCACCATCTTCTGTGGCTACCACAAAGCCCGGATATGAACCGCATTGAGACTGTATGGTGCATGTCACAAAAACAGATCCGCGAGCAAAGTCATCTTCTGTCAAATCTGAGCCAGTTAGAAGTCTGTCTGGTGTACTGTGAAAACACAAATTTGGCCGTGACGTAATCGAATCTGCGCCCCCTGTCCGGAGTGAGTTGTTCTCCCAACTAAGCTACACGGATGGAATGCATTGCTGCCGATTGTCGTCTTGACACGTGCTTTACCTATGTAGTACGTCACATCATCAATTTTTCTTATTTCGCTTTTTGAAGCGAAGAACGAATTTTCATTAATTCTAGACGATGTGTGGAACAAACATCACACATTTTTTGAAAACCCCAACGGTCAGTGTATCTATTTTAAAGTTCGGGCGCCAATGTGAAAACACAACTTTGTCCGCGTCCCCTCTCTTCGAAATGAGTTGCTCTCCCAACTAAGCTACAGAGGGTGAGTCAAAAATATTGCAATATTTGGATCACTTGGTCTTCATACGTACCTTTACGACGAAAGCTGACTAGCATTCAGAGTATAGGACATCGTGTTGCACCGTCTCTAGCCATCTGTCTGCCAGTTCTTCGATTCCGTGGCGGTACCAGTTGTTTTCCTTCGAGGCGAAGTACTCCTTCGCCCCTGCTGCCATCTCCTCCTGGTTGTCGAACTGCCGCCCCCGACGGAAGTGGGCCATGGACCGGAACAGGTAATAATCCGACGGGGCAAGATCTGGACTATATGCTGGGTGTGGCATCAGTTCGATGCCCTCAAGTTCCTGGAGTTTTGCACGGGTCGTTCACGCGATATGAGGCCGAGCTTTATCCGGCTGTAGGAGAGCGCGCTCTCTGTTCACCAGTGCTGAGTACTTCTCCTCCGAAACGGCATACATCCGCTCCAGCTGCTCAGAGTAGAGGTTGGCGTTGATGGTCCGACAGTCTGGAACAAATTCGTAATGAATTATACTCTTGAAATTCCACAGACGCAGAGCACCACCATGTGTTCGAAGTGCTCGCGTTTGGAAACAAGTTCAAGAAGCTGGCCCGGGCTCAACCACTGCCGTTGTGTGCTAGGATTACGGGAATAGACCCACTTTTCATCGCTCGTAACAATTCTGTTGATGAAACGTACATTGCTCGGGTTTTCTAGGAGTTTCGTGCGCACTTCCACTCGGAGGTTTACTGGGGTCAGTTCGTGAGGGGGCAATGCGACAGCTCCTGTAGACCTTGCCCATGTCCTGAAGCTGACGAACCACGGTGGTCTGTGATATGCCCAGCTCGCCTGATAATCTCCGAGTGCTGGTTGTCAGATTTGCCTCTATGGCCTGACCCACACGGCTTACGAATCCACGGTTCGCGGCCTACCTGACCTTTGCTGTTCATTGAGGTTTCTGTCAATTGAGCAAACTCCACTTTCGCACGACAAATGTTGCGTGTTGTTTGAGCAGCATTATGGACGAGTTCTAACTCGTAAAGCAAAAGTTCCTTAATTATCCGGTTGTGGCTGTTCATATTTTAGGCGTCCTAGCCACAGGCAGAGCGACGACGTGCAATGCTGTTCACAGCAACGACTGCCACTCTATATCCCTTTCGGCTGACTGCAGTGCGCGACTTGAACTAGCTTAAGCACGTGACATACCCGCCTCAGCACACGCGTTTATGCAAATATCGCAGAACTTTCGACGCACCCTATGTACACGGACAGAATGCGTCGCTGCAGATATGTCGTCTTGATACGCGCTTTACATCTGTAGTACGTCACAGAACGCTTGGTATGGTATAGACGTAGATGCATCTTGTACAATCTATGCGCATACGTGCTCTAATTCTGGATAAAGGAGGCCCAATCCGGTAAGGAATAAAAGTTTCTAATTCAGAGGGCGTATGTGTGGCAACAGTAATTTACCTTTTGCAATTTGTCTCTCGTATAAAGAAAACTGCATTTTTCTCAGGACACTCCACTTTCACAGAATGGATTTTTTAAACATAGTCATTCTTCAGTTGTCATCTATCTTTATTTTGGTGCGTGTTTATGTGCATATATACTTCTGTACGGAGATGTACACACGGATAATAAAACTTTGAGGATGAAAATGTAATCACGAAAGGAAAAACAAAGCCAGAGAAAGGAAAGTTGAGAAATGCAGCGTGCTCCACAAAGCCAGTGTTTATTTTAACGGCATGAGGTTCTAATATACTTGTCAAAACGTTTTTCCTCGGCATTTGCAGTTATGAAAACAAAGTAACTGTTCCCTTACTCTTCACGATGATACTTACAGCTGAATCACTAAGCTACGTCTCTAGCTGTAACACTGGTGAAATTTTGGATTAAAAATCAAGCGGGATTGCATTGCTACAGGAAAAACATCGAAAGAAACCCATTCTGTTGCACCATGTTAATATGTCATGCAGATTTAAACACCACTTTTGAAAATATGAATTCGTTGCAGTTTCAGATAAGACGTAGAAAACTAACATGCATATTTTATAGGTGCAGTAAATGTCGGTAAATTTTATTCCTGGTGCATCTTCGCTTTTACCGGTCTTTTTGTCCTGAAACACCGAGAGTTCATTAGCAATTTAAAACACTGCAAGAGAGAGCAAGGACATGTACATGTTTCTGTATTTTCAGAATTCCTTCATTTTGAAATAGCAATATGATATCGTAGAAAACTCGGAAGCCGCTATCTTTTCCTAAAATTTCAGAAGAAATCCGTAATGTACCTCACCGGAGAAAGCTGGTGAAAGCAAGAAGAAAATGGAAGCAACTGTATAATAAGATATGAGTCGGGCGTGTGTTTTCCCGCAATGCACCTTGTTCTTGAAGTAAATGTTATGAAAACATTATTGCAAGTACTCCGGTTTTCTTTACCATCTGTTAATAATTTGTTAACGCATTGAATAATTTTGCAAGAGAGACGGGAATAAAGATACTCGTACTCAGTTTGTTTTCGTTCTTGTGTGGAAGTTAACACACTTTCTTTTACTTGAAAGCATATATGAAAACGTTGTGCCTTTTCAAATAATATTTTCCCAGCTCGAACTACGAGAAAATTGATTACAAATAAATTATAAATTTTCAAAAGAATCCTGATGATAAATGATTCAGTTCAAAATTCAATGAGAAACTGAATTTTCAATGCACAGCGACGGGAGTTAAAAAGCCTGTGTGACGTATTACATCCTGAAATATTTTGTTCTCCTATCAAAATAAATCTATAAATAATATCGTTTTTTCTGGTTCCAGAGACTACACTTTTGTGAATGTAAACTTACACAGTCATAAATCCTGAATACACTATATTGACAAAAGTCACTGGACACCTCTTCAAAAGGAAATAAACGGGTCCGCTGCGTTGTTAAGATGCGCGGTACAGCTGCAAACGGTATAAAAACAAGCCTGCAGCTGACCGCGATCATATCGCACTGTGAGGTTGAATGAAAATGTCGCGGCGGAAGAGAACTAACTTTCAGAAAAGAAAGATTGTTGGGTGTTATATTAGTGGGTGGTCCATAAAAGAAACCGAGAGGCGTTTAAACGTACCCAAGTCAACTGTTTTGGATATACTGAATAAGTGGAAGACACGTGGCGTGCCTGAAGCAGCAAGACGTGCCTGTAGACTAAAGAAAATCAGGAATAGAGGACGTCGAAGCCTCAGGAGAGTCGTTACAGCTAATCGACGGAGTACTGCACAAGACCTAACTCAGTGTACAGGTGAGTAAAAATGCTGGAACCTCAGTATGTACACGTACCATTCGCAGAGAACTTAATTCCATGATTTCCGTGATCGTGCGGCTGCTCATGAGCCTTTCATTTCCATTCGGAATGCTAATCGTCGTTTAGCATAGTGTAAATAACATTTATCGTGGACCGTAGGTAAATGGGAACGGGTCCTATGGACTGATGAATCCAGATACACGATCCATCAGTGTGATGGCCGTGTGTGGGTATAGCGAAAGCTGGAGGAACACTATTAACGACAGTGCATTGTGCCTACGGTCAAGTTTGGAGCTGGCAGTGTACTCGTATGGGGTTGTTTTCCGTGGTATAATCCCCGACCATTGGTTATCGTAGACAACCCTGTTAACCAGCACGTCTACTTCGATATTCTGGACAATTATGCCCTACCAACTCTGTAGCAATACTATGGAACTGAGCCTCGTTGGTACCATAAGGATAACGCACCGAGCCACAAAGAAATGACTGTTACGGCGTAGTTTGACGATAATTCCGTATCGTTTGGGGACTGGCCAGCACAGACCCCTGATCTTAATCCGGTTCTACGTCAATTCGTCGCGTGCGTCAATTCGTCGACTGCGTCAATTCGTCGACTGCGTCAATTCGTCGACTGCGTCAATTCGTCGAGCGTCAATTCGTCGAGCGTCAATTCGTCGCGGACAAATTCGTCGACTACGTCAATTCGTCGCGTTTACAGATTTTGGTTACATACAAAACGAATGCAGGAAAACGTACGATTTCGAACGTCTTGCTCTCTGATCAAATTTATAAAGTTTGGACACGCAGACAGGATAGGAATATTACGTTTTTCTTTGGCACTAAAAATAATAGACGGTAGACGGTTTTTGGAACGGGGCAGGGCCCGGTTGGTCAGAGCCCCCCATACACAAAATTTTCGTAAAATCTACAGTTTTCAATTCAGAACCACCAAATCTGGTATACTATCTCGTGGTATTCTAACTTAGACTGTAGACGGTTTTGAGAAGCGGTTGGAGACCGGGGGATCGCAGCACCCCCCCCCGCCTACAGAATTGCCGTAAAATCTAGTTTTCAATTTAGAACTACCAAATTTGGTATATTATCTCATGGTACTCTAACTTAGACGGTAGACGGTTTTTGGAAGGGGTCAGAGGCCCGGTTGGTCAGAGACCCCCATACACAAAATATTCGTAAGATCTACAGTTTTCAATTCAGAACCATTAAATCAGGTATCTTATCTCATGGTACTTTAACTTAGACGGTTGTCGGTTTTTGGAACGGGTCAAGGTCCGGGGAGTCAGAGCCCCGACCCCCACCCCCACCCCCACATACATACAAAATTTTCGTAAAATCTAGTTTTCATCTCAGAACCATCAAATTTGGTACCATGAAACTCTAACTTAGACGCTAGACGGTTTTTGGAAGGGGTTGGAGACCGCGGGGTCAGACCCCCCCTCATAAATTTCTTTTCGTAAAATCTACAGTTTTCATCTTAGAACCACCAAATTTGGTATACTATCTTATGGTACTCTAACTTAGACGACAGACCGTTTTTGGAACGGGTCAAGGCCCGGGGGTAAGAGCCCCCACATACAAAATTTTCTTAAAAACTACAGTTTTCAACTCAGAACGACCAAATCTGGTATACTATCGCATGGTACTCTAACTTAAACGCTAGACGATTTTTTGAAGGGGTTGCAGCCCGGAGGGTAAGGGCCCCCTCATAAAAAAAAATTCGCAAAATCTACAGTTTTCAATTTAGAACCACCAAATTTCGTATACTATCTCATGGTACTCTAACTTAGACGACAGACCGTTTTTGGAACGGGTCAAGGCCCGGGGGTCAGAGCCCCCACATACAAAATTTTCTTAAAAACTACAGTTTTCAATTCAGAACCACCTAATCTGGTATACTATCTCATGGTACTCTAACTTAGACGGTAGACCGTTTTTGGAACAGGTCAAGGCCCTGGGGTCAGAGCCCCCACATACAAAATTTTCTTAAAAACTACAGTTTTCAACTCAGAACGACCAAATCTGGTATACTATCGCATGGTACTCTAACTTAAACGCTAGACGATTTTTTGAAGGGGTTGCAGCCCGGAGGGTAAGGGCCCCCCTCATAAAAAAATTCGCAAAATCTACAGTTTTCAATTTAGAACCACCAAATTTCGTATACTATCTCATGGTACTCTAACTTAGACTACAGACCGTTTTTGGAACGGGTAAAGGCCCGGGGGCTCAGAGCCCCCCACATACAAAATTCTCTTAAAAACTACAGTTTTCAATTCAGAACCACCAAATCTGGTATACTATCTCATAGTACTCTAACTTAGACGCTAGACGGTTTTTGGAAAGGGTTGGAGCCCGGGGGTAAGAGCCCCCATAAAAATGCCGCGTAAAATCTACATTTCAAAATTGCCTTTATTCTTCAGTAAAATAACATTTCTATGTACATGACAATGGAATTCTGCCAATAAATACAGCGGTATATACATCAGCTGGAAAGTTCCAGTGAAACGTAAAACAAAATATTGTTAAAATCATAAAATTATTTCGCCACGTAGGGCGAAGGAGAGGCAGACAATAAAGCACGAGCGATACAAACGAAAATGTTTACCTACAGTATTGTAGACAGGGCAAGACATGATTCTATACTAAGCACAAATTCCAATTAAGCATTACTACCATACTAAAGATTAAACATTAGGTACTAATTCACAGAAATGCAACAGTGATGCTACATTCAAAATTTACAACATATGTACAGAAGTATTCAGTGACAAGGGTAAATAACGCTAAATGTACTCAGAAGGGCATCTTGTTACATTATATTATACACACAGTGACTAATATTTTAAAAAAATATTCAACATAATGAAGGGGACATTGCGTGGGCAGTAAACTGTGCAGAAGGAAGAATTATATACAACAACATAAAACCCAACATTATCGAAGAGAACATGGGAAACATGGTGAGCTATCTTCAATGGCACATTAAAACAGAAAAATCACAAATAGCGAAGCACCAAAATTAATACGTAAAAACATGATTTGTTACAGTGAACGTGGGCGACAACAAAAATCCCACTTATAGGTTGAGATGTAACTGCAAATTGTGGATATGGAACCACCCAGCCGATTGGGCCCAAGTGGATTGAAAAACGCTATCGGTGTGTGTTGAGGCAGCACGAGAGTGCTCCATTTGGAGGCGAGTGGTTAACCGTGCTAGGAAGCGTCTCCGAATGATAGCACTTGCCTCCTGAGGAGGTGGAATAAGAGCGGGGAAGCGTTGTTGAAGATGGAAAGCATAGACAGTGAACTTCGCAAGAAGAAAAATTTAACGGCACACAGGAGGCAAGTAAGTAGGTGGATGCTTTGTTTGGAGTAGCCAAGCATATGCAAGAAATGGTAACGATCGAGCACAAATTTGATCAGCAAGACGAAATGCTGTGTTTAGGACTGGCAGGAGAACGGGGCAGAATAGGTATTGATGTTGGATGTCGCTGACTTCAGGGCAAAAGGAGCACTGCGGAGAGGTGAGAAGGGTCATGCGAAACAGTACTGATGGGGCGGGGAGACGAAGGTGAAGAAATTGCCAATGGACATTGAGTTCAAGAGGGGAGGAAAGGGCAGAGGTAGATGCTGTCCAGATGTCGGGGAGAAGAGCAGGAGGAGCAGAATGAACAGAAAGTGGAAGTGCGGGAGGGGAAAGAAGAAGCCAATAAAGAGAAGAAGAGGAGAGAGAAGTAACTAGAACCGGGAGCTACGAATGAGAAGAAAGAACGGTAGGGAAAGAGGAGCAGAGGGGACCGAGAAGAGACCATCAGGTGAAGCGAGGAGTGGAAAGAGGCTCCAAAGCGCTGTGCGAAGAAGAAGATATTCGTTAGCAAGAGTAATGGTTGGAGATAGAAACAGGGAAGAAAGAGGTCTCCAGGTTAGATCAGAAGTTACGAGAGAACGGACAGTTATCACACCAGAGCGGATCAAATGAGGAAAGTAAAAGTAAGGGAGGTTAGGAGGGTGAATAACAGAAGAGAAGAAGAGAGGTTCATCTAGGAGATCAAGAGTTGAAGAAGGAAATGAACGGAGAAGAGGAAGCGAACGAAAGAGAGAAAGGCCCTCTCGCAGGACAGGAGGAAAGTGGGACGGGAGAAGACAGTGTGCATCCATCTTCAGAAACAGTAGGAAGGTGAAAGATGGGTCACGGGAAGAAGCTAGAACATTCAAGGTAGTGGTAAGGGACGGAACAGTTGAAGTGGCAAGGCGAATGAAATGAATAATGCGATGTGTTTTATAAAGGAAAGCTGGATCAGGAAGCTGGATGCCACCCAAAGAGGCTGGCAGATGAAGCGTGGCAGGTTTAACCCAGTGATGTGAAGACCAGATGACGGAAGTTGAGAGGCGAGTGATGGTCATCATTTGTGATACGGGCACAACCGTCGACATCCAAGAGTATTCGCATAGAGAGATAAGTTGTCGACGAACAACGGCTGCTCGTTGACGGAACGATGTGAAAGGGCGGGCCTTACTCCAGTAGGCAGCAGTCCGTTGTATCCGGGGAAGAAGAGCAGTCCAGGTGGCAGTTGCAGAAGCCAAGGGCAATCCGACATACGCACCGAGGATCTTCTGTGTAGTGGCTGTCCACTGCGCACCCCAAGGAGCATCGGTGCGGGCAGCCCATGCCCCGCACCATAAGCCAGTACTTTTAGTGGCATTCAGCGCTGCTCCAGATAATGCAACATACTGTTGATATACAGAATACAGGAGATCAAATTGAGATTCATCCCGGACGCAAAAGGTCACATCATCAGCATAGGCGGTGAAAATTATTCGATGATGACGAGTACTAGCCACTGTCGGCGGTAGGACATCCAGGAGTGATCTTCGGGCTGCTAACAGGAAAGGCTCAAAAGCGAGAGCGAATAGCTGGCCGGAGAGCGGACATCCTTGCCTGATGCCACGCTTAAACGGAATTGGTGCGGTTAGAAATGTGGCCGCTCGAACATGGAAACTGGCGCCCTGATAAAGGGCCAAGAGTGCGGAAGAAAAGGTAGGAGGAAAGCCAAATTGTGAAAGGACAGCAGAGAGATAAAAATGAGAAACGTTATCAAAAGCGGACTTTTGATCCAGATTGAGAAAGGCAAGAGGTTCAGAAAAAGAGCGAGCGAGGAAGTGAAGATGAAGGAGAAGAGAAACGTTAGTGGAAATAATCCGACCAGGCACAGTGTATGTCTGGTCAGGAGAAATAACGAAAGAGAGAACAGAATTAAGGCGACGGGATAAGAGTTTTGTATAGAACTTATAGTCAGTGTTTAGGATGGAGATAGGGCGCCAGTTTCCAAGATCCAAGAGGTCACCCTTCTTAGGAAGGAGGATGGTGTGTGCCAAAGTAAAGTCGGGCGGTAACGCAGGAGAGGAAAAAGCAGACGAGAAACACGCAGACAGAAAAGGCAGAAGGCACGGTAGAAAAGCACGATAAAAGGACAGAGAAAGGCCGTCAGGTCCAGGAGCGGCATGAGGATTGAGAGTAGCGAACTCCTCGCGGAGTTCGCGAAGAGAGAAAGGAGAGAGTAAAGAAGTAGATAAAATAGAGGGGATCTGAGGAAGAGAGGAGAGAAGAGGAGAAGCTAATGAGGATGAAGACTGCGTTACCGCACTGTACTTGGCGATGAAATACTGTCTGGTGAAAGTGCATAGCTTCGATGGGTTCGAAGTGATGGAACCATCCTGGAGGCGAAGATGACGCAAAGATGTAGCAGAACGATGTTGAGATTCCAAGGCGGTTAAGTAATCGTGAGAATCAGCTGTAGGGGAGAGATGCAAGAAATGCATCCTGCAGGCTGCATCGGATGCGCGAGGAAGAAGCAAAGCGTGGAGATCTGCCAGATAGCCGGGGTATTGCGGATCATCAAGAGAGAGCATCGACAATAGAGCACGTAGATTCGCAATTTTCATATCGCTCTCATTCCGAGAGGCATGGGAGTAGCGCCGTACAAAAAGGACCAAGTCATGTTTGACACTGAGCCACAGTTGCATCGCGTAGGACGTAGTATCAAGAAGGGGCTGACGACTTCGGAGGAACTCACGCACAGCAACACAAAATTGTTGATCATCCAGGAGCGAGTCCGGAAAAGTCCATACTCGTTGAGTCCTTGAAGGTGAAGGCGAAACACACACCGACAGACTGACAATACTGTGGTCTGAAGCGGCGGAAGGATGATGGGCAGCAGCTTCGATCGACGGGAGAAGAGCAGTCGAAACATAAAATTTATCCAACCGTGCTGCCGTAGCGCTGCCATGGATGGAAGAGCGCCAGGTAAAAGAGATTTCCGACGGGTGTAGATGCCGGAACGCATCAACCAATTGAAAATCATCAACTAGCTGGGAAATCTGTAATACACGTTGTCTGCGGTATTCTCCAACGGTTGAATTGCGGTCAAGGGCCGGCAACAACGTACAATTAAAATCTCCGCCGATGAGAATATATTCAGACGGTGGGATGCATGACAGCTCTGCACGGAGTGTGGAGAGAAGATCAGGTAACAGACGTTCATCACAGGGGACATATATGTTAAAAACATGATAGGTCACGTTTTCAATGCAAAAGACAGCGACCTGGAGGTTGTCCACATGCAAGGCACGAATCACTGGCGTCGAAATTTGAGGGAGTAGGCGGTGATGGATCCCAAGTGCAAGGCCACCATTCCGTCCAACTCGATAAGCATGGTGAAAATCGTAGGGCCAAGCCCGCCAACGAGAGAACAAAGTGGTAACAGAGCAATTGGTCTCTTGGAGCAAGAGAAGATCTGCATGTAGAGGCGCCAAGTCCTCATACACTAGAGCATTTCTAGGAGAAGCAGAGAACCCTCTGCAGTTAAGTGTGACCACCTTGAATCGGTAGGTCCTTCCCAGGTCGACACGCACGTGCGCTGGAATCTGTTATTTTCTTCGCTTGCTTCTTCATTCTGTCAACATTAAATTTGAGATCGGGATAGGAAAGCACAAGATTTCGATACACAGATATCACACTAGAAACTTGGGTTAGAACAGTAGGAAGATCAAGCAAATGACGTGCAACAAGCTGATTAAAGAATCTAGGATGTTTATGAGAGCATAATACTTCATATATTTTATGAAGAGAAAGCGGACCTACCGGTATATCCGCCTTCGCTTCAGCTAGGTATCGGAGAAAAGAATCTAGGGAAAGCACTGGGGGTGGAGTCTTAGAACCTGGAATCACAGCAGGGTGTCGACTTGTTCGTGGCGAAGTACGACGTTGAGAGGAGGAGCGGGAAGATGAGTCAACAGAACGACCTCTTGCAGCACCGGTGCGAGGAGGGAGCGGAGTCTGCGGAGCACTCCAGGACTCCCGTCGAGCAGGCTTGCTGGTAGTTGTAGGGTCAGAGTGATTGCCAGAAGAGTCACTAGCAGTAGGGCAGTCCATGTCAGTAACTGTACTTGGAGTGTCTTCATCCGATGGAAGATGAAGGTCAGCAGTCAGGTCAGCTGGAGCTGCAAGGAACGTGGGCGGAGCTGTCGGTACCAGATGAGGAAAGTCCTCTGTCAACAATTGTGGGGCAGGACCCCGTGGAGGAAGGCCCGATGGCAGAGCAGGTTGATGAATTTCTGAAGACACCTTCTTAGAAACGGTAGGGGTGGACGAAACAGGGCTGTCACGAGTGACTTTTGGTCCCGAAGACTGAGGTACAGCAGGGCGGCGGAAGCACTCACTACGTTGATGGCCATACGCCTTACAAGTCTGACAATGAAAGGAGGTTAAAACGTCGATGCGTCGGATTTGATCTCCGCATTTTACAGTGAAGAGAGTAGGAAAAGACTTGATATGTTCATCCGAAGAGAATACTACTCGCGCAACTCGTCGGGCACTTTCAATCGAACGATCATCCTCGTCCTTTGGAGCAGCGGAGTGTGTGGTAATGTTACCCACAACACGACCGGATTGCATAAGAAAAGCACAAAGCATAGCATCTGTGACTTCAGGATGTACTGGGTACATCGAGACCGTTACTGGTATCTGGGCGACAGGCTCAGGAAATAATTGGTGATCACCAACAACCAGCCCAGTCTGTAAGACAGAGGTAGCATCTGCCGCATGAAAAAAATAAACAATGACACTCGGCCCTCTGCGCGACATATGACGTATCGCTGACGGAAAGAACTTTTGTTTTAGAGCAGTTGAGTACATTTTGAGTGGTGTGTCTGGCAGCGCCTCAAAGCACACACCCAACTCAGTAGCCGTGGTGAAAGAAGTACCTGCTGGAGAATCCACTGGAATTTCGAGCACAACCTCATTACCAGAGCGACGGACATGAGGTTTTAAAGCTGCGGCTTCCGCTCGCATGGAATTAGACTTGGGCTGAAGCCTTTGGGAAGTTACCGCTGAAGAATAGGAACGAGGAGCAGTAGAAGTGGAGGTTGAAGGCAGAGGAGCACCGCCATCCATTGAAGGCAGAGGAGCATCGCCATCCATTGAAGGCAGAGGAGCACCGTCATCCATAGTGTCCATGACGTCATCTGTCACTATATGAGAAGCAGCTGGGGCAAGAGCTGTAATAGTGACGTCAGGGGAGGAAAACGATACGCCGCCAACGGTTGACGTCGACCCGGAGGGCAACGTGACAACGCCACCGCTGGGCAAAGTGCCGTGATCACCGGAAGTGATGTCAGGATTGACAACACCACCGGATGACGCCATTTTAATGGCGCCGAGATAACTAGGCTTCTACCAGCTCGGTAGGAATTTTAAACTCGACGATAAGAAACGAAAAAAGGCACTCACCAATTCGGGAGATGTCCGAAACGAATTTTGATTTTTTGATTGGAGGTTTAACGACCACCGTGAGCAACTCAATGGGCTATAAGCAGTCGCCCGTCCCTAATTTAGGGTCACTGGTTCCAGGGAAGGGAGAGAGCCAGTGCCGTAAGACAAACACAACATCCATGCCTCACCGGGATTCGAACCCGGACCCCTTACGGACGAATGATCATAGGCCAGCGCCTTAGACCACTGCGCCACCGGGGCGGCCCGAAACGAATCACCAAACCTTTATAATGGAGGTAAGCACAAACCTAGTAATCCTAGCAGCCTAAATCTACAGTTTTCAATTTAGAACCACCAAATTTGGTATATTATCTCATGGTACTCTAACTTAGACGGTAGACCGTTTTTGGAACAGGTCAAGGCCCGGGTGTCAGAGCCCCCCCCCCCTCCCATAATTTTTTTTGTAAAATCTACAGTTTTCAATTAAGAACCATTAAGTATGGTATCATGAAACTCAAACTTTGACGCTAGACGGTTTTTGGACGGGGTTGGAGCCCGGGGGTGAGAGCCCCCCCCCCCTGTCATAAAAAATTCGTAAAATCTACAGTTTTCAATTTAGAACCACCAAATCTGGTATACTATCTTATGGTACTCTAACTTAGACGCTAGATGGTTTTTGAAAGGGGTTGGAGCTCAGGGGTCAGAGCCCCTCCACCCCAATAAAAAAATTCGTAAAATCTACAGTTTCCAATTTAGAATTACCAAACTTGGTATACTATCTCATGGTACTCTAACTGAGACGGTAGACCGTTTTTGCAAGAGGTTGCAGCCCGGGGGGTGGTGGTAAGGGCCCCCTTCTTAAAAAAAAACGCAAAATCTAGTTTTCAATTTAGAACCACCAAATTTGGTATACTATCGCATGGTACTCTAACTTAGACGGTCGACGGTCTTTGGAACGGGTCAAGGTCCAGGGAGTCAGAGCCCCCCTCATAAAAAATTTCGTAAAATCTACTGTTTTCAATTTAGAGCCACCAAATTTGGTTTACTATCTCATGGTACTCTAACTTAGGCTGTAGACCGTTTTTGGATCGGGTCAAGGCTAGGGGTCAGAGACCCCCCCACAATTTTTTTTCGTAAAATCTACAGTTTTCAATCCAGAACCATCAAATATGATATCATAAAACTCTAACTTAGACGCTAGACGGTTTTTGGAAGGGGTTGGAGCCCCCGGCCCCCCCAGAAAAATTACCTAAAATCTACAGTTTTCAATTTAGAACTACCAGATTTGGTATACTATCTCATGGTATTCTAACTTCGACGGTAGACCGCTTTTGGAACGGGTCAAGGCCCGGGGGTCAGAGCCCCCACATACAAAATTTTCTGAAAAACTACAGTTTTCAATTCAGAACCACCAGATCTGGTATACTATCTCATGGTACTCTAACACGCTAGACGATTTTGGAAGGGGTTGCAGATTTTTTTGTGAAGGGGTAAGGACCCCTTTCATAAAAAAATCGCAAAATCTAGTTTTCAATTTAGAACCACCAAATTTGGTATACTATCTCATGGTACTTCTTTAACTTAGACGGTCGACGGTTTTGGGGACGGGTCAAGGCCCGGGGGTCAGAGCCTCCCCCCACACACACAGACATACAGCATTTTCTTAAAAACTACAGTTTTCAATTCAGAACCACCAAATTTGGTATCATGAAACTCTAACTTAGACGCTAGACGGTTTTTGGAAGGGGTTGGAACCCGGGGGTGAGAGCCCCTCCCCCTCCTCATAAAAATTTCGTAAAATCTACAGTTTTTAATTTAGAACAACCAGATTTGGTATACTACTCATGGTTATCTAACTTAGACGGTAGACGGTTTTTGGAAGGGGTCGGGGCCCGGGTCAAAGGAGCCCCATGCAAAATTTTCGTAAAAAATTCCGTTTTTTACTCTTAAGAATACCCTATCTACTTTCTAAGGCGCTCTTTGGCCCTTTGAGGGCCTTGCACCATAAGCCATTAACCAACCAACTAACCAACCTACGGTCTAAGTTAGAGACTGTAGATAACGATAAAGTGCAAAAATATGCGTTTAATGGTGTATTAAAAACACAAATCAATATAGTTTAGCTTTCACTACCAACGAGCGGCTTATCAGAAAGAAATATAATGTAATGTAAATAGAGAGTTCGAGATATTCAAAATTCAAAACGGTAAGAAAAAGTTGATCAATGCCAATGTGAAGTCGTACGCATGCGACATCACATAGGTACATTGCATTTCTGTGTCGCGGGATTCACAGAAGCACACGCCAGAAATACGGCCGTTCAATAGATGTCTCCTAGAAGTTAAGTATTCCCATTCTTTTTTCTTTCTTTTTGTTTCGCAAAATTAAATTAACTAAATCAAAAAATTTAAAATAAGTTTACTGGAAAATTGCAGGAATATCTTTTTCATTCATTAACTTTCACCCGCTGAACTTGGTGATTCCACAAATAATAATATGTACCTGGCAAATAACTGATCCCTGCTAGTACAAATTATATTAATGATTGATTTGCGTCCAGTTCAATCTAGTATGTCCATAAGAGCGTTTGGGGCCGTATGAAAAATACATTTCAACGTGTGCCGCTACGGCGGCGGAGTGATCTAGGTGCTGGCTTCTGACCACTTCTCAAGAAGGATCCTGGTTCAAATCCCGATGAATCATGGACGTTGTGCTTGACTTCTGGCACTGGTTGTCCCCCTTCCCAGGAACCAGTAGCCCAAAATTGGGAACGTCCGACTGCTTATAGCCCAATGAATTGATCACGGTGGTCGTTAACCCCCCCCCCCCCAAAAAAAAAAGATTGCGACGTGTCCATTGCTATTTGTTATGGACCGTACAAAAAGTATGCTTTTGATATCAACGTGTCCACTTCCATGTAGGTTGGCCATAAAATGTCAGGGGACCGTACAAAATTGCACTTTTATTTTCACCTTGTCAGCTCTTCGGTACATGGTTGAAGTATACGTATATATAGTTGGGCCATTTCAGCACGTAGTTTGGTTTATATAGAAAATCAAGATAATGTTACATTTTTACTCAGCTACAACACATTAATCCCAAAGGCTATTTGTTGAAATCTTTAATCCGCCGTGCTCATATTCACAACGTTAACATAACATGTCAAGTTATTAATGTTGCAGTTTTACCCTGTCACAAAACTTTAGTTACAAGACCTTAGGCGTAAACTTTTTTAGGAATTTTTAGTCCGACGTATTCATAAGGTTTCGATAACATGCCAAGGTTATGGTACTGCGTTTTGACAGAGGCACAAAAATTAATAAACAGGCCTTTAGCCTTTTTATCAGTTTTCAATCAACCGTGCTCATATACATAAAATTTTCAGAGAAAGTCAAGTTTATTGTGTTGCGCATTTACTCAAGTACAAAACTATAAACAGCCATTAACTTTCACCCGCTGAAATTGGTGATTCCTCAATTTATCCATTAACAAATCTTTTAAGTGATTGTATGCTATGGTCATATTGATAATGTTTGATGACAAGTCAGGTTAACGATGTTGCACTTATTAAAAAGACTTAAAAAGGTGTACAGGCTAGTAATTATTATTTGAAGTCTAAGTAAAAGCTCATTTTCAACTTGACTTGTCATGAAATCCTTATGAATATGGCATTTATTTTATTTTGTACATTTTACAAAGCGTATGCATTTTTGTTTTGTTTTGGCATGTGTTTTATTTTGTGTTGTACTTGTTACATAGCGTTTCGCATTTTTGTAATGCTTATGACTTGTGTTTGCATTTTGAATTTTTATTTGTTTCACATTTTGGATTACTTTTTGACATTTTATGTTTTTGACATGCTATTTTGAAAATTTTGTCTTTTTTAATTTTGCGTTGTGTTTTACATTCTTGCATCTTCGGCGGAATTACATTCTTGAAAAATTCAAATACAAGTTAGTAAAAGGTATAATTCAAGTAGTGAGAAATACCAGCACATTTTAGTAAAGGGTAGAATTATATGAAATTGCTCTTTAAAAGTCCCGCATGTTAACATTGTCTCTGTGCGCTAAAGAAGTTCGAATTCCTTTTTATCTTGCCAGCATTTCTTTTCTGGGTGGATTTGTTGGAATCTGTGCTATCACTCTTTCGATTTTAGCCATAGTTGTTCTCTGCTCTTTCGCAATTTCACTGATTATTTCGTACAGTCACAGTTTTTTCTCTCCCAGAATTGTATTCCAGCGTCTGTCTAATCTTTCAAGCTCGTTTTGTGTTCTGGGAAAGCCAAATAAATTGTTTTCACTTACTGACCAAATTGTTGGCGGGAACAGCAGAGGGCTTCTGCTCGGATTGTTTCTTCTGCTTCAACGAAATTTTCCAAGAACATAATTTTCCTCAAACCACTGAACTACAGAATCTGCATATTCTAGTAAAATTGATTTCACTTCTTCAAAAGCAGCTGGAATTTCATCAGATGAAAAAAATGCGAGTGCTTGCAAATGTCTGACTTTGAGAGCAAACTCACTGTTTTCCTTATATTCCAAGGCTATGCCAGAGGATGGATATTCCTCAGCACATTTTTTTCCGAGATGAAACCAACAACATTTGTGTGTGCTGCTTCCAAATTTCTTTTTAGCAGCATTATAACGGTAGCTATTTCAAAATCTATTATTATGCGTATATTGTGGTGCAAGCTGAATATCATAGTCTGATGCATAGTCTTGTAAATCCTACAAAAATACTGTATAATAGTATTATATTCTTTATATTTGCTGGAAAGTAACCCATAAACTAGTGGGACAAGTCTATGCATCTCTGGATTCGTTTCAACCATAGCATGAATGTTACATAATTGCCTAAAAAGGGTTGGACAAGTTTCAAATGTCCCATCCATAATCGAGAGGGGTGCTTCTTTAAGCTTTCGTAAATTATTCTCTGTTGAAAATAAAATAATTCTTTGATGTCCAAATGCGCTATCTCTGCCAAGAAATTTTGCACCATCTCCTCCTGTAAATTTATTGGGGCATCGATCCGTTCTGAAGTCGTAGGCTCCGCAGGCATGTCTTCTCTTCGTATTCGTTTTACAACTTGCCTTAGTGCATCCATATTAGGCATGTAAGCTGCATTTACTGTAGCCATTGACGTTGTCACGGTTTGAATAATTTGTGCAGGGGCTTCGTCCGTATTTCTCGCTCGTTCTTTTATTTGCGCTCTTACAACAGCAACATCACGTTTCTCCGGTCTTGGAGCATGATTATGTGGTTTCTCATTGCGCATCCTGTGTTCATCTCCCATAAGAATAGTACTAGCAAAGCCAGTGCAATTTCCATAATTTCTTTCAATACAGTGACAATACCGTAAATCACCTCGCACTCTGTTATCGCAAAATAAATACCCTTTCCATTTCAGCAAATCATTTTCTTTTTGTGAGTTAACTATTTTTGTTGCATTCTTCATCTGCATAGTGCCTTCGGAAAACAATGCACTTTTACTTTCCAAAATATTTAGAATGATATATTTCCACTATTATCACTTGACAACGCACAACAAAGGTTTCAACAAGCACGTTCTCTGTTCTCCAGTCAACTACGAACTGATGAGCAACCATTCAATAAAACACTCAGAATACAGACAATCACGTGAAGCTTGTTCCTCCAGTTAGGGTTTAAGCGAAGTTCAAGATTTTCGTACCTGCGGTCACAAGAAGTGGTTAATTTTAAGGATCGGCATCTTATCTTTTGTTTTTCCAAGACGCACAGGTACGTGTATTTTACAGCTGGGACGCTCCAGGCGGGGGATCAACAGATGCGAAGAACCCGGAAGCCAGGTTCCGGAGGTGGCAGCAGTACTGTGGGCCGGTAGGCGTCATGCTAATTCTCAAAAATAAATTCAAATTTTTTCTGTGCTGCACCATGCGTATAAAAGAAAATTGTTGTACTGAAAAGACAATTTGTTTACCCCGTAACGTATTAAACGAAACCTACGTCCCTACGTGCCAAATGATCTGTAAGCCAAACACAGTTTTTCATGCAACACCTTTCCCCGACTTTCTAAGTTCAGATCTGTCTCGTTCGACTTATTTCCTGTACCGCCCCTCTCTTTCGCTACTTGCAGTTAAATGCCGTGAAATCAGGGTTTTACGTTGGGGTGTATTGCCGTGTGTCCTGAAGACTATACTGAAAGCGGTAACCCCAGGGGAAAAGTATTCCATCAAAAGCAACAGAAATCCAATGCGAGAGCAAAACTTTGTTCGTTGGCATTAAATTCAAGCAATTTAGGCGAAGTAGAAAGTGTGTTTTTCTACTACGACACCAGAAGATTGTCGCGAATGCTCAGGAAATTACGATACAGATGTGTCCTTAAGACTTCTCTTTCAAGACTTCCAAAGGCCGTCACTAGGGGATGGGGAGGGATACAGTGCGGATGATCTTTTTTGTTGCATTTAGAAATTCCTAAGCTCATTCTTCCTTAAAACTTTGCCTGGTTACCAATAAGTACTGTCTCATGCCTCAACCATTGCACAGATTTGTTGTTTTTGTTTTCATTCTTTGAGTTAACAGCGGGAAAATATCTGAACTGCGTTGTTTCAGTTGCAAATATTTTGTTTTACTTCAGCAACAAGGCTTCGCGTATAATTGCAAAATACTTCGATAGAATAAACATACCTTGCATAAAGAGTTTGCATGAGAAAATAGATTAATAATAAGAAAAATATTCTAAAACCAAAAAAGAAATTGCGGAGCCGAAAACGCTAGGTAGAGGAAACAAAAGGCTCTAAGAAAAAGTTCATATTTAAAGAAACCTGTAGTCGCTTAATGAGTAAGTGGTATAAATCAATACAAAATCATGTGCTGTATTTGTAAAAAAAATTATAAGCAAGTAGGCATCGTGACTGTCCACAGTTTCCCCTTTTCATCCTGTCGACATTACAACCACCACAGAAAAGAAACTAACAAAAACATAACAAAAACATCCATACAAAGTAAAATGCCCAAAACATAAAAACAAGTAACCACACAAAATGAAATGCCCAAAATATTAAAAAAACTGCAACCACACAAAACAAAATACCCAAAACATGGTAAGAAATTCTGTTGAAAGCACAATGAAGGTAAACGATAGGAGAAATATATGTTTTTAAAACTTAATACAAGTGTCAAAACTGAAATAAAAAGAAAGAAAAAAGAAATATTCCAAATTTCATTGTTACTTTAGATATTTTGACCTGTTGACATTTCGTAAATTGTGCTTGCACTCGGTCAAAAAATATTACTTACAAGGACTCTTTAGTAACTTTTAATCGCTGTGGTCGTATTTATAAGGTTTGCATAATAAATCAAGTTAATAATGTTGCGTTTTCACTTAGGCACCAAATACTAATTATTGGCCGCTAGGCCTAGGCCTTTTAAATAACTTTTGATAAGCGTAACACTCTTAAATTGATTTGTCATGCAAACCTCATATGATCACAGCATTATAAAAATTACTATAAATGCATATGCCTAGGTCTCGGGCGTATCTATTAATGCTTTGTGCTCGAGTAACATTCAAACAGAATTCATTTTATTTTCTATGAAAACTACATAAATATCAGCTCGGAGGACTGAAAACTATCAAAAAGCCCTAGGCCTAGGGTCTGCTTAATAGTTCCAATCTCAGAAAAGCGCATTGCTAAAATCTTGGACTTCTATGAAAACCTTATGAAAATTAGCACAGAAGACTAAAAATTGCTAAACAGGCCCAGTCCTAGGGCTTTCTAATTATTGTTTTGTACCTAACTAAAAGTGTAACATTATCTTTAGTTTTTACTAGCAGAGGTACCCGGTATTTCCGAGGTAAATATTACTATTTCTAAAATCACCAAGTTCAGCGGGTGAAAGTTAATGAATGAAAAAGCTATTTCCGTAAATTTCCAGGAAACTTATTTAAAATTTTTTGATTTAGTTAATTTAATTATACGAAGCAAAAAATAATTTACATTATTTACATTACATTGTATTTCTGCCTGATAAGGCAATCGTTGGTGGTGAAAGCTAACGTTTATTAATTTGTGTTTTTAATACACCATGAACCTGATATTTTTTCACTTTATTGTTATCTACGGCCTCTAACCTAGACCGTTGGTGGGGTAATGGAGTGCTGTATTGGGATGCAGTTCTTAATAGCAAAAATTGTAATTTTTGCGAAAATTTTGAATGGGCCCCCTTCACACCGGGCACCGACTCTTTCCGTCTGCGGTCTAAGTTACAATACAATGAGGTAGTGTACCAAATTTGGTCGATCTAAATTCGAAACTGTAAGTTTTACAAAAATTGGCATGGGGGGGGGTGGCTCTGACCCCTGGCTCCAACCGTTTCCAAAAACCATCTGCATTCTCAGTTAGAGTACCATGACATAGTATACCAAATTTGGTGGTTCTAAATTGAAAACTGTAGATTTCACGAAATTTTTTTATGGGGAGGGGCTCTGACCCCGTGCCTGACCCGTTCTCAAAACTGTCTACCGTCTAAGTTAGAGTACCATCAGATAGTATACCAAATTTAGTGGTTCCAATTTGAAAACTGTAGATTTTACGAAAATTTAGCATGGGGCGGGGGTCTAACCCCGGGCCCCGACCTGTTTCGAAAATCGTCTACCGTCTAAGTTAGAGTACCATGATATAGTATACCAAATTTGGTGGTTCTAAATTGAAAACTGTAGATTTCAAGAAATTCTTTATGGGGGCTCTGAATCCCGGGCTCCGACCCTTTCCAAATAACCATCTACCGTCTAAGTTAGAGTACCATGAGATAGTATACCAAATTTAGTGGTTCTAAATTAAAAACTGCAGATTTCAAGAAATTTTTATGGGAGGGGTCTGGACCCCAGGCTCCGACCCTTTCCAAAAACCATCTACAGTATACCATGAGATAGTATACCAAATTTGGTGGTTCTAAATTGAAAACTCTAGTTTTTACGAAAATCATTTATGGGGGGGGGGGCTCTTACCCCGTGCCCGATCCGTTCCAAAAACCGTCTTCCGTCTAAGTTAGAGTTCGCCGCCCCGGTGGCGCCGTGGTCTAAGCGATGGCCTCTGATCATTCGTCCGAAAGGGTCTGGGTTCGAATCCCGGTGAGGCATGGATGTTGTGCTTGTCTTACGGCACTGGCTCTCTCCCTTCCCTGGAACCAGTGACCCTAAATTAGGGACGGGCGACTGCTTATAGCCCATTGAGTTGCTCACGGTGGTCGTTAAACCTCCAATAAAGAAAAAAAAAGTTAGAGTTCCAGTTAGATAGTGTTCCAAGTTTGGTGGTTCTTAGTTCAAAACGGTTTTTTTTCGAAAATTCTGTGGGGGGGGGGGCTCTTACCGCCCGGGCCCTGATCCGTTCCAAAACCGTCTCCGCCTAAGTTACAGTTTCATAATACCAAATTTGGTGGTTCTAATGTGAAAACTATAGATTTTACGAAAATTTTGTATGTGGGGGCTCTTACCCCCCCCCCCCGCTCCTTGACTTATTCCAAAAACCGTCTACCGTCTAAGTTAGAGTACCATGAGATAATATACCAAATTTGGTGGTTCTAAATTGAAAACTGTAGATTTTACGAGAATTTTGTCGGGGAAGGGATTCTAACCCCCGTGCCCCGACGTGTTCTGAAAATTGTCTACCGTCTAAGTTAGAGTACCATGTTATAGTATACCAAATTTGGTGGTTCTAAATTGAAAACGGTGTATTTTACGAAAACTTTGTACGGGGCTCTAACCCCCGGGCCCCGACCAGTTCCAAAAACCGTCTAACGTCTAAGTTAGAGTGCCATGATATAGTATACCAAATTTGGTGGTTCTAAATTGAAAACTAGATTTTACCAAATTTCGTATAGGGGGTCTGAACCCCGGGCTCCGACCCTTTCCAAAAACCGTCTACAGTCTAAGTTAGAATACCATGAGAGAGTATTCCAAATTTGGTGGTTCTAAATTCAAAACTGCAGATTTTACGAAAATTTAAAATTTTTTACGGGTGGGGGAGGGTTGCTCCGACCCCCGAGCCCCGACCCGTTCCAGAAACCGTCTCCCGCTAAATTAGAGTTTCATGACACAAAATTTGGTGGCTCTGAATTGAAAAATATAGATTTTAAGAAAATTTTGTATGGGGGGGGGGGGATCTTAACCCCGGGCCTTGACCCGTTCCAACAACCTTCTACCGTCTAAGTTAGAGTACCATGAGATAGTATACAAAATTTGGAGGTTCTAAATTGAAAACTATGGATTTTACGAAAGTTTTGTCTGTAGGGGGGTTAACCCCCTTGCCCCGACCCGTTCTGAAAACCGTCTACCGTCTAAGTTAGAGTACCATAAGATTGTGATGTGATGTGTGTTTTTTGAGCTCTGTCTTTTACGTGCTTTCGAGTAGTTCATCGAGTGGTGTACTTTTTCTTTTCGAGTGCATCTTCAAGTTGAAGATAAGTGCTTTCGTTTCGTTTGTCTCACGAGGTGGTGAGTGAATTACTTTATTCTTTATCGTTAGTTATATTTTTCGAACGAGTTGGTCTTGTTCTTCGGTAAGCCTCGCCGTTGACATGGCGGCATTAGATAAGGGTGCAGCTCACGCCCTTATCTTGGAAGAGAAGCCATCTTCCTCCTCTTCTTCCAACCCAGCTGCTGACACAGCTTCGTTGGTCGCAGAGATCTCTAACTGCCTTACTGACGTCATGAGTTCCTCTGCCTTGCCTGCGCCTACGGCCTGCCTTCCCACTGAGGGTACTGCCGTTACAGGTCTACTCTCTGTCCCTGTCGCGGATGCTATGGAGGTGTCGGGTGACGTCGCTTCTACGGCCACCACTTCATCTCAACTGCCAGATTCCCCTATAACAGCTGGAGTTTCGCCCTCTACATCTAGTAAAAGTACTGTTCCACCATCATATGCGACTGCCATGTCTAGTGGCTCTACGTCACTCCTATCGTCTGATACTCTCCTTCCCGATTCGTATCTTCATGTCGTGGGATCCACAGCAACGATAGATATTCCCGAAGACTCACCAGCCGGCCGTCAACTGCAATCAACGATGGACCTCGGCGTATGTTTTGATGCGCTGCCGGATACAAAGCTTCAGCTCTATAGCCGAGCTCTTAAATCCATTTTACCGGCGGATGCAATAGATTATGTTGCCCGAAAACCACGATCAGTGCTGGTTTACTTCAAGAAAAAGGAACATGCTGACCTTGTCTTGACAGCAGGACTGACCATTAATGATGTACATCTACTACCACAACCAGTCGCGCACCGCCCCGTGCAGGTGACTTTCTACCCTGTCCCGCCAGAGGTATCTGATACAATTCTTTGCACGTTACTCAGTAAGTTCGGCCGAGTAGTCGGTCCCATAACAACCCTCTCGGCGGCACCCAGAGACCCAGAAGACAAAGCCATTCGTGGCTTCCGTCGCACCGCTCGTGTGCTCTTTCCGTCTGATACTCATCTTCAGGCCTGTCCAACTGTCCTTCACGTGCGATGTGGGCAACAGCGACGTCGTATCGAGATCATCACTTCTCAGCATTGCACCCTTTGTCAAAGTGAGAGTCATGTGCGAGCCAATTGCACTCGTGCTGTTTCCATAACCGTGCCAAGTGCTGTGGCACCTTCTGTCCCTCCTGTTACTGCTGTGTCAACGTCTCCACACGAGTGGAAGGTTGCAGGACCCAGATCTTCCCGACGTCGGCCTGCAGACGTTGGTCGACAAACGTCTTTGGCAGACTCACTTTCAGTTACAGATCGGAATTTTCCCACGCTTCCTACGGCACCCCCGCAGCGTATACTTTCTGCTCCTACAGATTTACCTGCTGATATGTCGTCGGTGTTTACCGTTGGCGCTGCAGATCCAGCAGCCGAAACCCTTTCCAGCACAGAAACTTCTATACCAGCTGGTTCCTCCACGATTTTTGGCAAACGCAGTGTCTCCTCACGGAAGAAGTTGAAGAAGTCTAAAACGTCCTCATCCCCGCACTTGTTCACTAGGCGGTCTAATCGCCCGGTTACTCGCGCAATCTTCTCTCGACGTGGCATTTCGTCTTCTCAAGTACAAGCCTGGACTGAACCAGAGACGGAGGATGTTTCTCCCTCGTTAGAGGACTTCACTAATCTCCTTCAAGAGAATGCTTTTCCCGCTGAGCCGCTGCCTTACGTAGATCTTCTTGAATATTTAGTGAGTCCCACCAGCACGGCCACTGCCCGTGCTTTTTTACTAAAGTATGAAGCTGCCCTACCTCGGGTTCTCAGTCAACTTGATTCTCTTTTGCACACTCTTCGGCGGAACGTCGATGACATTCCGTGGGGTCTGGGTTTTATCCAGCGCCTACATGTTCTCGCTACTGCAAGTCAACACATCTTACATCCGCCGACGGACCTAAAAGTTCAAGGTCACGTCACTTAATTGTCGCGGTTTTGCGACACCACTTGCGAACGCCTTAGCCTATGAGGACCTTTCCCCACTGAGTGCGGACGTGCTACTTTTACAAGAGACGAACTGTCACCCTACAACTTTGTTTACTCGCTGGCGATCATGGAATTTTGCTTTCCACCACGCATTCAGCTGTTCATCATATGGTGGTATTGCCGTCGGGGTACGCTCGACTTTTCGCTCTACGATGACTCTCTTCTCTGTAAAAAATCTCTGTCGTGATCTCTTACAACAAGTCACGTTCACTATTCAAACGGAGAGGTTTCATATCTTTAACATCTACGTGCCAAACACCTCCACTTATGTGTCGGAGCTTTTTCTGTGCTTTCGCGGTGCTCTCTCTGGTATACCTGCCACCGACCGAGTTCTCGTTGGTGGCGACTTTAATTGTACTCTACACCCTCAACTTGATCGTTCCCCGCCTTCACGCGAACATCGTGCAGACCTTGTACAGCAGCTACAGTCCCTCGTTTTTGATTTCTCACTGATAGATGTCCATCGACACTTATATCCGACTACACCCTCCCATACCTGGCGTGCATCTGGTGCAATAAACCCGGCCACGGCCAGACTTGACAGGTTTTATACCACGCCCATACTTCTTCCAGCGATCTCTGCATCCTGTTGCCAGCCCACTGCGTCGTCCGACCATTGCGCCATCACTCTCACAGTGTTCCACACTCATGCACAGCACAGGACAACCCGGCCGTGGACATTTGATGCCGCTCTTTTGGATGACGCCGGTTTTTGCTCTTCAGTCCGCCATTTCCTCTCCGAATGGCGCACGCAACTGCAGTCTGCGCCGTGTGCCCTGACTTTCTGGCTGGAGGTAAAACATCGCCTCTTGCTTCATGTGCGAAATCAGGCTTTTACGATCACGACGCTACAGAGGATGCGGTTGGATCACATCCGTACGATGCTTTCCCTTATAAATATGGCTGACCCTCTTTTTGCTGTGTATATGGCTGAACTGAATTCTCTCCTAGTCCCACTCGCGCAACAGGTCATTCGGCGGCTGAGATTACAGCATCTCGCGCCCGATGCCTGCACTTATGAGTTTCTTTCCAATCTTGAATCTAAGCGTCATGCCTCTGCTTCAATTCGCCATCTCCGCCTCTCTACTGGCGAGGTATCCTCTGACCCAGTTACTCTTTGCTCTGTTGCCCGCAGCTATTTTACAACGAAGTTTTGTGAGACTCCTCCTCCTTCCAGCACTGCCTTATCTGGTCTACACTCTGCTTTACCTCAAGTCCCCTCTTATTTTTCTGATTCTCTCCTCCGGCCTCTCACGCTAACAGAGATTTCCGAGACGTTTTCTTCTCTAAACTCCAAGGCTGCACCTGGCCCAGATGGACTTCCTTTCTGTTTCTACAAAGCTTTCCTCCCAGCCCTCCTTCCTTTTCTGCTTAGTGCTTTCTCCGCTGCTTTCCACCTATCCACCCTTCCGAGGAGTTTCACAATTGCCCATATAGTCCTCTTCCCAAAGAAGGGTGATCTCCTAGACTTGGGGAACTGGCGTCCCATCTCACTTCTGAATCTTGATTACAAGCTTTATTCTAAACTACTCTCGCGCCGTATTAATCCAATCCTCCCCCACATCCTGTCCTCTAACCAGACCTACACTGTCCCAGGGCGCTCCATCTCGCATAACATTCAACTTCTCAGTGATCTAATCCATCTCGCTCGATCTCGCTCTGAACCTCTTGCTCTGCTGTCTCTCGATCAACAATCCGCCTTTGATAATATTTCTCACGCTTACCTCTCGTCTACACTTTATAGTTTCGGGTTTCCACCTCCTTTTGTTTCTGTTCTCCTCTCCCTCTATCAGGACGCCACTTTCCACGTCAGGTTGCCCACCCTTCTCACAGCGCCAATTCCTTTCCGTCGCGGCGTCCGGCAAGGCTGCCCCTTGTCCGGACAGCTCTTTGCTCTTGCGATCGAACCTTTTCTCCGCTCCGTTCACAGATCCTTCTATGCTTCTCTGCCTCCAGTGGTCGCCAGCACTCGCCATCATATTGTCACCTATGTTGCCTATGCTGATGACGTGACTTTTTGTGTTCGACAAGATGCACAATTCTGCAAACTTCGCCACCTCTACGCTCGGTATGCCTCTTGTTCTAGTGCCACGCTAAACGAGTCAAAAAGCACTGGCTTGTGGTGTGGGTCGTGGGCTAGTCGAACCGACTCTCCATGGGGAGCCGAATGGTCCACATCCTCACAGCGTTTTCTAGGAGTGCACCTGGGCAAACCTCCTACAGCCTCGACGATAACGTGGAATGCACTGCACCCCCGCCTGCTGCGTACGGCTGCCAACTGGAGACAAGCACAGTTCTGCACTTCTCTGTACCAGCGTGCCCAGATCACTCGAACATATTTGTTATCCATGTGCACGTTCTCTTGGCTTGCGTCCAAACAACCTGTCTATCGTCTTCTTGCAATCACCCAGTGCCAAACCAATATCGTGTGGGCTGGTCATCATTGGGTTAACGCTTCACTTCTCAGCTTGTCTCCTCAGAATGGCGGTATTGGACTGCTTGACGTGCGGTTTTACTATCAGGCATTCCGAGTGTCCGCATTTCTTCGCCTTCTTGCTTCACCTGTTCTGCCTGCGGAGACAACCCGGGACGTCACTGTCTCTCCGCGTAATCCCCACCTTACTTTTCTTTCCTATCTATTAATGGATCACTGCCCCTCCTTTCCAACTTACCTCCTGTTTATCGGGAGGCTATCACCTTGCTTCGCTCTTTCCCTCTGTCTCGCTCTCCACCAGCTACAACCTCCGAACTACTCTCAGAACCTCTATTTTTCTCCTCCGTCATTCATCCTCCACACCTCCCCTGTTTTGCTTTCCCCACCTGGCTCCGCGCCGGAGTAGTCACAGTCCGAGACCTTGTCACCCCTGATTTTCTCTGGCGCTCTTTCTCCGACTTTCCTCCTGCTATTCGTGCTCTACCCCATGCTCTTCAGGTTCACACCTCCTTACTCTCATCCCTTATTTCTCTCTTTCCCGATCTTGCTTCCCCCGCCGGTCTCGTTCCCGTTCTATCCGCGTCTCTCCCCCTCCCCTTTTTCTTGTCGGCTCACGGCATAGATCTTCCGATTTTCTCCTTCTCCACATCCGCTCTTTACAGATTTCTCTCTCTCTCCCGCTCTTCTACGCCTACGCCTATCCCTGATATCCCGTCTTCCGCTCTCTCTGCCGTGTGGTCTGCCACCCTCTCTCCTCTATCTACACCCCCAGAGATCAACACCCACTGGTTCTTCTTACATAACCGTCTTCCTGTACCCTCAATCTTGCACCGGATGACCCTTCTTTCCTCCCCACTCTGCCCTTTCTGCGCCGGGGAGGCAGATGTTAGTCATGTCTATCAATATTGCACTATACTGCTACCAATGCTGAATCTTGCCTTTTCGATTGCGCAAAGATCCTGTACAACTGATCTTTCCTTCAGTGCTTACCGAACGCTGTTGCTCAACCTTGTGCCTCCAATCAGACTCCCTGTAGTCTGCACCTACATTTTTGTGCTAGTGAAACATGTTATATACGTCTATCATCAACAGTGTCGTACTCGGGAGGCGCCTCCTACGGTACTTCACGCAAGTGCCGCGTTGCTCAGTTTTTTTCGAGAATGTCTCCTTTCTCGATTACGCCTTGAGTACCACACCGCCGTTGCTCGACAAAATGAACCCAGCTTCTTCTCTACATGGTCCCCAGCGGCCCCATGGTTCGCTGGGACACCGACTTCATTGCATCTTACAGTTGGTGCTTGTATGACTATTTAACAGTTATCTCAGTGACTCTTTATCCGAACCTTCGTCACACCTGCTCATCAAGGTATGTCTTATCTCCACGAGATTCCTGAACATCTATTTCCATCTGAATGTCATGCTACTATAATGTCTCTTTGTTTCTACAGTCATCTGTACATATGCCATTTCTATGTCACAATTATCGGTCATTCTACTTTTGCTCGTCTCATGTACATGTACTTATCTTGTTTTCGTAACGGTGCCGTTGAATCTTCAAGTGAACCCAGCTTCTTCTCTCCATGGTCCCCAGAGGCCTTGGGGTTGTTGGGACTCCACCTTCGCTGCACAGTACAATTAGTGCTCATAAGACTATATTATAACATTTTACTCTGTGCTGCTCTACCTGAACTCTTGCCATATCTGCTCAACCTAGTGTGTACGATCTCCTCAAGATTTGTTTACATCTAAATGTCATGTATATATTGTAAATAGATATCTACTGTCATCTGTAAATAGTGCATTCATGTGTCACTGTTTTTTTGAGACGTTTTTCTCTTGCTCGTCTCATGTACATTCCTTGAATAAATACTTTGTGAACACCATGAGATAGTATACAAAATTTGGAGGTTCTAAATTGAAAACTATGGATTTTACGAAAGTTTTGTCTGTAGGGGGTTAACCCCCTTGCCCCGACCCGTTCTGAAAACCGTCTACCGTCTAAGTTAGAGTACCATGAGAAAATATCCCAAGTTTGGTGGTTTTAAATTGAAAACTAGATTTTACGGCAATTTTGTAGGGGGGGCTCTGACCCCTGGGCCCTAACCGCTTCCAAAAGCCGTCTACAGTTTAAGTTAGAATACCACGAGGTGTAAGTTAGAATACCAGATTTGGTGGTTCTGAATTGAAAACTGTAGATTTTACGAAAATTTTGACGGGGGGGTTCTAATCGCTCGTGCCCCGACGCGTTCTGAAAACCGTCTAAGTTAGAGTACCATGATATAGTATACCAAATTTGGTGGTTCTAAATTGAAAACTATAGATTTTACGAAAATTCTGTATGTGGGGGGCTCTTACCCCCACCCCGCGCCTTGACCTATTCTAAAAACCATCTACCGTCTAAGTTAGAGTACCATGAGATAATGTACCAAATTTGGTGGTTCTAAATTGAAAACTGTAGATTTTACGAGAATTTTGTCGGGGAAGGGATTCTAACCCCCGTGCCCCGACGTGTTCTGAAAACCGTCTACCGTCTAAGTTAGAGTACCATGTTATAGTATACCAAATTTGGTGGTTGTAAATTGAAAACGGTGTATTTTACGAAAATTTTGTACGGGGGCTCTAACCCCCGGGCCCCGACCTGTTCCAAAAACCGTCTACCGTCTAAGTTAGAGTGCCATGATATAGTATACCAAATTTGGTGGTTCTAAATTGAAAACTAGATTTTACCAAATTTCGTATGGGTGGGGGGTCTGAACCCCGGGCTCCGACCCTTTCCAAAAACCGTCTATAGTCTAAGTTAGAATACCATGAGATAGTATTCCAAATTTGGTGGTTCTAAATTCAAAACTGCAGATTTTGCGAAAATTTAAAATTTTTTACGGGGGGGGGAGGGTTGCTCCGACCCCCGAGCCCCGACCCGTTCCAAAAACCGTCTCCCGCTAAATTAGAGTTTCATGACACAAAATTTGGTGGCTCTGAATTGAAAAATATAGATTTTAAGAAAATTTTGTATGGGGGGGATTTTACCACCGGGCCTTGACCCGTTCCAACAACCTTCTACCGTCTAAGTTAGAGTACCATGAGATAGTATACAAAATTTGGTGGTTCTAAATTGAAAACTATGGATTTTACGAAAGTTTTGTCTGTAGGGGGTTTAACCCCCTTGCCCCGACCCGTTCTGAAGACCGTCTACCGTCTAAGTTAAAGTACCATGAGATAATATACCAAGTTTGGTGGTTTTAAATTGAAAACTAGATTTTACGGCAATTTTGTAGGGGGCTCTGACCCCCTGGGCCCTTACCGCTTCCAAAAGCCGTCTACAGTTTAAGTTAGAATACCACGAGGTGTAAGTTAGAATACCAGATTTGGTGGTTCTGAATTGAAAACTGTAGATTTTACGAAATTTTTTATTCTAATCGATCGTGCCCCGACGCGTTCTGAAAACCGTCTACCGTCTAAGTTAGAGTACCATGATATAGTATACCAAATTTGGTGGTTCTAAATTGAAAACTATAGATTTTATGAAAATTCTGTATGTGGGGGCTCTTACCCCCCCCCCGCGCCTTGACCTATTCCAAAAAACATCTACCGTCTAAGTTAGAGTACCATGAGATAATATACCAAATTTGGTAGTTCTAAATTGAAAACTAGATTTTACGGCAAGTCTGTAGGGGGCTCTGATCCCCCCTGTCTCCAACCGCTTCTCGAAACCATCTACAGTCTAAGTTAGAATACCACGAGATAGTATACCAGATTTGGTGGTTCTGAATTGAAAACTGTAGATTTTACGAAAAATTTTTATATGGGGTCTCTGACCAACCGGGCCCTGCCCCGTTCCAAAAACCGTCTACCGTCTAATATTTTTAGTGCCAAAGAAAAACGTAATATTCCTATCCTGTCTGCGTGTCGAAACTTTATAAATTTGATCAGGGAGCAAGATGTTCGAAATCGTACGTTTTCCCGCATTCGTTTTGTATGTAACCAAAATCTGTAAACGCGACGAATTGACGTAGTCGACGAATTTGTCCGCGACGAATTGACGCTCGACGAATCGTCGTGGTCGACGAATTGACGCAGTCGACGAATTGACGCGTGACGAATTGTCGTAGTCGACGAATTGACGCAGGCGACGCATTGACGTAGTCGACGAATTGACGCACGCGACGAATTGGCGTGACACCTCTTAATCCCATAAAGCACCTACGGGATGAATTAGAGCTCCGCATAAGTAGTTTTGAACCAAGGCCTACTACTAAGCAACAGTTAGCGGCAGCATTATGTACTGAATGGAAGCGAATACCTATCGCTGTGTTCTAAAACCTTGCAGAAAGCATGTCTAGAAGAGTCAGTGCATGCATTAAGGCCAAAGGTGGACCGACACCGTACAAATGTATGTGAATAAATGCTATGTTGTGTTTCTCTTCTAGGCGTCCCCTGACTTTTGTCAATATAGTGTATATTTAAATTACTCGGAAACTTGAGACTTGGTCGTTCTGGGTGTGGTAGGTGTTAGCATACTCGGGTGCAAACCGGGAAACGCGGGTTCGATTCCCGTCCAGAACGACGAAATTTTCAAGTTTTCGGATATTATCTGATTTACCATTCATGTCATAATTTACACCAATAAACGGAATAACAACTCCAAATTTGTATTACACAGTCATTATACTCAGAAGAGCAACAATATTATGGGCAATGCGTCTTTATGAAAATCGAAGCAACCGCAGGTAAACGATGGCGCTTGTCAAGGTCAAGAAACGGTATAAATAACACCTGATACTGAGCTCTGTTAAACAGTGTTACTTTTGTTCTTCAGGTGAGAAAGGCAGCATACTTAAGCGTGTTTCAACACAAGATTGTAAGGACCAGACTACTTGGTCATACCATTTCCTAGACGGCAAGCCTTATAGGGTGCTCACGGTCAACCGTTGTCAGTATCTTCAAAACGTGGTTCGAGAAGGCAAACCACGAACCGTTGCCAAACTCTACAAATCTTTTACTTTGTACACGGGAGGGGATCTTGGAATGAGGTCACTGACCACAAACACTTTGTCCGTCCAATTTGATACGTATCCCTTTTCAAACGTTAATTTGGTTTTAGAAATCCTCACGTGATCACCAACTTGGAATTTATAGGAGGGTTTTTTCCTCTTGAGGTCACTATACAGATTGTCAAACACTTGCTTTTCATTGTTTTCGTTCACTTCCACAGGCTTTATTTGTATACATCGATGGGGAGAATGATTGTAACTGTTGACGAAATTGTCGAGCAGGTTGATGAATCAGAACGTATTTTGACTTGTAAAGAATCGCCACATTGTAGTTTTCAACGTGCGATTGAATCTTTTTTTTTTTTTTGAAAGTTTAACGACCACCGTGAGCAACTCAATGGGCTATAAGCAGTCGCCCGTCCCTAATTTAGGGTCACTGGTTCCAGGGAAGGGAGAGAGCCAGTGCCGTAAGAAAAACAAAACATCCATGCCTCACCGGGATTCGAACCCGGACCCCTTTCGGACGAATGATCAGAGGCCATCGCTTAGACTACTGCGCCACCGGGGCGACCTTGAATCTTTCCACAACACTGGCTTTCGTCTCGTTGTTCGTCGTAAAGAAATGCACCTCGTGTTTTTTTAAACTTCTGAAATTATTTGTTCTTAAATTCAGCTCCTTTATCAGTTTGCAGTTTTAATGGTTTTCTCTGCTCGAAAATCTTGGAAAACGCTTGAACGATATGGGACTCCGACTTTTGTTTAGGGGAATCACCCACGCATATTTGGAAAATATATCGATACACGTCAACAAGTAACGAAATCCATCGTTATGTCGCCTCAAACTGGGAGGTCAACCAAGTCTGTTTGAAACTGTTGGTCTATTTTATTCACCAACACTGTTTCTCTGAAAATGACGTCTCGTCGGTTTGTGGAGGTTGTACGTTTTCTCAACCTTCAGCCATTTTCCACGTCTTTTTTCTTGACGCCTTCTTTCTTGACAACACGGAATAAAGCATTCACCCCACCGAAACTTCCTTCTTTTACGGCTGTAAGATACCCCTGTTTCATTACATCCTCTATTACAACAATTCAACGAGAGATGTTCCACCGTAACAGAAAAATTCATGTTCACACCAACTCATTCACAACTCAAATAACGTCCACTCCCCCACACTCCATTTTTAAATGAAATTCCAAGAAAAGTCGCCCCAAAACATTTTAACACCATGAACAAGCATCTTCCCTTTTCAAACATCTTTTCCCAACGGTCCGCTTTCGAGTTCGAATCTCGTTGAGCCCATCAGAGCATTTTTTATGAACTCGAGCGAAAAAAAATAATGCAACGTCTATTAAAATTCCTAACACCTCACGGAAGTTCTAAAAATATAAGTTTAATAAAAAAAAATTCCAGGAAACAAAAAATATTGGAAAGGACGAAAAATCTTCCTCCAAAAATTGGACAAAGTCCAATAAATCTCCCAAAAAAATAATAAAGTTTCAAGAAGCGCCGCTAGGCGGCAGCACATCGCATACACATCCCCTATGTCTACCCCCACTCGGTCGTTGCCATCCTTTAAAGATCCATCGAAAGTCCAAAAAAGCACCGCTAGGGGCAGCACATCGAGTTGACATCCCCTATGTCTACCCCCACAAGGTCGTATCCATCCCTCAAAGATCCATCGAAAGTTCCAAAGGCACCGCTAGGAGGCAGCACATCGAGTTGACCCAAGACACTAACGCCACCTTCTACGCCCCGTCGTCCTTCAGCCGCAAGCCACGCCCCCCATCCTTGCGCTCGGATCCATCCTTTTATACTGACCTAGGCTTATCGAAACTAGAAGTGAGCAAAGGCTATCCCGTACGGTTCAAGCCAACACAAAGGATACTGTGGCTCAACTCACCGGTAATTTGAATGCTGGTGACGGAAGTGATGTGTCACAACTGACACTACGTCGAGCCCTACTGAAATTGGGGATGCATAGTAGCAAGCCACTCCGAGTGCCCATGCTAACCTCGTTCATCTCGAAAGCGCCTATAATGGGCACGCGTGAATTAAAACTGAACCTTGAATGATTGGAAGAAGGTTATCCGGTCCGAAGAATCTCGTTTACCGTTGCACCATGTGGACGGCCGGATACGTGTGTGCCGTTTACTTGGGGAATTGTCGGCTCCAGGATTATCCGTGGGACGAAAACAAGTAGGTGGAAGAAGTGTAATGCTTTGGGCAATGTTCTGCTGGGGAACACTGGTTCCAGCCATTCCTGTGCAGGAAACTATGATGTTGACTAGGGTGGTCCATAAGTTCGTGCGTTTTTTGTATATATGACCTTCGTACTAGTTCTTGAAATAAATAAAGTTACTGTATTTTTATGTGATTTTTGTAGATATTGATTTGCTTTTTGTTGGCGTATATTTCACTTCATTAATTAATTGCGTTCTGCCCTCGATTACACTCATGGACAATGAAATTTGCTCACCAAGAAGAAAGTATCGGATTGAACTGAAATTTTATGGACGTAATGATACAGATGATGACAAAAACAGAGCTGCAGGACAATTACAGAGGAATGTGTGGCACACAGTCCGGTGATCTCCAATAGCGCGTCGCACCGCCTCGTGCGGTGATACATGCTGCACTACGGTCCAGCATGGAAGCGAACAGACGCTTGATGTTGTCCTGCGGTAAACTGGCCCACGCGTGTTGGACGGTGTGCTCCAAATCCCGGATGGTGCGGCACGGCTGCAGCCGGCGTTTCAACTCGTCCCACACATGCTCGAAAGGGGACATGTCCGGGGGCAGGCAGGCTGTGGAAGAGTCTGTACATGACGTAGGCAGTCCTGGGAAACCCGAGCCGTGTGTGGGCAGGCATTATTCTGCTGGTTTAGGGCACTTGGAAGCCCGGCCCAAAATGGATACACATGGGGCCGTAGGATCTCATCCACATACCGCTGGCCCGTCAATGTTCCACGTACCACTACTAGAGCTGATCGGCTATCGTATACAATGACCTTCCAAACCATAATGCCTGTAGTGGGGGAAGTATGGCTCTCGATAGCGATGTCGGTGTTGTGCCATAGACCTGGGGACCTCCACACCTGGACACGATGATCATCTGTCTCCAAAACAAAGCGGCACTCGTTGCTAATCACCACACGTCGCCCGTATGTGGCGTTCCACGTCGCTCTGGCCTGGCACCACTGCACACAGAGCCGGCGATGTTCCTGTGTTGATGGCAGCACACGTAAGGGTCGCTGGGATCTCAGATTCGCTTCCGCGGGGCGTCGGGAAATGGTTCGTGGGCACACAGGAGCCACCACACCTTCCTGTATAGTGTACCGGGTCCCCGTGGGATCCGTTCGTGCTCGGCGCACGATTTGTCGGTCCTCTCTACTGGTGGTCCTCTTGGTCCGCCCGGAGCCGCTCCGCCGTGTGGCAGTGCCGTCACGTGTACAGTGATCCGAACACCATCGGACGGTATGGTCAGAACGATCCACGTGGCTGGCTATTCGGCGAGCCGACCACCATGCGGTTTTCAGCCCGATGATCAGGCCTCTCTCAAAGTCCGTAAGTTGCATAAATCGACGTCTGTGGCGTCTACCTGACATTCTTTTCACTCTGTACTCTTGCTTGCAGGTGGCCGGTGCTTTTCGCTTTCATTGGGCATCGACTACGCGTCTGTTTATAAGGCTTCCGGTTGGTTCGTGCTTGCAGCGCCACCACAGGGTGTGCGGGCATGCGCAATCGCAACAAACGTGGATCATTTGCATACCAGCACGTGCTCTAGCTATTTTCAAAGTTTTGCGGTTGTAGCATGTTTTCTTCTAGGTGCGTAAATTTATTGTCAGTGATTGTATAAGGTGTGAGTGGAGCAGTCGGCAGTAAAATTCGGAGCGTGATGGGTAAACGGAAGAATTTATCGGACTTTTAGAATGGACAGATTGTGGGAGCTTGGAGAGCAGATGCCTCAATTTTTCCCGAACGGCTGAACTGGTGGGTTGTCCGCGAGTAACGGTAGTTAAAATGTATCAGGACTGGCGTGAAAATGGTCAATCAGCGACCCGGAGACAAAACTGCACAGGTCAGCGAAAGGTTGGTGTGAGAGGTGAGCGCCGGGTCCGACGACTCGTACAGGTCAACAGACGTAGCGCTGTTCAACATTTGACTACTCAACACAACAGAGGTTAACCCGGAGCAGTATCTATCATGACCATGGGTCGGACACTCGCACGTATGGGCTGTAAGCAGCAGACAACACCGACGACATTTTCTTTTAACCGCGGTTAACCGGTGCAAAAGACTCGTCTAGTGCAAAGATCATGCAAGTTGGACTTCGGATGACTAAGAAAAAGTGTGCTGGTCTGACGAGTCGAGTTTTTTACTCCACTCCGTAAATGGTCTTGTGCATATTTGGCGCAAACAACATGAGATACTCGATTCAGTCTCCACAGTGCAAGACGGTTGAAGCGGTTGTATGGTATGGGGCATGCTTACCTGGCAAAAACGTGGACCCCTGTTGCATGTGGAACAACGTATGACTGGTGCGCACTACCATGAATTACTTGGTGACTCTGTACACCCAGCAAAGTTGCACTTTTCCCGAATGGCGACGGTGTCTTCCAATATGAAGACAATGCATCAAGCAATAGGTCCAATAAATACACAGTTGACGTGGACCAGGAAAATCAAATAGAAGTCATCGCTCTTTCCACGTTTATAAGTGAGTTACGGAAATTCGCTCTTTCCACGTTTATAAGTGAGTTACGGAAATTCGCTCTTTCCACGTTTATAAGTGAGTTACGGAAATTCGCTCTTTCCACGTTTTCCGTGACTCATTTATAAACGTGGAAAGAGCGATGACTTCTATTTGATGTTCCTGGTCCACGTCAACTGTGTATTTATCACAAAAGTACTCATATGCTGTCTGCGTGCGGTGAATTTAAAACCATGTCCTCCAAAATTGCACAATAAAAACTTTATTTACCATCTAAAAACATAGTTAAATGCAAGAACGTTCGAGACATCTAATGTTTTATCATCAAGCATTATGTGCAAACTGAAACATGGGGTACACGGGTCTTTATACTAGACACAAAGTGATCAGATTTCCCTGGTGGTGGCCAAAAGTCTATACAGGTGATGCCATTTCTACAAACCAAATTTTACATATAATAACACAGAGATTACAATTAAAGTAAACTAGTATTGGAAGTAAAAAATAAAACTTACAGGGGTTCCTTGTCATCATTATTTGTCCCAGATATGGATTTAAGTAACTTTCTCTATTGAGATGGAGAAAGTTACTTAAATCCATTCTGTGCACCGAACCAAACTCAACTAAGTATGTGGGTAAGGTTGACTATTATCCTCCTGTTATCTCTATCCTTAAGAAAGCTTGTCATAGACAAAACCTGAATTTTTGTGTGACCACAAGAAGCATCTTTTCTATGGTCCGGAATGACAGACATGTGATTCCGAACCTACAGAGACCGGGGGTATATCGAATACCATTAAAAATCAAAACCCAGATGGTAACCCTAGCTCCTATATAGGTTCCACCTTAAGGACGATTAATATCCGTATTTCCGAACATAAGTATTATCTTCGCACAGGCCGTGTTAATACGGCGCTTACTACGACCATTTACCGGGAAGGATATGTTCCGGACTGGGAGGGTGTACAGGTGCTGAATTCCAGAGTCAACAAACAGACAGTCTTCCTTGCTGAAAGCCTTTCAATTTTGAAGTATGGGGACTTATGCTGCAACCAAGAACTTCCTGCGTTTGTACCATCTCAATGGAGAAAGTTACTTAAATCCATATCCGGGACAAATAATGATGACGAGGAATTCCTGAAAGTTTTATTTTTACTTCCAATACTAGTTTACTTTAATTGTAATCTCTGTGTTATTATATGTAAAATTTGGTCTGTAGAAATGGCATAACCTGTATAGACTTTTGGCCACCTCCAGGGAAATCTGATCACTTTGTGTCTAGTATAAAGACCCGTGTACCCCATGTTTCAGTTTGCACACAATTCCTGATGATGAGACATTAGATGTCTCGAAAGTTCTTGCATTTAACTATGTTTTTAGATGGTAAATAAAGTTTTTATTGTGCAATTTTGGAGGACATGGTTTTAAATTCACCGCACCCAGACATCATACGAGTACTTTTGTGAACGTAACGTGCGAATTTTCCTTCATTTTATTTTGTGTATTTGTCATTCATTCGCCTTCTAGTTGTTTGTTCAGTTGCTGCTGTCCATCTGTGGTGAATCCCCAGCATTGTGCGGGGCTCCAAAGAAGCAACCCTGCCATATGGTTTGGCAGTTTATCGTTTGTGAGTCTGGAGAATTTCGAGGCCGCTATGGTGCAGTGGAAGCATATCCGGCGCGTAACTGGAAGACCCTGGGTTTGATTCCCGGTGGCGGCCGATGAGAAAGTTTTCCGTGACTCACTTATAAACGTGGAAAGAGCGATGACTTCTATTTGACATAGGTCCAATGTTGTGCAGGAGTGGTTTGAGGAACACAGTTCAACTTCCAGCATATCAACTGGCCTTCAGACTTCCCCGGCATCAATCCCATAGAATACTTGTCGGACACAAAGGAATGTCATATCAAGTTCTGGGCACACCAATCACCTCCATACCTGCATTGAAGGGCCGTATTACACACAGCTTGGTTGGCCATACCTCCCAACTGCTTCTGGCATTTTATTGAATCGATGTCACGTCCGATAGCTGCTGTATTGAGGGCGAAAGGAGGACATACGAAGTATTAGGTATGTGGTCATAATTCAGTGATCACTCAGAGTACAATACTTTTTTTTTTAATTTAAGGTTTAACGAATACCGTAAGCAACTCAATGGGCTACAAGCAGTCGCCCATCCCTAATTTAGGACCATTGGTTCCAGGGAAGAGAGAGAGGTAGTGCCATAAGACAAACACAAACACCCATGCTTCACCGGGATTCGAACCCGGACCCTTCACGGACGAATGGTTATAAGCCAGCGCTTAGACCACTGCGCCACCTGGGCGGCGTACAATACTTAGAGTGGCTTCTCTTGTCATTGGCAAATAAACATTGCCTTTAAGTTATAATGGCAGAAAATCGAGTTCTACAGAACACCTTGTACACCACGGATATCCGGCAGCCACTTCCGGTTTAACATTAGTAGGGACCATTAGGGTGAATGGACGAGTGTTCTAATAGATTTTCCTTAGCATAGGGGTATCTAAACAGATTCTGGCATCGGTAAGCCAGACAAAGAAAATTAAATATCAGAATAATCAGAAAAATATCAATATGTACACGTGCATTGGGGAGACTAATTTATCTGTAGCTACAGGCAGGAAATGAGATAAGAGCTCAGTGTTTATCTTATATGAGCGATTAACGAGCAATATAAATTGAACGATTCACGTGCAATGTCAAGTGATCGATTCAAAAGAAGTGTGCAACGTGTTATGTTAGATGAGAGATTCCCGAGATACGTGCAGACTGATTTATTGTAATGTGAGTTAAGGGATTCATGATATGCAATGTTGAGACGAGCAGAGGGTGAGACAATCTTGCAACAGCGTTTTGCTGAGAGAGTAGGTTACTGCATATTGTGAAACATCGTTGACTGAAGTCTGCTTAGCGTAGTGTGAAAGACTTGTGTGTTGCAGATCTGTTGATTATAAACTTCCAAAGTTTTTGATTAACGAATAAAGGGAAAATGGTTTAGGTACCCGTAAGTAAACTTATGTTATCATTTAAAACTGGGCGGGATCTTCAGATGTTATATACACTGGCGTGCAAAAATTAAGGTCGAGAGGGTTTTTCGAATGTAACGTCATGCAGAAGTGCTCCACATTGACTCAAATCATACCATAAGATCCCCAAGATGTAAGAATATGGGACAAGTGAACAAAACCGTCCAAACAAAGAATCCAAAGGATACAAAAACACTTTATTCAAAAGGTAGCTTCGAGCACAACTGGACAGAAGACAGAAACGTCCATGTGACAGGCGGCTGCCAAGAAAAATCCAGTCTTTAGTAGGAGATATGATCACACCTGACTGCGTTGCAGGATTTACAACGTCTGTCCATGCTGAGGATGAGGTTGTCAAGAATCTGTTGAGGCATTGCGGCCCATTGCTCTTGTAGCGCCGCAGCTGCAGAATCATTGCTGGTGGCTGGTGATGTGCTGCCAAACGTTTCCCGAGAAGGTCCCGCACGTTTCGATTGGATTTAGGTCCTGGGACCTTGCGGGCCAATCCATGCGTTGAATATTTTCACTCTCCAACAGCTCTGCGACAGCCACTGTACGATGAGGTGTAGCGTTATCGTCCATGAAGAGGAACTCAGGACACACAGCACCTCTAAACAGACGCACGTGGGACAGGAGAACCTCGGTACAATAGCGGACAGCAGTGACTGAACCTCCTTGGAAGATGTGGAGGTCAGTACGGCTACCAAGCAAGATACCACCCCAAACGAGAACTCCGCCCCCTCCAAACCGGTCCCTTTCGATGATGTTGGAGGTGTGATTGCGTGTTCCCTGCTCTCTCCAGACGTGTATACGTCCAGAATCGCATATCAGGCTAAATCGGCTCTCATCCGTAAAGAGAACTCAACCACATTGCTGATGTGTCCAGTTCTTGTGTTCCTGGCACCACAGAAACCGCCGTCTCCGATGAGCAGGCGTTAATGGAACACCCCGTACTGGTCGTCGTGCAAATAGATCACCTTTATGCAGCCTCCTGGCCACGGTAAAACGCGATAACGGACGTCCAGTTGTCTGTTGCATGTGCCTTGTGATTTCTCCCACTGTCTGCCGTCTGTCTCTTCTCACCTGTTGGACAATATACCGGTCATCCGCCGCCGTGGTTGCTCGTGGACGACCACTGCTATACTCTCGGACAACTGTTCCTGTCGTTTGAAATGCTCTGCAAGCACGTGCAACGATGCTGTGAGCGATCCCGAACTCCTCGGGCACACTAGTCACACTTCGACTTTCTTCCAATTTCCCAATGACGCGACCTCGCGTAAAGTCCTCCAGATGTCGTCTACTGGATTGCTTGTTGGCCATATCACACGGTAGCAGCAACTCGACGTCGTTCAAATCGATGTACACCGTGCAATAGCTTTCACCGAATTGCTGAGCGTACACCGCCCGTGTGCTTTATACCCTTCCGACACTCCCCAACCCTCCTACGTCATGCTGCATATATGCGCATGCCCTACCGTACCGGACCCTAGTCTATCTCCTGAGTGGTCTTTCGGTCAGTTCTGCCTGCTCGTTCCGCTGTTATGCTAATGTTTCCTCTTCGTCCTTAATTTTTGCACACCAGTGTATTACTGATTACGGCCTTCAGCTACAAATGACTGAGACTCATCAGGGAAAGTGACGAATTAAGTCTACAAGCTAGCTATTAAATCAAAGCTAACTCAGTAAGTCTACAAGCTAGCTATTCAAGCAAAGCTAACTCAGTAAGTCTACAAGTTAGCTATTCAAGCAAAGCTAACTCATTAAGTCTACAATCTTCAAGATAAGTACTAAATTTTAAGTATTTTGATTTAGAAGTTAACGTAAAGTACAAGTCAACAAAACCTGTAAGATAACATTTATTTTACGCATCATAAAACCTCTCACACCAGCTTGAAGTGCGCCATGCATGAGGGATCCATAGCCTAAAGCTGCTGGCTAAAAATACGGACTTAACCAGTACTAACATCTATCGCGTCGCAGGCCAAGGTTTTTGTAAAAGTTAGATAGTAGGTCACTTTTTTTGTTCGAGATATACGTGTGTCATCATCATCATCATCATCATTGTCAACCATTATCAATCCACTGCTGGACGAAGGTCTCCCCAAGTTTCCTCCACAACGGTCTGTCTTATGCCAGTCTCCTCCATGTCACTCCCGCGTACTTTCGAATTTCATCCACCCATCTTCCATGTGGTCTTCTTCTGGGTCTTTTCCTGTCCCTTGGAATCCAATCTAAAATTTCGGCTGTCCATCGATGGTCTGTTCTTCTGGCAGTATGCCCAGCCCATTGCCATTTCAGGGATTTAACTCTGATCATGATGTCTTCCACTCTTGTCATTTTTCGGATCCACGTGTTCCTCTTCTTATCTCTCCTGGTTACACCAAGCATGCACCTCTCCATGCATCTTTGAGTTGTCTGCAGCTTTTGTATGTCTCTTTTAGTTAAGATCCACGTCTCTGCACCATACATAAGCACTGGAAGGATGCATTGATCAAACACTTTTCTTTTAAGACATAATGGCATATTGCTCTTGAAAATTATGCTGTTTCTTCTAAAAGCTCTCTAGGCAAGTTTTGTACGCCGATTAATTTCTTCATCAATGTGACCCTCACTTGATATCTGCTGTCCAAGATAAACGTACGTGTCTGTTATCTCCAGCTTTTCTCCATCAATCGATAAATCTTCATTTCTTCTAAAAGCATTGAACATCACTTTTGTCTTCTGAAAGTTCATTTTTAATCCCACTTCTTTACTCTTGTCAGCAAGTTCCTGGATCATACTCTGCAGCTCTGATGGGGTAGTTGCAAAAATGACTATGTCATCAGCAAAACGAAGGTGGGTTAGATAATCTCCATTAATCTTTATCCCTTTGTTTTCCCAGTTCAGTGATTGAAAGACATTTTCCAATGTGGCATTAAAGAGCTTCGGAGATATGGTGTCACCTTGTCTCACTTCTTTTCCAATTTTTATGTGTGTTGTCTTTTCAAACAGCCGAATCTTTGCACTTGCATTTTCATAGATGTTATTAATAATATTAATGTATGCATCTTCAATACCGCAGGATTTCAGAGCCATTGCAACTGCTGATGGTTTCACCGAATCAAAGGCTTTTTCATAATCGATAAAAGCCATGCACAATGGAAGCTCATATTCCCTCGCTCTTTCAATTAGTTCTCTCAGTACGTGGATATGATCTATTGTGCTGTAGCCACTCCTGAATCCAGCTTGTTCTCTCGGTTGAGCCATGTCCAGTGTTACCTTCAAGCGGTGTGAAAGAACTTTAGTGAAGATTTTATAAACCACTGATAGGAGGCTGATAGGTCTGTAGTTCCTGAGATCCTCAATGTCACCTTTTTTATGTAGCAAGATCATTGTAGCGTTGTTCCAATCCTCAGGAATTTTCCCTTCATTAAGGCATCGAGTGAAAATTTGGGCGAGTACTGTTTCAATTTCTCCTCTTGCTTCTTGTATGATGTCTACAGTAATTCCATCTTCTCCTGGAGCTTTTCCCCGCTTCATGTTCTTGATTGCATGTGCAACTTCTGCTGGAAGGACTGGAAGAACTCTGGTACTGGTACCTTTCATGATGTCTGAAGTACATGTATCATCCCTTTCATATAATTTGGAGTAGAAATCTTTCACTCTTGTCAAACTTTCGCCTCTATTTCTTGTTACAGAACCATCTTCTTTTCTCAGTGCCATAATCTGTTTTTTCCCCTTACTGAGATGTCCCTTAGCTATCTTTAGGCTTTGGTTGTTTTCAATTGCTTTCCTTACTAGTTCACAGTTGAATTTCCTTACATCTTCAGTGATACTTTTTCGTACTGTCTTGCATAGCTCTATATATTCCACTTTGGAAGTCACATCTTCTTTAGTTGTCCTCATCACTCTTCTTTTTTGCATCAACATTTTGGTTTTTCCTGATAATTTGTTCACATGCCATTTGTTCTTAGACCCAGCTAATTTTGTTGCTGTTTCCATAAGAGCTTTGGTTACTTTTCTGTTAACTTCAGAAATATCCACTTCTTCCGATGTTAGGCCTTCTACAGCAGAGAATCTGTTCTTCAGTTCCAATTTGAAGGTATTATGGTGTTTTTTAAGGTTGGTTATGTCAATACATTTTGTTTGTCTTATGAGCTTGCTACGTTCGAGTTTAGTGTTGAGGTGCATCTTACATCTCACCAATCTATGGTCACTGCCTGTGTTGAACTTGTTTAGCACACTGCAGTCTTCTATGACGAATTTTTTGTTACGCATAATAAAATCAATTTCACTTGTCGTCCCATTTGGATGTCTCCATGTCCATTTCCTGTGTGGCTTTTTCTTGAAAAAGGAGTTCAAGATGAAAAACCCTTCTGCCTCTGCAAACTCTACGAGAGTATTTCCACGCTGGTTTCTGTTGCCGTGACCGAATTTACCTACTGAAGTTTCATTCTGTTGCCGTTGCCCTATTTTTGCATTGAAATCTTCCATAATTATCTTCAAGTGCTGCTTACCTTTATTATTTAGATCACGAATTTCCTCATAAAATTCTTCAATTTCTTCTTCAGGATGACTTGTGGTGGGTGCATAAGTTTGAATAATCTGAGCCTGGTATCTCCTCGAGAGTTGGATAACGAGTCCTGCAGCTCTGTCAGAGGAACTTTCAACTTCTACAACTTTATCCTTCAGTTTCTTGTTTATTATAAATCCAACACCACTAGTTCTGCCAGCATCTGTCCCACGATAGTAGAAGAGATGTCCACTTTTCAGTTCAATGAGATCTTCTCCTTTTCTCCTTACCTCACTTAGCCCGACGATGTCCCACTTGATCCTTTGTAGTTCCTCTTCCAATTCAAGAAGCCTTGAATCAGAAGATAGGGAGCGTCCGTTGTATGTAGCCAAGGTCAGCATCAGATGGCAGCCTAGTCCGGTCCTCCGGGGATTCTTAGCACCCTCTGCCTTCATGTCGCACTGGCCGCTGCCTTGGCCAGGTACATTCCAGCTGTCGGAGACTGAGGGCCTAGATTTAAGTTGTGGAGTCATTTTGGAGGGGTTTGGCCATAACTCACCACGCTGGCCAAGCGGGTTGGTGAGTGTGGGATAGCATTTCCTCTAATCCCGATGGTATAGTTATACCGCTATTGGCGGTCGTCAGAGCCCCTTTAGTGGGAACAGGATGTACCACGAGAAGGCGGGGTTGACATTTGTCAAGGAGAATCTGTGATGTTACGCATCACCTGACCTTACATCCCTATACGTGTGTAAGATTATATAAATATCAAGACCTCCTGCGTAATTTATTTGCTTTTTTAATCTTTTTTGTAACTGTTCTAATACCAATTAAGAAGCTGTAAACTTTTTAGCACGTCTTTTGTAAAAAAAGATCGTGCTTATGTTACCGGTTTGTCCGTTCGTCCGTCCGTTTGTACCCACGATATCTCTGCAACTATTAGTCCGATTTGAAAAATTCTTCTTGCATTGGGAAGCTTGAAATATGCGAATGATGATCCTTCATTTCGTTCTTTTTTACGATGTACAATTTCGCCGCTAGAGGGTATAAATGCAGATGATGTCGAATTCAAAAATGCGTTTTATTCCACATATTTGCTTCTAAACATCAGATTGAAAAAAAATTATCTTTCGATTCCATTTATGTCGAAGAGTATTTTAGATATAGTTACTTTTTCAAATTACGCATAGATTTTCCGCTAGGGGGCGTAACAGTAAATTACGTTTTTCCCGATAATTCTTCTTCTAAAACTCCGTTTTGAAATTTTTTTTTCTTCAGCGGACACACCTCCTGATGGAAGATCTTTTGCATATAAATTCAAATTTTGGTAAAGAATACTTTGGCCACCAGAGGGCGTAAGTGTTAATTTTGCTTCTGATGTATTTGCCATAAAATCTGAGCTTCTAAAATATCGATTGAAAAATTTTTTTCGTGGACTGATGCCACTCACATCGATAAACCTTTTCGGATCATTTTCTTCTTAAAATAATGCATGGTTTCTACGCCAGGGGGGGGGGGGCGTAGATGTATATCTTGTTTTTGTCAATATTTCTACTTCTAGGAGTCTGATGTGAAAAATTCCGTCTTTGTTGGATAGTGTTTCCAGTGTGACATGTTTTTCATATAATTTCAAAATTTTCAAGTAATTCATAGACTTACCGCTAGGGGGCGTAAAGGTAAATTGTTTTTCCCTTATATCTCTGTTTCTAAATCTCCGATTTGAAAAATTATTTCTGCACTGGATACAGCTCCTGATGGGAAATCCTTTGTACATAATTTCTTTTTTTTTGTAAAAAATGGTTTAGCCACCAGGTAGCGTAAGTCTTAATTTCCGCTTCTGATGTATTTGCAGTAAAATATGAGCTTCTAAAATCTCGATTAAAAAAAGTCGTTTGTTGACCGATACCACTCATGTCGACAACCTTTTAGGAACGTTTTCTTCTTGAAATAATGTATGGTTTCTACGCCAGGGGGCGTAGAAGTATATCTTATTTTTATCAATATACTGTATCTACTTCTAGGAGTCCGATTTGAAAAATTCTTTCTTTGTTGGACAGTGTTTCTGATGCGAAATGTTTTTCCTATAAATTCAAAATTTTCAAGTAGATCATAGACTTTCAGCTAGGGGGCACAAAGGTAAATTGCGTTTTCTGAGTTACTTCTGCTTCTAAAACTCCGATTTGAAAAATTATTCCTGTATCGCATACAAGACCTGATGGAAAATATTTTTCACATAATTTCTAATGTTTGGTAAAGAATGGTTTAGCCACCAGGGGGCATAAGTGTTAAGTTCTGCTTCTGATGTATTTGTAGCAAAATATGGGCTCCTGAAAACTCGACAATTTTTTTTCTTGGACCGATACCGCTCATATGGAAAAACCTTTTGAGAATACTTTCATCCTACAATAATGCATGGTTTTCCCACCAGGGGACGTAAAGTCACATCTTATTTTTGTCGATATCTCTGTTTCTAAGAGTCCGATTTGAAAAATTATTTCTGTGTTGGAAAGCTTTTCCGGTGCGAAATGTTTCTCATATAAATTCATGTTTTTCTTAACGCACAAGTCTGCAACCAGAGGGCGTAAGCTCACGATTCCGTTTACAGCAATATCTGAGGGATTAAAAACCCGATTGAAAAACTTCTTTCTTCCGTCAGATACTATTGTTTTCCATACCAGTTCCATTGACTTTGAATAGCTTTGATAAATTTAATTTGCGTGAGAACGGATTCAAAAGACGTGCTTATTACACCCGAAAATTCGGTGTCATCTTTCTTGTTTAAATTGGTAATAAAACAGTTGAAATTTAAAAATGGAAATCATTAAAAGATAAAAATATGAATACTACGGTTATCAAAGCACTCAAAGAACTTAATCAATGATCAATAACAAAGATAAGAACGGGCCAGAAAACTTCAAAAGGATTCCTAGTGACTAAAGAACTAAGACAGGGATATTGCGTGTCTCCAGCATTATTTAAGATTTATGTGGAACAGGCTTTGAAAGAATGGAAAAAAAAGTGGCGAGCAATGGGGATTAATTTAAATGGAACGATGGTATTTACTTTACAATTCACTGACGACCAAATACTTCTTGCAGAAGATAAATATTATTTGGAGTATACGACTAAAAAGATAAAAGAAGAATATGAAAAGTGGTGATTAACTATGAATTTAAATAAAACAAAATATTAATGCATTGGAAGTGAGGAAACAAGCCTACAGCTGCAGTAGAAGATAACGAAGAAATTGAAAGATGTGATTATTATAATTATCTAGGAGTTAAAATTACACAAGAAAGTAGAGATACTGTATAATGGAATTAAGAAATAAAATTGCACAGGGAAGAAAAGCTGTTAAACGCTTGAATGGAATCTGGTGGAATGATGAAATAACTAGAAAACGGAAATGGAGTATTTGTAATAGTGCTGTTAAGAGCATCTTACTATATGGGGCTGAGGCCTGGCGATTGACAGAATTGGATAAAAGCAAAATAACAGCTGTACAGATGGATGCTTCAATAGGATCATGTAAAGTGTCTAGAAGACAGAAAATGACGAACGAATAAATTAAAGAATTGATGGAAGTGAAAGAAACAATTTTACGTAGCTCACTTCAAAGTTTTGCACACTGAGCAGGCGCTTCCCGTGGGATGATGCAATCGCTCCAATCGTTACGCCAGTTGTGAGTCAGACTTCAGTATACAAAGTTGTGTCTACTTCTCCTGGCTAATTTGTTTCTGTTCCGAAACATTCTGCCTAGAAGTGGAAGAAGCAAGTGAGTCAGGTCAGATCTCACGTAGCGACCAGCGATCCTACATTAAAATTGACACTTTGCGAGGAAAATCATCCTCCACTAAAATTCATAAAGCTTTGTGTGAAGTTTGTGAGGTTAGTGTAGTGGATCGTAGCACAGTGTCACGGTGGGCTTCTCGTTTCCGCTAAGGTCGAGAAAGCATCGAAGACGACCCAAGAAGCGGCCGGCCATGAGATTGAACAGACGACACTTCTGTTGTTATCGTCAACAGCATTTTGGAAGAAGATCAACGGACAACAGGTGAAGAGATTACATATGAAGCAATCATGCCTACCGCTTAGGTTTTCCGAATCCTAACTGAAAAATTACACAAAAGAAAAGCGGCTGCCAAGGTTCAGCACAATCTGAGTGAAGAGCAGCAAGCAGTTTGTGGCGTGCCTGCCCCGCAAGTCGCACATGAGATAAAGGCAGGTAGCAGTGAGTGCACATGCCAGTGTAGTCTAGTGGATAGCATTCGGAGCTCCGGAGCCGAGAGTTGTGGGTTCGAATCCCGCCCCTGGCATAAAAATGGAGAAATTTACTTCGTCATATTGGTGCCCAAACTTCCAGGATGGTCTTGCTGTTAGGTTTCTTGCAATGGTTGGATGTTCTTTCCACACCGCGAGACAGGAAAAAGGTGAATCCCTGTTTCAGTGGTTCGAAAGAGATAAATAAGTGTGTGATGTTACGTTCCATACGCCAAAAATTGTCTGGGATTCCTGAAATGCACGTTAGTAGACAATAAAGGCGTCTTCTGGGACAAAGGAACGCATTCCTTATGTCACCGGGTGGAGTGGGGTAGAATGTACGGTGTGGGGATGAGTTACGGCTCAGCTGCCATCCCCCACCGTCCTTTCTAACCCGGTGCCGTAAGGGATGTGTAAGGATGCGTTCCTGTGTCCCAGAAGACGCCTTTATTATCTACTCACGTTCTTCATCGGATGACTGCCTACAGCGACACATGGTCTAGGATGACTCGTGGGCCATGCTTCCGGCCCTGTTTCGGGGGTGACGTTTCTGCCCCGCAGGACGCACATGAGATAAAGGCAGATAACAGTGAGAGCACATGCTAGTGTAGTATAGTGGATAGCACTCGGAGCTCCGGAACCGAGAGTTGTGGGTTCGAATCCCGCCATTGGCATAAAAATGATGGAGAAATTTACTTCGTCATAAGTTCATAAAGTGATCGCAGAAGAATTGCTTCATGTTGCTCGTACAGTAAGGGGCTTTCTGGAAACGTATGAATGAGAATTGCTTACCCACGCGCATACATGAGCCCTCCAGACTATGACTTGTTTCCAAAACTGAAGAAACCACTCCACTGGAAACGATTCAATTCAATTAAGGGTGTTTCTAGTGAGGTGACCCCAGTAATCCAACGCCTCAACAATGGAGGTGTCCTGACTGGAATACAAGACTTGCCCATAAGTTGGGCCGCTGTCATAAAGAAACATGGAGAATGTAAAGGTATGTTGTGAAATAAATTCGTTTTTTAAGAGATAACCCACAGTGTGTAAAACTTTTGAAATGACCTTCGTGGAAGAGGTACAGAAGAGACAGTTACGTTGGTTTGGTCATGTTAAAAGAATGACCAATGAAAGACTGCCCAAAATTGCCATGGAATTTAAACCAAACAAACGAAAACATAGAAGCCGTCCAAGAAGGACATGGTGTGATGGGATAAAGAGAGCGCTTATTCAAAATGGCGTAATAGAAGAATAGTGCTTGGATAGAGAAAGATGGAAAAAAACTCTTGGAGATCGGAAGGCGACGTCAGACGCCATAGACCTGGGGTCGGCAAACTTTTGAGACGGAAGAGCCAAACCTGTCCCTCACAACAATTTTAAAATGTTCCGAGAGCCATAAATATATTTTTACAAATAAAGAAAATTTAAAGTAGTATAACAAGTTATAATATTAATTATATCTTTATTAATTAACAGTATAACTTATTTATGATATTAAGTTAATATAAATATTAAATCATAAAAAAAATTGCTCTCATTGGTTTTAATCAGTGTGAGCAATGAGCTTGCATTTCCTTAGAAAGTTTCTGTATGTCCGGTTTGTAAATAGTCGTTTTTAATTTAAGGCACGATTCCAAGTTGGTATCAGTAATTTGGCTGCTCAATTGACATTTAATGATTTTCATATTAGAAAACGATTGGTCACATAAATACGTAGACCCGAAGATACTGAGAACACCAAAAGCAAATTTTTTAAACTCACGATAGGTGTCCGGAAGACTATTTCAAGTATTGAAAATCATTTTTTTAGTCTACCTTCTGTAGGTCTTTTATAGCAGTGTGCTTGTGCTGTAAAACCAGACTGCATTTTTATTTTTCCAGTTCTTCTATTTCAGTACCAAGACATACAAATTTGGATCTCCATAAGTCTTTGCTTGTCAAATCCAACAATTGCATTTCAAAATTAGCCGAGTCAATATCAAACGGAGAAAAATTTAATTCCTTCACATTGGCATTAATAGGATTAGTAATAAAAGCTAGAGTCGCTTTATCATTTCTGAATTCCTGAAACCTTTGAAGGAAAGATTCTCTGATGTTTAAAACTGCTGCCTTGAAATAATATTTGTTAATGAGGGCATTGTTTTCTCGGTGATTTTGAGACAAGTTTGGGAAATGAACTAAAGTTTCCCTTTCTAAATCTTCAGCGAACAGAATCAATTTCCTTTCAAACGAAATAACTTCTTCTACCATTGAAAAAGCAGCATTTCCCTTGCCTTGTAATTTACGATTGAGCTGATTCAGTTGTGATGTAACGTCCATAATAAAGTAAAATTTTTTCAATAACTGATCTTCTGTTAATTTTCAATATTGAACATCCTTGTTGTCGAGGAATAGTTTGATTTCATTTCTGGAAGATGCAAAACGCTTTAACACGTCGCCTCTGAAAAGTCATCGAAACCCTGTTGTACTGGAGAAGATCTGAATAATCGCTCTCCATTTCACTTAGCAACTCTTTAAATTGTCGACGGTTAAGTCCCCTTGCTGTAATAAAGTTGGTATTCTTAATTACCAATCCCATAATTTTACCGATTTCTTCTGGAAATGTGTGAGCACAAAGTGCTTCCTGGTGGAGTATACAGTGGAAAGTAACCACTTTATGATAAATATTTCCTTTTAAAATTGAAACAGAACCCTTTTTCGCTCCCGTCATACCTTTTGCAGCATCGGTTGCAATTGACACAATTTTATTGAGTGGGATATGATTTTTTTTCCATGCATTCAAGGACGGCATTTGCTATGTCCTCTCCACGCGTTGGCCCTTGAGTGGCAATAATCCCAGAAGTTCTTCTCTCGGACTCTCAGATGATATATGCTGCACAAAAAGGGAAATCTTAGCTGTGTTCTTGATGTTGCAAAACTCGTCTACCGCAAGTGATAAAGCTGAAGCTAATTTAACGTCTTCGACTTCTTGGTTGGTCACATTTGAACACATTTTAACTGTCCTATCTGCTACTGTTTTGGCAAATAACGGTATGTTTTTAAATTTATTTAAAATCCCTGCTTTGTTTTTGAGTTTGAGATCCCGAAAAAGTTCTTCAGATGCATTAACAAAACAACATTTTATGTTTTCACCATCTGTGAATGGTTTTCCTCTCCTAGCGATCTGCTGACTCACTACGAAGCTTGCAATATTAACATTATTGGCAGACTGTCTCCAATAATTAAATACAAAACTTGATTTTTCAACGTTTTTCTGAAGTTCTTCAACTGCTCTTTTTCTCGTGTCACCGACATTATATTTACTGGGAAATCAAGCATGTTTTTTCGTAAAGTGCCTCTCCAAATTTGACTTTTTGTTGTGCGCTAGTTTTTCTTGGCAAATAAGACAGGTTGGAAGGCCATCTGAGTTCGAGATAAACGCGAAACATTCAGTCCATTTAGTTTTAAAGTCACGATGCTGATCTATTGTTTTTCTTAGTATTTTATTCTTAGCCATGCTGAAAAGCACCTTAAACACTTATTTCGATTATCTACAATCGATATGCTTCTTACCATTTGTTGGATTTTGCCGGAAAATGCTTACTAATGTTTTAAACATTACGAGCAACACAACAGCGTTTATGGTAAAATCTGATAGTTTTGACAACAGCTTTGCATAATGTCACATCGTACTACTGGCAATAATTTGAAAAAAATCAAAATGCCTTGTAACCTGTATCAGATCATCCCAGAAGTAATGTCGTTTTCCTCAAGCCCAACATTAGTGATCCCCCTGGTGCCCAGACTATGACGTCGACCGCCGTGGGTATAAGAGGGATCACGCGAGCAGACCTTCAAGTCACTTTAGACCGCAAACGGGAGTTCTAGGTGCAGTCGTTGTATATTTAAACCGCATAGGAAATGGCAGTGTCAGAAGACCACGTTAAGCACATTATGCTGCACGAGTTCCACCATCGACATTCAGCGACGGTAGCAACACGAAACATCAATGCCGTATACGGGCCGGGTACCCTGGAGGTCAGGAAATGTCAACACTGGTTCCAGAAATTTCGATTACACCAGCCTCAAAGATATGCAGTTACCCGGACGGCCTGTTAAGCTGGATAACGACGTGCTGAAAGCTGCTGTTGAAGGAAATCCGCAGGCAACAGTCGAGGAATTAGCCACACTTGTTCATTCAATCCATACCACTGTTCACCGGCATCTGTAGGTCCTCGGTTATGTGTCAAAACTGGATAAGTTTGTACCCCATGATCTCACTCCACAACAGCTGCAACAGCGTGTGGACATCTGCACTTTTTTGCTCTCCCGTGAAAAAAGGGAGCTGTTTTTGCACAGAATTGTCACGGGCGATGAAAAATGGATTTTTTATCACAACATTAAGCGTACACGACAGTGGCTTCTCAAGGGGAATGTGCCTGCAGGAGAGGCGAAACCAGGACGTTTCCCACAAAAAGGTTTTGATGTCTGTGTGGTGGGTTATGCATGAGGCATAATCCATTACGAGCTGCTGCCACCAAACAAAACCATTACAAAGGAAGTCTACTGTCAGCAGCGGCAGCGTCTACGCACTACTTTGCAGGATAAACATCCAGCACTCGTGAATCGTAAAAGCGTGCTGCTGCAGCAAGACAACGCAAAACCACACACAGCGAAAATGACCAGTGCTACGTTGCAAGACTTCGGATGGGGAAAACTTCCGCATGCAGCATATTCCCCTGACATCGCCCCATCCAACTACCACCTCTTTTCCAGCCTGCTGGAACTACACTTCGTAATGTGGAGGAGGTACGGCGAACCCTTTCTACCTTTTTTGCATCGAAACCCATGGAATTCTGCAAGTCTGGGATTCAAAACCTTGTCGATGTATGGGAGAAGGTTGTACCTACTGGAGGCACTTATTATATGGATTAAAACATCTGTTCCTGGTACGGTTTTCCTTCTTTTCTTCACACATTGAATATACAACAGTATTTTGAGGATTACCTGATAGTAAACTGGGATGCGAAGATTAATACATTTTCTGGATGCACTCAGCCAAAATGCAGTTTCCCGGATTGCTTCAAGCTAAGTTGCAGAAACAGCAAAGCGACACAGACTCCACGTTCGTTCACGTTCGTAAAGAACCATACAAAAAGCAATTACACGTACCTCCCCTAGTAGGGGACTCCCCGATTTCACATTTCGCCATTGTCAACGTTGTATTGCCCAGCATGTGCGCGGACTTATTAGTCACTTTGAGCACCTGCCTACATGTTGCTCACCCATCCCCTCCACTCCCTCATTAGACCCTTCGAAGTTTTAGGAACCCTATGAAACAAATGCAATAATTCTTCATAGTAAAAAGCTATGTTATCAAAAAATAATTTTACAAATACGTCTTCCCGGAGCAGAGATAAGCGAGTTTTTTTTTTACAACTGCGCATTATTTAAAAAGGGTAATGTTCCCAATATTCACTGTAGCGAATGACATGCATTAGAAAAAAAAAGAAATTCTTCAGTAGTGTCGTAGTTTTGAGAGACCTATAAAACAAATGAAATCACCATTATGTGAATAAAATCTTTTAAAATATTTTATAAATGAAACTATGATAGTTTTATTTTCATTTTCAATTTTACTTCAGAGCCACGTGTACGTAACCAAAGCGCCACATGTGGCTCGCGAGCCGCTGTTTGCCAACCCCTGCCATAAACCAATTACATGAATATGAAATTTAAAATCTGAAGAAATGCATATAATGAGAGCGCTGTGCACAATTTAACTCCACTAGAAGTTGTTGCATGAACACTTCGATTGCTGTCGTTCAAAGTCGTAATAATTCTTCAAGAGTAGAATCATTCGTACTGTTTCTGTGTTTGACTTTAGGTATTTTATGTGAGGATTGCTCTCTTGAAATGATTTGCAGCGTTTGAAACACGATCATGCCTTATGTACAAAGCAGAGGGCATTTGAAACGTGATACCGCCTAATGTACTAATGTTGCAATCAAGCGATTAATAACTAGGGGTATGAAGCTGAAAGTGGGCGCTATTATCTTGTAAGGAAGTAACTAGTAATTACATTTATTAAAAAGGCACATTTTTAGGCCTACAAACATACATCGTCGGCTGATTTATGTACATACATATACAGCATATCTGAGTGTGTGTATGCGAACACGGATACGTGAGTAAACAGACAACGCTACGTAATAACAGGGAAAACTAATGCATAACAGGGAAACCCTAATGCATAACATCAAAGAAACCCATGTAAAATACACAGAAGAGCAACTGAATTTGAGATACCTGTCTAGTAACGTGTAGCACCACATTTCGCCCTGATGACGGCAGCGATTCGTCTCGGCATGGACTCGACAAGACACCGGAAGCGTTGGGAAGCCATACGGATCAACGACCCCTCAACAAGTTCCCACAGTTCCTGAAGATTTGATGGAGGGAGGTCAGAGCCTCGAACATCTCTCTCGATGGCATCCCAGATGTACTCGATGGGATTGAGGTCAGGTGACCTGATTTTCCAAGGAAGCGAGGTCACGTCGGTGGAGTGTTCATCCAACCATTCGGATACAGTTCAGGAGCGATGGCACGGTGCATTGTATTGTTGCAGGATGAGGTCCTCAGTGGGATGTTGAAGACGCACAAACGGGAGCAAATGGTCGTCCAGGATATCCCGGGAACGTTGACCTGTGAGGGACGATGTCACACGTACCAGGGGTCTCACTTCAGCCCACGTAAACAGTCCCCAAACGAGAATGCCACCCCCACCAGCTTGAAGAGTACCCTGCTGGCAAGAAAGATCCATCGCTCCATGTGGTTTGCGCAGTACTCGTATCCTGCCATCCGCATGTACCAACGTGAATCTCGACTCATCAGTTCAGGCAACATTTTCCCACATGTCTAGGGTCCAGTGGCGATGTTCCCGCGCCCATGCTAATCTTTGCACCCTGTGATGTGCGGTCAGCAGCGGTACGCTCGTGGGACGATGGCTTCTGTACCCCATAGCGAGGAGATGGTTCTGGATGGTGTGGCTGCTTACACGTTTTTGTGCACCAGCGTTAAATTGCCGAGTGATTTTTCTTGCACTGTGGCCCGTCTATCTGCTGCTACAATGCGAGATAACCGACGATGACCCCGCTCATTCACACACTCTTTTCCACGGCCGTTGGCCCTTGCAGGGATGGTTTTACCAGGTTCAATGTACTCACGATGCACCCGTGACACAGTGTTTCGTGAAAATCCCTGTGCCTGCACGACTTCCGAGATTGAGTGACCCATTCGTCGGGCCCCGACAATTTGCCCACGATCAAATGCGCTTAGATCTTTCGTCTTACCCATACTGCGTCCGACTCTTACTGATTCCCATCGCATCACTAATTATATTGTCGGATCGCTGCACGTCATGTCGTTTCCGTTTACAGGGCCGCCCACAGCGCCACATTTGCATAACACTAGCCGTCTCTAATTCAATTGCTCTTCAGTGTGCATCAAAAATATTATGTATGTACTGTATACACAGAGTAATTGACTAAAGCGAGGCCGAAAGCCGAGCGGAACTCTCTTAACGAGACTCGAGACAATTAGTTGTTCTGGCATAGATGTGAGATGACACATCCGTTCTCCGTGATTTTTTGCATGCGATTGGACATCGTCCATAGTCAGGTTTTGACGCCTTCCGATTCCCGAAATGCCGTGTTATTAAGTAATAATCGTCCAAAATCTTGCATTTTTAGGGGGATTTCCGGGTTTTGAGAAGGGGTCGTTTGTTACCTATCTCCTCCAAAGATATTTAGCCGATCGGGACTTCCCACAGAGAAAGGGAAGGACATGGTGAGTGACATGGGGTTGGTATCATGGTGATTGGTCGTGTCGTATAAAAATAATGAACATTAAAAAACTGACCAATTTAATGATAATTGAAAAAATCCGCTCTCTATACGAGACTTGTGACAATTAGTTGTTCGGGCATAGGTACGAGATGACACATCCGATCACCACGATTTTTGGCATGCGATTGGACATCGTCCATGGTCAGGTTTTGACTCCTTCCGATTCCGAAAATTCCATGTCATTCAGGAATTTGAATTAAAACTTGAACCTTTTCACGAAAGTCGGCTCACCAACATTAATTTTAAAAAAATCGTTTGAATTCAAAAACGAAGAAATTGAAAGACTACATCTGTCAGCTCAACACTTGCTTAATCTATAATAATAAAAGGAAGTGTGTGTTTTGCAATAGCTTCGCTCAAATTTGCAAGTCTTTCGCGATACAAAATGCAAAACGTGGTTCCCGAACTGAATGTCTTTCCGCTTTGTTTACATGCAACCTGATCACAACCAGCGTGAAGGAAAGTAGTTCATGATACATTTTAGGCATTCCTTCTTTTTCTTAGAATGCTCCGTGTTTTTGTTCTGGAAGTCATGAATTTTGCGTGTTCGTTTTTTAGAATTTGTTATGACAGATGCATTAATGAGCTTAGATTTTGCAATAGCTTCGCTCAAAATTTGCCAACTGTACCCGAGTTATCGGTTACCGTTAGCGGCTGGTCCTAGTCCAGAAGTGTTGGTCATAAATAGAAACATAGGTAGTACTCATCGAAACAAACGAAAAAAGTCTTAGTGAACATAGGTGTTACGGGCAGAAACCAAAATCGGACAGATCGCGATCTTCCCTGGCAAATCGTTATGTGCCTACTATTCGGGCAAACCCCGATTTACCGTTTCATATCGGGATGTGGCCGGGCAAATCTCAAATCGCTTATCTCTGCAGACTGCTATCTTTATATATATTTCAGTGAAGCACGCAGAAAAACATCGCGTACTTGTCGGCAGGGTTACGTTCACTGTTTTCGCCAGCGAAAATGTTCAAATAACAAATGTAAATGCCACGCAAACGGCATAAAATGCAACTCAAAGTGACATTCTTCACTTCCGTGCGCCAATAAATGAACTGCGAGTCCGTTTATATTTTTTCATACTTTTAGTTTTCATTTACTTTTTTTATGTTTATCATTAAACAATTTTGTCATTTATAATTCCTTAGCTTTATCACATAAATATCATTATTTGCTTCATATGAGTTTAATTCACTAAGCTGAACATCTTTCTTACAGAAGAGACATTTATTTCAGTAGTTTCTTAATTTTTAATAAACCATTTTTACGTTCTTCAATTTAATGTAATTAAATTGTAATGTTTATTTTCAAAGTTTGTTTCGCAATGTTTCAAGTTGTAATTAAAAAGAATTCTAAAATAAATTTTGGAATAAAACTGTATTGTCACTACTTTCGTTATTTCCATGATTAAAAGCTGTTGAAACAAATATGAACGTAGGATGGCCCCTTGAATTGGTTGAATCGCGATTTGCCCAAAGACGATCGGTCAGATCTCGATTTGCCCGGGCACATTCAGAAATAACAAGATACATCGGCTTTTCCCGAAACTGATAGGCATACCGCGATTTGCCTGGACAGATCGCGATCTCTTCGGAATTCGGCATTTGCCCGTAACACACAAATTATTGCACGGTTGCCAAAGCTAATTGAAAGTTTTTTTTTCCCTCAGCTTTCCGCTTTTTCAATAGTTTTTGTATCTCTCAGGAAAACATCGAGAAGGCTGAATTGTTTGAGGGTCCAGTTAAACCCCAAACTTACCCCTCTCCGAACGTGCCTCCTAGACTTCCCCAAGCTAAAAAACACACCATTCCAGTTCTTAGGGCAAAACACCAAACACAGTCAATACTTTGAGCTCCTGGAGGATAGTGAGGGGGTGATTTGGGGGAAGGGGGAGTTGAGGTTCCCAACTTTCAACCCAAAAACAAATTCCACCGAGATCTGTCCCGCGACAACTTGCCAATGACTGTACAAACAAAAATAGAACACTTACTGTGAGGAGAAACCAGCGTTACATCTGGCAACCGTTAAGGATGTTACGTATAACGACAAAAAACATGTACCAATACGGACAGAAGTGTCATGTAGGGTGCTTACCTTCACAACGAACGTTCAAAATGTTCCCCTTTTTTTTCGATACAGCCATCCAGCCTCCTTCTCAGCGAAACGGGCATTCGATCAAACGTGCCTGTGTTTTGCCTTATTTCTGCATATGCAGTTTTGACTCTTATCCACAATCATTCTACGTTTTCCACGGGGACTGCATACACTCGCCCTTTCAAATAGCCCCAGATGCAGGAATGTGACGGATTGAGAGCAGGTTATAACGAAGTAAATTTCTCCGTCATTTCTGTCCACGCCAAGATTCGAACCCGGATCCCCTCATTCCGGAATAAGTCACTCTACCAATTGAGCTACGCGGACGTTTGTTCTGACTACTATCTGCCTTTATGTCGTGTGCGTCCTGCTGGAAGGTACGTCACATCTCCCCCCGAAAGAGGGCCGGGGGCATGGCCCACGGGTCAGCCGTGACCATGAATCGTTGCAGCCATCCACTGTAGAACGTGCACTTGAGAACTCCCAGTTAATCTGGTGTGTGGAATGCAACGTCACACACATTTATTTTTCGAAGTGCTGGAGAAGGGATTCTCTGATTTTTCCTATCTCGCGGTGTGGAAAGAACATCACACCAATGCGAGATTTTGAACGGCCGAGGCATCCGGAAAGTTCGGGCTCCATTATAACGAAGTAAATTTCTCCGTCATTTTTGGTCTACGCCGAGATTCGAACCCGAGTCCGCTCATTCCGGAACAAGTCGCTCTACCAACTGAGCTACGCAGACAAAAAAAAAGCTGCGGACACAGGTTTACTGAATTTGTTATGCCAAGCTTGAAGTTGTAAATACTGCTGCCACAAAAAAAAAAAAAAAAGTAGGACGATGATAAACGTCAGTCAGCGAAATGTAAGACTACACTCAAAATTTGATAGGTTTTTCAAAAAAAAAAATATATATATATATAAGGGGGAGATGATGTAAAGTATACTCTAGATTCAGTTTCTTTTTGATTTTACTATCTCTTGTTATTTTATTTTCCTATGTAAATTATCTTCTCACTTAACGAGATGTTGTTTCTCCCGCTGAATTATATGTGGCAACGAGTGTAAGTCATGACGTGGTGGTATGCAGTATATATAGGCGCGCTCAAGTATACCAAAGTTTCGTTTTTATGTGATAGGTTCTTCCTGATTATTGATATGCGATTTACCTACGTTTCTACGATATTACGATAGTACGAAAGTTCGGACTATCAGTAGTTGTGTTATTTTGGAGTGTGTATTTGAGTAATACCAGGAGCTCCCCAATAAAAGGTTAAAAGTGAGTACGTTTTCTTAGTTCATTTTATTGTCAGACCTCTGTCTGGCCGTTAAGTCTATTTAATTGAGTGTTTTCGTTAAGTTCAGGGTATATTGTGCTTACCGCTCTAATAAGGAGCCTTCAAGGTACTAATGTACTAAAACCGAAGTTATATTACTGATATTCAAGATAATGAGGAACGCTGAGTAAAAATAAATTCCATATTCTTGGAATTTATTGCACGTGCGTGTCTTACCTAAACAAACTCTAGCACTTTGAAGATTAAGCACACTTTAGCTACGTCAAGTAACCTTTCAATAACCCTAACGTGACTTAACGTAAGCTTTCCTGCACTACACGTCCAGCCGGAGAATATTTTATTCATTATAAGGTGAGCGAGGAGGCCACGAGGGGAACCCACCGCAACCTATTCATCGCTCTCTAAACTTTGCATTGAGATGCTGCCTCACCGTGCGACGAAAATGCACCGGTGCATCATCGTTCATAAGCTACATGGTTTCGCGTGTACGAACGGAAACATCTTCCAGTATCTGTGGGAGGTAATGCTGCTGGAAATGCAAATACAAATGACGTGTACGCCTGTTGGGAAGCACAAATGGGCCTATGACACTGTTACCTAAAACACCAGCCCACACCTTAATTGCCAATTGAACTCTGATTGCCGGATGGAATGGGGATTTTTGGCTGCCCACTTATGGCAGTTATGGAATTTGAAAATACCATGTCTGGTGAGTGAGGCCTTATCAGTGAATAAAACATTACCGAGAGAAAGCGCGAGTACGCGCTCATCGATATAGCTACCACCGGCAGAATGCAACTCTAGATGGAATGCCTCTCACACCTAGGGCTTACACTCGCTGGTTATGGTAAGGGTGTAGCCGATTGTCATCGTGCAGAAATTCCCAGATGGTACTTTGACTCCTGTTCCCCGAGAAAGCCATCCTTCTAGTGCTCATTTCTGGATCTTGTTCTCTCCTTCGTAGCAGTTGCTAGGCAAATCCAGGATCTCGGCAGTTCTTGGCCTCCTCGCTGGCGCAGCAAACTTCAATGACCCATGCTCAGTTAGGCGCTGGCGAATCCGCACAAATATGCGGTGATCGGGATGCCTTCGGTTTGGATAGGTCTCAGTGTACATACGTGCTGCGAGCGCTGCATTTCCATTTGCCTGACGAAACAAGAAATGCTTGTCGGCTAACTCTGCATTTCCATAGCAACCTTTAATAGTAACAATATGGAACACACTTCAATATCACCTGCCATGTACACATTTAAGCCTCCACATACTAACTAATACCACGCCAACGCTGTGCGTTCAAGGAACAGCGATGCCTTCACGGCATCGCTGATATCTTCTGTCATGACGACATCTTCTGTATATCTGAAGATATTTTCCGTGACGATTTCTCCTGTCATGTGTTAAGTAGTGCTTGCTGTACTGATACGGAGTTGTTGTTTTTTTTTGTGTGTGAACCCGATTAGAATCATTCAACAGGTCGCTGTCTGTGTGCGTCGCGAGAGACTTCCGTGCACCTGGGTGTCACATTGATTTGTCACGATTAATTGGGAGACATCTCAGAGGCATTTGCTTCTGACGTGACATTTGGGACCCTCAAACCATCTCTTCCCAAGATCATTCCCTTCACTGTCTCTCCGGAGCTCAAAGTATTGCCTGTGTGTGGTGTTTTACTCCAAGAACTGGTATGGTTTGTGTTTTAACCTAGGAGAGTCTAAGGGGCACTTTCGGAAGGGGCGAATTTGAAGTCTAACTTGTCCCTCGAACAATCCAGTCCTCCCAAATTCTTCTCCAGAGGTGCAAAAACAATCGACATAGCGGACATCTGTGGAAAAACAACTTTCCATTAACTTTGGAAACCCTGCAAAAAATGTGACTCATTTCGGAAACGGTATGTATCCGGTCATACGTTTACTAAGACTCTTTTATTTGTTTCGATGGGAACTACTTATGTTTCCATTTATGGCCACCACTTCCGAATCGCCCTGAATGCCTGTATACTATTTTGATGTACACTGAAGAGCAACTGAATTAGAGACAGCTGGCGTTATGCACATGTTGCGCTGTGGGCGGTCCTGTAAACGGCAACGACATGACGTATGCAGCGATCCGACAATATAAGGAGTGATGCGACGGGAATCAGTAAGAGTCGGACGCAGTATGAGTAAGACGAAGGATCTAAGCGCATTTGATCCACCGACGTGACCTCGCTTCCTTGGCCAGCTAGGTGACATCTGCGATGTCATCGAGAGAGATGACCCCCTCCATCAAATCTTCGTGAACTGTGAGAGCTTGTTGAGGGGTCGTGAATCCGTAGGGCTTCCCAACGCTTCCAGTGTCTTGTCGAGTCCATGCCGAGAAGAATCGCCGCCGTCATCAGGGCGAAAGGTGGTGCTACACGTTACTAGACAGGTATCTCTAATTCAAATGTTCTTCACTGTATATACACCAAAGAGCCGAAACATTGTGATCACCTGGCTCATACCATATGATGTTGGTCCTCCAAGTGCCGACAAAACAGCTCTTACCGGGCGAGACATAGACATTACAAAATTTCAAAAGGTGTCTTGTGGTATCTGGTACCAACACGTTACCAGCTTGCAAGTTACGTTGTTCAGACACCGTAGATCGGATTTGCTGTTCCAACACAAACCGCATACGCTCGATTAGATTGATGTCTAAAGAAGTTGGATGCCAGCAATATCTGGAAGTTTTCCAAATGTCCCGTGAACCATTCTCGAACAATCCAGGCAGTGTGGCATGGCGCATTATCCTGCTGAGCGAAGGCACTACTAGAGAGAAATACCGTTGCCATGAAAGGATGTTCCTTGTTGGCAATGATGTTTAGGTAGGTGGTAGACGTCATAGTTTCCTGTACACAAATGACTGGACACATGGTTCCTTCGCAGAACATTGCCCAACGCATTGTACTTCCTCCACCGCCTTGATTTCGTTACACGGTGCATCCTGGTTCTAACACTTTTCCAGGTAAACGACGCACACATACGCGGCTGTCCACATGGTGCAATAGGAATTGAGATTCACTGGACCAGACAACCTCCTTCCAATCATTCAAGGTCTAGTTTTGATGTTTGCATACCCATTGTAGGGACTTTCGACGGTGTACCGAGGTCAGCATGGGCACTGGAAGCGGCCTGAGGCTACAAGTCCCATTTCAAAAAGGTATCGATGTACTCTGTGTTGTGACACATAGTTTCCGTCACCAGCATTTAAATTACCGGTGGGTTGCGCCACAGTAACCCTTCTGTTGGTTCTTACCGTACGGGATAACGTTCGCTCACCTTCAGCATCAATGATCTGTAGTCGGTCCATGTCTTAACGGTAGTTCATGGCTTTTCCCTCCTTGGACCACTTTTTGAAGGTACTAATGATCACTATGAGCACCCCTCAAGCCTTGCCGTCTCGTACATGCTCTGACTCAGTCGTCTGTCTATTACAATTTGGCCTTTGTCAAACCTCTCGCTGCCTTTCTCATCTGTTGAACAAGAATAACACTGATTATCAGAACTCGGTATCTGGTGTTATTTATACCATTTCATGACCTTCAGGCGCGCCGTCATTTATCTGCAGTTGCTTTGATTTGCATAAAGTGCGTCTGGTCACAACGTTTTAGTTCTTCGGTGTATATGTCCATCTCATTAAAGCTCTAATTACAGACATGAGGCTTGCTATAGTGCGAAATCAAAACTTACTTGAACGACTTCACCCTCTTGAAACGAACGCAGGCTTCGGATTCAATGGAAGCGTCTGTTTACAATTCTCACCTAGTAATAGCCAGCGAATCTTATTTGAGGGTACATTTAACTCGTGAGACATGTCCTGTATTATAAATTTTAAGCTTCACCGGTATCCAAACCAAAGGCAATGAGGAGATAATTCCCACGCCATTAGCACATATATGCGTGAATGAATGCCAGGTAAGGTTTCCGAGCATAACTAATTGTTAGAATCGACTCGGGGGCGGAAAATATATTAAATTCTGCAGAAGCACGTAATCATTCGGTAAAATTTACTATCCTTCGCGCTCATTCCAGGGAATAAATACACCTCACGTCGAAAGGTTAACTTGAAACACAGAACTGTAAATACGAAATGAAGTAGTAGAGACCAATCGAAACTTCGCACTTCACTTCTGCGCCAAAACACGCAAATGTAAACATACACTGTTTTTTGTTGAAACTGCGAAACTAGGAAAAACGTATGCGAACAGACTGAAACTCCTCAGGGTGCGTAGATCATGTGAGGAGGTGCAAATAATTACAACGGCAGCGCACATGCAGATAACTTGTGCCAGCCACCTCTTCGTCACTTGTGAAACCCAAATTTGCACCACATCTTTCTGCCCCGGAACCGAATGCTTTCCCAAATAAGCTACGCCGACAAGGGTTTATCACTGCTACTTACTGTCTTGACATGTGCGTCCCCTCTGAAGTACGTCCCACTGATTCACTGCAATTTCGTGCATTCCATGAGAAAGGCGGGGACACAAAATTACAGGTTTCGGGACCGCCGCAAACCATACTTGATGCAACCCTCTGTAGAAGAAGGAATTCTCACTAATTCCAGACCATGTGTAGAAGAAGCAACGCACGCTCTGCGAAACGAAAGAGGAATTATCACTTATTCCAGACCATGAGTGGAAGAAGTATCACACATCTTTCCAAGCGAAGAAGGAATTCTCACTAATTTCACACCATGTGTGGAAGAAGCATCCCACATTTTTCAAAGCAAAGAAAGAATTCTCACTAATTCCAGACGATGTGTGGAAGGAACAACACACATTTTTCGAAACGAAGAAGGAATTCTAACTAATTCCACACCATGTGTGGAAGGAACGTCATATATTTTTGGAAGCGAAGAAGGAATTCTCACTAATTCCAGACCATGTGTGGAAGGAACATCACACATTTTTCGAAGCGAAGAAAGAATTCTTACTAATCCTAGACGATGTGTGGAGGAAATATCACACATTTTTGGAAGCGAAGGAATTCTCACTGATTCCAAACCATGTGTGGAAGAAGCATTACACATTTTTCGAAGCGAAGAAGGAATTCTGCCTAATTCCAGACGATGTGTGGAAGGAATAATACACATTTTTCGAAGCGAAGAAGGAATTCTAACTAATTCCACACCATGTGTGGAAGGAACGTCATATATTTTTCGAAGCGAAGAAAGAATTCTCATTAATTCCAGACCATGTGAGGAAAAAGAATCGCACATCTTTCGAAGAGAAGAAAGAATTCTCACTAATTCCACACCACGTGTGGAAGAAGAATCACACATTTTTCAAAGCGAAGAAGGAATTCTCACTAATTCCACACCATGTGTGGAAGAAGCATCACACGTCTTTCGAAGCGAAGGAATTCTCCCTAATTCCAGACCATGTGTGGAAGAAGCATCACACATTTTTCGAAGCAAAGAAGGAATTCTGCCTAATTCCAGACGATGTGTGGAAGGAACAACACACATTTTTCGAAGTGAAGAAGGACTTATTCCTAATTCCAGACAATGTGGGGAAGAAGCGTCACACATTTTCCGAAGCGAAGAAGAAATTCTCACTAATTCCACACCATGTGTGGAAGAAGCATCACACGCTTTTCGGAGCGAAGGAATTCTCACTGATTACAGACCATGTGTAGAAGAAGAATCACACATTTTTCGAAGCGAAGAAGGAATTCTCACTAATTCCAGACCATGTGTGGAAGAAGCATCACACGTTCTTCGAAGCGAAGGAATTCTCACTGATTCCAGACCATGCGTGGAAGAAGCATCATACACAGTTTTCGAAAAACTTAACGGTCAGTAGATCCATTTTTAAGTTCGGGTGCCACATTTTTCTGTTCCGGAGCCGCATGCTTTCTCAATTAAGCTACTCCGGTAATGGCTTATCACTGCTACTTTCCGCACTGACAGTACGTCACAAGCTGTCCCGCAGATGGTTTTGAAAGCAGGAAGCACACGTCAAGTTCCCATATAGTCGATTCGCGGGAATTGTCGCAGTAAGGTAGTGGGTGGTAGTATATACCCCGCCGCTGCAGAAAGGCCACATACGTACAGCTGACGCAGATTAACCTTTTTTTTTTCTTTTTTTTTTTTGATTGGAGGTTTAACGACCACCGTGAGCAACTCAATGGGCTATAAGCAGTCGCCCGTCCCTAATTTAGGGTCACTGGTTCCAGGGAAGGGAGAGAGCCAGTGCCGTAAGACAAACACAACATCCATGCCTCACCGGGATTCGAACCCGGACCCCGTTCGGACAAATGATCAGAGGCCAGCGCCTTAGACCACTGCGCCACCGGGGCGGCCATTAACCTTTCAACCGTCTGGAACGAAGTAACTGGGGTTTAGGAAAATCGGCTGAATATATTCACTGAATATATTCATCGCACGGATATATTCACTGTCTAAGAAGTGGACTTGGAGAGGTTAGAACGAGTCAACTTGGGCATGAGAAAGCTTTGCTTCCCCCTTTCCCCCTTTAGCTAGGTCATTCAAAGTGATCATTTTTGGGATGACTGACACTAATCCTTTCTGACTGATTGTCCTTTAAAAGGGCTGTAACAATGGCGAAGAACCTAAGAAAAAAGAGAAAAGATGTTTCAGGGAAAGAATAACTTTAAATACTTATCACCAAGCAATGACTATTGGGATACCAATCACCAAGGACTATCCCCAAATAGTAGTGGGATAGATACCACTATATGTAGATTAGTGGGATGCACATCAACAATGACAAGTTTATGGTCAGTACTTATCACGTGAGAGGAGAAAAGAAATTGTTGCTCTGCAGGTTTCGTAAAACCCGAACGCTATGTGAATATTTCTGTTTGGAAAAAGCGGTGAGTTTTGGGCAACATTTACTTCATATTCATCGGCCATTAAGCGAGGCCGATGTGTTGGTATGTGGGAAGCGAGGCCGATGTGTTTATGTGTGGGACTGAAGACTTCCTTTCCACGACATTGCCGCTCGTGTTAGACGAAACGAGAGCACAGTTATATGGAATATGACGTAAGCGGGAAGAGAAAAGTCTGACACTCCCTTCTAATAGCACCCTCAATAAGCGTTTATAGCTTAGTAAATCAATTTATTTAGAGGTGTAATACCAAGGAGGTAAGAATAGATGGAGTAAGAATGACGTCACAAACTTGAATCATTTTGAGCTGGCGACGCGAAGCTCATGTCCATACCCAGTGCGACGTTGATTGTACTTTTTCAATGTTATATTTAATTCTCAATCGTCTCACCAACATGGCGGAAGAGGCTGTTGTTGGCTGTGACGTCATGATCGTGACGTTTCAGTGGCTTCACGAGGAGAACGGCTGGCCCGTAATTTATTCTAACTTCCTTATGTAATTCGCATAAAAATTCGCCAAACTTCAGCTCTCCACTGGGAAGCTTTTTCAAGGCAATGGTAGACATAAAATGCAGTGAATTACAACACGTAAGAGACAAAGATGATTTTTCGAAAATAACGCGGGTGACATCACGAGCAGTATTACGTGAATTTTTATCACGCAATTATACGGTGTGCCGCGGTGTGTTTCCATCTTTTAATGACGCATGCCAAAAATATCCCTCTCCAGAGAAATCATGCACTGCTCGGCCGCTCATGTATGGAACAGTATTAGAAGAATTACCCCTTACACGAAATTTAAAGCGACTGCAATCAGGGAAACAGTCGACATCCTCTACAACAAACTAGCATGCAATGATATGGTCTCTACTGAACTGCTAATGGTTTGCGGTGCGTTATTAAAAGATGTGAACACCTCGCGGCACATGGTATAATTGCGTGATAAAAACTCACGTAATACTGCTCGTGATCAGAGATGGAGACGGGTCACCGGGTCGACAATTTCTTGCGAGTCAAATTGGTCTGGCCAAGATGTTCCTGGCCCAATTTCGACCCGGTTTAATTTACGTTTTATTTTTGAAAAAAAAATAAACTATTTCGAAGAACCCTTTCAAGGTCTTTGAAATAATACTTCAGAGCTGCAGAGTATGATCCAGGAACTTGCTGGGAAGGGTAAAGAAATGGGGTTAAAATGAACGAACTTTCAGAAGACAAAACTGGTGTACAATGCTCTTAACTTACAAGGAATGAAGATTTATCAATTGATGGGGAAAAGCTGGAGATAACCATATCCTACATTTACCTTGGGCAGAAGATATCAAGCGAGGGTCACATCAATGAAGAAATTAATTGGCGTTTTTGGAAGAAACAGTACAATTTTTAAGAACAATGTGCCACTATGTCTTAAAAGAAAAGTTTTTAATCAATGCATCATTCAAGTGCTTACGTATGGAGCAGGGACGTGGACCTTAACTAAAAAAGACACACAAAAACTGCAGACAAATGAAAAAAGCATGGAGAGATGCATGCTTGGTGTAACCAAGAAAGAGAAGAAGAGGAACTCGTGGACAAGGAAAATGATAAAAGTAGAATGCATCATGATCAGGGTAAAATCCTTGAAATGGTAATGTGTTGGACACTTACCAGGAGAACGGATCACTGATCAACAACCGAAATTTTAGCCTGGATTCCAAGGGACAGGAAAATACCCAGAAGAAGACCACATGGAAGATGGGTGGATGGGGGACACTGGCCCCAGACAATCCATTGTTGAAGAAACTTGGGGAGACCTTCATCCAGCAGTGGATAGGTAATGATTGAGATATATTCGAATTTATAGTTCAAAACAGATTTTTCCGGGATAGGTCCGTGTCGGGTCCAAAATATTTTTGACCCATTTCCAACTCTGCTCGTGATATCACTCGCGTTATTTTTAAAAAATCATCTTTGTTTCTTACGTGTTCTAATTCTCTGCATTTTATGTCAACCGTTGCCTTGAAAAAGCCTCCCAGTGGAGAGCGAAAGTTTGGCGAATTTTGTGCATATTACACCACTAAATAAACGGATTTACTACGCTTTAAGCACTTCTTGAGTGTGCTACTAGAAATTTCTAAATTCATCGTTTAGCGCTCGATTAAGGGTAGGATGGTCAAGTTACTTGGAATGCGGCATACATGGCTCTAGGCGTTCCAATTTAAACATCTCCCAAGCGCCCGCCTTTCCGGCAACAGAATGCTGCTGTTAGAGTTCACTGTGGTGGCAGCAAAACGCTGTGTAAATTATCAACATTCATGATTTCATAAATAGAAAGCAAACCTGCTTTATGCAGTAATGAGGCCTGGATTTAATTCTTTTTTTTTTATTCTAAAATGAAAGGCCTGAATTTTCTGTGCATCAGCTAGCAGGAGTACCGTATTTCTCGACAAAATATAAACAAATTCTTGAAAATATGGCCTTAAAATTACTTCACACAGTTATCTGCTCTCTGTCAGGTTCAAGAAATTGCAGCTTTAGGAAGCCATGGACCCAGAAATCTGTGACAGTGTTTCCCAGATTTTGATGAGTGCTTTTGCAAACGCGAACACAGAGAGGACGCCAGGGAACTTCCCCCTGTTATATTTATACACGTATCCATTTTGTGCCGAAACAACTGTTCTAAACAAAGAAATATGCCCCCTCTAACAGCAAATTAAAAAAAAAAGAAGAAGAAAAAGGCAGCTGTATAAGCATGTAGAAAACTACCCAAAACGTACAATTAGAATTTTACTACTAAAAGGCATATTAGGTAAAAACAAGACCTTTCGCAACAGGCGCCCTGTGCGTCATCAGGTTAAAAGAACTGGCGCTAGGAGAACACACACACTTAATATATAGATAGTCCCGAAGACAACAGCGATCCCGGTGAGTGACATAATATCCGCGTCACAACTCGGTTACAGCGAGAAACAAAGCAAAGAAAGAAAACACCAAATAGATTACAAATACATATTCATCGAAGTGAAAAATAAGCACAGGGTCCGTTATCAACACCCGCAGTAGGGTACTTCGCACGACATAAAAAATTAAATAAGCCAATCCACGGTGCATGTACATGTGCAGGTAAGTCATCGTTACAGCATAGTCCTTAAAAACGTCAATATACAAACTTTCGGCGAAGAGAGTTATATACCTACCTCTGGTCTTAAGTAATAAATAAGTCTCAGACCAAGAGGGCAGATGAGTTCCAGACCTAACCAGGCGTGCAAGGGCAGTAGTAGTAGATCCAGTCTTTACAGTGTAATGATGTTCAGTCACTCTAACTCCTAAATTACGAAGAGTGGATCCTATGTATCATGAATTAGGAGCAGCAGCAACGTCGGTCTTCAAGGGCACACAGTACACGCCCCACTGTTCTTGAATGGGTTGGGGCTCACGATCCTTCCTAAGCATGCTTCGAAGGTTAGAGGCCACATCACCAAAATCTTTTCTGTGTTTTTTACACACTCTCCGTAATGCATTTGTAACCGGTGGAAAGAAAGACATTGATCCCACATAAGTAATCTGCTCGCGCTCAACACACAACGAAGACGAATTACCTCTCCTATGCCGAGCACACAACTTTTTCACAGTACCAACACCATACCCATGTTCCATCACAATGGTTTTAATAAAAAGAAGTTCTTTATTCCGAGCAGCAATGCACGAGGAATGGGTGTACGCTCTATTCACCAAAGCCCGAATAGCTGCAAGTTTATATCTAGCCGGGTGGAAAGAGGCGTGTGGAATGATATCAAAAGAACCAACGGCCTTCCGATACACTTCAAAAGTCAAAAAATCCTTATTAACATGTCTGGTGATTAGAAGGTCTAAGAAAGGGATCTTAAAATTTTCCTCCCATTCTATCGTCAGGTTAATAGTAGGATATTTAGACGACAAAAGGCTTCTAAAATAAAGCAAAGCATCACCAGAATGTGGCCAAATGACAAAAACGTCATCGATGTAACGCAAGTACAGTGCTGGAACCTTCTCTGCCCTGGCTAAAATATCGTCCTCCAAATCTTGCATGATCACCTCTGCCAAAACAGCAGAGAGAGGCGAGCCCATAGGAGTGCCACCTCACTGACGGTAAATGGTCCCATTAAAGCAAAAAAAGCATCTTTTTACAATAATATTTAAAGCATCGGAAATTGCCTGAACTTGCATTAGGGGAATAGTTCCCAAGTCGGACAACTTAGAAATAATCAAATCGTGAGCTACGTTCAATGGAACACTCGGATATAACGATTCCACATCCAATGATGCCAAAATGAAAGAGGAGCCCAAGCCTCTGAATTCTCGAATACGGGCAATGGCCTGGAGGGAACTGGTGATGGAATAAGGTGAGGTTTGGACAAAAGGCCGAAGGTAACGTGCCAACGCCCTCTCTAATGGTCTTAAAGGACTGTTACAACTAGAAACGAGCGGGCGAAGAGGCAAACCAGGATTGTGAGTCTTAACGGTGCCAAATATATTGGGAATGGCAGGGCCAACAACACTCCCTAACATAGAATGAATCTCACTAGGCAACAAACCTTCTCTTTTAAGGGCTGAAATTTGTCTAATAGTAGCCGAAGTTGGGTCAGAAAGGGCAATTGAGTGAGGAATAGTATTAATCACATTGTTAATCTTCTGAATATAATCCTCCCGATTTAAAATAACGATGTCGTGAGCCTTGTCTGCAACGGTGATAACAATATTAGGGTTATTTCTCAATTCACACAACTGTTTCTTCTCTTCACTGTAATACACTGTCATCGCCGAGGGTACCTGAGGTCCCATGTGACTGCAAATCTTCGCAATTTTTTGCCTAGCAGAATCCTGGTCCTCCAAAGGCAAAGCATGAATAATGTTCTCGGTCTCTGTAATAACACGGAAAGCATTAACACCATCGGTGGGGTAATTGAATTTCGACCCCTATTTAATGCCTGGACCAGAACTGGATTCAACGAAACATCACTAAAATTGTGAAATTTTAATCGAGGTGCTGAAGACAAATTCTGGGGAGGAAGGTACCACCCCGTGTGGTACCATCAGTGGCTCGAGATACAAGTATTCTTAGCTTATGAATATGTCTACTTTGAATTATTTGCAGCTCAGTGTTCAACATAGAGTTGTGGACAATCATAAGTCTCTCAAACAGATAGGGGTGGGCCAAATGACCTAGAAAACGGTACGCCAAATATGTACGACGATGCAATGTATCCAAAAGGCAATATTTCAGGCGAATTGCCTTCACTAACCGCTTAACTTCCGCATTTCTGAGTACCAAGTTGTCTTGATACGAGGATGTAACACATCTCAATGAAAGGAAGTTAGGAATAATCAGAAGTTATCTGCAATTCCTCAGAAAATTAAGGTGCATCTCCTCCACACGCAGTCTTCTTTGAGTATCGAAGAACAAGCCGATTGCGCGTCGCAGTCTAGACGGTTCACAGAAAAAATGGCAAAAAGCACGTGCCATTGTATCGTTCCACAGCTTCACAGTCTTCAATCATTAAAAAAAAAGTTCGGCGTTTTTCATATATACAATGTATGTGTTACACATTCGGTTACAATTTGTTCTATATTCTATTCTCTAGCTACGGAGGTTGTCCAAAATAATGGAAACACCTTGAAATAATAGGTTTTACGCACTTAATATGGTGTGGGAGCACTCTTGGCATTTAAATCTGCTTAAATCCTCCTTGTAATGAACGCATACAAGTCCTGGATGGTGGTTAGTGGTATGTTGTACCATTCTTCCTGCAGAAACTGATCCAATTCCTTGAGAGACGCAGGAGGAGGATAACGGGATTGCACTCTGTTTTCCAACACAGACCACAGGGGCTCAATGATGTTTAAATCCGGTGTTTGTGCAGGCCAGGGAAGGTGTGCAACTTCATCTTCTTGTTCCTCAAACCATGATTGAACAGTTTGACTTCTGTAAATCGGGGCATTATCATCTTGAAAGGTGCAATCCCCTGACGGAAACAGTCTGCGCCATTGATTGCACATGGTCGGCCAAAAGAGTGACATAGTCACCGCTAGTGATCCGTCCGTGTAAGGTGATAATGGGACATGCTGCAAACCACGATATCATTACGGAACCGACCCCATGCGGAACCGACCCCATGCTTCACTGTAAGAAGAAGTCCACGTTTTATGTTCCTGGCGCCACTGTAGTCTCCGTTTCATATTCACCTGTGACACCAGGGGTTTTGCAATCGCCGATCTGCCGTAAATATTGTGCTTGTGAAATTCCCTTCACACGGTATGGGTCGACACTGGGTTTTGGAGATGTGCATTAAGCTCAGCAGTCACTTTCGTCGCCGTGGTCTTCCTCCTTGCGGTCACAATCCTCTTTAATGTCCTCTTGTCTCTCGCAATGAGTTTGGTTTTCTTTCCACAGTTGTGTCTCGCAGATGATGTTGTGCAGTGAACATTGTATGCTGTCATGACCTTCGACACGGTACCTCTCGATACCCCCAATACCAGTGCCACTTTGGTTACCGACGCACCAACCAGACGGGCTCTACAATCTTCCCTCTTTGGAACTCCGACAGGTCACTCATTGTGCCTTCACCTAGAACGAAATTACGCAAACACCGTTTCACAATGCAATCACACAGACCCTTGAGACTATAAGCAACACTTTTTTACAAAAATTAAATTGTAGCTACATGTTCGTTTTGCTCAAAAAGCAGCACATACCAAAGTGACTGTTTTCAGCGAGGTGTTTCCATTATTTTGGACAACCCATTTATCTCAGAGGTTGTACAGATATGTACACATACATTATGTGGATAAAATTGATTGGACACTGTAAGTAAATTGAAAAACATTACTATACTTAAATCAGTAGCGGGTAGGTTATCCATTTGAAGAGATTATAACGTCGAGGTAAACTGTCCACAATTCCATGGAGTAAGGAGAGCGAAATGTTCTTCCATTCCGCAATGAGTACATCGACCAACTCTGTAAGTGAAGAAGGTCGTGTTGGGCTAGACATCACCCGTCGTTCAAGTTCATCCCATAGGTGTTCAATAAGATTTAGGTCTGGGCTCTGACCAGGCCAGTCCATCCTCGATACTTGTTTTTCCTCATACAACTCTACTGTAGCCCTGAAAACATGGCAAGTGGCATTCTTGTCCTGAAAGAAACAATCGTCGTGTCCGTAGAACGTCCACAACGTTGGAAACATTGAGTTACCCACGATATCTCTATACAGCACAGAATTCATGTTACCTCGAATAACAACCAGTGGATCCACACGGTACCAGCTGAAATAGTCCAATACCATAACTCCATCACCTTCATGCTTCACAGTCGGCACTGTACACTCCGGAAACAGACGTTCACTGGGTAATTGCTAAGCCCAGACTCGACCATCCAATCGCAATAATGTGAAGCGGGATTTGTCACTCCATAACACCTACCGTCATTTCTCCAGTGTACAATTTCTGTGCTGTTGATACCATCGTAGCGGCGTGGCTTCATTAGCCTTTTTTAATTGGGGGTTTAAGGACCACCGTGAGCAACTCAATGGGCTATAAGCAGTCGCTCGTCCCTAATTTAGGGCTACTGACTCCAGGTAAGGGAGAGAGCCAGTGCTGTAAGACAAACACAACATCCATGCCACACCGGGATTCGAACCCCGATCCATCTCTGACGAATGATCAGAAGCCATTGCGTAGACCACTGCGCCACCGGGGCGGCTTATTGGTCTTCGTGATGAGAGGTTTATGGGTGGCTGCTCGCCCATGATACCCGAGTGTATGGACCTTTCTTCGAAGAGTATTGGTGGAGACCATAACAACTGCGACATCTGGAACTCATGTGCTATGGCGTGCATTTATCGGGACCTGGTTTTCTAGATCTCCATATACAGCACCCTCTGGTCCCTGGGTTGCAGTTACGTGAGTCTTGGCGAGGTGAATTCCTGCAATGTCCCTTCCTTTTCCACATGTTGATGACAAAGGCTACAGTCGATTTAGCAACATGTCTGACTTGAGCAATGCTTCTTATGCTCATATCTCCAAATGAGCAGCCTGTCATAACGTCCTTTACAAACTCGTAAAGCTTATTAGACATTTTATCAGCGATTGATCTGAGTGTACTTTCGTTGCCGTTTTTATACTTTGTCGACCATGTATCTGCTGCGGGAGCACACCATTGCCCCCTGCGTGCTGTTTCCAATCACTTTTGTCCACATGATGTACAACAAACAAGAAAAACAAATGCAAATTTTGAAGATGACAATCCGATTTTTGGCGTCGTAAATGTGACAAGGATGGTAAGTCAGATAATATCCGAAAACTTGAAAATTTTCATCGTCCTGGAGCGGGACTCGAACCCGTGTCTCCCAGAAAATGCCCGGGTATGCTAACCACTACACCACCCAGAACGACCAAGTTTCAAGTTTCCGATCAATTGGTTGCTTCGACTAGCGAATCCTGTGATGGTTATATTCAAATTGATCGGAAACTTGAAACTTGGTCGTTCTGGGTGGTGTAGTGGTTAGCATACCCGGGCGTTTTCTGGGAGACGCGGGTTCGAGTCCCGCTCCAGGACGATGAAAATTTTCAAGTTTTCGGATATTATCTGACTTACCATCCTTGTCACATTTACGCCAAAAATCGGATTGTCATCTTCAAAGTTTGTATTATATGGCGTAATCCCGTATTTCTTTCATGCAGAAAAACAAAATTGCACAATGTTGATAACTGTTATACAAGTGTTTCATAAGCTATCCTAGGCTGCTGCCGTTATGTTTACCAACACTTTTGGTTTATGTACCAAATAGAAGGCGAATAGAAAGAATACATACAAGGAGAAAAAATATGACTTACGCAGATCAAAAAAGCGGGGAAACCTAGGTTATGCGTTTTCCAGTTATACGTTTTTCACTTGTATACGCAATTCCGCGCTACTCCTGACATCTTACTGTAGTTTCTATCGCTTTTTCAATTCGGTTACGCGTAATTCATTTATACGCTTTTTGCGATTAAACGTTAAATTTTAAATTTAAGATTATCAAAAATAAAGTTTTTTTATTCTTTTATGCGTAACCCGTATGCCACAACTTTGAGAGAATTAAGACAGAATTTTGCAGCTATAAAATAGATGATGCACTTAAAAATTTCTTGAATAACGTTGACTTCAAGACATTTGAAACAAGCATTGTTTTGTGAATATTTTACTCGGCAATAATTGTTACATTTAATTTGTACAGAATTACACTTGAAAAAAGACTAATACACCTGGAAGAAACCGAAGACATAAACAAAAGAGCTGAACAACTAACTGACTGTTGCAATACTGTAAACTGTACAGACTGCAATTCCAAAAACAAAAAAACTTCGCAACAAATGGATTACTCATAAAACCTTAAAATTGGTAGAAAAAAAAAAAAGAAAGATAAGACTAAAACAGGACAACTCTGAGTCAGCAGAGAGAACATACAGAGAAAAGTGCATTGAAGTAAGAAGAGCTGCAAGGATGGATAAAACCAAAGTAGGAATATTGAAAAATACCATGATGAATATAAGTCAAGAGAAATGTATAAGTTGATTAGAAATATCAACAGAAAATGCAACCTAGGCCTACTATGATCAAGGATGAACAAGTGAAGATTTTAATGAACATTGAAGAAACTGTACAGAGATGGACGAAATACTGTAGTGATCTATACAAAACTCAGAATGATCAAAATACTACAATACATATTATCAAAGAGTTAAAGGAAATATCCCCACCAACCACAGATTTTGAGAATAGTATTTTGGAAGATGAAGTACGAAAGGCAATAATGAAATTAAAAATGCAACATCTTAGTTCAAGAAATACACAAAATCTGCAATAAGATATGGAAGAATTGATACACCCCAGAAGAATGGAAGAAATCAATATTGATAGTTCTCAATAAAAAAGGAAATGCATTGGAATGAAACAAATACAGAACTATTGCGCTGATTAGTCATTTGGGTAAAATTTTGATGATTATACTAACTGAAAGATTTAAAGGACAGATTGAAGAACACCTGGAAGGTGAACAAGCAGGCTTTCGGGAAGACTTGCTAATACCATACAGCAGATATTAGCCTTAAGACTCATTGCAGAAAAGGCACGCAGAAAGAACAAAAAGTTTTCACATGTTTTGTGGACTTCAAAAAAGCTTTTGACTGTATTGAAGAAAACATCTCCCATCACCTGGGCTGTGCTGGAATAGGAGACAGATGTAGAGCATGGTTTACCACAAGCAGATGTCCAATATCGCCAAACATCTTCATCTCACATCTGGAGAGAATGTTGCACAAAATCAGGTATGAGGACGCGGGAATTTCTGTTGGAAGACAAAGACCCAACCATCTGTGTTTTGCAGATGGCATTGTACTAATTGAAGATGAAATAAAACTGGATCACATGGTACAAGATAAGGGTTAGATATGAACATAGAAAAGACAAAAGCAATGATATTTGGCGCAAAAGAGATCAGGAAAAAGATAATTCTGGGAGGCAAAGAACTTTAAAATGTGGAAAACTTCAATTATCTCGGAAGCTGCATAACATTTGACTTAAACAGCAAAAAAAAAAAAGAAATTTCAATTAGAATTCTAAAGGCTGTTAAAAGCCAATGATAAAATTTGGAAAAGCAGAGCTATTAGCCTCAAAACTAAGTTAAGCATTTTCGAGACATTCATTCTCAGCAGCATGCTATATGGATGAGAGACTTGGACATTGACAAAGGAATCAGAGAGAAGGGTACTTGCTTTTGAAAGAAAGTGCTATCGTAAAATCTTGCGAATCGGGTGGACCTAAAGGATAAGGAATGAAGAAGTGCACAGAAGAATACAACTAAAAGAATTCCTGTTCCAAAAAATCATACAGAGAAAACTAAGACTCTTTGAGAACATCTGCAGAATGTAAAATGACAGAAAGATAAAGGCATTGGTGTTTGGTTTAATGAACGGAAGAAATGCAAGAGGACGCGCTCACTATGTGAGCGCTGTTGATATTCAAGACCGGGGCGGTGGAACTCTTCAAGAACTGAGCCACGCTGCAACGAACAGACTTCAATGGGACAATAAATTTAAACTGGCAACAGACGCCTACGGGAATTGTACCCATGGTTGATGATGATGAATGTTAAATTAACTCGTGAACAAACTGCTTTAAAACCAGCTATGCTTATAAGTAAAGATTTTGAAATAGGAGTATTGAATATTAAAGTCGCATGCGGGTTTACTACCCAGGATTTCAAAAGTAAGCGGTTTTTTTCCTCATATTAAAAATATGAAATCATGCAAATTTTCTTAACTTATAATGAAATTAGAATTAAAAAAAGATAATACAAAGACAAAATTCAAATGTCTTAAGGTATCAAAGAAAGAAGAAAGGATTCATGCATGTATCTACACTCAACGGACAAAGCATTAGAGATGCAGGGTGTACGAATAATGACTCTGCACTGAATGTACAAATTGTCGTAATGTAATAATAAAGAAATTTTGAACAAAATTACAGTAGAAGTGACCCGCCACGTAGAAGTGCTCCGTGTCTGATAACCTACATGTCTACCCACGTCGAGGCGCGCGCAGCTGTCATTTCAGAGCGAAGGTCATTCCCGAGCGCTCGGTCGATGGAGGCAGACGTGTCGATTGATCACTCGTCTCGGCACAAGAACAATGGTGTTGACGGTTGAACAGAGAGTGCTTTTAGTAGAACATGTCTTTTTCCATAACGACAAGCACACGGACGAAGTGCAAAAAGGGTTTGCGAGGAAATTTCGTGATGCAGACTAGAGATAAGTTCGGGCTCAATTTTAGGAGCCCGGGACCGGCCCGCTTTCTTTGATTACATGTGTTTGCTGAGCCCGGGCCCGGATTCTTGGAAAATTTTGATTATCAAGGCTTGCATTTATGCATTATACACTGGCCAAAGATATGGCCCAAGCCAGGATTAGTTTAAAAATCATTAGTTTCAAAATTTAGTTCAGTTAATCCACTTCACAATATTATTATGTTTTTAGAAATACTACGCATAAAGCCAAATGTTCAAAACTGTGGATTTGAAAATAAATAAATAATCAACATGCCCTTCGACCGTATCAGGGGAATCAGTAATTTTGGTAAAAGCTGAAGAACAGAAAATCGTTTAGAAACAAAACTTTCCATTCGTTATTTCTTTTTGATTTCTAAATTTACTTTTATTTTGAATAAATTGCACTATAAAACGTACAAGGCCGTACAGACAGTATTTGCAAGTGTTTGAAATTTTGATTCTAGAAAACTAATCTTTGCAATATAATTTTTACATATATGCCAATTGGTAAAGGTAGTTTAGAGTGATGTAGTAGAATATAAAAAAAGCATGTAGGGGAAAATTTCCAAACTTTAAAAAAAATAGAACGTAAAAGCATTCCATACCAGATTATTCTGCATTTTTTAAAAAAAACAAAGCTTTGCGCTTAATGGTATAATAATCACAATATTATCATATGTGTGTTCAGTTTCCAGTTCAAGTTCAAGAGAGAGAGAGAATTACATCTAATGCCTCAGCGTTTCAACCTGATCTTCTTTTCTCTAAAACTCGACCTGCTGCACTAAAAACCAACGTCACCCCAAAAATCGCGTGAGTGAGGAAATTCAAAAAAATAAATAATACTTCTAACTGCACAATTTTAGAAATTAATACATCATTTTAAAGATAAGATTCTTGATTTTTAATAAAATACAAAAAAATGGGAATGTGATTTTTTCCCCCAGTTTTTCGATACCAGACCTCCTTAAACTAATCCTTGCTTGGGCCATAGCTTTGGACAATGCATAATGCAAGTCTTGCTAAGCAAAATTTGTCTTGCAATGGCAGCTAGCTTTGGAAATTGAAAATCTTTCCACCATAGTAACAAATCCACAATGAAATTCAACACGAGTAATTCAACCGGGCTCGGAATTACACGTGTTGAATTAATTACAGTAATGAAATTCATGACGTGTAATTCCGAGCCCTGGCCCAGCCTGGGCCCGGGTTTTTCGGTAGTTAATGACTTCTGAGCCCGTCCGAGCCCGCGCTCCGAAGGCGAGCCCGGGCCCGAGCTCATCTCTAACGCAGACGTCCCCAGAGACTGGACAGGATACATAGGAGTTCGCACAAGTCCGTAAGGCGGCTGTCAGAACACGCTGACGTGCCAAACAGTACAGCCCACGATATTATGAAAAAGAAGTTGCGTTTCCATTCGTACAAAGTGTCTGTCGTGCATCAGCTGAAAGAAACAGACCACAAGGCCACTGTGCGGTACTGCTAGGGGTTTCAATAGTTCCTGTTTAAAGAAGGTGAGGACATTCTGGACGTGACTTTCTGGACACCGCCTGACATTTTTCTGTAGGGAGCACTGAATGGGGTGGTGTACGCTGGTAATCCGCATACATTTCAGGATCTACAGGCTGCAATAACGACCCACGTCCAACAAATCACACCACATACCCTGTGACAAATACAGAGGTGAAAACATGTGTCAAGACATCAAACAGAAGTCTTCGCTCTTTCCACGTTTATAAGTGAGTCACAGAAAAATTCTCATTGGCCCGCCACCAGGTATCGAACCCACGATCTTCCAGTTACGAGACGGACATGCTTCCACTGCGCCACAACTGGAATACCCTGGGCTCAATTCCCGGTGGCGGGCCGATGAGAATTTTTCTGTGACTCACTTATAAACGTGGAAAGAGCGATGACTTCTATTTGATGTTCCTAATCCACGTCAACTGTGTATTTATTATGTGTCAAGACGACAAATCTCCAGCGAGACATTCTGTCCGCGTAGCTCAATTGGGAGAGCGACTTACTCCGGAGTGAGGGGACACGAATTAGATGCCGTCGCGGACAAACTTGTGTCTTCACAACCTTGAGAAATGTGCTCACCACCATGCAGAACCATGTGTAGACATGTCTGGACGTCGGTGAGGTCCATGTCTAACACCTCCTGCAGGAAATAGTTCGACGTGGTAAGTGTTACTTTCAGTGCACAGGTATTTATCGGACATCCTGTAGCTACCTAACAGCGTGTTGGTCCTACTCAAACGCATAAAACAGCCTGTACATGTCGAGACATCGACTCCGTCAGATGCCTAAGGGTTTCCGGTGATAATGCCAGCCATGCCTGTTGCAGCATTGTCCAGAACTCCGACATTGACTTCTGCCCCGGATCCATGGATCTAATGTTCCGCTCCACGGCAGCCAGAGAGCTTCCATAGGGTTTAAGACCGTGGACCTATTGGGCCACTAGATGGTTCCAAACTCAGATGAGTGTTCCCGGAAGCCCATGTATGGGCGGTTACGGCCCGATGGAACGGTGTACTGTCCAGCTGAAGCAGACTATCGGCCGCAGGATGCGCGAAAGCCATGAAAGCGTGCAGGTGATCAGCCAGCACATGATGGTAACACGCAGCGGTTAAGGACTTCTCCAGACACACTATGGGACCAAATGTGTCACTCGAGAAGGCACCCCAAACCATCACCGTCTTGAACAGATTCGACCTGGCATACCGGGACCATGGCCTCATGCTGTTGACGCCACACCCACACCCACTGGTCAGCTCGGTACAGCTGAAAACGGGATTCATCTGATCACCTGAAGCGGCGCCACTCTGCAGAGGTCCAATTTTGATGTCACGAGACAAGGAGTAGTTTTTGATGACGAGCAATCAAGAGTGGCACAAGAGTAGATCGTCGGCTCCCGTAACCCATATATTCAGAGTGTGCAGTACCGTTTGCTTTCTGACGATGCTTGGGCCTCTAGCAGTTACACTGGGTGTGATTTGCGCCGCCGTTACCAAGTGGTCAGTCTGTACGAGCCTGGATAGTCTACGGCGACACCGATCATCAATGGGGTCTGGGCGACCACCCCTTGCACTCTTTACGTTGGTACGTCTGTCGATGGTATATTCGCGGTACAGCTTTAATACGATTGCCCTCGGGAACCTTAGTGCCCTTATCACTTGGGAGATAGAATGACCCACCTATCTTGCTCCGACAATGCGTTCACGATCAAAATCGCTCAAGTCACCACGTTTACCCATGTTCACCGATTACGATGCATCGTCAGAAAGCCCTGCTGATCACATAGTTATCTCCTGCGTTTGCTATGGGTCTGTTCCACTTTCCTCTACTGCTTCTATACACTGAGTGGCCACTTTATTATGACCACACCCTCAGTACTTCGTTGGGCCACCTTTTGCCTTTAATACTGCGTCGATTCTTCGCGGCATGGACTCCATGAGATGGTGATAGGTGGTTTGTGGAATCTGAGACCATGCTTGATAAATAGAACTTTCCAGGAGTGTGAGATTGCAGGGTTGTGGATACAGCTGTCTGATGGCTCGTTCAACTTCATCCCACAAATTCTCATTGAAGTTGAGATCTGGAGATTGTGGGGGCCACCTAAGCAAAGTAAGTTCACCTGCATGTTCCTGAAATCAATCCTGTACTTTACGAGCACTATGGCAGGACGCATTATCTTGTTGAAAGTAGCCATCGCCATTGGGATAAACCATCCACATGACAGAATGCACTTGGTCCGCAACGATGTTTAGATATGATGTGCCAGTCAGACGTTGATCAACACGAATTAAAGGGCCCAAAGTATGCTAGGAAAACATTCCCCAAATCATAACGTTGACTCCACCAGCTTGAATGGTTGTTGAAATGCATTTGGAGTCCATGCTTTCGTGCTGTTACTGCCAAATTCTCACTCGCCCATCGGCATGGTGCAACTGAAAACGTGATTCATCGGACCACATAATTTGTTTCCAATTACCGACTGTCCAATCCTTGTGCTCTTGTGTGAACTGGAGACGTTTTCTCTTTTTAACTACAAACAGCAAAGGTGTTCGAACAGGCCTTCGGCTGCAATATCCCATTCGATGCAGTGTACGACGAACAGTGCGTGCAAAGTCCGTCAAATCGCATTTTTTACCCATCTCGTCACCAAAAAATCACTTCTACTACTGTGGCAAGCACTAAGCTTTCCCTTTTTATACTAGCCTCGCCCTCTGGCGGCAACAGCGTGCAGCCGTAGCTCATTTGCTTAAAACTGTCAGGCGTTCATAATAAAGTGGCAACTCAGTGTATATGTCTTACATTATAAATAAGCGTAATCTACACTTGCAAGTTTTTTCCCCTTTTTCTTCTTTTTGTGGTCATTCGTTATTTTACATTAATATTTAACATTTCGAAATTTCATTGACACGTTTCTAAGACCATATCCTACAAAAGAGTAAACCGCGGTTTCACTGTGCTATTTTTTCTTTTCCTTCCTCTTTTAATCCATTTATTACTACCGCACGAATTAAAATACGTCTGACTTCTGTGACGTACTACAGAGGTGAAAACATGTGTCAAGACGACAAATCTGCAGCGTGACGTTCTGTCCGCGTAGCTCAGTTAGGAGAGCGACTTACCCTGGAGTGAGGGGACATGGTCAAACATGTGTTTTCACACTCCTTAAATTTTGATTGAAGGGAAACAATACATTACAAACATCTTACAGTTCTTTGAATAAAGCTCATGTTGAGAAATGGCTTCCTAGTTTAATTGAATTAATAATCTAAAGCAACTTATGGGATTTTACTAGGAAATTTTTTCTTTAATAGCAAATTTTCGGAGAAAACTCTTCTCCTTCTTCAGGCTGTCTTGTTGTTGTCACTTTTTCCTTGTCACTATCACGGTTACGGTTTACCTTGACGGTTACGGTTAACCTTGACGGTTTAGGTTATTTTTCAACAAATCCTGCCAGATGTTAGGCAGGGAAAATCCTTTGCAGTCATTGATGATGGAATTTTGATTTTTCTCAATCTCTATTCCTTCTTTCAGTTTTCTTTTTTGGAAATTGCTTTGGAAACTGATTACTTAAAGGGAATTCCAATCCATGCTGTGCCCAGTTTCTCTAACATGCCTATCTAATCCAGTCTTGTTGGAGCAATTTTTTATAGCTGCTTTATGCTCAGCTATACGAGTTTCTAGTCTGCGACCTGTTTCACCTATGTAAGATAGTCCACAACTACAATTTACTTCATAAACTACTCCTTGCATTTTTTACAGTTGTTAAATAAGCGCTGGGATTTATAAGGAATCGTGTTTACTTGTCTAATTTTTGAAGATACCTCCAAGGCCCTGTATGTTTTTGCCCCTATGACTTATTAAGATTTCTTGCATGTATTTTTTTCACTGTTATCAAATGACTAGCGTAAACAGAACAAAAACACAATCTAGCAGAGACAGCAGAAGAGAAGCTGATCTTGCATAAACTCTTTGAGCCGCTGATGTCTCTAAATCAAGTCGTACCTAAACATTTCTAAGCTTCCCAAACAGAAATTGTTCACATAGCGACTGGATCCTCTGAAAGCTACGAAAAAACAATACCTTTACCCCTCCCAACTCAGCAGTACTCAGCATAAATCTATCGCTAGTGGATTTCCCTTCTGTAGTAGGGCTTGCTCCCCTGACAAGGACAACGCGCTACTGGGTAAAAACAAGTGCCTCAAACATCTTCTCACTTCCTTTTCATAGGTTAGTCGACATTGTTATAGTCTTTTTAGCAGATAATAAGTTAGAAAGTATTAGCGTCAATCATTCTCCAAAATGACTACTTTGTAAAACAAAGTGGTCGTGGAATGGCCCCTTCGAAAAGTTTTACGACAATACGATTGGTTAATCCATCTACGTCTGTACAGCTGAATGTCAGGAATCAGTAAACTTTATTGATACACTAAAAGCCGTTCGTGCCATTCATAGAAATAACGCTATTTTGCACGATAAGAAAACTTACAAAATAACGATGTTGATGGGCCTAGACCTTTAATTACTAAAAACACAAGTTAAAATATGTACAAAGTTAAAATCGCAAATAAGATTTTTCAAGCCAGCAGCGGGCTCATCTTCAGATGTTAAGACCTTCATTGGAACAAGAGACAAGTTTTTATATGTCAGGACCGTTGCCAGCGTACAGAGCAAGGCAATAATAATAAAGTTTAAGTCAGTGCTGTAAAGGCAGCACTGCCCATGCCAGTGGTGGAGGCGGAAGTCAAAAGTGGTTTCCATGCTTCAGAAATAAAACATGGAATCCCGACATTATAGCACACATTCAAATGTTTACAAATGTACATGTTTTCTGTAAATAAAGCAGATTCCCTAGAAGGAGGGGTAGCCAAACTAGCAGCATCGCTCCATATCGGAAAGTGTGTACCGTCAATAGTCATACGTGACAAAGTAGTAAATGTCGAACATGTTTTCACATTATATTTGTGCTCCGTGACTCTGGTCTTAAGCTTCCTGAAAGTAGATCCTATATATAGGCTATCGGTGCCGTCGGGGTCCACGGATTTCATAGGGATACTGTAAACGCCATATCTGTCCTCCAGCTGAACAGGGTCATGGTCTTTCTTTACTAACGAAAGGATGTTAGAAGTTTTAATGCCAAATCCAGCATGATTCCGGTGACAAGCGTTTTTTAACACATGGTTGATATTAGGAACCATATTCATAGAGCCAATGTAACTGAGGGTGTTACGCTCTCTAGTCATAGTGTTGAGTTCCGACCTCCTGATTTTTCGTACTACATTATCGAAAGTGTCACGGATATAGCCGTAGAGGGAGGCGATGTCATACACCTTTCTAAGTTCAATGTCACGTAATTTCACGGTGGAAGAATGAGTAAAAGCCCTACGTACCTAAAAATAGAGGAAAGTTTGTAATTCAAAGGGTGAGCTGATTGTTAGGGGATTAAGGTAGAGCAAAAGGTAGGTTTCCTATAAACGGAAAAACTAAGACTTTAAGACGAAGTGTTCCGTTGTAAAAGTAAATCCGAAAAAGCCAAAGAAAACTGGTGTTAAAGTTCCACAGTAAAAGAAATGGAAGGGTGTTCAGAAGACAAAGTAGCAGCAAAGTTCGTCGAATCTTCAACAGAAGCTGGCCAAAAAAACAGCACATCGTCAACGTAACGTAAGTAAACGACGGGTTTCACGGTGTGCTTGGCCAGAACACATCTTCGAGATCTTGAAGGAGCAAATCTGCCAACATGGGAGAAAGCGGGGATCCCATGGAGGCTCATTCCAACTGATGATAAATGAGTCCATTGAAATGGGAAAATGATCGAAAAAAACTTTATTGTTTGTTGTTATGATTTAATTATGTATCCTGCTGTTGTTCGGTGTGATTGTGGGTGACGCAGATAAATGCAATGTGTTGTACGCAAATAAATGTATACTCTTGAATCACTTATTTTATTTCATATCTACAAAAGTCTTAGAGTGCGAAAGATGCATAGCATAAATTATCTACAAAGAGAACCAAGTACTCTCTTGTTTTTTTCCCAAACGAGAAACCCGTACGCAGTAGAATCCAAAAGTTCCCGGACTGCACCTGTACGGCAAATTACGTGTATCGCATACCCATGGTGATTATTGGATTACGTTGTATTATCCCCCTCACAGGGAAATTGGGTTCGTCCATCTACGTCACGCGCTCGTTGCGGTACATCCGGGTATTCTGAGCAATTTTAGCAATGTTCTGCGATTGATGAAAACTGGTGTTTTTGAGCAGCGCGTTAACATTAAGTTTTGCATTCTTTTGGGCAAAAGTCCAACGGAAACTTACAAAATGTTGAAGTAAGTTTATGGCGGAAACACCCTGTCGTGGTCACAAACATTCGCTTGGCATCGACGCCTCAGAGAAAGCAGACAGGAGGTCGAAGACAACGAACGAAGCTGGCGGCCAATGACAGTTCGCACGGGTGAAAACATTTCGAAGGTTTCGGCCATCGTACTCTCCAACAGATAATCGAGAAAATAGCAAACGTTGCTGGAATATCGGAGACTACGTGTCAACCTGTACTAACAGGTGATCTGAAAATGCACCGGATGTGTCAACACACCCACGCATGTTAACCGAAGATCGTCAGTTGTCCATACGGATGGAAATGAGGGCGATCTCGTAACCGCCGCCTACTAAGACCCACAATTTCTTGGAATAATCATAACGGGAGATGAAAAATTATGCTTCCTTTTGGACCAATGGGCATCAGCTACGTGGAAATCGCCAACGTCTCCACGCAAGCAGAAATTCCGCCGAGATCGCAGCAAAGAAAAAATCATGCTGGAAATGTTCTTCGACATCGAGGGTATTGTTCATCTTGAATTTATCCCTGAAGTGCGCAATTTTAACAAGGAGATCTATCTGGAATTTATGTGACGTCTATGGAAGTCGATCCGCAATAAGAGGCCTCAACTGTGGGGTGATCAGTAGTGGGTGCTGCTACACGACAATGTACCGGCACACAGGTCACTCGTCGTTCGTGACTCTCTCGCCTAAACAAGAGCTGTTGTCCTCCCACATCCACCGTACACATCTGACTCGCCCCTGCGACTTCGACCTCTTCCCTGACATTGCAAAGAATGGGTTCCAGAAGTGCTTTCACGAACTCTACAGCCTCTAGAAGAAGTGGGTTGTTGCAAGAGAGTCTTATTTTGAAGGAGGATGTGTTTCAGCTTTGTAACTCTATCTACGGACTTACGGACCCAGTCCAGGAACCTTTGGATCCTATCTCGTATAAAAATCAAAGGGCGACCAGGTGTCATCGCCCCCTGCATGTATCTGCGACTGGCTTCATGGCCATATATTATTTGTACATTTATGCACTTAAGAGATACATCTTAATTCCCTTGAGTCGCAACGGAGGTACAAACATTTCTGTAAGGAAGGAACTTCTATACAAGAGCTCAAGCTGTTTTCCCACTTTGTCTTCAGACCGTTGTCTGTGACTTGAAAAGATAGCAGATTAAAGGGATGTTTATCTTTGAGTCTTATCTTAGTACTTTAACAAGCATGCCCGTAAGAGTATTTTCACTAAGGAAAGGGGGAGGAGAAACGGCTACGAAAGCAAGGTAACCGGAAAACTAGGTGTAGAAATACAGTTGAGCTCCGAGCTTCTAATCGATATTTTGGAGGTTATTCGAAGACGATGAGGAACTGCAGGAAGACAGAGCTGATAAATTTTGACTTTGCGAACGCTTTTTTTACGTGTGTTAAGTGGCAGAGCCACCAGTTTTGATCTCAGCGAAAAAATAAAATGGGAAATGCAACTGAATATTCGGGGATAATGATCATTACTTTCGACCCCAAGGATAGGGACGTAATGCAAAATGTAATAACGATCAAACATTTATTAATAGATGATATATCATAATAAATGGTTTATACACTGGCGTGCAAAAATTAAGGACGAGACGGGTTTTCGAATGTAACGTCGTGCAGAAGGGCTCCACATCGACTCAAATCATACCATAAGATCCTCAAGATGTAAGAATATGGGATAAGTGAGCAAAACCTTCCAAACAAGGAAGATAAAGGATACAAAGGCACTTTATTGAAAACGTAGCTTCGAGCACAACTGGACAGAAGACAGAACCATCCATGTAACAGGCGGCTGCCAAGAAAAATCCAGCCTTTAGTAGGCGATATGATCACCCCTGACTTCGTCGAAGGATTAACAACGTCTGTCCATGCTGAGGACGAGGTTGTCAAGGAGCTGTTGAGGCATCGCGGCCCATTCCTCTTGTAGCTGCAATCGCAGCTGCGGAATCGTTGCTTGCGGCTGGGGACGTGCTGCCAAGCGTCTCCCGAGAAGGTCCCACACGTGTTCGATTGGATTTAGGTCCGGGGACTTTGCGGGCCAATCCATGAGTTGAATACTTTCACTCTCCAACAGCTTTGTGACAGCCACTGTACGATGAGGTGTAGCGTTGTCGTCCATGAAGAGGAACTCAGGACCGACAGCACCTCTAAACAGACGCACGTGAGCCAGGAGAACCTCGGTATGATAGCAGGCACCAGTGACTGAACCTCCTTTGAAGATGTGGAGGTCAGTACGGCAACCAAGCATGATACCGCTCTAAACGAGAACTCCGCCATCTCCAAACGGGTCCCTTTCGATGATGTTGGAGGTGTGATTGCGTGTTTCCTGCTCTCTCTAGATGTGTATACGTCCAGAATCGCTCGTCAGACTAAATCGGCTCTCATCCGTAAAGAGAACTCGACCCCATTGCTGATGTGTCCAGATCTTGTGTTCCTGGCACCACAGAAACCACCGTCTCCGATGAGCAGGTGTTAATGGCACACACCGTACTGGTCGTCGTGCAAACAGACCACCTTTGTACAGCCTCCTGGCCACGGTAAAACGCGATAACGGACGTCCAGTTGTCTGTTGCATGTGCCTTGCGATTTCTCCCGCTGTCTGCCGTCTGTCACTTTTCGCCTGTAGGACAACATACCGGTCGTCCGCCGCCGTGGTTGCTCGTGGACGACCACTGCTAAACTCTCGGACAGCTGTTCCTGTCGTTTGAAATGCTCTGCAAGCATGTGCAACGAAGCTGTGAGCGATCCCGAACTCCTCGGGCACACTAGTCACACTTCGACCTTCTTCCAACTTCCCAATGACGCGACCTCGGGTAAAGTCATCCAGATGTCGTCTAGTGGATTGCCTGTTGGCCATATCACACGGTAGAAGCAACTCGACGTCGTTCAAACCGATGTACACCGTGCAATAGCTTACACCGAATTGCTGGGCGTACACCGCCCGTGTGCTTTATACCCTTCCGACACTCCCCCCTACGTCATGCTGCATACATGCGCTTGCCCTACCATACCGGACCCTAGTCTATCTCCTGAGTGGTCTTTCGGTCCGTTCTGCCTGCTCGTTCCGCTGTTATGCTAATTTCTTCTCCTCGTCGTTAATTTCTGCACACCAGTGTAGTATCTGCAAGCAGTCCTGCCCGTTCTCCGAACGGTGAATCTATAAAATTCTTTGAACATAAAATTATAGAAAGGGAAATAAACGTAATTTAAGATCCGTAATTGTTTTACGATTTAAAACAGCCTCGTGACGTCAATGCAGACAGTTTGACGTAAAACGGTAGCAGGCTTTCGCGCCCTTTAATTCTAAATTAAAATTTCGTAGAATTGGACTTTTTACAGCATTTCAACGTTTCTGGCATAACTATCTTTAAACCTATCAGCATTTTGAACAGTAAAGCTAAGCCACCCTTTTCAATTTTTGGTTTCCAGATTTTTCTAGGTGTAGCAGTGGTAGAAGAATTCAAGTAAACAATATTACAAAGCCGCCATTTTGATTTCGGAATTTTCTAGGTAACTGGACCTTAAGATCTAACAGCATTTAAATTTTCAGATATCTAGGTCTGGGACGTATACTGTCATTTAACTTTCATTTTTAGTTACTTTCTCTATGTAAATTTGAGTTCATTCTCGAAAGCGTTTTTTTTTTTTTTTTTGATTGGAGGTTTAACGACCACCGTGAGCAACTCAATGGGCTATATGCAGTCGCCCGTCCCTAATTTAGGGTCACTGGTTCCAGGGAAGGGAGAGAGCCAGTGCCGTAAGACAAATACAACACCCATGCCTCACCGGGATTCGAACTCGGACCCCTTTCGGACGAACGATCAGAGGCCAGCGCCTTAGACCACTGCGCCACCGGGGTGGCGAAAGCGTTTTTCAAACTTAACGTGATATCTTTTTTCTCGCAAGAGTGTGGTTGGCAACACCTTGAGGTCGGAACGTATGACGTGTGTATGTGTCAGATGAGAACTGGATGATATATACAGGGTGATTCAAAAGTTCGGTGCAAAAGTAAAATGTGATTAAAAAAGATCTATGGTATGAGAGTCATGCGGTTTGCAGATTAATATTTACCGAGGTATACGGGGTTTTGTATGGCATCAAGAAAAAAATAGTTCAAAATCTCGACAATAGAGGGCGCTGCTGCAGAGAATGCCACATAAGTGATGTTTGCACATTACTCGCACAAAGCAACGTTAGGGTGAGACATAAAAACCATTACGGAGAAATGCAGTCACATTTTCAATGTGCGAAAATAATAAAGGTTCGTGCTGTCATTCTGATTGCAAAACCACACCGTTTTATTAAGCTAATGATTTGTATATAACGTGAAATCAGGCGTGCACGTTTAGCGCCAATTGTCTATTGAGAAAGCATAGTGCATACCAATGGCATCCTAGATCTCCAGATCTTACACCCGCTGATTTCTGGTTGTGGGGCTACTCGAAATCCCATGTCCCTAGAAGCAATCCGCAGGCCTTATCATCACTGAAAGACGTCATACGTCAGGAGGTATCAGCCATTCCCGTTGACATGTTGTTCAATGCTGTATCAAGCATAATACCACGACTGCACGCAGTACTGGAATGTGGTCGTGGGCACATTAAGCACTTGCATCTGTAGATGATGCTGAAATAATGTACGTTTCGCTAATTTAACGTAGATCTCATTTCACAATCCTCACCTCTCGTTTTCCCTGCAGCAGCGCCCTCTATTGTCGAGATTTTTAACTACATTTTTTCTTGATGCCATACAGAACTCCGTACCACTGTGAATATTAATCAGCAAACCGCATGCCTCTCCAACCCAAAGATCTTTTTTAATCGCATTTTTCTTTTGCACCAAACTTCTGGGGCAACAGCGTGCAGCCATAGCTCATTTGCTTAAAACTGTTAGGTGGTCATAATAAAGTGGCCACTCAGTGTATATACCCCGTGCGTAAAACGCCGGGTCATAGGGAGAAAACATTTTGGAGGGCAGCGTTCAACTCATCAAAGTTGGAGACGTCCACGCACATTATTGTCGAGTGAAAGAAACAAGTGATAGTCTGAAAAAGAGATATCTGGTGAGTAAGCTAGATGACATAAAAGCTCCCACCCAACTTCTTTGACAGTGTTTCTGGTCAATGAAGCGGAGTGGGCACGAGCCTTATCTTGAAGGAGCAGAACATCCTTTCTATTGAGCAGTGCTGCTTCCTTCTTTTTCAAGTCCTCATGCACACGTTTCAGTTGTTAACAGTACACTGCAGCGGTGACCGTTCGGCCGCGTTGCAAGAGCACATATGAACTACACCACGTGTTGTCCACCATATATATAGCATAGCTTTACGTGGATGCAGTGCTGCCTTTGATGTGTGAGGAAATGAGTCACTGGTGGACAAACAGTGTATGGAACGTTTTGGGGTGCTGTACTGGATCCGCTTCTCATCACATGTGAGTACCCTATCCCAAAATGGTTCATTATCACAGCGAGGCAGCAATGCAAGACAAGTTCAGACACGTTGCCGTTTGTTCACTGCAGTCATAGCGCCTGCGATGGCCACGCGCGCGTCAAAACGGGACCTTGAATGATTGGGGAAACAGGTACGATGAATCTCGTCTCCTGTTGCACCGTGTGGACCACAGTGTACGTGTGCGTCGTTTACCTGAGGAAGTGTTGGCATCAGGATGCACCATGGGACGAAAACAAGCATGTGAAGAAAGTGTAATGCTTTGGGCAATGCTCTGTTGGAAAACCCTGGGTCCAGTCATTCATGTGCAGGAAACTAAGACGTCTACCATCTACCTAAACACAATTGTAGACCAGGTACATCTTTTCGTGGTAATGGTTTTCCTCTTTGGTAATACCTTCTTTCAGAAGGAAAATGCGCTATGCCACACTGCCCGGATTGTTCAAGAATGTTTCGCAGAACATGAGGAAGACTTCCAAAAATTCCGAATTCTCCAGACATCAATCTAATCGAGCATCTATGGTTTGTGTTGGAACAGCAAATCCGTTCTGTGGAGGCTCAATCACGTAACTTACAAGAGTTAAAGGATCTGCTGGCAACGTGGTGGTACCACATACCACAAGACACCTTTAGAAATCTTGTAGCGTCTTGCCTTGCAGGGTAAAAGCTGTTATGGACACAAGTGGAGGACCAACATCATATCAAGCAGGTGGTCATAATTTGTTTGTCTCATCGGTGTACATCCGGTGAAAAATATAAACAAAACGTATTGTGGCTATGAAATCGTTTTGCTCTCAGAGCTATAACTAGGTTTCTTTATGGAAATAAAAGTTTTGTCTTTTACAGACACAGAGGTTGGATAGAATAATGTGAACACCTAGGAAAAGAAGGTTTTACGTTCCTAATAGGGTGTGGGACCATTCTCGGCATTCACAACTGCCTGAATCCTCCTTATAATGGACGCATACAAATCCGGGATGGTGGTTAGTGGGATATTACACCATTCTTCATGCAAAAGTTGCTGCAGGTCTTTGAAAGATGCAGAAAGAGGATAATGGGATCTTACTTTGCTTTCCAACACAGAGCCTCGATTATATTTAAGTCTGGTGATTGGGGAGGTCAAGAAAGGTGTGAAGTTCGTCCACACGTTCCTGAAAACATGATTAGCCATTCCGACCTCTGTGAATTGGGGCGTTATCATCTTGATAGATGGCATCCCCTGCAGGATACAGTTCCTGAGCCATTGGATGGACCTGGTCGGCCAAAATGGTTTCATACGCCCTGCCAGTCATCCGTTCTTTCAAGGTGATCAGGGGACCTACTGAAAACCACGATATATTCGCCCTGAGCACGATAGAATGACCACAATGCTGCACTGTTGGGAGCAGACAGTCTGGGTTGTACGCTTCTAATGGTGGTCTCCATACGTAAAGAAGTAATGCGATGCGGAATAGTGTGAATGTGGATTCATCCGATCACATCACGTGCTTCCATGCATCGGCAGTCCACGTTGTATGCTCGTGGCTACACTACCGTCGTCTTTATGCATTCACCCGGGTCACCAGAGGTTTTGCAATAGCAGCTCTACCATGCATATATTGTTTATGCCGTTCCTTGCGCACTGTTTTCATTGATACTGGAGTCTGGAGATGCAGATGAGCTCCACACTAATTTTCGCCGCCGTGGTCTTCTTATTATGGGTAACAATTCTCCTTAATGCTCTCTTGTCTCTATCAGCCAGGGTCGTTTTCCGGCCGCTCTTTTGTTTCCCAGACTAGGTTTTGCCACGAACACGGTAAGCTGTCTTGACGCTAGACTCATTAGATCTCGATACCCTGGTGACTGTTGTCACGGTGTCACCAAATAGCCGGCCACCAACAACTAGCCCTCTTTAGAAGTCCGTTAGGTCGCTCATTTCGTCGTCACCCTGAAAGAAATTTTGCAACAAGACACTTTAAATGCACTTAAACAGGACCTTGAGGTTCTAACCAAAGCAATTACAACCAAAATGTGGTGGATACATTTACGTATTGCGACGCACGCAGCTGCATTAAAAGTCACGTCTCTGAGCGTGGTGTTCACTTATTCTTTCCAACCCGTGTATTTCTAAAGGTTATTGCAGATTTTATTTAGCGTGCCATTAACTACCATTCGGTTTCCACACTTCGTGTGCAGGAGTTATACGCTTTGCATTTTCTCGCTATTTTTTTCTTTCGTTTAGTTGTATACACGTCCTATAGTCATTTAGCAAAAGTAATCAGATCAATGAGATTCACGCTTCTTCAAACTTCGTAAGCCGGCTAAGTAAAAGTTCTGTTCCCCAGAAATTGTTAACTTCTGTGCAAATTTGCTTATCCCGTCTTTGATCATTTTTATTCCATTTGCGAACATGTTTATTTTTTTTTTTTTTTTTGCATGTGTGACCAATCCATCGAGCGTTTACTGAATTATTACCTTTTTATTCAATTGTTTATACTGTTGCTTTCTCGTGTACTCTTACAGAGTAGCATGTTCAACGACTATCTCCTTTTTTCATTAAATGAAGAGCTTTTCAATTAGTTGCCTCACTCAAATGTAACTATTTGCTAGGATTTCAATAAGCACGTTTACTTTTCCGAACACTTTAAATAACATCACTCCACCGCTTTTTTTTAAAAAAACGGGAATTCTTTCTTTGGCAATAAGAATATTTTTTAGTCATTTGCAAATGTTTAAGACTACCTGTCAATTTATTGAAAATAAAGATTTTCAAAGAAACAACTAATTACTAGTCAGAGATATTAGAAAAAATGACACCACAGATGAAGGCCGAAATCAGTACTTATGGCCACCTTTGTTTTTTCATAACGGACAGAATACGATGTGGTATACTTCCAATGACGGATTTGCAGTAGTCACTTGAAATGTCTTTGCAGCAAAGGTACGTTAATGGGGTCAATCAAAGTTTGGGAGTTTGATGGCTGTTTTTCTATTACCTTGTCTTTTAAAATGGTCCACAAATTTTTGATGGGCTTAAAGTCGGGACTATAACCAGGTCTGTCAAGCACAGTTATGGTTTTCCTCTGCAGTTAGCCCTTTTACTGTCTTTGATCTGGGGCATGGATTACCATCACGCATAAAGATCGTGCATCTGTGTACTTCCAGCTTCTCACATAATATTTCCACATAAAAAAGACCAGTCATGGTATTGCCTATGGGCAAAAAGGATAATGAAGTAGTACCGGATGCTGACATCGCACCCCATATCATCTGACTAGATGTCTCGCGGTGCTAATAGTGTATTTTTCATCAAACCTTTTGCCTTTTGGTCGTCAAACATGTGCTTAACGTGATTCAAATTGACGCACACTTGATTCAAATTGACGCACACTTGATTCATCGGAAAAAACAACTTGGCTTGAATTTTCAGCAGTCCACGGTTGATGACGCTTCACAAACTAGAGTCTTCTTTTTCATGACAGAGAGGTTAGTCTAGGTTTATGCGCAGGTTTATAAGACTTTAATCCAAAATCTTTGCTAAGACGTTGGGAAACAGTGCTGATACTAATATCAGACCCCTTTGAATGTAGAAAATTTTTGATTTTCTTGCACGAATTCCTCGGAGAACGCGTAACTATTCGCCTTATGGTATAGCCATCCCGTGGGGTTGTTTTCCTTGAACTTCCACTTCTATTCCGGTCGCTACATTCACCTGTATCTCGATAGTTCGTGATCGTATTATGTATAGTAATCTTGCTCGCATTCACTTTTATGCTTATGTCACGTTCGGAGTATCCATCATGATATAATGTCAGTATTTGTGGCTTTTTGGTAACACTTAACGACGCTTTTTTTGCCCATTTTCGCCATATAGAAAATACGTACAAAACCTCTCAGCATGAAAGCTAGAAGCAAACTGACGCTCGCACGCTTCCCACAACTCTATCAACAGCTGCAGCTATAGGATGATGCAACACTGACAGGAAGTTGAGTAATACCGATAGTACACTGGTGTGCAAAAATTAAGGACAAAGAGGAGAAATTAGCATAACAGCAAAACGAGCAGGCAGAACGGACCGAAAGACCACTCAGGAGATAGACTAGGATCCGGTACGTTAGGGCATGCGCATATATGCAGCATGACGTAGGGGGGAGTGTCGGAAGGGTATAAGGCACACGGGCGATGTACGCTCAGCAATTCGGTGAAAGCTATTGCACGGTGTACATCGGTTTGAACGACGTAGAGTTGCTGCCACCGTGTGATATGGCCAACATGCAATCCCGTAGACGACATCTGGATGACTTTACCCGAGGTCGCTTCATTGGGAAGTTGGAAGAAGGTCGAAGTGTGACTAGTGTGCCCGAGGAGTTCGGGATCGCTCACAGCATCGTTTCACGAGCTTGGAGAGCATTTCAAACGACAGGAACAGCTAGAGAATTTAGCAGCGGTCGTCTACGAGCAACCACGGCGGCGGACGACCGGTATGTTTTCCTACAGGCGAGGATAGACAGACGGCAGACAGGGGGAGAAATCGCAAGTCACATGCAACAGACAACTGGACGTCTGTTATCGCGTTTTACCGTGGCCAGGAGGCTGCACAAAGGTGGTATATTTACACGACGACCAGTACGGTGTGTGTCATGAACGCTTGCTCATCGGCGACGGCGGTGTTTCTGTGCTGCCAGGAACACAAGAACTGGACACATCAGCAATGGGGTCGTGTTCTCTTTACGGATGAGAGCCGATTTAGTCTGACGAGCGATTCTGGACATATACACATCTGGAGAGAGCAGGAAACATGCAATCACACCTCCAACATCATCAAAAGTGACAGGTTTGGAGGTGGCGGAGTTCTCGTTTGGGGCGGTATCATGCTTGGTAGCCATACTGACCTCCACATCTTCCAATGAGGTTCAGTCACTGGTGTTCGCTATTGTACCGAGGTTCTCCTGCCTCACGTGCGTCTGTTTAGAGGTGTTGTGGGTCTTGAGTTCCTCTTCATGGACGACAACGCTACACCTCATCGTACAGTGGCTGTAGGAGAGCTGTTGGAGAGTGAAGATATTCAACGCATGGATTGCCCCGCAAGGTCCTCGGACGTAAATCCAATCGAACACGTGTGGGACCTTCTCGGGAGACGCTTGGCAGCACGTCACCAGCCGCCAGCAACGATTTCGCAGCTGCGATTGGCGCTACAAGAGAAATGGGCCGCGATGCCTCAACAACTCCTTGACAACCTCGTCCTCAGAATGGACAGACGTTGTTAATCCTTCGACGAAGTCAGGGGTGATCATATCCCCTACTAAAGACTGGATTTTTCTTGGCAGCCGCCTGTCACAATGACGTTTCTGTCTTCTGTCCAGTTGTGCTCGAAGCTACCTTTTCAATAAAGTTCCTTCGTATCCTTTAGATTCCTTGTTTGAACGGTTTTGCTCACTTGTTCCATATTCTTACATCTTGGGGATCTTATGGTATGATTTGAGTCGATGTGGAGCACTTGTGCACGACGTTACATTCGAAAAACCGTCTCGTCCTTCATTTTTGCACGCCAGTGTAGCTGACGCAATCGGCAGAAATGTAATACCAACAGGTTGTCTTAAACTTTTGAAAATGACTGTATTTTGCGTTTTGCTATTAAGTTGTAGATTTCAGATTTTGGAGAATCGTAAAGTAGGCCTGCCATTTCGGAATTTACACTTCGCTCGATGTGACGTGTGATTTGTAAATTTGAAACGTCAAGGCTGCTTGCCTGTAAAGCACTGGTGACATCAGTTCCATGGGAATTGTGCTACAATACAAAAAGCTATGGATCAGAGACAAATGCGGGCGATTTCCTTGAATAATTGGAAATATAAAGCCAAATTAGGGTGATTTCATGATACACATGTATATAAATTGGAACACAGCCAAATTCGGGCGATTTCCTAGCATGCGTTTAAATTTGGACACTATGCATCGGAGGCAGCTCTCAACATCAATATAGAATTTGGGGACCGCACCACTAATCAAAGCAAGACACGATGTATGTTTGCTAAATTCCTGTCAAGCGATATGGGCTCCGAAAATCAACTACGCGTTAGACCAGAAGGAGCAATCGATTATGTCCAGTTGAAGGCCTTGATTGGATCCGATCTTGAACAAACGGAACGAAAACTTGGCATCTTTTGCCTATTTTGCGCGGGAAGTAGTTGTGTCCTAGGATTTAGTTGAAGAAGTAGTTTTGTCCTAGGATTTAGTGGACCGGTTGGAGCAGCCACGTTGGCCACCCCTGAGGAGTCGCGAGGACCACATCCGGGTCCCGACCGACTATGGGGCAGACTGCGGTGGATTTGTGAATTCTTCCTGGTCTGACTGCCACAGGTATCTTTCTTCATCAAGTCGACGAATCGTGCTTCGAATGTCACATGGTGTCATAGGACTTCCCGCAGTATCTTGCGGCGTCTGTATTCGCAAACCACTACAGCAACATTATCACTCTTCTGGTTTCACGAGTAAATCTGTTTAATATCCGCGTTCCAAAAATAACTACAAAAAGTCTCGTACCTTCCTTTCATACTTGTTAAGCGGCCTGCACAAGGTATGCAATGTGCAAATCTTACAATTTCGCCATTAGCAGCGCTAAATTTTTCCTTGGTGATAAATTTTCAACTAATTTTTTCATTTCCAAAGTATCTTCTCTCATGCTCTGGAAAATGTTCCTACCAAGTTTGGTTTGATCTTGCCTATTAGTTGCTTTTGTAGATACCTCCGAATAGGATGCAAGAGTTCAATTACAATCACCTTGTACTTAGAATTTCTCGCGCAGTCCAGGATGGCACACTAGAAACTTTTGAAAAACGTGGTCATACTCGTGCGTAAAGGGTGTATATGAGATGGTCTTTGTAACTGAGCCCGATTGATCGTGTTTAGCCAGGTCTGTCGTGTTAAATTATAGTCTGTTACAAAACTAAGTTTGTACACTACTCACGTACAATGAAATTTGCACACCTAGAAGAAACCTACAACCGCAAAACTTTGCAAACAGCTAAAGTGCGTGCTGGTATGCAAATGATTCACGTTTGGTGACATTGCGCATGACCACACACACTGTGTTGGCGCTGCAAGCACGAACCGGCAGCCTATAAACCAGCTTATAGTCGATGCCCCATGAAAGCGAAAAGCACCGGCAGACGCAAGCAAGAGTACAGAGTGAAAAGTATGCCGGTTAGACGCCAGAGAAGTCGATTTACGCAAATTACGGACTTTGAGAGAGGCCTAATTATTGGGCTGAAAACCGCAGGGTGATCGGCACGCCATATAGCCCGCCACGTATATCGTTATGACCATACTGTCCAACTGTGTTGGGAGCAATGGATACGTGACAGCACTGCCGCACGGCGGAGCGGCTGCGGACGGAGCAGGACGCCACCGGTAGAGAGGATCGATGGATCGTGTGCCAGGCACGAACGGATCTCACGGGGACCCGGTCCACTATACAGGCAAATGTAGCAGCTCCTGTGCGCCCACGAACCATTTCCCGACGCCACGCTGAAGTGAAACTGCGATCACAGCGCACCTTACGTGTGCTGCCATTAACACCGGAACATCGCCGGCTCTGTGTGCAGTGGTGCCAGGCCATAGCGATGTGGAACGCCACAGACTGGTGACGTGTGGTGTTTAGCGATTAGTGGACCTTTGTTTTGGGGACAAATAATCATGGTGTCCGGGTGGAGAGGTCCCGGGTTAAAGGTACAATCCCGACCTCTCTATCGAGCGCTACACCTCCCCTACTGCAGGTATTATGTTCTGGGGAGCCATTGCTTACGATAGCCGATCTGCTCTAGTAGTGGTACGTATATCATTGACGGGCCAGCTGGATGTTTAGAGATCCTACGGCTCCATGTGCTCCCATTCCTGGCCGGGATTCCCGGTGAGCTGTACCAGCAAGATAATGCCCGCCCGACCGCACATGACTCGGGTTGCCCAGGACTTCCAACGTCATGTCCAGACACTTTCATGGCATACCCGCTCCCTGGACATGTCCCCTATCGAGCATGTGTGAGACCAGTTAAAACGCCAGCTGTCGCCGTGACGCACTATCTGGGATTTGGAGCATCCAACACGTGTGGGCCAGTCTGCACAGGACAATATCAGGAGTATGTTCGCTTCCATGCTGGACCGTATTGCAGCATGTATCGCCGCACGAGGCAGTGTGACGTGCTATTGAAGATGACCGGACTGCGTGCCACAGATTCCTCTGTAATTGTCCTGCAGCTCTGTTTTTGCCTTCATGCGTATCATTCTTCTGTATCATTACGTCCATACAGTTTCAGTTCAATCCGATGCTTCCTTCTTGGTGCGCAAATTTCATTGTCTGTGAGTGTATATCATCCATATTCTTCGTACAGGTGAAGCACGCAAGTAGAAGACGATGGGCTGTTCATTGTTGCCGTGACCACTAAAAAATACCAGAGCCAAAGCTATGATCACATTAGACAACACTTAAAGGTTAATAGAAACACTTATTAACTGCATTGGTGCTCAAAATTAAAGCAAGAACGACAAGAACTTAGTTAACAGACAATAACTGGCATTCCTGGTGGGTCCAATGAATATAGTGACGACAGCATTCGAAGCGAGCTTTTCTCTCTCAAAAGAACACACACAACATTTGGCCTTCTTGCATACAGACCACCGTTATGCTCTCTTCGATATACCGTATGTCGGGATACAGTGTGCCCAGTTGGCGTAATGGCCGTCTGGTCCAATTAGCATGCCATGTTGCTTGGACTGCGCCGAACGGATAACACCGATAAGCGGTCTTGTCGAGCAGAAGTGACCCTCCAACGTCCTCGCCAAAGTCTTGTCGAGCAGATGTGACCATCCAAATTCCTGTCGAGCATACGTGACCCTCCAACGTCTTCGCCAAAGTTTTGTCGAGCAAAAATAACCCTCCAACGTCCTCGACAAAACTTTGTCGAGCAGAAATCACCCTCCACCGTCCTCGCCAAAGTCTTGTCGAGCAGAAATCACCCTCCAACGTCCTCGACAAAGTTTTGTCGAGCAGAAATCACCTTCCACCGTCCTCGCCAAAGTCTTGTCGAGCAGAAATCACCCTCCAACGTCCTCGACAAAGTTTTGTCGAGCAGAAATCACCCTCCACCGTCCTCGCCAAAGTCTTGTCGAGCATAAGTGGCCCTCCAACGCCGTCTCCAAAGTCTTGTTGACACATGTCAACAAGACTTTACAGTGTCCTGAAATTGTCTGCAGACGCTGCAGACAACTGATCTATGAACATTTAATCATCTGGCTATTTCAGCTTGATACTTTCCTGCTTCTAATCTTTCTACAGCTCTCCGCAGCTACGAATCAACCAAAAGAACTTTCTGAGACGTAATGCCGTCTTATTATTGCACCTCACAGTGTTATTATTGCACCCCAAGATTGTTCACGTGGTCAAATCCAATCTCTTATATACGCGGAATCTTCTTGTGCGTGGACTATGCAGACTTAGCTTTCCGTGACTTCCTATAGCGCGGTTGCTCGTTTGTTGGCCATAGCATTTACTGCTTTAAATTATCGGCTTCTTGTGTACCATTTATATGTAACTTCGGGGCAGGGTTCCGAAATTACATATAAATTTTAACTAGGTTTTTTGTGGTTGTTGCTTTAATTTTGAGCACGACACTGTAAAACAAATGTGGTGTGAATTCACGGAAATTCCTGAAAATAACGTGCAAAAAAGATTTCAGATAGGTATCCTCTTTTAAAGAAATTTCGATTTTTAATAGTATCCCTTTCTTTTAACTTCGGTATTTTGACAGAATTTCCGTAGTCTGTAATTCCGTTTATTGCAGAAAATTCGTTTCGGGTTTTTCCTTATTTATACAGAAATTTCGCAATATCTTCGATTTGACTTCTTCAGCCCTTTCATGAATCTGTTCATCTTAGTTGGTTTCCAACCAGCGACTTGATTTACGGCAACCGCGAGAGTTGCTGTTCGGCCAGAAAGACACATAACGTACATACACTATCTACCAACAAGTAATTGGACACCTGTGATAAAAAAGGAAAACGAAGTTTAGTCACCTTCAATAGTTGGTGGAGCCTCCACGAGCGGCGATTACAGCTGCGACTCTCCGGGGCATACTCTCAACCAGGCGTTCTACGACGGCTACCGGCATTTTTTTACACTCGGCTTTTTCTTCCATCGATTTGGTCAGTTCCTTCACCGATTTCGGACGGTGGGGGCACCCCTTAAGTCGACGCTCCAACTCGTCCCAGAGGTGCTCGATAGGGTTAACGTCCGGGCTCTGCGCAGGCCAGTCCATTCGATTAACCCCATTGTCACCATACCCAGCCATGGTGGACCTCGCAACATGACAGGTGGCGTTGTCATCCTGAAAGTAACATGGGTCCACCCCGTAAAGCTGCCACAACGTAGGAAGCGCATGGTCATCCAAAATGGTGCAGTAAGTCTCGGCGTTGAGTCTACCAGGAATTGCGACCAAGGGTCCCGTGCCATACCAGGAGAAACACCCCCATAGCATAATTACACCGCCGCCGAACTTCACTGTTGGCACAATACATTCCGGCAGGAGGCGTTCTTCAGGCAGACGCCAAACCCAGACCCTGCCATCCGAACGGTAGAGGGTGAACCTTGATTCGTCGCTCCAGAGAACCTGTTTGCACTGTTCAACGGTCCACTCTCGACGTTCTTTGCACCACGTTAGCCGAGTAGCGCTATTGGACTTGGTGGTCAAAGGCTTGTGGGCGGCAGCACGTCCATGATAACCAAGCAGATGGGCTTCCTTACGGATGGTATTCATTGAAAGAACACTCCCGTATGCCTGTTGAAACTCCTCGCGGATGTGGTCCATCGATTTGGTGCGGTTCTTCCGAAATTCTCTCGCCAGCACCCGTTGGTCTGTAACTCCCAGTTTTGCGGGTCTGCCGGGTCGGGGCACATTCCGACAGTCACCTTTCATCTTCCACTTGCCAATCTCGTAGGCCACTGTCGATTTTGGGTACTTCAACTCGCTGGATATGTCACGTATGGATTGGCCATTTCTGTGATACCCGACGATTACACTTTTCTCGAAATCAGAGAGCTCCGAACTGCGTGGTTGCATTGTTATTTCCCACACGATATCTAACGAAGACGACCGAGCGCGATGATGAAATGTTTTTTTGTTGTTTTTTTTTTTGTTAATTATGCTGGTGTTATAGTCATTTCATTTTCTGATGGAGCTTATTAATTTTCTGAATAGATTTGTAATAATTTTATTTTTTTATAAGAAGACGTATTTCAAACTACGTATTTTTTTTACAACGTGGTTTTTTGAAGCAAGAGAATGCTCTGGAACTTCAGCTCTTTGTGAAAATTGCAACACCTTGAAGGATTAATATTAGCTTGAAATTACAGGATCTGTACAACGGGTTGGGTCATGCATGATTAAAATTTCAGTGAAAATGTGCATGCAGTTTCGGAGCAGCGCCCTCTGAATAGTCCGGTCTTGGTTGTAAAGGGCTGGCTCAAACGAGATACTACAATCAGTGAAGAGTCGAAAGGGTGTTTCTTGTGTCTCACTATGTCCAGTCGCAGAAAAAGATCGAATTATGAACACTTGACGGAATTGAGCGAGGAAGGGTTGTTGGAATGAGAGAAGCTGGATTGAACTACCGCGAAATTGTCACTCGTACGAGACAAAACTCCACTACAGTAATACGAACGTGGCATCAGTGAACAGATGAAGCTCAGACGCACAGAAATCTGGGAAATGGTCCGCAAAATTGCACGACTGTATGGGATAGCAGACACTTCTTCCGCATGGTAGTGACCTATCGCACAGTGTTGGCGCAGCAGTGGAGCACTGTCACAGGTCAGGTTTTGTCCTCCATCACAGTTCAGCGTCGTGTGCTTAACAGAGCACTGATCTCCAGCAGCCCATTCCTGTGCGTTCCTTTGACCCTCAGGCACAGACGCCTCATGCTGCAATGTGTTCTCGAACGAACCTAGGCGCCTATAAACGAAAATATCGAACGAACCTAGGCGCTATGATAGACCACAGGTCTTGTTTTCCGATGCGTCACGCTTCAACTTGATGCAGTATGATGGTTGCATACGTATCTGCTCACATCGTGGTGAACGGCATCTTGCAGCGTCATATCGACCCAACGCCAAGAAGATGGCGTACTGAACTCAATGGCGTCATGGTTTGGGATGCCATTGAGTTCAGTTCGCGATCTTGCCTGACATGAATTGAGGGAGCACTGAACAGCCAACGATACATCAGGGATGTTTTAGAATTAATGGTGCTACCCTTCCTTCAGGCCCTATATTCCATAAGGACATTGCTGGCCCACATGTGGCCCGGAATGACCAAGACCTTTTCCATGCACGGCAGACACCGCTGTATTCTTCATCGTGCATGTCTGGGACATGGTAACTAACGCCTCCGGCAGTCACCACTAATAAACTCAGGTCTCGCATAGAAGCAGCCTGGCAGGCTATTGTTCCACAGGTCGATATAAGAAACCTGTTCCATTCAATGCTACGCCCCGTGGACTGCAGAGGCTGTTATTGTTGCGCGAGGCGCCTTCACACAGTACTGATTTTTTAAGCAGAAACATCTACAAATCTAATGAGCTATTATCCCCTGTAGAATGAGGAACCTACGATATACACTGAAGAGCAATTGAATTAGAAACAGCTGGCGTTATGCAAATGTGGCGCTGTGGGCGGCCATGTCAACGGAAACGACATTAAGCATGTAGCGATCCGACAACATAAGGAGTGATGCGACGGCAATCAGTGCGAGTCGGACGCAGTATGGGTAAGACGAAGAATCTAAGCGCATTTGGTCGTGGGAAAATTGTCGGGGCACGACGAATGGGTCACTCCATCTCGGAAGTCGTGCAAGCACTGGGATTTTCATGAGCCACTGTGTCACGGGTGCACCGTGAGTACATCGAATCCGGTAAAACCATCCCTGCAAAGGCCAACTGCCGTGGCCAACAGCGTGTGGAGGAGCGGGGTCATCGTCGGCTACCTCGCATTGTAACAGCGGATAGACGGGCCGCAGTGCAAGAAATCACTCGGCAATTTAACGCTGGTGCACAAAAACGTGTAAGCAGCCACACCATCCAGAACCATCTCCTCGCTATGGGGTACAGAAGCCATCGCCCCACGAGGGTACCGCTACTGGCCGCACATCACAGGGTGCAAAGATTAGCATGGGCACGGGAACATCGCCACTGGACCCTAGACAAGTGGAAAAATATTGCCTGGACTGATGAGTCGAGATTCACGTTGGTACATGCGAATGGCAGGATACGAGTACGGCACAAACCACATGAAGCGATGGATCCTTCTTGCCAGCACGGTACTCTTTAATATGGTGGTAGTGGCATTCTCGTCTGGGGACTGTTTACGTGGACTGAAATGGGACCCCTGGTACGTGTGACATCGTCCCTCACAGGTCAACGTTACCGGGATATCCTGGACGACCATTTGCTCCCGCTTGTGCGTCTTCAACATCCCACTGGGTACCTCATCCTGGAACAAGACAATGCACCGTGCCATCGCTCCCAAATTGTATCCGAATGGTTGGATGAATACTCCACCGACGTGACCTCGCTTCCTTGGCCAGCTAGGTCACCTGACCTCAATCCCATCGAGCACATCTGGGATGCCATCGAGAGAGATGTTTGAGGCTCTGAACCCCCTCTATCAAATCTTCGTGAACTGTGGGAGCTTGTTCAGGGGTCGTGGATCCGTATGTCTTCCCAACGCTTCCGGTGTCTTGTCGGGTCCATGCCGAGACGAATCGCAGCCGTCATCAGGACGAAAGGTGGTGCTACACGTTACTAGAGAGGTATCACTAATTCAATTGCTCTTCAGTGTAAATTTCGTTTGAATAAGGCGATTCTTTTTTGGTGTTGCAATTTCCGCGTGCAGTACTGTATTAAACTGACAACAACTTTCAATTATTGATATCTTTAAAAAAGGGGGAAATGTACTGTTTTATAGTACTCTCATTGTCATAAAAATCCCCGCATCAAGAAAAAAACCGTGAGATTAGCGCGATACTCGACAAATAACTACGAAGAAGGCAGACATGTGTTATATGGAAATATTTGAACTTTAATTAAATTGTAACTCCGGTTATTTTTGCTTGCAAACGACAGCTAGAGGAATTTACCGTCTGTTAAAAAGGAGCTTAGCAGATATTCATTTCGGGGAAAGCCTTCTTTCACGGACCGGGACCTCCCACGAATAAAAGGACATACTCTTTCCCCTCGTCGTTGGGCACCACTCTCCCTCAGAGAGAGAGCTCGTCAGGGACAATCCTAGTGAGCAATTAAGAGTCGACTTCTTACATTAAGAGCATCTTTCTGGGAGAGAGATCGTGTAAAGGAATGGGACGGATAGGAGTCCTAAATGGGGAGTCTTGTTGAAGATTTTGAGGAGGAAGGACGGAGGAATTTGCTCAGACAAGGCAGGGGAAACGGGATGAAGTAGAAAGAAATTTCGGCGGGAATTACATAGAGGAAGTCGCCCGAGAATCTATCAACCCGCTGGAAGTATTTGCTATTCAATCAGACCAACTAATATTTCCCCTCCGCCTCCCAATCTGAAGAATAAAGATGTGAGCAGACGAAATCATTTGTCATTACATTCGATTTGTTTAACTACTTATTTATTTGCTTCCCTGCTCCAACGACAGAAACATGCAACCAACACCGATTCTTCTGATAAGTTGGCGTCCTCCACAATACTTAAGATAAGTTGGCGTCTACAACAATACCTAAAATTAAGCAAGCCAACACATGCAAATTATTAAAGTTTCGTGCGTTTCCGCATGCCCGCGTGCCCAAGACCGGCGCTCCAATCGCAATCCTTAGGGCTTATAAGGAGCCGCGCAGTGTACTCCACATTCGTGCCGAAGTGCACGATAAGAGTTAGGTGAGATCCTAGAGCGATAGACATGAGAAGCCGCCGTACATGTGCGTACGGGCGACTGACGGAGTTTGTAGGAGGCCGTATCTTCGGGATGAGGAAAGCAGAGGTGCTAGCGCGCCGAATCGGCCCAGTCGGGCAGTACGGTGCCACCGTGTTGGGAACAATGGACACGGGAAGGAACCCGGACACGCGTTGGCCTGGCTCTGGACGACCGAGACACATCACCAACAGAGAGGACCATGGGATCGCGAGAGCTGCACGCACAGGTGCAACAACATCCTGTTCAATATCAAAAGAATTGTGGCGGCTGCACAAGGTACTCCTATGTCCTCCAGAACCATTTCCAGACGCCTGGCACAGGCGAATCTGCACTCTCGACGGTCCTTACGGTTTCTGCCATTAACACCGGACCATCGTCGGCGACGATTGCAGTGGTGTCAGAAACGAGCAACGTGGAATCATACGGACTGGCGACGTATAGTGTTCAGCGACGAATCCCGCTTCTGTATGGGGACGTACGACCACCGTCTCAGAGTGTGTAGGACAGCAGGTGAGCTCCACAATCCCAACCTAACTGTACAGCGGCACACGTCCTGAACGTCCGGCGTGATGGTCTGGGGAACCATCGCGTATGACAGCCGGACTTCCCGCGCAGTGATCCGAGGGACGTCGACAGTCCAGCGCTACGTACAATAGATCCTGCCGCCCCCTGTGCTGCTTTTCCTGGTGGGACGGCCAGGAGCCATTTTCCAATTCGATAACCCCCGTCCGCACACGGCTCGGGTTTCCCAGGACTGTCTACGTCATGTTTCGATGCTTCCATGGCCTACCAATTCGCCTGATCTCTCGCACATCGAGCACGTGTGGGACCAGGTGAGACGCCAGCTTTCTCCATGTCCCAGTGTTCGTGATTTAGAGCGTCAGTTGCAAGAAGTGTGGGCCAATTTGTCCCAGGATAACATACGGTACCTTTTTGACTCCATACCGGTCCGTATTACCGCATGTATTCGAGCACGAGGCTGTGCATGCTGACCGGAATGTGTACCGTTTGTCCGCGGGAAATCGTCCTGCTGATGTGATATTGTAATAGCTTTTGTCCTTGGGATGTACCATCTCACTACTAAAATCCCATTTCAATCCCACGCCTCCTTCTTGGTGTGCGGATTTTTATGACAATGGCAGTATTACACTGGCGGAAAGTGAAAAAAGAACACCAAGAAGGAATTGGCAGACGATCATGAAATTTACATATGTTAATGGGGTCGAGTTTACGTGGGTGTGAAGGTAATTTCGGGACCAACCCGTGAGCGCTTACGCCACAGCACGGCATAATATGCAATTTATCGTCGGTGGTATTTAAGGAGTACGGCAAAGTGAATGTAACCAGTCGTCGGCGTACGGACACGTGCGAAGACCCTGAAGAAGCTGCAATGCCTGGACATCGAAGACGTGTAATATTTCCGCAGTTATCGGACTTCGAGCGAGGTCGTCTAGTTGGACTCCGCGAGGCCGGGTGGTCGTATCGTCGTATTGCGGAGCGGATTGGACGGGAAGTATCGGTGGTGGTACGATAGTGGCGTAGATAGTCCGAGGAACATTCCCACACGAGAAGACGTGGAACCGGGAGTCAAAGACTGACTGATGAGCGGACCGATCGACGCATAAGAAGAGTGGCATTGTCAAGCAGAACATCCACTGTGACGCAAATCCGAGCTGCCGTTGCACCTGAGGTGACTGTGGGAACAATCCGCAACCGTCTACTGGATGCAGGACTACGTGCACGTGTGCCTCTGGCATGTGTACCTCTGACTCCAACCCACCGTCAGGAACGGCTGCAGTGGTGTCGCCAACGTCTGCACTGGAGAACGCAATGGCGATCTGTCGTGTTCAGCGATGAAAGCAGATTCTGCTTGGGAGCCTCCGATGGCCGTATGCGTGTTCGCAGACGCACAGGGGAGCGTCTCCACCCTTCTTGCATACGCCAGCGGCACACAGGGCCTACACCTGGTCTCCTGGTGTGGGGAGCGATCAGCTATCACTCACGTACACAACTAGTGTTTGTACCGGATACGTTAAACAGCACCTCATACATCAACAACATCATTCAGCCCATTGTTGTGCCATTTGTAAGGTCGGTCCATCGTGGTTTTTTCCAGCAAGATAACGCACGCCCACACACGACACGTGCAACGCAACATGCACTTCAGGGTGTGAGACAACTTCCATGGCTGGCCCGTTCACCGGATTTGTCCCCCATTGAACACGTGTGGGATTTTATGGGACAATGGCTTATCCGGTCTCCACGGCCAGCCACGACCATCCCCGATTTACGCGTCCAGGTTGAGGATGCTTGGAACTCAATACCCCAAACTTACATCCAACATCTGTACGACAGACTGACTCCATGCCAGAATTGCACAGTGTGACGCAGTTCATGGCGGTTCAACCTCGTACTAACCATGTTACATGGAAATGTTATTTTTCAGTTTACCAGCAAATACAGCTGTATTTTGCCATAATGTTTTGATCACGTTATCCTCTGTATTCCGTTATTATGCTGTATAAATTTCGTTGGTATCAGACGTCTCCTTCTTGGTGTTCTTTTTTCACTTTCCGCCAGTGTATTTCACAAAGCTGTTAAACATAAAATTTACTCTTGATAGCTATGATAGCTTTTGTTTCAAGGAGTCAACAGTCTGATACATACAGAGCGTACAGTCAGATGTACAATAATTTAGGTCCCCGGTGTCTTACAGTAACATAATATACAATAATTGGTACTCCAAATGGGGGAGAGATGAAGGATTTGTAGGTGCCAAAATAAGGAAAATATCATGCGATATGCTATCCACAATATCCGATCTCGGTGTAGAACTTTAAAATTAGATCCTTTGACAGACTATTGAAATTTAAGAATTAATCAAATCTCAAGCATTCCCACGAATAGCTCCTATTACCGGAAAATGTTCGTCATATGGATACGGAAGAAGTTAGAACACAATTATTCCGTTAATATACGTACGAAAGGAATAGTGGAAAGTTTTCTGAAAATTAAGAATTTTAATACCTCTTAAAAATAGCAAATTACCATCAATAAACAAAAGCAACTGCTGACAGATTTCTGAAAAATTAGAATTTTCCTGGAGTACCAAAAATCCGTGAAATTCAGGTATATTTCCCTTATTTCACGGAAAAGGTGGTATCAGGAATATGCTTCGTAAATTTACGAAAGGAATCACGGAAGACGGCTCGTTAATTTCAGAATTTTGTTTCCTGTCTAGTATACACTGAAGTGCCAAAAGTCATGGGATACGTACCTACTATCGTGTAGGACCTGCTCTAGCCCGGCTAAGAGCAGCCGGGCTAGAGGATGTGCTACACGATACTAGGGAATATACGATATATCTCTCCAGAAGTCTTCCGGCCACTTGTGATCTCGACGTGGCATCGATTCCACAAGTGGCCGAAAGACTTCTGGAGCGATATTGAGCCATGCTGTTTGAACAGCCGCCCACGGTTTCAAGATATTTGTAGGTGCAGGATCTTGGGTGTGAATGGACCTTTCGCCACATCCCATAAGTGCTCTATTGGGTTCATGTCGGGCGAACGTGGTGGCCACACCTTCCGTCGGAACTATCCACAATAATGCACTTCGAACCAATTTTGGACAACTTGGGCCCGATGACATGGTGCATTGTCCGCCTGGAAAATCCCATTGTTGTTGGGATGCATGAAGTCCATGAAGGACAGCAAGAAGACACCCAGAAAGAGCAACAAAGCAATTTTACCAGTTAATGAGGTGTTTACGAGGACCAGAGCACCCAAAACGTACCACGGAAAGACACCCCACACATGTATGGAACCAAGTTTGCACAGTGCCTTGTTGACAGCTTGGGTTTATGGCCTCATGATGTCTGCGCCACATCTGAACCGTATCATGAGCTCGTAACAATCCGTAGCATGACTCATCGGACCACGACATCACATGTTGCCAGTCTTCCAGGGTCCAATTACCATGTTCACGAGCCTAGGTGAGGTGCTATGTCCAATGTCGTGGTGTTAACAAAGGCACTTTAGTGGGTCTTCTAATCCCTCATCTCATGGGTGCTAAATTATGCTGCATTGACCTGATGGATGTTTCTGGTACTTCCGGCATTGAATGTGGATGTTATTTGAGCCAGTTTCGCTTGTCTGTCAGCAGCCGCGGAGTCGTCGTTGGTCGCGGTCATTCAGCACCAATGGTCGGCCACTGCGCTATCCACGGTGGGTGGTAATGCCTTCCATGAGGCATTCGGGGTACACACGTGACACCGGGGATCGGGAAATGTTGAATGTTCGCACCAGTTAATAATTTGCATACTGCTATCCCATGACTTTTTACACTTCAATGCATATTTATACCGGCCTAACTACTGGAACAGAGGAAGGACAAATATTCATACAGCTCACAGTAGTAGATGAACACTTATCGTCGCATTCTTTTAAAACTTCTGGGTACGTAACGTGTAAAAAGTACAATAAATGATCCACTTTTCCAGCTTATCAGTGCTTTCTTCTTTATTTTCTTTATGGTAAGCCTACAGGAAACTCAAATCCACGTATCCCCGAGGCGTTTGTTAAGGTAGCATAAGCACAGGACATTCCGTCCCGTTATCATAATAAGTAAAGTAAACAGGCCATTTTTTATAAATTTCGGAATTGAATTAAAAGTTTTCCTTTGAAGTATACACTGAGTGGCCACTTTATTATGACCACCTGACAGTTTTAAGCAAATGAGCTATGGCTGCACGCTGTTGCCGCCAAAGGGCAAGACTAGTATAAAAAGGGGAAAGCTTAGTGTTTGCGACAGTAGTAGAGTGATTTTGGGGTGACGAGATGGGTAAAAAATGCGATTTGAAGGATTTTCAACGTGGGATGATTGTAGGAGCTCGGAGCTATGGAGCGAGTATCACCGAAACCGCCGCATTCGTGAAATGTTCCAGAGCAGCTGTTGTTAAAGTGTTTAAAGACTGGACTCTCAGCCAAAACACTGGATCTCTACGTGCAACGTGTGGTTGTCATCGACTAGTGACTGCTCGGGCGGAACGGAGAGTGTCCAGACTGGTAACAGACAACAGAAGGGCAACAGTGCAGCAAATTACAGACCATCTTAATCAAGGATCCCCTCAAATGATCTCTGCACGCACTGTTCGCCGTACACTGCATCGGATGGGATATGGCAGCCGAAGGCCTGTTCGAACACCTTTGCTGTCTGCAGTTAACAATATAAAACGTCTCCGGTTCGCACAGGAGCACAAGGATTGGACAGTCGATAGTTGGAAACAAATTATGTGGCCCGATAAATCACGTTTTTAGTTGCACCATGCCGATGGCCGAGTGAGAATTTAGCGGAAACAGCACGAAAGCATGGACCCCAAATGCATTGCTACAACTCTTCAAGCTGGTGGAGGCAACGTTATGGTTTGGGGAATGTTTTCTTGGCATGCTTTGGGCCCTTTAATTCGTCTTGATCAACGTCTGACTGACACATCATATCTAAACATCGTTGCGGACCAAGTGCATTCTGTCATGTGGATGGTTTATCCCAATCGCAATGGCTACTTTTAACAAGATAATGCGTCCTGCCATAGTGCTCGCATTGTACAGGATTGGTTTCAGGGACATGCCGGTGAGTTTACTTTGCTTAGGTGGCCCCCACGATCTCCAGATCTCAACCCCATTGAGAATTTGTGGATGAAGTTGAACGGGCCATCAGCCAGCTGGATACACATCCCTGAAATCTTCCACTCCTGGAAAGTGCTATTCATCAAGCATGGTCTCAGATTCCACAAACCACCTATCAACATATCGTGGGGTCCATGCCACGAAGAATCGACGCAGTATTAAAAGCAAAAGGTGGCCCAACGAAGTACTGAGGGGGTGGTCATAATAAAGTGGTCACTCAGTGTATATTCATATTACGTTCTCAATGATGTGAGCTTCTCTGTGTTTTGGAAATGTCACCTGATCTAATCATATTTTTATGAAGTGGAATTTAGAGAACTACCTGAAAATACTCACCTCAGAAAATATTCAGCTTTTTCCTGAACACTGAGATTTTCTAAGAAGACTTGGGAGTCTTCACGGTAAGGACTGCTTCCAAATCTTTCAATTCTGTTTCGCTGAAATTGAATTGAAAGTCCCAGATCATAAAAGTAAAAAGTTGCACAATTTCCATTATAGGATTACCGTTCCCAGGGTCGTGCACCGTTTCATTTTAACATGTCAGTATATAAAGCTTTTTCTCAAGGCCCCGCTGCTCTGAAAAAAACGCCGCACTTTCGCATTTAAAAACATTTTTGTGTCAGACAAACTCTTAAAGTATTCAAAAGGCAGAACGGTGCTGCATGGAATACGAACTCCCAGAGAAATTGTTGCTGAAAGTTTTTGAACGAGAGAGAGAGAGAGAGAGAGAGAGAGAGAGAGCCTTATAAAAACGTATTTGTGGTAAAATTAGGACTTTCGAAGTTTCAACATCATTCATAGGTACACTGTAATTCTTTGTGAAACAACACATCCTTGAACAAAATTTTGTTCCTTAAAAATTATATGTTGAATTAATGTATCTATGAAAAAAAAATGCCCGTAAGCACACTCATGTTCATATGAAAAAACTGAATACCAGAAAGGAGTCGAGCTACGATTATGATTTTTACAGGTAAAGCACACCGGACAAAATATTAGTCACACCTGGTAGATTGTGACGTATATTCTAAATTAACTTCCCTGTTTAGTTTCTTTCCCTATGTAAATCTTGAGTTTGTTCTCAGTTATACTTCACACTTAACGTGATATCTTCTCTCTCAAACGAATGCTGTTGGCAACATAATTGAGGTTGAATGAACGTGACGTATGCCTGTTATTAGATAAGAACCAGAGGTTAAAACTACGAGTAAACTGTTGCTTGTGGAGCGATTAATGTAGAGCGTTTTGGAACGTAGCGTTGTTGGTGTGTGGTGTGTTTAATGTGGAGTGCTGACACCGATTTGTTATGTGAAGTGCTACATCTGTGCTGGAGAAATAAAGCATCTTTTCCGTAAGTTTGACTTCTGTTTTTAAATGTTTTGTCTGGCCGTTAAGGTTTAATTTAGGAACTTTTTCATCGTATGGTGATGTTTTAAAATAACGTAGCAGTGCAAAGATACTTTTACGTTATAAGATCTTAACTAATAACGGGTGACAGTGCCTCTTGCCTTGATAACAGCATGATTCTGGTGTGGTAGAGACTCTACGAGGTTGTGGTTATATTGAACATCGATTTGCATCCACTCGTGCGTCAGTTGGTCCCGAAGTTCCGCCAGAGTAAATGGGTGTCTATTCCGGCGTTTCACCTTCTGTTCCAAGTGATCCCGCAATTTTCAATAGGATATAAATCTGGGGATTTGGCGAGGCCAGTTGAGGTGAAACAGTCTTGCTGATTGTTCGTCGTGCCACTCAGAATCAGTTTTAGCCCTGTGCACACTGTAATTGTCGTCTTGGAAGACATTAGTGGTAATGTGATGCTGCTCCTGGAGATGTAGGGCAAAGGGCAACACTTTGTCATTCACAATGCAGAGGTACGCATGCTGGTTCAAGTGCATCGTCACTGCAACGAGAGGGCCCATTTCGTGGCACGAAAGACATCCCCAAAACATCACAGAATCACCTCCGGCTCGAACAACACCTTCCACACAATCAGGATTAAACGCTTCATTGGGCATGCGATGCACTAGTCGCCTCCCATCATTAGAGTACAAACAAAAACGAGACTTATCAGACCAAATTATTCGTTACCAATTCTCCACAGGTAAGTTTCAGTGCTTCTGAGCCCATTGATACCATGCGACTTTGTGCTTGCAATTAGGGTACCACGGAGCAGAGTACCACGGATAGACCTCTTCCGTGGTACTCTGCTCCAGATGTCCATCGCATGCAGTTCTGGTTGCAACGCCCTTTCGGAAACTGGTTAGAGTTGACTTTCATTGACTGTTTAGAGCAGTTGTTGCCTGGTTTGAAACCGATTTGCAGTTACTAGGCGTGAAACATGGCGGCGGTCCACGTTGGTGAGAATCGTTTTCTGGCCACAGTTACGTCGCCGATTTTCAGTTTACATCGACGTACACCACTGTTTGTAGACTCACTAGACAGTACGCTCGAACACACCAACAAATTGGGCGACTTCCTTCATTTTGGGTCCGTGGGCACGGCCAAACATGATGGCTCCTTTTTGCCATTCAGTCACATCTGTCTTAAGACCCATATTGTAGACTAAATTTAACACACACGCTGCTCTTTACCACTGCACGAGACAGAAATGATGATGTAACAACGTCAGTGCTATTTATCTCCCAACAAGGCTATAACGGTGCCCTCTGTGAAACCGGTAACCTTCAACTGTCATTTCTGTTAAGGGTGACTAATTTTTTCTCAGGTGTGCTTATGTCTATTAGGCAATACAGAACAAATGATTAACATATCGGTATCATACGCACCAGATACGTTGATGTAGCTAATATAATCGGTGTGGCCACCTCTGACTTGTATCACCTGCTATATGCGCTGAGGCATCGAATCAAATAATGTGCAAATGGTGTCCTGCGCAATAGCCATCCAGGCTGTATTGACCCGCGTCCAAAATTTTTATTTTATTTACTTACTTATTTATTAGAACTATTTTGCTGTACAATATCACAATACAACAAAAAAAGATTGAACAATATAACACATAACCTAAGATTAATTATAAAAGAAGATCAAGAGTTGCTGGTGGACGATCGTACGCTCTGAGGTATGGAATCAAACAATGTGTGAATGGTGTCTTGTGGAATAGACATCCAGGCTGTATTGACCCGCGTCCAAAGTTCATCAAGAGTTGCTGGTGGACGATCGTACGCTCTGAGGTATTGAATGAAACAACGTGTGGATGATGTCCTGTGAAATAGGCATCCAGGCTGTATTGATCCGTATCCAAAGTTCATCAAGAGTTGCTGGTGGACGATCGTACGCTCTGAGGTATTGAATCAAGCAATGTGTGGATGATGTCCTGTGAAATAGGCATCCAGTTTGTATTGATCCGTGTCCAAAGTTCATCAAGAGTTGCTGGTGGACGATCGTACGCTCTGAGGTATTGAATCAAGCAATGTGTGGATGATGTCTTGTGAAATAGGCATCCAGTCTGTATTGATCCGTGTCCAAAGTTCATCAAGAGTTGCTGGTGGACGATCGTACGCTCTGAGGTATTGAATCAAGCAATGTGTGGCTGATGTCCTGTGAAGTAGGCATCCAGGCTGTATTGATCCGTGTCCAAAGTTCATCAAGAGTTGCTGATGGACGATCGTACGCTCTGAGGTATTGAATCAAATAATGTGTGAATGGTGTCTTGTGCAATAGCCATCCAGTCAGTATTGACCGTGTCTAAAGTTCATCAAAAGTGATACTGCTGTACCTGTCGTTTGAGCATGACCCAGACCTTTTCTGTGTGTGATAAATCGGGCGATCTAGCAGGCCTCAGCAGAAGTGGAACGTTGTTATCCCTGAAAAAGGCGCGTGTTGTTGCTGCAACATGCAGTGTGCCATTTTCCTGCTGAAATGTGGCCACGGAGACGTCCTGCATGAACGAAAAGAAAACTGGCCGTGTAATATCATTGACAAAACGGACACTCGTTACGGTGGTACGGACTCTAACGAGAGGTGATCTGTTTTCGTATCTGATAGCACCCCAGGCCAGGTAACATGGACGCACGGTTTCTCGTGGTGAGCGATATTTATCCAGAAAATATTTTACCATTCGCGTTTCCAGGAGCGAAAATATTGTTCAAAATACAACGGAAACAGAAATACAAACTTACGGGAGCAAATGTTAGTAAAGAAAAAGCAGAAATTATGCGAGAAACATTCCTCACTCCTCGCCAGGATCGGATCCGGGATTTTCCTGAGGGGGCCGCAAGTATCGGGAGTTACCACACACCTTTCTGATATTTTCCAGCAAAATGAAAAACTAACCTTAGTACATTCATTGTTATAAAAATCCACGCATCAAAGTAAAACTGCGATTAACGCAAAATTCGGCGAATAGCTACGAGGAGGATAGCTGCATGAAAATTATTAAAGATTCCTGCGATTCCGCATGCCCGCGCGCCCACGACCGGCGCTGCAATCGCAATCCTTAGGGCTTATAAGGAGCCGCGCAGGGGACTTCACATTCGTGCCGAAGTGCATAGTAAAAGTCAGGTGAGATCCCTGAGCGATAGACATGCCGAGGAGCCGCCGTAGATGTACGTACGGGCAACTGATGGAGTCTGAACGACGTCGTGTCGTCGGGATGAGAGAAGAAGGGTGACCGGCATTCCGAATCGGCCGCTATTTGTGCCGGTAGGACAGTATAGTGCGGTCGTGTTGGGAGCAATGGACACGGGAAGGCACCCGGACACGGCGGACTGGCCCTGGACAACCCAGACACACCACCAGCAGAGAGAACCGTGGGATCGTGAGAGCGGCACGCAAAGATGCAACGACGTCCTTGTCCAATATCCAGAGACATGTAGCAGCTGTAAAAGGGACTCCTGTGTCCGCCAGAATCATTTCCAGACGCCTGGTGCAAGCGAATCTGCATTTTCGACGGCCCTTACGTTTTCTGCCATTAACACCTGACCATCGTCGGCGTCGATTGCAGTGGTGTCAGCAGCGAGCAACGTGGAATGCTGCGTACTGGCGACGTATAGTGTTCAGCGAAAAATCTCGCTTCTGTATGGGAACGGACGACCACCGTGTCAGAGAGTGGAGGACCGCAGGTGAGCGCTACAAATCCAACCTCACTGTACAGCGGCACACGTCCCGAACTGCCGGCGTGATGGTCTGGCGAGCTATCGCGTATGACAGCTGGACTTCTCTCGCAGTGATCCGAGAGACGTTGACAGCCCAGCGCTAAGTACAAGAGATGCTGCGGCCCAATGTGCTGCCTTTCCTGGCCGGGCGGCCCGGAACCATTTTCTAAAAAGATAACGCTTGTCGTACACGGCTCGGGTTTTCCACCGTGATGCTTCGGCGCTTCTGTGTCCTGCCAGATCGCCTGATCTCTCGCCCATCGAGCACGTGTGAGACCAGATGGGATGCCAGCTTTCTCCATGTCCCAGTGTTCGCGATTTAGAGCATAACTTGCAAGAAGTGTGGGCCAATCTGTCCCAGGATAACTTACGGCGTCTTTTTGACTCCATACTGGACCGTATCACCTCCTGTATCCAAGCACGAGGCGTTCCGACGGGGTACTAATGCTGACCGGAATGTGTACACTATGTCCGCGGGAAATCGTCCTGCTGTTGTGATATTGTAGTCACTTCTGTCCTTGGTATGTACCATCTTACTTTTAAAATCTCCTTTCAATCAGACGCCTCCTTCTTGGTGCACGGATTTTTATGGCAATGAGTGTATGTCTATAAATTCTTCCAATTAATTAACGAAAGTAATATACTTCTAAGTAATGATTTCCTTCACGAAAATATATTCAATTTGTTATTAAAAATTAACAAATCGAAGCTATCCCTTGGTCCCTGAGAGGAAAATTCCTTCCGCGCATACTCTCTAGATCCATCTCTGCTCCACGCCCTATCCGAAACAAATTTAATTTTTTCTACTGCGCGCCGATATATTATGGAAACGCAATTTATATTTACGCCTCCTAGTGGGAAAACTGTGTACAGAATGGCTACTTTGGTTTTAATACTTGTCAGCTGAGATAATATCAGTGTAGTATAATACTTCTAATTTTTTTGTCGTCAGAACCAACATTCACAGCTACAATGTATCTTCAATATGTATTGAACGCAGCTGTGCTCGAATAACTGATGAAACACACTAATCGTATTTGCAGTATTTCAAAAAAAAATCGAAAAGAAAAGCAGAACAAAGAGACAAGAATGTGTCAACTCCGTGCCTCTCAATGCGCGGTACGTAGAAACAATAAGCCCAAGCAAAAAGGAAAACCGTTTCTTTAACATATATGGTAAGAATTGCTACAATGTTTCTTTCTCCAATCATCGCAAAGATAGTACTGATGTTCGACGTGGGACATCAATGTGCTTTTCAGTCTCAAAACTCCAAAGATATCATCAGCCGGTTTTTGACTTATTCTTATGCGTTCCTCGCGGCACGGTATGAAACCAGGAATGCGACTTTCAAGACAGCTTCTCTAAAATGGCCATATAACAAATCAAATTCTGGAAACTCACTTCCTTTCACAAGAGACAACTTTCTTGTAGCAACTTCCAAACCCTCCGGGATGTGACCTGGATGATTTTCGGTTTTTAGGAATTCTTTCCTCAGCGTTTCTTTGTGAGAGATGTGAGGAAACCAAATCCACCAATCTGTAGCGCAGAAAAGGATATAAAATAATGCAATGTACTCAAGATTTCCCATTTACATGTATCACTATAGCCTGACTCCGCAAAAGACGACTGCGTTTTTTCTAAGTATGGATATTTTGCAATGATACATTTCGGCAAACTATTTTTAATGTATTTCTTTATGTCAACTTCTTTGCTCGGATATACACTGAAAAGCAATTGAATTAGAGACAGCTGGCGTTATGCAAATGTGGCGCTGTGGGCGGTCCTGTAAACGGAAACGACATGACGTATGCAGCGATCCGACAATATAAGGAGTGATGCGACGGGAATCAGTAAGAGTCGGACGCAGTATGGGAAAGACAAAGGATTTAAGGGCATTTGATCGTGGCCAAACTGTCGGGACCCGACGAATGGGTCACTCCATCACGGAAGTCGTGCAGGCACTGGGATTTTCAAGAGCGACTATATCACGGGTGCACCGTGAGTACATCGAATCCGGTAAAACCATCCCTGCAAGGGCAAACTGCCATAGACAACAGCGTGTGGATGAGCGGGGTCACCGTCGGCTAGCTCACATTGTAACAGCGGATAGGCGGGCCACAGTGCAAGAAATCACTCGGCAATTTAACGCTGGCGCACAAAAATGTGTAAGCAGCCACACCATCCAGAAAAATCTCCTCGCTATGGGGTACAGAAGCCATCGTCCCACTAGGGTACCGCTGCTGACCGCACATCACAGGGTGCAAAGATTAGCGTGGGTGCGGGAACATCGCCACTGGACCCTAGACATGTGGGAAAATGTTGCCAGGACTGATGAGTCGAGATTCACGTTGGTACATGCGGATGGCAGGATACGAATACGGCGCAAACCACAGTAAGAGTCGGACGCAGTATGGGAAAGACAAAGGATTTAAGGGCATTTGATCGTGGCCAAACTGTCGGGACCCGACGAATGGGTCACTCCATCACGGAAGTCGTGCAGGCACTGGGATTTTCAAGAGCGACTATATCACGGGTGCACCGTGAGTACATCGAATCCGGTAAAACCATCCCTGCAAGGGCAAACTGCCATAGACAACAGCGTGTGGATGAGCGGGGTCACCGTCGGCTAGCTCACATTGTAACAGCGGATAGGCGGGCCACAGTGCAAGAAATCACTCGGCAATTTAACGCTGGTGCACAAAAATGTGTAAGCAGCCACACCATCCAGAACCATCTCCTCGCTATGGGGTACAGAAGCCATCGTCCCACTAGGGTACCGCTGCTGACCGCACATCACAGGGTGCAAAGATTAGCGTGGGTGCGGGAACATCGCCACTGGACCCTAGACATGTGGGAAAATGTTGCCAGGACTGATGAGTCGAGATTCACGTTGGTACATGCGGATGGCAGGATACGAATACGGCGCAAACCACATGAAGCGATGGATCCTTCTTGCCAGCAGGGTACTCTTCAAGCTGGTAGGGGTGGCATTCTCGTCTGGTGACTGTTTACGTGAACTGAAATGGGACCCCTGGTACGTGTGATATCGTCCCTCACAGATCAACGTTAGCGGGATATCCTGGACGACCATTTGCTCCCGTTTGTGCGTCTTCAACATCCCACTGGGTACCTCATCCTGCAACAAGACAGTGCAGCTCCCGAATTGTATCCGAATGGTTGGATGAATACTCCACCGACATGACCTCGCTTCCTTGGCCAGCTAGGTCGCCTGACCTCAATCCCATCCAGCACATCTGGGATGCCATCGAGGAGATGTTCGAGGCTCTGACCCCCTTCCATCAAATCATCGTGAACTGTAGGATCTTGTTCAGGGGTCGTGGATCCGTATGGATACCCAACGCTTCCGGTGTCTTGTCGAGTCCATGCCGAGACGAATCGCCGCCGTCATCAGGCCGGAAGGTGGTGCTACACGTTGCTAGACAGGTATCTCTAATTCAATTGCTCTTCGGTGTACACTGAATGATCACTTAATTACGACCACTTACCTAATACTTTGTAGGTCCTTTTCTCGCCCTCAGTACAGCAGCGATTCAACGATTCAATAAGATACCGGAAGCAGTTGGAAGGTATGGCCGACCAAGCTGTGTGTAATGCAGCACTTCAACGCAGGTATGGAGGTGATTTGTGCATCCAGACGCCTGATACGCAGTTACATAGTGTTCCACAAGTGCTCTGTAGGTTGGATATCGTGAGAGTTTGGAGGCCAGTCGATATGCTGGAAGTCTAAACAGTGTTCCTCAAACCGTTCCTGCACAACGTTGGACCTGTGGCTCTGGGCATGGTCATCTTGGAAGACACCTTCGCCCTTCGCGAATAAGTGCAACATTTCTGGGTGTACAGAGTCAGCAAGCAATTCACTATAGTGGGCACCAGTCATACGTTGTTCCACCTGCATCAGGGGGTCCAACTTCCTGCCAGGTAAACATGTCTCACACCATGCAACCGCCTCCACGGGCTTGCACGGTGGAGACCACGCAGGACGACCATCAACTGAGTAGAGTGAACTGCAGGATGACCATCAACGGAGTAGAGTAAAAAAAATGACACGTCAGACCAGCACATTTCTTTCCAGTCGTCCGACGTGCAACTTGCATGATCTTTACATTAGGCGAAACTTTTGTCTCGATGAACCGTGATTGGGAGAGTATGTCGTCCGTAGTCGTCTTCTGTTATAGCACATACGTACGATCGTGCAACGCATGGTCATGACAGATACTGTTCCTAGCTGACCTCTGTTGCGTTGAATAGTCAACTGTTGAACAGTGCTGCGTCGGTTGGCCCTTACCAGTCGTCGGACCCGGCGCTCGCTTCTCATATCAACCTTTCGCTGTCCAGGGAAGTTTTGCCTCGGGATCGTTGCTTTAACATTTTCACGCCAGCCATGACACACCTTAACTACGGCGGCTCGCGAACAACCAACCAAATAGTGACATCAGTCTCCCAGCTCCCGCAATCTGTCAGCTCTCAAAGTCCGATAAATCCTTCAGTTCAGTCATCACGCTAAGAATTTAACCATCTACGGCTCCAATAACATCTTATACACCGATCAGCCATTACATAATGATCACCCCTAGCCTAGAAAAATGAGCGCGCCTGGAGGGTGGCGTAGGGGAAGTTCACAGTGCAGTATACATACAACACGAGGACCGGGTTCCGGTTAATCGATTGTTCGAAGTCAGAATGGGAAAAGCTACCGATTTATCGGAGTTTTATTATGCGTAAAATGTGATGGCACGGCGCCTCGGAACTGCGATCTCGGAAACGGCGCGACTTGGGTGTTGTTCACGCGCTGCTATAGTGAGTACGTATCAAAAGTTGTGCACAGATGGCCAAACGACGAACCGTCGTCCAGCCGTGTCTCGTCCGCAGCTCAACGCCAGAAAGGAGAGGGGGACTGTCGCGCATTGTTCACAGCGACCGCAGGGCTACAAATCACTCGCAACTACAACAGTGGTAATCAGCGCAATGTGTTATAGCACACAGTTCATTGCAGCCTTCTGCGGACCCGTCCATGTCCTCATGCTCACTGCACGTCCTCGCCAACAGCGCATGAAATGAGCCCAAGATTATCGAGATTGTACCGTGGATGATAGAAGGGGGCCTGGCCTGACGAATCTAGATTCCTGGTGCATCACGTAGACGCCCGAGCACGGATACCAACGGAGGCAATGGCACCTAAATGTACTGTTGGGCGGAAACAGGCCTGCGGCGGCGGTGTTATGGTGTGGGCGATGTTTTCTTCTGACACTTCAGTCCCCATTATCCCAATAGCACAATCCCCGACAGCTGTCAGGTATCTGGACATCGTTGCGGACCAAGTTCACCCATTCATGACATCTGTGTTCCCTGCTGCTGATGGCTATTACCAACAGAATAACGCGTCATGCCACACTGCCAGAATCGTCAAGGTACGGTTCGAGGAACATGCTGATGACTTTATTTTAATGCCCTGGCTTCCAAATCAAATTCACCTGACATGAACCCAATCGAACATTGTGGTTCGACTTGATAAAGCGGGTTCGCGCTAAATCACCACCACCCCGAAATGTACGGGAACTGGAGAGCCTGCAGTTTCATTTCATTTCATTTATTTCGTTATGGGGTTACATTTTACTATATTACATTTCAAAATTAATTTTATAACATATAGTATTAAGAAAAACAACATATATAATGTAAATACTTATGTGAAGGGTAACCACAGAACAGGAAATTGAGTAAAAGGCTATATATGTATAGCCTGAGTGAATCCCAATTCCCCTAAACTACGTAGTCAAGTCAAACGTCCTGCACATATAAAATTTACTCATATGTGGTCTGATTAATAAATGTTACCATAGAATTTTATATTTTAATTTGTTAGCAAAAATTTTTTAGTTGCTTTCGAAAATAATTACAATTATTAATATGTGTTAATTGACAAGGCAGGTTATTCCATAACATCAATCCCTGGTAATTAATAAATATTTTTTGGGTTAAAGTGTTTGGCATTGGTAACAAAAATGCATTTCTACCTCGTGTTTGATAGTCGTTACCTACAGTGTTCAGTTGAATTAAATGTTGATACCTATTCTCTTTTATCCTTTTATACATGAGTCCTAATAATCTAAATTGCCATAAATTCTCAATATCTAAAAATCCATATGAATTTATCCGTACCCCCATTTTCAAGTTAATTCCTCTAAAGTTATTTAAAATTCTGACCATCCTATTTTGTAATGATTTTAATCTATATAAATTATTCTTAGTAGTTTTCCCCCATACTAATAAACAATAAGTCAAACATGGATAAAACAGACTGTAGTACAACATTTTTGATGTTTTGATTGTTAAATTATTTGAAATTCTCGTATTAAATCCAATACCCCTGAAATTTTGTTTACAATATTTTTAATATTTATATTCCAATTTAAATTATCCTCGATTATTATTCCCAAATATTTAATATTATTTACTATTTCAAGGGTACACTTCTCCACGCAAATAGATGGTGGCTCAACAATCTGTCTATCTCCCTGTTTAAAAATCATAATTTTAGTTTTTTCAATATTTAAACACAGAAAATTTGTGTCCAGCCATTCCATCAATTTTTCAATAAATTTATTACATTTTATTTTTGCCTCATTTATATCTGCACCCGTAATCAGAACCGTGGCATCATCCGCAAATAAAATAAAATTATCATTAGGTTCAATGTTAAAAATGTCATTTATATAAATTAAAAAAAGTAATGGTCCCAGGATTGAACCCTGCGGCACTTCCATTTCATTAAGCAACCCGTGCGATTTCATTTTATTAATCTGCACATACTGTTTCCTGTTATGTAAGTAGTCCTCTAATAAATTGTAATATTGATTTCTTATTCCATTATCATAGAGCTTATCCAAAAGTATTCCATGATCTACCGTATCAAATGATTTTGTAAGGTCCAGGAATACCGCAATGGTTACTAATCCCCTTTTTCTATTATTAATTATAATATTTTGGAGTGTTAAAAGGGCGATTTCTGTTGATTTTTCCTTTTGAAACCCATACTGATTTTTATTGATAACATGATATTTCTCAAAAAAGTTTCCTAATCTTGTATATAATAGTTTTTCCAAAACCTTAGCAAATAACCGATAAGTTAGAAATTGGTCTGTAATTATTTATATTATCTCTGGACCCAGTCTTATGTTTTGGAGTTATTTTTGTTATTTTTAATTTATCAGGTATTTTGCCAAATTCAATAATCACATTAAATATGTGACTGAGAGGTTTATAAATTATTTTAGAAACCCTTTTAATGGCCCTTGGATGTATGTCATCTGGTCCGACAGACGTTGATTTAATATTTCTCATGCATGCCTCAACTTCTGCTGTTGTGAAATATTCAAAATAACACGAATTTTGTAATGTTTTTTGTTGGTAAGTAGTTTCCGATTTTTTTCATTATTAGTTTTAATTTTACCTTTTATTTCTTTAGGGGCATTTATGAAATAGTAATTGAATTCATTTGCTACAGACAGAGCATCAGAAACACCCTCTGACCACTTATGCTCAATGTAATTGTTTCAGTTGTATTCTTTTTCTTCCCAACATCTCATTTATATTGTTCCAAATAATTTCAGTCGATTGTGTATTGAATAGATCGTTATAGTACAATTTTTTTTATATTTAATTTCTTTATTAAGCAAATTTCTAATTTTTTTTTGAAATTTAATAAATCAGTTGGTTGTCGAGTTGAAAGAAATTTTCAAACAATTTATTTTTTTATTAATTTTTCTCAATATTATTTCATTAATCCAAGGTTTTCTTGCCCTTTTAGGCTGTGATACATATTTTATTGTAAAACATTCATTATAGACTGCTGTAAAATGATCAAGAAATATACTATATAGTTTTTCTAGAGAATCATGTGTTGTAATACTATCCCAATTTATTTTTTGAATTAATTCATAAAATTTACCCATATTAACCTCACTGAGATCCCTGATTTCATGTTTTACTTTAGTTTGGAAAGATATTCATTTTTTATTATGAATTAAAGAAGTAGGTAAATGATCACTTATATCATAATTTAAAACACCAGCATATATATAATTAGTATCAATGTTAGTTATGCATAAATCCAAAATAGAACTGGAGATGTGAGTCTAGTAGGCGAGTCTATATAATTCTTAAATCCATAAGTAGTTATAAGTTTAAATAATCTTTGAGTATTTGTATTTATTGAAGCAAGATCTATATTGAGATCCCCCATAATTATGACTTGATAATGTTGTGTATTCAAGATAGTTAGTCAACAATGTCAAAAAACTGGAGATATTTCCTCTAGGTGGTCTGTAACAGACAGTAATGATATAAATATCATTTTCAATAGTTAATATTTCCATATCATGATTGATATAAGTGCATTCCTGTATTTCTGAGAAAAGACCATAATTATTTTTAAGGTAACTAGCCACACACACACACCCCTCCCTATCAAATCTATTTATATTATACAATCGAAAGTTATTTAAATGTATTTGATATTTTTTAGATGGAAACCCAAGTAAGTCTCAGAAACACAAAAATTATCTGTATTTGAATTTATTGATTTAATTAAAATTTCCAACAATGTGAATTTATTTATCAAACTTCTAGCATTAACATGAATCAGTTTTAATCCACTATGTGAAAAATTTTGAAAGCATGTATTCAAGGAATCTATTTCAGTGTAAGTATGTGTATTCATTTTCCTGCTCCTAGGTTACCACAAATAAGAATTAGTTAGTAAGTAATATTGTTAATTAGTTTCAAGACAGCTTCATAAGTTGTAATAAGATGAACTCTGTCAGTGTCTGTTTTCTTAATAAGAATTTTCCCATGTGAAAACCAAACATATGTAAAGGAATGTTCAACTGCAAACGTTTTTACCCTCCAGAATAGTTGTCTGTTAAATGAAGACATGTTTTCATTGATGTAGATTCTTGAAGAACTATGAGACACTGCAACCACTGAATTTGTAATATTTTTTTTCCTTTCCATAAGCCTCTTGTCACGACTTGTCCTTGTTGTAAACTGAACTATTATTTTCTTAAGTTTTTTCCCTCCTGTTTTGATGGTATCTCATGAACAACATCAACATCTGAAGGTTTATAATCATGAATTTCGAATTTTTGTGGTAATAAGGTAACAATTTCTCAAAGTCTTCCTTCAGTAGTTTTGGGCTCCAAATCCAATCCATGTATTTCAATATTTCTATTTCTATTATACTGATTTAGCTGATTTTGTATTATATTATTAATTTTGTCATGAAGCTTACAGTTTACTTTCTCAACTTTTTCAATTTTAGAACTCAAAATTTTATTTTCATTTTCAAGCTCAGTAATTTTTTTAATCATGTCATCATACTTAGTACTTAAAAATTCAATAGCACATTTCAAGTCATTTAATTATTTTTTTACTTCTGGGATGATATCTAGTTTTTTATTTATTTGTATAAGTGCCATATTAATACCTTCAAGATCAATATTTCTATCTATTTCTCTATTATTAGACTAAGGTCCAGAAAACTGCAAAATCTGATTTCCACCCTTCTTTCGACTTTCATCTTCCTTATCATTGTTATCAGATGTTTGAACTTGCTTGTTTACACATCTGAAACACTTATATTTCTTTTTCTTAGCATTAGACATAAGTCAAAAAAAATTTTCTGGTACACCAAGACATTGAGGATGATATTTACTATCACATTCAGAGCATTTTAAATGCTCTGGGGTATCATCATCATCATCATATATATATATATATATATATGTATATATAGTACTACCAAGAAACAGAAGAATTCACAAGTTTCAAAAATTTATCATCAATAACACCTCTAAGCCATATTCAACCAATAAATGGCTCCTTGTCGTATAGATATTTAGTAAACAGTATATCCATTATATTGTATATCATCCATAACCAATAGGCATGTAATGTTATCACATATCATAAGTTCTCAATGACAATTCTTCATAATCACAGTCCATAATAAATACAAGTCTAAGTGTTTTACCTTGACATATTATCCTGTAGATCCTGTAGAGCAATGCTCTGTACAAACCCAGCAATTTTGTGACACTGTTGTGATTTATATATATGTGAAGCACAGTTCTGTTTGCTCACAATATGCACATATCCCTTTACATTAGCTTGACCCACAGGAACAGTATCCAGTTGTGGTATCAGTACCACACATGAAATCACACAGTCTGTCCCCTCACCCCTTTTTATAAGCCAACCAGTGCGACATTCCTACAGATATTCACCACTGAGTAATTCCGATCTGTATTCCATTTGATTTAGGTGAGATATATATTTCTTAGTACACACCAATGAGAAATTTAATAGAGAGAAGGTCAACAAACGGTATTCATTTGCAATAGCTTGACTTGACAGTTGACATTATGGTACCAGATACATCAGAATACCTATCGTTACCTCATCGAATCGATGCTTCGACGAGTGGCCGCTGTTTTGCGGACTAAAGGGGGTCCTACAGCTTATTAGGTAGGTGGTTATAATGTAACGGCTCATCGGTGTATATGCTACGTCTGTCGACTAATCTCTTCCTCTCGGAAATCACGTGGCCACCGAGCCGTATCCCCTTTTGATAAGGGTCATCATAATTCAGTGGGTGTATGGCTTTCATTATAAAAATAAACTTAAAGATTAAAGAAAAGCTGATAACACATCTGACATTTTAATTCCAGTTTTTCTTACTCTTCGAAAAGTATGACGAAAAAATGTTCCTCGGCGGAATTTTAGCGTTTTCTGTACACCTGAATTTTTTAGCACGTCCTTTGTAAAAAGTGATCATGCTTATGTTATCGGTTTGTCCGTCCGTCCGTCTGCACGTCCATCAGCCTGTAGACACCATATCTCTGCAACTATTAATCCGATTTGCGAAATTATTTTTGCATTGTGAAGCTATGCAAAGCCGCCCCGGTGGCGCAGTGGTCTAAGGCGCTGGCCTCTGATCATTCGTCCGTAAGGGGTCCGGGTTCGAATCCCGGTCAGGCATGGATGTTGTGTTTGTCTTACGGCACTGGCTCTCTCCCTTCCCTGGAACCAGTGACCCTAAATTAGGGACGGGCGACTGCTTATAGCCCATTGAGTTGCTCACGGTGGTCGTTAAAAATCCAATAAAAAAAAAAAAAAAAAAAAAGAAGCTATGCAAAAAGATATGGCCGCCCCGGTGGCGCAGTGGTCTAAACGATGGCCTCTGATCATTCGTCCGAAGGGGTCCGGGTTCGAATCCCGGTGAGGCATGGATGTTGTGTTTGTCTTTCGGCACTGGCTCTCTCCCTTCCCTGAAACCAGTGACCCTAAATTAGGGACGGGCGACTGTTTATAGCCCATTGAGTTGCTCATGGTGGTAGTTTAACCTCCAATCAATCAAAAAGATATGTGAATGATGACCCTTCACTTCGTTTTTCTTTACGATGTACGATTTCGCCGCTAGAAGGCGTAAAGCAGATGATGTCGAATTCAAAATACATTTTTTCCCATATATTCGCATCTAAACATCCGCTGGAAAAAATTCTTTTATCTTTCGATTCCATTTGTCGAAGAGTATTTTTGATTACATGTCGGAGAGTATTTTAGGTATAGCTATTTTTTCAAATTACGCATAGATTTTCCGCTAGGGGGCGCAAAAGTACATTACGTTTTCCCCGATATCTCTTTTTCTAAAACTCCGATTTGAAAATATTTTTCTTCGTCGGATACAACTCCTGATGCTAAATCTTTTGCATGTAATTTCTAATTTTTGGTAAAAAATGCTTTGGCCACCAGGGAGCGTAAGTGTCAAATTTTGTTTCTGATGTATTTGGCATAATATTTTTGCTTCTAGAATCTCGATTGATAAAAATCGTTCGTGGACCGATGCCACTTATGTCGAGAAATCTTTTCAGAATATTTTCTTCTTAAAATATTGCATGATTTCTCCGCCAAGGGGCGTAGATGTGTATCTTATTTTTCTCCATATCTCTGCTTCTTATGGTCCGATTTGAAAAATTCTTTTTATTATTGGATAGTGTTTCCGATGCGAAATGATTTCCATATAATTTCAAAATTTTCAAGTAATTCATATACTTCCCGCTAGGGAACGTAGAGGTAAATTGTGTTTTCCCCGATATATCAGCTTCTAAAACTCCCATTTGAAATATTCTTTCTGCACCGGATACAGCTCCTAATGGGAAATCCTTTGCATTTAATTTCTAATTTTTGGTAAACAATGATTTGGCCACTATGATTTGGCCAATGTATAATTTCATCTTCCATTGTATTTGCAGCAAAATCTAAGCTTCTGAAATCTAGATTGAAAAAAATTCATTTGTTGACCGACACTGCAGTACTGAAGTCGACAAACCTTTCAGGTATATTTTCTTCTTAAAATAATGCATGGTTACTACGCCAGCGGGCGGTAGATATGTATCTTATTTTGGTCAATATCTCTGCTTCTGAGAGTCCGATTTCAAAAATTCCTTCTTTGTTAAATATCGTTTCCTGTGCGACAAGTTCTTCATATAATTTCAAAATTTTCAAGTAATTTATAGACTTTCCGCTAGGGGTCGTTTAGGTAAATTGAGTTTTCTGCTATTTTTCTGCTTCTAAAACTCCGATTTGAAAAATTCTTCCTGTATCGCATACAACTCCTGATGGGAAATGTTTTTCATATGATTTCTAATATTTGGTGAGGAATCGTCTGGCCACCAGGGGGCATAAGTGTTTATTTCTGTTTCTGATGTGTTTGCAGCAAAATTGGAGATCCTGAAAACTCGACTGAAAAAATTCTTTCCTGGACGGATACCACTCACATCGAAAAACCTTTTGGAAAAACTTTCTCCTTAAAATAAAGCATGTCTTTCCCTCCAGAGGGGGTGTAGATGCATATTTTATATTTGTCGATATCTCTTCTTCTAAGAGTCCGATTTGAAAAATTCTTTCTTTGTTGGAGAGCGTTTTCGCTGCGAAATGTTTCGCATATAATTTCAAATTTTTCTTAACGCACAAGTCTGCGACCAGAGGGCGTAACTTCACGATTCCGTTTACATCAATATCTGCGGGATTGAAAAACTTCTTTCTTCTGTCAGATACTACTGTTTTCCAGCCCGGTTTCATTGACTTTTGAATAGCTTTCATCAATTTAATTCGCGTCAGAACGGATTCAAAAAACGTGCTCATTACACCCGAAAATGTTGGTGTCATCTTTCTTGTTTGTTTGATACTATGCCAGCATTTTGATATATTATAATGAATCCATTTTTATCCAACAGTTTACCCTTATTTTGGGCTGACGTATTTTCTTTCATTAGAATGTGTTCGCGCAATATAAAGTACTCAGCAATGTTGCTTTTCATCTTTTTTAACGACACGTGGAAGAAAATTACACAGACTGGTAATGCTTTGACTTACTGCTGCTGGATTCAATTACCCTGATTCCCGGCATATAATCAGCAGGGCTCAAGAATGAGAGGGGGAAACTTGTCATATAATCCTTAGTGCGACATAATGAACAATGGTAATCCTGGTGATTTTGCACTTTTTGAAAAACTCCACCTCAAGTAGAAAATAAAAAAAAAGAAAGATGACACCGAATTTTCAGGTGTAATGAGCACGCCTTTTGAATCCGTTCAGACGCAAATTAAATTTATGAAAGCCATTCAAAGTCAATGGAACCGGTTTGGAAAGCAATAGTATCTGACCGAAGAAAGAAGTTTTTCAATCGGGTTTTTAATCCCGCAGATATTGCTGAAAACGGAATCGTGAACTCACGCCCTCTGGTTGCATAATTATGCGTTAAGAAAAATTTAAACTTATATGAGAAACATTTCGTAGCGGAACCGCTCTCCAACAAAGAAAGAGTTTTTCAAATCGGACTCTTCGAAGCAGAGACGTGGAGAAATATAAGATATGCATTTATGCCCCGTAGCTGGAAAACCATGCATTATTTTAGGAAGAAAGTATTCTCAAACGTTTTTTTGATGTGGGCAATATCGGCCCAAGGAAAAGAAAATTTAGTAGAGTTTCAAGAGCTCAGCTTTTTCTTCAAGTACATCAGTAGCAGAAATGAACACTTATGCCCCCTGGTGGCTAAACCATTCTTTATCAAATCATCATCATCATCATCATTGTCAACCATTATCAATCCACTGCTGGACGAAGGTCTCCCAAGTTTCCTCCACAACGGTCTGTCTTGTGCCAGTCTCCTCCATGTCACCCCTGCATACTTTCGAATTTCATCCACCCATCTCCCATGTGGTCTTCTTCTGGGTCTTTTCCTGTCCCTTGGAATCCAATCTAAAATTTCGGCTGTCCATCGATGATCTGTCCTTCTGGCAGTATGTCCAGCCCATTGCCATTTCAGGGATTTAACTCTGAACATGATGTCTTCCACTCTTGTCATTTTTCGGATCCACGAGTTCCTCTTTCTTATCTCTCCTGGTTATACCAAGCATGCACCTCTCCATGCTTCTTTGAGTTGTCTGCAGCCTTTGTATGTCTCTTTTAGTTAAGGTCCACGTCTCTGCACCATACGTAAGCACTGGAAGGATGCATTGATCAAACACTTTTCTTTTAAGACATAATGGCATATTGCTCTTGAAAATTATGCTGTTTCTTCCAAAAGCTCTCCAGGCAAGTTTTGTACGCCGATTAATTTCTTCATCAATGTGACCCTCACTTGATATCTGCTGTCCAAGATAAACGTACGTGTCTGTTATCTCCAGCTTTTCTCCATCAATCAATAAATCTTCATTTCTTGTAAAAGCATTGAACATCACTTTTGTCTTCTGAAAGTTCATTTTTAATCCCACTTCTTTACTCTTGTCAGCAAGTTCCTGGATCATACTCTGCAGCTCTGATGGGGTAGTTGCAAAATGACTACGTCATCCGCAAAACGAAGGTGGGTTAGATAATCTCCATTAATCTTTATCCCTTCGTTTTCCCAGCTCAGCGACTGAAAAACACCCTCCAATGTGGCATTAAAGAGCTTCGGAGATATGGTGTCACCCTTGTCTCACTCCCTTTCCAATTTTTATGTGTGTTGTATTTTCAAACAGCCGAATCTTTGCACTTGCATTTTCATAGATGTTATTAATAATATTAATGTATGCATCTTCAATACCGCAGGTTTTCAGAGCCATTGTAACTGCTGATGGTTTCACCGAATCAAAGGCTTTTTCATAATCGATAAAAGCCATGCACAATGGAAGTTCATATTCCCTCGCTCTTTCAATTAGTTCTCTCAGTACGTGGATATGATCTATTGTGCTGTAGCCACTCCTGAATCCAGCTTGTTCTCTCGGTTGAGCCATGTCCAGTGTTACCTTCAAGCGGTGTGAAAGAACTTTAGTGAAGATTTTATAAACTACTGATAGGAGGCTGATAGGTCTGTAGTTTTCGAGATCCTCAATGTCACCTTTCTTATGTAGCAGGATCATTGTAGCGGTGTTCCAATCCTCAGGAATCTTTCCTTCATTAAGGCATCGAGTGAAAATTTGGGCGAGTACTGTTTCAACTTCTCCACTTGCTTCTTGTATGATGTCTACAGTAATTCCATCTTCTCCTGGAGCTTTTCCCCGCTTCATGTTCTTGATTGCATGTGCAACTTCTGCTGGAAGGACTGGAGGAACTCTGGTACTGGTATCTTTCATGATGTCTGGAGTGCATGTATCATCTCTTTTATATAATTTGGAGTAGAAATCTTTCACTCTTGTCAAAATTTCGCCTCTATTTCTTGTTACAGAACCATCTTCTTTTCTCAGTGCCATAATCTGTTTTCTTCCCTTACTGCGATGTCCCTTTGCTATCTTTAGGCTTTGGTTGTTTTCAATTGCTTTCCTCACTAGTTCACAGTTGAATTTTCTTACGTCTTCAGTGATACTTTTTCTTACTGTCTTGCATAGCTCTATATATTCCACTTTGGAAGTCACATCTTCTTTAGTTGTCCTCATCTCTCTCTTTTTTGCATCAACATTTTCGTTTTTCCTGATAATTTGTTTACATGCAACTTGTTCTTAGACCCAGCTAATTTTGTTGCTGTTTCCATAAGAGCTTTGGTTACTTTTCTGTTAACTTCAGAGATGTCCACTTCTTCCGATGTTAGGCCTTCTAAAGCTGAGAACCTGTTCTTCAGTTTCAACTTGAAGGTATTATGGTGTTTTTTAAGGTTGGTTATGTCAATAGATTTTGTTTGTCTTATGAGCTTGCCACGTTCAAGTTTGGTGTTGAGGTGCATCTTACATCTCACCAATCTATGGTCACTAATTGTGTTGAACTTGTTTAGCACACTGCAGTCTTCTATGACGAATTTTTTGTTACACATAATAAAATCAATTTCACTTGTCGTCCCATTTGGATGTCTCCATGTCCATTTCCTGTGTGGCTTTTTCTTGAAGAAGGAGTTCAAGATGAAAAACCCTTCTGCCTCTGCAAACTCAACGAGAGTATTTCCACGCTGGTTTCTGTTGCCGTGACCGAATTTACCTACTGAAGTTTCATTCTGTTGCCGTTGCCCTATTTTTGCATTGAAATCTCCCATAATTATTTTCAAGTGCTGCTTACCTTTATTATTTAGATCACGAATTTCCTCATAAAATTCTTCAATTTCTTCTTCATGATGACTTGTGGTGGGTGCATAAGTTTGAATAATCTGAGCCTGGTATCTTTTCGAGAGTTGGATAACAAGTCGTGCAGCTCTGTCAGAGGAACTTTCAACTTCTACAACTTTATCCTTCAGTTTCTTGTTTATTATAAATCCAACACCACTAGTTCTGCCAGTATCTGTCCCACGATAGTAGAAGAGATGTCCACTTTTCAGTTCGATGAGATCTTCTCCTTTTCTCCTTACCTCACTTAGCCCTACGATGTCCCACTTGATCCTTTGTAGTTCCTCTTCCAATTCAAGAAGCCTTGAATCAGAAGATAGGGAGCGTCCGTTGTACGTAGCCAAGGTCAGCATCAGATGGCAGCCTAGTTCGGTCCTCCGGGGATTCTTAGCACCCTCTGCCTTCATGTCGCACTGGCCGCTGCCTTGGCCAGGTACATTCCAGCTGCCGGAGACTGAGGGCCAAGATTTAAGTTGTGGAATCATTTTGGAGGGGTTTGGCCATAACTCACCACGCTGGCCAAGCGGGTTGGTGAGTGTGGGATAGAATTTCCTCTAATCCCGATGGTATAGTTATACCGCTATTGGCGGTCGTCAGAGCCCCTTTAGTGGGAACAGGATGTACCACGAGAAGGCGGGGTTGACATTTGTCAAGGAGAGGCTGTGATGTTACGCATCACCTGACCTTACATCCCTTACATCCCTATCAAACATCCCTATCAAATATTAGAAATTATATGAAAAACATTTTCCATCAGAAGCTGTATGCGATACAGGAAGATTTTTTGAAATCGGAGTTATAGAAGCAGAAATATAAGGGAAAACGTAATTTACCTTTGCGCCCTCTGGCGGAAAGTCTATGATGTACTTGAAAATTTTGAATTTATATGAAAAACGTTTCGCATCGGAAACACTATCCGACAAAGAAGGAATTTTTCAAATCGGACTCCTAGAAGAAGAGATATTGACAAAAATAAGATACACATCTGAGATATTGACAAAAATAAGTTATACATGTAGGCCCCCTGGCGAAGAAACCATGCATTATTTTGAGAAGAAAATATTCCTAAAAGGTTTGTCGACGTGAGTAGTATCAGTCCACAAACGAATCGTTTTCAATCGAGATTTCAGAAGCTCAGATTTTTCTGAAAATTCATCAGAAGCGGAAATTAACTCTTACGCCCCCTGGTGGCCAAAGTATTCTTTACCAAAAATTAGAAATTATATGCAAAATATTTTCCATTGGGAGCTGTATCCGCTGAAGAAAAAAAATTCAAATCGGGTTTTAGAAGATGATATATTGGGGAAAACGTAATTTACTTTTACGCCACCTAGCGGACAATCTATGCGTACCTTGAAGTAACTATGCTTAAAATTATCTTCGACATAAATGGAATCGAAACATAAAAGAATTTTTTCAGTCGGATGTTTAAGAAGCAAATATATGAAATGGAATGTATTTTGAATTCGATAGCATCTGCATTTACGCCCTCTAGCGGTGAAGCAGTGCATCGTAAAACAAAACGAAATAAAGGATCATCATTCGCATATTTCAAGCTTCCCAATGCAAAATAAAAAAATTCAAATGGTACTAATAGTCACAGAGATATGGTATCTGCAGACGGACGGACAAACCGATTACATAATCACGATCTTTTTTTACAAAAGATGTGCTAAAAAACAAGAAAGATGACACCGAATTTTTGGTTGAATGAGCACGTCTGTTTAATCCTTCCGGCGCGAATAAAATCTATCAAAGTTATTCAAAGCCAATGGAAGCGGTTAGAAAAAGATGTCAACCAGATTTCTACAATCGACAAAATATTCAGAAATAACGCAAAATAGTATACGCAAATAAAAAACTGGCGTGCAAAAATTAAGGACGAGACGGTTTTCGAAAGTAACGTCGTGCAGAAGTGCTCTACATCGACTCAAATCATACCATAAGATCCCGAAGATGTAAGAAAATGGGACAAGTGAGCAAAACCGTCCAAACATGGAATCCAAAGGATACAAAGGAACTTTATTGAAAAGGTAGCTTCGAGCACAACTGGACAGAAGACAGAAACGTCCATGTGACAGTCGGCTGCCAAGAAAAATCCAGTCTTTAGTAGGGGATATGATCACCCCTGACTGCGTTGCAGGATTTACAACGTCTGTCCATGCTGAGGACGAGGTTGTCAAGGAGCTGTTGAGGCATCGCTGCACATTCCTCTTGTAACGCCAATCGCAGCTGCGGAATCGTTGCTTGCGGCTGGTGACGTGCTGCCAAGCGTCTCCCGAGAAGGTCCCACACGTGTTCGATTGGATTTAGTTCTGGGGACCTTGCGGGCCAATCCATGCGTTGAATATCTTCACTCTCCGACAGCTTTGCGACAGCCACTGTACGATGAGGTGTAGCGTTGTCGTCCATGAAGAGGAACTCAGGACCCACAGCACCTCTAAACAGACGCACGTGAGGCAGGAGAACCTCGGTTCAATAGCGGACACCAGTGACTGAACCTCCTTGGAAGATGTGGAGGTCAGTACGGCTACCAAGCATGATACCGCCCCAAACGAGAACTCCGCCACCTCCAAACTGGTCCCTTTCGATGATGTTGGAGGTGTGATTGCGTGTTCTCTGCTCTCTCAAAATGTGTATACGTCCAAAATCGCTCGTCAGACTAAATCGGCTGTCATCCGTAAAGAGAACTCAACCCCATTGCTGTTGTGTTCAGTTCTTGTGTTCCTGGCACCACAGAAACCGTCGTCTCCGATGAGCAGGTGTTAATGGCACACACCGTAAGGTCGTCGTGCAAATAGATCACTTTTGTGCAGCCTCCTGGCCATGGTAAAACGCGATAACGGACGTCCAGTTGTCTGTTGCATGTGCCTTGCGATTTCTCCCGCTGTCTGCTGTCCGTCTCTTCTCGCCTGTAGGAAAACATACCGGTCGTCCGCCGCCGTGATTGCTCGTCGAAGACCACTGCTAAACTCTCGGACAGCTGTTCCTGTCGTTTGAAATGCTCCCCAAGCTCGTGAAACGATGCTGTGAGCAATCCCGAACTCCTCGGCCACACTAGTCACACTTCGACCTTCATCCAACTTCGCAATGACGCGACCTCGGGTAAAGTCATCCAGATGTAGTCTACTGGATTGCCTGTTGGCCATATCACACGTTGGCAGCAACTCGAGGTCGTTCAAACTGATGTACACCGTGCAATAGCTTTCACCGAATTGCTGAGCGTACACCGCCCGTGTGCTTTATACCCTTCCGACACTCCCCCCCCTATTAGGTCATGCTGCATATATGCGCATGCCCTACCGTACCGGACCCTAATCTGTCTCCTGAGTGGTCTGTCTGTCCGTTATGCCTGCTCGTTCCACTGTTATGCTAATTTCTCCTCTTCGTCCTTAATTTTTGCACACCAGTGTATAAAACAGCTACTTATTTTCACCAGCGGCTAAAAGGTATATAACAAAAAATAACAAATGGCGCACAAAGTGCTTCTCATAGTAAAAGGATATCGGAGATAAAGAGATTTTCAAATCGAACAGTATAAAGAAGAAATATACGAGGTAGAATCCAAAAGTTCAGGGACATGGAGTATAGTGCCTTACCTTGAATACTTTAAAACACCGATGCACAACCACCTTCAAAGTAATCCCCTTGGGCGACGATGCACTTTTGCCAGCGCTCGTAAAGCTTCTGGAACGATTGCTGAAAGCCATGTTTGCAACCTCTCGTAATGCCTCTTTTACCTCATTTGCTGACACAAAACGACGTCTTTCCAGATTTTGTTCCATCAGTGGACAAAAGTAAAAATCGCAAGGGGCTAAGTAGGGTGAATAGCGGGATGTGGAACCACATTAGTACGATTTCTGGCAAGACATTCCGTGACCAGTAGGGACCGATGTGCAGGCACGTTGTCATGGAGACCCTTGTCCACTTCGCCACATCTCCTGCCGTTTACGACGGATTGACTCCCGTAAGCGACGTAAAATATCCAGATAACGTTCCCTGTTAGCTGTTGTGCCCTCAGGAATAAATTCGGAATGCAAAATGCCGTGAGAATAAAAAACCTCCTCCTGCATGACTTTCCCTTTTGCTGCTATCCTGCCTGAATGTATTTGATCGCGGTGAAGACGGTGAGTTCCATGTTGAAGAAGCACGCTTTGGCTGAATGTCAAACAAGTAGCACCACGTTTCATTACCTGTGGTGATCTTATCAAAAAATGTGGGATCGCTATCGGCTTTGTCGATTAATTCGCCTGATATCCACATCATTTCATCCTTTTGTTCGGAGGTCAAAAGGCGAGGAACAATGTGCTGACACACGCGGTGCATGTTAAGATCCTCCGTCAAAATGCACTGGCATGTGTGGTCTCCGATAAGTTAGTTGCGTTAGCGATTTTCTCAATGGTTCGGCGACGATCCTGACGAACACACTGCGCCAACATCGTAATGTTTTCCTCAGTCCGTGCAATCGCAGGTCGACAACAGCGCTCATTATCTGCGATGGATTCTCAACCCTCTTTGAAACGCCGATACCACTCGTACACCTTCGATATCGCCATCGTAGAGTGACAGTACACCTTCGAAAGCATTTCTAAGGTCTCTGCAGCTGTTTTACCTAAACGCTGACAAAATTTAATGTTACAACGTTGCTCTTCAAAAGCCGTGTTTTTCACATCGCAGAAGACAGAGGACTAACCTCATCAGAAAACGTCTGCGCGCGCATTCCAATCACTTTCCATTGGCCAAATCATTCTGACTACCGAGGGGAGGGACGACGGGATGTATTTCAGACGCCGTAACTTTAACTACATGCTTGCGTAGTCACGGGTAGACGCTGTCCCCGAACTTTTGGATCTTACTCCGTAGAAGGAAACATGATACAACTCTACGCCTCCGAGCGGAAGGATTTTGTGTAATCGAAAAGTATTTTTCGTGGTGAAACCTATGCCATGAAGAATTCTTTAGACACGTGCGTGAATTTACTGTTTATTGACAGCACAAACGTTTCAGGACAAAATCTGCTTAAAATACTGGCCACCAGAAGACATTATATGCTGCAAACGAGAACCGGCATCTGACAGGGCCGCCCGCAGCATGTCGCGGTAGATGTTGGCCACTTCACTCGTTTTCAGATCTGAAAGGGAGCGTATGTCCTCCCGATAAGCTCTGTATTTCAAGTGTGTCCAAAGCCAGCAATCACAAGGAGTAAAAACCAGTGAGCCTGCTGACCAGTACTGCGGAAACCCTCAAGAAATTATCCATTTACTGTCGAATGTTCCCCTGAACATTTGCATATGAAACTTTCCATGTTGGACTGAACATTTGCATGCAAAACTTTCCATGTGGACGACTTGCAATTTCTTGTATTTCATCAGTGATGCCTCTGCTGTGCATCAAAGGCAATCAGATCATATGTAGGGGATTTTAGGAAGGGAGTGTCTGACCCCAGGTCTTAAGCAACCCTTAGAAATAGGAAGCTAAGAGATTCGAGCTAGAGTGCCCGATAGGAAAGTGACACGGTAGCGAGGTAGAAAGGGTGAAGACGCCGCCTTTTTTATTACCGTGGGTCCACTACCCTGGGCCCGACGGCCTAATGTGCCCATCCGACGCACGGCGGATATTTAGTGGTTCGAGTGTTCGTACCTGCCTGGGATCGAACCAGTGGTCTTCTCCGTGGCAGTCAGGAACGTTTATCACTAGGTCACCCGCGGCCCGTCAAAGACAATCTCTTGTGATGGCCATTATGTTAAGTAGATTTTTTACTTAATACACCGGCCATCACAAGAGATTGCAAGTGTTCCACAACATCTGTTGGCAGGGTTTGTGCTACTAATAACCAGCAAATGCACGCATGTCTCTGTTCTTCTGTTCTTGCGTCGGCAGCGCCATTGTTACCCTATCGGCGCAATCTGGAACTAACATTTCCCCCACTAAATCGCTTTCCCATTTCCATAATAAGCTACCTCCCGAATTTTGCCCTGATATCTCCAATGCTCAAACCCAAGGATAAGAATGCTTATGTTATAACCACTAGGTAAATCACTGAGCCAACCTATCTTTCCCAGCCCCAAACATACCCTATCTACCAACAAGTAATTCGACACCTGTGATAGCAAAGGGAAACGAAGTTTATTTACCTTCAATAGTTGGCGGTGCCTCCACGAGCGGCGATTACAGCTGCGACCTTCTGGGGCATACTCTCAACCTGGCGTTGTACGACGGCTAGCGGTATTTTCTTCCACTCGGCTTGGATAAGACAGGTCAGTTCCTTCACCAATTTCGGACGGTGGGGGCACACCTCAAGTCAACGCTCCAACTCGTCCCAGAGGTGCTTGATGGGGTTAGAGTCCGGGCTCTGCGCAGGCCAGTCCATTCTATTAACCCCATTGTCACCATACCAAGCCATGGTGGACCTCGCAACATGACAGGTGGCATTGTCATCCTGAAAGTAACATTGGTCCACCCCGTAAAACTGCCACAAAGTAGGAAGCGCATGGTTATCCAAAACTGTGCAGTAGGTCTCGGCGTTGAGTCTACCAGGAATGCGACCAAGGGTCCCGTGCCATACCAGAAGAAACACCCCCATAGCATAATTCCACCGCCACCGAACTTCACAGTTGGCACAATACATTCCGGCGGGAGGCGTTCTCCAGGCAGACGCCAAACCCAGACCATGCCATCCGAATGGTAGAGGGTGAACCTTGATACGTCGCTGCAGAGAACCCGTTTTCACCTTTCAACAGTCCACTGTCGACAGTCTTTGCACCACCTTAGCCGAGCAGCGCTATTGGACTTGGAGATCAAAGGCTTGTAGGTGGCAGCACGTCCATGATAACCGAGCAGGTGGGCTTCCTTACGGATGGTATTCATGGGAAGAACACTCCCGGATGCCTGTTGAAACTCCTCGCAGATGTGGCCCATCGATTTGGTGCGGTTTTTCCGAATTTCTCTGGCCAGCACCCATCGGTCTTTAACTCCAAGTTTTGTGGGTCTGCCGGATCGGGGCACATTCCGACAGTCACCTCTCATCTTCCACTTGCCAATCACAGAGGCCACTGCTGATTTTGGGTACCTCAACTTGCTGGATATGTCACGTATGGATCGTTCATTTCTAAGATACCCGACGATAACACCTTTCTCGAAATCAGAGAGCTCCGAACTGCGTGGCATCTTGCATGCGGCTGGTTACGTTGTTTTTTCCCACACGATATTTAACGGTGGCGGCCGTGACGTGTATCAAGACCGCAGATATCATCGATTGGAGGGGTGTCCAATTACTTGTTGGTAGATAGTGTAGTTCATATACCGCCAACTTGGAAGCTTTGTGAGAATTCACTACCCGTGGTGGGAATTCTCACAGCTTGCAAGAACAACAAATTGATGGATGGATCACACGACACCCTCGTGATTACGTGTTTTTCTACCATAAGTACTAGTGTGTCAGCAGTTCGTCCCGTTTGCAGCTATAAAGTTTAATGATGCAAGAAAGACATACATACCTGGTGAAAACACAAGTTTATCCGCAACGGACATCAAATTCGTGTCCCCTCACTCCGGAGTAAGTCGCTCTCCCAACTGAGCGACGCAGACATAATGTCTCGCTGCAGATTTATCGTTTTGACGCATGTTTTAACCTCTGTAGTACGTCACAACCTCATTCTTCAAAGCACAGGCTGTTGTTTTTGATAGCCTTTTGCCAACGTTCCACCAGATCCACTATCCCACAGCGGTACCACTCGGCAGGTTTCGAGGACAGAAACTCGCTGATGCCAGATGCGACAACTACCACTAAAGCAAAGTGCCGTCCTTGTAGGAAACGGGCTATGGAGATAAACGTGTGGTAGTTTGATGAAGCATGATCACTACTGTATGGAAGATAGAGTAGGACCTCAACCTCTTCCTATTCCTGTAGTTTTCAGCGTACCACTCTAGAGGTGCACCTTGTAGCATTACCCACTTGCAGAAACATCCGCTTCCTATTGATGAGCGTTGGGTAGCATTCGCGCAGAGCATTATGGGCCCTCTACAGTTGTTCGTTCTGCATAGGGGTTCCTGACCATCTGAGCAAATTCCGAAGTGCATCGGACCCTCACAATTGTGCACTGGACCCTCTTGTTTTGGCCTTAGCCACTGGTTCTCGGTGGCAGAATAACGTAGGATTATTCACTTTTCATCATGTGTGAAGATATGACGCCACAAACTACTGTCGCGTGGATTTGACAGAAATCTGCGAGAGAGAGCGACACGTTGTACCGCCTGTCGGGCTGTCAATTCATGGGGAACCGATCGATGGTGTGCATTCTTTTTTAATTTGGGTTTTTGATGTCCATCGGGAGAAACTCTCAGAGATGTAAGTGTCTAATTTGGGCAGCTTTTTCTAGAATAGAGTAGACCCAGTGCAGTAGCAGAAGCATATCACACATGCCTCGAATGGTAATTCAGAGCTTGGACCACTGAATCACCAAGGTAGCATGGTGCACATTTACGCACAGTAGCGGCAACATTGTGCATTGAAAAAATAAGCAAATGTATTAATCATAGTTCTTATAACAGTATGCAACAAAGCTTTTTTTTATTTGTTCTGGGTAGTAACTGTTACTGTCTAATTGCTTATACCTCAAAAGTGTAAAGATTGGCTATTATTCCTCACGAACTTTGCGCTTACATGATCAGGACAGTGATATTTTGAAATTTTACCTGTTTTTCAGAAACGTCCTGATGGATTTAGTGCTGAGTAAACTTGGAGTAACTTCTGAAACTTTCTAAAGCTCTCGAGAACCTTCCAGGACTTCCCAGTGTTTAAATAATGGTTTAAATACAGTGGCCTGAAGCCGACCAGTTCTGTTTAGTTCCAGCTGCCTAAGTCGATACGTATTTGCATTTTGTTAAGATGGGATCAAGATGCTGCAAACATCCAGCAGATACATTTTGCTTTGTCTCTGACCAATTTATCAAGACAAGGGCAAACAAAAAGTACTCCGAGGAAGGAAGTATCTACTAATATGTGTGAGGCCTTCAAGGCATATTTCGGCATGACTATTGGGGATCAAGACACTCCCTAGGCACCTCATTTCCCCTGTAAGCACTGCAACATAACTTGGAAGGTAAGATGGGCAACTGAGAGAAACTCCTATTACCCCAACCAAAAAGGCCTCAATGACTTCATCAGAGATCTTGGTCTTACTAAATCCAATACCAAAATTTTTACGTCTAGGCTCAAGTAGTGGAGCTTGTTCGATGAAAGTGTGCAAGTAGCAGATCAGAGGAAGCATCTCACCAAGATTTTTCCAGCTTCTTCATCCGCCAAGATTGGCATTGCTTCTGCCACAATGTAAACGGTCTGTTCGAGGCAATGTGAATCCCCTGTAACATGAACAAGTGGAGTGTTTTCATTGACAGCTCCCCCAGGACCCTGAAGGCCGTGCTATTCCATAACGGGAACAAGTACATATCGCTTCCGCTGGCTCACTCAGTGCACCTCAAAGAGGATTACAACAGCATCAAGACCTTGCTACTTGCTAGACGCCTTCAAGTACGATAAGTACAGCCGAGAGGTCATCGGACATTTCTGATATGTCTGCATGGCGGTTTCACCAAGTTTCCCTGCCATCTTTGCCTTTGGAACAGCAGGGACACCAACGCGCACTACCACTAGCGAGACTGGATACAGTAGACCGAATTATCTGTGAGAAAGAACAACGTCATGTGCGAGCAAATGGTGGACCCCAGTAAGTTGCTGATGCCACCACTGCACATCAAATTGGACCTTCTGAAACAATTTTTCACAGCTCTAGATAAAGATTCCGTAGCCTTCATGTACTTGTGAGACTTCTTCCTTAAGCTACCTGAGGCAAAGGTCAAACCAGTGTCTTCGTAGGACCAAGATAAAGAAGATCCTGCAGTGCAAGGAATTCTCTAATGTGCTCATTGCAAAGGAGAAGGCGGCTTGGAACAGCTTTGTCGCAGTCGTTAGGGGCTTTCTGGGTAATTACAATTCCGAAAAATATGTAGCGCTGATTGAGACTCTTAAAGAACTACAGCAAAACTGGGCTGCAGGATGTCACTAAAAATCCATATCCTTGATGCTCATCTTGATAAATTCAAGGTGAACATGGGAGCGTACTCGGAAGAGCAAGGCGAGCGCTTCCACCAGGATATACTGGACTTTGAAAGTCGCTACCAAGAACAATATAACGGAAACATGATGAGAGACTATATTTTGCGGGCTGATTCGTGAAAGTAATTTACAGTATAGTCGTAAATCTCGAAAAACTATTCACTTCTATATCTTTTGCGGTCATTTTTGTGTAGTATAAATACATGTTAATTTTGATTCAGATGTCGTTTTTTCACTTTAAGTGAACGAAAAGAAGCAAATTTGCCGGTTTCCACATTGGAAATAGGTAAACTTCCCAATAGCACTGTCTTGGGCACAAAACTAAAATTAATGGGGAATAATAGCCATTTGCTATACTTAGTATGTATATGTAATCAGGAAATAACAAATAGATAACGAGGAACAGTACACCAATTAAGTATTAAATAGTAACACTGTACTAGTGATCCGATTGTGTCTACTTCCTACGTCAATAAATCGGATCACTAGTACAGTGTTACTATTTAATACAGGAAATAACAGTTACTAACCCGGAACAAACATTCTGTTACACAGTGTAGTTCAAGGTACCCAATGAAGCAACTACTGTACAAATCTGTATCATAGTTGCAAACATATGAGGCATACAAAAGGGAGGATGGATATTTCAAAACAAAAACTGCAAGTTTTTACATTCTTCTGAAAACATCCTAAACGAAGCTAGTGAAGATAAGAATTAGTGAAAATAGCAAAGAAAAAATGCTGCTTGATTCATACCTAAGGGATGTCTGTGTGTGTTTGGTTCCTTCAGTTTAGAGAGATCCTTCTAACGGAAGGCAATGATGCTATTTGCAGTAAAATGGGGAAACTGCGGGGGAAATTGTAAGCTTTGATGCAGAAATAACATCCGCTGATCGTACCAGAATGTTGCGGAAGCATTTGAAATTTTAATAGCGTCAAGCCTAATAATATAAATTGAAGAAGGGATGTGCTACAGAAAGCTCGCGTGCTAACAAAAGAGCAACGGGGGAGATCATCATCTAAAACCTCCGACAATTTTTTATTTATTCGTCACGGAACATCGTCCTTTCCCCAACGCAAAAAAAGTCTGCAAAGTGATTTGAAAACGGGGCGACTGTTAGAAGAAGCGCAATGGAGCAACTTTAGATCATTCCGAAAAGTGCGCTTGTAAATTGTTTCTAACTCTGGAAGGATCGATAGATAAGTGCTTTAGAAAGTGTTTACTTCGATGGAGATCAAGCTCAAGCCCTGTCTTTTTATATTACTTCATCAATTCGAGTACTTTTAAAATAGCACTTGAATATTGATTCCTCATCCGGAAAAGTTTGGAAATCCCGGATTTTAATGCAATCGTGATTTAAATAACCCTTTAGTGCAGAGGTGGAGAACGTTTTCATGTAGGAAGGCCGCATGAAGTTAGCTGTAATCTAATAAGGCAGCATTTAAGAAACTTCAGTTAGATGTACTTCATAAAATACATTATTTTGTAAAACTCTAACTACTATGCACTAACTAACTTCAAAAAATGAAAAAAAAAAAAACCTGTTAACCCATTTATGCCGGAGGTTGAAATTTTTGGAATTTTTGCTTGGCTTGAAATTCATGTATGTTATCTAGAATAATTCAAGAAACAATAATTTGAAGGGAAAAAATTGTTATTTCACTCCATTTTTGAGTTATGTGACGTTCCAAAAATGGAACACGGGAAATGTCAAACCTATAACTATTACAAGAACAATAACTTCTGCATTTTCTTTTTACAGCACAATAGCATAACTCATAGAAAACAAATTACAAGTATAGGGTGTAACGCACTACATTTGTATTTACCTGTCTTTGGATAGGTCTTCAAAAGCCTTTTCCGATTTTTTTTTTTTTGAGTGGAGGTTTAACGACCACCGTGAGCAACTCAATGGGCTATAAGCAGTCGCCCGTCCCTAATTTAGGGTCTCTGGCTCCAGCGAAGGGAGAGAGCCACTGCCGTAAAACAAACACAACATCCATTCTTCACCGGGATTCGAACCCGGGCCCCTTACGGACGAATGATCAGAGGCCATCGCTTAGACCACTGCGCCACCGGGGCGGATTTCCGAAAATCATATCACTTTTTAACAATATCCCTGGCGCCTCAGTATCTACAGTATATAGTGACTAATTCTGTGCAGTAAGTGATAACATCTACCCTTATAGGAAGCAGACAGATATGAAAAATCAGACCTCGTTGACGACCTTGAGCAGTAGAATATAAATAACTCCCATGTTCCAATAATGGAACATGAGGCACAAATGGGTTAATTCTAAAGTTACCTAACCTTTGAATGACTTTGTTGTGACTGCTTTTTGATGGAAAGCATTTCAATATTTGGTTGCAACATGGAGGTCCGTACTTTTAGCTGTTCCTCTAGATGAGTATCTGTCATTTATGACATTAAGGGCGTTTTTATTTTGGTTAGGTTGTAGAGTGTAGATTCGCAACAATAAGTGACTGAAAAACATGAAAGCATTTACTAAAAATAGTATAAATATACTAATAATCCGAATTTCTTGGCGTAGAATAGGAATCAAAGTTTCCAAGCTTTCGCACATGAACCAGATGTTTTTTTTTCAAGGAAGGTAGACAGCAAACTGGATATTAGAACTCTTCAACAATTTAAACGTGAAGTTGTTGAAGAAATTCGTGCCAATAACACTAATTGCTAGAATGCCGTCGTTGCACGATATAACATGAAATTCAAATTTAACGATGAAAAATGACTTTTATTTACACTGAAGCAAAAGTTGAAAGTCAAAATCACATCACTAGATCTTTCGCGCTGGCTCCCAGCACATCCTCAGGTGAATTCTAAAACAGGTATTGTAAAAATTTGAAAAAGAGTCCACCGTGAAACGTCGCTTTTGTTTATATTCATCGCGTTCAGCTCCCGAATGACTTCAAAAAACGTCACCATATACTGACTTATGATTGTTGTGTCTTAATTGTTATTGGGTGAGTTCTGAAATAAAGTTCGAGTTATTGGTTTATCTGCTTTTTGTTGTTCGAAATTAACTGCATCCAAGTTGGAGGTATGAATCTGGGTACTTCATCGTTACAATATTTATCAGCGTTATTGACGATGTGTAAACTCTCCGCTAGCAAAGTCGCATTTTTGTTGTTGTGAGAAGAAATAACTCTTGCCTCATTCCACAGAGGGATGTGAGCTCCCTGGTTAACTAATCTTGCAAGTGCTGTAGAGTTTGCATGTGTTTTAACACTGTACTTGTGTTCGTGGGGTCTTGACTTGACAATGTGTTTTGACACTTGACCTGAATGTGTGACTTGAATTGAATGTGTTTTGACACTGTACTTGTTAAACGTGGTGGCTTGACTTGACAATAAACGAAGAGATGCAAATGTAATTATACAATTAAAGACACGAGGCATCATGTTCGTTTTGCACGCGGAATCCTTGGAGGAAAAACAATAGGTATTCACTATTTGAAGAATTGGTTCCAAATTCGAGGTAACTCTAGCGAGACGCTGTCATTGCAGGTCTCATTGTTGGTAATGATCTCAAAGGTTTCCCAAATGGCAGTGGATTTAGGAACAGAGTAGGAAGCTAATTTCTTTATGTCATCCCACATAGGATCAGCATACTTGAACTGGACTTCTCTGGATAGGGCTGTGGTTAATTTGCCGCTCTTAATGTCCCTCTAATGCTCGTTGACTTGTAACGTATACACTCGATTCACTTTCCTTTTGATTTTTACTATCTCTGGTTATTTTATTTTCCTATGTAAATTATCTTCTTACTGAACGAGATGTTATTTCACCCGCTGAATGAGATCTGGCAATGACTGTAAGTCATGACGTGGTGGTAGCCAGTATAAATAGGCGCGTTCAACGATACCAAGAGAGAGCGTTGGTTTATGTGAAGGAGAGCGTTGGTTTATGTGAAGGAGAGCGTTTTTTATGTGAAGGAGAGCGTTGGTTTATGGGAAAGAGAGCGTTTGTTGTTGTATAGGGAGAGCGTTGGTTTATGTGAAAGAGAGCGTTTGTTGTTGTAGTATAGAGAGAGCGTTTGTTGTTGTACGAAGTGAGCTGTGGTATATGTGTCAGAAACCTGGTGCTGTATAAAGAGAGTTCGTTTATGTGAGAGCGAGAAGTTCATAATAAAGAGTTTAAGTAAGTACGTCTTTCTCAGTTCATAGTACTGTCAGACCTCTGTCTGGCTGTTAGGTTTATTTCATTTAGTGTTATTAGTAACAACCATCATAAGACTTTATTCATCTTAATTACTACTACAACATTACTACCAGTTATAAGCATTATTATTATTATTACTACACTACTAGCAGGAAAGTTTATTCATAATTAATAACACAACAACCATTAGAAGAAGCGTTAGCTTAGTACAAGCATTGAATTCATTATAATATTAGTGAAAGCTATATTCTTTTTTTTTTTTTTTTTTTTTTTTTTTTTTTGATTGGAGGTTTAACGACCACCGTGAGCAACTCAAATGGGCTATAAGCAGTCGCCCGTCCCTAATTTTGGGTCACTGGTTCCAGGGAAGGGAAAGAGCCAGTGCCGTAAGACAAACACAACAGCCATGCCTGACCGGGATTCGAACCCGGACCCCTTACGGACGAATGATCAGAGGCCAACGCCTTAGACCACTGCGCCACCGGGGCGGCGAAAGCTATATTCCAAAGTAATCGAGGTAGTTGCCTTCAATGCACGATCTTAAAAAACAAGAGTCACTCACAATACAAATTTAAATTCGTTGGCTGAATTTAAAGATTTTATTGTATATAAGAACTTTCGGGTTTCCCTAGAACCCATCATCAGATACAGGAGAAGGAATAAATTTAAATAAAGTGTTACGTGAACATAATATAGATATCAGATATGAATATGACATAATGTCACGTGGCATCAAATTGTCAAACGACGTGGCATGTATCATGAAATAAAAAATAAAGGAAATAGAATGCAGGTGTACATATAATACTGCATTGTAAAAATAAAGGAAGGTTAGTAGGTATAAATTGTGTTGTTCTCATCAGGAGCCACAACAAAGAGCACTACAGCAGAAATCGAGATTAAGTGATTTCGTCCTCAGTTTGCCTCGTATTCGGTACTGTAAATAGTTTCCAGATTGTAGGTACAGATACTGGAACATTGTCATTACAGCATAAATGTCTCTTAGTAGCAATTACAAGGCTCTCAGTGAACAGCAATGTAGAGACAGCACTAGGTGTTACGATGATGGAAGCATCATTCCAAATTGGATAGTGCAGGCCATCGCAAACGAGTCGAGACAATGCAGAATTTTTAAGTCCATTCTTTACGGCGTATTTATGTTCATTCAGTCTTGTTGCTAGTGTACGTTTTGTAGATCCTATATATTTACTATCTGAAGTGTCATCATCAATACTTTTTAAGGGGATGCTGTAAACGCCAAATTTGTTTAGCTTTGTTACCTGGTCTCGATCTTTTTTAATTAACTGGAAAATGTTTGTAGTACGTATTCCAAAATCCAGGTGAAAGTTTCTGCAAATGGCTTTGAGAACAGGTGTTATGGTTGGATAATAATCTATTGAACCTATATATCTACGAGGTTGTAGGTCCCTTTGGAGAGTAGAGTTTTCTTGGTGGAGCTTCTTAAGAGCTTTTTTATGATAAAGGTGGGAAATCCATGGTTTAGGGTGATGTTGAAAATTTTGTTAATTTCACATTTTCGTCTGCTGAAACTAGATGAATGCGTGATGGCTCTGCGTAGAAGGTAAAATATTGAGGAGAGTTTATAGCTTTTTGGATGTGCTGACGAAGCCGGGATCAACGTAGGTACCGAAGTGGGTTTCCTATATACAGAGTGTTGCAAAGTGCAAGTGACAGCATCTCGTTCAAGCATAAAATCCAGGAATGACAATTTACCTTCACTTTCCAGTTCAATGGAGAATTTTATGGTCGGGATTTGGGATGATAAGTGTTCAGCAAAAGTTCGTAGGTCAGCTGGTTCGTGATCCCAGAAGAGAAGTACATCATCAACATATCTTATGTAAAAGCACGGAGGTTGTTGATATTCTTGTAGCACTTTATTTTCTATGTGCTGTAGTAGAATTTCAGCTAGGATCGGAGATAGTGGTGATCCCATTGGGGCGCCCTCAGTTTGGCGATAAATAATGTTGTCGAATTGAAAAGATGATCTGTTTTGAACTAGTTTTAAGGCTGTAATGATGGATTGGATCGTTTCTGGTTCGTATTTTAGTTCAAGTAGTTTTATCTGAATGATGTCATGAACAGTTTTAATCGGAACATTAGGGAACAAAGAAATGACATCGAGGGAAGCCATAATAAAGGTTGAGTTATTTGCATTAAAGGGTTTGATCTTATTAATAGCTTGTACTGTGCCTTTAACAGAGTAGAGTGAATTAGTAACTAATGGTTGAAGGAAATTAGTTAGTGCCTTCTCTATAGGTCTGGTTGGTGCTGCAAATCCAGATACTAGCGGGCGTAATGGGTGTCCGGGTTTATGAGTCTTTAGTTTAATAAAAAGTTCAGGAACTCGTGCACCTGGAGGGCAGTACAAGCATTGTGAAATGGCTGTTGGGAGGCTTGAGATTTTCTTTAATTTATGTATGGCCGCTATGGTAGCGTTAATAGGGTTCGAACTAAGAGTGACGTGCGGGATAGTATCAATTGCCTCTAGCATTTTCTTCCGATAGTCTATTTTGTTCAGAATAATAATTTGCGAGGTTTTATCGGCGGATATGATCGATATATTGGGATCGTTGCGTAATACTAAAAGTTGCTTTTTCTCTTCTGTAAGACGAGTCAAATCCGTGTTGTGTCTTTGAACATGAAATTTCCTAATCGAATTGATTATTCGATGTCGTGCTTCGTTTTGTTTTCTTAATGGTAGATGAGAGATGATGGCTTCTGCTTGCGGAATGAGTTTCAACTTATTAATCCTGGAGTTCGGAAAGGCGAATTTTAGGCCTTTATTTAGTGCTGATATTTGGATTTGGTTTAGAAGATAATCACTGTAATTGACGAAGTTAATTGAAGGTTCTGATTGATTCTGGTTAGGCCTACGTGTACATGAGGTACGGTTCCTCTCAACAACGTCCTGGTCCACAAGATTACGTAGTTTATGGATGTGCCTTTGTTTAGCTTGCTTAACTTCAGATTCGATAATAGCCGTAAGTACTGTGAGGTATTGATTAAAGTGAATAGCATGGCTAACACCAGCCAGTCGCAGGTATGAGTCATAGGATCCTCTTTAACACCTGTTCTCAAAGCCATTTGCAGAAACTTTCACCTGGATTTTGGAATACGTACTACAAACATTTTCCAGTTAATTAAAAAAGATCGAGACCAGGTAACAAAGCTAAACAAATTTGGCGTTTACAGCATCCCCTTAAAAAGTATTGATGATGACACTCCAGATAGTAAATATATAGGATCTACAAAACGTACACTAGCAACAAGACTGAATGAACATAAATACGCCGTAAAGAATGGACTTAAAAATTCTGCATTGTCTCGACTCGTTTGCGATGGCCTGCACTATCCAATTTGGAATGATGCTTCCATCATCGTAACACCTAGTGCTGTCTCTACATTGCTGTTCACTGAGAGCCTTGTAATTGCTACTCAGAGACATTTATGCTGTAATGACAATGTTCCAGTATCTGTACCTACAATCTGGAAACTATTTACAGTACCGAATACGAGGCAAACTGAGGACGAAATCACTTAATCTCGATTTCTGCTGTAGTGCTCTTTGTTGTGGCTCCTGATGAGAACAACACAATTTATACCTACTAACCTTCCTTTATTTTTACAATGCAGTATTATATGTATACCTGCATTCTATTTCCTTTATTTTTTATTTCATGATACATGCCACGTCGTTTGACAATTTGATGCCACGTGACATTATGTCATATTCATATCTGATATCTATATTATGTTCACGTAACACTTTATTTAAATTTATTCCTTCTCCTGTATCTGATGATGGGTTCTAGGGAAACCCGAAAGTTCTTATATACAATAAAATCTTTAAATTCAGCCAACGAATTTAAATTTGTATTGTTAGTGACTCTTGTTTTTTAAGATCGTGCATTGAAGGCAACTACCTCGATTACTTTGGACTATTTCTGCACGAATTCGAATTCTCCGAAAGCTATATTCACTATAATTAGCTTAGTTAAAAGCCTTATTCATTATAGACTCTAATTCTAAATGAACGTTTGGTCATTTCAATATAGTATCGTTTGGAGCCGTCCGGATATTGTAGAGGTATGGCATAAACACCTGCCTCGTTGGAAAGTGGGGGCTTGTCAGTATTTCGCTTAAGCATAGCATTTAAAGATATCGGAGATCTTATGACGACACCGAGGTTCATCTTCCTGAGCGCGTTCTAAGAGCGTGTTTCAAGAAAGCATTTTCGCGCATGTTGCGGAAGGCGTGGGTATTCTCTTGCATTTTTCCATATTTCAACTGGATCTTTCTTAGCGTCAAATAAGGGCTCTTAGAAGTCTTCTTCTGAGAGCTCAATCAATTCCATCTGTAGTTCTTTAAGAGTCATGGAAACATCAACTAGGTGAGGTTGCAATGCTAATTTGAGTATTATGTCATGATTCTAAAAGTCAGTGAATCTTTCATTGTATTCTCCAATTAATAATAGTCACATTAGAACGAAATCATTAGCGTAGCAGGGGCCAAAATAGCCTTATTAATGTTTTAATTGTGGCCCTCAGTCGGGGAGCATTTATATCATTAAATCTTCTTTTACTCTTTGGTATTTTAAATACGATCATTTTAAGATTAAAATAGAAATAATAAAATACAAACAAAAACATATTAATAAAAATAAGAGGATTTGTTTACTAAAATTTGGATTCACTCAAAAGGCCGCAGGTTCACCATCCCTGCTATAGTGCGTGGAAGAACTTCGCTATGTCATAAAAAACAGTTTCATTAAGTTGAAATATAATACTTCAAATGTTTTTTCATGCAAATTCTCGTTTGTAAATCAGGCTGAAAAATCGTACTTACCTTTCGACGCAAACACTGACTAGTGTCATTACGGATGAGTACAGAGCAAAGACTTGAATAAAGCGTACTAAAGAGCAGAGGGGCAGACCCAGTTTCCATCCTTGATTCTCGATGAATTGTACGATATCCGGAATGCAGGCAACCATTATAATGAGATCACTTACGGCCAGATTCATCAGGAACAGGTTAGTGACTGAGGTCCTCATTCGCTTGTCTCCTAATATCGCAAATATGACTAGCAGGTTCCCCGTGATTCCCACTGCTCCCATAATAAAGAATAAGCAGGAAAGTACGATAATGCTTACATAAGACGCTGGAAGAAATTCGCAGGACACGTCCGTTGTCGAGCTACAGTTCAGGGATGAATAATTTGAAGAGTTGACGTAAAAGAATTCCGAACTCTCCATTTCAGCATTCATTGTTTCATAAGACATGGTGATCTCGGTTATATACCAATCCGTATGTATCTTTCAGATTGAATTCGTCAGGCGTAAACTTCTGTTACCAACAGGACATTTCACATAACTTTACAATTGCTTAAAGTTTCACCCTCAAAGTTGAAAGAAGACACAGGATTCATCTATATTTTCAATGAAGAATGTTTCATCAAAAGCCGTGTGCTGATGAATTTTAACACATCATTTTCCTCGATGACTGAAGAGTTAATTAATTCATTTTTGTGGTCAGCTCAGGTAAAACCTGGAAATAAAAAGAAAACTGCACTTTAAGTTTATTCATGGTATCAAATTGGGAGATAGATTCATTGATGTACGCTCCAATATACTGAAAGATGAGAAATGGCATGTTATACGTTACACAAACCCATCAATAAATGATAACAGGTCATGACTGCAAAGCATTCGGAACCCCTTGTCTTGTTCTTAACGGACTCACTGCTCGTAATGTTTGCTCGGAGGCGACAATTATCTATTCGATTTTGGAGTTTTCCTAGTGTGACTAGTAAGAATACACTATATTGACAAAAGTCACCGGACACCTAGAAGAGAAACACAACATAGTATTTATCGACATACATTAGTACGGTATCGGTTCAGCTTTGGCCTTAATGCATGCACTGACCCTTCGACAAGGTTTTGGAACAAAGCGATAGGTATGCGCTTCTATTCAGTACATAATGCTGCCGCCAACTGTTGCTTATAGTAGTAGACCTTGGTTCCAAACTTCTTAAGTGGCGCTCTAATTCATCTCATAGGTGCTCTATGGGATTAAGAACAGGGCTCTGTGCTAGCCAGTCCACACACGATACGGAATTATCTTTGACCACGCCGTAACACTCCTTGCTTTATGGCTCGGTGCATTATCCTGCTGGTACCAACAAGGATCGGTTCCATAGTATTGCCACAGAGTTGGTAGGGCATAATTATCCAGAATATCGAGGTAGATGTTCTGGTAAATATGTTTGTCCACGATAACCAATGGGCCGGGACCATACCACGAAAAACACTCCCACACGAGTACACTGCCAGCTCCAAACTTGACCGTAGGAACAGTACACCGAGGTAAATAGCGTTCTCCCGGCTGCCAGAATACCCACAGATGGCCATCAGACAGATGGATCGTGTATCTGAATTCATCAGTCCATAGGATCAGTTTCCATTAATCTACGGTCCACGATAAATGTTCTTTACACTATGGTAAACGACGAGTAGCATTCCGAGTGGAGATGAAAGACTTATGAGCAGCCGCACGACCACGGTAACCCATGGAATGAAGTTCTCTGCGAATGGTACTTGTATATACCGAGTTTCCAGCATTTTTACCAACCTGTACACTGAGGTCTTGTGCAGTACTCCGTCGATTATCTGAAACGAATCTCCTGAGGCTTCGACGTCCCGATCACTGATTTTCTTTGGTCTGCCGGTACGCTTTGCTACTTCAATCACGCCATGTGTCTCCCACTTATTCAGTACATCCAAATCAGTTGACTTGGGTATGTTTAAACGCCTCTTGGTTTCTCTTATGGGCAACTCACTAATATAACACCCTACAATCTTTCCTTTCTCAAAGTCAGTTCTCTCCCGCCGCGACATTTTCACTCAACCTCACAGTGCGATATGATCGCGGTCAGCTGCGGGCTTGTTTTTATGCCGTTTGCAGCTGTACCGCGCGTCCTAACAACGCAGCCGATCAATTAATTTGCTTTTGAAGGGCTGTCCGGTGACTTTTGTCAATATAGTGTATATTGAAGGCTGTTTTTGAAGTAATTGCATGTACGCATGTCCCAAAGTAAAATGGGGAATAACTTTGACGTTACCTTCGTGTGTATGTAATCCTTGGCCATCTGTTCGAAGATTACTTTTCGGACTTCAAGTTGTCGACTAACATGATGAGTTTCTTCCTTTACGATAGCAAAGACGGTTTACATTGAAACTTTGAAGATTGTTTACATTTAAGGTATGGCAGTGAAAGGCACACCACAATTTCTCGTAGGTACCCACAGATTAGGTTTATACGCACCTACCAATGTTCCATGAAACTTTTGTGCTGAGCGGGGGAAACGAGATTACGTTCGATTGAACGTATAGGCTCGGGGAGGATAGAGGATAGACAGGTCGCAGAAATGCAGGAGTTTATCAAAATAAAGGAAACACTTGCTATTTGCAAAGAACTTTTTATTAATGCGCTATAGGCCCACCTCGGGCTTTCAGAACAGAAGCAATTCGACCTGGAATAGACTTATACATGTCAAGCACGTATGACAATGGAACTTGGAACCGTTTTCCTGGAAAATACACCGAAGAGCCAAAACTTTATAACCAGCACGTGTTTATGCAAATCAAATTAACTGCAGGTAAACGACGGCGCGTGTGAAAGTCACGAAACGGTATAAGTAACACCTTATACTGAACTGTTAATTAGTATTATTCGTGTTCTTCAGATGGGAAAGTCAACGAACTTCAGCGAGTTTAACAAAGGCTAAATTGTGATCACCAGACGTCAGAGTTAGAGCATTTCTGAGACTGTAAATCTTGTGGGGTGCTCACGATCATCCCCTGGTTACCTTTAAAAAGTCGTCCGAGGAAGGAACAAGTTAGTAAAATCATGCAATGCATTGATTATGATACGCTTTCTAATATACCAGAAATCATTACTCAAGTTATGAGGATAATGGCTGTGGAATAAATATCGCTCCTGTGCCTTGACCTTTGATCTCATTTCGATGCTGTTCGACAGAACCGGTTCAATATATCTCCGGAACAACATACTAAAGTTTTGTCGCAATAGAAGCCTTTTTAGTCACGTTATGAGGATAATGGCTGTGGAATAAATATCGCTCCTGTGACCTGACCTTTGACCCCATTTCGATGATATTCAACAGAACCGGTTAAGTATACTTCCGGAACAACATGATAAAGTTTGTCTCAATCGAAACATTTTTACGTAAGTTATAAAGCATAAAGACGATGGAATGGATCCGGCTCCTATGCCCTGACCTGTGACCCCATTTTGCCCATTTTCAATAGTATTTGTCCCCAGGTAGTCCTCTACCACATACTAAAATTTCATTGAAATCGAACCATTTTTACGCAAGTTATGACGCATAAAGGCAATGAAATGGATCCCGCTCTTATGTTTGAACCTTCGACCTCATTTCGCCCATTTTCAATAGGGTTTGTCTTCAGGTACTTCCCTACCACATACTAAAATTTCATTGAAATCGAACCATTTTTAGACAAGTTATGACGCATTAGGGCAATAGAATGGATTCCTCTCCTATGTCCTGACCTTTGACCTCATTTCGCCCATTTTCAATAGTGTTCGTCCCCAGGTGGTCCCCTACCACATACTAAAATTTCATCGAAATCGAAACATTTTTAAGCGAGTTATCGTGCGGACGGACAGACAGACGGACAAAGCTGTAGCATATACGCTTCTTCAACCTACGGTTGGAAAGCGTAAAAAACCAAGAACTGCCAGAAAAGTGTTGGGTGACCAGGGCTCATCGATTTTAGACGTGAGTGAAAGCTATTCCGTGTATTACGAGGCAAGAGAAGGGATTCTGTGGCGAAATTCGCCAATAAATTGAGTGCTGGTGATGGGAATAATGTGTCCCAACACACAGTACATCGAATTTCGCAGGAAATGGGGCTGCATAGCGGGAGGCTTCTCCGAGTGTCCATGCTAACTTCGGTTCACCGTTGAAAGCGCTATGGGCACACCATCATCAAAACTAGACTTTGAATTATTGGAACAAGGTCGTCTGGTCCGAAGAATCGGGTGTCATGTTGTACCATGTGGACAGCTGCTTGCGTTTGCGTCGTTTACCTGAGGAAGTGTTGGTACCAGTATGCACCGTGGGATGAAAATAAGCCGGAAGAGGAAGTCTAATGCTTTTGGGCAATGTTCTGCTGAGAACCCTGGGTCCAGCCATTCATGTGCAGGAAACTATGACGATTATCACCTACCTAAGCATCACTGTAGACCAGGTGCATCCTTTTTTTTACGCTTTCCAACTGCAGGTTGAAGAAGCTTAGAGGCTCCAGCTTTGTCCGTCTGTCAGTCTGCACAATAACTCGCGTACAAATGGTTCGATCGCGATGAAATTTTAGTATGTGGTAGGGGACCACCTGGTAACGAACCCTATTGAAAATGGGCGAAATGGGGTCAAAGGTCAGGACATAGGAGCTGGATCCATTCCATTGCTTTATGCGTCCTAACTTACGTAAAAATGAATCGATTTCAATGAAATTTCAGTATGTGGTAGGAGACTACCTGGAGACAAATCCCATTGAAAATGGGCGAAATGGAGTCAAAGGTTAGGACATAGGAGCGGGATCCATTCCATTACACTTATGCGTCATAACTTATGTAAAAATGCTTCGATTACGACAAAACTTTAGCATGTTGTTCCGGAGGTATGCTGAACAGGTGCTGTTGAATATCATCAAAATGGGTTCAAAGATCAGGGCACAGGAGCGAGATTTATTCCACAGCCATTATCCTCATAACTTGAGTAACTTGAGTAATGACTTCTTGTATGTTGGAAAGCGTTCAATGCATTGAATGCTTTCCAACAAACCTTCTTTCAAAAGAACAATGTTCCCTGCCACACAACCCAGATTGTTCGAGAATAGTTCCCGGATCATGAAGATTTCCAGGCAGTGCCTTGGCCCCCAAATTTCCCAGACATCAATCCGATCAAGCATCTGTGGTTTGCGTTGGAAGAGCAAATCCGATCTGCGGACCATGAGGAAGACTTCCAGGTATTCTAAATTCCTCCGACATCAAGCATCTGTGGTTTGTGTTGGAACAGCAAATCCGATCTGCGGAACATGAGGAAGACTTCCAGGTATTCCAAATTCCCCAGACGTCAATCCAGTTGAGCATCTGTGTTTTGTGTTGGAACAGCAAATCCGATCTGCGGAACATGAAGAAGACTTTCATGTATTCCGAATTCCCCAGACGTCAATCCAGTTGAGCATCTGTGGTTTGTGTTGGAACAGTAAATCCGATCTGCGGAACATGAGGAAGACTTCCAGGTATTCCAAATTCCCCAGACATCAATCCAATCGAGAATCTGTGGTTTGTGTTGGAACAGCAAATCCGATCTGCGGAACATGAGGAAGACTTCCAGGTATTCCAAATTCCCCAGACTTCAATCCAATCGAGCATCTGTGGTTTGTGTTGGAACAGCAAATCCGATCTGCGGAACATGAGGAAGACTTCCAGGTATTCCAAATTCCTCAAACGTCAATCCAGTTGAGCATCTGTGTTTTGTGTTGGAACAGCAAATCCGATCTGCGGAACATGAAGACTTCCATGTATTCCGAATTCCCCAGACGTCAATCCAGTTGAGCATCTGTGGTTTGTGTTGGAACAGCAAATCCGATCTGCTGAACATGAGGAAGACTTCCAGGTATTTCAAATTCCTTAGACATCAATCCAATCGAGCATCTGTGGTTTGTGTTGGAACAGCAAATCCGATCTGCGGAACATGAGGAAGACTTCCAGGTATTCCAAATTCCTTAGACATCAATCCAATCGAGCATCTGTGGTTTGTGTTGGAACAGCAAATCCGATCTGCGGAACATGAGGAAGACTTCCAGGTATTCCAAATTCCCCAGACATCAATCCAATCGAGAATCTGTGGTTTGTGTTGGAACAGCAAATCCGATCTGCGGAACATGAGAAAGACTTCCAGGTATTCCAAATTCCTCAGACATCAATCCAATCGAGCATCTGTGGTTTGTGTTGGAACAGCAAATCCTATCTGTGGAACATGAGGAAGACTTCCAGGTATTCCAAATTCCTCAGACATCAATTCAATCAAGGATCTGTGGTTTGAGTTGGAACAGCAATTCCGATATGTGGCGGCTCAACCACCTTACTTACAAGAGTTAAAGAATCCACTGGTAACGCTTTGATACCAAATGACACCTTAAGAAATCTTGTAGCGTCCAACCTCGCCGGGTATGAGTTGTTTTGGCTGCATGTGCAGGATCAACACCACATTAGGCAAATGGTCATAACGTTCCTCTCTTCGGTGTAAGTTCTGTTTCTGCTTCGTTTGGCCAAATGTAGCCTTTTCGCTAGATTTCTGCAATAAACAAATAGGCCGTAATGCGAACATACTTTGGATCTAAATATTATAAACATGTCACTCACTGTCAGTGAGAAGGTATCTGCGATATGATAAAATAATCAAGAATAGCCTGCGCTCTGTGACGAAGTTTTCATCAGCCCGAATCCAGATGATGAAAATAAAGATAACGCAGTGAGATCTTCATAAATCCAAATTTACACATTTTTATCATATGTTGAATTTGGATTTAGATTTACTCTACTTGCGTATTTGTGAAGAAGACTGGGTTGTTTTAAACTTGCTCCTGAAGACACGAGTCGTAAAATTTAAACTAGTTTATCCTTTCACTGCAAAAATAATATCTTGCATTTTTCCAATGACTCATAAAGTATGTGTTTAAAAGAATGTTAGGTGCATTTCATTACGTAACATTTACTGCTGACGAAAGAGGAGAAACCTCATTGTTCAGGACATAAATGTCATCATTAAAAAACGTCAGAGCTCTTCATCTGAGCTCATTAGGTTTTATTTTCTGGAAGACAAAAATCTGGAAATGAATAGAATCTGGATTTTATCTGACGCCCATGAAGAAATCAAAAGAACAAAATGATACCTGGCTTGAATTTCTTTTTTCTCAAAATTCATTAACATTGCGCGAATTTTGGTTAATAGTTCACCCAGGATACAGGACATTATGAACTTAGTAAAATACCAGAAAGTTTGCTGCTTTCGTTTTTGTCAAGATATCTATAGGAAACTGGACGTTCGACAAGGAGTATGATAAGAAAAAATTACGGAACCAGATGAACACACTGGAGCTACGCACTGTTGAATACACACTTTGCAATTTACACTTGTCGACAAAATCGGGGTAACAGTGTTTCTCATCAGTATTTTGATTCTAACAACGTCACAGATGGCAAAATCAATCAAGTATAATATTACTATATGCATTTTGAATTTCCAATTCAAACAAATCTACGACATTAGACGTCAGGGCAACATGCAAATTTTTCACTCGTACAAGAACTCGGGTATCTGCAACATTGCTTAATTCCAGAATTTTGCAAGCTCAGTAGTTTAGGCTAACTCGTCCGTACTGAAGATAGCAAGCAACCATTATATATTTAGAACATATGTGCCTTTTAAGAGCAGATTAACCGTTTGGCAGTTTACTTAATGCACACAAGTTTCTTCGAATATGTAAGACACCTAAATTGCCCATTTCTTACCTTAAATATAAGAGTGAAAAGACGGATGTATGTTTTTGGGTCTCAGTATTCGTTCTCAGCATCAGTTTCAAACTCCTTGTTTTTCAAATTAGTTAAAGCATGAGCCGTTGAATGTGCTATTTTGGAGGGTGTAGTTCATTGGCACAACGCCCACTTTACCTTTGGGTCACTTGACCGAAAATCAGTTAGTAGAAATAATCACGAAAAGGTCGTTTTATCGAAGGACTGTGTCACCGAAAAGTTCGTTTTAGCGAAAGGTCATTTCCCCGACAGGTCATGCTATCAAATGGTATATTGCTATCAAATGGTATATTGCTATCAAATGGTATATTGCTATCAAATCTACGTATATAATGGTTTATTACTACCAATCGACAGGTCATGCTATCAAATGGTTTACGAGTTGCTCCCCCTAAAAACTAATTTTATCGAAGAGTTACTTCACCTAAAAGTTCATTTCATCGAAAGGCCATGTTATCAAATGGTACATTTCATCGAAAGGTCATGTTATCAAATGGTTCATTTTATCGAAGAGTTACTTCACCTGAATGGTTTTTTATTTTTTGATTGAAGGTTTAACGACCACCGTTAGCAACTCGATGGGCTATAAGCAGTCACCCGTCCCTAATTTAGGGTCACTGGTTCCAGAAAAGGGAGAAAGCCAGTGCCTTAAAACAAGTACAACATCCATGCCTTCCGGGATTCGAAACCGCACCCTTCTCGGACGAATGGTCGTAAGCCAGCGATTAGACCACTGCGCCGCCGGGCGGCCACCTGAACGTTCATATTATCGAAAAGTTACTTCTCCTAAAAGTTAATTTTATGGAAGAATTACTTCACCTAAAAATTCGTTTCATCGAAAGGTCGTTCACCGACAGCTCATGCTATCGAATGGTTCTTCCTATCGAAGAATTACTTCACCTAAAAGTTCATTTCATCGAAAGGTCGTTCACCGACAGTTCATGCTATCAAATGGTTCTTCCTATTGAAGAATTACTTCACCTAAAAGTTCATTTTACTGAAGAGTTACTTCACGTAAAAGTTCATTTTTAAGAATTACTTGACGTAAGAGGGGATTTCATCCAAGAGTTGTTTCATCTACAACTTCATTTTGTCGAAAGGTCATTTCACTGACAGGTCATATAATTAATATGGTTTCATTTTATCGATAAGTTACCTGACCTGAATGTTCATTTTACCGAAGAATTACTTCACCTAAATGTTTGTTTTATCGAAGAGTTATTTCACCTGAATGTTCGTATTGTCGAAATGTTACTTCCCGCAAAAGTTTTTTTTTTTTTTTGATTGAAGGTTTAACGACCACCGTGAGCAACTCAATGGGCTATAAGCAGTTTTCCGTCCCTAATTTAGGGTCACTGGTTCCAGGGAAGGGAGACAGCCAGTGCCGTAAGACAAACACAACATGCATGTCTCACCGGGATTCGAACCCGGACCCTTCTCAGACCACTGCGCCCCAGGGGCGCAGTGGTCTGATTTCTGGTGTGAGTTTACCACTGAGTTCTGGTGAGTGCAGAAAGCTAAGCCCATCTTACGGATTTATGATGTCATAAGCTGACAGAAGAGCAACATAGCGCCGAGGATAGTTGGCTACCGTGGTGTAAGGCTAACGCGCTTGTCTAGTTATCGAGAGATCTGGGATTCGATTCTACCGTAGGGGCCGAATAACAATTTTTCGGTTGCTGTGTGTTGCTAAAATGTGGAAAGAGCTATGTCTTTGTTTATTCAATCTATTTTATCCTTTTTGAGCTCAAATATAATTATTTACATATAATTTACAACACTTAGGCGATTCGAAGCAACATGAACCATTGTCGGCTCTCCTCGTTCGAAACCCAAGCTCTGTCTCTGAGTTCTCGAACGAAGTCTAAGAACAAAAAAGTATCTTATTTTCACACACGGTGCTTCTTTTTGTGTATCCTCTTGAAGCGTTGTGAGAAATACTTGCAATACCCCTTCTAATCGCTCCCTTGGGCAAGATAATCGCCAGGCAATCTGATGTCTCGTCTGGTAGTGAATGAGGTGGGACATGGGGGTAGAAACTTTCACTTCCAATGCCTAGTTTAACACGTAGGAGTTGAAGAGAACGAAGGGTCATTTGGAAACAATGAGTTCTGGTGAGTGCAGGTGCGGACAGTTCGCGACACGTGGGTTGTAATGATTTGTATTTTCTAGGTATATAAGTTTCGTATATTCACAAGGAAAGAATCTGTTGAAGTTCATTTGTGTTTGTGCTAATATTGCATTGGTACAGTGTGTTTTTCTTAATGTGATTATCAATCGTGTTAAGATTATAAGATATAAGATTGATCATGGATAAATTTGTAATCAAGTGGCCCCGGCTGGACAATACAAATATAGCCCAGATTTCCTATACTGTAGATTTAATTTCGGTTCGGAAAACGGCTATTACTGATTTGTCAAGTTAGTCTTCAAATACTTCCGGAGTTGTTAATTCTATAATATCAAGTGAATGCAAGAGTAGAACTTTTCAAAATTCATAACAGGGCAAACATACGTGGATTTTTTACGATGAAAACAAAGGTGGTATTATATAAATTATAAAAAGAAGCTTATAATAAAAATCTATTAAGTTTTTTCACCAAAGAGGATCCTTGCTTCATTTCTTCTGGCTTTTCCAATTTTTTTTTTTTTGATTGGAGGTTTAACGACCACCGTGAGCAACTCAATGGGCTATAAGCAGTCGCCCGTCCCTAATTTAGGGTCACTGGTTCCAGGGAAGGGAGAGAGCCAGTGCCGTAAGACAAACACAACATCCATGCCTCACCGGGATTCGAACCCGGACCCCTTTCGGACGAATGATCAGAAGCCATCGTTTAGACCACTGCGCCACCGGGGCGGCTTTTTTCTAATTGGAAACATGCTTTAAGGAAATTCTGTTCTCATGAAACCTCCCAGTGTCACAAAGAATGGTGTTCCAAAGTTGGGACAGTGCAGAGTGGAGTGAATGTTGCATCTAATTTGAATTTTTCTAAGTTGCAAGATCTTCAAAATTCCCGTATCGTTTTACATAAATTATTTTCATCATTGTTATACTTATCAAAGCAGGGACTGGCAATCCGAGGCCATAAGGACAAAATAAGTAATTTTCACCAGCATCTGAAACTACGATGTGAAGATTCTCCAGAACTTGAGCGACATATTGAAAGAGAATCCTATAAGTGGTTGTCACACGATGCGAAAAACGAAATGCTTGAAATCATGGCAACGAAACTGCTTCGTTCGTTGGCTAATGAAATCGAAGAAGCGGGTTATTTTGGTCTTCTTATGGATGAAACTACTGATGTGGCAAAGAAAGAACAAGTGTCAATATGTTTGCGTGTCGTTTCTAAAGAACTTGCGACGCAAGAACACTTCATCGGGTTCTACGAAACGTCAGCAACATATGCAATTAGTCTCTTCAATATTGTGAGTGACGTTTTATTAAGACTAGGACTAAAAATCCACAATTGTCGCGGACAGTGCTATGACAGGGCTTCGACTTTAATCGAGAAATACAAGGGGGTACAAGCAAGCATTTTACAAGTCAATGAAAAAGCAAGCTATTTGCATTGTTTTATGCACTCATTAAATTTAGTGGCGCAAGACAACGTGAGGCACATTACAATTTGCAGAAATGTACTAAATATAATTAAGATTTGATCGACATGATAAAAGAGTCGCCGAAAAGGTTGAACTGGTTTAATGCTATGAGAAACACCAACACAAATGATTCAGAACAAAATTTAATGCCCCTTTTCTTTTGTCCAACACGATTCACTGTCAGCGCTTTTAGTTTAAAATCCCTGACAGACAACTATCAAGATATCCTGTCGTTTCTTTCAGATTTTTCTGAAAACGATAAAGGTGATGCTGCTACTAAAGCCTCCGGTTACTTATCACTACCAGTCATTTGAACATTTTGATTCTTTAAATATGCAGTCACATATTTTAATACCCCTGGATACAACAAATGTAAAACTACAAAGTGTAAACCTTGACTTTCATAAAGCAAATTGTCTCATTCAGGATTTGACACAAACATTCCAAGCCATTCGTGATAATTTTAAAATGTTCTGAGAGAAAACTGGAAGAAGAGCGTGTGAGCTTGAACTGCCAGAACCAAGGGTCCCCAAGCAAAGGAAGATGTCTCTCCGCCTAGGGGATCGTAAACACACACGGCATGAATTTACTGATGTGAAAAAGTATTTTGAATGCAAATTCTACGAATTTATAGATTGTGTGGATGTATCTCTGAAAGATCGTCTCCAGGAGGGTGAAATTCTTGACACGGTAGAAAATTTTGGTATCGCAAAAGTAGACGATGTCAGGTGTGTTTTCAATGATGACATTCACGACTATGATGTCTTACGGTTGCTGAGGAATATGGTGTGAAACAGCGCTGCAATATTGTTTGTAGAATTACAGTAAGAACTTTTGGTGATGTAGTAAAATTTCTGAAGTCGAATGTTATTCGTAACATTATGCCTGAATTCATGAAATTTATACGTGTAACTCTGACAATGCCAGTTTTCACAACCACAGCCAAAAGATATTTCTCCACTTTGAAAAGATTACAGACATTTTTGCGTTTCACAATCTCCTAGAAAAAACTTCATCACATTGCTATTTTAAGCGTGCATAAGGACAGCGATAAGAAGTCGGATTTAGAATATGTTTGCGATGAACTGTTAGGGAAAAGTGCAGTCAGAAGAAGCACATTTGCAATACGCCGTGCTAAATAATGGTGATTGGTGAGTCCACACTCTGTTTTATTATACTGTAGAAAGACGTCAAGTCACCTAGCTTAAAAAATGTTTACAAAATTATAAACTTTCAAGAATTTATGTTAATTATGCTAAACAACACCTTCGTGACGATTTAACCCTACAATTCATGAATTTTATTTTTAAAATATTATTTGGTATTTATATTCTTGTAAATATTTTTAAATTATTAGCATAAATATATTTTTATACAAATAAGTAATTTTATTTATTTTTATTTTTATTTACACGAAAAATAATTGTAGGGTTAAAGTATGCATTGTAGGGTTAATTACTAACTGTATATATTTTAGGTTATCACCAACATTTCAGAATATTTATGTTAGATCTTCAATTTGTTATTTTGCAGCTTTTTATATTATATACTATCCGTAGTCATACCGATGATGTGAAAGTAAATACCAAGATCTATCTAAAGGAGAGTTTATAAAAAAATTTATAGAATCATAACTCAAGTTTTTGAGCCCACCCAATATTTTTCAAAAGTTGCCGCCTCTGTTTTCAGGTGTCCCCAGAAGAAGAAGCCCAGTGGATTCAGGTACGGAGAGCGTGGAGGCCAAGCTACCGGTCCGCCTCGTCCAATCTACCTGCCGGGATACGTTGCATTCAGGAAATCCCGGATCGCGGTAGAAAAATGTGCAGGGGCCCCATCATGCGTGAACCACAGGTCTCCAAGTATTGGGCGGAACACTCTGCAACAAACCGAGAAGCACTTGCTCCAGGAACACACGGCACATGGCGCCGGTCAGACGTTGTGGCAAGATGTACGGTCCCACCAGTCAATCACCAAGGATACCTGCCCAGATGTTGACGGCAAACCTCTGCTGGTGGTGGCGAGTGGCTGTGTCGTCTACGAGAGAGTGCGAAAGTCCTTCATCCGTCGGTGTGGGCTGTGCAACGACGCCCTCAGGCGCCACTTCGAGCACCTCCTTTGAATCCTGCTTTGCCTCTACGTTCACCAACGCAAGTGTGCAACCCATAATTTAGGTAAGTTGTGTTTCTTTCCACTGTTGGAGGATCAACGTGGTTATGGAACTTAACGTGAGTGGAGTGCCACCCTACGTTCCATTGCAAAAGTTATTTGTCTTTATGTGTACTATCACCCCTCTTTGTTAGTCGCACGAATTTGGGAACATCCTGTAGAGAAGTGAGACCGAACCAACAAATTAGTGCAATTTTTTTTTTGTTTCGTGTTAATATTACGGTATGCGAAAACATTCGGAACAACGAACAAACGTTTTCGGCAAAGGATGCTTTGATCAGATGAACAATTCAGTGCAGTTCTTTTTTTTTTTTTTTTGTTGTTGTTGTTATGATAAACTATTCGACAAAGTGACTTTTTTGGTGGAAATTATCTTCCGATGAAGGGAACTTTTCGGCATAACACTCCCCTTCCCCCATCTGTGAAACGATCCTTTCGATCAAGTGAAACTCACTTCCATATAATGAACCTTTTGGGTTTAACGTCCCTTCGCTGAAAATGAAATTTTCGATTAACTGAACCTCCAGTGAAATGAGCCTTTTGGGTGAAACGTTCCTTCTCTGAAATGTGCCTTTCGATCAAGTGACCCTTCGATATAATGAACCTTTTGGGTGAAACGTTCCTTCTCTGAAATGTGCCTTTCGATCAAGTGACCCTTCGATACAATGAACAATTTGGGTGAAATGTTCCTTCCCTGAAATGACCTTTCGATAGAATTAACCTTTTGGGTGAAATGTTCCTTCCCTGAAATGACCCTTCGGTGAAATGATCCTTTCGATTAAGTGATCTTCCCCCAGAATGAGACTTTTGGGTGAAAGGACCCTTCGCTGAAATGAATCTTTCGATCAAGTGAATCTTTGGTAAAATGAACTTTTTGATCAAGTGAACCTCCAGTGAAATGAACCTTCGATAGATTGAACCTTTTGAGTGAAACGTCCCTCCTTTGAAATGAGAAGTGACCGTTCGGAAAAATGATCCTTACGATTAAGTGACCCTTCAATAGAATGAACCCTTTGGGTGAAACGTCCCTTCCCTGAAATGAACCTTTCAATCAAATGACCCTTCGGTGAAGTGATACTTTCGATCAAGTGCGGTTCGTCCAAGTTACCTTCGGTGAAGTGATCTTTCAGTCAAATGAACAATATCCGCTGTTGTACCTTGTGTGTGTTGATTCATTATTTTTAAAATATCTCTAAAATCCCATTTGCGAAATTTAGGCGTCATGGTTTAATGCATAATTTCAGACATATGAAACATGTATTGGTATGCCATTGTTGCAGTTTTTATGGGTTGTTCAGCGAATCGCACATCATTAACTTTATTATTGTTTTGTTTCCGAGTTCAACGATCACAGTGAGCAACTGTAGCGCCTATTAGCAGTCGCCCGTCCCGAATTCGGCACCACCGGCTCCAGGGAAGGGACACAGCCAGGACCATGAAACCCACCCCCATCTCGAACGTATGGTCAGGAGCCCGCGCCTCAGACCACTCTGCCACCAGGACTGCTTAACTTTATTATGTTAAAAAACATGAATGATTTCTTAACAGCACAGCGGGCTTGATTTTTAATGCAAGAATCGAACGAAACACATTTGTTCTGTTTCTCGTTACAGATTTTGATGTGTTCTTGTACTCAGGAATTGAGATTGCTTTTCATGCTGCCGATATAGAATGAAATTGCCCAATTTTCTTCTTCTAAGGAAATCTAGTACAGGGGTCGTTCAAAAAGTAATGACACTGATTTTACATGGAGCAGAAGTGTAATGCAGTAAACATACACTTAGATACTTTCGAAGAGAGCATTCTCCCTCTACCTAAAGGCACCAGTCCCGCCTTTATATCTACTTCCGGAAGGTGTGTTCGAAGCCCTTCCCCGACACGTGGTTTAAGATACCTATCAGAGCATTGTTCAGTTCACTAATTGATGAAAACCGAAGCCCACAAACTTGTTTTTTCACTTCAGGGAATAGGTCGAAGTCACGCCATCATTTTGATGTCTAGATCTTGAATAACCTGCTGGGTAAGCAAAGCACGGCGTGCAGGAGCATTATCTTGATGAACTCCAACATTGTGAGAACTCCAACCGGTTTCGCACAATGTGATCAAAGAAGCAAACTGATATCTGCATCACATTAGCCACCTCCTCAATAGTCATTCGGCGGTCTTTGCGCAGGAGTGCCTCGATGGTATTGATAATAACCTCCGTAATCGATGTCTTCGACATCGATTACAGAGGCTAATATCTGTGCCACTTAAACACTCTTGCACGGGAAAAAGCATCTTCTATACAGGATGCTTTAACCATTTCGTGCGTTTCTGTGGCAGTCTTATTCAAACGCACGCAAAACTTTATAGCTGCTCTTTGCTGCAGTTTTAAATCCATGCTGAGTTACAGAAACACGTTTGAACTCTACGCTGTCTACTACAAGAATGAAGTAGCGGAGCGCTGTAGCGATGCATCGTCACGTGACTGACATTGCAGGTGTTCGACACACGCAGCTGCATTTTTCTGCGTGGGTTTGTTATGCCGCTGTGACGTCAGTTTCGTTATTTTTTGAACGACATACGTACTGTAATGTACTACAGAGGTGAAAACATGTGTCAAGACGACAAATCTGCAGCGGGACATGCTGTCTGCGTAGCTCAGTTGGGAGAGCGACTTACTTCGGAGTGAGGGGACACGATTCGATGACCATCGCGGAAAAACTTGTGTTTTCACATTGGCGCCCGATTGTGGAAAATGGATCCACAGGCCGTTGGGTTCTTCGAAAAATGTGTGAGGTTTGTTCCACACATTGTTTGGAAATAATGAAAAATTCCTACCTGGCTACAAAGACAAAAAAAATTAAGAGGGAGATTATGTGACATACTACCGAGGTGAGAACGTGTCAAGACAACAAATCTGCAGCGAGACATTCTTTCCGCGTAACTCAGTTGGGAGAGCGACTTACTCCGGAGTGAGGGGAAACGGACAAACTTGTGTTTTCACAGTACACACGTAATTTTAAAGGAAGGACCGCAGGGAGACAAAGTAGGCATACGCGTTGTATAAGTATTATAAGGTTTTTGTAGTGTGGAACCTAAAAATAATTACCCACTTAAATTTCGTCTAAGAACAAGTAGTTTTTCCCCTTATAAAAAATTTCCCCGCTTCGAACTGGTGTAGTGTAGGTTTCAGAACACATATGTTTGTAGGTTTCAGAACACATATGTATGTAGGTTTCAGAACTCGAGTAAGTTTCCGTTTTTTCTTTTTTTTTCTTTGTTGTTGTTGTTCGCCTTAAAAATATACTTTGGAATTTCTCTCTGTGTTGTGTAAAAAGTTAGTTACAGGAAAGTTTATTACAACTGATACACTGTTCTGAAATTCGTCTCGATTTCATTTCATTTATTTCTCATTCAATAAACTTGTGAGGCATCAGAGGCCTTCTAATCACGAAACTGTCGCTCGAGTTAAAAACGAAACGACAGCTTTGAAATATGTATTACGTTATCCTTTTCGGTGAGATAATCCCATGAAGGCAAAGAATTTTTGACCAACAACTTTTTCTTATTCTTTTTCGAACGAACCGCAACTCCAGAATAAGCAATTTCTTACTAAGACGCTTTTTGTTGATGCGGTGATTACAGATAGAGGTTGCTGTATAGTATTTTTTCTGATCCTGCATGACAAGTAAGAGCATGAAATTCTTTCGCCGCGCTTTCGAGAAAGAGGGTGTGAAAAACGTTTCAGCTAACTTGGCAGCGAATGCTTACGTGACAAAATACCTATCTTTACGAGATCACAGGCAAAAAAAGACAAAAAGATACGGGAATGTTCATATTAGAGGACATGAAGTACTGGACGGAACGTTCAACAGAATACATCCAAGAAAATAACCCTCCTAAACACATATAATAAGAATAGATACGAATCTCCAGAAAAATATCAGGTAACCACAAAAGTATTTGCCGTTTTTAGAGACTGAGACAAAGTATAATACATACGTAGCAGAAAAGCAATTTATTAATCAAAATAACTACCATGGGAATCAACCACGTTCTGCCAACGTTTTTATACCTTATACAGTCATTTGCAAAAAAGTTTAAGACCACATGTTGGTATTAGGAGATTTCAGCCGATTGCTTCACCTGCTGTCTGTATTATTCTACTTCCTCTCTATGTTACATCATCCCACAGCGGCAGCTGTTGATAGGGTTGAGAGAAGCGTGCGAGCGTCGGTTTGATTCAGGTTTTCATGCTGACAGGTTTTGTACGTATTATCTATATAGCGAAAAATGGGCTAAAAGCGCCATTAAGTGATACTCAGAGGGCACAAATAGTGACTTTATATCATGGATACTCCGAACGTGATACAAGCAGAAAGGGGAATGTGAGCAATATTGCTATTCATAATACGATCATGAAGTATCGAGATACAGGTGAGTTTAGCGACGAAAGAGAAGTGGACGTCCAAGGAAAACAGCCCCAAGTGATGGCAATACCATAAGGCGAATAGTTATGCGTTCTCTGAGGAGTTCGTGCAGGAAAATCAAGGCTTTTCTACATTCAAGAGGGTTTAATATTAGTGTCAGCACTGTTTCCCAACGTCTTAGCAAAGATTTTGGATTAAATTCTTATAAACCTGCACATAAACGTAGACTAACCTCTGTCATGAAAAAGAAGAGACGCCAGTTTGCAAAACGTCATCGATCGTGGACTGCTGAAAATTGGAGCCAATTTCTTTTTCCGATGAATCAAGTGTGCGTCAATTTGAATCACGTGAAGCACATGTTTGACGACCAAAAGGTAAAAGGTTTGCTGAAAAATACACCGTTAGCACCGCGAGACATCCGCCTAGTCAGATGAGATGGGGTGCTATGTTAGTATCCGGTACTGCTTCATTATCCGTTTTGCCGACAGGCACTACCATGACTGGTCCTTTTTTATCTGGAAATGTTACGTGAGAAGCTTTTAACTCGTATGTAATTGCACAGATGCACAATCTTTATGTATGATGGTGTTCCATGCCCCAGATCAAAGACAGGAAAGGACTACCTGCAGAGGAAAAATATAACTGTGTTTGACTGGCTTGGTAATCGTCCCGACCTTAAGCCCATCGAAAATTTGTAGACCATTTTAAAAGACAAGGTAGCAGAAAAAACAGCCATCAAATTTCTAAGCTTTGATTGACGTGATAAAGTACGTGTGGTGCAAAGACATTTCAAGTGACTACTGCAAATCCCTCATTGAGAGTATGCCACATCGTATTCTGTCCGTTTTAAAAAACAAAGGTGGCCACACAAAGTATTGATTTCGGTCTTTTTGTGTTCTAAATAATGTAAGTATTCATCTGTGGTGACATTGTTTCAAATATCTCTGACTATTAAATAGTTGTTTCTTTGAAAATCTTTATTTTCAATAAATTGACAGGTGGTCTTAAACTTTTGCAAATGACTGTAAAAAATATTCTATATAATTGCAAAAAATATGTAAAATATTATTCTATATATTTTGAAACTCGGAGTAAAAATATTCATTGTTTACTCCCAATTCTGAACATTTTGGATTTCACATGATTCACTGACGAAGCATGGTTTCATTTGGACGAGTATGTCAATTTACAAAACTCGAGCATCTGGGCAACAGATAATCCACATGAATTACACGAAACCCCATTACATCCTGCAAAAATCGGTGTTGGGCGTGCTGTGTCCCGAACTAGAATAATTGGACCCATTTTCCTCAGGAGCATAGCAAACTCGGCGTAATATGTGAATATTGTCAGACAGTGTGTGGACCAATTAACCGACATTGATTTGTCAACTGGGTACTTTTAACAGGATGGAGCTGCATGCCACACGTCCCATGCCAGCACGAGTGAAATTTCCTCTTTCTTCGGTGATCGAATGATTTCCAAAACACTGTGGCTACATCATTCACCCGATCTGACTCCTCCTAATTTTTTCTTATGGGAATATTTGAAGTGTCGTGCTTACAGCTATAACTGTTTTCTTCGCTGAAGTTCGTTTTTAGAAATTTGGAAATAAGTCTCAAAGCCCGGAGCTGAGCACTGATGCACCTCTTTGACATTACAACCCCAGACAAAAATTATGGAATCACCGCCACATACAGTAGTGACCAAAATTGTGGAAACCTTTTGGAAGAAGTATATTTTTGAGGTTTGATGGCTCATAACACCACTTTTTTCTTGAGTAATACCATAAAAGTATATATCAATGGAAAGATAATTTCATCAAAATTGTAATGCAACAAAGTTTGTTCAATTATCTGTATCTATGAAAAGTTATAGCCAGATAACCAGAAAAAGGAAGCACAACTAGCTTAGGTTGATATGAAGTAGCTTTCCTTCATTTGAATGTAGCCAATGAGCAGGAGTGTTTACAGAACCAATCAAGTGTCATCTTGTTTTGACAATGAGCCAATCAGGTCACAGTAGGATTCAGCTATTGATGTCATGTATTGGAGATGAGAGGAGGACATTTGTCAGTGTGCTATGTGATTACTATCAAGTGTTGTTTTTTTTTTTTTTTTTTTTTGTGTGTGTGTGTTCTTTCATTTAGTGAGCTTGTAAAACGTAATAAAATTAAAGAAATGGCGCAAAGAGTTGACTGGTCACCCAGAAAGCGATGTAAAATAGTACTATTAAGTGAACACGGCTTCAGTTATGAAGAAATTAGAAGAAACATTAGTGGAAACGTAACCAAAAGTGGCATTTGTAAATTTCTGAAGAGGTATAAGGAGACTCAGTCTCTACAAAACCATACTGGCAAAGGCAGGAAAAGGTGCACAACAGCAAGTGATGATAGAAGAATTAAGTGACTGTGCCTAGGTGACAGAAGAAAATCATCTGGGTGTGTATACAAGATGAAATGGCGAAATGCAATGTGAAGTTGCGTCCAAGGACTGTTCGACGCTAAAAGCTAGAATTCCACGAGAAAAGCCATTTTTATCTCTCAAACAAAGGTTGAAAAAGATTAAACCGGGCTAAAACCCATGTTAATTAGACAGCGGAACAATGGGGCAGTGTTATTAGGAGTGATGACACCAAAATATTCCTGTTTGGTAGTGATGGCATAAAATACGTAAGGAGAAGAATCGGAAAAGATTTGCATCCTGATTGCATTACACGAACCGTGAAACACCCTGTTAGTGTTATGATCTGGGGTTGTATGACATCAAAAGGTGTGGGCAGAATTTGCGTGATTAATGGGAATATAAATGGCCAAGAATACATTAATGAAATACTTGAGCCCAAACTGAAGCCTTCCGCACGTGATCTTTTCCAAGATAATATTTCAACATTTCAACAGGATTCAGCTCCATGTCATGTTGCTGCTGTGGACAAAAAGTGGTTTCAAGATAATCATATTCCACTGCTGGAATGGACTGGGAATAGCCCAGACCTTAACTCCATCTAAAATCTATGGAGCCGACTAAAGAAACTTGTTAGTCAGAAGCAACTGAGCAATAAAACCCAATTAATGAAAGTAATAATTCAATCTTGGTTTTACATTATAACAGCTGCAGAAACGAAAAACTTGGTTCACTCCATGGGAAAGCGTTGTAAGGCCGTAATTAACGCTAAAGGTTACCCAACTAAGTATTAACTGAGATGGTGAGAATTTTTGTATCTCATTTTTTCTATGTGTTTCACTTTTCTTCTTTATAACCGCTGTTCTAATGCAAAATCCTTTATAAAAGTTATTACATTACATTCTTGATGAAATTATCTCTCCATTAATATATAATTTTATGGTATTACTCCTAAACAAAGTGGTGTTATGAGCCATCAAACCTCAAAAATACACTATTTCTAAAAGGTTTCTACAATTTTGGCCACTCCTGTAAGCACGGAGGCGTATAGTAGGTAGTACTTCGAAACGACGTAAAGGAAGCAGGCGAAACGAAAGCATAGTTTAGTGAGTTTAGTGAAAGCTGCACATCTGAGCTACAGACAGCAGGACTCATATAAAGGAACCTACAATATCTGATTGAAAAGCATAACGATGTGTAACAACACGTGTGGGAAATAACTGTAGACTCACCGACATCAGAGGAAACAAGAAAGATGACACCGAATCTTTAGGTGCAGCGAGCACGTCGTTTGAATCCGTTCTTACGCAAATTAAATTTATCAAACGTCAGTGCAACCGGTATGGAAATCAGTAATATCTGACAGAAGAAAGAAGTTTTTCGATCGGGATTTTAATCCAGCAGATATTGCTGTAAACGGAATCGTGACCTCACGCCCGACTTCTGCCTTAAGAAAAACTTGATATTATATGAGAAACATTTAGCAACGGAAGCGCTCTCCAACAAAGAAAGAATTTTTCAAATCGGATTCTTCGAAGCAGAGATGTCGAAAATATAAGATATGTATTTACGCTCCCTGGCGGGAAAAACATTCATTATTTTAAGGAGAAAGTATTCTCAAAAGTTTTATCGATGTGAGTGGTATCGGTCTAGGAAAGAAATTTTTCAGTCGAGTTTTCAGGAGCTCAGATTTTGCTGGAAATACATCAGAAGCAGAAATAAACACTTACGCACCCTGGTGACCAAACCATTCTTTACCAAATATTAGAAATCATATGAAAAACATTTGTCTTCAGGAGCTGTATGAGATACAGGAAGAATTTTTGAAATCGGAGTTTTAGAAGCAGAAATATCGGGGAAAACACAATTTACCTTTCCCCCTCCTAGCGGAAAGTCTATCAGTTACTCTAAAATTTTGAAATTATATAAAAAAACCTTTCGCACCGGAAACGCTATCCAACAAAGAAGGAATTTTTTCAAATAGGACTCTTAGAAGCAGATATATTGACAAAAATAAGATCCCTGGAGTTGAAACCATGCAATATTTTAAAAGAAAATATTCCAAAAAGGTTTGTCAACGTGAGTGGCATCGGTCCACGAACTATTTTTTTCAATCGAGATTTTAGAAGCTCATATTTTGTGGCAAATACATCAGAAGCAGAAATTAACCCTTACGCCTCCTGCTGACCAAACCATTCTTTACGAAAAATCAGAAATTATACGCAAATGATTTCTCAACAGGAGATGTATCCGCTGAAGAAAAATGTTTTTAAATCCGAGTTTTAGAAGTAGAGATATCGAGGAAAACACACATTTACTTTTACGCCCCCTAGCTGAAAATCTATGCGTAACTTGAAAAGTGATTATACCTAAAATACTTTTCAACATAAATGGAATCGAAAGGTAAAAGCATTTTTTCAATCGCAAGTTTATAAGCAAATATATGGAACAAAATGTATTTTGAATTCGATATCATTTACATTTACGCCCTCTAGCGGCGAAATTGTTCATCGTTTAAAAAAACGAAATAAAGGATAATCATTCGAATATTTCACGTTTCCCAATGCAAAAATAATTTTGCAAATCTGACTAATAGTTGCGGAGATATGGTTTCTACAGACGGACGGACGGACAGACAAACCAAGATCATAAGCGCCATCTTTTTTTTACAAAAGACGTGCTAAAAAATTATGGAATCATTTTTCCTCCTTATGATAACCTCTGGTCTTCGCGGAGCACGAAGACCAAAGGCCGTCACAAGAAGCAAAGGTTTCAATACGCAATATTAAATTTTCTGTAAATACATTTTTGGTTTAATTTCGAGGTTTGAGGGCTACCAAGTACCAGCTGTACCAAACCCTCAGCTCACTGTGTCTACTTCGTTCTTGCTGTTGGTTACGGTAAGACACCTTCCTCCAGTCAAAACGTGTTTTGAGGATGGGCATGGCGTCTCTCGAAACTAATCCAAGAAATCTTCCATTTAAACCAAAGTAAAATTCATATGAATAAGGTACTGTATATTTAATACGTATACACCGAAAAGCCCAAACATTATGACTAGCGCGCCTTTATGCGAATCGAAGCAATTGTAGGCAAACGACGGCGCCTGTGATAATCAGGCAATCGTATAAATAACCCCTGATACTAAGATCTGTTAATCAGTGTTATCCCTGCTCTTTAAATGGGAAAGGTAGCAGATTTAAAATAGTTTGACGAAGGCCAACTTGTAATGGCCAGACGACTGGATCAGACATTTCCGAAACCGCAAGACTTGTAGATGCTCACGGTCATTCGTGGCTAGTACCTTCAAAAAGTGGTCCGAGAAGAGAAACCACGAAACTCCGGCTAGGTGGGGGCCTATTACGGCTCATCGATGTTCGATGTCAGCGAAGGCTATCCCGTACGTTACGGGCCAACAGAAGGGACACTGTAGCAGAAATCGTCGGTAATTTAAATTCTGGCTACGGGAGTAATGTGCCACATCACACAATATGTCAAACTACTGAAAATGAGGCTGCATAGCCACAGGCCGGTTCGATTGCACGTGTTAAATGTATCTTGAATTATTGGAAGACTGTCGTCTGGTCTCATGAATCACGTTTCTTGTTGAAAGATGCTGACGGCCGGGTACGTTTGCGCCGTTTACTTGGAGAAGTGTTGGCACCAGAATACACTGTAGGACGAAAACAAGCAGGTGGAGGAAGTGTAGGGCTTTGGTCAATGTTCTACTGGGAATCCCTGGGTCCAGTCATTCTTGTGCATGAAACTATGACGTTCACCACCTACCTGAACATCATTGCAGACCAGGTGCATCCTTTCATGGCAACTGTATTCCTATCTAGTAGTGCCTTCTTTCAGAAGGATAATGAGCCATGCCACAATGCCCTAATTGTTCAAGGATGGTTGGCGCAACACGAGGATGACTTCTAGGTACTCCGCATTCCCCAGATATCAATCATATTGAGCATCTGTGTTTTGTGTTGGAACAGCAAATCCGATCTGCTGGCGGCTCAACCATGTAACTTACAAGAGTTAAAGGATCAGCTGGTAACATCTTGGTACCAGATACCACATGACACCTTTAGAAATCGTGTAGCGTCCTAGCTTTGCCGAGTAACAGCTCTTTTGTCGGCACGTGGAGGGCCAAACATCATATTAGACAGGTGGTCATAATGTTTTCGTTCTTTGGTGCATATGTGTGGTACATGTAAGTGCATACCCGTACCCAGTCGTATCAGAACCAAATGACCACCTACCTAATAATGAGAATAACCACCGTTCGCCCGGATGACATCAGCGAGACGGCGTGGCATGGTCGCAATGAGACCCTGGAAGATTGCCCGATGCACACGTGCCCATTAGGAGCGCAGAAGAGCACGGAGATGACGTGGCTGTGGGTCAGCACGTCGAACCTGTCGATCCAAATAGTCCCACAAGTGCCCTATGGGATTGCGGTCGGGCGATTTCTCCTGCCAAGTGAGAACGGAAACATTGCTGTCGTGTTTCTGGACCTCTGTTCTGGGCCAGGCACCTCCTTTGCGACGTGGCACGGAGCATTGTCCTGTTGGTAGACACCATCACCACCAGAGTAAGCGTCCAACATGAAGGGTTGCATGTGCTCAGCGAGGATGGACAGGGACCCATTGGCGTTTAGGAACACATCCAGTGGTACCACCGGTCCCAGGTCATACCAGAAAAACATTCCCCAGGCATGCACACTGGCACCGCAGGCCTGTACTTGACCGTCGAGCCTGTCCGGGTGTTAGTTCTCGTGTGTCTAACGCCGTATCTGCCACCGCCTGACACTTCTGTGGAGTAGAAACTTCGATCCTTCGGAGAAGGCAACCTTTTCCCACTCTTCCACTGTGCAATGATGGTAGTCCCATGCGAGCTTCAGGCGTCGATGCCAATGGACCTGGGTTAACATGAGCGCCTTGACGCAGCGTCGACTCCGAAGACCCATACGTAACTGGGTTCTCTCTACTGTTATCGGGGACACGTACCTGGATACCCCGGCTTTCATTTGCGTGGTTAATTGCTGCACTGTTGCGCGTCGATTGCTTTTTACCAGTCGACGGCGGCGACTCTTTCCTCTAGGGTCGATGGCTTTTGGAGCTCCACAGTTATGACGTCAGGAGGTCCTCGGTGTGCCAGCGGTCCATTCTTGGTACACCCTTACTACAGCACCTCGCAAACAGCCCACGACGTCTTCTATTTCTGAGATGCTTTCACCCTTGGCGCGGTAGCCTATGATCATTCTGTAACGTATACTCTATATTCACTTTCCTTTTTATTTTACTATCTCTAGTTATTTTATTTTACTATGTAAATTATCTTCCTACTGAACGGAATATTATTTCACCCGCTGAATGAGATCTGGCAATGAGTGTAAGTCATGACGTGGTGGTAGCTCGTATATAGGCGCGTTCATCGAGTAGGGTGTGTTGTGTTGTTGCGTTGGAGTTGAGGTTGTGTTGGAGTTGTGTTGGTGGTGTGCGTACTATAAAAGGAAAGTTTATTCATTATTATGTACAAGATATATGAGTGCCTTAGTTGACCACGAGTCTGGGAAATAAATAGTTGTTCAGTAAGTTCAGTCTTTCTCAATTCTTAGTTTTGTCAGATCTCTGTCTGGCTGTTAGGTTTATGACTTTGATTACTTAATATAAATAACCAGCGTTGAGACTTTGTTTAAGTTCATAATTAACGAGTAACAACACCCTTTTGGGAATTCATTATTTTGAAGCTTAGAGCATTATTCATTCATAATAATTAGCTTAGCAAAAAGATAAACAAAGCTAATACATTATAATTCCTTTTAGAACGTCCGTCAAATCACTACTTCTGCCCATTGTGCCGCACTAAGGCTCATGTGTGTTAGCTGGCCGCTTATATCTCCGTGTGGTCGACCTTGTCACGTGCACTCTGTGAGGCGCCTGTGTGGGTACATTGTGATTACGGGGGTTGTCATATTATTCTGATACGACCGTATATATATATTGTAAGTTTAATGAATAAATCAATTTATATTACGTTAAATGACCCTTATTTAACAATGATTAGTAACCAGTACGTTCCCGATTATCCGAAATTTGCGATTTTTGGACGGTACCACTGTCCCAATTACATGGGGGGAAACGAGAATTTATTCTTTTAACCATATTATTTCTGTTATTGCATTCATTTTCTTGAAATTCGCTGCACGTTGCATCGAACTCTTCCATGATAATCTTATTTTAATTTACGAATGTCATGTGCTATTAGTTTTTATGGGAGTTAAGTACAAATTTACTCCTTTGTGGTGTCTTTATTCTTCCAAGTCAAATTAAGGGAGATAAAATGTTCTTTTATCTTCGAAGAATAGGTGAATGTTTTATCTTTCTTCACCGCGTCACCGGCTAAGAAAAAACAGATCTAGTGTCTGGGTAATGATCGATTTCCGAAGCCAATTAAACGAGCAAAAGTTCAGGAAAAGAAAAAAGACGTAGATTACTTCTGAAGGTCATGAAAGCCAATTTCATTGAGTTTTTCTCAGAAAGAGCAAGTAGTCTTCAGCAGGAGCTTAGAATTAACTATTATCGAATTCACCCAAACAAAAACGACTACTTGTTTTTTACCGTTCATGCAACAAAAGCCTCTCTAAATCTTGTTTGTAAACATCGCTTTCCGCACAAGAAAAGCCGCAATTAACTGTTCTCTATGTCAGTACTTCTAAAATACATGGCAAGAGAACCAGTACTGTTACCTATGGATTATTAACTTCAGCGAAACTTAACATTTATATGTAAGTATCTTTCATGTCAGCTGACTTAAAATCATATCCTTTTTTTTCAGTCCTTGGGGAGATATTGAGATGACTCCTTAATAGCTTACTGCCTGTCGTAACTGTGCATCTCTCTCTCTCTCTCTCTCTCTCTCTCTCTCTCTCTCTCTCTCTCTCTCTCTCTCCGCTTCCATGTTCGGAAAAAATGATATTACTGGCCGTATTCCTCCATCGGCAGTTGATAAAGTTCAGTATCGTCTAAGTAGTCTCCTTACTTTCGAGCACTTGGCTTTTCTTACAACTTTAAGTTTTAATGAGGGATTTCTCACGATTAGCGCCGAAGTGGCGATAATGTGCATTCATCAACTGGCCAGATGGTCCAAAAAAGGGGTGAGGCAATAAAAGTAGCACGCGCTTTTCTGAGAGGAGGAAGAAGAAACAGGAATCTGAATCTAACTCTTAAAGGGAAAAGTTTGGGGGATGTATCTCCGTGCGACGGAGAGGGTTTTCGCTCCCCGAACGAAAAAGGAAAGACCAGTGAAAATATGATTTTGAATATATCCGATGCAGAGATGGGAAATCAAAGCAGAAATTAAGTTTGGATAGAGAAACTTAGCATCCAGGTAACCGAGAAGGATGTCTAATACCACAAGCAGGAATATGTGCAAATATCATATTATATACCGGTTTTGATACTATGCATTTTTCCCGACAGTAGTAAAGTAAATCCCACGTAAAAAATGTGGGTGTAACGAAAATGTGTATCGGAAATAGTCAAAAATATTGTTGAATTCAGTTTTGAATGCTTCCCCTTGAAGTGACGCAACAATAGTTAATTTCATTGTTACTCGGAAGTATATTTTACCAAACTATAGCAGAACATTAATTCCTCACGTTCCACATAAACGTAACCATCTCTCTTTGAAATCTGCGCAAATTACGAAAACTAAAGCCATTATAAAAATGCATTTTTGAAGCTATGAAAAAGTTGCGTCGTAGCAAAATTTGCATCCTCTCGAGCCCTCACCCGCAAGGGGACAGAGGTTATCTAGTATTGATAAGAGCTCATGACGTATTTTGGCACCCGATGGCGGTTGGGCGGTTTTGGAAGTACTAGAGGCATGTGCAGCTCTGTTATCGCTATGGCATTCGACAGATGCGAGTTCTAGCTGCAGTCTAAAAGGAATAGTGAGCAATTTGGTTGATTTGCGGAGATTTGACATCAAGTTGAAGATGGAAGACCAAACTGTGCATTTTCGCCATATTTTACTGTTTTACTTCGGTAAAGGGAAGAACGCGCGTCAAGCTTGTGAAAAGTCGCGTAAAGTGTACGGTGATAATGCTCTACAAGAACGTCAGTGCCAGCGGTGGTTCGCAAAATTCCGTGCTGGTGATTTTGACCTCAACGATGCTCCTCGGTCCGGAAGGCCAACCGAGGTTGATGACGACCAAATCAAGGCATTGATCGAGTCAACCCCAAGTTACACGACACGAGAGATTGCAGACACACTGCACATCCATCATTCAAGCGTTCAAGACCACCTGAAGAAGCTGGGATACGTAAGCAAGCTCGATGTGTGGGTTCCTCATGAACTCAAAGAAGCTCAATTGACGGCGCGTATAAACAACTTCGATATGCTCATTACACGTAAGGAAAACGATCATCTTTTGAAGCGACTGATAACTGGTGACGAAAGGTGGATTACGTACAACAATGTGTGGCACAAACGGTCTTGGTCCCGACGTGCTGCTTCGCCTCAAACGACATCCAAAGCAGACATTCATCAGCGGAAGGTTCTGGTCTCAGTGTGGTGGGATTTTAAAGGGGTCGTGTTTTTTGAGCTTCTACCACGGAACCAAACAATCAGTTCGAATGTGTACTGTCAGTAATTAGGCAGTTTGAACGAATCCATCATCCAGAAACGTCCAGAGCTCGTTAATCGTAAAGGTGCTGTGTTCCATTACGACTACGATAGACCACACACAAGTTTGACCACCCGCCAAAAATTATTGGAGCTTGGGTGGGATGTGTTGCCACACCCAGCATACTCGCCTGAGCTTGCGCCGTCAGACTTCCACTTGTTTCGCTCTGTTCAACAGTCCTTGCGTGGTATAACGTTCAATTCAGATGAGGCTGTAAATCAGCACCTTGTACAGTTTTTCGCTTCGAAAGACAGGTCTTTCTATGAACGAGGCAATCTGCAGCTCACTGAAAGATGGCAAAAGGTTATCGAACAAAACGGGCATTATATCATTGATTGATCTTTGTTCTTTCCATCAATAAATGGCCTTTGCAAAACATGGCTTAAATACGTCATGACTTTTCCGACAACCCAATAAAACCCGATATAACCTGTAGATTAGAGATGAGCACGGGGCCGGACTATGACAAAAAAGCCGTAAACGGATCCGGAGCCGTCCCGGGCACGGGCGGGATCCTATATCAAATATTTGGCTAAACCCCAGTCCCGTACGGACCGGATTTGTACTTAATTGAAGTTATTTTTCCCTTTCACTTTTTATTTAATTTTGTTTAACACTGCTAACCGAATTAACTAACGCAATCGGAAACACTTAACTGAATGGTTAGGCTATATACACGGTCGTATCAGAATAATATGACCACTCCCTGAATCACACTGTACCCTTCAAGGCGCGGCACAGGGTGCACGTGACAGGGTCGACTACACGGAGGCCGGCCAACACCCATGAGCCATAGTGTGTTACGTGAGCACAATGGGCAGAGGTAGTAATTTGACGGACGTATAAAAAGGAATGATCATCGGCTACCACCCCAAGGGTGGAAGCATCTCAGAAACAACAGATTTCGTGGGCTGTTCGCGAGGTGCTGTAGTTAGGGTGTACCAAGAACGGACCGCTGGCACACCGAGTACCTCCCGACGTTATAACCGTAGAGCCCCAAAGACCGTCGACAGCTCGCGAACAGCCCACGAAGTCTGCAGTTTCTGTGATGCTTCCACCCTTGTTGCGCTAGCCGATGATTATCCTTTTTTATACGTTCGTCAAATCACTACCTCTTCCCATTGTGCTCACGTAACGCACTATGACTCATCTGTCCTGGCCGGCCGCTTATACCTCCGTGTGGTCGACCTTGTCACGTGCACACTGTGTCGCGCCTTGGCGGGTACACTGTGATTCAGGGAGTGGTCATATCATTCTAATGCGATTGTGTATATAGCCTAACCATTCAGTTAAGTATTTCCGACTGCGTTAGTTATTTCGGTTAGCAGTGTTAAATAAAATTAATTAAAAAATGAAAGGGAAAAATAATTTTATTTAAGTAAAAACCGGTCTTTAAGCGCCGGGATTTTACTTAATTGAATCAACAAAATCGTGTAAAACAAATTTAATAAAAAAATCCTGTAAAACCATTGAATCTTATCGGAGACTCAGCGTAGAGGAGAACGTCGCCTCCGTCGACTGGTAAAGGGCAATAAACGCGCAACAGTGCAGCAACTAACCACGCAAATGAACGCTGGGCACCCAGATACGTGTCCCCGATAACAGTAGAGCGAATCCTGTTACACATGAGTCTCCGGAGTAGACGCTGCGTCAAGGTGCCCATGTTAACCCAGGTCCATCGGCATCGACGCCTGAAGTTCGCATGAGACTACCATCATTGCACAGTGGAAGAGTGTGAAAAGGTTGCCTTCTCCGAAGAATCGAAGTTTCTACTCCACAGAAGTGTCAGGCGGTGGCAGATACGGCGTCAGACACACGAGAACTAACACCCGGACACGCTTGTCGGTCAAGTACAGGTCGACGGTTGCAGTGTGCATGTCTGGGGAATATTTTTCTGGTATGATCTGGAACCGCTGATACCACTGGATGGGTTCTTGAACGCCAATAACTACCTGTCCCTCCTCGCTGACCTCATGCGTCCCTTCATGCTGGACGTTTACCCTGGTGGAGGTGATGTCTACCAACAGCGCAATTCGCCGTGCCACGTCGCAAAGGGGGTGCGTGACTAGTTCCAGGAACACGACAGCGAAGTCTACGATCTTCCTTGGCCGACAAAATCGCCTGGCCTCAATCCCATAGAGCACTTGTGGGACTATTTGGATCGACAGGTTTGACGTGCCGACCAACAACCACGTCATTTCCGGGACTTCCGTACTCTGCTGAAGTCAGAATGGGCACGTGGGATTCAGGTAACCTTCCAGGGTCTCATTGCGTTTATGCCACGCCGTATCGCGGCCTTCATCCTGGCCAAGGGTGGTTATTCAGATTATTAGGTAGGTGGTCATATTATTCTGATACGACTGTGTATAGTCTCTCTTTTGTTCTTTGCGTAAAATTCTTAATTATTGGTTAATGCGTGTTTCATATGCATTTCGTAACTCAAAAACCGTCTGTGAGTGTTTTAAGTAAAAACTGTGTATTTATTTTTTATTTTATTTATTTATTTATGCTGTTACATAACATAAGAATATTACAATAAGTTGTGTGTACAAAGGCTATTGAACAGCAAAGGTAATGAGAAAATACCTCTTAGGAGTTCTGACATAGCCCTTAGTTTCTTCAAAGGTACGAGACAAGTGATGAATTTGGCCTCATCATGAATTATTTTTAGTAAATAATTAGTATTGTTATTTGGATTTAATTAAAGAAAATATCTTTTATTTTTTAACTCAGTATGTATTTTTAAGTGGTTTTAAAATAAATTTTGATTAGTAATATCTGTTAAATCCAAAGGTAATGAACTGCAATAATCTGTTCCAGCAGAGTTTAAACTTTGTTTTAATAGCTGAGGTTTAGGCTGCACTGGGCGAAGCGGCAATCTATTTCTTGCTTGGTAGTTGTGTCTATTGCAAATAATTGCAATGAAATCTATATACAAATTGTTCTTAAGTCTCTGAAACATGATTTTGCCGAGGTTATAATAGTAAAGTTGATGTATTGTTAGTATTCAGAAATCATTCGGGTGAACTGGAGAATGTGGATGTATGTGTGTAGTCATAGTAGTATTTCGTTTTGAATGTAGGTCTATTAGTCTAATATATTATTTTGTAATACCTGTAATTTGTTTAAATTTGTTTTAGTTGTTTGACCCCAAGATAAAAAGCAGATTTAATGTGAGTCTGAATTAATGAGTAATACAAGAGAAATAGTGTTTTAACTGAAAGAGTTGTTAATATTTTACTAATGAGGCCAATATTTCTAGATACTTTATTCGAAAGTATATCTATATGTTTAGTTCATCGTAAATCAGGGCTAAATTTACTCCCAAATAATTCAAAATTGGTACTATGTATATTATTTTATTTTCTAATAATGAATATATAGTATGGCCCCATTCAGATCTCTGTCTGGAGAAGACCATAGCTTTAGTTTTAGAAGTGTTAATCATCAATTCATTAGTAGTTAGCCAATTTGATTACAGCTGTGAGTGAGTGTTAGCTTTAGTAATAATGTCATTTATACTGTGTCCCCTAAAAAGTAATGCAGTGTCATCTTCACAGAGTATGACATCGTTTTCTGATGTTATGCCAAATATATCATTAATATATAAATTGAATAACAAGGGAGACCCTGAATATTATTTCCTGGATACGATGAAAACTGACTGTATAAATTTTTCAGGAGACTGGAGATCTAAAATTTAAAGTTCTGCTGGCTGCAATATGAAAAATAGGAATTTTCCGTCGTTTGGTGAAAACATGAAAGCGAGCCGAGGTAAACGAATCCACTTGATATATTTGGGAAACAAAATGAAGAACATTTTGTTACCTGAATATGATGCATGTAATAATAATTCTTTATCTCTCTCTCTCATTTTTGGGGGAGGGGGGAAGGAGAAAGGGATCAAAATTAACGGGAAGCCCTAACATTCTTATCTGATGATGAAACAAGAAATAGGAGTAGAACAATATGCTTTATTTTTTCCTTATTCACATAGGGAATTTGCACAAATATATTCAAACCAGGGACGTGTCCAGGCCAGTCATAAATAATAATATAATGGTCAGTTTTGGAAATTGAAAGATTATTAAAGTGTGAATTTTTCATACACTTTTTGATGATTCGTCGCATTTATTAATAAATTCTTCATCCAGGCGTTATTGTTGTTTTAATTTGCGTTTTACTTTAATAATGTCACATTGCTGATGATTTTATCAAAATTAAATTCAAACTAAAATAAGATTTGGCGTCACATTATCGCATACTGTCTACATGCAATTTGTATAACACTTGCCTAACTGTTTCCTTCATTCTTATTTTTCTTAGCATTTTTTAACAATCATCACATGTTTGATCTTTCATTTTTAGTGTGTAATATACACTGAAGTGCCAGAAAAACTGGTACACCAGTCTAATACTTGGTAGATCCTCCACGGGAGCACAGGACCGCAGAAATACGACGGGTCGTGGACTCCACTAGCTTCTGGAAATATGCTGTAGGCAATGCACACCATACTTCCTGCAGAGCGTTCCACAATTCGGGTGTATTCCGAGGTCTCGGATTCCTGTGTTCGATAGCGCGTTGTATAGCATCCCAAATGTTTTCTATCACGTTCAGATCTGGGGACTTGGGTGGGATGGCAAAACCCCAAACTCAGATGAATCCACTTGATATATTTGGGAAACAAAATGAACTCTAACCATAATGTGGCGTCTCGACACTTGTGTGGAAGGAAGTGCATTGTCCTGTTGGAACAGGTCCAACCCATCAGCATGAATGCAGGACATGAACGGGTGTACCTCGTCAGAAAGGATGCGCACATAGCGTTGCCTGGTCACAGATGTTTGTAGACGTACCAGGGGTCCCAGTGAAGTCACGCTAAACACATCCCATACCATTACGGACTCCCCACCAGCCGGTACAGTTCCCTGTTGACAGGCGGGATCCATGGCTTTATGGGGTTTGCGCCACACACGAATCCTTCCATCTGCCCGATACAGTTGGAAATGCGACTCGTCAGACGAGGCTATTTGTTTCCAATCATCAAGTGTCCAGTGGCGGTGTTGCCGTGCCCAAGCGAGGCGCATAGCTCTGTGTCGTGCACCCATCAAGAGGACTCGAGTTGGGCGTCGGCTCCCAAAGCCCATATCGTGCAAGATACTTTGCAGTCCGGACGCTGATCCTTGTATTTTTTTTTTTTTTTTGATTGGAGGTTTAACGACCACCGTGAGCAACTCAATGGGCTATAAGCAGTCGCCCGTCCCTAATTTAAGGTCACTGGTTCCAGGGAAGGGAGAGAGCCCGTGCCGTAAGACAAACACAACATCCATACCTCACCGAGATACGAACCCGGACCCCGTTCGAACGAATGATCAGAAGCCATCGCTTAGACCACTGCGCCACCGGGGCGGCCTGATGCTTGTTGAGGCCCCAGCATTGAATTCCGATTATACCTGCGCGAGTGTTGCAAGCCTATCGCGTGAAACGATTCTTGACAGCCGACGATGGTCACGTTCACCCAATGTCTGTTTACAGCCACACTGGTATCGTAGGTTGGAGGTTTTGCCGGAATTCTTGTAGTCACGGTACACCCTTGCAATGGTCGTCCGTGAAAATCCGAACTTCGTTTCTACCTCCGAAATACTATGTTCCATCTCACGAACGCCAACTATGAAAATCGCTTAAATCGTTATTACTTGTCATTCTCATGCCGAAAACAGCTCTGACAGCTGGTAAGGATGTGTATCACTTTATATACGCACTGGCGGATGCAACCGAGTACGCGCATAGGGGACGTTGCTATGTATTTTGCATAAGCGCGTCTGTACCAGTTTTTCTGGCACTTCAGTGTACGTGCACCAGTTTCTTAGAATTTTCAAAGCTTAGTTGGTTTCTTGTTGCGTTATAAAGTACGACCAGTTGGAGAACGGGCTTTCTAGCTGTGTGGATGATGCTGGTATGTTGAGAAATTTCCGTGGCCAACCCAGTTGGGAGTAACAAAGTAACACGGGTGTGGTGTCGGCGTGACGTTGGAAAGGATAGAAGAAATGAAAAACGTAATATAGAGAGCGCGTTTAATTGCCGCAAGTAACTCATGCACGTGTCGCTGTTAGCCTGGGAACTAGAGTAACGTTGTAACGCTTCGCTTTTTTATTGTATTTAAAGCAAGTTTTGAATTCATTACTTTTTACATTTATGACATAAATTACGCATTTTTACGCGTATTTTACACGTCACGTAGAAAATAATTTTTTTACGCGTAACTTCCTAACCCTGACAGTACAGCGTTTAACTGCTGCGAAATTTCGTAAGACTGGGAGTGTGAAGGACAAAAAGAGCCCAGACGTGTCATCAGGGTTAACTGCGGAAGTTCTGGATGATCGGAATAAACGTTGAACTCGCTCACCAAGCAAATCGCTAGACAGTTTTCTTCTCAAACTGGGCTGTCACCAGCTACTGTTTTCAGAGCTACAAAGAACTCAAAATTGCATACTTACCGTATTGGTGTCGTTCAGGAACTGAAAGAACCAGACCATGAAAAACATTTACAGTATTGTCGTTGGTTTCGTTCGTTTGTTAATGAAAATGGAATTGAGGTGTTGGTCGAAGCATGGTTCCACTTGGAGGGCTATGAGAATACTCAGAATAGCCGGATATGGAGCAGTGACGACCCTCATGTGTATCACGAACGATCATTACATACCCTAACAAGAAAGATGACACCGAATTTTCGGGTATGATAAAGCACGTCTTTTGAATCCGTTCTGACGCAAATTAAATTTTTCAAAGCTATTCAAAGTCAATAGAGCCGGTATGGAAAACAATAGTATCTGAAGGAAGAAAGAAGTTTTTCAATCGGGTTTTTAATCCCTCAGATATTGCTGTAAACGGAATCGTGAGCTTACGCCCTTTGGTTGCAGACTTGTGCGTTAAGAAAAACATGAATTTATATGAGAAACATTTCGCACCGGAAACGCTCTCCAACACAGAGAGAATTTTTCAAATCGGACTCTTAGAAACAGAGATATCGACAAAAATAAGATGTTACTTTACGTCCCCTGGTGGGAAAACCATGCATTATTTTAGGAAGAAAGTATTATCAAAAGAATTTTCCATATGAGCGGTATCGGTCCAAGAAAAAAAAATTTAGTCGAGTTTTCAGGAGCCCAGATTTTGCTACAAACACATCAGAAGCAGAAATTAACACTTATGCCCCCTGGTGGCCAAACCATTCTTCACCAAACATTAGAAACTATTTGAAAAATATTTTCCATCAGGTCTTGTATGCGATACAGGAAGAATTTTTAAAATCTGCGTTTTAGAAGCAGAAATAACGCAGAAAACGCAATTTGCCTTTGTTCCCCCTAGCGGAAAGTCTATGTTTTACTTGAAATTTTGAATTTTTAGGGAAAACATTTCGCATCGAAACACTTACCAACAAAGAAGGAATTTTCTAAATCGGACTCCTAGAAGTACAGATATTGACAAAAATCAGATATACAGCTACGCCCCTGGCGTAGAAACCATGCATTATTTCAAGAAGAAAATGTTCCTAAAAGGTTTGTCGACATGAGTAGTATCGGTCAACAAATGACTTTTTTTTTCAATCGAGATTTTAGAAGCTCATATTTTGCTGCAAATACATCAGAAGCGGAAATTAATACTTACGCCACCTGGTGGCCAAACCATTTTTTACAAAAATTTCAAATTATGTGCAAAGGATTTCCCATCAGGATCTGTATCCGGTGCAGAAAGAATTTTTCAAATCGGAGAATTAGAAGCAGATATATAGGAGGGAAAGCAATTTACCTTTACGCCCCTAGCGGAAATTCTATCAATTACTTAAAAATTTTCAAATTATATGAAAAACATGTCACACTAGAAACACTATCCAACAAAGAAGGAATTTTTCAAATCGGACTCCTAGAAGTAGAGATATTGACAAAAATAAGATATACATCTACGCCCCCTGGCGGAGAAACCATGCATTATTTTAAGAAGAAAATATTTCTAAACGGTTTGTCGACATGAGTACTAGCGGTCTACAAACGACGTTCATTTCAATCGAGATTTTAGAAGCTCATATTTTTCTGTAAATACATCAGCAGCGGGAATTAAGATTTACGCCCCTGGTGGCCAACCCATTTTTTACAAAAATTAGAATTCCCATCAGTAGCTGTATCCGGTGCAGAAAGAATTTTTCAAATCGGAGGTTTAGAAGCAGAGATATAGGGGGAACGCAATTTACCCCTACGCCCCCTAGCGGAAAGTCTATGAATTACTTGAAAATTTTGAAATTATATGAAAACATGTCACACTGAAAACACTATCCAACAGAGAAGAAAAATTTTCAAATCGGATTTCTAGAAGTAGAGATATTGACGAAAATAAGATATATATCTACGCCCCCTGGCGGAGAAACTGTAGAATATTTTAAGAAGAAAATATTCCGAAAAGGTTTATCGATGTGAGTGGCATCAGTCCACGAAAGAATTTTTTCAGTCGATATTTCAGAAGCTCAGATTTTATAGTAAATATATATACAGAGTATGATCCAGGAACTTGCTGACAAGAGTAAAGAAGTGGGATTAAAAATGAACTTTCAGAAGACAAAAGTGATGTTCAATGCTTTTACAAGAAATGAAGATTTATCGATTGATGGAGAAAAACTGGAGATAACAGATACGTATGTTTATCTTGGACAGCAGATATCAAGTGAGGGTCACATTGATGAAGAAATTAATCGGCGTACAAAACTTGCCTGGAGAGCTTTTGGAAGAAACAGCATAATTTTCAAGAGCAATATGCCATTATGTCTTAAAAGAAAAGTGTTTGATCAATGCATCCTTCCAGTGCTTACGTATGGTGCAGAGACGTGGACCTTAACTAAAAGAGACATACAAAGGCTGCAGACAACTCAAAGTAGCATGGAGAGGTGCATGCTTGGTATAACCAGGAGAGATAAGAAGAGGAACTCGTGGATCCGAAAAATGACAAGAGTGGAAGACATCATGATCAGAGTTAAATCCCTGAAATGGCAATGGGCTGGACATACTGCCAGAAGGACAGACCATAGATGGACAGCCGAAATTTTAGATTGGATTCCAAGGGACAGGAAAAGACCCAGAAAAAGACCACATGGGAGATGGGTGGATGAAATTCGTAAATATGCGGGAGTGACATGGAGGAGACTGGCACAAGACAGACCGTTGTGGAGGAAACTTGGGGAGACCTTCGTCCAGCAGTGGATTGATAATGGTTGACAATGATGATGATGATATATACAGAAGCAAAAATTAACACTTACGCCCCTAGTGGCCAAAGTATTTTTTACCAAATATTTGAAATTATATGCAAAATATTTTCCATCAGGTGTATCCGCTGATGAATTTTTTTTTCAAATCGGAGTTTTAGAAGAAGAGTTATCTGGAAAAACGTAATTTACTTTTACGCCCCCTAGCGGAAAATCTATGCGTAATTTGAAAAAGTAAGTATCTAAAATACTCTTCGACATAAATGGAATCGAAAGATAAAAGATTTTTTTCAATCGCATGTTTAGAAGCAAATATGTGGTTTAAAACGTATTTTTGAATTCGACATCATCTGCATTTACGCCCTCTAGCGGCGAAATTGTACATCGTAAAAAAAACGAAATAAAGGATCATCATTCACATATTTTAAGCTTCCCAATGCAAACAAAAATTTTTAAATCGGACTAATAATTGCAGAGATATCTTGGGTACGGACGGACGGACATACCGATAACATAAGCACGATCTTTTTTTACAAAGACGTGCAAAAAATTGCGATTTGGTGTGCCATCACGCGCCGTCGTGTTACTGGGCCTATATTTTTTGACAAAACTGTAGATGGCGAAGTGTATCGTGACATAATCCAACAGTTTATTACATTGTTGGATATGAATGAACTAGAATGTTGGTTTCAACAGGATAGTGCGACCTGTCGTACGGCAAATGAAACGATGGCCATGTTATATGAATCTTTTGGACGTCGCTTAATTTCGAAAAACTTGTGGCTCCCAAGATTTCCAGATTTGTTCCTTTGGGGACATTTAAAAGGTCAAGTGTTTCACCACAATCCTCAAGACTTGAAGATTTGAAGGTAAACCTTAAAAGAGAGATTGCAAACATAACTGAACAAACATTAGGTAAGGTGGCTGCAAATGTCATGAAAAGAATACGAACTTGCATCCAGGCTAGAGAAAACCATTTCAAACATTTGTTGTAAAAGTTAAAGTATATAAATTTTGTTTACCTGTTGTGTACTTTGCGTCTTTACACAGCTCAAAAACTTCATATTGTCCATAACACGGTTGCATATTTTTTGAAACATCCTTGATTTAACGAGGAGAAACCAAATTTACATAAGAACTCAGTAACTCAAAAGGAAGGTTATATTAGAGATATATGCTACATAATCTGAGATTTATTCATCCACATTAACTAACATATTTTAAAGAGTGAATAAAGTTTTGGGTTTCCTGACTTTTAAGCCACCTTGTATTCGTCAATTTGCTAAAGTACTTCTTATCATCACTTAAAACTGTTCACGACGCTTACAGAATTTCATGAAACCCGTTGTCGACGAAACAAACATCTGGAACACAGACTCCACTTTACGAATGTTCCCTTATTTTGATGTTTTTTTGGGGGGATTGTCAGCTTGGCACGAATTATGTCTTCCATAATCCATGAACCCTCATTTGAATAATGCGGTTAGGTACCTTAGAGAATTGTCAGAACTAAATTAAGACACGTCATGAATATTGCATAAATTGAGCGCTGAGCAGAATAATAAGGATGTTCAGATAACCACATAATTCTTGAATAAAAACAAAATGGCTTTAGGACCCTACGATGAGTCGTCGAATTATCTGCAAACGAATTTTAGTAAGAAACCCATTTAACGTTGCAAAAATAACTTTCAATTCTGATTACATTATTTGCAAAACGATTTATTACGGAAGCCATCTTTCATTTTTTGTCAGCTTCCATAATACAAAAAAATATAAAAAACGATAGTTTAATTCATTTAAAGATTTTTTTCTAACGCGTGAATTTTTTTCCAATGATTATTTCTTTTTCTCTGATGCTAATCCTTTTCGAAAAGATCCTTTTTTTTCACACAGTGCAGTAAATAAATTGGAAGTCCATTAGGACGAGTCTCACAATTTTTACGAAATATGCGAGTGAAGTCCTTAGAGAGAAGAAATAGCCTATCCGCTGAAGATAATGAGTTTGACAGCGCCTCTTACCGTCTTTGCCTAAGTTAAATTTGTTTTCCATTGTTTGAAGTAATGGACGAAAACATTACATCATTTTCTTTCGTAAATGACTATCTTAATTAAGTCATGTGACACAAACGTATGATTTCAAAATGAGTTACAATCGGGTAGAATACGCCTAAATCAATAACAGTAAGTGGTTGAAATCAATTCTGAACATCCGAATATAAAGTTCACTATGGAAATAGAGAATAAATCCTCGTTACCTTTCCTGGACGTGCTTGTCAAGAAAACAGACTCTGGACACCTCGCTACGCAAGTCTATTACAAACCTACGTATGTGCAGAACGTAATCACCCCAGATTCATTTTGCCCAAATACCCGAAAGCTGGCCCTAATAAGACACAGAACCAGACGTGCGATCGCCCTCTCTTCGAATACTCCAGCCCGATTGAAAGAGATCAACGATTTGCGAACATTAGCGTTTACAGCTGGGTTTGACAGCCACCAAGTGGACAACATCATCAATAGGGCAGAATTAACCGTCACCAACAGTAGTACACAGAGAAGTAAACCATTTCTCCGGTATATTGGATCATGCCCATACATCCCAGGTTTCTCATACTTTTTAAAAAACACCCTCAGAAAATTCGGGCTTGACATTGGCAACAAGGCTTCGAAAACGATTGCCTTATACCTCACACTCGAAAAACTAATTACCACTAATCTTTAAGACGCCGGAGTCTACACAATCCCTCTCGAGTACCCTGACGGCTCAATCAAGAAGTACATTGGCATGACAAAACGCTCGCTCAAAGTATGACTCTAGGAGCACAAATGTGACGTAATATACGGAAGACTCACAACGGCACTAGCAGGAGATGTCAAGAACCATGCCGCCACACCTAGTTGGCAAGAAATCCGAAACGTTACCGCATACACAACGGTTAGAGACACACGCTTATAGAGAGACAGTAGAAATCCTGTCTAACCCCGACGTCTGCAATGTAGACACCACTGTAGAGTAACCTTACGTCTGGCACTCTATCCTGGGCATCCCGAAACGCTAAATCATGCATCAAGGTCACATGCGCGTGACAATGCCATTGTTTAACCCTTTAACGACCATAACCCAAAAATCATGTATCACTCTAAATACTAAAACGCCCGAAACTGTCTGTTGTTTCACTCTGTTTAAAAACAACAATTTTATTCTGTGTTTAAATTTTGAAAACTTCTGGAACTGTTTGTATTTCTAATTTAGTGTTTACATTTAGCTTTGCTGCCTGAAGAATCCACCCGTGAGTGGCGAAAGCTTGCTTGCGCGCTGTAGTTTGTAATCTACGCCATCAAAAACGGATTTCAACTGTAACGTATACTCTAGATTCAGTTTCCTTTTGATTTTACTATCTCTCGTTATTTTATTTTCCTGTGTAAATTATCTTCTTACTTAACGAGATGTTATTTCTCCCGCTGAATGATATGTGGCAACGAGTGTAGTCATAACGTGGTGGTAGGCAGTATAAATAGGCGACGTTCAACGATACCTAGGAGAGCTTTTGTTTATATGCGGAGAGCTTTTGTGTTACATGAGAGAGCTTTTTGTTTATATGTGGAGAGGTTTTGTTCGATGTGAAAAGAGCTACGTTATTTTGTGCCGACAGCTTCGTTCTATGTGGGCTTGGAGTATGTCGGTCCAGGCTGCTTCCACACGTTGCCCCAGTTCATCAGGAGTAGCCGCGGGTGGTGCTTGCCGGCCCACTCGGTTGCCGATCAGCGGCCAGACGTGTTCGATTGGCGACATATCGGGAGAACAGGCGGGCCACGGCAGCAGTGACACCTGTTGGGCCGTGAAGAATTGTTGCACGATGCGTGCCACGTGCGGGCGCGCATTGTCCTGTTGAAACGTGGCCGCTGGCAGGTCCTGCAGGTAAGGGAGGACTACAGGCAAAAAATCGTCGCAGATGTAGCGGTGGTTGTTGAGTGTACCGGCGATGCGTACCAGAGGGGTGCGGGTGTCATATCCAATTGCGCCTCAAACCAGAATGCCAGGCGACAAACCGGTATGGCGATGCATAATGCAGGCGTGATAAAGTATCTCGCCGCGGTGCCGCCACACGCGGATCCGACCATCGTGGTGTTGCAGGCAGAAGCGGGATTCGTCGGAGAAGACAATGTCGTGTCATTCCGTAATCCAGGTGCGGCTTTCAACGGCCCACTGCCGCCGCACTCGCCGGTGGTGTAACGGCAATGGTAATCGGAGCAATGGGCGCCGTGCGACAAGTCCCCGCTCCTGCAGACGACGTCGAACGGTACGTGCTGACACAGGTTGTTGCGCAACACACCTTAATTCCTGCGCTAACGTTCGTGATGTCGCGGTGCGAGCCGTCAGTGCCCGCCGCACAACATGCCGGTCCTCTCGTACAGTGGTGTGCCGCGGCTGCGGCGATCGCTCACGTCGGCCCGTCCGTCCCTCCTGCACCTACCGAATCCATACTCGCCTCCCTGTGGCTGGATGTCGTCCCACACGGGCGCCGATGTCTCGGTACGATAAACCGCTGTCGCGATAAGCCACTATTTGTCCTCTGTCGAACTCCGAAACGTGCTGGAATGACTGCCGTATTCTGCGACGAGGCATCAGGAAACTTCCCACGCACAGGTCCGGCAGCACAACACACTTCCACTACTTACACCCAGCCTTCTGTGCACCCTTCTTATAGTGCTTCTCGGTAGCGTGCCGGGTGCACATGATTTTCATATGCTCTGCAATGCTAATCGTGTGCATGTCTTCTCGCGGGCGACGCGTGCTGCGAATTTCGGGCCAATCGGATGCTTCCTTCTTGGTGTTGCATTTCGGGTGGCCAGCAGTGTAAAATGCTCTCGATTATCGAAATTTCCTATTTTCCGACCGCATCGTGGTTCCAGTTGATTCGGATAAACGAGTTTTGTTGTATTTATCTAAACCCCTGTTCGGCCTCAATATTCACATGTTAATGATTCTAAATTTCGGAAAAAGAATAGTGAAGTCCCTCCCTAAAAAAAAATTATCATTTCCCAAATCCTTGAATAAATTCCGCATCATGACACTGTTGCTCATCAACCACATATGTAGCACGAGCACAACCATATCCCCTCCCTACGGTTTAGTACTAATTGTTTCATTGCGGTTAATGAAATCCAAGTGGCAACAAAAGTTATGAACATGCGTTATCCAAACCTTAGAAGTGACGTGCGTAATTTTACATACACAGGTGTCTAAAAGTGAAGTATATTCAACCAAAAGTGTTAAATAAGAAAAACGAGACGGCACAATGAAATAGGGTTTTTAGTATTCATAGATACTCGTATCTTTCTGAGGAACTAAATGCGCGGTACGAACCACATAAGAAATGATGATCCAGGAAAACATACCAATTGTACAAAATGGTGTAAACAACAGGGATTTTCCGAAGGCCTTTGTACAATGGTCTAGTAAAGCGTATGTGACCTCTTACAGCGATACAAGTGTCAAAATGATGTCTCTTGCCGTTAACAAGGGAAACAAGAAGACTCGGTGGCAGCAAATCCCACTTCTGAACAAGAGCAGATAGGAGTTCCCCGAGAATTCTAGCAAGAGGTTGACGATCTATAATGAGTCTCCTCAATGCTACCTACACATGGTCTATTGGGGTGAAGTCTGAGGAACGCGCTGTCCATAGTACACGGTGGATATCTTCACTTTCCAGGTAATCATCGACAGTAGCAGCTCTATGAGGTCTCACGTTATCGTCCATGAACAGGAAATCTGGACCAATAGCACCCCCAAAAATCCTCACGTAGGGGTCAAAGATTTCGTCCCTGTATTTGTAGTAGGATATAAGGATACATCACACAAGTACACCACCACCTCTGTAATGGTGTATTTCTCGGATGTTGGGTGGGACATAACAAGTTCCAGGTCCTCTTCAGATCAGAACACGACAGCTGTCACTTTCAATACTGAACCTGGATTCATCGGAGAAGAGGACATTGACCCACTTATTTTCGACCCAGTCTCGATCATGTCTGCATTGGAATTTCTTGCTCACAGAGTGACTGGGCTTCAAACTGCAGGTTTTTTTGCGTATAGTCCTTTTTCGTTGAGCGGTCTGTGTACTGTCTGTCTTGAAACAGCTGGACTACCAGCTGCAGACAGCTCTAAAACAAGTGTTCTCGCTGACATCGACCTGTTACGTCTCGCTGTTAGTGTAACGTACCTATTATTCTGAGGGTTTGCAATCGGTGGACGACCTGCCACAGGTTGACGATTAACATCTCCGGTTCCTGGAACCTTCGCCAAAGTCTGGATGCAGTGGATTGAATCATGCTAGTGGCTCTGGCAACATTATCAAGCATCTGGCTGGATTCCAACATTCGATAATCTTACCACGTGTAAATATATCCACTTACGATCTTTCTGACATACTGTTTTTATTAAAAAAAATGTTCTATCAACAGGGCGCGATGACAACAAGAAATGTCACTTTTCGTATTTTTGCGGCTCTTTCTCAACTCTACAAATGCACTGCTCAGCCTTTTATACCAATCATTGTTCGTCACATGGTATTGCTTCATGATTTCCTCCTTTGCATATTCCAACGTCGTCTGTACTTTACTTTATTACCCTTCTTCCCCCATTTGTTTGATCTAAAATATGTTTCTTGAACTATGCTTCACTTTTGGACACCATTGTATAACAATCTAGCCGACCAAAACGGAATTACGTAGTTTCTTGCCTTCCATTTTCGATGGCAAAGCAACGGAGTATTATGAGCTCATAACGAACTAATATCGAAAAACCAAAGGAAATGAAGAAGCAGATCATGGCCGGTTTGCCTCTGAGGTATTTATATCCCTTGCTTGGTGCTGATTCCTCAAGGGGAATGTACGTGAAGAGTCGTTTAGGAATAAATGGAAAATCGGTAACACAGCTTCGAGAAACAGAAACCGCGACTTCTGGATCGTCACAATGATGCCTTTGTGGTGGCTCTTTATGTGCAGATCATGTAATCTTTTATTATAACTCATGAATATCAGTAGAATTGCATGAACATGATAACAAAATGGTTATTCAGGCTTTTTTTTTATAACTCATAGCTGAGCCGTGATTCTGATACTATACACATAGGGATAAACATCTTTTGTGCCGTAAAAGCATTGTGGACAGCCCATGACGGGCTTACAGACGATACATTTTTTTTTCTTACCCCGATCATTATATATACCCTGCGCGATGTAGAAATTTCAGCAGAGAAATAGAAAGAACAATCATTTGCGTGCGTGAAGTACAAGAGGTGTTTTGCTCATTTATGCACTCAATGGAAAAAACATTAGAGGTACCTACGTCATACCGTGTTGGCCGTCCTCTAACGCGAATAACATCCTGTACACACAGGGGCATCGACTCCACCAGATGCCGGAGGATTTCCGGAGGTAATGCCTGTTGCAGCATTATCCACAACTCAGCCAGAGACGTCGGTCCAGGATCCATGGATCTGATGTTCAGCTCCACTGCATCCCACAGAAATTCCACAGGGTTTACATCCGGGGACCTTGGGGGTCTACTGATGGTTCCAAACTCAGATGAGTGTTCCTCGAGATATGCCTGGATGGCTGCGGCCTGGTGGGGCGACGCATTGTCCTTCTGAAACAGACCATGCACACTTCACAATTCCACGAAAACAATTCCATGACTTTCCTCTCGAACCTGCCTATCTGCACTACGGGTCTGTGCTTCCTAGTGTGGCCTCAGGCACCGATTCCTAGTGGTGGGATAGCGCAAAAATATTTACTTTTTCACATATGGCAATACAATACCAAAACCTGTAGTCCTGTGGATTTGACAGCAATGCTGGCGTGTCAATTCATGGGGAACCATTCAGTTGCGCCAAGAGTAGAAACCAAGCTGGTGCAGGTAATGAAAGATGGTGGATCGGGAAGAACCACCTCAGCTGCCAATTGTCGTGAACTTGTACCGGTGTTCGCTGTCACAGCTTCGACTATGATATCAGTATCGGTGGTTGTTGGACGTAGTGACCTCGGTTTGTGTTCCGAACTGGTGTCCCCAGCATTAAAACCCCGGACAGCAACAGCAAGAAAAATTTGTGCAAATTTCTCTCGCATGTGCCTACCAGAGATGGAAACGGGTCACGGTTCAACGAGTCGGCAAATTTTTGCGGGTCCAACGGGTCGGGTCAAGGTGTTACTGACCCGGTTTTATTCCCATTTTATTTTTGAAAAGAGAAAAATATATATTCCAAAGAAAAATGTGCGTTGTGGAATTCTGTAGTCGATACTGGTGCCCACGAAGTGAATAATCATTTGCCATGCAAAAATGTTGTCGTCTCTTTCTTAATGCAACGAAGATTTCCACCGAACGACGTCAGATAACACACAGACTCCATATCGTTAAAAGATCCTTCCTTTGCGTTCTTTTACAGTGAGATTGTCCAGGGCAAGGTACAAGCAAACGCCGTTCGCCTGTTTCTCAGCTGATTCACTCTCTCCGTGCGAAGTTTTTTTTTTTTTTTTTTTGATTGGAGGTTTAACGACCGCCGTGAGCAACTCAATGGGCTATAAGCAGTCGCCCGTCCCTAATTTAGGGTCACTGGTTCCAGGGAAGGGAGAGAGCCAGTGCCGTAAGACAAACACAACATCCATGCCTCACCGGGATTCGAACCCGGACCCCTTACGGACGAATGATCAGAGGCCAACGCCTTAGACCACTGCGCCACCGGGGCGGCCGTGCGAAGTTCACTCTATGACTAAGTTACTTTACACATCGCATCTTTTACATTAAGCATTTAGAGGTTTTCGATTGATGTGTTAACATGCCATTCCCATGTTATGTCATGTCGAAATTAACTCCTCATTTGTTAATATGGATGGATTTATTATTAAGGAGGTTGAGAAATGCGTTGAGGCCAACAAATACGGTGCCTGTTCAAAACCACAAGGGGAAGAGTGAATGCTGGAAATTGTTTCGTCTCATTAAGAAACCAGTGTAAAATTCTGTGTTTGGTCTTGCTTGTTCAAAATGTGGAAAGTGTATAATTACAAAGAAAGATGTCGACGGTGTAATAAGAGATTATGGAACCAAAAATCTAACGGACCGTATGAAAGTATGAGCACCTCCATCAAAGCGTGGAAAGAGCGAACAATCTAAATACATTTAAAAAATGCATTTGTGTAATCGTGAATAATGATTCTAATTGGTAATATACTCACGGGCACGATCATAGTCAGCCATTACTTCTGGATTACGCAAAATAGTGGCGCTAAAATGGCACTAAAATTTAGTAAGTAATTGCGGAGAATATTATTAAAAATGATTTCAGTTATTAAATAGCAAGCAGTTATTGGGATGAATATATATTACGTTTATATGTACATTGTATATATATATATATAAAAATGGAGTTTCGAATAATCTATAGTTCAAAGCAGATTTGCCCGTGTCAGTTACGGATCCGCATCGGGTCCAGTTATGGTAGTTCCGCGTCCAAAATTTTTGACCAGTTTCTAACTTTGGTGCCTACTGTGTGGTAGGAATAGGGTCCATTCACCTTATTCTAAATGCAATATGGCGTCGTGCGGTACCACGGACCGCACGACGCCATATTGCATTTAGAATAAGAACAAATTGTAGTATAGTTTTATTGATACACATTTTTTGAAGAACCCAACTGCCAGTATATCCATTTTTACATTAAGGTACCAATGTGAAAACAAGTTTGTCCGTGACGGAGCCACGCCCCCTCACTCCGAAGTAAGTTGCTCTCCCAACTAAGCTATACGGACAAAATGTATTACTGCATATTTGCCGTCTTGATACGTGCTTTACCTCTGCAGTACGTCACAGCTCTCGTCTTTCTCAAGGGGGGGGATATATGTGACGTGCTACAGAGGTGAAGCACATGCCATGACGGCAAGTAGAAGTGATAAGCCCTTGACATCAGCTGGCGCTTTGAATCCGACAAAAGAATAAAGCGTTTTTTTTTTTATCTGTGAACATTACGTTGGAGCATTCAACATGGGATGTACAACAATAATGGCGGGCTGTACGATGCTCCCTGGATCCTGCTAGACAACGTACGGTTTCCATGCATATACATGGTTGAGTAACATTATTGTCACCACCAGCTAACATCCAGAGTATCCACCGTGTGCAGCGCGGACAGCAGCTAGACGGGCTGGGAGTGACTCAATAAGGTGATGGAAGGTGGGTGTGTGGAGTCATGCTGACTGCAGTGCATCTGACAGCTGCTGGAGGGTGTGAGGTGGAGGATCCATAGAGCGAACAACACGATCGAGGTGGTCCCACAGATGTTAAATTGGGTTTAAGTCTCGGGAATTAGGGGGCCAAGGAAGTACTTTGAAGTGTTCATCGTGCTCTTCCAACCGCTCTCGGACATTTCTAGCTGTGTGACACTTCGCGTTGTCGTACTGGAAGATCTCATCCGCCCCAGGGAAGACAATCAGCGTGTACTGGTGTACCTGGTCTGCAAGGATGGATTCATAACGAATTCGGTCCATAGTGTCTTCCACAGGTATGAGTGGACCCAGAGAATACCACGAAAACATTCCCCAGATCATAACGGTGCCCCGCCAGCTTGTGTTCTTCCAGCAATGGTTAGAGAGTGTTTGTTCTCCAATGTTTCTCGCCTTATATGCCAAAGTCCATCCGTTCGATGAAGCACAAACGTGACCCACCGGAGAAGGCAATCCTCTGCCAATCAGCGGAGGTTCAATTCCGATACTGCCGTGCAAATGTAAGCCTTTTCTTCCCATGCACCTTCGTTAGCATAGGTTTAGTGACTATCCTTCTGCATCGGAGCCCCAAATGCAGCAGGGTTCGCTGAACTGTCGTTTTAGACACACTTCTGGTAGCCCCCTGGTTCATTCGGCCTTTGAGTTGCTCCACTGTAGCTTGTCGATCGGCTCTTACGCCCTTTCGAAGCCGGCGTTCACCTCTGACATCAATGGCACGTGGTGCTCCGCAGGTTGCACGTCGCTTATTCTCAATGGTGCCATTTCTCCAATTAAGATGCACTTTAACCACAGCAGCACGCGAACAGTTCCCAAACTGCGCTGTTTTAGAAATACTGCCACCCTTGGCCCGAAAGCCGATAATCATCCCTTTTTGTAAATCTGATAAATCGCTCCTTTTATTCATGACAGCAACGAGTGATATGTTTTCAGAATGCCTACATCACACGTTACATACCGTCCAAGCCAGCTCACGACACATGCCTTCTTTCATTGGCTACGCGCTGTTGACGTCAAAAGTAGGAGGTGGTCACAATGTGACTAGATTGTGTATAATGCTGCATTTAGACGCTTTCACACGGTTCGGCGTGATATTCGTAGATCTCTGCTTGAAAGCTATTAGCCAACTGACACGCAGTAATTTTCTGACTCCATTTTGCATTTTTGGCCACGTAACGGTCGTTCCACCGGCTCATTGAGCTTGAACGACCTTCAACAGCAGTGACTTACGACAATGGCGACAGTCCGGGCTTCACATATTTGCGTTAATTTGCCCTCGGGTAAAACCATCCATGTTATGCCTGCGAGACACCCTTTTGTTACCCCAGACACGCTGTTTCTCTCTCCGTCGCTGAAACACACGAAAAAGTGAGTGACCTTATGAGACACGACTCGATCTCTTGCATATATACGCCCTGAGCAGCTGTCACGTGCTCACAGTATTTTTTCTTGATTGGGGGTTTAACGGCCACCATGAGCAACTCATTGAGCTGTAAGCAGTCGCCCGTCCCTAATTTGGGACGGGCGACTGCTTACAGCTCAATGAGTTGATTGATCGACGGTAGCTTGATCGACGGTAGCAGACGTGTCAATTGATCACTCATCTCGGTATAAGGACAATGGTGTTGACGGTTGAACAGAGAGTGCTTTTGGTGTAACATGTTTTTCGCCATGATCACAACTATACGGAAGAAGTGCAAAAACAGTTCTCTAGGAAATTTCGTGATGCAGACGTCCCCCATCGTAATGCTAGATACGTCAGCTCATAGTGAAGTTTCGGGAACTGAGAAAGGTCTAAACCAACTTGCAGAAGCGTGTGCAGATGTGTCTGGACGTCGGTGGGTTCATATCCAACAGCTCCTGTAGGAACCAGTTCGACATCGTAAGTGTTACCTTCGGCGCACAGTTATTTTTCGGGTGCCATGTATATAATTTAATAGAAATGACTATTCCTTTATTACAAAATCTGGTGCTGTCCTGTCCGTAAAGAATCCCGAAGTTCATATTGTTTGGGGGTTTAACGACCACCGTGAGCAACTCAATGGGCTATAAACAGTCTCCCGTCCTTAATTTAGGGCCACTGGTTCCAGGGAACGAAGAGAGCCAGTGCCATAAGACAAACACAACATTTATGTCTCATCGGGATTCGAACCCGGACCCATCTCGGACATAAAATCAGAAATCAGTGCTTAAGAAAGTCGTTTCCGAAGTTCAGCAGGCGATATGTCAGCATACCTACAAACGATAGTTCTTACGGGTAAATTCCATCTATGATCATGGATTGTTTAGGTAATCCTCCTTTTGTTCGAAAGATGAGGGCATGGTCTCTCACAGATCACGGAAAAGTAAGAATGCTCATGGGCAGCAAGATGATCCCCATCCAACAACAAATGAGATTCTTAATGCTGTCGAGACACGATTAATAATGGAAATAATTGCAACTTTAAAAGACGATACATTTTATTTACAATTAATACCAGACCTACTATGGGTCCGTCATTAGGCACAGTGAATGTGAAGTATCGTGGTTATATAGCAGAAGCAATTACCCACAACGCATTAGCATGGCAAAGTGTTGCTTCAACTTTTGCACATGTGCGTTTGACACATGTACATATACAAAACACGTAAATAAACTACAAGATTCGGTTATGAGTTTTGATGGTGTGTAAATGATTTGATATAAAATATTTCCACCATGTTGGTAGAATCCATGGCACGTCATCATTACAACAGCGTTCTGCAAGAATGTTAATGTACAGACTTTCTGTAAAGAACAAGTCAAATTTCGTAATAGCTGATGCAATTAAAGAAGTGTTATTCCACTCCGGTACATGATTACCTTTGATTAACTAACCTAAATAAAACAAGTAGCAAGATCTTTCAGACCCACTATGGTGCTCCTGATGACGAACCCATAGTGGGTCTGAAAGATCTTGTTACTTGTTTTTAGTTGGTTTTAATTGTAAATAAAAAGTATCGTCTTTTAAAGTTGCAGTTATTTCTATTATTAATCGTGTCTCGACAGAATTAAGAATCTCATTTGTTTCAACTGGCACGACTCTAAAAAAAAGCCTTGTGATCCCCATCCTTTATTAGTTGTATACCGCAAATGTGATCGAGATTTCTCTCTTGTCGGGAGGGTATGCACAGCACCCCACTCATCGCACTCGTCTCTGAGTGAGTTTCGCTTAAGGTGGAAGCAGCTGGGCTCCTTCTTTTCAGCACAGCACTGGCGCAAGTCTCGCAACGAAAGAAGAGGTGTGCTGGGAAACACTAACAGCACTTTTTCGGTGCTTTCTCAAAAACTAGCTGAAACCGTCTTTTGTGGTCAACAGCAAACTTCTATTTTTTTCTTTGTTTTTTTGCTTTTCCCAAGGCCGCCTCAAGCCGTAAGCAATATAAGCAAGGCATCGGGCAGCCTTCTCTATGAGAGTGTGTTTGATCACGCAACTCTTGTAAAATTTTGCTAAAATTGCAAAACAATTTTCGTGTGTGAGAAAAAAATATTTTTGTGACTCTTATAGCCTTATTTTGTTTTATAATCGATAACAAGGGCTGGTTTTTACCCAAAAACAGAATGACGAATTGCCCTGCCTCCCTCTTAGGCTGCAGGCTGTTTTGCTGTGTTGCATCTATCAACACATCTTTTGTACCTTTCACTACTTTCTTTTTTTGAAGAAACGAAGTACATTGTTTATTTCCTTAAATCCTCCTCCCCCTGCAGTGGTCGTATTTTTCATCAAACAAAAGAGGCTGCTGCTTGGAACGACAGTTAACGGCGGCGCTGAATTTTGCTCTCTAAAAATTTCACGAAGAACCTTTCGTTTCGCATGAATAAAATGTAGAGGACATTACTTGCTTATTTTTATCTCTGTCATCTGAGTAAAGAGAAGCATAAGGGGAGCCTATGTGGCTGGGTGAATCTTGTATACCCAATATTTTTACGAAGAGGGTAGTTTCGATCCAATATTTTTGAACGTGAATGAAATCACCATTTACCCCGTGAGGTAGCATCCCCTGCAAAAACCGTGAAATTTTAAGTTTATCTCTTTTTTTAGCGAACTAATTTTTTAGTTATTTCATCATTTATATGTCATTAGATGCAAAATTTAACGGAGATTTCAAAAATGTCTTAGTTTTCCCTGTAGCTATTTTCGTTCTTAAGATACATTACAAAAACCATGACCAAGTCGAAATTATTATGAAAAGAATCATTTATCCAATACTTAGGTTTACAGCAATAAATCGCTTTTGAAACTGATAAGGAATGAAATAACATTTAAATACAGAAATATAATGAAGCAAAACCGTAAAATGTACATAATATTTTGCTGCCCAGCCTTTAGCTTCAATCCCAGCTTTGCATCTTAATGGCATACCGTGAACAAGGTTTTGTAAAAGATTGGGTTCAACAATACGATTTCAATGAGTTGAATTTCGGTTGTTGGCTTATTTTTTAATTGTTCATACGACACATTGAACCACATATTTTCGATCGGATTTAAGTCCGGTGACTGTGGTGACCAACCAAGATGCTGAGCATCTTTTTCGTGAAACCACTTTTCCACTACATTAGCAGGATGACAGGGTGCGTTGTCATCTTGAAAAATAAAATTGCCGTCATAACGTCTTCTAGATGATGGAAGCATCTCGTTTTCTAATATCCAGATACATTTCTGGGTATTTACCGTACCATGGATAATAAAAAGGTTCCCAACGCCATGTGCACACATGCAGCTCCAAACCATAACCTTCACCGGATGCTTAACAGTAGTCACTAAGCAACTTGGATGGAATTATTCATGCTTGAATCACCTTACATAGGCACTACTCCGATTCCCATTAAGGCAAAATTCTGGTTCATCACTGAAAAGAACATTTTCCCATTGCTTTTTTGTCCATGAGACATGCTGTTTTCCTACTGAAGTCTACGCTGTCTTTGATTTACAGTTAACAGTGGTTTACGCCAGCCTTTGCAGCCAGGTAAGTCATAGTGAAGCAGCCTCCTCATAACAGTAGATGTACTAACAGTAACATCAGTCACTTTAAACCATCTTTGAAGCAATTCAAGTGAATTGAGCTTCCTGTCTGCCATGTTTAGCTTTGGGAGCCCTCTTTGTCCTGCCTGGTTGTAGTGGATCTAGACCTACCACTGCGACGCATATTATTAATACCCCCCCAGTGTCTCTTACTTTCTTTAGTAGCCTAATAACTGTATATTGATTACAGATCGCTCTTTCAGCGATTTTTTTTGTTTGATTGGAGGTTTAACGACCACTGTGAGCAACTCAATGGGCTATAAGCAGTCGCCCGTCCCTAATTTAGGGTCACTGGTTCCAGGGAAGGGAGAGAGCCAGTGCCGTAAGACAAACACCACATCCATGTCTCACCGGGATTCGAACCCGGACCCCGTTCGAACGAATGATCAGAGGCCATCACTTAGACCACTGCGCCACCGGGGCGGCTCAGCGATTAGTCTTGAAGATATCCCTCTTCATGCAGAACAACTATTTTTACTCTGTCCGCTGTGGACAATTCCGTAGTTTTAACCATTATTGAGAATGTACTCAAATTATACCCTAATGACAACAAGAAGCGACCACTACAATGCTCTCGTAGCTTTATAAAGGCTGGAGTCAACCTTTATAAAGGCTGGAGTAGGATTAGGATAGCATTAGGAAGCAGCCACTAAGGTAAAGGAATGTCTGATTGGCTGTAACAACTGATACGCAGCTAACGTGAATTTCAATGTGTTCGTCAAATCCCATATTTTAAAAACACAAGTGGCTAACGAAAAAACTAAGACATTTTTGAAATCTCCATTACATTTCGCATCTACTGACATGCACTCATCTTCAAAAAAATAGTTGCACCCAGAAAGAAGCAACCGCCAGGAATGAAACTTGGTGGGTAGGTTTGAAATCATGAGACATGCAAATGATTCAAGTATCACGTTCGGCCGCGCAAGTGGCGCAAGCAAAGAGGGGTCGTAGCGCTGTGCCTGACCGGCTATATAAGGTCGTCCCGTTGCTCGTGCTTGCCATTCTGACTCGTGCTGTTTTTTTTTTTTTTGTTTTTTTTTTGTTGCATCCTTTGCATGAGAAGTACGCCTTGGAGAAAAGTTCGGAAGCAATTCGAGCAGTTGGAAGAGTTCGAGAAGGGCTTCATCGTCGGGCTCCGGGAAGCCGGATGGTCATATCGCCGTATTGCACGCCATACCGGTCGTGAGGATATCACCATAGTTGGCGGCAGTGGATTGAAGAAGGTACCCAGCAGCGACAGGAAGGGTCTGGGAGACCTAGACGAACCACGAAGAGAGAGGACCGACGGGTTGTCTGACATGCGAGAAGTGACCCAACAGCCACGATTGCGGATATGCAACGAGCAGTGGTGCCCTCCATGAAGCGTCCGATTAGTGTCAGCACCATTGGAAGACGGCTGCACGACGTAGGACTACACGCACGCAGACCTTTACAACGACTGCCCTTAACAATAGTGCATCGTCGCCAAAGACTTCAATGGTGTCGCGCCAGACTGTCATTGAGCCATGCAGAATGGCAGCGGATGATCTTCAGTGACGAGTCCCGCTTTTGTCTTGGAGGAGACGACCACCGAATCCGTGAGTGGAGGCACCGTGGTCAACGCCAAGATGAACTGTTTGTTGTCGAGCATCACACATCCAGAAGGCCTGGTGTCATGGTGTGGGGTGCAATTGCCTACGACGCCAGATCACCTTTGGTGTTCATTACAGGCACTTTGACAGCCCAACGTTACGTTAATGAGGACCTGCAATCAGTGGGCCTACCTTTTCTGGACGCTCACCCCGGGGAGATTTTCCAACAGGACAACGCTCGTCCGCATACTGCTGCTGTCTCGAGAACTTGCCATCACAGCACTGGCACTTTGCCATGGCCAGCAGCATCACCAGACCTATCGCCGATTGAAAATGTGTGGGATGCTATTGAACGCGCTGTCCACACTCCACCCCTACCGCACAATCTGCAGGAACTGCATGAAAACGTTCAAGCTGCATGGGATGATTCATTGCAGGGCACCATTAGGAACCTGTACAACTCCATGCCGAGACGTCACACATCTGTGTGAGCAAACATGGCGGTCTGACACCACACTGAGAGACCCTGCTTATTGGCTTAATAAATATTGCCCATGTCAGTCTCAATGTTTACTCATTTATTGTTCCCCGTAACCTTTACCTTCCTCCCGAATAGCATTGTAGTCCGCCACGCTCTTCTGGGTGTCACTATTTTTTGACGATGAGTGTATAAACGATGAATTAAATATGAAAATTCGTTAGTTAAAAAACGAGCTAAACTTAAAAATTCACGGTTTTTGCAAATGATGCAATTCATTTGCACACCATTGTAAGTGCTCGAAAGTTACTAAAACAACTTATCTCTTAAATTTTTGGAAGTTGAATTGGGCAGAACTTTGAAATGCATGTCAGTATGGTAAATACGAAAACATGATGTAAATGTTCTCCAGCGAAAAGTTCACAAAAGCGGCGTCACCGTGGCACTTTGGCGCAGAGTGGCAGACGTGCCTTGAGCTTGGCGCTGGACTTGACCACCATGGAATACATAACAAAACACAAAGAAATTCTCCAGCTAATATTCATGTGTCTTCTTGGCTTGAAGCGCGGTCACGACACATTTACTTCCGCGATGCCAGGATGAGTCATGTTTAATGGAGTGTTTGGAGGGGATTCCATCCACGAATTTCGGCGGCTTCCAACCCTATAAACAAATCCTTTTCGGCGACGTTTTTTTTTTCCTTGCAATGGGCTTTCACCAGAAGCATGAGCCTGACTTCCTTTGTTTGGAAAGCGTCCCTCAAAACTTCCAGACGATGTATTTCCAATTAATACAAATGTTATCTTCCTAAACATGATCTCAGAAATGTCTTTACCGATTTTCATGTCAATTTTGAAAGAGTTCTGGGGAAAACTGCATTCTCTGCAGCGAGAGGATTACTTTCTGCTTGGTATGCAATAGGGTACAGCCTCAATAACGATATTTTAAGCACGACATCTATAGCAGGAAATTGGACTAAACATAATTCCTATTCTGTAATGGAAATAGCGCCCATTCACGTTATTCTAAATGCAATATTAAGCGATTTCCATGTTTTTAAGCAGATCATATGCAACAGCAAAGTAGATGGTATTCACAGCCTACGAAAGTTATCGACGGATTTCCGGAGTCACTGACCTGTGACCTTTCGAACCACTTCCCAAGTCCCGAAGCTAATGTTCATAGAGAGGGTGAGTCGAACGTTTTGCAATATTTGCATAAATGCACGTGCTGCGGCGGGTATGAAACGTGTTTAAACTAGTTCAAGTAGCTGACTGCAGTCAGTCGAAAGGGATATAAAGTGGTAGTCTTTTCTGTAAACAGCACTGCATGTCGTCGTCTTTTTATGACTGTGGTTGGGACGCCTAAAAGATGAACAGCCACAACAGGCTAATTAGGGAACTTTTGCTTTACGAGTTTCAACTCGGCCATAACGCTGCTCAAGCAACACGAAACATTTGTCATGCGAAAGAGGAAGGTTCTGTGGACCACAGCACCGCAACCAGATGGTTCAAGAAATTTCGCTCAAGTTACAGAAACCGCGACGAACAGCCAAGGTAAGGTAAGGTAAGCCGCGAACCGTGGATTCGGAGGCTGTGCACCAGGCCATTGAGGCAAATCCGACAACTAGCACTCTGAGATTATCAGGCGAGCTGGGCATATCACAGACTGCCGTAGTTCGTCACCTTCAGGACCTCAGTAAAGTCTACAATACTTTCCGCATTGTCTCTCACAAATTGACGCCAGCTGAAGCAAACCGCCGAGTGGAAGTGTGCACGAAACTCTTAGGAAACCCGCGCGATGTACGTTTCATCAAAATAATTGTTACGTGCGATGGAAAGTGTGTCTATTTCCGTAATCATAACACACAACGGCAGTGGTTGAGCTGAGGTAAGCTTCCTGAACCTTTTGTCAAACGTGGACGCTTCGAGCACAAGGTGATGCTCTGCGTCTGGTGGAATTTAGAGGGGATGACGGAGAAATTTACTTCGCTATAATGGCGCCCGAACTTTCCGGATGACTCGGCCGTTCAAGATCTCGCAATGGTGTGATGTTCTTTCCACACCGCGAGATAGGAAAAATCAGAGAATCTCTTCTCCAGCGCTTCGAAAAACAAAAATGTGTGACGTTGCTTTCCACACACCAGATTGACTAGGAGTTCTCAAGTGCACGTTCTACAGTGGATGGCTGCCTGCAACGATTCATGGTCACGGCTGACCCGTGGGCCATGCCCCCGGCCCTCTTTCGGGGGGGGGGATATGACGTACCTGCCAGCAGGACGCACACGACATAAAGGCAGATAGGAATAAGAATAGAACGTCCGCGTAGCTCAATTGGTAGAGCAACTTATTCCGAAATGAGGGTACCCGGGTCCGAATCCTGGCGTAGACAGAAATGACGGGGAAATTTACTTCGTTATAGTCGTCGTAAAGGTACGTATGGAGACATAAAGTGATCCAAATATTGAAAAACTTTCGACTCACTCTCTGTAATCTGTTGACCGATTTCCTATTACGATTGAATTTCCTCAGAATTATTAAGCCCTTAACATTTCATAGCATGCAGTAAGTACCAATGTTTATTCCTCAAGTACAGTCATCTGAGAAGTATGCAATACATCGCTTCTTTCACCGATTATACTATCTTGTTTTATCTGTTTCACAGATTTTTCCTACAAACTCAGTACGTAGAAGATCTACATATGCATCTTATGTTCGTTGGCTAAATTAATTTTTTAACCAGTGGAGGTATCGGCGATTTCCGGATTTAATATAAAATGCATGAATCAGCTTCTGGGCCAGCATTTTCCGAGCTTTTCTGAAATTATGAACAGGTCATATTGGCTTAAAACAGCAATCCTTATTGACTACGAATATAATAAATTTGTATATCTGAAACATCAACATTTTCCTGTCGTGTTGTAATCAGCGTAACGTACAGTAAGTTTATCCTTGAAGAGCCTCTGGGTCAGCGACATTGAATGCTCTTTTGTTTGGAACAAAGATTATAAGGTTACTTTTACCAACTCGGGAGCAGCCAGCATGTAGCTGGTCATGGGAGTGAAGTTGAGTCCAGCTTTTAACAATTGAACCTGTGTCTCGTTGATGATACGAGTACAAAACTTAGAACAACAGGAAACTGTAGGCGTTTAAACAAAAATAAAAGCTCGGATGGGAGGATTGGAAAGCATGAAATAAAATCATGGTCTGAACCAGCATGACCAGTCATGATAGTAGTTCCGATGACATTTGACATAAGTTTTTGGATAGTCGGTCAGGTTTCTTGCCAGAGTGCAGGAAGATCCATATTTCATTACGATAAAATAAATAAAACATGATGTGAGAGAATGCACGAACGGAGGAATTAAGCTTTCAAAAATTATATGCGAGAAAATTTATATTTACCTTTCATTTCATGTACTCAATTTACTTTTCACTGAAATACGTAGTGCGATCAAAACGTTCCGAGACAAGGTACGTAGCGTGCCAACAGATGGAAATACACGGATGCGCGAGCAGCGGTCTAGGGCAGTGACCTTCATGAGTCATTGTGCAAAGTGGCGTTGTTTTGTGAACATCGGGAGCTGTGCTATACGATATTTGGTGATCACGTTCAGAACACAGCTGCGATTTTGGTATGGACTGCAAACTACACTGGTGTACAAAAAATTAAGGACGAAGAGGAGAAATTAACATAACAGCGGAACGAGCAGGCAGAACGGACCGAAAGACCACTCAGGAGATAGACTAGGGTCCGGTACGTTAGGGCATGCGCACATATGCAGCATCACGTAGGGGGGAGGGGTGTTGGAAGGGTATAAAGCACATGGGCGTGTACGCTCAGAAATTCGGTGATTTCTATTGCACGGTGTACATCGGTTTGAAAGCCGTAGAGCTGCTACCACCATGTGATATGGCCAACAGGCAATCCAGTAGACGACATCTGGATGATTTTACCCGAGGTCGTATCATTGGGAAGTTTGAAGAAGGTCGAAGTGTGACTAGTGTGGCCAAAGAGTTCGGGATCGCTCACAGCATCATTTCACGAGCTTGGAGAACATTTCAAACGACAGGAACAGCTGCCCGAGAGTTTAGCAGTGATCGTCCACGAGCAACCACAGTAGCGGACGACCGGTATATTGTCCTACAGGAGAGAAGAGATAGACGGCACAGAGCGGGAGAAATCGCAAGGCACATGCAACAGACAACTGGACGTCCGTTATTGCATTTTACCATAGCCAGGAGGCTGCACGAAGGTGGTCTACTTGCACGACGACCAGTACGGTGTGTGCCATTAACGCCTGCTCATTGGAGACGGCGGTTTCTGTTCTGCGAGGAACACAAGAACTGGACACATCAGCAATGGGGTCGAGTTCTCTTTACGGTTGAGAGCCGATTTAGTCTGACGAGCGATTCTGGACGTATATACATCTGGAAAGAGCACTGAACACGCAATCACACCTCCAACATCATCGAAAGGGACCGGTTTGGAGGTGGCGGAGTTCTTCTCGTTTGGGGCGGTATCATGCTTGCTAGCCGTACTGATCTCCACATCTTCCGAGGAGGTTCAGTCACTGGTGTCCGTTATTGTACCGAGGTTCTCCTGCCTCACTTGCGTCTGTTTAGCGGTGCTGTGGGTCCTGAGTTCCCCTTCATGGACGACAACACTACACCTCATCGTACAGTGGCTGTCGCAAAGCTGTTGGAGAGTGAAGATATTCAACGCATGGATTGGCCCGCAAGGTCCTCGGACCTAAATCCAATCGAACACGTGTGGGACCTTCTCAGGAGACGCTTGGCAGCACGTCACCAGCCGCCAGCAACGATCCCGCAACTGCGATTGGCGTTACAAGAGGAATGGGCCACGATGCCTCAACAGCTCCTTGACAACCTCGTCCTCAGCATGGACAGATGTTGTAAATCCTGCAACGCAGTCAGGGGTGATCATATCCTTTACTAAAGACTGGATTTTTCTTGGCAGCCGCCTGGCACATGGACGTTTCTATCTTCTGTCCAGTTGTGCTCGAAGCTACCTTTTCAATAAAGTGCCTTTGTATGCTTTGGATTCTTTGTTTGGACGGTTTTGCTCACTTGTCCCATATTCTTACATCTTGGGGATCTTATGGTATGATTTGAGTCGATGTGGAGCACTTCTGCACGACGTTACATTCGAAAAACCGTCTCGTCCTTAATGTTTTGCACGCCAGTGTAGGTCAGCGAGCGAACATGAAATTCTGCGTCAAACTCGGCAAATCGTGTACGGAGACGCATGAAATGTTGCTGCAGGCTTATGGCAATGAAGCAATGAGTCGAGCGCGGAGTTTTGAGTGGCACTCGCGCTTCAAGAGCGGCAGAACTGCGCTGGAAGTCGACGAGAGGTCAGGGCGACCGTCCACGAGCAAAACCACAGAAAATGTGGACAAAATTGGAAAACTGGTGCATGAGGGTCGTAGGAGAAATATTCAAGACATTGCTACCATGAAACAGTGTCTTTAATGAGAACCAGCAATGTCTTGAATGAAAACCATTCAAGACATTGCTACCATGTAACAGTGCAAGGAATTCTGACCTCGGTTTTGAACATGCACCGCATTGCTGCAAAGTTTGTGCCAAAGATTCTGAACCCCGAACAGAAGGCGCTCCGTGTCGAACTCTGTCGCGATCTTCGTCAGCAGGTGGTGAATGAACCAACGCTCCTGTCGCGGGTCATCACGGGGAACGAGACTTGGGTCTACGGTTACGATCCGGAGACCAAACAACAGTCGTCGCAATGGAAGAGCCCAGCATCTTCAGAACCAAAGAAGACCCGACAGGTTCGGAGCGTAACCAAAAGTATGCTCATTGTGTTCTTCGACATTCGTGGGGTTGTGCACCGTGAATTCGTGCCCCAGCGACAAACCGTCACCGCCGTTTTTTTTACTGCAATGTTCTGCGGCGTCTTGGGAGGACATTCACCTCAAAAGACCAGAAATGGGGCACAGGGGCGATTTCCTGCTCCATCACGACAATGCAGCATCTCACAGAGCGTTGTGCCCGTTTCGCAGCCACAACATCATGACTACTATTCCTCACAACGCCTTACTCGCCGGATTTGGCTCCCTGAGACATCTTTCTGTCCCCGAAGATGAAACTGAAGCTCAAGGGTCACCGTTTTGAAACCGTGGACGAGATGCAGCGCGAATCGCTGACCGTGCTTAACACGATTCGCGAACAGGACTTCCACGGGGCGTTCCAACAGTGGCAAAAACGCTGGCAGCGGTGTATCGCTGCCAAGGAGACTACTTTGAGGGAGATCACAGCCAGACTTAAGTAATGTAAGTACTTTGTTGTGTATCGGCCTAGTCTCGGAACATTTTGATCGGACCGTACCTTTTCTCTCCAAGAAATCGCGAAACTGATGTTTTTTTAAATACCGGAAATATTCATAACGTGCCGTACCGCGGTGTGAAACGTAAGAAACCCCACCGGTAACTGCGGTGGAAGGGTATACGCGACATTTTGGAATTCTAGCACAGGGAACAGAAAAATCAAATTTTAAATTCCAAATCGTGCGTGTTATATCCAATACGAAACAATGGTTGAAGGAAGTTAGTTAAAATCTTCCCACAGATCTAGCTTGGAACTTCTTATAATACGTGGTAATACACGGGGAGCTGCAGTTTAGAACTTAAACAAACCCGCCTGCAACTTCGGATATATCATACACATAAGACTTCGGTAGTGTGTCCCAATACATTTTTTTGGAGGTTTAACGACCACCGTGAGCAACTCAATGGGCTATAAGCAGTCGCCCGTCCCTAATTTAGGGTCACTGGTTCCAGGGAAGGGAGAGAGCCAGTGCCGTAAGACAAACACAACATCCATGCCTCACCGGGATTCGAACCCGGACCCCTTACAGACGAATGATCAGAGGCCATCGCTTAGACCACTGCGCCACCGGGGCGGCCCAATACATCTGGGAGCAACCTTTTGACATCGTCGATTCTATTGCGCAGAAGATGTTCTTTATTTTGTGATTGGAGGTTTAACAACCACCGTGAGCAACTCATTGGGCTATAAGCAGTCGCCCGTCCCTAATTTAGAGCCACTGATTCCAGGGAAGGGAGATAGCCAGTGCCGTAATACAAAGACAACATCCATGCCTCACTGTGATTAGAACCCAAACCCAGCTTGCACGAATGGTGAGAAGCCAGCGCTTAGACCACTGCGCCACCGGGGCGGTATGTGTGTGTGTTTAAGGGTTCAAAGACCACAGTGAGCAACTCGATGGACTACAAGCAGTCTGGCGTTACTAATTTGGGGCCACTGTTTCCAAGGAAGGGACAGAGCCAGTGCCGTAAGATAAATACAACATTCATGCTGTAGTGTAACAACTATTCCTTAATTTCTGACTATAGAAACACTGCATGTACTAAATGTCAAGTTTACCAATAATGAAATAGGCGTTTACTCGAATTAACGTCAAAATTAGGTACTTACAAATCTTTTATTTGTATCCAACTTCAATATAGCATCGTGGTAAACAACGTCGTTATTCCACAACTCGTAGTCAATTAGTATAGTATAACACTCGTACTTCACAACCTAGTTATGCACACGGTAATAAAAATATAACTTCGCATACGATACCAGATATCATACAATCAAATAGCTCAGCAAAGATTTAGAATCTCCACACGAAACAACTACGTCGCAAAATATATACACTATATTGACAAAAGTCACCGGACACCCCTTCAAAAGAAAATGAACGGATCCGCTGCGTTGTTAAGATGCGCGGTACAGCTGCAAACCGTATAAAAACAAGATTGCAGTTGACCGCGGTCATATCACACTGTGAGGTTGAGTGAAAATGTCGCCTCGGAAGAGAACTGACTTTGAGAAAGGAAAGATTGTTGGGTGTTATATTAGTGGGTTGTCCATAAAAGAAGCCAAGAGGCGTTTAAACATACCCAAGCAAGACACATGGCGTGTCTGAAGCAGCAAAACGTACCGGCAGACCAAAGAAAATCAGTGATAGGTGACGTCGAAGCCTCAGGAGAGTCGTTACAACTTATCGCCGGAGTATTGCACAAGACCTCAGTGTACAGGTGAGTAAAAATGCTGGAACCTTGGTATGTACACGTACCATTCGCAGAGAACTTCATTCCATGGATTACCGTGGTCGTGCGGTTGCTCATATGCCTTTCATTTTCACTAGAAATGCTACTCGTCGTTTAGCATGGTGTAAATAACGTTTATCGTGGACCGCAGATCAGTGGAAACGGATTCTATGGACTGATGAATCTAGATACACGATCCATCAGTCCGATGGCCGTGTATGTGTGTGGCGGCAGCCGGGGGAACGCTATTTACCACAGTGCACTGTTCCTACGGTCAAGTTTCGAGCTGGCAGTGTACTCGTGTGGGGGTGTTTTTCGTTGTATTGTCCCGGCCCATCAGTTATCGTGGACAAACCTGTTAACCAGCACGTCTACCTCGATATTCTGGACAATTATGCCCTACCAACTTTGTGGCAATACTATGGAATCGAGCCTTGTTGGTACCAGCAGGATAATGCATCGAGCCATAAAGCAAGGACTGCTACGGCGTGGTTTGACGATAATCCCGTGTCGTGTATGGACTGGGCAGCACAGAGCCCTGATCTTAATCCCATAGAGTACCTATGGGATGAATTAGAGCGCCGCATAAGAAGTTTGGAACTAAGGCCTACTACTAAACAACAGTTACCGGCAGCATTATGTACTGAAAGGAAGCGCATACCTATCGCTGTGTTCCAAAACCTTGTCAAAAGCATGTATCGAAGGGACAGTGCATGCATTAAGGCCAAAGGTAGACTGACACCGTACTAAAGTATGTCAATAGATGCTATGTTCATTTCTTTTCTCGGTATCCCGTGACTTTTGTCAATATAGTTTACATCCTTTCTCGTTCTTTTCAACATGCATACATCACTTACGTACTGACCTTAAGGGTGTTGCTAAACCTCATTCACGTGAGAGAGAAGATATCACGTTAAGTTGGGAAGTGCAAAAGATAACAAACTCAAATTTACAAAGGAAAAGGAACTAAAAATGAAATTTAAATTAGAATATGCGTCATAATGCCTCACCAGGATTCAAGCCCGGAGCCCATTCTAACGAACGATCAGAAGCCAGCGCTTAGACCACTGCGCCACCGGATGGCTTGGTAAAGTGTCCTCTGAAAAATGCAGACTTTGTTTTCAGCGTAACTAAGGGTTTTGTCCTTTCTCGCAAACGGTCAGCAATCTCAGCCGTTGTTTTACGTCCACCTATTTTTCATTCGTTTCTCTCAGCAATCCGTTTCGTCATTATTAGGACTTCGGAACGAAACATCAAAGCAAAGATGAAGAGGTGTATATACATCAAAGCAAGAAGGAGTTAGGGGGTCTACTGGGTGAAGTATTTTCGCATCTCGGTTGCCATATTTTATAATATTGGAGTGAAATAAGTGAAGGATGCACCTCGTAAATAATGGACGCGGTGTCAGTATCAATGCTAATGACAGAGGCATGTACGTAAAACAAGGTATCGTTGCTGTTATTCCTTTTTGTTTCCTTATTTGTTCTTTGTTTTTATCTCAATAATCCACTTCAAAGAAGTTTGGTTCTCTGCGCAAATCATCATTCAAGCCGAAGCTAAAGTGCACATAAACAAGAGAGATGCTACGGAATTTTCAGGAGTAATGAGCACGTCTTTTGAATCAAAAGGAAGTATGGCAATGTAGAGCGTAATAATTATAAATCAGTTACTAGCGCATGAAACCTCAAAATTAAAAGAATGTGATACCAATCAGAATAAACTACACTGGTGCGCAAAAATTAAGGACGAAGAGGAGAAATTAGCATAACAGCGGAACGAGCAGGCATAACGGACCGAAAGACCACGCAGGAGATAGACTACGGTCCGGTACGGTAGGGCATGCGCATATATGCAGCATGACGTAAGGGGGCGGGGTCCGAAGGGTATAAAGCACACGGGCGATGTACGCGCAGCAATTCGGTGAAAGCTATTGCACGGTGTACATCGATTTGAACGACGTCGAGTTGCTGCCACCGTGTGATATGGCCAACAGGTAATCCAGTAGGCGACATCTGGATGACTTTACCCGAATTCGCGTCATTGGGAAGTTGGAAGAAAGTCGAAGTGTGACTAGTGTGCCCGAGGAGTTCTGGATCGTTCACAGCATCGTTTCACGAGTTTGGAGAGCATTTCAAACGACAGGAACAGCTGTCAGAGAGTTCAGCAGTGGTCGTCCACGAGCAACTACGGCGGAGGACGACCGGTATATTGTCTTACAGACGAGAAAAGATAGACGGCACACAGCGGGAGAAATCGCAAGGCACATTCAATAGACAACTGGACGTCCGTTATCGCGTTTTTCCGTGGCCAGGAGGCTGCATAAAGGTGGTCTATTTGCACGACGACCAGTGCGGTGTGTGCCATTAACGCCTGCTCATCGGAGACGGCGGTTTCTGTGGTGCCAGGAACACATGAACTGGACACATCAGCAATGGGGTCAAGTTCTCTTTACAGATGAGAGTCGATTTAGTCTGCCGAGCGATTCTGGACGTATACACATCTGAAGAGAGCAGGGAACACGCAATCACACCTCCAACATCATCGAAAGGGACCGGTTTGGAGGTGGCGGTGTTCTCGCTTAGGGTGGTATCATGCTTGGTAGCCGTACTGACCTCCACATCTTCCAAGGAGGTTCAGTCACTGCGTTCCGCTGTTGTACCGAGGTTCTCCTGCCTCACGTGCTTCTGTTCAGAGGTGCTGTGGGTCCTGAGTTCCTCTTCATGGACGACAACGCTATACCTCATCGTACAGTGGCTGTCACAGAGCTGTTGGAGAGTGAAGATATTCAACGCATGGATTGGCCCGCAAGCTCTCCGGACCTAAATCCAATTGAGCACGTGTGGGACCTTCTCGGGAGACGCTTGGCAGCACGTCACCAGCCACCAGCAACGATCTCGCAGCTGCGTTTGGCGCTACAAGAGGAATGCCCCCGATGCTTCAACAGCTCCTTGACAACCTCGTCCTCAGCATGGACAGACGTTATAAATCCTGCAACGCAGTCAGGGGTGATCATATTCCCTACTAAAGACTAGATTTTTCTTGGCAGCCGCCTGTCACATGGACGTTTCTGTCTTCTGTCCAGTTGTGTTCGAAGCTACCTTTTCAATAAAGTGCCTTTGTATTCTTTGGATTCCTTGTTTGGACGGTTTTGCTCACTTGTCCCATATTCTTACATCTTGGGGATCTTATGGCATGATTTGAGTCGATGTGGAGCACTTGTGCACGTTACATTCGAAAAACCGTCTCGTCCTTAATTTTTGCACGCCAGTGTAGTACGATGCGGTCAAATGGAATTTATGTCAATAGCGACAGTCCTGTGCATTACGAAAAAGTGGAAGAAATGCTCAAAATATTTCATATAGCAGAAGTTATTCGATGCAAAAGAAATACCGTCCAGGTGGCCTAGTACTCAGAGTCTCTGGCTATTCGTCCAAGATAAGCCCAGGTTCGAGCTCTGAATTATCCACGTGTGGGGCGTTGAATTATCCACGTGGGCGGCTCTCTCTACTTTTCCTGGGACCACTAACCCTGTGCTAATAACGCTTAGAGTTGCTCATGGTGATCAAACCGTTAAACTAAAATTAGAAATTTGTTCAAAATATTCCATATAGTAGAAGCTATCCGAAGCAAAAAGAATTTGCCGTCCCGGTGGCCGAGCGTTCAGAAGCACAGGTGCCTGGCTATTCTTCCGAGTTGGACCCTGGTTCGAGTCTCTGATGAGGCATGGCTGGTATGCTTGCCTTACGGCGCTGGCTCAGAAATTATAGCGGTTGTATAGTCCGTCCACATTCAGAAATGAAAGCGGTTGTATCGTTCGTCCAAATAAAGAACTACGGATATATTGAAGAACTACTTGGATATTTCTATTTCAATTTTGTGTCTAACGACTACCATAAGCACATGGATGTGCTTGGAGAAGTGACCCTAAATTTGGGACAAGCGACTGCTTAGTGTCCTTAGATGTGCTCATGGTAGTCGGAAGACACAAAATTAAAATAGAAATATCCGCAAATTACTTCATATAGTACAAGCTATCCAATGCAAAAAGAATTTGTATCCCGACTGCTCAGTGGTTAACGAGGCTGGCTTCTGACTAAACGTCCGAGCTGCACTCGGCTCGAATCCTGGACGAGTCAGGGGTGGTATTCTTTTCTTCCAGCGCTAGCTCTCTCCTCTAGCTGGAACGAGTGGCTCCAGTTAGGGACAGGCTACTGCTTATAGTCCCAAGAGTTATACATGGTGGTATTTAAATCCCGATACAAAACATAGCAAAAAGAATTTTCCAAATCAGACTTGTACTAACGGAGATGGCCAGAGAATTTGAATATGCACTTAAGCCTTCCTAGGACTGTATATCATTTAAAATAGAAAATATACGTGAAGTATCCGTCATAGTGAAAGGATCCGGCAAAAATTAGTTTAAACAAATACAGTATTTAGTAGCAATGAGAGACGCTGAATAGAATAAATACCAGAGGCGTAACTAAGGCGCGAAAGACGAGGCGGCTACCCCGGGCGCAGCTCAAGAGAGGGCTTTCGATTAATTTTAAACGGATTGAAATTGCTCTATATAATTTTAAACTAATTGAAATCGAAACTTTTACAACAGTTTTTGGTTACACTTAAAATTCAAATTTCTTCTTCAAAATGTTCAGGAGATGCCAGTCACTCACATTCAGAAATGAAAGCGTTTGTATAGTCCGTCCAAATAAAGAAGTGCTACGGTCTGTGTCGACAGCAGTTTTTCTTTAGTTGGATGTAAAAGGGTCCTTTTTTTTTAATTGTTGGATGCATAAGGATCTCGTTTTTCTTTAGTTATAAAATAAGGATGTCGTTCACATTGTTGAAGATTCTCTGTGGGTTATTCGATCATTACTGTGGCTAGGAGCCATGACTATTAGCTACATTCGGTACATTTGATATGATACCGAAGGTTCGAACTCCGATAATACTAACTAATATAATCATTATTCCTAATTTATGAGGGTTGTACCTAAAGTAATGCAAAACTGGGCATAACTTTTATTATTAACTGACAGAGGTCGTTCAAATTGCACATGTTGATAGAGTAACTCTTTCTCTATACGAAGGTACTACTCAACAGTCTTCATCACAAGCGATGCATTTGCGCCATCGTTGAACCAAACGCTCGAACCTCTTTGAAAAAATTCAGGTCTGTACTGTTGAACCCACTTCTTCACAGCCACTTTTACCTCGTCTGTGTCATCAAATCGTTGTCTCCTGAGACTCTCCTTCATTGGACCGAACAGGTGGAATATTAATAATTCACCTATGTGCTGCTTAAAAACTGATGTATCTCTGGGACGTAAATTTGTGCCTCCGCTGTTTCGTGACGTAGTAGAATAGAATCCTAAATATATCATGAATATTTAACATTCTGGTTTCAAATGAATACACTCACGATCCCACAGAAAAGAAATAAAAAGCTATTAATTCATGAGTTCCATACTGAAGCTTTGATCTCAGATTCTTAGTTGTGAAGATTTCACTTAATCTAGAAGCAGGATCTTTATACATATAATAGAAAGATAAAGTCGTCAAAAAAGAAGTTTGATTTTCATAGGCTTTATTATTTTTGCAATTTGATAAAATACACTGCCTGACAAAGAAAATGCCACACCACGAAGATGTGAACGCAGCGCCATGCAAATTGCAGGGTGGGTGAACACGTGCAAGTTGTGCAAATGATTGCATTTGCAGGCCAATCGCACGAACTGCGCGGGATATAAGCGGACAACCAGCCCGTGAGGCCATCAGTCGAGAAGTCGTCACGGCCGCGAGAAGTGAGTGATTCTGCTGTAACCGTGACTGGAGAACGAACAAGGGGTGCCAATGCCGTTAAGACGCCGTCGTACGCGATTTCGTCAAACGGATGACTTCACGAGAGGTGTCATCGTAGGCCTTCGCACCGCTGGATGGTCCTCGCGTCGTATGGTGGAAAAAACGCCATACGACGCGGTCTCATTTTGAGACAGTGGTACCAGGAAGGATCTGTGCAATGTCGTAGGGGGACCGGAGCACGGAGACGAACATCCGAGCGCACCGATTGTCGCATCGAACGTCATGCCGTACCGGACCCACAGGCCAAAACGGGCGACATTTTGCGAAGTGTACGGGGAGGCTTGGATGCTCCGATGTCGACGCGGACAGTGTCGCGCCAATCTGGTTGCTGTCCAGTCGTCCGTTGCGATGGCTCCCCTTAACAGCAAGCCATCGTTTTCACCGCTTGGCATGGTGTCGCTCCAGAGCTGCGTGCGGTGCCGAACGGAACAGAGTGGTGTTCAGAGGCGAATCGCGGTTCTGTCTCACCACGAATTATCGCCGTAGTGAGAATCTGAAGGCGACGTGGCCAACGGGCGGATTTCTCCGCCACTGTAGAAAGCCACACGTCCTGGCAAAGTGGAATCATGCTGTGGAGTGCTATCAGCACCAACAGCCGCTCACCGCTCGTAAGCGTTACGGGCACATTGACAGCACGCCGCTATGTTGACGAGGTGCTGCGGCCCGTGGCACTAAGGTATCTTCAGGGCATCAAAAACGTCGTTTTTCAACAGGATAACGCCCGACTGCATACAGCTCGGATCAGCCTGAATGCTTTACACAGTGTGCGGACGCTTCCGTGGCCAGCATGACCCCCCAATCTCTCACCCATCGAGCATCTGTGGGACACGATTGGACGTCGGTTGAGTACCCTCCCTTCCCAGCAAAATGAAGATGAACTGTGGACTCGGATCAACACCATGTGGTCCACGATACCCCATGACTCTATTCGGACTCTCACTGCCTCGATGCCACGCCGGATTCAACGCTGTATCGCCCAAAATGGGGGCCACACTTCTTATTAATCATCCTGTATATTTGGCCACTTGGAGCCTAGTCTGTATGTGAGAATTAAATCATCTGTTCAGGACCTACTTAGCTATCTGTGTGTGCAGTTTGGTCTGTTTTCGAGCATTCCTTCATGGTGTGGCATTTTCTTTGCCGGGCAGTGATATCATAATTTGTAGCGCTTTTTTTTCTTTCGCCAACGATTCGACGCTATATAAATCATTTTTAAAGAACATCTTATACTCCTTTAAAGCACAAATTTTGCAGCAGTAATTAACATTTTGAAATTTCTTTTATACCTTTTTTTTTTACATGTATGAGTTTCTTACTTTTATACGTTTTTAAGGCCACTCCCTAGAAAACCGTGCAGTATAACCGCGGTTTCAAAGTATGTTGTTAACAAAGTTATGCTAGCATATTCCCCACAAAAGTTTCCTCGTACAGCTCATAGCTACGCAGTAAATTTTTTCACTCATTTCGTTTTGAAATTATTTTGGCTTTTCTAACGTATGTTTCCGTTTCTACATTATTAAGGGAAACTCATGAAAGAAATACGGGATTACGCCATATAATACACATTTTGAAGATGACAATCCGATTTTGGGCGTAAATGGAACAAGGATGGTAAATCAGATAATATCCGAAAGCTTGAAAATTTTCATCGTCCTGGAGCGGGACTCGAACCCGCGTCTGAAATTTGAAACTTGGTCGTTCTGCGTGGTGTAGTGGTTAGCATACCCGGGCGTTTTCTGGGAGATGCGGCTTCGAGTCCCGCTCCAGGACGATGAAAATTTTCGAGCTTTCGGATATTATCTGATTTACCATCTTTGTCACATTTACGCCAAAAATCGGATTGCCGTCTTCAAAATTTGTAAGGGAAACTGTTTTACGCTTTCCAACCGTAGGTTGAAGAAGCGTATATGCTCCAGCTTTGTCCGTCCGTACGGTAACTCGCGTAAAAATGGTTTGATTTCTATAAAATTTTAGTATGTGGTAGGGGACCATCCGGGGACGAACCCTATTAAAATGGGCGAAACGGGGTCAAAGGTCAGGACATAGGAGCGGGATAAATTCCATCGCCCTTATGCGTCATAACTTACGTAAAAGTGCTTCGATTACGACAGAACTTTATCATGTTGTTCCGGAGGTATACTGAACCGGTTCTGTTGAATATCGTCGAAATGGGGTCACAGATCAGGACGCAGGAGCGAGATTTATTCCACAGCCATTATCCTCAAAACTTAACTAAAAATGATTCTATTACGACAAAACTTTAGTATGTTGTTCCGGAGGTATACTGAACCAATTATGTTTAATATCATCGAAATGGGGTCAAAGGTCAGCATACAAGAGCGAAATTTTTCCACAGCCATAACTTGAGTAATGATTTCTGGTATGTTGGAAAGCGTATCATAATCAATGCATTGCATGATTTTACTAACTTGTTCTCTCTTATTTTTTTTTTTTTTGGTCAATCCAATATTTATCAAAATTACGACTGGCAATTTCAAAACATCAAAACTAAATATTGTATCGTAATTACAATCAGTTTCCGTAGTGCTGAATATTTATTTCTGTACCGTTCTTGAGAAAAGATTTTTCAACATGTATGTGTGTTATTTTCGGAATTATTGCCGAAGTATTTGTTGCAAAAGCTTCCCCGTATATTTATTATAATTACGCAGTAAGTAATTTCACTTATTTTGTATTCAGAAACATAGAATTATTTTCGCTTTTTTACAATACCTTACCCTCTCTACTTTATTATGAACTCGCATTTCTCTTTCAGTTTATTATCTGTAAAAATTACAGCTGGTAATTTTGAAATATCAGTACAGTGAAACCTCGATTAACGGACACGTTCGAACAACGGTAACCTCCAAGTAACGGCAAGTTTTGATTGGTACAGAACAGTGCTGCAGGATTAATATTAATGAAAACCTCCGAACAACGAACCTCACAACAGCAGCCAACGGACACCTTGTACTATAGGATTTTACGCAGTTTCTTACGTACTTCGGCGAGAGGGAAAATACAGGGGCAAATAATATTGCTGCTAAAGGGAGTATGTCTCGAGTAGGATGGCTTGGATTACGGCAGGTACAATAGTGTGCTTAAGTGAAAACAAAGGAGATAAGGTTCAGTTTTAAGTGAGGCAAGCTCATGTGTATTTTTCAGTCGCAACCTGGGGGTGGCCTGAAATGTTTTCCGTTGACTGCGGTAAATCTTCGTTTGGTCCCTGTGGGCTCCCTTCTTAATTTTCGGCGCTCTGCAAGCTAACTGTTCAATTCGACTTCATTGTTTAAAATTTTTTTCTTTCCCTTGGCGTACCCTAAACTTAAACTCTTAGCTGGTTACTTTTAAGGGTAAGTTTAAGACAATGCGTCAGACACCCGTTTCCTAAAATCCTCAACACCAGTTTTTTTATTATTGTTATCTTGAGTTTTATTCGGCCCTATCTGAATTACCCGGCGTTACTCAGGAGAATTTGGTGATAATTCACTATTTACATTTTGTACAAATCAATTGAAAACGATTAATTTTTTACGGCATGAACCGTACCTAATACTGTAATGCATTTCTTCACTGAATTTGAATGTTATTCTCTGAAGAGTTTTTAGGCACACAGTATTTTTAGTTTTTCCTTGTTGCTTTTTATATACATATAGCAGGGATACACGGTATTTCCCGGGTAAATATTACTATTCGTGGAATCACCCAGTTCAGCGGGTAAAGGTCTGTGAATGAAAAGGATATTCCTGTAATTTTCCAGTAAATTTATTTTAATTCATTTAGGTTATTGCTTTTTTGGTAAACAATATTTTTGATTTCTCCATTGGGAGCAAAAATGTTCAATTTTTCCATTGTATTGCAGCTCTTCACTGGAAAGAATTGTCACAAAAAAATAAATTCTTGCACTTATCACAACAAAAAGTATTAAATTCGAAATCAAAATAAAAAAGTAAGAAATTGAACTTTTTTCGAAAATTTTGTATGGGGGCCCCTTGACCCTGCGCTCCGACTCCTTTCAAAAACCGTCTACTGTCTAAGTTAGAGTACCATGAGATAGTATACCAAATTTGGTGGTTCTAAATTAAAAACTGTAGAACAACAAAAAGTATTAAATTCGAATTCAAAATAAAAAAGTAAAAAATGGAACTTTTTACGAAAATTTTGTATGGAAGCACTTTGACCCCGGGCTCCGAGTACTTCCGAAAACTGTCTACGGTCTAAGTTAAAGTACTATGAGATAGTATACCAATTCAAAATAAAAAAGTAAAATATGGAACTTTTTACGAAAATTGTGTATTTATATGGAGGCCCCTTGTCCCCGGGCTCTGACCCCTTCAAAAGCCGTCAACGGTTTAAGAGTACCATGAGATGTTATACCAATTCAAAATGAAAAAATAAAAAGTGGAGCTTTATACACCGCCCCGGTGGCGCAGTGGTCTAAGCGATGGCTTCTGATCATTCGTCCGAGGCGTGTCCTGGTTCGAATCCCGGTGAGGCATGTATGTTGTGCTTACCTTATGACACTGGGTCTCTCCCTTACCTGGAACCAGTGGCCTTAAATTAGGGATAGGTGACTGCTTATACCCCATTGAGTTTCTCACGGTGGTCGTTAAACCTCGAATAAAAAAAAAAAAAAAGAACTTTTTACGAAAACTTTGTATGGGGGCCCCTTGACCCAGAGCTCCGACTACTTCCAAAAACCGTCTACGGCCTAAGTTAGAGTACCATGAGATAGTATACCAAATTTGGTGGTTCTAAATTGAAAATTGTAGATTTGTATAGCGGACAAACAAACAAGACATCAGGTTCTCGTGCGGAATGAGTCTATCATAAAAGTTTAAGGTAGCAGTCCTAAAAGCACGATAATTAAAACAGTACTCAAGCTTCCGATGAAGTGAAGAACTTATTTAATGTATAAGTTAAGAATTAAAAGACTAAAAATAAAGTCATAAGAACTTTCGGTCTTCCCAAAGACCATCATCAGATGGAAGTACTAGTACTTCCATTTGATGATGGTCTTTAGGAGATGATGGTTTTTAGTACTTCCATCTGATGATGGTCTTTAGGAAAACCGAAAGTTCTTATGGCTTTATTTTTAATCTTTTAACTTATACATTAAATAAGTTCTTCACTTAGTTCTTATGGCTTAATATTTAATCTTTTTAACTCTTAACTTATACATTAAATAAGTTCTTCACTTCATCGGAAGCTTGAGTACTGTTTTAATTATCGTGCTTTTAAGACTGCTACTTTAAACTTTTATGATTGGACAAACAAACAAATGAACATTCAACTTCACATAGTAGATTCTACATTTAGAGAAAGCTGTGAAACCGTTGTCTTTGTGCGTAAGCGTTGTACAGTTATTCTCCTTATGTACCAAAGCAACGGACTGGCAATGTGTTTAACCTATTGCCAGTTCGTTGCTTTGGTACATACACAGCACCTCCCAAAAACGATCATCCTTTCCTGGTCCGAGCTGCGACCGTTACTCAGAGGTTTCGCTGTTCTACGTTTCAACACTGATTTATAATTTTGCATTTTTTTAAAGAAATTATGAAACAATTCACGTTTCAGAAATTAAACTTACCACTAGTATTCCTAATTTTCCACACGCTTTGCAGAGAAGGTAGAAAATTTCAATTCCAGTAGTGAGCTCCTCTGGGATTTTAATAAAACCAGAAGGCAGGAAAATATATATATAAGAAAAGAAGAACAAGCTGTCGCTGCCTGTGAGCGCCTTACAGTTTATGTACCTCCTTCCGCTGAAGTTAGGGAGACGCTGCAGTTTCCCAACGCAACACGTGTCGGACGATCTCAAATTTATCGACCGCAGAGTACCCCGTCAAGCGCCTCTCTGTGTCAAACGCGGAATGCCAGAGGAGTAAGAGCAAGTTCTCCAAACCGTAGTTAGTATCGCCATCTGTTTTCCGCGATTTTATTAAACAATCGCTGCAAACTTCAGCAGCTTGTTACCGGTAGCGGATTAACCCACCAGGACACCGGGAAATTTCTCAGTGGATCACTCGAGAAACGACTCACTATCTCGGAGGTTTTTCTTTTTGTATTAATTTTTTTTGGACCGAACGAATAATTATTTTTGTACTTGAATAATAGCGCTGTTTAACACGAAAAATGTTCATGTCGATTTTTTAATGTACAATCATTTGCAAAAGTTTAAGGCCACCTGTCAATTTATCTAAAAATTAAGATTCTCAAAGAAACAACTAATTACTAGTCAAAGATATATGAAAAAGTAACATCACTGATAAATACTTACCTTTTTTAGAACACAAAAAGTCTGAAATCATTACTTTGTGTGGCCACCTTTGTTTTTTATAATGGACAGAATACGATGTGGCATACTCTCAATGAGGGATTTGCAGTAGTCACTTGAAATATTTTTGCACCACACGTACTTTATCGCGTCAATCAAAGCTTGGAAATTTGATGGCTGTTTTTTCTGCTACCTTGTCTTTTAAAATGGTCCACACATTTTTGATGGGGTTAAGGTTGGGACTATTACCGGACCAGTCAAGAACAGTTATGTTTTTCCTCTGCAGGTAATTCCTTACTGTTTTTGATCTGTGGCATGAAGCACCATCATGCATAAAGGTTGTGCATCTGTACACTTGCATATGAGTTAACAGCTTCTCACGTAACATTTCCGCGTACAAAGGAACAGGCATGGTAGTGCCTGTCGGCAAAACGGATAATGAAGCAGTACCGGATGCTGACAGCCCATGTATGTCATCTGACTAGTCGAATGTCTCACGGTGCTAACGGTGTATTTTTCATCAAACCTTTTGCTTTTTGGTCGTCGAACATGTACTTCATTCACGTGAATCAAATTGCGCACAGTTAGTTCATCGGAAAAAAGGACTTGGATCTAATTTTCAGCAGCCCACGATTGACGACGCTTCGCAAACTGGAGTCTCTTCTTTTTCATGACAGAGGTTAGTCTAGTATTATGTGCAGGATTATAAGACTTTAATCCAAAATCTTGGCTACAAAGTCGAAAAACAGTGCTGATGCCAATATCAGACCCTTTTGAATGTAGAAAGGCCTTGATTTATTTGCACGAACTCCTCGGAGAACGCATAACTATTCGCCTAATGGTATTGTCCTCACGTGGGGTTGTTTTCCTTGGACGGCCTCTTCTCTTTCGGTCGCTAAATTCACCTGTATCTTGATATTGCATTATCGTATTATGAATAGCAAGTCTGCTCACATTCATCTTTCTGCTTATGTCACGTTCAGTGTATCCTTCATGATAGAAAGTCAATATTTGTGCCCTCCGACCAACACTTGACCCCTTTTTTGCCCATTTTTGCTAAATATAAGATACATACAAAACCGCTCAGCATGAAAACCAGAAAGAATCTGACGCTCGGACGTTTCCCCAACTCTATCAACAGCTGCAGCTTTATAGCATGATGCTACACGGACAGGAGTGTTGAGTAATACCGATAGTAGCTGACGCAATCGGCAGAAATCTCCTAATACTAACAAGTGTTTTTAAACTTATCAACAGCTGCAGCTATATAGGATGATGCTACACGGACAGGAGATTTGAGTAATATCGATAGTAGCTGACGCAATCGGCAGAAATCTCCTAATACTAACAAGTGTTCTTAAACTTATCAACAGCTGCAGCTATATAGGATGATGCTACACGGACAGGAGAGTTGAGTAATATCGATAGTAGCTGACGCAATCGGCAGAAATCTCCTGATACTAACAAGTGTTCTTAAACTTATCAACAGTGCAGCTATATAGGATGACGCTACACGGACCGAAATCTCCTGAGTTGAATAACGCTACCAATAGTAGCTGACGCAATCAGCAGAAATCTCCTAATACTAACAAGTGTTCTTAAACTTTTGCAAATGGCTGTACAATGGCCGTTCCATAAAAACAGAGTAAAATCACACAAAATGAAGAAACAAAGGTACAGCAAAGAGGTCCGATCAAAAAGTTCCGAGACTAGGCCGATATACAACAAAATATTTACTTTACTTAAGTCTGGCTATGATATCCCTCACATTAGTCTTCTTGAGTAGCAATACACCGCTGCCAGCGTTTTTGCCACTGTTGGAACGCTCCCTGAAAGTCCTGTTCGCGAATCGTGTCAAGCACAGTCTGCGATTCGCGCTGGATCTCGTGCACTGTTTTAAAACGGCGACGCTTGATCTTCAGCTTCCGCTTCATTTTCGAGAACAGAAAGAAGTCGCAGGAGGGCCAAATCTGGCGAGTAAGGCCGGTGAGGAAAGGTAGTCATACTGTTGCTGATGCAAAACTGGCGTGTTGCTAACTCTCTGTGAGCTGCTGCATTGTCGTGATGGAGCAGGAAATCGCCCCTGCGCCACATTTCAGGTAGTTTGCTGCGAATGTTCTCCATAAGACGCCGCAGAACATCGCAGTAAAAAAGGACTGTGATCGTCGGGCTCTGGGGGACGAATTCACGGTGCACAGCCCTAAGAATGTAGAAGAACACTATGAGCATGCTTTTGGTTGAACACCAGACCTGTCGTGCCTTCTTCGCACGTGGAGATGTCGGGCTCTTTCACTGCGACGACTGTTGTTTGGTCTCCGGGTCGTAATCGTAGACCAAAGTCTCGTCCCCAGTGGTGACCCGTGACAGGAACGTTGGTTCATTCACCACCTGTTGACAAAGATCTTGATAGAGTTCGACACAGAGAGCCTCCTGTTCGGAGTTCTGAATCTTTGGCACAAACTTTGCAGCAATGCGGTGCATGTTCAAAACCGATGTCAGAATTTCTTACACTGTTCCATATGACACATTGACGATGGTAGCAATGTCTTGAATGGTTCTCCAACGATTCTCATGCACCAGTTCTCTAATTTTGTCCACTTTTTCGGGGGTTGCTCGTGAATGGTCGCCCTGACCACTCGTCGTCTTCCAGTGCCGTTCTGCTGCTCTTAAAGCGTGAGTGCCACTCAAAACACCTCGCACGACTCATTGCTTCATTGCCATAAGCCTGCCGCAACATTTCATGCGTCTCCCTTCCCTATTTGCAGAATTTGATGTTCGCTCGCTGCTCTAATTTGCAGTTGATACCAAAGTCGCAGCTGTGTTCTGCACGTTGTCACCAAATATCGTGTAGCACAGCTCCGGATGTTTACAGAACGACGCCACTCGGCACAATGATTCATGAAAGTCACTGCCCTCGACCGCTGCTCGCGTATCCGCGTACTACCATCTGTTGGCGCGCTATGTATCTAGTCTCCGAAACTTTTGATTGCACTACGTATATGTTATTCTCTCTGAAAGTACCTACCCTCGGATGATGTGCAGCAGTCCCATGGTTCAGTCCACTTTTCAAAGCATGTGATGAGGCATTTTGTAGAAACTGCTTTATAGAACCATGTACAGCTTGAATAACGTCAGCATATGTGTTGAATGTTGCGCCACGGAACTTATCCTTCATTGTTGGAAATAACCAAAAATCGCACTGGGTGAGTTCAGTACTGTAGGCAGGCTGTGGCATGATTTAAATACTGCATTTTATAAGAAACTGTTAAGCACAAGCAGCCACATGTGGACGGAAGTTTTCACGGTGTAGCGTCCACTTGCCCACCAGTTTCTGTCGCTTAATAGATATGTGTCGTCGCAGACGCTGCAAACCTGAAATGTAATACTCAGAATTGACCGTAATTTCTGGAGGAACGGCCTTCTGGTAGACTACACCTTTATTATCAAAGAAAATTAGCATCATTACCTTGCCAGATGATTTGGCCTAGCGGACCTTTTTCGAAGAAGGCAAGCCTGTGTGTTTCCAGACACTCGTTGCGCACTTCGTGAAGGGAATGGACCCATGCTTTATCGGCAGTTATTACTGTGTTTAGAAAGTTTGGATCCTTTGCAATCATTTGTTCCTACTCATGACACACCTGAACTCTGGCTAACAATTATTCTCGCGTCAGGTGATAAGGTACGCATTTGGAACACACACGATGCAGCAGTAATTTGTCGCGTAGAATGCGGAAAGTCGACGTTTTTGAAATATTAGTTGACACCGCTATGTCTTAACACGTCATTCGTTGATCTTCTTGCAGGATTTCTCAAACAGTGTTAACAATACGCTGCGTAACATCACTTTCAGGTCGACCAGGCCTAAGAGCGAGGTCTGCCGACAAACACCCTTTTTTGAAATCATGGTGCCGGAGCCGTTTTACCCAAACGATAGCAAAATTTTATCGCACAACGCATTTCATTTTCTAACTCTGAAGCACTTACCACAATAACTGTACGGCGAAATGCAGACGTACCTTAAACAACTGTGCAATAACAAAACCAGAGTCGTCTGCCACTGCTAATAACTGTTGCTATAGATACTTCCTTAATTCAGGTAGTCGTCTGCGTGGTTATTTTTTCCCTTCGCACTGTTAACTCAAAAAAAATACTCTCAGTTCTTATAGAACGGCCTTCGTATATGTATGAAATTTAAATTCTGAAGAAATGCATTTAATGAGAACGCTGTGCACAATTTAACTCCACTAGAAGTTGTTGCATGACCACTTCGATGGGTGTTGTTCAAAGTCGTAATAATTCTTCAAGAGTAGAATCATTCGTACTGTTTCTGTTTTTGACTTTAGGTATTTTATGTCAGGAATGCCCTCTTAAAATTATGTTCAGCGTTTGAAGCATGATCATGCCTTATGTACTAATGTTGCAACCAAGAGATTAGTAACTAAAGGTATAAAGCGGAAAGTATGCACTATTGTCTTGAAATGAAGTAACAATTAATTACATTTATTATAAAGGCAAACTTTTAGACCTATAAACATACACCGTCGGCTGATTTATGTACACTCACGGACAATAAAATTTGCGCACCAAGAAGGAAGCATCGGATTGAACAAAAATTTTACGGACGTAATGATACAGATGAATGAAACACATGATGGCAAACATAAATCTGCAGGACAATCACAGAGCGATCCTTGGCAAGCAGTCCGGTCATCTTCAATAGCGTGTCACACAGCCTCGTGCGGCGATACATGCTGCAATACGGTCAGGCATGGAGGTGAACTGACGCCTGATGTTGTCCTACGGCAGACTGGCCCACACGTGTTGGACGTTGTGCTCCAAATCCCAGATAGTGCGGTACGACCGCAGCCGGCGTTTTAACTGGTCCTACACATGCTCGATAAGGGACATGTCCGGGGAGCGGAAAAGCCATGGAAGTGTTTGGACATGACGTAGGCAGCCCTGAGCAACACGAGCCGTGTGCGGACAGGCACTATCCTACTGGTATAGCGCACCTGGAGTCACGGCCAGGAAACGGAGCACATGGAGCCGTAGGATCTCATCCACATACCGCTGGCCCGTCAATGATCCACGTACCACTACTAGAGCTATTCGGCTATCGTAGGCAATGGCTTCCCAAACCATAATGCCTGCTGTGGGGGAGATGTGGCACTCGATAGCGAGGTTGGGATTATGCCGTGGACCTGGGGATCTCCACACCAGGACAAGATGATCATCTGTCCCCAAAACAAAGCGGCACTCATCGCTAAACACCACACGTCGCCAGTCTGTGGCGTTCCACGTCGCTCTGGACGAGCACCACTGCACACGGAGCCGGCGTTATTCCGGTGTTAATGGCAGCACACGTAAGGGCCGCTGGGATCACAGATTCGCTTCCGCGATGCGTCTGGAAATGGCTCGTGGGCACATAGGACGGCTACATCTGCCTATAGAGTGGACAGGGATCCGGTGGTATCCGTTCGTGCTTAGCGCACGATCCGTCAATCCTCTCTACCGGTGGTCCTCCTGATGCGTCCGGAGCCGCTCCGCCATGTGGCAGTGCCTTCACGTGTCCACTGCTCCCAACACAGTCGGACGGTATGGTCAGAACGATCCACGTGGTCGGCTATGCGGCGTGCCGACCACCCTGCGAATTTCAGCCCGATGATCAGGCCTCTCTCAAAGTCCGTACGTTGCGTAAATCAACGTCCCTGGCATCTACCCGGTATTCTGGTCACTCTGTACTCTTGCTTGCTTCGGCCGGTGCTTTTCGCTTTCATGGGGTATCGACTACACGCCGGTTTATAAGGCTGCCGGTTCTTGCTTTCAGCGCCACCACATGGTGTGTGGTCATGCGCACTCACACCAAACGTGGATCATTTGCATACCAGCACGCCCTCTAGCTATTTGCAAAGTTTCGCGGTTGTAGCATGTTTTCTTCTAGGTGCGCAAATTTCGTTGTCCGTGAGTGTACATACATACACTGCGGTGCCAAAAAACCTGGTACACCAGTCTAATACTTGGTAGGTCCCCCACGGCAGCGCAGGACTGAAACAATACGACGGGGCATGGACTCCACTAGCTTCTGGAAATATGCTGTAGGGAATGCACACCATACTTCCTGCAGAGCGTTCCACAATTCGGGTTTATTCAGAGGTTTCGGATTACTGTGTTCGATAGCGCGTTGTATGGCATCCCAAATGTGTTCTATCACGTTCAGATCTGGGGATACGGGTGGGAATGACAACACCCCAAACTCAGATTAATTCTCCTCTAACCATAGTGTGGCGTATCAACACTTGTGTGGAGGTGCATTGTCCTGTTGGAACAAGCCCAACCCATCAGCATGAATGCTGGACATGAACGGGTGTACCTCGCCAGAAAGGATGGATGCGCACATAGCATTGGCCGGTCTTACACGTTTGTAGACGTACCAGGGGTCCTAGTGAAGTCCAGTTAAACACACCCCATACCATTACGGACTCCCCACCAGCCGGTACAGTTCCCTGTTGACAGGCGGGATCCATGGTTTCATGGGGTTTGCGCCAAACATGAATCCTTAAATCTGCCAGATACATTTGGAAACGTGACTCGTCAGACCAGGCTATTTGTTTCCCGTCATCAAGTGTCCAGTAGCGGTGTTGCCGTGCCCAAGCGAGGCGCATAGCTCTGTGTCGTGAACCCATCAAGGGGACTCGAGTTGGGCGTCGGCACCCAAAGCCCATATCGTATAGGGTACGTTGCACAGTACGGCTGCTGATGCTTGTTGAGGCTCCAGCATTGAATTCCGATGTTACCTGCGAGAGTGTTGCACGCCCATCGCGTGAAACGATTCTTGACAGCCGACGATGGTCACGTTTACCCAATGTCTTTTTACGGCCATACTTGTACCGTAGGTTGGAGGTTTTGCCGGAATTCTTGTAGTCACGGTACACCCTTGCAATGGTCGTCCGTGAAAATCCGAACTTCGTTTCTACCTCCGAAATACTATGGCCCATCTCACGAGCGCCAACTATGGCACCGCGTTGAAAATCGCTGAAATCGTTGTTACTTGTCATTCTCATGCCAAAAACAGCTCTGACAGCTGGCAAGGATGTCTATCGCTTTATATACGCACTGGCGGACGCAACCGAGTCCGCGCATAGGTGACGTTGCTATGTATTTTGCTTAAGCTCGTATGTACCAGTTTTTCTGGAACTTCAGTGTATACAGTATATCTGTGTGTGTGTGTATGCGAACACTGATACGTGAGTAAATAAAACACGTAACGTGTGCATAACAGGGAAACCCGTGTAAAATACATCAAACATATTGTGTATCTATATACAGGGTGATTCAGAAGTGTTGGTCATAAATAGAAACATAGATAGTACTCACCGAAAGAAACAAAAAAGTCTTAGTGAATATAGGTGTTACGGGCAGAAACCGAAATCGGACCAATCGCAATCTGCCAGGGCAAATCGCGATGTGCCTACTAGTTTTGGGCAAACCCCAACTTACTGTTGCATATCGGGATGAGGCCGGGTAAATCGCGATGTGACCATTTAACGGTGAAAATCTTCCAAATACGTGGAGACAAGGTAAATAGACAAAGTCATCGCTCTTCCTACGATTTTCTTTAATTAACACACAGCAACCAAAAATTTTTATTTCGACACCGTTGGGGTCGAACCCCATATCTCTCGATAACTAGACGAGTGCGTTCGCCTTACGCTACGGTGCCAACAATCTACCGAAAAATTGTATTTCGGCTCCGCTGAGATCGAACCCCAGATCAATCGATAACTAGCCGAGTGCGTTTGCCTTACGCTACGAACGCACTCTATTGTTGGGACCGTAGAGTAAAGGCGAACGCACTCTGCTAGTTATCGAGATATCTGGGGTTCGATCCCAGCGGTGTCGAAATACAATTTTTCTGTTGTTGTGTGTTTAATTAGAGAAAATGTGGAAAGAGCTATGACTTTGTCTATTTGACCATTTAACACCAGGCAAATCTCAAATTGCTTATCTCTGCAGACTGTTATATCTTTTTATATATATATTTCAGAGAAGCAAGCAGAAAAAAATCGCGTACTGCTGGGCAGGGGTTCATAACATTGGTTTTCTTGATTCTGGTTCGGCGATATGAGTCTCGAAAATGAACCACGAAGTAGACCAGAAAGAGTTACCGTTATAGTGAACAACAAGACATAACATTGGCTTTCTAAACCCTGGTTCGGCGATATGAGCCTCGAAAACGAACCACGCTGTAGACCAGAATGAGCAATCGTTGATGCATGCCAAGTTTTCAGGCTTTGATTGAATCCGATCCCCGGTAAACGGGACAAGAACGTGGCGAGAAAATCGAAGTACACTACGCTACCATTTACCCACATTTAACGGGCACTGGCATAGTGAAGAAGATGATTAAATGGCTCCAATATGAGATGAAAGAATAGCGTGAAACGCAGGACAATTTGATGCTTGCTCTTTTCTGCATATCCGCAACGATACGAACGACATTTCGAGGCGCCTAATCACGTGGGATGAGAAATGGAAGCTGTATAACAACCGCAGAAGTTCGGCGCAATGGTTCGACCTCAGTGAAGCCCTGAAGCCTGTACTCCATCCCAGGAAGGCAATGGTCAGTGTTTGGTGATCCACAAATGGGGTGTGATCCACTTCTCCTCAAGAACGTGACATCATGCATTAAAAACTGGCCACCTAAAATTAGGCATTAGTCATCCCTCATGAGTTTTCTCCGTAATAACGCGAGACACCACGTTGCAAGCCAGGCAATCCTAAAGCTGCACCGGTTGAGGTACCAAACCGTTTACCGCATACGCCTTATTCACCTGATCTGTCCCCTACGGACTATCACTTCTTCAAGCACCTAGACATCTTCCTTCAGGGTAAACAGCCGGCATTAGTCAATCGCCATGGGCCCATACGTCTCCATGATAACGCGAAACCCCACGTTCCACGCCAAACGATCCAGAAGCTGCACCAGTTGAGATACGAAACCTTACATTATTCACCTAATCTGTGCCCTACGGACTATCACTTCTTCAAGCACCTGATTACCATTCAACAGAGGGTAAATCCTTTCCCAATTAAACATCGGTTCAAACCCTATCCATGAGTTTTTCACATCCGGTAGCTCAACATTGTTTCACAGCGAGCGACATGCAGAAGCTTACATTTCGTTGGCAAAGGTGGCTGTGATTATTCTGATTAATATAGTTTATTTTACAACGTACAGCCGTTTAGATAGTCAGCTGGAGAGCGCAGTACAGTCGTCGCACCGATAGCGCGGTGGTCTAATCGCTGGCTTCTGACCATTTGCCCTAGTTGGGTCCGGGTTCGAATCTCGGTGAGGCATGAATGTTTGTGTTTGTCTTTCGGCACTGGCTCTCCGTGTGTTACTTGATCAACACTGGCTGTCTTTGTGTACATTGATGATTTGACACACTGTGTACCATGTTTGATATGTACTACAAGTAGTTCTCTATGTGTTACTTGATCAGCGCTGGCTCTCTCTGTGTAAATTGTTCATATGACATAATATGTACCATGTTTGGTATGTACTTGCTGATGTAAAGAATCTGCCTACAATATCTATACTGTATATGTCTGCATGTATGTGTCAACCAAGTCTAATAAATAATTTCATTTAAATTTTTATACCACCAAACAAACAAAAAAAAAACACATTACAGCCCATATTTTGCAACAACATTGTATGCCAGAGAAACATTCAACTTTTTCTTCAATTTGCTGTTGGGAGGGATTTTTTTTTTCTTAGAACACTTGTTTTGGAACAAAATAAAAACATGTATAAATATGGGGGTTTGGGGCATTCCTGGACCCTTCCCCTCTATAAGTCCGTGACTACGAATAAACTTGTCAAAATCTCCTCCTTCCCGGAAAAATCTATGGATCCGCCACTTTTGGGTGCATTAGCGTGTCTCTTAAGAACAAAAAAATGGAGAATGTTACATGCTAATCCTCAATTTGCTGAAGCCTTGTAGAAAATTCCTCAGAAATGACCATATTGCGCCCACGTACAGAAAATGTCGAGTGCTGACCTGGAGTGTATAATATTACACTATGGTAACATTCAGAGCAAAAAAATCCGTACTGGAGAACCTTGCGAAATGAAAATAGAATTTTTCAATCTGCCTGATTGCCGAGACGTTAATTTGTCGGGGGCGAAAACCGCATTAAGATCCTGGATGATATACTGGTGTTGTTCTAACTCTGAAAGAGGATCAGTTACTCTGTTCTCAAGTAAGTAATGTGCTGATATACTATATATATAGGTCGTGGAAGTACAGGATTACAGCTCACAAACAGAAAACGAAAAAGCTGGAAAATGCATGAGAGAGCTTATGCTACAGTTTCTCTAATCATCAGAGAAGAGTTTTTCCGACCCGTTTTCGAAAATATTCTGAAAAATGCAGCTACATTCGAGGCAAAGCTAACCTGACTATGCAATAAAAGCTACGGTGTGTGTACTTCCACTGCATAATATAGTTCCAGTTTAAAAGCTCCTGTTCAAGCTTCAACTGAGACCTAAAAAAGCGCATGGATATACAGTATAAATGTTCTAAATGTCGTACGTACGTACATAAAAAAAAACGAAGATCCCAGTTTCAGTTGCGTTTCTAAAAAATACAAATATTCGCATTCTGGCGACGTCATTGTGACTTATGTTTTGCTTCAGAGAGAGTATACAGTATACACTGAGGATATTTACTGCGAGCGGGAGAGGAGAATTGTATTAGCCTAAGTACCAACGACAATCACCTGCACCGCCAAAGGCATAACAGGATTAATCGAACTCTCTGTAAACACTGTAGGATGTTGCAGCAACAATCCGCTGAACCACAGACCCGAACACCAACTCCTCTAAGACCCATCCCCGACTGGGAGATCCGTTCCCTACGAACTGGGACCGACCGGTTCTTTATTAATCAAAAGATTATTATACACACTATCAAAATTACAGAACTAATAATCACTATACACACATTACAAAACACTAAACACCACTAGGAAGCAAAATTAACATCAACATCCGTTGTGTCAAACAAACAACCGAAAACCTCGGGAATGAGAAACACAACTCGGGTTCTCAAACAAAACGAAAATAATTCAAATAGTCAAAAATACGAAAAGAATAAGATATTTCTCAAAGCCTAGGAAATAACCAAGTTAAAGCAATTAAATCAGATATTATAAACCCCTTATCGCTAACAGTAAATCATCAACTTAATTAAAACATCAACTTGTATTAGCCTAAGAGTAAAGGGGAGATAATGGCTTGGTCTTTCCTTCGTGGTTACTGTTTTAAAATACTCATTCAGAAATCGTTTGTCTGGTGATCGGCAAGGTTGAAAAGGTGTGAGGGTGGAGGGAGACATCGTGATGGAATGCGGGAAGTTTCTTTTTGTCTTGCTTTAAGCCACCCTTAGGGGAAAGGGTCCACGGCACATGGCACCCCATTAGTGCGCGGATAAATACTGAAACACAAGAGATTTTTTTTTTTTTTTTTTTTTTTGGTTGGAGGTTTAACGACCACCGTGAGCAACTCAATGGGCTATAAGCAGTCGCCCGTCCCTAATTTAGGGTCACTGGTTCCAGGGAAGGGAAAGAGCCAGTGCCGTAAGACAAACACAACATCCATGCCTCACCGGGATTCGAACCCGGACCCCGTTCGGACGAATGATCAGAGGCCATCGCTTAGACCACTGCGCCACCGGGGCGGCACACAAGAGATGTCTTGTCGATAAATCGGTTTCACAGCATTAGCAGTGTAGTCAGGTTAGCTGCTTTGCCTCGAGTACAGATAAATAAGCATTTACACCATATGATGTTACCTGTTTAAATGGAAATTTTAGTTGAATTGGAACTTTTTAAATGTTAAGTTATTTTACTGCAACTAGAAGTCTGCGCGGGACTTAATTTGTAAAGCCCGGCCCGACCCGACCCGACCCGATCCAACCCGTTTTATACATTCATAAAGCGTTTCCCGCCATTTATTGGAAATAACGCGTTTCTTCCTTTAGAGCAGGAGTCCTCAACCCGTGGCCCACGGAGTACTTTTCAATGGCCCGCGGAGTACTTTTTAATGGCCCGCGGACCACTTTTCAATGGCCAGCGAGACGTTGTCCACAAACGAAATTCAAAATGGAAGAATACGTTTTCGAAATGGAGAAATAAATATCTACACACACACACAGATGTTTAAAGACTACTGATAAATGTAGGAGTAACAGGTACCTATTTCGGAATTCATTATAACATACTTGTAGATATCATGTGAACCGCATCGTTTCTTTTTCCGAAAGTTAAGTTTTAGGATTCAAAATCTGTCTCTACACTTAAATACAAACAAAGTAGTCCTCGATCCCCAAATATCTAAACAAACACTCCGAACTTCCTCATCTCCGCTGTAGCAAAGAATGGTGCCAGAAGTTCGTTTCGGTTTTGGTTTCGAAAAGCTGATAACTCTGTTCATGTAAACTTTTCTCGGAAAGAGAAAGCAAGCCACGTGTTTTAGTCGCTAAAGCCAATGGCATGAAAACGGAATTTTGATTTCAACATTAAAAAACATAAACCTTCCCGTTTCAGACTCTCATCTTGCAGCCCGACTTGTATGTTTAAGCTGTAATTAATCAATGTATCCGGTGGCAGATTCGTTTTCCCTCAGTGAACTTCGCCTTCTCATCAACCTTAAAAGAAATAAACCTTCCCGTTTCAGACTCACAGCTTAAACTGACATTGGGCTGTAAGATGAAACTAATCAATGCATCTGGTGGAAGATTCGTTTCACTCGGTGAACTTCGCCATCTGATTATTTATCAAGTCAGTCTTCGTTTTGTGAGACGAAAAGATTATTTGAATGCAGGAGCAAAAATGTTAAACTTCTGAGTACAAGCCCAGCCCGGAATTCCTTACTGAACTGATGTAAAAAAACCCGGCCCGGGCCCGTGCAACCCTATAATTGCAACACTAAAAGATACTTCTCATTAGGTTTAACTTCACTGTAACACACACTAAGCTCAGCTTAACGTTGAATTAACTTTTCGTTGAACCCAGATAACTTCAATGTTAGTTGTATCTCAAAGTCTTAAGAACAGAGTTGCTAATTATGCACTGCAAGATAACGACCATAGTTGAATTGCAGGGCAGTACTTACGAACAGCATTCATGCTTTTATTATATCCAGTAGCCGTCAATTTCCAACAAGACATCGTAGCATGAATCAGACACGTTTCAAATCCTTTATCCAACTACGTTAGACTTCACACAGCAGAAGTTCACCAATACAAATCGCTCTCCTCTCTACAAGAACCTACCTTATTTAAAAACAAATCACGTAACTATAATCACATAAAATGCTCGCTCAAAGGATTGCTTGATAGCATTACATGAAGAGTGTTCTCGGTAACACTGCCTGATAACACTGGCAGCTCTGCACACAATAGCTCTTATCTCTTGATGTGAACGCACTTTGGTCTGTTGGCAGGTGTTGCAGAACATAAATTTGTCGAGTGAGGAACATTGGCGTTTAAGTTCAGAATATCTTTAATGAAAAGAAACCAAATTTATGTAGCACCACAGGCATTTGGAAGTAAGGTTTATATAGAGGTATACGTCACAGCCACGTAGGTATTAAACCTGAACTCGAAACTTACTTAGAAAATGTTGGTGACATCCGTAGCTATTCTGTATAAAAATAATAATTCCAAAAAAACTTTGCAAATATTGCGCGCCGCCCCAGTGGCTCAGTGGTCTCAGCGCTGCCTTATGACCATTCGTCAGAGAGTCTTGGTTCGAATCCCGGTGAGGCATGGATGTACTACAGAGAGCCACGGTTAATCCGACCCCAAGGATAATTGGTGTTTTATTGTACAGTGTAGAGATAGGCAAAATCGGTACTTTTTGGTACTCGTTACTTTCTGCATCAATACCTTTTTTTGTAACGAGTCCAAAATAACGAGTTCAAGCACCGATATCGGTATACGCGAACATATCAAAAGCGTATTCCTGACAAATGTCAAACCCGCCTTCTCGCGATGCATCATGTTCCTACTAAAGGGGCTCTCATGACCGCTAATACTGGTATAACTACACCGATGAACCATTACATTATGACCACCTACCTAATAAGCTGTAGGACCCCCATTAACCCTCAAAACAGCAGCCACTCGGCGAGGCATCGATTCGATGAGGTGGCGATAAGTATCCTGGGGTATCTGCTACCATAATGTCCAAAGCAGGTCCTCCAGTTCCAGTACATTTCGAGGTGGTGGTGATTTAGCGTGAACCCGCTTTTCCAAGTCGAACCACAAATGCTTGATTGGGTTCATGTCACGTGAATTTGGAGGCCAGGGCATTAACAGAAACTCACCCGCATGTTCCTCGAATAACTCATTGACGATTCTGGCAGTGTGGCATGGCGCCTTATCCTGTTGTTAATGGTCATCACCAGCAGGCAACACAGTTGACATGAATGGGTGAACTTGGTCCGCAACGATGTTCAGATACCTGACAACTGTGAGGGATTGTGCTATTGGAATAATGGGGACTAAAGTGTCCCAAGAAAATATCGCCCACAGCATAACACCGCCACCGCCGGGCTGTTTCCGCCAAACATTGCATCCAGGTGCCATATCCTCCGTTGGTTACCGGCGTATCCGCGCTCGGGCGTCTACGTGATGCACCAGGGATCTTGATTTCTCAGACCAGGCCACTTTCTTCCAATCATCCACTGTCCAATCTCGATGATCCTGGGCCCATTTCATGCGTTGTTGGCGACGACGGCTGGGTCTTCGGCTACGCAAGCCCATGAGTCGAAGGCTGCGATGAACTGTGTGCTGTGACACATTGCCCTGATCACCACTGTTTCAGCTGCGGGTGATTTGTCGCACTGTGGCCCTGTGGTCGCGCTGTGAACAATGCGCAACAGTCTCCGCTCCCCTCTGGCATCATTGAGCTGCGAACGACACACGGCTGGACGATGGTTCGTTGTTTGGCCACATGTGAACCCCTTTTGATACGTAATCACTACAGCGGTACGTGAACAACCCACAAGCCGCTCTGTAACGTACCAGGAGATGTGACGTACCTGCCAGAAGGACGCACACGACATAAAGGCAGACAGGAATCAGGATAAAACGTCCGCGTAGCTCAATTGGTAGAGTGACTTATTCCGGAATGAGGGGATCCGGGTTCGAATCCTGGCGTGGACAGAAATGACGAAGAAATTTACTTCGTTATAATGGCGCCCGAACTATCCGGATGACCCGACCGTTCAAAATCTCGCAATGGTGTGATGTTCTTTCCACACCGCGAGATAGAAAAAATAAGAGAATCCTTTCTCCAGCACTTCGAAAAAAAAAATAAGGGGGAGATGATGTAACGTACCAGGAGATGTGACGTACCTGCCAGAAGGACGCACACGACATAAAGGCAGATAGGAATCAGAATAAAAAAATGTCCGCGTAGCTCAATTGGTAGAGCAACTTATTCCGGAATGAGGGGACCCGGGTTCGAATCCTGGCGCTGATAAAAATGACGGAGAAATTCACTTCGTTATAGCTCCGCTTCCGAGATAGTAGCTCCGAGGCGCCGTGCAATCACAATTTGTCCTTTATGAAACTCTGATAAATCGGCAGCTTTTCCTATTCTGACTGCGAACACTCTACTAACCGAAAGTTGGTCCTCTGGTTATATATATATACTGCTCTGTGAATTACACCTGTGCCACCGTTCGGTCTCCAGACGCGCTCATTTCCCTAGGCTGGGGGTGGACATAATGTAATGGCTCATCTCTGTATACCACAGGGATTATTAAAGGAAGTGTTATCCCACACTCACCAACCTGCTTGGCCAGCGTGGTGAGTTATGCCCCCCCCCCCCTATGACTCCACAACTTATAACTTGGCCCTCACGTTCCGGCAACTGGAATGCACTTGACATGCTTGGTGTAGCCAAGAAAGATAAGAAGAGGAACTCGTAGATAAGGAAAATGACAAGAGTGGAAGACATCATGATAAGAGTAAAATCCCTGAAATGACAATGGGCTGGACATATTTTCAGAAGAACGAATCACTGATGGACAACCGAAATTTTAGACAGGATTCCAAGAGACAGGAAAAGACCCAAAAGAAGACTACATGGGAGATGGGTGGTTGAAATTCTAGAACATACGGGAGTGACATGAAGGCGACTGACTTAAGACAGACCGTTGTGGAAAACACTTGGGGAGACCTTCATCCAGCAGTGGATTGATAATTGCTGACAATGATGATGTTATGTTACTTGGGGGTTTAACAATCACCGCGTGAGCAACTCGATAGTCTATAAGCAGCCGCCCGTTCCTAATTTAGGGCCACTGGTTCCAGGGAACGGGAAGAACGAGAGCCGTAAGACAAACACAACATCCATACCTTACCGGGATTCGAATCCGGCCCAGACCCATCTCGGACGAATGATCTGAAGCCAGCGCTGAGACCAATGCGTCACTCGGGCAGCTTGACAATGTTAAAATTTGTCACCCCGGTGTCGCAATGGTCTAAGCGCTGGCTTCTGACCATCCCTCCGAGAAGGGTCCATGCCAGTTTCGCCGCCCCGGTGGCGCAGTGGTCTAAGGCGCTGGCCTATGATCATTCGTCCGTAAGGGGTCCGGGTTCGAATCCCGGTCAGGCATGGATGTTGTGTTTGTCTTACGGCACTGGCTCTCTCCTTCCCTGGAACCAGTGACCCTAAATTAGGGACGGGCGACTGCTTATAGCCCATTGAGTTGCTCACGGTGGTCGTTAAACCTCCAATCAAAAAAAAAAAATGCCAGTTTCGAATTCCGCTGAAGCAGGGCTGTTGTGTTTGTTTAACAGTATGGTTCTTTCACTTTCCTGGAACCACTAGCTGTAACCCAGTTCTTGTTCACGAAAAAGAAAGTTAATCCTATAATCAGATCCAAAGAACGACTACTGTAAATCGGTACTTGTCCCGAGAAAGAAAAAGTAACGGCTTCTGTAACTAGGTCCAAGGAACGATTACTGTAAAACTGTACTGAGGGGGGAAAACTTCGAGACGCGAGGACCAAGATAGGAAACAACGAGTAACGACTGAAATACGGAAGTGCCGATTTTCTGTACTCGTTACATTTGAGTATACTAGTTATATTGTAACGGTTACAGATATACTGACCTATCACTAGTACAGTGACAAACTTTTGTTGGCGGGCTTTCGCGTACCGTGGTTATCCACCAAAACGAGTAGATTTGTGTGGCACGAATGTTAACACTAATAGAAACAAGGCATAACAGACCTTTATTTGGAGGCCACCTGCAGGACGCGACCACTCTGGTAGATATTTTTAAAACACATAAGATAATATACCTATATTTCTTGGTCACCAATATGCAGAACTTAGAGAAAAATTTGGTTTGGGGAGTTCTAGAAAGATAATCAAAACGATGTGAGTTTAAAAATACAAAACATCTATTTTTCTTTTGCTATTTCTCTCTGTCATCACTCTTTACGAGATTGTAAATAGTGGATAGTCCTTGAGATCTGTCAAGTTCATAGAATTTTGTCTGCAGACAGTATTATGGTTCTCTTAACTAAGGTACGCATGTTCGATCTTTAATTGTCCTAAATGAGAGGGCGAAGACCACGAAGAAGTTTATGCGCCTCATCTCAACGTATCTAGTCTTCTAACAAAGCGACTGTATTGTTTAAGCAGGTTTTACAGTCCGCTCCAGATGGCAAAAGAACATATCGCCTGCTTTAAGGAAGAGGAAAGAGCGGGACAGCAGAAATGGCCTCAAAGCTAAACCGTAGTAGTTCTGCTATTGCATTCGGTAAGTATCTACGTTCCATTTCCTGATGCAAAACACGTCGTAGAAGCGCTCTATTTGAGACAACGTATGGTTCAAACAGCTTTCTCCGTTTCTCAGTTTCACTTCTGACTCTTAGTGAGATATTTAGTGAATGCCGTTCCTAAATATCAAATTAGCAGGAAAGAAAGATAGGACACCCACTTCACAGCAAGGCGCATTAAAAAAGGATTTATTTTTATTATGTTCTCAAATGATGATGGGAGATATTTTAGCAATTTGAATCACTCTATGAAAAGAGAGTCACTTGTAAAGACGGTCACTTTTTCACAGAGCCGGGGATGACCTTGCTACACAGGTTTCACTGTAGTTCAAAATAACTTTATGAAAGCTGGAATTGAACTAGTAAATTCAGTAAAATAGTTATCAGAGTTGTTAAGAATAGAGTTCAACAATTTGTCGTATAGTTATCCAGATGTCTACACAGCACTTCCTTTATGTCAAGCAATACCACGTGTCAAAGTGGCTACTTCTAAAAGATCTTTCGGAAAACTGAAAATACACTCAGTAAACATTAAAGATAGGGGTGATGGGAAGTTGATATGAGGATCATTAACTTTTTTTATTTATTGGAGGTTAAACGACCACCGTGAGCAGCTCGATGGGCTATATGGAGTCGCCCGCCCCTAATTTAGGCCCATACCCATCTCTGACAAACGGACAAAAGCCATCACTTAGACCACTGGGCCACCGGGACGGCTGATAAGGTGCGTCGCTTAAATTTAGAGACAGTAGACTTTGCGCCGTGAACGCAATGCGAATATAGGTAGGAAGCTGAAGTGGTACCTAATTAGACATAACCCTACAACAAACGTTTCGATCCGTCGAGATGACCGGATTGTGTGAAAAGAACACCACATAGTGAAATAGTGTAATTTTAGGTGTCTCATAAATATAAAGACCGCTATGTAAAGTAGCCAAATGCAAATCAGATTTACAAAGTAGCATGTTGTACGCATGCGCATGAGTCGTAATTCGGTCCAGCCTACAAAAGACAGCGGACCTGCCGCCAGACATTCATTCGCCAAAATGCCACGCAACAGTCAACTTTCTGGTGAGGAGGTGTAGAAGATTTGAAGACTGAGAGCAAATGGATTGCCTGTAGCAAAAATTTGTAAAGCCATGGGGAGGAGTAGGGCAGTCATTTATAAGACTTCATCGAAACGCGGTGTGTTAACTGCCAGAAAACGGCCTGAAAGGCCTCGAATAACAACCAAACGAGACGATCGTGCCATCATGCGTTTAGTTTCATCCCAAAGGTTATCACTACGTCACGTTTCTCGGACTGTTGGTGTCACCGTCTCAAAGGACACAGTTCATCGACGAATCAAGGAAAGTCGCAACATTGTGCTCCGTAAAATGCGCCGTCTGCCACACCTCACGCGGCGCCACAAGGAAGCTAAATTGTAATGGGCAAGCAGCTACATGCACTGGACGAACGAGTGGATCACAACTATTTTCTCCCATGAGGAAAAGTTCAACCTGGATGACCCTGACGGTTGAAACTGCTATTGTCATGATTTACGACGCGAGTCACGCACCTTCTGCAGCAGACAAAAAGGCGGGGATTCTGTGATGGTATGGGGAACTTTTGCGTTCAATGGGACAACGGATATCGCTTTTCTGCAAGGCAGGAAAAATTCCGAAACGTATCAGGACATACTCAGCAGCCACCTTCTACCGTAATTCTATAGGGTGTTGATTATCTGTTCCAGCAAGACAATGCCTCATCCATCAGTCTGCATTAACAAAAAACTGGTTTAAGACTCATCATGTGACTGTAATGGATTGGCTAGTGGTCAGTCCAAATCTGAACCCTCGAACCTCTGGGGTGTCCTAGCTCGTGATGTGTATGCAAATGGACGGCAGTTCTCAATTGTGGTGGCATTGAAAGAGCAGATTGAACGAAGCTGGTACGCACTCCGTCCAGAACACTTACATCACTTGGTGGACAGCATGCCCAATCGGGGTTTCAGTGTTATTCGGAACAACGGCTCCACTATTCGTACCGGAAGTGCTCATAACTAGTAAGTCTTTATATTTTTGAGACAGCGTATTTCTGTTTTGTACTTGGCGTTGGAATTATGTTTAAGTCAAATTATTGTGCAGCTGCGTGTCCTATGCTATTTTTGCTGTAAATATGAGGTGTACATTTCAGCTCGTTGTTTCTTTTTTATTCAAGAATGTGTTCTATATTTATGCGACACACCATATGGGGATCCCCGCGCCGCGCTGAGTGAAACGGCCCGACACCGAACGCATGTGATGATAAATAGGCGGAGAGCAGGACTGCCCAACACTGTATCGTAATCGATGAACATGGATAAACCTGGTGATATGAGTGACCTCGATCGTGGACGCATTCTCGGTGCGAGACAGATGGGTTATTCTATCGCAACGCTAGGGCTCCGGACGGCAACCATATCAAGGATGTGCCGCGAGTATGTTATCAACAAAGGTACTAGCATCCAGACAGCAAGCAAGCAAAGGCTAACCACCCGCCATTGATGACCGGGATCGACGTAAACTATCCAAACTCGACCGCTTGGCAGGGACGGCTCGGCTCAAATCACATCCGGGTTACATGTTGGAGGCCCAAGCAGCGTCAGCGAACGAACAGTAAAGCGCACGCTGCACATAACCTGAGCTACGGGAGCCGACACCCTACTCATGTGCTACTGATGACTGTTCGTCATCGGAAATTACGCCTCGCTAGGTGCCGGGATCATCAAACCTGGACCTCTGCAGAGTTGCTCCGCATCGTGTGGTAAGATGAATCCGGTTTTCAGCTGAGAGGTGCGAGTGTGGTGTCGACAATAGGTGGCCATGGCCCCATCGTGCTAGGTTCGATCTGTTAAAGGCGGCAGTTGCTCTGTGATGCTTTCGGGGGCCTTCTCATAGGACACATTAGCTCGCTTAGTGTGTCTGGAGATGTCCTTAACCAATTCGAGCTACCAGTAAATGCTAGCTGATCACCTACACGCGTTCACGTCTTTTGCTCATCTTGCAGCCGATGGTGTGTTTCAGAAGGACAATGCACAGCTCCACTGGGCCGCAACCACCCAGGCAAAACTCGGAAAAACACTTATCCGAGGGTGGAACCATGCAGTGGCCCCAAAACTCCCCAGATTTAAACTCTCTTCAAGCTCTCTTGGATGCCGTGGAAAGGAACATCATAATCATGGAACCTGCGCCGACGTCTCGGACGGAGTTGTCCAAGACGTCGACGTCGAGACGAGTTGTACGAGACAACTCCGTCCGAGACGTCGTCGTCGTCACGGACGCATTACCTCCGGAAGCCCTCCGGTACTTGGTGAAGTCGATGCCTTGGCGTTTACTCGATGTTATTCTCTCTAGAGAAGGACCACCACTCTATTAGGTAGGTATATCTAGTGTTTTGTCTGTTGAGTGTACTCAAAACTTATTTGCGAAATTCAATTGGGTCACCAACAAGTAAAATATATTTCACTTATTGCTATTGAAACCCAAGGGAAAGATGAAATTACACGGTCGTATCAGAATGATATGACCACCTACTTAATAATGGGAATAACCACCCTTGGTCCGGATGACAGCAGCAATACGGCGTGGCATGGACGAAATGAGGCCCTGGAAGATTGGCCGGACTGCAACACAGCACGAAAGTCTTAGAGATGACGTAGTTGTGCGAAGGCACGTCGAACCTGTCGATCCCAATAGTCCTACAAATGCTCTATGGGATTGAGGTCAGGCGATTTTGTCGGCCAACGAAGATCGGAGACTTTGCTGTCGTGTTCTTGGAACCAGTCACGCACCCCTTTGCGACGTGGCACTGCGCATTGTGCTGTTGGTAGGCATCACCTCCACCAGGGTAAACGTCCAACACGAAGGGATGAATGTGGGCAGCGAGGATGGACAGGTAGCCATTGGCGTTCAAGGACCCATCTAGTGGTACCTGCGGTCCCAGATCATACCAGGAAAACATCCCCCAGACATACACAGTGCCACCATCGGCCTGTACTTGACCGACAAGCCTGTTCGGGAGTTGGTTCTCGTGTGTCTGACGCAGTTTCCGCTACCGCCTGCCACTTTTCTGGAGTAGAAACCTCGATTCGTCGGAGAAGACAACCTTTTTGCAATCTTCCACTGTCCAATGACGGCACTCCCATGAGTAACAGGGTTCGATCTACTGTTGTCAGTGACACGTACCTGGGTGTCCCAGCTTTCATCCATTTGCGTGGTCAATTGCTGCACTGTTGCACGTCGATTGCTCTTTACCAGTCGACGGAGAAGACGTTTTCCTCTGAGGTCGATGGGCTTTGAGGCTCCACAGTTATGACGTCGGGAGGTCCCCGGTGTGCCAGCGGTCCATTCTTGGTACACCCTTACTACAGCACCTCTCGAACAGTCCACGAAGGTTGCTGTTTCTGAGATGCCTCCACCCTCGGCGTGGTAGCCGCTTATATCTCCGTGTGGTGAACCATGTCACGTGCATTCAGTGACGCTCCTGGGCGGATACATGATTCCGGAGGTGGTCGTATTATTCCGATACGCCTGTGTAAATGCTTAAGATTTATTTAGAGACTTCAAAAAGCAGGAAGACATTTTTTTTGTTTTTTATTTGAGAATCTATAATCTATCTATCTATAAAAACATAAAAAATTTTATTGAGATAAATGCTTTTTCAAATGCATGTGTTTCTATTTATTTTTTTGGTGGTTGTCTTTCTTAGTTTTAAATCAGAGTAGGCCGCCCCGGTGGCGCAGTGGTCTAAGCGATGGCCTCTGATCATTCGTACGAACGGGGTCCGGGTTCGAATCCCGGTGAGGCATGGATGTTGTGTTTGTCTTACGGCACTGGTTCTCTCCCTTCCCTGGAACCAGTGACCCTAAATTAGGGACGCGCGACTGCTTATAGCCCATTGAGTTGCTCACGGTGGTCGTTAAACCTCCAATCAAAAAAAAATCAGAGTAGATAGGTCTTTTTGTAATTTTGCTTAAGTGCCGAAAATTTGAAGTTACGCCACTGAATTCATGGCAGTATTACTTTGTCTTTCTGCTGCTGCCCTTGGTGTGTTTTTAGAGATGTTAACAACACATCTCTCTCAGAACTTATTGGTACAAGGTACGGAGAACTTTTTTTACAACTTGTTTCTCATTTCCCTGGACGTTACGAACTACGAGCTTGCTGACGCCAAAGAGCATATAACCCCTGCTTAGGGCAATGTCATCTTTTCTGTCTTCCTTCCTTACTTTCTCAATCATGCTTTTTTTTTTTTTTTTTTGGAGACTTTTGGTGCGTGTAAAATATTAAAATATATATAAATCTTTCGATATGTTTACGATTCATTAGCAAAGAGTAACCTCTCGACGCTGCGTAAAAATCGTTCAGTGAATGTAGTTCAAGCTTTCACAGGAAATTTCATATATTTTAACATTTGTGTGCGTGGCCACAAACAAACGAATTCAAATGGAGCGATCACTGGCGGCTTCAGCATTTATTTCAGAAAGGGACGCAGCAATTAAAAGTTTCATAACTTAAACTGAAAAAATAAGTTGCCTTAAGCGAAATTATGATAATATAATTTGCGTATTCCATGGAATATAATTCTAATCCATGGATTAGAAATATATTGCATTGAATACATTTCTAATTCACAATGCACACTTGGAATTCAACGTTTGCTGGCATGGTACACCTGCATTTCACAAACAATGCATTTTGTCTATGAGTTGTCCAGAATGTGTTCAAAATATGTTTTGATTGTGTTTCCAATATGTTCGTAATGGGCGCCTAAACATGTTTTGCATGTGTTTCCAATGAATTATGAATGTGTTGCTGATATGTTCTCCTAATAAAAAATCATTAGTGTGTTCTTAAACTGGAACAGAATGATTTCTAAAATGTACTCTAAATTGGAACACATTGGGAACGCATTTAAGAATGCATTTCAGAATGTGTTCTAAATAGGAACACATTGGGAACGCATTTGAGAACGCATTTAGGAATGCAATGCGTTCTATAGTCGGTATTTTTTACTTGGCACTTGATGATAATGAAATCGCCTATTTTTTTTTTTTTTTTTTTTTTTTTTGGTGCAAGCATTTTGGGTGCGACGTGTCGAAGGAGGTGATTTTCGAGAGAACTTCCCTAGCCACTTGTTCCCTACGGGGCTAAGATTTTAAGACCCATTACCACGGCTGTCCCACCCTTTGGTTCATTCCCCACTTAATCCATTTTTCTCTCCCCCATTGTCTAACATTGCTTGCTGGGGACATAATCGCTGAGGAGAGAGATCTCACTGTTCTCTTAAGAAGGATCACTTAAGAGACAAAGAAGACCTCTTCTCCCTTTCAGATCAATCAATGTTTGTTTTTTTATTGGAGTTTTAACGACCACTGTGAGCAACTCAATAGGCTATAAGTAGTCGTACGTCCCTAATTTAGGGCCACTGGTTCCAGGGAAGGAGAAAACGGGTAGAACTTATGCACGCACCCAGCATTTCATTGCCAATGTTTTTTTGGGGTTTTTTTTTTCGCAATCAGGAAAACGCCATTTGTCACATGTAATCCCAAAATGTTGGCGCCCCTTAATATGAAGCGCCGTGGCCCATGGCTCATGTTGACCTAATGGTAAACTTGCCTTTGATCACCTTCAGTACCAAAACAGGTACACACTGAAGTTAGTTCCGTTCTATCATTTGGATTCCTCTGAGCTCGGCTGAACAAACCTAGTGACAAGGACATCATTGTGGTAGAATATGCAGTCAAGGTTTTAGTGCGGTGCTCTTTCTATAGGTAAAAACGATACAAGAATGAGTGAGTATGTGGAAACTTGTTGCTCTGTTACGAGTCAGAACGTTTGAGGTAGCGTTTGGTAGGAATTCGAAAAGAGGCCACAGTCATTAATAAATCTCAGTTGTAGTTGATTTTTCGCGGTTTAACAACCACCGTAACATGAAAGGGTACAAGCAGTTTTCAGACGTGGGCTTAACCAGCTATAAAACATAAGGCCATGGCATTAGTGAGATGAGCTCTCTCTTTTAGTGACGTCACGAAGAAACCAAAGCTTCCGATTCGTTTCCAAACCTGTCGTGTATGACGTCATGGACAACACCGATGTATAAGGCCGTGCAACATGAAAGTGACGTCACAAACGGAGGGAACTAATCTCTCAATACTCGGGGCAAACTAACCTGACGATGGAGTTTAGGCTACGGAGTGTGTACTTCCACTGCATAATATAGTTCCAGTTTAAAAGACGTGTTCGAGCTTAAACTCAGAACGAAGAAACCACATGGATATACACTATATTGACAAAAGTCACCAGACACCTAGAAGAGAAACACAACATAACATTTATTGACATACATTAGTACGGTGTCGGTCCACCTTAGGCCATAATGCATGTACTGACTCTTCTAGACATGTCATGCTTTCGACAAGGTCTTTGAGCACGGATATCGGTATCAGCTTCCATTCAGTACTTAATGCTGCCGCTAACTGTTGCTTAGTAGTAGGCCTTGGTTCCAAACTTCTTATGCAGCGCTCTAATTCATCCCAAAGGTGCTCTATGGGATTACAATCAGGGCTCTGTGCTGGCCAAACTACTCACGATACGGAATTATTGTCAAACCACGCCATAACAGTCCTTGCTTTATGGCTCGGTGTATTATTTGCTGGTACCAACAAGGCTCGGTTCCATGGTATTGCCACCGAGTTGGTAAGGCATAATTGTCCAGAATATCGAGGTACACGTGCTGGTTAACAGGTTTGTCCAAGATAACCGATGGACCGAGACCATACCACGAAAACCACCCCCACACGAGTACACTGCCAGCTCCAAACTTGACCGCAGGAACAGTACACTGTGGTAAATAGCGTTCCCGCGGCTGCTGCGATACCCACACACGGCCATCAGACTGCTGGATCGTGTATCTGGATTCATCAGTCCATAGAACCCGTTTCCATTGATCTACGGTCCATGACAAAGGTTCTTTACACCATGCTAAACGACGAGTAGCATTCCGAGTGGAGACGAAAGGCTTATGAGCAGCCGCACGACCACGGGAACCCATGGAATGAAGTTCTCTGCGAATGGAACGTGTACAAACCGAGGTTCAAGCATTTTTACTCACCTGTACACTGAGGTCTTGTGCAGTACTCCGTCGATTAACTATAACGACTCTCCTGAGGCTTCGACGTCCCCTATCACTGACCGATTTTCTTTGGTCTGCTGATACGTTTTACTCCTTCAGGCATGCCATGTGTCTTCCACTTATACAGTATATCCAAAACAGTTGACTTGGGTATGTTTAAACGCCTCTCGGTTTCTCTTATGCACAACACACTAATATAACACCCAACAATCTTTCCTTTCTTAAAGTCAGTTCTCTCCCGCGGCGACATTTTCACTCAACATCACAGTGCGATATGATCGCGATCAGCTGTAGCCTTGTTTTTATACAGTTCGCAGCTATACCGCGCATCTTAACAACGCTGCGGATTCGTTCATGTGCTTTTGAGTTGAAGGGGTGTTCGGTGACTTTTGTGAATATAGAGTAAAACATCAGTATTATTACTAAGCTCACCTGTCGCTCGCATCCTATTACTTCTAAAGTTACAAATAAACATACTTCATATACGCAGGTTCCCTTTAGTATGAAACTGGAATCTAACTGGATACAACATAAGCTTGACAAAACAGGATTGTATGTGTGTGGCATCAGACAAGGCCATTCAAGTGAATAGCAACTAAGAACAAGAAAGATGACACCGAATTTTCGGGTGTAATAAGCAGGTCTTTTGAATCCGTTCTGACGCAAATTAAATTTATCAAAGCTATTTAAAGTCAATGGAACCGGTATGGCAAACAATAGTATCTGACGAAAGAAAGAAGATTTTCAATCGGGTTTTTAATCCCTCAGATTTTGCTGTAAACGGAATCTTGAACTTACGAACTCTTAGAAACAGAGATATCGACAAAAATAAGATGTGACTTTATGTCCCCTGCTGGGAAAACCATGCAATATTTTAGGACGAAAGTATTCTCGAAAGGGTTATCCACATAAGCGGTATCGGTCCAAAAAAAAAAAAAATTAGTCGAGTTTTCAGGAGCCCAGATTTTGCTACAAATATTTCAGAAGCAGAAATTAACACTTATTACCCCTAGTGGTCAAACTATTATTTACCAATCATTAGGAATTATGTGAAAAATATTTTCCTTTAGGTCTTGTATGCGATACAGGAAGAATTTTTCAAATCGGAGCTTCAGAAGCAGAAATAACGCAGAAAACGCAATTTGCTTTTGTGCCCCTAGCGGAAAGTCTATGATTTACTTGTACATTTTGAATTTATAGGAAAAATATTTCGCAACGGAAACACTATCCAACAAAGAAAGAATTTCTCAAATCGGACTCATAGAAGTAGAGATATTGACAAAAATAAGATATACATCTACGCCCTCTGGCGTAGAAACCATGCATTATTTCAAGAAGAAAATTTTCCTAAAAGGTTTGTCGACATGAGTAGTATCGGTCAACAAACGACTTTCTTTTCAATCGGGATTTTAGAAGCTCATATTTTGCTGCAAATACATCAGAAGCGGAAATTAGGCTTACGCCACCTGGTGGCCAAACCATTTCTTACAAAAATTAGAAATTATGTGCAAACGATTTCCCATTAGGAGCTTTTTTTTTTTTTTTGATTGGAGGTTTAACGACCACCGTGTGACTCAATGGGCTATAAGCAGTCGCCCGTCCCTAATTTAGGGTCATTTAATCCAGGGAATGGAGAGAGCCAGTGCCGTAAGACAAACGCAACATCCATGCCTCACGGGATTCGAACCCGGACCCCGTTCAGACGAATGATTAGAGTCCATCACTTAGACCACTGCGCCACCGGGGAGCCCATCAGGAGCTGTTTCCGGTGCAGAAAGAATTTTTCAAATCGGACGTTTAGAAGCAGAGATATAATGGGAAACGCAATTTACGTTTACGCCCCCTAGCGGAAAGTCTATGAATTACTTAAAAATTTTTGAAATTATACGAAACACATGTCGCGCTGGAAACACTATCCAACAAAGAAGGAATTTTTGAAATCGGACTCTTTAAAGTAGAGGTATTGACAAAAATAAGATATACATCTACGCCCCCTGGCGTTGAAACCCTGCACTATTTTAAGAAGAAAATGTTTCTAAAAGGTTTGTCGACATGAGTAGTATCGGTCAAACGTTTTTTACAATCGAGTATTTAGAAGCTCATATTTTGCTGCAAATACATCAGAAGCGGAAATTAAGGTTTACGCCCCCTGGTGGCAAAACTATTTTTCTACAAAAATTAGAAATTATGTGCAAACGATTTACCATCAGGAGCTGTATCCGGTGCAGAACATTTTTTTTCAAATCGGAGATTTAGAAGCAGAGATATAGGCAGAAGCGCAATTTACCGCTACGCCCCCTAGCGGAAAGTCCATGAATTACTTGAAAATTTTGAAATTATATGAAAAACATTTCACACGGAAAACACTATCTAACAAAGAAGAAATTTTTCAAATCGGACTCCTAGAAGTAGAAATATTTACAAAAATAAGATGTACATCTACGCCCCCTGGCGGAGAAACTGTCAAATATTTTAAAAAGAAAATATTCCGAAAAGGTTTACCGATGTGAGTGGCATCAGTCCACGAAATAATTTTTTCAATCGATATTATAGAAGCTCAGATTTTATGGCAAATACATCTGAAGCAAAAATTAACACTTACGCCTCCTGGTGGCCAAAGTATTCTTTGCCACAAATTTGAAATTATATGCAAACGATTTTTTCCCTCAGGAGATGTATCCGCTGAAAAAAAAATTTCAAATCGGAGTTCTAGAAGAACAGTTATCGGGAAAAATGTAATTTACTTTTACGTCCCCTAGCGGAAAATCTATGCGTACTTTGAAAAAGTAACTATATCTAAAATACTCTTCGACATAAATGGAATCGAAAGATAAAATAATTTTTTCAATGGAATGTTTAGAAGCAAATATGTGGAATAAAACGTGTTTTTGAGTTCGACATTATCTGCATTAACGCCCTCTAGCGGTGAAATTGTGCATCGTAAAAAAAAACGAAATAAAGGATCATCATTCGCATATTTCAATCTTCCCAATGCAAAAAGAATTTTTCAAATCTGACTAACAGTTGCAGAGATACCGTGGGTACAGACGGACGGACGGACGGACGGACGGACAAACCGATAACATAAGCATTATCTTTTTTTACAAAAGACGTGCTAAAAATGAAGGGCCAATGAAACCTAAGTACCAGAATGGGGTGTATTGTATACCTCATTCTTTACCGGGTGGTTGCACGAAACAAATATGCATAGGAATGACTAAAAGTACAGTGTATACCACTTTAAAGGAAAACAGACGTAATATTCAAGAATTTCAAAAATACAGAATAGGTAGGAACGATATCTACGATGGATTTACATTTGGAATGATGCAAAGATAACTTCTAAATGTTCTCTTCTCCGTGAGATTACAGAAATTTCTACTAACAACTAGCCTTGCAATGAAAACCCGCCCTGTATGATAGTTAGTATCTAGAAAAACGTCCTTGCACGAACAAAGTCAGCATTGTCTCAGTTTTGGAAGATACATACCGAGAGATGGCACCACAAAAACATCGCGCGAGACTGACACACAAAACACTTGGCGCATTCGTAAAGAGAAGGGTCCAATTGGTTGAAACCATGATAGCACTTAATACTAATTCCCGTTATTTCATTTAAAATAAAGTCAGATTTGATTTTTATCTAAAATTTTCCTATGTTAAATGACATTAGCAGGTGATGGTAAAACTTTTTACTTGAACTCGATGCGTAATGGTTTTCAAAAGACATACTTTTCAATCAAAGCCAGATAGGTAGGGAATAAACATAGCGTCACACAATATTGTGTTTGTTTATAAACTGAAAGCGGTATTCACGACCCAGTATCGTCTTTGGACAACTGGATAGAACACAGTGAGGGCAATAGACGTTTGTAGTGTTGTCCTGTGTTTATCTGCATCAGGCGTAGAGAACAGTCTTTATCGGTTGCTCCAAGCAAGCAGACACATTCACACGTCCAAGACCCGAAGTGAAACAGAGAAACTATAAAGGGAAATTTGTATCAGTCTGAAAGCGCAGCTGCGTTGTTCGGAAATGCGCAGTGCATAAATATCGTTCTCTGCAGACCACCGAATAACACGGCCACGCCCTCAGGTTGATACGAACTGCTGTTCATAGTTTCAATCAGCTGGAAAGAAACTAAGAAGGAAGTTTATATGCCCATCATTTACGTTAAAATTGAATTTATTAGATTAATAAAACATTTGCAAAATCTATGAACGGCACTTTGCATTCAACCTGAGGGTGTAGCTCTGTGTTATTTGGAGATGCGCAGCGCAGAAATTTTCCTGCACTGCGCACCAACGAACACGGCCTCAGATTGATAGAAACTACTGTTCATGGTTTTAATCAGCTAGCAGGAAACAAAGCAGAAATAAGTTTATGTGCGCATTGTTTATTTTAAAACTGAATTAGTTTGTTGCTGTATAATGTAACTACAGCCGACACATCTGAGTTCCGTTTCCAAATGGGGATATGTCAGGCAACTCTGCGACTGTATACTGGTACATTACATAGTACACCGGGATAAGATATTGAATAAAAGCATTCTGTGTAAGTCCATTTCGTAAAAAGGCACAAAAAAAGGCCAATTTGCATACTTGCAAATTTGATTTCCAGCCTCGCATTTGGGTTTCCATTAGAGTTATGAATGTATTGCTTTTTATCAAAACAATACCAATTTTAAGTTATGTAGCTTTAAATTATAAGTAGTAAAGATTTTGTGCTTAAATATTCAATCAGAAATAATAAGTTATTTAATATTGTTAACGAAAATAAAATCTTGGTAGTGAATTCCCACCGCTACTATTTCGGAATAAGAAAAGGGGAGTATATAAAGCAATGAGCACGTAAGCAAAGTAGGATTCCTTTGAGTCGTCGGCCATGCCTGTCTATGTCTCGCCACTGACATCTGGCGGGAGCTGCGAACGAACCGGCCAAAGCAAAGCTACGAACTGGAGACCTCTCAGAGAACACACCAAAAAGAAAAAAATAATAAAAAAAATAGCAAAAGAGAAAATACTAAAAAATTGTAAAAAACAGAAAATCCTGCAAAAATACGTAACATCAGGTGGCGATGGCGAGGAGGAATCCTTTTACTAAATGTTCAGCTCGTTTTATGGAAAAAGAGCACCCGTACAGTAAAAACGTGTCCATCAGTGTTGATGATATCAGTTCCATTACAAATTTCTCTTCCTTATGCTTCTCGCGTGGGAACAATTATTCGCATCTTTTATTGTGCTGTCCACGTATATCACCGCAAGCAGTCCATCGAGATTCACCCAACTGACTTTCATTGGTTACTGTCGTCCAGGGTCAAGTTTTGTAATTTTAGCCCACTTTAAAGAAAAAAACAACAACATATGACTGACGTGAGAAAGTGGTTTCGGGAAGTGGCTGGATCAGTACCCAGCCGATAAGCATCCAGAGTAGGATCCGGTAAGCGCCCAGCACGGAAAGGTTTGTTCTAAATTTGCGCAAATCCTACATCAGTAGCAGCTTTGGACTTGTTAAACTATACACTGAAGTGCCAGAAAAACTGGTACAACAGTCTAATACTTGGTAGGTCCCCACGGGAGCGGAGGACTGCAGAAATACGACATGGCATGGATTCTCCTAGCTTCTTGAAATATGCTGTAGGCAATGCACACCATACTTCCTGCAGAGCGTTCCACAATTCGGATGTATTCCGAGGTCTCGGATTCCTATGTTCTATACCGCATTGCATGGCATCCCAAATGTGTTCTATCACGTTCAGACCTGGGTGGGAATGGCAATACCCCAAACTCAGTTGAATGTTCCTCTAACCATAATGTGGCGTCCCGAAACTTGTGTGGAGGTGCATTGTCCTTTTGGAACAGGCCCAACCCATCAGCATGAATGCAGGACATGAATGGGTGTACCTCGTCAGAAAGGATGCGCACATAGCGTTGGCCGGTCACAGACGTTTGTAGACGTACCAGGGGTCCCAGTGAAGTCCAGTTAAACACACCCCATACTATTACGAACTCCCTGCCAGCCGGTACAGTTCCCTGTTGACAGGCGGGATCCCTGGCTTCATGGGGTTTGCGCCACACACGAATCCTTCTTTCTGCTCGATACAGTTGGAAACGCGACTAGTCAGACCAGGCTATTTGTTTCCAGTCATCAAGTGTCCAGTGGCGGTGTTGCCGTGCCCAAGCGAGACGCATAGCTCTGTGTCATGCACCCATCAAGGGGAGTCGAGTTGGGCATCGGCTATCAAAAGCCCATATCGTGCTGGGTGCGTTGCACAATCCGGACGCTGATGCTTGTTGAGGCTCCAGCATTGAATTCCGATGATACCTGCGAAGGTGTTGCACGCCTATCGCGCGAAACGATTCTTGACAGCCGACGATGGTCACGTTCACCCAATGTCTTTTAACGGCCACACTGGTATCGTAGGTTGGAGATTTTGCCGGAATTCTTGTAGTCACGGTACACTATTGCAATGGTCGTCCGTGAAAATCCGAACTTCGTTTCTACCTCCGAAATGCTATCGTCCATCTCACGAGCGACAACTGTGACACCGCGTTGAAAATCGTTGAAATCGTTATTACTTGTCATTATCATGCCTAAAACAGCTCTGACAGCTGGCAAGGATGTCTATCGCTTTATATACGCACTGGCGGACGCAACCGAGTACGCGCATAGGGGACGTTGCTATGTATTTTGCATAAGCTCGTCTTTTCTAGCACTTCAGTGTATAAACAATTTCCGCGATCAGAGGCGTTGTTGGCAAGATCAACTAATTTACTGCTGATTAAAAAATTTTTTTAACTGTTATTGAAAAGGAATTTCTTTCTTCTCTCTCTCTCTCTAGCACATTTCAACCTATACAGTAGGCCGGAGCGTAAAAAAATTGAATTTCGATATGTCCTAGTGCGGAAAGGTTGTGTACTGCTACGTAGACCATGTGCAAAAAATTTATCAAAATTCAGATAATATCTTACTGTTTTACTTTGTCTCCAAAATTTCGATATTTGGGTAAAATCGTCACATTTTCATGTTCGTTGTGAGAAAAGAGCATTGTTCGTTACAGACTTTCCCTAGTGCGCAAAAGCTATCTATTGGTACGTAAAAGATGTGCGCAATTTTTCAGTATGGTTCCAATTTATTGCAGCGATGCTCTATGTTTAAGGAAAATTGTAATACTTTGACACCTAGTATTCACCATGTGATTTTTTTCCCAGTTGTGTTAATGTGTGCACTACTGCACTGAAAGCACAACATATTGCGCAAATTTAGGGTAGCGCACACTGCACACGGTGCAGCTCTTTATATTTTTCATGTTTCAGAAAAATCCCAGAGCTCATCATGAGGAGGTGACTGCACAGCGAGTTCCACCCGTGCTCAACCCAACCTCCCATCCATGAGGGCAAATCAATTTTCTGTTCTTTTTTAATCTTCAGTTTGCTGTTCTTTATTAATTTTTACCCGGAAATCTGATTTACTTTCGAAGGTTGGCATTATTTGCCGTGCTTCCAACCGTACTCTAATAAATCAATCCCTTTGTTCTCCTTCGCAAAAATCAGCAGATGCTTCTGTTGTCAACTTAACGCATAATTCCAAACCCGATTGTGACGAGGGAAGATTTGCTTGCCCAATCGCTTCACAATGTCCTTACAGTCACTGTTGCATAGGTTCATTATTTCATCGTCGGTTAAATGAGCAGTCAATGGAGGTTCGCTTAAGAAGCATGATTGCCAGTCAGTTAGGTCAAAATAATCCTTCCCCTGGAAATTGAACTGAGGAATTTCAAATACACGGATGGCATCGCAGTTTTCTGCCCTTGCTCTTAGATCGTGACAAGTATCCTGAGGAAGCCAACTTCTTTGATGTTTCCTCTCGTCCGTGATCGTAGCCAGAAGTATTGATTCCGGATGGGCAAAATAGCCATTCCATTAGATTACGTGGTCCAGAACGCTCTTCAAATCCTGGTTGAGATATCTGGATGTATGGATGGCCTTCCACAGATTCTGTGCTCTATAATGGCAATGAGGGTGTGATCTTATAAGTGAACCACATGAGCGCATAAACCTCACAACAAATTCTGCCAGAATTTTAAGTGAATCCGAAGACGCGAAGTACTAATATAAAGGCGCAAAATATGAATAGCCGTCGTTTGCCACCGTTCATGGCTCATTTTTCCGGTGCTTATGTGCCAGGCTTGATGACCAAGTACGCGTTGTCACAGCGTGGCTATTGTCCCACAAGTACACTGCTGGACAATTGCTAAGGACGGATCATAAACGGCTATATAGCGCATAAAAAAGTAAGTGTGGTTGGATGCCAAGTGAAGTAAAATAATGTCAGAATGACAGGACATTACAAGAAAGACAATTTATTGTGCTCTGAAATCCAGAAGGCTTTGGAACGTGTTCAAGGGACAAACAGGCCATTTTGTGCAGAATACGTAAACGTGAAAAAATGCAATTACCGTCCGCAGGCGTTCCGGCGTAAGATGTCAATACGGGATATGGCCACCATGGAGGGCGATCCAAGATTCCACACGTGGTGTCATGCATTGCACAACATTATCAAGCAGCTGTTGGGGTAATTTATCCCATTCCTCTGTCAGTGCACGGATGAGGGTGTCCTTGTTTGTTGGAGGGCATTGGCGACCAGCAAGACTCCTCCCCAAAGCATCCCACACATTTTCAATGGGATTCAGATCTGGAGAACTTGCTGGCCATACCAGGCGTTGAATATCCTTGCTCTCAAGACACTCCTGGACAGGGACTGTTCGATGACATGTTGCGTTGTCGTCCATGAAAATGAATCTATCACCGACAGCACCACGGAACATGCGAACATGAGATAGCAGAACATCATTAATGTATCGTTTGCCAGTCATAGTCCCAGTTGGAAGCACATAGAGGGACATACGGCCATTGATCATGATGCCAGCCCATACCATGACACTACATGTCGGATATCGGTCCCTTTCCTGTATGTTTGCTGGACAATATGCAGTACCACTATCACGCCAGATCAGTTGTCGTCGACAATCAGACGACAGACTGTATCTACTCTCATCTGAGAAGAGGACAGCAGACCAGTCGTTATCAGTCCAACTGCGATGTTGACGGCAGCATTGCAAACGGGCGGTACGGTGACGTCTGACGGCGGGCGTATAGTCCTCCTTCATGCAAACGTCTGGCGACAGTTTTTCGGGAGATCCGCTTGCCAGTAGCAGACATAAACTGATTTGCTACCTCACTAGCTGTGCTCCGCCGGTGTCTTTTTGTTGATAGCACTATGTATCGATCTTCTGCAGGTGTCGTACTGCGAACACGACCTCCCCGTGACGTTTGCTACACTCTCCATTTGTTTGAAATGATTTCCAAAGCCTTGAAACAACACTGTGGCTGACGTCGAACTTCCTGGAAACATCTGTTATTTTTCGCCCTTCTTCAATCTTGCCAATAATACGGCCACGCGTAAAATCATCTAGGTGATGTCGGGAAGACATAATGAAATTTGCAAGTTCGTCAATTGACTCTTTCCCTTTCAACCTTGCGTTTGAACAACAACGGTCAATACACGTCAAATCCTTGCATATCCACAATACGTCTTACTGTATCCCGCACTTATGCTAATTTCCACATTTTCCTGCCTTCCATTTTATGGTTGCTATCGTTGCTATTGTCATCCGTCCTTAGCAATTGTCCGGCTGTGTATTTCTGAGACGTGTTACGACCCCTTGCAATTTTTTCATCACGTTCAGAAAACCCCGCTTCAATTGCTTCAAATTTCAAAACCGGTAGATTTTCGCAGGTCTCCAGCTGTTTGCCGATTCCCCCTGAAAATGTTTTTGTGCCACTCGTTTGGCCATCCAAATGTTGAATTAAGTGACGGAGTGTAAGCTCGTTTCCATGCAACTGGCATATGCTCCACTGAAGAATTTTTTGGCAGGCTAGCACTAGAATGCGAACTGCGCCTCCTTTATACCCAGTATTAACGACGGTTCCGTCGGAGCCTATCACCAACAGTTTGCTTAGGTCGATATTTCTTGGCATGTAAGAAATCCAACAGATATTTGGCAATATCCTTTGTGGTGGAAGATGTAGGAGTGGTGTGCCCAAGATATTTACTTCCAGGTTCTCCCAGCATAGTGACGTGTTCTCCAGTAATAGTTTTTTTGAACCGCTTTCCCTTTCTTTCTTCATACATTATGGTTTGTTCCTTACGCCCTTCGAAATATAGCCCTTTAATAACTTTACGTGCAGTCAGATTATAGTTTTGAAGCTATTTTCTCTGGGTTTTTTTCTCTGCCTTCTAATTTTGGGCCTACCTATAACACTTGAAGTATCAGCTTGAGTTATCATTCCCACATCTTGCCGCCCCGGTGGCGCAGTGGTCTAAGCGATGGCCTCTAATCATTCGTCCAGAAGGGGTCAGGGTTCCAATCCCGGCGAGGCATGGATGTTGTGTTTGTCTTACGGAACTGGCTCTCTCCCTTCCCTGGAACCAGTGACCCTAAATTAGGGACGGGCAAACGCTTATAGCCCATTGAGTTGCTCACGGTGGTCGTTAAACCTCCAATCAAAAAAAAATTCCCACATCTTCCAAACGTGCACTTGCAATGATGGCTCCATACATCCAGATATCTCACTCGGGATTTGAAGAGCGTTCTGGACCACGTAATCCAAAGTAATGGCTATTTTGCCCATCCAGAATCAATACTTCTGTCTACGATCACGGACGAGAGGAAACATCAGAGAACTTGGCTTCTTCAGAATCCTTAGAGCAAGGGCACAAAAGTGCGATGCCATCCGTGTATTTGAAATTCCTCAGTTTAACTTCCAGGGGGAGAATTATTTTGACCTAACTGACTCACAATCATGCGTCTTAAGCGAACCTCCATTGACTGCTCATTTAACCGACGAGGAAATAATGAACCTATGAAACAGTGACTGTAAAGACATTGTTAAGCGATTGGGCAAGCAAATCTTCCCTCGTCACAATCGGGTTTGGAATTATGCGTTAAGTTGACAACAGAAACATCTGCTATTGTTTGCGAAGAACAACAAAGGGATTGATTTATTAGAGTACGGTTGGAAGCACGGCAAATAATGCCAGCCTTCGAAAGTAAATCAGATTTCCGGGTAAAAATTAATAAAGAACAGGAAACTGAAGATTAAAAAAGAAGAACAGAAAATTGATTTGCCTTATTGGATGGGTGGTTGGGTTGGGCACGGGTGGAACTCGCTGTGCAGCCACCTCCTCAGGATGAGTTCTGGGATTTTTCTGAAACATGAAAATTGTGAAGAGTTTCACTGTGTGCAGTGTGCACTACTGCACATTTGCACAATATGTTGTGCATTCAGTGTAGTAGTGCACACATTAACAAAACTAGGAAACAAATATCATGGTGAACACTACGTGTCAAATTATTGCAATTTTCCTTAAACATGCAGTATTGTTGCATTAAATTGGAACCATAAGATATTAGTTGCTTTGCCTGAAAAATTGTGCACATTTTTTAGGTACCAACAGATAGTTTTTGCGCACTAGGGAAAGTCTGTAACGAACACTGTTCTTTTCTCACAACGGACATGAAAATGTAACGATTTTACCCAAATATCAAAATTTTGGAGGTAAAATGGAACCGTAAGATATTATATGAATTTCACAAACTTTTTTGCACATGGTTTACGTTACAATGCACAACCTTTCCGCACTAGAGCATATCGAAATTTGAAATTTTGTTTTTACGCTACGGTCTAGTGTGCAACCCATTGTTGTAAACTCAGCAGACAAAACATTAGAGATAGGGGTGGGAGAGATGGGCAGTTGACATGGGCATCACCCGGGCAGAATGGGACAGACTAAAACCGAAAGCAGGCGATAAATAGGCGGAATGCAGGGCTTCCCAACAGTAAACATGTTAAACATTTTTACTTATTCTGAGTGACTTTGACCGTGGACGCATTGTCGGCGCAAGACACATGGGTTATTCTATCCCCAAGTGCTAAGAACCCTAAGGTTTCCGATGGCAACCCATCAAGGGTGTACCATACGTTATTCAACACAAAGAGAGTAAGCAGTGGTCGACCTCACGCCATTGATGATCGGGGCCAACGTGGAATATATTGAGGCTCGTACAGACCGACCTCACAGCAACGGCAGCGCAAATTACATCCAGATTAAATGTCGAAGATCCAAGAAGTGTCAAAGAGTGAACGGTACAGCGCATGCTGCATAGCCTAGGCTACGGGAGCCGACGCCCAACTCGTGTGCCACTGGTGGCTGCTCGTCATTGGACATTGCGCTTTGCCAGGTGCTGGGAACAAACTGAACCTCTGAAGAGTGTCCCTGCGTGGTGTGGTCAGATGAATCCCGTTTTCAGCTGTACCGAGCAGACCGGTGGATGCGGGTGTTGCGTTGACATCATGAGGCCATAGCTCCGTCGTGCCAGGTCGGTTCTCTTGAAGGCGGTGGTAGCTCTGTGGTGGTTTAGGAAACCTTCTCATGGACACATTAGGTCCCTTAGGGTGTCTGGAGAGGCCCTTTACCACTGCGCTCAACCAGCATGCGCAGGCTTATCACCTACAAGCTTTCATAGTCTTCGCGTATCCTGCGGCCGATGGTCTGTTCCCGAAGGACATATTAAATGGAATTGAATCATAACAACAAACAATAAGGCTTACTAATTCCAGACATAGCTGTACTTGGGTAAGTGGATTAATGAATGTTATTGACGTAAAACCAATGAAAGAAGATATGTGTGTCATAAAAGTAAATAGTAATATTTACCAAACTCTCGCGGCGGCAATAATAAGTATTTATACTTTTTAGTTTTTCAAAAACAATATTATTTTCGTCATCTATCTATACATACACTGGTGTGCAAAAATTAAGGACGAAGAGGAGAAATTAGCATAACAGCGGAACGAAAAGGCAGAACGGACCGAAAGACCACTCAGGAGATAGACTAGGGTCCGGTACGGTAGGGCTTGCGCATATATGCAGCATGACGTAGGGGGGGGAAGTGTTGGAAGGGTGTAAAGCACACGGGCGGTGTACACTCAGCAATTCTGTGAAAGCTATTGAACCGTGTACATCGGTTTGAACGACGTCGCGTTGCTGCCACCGTGTGATATGGAAAACAGAAAAATCCAGTAGACGACATCTGGAGGACTTTACCCGAGGTCTCGTCATTGGGAAGTTTGAAGAAGGTCGAAGTGTGACTAGTGTGGCCGAGGAGTTGGGGATCGCTCACAGCATCATTTCACGAGCTTTGAGAGCTTTTCAAACGACAGAGACTGCTGTCCGAGAGTTTAGCAGTGGTCGTCCACGAGCAACCACGTCGGCGGACGACCGGTATATTGTCCTACAGGCGAGAAGAGACAGACGGCAGACAGCGGGAGAAATTGCAAGACACATGCAACAGACAACTGGACGTCCGTTATCGCGTTTTTCCGTGGCCAGAAGGCTGCACAAAGGGGGTCCATTTGCACCACGACCAGTACGGTGTGTGCCATTAACACCTGCTCATCGGAGACGGCAGTTTCTGTGCTGCCAGGAACACAGGAACTTCACACATCAGCAATGGGGTAGAGTTCTCTTTACGGATGAGAGCCGATTAAGTCTGACGAGTGATTCTGGACGTATACACATCTGGAGAGAGCAGGGAACACGCAATCACACCTTCAACATCATCGAAAGGACCTGTTTGGAGGTGGCGGAGTTCTCGTTTGGGGCGGTATCATGCTTGGTAGCCGTACTGACCTCCACATCTTCCGAGGAGGTTCAGTCACTGGTGTCCGCTACTGTACCGAGGTTCTCCTGCCCCACTTGCGTCTGTTTAGAGGTGCTGTGGGTCCTGAGTTCCTCTTCATGGACGACAACGCTACACCTCATCGTACAGTGGCTGTCTCAGAGCTGTTGGAGAGTGAAGATATTCAACGCATGGATTGGCCTGCAAGGTCCCCGGACCTAAATCCAATCGAACACGTGTGGGACCTTCTCGGGAGACGCTTGGCAGCACGTCACCAGCCGCCAGCAATGATTCGCAGCTGCAATTGGCGCTACAAGAGGAATGGGCCGCGATGCCTCAACAGCTCCTTGACAACCTCGTCCTCAGCATGGACAGACGTTGTAAATCCTGCAACGTAGTAAGGGGTGAATATCATCATCATCATTGTCAACCATTATCAATCCACTGCTGGACGAAGGTCTCCCCAAGTTTCCTCCACAACGGTCTGTCTTGTGCCAGTCTCCTCCATGTCACTCCCGCATATTTACGAATTTCGTCCACCCATCTCCCATGTGGTCTTTTTCTGGGTCTTTTCCTGTCCCTTGGAATCCAATCTAAAATTTCGGCTGTCCATCTATGGTCTGTCCTTCTGGCAGTATGTCCAGCCCATTGCCATTTCAGGGATTTAACTCTGATCATGATGTCTTCCACTCTCGTCATTTTTCGGATCCACGAGTTCCTCTTCTTATCTCTCTTGGTTATACCAAGCATGCACCTCTCCATGCTGCTTTGAGTTGTCTGCAGCCTTTGTATGTCTCTTTTAGTTAAGGTCCACGTCTCTGCACCATACGTAAGCACTGGAAGGATGCATTGATCAAACACTTTTCTTTTAAGACATAATGGCATATTGCTCTTGAAAATTATGCTGTTTCTTCCAAAAGCTCTCCAGGCAAGTTTTGTACGCCGATTAATTTCTTCATCAATGTGACCCCCTACTAAATACTGGTTTTTCTTGGCAGCCGCCTGTCACATGGACGTTTCTGTCTTCTGTCCAGTTGTGCTCAAAGCTACCTTTTTTCAATAAAGGGCCTTTGCATCCTTTGGAATCCTTGTTTGGACGGTTTTGCTCACTTGTCCCATATTCTTACATCTTGGGGATCTTATGGTATGATTTGAGTCGATGTAGAGCACTTCTGCACGAAGTCATATTCGAAAAACCGTCTTGTCCCTAATTTTTGCACGCCAGTGTAGTATAAAATAAAGTCCTCGGTAGGCGTCTGTCTGTTTGTGCGGACTAATCTCGAGAATCGCTGGACGGATTTTGATGCTGCTTACACCATTCCATAGAGCATTTTTCGCGGAAGGTTTATTTGTATGAAACATTAATCCATGACAAAAGGGATCTGAGCAGTAACGGTTTTAGTGGCAAGTCAAGGAAAAAACCGCCGTTCGCATTCTTTTGTGGCTTCAACTGCTTAAACAACGATGCCGGCGACCAAAACTTTTTGCTCATTGGGAAAAAGACGCGAGGCGTATGCCCTGCAGCCGTTCGGAAAAAGACGCGAGGTGCATACGCGGCGGTCGGTCTGACAGCATGTATGGCCACAGACTAAATGCATAGTTATATCGGACACTGAAAGAATTGGTTTATCGGCGCTAGTACACTCTAAATGCGTAGTTACATCGGACGCTGAAAATGAATTGGTGTATCGGCTCTCGCACAGACTAAATGCCTAGTTGCTTTCATCTACACGTATGTATCTCTTTGAATAGCTCTTTAATTAAAATTTAAATAGTGCATTAACATTATGCCGAGACGAAAATCGAATATAAGTCGTAGTACATCGGATGCTAAAATAATTTATTTATCCCGTCATAATAAAACTTTCCAAGAAACAGAATCTCAGACAAAGAATGGCTTTACAAAAAGAAATGCAGTCGCCTGTAGAATGTAATATTCGTCTCTCTTTAGATTGAAGTAGACATAATTCTCAGAGAGAAAGAGAATCGTACGTTCAGCGCAACAATCGTCTATCTGCTGACAGGACCAGACATGTTAATCTAAGAGAGGAGACGAGTAAGTCGAACTGAAAGAGCAAATGTTCGTGGTCTGTGGCCCGATAAAGAGTATTCCGCCATGAATTATGATTCATTCATAAATTATAAAAATGATAGTTCTGTTTCTATAGGTACTATGTCTATTATCTGTCAATATTGTTCAGCTCAGAAATGGAAAGACGAATCAAAAAGGTATGTGTTGTTCGCAGGGGAAAATTAAACTAGAAGAAATATTTCCCCTTACGAACCATTAAATTTGCTTCTTAAAGGTGATCATCTAAACTCTAAAGAATTTATGAAACACATACGTCAGTATAATAATGCATTTCAAATGACCTCATTTATCAGTACACAAGTAATCGAACGTGGCTTTATGCCGACATTTAAGGTACAAGGACAAGTATACCATTTGGCCGGTAGCCTGTTTCCTTCTGATCCTAATGATCAGAAATTCCTACAGATTTATTTTATCGCGGACCCTGAAATACGAGTTTCGATTCGATGTAACATCAATCGACAAGCTCTTGATACTTTCTTGGTGATGTCTTTGCAAGAAATGTTACTTTGCCATAAAAATTATGTTCAATCTTTTAAAACTGCGATTGATGGTGTGCCAGCAAACGTACCGGATTTCAGTATCGTTATCCAAGCTGATAAAGTATCTGTCGGGGAACATCGTGGCCGCTATAACGCCCCTGCTACGACTGAAGTAGCTGTTGTGATAACTGGGCAAGAATTTCACAGAAGAGACATAGTATTGCGTAGTCGAGATGACAACCTTTTAAAATTTTACTGAAATTCACTGATATTATGATAGTTTGTAATATCCTTTAATATTATGTAGAGGCAAAGATGGTTATTCGATAAATATTTCTCAACTTGACCCGACCACTGGGCACCGCTACGTAAAACGGTGTCATGTATGAATTATTATTGTTACCGATTAATGACAAGGCTCAATAATTTCAATATCAATACAATACTTAGATTTGGAATGCTACTGAACCAGTATTTGGTAGATAAGTATGCTAACATTGAATCGGAACGTTTAGCTTACATCCAAAATAATCAGACAAAACTGCGAACGGAAAATTATTTCCATTTGCAAGATGTTTTGCGAGGAAACGAATATGTTGGCGATATCGGCCAGTTGGTCATAATACCATCGTCTTTTACAGGAGGACCAAGATATTTTCATTATAACGAAGTAAATTTCTCCGTCATTTTTATCCGCGCCAGGATTCGAACCCGGGTCCACTCATTCCGGAATAAGTTGCTCTACCAATTGAGCTACGCGGACATTTGTTCTGATTCCTATCTGCCTTTATGTCGTGTGCGTCCTGCTGGCAGGTACGTCACATCTCCTCTCCTGGTACGTTACATCATGAACAAACACAAGATGCGATGACTTATGTCAGGAATTATGACAAACCTGGTTTGTTTATTACATTTACGTGTAATACTAAGTGAAATGAAATTAAAGAAAACCTATTGCACATGCCAATGCGACACCACAAGACAGATACGACATAGTAAACAGAGTATTTCATTTGAAAATTAAAAAACTGATGTTCATTAATAAAGCGAAACTATTTGGTCCACCTCGCTGCCACATGTATGCTGTCGAATGGCAGAAGCGTGGACTGCCTCACATACATATTCTGCTATGGTTGCAGAACAAAATTACTCCGGGCCACATAGATAGTGTAATTTCAGAATAATTACCAAATAAATAGACAAACCAAACATTTCATGATATTGTGTCAAAGCAAATGATTCATGGCCCATGTGGCACTTTCAACACAAATTCGCCTTGCATGCGTGACGGACTTTGGAGTAAAAAATATCCAAAACATTTTCAAAGCTGCCCATCTACTGGTGATGATGGGTATCCCAAATACTGTAGGTTGTCACCTTAGGACGGCGGAGAAACTGTAACTATCCGGAATCATGAAATACATAACGGATGGGTTGTACCGTATAATCCGGTTCTCCTTAGAATTTTTGAAACTCACATCAACGTTGAATTATGTAGTTCTGTCAAATCGATTAAATATGTGTGTAAGTATTAACACATGAAGGCAGCGATCAAGCTACTTTCACCATAGATTCTACAAATGAGGTTCAACAATATCAATCTGGAAGATATATTTGCACCTCGGAAGCAGTGTGGCGAATCTTATCCTTCGGCGTACACGAATCATAATCCATGTGATACAACGCTAACAGCATTTCTTAGATTATGTACAGAAGATGACTTTGCAAAAATCTTACTTATGACAAAGTTCCAGGTTATTATACTTGGAATCTAAGAAACAAGAAATTTCAACAGAGAAAACAAGGAATGTCCGTTGAGGGCTATGGCGACATTAAAAAAACAGATGCGCTTGGCCGAGTGTAGTAATTCACCCCAACAACACTGAGTGTTTTCATCTTAAGATGTTACTTCATGGATTATTTAAAGGACCTACTTCTTTTGAATATTTAAGAACTGTGGAAGGAATAACGTACGACACATTTCAAGCGGCGTGCAGAACAATGGGATAGCTGGAAGACGATTCTTACTGGGATAATACATTACCTGAAGCTGCACTATGTAGTTCCGAAGCATCCCTTAGATATTTATTTTTCATCATAATCGTTTTTTGCCAAGTTTCTGATCTATTGACTCTTTGGAATAATCACCGTGAAAACATGTCTGAAGATATATTGCACCGAAAACCTACAGAGAATTTAACTATGACCAAAATGTGTTCCATGAAGCATGAAGTCAACAGAATAGTACAATTATTTACAAACAAATCTCTCAAAGAGTTTGGACTTCCTTTGCCAGATAACAACCTACAGTCGAACAACAGTGACTAATTAAGGGAAATATCATATGATCGATCTCTGCTGTTACAAACCGTCGCTCAAGAAGAACACCGTCTGAACCCTGATCAGAAAAAGCTTATGACGCCCTAATATGTAGCATAACAAACAAGGAAGGTAATATTTTTTCCTATATGCTCCTGGAGGCACAGGTAAAACATTCTTGATAAATTTGTTGCTTAAGCAAAGTGAGGTCTGTCATTAATATTGCTGTTGTCGTCGCATCATCTGGAATTGCAGCCACTCTATTGGAAGGGGAAAGAACTGCACATGCCACATTTAAACTTTTTTAAAAGTCTGTCATGATGATACAAGCGTATGTAATATTTCAAAACAAAGTAACACCGCCAAATTAATCCAAAACTGTGCGTTAATAGTTTGGGATGAGGCTACAATGTCGCACAAAACTTCGGTCGAATCCCTAGACATGACCATGCGTGATCTCAGGAATACAAACAGACATATGGGTGGATACACAGTTCTGTTCTCCGAAGATTTTCGTCAAATCTTATCAGTTGTGATGAGAGGAACGAGAGCTGACGAGGTGAACGCTTCTTTCAAAAGATCTTACATTTCCCCGGATGTAACTAAATTATCACTCAAAACTAACATGAGGGTACTCTTATCTTCAGAAGATAATAGTCTTTTTGCTGAAATGTTACTTAAAGTTGGGAATGGAGATTTTTTATCTATAAATGAAGGTAAAATTAACCTCAATCATGATTTATGTGTTTTAGTCAGCAACCTTCAAGAATTGATTACTGATGTTTATCCCGAAATCCATGACCTTTCAAATAACTCGCTTTCATAGTTTAAAGGAAGGGCAATTTTATCGCAGACGAATGTACAGGTTCGGAAACTTAACGACATGATGCTCTCCAAATATAATGCCCAAACATCAAGCTTAAAATTTGAGCTCAAGATACATGGTCGAGTCACATTATTCTGACCAGCAGCTAATATCCAGAGTAACCACCGTATGCAGAGCGGACAGTAGCTAGACGGGCTTTGAGTGACTCAATAAGGTGCTGGAAAGTGTTCACAGGTATGTGAAGCCATGCTGACTGCAGTGCATCTGACAGCTGCTGGAGGGTGCGTGGTGGAGGACCCATAGAGCGAAAAATACGATTGAGGTGGTCCCACAGATTCTCAATTGGGTTCAAGTCTGGAGAATTAGGGGGCCAGGGAAGTACTTTGAAGTCTTCATCGTGCTCTTCCAACCACTTTCAGACATTTCTAACTGTGTGACACGTCGTATTGTCGAGCTGGAAGATCCCATCCGCCCCAGGGAAGACAATGATCATGTATGGTTGTACGTGGTCTGCAAGGATGGATTCATAACGAATTTGGTTCATAGTGCCTTCCACAGGTATGAGTGGACCCAGAGAATGCCACGAAAACATTCCCCAGACCATAACGCTGCCATCACCAGCTTGTATTCTTCCAGCCATGGTTGAAAAATGTTTGTTCTCCGATGTTTCTAGCCTTATACGCCAACGTCCATCTGTTCGATGAAGCAGAAAACGTGACTCATCGGAGAAGGCAAACCTTAGCCAAACAGCGGAGAACCAATTCAGATACTTCCGTGCAAATGTAAACCTTGTTTGCTGATGCACCTTCGTTAGCATAGGTGCAGTGACTAACCATCCGTCTACATCGGAGCCCCATACGCAGCAGGGTTTGCTGAACTGTCGTTTTAGACACACTTCCGGTAGCCCCTTGGTTCATTCGGCCAGTGAGTTGCTCCACTGTAGTCTGTCGATCGGCCCTCACGCAACTTCGAAGCCGAAGCTCATCTCTCACATCAATGGCGCGTGGTGCTCCGCAGTTTCCACATCGATTATTTGCAATGGTGCCATTTCTCCAATCAATATACACTTTAACCACAGGAGCACGCGAACAGTTTACAAAGTGCGCTGTTTCGGAAGTACTGCCACCCTTTGCCCGGAAGCCCATAATCATCCCTTTTTGTAAATCTGATAAATCGCTCCTTTTATGCATGACAGCAACGAGTGATATGTTTCAGAATGTCTACACAGCACACCTTATGTACCCTCCAAGCCAGCTCATGACACGTGCCTTCTTTCATTGGCTACGCGCTGTTGACGTCAAAAGCAGAAGGTGGCCACAATAATTTGACTTGAATGTGTAGAAAGAACAGCTGAATCGCAAGTGTGTTAATAAGGGGGATTGGTAACTTTTGGTCTAGAATATCTATAGGTTACACCCCATCATGTTATACATTATTTTAAAGCTCTCCTCAACACTAGGTAACCCTGGTAGCCGCCCTTAGGAGTGTGCGATAGGTGTGGCCGCACAGCTTGGGGGGGGGGGGGGACGCGCACACCCTAAGAAAAAAAGAAAGAAAATGAAAGAGAGAGAATTTCTTATTTTCAATTATTTTAATTTTATTTTTTAAACTTAGTCTCATTTAGTTATTCTTTTTTTTAATATCGATTGCTGAATTGATATTTACTCAAATATCGGCAGCAAATTACAATATTATGTCTAGCAAAACATTAGTATTGAAGTCATATCTTTCAACGTGCACTGATAGCTATCGAAAAAGTTCTGCTACGTGAGTTACTCTCATCTGATGTCAAAACGGCAGCCGGTGCTTTAAGATACATGAATAAAATTCAGAATCCTTTCCTTAATGCTTTCATCGCCTACAGGATATTATTTACTGTCCCAGTAACGGTGACAAGCGTAGAAAGAAGCTTTTCACGCTTGAAGCTGATTAAATCTTATTTAAGATCTGTCATGTCTCAAGAAAGATTGATCTTTGGCAACTTTGTCAATTGAACAGGATAAAGCACAACAAATACATTTTGATGATTTAATATCTGACTTTGCTGGGATGAAAGCGAGAAAAGCCTAGTTCTTATAATGTGAGTTCAATAATGCAAGTACTGTCCCATAACAGATAGAGGCGAAGCCATTGTGAGGGAAGGACGTATGCTGGTGCGCTCGTTTTATCTATATCATTTTACTTTCGATTGAGGGTTTATGATTTATTGGACCTGGTGATACAGACATGAAAAACATACACTGACGGAAAAAATCCCAACACCAAGAAGGGGTTGTGTTAGATAAACGACCAGTTGGAAGGCGGTGATAGTACATCTGTAAGATGACGTCTATGCAAATTTCGGGCTCGGCGCAATCGTGTGGCGCTAGTAGCGGCTCTCGGAACATGCAAAGCAGGTTTTCTGTAAATACGCGCTGTAACGTTTGTGAGCGTTAGTTATCGTTGAGTTCCGACGTAGTGTGTTGATGTTAGTCAAGAATGCCTTTAAGAAGACGAAGAAGCCATTATCAACAGCTCACGGAGTTTGAACGAGGTCGTGTAATAGGGCTACGAGAAGGTGGATTTCCGTTCCGCAATATTGCAGAACGACATGGCAGGAATGTAGCCACTGTGCATGATTGTTGGCAGCGGTGGTTAAGGAAAGGTACTGCCTCAAGAAGACCGGGTTCCGGCCGGCCACGTGGCACTACTGAGAGGGAAGACCGCCGTTTGCGGCGTATGGCCGTGGCCCATCGTAACGCGTCTACAGCAGCAATTCGAGCTGCAGTTGCCACCACAGTGACACAACGAATTGTTACAAATCGGTTACTTGAAGGACAGCTCCGAGCCAGACGCCCTGTAGCGTGCATTCCACTTACTTAAAAACCACTGCCGTTTGCGACGTCAGTGGTGTCAAGCTAGAGCTCATTGGAGGACGGAGTGGAGATCTGTTGTATTTTCTGATGAAAGCTGGTTCTGCCTGGGTGCCAGTGATCGCCGTGTGTTGGTTAGAAGGAGGCCAGGTGAGCGCCTGCAACCAACCTGTCTGCGGCCGAGACACACTGGACCTACACCTGGAGTTATGGTCTGGGGAGCAATTTCCTATGACAGCAGGAGCACTCTCGTGGTTACCCCACGCACCCTGACGGCACAGTTGTACGTCGTCTGGTGATTCAACCTGTTGTGCTGCCATTCATGAACAGCATTCCAGGTGGTGTTTTCCAACAGGATAACGCTCGCCCGCATACCGCTGTTGTAACCCTACATGCTCTACAGAGTGTCGACATGTTGCCGTGGCCTGCTAGATCACCAGATCTTTCACCAATCGAGCACGTATGGGACATCATTGGACGAAAACTCCAGCGTCACCCCCAACCAGCATTAACCGTGCATGTATTGACCGACCAAGTGCAACAGGCATGGAACTCCATCCCACAAACTGACATCCAGCACCTGTAAGACACAATGCATGAACGTTTGCGTACTTGCATTCAAGATTCTTGCGGTTACACCGGTTATTAATATACCAGCAATTCACATTTAAAATGGCTCTTCTCGCGCTTACATTAAGTTGTGATCTTGAAACCGTATTCGATTAAATATGTTACCTATACAAATGTATTGCCGCCATTTCATTCCTCTACAACTATTTTTTCGAGGTGTTGGAATTTTTTTTTCCGTCAGTGTATTTCACAGCAACAAGTACAAATCATACATGGTTGACAACATGCCAAATAATCGATTTACACATATATACACTGAAGAGCAATTGAATTAGAGACAGCTAGCGTTATGCAAATGTGGCGCTGTGGGCGGCCTTGTAAACGGAAACGACATGACGTATGCAGCGATCCGACAATATAAGGAGTGATGCGACGGGAATCAGTAAGAGTCGGACGCAGTATGGGTAAGACGAAAGATCAAAACGCATTTGATCGTGGGCGAATTGTCGGGGTCCGACGAATGGGTCACTCCATCCCGAAAGTCGTACAGGCACTGGGATTTTCACGAGCCACTGTGTCACGGGTGCACCGTGAGTACATCGAATCCGGTAAAACCATCCCTGTAAGGGCCAACTGCCGTGGACAAGAGCGTGTTTATGAGCGGGGTTATCGTCGGCTAGCTCGCATTGTAACAGCGGATAGACGGGCCACAGTGCAAGAAATCACTCTGTAATTTAACGCTGATGCACAAAAACGTGTAAGCAGCCACACCATTCAGAACCATCTCCTCGCTATGGGGTAGAGAAGCCATCTTCCCACGAGGGTACCGCTGCTGACCGCACATCACTGGGTGCAAAGATTAGCATGGACGCGAGAACATCGCCACTGGATCCTAGACATGTGGGAAAATGTTGATTGGACTGATGAGCCGAGATTCACGTTGGTACATGCGGATGGCAGGATACGAGTACGGTGCAAACCACATGAAGCAATGGATCTTTCTTGCCAGCAGGGTACTCTTCAAGCTGGTGGGGGTGGCATTCTCGTCTGGGGACTGTTTACGTCGACTGAAATGAGACTGCTCGTACGTATGACATCGTCCCTCACAGGTCAACGTTACCGGGATATCCTGGACGACCATTTGCTCCTGTTTGTGCGTCTTCAACATCCCACCGGGGACCTCATCCTGCAACAAGACAATGCACCATGCCATCGCTCCCGAATTGTATCCGAATGGTTGGATGAACACTCCACCGACGTGACCTCGCTTCCTTGGCCAGCTAGGTCACCTGACCTGAATCCCATCGAGCACATCTGGGATGCCATCGAGAGAGGTGTTCGAGGCTCTGACCTCCCTCCATCAAATCTTCGTGAACTGTGAGAGCTTGTTCAGGGGTCGTGGATCTGTATGGCTTCCCAATGCTTCCGGTGTCTTGTCGACTCCATGCCGAGACGAATCGCCGCCGTCATCAGTTGGAAAGGTGGTGATACACGTTACTAGACAGGTATCTCTAATTCAATTGCTCTTCAGTGTAGACAGTGTTGATCATCTAACACATTGTAAACAAGTATACATCAAACATGGATTTTAGAGTATGCTAATTGACCAATGTACACAGATAACCAGTGTTGGACAAGTAACACATTGAGGGCCAGTGCCGAAAGGCAAGCACAAACATCCATGCCTCACCGGTATTCGAACTCGGATTCTACTCGGACGAATGGCCATAAGCCAGCACTTAGACCACTGCGCCACCGGGCCGGCCTACATCCTTTAAAAGATTTTTGCAAAACATCAGTAGTGTTGAAAAAACCGTAAATGCTGTCTTTCTTCATTGGTTAATTTTTAAACGGCTTGACGTCTCATTAAACTGTACGGATAACTGTAATAAACTATGCTTTAAGTGTAGTGTAGATATTATGTCTAGTGTAGGTGGCGGATTAAAACAAGGAGCCCCGCGGCTAGGTTCGCACCCGGTCCCGCGGCTGCTAAGGGCTGCTCTTAGGTCCAGAGAATGCCGAATTTCGCAACGACGCACTGGTTTCTTAGCATTAAAAATGCAGATAAAGCCATTAGGCTTTTATCTCATTTAGCATCAGGTTCTGGTAATTTACGCTGAGGACAATGATGTATTGTTACGTTTTATGTAAAACGGGGTGAAATAATGTTCGGCGATAGTTTAGTAAAATATATTGTTGAATAACAATGAAATTAACTATTGTTGCATCACTTCATGGGACAGAATTTCAAAATCAGACTGCAACAATGGTTTTGACTACTTCCGTTACCCATTTCCTTTACATCGAAATTTTATGCATCGGATTCATTTTACTGCTCTCGGGAAACATGCACAGCATCAAAAAGTAGACAACACTTCCTGACTGGAGAAGTAAAACTGTCGCCGTCTCTATATTTTCAGCTTAATTCCATACAGTTACGGAATACGGTCCAGCATCGATTTTAGGCGTGTTGTGCGCTCCTGTCAAATGACCCGCATCTCTTCAATGCTTCCCCAGCTATTTACTTCCTGTCATTGTTCATTTCTGACGGTTCAACTTCTTTGCTGCAAGTCCATAAATCTTTCTTCTCATTGACTCTTTAGATGTAAGACGACAGTGCATTAGAAAAGAGTTTCCGAAAGCATTTTGCTTTCGGAAACTACACCATGACAGAAATACCGCAGGTTCAAAACCGAATACGAGCCAAATACTTGTGTTTTATAATACTGCTAAAGCTTTACGTTTGATGTTTGCACTTTGATATTTTCCACCAGGACTACAAAATCCTGAAATTTTTCTATTCTTCAACCTTATTACGCAGTTTTGAATAAATATTCTAACAATTCAGACATTCACTCTAATATATTTCTTGAGGAAATGTCCTCCATCATTTTTTTTCGTAAAGTATGAAATGGATAATTGCACATTTGGAAGAAGTTCGGTTATTTTTATTAATTTAGAAAAAATAACAGCTTTTCCTTCCCTTTTACACTACCACTTTGCAAAAATTCCTTGAAGAAAAAGAATATCACCGTAAAATAAAAATAATTAAGATATTTATACAGAGATAAATAATTAAGCTATTTATACAGAGTTTAGTCCACATAACTTTTAGGGAAGCGATATAGACCTGGTGTTTTGCAGTTGACTGAAGAAATCTGACGTTAGAACACATGCAAATCAATAGTGGCGTACCTGCCACAGAGGTGACGATCCTTTTTCGATGATTCGAAAAATTTGTGATGCTTATTCTACATATCGTCTGGAATTAATAGAAATTCAGTCTTCGATGCTTAGAAAAATGTGTGATGCTCCTTCCACGTATCGTCTGGAATTAATAAAAATCCTCCTTCAATGCTTCGAAAAATGTGGGATGCTTCTTCCACATATCGTCCGGAATTAATATTGGGTTGGTGCGAATGAAATGTCCGGCGCGAAGGAGCAGTGCAGACAGGCCCCCACCTCAGCGGAATGGAACCACCCACAGGAGTTGCGGGTATTACGTCATAGAGTTACTATGTATAATTAACTAGCACGTGTGTGAAGAACAAGGTTGAGGCGTGCTTTGTTTGGACGTAACGTGGCTAGCAAAGGAAACATGCAAACGCCGGATTTGAGAGTCATCTTCCTGTATGTATTTAAACTTGGCAATTCTGCAGGAATTGCCGCTCGAAACGTTAACAAAGCGTTTCGGGAGAATATAGCCAAAGAACGAACCATTTGGCAATGATTTGTGAAGTTTCAAAGCGGAGATACGGACCTGCAAAACGAAGAACGTGGTCACCGACCTGTTGCTGTTTCTGACGATGTTCTGTTACGTGTGGTTGAAGCGGAGATACGGACCTGAAAAGCGAAGAACGTGGTCACCGACCTGTTGCTGTTTCTGACGATGTTCTGTTACGTGTGGTTGAAGCGGAGATACGGACCTGCAAAACGAAGAACGTGGTCACCGACCTGTTGCTGTTTCTGACGATGTTCTGTTACGTGTGGTTGAAGCGGAGATACGGACCTGCAAAGCGAAGAACGTGGTCACCGACCTGTTGCTGTTTCTGACGATGTTCTGTTACGTGTGGTTGAAGCGGAGATACGGACCTGCAAAACGAAGAACGTGGTCACCGACCTGTTGCTGTTTCTGACGATGTTCTGTTACGTGTGGTTGAAGCGGAGATACGGACCTGCAAAACGAAGAACGTGGTCACCGACCTGTTGCTGTTTCTGACGATGTTCTGTTACGTGTGGTTGAAGCGGAGATACGGACCTGCAAAGCGAAGAACGTGGTCACCGACCTGTTGCTGTTTCTGACGATGTTCTGTTACGTGTGGTTGAAGCGGAGATACGGACCTGCAAAACGAAGAACGTGGTCACCGACCTGTTGCTGTTTCTGACGATGTTCTGTTACGTGTGGTTGAAGCGGAGATACGGACCTGCAAAACGAAGAACGTGGTCACCGACCTGTTGCTGTTTCTGACGATGTTCTGTTACGTGTGGTTGAAGCGGAGATACGGACCTGCAAAACGAAGAACGTGGTCACCGACCTGTTGCTGTTTCTGACGATGTTCTGTTACGTGTGGTTGAAGCGGAGATACGGACCTGCAAAACGAAGAACGTGGTCACCGACCTGTTGCTGTTTCTGACGATGTTCTGTTACGTGTGGTTGAAGCGGAGATACGGACCTGCAAAACGAAGAACGTGGTCACCGACCTGTTGCTGTTTCTGACGATGTTCTGTTACGTGTGGTTGAAGCGGAGATACGGACCTGAAAAACGAAGAACGTGGTCACCGACCTGTTGCTGTTTCTGACGATGTTCTGTTACGTGTGGTTGAAGCGGAGATACGGACCTGCAAAGCGAAGCACGTGGTCACCGACCTGTTGCTGTTTCTGACGATGTTCTGTTACGTGTGGTTGAAGCGGAGATACGGACCTGCAAAACGAAGAACGTGGTCACCGACCTGTTGCTGTTTCTGACGATGTTCTGTTACGTGTGGTTGAAGCGGAGATACGGACCTGCAAAACGAAGAACGTGGTCACCGACCTGTTGCTGTTTCTGACGATGTTCTGTTACGTGTGGTTGAAGCGGAGATACGGACCTGCAAAGCGAAGCACGTGGTCACCGACCTGTTGCTGTTTCTGACGATGTTCTGTTACGTGTGGTTGAAGCGGAGATACGGACCTGCAAAACGAAGAACGTGGTCACCGACCTGTTGCTGTTTCTGACGATGTTCTGTTACGTGTGGTTGAAGCGGAGATACGGACCTGCAAAACGAAGAACGTGGTCACCGACCTGTTGCTGTTTCTGACGATGTTCTGTTACGTGTGGTTGAAGCGGAGATACGGACCTGCAAAACGAAGAACGTGGTCACCGACCTGTTGCTGTTTCTGACGATGTTCTGTTACGTGTGGTTGAAGCGGAGATACGGACCTGCAAAACGAAGAACGTGGTCACCGACCTGTTGCTGTTTCTGACGATGTTCTGTTACGTGTGGTTGAAGCGGAGATACGGACCTGAAAAAGGAAGAACGTGGTCACCGACCTGTTGCTGTTTCTGACGATGTTCTGTTACGTGTGGTTGAAGCGGAGATACGGACCTGCAAAACGAAGAACGTGGTCACCGACCTGTTGCTGTTTCTGACGATGTTCTGTTACGTGTGGTTGAAGCGGAGATACGGACCTGCAAAACGAAGAACGTGGTCACCGACCTGTTGCTGTTTCTGACGATGTTCTGTTACGTGTGGTTGAAGCGGAGATACGGACCTGCAAAGCGAAGCACGTGGTCACCGACCTGTTGCTGTTTCTGACGATGTTCTGTTACGTGTGGTTGAAGCGGAGATACGGACCTGCAAAACGAAGAACGTGGTCACCGACCTGTTGCTGTTTCTGACGATGTTCTGTTACGTGTGGTTGAAGCGGAGATACGGACCTGCAAAACGAAGAACGTGGTCACCGACCTGTTGCTGTTTCTGACGATGTTCTGTTACGTGTGGTTGAAGCGGAGATACGGACCTGAAAAAGGAAGAACGTGGTCACCGACCTGTTGCTGTTTCTGACGATGTTCTGTTACGTGTGGTTGAAGCGGAGATACGGACCTGCAAAACGAAGAACGTGGTCACCGACCTGTTGCTGTTTCTGACGATGTTCTGTTACGTGTGGTTGAAGCGGAGATACGGACCTGCAAAACGAAGAACGTGGTCACCGACCTGTTGCTGTTTCTGACGATGTTCTGTTACGTGTGGTTGAAGCGGAGATACGGACCTGAAAAAGGAAGAACGTGGTCACCGACCTGTTGCTGTTTCTGACGATGTTCTGTTACGTGTGGTTGAAGCGGAGATACGGACCTGCAAAACGAAGCACGTGGTCACCGACCTGTTGCTGTTTCTGACGATGTTCTGTTACGTGTGGTTGAAGCGGAGATACGGACCTGCAAAACGAAGAACGTGGTCACCGACCTGTTGCTGTTTCTGACGATGTTCTGTTACGTGTGGTTGAAGCGGAGATACGGACCTGCAAAAGGAAGAACGTGGTCACCGACCTGTTGCTGTTTCTGACGATGTTCTGTTACGTGTGGTTGAAGCGGAGATACGGACCTGCAAAGCGAAGCACGTGGTCACCGACCTGTTGCTGTTTCTGACGATGTTCTGTTACGTGTGGTTGAAGCGGAGATACGGACCTGCAAAACGAAGAACGTGGTCACCGACCTGTTGCTGTTTCTGACGATGTTCTGTTACGTGTGGTTGAAGCGGAGATACGGACCTGCAAAACGAAGAACGTGGTCACCGACCTGTTGCTGTTTCTGACGATGTTCTGTTACGTGTGGTTGAAGCGGAGATACGGACCTGCAAAGCGAAGCACGTGGTCACCGACCTGATTGCTGTTTCTGACGATGTTCTGTTACGTGTGGTTGAAGCGGAGATACGGACCTGCAAAACGAAGCACGTGGTCACCGACCTGTTGCTGTTTCTGACGATGTTCTGTTACGTGTGGTTGAAGCGGAGATACGGACCTGCAAAACGAAGAACGTGGTCACCGACCTGTTGCTGTTTCTGACGATGTTCTGTTACGTGTGGTTGAAGCGGAGATACGGACCTGCAAAACGAAGAACGTGGTCACCGACCTGTTGCTGTTTCTGACGATGTTCTGTTACGTGTGGTTGAAGCGGAGATACGGACCTGCAACGAAGCACGTGGTCACCGACCTGTTGCTGTTTCTGACGATGTTCTGTTACGTGTGGTTGAAGCGGAGATACGGACCTGCAAAACGAAGAACGTGGTCACCGACCTGTTGCTGTTTCTGACGATGTTCTGTTACGTGTGGTTGAAGCGGAGATACGGACCTGCAAAGCGAAGCACGTGGTCACCGACCTGTTGCTGTTTCTGACGATGTTCTGTTACGTGTGGTTGAAGCGGAGATACGGACCTGCAAAACGAAGCACGTGGTCACCGACCTGTTGCTGTTTCTGACGATGTTCTGTTACGTGTGGTTGAAGCGGAGATACGGACCTGCAAAACGAAGAACGTGGTCACCGACCTGTTGCTGTTTCTGACGATGTTCTGTTACGTGTGGTTGAAGCGGAGATACGGACCTGCAAAACGAAGCACGTGGTCACCGACCTGTTGCTGTTTCTGACGATGTTCTGTTACGTGTGGTTGAAGCGGAGATACGGACCTGCAAAACGAAGCACGTGGTCACCGACCTGTTGCTGTTTCTGACGATGTTCTGTTACGTGTGGTTGAAGCGGAGATACGGACCTGCAAAGCGAAGAACGTGGTCACCGACCTGTTGCTGTTTCTGACGATGTTCTGTTACGTGTGGTTGAAGCGGAGATACGGACCTGCAAAACGAAGCACGTGGTCACCGACCTGTTGCTGTTTCTGACGATGTTCTGTTACGTGTGGTTGAAGCGGAGATACGGACCTGCAAAACGAAGAACGTGGTCACCGACCTGTTGCTGTTTCTGACGATGTTCTGTTACGTGTGGTTGAAGCGGAGATACGGACCTGCAAAACGAAGAACGTGGTCACCGACCTGTTGCTGTTTCTGACGATGTTCTGTTACGTGTGGTTGAAGCGGAGATACGGACCTGCAAAACGAAGCACGTGGTCACCGACCTGTTGCTGTTTCTGACGATGTTCTGTTACGTGTGGTTGAAGCGGAGATACGGACCTGCAAAACGAAGAACGTGGTCACCGACCTGTTGCTGTTTCTGACGATGTTCTGTTACGTGTGGTTGAAGCGGAGATACGGACCTGCAAAACGAAGAACGTGGTCACCGACCTGTTGCTGTTTCTGACGATGTTCTGTTACGTGTGGTTGAAGCGGAGATACGGACCTGCAAAACGAAGCACGTGGTCACCGACCTGTTGCTGTTTCTGACGATGTTCTGTTACGTGTGGTTGAAGCGGAGATACGGACCTGCAAAACGAAGCACGTGGTCACCGACCTGTTGCTGTTTCTGACGATGTTCTGTTACGTGTGGTTGAAGCGGAGATACGGACCTGCAAAACGAAGCACGTGGTCACCGACCTGTTGCTGTTTCTGACGATGTTCTGTTACGTGTGGTTGAAGCGGAGATACGGACCTGCAAAACGAAGAACGTGGTCACCGACCTGTTGCTGTTTCTGACGATGTTCTGTTACGTGTGGTTGAAGCGGAGATACGGACCTGCAAAACGAAGAACGTGGTCACCGACCTGTTGCTGTTTCTGACGATGTTCTGTTACGTGTGGTTGAAGCGGAGATACGGACCTGCAAAACGAAGAACGTGGTCACCGACCTGTTGCTGTTTCTGACGATGTTCTGTTACGTGTGGTTGAAGCGGAGATACGGACCTGCAAAGCGAAGCACGTGGTCACCGACCTGTTGCTGTTTCTGACGATGTTCTGTTACGTGTGGTTGAAGCGGAGATACGGACCTGCAAAACGAAGAACGTGGTCACCGACCTGTTGCTGTTTCTGACGATGTTCTGTTACGTGTGGTTGAAGCGGAGATACGGACCTGCAAAACGAAGAACGTGGTCACCGACCTGTTGCTGTTTCTGACGATGTTCTGTTACGTGTGGTTGAAGCGGAGATACGGACCTGCAAAGCGAAGCACGTGGTCACCGACCTGTTGCTGTTTCTGACGATGTTCTGTTACGTGTGGTTGAAGCGGAGATACGGACCTGCAAAGCGAAGCACGTGGTCACCGACCTGTTGCTGTTTCTGACGATGTTCTGTTACGTGTGGTTGAAGCGGAGATACGGACCTGCAAAACGAAGCAACGTGGTCACCGACCTGTTGCTGTTTCTGACGATGTTCTGTTACGTGTGGTTGAAGCGGAGATACGGACCTGCAAAACGAAGAACGTGGTCACCGACCTGTTGCTGTTTCTGACGATGTTCTGTTACGTGTGGTTGAAGCGGAGATACGGACCTGCAAAACGAAGAACGTGGTCACCGACCTGTTGCTGTTTCTGACGATGTTCTGTTACGTGTGGTTGAAGCGGAGATACGGACCTGCAAAGCGAAGCACGTGGTCACCGACCTGTTGCTGTTTCTGACGATGTTCTGTTACGTGTGGTTGAAGCGGAGATACGGACCTGCAAAACGAAGCACGTGGTCACCGACCTGTTGCTGTTTCTGACGATGTTCTGTTACGTGTGGTTGAAGCGGAGATACGGACCTGCAAAACGAAGAACGTGGTCACCGACCTGTTGCTGTTTCTGACGATGTTCTGTTACGTGTGGTTGAAGCGGAGATACGGACCTGCAAAACGAAGAACGTGGTCACCGACCTGTTGCTGTTTCTGACGATGTTCTGTTACGTGTGGTTGAAGCGGAGATACGGACCTGCAAAACGAAGAACGTGGTCACCGACCTGTTGCTGTTTCTGACGATGTTCTGTTACGTGTGGTTGAAGCGGAGATACGGACCTGCAAAACGAAGAACGTGGTCACCGACCTGTTGCTGTTTCTGACGATGTTCTGTTACGTGTGGTTGAAGCGGAGATACGGACCTGCAAAACGAAGAACGTGGTCACCGACCTGTTGCTGTTTCTGACGATGTTCTGTTACGTGTGGTTGAAGCGGAGATACGGACCTGCAAAACGAAGAACGTGGTCACCGACCTGTTGCTGTTTCTGACGATGTTCTGTTACGTGTGGTTGAAGCGGAGATACGGACCTGCAAAGCGAAGCACGTGGTCACCGACCTGTTGCTGTTTCTGACGATGTTCTGTTACGTGTGGTTGAAGCGGAGATACGGACCTGCAAAACGAAGAACGTGGTCACCGACCTGTTGCTGTTTCTGACGATGTTCTGTTACGTGTGGTTGAAGCGGAGATACGGACCTGCAAAGCGAAGCACGTGGTCACCGACCTGTTGCTGTTTCTGACGATGTTCTGTTACGTGTGGTTGAAGCGGAGATACGGACCTGCAAAACGAAGCACGTGGTCACCGACCTGTTGCTGTTTCTGACGATGTTCTGTTACGTGTGGTTGAAGCGGAGATACGGACCTGCAAAACGAAGAACGTGGTCACCGACCTGTTGCTGTTTCTGACGATGTTCTGTTACGTGTGGTTGAAGCGGAGATACGGACCTGCAAAACGAAGAACGTGGTCACCGACCTGTTGCTGTTTCTGACGATGTTCTGTTACGTGTGGTTGAAGCGGAGATACGGACCTGCAAAGCGAAGCACGTGGTCACCGACCTGTTGCTGTTTCTGACGATGTTCTGTTACGTGTGGTTGAAGCGGAGATACGGACCTGCAAAGCGAAGCACGTGGTCACCGACCTGTTGCTGTTTCTGACGATGTTCTGTTACGTGTGGTTGAAGCGGAGATACGGACCTGCAAAACGAAGAACGTGGTCACCGACCTGTTGCTGTTTCTGACGATGTTCTGTTACGTGTGGTTGAAGCGGAGATACGGACCTGCAAAGCGAAGCACGTGGTCACCGACCTGTTGCTGTTTCTGACGATGTTCTGTTACGTGTGGTTGAAGCGGAGATACGGACCTGCAAAACGAAGCACGTGGTCACCGACCTGTTGCTGTTTCTGACGATGTTCTGTTACGTGTGGTTGAAGCGGAGATACGGACCTGCAAAACGAAGAACGTGGTCACCGACCTGTTGCTGTTTCTGACGATGTTCTGTTACGTGTGGTTGAAGCGGAGATACGGACCTGCAAAGCGAAGCACGTGGTCACCGACCTGTTGCTGTTTCTGACGATGTTCTGTTACGTGTGGTTGAAGCGGAGATACGGACCTGCAAAACGAAGAACGTGGTCACCGACCTGTTGCTGTTTCTGACGATGTTCTGTTACGTGTGGTTGAAGCGGAGATACGGACCTGCAAAACGAAGAACGTGGTCACCGACCTGTTGCTGTTTCTGACGATGTTCTGTTACGTGTGGTTGAAGCGGAGATACGGACCTGCAAAACGAAGAACGTGGTCACCGACCTGTTGCTGTTTCTGACGATGTTCTGTTACGTGTGGTTGAAGCGGAGATACGGACCTGCAAAACGAAGAACGTGGTCACCGACCTGTTGCTGTTTCTGACGATGTTCTGTTACGTGTGGTTGAAGCGGAGATACGGACCTGCAAAACGAAGCAACGTGGTCACCGACCTGTTGCTGTTTCTGACGATGTTCTGTTACGTGTGGTTGAAGCGGAGATACGGACCTGCAAAACGAAGAACGTGGTCACCGACCTGTTGCTGTTTCTGACGATGTTCTGTTACGTGTGGTTGAAGCGGAGATACGGACCTGCAAAACGAAGAACGTGGTCACCGACCTGTTGCTGTTTCTGACGATGTTCTGTTACGTGTGGTTGAAGCGGAGATACGGACCTGCAAAACGAAGCACGTGGTCACCGACCTGTTGCTGTTTCTGACGATGTTCTGTTACGTGTGGTTGAAGCGGAGATACGGACCTGCAAAGCGAAGCACGTGGTCACCGACCTGTTGCTGTTTCTGACGATGTTCTGTTACGTGTGGTTGAAGCGGAGATACGGACCTGCAAAACGAAGAACGTGGTCACCGACCTGTTGCTGTTTCTGACGATGTTCTGTTACGTGTGGTTGAAGCGGAGATACGGACCTGCAAAACGAAGAACGTGGTCACCGACCTGTTGCTGTTTCTGACGATGTTCTGTTACGTGTGGTTGAAGCGGAGATACGGACCTGCAAAGCGAAGCACGTGGTCACCGACCTGTTGCTGTTTCTGACGATGTTCTGTTACGTGTGGTTGAAGCGGAGATACGGACCTGCAAAACGAAGAACGTGGTCACCGACCTGTTGCTGTTTCTGACGATGTTCTGTTACGTGTGGTTGAAGCGGAGATACGGACCTGCAAAACGAAGAACGTGGTCACCGACCTGTTGCTGTTTCTGACGATGTTCTGTTACGTGTGGTTGAAGCGGAGATACGGACCTGCAAAGCGAAGCACGTGGTCACCGACCTGTTGCTGTTTCTGACGATGTTCTGTTACGTGTGGTTGAAGCGGAGATACGGACCTGCAAAACGAAGCACGTGGTCACCGACCTGTTGCTGTTTCTGACGATGTTCTGTTACGTGTGGTTGAAGCGGAGATACGGACCTGCAAAACGAAGCACGTGGTCACCGACCTGTTGCTGTTTCTGACGATGTTCTGTTACGTGTGGTTGAAGCGGACATACGGACCTGCAAAACGAAGAACGTGGTCACCGACCTGTTGCTGTTTCTGACGATATTCTGTTACGTGTGGTTGAAGCGGAGATACGGACCTGCAAAGCGAAGCACGTGGTCACCGACCTGTTGCTGTTTCTGACGATGTTCTGTTACGTGTGGTTGAAGCGGAGATACGGACCTGCAAAACAAAGAACGTGGTCACCGACCTGTTGCTGTTTCTGACGATGTTCTGTTACGTGTGGTTGAAGCGGAGATACGGACCTGCAAAACGAAGAACGTGGTCACCGACCTGTTGCTGTTTCTGACGATGTTCTGTTACGTGTGGTTGAAGCGGAGATACGGACCTGCAAAACGAAGAACGTGGTCACCGACCTGTTGCTGTTTCTGACGATGTTCTGTTACGTGTGGTTGAAGCGGAGATACGGACCTGCAAAACGAAGAACGTGGTCACCGACCTGTTGCTGTTTCTGACGATGTTCTGTTACGTGTGGTTGAAGCGGAGATACGGACCTGCAAAGCGAAGAACGTGGTCACCGACCTGTTGCTGTTTCTGACGATGTTCTGTTACGTGTGGTTTAAGCGGAGATACGGACCTGCAAAACAAAGAACGTGGTCACCGACCTGTTGCTGTTTCTGACGATGTTCTGTTACGTGTGGTTGAAGCGGAGATACGGACCTGCAAAACGAAGAACGTGGTCACCGACCTGTTGCTGTTTCTGACGATGTTCTGTTACGTGTGGTTGAAGCGGAGATACGGACCTGCAAAGCGAAGCACGTGGTCACCGACCTGTTGCTGTTTCTGACGATGTTCTGTTACGTGTGGTTGAAGCGGAGATACGGACCTGCAAAACGAAGAACGTGGTCACCGACCTGTTGCTGTTTCTGACGATGTTCTGTTACGTGTGGTTGAAGCGGAGATACGGACCTGCAAAACGAAGAACGTGGTCACCGACCTGTTGCTGTTTCTGACGATGTTCTGTTACGTGTGGTTGAAGCGGAGATACGGACCTGCAAAGCGAAGCACGTGGTCACCGACCTGTTGCTGTTTCTGACGATGTTCTGTTACGTGTGGTTGAAGCGGAGATACGGACCTGCAAAGCGAAGCACGTGGTCACCGACCTGTTGCTGTTTCTGACGATGTTCTGTTACGTGTGGTTGAAGCGGAGATACGGACCTGCAAAACAAAGAACGTGGTCACCGACCTGTTGCTGTTTCTGACGATGTTCTGTTACGTGTGGTTGAAGCGGAGATACGGACCTGCAAAACGAAGAACGTGGTCACCGACCTGTTGCTGTTTCTGACGATGTTCTGTTACGTGTGGTTGAAGCGGAGATACGGACCTGCAAAACGAAGAACGTGGTCACCGACCTGTTGCTGTTTCTGACGATGTTCTGTTACGTGTGGTTGAAGCGGAGATACGGACCTGCAAAACGAAGAACGTGGTCACCGACCTGTTGCTGTTTCTGACGATGTTCTGTTACGTGTGGTTGAAGCGGAGATACGGACCTGCAAAACGAAGAACGTGGTCACCGACCTGTTGCTGTTTCTGACGATGTTCTGTTACGTGTGGTTGAAGCGGAGATACGGACCTGCAAAACGAAGAACGTGGTCACCGACCTGTTGCTGTTTCTGACGATGTTCTGTTACGTGTGGTTGAAGCGGAGATACGGACCTGCAAAACGAAGAACGTGGTCACCGACCTGTTGCTGTTTCTGACGATGTTCTGTTACGTGTGGTTGAAGCGGAGATACGGACCTGCAAAACGAAGAACGTGGTCACCGACCTGTTGCTGTTTCTGACGATGTTCTGTTACGTGTGGTTGAAGCGGAGATACGGACCTGCAAAACGAAGAACGTGGTCACCGACCTGTTGCTGTTTCTGACGATGTTCTGTTACGTGTGGTTGAAGCGGAGATACGGACCTGCAAAACGAAGAACGTGGTCACCGACCTGTTGCTGTTTCTGACGATGTTCTGTTACGTGTGGTTGAAGCGGAGATACGGACCTGCAAAACGAAGAACGTGGTCACCGACCTGTTGCTGTTTCTGACGATGTTCTGTTACGTGTGGTTGAAGCGGAGATACGGACCTGCAAAACGAAGAACGTGGTCACCGACCTGTTGCTGTTTCTGACGATGTTCTGTTACGTGTGGTTGAAGCGGAGATACGGACCTGCAAAACGAAGAACGTGGTCACCGACCTGTTGCTGTTTCTGACGATGTTCTGTTACGTGTGGTTGAAGCGGAGATACGGACCTGCAAAACGAAGAACGTGGTCACCGACCTGTTGCTGTTTCTGACGATGTTCTGTTACGTGTGGTTGAAGCGGAGATACGGACCTGAAAAAGGAAGAACGTGGTCACCGACCTGTTGCTGTTTCTGACGATGTTCTGTTACGTGTGGTTGAAGCGGAGATACGGACCTGCAAAACGAAGAACGTGGTCACCGACCTGTTGCTGTTTCTGACGATGTTCTGTTACGTGTGGTTGAAGCGGAGATACGGACCTGCAAAACGAAGAACGTGGTCACCGACCTGTTGCTGTTTCTGACGATGTTCTGTTACGTGTGGTTGAAGCGGAGATACGGACCTGAAAAAGGAAGAACGTGGTCACCGACCTGTTGCTGTTTCTGACGATGTTCTGTTACGTGTGGTTGAAGCGGAGATACGGACCTGCAAAACGAAGAACGTGGTCACCGACCTGTTGCTGTTTCTGACGATGTTCTGTTACGTGTGGTTGAAGCGGAGATACGGACCTGCAAAACGAAGAACGTGGTCACCGACCTGTTGCTGTTTCTGACGATGTTCTGTTACGTGTGGTTGAAGCGGAGATACGGACCTGCAAAGCGAAGAACGTGGTCACCGACCTGTTGCTGTTTCTGACGATGTTCTGTTACGTGTGGTTGAAGCGGAGATACGGACCTGCAAAGCGAAGCACGTGGTCACCGACCTGTTGCTGTTTCTGACGATGTTCTGTTACGTGTGGTTGAAGCGGAGATACGGACCTGCAAAACGAAGAACGTGGTCACCGACCTGTTGCTGTTTCTGACGATGTTCTGTTACGTGTGGTTGAAGCGGAGATACGGACCTGAAAAAGGAAGAACGTGGTCACCGACCTGTTGCTGTTTCTGACGATGTTCTGTTACGTGTGGTTGAAGCGGAGATACGGACCTGCAAAGCGAAGCACGTGGTCACCGACCTGTTGCTGTTTCTGACTATGTTCTGTTACGTGTGGTTGAAGCGGAGATACGGACCTGCAAAACGAAGAACGTGGTCACCGACCTGTTGCTGTTTCTGACGATGTTCTGTTACGTGTGGTTGAAGCGGAGATACGGACCTGAAAAAGGAAGAACGTGGTCACCGACCTGTTGCTGTTTCTGACGATGTTCTGTTACGTGTGGTTGAAGCGGAGATACGGACCTGCAAAGCGAAGCACGTGGTCACCGACCTGTTGCTGTTTCTGACGATGTTCTGTTACGTGTGGTTGAAGCGGAGATACGGACCTGCAAAACGAAGAACGTGGTCACCGACCTGTTGCTGTTTCTGACGATGTTCTGTTACGTGTGGTTGAAGCGGAGATACGGACCTGCAAAACGAAGAACGTGGTCACCGACCTGTTGCTGTTTCTGACGATGTTCTGTTACGTGTGGTTGAAGCGGAGATACGGACCTGCAAAACGAAGAACGTGGTCACCGACCTGTTGCTGTTTCTGACGATGTTCTGTTACGTGTGGTTGAAGCGGAGATACGGACCTGCAAAACGAAGAACGTGGTCACCGACCTGTTGCTGTTTCTGACGATGTTCTGTTACGTGTGGTTGAAGCGGAGATACGGACCTGCAAAGCGAAGCACGTGGTCACCGACCTGTTGCTGTTTCTGACGATGTTCTGTTACGTGTGGTTGAAGCGGAGATACGGACCTGCAAAACGAAGAACGTGGTCACCGACCTGTTGCTGTTTCTGACGATGTTCTGTTACGTGTGGTTGAAGCGGAGATACGGACCTGCAAAACGAAGAACGTGGTCACCGACCTGTTGCTGTTTCTGACGATGTTCTGTTACGTGTGGTTGAAGCGGAGATACGGACCTGCAAAGCGAAGCACGTGGTCACCGACCTGTTGCTGTTTCTGACGATGTTCTGTTACGTGTGGTTGAAGCGGAGATACGGACCTGCAAAACGAAGAACGTGGTCACCGACCTGTTGCTGTTTCTGACGATGTTCTGTTACGTGTGGTTGAAGCGGAGATACGGACCTGCAAAACGAAGAACGTGGTCACCGACCTGTTGCTGTTTCTGACGATGTTCTGTTACGTGTGGTTGAAGCGGAGATACGGACCTGCAAAGCGAAGCACGTGGTCACCGACCTGTTGCTGTTTCTGACGATGTTCTGTTACGTGTGGTTGAAGCGGAGATACGGACCTGCAAAGCGAAGCACGTGGTCACCGACCTGTTGCTGTTTCTGACGATGTTCTGTTACGTGTGGTTGAAGCGGAGATACGGACCTGCAAAACGAAGAACGTGGTCACCGACCTGTTGCTGTTTCTGACGATGTTCTGTTACGTGTGGTTGAAGCGGAGATACGGACCTGCAAAACGAAGAACGTGGTCACCGACCTGTTGCTGTTTCTGACGATGTTCTGTTACGTGTGGTTGAAGCGGAGATACGGACCTGCAAAACGAAGAACGTGGTCACCGACCTGTTGCTGTTTCTGACGATGTTCTGTTACGTGTGGTTGAAGCGGAGATACGGACCTGCAAAGCGAAGCACGTGGTCACCGACCTGTTGCTGTTTCTGACGATGTTCTGTTACGTGTGGTTGAAGCGGAGATACGGACCTGCAAAACGAAGAACGTGGTCACCGACCTGTTGCTGTTTCTGACGATGTTCTGTTACGTGTGGTTGAAGCGGAGATACGGACCTGCAAAACGAAGAACGTGGTCACCGACCTGTTGCTGTTTCTGACGATGTTCTGTTACGTGTGGTTGAAGCGGAGATACGGACCTGCAAAACGAAGAACGTGGTCACCGACCTGTTGCTGTTTCTGACGATGTTCTGTTACGTGTGGTTGAAGCGGAGATACGGACCTGCAAAGCGAAGCACGTGGTCACCGACCTGTTGCTGTTTCTGACGATGTTCTGTTACGTGTGGTTGAAGCGGAGATACGGACCTGCAAAACGAAGAACGTGGTCACCGACCTGTTGCTGTTTCTGACGATGTTCTGTTACGTGTGGTTGAAGCGGAGATACGGACCTGCAAAACGAAGAACGTGGTCACCGACCTGTTGCTGTTTCTGACGATGTTCTGTTACGTGTGGTTGAAGCGGAGATACGGACCTGCAAAGCGAAGAACGTGGTCACCGACCTGTTGCTGTTTCTGACGATGTTCTGTTACGTGTGGTTGAAGCGGAGATACGGACCTGCAAAACGAAGAACGTGGTCACCGACCTGTTGCTGTTTCTGACGATGTTCTGTTACGTGTGGTTGAAGCGGAGATACGGACCTGCAAAACGAAGAACGTGGTCACCGACCTGTTGCTGTTTCTGACGATGTTCTGTTACGTGTGGTTGAAGCGGAGATACGGACCTGCAAAGCGAAGCACGTGGTCACCAACCTGTTGCTGTTTCTGACGATGTTCTGTTACGTGTGGTTGAAGCGGAGATACGGACCTGCAAAACGAAGAACGTGGTCACCGACCTGTTGCTGTTTCTGACGATGTTCTGTTACGTGTGGTTGAAGCGGAGATACGGACCTGCAAAACGAAGAACGTGGTCACCGACCTGTTGCTGTTTCTGACGATGTTCTGTTACGTGTGGTTGAAGCGGAGATACGGACCTGCAAAGCGAAGCACGTGGTCACCGACCTGTTGCTGTTTCTGACGATGTTCTGTTACGTGTGGTTGAAGCGGAGATACGGACCTGCAAAACGAAGCACGTGGTCACCGACCTGTTGCTGTTTCTGACGATGTTCTGTTACGTGTGGTTGAAGCGGAGATACGGACCTGCAAAGCGAAGCACGTGGTCACCGACCTGTTGCTGTTTCTGACGATGTTCTGTTACGTGTGGTTGAAGCGGAGATACGGACCTGCAAAACGAAGAACGTGGTCACCGACCTGTTGCTGTTTCTGACGATGTTCTGTTACGTGTGGTTGAAGCGGAGATACGGACCTGCAAAACGAAGAACGTGGTCACCGACCTGTTGCTGTTTCGGACGATGTTCTGTTACGTGTGGTTGAAGCGGAGATACGGACCTGCAAAGCGAAGCACGTGGTCACCGACCTGTTGCTGTTTCTGACGATGTTCTGTTACGTGTGGTTGAAGCGGAGATACGGACCTGCAAAACGAAGAACGTGGTCACCGACCTGTTGCTGTTTCTGACGATGTTCTGTTACGTGTGGTTGAAGCGGAGATACGGACCTGCAAAACGAAGAACGTGGTCACCGACCTGTTGCTGTTTCTGACGATGTTCTGTTACGTGTGGTTGAAGCGGAGATACGGACCTGCAAAGCGAAGCACGTGGTCACCGACCTGTTGCTGTTTCTGACGATGTTCTGTTACGTGTGGTTGAAGCGGAGATACGGACCTGCAAAACGAAGCACGTGGTCACCGACCTGTTGCTGTTTCTGACGATGTTCTGTTACGTGTGGTTGAAGCGGAGATACGGACCTGCAAAACGAAGCACGTGGTCACCGACCTGTTGCTGTTTCTGACGATGTTCTGTTACGTGTGGTTGAAGCGGACATACGGACCTGCAAAACGAAGAACGTGGTCACCGACCTGTTGCTGTTTCTGACGATATTCTGTTACGTGTGGTTGAAGCGGAGATACGGACCTGCAAAGCGAAGCACGTGGTCACCGACCTGTTGCTGTTTCTGACGATGTTCTGTTACGTGTGGTTGAAGCGGAGATACGGACCTGCAAAACAAAGAACGTGGTCACCGACCTGTTGCTGTTTCTGACGATGTTCTGTTACGTGTGGTTAAAGCGGAGATACGGACCTGCAAAACGAAGAACGTGGTCACCGACCTGTTGCTGTTTCTGACGATGTTCTGTTACGTGTGGTTGAAGCGGAGATACGGACCTGCAAAACGAAGAACGTGGTCACCGACCTGTTGCTGTTTCTGACGATGTTCTGTTACGTGTGGTTGAAGCGGAGATACGGACCTGCAAAACGAAGAACGTGGTCACCGACCTGTTGCTGTTTCTGACGATGTTCTGTTACGTGTGGTTGAAGCGGAGATACGGACCTGCAAAGCGAAGAACGTGGTCACCGACCTGTTGCTGTTTCTGACGATGTTCTGTTACGTGTGGTTTAAGCGGAGATACGGACCTGCAAAACAAAGAACGTGGTCACCGACCTGTTGCTGTTTCTGACGATGTTCTGTTACGTGTGGTTGAAGCGGAGATACGGACCTGCAAAGCGAAGCACGTGGTCACCTACCTGTTGCTGTTTCTGACGATGTTCTGTTACGTGTGGTTGAAGCGGAGATACGGACCTGCAAAACGAAGCACGTGGTCACCGACCTGTTGCTGTTTCTGACGATGTTCTGTTACGTGTGGTTGAAGCGGACATACGGACCTGCAAAACGAAGAACGTGGTCACCGACCTGTTGCTGTTTCTGACGATGTTCTGTTACGTGTGGTTGAAGCGGACATACGGACCTGCAAAACGAAGAACGTGGTCACCGACCTGTTGCTGTTTCTGACGATATTCTGTTACGTGTGGTTGAAGCGGAGATACGGACCTGCAAAGCGAAGCACGTGGTCACCGACCTGTTGCTGTTTCTGACGATGTTCTGTTACGTGTGGTTGAAGCGGAGATACGGACCTGCAAAACAAAGAACGTGGTCACCGACCTGTTGCTGTTTCTGACGATGTTCTGTTACGTGTGGTTGAAGCGGAGATACGGACCTGCAAAACGAAGAACGTGGTCACCGACCTGTTGCTGTTTCGGACGATGTTCTGTTACGTGTGGTTGAAGCGGAGATACGGACCTGCAAAACGAAGAACGTGGTCACCGACCTGTTGCTGTTTCTGACGATGTTCTGTTACGTGTGGTTGAAGCGGAGATACGGACCTGCAAAACGAAGAACGTGGTCACCGACCTGTTGCTGTTTCTGACGATGTTCTGTTACGTGTGGTTGAAGCGGAGATACGGACCTGCAAAACGAAGAACGTGGTCACCGACCTGTTGCTGTTTCTGACGATGTTCTGTTACGTGTGGTTGAAGCGGAGATACGGACCTGCAAAACGAAGAACGTGGTCACCGACCTGTTGCTGTTTCTGACGATGTTCTGTTACGTGTGGTTGAAGCGGAGATACGGACCTGCAAAGCGAAGCACGTGGTCACCGACCTGTTGCTGTTTCTGACGATGTTCTGTTACGTGTGGTTGAAGCGGAGATACGGACCTGCAAAACGAAGAACGTGGTCACCGACCTGTTGCTGTTTCTGACGATGTTCTGTTACGTGTGGTTGAAGCGGAGATACGGACCTGCAAAGCGAAGCACGTGGTCACCAACCTGTTGCTGTTTCTGACGATGTTCTGTTACGTGTGGTTGAAGCGGAGATACGGACCTGCAAAACGAAGAACGTGGTCACCGACCTGTTGCTGTTTCTGACGATGTTCTGTTACGTGTGGTTGAAGAGGAGATACGGACCTGCAAAACGAAGAACGTGGTCACCGACCTGTTGCTGTTTCGGACGATGTTCTGTTACGTGTGGTTGAAGCGGAGATACGGACCTGCAAAGCGAAGCACGTGGTCACCGACCTGTTGCTGTTTCTGACGATGTTCTGTTACGTGTGGTTGAAGCGGAGATACGGACCTGCAAAACGAAGAACGTGGTCACCGACCTGTTGCTGTTTCTGACGATGTTTTGTTACGTGTGGTTGAAGCGGAGATACGGACCTGCAAAACGAAGAACGTGGTCACCGACCTGTTTCTGTTTCTGACGATGTTCTGTTATGTGTGGTTGAAGCGGAGATACGAACCTGCAAAGCGAAGCACGTGGTCACCGACCTGTTGCTGTTTCTGACGATGTTCTGTTACGTGTGGTTGAAGCGGAGATACGGACCTGCAAAACGAAGCACGTGGTCACCGACCTGTTGCTGTTTCTGACGATGTTCTGTTACGTGTGGTTGAAGCGGACATACGGACCTGCAAAACGAAGAACGTGGTCACCGACCTGTTGCTGTTTCTGACGATGTTCTGTTACGTGTGGTTGAAGCGGACATACGGACCTGCAAAACGAAGAACGTGGTCACCGACCTGTTGCTGTTTCTGACGATATTCTGTTACGTGTGGTTGATGCGGAGATACGGACCTGCAAAGCGAAGCACGTGGTCACCGACCTGTTGCTGTTTCTGACGATGTTCTGTTACGTGTGGTTGAAGCGGAGATACGGACCTGCAAAACAAAGAACGTGGTCACCGACCTGTTGCTGTTTCTGACGATGTTCTGTTACGTGTGGTTAAAGCGGAGATACGGACCTGCAAAACGAAGAACGTGGTCACCGACCTGTTGCTGTTTCTGACGATGTTCTGTTACGTGTGGTTAAAGCGGAGATACGGACCTGCAAAACGAAGAACGTGGTCACCGACCTGTTGCTGTTTCTGACGATGTTCTGTTACGTGTGGTTGAAGCGGAGATACGGACCTGCAAAACGAAGAACGTGGTCACCGACCTGTTGCTGTTTCTGACGATGTTCTGTTACGTGTGGTTGAAGCGGAGATACGGACCTGCAAAGCGAAGCACGTGGTCACCGACCTGTTGCTGTTTCTGACGATGTTCTGTTACGTGTGGTTTAAGCGGAGATACGGACCTGCAAAACAAAGAACGTGGTCACCGACCTGTTGCTGTTTCTGACGATGTTCTGTTACGTGTGGTTGAAGCGGAGATACGGACCTGCAAAACGAAGAACGTGGTCACCGACCTGTTGCTGTTTCTGACGATGTTCTGTTACGTGTGGTTGAAGCGGAGATACGGACCTGCAAAGCGAAGCACGTGGTCACCGACCTGTTGCTGTTTCTGACGATGTTCTGTTACGTGTATTTGAAGCGGAGATACGGACCTGCAAAACGAAGAACGTGGTCACCGACCTGTTGCTGTTTCTGACGATGTTCTGTTACGTGTGGTTGAAGCGGAGATACGGACCTGCAAAACGAAGAACGTGGTCACCGACCTGTTGCTGTTTCTGACGATGTTCTGTTACGTGTGGTTGAAGCGGAGATACGGACCTGCAAAGCGAAGCACGTGGTCACCGACCTGTTGCTGTTTCTGACGATGTTCTGTTACGTGTGGTTGAAGCGGAGATACGGACCTGCAAAGCGAAGCACGTGGTCACCGACCTGTTGCTGTTTCTGACGATGTTCTGTTACGTGTGGTTGAAGCGGAGATACGGACCTGCAAAACAAAGAACGTGGTCACCGACCTGTAGCTGTTTCTGACGATGTTCTGTTACGTGTGGTTGAAGCGGAGATACGGACCTGCAAAACGAAGAACGTGGTCACCGACCTGTTGCTGTTTCGGACGATGTTCTGTTACGTGTGGTTGAAGCGGAGATACGGACCTGCAAAACGAAGAACGTGGTCACCGACCTGTTGCTGTTTCTGACGATGTTCTGTTACGTGTGGTTGAAGCGGAGATACGGACCTGCAAAGCGAAGCACGTGGTCACCGACCTGTTGCTGTTTCTGACGATGTTGTGTTACGTGTGGTTGAAGCGGAGATACGGACCTGCAAAACAAAGAACGTGGTCACCGACCCGTTGCTGTTTCGGACGATGTTCTGTTACGTGTGGTTGAAGCGGAGATACGGACCTGCAAAACGAAGAACGTGGTCACCGACCCGTTGCTGTTTCGGACGATGTTCTGTTACGTGTGGTTGAAGCGGAGATACGGACCTGCAAAACGAAGAACGTGGTCACCGACCTGTTGCTGTTTCTGACGATGTTCTGTTACGTGTGGTTGAAGCGGAGATACGGACCTGCAAAACGAAGAACGTGGTCACCGACCTGTTGCTGTTTCTGACGATGTTCTGTTACGTGTGGTTGAAGCGGAGATACGGACCTGCAAAACGAAGAACGTGGTCACCGACCTGTTGCTGTTTCTGACGATGTTGTGTTACGTGTGGTTGAAGCGGAGATACGGACCTGCAAAACGAAGAACGTGGTCACCGACCTGTTGCTGTTTCTGACGATGTTGTGTTACGTGTGGTTGAAGCGGAGATACGGACCTGCAAAACGAAGAACGTGGTCACCGACCTGTTGCTGTTTCTGACGATGTTGTGTTACGTGTGGTTGAAGCGGAGATACGGACCTGCAAAGCGAATCACGTGGTCACCGACCTGTTGCTGTTTCTGACGATGTTCTGTTACGTGTGGTTGAAGCGGAGATACGGACCTGCAAAACGAAGAACGTGGTCACCGACCTGTTGCTGTTTCTGACGATGTTCTGTTACGTGTGGTTGAAGCGGAGATACGGACCTGCAAAGCGAAGCACGTGGTCACCGACCTGTTGCTGTTTCTGACGATGTTCTGTTACGTGTGGTTGAAGCGGAGATACGGACCTGCAAAACGAAGCACGTGGTCACCGACATGTTGCTGTTTCTGACGATGTTCTGTTACGTGTGGTTGAAGCGGAGATACGGACCTGCAAAACGAAGCACGTGGTCACCGACCTGTTGCTGTTTCTGACGATGTTCTGTTACGTGTGGTTGAAGCGGAGATACGGACCTGCAAAACGAAGCACGTGGTCACCGACTTGTTGCTGTTTCTGACGATGTTCTGTTACGTGTGGTTGAAGCGGAGATACGGACCTGCAAAGCGAAGCACGTGGTCACCGACCTGTTGCTGTTTCTGACGATGTTCTGTTACGTGTGGTTGAAGCGGAGATACGGACCTGCAAAGCGAAGCACGTGGTCACCGACCTGTTGCTGTTTCTGACTATGTTCTGTTACGTGTGGTTGAAGCGGAGATACGGACCTGCAAAACGAAGAACGTGGTCACCGACCTGTTGCTGTTTCTGACGATGTTCTGTTACGTGTGGTTGAAGCGGAGATACGGACCTGCAAAGCGAAGCACGTGGTCACCGACCTGTTGCTGTTTCTGACGATGTTCTGTTACGTGTGGTTGAAGCGGAGATACGGACCTGCAAAACGAAGCACGTGGTCACCGACCTGTTGCTGTTTCTGACGATGTTCTGTTACGTGTGGTTGAAGCGGAGATACGGACCTGCAAAACGAAGAACGTGGTCACCGACCTGTTGCTGTTTCTGACGATGTTCTGTTACGTGTGGTTGAAGCGGAGATACGGACATGCAAAGCGAAGCACGTGGTCACCGACCTGTTGCTGTTTCTGACGATGTTCTGTTACGTGTGGTTGAAGCGGAGATACGGACATGCAAAGCGAAGAACGTGGTCACCGACCTGTTGCTGTTTCTGACGATGTTCTGTTACGTGTGGTTGAAGCGAAGATACGGACCTGCAAAACGAAGAACGTGGTCACCGACCTGTTGCTGTTTCGGACGATGTTCTGTTACGTGTGGTTGAAGCGGAGATACGGACCTGCAAAGCGAAGAACGTGGTCACCGACCTGTTGCTGTTAATGACGATGTTCTGTTACGTGTGGTTGAAGCGGAGATACGGACCTGCAAAGCGAAGAACGTGGTCACCGACCTGTTGCTGTTAATGACGATGTTCTGTTACGTGTGGTTGAAGCGGAGATACGGACCTGCAAAACGAAGAACGTGGTCACCGACCTGTTGCTGTTAATGACGATGTTCTGTTACGTGTGGTTGAAGCGGAGATACGGACCTGCAAAACGAAGAACGTGGTCACCGACCTGTTGCTGTTTCTGACGATGCTCTGTTACGTGTGGTTGAAGCGGAGATACGGACCTGCAAAGCGAAGCACGTGGTCACCGACCTGTTGCTGTTTCTGACGATGTTCTGTTACGTGTGGTTGAAGCGGAGATACTGACCTGCAAAACGAAGAACGTCGTCACCGACCTGTTGCTGTTTCGGACGATGTTCTGTTACGTGTGGTTGAAGCGGAGATACGGACCTGCAAAGCGAAGCACGTGGTCACCGACCTGTTGCTGTTTCTGACGATGTTCTGTTACGTGTGGTTGAAGCGGAGATACGGACCTGCAAAGCGAAGCACGTGGTCACCGACCTGTTGCTGTTTCTGACGATGTTCTGTTACGTGTGGTTGAAGCGGAGATACGGACCTGCAAAGCGAAGCACGTGGTCACCGACCTGTTGCTGTTTCTGACGATGTTCTGTTACGTGTGGTTGAAGCGGAGATACGGACCTGCAAAGCGAAGCACGTGGTCACCGACCTGTTGCTGTTTCTGACGATGTTCTGTTACGTGTGGTTGAAGCGGAGATACGGACCTGCAAAGCGAAGCACGTGGTCACCGACCTGTTGCTGTTTCTGACGATGTTCTGTTACGTGTGGTTGAAGCGGAGATACGGACCTGCAAAGCGAAGCACGTGGTCACCGACCTGTTGCTGTTTCTGACGATGTTCTGTTACGTGTGGTTGAAGCGGAGATACGGACCTGCAAAACGAAGAACGTGGTCACCGACCTGTTTCTGTTTCTGACGATGTTCTGTTATGTGTGGTTGAAGCGGAGATACGAACCTGCAAAGCGAAGCACGTGGTCACCGACCTGTTGCTGTTTCTGACGATGTTCTGTTACGTGTGGTTGAAGCGGAGATACGGACCTGCAAAACGAAGCACGTGGTCACCGACCTGTTGCTGTTTCTGACGATGTTCTGTTACGTGTGGTTGAAGCGGACATACGGACCTGCAAAACGAAGAACGTGGTCACCGACCTGTTGCTGTTTCTGACGATGTTCTGTTACGTGTGGTTGAAGCGGACATACGGACCTGCAAAACGAAGAACGTGGTCACCGACCTGTTGCTGTTTCTGACGATATTCTGTTACGTGTGGTTGATGCGGAGATACGGACCTGCAAAGCGAAGCACGTGGTCACCGACCTGTTGCTGTTTCTGACGATGTTCTGTTACGTGTGGTTGAAGCGGAGATACGGACCTGCAAAACAAAGAACGTGGTCACCGACCTGTTGCTGTTTCTGACGATGTTCTGTTACGTGTGGTTAAAGCGGAGATACGGACCTGCAAAACGAAGAACGTGGTCACCGACCTGTTGCTGTTTCTGACGATGTTCTGTTACGTGTGGTTAAAGCGGAGATACGGACCTGCAAAACGAAGAACGTGGTCACCGACCTGTTGCTGTTTCTGACGATGTTCTGTTACGTGTGGTTGAAGCGGAGATACGGACCTGCAAAACGAAGAACGTGGTCACCGACCTGTTGCTGTTTCTGACGATGTTCTGTTACGTGTGGTTGAAGCGGAGATACGGACCTGCAAAGCGAAGCACGTGGTCACCGACCTGTTGCTGTTTCTGACGATGTTCTGTTACGTGTGGTTTAAGCGGAGATACGGACCTGCAAAACAAAGAACGTGGTCACCGACCTGTTGCTGTTTCTGACGATGTTCTGTTACGTGTGGTTGAAGCGGAGATACGGACCTGCAAAACGAAGAACGTGGTCACCGACCTGTTGCTGTTTCTGACGATGTTCTGTTACGTGTGGTTGAAGCGGAGATACGGACCTGCAAAGCGAAGCACGTGGTCACCGACCTGTTGCTGTTTCTGACGATGTTCTGTTACGTGTATTTGAAGCGGAGATACGGACCTGCAAAACGAAGAACGTGGTCACCGACCTGTTGCTGTTTCTGACGATGTTCTGTTACGTGTGGTTGAAGCGGAGATACGGACCTGCAAAACGAAGAACGTGGTCACCGACCTGTTGCTGTTTCTGACGATGTTCTGTTACGTGTGGTTGAAGCGGAGATACGGACCTGCAAAGCGAAGCACGTGGTCACCGACCTGTTGCTGTTTCTGACGATGTTCTGTTACGTGTGGTTGAAGCGGAGATACGGACCTGCAAAGCGAAGCACGTGGTCACCGACCTGTTGCTGTTTCTGACGATGTTCTGTTACGTGTGGTTGAAGCGGAGATACGGACCTGCAAAACAAAGAACGTGGTCACCGACCTGTAGCTGTTTCTGACGATGTTCTGTTACGTGTGGTTGAAGCGGAGATACGGACCTGCAAAACGAAGAACGTGGTCACCGACCTGTTGCTGTTTCGGACGATGTTCTGTTACGTGTGGTTGAAGCGGAGATACGGACCTGCAAAACGAAGAACGTGGTCACCGACCTGTTGCTGTTTCTGACGATGTTCTGTTACGTGTATTTGAAGCGGAGATACGGACCTGCAAAGCGAAGCACGTGGTCACCGACCTGTTGCTGTTTCTGACGATGTTGTGTTACGTGTGGTTGAAGCGGAGATACGGACCTGCAAAACAAAGAACGTGGTCACCGACCCGTTGCTGTTTCGGACGATGTTCTGTTACGTGTGGTTGAAGCGGAGATACGGACCTGCAAAACGAAGAACGTGGTCACCGACCCGTTGCTGTTTCGGACGATGTTCTGTTACGTGTGGTTGAAGCGGAGATACGGACCTGCAAAACGAAGAACGTGGTCACCGACCTGTTGCTGTTTCTGACGATGTTCTGTTACGTGTGGTTGAAGCGGAGATACGGACCTGCAAAACGAAGAACGTGGTCACCGACCTGTTGCTGTTTCTGACGATGTTCTGTTACGTGTGGTTGAAGCGGAGATACGGACCTGCAAAACGAAGAACGTGGTCACCGACCTGTTGCTGTTTCTGACGATGTTGTGTTACGTGTGGTTGAAGCGGAGATACGGACCTGCAAAACGAAGAACGTGGTCACCGACCTGTTGCTGTTTCTGACGATGTTGTGTTACGTGTGGTTGAAGCGGAGATACGGACCTGCAAAACGAAGAACGTGGTCACCGACCTGTTGCTGTTTCTGACGATGTTGTGTTACGTGTGGTTGAAGCGGAGATACGGACCTGCAAAGCGAATCACGTGGTCACCGACCTGTTGCTGTTTCTGACGATGTTCTGTTACGTGTGGTTGAAGCGGAGATACGGACCTGCAAAACGAAGAACGTGGTCACCGACCTGTTGCTGTTTCTGACGATGTTCTGTTACGTGTGGTTGAAGCGGAGATACGGACCTGCAAAGCGAAGCACGTGGTCACCGACCTGTTGCTGTTTCTGACGATGTTCTGTTACGTGTGGTTGAAGCGGAGATACGGACCTGCAAAACGAAGCACGTGGTCACCGACATGTTGCTGTTTCTGACGATGTTCTGTTACGTGTGGTTGAAGCGGAGATACGGACCTGCAAAACGAAGCACGTGGTCACCGACATGTTGCTGTTTCTGACGATGTTCTGTTACGTGTGGTTGAAGCGGAGATACGGACCTGCAAAACGAAGCACGTGGTCACCGACCTGTTGCTGTTTCTGACGATGTTCTGTTACGTGTGGTTGAAGCGGAGATACGGACCTGCAAAACGAAGCACGTGGTCACCGACTTGTTGCTGTTTCTGACGATGTTCTGTTACGTGTGGTTGAAGCGGAGATACGGACCTGCAAAGCGAAGCACGTGGTCACCGACCTGTTGCTGTTTCTGACGATGTTCTGTTACGTGTGGTTGAAGCGGAGATACGGACCTGCAAAGCGAAGCACGTGGTCACCGACCTGTTGCTGTTTCTGACGATGTTCTGTTACGTGTGGTTGAAGCGGAGATACGGACCTGCAAAGCGAAGCACGTGGTCACCGACCTGTTGCTGTTTCTGACGATGTTCTGTTACGTGTGGTTGAAGCGGAGATACGGACCTGCAAAGCGAAGCACGTGGTCACCGACCTGTTGCTGTTTCTGACGATGTTCTGTTACGTGTGGTTGAAGCGGAGATACGGACCTGCAAAACGAAGAACGTGGTCACCGACCTGTTTCTGTTTCTGACGATGTTCTGTTATGTGTGGTTGAAGCGGAGATACGAACCTGCAAAGCGAAGCACGTGGTCACCGACCTGTTGCTGTTTCTGACGATGTTCTGTTACGTGTGGTTGAAGCGGAGATACGGACCTGCAAAACGAAGCACGTGGTCACCGACCTGTTGCTGTTTCTGACGATGTTCTGTTACGTGTGGTTGAAGCGGACATACGGACCTGCAAAACGAAGAACGTGGTCACCGACCTGTTGCTGTTTCTGACGATGTTCTGTTACGTGTGGTTGAAGCGGACATACGGACCTGCAAAACGAAGAACGTGGTCACCGACCTGTTGCTGTTTCTGACGATATTCTGTTACGTGTGGTTGATGCGGAGATACGGACCTGCAAAGCGAAGCACGTGGTCACCGACCTGTTGCTGTTTCTGACGATGTTCTGTTACGTGTGGTTGAAGCGGAGATACGGACCTGCAAAACAAAGAACGTGGTCACCGACCTGTTGCTGTTTCTGACGATGTTCTGTTACGTGTGGTTAAAGCGGAGATACGGACCTGCAAAACGAAGAACGTGGTCACCGACCTGTTGCTGTTTCTGACGATGTTCTGTTACGTGTGGTTAAAGCGGAGATACGGACCTGCAAAACGAAGAACGTGGTCACCGACCTGTTGCTGTTTCTGACGATGTTCTGTTACGTGTGGTTGAAGCGGAGATACGGACCTGCAAAACGAAGAACGTGGTCACCGACCTGTTGCTGTTTCTGACGATGTTCTGTTACGTGTGGTTGAAGCGGAGATACGGACCTGCAAAGCGAAGCACGTGGTCACCGACCTGTTGCTGTTTCTGACGATGTTCTGTTACGTGTGGTTTAAGCGGAGATACGGACCTGCAAAACAAAGAACGTGGTCACCGACCTGTTGCTGTTTCTGACGATGTTCTGTTACGTGTGGTTGAAGCGGAGATACGGACCTGCAAAACGAAGAACGTGGTCACCGACCTGTTGCTGTTTCTGACGATGTTCTGTTACGTGTGGTTGAAGCGGAGATACGGACCTGCAAAGCGAAGCACGTGGTCACCGACCTGTTGCTGTTTCTGACGATGTTCTGTTACGTGTATTTGAAGCGGAGATACGGACCTGCAAAACGAAGAACGTGGTCACCGACCTGTTGCTGTTTCTGACGATGTTCTGTTACGTGTGGTTGAAGCGGAGATACGGACCTGCAAAACGAAGAACGTGGTCACCGACCTGTTGCTGTTTCTGACGATGTTCTGTTACGTGTGGTTGAAGCGGAGATACGGACCTGCAAAGCGAAGCACGTGGTCACCGACCTGTTGCTGTTTCTGACGATGTTCTGTTACGTGTGGTTGAAGCGGAGATACGGACCTGCAAAGCGAAGCACGTGGTCACCGACCTGTTGCTGTTTCTGACGATGTTCTGTTACGTGTGGTTGAAGCGGAGATACGGACCTGCAAAACAAAGAACGTGGTCACCGACCTGTAGCTGTTTCTGACGATGTTCTGTTACGTGTGGTTGAAGCGGAGATACGGACCTGCAAAACGAAGAACGTGGTCACCGACCTGTTGCTGTTTCGGACGATGTTCTGTTACGTGTGGTTGAAGCGGAGATACGGACCTGCAAAACGAAGAACGTGGTCACCGACCTGTTGCTGTTTCTGACGATGTTCTGTTACGTGTGGTTGAAGCGGAGATACGGACCTGCAAAGCGAAGCACGTGGTCACCGACCTGTTGCTGTTTCTGACGATGTTGTGTTACGTGTGGTTGAAGCGGAGATACGGACCTGCAAAACAAAGAACGTGGTCACCGACCCGTTGCTGTTTCGGACGATGTTCTGTTACGTGTGGTTGAAGCGGAGATACGGACCTGCAAAACGAAGAACGTGGTCACCGACCCGTTGCTGTTTCGAACGATGTTCTGTTACGTGTGGTTGAAGCGGAGATACGGACCTGCAAAACGAAGAACGTGGTCACCGACCTGTTGCTGTTTCTGACGATGTTCTGTTACGTGTGGTTGAAGCGGAGATACGGACCTGCAAAACGAAGAACGTGGTCACCGACCTGTTGCTGTTTCTGACGATGTTCTGTTACGTGTGGTTGAAGCGGAGATACGGACCTGCAAAACGAAGAACGTGGTCACCGACCTGTTGCTGTTTCTGACGATGTTGTGTTACGTGTGGTTGAAGCGGAGATACGGACCTGCAAAACGAAGAACGTGGTCACCGACCTGTTGCTGTTTCTGACGATGTTGTGTTACGTGTGGTTGAAGCGGAGATACGGACCTGCAAAACGAAGAACGTGGTCACCGACCTGTTGCTGTTTCTGACGATGTTGTGTTACGTGTGGTTGAAGCGGAGATACGGACCTGCAAAGCGAATCACGTGGTCACCGACCTGTTGCTGTTTCTGACGATGTTCTGTTACGTGTGGTTGAAGCGGAGATACGGACCTGCAAAACGAAGAACGTGGTCACCGACCTGTTGCTGTTTCTGACGATGTTCTGTTACGTGTGGTTGAAGCGGAGATACGGACCTGCAAAGCGAAGCACGTGGTCACCGACCTGTTGCTGTTTCTGACGATGTTCTGTTACGTGTGGTTGAAGCGGAGATACGGACCTGCAAAACGAAGCACGTGGTCACCGACATGTTGCTGTTTCTGACGATGTTCTGTTACGTGTGGTTGAAGCGGAGATACGGACCTGCAAAACGAAGCACGTGGTCACCGACCTGTTGCTGTTTCTGACGATGTTCTGTTACGTGTGGTTGAAGCGGAGATACGGACCTGCAAAACGAAGCACGTGGTCACCGACTTGTTGCTGTTTCTGACGATGTTCTGTTACGTGTGGTTGAAGCGGAGATACGGACCTGCAAAGCGAAGCACGTGGTCACCGACCTGTTGCTGTTTCTGACTATGTTCTGTTACGTGTGGTTGAAGCGGAGATACGGACCTGCAAAACGAAGAACGTGGTCACCGACCTGTTGCTGTTTCTGACGATGTTCTGTTACGTGTGGTTGAAGCGGAGATACGGACCTGCAAAGCGAAGCACGTGGTCACCGACCTGTTGCTGTTTCTGACGATGTTCTGTTACGTGTGGTTGAAGCGGAGATACGGACCTGCAAAACGAAGCACGTGGTCACCGACCTGTTGCTGTTTCTGACGATGTTCTGTTACGTGTGGTTGAAGCGGAGATACGGACCTGCAAAACGAAGAACGTGGTCACCGACCTGTTGCTGTTTCTGACGATGTTCTGTTACGTGTGGTTGAAGCGGAGATACGGACATGCAAAGCGAAGCACGTGGTCACCGACCTGTTGCTGTTTCTGACGATGTTCTGTTACGTGTGGTTGAAGCGGTGATACGGACATGCAAAGCGAAGAACGTGGTCACCGACCTGTTGCTGTTTCTGACGATGTTCTGTTACGTGTGGTTGAAGCGGAGATACGGACCTGCAAAACGAAGAACGTGGTCACCGACCTGTTGCTGTTTCGGACGATGTTCTGTTACGTGTGGTTGAAGCGGAGATACGGACCTGCAAAGCGAAGAACGTGGTCACCGACCTGTTGCTGTTAATGACGATGTTCTGTTACGTGTGGTTGAAGCGGAGATACGGACCTGCAAAGCGAAGAACGTGGTCACCGACCTGTTGCTGTTAATGACGATGTTCTGTTACGTGTGGTTGAAGCGGAGATACGGACCTGCAAAACGAAGAACGTGGTCACCGACCTGTTGCTGTTAATGACGATGTTCTGTTACGTGTGGTTGAAGCGGAGATACGGACCTGCAAAACGAAGAACGTGGTCACCGACCTGTTGCTGTTTCTGACGATGTTCTGTTACGTGTGGTTGAAGCGGAGATACGGACCTGCAAAACGAAGAACGTGGTCACCGACCTGTTGCTGTTTCTGACGATGCTCTGTTACGTGTGGTTGAAGCGGAGATACGGACCTGCAAAGCGAAGCACGTGGTCACCGACCTGTTGCTGTTTCTGACGATGTTCTGTTACGTGTGGTTGAAGCGGAGATACTGACCTGCAAAACGAAGAACGTCGTCACCGACCTGTTGCTGTTTCGGACGATGTTCTGTTACGTGTGGTTGAAGCGGAGATACGGACCTGCAAAGCGAAGCACGTGGTCACCGACCTGTTGCTGTTTCTGACGATGTTCTGTTACGTGTGGTTGAAGCGGAGATACGGACCTGCAAAACGAAGAACGTGGTCACCGACCTGTTGCTGTTTCTGACGATGTTCTGTTACGTGTGGTTGAAGCGGAGATACGGACCTGCAAAGCGAAGCACGTGGTCACCGACCTGTTGCTGTTTCTGACGATGTTCTGTTACGTGTGGTTGAAGCGGAGATACGGACCTGCAAAACGAAGAACGTGGTCACCGACCTGTTGCTGTTTCTGACGATGTTCTGTTACGTGTGGTTGAAGCGGAGATACGGACCTGCAAAGCGAAGCACGTGGTCACCGACCTGTTGCTGTTTCTGACGATGTTCTGTTACGTGTGGTTGAAGCGGAGATACGGACCTGCAAAGCGAAGCACGTGGTCACCGACCTGTTGCTGTTTCTGACGATGTTCTGTTACGTGTGGTTGAAGCGGAGATACGGACCTGCAAAACAAAGAACGTGGTCACCGACCTGTAGCTGTTTCTGACGATGTTCTGTTACGTGTGGTTGAAGCGGAGATACGGACCTGCAAAACGAAGAACGTGGTCACCGACCTGTTGCTGTTTCGGACGATGTTCTGTTACGTGTGGTTGAAGCGGAGATACGGACCTGCAAAACGAAGAACGTGGTCACCGACCTGTTGCTGTTTCTGACGATGTTCTGTTACGTGTGGTTGAAGCGGAGATACGGACCTGCAAAGCGAAGCACGTGGTCACCGACCTGTTGCTGTTTCTGACGATGTTGTGTTACGTGTGGTTGAAGCGGAGATACGGACCTGCAAAACAAAGAACGTGGTCACCGACCCGTTGCTGTTTCGGACGATGTTCTGTTACGTGTGGTTGAAGCGGAGATACGGACCTGCAAAACGAAGAACGTGGTCACCGACCCGTTGCTGTTTCGAACGATGTTCTGTTACGTGTGGTTGAAGCGGAGATACGGACCTGCAAAACGAAGAACGTGGTCACCGACCTGTTGCTGTTTCTGACGATGTTCTGTTACGTGTGGTTGAAGCGGAGATACGGACCTGCAAAACGAAGAACGTGGTCACCGACCTGTTGCTGTTTCTGACGATGTTCTGTTACGTGTGGTTGAAGCGGAGATACGGACCTGCAAAACGAAGAACGTGGTCACCGACCTGTTGCTGTTTCTGACGATGTTGTGTTACGTGTGGTTGAAGCGGAGATACGGACCTGCAAAACGAAGAACGTGGTCACCGACCTGTTGCTGTTTCTGACGATGTTGTGTTACGTGTGGTTGAAGCGGAGATACGGACCTGCAAAACGAAGAACGTGGTCACCGACCTGTTGCTGTTTCTGACGATGTTGTGTTACGTGTGGTTGAAGCGGAGATACGGACCTGCAAAGCGAATCACGTGGTCACCGACCTGTTGCTGTTTCTGACGATGTTCTGTTACGTGTGGTTGAAGCGGAGATACGGACCTGCAAAACGAAGAACGTGGTCACCGACCTGTTGCTGTTTCTGACGATGTTCTGTTACGTGTGGTTGAAGCGGAGATACGGACCTGCAAAGCGAAGCACGTGGTCACCGACCTGTTGCTGTTTCTGACGATGTTCTGTTACGTGTGGTTGAAGCGGAGATACGGACCTGCAAAACGAAGCACGTGGTCACCGACATGTTGCTGTTTCTGACGATGTTCTGTTACGTGTGGTTGAAGCGGAGATACGGACCTGCAAAACGAAGCACGTGGTCACCGACCTGTTGCTGTTTCTGACGATGTTCTGTTACGTGTGGTTGAAGCGGAGATACGGACCTGCAAAACGAAGCACGTGGTCACCGACTTGTTGCTGTTTCTGACGATGTTCTGTTACGTGTGGTTGAAGCGGAGATACGGACCTGCAAAGCGAAGCACGTGGTCACCGACCTGTTGCTGTTTCTGACTATGTTCTGTTACGTGTGGTTGAAGCGGAGATACGGACCTGCAAAACGAAGAACGTGGTCACCGACCTGTTGCTGTTTCTGACGATGTTCTGTTACGTGTGGTTGAAGCGGAGATACGGACCTGCAAAGCGAAGCACGTGGTCACCGACCTGTTGCTGTTTCTGACGATGTTCTGTTACGTGTGGTTGAAGCGGAGATACGGACCTGCAAAACGAAGCACGTGGTCACCGACCTGTTGCTGTTTCTGACGATGTTCTGTTACGTGTGGTTGAAGCGGAGATACGGACCTGCAAAACGAAGAACGTGGTCACCGACCTGTTGCTGTTTCTGACGATGTTCTGTTACGTGTGGTTGAAGCGGAGATACGGACATGCAAAGCGAAGCACGTGGTCACCGACCTGTTGCTGTTTCTGACGATGTTCTGTTACGTGTGGTTGAAGCGGTGATACGGACATGCAAAGCGAAGAACGTGGTCACCGACCTGTTGCTGTTTCTGACGATGTTCTGTTACGTGTGGTTGAAGCGGAGATACGGACCTGCAAAACGAAGAACGTGGTCACCGACCTGTTGCTGTTTCGGACGATGTTCTGTTACGTGTGGTTGAAGCGGAGATACGGACCTGCAAAGCGAAGAACGTGGTCACCGACCTGTTGCTGTTAATGACGATGTTCTGTTACGTGTGGTTGAAGCGGAGATACGGACCTGCAAAGCGAAGAACGTGGTCACCGACCTGTTGCTGTTAATGACGATGTTCTGTTACGTGTGGTTGAAGCGGAGATACGGACCTGCAAAACGAAGAACGTGGTCACCGACCTGTTGCTGTTAATGACGATGTTCTGTTACGTGTGGTTGAAGCGGAGATACGGACCTGCAAAACGAAGAACGTGGTCACCGACCTGTTGCTGTTTCTGACGATGTTCTGTTACGTGTGGTTGAAGCGGAGATACGGACCTGCAAAACGAAGAACGTGGTCACCGACCTGTTGCTGTTTCTGACGATGCTCTGTTACGTGTGGTTGAAGCGGAGATACGGACCTGCAAAGCGAAGCACGTGGTCACCGACCTGTTGCTGTTTCTGACGATGTTCTGTTACGTGTGGTTGAAGCGGAGATACTGACCTGCAAAACGAAGAACGTCGTCACCGACCTGTTGCTGTTTCGGACGATGTTCTGTTACGTGTGGTTGAAGCGGAGATACGGACCTGCAAAGCGAAGCACGTGGTCACCGACCTGTTGCTGTTTCTGACGATGTTCTGTTACGTGTGGTTGAAGCGGAGATACGGACCTGCAAAGCGAAGCACGTGGTCACCGACCTGTTGCTGTTTCTGACGATGTTCTGTTACGTGTGGTTGAAGCGGAGATACGGACCTGCAAAACGAAGAACGTGGTCACCGACCTGTTGCTGTTTCTGACGATGTTCTGTTACGTGTGGTTGAAGCGGAGATACAGACCTGCAAAACGAAGCACGTGGTCAACGACCTGTTGCTGTTTCTGACGATATTCTGTTACGTGTGGTTGAAGCGGAGATACGGACCTGCAAAGCGAAGCACGTGGTCACCGACCTGTTGCTGTTTCTGACGATGTTCTGTTACGTGTGGTTGAAGCGGAGATACGGACCTGCAAAACAAAGAACGTGGTCACCGACCTGTTGCTGTTTCTGACGATGTTCTGTTACGTGTGGTTAAAGCGGAGATACGGACCTGCAAAACGAAGAACGTGGTCACCGACCTGTTGCTGTTTCTGACGATGTTCTGTTACGTGTGGTTGAAGCGGAGATACGGACCTGCAAAACGAAGAACGTGGTCACCGACCTGTTGCTGTTTCTGACGATGTTCTGTTACGTGTGGTTAAAGCGGAGATACGGACCTGCAAAACGAAGAACGTGGTCACCGACCTGTTGCTGTTTCTGACGATGTCCTGTTACGTGTGGTTGAAGCGGAGATACGGACCTGCAAAACGAACAACGTGGTCACCGACCTGTTGCTGTTTCTGACGATGTCCTGTTACGTGTGGTTGAAGCGGAGATACGGACCTGCAAAACGAAGAACGTGGTCACCGACCTGTTGCTGTTTCTGACGATGTTCTGTTACGTGTGGTTGAAGCGGAGATACGGACCTGCAAAGCGAAGCACGTGGTCACCGACCTGTTGCTGTTTCTGACGATGTTCTGTTACGTGTGGTTTAAGCGGAGATACGGACCTGCAAAACGAAGAACGTGGTCACCGACCTGTTGCTGTTTCTGACGATGTTCTGTTACGTGTGGTTGAAGCGGAGATACGGACCTGCAAAACGAAGAACGTGGTCACCGACCTGTTGCTGTTTCTGACGATGTTCTGTTACGTGTGGTTGAAGCGGAGATACGGACCTGCAAAGCGAAGCACGTGGTCACCGACCTGTTGCTGTTTCTGACGATGTTCTGTTACGTGTATTTGAAGCGGAGATACGGACCTGCAAAACGAAAAACGTGGTCACCGACCTGTTGCTGTTTCTGACGATGTTCTGTTACGTGTGGTTGAAGCGGAGATACGGACCTGCAAAACGAAGAACGTGGTCACCGACCTGTTGCTGTTTCTGACGATGTTCTGTTACGTGTGGTTGAAGCGGAGATACGGACCTGCAAAGCGAAGCACGTGGTCACCGACCTGTTGCTGTTTCTGACGATGTTCTGTTACGTGTGGTTGAAGCGGAGATACGGACCTGCAAAGCGAAGCACGTGGTCACCGACCTGTTGCTGTTTCTGACGATGTTCTGTTACGTGTGGTTGAAGCGGAGATACGGACCTGCAAAACAAAGAACGTGGTCACCGACCTGTAGCTGTTTCTGACGATGTTCTGTTACGTGTGGTTGAAGCGGAGATACGGACCTGCAAAACGAAGAACGTGGTCACCGACCTGTTGCTGTTTCGGACGATGTTCTGTTACGTGTGGTTGAAGCGGAGATACGGACCTGCAAAACGAAGAACGTGGTCACCGACCTGTTGCTGTTTCTGACGATGTTCTGTTACGTGTGGTTGAAGCGGAGATACGGACCTGCAAAGCGAAGCACGTGGTCACCGACCTGTTGCTGTTTCTGACGATGTTGTGTTACGTGTGGTTGAAGCGGAGATACGGACCTGCAAAACAAAGAACGTGGTCACCGACCCGTTGCTGTTTCTGACGATGTTCTGTTACGTGTGGTTGAAGCGGAGATACGGACCTGCAAAGCGAAGCACGTGGTCACCGACCTGTTGCTGTTTCTGACGATGTTCTGTTACGTGTGGTTGAAGCGGAGATACGGACCTGCAAAGCGAAGCACGTGGTCACCGACCTGTTGCTGTTTCTGACGATGTTCTGTTACGTGTGGTTTAAGCGGAGATACGGACCTGCAAAACAAAGAACGTGGTTACCGACCTGTTGCTGTTTCTGACGATGTTCTGTTACGTGTGGTTGAAGCGGAGATACGGACCTGCAAAACGAAGAACGTGGTCACCGACCTGTTGCTGTTTCTGACGATGTTCTGTTACGTGTGGTTGAAGCGGAGATACGGACCTGCAAAGCGAAGCACGTGGTCACCGACCTGTTGCTGTTTCTGACGATGTTCTGTTACGTGTATTTGAAGCGGAGATACGGACCTGCAAAACGAAGAACGTTGTCACCGACCTGTTGCTGTTTCTGACGATGTTCTGTTACGTGTGGTTGAAGCGGAGATACGGACCTGCAAAACGAAGAACGTGGTCACCGACCTGTTGCTGTTTCTGACGATGTTCTGTTACGTGTGGTTGAAGCGGAGATACGGACCTGCAAAGCGAAGCACGTGGTCACCGACCTGTTGCTGTTTCTGACGATGTTCTGTTACGTGTGGTTGAAGCGGAGATACGGACCTGCAAAGCGAAGCACGTGGTCACCGACCTGTTGCTGTTTCTGACGATGTTCTGTTACGTGTGGTTGAAGCGGAGATACGGACCTGCAAAACAAAGAACGTGGTCACCGACCTGTAGCTGTTTCTGACGATGTTCTGTTACGTGTGGTTGAAGCGGAGATACGGACCTGCAAAACGAAGAACGTGGTCACCGACCTGTTGCTGTTTCGGACGATGTTCTGTTACGTGTGGTTGAAGCGGAGATACGGACCTGCAAAACGAAGAACGTGGTCACCGACCTGTTGCTGTTTCTGACGATGTTCTGTTACGTGTGGTTGAAGCGGAGATACGGACCTGCAAAGCTAAGCACGTGGTCACCGACCTGTTGCTGTTTCTGACGATGTTGTGTTACGTGTGGTTGAAGCGGAGATACGGACCTGCAAAACAAAGAACGTGGTCACCGACCCGTTGCTGTTTCTGACGATGTTCTGTTACGTGTGGTTGAAGCGGAGATACGGACCTGCAAAACGAAGAACGTGGTCACCGACCCGTTGCTGTTTCGGACGATGTTCTGTTACGTGTGGTTGAAGCGGAGATACGGACCTGCAAAACGAAGAACGTGGTCACCGACCTGTTGCTGTTTCTGACGATGTTCTGTTACGTGTGGTTGAAGCGGAGATACGGACCTGCAAAACGAAGAACGTGGTCACCGACCTGTTGCTGTTTCTGACGATGTTCTGTTACGTGTGGTTGAAGCGGAGATACGGACCTGCAAAACGAAGAACGTGGTCACCGACCTGTTGCTGTTTCTGACGATGTTGTGTTACGTGTGGTTGAAGCGGAGATACGGACCTGCAAAACGAAGAACGTGGTCACCGACCTGTTGCTGTTTCTGACGATGTTGTGTTACGTGTGGTTGAAGCGGAGATACGGACCTGCAAAACGAAGAACGTGGTCACCGACCTGTTGCTGTTTCTGACGATGTTGTGTTACGTGTGGTTGAAGCGGAGATACGGACCTGCAAAGCGAAGCACGTGGTCACCGACCTGTTGCTGTTTCTGACGATGTTCTGTTACGTGTGGTTGAAGCGGAGATACGGACCTGCAAAACGAAGAACGTGGTCACCGACCTGTTGCTGTTTCTGACGATGTTCTGTTACGTGTGGTTGAAGCGGAGATACGGACCTGCAAAGCGAAGCACGTGGTCACCGACCTGTTGCTGTTTCTGACGATGTTCTGTTACGTGTGGTTGAAGCGGAGATACGGACCTGCAAAACGAAGCACGTGGTCACCGACATGTTGCTGTTTCTGACGATGTTCTGTTACGTGTGGTTGAAGCGGAGATACGGACCTGCAAAACGAAGCACGTGGTCACCGACCTGTTGCTGTTTCTGACGATGTTCTGTTACGTGTGGTTGAAGCGGAGATACGGACCTGCAAAACGAAGCACGTGGTCACCGACTTGTTGCTGTTTCTGACGATGTTCTGTTACGTGTGGTTGAAGCGGAGATACGGACCTGCAAAGCGAAGCACGTGGTCACCGACCTGTTGCTGTTTCTGACGATGTTCTGTTACGTGTGGTTGAAGCGGAGATACGGACCTGCAAAGCGAAGCACGTGGTCACCGACCTGTTGCTGTTTCTGACTATGTTCTGTTACGTGTGGTTGAAGCGGAGATACGGACCTGCAAAACGAAGAACGTGGTCACCGACCTGTTGCTGTTTCTGACGATGTTCTGTTACGTGTGGTTGAAGCGGAGATACGGACCTGCAAAGCGAAGCACGTGGTCACCGACCTGTTGCTGTTTCTGACGATGTTCTGTTACGTGTGGTTGAAGCGGAGATACGGACCTGCAAAACGAAGCACGTGGTCACCGACCTGTTGCTGTTTCTGACGATGTTCTGTTACGTGTGGTTGAAACGGAGATACGGACATGCAAAGCGAAGCACGTGGTCACCGACCTGTTGCTGTTTCTGACGATGTTCTGTTACGTGTGGTTGAAGCGGAGATACGGACATGCAAAGCGAAGAACGTGGTCACCGACCTGTTGCTGTTTCTGACGATGTTCTGTTACGTGTGGTTGAAGCGGAGATACGGACCTGCAAAACGAAGAACGTGGTCACCGACCTGTTGCTGTTTCGGACGATGTTCTGTTACGTGTGGTTGAAGCGGAGATACGGACCTGCAAAGCGAAGAACGTGGTCACCGACCTGTTGCTGTTAATGACGATGTTCTGTTACGTGTGGTTGAAGCGGAGATACGGACCTGCAAAGCGAAGAACGTGGTCACCGACTTGTTGCTGTTAATGACGATGTTCTGTTACGTGTGGTTGAAGCGGAGATACGGACCTGCATAACGAAGAACGTGGTCACCGACCTGTTGCTGTTAATGACGATGTTCTGTTACGTGTGGTTGAAGCGGAGATACGGACCTGCAAAACGAAGAACGTGGTCACCGACCTGTTGCTGTTTCTGACGATGTTCTGTTACGTGTGGTTGAAGCGGAGATACGGACCTGCAAAACGAAGAACGTGGTCACCGACCTGTTGCTGTTTCTGACGATGCTCTGTTACGTGTGGTTGAAGCGGAGATACGGACCTGCAAAGCGAAGCACGTGGTCACCGACCTGTTGCTGTTTCTGACGATGTTCTGTTACGTGTGGTTGAAGCGGAGATACGGACCTGCAAAACGAAGAACGTCGTCACCGACCTGTTGCTGTTTCGGACGATGTTCTGTTACGTGTGGTTGAAGCGGAGATACGGACCTGCAAAACGAAGAACGTGGTCACCGACCTGTTGCTGTTTCTGACGATGTTCTGTTACGTGTGGTTGAAGCGGAGATACGGACCTGCAAAGCGAAGCACGTGGTCACCGACCTGTTGCTGTTTCTGACGATGTTCTGTTACGTGTGGTTGAAGCGGAGATACGGACCTGCAAAACGAAGAACGTGGTCACCGACCTGTTGCTGTTTCTGACGATGTTCTGTTACGTGTGGTTGAAGCGGAGATACAGACCTGCAAAACGAAGCACGTGGTCAACGACCTGTTGCTGTTTCTGACGATGTTCTGTTACGTGTGGTTGAAGCGGAGATACGGACCTGCAAAACGAAGCACGTGGTCAACGACCTGTTGCTGTTTCTGACGATGTTCTGTTACGTGTGGTTGAAGCGGAGATACGGACCTGCAAAACGAAGAACGTGGTCACCGACCTGTTGCTGTTTCTGACGATGTTCTGTTACGTGTGCTTGAAGCGGAGATACGGACCTGCAAAACGAAAAACGTGGTCACCGACCTGTTGCTGTTTCTGACGATGTTCTGTTACGTGTGGTTGAAGCGGAGATACGGACCTGCAAAGCGAAGCACGTGGTCACCGACCTGTTGCTGTTTCTGACGATTTTCTGTTACGTGTGGTTGAAGCGGAGATACGGACCTGCAAAACGAAGAACGTGGTCACCGACCTGTTGCTGTTTCTGACGATGTTCTGTTACGTGTGGTTGAAGCGGAGATACGGACCTGCAAAGCGAAGCACGTGGTCACCGACCTGTTGCTGTTTCTGACGATGTTCTGTTACGTGTGGTTGAAGCGGAGATACGGACCCACAAAACGAAGCACGTGGTCACCGACCTGTTGCTGTTTCTGACGATGTTCTGTTACGTGTGGTTGAAGCGGAGATACGGACATGCAAAGCGAAGCACGTGGTCACCGACCTGTTGCTGTTTCTGACGATGTTCTGTTACGTGTGGTTGAAGCGGAGATACGGACATGCAAAGCGAAGAACGTGGTCACCGACCTGTTGCTGTTTCTGACGATGTTCTGTTACGTGTGGTTGAAGCGGAGATACGGACCTGCAAAACGAAGAACGTGGTCACCGACCTGTTGCTGTTTCGGACGATGTTCTGTTACGTGTGGTTGAAGCGGAGATACGGACCTGCAAAGCGAAGAACGTGGTCACCGACCTGTTGCTGTTAATGACGATGTTCTGTTACGTGTGGTTGAAGCGGAGATACGGACCTGCAAAGCGAAGAACGTGGTCACCGACTTGTTGCTGTTAATGACGATGTTCTGTTACGTGTGGTTGAAGCGGAGATACGGACCTGCATAACGAAGAACGTGGTCACCGACCTGTTGCTGTTAATGACGATGTTCTGTTACGTGTGGTTGAAGCGGAGATACGGACCTGCAAAACGAAGAACGTGGTCACCGACCTGTTGCTGTTTCTGACGATGTTCTGTTACGTGTGGTTGAAGCGGAGATACGGACCTGCAAAACGAAGAACGTGGTCACCGACCTGTTGCTGTTTCTGACGATGCTCTGTTACGTGTGGTTGAAGCGGAGATACGGACCTGCAAAGCGAAGCACGTGGTCACCGACCTGTTGCTGTTTCTGACGATGTTCTGTTACGTGTGGTTGAAGCGGAGATACGGACCTGCAAAACGAAGAACGTCGTCACCGACCTGTTGCTGTTTCGGACGATGTTCTGTTACGTGTGGTTGAAGCGGAGATACGGACCTGCAAAACGAAGAACGTGGTCACCGACCTGTTGCTGTTTCTGACGATGTTCTGTTACGTGTGGTTGAAGCGGAGATACGGACCTGCAAAGCGACGTGGTCACCGACCTGTTGCTGTTTCTGACGATGTTCTGTTACGTGTGGTTGAAGCGGAGATACGGACCTGCAAAACGAAGAACGTGGTCACCGACCTGTTGCTGTTTCTGACGATGTTCTGTTACGTGTGGTTGAAGCGGAGATACGGACCTGCAAAGCGAAGCACGTGGTCACCGACCTGTTGCTGTTTCTGACGATGTTCTGTTACGTGTGGTTGAAGCGGAGATACGGACCTGCAAAACAAAGAACGTGGTCACCGACCTGTTGCTGTTTCTGACGATGTTCTGTTACGTGTGGTTGAAGCGGAGATACGGACCTGCAAAACGAAGAACGTGGTCACCGACCTGTTGCTGTTTCTGACGATGTTCTGTTACTTGTGGTTGAAGCGGAGATACGGACCTGCAAAACGAAGAACGTGGTCACCGACCTGTTGCTGTTTCTGACGATGTTCTGTTACGTGTGGTTGAAGCGGAGATACGGACCTGCAAAGCGAAGCACGTGGTCACCGACCTGTTGCTGTTTCTGACGATGTTCTGTTACGTGTGGTTGAACCGGAGATACGGACCTGCAAAACGAAGAACGTGGTCACCGACCTGTTGCTGTTTCTGACGATGTTCTGTTACGTGTGGTTGAACCGGAGATACGGACCTGCAAAACGAAGAACGTGGTCACCGACCTGTTGCTGTTTCTGACGATGTTCTGTTACGTGTGGTTGAACCGGAGATACGGACCTGCAAAACGAAGAACGTGGTCACCGACCTGTTGCTGTTTCTGACGATGTTCTGTTACGTGTGGTTGAAGCGGAGATACGGACCTGCAAAACGAAGAACGTGGTCACCGACCTGTTGCTGTTTCGGACGATGTTCTGTTACGTGTGGTTGAAGCGGAGATACGGACCTGCAAAGCGAAGCACGTGGTCACCGACCTGTTGCTGTTTCTGACGATGTTCTGTTACGTGTGGTTGAAGCGGAGATACGGACCTGCAAAACGAAGAACGTGGTCACCGACCTGTTGCTGTTTCTGACGATGTTCTGTTACGTGTGGTTGAAGCGGAGATACGGACCTGCAAAACGAAGAACGTGGTCACCGACCTGTTGCTGTTTCTGACGATGTTCTGTTACGTGTGGTTGAAGCGGAGATACGGACCTGCAAAACGAAGAACGTGGTCACCGACCTGTTGCTGTTTCTGACGATGTTCTGTTACGTGTGGTTGAAGCGGAGATACGGACCTGCAAAGCGAAGAACGTGGTCACCGACCTGTTGCTGTTTCTGACGATGTTCTGTTACGTGTGGTTGAAGCGGAGATACGGACCTGCAAAGCGAAGCACGTGGTCACCGACCTGTTGCTGTTTCTGACGATGTTCTGTTACGTGTGGTTGAAGCGGAGATACGGACCTGCAAAGCGAAGAACGTGGTCACCGACCTGTTGCTGTTTCTGACGATGTTCTGTTACGTGTGGTTGAAGCGGAGATACGGACCTGCAAAACGAAGAACGTGGTCACCGACCTGTTGCTGTTTCTGACGATGTTCTGTTACGTGTGGTTGAAGCGAAGATACGGACATGCAAAGCGAAGCACGTGGTCACCGACCTGTTGCTGTTTCTGACGATGTTCTGTTACGTGTGGTTGAAGCGGAGATACGGACCTGCAAAACGAAGAACGTGGTCACCGACCTGTTGCTGTTTCGGACGATGTTCTGTTACGTGTGGTTGAAGCGGAGATACGGACCTGCAAAGCGAAGAACGTGGTCACCGACCTGTTGCTGTTAATGACGATGTTCTGTTACGTGTGGTTGAAGCGGAGATACGGACCTGCAAAACGAAGAACGTGGTCACCGACCTGTTGCTGTTAATGACGATGTTCTGTTACGTGTGGTTGAAGCGGAGATACGGACCTGCATAACGAAGAACGTGGTCACCGACCTGTTGCTGTTAATGACGATGTTCTGTTACGTGTGGTTGAAGCGGAGATACGGACCTGCAAAACGAAGAACGTGGTCACCGACCTGTTGCTGTTAATGACGATGTTCTGTTACGTGTGGTTGAAGCGGAGATACGGACCTGCAAAACGAAGAACGTGGTCACCGACCTGTTGCTGTTTCTGACGATGTTCTGTTACGTGTGGTTGAAGCGGAGATACGGACCTGCAAAGCGAAGCACGTGGTCACCGACCTGTTGCTGTTTCTGACGATGTTCTGTTACGTGTGGTTGAAGCGGAGATAAGGACCTGCAAAGCGAAGCACGTGGTCAACGACCTGTTGCTGTTTCGGACGATGTTCTGTTACGTGTTGTTGAAGCGGAGATACGGACCTGCAGAACGAAGAACGTCGTCACCGACCTGTTGCTGTTTCTGACGATGTTCTGTTACGTGTGGTTGAAGCGGAGATACGGACCTGCAAAGCGAAGAACGTGGTCACCGACCTGTTGCTGTTTCTGACGATGTTCTGTTACGTGTGGTTGAAGCGGAGATACGGACCTGCAAAGCGAAGAACGTGGTCACCGACCTGTTGCTGTTTCTGACGATGTTCTGTTACGTGTGGTTGAAGCGGAGATACGGACCTGCAAAGCGAAGAACGTGGTCACCGACCTGTTGCTGTTTCTGACGATGTTCTGTTACGTGTGGTTGAAGCGGAGATACGGACCTGCAAAGCGAAGCACGTGGTCACCGACCTGTTGCTGTTTCTGACGATGTTCTGTTACGTGTGGTTGAAGCGGAGATACGGACCTGCAAAGCGAAGCACGTGGTCACCGACCTGTTGCTGTTTCTGACGATGTTCTGTTACGTGTGGTTGAAGCGGAGATACGGACCTGCAAAGCGAAGCACGTGGTCACCGACCTGTTGCTGTTTCTGACGATGTTCTGTTACGTGTGGTTGAAGCGGAGATACGGACCTGCAAAGCGAAGCACGTGGTCACCGACCTGTTGCTGTTTCTGACGATGTTCTGTTACGTGTGGTTGAAGCGGAGATACGGACCTGCAAAGCGAAGCACGTGGTCACCGACCTGTTGCTGTTTCTGACGATGTTCTGTTACGTGTGGTTGAAGCGGAGATACGGACCTGCAAAACGAAGCACGTGGTCACCGACCTGTTGCTGTTTCTGACGATGTTCTGTTACGTGTGGTTGAAGCGGAGATACGGACCTGCAAAGCGAAGAGCGTGGTCACCGACCTGTTGCTGTTTCTGACGATGTTCTGTTACGTGTGGTTGAAGCGGAGATACGGACCTGCAAAGCGAAGAACGTGGTCACCGACCTGTTGCTGTTTCTGACGATGTTCTGTTACGTGTGGTTGAAGCGGAGATACGGACCTGCAAAACGAAGCACGTGGTCACCGACCTGTTGCTGTTTCTGACGATGTTCTGTTACGTGTGGTTGAAGCGGAGATACGGACCTGCAAAGCGAAGCACGTGGTCACCGACCTGTTGCTGTTTCTGACGATGTTCTGTTACGTGTGGTTGAAGCGGAGATACGGACCTGCAAAATTAAGCACGTGGTCACCGACCTGTTGCTGTTTCTGACGATGTTCTGTTACGTGTGGTTGAAGCGGAGATACGGACCTGCAAAAGGAAGAACGTGGTCACCGACCTGTTGCTGTTTCTGACGATGTTCTGTTACGTGTGGTTGAAGCGGAGATACGGACCTGCAAAAGGAAGAACGTGGTCACCGACCTGTTGCTGTTTCTGACGATGTTCTGTTACGTGTGGTTGAAGCGGAGATACGGACCTGCAAAGCGAAGCACGTGGTCACCGACCTGTTGCTGTTTCTGACGATGTTCTGTTACGTGTGGTTGAAGCGGAGATACGGACCTGCAAAGCGAAGCACGTGGTCACCGACCTGTTGCTGTTTCTGACGATGTTCTGTTACGTGTGGTTGAAGCGGAGATACGGACCTGCAAAGCGAAGCACGTGGTCACCGACCTGTTGCTGTTTCTGACGATGTTCTGTTACGTGTGGTTGAAGCGGAGATACGGACCTGCAAAGCGAAGCACGTGGTCACCGACCTGTTGCTGTTTCTGACGATGTTCTGTTACGTGTGGTTGAAGCGGAGATACGGACCTGCAAAGCGAAGCACGTGGTCACCGACCTGTTGCTGTTTCTGACGATGTTCTGTTACGTGTGGTTGAAGCGGAGATACGGACCTGCAAAGCGAAGCACGTGGTCACCGACCTGTTGCTGTTTCTGACGATGTTCTGTTACGTGTGGTTGAAGCGGAGATACGGACCTGCAAAACGAAGCACGTGGTCACCGACCTGTTACTGTTTCTGACGATGTTCTGTTACGTGTGGTTGAAGCGGAGATACGGACCTGCAAAACGAAGCACGTGGTTATCGACCTGTTGCTGTTTCTGACGATGTTCTGTTACGTGTGGTTGAAGCGGAGATACGGACCTGCAAAACGAAGCACGTGGTCACCGACCTGTTGCTGTTTCTGACGATGTTCTGTTACGTGTGGTTGAAGCGGAGATACGGACCTGCAAAGCGAAGAACGTGGTCACCGACCTGTTGCTGTTTCTGACGATGTTCTGTTACGTGTGGTTGAAGCGGAGATACGGACCTGCAAAGCGAAGAACGTGGTCACCGACCTGTTGCTGTTTCTGACGATGTTCTGTTACGTGTGGTTGAAGCGGAGATACGGACCTGCAAAGCGAAGAACGTGGTCACCGACCTGTTGCTGTTTCTGACGATGTTCTGTTACGTGTGGTTGAAGCGGAGATACGGACCTGCAAAGCGAAGAACGTGGTCACCGACCTGTTGCTGTTTCTGACGATGTTCTGTTACGTGTGGTTGAAGCGGAGATACGGACCTGCAAAGCGAAGAACGTGGTCACCGACCTGTTGCTGTTTCTGACGATGTTCTGTTACGTGTGGTTGAAGCGGAGATACGGACCTGCAAAGCGAAGAACGTGGTCACCGACCTGTTGCTGTTTCTGACGATGTTCTGTTACGTGTGGTTGAAGCGGAGATACGGACCTGCAAAGCGAAGCACGTGGTCACCGACCTGTTGCTGTTTCTGACGATGTTCTGTTACGTGTGGTTGAAGCGGAGATACGGACCTGCAAAGCGAAGAACGTGGTCACCGACCTGTTGCTGTTTCTGACGATGTTCTGTTACGTGTGGTTGAAGCGGAGATACGGACCTGCAAAGCGAAGAACGTGGTCACCGACCTGTTGCTGTTTCTGACGATGTTCTGTTACGTGTGGTTGAAGCGGAGATACGGACCTGCAAAGCGAAGAACGTGGTCACCGACCTGTTGCTGTTTCTGACGATGTTCTGTTACGTGTGGTTGAAGCGGAGATACGGACCTGCAAAGCGAAGAACGTGGTCACCGACCTGTTGCTGTTTCTGACGATGTTCTGTTACGTGTGGTTGAAGCGGAGATACGGACCTGCAAAGCGAAGAACGTGGTCACCGACCTGTTGCTGTTTCTGACGATGTTCTGTTACGTGTGGTTGAAGCGGAGATACGGACCTGCAAAGCGAAGAACGTGGTCACCGACCTGTTGCTGTTTCTGACGATGTTCTGTTACGTGTGGTTGAAGCGGAGATACGGACCTGCAAAGCGAAGAACGTGGTCACCGACCTGTTGCTGTTTCTGACGATGTTCTGTTACGTGTGGTTGAAGCGGAGATACGGACCTGCAAAGCGAAGAACGTGGTCACCGACCTGTTGCTGTTTCTGACGATGTTCTGTTACGTGTGGTTGAAGCGGAGATACGGACCTGCAAAGCGAAGAACGTGGTCACCGACCTGTTGCTGTTTCTGACGATGTTCTGTTACGTGTGGTTGAAGCGGAGATACGGACCTGCAAAGCGAAGAACGTGGTCACCGACCTGTTGCTGTTTCTGACGATGTTCTGTTACGTGTGGTTGAAGCGGAGATACGGACCTGCAAAGCGAAGAACGTGGTCACCGACCTGTTGCTGTTTCTGACGATGTTCTGTTACGTGTGGTTGAAGCGGAGATACGGACCTGCAAAGCGAAGCACGTGGTCACCGACCTGTTGCTGTTTCTGACGATGTTCTGTTACGTGTGGTTGAAGCGGAGATACGGACCTGCAAAACGAAGAACGTGGTCACCGACCTGTTGCTGTTTCTGACGATGTTCTGTTACGTGTGGTTGAAGCGGAGATACGGACCTGCAAAGCGAAGAACGTGGTCACCGACCTGTTGCTGTTAATGACGATGTTCTGTTACGTGTGGTTGAAGCGGAGATACGGACCTGCAAAGCGAAGAACGTGGTCACCGACCTGTTGCTGTTTCTGACGATGTTCTGTTACGTGTGGTTGAAGCGGAGATACGGACCTGCAAAGCGAAGAACGTGGTCACCGACCTGTTGCTGTTTCTGACGATGTTCTGTTACGTGTGGTTGAAGCGGAGATACGGACCTGCAAAGCGAAGAACGTGGTCACCGACCTGTTGCTGTTTCTGACGATGTTCTGTTACGTGTGGTTGAAGCGGAGATACGGACCTGCAAAGCGAAGAACGTGGTCACCGACCTGTTGCTGTTTCTGACGATGTTCTGTTACGTGTGGTTGAAGCGGAGATACGGACCTGCAAAGCGAAGAACGTGGTCACCGACCTGTTGCTGTTTCTGACGATGTTCTGTTACGTGTGGTTGAAGCGGAGATACGGACCTGCAAAGCGAAGAACGTGGTCACCGACCTGTTGCTGTTTCTGACGATGTTCTGTTACGTGTGGTTGAAGCGGAGATACGGACCTGCAAAGCGAAGAACGTGGTCACCGACCTGTTGCTGTTTCTGACGATGTTCTGTTACGTGTGGTTGAAGCGGAGATACGGACCTGCAAAGCGAAGAACGTGGTCACCGACCTGTTGCTGTTTCTGACGATGTTCTGTTACGTGTGGTTGAAGCGGAGATACGGACCTGCAAAGCGAAGAACGTGGTCACCGACCTGTTGCTGTTTCTGACGATGTTCTGTTACGTGTGGTTGAAGCGGAGATACGGACCTGCAAAGCGAAGAACGTGGTCACCGACCTGTTGCTGTTTCTGACGATGTTCTGTTACGTGTGGTTGAAGCGGAGATACGGACCTGCAAAGCGAAGAACGTGGTCACCGACCTGTTGCTGTTTCTGACGATGTTCTGTTACGTGTGGTTGAAGCGGAGATACGGACCTGCAAAGCGAAGAACGTGGTCACCGACCTGTTGCTGTTTCTGACGATGTTCTGTTACGTGTGGTTGAAGCGGAGATACGGACCTGCAAAGCGAAGAACGTGGTCACCGACCTGTTGCTGTTTCTGACGATGTTCTGTTACGTGTGGTTGAAGCGGAGATACGGACCTGCAAAGCGAAGAACGTGGTCACCGACCTGTTGCTGTTTCTGACGATGTTCTGTTACGTGTGGTTGAAGCGGAGATACGGACCTGCAAAACGAAGAACGTGGTCACCGACCTGTTGCTGTTTCTGACGATGTTCTGTTACGTGTGGTTGAAGCGGAGATACGGACCTGCAAAACGAAGAACGTGGTCACCGACCTGTTGCTGTTAATGACGATGTTCTGTTACGTGTGGTTGAAGCGGAGATACGGACCTGCAAAGCGAAGAACGTGGTCACCGACCTGTTGCTGTTTCTGACGATGTTCTGTTACGTGTGGTTGAAGCGGAGATACGGACCTGCAAAGCGAAGAACGTGGTCACCGACCTGTTGCTGTTTCTGACGATGTTCTGTTACGTGTGGTTGAAGCGGAGATACGGACCTGCAAAGCGAAGAACGTGGTCACCGACCTGTTGCTGTTTCTGACGATGTTCTGTTACGTGTGGTTGAAGCGGAGATACGGACCTGCAAAGCGAAGAACGTGGTCACCGACCTGTTGCTGTTTCTGACGATGTTCTGTTACGTGTGGTTGAAGCGGAGATACGGACCTGCAAAGCGAAGAACGTGGTCACCGACCTGTTGCTGTTTCTGACGATGTTCTGTTACGTGTGGTTGAAGCGGAGATACGGACCTGCAAAGCGAAGAACGTGGTCACCGACCTGTTGCTGTTTCTGACGATGTTCTGTTACGTGTGGTTGAAGCGGAGATACGGACCTGCAAAGCGAAGAACGTGGTCACCGACCTGTTGCTGTTTCTGACGATGTTCTGTTACGTGTGGTTGAAGCGGAGATACGGACCTGCAAAGCGAAGAACGTGGTCACCGACCTGTTGCTGTTTCTGACGATGTTCTGTTACGTGTGGTTGAAGCGGAGATACGGACCTGCAAAGCGAAGCACGTGGTCACCGACCTGTTGCTGTTTCTGACGATGTTCTGTTACGTGTGGTTGAAGCGGAGATACGGACCTGCAAAGCGAAGAACGTGGTCACCGACCTGTTGCTGTTTCTGACGATGTTCTGTTACGTGTGGTTGAAGCGGAGATACGGACCTGCAAAGCGAAGAACGTGGTCACCGACCTGTTGCTGTTTCTGACGATGTTCTGTTACGTGTGGTTGAAGCGGAGATACGGACCTGCAAAGCGAAGCACGTGGTCACCGACCTGTTGCTGTTTCTGACGATGTTCTGTTACGTGTGGTTGAAGCGGAGATACGGACCTGCAAAGCGAAGCACGTGGTCACCGACCTGTTGCTGTTTCTGACGATGTTCTGTTACGTGTGGTTGAAGCGGAGATACGGACCTGCAAAACGAAGCACGTGGTCACCGACCTGTTGCTGTTTCTGACGATGTTCTGTTACGTGTGGTTGAAGCGGAGATACGGACCTGCAAAACGAAGAACGTGGTCACCGACCTGTTGCTGTTTCTGACGATGTTCTGTTACGTGTGGTTGAAGCGGAGATACGGACCTGCAAAGCGAAGAACGTGGTCACCGACCTGTTGCTGTTTCTGACGATGTTCTGTTACGTGTGGTTGAAGCGGAGATACGGACCTGCAAAGCGAAGAACGTGGTCACCGACCTGTTGCTGTTTCTGACGATGTTCTGTTACGTGTGGTTGAAGCGGAGATACGGACCTGCAAAGCGAAGAACGTGGTCACCGACCTGTTGCTGTTTCTGACGATGTTCTGTTACGTGTGGTTGAAGCGGAGATACGGACCTGCAAAGCGAAGAACGTGGTCACCGACCTGTTGCTGTTTCTGACGATGTTCTGTTACGTGTGGTTGAAGCGGAGATACGGACCTGCAAAGCGAAGAACGTGGTCACCGACCTGTTGCTGTTTCTGACGATGTTCTGTTACGTGTGGTTGAAGCGGAGATACGGACCTGCAAAGCGAAGAACGTGGTCACCGACCTGTTGCTGTTTCTGACGATGTTCTGTTACGTGTGGTTGAAGCGGAGATACGGACCTGCAAAGCGAAGAACGTGGTCACCGACCTGTTGCTGTTTCTGACGATGTTCTGTTACGTGTGGTTGAAGCGGAGATACGGACCTGCAAAGCGAAGAACGTGGTCACCGACCTGTTGCTGTTTCTGACGATGTTCTGTTACGTGTGGTTGAAGCGGAGATACGGACCTGCAAAGCGAAGAACGTGGTCACCGACCTGTTGCTGTTTCTGACGATGTTCTGTTACGTGTGGTTGAAGCGGAGATACGGACCTGCAAAGCGAAGAACGTGGTCACCGACCTGTTGCTGTTTCTGACGATGTTCTGTTACGTGTGGTTGAAGCGGAGATACGGACCTGCAAAGCGAAGAACGTGGTCACCGACCTGTTGCTGTTTCTGACGATGTTCTGTTACGTGTGGTTGAAGCGGAGATACGGACCTGCAAAGCGAAGAACGTGGTCACCGACCTGTTGCTGTTTCTGACGATGTTCTGTTACGTGTGGTTGAAGCGGAGATACGGACCTGCAAAGCGAAGAACGTGGTCACCGACCTGTTGCTGTTTCTGACGATGTTCTGTTACGTGTGGTTGAAGCGGAGATACGGACCTGCAAAGCGAAGAACGTGGTCACCGACCTGTTGCTGTTTCTGACGATGTTCTGTTACGTGTGGTTGAAGCGGAGATACGGACCTGCAAAGCGAAGAACGTGGTCACCGACCTGTTGCTGTTTCTGACGATGTTCTGTTACGTGTGGTTGAAGCGGAGATACGGGACCTGCAAAGCGAAGCAACGTGGTCACCGACCTGTTGCTGTTTCTGACGATGTTCTGTTACGTGTGGTTGAAGCGGAGATACGGACCTGCAAAGCGAAGAACGTGGTCACCGACCTGTTGCTGTTTCTGACGATGTTCTGTTACGTGTGGTTGAAGCGGAGATACGGACCTGCAAAGCGAAGAACGTGGTCACCGACCTGTTGCTGTTTCTGACGATGTTCTGTTACGTGTGGTTGAAGCGGAGATACGGACCTGCAAAGCGAAGAACGTGGTCACCGACCTGTTGCTGTTTCTGACGATGTTCTGTTACGTGTGGTTGAAGCGGAGATACGGACCTGCAAAGCGAAGAACGTGGTCACCGACCTGTTGCTGTTTCTGACGATGTTCTGTTACGTGTGGTTGAAGCGGAGATACGGACCTGCAAAGCGAAGAACGTGGTCACCGACCTGTTGCTGTTTCTGACGATGTTCTGTTACGTGTGGTTGAAGCGGAGATACGGACCTGCAAAGCGAAGAACGTGGTCACCGACCTGTTGCTGTTTCTGACGATGTTCTGTTACGTGTGGTTGAAGCGGAGATACGGACCTGCAAAGCGAAGAACGTGGTCACCGACCTGTTGCTGTTTCTGACGATGTTCTGTTACGTGTGGTTGAAGCGGAGATACGGACCTGCAAAACGAAGCACGTGGTCACCGACCTGTTGCTGTTTCTGACGATGTTCTGTTACGTGTGGTTGAAGCGGAGATACGGACCTGCAAAACGAAGAACGTGGTCACCGACCTGTTGCTGTTTCTGACGATGTTCTGTTACGTGTGGTTGAAGCGGAGATACGGACCTGCAAAACGAAGAACGTGGTCACCGACCTGTTGCTGTTAATGACGATGTTCTGTTACGTGTGGTTGAAGCGGAGATACGGACCTGCAAAGCGAAGAACGTGGTCACCGACCTGTTGCTGTTAATGACGATGTTCTGTTACGTGTGGTTGAAGCGGAGATACGGACCTGCAAAACGAAGAACGTGGTCACCGACCTGTTGCTGTTTCTGACGATGTTCTGTTACGTGTGGTTGAAGCGGAGATACGGACCTGCAAAGCGAAGAACGTGGTCACCGACCTGTTGCTGTTTCTGACGATGTTCTGTTACGTGTGGTTGAAGCGGAGATACGGACCTGCAAAGCGAAGAACGTGGTCACCGACCTGTTGCTGTTTCTGACGATGTTCTGTTACGTGTGGTTGAAGCGGAGATACGGACCTGCAAAGCGAAGAACGTGGTCACCGACCTGTTGCTGTTTCTGACGATGTTCTGTTACGTGTGGTTGAAGCGGAGATACGGACCTGCAAAGCGAAGAACGTGGTCACCGACCTGTTGCTGTTTCTGACGATGTTCTGTTACGTGTGGTTGAAGCGGAGATACGGACCTGCAAAGCGAAGAACGTGGTCACCGACCTGTTGCTGTTTCTGACGATGTTCTGTTACGTGTGGTTGAAGCGGAGATACGGACCTGCAAAGCGAAGAACGTGGTCACCGACCTGTTGCTGTTTCTGACGATGTTCTGTTACGTGTGGTTGAAGCGGAGATACGGACCTGCAAAGCGAAGAACGTGGTCACCGACCTGTTGCTGTTTCTGACGATGTTCTGTTACGTGTGGTTGAAGCGGAGATACGGACCTGCAAAGCGAAGAACGTGGTCACCGACCTGTTGCTGTTTCTGACGATGTTCTGTTACGTGTGGTTGAAGCGGAGATACGGACCTGCAAAGCGAAGAACGTGGTCACCGACCTGTTGCTGTTTCTGACGATGTTCTGTTACGTGTGGTTGAAGCGGAGATACGGACCTGCAAAGCGAAGAACGTGGTCACCGACCTGTTGCTGTTTCTGACGATGTTCTGTTACGTGTGGTTGAAGCGGAGATACGGACCTGCAAAGCGAAGAACGTGGTCACCGACCTGTTGCTGTTTCTGACGATGTTCTGTTACGTGTGGTTGAAGCGGAGATACGGACCTGCAAAACGAAGAACGTGGTCACCGACCTGTTGCTGTTTCTGACGATGTTCTGTTACGTGTGGTTGAAGCGGAGATACGGACCTGCAAAGCGAAGAACGTGGTCACCGACCTGTTGCTGTTTCTGACGATGTTCTGTTACGTGTGGTTGAAGCGGAGATACGGACCTGCAAAGCGAAGAACGTGGTCACCGACCTGTTGCTGTTTCTGACGATGTTCTGTTACGTGTGGTTGAAGCGGAGATACGGACCTGCAAAGCGAAGAACGTGGTCACCGACCTGTTGCTGTTTCTGACGATGTTCTGTTACGTGTGGTTGAAGCGGAGATACGGACCTGCAAAGCGAAGAACGTGGTCACCGACCTGTTGCTGTTTCTGACGATGTTCTGTTACGTGTGGTTGAAGCGGAGATACGGACCTGCAAAGCGAAGAACGTGGTCACCGACCTGTTGCTGTTTCTGACGATGTTCTGTTACGTGTGGTTGAAGCGGAGATACGGACCTGCAAAGCGAAGAACGTGGTCACCGACCTGTTGCTGTTTCTGACGATGTTCTGTTACGTGTGGTTGAAGCGGAGATACGGACCTGCAAAGCGAAGAACGTGGTCACCGACCTGTTGCTGTTTCTGACGATGTTCTGTTACGTGTGGTTGAAGCGGAGATACGGACCTGCAAAGCGAAGAACGTGGTCACCGACCTGTTGCTGTTTCTGACGATGTTCTGTTACGTGTGGTTGAAGCGGAGATACGGACCTGCAAAGCGAAGAACGTGGTCACCGACCTGTTGCTGTTTCTGACGATGTTCTGTTACGTGTGGTTGAAGCGGAGATACGGACCTGCAAAGCGAAGAACGTGGTCACCGACCTGTTGCTGTTTCTGACGATGTTCTGTTACGTGTGGTTGAAGCGGAGATACGGACCTGCAAAGCGAAGAACGTGGTCACCGACCTGTTGCTGTTTCTGACGATGTTCTGTTACGTGTGGTTGAAGCGGAGATACGGACCTGCAAAGCGAAGAACGTGGTCACCGACCTGTTGCTGTTTCTGACGATGTTCTGTTACGTGTGGTTGAAGCGGAGATACGGACCTGCAAAGCGAAGAACGTGGTCACCGACCTGTTGCTGTTTCTGACGATGTTCTGTTACGTGTGGTTGAAGCGGAGATACGGACCTGCAAAGCGAAGAACGTGGTCACCGACCTGTTGCTGTTTCTGACGATGTTCTGTTACGTGTGGTTGAAGCGGAGATACGGACCTGCAAAGCGAAGAACGTGGTCACCGACCTGTTGCTGTTTCTGACGATGTTCTGTTACGTGTGGTTGAAGCGGAGATACGGACCTGCAAAACGAAGAACGTGGTCACCGACCTGTTGCTGTTTCTGACGATGTTCTGTTACGTGTGGTTGAAGCGGAGATACGGACCTGCAAAACGAAGAACGTGGTCACCGACCTGTTGCTGTTTCTGACGATGTTCTGTTACGTGTGGTTGAAGCGGAGATACGGACCTGCAAAGCGAAGAACGTGGTCACCGACCTGTTGCTGTTTCTGACGATGTTCTGTTACGTGTGGTTGAAGCGGAGATACGGACCTGCAAAGCGAAGAACGTGGTCACCGACCTGTTGCTGTTTCTGACGATGTTCTGTTACGTGTGGTTGAAGCGGAGATACGGACCTGCAAAGCGAAGAACGTGGTCACCGACCTGTTGCTGTTTCTGACGATGTTCTGTTACGTGTGGTTGAAGCGGAGATACGGACCTGCAAAGCGAAGAACGTGGTCACCGACCTGTTGCTGTTTCTGACGATGTTCTGTTACGTGTGGTTGAAGCGGAGATACGGACCTGCAAAGCGAAGAACGTGGTCACCGACCTGTTGCTGTTTCTGACGATGTTCTGTTACGTGTGGTTGAAGCGGAGATACGGACCTGCAAAGCGAAGAACGTGGTCACCGACCTGTTGCTGTTTCTGACGATGTTCTGTTACGTGTGGTTGAAGCGGAGATACGGACCTGCAAAACGAAGAACGTGGTCACCGACCTGTTGCTGTTTCTGACGATGTTCTGTTACGTGTGGTTGAAGCGGAGATACGGACCTGCAAAACGAAGAACGTGGTCACCGACCTGTTGCTGTTTCTGACGATGTTCTGTTACGTGTGGTTGAAGCGGAGATACGGACCTGCAAAGCGAAGCACGTGGTCACCGACCTGTTGCTGTTTCTGACGATGTTCTGTTACGTGTGGTTGAAGCGGAGATACGGACCTGCAAAGCGAAGCACGTGGTCACCGACCTGTTGCTGTTTCTGACGATGTTCTGTTACGTGTGGTTGAAGCGGAGATACGGACCTGCAAAGCGAAGCACGTGGTCACCGACCTGTTGCTGTTTCTGACGATGTTCTGTTACGTGTGGTTGAAGCGGAGATTCGGACCTGCAAAACGAAGAACGTGGTCACCGACCTGTTGCTGTTTCTGACGATGTTCTGTTACGTGTGAAGCGGAGATACGGACCTGCAAAGCGAAGCACGTGGTTATCGACCTGTTACTGTTTCTGACGATGTTCTGTTACGTGTGGTTGAAGCGGAGATACGGACCTGCAAAACGAAGCACGTGGTTATCGACCTGTTACTGTTTCTGACGATGTTCTGTTACGTGTGGTTGAAGCGGAGATACGGACCTGCAAAGCGAAGCACGTGGTCACCGACCTGTTGCTGTTTCTGACGATGTTCTGTTACGTGTGGTTGAAGCGGAGATACGGACCTGCAAAGCGAAGAACGTGGTCACCGACCTGTTGCTGTTTCTGACGATGTTCTGTTACGTGTGGTTGAAGCGGAGATACGGACCTGCAAAGCGAAGAACGTGGTCACCGACCTGTTGCTGTTTCTGACGATGTTCTGTTACGTGTGGTTGAAGCGGAGATACGGACCTGCAAAGCGAAGAACGTGGTCACCGACCTGTTGCTGTTTCTGACGATGTTCTGTTACGTGTGGTTGAAGCGGAGATACGGACCTGCAAAGCGAAGAACGTGGTCACCGACCTGTTGCTGTTTCTGACGATGTTCTGTTACGTGTGGTTGAAGCGGAGATACGGACCTGCAAAGCGAAGAACGTGGTCACCGACCTGTTGCTGTTTCTGACGATGTTCTGTTACGTGTGGTTGAAGCGGAGATACGGACCTGCAAAGCGAAGAACGTGGTCACCGACCTGTTGCTGTTTCTGACGATGTTCTGTTACGTGTGGTTGAAGCGGAGATACGGACCTGCAAAGCGAAGAACGTGGTCACCGACCTGTTGCTGTTTCTGACGATGTTCACCTGCTGTTTCTGACGATGTTCTGTTACGTGTGGTTGAAGCGGAGATACGGACCTGCAAAGCGAAGAACGTGGTCACCGACCTGTTGCTGTTTCTGACGATGTTCTGTTACGTGTGGTTGAAGCGGAGATACGGACCTGCAAAGCGAAGAACGTGGTTATCGACCTGTTACTGTTTCTGACGATGTTCTGTTACGTGTGGTTGAAGCGGAGATACGGACCTGCAAAACGAAGCACGTGGTTATCGACCTGTTACTGTTTCTGACGATGTTCTGTTACGTGTGGTTGAAGCGGAGATACGGACCTGCAAAGCGAAGCACGTGGTCACCGACCTGTTACTGTTTCTGACGATGTTCTGTTACGTGTGGTTGAAGCGGAGATACGGACCTGCAAAGCGAAGAACGTGGTCACCGACCTGTTGCTGTTTCTGACGATGTTCTGTTACGTGTGGTTGAAGCGGAGATACGGACCTGCAAAGCGAAGAACGTGGTCACCGACCTGTTGCTGTTTCTGACGATGTTCTGTTACGTGTGGTTGAAGCGGAGATACGGACCTGCAAAGCGAAGAACGTGGTCACCGACCTGTTGCTGTTTCTGACGATGTTCTGTTACGTGTGGTTGAAGCGGAGATACGGACCTGCAAAGCGAAGAACGTGGTCACCGACCTGTTGCTGTTTCTGACGATGTTCTGTTACGTGTGGTTGAAGCGGAGATACGGACCTGCAAAGCGAAGAACGTGGTCACCGACCTGTTGCTGTTTCTGACGATGTTCTGTTACGTGTGGTTGAAGCGGAGATACGGACCTGCAAAGCGAAGAACGTGGTCACCGACCTGTTGCTGTTTCTGACGATGTTCTGTTACGTGTGGTTGAAGCGGAGATACGGACCTGCAAAGCGAAGAACGTGGTCACCGACCTGTTGCTGTTTCTGACGATGTTCTGTTACGTGTGGTTGAAGCGGAGATACGGACCTGCAAAGCGTAGAACGTGGTCACCGACCTGTTGCTGTTTATGACGATGTTCTGTTACGTGTGGTTGAAGCGGAGATACGGACCTGCAAAGCGTAGAACGTGGTCACCGACCTGTTGCTGTTTCTGACGATGTTCTGTTACGTGTGGTTGAAGCGGAGATACGGACCTGCAAAGCGTAGAACGTGGTCACCGACCTGTTGCTGTTTCTGACGATGTTCTGTTACGTGTGGTTGAAGCGGAGATACGGACCTGCAAAGCGAAGAACGTGGTCACTGACCTGTTGCTGTTTCTGACGATGTTCTCTTACGTGTGGTTGAAGCGGAGATACGGACCTGCAAAGCGAAGAACGTGGTCACCGACCTGTTGCTGTTTCTGACGATGTTCTGTTACGTGTGGTTGAAGCGGAGATACGGACCTGCAAAGCGAAGAACGTGGTCACCGACCTGTTGCTGTTTCTGACGATGTTCTGTTACGTGTGGTTGAAGCGGAGATACGGACCTGCAAAACGAAGCACGTGGTCACCGACCTGTTGCTGTTTCTGACGATGTTCCGTTACGTGTGGTTGAAGCGGAGATACGGACCTGCAAAACGAAGCACGTGGTCACCGACCTGTTGCTGTTTCTGACGATGTTCCGTTACGTGTGGTTGAAGCGGAGATACGGACCTGCAAAGCGAAGCACGTGGTCACCGACCTGTTGCTGTTTCTGACGATGTTCTGTTACGTGTGGTTGAAGCGGAGATACGGACCTGCAAAGCGAAGAACGTGGTCACCGACCTGTTGCTGTTTCTGACGATGTTCTGTTACGTGTGGTTGAAGCGGAGATACGGACCTGCAAAACGAAGAACGTGGTCACCGACCTGTTGCTGTTTCTGACGATGTTCTGTTTCGTGTGGTTGAAGCGGAGATACGGACCTGCAAAGCGATGAACGTGGTCACCGACCTATTGCTGTTTCTGACGATGTTCTGTTACGTGTGGTTGAAGCGGAGATACGGACCTGCAAAGCGAAGAACGTGGTCACCGACCTGTTGCTGTTTCTGACGATGTTCTGTTACGTGTGGTTGAAGCGGAGATACGGACCTGCAAAGCGAAGAACGTGGTCACCGACCTGTTGCTGTTTCTGACGATGTTCTGTTACGTGTGGTTGAAGCGGAGATACGGTCCTGCAAAGCGAAGAACGTGGTCACCGACCTGTTGCTGTTTCTGACGATGTTCTGTTACGTGTGGTTGAAGCGGAGATACGGACCTGCAAAGCGAAGAACGTGGTCACCGACCTGTTGCTGTTTCTGACGATGTTCTGTTACGTGTGGTTGAAGCGGAGATACGGACCTGCAAAGCGAAGAACGTGGTCACCGACCTGTTGCTGTTTCTGACGATGTTCTGTTACGTGTGGTTGAAGCGGAGATACGGACCTGCAAAGCGAAGAACGTGGTCACCGACCTGTTGCTGTTTCTGACGATGTTCTGGTACGTGTGGTTGAAGCGGAGATACGGACCTGCAAAGCGAAGCACGTGGTCACCGACCTGTTGCTGTTTCTGACGATGTTCTGTTACGTGTGGTTGAAGCGGAGATACGGACCTGCAAAACGAAGAACGTGGTCACCGACCTGTTGCTGTTTCTGACGATGTTCTGTTACGTGTGGTTGAAGCGGAGATACGGACCTGCAAAGCGAAGAACGTGGTCGCCGACCTGTTGCTGTTTCTGACGATGTTCTGTTACGTGTGGTTGAAGCGGAGATACGGACCTGCAAAGCGAAGAACGTGGTCACCGACCTGTTGCTGTTTCTGACGATGTTCTGTTACGTGTGGTTGAAGCGGAGATACGGACCCACAAAACGAAGCACGTGGTCACCGACCTGTTGCTGTTTCTGACGATGTTCTGTTACGTGTGGTTGAAGCGGAGATACGGACCTGCAAAGCGAAGCACGTGGTCACCGACCTGTTGCTGTTTCTGACGATGTTCTGTTACGTGTGGTTGAAGCGGAGATACGGACCTGCAAAGCGAAGAACGTGGTCGCCGACCTGTTGCTGTTTCTGACGATGTTCTGTTACGTGTGGTTGAAGCGGAGATACGGACCTGCAAAGCGAAGAACGTGGTCACCGACCTGTTGCTGTTTCTGACGATGTTCTGTTACGTGTGGTTGAAGCGGAGATACGGACCCACAAAACGAAGCACGTGGTCACCGACCTGTTGCTGTTTCTGACGATGTTCTGTTACGTGTGGTTGAAGCGGAGATACGGACCTGCAAAGCGAAGAACGTGGTCACCGACCTGTTGCTGTTTCTGACGATGTTCTGTTACGTGTGGTTGAAGCGGAGATACGGACCTGCAAAGCGAAGAACGTGGTCACCGACCTGTTGCTGTTTCTGACGATGTTCTGTTACGTGTGGTTGAAGCGGAGATACGGACCTGCAAAGCGAAGCACGTGGTCACCGACCTGTTGCTGTTTCTGACGATGTTCTGTTACGTGTGGTTGAAGCGGAGATACGGACCTGCAAAGCGAAGAACGTGGTCACCGACCTGTTGCTGTTTCTGACGATGTTCTGTTACGTGTGGTTGAAGCGGAGATACGGACCTGCAAAGCGAAGAACGTGGTCACCGACCTGTTGCTGTTTCTGACGATGTTCTGTTACGTGTGGTTGAAGCGGAGATACGGACCCACAAAACAAAGCACGTGGTCACCGACCTGTTGCTGTTTCTGACGATGTTCTGTTACGTGTGGTTGAAGCGGAGATACGGACCTGCAAAGCGAAGCACGTGGTCACCGACCTGTTGCTGTTTCTGACGATGTTCTGTTACGTGTGGTTGAAGCGGAACCCCAACAAACATGTCGTGAGATAGCGGCAGAGCTAGGTGTCCACCACCTACATCTGCCGCTATCTCACGACACGTTTAGGCTGTGGCTGCCGACTAATGAGTTGACAACTGCCAACAAGACCAGGCGTTTGGAAGTCTGCACGTCGCTGCTGGCCAGGAATAAACAGGCACCTCTACTGCATCGAATCGTCACCTGCGACGAAAAGTGGGTCCTTTATGATAATCGTAAACTATCTGCACAATGGTTAAGCAAGGCACAGCCTTCTGGACGGCATCCTAAGCCACCCCTATACACCAAGAAGGTGAAGCTCCTTGTCTGGTGGTTCACAGCCGGGATAATTCACCGAGGTTTCTTGGCAAGATGCCAAACATCACTGCGGAACGTTATTGTACTGAATTACACCATATGCAACGAAAATTGCTGCAGAAACAACCGGCTTTCAATTCAGTTCAATTCATTTTATTTTGCTGAGCGAAAAACAAAAGAACAGTACTAGAGATAAAGCAGTTGAAACGATGCCCAGCCAGGAAGCAGGAGAAAAAGCCAGCCAGGCCTGACAAGGTCCCATGCTCCCTAGATCAGTTTTACAGTGAGGGCCGTAGTTTTAAACTACAAACAATAAAGGTATCCATTAGGAGAATCAAGCAACCAAAAAATCAAACAACAACAAAAAAAAGTTAGATCATATCTCGATACAAAAGTCATCATATGAAACATTGTTCCCATCCACTGTGATCACCAAGTGGAAGTGCCTCAATTCATTATAAAGTTTAACGTTTTTTAAAAGGTTAAAGTTATTTAAGGAAGTTAGCTCCATGGGTAATGATTTCCAATAATGTGGGCCAATGTAGTTTAAACTTTGCTTCATGGCTTCCGTTTTCGGAAGAATAGGCTTAATATGTGATTTAGTGCGTGTATGTGTGTGCATCTGGGGTGTAATATGTATAATATCGGAATGTAAATTAATGTTAATGCGCTTGTACATAATTTTCCCAATACTGTAGTAATATAATTGGTTAATCGTTAGAATATTATATTTATTTGGGAAAACTCTTGTAGTATTATAGTGTTAGTTGGGAATTTCTATCAAATTTTAAGTCAATTATTCTTATATATTTGTTTTGAAGAATTTTAAGTTTTTTGAAATTATATTTAGTTGTCTGTCCCCATGATAAAATAGCATTATTAATATGAGTCTGGAACATGGTATAATACAAATGAATTAGTGTTTTGTAGGTTAGGTTTGTAAATATCAGGCTAATAACTCCAATATTTTTTGACAGTTTGAGAAGAAGAGAGTCAATATGTTGGTTCCATTTAAGGTCTCTATGTAAGGTAATCCCAAATTAAGTAAGGAGTTAACCACTTCAATATTGGTACCATTAATAGATAATGTGATAGAAGTAGGTAGTGAGATATTTCGTTTTGAGAAAATTAAAGATTTTGTTTTGGTAGTATTTATTAGTAATTCATTGGAGTTTAGCCAATCTGAGATGTTATTAAGTTGAGTACTAATATTCATAGTAGTATCTGTCATTGAATTGAATGAGGTAAAAATGGTTATATCATCTGCATAGAGGAGTAGGTCCAAGTCACTTATTGAAACAAAGATATCGTTAATATATATAGTAAAAAGCTACGGTCCTAAGATTGAACCCTGTGGGACACCAGTTGGTGTAAGTTGAAGCATGGATTGATGTTGGTTAATTTGTGTGTATTGTTGTCTATATGATAAATAATTTTTAAAAAGAGAATGTTCAATGTTCCTAATTCCTATCGTGTGTAACTTATGAAGTACAATATTATGATTTATGGTATCAAAAGCTTTGGATAGGTCTAAGAATAATGCAATGGTATGTAAGTTGTGTTCAAAATTATGTTGGATAGTTTGTTGTAGGTAAGTCTGATTCTGTTGATTTTCCAGATTGGAAACCATGTTGATTTGGATGGATGATTTTTAGTTTATGAATGTACGAGATTAATCTATTGTAAATTAATCTCTCCAAAATTTTAGCAAAAATAGATAAATTGGCTATAGGGCGGTAGTTATTTGCATCATTTATCGATCCGGATTTGTATTTTGGAATAATTTTTGAAATTTTAAGTAGGTCTGGAAATTCACCAGTTTGGAACATGTTATTAAAAGTAAGCAATAGATGATTCAGAATAAGATTAGCATAATTTTTAATGATGAATGGCTGAAGATCATCAGCCGCCCCGGTGGCGCAGTGGTCTAAGCGATGGCCTCTGATCATTCGTCCGAACGGGGTCCGGGTTCGAAACTCGGTGAGGCATGGATGTTGTGTTTGCCTTATGGCACTGGTTCTCTCCCTTCCCTGGAACCAGCGACCCTAAATTAGGGACGGGCGACTGCTTATAGCCCATTGAGTTGCTCACGGTGGTCGTTAAACCTCCAATAAAAAAAAAAAAGATCACATCCAGAGCCTGACTTGGAATTTATATTGTTGAATTCTTCCCATAATTCTGTTTCGGTAATATTGGTTAGATGAAAATTATTAGCTCTGTGTGCACTTCCTAGGTAATCAATGAATGGAATTTTTGGGGTAGTTAGACTATTTTTCAATGTTTGTGGAAATAGAGTAAAATATTCATTTTACGCGTTTGTAATATCTTGTATGTTTGTAAGCTCAAAGTTATTGCGATCTGTTAAGTATTGAGGAGCCGTTGGATTTGATTTTTCACCCATTAGTAATTTAAATGTTTCTATGTTAGTTTTGAAGAGTTGTGTGAAAAAATGCTGAGATAGTAATTACACTTAGTATGTCTGATATCGCTATTCAGTTTATTACGAAAATTCTTAAAATTCCGAAAGTCCTGGGGTAGTTTGCTTTTGATAAATTTCGCGAAGAGGTTATTTTTTTTATTTATTCTTTTTAATAAAGCATTAGGTGATCCAAGGCTTACAATATTTTGTTTTTAGTTTATTTTGTTTTATAGTTTTGGGAAAGGATTTATTGTAGAGTTGTGTAATAATTGTGATGAACGACTCATAATTTTTGTTAGCAGAACCATGAATCAAGATGCTACTGCAGTTAATATTTTCTAAATGAATTCGAAAACTTTCCATATTTCTAGTATTAATTTGCCTGGAGGTGTGGCCGTCTACAGGTGTAGTAGTTAGTTGTTTGAGAGGGTAAACTGTAAATATAGGAAGGTGATCACTGATATACTGTAAGGCCCCCGAAATGATAGTGTCAGATAATACATTTGTGATGGAGAGGTCAATCAATGTCTGTGAGGTAGGAGTTATACGAGTTGGGACTGAAATAATGTTTTTGTGTCCAGAAGCATTAAGTGATTGTAGAAGCTGAAAATAATTATTGGTGTTTTGTAGTAAGTCAACATTCATATCTCCCATAAGAAATGTTATTTTTTTTATAGGTTAGAGTAGTTAAATAATTCCGTAAGTAATGATAGGAAAGCTGCAAGATCTGAGTTTGGTGGCCTATAGCAGACAATAATTTTATAAAATTGGTTATGGATAGTTAGAATTTATGCATTTTGATTCGAGATTGTGAAATGTGGAATAATTGAAAAATCATTATAAATATCTTTTGGAATAATTGCAACCCCTCCACAAGTTGAGTAAGTTCTGTTCAAAAAGTTCTGTTTAAATTTGTTAGTTGACTAGTGATTCCAATAAGGTAATTTTGTTACTGAGTGATCTAGCATTAATATGTATTAATTTTAGGCTATTAGGTGAATAATTCGCTAATAGGTGATTGAAATTTTGTAGTGAGTAATAACCACACTGCATTCAGTTATTAACAAGAAAAAGCGGGAAAAAAAGTAAATAAATACGAAGAATTAGTAGAAATCACTAGTCGATATGAACATCGGGGAAAGCACATCAAAAAAAATAATTTTTGAGATGAACTGGGTCAATCATGGAATAGTTAGCATTCAAATGCACAAGCAGTAGTATAGAAACAAGAAATCTTTACAAATATGTAATATCAGTTAGATTCATGTAATTTCGCAGTATTAACGAAAGTTTCAAAATTAATAGCCTATCATTCACGAATAACAGGCATCAATTCAGCAAGTGACCAATAAAACCAAAGCAAAGCAGAAATCAGCACCGACGGGACCCAGACAATGACACCGCTCATGTCGAGAATGACGTTATCAATTAACTAGATGTAGAAGTAGGTGGATGAGAGACACGACATACCACAATAAGCCCTAGAAGCATAGCAGTTATGAACACATCAACCCCTACATTTGAAACACACGAAACCCTGTCCCAATAATTCATGAAACAAATTCAGTAAGTCAAAATTTGTGCAATGAGGAGGCAATGCAGAGATGAGTTGAAATACATTTACAAAGCACCAGTGTAATGTAGCATCGGAAGAAATCCAAAAGAATTAGAAGAAAAACCAGATTGCCTGCAACTGACCAGCACACATAAGCAGAATAATATAGGAGATTTGCCATAGAGACAGAAACAAACAATATTATAGTAGATTGACTATTTTTCCCCATTCAATACCTTTAGAAGCGAATACCCAAATATACGTCTAGGTCAAGGAGATCCCAGTATGGACAATACTTTCATTAAAAGGCTCCCCAGGCAATCAGTGCAATAACGGAATTTACCAACAAAAAGTTTGTTGTACAGGAACCCAGTGGCCAGTACAACAGCTGATAACAGCAATCCTAGATCCATTTGAGTGGACAACCACATCTTGAATAATAAACACTTCCAAAAAAAAAAAAAAAAACCGGCGGAGTCGTGCATAAATTGGTCCCGAACCAGAGTTAATCCGACTACCTAAGTGATGAGAAGCGGCAGTGCCCAATAGATGCAAAATAACTGCATGAATCAAATCAACTTAGCCCAAAGTTGTTAGGCCTGTAATGAAATGAAACAAATAATCCCCCCCGGTTTCGCATAGAGAGCGCAGTGGCCAGCAACTGCAATGATCAGCAATTGTGTCCCAAACGTGTATCATGACAAAGTATAATCATATGAGGTACTCATGGCCGAGACACAAACATGCTGATATATATCAATCAAAAGACAGTACCAGGCTATATTTCAAAGAGAATAACGCAAGAGAACCCAGAATCATAATAGCACAGTACGCCTCAAACTACGTACAAAAGTGCCACAAAATGCAATAAATATACCTCATTAAAAGCAATTTAGTGCAAATAATTAAGATATTAGGCCATGAAAGAACGAAATCCATATCCAAAGGGAGAATTCACTGAGCAGTTGCCCCAATAGTTGAACCCACAAAACCACGCCAGAAGCTGCCCTTCCAATCTCTCACCAACTGCTGCACCAGCAAACACAAGCGAGTAACAGGCCACACAATTGAAATGCAGTATGCCAAGTACACACGAAATTATTCTTATAATAAATACAACCAACAGTCTGCATGATAACCATGTATTCAAATAATTAAAAGAAATAAATAAAAAAAGTATTATACATTCAGCTCACACTGTTGTCAGACAAGAATATATAAAACAATGGAAATGTGAAAGTAGGCGTAGGGGGCAATAAAAACGAAATGTGAATGTCAATATTTCATATACCCTCAATATAGTGTCATCATCGGCAAAATTGAGTGATTCATCTAAGTTCTGAATATCCCGGTCAACCCAGCCATAATAAGCCGATTAATTTTTATTTACGAACCATTAATTTTTATTTACGAATTGCTCCCATTATTGAGGAACATTCGGCGTTTGATTAATCAACTAGGTTCTGAATATCCCGGTAAATCCAGCCACAGTAAGGCACTTAGTTTTTCCATACGGGGTCCGAAACCGAACTTAACCTGCTCTGAGTATATTGCTGAACAACTTCCTGGCCAATGTTTAACTTTCGGTAATCAAAGTCTCAGAACACTCTGGCAGTCGCCCTGTATTGAGCAACACTCTGGCAGTCGCCCTGTATTGAGCAACACTCTGGCAGTCGCCCTGTATTGAGCAACACTCTGCGGACGCCCATCATTGAGCAACAGATCGCAATGTGGAGTTGTAAAAACTTACAAACAAGCAGTTCTGGTCCCGAAACCACTTTATACCAATACAACGAGAAGTAGAATCGTCCGCAATAGGCAAATTACTTTTATGTTTTTCCCACAAGGAGTAGATACCCTCACGATGATGTAACACAAATTTTTCCCCCATCTCTCTTTTTTCCAAGTTGGAAGTCAACGGACTCACCTGTAAGAAGTCTAAAACCCAGCTTGCACCCCACAATTATTAGAACCCTCAGCAGAAGAAGAAAAAAACGAGCTGTAAATGATTCAAAATTAGTGAGGTCAATCATGAGCAGTGTGCCCGCCATGATACTCAACTAGACCACAAGTAAAGTGAGGAACCATATGCTATAATTAATGCAGCAATATATTCAAATAATTAAGGAACCATGGGAATGTAACAATACAGAGCGGACATTCAATCCCACATTTGCAGAGTATTAAGATGTAAGCCTTAAATTTCCGACAAGTAGTTAAAGCGTTGACAACCACTCGGCAAACAAGCCAGTAGGCCGTGAAACTTGATACTAATATTAATATAATAAATTAATGAGTTATCCTAGCAATCTAATACAGACTGTAAACCTCAAAGTGGCATGCCGCGCCAATTAATAAAGTGTCATACCATAATAACACAAGCCTAGGCCAGGCCACATATTCGCAATGTAATACACTTAAGGCAACACACTAGAATAAAAAATTATGGAATACCATGTAAGCAACCGTACCACCACCAGACACAAAATGCACACACATAACAGAAATGTGAAAACAATCAAAGGGGGTGACAAGTACACCACATGAACATAAAAAATTTGCACATTTAACATGTATTACTATCCCCAGCCAAACTCGAAGTATCCGTCAAACTCTTGAAGTTTGCAAACAAAAAAGATGTAAAAACAGACAAATGAGGTAGCAAATACTAAATATAAACGATTATTTCTTTCATGATTTATCTGCTTTTCCGGGCAAACACGGGGTAAGATTCTTAACCTCCAGATTCGCTAAACATGAATGCCGGTTGCTTCGACTAGCAAATCCTGTGATAGTTATATTCAAATTGATCGGAAACTTGAAACTGGGTCGTTCTGGGTGGTGTAGTGGTTAGCATACCCGGGCGTTTTCTGGGAGACGCGGGTTCGATTCCCGCTCCAGGACGATGAAAATTTTCAAGTTTTCGGATATTATCTGACTTACCATCCTTGTCACATTTACGCCAAAAATCGGATTGTCATCTTCAAAATTTGTATTATATGGCGTAATCCCGTATTACCCGGACTTGTCTCCGACAGACTATCATCTGTTTCATCGCCTGGATCACTTCCTGTCCGGGAAACAGTTCACGACAGACAACGAGGTTCAACGTTCAGTTGACGACTTCTTCGGGTCCCAGTCACAAGACTTTCTTCGTTCCGGGATCATGGCCTTGACGGGCAGATGGCAACTATGTGTCGATATCGAGGGGGATTATTTTGCCTGGGTAAGTTGTCCTACTTTTCCGTTCTCGTCGTCCACGTGTGCTGGTCCTTTGCCGGACATTTCATTCGCACCAAACCAACAAAAATTTCTCCTTCGATGCTTCGAAAAATGTGGGATGCTTCTTCCACATATCGTCTGGAATTAACGGGAATTCCTTCTACAGCCAGATACTTCAAGCACGGTTTGCCGGCTGACACGGAAACCTGAGATTCCGTCCCAGCCCTTTCTTAAGGGAAGGGGGATATGTGTGACGTTCCTATCTCAGAGGTGAGGCACATGTCAAAACAGCAAAGTTCCAGCGACAAGTTTTGTCAATGTAGTTAATTTAGTTGGGAGAACATCTGGCTTCGGCGGGAGGAGGAGTGGATTTGAACGTCACATCACCACCGGCAATTGGGCTGTTTCTCAATATACAGTTTAAGCTAAGTCATTAACAACCACTGCTAAGGTTAATTTTCTTTTTAAATGAAAAGTATTAAATACACTAGAATCCGTTTATAACGAGGACCTTGGGACCAACGGAAATCCTCGCTAAGTCCGAACGCTCGTTAAATCCATTTTGGGGTGAACAAAAATGTACATATCCGTACACAGTCGTATCAGAATAATATGACCACTACCGGAATCAGAGTGTACCCGCCCAGGCGTGTCATAAAGTGCACCTGACAAAGTCAACCACACGGAAATATAAGCGGTCGACCATGACAAATGAGCCATATTGCGTTACAAGAGCACAATGGGCAGAGGTAGTGATTTCACGGACGTTCAAAATGGAATGATCATCGGCTATCGCGCCAAGGGTGGAAGCACCTCAGAAACATTAGACTTCGTGGGTTATTCCCAAGGTGCCGTTGTAAAGGAGTACCAATAATAGACCGCTAGCGCACAGAGTACCTCCCCACGTCATAGTTGTAGAGCCCCAGAGGCCATCGACCTCAGAGGAGAACGTCGCCTTCGTCGACAGTTAAAGGGCAATCGACGTGCAACAGTGCAGCAATTGACCACCAAGTGAACGCTGGGGCGCCCAGGTACGTGTTCCCGATAACAGTAGAGCGAACCCTGTTACGCTCGGGAGTCTACGCTGCGTCAAGGCACCCATGTTAACACAGGTCCATCGGCAACGACGCCTGCACTTCCGTCATTGGACAGAGGAAGAGTGGGAGAAGGTTGCCTTCTCGTGATAATCGAGGTTTCTACTCCACAGAAGTGACGAGCGGTGGCGGACACTGCGCCAGAGACACGAGAACTAACACCCGGACACGCTTGTCGTTCAATTACGGGCCAGCGGTGGCAGTGTGCATGTCTGGGAGATGTTTTCCTGGAATGGCCTGAGACCGTTGGCACTACTGAATGGGTCCCTGAACGCTAATGTCTACCTGTGCATTCTCGCTGACTACATGTATCCCTTCATGTTGGACGCTTACCCTGGTGGTGATGGTGTATACCAACAGGACAATGAGCCCTTTGATGTCGCTAAGGGGGTTAGTGACTGGCTCCCGGAACACGGCAGCGATGTTTCCGTTTTCCTTTGGTAGGCGAAATCGCCTGACCTCAATCCCATAGATCATTTGTAGGACTATTTGTATCGATAGGTTTGACGTGCCGGCCCACAACCACGTCATCTCCGGGACCTCCGTGCTCTGCTACACTCCGAATGGGCACGTGTGCCTCTGGTAACCTTCCAGAGTCTTATTGCGTCCATGCCACGCCGTCTCGCGGCTGTCATCCGGGCCAAGGGTGGTTATTCCCATTTTTAGGTAGGTGGTCATATTATTCTTATATACGACCGTGTATGTTTATTCACTACTGTTTGCGAAAATTGCAACACCAAAAAAGAATCGCGCTATTCAAATGAAATTTATATTAGGGATTTCTCAAGTTGCAGGAGATAACTGATTACATTTGTAGAGCTATACAAGGTTTTTCCGCTTTAAGACTCAGTATCGTGTGAAGCCACCTCGAGCAACAATGACAGCCTCCACACGGTGTGGCATTGAATGGAAGGGGTTTTTGATATCGTCTTGGGGAATAGCCTGCAAAGGCTGCTTCTGTGCGAGACCAGAGTTCATTTGTGGTGACTGGCGGAAGCGCTTGACATGCCATCCGCTTAGCTGCCATGTCCCAGACATGTTCGATCGGTGACATATCCGGCGAACCTGCAGGCCAGGGAAGAAACGGTATGTGCCGTGCATGGAAAAGGTCTTGAACATTTCGGGTCACATGTTGCCGAGCATTGTGCTGCTAGAATATAGCGCCAAGAAAACTCTGAAAGAAGGGCATCATCTCTGCCTCTAAGACATCCTTGGTGTATTGTTGGCTGAATTCTTATTATTGTAATTGGGAACTAAAGCCTCTAAATTCTTATTATCGTAATTGGGAAAGAGAATACTTCCAATTCGTGACAGGGGAGAGCGCGAATTGAACCCAATGGGGAACCAAACGATGACGCTTGGAACTGGACCGGTATGATGCTGCAAGGTGCCGTTGACGTTCGAACACGTATGCGACCATAATAGTGCATCAAGCTGAATCGTGACGTGTCAGAAAACACGACCTGCTGACAATCAATGCGTCAATGTCTGCGTTCGAGTCCCCATTGTAGCCTGAGGGTCAAAGAAATGCGCTGCATGCGCTGCGAAATATTGTTGAGGGTCAAAGAAATGCGCTGCAGTGGGCTGCTGGCGACCAGGCCTCTGTTAAGCAGACGACGTCGAACTGTGCTGGAGAACAAAGCCAGTCTTGTGACAATGCTACATTTTTGCACTAATATCCTGGATGTCATTGTGCGATCAGTCACTGCCATGCTGTAGAGGTGTTTGTCATCCCGTGCAACTTTGCAGTCCATTTCCCGGATTTCTAGGAGTCCGAGCCTCATATGTCCCCTGACGGGCACGTTCGCATCACTATAGTGGCGTTTCGTCTCGTACGAATGGCGATTTCACTATAGAAAAATTCGGCTTCTCTCCCCCTAACAACCCTTCCTCGCTCAAAGTCCTTCTTCGGTGAAATGATGAGATGAAGGAAAGAAACAAGAAAAAGGTTATTTGGCTTTCAACGACATAATTTCGATGAGGTTACAATTTTAGTTTTGTTGGTGCTCATGTATTTCATGAACAACAGAACACTTGATTTTGATGTACGCTGAAGAGCAATTGAATTAGAGATACCTGTCTAGTAACGTGTAGCACCACCTTTTGCCCTGATGACGGCGGCGATTCGTCTCTGCATGGACTCGACAAGACACCGAAAGCGTTGGGAAATCATACGGATTCGCGACTCCTGAACAAGCTCCCACAGTTCACGAAGATTTGATGGAAGGGGTCAGAGCCTCGAACATCTCTCTCGATGGCATCCCAGATGTGCTCGATCGGATTCAGGTCAGGTGACCTAGCGGGCCAAGGAAGCGAGGTTACGTCGGTGGAGTGTTCATCAATTCATTCGGATACAATTCGGGGGCGATGGCACGGTGCAGAGTCTTGTTGCAGGATGAGGTCCCCAGTGGGATGTTGAAGACGCACAGACGGGAGCAAATGGTCGTCCAGGATATCCCGGTAACGTTGACCTGCGAGGGACGATGTCACACGTACCAGGGGTCCCATTTCAGTCCACGTAAACAGTCCCCAGGCGAGAATGCAACCCCCACCAGCTTCAAGAGTACCATGCTGGCACTAAGGATCCATCGCTTCATGTGGTTTGCGCCGTACTCGTATCCTGCCATCCGCATGTACCAACGTGAATCTCGACTCATCAGTCCAGGCAACATTTGTCCACATGTCTAGGGTCCAGTGGCGATGTTCCAGCGCTCATGCTAATCTTTGCACCCTGTGATGTGCGGTCAGCATCGCTACCTTCGTGGGACGATGGCTCCTGTACCGCATAACAAGGAGATGGTTCTGGATGGTGTGGCTGCTTACACGTTTTTGTGCACCAACGTTAAATTGCCGAGTGATTTCTTGCACTCTGGTCCGCCTGTCCGCTGTTCAATGCGAGCTAGCCGACGATGACCCCGTTCATCCACACGCTGTTGTCCATTGCAGTTCGCCCTTGCAGGGACGGTTTTAACGGATTTGATGTACTCACGGTGCACCCGTGACACAGTGGCTCGTGAAAATCCCAGTGCCTGCACGACTTCCAAGATGGAGTGACCCATTTGTCGGGCCCCGACAATTTTCCCACGATCAAATGCGCATAGATCCTTCGTCTTACTCATACTGCGTCCGACTCTTACTGATTCCCGTCGCATCACTCCTTATATTGTCGGATCGCTGCATACGTCATGTCGTTTCCGTTCACATTTGCATAACACCAGCTGTCTCTAATTCAATTGCTCTTCAGTGTATGTTTGTCTAATATGAAAGGTGGTTTTTTTGTTTGTTTTTTTGGATGGAAGTTTAACGACCACCGGGAGGAACTCAATGGGCTATAAGCAGTCACCCCTCCCTACTTTAAGGCCACTGGTTCCAGGGAAGGGAGAGAGCCAGTGCCGTAAGGCAAACACAACATCCCTGCCTCACCGGGATTCGAACCCGGACCCCTTTCGGACGAATGATAAGAGGCCATCGCCTAGTCCACTGCGCCACCGGGGCGGTGTAGGGCGGTTCTACGACGTATACTGCAATTGAACTTTCATTTTTAGTTGTCTTTCTATGTGTAAAATTTTAGTTTATTTTCTTTAAGCGCTTTCAACCTTAACGATATATTTTCGCACTCACGGAATGTCTTGTGGCAACAGCCTTGAGCTCAGAGTGCGTGACGTGTGCGTGTTGACAGACAAGACCGAGAGATATAATCTTGGAGTAAGCAGAGAAAATTGTGGTCGCACTAGTGGAAGTTGCATTACGCTGAAGAAGTGTTTACCTGACGCCTGCGTGTTCGAGTTGTGTTGTTAACTTATACACTTAGTGGCCACTTTATTATGACCACCCCCTCGTTTCTTCCTTGGGCCACCTTTTGCCTTTAATACTGCGTCGATTCTTCGTGGCATGGACTCCACGAGATGTTGATAGGTGGTTTGTGGAATCTGAGACCATGCTTGATGAATAGCACTTTCCAGGAGTGTGAGATTGCAGGGTTTGTGGATCCAGCTGTCTCATGGCCCGTTTAACTTAATCCCACAAATGCTCAATGGCGTTGCGATCTGGAGATTGTGGGGGCCACCTAAGCAAAGTAAACTCACCGGCATGTTCCTGAAACTAATCCTGTACAATACGAGCACTATGGCAGGACGCATTATGTTGTTGAAAGTAGCCATCGCCATTGGGATAAACCATCCCCATGACAGGATGCACTTGGTCCGCAACGATGTTTACATATGATGTCCCAGTCAGACGTTGATCAATGTGAATTAAAGGGCCCAAAGCATGCCAGGAAAACATTCCCCAAACCATAACGTTGCCTCCACCAGCTTGAAGGGTTGTAGCAATGCATTTGGGGTCCATGCTTTCGTGCTGTTTCCGCAAAATTCTCACTCGGCCATCGGCATGGTGCAACTGAAAACGTGATTCATCGGACCACATAATTTGTTTCCCCATTATCGACTGTCCAATCCTTGTGCTCCTGTGTTCGAACTGGAGACATTTTCTCTTGTTAACTGCAGACAGCAAAAGGTGTTCAAACAGGTCTTCGGCTGCCATATCCCATCCGATGCAGTGTACGGTGAACAGTGCGTGCAGAGATCATTTGAGGGGATCCTTGATTAAGATGGTCTGTAATTTGCTGCAGTGTTGTCCTTCTGTTGTCTGTTACCAGTCTGGACACTCTCCGTTCCGCCCGAGCAGTCACTAGTCGATGACAACCACACGTTGCACGTAAAGACCCAGTTTTTTGGCTGACAGTCCAGTCTTTAAACACTTGAACAGCTGCTCTGGAACATTTCACGAATGCGGCGGTTTCGGTGATACTCGTTCCATGGCTCCGAGCTCCTACAATCATCCCACATTGAAAGTCCGTCAAATCGCATTTTTTTACCCACCCATCTCGTCACCCAAAAATCACTTTTACTACTGTCGCAAGCACTAAGCTTTCCGTTTTTATACTAGCCTCGCCCTCTGGCGGCAACAGCGTGCAGCCATAACTCATTTGCTTAAAACTGGCAGGTGGTCGTAATAAAGTGGCCACTCGGTGTATATTTAGTGATGGAGTTTGTTAATCAAGTTGTCTGCTCACTAACTTATGTTAATTAGCTATAAAATAGTAGTGCTGTTATGAATGAGTTCTTTACGAATAGTGCTTAAGAGATATTGACGAAATAAAATGAAGAACTGTAAATAACTATTTCTTGAACTTTATTTGAGTGACTCCTGTTTCACTTAAAATGAGTAGATACGAAGAACTGATTGTATGCAGTGTTAAGCAAGACCTACGTACATATAGACATCTCAAATAGTAAAGAACGCTATAGTTATGAAAATCCAAAGTAAAAGGAAAATCAGAAGATTACACACTAAAATTGAAAGGGCCGTTTTTGGTTCGTTTTAAAATTCCGGTGCTCAGTCGTACACGTTAGTTGGTGATGTCGTACCACCATTCAAGTAGAGCCTGGTCTCTATGAAATTTTGGCACTGAGTTCTTACGCAAAGCTTCAGTGTATTTTGCTTGCTGTCTGGCCGTTTTAAAATGGCAAGTGTTTCATTTGAGCTTATTGTATTGGATCGAGTCGTCATGTAAGTGTAACGAGTAAATGACAAACTTGAGCAACACAAAAATGTAGACACATATAGCCAGCCTACGAAGAATGGTACGGGTGGGAGATAGGCGGTAAAGATATTCAAGGTGGGGGTGACGACTGGTACAGATATTGGAAAGTGGTGAAAAACATAGGTAAACAACGGAGGGAGTATTCGGCAAGTTGAGCAAATACGGTGCACATCGCACAATGGGCACATTGCATCGAAAAGTTGGCCAAAATTATTATTGTACTTTAACCGCATTTAATTGAGATAATTTATTAGTTTAAGAAGTAATAAGAGGATTAGGCCACTTTTAGAAAAATCAAAAATATGTTTAATGCAAATATTTTGTATACTGGCCTTAAACATGTATTAAACAAGCTGTATATTGAAAGGAAAACTTTCAATAACTTTAATCAGACGATGTTTCCCAATATTCATCATCAGTAGACTCTTCAACTTTGTCTATAGAGGTGCTTCGATTGCTACTTCCTTCTCAATTTACAATTTCTGTGGATAAAAATAAGCACCAACTTTGGTCAGGAGGTGCTTTATTTTGATTTACAGAAATTGCAAATTGAGAAGGGAGTATCAACTGTGGGGTTTCTTTTAGGAATGGTTTCATTTCCTTCCTCGGGATTGGCCTCATGCTTGTCAAAAGAGGATCCTAACTGAGCAGAAGCCTGTTAATGACAGCCATATTGTAATGATTCCCCAGAAAACTACCTGGTATAGTTTAGGCGGTATAAACGGAAGTTCTTATTTCTGGCTTCAGTTGCTTTGTCTGACTGTTGCCCAATTGGCAACAGGGTATGTTCTATTACAATTAGGCCATGAATTAAAATTTTGGGCATTGTGGGAGTCATCGGGTACCATGAATACAGTTGGACATACAGGTTTGCTATGTATATCCATTGCGTAGGCAGCGAATTTCTGTGTGTCAGTTTTGTGCCCACTTGATATAACCTCTAAAATTACTTTAACCGATACATCAGCTCAACGTCCACACCCGCTATTTAAGCCGATAACTCGGGATCCATAAAACATCTTCAGCTGGTATTCCCATTATTGGTCTTTCCAAACCCAAGTTTAGGAACATCTACAATAATGCCCAGTTTGGTTTTAAATTCCTGTTGAACATTCGCCTTTCTTTGTTTAATTACACGTTTGTCGTTTCCAGACATTAGTTGCCACTTTTTGACTGGATGATATTATTCTAGCATCTAAAATGAATACACCAAAGTGTAATGTGCTTACATGAGCTTCCCTTCTTTTTGATGAGTTATTCAATTCTCTCGATTTGGCTCCGCAGATGTAACATTTCATAGCTGATGTGGTGCCAGTGGCAGCAATGCATACTTTGGAATCAGTTATCGTTAACGTCATCGTATGTTTTATAGATATGGTTCTACTTCCTTCGATTATCGTTTTTTCCAAACTATTGACTTATGTCTGTTCGTAATTTATTTCTTCGTTAATATGCCAGCGGATTCCTTAACAAATCTTATCCTGATTGGTAGACAGTACCAAGGAGAAGACGGTGTGGGATTTTGCAGAGAGATTTGTCTGTTGTCTGTACCACAAATTGGTTGTAGCGGTACCAGAGAGCTTTGAAATATATTGATATCTGATTGTAAGCTATTTTCAACCCTCTGCTTATATTGTGCCAGTTGAGATCATTTGCATTCCCACTTTGTCATTAATTCCACTGTACCACTGTCACCTTCGATCAGAGTTTGCACTACTTCTTCCAAATGTAGCAATAATCCTGCAGCAGTATGGTCCAATAAATTTTGCAGCCTGATCTCAGCGCAAGTAGCTGTCACTCGATAAGTTTCAGGAACAGGGTAACAGTATGTTTTAGCTTTTGTAACACGGTGTAACATGGGTAAAGCTTTTTGTCTCTGGTTCTGATGATTTCGTGTTTCCTTCTTAACAAACATGTTTCTACAAGTATAGTAAGACCTTTTCTAGACAATTGAAGTACACTTTCCTGAATTTCTTTATTGCTCGTTTAGGAGATTCAGTAATTTCCTTGAGAACTTTTAAAGCATCTGGCTTTCAGGACATTCGCAGCTTCACCTGGGTGGCGAAGGTAAATTCGTTGGTGTCCAGTGTTTGTTCGAGTTCTTCTATCTTTCTTCTTTTACTGTGTTTGCTTTAGTCGCTAAAAGGCGTCTTTGGTCGTCCCGATTGATCTGTTGCCACGAGTATTTCTGAAGTCCATGGCAGCCAACTTTCATCCTTTTTTTTTAATGTCTCATTTTCCTTGTACGCAGCCAACCACCTGCGTTTAAACTCTGACTTTATTAGGAAATTTTGTGCTTAAACGATTTATATTGTTCCTCCGAATAATTCTTTCGGCTCAGTAAAAACTTTTTAATATATTCCAATTTTTGTCGATATCTTAGTCTTTGAGTTGTTGCATAGTATTGTATAATTGTCTCCGTGTCATTAATTGGTTTCCGGAAGGCTCTAGAAATAAAAAAAACATTTCTTGTAAAGTTAACGGAAATGTGAAAATTAGTATTTGTGTCGCAAACACTTACATAAATAATACCACGCGTTTCCGCGGCTAATTCTTTTTGTATTATAAATACAAAGATTTACTCATTGTAATAAAATGGGAAGAAACATCGGGACAAACTCTGAAATACAACAAAATCATTCGTGAAATGTTGCATTCGTAAAAAAAATCATCGAATTATTGACTATTTTCCCCAAGTGCGATGACTACATAAAGATAAATTATATAAAGGTAAAAAACTTTCAAATGTGTAGTACATTAGTGCCAGAGAAGTTTCCACAATGTAACACATTTTGTTTAAAGAGTATGCAAATCGCTAATACCCATGCGATGTTCCATAGACTGCCTAGAAGAGATACGTTCACTATTAGCAACCTTCGACTTCCGATCAAACGGCGCACCACATCGGTCCACGGACGAAAAAAAAAAAATCACGTCCCATCGTTCCCTGTCTATTTAACTCCCTCTGTGATAAGAATTATACGCCTACGGCAACACTGACGAAACCGACTTTTGGCCAGGTTTTCGATGCAAATACCCCACTGTGATCGCCTGGTATGCAGCAGTGACTGCAGTTGGGAGAGGTTGAAAGCTGAAACCTGTGAAGTACAGTCGGGACAGGAAGCCTGTAGTGCAGATGAAGCTAATGAGTGCCAGTTGCTTTAGGATGAGCATTAGTTGATTGTGCTGCATTCTAGACGAGCTCAGACAAGTTGCATTGCCTCAAGAAACCTGTGAAATACATCCGGCACAGGAAGCCTGTAGTGTAGATAAAGCTAATGGGTGCCAGTTTCTTTAGAGTGAGCGTTAGTTGATTGTACTGCCTTCCAGACGAGTTCCATTGCGTCAAGTAACTGCGCAGTGCAACAACGATATCGAAAGAATAATTTCAGCATACGCAGTCCGACTCACACTGGTGCGAATGGGATATACAGTATAACAGCAGACGTTCCCTTCGAGTGCCACTCGTCTTTGCCAAAAATCGTCATATTCATCTGCAGTGGGCAAGACAGCATCAAAACTGGACACTTGAGGTCTGCCAAAAAGGTCTCCTGGTGCAATGATTCATACTTTCAGTTAATGCACGCCAATTCGCGGTCCAGAATATGGCGTCAACAACACTGATCGATGGATCCCAGCTGCCTGGCGTTAACTGTGCAATCTGGTGGATGTGGTGTTGTTGGAAAAATAAGTCATCAGTACGTCTCGCAGAAGTCTCCAAACATTGTCTCCACGTGCTGAGAAAAAGTTTTTCACGATTTCTCCCTGCGTTAAGTGCTAAAAGTGCAACGTGATCACTTCGTGGAAAACACCTGGTTAGAGACGAGGACCCGCAACTTTCACACACTTTCTGGCGACCCTTCTGCTATGATAGTCGTTCTTTCACCTGATGTTTTCTTGCAAGTTGCGTGTCATGTGTGTTATCTGAAACTCCATGTATATTAATTACTTAAGTGTTAGGAGCTCTATTTTCTATTTTCCTTGTGCGTGCTCTTATATTAAATATATATTCTCAAGTGCATCTCATCTTCATCCTTTTATTAGATAACCTTATTCAAAGTGAGTCATTTATTTGTATATAAGAATTTCCGAAGTATTATATCTAGTCCGTCCATTGGAACGTGGCGCTATAAGCATACCGAAGGAATGTGTAGATACATAAACATCCCGTTTTCTATATCACACTAATACATCAACAATAGGTGTAATGATCTGGTGACTGTTTTCATAGCGGGTATTGGATCCTTAATACCTATGAAACTGCATTTGGTTGCCACGAGGTATCTTTACATGATTGTTGACCAGACACACCCGTATTTCCTGATTGGGAGAACTACTTCCAGCTGATGCGTCATGCCACAAAGCTCGGATCGTTACACAGTGATTAAGGAGTGCAACAGTGACTTCAAAGTATGAAAATGTCCCTAACAGTACCCAACTGAACACCAGTGGGATCAGATTGAGAGAGCCTTTCGTAACACAGATCCACTGAACATTAGACAACTGACAGAAGCTATCACATCCGTATTGCTGAATACACCTGTAGAACGACATCAGCACTTTGTTCAATCCATGCCACATCGAATCGAGGTTGTTTTTGAAAGTCAAGGGGGGCCCAACGCCTATTTACGTAGGTGTTCCTAATAATTCGTTACTTCAATGTACTGATAATGCAGGTAATCGACATCTTTACTCCCATTTTATAATTTAATTCCGTTAAATGTTATGCAATGGAATATTGGTGAACATTGTAGCTTTAGCCCGGTGTGGACGTCATTCTCTACTACTTTTTTTTTTTTTTTTTTTGATTGGAGGTTTAACGACCACCGTGAGCAACTCAATGGGCTATAAGCAGTCGCCCGTCCCTAATTTAGGGTCACTGGTTCCAGGGAAGGGAGAGAGCCAGTGCCGTAAGACAAACACAACATCCATGCCTCACCGGGATTCGAACCCGGACTCCTTACGGAAGAATGATCAGAGGCCAACGCCTTAGACCACTGCGCCACCGGGGCGGCCTCTACTACTTTGGCAGAATGATGTCTCGGAGTTCGCACAGAGACACTGACAATCCAATAATGAGTTCCACTGCATCCACAAATCCACGCAGAGAAAAATGGACCGTACAATGATGACTTCCACTGCATCCCACAAATATTCGATGGGACTGAAGTCCGGGGAATGTGGCGGCCAATGAAGAGCACCAAAATTTTGGGCGTGCTCATTGAATCATTTCTGCACAACGCGATCCTTCTGATATTAGGAATTGTCTTTCTTACAGAGTCCAGTGCCATTCAGACATCACGCTCACCATATAAGACAAAATTTGGTCAGAAACAGTGGCAAGGTAGGATCTGGTGATTAGGCTGTGCTCAAAGGGAACGAAGGGATATCCAAGAGAAAAATCACCCAAACCACCGCTGGCCTGTTTTCGTCCAACCATGCATTCTGATTACAGCTGTTAACCCATGCGGAATCGGATGCGGACCCGTCCATCGGCAGATTGGAGCTGGAACTTGGATTCATTGGAGTAGGCCGATATTTTCCAGTTGTCTAATGTTTATTTACGCTGCACCCGTGCCCACTGCAGCTTGGAACTGAAAATGATGGTTGATAAACATGGGCACATAAAGCTACCGCAAATTTTTAGGCCCATCTGCAAGAGTGTCCTTTGGATTGTTTCTTGGAAACGTTTCTCTATGCGCCCTGGATGTAGTCTTCCGTAAACTGAGGGATCATGAGCAGTCTGTTGTGCCGGACAGAACGTGCCACCTCGAACTCCAACCAGCAGTCTCTCCTTTTCAGCAGTATTTCTCCTATTCACACCTTTCTCACACCATTTTGAGTAAAGCGGTCTTCGATCAGCAGAAAAACACCTGCGCGATTCCTAAAACGCTGGACTCTTTTGCCAATGATCATTCTGCTTTCAAACTACAAGTTCGTCCCTTTCCCCATTAAAGGGACTTCGTACTGGAGAAATGACATGACCTGCCGGCAACGTACACTCAATGGACAAAGCATTAGATATACCTACCTAATAGCGTGTTGGTCCTTCTCTAGCGCTAATAACAGCCTGCACACGGGGAGGCATCGACTCCACCAGATGCCAGAGGGTTTTTGATAGTAATGCCAACCCTACCTGTCGCAGCGACGTCCACAACTCCGCCCGAGACGTTGGTCCAAGATCCATGGATCTGATGTCAACTTCCACGGCATCCCAGAGAGCTTCCACAGGGTTTAAAATCCGGAGACCAAGGAGACCACTGGATGGTTCTGAACTCAGAGTGTTCCTCGTGCCGTGCTTGAGTGGTTGCAGCTCGGTGGGTCGGCGCATTCTCCAACTCGAACAGACATCGGTTGCATGATGCGAAAAGGCCATGAGAAGGTGTAGGTGATCAGCTAGCACATGCTGGTAGAGCGCAGTGGTTAATACCCTCTCCAGACACACTAAGGGACATAATGTGTCCCATGAGAAGGCTGCTCAAACTCTCACAGAGCCACAACCACCTTGAACAGACCCGACCTGGAAAGACGGGGGTCATAGCCTAATGCTGTTGACGCCAAAACCGCACTGTCCCGCGGACTCGGTGCAGCTGTAAACGGGATTCACCTGACTACAAGACGCGGCGCACTCTGCAGAGGTTCCAGGCACCAGTCGAGGGGTCTTTTTCCATGACGAGCAGTCAGCAGTGGCACACGAGCAGGGTGTCTGCTCCCGTACCCCAGGGTATGCATCGTGCGTCGTACCATTCGCTCGCTGACGCTGCTTAGACCTCCTACATTTAACCTGGATATGATTTGCGGCGCCGTTTCCAAGAGGTCAATCTGTACGAGCCTGGATAGTCTACGTCGATTCGGGTCATCAATGGTGTGTGGTCGGCTACCGCCTACTCTCTGGTACGTCCGTCGATGGTATACTCTCTGTACACCCTTGATACGGTTGCCCTCGAGAACCGTCAGGTTGGTATCACTTGGGCGATAGAATGACCCATCTGTCTTGCGCCGATAACGCGTCCACGTTCAAAGTTGCTCAGATCACCACGTTTACCCATGTTCGTCAATTGCGATACATTGTTGGGAAGCCCAGCTGTCTGCCCATTTATCGCCTGAGTTCGGTTTTGACCTGTTCCATTCTGCGTGGGGAATTACCATGTCAACTGCCCATCACTCCTATTTCTAAAGTTTTTTCTACTGTGTACATGAATTTTATTCTCGCACAAGCAGATAACAGTTAAATCATGATGTTCGGAAACAACGTTGATACAGGTTTTTCAGCATCACATTTTCGACTGAGTCTACCCTATTAACGTTTCGATTTTTAAACAGCGGTTTCCCAGAAAGTTTCTGTAAACATTTTTTCTGCAAGTTTTCGAAAAACTCTTGTCTTCCTCTATTTTTTATTTAATGTAGTATTTGAGAAGGCGCCTGACGGCACTAGATTTGTTCGCATTATTTCTTTCTCAAGTAAGGTATTTCACGATGCAAGTTGAGCTACAACGACTCTGTCCTCTCTGGGACATTTTCAGAATTTTTGTTCCATTAATCATCGAGGTGATCACTGCAACTGACATTCTGCCTGCTTAACGTTGTCAGTTTTGCTAATCAAATGTAAAGTCGGTTCATTCTCTTCTGAAATCTTGCAAAGAATTTCTTTGCCGCCCTGTTTTAAGATACCACCTGCACTTTCGAGGTACTTTTCTTTATGTGCTTTCTTCACATAATTCTGTTGCCAGTGGGGTTTTTTTCCCGAATCAGTGATTTCAGTTTGCAGATACTAAAAAATAAATTAGAATATTTCGTGAAGAGACTAGAATTCAAAAATGTGCCACCTGTCGTCAATCAATAAAATTTTCTCAATTGTTTTATCCTTTTAACGGGCTGAACGAATTAACGCAGGTTTAGAAATATGGGATGAAATCAGTTCGAACTATTGGGTGTGTGCCTACGTTGTACCCGTTTTTGTAGGCTACAAAGAAAAGAGGAGAACACAACAAATAAAGCACCTAGGATTTCACATAATTGCCCTTATTCTATATGACCTCTTGCCATCTATCTATGAGTAAGTGAATCCCACGCCGGAAGAACTCCTGTGTTTTAGAGTCAAAAAGGTCATGTAAATGCCGTTTTCCCATCGTCCGTATCATCGAAGGTTTGGAGAACAAAGGCGTTCTGTAATTATCGAAAAAGGTGGCAGTCCGTAGATGCCAGATCAGGGGAAAACGCCGGGTGAGGTAACACTTCCCAACCAAAGTCTAGTAATTTTTGCCGCGTGATTAAAGCAGCATGAGGTCTGGCGTTATCATGATGAAGGATCACACTTTTGCCAATGACGAGGGCCGGCCGCTTCGATATCAGTTGTTCACACAATCTGTGTAGCTGTTAGCAGTAGAGGTTAGCATTTATCGTTCGGTTAGGTGCTAACGCCTCCCAGTGGATTATTCCCTGGACATCCCACCAAACACTCAAAAACCTGTTTGGGATGCAATCCTCCTTTTGAGGTCGATGGAGCAAGCTCCGCGCCTTGGCACACAGTCCGTTGGCGCTTTACATTACAGTACTCATTTCTCATCACCCGTTACAATTCGTCCCAAAAACGGCTCATTTCTGTGACGAGAAAGCAAACAAACGCAGGTACGGATTCTTTGCTCTCGTTGCTTTGCAGAAAGCTGGTGTGGAACCCAGTTGTCAAACTTGGTGATGAACCCAAGCGCATGCATCCGTCTTTCAACTGTTGTTCTGTGTACTGACAACGTTTCCGCTAATTCCTGAATGGTTGGATGTGGGTCCTTTGTTATGGCTTGGTCCATATCCTCGTCAGAAACCACGGATGGACGTCCAGGACGTGGTTGACCTTTACAGCTTCAGTCTCCGTTCCGGAATTTCTGAAACCGACGGCGACGTGTGCTATTATCAACTGCATCCTCCCCATACACTTGACAGATGTTGCGGCAAGCCGCGGCTGCAGTGCTTGTCTTTATCGAACTAGTACAGTAAACAATGTCTAATGTGGTCCTTATCGCATGCCATGTTAGACCGTCCACGATTTCCGTTACGAATGACTTATTCGGACAAACCTAGTGCCTCTAAATGCTCTACTACTCCACGCTTTATTGGCCGAAAATTCGGCGTCGCAGCGTCATCTGTGACGTAACTACTCCGATCGCAATTTGCATGTATCACAAAAACGGGTAGAACTTTTGCACACACCCAATATTTCGTGAAGAGACTAAAATTCAAAAATGTGCCACCTTTTTTCAATCAATGAAATGTTCTCTATTGTTTTAACCTTTTAACCCGCTAAACGAATTAACGCGTATTTGGGAAAATGGGATGAAATGAACTCAAACGATTATATTCCCTATCTAAGAAGCGGACCAAACGCGACCAAAACCAGTGAATTTGAGCTTCAAAAAACGTTGCTTTCACCTTAGCTTTGTTATTCAAAGTGGGCATTTAGGGGCATGGTTGACACTATTCCTTTTGGAATATGACACTGATCCTTTCCGTATACTTTTGATCGTGTAGCGTATCTAATAGATACCTACAAATGAAATGGACAGTTTCAACGTTTTATAAAACCAAAACTATTTAAGATATTGACACTCACATTAAACTGTATTGTTAAGTTCGTTGCAGAAATTTACAGATGGTTGATGTGTGCACCTTTAGTCACACGACATATATCAACGTGGTGGTCGTATTCTTGCCAAACACGCCTTAAAATATTTTCATCAACTCCAGCAACAGCTGTGATACGTTATTTCAGATCAGCTAAATTAACAAGGGGAGGGGCACAGACCTTGTCTTTGACATATCCCCATATAAAAAGTCACAATGTGTTAGATCCGGACTTCGAGATAACCAACATGCGAGCGACATGTTGGCAACTGTTGCGTGATTAATCCAATGAAGTGGAAGATTTTCATCGGGTTAATTTATAACTTCCCGATGCCAGAGGAGTGGTGCTCCATCCTGTTGGAAAATAAAGTTGTCACTGTCTTCGTGCAGTTAACGCATCAACCAAATAATTAGCATATCGAGGTAAGAACTTCCCGTTACAGTGTTTTCTTGGAAAAAGAAGGGCCCATACACTTTTTTACAAGATATAGCACAGAACACAAACTTTGGGGAAGCCCGCATATGCGCCACTAATGCTGTAGGATATTTAGTCCCCCATATGCGAATGTTATGTTTTTTAACTTCCCCACCCACTTACGTAGAATGTCGATTCGTCGCTGAAAATTAGAAGCTCACTAAAATCATCTTCAAAACGTTCCTTCATTTCTGTATAGAAATTGCGACTTGCGATGAATATCGCCGTAAGAAGCTTGAGGCAGCAGCAAAGCTGGTTCGCCATTGTAAGGCAAAAGATAGGAAGAAAAAGGTGGAAAGACATGAAACGGCTTTTTTGGCAAGATAGAAAAACGGAAGTGTACGAGACACCGGAGAAATAAGGGAAACAAAGTTGCAAGTTGTGTGAAGAATATGATCAGGGAAATGATATGGGAGCCCAATGAGTTAAGTGAAAGACGGGGTGAATACTTCTGTGAGTTATTAGGTGAAGAAAGCAAAGGTGATTCTGAGGAAGAAGCACATGATGTCATAGTGAGAGATGGATGCACAAGAGGGGTCTCGAGAGAAGAGGTGTGTAAAGCTCCAAAATCTCTTCAGAATGGTAAGGCTCCAGGAGTTGATGGCATAACTGCTGAGATGTTGAAATATGGTGGTGATTCTGTAATTGACTGGTTAACCGAAATCTGCCAGTTATGCTGGGAGTTAGGAATGTTACCTCGTTACTGGAGGAATGCTATCATTGTTCCCTTCTTTGAGGGAAAAGGTGATCTGATTGACTGCAAGAACTGTCGTGGTATTAGCTTACTGAGTGTACCAGGGAAAGTGTTTGATAAGGTCGTTATTGAAAAGGTACGAGGTCTTACATCAGAGAATGTGTGGGATGTTCAGAGTGGTTTTATGCCTGGTAAAGGCTGCACTAACCAGATTTTTGCATTACGCACGATGATTGAAAAGTATCTGGCTGTTAGTAAGAAAGTTTTTGTTGCCTTCATAGATTTAGAGAAAGCTTAACGACCGAGTAAATAGGACACTTTTGTGGAAGGTATTGAATGAATATGGTGTTACTAGGAATCTACTTAATAGTGTAAAAGTCATGTATGCTGGCAGTAGAGTTTGTGTATGAGTGAATGGTGTTTTATCAAAATGTTCCTCTATAGGTGCAGGAGTCAGACACGGTTTGTGTAATGTCACAATGGCTGTTTAATATATTTATGGATGCGTGCATACGTGATGCCAAAATAGATAATCCTGGTTTATGTCTTGGTAATACCCATGCGTTCAGATTGCTGTATGCTGATGACACTGTCCTGTTGGCAGAGAGGAAAAGTGAGTTGCAGAGTATGTTGTCCCGGATGTACGAAATTTGTGTGAAATTCAACCTGAGTATAAAGAAGGAAAAAAACAAAGTTATGGTTTTTGAGAGAGGAACTGGTAATACTGAATGTAATATAAGTCTAAATGGCACCCTGATCGACCAGGTCAATGAGTTTGAATATTTGGTAAGCTTGTTTGATAGAGAGAACAGATTAGATTGGGAAATTAGTTGGCGAGTGAATTCTTCATTGAAAGTCATAGCTGCTTTAGGTGGTTTTCACAGGAATGATGGATTTTCAAAAGAGTCCCGAATGGCTGTGTATGAAAGTGTAATTGTTCCTGATCCGATGTATGGCAGTGAAACCTGGGTACTACAGAAGAGACATTGGAGTCGTTTGGGTGACGGAGAAATGCGTTACTTACGGGGATGTTTGTGGGAAGACACGTTCAGATCATGTGAGGAATAAAGATGTCTTGAAATTGTGTAATGTGAAGCAAAGTATTGTTAGCAAAGTGGAGACTAATATGCTTCGGTGGTTTGGCCATGTTGAAAGAACGAATGATGAGATTCTTACTAAGAACTCATGGGAGGATCAGATTCAGGAGTGCCTGAATGAGAAAAATATTATGAGTATGAAGCATAGAAGGTCTTGTGTACGTCGTGTGATGGATGTCACTGAAGCCCGTGTTGTGTGTCAAGATCGCTGTAAATGGAGAAGTTTGATACGGCAACAGTAAGTACATAATCAGTAAATATTTATCAGGGGGTTTGTATTATCTGTTAAAAGTTTATTTATCAGATGGTCTTTCTTTGAGGAGCTAACCTCAGAATATCAGAACAGCTTAATGATATGTATGCATGTAATCGCGACTTGCAGTTCTGTCGTTGTCACTTAGACTTTACATTAACCGCAGTTTGTATGAAGTCATTTTAAGCCACTTCTACAAAATTTTCCAAACAGTCGGTTGTGGAATTTGTAACTCCCAATCTGCCATCGTTGTGAGGAAAGTGGCACGAACACACCCCACTTGTTCATCATATTCACACGGTCCGCCTAGGCTTTTACCTTGACACAAACATCCTGTTGCTTTGAATTTCATGTGCCAGTCGTAGATAGATTGTCTATTCGGTGGTTATTTCTTGAAATGTGATCTAAAACACCTTTACACAACAGTAACAGGATTCATTTTGCTTAATTCAAGCAAACAGAACGCCTTCCCCACAGCATTTGCGGCTATCTTGCCTGACTGGTCACGTGACGGTGAAAACGTGCAATTCTTTAGTGAAGCCATCTATATAATAAGATGGTTACCATTGGTGATAGAAAGGTGCATTGTGAGTGTTAAAATCTTACATAGTTTTGGTTTTCTAAATACTGGTTTCTTGCGGTTCGTCCAAGATGAGTCCGGGCTCGAGCCTCAATGAGGCATGGTTTTTGAGCTTCCTTTACGTCACTTCTCCCCTTCCCTGGAATCAGTGTTAACTAAATTAGGGACGGGAGACTGCTTATAACCCCTATAGTTTTCACACTGGTCTTTAATCGCCCTTCACTCCTTCAAAACAAAAGTACTTGCTAATGATGCCTTAGCAGCTTCTTTAAAAAATTGCCAAGAGAAATTTGAATAGTAGGCTTCGTCCTCTCTTGATAAAGGAATCTGCGTTTGCTGCATCCCTGTCAATGGTTCTCCTTGCTTGTGAAATGATCTATATATGGATGATATTCCACGCTGATGATTAGTTCCCCAGCTGACACAAAAAAAGATATAGAAGTACACTTATGAGCCAGATCATTACGACTACCCTTGTTTCTACGAGCGGTGGGGTCTCACATCACGTAGAAGTAACTCGTCGATCTGAAAATACAACCGCAATCCGCTGTCACAATTGTCCCTACGTGTGAGTTTTGCTCTTGATACACTCTTTGACTAAAAACACGAAGCACCCCGAGAAATTAGTTCGATCCTGATGAAACTCAACATGCAAGCACCTCAAGACCGAGTATGCAAATGACTAAAAAATAACGACCAATGACGAAATAGTGGCCCGTCATAGCGCATGCAAACCGCGAATCGAGAAGGATGTGTCGAGAGCAAAGCCAGCATGCAGGGACAGATGTGACACCGGATTGCGGTTGCTTTAACCTCCACGGACTGTGAGGTTGCCTAGACGTTGGATCTGTGCACAATACGAACAGTTGAGCGAGTTTGAGAGGGGATATATAACTGTGCTGAGACAGGCCGGTTGGTAAGTCTCCGTATATTCAGGCATTTGGGTCGGAGCGACGCGACAATCGGACGACATTGACGCCGATGTGTCGACGAGCGCACACTCTAGCAGCACTCGGGCAACGGACGGCCAAGGGAAACGGAAGAATTCGAGGATCGAGCGATTATAACCGCCGCACGATCAGAAGCACATCCGTCGCTCTCAACCATCTGTGTCCGTGTTGCGTCGTCTACAGGTATAGGAGTGGGCATCCGGACCGTTGCCAAACGACCTGCGGCACGGGAACTGCATTCAAGGAGGCCACTCCGCCGCCTATCACTGACCAGCGAGCATCACTGGCACCGGTTGCAGTGGTGTAGGACGCGAGCAACGTGGGATAGTGTCCAGTGGTCTCGTGTTGCTTTCAGTGATGAGTCACGCTTTGCACTTGGCGCCGTTGACGAACGCATACGTGTCTGGAAACGAGCAGGCCACCACACAGATCCTGCCTTTACCGTGGGACACACACACCGGGAGTGATTGTCTGAGGAGCCATTTCCTACGATAACCGGGCACCCTTGGCAGGCCTTCGTACCACCTTCACGGCTCAACGGTACGTCGACGACATTCTACGACCTGTTGGGTTGCCATTCCTGTCGCAACATCACCGAGCAATTTTTCAAAAGAATAATGCCCAGTCACACATGGTATGGCTCTCCCAGGCCTGCCTACGTAATTTCTACACCCTTCCATGAATAGACTGACCACCCGACCTCTCACCGATCGAACATGTTTGGGACATAATGGAACGTCAACTACGCCTATCCCGGAACGTCGGCGAAGTGGCCCACAATTTATACACCATCTGGCATGCTATACCTCAGAACAGCAATTGTGAATTGTATGCGTATATGCCACGCTGGGTAACCACTGGTATCCAAGCCAGAAGTGGCGCTATAACGTACTCACTTGTTTCACTCGTGCGGCTGTTTCATCCGAATAAATAGCCCAACTGCTCTGACATAGCAATTGTTTTCTTTTCTGTACATGTGCATTGCACATGTTAATTTTCATCTCGATTGGAAGATTCCTTCTGGCAGCTTCGTTTTTGTTTTTTTCGCAAAAAGTGTATATCCATAACAACTTGATATAAACTGGTGTCCAAACAGTTTCCCATCAAAACATCATGAATAACGCGAAATGCACAGGTCAGTTTAATGACATTTGGTATGGATATACATACACTGGTGTGCAATAATTAGCATTACAAAGGAACAAACAGGCAGAACGGACCGTAAGACCACTCAGGAGATAGACTAGAATCCGGTACGGTAGGACATGCGTATATATGCAGCATGACATAGGGAGGGGGAGTGTCGGAAGGGTGTAAAGCACACGGGTGGTGTACGCTCAGCAATTCGGTGAAAGCTATTGCACGGTGTACATCGGTTTGAACGACGTCGAGTTGCTGCTGCCACAGTGTGATATGGCCAACAAGCAATCCAGTAGACGACATCTGGATTACTTTATCCGAGGTGCGTCGTTGGGAAGTTGGAAGAAGGTCGAAGTATGACTTATGTGGCCGAGGAGTTCGGGATCGCTCACAGCATCGTTTCACGAGCTTAGAGAGCATTTCAAATGACAGGAACAGCTGTCCGAGAGTTCAGCAGGGGTCGTCCATAAGCAACCATGGCGGCGGACGACCGGTATATTGCCCTACAGGCGAGTAGAGACAGACGGCAGACAGTGGGAGAAATCGCAAGGAACATGCAACAGACAGTTGGACGTCCATTATCGCGTTTTACCGTGTCCAGGAGACTGCACAAAGGTGTTCTATTTGCACGACAACTCGTACGGTGTATGTCATTAACGCCTGCTCATCGGAGACGGCGGTTTCTGTGGTGCCAGAAACACAAGAACTGGACACATCAGCAATGTGGTTGAGTTCTCTTTACGGATGAGAGCCGATTTAGTCTGACGAGCGATTCTGGACGTATACACATCTGGACAGAGCAGGGAACACGCAATCACACCTCCAACATCATCGAAAGGGACCGGTTTTGAGGTGGCGGAGTTCTCGTTTGGGGCGGTATCATGCTTGGTAGCCGTACTGACCTTCACATCTTCCATGGAGGTTCAGTCACTGGTGTCCGCTATTGTAGCGAGGTTCTCCTGCCTCACGTGCGTCTGTTTAGAGGTGCTGTGGGTCCCGAGTTCCTCTTCATGGACGACAACGCTACACCTCATTGTACAGTGGCTGTCGCAGAGCTGTTGGAGAGTGAAGATATTCAACGCATGGATTGGCCCGCAAGGTCCCCGGACCTAAATCCAATCGAACACGTGTGGGACCTTCTCGTGAGACGCTTGGCAGCACGTGACCAGCCGCCAGCAACGATCCCGCAGCTGCGATTGGCGCTACAACAGGAAAAGACCGCGAGGCCTCAACAGCTCCATGACAACCTCGTCCTCAGCATGGACAGACGTTGTATATCCTGCAACGCAGTCAGGGGTGATCATATCCCCTACTAAAGACTGGATTTTTCTTGGCAGCCGCCTGTCACATGGACGTTTCTGTCTTCTGTCCAGTTGTACTCGAAGCTACCTTTTCAATAAAGTGCCTTTGTATCCTTTGGATTCCTTGTTCGGACGGTTTTGCTCATTTGTCCAATATTCTTACATCTTGGGGATTTTATGGTATGATTTGAGTCGATGTGGAGCACTTCTGCACGACGTTACATTTGAAAAACCGTCTCGTTCTTAATTTTTGCACGCCAGTGTATGTATATCGATAATGCAGCAATGCACAACAGAAAAGGAATGGCATCACCGCATGAGGAGGAAGCATACGCATGGTAGCATGGCAGTCCAAAAGTGATGCAACAAGTGGCGTGGATTTTGAGGGTTTAATAGGGAGTGTGGTTACCCCAAACAGCGATACAGCTCCCACAACGAACCCTCATAGTGTTTACAAGGCTGATAATGATATTTTAGAGTAATGAGCGCCACTGCTCCGTGCGTTGAAGTCCCTGGAGGACTCTGGGAAGGTCTGCCGGATTGCAATTAGTCTTCCAAGGCCACTCCATCTTTGGAATATCCTCATACTCCATGTGGAGACGGGTGTTGTCGTCCATGAAAAGGAACTAGGGGGGCCAACAGTTCTCCAGAAAAGTCATATAAAGGGCTCTAGGATGTCATCCCAGTAGGTGCAGTAGTCGGGATGCCTCCTGGAAACTCGTGAAGCAGTGTGCGGCCATCCAACATGATGCCAGCCCAAACTAGGAGTCCTCTACCACCGTAGTGGTCAATTTTCCAACCGTTGGATGAAATGTTTTGGCTTTCCGCTTCTCTCCAAATGTATACACATCGAGAATGCGTGTTTAGTCTGTAGTGTGACTCGTCCCTGAAGACAACGCAACATCATTGATCAGGGATCCAGGGGTGATGATATCGGGCCCAATTCAGATGGACCTTTCTGTACGATGTGGTGTGTGGGATACAGACCACTGGCCTTCTTGCATATAGACCTCTTTTGTGGTGTCTTCTGTAAACTGTTCGTCTCGATATCTCAGTTCTCGTAGCAGAGGAGAGCTCCTGCGAGAGTTGCCTGGCTGTCGGCTCCCTATGGCGGCGAGCTGTTAGATACAATTGCCTGTCGTCCTGACTTGTCTCGTGGGTGTTCTTGTACCGGCCTTGTGGTTATTGTTCTGGTTTTCCAAATATTGGAGACCACTTCCCTCGACACATTCAGCCATCTTGGTACCTCCAAACTTTTTCGCATTATGATTTTCGTGAAATTCTCCTTTTTCTACTGTACCGATTGCTACGACTTTAGTGAGCGTTAAATCTTACGATTGCTTAAAGCAATGATTTGTCGAATTTCGCAAGCACACTGCACAAATTGCTGGGTAGTCGAAGTCCAACTAAATTTTAAATATGTGACAAATTTTATTCTTTGTTTCTCAGTCAATACTAGTTGAACGATACGCTCTGATGAGCAGGCGACATCCCCGAAGTAATGTGGAATCCCAGTCGGAAATCGTATCCCTTGTGTTACGTCACTTGCCTAGTGTCCTGCCCCCTACAGACATTGTTAGTCTTTATGCAAATTGACCTGTGTGTGAGGGGAATTACGGAGTATTGTAAATAGCCTATAATATCCAAACTTTTCAGGCGTGACTTATTTGTTTTGCTGATAAACGTACTGAACTTCGATATTTGCGGTCTTTCCGAGAATAAGTTGTTCGTAATGCACAGCTTGGTGCAAAAGTCCTACAACACCATACAAATATGTATTTTAAGCATTTGACTGCATTTTGAAAAGTAACGCCACTTCCAAACATAATAAATAGTACAGGAATTCAAAACGTTTTTACAGATTTAACTTTCACAGTTAGGACAAAAAGAATGACTCTTGAGAAACAGAAATGACTAGCAAAAAGTGAAGTCTGTTAGCTCAATCCGCTACAACTCTCTCTCTGACGTCCGATGTCCGCGTATATAACGGGTTCCTAATGGATGTTATTGTCATTTCGTAGTTGAGAGCTCTGTACGTCGGCTGTGTAATGCTTCTGAAGGGTTCATTTGTAAGTTTAAAGTATGTTGCGTGCAGACAAAGTGTTTACACGTGCTAAAATTTTTGCGCTGCATAATGAAGGAATGTCCTATTGCCAAATTGCCACGAAATGTGACTGTCGCCACTCGACAGTTAGCAGGTGCATTAGTCATTTCAATATGACTAACAGTTTGGACGATTGCCACAGAAAGGGAAGACCAAGAAAAACTACCATGCGAAATGATCGCAGTCATAACCGGTTAAGTTTGCAAGATTGCTTTGATAGCTGTGAGAAACTGAGCCGTAAGTGGCAACTATGCAGTTCAGTTACTGTTTCCAGGTGGACTGTAAAGCGCAGACTGAATGAAAATGGTTTAGGAGCCCACAAGCCTGCGAAGAAGCCTTTCATTAATAACAAACGGAGGGCAAAACGTTTACAAGCGTATCATAAAGAATGGACTGTCGATCAGTGGCGTAAGGGCATCTGGAGTGATGAAACAGCAATTTCTTTGATATGTAGCAAAGGAAGGGCATTCGTACGATGCCGACAAAATGAAAGATTCGAACTCTATTCAAACAGTAAAGCATCCAATTGCCGTTATGATCTAGGGTTGCATCTCAGCTCATGGAGTGGATAGACTGCATATTGTTCAAGGTAACATGAATGCTGCCCAATATATCCACGTACTGGAGAAGAAAATGCTTCCTGCATCTGTTAACATGTTTCCAAATAGTGATTTCATCTTCCTAGAAGACAATGCGCGCTGTCATCGGGCATGATTAGTAGAAGATGGTTGGTTTCTAAATCGGTCCGGAGATTGCAATCGCCGCATTCTTTGGTAAGTGCAAAGAATCCTACAAATAAAGTGCAGTTAATTGCAGCAATAATTTCATGCTGGTGTCATCTAACTACAACTGATGAGCTTGACACCTTGTGAGCAGTATTCCCAGGAGATTTGCCTCAGTAATTAAAAACAAAGGCTTCCCAATTAATTATTATTTGTCTGTATGTCTGGAAGCATATTTAACATAAATTAACTAAATGGAAAAGCTTTAATGGGTTTAAATGTTTTTTTACCAGTCAAAAAAAATATGTTAGCTTTGCAGTTTCTTTCGGTCTTTTCATCACTAGAGGTACAGCAATACAGATATGTTAAATCTGTAAAAAGGTTTGATTTCCTTATAAAATTATCCTTAAAATTATGTACTATTTATTATGTTTGAAATTGGCATTACTTTTCAAGATTTGGTCAAATGTGTAAAACACATGTTTACATGAGGTGTTACAGGACTTTTGCACCAAGCTGTAGGATAATATAACAATGGAGAATATTAAGAAGTTCAAGGATTCTATAAAAACTTCGTTTGATGTGGGAATTCGTATTATGCGAGCTTGTTGTATGTAGGTTTGATGTATTTGCCAATTTTTGTACCACACACTTAGGGGTGTGCGAAAATAAAGATGATATGATGATTCTTCGCTCACCGTTGCTGATAAAATTTATAAAAAGAAATAAAAATCAATGGCAAATTAAAATGATTGTTTAGGCACCACTCAACTTGAACTGAAAGAGAGTTTAACGAGTTTGTTTGCCTAAACCGTGGTAATCGCGCTAAATCTCCATCTTTAAATCACTTTATCCTCCTGATTTTATTCGATCTTAATTCCTTTAAAGAGCTATGTGAGTAGTTTAGTACATAAGGAAAGCATACAAGAAGAAATGTCACATGTTTCAACCTGCAGCTAAATCCTCCAAACTCAGGAATTGTTGAGAAGTAATAAATGTCGTTGGAATCTCGTCGGAGTCTCGAGTGGGCGTTTAGAAGTGGAAGCTTTTCGAAATTAAATAAATATCTGAAAATCCATCCTATTGCAGAGATCAAGTTTCTTACCTCATTCTCGAGAAGTGAAGTTACTGCATGGCGTAGTAGTACATCAGAAACGAAAATAACAAGCATCTTTCTCATTATTTTTTTTCTGTAACAATTAATTCCGTTTATACTACTTACTGAAATCTATTATTGATGCAAGTGAAATAAAAAAAGAATTGAAATTTAAAGATATCAATTTTCCACTGCAAATTCCTTGAGGCCGCCCCGGTGGCGCAGTGGTCTAAGGCGCTGGCCTCTGATCATTCGTCCGTAAGGGGTCTGGGTTCGAATCCCGGTGAGGCATGGATGTTGTGTTTGTCTTACGGCACTGGCTCTCTCCCTTCCCTGGAACCAGTGACCTTAAATTAGGGACGGGCGACTGCTTATAGCCCATTGAGTTGCTCACGGTGGTCGTTAAACCTACAATAAAAAAAAAAAAAAAAAAAATTCCTTGAGATGTGAAGTGCCGAAAACTTAGTTCTATTTCGTTAATGTTCTTCGTTTTTGAAAACGAAATATCATTTCAAATTTGAGAAACAGGAAAGAAAGAAATTGTGAGTATCTACAACATTGATGCAGAGAACTGACATCTTTTTTTCTTTTAGGGTTTAATGACCACCATGAGCAACTGAATGGGATATAAACAGTGGCCCGTCCCTAAATCAAGGCCACTGACTCCAGGGAAGGGAGACAGCTAGTGACATAAGGCGAACATAACATCCATACCTCACCGGGATTCAAACATAGACCCGCCTCAGACAAGAAGGTTAGAATAAGATATCTGGAGATTCCCTTGTTAATGAAGCAGTACCACTTTGAGTGAAGCCTATGACCGCAAGCGACGGCCGTCAAAGTGTGGGAGAGCTCGTAGTTTTCAACGCTATTGCAATGCATTTTGTGTTGGCCGAATCGCATTCTTTCGTCGCAAATGTTTCCAATTTCGCATCGTAACTTTTTGCAAATGTGCGACAAAATGCTGAATTTATAAAATTCTTAATTATTTTGAAGCTCCCTCCCATTTTTATTTTAAATTTAAGTACACGAACATTGGTGCGAATTCTAAACAAAACATAACGTTAAAATTGTAAACTTCACTCGTGTAAGAAGTATAATTCATTCCGGTCTGATATTAACACGGTTTCTGCAGCCAAAAGCCACGCAATTCCAAAATACAAACAGATGAAATTACATAGGTATTATGTAAAAAATGTCAAATTCCCACACCTGGCGGCTTTACGGTTAAGAGACCAGGGCATCTCCAAAAGTATTATTCTAACCCCCTTGGTTTCGGACGACTTATTAGAAGCCCTTACTTACACCACTGCGCCACCGAGGCGGCGCAGTGGTACATTTAATGTATCACAGATTTCCGTTTCATCATCATCATCATCATCAACAGCAACAACCATGTGTACAATTCCCGTAGACGTCTTTGCATTTTAACTATAATATATTGTCTCATTGAAGTCTGTTCGTTGCAGCGTGGCTCAGTTTTTGAAGAGTTCCACCGTACCAGTCTTTAATATCGTCAGCCCAAACATGGTGAGGGAGTCCACTTGCATTTCTTCCGTTCATTAAGCCAAACACCAATGTCTTTTCTGTCATTTTACATTCTGCAGATATGTCCAAAGGGGCTTAGTTTTCTCTGTACGATTTTTTGGAACAGGGCCTCCTTTAGTAGTATTCTTCTGTACACTGCTTCATTTCTTCATTTCTTATCCTCTGGGTCCATCCCATTCGTAAGATTTTACGATAACACTTTCTTTCTAAAGCAAGTATCCTTCTCTCAGATTCCTTTGTCAATGTCCAAGTCTCGCATCCATATAGCATGCTGCTGAAGATGCATGTCTCGAGAATGCTTAACTTAGTTTTAAAGCTGATAGCTCTGCCCTTCTAAATTTTCCTCGGGCCGCGGAAGGCCTTGTGGTCAGCATTCGTGACTGCCATGGAGATAACCTCAGGTTCGATCCTGGGCAGGTACAAACGTTCGAACCACTAAATACCCACCGTGCGTCAGATGAGCACGTTAAGCCGTCGGACCCCGGGTACTGAACCCCCGGTGATAAATAAGGACGTCTTCCTCCCCCTTTCTACCTCGCTTCAGCGTAACTTTCCTATCGAGCACTCTAGCCCAAATCTCCTACCTTCCTTTTTCTAAGGGTTTTTAAGACCTGGAGGTCAGACACACCCTTCCTAAAATCCTCTACATATGATCATATATCCTTCCAAATTTTATCCATGGCTTTTAACAGTGTTATAGCATTTGCAATTCTAATTTAAAAAAATTTTGCTGTTTAAATCATGTGTTATACAGCTTCAGAGATAAATGAATTTTTCCACATTTTCAAGTTCTTTGCCTTCCAGAATGATCTTTTTCCTGATCTCTTTTGCGCCAAATTCCATTGTTTTTGTCTTTTTTGTGTTCATCTTTAGTCCATATCTTTAACCCTCTCTATTCAGTCCTTGTATCATTTGATCCAGTTTCATTTCATCTTCAATCAGTACAATGTCATCTGCAAAACACAGATGATCGAATCTTTGTTCTCCAATAGAAATTCCCGCATCCTCATACCTGATTTCCTCCAACATTCTCTCCAGATGTGAGATGAAGATGCTTGGCGATATTGGATCGCCTTGTCTTGTACCTGTGCTGGTGGTAAAACAAACTCCACATCTGTCTCATATCCTGACAGCTGCCTGTCCATTCATGTTTATTAGATTTCTGTTTACCGATGCCTATTTCAGGTAGAATATTATGTTTTCATTGAATGAATTCATAAAAGTTGCACTCTATAAAAATTTTGGCACTAACATTTATAATTTCTTAAAGTTATTTATGCTCTTATTTGCTTGTTAAATAGCCACTGACTCAAGACTGATATAGCAATTTATTACAAAAATATCCTGCAGTCCGTCCAAGGACTGGTGCTTTTAAGCTTTAAATAAATATTCATGTCTAAAGGATGTTGCCCGACCTAGGACGGGGTGAAATTTTTATTTGAAGCACATTGAAAATATATCAAATAAAAGCCGGATTTCTGTAAGCAAATATAGTAACAAGTTAGTAAAATCATGCAATGCATTGATTATGATACGCTTTCCAACATACCAGAAATAATTATTTAAGTTATGAGGATAATGGCTGTGGAATAAATCTCGCTCCTGTGTCCTGACCTTTGACCCCATTTCGATTATATTCAACAGAACCGGTTCAGTATACCTCCGGAACAACATGATAATGTTTTGTCGCAGTCGAAGAATTTTTACGTAAGTTATGACACATTAGGGCAATGGAATGGATCCCCCTCCTATGTCGTGACTTTTGACCCCATTTCGACCATTTTCAATAGGGTTCGTTAACAGTTGTTCGCTACCCTATACTAAAATTTCATCCAAATTGAACCATTTTTACGCGAGTTATCGATGACAGACAGACAGACAGACGGACAAAGCTAGAGCATGTACGCTTCTTCAACCTACGGGTGGAAAGCGTAAAAAACTCGTTCATGTAAGAGCTGAAAATGTTTTTGATGCGGTTTTGCTCACTCTAGCATTTCAAAATTTCAGTCTTTATTATACACTGGTGTGCGAAAATTAAGGACGAAGAGGAGAAATTAGCATAACAGCGGAACGAGCAGGCAGAACGGACCGAAAGACCACTCAGGAGATAGATTAGGGTCCTGTACGGTAGAGCATGCGCATATATGCAGCTTGACGTAGGGGAGGGGAGTGTCGGAAGGGTATAAAGCACACGGGCGGTGTACGCTCAGCAATTCGGTGAAAGCTATTTCACGGTGTACATCGGTTTGAACGACGTCGAGTTGCTGACACTGTGTGATATGGCCAGCAGGCAATCCGGTAGACGACATCTGGATGACTTTACCCGAGGTCGCGTCATTGGGAAGTTGGAAGAAGGTCGAAGTGTGACTTGTGTGGCCGAGGAGTTCGGGATAGCTCACAGCATCGTTTCACGAGCTTGGAGAGCATTTCAAACTACAGGAACAGCTGTCCGAGAGTTTAGCTGGGGTCGTCCACCAGCAACTACGGCGGCGGACGACCGGTATATTGTACTAACGGCGAAAAGAGACAGACTGCAGACAGCAGGAGAAATCGCAAGGCACATGCAACAGACAACTGAAAGTCCGTTATCGCGATTTACCGTGGCCAGGAGGCTGCACAAAGGTGGTCTATTTGCATGACGACCAGTACGGCGTGGGCCATTAACGCCTGCTCATTGGAGACGGCGGTTTCTGTGGTACCAGGAACAAAAGAACTGGACACATCAGCAATGGGGTAGAGTTCTCTTTACCGATGGGAGCCGATTTTGTCAGACGAGAGATTCTGGACGTATACACATCTGGAGAGCAGAGAACACGCAATCACACCTCCAACATCATCGAAAGGGACCGGTTTTGAGGTGGCGGAGTTCTCGTTTGGGGCGGTATCATGCTTGGTAGTCGTACTGACCTCCACATCTTCCAAGGAGCTGGAGTCACTGGTGTCCGCTATTGTACTGCGGTTCTCCTGCCTCACGTACGTCTGTTTAGAGGTGATGTGGGTCCTGAGTTCCTCTTCATGAACGGCAACGCAACACCTCATCGTACAGTAGCTATCGCAGAGCTGTTGGAGAGTGAAGATATTCAACGCATGGATTGGTCCGCAAGGACCCCGGACCTAAATCCAATCGAACACGTGTGGGATCTCTCGGGAGACGCTTGGCAGCACGTCACCAGCCGCCAGTAACGATTCAGCAGCTGCGATTGGCGCTACAAGAGGAATGGGCCGCGATGCCTCAACAGCTCCTTGACAACCTCGTCCTCAGCATGGACAGACATTGTAAATCCTGCAACGCAGTCAGGGGTGATCATATCCTCTACTAAAAACTGGATTTTTCTTGGTAGCCGCCTATCACATGGAAGTTTCTGTCCAGTTGTGCTCGAAGCTACCTTTTCAATAAAGTGCCTTTGTATCCTTTGGATTCCTTGTATGGACGGTTTTGCTCACTTGTCCCATGTTCTTACATCTTGGGATCTTATGGTATGATTTGATTCGATTCGATATGGAGCACTTCTTCACGACGTTACATTCGAAAAACCGTCTCGTCCTTAATTTTTGCACGCCAGTGTGGGTTTGTGCGTTTTAAATAGATCTCGGTATTTATATTTATAATAGAAAGCCCGTAGCGAAATATTTTGCAAAATGTATGACACTGGCGTATTTGAAATATTTTGCAAAATGTATGACATTGGCGTATTTGAAATATTTTGCAAAATGTATAAGATAATCAACACTCTGAAAGTTCGATAAAATAAAAAGAAGTAAGGAATAATTAAAGCGAACAAATTAATATTCGAAATGTGCTAAATTAAATTGATATACAAACTCAACATTCCGTGATATTCGGAATTCAATTTCAATTTTGTAGATCGGATAAATACGACGTAGAACTCGAGTCATTGATAATCCAATGTTTTTAAATTAGCACACGATCACCTTGACATTGCTATTATATAGCACGCAATCACTTCGACATCTCGAGAACACACAGGAATTGATCGATACGTTCAGTAGTTAAAAATTTGTTTTCGGCTCGCAAAACAATTAAAATGTGAGCATGTGGCGTTCTTCGCTTTTTAAACTGAATCGTGTAGATATGAGCTGTCAATTTTCTCAAAACACTGAACTGTCCGATCTTTCACGAGTGATTTCAACTTGTAAGCCCGTTGCGAAATATTTTGCAAAATGTACGATAATGTGGCGTATTTGACTGCGTTTTCACCCCGCATTAAGAGATGGCGCCACAATGAAGACGTTGCTGTGACGTCAAGCATTTCAGACAGAGAGACCGGACTGTTTATACACTGAAGAGCAATTGAATTAGAGACAGCTCGCGTTACGCAAATGTAGCGCTGTGGGCGGCCTTGTGAACGGAAACGACATGGCGTATGCAGCGATCCGACAATATAAGGAGTGATGCGACGGGAATCAGTAAGAGTCGGACGCAGTATGAGTAAGAAGAAGGATCGAACCGCATTTGATCGTGGGCAAATTGTCGGGACCCGATGAATGGGTCACTCCATCTCGGAAGTCGTGCAGGTACTGGAATTTTCACGACTCACTGTGTTATGGGTGCACCGTGAGTACATCGAATCCGGTAAAACCATCCCTGCAAAGGCCAACTTCCGAGGACAACAGCGTGTGGATGAGCAGGGTCATCGTCGGCTAACTCGCATTGTAACAGCGGATAAACGGGCCACAGTGCAAGAAATCACTCGGCAATTTAACGCTGGTGCACAAAAACGTGTAAGCAGCCACACCATCCAGAACCATCTCCTCGCTATGGGGTACAGAAGCCATCGTCCCACGAGGGTACCGCTGCTGACCGCACATCACAGGGTGCAAAGATTATCATGGGCACGGGAACATCGCCACTGGACCCTAGACATGTGGAAAATGTTGCCTGGACTGATGAGTACAGATTCACGTTGGTACATGCGGATGGCAGGATACGAGTACTGTGCAAACCACATGAAGCGATGGATCCTTCTTGCCAGCAGGGTACTCTTCAAGCTGGTGGGGGTGGCATTCTCGTCTGGGGACTGTTTCAGTGGACTGAAATGGAACCCCTGGTACGTGTGACATCGTCCCTCGCAGGTCAACGTTACCGGGATATCCTGGACGACCATTTGCGCGTCTTCAACATCCCACTGGGGATCTCATCCTGCAACAAGACAATGCACCGTGCCATCGCCCCCGAATTGTATCCGAATGGTTGGATGAACACTCCACCGACATGACCTCGCTTCCTTGGCCAGCGAGGTCCCCTGACCTCAATCCCATCGAGCACATCTTGGATGCCATGGAGAGAGATGTTTGAGGGTCTGACCCCCTCCATCAAATCTTCGTGAACTGTGGGAGCTTGTTCAGAGGTCGTGGATCCGTATGGCTTCCCAACGCTTCCGGTGTCTTGTTGATTCCATGCCGAGACGAATCGCCGCCGTCAAAGGTGGTGCTACACGTTACTAGACAGGTATCTCCAATTCAATTGCTCTTCAGTGTATGTATAACATCTACCAGACACAGTTTGGACACTGCATATACGTTGGACTGCCCTTGGTCTCGATTCGGTGTAACATGGATTCAACGAGGAGGTGATAATATTCTACCAGTATGTTCAGGCGTAAGGCGTCCGTCAATCGCCGAATATTTGCTGAATGATCATCTCCATCTTACACTCAGTAGACAAAACATTAGAAATAAGGGTAATGGGCAGTTGACATGGGCTTCCTCCGCACAGAGTAGAACAGACCCAAACCAAACGCCTGCGATAAACTCGCAGACAGCAGTTCTACCCAACGATGTATCGCAATCGACGAACATAGGTACATGTGCTGCTCTGAGCGACTTTGATCGTGGACGTATTGTCGGCGCAAGACAGGGGGTCAGTCTATCGCCCAAGTGGTACGAAGCATAGGGTTCACGAGGGCAACCCTATCAAGGGTGTAAGGCGAGTGTACCATAACCCGACGTACCACTGCCCAGACAGCAAACGGTGGTCGACCACACGCCATTGATAACAGAGATCGACGTAGACTATCCATGCTCGTACAGACAGACCTCTCGGCAACGGCGGCGCAAATCACACCCAGGTTAAATGTCGGAGGCCCAAGCAGCGTCAGCTAACAAACGGTACGGGGCAAGCTGCACACCCTGGGCTACGAGAGCCGACAACCTACTCGTGTACCATTGTCGACTGCTCGTCATCGGATATTTCGCCTCGGCTTGCGCTTGAAACATGAAAACTGGACCTCTGCAGAATGATCAGATAAATCCGTTTTCAGCTGTATCGAGATGACGGGACGGTGCGGGTGTTGCGTCGATAGCATCAAGGCCCTGTTGTGGCAGGTCGGCTCTGTTCAAGGCGGTGGTGACTCTTATGGTTTGTGGAGCCTTCTCATAGGACGCATTAGGTACCTTAGCGTGTCTGGAAAGGTCCTTAACTGCTGCGAGCTACCAACAAATTCTAGCTGATCACCTACACGTTTTTATGGCCTTCGCGCACATTGCGGCTAATTGTCTGTTTCAGCAACACAATGCGCTGCCCCACAGGGTCTTACCACCCAGGCATGGCTCGAGGAACACTAACTTCAGTTTGGAAGCATCCATTGGACCGAAAGGTCATCGGACTTAAATCCTGTGTAAGCTTTCTGGAATGCGTTCAGAGGAACATCAGATCCATCGATCCCGGACCGAAGTCTCGGGAGGAATTGTGGACAATGCTTCTACCGGCAGGGCTGGCATTACCACAGGAAACCACCCCGCATTAGATGGAATCGATGCCTCGGCATGTACACGCTGTTATTCGCGCTAGATGAGGACGAACACGCTATTAGATAAGTATCTCTAATGTTTTGTCCATTGAGTGTATAACACAGATAATCAAATGGGTTCAGATGTAGGGACCGTGCGGCATATTTTTTGGCAGTTTGAAGTCACTGTCGTGGTCCTGGAGATATTGTGTACCGATCAGAGCCTTGTGGCGTGGCGCATTATCCTTCTGGAAGTAGACCTCAGTGAAGATACCACGTGGCATTCAAATGTTGTTCCAAGGGTATTAAGAAAACCAATGCCGGCCTTCAAAACAGACCTCACACCATTACACAGCCTCCTCCAGCTTATACAGTTAACGCCAGGCAGTTCAGATCCATTGATCCGGGCTGTTGACATCCTATTCTGGCCCGTCCAATGGAATGTATTAGCTTAAAACATGATTCATGAAATCAAACGACTTTTTTCCAGTCCTCAAGGGTCAGTTTCGGTGCTTCCCTGTCCACTAAAAACGAGTTTTTCAGTTTCTAATAGACACAAGTGGTACACGAAGTGTAAGTATCCTGCTATGTTCATTCGCGTCAATTGTGGTGGACTGTGTTTACTGAAATTATCCTCTGGATACTCCTGTTGTACTGCATAGTTACTTGACGAAATGGAGTCCGTCTGTTATCTCGTACAATCCTCTCCAACTCCTGTCGCCCTCGAACATTGACCAGTTGTTTCCGCCTACAGGAAAACCGCTGACTGCTGTTGTTCGTGCGCCACTCATGTACACTTTAAATACAGTTGTTCTTGCATATAGCGGCAAAGCTTTGCAGTTTCTGAGATGCACCTGTCTGCCTAGCGCCCACTATTACTTCTCTTTCAAAGTCGCTTAAATCACGAGTCTTTCCTATATTGCTGCTGTCTGAGCTAGGTACATGCCTGGATCCTTTACAGTGAGCTGCTTGTAAAGCCATCGCAACGCCATAGTTGGGTACGTAAGTGAGAATGGCACGTGTCTGATTGCTGCTGGGTGTTTCTAATAAATTGCCATTTCAGTATTTTTACGAGGCTATACTGAAATTAATGCGCACCAATGCTTCAAAAATTGCGAGTTGAAGACACCGACGTACAGTTTGCTGTATTGCTTCTCTGCTCTGGTAGAGTTGCGCGTGCATCTGCTCCTTTAGGAATCCAAAAAAGGGATAGTCGGAGGCTGCCAGATCTGGACTGAATTTGTCAGATTATCCGAATTTCTGGATGTTTTCCGAGGTCAAACGAGCAGAGCGGGTCCAAGCGTTGGGGTGCTGGAGGATGAATTTGTTTCCCTGCCGTTTATCGCGCAATGCAAAGAGGACCTCTTCTAATGTTTTGGACATAACGAGCTGAATATACGGTTTGTCCGGATTCTACAAAATTAAACCACAATGCACCCATTTGGGTCCCAAAAGACAATTCTCATAACCTTTGCAGTGGACGGAACTGTCTTATGCTTCTTCCTGCTTGCTGAATGGAGATACTGCCATTCCATGATCTGGCGTTTTGTTTCAAGCTCGAAATGGTGCAAACAACTTTCGTCACCTGTCCTAATACTGTGCAAAAAATCGACCCCTTCATTTAGATACCGCTCCGGCAGTTGGAACGAGTTGATTTGCCTCTGGCCTTTGCGATCTCCTATCAGTAAACGTGGGACCCAGCTGGCACAAATTCTCCGATATCCCAAGCTGTTAATCATTTCCCGAACTGCACTGTGTGCTATGCCCAAGTTTGCCACAATTCTCTTCACCGTCACACGCCTGTCGTCACGAATTTAGGTGGTTCCACCTGAAATATTGGCCTGATGTTTCCAATGGTAAAAGTTCTTTACGTATTTTCTTCGCAATTAATGTATTCCCACGTATGAAAATTTCCACATCAGTAAAGCTAACTTTGAGTTATAGCATGGTATACTTAATTATAACGAAGTAAATTTCTCCGTCATTTCTGTCCACGCCAGGATTCGAACCCGAGTCCGCTTATTCCGGAACAAGTCGCTCTACCAACTGAGCTACGCAGACGTTCATTCTGATTGCTATCTGCCTTTATGTCGTGTGCGTTCTGCTGGCAGGTACGTCCCTTCTCCCCCTCCCCCGAAAGAGGGCCGGGGGCATGGCCCACGGGTCAGCCGTGACCATGAATCGTTGCAGGCAGCCATCCACTGTAGAACGTGCACTTGAGAACTCCCAGTCAATCTGGTGTGTGGAAAGCAACGTCACACATTTTTGTTTTTCGAAGCGCTGGAGAAGAGATTCTCTGATTTTTCCTATCTCGCGGTGTGGAAAGAACATCACACCATTGCGAGATCTTGAACGGCCGAGTCATCCGGAAAGTTCGGGCGCCATTATAGCAAAGTAAATTTCTCCGTCATTTTTTGTCTACGCCGGGATTCGAACCCGATTCCGCTTATTCCGGAACAAGTCGCTCTACCAACTGAGCTACGCAGACGTTCATTCTGATTGCTATCTGCCTTTATGTCGTGTGCGTCCTGCTGGCAGGTACGTCCCATCTCCCCCCCCGAAAGAGGGCCGGGGACATGGCCCACGGGTCAGCCCTGACCATGAATCGTTGCAGGCAGCCATCCACTGTAGAACGTGCACTTGAGAACTCCCAGTCAATCTGGTGTGTGAAATGCAAAGTCACACACATTTATTTTTCGAAGCGCTGGAGAAGAGATTCTCTGATTTTTCCTATCTCGCGGTGTGGAAATAACATCACACCATTGCGAGATTTTGAACGGTCGGGTCATCCGGATAGTTCGGGCGCCATTATAACGAAGTAAATTTCTCCGTCAATTCTGTCCACGCCAGGATTCAAACCCGGATCCCCTCATCCCGGAAGAAGTCACTCTACCAATTGAGTTACGCTGACGTTTGTACTTACTGCAATCTGCCTTTATGTCGTGTGCGTCCTGCTGGCAGGTACGTTACTTAATATTTGCTAAAACATAACCATAATTAAGCAGTCCAACATTTATTTGTCTACTGACGTCATCAATGTACAGGTCGCACCTTCTATTAACAGGACTGAACATTATTCAAAAGAAAATGATTGATTTTTAATATAATTATGGTTATGTTTCAGCAAGTACAGTGAAACTTTTCAAGAACGACCACCCTCCGTACCGATAAAAAGTGGTCGTTGGGAGGGGTGGTCGCTTAAAGAGGTGTTGATACTAAGTATCGGTATTCTCCTCAGCCATCAAGAAGGAGTTAAATTGCAATGTGTGAGGTCTCTAAGTAAAATAGTACATATGTATAAAAATAGTTTTAAAAGACCAATATTTATTAAGAAGAAAACATAAATCAATCTTTTTTTTAAAAGGATATAAGTTCAGTTTGTCTCAAATTTTTTAACTTCTCACTAACTAGAGATTTTTCGATTGCCTGTTTTATCTGGGAAAAGAACTTAGATAAATGCTCATTGGCCATACATTCAGAATGAATCATTAGTTCATCTACAGTCTTTAAGGTCTCTTGGGATGAAATAACTGGCTTGGTTTCGTCATTAACCCCATCTTCAAAATCTGAATCAGCGCCTGAAAGGCACAAACATTTTCTAATAGGTAAGACCTTGTGAATCCGAAAAACATCTCGGTACAGTACACACGTCATAACAATTTTAATGTAATCTACTTACCTTGCGCAGCGGCGTTTTCCAAAAGTCGTGCCTCCGAATTTTCACCTAGGTCATGGAAGCACTCGATGTTTTCCTCATACTCCAATGATGTTTGGTCGCATTCGATGACAACCACCTTGGAGAGTTCTTTTTTTTTTTTTTTTTTTTTTTTTTTTTTTTTTGATTGGAGGTTTAACGACCACCGTGAGCAACTCAATGGGCTATAAGCAGTCGCCCATCCCTAATTTAGGGTCACTGGTTCCAGGGATGGGAGAGAGCCAGTGCCGTAAGACAAACACAACATCCATGCCTCACCGGGATTCGAACCCGGACCCCTTCGGACGAACGATCAGAGGCCAACGCCTTAGACCACTGCGCCACCGGGGCGGCCTTGGAGAGTTCAACTAATATCACATCGCTGATGCTTGTTTTATCAAGTGGCTTAGTTTGGTTTTCAAGTTTTGAATTCGTCATTTCACAGCTATCAAACACTTTTTGATAAGATCTGGACTAACATCCCACCAGGCAGATCTTATCCAATCGTCTGCAACTGTGATTTTCTTGGCCAGTTCCGAAGCAGTTGCGCTTTCATCAATTCTAGCCAGGATCGATTGCAATACATAACGTCGGTATTCATTTTTGAACCATTTAATCACACCGTGATACAAAGGCTGTAAATTAGCAGTAGTGTTTGGGGTAAAAAGAGCAATTTTACATTTTTGCAACTTGCTTCACGTGCATGGCAAGTAGAGTTGTTTAACACAAGCAGGACACTTCTATGATTTCTCATCTTTTGAACAAAATTTATGAGTCACTCTTCAAATATAGGGAGAGTCATCCAAGCCTTTGAATTTGATTTCCAAATCACACCCATATTCGCAATGTTTTTTTCCTTCAAACATCTTGGTCTTTGGTATTTTCAGATCACCAATGGTTTCTCTTTTTCGCCTGCAGCACTAACACAAAATGCAAGCGTTAAGCGTTGTTTTGCAATTTGGCCTCCTTGTGATTCTTCCAATTTTTGCATCATGCTTTTCGTTGGCAGAGCACGGAAGAAACTCCTGTTTCGTCCATATTGAAAATGTCCTTGTCTTCATAATCGGCCATAAGTAATGGGAGTCTCGCCGCCCCGGTGGCGCAGTGGTCTAAAGCGCTGGCCTCTGATCATTCGTCCGTAAGAGGTCCATGTTCGAATCCCGGTGAGGCATGGATGTTGTGTTTGTCTTACGGCACTGGCTCTCTCCCTTCCCTGGAACCAGTGACCCTAAATTAGGGACGGGAGACTGCTTATAGCCCATTGAGTTGCTCACGGTGGTCGTTAAACCTCCAATAAAAAAAATGGGAGTCTCGTTACCCAGTCCTCACACAATTGCTGATCTACATCTGCCGCTTCACCACTCAATGCACGATAAACGATGTTGTGTCGGATCCGAAATTTGTTCAACCATCCATTGCTAGCAGAAAAGCCTTCAATCCTGAGAGCATCTGATATATCGATAGCCTTTTAGCTTAAACAAAGGTCCACTGATCGGAACGTTCTTTGCCCTTGCGATTTGAACCACTCCAACACAGCTTCGTTGATATCCGAAAACTTTGCGAGGTGAATTCGCATGACTCCACGAAACTTGAAGTCCTTCCATTCTTTTAAAATGGTAACTTTGTCCTTTATAATCTTGTTTATTTGAGTCTTACCGCAGTTAAATGTTTCTGATAACTCCCTTTCAGATTTTCCAATTTCATACAATTATATGACTTCAACACGCTGTTAAAAACTCCGTTTTTTAGATATTGTAAGAAGCGAAAATTATCCACTTGAATGCGTGAATGAACACTAGATTCACCACTGGCCCGAGACAAGAATTTCTTTCTTTCGTCCGACAAGGCAATGCTCGAACGCCGGCCCTCGAATGGGCAATCAGCGATCACACGTGTACACGTCAAAGTCAGACAGCTGTCTCCTCTCCACATATTCCCCCGCGTCCAAGTGGGTCGAATTCTTTTAGGGAGGGAAGGAGGGAAAACCGGTCGCTCGTGGAAGTTAGCTTGGTCGTTCATAGGGGGCTTTTTAACATTACATCTACGGTCTAAAATTCCGTGCCTAAGAAAATCGGTCGTTAGGGGAGGTGGTCGTTATATAGGGGTGGTCGCTCGGAGAGGTTTCACTGTATTAAGTATCCCATGCTATAACTTAAAGTTAGTTTTATCGCTGTGCAAATGTTCATCCTTGGGAATACATTAATTGCGAAGAAAATATGTAAAGAAATTTTACCATTGGAAACATAAGGCAGAGATTTTAGGTGGAACCACATTAAACCTTTCAGCGGCCGATGTACTTGAAACAAATGCTACCGGAAGTTTTCTGATGCCCCAAAGAAACACATAGCAGTCGAGTTTTACGAAAGGTACGGTGTCCAATTCCTTTCCCCCTCTCATCCACTCAGTACAGACCGTAAACCTGTCACTCGTGATAGATTTATAGTTTATTTCGTTCTAGTCCTTTATCCTCTGATCCATGACCCAAATCATGATAGGAAAGTGCTAGTAAGTACCCCTGACACGAACATCCTGTCACTGGATACGAACAATCGACTCAAACCTCTTCTCTCCCTCCTGTCTGATGTTTGTCGCCGTTGTTTTAGCCATTTTACCAGGTAATCAGTTAAGGATTAGTACCAATTATTCTCCTAAATGACAACCTTGGATAAAAAAAGCTGCGGGGAAAAACAACGCTTTCTGATGCGCAGGTTCACTCATTCCAGCCACGTTGGGTCCACTTCTTAGACAACGAATATATTCGTTGGAGCAAATTTCAGCCTATTTTGCTAACCCGAGTTAATTCGTTCCAGCCGGTTAAAGGGTTAATTAAGGCACCAACTCTTTCCTTGTTATGTTCCGTAGAGGATGTTCGACGGCGACCGTTACAAGGCTTAATGTCTGTGAAACAGTCTTTAAAAATTTTCACCCACTTTCTCAGACTACTGGAACCCATTCATGCATCTGAGTATGGCCGCTGAAGCCTACGGTGAATATCGGCAGCCGGAATTTCCTCCTTCACAAGGACCTAAATCACATCACGCCGACATAACGATGAATCACTGTCGGCCATCTTTCGTCCCATGACTGACGATGGCGATGTCCTTTGACATTCATGGCTACAACGAGAAATGGCACTACCAGTCCACTAACGATCTTTCTCCCAATGAGCAGTCTGCTTGTGTAATGCAGATTTGCTCATTACTTTCAGTATCATCTACGCACTAAGAAGAAAACACTAACGGCCAGGATACACAAAAAGCTAAATAAATGCTTTACACTTTGATTCTGCTCTTCCTGGAAGCTTACAGGCCAACTTGTCCAACATAGCTTGGAATAACTCCATAACTCCAATTCGTATATAATCAAGCAACTATCTCTTCAATATCAGAATAATTAAATGCTCGTGATGCAGAATAATCGTAGTCTCGCTAAACTCGGCAAACAAGTGAGCCTTAAAGAACAAGGATGCGTAACATTCAGCTTGAGAAACTCAAATCAAAGCTCGTACAAATCAACTCTCACCAATCTAACCTATGCAATCCAAAATAGCGCTCTTATTCTTCTTTGTCGCATACGTCATTCTCTTGGCCTGTCATCAGGTTGCCAAAATACAAATTCGGCGAGATAGAAAATATAGCGTTAAGGCTAGAAAATACTTAACGAGAATAAACCGAAATTTTCAAAACAGAACAGGAACCAGAAAGGAAGGTTAAATTAGAGTATACGTTACAGGGCGTATGAAGTAAAGGAATCCTTTTCCGCGATCGCTTAAACGTACATCGACTGCCGATGTCTACCGACCGAGCTAGCAAGACACTTACCACCAGCTCACGTTTAAGGTGGAAACTAGAACTGGATACCCTACATGTAATACAATACATAAATGATGAGAAGTACAGACCAAGTGATGATGTCGAGCACACAGTAAGTGATGTGGAGCACACAATACTTAGTACCTGGTGTATCCACTACGAGCGCCAAAAACACGGCGTAGCATCGATTTGAAGAGGTTGTGAATGTCGCACTCCGCGCTGTCTCGATTCGAAGCCAAAGTTCATCTTGGGTAACTGGCGGCGGAGCCTGTCGGGCCAAGTATTGAGCGACTATATCCCACACTTGTTCAATGGGCGACAAATCAGGTGAACGCGCTGTCCAGTAAAGACGTTGCGCATATCAAGCAACCAGGAACTGTATGATATTCCGTGCCACAAGTAGTCTGGCATTGTATTGTTGAAAGATGGCACCGAGAACCGTTTGCAGATATGGCAGCACTTCAGCTTCCACAACTTTTGCGTTGTACCGCCTAATGGTTATGGTTCCTGCAATGCGTTCAAGGCGGGAACGTGAATAGAACCCACAGAACCTCACACCAGAACGCTCGGTGTCGGGACCATATGACTCTTCATAACACGCATGCCTTCAGAAGCCGTCCTCCACGGTGTCTCCGTACAACGATACGTCCATCATGGGTAATTAGGTTGAACCGCGTGTCGTCGGGAAACACTATGCGTTGCCATTCATCACGCCAGTGTCAGCGTTCTTTGCCCTATTATAACCTCTGTAGTCTGTGGTTTAAAGTAAAATTAAGTCGAAGGAACCGTCTGCGACCGACGAGGTCTCTCTAAAGCAAACGGCGTAGGACAGATTTTGCAGACCACTCTCGGTATAACATAGACCTCCACTGTTGTACTAACCCTCGGGACGTGGCTGTTCGGTCAGCCACCTCCATACGGCGGAGATGACCGGCTTACAGTGCGTTCTTCCGTCGTTGTGCTCCAGGCCCCTCACGTCGGTGCATCACACCTTCCTATTTCCACTGGTTCCATAGTCGCATTAGTGTGCTCACGTTTCGTCTAACACGAATGGCGATGTCGCGGGAAAAAAGTATGCCTTCCCGAGGTCCTCGCTCTTTGTCTGTCTGCTGTACGTAAGGGTCTTGTCTGCTGCGGCGGACGTACGGAGTTAGTACCACTACCTTACTGAGACAATTCTCGCAAATCTACTATGGCAACTTGCTCCGTGCGTCCTAATTTTACACCTCCCGCGAGACAGTTACGCAGACGTAGTTGGCACAAATCATTTGCTTGTGCACAGCGGTTGTAATTATTTGCATCTCCTCACGTGACCTACCCATCCTGCTAGCTTTTTTTATTGGGGTTTTAACGACCACCGTCAGCAACTAAATGGGCTATAAGCAGTCACCCGTCCCTAATTTAGGTCCACTGGTTCCAGGGAAGGGAGAGAACCAAAGGCGTAAGACAAACAGACATCCATCCTTCACCGAGATTCGAACCCCGGCCGATCTAGGACGAATGGTCAGCAACCATCGCTCAGACCACCGCGTAACCGGAGCTGCCCTGAGAGTTTCAGCTCGATCGCACACATTTTCCCTGGTTTTGCATTTTCAATAAACAGCGGTGTAGTATTTCGCAAATATTTCCCTTCATCCTTTGCGTACGTAGACTACTTTCCTGAATAGTTTCATCTTTTTGGAGGTCTTGTGTAATAGCTATGTGATTCCATCGAAAAGACATTTCGAAATACAACATCAGAAATATTGAAATTTGTCAATAGATTGTTTGAAGAAAAGAGGGCAAACTGAAAGCTGAGCAGAAACTTTCAGCGTAAGAGCTTCCCGAATGAGTCTACGGTTCTAGTGGCGTTCTGGATTTCGTTTCGCATTGCAAAATCCCAGTTTTGCAAGATCACCCCCGGACATCATATTGAAATATTTCAGACCAAAATGTTTATAAGCGTGCAGATCTTGCCTTCCGTAAGCAAGATTTTTAACTTTTGAGAGACGAGACGGTAGGAAACAGAAAAACCAATAACTTTTCTAACGACACTGCGTTTAATGCCGAGATTATAATGAGCGGAAATTTCATCAGCGTCTTTTTAAAGGAAAAACTCATAGACTAGTTGGCTGGGTCGATCGATAACGTTGTTAAACCGTGTCTATCTATGCCATGTAGACTGTGGGAAATATGAAATTAAATGAGAAACAATGAAATACTTAAAATTAACCACTGGCGCCCAGTATTATTAACATAATTAAGCTGTAAGTGTAGAATTAAATACTACAGTTCAGCGTGCACTGACATTAAGGATTGTAACGATGAGGCTTTGAACGTATATTCACGTTAGCTTTTAGACTACACATTTTGCAGGCCTTAGGTCTCCCAGATTTGACTTTCACCTAAACTGGGCCTGTTGTTATTTAAATGTAATCCGCGTGACAGAAAATATCTAGTGGAAGACTTCTGGACACCGCACAAAATAATAACTCTTAATTTCCGAGGCGGTCATTAACAGCGTCTGTGTTTACAGTATGTCTAATAAGATAATAACCAGAATACGAACATAGATGAATTGCATTTTGTGACCTGAAATTTGGTCCACCTTCGTGGAGGCGTGACTCTACCCCAAGAAAGGCGATTAATGGTCCAAAACTAGATTTTTTCAAAAACAAATTTAAAGTTTCGACTTATTTTTGTTTGCACTGAGAACGAAATCACATCTGGCGATCCACAGGTTAAATGCAAGAAATTTATTAAGGTAATTCATTACCAGAATATTTCAAACTACGGGTCGAGCAGAAGAGCATAGCACTTATTTATATGCCACCTACCATAAAACAGGAAGGACTCACCATTGAAAGGTTGTGGTACTTATACACTCGTCGTCAAAAAAATAGGTGCACCCACAAGGACGTGTCGGTTGTTGGTTGGTTGTTTGAGTTTTATGGCGCAAGGGCCATGGTTGGCCAAAGAGCGCCAGGACGTGTCGGATAGCAATGCTATTCGGGAGGAACGTAAACGATACCAGGAACAATAAATGATTAAACATTGAGACTGATATGGGCAATATTTATTGAGCTACACGCCAATAAATAGTGTCTCTCAGTATGGCGCTGGGTCGCCATATTTGGTCACACATGCCGAGACATGCCGAGACGTCTCACATGATAATATTATGATTATTATACTATTAAGCGCAAAGCTTTGTTAATGTTACAAAATGCAGAATAATCTGGTCTGGAATGCTTCTACGTTTGTTTGTTTTTTATTTTGGAAATTTCCCTACATGCTTTTTTTATATTCTACTACATCACTCTAAACTATCTTTACCAATTAACATATATTTAAATTATATTGCAAAGATTAGTTTTCTAGAGTCAAAATTTCAAACACTTGCAACTGTCTGTACGGTGTACGTTTTATAATGCAATTTATTCAAAATAAAAGTAAATTAGAAAACAAAGAAATAACGAATTGAATTTCTTTTTTGTTTCTAAACGATTTTCTTTTCTTTAGATTTTACCAAAATTACTGATTCCCTTGATGCGGTCGAAAGGCACGTTGATTATTTATTTTCAAATCCATATTTCAGAACATTTGGCTTTATGGGTAGTATTTCTAAAAACATTAATATTGTGAAGTGGATTAACTGAACTAAACTTTTTAAACTAATGATTTTTAAACTATATAATCCTTGCTTGAGTCATATCTTTGGCCAGTGTATAATGCATAAATGCAAGCCTTGATACGCAACATTTTTCAAGAATCCGGGACCGGGCTCAGCAAACATATGTAATCAAAGAAAACGGGCCGGGGCCGGGCTCTAGGCCTTTAAACCCGGGCGGGCCGGGCTCCTAAAATTGAGCCGAACTATTCTGTATTCTGGATATGTGACGCTCGACAACAAACCGTTTATTTTGACGCTGACCACGGTGCCTCTACACACTGATTCGTTGGTAGTCTCCTCCAAGACAAAAGCGGGACTCGTCACTGAAAATCACTCGCTGCCATTCTGAGTGGCTCCTTGGCAGTCTGGTACGACACCATTGCAGTCTGTGGCGAGGATGCAATGGTGTTAAGTGCAGTCGTCGTAACGCTCTGCGTACGTGTAGTCCTACGTCATGCAGCCGTCTGCCAATGGTGCTGGCACTAAACGGACGATGCATGTAGGGCACCACTGCTCGCTGAATATACGCAACAGTGGCTGTTTGGTCATTCCGCACATGTCGGACAACCCGTCGGTCCTGTCTCCGCGGTTCATCTAGGTCTCCAGACCCTTCCTGTCGCTACTGAGTGTCTTGTTTTATTCACTGCCGCCAACAGCGTGCTATGTGGATATCTGTACGACCGGTACGGTGCGCAATACGGCGATATGACCATCCGGCTTCCCGGAGCCCGACGATGCGGCCCCTTTCGAACTCCTCCAACTGCTCGAATTGCTTCCGAACTGTTCTCCGAGGCATATTTCACTTGCAGAAGGTGCAACCAACACAACAGCAAAAGTCAGAATGGCAAGCACACGCAACAGGACGACCTTATATTGCCGGTCAGGCACAAGGCTACGCCCTCCTTGCTTGCGTCACATGCGTGGCTGAGCGTGATACTTAAATCATTTGCATGTCTCACGAAGTCAAACCAACCTGCCAAGTTTCATTGCTGTCGGTTGCTTCCTTCTGGGTGCAACTATTTTTTTGACGATGAGTATATTATCAAGTACGATCTATATACTCCAATATGGAGATATTCTTCAAAAAGAAGAAAGATCTCTAAAGAAAAGAAAAAAAAATGTCAATTCTGTATGCTAATAAAATTATTCGCTTGTCAATATTGTTTTTTTATATTTTACAATTTTGTCTTCATTCTTTTTTCTTCTTTACTCTGTATACTAATGGCATTACGAGGGTAAGTCAGAAACTAAGTTTTGCAATATCATATATTTTGTATTTATTAGTATGAAAAAAGTATGTACATCTCTGAGATATAGCCATCCGTACGCTACTTCTTAACGTATTCACCTTATCTCTTGAGACACTTGTCAAGCCTTCATGCGTCGAAACCCTGTCTATGATATTTTGCGGTTGTCCATTCAGCCATTGTTTCATTGTACGCTTTGCAGCGTTATCCGACGGGAATCATTTTCCACGAAGGTGCTGCTTCAACCGGGAAAAGAGGTGAAAATCCGACGGAGCCAGATCAGGGCTGTTGGCGGGATGTTGCAGAATTTCCCATTCGCAGCTTTCTAACAGATTCACTGTGTAACGAGCCGTATGCGGGCGAGCGTTGTCGTGCAACAAAAGCACGCAGTGGGATGACATTTTCGGCCTTTTTCGTCGAACAGCTCTCAAACCATTCCTAATGGCCAGACCAATGGGTTAGAGCATTTCCTAGGGGGCAAAATTTGTGGTGTGCTCACGGTCAGCGTGTTTGGTACCTTCAAAAGTGGTCCGAGGAGTGAAAACCACAAACCGCTCCGGCATGGTGCGGGCCGACTACGGCTCATCGATGCTAGAAATGAGCGAAGGCTACTCCGTTTGATACAAGCCAACAGAAGGGATACTGTGGCGTAACTCGCAGGTAATTTGAATGCAGGTGACAGGAGTAATGTGCCACAACACACAGTATATCGAACCTTGCTGAAAATGGGGCTGCGTAGTCGAAGAGCGCTCCGACTGTCCATGCTAACCTCGGTTATCCGTCGAAAGCGGCTACAAATGGACATGCGAGTATCAAAACTTTACCTTGAAATGATTGGAAGAACTGGTCAGATAAATTTCCTTCCCTGTTGCACCATGTGGACAGCCGAATACGTGTGCGTCGTTCACCTGGAGAAAGATTGGCACCTGGATGCATCGTGGGGCGAAAACTAGCACGTGGGGAAAGTGTAATGCTTTTGGCAATATTCTTCTGGGACACCTTGGGCCCTGCCATTTATGTGCAGGAAACTATGACGTCTACTACCTAATTAAACATCACTGCCCACCAGGTACATCCTTTCATGGCAGCGATATTTTCCTGTATCATTGCCTTCTTTTAGCAGGATAATGCGCCATGCCACACTGCCCGATTTGTTCGAGAATGGTTCATGGGAACATGAGGAAGACTTATTCCAGATTCCCCAGACATCAAGCCAATCGAGGATCTGTGGTTTGTGTTGGAACAGCAAATCCGATCTGCGAAACATTAAGAAGACTTCCAGGTATTCCAAATTCCCCAGACGTCAATCCAATCGAGCATCTGTGATTTGTGTTGGAACAGCAAATCCGATCTGAGGAACATGAGGAAGACTTCCAGGTATTCTAACTTCCCCATACGTCAATCGAGTCTAGCATTTGTGGTTTGTGTTGGAACAGCAAATCCGATCTGCGGAACATGAGGATGACTTCCAGGTATTCCAAATTCCCCAGACATCAATCCAGTCTAGCATCTGTGGTTTGTGTTGGAACAGCAAACCCGATCTGCGGAACATGAGGAAGACTTCAAAGTATTCTAACTTCCCCAGACGTCAATCGAGTCTAGCATATGTGGTTTGTGTTGGAACAGCAAATCCGATCTGCGGAATATGAGGATTGAGGATGACTTCCAGGTATTCCAAATTCCCCAGACGTCAATCCAATAGAGCATCTGTGGTTTATGTTGGAACAGCAAATCCGATCTGCGTAACATGTGGAAGACTTCCAGGTATTCTAAATTCCCCAGACGTCAATCCAGTAGAGCATCTGTGGTTTGTGTTGGAACAGCAAATCCGATCTGCGGAACATGAGGAAGACTTCCAGGTATTCCACATTCCCCAGATATCAATCCAATAGAGCATCTGTGGTTTGTGTTGGAACAGCAAATCCGATCTGCGGAACATGAGGAAGACTTCCAGGTATTCTAAATTCCCCAGACGTCAATCCAGTCGAGGATCTGTGGTTTGTGTTGGAACAGCAAATCCGATCTCCGGAACATGAGGAAGACTTCCAGGTATTCCAAATTCCCCAGACATCATACCAATCGAGCATCTGTGGTTTGTGTTGGAACAGCAAATCCGATCTGCGGAACATGAAGAAGACTTCCAGGTATTCCAAATTCCCCAGACGTCAATCCAATCGAGCATCTGTGATTTGTGTTGGAACGGCAAATCCGATCTGTGGAACATGAAGAAGACTTCCAGGTATTCTAACTTCCCCAGACGTCAATCGAGTCTAGCATCTGTGGTTTGTGTTGGAACAGCAAATCCGATCTGCGGAACATGAAGAAGACTTCCAGGTATTCCAAATTCCCCAGATATCAATCCAATCGAGCATCTGTGGTTTGTGTTGGAACAGCAAATCTGATCTGCGGAACATGAGGAATACTTCCGCGTATTCCAAATTCCCCAGACATCAATCCAATCGAGCATCTGTGGTTCGTGTTCGAAGAGCAAATCCGATCTGCGGCGGCTCAACAACGTAACTTATAAGAATTTAAAGATCTGCTGGTAACATGTTGGTACTATTAGGTTGATGCATAAGTTCATGTCGTTTTATTTCTCGAGTGTTTTCCAGGTCAGTAGTAATGGTTCAGATAACCAGTAGTTGTATATCAAAATGTAGGCAGTAATTTCGCGTATTTAAATCATATTGCGTTGTGTGATTGTGGCTAATGGTTTTTTTGGTTTTCGGGTCCGGAAGTATAGAGTGTCAAGTAGAGAGGAATGAACATTTCCGACATCTGCTCCTCTACGAATTTAACATGGGATCCACAACCGCCGAGGCTACTCGACAAATTTGTACTGTGTGTTAAGAGGATCCTACTGTTCCGAGGACAGCCAGCAAATGGTTTGAGCGGTTCCGAGGTGGCAATTTTGACCTTGACTACTCTCCACGCGCAGGTCGTCCATCTCATTTTGATGAGGATCATATTGAACCATCTCATCCACTTGGATTCGCGTCAAACTACGAGCGAATTGGCCACTGGAATGGACTGTGTTCAGGCCACCGGGGTGCGACTTCTGGAACGTATGGGGAAGCTCCAGAAACTGGGTTCTTGGGTGCCTCACATTCGCAACGAGAACAAGAATCAGCATGTTTTCATATGTGGTTCCTTGCTCGGCCGTTATCGCGAATGTTCTCAGCAATACAAACCCTTTCTGTCACGTATTGTTACTGAAGAGGAAACGTGGTGCCTGTACATGAATTTCAGGCCTCTGAGGGAATATTTGAGCCAAAGCAAGGCGCCCACGACACATCCAAAATATGACCTTCATCCTGCGAAGATTGTGTTGTGTGACTGGTGGGACATGGAAGGCATTTACTGGGAAATGCTGCCGAGTAATCGGACCATCAACGCTGAACTGTATTGTGAGCAATCCACCGTGTGGAGGGAACAATTCAGCAGAAACATCCACATCGGCACCATGGTGTCCTTCAACATAACGCACGCCCTCACAGTGCAAACAGGACCAAAATAGCCATTCAGGACATTAAATGGGATATCCTTCCACATCCGGCTTATTCCCCAGATGACGCCCCTTCAGACTATCACCTGTTTCGATCTCTGTCGAATGCACTCCATGGCAGAACGTTCAACAATGATGTTGATCTCCAGAATTTCCTTGATTTCTCCGCAGCAAAACCTGCACGGCTTTTCAAAAATAGCATTGCAGACATATCCAGACGTTGGGACACAATCGTAAACAATGAGGGGGGGGGAGATACATAGTTGATTGATTCAGTTTTCCATTCTGATGTAATACATTTCTGTAGTGAGGTGAAAAAAACGGCACGAACTTATGCATCAACCTAATAGGTACCACACGACACCTTTAGAAATCTTGTAGCGTAGATACCTCGCCGGGTAAGAGCTGTTTCGGCGCCAGGTAGAGGACCAACATCATATTATGCAGGTGGTCATAATGTTTTGGCTCTTCGGTGTACACACTGTCGAGGAAACTGGATTATCATAAAACGAACCGTGTAAAAAGGGAATCATCCCAAACATTCGACCTCTTACTTTGAACATTTTAATCGGTAGTCCGAAAGTTTTCGTCCGTAGAGTAACAAACATTCTTTATTTCCCTTTCTTTCCACAGGTAGGAAGTCTTTCACTCTTTTTTGCAGCTCAGATAAGAACATTATCAGCATCAATGCCCCTATTCTTTGTTAGCAAGGTTATTGGATTATTCCTGTTTTCTTATTACTTATTTCTTCTTGTTTTTCATGTTCTCTGAAATTTAGGCCTTTTCAGAACAATCAACGAACTCAAGTCGAAATGATGTCAGATAAAAAAGATTTCTCTTCTGCTAATTGAGCTGACGAGAGTTGTCCGGAAGTTGTTAATAATGTTTGAAGCTAATAACTGCGATTACGCATTGCCTTCTAGGATGAATTTATTTTTTATATCGTCCGTTTGTTTTAAGAAAAAAGGGGCGAAGGAAGAAAATCCAAAGTTGTTCGTATTAAGGTTTCTAAATGCAATTCTCTTCGCGAAACCAAAACGCTGGATACCCTAGAAACAATTTCTTAATTAGGAGCTACTTACCTATCTTTGTTCGCTTATTTACGGAGCAATTCATGCTTAATAACAATGTTTTCAAAAATACAGGTCATTTTCGTTGTTTCAGGAGAAAATGTAATTCGCTTGTACATTGTCATGATAGTAGCATATACACTGAAGAGCAAATGAATTAGAGATACCTATCCAGTAACGTGTAGCACCACCTTTCGCCCTGATGAGGGCGGCGATTCGTCTCGGCATGGACTCGACAAGACACCGGAAGCGTTGGGAAGCCATACGGATTCACTGCCCCTGAACAAGCTCCCACAGTTCACGAAGATTTGATGGAGGAAGTCAGAGCCTCGAACATCTCTCTCGATGGCATCCCAGATGTGCTCGATGGGATTGAGGTCAGGTGACCTAGTTGGCCAAGGAAGCAAGGTCACGTCGGTGGAATGTTCATCCAACCATTCGGATACAATTCGGGGGCGATGGCATGGTGCATTGTCTTGTTGCAGGATGAAGTCCTCAGTGGGATGTTGAAGACGCACAAATGAGAGTAAATGGTGATCCAGGATATCCCGGTAAAGTTGACCTGTGAGAGACGATGTCACACGTACCAGGGGTCCCATTTCAGTCCACGTAAACAGTCCCCGGACGAGAATGCCACCCCCACCAGCTTGAAGAGTACCCTGCTGGCAAAAAGGATCCATCGCTTCATGTGATTTGCGCCGTACTCGTATCCTGCCATCCGCATGTACCAACGTGAATCTCGGCTCATCAGTCCAGGCTACATTTTTCCACATGTCTAGGGTCCAGTGGCGATGTTCCCGCGCCCATGCTAATTTTTGCACCCTGTGATGTGCGGTCAGCAGCGGTACCCTCGTGGGACGATTGCTTCTGTATCCCATAGCGAGAAGATGGTTCTGGATGGTGTGGCTGCTTTACACGTTTTTGTGCACCAGCGTTAAATTGCCGAGTAATTTCTTGCACTGTGGCCCGCCTATCCGCTGTTACAATGCGAGCTAGCCGACGATGACCCCGCTCATCCACACGCTGTTGTCCACGGCAATTGGCCCTTGCAGCGATGGTTTTACCGAATTCGATGTACTCACGGTGCACCCGTGCCACAGTGGCTCGTGAAAATCGCAGTGCCTGCACGACTTCAGAGATGGAGTGACCCATTCGTCGGGTTCCGACAATTTGCCCACGATCAAATGCGCTTAGATCCTTCGTCTTACCCATACTGCGTCCGACTCTTGCTGATTCCCGTCGCATCACTCCTTATATTGTCTGATCGCTGCATACGTCATGTCGTTTTCGTTTACAGTGCCGCCCACAGCGCCACATTTGCATAACGCCAGCTGTCTTTAATTCAATTGCTCTTCAGTGTATATATATATACACACACACACACACACACAGAGGTAGCAGATCTTGTCGTAGTACTTTCGTGAATTTTCGGGATTTGTTGCTGAAACTGGATGGCCTTACTAACAATATTGTACGGATTTGTAAATCAAGAACTTTTTCGCTTAATTTGGCTAAAGTTCGTTACCTGAAAAAATATGACAATTTTCATTTCAGTAATTTAGATATTAAAACATTACTCAATGATTTGCTTAATTTTAGATTATCTTCAAAGCTTAATAATTTTGGTTCTGATCATAGGAAAAAAATATTACTGTGTACTTCAATTTCCAGATATAATTTTTGATAAAATTGGTGTTAAAAGGATTTTTACTGACAATAATATACACTTTGCATTAAAGGACACTGTTAACACAGTCCCGTGTTATCGTTATGCTACAACTGTTGGTCGTTTAATTTATAACTATCGCCACGTTGCTGAGAATTTGTAGGACTTATATGAAAACCGATCCGCATTTTGTTTGTGCAGTAATCCAGAATATGCTTGCTTTATTGATCCTTTTCATAAGCATATTCTCACAGGCGATACTAATCTTATTTCCTCTCCTGTTCTCAGGTCTGTTTTAATTAAAAGGTACAGAATTTAGAATTTCTACTAGATTAAATGTTAGTAAAGTCCTTTAGTGATGGATCTAAAAACTGATCTTATTAAATATATATTTAAATTATCGTATAAGTTTGGAATTTCTTATGAAGAATTTATCATTTGGTTAGATTATGTTTTGAGCGATTTTAAAAAAGGGCTTTGAATTTGTTCTCCACAGTCTCAAGTCATAAAAATTATTTCAACATTCCGCTTATCAAGAAGCATATCAGAGAATTACAAAAATATTTCGTCTTCACTCCTGTGGATAAGGCAAAAAACAATTTGGCTATTTTTCGCAAATGTCTTTATGTTGAGATATTATTTTCTTTAATTACATCATGGTTCAACTTATAATCCTATCACAGTTGACAAATATTATAAAGAAAAAAATTATTGCTTTAAACGCTTAAGTCTCGATAACATTAACATGCAGTTATCTTTTTTGTATGACATTCCGAAATTTCATAAGCTTCCTGTGTCTTTCAGATTCATTCAGAGTAACCGTCACTGTTATACTGGTCTTTCAGGGAAGATTTTTGAAAAATATCTTAACATTTATAAGGAAGTACAGGATTCTTGGATAATTAATAACAATAAACCAGTATTGAATTATAATAGGTATGTTTCTTCTATTCAACATATCGATACATTTGATTTTAAGAATCGTTTTGCCTCAATACCGCTTTGTGGCCTGGTGGACGTTTGTAGTGTGATGTACTTGAAATATGAAAAAGTGCTTGGGATTACTAGGACATATTGGAATGCCCTGGTTGAATTGTGCCTCAAAAATAATTATATTTTGATGGGTAACATTACTTTTGCAAACCATAGGAACGGCCATGGGTAGTAATTTTTCTAGTATCCTGGCTAATCTTTATTTACACTTATTTGAAGCTACATTTGTCGAAAATAAATCACTTTTCTGGTAGAATGTTTAGATATATTGATGATTTAATTGCAATAGATTTTCCCAATTTTGATTATTCTGCACATTTTACACTGCTGGCCACCCAAAATGCAACACCAAGAAGGAAGCATCCGATTGGCCTGAAATTCGCAGCATGCGTCACCCGCGCGAGGACATGCAAACGATTTGCATTGCAGGGCATATGCAAATCATGTGCGCCCGACACGCCACCGTGAAGCACTATAAGAAGGGTGCAAAGAAGGCGGGGTGAAAGTAGTGGAAGTGTGTTGTGCTGCCGAACCTGTGCGTGGGAAGCTTCCTGATGCATCGTCGCAGAATACAGCAATCATTCCAGCACGTTTCGGAGTTCGACAGAGGGCGAATAGTGGCTTATCGCGACAGCGGTTTATCGTACCGAGACATCGGCGACCGTGTGAGACGACATCCAGTCACAGTGAGGCGAGTATGGATTCGGTGGGTGTAGGAGGGACTGACTGACCGACGTGAGCGATTGCCGTAGCCGCAGCACACCACCGAACGAGAGGACCGGCATGTTGTGCGGCGGTCATTGATGGCTCGCACCGCCACATCATGAACGTAGCGCAGGAATTAGGGTGTGTTGCGCAACAACCTGTGTCAGCACGTGCCGTTCGACGTCGTCTGCAGGAGCGGGGACTTGTCGCACGGCGCCCATTGCTCCGATTACCATTGACGTTACACCACCGGCGAGTGCGGCGGCAGTGGGCCGTTGAACGCCGCACCTGGGCTACGGAATGGCATGAAATTGTCTTCTCCAACGAATCCCGCTTCTACCTGCAGCACCACGACGGTCGGATCCGCGTGTGGCCGCACCGCGGCGAAAGACTGTATGACGCCTGCTTATGCATCGCCATACCGGTCCGTTGCCTGGCGTTATGGTCTGGGGCGCAATTGGATATGGCACGCGCACTCCTCTGGTACGCATCGCCGGTACACTCTACAGCCACCGCTACATCTCCGACGTTTTGGAGCCTGTAGTCCACCCTTACCTGCAGGACCTGCCAGCGGCCACGTTTCAACAGGACAATGCGCGCCCGCACGTGACACGCGTCGTACAACATTTCTTTACGGCCCACCTGGTGTCACTGCTGCCGTGGCCTGCGTGTTCTCCTGATATGTCGCCCATTGAGCACTTCTCGTCGCTGATCGGCAACAGAGTGGCCCGGCAAGCACCACCCGCGGCTACGCGTGATGAGCTGTGGCAGCGTGTGGAAGCAGCCTGGACCGACATACCCCAAAGCTCACATCCAAAGCCTCTTTCGTTCGATGCCGCGGCGTATAGCGGACGCATTGCCAGCCATTGGGGCCACACGAACTATTTATGTCTGCGTGTTCCGCAAGTCGCACGGGCCTGTAAACTCAATCGTTTCATCTTTGTATCTGTTGTTATGCGTCCTGTAAATCTGGCTTTGCTATCTCGTGTCCTTCTTGGTGTTGCATTTTGGGTGGCCAGCAGTGTATATATCCACAAGATTTGATCTTGGAAAAGACCAACCACGAACAAAATTTAATAGTTTACTTGGATTTGGAAATTACACTTTCTCAAACTGGGCCACTTGGGGTCAACCTGTATGATAAAAGACGTTCCTTTAATTTTCTGGTACACTTCTTTGCTAATTGGTTTTCAAATGTCTCCATTTCAGCTCATAGAAACCTAATTTTTTCTCAATTTTTCCGGTTTTTAGGTATTTGTAGTACCTCTGATAATTTCATTTATAACTGTAAATTGTTTTTTGAACAATTAATTTCTAATCAATTTCCTTTACCTTTTATCCAAAAATATTTTTTACAATTACTCAAAAATCACAAACTTCATTCTTTTGACACATTTAATTACAGTACTCTTTTTAACAATTGGTCTGACAATATTAAATAGTTAGAAACTCTAAATACCACTCGGTAGACCACTTGTGGCCACATAACCCCTTGCTTTCTTCACACAAGCTTACACCTAGCCTATAAAAAGTAAGCTACATTCCTCCATTTGGCAAACAGGTTTTGTTTAAACCGTATACCATTACTTCCTTATCAACTTAACCTTTGCCTTTGTGCCATTTTGGCATTCTTGATTCTTTATCAGTGGTTCTTGGTGTTGTAACGATCTTTGTGGTTTCACGTTACTTTTTGTGTTCGTTCTTGCTTTCTTTGGTCATTTTCGTTTCCGGCCTTCTTTGTCCAGGTAGGACTAATCATGATTGTACTTATTCTTTTTGGTTTGTTGTCTTTATTTCTGTTCTTTTGGCTTTGGGAGCACGACCAAGGGGACATTTGGATTTTGTTCGTCCCTTTCTTGATTTTAGAAAAGCCACTTACAAAAAACGGGTGCTTCCCTGATGACGACCGTTTTAATTTGATTTTAGTGTCATCTCGGTTCTTTGTTTTGTGTTTCACCTTTTAAAGTGAGGCGGCTGTGGTGCTGTTCTGTATTTCTTTCTTGTTTGTATTTTGGGCTCCATTCGGTACGTTAGCAGTGTAATGGGTTCGAGTACTTGTGTTTTTGTGTTCAGGGCTTTTTGCAAGTATGTGGGAATTGTTTGTTCCTTTGGTGGTAAGTATTGTGTGTTTCGTTTGGGTGTTTGTGGGTTTCCTTGGTCTGTTTTAATTATTATTTGCCTATATAGCCTTCCCGCCCGGATTGCTGCTTTGCGCATCAGGGGGTTTGGGACTTTTTATGATTTGTATTGAAGTGCTTTAGCTTTCTAATTAGTGTTCTTATATATAATTGAACTGGGAAAACAAAGGGATAAAGATTAATGGAGATTATTTAACTAACCTTCGTTTTGCTGATGACGTAATCATTTTTTGCAACTACCCCTTCAGTGCTGCAGAGTATGATCCAGGAACCTACTGATAAGAGTAAAGAAGTGGGATTAAAAATGAACTCTTTCAGAAGACAAAAGTGATGTACAATGCTCTTACAAGAAATGAAGATTTATCGATTGATGCAGAAAAAGCTTGATATATCTGCTGTTCGAGGTAAATGTAGGTATCGGTTATCAAGTAAAGGTCGCATTGATGAAGAAATTAATCTGCGTATAAAACTTGGATGAAGAGCTATTGGAAGAAACAGTACAATTTTTAAGAGCAATATGCCATTATGTCTTAAAAGAAAAATGTTTAATCAATGCATCCTATCCTGCCAATGCTTACGTATGGAGCAGAGACATGGACCTTAACTAAGCAAGACATGCAAAAACTGCAGACAACTCAAAGTAGCATGGAGAGATGCATGCTTGGTGTAACCAGGAAAGATAAGAAGAGGAACTGGTGAATTAGGAAAATGACAAGAGTGGACGACATGACCAGAATGAAATCACTGAAATGGCAATGGGCTGGACATGTTTCCAGAAGAACGGACCACCAAAATTTTAAACTGGATTCCGAGGGACAGAAAAACTTTGATTTGTAATTTTACAGATTTTCGTTTGTAGTGATAAAAGGAATGATGCCACTGAATCCCCAGATGGAGTGAGCGCGTCTTCTGGCAAAACTCTCAAAACCGCTATTCTAAAGATATTTCGAGGTGCTATTGTTTTGTTTAATTCTACTAAAAAGATATCAGGGTCCTTTTGGTTTGTTTGACGCTACTACCCTTTCAAGGTTCTTGTTTTTCCTGCTTATCTAAAGATCTTTTGTTTCTTCTGCTGTTCCAAAGATATTTCAAGGTTATTTCGTCTTGTTTTTTCCTCTACTAAGCTAAAGTCAGCTCAATTATGTTTTGTCTGTTTATACATTGTAAAAATTAAGTGGCGTGAATTCTTGGAAAATTCCTAAAACTAACTTGCAGCAAATTTGCTGGTAGGTGTCAGTCTTTTAACGAAATTTCCGTTATAAAAAGTTCCCGTTTCCTCCAACTTCCGTATTTTGACAGATTTTCCGTTGTCAGTAATTCCCTTTATTTCAGAAAAGTCATATTTATAGTTCCGTATTATACAGATATTTCGCAAAATCAAAGATTTTGCGAAATTTCCTCTCCGTTTGCCCCGGGTGGGGATCGAAACAGCTTCATTCGGCTTCATCTGCGCGTGCTACCGTTGAGCCAGAACTACCCATGAAACACTGTCACGTATCAGATATAACTAATCGCGCAATGATGAAATGTTTGTTATTAATGCGGGTAAATTATTCATTTTATTTTCTGTTGAAGCTAATTATTTATCTGAATAGGTTTGGGATATTTTTATTTTTCTAAAGGAGGACTTATCACAAATTACGCATTTTTTTTTCATCGTGATTTTTCGAAGCAAAAGAATGTTTTGGAAATTGAGATCTTTTTAAACTGATAATGACTTTCAAATATCTTTAAGAAAAGGTGCAATGTACTGTTTTATAGTATTATTTCACAAAACTCCTAAATGTAAAATTTGCTCTTGATAGCTATAATAACTTTTGTCTTAAAGGGTCCACTGATACACAGATATCATACAATCACCTGTACAATAATTTAAGTACCACGTTTCTTACCGTAGTACTATGCAATAGCTGGTGCATAAAATGTGGTAGAGGACGAACATTTTGCGCCACAATAACCAAAATTTCATCCACAATATCCGATCTCGCTGCAGAACTTCAAGCTCAGATCCTACAGCAGACGATTGAAACTTAATTAATCAAAATTCAAGTATTCCCGCGAATCGCACCTATTATAAATGTTTGGTCATATGGATACGGAAAAAGTGAGAACAGAATCTTTCCGTAAATATAGGAAAGGAATTGCCGAAAGGTTTCTCAAAGTTCAAAATTTTCAGAAACCTTCAAAATAAATATAAAAAAGCAAATTAACAAAACCTGAATCAACACCTCTTGGTGTTAAACCGAAAATTCAACACCTATAAAAAAAACCGTTTACCATTAATATACGAAAGGAATTGCGGAAAAGTTTCTGAAAATCCGCAATTCACCATTAATATACGAAAGGAATTGCGGAAAGGTTTCTGAAAATTCAGAAGTTTCCGTTAACACCTCTTGAAAACCGCAATTTACCGTCAATATTAGAAAGGAATTGCGGAAAGGTTTCTGAAAATTCAGAATTTTTTGGCGTAAAAAAACCGTGAAATTCAGGAGTTTCTCCATTTCACGGAAAAGGTATCAGAAACATGCTTCGTTAATTCACGAAAGGCAACACGAGAAATGGCTCGTGAATTTTAGAAATATTTTTGCAGTGTACTCTACTATACTTTAAAGACATCAGGGTTCTTTTGTCTTGTTTTACTCTACTACTCTAAAGAGATTTTAAGGGGGGAGTTTGTTGTTTTACTTAACTACCCTAAAAACATTTCAAAGTCCATTTTATTTTTTCTGCTATTCTAAAGTCATTTCGAGGCTATTTATCTTGTTTTACTCTACTATGATGAAGACTTTAAGGGTTCTTTTGTCTTGTTTCAGTTTACTGCTGTAAAGGCATTTCAAAGTAATTTTGTTCTATTTTACTCTGCCTTAAAGACATTTCAAGGTTTTTTAGTTATATTTTATTCTGCTACTTTGATAACCTTTCAGTTATTTTGTCTTGTTTCACTCTATTGCCTTAAGGACATTTCAAATTTTTTTTTGTCTTGTTTTAGTTTCTACTACTCTAAAGACACTTCAAGTTTCTTTTGTTTGGTTTTACTACTGCTTTAAGGAGATTTCAGGGTCCTTTTGTTTGTTTTATTCTGCTGCTCTAAAGACATCAAGGTTTGTTTTGTTTTATTCTACTTCACTAAGGACATTTGAAGGGGATTTTTTTGTTTAACTCTACAAAAGAAAAACATTTGAAGGGTTTTTTTGTTATGTTTTACTCTATTTCACTACGGACATTTAAAGGTTCATTTGGTTTTTTTCACTACCTTAAGGACATTTGAAGGTTCATTTGGTTTTTTTCACTACCTTAAGGACATTTCAAAGTTATTTTGCCTTATTTTACTTTACTACTGGAACATTTCAAGGTTGTTTTGTCTTGTTTTACTCTACTACCTTAAAGACATTTCGAAGTTCTTTTGTCTTGTTTTACTCCACTACTTTAAAGACACTTCAAGGGGTTTTTTTGTTTGTTTTGCTTCAACTTTAAGAACATTCCAAGGTTATTTTCTTCGTGGGTTTTCCGAATCCCATGTGCACACATTATATTATGTCTGTTCACTGCTCCTGATACGTGAAATTGTAGACTGAAAGGAAATGTATACTCAAAGTGTAGAGTACAGTGCTACCGAGCAAACGGGTCACAACATGTCAATTCACTGCAGAACTAAATACTGGTGTGCAAAGGGTCATATTCTAATGCTACAACTGCCGACAACCATGTCGCCCAGAGGCGTAACTAGAGCGGGGCAAGAAAATCACTGTTTACAATCTGATTGAAACTAGAATTGAAACTTTTGCGCTAGTTTCTGATAAAGTACGGTGCGAAATACACTGTCTATTTACATAATTTGTTTATAAAATGCTTCACCAGTATTAGTAGCTTTGGCAGCTTAAAGTTCATATTTCTTCCTCAAAATGTACAGGGGATGTTAGTTTCTCACATTCAAAATTCAAGGTGATGTGAAACGTACGCTACAAGATAAAGATTACATTCACACTATTGAAGATTCTCTGGAGGCTATTCCATCGTTACTGTGACTGCGATCCTCGACTTCCAGCTCCATTCAGTCCATTTGATGTCGTACCGAAGCTCTAAATTGGGAAAAGCCACACAAACTGTCACAGTTTCATTGTGCGTCCTCGATAGAGCTAACATTCGGGTGTGACGATAATATATTTTTTCTGTCCAGCAATATGTGTTCACATATATATGCTAATATGCACTCTTAAATTAGTAGTGTATATATATATATATCATCGTCAACATAAGAACAGCAACAACCATTATCAATCCACTGCTGGTCTTCAAGTCTCTTAAATAGGTTCCTCTTGTAAATATACCGTAGAGGCACGGACTGCAACCAAAAAATATATGCTGAGGTTTAAAACTACTGAAGGAAGCATGGATATGTACATGATTGGTATAAGCGAGAAAGACAGGAAGAGGAACTCATGGACGTGATTTGATTACATCATGATCAAAGTAAAATCCCTTAAACGGCAATGGACTGGGCATACTGCTAGAAGAACCGACCACTGTTGGACAATTGATATACTGGACCAAGAGGCCGGAAAAGACTCTGAAGAGGATCATGTGGGAGATGCGTGAATGAAATTCGAAGGCATGTCGGAGTGGCACAGAGAAGGCTGGCTAAAGACATGAAGTTGTTGAAGAATCTTGGGAAGATCTTCATCCAGCAATTGACTAATAATGGTCGTTGTTGATGATGATACATAAGGTAGATGGGAGGAGGAGCAATATTTTGAGCTTCCCCACGGGCGCTGAAATGCTTACCCAGGTAGCACAGCCTTGCGATTTAACATAGGCCCAACACTGAGCCGCCATCTTCTACTCCTAAAAGAAGACAGTTTAGTGTTGAGCCTACGTTAAATTGCAAGGCGGTGCTACCTGGGTAGTTACGCCTCTGATGTCGCCAGTCTTTTTTGACCCCTCTAATCCACTAGCTGTTTCCGCTCGCAAGATTGCTGGAATATTTTTTGCGTGCAGCACTACTCACAGTAAACCGTTGCTACGGTTATGCATGAAAAGCGCAGGAGTATGGTCGTTTGGGAGATGCTCGAACCGCCACGCCTGAAGCCAACAGTAATTCCACGTTGAAAGTCGCTCGGATCACTCGTTGTGCCCACCCGACCCTCAATCGATTGCTAACTTATGCTCGACGAACTTCTCTCCCTTATTTATACCTCACACCGCGCTCATGTGTGGTCTTAGATGTTGGAGTGATCCATTTATGTGACGAGGGGAGTTCCTAATGAACTGAAATCTCAGTGTACAGTATTCCGGACGTTCTTTAGCATTACATATCATGCATTTAACTTCAGTTCAGCTGGAAATAGCTTAGCAAGTCAAAATGCTATGCAAAAGTATTTGTCAATGAAATACGTACATTCGGGATTTTCATTTTATTAGCTATATCATTGCTGCGCACGGATCCACAGAGATATTCTTCCTATTCCGTTACCTTCAGTTTTTTAGCTCAAAACTCAGTTCGAAAATATCTGGCCCTTTCTCTCTCCGTGAGGCGCGATCGTTAAAGACAATTTTCCGTACCACAGCGATTATTAAAATTGCTTTCAACGTTATTAGAGAACTGCCAGCTGAGAAGAAACTGCCAAAGTTTCCTGACAAGAAATCTAAAAATACAAATGCAACATCATGTGCGTTCTGTGCCTGTCATCTCTCATGACTGATGTCTGTTTCATTAACTTTGCGACGTAGGTATTGCGGGGGAAAATAATGACTCAAAGGCCTTTTACGGAAATGTATTTTCCTTTCTGTTCAAGTATTTACCACGAATCACACATTTCATTGGAAGAGTTTCTTTCCAATTAGTTAAAATAAAACGTTATTTTAATTTCTTGTTTTACGTTGTTGCAGGTGAAATTTTCTATTAGCAATAAATCATTTATGCAAAACAAAGCATCCAATTCACCATAAGAAAGAAAAATTCAGTGACGAAATTGGTGTAAATGTTTTCTTGCATTTCACGGTCACACAGAGTTCAATAGACACGAAATGAAAGAATTCACGGTGACGCATTAAAAACCGCACTCAATTAAAAAACACAACGTTCTGTTATAAGTTGAATGTGAAAAAATAAGTGAATAATTTATAGCAATACTCTACAAATTCTGCAGAGCCGCAGACAGACCACATTTTTTAGAAGAATTAGATAGCGGGACACATTAAATACACTCATCGTTAAAAAAATAGTTGTACCCAGAAGGACGTGTCTGATTGCAATGCTATTCGGGAGGAAGGTAAAGGTTACGAGGAATTATAAATGATTAAACATTGAGACTGATATGGGCAATATTTGTTGAGCTACACGCCAAGAAGTAGTGTCTCTCAGTATATTGTCGGACCGCCATGTTTTCACACACAGGTGGCTGACGTCTCGGAATGGAGTTGTACAGGTTCCTAATGGCGTCCTGCGGTAAGCCATTCCATGCAGCTTGAATCTTCTCACGCAGTTCCTGCAGATTGTGCGGTAGGGTTGGAGTACAGATAGCGCGTCCAATAGCATCCCACACATTTTCAATCGGTGATAGGTCTGGCGATGCGGCTGGCCATGGCAGAGTGTCAGTGCCTTAAAGGCAAGCTCTCTAGACAGCAGCAGTATGCCGACGAGCGTTGTCCTGATGGAAAATCACACCGGAGTGAGCGTTCAGAAACGGTAGGGCCACTGGTTGCAGGACCTCATTAATGTAACATTGGGCTGCCAAAGTGCCTGTAATGAACACCAAAGGTGATCTGGCATCGTAGGCAACTGTACCCTACACCATGACACAAGGCTTTCTGGACGTGTGACGCTAGACAACAAACCGTTCATCTTGGCGCTGACCATGCTGCCTTGACACACGGATTCGTTGGTCGTCTCCAAGACAAAAGCGGGACTAGTCACTGAAGATCCCCCGATGCTATTCTGAGTGGCCCCACGACAGTCTGGCACGACACCATTGCATTCTTTGGCTGCGATGCCCAGTCGTCATAACGGTCTGCATGCGTGTAGTCCTAAATCGTGCAGCCGTCTGCTAATGGTGCTGGCACTAAGCGGACGCTGCATGGAGGGCACCACCGCTCGCTGAATATCCACAATCGTGGCTGTTGGGTCACTCCGCGCATGTCGGACAACCCGTCGGTCATCTCTCTCCGTGGTTAGTCTAGGTCTCCAAGACCCTTCCTGTCGGTGCTGCGTGCCTTGTTCTATCTACTGCTGCCAACAACATGCTCTGGGGATATCCGAACGACCGGTATGGCGCGCAATACGGCTACAAGACCATCCCGGAGCCCGACAATGTGGCCCCTCTCGAACTCTTCCAACTGCTCGAATTGCTTCCGAACTTTTCTCCGAGGCATATTTCACTTGCAAAGTATGCAACTAACACAACAGCACGAGTCATAATGGCAAGCACGCGCAACGGGAAGACCTTATATAGCCGGTCAAGCACAGAGCTACGACCCCTGTTCACTTGCATCACATGCGCGGCCGTGCGTGATACATGAATTAATTGCATGTCTCACGATATCAAACCTACCCACCAAGCTTCATTCTTGTCGGTTGCTTCTTTCTGGGTGCAACTATTTTTTTGACGATGAGTGTATATATAAAATGATGTAAATTTAAATATATCCTGTCTAATATATCAAATTTTCAGCTTTTTTAATTAATATTAGAACTGTTGCAACACAAAATTTTTAAAAACTTCTAGAGAGTAGTATTGTGGTACTCTTTGTAGGCCGACCCGGTGGCTTCTGATCATTCGTCCGAGTTGGGTCCGAGTTCGAATCCCGGGGAGGATGGATGATGTGCTTGTCTTACGGCACTGGCTTGCTGCCTTCCCTTGAGCCCGTGGCCCTAAATTAGTGAAGGGCGACTGCTTTACAGCCCATTGAGTTGCTCACGGTGGTCATTAAACCTCCAATCTAAAAAAAGAAAAAAAAAGCTCTTTGTAGATAATAATTCATTCGTGCTATGTATCTTCCACATGTCAAGATCTTTGTGGGTGTGAAATGAAATGAGTGGTTTCGAGAATATACATTCATTTATGTACAACACATTCGCATCACTCACGACCACACCGAGCCACGGTCCGGTACATACTAAGGGGAATTAAATGATAAACAATGTTTAATTCCTGACATTGAGCGGTACTTAGGTAGATGGATTAATGAATGTTATTGTCGTAAAACCAATGAAACGATATGTGAGTCAAAAATAAATACAGTAAGCGAAATAACTATGTCCCACGTGTCATTTATTCAGCAAAAATAAAATAAAAATAATTATAATATAAAGAAAACAGATGGCATTGAACAAATTGTACTCTAAATTACGTACAATAAAGATAAATACTTCTTATTCTCAAAAATATACTTGTACAGACACATGTTCAAGTGATAAAGAAAGTGTAAAACAATTGTAGCCCTATAGGCGTTTAATGCATTTGTGTCATTTTTCGAAGCTGGATATTTTAAATTTTTCGTCCACTCGTATTTAGCACTGTAGCAAGAAGCTTCCATTCGACAAGTTAAGCTGTCATACAAGTCCTGAATATACTTCATATCTGATGAGATCATCAGATCAGATCATATGTAGAGGATTTTAGGAAGGAAGTGTCTGACCCCAGATCTTAAACAACCCTTAGAAATAGGAAGCTAAGAGATTTCGGCTAGAGTGCCCGATAGAAAAGTGACACGGAAGTGAGGCAGGCCACTACCCGGGAACCGACGGCTTAACGTGCCCATCCGACGCACGGTGGGCATTTGATGGTTCGAGCGTTCGTACCTGCCAGAGATCGAACCGGAGGTCTTCTCCGTGGAAGTCACGAACGTTGACTGCTAGGCCACCCGCGGCCCAACTTCATATTTGATAGAATTTCAAGATTCAAAAATAGCTGTTTTCGAATTGCCCTTATTCATGAAATGACAGCCATTTTCATACAACTTCCGTGCCAGTATATACCACACATTCTCTATTATATTCAGATCAGGTGATTTTGCAGGCCAAGGCTTTTTTTTTTATTATTATTATTTGATTGGAGGTTTAATTACCACCGTGAGCAACCCAATAGGCTATAAGCAGTAGTCCGTCCCTAATTTAGGGCCACTGGTTCTAGGGAAGGGAGAGAACCAACGCCGTAAGACAAACAACATCCATGCCTCACCGGGATTCGAACCCGGACCCTTCTTGGACGAATGATCAAAAGCCACCGTTTAGACAACACATTCGCATCGCTCTTTTAAGTCGAAAAAAATAAATTACTCCAACCTTGGCCACCGCGCCATCCGGTGGCCAAGGTTGGAGCGATTTTATTTTTTTCGACTTAAATCAAATCTGGGACGCTTTCGACACACAATTTTTGGCAGTTGTCCTGCTAAAACAACCAATTTCTACCGGCCATTTTAAGTGCATTTCGAGAAAACTGTTTGCTTAACATAATATTCAAAGCAAACTGAATTTGCTTGTAACATGTAACACTTCTCAGAAGACTTCAAAATTCCATCGCCCTGGAGCGGGAATCGAACCCTGCATCTTCCGATTATCGGTCGAGTATGCGAAAATCTGAGGACTTTCAGATTCCTATGTCTCAGTTGCTTGGAACTTCACTGTCCTGGGTGGTGTAATGGTTAGCATACTCGACCGGTAATCGGGAGATGCGGGGTTCGATTCCCGTTCCAGGACGACGAAGTTTCCTGAGAAGAGTTACGTTTTAAGTTAATTATTAATCTCTCTCTCTATATATATATATATGTATATATATATATGGGATGTAAGGTCAGGTGATGCGTAACATCACAGCCTCTCCTTGACAAATGTCAACCCCGCCTTCTCGTGGTACATCCTGTTCTCACTAAAGGGGCTCTGACGACCGCCAATAGCGGTATAACTATACCATCGGGATTAGAGGAAATGCTATCCCACACTCACCAACCCGCTTGGCCAGCGTGGTGAGTTATGGCCAAACCCCTCCAAAATGACTCCACAACTTAAATCTTGGCTCTCAGTCTCCGGCAGCTGGAATGTACCTGGCCAAGGCAGCGGCCAGTGCGACATGAAGGCAGAGGGTGCTAAGAATCCCCGGAGGACCGGACTAGGCTGCCATCTGATGCTGACCTTGGCTACGTACAACGGACGCTCCCTATCTTCTGATTCAAGGCTTCTTGAATTGGAAGAGGAACTACAAAGGATCAAGTGGGACATCGTCGGGCTAAGTGAGGTAAGGAGAAAAGGAGAAGATCTCATTGAACTGAAAAGTGGACATCTCTTCTACTATCGTGGGACAGATACTGGCAGAACTAGTGGTGTTGGATTTATAATAAACAAGAAACTGAAGGATAAAGTTGTAGAAGTTGAAAGTTCCTCTGACAGAGCTGCACGACTCGTTATCCAACTCTCGAGAAGATACCAGGCTCAGATTATTCAAACTTATGCACCCACCACAAGTCATGCTGAAGAAGAAATTGAAGAATTTTATGAGGAAATTCGTGATCTAAATAATAAAGGTAAGCAGCACTAGAAGATAATTATGGGAGATTTCAATGCAAACATAGGGCAACGGCAACAGAATGAAACTTCAGTAGGTAAATTCGGTCACGGCAACAGAAACCAGCGTGGAAATACTCTCGTAGAGTTTGCAGAGGCAGAAGGGTTTTTCTTCTTGAACTCCTTTTTCAAGAAAAAGCCACACAGGAAATGGACATGGGACGACAAGTGAAAATTGATTTTATTATGTGTAACAAAAAATTCGTCATAGAAGACTGCAGTGTGCTAAACAAGTTCAACACAGGCAGTGACCATAGATTGGTGAGATGTAAGATGCACCTCAACACTAAACTCGAACGTAGCAAGCTCATAAGACAAACAAAATGTATTGACATAACCAACCTTAAAAAACACCATAATACCTTCAAATTGGAACTGAAGAACAGATTCTCTGCTTTAGAAGGCCTAACGTCGGAAGAAGTGGATATTTCTGAATTTAACAGAAAAGTAACCAAAGCTCTTATGGAAACAGCAACAAAATTAGCTGGGTCTAAGAACAAATTGCATGTGAACAAATTATCAGGAAAAACCAAAATGTTGATGCAAAAAAGAAGAGTGATGAGGACAACTAAAGAAGATGTGACTTCCAAAGTGGAATATATAGAGCTATGCAAAACAGTACGAAAAAGTATCACTGAAGACGTAAGGAAATTCAACTGTGAACTAGTAAGGAAAGCAATTGAAAACAACCAAAGCCTAAAGATAGCAAAGGGACATCTCAGTAAGGGGAAAAAACAGATTATGGCACTGAGAAAAGAAGATGGTTCTGTAACAAGAAATAGAGGCGAATTTTTGACAAGAGTGAAAGATTTCTACTCCAAATTATATGAAAGGGATGATACATGTACTCCAGACATCATGAAAGGTACCAGTACCAGAGTTCTTCCAGTCATCCCAGCAGAAGTTGCACATGCAATCAAGAACATGAAGCGGGGAAAAGCTCCAGGGAGAAGATGGAATTACTGTAGACATCATACAAGAAGCAAGTGGAGAAATCGAAACAGTACTCGCCCAAATTTTCACTCGATGCCTTAATGAAGGGAAAATTCCTGAGGATTGGAACAACGCTACAATGATCTTGCTACATACAAAAGGTGACATTGAGGATCTCAGGAACTACAGACCTATCAGCCTCCTATCAGTGGTTTATAAAATCTTCACTAAAGTTCTTTCACACCGCTTGAAGGTGACACTGGACATGGCTCAACCGAGAGAACAAGCTGGATTCAGGAGTGGCTACAGCACAATAGATCATATCCACGTACTGAGAGAACTAATTGAAAGAGCGAGGGAATATGAACTTCCATTGTGCATGGCTTTTATCGATTATGAAAAAGCCTTTGATTCGGTGAAACAATCAGCAGTTGCAATGGCTCTGAAATCCTGCGGTATTGAAGATGCGTACATTAATATTATTAATAACATCAATGAAAATGCAAGTGCAAAGATTCGGCTGTTTGAAAATACAACACACATAAAAATTGGAAAAGGAGTGAGACAAGGTGACACCATATCTCCGAAGCTCTTTAATGCCACATTGGAAAATGTCTTTCAATCACTGAACTGGGAAAACAAAATGATAAAGATTAATGGAGATTATCTAACCCACCTTCGTTTTGCTGATGACATTGTCATTTTTGCAACTACCCCATCAGAGCTACAGAGTATGATCCAGGAACTTGCTGACAAGAGTAAAGAGGTGGGATTAAAAATGAACTTTCAGAAGACAAAAGTGATGTACAATGCTTTTACAAGAAATGAGGATTTATCGATTGATGGAGAAAAACTGGAGATAACAGACACGTACGTTTATCTTGGACAGCAGATATCAAGTGAGGGTCACATTGGTGAAGAAATTAATCGGCGTACAAAACTTGCCTGGAGAGCTTTTGGAAGAAACAGCATAATTTTCAAGAGCAATATGCCATTATGTCTTAAAAGAAAAGTGTTTGATCAATGCATCCTTCCAGTGCTTACGTATGGTGCAGAGACGTGGACCTTAACTAAAAGAGACATACAAAGGCTGCAGACATCTCAAAGAAGCATTGAGAGGTGCATGCTTGGTGTAACCAGGAGAGATAAGAAGAGGAACACGTGGATCCGAAAAATGACAAGAGTGGAAGACATCATGATCAGAGTTAAATCCCTGAAATGGCAATGGGCTGGACATACTGCCAGAAGAACAGACCATCGATGGACAGCCGAAATTTTAGATTGGATTCCAAGGGACAGGAAAAGACCCAGAAGAAGACCACATGGAAGATGGGTGGATGAAATTCGAAAGTATGCGGGAGTGACATGGAGGAGACTGGCACAAGACCGACCGTTGTGGAGGAAACTTGGGGAGACCTTCGTCCAGCAGTGGATTGATAATGGTTGACGATGATGATGATGATGATGATATATATATACACTGCTGGACAATTGCTAAGGACGGATCATAAACGGCTATATAGCGCATAAAAAAGTAAGTGTGGTTGGATGCCAAGTGAAATAAAATAATGTCAGAATGCCAGGACATTACAAGAAAGACAATTTATTGTGCTCTGAAATCCAGAAGGCTTTGGAACGTGTTCAAGGGACAACAGGCCATTTTGTGCAGAATACGTAAACGTGAAAAAAATGCAATTACCGTCCCCAGGCGTTCCGGCGTAAGATGTCAATACGGGATATGGCCACCATGGAGGGCGATGCAAGATTCCACACGTCGTGTCATGCTTTGCACAACATTATCAAGCAGCTGTTGGGGTAATTTATCCCATTCCTCTGTCAGTGCACGGATGAGGGTGTCCTTGTTTATTGGAGAGCATTGGCGACCAGCAAGACTCCTCCCCAAAGCATCCCACACATTTTCAATGGGATTCAGATCGGGAGAACGTGCTGGCCATACGAAGCGTTGAATATCCTCGCTCTCAAGACCCTCCTGGACAGCGACTGTTCGATGACATGTTGCGTTGTCGTCCATAAAAATGAATATATCACCGACAGCACCACGGAACATGCGAACATGAGGTAGCAGAACATCATTAATGTATCGTTGGCCAGTCATAGTCCCAGTTGGAAGCACATAGAGGGACGTACGGCCATTGATCATGATGCCAGCCCATACCATGACACTACATGTCGGATATCGGTCCCTTTCCTGTATGTTTGCTGGACAATATGCAGTACCACTATCACGCCAGATCAGTTGTCGTCGACAATTAGACGATAGACTGTATCTACTCTAATCTGAGAAGAGGACAGCAGACCAGTCGTTATCAGTCCAATTGCGATGTTGATGGCACCATTGCAAACGGGCGGTACGGTGACGTCTGGACAATGGGATGCACGCCGCCCCGGTGGCGCAGTGGTCTAAGGCGCTGGCCTCTGATCATTCGTCCGAAAGGGGTCCGGGTTCGAATCCCGGTCAGGCATGGATGTTGTGCTTGTCTTACGGCACTGGCTCTCTCTCTCTTCCCTGGAACCAGTGAACTTACATTAGGGGCGGGCGACTGCTTATAGCCCATTGAATTGCTCACGGTGGTCGTTAAACTTCCAATTAAAAAAAAATGGGATGCGCACAACAAGACGGCGGGCGTATAGTCCTCCTTCGTGCAAACGTCTGGCGACGGTTTTTCGAGAGATCCGCTTGCCAGTAGCAGCCATAAACTGATTTGCTACCTCACTAGCTGTGCTGCGCCAGTGTCTTTTTGTTGGTAGCACTATGTACCGATCTTCTGCAGGTGTCGTACTGCGAACACGACCTCCCCCGTGACGTTTGCTACACTCTCCATTTGTTTGAAATGATTTCCAAAGCCTTGAAACAACACTGTGGCTGACGTCGAACTCCCTGGCAACATCTGTTATTTTTCGCCCTTCTTCAATCTTGCCAATAATATGGCCACGTGTAAAATCATCTAGGTGATGTCGGGAAGACATACTGAAAATTGCAAGTTCGTCAATTGATTCTTTCCCTTTCAACTTTGCGTTTGAACAACAACGGTCAATACGCGTCAAATCCTTTATATCTCTTATCAGTGCTATGACGTCACGAACAAGTTCGGCAATCCAAATATTGCATACGCACAACACGTCTTACTGTATCCCGCACTTATGCTAATTTCCACATTTTCCTGCCTTCCATTTTATGGTTGCTATCGTTGCTATTGTCATCCGTCCTTAGCAATTGTCCGGCAGTGTACATATATATATATGGGTTGGACATACTACCAGAAGGACAGACCATCAATGGACAGCCGAAATTTTAGATTGGATTCCAAGGCACAGGAAAAGACCCAGAAGACCACATGGGAGATGGGTGGATGAAATTCGAAAGTATGCGGGAGTGGCATGGTGGAGACTGGCACAAGACAGACCGTTGTGGAGGAAACTTGGGGAGACCTTCGTCCAGCAGTGGATTGATAATAGATGATATATATATATATATATATCAGAAGAAGCCTTGAATCAGAAGATAGGGAGCGTCCATTGTACGTTGCCAAGGTCAGCATCAGATGGCAGCCTAGTCCGGTCCTCCGGGGATTCTTAGCACCCTCTGCCTTCATGTCGCACTGGCCGCTGCCTTGGCCAGGTACATTCCAGCTGCCGGAGACTGAGGGCCAAGATTTAAATTGTGGAGTCATTTTGGAGGGGTTTGGACATAACTCACCACGCTGGCCAAGCGGGTTGGTGAGTGTGGGATAGAATTTCCTCTAATCCCGATGGTATTGTTATACCGCTATTGGCGGTCGTCAGAGCCCCTTTAGTAGGAACAGGATGCACCACGAGAAGGCGGGGTTGACATTTGTCAAGGAAAGGCTGTGATGTTACGCATCACCTGCTTCTTGAATTGGAAGAGGAACTACAAAGGATCAAGTGGGACATCGTGGGGCTAAGTGAGGTAAGGAGAAAAGGAGAAGATCTCATCGAACTGAAAAGTGGACATCTCTTCTATCGTGGGACAGATACTGGCAGAACTAGTGGTGTTGGATTTATAATAAACAAGAAACTGAAGGATAAAGTTGTAGAAGTTGAAAGTTCCTCTGACAGAGCTGCACGGCTTGTTATCCAACTCTCGAAAAGATACCAGGCTCAGATTATTCAAACTTATGCACCCACCACAAGTCATCCTGAAGAAGAAATTGAAGAATTTTATGAGAAAATTTGTCATCTAAATAATAAAGGTAAGCAGCACTTGAAAATAATTATGAGAGATTTCAATGCAAAAATAGGACAACGGCAACAGAATGAAACTTCAGTAGGTAAATTCGGTCACGGCAACAGAAACCAGCGTGGAAATACTCTCGTTGAGTTTGCAGAGGCAGAAGGGTTTTTCATCTTGAACTCCTTTTTCAAGAAAAAGCCACACAGGAAATGGACATGGAGACATCCAAATGGGACGACAAGTGAAATTGATTTTATTATGTGTAACAAAAAATTCGTCATAGAAGACTGCAGTGTGCTAAACAAGTTCAACACAGGTAGTGACCATAGATTGGTGAGATGTAAGATGCACCTTAACACTAAACTTGAACGTGGCAAGCTCATAAGACAAACAAAATCTATTGACATAACCAACCTTAAAAAACACCATAATACCTTCAAGTTGGAACTGAAGAACAGATTCTCTGCTTTAGAAGGCCTAACATCGGAAAAAGTGGACATCTCTGAAGTTAACAGAAAAGTAACCAAAGCTCTTATGGAAACAGCAACAAAATTAGCTGGGTCTAAGAACAAGTTGCATGTAAATAAATTATCAGGAAAAACGAAAATGTTGATGCAAAAAAGAAGAGAGATGAAGACAACTAAAGAAGATGTGACTTCCAAAGTGGAATATATTGAGCTATGCAAGACAGTACGAAAAAGTATCACTGAAGACGTAAGAAAATTCAACTGTGAACTAGTGAGGAAAGCAATTGAAAACAACCAAAGCCTAAAGATAGCAAAGGGACATCTCAGTAAGGGAAGAAAACAGATTATGGCACTGAGAAAAGAAGATGGTTCTGTAACAAGAAATAGAGGCGAAATTTTGACAAGAGTGAAAGATTTCTACTCCAAATTATATGAAAGGGATGATACATGCACTCCAGACATCATGAAAGATACCAGTACCAGAGTTCCTCCAGTCCTTCCAGCAGAAGTTGCACATGCAATCAAGAACATGAAGCGGGGAAAAGCTCCAGGAGAAGATGGAATTACTGTAGACATCATACAAGAAGCAAGTGGAGAAATCGAAACAGTACTCGCCCAAATTTTCACTCGATGTCTTAATGAAGGAAAGATTCCTGAGGATTGGAACACCGCTACAATGATCCTGCTACATAAGAAAGGTGACATTGAGGATCTCGGAAACTACAGACCTATCAGCCTCCTATCAGTAGTTTATAAAATCTTCACTAAAGTTCTTTCACACCGCTTGAAGGTAACACTGGACATGGCTCAACCGAGAGAACAAGCTGGATTCAGGAGTGGCTACAGCACAATAGATCATATCCATGTGCTGAGAGAACTAATTGAAAGAGCGAGGAAATATGAACTTCCATTGTGCATGGCTTTTATCGATTATGAAAAAGCCTTTGATTCGGCGAAACCATCAGCAGTTACAATGGCTCTGAAAACCTGCGGTATTGAAGATGCATACATTAATATTATTAATAACATCTATAAAAATGCAAGTGCAAAGATTAGGCTGTTTGAAAATACAACACACATAAAAATTGGAAAAGGAGTGAGACAAGGTGACACCATATCTCCGAAGCTCTTTAATGCCACATTGGAGGGTGTTTTTCAGTCACTGAGCTGGGAAAACAAGGGGATAAAGATTAATGGAGATTATCTAACCCACCTTCGTTTTGCTGATGACGTAGTCATTTTTGCAACTAGCCCATCAGAGCTGCAGAGTATGATGCAGGAACTTGCTGACAAGAGTAAAGAAGTGGGATTAAAAATGAACTTTCAGAAGACAAAAGTGATGTTCAATGCTTTTACAAGAAATGAAGATTTATCGATTGATGGAGAAAAGCTGGAGATAACAGACACGTACGTTTATCTTGGACAGCAGATATCAAGTGAGGGTCACATTGGTGAAGAAATTAATCGGCGTACAAAACTTGCCTGGAGAGCTTTTGGAAGAAACAGTATAATTTTCAAGAGCAATATGCCATTATGTCTTAAAAGAAAAGTGTTTGATCAATGCATCCTTCCAGTGCTTACGTATGGTGCAGAGACGTGGACCTTAACTAAAAGAGACATACAAAGGCTGCAGACAACTCAAAGTAGCATGGAGAGGTGCATGCTTGGTGTAACCAGGAGAGATAAGAAGAGGAACACGTGGATCCGAAAAATGACAAGAGTGGAAGGCATCATGATCAGAGTTAAATCCCTGAAATGGCAATGGGCTGGACATACTGCCAGAAGAACAGACCATCGATGGACAGCCGAAATTTTAGATTGGATTCCAAGAGACAGGAAAAGACCCAGAAGAAGACCACGTGGAAGATGGGTGGATGAAATTCGAAAGTATGCGGGAGTGACATGGAGGAGACTGGCACAAGACAGACCGTTGTGGAGGAAACATGGGGAGACCTTCGTCCAGCAGTGGATTGATAATAATTGACAATGATGATGATATATACACACACACCTATGAGCAATTATATTATGACAACCCCCAGCCTAGAGAAATGAGAGCGCCCGGAGACCAAATTGTGGTGCAAGTGAAGTTCACAGATCAGTATATCTACAACCCGAGGACCGGCTTTCGGTTAGTAGAGTGTTAGGAGTCAGAATGGGAAAAGCTGACGATTTATCGGAGTTTGATAAATGAGAAATTGTGATGTCATGGTGCCTCGGAACTACGACCTCGGAAACGGAGCTGCTTATGGGTTGTTCACGTGCCGCCGTAGTGAGTAAGTATCAAAAATGGTGCACAGATGGCCAAACGATGAACCGTCGTCCAGCCGTGTGCCCCCGGAGCTCACCGATGCCAGAGGGAAGCGGAGGTTGTCACGCATTGTTCACAGCGACCGCAGAGCCACAGTGCGACAAATCACCCTCAGCTACAACAGTGGTGATCAGGGCAATATGCCACAGCACACAGTTCATCGAAGCCTTCTGCGCATTGGCCTGCGTAGCCGAAGACCACCCAGCCGGGTCCTCATGCTCACTGCAAGTCATCGCCAACAACGCATGAAATGGGCCCAAGATCATCGAGATTGGACCGTGCATGATTGGAAGAAAGTGGCCTGGTCTGACGAATCAAGATTCCTGGTGCATTACGTAGACGGCCGAGCGCGGATACGCCGATTACCAACGGAGGCTATGGCACCTGGATGCACTGTTGGGCAGAAACAAGCTGGCGCAGTTTTGTTATGATGTGAGCGATGTTTTCTTGGGACACTTTAGGCCCGATTATTCAAACAGCACAATCCCTGACAGCTCTCGGGTATCAGAGCATCGTTGCGGACAAAGTTCACCCCTTCATGGCAACTGTGTTCCCCGCTGGTGATGGCCATTACCAACAGGATAATGTGCCATGTCATCCTGCCAGAATCGTCAAGGAGTGGTTCTAGGAACATGCGGGTGACTTTCTGTTAATGCCCTGGCCTCCAAATTCACCTGACATCAACCCAATCAAACATTTGTGGTTCGACTTGGAAAAGCGGGTTCGCGCTAAATCACCACCACCGTGAAATGAACGGGAACTGCAGGACCTGCTTTAGATATTATGGTACCAGATACCCCATGAGACCTATCGCCATCTCATCGAATCGATGCCTCGCCGAGTGACCGCTGTTTTTCGGGCTAAATGGGGTCCTATAGCTTATTAGGTAGGTGGTCATAATGTAATGGCTCATTGGTGTATGCATTGTAGGTAATTTCATCGTCGCGTTCTGTTTCCCATCATACTGTATATTTCTCACTGTATTTAATTTTTTTTCGGATAAATAAACCTATATTTTGAACACCAACCGCTGCTGAACACAACTTGTACTACACTGTCATACAATCTAGGGAATATATACAAAGAACATAAATGCTACGTTTAATTTTTGTTTTTCAATGTAGCCTACATGAATAACATTAACACCTATAATCATCATGGTGTTAATATTGTTTGTCCAACCTGTGTATATGGATATTTTTGCAAAACTTGTGCATGATGAAATCATTCAGAAGGGTATCTTCAAAATCTGCAACAGACTAAAATTAAGAAGTATGTGCATACGTTTTGTGGTTACAATAATTGTCTTCAAAAATATGCTTAAAACAAGAAAAACTAAGGAAACGTTAGACTTCTGCCACATACTTATTTTTGTTATTTGGTGGTTTAACGACCACCATAAGTAACTCGTTGGGCTATAATCAGCGCATCCATAGTACCTCATTTCAAGGAATGGAGAGGCAATGCTGGGAGACAAACAGCATCCATCCCTCACTGAGATTCGAACCAGGACCCATCTTGGAGGAAGTGTCAGAAGCCAGCGCTTATACCACTGCGTCGGCTACATAGACTTCAAATTAAAAAAGAAACAATATTGCATTGTGGTAGACGATGTGTGTGTGTGTTAGAGGTCTGCACGGCCCCGGGCCAGCCAGCGGGCCTGGTCGGGCCTTTGCTCATTTCTAAGTTGGGAATAGGGACCGGTGCTGGACCTTCAATATTTAATGTAAAACAGACACGGGCCAAGAAGAGTTTTTTTTTTGGTTTTTTTTTTTTTTATGAGCAAAAGCAAAACCGTCGCTGTGCGGTGCCTTTTTCGTTTGAAAATCTCAGAACATACAGCAGCAGGATAAGATTGCATAATTTCCGCTGTTAGAAAAAAAAAAAGAAGTTTTACTACATCCTTCCCTCCTACAAAGGAATTTGGAGTGGGTCAGCTCCCTTAGTTTTTCAATGTGAATACGGTCCCTTCTCTATCTAACTTCCACCTTCCTCTCATGATTCAGGGAAGGCTATTAACTGCAGCATTCATAAACCGAGCCACCCACTCGCAGACTATCTTTTTTATTGTTCTGGGCGGCGGCACTTTGTTTCCTAGATGTGTGAAAAACTTTTAAGTCGTCTTAAATGGCACGGGAGAAATAGGCTGGGAGAAACTTACTTCTGTGTATAAATCTGTGCCGTATTTTCCCATTTGTACTCTCAGGGAGTCAGCAGATGGAAAATCAACCCTTAGGTATCCCAGCCCAGCCGTTTTCAAATCTTCTGTGACTCTGGTTAACTGGACAGCGGACAGTCTGTCGGTGTTTCGCCTAGTATATGCTCAATTCAGTGTTGCCGATAAATACTCTTCCATACTTATTATAAAACTTGCGTACAAAACTTGCCTGGAGAGCTTTTGGAAGAAACAGCATAATTTTCAAGAGCAATATGCCATTATGTCTTAAAAGAAAAGTGTTTGATCAATGCATCCTTCCAGTGCTTACGTATGGTGCAGAGACGTGGACCTTAACTAAAAGAGACATACAAAGGCTGCAGACAACTCAAACAAGCATGGAGAGGTGCATGCTTGGTATAACCAGGAGAGATAAGAAGAGGAACTCGTGGATCCGAAAAATGACGAGAGTGGAAGACATCATGATCAGAGTTAAATCCCTGAAATGGCAATGGGCTGGACATACTGCCAGAAGGACAGACCATAGATGGACAGCCGAAATTTTAGATTGGATTCCAAGGGACAGGAAAAGACCCAGAAAATAACCACATGGGAGATGGGTGGATGAAATTCGTAAATATGCGGGAGTGACATGGAGGAGACTGGCACAAGACAGACCGTTGTGGAGGAAACTTGGGGAGACCTTCGTCCAGCAGTGGATTGATAATGGTTGACAATGATGATGATGATGACTTATTATAAAGTGTAAGAAAGCGAAAGATTTTCGCGAAAAAATCGCTTCCGGAGAATATGTGCTTGTAGACATTAGAACGATAGGACTAATAATTCTGAATAGTTCATACTTTTAGAATTAACCCCCCCCCCCTTGTCCCCAAGGATATTCCGGGTCCGGCGGTAGGCAATGATAATTTGAAAGGCACGGAAATTGTAGTTTGCATGCAATATTTTTTAGTATACAAAAAAATATCCTCAGACATCACGTAACTTATACAGTCACAGAAACATTCCGAATTAACGTTTATTGTAATCGAATACGTGTAGCAATTAAGAAAACGAAATTCTTCAGGAGTCGAATGACCGAGTGCACAAAGTGTGAAATTAGTGTTTTAGTAATTGTTGAAATTCTACGGGCCGGCCGGGCCGTTAATTCACGTACCAGTCCGTGAATTAACGTCCTTGGAAACAGGAGAAATATACGGGCCGGGCCGGGCTTTAATTAAAAAATTTGAAACGGGCAGGGCCAGGCTTTAATTAAAAAATTTGAAACGGGCCGGGCTTTCCAAATTAAGGCCCGTACAGACCTCTAGTGTGTGCGTGCGTGTGTGTGTGTGTGTGTGTGTGTTACACACCCCCAAATGGAGGAATGTTATTTTTTATAGGAGGTATCCGAGGGGAAATTTGGACAGGGTGCGACGGTCCAACCTGCAACTATCTATCTGCCCGGCCCCAGCTAGCTCTAAATCCCATGCAGGAAGGACTGTCTTAAATAAGTTCACATTCTTAAGTAAATAGCGACAGTGCACAAATTTTTACACAATTCAAGTTTAACTGTTTAATGTAATCTCAATTAATTAGTTCCAAATTATCAAAAATGTTTGCTTTAAGGACCAATAATATATTTACATTGAGATGATCGATCATGTAGAAGAAACGTTCACAAACTCCAACACGGTCATAATTCACACGTACCAGTCCGTGAATTAACGTCCTTCGACATCACGTACACAAAACTGGAACATAAAGCAATAAGCCGGCAAGAACTGTCGACGAGAGCAGACCAATATATCTGGCGGCACACATCCTCAGCGGTGATTGAACGCAAACACCCCTCTGCTGCACCGACATTCACCGGCAGGTAGAAGAATCAAGACTGGAATTCCAGGTAATAGTCCAACCAAAACTGTCGACGCGGTTAATCCATTACACACGGTGGTCCACATCATCAGCAGCGCACAGCATAGACACTCCTCCGCTGCCTTGAGGTAGAAGAATCAAGACTTGAACACCAGTCAGCTCCGTCAACTCCAAACGTTCACGGCTGCAGGCCCTACATCAGATAGGCAATCTCCAATCTCGAAAAATAAAAAAAAAAAAAGAGACAGAAGCAACAGTCTCCGACAACCTGTACAAGCAAAAAAAAAAAAAAGCTCGTATGATAACAGACAGTCGCCCCCGAATCTCAATTCCCCGTTCCTTTATCTCAATCTAGAACAAAGAACTCAAAACTACGCATTCCAATTAACATGTAGATACATCCTGAACTAGTCCATGCACTCACATTCCAGAAATATGCAAATGCCCAATGGAAGGACAGTGACAGGAGAAGAAACTTCCTAAGGAAATGCCTCAAGGCTTCTAGATTTCCTCATATGCTCCTATCAATGTACCCGTAACGTGACAAGGTGTGTATAAATACTTGTCTGCAACTCAACTAGCCACAAGCTCTCACTGTTTTTAGATCTATCGCTCTTTCTTCCTTCTTTTGTTTCATTATTTTTATTCCACGGTAAATACTCGCAGGACTAGACACAGCTGTGAGTACTAAGAGATTCTTATAATTAGAAGGAATCCTATTTTGGCTGCGAGAAAATATGCAACGGTGAGTAAAGTCATTTCGAGTCTTTCCTGGTCCCTCGTCCTTAGCAGGACTGCATAGCTCTATTACACAGCAATCACATCACAGTCCAAATATCTTGTAATCGATCAAGAAAGTAATACAATTCAAAACAACTACAGTCGTGTGTTGTAGAAAAAGTGAAACTTCGCAATAGTATTCAGAAGAAGCGTAACTAGGCATTTCGGCGCCCGGGGCAGACCACAAAACATTGCGCCCCCTCCACCATTGTCGTTAGGACAAAAGAGCTTTATCGCTGAAATATTATAATCCTGCTTGTTGCATGAGTTTCAGGATAGTAAAATTGGTCTTGTCTGTTGATTACGGGAAAATCTGAATTTTTAGTACCCACACGCTTTGCAGTTACAGGTTTTCAAAAGAAATAAACTTGGCCACAAGGAGTTGCTTACGACATTTAGCTTTACGCTAAATTTTATACTTTTTCTTATCATCTTCTCTTGTAGTTAATTGATAACTGATAATAACTAAACGGTTGGGTAGCAGATTTTAAAAACGGGCTAGTTTTTTGGCGGACCAAAGGAAGACCTTTTGCGAAGTTATTGCCATTTTAATTGCGGATCAGATCATATGTAGAGGATTTTAGGAAGGAAGTGTCTGACCCCAGGTCTTAAACAACCCTTAGAAATAGAAAGCTAGGAGATTTGGGCTAGAGTGCCCGATAGGAAAGTGACACGGAAGCTAGGTAGAAAGGCGGAAGAAGACGCCCTTATTTATTACCGGGCGGCCAGTACCTGGGGCCCGACGGCTTAACGTGCCCATCCGACGCACGGCGGATATTTAGTGGTTCGAGCGTTCGTGCCTGGCTGGGATCGAATCCGAGGTCTTTCTCATTGGCAGTCACGAACGTTGACCACCAGGCCATCCGCGGCCCCCATTTAATTGTAGTTTAATAACCTAACTTTAAAATATTTTTATTTAGATACTATACTGCAAATAGGGTAATGTGCCGTTTCTTACCCCAAACGTGAACGGCCTTTTACCCTTATCAATTGCGTCGGAAAAAAATTGGGAAATGGAAACAGCACTCAGCAGAAGGGTTTCGTGCATTTCTCTTTCCCTTACTTACATCAAAGATGTTCTGATTGGTGAAGCTGAACTGGACGCAGAACGCCATTTAGGGCTGCAAAATATGAAGTGTGCCGTGAGATTGCCAACTGCTTCGGAGTTCCGACCATTGGTACCACATTAAACAAACGGAATGCAGCTTGCAGTAGTGCTAGTGATCCAATTGCCCACAGACGATCTTCAAAAATATGAAGGACATCCTTATCTTGTAACGTACGAACAACCCGGCGTCATTTCTGATTGTGAGCAACTTACATTCCCAGCACATTTTGAGGAAGAAATGAGAATTTTTAGCCGCCAAGATACCACAACTGGCGAAAGAAATTATAGGTAAATTCTGCATTGGAAACTAATGCGAAAGTTTTATTTCCGATTTTAATCAGATTTTACACAATGAATTTTGCACCCTCCCTTCCCCTTTAGTACCCCGTCCTAGTTACGCCTCTGGTATATTCGGTGTCGCGTCTATTCGTCGCCGGCGTCAATTCCTCACACGTCAGTTCGTCCCGGGCCAATTCGTCGACTACGTCAGTTCGTCGCGGTCAAATTCTTACAAATTTTGGTTACATACAAATCGCATGCAGAAAAACACGATTTCGGTTGTCTTCCGCCGTGATCATATTAGGTACATTTCGCCAGCCCTCCCCCCCCCCCCGGCAAATTCAAAATTCAACAGTGCCATTCGTTTGTGCTATGTTTGTGCTGGTTTGTGCCGCAAACCGTGTCGTTTGTGCTAGTATAGTTTTTGAGATATTCGAAATATAAATGGGGGAGGCTGGGGAAATGGTCAGCCCCCCTACCCGGCAAATTCAAAATTCAACAATGCCATTCGTTTGAGCTACGTTTGTGCTGGTTTGTGCCGCAAACCGTGTCGTTTGTGCTAGCATAGTTTTTGAGATATTCAAAATATAAATTGGGGGGGGGGGGGAAATGGTCAGCCCCCACCCCGGCAAATTCAAAATTCAACAATGCCATTCGTTTGTGCTACGTTTGTGCTGGTTTGTGCCGCAAACCGTGTCGTTTGTGCTAGCTTAGTTTTTGAGATATTCAAAATATAAATTGGGGGGGGGATTTGTGAGGCCCCCACCCTGGCAAATTCAAAATCCAACAGTGCCATTCGTTTGTGCTACGTTTGTGCTGGTTTGTGCCGCAAACGTGTCGTTTGTGCTATCTTAGTTTTTGAGATATTAAAAATATAAATTGGGGGGGGTGTACAGCCCCCCACGCCGGCAAATTCAAAATTCAACAGTGCCATTCGTTTGTCTTACGTTTGTGCTGGTTTGTGCCAGAAACCGTGTCGTTTGTGCTAGCATAGTTTTTGAGCTATTTAAAATATAAATTTGGTTGGCTGGGGAAATGCTCAGCCCTCCACTCCCGCAAATTCAAAATTCAACAGTGTCATTCGTTTGTGCTGGTTTGTGCCACAAACCGTGTCGTTTATGCTAGCTTAGTTTTCGAGATATTAAGTACCTAAATTTCGTTTTCAACCATTTCCTCAGACACGCCCTTCCCCCACCCCTCTCGCAAATTCAAAATTTAGCATAGCCATTCGTTTGTGCTGGTTTGTACCGGATACCCTGTCGTTTGTGCTAGCTTAGCTTCCGAGTAATTAAATACCCAAATTTCGGTGTGGACCATTTCCTCAGCCTGTTTTGAATATAACATAAATTTGGCGGGTTGGGGAAATGCTCTTTCCCCCATCCCACAAGTTCAAAATTCAACACAGCCATTCGTTTGTGCTGGTTTGTGCCACAAAACGTGTCGTTTGTGGTAGCTTAGTCTTCGAGATATTTCTGCGAACAAGCGTAACATTGAAGGTAACATGAATGCTGCCCATTATATACAAGTACTGGAGAGCGACAATGCTTCCTTCATCTGTTAACACGTTTCCAAATAGTGATATCGTCTTTCAGGACGACAACGTGCCCTGCCCTGCCATCGGACACGAGTAGTGGACAGGTGGTTTGTTTCTAAATCTGTCGGGAGGTTGCAATGTCCTACACAATAGCCGAATCTTAATCCGATCGAAAACTTTGGATGAAACTGAAACAGGTGAGTGCGAGAAATCCTACAAATTAAGTAGTTACTAGAAGCTATGATTTCATGTTGGTATCATCTAACATCAAAGGATGAACTTGAACACCTTTTGAGTAGTATGCCCAGGAGATTTTTTTTTGCTTGTAGGTTTAACGACCACCGTGAGCAACTCAATGGGCTATAAGCAGTCGCCCGTCCCTAATTTAGGGTCACTGGTTCCAGGGAAGGGAGAGAACCAGTGCCGTAAGACAAACACAACATCCATGCCTCACCGGGATTCGAACCCGGACCCCTTACGGACGAATGATCAGAGGCCATCGCTTAGACCACTGCGCCACCGGGGCGGCCAGTTTGTACTTAACCAGAAAAAAATTATGTTAGCTTTACAATTTCTTTCTGTCTTCTCATCCACTTCATGTACAACAATGCAGATATGTTAGATCAGTAAAACGTTTTGAATTCCTTACGGCCGCCCCGGTAGCGCAGTGGTCTAAGCGATGGCCTCTGATCATTCGTCCGAAAGGGGTCCGGGTTCGAATCCCGGTCAGGCATGGATGTTGTGTTTGTCTTATGGCACTGGCTCTCTTCCTTCCCTGGAACCAGTGACCCTAAATTAGGGACGGGTGACTGCTTATAGCCCATTGAGTTGCTCACGGTGGTCGTTAAACCTCCAATCAAAAAAGAATTCCTTACGAAATTATTTTTAAAATGATGTACAGCCGTCGGTGACGCAGTGGTCTAAGCGATGAAGCGATGGCTTCTGATCCTTCGTCCGAAAGGGGTCCGGGTTTGAATCCCGTCAGGAATGGATGTTGTGTTTGTCTTACGGCACTGGCTCTCTCCCTTCCCTGGAACCAGTTACCCTAAATTAGGGATGGGCAACTGCTTATAGCTTATTCAGTTGCTCACGGTGGTCGTTAAACCTTCAATTAAAAAAAAAAAAAGAGGTGTTGCAGGACTTTTTGCTCCAAGTTGTATGATCGTGACTTTCGTTTGTATTGTTATGACTTGGCCCTCATTATTTTGAATATAATGGGCGTAGCTAATCAGGCCGATTAATTCGTTGATTAATTAATTCCCGGGAACTGATTGTGTTTTTTGAACAAAATAAAGAGAAGTCTCCCAAAATGAAGCAGAGACCCCCAAGATGCTTTGTCATTGCTTGTTGGCTCCGAAGGCGACGAAAACAGTCGTAATTCAGCCGATGGTGTCTGGTTCCTAGACTAACCAAAGGGTCGGGGACGTTCCTTCAAAGCAGCCTGTTGAGATAACGATTGACAAATTCAATGCATCCCCACATCATGTCGTAATGGTGTGAAAATTGGGCCCCTGATTAATTACTTAGCTTAGAGGGCGAAACAGAAATAATTCAGAAAAAAATTTGGATAAATTACGAAAATTGTCGTGGATAATTTAGAGAATAATTATGGGCATGATTTAAATGGGAAAGATTTAAGAGTTAGTGAGTGAAAGCACAAAGAGGGGAAAAAGAAGAGATAAGGTTAGAAGGGATTAGAAGTCGTCCCCCCCCCCTCCCTCCCTTGTTCTCAAACGCTCTTTGTGTACCACGCAGGTCCCGAGCGAGGGTTGACAATGATGGAAGGCCAGACGAACAGCAAGGAATTGCGGGCGAGAGATAAACAAACCCATAATTTGTCGCATACCATGAGACATAGGCTTCAGAATCTGACTGTTAGAACGGCAACTTACGATAATGGTGGGTGAAGAGGTCATCCGAGAAGAACAGTTTTAGCATAGAATCTGTCCTGAATGAGATTCCACTCAGCCAGTTGACATAAACCAGACGCGAAGAAGGTTCTCAGAAACGCAAACCAAGCCCACACAAAGCAAGAGTTCCAATCGCATTCGAAATTTCGAACGATGAGGTCTAACCGTAGATCCTCCCGGGGCTGTCAATTTGATGAAAAAGTTGCATGTTAATCCCGAAAATGTGAATATATCTGGATTCAAACCAAGTCCATGAAACTACTTCTGTGAGGTACATTTAATCGAAGAGTTGTTGGTCAGTCTTCGTAAAAGATTGTACAAAAATGCCGAAGGTGTCAGTAGTAGATACATCTCTACTACTTGAGTTGTTATTGAAATTTAGAGACAGCATTGTAGATTGTAATGGAGTTATTCAGCCTCCATCTAGTGATATTTGGGGAAAACTGTGCGGACTTTTAGATCACAAGTGCTCCAAAAAATATTTGTATACTATTGTGAAGTTAAATCGATTTGGAATGTGGAATATTCTCGGGCTGACTATGAAACAGTCTGTTGCTGAAGAAATAGCTCCTACGAATGATCCTGCTGAAGAAATAGCTACTACGAATGACCCTGCTGAAGGGGAATCGGAATATTCTTCAAACGATGAAGAAGCCCCTCTCGGAAGCAACAGTTCATATGAAAGTTTGCAATTTACCATAACCGTTACCCCAGAAGAGTGGCATATTATATGTCAGAAGGAAGTTGTGTACAAGTGCCAGGATAGATCTTATCCTGCAAGAACATCACGTGCTTACCAAATACTTAGCCCAAATGTATGGTCACACATCGTAAATGATCATTTTTCCGAAATAACGCTCGCGCCTTGTACTTTGTCTTTCAAACAAGCTAAAGTATTTAAGGACTCGGATAATTTTGTCAAAATCTCGGGTGAATGTGTGGAATGCAAGTCAAAATTAACTGGTAGCATGGATGCAGCCCCATCTGAAGTATCGAGTGCTGTATTTCATTGTACATATCAAGGACATTTCAAGAGCTGTCGGTCGCTCCGCCGACGAATAATTTCTGGCCCAATCAGAAGTTTAATCTCCCGCACGTTAATAGAAAAAAATGTTTCTCCTGACTTATTTCGGAGAATGGAAGCACAAAAATGTATGACGTTTGGTTACTTGGAGCCAAAATGCTTACCGTCTGCAAACGCACTTCGAGTTATGAAGTGTAAGGAAATAAAAAAAGGAAGAGAACAGGAAAATTCTATTTTAAGCATAAACGAAATGAAGTACAACATTGAGTATCAAGGAGTTGTAAAGGCCATTGCACAAGATCCATTTTTTGTTTACTATTGGATGCCGTCGCAACTTCGCGTATACCGCTCTTTCTGCTGTGATGCTAAAGGCGCTAAAATTTCCTTAGATGCTACTGGCGGCATTATACGACGTTCGGTCAGACCTTACGGAAACAAATTGGCTCATATATTTCTTTACGAAATTACAGTTAATGACATAACAAGTGGAATGCAATATTCCGTGTGCAATATGATCTCGGAGAAGCATGACAGCAATAGCATTTATCATTGGCTTGCTGAATGGAAGAAAGACGGTGCTCCTTCGCCAAAGGAAGTTTTAAGTGACCACTCAGTGGCACTTCTTTCGGCAATTGTAAGAGCCTTCACACAGTTCTTAAGCTTGTGGGATTATTTGCGTTCTTGCTCGTGCCTTCTTTTAGGACATGGAAAGGTCCCCATTCCAAACTCCTTCATTCGCTGTGATGTGGCTCACACAATTAAACTCATTGCATCCTGGAAAGTTTTATTCGGGCAAAACAATCGAACGCGTCAGCTATACATTCGCAGCCTCGCACAAATAGTGCAGTCAATAGATATGACAGATGACAAAGATTTATTCCGTGCAATATTCACCGTCGCTCTAAGCAAAACGGAATGAAGAGATGTTCACACTGGAGATGTAACTTCCTGTGAAATTGAGAAGAGTAAACTGAAACGCCGAATAGCGACAGGTCATTCTGAAACTGACGAATATGCAAGTGATAAGAGGAATACAAGACGTTATGAAGAAAATGAATCTTTTGAACTAGGAACACATAATGAACTTTAAACGTGGATTCAAAATTTAGTGAAGAAGTGAAAAAAGAAATTGCTGGTCAAGAAGGGGACCATGATAACTTGCAATACTTGCCCGACATAGTCGATTACTGCTCGCGATTAGCAAAAACCTTGCCACTTTGGTCTGCTGTTATGGTACCGATACTCTGCTACGGGAAAACTACAGCAAGCAGTGCTCCAGTGGAAAGTAGTTTCAATGATCTGAAACACCGAGTGCATTGTGGAAAAAAGATCCCATTGAGAGCCGACGATTTTCTAAAGTTGCATATAAAATCCTTAGAGGGCACCATGAATTTGGTTGCATCCGAGAAAAGAAAGCAAATTTTACCTAGCGCTGAAACAGACATTACCGCTTCTGCTGAAACTGATGAAGTATCTCAACAGTATAGTGCAATAAGGCAGCATGATGATGCGATGCCAAATACCTCAGTTTCCAGTGAGACTCATATTTCAACGAAGTGCATCGCTTGTTCAAGAGGAGACTTCCCGAGTGGTGCACATACGTGTGTAGTATGCCACATTCCTGTCCACAACATTTTTGAATGTTCCCTTCCTATTTCTGATAACTCCGAAGAAGGTTACGGAGAAAAGCGCATATGCTTTAAGTGTGCCGCCAAAGACAAAGAAAGAAGACACAGCCTGGAATTTAATGCTCAAGAGAATTGGAGAGGCCTTGCTTTGCCTCTTAAAAAAAGGGCGAGACATTCCTATCTAGAGCCACAGTCTGAGGTTTTGAAATGGGATTTTTCTAGAAAATCAAATGCAAAACCTTTAGCTATCTTAAAAACGGAAATAGAAATTTAGATTCGAAAGCAATCAAAGCTGGGAGCGCACGTTTCATATTATCAAATACATGCGCTTTTGATTCTTTCGTACAGGTTTTGGCTTGTGCAATGTGTGACAGCGCACAATACGAAACATTTCTCAAATCAATGACTGATTGCGAATTATTAGAAATTGTAAAAAATATAGCCACTTCTCGAATTACTTCGAAAACGTATCAGAAACGAGCTTCATTGCTCTTGAGTTCTGTGAGATCGTTGATCTACCTAGTGGCGTAAAAAGATATTTCTGCTGAATGCACAGCGACAAAAAATAGTCGAAAACCTATTTCGACTGCATCCATCTGTAATAGAAAACACAAATTGTTCAGAAGAGAAGTGCTCTTCAAACAAGCAATTTAATAGGACAGTGGTATTGTTTGCAATAAAAGGTGCTTCTGTTGCATCACTCGGGAGCGAGTGCGCACCTTTTCACTGTATTGGAAATTGAGAAGTAATCGGAAAAGCGGAAAAGAAATGGAAAAAAAAAAAATAATCAAATGAATGGGAGAGATTTTGGGGAGCTGGTGTAAGAATTATTAAAATAAGGATTTTATAAACTTCACGCTCTTCAGACGCTCTGCATTTCACAATTTAATTTTCCCCTTAGATTTCTTCCGTGGGTTCGCGCCTAGGAAGGTCAGGAAAGTACCGCTCTTCCCTTCACCCCCACCCCACCCTCTCTCTCAGAGTCGAAGGGCTTCCAGCAGTCCGCTTGCTGTGGCATGGGACCGCGGGGCATCCTTTCCCTAACTGCTACGAGCCAGCAATATTGGGTAAGGCGAAGTAATGCAAGTCCGAAAAATAGCGGGTAGACATTTTATTGGAGCTCGGCGCCAGTCGTCTTGAGATTTGATGCACCAAGTCTGGAAGAAAAGAATAGCTTGACGCCAGGCCAAGGAATACTATAGCAGTTTTATGATAGTAAGATTTACGACCTCAGAGATCCGTAGGCAACGAAGTTCCTAGAATTTGAGGGCGGACACAGATTTTGGACGGGGCGAAGGATGGCAAGTCAGAGAAATGGCGGGAAACCCAGAGCAAATCAGATCGGGAAATGATAATTGTTTGACCAATCTGTAAATTGGTAGGAGGATCCGGGAAGAACAAATTTTTGGTAGGACAGGAAGAGGAGCGAGAGAATTATATCAGTCGGCATGAATACTTCGAAAGAGGGATGAGAGAATTATAACAGTCGGCATGAATACTTCGAAAGAGGGATGACAGAATTATATCAGTCGGCATGAATACTTCGAAAGAGGGATGACAGAATTATATCAGTCGGCATGAATACTTCGAAAGAGGGATGACAGAATTATATCAGTCGGCATGAATACTTCGAAAGAGGGATGACAGAATTATATCAGTCGGCATGAATACTTCGAAAGAGGGATGACAGAATTATATCAGTCGGCATGAATACTTCGAAAGAGGGATGACAGAATTATATCAGTCGGCATGAATACTTCGAAAGAGGGATGAGAGAATTATAGCAGTCGGCATGAATACTTCGAAAGAGGGATGAGAGAATTATAACAGTCGGCATGAATACTTCGAAAGAAGGATGACAGAAGTCAGAGTCGGCATGAATACGTCAGGAAGAGAGGAGATAGCATAAAGACTTCGCTAGAATGATATTCCAGCCCTCATCGTGGGATAGAAGGTAGGATAATCCGACATTCATGTTTCCTCTTGTTTACATAATTAGTATGTTGAACCGAAAATTTAAGAAGAGCATAGTAGACTAAGTTAAGGTTGAAAGTAAAACCAGCTCTAAATTAATGCTGAGAAAAGTAGGGCAGAAATAGACTAAGTTAAGGTTGAAAGTAAAACCAGCTCTAAATTAATGCTGAGAAAAGTAGGGCAAAAATAGACTAAGTTAAGGTTGAAAGTAAAACCAGCTCCAAACTAATGCTGAGAAAAGTAGGGCAGAAATAGAAGAATAATGAAATGGTTGAGTAAAGTAAATACCATTGATCAGAGCAGGAAATTGTGTAGTATAGGGAATCATTTTTAGTAAATTATGTTTCGAAGTATTTCAGAATTATATTATATGAAAATGAAAAATTAAAGTTAACCTTAAACAAATAATTTTTCTAAAAGGGTCTTCAAACATTTTCATATGAATGAGTGTATATTTTAATAGATTTCAAGCCTTCATCAGGCAAAATAAACATATTTTATTTTCCTGTTATTATGAGTCGGCTACATTTCATTTGAGTGTACAATTTTGTAAAGTGAAAAGAAAAAGGTTAATAACGACTGAGTGTTGGATGTGTGAATAAATGATTTGGGATGAATGTTCAGAAAATCCTCCAGTGCAATACTGAGTAACTTACGCATCAGTGCTAGTAAACAAATCAAAATTTGTAAGTTAACGAATTATTCAAAAAGAAATGAAAAGCTAGACGATTACTTTAAAACATTGCGGCACTCAGCGGACCCCGATACACGGAACGTCGGCTGGGTGAAACACAACGCCCATCCTCGAATAGCGAGCCTGTGTTTTCTCTAATACTGGGAAACCATAGTTTTTGAGATTCGAGTGATTACCCTTATTACTAATAATGACGCGGGGCAATCCAAAAGCCCCCCCCCTCAACACTTCGTGTTTGAGTTGTATGGAAGACGATTTAGTCAAAAACTTCGGCAACACGGAGCGGATATGTGATCAGAAAATCCTGAAGGATCTTTGTGTCCAGGAACCCAGAGGAGGAACTGCCAAATTTCTAACAATCACATTATCGTAGAGCTGCTAAACAGTTCCATTGGAAGGGAATATGAAAGTGACTTAAGTATACCTCTATTAGAAACTCCACGAACACTCTGTTTGGATCAGAGAACATTTTACCTCAGGAGTGCAATAGCATTTTCTGGAGGCCATAAAACGAAAAATGTCGTAGGACATTATGTGGCTGTGTGCTATAGGGCAGACGGCTACTGGGAAATATACAATGATCTGGTAGACGAGAAAGTAAGTTGCTCTGGAAATGCGAAAATGAAATGCCAGCTGCTAATATATACGATTTAATACTATATCTATTGTATATGTACTTAAAAGCACAAAAATGAACTTACCAAAACACATTTTTGAAGATGAAAATCCGATTTTTGATGTAAATGTGACAAGGATAGTAAGTCAGATAATATCCGAAAACTTGAAAATTCCATCGTCCTGGAGCGGGACTCGAATCCGCGTCTACCAGATAGCGCCCGAGTATGCTAACCACTACACCACCCAGAACGACCAAGTCTCAAGTTTCCGATTAATTTGAATATAACCATCACACGATTCCCTAGTCTTAAAAGCACAAAAATGAACTTACCAAAACACATTTTTGAAGATGAAAATCCGATTTTTGATGTAAATGTGACAAGGATAGTAAGTCAGATAATATCCGAAAACTTGAAAATTCCATCGTCCTGGAGCGGGACTCGAATCCGCGTCTACCAGATAGCGCCCGAGTATGCTAACCACTACACCACCCAGAACGACCAAGTCTCAAGTTTCCGATTAATTTGAATATAACCATCACACGATTCCCTAGTCGAAGCAACCGGCATTCATGTTTAGCGAATCTGAGGTTAAGAACAATATCCCGTGATTGCCCGGAAGAGCAGATAAATCATGAAATAAATACGGGATTACACCATATAATACAAATTTTTGAAGATGACAATCCGATTTTTGGTGTAAATGTGACAAGGATGGTGTAAAGTACGACTTCCACGCACAAAAGTGCGGAAGGATACATTGACATTTAATGACTTGAGCGTGTGGTGAGTGATGTGGAGAGTTGCGAGAGATATATTGAAGGAGGAGGACATGCCGAGCTTTGGCTAAGACAACAAGTTCAGTTTGCACCGCGGAGTGCATTCCAGTTTATGTTTTTGTGTAAAGAAATAAATGTTTTGTGTTGTGATCGAGTGTCTGTGATGTTACAGACCAAAGATAGAATTGGAGGCACCTGTGAGATTCGAACTACCAAAGATAGGAAGTGGAGGCGCCGGTGAGACGGGATTGCGCAACTTCAGCGGTGTTTTTTATGACCGTGGAAATCGACGAGTTGAAAGTTCTTCAAGCGTGCGAAAGAACCAACGCGACAGGGATTTTTTTTTTCCTCTTTGTGTTGGGAAGAACAAAGGATGGTGACTGTTGTTTGTTTTTCGAAATTAGTTGTTCCGTATCGGATTTACACCACATTAGATGTTTATGTAAGTACTGGTTTTGTTGTGTTCTTAGAGAATTATCCAAAGGAATGAAATATCAAAGCAAGTTTTTTAGAAGTTTCCGGGCACGGAATTAAATAGAAGGAAATAATTTCTGTCAAGAAGTAGTACATTCAGATCAACTGTTTGAGGCTAGAGTATAGGTAAATGTAAAATTTTGTTGTAAACAATTTCTGTGAACGTATACACATATACGATAATAGAAGGAAATAATTTCTGTCAAGAAATAGTACATTCAGAACAACTGTTTGAGCCTAGAGTATAGGTAAATGTAGAATTTTGTTGTAAACAATTTCTGTGAACGTATACACATATACGATAATAGAAGGAAATAATTTCTGTCAAGAAATAGTACATTCAGAACAACTGTTTGAGCCTAGAGTATAGGTAAATGTAGAATATTGTTGTAAACAAATTTCTGTGAACGTATACACATATACGATAATAGAAGGAAATAATTTCTGTCAAGAAATAGTACATTCAGAACAACTGTTTGAGCCTAGAGTATAGGTAAATGTAGAATATTGTTGTAAACAATTTCTGTGAACGTATACACATATACGATAATAGAAGGAAATAATTTCTGTGAAGAAATAGTACATTCAGAACAACTGTTTGAGCCTAGAGTATAGGTAAATGTAGAATATTGTTGTAAAATACTTTCTGTGAACGTATACACATATACGATAATAGAAGGAAATAATTTCTGTCAAGAAATAGTACATTCAGAACAACTGTTTGAGCCTAGAGTATAGGTAAATGTAGAATATTGTTGTAAACAATTTCTGTAAACGTATACACATATACGATAATAAATAAACTTTGGGTACACGTAGAGCTTGTTGAAATGGCTTTCTTAGGAAGAGCTCGAAAACAAGAACTTCTGCAGTTGGCGGAAGAATTGGGTATAGAAGTTATGCCAAATCTCAAAATTCTGGAATTAAAAAATAAAATTGTCAACTTTGAAAGTTATGAAGAGGATTTCGTGAAAGAACTTTTGGCAGGTATAAAAGAGCGTAGAGAAACAGAAAGACAAATGGAATTGGAGCTTGAAAAACGTAGACAAACAGAAAGACAAATGGAATTTGAGCTTGAAAAACTCAGAATAGAAGCTGGACGTCAGCCGCTGGGAGGTAGTTTGGAGCAAAATGGAAATTTTCATAAACCGAGATTAGAACTTCGTCATTTGATGAAAACATTTGACCCAAAAGACAGTGATATAAGTATTTACTTAGTTTTATTTGAAAGGCAAGCACAACAAGCAGAAATAAAAAGGGAAGATTGGGTCATGAATTTGATAGGACTTTTGCCCTACGAAATATCACAATTGATTGCCAGAGAAAATGTGGAAGATGCTAAAAAACTATGAATATGTTAAAAGGTTACTTCTTAAAAGATATAAGTTCAGTCCAGAGAAATTTAGATTAAAATTTGTACAACACATGCGTACATCAGAGAAGACCTGGAGAGATTTCGCCTTCGAGTTAGAAAATTATTTTAATGAATGGATTTCAGGACTTAAAATAGGCGATTTTGAAGGGCTAAAAATTAATGATCACAGATCAATTGAAGCGGAGAGTGCCTATAGAAATAAGGGAGCATTTTATTGATAAATGGTCAAATATTGTCTCACCTTCAGATTTGGCTGATATGGTGGACAATTATGAAAGTGTAAGAGGAGGAACCAAGAAAAAATTCGTCGAATGAATTTTGTGCTTCAAAGAAAATGCAAGGCAGTGAGAAAAAAACTAGAGATAACTATGATCGGGGAAATTTTATGAAAAATGGATTTTATAACAAACATTATGTTAAGTCAGATGTAGGACAAATGTGGTCAAATCGGAATGTATCTCAGAATGAAGAAAAGTGTGATCGCAGACGGAAGATCCAATGTTACGAGTGTGCATCTTATGATCACATTCGACCTCAGTGTCCTAAGCTAAAATCACAGAACTCAGGAAGCGTAAATAGAATCAGAGAGGAAACTGAAGGGGATCTCTTTTGAAGGAAAAATAAATGGAGTTAGCATGCCTATTCTCCGGGATATAGGTTCATCAGTTGATATCATTTGTCAAGAGTATGTGTCTCCAGGTGAGTTTACTGGAGAACATGTGTGGGTACAGCATCTTCTGGATGAACAAAAGGTTTGTTTACCATTGGCAGAAGTTGAACTAGAATGTGAATTAGGTCATATTGTAACTAAGGCTGCAGTGATTAGGAAGTCGCTATGTCAAGGTAGATATTTACTTGGAAATAAGACTGCCGCTTTGTTAAAAAAAATTGATATGGAGTGGCCAATTAATTCAGAACAGGTAAATGTTGTGGTTACTCGGTATCAAGAAAAACAGAAACGAAACAACGAAGAGAGAAATTCAGTAAAGAATGATTCAGGGAAGAAAGAAAAACAAGCCCTTGAAGGAGAGGCTGTGGGTTCCGAAGAATCAGATGAATTAGAAGAAGAAATTCTGCCATTGAGGCATGATGAAGATAAAGCCATGTTAGAGTTGGTAAAAATGGATTCAAAAAGTTTCATGGAAGATCAACTGCAAAGTTTGGAATTGAAAAAAATTCTCAAAGAAATAGAGAAAACAGATTTTTAAAAGGCAAATGGTTATGCTGTACTAAGAAATGGGATGTTGGTGAAGAAGAAGATCAACAAGATTGGCGAAGAGGGAGATCTTATTGTTGTTCCAGAACAATATAGAGAACAAATAAAAAACATGTGTCATGAGGGAACTTCGGGGCATTTAGGAGTGACAAAAACCAAAGACAGACTAGCGAAGTATTTTTATTGGCCTAACTGTTATAAAGACATTGAAGAATTTGTAAAATCTTGTGATTCATGCCAACGTGCTGGAAAAGCTGGGGACAAAAAGAAAGCACCTTTAAAAATAGTTCCAATTATTCCTGAAATTTTTACAAAAATCAACGTTGATGCCTGTGGGCCTTTGCCCGAGACTTCAAGCGGAAAAAGATACATAATTACAGCTATGTGTTTGTCGTCCAAATATCCAGATGCAGTACCAGACATAGGATCCAAGTCGGTAGTTGACGCTTTGTTACACATTTTTAGCCGCATGGGATTTCCGAAAGAAATTCAAACTGATCAAGGAGCCAGTTTTGTAAGCATTTTGACACTAGAATTTCTGGAGCGGTTTGGAATAAAAGTTACTCATAGTTCTGTATATCATCCCCAAAGTAATCCGGGTAGAACGATTCCATCGAACTATTAAAAGGATGTTGAGAGTTTTATGTCTTGAGTCTGCTCCGGATTGGGAGAAACAGTTACCGGCGGTGCTGTTTGCTTTGAGAACTGTGACACATGAAAGCACAGGGTTTACGCCTGCTGAATTGGTGCATGGAAAAAATTTGAGGACGCCAATGACACTATTGTATGAAAAATGGATGGGTCATCCTGAAGAAGAAAACTATGTCACTGAATATGTATTTGAGTCAATAAATAGGATGAAAAGATGTCAAGAACTTGCCATTAAAAACATGGAAGTGGCTCAATTGAAAAGAAAATATTGGTAAGACAGAAATGCGGTAAAACGTGAATTTCAAGAAGGAGATTTAGTTTTGGTTTTTGTTACCTGCAGGCCAAATAAGTTAGCGGAACAGTGGAAAGGATCAGGGAAAATTGAGAAAAAAATTTCTGAGACTAATTATGTAGTAAGCTTTGAAGGTAAAAATGTAAAGCATCAAGTATATCACATTAACATGCAGAAACCATACCATAAACGACCAGAATTTGTGAACTTATTGCCCGGTTGTGAAAATGGTGAAATGGATTTAGAGATTAAATTTCAGCAAGTTGAAAAAAATCCCAATATATTTAACTTCTCTGATATCGAGGAGAACAGTAAACTTCGAGAGCGCCTATGTGGCCAACAAATTCAGGATCTGAAAAAACTATTATGCCATTACTTGAAAATGTTTTCTAATATTGCAGGGAAGACTCATTTGGTCGAACATGATATCGAGCTAGCTCGAACATGATATCAATGATATTGTAAGAGTTAAGCCTTACAGAATGTCGCCCAGGCAGATAAATATTCTTAAAGCCGAGATAGATAAAATGCTGCAGTACAAGATTATAGAAGTTGGTGAATCAGACTATGCATCACCCATGATTTTGGTAGAAGTACCCGGAAGAGATCCACGCCCATGTATTGACTACAGGCGATTGAATGAAGTGACAAGGACCCAGTTCTATCCATTGCCCAACATAGAAGAAAGAGTCGAAAAGGTTTCTGGAGCGAAGTATATTACAGTATTAAATTTAACAAAAGGGTACTGGCAAATTCCATTAACTGCTAGAGCTCAACGATTGGCAGCGTTTGTGACTACTTTTGGAACGTATCGGCCCTTAAAGATGCCATTTGCCCTTAAGAACGCACCTTATTTCTTTAGCAAAATGATGTCGGAACTTTTGAGAAGCTGAGAAGAGTTCGCCGTACCATATCTAGATGATGTTGCCATTTTTTCCGAAAACTGGGAGGATCATTTGATACATCTTGAAGAAATGCTGCAGAGGTTGCAGAGGGCTACCTTGACCATAAAACCTTCCAAATGTAAGTTTGCTCAAGATCACGTCTTGTATTTGGGTCATATTGTTGGACAAGGATATCGAAAACCAGCGGAACGAAAGGTTCAGGCCATACAAAATTTTCCTACGCCAAAGAACAAGACGCAAGTAAGATCTTTCTTAGGCCTGGCGGGATATTACAGCAAATATATTCCAATGTTTTCTTCGATAGCAGCTCCCTTGACAGACATCTTGAAGGGTAAAAATCGTAAAGAGGAAATTATATGGTCAGAACAATGTGAGAAAGCTTTTGTGGAACTAAAAAAATCTTTATCTAGTTTTCCTGTTCTGTATGCCCCTGACTATGAACGTAGATTTATTCTACAAACTGATGCTTCAGATCAAGGAATGGGAGTCGTCCTCTCGCAAGAACAAGAAGATGGCGCTGAACATCCTGTACTCTATCTAAGCAGAAAACTTTCGACAGCAGAGAAGACATACATTGCCAGTGAAAAAGAATGTGCCGCCATTATATTTGCGGTACAGAAACTGAAATGCTACCTAGATGGTCAAAATTTCCTCATACAAACTGATCATAACCCTCTCGTTTGGTTACGCACCAACGTAAGTTCAAATGCTCGTCTGATGAGATGGGCCCTTGCTTTACAAGCATATGATTTTGTTATAATTCATCGATCGGGAACTATGCACAAAAATGCAGATGGACTGAGCAGAGTTCCAACTTTAGATGATCCACCTTGATCATGCTATGTGTCTGTTAGTGAAAACATTTTTTTTTTTTTTTTGGTTGTGGTATATAATACATAGAAATTGTTGGAAAACACGTAAAGATGATTGTTAAATTAACTCATATATTTCTCTTTGTAAATGGATTATGACTCATTATGTGAACTATGACTATTGTATTGTAAAATGACAAGAACTTTTTACCACTGGAAAAAGTTCCTCTGGAGTGAGGAGGGGTTGTAAAGTACGACTTCCACGCACAAAAGTGCGGAAGGATACATTGACATTTAATGACTTGAGCGTGTAGTGAGTGATGTGGAGAGTTGCGAGAGAGATATTGAAGGAGGAGGACATGCCGAGCTTTGGCTAAGACAACAAGTTCAGTTTGTACCGCGGAGTGTATTCCAGTTTATGTTTTTGTGTAAAGAAATAAATGTTTTGTGTTGTGATCGAGTGTCTGTGATGTTACAATGGTAAGTCAGATAATATCCGAAAACTTTAAATTTCATCGTCCTGGAGCGGGACTGGAAACCGCGTCTCCCAGATAGCACTCGGGTGCGCTAACCACTACACCACCCAGAACGACTAAGTCTCAAGTTTCCGATTAATTTGAGACTTGTCACATATACACCAAAAATTAGAATGTCATCTTCAAAAAGTTGTATTATATGGTGCAATCCCGTATTTATTTCATGATTTATCTGCTCCTCCTGGCAATCACGGGATATTATTCTTAACCTCCAGATTCGCTAAACATGAATGCCGGTTGCTTCGACTGGCGAATCCTGTGTTAGTTATATTCAAATTAATCGGAAACTTGAGACTTGATCGTTCTGGGTAGTATAGTGGTTAGCGTACCCGGGGGGCTATCGGGGAGACGCGGCTTCGAGTCCCGCTCCATGAAGATGAAATTTTCAAGTTTTCGGATATTATCTGACTTTACCATCCTTGTCACATTTACATCAAAAATCTGATTGTCATTTTCAAGAATTTGTATTATATATTGTAATCCCGTATTTCTTTCATGATTTACCAAAACAAATAAACTTTTCTGTAAAATTCTGTTTGATGAGTTTATTGAATATATTTATCAAACAGTAATACTTTTGGAGAACAATCTCTTATCCTCAGCTGTTCAAATGATCATTCTCCGGATTCTTCCGAAAGTATTACTGTTGTAAAAAAATTTTCAATAAACTCATGAAACATAGTTTTACAGAAAAAATATTTATTTTTCTGGTAGGTTTATTTTTGTGTTTTAAGTATCATTTCATGAATAGATGTATACATATATATTCTATATCTTTATTTTTGGATGTGCAATTTTGCTACAATTCCGTTGGCGTGTAACGTTAAACAACGAACGCGAAAGATAACTACCAGCTACCAGAAGAAAGAAGTACGCAATATTGGTATCGAAACAAAAGTACCAGTAGTGTGTTTTGGCCTATATATGTTATTGTTTCTGTTACGCGTATGTACAATATCTGCAATTAATTACTTTGTCTAGATATGTAGTGTTTATGTTCTAAATAATGACTTGAATGATACTAAGCAATGGGCATCATATAAGCCATGGCATATACACATGTGTAGATGGTAAATTACTAATTACTGGCTTGCTTCAAATGTGGGAAAATTTATGATGGCGGGAACGGGACCACACTGGTTTAAATATTAATAACAGTGTATCACAATTACAGAAAGTTTTCGTAATGATGATTATTTGTTTTAGCTTTCTTTAATGCAGAAATTATGGTTATAGTATTTTTATATTTATATTTTATGAAGACATAACAGCTATATTTAAGTAACGTATATAAGAATCATGTCCTGTGTACGTAAATGTATGCTCACTTGGAATTTGTGGGTTTGCTCTTGTGTGTGATGATATATATATATTATAATATTTCTTCTATGCATAAATTATGCAACCCTGATAGCAAATCTTAAAATGGCAACACTGTTTATGTATACATTGATGAAAGTCAGATGATGTTTTGTCAGATGACTTACTCTTAGTATTGTATATTCATTACATTTTATTAATTTAGAGGCTGTAAGCTACTCAAAAGGGTCAAGAGGGTGTTATGTATGTGAGAATAATAATTTTGGTATTTCAGATTTTTTTAGCAGAATTGATTTGGTGTCTATTTGTTTCAATTGTTGAATTAGTACAGAATGTTGTACAATTTTATACCTTCACATGTGGTATTGAAAAAAGATTTTTTTCTTAATACTGATTTATATGAAATGTGTGAAACATTATGTGAGAAAAATTATTATATTGGATCAAATATTAACATGTCAATGTATATACGTATGTTCTCGCTGGTGAGTTTCCTGCTGGCTGAACCACAGATGGTGGCCGGCACTGTTTGCCACCATTTTATGATGTTAAATGAATCGGTGTGGAATTGTTCCTCTATATATTTTACCCTTTTCCTTCTCTCTAAGTCTCTTCCACATTTATCCGTCTTGGGTCAGCTTCCATGTCACCCCGGTCATTCATCCATCCATCTTCCATATAGATTTCTGTCTTTTGACGTCCAGTCTAATGATTCAGTTGCCTATCGGTGGTCAGTTTTGTAATATATGTACGTATGTGTAATATATACGGTATTTACCAAATTTCATTAGAGAGATCTGAATAAATGGTATTTGGTAAGGAATATCTGAATTGCAGTTCTAGGTTTGAAATATTTCACCACTTTCTTGAAAAAGTGGAGTTGCTTTGTGTACAAAGGAGAAAAGTTTTTTTGTTTCTTTCTTAAGGAGACTGCAAAAGTGTCCACGAGTTAATGCTGATAATGCTGTTTTTGAAAGATCTCCTGACACATCGAGTTTGTATTCACCCAGTTTTGTGCTGATGTTTTGGTATGTGCCTGCAGTGTATCCTACTGCCCCATTACTCAAAATTTGCTGCTTAAAAAACTTTTAATAATTGTGCCAGAATTATTTGCAATAGTGAATTATCCTTCGAACAAAAAGTGCTGCAATGAAGAAAATTGCTGAAATCCATCAGTTCCCATCATCTACAATAAACAAAATTATCCAGGATTTCCATATTAAAAACTGACAACTCTTACACCAACACTTACATAGAAACCCAATTCATTGGTCCAGTCCCTTAACATGGTTCCTTTTGTTATAAGATTTTTAAACTCTTCAGAACTATGGGCTACACCCTCACTGACAGACCTAACTTTCCTATAATAAAGTGTCTGCTAAAAGACAAAGATCCTGTCCTACCCCTGGACACCCATAGAGTTTATGCCATACCTATTTCATCCTCCTTAGGGGTATCGGTATAGCTTGGGAGCTTTCACTGAAGCATAGCCGCCCGGGTGGCGCAGCGCTGGCTTCTGACAGTTCGCCCGTTACGGGTCCGGATTCGAATCCCGGTGAGACATGGATGTCGTGTTTGTCTTACGGTACTGTCGCTTTCTTTTCTCTGGAGTCAGTGTCCCCAAATTGGGAACGGGCGACTGCTTTATAGCCCAATGAGTTGCTCACGGTAGTCGTAAAAGCTACTAGGAAAGAAGAACTACCGAAGCATCAACACTAACAGGCTGTGCCAAATGGTCTTCCAAACACAGCATCAGCACTAACCCTTGAAAGCAGTAAGTTTCATGTCAATGTTGAATCTCAGAACAGTTGATTAGATAGAGAAGGCCTACAGAGAAATTGTGTGGCCTTGAAGAAGTTACCCTTTATTTCGTGAATTTAGTAACTCATATTTGGCATCACATTACTATGGTTCGTAATTTGGTGTCTTGGCTATATCTTTTTTGGTCAAGACACCAAACTACATAGTTTCATAAGCATTAAAATTAATAAGAATGATAAAAATGAGCATTCCAAATTTTCACAGAAAATTTGGAATTATATTTTATACAAACCATTGAATTTATATTTTTATACTAACCATTGAATTTATATTTTTATACTACCCATTTTCTGCTGATAACATATTATGGGAATACAGTTAGATGCACTGTAAATAAAATTCTATTAATTAAAAGCGATTTGTTTCTTTTTCATGTCATTTCCAATGTATGCCTTTTGCGTTGTAATTGAAAATATTGTACAAATCGTTGCACATTGCAGTTTGAAATTAGATGTTTATTTATACATATCTTTTGTTTGGTACAGTCACCCAAACTAAATAATTTTTCTGAAATTGAATATGATTTTCTTACTTTTCATGTAATTTGCAACGTATGTCATTTGTGTTACAAGTAAAAATATCATATAAATTACCACACTTACAGTGTTGTGATGAAATCTGTTTTTTTTTATCTCACTATTAAATTTTGATTTCTTGATATTAAAGTTTAACTCAATTTATAATAAAACAGATTGAGCATTTAAATTTTCTTACGTTTTGTATTTTTTGTATTATGTTTTCTGCTAAGAATAAGAAATTTGAAGTTCATTTTAAATATATGTGTTATTTGATATTGACAGCCAGACTGTAAATGAAATTTAAATAGTTAAATAGAATTTCCATATTTTTCATCACATTTGCAAAGTATGCCATTTGCGTCGTAACAAAATTTATAAAAAAATATCACATTTCAGTGTTGCGATGGAATGTGTGATTTTAATCTCTTGTTTTCCCATTCAAAAGTTTAATGTTCTCAATGAAGTTTTGTTCCGTTCGTTTTTAAACAGACAGAGCATTTGAATTTTCTTTATGTATTAAAGTGTCATTCCTTAATACTCTATCAAAATTTGCAGTTGCAGTGCTATGATTTATAGAACGAGCAAAAGGACATATTACCATTGCTTAGGACACGATATATAGTCACTGAAAATAATGTACAGAGCAACTGGAACCCATCCCTTATTATTAAAGCAAACTGAGCATTTCAACTTCTCCAAAATGTTTTGTGTTTTTATAGTGTTACATTTTCCGCTGAGGAGGAGAACATTGAAGTTTCTTTTAAGTAATAGTGTTGTTTGGTACAGTCGTCTACGTTGAAAATAAAACTTTAATAGTTCAATACAAATTTATTTTTTTATCTTTTCGTGTAATTCGCAATGTATGTCTTTTGTGTTGGCGTTTAAAATGTCATATAAATCATCACAATTTGTAGTGTTGTGCAGAAATCTGAGTGTTCTATATCTCACTATTACATCGAAAGTTTGATGTCTTGATATTAAAGTGTCATTCCTTATGTATTAAAAGAAAATTGAGCATTAGAATTTTGTCCTAATGTTTTGTATTTGTGAGACAGATATTTTTATTTCCACCAAAAAAGCATTTCTCTTTTCAAAGAGCAGCTTCCAGCAATTTTGGTCCATACTGAAAACAATGTAATGCCTGACACAAGTGGAGGACTGATCCAGAGCAACACAAAATCTTAGGATACTAAGTAATTCATAATATCGATTTAAGCTACTGCAAGCAGGGATGAGCAAAGTTCCGAGGGCGGCAGGAACCCCCAATCCAATTTTATGGTTGAAAAATTAATATCAATCACATGAACAAAGTTAAGAAAACGTTTTGCTGTGAGAAATCGTACTGCTACGTGTGGCACGTTTATTTTTTTAGTAAAGATAATTCACTATATAATTCATTGAAAAACAACTTGAAATCAGAATAATTTTTGTTTTGTTCAGTAACGGATACCGCGAGCAAAGACTAACATTTTTTTTCTAATTTCTTTTACAATTTTGAAAATTTCAGCATTCATGATATGCATCGCCAGAACTACGACAACGGCCCAATATGAAAGGAAAAACACGATGGACTTCAAAATACATAATTTTTTGATCTAAAACTCTTGTACATTTTATGTACTTTGAGCGGCTGATACTTTAAATGTGGTCGTAAATAACGACGAAAAATATCCCTAGAAATTGTGAACATTTTCAGAATTTTTCAAGAAATATATGCTTTTTCTGAATTACGTTGGCAAATTTTAACGAAGCGTTCAACCGTGCTGTGAAACAAGGTGAGAAAACATTATCGATGCAATAAGAGTAAGAGGAGATCAGTGGCGTGCAGGAGGGTGTTAACCCCCCACCAAATTTTGGAACCTTTCGAAATTTCAAAAACGCGATTTTAAAAGGCAAAGTTTTGTTAGTATTTCAGATTGTTTTTATGTCTCATGGAAGCAACTGAACGTGTTTTCTCCATGAAGACAAGGAAACTGCAAGGAGTCAAAGACTAGAATGTCCCATTGCAATGAAAAGCCAATGCATGGGTAAACAAAGTTTCTGTGGCGACGAGACATTGCTACATTTAAGTTCTTTGACTTATTCTAGATTACTCTAAAACACGCTGAAAAGCAAGGAGTTTTGATACAAATACTAACAATTACATCAAAGCAAAACCTACGCTATAACATAAACACAGAAACCCCAGAAGACTACTACAGGATTTTAATTTATGTACCATTTTTAGACATGTTAATTAGTGCTTTTGAAAATAGATTTCTCGCACACAAATCGGTCTTATCAGGATTCTAGTCACTTTTCCAAACTTGTTTTCTGCATAGATAAATTGCACAATATAAGTGGCCAACCATTATGCAATGATAAGAATATTATTAATTTCCAGCAATATTTATTTGAATATTTTTGCGGGGATGTTGGATACATTTCAAAAATGCACTCATAACGCATTTAGTTGTTATGAAAAAAAAATTCGAAACCTACGAGAAAAAAACTTATGGGGACGCCAGTAAGAAGGACTGGGGTACAATTTAGATGTAATCCACGATGTATTATTTTTGAGATTTAACGAATCTTTTAGAGACCGTGATACATGAAATTTAACAAATCTGCCTTAGAGAAAAATAATTAAAAACAAGAAAACGTACACGTTTATTTGTTCCCGAAAAATTTGGTACACTCTTTCTTCAAAAATTAATGTTATTAGCAAATTAATGCTCAATTGTGTTGTAGTTATACCAACCATAACAGAAATATTAAAACAAGTAAATGGCTGTTTAAAAGAATGTAGAGCATGTGGGAGTTTTAAAGGCATGTTAGCTGAAGATAAAACAATTGCAGAGGAAATTGACTGTGAAACAGAATTTCCAACTGTTGGGTTGGTTAGACCACGTAAGAAAAAAGCAATTTTTTGGTACCAAAATACGGATGAGATATTGATCTGTCAAAGAGAAACAAAGAAATAAAAAACTGTCAAATTTGTGATACACCGATAAGAACGGTTCGAACACCTGAACGCGCATAACGAGACTTTTCAATTTTTTAAATGACCTTTATTCTTCACTGACACTAAGCAGTGATATGAAAATAAAATATCATACGGACTTACAAATAAAATTGTCAGGGTTTGCAAAAAAAGAATATAATTGCTCAAGAATTTCAGTTAGTGTGACTAAATTGAAAAATTCTTTGGACTTACGTTAAGCATCGCATGAACCCATAAAGTGCTTTAGAATACATATTTTCAAATGAAAGATTAATGTTTTCCAAACAATTCATTAGCTTTAATAATATTTTGTTGCCTTTAGCAAAATACGGTGGGAAGAGGGAAAGGGGAGCATACGTGTCTCATGTTAAGTTAAACGAAATTCTTTTTCGATTTGTGGATTCTTACACTGCCTAAAAATAAACATCTTTCTTTTTCTTACTGTTAAGCTTGAAATACAAAAGATCTTCAAAATTTCAATGCCTCCTTTTCCATTCCATGGAATTAACAGCGGTAATAAGGTGCACAAAACCCTCTTTTCAAAGTTTTACTGTCTGTAACACTGGATTACGAGAAAAGATCGTTATCCAAGCTTAAAATCATAAAACGTTACTTTCGATTACGTATGAAACAGGAACGGCTTCCAAATATAGGTATCGTTAGTATTGAAAACAAAATTGCTACATACTTAGACAATGTGGATACAGTTAAAAAGTTTGTAACAGGGGGAAAAAAAGCTACAAAAGTTAATTTTAGCTGAAACTACGCATGTTTGAGTGCATTCTTGAAGCTTCAGCTTCAGTTTATAGGAAAAAATATTTTTATTTAATACGAAAACCACTTATTTCGAATATTGCTTTTAGTTTTATACAACTTATTTGTATATATGAGAGAGTCCTTAATTTTCGAACCCTATGTGAGATTTTTGGTTCGAATAGTTAGAGATGCCGTCATGTTCACTGTTATATTATGACGAAGCAATTTTCTCCAACATCTTTGTCCACGCCGACATCGATTCCGGGTCCCCTCACTCCGGAGTACGTCGCTCTCCCAACTGAGCTCGCGGACATATGCTCTCGCTGCTACCTGCCTTTATCTCATGTGCGCCCTGCGGTGCAGGCACGTCACAATATACACAGTCGAGTCGCATTATTGTGACCACCTACTACTGTTGACGTCAACAGCGCGTAGCCAATGCAAGAAGACACGTGTCGTGAGCTGGTTTGGAGGGTATATAAGGTGTGCTGTAAGCATTCTGAAAATATATGACCTATTGCTGTCATGGTTAAAAGGGAGCGATTTATCACATTTGCAAAATGGGATGATTATCGGCATTTCGGCCAAGCATGGCAGTATTTCTGAAAAAGCGCAGTTTGTGAACTGTTCGCGTGCTGCTATGGTTAAAGTGTATCGTGATTGGAGACAGCACCATTGCGAATAAACGAAGTGGAAACTGCGGAGCACCACGTGCCATTGGTGTGATAGGTGAACGTAGGCTTCGAAGGTGAGTGAGGGCCGATCGACAAGCTACACTGGAGCAACTTACCACTAGCCGAATGAACCAGGAGGCTACCGGAAGTAGGTCTAAAACTACAGTTCAGCGAACCCTGCTACGTTTGGGGCTCCGATGTAGACGGATGGTCACTGCAATTATGCTAACGAAGGTCCATCGGCAGAAAAGGCTTACATTTGCACGGCAGTATCGGAATTGGACCTCTTCTGATTGGCAAAGGATTGCCTTCTCCGATGAGTCACGTTTTCTCCTACATCGAACGAATGGATGTTGGCATATAAAGCGGGAAACATTGGAGAACAAACACTCGTCAACCTCTGCTAGAAGAACCCAAGCTGGTGGGTGCAGCGTTATGGTCTGGGGAGTGTTTTCCTTGCATTCTCTGGATCCATTTATACTTTTCGAAGGCATCATCTATTCATACTACCGAATTCGTTATGGATCCGTACTTGTAGACCACGTACACCCATACATGCTGATTGTCGTCCCTGGGGCAGATGGGATCTTCCCGAATGACAATGCGACGTGCCACGAAGCTAGAAATGTCCGCGAGTGGTTGAAAGACAAAGCACTTCCCTGGCCCCCTAATTTCCCAGACTTAAACCCAATTGAGTATCTGTGAGACTACCTCGATCGTGTTGTGCGCTCTATGGATCCTCCGCCACGCACCCTCCATCAGCTGTCAGATGCACTGCAGTCAGCATGGCTCCAGATACCAGTGAACACCTTTTACTTTCTTTTTTGATTGAAGGTTTAACGACCACCGTGAGCAACTCAATGGGCTATAAGCAGTCGCCCGTCCCTAACTTAGGGTCACTGGTTCCAGGGAAGGTAGAGAACTAGGGCCGTAAGACAAACACAACATTCATGCCTCACCGAGATTCGAACCCGGACCGGCCGCCCCGGTGGCACAGTGGTCTAAGCGATGGCTTTTGATCATTCGTCCGGAAGGGGTCCGGGTTCGAATCCCTGTGAGGCAAGGATGTTGTGTTTGTCTTACGGCACTGGCTCTCTCCTTCCCTGGAACCAGTGACCCTAAATTAGGGACGGGCGACTGCTTATAGCCCATTGAGTTGCTCACTGTGGTCGTTAAATCTCCAATCAAAAGAAAAAAAGATGGTATGAAGCGACTGATGTTACTGTTAGTACGTCTACTGGCAGGTGGAGACTGCTTCATTATCGCTTACATGGCTGTAAAGGCAGGCGTAAACCACTGTTAACTGCAAATCAAAGACAACATAGACTTCAGTGGGCAAAACAGCATGTATCATGCACAACTAAGCCATATGAAAATGCTCTTTTCAATGATGAATCAGAATTTTGCCTTAATGGGAATCCGAGCAGTGCCTATGTAAGGAGATTCAAGCAGGAAGAATTCCATCCAAGTTGTTTAGTGAGGCCAGTGTTTAAGCATCCGGTGAAGGTCATGGTTTGGAGCTGCATGTGAGAACATTGCGATGCGAACCTCCATATTGTCGATGGTACACCAAATGCCCAGAAATACATCTGGATATTAGAAAACAAGATGCTGTCATCACCTAGAAGACTTTATGATAGTAATTTTATTTTTCAAGAGGACAAAGAACCCTGTCACCGTGCAAAACTAGTGAGAAACTGGTTTCAGGAAAAAAATGCTCAGCATCTTGATTGGCCACCACACTAACCAGACTTAAACCCGATCGAAAATGTTTGGTTCAAAGTGCCGTATGAACTATAAAAAAAAGCCAACAACCAAAATTCATTGAATATGTAATTCAAATATGGAATCGTATTGTTCAACCCAATCTTTTACAAAACCTTGTTCACAGTACGCAATCAAGATGCAAACCTGTGATTGAAGCTAAAGTTTGGGCAACAAAATATTAGGTACATTTTATCATTTGGCTGCATTATACACTGACGGAAAAAAATCCCAACACCAAGAAGGGGTTGTGTTAGATAAACGACATATGGTAAGCGGTGAGAGTACATCTGTAAGATGACGTCTATGCAAATTTCGCGCTCGGCGCATACGTGTGGCGCTAGTAGCGCCCCTCGGAACATGCAAAGCAGGTTTGCTGTAAATACGCGCTGTAACGTTCGTGAGCGTTAGTTATCGTTGAGATTCGACATAGTGTGTTGATGTTAGTCAAGAATGCCTTTAAGAAGACGAAGAAGCCATTATCAACAGCTCATGGAGTTTGAAAGAGGTCGTGTAATAGGGCTACGAGAAGGTGGATTTTCTTTCCGCAATATTGCAGAACGACTTGGCAGGAATGTAGCCACTGTGCATGATTGTTGGCAGCGGTGGTCAAGGGAAGGTACTGCCTCAAGAAGACCGGGTTCCGGCCGGCCACGTGGCACTACTGAGAGGGAAGAACGCCGTGTACGGCGTATGGCCGTAGCGCATCGTACTGCGTCTGCGGCAGCAATTCGAGCTGCAGTTGCCACCACAGTGACACAACGAACTGTTACAAATTGGTTACTTGAAGGACAGCTCCGAGCCAGACGCCATGTAGCGTGCATTCCACTTACTCCAAACCACTGCCGTTTGCGACATCAGTGGTGTCAAGCTAGAGCTCATTGGAGGACGGGGTGGAGATCTGTTGTGTTTTTTGATGAAAGTCGGTTCTGTCTGGGTACCAATGATGGCCGTGTGTTGGTTAGAAGGAGGCCAGGTGAGCGCCTGCAACCAACCTGTCTGCGGCCGAGACACACTGGACCTACACCAGGAGTTATGGTCTGGGAAGCAATTTCCTATGACAGCAGGAGCACTCTCGTGGTTATCCCACGCACCCTGACGGCACAGTTGTACGCCGGTCTGGTGATTCAACCTGTTGTGCTGTCATTCATGAACAGCATTCCAGGGGGTGTTTTCCAACAGGATAACGCTCGCCCGCATACCGATGTTGTAACCCAACATGCTCTACAGAGTGTCGACACGTTGCCGTGGCCTGCTAGATCACCAGATCTTTCTCCAATCGAGCACGTATGGGACATCATTGGACGAAAACTCCAGCGTCACCCCCAACCAGCATTAACCGTGCATGTATTGACCGACCAAGTGCAACAGGCATGGAACTCCATCCCACAAACCGCCATCCAGCATCTGTACGACACAATGCATGAACGTTTGCGTGCTTGCATTCAACATTCTGGCGGTTACACCGGTTATTAATGTACCAGCATTTCACATTTAAAATGGCTCTTCTCGCGCTTACATTACGCTGTGATCTTGAAACCTTAATCGATTATTTATGTTACCTATACAAATGTATTGCCGCCATTTCATTTCTCTAGAATTATTTTTTCGTGGTGTTGGGATTTTTATTTCCGTCAGTGTATTTCTGTATTTAAATGTCATTTCCTTCCTTATGAATTACAAAAACCATTTTTTGCTGTATACCTAAGTATTGGATAAACGATTGAATTTTTTTAAATAATTTCGACTCGGTCATGTTTTTTGAAATATATCTTAAAAACAGAAGTAGCTACAGGAAAAGCAAAAACATTTTTTTTTTAAATCTCCGCTAAATTTTCCACCTAATGACATATAAATGATGAAATTGCAATAAAAATTAGATAGTTAAAAAAAAAGTCAAACTTAAAAATTCACTGCCTTTGCAGGTAATGCAATACTTTTCACACCACTGAGAAAGGATTAAATTAACATTTCTGAGCCTACCCAAATTAAAAGATTTAAAACGGCCATTCAGCAGTAGTTGAAGGTTTTTCCAGGGGCAGGACGAAAGTTTTAGCTGCTTAAAAAAGTATATGTACGTTTACATACTTACAACTTTTCAAAATAATCTACATGAACATCTATACAATTTTGTATTCCATTTTACCCAATTCGCAAAAAAATCCCCAGCCCTTCAAATTATATTTTGAATATCTCAAAAACTAAGCCATCACAAACGACACGGTTTGCCTCACAAAACGACACAAACGTAGCAAAAACGAATGACACTGTTGATTTTAAATTTGCGGGTGTGGGGGGCTGAGAGTTTCCCCAACTTCCCAAAAATTATATTTTGAATATCTCAAAAACTATGCTAGCACAAACGACACGGTTTGCGGCACCAAACAGCACAAACGTAGCACAAACGAACGGCACTGTTGAATTTTGAATTTCCCGGGGGGGGGGATGGTTCAGCCCCAAATTTGGGTGTTTAATATCTCGAAAACTAAGCTAGCATAAACGTCACGGTTTGTGGCACAAACGGTGCACAAACGAATGGCATTGTTGAATTTTGAATTTGCCGGGGTGGGGGGCTGACCATTTCCCTGCCGCCCCGGTGGCGCAGTGGTCTAAGGCGTTGGCCTCTGATCATTCGTCCGTAAGGGGTCCGGGTTCGAATCCCGGTCAGGCATGGATGTTGTGTTTGTCTTACGGCACTGGTTCTCTCCCTTCCCTGGAACCAGTGACCCTAAATTAGGGACGGGCGACTGCTTATAGCCCATTGAGTTGCTCACGGTGGTCGTTAAACCTCCAATCAACAACGACCATTTCCCCAGCCCCCACAATTTATATTTTGAATATCTCAAAAACTATACTAGCACAAACGACACGGTTTGCGGCACAAACCAGCACAAACGTAGCGCAAACGAATGGCATTGTTGAATTTTGAATTTGCCGGGGTGGGGGGGCTGACCATTTCCCCAGCCCCCCAATTTATATTTTGAATGTCTCAAAAACTATGCTAGCACAAACGACACGGTTTGCGGCACAAACCAGCACAAACGTAGCACAAACGAATGGCATTGTTGAATTTTGAATTTGCCGGGGTGGGGGCTGACCATTTCCCCAGCCCCCCAATTTATATTTTGAATATCTCAAAAACTATGCTAGCACAAACGACACGGTTTGCGGCACAAACCAGCACAAACGTAGCACAAACGAATGGCACTGTTGAATTTTGAATTTGCCGGGGTGGGGGTGCTGGCGAAATGTACCTGATCATATTTATAAGGTTTGGACACTCAGACAGGTTAGTAATATTACGCTTTTTCTTTGACACTAAAAATAAATTAATATGCCTAGGCCCATGCTTAGGCCTTTTTAACAGTTTTTATTCCGTCGTTCTCATATTCATAAAGTTTAAACACCAAGTCAAGTTAGTATTACTGCGCTTTTACTCAGGCATTAAGTATTAATACCTTGGCCTAGGCCTTTTCAACAGTTTTTATTCCATCGTGTTCATATTCGTGAGGTTTAGACACCAAGTCAAGTTAGTATTGTTGCGCTTTTATTTAGGCATTAAATATGAATACCTTGGCCTAGGCCTTTTTAACAATTTTTATTCGATTGTGCTCATATTCATAAGGTTTAGACACAAGGTCAAGTTAATATTATTGCACTTTTACTTACGCATTAAATATTAATACATAGGCCTAGGTCTTTTTAACAGTTTTTATTCGATTATGCCCATATTCATAAGGTTTAGGCACAAGGTCTAGTTAGTATTATTGCGCCTTTACTTAGGCATTACATATTAACACCTTGGCCTTGGCTTGGGCCTTTTCAGCAGTTTTATTCCGTCGTGCTCATGCTTATTAGTTTTGCGTCAAGTCAAGTTAGTAATATTGCGCTTTTACTTAAGAATAAATATTTCATACACTTAAACAAAATCTCTCAGAAAGGCTGGACCAAAGGCCCATTTATTAATATTTAATGCCTAAGTAAAAGTGCAATAATACTAACTTGACTTGGTATCCAAACCTTATGAATACCAACACAGCGGAATAAAAACTGTTAAAAATGCCTAGGCCTAAGGCCTACTTATTAATATTCAATGCCTAAGTAAAAGCACAATAATACTAACTTGACTTGGTGTCTAAATCTCCTGAATATGAGCACGATGGAATAAAAACTGTTAAAAAGGCCTAAGCTTAAGCTTAGCCATGTTAATTTACTTTTAGTACCGAAGAAAAAGCGTAATATTACTAACCTGTCTGGGTGTCCAAACCTTATAGATATAATCACGGCGGAGACAACCGAAATCGTACGTTTTTCTGCATGCGATTTGTATGTAACCAAAATTTGTAAACGCGACGAATTGACGCGAAAAGAATCGTCGTAGTCGACGAATTGACGCTGGCGACGAATTGATGTATAACCCTGGTATTCAGCGTTTAAAAAGTGGGTTATTTATATTTGCTTATGTCTCCAATCTAGGACGTTTATTTTTATTCAAGATAAACACAGAGACTGTGTACTGCAAACACTCCACGGACAACGAAAATTTGTTCTTTATGTTGAAGGGGTATTCTGCTGAAAGTAATCACGAGGAATATAGCGTAAGAAGAGAAAGGAAGGATGAAGCGATTTCTCGGGAAATGATCTTTTAGCCAAGGTTAAAAACAGAGTCCAATGAAAGCATATCAAGGTATTTTATTTGCTGCGTAAGCCGCCTGCAGAGGCTTATCGCTCCAAATTTGCGTCTTGACATGTATGTCACCTCTGAAGTAGGCACGTCAGAAAGTTCCTTACAAAAACATCTTGTATATCAACTACAAAGGCCGTTCAATAAAAGAGTATATATATATATATATATTTGAGTTGACAACAGTGCGAAGGGGTAAAATAACCACGCAGACGACTACCTGAATTAAGGAAGTATCTATGGCAACAGTTATTAGCCGTGGCTGACGATTCTGGTTTTGTTATTGCGCATTTGTTTAAGGAACGCCTGCATTTCGCCATACAGCTACGGAGCTGAGTGATTCAGAGTTAAGAAGTGAAATGCGTTATGCGATAAAATTTTGCTATCGTTTGGGTAAAACGGCTCCAGAAACAGTTGATTTAAAGAAAAAAAACTTACAAAGATAAATGTTTGGGTGAGTCAACAATTTTTAGATGGCACCATGATTTCAAAAAATGGCGTTTGTCGGCAGATCTCGTTCCTAGGCCTCGTCGACCTGAAAGTGTTGTTACGCAGCGTATTGTTAACACTGTTTGGGCAATCCTGAAAGGAGGTCGACGAATAACGTGTGAAGACATAGAGGCGTCAACTAATATTTCAAAAACGTCGGCATTCCGCATTCTACGCGACAAATTACTGCTGCATCATGTGTGTTCCAGATGGGCACCTCATCACCTGACGAGAGAACAATTGTTAGCCAGAGTTCAGGTGTGTCATGAGTGGAAACAAAATATTGCAAAAGATCCAAACTTTCTAAACACAGTAATAACTGCCGATGAAACATGGGTCCAGTATTTCGACCCTCACGAAGAGCGCAACGAGTGCCTGGAAACGCACAGTCTCGCCTCCTCCGAAAAAATCCGCCAAACCAAATCATCTGGGAAGGTGATAATTTTCTTTGATCATAAATGTGTAGTCTACTAGCATGCCGTTCCTCCATAAATTACCGTCAATGCTGAGTATTATATTTCAGTCTTGAAGCGTCTGCGACGACTCATATCGATTAAGCAACCGGAACTGGTGGGCAAATGGATCCCTACAGCACGATAATGCCCACCCACATGTGGCTGCTTGTGCTCAACAGTTTCTACGAAATGCAGTCCTGACCTCGCCCCGTGCAATTTCTGGTTGTTTCCAACAATAAAGGAGAAGTTCCGTGGCGCAACATTCAACACAGATGCTGATGTTATTTAAGTTGTACAGGGGTCGCTAAAGCAGCTTCCACAAAATGCCTTCGCCACATGCTTTGAAAAGTGGACTGAACGATGGGACCGTTGCATATCATCCGAGGGAAGATACTTTGAGAAAGAATAACACATATTTTGCTGTACCTAAATTTCTTTATTTTCTGTGACTCAGTTTCTATGGAACGGCCATTGTATACAACGTGTCAGTTCAGCCTTCAAATGATGGCAGGAATAGAAGGAAAATTCTCAAATCACGAAATTCGAGAATCATTAAAATTCAGTTCTATAGAGCAGTATTTCTCAACCGCTGGTCCACAGGCCGGTACCGGTTCGTGAGGTTTTTTATGCCGGTCGGCGAAAAAAGAGTTAATTAATTAATTTATTTAACAGAAATGGAGTCGAAGTAAGAGGAAATCTAGATCTAAATTTTTTGAACACCTGACGCGAAAGATTAAAGGAAGCTTGTAGATCGCTAATCTTTTTAGAACAAAAGATCTGAACTCCTGCAGGCTAACACACCAGGAAAAGGTTTGATTGATTGGAAGTTAAAGGACCACCGTGAGCAACACAATGGGCTATAAGCAGTCGCCTGTCCCTAATTTAGGGTCACTGGTTCCAGGGAAGGGAGAGAGCCAGTGCCGTGAGCCAAACACAACATCCATGCCTCGCCGGGATTCGAACCCGGACCCCTTTCGGACGAATGATCAGAGGCCATCGCTTAGACCACTGCGCCACCAGTCGGCACACCAAGAAAAGGAAAACTTTGTTGAACTTACTTCTGATGCCATCGATATTCAAATACAAATCTCTGACTCAGTTCAGGGGTATTATAGAGACACAATATCCAAGTCCCATCGACAAAGCTCTAAAATTATTGTTAACTTTTTCGACCACGTGTTAATTGCGAGAAAACTTTTTTAGCCGTTTGGCAATCAAGACAAAGCACAGGAACATAATGGACAATAATGCAGCACTGAGCATTGCAGAAACGACGCTGAAACCACGGCTCGAGAAAATTATCGCGAAGCAGCAGCAACAGACGTCGCATTGACCCCAGAAAAAAATTATATTAACTGTAAGGAGAATATTGTGGTATATTGATTATGGATCGCACTTATTAATCAATAAAGAATATTACCAGATTAAATTATATTAGCTGTAAGTAGGTCTCGTGGAATAATCTGGTATGTAAATTATGGATTGCACGCAGTGATCATTATAATATAGAATATTGCGAGATTAAATGCTCGAAAATGGCTTAAAGGTTTTGTTTCGGCATCGCCGGCCCGCAAAAGTTTCCCCAACGTTTTGCCAGTACGCGAATGCAAAAAGGTTGGGAACCATTGCTATACAGTACGCAATTTATGAATTGGCAAAGAGGCACTATGAAAAAAGTTGAAAATCACGCCAACTCCCTAGTTCGTTAAGCATTATCTTACGACACATGAGCGAAGCAAAAATGTGAAATATCTATAATTCTGGACGTAACTCCAGAAAAAACAAACCTGGTTACTAAATAACCCAAAATCTGTGTTGCAAATTGGGACTACATAGCTATTCTAAATTCATTAAAAATCTCAATATGCTTAGGCAGGAAAACAAAGCAAACACTTTCAGTGTACTTAAAGCAGGCTCTTTCTGCTACAATAACTCTGTTTATTGTAGCTGAATAACTATTGGGTTGATGCACAAGTTCAAGCCGTTTTTTAAACCGCATTACGGGAATGTATTACATCAGAAGGGAAAACGGAATCAATCATCTATGTATTCCCTCCATTTGTTTACAATGGTGTCCCAACGTCTGGATAGGTCTGCAATGCCATTCTTGAAAAAATGTGCAGGTTTTGCTGCGAAGAAATCATCAAGGAAATTATGGAGATCAACATCATTGTTCAACGTTCTTCTACGAACGCATTCGACAGAGATCGGAACAGGTGATAGTCTGAAGGGGCGACATCTGGGGAATAGGCCGGATGTGGAAGGATCTCCCATTTCATGTCCTGAATGGCCATTTCGGTCATGTTTGCTCTGTGATGGCGTGCGTTATCATGTTAGAGAAGGACACCATGGCGCCGATATGGCCGTTTCCGCTGAAATGCTCCCTCCACACGGCGAATTGCTCACAATAGAGTTCAGCGTTGATGGTCCGATTCCTCGGCAGCATATCCCAGTGAATAATGCCTTCTATGTCCCACCAGACACGCAACATGATCTTCGCAGGATGAATGTCATGTTTTGGACGTGGTGTGGGCATCTTGTTTCGGATTAACCATTCCCTCCGATGCCTGAAATTCACGTATAGGCACCACTTTTCATCTCCAGCAATAATACGTAACAGAAAGGGTTTGTGTTGCTGAGAACATTCGCGATAACGGGAGAGCAAGGAGCGACATATGGCAACACGCTGATTCTTGTTGTCCACGGTGAGAGTGTGAGGCATCCAAGACCCAAATTTCTGGACCGTCCCCATACGTTCCAGGTGACACACCACTGTAGCCCTGATCACAGTCCATCTCAGTGGTCAATTCGCTTGTTGTTTGACGCGGATCCTAGTGGATGAGATGGTTCAAACAATCCTCATTAAAGTGAGATGGACGACCTGAGCGCGGAGAGCCGTTGAGGTCAAAATTGCCACTTCGGAACCACACAAACCATTTGCGAGCTGTCCTCGGAGCAATAGCATCTTCCCCATACACAGCACAAATTTATCGAGTAGCCTCGACGGCTTTGGATCCCTTGTTAAACTCGCAGAGAAGCAGATGTCGGAAATGTTAATTCCTCTCTACTTGACACTCCATACTTCCGGACCTTAAAACCAAAAAAAAAAATAATAATAATAACATCAGCCACAATCACACAACGCAATATGACGTAGATACACAATACTACTGGTTCATTCTGATATACAACTGGCCATCTGCACCGTCACTACTGACCTGGGAAACACTCGTGAAATAAAACGGCATGAGCTTATGCATCAACCCAATACAATAGCTCTATTTGTTAGAGTAGCCCCTATATTTCCCTGATTTTTCTATCTATCTGGATCACTCGGTATTCACCATTTCCCCATATTTTCAAAATTTAGCTTTCCTACCAGTGCCAAACACCTCTAAGCGTAATAAACGCAATTTATCTTAGTGACCAAAAGACGCTCAAATCTCTGAGTCCATATACACTACTGGCCACCCAAAATGCAACGCCAAGAAGGAAGCATCCGATTGGCCTGAAATTCGCAGCATGCGTCGCCCGCGCGAGGACATGCAAACGATTAGCATTGCAGGGAACATGCAAATCATGTGCGCCCGACACGCCACCGAGAAGCTCTATAAGAAGGGTGCACAGAAGGCGGGGTGTAAGTAGTGGAAGTGTGTTGTGCTGCCGGACCTGTGCATGGGAAGCTTCCTGATGCCTCGTCGCAGAATAAGGCAGTCATTCCAGCACGTTTTGGAGTTCGACAGAGGACGAATAGTGGCTTATCGCGACAGCGGTTTATCGTACCGAGACATCGGCGTCCGTGTAGGACAACATCCAGCCACAGTGAGGCGAGTATGGATTCGGTGGGTACATGAGGGACGGAAGGACCGACGTGAGCGATTGCCGCAGCGCGGCACACCGCCTAACGAGAGGAGGCATGTCGTGCGGCGGGCATTGACGGCTCGCACCGCCACATCACGAACATTAGCGCAGAAATTAGGGTGTGTTGCGCAACAACCTGTGTCAGCACGTACCGTTCGACGTCGTCTGCAGGAGCGGGGACTTGTCGCACGACGCCCATTGCTTCGATTACTATTGACGTTACACCACTGGCGAGTGCGGCGGCAGTGGACCGTTGAACGCCGCACCTAGATTACGGAATGGCACGACATTGTCTTCTCCGACGAATTCCGCTTCTACCTGCAACACCACGATGGTCGGATCCGCGTGTGGCCGCACCGCGGCGAAAGACTGTATGAAGCCTGCTTATGCATCGCCATACCGGTCCGTCGCATGGCGTTTTATGGTTTGGGGCGCAATTGGATATGGCACGCGCACCCCTCTGGTACGCATCGCCGGTACACTCTACAGCCACCGCTGCATCTCCGACGTTTTGGAGCCTGTAGTCCTCTCTTACCGGCAGGACCTGACAGCGGCCACGTTTCAACAGGACAATGCGCGCCCTCACGTGACAGGCGTCGTACAACATTTCTTCACGACCCACCAGGTGTCACTGCTGCTGTGGCCCGCCTGTTCTCCCGATATGTCGCCAATCGAACACGTCTGGCAGCTGATCGGCAAGCAACCGAGGGCGCCGGCAAGCACCACCCGCGGCTACTCCTGATGAACTGGGGCAACGTGTGGAAGCAGCCTGGATCGACATACCCCAAGCCCACATCCAAAGCCTCTTTCTTTCGATACCGCGGCGTGTAGCGGCCGTTATTGCCAGCCATGGGGTCCACACGAACTACTGATGTATGCGTGTTCCGCAAATCGCACGGGCCTGTAAGCTCAATCGTTTCATCTTTGTATCTGTTGTTATGTGTCCAGTAAATTTGGCTTTGCTATCTCGTGTCCTTCTTGGTGTTGCATTTTGGGTGGCCAGCAGTGTAGTTCGGAACTCAGTGAGATGTGAAATGAAGGAAATTTCAAAGAGATGGAAAAGGCCTGGTGGTTAGAACATCCGGCTGCCGTTCCGTCGCTGGAGGGTTCAGTCCTGCACTGACTGCTGTGAGCCACAGAATATCCTTCGATAAAAAATGTACTGCACATTTGCGCACCTATCGGCAAAATCGTGGATTGTTTCAGGCGAGAAATTGACATAAAATGTTTTGGTGAGCTGTGGTATCTGATCTAAAAGGAATTTTTTCAATCAGGTGTTTAGACATGCAGATATGACTGCAAATATACACTGAAAGGAGACATTGTTACGAACCCCCTGGTGAAAATACGCAAAGCAGCAAGACAGCAGGAAAACCGGTTGGGGATATAAATTGAGTGGGTCGGTACGCACAGGAATACATTCCGTCAAGTACCAGCATGGGTCGAGGACGAGACATTACTTAGTTTGATCGAGGTCAAGTCGTGGGAGCCAGGAAGGCCGGATGTTCAATCAGCGCAACGGCGAAACTGTTAGGAATTCCGCAACAAACCGTAGCAAATGTACGTGAAATCCGGCAAAACCGCTAACAGTCGGATGAAATGTGGCCGCAAAATTGCATTTGATAATCGAGGGCGCCGACGATTTGCCCGCATCGTACAGATGAATCGGAAGACTGGTTTGCAGCAAACCACGTAACAACTTAATGAAGGAGCATCCACAAGCCTATGCTCAAAGACAATCTGTCGACACATGGCACAACTCTCCTGGAGCAATCGACTACCACATCGTGTCCCGATGTTAACGGCCCAGTATCGCATGATTCGGCTGCAATTTGCAAAGGCCCATCGAAACTGGAGCATGGATGATTGGAAACGCGTCATATGATCTGAAGAATCCCGTTTCACACTGTATCGCGCCGATGGTAGGCAGCGTGTGTGGCGTAAACCACACGAAGCTATGGACCCCGCAATCCAAATTGGGGTACCACAGGCCGGTTGGGGCGTTGTAACTGTTTGGGCAGCTTTCTTGTGGTCCGGCCTGGGTCCCTTGGGACCTCTTGAGTCTTCCGTCACTTGTTCCAGCTATGTGCAGCTCCTAGCTGACCATCTCCACCCTTTCATTACGTGCATATCTGTCCGAACCAAGTTCCGATCTTTCAACAGGACAACGCTCTACCCCATCGGTCCCGGCTGGCGACCGACTGGCACCAGAAGCATAGCAGTGAGCTTACCATACTCGAATGGCCCCTTTGCTCACCGGACATCAACCCCATAAAGAATTTATGGGACATATTGGAACGAGCTGTTCGTGATCAACCATCCTCACCTACACCACTGTCTGCTCTACGCCAAACACTTAGATTGTTGGTCAGCGACAGGGCTATAGAAGAGAAGGGCTGGTCCTTAGCGCTAGCTCCCTTGAAGCCGGAAGTTTGGAGGTGATGACGTAGTCATTCTGCAGCAGCAGCATGGTGGTTGCTTCTTGGAAGCCACTGCTGCATGGGGAGTGCAAACTAATCAGTGGAAATGGCAAGAAAAATTACATAAACCTGAAGCCCTGGAGTAAAGTGAATGAGAACGAACTAAACTCTCTGTCATCATCATAATTAAAATATATATATATATATTCTTCAAACATATATTTCCAGCATACAGTATTGGGCATATCGAACTGAGTCTTAGTGAAAGCACAGTTGAGACACATTTCTTCAAAGTTTTTAATTTGCCTTTTCTTTTCTAAAGTACCAGTATTTTCATCTTGCTTTTTTTTTTTTTTTTTTTTTTTTTTTAGGTTTAACGACCACCGTGAGCAACTCAATGGGCTATAAGCAGTCGCCCGTCCCTAATTTAGGGTCACTGGTTCCAGGGAAGGGAGAGAGCCAGTGCCGGAAGACAAACACAACATCCATGCCTCACCGGGATTCGAACCCGGACCCCTTACGGACGAATGATCAGAGGCCAGCGCCTTAGACCACTGCGCCACCGGGGTGGCCATCTTGCTTTTCAGCACGTCTTTTGTAAAAAAGATCGTGCTTATGTTATCGGTTTGTCCGTCTGTCTGTACCCACGATATCTCTGGAACTATTAGTCCGATTTGAAAAAATTCTTTTTGCATTGGGAAGCTTGAAATATGCGAAATCCTTCATTTCGTTTTTTTTTTTTTTTTTTACGATGTACAATTTTGCCGCTAGAGGTCGTAAATGCAGATGGTGTCGAATTCAAAAATACGTTTTTTCCACATATTTGCTTCTAAGCATCCGATTGCCGCCCCGGTGGCGCAGTGGTCTAAGGCGCTGGCTTCTGATCATTCGTCCGTAAGGGGTCCGGGTTCGAATCCCGGTCAGGCATGGATGTTGTGTTTGTCTTACGGCACTGGCTCTCTCCCTTCCCTGGAACCAGTGACCCTAAATTAGGGACGGGCGACTGCTTATAGCCCATTGAGTTGCTCACGGTGGTCGTTAAAACTCCAATAAAAAAAAAAAAAAAAAAAAAAAAAAAAAAAAAGCATCCGATTGAAAAAATTCTTTTATCTTTCGATTCCATTTATGTCGAAGAGTATTTTAGATACAGTTACTTTTTCAAATTACGCATAGAATTTTTGCTAGGGGGCGTAAAAGTAAATCACATCTTTCCCGATAACTCTTCTTCTCAAGGTCCAATTTGAAAACTTTTTTTCTTCAGCGGATACACCTCCTGATGGAAAAGCTTTTGCATATAATTTCAAATTTTCATATAATTTCAAATGTTAATTTTTGCTTCTGATGTATTTGCCATAAAATCTGAGCTACTAACATCTCGATTGAAAAAATTCTTTCGTGGACTGATGCCCCTGATATCGATAAACCTTTTCGGAATATTTTCTTCTTAAAATATTCCACAGTTTCTCCGCCAGGGGGCATAGTTGTATATCTCGTTTTTATCAATATCTCTATTTCTAGGCGTCCGATTTGAAAAATTCCTTCTTTGTTGGATAGTGTTTCCAGTGTGACATGTTTTTCATATAATTTCAAAATTTTCAAGTCATTCATAGACTTTCCGCTAGGGGGCGTAAAGGTAAAGTGCTTTCCCCTACAGCTCTGTTTCTAAATCTCCGATTTGAAAAATTCTTTCTGCACCGGATACAGCTCCTGATGGGAAATCCTTTGCACGTAATTTCAAATTTTTGTAAAAAATGGTTTGGCCACCAGGTGGCGTAAGTCTTAATTTTCGTTTCTGATGTATTTGCAGCAAAATATGAGCTCCTAAAATCTTGATTGCAAAAAAAGTCGTTTGTTGACCGATACTACTCATGTCGAAAAACCTTTTAGGAACATTTTCTTCTTGAAATAATGCATATTTTCTACGCCAGGGGGCGTAGATGTATATTTTATTTTTGTCAATATCTCCACTTCTAAGAGTCCGATTTCTAAAATTCCTTCTTTGTTGGATAGTGCTTCCGATGCGAAATGTTTCCCTTATAAATTCAAAATTTTCAAGTAAATCATAGACTTTCCGCTAGGAGGTACAAAGGTAAATTGCGTTTTCTGCGTTATTTCTGTTCCTAAAACTCCGATTTGAAAAATTATTCCTGTATCATATACAAGACCTGATGGAAAATGTTTTTCACATAATTTCTTATGTTTGGTAAAGAATGGTTTGGCCACCAGGGGATATAAGTGTTAATATCTTCTCCTCTCATGTATTTGTAGCAAAATCTGGGATCCTGAAAACTCGACTAATTTGTTTTTTTCTTGGACCGATACCGCTCATGTAGATAAACCTTTTGAGAATACTTTCTTCCTAAAATAATGTATGGTTTTCCCACCAGGGGACGTAAAGTTACTTCTTATTTTTTGTCGATATCTCTGTTTCTAAGAGTCCGATTTGAAAAATTATTTCTGTGTTGGAGAGCGTTTCCGGTGCGAAATGTTTCTCATATAAATTCATGTTTTTCTTAACGCACAAGTCTGCAACCAGAGGGCGTAAGCTCACGATTCCGTTTAGAGCAATATCTGAGGGATTAAAACCCCGATTGAAAAACGTCTTTTTTCCGTCAGATACTATTGTTTTCCATAAACAATAACTTTGAATAGCTTTGATAATGACTTTGAACAGCTTTGACCATTGGCTTTGAATAGCTTTGATCAATTTAATTTGCGTCAGAACGGATTCAAAAGACGTGCTTATTACACCCGAAAATTTAGTGTCATCTTCTTGTTAATTGCTGAATTTGAGAAATTAGAGATCTCCTAAAGTGGCCCATCTTTTCGATCGTTGAGCAGAAACTGCGATATCATTTGTTTTTTTCCTGCCTTTTAGTTTGGAGATCTTTCTCAAGTGTTCAATTTTTTACATTAAATTATCATTACAGATTTGTAAAAAATTGAAATTACGGTATTCTATCATCTGTACATTGCCACAGATTCCGCATTTCGTATTCCAGCGTTCGTTTCACCCTTAGTACCCAGATTAATTTTCTTACGGCTTAATTCACTTAACTGTTCCAAAGCACTTCGAACACATTTTTTTCTCCTGTGTCTCTGGGTTTTCTTCGTTATTTCTTCAGAATAATTTAAAGAAGGTACATTTACGCTGGCCACAACGTCAGATTTGAGTACCTTTCGCAAAGGCAATCCAAGTAATCGATTTTTCATATTGTCTTAATAATCACAACTCTGAAATGTTCGCTACAAATTCTGGCGTACTTAATATTAACAGCGTCCAGTCTTCGACACTTTTTTATTTATTCTTTTACCAGCACTGGGTTATTTCAGGAAAAAGCACGCAATACAGTATTTTGTCCTTTCAGGTACTTGTGTTTATCCGACACGTTGCAACGGCGCACGAAAACATTTGTTAAAAAAGCTAAATGGCGCACCGATTTACTCAGCTAAACTAACCATTTATATGCATGCATACAGCAGATACACTATTAAATATTTGCACAATTAATTTTTTTACATGTACACTAATAAATGTATCGTAAACGATAAAATAATCTGGTTCGATGAAATAAAGCGCAAGCTAGAAAGCTCTTCTCGCAATGGCACAGCTCAGCAACACTGGAGGTGTCCAAGCAGCACAGTGACGTCCCAACTGACACCCAGCCTCTCTCATGAGGGCCGTGTCGGCATTTGGTTTCACAAAGCGACGGAACAGCCCTTCTCTCTTTTATAGCCCTGGGTCAGCGATACCTGAGTCTGTGTTTCGAAACCTCCTTGCGTCCGTACCACAACGTTTGGATGCTGCCTGCGTGATAAAGGTGGTGCCACACGCTATTAAGTGGGTGTACGTAATAAGTTGTCCTTTCGGTGTATTAGAAATTGTGTGCAAAATATTCTTCACAACCAAGAACGCTGTCCAACGAAAGATAATTTTCTCAAATAGGACTGTTAGAAGCGGAGATATCAACAAAAATAGGATAAATATCTACCTCCCCTGGGAGAGAAACTGTGCATTTTGTGAGCAGAAAATAGGTACAAAAGATTTTCCGTGGTAAGCGGTATCTAACGCAGAAAAAAAAATTCAATCGAGTTTTCAGGAGCGCAGACATTGCTGCGAGTATATCAGAAATACAAGTATACGCTTACAACCCCTAGCGGCAAAACTGTTCGTCACGAAAAGTTAGAAATTGTATGCACAACATTCTGCAGCAATAACTGTATCCGACGCCAAAATAATTTTTCAAATCGGACTTTTAGGAGCAGAGACATTAAGGAAAATATAATACACTAGCCTATAGCCCGTCCTAGTACGGTTGTTTTTAAGCTTTAAATAAATATTAATGTATAGGGGATGTTTCCTGTCATAAGACGGTGAAATTTTTAATTGAAGCAGATTGAAAACAAATCAAATAGACGCCGGCTGTTTTGTAAGGAAATATAGTACAAATTTACATGCCGCCCCCGGTGGCGCAGTGGTCTAAGTGATGGCCTCTGATCATTCGTCCTAGAAGGGTCCGGGTTCGAATCCCGGTGAGGCATGGATATTGTGTTTGTCTTACGGCACTGGCTCTCTCCCTTCCCTGAACCAGTGACCCTAAATTAGGGACGGGCGACTGCTTATAGCCCATTGAGTTGCTCACGGTGGTCGTTAAAACGCCAATACAAAAGATAATTATATAGCAAGAACTCATTCACGTTAGAACTGAAAATTCTATGCTATTTATTTCTGCTTTTCAAAAGACCTCGCGATAAATAAACATTGTGTGCGAAATATTTGTTGTTTAACAATTTTCCTTGTAGTCCAGTTTTTTCGTGTAAACTTACCTTAATAACTTTGCTTTGATATTTCGCGCTAAATTACTTTTTCTCCGGCACACATGTTATTCAGTTCACGGCTTCTTTCGGACTGTCCTATTCGGAGGTTAGGTTGAAACTTCATACCGAAGCCTTTTCTACAAAATAATGCGACATTTGGCATTACAAATCGGAAGTATCTAAATTATCGACAATGTCTTGGTGGGGCGACATCTGTTTTTAGATGCAATTTCGCTCACTTCGACATCAGAAGATTTCAGTTTTTATTGTAGGGGAGAGCGTTTAGATAGATCGATATTTTGCAAAATGTTTAATATGTTCAACACTAAACTTCGAAAGTTAATTAAATTAAAAAGTAAAAAATAATTAAAGCGTACAAATCAATATTCGAATTGTGCTGAATTAAATTAATATACAATCGCAACTTGCCGTGATATTAAGAATTCAATTCGAATTTTGTAGATCGGATAAATAGTACCCGAGTAATTGATAATCCAGTGTTTTTAAATTAGCACGCGATCACCTTGACATCTCAATGTGATCGTATGCAAACTCAACTTGCTGTGATATTAAGAATTCAATACGAATTTTGTAGATCGGAAAGGCAGAACTCGAGTCATTAATAATCCAATGTTTTTAAATTAGCACGCGAACATCTTGACACCTCAATGTGATCGTATGCAAACTCAACTTGCTGTGATGTTAAGAATTCAATTCGAATTTTGTAGATCGGATAAATAGTACTCGAGTCATTAATAATCCAGTGTTTTTAAATTAGCACGCGATCACCTTGACATCTCAATGTGATCGTATGCAAAACTCAACTTGCTGTGATATTAAGAATTCAATTCGAATTTTGTAGATCGGGTGAAGAGTACTCGAGTCATTGATAATCCAGTGTTTTTAAATTAGCACGCGATCACCTTGACATCACAGTGTAATCGTATGCAAACTCAACTTGCTGTGATATTAAGAATTCAATTCGAATTTTGTAGATCGGATAAATAGTACTCGAGTAATTGATTATCCAGTGTTTTTAAATTAGCACGCGATCACCTTGACAGCTCAGTGTGATTGCATACAAACTCAACTTGAGAATTCAATTTGAATTTTGTAGAACGGAAAAACAAAACTCAAATCATTAATAATCCAATGTTTTTAAATTAGCACGCGATCACCTTGACATCTGAAAGTGATTCCGTGCTATTATATTTATTTATTTTATTTTTTATTTCATTTTGTAAAATTTCTGCTGTACAATGTTATAGAAAAGTAATATAATACTCAGTAACAATACAATATGTGCCACAATCATAATCTAACTGTACAAATAAAGTAAACAAATTCACCAATGAAACTCACAAAACACGACAAATCACCAAAACTTTCACAATAAATACAAATTCTGCACAACAACAACAAAACTCATTCCACTGAAAATTAATATCAAGTGTCAATATGAATCAAATATTATATGATAGTAATAATTAAATGTACAGCAAGCGGCCAGGGGAAAAGGCTGAAATACTGCCTGACAAGCCTCTGATCCCCTCTAAATAAAAACAAAATATCCCAGTCCAGTCAAAACAACGAAAGCAATTTTACAATACTTTTTTTACAAATCATAAAAAAATAAATTCCAATATTCAATTTCCCGTTAAAAAACTCCTTACCACTTGCTTGAATACCAGATAACGTGTTTCTGATCTAATAATCAACAGTAATCCATTCCACTCACGCAATCCCAACACATTGATATTATCAAACATTAAACCTGTACGAGCCCACGGAACAGAAAACCCGACCCACCACGAGTATCATAGGAGTGAGTTGATGTAGCACATGCTAAGAATATATGGAGTGAGTTGATGTAGCACATGTAAGAATATCAAGGAGTGTTCAAATGAAAAGGTACGAAACGACAATGTGGGTATAAATGAAGAGTTTATTCAAAGTATACACCATAGGCCGTAGCACAACGATCCCATTGATTAACGAGCTGAAGGATTCCTTGTTCCCAGAATTCCTGTGGCCGTGACGAGACCCAGTCCTGCACAGCGTCCTTGAGTTCGTCGTCCGAGTGGAAGCGCTTCCCTTTCAGATGTTTTTTCAGGGGACCAAACACATGGAAATCGCAGGGCGACATGTCCGGGCTGTAGGGCGGATGGTCAAGCTGCTCCCACTGGAACTTGGCCAGTTCCACGTGTGTGACCCTGGAGACGTGTGGACGCGCGTTATCATGGAGAAGAACCACACCCTCCGTGAGCAGCCCCGGTCTTTTGTTCTTGATGGACCTGCGTAGGCTTCGGAGTGTCTCACAGTACACATCGGAGTTAATGGTTCGTCTGTGCTGGAGGAATTTTACAAGTAGTGGACCTTGGACGTCGAAAAAGACGGTGAGCAACACCTTGCCTGCTGACGCCACAGCTTTGAACTTTTTAGGGGAGGTGACGACGCATGCTTCCACTGCATGCTATCCCGCTTTGACTCTGGCTCGTAGTGATGGCACCAGCTCTCATCACCTGTGACGATCCGCTCCAGGAAAGCGGGGTCTTCATGATACCGAAACAGATGTTGAAGTGCTAGCTAGCCCCATACGCAGTTCCTTTTGCTGGTCGGTGAGCTGCTTCGGAACCCACTGCGCGCACACCTTCCGATAACGCAACCTGTCGTGAACAATTGTCCACACTGTTCCAACGCTGACATCTACCTCCACCGCCAACATTCGCAATGTGACACGCCGATCACCTCTCACTAGGTCGTCCACCTTGTCGATGAGATCGGCCGTGATGACTGTGTTTGCCTGGCCTGGTCTCGGGTCATCAACCAAATTCTCACGGCCTGCACGAAAACGGACACTCCATTTTCTCACTGACTTGTCGGACACACAGTCTTCCCCATATACAGTCACCATCCGGCGATGAATAGCGGCCGGTTTAACACCTTCCGCTGTCAGAAATCGGATAACGCCTCGCTGCTCCTCAATCGTCGAATTTTGCAATGTAAACGCCATCCTGTCCTCACACGCACTGCCGCGTCAATTGGACGGCGCTCTTTATAAGAGCCTCTGCTCTCTCCTACGCATGCGGGCTCCCGCGCAGGCTCCGATCCACGTAGGCGACTCCAATCGCATCCCTAGATGTGTCGCTACGTTCTCCCATAGCGGCATAGGCAAATATGTTAACGGTTACGTTCTTATGACGTTTCGTACCTTTTCATTTGAACACCCTTAATATATATACATAGTAAGAATATAATTTATATAGATCAAAATGCGCATCGTTGTACTCATGATTCATATAGCAGACAATCATTTTGACATCGCGAGAGCACACACGAATTGATCGATAAGTGATGGCGCAAAAATGCAGACTTTGGTGTGATGTCAAGTGTTCCAGAGCTAGACGGATCTGGGTGTTTATATTATTAATTTTTGAGCCCTCTAGCGGCAACGCTGTGCATTATTTGAAAAAGAAGGGGTACGCGAAATGGTCTTTGTTTTAAATGGCATCGAACGAAGTCACTACTTCAGTCGGGTTTTTATAAGCAAGGATATAAAATAAAAATATTTTGAAATCGATAACATTCGCATTTACGCCCTAGCCATGAATTTGGGAATCGGAAAAAGATCAAAAGGCAAGGACTGTCGCTCCAAAACTTTATTTTAAGCATATTTTTGGCTTTTCGATGCAAAAAGATATTTCAAATTGGGGTAACAGGTGAAGAGATATGGTGTCCACTTGCGGGCGGACGGATGGACTGACATAGTGATAATATAAGCAATTCTTTTTTTAACAAATGATGTGCTAGCAGGTTCGTTCACCATTCCCCCACATTACAAATTTGCTTTAACAGGACGTTCGTTCACCCTTCCCCTAGCATAACGTAATGCGTCTAACATGGAGTACGAAAAATGCTCATCGTTGTACCCATGATTCAGGTTTTCGAACAAAAAAAGAAAGGAAGTTCGAAATCTGACACGTGCAAAGATATGATACAGACTGGGGAGGGGGGAGGACGAATTAATCGCATGAATTCGCCCATTTTGTAAATGGCGTGCTCCAAACTTAGGCAACTTTCAACAGCGTCTCGTCTTTAAAGTAAAAGAAATCGTCGTCCTCCTAGTCTTATTCGCCAGTTTCATAGTCTTTTGTATTATATTTTTTTATATATATTAATTTTTATTAAGGTATAACATGCACCCGCCCTACGGGGCAAAGGCGAAAGCACTATCCTAATATTGGGATGGTAAATTCGGGAATTGCCGCCCGGCGGGTGCTAGGTAAATATGGCGAAATGGTGTAAGACTACGACTAGACGATTCCTACCTGTCAAACTCGCCATCTGCTATATATACTACCCTTTTTTTGTTTAAAAAAATTAGTGGTGACTACTTAGTAACACTGAATAATTTGGTTTTCAAATAGTGAATGACTTATCATTTATACAAAAAAATCTCTATTACCTATTGTTTACAGCCGAAATATTTATAGTTCGTGATTATTTCATGAAAAAAGTTTTTCATTTGTCATTTTCATTAACACCAAAAAACATCTACGCAGAAAGTTGACTTTGCACAGATCAAAACGACTGCCATTTTTGTCAAGTACATGCAAAGGACTTTAAGCAGAATTCTCATTTTTAGCACGTCTTTTGTATAAAAAGATCGTGTTTGTATTATCAGTTTGTCCGTCCGTCTGTCCGTACGTCCGTCCGTCCGTCTGTCTGTCCATTCGTCCGTCTGTCTGTCCATTCGTCCGTCCGTCCGCCTGTGTCCATTCGTCTGTCCGTCCGACATCTCTCAACTATTATTTCGATTTGAAAAATTCTTTTTTCATTGAGAAGCTTCAAATATGCGAATGACATCCTTCATATCATTTTTTACGATGTACAATTTCCCCGCTAGAGGGCGTAAATGCAGGTAGTATCGAATTCAAAATACATTTTATTCCATATATTTGCTTCTAAATAACCGATTGAAAGAAATATTTTACCTTTGGATTCCATTTATGTTAAAGAGTATTTTTGGTATAGTCACGTTTTCAAGTTATGCATAGATTTTCCGCTAGGGGCGTAAAAGTAAATTGCATTTTCTTCGATATCTCTACTTCTAAGGCTCCGATTTGAAAAACTTTTTCTTCAGAGGATACAGCTCCTAATGGGAAATTTTTTGCATGTAATTTCTAATTTCTGGTAAAGAATGGTTTGGTCACCAGGGGGCGTAAGTGTTAATTGCTCCTTCTGATATATTTGCCACAAAAATTGAGCTTCTAAAATTTCGATTGAAAAAATTCGTTCGTGGAACGATCGCACGTGTTGATAAATGTTTTCGGAATACTTTTTTTAATAAAATATTGCATGGTTTCTCCGCCAGGGGGCGTAGATGCACACCATATTTTTTGTATATCTCTGCTTCTAATGGTCCGATTTGAAAAATTCCTTCTTTATTTGATAGAGTTTTCAGTGCGACATGTTTTCCACATATTTTCAAAATTTTCAAGTAACTCATAGATATTCCGCTAGAGGCGTAAAGGTAAACTGCGTTTTTCCCGATATCTCTGCTTCTAAAACTCCTATTTGAAAAATTCTTTCTGCATCGGATCAGCTCCTGATGGGAAATGTTTTTCATATAATTTCTAATATTTGGTAAAGAAGGGTTTGGCCACCAAGTGGCATAAGCGTTAATTTCTGTTTCTGATGTATTTGCAACAAAATCAGAACTCCTGCAAAGTCGACTGAAAAAATTATTTCCTGGACCGATACCACTCAAATCGAAAAACCTTTTGAGAATACTTTCTTCTTAAAATAATGCATGATTTCTCCGCCAGGGGAGTATATTTATGTCTTATTTTTGTCAATATCTCTGCTTCTAAGAGTCCGACTTGAAAAATTATTTCTTTGTAGGAGAGCGTTTCGCTGCGAAATGTTCCTCATATAATTTCAAATTTTTCTCAGTGCACAAATCTGTAACCAGAGGGCGTAAGTTCACGATTCCGTTTGCAACAATATCTGCGGAATTAAAAATCCGATTGAAAAACTTCTTTCTTTGGTCAGTCTTCTGAAGCCAGGTATGCCGTTTAAATTTTCCCTTAAAAAAACTGCAGCACGAAGTTTGTTTTTCTTCGTGTAATTCTTTCTTTTTTTTTTTTTTAGAGCATATTTGTGTACGTATTTATGGCATTCAATGCATGCGCTGCAAACAACGACCGTACGATACTGACTCTGATGACGTATGAGCCATAATAGACAAGTTGCAGCGATAAGCCTTGCCGGTGTAGTTCAGTCGGGAGAACATCACATTCCGGAGTGTGACGATTCGAATTTCGCCACCGACAAATTAAAAATGCTATAACTCTTTTTTTTTTTTTTATTGGAGGTTTAACGACCACCGTGAGCAACTCAATGGGCTATAAGCAGTCGCTCGTCCCTAATTTAGGACCACTGATGTCTCCAGGGAAGGGAGAGAGCCAGTACCGTAAGACAAACACAACATCAATGCTTCACCGGGATTTGAACCCGGGCCCTTCTCGGACGAATGGTCATAAGCTAGCGCTTAGGTCACTGCGCCAACGTGGAGGCTTTACAACTCTTTCTACTCTCACGGTGTATTTCAGTATCTGAACAGAACCTCGTTCTTTTAGCTACTGTTTCTTATTAACCAATTAGAAAACCACTGAACTATGTCTTCGTGTACATATGAAAAGCCACAGGTGAAACATCTTGATTGCACCAGGCAAACTTAAATTTCCATAAATATTTAAACGTTCTGGAGCACAGGGAAAAGCTTTTGCATATAATTTCAAATTTTCATATAATTTCAAATGTTAATTTTTGCTTCTGATGTATTTGCCATAAAATCTGAGCTACTAACATCTCGATTGAAAAAATTCTTTCGCGGACTGATGCCCTTGATATCGATAAACCTTTACGGAATATTTTCTTCTTAAAATATTCCACAGTTTCTCCGCCAGGGGGCGTAGTTGTATATCTCGTTTTTATCAATATCTCTATTTCTAGGCGTCCGATTTGAAAAATTCCTTCTTTGTTGGATAGTGTTTCTAGTGTGACATGTTTTTCATATAATTTCAAAAATTTCAAGTCATTCATAGACTTTCCGCTAGGGGGCGTAAAGGTAAAGTGCTTTCCCCTACAGCTCTGTTTCTAAATCTCCGATTTGAAAAATTCTTTCTGCACCGGATACAGCTCCTGATGGGAAATCCTTTGCACGTAATTTCAAATTTTTGTAAAAAATGATTTGGCCACCAGGTGGCGTAAGTCTTAATTTTCGTTTCTGATGTATTTGCAGCAAAATATGAGCTCCTAAAATCTTGATTGCAAAAAAAGTCGTTTGTTGACCGATACTACTGTCGAAAAACCCTTTAGGAACATTTTCTTCTTGAAATAATGCATGGTTTCTACGCCAGGGGGCGTAGATGTATATTTTATTTTTGTCAATATCTCCACTTCTAAGAGTCCGATTTCTAAAATTCCTTCTTTGTTGGATAGTGCTTCCGATGCGAAATGTTTCCCTTATAAATTCAAAATTTTCAAGTAAATCATAGACTTTCCGCTAGAGGGTACAAAGGTAAATTGCGTTTTCTGCGTTATTTCTGTTCCTAAAACTCCGATTTGAAAAATTATTCCTGTATCGTATACAAGACCTGATGGAAAATATTTTTCACATAATTTCTTATGTTTGGTAAAGAATGGTTTGGCCACCAAGGGATATAAGTGTTAATATCTGCTTCTCATGTATTTGTAGCAAAATCTGGGATCCTGAAAACTCGACTAATTTGTTTTTTTCTTGGACCGATACCGCTCATGTAGATAAACCTTTTGAGAATACTTTCTTCCTAAAATAATGTATGGTTTTCCCACCAGGGGACGTAAAGTTACTTCTTATTTTTGTCGATATCTCTGTTTCTAAGAGTCCGATTTGAAAAATTATTTCTGTGTTGGAGAGCGTTTCCGGTGCGAAATGTTTCTCATATAAATTCATGTTTTTCTTAACGCACAAGTCTGCAACCAGAGGGCGTAAGCTCACGATTCCGTTTAGAGCAATATCTGAGGGATTAAAACCCCGATTGAAAAACGTCTTTTTTCCGTCAGATACTATTGTTTTCCATAAACAATAACTTTGAATAGCTTTTATAATGACTTTGAACAGCTTTGACCATTGGCTTTGAATAGCTTTGATCAATTTAATTTGCGTCAGAACGGATTCAAAAGACGTGCTTATTACACCCGAAAATTGCCGCCCCGGTGGCGCAGTGGTCTAAGGCGTTTGCCTCTGATCATTCGTCCGTAAGGGGTCCGGGTTCGAATCCCGGTCAGGCATGGATGTTGTGTTTGTCTTACGGCACTGGTTCTCTCCCTTCCCTGGAACCAGTGACCCTAAATTAGGGACGGGCGACTGCTTATAGCCCGTTGAGTTGCTCACGGTGGTCGTTAAACCTCCAATCAAAAAAAAAAAACACCCGAAAATTTGGTGTCATCTTCTTGTTAATTGCTGAATTTGAGAAATTAGAGATCTCCTAAAGTGGCCCATCTTTTCGACCGTTGAGCAGAAACTGCGATATCATTTGTTTTTTTCCTGCCTTTTAGTTTGGAGATCTTTCTCAAGTGTTCAATTTTTTTACATTAAATTATCATTACAGATTTGTAAAAAATTGAAATTACGGTATTCTATCATCTGTACATTGCCACAGATTCCGCATTTCGTATTCCAGCGTTCGTTTCACCCTTAGTACCCAGATTAATTTTCTTACGGCTTAATTCACTTAACTGTTCCAAAGCACTTCGAACACATTTTTTTTTCTCCTGTGTCTCTGGGTTTTCTTCGTTATTTCTTCAGAATAATTTAAAGAAGGTACATTTACGCTGGCCACAACGTCAGATTTGAGTACCTTTCGCAAAGGCAATCCAAGTAATCGATTTTTCATATTGTCTTAATAATCACAACTCTGAAATGTTCGCTACAAATTCTGGCGTACTTAATATTAACAGCGTCCAGTCTTCGACACTTTTTTATTTATTCTTTTACCAGCACTGGGTTATTTCAGGAAAAAGCACGCAATACAGTATTTTGTCCTTTCAGGTACTTGTGTTTATCCGACACGTTGCAACTGCGCACGAAAACATTTGTTAAAAAAGCTAAATGGCGCACCGATTTACTCAGCTAAACTAACCATTTATATGCATGCATACAGCAGATACACTATTAAATATTTGCACAATTAATTTTTTTACATGTACACTAATAAATGTATCGCAAACGATAAAATAATCTGGTTCGATGAAATAAAGCGCAAGCTAGAAAGCTCTTCTCGCAATGGCACAGCTCAGCAACACTGGAGGTGTCCAAGCAGCACAGTGACGTCCCAACTGACACCCAGCCTCTCTCATGAGGGCCGTGTCGGCATTTGGTTTCACAAAGCGACGGAACAGCCCTTCTCTCTTTTATAGCCCTGGGTCAGCGATACCTGAGTCTGTGTTTCGAAACCTCCTTGCGTCCGTACCACAACGTTTGGATGCTGCCTGCGTGATAAAGGTGGTGCCACACGCTATTAAGTGGGTGTACGTAATAATTTGTCCTTTCGGTGTATTAGAAATTGTGTGCAAAATATTCTTCACAACCAAGAACGCTGTCCAACGAAAGATAATTTTCTCAAATAGGACTGTTGGAAGCGGAGATATCAACAAAAATAGGATAAATATCTACCTCCCTGGGAGAGAAACTGTGCATTTTGTGAGCAGAAAATAGGTACAAAAGATTTTCCGTGGTAAGCGGTATCTAACCCAGAAAAAAAAATTCAATCGAGTTTTCAGGAGCGCAGACATTGCTGCGAGTATATCAGAAATACAAGTATACGCTTACAACCCCTAGCGGCAAAACTGTTCGTCACGAAAAGTTAGAAATTGTATGCACAACATTCTGCAGCAATAACTGTATCCGACGCCAAAATAATTTTTCAAATCGGACTTTTAGGAGCAGAGACATTAAGGAAAATATAATACACTAGCCTATAGCCCGTCCTAGTACGGTTGTTTTTAAGCTTTAAATAAATATTAATGTATAGGGGATGTTTCCCGTCATAAGACGGTGAAATTTTTAATTGAAGCAGATTGAAAACAAATCAAATAGACGCCGGCTGTTTTGTAAGGAAATATAGTACAAATTTACATGCCGCCCCCGGTGGCGCAGTGGTCTAAGTGATGGCCTCTGATCATTCGTCATAGAAGGGTCCGGGTTCGAATCCCGGTGAGGCATGGATATTGTGTTTGTCTTACGGCACTGGCTCTCTCCCTTCCCTGAACCAGTGACCCTAAATTAGGGACGGGCGACTGCTTATAGCCCATTGAGTTGCTCACGGTGGTCGTTAAAACGCCAATACAAAAGATAATTATATAGCAAGAACTCATTCACGTTAGAACTGAAAATTCTATGCTATTTATTTCTGCTTTTCAAAAGACCTCGCGATAAATAAACATTGTGTGCGAAATATTTGTTGTTTAACAATTTTCCTTGTAGTCCAGTTTTTTCGTGTAAACTTACCTTAATAACTTTGCTTTGATATTTCGCGCTAAATTACTTTTTCTCCGGCACACATGTTATTCAGTTCACGGCTTCTTTCGGACTGTCCTATTCGGAGGTTAGGTTGAAACTTCATACCGAAGCCTTTTCTACAAAATAATGCGGCATTTGGCATTACAAGTCGGAAGTATCTAAATTATCGACAATGTCTTGGTGGGGCGACATCTGTTTTTAGATGCAATTTCACTCACTTCGACATCAGAAGATTTCAGTTTTTATTGTAGGTGAGAGCGTTTAGATCGATCGATATTTTGCAAAATGTTTAATATGTTCAACACTAAACTCGGAAAGTTAATTAAATTAAAAAGTAAAAAATAATTAAAGCGTACAAATCAATATTCGAATTGTGCTGAATTAAATTAATATACAATCGCAACTTGCCGTGATATTAAGAATTCAATTCGAATTTTGTAGATCGGATAAATAGTACCCGAGTAATTGATAATCCAGTGTTTTTAAATTAGCACGCGATCACCTTGACATCTCAATGTGATCGTATGCAAACTCAACTTGCTGTGATATTAAGAATTCAATACGAATTTTGTAGATCGGAAAGGCAGAACTCGAGTCATTAATAATCCAATGTTTTTAAATTAGCACGCGATCATCTTGACACCTCAATGTGATCGTATGCAAACTCAACTTGCTGTGATGTTAAGAATTCAATTCGAATTTTGTAGATCGGATAAATAGTACTCGATTCATTAATAATCCAGTGTTTTTAAATTAGCACGCGATCACCTTGACATCACAATGTGATCGTATGCAAACTCAACTTGCTGTGTTATTAAGAATTCAATTCGAATTTTGTAGATCGGGTGAAGAGTACTCGAGTCATTGATAATCCAGTGTTTTTAAATTAGCACGCGATCACCTTGACATCACAGTGTAATCGTATGCAAACTCAACTTGCTGTGATATTAAGAATTCAATTCGAATTTTGTAGATCGGATAAATAGTACTCGAGTCATTAATAATCCAATGTTTTGAAATTAGCACGCGATCACCTTGACATCTCAAGTGATCTTGTGCAAACTAAACTTGCTGTGATAGTAAGAATTCAATTCGAATTTTGTAGATCGGATAAATAGTACTCGAGTAATTGATTATCCAGTGTTTTTAAATTAGCACGCGATCACCTTGACAGCTCAGTGTGATTGCATACAAACTCAACTTGAGAATTCAATTTGAATTTTGTAGAACGGAAAAACAAAACTCGAATCATTAATAATCCAATGTTTTTAAATTAGCACGCGATCACCTTGACATCTGAAAGTGATTCCGTGCTATTATATTTATTTATTTTATTTTTTATTTCATTTTGTAAAATTTCTGCTGTACAATATTATAGAAAAGTAATATAATACTCAGTAACAATACAATATGTGCCACAATCATAATCTAACTGTACAAATAAAGTAAACAAATTCACCAATGAAACTCACAAAACACGACAAATCACCAAAACTTTCACAATAAATACAAATTCTACACAACAACAACAAAACTCATTCCACTGAAAATTAATATCAATTGTCAATATGAATCAAATATTATATGATAGTAATAATTAAATGTACAGCAAGCGGCCAGGGAAAAGGCTGAAATACTGCCTGACAAGACTCTGATCCCCTCTAAATAAAAACAAAATATCCCAGTCCAGTCAAAACAACGAAAGCAATTTTACAATACTTTTTTACAAATCATAAAAAAATAAATTCCAATATTCAATTTCCCGTTAAAAAACTCCTTACCACTTGCTTGAATACCAGATAACGTGTTTCTGATCTAATAATCAACAGTAATCCATTCCACTCACGCAGTCCCAACACATTGATATTATCAAACATTAAACCTGTACGAGCCCACGGAACAGAAAAACCCGACCCACCACGAGTATCATAGGAGTGAGTTGATGTAGCACATGTAAGAATATCAAGGAGTGTTCAAATGAAAAGGTACGAAACGACAATGTGGGTATAAATGAAGAGTTTATTCAAAGTATACACCATAGGCCGTAGCACAACGATCCCATTGATTAACGAGCCGAAGGATTCCTTGTTCCCAGAATTCCTGTGGCCGTGACGAGACCCAGTCCTGCACAGCGTCTTTGAGTTCGTCGTCCGAGTGGAAGCGCTTCCCTTTCAGATGTTTTTTCAGGGGACCAAACACATGGAAATCGCAGGGCGACATGTCCGGGCTGTAGGGCGGATGGTCAAGCTGCTCCCACTGGAACTTGGCCAGTTCCACGTGTGTGACCCTGGAGGCGTGTGGACGCGCTATAATGAATTAGCTTTATTTACTTTCCGCTAAGCTAATTATTATGAATGATTCTCTTCCTGCCAGCTAGCTAATGATATACTTGTACTAAGCTTCAAAATAATGAATTCAAAAGGGTGTTGTTACTGGTTAATTACGAACTTAAAACAAAGTCTCAACGCTGGTTATTTATAGGAATCAATAAATGTTATTAACCTAACAGCCAGACAGAGGTCTGACAAAATCTATGAATTGAGAAAGACTGAACTTACTGAAAACTTCTTTATTTGAACGACTCTTGGTCAACTAAGGCACTCATAACTCTTGTACACAATAATGAATAAACTTTCCTCTTATTGTACACGCTCTCTCTTAACGACCACAAGCTCTCCTCATAACAACACACGACCTCACCTCATAACAACACACCACACACTAAGTCTCGATGAACGCGCCTATATACTAGCTACCACCACGTCATGACTTACACTCATTGCCAGATCTCATTCAGCGGGTGAAATAATATTTCGTTCAGTAGGAAGATAATTTACATAGTAAAATAAAATAACCAGAGATAGTAAAATCAAAAGGAAAGTGAATATAGAGTATACGTTACATCATCTCCCCCTTAGTTTTTTTTTTTTCTTTTTTTCTTTTTTTTTTTGTTTCCGAAAAACCTATCAATTTTGGAGTGTAAGTCTTACATTTCGTTGATTGACGTTTCTCGACCTCTTTTTTGTTTTGTGGTTTGGTGGTAGCCGTATTTACATTATCAAACTTGGCATGACAATTTACGAAATCTGTATTCGACTGTGAAATTTGTAGTGTAGAACAAAACAAACCTGCATCGGCATACTTTCCTTTTATTCTGCCTAGCAGGAATCACTTTTTTAATTTCAAATGACGTTCTCATTATTCGGTGAATACATACCAACTGTATCAGCAGCGAAGATTGCCTGGAGCTGCCTAACAGTAACAATTTTATTATTTTCATTTTAAATTACGGTCGCATTATTCTTGAAATACATACCAACTGTATCAGCAGCGAAATTTACCTGGAGCTGCCTAACAGTAACAATTTTATTATTTTACCCCTAAGCACATAGATATATATAAAAAAAGTGGATTAGTAGATGGACATAGAAGAAATATAAAAAAAAAAACACACATATATACACAAAAAAGAATGCATAGGCCCACACGAAAAAAAGAAATTCTGACACGCCAACTGGTCGTGCAGGAAAAACAACAAACTGAGAAAAGAACCTGTCCACGAGAACTTACTTATCTCGAGGACGCATAAAAAATTCTAGTGCGATAACGTTTTCCAGGCCTCATTGGACTGGTAAAATCAGGTGGCTTGGATCTCTTCAGGGAATGGAAGGGAACTGGAACATCGGTCTGCTGTCGGTCAGGAAATCCCGGCGGCTGACGGGAACGATCAGGAATGGCGGAAATCATTCGGTCCGAAACGGCTGAAGTCTGTGGGTCCAGAAATCCCTGCGGTTGAGAAGAACGGTCAGGAGTCTGGCGGTCTGGAAATCCCTGCGGCCGAGAAGAACGGTCAGAAGTCTGGCGGTCTGGAAATCCCTGTGGCTGAGAAGAACGGTCAGAAGTCTGGCGGTCCGGAAATCCCTGCGGCTGAGAAAAACGGTCAGAAGTCTGGCGGTCCGGAAATCCCTGCGGCTGAGAAGAACGGTCAGAAGTCTGGCGGTCCGGAATCCCTTGCAGCTGATAGGAACGGGCTCCCCCAGGCTTTGGATATGAAGTCCCTTTGTGCTGATGCCCGTTGTGTCCTTCCAGTATCTTTTTGGACGGACGTGTCTCCGACCACATCGTTTGCTTTCGCTTACGCCCACGTGGCATGAGAGTAGCAGCAGGCATCGGCCCTGTTTGCCCTGAACGTAGGTTCCAGGGGCGAAACCCGGGTGGATGCAAAGATTTCTGCCTTCGTCGCTGTTGCGGCGAAGCAGATTGGGGAGACAAGTCACGTTTGCGCCCAGCCTTTGGTAGTGCTGGACGGTTTGGAACCGGAAATGTAGTATTCATAACTGATAAGTCAGAAATGTCCGAAGCCTCTGAGTCGCTGCTGTAATTCAGTGGTCGTGCAGGGCGATGTTTAGATTTACCTATAGGAATACTTTCGGACGAGGTATTCAAAGAAGAAGTAGCCCGCGTTGGTGCAGAGTTATCCGGAAACGGCGCAGCAATAGTCTTGGCAATGGTTGGAGGGAAAGGAACGATACTAGTATTCGACGAACTCGATTCGAGCCTTGGTCTCATGGGAGAATCAGGTTGCGTGTGTAGAAACCCGTCTGGAGGGGGGAGGGTGAAGGAAAAATCACGGGAGATTCTTCAAAAATGTTTGTTGGTTCGTCCAAAATTTCTGGCGGTTGAACATGAGATATAGATTCTTGAGTCTGTGGAACAGAAGGTTGAGTAGGATTGATAATGAAATCGATATTCCGTTCATGATACTTGCGACATTGATCAACATGTACATATTGAAAATGGTTGTCCGGTTTCTCCAGAACAATATTATTTTCAAAGACATTTGCCACCCGATATGGACCTTCGTAGCTGGGTGCAAATTTCTTCACTAAAGTATGCGAAACAGAAGACTGGAAGTGCGTTTCCACTAGAGTGAGATCTCCAACGACAAGATTTGGTTCCCTACGCCTAGAATTATAATATCTTGCTTGAGCCGCTTGTGCTCCTAGCATTGCAACACGAGCTTTTTCTGCCATAATTCTTACTGATTGCGGAGTTGGTCGCTGGTTTAGTTCGTCGATAATCCCCGTTAAATTTTCAAAAGGGGTTTTAATTTTGCGACCCAGAAAAAGTTCTGCAGGAGTAATTTTAGTAGACTCGTGGACAGACGAGCGGAGGGCGAACGCAAAAAGTTCTAAATGGTCATCCCATCTTTCATGATGATCCATTACAAAAGTCGCAATCATTTTCACTAGCGTTCGGCTAACGCGTTCCGCAGGATTACTCTGGGGATGATATGGGGAAATGAATTTATGTTTAATGTGTAGTCTCGCACACATTCTTTCAAAAATGTCAGAAATAAATTGAGGACCATTATCCGAAACTACTTTATTAGGTGCACCATATCTAGAAAATACTTCATTAACTAAGACATTACAAATAACTTCAGCCGTAGCGGCTTTAATGGGAAAAACTTCAACCCATTTAGAAAAATTATCAGTTAGTACTAAAACATAACGAGCTTTATTTTTAACAGATAATGGATAAGGTCCCAATAAATCTATGGAAATAATATCAAACACATGAGAACTTGAACTAGATTTCAAGTGACCGGCCGGTCTTACATTACGGTAATTATTAATCTGACACAAGTGACATGATTGAACGTACGCGAGCACACTTTGGTACATGCCAGGCCAATAGGCAACATCCCGCAATTTACAACGGGTCTTGCGAATACCTAAATGGCCTGCAAGAGGTTTGTCATGAAATTCATTTAAAAGAGCCATTCTAAGGGTTCGCGGAATACATGGGCGAAACTCTGCCCTAGTAGTCCTAGATTTTGTATAATAAAGAAGACCCTCTATTACCTCAAAATGTTGTGACCTTCCAGCCAGAGAAGGATCACTTTGTAGGGGCGAACCCGCAAGCAAAAAATTGTAGATATCCCCAAAATCTGGATCATTTATTAATTCTGCCATTATCTGCTCTCTGGATGTTATATCAGCTATTAGAAGTAAAGGCTGACATCCAGGAGTAGTTTCTGTGGGGACCCCACTAATCGGAACGCGAGATAATGCGTCCGGTAATTGATTCTTATTACCTGGCTGATACGAAATTTTGATATTGCTCTCTTGTAACTTCAGAGCCCACTTCATAAGTCTTTGAGATAGGTGCTTAGCAGAATTCAAATACTGAAGGGCAGAATGATCCGTAATTATGTTAACTGTCAATTCATTAAGATAACATTGAAATTTATTCAGTGCATACACAACAGCAAGACATTCACGTTCCGTAGCTGAATAATTGCGTTCAGCTTTGGCTAAAGTACGAGACGCAAAAGCTATTGGATGCCCAGCTTGTGACAAAACGCAACCAAGACCAACTCCGGATGCATCAGTATAAATATCAAATTCCTTAGTATGATCCGGGAAAGCCAACACCGGAGGCTGAGTCAATGCAGACTTCAGTGTTTCGAATGCAGCGTTAGCCTCAGGTGTCCAAATAAACTTCTTGTATTTACGTTTTAACGCATACAATGGCTCACATATTGTAGCATAAGCGGGGACGAACTGCTGATACCAACCGGTCATTCCCAGAAAGCGGGATAGTTCGTTTTGCTGTTTTAGGCCGAGGAAAGTCAACAATAGGCCTAATTTTTTCATTATCAGTGAATAAGCCGTGGGGAGTAATTTTCAACCCCAGATATACAATCTCGTCCCTCGCTATCTGGCATTTACTAGGTTTTAACGTCAAGCCAGCATTGTATATGAGTTGGAACACCTGTTTGAGCAAAGAAAGGTGCTCGTCAAAAGTCTCTGATGTGATAATAATGTCATCCAAATAGACATGCACATGGGGACCCAGGACAGGTCTGAGAACCGTATCCATAAGCTTTTGGAAAGTAGCAGGTGCAGAAGCTAGTCCAAAAGGCATACGTAAATATTCATAGGCCCCAAAGGGAGTCACAAAGCCAGTTTTATCGACAGAGTCTGGATGTACTGCCACCTGCCAATATCCACTCGCCAAATCCAAAGTTGACATCCATTTGGTTGACAAGTCATTTAAAATATGTGACATGACAGGTAGGGGATAATTGATCGTTTTTGTGACTTGGTTGAGCTTGCGAAAATCTGTCACGAAACGAAATTCATTGGGTTGTTTCTTTGGAACCAAAAAGGCAGGGGCAGCCCAGGCGCTTGTTGATTCCCTGATTATGCCCTGCTTAATCATTTCAGCAATTTGACGTTGCATTTCCTGTTTTTTTATGTGGAGCACAAGGGTAAGGTTTCGTCGCAATGGGTTTCGAACCATCAGTGTTAATAACATGATAAACCACCTGTGTGAAACCAGGTTGATCCGAAAATAAACCAGGGCTTTCCTGTAAAAGGAGAGAAAGCTGGTCTCGTTGCCCCTCATTCAATTGGTCACTCAATAATAAACTCGTGATATCTACAGGAACCGTAGGAATCATTTCGACAGGTTCCGGAAAGGAAATCACATGTTGTACAAAATTCAAAGTTATTTGAAACTTGTTTATAAAGTCCATTCCCATTAGACATTTCACAGGTAGCTCGTCTATAAGCAGGAAAGAATGTGTAAAACGAGCTTTTCCCAGCCCTAAAGATAATGTGACAGTTCCTGAGATACTGAAGATTTCATTATTTGCACCTCGCAAATACTGCGTTGCAGACTGAACGTGTATTGCCGGAAAAGCGTCAGTGCAAAACTTTGTATTTAGGGCTGATATCTCAGACCCAGTGTCGAACTTTGTCTCGACAATAATGTCTTCAAGTGTCAAGAATACATCAGGCAACTGAGGAGTTTGAACAGTCACTAATACTGTTTTAGGGTCAGAATGTTTGGTATCAGGAAGCAGGACCGACCCTTCGTCTACTTCCTGTGGAAGTTTAAAGGAATCCTGGTGGGGTTATCATGTGGTCGGAAACCTCGACCCTGCCGGGTATCGGGAAAATTTTCACGATGAGGAAAACTGCGTGAACCCTGCGTCGGGAACTCCGCGTGTCTGTTGACATTTTCATATTCGTTACGTCTGCCCTCAGCACGGGCAGAAAAATTATCATTGCCCTGAGCATGATAACGTTCCGAATGCTGCTGAGTGAAACGGGGTCGAGCATACTGTGCATTATGACGATATCCCGAAGCTTGTTCAGAAACTCGCTGTTGGTTCGCCACTCTTCTGTGTGGTGGAACGTATGAAGCTTGGCTGGGCACTTGTGTATGCTCGCGCTGAAAGGTATGTCTATTATGCCGCTGAGGGTTTTCGGAATAAGCCTCGCGGGATGCCCGAGCATGGTGAGTCGAACCATGTTTGCCATGTCGCTCTTCATACGTGCGTATGAGGCGAAGGCATTCATGAATTGTGGCAGGGTGTCGAACCTAAAGAAAATCTTGTAAGAATGGGTCGAGCTGCTGCACGAGGGTATCCAACATGTCAACATGACTGGCATGTGGATCCCATAGGTTATATAGGCGTGTAGTTTCCAACGCAAATGCAACAGGGCTATCATTGGGACCTTGTTCACGTGAAAAAAGCTGTTGAGCAAGGCTAGCTCGACTGAGGCCGAAAGGAAAGACCTCCAAGAATTCTGCACGGAAATTCTCATAATGAGAATCCGGGTTCGACCCTCTCCACTGCCGATACCAGGTCTTGGCGGTATCCCTCAAGCAAGTCCCGGCAATTTGGACCTTGCAGTCTTCAGGAATATTATACAGATCAAAATGATCTTCCAGATCTTCGAGGAACTTTAAGGACCCCTCCAAACCATTGAAATGAATTGTTCCTGCATGCGGCACGAAATGGGCAAGCATTCTGCTTCGCTGAGAGGATTGAACTCCCTTAGGTACGACCCGCGACTCGGAGTGATAGGAAGCCGGTGCATTATGAAATTGTGAAGAATGCCTGGATGCGTGTAGATCATTCATATCAAAGTCAGAGCCACAGGCTTCGTGCAAATTGTCCACAAAAACACCATTACCCTCGAGACTCGCCGGATGGTGGAAATTTGAAGTTGTCTCAGATAAGGAAGACATGGATAATAATAGTCAGGATCTCGTGTTCGAGAAAAGTTCGGGCGCCAATTATAATGAATTAGCTTTATTTACTTTCCGCTAAGCTAATTATTATGAATGATTCTCTTCCTACCAGCTAGCTAATGATATACTTGTACTAAGCTTCAAAATAATGAATTCAAAAGGGTGTTGTTACTAGTTAATTACGAACTTAAAACAAAGTCTCAACGCTGGTTATTTATAGGAATCAATAAATGTTATTAACCTAACAGCCAGACAGAGGTCTGACAAAAACTATGAATTGAGAAAGACTGAACTTACTGAAAACTTCTTTATTTGAACGACTCTTGGTCAACTAAGGCACTCATAACTCTTGTACACAATAATGAATAAACTTTCCTCTTATTGTACACGCTCTCTCTTAACGACCACAAGCTCTCCTCATAACAACACACGAACTCACCTCATAACAACACACCACACACTAAGTCTCGATGAACGCGCCTATATACTAGCCAAAGAATATAAACGCTAGATATTCTTTGATACTAGCTACCACCACGTCATGACTTACACTCATTGCCAGATCTCATTCAGCGGGTGAAATAATATTTCGTTCAGTAGGAAGATAATTTACATAGTAAAATAAAATAACCAGAGATAGTAAAATAAAAAGGAAAGTGAATATAGAGTATACGTTACAGCGCGTTATCATGGAGAAGAACCACACCCTCCGTGAGCAGCCCCGGTCTTTTGTTCTTGATGGACCTGCATAGGCTTCGGAGTGTCTCATAGTACACATCGGAGTTAATGGTTCGTCTGTGCTGGAGGAATTCAACAAGTAGTGGACCTTGGACGTCGAAAAAGACGGTGAGCAACACCTTGCCTGCTGACGCCACAGCTTTGAACTTTTTAGGGGAGGTGACGACGCATGCTTCCACTGCATGCTATCCCGCTTTGACTCTGGCTCGTAGTGATGGCACCAGCTCTCATCACCTGTGACGATCCGCTCCAGGAAAGCGGGGTCTTCATGATACCGAAACAGATGTTGAAGTGCTAGCTAGCCCCATACGCAGTTCCTTTTGCTGGTCGGTGAGCTGCTTCGGAACCCACTGCGCGCACACCTTCCGATAACGCAACCTGTCGTGAACAATTGTCCACACTGTTCCAACGCTGACATCTACCTCCACCGCCAACATTCGCAATGTGACACGCCGATCACCTCTCACTAGGTCGTCCACCTTGTCGATGAGATCGGCCGTGATGACTGTGTTTGCCTGGCCTGGTCTCGGGTCATCAACCAAACTCTCACGGCCTGCACGAAAACGGACACTCCATTTTCTCACTGACTTGTCGGACACACAGTCTTCCCCATATACAGTCACCATCCGGCGATGAATAGCGGCCGGTTTAACACCTTCCGCTGTCAGAAATCGGATAACGCCTCGCTGCTCCTCAATCGTCGAATTTTGCAATGTGAACGCCATCCTGTCCTCACACGCACTGCCGCGTCAATTGGACGGCGCTCTTTATAAGAGCCTCTGCTCTCTCCTACGCATGCGGGCTCCCGCGCATGCTCCGATCCACGTCGGCGACTCCAATCGCATCCCTAGATGTGTCGCTACGTTCTCCCATAGCGGCATAGGCAAATATGTTAACGGTTACGTTCTTATGACGTTTCGTACCTTTTCATTTGAACACCCTTAATATATATACATAGTAAGAATATAATTTATATAGATCAAAATGCGCATCGTTGTACTCATGATTCATATAGCAGACAATCATTTTGACATCGCGAGAGCACACACGAATTGATCGATAAGTGATGGCGCAAAAATGCAGACTTTGGTGTGATGTCAAGTGTTCCAGAGCTAGACGGATCTGGGTGTTTATATTATTAATTTTTGAGCCCTCTAGCGGCAACGCTGTGCATTATTTGAAAAAGAAGGGGTACGCGAAATGGTCTTTGTTTTAAATGGCATCGAACGAAGTCACTACTTCAGTCGGGTTTTTATAAGCAAGGATATAAAATAAAAATATTTTGAAATCGATAACATTCGCATTTACGCCCTAGCCATGAATTTGGGAATCGGAAAAAGATCAAAAGGCAAGGACTGCCGCTCCAAAACTTTATTTTAAGCATATTTTTGGCTTTTCGATGCAAAAAGATATTTCAAATTGGGGTAATAGGTGAAGAGATATGGTGTCCACTTGCGGGCGGACGGATGGACTGACATAGTGATAATATAAGCAATTCTTTTTTTAACAAATGATGTGCTAGCAGGTTCGTTCACCATTCCCCCACATTACAAATTTGCTTTAACAGGACGTTCGTTCACCCCTCCCTTAGCATAACGTAATGCGTCTAACATGGAGCACGAAAAATGCTCATCGTTGTACCCATGATTCAGGTTTTCGAACAAAAAAAGAAAGGAAGTTCGAAATCTGACACGTGCAAAGATATGATACAGACTGGGGAGGGGGGGGAGGACGAATTAATCGCATGAATTCGCCCATTTTGTAAATGGCGTGCTCCAAACTTAGGCAACTTTCAACAGCGTCTCGTCTTTAAAGTAAAAGAAATCGTCGTCCTCCTAGTCTTATTCGCCAGTTTCATAGTCTTTTGTATTATATTTTTTTATATATATTAATTTTTATTAAGGTATAACATGCACCCGCCCTACGGGGCAAAGGCGAAAGCACTATCCTAATATTGGGATGGTAAATTCGGGAATTGCCGCCCGGCGGGTGCTAGGTAAATATGGCGAAATGGTGTAAGACTACGACTAGACGATTCCTACCTGTGAAACTCGCCATCTGCTATATATACTACCCTTTTTTTGTTTAAAAAAAATAGTGGTGACTACTTAGTAACACTGAATAATTTGGTTTTCAAATAGTGAATGACTTATCATTTATACAAAAAAATCTCTATTACCTATTGTTTACAGCCGAAATATTTATAGTTCGTGATTATTTCATGAAAAAAGTTTTTCATTTGTCATTTTCATTAACACCAAAAAACATCTACGCAGAAAGTTGACTTTGCACAGATCAAAACGACTGCCATTTTTGTCGAGTACATGCAAAGGACTTTAAGCAGAATTCTCATTTTTAGCACGTCTTTTGTATAAAAAGATCGTGTTTGTATTATCAGTTTGTCCGTCCGTCTGTCCGTTCGTCCGTCTGTCTGTCCATTCGTCCGTCCGTCCGTCTGTCTGTCCATTCGTCCGTCCGTCCGCCTGTGTCCATTCGTCTGTCCGTCCGACATCTCTCAACTATTATTTCGATTTGAAAAATTCTTTTTTCATTGAGAAGCTTCAAATATGCGAATGACATCCTTCATATCATTTTTTACGATGTACAATTTCCCCGCTAGAGGGCGTAAATGCAGGTAGTATCGAATTCAAAATACATTTTATTCCATATATTTGCTTCTAAATAACCGATTGAAAGAAATATTTTACCTTTGGATTCCATTTATGTTGAAGAGTATTTTTGGTATAGTCACGTTTTCAAGTTATGCATAGATTTTCCGCTAGGGGGCGTAAAAGTAAATTGCGTTTTCTTCGATATCTCTACTTCTAAGGCTCCGATTTGAAAAACTTTTTCTTCAGAGGATACAGCTCCTAATGGGAAATTTTTTGCATGTAATTTCTAATTTCTGGTAAAGAATGGTTTGGTCACCAGGGGGCGTAAGTGTTAATTGCTCCTTCTGATATATTTGCCACAAAAATTGAGCTTCTAAAATTTCGATTGAAAAAATTCGTTCGTGGAACGATCGCACGTGTTGATAAATGTTTTCGGAATACTTTTTTTAATAAAATATTGCTTGTTTTCTCCGCCAGAGGGCGTAGATGCACACCATATTTTTTGTATATCTCTGCTTCTAATGGTCCGATTTGAAAAATTCCTTCTTTATTTGATAGAGTTCTCAGTGCAACATGTTTTCCACATATTTTCAAAATTTTCAAGTAACTCATAGATATTCCGCTAGGGGCGTAAAGGTAAACTGCGTTTTTCCCGATATCTCTGCTTCCAAAACTCCTATTTGAAAAATTCTTTCTGCTTCGGATCAGCTCCTGATGGGAAATGTTTTTCATATAATTTCTAATATTTGGTAAAGAAGGGTTTGGCCACCAAGTGGCATAAGCGTTAATTTCTGTTTCTGATGTATTTGCAACAAAATCAGAACTCCTGCAAAGTCGACTGAAAAAATTATTTCCTGGACCGATACCACTCAAATCGAAAAACCTTTTGAGAATACTTTCTTCTTAAAATAATGCATGATTTCTCCGCCAGGGGGAGTATATTTATGTCTTATTTTTGTCAATATCTCTGCTTCTAAGAGTCCGACTTGAAAAATTATTTCTTTGTAGGAGAGCGTTTCGCTGCGAAATGTTCCTCATATAATTTCAAATTTTTCTCAGTGCACAAATCTGTAACCAGAGGGCGTAAGTTCACGATTCCGTTTGCAACAATATCTGCGGAATTAAAAATCCGAATGAAAAACTTCTTTCTTTGGTCAGTCTTCTGAAGCCAGGTATGCCGTTTAAATTTTCCCTTAAAAAAACTGCAGCACGAAGTTTGTTTTTCTTCGTGTAATTCTTTCTTTTTTTTTATTAGAGCATATTTGTGTACGTATTTATGGCATTCAATGCATGCGCTGCAAACAACGACCGTACGATACTGACTCTGATGACGTATGAGCCATAATCGACAAGTTGCATAAGCCTTGCCGGTGTAGTTCAGTCGGGAGAACATCACATTCCGGAGTGTGACGACTCGAATTTCGCCACCGACAAGGTAAAAATGCTATAACTCTTTTTTTTATTGGAGGTTTAACGACCAGCGTGAGCAACTCAATGGGCTATAAGCAGTCGCTCGTCCCTAATTTAGGACCACTGATGTCTCCAGGGAAGGGAGAGAGCCAGTACCGTAAGACAAACACAACATCAATGCTTCACCGGGATTTGAACCCGGGCCCTTCTCGGACGAATGGTCATAAGCTAGCGCTTAGGTCACTGCGCCAACGTGGAGGCTTTACAACTCTTTCTACTCTCACGGTGTATTTCAGTATCTGAACAGAACCTCGTTCTTTTAGCTACTGTTTCTTATTAACCAATTAGAAAACCACTGAAATATGTCTTCGTGTACATATGAAAAGCCACAGGTGAAACATCTTGATTGCACCAGGCAAACTTAAATTTCCATAAATATTTAAACGTTCTGGAGCACAGGGAAAAGCTTTTGCATATAATTTCAAATTTTCATATAATTTCAAATGTTAATTTTTGCTTCTGATGTATTTGCCATAAAATCTGAGCTACTAACATCTCGATTGAAAAAATTCTTTCGCGGACTGATGCCCCTGATATCGATAAACCTTTTCGGAATATTTTCTTCTTAAAATATTCCACAGTTTCTCCGCCAGGGGGCGTAGTTGTATATCTCGTTTTTATCAATATCTCTATTTCTAGGCGTCCGATTTGAAAAATTCCTTCTTTGTTGGATAGTGTTTCTAGTGTGACATGTTTTTCATATAATTTCAAAAATTTCAAGTCATTCATAGACTTTCCGCTAGGGGCGTAAAGGTAAAGTGCTTTCCCCTACAGCTCTGTTTCTAAATCTCCGATTTGAAAAATTCTTTCTGCACCGGATACAGCTCCTGATGGGAAATCCTTTGCACGTAATTTCAAATTTTTGTAAAAAATGATTTGGCCACCAGGTGGCGTAAGTCTTAATTTTCGTTTCTGATGTATTTGCAGCAAAATATGAGCTCCTAAAATCTTGATTGCAAAAAAAGTCGTTTGTTGACCGATACTACTGTCGAAAAACCCTTTAGGAACATTTTCTTCTTGAAATAATGCATGGTTTCTACGCCAGGGGGCGTAGATGTATATTTTATTTTTGTCAATATCTCCACTTCCAAGAGTCCGATTTCTAAAATTCCTTCTTTGTTGGATAGTGCTTCCGATGCGAAATGTTTCCCTTATAAATTCAAAATTTTCAAGTAAATCATAGACTTTCCGCTAGGGGGTACAAAGGTAAATTGCGTTTTCTGCGTTATTTCTGTTCCTAAAACTCCGATTTGAAAAATTATTCCTGTATCGTATACAAGACCTGATGGAAAATATTTTTCACATAATTTCTTATGTTTGGTAAAGAATGGTTTGGCCACCAGGGGATATAAGTGTTAATATCTGCTTCTCATGTATTTGTAGCAAAATCTGGGATCCTGAAAACTCGACTAATTTGTTTTTTTCTTGGACCGATACCGCTCATGTAGATAAACCTTTTGAGAATACTTTCTTCCTAAAATAATGTATGGTTTTCCCACCAGGGGACGTAAAGTTACTTCTTATTTTTGTCGATATCTCTGTTTCTAAGAGTCCGATTTGAAAAATTATTTCTGTGTTGGAGAGCGTTTCCGGTGCGAAATGTTTCTCATATAAATTCATGTTTTTCCTAACGCACAAGTCTGCAACCAGAGGGCGTAAGCTCACGATTCCGTTTAGAGCAATATCTGAGGGATTAAAACCCCGATTGAAAAACGTCTTTTTCCGTCAGATACTATTGTTTTCCATAAACAATAACTTTGAATAGCTTTGATAATGACTTTGAACAGCTTTGACCATTGGCTTTGAATAGCTTTGATCAATTTAATTTGCGTCAGAACGGATTCAAAAGACGTGCTTATTACACCCGAAAATTTGGTGTCATCTTCTTGTTAATTGCTGAATTTGAGAAATTAGAGATCTCCTAAAGTGGCCCATCTTTTCGACCGTTGAGCAGAAACTGCGATATCATTTGTTTTTTTCCTGCCTTTTAGTTTGGAGATCTTTCTCAAGTGTTCAATTGTTTTTACATTAAATTATCATTACAGATTTGTAAAAAATTGAAATTACGGTATTCTATCATCTGTACATTGCCACAGATTCCGCATTTCGTATTCCAGCGTTCGTTTCACCCTTAGTACCCAGATTAATTTTCTTACGGCTTAATTCACTTAACTGTTCCAAAGCACTTCGAACACATGTTTTTTCTCCTGTGTCTCTGGGTTTTCTTCGTTATTTCTTCAGAATAATTTAAAGAAGGTACATTTACGCTGGCCACAACGTCAGATTTGAGTACCTTTCGCAAAGGCAATCCAAGTAATCGATTTTTCATATTGTCTTAATAATCACAACTCTGAAATGTTCGCTACAAATTCTGGCGTACTTAATATTAACAGCGTCCAGTCTTCGACACTTTTTTATTTATTCTTTTACCAGCACTGGGTTATTTCAGGAAAAAGCACGCAATACAGTATTTTGTCCTTTCAGGTACTTGTGTTTATCCGACACGTTGCAACGGCGCACGAAAACATTTGTTAAAAAAGCTAAATGGCGCACCGATTTACTCAGCTAAACTAACCATTTATATGCGTGCATACAGCAGATACACTATTAAATATTTGCACAATTAATTTTTTTACATGTACACTAATAAATGTATCGCAAACGATAAAATAATCTGGTTCGATGAAATAAAGCGCAAGCTAGAAAGCTCTTCTCGCAATGGCACAGCTCAGCAACACTGGAGGTGTCCAAGCAGCACAGTGACGTCCCAACTGACACCCAGCCTCTCTCATGAGGGCCGTGTCGGCATTTGGTTTCACAAAGCGACGGAACAGCCCTTCTCTCTTTTATAGCCCTGGGTCAGCGATACCTGAGTCTGTGTTTCGAAACCTCTTGCGTCCGTACCACAACGTTTGGATGCTGCCTGCGTGATAAAGGTGGTGCCACACGCTATTAAGTGGGTGTACGTAATAATTTGTCCTTTCGGTGTATTAGAAATTGTGTGCAAAATATTCTTCACAACCAAAAACGCTGTCCAACGAAAGATAATTTTCTCAAATAGGACTGTTAGAAGCGGAGATATCAACAAAAATAGGATAAATATCTACCTCCCCTGGGAGAGAAACTGTGCATTTTGTGAGCAGAAAATAGGTACAAAAGATTTTCCGTGGTAAGCGGTATCTAACCCAGAAAAAAAAAAATTCAATCGAGTTTTCAGGAGCGCAGACATTGCTGCGAGTATATCAGAAATACAAGTATACGCTTACAACCCCTAGCGGCAAAACTGTTCGTCACGAAAAGTTAGAAATTGTATGCACAACATTCTGCAGCAATAACTGTATCCGACGCCAAAATAATTTTTCAAATCGGACTTTTAGAAGCAGAGACATTAAGGAAAATATAATACACTAGCCTATAGCCCGTCCTAGTACGGTTGTTTTTAAACTTTAAATAAATATTAATGTATAGGGGATGTTTCCTGTCATAAGACGGTGAAATTTTTAATTGAAGCAGATTGAAAACAAATCAAATAGACGCCGGCTGTTTTGTAAGGAAATATAGTACAAATTTACATGCCGCCCCCGATGGCGCAGTGGTCTAAGTGATGGCCTCTGATCATTCGTCCTAGAAGGGTCCGGGTTCGAATCCCGGTGAGGCATGGATATTGTGTTTGTCTTACGGCACTGGCTCTCTCCCTTCCCTGAACCAGTAACCCTAAATTAGGGACGGGCGACTGCTTATAGCCCATTGAGTTGCTCACGGTGGTCGTTAAAACGCCAATACAAAAGATAATTATATAGCAAGAACTCATTCACGTTAGAACTGAAAATTCTATGCTATTTATTTCTGCTTTTCAAAAGACCTCGCGATAAATAAACATCGTGTGCGAAATATTTGTTGTTTAACAATTTTCCTTGTAGTCCAGTTTTTTCGTGTAAACTTACCTTAATAACTTTGCTTTGATATTTCGCGCTAAATTACTTTTTCTCCGGCACACATGTTATTCAGTTCACGGCTTCTTTCGGACTGTCCTATTCGGAGGTTAGGTTGAAACTTCATACCGAAGCCTTTTCTACAAAATAATGCGACATTTGGCATTACAAGTCGGAAGTATCTAAATTATCGACAATGTCTTGGTGGGGCGACATCTGTTTTTAGATGCAATTTCGCTCACTTCGACATCAGAAGATTTCAGTTTTTATTGTAGGTGAGAGCGTTTAGATAGATCGATATTTTGCAAAATGTTTAATATGTTCAACACTAAACTCGGAAAGTTAATTAAATTAAAAAGTAAAAAATAATTAAAGCGTACAAATCAATATTCGAATTGTGCTGAATTAAATTAATATACAATCGCAACTTGCCGTGATATTAAGAATTCAATTCGAATTTTATAGATCGGATAAATAGTACCCGAGTAATTGATAATCCAGTGTTTTTAAATTAGCACGCGATCACCTTGACATCTCAATGTGATCGTATGCAAACTCAACTTGCTGTGATATTACGAATTCAATATGAATTTTGTAGATCGGAAAGGCAGAACTCGAGTCATTAATAATCCAATGTTTTTTAAATTAGCACGCGATCATCTTGACACCTCAATGTGATCGTATGCAAACTCAACTTGCTGTGATGTTAAGAATTCAATTCGAATTTTGTAGATCGGATAAATAGTACTCGAGTCATTAATAATCCAGTGTTTTTAAATTAGCACGCGATCACCTTGACATCTCAATGTGATCGTATGCAAACTCAACTTGCTGTGATATTAAGAATTCAATTCGAATTTTGTAGATCGGATGAAGAGTACTCGAGTCATTGATAATCCAGTGTTTTTAAATTAGCACGCGATCACCTTGACATCACAGTGTGATCGTATGCAAACTCAACTTGCTGTGATATTAAGAATTCAATTCGAATTTTGTAGATCGGATAAATAGTACTCGAGTCATTAATAATCCAATGTTTTGAAATTAGCACGCGATCACCTTGACATCTCAAGTGATCTTGTGCAAACTAAACTTGCTGTGATAGTAAGAATTCAATTCGAATTTTGTAGATCGGATAAATAGTTCGAGTAATTGATTATCCAGTGTTTTTAAATTAGCACGCGATCACCTTGACAGCTCAATGTGATTGCATACAAACTCAACTTGAGAATTCAATTTGAATTTTGTAGAACGGAAAAACAAAACTCGAATCATTAATAATCCAATGTTTTTAAATTAGCACGCGATCACCTTGACATCTGAAAGTGATTCCGTGCTATTATATTTATTTATTTTATTTTTATTTCATTTTGTAAAATTTCTGCTGTACAATATTATAGAAAAGTAATATAATACTCAGTAACAATACAATATGTGCCACAATCATAATCTAACTGTACAAATAAAGTAAACAAATTCACCAATGAAACTCACAAAACACGACAAATCACCAAAACTTTCACAATAAATACAAATTCTGCACAACAACAACAAAACTCATTCCACTGAAAATTAATATCAATTGTCAATATGAATCAAATATTATATGATAGTAATAATTAAATGTACAGCAAGCGGCCAGGGGAAAAGGCTGAAATACTGCCTGACAAGCCTCTGATCCCCTCTAAATAAAAACAAAATATCCCAGTCCAGTCAAAACAACGAAAGCAATTTTACAATACTTTTTTTTACAAATCATAAAAAAATAAATTCCAATATTCAATTTCCCGTTAAAAAACTCCTTACCACTTGCTTGAATACCAGATAACGTGTTTCTGATCTAATAATCAACAGTAATCCATTCCACTCACGCAATCCCAACACATTGATATTATCAAACATTAAACCTGTACGAGCCCACGGAACAGAAAAACCCGACCCACCACAAGTATCATAGGAGTGAGTTGATGTAGCACATGCTAAGAATATATGGAGTGAGTTGATGTAGCACATGTAAGAATATCAAGGAGTGTTCAAATGAAAAGGTACGAAACGACAATGTGGGTATAAATGAAGAGTTTATTCAAAGTATACACCATAGGCCGTAGCACAACGATCCCATTGATTAACGAGCTGAAGGATTCCTTGTTCCCAGAATTCCTGTGGCCGTGACGAGACCCAGTCCTGCACAGCGTCCTTGAGTTCGTCGTTCGAGTGGAAGCGCTTCCCTTTCAGATGTTTTTTCAGGGGACCAAACACATGGAAATCGCAGGGCGACATGTCCGGGCTGTAGGGCGGATGGTCAAGCTGCTCCCACTGGAACTTGGCCAGTTCCACGTGTGTGACCCTGGAGACGTGTGGACGCGCGTTATCATGGAGAAGAACCACACCTTCCGTGAGTAGCCCCGGTCTTTTGTTCTTGATGGACCTGCATAGGCTTCGGAGTGTCTCACAGTACACATCGGAGTTAATGGTTCGTCTGTGCTGGAGGAATTCAACAAGTAGTGGACCTTGGACGTCGAAAAAGACGGTGAGCAACACCTTGCCTGCTGACGCCACAGCTTTGAACTTTTTAGGGGAGGTGACGACGCATGCTTCCACTGCATGCTATCCCGCTTTGACTCTGGCTCGTAGTGATGGCACCAGCTCTCATCACCTGTGACGATCCGCTCCAGGAAAGCGGGGTCTTCATGATACCGAAACAGATGTTGAAGTGCTAGCTAGCCCCATACGCAGTTCCTTTTGCTGGTCGGTGAGCTGCTTCGGAACCCACTGCGCGCACACCTTCTGATAACGCAACCTGTCGTGAACAATTGTCCACACTGTTCCAACGCTGACATCTACCTCCACCGCCAACATTCGCAATGTGACACGCCGATCACCTCTCACTAGGTCGTCCATCTTGTCGATGAGATCGGCCGTGATGACTGTGTTTGCCTGGCCTGGTCTCGGGTCATCATTCAAACTCTCACGGCCTGCACGAAAACGGACACTCAATTTTCTCACTGACTTGTCGGACACACAGTCTTCCCCATATACAGTCACCATCCGGCGATGAATAGCGGCCGGTTTAACACCTTCCGCTGTCAGAAATCGGATAACGCCTCGCTGCTCCTCAATCGTCGAATTTTGCAATGTGAACGCCATCCTGTCCTCACACGCACTGCCGCGTCAATTGGACGGCGCTCTTTATAAGAGCCTCTGCTCTCTCCTACGCATGCGGGCTCCCGCGCATGCTCCGATCCACGTCGGCGACTCCAATCGCATCCCTAGATGTGTCGCTACGTTCTCCCATAGCGGCATAGGCAAATATGTTAACGGTTACGTTCTTATGACGTTTCGTACCTTTTCATTTGAACAATATAATATATATACATAGTAAGAATATAATTTATATAGATCAAAATGCGCATTGTTGTACTCATGATTCATATAGCCGACAATCATTTTTACATCGCGAGAGCACACACGAATTGATCGATAAGTGATGGCGCAAAAATGCAGACTTTGGTGTGATGTCAAGTGTTCCAGAGCTAGACGGATCTGGGTGTTTATATTATTAATTTTTGAGCCCTCTAGCGGCAACGCTGTGCATTATTTGAAAAAGAAGGGGTACGCGAAATGGTCTTTGTTTTAAATGGCATCGAACGAAGTCACTACTTCAGTCGGGTTTTTATAAGCAAGGATATAAAATAAAAATATTTTGAAATCGATAACATTTGCATTTACGCCCTAGCCATGAATTTGGGAATCGGAAAAAAGATCAAAAGGCAAGGACTGTCGCTCCAAAACTTTATTTTAAGCATATTTTTGGCTTTTCGATGCAAAAAGATATTTCAAATTGGGGTAATAGGTGAAGAGATATGGTGTCCACTTGCGGGCGGACGGATGGACTGACATAGTGATAATATAAGCAATTCTTTTTTTAACAAATGATGTGCTAGCAGGTTCGTTCACCATTCCCCCACATTACAAATTTGCTTTAACAGGACGTTCGTTCACCCCTCCCCTAGCATAACGTAATGCGTCTAACATGGAGCACGAAAAATGCTCATCGTTGTACCCATGATTCAGGTTCTCGAACAAAATAAGAAAGGAAGTTCGAAATCTGACACGTGCAAAGATATGATACAGACTGGGGAGGGGGGGGAGGACGAATTAATCGCATGAATTCGCCCATTTTGTAAATGGCGTGCTCCAAACTTAGGCAACTTTCAACAGCGTCTCGTCTTTAAAGTAAAAGAAATCGTCGTCCTCCTAGTCTTATTCGCCAGTTTCATAGTCTTTTGTATTATATTTTTTTATATATATTAATTTTTATTAAGGTATAACATGCACCCGCCCTACGGGGCAAAGGCGAAAGCACTATCCTAATATTGGGATGGTAAATTCGGGAATTGCCGCCCGGCGGGTGCTAGGTAAATATGGCGAAATGGTGTAAGACTACGACTAGACGATTCCTACCTGTGAAACTCGCCATCTGCTATATATACTACCCTTTTTTTGTTTAAAAAAAATAGTGGTGACTACTTAGTAACACTGAATAATTTGGTTTTCAAATAGTGAATGACTTATCATTTATACAAAAAAATCTCTATTACCTATTGTTTACAGCCGAAATATTTATAGTTCGTGATTATTTTATGAAAAAAGTTTTACATTTGTCATTTTCATTAACACCAAAAAACATCTACGCAGAAAGTTGACTTTGCACAGATCAAAACGACTGCCATTTTTGTCGAGTACATGCAAAGGACTTTAAGCAGAATTCTCATTTTTAGCACGTCTTTTGTATAAAAAGATCGTGTTTGTATTATCAGTTTGTCCGTCCGTCCGTCTGTCCGTTCGTCCGTCCGTCCGTCTGTCCGTTCGTCCGTCCGTCTGTCCATTCGTCCGTCCGTCCGTCTGTCTGTCCATTCGTCCGTCCGTCCGCCTGTGTCCATTCGTCTGTCCGTCCGACATCTCTCAACTATTATTTCGATTTGAAAAATTCTTTTTTCATTGAGAAGCTTCAAATATGCGAATGACATCCTTCATATCATTTTTTACGATGTACAATTTCCCCGCTAGAGGGCGTAAATGCAGGTAGTATCGAATTCAAAATACATTTTATTCCATATATTTGCTTCTAAATAACCGATTGAAAGAAATATTTTACCTTTGGATTCCATTTATGTTGAAGAGTATTTTTGGTATAGTCACGTTTTCAAGTTATGCATAGATTTTCCGCTAGGGGGCGTAAAAGTAAATTGCGTTTTCTTCGATATCTCTACTTTTAAGGCTCCGATTTGAAAAACTTTTTCTTCAGAGGATACAGCTCCTAATGGGAAATTTTTTGCATGTAATTTCTAATTTTTGGTAAAGAATGGTTTGGTCACCAGGGGGCGTAAGTGTTAATTGCTCCTTCTGATATATTTGCTACAAAAATTTAGCTTCTAAAATTTCAATTGAAAAAATTCGTTCGTGGAACGATGGCACGTGTTGATAAATGTTTTCGGAATACTTTTTTTAATAAAATATTGCATGGTTTCTCCGCCAGGGGGCGTAGATGCACACCATATTTTTTGTATATCTCTGCTTCTAATGGTCCGATTTGAAAAATTCCTTCTTTATTTGATAGAGTTTTCAGTGCGACATGTTTTCCACATATTTTCAAAATTTTCAAGTAACTCATAGATATTCCGCTAGGGGACGTAAAGGTAAACTGCGTTTTTCCCGATATCTCTGCTTCCAAAACTCCTATTTGAAAAATTCTTTCTGCATCGGATCAGCTCCTGATGGGAAATGTTTTTCATATAATTTCTAATATTTGGTAAAGAAGGGTTTGGCCACCAAGTGGCATAAGCGTTAATTTCTGTTTCTGATGTATTTGCAACAAAATCAGAACTCCTGCAAAGTCGACTGAAAAAATTCTTTTCTGGACCGATACCACTCAAATCGAAAAACCTTTTGAGAATACTTTCTTCTTAAAATAATGCATGATTTCTCCGCCAGGGGAGTATATTTATGTCTTATTTTTGTCAATATCTCTGCTTCTAAGAGTCCGACTTGAAAAATTATTTCTTTGTAGGAGAGCGTTTCGCTGCGAAATGTTCCTCATATAATTTCAAATTTTTCTCAGTGCACAAATCTGTAACCAGAGGGCGTAAGTTCACGATTCCGTTTGCAACAATATCTGCGGAATTAAAAATCCGAATGAAAAACTTCTTTCTTTGGTCAGTCTTCTGAAGCCAGGTATGCCGTTTAAATTTTCCCTTAAAAAAACTGCAGCACGAAGTTTGTTTTTCTTCGTGTAATTCTTTCTTTTTTTTTATTAGAGCATATTTGTGTACGTATTTATGGCATTCAATGCATGCGCTGCAAACAACGACCGTACGATACTGACTCTGATGACGTATGAGCCATAATCGACAAGTTGCAGCGATAAGCCTTGCCGGTGTAGTTCAGTCGGGAGAACATCACATTCCGGAGTGTGACGATTCGAATTTCGCCACCGACAAGGTAAAAATGCTATAACTCTTTTTTTATTGGAGGTTTAACGACCACCGTGAGCAACTCAATGGGCTATAAGCAGTCGCTCGTCCCTAATTTAGGACCACTGTCTCCAGGGAAGGGAGAGAGCCAGTACCGTAAGACAAACACAACATCAATGCTTCACCGGGATTTGAACCCGGGCCCTTCTCGGACGAATGGTCATAAGCTAGCGCTTAGGCCACTGCGCCAACGTGGAGGCTTTACAACTCTTTCTACTCTCACGGTGTATTTCAGTATCTGAACAGAACCTCGTTCTTTTAGCTACTGTTTCTTATTAACCAATTAGAAAACCACTGAACTATGTCTTCGTGTACATATGAAAAGCCACAGGTGAAACATCTTGATTGCACCAGGCAAACTTAAATTTCCATAAATATTTAAACGTTCTGGAACACAGGGTTGGACCAAACTTTTATTATCAGGGGTGAGGGAGGCATATATAGGTGTTAGACAAAATGATGCGAACACTTGGGAAATAGGCAATATGTCTTCATTAACAAGGTGTTGGACTACCACTTGCCTTTTATACAGCTTCCAACCTTCTTGGAATAGATTGATACAGATTTTGAATAGTCTCCTGTGGAATATTGTACCATTTGTGGATCAGAACATAGGCCAGTTGCTTCAAATATAATAAATCTAATAAATAATTTCGTTTATTGGCATAAAGAGGCAAAGGAATACATTTCCCGCAAGCTTTCGCGGCCTTCGGACGGCTTCATCAGACAAATAATATGCTATACGGAGAGAATAACTTCAAAGCTATTGCAGGATTCAAAGATGCATCTTTGAATTCAAAAGATTCAAATAATCTTTGGATTCAAAGATGCAACATCTTTGAAGATCAACTTCAAAGATGTTGCAGGAGGGAATCTGCTTCTCACTCTGCTCTCCAAAAGTGTCCACAGTGGTTTAATGATATTCAAGTCAAGGGATTCAATTGGCCAGGGCAGATGTTAAAGTTCATCTTGGTGCTTCTCAAACCAAGACTGGACTGTTCTCGCTGTGTGTATGGGCGCATAATCATTTTGAAAAAATGGCATCAGTGTTGGGAAACAACATTTGGACCATAGGAAGCATCTGATCACCTAGAATGTCCAAATACTTGCTAGCAGTAACTCCACCACTTAGGGTAATGATGGGGCCAGCTGAATACCAAGATATGGCAGCCCAGATCATCACAGATCCCAGCCCCATGTTTGACAGTTGGAACCAGACATTCCGAATTGTACTCTTCTTTTGGGGGTTCCCCATACATAAAGCCGACCTACTGTTGGGGATGTAAATGAGGACTCATCGGAACATATCACACCTTTCCAGTCATCAGTTGCCAAGGTTTTGTGCTCATGACACCATCTTTTCTGCATTGTAGCGGTCCCTCTCATTCAGTCTCGGTTTTCGCCTACTATGTTTCTTCGCCGATGAAGTCTTGCCATGCTTTATGTTCGCAATTCTACTCGTGAAGACTGTTCTTCTTGAAAGAGCAAACAATTTAGCTGTTATGGGTACAGACGCTCCTGCTAAACAGGCTCCCACGATTTGTTCTATTCGATAATCTGACACGTCACCCACTTTACTGACCGGTCGCACGAACCACTGCTGAATATAATTTGTACTACGCTAGTATACAACCAAGGGAATATATACAAAAAAAGATTCACAACAGATAATCATAACGTTTGTTTTTCAGTGTAGCCTACGCGAATAGTATTAACTGCTAAAATCACGGTGTTCACATTACTTTATCAGAACTCTCTACAGCATTGCCCACTGTAAGATTCTGGTAACGGTATCAAAAAGGTCAAGCCTTGCCACAGTTCCTAGGATGTTGTTTATGTGATTCAGTTCCTAATTTGAGACATGTACACGGTCGTATCAGAATAATGTGACGAACCCCGGAATCACTGTGTACCCACACAGGCGCGTCACAGAGTACACGAGACAAGGTCGACCACACGGAGATATAAGCGGCTGGCCAGGAGAGATGAGTCATAGTGCGTAACGTGAGTACAATGGGCAGAGGTAGTGATTTGACGGACGTTCAAAAAAGGAATGATCATCGGCTACCGCGCCAAGGGTGGAAGCATCTCAGAAACAGCAGACTTCGTGGGCTGTTCGCGAAGTGCTGTAATTAGGGTATACCAAGAACGGACCGCTGGCATACCGAGTACCTTCCAACGTCATACCTGTGGAGCCCCAAAGGCCATCGACCCCAAAGGGGAACGTCGCCTCCGTCGACAGGTAAAGTGCAATCGACGTGCAACAATGTAGCAATAGACAACGCAAATGAAGGCTGGGACACCCAGGTACTTGTCTCCGATAACAGTAGAGCAAACCGTGTTACGCATGAGTCTCCGGAGTCGACGCTGCCTCAAGGCGCCCATGTTAACCCAGGTCCATCGGCAATGACTCATGCAGTTGGCATGGGACTACTGCCATTGGACAGAGGAAGTTCGGGAAAAGGTTGCCTTCTCCGATGAATCGAGGTTTTTACTCCACAGAAGTGACGGGCAATGGCGGATACGGCGTCAGACACACCAGAACCAACACCCGGACACGCTTGTCGGCCAAGTACAGGCCAGCGGTGGCAGTGTGCATGTCTGCGGGATGTTTTCCTGATATGGCTTCGGGTCACTTGTAACACCAATGGCTACCTGTCCATCTTCGCTGACCACATGCATCCCTTCATGTCGGACGTTTATCCTGGTGGTGACGGCCAACAGGACAACGCGCCGTGCCACGTCGCTAAGACGGTGCGTGACTGATTCCAGGAATAACACAGCGATCTCTCCGTTCTCCCTTGGCTGGCGAAATCGCCCGACCTTAATCCTATAGGGAGAGCACTTGTGGGACTATTTTGATCGACAGGTTCGACGTGACGACCCACAACCGCGTCATCTCCGGGACCTCCGTTCTCTGCTGCAGCCCGAATGGGGGCATGTGCCTCGGGCAATCTTCCAGGGCCTCATTGCGTCCATGTCTCGCCGCTGTCATCCGGGCCAAATGTGGCTATTCTCATTATTAGGTAGGTGGTCATATTATTCTGATACGACTGCGTGTGTAATGTCAACTATAAAAACTGTGTCGTCTGTAAAAATTACGGGTATTCGTCTGTTTGTTGAAATATGAAATCAATGGATTGAGCATGTGTTCCAAATGTTTGAACTCTTTGAGGGAAAGGGGTAGAAAACGTTTGAACCCTTCTACCTGTGGCGTAACGTCGCGCATGCTCGTCTGTCGCTTGGATTCCGGTTTCCTCCAAAAACATTCTACCACTAAAACACACAATGACACAGCCGAGTTAACTCAAATAAATCGAAAGAAATACCTCAGTTCATAAAATCAAAACTACGCAGGTTGAATATTGCCTACAAACATACTGTATTGTTAACACTAATAGTTTTCGGGAATGTAATGCATTTTAGCAGTGGTTTGCACGAATGTATAAAAGTATTATAGTAAACTTTTTTCAGCGTTCTTTATAAAAGTTATTTTGGAAGAACTCTAAAAGAATTTCCGCCTTTTATTTCGGTATCTAACAGCACTTTTGAGGTTAGCAGTGTTTTTCTTTCACGTGAAAAGTAGAGAAAGAATAAATACATGTGAACATTGTGTAAACATTGCCGTAGGAGATGAAGGTAATGGACTGCATTGTAGACATTGCTAATGTAACGAGTCTTTACCTAATCCCATCTAAGCCTTTTGATCGAACAGTACAAATTCGGCCCCAGAATACTATTATAATAGCACCAAGTATGATGATTAACTGCTGAGTTAGGAACGGTCTGTCACGTACCGACAAACGATGTTCAAAGTAACTTCTGAAGCAAGAGACCCATAGACATGTGGAAAAGAGAAAGTGAATAAAAAGCGGAGGTTGGTGGATTTCTGACGGCGGAAAGAAAAGAAAAGGGAAGGCAAAGCAAATGAAAGAAAAATAAAAAAAGATTAATGGTATCTTAAATATCAAACAAAGAAATAGAATTGATACCTTTGAAATTAAAGAAACAGTTAATAAACAAGAAAGATGCCACCGAATCCCGATGCATAATGAGCACGTTTTTTGAATCCTTTCCGACACGAAAGTACACTATCTACCAACAAGTAATTGGACACCCCTGCAATCGACGATATCTGCGGTCCTTATACACGTCACGGCCGCCGCCGTTAAATATCGTGTGGGAAACAACAACGCAACCAGTCGCATGCAAGATGCCACGCAGTTCGGAGATCCCTGATTTCGAGAAAATTGTAATCGTCGGATATCACAGAAATGGCCGATCCATACGTGACATATCCAGCGAGTTGAAGTACCCAAAATCGACAGTGGCCTACGTGATTGGTAAGTGGAAGATGAGAGGTGACTGTCGTAATGTGCCCCGACCCGGCAGACCCACAAAACTGGGAGTTAGAGACCGACGGGTGCTGGCCAGAGAAATTCGGAAGAACCGCACCAAATCGATGAGCCACATCCGCGAGGAGTTTCAACAGGCATCCGGGAGTGTTCTTTCGATGAATACCATCCGTAAGGAAGCCCATCTGCTCGGTTATCATGGACGTGCTGCCACCCACAAGCCTTTGATCACCAAGTACAATAGTGCTGCTCAGCTAACGCGTTGCAAAGAACGTCGACAGTAGACCGTTGAACAGTGGAAACAGGTTCTCTGGAGCAACGAATCAAGGTTCACCCTCTACCGTTCGGATGGCAGGGTCTGGGTTTGGCGTCTGCCTGGAGAACGCCTCCTGCCGGAATGTATTGTGCCAACTGTGAAGTTCGGCGGCGGTGGAATTATGCTATGGGGGTGTTTCTCCTGGTATGTCATGGGACCCTTGGTCGCAATTCCTGGTAGACTCAACGCCGAGACCTACTGCACCATTTTGGATGACCATGCGCTTCCTACGTTGTGGCAGTTTTACGGGGCGGACCCATGTTACTTTCAGGATGACAATGCCACCTGTCATGTTGCGAGGTCCACCATGGCTTGGTATGGTGACAATGAGGTTAATCGAATGGACTGGCCTACGCAGAGCCCGGACCTTAACCCTATCGAGCACCTCTGGGACGAGTTGGAGCGTCGACTGAAGGGGTGCCCCCACCGTCCGAAATCGGTGAAGGAATTGACCTGTCTTCTCCAAGCCGAGTGGAAGAAAATACCGCTAGCCGTCGTACAACGCCTGGTTGAGAGTATGCCTCGGAGGGTCGCAGCTGTAATCGCCGCTCGTGGAGGCTCCACCAACTATTGAAGGTGAATAAACTTAGTTTTCCTTTGCTATCACAGGTGTCCAATTACTTGTTGGTAGATAGTGTATTTCAGAGCAGATTTTTTGAAGAAAAAGTTCAGCGAAAAACAAAATGCATGACGCCACCCTGAAAAAATCTATGCATAATTTAAAATTCTTAATGTAAGCAAGGTTCTTCGTATTCTATTATATTCTTAGAACCTTAGTGTAACTAAGGTTCTTCGTATTATACATATAACAAGAAAGATGACACCCAATTTTTGGTTGTAATGAACACGTCTCTTGAAATCTTTCCGACACAAATAAAATGCAGTAAAACCTCGAAAATCCGGCGTCGACAGGACCGGACGAGTGCCGGATTTATGAAAATTCCGGATTTCTGAAGCTATCCAAAAACTGCGTAACGGGCGTTACGTATAGCACGTGCTTACACATAACAGGTCACTTTAACGAAAATTTGCGCGTCTACACCTTATAAATATGCAGGGGTCGCGTTACCGATCACATTCTTCGCAATTTGCGAAAAAATCGTTTTGGCGATGTAAAAAAGTTTTGGCGAAAATATTGGCGATTACCTTTCTGTACTATCCTAATATATAATTTGCTAGAGCCCTCCTCCTCCGTGTCACTTTTTTAGGTCGTCACAGCAACAACCGAGAAACAAATGTTTGTGACGTTACACTTAGTTAGCTTTTCGTCTAGGTGACGATCACTTTTTTTGTTGCCATAGCAACAAAGAACACAGCTGCTGGTGTGACGTCATCTAATCCAAATCATTCTCAAATGACGTCAGAGATGCGTTACGTCAGACGGTCAACTCTTTAGAGATACGAAAACCTTACATCAAGAATTTTGGTTCAGTAGCTGAACTGGTGTTTAGCCATCTGTATGTGGTAACGTCAGGAGTACGACGGTCTGAAGTCAAGATAAAATAGTTCACGGAAAAGAACAGGGGATTTTGATACAGGGTTCACGGTCAGTGTATACGAAAAATGTTGTGTACAAGGAAGTGTTGACCAAATAGGGACTAAAGGTTTTACAAAATACATAACAAACAGACAGACAGTCGTATCAAATTCCATAACCGACTGCTCGGGAAATTTTCAGAAAGCTATGAGCAAACGTCGCCATTTACTGACGCGGAACTCAAAAACTCAATAAATAAATGTCAATAATTTCTGTATCATAATTTTTTATTTTTCCCCGTCATTATTGAAGGCTTTCATCTAGTTTATTATAAAACTCTGTCGAAAAAAATTGAATTTGGTGAATGGTTAGGCAAAAACTTGAAAAAAGCCAGAGTAACCGCTAGGGCTAGGCGATGTATCGATACATCGCGAAAACCCGAAGTGAAATTTACATCGATGTTACGGTTTTTCGACTGACGAAATTACGATACATCGCGAAGGCGATTACAGCGATGCATCATGAAGGCCGATGTAGATGTCATTACACGATCGAATTCACATACTGCCCCCTCCACTCACAGATCATCATCACACGTTCGGCACGCATTTCAAACTTATACGGCCGCCCCGGTGGCGCAGTGGTCTAAGCGATGGCCTCTGATCATTCGTCCGAACGGGGTCCGGGTTCGAATCCCGGTGAGGCATGGATGTTGTGTTTGTCTTACGGCACTGGCTCTCTCCCTTCCCTGGAACCAGTGACCCTAAATTAGGGACGGGCGACTGCTTATAGTCCATTGAGTTGCTCACGGTGGTCGTTAAACCTCCAATCAAAAAAAAAAAAAAAACTTATACGCCGATTCGTTGCCTCATTGGTCCGCGTCACTTCAGCGCGGCCCAATGAGATGACGAATTTGAGAACTTCCCGATGTTACACGTAGGCGGCTATAGGCAATGCGCATGCTGAGATCGGATGATCTCGCGATGTGTTGTTGAGACGGTACATCGCTCGGGAGATGGTTACTGGTGAAACATCGGATATTCTCACGAAAACAAAATCAGAAAAATGCCGGATTTCTGAAGTTGCCGGTTTTTTTTTTTTTTTTTTTTTATTGGAGGTTTAACGACCACCGTGAGCAACTCAGTGAGCTATAAGCAGTCACCCATCCCTAATTTAGGGCCACTGACTCCAGGGAAGGAAGAGACCATAAGACAAACATAACATCCATGCCTCACCAGGATTCGAACCCGCATCCATCTCGGACGAATGATCAGAAGCCATCACTTAGATCACTGCGGCAGTTAGTTACTTTCTCACACCGAACAAAACATTACGGAATACTGATTGCAGCATGTACATAAGTAAAAAGTTGAAAAACTTAACGAGATGTGTGTGTATAAATGTGGAGAGTGAAACCGCTGGATTATAATTGTGGATGTCTGAGATGTGTGTTCAGAGGCGTAACTAGGGCGGGGCAGGCACAGCTCAAGAGAGAGCGCAGAAATCACTGCTTGCAATTTGATTAAAATCGAAATTGAAACTTCTACACCTATTCTTACACTTAAAATTCGAATTTCTTCCTCAAAATGTTAAGGGATATTGGTTGCTCACATTCAAAATGAAGGAACGGCTATTTATAGTCCGTCCAACTAGAGTAGAACCACGGCCTTTGCCGACAACAACCGGGCTCGTTTTTCTTTGGTATGCTGCAAGATAAGGATGTCGTTCACATTGTTGAAGATTCTCTGGGGGCTATTCGACAATTACTTTGGCCGAAAGCCACGACTGCGAGCTACTTTCGGTCTGTTTGCTGTGGTACCTAAGGTGGGAACTCCGAAACAGTTGCGAAAAGCTGTTCAAAAATATTTGTATATAAAGGTCTAGGCAATGGTCTGGACACATTGCTAGAAGAACGGGCTACAGATGGACAGCTGAAATATTGGACTGAATACCAGGGGACAGAAAAAAGCTCACAAGAATACCACGTAGAAGATGGGTAGATGAAATTCGAAAGCTTGCTGAAGTGACCAAGGAGGTTGAAATAATACACTGCTGGCCACCCAAAATGCAACACCAAGAAGGAAGCATCCGATTGGCCTGAAATTCGCAGCATGCGTCGCCCGTGAGTGGACATGCAAACGATTAGCATTGCAGGGCATATGCAAATCCTGTGCGCCCGGCAAGCCACCGAAAAACACTATAAGAAGGGTGCACAAAAGGCGGAGTGTAAGTATTGGAAGTGTGTTGTGCTGCCGGACCTGTGCGTGGGAAGTTTCCTGATGCCTCGTCGCAGAATACGGCAGTCATTCCAGCACGTTTCGGAGTTCGACAGAGGACGAATAGTGGCTTATCGCGACAGCAGTTTATCGTACCGAGACATCGGCGCCCGTGTGGGACGACATCCAACCACAGTGAGGCGAGTACGGATACGGTGGGTGCAGGAGGGACTGACGGACCGACGTGAGTGATCGCCGCAGCCGCGGAACACCACCGAAAGAGAGGATCGGTATGTTGTGTGGCGGGCATTGACGGCTCGCACCGCCGCATCACGAACGTTAGCGCAGGAATTCGGGTGTGCTGCACAACAACCTGTAACAGTACGTACCGTTCGACGTCGTCTGCAGGCGCGGTGACTTGTCGCACGGCGCCCATTGCTCCGATTACCATTGGTTACACCACTGGCGAGTGCGGCTGCAGTGGGCCGTTGAATGACGCACCTGGACTACGGAATGGCACGACATTGTCTTCTCCGACGAATCCCGCTTCTGCCTGCAACACCACGATGGTCGGATACGCGTGTGGCGGCACCGCGGCGGGAGACTGTATGACGCCTGCATTATGCATCGCCATACTGGTCCGTCGCCTGGCGTTATGGTTTGGGGCGCAATTGGATATGACACCCGCACCCCTCTGGTACGCATCGCCGGTACAGTCAACAGCCACCGCTACATCTCCGACGATTTGGAGCCTGTAGTTCTACCTTACCTGCAGGACCTGCCAGCGGTCACGTTTCAACAGGACAATACGCGTCCGCACGTGGCACGCATCGTGCAACAATTCTTCACGGCCCACAAGGTGTCACTGCTGCCGTGGCCCGCCTGTTCTCCCGATATGTCGCCCATCGAACACGTCTGGTCGCTGATCGGCAACCGAGTGGCCCGGCACGCACCACCCGCGGCTACGCCTGATGAACTGTGGCAACGTGTGGAAGCAGCCTGGACCGACATACCCCAAGCCCACATCCAAAACCTTTTTCGTTCGATGCCGCGGCGTGTAGCGACTGTTATTGCCAGCCATGGGGGCCACACGAACTATTGATGTCTGCGTGTTCCGCAAGTCGCACGAGCCTGTAAGCTCAATTGTTTCATCTTTGTGTCTGTTGTTATGTGTCCAGTAAATCTGGCTTTGCAATTTCGTGTCCTTCTTGGTGTTGCATTTTGGGTGGCCAGCAGTGTGCTTCTGTAGATGCGCTTTATTTTAACCGCGAAGCCGCAAGATGTGGGAATTTGGCGTTGTTTGCATGATACCTGTGTAAATTCAACTGTGTGTATTTTGGAATTGCGTGGTTTTTGGTTGCAGAAACCGTGTTAATATCAAACCGGAATGAATTATGCATCTTACACGACTGAAGTTTCCGATTTTAACGCTATGTGTTGTTTAGAATTAGTACTAATGTTCGTGTATTTCAATTTAAAATAAAATTGGGAAGGAGCCTCAAAATAATTAAGAATTTTATAAATTCAGCATTTTCTCACACATCGGCAGCAAGTTACGATGCAAAGTTTGAAACATTTGTGGCGGAAGAATGCGATTCGGCCAACACAAAATGCATTGCAATAGCCTTGAAAACCGCTAACTTTCCCATACTTTAACAAGCCATCGCTCCCGTTTATGGGCATCACGGAAAGTGGTACTGCTCCATGAACAAGGGCATATCCAGATATCTTATTCTCACCTCCTTAGAACTTCCTTCAGTTCTGCCCCTAGGGCATTAGTCAGATCGGTCAGAAGTCGCGTGGTTCGGCCTGGCTCGCAGTCGGAGATCCGATACATCCCGAAGGCGTTCCATCGAGTTGAAATCGAGGCTCTGTTCTGTGCAGGCCAGTATAGTTCTTTCGCAGTCATCTCATCACACCGTTCCTGCACAGACCTCGCTTTGTGGACTAGGGCATCCTGCTTTTGGTAAAGGAAAAGGCATTCACGGAACTGTTTCCATAATATTGGGAGAACAGAATTGTCGAGGCTATTATAGGCCACAGCGTTAAGATTCCCGGGCACTGGAACTAGGAGGCCCAGCCCAAACCATGAAAAACAGCCCGAAGCATTCTCCACCAAACTTCAGTTTGCATAACACATCAGGCAGTTAGCGTTCACCTGGCATTCTCCAACCCCAGACTCGTCCGTCGGACTGGCGGATGGTGAAGCGCGATTCATCGCTGCAGCGAACACGTTTCCGTTGCTCCAGAGTCCATCGATACCGAGCTTTACACCACTCCAACCAACGCTTTGTGTTGATCTTGCTGATGTTAAGACTTGCGTGCGACTGCTTGGCCACGGAAACCCATTCATTTCAGCCCTTGATAAACCCTGGCGTTGTTTTCAAAGGCAATTTGGAACTCTGTGGTGAGCGCTGCAAACGAGGACATACGATTGTCCCGCTCTGTCAATTTTTTTATTGGAGGTTTAACGACCACCGTGAGCAACTCAGTGGGCTATAAGCAGTCGCCCGTCCCTAATTTAGGGCCGCTGGTTCCAGGGAAGGGAGAGAACCAGTGCCGTAAGACAAACACAACATTCATGCCTCACCGGGATTCGAACCCGGACCCCTTCCGGACGAATGATCAGAAGCCATCGCTTAGACCACTGCGCCACCGTTATTTTATTTGACCCACCAGGTCGCAATTAATATGCACTCTAGCTGTGGTTTAAAAAAAAATTGTCAATTTTTTTTTATTATTGAAGGTTTAACGACCACTGTAAGCAACTCAAAGGGCTATAAGTAGTCTCCCGTCCCTAATTTAGGGCCACTGGCTCCAGGGAAGGGAGAGAGCCAGTGCCGCAAGACAAACACATTCATGTCTCACGGGATTCGAACCCGGTCCCTCTCGGACAAATGGTCATGAGCTTAGACCACTGCACCATGAAATTTTTTAAATTCAATTTATTTCAACCTGGAAGTCTTAAGTTTGGCACAGATTTTATTAAAAGAAAATCTAACAATTTTTTTCCAAATTAGAGCTGCCGCGGTGGCGCAGTGGTCTAAGGCGCTGGCCTCTGATCATTCGTCCGTAAGGGGTCTGGGTTCGAATCCCGGTCAGGCATGGATATTGTGTTTGTCTTACGGCACTGGCTCTCTCCCTTCCCTGGAACCAGTGACCCTAAATTAGGGACGGGCGACTGCTTATATTATAGCCCATTGAGTTGCTCACGGCGGTCGTTAAACCTCCAATCAAAAAAAAATTAGAACTAGGGTATACATTACTTAAGGACTTTATGCTTAAAATTTTGAAGGCCAGAACAAAAGTCTGAGAAAATATTTTCTTGTTTTATTACTGTAGGTTTAACGACCACCGTGAGCAACTCGATGGAATATAAGCAGTCGCCCGTCCCTAATTTAGAGCTACGGGGAAGGGAGAGAATCAATGCCATAAGACAAACACACATCCATCTCCCACTGGAATTTGAACCATGACCCTTCTAAGACGGCCAGAAGCCATCGCTTAGACCACTGCGCCACTGGGGTGGCGAAAATGTCTAGAACGAATTAACTTCGCAAATATAGGATTGATTTTCCCTTGAGGTCTTCGTTGGGTATTGTAACTTTTTTTTATTATTGGAGATTTTTTTTTTTTTTTTTGATTGGAGGTTGAACGACCACCATGAGCAACTCAATGGGCTATAAGCAGTCGCCCGTCCCTAATTTAGGGTCACTGGTTCCAGGGAAGAGAGAGAGCCAGTGCCCAAAAACAAACACAACATCCATGCCTCAGCGGGATTCGAACCCGGACCCCTTCGGACGAATGATCAGAGGCCATCGCTTAGACCACTGCGCCACCCGGCTTATTGGAGATTTAACGATCACCGTGAGCAACTCAGTGGGCTATAAGCAGTCACCCGTCCCAAATTTATGGCCGCCGCCCCGGTGGCGCAGTGGTCTAAGCGATGGCTTCTGATCATTCGTCCGAAAGGGGTCCGGGTTCGAATCCCGGTGAGGCATGGATGTTGTGTTTGTCTTACGGCACTGGCTCTCTCCCTTCCCTGGAACCAGTGACCCTGAATTAGGGACGGGCGACTGCTTATAGCCCATCGAGTTGCTCACGGTGGTCGTTAAAATTCCAAACAAAACAAAAAAAAAAAAAATTATGGCCGCTGGTTTCAGGGAAGGGAGAGAGCCAGTGCCGTAAGACAGACACAACATCCATGCCTCACCGGGATTCGAACCCGGACCCCATTCGGATGATCAGAAGCCATCGCTTGGACCACAGCGCCAAGTATTGGAACTCCTCACGAACAATGTGCTGCAGCTAGTTGGTTGCAAAATTCCATCCACAGAATGCTTCCTTTAGAAGGCCAAATAGTTTATAATCAGAGGGTGCCAGATTTGGGCTATGAGAAGATGGGGGGACAGACCATTCTGTGATGCAATTGCTTGTGCCTGCAAACTGTTGTGAGGTCTGGCACTGCCACTAAGGACCTCATGTTTCCGGTGGGCTGAACTCGGCAAATGCTTTTTGCCACATTTCGAATTAATCTTTTTTTCCGTGAAGACCAATACAAGCAAAGAACCTTTGTACAACATGGGTGCTATGTTTTACCCAGAAAAAGCTGCTTCTTTTTTTAATTCAAGGTTTAACGACCACGGTGAGCAACCTGATGGCTATAAAGCAGTCTCCCGTAAGACAAGCACAACAGCCATACCTCACCGGATTTTGAACCTGACCCCATCTTTGGTGAATGGTCATAAGCCAGTGCTTAACGCAGAAAGTTGTCTCACGACTTTTTTTGTGTACAGTGATCTCCAATGTGCCATTCGGAAGCCTGTCTTTTTGTTTTGGGGTCATAATGGTGGCACTACATCTCATTATCTATGATTACACTATCTATCCTCACAGAACTGAAGTTCTACACTGATGACTTTCAGTGCTTCTTTGCATTAGGTTGTCAGCATATTCAGGACCCATCATGCACAATCCTTATAGTAGCAATGTCCACAATAATGTGCATGGCTTAATTTTTCAATACAACCTTCATTGCATAATTCACGAGTTGTGATGTGGCAGTTTTCCTTAACAGGTGTATCAACCTGGCTCTTGTTTCTGGCATCAGTGCCACCATTTACTGGGCACTTATTTCCTATACTGGTTTCACCAATCCTGGAGTGTCTCACCCAACATCTAACTATTCTGACATCAACAGAATTATCACCATACATATTTTTCAGATGCATATGAATTTTTGACTCTACCTCTACAGTAAGGAATTCCGCTTCACACGTACATACATCACATCTGCCATTTTGCATCCCCCATGTGTGGTGGTAATGTGACCAATCACAGCCTGAATCACTATAATAAAAGTCTAGCCTCCACTCTGATGTGTGAAGCATTCTGCCACAACTAGTGTGAGAGGGATAAAAGAGGCATTACTTTCATAGCACTCCTCATACTGATATTACAAAGTGTTATGTTATATATATGATTTATATATGTCAAGCTGAGGTTAAATAATCACAAAGAATTTGCTTTTTCTGAACATTTGTCCCACTTAGCTCTTTGTGCAGGTGTTCAGTGAATGGAAACTGCTTTCTGGATTAAATTATGAGACATCACCTTAGAAACAACTGAGAAATAAATATTTTTGACGCCACACTTGGCTTTTTGTGTTTTCGGGTAGGTGTTCTGTAAATATATGTAAACTGAGAATTAAGTCAGTGCATGACATAACAACTGTATGATGTAGTACTTTTGTTTTTATTGTTGTAATATTCATAAAACATACTTTCACATTTGGGCATCACAAACAAAAACAATATTTTGTTACTCTACATATCTTATTTTCCCTTGGCATTATTGATGGTTTCACCATGTTTATATATGTATGGTTGGTTGGGCGATTGACTTTTATAGCGTAAAAGGCCATGTCTGGCCAAAGAGTGCCAGACATAAGACAAGTTTATACAGTGAGTGGCCACTTTATTATGACCACCTGGCAGTTTTAAGCAAATGAGCTATGGCTGCACGCTGTTGCGGCCAGAGGGCGAGGCTAGTACAAAAAGAAAGCTTAGTGCTTGAGACAGTAGTAACAGTGATTTTTGGGTGACGAGATGGGTAAAAATGCGATTTGACGGACTTTCAACGTGGGATGATTGTAAGGGCTTGGAGCGAGTATCACCGAAACCGCCGCATTCGTGAAATGTTCCAGAGAAGCTGTTGTTAAAGTGTTTAAAGACTGGACTGTCAGCCAAAAAACTGGGTCTCTACGTGCAACGTGTGGTCGTCATCGACTAGCGACTGCTCGGGCAGAACAGAGAGTGTCCAAACTGGTAACAGACAACAGAAGGGCAACAGTGCAGCAAATTACAGACCATCTTAATCAAGGATCTCCTTAAATGATCTCTGCATGCACTGTTCGCCATACACTGCATCGGATGGGATATGGCAGCCGAAGGCCTGTTCGGACACCTTTGCTGTCTGCAGTTAACAAGAGAAAATGTCTCCAGTTCGCACAGGAGCACAAGGATTGGACAGTCGATAATTGGAAACAAATTATGTGGTCTGATAAATCACATTTTCAGTTGCACCATGCTGATGGCCGAGTGAGAATTTGGCGGAAACAGCACGAAAGCATGGACCCCAAATGCTTTGCTACAACCCTTCAAGCTGGTGGAGGCAACGTTATGGTTTGGGGAATGTTTTCCTGGCATGCTTTGGGCCCTTTCATTCGTGTTGATCAACGTCTGACTAGCACATCATATCTAAACATCATTGCGGACCAAGTGCATCTTGTCATGTGGATGGTTTATCCCAATGGCGATGGCTACTTTCAACAAGATAATGCGTCCTTCCATAGTGCTCGTACTGTACAGGATTGGTTTCAGAAGCATGCCGGTGAGTTTACTTTGCTTAGGTGGCCCCCACAATCTCCAGATCTCAACCCCATTGAGAATTTGTGGGATGAAGTTGAACAAGCCATCAGACAGCTGGATCCACAACCCTGCAATCTCACACTCCTGGAAAGTGCTATTCATCAAGCATGGTCTCAGATTCCACAAACCACCTATCAACATCTCGTGGAGTCCATGCCACAAAGAATCGACGCAGTATTAAAGGCAAAAGGTGGCCCAACGAAGTACTGAGGCGGTGGTCATAATAAAGTGGCCACTCAGTGTATATGTATACTGTGCTCTGATGATAATGACAGTAGGCAGTTTATAGATTCAGTATAAGATATCCAATTAGTTTTCAGAAGTAAATGCAAAGCACAAGAAAATTCATTAAAAAATCGGTCATACATATTTTATTTTCATACAACTTAGTAAATTCATTAACAGAACACTTTTACAATGATTAACAAATCCTCAAAAGATATAATTAATGAGGGAAACTGATTTTCTAATGTAGTAAAAGGACACAGGTGAATCATTTAATTGCACAACATATAGTGATTCAGGAGAAAAAGTTCTCCTAGTTAATTATGACAATGTGTATTTGCCTGCAATAATACAATACTCACCGAATTATTACATCCCAATAAACTAACATACAAAAATGGAACTTTGATAAATATAATAAAACAAACCATCAATATTTGCTTGCAGAATTATACAAGATATATAATTTGATATGAAAGAATAGAGATGAGAAATAATACAGTACAACATAAATGTTTTTTGCTTAGTGGTAAATTTCACAAGAAACACTTTAAAATATCAATTCCATAAAGTTTTGAAATTCTATTCTAGAAGTAGTTATTAAAGTAATACAGTAGATATGACAAAAAAAAGTGAACTCAGTGCAAAATCTTAATAATTAATCGGTGCCAAATGAATGGTGAGAACATTGGTTTTTTCCTCAAATTAATATACGTAACTGTTACTTGTAATTTGCATGACGAGTATTATTCATAAGTATTAAAACTTTAAAAGCATGCTCAAGTTACATAAAAAGTAAAAAACTAACTGATCAATCTTCATCATCTGGTAACGGATGGATGACAACGATGGTAGGTGGTTGCGATATGTAAAAAGTCTCATTTCTTATTTGTTTTTCAAACTGATTTCCATAGTAATGGAATCATAAAAAAAGAGTCAGAATTACAGTTTCAGGGGCTGAGGAAAATTTCCTACCTTTCCTGATGACGTAATGAAAAGTGACTAACAAATGGGACAATTTCTTTGGTGCCAGTCCAAAGATGTTCAGCAGAATGTCCTAAGTTAGATATGCCGGTGAAGTGGCAGAGTTTCCTTCATGGACATTGTTTCTTGTGCTCCAATAAACGGATGTTGATGCTGAGATAAGTGCTTCCAATGTAGTAATAACTTTTACCAGATGTGAGATTGCGATGAGGTAAACTCTAGGAAGATTGAGTAGGGTTACTTTGTCTCTATCATCCATAGTTAATTTGATGACAGAAGGGTTGGAAACTAATGGCCAAATGAAAACAACTTTCACCAGATGTTTAGATTGAGATGAGGTAAACTCTAGGAAGATTGAGTGGAGTTACTTTGTCTCCATCATCCATAGTTAATTTGATGACGGAAGGGTTGGAAACTGACGGCCAAATGATAACTTTCACCAGATGTGGCAAACTCTAGGAAGATTGAGTGGGGTTACTTTGTCTCTATCATTCATAGTTAATTTGACAATAGAAGTGTTGGAAGCTGATGTCCAAATGCTATCCAAACTTCATGAAAATTTGTGGTCAAGAGAAGGATGGTAAAGAACAGATCCACAGAAATGCAAACTTTCAGTGAGGTTTTATTGGAGGCTTCCAAATTTTTATCTTAATTCATAACAATTTTTTTATTATGGAAGGAGGATACCCATGAAAAAAGACAGTTACCAAAATTTTCACATATTCCCTTTCAAGAGATAAAGCATTATTGCATATGATAATATATATATATTCCCTTTCAAGAGATAAAAAAATATAAATATATATATAAAAAATTTATATATATATATATACTTTTTGAATAAAAGATTTCTGATAGCAGCAAATTTGAAATTTTCAAGAGTGGACGAGTTGAAAGGAATAATATATTGGTGGCTACAGAAGGTCTATGAAAGACAGATCTTTAGATGGTATGGTTACTATCATATTTCCTTTGGAGGGAAAGATCCAAAAAGTGGAGATGCACTGGTTCTCTTCACTATTCATTAGTTCTTACCAGGATGATGAAGGCTGAAGTTAGTAGTTGAAAGCTTCCTTACGTTAAACTTTTTATGCATTTTTTTAAGTTTTAATACTCACTATTTACAGTTATGTGCTTATGCAAAAATTTAGCATGTTATGAGTATTACTCACTTTTGCAAAAATTTATGAGGGTAAAGAGTTCAAGCAATTTCATATTAATGAAGTTTATTTAAAAATATAGCAAGGCAACTATTCCACAATTGCAACTTTCCAAAATTTTAATTAATGATATATGAAGGAATGACTGTGTTTGACTAATGGAAAGTAGCATTTCTGCGTAGATGATTTTTATGAAGTTATTCTGTGTAAGCAATGTTTTATTTAATTGTGAAAAAACTTCAAAAAATTAGTGAATTAAATAGTAGCAAATGCTAACTTCCTTTATGTATAATATATGAAACAACTTCACTAACACATTAGGGAATTAAAAAGAAGAGATTTCATAAAAGGGTCAACATAAAATATTAATTATTTTTCACAAACGAAACATCAACTTGATTTTTACAATTCATATTTTTTTTTTTTACTAGAAAAATCATATTGGTTTCTTCTTTTGAAGGATTGGAACATTATGTTGATTAATAATTGGATCTTGCTGACCATGACAAAAAACATGTGTGGGCCTCCTCATGAGCAAAATTTGCACATGGTGTCAACTTCACTAACACAATTGCAAATGAAAGATTATGACCACATGTTTACGATCCATGAGAAGAATTTTTCTAACACCATTGGAAATCAAATAATGACAAAGATTTCTACATTTACTACATGGGTATTGAAAAAGCTTAAAATACGCTGAAATTTTTTTCTTTCTCTATATTAAAAGACTTTTCCCAATCTGTCTGCCAGATGGAGGTACCTAGGTAGACAGATTTTTTTTTTGGTTACCCACAGGAAATAATCTGCATCAGAGAAGCAAAAGTTATATATCTAAAAAGCCAATTTTTATGTTTACTTGACAAAGAAACATGTCTTCTGTGAGACTCAGCGGTAACATAAGAATGAATTTTTTTAACATACATCAAACTGGCTTAAATACTCAGATTATGTGAAGATTCGTATATTTTTCATAATTTAAAATATTCATCTGTCGGGTTTTAAAAAGGCAATGCGAGTCTGTTCTATCACATTTTAGAGAACCAGTACATTGGAGATGTTGAATTCACTTCTTTTTATGAGAATTCATCATGTAAAACAAAGCCTATAGAACTAGGGCTTTCTTGTGGAATGCACCGAAACAGTGTTTCAGCACATTTCTGAACACTAGATTTTTGGTTTTGGAATCATTATTAAATTAAAATGCCATACTATTTAACAACATTTTTAAATTACTGTAACATGTAATGGAGAGAGATAAGAGTTATCCCATTGTGTTAGATTTTTTTCCAAGTCATAGGTGGAAAATTTCTTTGCTGTACCTAATGTATCGCTCTGCAACTTTTGTACAGTGATATGTTATATATAGAGAAAAGATAATCACGTGTATAGAGGAATATATAGAGGAAATGTAATCTTATATACAGAGAGAGAGGATAGAGGAAGAAGTAATCAGATAAGACCCTCAGATACTACTATCCAATCAACGGGCACATCAGCTAATCATATGCTGATGTGTCCAAGGTGCTTTACACACAGAATGGTTAATAAAATAAAGGCACAGTAGAGAAGTTAGTAACATAGTGAACTGATACTCTGGGGATTCCATGCTCAACAGAAGAAGCAGAGCAGCAGCAGTCCCATGCAAGATAATGCTCATTACTTTTGTACAGAGTATAATCAAAGGTAATGACATAATAAAATTAGCAAATTACATATTTTATACATACACACACTGAAACATAACTGCTGAGTTTGTATTCATTACTACAGCCAGCTGCAATAATTCAGTCTGCTATTATCCAAAAAAAGTGCTTTCACAATAAATAATCACATACAGGTTTACGTATAATGAGCAAAACATAATGAGATGCACAGTACTCATGAAATGAGAACTGGAGTTAAAAAGTACAAAGCCATTTCATGAGATCAACAAAATTGTATACACAAGGTGGACCAATATTAGTCACCGTTTAAAAAAACATCGTAACTAAGGAATGAATGCAATAATTAACATAAAAGAAATTATATTGTATTGGTAGAAACCTAAATTTTCTTGACAACCCAGTTTGGTTATTGCAATCTGAAACAGATGGCACTAGTGAAGTCAGAAATCCAATATGGTAGACTTCATAGGATATAATGAAAGTGTTTCTGCACCTGCCATACAGTGGCTTTTCAAACAAAAATATCAAAAGAAGCCTTTTGCATGTTTTCCATCACCAATGGCATTTACACTTTGTATTGAAAGGATGCACAGCTCACCTGAATCAGGTCAAAGTCAGCCAGCTCTTTCCAACACTACAGTGGAACATGTGAGGAAGAACACCTAAGAAGGCTGCATAAATCAATTATGAGAGCAAGCATGGAATTTCAGGTACGGAAAAACAACTGTGTTGTACTAACTACCTTGCACAAACTACCTTGTACTAACTTACTTGCATAAAAAACTGAGTTTTAAGCCATACAAACTGCAGCTACTTCAGGTACTGTCAGAGACCAGAAGTGCCAGCACAAATGCCACTGCAACATGAATGAATGGATGGATGGAGTCAGAAACAGATTTTCTCGTGTGAGATGTCTTTAGCAACAAGGCTACATTTCTCATCAGCAGTAAGTTAACAATCACAACATGCACATACGAGGAATGGAAAACCCACATTGTGTCATGCAACATAAACACAGCAGATCCAAATTGAATGCATTTTATGCAGTGAAAAAACAATTTACAAGACCATCTTTCTTTGAGGAAACAATGGTCTCTGGTATCATTTACCTGGACATACTACAGCAGTTCCTTGTGCTCAGCAGAGGAGGATGCCGATTTGTACGCCCCAAGTATAATTTTTTTCAGCAAAATTGGGTGGTGTCAAATCTCAGAATCCCTCACTTCTGTAAAGAAATGAGGGATTATCTGCACTTGAAGTTTCCCAATGCTTACATGGATTGAGAAGGACTAACTGGGTGGCCTCAAAGATTTTGAGATTTGACACCACCCAATTTTTTCTTATGGGGCTACTTTAAGGAGAAGTGTATCTATTCCTTGTACTAACTACCATTAAAGAACACAAAGGAAAGATTGTAGCTCCTGCAAATGAATATATGCTTTCCAGGGCTTGTGATAAAATTTATTATAGGTGAGATGTTTGTTGTGTAACAAGTGGCAGACACATACACCATTTGTAAAATTGCGACTTTTTAAAAAAAATTCAGGTTCGTACCAATACAATATTGTTTTATGTTAATTGCTGCCTTTGTTCAAAAGTTATGATTTTTTCAAATCAGCAGCTAATATTGCTCCATCCTGAGTTATTATTAAGTCTCTTTACGCTTCATAAAACCCAAAAGAATTCATGACTAATTCCTCACATAAAAATATCCTTAAAGATCTTAATAAAGCTTTCAAATTTTAAGATTTTAAAACATTGTATTTTATGCTAAAAATCAAAATGAAGCACAATGCAAATAATTCTTCATTAATTATAACTATGTAAGTTTCAACCATAAGGACAATGAATAATGTATAACAGTTATATAAGAATGAAAACTATAAGTTGCTACTACACATTGTTATCCTTTAGTAAACAGTTGCAGCAATCATATTCAGACTGTAAGGACACAAAAAAATAAGGATAGCAGTATAAATTTTGCATCCTCATTTATTTACTACTTTCCTGTGAATTGTTTTGCCGTTTCCTAGTAATTAGTAAAGAAAAAGATAGATACTTTCTAAGCTTATATACTAAACAGTGCTTCATGTGTTAACATAGTAGAAAAGAAAGCTGCCAAGTTCAGTTCAGAAGTAAAAAAAAAAAAAGCTACAATGTTCATTTAATTTTCAGTGTGTTGATCACTTATCACAGGCTTCACTTAAAACACCACTGATATGTATACAACTCTCCTGAAACAAATTCATTGCACAACAAAAACATTTCATGAGTTCAACAAAATCATATGCAGTATTAAGTCTCTACATTTTATGACAACCAAAATAATTTATTACTACTCCTCACCTACAAAAGGTCTAACTGCAATGTTTCAAAATTGAAAAAGGTAAAAAAAAAAAAAAAAAAAACATTGGGCTGTCATGCATCCAAACGCATGTGCATACAGACAAGCAAGCACAGGAAAATATACTACAAAAGTACATGCTAGCAGAATGTGATCTGAGAAAAATGAGCTAAGTGTATTTGAGAGCTACTATGATTGTTAACAAGGTAAGAGACATATCTGAAAATTGTTTTAGTACACCATTAAGACCATTTACACCAGAAAGTTGCATTCTGAAACATCACAAGCATGACTCAGTTTTAGGAACAAACTTTATCGATTATAAGAAATGTTATAGCTACTGCAGCCTAGAGACAAGCCCAGATTGTATGGGCATTATATTATTTTTTCAACAGAAAAACAAATATTCACTACCTAGATGTTTGTTTCTTTACTAATATCATTAAAAATACCACACAGCACTCCCAACTCAGTGTTTCTATCTTCATTTAATGTGAGCAAAACTCTTTTTTAATTGCTCTCCTGTTGTTTAACACGTTCGCTGCGGCAACGTTTTTCGGTGACTTTTTTGGGGTGCGTCACTATCCACCGGTGGGACGTAGACTGTTTCAATGCGATGCTGTACAACACACCGATGGGTCATTTCTTGGAAGTGTTTTCCTTGTCTGCCAAGAGATGGCAATCGATGCTTGTGGTTTGTATGTTTGCATTTCGCAACAAATGAAGTTTAGATAGCATACTGCAAGAGAAGGAGCGATCACCGGTGTGTCATTTAGCACACAATGATGAAACTGATGAACGCACTCCATTTAAACACAGTACAGTTTGTCTTTCGTTTGTTAGCCCTAAATTTATTATACCTATATGAATTATTTCATGGAATCTATCGTGAGGTAATACAGTAGCAAAATGTTTTTAGTTATATCAGCTAATTTCTAAACATAAACAAAGAGTGAAAAATGTAAAAAAAATAATATTATTTATATATATATATATATATATATATATATATACTAGTAGATAGATCGATAGATTTTATGCACTAAATAGCTGTATGCGTGAATAATGAGCGATTCTACATTGCAATTATAATATTAAATATAGATTCTACATTGTAGCTGTATAATTAGGATTCTTCAGCTTAAGATTTTCGTTATAATGCACTATGCACATGTAGGAAAGACCACTGGTGGGTCGTTCAGCACAGAATAATGAAACAAATTAATACATTCCGTAACTTTAACTAAATGAAAAAAAAAAAACAATTTGATTTTGCTTTATTAACCCTAATTTTATTATGCCTATATAATTGATTTATTGGAATCTGTACTGAGGAGATACAGCAACACAATTTTCTCAGTTATACACAGTGCATTTGATCTTTTTATGTCTTTTATGGTAGGGGAACATAGGGAAAAGAGTGAGAAAATGGGTATTATATTACTTCTTCCCTTTCAACAGACGCAGGCAGTCTTCAAAGTACACTCACATGTAATGGGAGGAGGGAGGGTGTCAGCACTAAGTCAAACAAAATGTAATAGGAGGTGGAGTTTGAAAAGCAGCCATAACAGTGCATGTCTCAAAGGTGGATCATACAAAGGTATATATATAAAGTGACAGAAACCCAGTGTAGATTTATGTATATAAACTTTATTTGTTCTCCTCAGAAAAATGTAGAAGTTATTGCTTTAGCACAGCACACATTTCTGGGTGCCGCACACGAAACACGCACATTACGTCTCACAGGCGGGTCATAACACTGCGAACGTGTTAAGAAGCCACAGAATTATTTCAAGCTCTTTCAACTCAATGGAAGCATTGGGACTATATACAAGGTGTCAATAAATTTTGGGGAATGCCAAGTAAAAATGAACAGGTAATATTTACGAAAATTTGCTAAACTGTGTCTTAAAAAGATTTCCCACCAGATATAATATGCTTTTGTCATCATTCCTATAATAACTGGAAGCTATGGGGAAATCCTACTTTGTTATAATTTGAAGCTGGTCAGGTCATCACACTCATGTGAATGTCCAAAATGTCTGCAAATTTCTTCCCTTTCAGTGCTAAGTTCAGTCAGGGAAATAACAGGAGAATATGGTGAGTGATTCTGCACAGCAACTGCTCAGTTAGAAGAATTTGATACTGATTTTTGCTAGCTAACAGCAAGCACCTATATCTGCTTCAACACGCCCTCTGTGCCACACCTTTCCTCACAGCTCTATGACTGTTACGTTCATGTTGTGCAAGCTACCACACCTTTTAAAACACTTCCTTTTACACGTCATGACAGCATTTATCAAACTTTGTTGACACACCTTGCATTTAGAGATACCTACCACATTTTATTTTAAATATGTTACTTAAATATTTCAAAAACTGATTATCTCATACTCCTTCTTTCCAGAGATTGTTAGTTTTGCTTTCACATCATAAAATGTGAAATGCAAAAGGGGTACAGCAATGGTAAGTTTGAAAAAACTCTGAAAATAATTTTTGTTATTGCTGATTTCTCCATACTGAAAAATATGCAAAATTCCTCTTAGCATTTCCTTTCAAACAGAATACAGACAACAAAAATACAGATCAGATCAAGTAAAGGTTATTGTTTCTTTAATTTTAAGAAAGAAGAAAACATTTATGGTGAGAAAAACAGTTAGCTTATTCAGATTCTCAGGAGATTATAGTTTGGTTCTACAACGATTAAAATTTTCAGATTTCCAGAAATTTTTTCAACATGAATTCGCACCTCTCGGAGGTTTCACTCTGCCTAATGCAGTGCTACAAATATATATTTTCAATTTAACAGAAGTGTACAGCATTTTCCCTTTCATTTTATAACAGCCTGCATATTCAGCTCACTTTTGTCCAAATATATCAATACCACAAATGTGCCATTTTTGCAATTATGACTTTTCCATAACATAAATAATAAATAAATATACTGACACTGATAAGGTCCCCTTTATTTAAAACCACTTAAAAATTCTGCTATTTCTGAAAATAGAGCAGTTGGGTTTCAAAATAATCCTTCTGATTAATGTGCAAGACAAATTTGAACTTTTAAAAGTGACTCAAAGCTTAAAAATGGGTGAATTTCTCATGAAATTTGTGACTTAATACTTATTTTCAGAATACACTAAATAGCCTTGTTCTACACTGCTGACAGCAAACTTTGCAGCAGTACATTGCTAAATATGCAGTTTATGTGTATACACAGAGCAAAATTTACAGGAAAGCCAATATTACACTATATCTTTTCTTCTCATTCTCTCAGTGCATGTTAAACATCCCACTCAACTAGGTTATGACTCCATGTAATAAGATCACGGAGCATCAGCAGATCTTTTTGTCTCAATCACAAATTGAATTGAATTCCAAAACTGAACATTCCTAACTTCTCCTTTCAGAGGAAGTCACATGTTGCCAATGAATGCTGTAACATTTAATGCATTAATTATTCTTTAAGATTTATTCATTATCATGTATAGCTTTTTTTTTTTTTGGATGGAAGAATCACAAAAAATTCACTTATAAAAAATTTTGATAAAATTTTTAATGTTCTTTTCATTTTCTTTCAAAACTAAAGCAAACATTTTAATATAAAAGAATTTGCACAGTGTAACTTATGAACCCAACAGGGTGGTTTTCTTCTTTTATTCCCATATTATAAGGAGACAAAAAGACACAGTTAACACATTGTACAGTTATTTGAAAAACTAAAAATGTTTTCCCTTCTTTTGGTACAATACACTGTGAAAATGTGGACAACAAAGGACCAAACTACATTGAAGTTCTGACATACTGCATTAAAATGTCAGAAGAATGAGTGTGACCGTGCGTTTACAAACAAGAACTTTTCATTTTTTTTAATTCTGATTTTTAACTTCCCTTATCATAGATAATTACTGGGCATCAGCTACAGATATTCTTTGGATACACTTCCTACTATGAGCTTTTGATTGGGGTCAGAAATATTATGTCTTTTTAAAAAACTTCTTTTAGTTCCAAGAGGTTGATTTGCACCACTGTTAGTGAAATGATCTAAAGAAGAAAGTGGTTTGGGATCCAAAGTATCAACATCCATATGGCTGATATCTTTTGGAGAATATAACGCTGAGTATGAAGATGGATCTACTGTCTTTGAAATATCAACGTGAACAGATTTGTTTTCTTCAAGAGCACTTTCAACTAAACGCCCTTTATCCAAAGTGTTGGCCGTAAATAGCAAAGTCCGTGAACGACCTGAAAAAAAAATAAGCATAAAACAAACCATTTTATCACAAAAGGAACTTAAATCTAAGATAGAACAAACACTCTTTACAAGATATGACATAAGTACCAAAGTTGGTAATGGAAACATCCACAGTAGTGGACATTTCCCCAGCAGGCAATACTATTTTCTTGGGAGGGAACATTTGAAAATTAATGTTTTATATCATAGTTACTTCTGTTCACTGAGAATTTGTTCGTGACATACAGGTACAAATTGAGATATGCCTGTCTTAAATGCAACTGCATAAAATATGAAGAGGTTCAAAATTGAAAACAGTTCACAAGAGAATTACAAAAAAATAAATAAAAAGGATTGTATGAATGTTATGAGAATCCCTGTTGTTCTTGTGTGTTGACAGTGATGTTGATTGGTATTCTTTTAATTTAGAGTTCGTTTTTAAGGTATTATGAGAATTTCCGTTGTTCTTGTGTGTTGATAGCGATGTTAATTTTTGTCGTGAGGGGTTGGGTCTACTTGACCAAATAACGTACAAAAGTGTGCAAAGAAGGTACGAATATAATTCAATTTACCTTCAAATATTAAAACCTTTATAAGTACGTTAAATGAACAATGAGGATACCTTGTTGCTTTCTCATAGTACAGAGTGCATTTCTGTAGCTTTGACATTGATGCAGTCTTAATTGCCTTTTAACAAGGTATAACTTATATCACAAAATTTCTTCTATTCCTTTGACCTAAAACAAAAAGAGAAATGTTAACAAGTAATGTAACACAACTTACAATAATAGGCAGGAAATACAAGGTTACATTAGTAGGAAGGGGAAGTTAGTGACTGTCTGCAACACCAAGTGCAAGTGTGTTGGGCGATGAGGGCGTCACTCCCCGACGCCGGGTTAAAACTAGTTGTAGTCTAACTGTGATTGAAAATTCCCTGTCTTTTTTTTAAATTTCACTGATCTTCCCTGACTTTTACCAACATTTCGGGCATTTCCCTGACCAATTTTCATTTTCCTAACTTGCCCTGATTTCCCCTGACTTTCCAGAATGTGGACACCCTGATGAAGAAATCAGACATCAAAAGATGTTGACTGTTTACTATTGGAAACAGAAACAATATTACAGGATCCCATTTTGATTAAATTTGATAAATAATTTTAAGAGGGATTACAAGAAAAAATGATTAAGTTTTCAGGGAACTTAATTCAGTATAACAACAATATGACATTGTTTGCCAATAAAGACTGGAGATGAAATTACTATGTTTTCACATCAGGAACTAGAAATTTCTCAATTAAAATTCTTTGAATTTATAAAATAGTAAATAAAATACATATTGTTGCCCATATCCATCTCACAAACTTGGAGGAAGGTTAGTCAGTCATTAAGTATTGCTTCAGAAAAGGAGTGCGTTTAATTTACCTGTTTTCCATGAAACTTCTCAAAAACCTTGAAAATTGATCATCCTGGAGAGGGGAATTTTCAAGTTTTCCATGAAGATACACTGCTGGCCACCCAAAATGCAACACCAAGAAGGACACGAGATAGCAAAGCCAGATTTACTGGACACATAACAACAGATACAAAGATGAAACGATTGAGCTTACAGGCCCGTGCGACTTGTGGAGCACGCAGACATCAATGGTTCGTGTGGACCCCATGGCTGGCAATAACGGCCACTACACGCCGAGGCATCGAACGAAAAAGGCTTTGGATTTGAGCTTGGGGTATGTCGGTCCAGGCTGCTTCTACACGTTGCCACTGTTCATCAGGCGTAGCCGCGGGTGGTGCTTGCCAGGCCACTCGGTTGCCGATCAGCGAACGGACATGTTCAATGGGCGACATATCAGAACAGGCGGGCCACAGCAGCAGTGACACCTAGTGGGCCGTGAAGAATTTTTGCACGATGCGCGTTACGTGCGGGCGCGCACTGTCCTGTTGAAATGTGGCCGCTGGCATGTCCTGCAGGTAAGGGAGGACTACAGGCTCCAAAACATCAGAGATGTAGCAGTGGCTGTTGAGTGTACTGGCGATGCGTACCAGAGGGGTGCGGGTGTCATATCCAATTGTGCCCCAAACCATAATGCCAGGCGACGGACCGGTATGGCGATGCATAATGCAGGCGTCATAGTCTCTCGCCGCCACATGCGGATCCGACCATCGTGGTGTTGCAGGCAGAAGCGGGATTCGTCGGAGAAGACAATGTCGTGTCATTCCGTAGTCCAGGTGCGGCATTCAATGGCCCACTGCTGCCGCACTCGCCGGTGGTGTGACGTCAATGGTAATCAGAGCAACGGGCGCCGTGCGACAAGTCCTCCGCTCCTGCAGACGACGTGGAACGGTACGTGCTGACACAGGTTGTTGCGCAACACTCCCTAATTCCTGCGCTAACGTTCGTGATGTGGCGGTGCGAGCCGTCAATGCCCGCCGCACAACATGCCGGTCCTCTCGTTCGGTGGTGTGCCACGGCTGCGGCAATCGCTCACGTCGGTCCATCTGTCCGTCCTGCACCCACCGAATCCATACTCGCCCCACACAGGCGACAATGTCTCGGTACGAAAACCCGCTGTCGCGATAAGCCACTATTCGTCCTCTGTCGAACTCCGAAACGTGCTGGAATGACTGCCGTATTCTGCCACGAGGCAGCAGGAAGCTTCCCACGCACAGGTCCGGCAGCACAACACACTTCCACTACTTACACCTCGCCTTCTGTGCACCCTTCTTAAAGCTCTTCTTGGTGGCGTGCCAGGCGCACATGATTTGCATATGCCCTGCAATGCTAATCGAATGCATGTATTCTCGCGGGCAACGCATGCTGCAAATTTCAGGCCAATCGGATACTTCCTTCTTGGTGTTGCATTTTGGGTGGCCAGCAGTGTATATAGAAAACAGTTAAAATAAAAGCACTTCTGTGACAAAAATAATATGCTAGTATGCCTTGCCATGTACTTGATATCATTTATTTTTCATTGATTTCAGTCAATGAAAACATAGAATTTTATTTCACAATACTGATGAACATCAGTTGGCCCAGATAAGTCTATAGGTCAATGATGTTCGACACAATCATACATGAGACTGACCAAGGAACAAAAAAGCTGAACTTTTTAATCGGGCAATCATACATGAGACTGACCAAGGAACAAAAAGCTGAACTTTTTAATCGGGCAAAAAAAAAATCAGAACATGCGACAAGAAAGTGTGAATATAAAGCAGCACGAGCAAGATGGAATTGTTCACTGTATTCACAATATAAAATTACTGAATTCAAAACAAAATAAAGTGATTTTAAAAGACACTGCTTCAAACACATCTCTCTCTCTTTGTACTTGCTAAAACATCAGCTCAGTTTTCCTCTTGTGTTGCTTTCTTCTCAGCAAATTCCATGGCTATATTTGTCTTTTGTTGACTTTGCAGCTGCACAGCAATCTTTGCTCAGTATTTCTTTCTGTTGATGGAATTACCTTCCTGTTTCTTCACCCCTTTTATTCCCTCAGATAACAATAATTTATCCATCATGCTGAAAGAACTTTCAACCTGAGGACCACGAACGCATGATATCAAAGCTTTCGCTGCTTTAGATAAATGGTGTGACTTTCAGAATATGAATACTTTTGAACACCAGGCATTAATTCTAACAAATTTTCAAACTCTGCCACTTTTGTTTTTGGAAAATTTCCCCTCCCTTATCAAGCTTAAGTGAAGACATTTAAGGGGGAAAGTAACCCTTAACAACAACACAGGATAGTGAGAACATCGCAGGAAGAAAAAAGAATGCGATTTTGGGAGAAATCTTCGCTCCGACCGACTTCTGTTTTTGGAAACTTCTTCCTCCATTTTTAGGTTGAAATGCAGCATTTGTGGAATAAAAGGATATTTAAGAACAATGATATTAGGCAGAAGGAACACCGCAAGAAAGAAAAACAAGATTACGAGAGGAATCTTCGCTGCATCTAACTTACGTTTTCGAAAGTTTTGTAAAACGGAATCCCGTCATCAAATGAAAAATGAATCCCTCTGCCCCACCTTTACCCCCCAAAATTTCTGTTCAGTTGTGCACTGATCTCGAGAATGCCCAAAATGTTAATGGAAATGGCGGAATTCTTCGAATTCATGGAAGAACCTTTGCCTGAAGACTACAGAGAAATCTTCCCGCCGTCTTAACTTCCGTTTTTGGAAATCGTTGACCACAGTTTCATGCTGAATTACAAACATTTCTGCAACAAAATGACATTTAATAACAATATTGGGAACAGGCAACATCGTGAGGAAAAAGAAATTACGATTACGGGAAAAATCGTCACTCCGTTTAACTTCAGTTTCCGAAAGTTTTGAAAGACGAAATACCATCCTGAGACGGAAAACAATCCCTCCCTAACCCCCCCCCCACACACACACACACTCTTCTCTTCAGTTCTGCATCAATCTTGATAATGACCCAAATGACGACAAAAAAAGCGGAAGAATCTCATGTATGCACAATATGAAGAGGAAGGCAAAAAATGTGCTCAAAGATCAGACACAGGACTTTCCACATAAGCACCAATGAATGGAACAAATGTTGTATCTGACAGACAGTTTTGGCAAACAGGTCAGCTACTTCTGGCAAGATAGGGGTGCAGTTGTGTCCTACATGACCCTTCACATAATGCATAATTGTTTGCTGGAAGCAAGGCTGAGATCTTAAGTCCCACTGAACTGCTCACTACACTCACTGTCATAAACAACTTCAGTGGTGTCAAGTACAATTCAATTGCAGACCAAAATAGCACTCAGTGGTGTTTAATGATGACAGCTATTTCTGCCACAGTGTGAATGATAAACAAACAAAGATTAGTGTATGCCTGAGCAAAAGACAAAGTGCACATTGTGTAAGGGAGAGAAATATGTCTTTCCCTGTGTAACAATTTGGAAAGCCATCACACAAGACAAGTTAACAAGCAGAAGGCAACATGATAGCCTGTTTCCCGAACTGTAGGTTGCAAGTCAATTTTTGGTGGGCCATGAAAATTTTGTAGTTATTTGAGAATAGGTAATCATGAAAAAAGTGGGAAAGTGAAAAACTGAAAGAAAAAATTAGAAAAGGGGAACAATAGGCACATAAGATACGGGTACTAGGTTTTATGTTAGTGCCTGTGGTGCCTTCTGAAGCAGCATCGGTAACCCACCAGTCTACCAATGTTGCCTCTAATGACAACAGCGCAAACCAGGGTAGGCAACCAACCACAGCTCAGTGTTGCCATTTAACAACCACAGTGTACTACAACTCGAGAACCTACTGGACTCTTCCATTTCTAGAAGTTCGAAATGCTCGAAAGTTCCAAAACTTTCCATCATATTTAATAAGCAGTACCAGCTCCTAGAGTTCAGTCCAGATACAAGAGAGTGTGTGTTAACTTTGAAGTGATCTAACCAAAGTTGATCCCCTTTGTAGACATGTAGGGCACATGGATAAATGTTGACAAACACAGAATGCTTGAATTGAACTAAAAAACAGAAAGAACTGGAGTGGATGAAATGATTGAAGAAAAACAACAGAAATCAATGAAGATTCCTCACAACAAATTGTAAAATAATGAACTGAAAAATTAGATGTTTTTTTTTTTTGTAAAATCACATACAAATTAAAAAAAAAGTATTAAAAGTAATGAAATTAAAAATACCCCCCCCTTCCATTAATAAACCCAGGTAGGACACACAAAAGTTTGTTGCTTTAAAAATTGGGTCACGCTTCTAAAAAGGTTGAGAAGCACTGCGATAGCTCATTACTACTTCAGAAACGTTACAAATCCAGTGGTCACCCTGTCTGGAGCAAATGTGGACAATGCCATATGTTCCAATACAAAAAATGTTTGCCACCATACCTCCAACATTTCCTGACTCATTCTTCAAGGCACTGAAAATTCTCATGGCCTGGAAGATCACCAGATTTATTCCAAATTGTGAATGTGTGGTACATGTTGCAAAGTGCCTGACCTCAAACTCAATGCCTACACCTTCGATCCTTTGATAGGGAATTCAAGTAGAGCAGGCCTGCAATGACATGCCACAAAGTGACATCCAACACATTTTTAACTAAATACATGCCAGAGAAGGTGCTTGTACTTAAGAACCCTGAGGAAGGGAAACACATAATTAACAAAAATGTAAATATTTTTCATTGATATCATACATAAAACTTATTCAAATAATTTTAAACTTTGTTTACTCTTCACTTTTTACATCACCACCAACTCTTCACTTTTTACATCACCACCAACTCTGGTCAATATCAGACCACTCTTTCGTGGTGCTGCAGTTTGTTTTCTTAACTGTTAAAAAGAAAACTGCATCAACTAACAGCACGAAGAAATGGGACACAGATATCCTGAAGCAATTAAATTGATGGAAAGAAATGACATGTCAAGAGGTCTTAAACTATGTATAGAACTGCAAAAAATAGAGAATTGTAAAAGCTGCATGGACATTAGGTATGTTATTAAAAAGACATAGGTAAAATGACACAAAACTCTTTTCCAAAAGAAAATCAATTTAGAGCAAATAATCCATTAGATGTAATTCATACTGACATCTGTGGTTCCATGAATACAGTGACACCAAGAGGGAAGAAATATTTTGTTACTTTTATCAATGTCCACCAAAATTTCACATACATATTTTTCAATAACCACAAAAGGATGATCAAATGATCATATGTAGAGGATATTAGGAAGCGAGTGTCTGACCCCAGGTCTTAAACAACCCTTAGAAATAGGAAGCTAGGAGATTTGGGCTAGGGTGCTTGATAGGAAAGTGACACGGAAGCGAAGTAGAAAGGGGGAGGAAGACGCCCTTATTTATTACCCGGGGGGGGGGCAGTACCCGGGGTCTCACGGCTTAACGTGCCCATCTGACGCACGGCTGATATTTAGTGGATCGAGCGTTCATACCTGCCTGGGATCGAACCTAAGGTCCTTTCCATGGCAGTCACGAACGTTGCCCACTAGGTAACCCTCGGCCCATAACCACAAAAGGTGAAGCTCTAAGGGAATTTAAAGAGTATCTGTCACAATGACAAGCAGCAAGCTTACATGTAAGCCAAGAATCCTGAGAAGTGATAATGGTGGATAATATGTAAAACACAGTTTGTGAAATATCTAAATGAAATGGTACAGAACAGACTGTTTACGCCCCACAACAAAGTAGAGGGACCAAAAGAATAGTTCACTAACAGAAAATACCACCACCATGTAACAAAATACAAATCTAAGCGACATATATTGGGGAGAAGCAGTGTTTGTAACTATTTACACTAACAAGGAACACCCCTGGGGTCGAACAAACAAAACTGCACCAAACTTACGTTATAAGTCATTTACGTACCTCTGAATTCAATGATGATATTCGTTTTCTGTAAAACTCCACAGTTGACCAGTAGAGGTCTCTGAAGACAGGTGCCACGTCGAAGCATAAAGAGCGGATCTGCACGAAAATAATTATCACGTACATAGGACTGTTGACTTCCGTAACTTCATATCAAAGGGTTTGGGTGTGCAAGTGTCAAAAGATTAATGCACGTGAGGGCTGTCTATAAAATGATCAAAGCAATAACCATTGCCACAAAATGCACAATTAATAAATGCGACATCAGTACACAAACAGAATGCACACACACGAAGAACGTTAGTGTTGAAAGCCACGCCGACGACACTTTTGAAATTCTGCACAGGTTCACCACGATGGTAGCTAGCGTTCTGCCATGCGTAACGAAGCATTGGTCTAGAGATATCTGCAGACAGTTGATTGTAGATCACAGAATGCATCTTCAGAAGGAATATTCTGTCATGTAATTTTGGCTGCGGCACGTTGGATCATAGTTTTATGTAGTCTGTAATCCTCTTTGTGTAAATTTTATATTGCCTGAAAAAATAAATATCGAGGGGTTGAACATATTTCATAGTTTTTGGTGGAATGATTTTTAAAAGAACTTGTTTTCCCCTGGAGGCCTTCTGAAGTATTCGTTCATCCTTGTGTCCAGACAAGGAATCAGAAAGTACAAGTGAGGCAGATGTATATTCAAAGCTGACGCAAAAAAGGTCTGCAGATGTCCTTTCATCATCTTTCCGTTCACACTGGCTTCCACGAAAACGTTTGATGGGCACTTTTGTTCGATTTCTCTTGCCACACGAGGTCCAAATGTTCCAGTTCGTTCTTGGACGCATATATAAAGTTTGTTAGCTAAACGACCATCCATGGATATTGCAATGTCTATCGTGTAGCTGTGTGTTGTGCTATGAAGTTATTGCATCGTAGCTTTGGTATCTTTATCTCTCTTTTTGGATAATGTTCTTTCGCATGAAATCTCGTAGTTAAACTGGCTCTGATCACAGTTCCAGATACAACCCATTTGAATATTTTCTGTTTCAATATGTTCATTAACTTCAGTAACGAATGCGTTTGCTCGTTTGATTACTTCTTTGTCGTTCTGGGTATCGTTCTTTGCTTGGAGCATAGTTATGTGGCGATACGTTGTTCCAAAGTCTCTTTTCAAATTATCAATGAAATGTACGGAAGCTTTGAAGTTCACAAGCCCGATATTTCTGGCTGCTTCAATTGCCCAATGTTGTAAATGTCAGTAATGAATGCTATATCCCAGTTCTCTTGCCTCGTCAAACTTGGCTATTGTATATTGTTTAACGGCATTTACTTGTATATGTGATTTCCTTTAAAAATGGTTACATCTTCTGTTTTCTTTGCTACATAGTCCAACAAGACTTTAATATTACTTTCCGTCTTTAGTTTGAGGTATCTCTTCATTAGCTTCTCATATCGGACATAATAATCGTCAAAAATATTGTCTAATGTTTTATCATCGAACATTGTGACTACACTCGACACTTTGACCTTTTTTTTACAGGTGAAAGTTTATATTCACTGTGGCTGCTTCCATCTTCTTTCATTGGATTTGAAGCGCAACCACTGCTTTCAATGCATAGCTCATGATTACCTTCATCACCATTAATGTAACTGCGATCTAACGTTATGACACTATCACTGTCTAACAGGTTTTCTTATTTGTTCATAATCACGGACGCAAGAAAACATGCGAACGACTCATCTTCCAGACCACTACCATCTTCATGGTGCCCCTTACGTCGTACTTTCAGCTCAACCAACCTCAATACATTAAGTGGATCGATTACTAATCGTCGAACCATTTTGTCATCTCACTACATACACAGACAAACAAGGTATGCGATACAAGCACCTGCACACTCTCAACTGGCGTAGCAGCCAGCGAGCGATGGGTGACTGAACAGAGCCCTCTAGTGAGCAACTGCGGAGTTTAAAAGAAAAATGAATATCATTGAATTCGGAGGTACGTAAATGACTTATAATGGAAGTTTGATGCGGTTTTGTTTGTTCGACCAAGGGGGTGTTTCTTGTAAGAATAGAACTCTGTCATCATCCATCAATGACATAACTTTTGAACTGGGGGATGGTTACACACCATATGTAGGTCACATGAAAGTATTTGGTTGCAAGTCATATGCCTACATACACAAACAGACCAGATAAAAGCTTGACAGTCATATACAAGACAGAACTTTCCTGGGGTAAAGCACAACACTTAAAAATTTTGTGGTAGGCTGCACCAAAAAGTGGTACTACACTAGTTGCACCACTTTCTTAGAAACGATACACCATTGGGTGGTACAAACAAAACCAACAACATGGTGGAACTTTACACCACATTATGGTGCAAGGTTGAATCTTGTTGGTTTTGTTTCTGCCACACAATGGTGTATCTCTTTTCAGAAAGTGGTGCAACTGGTGCAGTACCACTTTTTGGTACAACCCACCACAAAATTTTTAACAATGTAGAAGCAAAGGATACAAAATACTACTACTGCTTTCAAATTATAAAATCCCATGAGATTAAAACAACACTGATAGTGGGTGTCAACCTAAGAGAGAGATTAACCCTTAAGGACCACGTATTTTTGGTAAAAATAATGCAATATGCCCAGGACATGCTCAAAAGTTCTGATCGGAGGCTTTGTGCCTTTTGCAAGCGATGATAGATGACGACATATTCAAAATATAGACATTATTATTTAAAATGAACAAAGATTACACCTTAAGCATTTCTCACTTTTAATAACACGAATAAAAACATGATTAGGTAATCACTGCCTTTAATGTATACAGGAATTAGTGTAAAAGAACAAAGAATCAAATATCTCCGAACCTGGCGATGTAAAGTACTCGTAGGCACTGTCGTTGCTTTCTGAATCACTATCAGACATATTTCCAAGCAAAAATAGTAAACTGATATAACGTAAAAAGAATCTCAACCTCAGCAAAAAGAAAACAAAACACACACTTCCTCCTAAAAAGAAAACAGTATCCTACTATGATACCGAACCCACCCTCGTAACTCTTTGAACAGTCCTACATTCGCTTCACTTGCAGCTCCAACCTTGAACAAAAAGAGCCATCTAGTTTATTAATATTAAATATATGGATCCAGACATTAGGAAATGGGTGGAAAGAATGCAAACATATATTTACGGATCTGGTGCTTAAAGGGTTAAAGAATCTGTACAATTAGAAACTCCTCCAAAAATTCAATTGAAAACAGAAGAAACTGGAAATCTACAAGATCCACAAGATCAACTAAAGGTGTAATGCCCAAAAGGCTGTGAAAATGGAGAATAAAATAACTCCCAAAAGGTGGGAAGAGGTACAAGAGATGGAACAATATAAAAAGAAGAAATAGGTAGAAGACATGCCAGAAGGAATCAAATTGCTGAAAAACAGCAATATTTGACAGCTAGTTGATCTTCCAGAAGGAAAGAAATGTATTGGTTCCAAATGGGCTTTCAAGATGAAATCTTATACAGGTGAAGAGTTCACTACTAGATATAAAGCCAGACTGGTTGCTAGTAGTTTTTCCTAGAAATATTGCCCTGATAGTCAAACATTCAACAATTATGAAATACCAAGTGAAGATTTAGAAGTATGAAACTTAAAAATCTATTTGAGATCTTAAAGGGGTGGCAAGAATCTGGGAATAAAAAATTTAGTAAAAGTATTATGTAAGAACAACCTAATGGCAAAGCATTTTGTCACAAAATATTATGAAATCCGTGCAAAACATTCATTGCTGTGATGTCTATAAAATGCAAACAGAATTTTTTAAATCTAACTTTTAGAAGTGGAGATTTTGGGAAAATACAATATACGTTTCTGCCCCCTAGTAGTGATACCATGCATTATTTCAAATAGAACTGTATGTAAAATGGCCGTGGCAAAAGGTATTGAAAGGTAAAAAGAATTTTTTTGGATCATTTTTTTTTTTTATTGAAGTAATTGTATAGAGTAAAATCTATTTTGAAATCAATAGCATGTACATTTACACCCTCTAGTGGCAAGGCTATGCATTGGGAAAAGACCAAAATTCATGGATTGTTGCTCTAACAGTTCAGGCTATCAACTGCAAAAAGGATTTTTGAAATCAGACTAATGTTTGCAGTGATACTATAAGCATGTACTTTTTTCCCCACCCCCAAAAAAAGATGTGACAAAAAGAACAGTGTTGTAGAAGCAAAAAATCTTGCAACGAAAAGAAAAAATGGAGAAAGTTTACTGAAAACACGAAGTATTTTTTTCTTTCTTTAATGTAATCTTCACCAAAAATGTGCACTACAGACCATACTGGTACACAGGTATATGATAACAATGAAGAACTATTTTTCTTAATGCACCACTTCTCAAAGCAGATCCACCAGCCATAATATTCCCAAGATGCAAAAACAAAGAAAAAAATTGTATTTGTATACAGAAGGGAAGATCTTATATGACTATCAATTAGTAAGGTAAGAGGAGACATAAGAATTTTATCCGGAACCTGAGTTAATGCATAATTGACACCTTCAGGGATACGAAAAAGGGCTCCTCCACACTGAATAAAAAATATAGTTCAGATATGAGCTCCCAAAACTCAAGAACTCAAATCACATACAAATGAGTGCAAGCATTGTTCTTTTAGTACACTGGTGTGCAAAAATTAAGGACGAAGAGGAGAAATTAGCATAACAGCAAAACGAGCTGGCAGAACGGACCGAAAGACCACTCAGGAGATAGACTAGGGTCCGGTACGGTAGGGCATGCGCATATATGCAGTATGACGGGGGGGGGGGGTCGGAAGGGTATAAAGCACACGGGCGGTGTACGCTCAGCAATTCGGTGAAAGCTATTGCACAATGTACATCGGTTTGAACGACGTCGAGTTGCTGCCACCGTGTGATATGGCCAACAGGCAATCCAGTAGACGACATCTGGATGACTTTATCCGAGGTCGCGTCATTGGGAAGTTGGAAGAAGGTCGAAGTGTGACTAGTGTGGCCGAGGAGTTCGGGATTGCTCACAGCATCGTTTCACGAGCTTGGAGAGCATTTCAAGCGACAGGAACAGCTGTCGGAGAGTTTAGCAGTTGGTCGTCCACGAGCAACCACGGCGGCGGACGACCAGTATATTGTCCTACAGGCGAGAAGAGACAGACGGCAGACAGCGGGAGAAATCGCAAGTCACATGAAACAGACCACTGGACGTCCGTTATCGTGTTTTACCTTGGCCAGGAGGCTGCACAAAGGTGGTATTTTGCACAACAACCAGTACGGTGTGTGCCATTAACACCTGCTCATCGGAGACGGCGGTTTCTGTGGTGCCAGGAACACAAGAACTGGACACATCAGCAATGGGGTCAAGTTCTCTTTACGGATGAAAGCCGCTTTAGTCTGACGAGCGATTCTGGACGTATGCACATCTGGAGAGAGCAGGGAACACGTAATCACACCTCCAACATCATCGAAAGGGACCGGTTTGGAGGTGGCGGAGTTCTCGTTTGGGGTGGTATCATGCTTGGTAGCCGTACTGACCTCCACATCTTCCAAGGAGGTTCAGTCACTGGTGTCCGCTATTGTACCAAGGTTCTCTTGCCTCACGTGCGTCTGTTTAGAGGTGCTGTGGGTACTGAGTTCCTCTTCATGGACGACAACGCTACACCTCATCGTACAGTGGCTGTCGCAGAGCTGTTGGAGAGTGAAGATATTCAATGCATGGGATTGGCTCGCAAGGTCCCCGGACCTAAATCCAATCGAACGCGTGTGGGACCTTCTCGGGAGACGCTTGGCAGCACGTCACCAGCCGCCAGCAACGATTCCGCAGCTGCAATTGGCGCTACAAAAGGAATGGGCCGCAATGCCTCAATAAGCTCCTTGACAACCTCGTCCTCAGCATGGACAGACGTAAATCCTGCAACGCAGTCAGGGATGATCATATCCCCTACTAAAGACTGGATTTTTCTTGGCAGCAGCCTGTCACATGGACGTTTCTGTCTCCTGTCCAGTTGTGCTCGAAGCTACCTTTTCAATAAAGCGCCTTTGTATCCTTTGGATTCCTTGTTTGGACGATTTTGCTCACTTGTCCCATATTCTTACATCTTGGGGATCTTATAGTATGATTTGAGTCGATGTGGAGCACTTCTACACGACGTTACATTCGAAAAACCGTCTCGTCCTTAATTTTTGCACGCCAGTGTACAAGTTATCAAAAAAGGCTTTTCAATCTGCCTCCGGTACTTCTGATTATCTATGAATTCTGTTCACAATGTTAGTGGATGGTGTTGCATCATCAATTTGATCTCAAAAACACCTAAAATTACACCTTGAACATGCAAAAACTATAAACTACAAATTTCTTTTAATGGCGTAAAACTAACACACAGGTTAAGCCGAGCTTTCACGCTCCATCGGGAAGCATTGTCTGGGCTAGGTTATCAAAGCCTTCTTAGAAATAGTAGCATACAATGCTGTTGTAATTCAAAAAATGTTTGATATTATGAAACAAACAATTGTTCCATTCACATGGAAGTCCACGTTTTAGATATGCTCATGTAGTATGGAGTCAGTGTATTAGACATGCTCCCTTAGTATGGAGACACATTATTTGTTGTTTCAGCAGGTCTAAAGCACAGAAATTTTATTTGAGGACAATTCCACCCCACCCCACAATATTTAGATATGGTCAGCTATTATTATCAAAAACTTCAAAAGACCATGATATCCTGTTTGCTGATATGAAATTGCAATTCCTACAATGGTAGCAGTGTAACTTATATGTCTTTCATTGGAAATAAGAGGGCAATGGTACAATGGGGAGGGGGTTGTTAAAAACTTATTTTTAATACACTTCAACTCACCTGCATGACTCACATTTAATAACTCAGAGATTATAGCACCTTATATGTACAGAAAGTGATGCACTAAAATATGAGTCATCACTGCTGTTTCCTTGCTGCAATTGCATAACTCTTCCTCCTAAGGAATAAGAGACCTTTACACTTCATTCACAGGAGAGAGGGTGTGTGTATTTCACAACAGGGTATTTTTCAGTTGCACCACACTGGTGTAGCTAATCGGGATGCAGGAGGTGAATGTTATTTGGCCTGCGGTTCAAACCTACAGCATGGTTTATGTGTTTGGAAAGATTTAGTTTCTGCATATAGCAGACTGTGTCTGGATTCAGAGATCTCTCTAATATCACATATGAGAAAGTGTATGATAATGGAAGTGAGTACTACTTTGTGGGTTTTCCTGTTGCAGGCTCAGTGACTGCACCTTAGAGCAAGGCCAAAAATAAATCTATGTTTTACCCTCCCTAGAGCAAAACAGAAATTGGCTGTTGGCAGATACCATAATGTTCCAACCCATTGCTGCTCATGTGTAGCAAACTTTCAAAATACTGTGAGTTTTTTTTGTGTGTTGTTGTTGTTGTTGTTGTTAGAAGGTCGGGGGGATGGGGGTCACCTTCGAGAAAGAAGTTAGCACTTTTTCTCATGCTGCTTGATTTTGAAACTTCATTATTACAAAGTTATTTGAAAATTTAATTCTAGTTCAAGTTGAAGAATTTTTATTTAATCTTCCTTTCCTCTGAGTTACTTTGGTTTCTTACAGACATTTCTGGTCTCTAGATTTTAGTCAAGGCCTGTTCTCAATGTATAGAAGGATAATCAAAAGTTTTGGTTATTCTTGAAGAATTTAAAATTTATTGCCAGGTTCCTCATACTGTTGCCAGTTACTAAACTGAAATGTTTTCATTCAGTATTTTGTAATTCTGTTGTTTAAAACACCACCTATTAGTTTTGAAGGCCCATTTGATGGCACTTTTTTTTTTTTTTTTTTTTGGATGTAATAACTTTCTTTAATTATTCTCTTATTTTTATGAAATTCATAGTCCAAAATTTTATTTTCCCCCCATAAAAGTTCATATCTGCATAACTGCATATGAGGAAAGAAAGATTAAATAAAAATTCTTCAACTGGAACTAGAATTAAATAAATATATCTGGGTAAAGCCTTAAGTAACTGATTTAATATTTGAAAATTATTTATAATTATGCTCTAACTGTAAATCTCTGAAGTTTACAGATGTGGCACTCCCTCCCGTCCTGCCACAAATGATAAACAGTTGTGGCATAGAGTTAGTTTAAGCACAATTTTTGCACAAAATTTGCTTATGGCAAAATTAGATTGAGTTTTTATCGATTGAGCATCTATTGAAATATTTGAACTGCTGACGTCAACATAGCCACAAGAACATTCTTGCATTGCTGCTTTTGTATTTCATGACATATCACACTAAGGTGAGAATACCTTCTGAACTTCGAATACAGTGTGTATGAGGGATGGCAGAGAGAGGACTGGTTTTCTGTTCATCACTATTGTATTCACCTTAAAATGTAATAATTCCCTCAGGATGCCTGCTGTTCTTCACCTTAGACTGTCACTGCTTTTTTGTCAACTATTCTTGTCTTAAGCTTTCTGAACTTTTTACTTTTGAACAATACATCATCTGCATTGCGTTATTTTTCTCCAGGTCAGCATGTTTTAGCACCAGGATGTAATTCACACCTTTTATTTACATATTTATTTATGTTGTTTCTCTGGTGTATATTTTTTTGTTCTCATAATGAAGTGTCATGAATGTCTCTGAATTTGGAGGACTGCGAATAAAAATAAAATGCATTCTATACATAAGAAACATACTGTATCTCCCTGAATATTTGAGTAAGTGATTTTACATTTTACCAGTACTCTGAATTCAGACACAACCTGCTGTATGCAGGGACAAAATCTTTTTAGGGTTCCCCAGATCGTTTCAGGTTTTGAGATTTCATTCTGAGCAACTGCAAGGCACATATATGCTAATAATCAAGGGAGTTGACACTTCAAATTCTTCAATGTTCAGTGTCTGCCATAAGCAATTCACAAAGTGATTTTTTTTATATACATCACAAAATGACGGATGGAAGTTGTAATGCTACTGAAAATTGTTATATAGCAGCACCTAGTTGAATGCCACATTTCAGAGCTGTATGTTTGTAAAATCGAATTTAGGGATGCAGCGTTATAATCGGAAAAAGAGCACTGCATCATCAACCTTACCTCAAATTTACAGATCACACCATCAAACACCAATCTGCAGTGCCAAAGAATAAATAAAAAAAAAATCCACATCTGATGTTGGTGAGAGGTCTTTTCCAATTCTTACAGTAGGAAAAACCAAGAACTTTTCCATGTTGCTACAATAAAGTAACAATAAAAATTCAATGACTCTCCAGGAGTCAAGAGAAACTTCAAAGATCATTGTGGATCACATAAAGTCATCACTAAGACTGAGCAAAACTGCAAAAAATGCCACTTACTGATCCTAGTGGAAACAAAAGAAATGACTAATTTGTTACAGCCATCCGAGGAAAATTATACTGAACAATTCCTCAAACCCATTATGTGGTAATCATATGCAATCATTACCACTGAAAGACATCAGAGGAATATAGACTGGCAAACGTAATGCTAGTGGGTACTGAAATGATGAATGATGGGAATGAAATGAACATGCAGGGCCACCTATGAATCGGGGGGGGGCAGTGAACAGTTGCCTTTTTGGAAAGCAAGAGTATTTAATTCAGTTCATAATGTACTGCATAAATTGTGTAGAAAGAATGTTGACATACGACCCGAGAAATTTCTAACTCAAACTGAAATTAGCAAGTGCTCATATCTGGGAAAAAACAAAGCAGAACTTGTAAGCAGAGAAATGCCAGGACATATTGGGACTGGCCATATACACAGAGCAGAAAATAAAAAAAACAGAAAGAAAACTACTAAATAGGAAACTTTCATGTCACATGCACTAAAATCTTAAAAGATTTAGAACTCAAATACCTGCATGCAAACATGTCAACACACTAGTCAATCTTTACTATGGTGAATTTCAATGTATGGGAGTCCTAACAAAAGTTCTGCACACTGTCCATTTTTGAGAAAAGTGTGAAGTGACGGAGAAAACTTATTTTTTTGCCATTCAATATACTTCCCTCCGCTGCTAATGACAGCTTGCCAGTGGTGAGGTAGGTCCTGGATGCCCCATAGTATGCCATCTTTGTCAGCTGTCATATTACATAGGTTATGTCCAATGACAATTCGTCCAGCGATTCGTAGCAAATGCCACGGAGCCGATTTTTTAACTTTGGGAAAAGATCAAAGTCGAGTGGACTGAGATCAGGGCTGTATGGTGGGTGTGATAAAAGTTTCCCAGCCATATTTCGACAAAAGTCCCAGTACTGACGTTGCACCATGACACGATGCGTTGTCGTGCAGCAAGATCGCACCCGCTTCCAACAAGTTAGGGCAATTTTGACAAATTTTCGGTCTCAACTTTGTCCTCAGAAAGTCACAATAATATTGTGCTTTAACATTTTGCCCTACCAGCACTCGATCAGAGACCACAACACCCTGGGCATCATACACAAAAATCATCATTTGCTTCACTTTGGATTGTTCCACTCACATTTTGAGGGGCGTGGGGAACTTGGATGCTTCCATTCCACTGATTGTGACTTCAGTTCCAGCTCAAAATCACGGGTTCAGATCTCATCAATTGTGACAATTCTGTTTAGGAATGCGTCGCCCTCCCTTTCAAACCTGTGGAGGTGATCCTGCACGATGCTCACTCTGCCTGTCTTCTGCTCGGCACCCAGAGCACAGCGATTTTTTTTTTTTTTCCCAGTGAGTTGGTCAAAATCTGGTGGTCAAATTTGCCTGATGAGCACTCTCCTCGACTGTCAAACGGCGATTCTCTTCGAGAAGTGTTGCACCAATGGTGACAGATGTTTTGTCTGTCGCCATTTGAGGTCGCCCTGAGCAGTGATCACCTTTGATGCTGCTTCGGCCCTCCCAAAAGTGCAATGCCCAGCAAGAAATTGTACTTCGATCAAGAGTTCCTTCCCCACAAACTTCTTGCAAGGCAGTGTGGATCTGTGTTAGAGTTTTTTCCCCGCAGAGTTTCTATTTTCACATATGAGCACTGGTCTAATGCCGTAATTCGACATGAAGAGCTGCACGCTTCCATTTCCAAACCCTCCCACGTCCACACAGCAAACGATAGAGCGTCTTTCTAACACCACTGCGTTGCTGAGAGCCTGACCTTGACATGATCCAATCATTTTCCTCGATTGCATCATCCGCTTTAGATTAATGTGTGCAGAATTTTTGTTCTGACTCTCGTATGCCAGAAGTAGCATACTCTTTGTCAGTCTATTCTGCTCTAATGTTTTCGTTACCACTACTACAAAGCATTCAAGAAGCTACAGGAAGGATAATGCATCATGCTAATATATCATTTCTTTAAGGTGACTTGTAGGAAATAATTAAAACTGTGCAACTTTTGAATGTACAGAACAATGTACATTCAAAACATCATGAGGTGCCCCGAAGAGAAATTTTTGAGAGCAACATTAGAATACTTTTCATGAAAATTAAATTACATCATGTATATGGCTTTTGGGAAAGCAATACACGAACAATGCAAAGTATTATTAAAATACTTATTGACCAAACAGTATTACAAAATCATTACCAACTATTACACTTTGCTTTAGTGTCAGATTTTTCTTTGCATGTTTATCAAGTCTGCAGCACAGTCACTAAGTTTTAACAAAAATAATCACTAAATACTTAAAAACAAAAAACAATTTGACAACATAATTTCAATGAATAAAAGCAATTGCAAGAAACTAGCTTATGATTGAAAATCAGAAGATAACTATATAGAAGAACAAACCTGCAACTGGAGGCATTTTTTTCCCACTAGGTAAGCTGAGGTCCTTGGACTCAAATGAACTGGGACTAAGATTCGGGAAAAGTACTAGTGCAAATGACAGGAAAATGATCTGCAAAGAAAAATTAAATGGTATTTCAAACCAAAAAATATGTATCATTTCATAAATGGTGGAAAAAATAACTGCATATTTTTTTAATGGCCAATGTTCTTTAAATTCATGTGAAAAAATTATGATGCATTTCTCTGCCTAAATGCTCTAAAATACAAATAATTAAGTGCTATAGATGCAGCATGAAATTTAGAGGCATTAGTTAAGAGTTGAAAAGAAAAACATGCATCTAAAATACCAGTATTTTATAAAGGCTATTCATTATTTCTCAGTGTTTTGATATTATGTTTCCATCTTTAATCTGCTTGTTTTTAGTACATTATGCTAAAAAAATCAGGTAACACACTTCAGTGATGACAAAAATAGACAGGTGAACTGACTGTCATTTCCCAGAACAGAATCTAAACCACTTTAATAAAAATTCATAAAATTGTGTTTCTTATATACAGTAGAACCAGCTTATAATGAGCCCATATTTAGTGAAATCCTGGATTTAATGATCAGAACAGTAACTTTTGTTTGATATAACATTAATTCAGAGCTAATTTGATCGTTTTCAAAGAACAAAATTAAATGAAAGTCTCCGGATTTAACGAGAGAGAAAAAAAGCTGAGATAATTAATTTTAACAATAGTAACAAAATTTAATGAAATTCCATATTTAACGAGGCAGAGAAAATCTGTTGTGCACTGTCCTGGAATGGAGGAACAGAAATGGTTGCATACAGGACAAAATTGCAGCAGCACAGTGAAATCTTGGTGAGCTAGTGGAAGAATGTTGATAGAGAAGCAATGGGAAGTATAACAAATGTTCAACAGGCTAGTTGTTCAGAAAAATCTTTGCCACCCATTCCAAGGTGATGTGCCTTGGGAGTACTTTACTGCATCAGCAAAGTTGAAAATGGGCAACCTATTCCTAGGCAAAAATAAGATGGGTGGTGGGTCATGCACATCTATTAAATTAATTTCTGGGAGACAATTGCAAAGAGGGATATAGGGGAGTAACGGAATGGAGATTTGTGGCCCAAGGGGAAACAGCAGATAGCAATTCCTGGAATTATGTCCATTGCCCTTTTCACCTTCCAAGTAAACATTACACTGGAAAATCAGCGCTGCTTTTCCTTCACGCATGTCGTCAAACAGTGGTCAATCTATACTCGGGGCAAAGCTAACATGACTACGCAGTTAAACCTATGGAGAGTGTACTTCCACTGCATAATATAGTTCCACTTTAAAAACTCTTGCTCAAGCTTGAACTGAGACCTAAAAAAGCCCATGTATAGATGGTCTAAATGTCATACGTATGTACATAAAAAAGACAAAAAAAACATATGAAGATCCCAGTTTTGGTCGTGTTTCTAAAAAATACAAATGTTCAAATTTTGGCGACGTCATTGTCACTTGTGTTTTGCTTCAGAGAGGCTATATAGTATACACGGGGATACCTACTTACTGCGAGCAGGAGAGGAGAATTGTATTATCCTAAGGGTAAAGGGGAGATAATTGCTTGGTCTTTTCCTTGTTGTTACTTTTTTTTTTTTTTTTTTTTTATTGAAGGTTTAACGACCACCGTGAGCAACTCTATGGGCTATAAGCAGTTGCCCATCCATAATTTAGGGCCACTGGTCCCAGGGAAGGGAGAGAGCCAGTGCCATAAAACAAACATAGCATCCATGCCTCACCGGGATTTGAACCCGGACCGTTCACAGACGAATGGTCATAAGCCAGCACTTAGACCACTGCGCCACCAGGGCGGCAAGGTTACTGTTTTAAAATACTCGTTCAGAAATAGTTTGTCTAGTGGTGGGCAAGGTTGAGAAGTTGTGGGGTTTGAAGGGGGACATTGTGATGAAATGCAGAAAGTTTCCTTTTGTCTTGCTTTAAGTTACCCTTAGGGAGAAGGGTCCACAACACATGGCACCCCATTAGTGCGTGGAGAAATACTGAAACACAAGAGATGTCTTGTCGGTAAATCGATTTCACAGCATTAGCAGTGTAGTCAGGTTAGCTTTGCCCCGAGCATAGTTACCAAGTAGAAAATCCTAAACTCTTATAAGTGACAAAACGTCTACTAGAAAAGTCTTTTATGTAAATGACAAACTATCATTAGAGAGCTAGAAAATTGTGAAAAAATGTTGCCATATGTTATATGACAGATATGGATATACAGGGTGGAAAGAAACAACCGCATAAACACCCCAGGGGTGATTCCTTGGGCCAATTCAAGCATAAAATGTGCTATGATATTTTTTGATTTAGGACTTAGTTTTCCAGATATAAGCCCCCAAAGGTGCGTGAAGTCACGTCCGGAATCGCCTGTTTTTGAGGCTTCAACAAGCACAACCCGAGTGTCATGCAGGTAAGCATGTGGCGGATGCCCGATGCTGCAATCGCAGTACAACAACAGTCATCCAGCCTGTTTTCGGAGCCATGTTACATCTGCAATTGTCGAGACGAACGGAATTGGCCACTCTGTTGCATGACATAAAACGGATTTCGCAAGCGCCCGGATTTAATGAGGATTTCTGTTGGTCCCGAGCTCCTCATTATAAGTGGCTTCTACTGTACATTGTTTTTGATGGTGAATTTTTGAGATTATTTTTTCCTCTTCATCCAGTCTTTACCATAACAATTCACTGTCAATGAGGAGGTTATTGGTTAACTAGCTTGGACCATTCTTCCAGTAGCAAATCAGCCCTTGTTATTGCTGACCATTGAGTAATTTTCCTCAATTTGAAGTCCTCCTATTAAATTTCCTTTTACAAGGTGCTGTTGAAAAATTACTAGCACAAAATAAGACATGTCACATGCATGGTCTGCTCATCTTACCAGATATATATAAGAGAAACTGGTCACAAGATGAACTGGGATTCAATTAAAATGTTTGCCATCTTACATTATAAAAAGAAAATTAGATGGACCTGAAACTCAAAGAAAGGGATTCCATCAACAACCGCATGGAGTGTTCACTACAAGAACATGGTCCACATGGTTAAGTGCACCCTCTGCAGCGACAGTGAAGCATAATGATAAAGGCACAATGAGTGAGGAAGAGTTTACCTTAAAATTTATCAATAAAAAATGATACTCCAATACAAAAAGACCATTTTTTTTTTAGTTTCATGCCTTTCCACAAAGAAATTCCCTTTCCCTAATTTATGGCCATTGGTTTTAAGGAATTGTGAGACCCAATGCTGAAAAAACTCTCAGTGTAGCTCATGGAATAATTTTTTTTTTCTTTTTTTATCAATGGATAAATTCATTGATAATTCTTGTATAACTTAATTTCTTATACATAATTCTTAAGAGCCTAATAATGGAAACCAAGTATTGAAACAATTTACAATTAAAGCTCCATTTGGGGGGCTTAATTAATTTTAATCCCCATGGGGAATTTCAAGTTAGGAGAAGTCACCCATTTCTAATTTTTTCACCATGGGGAAAAACACAAATCCAGTATCTTCCCCTGGACCACTCAACCATCAGGCAATACATACAATTATATATAACTCTGAATAAAATTTTAGCCTTGACTCACCATAAGACAAGTGCTGGTTTGAACTGTTGTTGTAGAAGAATTAGAGATCACTGCCTGCAAACGTTTCAGTTGTTCAAGTAATGACCTGAAGCAGACATCATAACAAAACATTAAAATAATAATTCATAGACAAATACCAAGCATGATGCATCACAAATCACATATCATACAAACCGTGTAACTGCAGTGAACATACTAAACATGTAATCACATAATAGAAGGCAGTAATGGTTTAAAATTTTCAAGTTAGTTGGCTGTTAACCACCATCCAGATGTCACTTGGGCTACATAATGGGCTAAATTAAAATAGCTGAGGCTAACCCCAAGGGAAGAAGGTAGACTTGTTTATAATGAGCAGTCTCTACCCCAGGTCCAACAGCGTTACATGACTTCTGAATTGCAATAGTGTTTTGGAAGCAAAAGGGCATGCAGGAAACCTCTGGCCTGAAGTTGGATGCACTAAGTACTAGGAAATGTCTGGCTATTTAAATTTTGTTAAACATAAAAGAGAGAAAATAGCTGGGCACAAAAATGGTGACAGCCTAGTGGACTGCAACAAGAAACCAAAAAGGGGAAACCAGTTTTCCCATATCAGTTACCTAAAAAGAAGTACAGTACTTGCACAGAATGAGGATGTCTTTGACTAACTCAAGTTTAATGCTTCCACCAACATGCCATAAGGTCAAAGCAAGCACTCCATAAACACATATAAATTTAATGTTAATAAATTAAATACAGTACAAACAGTGAACAAGGATACCATCAGAAGCTTTAAACACTGAATAAGATCCCTAAGTGTACAACATGAAAAAGCCTGGAAGGCAAGATCCAGCCTACATGCTGTATTTTTGACATCCTTATTCTAACACCTTGAACTAAAAGACTGTCTTAGAGATGTATTCATCCAATATGCAGTTGGCTTCATCATCCATGAACAGTTAGCAGCTTTTCCATGGAAGTTTTTCAGATATTTATGAAATCACTTTCATGTCAGCAAATGAACATACTTTAAAAATCAAATATAATGAATTTATACATATCGTCACACATTATCCATTCCTAGGGTGAGGATAACCTTATAGAGTTTAATTCTTGCCAAAACAAGGCCATCTAGAAAAGGACATGACATTAGAGAGACAAATCCCTTCCATTTATGATGTCACTTTCATGTTACACAGCCTGATGTGCCAGTGTCATGTTTGAAGTCATACAAAACAGTGTTGGAAACCAATCATAAGCCTTGATTTTTGCACGATGTCACTAAAAGAAGGAACTCATTTCTTTAATGTCATGGCCTGGGCCAAATCCAGTCTGGGGTTGCATATAACAAGAGGTCAAAAATTCCCTGGTGTTATGCCAATCATTTAACAAGAAATTATTATCTGTCTCTTCTAGGTTTGAATATTTCATCCAATGTAAATTGGCTTGAATATTTAATCCTTCTTTAAATAAAAATAAATAAATAAATGAAAATAAAATAAAATAAATACATTTCTCTTAATCACTGAATTCTGGTATTAATAAGGTTCAAACATACCACCCACAAAAAGTTCAAGGAGTTCTCTAGCCTATTTTTCCTCCCCCCTCAGCTCACTGTCAAATTACCATTTTTAGTTTCAATTGGTAGTGTAACTAATCACATACAAGAAATAAACATCTCATTATGATTATACACCTGATATACTCACAATTTCACAGCTGATTATGACTAACATTTTTTATAACAGCAGTTATGAAAAAAATTAATGAAATGATGTACTCTCTCCTAACATTTTGAAATAATCATATTATTTGCATCTTCATAGGCAATAAGCACCAAAAAATGCACTATTTACATGCAAGTCATTAATGACTTAACAATCAGAAAGGCCAAATACTTACCTAAAAGTTCTTGGCCTCATTCCAGTTATACACTTTGTGCACGTCAACGAGAACATTTTGTTATGCAGCTGGCCTTTTAAAGGTTGAAACTTTCATCATATCTGCTCACAGGTTGTTGTTGTTACTATAATTCCTCAGGTCATGAAACATTCATATTTTCATTCACAGGACAGTAAAAAACACTGAATTCTGACTGCTGTTTGACATGTGTGATATCTCGTCAACACTAGACGCATACTCACTATTACGCGAGTGTTGTTGACTTTTATTACACCTTTTTTTTCTTTTGTATTTTACTCCTTCCTTCACTCCTCCCTCAGCAACTTGCCCTTAAAATTCACAATTCCAAAAAAACGGTACTCAATTCTAAAACACATACCCATACACCTAATAAATACTCACATACATCACACACATATTCAATTCAATACCTATTTCCCCTCATACAATTTACATACCTCGTACTAACATATTTACATACAATATATACAATACATTCATACACTCATTAAAAACCACTATCTACATAATTACACTATTTACATTTTACGGCAGTCAGACTACTGTCAACTGTGATTTACGTAGTGTTCCATTTGCCTCGTACATTGTAAATACCCTGCAGCAAACCCTAACCTCATTCGGCCAGCCATAAACAATCCCCAAGCGCTTTCAGGAGGTCAATGTATTCTTCTTCTCTGCTAACCACAGATCAAGTGAGCAAACTCGTCAATGTTCCGGTTTCAGTCGCGAACTCTGCATCGTCGTATCTCTGGCGCTATCTATTGTCAGTGACTATTCTCTGCCAGTCACAAACTCTGCATTGTCGTATCTCTGGCGCCATCTATTGTCAAATGACCATTGGAAAGCCTTAATTAAAGTAGAACAACAATTAAGGGAGAAAAAAAAACACTGACAATAGATGGCGCTAGAGATACGACGAAGCAGAGTTCGCGAATGAAGCCGGAAACTTGACGAATTTGCTCATTTAATCTGTGGTTAGCAGCGCAGAAGGATACATCGACCTCCTAAGGACGACAGCGTAGCTGTTGAAAGCGCTTGGGGATTGTGACTGGCCGAATGAGGTTACGTTTTGCTGCAGGGTATTTACGATGTACGAGGCAGTAGCGCAGCCAGGATTTAGCTTTGGCGGGGGACCACCAACTGGCCATATTGAATTCAATATTTATATATATGAATAAATTGAATAGAATATATATATATTTAACACAAACAACTATATGTCCCCACATACATACATATGGAATCATAGAGTTGAAAAATTATAACAAATAATAAATTTATTTATAAATATTTCTTTGACTACCTAGAAAGAGATGAGCAGACAGTATGAATGCAATGTATAAATCTCATTACGAGTTTTGGATTAATTTCTAATAATTTTCATATTTCCATATATAAAGAAATTTAAGTTAACTTTCATGCGAAATTCAACTTTGTCAAATCCATGTTATTGCCTTCCTAGTAGTAGCGAGTTTTGTGACTTCAAATAGAATGCTTCACCTATGCACAATTTAAATTTAATTCAGCTTTCTTTTTCCAGCAAGAAAGAATGTGTTGCCTCTTATTCACAAAAATAAAACCTTTATTCTTACCATTTTCAGAAAATAGTCCCCTTGAATAAAAAAGTGACTTTAATGACTTCGATCAATATTTTATCATTAGTTCTGTACAGTAATTATTCCGAAATATAATCAACTTATCATTAGAAACCTTAAAATCATGTACTAAAGTAAAATCGTCTACAAAAGTGGAAGAGACATTTGCATTGACAATACAAAAAATTAAAATATTTATATACACACTATCTAACAACAAGTAATTGGACACCTGTGATAGCAAAGGAAAACGAAGTTTATTCACCTTCGATAGTTGGTGGAGCCTCCACGAGCGGCGATTAGAGCTGCGACCCACCGGGGCATACTCTCAACCAGGCGTTGTACGACGGCTAGCGGTATTTTCTTCCACTCGGCTTGGAGAAGACAGGTCAGTTCCTTCACCGATTTCGGACGATGGGGGCACCCCTTAAGTCGACGCTCCAACTCGTCCCAGAGGTGCTCGATAGGGTTATGGTCCGGGCTCTGCGCAGGCCAGTCCATTCGATTAACCCCATTGTCACCATACCAAGCTGTGTTGGACCTCGCAACATGACAGGTGGCATTGTCATCCTGAAAGTAACATGAGTCCACCCCGTAAAACTGCCACAACGTAGGAAGCGCATGGTCATCCAAAATGGTGCAGTAGGTCTCGGCGTTGAGTCTACCAGGAACTGCGACCAAGGGTCCCGTGCCATACCAGGAGAAACACTCCCATAGCATAATTCCACCGCCGCCGAACTTCACAGTTGGCACATTACATTCCGGCAGGAGGCGTTCTTCAAGCAGACGCCAAACCCAAACCCCGCCATCTGAACGGTAGAGGATGAAACATGATTCGTTGCTCCAGAGAACCTGTTTCCACTGTTCAACGGTCCGCTGTCGACGTTCTTTGCACCACGTTAGCCGAGCAGCGCTATTGGACTTGGTCATCAAAGGCTTGTGGGCGGCAGCACGTCTATGATAACCGAGCAGATGGGCTTCCTTACGGATGGTATTCATTGAAAGAACACTCCCGGATGCCTGTTGAAACTCCTCGCGGATGTGGCCGATCGATTTGGTGCGGTGCTTCCGAATTTCTCTGGCCAGCACCCTGCGGTCTCTAACTCCCAGTTTTGTGGGTCTGCCGGCCTCTCATCTTCCACTTGCCAATCACGTAGGTCACTGTCGATTTTGAGTACTTCAACTCACTGCATATGTCACGTATGGATCAGCCATTTCTGTGATACCCGACGATTACACCTTTCTCGAAATCAGAGAGCTCCGAACTGCGTGGCATCTTGCATGCGACTGGTTGCGTTGTTGCTTCCCACACGATATTTAACGGCGGCGGCCGTGACGTGTATCAGGACCGCAGATATCGTCGATTGAAGGGGTGTCCAATTACTTGTTGGTAGATAGTGTATATATCTATTACTAATTTAAATTATTTACAGTTTGAAATTTAGGCGCCTAGGTTTCTTAGCCAAGTCATCTAGTACGTCCTCAGGAGAGACAGAAATATCCTTATGAATATACAATAAAGCTAAACCATTCAGTCTGGTTTCTCCTGTTGTACTGCGCAAATAATTTTTAAGTACCTCAGGGTGTAGAAGGAACGTTCTGCAGAACATGTTGTTACTGGCAATGTCGCCATTATTTGCAAAAGTTTTCGAATGGATGGATACATAAGTTAATCACATTCGGCTAATCCATCAAGGGCGTTTTTTGGCTTTTTTTCCATCCTGGCTATTTTTCTGTACCAGACTCTAAGTTCCCCGCATACTGCAGAAGGTGAAGCGTATGCAGTGTCAGATGCGTACTGTTCGCATAGTGACTTTACAAATTCTTCATCTTTTGGAGAAGTAGTTTCCACTCCTTGTTGAGGCAAAAGCACTTGGAACGATCTCAGAGTATCCTTATGTGCAATAAATCTTTCCTTCATCTCATTTAAAAACGCATCAAGGAAAGGAATAAAGGTTGTTCTTCTGTAATAACTTTCAGCCGAATCGTGTTCAATATTGCTGCGGTGTGTTTGGCGATTTAATACTCGAGGAACAGTAACTGGTATGCCTACTCTATCACAGATTTTTTCAGCTTCTAAGTACAGAATGTTAAATTCCTCTTGAGCATGGTCTCTGATTTCTTGAATAATATGAGCAGTATCTTCTGCATGTTCAACGGCAGTCATTAAGTCAATGTTTCCATGGAGGTTCGAGCAATTGAGGGGCGTATAAAAATTGCATTTCTGATTTCTTTGTGTCACTTCTATGTAGGAAGTTTAAGGGATCGTATAAAAATTTCTTTTCTGATTTCTTTGCGTCACTTCTGTGTAAGAAGCCTAGAGGTTCGTATAAAAATTGTCATTGGATTTTTTCCCTGGTTCTCTGTATTTTCCCCCGTGGACCTTTTTCCTAGATTGACGCCACAGGGGCAGCAGAGTTTGATTAATTAATAACCTACGATTTAATAATAATAAATATTTATAATCTTACAATTGGTAAAGCAAAACTGATTGCGATTTTGAAGTTTGGTAGCAATTTAATAGAAGATTAACACAGGGTTTTGTGAATATTGAAACTGCTCCTTTTATGAATGCATTGCAGATTGGCCAATAAGAAGGGTGCAATAAAACCCAACATAAATTAATACCTTCACAGTAATAATAATAATGAAAATAATTTCAATAATGATTAGGTCATTTCTAAAAATAAAAAAATTCAAAAAAAGGAGGCACGGGCCCTGCGGTTGCCGGAAAACTGCCACACATTTTTCATTAAGGGGTCCGGCACAAATTGCTGTTCCTCCGAAGAACACTTTGAATGTGTGACAATTTTTCCAGTGGAGCAGTTTACCGAATCATGTATGGCAATTTTCCAAAATGCCTAACGAGGGGAAGGAATGCACTTGTTTGTCTAAATTTTCATGCCGGTTCATTTGAGTTTAGGGCAACTGGCCACAAAAGTTCGGGGGGGGGCTATAAAGATTGCCGTTTCTGGGTCTATATTGAGAACTGAATTGGGAACTCCAAACAAACGAATTTCGAGAAAACGTTCCATGTAAGCTAAGAGAGAATTGTACTTTAATTTGAAGAAATAAATTGACGAGGATCCGAGGTACACTTTGTTGGCGGGGGAGGGGGGGGGGGGCTCTACCTCCAACTTCCGTAATATTATATTCTGGGCCGCTGGAGTCTGTCAGTGATGTTCCCCCGTCCTCAAGGTTTGTGAGCTTGGGGGGTGGGGTGGGAGGATTCCCCCAAAATATTAAAATGGACGTAGAGCTGTAAACATTAGAACCATGCGTTATATAATGATTCTGTACACGACCACGAATTTTCAGGAGGGTGGGATGAATTCAACCTCCCCCAAGTTTCTAAGAGCGCAGACAAGTGCTCAAGGTAAGAGATTTGCTCACAATTTCTGTGCTTCATGTTGTGTTTAGTGACAGACTATGCATGCTCTTCCCCCGTCCCCCAGAAATTTGGTGAAGTCTGTAAAAGGGATACGAGGTGCTTGGTTTCAAGGGCTCTACCCCCAACTTCCGTAATTTTATATTCTGGAGTCCAGAATATCTGGACCTCTAGAGTCGGCCAGTGTAACCTATCGATGTTACCCCTGAAGAGCTCTTAGAAACATGGGTTGGGGGCGAATTCACCCCACCCTCCTGAAGATTCGTGGTTGTGTACAGAATCATTATATAAAGCATAGTACTAATGTTTACAGCTCTACGTCCATTTTAACATTTTGGGAGAAAGCCACCTCCCAAGCTCACGGACTTCGCGGACGCTTCAAGGGGAACATCCTGGATACACTGACAGACTCCAGCGGCCCAGAATATAATATTACGGAAGTTGGAGGTAGAGCACCCCCCCGCCGCCAACCAAGTGTACCTTGGATTCTCGTCAATTTTTTTCTTCAAATTAAAGTACAATTCTCTCTTGGCTTACATGGAACGTTTTCTCGAAATTCGTTTGTTTGGAGTTCCCAATTCAGTTCTCTCAATATAGACCCAGAAACGGCAATCTTTATAGCCCTCCCCCCCCCAATCCCTTGAACTTTTGTGGCCAGTTGCCCTAAACTCAAATGAACCGGCATGAAAATTCAGACAAACAAAAGAGTTCTTTCCCCTCGTTAGGCACCTTGGAAACTGCCCTACTGGAAAAATTGTCACACATTCAAAGTGTGCTTCGGAGGAACAGCAATTGGAGCCCGGCCCTTTAATGAAAACCATGTGGCTAGACCCCCCCCCCCTTAATCCGGCCCTGTGTCGATTATGTAAATGGATGACTGTTTTGTTGGAGTTGGATTTTATTTCCCTGGCTTTTTTTCCGTTGGCTTTTTTTTTTTTCGGTGGCTTTTTTTTCCTGGATTTTTTTCCGTGGATCTTTTTTCTTTGGATTTTTTTCCCTAGATTCCTCTCCCCTCAATACAGAGACGTCCGTCGAAAAGAATTACCGAGACAGAAACAGGGCTCAACGTGATTGTATTAACTAATAATGAATTTTCTATGAAAAAAAAACTTTTACAGAGATTCAGAAAAATAATGTTTTTCATGACACGTAAGTCGTTTAGTCAAGGGGAGTGCTGAAATATTATTTAAAAATCACACACACGACACACGCACATATACCCGATTTCCCACAGCATAAGTGTTACAAGGAATTTTTCTGGTACCTAACGCCTGTTCGGTTTAAAAAACAAACATTTAAGGATAAAGATAAATTTATTATCGAACAATAATAAGTATTTTTCTCTTACAATTGTCGATGCCAAACATCTTAAACGCTTTGCCGTTCAGTTCTTTTTATTCCATTTATTAGTATATGATGTAATAATAAATGAATTTACATCTTTCTATAATATATTTACTGGAATTTTCCTAAATTTCGTTAATTGTAGACTTTCAGACTACATGTACATGACCTTTGTACCAGGATAATGCATTTTACGATGTAAATAAAATTTTGCAGAATTAACTTACCTTTAATTCTTCAAAATTGTGATTTTATTCATGAAACATTATTTGAAATGTATATATACTCCGTACTTGTATATGAGTTTCACAGCGTGACAAAGAGATTTCAGAAAGAATACCAAAAAATTATTTTGTTTAAAAAAAAGATGAAGTGATAAAGGTAAAATTATTATTGAACATGAACAGTAGGAAGACGCTTTCTCCTCCAAAAAATTTAACCGTACGACGCGGGTTTTATCTTAAAGAAGGCGAACCGACATCTTTAAGACAAAATCCCCGTCATACTGTTAAATTTCACCATTTTTTTTTTTTTAATTTATTTAAGGAAGGTTTGGTGAATTCTCTTAATCGTTCTCATTTAGACACATATATACTCTCATGTGATCCTCTTCCTGATGTGATGACACAAGTTTGCCAGTTTCTTTGCCTTTTTATAAACAAATAAATTTATCAAATTCAGATCAGATCATATGTAGAGGATTTTAGGAAGTGAGTGTCAGACCCCAGGTCTTAAACAACCCTTAGAAATAGGAAGCTAGGAGATTTGGGCTAGAGTGCCAGATAGGAAAGTGACACGGGAGCGAAGTAGAAAGGGGGAGGAAGACGCCCTTATTTATTACCGGGGGGCAGTACTCGGGGTCCGACGGCTTAACGTGCCCATCCGACGCACGGCGGATATTTAGTGGATCGAGTGTTCGTACCTGCTAATCGAACCTGAGGTCCTTTTCGTGGCAGTCATGAACGTTGCCCACTAGGCCACCCGCGGCCCCAATTTATCAAGTTCTCCTCACATTCGTTGTTATATATCTCCCCCCTTCCCCAATTACTAGGACCCTGTAGCAGTCGATAGTGCAATTCTTAGATAAGTTATTAAATTGCCTTCTCTTGGCCCTAATGTTGTAAAATACATAAACTGAATGTGAACATTCATACGGCTTAAGGTGAATATACAATACGTAATAAGTTTAAAAAACATATGAAAACGTGTGTAACTTACTTGTTTCTTGATGTACAATCCAATATGATTGGGATGCACAGGATAAGATACGGAAGAATCGGTTTCGCTCCTTGCGTTGTTAGTAGGCTCATCATTATGTTCATTATCAGTAGGTATTCTACATTGTTCTACTTCTCTCTCATCCTGTCTATTCTCACTCCTGTTGGCATCATCAATTTTTGCCTTTTTAAAAAATGACACTAATTTTTCCTGAATGAAGTTCCTTTTCATTTTGTGACTTTTATCACAGTAGCAATTTTGCGTCGAGTAGCCCTGAGAAAGTGAAATCACGCTTCTTCCTACAGTAATGGCAAACTGACAATGTCTCAATTTTCTGCCAACAAAACAAGTTTTGAAAGGACTATTCGACCGCTTCCGGTTCTCCCCAGAGCCAGACGATGAAGGGACAGTTGTTTTATTTAGCTATAAACAAACGGTCACACTCAACCTCGGTTAAGTATGTGGACATTTGACCTTGGAATCAAGAGGTCAGGCAGTGCTGCCCCTCCTCTACGAGTTGCATAATGTAGAGTAAGGGTGGTGATCACTAGGGCTAGAGAATCACCACCCACATAGCCGTTCGTTTCTGTTTTTTTTTTTTTTTTTTGAGAACAACCAGCTCCTGTCCTGTGCGGGGCTGATAAAAAGGGAGCGGTAATCGCCCCCTCTCCTCTGTGTGTGTGTGTGTGTGTGTGTGTGTGTGTGTGTGTGTGTGTGTGTGTGTGTGTGAGAGAGAGAGAGAGAGAGAGAGAGATTTGCAAGAAAGGCCAGTCAGAAAGAACAAAAAAACAAATAAGAAAAATTCGTTCTGGATTCAGTACTCAATACTGAATACTGAAAATGAAAAACACTAATTTACACTTTTCTGCTTTCTTATTTTATTAAAAATATCACACCAGAAGTTGCTCTTTAATGCTGAAAAAAGAAAAAAAAAGATCAATGGGTCTCTGGGAGGGGACCGTTCCCCTTGGTCCCTCCCCGTGGCTGCGCCAATGGTACGAGGCAAATGGAATGCTACGTAAATCACAGTTGACAGTGGTCTGACTGCCGTAAAATGTAAATAGTGTAATCATGTAGATAGTGGTTTTTAATGAGTATGAATGTATTGTATATATTGTACGTAAACGTGTTAGTACGAGGCATGTAAATTGTATGAGGTGAAATAGGTATTGAATTGAATATGGGTGTGATGTATGTGAGTATTAATTAGGTATATGGGTATGTGTTTTAGAATTGAGTACTGTTTTTTGGAATTGTGAATTTTAAGGGCAAGTTGCTGAGGGAGGAGTGAAAGAAGGAGTAAAATACAAAAAAAAAAAAAAAAAAGGGGGCGTAATGAAAGTCTACAACACTCACGTAATAGTGAGTATGCGTCTAGGGTTGACGAGATATCACACATGTCAAACAGCAGTCAGAATTCAGTGTTTTTTACTGTCCTGTGAATGAAAATATGAATGTTTCATGACCTGAGGAATTATAGTAACAACAACAACAACCTGTGAGCAGATATGATGAAGGTTTCTACCTTAAAAGGCCAGCTGCATAACAAAATGTTCTCGTTGACATGCACGAAGTGTATAACAGGAATGAGGCCAAGAACTTTTAGGTAAGTGTTTGGCCTTTCTGATTGTTAAGTCATTTTGAAATAAACTATAGTGAAACCTCTCTAAGGTGACCACTGCTGGTTCTTCTAAAAAATGGTCATTCAGAGGAGTGGTCGCTAAATAGGGCAAAGTTTTAATGGCGTATTTGATTAAAATTTTTGAGATTAAACCTTTGTAAACTACTGCATGACTTTTATAAATTACGTATTCTGAATTGCTACATTCCAAACATGATGCATTCCATTTTATTTACAGTACATTATGTATGTATGTGTATAAATAATAAAAAACACTACAGTATATGTAGTACAGTTACAGATATGGGAGGTGCCTACAGTGGTAATCTAAAAAATTCATTTGAAAAACGAATGTAATGTCATGTGCTTAAATTTATCAGACTTCTTTCAGCTCATGGAATAGTTTCTTTATCCCCCCCCCCTTCGGGACAGTAATCTCTCTTAAGTATCTTCTGTCTGTTCAAAAAGGGGAGAGAAATAAAAATGTGTTTTAACTGTCACTCCCTTTTTCAGCCTTTGTAGGAAGTGTGGGGATGGGGTCTCTGTCTCTTTACACTACACACGTAAGCCATTAAAATTGCCTGTCATCACCAAGAACTCCTACACCCCTACTTCCGCACTCACTTCTATAAATTGACTGCTCCATACTAATGCACATTTGTTTAAGTTACTGTTTCATGGTTCCAGGGTATAGAGAAAATTTTCAGCGGAAATGGTAATCCAGACAACGCAGTGCTTTTGCAGTGGTCCTTATGCAAAGATGGTCGTTAAGAGGGGGTGAGCGGTCTTTTGATAGTGGGAAGGTTAGCATTAGCGCTATGGGTTTTGAAATTGGTTCCACAGAAAAACGGTCGTAATGAGAGGTGGTTGCTAAGAGAAGTTTCACTGTATTATAGTTAGGTTATTCTGAACGTTTCAGCATTAAAGCATGGGAAAAATTTAAAATTAAGCATACATCAAAATACAATGATTACTAAAATATTAAGCACAGTTTCAATTTATGTTTCATCCAATTCATAGTGGATATTATTTCTTCTTTCTTATTCTTTGAAGTTTCCTTTAAAGCATTTTACTTGTTTACCCAAGACTCTGATTTCAATAACTTTCCCGACGGTCTGTCAGCAGATTTTCTACGTTCTTGAACTGCAACTCTATATCCTATGGCACAGTGTTTACGCTGGAATTTCTTTTTTTGTAGCAATTTGGCTATTTTGTCAGCAAAAGTTGTAGCAAAAGGCTATGCAGATTACCCAAATTTATGGTTCTGTTTTTTTGCTATATTTATGTATAAAAATACAAGCACAATGAATTGGCTAAATAAAATTTTGTACTTTAAATAGAATTCAATAATAAAAACAAATAGGCTTTTGGCACTACTAATTTTAATAAAAAATACTTACATTTGCTGATGCATGCAGTTTGTGAAAATATATACAAAGACCAAAACTGAGCAAAGCCAAAACCGACGACCCAAACCAAAACAGCATGTGCTGTTCCCGCTGTTGCTTCCGTGGCAGCAAACCGCCAAAGTTACAAATGGAAGGCCTCTTTTCTTATCCATCGCAGCAACGCCCTTGCGAAAGGTGCTCATGAGGCTTACCGATGCTTTTCTGCAGTAGGAGAAAAGACAATGGCAGGGCTGCACACAGGTTACTTTTTTCAACTCTTTTCGATAAAAGTTACTTTTTGACCCAAAATGGTCCCTAAAAGTTACTTTTTGACCCAAAATGGTCACTTTTTGGCAAAACTGGTCACTTTTTGTAAATTTGGAACACGAAAACAAAAAAATTAACCCCCGTTGTTTGCAACGATCATTTGCAGGCTTGGAAAGCAAGCACGCTCTTTTGGCGAAAAGCCAAGTACTCCTTGTAGCCTAGAATGAAAACGCTCACTGCAAGCTGTGTGTTTAGAAAAAAATGGCTGTTAGGTAACGTTCTCCTCTGCAACTGTACACATGTCTGTTTTGTGTGTTAACTGTGTTATGACTGTTGGTAAAGTTATTACATTTTTTCGTGTGGTTTGTGTTTCTCTCTTGTGTACTTTAACATTCCGTGGAAAACAAATAAATGAATTCTGAACTTCGTCAGTCACATGGTTGACAAACAACTCTTTGTGCTACTGCTTTCCAAGTGATGAATTGGTACCATGTGTTCAACTTTCAGGTATGTATTTATATTTTATAAATCATTTATTGCTGCTGAATGTTAGCTATTTTATGAATTTGTATTTATTTACATTAAGTTTAACGTTTTATAAATATCTCATTTTCTGACATGCTTATAGATTTGGCTTATATTTTTACTTTCTCACATGTTAGTATGAGGAAGTATTGTAATCGTGCAAAAATTCAAATGTCTGATTATTGGATTCCAAGAAGCACATTGTTTTTTCTTTAAATAAAGCAATTAATTGTTACATTTTGGTAAGATACTGTGAACTATGTATCGTTCCTAGTTAGTTTATTCGGTGGCATTGTTATCGTTAAATGGCCGGAGGCCATGTTCGAAAGATTGCTATTGGTTTTTGTTTGAGTCATTTTTTACGAATTAATATTTTTTAAAATTTTGCCATACATCGAGATATGTATCTTTTTTTGCTTTTGGGCCCTTGAGATGGCTTCTGATTTGGAAACTTAGGGATTTCGATACTTGCAGTTTGGCCTTTTCTATCAACAGCTAACTTTACTTTTCGTTAAATATTGAAGAGAAATTAGGTTGTTTACACTGTCAACACTAACTTTTGCGAAAAACAATTGCCTTTCGAAAACGCTGATTACTGTCCCAGAGGTAACAGCCATTACAGATTTTCTGTAATTATTACGGATTTGGCTGTCTGATTACGGACAGGTTGGAAGAATTACAGATCTCAATTTTGTATCCTTTTTTGTTAAAATAATATGAAAATTAATGGAAAATTTGTAAAACTAAATAAGAAAAGATTTAACACGGCGCTCGAAAAACCACCTATCTTCGACGGTCAAAACATTGCGGACGATTAAGTTATCTAACACGCCGGCCGGCCTCCCAGGCGGCTCTTTTTATCGCAAAGTATCGTTCTGATTGGGTTCGGCAAATGATCATTTTTTTAACCTTCTTTTAGCCAGTTTTAAATTTATGCCAACCAAAATCCCCATTTTACAAAATTACTACTGTCGCGCCATGTAATTACGTTCGACGGAAGCTCGGTATTTTCCGGCGGATTTCACCATATATCGATGGAAATAAATATCAACAAAAAGGTAGAAAAATTTATTGAATAGATCAAATTTGCTAACAGATCTTTCCGTTTTTCATTATTTTACCCAACTGATTATTCGCACAGTTTGAATTTTATGGACCCGGGGGTGACTCGTTCAGCGAAGAAGAGAAGCAAACTTCATTGATTAGCTAATCATAATTGGCGAATAAAAATAATATAATGAAAATTAAAATATATAAAGTGTAATCAAACTTTTGAACATCGAAAACAAGTTCCAATTGCATTATTTGACTAACTTGGAGGATGGTTTTGAAAACCGCGTAATCATGGTCCCATTATTTGTTTTTTAAAGTTCTCTCATCAATTGTAATAAATTTCTCACAAAATACCATTTCCACGCATGAACGACGAGGCTTCATGGTGATGACTGATAGGCACCTCTGTTGTCTGAAGCATTAAAATTAGGGGGGTTGACGAATGTCTGGTATTTTTTTACATTCGAAAACAAATGGCTTAATGTGAAATTTTTGGAAAACACAACCCCACCCCTCAAAAAAAAAAAAACAACTCTTCATCATTCTACAACCCTATCGCGTAATGTTATTTAATGCATGCATGTTTTTCTGGTCTCACTTCAACACTGATTCGCAGAAAATAGTTTAAAAAAATCGCTGACAGTAATCACGAAGTTGAAGTTGCAGAGAATTATTTGTTCTTTTTTTTTTCTTTTGAGAAATTTTCTGCCAGTTTTACAAAGTCAATAAACACTTAAGCATTCAAAACCTATCTGAAGGGAAGTGTTTTGAATTTCTTAAAGTATCTTATAGCAATGTTTTTGAATGACCAGGTGTTTCCCATTAAATAGTGATCGATGTGAGATATGAAATTCAAAACTGCTGAAATATATATTATCAGCAAAAATAAAAAAATCTCTTCATTACAGAAATTCCTTTTTTCTGGAATTAATGGATTTGCATTTCTGTTTTATCATCATTTCAAATTTTGTTAGCTCACGGAAATATAAATTGATGTTACAAATATCAGCGGGGTGTGGGGTTGATTGTATGAAATTTGCTTTGTGAACTGTGCTAAATAAAACTGTATTAAAGTTCAGTTGTACTTATTATTATTATTTTTATTTTATTCTGGTGTTCTTGCAGAAATTCAAAACAGTTCAGAAAAGATTGCTGAAAACTTGCTACTTTTACTTTTTGTTTTTATTTTTTCTAACACAGTTTTTACTTTTTTCAGATGATCTTCTGAAATGTCCTGCCAGAAAGCCAGTTTCCAGATTTGAGGTTTCATACCAGGAAGAGGATATTCTGCTTCATCATGGGAAGATGCCATTTCAAAGAAGGTTGGCTTCTAAAGACTGATTCTTCAGGATATAAAATTTCTACAGGGGCAAAAATGCAGAGTGATTCAGAACTGTTTTGTAATGTATGCACTTGTACTGTGAATGTAGGAAAATGTTTCCAAGCAGTAACCCAGCATTACAATTCTAGCAAACACAAGGAAAATATTCACTTGAAGTTGCATCCAGGCCAACTGCAGGTGGTTGCAGGTAATCTAAAGCATGGCACAAAATCTAAAGGTGAGTGTGTATATGGTGCTGCTTCACAGTCATATTCATCAAATGCTACTCGCACCTTGCAAATGTGCATGGCAAAGGACATGGCAAAGAACTGCAGAACTCATATGGGCAATGAAAACAGTGTGGTGCAATTTGTCATCTACTTCATGTGACGGTATTGCAGAAACCTTTGCATCCATGTTTCCAGGGTGTGTTCCTGAGGGATTTTCTTTAAATTGTAAGAAACTTTCTTACATCATTAATGAGGCCTTAGCACCTTATTTCAGAAAACACGTTATTGAAGATGCACAGCCATCTTTCTATGTTTTGAGTTTTGATGAAACAACGAATAGTGTTGGAAAAAAGGAATTACAAACCCAAATTTGCTTTTGGTCAGACTCAAAAACTGAAGTGGTTTCTCAACACTTGGAAACTTTCTTCATAAGTCAAGCGACAGTAATAGTTATACACAATAACTTATGTGCTGCGCTGGATAATGCTCAGCAGCCCCACCAAAATCTGATTGGCCTCAGCTGCGATGGTCCAAATGTTAATACAACAGTTATTTGGCGATGAAGAACAACTTGATTCATTATAGTTGCATAAGTGAGAGAATTCTCTGGATTCGTTTGAAAGTGAAACTTCAGAGAATTGTAATTGTTGTAGTGTATGCTCCTTGTGACTCGGAACCTTCTGATAAGAAAGAAGATTTCTGGAATGAGCTAAAAGCTGTTTTGAGCCAGTTTGGTGCTAAAAAAAGTTATAATAGCAGGGGATTTCAATGCTAGAGTAGGTGTGCAGAATGCAATTTCTGACAATGTTCTGGGTAAGTTTAATGATCCTTGTGTGAATGATAATGGTGAAAGATTAATTGAACTCTGCATTGAGAATGGTTTGTGTGTATCTAATACATTTTTCAACCACAAGTATATCCACACATATACATGGGAAAATCGTACTCTTGGTCAAAAGAGTGTGATAGATTTTGTTGTCTACGATCAGCGTTTGAAACACTTAGTTGTTGACACCCGTGTGATGAGAGGTGCGGATGTTGGTTCTGATCATTACTTGGTAGTGTCACGAGTGAAACTTAATGTTGGTTGGAGGAAAAGGAATAGGAAGAGACCCAGTATAGAAAGAATAAAGGTTGATAGGCTCCTTGAAGATCATCAGCGGTACTCTGACTTACTCAGAGAACGACTGAAGGATCTGAAATCTTGTGAGAGGGATGTAGAAAAGAAGTGGGAATGTTTTAAGAACTGTGTTGTCACTGCTGCTAAAGAGGTCTGTGGCACCACAATAGTGGGTAACAATAGAGGTGATGCTTGGTGGAATAGTGAAATTGATGAGGCAGTAAAGAAAAAGAAGGAAGCCTATTTGGGGATGTTGCAAGGTAGAGTCTCGGTGGATGAATATCGCTGTAAGAAGCGTGAAGCTGCTAAGCTGGTTCGCCACAGTAAGGCAAAAGATAGGAAGGAGAAAGTGGAAAGGCATGAACTGGCGTTTTGGAAAGATAGAAAGTCCTTCTGGAAATACACGAGACTCAGGAAAAATAGGGGAAACAAAGTTGTAAGTTGTGTGAAGAATGAGATTGGGGAAATGATATGGGAGCCCAATGAGTTAAGTGAAAGATGGGGTGAATACTTCTCTGAGTTATTAGATCAGGAGAGCAAAAATGATTCTGAGACAGATGCAGATGATGTCACAATGAGGGATGAAAACACAGGAGGGATCTCAAGAGAAAAAGTGTGTAAAGCTCTAAAATCTCTTCAGATTGGTAAGGCTCCAGGAGTTGATGGCATAACTGCAGAGATGTTGAAGTATGGTGGTGACTCTATAATTGACTGGTTAACTGAAATTTGCCAGTTGTGCTGGGAGTTAGGAATGGTTCCTCGGGATTGGAAGGATGCTATTATTGTTCCTTTGTATAAGGGAAAAGGTGATCAGACTGAATGCAAGAACTATCGTGGTATTAGCCTACTGAGTGTGCCAGGGAAAGTGTTTGGTAAGGTTGTTATTGAAAAAGTACAGGGTCTTACATCATTGAAAGTGTGGGATGTTCAGAGTGGTTTTATGCCTGGTAAAGGCTGCACTAACCAGATTTTTGCATTACGCATGATGATTGAAAAGTATCTGGCTGTTGGGAAGAAAGTTTTTACTGCCTTCATAGATTTAGAGAAAGCTTACAACTGAGTGAATAGGACACTTTTGTGGAAGGTATTGAATGAATATGGTGTTACTGGGAATCTACTTAATAGTGTAAAAGCCATGTATGCTGGTAGTAGAGCTTGTGTACGAGTGAATGGTGTTTTATCAAAATGGTTTTCCATTGGTGCAGTAGTTAGACAAGGTTGTGTAATGTCACCATGGCTGTTTAATATATTTATGGACGCATGCATGCGTAATGGCAAAATAGATAATAGTGGTTTATGTCTTGGTGATATCCGTGTGTGCAGATTGCTGTATGCTGATGACACTGTCCTGTTGGCAGAGAGCAAAAGTGAGTTGCAGAGTATGTTGACTCGGATGCACGAAGTTTGCATGAAATTCAAACTGAGTATAAATAAGGGAAAAACCAAAGTTATGGTGTTTGAGAGAGGAATGGGTAGCACTGAATGTAATGTAAGTATAAATGGCACTGTGATTGAACAGGTGAGTGAGTTTGTGTATTTAGGAAGCATGTTTGACAGAGAGAACAAGTTGGATGGTGAAATCAGTAGGCGAGTGAATTCTTCTTTGAAAGTCATAGCTGCTCTGGGAGGTTTTCACAGGAATGATGGGTTCTCTAGAGAGTCCCGCATGGCTGTGTATGAAACAGTAATTGTTCCTACTCTGATGTATGGCAGTGAAACCTGGGTACTGCAGAAGAAGCATAGGAGTCGTTTGTGTGCTGGAGAAATGCGTTACTTACGTGGGGTTTGTGGTAAGACACGATCTGATTGTGTGAGGAATGAAGATGTATTGCAGTTGTGTGATGTAAAGCAAAATGTTGTTAGCAAGGTGGAGACCAATATGCTTCGGTGGTTTGGCCATGTTGAAAGAATGAGTGATGAAATGCTTACTAAGAAAATATTTTCAACCCAAGTGGCAGGAAGGAAAGGCAGAGGAAGGCCAAGGAAGACATGGGTGGATCAGATTCAGGAGTGTCTGCATGAGAAAAAGATTATGAGTATGAAGTATAAAAGATCTTGTGTAAGGCGTGTAATGGATATCAGTGAAGCACGAGTTGTATGTCAAGATTGCTGTAAATGGCGAAGTTTGATACAACAACAATAAGTAAAATATCTGGAAGTGTGTATTTCTTTTGGAGCTAACCTCTGAATCTCAGAACAGCTTAGTGATATGTATGTATGTATGAAGAAATGCTAAGAATGAGGAAAAAAGGACTTCCTCATATTGGCACATGCAACCTTCATGTTATACACAATGCATTTCACAAAGGACTTCAGGATCTGGTAACAAAAAAAAAAAAAAAAAAAAGAGTTTTCATTGTTTGATCTTTCAAATAACTTACTATGTTTTGTAACTCTTTGTATTCATTAAAGTTGAGCAGTTCTTTGGCACATGTATTAGGAAATACTGCACAATGGCATCCCACTGTTTTAATAGTCTTGAAGCAGCAGGCTCCAGGGTTAACCATCTTGATGGGACATGTTTCATGAAGTGGTGGGTTGGAAGTCTTAAACCTTTTTGGATTTTCTAAAAATCTTCCAACCTCAATGGCCACCCATTGAAGAAATAATACACTAATATTATCAGTTCCAAAACATCTTCACACAGATCCTGAAGTCCTTTGTGATCCTGACGTCATTGTGTATAACATGAAGGTTGCATGTGCCAATATGAAGAAGTCCTTTTTTCCTCACCCTTAGCATTTCTTCATTCATGAGCCAAATAACTGTTTTATTAACATTTGGACCATTGCAGCTGAGGGCAATCAGATTTTGGTGGGGCAGCTAACCATTATCCAGTGCAGCACATAAGTTATTGTGTATAACTATTCCTGTCGCTTGACCTATGAAGAAAGTTTCCAAGTGTTGAGAAACCACTTCAGTTTTTGAGTCTGACCAGAAGCAAATTTGGGTTTGTAATTCCTTTTTTCCAACACTATTCGTTGTTTCATCAAAACTCAAAACATAGAAAGATGGCTGTGCATAAAAGAGTTACAAAAAGATAGTAAGTTATTTGAAAGATCAAACAATGAAGACCCTTTTTTTTTTTTTTTTTTTTTTTTTGTTACCAGTAGTGTCCACATATTTACAAAATTTGCAAAACTTTTCCAGAGAAGCGAACCTTTGATTCATGTAATGTATGATTAACTGAAATCACCTCTTTGGGCAGATATGCACCGCTAAAGCAATGGCAAGCAACAATGTGGATTTTAGCTTACTTGAAGATTCCCAAAACCTAACCCCGATTACAGAGATCATATGCAGTGATGATGTGGAGAAAGAATTAGCTAAACTTCCAGAAAAAGACCAAATTGTTTTTTGCAGACAATTGCAGAACCATTTTGTTAGTGCTTGTAGACACATACTTAAGCAAACTGGACAAGGAGATTCACATCAGCTTCTGCAATATTTTCAATGTCTCAAGTGTGAAGAAAGGAAATCAGAACATAGCTGTAGTGACATCGTGAAACTGGGCCAAGCATTTCTATGCTATCCAGTTTGTATTGACCAACTACTTGATGAATGGAAAGTACTGCAACTGGAAGAAGAACCTGTGGTTCCTGCGAATGAAAATGAATCTGATATTTGTGTGGGAGGAAAAGGAATCCGTATTGACCACTACTGGCAACATTTTTTCAACCTTCGTGACAGTGCTTCTGGGAGTCCAAAGTACCCGACTGTAACAAGATTATTAAAAGCTTGTTTAGCTATATCACATGGAAGTGCTGATGTAGAAAAGGGTTTTTCACTTTCAGGAAGAGTACTGAGTGATGACAGGGCTTCAATGAGTGCTTGTACATTAAATGCAAGACTCACTGTGAGTAATGCTCTAAAAATGTATAATGACAAACCTGAATTTTGCCCATTACTAAAGAGCTGCTTGACTTGGCTCATAGTTTCGCAAAAAGTTACAAGTCATACTTGGAGGAGAAAAGAAGGGCTGAAGATGAAAAACACCGGAAGAAGGGGAGAAGAGGGGGAAAAGAGCTAAAGAAATGGAATTAACTCAGAAATTCTCTGAAGATCAAAAGGCTATTGTAAAGATGGAAGAGAGCCTAAAAGTCTAAAAGCAACAAGAAACACAAAACAGGAAAGCTTGTGACACACTATTTCACGAAACAAATGAAAGGCTTTGAGAAGTAACAGTATGGATGAGGTACGTTTAGCACAGGCAATGCTAGAAGGACTGAAATCTGTCAGAAGTAAAGAACTTGAACACAAAAGCGCAGTTGATATGCTTCAACGTCGTGTTGAAAAAAGGAAATCTTTTATAAATGACTTTTTGGCCAAAAGGGGAAAAACTAAACTTCATAAAAATTGTATTTCACAACAGTACAGGATGTCAAATTTTCCACATTAATATAAATAATATAGATCAGGCTTAAATTTTCAGATTTTCTTTTGCATAATCTTTGCAGGTTGCCTGTTCTCAGTCAGGAAAAAAATTAATATGCTGGGTAATGCTCACTTTCCACCCTAATGGTCTTAAAAAAAATGAAATTCTTCAGCCTGCACCATTTTATGAGAACAGAAACTGATAAGTTGGGGAGGGGGGGGATTTTTCTTTTCAGAATGTGAAAAGAAAAAGGGAACAGTAAAATTGCTTAAGGTGACTGTTACCCATAATGACCTCTGCTTGATAGATAAGCAATTATTATTATGGGGGTGAGCTACTTTTTTGGCTATATTTTGTGAAATTTTGGTCACTTTTTGGTTACTTTTTTCAGAAAAATTGTCACTTTTTCAACTATTTTGGAGCTATGTGGCTGTGCTCAGCCCTGCAACAGGGATGAAAAAACGACAGCACAGCAGAATGCAGCAGAGAAGAGAGAAATAAAAATAATGGGAAAGCATGCCAGGTCAGCATGGTGAAGTAGTGACGATGGAGTGAAAAATTGACAGGGATAAAAAAAAAAAAAACGCAGGGGGGGGCATGACAGAAAAAATGACGAGGGAGGAAAACAGGTCAACGAAGTGAAGCAGTGATGACGGAGTGAAAAAACAACAGGGATGACAAACAATGCAAGGGGTGGGTAGGATGACGAAAGAAAAAATGATGGGCAACATTTGCTTTCTGGCGATTCAGTGGGGACTTTGTCACAAAATTACAGTTTTTATCATGATTTGGCGAAAATGCAAGTGACAGCTTAAAAACTGCTAAGGCAGCAAAATAAATTTTGCTTTTTTTAAACGGGTATTTTTTTTTTTTTTTATTGGGGGTTTAACGACCACCGTTAGCAACTCAATGGGCTATAAGCAGTCGCCCGTCCCTAATTTAGGGTCACTGGTTCCAGGGAAGGGAGAGAGAGCCAGTGCCGTAAGACAAACACAACATCCATGCCTGTCCGGGATTCGAACCCGGACCCCTTACGGACGAATGATCACAGGCCAGCGCCTTAAATCACTGCGCCACCGGGGCGGCTAAACGGGTATTTCTTAGAATCAGTATGTTTCAATCCCAAAACGTAATTTTCTTCAGCAGAATGAAAGTTACATCACTTTTTATATCACAGGGTTCAAAAAATATCTGAACAATTAATGCCCACCTAAGCATGTGAAGAAAAAATTTGCCCACCCAGGACATGCAAGTAGGATGCACAAGGAAATTTGTTTTTGGAGGCAACAAATCCAAAGCCTCATTTTTTTGTTAAAAAATTTTAATGTTTTTTTTTCAGTAATCCTTTTGCTAACAATCAACAACTTTAGGAGGGGGGGCAACAATATATCAACCACAATGCCTGGACCTAGAGCATAATTAAAGAAGTGCTATTCTCCTAACATCGGCACACTGCAACAATAACACAACTATCGTGATTTGCAGAAAAATAAAAATACACAGGCAATGACTGTCTTTTTCTCTTAAGGTAACAAATTCTCCATTCCAACCATCTTTTCTTATTTAATCTGTCCAGGCCAAAAATTTACATTTTTCAGACATGCTATATTTCAAGTCCTGCATCAGTCTGTTAATATAAATTTGCCATCAGAATAGGTCTTTGCACATTATCAGCAATGCCCAACATTTAGTTATATTTCTAAAAGGTGAAATGCATCAGTTGAGTAGAACATAGCACTTTAGGATTATGTTATGCTGTGAAATTAAGTCATGAAGCTTTCACTACATTTTAATAACATTTGATTATTGTAATAATGGGCTTTAGAGACAAGGAATGAGGCATACAGTGGGATATTTTTCTCTGACATATTCTTCATTACCACTTTATCAAAATGACTTTATCTAATAATGAATTGAACCACCAAAAATTTTAATATACATTGTTGTTGGCGTACAAATGGCTATTTGCTGTGGTTAATTGATCTAATTAAAACAGTACAAAAAGATATACTGAAAGCTTATTTCTATAATTGGAAATATTGTTTTAATGCTGAAATGACTTGATTCCAAGTGATTCCCAGCACTTTTATCTTATTACTGAACCTTTGAAAAATTTTACATATGAGAATTCACTGTTCTGAATGCTTATTATTTTCTTTTGCATTAAGAAAAAAGCAACTCAACAAACCAGATTTCCAATATTTATTTAATTAATGGTTGGAAGATAAGAGAGAGATGGATTTACCAAATTTTATTTTGCAAGTTTATTATATTAATTCATTTGCCATAATTTTGAAGAAAAAAAAATTGCTATAAACTACTGAATCGGTTAAATTTAGGTTCCTGAAAAATCAAGTAATGATAATGCATACCATTACATGTCCCAATAAAATGAAATATGTTTTAAGACTTCAGGAAAAATAGCTGTGCAATTAAAAACCCATCCCCAGGTTTGTTTTCTAGTTTCTATAGGGTTTTCAAAAACTTGTTATATTTAGACTGATATTAAGTATTATATAAATTGCATGCCACTCTTAATAAACACCTTCTTAATATCTATGAGCTCAAGACATGAATAATATGACATTCGTATAGTGCAGCAGACATTTGAAATATAAAGAACAGATAATTGCATATAAACTTACACATTTCGTTTTTCAAGTATCTGAACTTTCTTTTGAAGCTGAACATTCTGAGCAGTACAGAGTTTAACCCTGAAGAAAGGAAGAAGCATTTATGTGATAAACAAAATGTAGGTGCAAAAAATATTAAAATGACTAAAAAAATCTTAATACAGAGTGTAATGTGAATTTATACCATAATCCAAATAAAAACTCAAACAGTTACAAGAATATAAAATATCTACAATTAAATTGCATTGTTGATCCCACTAAGAATTTCTTGATGTGCAACAATCTTTTGATTCAGAATTTATATGCACTAACTATAGCACACTGAATTTTTACACACGTGCAAGTCAAAAAAATACCATGCTTATATTACTGTTTTGTCCGTCCATCTATTTTTGAACATGATTATCGCCCTTCCCTTTCTAAAAGTTCCACTGCCAAAATTACACTGGGGAACACAACTTTTGGTGCCTAAGATGTTAGACCCTTTAGGGGGTATTTTGGGGTCACAGATTCCAAAAATAGCATTAGTCTTCTCATGATATGACACATGCAGAGAAATTCCAAGTAGCCTAGAACACAAACAACAACACACAAGTTTCATCATTGAGACATGCTACTGAACCCACGTTTCTGTGATTTCCTGTGATGCGATGTTCCTGGACATTCGCGGTGGATGCTCCAACAATATGGTTTAAAACTCAGGCTTCAATTGCTCAAAGAGAACCAATCACTCTCCGGCCCACTAACAAAAGACCTGTATGACTGCCTTCGAACTCTGAGAGATCTTAATTGTTTCAAGTTCAACAACAATTACTACTGTCAACAAGAAGGACTTCCAATGGGTTCACCTCTCTCTCCTCTTCTGGCTGAAGTTTTCATGCAACATATTGAAAAAGACATAGTCATGGAACACAATCTACAGCCTTCCATTTGGCTTTGGTATGTTGATGATATTTTTGTAATTTGGCCACACAATAGAACTGACCTTGAATCTCTTCTTGAAAAGATTTCCCTAAAATTCCCATCAATAAAATTCACTATCAATGAAGAATCACAGCAAGGCATTGACTTCTTGGATGTCCATCTGATAAGGCAAGGGAATAACCTCAACAGATCTGTCTACAGAAAACCCTCTCTGCAATAGCAAACATAATCCCATTTTCATTCTACTCCCTAACTGCTCACAAATTTGCCGCCTTAAAAACTTATGTTAATCGTGCCAGGATTGTCTGCAACATTGAATCTTCCTTCAATGAAGAAACTGACACCATAAAGAAAATTGCTGAAGCCAATCAGTTCCCACCTTCTACAATTGAAAAATTCCTTCAAAATTCCCATTTGAAAAATCTGTCTGCTCTCTCACCAATACTAATGGAAAAACCACCATTCATTGGTTCCATCCATTTCCATGGATCCTTCTCTTATAAGATGCGTAAACTTTTCAAAACTATGGGTTACACTCTCACAGTGAAATCAAACCCTTCTGCAATAATGTGCCTTCTTAAAGACAGGGACCCTGTCTCACCCCTGGAGTTTATGCTATTCCCCTTTCAACTTCCTCTGGTCCCTCAGTGCATGACTTGGTGAACACAAAAGATGTTTCCAATGGTCTTCCAAAGACAGCTTTATCTGCACTAACTCTTGAAGACACCTCTGCAGTTCCCATTTGGAAAGAAACTAAAAAAGTTGCCCCATTCATCAACAAAGCATCTCTGTGTTTCCAAGAAAGCATTGAAATTTTGTTCACCAAAAACTGCAATTCAGAGACCTCTCACCAAATCCCATTTATTCGGATCTAATTTTTAAAATCTGGTAACTTTTCCAACACCCCAACTTCAAATTGTAGTTCTGGCAACGACCATCCAGTTGATCGCGGGTGATCAAGGTCGTAGGATGACCAAAAGCTACCGCTAAACAAACCTTTCACTATACATGACTGTGTGTTTTTACTTGTTTTCTATGTTTATGCTCCAACAATAGTCTGCCATCATATGCATATCCCATCGTCCACGGTACCGTTCTTCCATTGCCCTTATTTCCTGGTGAAATCCCTCCCCTTGTTTAGCGCTGATATCACCAAGACAATGTGGAAATCAATCTAAATGACTGTAGAGGTAATGTTAATTTGATGCTCATGTTACAACCAAGTGTACAAACCGCAGTGAGCATATTCTCCACAAGTTCACAGCAGTTAGCAGTCTTATGGTTTCCAAGAAAATTCTTTACAACCATACAAAATGACGACCCCGTACATGCCTCAATATTGTCCATTGAGTCTTGGAAATGCTGGTCTTTCATGAGCTCCCAGATCTGTGGTCCATCGAATATACCTGCTTTTATTTTCTCCATGCTCATGAACACGGAAATTTTCTACATATGTAGCCAAAACACATTCCATCTCTCTTAAGTGCCTTTACAAATTGTTTCATCAAACCAATTTTGATGTGCTATGGTGGCAATATGATCTTTTCTCTGTCCACCAAAGGTTCTGTGATGATATTTTTCTCTCCAGCTACCATGCTTTCTCTCACAGGCCACTGTCTTATCACCCAGTGTTGATCTTTAGCTCTACTGTCCCACAAACATACAAAACACAGAAACTTGGTGTACCCAGCCTGCTGCCCTAGGAGAAAATTCACCATCTTCAAATCCACACAGATGGCCCATTGGTGATTGCGGCATGCTATCTTCTCTAGGACTATGGCTATCGGCACTCGATCTTCCCGCAAACCAACTGAGTGACCGATTGGGATTGATCTGTATCTGTTTCCATTATGCAGAAGTATACATTTGAAGCTGCGTTTGAAGCTATCTATGAATAACCGTCATTCACTGGGTGGGTATTCCAATATGCCCAATTTCATCAGCAATCCTGGCACATTGCTGCAGAAAACAAATTTGTTTTCTTCTGTGAAGAATGGCAGAAACTCTTCTTCTCTGTTGCGATACACTGTGATTTTTGTTCCCAGTAATAGTAAATTTTTTTCCTGACAGCCTAGAAGCTAACAATTCAGCTGCCTTCTTTTGAGGACTTAGGTCCCTTATGAGGTCATTCAATTCTGTTTGACTGAAAGCTGATGAAGTTCTTTGGAAATCACTATCATGTTGTTCAGCATAGCTTTCTTTCTCACTAGCCGATTCATCCGACTCTTCGGAGAGCTCTGGAAGCCTGCTACATGTTGGGACAAGTATCTCTTCTAATTGTAGAACAGGGCGTCTAGCGGAGGCTAGATCAGGATAGATCCACTTACTTCGGTTCTTCCCATTGATGCCCTTTATATTCACCAGACAAAAGTAACAGTCATCACTGTGGTTGCTCTGTTCGCGCCATACCTTTGGTATACCAAATTCCATGCACTTCCTATTCCCATTCGTCCACTATCGCAGGTGCTCTGTACACATTTTACACACGACATGCGGTTTAGACCCCTAGTTTTACTGTGAAGTAGGCAAAATAACCTCTTTTCACAAAGTCCGTTATAGCTTGTCTCTGTTGAGTGAACCTGTACTCTCCGCAAATGTAAGAAAAAACATCTGGATGACCGACACATTTTCTTCGTGATGAATCCATGTCAACGCCTGAAACAGAAATAAAACACGTCTGAACATGTAACGTGAACACGCAAATACGGACAGCAACAGAAAATTCAAAGGTATATGTACATGAACAGATAACAAATGCTGGTGAGAAAATAAAGTAATACTAGGTAATAACGCCAACAATATCTCAAAAACTAGAGCTGTTAGAGAACCAGCAGCACAAAAATACCCAGAATCAGGTCGAAAATTCCAGGCACCACGGAAAAAAAAAAAAAAAAAAAAAAAAAATTGTTCCCCAGTGTCATCTTTGTAAGCATGATTAACATTTCCTGTTCTCGTGATGTACAGTTTTTGTGCTAGGTGGCGTAAATGCCTATTAGTATATTTCATGCTATCTCGGTTTCTAGAATGTAGAAATAAATAAATGTGTGTATGTATAAATGTGTGTATGTCAATAGCTGTAAGGAGGTATATGCATCACAAGCCATTCTATTAATAATCAGAATGCAGATGTACACAGATAGTTACCAAATTATTAGCACATTTTGCAGATAGTTGTTTCTTCGTAGATTAAAAAAATAAAATAAAAATGTTATTTATAAATTTCCTATTTGCTTTAAATTTTCAGGGTTGCTACAGGTCATGGAAAGATTTCAAAATAGGGAAAAGGTCAAGGGAATCAAGGAAAGGTCACTGAATAAAAGTCATAGGTCATGGTTCTAGCAGGGATGAAAATGTTCCATGGTTTTCCGTATTTTCTCACAAAGTTACTCCTTTTATTTCATTTGCAGATTATATTACTCGTTTTTAATATTTTTTGGATCATGTTCCTCATTTTTAATTTTTTTCAGTAATCGTCTAAAAGAAAAGACCATATTTAAAAAAAAAATTGAAATGAAATGCACATTTTCTTATTCCTAACACTCTCTACAAAATCAATGAACAGTGCATTAACCCCCCCCCCCTCCTTTTTCAAAATGAAATTACATTCCAAAATTGGAGCTTAATTTATCCATGATGGAATCAGACCTTTTTTTCATGACTCATAAAAAATTGATTTAACAGAAGTGTGAGTAACAAAAAGTTCTGATTTTTTAATTTAATCTTGCTCAAAATGCATTTTTTTTCCTGCTCCTTATTTTCTTCTTGATATATCAAGGAACAGAGCAAGCATTTATTTATTTATTTATTTTTTATTTTTATTTTTTATTTTTTTGCTCAAAGCAAAACTGAAGATCATAAAACAGACATTGCCTGGATCATTTACACAGAAAACGATTTTACGAGTAATGTAAGATGACGAAAAAGAGTTCTGATTTTGAACTTCATTTCTTTTTTTTAAAAAAAAGGGAAATGCAAGGCTCTTTTGTTTCTTGACATAGCAAGAAATGACTGAGGAATGGAAAAACATGCATTTTAGGAGAAATTAAATTTCATGTAACTGTGTCATTTGTGCTAGAAAATAATCATGGATCTAGCTATTTCACTGCTGCACATTCAATCATAAAAGTAATTATTTTATCATCACTGGAACTTAATGTTCTAATAATTACTCACTGTTTCATTAACTTTTTAAAAGAAAATGATCTTATTCTATTGTTTATTGTGGTTCATGCTTCACAGCAAGTTTTCTGTTTCAACGACTGCATATGCAGATACATTGTTTTTAAACACTCGGATTTCCATGTAAAACATACACAGTTGCACCCATTTATAAAGAAGTGCAAGGAACTGATGAACACTTCATAATAATAATAAAAAATATTGATTAAATACAATAGTAGTATGTAATATGTATATAACAACAGTACATATGTATGTTTATACACAGTTCATATAGACAGAAAGTTCTTTAGATCTACAAATCTAAAGAACTTTGCTTTCTTTGCAAAATTTTAATTTTTCTAAATTTTTTCATTATTTTTTTACATTAACTTTTCTATGGAATCTTTTTTTTTCTACTGTGCAAAAAGTACATATTGTCTGACATAAAAAATCTTGCAATAGTGTTCAATGAAGATATTGCAGATAATGTCCATCCTGTAGTTGCATCCTCTTCCTCCATGTCAGAGCCAGAAATGTCAGTCCTCTTTTGTTGGATTTGATATACAATCTACATCTTTTAGAAGCAAATGTACAAAAATGTCATCATCAGCACTGCAAAAGTCTAGAAACAGTGTTCCGTTATCTAATTCATTCTGCAGGTTTGAATGAGTTAAAACTCAGCTTCTTCAATCTACCTCTGCATGCTCAGCAGCATGCGTTCCTTATGCTGTTCCAACCATCCTTTAACTGCCTCATTCCCACAACAACCAAATAAAAATCAAATTACAGATATCAGAAGTCTGCTTTTCTTTGCGTTACTTTTCAGACATTCCTCTCTCCTATTTTGGGAAACAGAATAAAGGATTTTTCAACACTTCTTAATTTCCATAACCAGGAATTTTCACTTCATCAAGTCCTTCGAGCAGTTTTCTACCTAAATCAAGAAGAACTAGACGAAATCCGTCGGAATCAATGGTTAGTTGGGTTTTTTTTTTTTTTAAAGAAACTCATATGAAACAACAAATGTAAACTTTATTCGATCGGCAAATTCACCCAACCACTTCAAGTAAAGACAAATAGCCCAGGGTCGCGATTTTTTTTTACTTGACTTAAGGTTTAACGCCCACCGTGAGCAACTCAATGGGCTAAAAGCAGTCGTCCATCCCTAATTTAGGGTCACTGGTTCCATGGAAGGGAGAGAGCTAGTGCTGTAAGACAAACACAACACACCGGGATTTGAACCTGGACCCTTCACGAACGAATCATCATAAGCCAGCGCTTAGACCACTGCACCACCGAGGTAGCCAGGTTCGTGATGAGCATCACGACTGCACCCTTTTTCAGTTGTAAAATGTGAGGCGGAAGTGCACTCATCTCGATCCTGTGCAAAAATTTAACTGGATAGCACACTCTTTCACTCTCATCTTCAGTCACAACTGTGTTTGTAAATGTTGTTGTAATGAGATTTGTGCTGCAAATACTCTTCATTCTCTCTTGTCTGAGACATATAGTTGCGACCCATTGATCGCTCACGCCTTCCAGTAAGGCTCTTACGTTTTCTTTTTATTAACTTTTTTTTTCTGCGGATGAGACATTCCGTTAAGGGTAAGTATGTAATAAAGTATTTACTTACTTTAGTACTGATCATAGAACACCATGCGCACACCAAGTCTGACATTGAACTAAGCGCCTGATGTAGATAAGGGCCGCACGCTTCTCCCATAAACTTTACATGGTAACTTTACCGCCCCACAATGCCCGAACCGTTGCCCCAATATCATTTTTCTCTTCGACTGGCACATCTACATGGTAAGACCTTTGTTTTTATACCTCAACCATACCTTTATGGTTCAGCCGTTCTCTCAAAATAGGACTTGCAGTAAACAACCTTATAGAATTAATATATAGATGACAGTTCCTTCACTATAATTATAAAGTAGTTATAAATGATTTTGTTACACACGAGTGCAGTTGTAATGGAACTCACTCATCCACTTTCCATTATTGTTATCTTATACCAGAAGAAATTTCACCAAACTGGAACAATGTCACATATAACTCCATTTATAAACAAAGCAGGAGCTCACTATCAAGAAAGAACTGGAATTTTCCCAACAATATTGTATGTCAATTATTAGACTTTAGAAGAGGTACAACAAGAATATATCTGCAGTGTATACATATATATATATTTTAATTCCCTACATACCTGCAGTCTCTTCATAGTCGAGAACACATTTTGGTAAGGTGCGATTTGCCATGGAGGTTCAATATGTTCAACTAAGCTCATACCTTACCAAAACGCATTTTACGACTAGACTATGAAGGTTAAATGTCTCGGTGTCTGCTCAAAAAGGGTGATTTTTCAAACATACACATTAGATGCTTCTGTTCAATGCGTCAATAATTATTTTGGTGTAACAACCATAGCTCAGACTTTGCTGACTTATATTCGCCGACAACACGACCATTACGGTATCTCAGTTTTAGTATTTGTTAAAAGTACTAGAAATAGTTTTAAAACATGCCTTATTGTACTCAGGTCATCCTGTTTAGAATCCATTATTCACCAACTCCTGTGCTGGAGGTTGTCTTAGGAAAAAATTGGTCCTGCAGGTTGTCGCATGAGACGTTGTAATGAAATGAAAGTGGCCTCGTATTAAAAGTGAAGGTAGTCAACACGTAAAAACAAATAATAACAAGATTTGAAGCAAGAACTTTCCAATTAATATAATGAATTAAAAACCAAGATATACGATAAAAACATCATGCACACACCGTTAATTCAACATGTCAATAATTATTTTAGTTACACCAAAATAATTATTGACGTGTTGAACAGAAGCATCTAATGTGTATGTTTGATAATTAAAAAGAAATGTTTTTATCATATATCTTGGTTTTCAATTCATTTTTAATTGGAAAGTTCTCGTTTCAAATCTTGTTATTCTTTGTTTTTACCCGCTGACTACCCTCACTTTTATAATACGAGGCCACTTTCATTTCATTACAACGTCTCATGCGACAACCTGCAGGACCAATTTTATCATACAACCTCCAGCACAGGAGTTTGTGAATAATGGATTTTAAACAGGATGACCTGAGTACAATAAGGTATGTTTTAAAACTATTTCTAGTACATACATACATATCACTAAGCTGTTCTCTGAGATTCAGAGGTTAGCTCCAAAAAGAAATACAAACTACCAGATATTTTTACTTATTGTTGTCGTATCAAACTTCTCCATTTACAGCGATCTTGACATACAACTCGTGCTTCACTAATATCCATTACACGCCGTACACAATATCTTTTATACTTCATGCTCATATTCTTTTTCTCATGCAGACACTCCTGAATCTGATCCACCCATGTCTTCCTTGGCCTTCCTCTGCCTTTCCTTCCTGCCACTTGGGCTGAAAAGATTTTCTTAAGTAAGCATTTCATCACTCCTTCTTTCAACATGGCCAAACCACCGAAGCATATTGGTCTCCACCTTGCTAACAACATTTTGCTTCACATCACACAACTGCAATACATTTTCATTTCTCACACAATCATATCGTGTCTTGCCACAAACCCCACGTAAGTAACGCATTTCTCCAGCACACAAACGACTCCTATGTTTCTTCTGCAGTACCTAGGTTTCACTACCATACATCAGAGTAGGAACAATTACACTTTCAAACACACCCATGCGGGACTCTCTAGAGAACCCATCATTCCTGTGAAAACCTCCCAGAGCAGCTATGACTTTCAAAGAAGAATTCACTCGCCTACTGATTTCACCATCCAACTTGTTCTCTCTGTCAAACATGCTTCCTAAATACACAAACTCACTCACCTGGTCAATCACAGTGCCATTTATACTTACATTACATTCAGTGCTACCTGTTCCTCACTCAAACACCATAACTTTGGTTTTTCCCTTATTTATACTCAGTTTGAATTTCATGCAAACTTCGTGCATCCGAGTCAACATACTCTGCAACTCACTTTTGCTCTCTGCCAACAGGACAGTGTCATCAGCATACAGCAATCTGCACACACGGATATCACCAAGACATAAACCACTATTATCTATTTTGGCATCACGCATGCCTGCATCCATAAATATATTAAACAGCCATGGTGACATTACACAACCTTGTCTAACTCCTGCACCAATGGAAAACCATTTTGATAAAACACCATTCACTCGTACACAAGCTCTACTACCAGCATACATGGCTTTTACACTATTAAGTAGATTCCCATTAACACCATATTCATTCAATACCTTCCACAAAAGTGTCCTATTCACTCGGTCGTAAGCTTTCTCTAAATCTATGAAGGCAGTAAAAACTTTCTTCCCAACAGCCAGATACTTTTCAATCATCGTGCATAATGCAAAAGTCTGGTTAGTGCAGCCTTTACCAGGCATAAAACCACTCTGAACATCCCACACTTTCAATGATGTAAGACCCTGTACTTTTTCAATAACAACCTTACCAAACATTTTCCCTGGCACACTCAGTAGACTAATACCACGATAGTTCTTGCATTCAGTCTGATCACCTTTTCCCTTATACAAGGGAACAATGATAGCATCCTTTCAATTCCGAGGGGCCATTCCTAACTCCCAGCACAACTGGCAAATTTCAGTTAACCAGTCAATTATAGAGTCACCACCATATTTCAACATCTCTGCAGTTATGCCATCAACTCCCGGAGCCTTACCATTCTGAAGAGATTTTAGAGCTTTACACACTTCTTCTCTTGAGATCCCTCCTGTGCTTTCATCCCTCATTGTGACATCATCTGCATCTGTCTCAGAATCATCTTTGCTTTCCTGATCTAATAACTCAGAGAAGTATTCACCCCATCTGTCACTTAACTCATTGGGCTCCCATATCATTTCCCCAATCTCATTCTTCACACAACTTACAACTTTGTTTCCCCTATTTTTCCTGAGTCTCATGTACTTCCAGAAGGACTTCCTATCTTTCCAAAAAGCCAGCTCATGCCTTTCCACTTTCTCCTTCCTATCTTTTGCCTTACTGTGGTGAACCAGCTTAGCAGATTCACGCTTCTTACAGCGATCTACAGAGACTCTACCTTGCAACATCCCCAAATAGGCTTCCTTCTTTCTCTTTACTGCCTCTTCAATCTCACTATTCCACCAAGCATCACCTCTATTGTTACCCACTATTGTGGTGCCACAGACCTCTTTAGCAGCAGTGACAACACAGTTCTTAAAACATTCCCACTTCTTTTCTACATCCCTCTCACCAGACTTCAGATCCTTCAGTCGTTCTCTGAGTAAGTCAGAATACCGCTGATGATCTTCAAGGAGCCTATCAACCTTTATTCTTTCTATCCTGGGTCTCTTCCTATTCCTTTTCCTCCAACCAACATTAAGTTTCACTCGTGACACTACCAAGTAACGATCAGAACCAACATCCGCACCTCTCATCACACGGGTGTCAACAACTAAGTGTTTCAAACGCTGATCGTAGACAACAAAATCTATCACACTCTTTTGACCAAGAGTACGATTTTCCCATGTATATGTGTGGATATACTTGTGGTTGAAAAATGTATTAGATACACACAAACCATTCTCAATGCAGAGTTCAATTAATCTTTCACCATTATCATTCACACAAGGATCATTAAACTTACCCAGAACATTGTCAGAAATTGCATTCTGCACACCTACTCTAGCATTGAAATCCCCTGCTATTATAACTTTTTCTTTAGCACCAAACTGGCTCAAAACAGCCTTTAGCTCATTCCAGAAATCTTCCTTCTTATCAGAAGGTTCCAAGTCACAAGGAGCATACACTACAACAATTACAATTCTCTGAAGTTCCACTTTCAAACGAATTCAGAGAATTCTCTCACTTACACAACTATAGTGAATCAAGTTATTCTTCATCTTTTCACTTAAAATCACACCTACACCCACCTGCCCTCTCATATTATCCAATACTCCAGACCACACACTCACCGTGCCATTAATTTCTTCTACCCCAATTTCCTTCTTTTTGGTTTCACTTACACACAGCACATTCAGTCTATACTTATTCATCTCCTCAATCACCTCACTCATCTTGCCATTTATACCTCTAGTATTCCATACACATAGATGCCAACCTCTAAATGTAGTTTTCAGTAATTTTCAATAACAATTTTTTTTTTTCAGTAATTTTCAGTAATCCAGTCTACAGCGGCAAATTTGGGTATTTAACACTGCCACAAATTTTAATCTGTCAGAACTATTAACAAAATAATAATAATAATAATAATAATAATAATACAATAAAAAATAATTTGCTAGTGGGAAAATTTAAAATACTGTCTACCAGAAAAATATAATAAATTACCTCCAGACATGAAGAAAAATTATTCCTTGGAATGTTGGCCAAATTATTATGATAAACTGGCTGTAGTTGCCATTTTGGCATTCCTTAGTTCAATTTGCGAAAACTTCTTCTGATAGCATAGTTCACTGTGTACAATGCTGTTTATTTTTTCTACTAATAAAGAAGACAGCACGTGAGTACTTAAATTAGGTCTGAATTCATTCATGTTTTGTTTTTTTTCACAATACTGAAAATTCTTTCTGTACTTGCATTGCTATGAGGGACTACTAAAATCATTTTCATAATTTTGCTTAATGATTCATACTTCAACTGGCCACTTTCATTTTTTATTAAAGAAATTCTGTGCCACACTTCATCCATTCTCTCAGAAGTAACAGCACAGTTAAAATTTTCAAACTGGTAGTGAGCAAATTCAGATTACACCTTGTCAGATTCTTCTGGTTTCAAAACTGGAAACAGGAAACACATATATTGGATTGATGCAAAAGAAACACTTTGCCTTATAGCTACATCTGCAATTTCAGCATGACTCAGAAATTCATCATTAAGTGGAAATTTTCTTAAAATGTAATTGCAGCCTGCCTTGAAAAATTCCCTTACCTCAGAATAAAAAGTAGCCACTGTGTCTTCACTCAGATCTGCAGTTGTGCCTATATAAGATCTCGCTTTTGACCCAATTACGAGATCACAGTTTTCTTTGATTTTTCCTTTCAAAATTTCCATCTGCAAGAGATGTTGCTGTCACATCAAATGCCGATGGCTTGATAAATCGTACAAGCAATTCAGATAACAGACTATGAAGTTTTCTTTTTAATACATGCACAAGCGGAGCTTCCTGCTGCAAGAACATGTTAACAGATGTAAACAAAGGAAGAGTAGCAGATAAAAAAAGACAAAGTTTAGATGAAGGATTTCCAATCATACTTGCAAGGTTCTTATACTGTGAATTAGCTTCTTCATTGTCACTGAAATAATGTTCTAGAGCCTCCTACTGTTCTAAAATTCTGTCAATGGATTCCAAAAGTGATAAGCAGCGAGTATTGACATGCTTTAGAATTTTGTGTGGTTTAGTACCACAAACAGCTTGACTCAGTTTTAGATTGTGTTTCCTCTTTGAACTTTTCTCCAAAAAAAGTACAACTGTATCAGAAACTGCTCAACCTTAAATCCTTTCAGTTGAGTAGCAGATTTCTGTGCAGCTAAATTTACTAAATGGCATGAACATCGCTGTACTATGATTGCAGGCTGAACCTTCTTTATGTGAGAAACAACACCTTTTACTTGACCATAGTGTTAGCATTGTCACAGGAAAATGACACACAGTTGCTCCAAGAGATATTTTTTTTAACAAACTCATTGTTACAAACGTTGAATATTCCTTCACCTGTATTAGTACTTGATTCAACCAATGATAACAAAACAGTTGAATTTTCACCTATTTTTTCGTCAAAATATGTTATTCTAATGGGATACAGTTTATTTGCTTGAGCATCATTACTTCTGTCCGTAGATAGAGAAAAAGGATTTTTTTTTACTTCAGATACCATGTTACTTGTAGAAACACTGGCCATGTGCTGAATTAGTGCAGTAGCCTTGGTTCTTCCACACAAATATTTTTTTGCGATCGCTGAATTGGGAAACATGGCTTGAAATAACGGTTTTTCAAGCCTTCAGTTTTCGGAAAGTTATCCAAAATTTTCAAGCTGAAATACAAATATTTATGGAATAAAATGATATCTAACAATACTGGGTAGAGGAAACATCGCGAGAAAAAAAAATTACGATTACCAGAGAAATCTTACCTCCGTCTACTTTTCGTTTTCAAAGGATGAAATTCCGTCCTCCGACGGAGAAAACGACCCCCCCCCGCCACCAATCCTTCCAAAATTTAAGTTCAGTTATGCATCGATTTCGTACATGGTCCAAATGATAACAAAAAAAGACGGAATTCCTCGAATCAGAGTGAGAATCTCGTCGCCGAAGATTATGGGGAAATTTTCGGGCGGCCTAACTTCCGTTTTCGGAAATCGTTGCCTACAATTTCAAGCTGAAATTATGCAATGAGATTATATTTAACAATACTGAACAGAAGCAACATCGCGCGAGAAAAAAATTATGATTACGAGGAAAATCTATATTTATGTATAGACTTTCATCCAGCAGTGGATTGATAATGGTTGATGATGATATTGATTATCACTCTACAGACTATGAAGGGACTGCACACATGTAGAGAATTTTGAATTTTTTTTTTCTACATACACTGCCGATACATCTTTGTTCCTCTCCTAAAGTCTAGCAATTGACTTGTATTAATAAGATGTAAATATATCACTTGGTCTTTTGTTTTATGACATACCTTGTGATAAACCTAACTTAATACTGTAGGGTTAATAAAAATAAATCTGCAAATCATACGGAAGACTAATAATAATAAGCACATTATTTTGACATGGAGTGCCAATATTTTGTCATAACTGCCTTCTCATCCTTGTAATCACTCCTCAGAAAATGTAACTGCATCATTCCCACATCTCCCGATTTCAACTTGAGGACAGGAATTGGGAGGTACACGTTTTGTTTCCACTCCAGGGAAATACAATTTTCACACTTTCTGAAGAATAGCTACGTGGATAAAATTTAAAGTATGGCATCTCTATGCCAATATAATGAGCTTGATATTTCCCATTAACTCCACCCAATGATACTTATGCAATTTACATCACTGTCATCATGAACCCTTGTTAACAACTTATAAAAAGGAAAAATCTAACACAAGAACTACAGAATCACTACTTCATTGTCAATTATTTCAAATATGAGTATTATGTCAAAATTATTTTAAACGTTGTTTCTGTAAATAAATGTAATAAAAGGTTTAGCACAAACACAGTTTTTGTCATATTACATGAAAGCTTTTCTCCACTTACTCAAATATCTTGGCGGTAGTGTCTTCGTTTAATTTTCCTCACAAAAATCAATGGTTTAATCAAACACCATCAGAACAGCATAAAAGTAAATAGGTTTCTACCTAGAAAATTAGAAAATGTAATCATATCTGGTTCTGTACCTTCTCATCTTCTTTTAAGCTTATAAGCTTGTGAAAGCCTTCAAAAAATTTAGTTTACCACTTGGATATTGAATAAATTTGAACTTCCAAACATTGAACTGCTGCTCGAGAATACATATAAAAACTTTCACCATTTTCATCAATCTCTGCCTTCTTTCACAATGACTATTTCGGTAGTATTTATTACAACTTGTTGTTTACAGAAAAATACTCCTGCGAGGGCAATATTTGGCGAGTCAGAGATGAACCTAATGCAAAAACATACAAAGGTTGGCTTGGACCATTTAACACAGCACAAACCTGAATAATGAAAAAGTGCAGTATGTAGAAATCAAGAAAAATAAACAAATGCTGAAGAACTAATACTTCAGTTAAATTCCTAGCTCCAATATAAAAAACATACCTGCTTTCTAATCCATCAATGTATTCTTTTTCCGCTTGCGACTATTTTGTGCAGATTGCTGAAAAATTTAACAAAAAGAATTTATGTATATCATTTTATTATAAAACCTTTACAAAATTTTCACTTAATTACTTTTCGTTAGCTGAATGATTCAAGTGATTGTGGAAGGAAGAGAGAGAGAGAGACTGTATGCAAGTTTAAATCTTTAAAGAAAGGAGATAACCAAAATGAAACATAACACTAGTGTCTTGTAGGCCCTTGGCATGATTTTAATTCATGACAACCAAACAAAGCATATACTAACGTCAGTTTTTACAAAATGTTTTTTTACATAAATTACATTTTTTCTTTCAATTCATCTCATGCAGTGGTTCTTAAAATAAATCATTATGACATGGCTCATAGTCTTTTTCAATCACAGAATTCCAGGACAATTTCAGCCAGGACTTTTAAATGCTTTTCCAGGACATTCCCAGTACTTTTGAATGCTTTTCTAAGATATTTCCAGGACTTTGGAATGTTTTTCTGGAACATGCAATCCAAATACTCCCACTAAAAATATACTGACACCACAGGTCTGTTCTACCTGTAACCTACAACAAACAACTAGGCTTGAGCAAACTTAAAGCAGAGTTTTGAAAATGATTGCCTCACCTAATAAAAACTTAAAATCAGATAAAAACTGTAACACCAAAACTGTCAATGAAAATGTAATCAGGTTCAATCTGCAAAATGTAGTACTCTTGTTGGTACTTCAATTTTCTGTTCTACACGTTATTTACACTTCAGACGTCGCATGGTCCAACTTCTAGGTCTGACTTTTAACTCCGATAGCATATCTTAGATATAAAAATAAAACGTCAAAAAGGTCTTACCCTGTCACTGTCTTGCATCAATAGTTCTCCGTCGCAATCATCACCTACTTCTGTAGAAGTGTATAAGCTGCCATGAACAACTCAGTTGCAAAGTCACACAACGTAACGATGATGTCCGATCCAAGGGTTAAGCAAAAACGTATATATGCCTGTTACTACAGGAGTGTCTAAAAAGGTGAATTGCTTAGGCCTAAAATCATCAAATGACAAACTTTTTAAAAAAAAGGGGGGGGGGCAGGTTCTCCTGCATATAAATTAAAAGTTGTCTTGTTTCAATAGTTCTCCGTCGCATTCATCACCTCTTTCTGTAGAAGTGCATTAGACACGCCTTGAACCACTCAAGTGCAAAGTCACACCACGAAAAGACAATGTCAGATCCAAGGGTTAAGCAAAAACGTAATTCAAAAAAAAAAAAAAAAAGGACAGTTTCTCAAGAAGAAAAAACATACAACGGCATCCTTACGGACCAAATATCAAAGAATGCTACAGCATTCTTTCAAAATTCAATTGCGACCTGTCTAATCAGTATACCAATCTAAGACACTTGACCCGTCACTCAGCGGATGCATTTCGCCTAGGTTTCCTTCCTGGCGTCTTCAGCACTACTACTGCTAGTATAATTTTCTCGATTGCTCCTTAGGCAGTCGGGAGCCCTGACTTCGAGATGAGGGTTAACGTCATTAGATGTTCCATACCCTCTCACAGCATGATCTGTAAATGTTCTTGCATTATTTTTCCTTTTTTTCTAGTACACAGTGTGGCAACGAATTTTTAAGACTGGGTCTGTAAAATGAAATAGAAACAAGAAATTATAATTTATTTTTGTTTGTTATTCAAAATAAGTCCCTCTGGCTTCAATACACTTGTTACAGCAATTTAATAATGATTCGAATGCCTGTTCCAGTTCACTTTGCGGAATTGCCTCCAAAGCATGCGTCGAAGCTGTTTGTATGGTCGAAATATCATCAAAATAACACCCTTTTAACGTCATTTTAAGTTTTGGGAACAAAAAAAAGTCGCAGGGTGCTAAATCAGGCGAATACGGTGGATGATTCAACACACAGACGTTATTTTCGGCCAAAAATCTACGAACAAGAAGTGAGGTGTGACTGGGTGCATTATCGTGTAACAAACACCAACTGTTTTCATCTCGATATTCTGGACGAATGCGACAAATTCTGCCCATCAAACGCCTCAAAACATTTAAATAAAACTCACCAGTAATTGTTTGTCCACTTGGAACAAATTCTGTGTGGACAATACCCTTACTATCGAAGAATGTAATGAGCATTGTTTTTATTTTCGATGGAACTTTTCTTGTTTTTTTGGCTTGTGGCAAATTTTTTTACTTTCATTCCACACTTTGTCGCTTTGTTTTAGGATCATATTGAAAACACCATGTTTCATCACCAGTAACAATATATTTTAAGAAGTTTGGATCATTTTCAGCGGCTGAAATGATGTCTCTACAATGTGCACTTCTCCTTGATTTTTGTTTATTGGTTAACATGTGTGGAACAAATTTAGCCCAGACTTTTGTTTTGCCCAAATCTTCATGCAGGATGATTTGAATCGTTTCTTTGTGGATGTTTAAAGACTTTTCCACCATTCTTAGTGACGAACATCGATTGTTTGCCACGAAATCACGCACTTTTCAATAATCTCAGGTGTCCTAGATGAACTTGGTCTTCCGGTATGCTTATCATCTTCTAGCGTCTCTCTTCCGTCCAAAAAACGTTTGTGCCACAGGAAAACATTGGATCTACTTAAACAAAACTCACCGTAAATTTGTTTCATCATTTGGTACGTTTCCGAGGCACTTTTACCAAGTTTTGCGTTAAATTTAATAACAGCCCTTTGTTCCATCTTAATAATTCAACATGAAAAAAATTACTTCTCTAATGAACGGCCATTTCGTTTGAGTTACTTTAACAACTGCGCAGTACTTTTGGCAGAAAGCAAGCAGATGGTCACGGTTTATAACGCATTCGCGATTACACTGGTGGCGCCACCGTAGGCTGAAATCTAGCGCCAGTCTTAAAAATTCTTTGACGCACTGTATATTTCATCTTTTTCAAGAAAAAAAAATGCAAGAGCATTTACAGATCATGCCGCGAGAGGGCACGGAACATCTAATGACATTAACCCTCGTCTCGAAGTCAGGGCTCCCGACTGCCTAAGGAACAATCGAGAAGATCATACTAGCACTAGTACTGCTGAAGACACCAGAAAGAAAACCTAGGCGAAACGCATCCGTTGAGTGACGGGTCAACACAGAGGATAAAAAAAAAAAAAATGCTGCGTGGTTTTCAGAAGTAATGGGTTGAGTGTTTTAGATTGGTATACTGATTAGACAGGTCGCAATTGACTTTTGAAAAAATGCTGTAGCATTCTTTGATATTTGGTCCGTAAGGATGCAGTTGTATGTTTTTTCTTCTTGAGAAACTGTCCTTTCTTTTCTTTCTTCCTTTTTTTTTTTTTAATTACGTTTTTGCTTAACCCTTGGATCTGACATCATCTTTTCGTGGTGACTTTGCATTTGAGTGGTTAAAGGCGTCTTATGCACTTCTACAGAAAGAGGTGATGAATGCGGCGGAGAACTATTGAAACAAGACAGCTTTTAATTTATATGCAGGAGAATCTGCCCTCCCCCTTTTTTTTTAAAGTTTGTCATTTGATGATTTTAGGCCTAAGCAATTCACCTTTTTAGACACTCCTGTACTAATAGGCATATATATGTTTTTGCTTAACCCTTGGATCGGACATCATCATTACGTTGTGTGACTTTGCAATTGAGTTGTTCGCGGCAGCTTATACACTTCTACAGAAGTAGGTGATGATTGCGGCGGAGAACTATTGATGCAAGACAGTAACAGGGCCATTTTTGACATTTTATTTTTATATCTAAGATATGCTATCGGAGTTGAAAAGTCAGACCTAGAAGTTGGACCACGCGGCATGCGTCTGAAGTGTAAATAACGTGTAGAACAGAAAATTGAAGTACCAACGAGAGTATTACATTTCGAAGTACTGAGCCACATATATTCTTGCTCTCATAGTAAGATTGAACAAATGTATTATACAGGTTTAATCTCTACAGAATGTTTATGTTTACATTTGTCTCTAATTTAGCTTTAATTCAAATACTGGATAAATATATAACTCAAAAGATTTATATAGGTACAAATTCTATAGTTAGATCATAAATGTGCCACTCTTGAAATTATTTCATATACCACAATAGTAAAACTGTTTATATTTAAATGTTCTGAAATAACACATTGAAAATTGAAATATGAAGTAAGGACTTACTTTCTGTGTGTGTGTGTGTGTGTGTGTGTGTGTAAAAATTTATTTTACTAAACTAGATCTGATCCTGTTTAGTAAAATAAATTTTTACATGAAGGAATTTATGAGATGTACCCCCGTTTGTAAATGTATTTCTGTAGTGGACCACAATACTAAAATTCCTGGCCTTGTTTCATCGACCCAGTTCGCCCCTGATCACCTGCAAAGATTCGGAGCAAAACGCTGCCAGATTTGGATTTTCAAGTGCTTCATTATGGTTGTTGCCAAATGACAGGAGGTATTTCCAAATGATGAGAATAAAATAAGGGCTATCAGTACGGCAGTTTGAAGATGTAGGTATTTCAATGCTCTCAGGACAACATGGAGCCAACTGGCTTACAAAAGGAACAATTTTCTCAGTATTCTTCTGGAGGAGCGCTGCTGATGTTTCTGAGATAGTCAATAATGTCAAGGGAGAATTAGGTCTACCTGAGGTAACATCCTTTTTATTTCTTTGAATAAAGCTCAAGTTGAGAATTGGCTTCCTAGTTTCTTAATTCAATTACTAATCATAAACAACTATTATGGGAATTTTACTAGGAATTAACCTTGATTCATAAACAACTATTATGGGAATTTTACTAAGAATTTTTTTTATAAAAATTGCAAATTTTCGGACCGTAACCACGATAGTGACAGGAATAAGTGACAACAAAAAGACAGCTTGAAGAAGGAGAAGAGCTTTCTCCGAAAATTTGCAATTTAAATAAAAAAAATTCCTAGTAAAATTCCCATAATAGTTGTTTATATATAATAGTAAATCCTTTTCATGCTTACCCAGGCCCTTAGTAATGCTGTGAAAATTGAAGCCGACAAACTGTGGTACCAGCAGAAGTACGTAGAAATGGATATTTTGGGCACATTAATGTCTTCAACTTTATCCTCCTGGACAGAGATGAAGTCTAACACCATAATATGTTCATCCTGGATAGTGATAAGATTGAAGACCTTACTGTTCATGCTGTTTATAAAATTCCCATTTCTAGAAATAGGAAATTTCTGGCACCACAGTTTATATAGGCAGCACTTTTCACAGCATTACTAGGTGCCTAGCAGAGCATAAAAAGGATGTGTGCCCAATGTGGACCTAACTCTTCCTTGACATTAATGACTATCTCAGAAACATCAGCATTGCCTTTCTAAAAGAATACTGAGAAATTTGCACCTTTCCTAAACAAATCATCTCCATGTTTTCGTGAGAGCATTGTAATATCTACCTCTTCAAACTGTAATGCTGATAGTCCTTATTTTATCTTCATCATTCAGAAACCTCTCCTGTCATTTGGAAATGACCAAACGAAGCACTTGAAAATCCAAATCTGGCAACGTCTCATTGCGAATGTTTACAGGTGATAAAGACCCAAGACAGTGTCAAAAGGCTTCTGTGTTTTTCACTTTTTCGTCAATGCAACTAACATGTTTTTCCAACTACCTTCACTTGTTCATTACATGTGCACTCCATACCTATTATTAGGTGCTTGAATTAATTCCCGCTGTTGCCCAATAAAGCGCAGCAGTGGTGCGCTGTGACCCGGGCCACACGTGACCTCCCTTCTGTCCGTGGTCTGGGCGAAGTAGTGTGTGACATGCAATCGGAGGGCACAGAACACTAGTTTGTATCGCATTCACGATGCCGAGTTTCGTGCCAAAAAAGGAGCATTTGCGGGAAGCATTACTCTTCTGCTTTCATCTCAAGAAATAAAGTCATTGTTTGCTAGTGCAGGCCTATGGGGAACATGCCCTATCGGAAACAACATGCAGAGAGTGGTTCCGACACTTCAAAGCCAACGAATATGACGTGAAGGACGAAGAGCGCCCTGGGCAGACAAAAAGTTCGAACATGGCGCATTGGAGGCTTTATTGGACGAGGATTCGTGTCAGACGCTCCACGAGTTGTCCGAAATACTACGGGTCGATGAGTCAATGGTTAGGAAACGTTTAAATGCAATGGGAATGATCCAGAAGATCGGAAACTGGATCCCACATGACAAGGTTATTCTTCTCCACGACAACGCTAGACCCCATGTCGCCAAATCCGTGAAGGAACTCTTGGAGGCACTTGGCTGGGACTTCCTCCCCACCCGCCTTATTCCCCGGACATTGCTCCCTCGGACTTCCATTTGTTCCGGTCGCTGCAACATGGCCTGTCAGAGCAGCACTTCCTTTCTGTCGCGGATATCCAAAAATGGCTCGATGAATGGTTCGCCTCGAAAGAACCTGCATTTTTCTACCGCAGAATCCATTTGTTACCCTAACGTTGGGAAAGGGTCGTAGCTGCCAACGGACACTACTTTGAATAGACTATCCTGTACCGTTCTGTGGCAACACACAGGTGTTTGTGTGGCAAAAAAACAGCGGGAAATTAATTCAAACACCTAATATTTATAAAATTTTGTATAAAATCAACAGAAAAACAAGCTGAAACATACTTTGTTTCTAATTTTCCTTCTTATCCTCTTCAGTTCTCGTTCTTCTGCCTAAGGAGATGAAAAGACTACATTTAAGTGAAATGACATAACAAATTCAAATGTCTTATGAACAATACATTAAAACATGTGATACACGTTTGCAATATCTTATACTTAAAATTATCCAAAATCAAAAGTTCAAAATGCAACACAATGGCCAGATCTCTCTATATATTTTTTATATCCATATTCTCTTTTTCCATATCTTTCAATGCAGCATTGGAAGACATGCAAAAAAAATATGATTTGCCATCAAGAAATTTAATGAGAAAGTAAACCTGAAAAACAAGTAAAAAAATTAGTGGAATTTTAAAGTTCAAACTGGCAAAAATTTAAATCATAATGCTTGGTATTATGATCTAATTTTTTCTCGCAAAGTAATGCACATAAGTGTGCATTTCATTGTAGATTATATATTTTCCTGACTTAACATATTTCTATATGAGCACCATTAGTTGCACAGACATCTAAACAAATTCTGTGGAAGAAATATTCTTCTCATATGTGGAAATACATTCAGAATTATTAACACAGCAATCAGACATCTCTGAATTGCCTGTATTTACTGTTCATCATGTAACATCAATCACATCAGAAAACTTGAAAATTACATCACCCTGGAGCGGGAATCGAACCCGCATCTCCCAATTTTCGTTTGAGTATGCTATCTGTAACACCAATCAGAACGATGAAGTCCCAAGTAACTGAGTGTTAAGAATCAAAACATTCTGAGATCACACCACCCAGGATAATTAGCTATGCTACAAGGAAGCAGAATTTGCTTCAACTGGCAAAAATTTGAGAATGTTCTGATTCTTAACACTCAGATACTTGGGACTTCATCCTGGGTAGTGTAACAGATAGCATACTCGAATAGAAATCAAGAGATGCGGGTTCGACTCCCACTCTAGGGCAATGTAATTTTCTAGTTTTCTGCTGTGATTGATGTTATGTGATGAGCAGTAAATACAGGCAATTCAGAGATGTCTGATTGCTGTGTTAATAATTCCAACGTTTAAACAATATTTCTGTTTATTCCAAGTGTGTTCGAGAATATCAGGTGCGATCATGGCTATGGCATTGGTGATTCAGATTTGAAGTTCCAAAGGATCCTTCACTGGAGTGCAGTACATGTCTTTCACATATCCCCACAAGAAAAAGTCTAGTGGGGTTAATATCAAGAAGCTCTCTCACATAGAGAGATCAGTGTAGGGAAGCCCCATCTAGTTGGAACAAGATTTTAGGTAGCAGTTTCTGAAGCTGTGGTACGACAAATACAAATCATTCCACCAAATCAAGATAAACAATCCCGCTCACTGTCTTTTTAATGGAAAAGGGACATTTCTCAGATCATTACATTTTCATCTGTAGCACTTACTTTTGTTAAAGGCAGATGCTGTGGAATATAAACTCCTTCCTTCTTTAGGAGTTTTTCTCCTCTTCTGAAAGATGAATAAGCTCAGGACCCTAAAAAGAAAAGTATATATTTCCATATATTGCCTGAAAAAAGTTGAGTATGCACATCTACACTCAAATTTGCCACTTTAAATAGCCTAGTAATTAGGTTCAAACCTTGGGAGGCACAATATCCAACCAAATCACTAGATCTGATCCTGTTTAGTAAAATAGAATGTGAAAATAGTGATCTATATTAATCGAAATCACATCAAGTTTTGTGGAATTAGTGAGCCTATTACTGGCTTGGTACAGGTCAGTACCAGAAACTTATTCCATTAGACAACCTGAGGTTACACAGAAGTCTTGCACGAAGTCTAGCATAAAAACATTGCAAGTTTTAAGTTTAACATTATTTGAATCACATCTGAAATAAACCATATTTAAAAATTTCATCACTGGCACAAAGGTGCCATATTTTCACTGTTTCCCACATAGCCACCTCTGCAGAAACCCAGCATTAGATCGCCCTGGAGCAGGAATCGAACATACATCTCCCGATTTCATTCAAGTATGCTGCAGTTGCAGAATGAGTGATGAGATGCTTACTAAGATAATTTATTAAGCCTAAGTGACAGGAAAGAAAGATAGAGGAAGGCCAAGGAAATCATGGGAGGACCAGATTCAGAAATGTCTGCATGAGAAAAAGGTAATGAGTATGAAGTACAAAAGGTCTTGCATGCGGCGTGTGATGGATGTCAATGAAGCTTGAGTTGTGTGCCGAGATTGCTGCAATTGGAGATGTCTGATACATCAACAGTGAGTTCTTTCTGTGAGCTAACCTCAGAACATCAGAGAACAACTTAGTGATATGTATGTATGTACATACATCTGTGCGGTGTAACTGCAGTTACACTGCACAGAACAATGAAGTTCCAAGCAACTGAAACTAAGCAGTTGCAGCTTAGGAATCTGAATACAGTTCAGATTTGCGCTAGTCGAAGCAATCTGATGCTTCCTCGTAGCATCAACAACCCATTTCTCATCCAGGTCACAAGTTCCAGCGCTTCAGAGAACATCATAGATATCAATGGGAAACAAATTCCCCTGAAGAAATAATTCTTCATAAAAGCATGGAAGGAAAATACAAATGTCATTATTAGCTTAAAGGGTGCTGTAATTTTCAACTTTTTGGAAGAGACAGAGCTACATGTGAAACAGTGAGGATACCACACTTCATGCTGAAAATGACATCTGCCATTTGCCTTCCATGCATTTGTGAAGAATTCTCTCTTCAGGGAAATTCATTCCCCATTGATATCTGAAACCATATTTATGTTACAAGTATAGGTACTTTCAGTAAAATTTGTGTTTTAGGCTAATGACTTAACAGCAAACAAACTGCAAGACAGCTAGTCCTATGAGGAGTTAACAACATGAGAATAGCCTTCAAATATTTCAATCCAGTTTCATCATAAATCTGCTTATTGCTGAAATCCACAGCTTAACAATTATCATGACTTATGATTGCAGCATGAGGGAAAATGACACTAAATATATAACACAAGATATACGTCTACATACATACATACCATGAAGGACATTACTCATATGTAATCTCTATACACTGCAGGAGCAAAACATGACCCACCTAGTACTGTGGAAGTAACCTCCACAGTAGCCATGCAACAAGAAATGGACTGTACAAGTCTCCAGAAACTGTCTACTAGTATGCTGTACCATATTCATATAAGTGCTGCTTGTAGCTTGTCCAGTGTCTGTTGGCCACATGTGGTTTTCCTTTCATGCACCTCTCCTCTGACTACCATTGTTGTCTGCAATATGTAGGTGCTATGGCTGTGATAGCACTGATGGTACACAGCTTTTCTTTTTCTCTCATTCTTCTAAGCTTCATAATTTTTGCTCGATAAAGTGCACCTCCTCACAAAGATTTAAGAAACCCCAACCACACATCACATCACATCACATTCTGTTTTGTGCACATGACCCAAAATCAAAAGTTCGAAATGCAACACAATGGTGAAATCATTGTAACACTTTTTGAATACATGCCCATGACTAATTCAGCATTATTTAAACAGAGGCAAAATGCAATGGCAAGCTTCTTAACACTGCTCAAAATCCCTATGTTACATCACAGCACATTCAAACACAACCACCAGACATTAAAGGATGTAGCTACTGTGATAACCATATGTAGAGCATAGGATTTGTCTTATGTCATAATGATCCAACAGGTAATACTATTTAGTATGAAATTTACACTTTAGAGTGAATCCCATCCATGGAAGTATGTTTCATGCAGTTTTTAGAACATTTCAATACCACTGATGTATCACAGTACCAGAGCTTCCTATGAAATCAATAATGCCATACATATGCATTTTTGTTTTTTGCATGGAAAAGCTATTTTGTTCACAAGATAAGATTTTACATAGATCTAACATATTAAAAGAGCACATCATACAACAGCATCACTGAAAGCTACAGAGAGCATTCAGTAAATTCTGTGCATAAATATGATACATAAATGCTGACAATTTTTATAAGTACTGCATTGTCCCTTTGAAAAAGTAAAAATTATGACACAGTCACTGGCTATCCTGCTGCAAGTTCAGCCAGCTGGTTTGTCAAGTTACACTTAACCCTAGAGCAGGGCTGGAAAATTACCGGGCGCCAGCTCGCATAGAAATTTGGCCCTGGCGCCCAACTTTTTATTAATTCAAATTTCGTAATTTGCAGTCATTACTTTGAGATTACAGATGCAAAATGTAACTTCAACAAATTGTAATTTAATGAAATCAAACTCTGAAATTTTCTGCTTTGATCGCATTTATAATTCTGTCAGCTTTTATAGTGATCCGTGTGTTTCAAGCAGAGCAATGGGATGAAACCCTCCGAGTCACGTGACTAACCTGTCAGATCGTGGAAGCATTGAAGATCACACACTTTGGTTTAGCTGCTGGCCCCGGAGCAGAAACAGGGGGATGCAGCAACGGCATCGCAGATTCTCAGAAAGGTGTGCAGACTGTTTTTCTATTTTCTTAACATTAATTGTTTTTAAGATTTCTTCAATTTTAAAACAAGGGAAGCAAAATTTTCACACTTTTTTAACGTTGGCTCCTGTTTAAGATGTAAAGTTGTAATCGATAGATCCCTCACCCATTTTATTTCAGCTTTTATTCTTCCATATTTTTCAAACAGATAACTTCAACTTGATGAGATACAATTGCTTTTCTTGAGCTTTGAATCTCTGAAATGATATTTTCATGCACTTTTAACGCACCACGCACGTTTGTTGTGCATGGTGGTCAAAAGTGCATAAAAACATTTCGGAAGCTAATGGTCGCAACTTTTCCTCTTTTTCTTTTTTCTTTTTGGCATGGAGCCCTAAATTTTAATCTAACTGAAAGTTAAATTAAGGCGATTTCTTTGTTTCATTACAAGCTCCATACCATATTTTTTAAGTGTTTTCTGTTTCCGCGGCAGTCAGCATTCCGTAAGCTGACGTCGCAACTTTTTTTCCCTATTGCTTCCAGATAGTTCCACTTTAGTATTCAGTTAGATTAAAAGGTTTTTTTTTTTTTAAACCATATTTTTACACATTTTTATCGCCCGTCTTCCGTTTTTCACGGTCGCATTATGAGGCATTCCGGAAATTGATCACAATTTTTGCCGTTTTTGGCTTCCAGATAGCTTAATTTTAGTCAGATTAATCATTATTGCCATTGTTTGTTGTTTTTTTACAAAATCCCGATTTGTTAAGCGTTTGCAATATTCCCTTCCGTTTCCGTGGCCATGCAGCATTTCGGAAATTGACAGTTGCATTTTATTTTATTTATCTTTTTTACTTCCAGATGGCTTTATCTGGGATTTTTTTCTCTAAAACCATATTTTTACGTATTTTTTAACGCCCTGCTTCGTTTCCAAAGCCATATTACGTGGTATTCCGGAACTGAAGGTCTCAATTTTTTTTTGGTATTATTTTCTCCCAAATGGTTTAATCTCAGATTGATGAGGTGAAAAGTTTTTTTTTTTTTGCTTTACAGGAACCCTTGCCGTTTTTCTTACTTTGATTTTATGGGGTTTAATTATATGAATGAAAATGCTCCAATCACATTTTCATAAATTCAGAATTTTATGAGGAAATTCGTCATCTAAATAATAAAGGTAAGCAGCACTTAAAGATAATTATGGGAGATTTCAATGCAAAAACAGGGCAACAACAACAGAATGAAACTTCAGTAGGTAAATTCGGTCATGGCAACAGAAACCAGCGTGGAAATACTCTCGCTGAGTTTGCAGAGGCAGAAGGGTTTTTCATCTTGAACTCCTTTTTCAAGAAAAAGCCACACAGGAAATGGACATGGAGACATCCAAATGGGACGACAAGTGAAATTGATTTCATTATGTGTAACAAAAAATTCGTCATAGAAGACTGCAGTGTGCTAAACAAGTTCAACACAGGTAGTGACCATAGATTGGTGAGATGTAAGATGCACCTCAACACTAAACTCGAACGTAGCAAGCTCATAAGACAAACAAAATGTATTGACATAACCAACCTTAAAAAACACCATAATACCTTCAAGTTGGAACTGAAGAACAGATTCTCTGCTTTAGAAGGCCTAACATCGGAAGAAGTGGATATTTCTGAAGTTAACAGAAAAGTAACCAAATCTCTTATGGAAACAGCAACAAAATTAGCTGGGTCTAAGAACAAGTTGCATGTGAACAAATTATCAGGAAAAACCAAAATGTTGATGCAAAAAAGAAGAGAGATGAGGACAACTAAAGAAGATGTGACTTCCAAAGCGGAATATATAGAGCTATGCAAGACAGTACGAAAAAGTATCACTGAAGACGTAAGGAAATTCAACTGTGAACTAGTAAGGAAAGCAATTGAAAACAACCAAAGCCTAAAGATAGCAAAGGGACATCTCAGTAAGGGAAGAAAACAGATTATGGCACTGAGAAAAGAAGATGGTTCTGTAACAAGAAATAGAGGCGAAATTTTGACAAGAGTGAAAGATTTCTACTCCAAATTATATGAAAGGGATGATACATGTACTCCAGACATCATGAAAGGTACCAGTCCCAGAGTTCTACCAGTCCTCCCAGCAGAAGTAGCACATGCAATCAAGAACATGAAGTGGGGAAAAGCTCCAGGAGAAGATGGAATTACTGTAGACATCATACAAGAAGCAAGTGGAGAAATCGAAACAGTACTCGCCCAAATTTTCACTCGATGCCTTAATGAAGGGAAGATTTCTGAGGATTGGAACAACGCTACAATGATCTTGCTACATAAAAAAGGTGACATTGAGGATCTCAGGAACTATAGACCTATCAGTCTCCTATCAGTGGTTTATAAAATCTTCACTAAAGTTCTTTCACACCGCTTGAAGGTGACACTGGACATGGCTCAACCAAGAGAACAAGCTGGATTCAGGAGTGGCTACAGCACAATAGATCATATCCACGTACTGAGAGAACTAATTGAAAGAGCGAGGGAATATGAACTTCCATTGTGCATGGCTTTTATCGATTATGAAAAAGCCTTTGATTCGGTGAAACCATCAGCAGTTACAATGGCTCTGAAATCCTGCGGTATTGAAGATGCGTACAGTAATATTATTAATAACATCTATGAAAATGCAAGTGCAAAGATTTGGCTGTTTGAAAATACAACACACATAAAAATTGGAAAAGGAGTGAGACAAGGTGACACCATATCTCCGAAGCTCTTTAATGCCACATTGGAAAATGTCTTTCAGTCACTGAACTGGGAAAACAAAGGGATAAAGATTAATGGAGATTATCTAACCCACCTTCGTTTTGTTGATGACATAGTCATTTTTGCAACTACCCCATCAGAGCTGCAGAGTATGATCCAGGAACTTGCTGACAACATTAAAGAAGTGGGATTAAAAATGAACTTTCAGAAGACAAAAGTGATATTCAATGCTTTTACAAGAAATGAAGATTTATCGATTGATGGAGAAAGGCTGGAGATAACAGACACGTATGTTTATCTTGGACAGCAGATATCAAGTGAGGGTCACATTGATGGAGAAATTAATCGGCGCACAAAACTTGCCTGGAGAGTTTTTGGAAGAAACAGCATAATTTTCAAGAGCAATATGCCATTATGTCTTAAAAGAAAAGTGTTTGATCAATGCATCCTTCCAGTGCTTACGTATGGTGCAGAGACGTGGACCTTAACTAAAAGAGACATACAAAGGCTGCAGACAACTGAGGTGCATGCTTGGTGTAACCAGGAGAGATAAGAAGAGGAACTCGTGGATCCGAAAAATGACAAGAGTGGAAGACATCATGATCAGAGTTAAATCCCTGAAATGGCAATGGGCTGGACATACTGCCAGAAGGACAGACCATCGATGGACAGCCGAAATTTTAGATTGGATTCCAAGGGACAGGAAAAGACCCAGAAGACGACCACATGGAAGATGGGTGGATGAAATTCGAAAGTATGCGGGAGTGACATGGAGGAGACTGGCACAAGACAGACCGTTGTGGAGGAAACTTGGGGAGACCTTCGTCCAGCAGTGGATTGATAATGGTTGGCAATGAAGAGCATTTCCATAATTATGGTTTTGACAAAGTGAAAATAGAGGTACTGCATATTATCCCTGACCTCTATGCTCGACTTGAAACTGAATCCCTTGAAATTTTGCAGCATCAGTCTCTTTATCCCTATGGTCTTAATTCCACTCTTTCTGACAATAAGCATAATGTGCATAAATTTTCTATACGTGAACTCTTCTTTCTTGTTAACAACAAGAGCTGCACTAGAGGTAATAGAGGACAGAGGTTATTTCGCACTTCAAGCAAGGTTGATTTTGCTAACTTGCAAATAACTCTGGAAAGTTTTAAAAATGATACTAGTTTTGTTAAAAATACTTACAAAATACTTAAGTCCTTCAAACACTCTGTCCTTAAAAGTTTTTTCAAATTCTGGAAAGAAACAGCTAACCATGTTGATAAGCATGTTTTTGCTTTGGTTCTAGATATTCTTATGCATATTCTTAAAGATAAAATTTCTCTTAAAGAAATTTCCAGTAATTATGTGACCATCAGGTTTTTAAATAAAACCTATGATCATCTCAATGTTAGGAAGCTGTTCTACAATAATGCAATTTTTTTCCCATCCACAGGCACCAGTCTATCGTAAGTTTTAAATATGTCAAGACCTTAGGGTCAATAGTTAAAAACTACAAACTTAATTCTTCGAGTTCCATACCTGTATAGTTACAACATGTTCTTGTGATGAACATAAAGACACAGTTCACTATGATAAGAATTACAAGCATATTATCACTGGAAACTTGAGTTTTGATGAAAATGACAAGCTTAGGAATTTATTAGAGTATGGTTCTAATGACGATGATGGGTAAAACACGTAACAATATTAACAAATAAAGGTAACTTGATCACGCTAGTTACGTTAACTGAAAACTTTTACAAGCTTGCAGCATTGAAGTCCTACATCCACAGGGCTCATATCATTTGCAACAACCAACTCTCTCTTCAAGAAGAACTCTCCAAAATTTCTACAATAGCCCTCTCCCATGGTTTCCCTGCTGTTACAGTCAACTCCCTCATAAAGAAATATGAAAACCATTCGAAAATCGAATGCCTCCTTCCTCACAAGAAAGAAGACCTGAAATTCTGTGGTTCTGTTCCTTACCATCCTTCCTATGCTTATAAGTTACAGATTCTTTTTAGAAGTTTTGGTTACCATCTCGCCATTAAATCTACCCCAAACATCTTGAAACTTCTACAAAGGGATAGGGACAAAGTTGAAAGCCTGAACCTCCCAGGAGTTTACTGCATTCCTATCTCTTCTTCTACTGGGGATAACTTATACATTGGAAGCACATACAGGAGCATTAACCATAGAATTTTAGAACATAGAAAAGATGTTTCGAAAGCCAATCCTAATACTGCCTTGTCTATTTTGACAATGGAAGACACATCTGCAGTTCCCCACTGGAACGAAGCAAAACGAATTGCTTCTTTTGACAATCGTTTTGCCCTCCGTTACCGTGAAAGCATAGAAATTATTTTCAACTCAATGACTTGCAACTCCGAATCTCCTCTCTACATTCCGTTGATCTGGAGATCAATTCTAAGTTTTGGCAACAAAAATAGGAAAAATTCAAATGTAGAATCTGGCAACAATCTTAGTCCTCCATTGGCGTGATGAAGACCTAAGATAAGGTCGAAAGCTTCCAACTTACGAACTTTTTGTAAAAGTTTTCAGTTAACGTAACTAGCGTGATCAAGTTACCTTTATTTGTATGGTTCTAAATTTAGACCTTCCTTCCAAATCTCCAAAGAGAGGATTCTTGAGAGCTTCACTTAAGACGTTAATAGGTACATTATAAAAACCAGTTTAACATACAATCAGCCTATTGAGGCCTTCGCAGAATGGAAATATAATGTAATCAATGGCTTCACTAATGAGTTGGTAGGTCTTGATTTTTGTTTTGATAGAAATCTATTTTTCTTTGGAGATGCTAAAAGGTCACTCTCTCCAAACTACAAGACCTATTTATTTTTACCACTACGGATAAAGCTAGCAATAATTTTGCAATTATCTGTAAGAAATTCTATTTTGAATTGTTAACTATGGAACTCAATAATAGAGTAACCTACGAGCCCGTAAGTTATTCTACCAAGCAGTTAGAAAATTGTTTTAAGGCATTCTTCAAGAAACTTAAAATTCCACAAATGAGAAGATATGAGCCTGAATTTCCCTTTCTTTTTGCAACTGTCAAGTTTCATAAAGATCCAGTGAAGTTCAGATTCATAGCTAGTGGAGTCAGGAGTCATAAAAAGAAAATTGATCTAGCTTTTGAAGAAATCTTGAAGAAGGTCTTGAAACACATTAGTAACTGTACTAATTTGAAGTACAGAGATTTTTGGATAATTAATAATAATGCAGAAGTAATTTCCACTATACTCGAAGTAAACCCCTTAGATATTAATAGTTATGATTTTGAGAACCTATATACTAATCTGCCTCTATCAGATATAATCACTACCTTTAAAGAGCTGTATGCAGAATTTAAACTTAACCAATTTGTTAATGTAGGAGCCTGGAACTCTTATCTCAATTGCTGCATAAAAAATAACCATATCTTATATAATAATACTCTCTATAAGCAAGTAAACGGTATCCCTATGGGAACGTCAACATCCACAAGTATTGCAAATCTATTCCTGTTCTTTAAGGAATATGAATTCATTAAAAATCACTCCACTTGCTCCGATAACTACCTTTACACATTTAGATATATTGACGATCTGCTGTGTATAAATAATTCAGAAGTTATAGAGAGTGATTTTGATAATATCTATCCTAGCTCTCTTAACTTATGTAAAACCAACCACAGTAATCAGGAACTAGAGTTCCTAGACTTAAGCATTAAACTTAACAGAGGTAACCCATCTATTAGCCTCTTTGATAAAAGAGTTAATTTTCCTTTCAAAGTAATTAAACATCTAAACTGGAATAATAACATATCAACCAAAGTAATTGAGAATGTACTAATTTCTTAGGTGCTTAGAATTTCAAGAATTTGCAGCAACAATTTGGATTTCAATTACCACATTAATATACTATTAGACAGTTTTCTAGAGAACAAAATCCCTACTTCTTTCATCAAAAGAACTTTAAGAAAAATTATTCTGAATAATAGAGTAAGGTTGGCAGATCTGTTTTAATTTTCTACAGTTAATAATATGATTCTGACCAATGAAAGCCTTTTGGAAGTTGGCTAGAGGATGCATATTAACTACAAAAAGGAACCTTAGTGCTATGGATAAGAAGGTCCTATTAAAAATAAAAAATTAAATATTATAGACAAAATCACAAAAAAACTTAAAAATCTGTTTATAAAAGAAAATAAAAATAAATATAAAAGAAAACTAGTTATTCACTCACTAGAAGAGCTATACTAAAACTAACATAAAAATTAATAGGATTCTGAATAGTCTATAGAAGCTCACTAAGGTGATTAAATACATGCAAAGATTATTAAATACACTACTTGTGTATTTCATGATATTTCTCATGTATTCTGGAGAGTTAATTCTGCTCATTCTGATCAAACAGGTCCACAATTCTTAATTATATTTTTCTCTAGTTAAAATCTCTGCGAGTAGGATTTTTTTCAGTGTGTGGAGGCCTTCAGCCCCACCCACACTGCCCCCAGCGACTAGGGAGTGGCAGGGTTGTTTGGAAGTTTGGGGTAAAAGGTTGGCCATGTTTCCTCAAGAGTGGAAGAAGTTAAGTTGCATAAGAGGTAAGCTCTCTTCATTGTCTTTGGGTTTTAGGTTTTCCAAGTTCAATGTTTGAACTTCTTGAACATTTTTCTATTTTTTGCTTTAAGCATTTAGGCACTAGCAAGTCTATTAACTTTTTTGCGGATTTTAACTCTTTCTTTTCTTGGTAACTTTGCACGTTTTTAGGGAACTAAGGCTAAGCAGCCGGCCGTTCCATTGTTCTTGTAGTCTGCGATGTGTTTTCAATGTAGTTAAGGTCTTAATAACTACTTAACTATGCACTTAAAGCACTTCTGAAATACTTTGTACATATTGCAACTAATTGTTTATGTCATATAACCTTCACAAAGCATTTCTTTAGTTTATTATTATCTTTATTTTATTCTCGTTTTTGTGTAATCAGAAGTTGTGGAGTAGGGGGGTTTTATAATCCAGTTTTTTTAAGAATCTGTGATTTAGAAAAAAATTAATATTTCCTTTTTATTGCAATGTTTAAGAATTTGTAGTACTTTAGTATTGCTATTCAGGTTTAAATTCTCTCTCAGGCGACTAGGTAACTTGGCAATTTGTTATTGCTGAACATTATTTCTGATTCATTAGGTCACTCTTACAACTTGAGTTTTCTATAATCATCTTCTTTCTGTTTATTAGTAACAGATGAAGAGCATGGGTCGGGCCAGGAAAGTCATGGATGCAAGCTAAATTGTTAACTAAAGCTTAGTCATACAACTCTGTGGAGGTTATGACATATATATATATATTTAAAATTTTTTTTTTTGGTGGGCTTATTACTTGCATCTGACTTTGCAGAAACCCATTTCCAAATAGGTCTTTGTGGAAGTGAGAAAATGCAGAGTTTTTGCTGGTCCTTGATAAAGCCAAGGCTCAGTATTCTCGACACTTTCTACATTCAGTTGTTCTATTTTTTTCTCTTTTTACTCGCACCGGTCAATTCATAACCTTTTCTATGTTGTACTTGGTATGAGTCAAAAATATTTTTTGCTTCAGTCTCTTCTTAATAGAATGTGAATTCTGAATTTTCATAACTGCTGCGTTGCGCGTTTTGATCTTCAGGTTATTTTGCAACTTTCGTTTTAAATTCTTAAGTTTTTCTTATAAGGTCAGGTGATGCGTAACATCACAGCCTCTCCTTGACAATTGTCAACCCCGCCTTCTCGTGGTACATCCTGTTCCCACTAAAGGGGCTCTGACGACCGCCAATAGCGGTATAACTATACCATCGGGATTAGAGGAAATGCTATCCCACACTCACCAACCCGCTTGGCCAGCGTGGTGAGTTATGGCCAAACCCCTCCAAAATGACTCCACAACTTAAATCTTGGCCCTCAGTCTCCGGCAGCTGGAATGTACCTGGCCAAGGCAGCGGCCAGTGCGACATGAAGGCAGAGGGTGCTAAGAATCCCCGGAGGACCGGACTAGGCTGCCATCTGATGCTGACCTTGGCTACGTACAACGGACGCTCCCTATCTTCTGATTCAAGGCTTCTTGAATTGGAAGAGGAACTACAAAGGATCAAGTGGGACATCGTCGGGCTAAGTGAGGTAAGGAGAAAAGGAGAAGATCTCATTGAACTGAAAAGTGGACATCTCTTCTACTATCGTGGGACAGATACTGGCAGAACTAGTGGTGTTGGATTTATAATAAACAAGAAACTGAAGGATAAAGTTGTAGAAGTTGAAAGTTCCTCTGACAGAGCTGCACGACTCGTTATCCAACTCTCGAGAAGATACCAGGCTCAGATTATTCAAACTTATGCACCCACCACAAGTCATGCTGAAGAAGAAATTGAAGAATTTTATGAGGAAATTCGTGATCTAAATAATAAAGGTAAGCAACACTTGAAGATAATTATGGGAGATTTCAATGCAAAAATAGGGCAACGGCAACAGAATGAAACTTCAGTAGGTAAATTCAGGCACGGCAACAGAAACCAGCGTGGAAATACTCTCGTAGAGTTTGCAGAGGCAGAAGGGTTTTTCATTTTGAACTCCTTTTTCAAGAAAAAGCCACACAGGAAATGGACATGGAGACATCCAAATGGGACGACAAGTGAAATTGATTTTATTATGTGTAACAAAAAATTCGTCATAGAAGACTGCAGTGTGCTAAACAAGTTCAACACAGGCAGTGACCATAGATTGGTGAGATGTAAGATGCACCTCAACACTAAACTCGAACGTAGCAAGCTCATAAGACAAACAAAATGTATTGACATAACTAACCTTAAAAAACACCATAATACCTTCAAATTGGAACTGAAGAACAGATTCTCTGCTTTAGAAGCCCTAACATCGGAAGAAGTGGATATTTCTGAAGTTAACAGAAAAGTAACCAAAGCTCTTATGGAAACAGCAACAAAATTAGCTGGGTCTAAGAACAAATTGCATGTGAACAAATTATCAGGAAAAACCAAAATGTTGATGCAAAAAAGAAGAGTGATGAGGACAACTAAAGAAGATGCGACTTCCAAAGTGGAATATATAGAGCTATGCAAGACAGTACGAAAAAGTATCACTGAAGACGTAAGGAAATTCAACTGTGAACTAGTAAGGAAAGCAATTGAAAACAACCAAAGCCTAAAGATAGCAAAGGGACATCTCAGTAAGGGGAAAAAACAGATTATGGCACTGAGAAAAGAAGATGGTTCTGTAACAAGAAATAGAGGCGAAATTTTGACAAGAGTGAAAGATTTCTACTCCAAATTATATGAAAGGGATGATACATGTACTCCAGACATCATGAAAGGTACCAGTACCAGAGTTCTTCCAGTCCTTCCAGCAGAAGTTGCACATGCAATCAAGAACATGAAGCAGGGAAAAGCTCCAGGAGAAGATGGAATTACTGTAGACATCATACAAGAAGCAAGTGGAGAAATCGAAACAGTACTCGCCCAAATTTTCACTCGATGCCTTAATGAAGGGAAAATTCCTGAGGATTGGAACAACGCTACAATGATCTTGCTACATAAAAAAGGTGACATTGAGGATCTCAGGAACTACAGACCTATCAGCCTCCTATCAGTGGTTTATAAAATCTTCACTAAAGTTCTTTCACACCGCTTGAAGGTGACACTGGACATGGCTCAACCGAGAGAACAAGCTGGATTCAGGAGTGGCTACAGCACAATAGATCATATCCACGTACTGAGAGAACTAATTGAAAGAGCGAGGGAATATGAGCTTCCATTGTGCATGGCTTTCATCGATTATGAAAAAGCCTTTGATTCGGTGAAACCATCAGCAGTTGCAATGGCTCTGAAATCCTGCGGTATTGAAGATGCATACATTAATATTATTAATAACATCTATGAAAATGCTAGTGCAAAGATTCGGCTGTTTGAAAATACAACACAGATAAAAATTGGAAAAGGAGTGAGACAAGGTGACACCATATCTCCGAACCTCTTTAATGCCACATTGGAAAATGTCTTTCAATCACTGAACTGGGAAAACAAAGGGATAAAGATTAATGGAGATTATCTAACCCACCTTCGTTTTGCTGATGACATAGTCATTTTTGCAACTACCCCATCAGAGCTACAGAGTATGATCCAGGAACTTGCTGACAAGAGTAAAGAAGTGGGATTAAAAATGAACTTTCAGAAGACAAAAGTGATGTACAATGCATTTACAAGAAATGAAGATTTATCGATTGATGGAGAAAAGCTGGAGATAACAGACACGTACGTTTATCTTGGACAGCAGATATCAAGTGAGGGTCACATTGGTGAAGAAATTAATCGGCGTACAAAACTTGCCTGGAGAGCTTTTGGAAGAAACAGCATAATTTTCAAGAGCAATATGCCATTATGTCTTAAAAGAAAAGTGTTTGATCAATGCATCCTTCCAGTGCTTACGTATGGTGCAGAGACGTGGACCTTAGCTAAAAGAGAGATACAAAGGCTGCAGACAACTCAAAGAAGCATGGAGAGGTGCATGCTTGGTGTAACCAGGAGAGATAAGAAGAGGAACACGTGGATCCGAAAAATGACAAGAGTGGAAGACATCATGATCAGAGTTAAATCCCTGAAATGGCAATGGGCTGGACATACTGCCAGAAGAACAGACCATCGATGGACAGCCGAAATTTTAGATTGGATTCCAAGGGACAGGAAAAGACCCAGAAGAAGACCACATGGAAGAGGGGTGGATGAAATTCGAAAGTATGCGGGAGTGACATGGAGTAGACTGGCACAAGACAGACCGTTGTGGAGGAAACTTGGGGAGACCTTCGTCCAGCAGTGGATTGATAATGGTTGAAAATGATGATGATGACATATATAAAAATTTGAAAGTATGCAGGAGTGACATGGAGGAGACTGGCACAAGACAGACCGTTGTGGAGGAAACTTGGGGAGACCTTCGTCCAGCAGTGGATTGATAATGGTTGACAATGATGATGATATAAAAATATATAGGAATATAAACATATATATAAAAATATATAGGAATATAAACATATATATAAAAATATATAGGAATATAAACGCATATATAAAAATATATATGAATACATATATGCATATGTATTTATATTATGCATCCACAATATATTAAATATATTTAGTCATTACCACCACCAGAAAAACTATTTATTAATATAATATATCTGCAACATCAATGTCTACTTACCTCTGAGAGATCTAAATGCAGGGAAACGTCTTCCACAGAGTGCTTAGATGCCTTCTTTTTACCAGCACACTACAAATACAAAGCAAATTAAATAAAGATTAGATACATCAAAAGTAAGTTTGTATAAATGCAAGAGAGTTCCATGATGACAAAAGAAAACTGCGCACATATCAAAGGTTAATAAAGTTTCTATATTCTTAACTGATTGTCTCTAATAAGTGAAACAATCTAAAAGAATGATTTCTAAATTTGTGAAATTTCAAAGTTATAGCATATATGAAGAAGGTAGATATTAGCAAGAGAAAGGGTTAGAAAATTAAAGTAACTCATGAATTTGATTATAAGGGATCTAGAATTAGAAAAAGTAGTTGTTCGCCGACATGAAGACAAAAGAAACTATATTGTGATTATTTCATTATACCTGAAAGTAGATAATGTGCACTAGAAAAATGTTTTAATTAGCACTGCGTACCTACATTTTACTCAGGTTCTATGTTATCATATTTGGTATTAGGATGTTTCCGCTGTTGACAAATTTATTGTCATTATAAAATTAAGCTTAATATTTTAGATTTCACTTAACATAAGAAGTTAGTGTGCTAGACTACCTTTTCTTTGTCCAGTCTTGGCTTAAAAATGGTGGCTCATATATAATATAGGGCTGGCAAAAAAAAAAAAAAAAAAAAGACTAAAAAGGGGAAGAAGCCCTACCCAGATACCCAGATGGGCATTTTCATTTTCTTTTTTTTTTTTTTTTTGGAACAAAATCAGTTAAACCCAGGAAAAATTTAAAAGTAGGACTAAATTGCTCTTATATACATTAATAAAACAGGACAGGTAGCAGCAGAGGTGATAATGCGCAAAAAGTTGAAACAATGAAGAACATGTACATACATGCATTTACGAAACTTATTAAAAGTAGGAGTAACGTTTTTCCATTCCTCAAAGGTCCAGTTTTGGTACTCCTGTAATCACTGCAGATGAATCTCTAGGTATTTAGGAATGAGTGCTACATGAAGGTAATGTCTATTGAATCATAGCCCACTGATGTGGCAGAAGGTGTATGCCGAAATTCTTTCGATAGCACTGATGTACTGTGTAGTTACTTAACACAATGGAGCTTGCCTGTTGCCTCATATACTCCTCTCCAGCCAGTGTTGCCCTTGAAAATTAACCAGTCATTACAACCCACAGGAAGACCGCTGACTGCTTGCTTTGTTGTTCATGCACCACTCACTGAACACCTTCGATACAGTAATAGCCACGAAGGTTTGCCATTTTCGAGATGCTTGCACCTGCCCACCTGGCGCCCACTATCCTGCCTCTTTCCACGTCGCTTAAATGATGAGTTTTTCCCATACTGCCACTACCTATGCTTCATACACACCAGAAACCTTTGCAATAAGCTGCTTATAATGCAGGGCACGAAAAATCTCGGAAATTTTACCCGTCCTCGAGGACGGTTTGTCTAAAAATGTACCCATCCTCCTTTGAAAGTAACCCGCCAGTCTCGTATAAATACCATAACTACGTAGAATTTAAATGTCGTCATTATTTTTCAGTTAGATCCATTCAATAGTGGTTTAACTGTTGGAACTTTACATGTTATAGTTCCTTTGTGTGAAATGCAATTTCTCGAATGGAAATTATTAGTATTTAGTGCGAACAAATACCTCGGTAATCAAATGTAATTCAAGGAAATCTTTTCACGTACCTCTCAGTTGTAAGTGGTTGATGTTTGAATCTTTGTACGGCTGTTCTCATCAGGATCCTATTTGGATATCCAATTTTGGAACCCGTGAAGAAAATGTGCCAATTAAATTCTTAAAAGTCTAAACTCAAGAGCCTGATGAGAACAGCCAAACAAAGATTCGAACATTGACCACTTACAACTGAGAGGTACATGAAAAGTTTTTCCTTGAATTACATTTGATTACCGAGGTATTTGTTCACAGTAAATATTAATAATTTTGAACTGAGAAATTTCATTTCACACAAAGGAACGAAACATGTAAAAAGTTCCAACAGTTAAACCACTATTGAATGGATTTAACTGAAAAAGCATAACGTATATAAAACATGTTTTTTAATATTGATACGTCGAGAAATATGTGAGTATTAAATATAGTTACTTTACTGTTGTTGTTGTTTTTTATGTACATAAAGAAAGGGATGTAAGGTCAGGTGATGCGTAATATCACAGCCTCTCCTTGACAAATGTCAACCCCGCCTTCTCGTGGTGCATCCTGTTCCCACTAAAGGGGCTCTGACGACCGCCAATAGCGGTATAACTATACCATCGGGATTAGAGAAAATCCTATCCCACACTCACCAACCCGCTTGGCCACCGTGGTTAGTTATGGCCAAACCCCACCAAAATGACTCTACAACTTAAATCGTGGCCCTCAGTCTCCGGCAGCTGGAATGTACCTGGCCAAGGCAGCGAGCGGCCAGTGCCACATGAAAGCAGAGGGTGTTAAGAATCCCCGGAGGACCGGACTAGGCTGCCATCTGATGCTGACCTTGGCTACGTATAATGGACGTTCCCCATCTTTTGATTCAAGGCTTCTTGAATTGGAAGAAGAACTACAAAGGATCAAGTGGGACATCGTCGGGCTAAGTGAGGTAAGGAAAAAAGGAGATCTCATTGAACTGAAAAGTGGACATCTCTTCTACTATCGTGGGACAGATACTGGCAGAACTAGTGGTGTTGGATTTATAATAAACAAGAAACTGAAGGATAAAGTTGTAGAAGTTAAAAGTTCCTTTGACAGAGCTGCACGACTCGTTATCCAACTCTCGAGAAGATACAAGGCTCAGATTATTCAAACTTATGCACCCACCACAAGTCATCCTGAAGAAGAAATTGAAGAATTTTATGAGGAAATTCGTCATCTAAATAATAAAGGTAAGCAGCACTTGAAGATAATTATGGGAGATTTCAATGCAAAAATAGGGCAACAACAACAGAATGAAACTTCAGTAGGTAAATTCAGGCAAGGCAACAGAAACCAGCGTGGAAATACTCTCACTGAGTTTGCAGAGGCAGAAGGATTTTTATCTTGAACTCCTTTTTCAAGAAAAAGCCACACAGGAAATGGACATGGAGACATCCAAATGGGACGACAAGTGAAATTGATTTCATTATGTGTAACAAAAAATTCATCATAGAAGACTGCAGTGTGCTAAACAAGTTCAACACAGGTAGTGACCATAGATTGGTGAGATGTAAGATGCACCTCAACACTAAACTCGAATGTGGCAAGCTCATAAGATAAACAAGATGTATTGACATAACCAACCTTAAAAAACACCATAATACCTTCAAATTGGAACTGAAGAACAGATTCTCTGCTTTAGAAGGCCTAACATCAGAAGAAGTGGATATTTCTGAAGTTAACAGAAAAGTAATCAAAGTTCTTATGGAAACAGCAACAAAATTAGCTGGGTCTAAGAACAAGTTGCATGTGAACAAATTATCAGGAAAAACCAAAATGTTCATGCAAAAAAGAAGAAAGATGAGGACAACTAAAGAAGATGTGACTTCCAAAGTGGAATATATAGAGCTATGCAAGACAGTACGAAAAAGTATCACTGAAGACGTAAGGAAATTCAACTGTGAACTAGTGAGGAAAGCAATTGAAAACAAACCAAAGCCTAAAGATAGCACTGAGAAAAGAAGATAGCAGAACCATCTTCTTTTCTCAGTGCCATAATCTGCTTTCTTCCTCAGTAAGGGAAGAAAACAGATTATGGCACTGAGAAAAGAAGATGGTTCTGTAACAAGAAATAGAGACAAAATTTTGACAAGAGTGAAAGATTTCTACTCCAAATTATATGAAAGGGATGATACATGTACTTCAGACATCATGAAAGGTACCAGTACCAGAGTTCTTCCAGTCCTCCCATCAGAAGTTGCACATGCAATCAAGAACATGAAGCGGAGAAAAGCTCCAGGAGAAGATGGAATTACTGTAGACATCATACAAGAAGCAAGTGGAGAAATCGAAACAGTACTCGCCCAAATTTTCACTCGATGCCTTAATGAAGGGAAGATTCCTGAGGATTGGAACAACGCTACAATGATCCTGCTACATGAAAAAGGTGACATTGAGGATCTCAGGAACTACAGACCTATCAGCCTCCTATCAGTGGTTTATAAAATCTTCACTAAAGTTCTTTCACACCGCTTGAAGGTAACACTGGACATGGCTCAACCGAGAGAACAAGCTGGATTCAGGAGTGGCTACAGCATAATAGATCATATTTCACGTACTGAGAGAACTAATTGAAAGAGCGAGGGAATATGAACTTCCATTGTGCATGGCTTTTATCAATTATGAAAAAGCCTTTAATGCGGTGAAATCATCAGCAGTTACAATGGCTCTGAAATCCTGCGGAATTGAAGATGCATACATTAATATTATTAATAACATCTATGAAAATGCAAAGATTCGGCTGTTTGAAAATACAACACACATAAAAATTGGAAAGGGAGTGAGACAAGGTGACACCATATCTCCGAAGCTCTTTAATGCCATATTGGAAAATGTCTTTCAATCACTGAACTGGGAAAACAAAGGGATAAAAATTAACGGAGATTATCTAACCCACCTTCATTTTGCTGATGACGTAGTCATTTTTGCAACTACCCCATCAGAGCTGCAGAGTATGATCCAGGAACTTGCTGACAAGAGTAAAGAAGTGGGATTAAAAATGAACTTTCAGAAGACAAAAGTGATGTTCAATGCTTTTACAAGAAATGAAGATTTATCGATTGATGGCGAAAAGCTGGAGATAACAGACACGTACGTTTATCTTGGACAGCAGATATCAAGTGAGGGTCACATTGATGAAGAAATTAATCAGCGTACAAAACTTGCCTGGAGAGCTTTTGGAAGAAACAGCATAATTTTCAAGAGCAATATGCCATTATGTCTTAAAAGAAAAGTGTTTGATCAATGCATCCTTCCAGTGCTTACGTATGGTGCAGAGACGTGGACCTTAACGAAAAGAGACATACAAAGGCTGCAGACAACTGAGGTGCATGCTTGGTGTAACCAGGAGAGATAAGAAGAGGATCTCGTGGATCCGAAAAATGACAAGAGTGGAAGACATCATGCTCAGAGTTAAATCCCTGAAATGGCAATGGGCTGGACATACTGCCAGAAGGACAGACCATCGATGGACAGCCGAAATTTTAGATTGGATTCCAAGGGACAGGAAAAGACCCAGAAGAAGACCACATGGAAGATGAGTGGATGAAATTCGAAAGTATGCGGGAGTGACATGGAGGAGACTGGCACAAGACAGACCGTTGTGGAGGAAACTTGGGGAGACCTTCGTCCAGCAGTGGATCGATAATGGTTGATGATGATGATGATGATGCTAACATACAGAAAATGAATACATTTCTGCTTTTATAGCAAAAAGCTTGTTACACGGAATCCAGAATTTTCAACTGCAAAATGGCAAAAGATGAGAGATCGAATAGTGCACGTGCGGCATTAGATACGATTGTCATGAAGGACGCCAGGAAACATGTGGAAAACGGTAATGCACGGGAAGCCAATATTACGGCGGGTATCACAGGTGCGAGATGTCAAGGTCACACGTGAAGGGAAGAAGCAACCATTGTTTAGTTGCATTGGTTAATACTGGTCCACTCCAGTATTAACAAATGAAACTAAACAAGGGATGACTAGGGGGACGGAGATAGACAGGAGAGAAAGGAAGAAAAAAACAACAACTGCGAAGTCGCTATCCTTACATCCCACCCCCGCGCTTCAGGCGTAAAATTCACATGGGAAAACATTATGAGAGGGAATGAGAAAGCAGGACATTGGCTTAGTACGTAAAAATTTTGGAAGGGAGGGTGTCGCCGCGGAACTATTTCGCCAAAACAAAGAACAGCTAATCGCTTAAGAGAATGCGTAAATTAGTAAAACTGTGGCACTTGGCATGCGCAAATTTTAAATTGGCAAAAAAAAAAATGTAAAATAAAAATGTTCTAATCACAATCATACTGCAAGCTTGTGGGGGAAAAGAGTCGTCAGCGCGGACGTCGTGGTCGGGAATTTAATTGTCCGCAATGAATTCTTGTCCGCCGCGGACAGGCGGTTTTGCGCGCCCTGTTATAATACCATCTGAACATCATAGTTGCACACATAAGTGAGGATAACACATGCCTAATTGCTATTGGGTGTTCCTAACAATTTGCTACTTCAGCATTACATTCAATGGACAAAACATTAGAGATACCTACCTAAAAGCACGTTGGTCCTTCTCTAGTGTGAATAGTAGCCTGTACACGTCAGGACATCAACTCCAATAGATGCTAGAGGGTTGTTCCATGAGAAGGCTTCTAGAGGGTTGTCCCACGAGAAGGCTCTCCAGACACAGTAAGGGACCAAATGTGTCCCATGAGAAGGCTTCCCAAACCATCACAGAGCCACCACCACCTTGAATGGAGCAGACCTGGCATGATGGGGCCATGCTATCAACGCCACACCCACACCCTCCCTTCATCTCAGTACAGCTGAAAACGGGATTCATATAACCACAAGATGTGGTGCCACTCTGCAGAGGTCCAGTTTTGATGTTCCCAGCACCAGGCAGGGCATAATTCCTGATGACAATTAGTCAACAGTGGCACACGAGTAGGGCACCAGCGCTCATAGCCCAAGATATGCAGCATGCACCATACTGTTAGCTCGCTGACACTGATTGGGGTTCCAACATTTAAACTGGATGCGATTTCTGCAGTCATTGCCAATCGGTCAGTCTGTACAAGTCTGGATAGTCTACGTCTACCCCAGTCATCAACAGCATGTGGTCAGCCACCACTTGCTCTCTGGGAGCTGGTACATCCATCAATGGTATACTCACGGTACATCCTTAATACAGTGTCCTCAGGAATCCTAGGAACCTTAGCACTTGAGTAGAATGATCCATCTGTCTTGTGCCAACAATGCATCAACGATCAAAGTCGCTCAGATCACTATGTTTACCCATGTCCGTCGATTGTGATACTGTTGGGAAGCCCTGCTGTCTGCCTTTTACTACCTGTGTTCAGTTTGGTTTTGTTCCACTCTGCACTGAGGGTTGCACATGCTGAAGTCCAAGCCCTGGCCATGGCGCACATTGGCCACTGAGACTGCGCAACACGCCGACATGACATCAGCAGGTAGGTGGCTTGAGTCAGTGCAGTTAGCCGTCAGAAGGCAAAGAGTGTAAATGCCAGCCAAAATGGAAGTGGACAAAAAGCACATCCGCCATTGCATGCTGTATCAGTTTCGTCATGGAAGCACCTCCAGAAGTGCCATGCCATATCACATCGTCTGGCTCGAATGGTTTTAAGAGGGAAATTTTGACTTGTCAGACCGTCCCAAAACCAGAAGACTTGCAACAGTGGATATGAACTTGCTGAAGACTTTAGTTGAGACAGACCTGTGTGGCCAAACAGTTGGGGACTAACCACACTAACATTATCATGCACCTGCGTCAACTTGGGAAGGTGTACAAGAGGGGCACCCTATCCACTCACAGTTGAGGAGAAAGCAAATTGCACGAGTGTGTGTGTTTCCCTGCTTGCACATGACCAAGCTGAACCATTCTTGGACCACTTTGTGACAGGTGACGAGAAATGAATCATGTATGACAATGTCAGGGTCCAGAAACAGAAGCCCATGCCAACCCCCAAAGCCGGCTTACACCCACGTACAATCCTGCTGTCTGTTTGGTGGGATATGCGGGGTGTCATGTTTTTTGAGCTGCTGCTGGACAACACCACTATCACCACCAATGTGTACTGCCGTCAACTCAACGATCTGCACTCATTGCTCACATCGAAACAACCATCACAGCTGAACTGCAAGTTCATTCTCCTACAGCAGGATGGAGCAAGACCTCACACAGCACAGGTGACCTGTCACAAGATCAGGGACCTGGGCTGGGAGCTGCTGCCGCACGCAGCCCATTTCCCGGGCATTTTCCCAAGCGATTACCACCTTTTACGGTTGTTGCAGCATTTCCTGGATGGACAGCAGTTCACCAACTGGGACAATGTCAAACGTGCACTTACTCACTTTTTTGCATCCAAGCCGCCACAATTCTACAGGGACGGTATCCAACAGCTGCCCAGACAATGGGAGCAGGTCGCAGGTCATGGCAAACGATGGCGACTACATTTTGGACTGATTTGTACTCGTATACACAGTAAATATCACTTTTCTGTTGCCTTGCATCTGCAGACATTACTTTCTTTTCAACCCAATACCATAAAAGCAAGAAAGCACTGAATATGAAGTATACAAAAAAAGACCCAGCAGAAACTAAACATCCTATCAGATACGAAATGTCAGAATTCAAAGCATACATAAATACAGCATTTCTCATTCTTCCAACCACCAAAACCTTAAAAAATAATTGAATTGGGTCAGACATCTAACAATAGAAAATGGATACTATAGAAATAATAAAAATATTTAAAACCAAAAACACAATTAACAATAGTTGAATGAAAAATTCAACCAAAAAAAAAAAATACTCTAGATCCATTCACTTATTAAAAAGTATTCCAAAAACCTAAAAAAGAAAAAAGTATGCTCTAAACATGACTTAAACTTTAGCAAGAAAATATCCAATATAAGACATATCCTCCATAATATACATGGATGAAACAACCAACCTAAATAAATCAGATCACCTCCTCCGACATCAGCAGCACCAAACGGAATTTAAATATTAGACTACAACAACATATCAAGAACTGGAACCAAATATTAAGAAAAACTGCATTAGTCGAATATTGTATTCAGAACCAAGTCTAACCCAGCTGGGACAAGATTTCACATGTAACTGAACACAAGTTAATGATATCTGATTTGCCAAAGCCTTGATTACCAAAAAAACAGCCCACAAAAATAACAACAACATGCCAACCAGTATATCCTATTGCCTAGAAGCATATCCTAAATCACAAATCAGAAATGAAAAACAAATTATCTCGAGAGAGAAGGAAGATCATAAAAACTGACACACTGCAGTACAATTGCAACCTGCATTTTCAAACTTGCAAGCTGCATGGGAGGAAAGTTGCTGAAGACTATCTCACATCTTCAGGTTTGAAACTAGTTCTGAAATACAACATCTAAAAATATCTAAGGGTAACTATGAGAGCATGCTCCCAAAACATAAAAAATGAAGTCACTGCTTGACAAACAAAATGCTGCAATATGAAGGAATAAAATAATGGGATGAAACTTATAACACATTTAAACAAGCAGGTCAGAAAGAAATGTTTTAATTTCTGAGGGATTACATGAATGTAATAGGTGAGGAGATGGCATAATGTGGCTTGAGTCAGTAGGTTGTATGACCACCATGCTGGGTTATACATTTCACAACATGGTTTGGCACTGAATGGAAATGTTATCTGATGGTGTCCTGAGGTTTCACTGACCTTGTGTCTCTGAGCTGTGTCCACAATGCAACACCACTGCGAGGGGGAGGGGGCATGTAGGCATTAAATGGTATCCAGTAATCCTGAATTTTGCTCTTTGTTGATTGCATACATTAAGTAAAATGAATGTATACTTGTATGTTCCAGTCACTTTTATTATTACTAGATTTTTAGTCACTCATTATGGGTATAAAATGCAATGTTCAGAAAAACCCCTAAGTAGGTATATTATAAATGGTAGAGTCACATTATTGTGACCACCAGCTAATATCCAAAGTAATTGCTGTGTGCAGTGCGGACAGCAGCTAGACGGGCTGCAAGTGACTCAATAAGGTGCTGGAAGGTGTTCACAGGTATGTGGAGCCATGATGACTACAGAGCATTTCACAGCTGCTGGAGGGTGCATGGTGGAGGATCTATAGAGCAAACAACACGATCACAAGGTGGTCCCACAGATGCTCGATTGGGTTTAAGTCTGGGAAAATAGGGGGCCGGGAAGTACTTTGAAGCCTTCATCGTGCTCTTTCTAGCTGGGTGATACGTCGCATTCTTATGCTGGAAGATTCCATCCGCCCCAGGGAAGACAATCAGCATGTATGGGTGTAAGTGGTCTGCAAGCATGGATTTATGACGAATTCGGTCCATAGTGCCTTTCCACAGGTATGAGTGCCTTTCCCCAGGGAATACCATGAAAACATAAATGCCACCAGGTTGTGTTATGCCAGCAATGGTTGAAGAGCGTTTGTTCTCCGATGTTTCTCGCCTTATACGCTAATGTCCACATGTTCGATGAAGCAGAAAACTTGACTCATCGGAGAAGGCAATCCTTTGCCAATCAGCGGAGGTCCAATTCTGATAGTGCCATACAAATGTAAGCCTTTTCTGCCAATGCACCTTTGTTAGCATAGGTGCAGTAACCATCCATCAGCTTAGAAGCCCCATACACAGCAGGGTTCGCTGAACTGTCATTTTAGACACACTTCCGGTAGCCCCCTGGTTCATTCGGCCAGTGAGCTGCTCCACCGTAGTTATTGATCGGCCCTCACTCACCTCCGCAGCCGACGTTCACCTCTCACATCAATGGCACGTGATGCTCCACAGTTTTCACATTGCTTATTCACAATGGTGCCATTTCTCCAATCACGATACACTTTAGCCACAGCAGCATGCAAACAGTTCACAAACTACGCTGTTTCAGAAATACTGCCACTTTTGGCCCGAAAGCCGATAATCATCCCTTTTTGCAAATCTGATAAATTGCTCCTTTTATCCATGACAGCAATGAGCGATATGTTTTCAGAATGCCTACAGCTTATTTTATATACCCTCCAAGCCAGCTCACGACACGTGCCTTCTTTCATTGGCTATGCGCTGTTGACGTCAAAAGTAGGAGGTGGTCAAAATAATGTGACTTGACAGTGTATATATTGGTGGGTTTTTCTTTTAAAAAAAAATATGGATGTGATTGGGCTGGGTTCAAGTGGGCCCCAACTCTGGTTGTAGTCTGTCAAGTAGTTGCACTGAGGTTCAGCTTCTGCTGCTTCTAGACTGTTATAAGAAATTGCTGAAGCCTTAAAATTAAGCTTACAGGTTTGGTTCATTTGTAGAATTTACCCAGTGTATGCATCTGCCAAAGACAGCACTATCAGTTTTTTCCATGTCTGCTCATTTCAAACATAAAAGGGTTTTGTTTCAGCAAACAAAGCTTCTGTGTTTTTTGGGTGCCATGAGGATATCTACATTGCCAATCATACCAGTACTGAACATGCCATACAGGCGAGTTCTCGGAAAACTGGCATCATGTCATGTTGAACAGTCTGTGAATGGTTGCATTATTTCAGAGAACTAACTGCAGGCTTCAAAGTGCTGTCCCAAGATTCAGAAGGAGAGCAGAGGGCTAGGTGTAGTCACTGAGATACATGAAGCCATGATAGGAGAGATTAAAAACAACTGTGGCCAGCAAGTGGATTGTGGGCATGTACAAATGAAATAGCAGGCCATGGGAGTAAATAAGATTGATGAAGCCTTGATATTTGTCATTCGTTACCTAGGATGTAAGGATTCCTTTCATTACCTTCTAGAGAGGTTATGATATTGCATGAAATGAAATGTTGCTTTTTTTCATAATAAATAACAGTTTCTTGCTCCTGCAACACACAAAATGGTCCTTTCAGCAGCCATTTCAAGAAATAAAAAAAAAAAAAATAAACAATGTCTCACAGGCTATACATTGCATGCTGTGAAGGAGCACATGGCGTGGTGACATCTAGTGTCATCTCAGGCAGACACTTATTCTTACAAGCTGCATTTTTTTCTTTCTATGAAACATTTTTGCCTAGCCAATAAGTTGTTTATTTTGGTCTCATGATGCCAGATGTTCATTTGTTACCCTGAAGCAACCTGGGACAATCAAATTGTCCCAGTTATTTTGAATCTTTACTGGGCTTGGTAAAATGTATTATATACAAGTGTGATGAGGCCAAAATACACACATCTCATTTTATTATGCAAAATATTTATAAAACCTAAATCATGTAAAATTAAAACTGAAGCATTTAAATCATAACATATAAAAGAGTTTTGTTTGACTATGACTAATAATATTCTAGTGAGAAGAATTGGCTGGAAAACACGTTACACACAAAACATTAAAAGAATTCTTGAAATTGTCATCACACGCGTAAGTTACGTTGAAAAATTATGAGTGGGACGTTTCGGTAGCGACTTCTACTTTCATCAGCCATGGAATGAGATATGTGGTAAAAGTGTCAGTTGTTGCCAGATTTCAAAATCGCTTTCCAAATAATAGGGATGTTAAAAGGTGCGTCAGTATTGCAGGTGTTAGGGGTAAGGTAGATTTCAATGCTTTCGCGGTATCTGAGCGCATGCCGATTGCTGATCGGGGCGATTCACTTAACATTGTGCCAATCAGCTCACAAAGAAAGGTAGTCCTTCTACGTCCGCGGCTCCCGATTGGCACAATGTTAAGCGAATCGCCCTGTTCAGCAATCGACATGCCCTCAGACACCGTGAAAGCATTGAAATCTACCTTACCCCTAACACCTGCAATACTGATGCACCTTTCAACATCCCTATTATTTGGAAAGCGATTTTGAAATCTGGCAACAACTGACACTTTTACCACGTGTCTCATTCCATGGCTGATGAAGGTAGAAGTTGCTACCGAAACGTCCCGCTCATAATTTTTCAACATAACTTACGCGTGTGATGACGATTTCAAGAATTATTTTAATAATATTGTTGCAAAGCCCCGGTTTTAGAAAGTAAAATGGTTGAATTTATTTTAGTTGCACTTTGGTAAAAAAGAAACAGTCCATTTTTAGGGCTGTTGGTGGTATTCATGGCATAATGTTCATTAACATTAATTCACTGTACTCATATTTAGTTGTGGTTGGATAAAGTCTTGTGTTTATGCTGAAATTTGTGTGTCTCAGTTATTTAAGTTCTGACTTTCTATTAATAGTATACAGACTAGTATGACTTTCTAGTCTGTACTGACTTTCTGGTTGAATTACTGGTGCTTTCCAGCTCCAACCTAGTGTTAGAGATGGGGATCAACTGGAAACCAAATCCTAAAATGTAATTTAGTGTAAATTATTTCCACAGTGTATTATTTGGTGTCAGAAAAAGATTTTCATAAAAATTTGGTGTTAGCTATGCCACCAAAAGAAGTCTTTTTGATAGGCTATAATATCTATCAATCTACTTGTAAGCTAAGACACGACTTTCATTCTTCAAGCAGACTTTCACAAGAAAGTTTACTAGACATACTGTAACAATATGATTGTTTAAGATAAGATATGATTTTCACTCTCCAAAGCAGACTTTCATGAGAAATTTTACTAAACATACTGTAACAATATGATCCTTAATTTAATTCTATTTAAATAATTACTGAGGAATCAGCCTTTCAACCAGTGCTCAGTTAGCCACATCTGGTGATCATGCCAGACAGTCATACGGTTAGTCTGTCCTTCTTGTTACCATTGACTGGTCAGTGGTTTTATTTTGGGTTAATGCATCTCTTGCTCTCTAGTGTTGCTTGTTACACTGCTCTACTTTGTGCATTAAAACTTTGTCTACTTGATTTTTTTCTACTTTCATTTTTTTCTTGGATAAGAAATGACATGGATTATTACAATTAATGACATCACAGCTTCCTCTGATGAAACTGTTTAAATCAACTACACTGCTGGCCACCCAAAATGCAACACCAAGAAGGAAGCATCCGATTGGCCTGAAACTCGCAGCATGCGTCGCCCGCGAGAGGACATGCATACGATTAGCATTGCAGGGCATATGCAAATCATGTGTGCCCGGCGCGTCACCGAGAAGCACTATAAGAAGGGTGCACAGAAGGTGTGGTGTAAGTAGTGGAAGTGTGTTGTGCTGCCGGTCCTGTGCGTGGGAAGCTTCCTGATGACTTGTCGCAGAATACGGCAGTCATTCCAGCACGTTTCGGAGTTCGACAGAGGACGAATAGTGGCTTATCGCGACAGCAGATTATCGTACCGAGACATTGTCGCCCGTGTGAGACGACATCGAGCCACAGTGAGGCGAGTATGGATTCGGTGGATGCAGGACGGACGGATCGACGTGGGCGATTGCCGCAGTTGCGGCACACCACCGAACGAGAGGACCGGCATGTTGTGCGGCGGGCATTAACGGCTTGCACCGCCACATCACGAATGTTAGCGCAGCAATTAGGGTGTGTTGCGCAACAACCTGTGTCAGCACGTACCGTTCAACGTCGTCTACAGGAACGGGGACTTGTCGCACAGCGGCCATTGCTCTGATTACCATTGATGTTACACCACCAGTGAGTGCGGTGGCAGTGGGCCGTTGAACGCCGCACCTGGACTACGGAATGGCACGACATTGTCTTCTCCGATGAATCCCACATCTGTCTGCAACACCACGATGGTCGGATCCTCATGTGGCGGCACCGCGACGAGAGACTGTATGACGCCTGCATTATGCATCGCCATACCGGCCGTCGCCTGGCATTATGGTTTGGGGCACAATTGGATACGACACCCGCACCCTTCTGGTATGCATCGCTGGTACACTCAACAGACACCGCTACATCTCCGACGTTTTGGAGCCCGTAGTCCTCCCTTAGCTGCAGGACCTGCCAGCGGCCACGTTTCAACAGGAAAATGCGCGCCCGCACGCGGCACGCATCGTGCAACAATTCGTCACGGCCCACCAGGATTCTCTGCTGCCGTGGCCCGCCTGTTCTCCGGATATGTCGCCCATAGAACACGTCTGGTCGCTGATCTGCAACCGAGTGGCCCGGCAAGCACCACCAGCGGCTACATCTGATGAACTGTGACGTGTGGAAACAGCCTGGACCGACATACCCCAAAGCCCACATCCAAAGCCTCTTTCATTCGATGCCGCGGCATGTAGCGGCCGTTATTGCCAGCCATGGGGGCCACACGAACTATTGATGTCTGCATGTTCCGCAAGTCGCACAGGCCTGTAAGCTCAATCGTTTCATCTTTGTATCTGTTGTTATGTGTCCAGTAAATCTGGCTTTGCTATCTCATGTCCTTTTTGGTGTTGCATTTTGTGTGGCCAGCAGTGTATTTTAATGAGTATTAAGAGGAACAATAGTTGGGTGTTTTACCACAAATTTTCATTTGTCATTGGGAGGATTTATTTCCACATTTTTGGTGACCACATCAGATGGATTTCCTAGCTTGTGTGGTCATCAATGCTGACACTTTTTGTTCAAAAAAACTTTTAACCCTTTCAGTGTCAAGTTTTAGAGTAGGTATATATACTCCCCAGTGTCGGATACTGAAGGTAAGATGTTGACGCAATTGGTCACTGATCACACACGTACAGAAAGAAACGTGACTTATTGCTATTGCTTTTCCTCTATGAGAAACTACTGTGATATATCAAAAACTTTTGTCAACTAAGGCCATCTATTGAAATATATATATATTTAAGAACTCACCCCAAAGGCATGTACAACGTCAAAAACACTCCCAAAGAAGAAATTTTTCAAGAACGTGTCATGGACGCTTTGTACCACATCCACGACATTGAGTTGGAGAAATGTTTGCATGTGCTAGACATGTCACTGACACTGGTAAAAGAAAGCTTTGCATGCGCAAGATGTTGACACTGGGTAAAGGAAAGCTTTGCATGTGTTAGGCGCATTGCTGACACTCAAAGGGTTAACGAAATGGAAGAATAATCTCTAATATCAGCCGAAAATTTTCTAATGAAACTGGAAGAATCATTAGAATCTTTCTGAATGAAAAGTGGCAACATTAACGACCATGCAGGCTGGCAAATCAATCTATGATCACCAACACCATGGAAATAAATTATGCTGATGACGAATGAAGATTTTATTCAAAAATTTGAGGTAAAATTTACCCACTACCATTCCTCTTAATACGTATTAAAATAGTTAATTGTTTAAATGAATTATTAATCACAAATAACAGAAAAACAAAAATTCATAGCATACAAAAATATGCCACATTAGTGCAAACACACAGGAAGCTGCATTACAACAATGAGAAATATTGCATGTAGAAACATTGCACACAGGAATTTTAGTTGAACAGATACACAGATAAGTCTTTCAGTAGCATAACATACTTACATACAATAGTGTGTTGGGATCAACTGTTTCAATGAAAGCATCTTCATCAGTAGGTGCTTCAGATGTTGTCACAATGACATCTGCACCTGAAATGCATAAAACAAAATTGATCATACGAAAATCCCACTTTACTTTGATATTTATTTGCAACTAGGTGATTGCCTGTCAAAGTTGGAGGTAAAAAAAATATTAAATCAATGAAAAAAATTACTGAATTTCTTAAACTACTGTATGAGCAATATAAGCAAAATTGGAGAAAAGGTTTTGATTTTAATAGATGTTTTATTTCCAAGAATTGTCTTATACTACTTTATTAGTAAAATATCAACCCAGCAAATGTAGCTAAAATGATATGATGAGGGGGATCTTGATTTCACATCACGTAAGAATTGTGCATGCTGCAGAATATTTCCATTAGTACTGTGAAGCAGTTCCAACTTGTCTACCTCTATGACAATAGGTGCTAAATTTTCCAGCTGAAGGATGCTCCTTCTGAAAGTAATATGATCCACAAAACTGGCAAATTCAGTGGTTCACAATTACTAGCAATGATTTCAGCCCCAGCAAACATTAGCCCCATCAAACTCTGTTGTCTTAATGTTTACCGCTTCTTGCTGACTTTCCATACCATCACACCATGCATCAAACATGTCCATAACTTATTAAACTATTTATATATATTATAAAATTGATGCCACCTAAGACAAAGATGTAGTGAAGTGTTTCAAACCTTCCAGAATCACCCAAAGCCTCACATAAAACTTCAAAGCAAACAGAGGAGATGGTTCACCAACAATGCACGTCACATTTCCTTTCCCCTTCCTGCTTTTCACTACTGAACAACATTGCTACTATGTAGTAGAAAAAATCTATGCTGGGAAAATCTTGCAAAACTTTGTCATATTAGCTGCTATCCAAACAATTTTCACCATCTTCTGAAAGTACAGAAAATAAGAAAAATGTAGGCACACAATGCAACAATAATGGAAAACTCAGCACCACAAAAAACTAAAAAATGTAAGAAAATTTTTGATAATGGCTTATTACCTTTGATACACTCATTTTTTCTAACCGGATTTCTAGAAGTAGGAAGACTTGTATGTCCACATACAGAGAACATATGAGTAGCATTTAGGATATGCACATGCCCACTTCCAATTGGTAGGGGAAAAAAAAATCCATGCTAATTTCCTACAAATACATACCTGACAGAATGCTTGAATATTTTGGATATGCATGAGCTTCTCATTTGATTTAAAACAAAATTTCAGAGTGACTTTGCCTAGTACAAGTACATCTTCAAAAATATATTAGCATGAACAAAGGAAAGCAAACCACAATATGTAAAAATTAAGTGGGTGTAGGTATTAATACTTCTTACACATATTTTTTATTCCAACACAGTAAACATGAGTTGTGCATTTTTATTTATTTATTTATTTTGCAAAAGCTGCGTACCTTTTAAGAACCGACTAGTGAATCCGTCCATTGGAACTATGATTTTTTTTTTAAACCTAAAACTCATTTTTAAAAAGTGGAACACATTTGGGCAATCTACCCATGATAAACATTTTGTAATCAAAAGTATCTGGACACCCTTTTTGAGTAGTAGCTTTGACAATATACATTAAAACCAAGGTCCACACAGGTATAAAAAGACACATGTGGGGCTTGGTAAACATCGTAGACAAGCATAACCAGTAGAATGAGCTGCACAGCAGAGCTCAGTGACTTTCAATGAGGCACAGTCACAGGATACCATCTCAGCAACAAGTCAGTTCACAAAATTCCTGCCCTGCTGCAGCTGCTTTTGATCAACTGTAAATTAGGTTATTATGAAATGGAAATGCCTAGGAGCAAAGACAGTACAATCATGACCTGGTAGGGCACATAAAATGACAGCAAGTGCTGAAATGGGTGGTGTGACAAAATTGCTTTTCCTAGGCTGCAACCCTCACCACCGAGTTCCAAAATGCCACTAGAAGCAACGCCAGTCATAACTATTTGCCAAAAGCTCAAGTGAGTGGCTTTCCATGGCAGAGCAGCTGCACACAAGCATACTTAGTCTTACCATAAATACTGTTATAAAGTATTCAATGAAATAACAAAAGAAATTAAAAGATATTTTAATATACCTGTGATATGACATAAGTACTACACTTGTGAATACATGACACCAATCACCTTTCAAAATGGCATCCTTTTGTCTTCACACAGTCCTTCAGTCTCTGTGGCCACTCATCAATAGCTATACGCAGGGTCTCCACAGGGAAAGCTGCTACTGCCCACACCCAAGAACATTTAAGACTGTCAATACTGGGGTGTCTTTTTCTGCAGGCGATTTCCTCCAGTGTGGCCTACAATTTGTAGTTCAATGTTGAAGTCTGGGCTGCTTGAAGGCCAATCAGCTGGAACAATGATGTCTGGCAAATTATCCTGAAGCCACTCCTGGGTTGACTTGGCCTTGTGGGGAGGTGAGGAATCCTGCTGAAAGCTCCACTGTCAGTTTTGAAAGAGGGTGTGACTCACATTTTCAACCACTGGCTCCAAAACCCTGTCCCGGTAGACTTTGGTGGACATTTTCACCCTTTTCTCACAGAAATGGAGCCCGTGATGCCCTCATAGGAGACTCCCCACCAAACTATGACAGATGCAGGATGACTGCCCACGATCCTTGGCGCTTTCTCCTGAGCTTCTCGTGAGGTTGACAACACACCCTGTAATTCTGGCGGTTGAAAGCCTCTTCAATAGTGAATTTTTTTTCAACAGAGAAAAGGATCTGTCTGTGACGATTGTCTGCGTAACACTGCAGCAAACGTTTCGGTTTCAGCACCCTCTGCTGCTTCAACTGTGGGGGTGAGGAAGTGCCCTGTATGCCGCCGGTATCTCACCCTTAGGTCACTCCACGGCACGCGACATTCTTGGAATGTTTGGCTCACGAGCCGTCACGGATAGTTTTCTGACAGGATTTTGTCGAATACGAGCTGCCACTGCTTTCACCAGGTGAGCCGTCCTCACCGTACGCTGCCGACCCTTTCTGGGGCGGTCAGCGACGGTCCCAGTCTCAAGGAACCTTTTTATGGTCCGGTCGACAAAAAATTTGGTTGATTTTCAGCTTCTTCAGCACGTTAAAAATCTCAGAAGCCGATTTTCCAACTTTGTGAAGCGCTATTACAGCAACACAATTCTCATAACTCCCCCACTCCATGGCAAGTATTTCACGAAACACATTATCTGCTCTGTGACTGAACACACAATGATTCACTAGCTGCTTCATGCCTCCTGGCTGGTCAGTGATGTTGCACAGCAGTTGCGCACCTTCTGTTGAACGTTTGTAAAAATATTTATGCTAAGACTGGGTAATATCAGTAAGATCAATGCCAAGCCTTAGTTGGAATGGTGTAACACTCTGCACCAGTGGACTCCGGAGAACTTGAAATGGGTTGTCTGGAGTGAAGAATCATGCTTCACTGTCGAGCAGTTTGACGAACAAGACCTGCCAAGACTGTGTTATGCCAACTGCAAAGTTTGGTGAAGGAGGTATCCTGCTCTGAGACTGTTTTTTAATGTTTGGGCTGCCCCCCCTAGTTTCAGTGCCCAGAAATCTTAATGCTGCAGCCTGTAATGACATTCTCAACAATTCTGTGCTCCCAACATTATGGCAACAGTTCAGTGAACACCCTTTCCTTTACCAACAGGACAATGCCCCAGTCCCAAAAGTGAGGTCCATGCAGGAATAGTTTGATGAGATGGGTGTGGAAGAACTTCACTGGCCTGCACATAGCCCCAATCTCAACCCCATGCAAGGCCTTTGGGATAAATGGGTACACAAACTGTGAGCCACACTGAGCTGCCCAACATTGGTGACCAACTGCCTAATTCTCTTCTGGCAGAATATAAGGCAATTCCCTCAGCAACATACCAAAATCCAGTGGAAAGCCTTCCTAGCAGAGTGGAGGCTGTGATAGCAGCAAAGGGTGGGTGGACCACCTCGATATCAATTCATTTCCTATTACAAGGAGTTAATGAATAGGCAAGTGTCCAGATAGTTTTGAGCAGATAGTGTTTGTTAAAAGTACCTACTTGGATAAACACATTTTAAAGATTGTACTTCAAAATTACATACATCTTATGTAACAGTTTAACTCTGAGGGAAGGTAGATTCATACTTGCCCATGTTCAATTCCAAGTCTGTTCCAGCTGTGTGTTTCTTACATTATTCACACTACAGTTCAGGGAAAAAAAGATACTTATGGACATATTTTTCATGATTTTTTTTCATCAAGCTTTTTTTGTTCGCAGGTGTTTTCACTTTAGAGCATGCAAATAATAAATCAATGAAGGAAGAAATATTCTTCATAATACATGAGAAATCAATAGAATATTCAAAGCAAACAGAATATAAATTCTAAATTTGCTTGTAACACTTAGTGGTCATCCATGTAACACCTCTCAGAAAACTTTAAAATTTCCCCACTCTGGAGCAGGAATTGAACCCACATCTCCCGATTTTTGTTTGAGTATGCTAACTGTTACACTACTCAGGAAAGTGAAGTTCCAAGCAACTGAGACTAAGCAAATTTAGTTTAGGAATCTGTACATACTGGTGATTTCCGCTTACATCCGTTTCCGGATGGGAGTTAGGTCAAAATTCCATGAGGAAGCAATGATGCTTTGACTAGCGAAAATCTGAGGATGTCGATTCCTAACCTAAGTTTGCTTAGTCTTAGTTGCTTGGAACTTCACTGTCCTGGGTGGTGTAACGGTTAGCATACTTGACCGGAAATCGGGAGATGGGGGTTCGATTCCTACTTCAGGGCGATGAAATTTTCAAGTTTTCTGAGAGGTGTTACATGGATGACCAGTAAGTGCTACAAGCAAATTCAGAATTTATATTTTGTTTGCTTTGAATATTCTATCCAAATAATATTTAACCTATTTTTCTATTCATACTGTCCCTTTATAAATATTGGTAATTCTACAGTACATCAGATTAGCAGGCATTGCTCCCTCCTGTGCATGAAGTGGATGATTTGTCCAACACTGATGAACAACAGGCAAATTCGGTGAATTCCACTGCACACACCAGTGAGCATTTTGCTAGTTCCAAAGGTTCAGAAATACCTGTTAAGAATACTGAAAACCTGGATGTGCCATCAGTGCCATGAGAAAGTTCTCAACATGTCACTTTTGAATACCTAGCTTAAACATAATTACCAAATGGACTATGCTCCCTGCTACCGCATAGCACAGCAAAGTTTGCCTATCCATCATTACAGAGAGATCGCATGTACTGATGAGTCCATACATTTTAAATATCATTTGCATGTTCTAAAATGAAAATACAAATTGACATTAACAACAAAACAGATGCTGATCACCGCAACTGTACAGCAAAGCTCACTGCTCAGCCATTATATAGATTACCTGTATCTATTGGGTTGGTGCGAATGAAATGTCTGGTGCAAATGAGCAATGGAGACAGGCCCCCACCACAGCGGAATGGAACCACCCACAGGTGTTGCGGCTATTGCATCACAGAATTACTATAAATAGCTAGCACGTGTGTGAAGAACAAGTTTCAGGCGAGGTTTGTTTGGATGTAACGTGGCTTGCAAAGGAAACATGCAGATGCTGGATTTTAGAGTCATCTTCCTGTATGAATTTAAAATGGGCCATTCTACAGGAATTGCCGCTTGATATGTTAACAAAGCATTTGGGGAGAATACAGCCAACGAACGAACCCTTCGGCGATGATTTGTGAAGTTTTGAAGCGGAGATACGGACCTGAGTAACGAAGCACGTGGTCACCAACCTCTTGCTGTTTTTGACGATGTTCTGTCAAGTCTGCTTGAAGCGGACCCCGAAAAACATGTCGTGAAATAGCGGAGAGGTAGGTGTCCACCACGCGACAGTTGTTCAGCATCTGGCTGCGTTGGGTAAGGTCAAAAAGCTGGACGTGTGGCTGCCACATGAGTTGACAACTGCCAACGAGACTAGGCATTTGGAAGTCTGCACGTCGCTGCTTGCCAGGAATAAACGGGAACCTCTACTGCATCGAATCGTCACCTGCGACGAGAACTGGGTCCTTTATGATAAATGGAAACAATCTGCACAATGGTTAAGCAAGGCACAGCCTGCTGGATGGCATCCTAAGCCACTCCTACACACCAAGAAGATGATGCTCCTTGTCTGGCGGTCCACAGCTGAGAAAGTTCATTGAAGTTCCTTGGCAAGAGGCCAAACTATTCAAAGCTTCAACGGCATATGCCGTGCAATAACACTGTTACTCACGTTGATTCATACCTGTGTCGATAATGACCAGCCGACTAAGTATCATATTATTTCATTATTTATTCCTAGTATTCCAATGTATGATATCATTGAAATCGATTCTATTTACTATATAATGAAAACGCTGTATTAAAAATCCCTATATTACAACAGTTCTGCACTGATATTGAAATTGTCCGTGGCAAGCAAACCATTACTGCAGAACATTATTGTACTGAATTACACCAGATGCACTGGAAATTTCTGCAGAAACAACCGGCTTTGGTCAACAGACATGGCGGTGTTCTGCTCCAGGACAACGCCCTCCCTCATGTCGCACAACGAACTATGCTGACACTAAGTGCCTTGGGCTATGAAGCACTACCTCATCCTGCCTATTACCCGGACTTGTTTTCGACAGACTATCGTGTTTCGTCGCCTGGATCACTTCCTGTCTGGGAAACAGTTCATGACAGACAACCAGGTTCAACGTGCAGTTGATGACTTCTTCAAGTCCCAGCCACAAGACTTTTTTCGCTCCGGGATCATGGCCTTGCCGAACAGATGGCAACTATGTGTCGATGCTGAGGGGGATTATTTTGCTTAGGTAAGTTTGTCCAACTTTTCTGTTCTCACCGTCCACGAGTGCTGGTCCTTTGCCGGACATTTTATTCGCACCAACCCAACATAACAAGTTCATACGAGCAGAAAAACTTGTTAAATACAGGGTTTGTATGCATTTACAGTAAATTCCAGGACTTTATAAAAAATTCCAGGAGCTTAAAATTTTTGCTAGAATCGTAGTTCTTTTTTTATATTTTGTGAATTGGAATGAAATTTATTATGCATTTAGAATTCTCATGAAATTCTATGGGTTCTGCTGTTACAGAGTGTTTTTTCAGTGTGTTACATCTTCAATGAAGTGGCAAAATTTCCCTGAATAAAAGTTGCTGTGTATAAAACTTACAATGCTAAAGCAATTTTGCCACAGCACTGAAAAACCCCTATTTTATTGCCATCTATTTTCATGCACATTAGTGTCAGGGAAGCCAGATATCAATCTTGTTGAAGAAAGCACATGCTAGAAAGAAAGGCCAACTTGGACTTGCAGGAGGGCTTTCACACACTGTTGTGACTCCAACTGCTGTACCACAAACGAAGATCAATGGAAACATGGCACACAAACATCTTGCACTGCAGCGTCATGCGAGGGATGAAAGAGATGACACCACATCTCCACACTCCATGGAACAAAGTGGTGTCATTGTGAGCAGATGCCACAGAGAGCTAGCATAAAGTGATGTAATCAAGCCAAACATTTCAACCATTTTTTTTTTCATTGAAAGAAGAAATTCCAGAAATATTCCAGGACCTTCCACCAAAATACACTGGTGAGCAAAACTTATGGACAACCCAGGTTTTGATTTGCAGCATCACACAAGAGCAGCTAAGATATGTGAAATTCAAACCACAGGAACTCCACTGCCCCCCCCCCCCATAGCAAAACGTTCTTGGTCAGTCTGCGACAGATATAATTGTGCCACAAAATAATTTGCGGGTGGCCACTGTGCAAGATAACTACTAAATGTGCAAAACAATAAAAATTGTGCAGACATATGTTTCTACCTAAAAAAAATGTCTAACCAAGGTACTACAGCAATTGAAATGTTAATTAGAACCAAGAACATTCTGGTCCTCTGTATCTGGAATTTTACCAATATTTTTAAGCTGAAATACCAATTTAGGGAATAAAATGATATTTAACAACAATAAAGCGCAGAGGCATCACTAGGAAAAAATTGTCATAAGAGGAGAAATCTTCGCTCCGTTCTACTTCCGTTTTCGGAAGTAGTGCAAACATTTATGTAATTAAATGATGATTAAACAATAATACAGAAGCACAGTGGGTGGAGGGTTATTAGAGGGAGAAAATTTTGCTCCATATAACTTTGGTTATCAGAAAATTTTTTCTCCATTTTCTATTATTAGAGGGAGAAATTTTTGCTTCATACAACTTTGGTTTTCAGAAACTTTTTCTCCATTTTCAATCTTAAATACACACATTTATCTAATAAAATAATATTTAATGACCATATAGGGCTGAGGGAATATCGCAAGAAAAAGAATTCAAGATTACTGGGTTCCGTCAAACTTTCGTTTTCAGAAATTGTTGACCTCCATTTTCAAACCAAACCACAAATATTTATGCAATAAAATGACAAGCCTATTTAACAACAATATCGGATAATTCCCTCTTCAAGCATCGAGGGAACGTCGGGAGAAAAGAAATTACGATTACGGGAGAAATCCTCACTCCGCCTAACTTCCGTTTTCGGAAATTTTGAAAGGCAGAAAACTTGCATCTGTGATAGTCTGCAAGATGGTTTAATAGGGTTCTGGGGATATCATTTCTGTCTGCAGGGCTAAAATAAATATGCGATGTACGTCGGCCGTCGCCGCGATTCTGTTACGAGGATGAGTAGAAAATGAATCTACGAAGTACGTCGGCTGTCGCCGCAATTCTGCTATGGGAACGAGTACAAAATTAACCTGCGATGTACGTCGCCCATCGCCACGATACTTCTATGGGAATATGTACAAAATAAATTTGCGATGTACGTCGCCGCGATTCTGCTATGGGGACAAGTACAAATAAACCTGCTATGTACGTCACCCGTCGCCGTGATTCTTCTACGGGGATGAGTACAAAATAAATCTACGATGTACGTAGGCCGTCGCCGCGATTCTGCTAGGGGATGAGTACAAAATAATTCTGCGACCTACGTCGTCCCTCGCGAGAAAAAAAAAAATTACGATTACGGGAGAAATCCTCACTACATCCAACTTACGTTTTCGAAAATTTTGGAAGGCAAAAAACTTGCATCTATGATAGGGAGTCTGCGAGATGGTTTTAATAGGGTTCTGGGGATATCGTTTTTGTCTGCAGAACCAAAATAAATCTGCGACGTATGTCGCCCGTCGCCGTGATTCTGCTACGAGGCTCCACTGTTTACCAAAATAATGACAGAAACAGCACCCACACAACTGCAAATACTAAAGGATATAGTGGAGCTTATTCAGAATTGGCTACATAGCACTGAGTGCCATGATACAGATACATCACTGCCAAAGACTGTATGAAGGGAAGAAGAGATCCTCAGTGGGGATATGATTACCCCTAACATCGATGCAGGATTTGCGCCGTCTGTCCACATTTCGTACTAGGTTGTTGAAGAGTTCTTGCGGTAACATTGCTCATTTTTTGTCAGCGCTGTCCGACAGTTTCCGGTGTGTGTTGAGATGCAGCAACACCTCTCCCCAGAGCATCCCACACATGCTGTACAAGATTTAGATAGGAGAAACATGGTGGCCCATCCATCTGTTAAATGTCTTCACTTTCAAACAGCTCATCAACAGCCACCATACGATGGGATGTGGCATTATCGTCCATTAACAAGAACTGTGGGCCAACAGCACCTAAGAACAGATGAACATGGCAAAGAGTACCTCATTACAGTAGCATGCACCGGTAGTCCATCATAGTCCATGCACCGGAGCTCCATAGTCCATCATTCAGAATACCTCCCCATACAGGAACACTATATCTATCCCTAGATATAGTGTTCCTGTATATCTATCCATATCTATCCCTTTCATTGATGTTTTGGGGGCAATATCGAGTGCCTACCTCATGCCAGATTAGCTGATGCTCCGAATTGCTAGAGACTAAATTTACTCTCATCAGTAAATAGTAGTGTACCCCATCTGCTGTATGGTTCTTGTGTTCTCTGGACCATTGTAAACAGCGCCTCTAGTGAGCAGTTGTTGTTAATGGAATGCAGCGTACTGGTCGTCAAGCAAACAGCCCATCTTTGTGAAGTCACCTGACCACAGTAAACTGCAATATTGTGTGTCCTGTGCTCATGTTCATTTGTTTTGCAAGGTTACTTGCTGTCTAATGTCAATCCCTCTTAGCCTATTGGAGCAGAGAGTGGTCCTCACTGTGGGTGGTTTATGGTGGACGACCACCACCCATCTTTCGCACAGCTGTACCTGTAATTCTGAAGGCGACCACACACGCGATACGATGCTATGGGCGATACCGAACTCTTAGGCTACACTCATTACAGTTCGCCCCTTCTACAGCCTCTAACAAATTCGATCATGAGTAAAATCATCAAGATGTTCTAGACCAGCCTTTTTGTTGTTTCTAGCACACAACAAACACAATCAAGGATTTGTAAGTGACTTAGCTGTTTAACTGATGCAATTGGACTGTGCAAAAGCGTTCTGTTTTTTACGTCGCCCAAACCACATGCGATGCTCCATTTATTACGCATGTGCTGTTGCTGCTGTTTCCAGACATGGCCCTGAGTTAATTTGTATTTGGGTGCTGCCGCTATTTACGACAACATTTCACTTTTTCCACTTTGTTCTTAAAGTTTTGCACACCAGTGTATAGAAAAAATGAAGACTTTGCAGGCCTGGAAAAATGGGAAATCAAATTCTAGGACTTTTCCAGCATTCTAGGGGCAGTCCAAACCCTGTAAATAAGTAGGCTGATCAATAAGTAAATTTTGATGACCTTTGGCGATGGATTATGGGTATGTAAATTGGTGTCTCCTAATGTCATTACACTAACCTGACAAGAGGGTGTCGTTTGGCACAGGGGTCTGAAAAAAAAAAAGAGGTCATATTCTGGAGAACAGATTCAACAAAAATGACAACTTTCCTGGAAACATGGTCTAAATTGAAGTTACACACAATGATTTGGGTTTCTCTGGCCACAGAAAACATTGGCAGTGAAGAACCATCACCAACTGCAAGAAGTCTATAGTAAAGTCATGAGTATTTGGATAGTGTCAGAATGGAGTTCCAAATTCACACACAATGCATTGGCAGATGAAAAATGTAGACCTTCAACATCAACAACAGGTAGTGGGCATGACATGTGTGGAAGCTCTGATGCAAGAAGACAAGACTGGTTAGTGACTGTATCACATTGCTGCAAATTCTTCTTTCAGTACAGTGCATCAACAGCAATACCACTTTGAACGCAATCTAGGTCTTCTTAAGTGTGATTACAGTGCCTAAAAACCACTGCATTGATCATTGCACTGTGAGAAGTAAAATCCACCTAGAGGATGCCTCACGTCTCAAAACGCCATTGCTAACACCTTTCCCAAGCTTGGCAGTGTCTCGAATTTCTTTGTGACAGGGGAACAAGGTTGCTTCCACATGAATGATTCAGCTTTATTCTCTGCACTGTAATGGGACACCCACCTATCATCTCTAGTAATGATTTTGACAAATAAGTCCTGTCTGTCGTCCACACATTACTGAAGAAGTGACAGCAATGTCACCATGCATGCTATTTTGGGGTAGGAACCAATCTGCAGCAGATCTTTAGGAAGCCTAGATGTTAATGAACAATGCACTAAAGAAAGCCATGTGAAAGGTTAAATCCATTATAATTCTGCTAGTGACACACATCTGTCTTCCCATATGCTGTTTTGATGTCATCATTGTGCTCAGCAGATGTAAATAGTTGCCCACTCCTTTGTTCATCCACCATACTTACCTGACCAAATCCAAATGCACACCACTTCTGAACAAGTTGCACTCTCAGTACATAGGAATAATAAACTGCCACTAGCCCACAATGGATTTTGCCAGGCTGGATGCTATTATCTCATAAAGACAAAAAAATTACTGATCACAATTCTTCCTATGGCTATTTACTGAGTATGTTGCCATTGCTACACTGACTTTCAACACAAATCTTGTTCGCAGCTATAGTCCATGCTTGCTTGCACTCTCAAGAATAGCAGCAGTTGCCATTATGCAGTAAGGTTAACTTTGACAGGAATATATTATGAAACCTTACTTTCCCCCTTTTCCTCATAGTTATGTTTGCTGTTTAGGTAAATTAATAAGAACAATCAAAATCATACTAATTTTTCAAACCAGCATATAAAATCTGTATGCTGACCTATATCTATGGTAGTAATTGTGCTATCCTGTAGATTTAGAGAAGTAGACTCCCTGAGTTCCTTTGATGAAACTATAAAATCAGAGACGATACATTTTTCGGCTTCAAATGTTGGGATACAAACATAGTCCATTTCATATCTAGAAGAAACAGGAGATGAACTGCTTGTATTATCACTGCCATAAGTACTACGTGGAGATGAAGTCTCACTATCATGAGATGCAGAATCATTATCGGGACAGTCTTTCTGCAACTGTGTCTCACTAGGTGATGTAGAAACCACATTTTTCAATTGTGAGTCTTTCAAAAATGAACTCCACAAAATGTTGTCATCCAGAGACCAATCATTCTAGAAAGAAATAAAAATCACTTTATACTCTGTTCCCATGACACTATGCATATAACACACAAAAATGGGTACAGACAAACATTTACACTGAATTTTTGTATCTATGCATTAAAAATGCATTTTAAGCCCCTGTATATAAACTGAAGAGCAAATGAATTAGAGACCGCTGGCGTTATGCAAATGTGGCACTGTGGGCGGCCCTATAAACGGAAATGACATGACGTATGCAGCAATCCAACAATATAAGGAGTGATGCGACGGGAATAAGAGTCGGACACAGTATGGGTAAGACGAAGGATCTAAGCGCATTTGATCGTGGGCAAATTGTCGGGGCCCGACGAATGGGTCACTCCATCTCGAAAGTCGTGCAGGCACCGAGATTTTCACGAGCCACTGTGTCACGGGTGCACCGTGAGTACATTGAATTCGGTAAAACCATCCCTGCAAGGGCCAACTGCCGTGGACAACAGCGTGTGGATGAGCGGGTCATCGTCGGCTAGCTCGCATTGTAAACAGCGGATCGACAGGCCACAGTGCAAGAAATCACTCGGCAATTTACCGCTGGTGCACAAAAACGTGTAAGCAGCCACATCATCCAGAACCATCTCCTCGCTATGGGGTATAGAAGCCATCGTCCCACGAGGATACCGCTACTGACCGCACATCACGGGTGCAAAGATTTAGCATGGGCGCGGGAACATCACCACTGGACCCTAGACATGTGGGAAAATGTTGCCTGGACTGATGAGTCGAGATTCACGTTGGTACATGCAGATGGTGAGATGCGAGTACGGTGCAAACCACATAAAGCGATGGATCCTTCTTGCCAGCAGGGTAACCTTCAAGCTGATGGGGGTGGCATTCTCGTCTGGGGACTGTTTACGTGGACTGAAATGGGACCCCTGGTATGTGTAACATCATCCCTCACAGGGCCAACGCTAGCGGGACATCCTGGACGACCATTTGCTCCCGTTTGTGCGTCTTCAACATCCCACTGGGGACCTCATCCTGCAACAAGACAATGCATCGCGCCATCGCTCCCGAATTGTATCCGAATGGTTGGATGAACACTCCACCGACGTAACCTTGCTTCCTTGGCCAGCTAGGTCACCTGACCTCAATCCCATCGAGCACGTCTGGGATGCCATCGAGAGAGATGTTCGAGGCTCTGCTGGCCCCTTTCTGTCAAATCTTCGTGAACTGTGGGAGCTTGTTCAGGGGTCGTGGATCCGTATGGCTTCCCAACGCTTCCGGTGTCTTGTTGAGTCCATGCCGAGACGAATCGCCGCCGTCATCAGGACGAAAGGTGGTGCTACACGTTACTAGACAAGTATCTCTAATTCAATTGCCCTTCAGAGTAGTTCGTTCAAAGCAAAGAAAAAAACACTCGTGCAATGTGGCACTTTCACCTAGAATTTAATGCAACTACATATTAAAAAAATCCCTTTTCTTGAGTGCAACTTTAAGAAAGTGTGGAAGCACCCCGACAAACATTTCCTTCTTTTTTACTTGGCAAGAAACAAAAACAGAAAGTTGCTTTTTAACAGAAAGTTGCTTTTATTATGTTTATTATTTGTTCATGCCTTTTAAGTAGGGTTCTCCCTAGAGCCTTTTTACTGGGAGGCACACCCAGTTAATTTTGTCTGCAGCCTGCTTATATTTCCTTTAATGAATGTTTTCACAATACACATAATAGTAAGAATGGAAAACTTATTCCCACATACACCATCAGTGTTGACAAAAACTGGCTGAAATATGTCACCGCCCTAGTGGTTCAGTGGTCTTAAGCACTGGCTTATGACCATTCATCTGAAAAAGTCCAGGTTCGAATCCCGGTGAGGCATGGATGTCGTGTTTGTCTTACGGCACTGGTTCTCTCTTCCCTGGAACCAGTGGCCCTAAATTAGGGACAAGCGACTGCTTATAGTCTATCGAGTTGCTCACAGTGGTCACTATCTTAACCAGCATTTTCACGTTAAAAGTTAGCTAGAAAGAGAGATTAACAAGAAAATTTTGCGCATGCAGTTAACCAGCGTTTCAAAGAATACCGTCTGCATCACAGCTTGACGTATTCATAAATCAGTTTCTCTTTCCTCCAACTATCAAGCATAAGCTTCTTACAGGAGTAAGCAAATGACCAATGAATTCCAAAAGAGCACAACATTTTCTTGCATGGGTTGAAAGCAGGAAAAAGAAAGGCGGTGTGGTGGAGGAAATCTAGAGCACGCTGGGGATTTTTGTTTTCAGCTACAGACAGAACAATAGCATTCTGTGAAGTTAGGGGACACACATGATATGTACCCATTCCTGAACAGCAGGAATTCTTCGCCAAATTGTGCACCTTTTTTTTGTCCATGTTAAAAAAAGTAAATCATATTAAACAACACAGTTTGTTTAAGGACAAAGCTTTGATGAACATAGATAGCACTAGAAAAGTTAGAAGTGAAATTTGCTGATCACTGTAGTTTGCATTAGTGCATTTTGTGAGGGTTTTTTTTTTTAATGAATGATTGCAGCAACAAAAAAAAAAAAAAAAAAGAAAAAAAAAGAAAAAAATTTCAATCAATGAAAAAATGGATATTTTGTCACAGCCTGATGCGAACCCAGGATTATAGACTGCTGTAGCAGATAAACTCTGAATTTCCAAGTCAATGTTGTGTACCGTAGCGAAAAATAGAAAAGAAATCAAAAGCTGTGCATCCAAGTGTGGACAATTTTCGAGTAAGAGGAAATCCATGAATGAGTTGGAAAACACTTTTGTCACTTAGTTCCAAAAATCCGGGCTAGTAATTTGCCTATTAGTGGATCACACCTGAAAAGAAAAGCAATTCATCTTGCCAAGCGACTTCAAATAAAGGAATTCACCACATCAAATGGAATGGATTGATCATCTGTACTTTAATATGGTGTACAGAGTTCTATCCGGCAAAAGCAGAAGTGTTGATCCCTTGTGGGCACAAACATGGAAAAATGTACAGCTGCCACAAATTATTAAAGGGTACATGCTGTGTGACATTTTTAATGCTGAGGAAACTGGGCTGTTTTATAACCTGCAGCCAGATAAAACATTGTGTTTTTGAATGACATCTGCCATGGAGGAAAGAAAACAAAAGCCATAATCACTGTTCTTCTAGCTGCCAATGCAGATGGGTAACAAAAATCGTAGCCATCAGTTATTGGCAAATCTGCTAAACCACGTTGCTTCAAATAGGTGAAATCTTTGCCCACCAAATATGAAACAAATAAAAAGTCGTGGGTTATTTATTTATTCAAAAATTGTATAGGAGCCTTGGATACTCAGATGCAGGCAAAAAAAAGAGAAAAGTCCTCTTATTCATTCATCAGAGTGCTGAGCAATCTCAGGTAAACAATCTGAAAAATGTTCAGGTCATTTACCCCCAGCAAATTGTGCAAGTGAATTGCAACCGTTGGATCTGGGTGTCATTAGGTCTTTTAAAGCCCATTAAACGAAAGCTTCTCATGCAAAAAGTACTTCCTGTTATCGATGCAAAGGATGATGCATCTAAAGTTAAAGTACACATTCTCAATGCAATGCATTTCGTGCGACAGTCGTGGAATGCAGTTATGACAGATACCATTAACAACTGCTTTAACAAAACAGGCTTCTCAGATTGTGGACAAGAAGAAAGTGTGTCCAATATCGGTAATCCTGCTGATAGTTTTGCGGATGACAATTTTGCAGAATGGAATGAAATCTCCTCATCAGGCATTGTGTTTTTCTATGATGCTGATTCTGACGCAGATGTCCATACCCGCCAAATGCAATCCCTTGATGAAGTTTTGGATGAACAGATCGGACTAAATGCATCTGATTCTGATAAAGAAGATGAAGCAGAACTGAAAGTTAGCTGCTTTAGTGATGCTGCTAATGGTATTAAATGTTTTAAAAACTACTCAATGTGCTTCAATATTAATTATGAAATTTTTCATGCACTTCATAAAATTGAAGCTGCAATTTATAAAGCTAAACGTTCAGGAAAAACTAAGAAATCTTCTCTAAAGCATTTCTTTTCTATAGTGTAAAAAGGAAATCAACACATTCTGTTTTACAAGTTAATTAGAACTAATTGAAGTTCTGTTTCATGCAGTTAATATTACTGAAATTGTTATTTAAGAAGCTAAATGCTCGAAAAAAAATCAACTATCGTATTTTTCTCGCAATTTTAAAGTAATTTTGAAATTTAATGCTGCATATGCAAGTCTATTGCCTACAAATTATGTTTTTAATATGCAAAATAAAGAAGTAAATTTGAATGTATTATAACCTTTTTTTATATTAAGTTTCATAATTAAAAGTACTATACATAATTTAAATTTCACTGAAAGAAAGAGAACTTAGCTGCTCATGTATTCTGTTACAAACACTTGCTTAATTAGAATGTCTCATTCCAAACACTTTCTCGATTTAGCAAATTCCTTGATTTTATGTACAAGACTGTTGGTCTCTTGAAGTTCCTTAAATCGAGTTTTGACTGTATACATATACACTCACGGACAATGAAATTTGCTCACCTAGAAGAAAACATGCTACAACCGCGAAACTTTGCTAATAGCTAGAGTGCGTGCTGGTATGTAAATGATCCACGTTTGGTGTGATTCCGCATGACCACACATCCTGTGGTGGCACTGCAAGCACGAACCGGCAGCCTTATAAACCGGTGTGTAGCCGATGCCCCATGAAAGCAAAAAGCACCAGCCGACGCAAGCAAGACTGACAAGAATGTTGGGTAGACGCCAGAGACGTTGATTTACGAAACTTACAGACTTTGAGAGAGGCCTGATCATCGGGCTGTAAACCGAAGGGTGGTCGGCAAGCCGTATAGCTCGCCATGTGAATCGATCTGACCATACTGTCCGACTGTGTTGGGGGCAGTGGACACGTGATGGCACTGCCACACAGCGGAGCGGCTCCGGACGGACCAAGGGGACCACTGGTAGAGAGGATCATGCTCCAGGCATGAACGGATCCCACAAGGATCAGGTCCACTATACAGGCAGATGTAGCGGCTCCTGTGTGCCCACGAACCCTTTCCCGATGTCTCGCGGAAGCGAATCTGCGATTTCAGCGCCATTACGTGTGGTGCGCCATTAACACAAAAACATCGCCTGCTCCGTGTGTAGTGGTACCAGGCCAGAGAGACGTGGAACACCACAGACTGGTGACGTGTGGTCTTTAGTGATGAGTACCGCTTCGTTTTGGGGACACATAATCATCGTGTCTGGGTGTGGAAGTCCCCGGGTCAGCGACACAATCCCAACATCGCTATCGGGTTCCACACCTCCCCCACTGCAGGCATTATGGTCTGGAGAGCTACTGCCTAGGATAGCCGATTAGCTCTAGTAGTGGCATGTGGATCATTGACGGGCCAGCGGTATGTTGAAGAGATCCTATGTCCTATGTGCTGCCATTCCTGGCCGCGATTCCAGGTGCACTATACCAGAAGGATAATGCCCGCCCGCACACGGCTCAGGTTACCCAGGGCTGCCTACGTTATGTCCAGACACTTGCATGGCCTGCCCGCTGCCCAGACATGTCTCCAATCGAGCATGTGTGGGACCAATTGAAACACCAGCTGCTGCCGTGCCACACTATCCGGGATTTGGGGCACACCATCCAACGCATGTTGGCCAGTCTGCCGCAGGACAACATCAGGCGTCTGTTCTCCTCCATGCCAGACCCTATTGCAGCATGTATTGCCGCACGAGGCGCTATTGAAGATGACCGGACTGCATGCCACAGATCCCTCTGTAATTGTCCCACAGTCTGTTTTAGACGTCATGTGTGTCATTCATCTGTATCATTACGTCCATAAAATTTCAGTTCAAACAGAAGCTTCCTTCTTGGTTTATAAATTTCATTGTCCGTGAATGTATATAAAAGGGGTTATTGCGATGGTTTTAGGTTATTGCGATTGCGAAGGGCCCCGTGAAGATCCATCGCCCGGGCCCCGCAGTGGCTAGGGCCGCCACTGCTTGGACATTGAAAAAAATGCACACAACCACAGTGAGATTAAAAAAAAAAAAAAAAAAAAACTGTTAAGGCATTATTTTTAGCATAAATAGTTAAAAAGCCAGCCTGTTGAACTACTTTTCATCTTCCACCCGGGTTCATTATATGCTTCACTTCCTTTGTACCCAAACCCAACATGATCAATGCAGGCTTCTACATCAAACCATAAATATTTACAACAATTTAGTAATTTTCAAAAGCTTGGGTTTAAATGCATTGGTTTTACGATTATTCAAGAGTAATATTCGTGCTACTGCAAAAAAAAAAAAAAAAAAAAAACTATCTATAAAATTCATATTTAAACATTTGGGGAAGGAATCCAGACCCTTCCCCCTTCTCCCTAGATACATGCCTTGGTACAGTACCTCTACACAAATCATCCATAGTCCAACTGCTATCTTTTTACATACTCACTAATTTGTTTCTTTAAGAGATTAATTGTTGTAGTCAAAGCCATGAAGTTTCAGTGCTGCCACATCAATAACTTTTTACCAATTTTGAGTATAATGTCACCCAACACACATACACACAGCATTCACTGCTTACAAGTACTGTGCATGCTTTAGGTCCTTTTCAGACCCAAACCCTTTTCCACATCGCACAGTTCATACAGTCAGCTCACAAAGAAATTTATACTTTTCCAGTAAATTTTCCATAACAATTACAAAAGCTTAGCAGGAAAGTAAAAACCACATTTTGTCAGGGTTTCCACTCAAAAGTAATGAAAAAATTCCCTGACTTTTCCAGGTGGTTTTGAAAGTTTTACCAGAATGGCAAACCCATCATCTTGCGATGAATTGTTACATTTCATTCTATTCATGCATTTTCTCACCAAAGCAGACATTTGTAAATTCTTTAAGTAATTCATCTTTTTAAAATTACCTGCTTTTCATTAATAACAATAAAATGCTCACATTATTTTCCGGACCATAATTCTATGAACTTTTGTGAATACTACCCACACAGAATTTGTTAATGCATTCCGATAGAAATGGGTCATGCATAAGAAAAATTCTGTCAGCTGATTATCTTCAGTTTTTTTATAACAACAATGCAGCTAAGCTTAATAATGATGGGATGATTCCTGTTTAGAGAAACATGTCACAAGAGAACCAACAGAGAAAGGACCTTGATCCATTATTTGGTTGGTTTCTCCTGCTTGTGAAGCGTTTCTCCAAGCAGCAGTGTGTCAAGCCATTGTGTCGAATTGTTTCGCGTTACAAAAACATAGTAACAGGCATTTTTTCAAATTCGATTTTGCATCTTTTTTAGGGAACAAAAAATGTAATGTAACTGAAAGTAAGATTACCAAATTGTAGGCAGGCAGTAATTTGAAACAAAAGTTTGAAATCTGGAAAACGAAAAGTTTTTTTGGCAAAATAAAGTATCTCTTAATTTTTACAAAAAAGAGAGCAGTTTCCCCTGAGTTTTCCCTGGTTTTTGTAACCATTTTCAAATTCCCTAAGAATTCAAGGTTTTCTGTTTTCCAGGTTGGTTGGAAACCCTGTTTGTGAATGGGAGTCATTTAAAATGTTTTCAATTTTATTGAAAAAAAAAAAAAAAAAAACACTATTTCCTGTTATCGAATGCAATTACTATATACATTTTGAAGAAAAATCGCACACTACCCAACATAGTACAAAAAATAATTCCATAAACATCACCTTCACCAGAAATCCCTTTCACAGCATGCCACAACGTTCCTGTCACTATCAATCCTGTTAATTTTATGCTGTATCCTTTGTACCATCAAAAACTGTACTCAACTAATGATATGTCTTTGTGACACTGGAAATAACATTCAGATAATGAATTATTTTTCCCACCATCAAAACATCCATTCATGTAACACCATAACCTTCCCAGCAGTTCCAAATCATGCTTTCTGCTTTCAACGATTAGTATTCCAAGTACAGCAAACTATTTTAGGTGCCATAGACCTGAAACATACTTTGTTTCCATCAAACATATTTTTAAAAAATGAAGTGATCAAAGAAAAGGCATTGGTCAAATCCACTGTTTACCCCTCCTGCTTTATATTGCCCAGTGTACAAAACTTTTAAACTGAAAAAAACAGAGCTCAGAAAAATAATTTTGTAGAAGCCTTTTACTTTCTTCCTGCAAAAATTTGCCAAAATCATATTAAAAAGAAATGCATTTTACAGATTGACAAAAAATTCTGAAAAACTGGAAGATTAAGTGAATTGGAAAATCAAAAGGCAGAAATCCCCCGAGAGTTGGCTGCTACGCATTATAGGAAATCAACTAAAATAACTTCATAAACAACCTGAAATCCTTCAAGAAATTGCTATAGCAAAATACTACCCTATGGTTTTGGCTTTTGCATATAGGACACTGTCTTGTAAGAATCTATATTCCAAAATACTATTCTGGACTGCATTCAACTGTTTCTACGCGAACTTGTTAACAACTGATTCAACATAGTACAATTTTTTTATAATTCTTTTTTAAAATACTTCAAAAACTGTCGCCAAAATGGACAGGTTTTAGAAGTTAGCATCATACATGAAAATAATTATCATACTAACTTCTAAGGTGCACTGCAATTTTGTGAATCCATGAATCAGCATTTACAATGCTCCCATCAATTTGTAAAAAAAGTGAGGGGGAGGGTACAATGACAGACTTTGAAATTGCTCTTCGAAAATAGTCTAGAAATATTTTTAATGTGTGCACGAAGTTTCATATTTACAAAAAACTGTCTTGTGAAATCTGTGCAATATTTTAAGCATGCTTCTTTCTGTCATGATGACATACATAACGTAGCCACGTCCTATGCATCCTTCCTGGGCATCCTGTTTGGTCTTATGTTTTCCCGCAACTTGCCTTACAGAACAGACTGAACTAGTGCAATTAATTACCTCCTGAATGCTGTGGATGAAATTTCAAATTTCCATTACAACATCTTGTGGAGAGATGAGGCAAAATTCATTCATGATGCAGTAATAAGTTCACGTGGGTTCAGAGTCATGAAGGAGCCACAGTGAACTAACTCTCACCACCAACTGCAATAGTGCATAAACATGTGTGACATTTGGCAAAACACCATTATATACTTACCCTTGATTTTACAAATAAATTCTCGCCACAAATCTTTTTTTTTTTTTTTTTTTTTGATCTCCTTGAAAATCAGTTTTTAAGTGACTGGTTGGTAAATATACCATTAACCAGTCGGAAGACATGAGTGAAACCAATGCAGCACTACTCCACTACACAACACCTCTACATGTCTGGTTGGCATCTACATTTGAAAGCCAGTGGATCACTACACCCTGTCCAGTGTGATCAACCTGATAGCTCTGAACTTCTTTCTATGGTGATATAAGTAATCAAAGGAATAAGCAACAAACCTGGTTGACCTGCAAGATCTGCAGTTAGGTAAACGCAGTGCCTGTGGCACCATCAAGTGTGCCATACTGGATGATGTTCAATGAAACATTGTTACATGTTCCCAATACTACATTGTGGCAAACAGCAGCCATTTAGAATATGCATTAGAAAAAAATACCTGTTCGAACAGCAAGTGCCCTCCATTTTGTGTCCTCAATACAGTTTCTAGCTGCTTATTCAATTTTAGATGCTGTAATACTGTTCTCGTATGCAAGTAGTACTGTTCTAAAAGCTTGCAGTGGAACCTTTCTGCAACCTGCTATATTTATTTATTTGTAAGTTCCACATTTCCCCACCAGGAATGGTGCAATCACACTTGTCGAGCAGTGTGTGCATGCATACCCACTTTCCTATATGCTTCCTTACTTCAACATCAGCTGGAATACTTGCTTTTAAGTAATTGTCTTAGATACGAATTTCATATATCAGCTTACATAAAGTCATTGTAATTTCTGAATTATAAGCAGCCTCTTTTAAATATTCTGCATTAAACATTTTTTTTTCAGAAATCACCATAAAATACATTACATCTCATACATCAAAACTCTCCACTGCATGTTGAAGTACCAATGCAATTTAAAATAAGTAATAAAACCAGTTAATTCTTAAATTTCTAAAAAGTGTTTATCATTTCATGCTTTAAAATATATCCGAGTCCATCCTATCACACACTTCTCTTTGAGTAGTCATCACCAGATTATTTCAGACTGTTAGGAACAATTACCAATACAACACAAAGAATACTATAGGAACTAATATATATTGTAACATTGAAATTGTACCACACAGACATGGCAGGGCTATTCAACAGAAACTACAGGTAAGACACCTTAAGAGCGGTGAGGAACACGTAAGATAACATTCTCAGAGCACAGAAACAACTTCAATGCAACAAACAGATGTTTGCATGGGTCATATCAGGATGACATAAAACCTCTTCAGTTGGTTATCTACTCAGCTACATGGCACAGAACAGTGTTGTACAGTTGTCAGATGGCTGCTTGAGGCATTTTGCACCATGCTTCCTGCATCTCATCTCATAGGTTGATTGCTGGCCATGCAGGGTGCAGATGAGCCTGCAGATGGCATCCAACTATGTCCCTACACATGTTCTATAGGCAATTAATCTGAGGCCATGACAGCAAGTTGACAAAATGTAAACCTTCTTTCAAGATGTTCAGAGTATATGCACAGGTGTTGCTTTGCTGAAACATGGGGCTATGCACTGTCATTACAAATGGAATATATACAGGTTCTGTAACCACTGCAATGTAGTGCTCTGGCTGTGAGACACACCAGCTACATGTTCAGTTATCACAGATGATCTCTCTCCAGACCATGATGCATGCTGCCTGTACTGCATACCATTTGCTGGTCCACCTGAAACCATGCATTTATTGTAAGCAAGCCATTATTACATGCCCTTATTACATAATGGCTCCTTTACAAACACTGACAGAGAAAGGTAGGAGTGATATTATAAATACTGCCCATTTTGGGGGATAGAAAACCCCCACTACTACAGACATTAAGAGAAATAACAACAAGGGTGCTGTCTCTCACTACAGCTGTATCAAGGAAATGCTAAACTCCAACAAACTTGTACTAGCTTCACCTTTTAAACAAGATAAACAAGGATCTGTTCTACTCACTGACAATATTAGGTACACACACGTTTTATTCTAACAGTAAACTCTGTTATATCTGACTTTCTCCAGCATCAACATAAAACTTTCATTTTATCATTCAACCAGAGACATCCTACTTTGCACTATCAAAGACAATTATGAAAAGAATCTTTGTTTTATCAGAATATTTTTTTCTGATTTCAAGAGCTTTTGTGGAACCCCAACAAGTGTTCCACAGCATCCTGGTGTTCTGCAGAATACAGTTAACGAAACATACAGCTACAGTACACTGACTGAGTGCTCACTGAATTATGACCAACTACCTAATACTTCATGGGCCTTCCTTTTGACTGGAGAATGGCCATCATAAAGTATAACATAGACTCCAATCTTTCTGAGTAGTTGTGTGGGATCTGCAGCTATGCTGTTTGCATTGTAGTCCACCGTTCCAGTATGGAACAGAATGGTTTGACCAACTGACTGCTCTAGTGTTCTACATCCCACAAATGTTCAACTGGTTTAAGATTAGGTAGTTTGAAGGCCATTCACGATGTTTCATATCAGCATGGTGTTTGTTGTACCATCCTTAAACAAGGCAAGCCTAATGACATGGGCATTGTCATACTGGAAGAACTCATCTCCCTCTAGGTGTACATGGCCCACAAGCAGCCCCTGGTAGTAGTAGCCAGCATCCCTACATTTGTCCACATGCACCAGGGATCCCAGTTCATGCCAGATAAATATGCTCCATATCTTACAACTGCACCCACTGGTCTGGACAGTTGATGCCATTCATGCCGAATCCACAGCCACATGCTGCTTACACCAAACACAGATTCTACCATCAGCAGTATAGAATACATATCATGATTCATCAGACTAGCACATTTGCTTCCAATCTTCTTTTTTTCCAATCCCCATGCTTTTGGCACCAGGAGAGTTGTTTATGTCGATGGACTGTTGTTAGAAGAGGGTGGCTTACGGGACATCTGTTTTTGTAGGCCATCCATGCCAGTGTACAATATTGCTGCAAAGGATATTGTTTCTGGTTGACCCATAATGTATTGTCATCAGCTGTGAAACTGCACTGTGCTGATTGCTCTCCACCACTTATAATTTTTAATGTAACTTATGCGTGCTATGAGGATATCAAGAATTATTCTAATGTTTTGTGTGTTACGTGTTTCACTGCCAATTATTCTCACTATGATGCCCTCTTAAGTTGACTTGCCAATCATTCACCTCTGGAATTCACCTTTCGCTGACCTTTACAGTTGTGTTGCCGGCTGGTTGTTTTACCATTTTGGCACCACTCTTGGTACACTTTACCTACGAAGGATCGAGAAACCCACAACTGTCACTGTTTTGGAGATGAATGAACCAATCCTTCATGCATCCACAATTTGGTCTTTGGTAACTCTAATAAATCTATGAGTTTACCTATCACATCAATAATTTCATTCTTGAATGAACCGCCAACCTTTTATGCACACCCCTTTAGTCGGTAGGTTACACACTTCCCATCATTACACCAGCACTGGATGTAACTTCCTCTGCACAGAAGTGGCATGGTAATTCAGTGAGCATTCAGCATGTGTGTGCACAATTTGCAACTAAATATGGTGACTATTTCAACTGAGGGGATTTTTATTCAGCATTTTGAAAAGGTACTGCAACAGTTATCTATGTTTTGGTGGAAAAAAAAAATTGAATTTAATTCATTTTGGGCATATTGAATTGGATTGATGTTTATTAAAAGCGTTATATCCATGCCGGTATTGAAATTCACATGGAAATTATAGAAAAATTAAATTTGGGAGATGGGTGGATGCATTTCGAAACAAAAATATTTTCTAAGTACTAGAAAAGGCCATGAACATCCTAAACAAAAATGCATCTGAAAATTTACATTCCACAAGAAGTTATTGGAAAGTTTGCGTTGTTTGTGTTCAAGCAGAGTTGAGTCACCTGAAAGTGCAAAAATAAGTGGATATTGTTGCATGTGTATGAAAATGTGTCACTATAAGTCATACGATAAAATGTACTCGTTCAATAACAACTTGTGGAGGCGGTGAAAGTCAATTTAAAAAGGTTAGGACAAAAATTGCAGTTATGAAAAACCTTATAATACCAGGATTCGGATCGATAGCCTTAGTCAAGCTAAGGGGGAGTACATGGGACCAAGTCATGGAAGACAACAGCACACAAAATTTTTCACACTGCACTCATTTTGAACTTTTTTTTGAAAGGCTACTGCCTGTATTTATTATTTTTCTTTAAAAACTTAACCAGTTAATTTTAATGGACAAACAGATGGTATTTCCTTTTTTTCTTGTTTGCTTAAACACAGCAGTATAAAACAGAATCTCAATTTACTTTCTATTTCTATTTGGCCACTGGCCTTATGAACAGCACAACTTTACATATTTCAACACAGTTGGTTTGAACACTAGGCATGCATCCAAAATTATACCATGATTCACATAGCTTACAAAAAAAAATACTGGATTATTTTTAATTCTACAAGGTGGACAAATTCTGTTCTTTTGAAACGTACTCTCTTCTCTCTCACCCAGTTAGCTCAATGACCAATTTACAATTTTACACTTATTGATTTAAATTTAAACACTCTTAGCAAACTCCGCAATCTCCCAGACCAGATTCAAAGACTTCAATTAAATTTACAGTTATTTTAAGAGCCACAAATTATACTTTAACAAATCTACTATCAGCAAGTAAACAAACCAAGTAAATTATCCTCAAAACAGAATTTACACTGAGCACAAGCATTAATTAACATTACATAACCCATAGAACTATCCTGAATGAACCTACTTCACTTATAAAGAAACCTCACTAACTAATCTTAAAAATTATCACTATTCATAACATCAACATAATTCAGAAATTCAAACAATCTTCTTGCACTAGCTTGCTCATAAAAATCACCTCACTCTGCACTTCACATAATAGCTCAGGATACTTAATAACTCTATACTGTAAACAAAAGCTCAAAATACCAATTAACTAAATTTCCAAACTAAATATCAAGTTCACTAACACCAACAACCAGAATTTAGAATTTTCATCCCTAGCACTACAGCAAATCATAAACAAATAAATTTAGATACTTTAAATCACCAAACAAACTTAAATTTAACACCTGCAGTGAATTACTGAGGTAGCGGTGAGGCAAATACTCTCAGTTCAGACACTACCCTGGGTTTTGAGAACCAACACAGGAAGAAAATACCAAGTCAGGCTGAAGGCGTGAAATTGGGTCGTGAATCCACTTTCAGCCTATGCAAAGGGAAAGAAAAAAATCCTCAAGTGTGACACATCATCATCAGGCACAGAATTTCCTCTAACATGATCTCACCACATTTCTTGAAGCAACGCTCGACCGACCCTCGCTGGCAGTACATATCTCCGTGAGCAGCGAAACTACTGGGGGGTTTGAAGACAAGTTTTCCCCCAAAAACCACGTCTTCAAGGATCTCCCTTTTCGAACCAATGCATGATCCCACCTTGATCAACCACGCCTGCAAGAGCCTGTCGTACTTCAACCCTAAATACTCCAGACACATCTGGCCCAGAACTAACACAACTATATCTCAGGAACAATTCACTTATCTCTGTATATATCCCAAGAAATTCTAAATCACAATATCCACATATATCCCAGGAAAATTCACTTATCTCTCTATATCCCAAGAAATCCTAAATCACTATATCCACATATATCCCAGGAAAAATTCACCTATCTCTCTATATCCCAAGAAATCCTAAATCACTATATCCACATATATCCCAGGAAAAATTCACTTATCTCTCTATATCCCAAGAAATCCTAAATCACTATATCCACATATATCCCAGGAAAAAATTCACTTATCTCTCTATATCCCAAGAAATCCTAAATCACTATATCCACACATATCCCAGGAAAAATCACTAGCAAGGAAATTCTTCTGCACCATGGCAATGCGCAGGTCCACTTCAGACAATACACTGACCATTTACATAACCCACTAAATATTTTCACCTTATTGAAAATTAAAATTACATTTAGACTTTTAACCTTATAGTAAAAACAAGAAAATTTAGGCCAAAGAAAAGAACAATTAATACTGGAACTGGTGAGCAAAAGTGTGTCTTCTCAACCCATGATGTTCATTCTTTTTGTGAAATACTAAACTTGAGAACAAAAAAATACTTTAACTTCTATTCTGCACATATCGCATCCTGGTGAAAATTCCCTACTCAGAGCCCTCTGCCCTAGGACAAGTTCCCTGCTTGCCCTAAGATCACCCCTTTCCAATGGGAGATTAACACTCATCTGGAGCATGTAAAATACTGGTCCTCAATTAACACTCCTACCATCTCAATTTCGACACCCAACACTCCAAGAATGTAAACAGCACTTTAGGTTTCCAATTTCATCACACTATAATATGTTCCCAAAATTCCAATATAAATCATCCCATAATTTATCTTCACTCAAAAAAAAAAATAACTCAACGCTGTAAAAAGGCTAGAGAAAAATGTTTACAATTATTTTATCACCCACGACATCACAATAACACTGCTTTTCAATTATCACATGCCCAACTAAACTATTATCGATGCACCAAAATTCACTGTGCCCAACTATTAAACCAAATTTCTCCGATACATCAAAATTTACTGGCCTGGGAAGTTGCTAAAATACCAGACATGACAGCACAAAAAAAAAAAACATAAATGAAAGCATTTTCAACTCCCCTCTCTTTTTTTTTTCTTTCTTTTTTTCTGAATTCGGACCTGAGTAACTAATACATTTTAATTTTGAAAGCTGAACGACGACACAGCCAAAATCAGAGGAAAAAAAAACTTGCTCTTTTTCTTTTTGTTTCTTATGCTCAGCTCGAAGTTTAGGTACCCTGCGTGGGATGTTATATATCAATACAAAAAGATATGAACTAAAACATTACCTTCGAGCTGGCGTTCTTTTTTTTTCTTTCTGTTTTCACCACAATTTACAGTCCTGGCACAACCACATTCTCGTTAGAATTTCTTTTCTCTGTTTTCTTCCTCTCAGTTCCCTTCCTTAAACGGTTAATAGCCGAGGTAACCATTTTCGAAACCTCGGGATGAGATGGAACCTTCGAGGCAGGCCTCCTTTTCGGAGTAGCAGCCGAGTTGGGAGCGGTAGAGGCTGGGCCCACTCTTCCAGGGGTTTCCATAAGGGAGAAGGCATGTCCTCCTTCAGCCAAGAATTTTCCATTAACGACAATGTCCCAGCCTGCCGCCATTTTGTTCTTCAGGGCGAGGTTCCCGGCTGGCGGAATGCCGCTTTAACTGCGTTCTACATTGTAAAAATTTTCAATAGTCAGCCCAGATCCAGAGTGTCTCCTTGTGGTGGACTGGTGGTCAGCAAAATGCTGCCATGGAAAAAACTCTTTTTTTTTTCTCTGTGGTTCTCTCCCGCCAAAAGGCGAGGAGAAAAAAACTCCGCCGTCCCCTCTTTCTCTGACGTCCAGCAACAAGACAAGAGCAAAAGTGACTCTCAACGGATAAAAACTCTGGGGGTGCTTGAAACCGCTGACCCCTCTCATTGGTCGCAACTTCAGCCTAGCAACTCACGACTCTCCAACGGAATCTTCACTCCCACGCCTCGAGTGACCTCTGACCTTCACACGTGTAGACCAAGCTCTTTTTTTTTTTTTTTTTTCTTGACCCTGGGGTCTAAAAATAGATTTCGTTGCTGAATTCCCTACCCCAAAAGACGAAAAGATGTTACACTTTTGGGCGACTTCTCGCTTGGAAACAGGAACGCAAAAAATGGCAAATTCTTGCTTTGCAGAAAATCACTAGTTTTAATTTTCTTTTTTTTTTTTTTCTCGTTCCGTGATGTGAAAGTAAAATTAATTTTGATTCTCTGAGCTGCACACCTACTCGCCTTTTCCTATCGCGATATAAGAACCGATAAAATAATTATTTTCAAAACCCCAAAGTCAGTTAAATCAAATATTATTCTTTTTTTTTTTTTTTTCAACATGAAATTTTGTTTTCCTGGTTGTGATTAAGACAAGCGAATTTTTTTCGCATGAATTCCCTGCCTTTCAACCAGGAATTTTCTTCTAACGTATGTCATGGAAGAAAATTTTTGCATTAATTAATCTCTGATAAACCAACAGAAAGATTGATCAGGTCTCTCTGAAATTCACCAGAGGTTAAAATTTTCGCCATGACATCTACATGCATAAGTTTCACAAATCTATTTTGTTTTTGTGGTTGAGGGTTTAATGAATACTGTAAGCAACTCAATGGGCTATAAGCAGTCACCCGTCCTTAATTTAGCACAATGTCCATGCCTCACCGGGATTTGAACCCATACCCACTTGGATGAATGGTCATAAGCCTGTACCACTGGTGTGGCCAAATGCATTTTGCTTTTACATTAATGAAATTGGCAAAGAACGGCCTGCCATTCAAAAGTTTTTACTGTATAAGGTCAGAAGTATAAAATTATTGACAAAGTTGAGAATTTGCCCCCAGTTGTTACCATATTTCTATAGGAATTTCTATCTTCTTTCAAATGAAATTAACTTGAACAAGAGTTCCCTGAAATCTATCACTCAAGTTAAATGAGGTTAGCCAGTAAAATGTGTGTCAACTTATTTATTCTGTACATTTTTATCATGCGCTAACTATGCACTAATGAACAATGCATGCTGAAACAAAATATCGGTCAAATTACAAATTGCTTACTGCCCCTTTAACTTGTTATCATAGCTCCACCAAATAGTTTATTTTACAACAAAGCAAATAAATGTTAGCAGTGAGCATCAAACAAAGAGTATGGAAGCTTTCAGGAAATCTCTATTCCAAAACAACTGTAAAAATCAGACCAGGAAGGTCATAAAACAGGGTTCTAATCATTCTTCATTTTCCAGCATACATTTACAACACTGCAAAAAAAGATTATACATTGAATTTCCAACACCCATGCAGAGCAAATTCAGGAACAAGACTTGAAAATTGCAATTAGAAACATTCTTCTTTTGTATAGGATACTAGTATTAAAGTTGTCAGTTATAACATTATAGCAGATATACGGATTGTGCCAATGAAAAGAAGCCATGTTAATATATAGAAGTCATTATATTAATAACACAAGTGATGAAAAACTGATTTAAAACAACATACTACTGACAAATATAGATCGCTTCTTACCTCCGGAATTTCATTCAGTTCACAACTGATGGAGTCTATTCCATTGTCATTCAGGTAACTGGAAAAATCTTTCAACACCGGATCATCTGTGTCAAACAAAATGTCCAAAACTTCACGCGATGTTGTCATTTCCACATCCATTGGTATTGGTTCTATTTGTTTTTTTTTTGTTTTTTTTAAAATATAAATCACTTCTTTATCTATATAGATAGTCTCGTATTTTTTCTCTAGCTTGTAATATCATAAGCTCTTCACACCCTACAAGTAAAAGAATGAAGCTCCAGCATTAGCCAAACCAGAAAGCACCAAACTCCAGAAAAATAAAATTTTATATAAAAAAAAGAACACTTTAATAACACTTTAAAATCTTCTCATGCTACAAAAGTCAAAAGATACCCAAATTCAAAACACTTGTAATACAATGGTTAAGCATAAATGTGTGGTGTAAAGGTGGAAGAAATGACACACTAGAGGACCTAAGAACTCCATGTGTCCATAAACAGCAGTGTGCATAATTTGCTCCAGCCTCCAGAATATACCTTATTCTGAGAAATGGAAAATCTCATTGACATTTTTTTTTTCCTAACCACATTGATGTTTCCATGACTTGCAATACATCTATTGTTGCATAACATTCAGTGCTTGAAAGTACAACCGTTTATGCGATGAAGTAACTACTAGGTAGGGTGGAAGATGAGTTTGCCTATAAATGGTACACTGAGGGGCAACAATAACACACCTAACTGAAACAAGGAACTTTGTGTATCTGAGAGGCAGAATTAACTTCAGCATAAATATAGTTAAAATATCAGCTAGTTTCTGTGTGAAATTGGCCAAAAGACTTCACCTCACTGGGTTTTGGTACATAATTCTTAGGCAGAACGACCAACTGGAACTGTCGGCTGTACAATCCTCTCACTGAAGTATTTTTATGATTTTTCAAGATGCACTAGATATTAAAGGTATGCATACCATACTTGAGAAGGCTGGTTTACCATGGAAATTACCTGACTATGTGGTAAAAAATGAATGAGAAAGGGATCATAGCAGAATGAGCATAAGATTGGTGTATGGAATCCTTTGGGTGATGAAAGAGAGCAAGCTGGTTGCTGGTGTGATTTTAAATGAAAGGACTAATGATTTTCACTCTAGCTGCAGAAGTGAGGATTTTGTGATTACATTTGAAAAGAGTAGTAATTGTGGTAGTGTACACTCTTTGCAATTCTGGGCCTTCTGATATGAAGGATGATTTCTGGAATGAGCTAAAAGTTGCATTGAGCCAGTTTTACACTACAGAGAAAGTTATTATAAGCAATGGATTTCAGTGCTGCTGTATGGGTTCAGAATGAGGTACCTGACAATGTTCTAAGTTTAATGATCCTAGTGTGAGTGACAATGTTGAAAGATTACTTGAAGTTTGCATTGAGAATGGGCTGAGAGAGTGCACCAAATAACTTTTTCAACCACAAGTATATCCATACACATATGTGGAAGAATCATAATTTGGGGCAGAAAAGTGCAATTGATTTCATTGTTTACCATCAGCACTTGAAACATTTAGTTGTTGCTGTGTCACGAAATCTGCAGATGTAGGGTCTGACTAAATACTTGTTAGCACCACACATGAAACTGAATATTGATTGGAGAAAGGAATAGGAAGATGTCCATAACAAAAAAGAATGAGATTAAAAAGCTTCCTGAAAAACATCAGCATTATTCTGAACAGCTCAGTGAATGACTGAATCAGCTGAGTGTATGCAAGACTGATGTGGAAAAGAAGTGACCATGCTTTAAGAACTGTTTAGCTGTTGCTGAAGTGGTACTAAAACAGTGGATAGCATTAAAGGTCAAGCATGGTGAAACAACGAGATTAAAGAGGAAAAAGGAAACACATCTTGAAAGGTTGCAAGGTAGAATTACCTAGAGGAAGTATCATTATAAAAAGCATGAAGCAGCAAAGCATCCAAGTAGGACAAAGTGTAAGAACAGTATGACAGATATAAGAACTGGCTTTTCAGAATGGCAGCAAATCATTTTGGAAGCACACAAGGCTTAGAAAGAATGGGAGAAATCAAGTTTTAAGTTGTATGAGGAAAAGTACTGGAGAAATGATCTGGGAGCCTAATGACTGAGGTTTAAGATTGGATGAATATTTACATAAGTTATTAGATCACGAAAGCACAAAGGCTTTGGGAATAGATGATGATGCCACAAATAAAGAAGCAAACACATCAGGGATCTCAAAATGTTTGTAAAGCTAAAATATATTTTCAAAAATGGTAAGACCCTAGGAGTAGATGGTATATAATAGTTGAGATGTTAAATACAGTGTGTCATTGATTGTTTAGCTGAAATCTTTCAGTTGTGTTGGAGTTAAGAGTTGCCCCTCAATGAGGGAGGGATACTATCACTGTTCCTTTGCATGGGGGAAAAAGGTGATCAGACTGAATTTAAGAATTATCATGGTAATCAGCATGCTGAGTGTGCAAATGAAAGTGTTTGAAAAGGGTGCTAGAAATACTTCATTTTGTTGCCAAATCTTCACAAAAGCACAGAATGGAAAGATTCCTCTCACAGTTCAAGGTACAAAGTATAAAAAATAAAAATATGAAATGCAGGTTTGTCATGTTTGTGGAAGCTCCTATTTCAAATGTAATTCCTTGGTGCATTCATAACTCTTTCTCCTAATAACTAACACAGCTAGCAATCTCCATCATACAACTCTACTGATAGCTGACAAAGTCAAAATGTTACTTTTATCTTGACTTCATCATCTGTTGAAAACAATGCCCTTTCCGATTGCTTTACAGACAGCCAAAGATGTGATAGATGTCAGGACTTTATAGAGGATGTTCAAAGTTGCACTCACATGAACTGGTGCAGTAGTTCTTTGAATATGTGCACTGCGTAAGGTTTTGCACTGTCAAGTAGCAACATAACACCTACCATCAGAATACCCAGTGGTCTGACTTAAATACTTGTACCTATTCCTTGCACATGATGGTGTTTACTATACCATTATATGACAGCCAGTCATTTAGAAGAGGCCTCTTATAGACAAAGGAGGTTTTTACTTCACCAGTTGTGGGAATAAATCTTTTTCAGTTGAGACAACTTGGCATGCTTCTATTGCTGCGTCACATACCACATTTTGAGTCATAGTGATTCACCAGGTCTCTTCTCTGCTACCACTTAAAAATGTTCTGCCTTCCTTATCATAGTGAACCACACATTCAAAGCATATTCCAAACTGGGCTGCCTACTGTTGCTAATTCAAACACTCACAACTCAACCTTCACATGCCTCCTAATATTGCAGATGATAGTTCATTCTCATGCAGACACTACTGTACATGACCCTTAGTTTGACAGCTACAACATGAAGAGTAACATTATGGCTGACATGTACAATATTCTTTCTACACAGTTGCTGAATAGATAATGACATTGCTCTGTCTAAGCCAAGAAAGATCTGTATTGGACTGTTCTCCTAAACTGTCTTGCACCAACTAAATACCATTGCTCCTTTCAAACATTCATATTCAGCTATTATACATTGATAAATGTCCACTGTCCACTGTTTGCTCTCCCTTCTATACTAAAAAACTGTATAACTTCACTATGTGAAAATATGAACAGAATCCATTATCCTCACACTACATGGTTTTACCACCAGTCCTTTACTGCTGCACTTTATTACTTAACTTGCATACAAGTGTGAGCTGCAATTCAAAATACTGTATATACACACACCCATGTGCTTTACACATCACTTCAGTGGCTGACAGCTTTAGTGTAATGAAATCTACATTTCAGTTGTTTCTCTTTTATAAATACACAGTACTAAGCAGACAATATTTGGTCTTTGAAGATCTACTTACATCAGGCAAAAAATGAACCTCAATGTTCTGAACTTCCAAACTGGTTTAAAGGCAATATAAAATAATAATAATAATAATAATAATACACTCAAAAGCACTCCGTAAAACAGTATCAGATGGTGGCTTTCCAGTGAAACCAAAATTTGAGTCAAACTAGAATGCTCTCTCTCTCATTACTTGCTTCAGATGGCACATCAACAACTGACTATCCCTTATCTTGCTGCTGAATTCAAACTGCAAAGTAACTGATTTCAAAACCCACATTCATGGTAAAGGGGTGGGTTTTGAACTCAGTTACCTTGCAGGGTAAATACATAAGGCGGACACTACTGGGAGACTAGATCTGACTGGTAAACAATCACCATTACACTGACAGTTTTTGTTTGTCTATTTGTTTTTTTGCTTTTGGGATTTAATAGCCCCCTACTCCCATGAGCATATAATGCTTTAAAATGTCCCAGCACTGATCATCATCATCATCATCATTGTCAACCATTATCAATCCACTGCTGGACGAAGGTCTCCCCAAGTTTCCTCCACAACGGTCTGTCTTGTGCCAGTCTCCTCCATGTCACCCCTGCATACTTTCGAATTTCATCCACCCATCTCCCATGTGGTCTTCTTCTGGGTCTTTTCCTGTCCCTTGGAATCCAATCTAAAATTTCGGCTGTCCATCGATGATCTGTCCTTCTGGCAGTATGTCCAGCCCATTGCCATTTCAGGGATTTAACTCTGATCATGATGTCTTCCACTCTTGTCATTTTTCGGATCCACGAGTTCCTCTTCTTATCTCTCCTGGTTACACCAAGTATGCACCTCTCCATGCTTCTTTGAGTTGTCTGCAGCCTTTGTATGTCTCTTTTAGTTAAGGTCCACGTCTCTGCACCATACGTAAGCACTGGAAGGATGCATTGATCAAACACTTTTCTTTTAAGACATAATGGCATATTGCTCTTGAAAATTATGCTGTTTCTTCCAAAAGCTCTCCAGGCAAGTTTTGTACGCCGATTAATTTCTTCATCAATGTGACCCTCACTTGATATCTGCTGTCCAAGATAAACGTACGTGTCGGTTATCTCCAGCTTTTCTCCATCAATCGATAAATCTTCATTTCTTGTAAAAGCATTGAACATCACTTTTGTCTTCTGAAAGTTCATTTTTAATCCCACTTCTTTACTCTTGTCAGCAAGTTCCTGGATCATACTCTGCAGCTCTGATGGGCTAGTTGCAAAAATGACTACGTCATCAGCAAAACGAAGGTGGGTTAGATAATCTCCATTAATCTTTATCCCCTTGTTTTCCCAGCTCAGTGACTGAAAAACACCCTCCAATGTGGCATTAAAGAGCTTCGGAGATATGGTGTCACCTTGTCTCACTCCCTTTCCAATTTTTATGTGTGTTGTATTTTCAAACAGCCGAATCTTTGCACTTGCATTTTCATAGATGTTATTAATAATATTAATGTATGCATCTTCAATACCGCAGGTTTTCAGAGCCATTGTAACTGCTGATGGTTTCACCGAATCAAAGGCTTTTTCATAATCGATAAAAGCCATGCACAATGGAAGTTCATATTCCCTCGCTCTTTCAATTAGTTCTCTCAGCACATGGATATGATCTATTGTGCTGTAGCCACTCCTGAATCCAGCTTGTTCTCTCGGTTGAGCCATGTCCAGTGTTACCTTCAAGCGGTGTGAAAGAACTTTAGTGAAGATTTTATAAACTACTAATAGGAGGCTGATAGGTCTGTAGTTTCCGAGATCCTCAATGTCACCTTTCTTATGTAGCAGGATCATTGTAGCAGTGTTCCAATCCTCAGGAATCTTTCCTTCATTAAGGCATCGAGTGAAAATTTGGGCGAGTACTGTTTCGATTTCTCCACTTGCTTCTTGTATGATGTCTACAGTAATTCCATCTTCTCCTGGAGCTTTCCCCCGCTTCATGTTCTTGATTGCATGTGCAACTTCTGCTGGAAGGACTGGAGGGACTCTGGTACTGGTATCTTTCATGATGTCTGGAGTGCATGTATCATCCCTTTCATATAATTTGGAGTAGAAATCTTTCACTCTTGTCAAAATTTCGCCTCTATTTCTTGTTACAGAACCATCTTCTTTTCTCAGTGCCATAATCTGTTTTCTTCCATTACTGAGATGTCCCTTTGCTATCTTTAGGCTTTGGTTGTTTTCAATTGATTTCCTCACTAGTTCACAGTTGAATTTTCTTACGTCTTCAGTGATACTTTTTCGTACTGTCTTGCATAGCTCTATATATTCCACTTTGGAAGTCACATCTTCTTTAGTTGTCCTCATCTCTCTTCTTTTTTGCATCAACATTTTCGTTTTTCCTGATAATTTATTTACATGCAACTTGTTCTTAGACCCAGCTAATTTTGTTGCTGTTTCCATAAGAGCTTTGGTTACTTTTCTGTTAACTTCAGAGATGTCCACTTCTTCCGATGCTAGGCCTTCTAAAGCAGAGAACCTGTTCTTTAGTTCCACCTTGAAGGTATTATGGTGTTTTTTAAGGTTGGTTATGTCAATAGATTTTGTTTGACTTATGAGCTTGCCACGTTCAAGTTTAGTGTTGAGGTGCATCTTACATCTCACCAATCTATGGTCACTACCTGTGTTGAACTTGTTTAGCACACTGCAGTCTTCTATGACGAATTTTTTGTTACACATAATAAAATCAATTTCACTTGTCGTCCCATTTGGATGTCTCCATGTCCATTTCCTGTGTGGCTTTTTCTTGAAGAAGGAGTTCAAGATGAAAAACCCTTCTGCCTCTGCAAACTCAACGAGAGTATTTCCACGCTGGTTTCTGTTGCCGTGACCGAATTTACCTACTGAAGTTTCATTCTGTTGCCGTTGCCCTATTTTTGCATTGAAATCTCCCATAATTATTTTCAAGTGTTGCTTACCTATCAGTGCTGCTTACCCAGCACTGATAGTGAACTGTAATTATAACAGCGTGATGAATGATTTTCCACTCTCTTTTGAAAATCATTCAAGAAACTATAATATTCTACTAAACCCACAAATTTTAAAAGCAAATTAATTTACACCGTGCAGTGTACAGCTTAAGCTCAAAAGCCCATGCAAATACTTTGCTAAAAACATGCTCAGTACAGTTAAACAAATACAACCAATGATACTATTTACATATGCAATGTAGCCCATTGTTCCGCTTCTTACATTTCAGACACGTAGAGTTTGCTTCAATTATCATCTTGCCGGATGAGAGGATCGACACTTCATCTTATTCAATATTAACACTTGACACACCAAAAACGATGCAATCTCTCGTTAACCTCAAAAACTTGTAAGTTATATTGAGCTGAATGAATTGAGTCCTCACAATTTAATACCAACGAAAATTCACATACCTTAAAAATGCATTAAAACCTGATAAACCTCAACTTAAAAACATTATGCACAATGGTAAAAGTCATGCCTTCGATTGAAACCTTTACAATATCAACCATCCCTTCGTATCGCCAATGACCTCGAAGACTTTAAAATATGAACATAGACACATACAAAAAGTAATTGAAATACATTTTGAAAACACTGCATCTAGACTTTAAACTAAATATCAAGAACATTATGTTTTGTTCAATTAATTTGTGCATAGTATTTTAGTTCATATTATGTAACGTTTTTAATATTTAGTTTAAAGTCTGGATGCAGTGTTTTCAAAATGTATTTCAATTACTTTTTGTATGTGTCTTATGCTCGTATTTTAAAGTTTTCAATGTCGTCGGCGACATGAAGGGACGGTTGATATCGTAAAGGTTGCAATCAAAGGCATGCTTTTACCGTTGTACATGTTTTTAAGTTGAGGTTTATCAGGTTTTAATGCATTTTTAAGATATGTAAATTTTCGTTGGTATTAAATTATGAAAATTCAATTCATTCAGCTCAATAAACTTGTAAGTTTTTGAGGTTAACAAGAGATTGCATTGTTTTTGGTGTGTCAAGTGTTAATACTGAATAAGAATAAGATGAAGCGTCGATCCTCTCGTCCAGTAAGATGATAATTGAGCAAACTCTACGTGCCTGAAATGTAAGAAGCGGAGCAATGGGCTACGCTGCATATGTAAGTAGTACCATTGGTTGAATTTGTTTAGCAAATTAATTTACTTGAATGCCACTGTCATGACCCACAACACAGCTCAGCAAGTTGGTATTTAAAGTAAGACTATGCCAAAGATTTTAAATAAACTGTGGTAGTGGACACGGGTCACAACTGAAATAAAAGATCATGAGAATGTTTCTTCACAGGCTTAAATTTAGGTCTATGGAGAAAATGGTATTACAGTAAATGCAAACCAAGAAACACATTAAACTTTCTCTTATTAAATCCTATTACACAGAAAAATTAAAAATGCAAGAGATGATGGTTAGAGTACACAAGTAGCGCACTGGGAGACCAAACTGATGGAGCACATGTCCATTCCACTTCTATTAGATGGCTACTATATTGCATCTACATTTACACTTTCAGAACTATATTGCATCTACATTCACACTTTCAGAACTTGGAATGGAAATGGTAATTACTGCTACTGGATGCCAAAGCAAATACTTCATCTCAGCAATACCTTGAATGCAATAAACATCACCATTATTCTACTTTCTATGAATCAATACCTAACGGAAAGTATATTTTTTGTCTTGTCATACACTGCCTACCCAAATGAGTTTAGAGCTAAGGTGTTACATTGTTGTTCACTCATGTACTGGAATCAAGATTCACATTAATTTTGACTCAACCAAAATAATTACTACTATTCAGTAAATAACTGATTACATTCTGTGTAATGTAGCTAATGTACAGAAGATGTCTATTCAGTTACTGAAATTTTTAAAGTTTAGGTAGAAGATACTGACTGTTAGGCTGATTGAAAAGCTCAAGGTGGGGATTTGGTTAGGGAACCCAGATACATTAGAAAAAATACGGGACACTTTCGACTGAAGGTGAAAGTTTAGTATGCGCATCCATCACATATGCCAGTCTTACAAAATTATTCTAACTATTCTTATTAATCAATCAGTCTTGCTCACTCTTGCAAAATTTTTCTGAAGAATGAATATCATTTAACAATTGTTTGTTTTTAAGAATCATGTCATGAAAAGCTACACAATCATCATTGAAGAATGATTTTACAACAAGCATTGATTTTACATACAATTTGTTTTTCTCATCAGTCCACAGTGCATTCATGCCAGAAAATCTTTCGACACACGCATTTGTTTCAGGGATACACATAACGAACTCCACTACTTTCTTTAAATTTGACAGTTCTCCTTCAACATTTTTTAAGAGATCCACCCAGACTTCATCTAAATGTTTGGATTTCAACATGTCCTTCACTATCTTCTTTGGACTTCAGAGCTGCATCCACAAGGTGTTGAGGTCACGCGCCCTCTCCTCCCCCGATATCAATCTGCCATGGCTGTGCTTGCCTACGTAATGAGAGCACTGACCACAGAGTTAGACACGGGAGATAACAGTCAGCTTGGGGGAAGCTTGGCATGCAGGTTAAAAAATATGTTTGTAAAAGAATAGAAATTGTAACTGATCAATTTTGTTTTTCAGTCTTGAACTCTAAAATACAGGACAAAAAGCTGCCCCGAAGAGTTTTCTCAGGATTTTACGGGACGTCTGGGATCCCTAGATTTGGTGTAACTCAACTGAGTCCACATTGACTTTGTAGCACATAAGAGGTGTAGGACTAACCAACCCCTTAAAAAATTACGTCAATAGAAACAATCCTGGAAAAGTCTGAAACATTCCATTATGTTTACTCAATATTCCATCTGACACAGTGTAAAAAAACCCGAAATATCCACCAGTTGCTAAGGAGCTATGGTTCAAAGCAAGAGCTCACCATTTTGTGCCCCGCACGGGGATAACTGGTTTTCCAGTTATTTGGGGAGCGGCGCACCCCACGGCCCGAGCTGACCTTGTGACGGATCATTTTGTTATGTAGTCTTCAAACGATGTTACTACCGAAGGGACAGCTGTTCAATCCAGCTGCTGGGGGATGGCGTCCCCATGGCCCGAGCCAACTTGTACTATATGTGATCATTTTAACATTTTTTATGTTTTTTTGTTTTCTCACTTGACACGAACCCGCCTCAGTTGTAGGTTGCTGAGGTTGTGATTATGCGCCAGCTCAGGATTTTAGTTTCTCGTTTTCTTTCCTGTCTTCTCTATTTTATGTTCCTTTTGTTTTTCCGAGCTGGTTAGCTAGACCTACCTGCACGTTTGCCGTGTGCGGTGACCCGTAAGGTGGAAAAGGGGATGCTGAGGTTTCTGGAGGCCGGGGTGTTGTTGTCTCCAGTTGCCAACACTCCTCTTTGCCCCCTGCTTCACCCTAAACGGGCGGCTAGGAACTAACCCACTCCTAGTCAATGAGGTCTGTGGCCGAGTGGAGCCCAGACCTTTAACGGCTTGTCGTTTTGCACGACAGGGTGAGTCTGGGGATAGGGTGGGCATGCCAAAGGGGCGTTCCCCAGGCATGGGAAAGTCTGGGTGCACGCCGAGCGCATGTCTGCTTTATCAACTTGCTATATCCGCTTGCTATCCCTAGAGCCGTGTCCTGCGTCCACTTGGGCTTGCGGACCTCCGGCTCTCCCTCGTTGGGCTCGATTGTGGGTGGGGAAGTCGGCGGACGAATTATTAAATTTTTTTCATGGATGAAAATAAAATTTCCCAAGAACCAAAAAGCAAAAGAGGTATGGAGGAAGGCTCATCCCCTTCTGCAAAAAAACATGTCCCTGATTGTTCGAATGCTCGTTTCTTTTTTGTGCACTCATTGGACCCTTCAAAGCCTTTGAATGCCAAAAGTCCATTTTGGATAAATAAAGCTCTTCAGTCCATTGCAAGCTCTCCTAATAGCATAAAGAAGCTCCAATCTGGAGATCTTCTGGTAGAAATGTCCACTGTGGCCTACTGTTCCACACTTATCAACACCACCACGCTGCTCGAGACTCCAGTCAAAATAACACCCCATGGATACCTAAATTCATCTCGAGGTGTTGTCTCCTCTCAGGACCTCGTTGAGTGTGCTGAGGAAGAATTACTTGAAGAACTGAGGAGTCAACATGTTACGGGTGTGCGGCGTATTCTATTCAGGCGGAATGGGCAGTCCGTCCCATCCCGGAACATCATTCTAACTTTTGATAGCCCTTCCCTGCCTACGTCCATCAAGGCAGGGTATCTCCACCTAGAAGTACGCCCGTACATCCCTAACCCGTTGAGATGTTTTAGGTGTCAGTCGTACGGCCATTCTCAGCAGTCGTGCAGGAGCAATCCTAGGTGTGGACGCTGTGGTGCCAAAGAGCATCTTTTGTCAGAATGTGTGGCCGAGGCTGAGTTTTGTGTGAACTGTAAGGGCTCACACGCAGCATCAGCCAAAGATTGTCCCAAGTGGAAGGAGGAGAAGGAAATCCAAAGACTCAAAACGGTGGAAAATATTTCCTATCCTGAGGCCAGAAGAAGAGTAGTTCCTGTTATATCTGATCGGCGATCATACGCTTCAGTGGTGGTTGCCAAATCTACGGTTGCCATTCAGACCGACATTCAGATCCCCCATAAATGTCCATACAATGTAAACGAAATCATCGCAGCCGGACTGGAGGCACTCCAGTCTCGAGCTAGGGGTCTGAAAGCGCCACCCACCACTTCACCGAAGCAGACTCATCCCACCACCAACAAGGGAACTCAGGCCACTTCTTCTAACAAAAAGACCAAAGCCCAGGATAACAAAAGCATTTCTTCTCCTCCAAAATCTGAGCACGACTCAACGTCGTGTGCCTCCCGTTAAGACATTTGGGACAAAGCATGCTCCCATCTTGGCCCTTGGTCACACGCCTCCAGATCTGGGGGAACCCCCATCAGAGGTGATGGAGCCTGACTTCGTTTGATCATTTTCATTTCACTTATAACCATGGCTTCAATCATTCAGTGGAACTGTCGAGGTTTTCGGACGAGTTTTGATGAAGTGAAACATCTGCTTTCATTTTAACTCTCTGGTGTGCCTTTGTCTACAGGAGACAAAGCTTAAACCATCAGACCTGCTTTCAGTTCGAGGCTACAGTGCGTATCGGACAGATAATGCATCGGAAGACATCGCCTGTGGGGGAGTCGCTATTCTTGTCCCTCACAGTGTTCCGGTGTCTTCCGTTGCGATATCCACAACTTTGCAGGCCGTGGCGATGCGAATATCTGTCCCTGGGCCTCTTACTGTCTGCAGTGCCTATCTGCCGCCGGACGAGAACATAAGCATCTCTGTACTGGAGAGATTGGTTGATCAGCTGCCTTCACCCTTTCTTTTACTGGGTGACTTCAATGCTCATCATCATTTGTGGGGTAGTGTCAGCATCAGCACGAGAGGTCGTCGCATAGTCTCTTCTGTCCTCGGCCTCTTTGTGCCTTTTTAACACCGGTGCTGACACGTACTTCCATGAGCCGACAAGATCCTTCAGTGCGATCGATTTGACCTTGGGATCACCATCGATTATTGCTGATTGGTCGTGGCGGTGTGTAATGACCTCCACGGGAGTGACCATTTTCCGATTTTGCACTCGCATCATGCGAACATGCCATCTTCTGCCTCCCGCCCTCCTCGTTGGAGGATGGAGCGTGCGAGATGGGAGGTCTTCACATCGTCAGCTTTGATATCTTCTGCAATGGTGACCCAAGAGTCAATCGACGCAGCGGTTCTTGAAGTCACAAATTGTATTCTTCAGGCAGCTGATCTTTCTATACCAAAAAGATCGACGACTCTCTCCAGAAGTCAGAAGCCTTGGTGGACCCCTGAATGCGCAGCGGCTAGGAGAGCTCAGCATAAGGCCTGGTCTACATTTCGGCGTTATCCAACAGATGCTAATCTCGTTATATTCAAACGAGCAAAATCCTATGCTCGGTTGGTGCGTCGACGTAGCAAGAGGGAGTCTTGGATCCAGTATATTTCATCTCTCACTTGACGTGCCAGTTCGAAAAGTGTGTGGGACAAGATTTGTAAGATCCTGGGTACCTACAGCTCTCACCAGATCTCCATTCTCGAGAGTAACGGCTGCACATATGCTGAAGTCGGGGAGATTGCCGATTGTTTGGGAGGGGCGTTTGCCTCCGTGTCGAGTGACCTGGCGTAGCCTTCCTCCTTTCTGAGGATTAAATCCACTGCGGAACGCCAGAAAGTCTCCTTTGCGCCTTTTAGCGACACAAGTTATAACTCCCCTTCGGCATTGTTGAACTACGGGTGACTCTGCATCGGTCCGGCGCTACATCTGTCGGTCCCGATGGCATCCACTATGACATGCTCCGTCATCTTTCGCAGTCGCCTCTCGAGAATCTCTTAATCTTATACAATCGTATTTGGTCGGAGCACAGTTTCCCGGAATCTTGGCGAAAAGCTTTTGTTCTGTCTTTTCCCAAACCTGGAAAGGATCCCAAGTCTCCCTCTAGTTATCGTCCAATTGCTCTCACTAGCTGTCTGTGTAAAGTTCTTGAACGCATGGTTTATTCCCGGTTAGTTCATTTTTTAGAATATCATCAAGTTATCTTTCACCATCACAAAGCGGCTTTCGCCGTCATCGTTCACCTCACGATCATCTCCTCCACCTTGAGACATCTGTGCACGAGGTGTTCGTGCGTAGGCAGCACCTGGTTTCTGTATTTTTTTATATTGAAAAAGCTTATGATCGAGCGTGGCGGCACAGTATTATCCGTGACCTCCACGCATGCGGATTGCGAGGAAATCTTCCAACCTTCATCGTTAATTTTCTTCGCAATCGGGAGTTCCAGGTGCGCCTGGGTATGACGCTGTCGGCACCGTTCCTTTAAGAACAAGGTGTTCCTCAAGGTTGCATTTTATCTGTCACATTGTTCATCCTCCGCATCAATTGTCTTTTCACAAATCTTCCTCCTGCGGTTTCGGCTACTGTTTATGTTGATGACTTGCACATTTTCTGCTCGTCATCAAGCATGCATTTTATTGAAAGGCAGTTGCAGTCTGCAATTAATCAGATCTTTAAAGCGCCGAATAGCAATGGTTTCGTTCTTTCTCCCAACAAGACAGCGTGTGTCCATTACTGCCGGACGCGCGGCCTTCATCCTGACCCAGAGCTGTTTTTAGACCGTGCAGCCATACCAGTTTTGCCGGAGACGAAGTTTCTTGGTCTGACCGTCGACCGTGCACTTACGTTCCGTGCGCACGTTCGGCAGCTCAAGATTTCCTGTCTGCAGGTGCTATCTATTCTAAAGATCCTTTCGAGAATCTCGTGGGGCGCAGAGAGGGTCTTTGTTTCGAATTTACCATTTATTAATACGGTCAAAACTGGATTATGGTTGTATCGTGTATGACTCTGCTCGTCGTTCCGTTCTCCGGCCTTTGGACACTATTCACCAACAAGCACTGTGTCTTTGTTCGGGAGCATTTCGAACATCTCCGATTCCCAGCGTTTTTTTGTTTTTTTTTATTGGAGGTTTAACGACCACCGTGAGCAACTCAATGGGCTATAAGCAGTCGCCCGTCCCTAATTTAGGGTCACTGGTTCCAGGGAAGGGAGAGAGCCAGTGCCGTAAGACAAACACAACATCCATGCCTGACCGGGACTCGAACCCGGACCCCTTACGGACGAATGATCAGAGGCCAACGCCTTAGACCACTGCGCCACCGGGGCGGCTTCCCAGCCTTTGCGCTGACACGAACGAACCATCGCTTGAATTACGCCGTCTGCAGCTGTCTATTCAATTCTACCTGAAACTTGGATCTCTTCCAGACCATCTTTTATACGATGCAGTTTTTCATCCCCAGCATGCTCGTTTATTCGGGAACCGGCCCTCGTGCATTTCAACCTTCGGTCTTCATATGGCAGCCGTAGCCCGTGATGTAGGGCTCGACTTGTCACTTGTTGGAGAGACCAGGGGCTTTGGGGATCCTCCATGGCACCCACTTGGTGTCATGGTTGATACCACCTTTACATCTTTCGATAAATCCTCAACCCCTGCGTCAGTGTACCAGCAGCTCTTCGCTGAGCACTGTGACCTCAATTCTGACTACACTCCTATTTTTACTGATGGCTCTAAGATGCATGGAGTCGTTGGATCCGCGGCTGTCTTTGTAGATGACGTTTCAGTAGCGCGGATCCCAGCTGAGGCCACGGTGTTTTCGGCGGAGATGCATGCTGTGTATCTCGCCCTTCTCCATGTTCAGTCGAGTTCTCATCATCGTGCTACGGTCTATACGGATTCCTAAAGTGTCTTGCAGTCTTTGTCATCTGCAGATTGCCGTGACCATCCTTTTCTCTTGAATGTGAGACAGTTACTTCGTCATTTGCTCGAGGCCGGTTTTTGGGTTCAGTTTTGCTGGATTCCTGGGCATGTTGGACTCTCAGGTAACTAGTGTGCTGATGCGGCTGCTAGATCTGCTTCCTCTTTGGTCGTCACACCCTTGCCACTGTTTCACCGGGATTTCCGCTCTCTTGTTCACGAACATATCAAGTGAACGTGGCAGGGTCTGTGGGACCAAGAAGTGGAAAATAAGCTGCATCGTATTAAACCTAATCTGGAAATCCTCATATCGTCGGAACCGTAGGGAGGAAGTGGTGCTTGTGCGTCTCCGCATTGGGCATTGTCGTTTCACTCACCGCTTTTTGCTGTGTGGCGACACTGCGCCGATGTGTGAGACGTGCGGTTGCTGACTCACTGTCAATCATCTTTTGTGTAGTTGTGTTCGTTTTCATGATGTGCGTTTTCATTTCTTTCATTCTCATTTGTTGACCGAGGACGCCGCTACACTGCAGCGGCTCCTCAATGACCACTGCGATACTGTCGCTGTCTTCTCATTTTTTAAACAAATTGACTTTTTTAAACGTATCTAGATTTCAGCCCTATCATTATTCTCATTTCTCAGTTTTACTTAATCAGCTAGTTTTTAACCATTGTATCATGTTTTAATACTTTTTGTTTCATTGTCTTTTCAGCCCTTCCATCATTCTCATTCCTCAGTTTTATTTGATCAGCCAGATTTTAAGTTTTATACCACTTTTTTAATACTGTTTGTTTGTCTTGTGTCTGGCGCTCTTTGGCCAAACTTGACCCTTGCGCCAATAAAACCCATCAACCAACCATTCAACCAACCACCATTTTGTGCAAGATGTTTCAAAGATAAGAAATGATACACCACCAAAGACATAATGAAACATACTCCCACAACCGATCTGGATAAAAGATGATGAACTCACCAACAGATCAATGAAAGTACAAGAAGTAGAGTTCAGAAAACTGATTCTCTTCGAAGTTAGAAGGTATTAAATTTTGCATTACCTTGAAATATCTACTCTTACTATTCTAAAATGCACTGGGTGAATGGTTATCCCCAAGAAATAAAATAAGGGCCAGACCGCTGATTCACTGTACTTTTTTTTAGTAGAGGTTTAATCACTAAAAGCAATCACCTGTCCCTAATTTAGGGCCACTGGTTCCAGAGAAGGGAGAGAGCCAGTGCTGTTAGACAAACACAACATCCATGCCTCACTCAGACCCATCTCGGGCGAATGATCAGGGGCCATCGCTTAGACCAGTGTTCCGCAACCTTTTCCTACTCACTGCACACCATAAATTATTCATGACTCAACACGGCACACAAGAATGTTAATCCCCTTAAAAATGTACGATATGACACTATTAATATAAATATGTGATGTAATCAACCTATTATTATTATTATATTGTTATTCTATTATATTATTAAACAGAAATCGACTCGTGCATTTATTAACAATTTATGAACTTTAATTCACTGTAAAAAATACAAGAAAATATACTTTTCTATACTATTAAAGTAAATAATTCTACTCATACCTTCAATGTGATACTTGCACCTGCTTAGCTGCACACAGGAGGCTGATCCGTTGCGGAATCGTTAACAATGCAAGTCTCATTTCTTCATCGACGGATTTGAATCTTCCCCCCCTCCCCCTCCTTGATGTTTTAATTTAAGTCAACGTCGAGAAGCCCAGTTCACATAGTTGAAAATGGCAATAACACATTAACTGCCATCTCGGAGATAACCAGGTATTTACTCCTTATTACCAACCAAAATGTGTCCAAAGGCACTTCGAACAGTTTTAATTTCAATGTTCTGTCTGCGAGTTCCTCTTGTATATTAATCGGAAGAGGTTTCGACTTCGCAACGAATGGATCATGAACACAGTCGAAATCTTAAACTCTCTCCAAAATACTTCTTGAACTTCTTCTGAAAGATTTCTAAATGTTCTTTAAATAAGTCCATCACCACTTTATTACCATCAGCAAGTGGCCATAAAGTCGGGAACATCTCAAACGACTCATTTTCAATTCTCTGTATCCACAAATTCAGCTTATTCACAAATCCTTGAATCTTATCCATACTAGAACAGATATTTTCGTTCCTACCTTGCATTTTTCTGTTCAGCTCATTCAAGTGTACGAAAATATCGGAAAGATATGCCAACTTACATACCCATTCATCATCTGCAAATAAATCTGCGTACTCATGCCTCTCAACAATAAAAAATGCATGTACCTCTTCTTTAAGTTCAAATATTCGCGTTAACACTTTTCCTCATAATAACCACTGTACTTCTGTATGTAGCAAGAGTGTAGTGTGTTCCGATCCCTATTCCTGACACAAAACGGAAAAAGCCACGAATTTAGGGGTCGCGATTTGATGAGGTTCACGACTTTTACTACTTCGTCCAGCACAACTTTCAGCCAAAATGGCAAAGACTTAGCAACAATGGCTTCGCGGTGAATGAGACAATGATCGCATCATATGTTAGGATTTACTTTGCGTACTTTAGCTACAAATCCTTTCACTCGGCCTGTCATAGAAGCGGCTCCGTCTGTACAAACACTAACGCAATCCTTCCACTTTAATTCATTATGGAACACATATTCATTAGTCACAAGAAATAAAACTTCACCGGTGGCTCGCTCGGGAAGTTCTTTGCAAAAAAAGAAAATAGTTGCAATTACATCTCCATCGATGTACCGAATGTAGGCAAGAAGTTGTGCGTGACAGCTAATGTCAGTGGACTCGTCGATCTGAAGCGAGAACTTCCGACTGCTGTTGATTTTCTCCTCCATAATGTCTTTAATGTCACTGGACATGTCATTAACTCGACGACTGGTTGTCTCAGCAGAGAGAGAAATTTTTGAAATTTCACTAGCAGCTTCTGAACCCAGGACTATTTTCACCATCTTTTACAAGCAGACATCAACAACGTTTCAGCTATTGTGCATAGATTTTTTTTTTTTTTTTTGCCTTTATGACAAGTTCGGATACCTTATAGTTAGCTTCCTGTACTTTTTCCGAAACATGTACTGTAGCAGTCATGAACATTCCTTGTTTTTGTTTTGTTCCAACAACCGAGGAAAATAATTCATATCTTTGCTTGACAGAGAATATTTTGAAGATGACAATCTGATTTTTGGCGTAAATGTGACAAGGATGGTAAGTCAGATTTACGCCAAAAATCGGATTGTCATCTTCAAAATTTGTATTATATGGCGTAATCCCGTATTTCTTTCAAGAGAATATTTTGTTGACAAATGTTGTTTTGATTTACTGGGAACCATAGCAGCATTACTGAGTTTTGCACCACAATTGATACACTCGGGGATTGGGCATGTTTTATCACCATACCAAAAAAAAAAAAAAAAAACCTGTAAGCTAAATAATTATCACTATACTGCCAGAACTAATTTTTGTTTCTTTTTTTCCAGCTCAATGCTTTAACTACTTGCACATCATGGACAGAACACTGTATTGTACAAGGAACTGTCCATCTTGAAATAATAAAATAGTTTAATAGTAATAGAAAATAGCAAGACTGACTAGCAATCACAATTTTCAGACTACTTCAGAGCACAGCTGTGATAGAACTGAAATAATTGTAAGGTGTGGGACCTATACTATTCAAAGGGAAGAAGGGACACATATACCGACTTATTTGAAATAAAGTCTAACAATGGGTGGATGCATCGGTAGAGGAAAAAGGTAAAGTTGAAGAAGTACTAACAAACAGGGACTAATACAAAAACAATGTAATAAAATAATAAAAGACAGGGAAAGTTTTGCTAATCCCGCACTTTTATGAAAAAGCTTGCACAGAACATGCGGCAAGTGTAACAAAGAAGCCAAATAGCGAAGCAGTAGAGGCGAGAAATACAAATATATCAATAAGCAAAACTACGATATAATAAAAACTGTGAGTAAATAACTTACATTTAATTTCTTAGAATACATAACAATTCGTGGCATGTAGTTCAAACAAGCATCATCTTATTTAATCAGTGCAGCAGCAGAGAATGAAATACAAGCATATAAAACACAGTAACTGGGATAAAATTTAACAATAAAACTCTACAATTAATTTCTTACAATAGGATAACAGGTAAAAGTTCGCGTCACACCTTTCACCTTATGGTGGCCCACTGGTGTGCTGCGGCACACCGGTTGCGGAACACTGGCTTAGACCACTGAGCCAGCTTCACTGTATTTCCCAGGATGGAAAAAGTAGTGTTCTTATCCAACAGCAAGTCAATGAAGCAAATAGTGAGTGAAACACCCACGAAGTCTTGGTCTACATAGTTGCATGAAGCTAGATTACTACAACAAATGTGATGTGGCATGCTGAGATAATTAAACATCACAAGCAATGACATTTTGCTCATGTTTTCTAAATGCAAAGCACATCTGAACACCAGAATTTTTTGCCCTTAAAGGCTAAGGAACTCCACTAAAAAAAATGCAAAGACAGCAAATCTTTCACTTTAAATTTTGAACAAAATCTGAAGCCATTTGACTGTACAACTACTGGGCTGGTGCGAACACGCAGTGGAGACAGGCCCCCACACCACAGCAGAAGGTAACCACCCACCGGTGTTGCAGGTATTATGTCACAGAGTTTTTTTTTTTTTTTTTGAGATTTAACGACCACCGTGAGCAACTCAATGGGCTATAAGCAGTCGCCCATCCCTAATTTAGAGTCACTGGTTCCAGGGAAGGGAGAGAGCCAGTGCCGTAAGACAAACACAACATCCATGCCTCACCGGGATTCGAACCCGGACCCCTTCCGACGAATGATTGTCACAGAGTTACTATAAATAGCTAGCACGTGTGTGAAGAACGAGGTTCCGGGGTGATTTGTTTGGACGTAACGTGGCTTGCAAAGGAAACATACAGACGCCGGATTTGAGAGTCATCTTCCTGTATGAATTTAAACTGCGCCATTCTGCAGGAATTGCCGCTCAAAACTTTAACAAAGCATTTGGGGAGAATACAGCCAATGAACGAACCATTCAGCGATGGTTTGGGAAGTTTCAAAGCGGAGATACGGACCTGCAAAACGAAGAACGTGGTCACCGACCTGTTGCTGTTTCTGACAATGTTCTGTTACGTGTGGTTGAAGCGGACCCCAGAAAAACATGTCGTGAGATAGCGGCAGAGGTAGGTGTCTACTACACGACAGTTTTTATAAAATGTCCAGCGCAAAGGAGCAGTGCAGACAGGCCCCCACCTCAGCGGAATGGAACCACCCACAGGTGTTGTGGGTATTACGTCACAGAGTTACTGCAAATAGCTAGCACGTGTGCGAAGAACAACGATCAGGCGTGGTTTGTTTGGACGTAACGTGGCTTGCAAAGGAAACTTGCAGACGCCGAATTTGAGAGTAACCTTTCTGTATGAATTTAAACTGGGCCATTCTCCAGGAACTGCCGCTCGAAACGTTAAGAAAGCGTTTCGGGAGAATATAGCCAAAAAACGAACCATTTTGGCAATGATTTGTGAAGTTTCAAAGCGGAGATACGGACCTGCAAAACGAAGAACGTGGTCACCGACCTGTTGCTGTTCTGATGTTTTGTTATGTGTGGTTGAAGCAGACCCCGGAAAAACATGCCGTGAGATAGCAGCAGAGGTAGGTGACGACCACACGTCAGTTGTTCGATGTCTAGCTACGCTGGGTAAGGTCAAAAAGCTGGACATGTGGCTGCCGCATGAGTTGACAACTGACAACAAGACCAGGCGTTTGGAAGTCTGCACGACGCTGCTTGCCAGGAATAAACAGGAACCTCTACTGCATTAAATTGTCACTTGCGACGAGAAGTGGGTCCTTTACGATCATCTGAAACAATCTGCACAATGGTTAAGCACGGCACAGCCTGCTGGACAGCATCCTAAGCCACACCTACACACCAAGAAGATGATGCTCCTTGTCTGGTGGTCCACAGACAGGATAATTCATCACAGTTTCTTGGCAAGAGACCCAGCCATCACTGCAGTACGTTATTGTGTTGAATTACACCAGATGCACCGGAAATTGCTGCAGAAACAACCGACTTTGGTCAACAGACATGGTGTTCTTTTGCTCCAGGGCAGCGCCAGCCCTCATGTCGCACAACGAACGATGCTGACACTAAGTGCCTTGGGCTACGAAGCACTGCTCATCCTGCCTGTTCCACGGACATGACTCTGACAGACTATCATCAGTTTTGTCGCCTGGATCACTTCCTGTCGCTTGTCCATCCCAATGGATGGACAAGTGAAATTGATTTTATTATGTGTAACAAGAAATTTGTCATGGAAAACTGCAGTGTGCTGAACAAGTTCAACACAGGTAGTGACCATAGAATCGTAAGATGTACCTCAATGCTAAATTTGAGCGTATAAAGCTCATAAAACAAACAAAGTGTATTGATGTGACCAACCTTAAAAAACATCATAATACCTTCAAATTGAACTAAGGAACAGATTCTCTGCTCTAGAAGGTCTAAAATCAGAAGAAGTGGACATCTCTGAAGTTAACAGAAAACTAACCAAAGCTCTTATGGAAACAGCAACAAAAATAGCTGGTACTAAGAACACGTTGCATATGAACAAATTATCAGGAAAAACCAAAATGTTGATGCAAAAAAGAAGAAAGATGAGGACAACTAAAGAAGATGTGACTTTCCAAGTGGAATATATAGAGCTATGCAAGACAGTACAAAAAAGTATCACTGAAGACGTCAGGAAATTCAACTGTGAACTAGTGAGGAAAGCAATTGAAAACAACCAAAGCCTAAAGATAGCAAAGAGACATCTCAGTAAGGGAAGAAAACAGATTATGGCACTGTGAAAAGAAGATGGTTCTGTAACAAGAAATAGAGGCAAAATTTTGACAACAGTGAAAGATTTCTACTCCAAATTATATGAAAGCGATGATACATGTACTGCAGACATCATGAAAGGTACCAGTACCAGAGTTCTTCCAGTCCTCCCAGCAGAAGTAGCACATGCAATGAAGAACATGAAGTAGGGAAAAGCTCCAGGAGAAGATGGAATTACTGTAGACATCATACAAGAAGCAAGTGGAGAAAATGAAACAGTACTTGCCCAAGTTTTCACTCGATGCCTTAATGAAGGGAAGATTCCTGAGGATTGGAACAATGCTACAATGATCCTGCTACATAAAATAGGTGACATTGAGGATATCAGGAACTACAGACTTATCAGCCTCCTATCAGTGGTTTATAAAATATCTTCACTAAAGTTCTTTCACACCGCTTGAAGGTGACACTGGACATGGCTCAACCGAGAGAACAAGCTGGATTCAGGAGTGGCTACAGCACAATAGATCATATCCACGTACTGAGAGAACTAATTGAAAGAGCGAGGGAATATGAACTTCCATTGTGCATGGCTTTTATCGATTATGAAAAGGCCTTTGATTCAGTGAAACCATCAGCAGTTACAATGGCTTTGAAATCCCGCGGTATTGAAGATGCATACTATGAAAATGCAAGTGCAAAGATTCTGCTGTTTGAGAATACAACACACATAAAAATTGGAAAGGGAGTGAGACAAAGTGACACCATATCTCCCTCTCTTTAATGCCACACACGAAAATGTCTTTCAATCACTGAACTGGGAAAACAAAGGGATAAAGATTAAAGGAGATTATCTAACTCACCTTCATTTTGCTGATGACGTAGTCATTTTTGCAACTACCCTACCAGAGCTGCAGAGTATGATCCAGGAACTTGCTGACAAGAGTAAAGAAATGGGATTGAAAATGAACTTTCAGAAGACAAAAGTAATGTACAATGCTTTTACAAGAAATGAAGATTTGTCGATTGATAGAGAAAAGCTGGAGACAGCAGATACGTACGTTTATCTTGGACAGCAGATATCAAGTGAGGGTCACATTAATGAAGAAATTAATCAGCGTATAAAACTTGTCTGGAGAGCTTTTGGAAGAAACAGCATAATTTTCAAGAGCAATATGCCATTATGTCTTAAAAGAAAAGTGTTTGATCAATGCATCCTTCCAGTGCTTATGTATGGTGCAGAGATGTGGACCTTAACTAAAAGAGACATTTAAAGGCTGCAGACAACTCAAAGAAGCATGGAGAATTGCATGCTTGGTGTAACCAGGAGAGATAAGAAGAGGAACTCGTGGATCAGAAAATGGCAAAAGTGGAAGACATGATCAGAGTAAAATCCCTGAAATGTCAATGGGCTGGACATACTGCCAGAAGGACAGATCATCGATGGACAGTCAAAATTTTAGATTGGATTCCAAGGGACAGGAAAATACCCAGAAGAAGACCACATGGAAGATGGGTGGATGAAATTCGAAAGTATGCGGAAGTAACATGTAGGAGACTTGCACAAGACAGACCATTGTGGAAGAGGCCTGGAGAGACCTTCGTCCAGCAGTGGACTGATAATGGATGATGATGATATATATGGGGGGGGGGGAGACACTAATGAAAAGGAAAAAATTAAAATGCATTCTGTAATTTTCTAATCAGATATTTTATTTTATTTTTACTGTTTCTAGCAATGCTGCACACCATGCTACAGTAGCAGCACTACTTCCAATCGCTGGCTAAATGTCAAAAATCTTTCCCACCAGTGTTCTAAACCTGAAATTCTGCTCATAAACATGGGAACAAAGCACATCATTTCTTATTTCACAGCTGCATATCAACTCATTCTTATTACATGTTTCAGAACTGAACTTCTTAGGTTACTCAATATTTTTATCTTTATACTTTTGCTGTAATGTAAGATCCGGCATAAGTCTGCTCAGTCTTTAAATTTTCAATTTTTGTTCCAATGCATGTGAGAATGAATGTTTCAGCAAATAATAATCAACGGTGTTTGTGATTAAGAAGACAAACATTTCACTCCTTGTATTTCATTATTTATATAAGGGTATTAAGATATCACTAACACTGCTCCACCAATAAAACAGAAAAATGGCACTAAGATAACACAGTAACTAAAACAAAACACAGGGCAACAACACAAGAACAGGCAATGTCCAGATGTGTTCCTACCAAGTGCTGGCTAGTTTCCAGCAGAGTTCTTAACTGTGCATGCTCAAATACACTTGAGCTTGAACCAAAAGGAAATGTGTTCATGGAAGACACAATTGAAAGCTGTACATGGACTGTGGAAGGAAAACCTTGAATGCTCAACTGCAATTTTTTTCACTGCCACAACAGTGCTTTTCAGAATAAAACATAACATTCATTCAATGTTTCCATTGTAGCCCTCTTACTAACAGAAGATTTTTAATCATAGATTTTTCACTAATCTAATAAAATTTCTTGAAAACTGGTATGTAGAGAACATGTCATGTGCTCCTCCTATGAATGAGCTGCCACTGAATCTAAGTAACTAAAGCATTATCTGATACAAGTTTCTAAAGTTATAAAAATCATATATTTTATAGGAAGGAATTTTTTCAGTGATATCTACTTGACCTTACATATTTATAAATTACATAATTATCTACCCAATTACTTATTAAAAATCATACAAAATCTTTTAAAGCAATTTCTTTAAAAAGAAAAGCTATTCTTTTGTTACTCCACATTTCCTTTGTCTAAAAGAATCTCTTTTCTGTATAAAAATCCATGTTATTAGTGTCTATATTATTACAAATGCTCCACATAAAACATATGTGGAAGTAGTTTCTTTATCCCTGTAATGGTGGGTGTACACAGGCTTGTGTAAACAAAGATTGATACAAAAAAACTACTTGAAAGTGCCCAGATTTGGAAGTCCAAGCAAAAATATTTAAAGCTAACCACTCAATCATGTGTATGGAATCTTCTGCAACTATGTGTTCTATAAAAGAGATCTGATAATTATGTTTAACATATTTATTCCCCTATCACTATTTAGCCACTACCAGGACTTAGAAATATGAATTCCAAAATAACTACAGCCATTACATCTCAGCTTTTCCACAATAACAAAGCTAAATAGTAAGAAATATGCACAAAACTGTCATATAGATGAAAATTGTTAAAGAAGAGAAAGACAGCTCAACAAAAATAGCACTACAATTAAGCAACTACCATGCAAAGCTGGGTAAAGTTTTTCATTTTGTGAGTGTTTATTATTACCCAGGGTTTACTCAGGGTGGGATGGAGGGATTTCCGCCAAAAATTTTAAACTCCCACTGAAAAAGTTGTTAGAAAGGAGTCTCCCCGCCTTACAAAATTTTAAGAAAATATATATAAAATCTTGGGTCTATTTTAGGACCACTCGCAAAATTCAAGCATTAAAAACGTAACCTTCATAAAATTACGTGTGTTACAAACAGATCCTTCAGAGTTCTGAAAATTTGCAATCGAATACATCGTTTATGTCGGAAATATAATCAGTTTACGGACACATGAATTGGCTTCCATATGTAGCCACATAAGAAGTTAATTTTGCATATCACGGGCAGTCATGAATCAGGCAAGAGATTCTTCCTCAGATTCGCTGAATTCCACTTTTTTCGCGATCATTTCGGTTATACAAGAGATTGATGCAAAACTGAAGATAATGTTTTATTTTGGGAGGATTAGTGTGTGGGGGAGGAGGGTTGTATTCCGTCTGGGAAAGGTGTTGCATTTTCCCGAACATCCGAAAATGAAAGTTAAACGGAATGAAAACTTTTCCTGCAATGTACATTTCTTTTTTTTTTTTTTTGCGAAGTTTCCTCTGTCCAGTCTTGTTACTAAATATCAATGTATTGCATAAATGTTTGTATTTCAGTTTGAAAGTGTAAACAACAATTTCCAATAATGGAAGTTCAACAGAGAAAAAATGTTCTTATAAACTTTAGGCACGAGTTTCTTCTGCGGATTCAAGGAACTCTACCTTCCTTTGTTGTCATTATTTGCGTCATTGTCAAGAACAATGCAAAACTGAAGAGAATGGGGGGGGGGTGGTGGGGGAGGCGGTGAAAGGGGCATTTTTCAGCTGGGGATGGAATTTTGTCTTTCAAAACTTTCGAAAACGGAAGTTAGATGAACTTCAGAGTTAATCCATAATATAATTTTTTTTTTCTTGTGATATTCCCTCTGCTCAGTATTATTATAAAATATAATTTTGTTCGATAAATGAGTGGAGGAAAAATGTTCGAAAACGGAAGTCGGATGGAGCGAAGATTTTTACGTAATGCTAATTTTTTGCTATGTTCCGACTGTCCAGTATTATTGTTAAATTGTATTTTACCTCCCATAAATAGCTGCAAAGTGAAAAACTGGACATTCCTCATATCAGAAGCTTAGTTGAATGGTTGAATCAACCAAGCTTCGAGTATCTGAACTGCAAACATCTCATAGTATTCAAGAAAAGATATTTTCAGAGCTGAAGAGAAACATGTTTAAAAACAATAAATTAGTAGACCCTTGTAATGCTAAAACTTGCACATCACAATGTCAAGTGAAGGCTTATTTCATCTTCAGTGAATGATATGGACTGCAGATTTCCTTCCTCCACAATGGAAATCTTTTTGAAGCTTGAGTGTGTATAACCTGAATCTACAAAACAAAACAAACACACACGTTTCAGTACAGCTTTTTTTTTTTTTAAATTGGAGATTTAACAGCCACCGTGAGCAACTCAATGGGCTATAAGCAGTCGCCTGTCCCTAATTTAGGGTCACTGGCTCCAGGGAAGAAAGAGAGCCAGTGCTGTAAGACAGACGCAACATTCATGCCTCACCAGGATTCGAACCCGGACCCCTTTCGGACGAATGATCAGAGGCCATCGCTTAGGCCAATGAACAACCGGGGCGGCCGTACAGTTTTTCAAAAGGCTTTAACAGTTTGTTTTTCAAAAATTAATGAAGATGTAGTTATGTAATATCCATGCCTCACCAGGATTCGAACCCGGACCCCTTTCGGACGAATGATCAGAGGCCATCGCTTAGGCCAATGAACACAACCGGGGCGGCCGTACAGTTTTTCAAAAGGCTTGAACAGTTTGTTTTTCAAAAATTAATGAAGATGTAGTTATGTAATATTCACTATTCCAACATAGCTGTAAATAATGAAGAGTATGTGTGCCGAAGTTTTGTAAGTTTTATGAGCAACCATCAGCACACATTTCCATTAGTGTCAAAGGTTCTTCAGCTAGTAGATCTGGCTAACCTTCCGAAAGTGGCCCGCTCCGATAGATGGCGCCACGGTAGCACTTTTTTTTTTTTTTTTTGATTGGAGGTTTAACGACCACCGTGAGCAACTTAATGGGCTATAAGCAGTCGCCCGTCCCTAATTTAGGGCCACTGGTTCCAGGGAAGGGAGAGAGCCAGTGCCGTAAGACAAACAAAACATCCATGCCTCACCGCGATTCGAACCCGACCCCGTTCGGACAATTGATCAGAGGCCATCGCTTAGACCACTGCACCACCCGGGGCAGCCGGTAGCACTTCACCTCGCCTATCTTCTAAGGATTTCACGTGAAATGCGTTAAGTCACTTATATCACTGTTATCAGACAGTTCTTCTCTCGCAGATAAAACTTTTCTTGCTTTTATTCTGCTAGCTAGACAGTTTCATATTCATGAGGAAAACTTAATCTTCAGTCATAATAAATATTTCACACATATGCCACAATGTACATTCATAAAGGTCCTTTTAAGGGCCACCTTTCATCCATATTATTCACTTCCTTTGCCAATTTCACAACGTAACGCTACGCTTCACGATGTAGCGATAACGTTTCGCCAACTATTGTCGCTTACGAAAACTATTTCTGGGCCACATTCGGAAGGTTTACCGTAGATCTTTTGTTGCATTAGATAGTTAAATAAACGTACCATGTGAATGCGGCTTTAGTACACAAAACAGGATTAAGTCAAAATTCAGATTCATTGAGCAACAAAAATCTTAAAAATTGGGCCAGATAAATCCTCAGGGGAAAAAAACAGCTAATCAAAGCTTGCTAACTGTGGAAAGGAATGAAAGACAGACAAATAATTCAGGCGTAATTTTATGATACCAATGTACAGCAAAACGAACAACTCTGTTTTTGTAAAGTGAATCATGGTACTTTGTATTAAATTGAATGCAGTAATTTTTTTGATCTAATTCACCTGTTTGTTTTAAAAACCAAGTATATCTTACACTGTTTGAAAACTTACTGCTGTTTTCCCAGTCTTTTAATATTATTAAGTCACATATTCAAAACTCCCCACCAGAAATTTTCAATCCCCTTCATTTACAAACACAGGTGGGGAGACTCCCTTTCATTTCAAATTTGAGTTTCAACCCTGATTACCCTTTCATTACACATTTTAAAATTTAAATCCAGCAGATGTACTTATGTTGATGACTGCACACAACTAAACTTTAGAAAGTAAAAAAATGAGAAAAGTTGCAAAATGGGGTATTACAATATGCACCAAGAGGGAAAAGATGATAATGATTACAACTTTACTGGCTGACCTTAAACTCTGATTTAAAAAAAAAAATTTCCAAGCAAGTCAAAAAATGACATTGGTATAAAAAAAAATGCCTCATCCTCATACATTCAGCAAAATAAATTAAAGCACACATACCACATGCAATTAATGAATGCCTGGAATTTCTTATATATAGACTTAAAGAAAACTCAACACACATCGCTACGTAATCAGCTTCCCGAGATATACCTAAAAAAATTTCACAATTCCATACGACCAACGTTATCGTCACGAGTATCAAATTTCACACATCTGGCAAACCGCAGACACACAAGCATCTGAGAAAAAAAATCGCATCCTGGTTTTTCCCAGGGGCCGTTACGGCAACAAACCACGGAGCCGGTGAACAAACATCTCACTAAAATTAAACTCTTCGTGTAACGGCAAGCCACCTTAACGTCACTCTGATGGCGTAATAGGAATACGTCCACAACTCTGGAAAATCAAGGAAGTTAAAAAATAGTGAACCAGATTAACCCAACCCAAAACTTGACAGAGAAGCCTTTTCAAAACCTTGTTAAAAACTGTCAGCTAATACAGTTCCTAATTTTTATTAACATTCTCGAAGAATTTTGTATATAATAAAAACACTGTTAAGCAACATGTAAGTAAACGTTTAAAGCATTTACTATTAACTGTATTAAAAACGGAAACTTAGGCAGTGAATGAATTGGTAACATGTGATGTCCAGCCTGTGAAACTAAATGATGCAAGACTTGATAAAGCTTTGGGCTAACTCCAAAAGGAGTTTGTTACTTGCCTGCTTATATCTTGGATTTACAGAAAACTTGCGAAAGTACAACTCCAAATTCCAGGCTCACTGCATCTCATCAGTCCATCTTAATCTCTGTTTTGATGACTCAGTTGGCGGATCTTCCAGCGTTACAAATATGACGTCATATAAACATTAAATATGAAATACATACAGTATATAAACAACCTGTTGCCAACCTTTAAATTATATCATTTACGGATGACGTCCTGGCTCAAGCGGTTTGTAGTATTCACAGTACCATACTTCCATTTGAGGATAACGAAAGGAAAACACAGCAATATATATAATCCATAGACCATACTATATTCCATAGACATGCAATATAACCTTTTTCTACAGATTTGCTGATTTATTCCTAAGTTTAATTAAAGTTACCGTGCGAAATGTTCACAGCTGTCATTTTATTAGTCATTTGACACGCGGAAGGAGGGGCCTAAAAGGAAATTTACACCAATCATGCTGAACACATGAAAGCTCGCCCGTCTCTATTACTCATGTAAGGTAAATGACCCAAGGAGGTTAGAATCCAGGAGATCAGAAGAAGAGGAGATGAAAGGACCCGTTTTGAGTGAAGCCGAAACAGATCAGCTATTTTGATACTCTCTCTGAGGTAGTGTGAGTTTGCGGGAGTTCGGCAACTTGACGTCACTTCCTGTGCCTGAAACAGTTACGCCATGGTTTTACGCTTAGCGCATGCAAACCATGCAAAATAAAGATACAAACAAGGAATATTCCGGACTTTGTATTTCTCAACATTAGTTTTGGTAATATTTTAAACATGGCTACTTGCACAAGCGCAGTATGCAAGTAGCCATCAGCAGTATGCACTTCCGCTCAAAAAATCATTATTTTTTTCAATTTTTTAAAGAAATACCAACACATTTGTTTATTTTTTCTAGATTTTTTAATTATGAAATCGCGATTTTGAACGGGTCCGAAAAACCAGTTCAAAATCGCGATTTCCTCATAGAGATGTACAGGAGATTCTATACTCGGGGCAAAGCTATCCTGGCAATGAGGCCAAAGCTACGGTGACCTTTTCACTCCCAGTATTACTCCGCACTAATGGTGTGTAATTAACCTTCACTCGGAAAACTTTTCCCACAAGCCCTCAGGGCTGGCTGTCACCGTGATCCCTTACCAAACCCCTCTATTTTAACCCCCTCCCCACCGCCGCGCGCTTTGCAGACCAGTAGACAAGCAGTTTATTTCTCCCTCTCTTACCTTTTTTTTTTTTTTTTTGAGATGTTACAGAACGTGTAACGTTTCTTTCTTTCTTACTTTTAAAATGAAATTATCTTTGCTAAACACGGGAAGCAGTCTTAAGTGGCCTAATTTTGTTTTCACATATTTTTCCATTTTTTTTATATATTTCATATATTTATACTTATTGCTTGAAGATTACCAACTGCGGGATTTAATTAAAAGTAATTTTACCATGTCATCAGTTATGCGTAAAATTTCGTTCTTTCAAAAATTTTGCCTTGATTAGATTTTTTTTTTTTATAACAGACATCCGTTAAATGTGTATGCATTTTTAACTACCCCGTGTTGCCATAAGTACTGGACAAGAGCCCGTCTCTGTGGTAAATGATATTTTAAGGTTCACTGTAAACTGCCACACATCTTTCAGCAACTTGGAAAATTGCTACACATTGGAAAATTGCTACACATTGGAAAATTGCTACACATTGGAAAATTGCCACATGTTTTTCATTGATGGGCCGGGCACAAATTGCTGTTCCTCCGAGGAACACTTTCAATGTGTGGCAGTTTTCCAAGTTTCCGAATTATGTGTGGCTGGGGAAGGAACTCTTTCATTTGTCTGAATTTTCATGCCGGTTCATGCGCGTTTAAGGCAACTGCGCACAAAAGTTCAAAAGGAAAAGATGGCCGTTTCTTGGCCTATATTGAGAACTGAATTGGGAACTCCAAACTAATTTCGAGAAAACGTTCTATGTAAGCCAAGCTAGAATTGCATTTTAATTTTAAGAAATAAATTGCCGATGGATCTGAGGTACTTCAGTACTAAATTCAACCTTCATTCTCGCAATGGTGCGACTTGAAACGCCAGTGAGTTCTGCCGTAAGAACTGTTAATTCATTTGATTTATTCGGCGAATGTTTTCCCATCAATTTAGTGAAAACATTCATAATGATCACCTTAGCAGAGCTTCGTAGTGGTTTCCCAGGTTTATGCGGCTGAAATACACTCGAGTGACCGGCAGATGCCATTCGAAAAAACCGAAAAGACAGAAGAGTGTTTTAAAACAACAATCAAGGAGAAACCAGGGGGAGAAACGCGAAATGCCCTCGGAAACACTTTTTTCGCCCTCATCCTTCCACTAATGACCCCCCACCCCCCACAGCAATAAATATCCCCTGGGTTGACAGCTTAACTCTGACCCAAACAAGAATGCTGTGACAGAGAACCATCAGTGACGTCACCAAAGCACGAATATCTGTATTTTTTAGAAATGCCGCTGAAACTGAGATCTGAATTTTTTAAATGCACACACACACAACGTATTGAACATCTGTGTCATTTCTAAGTGCCAGTTGAAGCTGGAGTACGAGCTTTTAGACCGGAACTATTTTATGCAGTGGAAGTATACACTCTGTAGCCTTCCTTCCAATGACAGGTTAAGTTTGCCCCGAGTATAGGATTGGGCGCATTGGCGTAGTCAGCTGATATAAAGTGGCGTGACGTCAGCAGCCCACGGAGAGGTGCTGTTGCCACATCCTCCTTCTTCTAATCTCCTTGCTTAGAATAAAACTTCTGGAGATGCCCTGAATCTCTTAACTGTGAAGCCGCAAACTGTGGGAATTTGACGTTGTTTACATGTCCCCTATGTAATTTCAACTGTGCGTATTTTGGAATACTGTGTTTTGGGGTTGCAGAAACCGTGTTAATATCAAACCGGAGTGAATTATACTTCTTATGCGAGTGAAGTTTCCAATTTTAACATTATGTTTTGTTTAGAATTCGGACAAACGTTCGTGTATTTCAATTTAAAATAAAAAATAGGAAGGAGCCTCAAAATGATTAATAATTTTATAAATTCAGCATTTTCTGAAACATTGGCAGCAAGTTACGATACAAAATTGGAAACAATTGTGACGAAAGAAGGCAATTCGGCCAACATAAAATGCATTGCATTCGTCTTGAAAACAATAAGCTTTCCCACACTTTGACGACCGTCTCTTGCGGTTATAGGCACAGAGAAGAGAGGTACAGAGTGTGCACTCTAGAAGATCGTAAAGGAAATTCTCCACTTTGTCCGATGGCAACAGCATAATGTTAAACTCACATAGACGTTGGCGGCCCCACGGCCTGTTAATGAGAACTAAAAGTGACGTCACAACTACGCTCCTCCCACTTGTTTACAAATGTCTCTCTCGACTTTCCTTCCCTGCGAGAGCCGCCATTTTCCTTACTTCCCGAGTTGGTTAGATTCACTGTAGCGTGATTGACCGAGGAATTTTGCGGTAGGTGTAACGGAATTAGGCGTATATTCTTAATCGTAAGAACAGCACTTTGCAGTTGGGAATTATACTGAGAAATAAAGTACTAACTCTGACTTAAAAGAAACTAATAAATCTGTAGCAGTTTTCGTTCTCAAAATGCAGACCTTCGTCAACGCAACATACTACTGCCGGAATTTGAAAATAAACAACGGAAAAATATCAAAGCAATGGCAAATAAAAAGTAACAAACTGACATAATTGTATCACGAATCAAACATCTGTAAACATCTGCCCGAAGGATCAAATGGAATTACGAAAAACAAAATACAGTAAGGGCTCTACTCTGATATAAATTTTACTTATATCGATTTCTAACAGTTAAAAAATAGACAAAGATTTCCTACATATAAAAGATGAAATAATTATCCGCCGAAAATAACTTCTACGAAATAACGAAAAGCGTTGTTATAATCACAGAATCACACAGTGGTAACGGTAGTAATAACAAGCAAAGTAACCAATTTCGAATTATGAGCGTTACAGTAGGGACGTTACGTCAGAGAGCACGTGGGGTTTAGTTCCATAAAGCGCCGACGGTGCTCTGCTATCGTTCTTTTTCCCCGCCCACCAATTTCCATAACTCTGGCTTGTGCACGCTCTGTTTCTCCATTCTCTGTGGTTATAGGCTTCACGCAAAGTGGTACTGCTCCATTAACTAGGGCATCTCCAGATATCTTATTCTAACCTTCTTGAAGTGACCAGACGTCCTCATTTTCTGGGGTCAGTCCTCAATATCAATGCTTCGTCCTCAGTTCCGTAAAAACTGATTGAGGACGTCAAATGTCCTCAATTACTTATTTTTTGTCCTCAATTTTTTAAATTTCCCCCCAAAAATTGAAATACGAAAAAATGTGCCAAAGAAAAGTCTCAGACCTGAATTGAATATAGACCGGATGCATTGAAGTCACAAAACCGCGGTTCGCGTCACTTTTTCGTCTGCTGCTTTCTTGCAGAACAACTGGTGCACAAGTGATATCAAAGATGTATTACATTGGCTACGTAAGTGGGTTATCTGGCGATCAAAAATAGCTTTATTCTGATAAATTAAAGTTGTTGGACAATTGTGGTGACCCATATATGTAATTCCATACTCATTTTTCCTGAACAATATTGAGGTCTTGCCACGAATAGAACACGGCGATATTGTTAATTATTTCGTCTTTTGCACTAACACCTTCACTCTCGAGGAAATGAAACCGTGCAAGTCATTCATAAAAAGAAAGGTTAATTCCAGTCTACAGATCTTCATAGAGTTTTTGTAGATAACGCATCAGTAAATTTATGAACATACCTGTTACAAAATGTAAACTACACACTCTAATGTTCCTTCGTTTCCGGTCATCAATGTCAACTCTGCTGATACGTGATAACCACAAATTGCCGCCCCGGTGGCGCAGTGGTCTAAGGCGATGGCCTCTGATCATTCGTCCGAACGGGGTCCGGGTTCGAATCCCGGTGAGGCATGGATGTTGTGTTTGTATTACGGCACTGGCTCTCTCCCTTCCCTGGAACCAGTGACCCTAAATTAGGGACGGGCGACTGCTTATAGCCCATTGAGTTGCTCACGGTGGTCGTTAAACCTCCAATCAAAAAAAAAATAATAATAACCACAAATTTTGGCGCTTCAGAATACTTTTTTTTTATAATTCTGATCCCACTTCGTTCACTCAGATGATAATCTATAATTGGACACATCATTATCTCTTCGCCGCCCCGGTGGCGCAGTGGTCTAAGGCGCTGGCCTCTGATCATTCGTCCGTAAGGGGCCCGGGTTCGAATCCCGGTCAGGCATGGATGTTGTGTTTGTCTTACGGCACTGGCTCTCTCCCTTCCCTGGAACCAGTGACCCTAAATTAGGGACGGGCGACTGCTTATAGCCCATTGAGTTGCTCACGGTGGTCGTTAAACCTCCAATAAAAAAAAAAAAAAAAAAATTATCTCTTCCACTTCGGTTACCACAGCCGAAAATAGCACATAACACCATCTTCCTTAACGATCCACAGTGCAAATCCAATTAGTGTTTGTACACCAGTTGATCACCAGGGCGTCTGCTAGGATGGTTTACCTTGCTGTGACGTCATATGCATACGGTCTATATCAAGTGCAACCAAATTTAGCATTAATTACTTATTTTATTGCAGAAAAATGGACTCAAAGGAATGAGACTATTTTCTGAAGCGGATGAATTTTTTCCATGGATTAAGTTAGAAACCACGCAATATTCATGGGAGACATGCCGAAGCATCGAACAAACTCATCTCGATAATTGTGGTGTTATTTCGATCGTTTCTGTTTTAATTGGATTTAACTAAAATATTTATAGGATGGGGAATAAATTTCAGCATTGCACTTCTGTGTAATTAAGTAAGTGGCTGATGTTAAATTTTGTTGCATTTGATAGATTACACTGAGAGTTCTACAGCTTTTGTTCAGCACATCTTTTCATTAAACTGTTTCTTCAAGTAAAGTTATTGGACTTCGAATATTCTTTCTCATAGAGATAACATAAGGTATTCCATGATTTCTGTCCTCTTAATGTACAGTAATTTTCTGGTTTCAGATTTTTTTTTGTACAGAATTACAATGAAATTTCAGTACAAAATCAAAATGTAGCTTTGTTTGTATGTGCTGTCTCCTATGAGTAACATTTAAAATTCATCAGAAGTAATATTATGCATGAGAGTATTTTATTGCTACAGTATTTTATATTTTTTTTACATGGAAATCATCCTTCAGATTTATCGTATGTTTCCCATGAAACTGGACAATTATGGAACAGTTCATAATGTTCCTTGCTAATCTTCAGCTTTCCCATAATGTGTCATATGTTGTCCTCAATCATCTCCTCGTTTTGAAACGAAATTGTCTTCAATTTTGCATTGAAATTGAGAACAACATGTCATTTCGTTCTCAATTTCGTTCTCAAAAATCTGGTCACCTGTAAGGTGTAATTCTGCTTTTTGGAAGGAGAAGCTGGACAGGCCTTGTGACGACATATTCTCAGAGCCGGATGGAGCTTTTGCGGGGCCCGGGGCGAAATTTCTTTGCAAGGCCCTGGAGCAATTCTTGCACTAGGAAATAAATCTCATATTTTAATAAAGTCGTTACGTGAAAGATGTCCGTAAAGAATACACAGGATGTGAAACCTACAAATTTGCCTGTAACGGCGACGAATTCGCATCTCTCTGCGCTCCGGAGCTGAATGCTTTGCCGATTAAGTTACACCGACGGAATTTATCACTGTAACTTTTCCTTTTGTGTGGGCTTCACCTCTGCAGTATTTCAAAACGAAAACTATCGTAAAGACAAAATGATTATCTCAAAGAAGCATTTGCTTTAAGCTCAAGAAAAAGACCAGAATATGCATTGAAAGTTCAGAGAAAGAGAGAGAGAGAGTAAAAACTTAAAATCTACGATTTTCTTTCCGAGGAGATAGGGTTGAGGTTGTATTTTCACTTATTGTATAAAAACCGCTTCACAAAATGACAAAAAGCTACGCGCGTAGCGAAAATTTTTGGATTGCGAATATTTTAGTGTAGAAATATTAAATTCGTATAAATAGTTCTTTCTCCTGATACATGTTTTAGTGATTGACATTTAATGCAAAATGGAGTAACTGACAAATTAGTGACTTTTTAAACTTTTATACGAGCTCATATGTGATTTTTGTAAAAAAAATTCCAGTAATGTTTTTAAAGTCACTGAATAAATGGCCTCCATGTGTAGCCCGAAACAACTTTGATATTGTTCTTTTTCATTTTATTTAAATTTAAGTATCTGGTTTGCACGCAAATTGTTAAATATATAAAAGCAAAGGCCACAAAATGATGAAATTAAATTTGCGATTTCATGAATTCGAAAAATATCAAGGTCGTTACAATAATCACTTGAAATCTACAGATCTCCGTATTTGTACGGCGAAGGGCGATAACCTATTCGAAAACCGGGCGATTGGAAACAAACAAACAAAAAAACTTAAAAGAAAAATAAACATCTTTTTAAGGGCCTCGCACACGAAAACTTACACACAAAAAATAATAATTGTAAAAAATTCTAACTACATTTTTTTTCTTAAACTGCGAGGCCCCTTAACGGCGCGAGGCCCGTAACGATCACCCAGGTTGCCCCTATGGTCCAGCCGGCCCTGCATATTCTTATGCCTTACAAAACTCTTATCACCAACCACAATGCGTTACATATGACAAAGAAAAACACATAGTTCTTAAAATGCGTTTCATAAACATTGTTATTAACAAAACACTTGCCGCCCCGGTGGCGCAGTGGTCTAAGGCGTTGGCCTCTGATCATTCGTCCGTAAGGGGTCCGGGTTCGAATCCCGGTCAGGCATGGATGTTGTGTTTGTCTTACGGCACTGGCTCTCTCCATTCCCTGGAACCAGTGACCCTAAATTAGGGACGGGCGACTGCTTATAGCCCATTGAGTTGCTCACGGTGGTCGTTAAACCTCCAATCAAAAAAAAAAAAAAAAAAAAAAAAAAACACTTGTCGTGGGTATGTGTCCAAATGCTTCTTTTTTTACATATTTCTTTTACGGGTGTTTAGGGACTCTCGTAAGCTTTTAAAGCAGGAAAAAATAGGGCGTCTTTTTTTGTTCTTTTTAATCTGATTCGGGGTTCAACGACCACAGTGAGAACAACTCGGTGGACTATAAGCAGTAGCCCGTTACTAATTTATGGTCACTGGTTCCAGGAAAGGAAGAGAGCCAGTGACGTAAGTCAAACACAACGACTTTCACGTTTCACTGGGATTAGAAACCGAGACCACATAAGGAGGTTAGAACAATACTTCTGGAGATGCCCTGTGTCTCTTAACCGTGAAGCCGAAAGGTGTGGGAATTTGACGTTGTTTACATGCAATTTCAGCTGTGTATATTTTGGAATTGCGTGGTTTTGGGTTGCAGAAACTGTGAGCTGCGGTGGCGCAGTGGTTTAAGTGATGGTTTATGACCATTCATTCGAGAAGGGTCCGGGTTCGAATCCCTGTGAGGCATGGATGTTGTGTTTGTCTTACGGCACTAGCTCTCTCTCTCTCCTTGGAGTCAGTGGCCCTAAATTAGGGACGGGCGACTACTTATAGCCCATTCAGTTGCTCACGGTGGTCATTAAACAAACAATCAATAATAAAAACTGTGTTAATATCAAACCGGAATGCATTATACTTCTTACACGAGTGGAGTTTTCAATGTTAACGTTATGTTTTGTTTAGAAGTCGCACTAAAATACGTGCCTTTCAATTTGAAATAAAAATGGAAATTAGCCTCAAAATAACTAAGAATTTTATAAAGTCAGCATTTTCTCACCATTGGAAGCAACTTAGATGCGAAATTGAAAACATTTGCGACGAAAGAAAGACAACACGAAATGTACTGCAATGGCTTTAAAAACCATGAACTTTTCCACACTTTGAAGGCCGTCGCACGCGGTTAGCTCGCATTGTAACAGCGGATAGACGGACTTATGAACCACAACACATATGTCAAATCTGATTACGGCAATCAATTTCTGAGAAAATTTTGGTCTTGTTCGATATGAAACATGACCCCCTTATCATTTGAAAAATTTGACCTTGATCCAGTTTGGCGGATTTCAGGATGGTGACATTTTTTTCTGCAAATAGCCTGGAGTATTCAGATATTTCTTCCCCCGTTTCTGAAATACAAGGGTGTCCTGCGACTTTTGATTCACCCTGCATATGTATATACACTGCTGGCCACCCAAAATGCAACACCAAGAAGGACACGAGATAGCAAAGCCAGATTTATTGGACACATAACAACAGATACAAAGATGAAACGATTGAGCGCACAGGCCTGTGCGACTTGCAGAACACGCAGACATCAATAGTTCGTGTGGCCCCCATGGCTGGCAATAATGGCAGCTACACGCCGCGGCATCGAACGAAAGAGGCTTCGGATGTGGTCTTGGGGTATGTCGGTGCAGGCTGCTTCCACACGTTGCCACAGTTCATCAGGCGTAGCCGCGGGTGGTACTTGCTGGGCCACTCGGTTGCTGATCAGCGACCAGACGTGTTCGATGGGCGACATATCGGGAGAACATGCGGGTAACGACAGCAGTGACACCTAGTGGGCAGTGAAAAATTGTTGCACGATGCGTGCCACGTGCGGGCGGGCATTGTCCTGTTGAAACGTGGCCGCTGGCAGGTCCTGCAGGTAAGGGAGGACTACAGGCTCCAAAACGTCGGAGATGTAGCGGTGGCTGATGAGTGTACCGGCGATGCGTACCAGAGGGGTGCAGGTGTCATATCCAATTGCGCCCCAAACCATAATGCCAGGCGATGGACCGGTATGACGATGCATAATGCAGGCGTCATACAGTCTCTCGCTGGGGTGCCGCCACACGCGGATCGGACCATCGTGGTGTTGCAGGCAGAAGCGGGATTCGTCGGAGAAGACAATGTCGTGCCATTCCGTAGTTTAGAAGCGGCGTTCCACGGCCCACTGCCGCCGCACTCTCCGGTGGTGTAACGTCAATGGTAATCGGAGCAATGGGTGCCGTGCGACAAGTCCCCGATACTGCAGAGGACGTCGAACGGTATGTGCTGACACAGGTTGTTGCGCAACACACCCTAATTCCTGCGCTAACGTTCGTGATGTGAGGGTGCGAGCTGTCAATGCCCGCCGCACAACATGCCGGTCCTCTTGTTCGGTGGTGTGCCGCGGCTGCGGCAATCGCTCACGTCGGTCCGTCCGTCCCTCCTGCACCCACCGAATCCATACTCCCCTCACTGTCGCTGGATGTCGTCCCACATGGGCGCCGATGTCTCGGTACGATAAACCGCTGTCGCGATAAGCCACTATTCTGTCGAACTCCGAAACGTGCTGAAATGACTGCCGTACTCTGCGGCGAGGCATCAGGAAGCTTCCCACGCACAGGTCCGGCAGCATAACACACTTCCACTACTTACACCCTGCCTTCTGTGCACCCTTCTTGTAGTGCTTCTCGGTGGCGTGCCGGGCGCACATGATTTGCATATGCCCTGCAAAGCTAATCGTTTGCATGTCCTGTCGCGGGCGACGCATGCTGCGAATTTCAGGCCAATCGGATGTTTCCTTCTTGGTGCGGCATTTTGGGTGGCCAGCAGTGTATATATATATATATATATATATATATATATATATATATATACTATAAGAGCAAAACTGAAGACTAAGGAAAAAGTTTAGAATTTAAAACGAAGGTTGCAAAATAACCTGAAAATCAAAACGCGCAACGCAGCAGTTTTGAAAATTCAGAATGCACATTCTATAAAGAAGATACCTAAGCAAAAAAATACATATATAATTTTGACTCACACCTAGTACAACATAGAAAAGGTTATGTATCTACCTGTGTGAGTAAAAGGAGAAAAGATAAAAAAATAAAATAAAACAACTGAATGTAGAAGGTGTCGAGAATACTGAGCCTTGGCTTTATCAAGGACCAGCAAAAACTCTGCATTTTCTCACTTCCACAAAGACCTAGTTGGAAATGGGTTTCTGCAAGGCCATAGATGCAAGTAACATTCCCACCTAAAATAGTTTAAAAAATATATATAGGTCATGTCCTCCGTAGAGTTGCATGACCTAGCACTAGTTAACAATTTCGCTTGCATCCATTAACCTTCCTGGCCCGACCCATGCTCTTCATCTGTTACTATTAAACAGAGAGAAGAAGATTAAAGAGAACTCAAGCTGTGAGAGTGACATAATAATTAGAAATGATTTTCAGCCATAACGAAATTCCAAGTTCGTTTGAGAGAGAATTTAAATCTGAAAATCAATGCAAAAGAAATCCAAATTTTACATCGCAATTAAAAAAGGAAATGTTAATTTTTAACGAACAGATTTTTGAAAGAAAACTTGAGTCTAAAACCCCCTACTCTACAACTTATGACAGCACGAAAACGAGAATAAGTTAAAGATAATAATTAACTAAAGAAAACTTTGTGAAAGTTATATACCTTAAACAGTTAGTTGCAATATGTACAAAGTATTTCAGCAGTGCTTTAAGTGCATAATTAATTAGTTATTAAGAACTTAACTACTTTGAAAAAACAGCGCATAGACAGCGCATAGAAAAGGAACAAGCTTAGCCATCTTCTGTTCCTAGGTACCCCAAAAGACGCTCAAAGTTACAAAGAAAAGAAAGAGTTAAAACCCGCAAAAATGTTAACAGACAAACCAATGCCTAAAAGCTGAAAAGCTAAAAAACGACAGAGAAAAAGTACATGAAGTACAAACATTGAACTTATAAAACCTAGAACCCAAAAACAAGGAAGAGAGCTTACCTCTTGTGTGACAAAAACTTTTCTCCTCACAAGAGAAGAACATGGTTGACCTCTTCCGCCACTCCCTAGACGCTGGGGGGCAGTGAGGGTGGGGCTGATGGCCTCCTCATACAGCAAGAAACCAACGCGCGGAGATTTTAACCAGAGAAAAAAATATATAAACTTAAGACTGTGGATCTGTATGATCAGAAAGAGCAGAATTAACTCTCCAGAATACATGAGAAATATTATAAAATACACGAGCAGTTTATTTAATAATCTTTGCATGTATTAAATCACCTTAGCGAGCTTCTATAGATTAATCAGAATCTTATTAATTTTAATGTTGGTTTTACTATTTTTAGTATAGCTATCCTAGTGATGAATAACTAGTTTTCTTTTTTATTTGTTTTTATTTTCTTTTATAAACAGATTTTTAAGCTTTTTTTGTGATTTTGTTTATATTATTTAATTTTTTGTTTTAATAGGACCGTCATATCCATAGCACTAAGGTTCCTTTAGGTAGTTAATAGGCATCCTCTAGCCAACTTCCTTACGGCTTTGATTGGTCAGAATCATATTATTAACTATGTAGAAAATTAAAGCAGATCTGCCAACCTTACTCTATTATTCAGAATAATTTTTCTTAAAGTTCTTTTGATGAAAGAAGAAGCTGCTCTTTCTGATCATACAGATCCACAGTCTTAAGTTTATATATATATTTTTTTCTCTGATTAAAATCTCCGTGAGTTGGTTTCTTTCTGTATGAGGAGGCCATCAGCCCCACCCACACTGCCCCCAGCGACTAGGGAGTGGCAGAAGCGCATAGGGAAGAGGTCAGCCATGTTTTACTCTTGTGAGGAGAAAGTTCAGTCGCTCAAGAGGTAAGCTCTCTTCCTCGTATTTGGGTTTTAGGTTTTATTAGTTCAATGTTTGTACTTCATGTACTTTTTATCTCTGTTGATTTTTTGCTTTTCAGCTTTTAGGCACTGGCCTGTCTGTTAACATTTTTGCGGGTTTTAACTCTTTCTTTTCTTTGTAACTTTGCGCGTCTTTTTGGGGTACCTAGGAACAGCAGATGGCTAAGCTTGTTCCTTTTCTATGCGTTGTATTTTCAAAGTAGTTAAGTTCTTAATAACTAATTAATTATGCACTTAAAGCACTGCTGAAATACTTTGTACATATTGCAACTAACTGTTTAAGCCATATAACTTTCACAAAGTTTTCTTTAGTTGGTTATTGTCTTTGACTTATTCTCGTGTTCGTGCTGTCATAAGTTGTAGAGTGGGGGGTTTTAGACTCAAGTTTTCTTTCAAAAATCTGTTTTTTAAAAATTAATATTTCCTTTTTTAATTGCAATGTAAAAATTTGGATTTCTTTTGCATTGTTTTTCAGGTTTAAATTCTCTCTCAGACGGGCTTGGCATTTCGTTATAGCTGAAAATTATTTCTGGTTGTTGTGTCACTCTCACGGCTTGAGTTCTCTTTGGTCTTCTTCTCTCTGTTTAATAGTAACAGATGAAGAGCATGGGTCGGGCCAGGAAGGTTAATGGATGCAAACAAAATTGTTAACTAGTGCTAGGTCATACTACTCTGCGGAGGACATGACATATATATATTTTTTAAAACAATTTTAGGTGGGAATGTTACTTGCATCTATGACCTTGCAGAAACCCATTTCCAACTAGGTCTTTGTGGAAGTGAGAAAATGCAGAGTTTTTGCTGGTCCTTGATAAAGCCAAGGCTCAGTATTCTCGACACCTTTTACATTCAGTTGTTTTATTTTATTTTTTATCTTTTCTCCTTTTACTCACACAGGTAGATACATAACCTTTTCTATGTTGTACTTGGTGTGAGTCAAAATTATATATGTATTTTTTTGCTTAGGTTTCTTCTTAATAGAATATATATATATATATATATATATATATATATATACGAGGAATAGCGGTATAACTATACTATCGGGATTAGAGGAAATGCTATCCCACATTCACCAACCCGCTTGGCCAGCGTGGTGAGTTATGGCCAAATCCTCCAAAGATGGTTACACAATTTCAAACTTGGCCCTCAGTCTCTGGCAACTGGAATGTACTTGGTCAAGGCAGTGGCCAGTGCAACATGAAGACAGAGGGCAATGTGTTGTTATGTCTTAAAAGAAAAGTGTTTGATCAATGCATCCTTCCAGTGCTTACGTATGGAGCAGAGATGTGGACCTTAACTAAAAGAGACATACAAAGACTGCAGACATCTCAAAGCAGCATGGAGAGGTGCATGCTTGGTGTAACCAGGAGAGATAAGAAGAGGAACTCGTGGATCAGAAAAATGACAAGAGTGGAAGACATCATGATCAGAGTAAAATCCCTGAAATGGCAATGGGCTGGACATATTGCCAGAAGGGCAGACCATCGATGGACAGCCGAAAGTTTAGACTGGATTCCAAGGGACAGGAAAAGTCCCAGAAGACCACATGGGAGATGGGTGGATGAAATTCAAAAGCATGCGGGAGTAACATGGAAGAGACTGGCACAAGACAGCCCGTTGTGTAAGAAACTTGGGGAAACCTTCGTCCAGCAGTGGATTGATAATGGTTGACAATGATGATGATAATGACTAAGAACAAGTTACATATGAAGAAAATTTCAGGAAAAACAAAAATGTTAATGCAAAAGAGAAGGGAGATGAGGACAAATAAAGACGTAACTTCCAAAGTGGAATATATAGAGCTATGCAAGACAGTGCGAAAAAGTTTCACCCAAGACATAAGGAAATTCAATTGTGAACTAGTGAGAAAAGCAATTGAAAACGACCAAAGCCTGAAGAGAGCAAAAGGACATCTTAGTAAGGGAAGAAAACAGATTATGGCTCTGAGGAAAGAAGATGGTACTGTAACAAGAAATAGAAGCGAAATTTTGACAAGGGTGAAAGATTTCTATTAAAAAAATACGAAAGGAATGATACATCTATTCTAGACATTACGACAGGTACCAGTAGCAAAGTCCTTCCAATCCTTCCTTCAGAAGTAACGCATTCAGTTAAGAACATGAAATGGAGAAAAGCTCCAGGAAACGATGGAATTACCGTGGACATTATACAAGAAGCAAGTAGAGAAATTGAAACTAGATTCGCACAAGTTTTTACTAGAAATCTCAATGAAGAGAATATTCCTGAGGAATGGAACAATGCTACAATGATCCTGCTACATAAAAAATGTGACGTTGAGGATCTCAAGAACTACAGGCCCATCAGCCTCCTATCAGTGGTTTATTAAATCTTCACTAAGGTTGTTTTACATAGCTTGAAAATAACACTAGACATGGCTCAACCAAGGGAACAAGCTGGATTCAGGAGTGGCTACAGCACTGTAGATCATATCCATGTACTGAGAGAACTAACTGAAAGAACAGGAGAATAAGAACTCATGCTTGGTGTTACCAGGAAAGATAAGAAGAAGAACTCATGGATAAGGAAAATGACAAGAGTGAAACTAGATTCACACAAGTTTTCACTAGATGACATTAGTGGAATAACTACCCCCTCCCCCCAGCCCCTGCAGCTTTGGGGGGGGCGCAGGTAACGAAAGGGCGTACTACAATTGCCAGTTATAGATTTATGAAAAAATTCGAACATGCACAATAATTAACCCAAAGATTCATATTTTGCTTTAAGATTTATTTAGCTTTGCCTAAATAAATGCCTAATTTCACTTTTAAAACACTGAATGTCCTACAGATTGAAAGCGTTCGGCTATTTGACTTTGGGTTGTAATACGATTGCTCTACAATGGATTGTAAATAATACCATCACTCTCCAATCGCCCTCTCTCTCTGTGCTGCTGAGGAAAAGCGCGAGGCCACAGTGAGATTCCCCGTGGAGGAAATGGGAAAACAGACAGTTACCTAGGAATACGTACACGACAGGCCTCAACATTTTTTCACAGCAGCTGCAGATCTGCCATGTATAAGAAGGTGATTTCTTCAAGTGATTTATTTTAGTTTTGGACAAAGCAATTACACGTGTTGTCAAATCTATTACTTAAACAAATGACTTTGCGAGAGGCATTGCTCTCTTGTGCGCAGTCGGGAATTTACCGCACAAATAAAATGCCAGGTGAAAGGTTTAGAAAGTGTTATCTGCGCGATATTTCTGCATATATTAAACTGAATCCGACTCTCGGTGCAGTTATCGTGCTCTATTATTGTGTCCACCAAAAAATCCTCCCTTTTTTTTTTTTTTTTTTTTTTTAATAAAAGCACTTGATTTTCAACTGAAACTGCTAACGCAGCAATGAGTAGTTGTTTCGTATTTTCCAAAATGACATTTACATCGTGTTTTCCAGGCAGTGACGGTTGCAGAAATTTGAAGGGAGGGGGTGGGGGGGGGCACCTGAATACCACTAACAGTTTCATCAAATGTCAGAATTTCTCGCATTAGTAATACGGGAGAGCGATATATGTATTATCGATTTTACAGTTTTTTTTTTGTTGTTTTTTTTCAGAGAATGAGTTGCGTGATTATATGAGTATTGGGTTGGTGCGAATGAAATGTCCGGTAAAGGACCAGCACACGTGGACGGCGAGAACGGAAAAGTAGGACAACTTACCTAGGCAAAATAATACGCCTTGGCATCGACACATAGTTGCTATCTGTCAGGCAAGGCCATGATCCCGGAACGAAAAAATCTTTTAGCTGGGACCCGAAGAAGTCATCAACTGCACGTTGAACCTCGTTGTCTGTCGTGAACTGTTTCCCGGACAGGAAGTGATCCAGGCGACGAAACAGATGATAGTCTGTTGGAGACAAGTCCGGGTAATAGGCAGAATGAGACTGTGCTGCATAGCCCAAGGCACTTAGTGTCAGCATCGTTCGTTGTGCGACATGAGGGACGGAGTTGTCCTGGAGCAGAAGAACACCATGCCTGTTGACCAAAGCCGGTTGTGTCTGCAGCAATTTCCGGTGCATCTGGTGTAATTTAGCACAATAACGTTCTGCAGTGATGGTGTGGCCTCTTGCCAAGAAAGCCCGATGAATTATTCCCGCTGTGGACCGCCAGACAAGGAGCATCATCTTCTTGGTGTGTAGGGGTGGCTTAGGATGCCGTCCAGCAGGCTGTGCCTCGCTCAACCATTGTGCAGGTCGTTTCCGATTATTATACAGGACCCACTTCTCGTCGTAGGTGACGATTCGATGCAGTATAGGTTCCTGTTTATTCCTGGCAAGCAGCGACGTGCAGACTTCCAAACGCCTAGTCTTGTTGGCAGTTGTCAACTCATGGGGCAGCCACATGTCCAGCTTTTTGACCTTACCCAGCGCAGCCAGACGACGAACAACTGTTGTGTGGTGGACACCTACCTCTGCCACTATCTCATGACACGTTTATCAGGGGTCCACTTCAACCACACGTAACAGAACATCGTCAGAAACAGCAACAGGTCGGTGACTACGTGCTTCGTTTTGCAGGCCCGTATTTCTGCTTAAAATTATTTCACAAACCTTCGCTGAATGGTTCGTTCGTTGGCTGTATTCTCCCCAAATGCCTTGTTAGCGTTTCGAGCGGCAATTTCTGTATAATGGCCTAGTTGAAATTCATACAGGAAGATGACTCTCAAATCCGGCGTCTGCATGTTTCCTTTGCAAGCTACGTTACGTACAAATAAACCACGCCTGAATCTTGTTCTTCACACACGTGCTAGCTATTTATAGTAACTCTGTGACGTAATACCCGCAACACCTATGGGTGGTTCCATTCCGCTGTGGTAGGTGCCTGTCTTCGCTGCTCGTTCGCTCCGGACATTTAATTCGCACCAACCCACGGGTATATTCAAGAGTCATTTTAAATGCACGAATTTATTGAATAATACTTTTTAATAAAGAATGGAATGTGTGTTACACAAAAGTGAGAATCCTTGGGTGCATTCGAACAAATCTCTCCAAAATCTCACCAATATTTTTAGAGCAATATTTCGGACAATATGCGTTAACCCTAGTCCTGTAAGACTCTGCTGGCCCATTGTGCTTCTTAGATATGTTTTCAGCCTTTTTCTAGCTGAGGATATCTCTACTGTCGCTGTTATAACGGGAATAACAGCTAAGACATTTGATGTTGTTCAAGCAAAACAGATCTTCATCGGTCTGAATTGCAGTAATGTATTCTATAGCAGATTTGGAGGGAGGAATTATTACTTACGTTCCAATATATATCTCACTGTAATATATTTTTCACTGTTCACCGCATGCTGGTTTTGTCTTTTCCTGAATTTATATAATCTTCCCTTTAGGTAGAAGAGGACTGTGTCAGGCCAAATGACCTTTTACCTCTTTCTTCCCTGTTGTCTCAACAAGCATTAATTGTTACGATAATATAATTAGGACATGTATTTTGATGTGACAACTAAAAATAAAAATGAAATGAAATGAAAAAAAATAGAAGAATGGCACTAAAATATTCCAGTAACGAACGCTGGGCACAGCAGTGCGGGAGCGAGAGTTTTCCTTTTCCCCTATAACAAAACGCCCATGGGCAACGTGGAAATATGCACCGATGCTTATCTACGAGGTTCCAGCTAGGTTCCAGCAGAATGTTTAACTGCTCATGCTGAAATACCCCTAAGCTAGAGCCGCAAGAAATTGTGCTCACGGGAGGTAGAATTCAAGATTGTACATAAGCTTGTAACTTTGAATGTTTAACTGCCAGGAAACACAAGAAACTTTTCAATCGAGAAAAAGAAATTATAATAAATTTTCTCTAAAACTCTTTTCTTTCATTAAAGAAATGAGGCACACGCAATCTTGCAGCATGCACAAAAGTGAACAGTAGTAACGCAAAGGGTGGCTTGCGGGAGCTTTAGCCTCAATAATCTGAATCATCTTTCTAAAGCCACACCAATCTATAATATGTAGTCTAAGTAAAAATAGTTTGCCTGCTACGCAGACGCAAGACAAGTTTCTTAAATTCCTTCCAACAAATTTCTGACCCTAAGCCCTTGCCGTATAAAAATTCTGAAACCACTACTTTAAAAAAAAAGGGGGGGGGGCGCCCCAACGAAGCAGTGGTCTAAGCGCTGGCGTTCGTCCAAGTGGATCCGGGTTCGAATCCCGATGAGGCATGGATGTTGTGCTTGTCTTGCGGCACTGGCTCTCTCCCTTCCCTGGAACCAGTGACCCTAAATTAGGGACGGGCGACTGCTCATTGCCCATTGAGTTGCTGACGGTGGTTGTTACACCCTGAACAAAAAAAAACGGGGGGGGGGGGTCTTTTTGTTCTTTATAATACATAGCAGGTGGTTCATTAATGCAGACAAACCGTGCCATGAGAATGAGCATAATTTTCATGATTTTGCCGAATATTTAAGTACCCCTGAGACAGAGTGGTACGAAGTATATTCATCCGAGATGGGTCTGGGTTCGAATCCCAGGTGAGGAGTGGATGGTGTGCTTGACATACAGCACTGGTTGCATAGACTGGCAAACGTAATGCTGAAACGTCGGGAATCAATTGAACGCGCAGCGCCTTTTGTGAATTCTGGGAGTTGGCGATGAACAGATGCCTATTGTCAAAAGCAACAGTGTTCGATTCAATTTATAATGTTCAGCAGAAGTCACGTAGAAAAAAGGTTCGAGAACTTTCTAGATCAAACAAATTCTAATTAGCAAGTTTTCATATCAGAGAAACAAATAAAATAAAAACTAGTATACTGGAAAGTACCACACAATATCGGGCCGATCATATACACAAAGAAAAGAAATAATAACAAGAAAGATAACACCGAATTTTCGGATGTAATAGCACGTCTTTTGAATTCATTCTGACGCGAATTAAATTTATTAAAGCTATTCAGAGTCCATGGAACCGGATAGATAAAACATCCAGAAACAGAAACATCTACTTAGTTCCACCAGCGGCTAGAAAGCATGTTACGAAAGTAAACATATGGCGAACAAAAAGTTTCTCATAGTACAAGGAAGATACCAGAGACAAAGAGATTTTCAAATCGAGCAGTTAAAAGGAGAAATATAGAAGAAAACATGATATCAGTCTTCGTCTACTAGAGGAAAAATTTTGCATAACGGAAAAGTTGAAAATAGGCGAAAATTATTCTTCATGGAAAAAGCTATGCTAAGGAAAATAACTTATCAAATACGCCTTCCAAGGTAGCGGGAAAAAAAGTTTTCTACCTTTACGCAGCTAGCGGGGAACCTTTGCGTTATTCAAAGAGGATAATGCTCTACATATCTGTTGTAGCGAATAGCATACAGTAAAGAAGAAATTTCTCAATAGTGTTCTTAGAAGCCGCGATGCACTTGCACACTGAAATACACAAATACCACCTACCGGCAGAACTGTGAACTACGAAATTCCTCATATAGTAGACTAAAGTGTTTTACAAGGTCATCCGGTGTTGAAAGAATTTTTTTAAATCGCACATGTAAAAGCAGCGATATTGAGAAAAACAGAGTAAGCATTTGCACCCCTAGCAGCGTAATTCTGCCCTATTTCATAAAGAAAATATACACACACAGTTTGCATAGTTAGTAGTATCTGATTGAAAAAAGAAATTTTTCAATCGGGTACAAAGTCCCGCAGGTATTGCTGTAAACAGAAACGCGAACTTACGCCCTCTGGTGGCAGATTTGTGCGCTAAGAAAAATTTGAAATTATAGGAGAAACATTTCGCAGTGGAAACGCTCTCTGGTAAAGAAAGAACTTTTCAAATCGGACTCTTAGAAGCAGAAATATTGACAAAAAATATATATATGCGTTTACGCCACCTGGCGGAAAAACCATGCATTATTTTAAGAAGAAAGTATTCTCAAAAGGTTATTTGATGTGAGCGGTATCGGTCCAGGAAATAATTTTTTCAATCAAGTTTTCAGGAGCTCAGATTTTCCTGAAAATACATCAGACGCAGATATTAACACTTACGCCCCCTAATGGCCAAACCATTCTTTATCAAATATTAGAAATTATATGCAAAGCATTTCCCATTAGGAGTTACATCCGGTGCAGAAAGAATTTTTCAAATCGGAGCCTTAGAAGCAGAGATATAGGGGAAAACGCAATTTACCTTTACGTCCCCTAACGGAAAGTCTATGCATTACTTGAAAATTTTGAAATTATATGAGAAACAGTTTACACCGGAAGCGCTATCTAAAAAAGAAGGAATTTTTCAAATCAGACTCTTAGAAGCAGAGATGTTGACAGAAATAAGATATATGTCTACGCTCCCTGGCGGAGAAACAACCATGCATTATTTTAAGAAGAAAATAGCCTCAAATGTTTATCGACACGAGTGGTTTTGGTCCACGAAATAATTTTTTCAGTCGAGCTTCTGGGAGCTCAGATTTTGCTGCTAATACCTACGAAGCAATAATTAACTGTTACGCCCCTTGGAGGCCAAACCAGTTTATACCAAAGATTAGAAATTATATCCAAAATATTTTCCGTCAGGAGCTGTATCCGCTTCAGAAAGAATTTTTCAAATAGGAGTTTTAGAAGCAGAGATATCGGGGGAAACGAAATTTACTTTTACGCTTCCTAGCGGGGAATCTATGCGTAACTTGAAAAAGTGACTATACCCAAAATAGTCTTCGACATGAATGAAATTGAAATGCAAAATATTTTTTTGAATTGGATCTTTAGAAGCAAATATATGGAATAAAATGTATTTTGAATTATATATCATCTACCTTTACGCCCTCTAGCGGCGCAATTGTGCATCATAATAAAAAACGAAAGAAAGGATATCATTCGCACATTTCAAGCTTCCTAATGTAAAAATAATTTTTCAAATCGGACTATTAGTTGCAGACATACACTGCTGGACAATTGCTAAGGACTGATCATAAACGGCTGTATAGCGCATAAAAAAGTAAGTGTGGTTGGATGCCAAGTGAAATAAAATAATGTCAGAATGCCAGGACATTACAAGAAAGACAATTCATTGTGCTCTGAAATCCAGAAGGCTTTGGAACGTGTTCAAGGGACAAACAGGCCATTTTGTGCAGAATACGTAAACGTGAAAAAAATGCAATTACTGTCCGCAGGCGTTCCGGCGTAAGATGGCAATACGGGATATGGCCACCATGGAGGGCGATGCAAGATTCCACACGTCGTGTCATGCTTTGCACAACATTATCAAGCAGCTGTTGGGGTAATTTATCCCATTCCTCTGTCAGTGCACGGATGAGGGTGTCCTTGTTTATTGGAGGGCATTGGCGACCAGCAAGACTCCTCCCCAAAGCATCCTACACATTTTCAATGGGATTCAGTTCTGGAGAACGTGCTGGCCATACGAGGCGTTGAATATCCTCGCTCTCAAGACACTCCTGGACAGCGACTGTTCGATGACATGTTGCGTTGTCGTCCATGAAAATGAATCTATCACCGACAGCACCACGGAACATGCGAACATGAGGTAGCAGAACATCATTAATGTATCGTTGGCCAGTCATAGTCCCAGTTGGAAGCACATAGAGGGATGTACGGCCATTGATCATGATGCCAGCCCATACCATGACACTACATGTCGGATATCGGTCCCTTTCCTGTATGTTTGCTGGACAGTATGCAGTACCACTATCACGCCAGATCAGTTGTTGTCGACAATCAGACGATAGACTGTATCTACTCTCATCTGAGAAGAGGACAGCAGACCAGTCGTTATCAGTCCAATTGCGATGTTGATGGCACCATTGCAAACGGGCGGTACGGTGACGTCTGGACAATGGGATGCATATAACAGGACGGCGGGTGTATAGTCCTTCTTCATGCAAACGTCTGGCGACAGTTTTTGGGAGATCCGCTTGCCAGTAGCAGCCATAAACTGATTTGCTACCTCACTAGCTGTGCTGCGCCGATGTCTTTTTGTTGATAGCACTATGTACCAATCTTCTGCAGGTGTCGTACTGCGAACACGACCTCCCCCGTGACGTTTGCTACACTCTCCATTTGTTTGAAATGATTTCCAAAGCCTTGAAACAACACTGTGGCTGACGTCGAACTCCCTGGCAACATCTGTTATTTTTCGCTCTTCTTCAATCTTGCCAATAATACGGCCAAGCGTAAAATCATCTAGGTGATGTTGGGAAGACATACTGAAAATTGCAAGTTCGTCAATTGATTCTTTCCCTTTCAACTTTGCATTTGAACAACAACGGTCAATACGCGTCAAATCCTTTATATCCCTTATCAGCGCTATGACGTCACGAACAAGTTCGGCAATCCAAAATTTGCATACGCACAACACGTCTTACTGTATCCCGCACTTATGCTAATTTCCACATTTTCCTGCCTTCCATTTTATGGTTGCTATCGTTGCTATTGTCATCCGTCCTTAGCAATTGTCCGGCAGTGTATGATGTCTACAAACGGACGGATAAACCGATAACATAAGTAAACTTTTTTTTACAAAAGACGTGCTAATAAAAAAGGAAAGATGACGCCGAATTTTCGGTTGTAATGAGAACGTCTTTTGATTCCTTTCCGACGCGAATAAAATTTATCAAAGTTATTCATAGTCAATGGAACAGGTTAGAAAAAAAAATACAAGTAGGGTCAGTTCTGATTGGACCGTCAGTTTGGAACGTAGGACTACGACTTGCAGATCAGAGAGCTGAAATGAGCTAGTCAAGTATGTTTTTTTTATTGGATGTTTAACGACCACCCTGAGCAACTCAATGGGCTATAAGCAGTCGCCCGTCTCTAATTTAAGGTCACCGATTCCAGGGAAGGGAGAGAGCCAGTGCCGTAAGACAATTGCAACATCCAGGCCTCACCTGGATTCGAACCCAGACCCCTTTCGGACGAATGATCAGAGGCCATGGCATAGACCACTGCGCCACCGGGGCGGCAAGTATGGTTTGAAAGCGATTATTTAATTTGTTATAGCCAACACAGGTCTGTGGTATGAAAAGTAGCTTACATAATTTTTACAAATAATGCTGGAAACATTGCGAACACAAAGCAGAGTTCGAGATGGGCCGGGTACGGGTTCGATCGGTGCGTTGGATTTTTGTTTGGCGGCGGCTGCTTTCAGGCGTTCTCGATACTCTATAGTTCATTGGGCTGCAGTCTTCTTTGGCTTCTTACATTCCTCATCACTTGCTCTTGCCTCTCGTTTTCATTTTCTCCACTTTTGTTTGCGTTCATTCTACGAATTCCGCGGCATTGTCGAAAATGTTAACCCATTTCACACGAAAACAATTTTTTTTAATTTTAGCTTAAACCACTGCGATATGCTCTTTGTATATTTGAAAAGACCTCGTCGAGAGCTTTAAAACGATACAACGCACAGTCGTTTTGCACTCACGGTTGTCCAGATAAACCGCGACATTGTCAAAAGTGTTCACCGGTTCACAAGAAAACAACTTTTAAAATGTTCAGTTCAAACCACTTGAATATGATCATGATCAAATGTAGGGGATTTAAATGTAGAGGATCATGATCAAATGTAGAGGATTTAAATGTAGAGGATCATGATCAAATGTAGAGGATAAACAACCCTTAGAAATAGGAAGTTAGATTTTTTTTTTTGATTGGAGGTTTAACGACCACCGTGAGCAACTCAATGGGCTATAAGCAGTCGCCCGTCCCTAATTTAGGGTCACTGGTTCCAGGGAAGGGAGAAAGCCAGTGCCGTATGACAAACACAACATCCATGCCTGACCGGGATTCGAACCCGGACCATTTACGGACGAATGATCAGAGGCCAGCGCCTTAGACCACTGCGCCACCGGGGCGGCAAGTTAGATTTGGGCTATATAATGAATAAAATTCTCCGGCTGGACGTGTAGTGCAGGAAAGCTTACGTTAAGTCACGTTAGGGTTATTGAAAGGTTACTTGATGTAGCTAAAGTGTGCTTAATCTTCAAAGTGCTAGAGTTTGTTTAGGTAAGACACGCACATGCAATAAATTCCAAGAATATGGAATTTATTTTTATTCAGCGTTCCTCATTATCTTGAATATCAGTAATATAACTTCGGTTTTAGTACATTAGTACCTTGAAGGCTCCTTATTAGAGCGGTAAGCACAATATACCCTGAACTTAACGTAAACACTCAATGAAATAGACTTAACGGCCAGACAGAGGTCTGACAATAAAATGAACTAAGTAAACGTACTCACTTTTAACCTTTTATTGGGGAGCTCCTGGTATTACTCAAATACACACTTCAAAATAACACAACTACTGATAGCCCGAACTTTCGTACTATCGTAATATCGTAGAAACGTAGGTAAATCGCATATCAATAATCAGGAAGAACCTATCACATATAAAACGAAGCTCTTCGGTATACTTGAGCGCGCCTATATATATATATACTGCATACCACCACGTCATGACTTACACTCGTTGCCACATATAATTCAGCGGGAGAAACAACATCTCGTTAAGTGAGAAGATAATTTGCATAGGAAAATAAAATAACAAGAGATAGTAAAATAAAAAAGAAACTGAATCTAGAGTATACGTTACAGCTAGAGGGCCCTATAGGAAGGTGACACGGAAGCGAAGTAGAAAGGGGGAGGAAGACGCCCTTATTTATTACCGGGGGCCAGTACCCGGGGTCCGACGGCTTAACGTGCCCATCCGACGCACGGCGGATATTTAGTGGATCGGGCGTTCGTACCTGCCTGGGATCGAAACTGAGGTCTTTCCGTGGCAGTCGCGAACGTTGCCCACTAGGCCACCCGCGGCCCCAAACCACTTGAATAAATCCTGTCGAGAGCTTTAAAACGACACCACGCACAGTCGTGTTGGCCGCCCCGGTGGCGCAGTGGTCTAAGGCGCTGGCCTATGATCATTCGTCCGTAAGGGGTCCGGGTTCGAATCCCGGTCAGGCATGGATGTTGTGTTTGTCTTACGGCACTGGCTCTCTCCCTTCCCTGGAACCAGTGACCCTAAATTAGGGACGGGCGACTGCTTATAGCCCATTGAGTTGCTCACGGTGGTCGTTAAACCTCTAATAAAAAAAAAAAAAAAAAAAAAACAGTCGTGTTGCGCTCACGGTTGCCGAGATAGACTGAGTCAAACGCTGCGGCACACCCAGAAAAGCTGTATCATCTCCCCCGCACACAGGGAGCAAGGGGAACGTCGCTTGCGCGATATATCGCGCAGTACGCGAATTGGACTCCATGATGTTTACGAATATGCTAACCCGATTAGTGTGCGGCACGTATTTTGAACGCTATAATGATTTCAATTGGGACCTATTTTTGTCACAGATGGTCGGCCGTAGTTCGCTCCATACTATCCGCGGAGTTAGACGTATAGTCCTGCGTCAACATTAATCAACCGGATTTCTACAATCGATAGAGCATCCAGAAAGAGAAACAGCTGCTTACTTCCACTAGCAGCTAAAAAGTATGTTATAAAAATTAGCAAATACTGCACAAAAATTTTTAATAGCAGAAGGAAAGTATCTGAGACAAAGCTATTTTCAAATCAAACAGTTAAATGAAGAAATATAAAAGGAAACACGATATAACAATTCCTAGAGGAAGGATTTTGTATAATGGAAAAGTTTAAGATATGCAAAAAGTATTCTTCGTAGCAACAGCTAAGCTGAAAAAAAAAACTTTTCAAATACGTCTCCTGAAAGCAGAAATAGAAATATCAAGTTAATAATATCATGCAATGCATTGATTATGATACGTTTTCCAACATACCAGAAATTATTATTCAAGTTATTACTCAAGATATGAGGATAACGACTGTGGAATAAATCTCGCTCTTATGCCCTGACCTTTGACCCCATTTCGATTATATTAAACAGAATTGGTTCAGTGTACCTCCGGAACAACATACCAAAGTTTTGTCGAAATAGAAGCATTTTACATAAGTTATGACGCATAAGGGTGATGTAATGAATCCCGTTCCTATGTCCTGACCTTTGACCCCATTTCACCCATTTTCAATAGGGTTCGTCCGCACGTGGTCCCCTACCACATGCTAAAATTTCATCGAAATTGAACCATTTTTACGCGAGTTATCGTGCGGACAGACAGACGGGCAAAGCTGGAGCATATACGCTTCTTCAACCTATACGGTTGGAAAGCGTATAAAATGTTTTGACCTTTACACTCACTAGCGTGAAAGCTGTGCATTATTAAAAGAAGATGATGTTCTCTGTCTTTATTGTAACGAGTGGCATGCAGCAAAAAAAAAAAAAAAAATCTTAATAGGGTTCTTAGAAATGGAGATACAGCTGCAAAGGCCGCCCCGGTGGCGCAGTGGTCTAAGGCGTTGGCCTCTGATCATTCGTCGGAAGGGGTCCGGGTTCGAATCCCGGTCAGGCATGGATGTTGTGTTTGTCTTACGGCACTGGCTCTCTCCCTTCCCTGGAACCAGTGACTCTAAATTAGGGACGGGCGACTGCTTATAGCCCATTGAGTTGCTCACGGTGGTCGTTAAACCTCAAAAAAAAAAAAAAAAAAAAAAAAAAAAAAACAGCTGCAAAGAGAAGTACAGAAACACCACCTATCGACAGAACTGTGAACTACAAAAAACTTCTCAAGTACAATCCTAAAGTGTTTCACAAGGTAAATAGTATCCGGTGTTAAATTTTTTTTTATAAATCGGAGTTTTGGAAGCAGAGATATCTAGAAAAGTAAATTAAATACTTGCGTTTCTAGAGACGAAATGGTGTATCATTTTGGGAAGGAAATAGACACAAAATGTTTTTATAGTTAGTAATATCTGACCGCAAAAACAAAAATCCCGATCTGGTTTTTAGTCCCGCAGATAACTTGCTATAAACGGAAAGGTGAAATTACGCCTTCTAGTGGCACTTATATGTGCGTTAAGGAAATTTTGAAATCGCGTGAAAAACATTTGGCTCTGAAAACGCTCTCTGGTAAAGAAAGAACTTTTCAAATCGGACTCTTAGAAGCAGAGATATCGACAAAAATGCGATATATATCTACGCCCTCTGGAGGGAAAAATACACACTATTTGAAGCAGAAGAACTTCTCAAAGGGTTCTCCAAGGTAAGCGGTATTGGTCCACGAAAGAATTTTTTGAATCGAGTTTTTAGAAGTGCAGATTGTGTTGCAAACACATCAGAAGCAGAAATAAAATCTTACGCCCACTAGTGGCTTAATTAATCATTGTCTACCAAAAATTAGAAATTATATGTAGAACATTTACCACCAGGAGCTGTATCCTATGCAGAAAGAAGCTTTCAAATAGGACTCTTAGAAGCAGAGATATCGGAGAAACCGCAATTTACCTAACGTTCCTAGCGGAAAATCTATGCATTACTTAAAAAAGAAACTGTACCCAAAACAGTCTCCGTTATAAATGACATCGAAAGGAAGAAAGAGTTTTTTTTTTCAATCGTATACTTAGAAGCAAATATATAGAATAAAATATATTTTGAATTCGATAGCATGTGCATTTACTCCCTCTAGCGACGAAGTTGTGCATTGGAGAAAAAAACCCGGAAAGTAAGGATCGTCGTTTTCACATTTCAAGCTTTCCAATGGAAAAAGAATTTTTCATATCAGACTAATGGTTGCAGAGATGTGGTCTCTACAGACAGACGGACTGGCGGACGGACAAGGTGATGCTATAAGAACGCACCTTTTTTTTATGTAAGGCGTGCTAAAAAAGAGAATACCATTTAATATACCATAATCTATCATTTCATTTTGAAAGCAATTACTTTAAATACCAACCTTAAAGAGTCAGAACTCAAATGCCCTCGCACAAACGCGTTAATAACTAGCTACTGCCGTCAATGACTGTTTTCAAGGTTTGCCAGAAGTAGGGCCGGAATAAGGGTGGGAAGAGGGGTCTAGCGGGGTTATAGCCTAGGGATCCACCATTACCAAGGACGAAAGAAGAATACCTCTACACCACGAATAGTACACAGCTTATAAACCGATGAGCCATTAGATTATGACCACCCTCAGCCTACAGAAATGAGCGCGCCTGGAGACCGAATGGTGGCTCAGGTGAAGTTCACGGAGCAGTATATATACAACCCAAAGACCGGCTTTCGGTTGGTAGAGTGTTCAGAGTCAGAATGGGAAAAGCTGCCGATTTATCGGAGTTTCATAAAGGACAAATTGGGATAGCACGCCACATCGGAACTACGACCACGTAAACGGAGCAGCTTGTTAGTTGTTCACGTGCTGCTGTGGTGAGTACGTATCAAAAGTGGTGCACATATTACCAAAAGACGTACCGTCGTCCAGCCATGTGTCGTTTGCAGCTCAATGATGCCAGACGGAAGGGGAGACTGTTGCGCATTGTTCACAGCGACCGCAGGACCACAGTGGTGATCAGAGCAATCTATCACAGCACACGGTTCATCGCAGCCTTCTGCGCATGGGTCTGCGTAGCTGAAGACCCAGCCGGATCCTCGTGCTCATTGCACGTCATCGCCAACAAGGCATGAAATGGGCCCCAAGACCATCAAGATTGGACAGTGGATGATGGGAAGAAAGTGGCCTGATCTGACGAATCAAGATTCCTGGTGCATCACGTAGACAGCAGATCGCGGATACGCCGATTACCAACGGAGTCTATGGCACCCGAATGCACCGTTGGGCGGAAACAGGCCGCCGGCGGAGGCGGTGTTACGCTGTATACGGCGCTTTCTTGAGACACTCTAGGCCTCATTATCCCAATAGCACAATCCCTGACAGCTGTCAGGTATCGGAATATTGTTGCGGACCAAGTTCACCCATTCATGGCAGCTGTGTTCCCCGCTGGTGATGGCCATTACCAACAGGATAATGTGCCATGTCATCCTGCCAGAATCGTCAAGGAGTGGTTCTAGGAACATGCGGGTGACTTTCTGTTAATGCCCTGGCCTCCAAATTCACCTGACATCAACACAATCAAACATTTGTGGTTCGACTTGGAAAAGCGGGTTCGCGCTAAATCACCACCACCGTGAAATGAACGGGAACTGCAGGACCTGCTTTGGATATTTTGGTATCAGGTACCTCAGGATGCCTCGCCGAGTGGCCGCTGTTTTGCGGGTTAAGGTATAGGGACGTCACCAAGGGGATGCGAGGTTGGGCGTGAAGCCCTCCCTGAAATTCTTCTTGCCCACATTACCGCCCACCCAGTTCAAGATGTATCAATACCATTTTTTATTTTATTTAACTTTAAAATATAATCTGGACTTTGCCAAGTAATAATGAGTCTCGTGTTTTTCGTGGGATAGCCATACGTATTTTCCCCCGGGAAGTGCGTTGATTACTTCTTCGTAGGAAGGTTATCAAAAGATTATATCGGCAGTGCCATGAAAATCTAATTGTTCTCCACTTTCCCAAATCCTCATCTTTTCTTGCTATACACAGAACGAACCACCAACACGCATCAGCCACACCGAGCCACAGTCGGATACATTGTTTGGTGCATAACCAAGGGCTACGAACAGTAAGCAAGGCCAAGGGAACAATGTTAATCTGCTTTTCTTGACTGTCGGACAAAGATGATGTAGCCCCTCGTTCTAATCGTGAAGCGAGCATATATTATGTCAAGATATCAGGTTCTCGTGCGGAATAAGTCAATCATAAAAACTTAAGGTAGCAATCTTAAAAGCACGATAATTAAAACACTACGCAGGCTTCCGACGAAGTGAAGAACTTATTTAATGTATAAGTTAAAAGATTAAAAATAAAGCCATAAGAACTTTCGGTCTTCCTAAAGACCATCATCAGATGGAAGTACTGAAGGAACATTTTTGGGTGGGGAGACATATAAGTAACTTACAGGCGTGACGTACAGAACAGGTGATCATGTCGTCAATCCAGATATGATGATTTTAAATCGATATATGAATACATACAATCAAATGGTCAAATTATCAAAAACTTAGCATACAAGACACGTAAGACGTAGAAAAAGAGTAAATGAATGAAGTAAGGCAAATACAGAAAATAAGGAGGCAATCTTACATAACTTACCTACAATAACCGGATAATACGCTCTTTTTTATATATATATATATATATATTTTTAAGTTGTGGAGTCATTTTGGAGGGGCTTGAAAGTTCTTTCACACCGCTTGAAGGTAACACTGGACATGGCTCAACCGAGAGAACAAGCTGGATTCAGGAGTGGCTACAGCACAATAGATCATATCCATGTGCTGAGAGAACTAATTGAAAGAGCGAGGGAATATGAACTTCCATTGTGCATGGCTTTTATCGATTATGAAAAAGCCTTTGATTCGGTGAAACCATCAGCAGTTACAATGGCTCTGAAAACCTGCGGTATTGAAGATGCATACATTAATATTATTAATAACATCTATGAAAATGCAAGTGCAAAGATTAGGCTGTTTGAAAATACAACACACATAAAAATTGGAAAGGGAGTGAGACAAGGTGACACCATATCTCCGAAGCTCTTTAATGCCACATTGGAGGGTGTTTTTCAGTCACTGAGCTGGGAAAACAAGGGGATAAAGATTAATGGAGATTATCTAACCCACCTTCGTTTTGCTGATGACGTAGTCATTTTTGCAACTAGCCCATCAGAGCTGCAGAGTATGATCCAGGAACTTGCTGACAAGAGTAAAGAAGTGGGATTAAAAATGAACTTTCAGAAGACAAAAGTGATGTTCAATGCTTTTACAAGAAATGAAGATTTATCGATTGATGGAGAAAAGCTGGAGATAACAGACACGTACGTTTATCTTGGACAGCAGATATCAAGTGAGGGTCACATTGATGAAGAAATTAATCGGCGTACAAAACTTGCCTGGAGAGCTTTTGGAAGAAACAGCATAATTTTCAAGAGCAATATGCCATTATGTCTTAAAAGAAAAGTGTTTGATCAATGCATCCTTCCAGTGCTTACATATGCTGCAGAGACGTGGACCTTAACTAAAAGAGACATACAAAGGCTGCAGACAACTCAAAGAAGCATGGAGAGGTGCATACTTGGTGTAACCAGGAGAGATAAGAAGAGGAACTCGTGGATCCGAAAAATGACAAGAGTGGAAGACATCATGATCAGAGTTAAATCCCTGAAATGGCAATGGGCTGGACATACTGCCAGAAGGACAGATCATCGATGGACAGCCGAAATTTTAGATTGGATTCCAAGGGACAGGAAAAGACCCAGAAGAAGACCACATGGGAGATGGGTGGATGAAATTCGAAAGTATGCAGGGGTGACATGGAGGAGACTGGCACAAGACAGATCGTTGTGGAGGAAACTTGGGGAGACCTTCGTCCAGCAGTGGATTGATAATGGTTGACAATGATGATGATATATATTTTAAATATTTTCATTCTCCAGAACTGGAGGGGAAAGTTTTAATAGTTGTGTCCAAGGTTTTCATATGTAGACTGGAGTATTGTCATTACAACATGAAGTTCCATGTTCAGCAATTATCAAACTTTCGGTGAATAATAAGGAGGAGATAGTACGTGGTGTTGTAATGATCTTTGCCTCTTTCCAATTAGGTTAATGTTGTCCTTCGTTCACTAGTCTTGCAAGAGAAGTATTTGATAGGCGTATTTTCCCTTAGGAAAATACGCCTATCAAAAGCTCCTTTGTCGAGGAATGTTTGTATTCCTCGACAAAGGGGCTTTCCTTCTGGAAGTTCATTCTCTGAACATAGCTGTGAAGCTGACAGGGAGGTCAATGTAAATGACCAGAAGACAGGTTGTGACTCACGCTCGTGTTAGGGATACGAGGAATTTGCCCCCCCTCCCGAGAAAGAGCACGATCACCTTGTTTTTCCCTTTCTAAGATTTTTTCCTAGGAACGTTAGAAATTAGAAATCCATTAAGAGAAATCTGGGAAGCCAGTGTTGAGGTCAAAAGTCTCAAAAAAAAAAAAAAAAAAGTGAGTTTAAGTCTGGCTGCAGCGGTGTATTTAGAGTTCCCGTGGCCTTGCGTACAGTATCCCTGTTGTCTCCCAATTTGCGTCATCGATGGAAAATAAATTTGCTGCATAACCTCCTATACCGCAATTTCCACTTTTCACACATTAGTATGAGAAGGTAAAAATAAAGCGAAATGCGAAAGTACATGACAAAGTATTATTCGGAAAAAAATACTTAGATTTCAACATAAATTTTGGTTTTCCCAAGCATTATTTGGTCATTTTTAAGTTGGTGTGCGCGCGCTGTAGCTATCGAGACGAAATTTCCTATTTAAGGATTTGTGATACTCTGGAGGAGAGATACCGAAAGTTAAAAGTGGGAAAATCTTTAAAGAAAAGCAGAAAATTTCATATAAGTTTGGTCACTCAAGCACAGCACAAGCATTTAGCATGTTACATAGGGTTAGTTTGTGGTTCAAACCGCCATAAAATCTGGCCAAAACCCCTCTTTAAGACATTTGAAAATCTGTTTCGTTAGCTGTCAGTGGAGGTCAGGAAGATTCATTGAACTCGAAAGAACCCCAATTCTCATCCTCGTTAGTGTGGTTAAGCAGGTAGTTGACGGTGAATTCTGGGCACATGTGATGAAGTGTTTGCATGCAGTAATAAAAGCGCCGTCGGTTACACGATCATGAAGTTTAAAAACTTTATTAAGTAAAAATATTACACACTAGATCTTCCGATCCCACAATGGGATCATCAGATGTTAAAACGACATAAACCCTGGTGAGAAGTATATAAATAGAATAAAGACGTAAACACGTAGGCATTTGAAAGATGCGAATCTGTTTCTTGGTTTAAATATGACATGGATGTTAAGTCCGATAATATCCGACGAAAACTATCTGACTTAACATCAATGTCATATTTACACCAATAAACTGATTCACATCTTCCAAATTTGTATTGTACGATGGTGTAATCCCGTATTTCATTCATTGATGTAGGCATTTGTTCGTAGTTTATTAGTTTTGACATAAATTAAGTGATGTACCACCCTGACTAAGCTGGAGGAAAGGAGTGATTTTGGTTACTAACTGTACTTTGGGTCAAATGTCTTCAACCACACTCGCTTTGATCACTTTTTCTTTTGCATTAGTTTGGATTACCGAAGGGATATTCTTCTTCCTTCCGGAAATCTAAATGGTGGGGAAGGTGCTACTCCCTTGAGTGCGAGAAGGTCTCTTAGAACCAGATCTGGTCACCCTGAGGTAGTTCTGTTAGTACAATAGAGATTTGAATTGCTTTTGAGTTGAATACAGTGAGTTTCATTTCGGGCCTATTTTCCCCACCCCCAGTCGAGATACGTAGTGCCATTTTTCAAAACTAAAATTGGGCAGCACTGGAAGGAACATTAAAACCATGTGGAAATTACCTGGTGCTACGTTCAGGAATTAGATAAAGAATATTTTGGGAATTATCCAATCCCAGTTGAGTGAGAGCGGTACATCTCTTAAAATCATTCAATTCGTTGAGTAAATTATGATAGAGATCTATGTATCGACTTTTTTTTGAGGTTTAACGACCACCGTGAGCAACTCAATGGGCTATAAGTAGTCGCCCGTCCCTAATTTAGGGTCACTGGTTCCAGGGAAGGGAGAGAGCCAATGCCGTAAGACAAACACAACATCCATGCCTGACCGGGATTCGAACCCGGACCCCTTACGGACGAATGATCAGAGGCCAGCGCCTTAGACCACTGGGCCACCGGGGCGGCGTATCGACTTTGACCCAAAATGAGTGCACACTGCATCCATTTCAATCAGTCCCACAACAGACAAGATAGAGTGTATTTCTTTAAAAACTTGCACTAGGTCACGTTGAAAAGACTATCAAAATTACTTAGACAATATCTGGTACGTCATTCCGGATTTAGTTAGCAAGAGACGCTGGAAGGGGCAGTCGCCAACCACTGGGGAGGGGTGGAGGGACAGATATGCAGGGTTCGGACTCTTACTGAGCCCGCGGTCCGACAGATCAAACAAATGCTTGTTTAAATTACACCGATAAGCCATTACATTATGACCACGTGCCTAATAAGCTGTATGACCTCCTTCCGCCCGCAAAACAGTGGCCACTCGGCGAGGCATTGATTCGATGAGGTGGCGATAAGTATCCTGGAGTACCTGGTACCATAATGCCAACAGCAGGTCCGTGTCCGCAACGTGGTTGAGTTTGCTCCGTGTTCGATCGGCTACTGTGTTTATTAAGTGTGAGTTGTGCTTCTTATTTTGAGCGTACCTTCAAGGTGAAGGTTGTGCCTTTCTTTTTTAACGTCTCCCGAGTTGGTGAGTACTTTTTTGAGTTTGTTATTAGTATTTCATTTTCGACAAGATAGTCTGTTTTTTACTCAATTAAGCCTCGCCATCGGCGATGGCTACCCCTGATAAGAGTGACGATCTCATCATGATTCCTCTTGATTCGTCGCTTCGGCCCTCTCTCGAGGTCAACCAATCAGCGTCCATTGATACAGACGTGAGTATCGTCCTCTTCCTGACGCCAGCGCGTCTTCTTCTTCAACTCTTCAACTATCTGACTCCACTCTTCCTGATGGAGCTACGTCACGAGTATCTGAGGTAGATGATGACGTTAGGATGTCTCCGATGGCTCTGCTTCTCTGCCCTCAGGCAAGCCGTCCAAGATTGCTCCACACCTTTTGAACAGCGCCAAGCCTCTACCTTCTCATAGTGCTTCACCTTCCCGTTCCTATTCTGGCGTTGGCCGCCCCGGTGGCGCAGTGGTCTAAGCGATGGCCTCTGATCATTCGTCCGTAAGGGGCCCGGTTTCGAATCCCGGTGAGGCATGGATGTTGTGTTTGTCTTATGGCGCTGGCTCTCTCCCTTCCCTGGAACCAGTGACCCTAAATTAGGGACGGGCGACTGCTTGTAGCCCATTGAGTTGCTCACGGTGGTCGTTAAACCTCCAATCAAAAAAAATATTCTGGCGTTGCTTCTAGACCTTCTCCAACCCCGCAAGTGCCAAGTACTTCTCTAGCAGATGCCTGTGTTCGGATCATTCATGATTCCCTTGAATTGGTCGTCCCAGAAGCTTCATCTGCTGCACAAGACCTCTATTCTACCCTAGCGTTAGGTGTATGCCTACATGCTTTGCTCAATACCCCATTAAAGGTGTATTGTGACACTATCTTCGACTTTTTACCTCCTGGTTCTGTCACATATCTCACTTGCAAGCCACGCACAGTGATCGTGTATCTTTGGCCCAAAAAGTATGCTGATTCTCTCCTAACCCAAGGACTTGATATTGGGGACTTTAATCTCATCGCTGAACCGATTGCTAGGCGCCCGGTGCAAGTTTCTCTGCACCCGGTCCCTCCTGAGATTTCTAATGACATGATTTTTTTTATTGAAGGTTTAACGACCGCCGTGAGCAACTCAATGGGCTATAAGCAGTCGTCCGTCCCTAATTTAGGGTCACTGATTCCAGGGAAGGGAGAGAGCCAGTGCCGTAAGTCAAAAAACATCCATGCCTTACCGGGATTCGAACCCGGACCCCGTTCGGACGAATGATCAGAGGCCATCGCTTAGACCACTGCGCCACCGGGGTGGCTGACATGATTTGCACAGCCTTAAGTAAGTGTGGACGGGTGGCCGGTCCTGTGACCACGCATTCCGCAGCACCAAAAGATCCAGCCAATAAAAATGTTCGCAGCTTCCGTAGAAGCATGAGGCTTATTTTCCCAACTGAGGAACACCTCCGAAAGTTTCCTAAATCTCTTACGGTCCGCTGCGGCCAACTCCACTATAAAATTGATTTACTTACTTCAGAACATTGCGCTATGTGGAGAGAGTTAGGTCATCAGCGCCTCGTTGCCCGCTTGCATCCTATTCATCGCAGGGCGCGCCGCCCCGGTGGCGCAGTGGTCTAAGCGATGGCCTCTGATCATTCGTCCGAACGGGGTCCGGGTTCGAATCCCGGTGAGGCATGGATGTTGTGTTTGTCTTACGGCACTGGCTCTCTCCCTTTCCTGGAAGCAGTGGCCCTAAATTAGGGACGGGCGACTGCTTATAGCCCATTGAGTTGCTCACGGTGGTCGTTAAACTTCCAATCAAAAAAAAAATGCCGCCCCGGTGGCGCAGTGGTCTAAGGCGCTGGCCTCTGATCATTCGTCCGTAAGGGGTCCGGGTTCGAATCCCGGTGAGGCATGGATGTTGTGTTTGTCTTACGGCACTGGCTCTCTCCCTTCCCTGGAGCCAGTGACCCTAAATTAGGGACGGGCGACTGCTTATAGCCCATTGAGTTGCTCACGGTGGTCGTTAAACCTCCAATCAATCAATCAATCAAAAAAATAAAAAAATAAATCGCAGGGCGCTTCTAGACCGCCTCCGGCTTCCAAGAGATCACTGCCTGCTACATCCTCTTCAGCGTCGACAACCCCTCAGTCCAGTGTACCGAAAAGTCATACTACAGACGTTGGTCAACAGATGTCTTCGACGATTGATACGTCCTCACTTGATGCTTTTCCATTACTTCCTACATCTCGACAAGCACTGTCAGTTCCCATTTCCCTTCGTGTTGATCCCTCCCCATCCTTTACAGTTGGGGCCTCTGGTGATGGTGACCAAGAGGACCCTTCCTCTGACTCTACTACCACATCTTGTGTGTCGACGATTACTGCTAAAAGTCTTCGAAACTTCGCACAGGAGCTCGGCGAAAGAAGCAAAAATCCCCGTCCGCTTCAGGACGTTTTGTTCCCCCTGATGGTACCACTGATGCACCGTCTTTCTCTTCCTCAGCTGCTGAATCTTGGAAGTCCTCCACTCATGGCCCTATTTCGTTTGAGGCCTTTACTCACCGCCTTGCCCACTGTTTCGAAACGTGGGAGCATCTCTCCCTTGAAGACTGGTACCAGTTTTGTTGCCATACGACTAGTTTCTCTGCTACTACCATCTTCTTACGACAGTATGAAGCAGTTTTCCCCGCAGTTCTATCTCAAGCGGGCATCATTGATGCGTTCCTCCGACACCATCAGAGGCAATCCGCCTACAAGTTGTGGGTCCCGGCCTCATCAAACGCTTTAGATTGCTTTTCTCGGCCGCTCGTGCAGAGTTCCACACAGGTTTGGATCTGCCCCTTTCAGGATCGCCACCTGGAATTGCTGGGGCTTTGCGAGCCCCCTAGCGAATGCTCTCGTCATGGAAGATCTTTCACCCATGAGGCCAGACGTTTTACTACTCCAAGAAACGAACTGTCACACCTCCACATTTTTTAATCGTTGGCGAGTGAGCGATTATGTTTTTCATCACGCATTTCGTTTTTCCTCAAGTAGTGGGATAGCGATCGGCCTACATCAACAGTTCCGTTCCACTCTCACAGGCTTCTCAGTTCGGAACCTTTGTCAAGACTTACTTCAACGTGCATCATTTTCTGTCAACGATACCCGCTTTCACATCTTTAATATCTATGTTCCGTCATTCTCTTCATCATAGAACATTGTTTACCCGCCTGCTTCGAGCTCTGTCTGCGGTCTCGCCTTCCGACCAAATAATCTTGGGCGGAGATTTTAATTGTACATTGAATCAGTCTCTCGACCGCTCTCCAGCTACACGAGAACGTCGCACTGCTCTAGTTGCCTTACTCCAAGAGCTCGTCTCTGACTTCTCCTTGACAGATGCACATCGCCGTCTTAACCCCCATGATACTACTCATACCTGGAGATCATCCGGGAAATAACCTCTATCGACTGCTCGCTTTGATCGCATTTATGTTTCACCTTCGCTCCTTACGTCAATTACTGAGTCGCAAATACAACCCACTGCCTCCTCCGATCATAGTTCAGTTTCTCTCATAGTATTTGCTTCGGCATCGCTCTCTAGGACAGTTCGTCCGTGGATACTTCACACTTCTTTGCTCAGTGATCCTGCTTTTTGTGCCTCCATTCGTTCTTTCCTCAGTGCCCATCGTGCTGGGGTACAATCAACTCCCTGTGCATTGACTTATTGGCTGCAAGTTAAACATCAGCTCATATTGCACATCAAACAGCTTGATTTTACAGCGTCAACATCTCGCCTGATGAAAATTGATCACGCCCGACGGAAGATTGCTCTCATCGGGTTGTCAGATCCACTTTTTCCTGCAATTCAGGCAGATCTTAAAGCTTTGTTTGAACCTCTTGCGTAGCAGGCTCTATTACGCCTTCGCTTAAAGCATCTACACCCAGAGGATTGCAACTAGGATTGCCTTGCGTCAATGGAGTCTTCACGAAAGTCTACCAACGCACTCCGGCAGCTTCGTCTACCAACTGGTGTTGTGACTTCTAATCCGTCGACTCTATGTTCTCACGTTCGTAGTGTTTTTGCCACCAAGTTCTGTGAGGTTCCTCCCCGTCCTCCTCTACTCTCTCTCACATTCTTTCCAATCTCTCTCAGGTTCCCCCACATCAAGCTACCTCTTTAACTCTTCCACCCACATCTTCTGAGCTCTCTGATGTCTTTTCTTCTCTCAACCCTCAAGCCGCTCCGGGTCCGGACGACCTCTCTTTTCCTTTCCATCGTACTTTCTTCCCTCTCCTCTTACCCTTTCTTCTTCCTGGTACTTCTGCTGCTCTCCTTTCCCCCGTCCTCCCGAGGAGCTTCACAGACGCTCATGTAGTCTTATTTCCCAAGAAGGGTGACCCTCTTGACTTGGGAAATTGGCGCCTCATTTCTCTTCTTAACCAGGATTACAAACTCTTCACTAAGCTTCTTTCCTACCGTCTCAACTCTGTCCTTCCTCACCTTCTCGCTGATTCTCAAACCTACACTGTTCCTGGACGCTCTCTTTCTACTAATGTCCAACTCCTCCGTGATTTAATTCATCTCGCTCAAACCCACTCCGAACCCTTAGCCCTTCTCTCTTTGGATCTCCGCTCCGCTTTCAATAACGTTTCACATAACTACCTAACACAAACTCTTCTACACTTTGGTTTTCCTTCCTCCTTTGTTTCTACTCTTCTCTCTTTTTACAGGGATGCCGCTTTCCATGGCAAGACTGCATCCTTCCTTGCAGCTCCAATCCCCTTTGAGCGTGGAGTCCGGCAAGGCTGCCAGCTTTCAGGGTAACTCTTTGCGATCGCCGTGGAACCCTTTCTTCGTTCCCTTCAACATTCCTTCTTGGCTACACTTCCAGCGCCAGTCGCTAGTACACGACACCACTCAGTGATTTACTGTGTTTGCGGATGATATTACAGTCTGCATTCGTAGAGAATTACAGTTCCACCTTCTTCGTCGTTTGTTCTCCGACTACGCCTCCTGTTCTGCTGCTGAGCTAAATACGTCTAAGAGCACCGGTCTGTGGTGCGGGGCGTGGCGGAACCACACAGATACTCCATGGGGTACTTCATGGTCTTCAACCGCCCAACGCTTCCTAGGAGTTCACCTAGGACAGCCACGTGCAGCCTCACAAGCTACTCGCACCGGTTTACATCCTCGTCTGACCACCTCTGCGGTGTACTGGAGACGAGTGCAGTTCTGCACATCCTATCACCAGCGTGCGAGACTCACTCGTACATATCTCTTGTCCATGTGTCAGCATTCATGGATAGCAGCTCCAACCCCGCTCTTTTGTCTTCAAGAGATCACCCGCCGTCTTGCAGTGGTCATGTGGGTGCGACATCATTGACTTTCCGTCACGAAGCTCTGTGCACCTCCCTCGTTTGGTGGAACCGGTCTTCCTGATGTTTCTGAGCTTTAAGGTACACCGTATCATTCACTTCGTCCGTCTCTTCACAGCTCCAGTTGTATCTAAAATTCAGATAAGAAACGTTCTCGCGTCCAGGCGTAACCCCCACTTCTCTTTTTCTTCTCTAGTTCTTATGGACCGTTGTCCTGTTACCCCCTCTAAACTTCCCCCTGCTTATTCTGAAGCTCTTAAATTCCTTCGCTCTCTTCCCCTTCTGCGCGTCCCTCCTTCTTCAACTCTTGAGCTTCTTACTGAACCCCTCTTCTTCAATTCTCTTCTCCACCCTCCCCAGCTCCCTTGCTTTGCTTTTTTTCCTGGCTTCGTGCCGGTGTCGCAACCATTAAAGACCTGACTAATCCTGACCTCTCCTGGCGCCATTTTACCGATCTCCCAGATGCTATTCTATCATCCCGTTCTCCTCATTTCGTCTTTGACTCTCTGCACTCTGCTATCCTATCTCTTTTCCCTGATTTGGCGTCCCCTTCTGGTCTGATCTATGTGCTCTCTGCTCCTCTTCCGCTACCGTTCTTCCTTTGGCTCGCTCTCACGGTTCAACCTCTTGTTTCTATCTCATCTAAATCTTTGTATCGTCTGCTAGTGCGCATTTCCACTCCCTCTGCTCTTCCTATACTTGATGTTTCCACTACTTCTCTTTCTGCCGTTTGGGCCGCTACCCGCTCCTCCCTCTCCACACCTCATGAACAAAACAGCCACTGGCTCTTCCTTCATAATCGTCATCCTGTTCCATTTTTCCTCTATCGTATGTCTCTACTCTCTTCCCCTCTTTGCTCCTTCTGACCTCAGGAGGCAGACGTTTCTCACGTCTACCTATATTGTCTTATTCTACTGCCTCTACTCAATCAAGCCTTCAAGATTGCCAGGTGCTCTTGCTCCCAAGAGTTATCGTTTACAGCCTATAGACACCTCCTATTACGTGATAACCCACCAGTTCCTCTTCCCTCTCTTTGTGCATATCTTTTTTGTACTGGCCAAACACGTAGTTTACGTGCTCCATCAGCAACTACGGAGCATCTCCTCCCCTGTTTCTCCTCAACAAGCGAGTGCGGCACTTGTGTGCCACTTCACAGACCGTCTAACATCACGTCTCCGCTTTGAGTACCGCCAGGCTTCCATCAGCCATCGAGAAGCAGCTTTCCATTCCACGTGGGTACATCTGACCACGTGGTTCGCGGTAGACACTGGTCACCTCAATCGAACCATCCGTTAGAACTTTCTCTCTTTTTAGCACCACAATGTGGCGCTGAGTGTTGCATTTTAACGGCGTCGGTCGTGTTTTATTACATTTCGTGAAATCTTTTTGTACTTCTACTACATTTGTGTGCAGTGTGTTCACTTGTAACTTCTTCTGTATTTTACGCACTATCTATGTTGCACGAGTTGTACTATGTTTTTCTCTAACCTTGATTAGTAATTGAGTATGTCAGCACTGTTTACTGTTGTCTATGTATATAATTGTCATTCTATTACATCACCGTTTTGCTCAACTGTGCCTGTTTATCGTGCGCTCTAAGTTTGCATTATTGTTTACCTGCAAATAGCTTCCTTCATCGTCATGTAACGCGCTTGCCATCTAATGATGTGTTTCCTTCACTTGTGTATTTAGCTCAATTGCAGTTTCTTCCTAGTATCTACATTTTTCATTGCAGAATATTTTATCCATTGCACGAGTTATTCCATGTTTTTCTATTATTGTTTTTAACTATTGAGTATGTATGCACTGTACAATGTTGCCTATGCTTAAAATTATCTATCTATTTCACCATTGTTTTGATCAACCTGTGCATGTTTTACGTGCGCTTTAAGTTCCCAATCCTGTTTACCTGAAACTATGCTTCTTCAGTGTCATGTAACATACTGGCCATCTTTACGGTGTTTCTCCTACTCCTGTTATGTTTTTAGCTCAATTGCAGCATCTCATTATCATTAACATTTCTCATTGTGGTATATATTTCTTCGTTGCACAAGTTATACTATGTTTTTCTATCGTCGTCGTTTCGCTTCTACGTATGCCTGCGCTATGGAATGTTACCTATGTATATAATTATCATTCTATTTCATCTTTGTTTTTGCTCAACCTGTGCCTGCTTTATTATGCGTTTTAAGTTTTCAATACAGTGTACATGGAAATATGTTCTTTCAGTGTCATGTGACACGTTGGCCAACTTATGGTGTTTTTCCCTACACCTGCTGTGTATTTAGCTCAATTGCAGCATATCAGTATCATCAACATTTCTCACTGCAGTGTAAATATCATTGATTTTATCAGTTTGAATTTTGTTTGTTAAGACGCTCCATGCTGAACGTCTATTTTATTTCGTTATACCAATAAAGCGATTTTGAAAAGCAGGTCCTCCAGTTCTCGTACATTTCGGGGTGGTAGTGATTTAGCGCGAATCCGTTTTTCCAAGTCGAACCACAAATGTCCGATTGGGTTCATGTCAGGTGAATTTGGAGGACAGGGCATTAACAGAAAGTCGGGCATGTTCCTCGAACCACCCATTGAAGATTCTGGCAGTGTGGCATGGCACATTATCCTGTTGGTAATAGCCATCACCAGCAGGGCACACAATTGCCAGGAATGGGTGAACTAGGTCCGCAATGAATATCCGATACCTGACAGCTGTCGGGAATTGTGCTATTGGGATAATGGGGCCTAAAGTGTTAGAAGAAAACATCTCCCACAGCATAACACCACCACCGCCGCCGCCGGTATGTTTCCGCCCAACAGGGTATCCAGGTGCCATAGCCTCTGTTGGTAATCCACGAATCCGCACTCTACCGGCTACGCGATGCAACAGGAATCTTGATTCATCAGATCAGGCTACTTTCTTCCAATCATCCACGGTCCAATCTCTATCTTGGGCCCATTTCATGCGTAGTTGGCGATGACTTGCAGTGAGCATGCGGCTGAGTCTTCTACTACGTAGGCCCATGCGCAGAAGGCTGCGATGAACTGTGGGCTGTGACACATTGCCCTGATAACCACTGTTGTATTTCAATTGTGATTTGTCGCACTGTGGCCCTGCGGTCGCTGTGAACAATGCGCGACAGTTTCCGCTCTCCTCTGGCATCAATGAGTTGCGAACGACACACGGCTGAACGACGGTTCGTCGTTTGGCCATATGTGCACCACTTTTGATACGTACTCACTACGGCGGCACGTGAACAAGCCGTGCAGTTTCCGAGATCGTAGTTCCGAGGTGCCGTGTCATCACAATTTGTCCTTCACCAAACTCCGATAAATCGGCAGCTTTTCCCATCGATTCCGAACACTAACCGAATGCCGGTCCTCGGGTTGTATATATAATACTAAACTTCACCGGCGCCACCGTTCGGTCTCCAGTCGCGCTCATTTCTCTAGGCTGGTGGTGGTCATAATGTGATGGCTCATCAGTATATAAACAACAAACGTGGATCACATGGAGAACGCTAATGTACTGTGAGATTTGTGAAGCGGTGTACCGATTGAACCCAGTTTTACCTGAAAATAAGTGGAAAAGATCCCCCCCCCCCCCCAAACACTCCAGAGGAAAAAGGTCAAATCATTGAGGATTTTTTTTCAGAAAGTATATTTAAAGTTTCGGGTAAGCTTGAATCATTCAAAACGTTTTCGTCTAATAACGTGTTTGCCAAGCAATATAAAAGTATTAGAATTACTCGCCCTTTCCCTCTAAATTTCCAATTTCGCCAACGCAAATCAGTTTTATATGGTAACTCCGCTATCTGTGATAACCAAGATCGCTTGTAACTTTAACTGTTTTGTTGTATTAATTTGGTACTCATATTTGCACCTGTTCTGCAGGATGCAAAAATTTTACGTACTTGCAAACTCCTTAAACCCATGAGAATTCAAGAACTTCTCATAAGTTTTCGACCTCGTGCCATGAATTAAGTTTCTCAAAATACTAAAGTCATTACAAAATATAAAAATATACTTTACTAACAAATACTGGTGGTGTGAAAGCAATTAACTGGAAAAGATTTAAATCTCTGACTAAAAGCTACATTGCACCTAATTCACAAATATTAGAATCAAAGCTAAGCAATATTATTTAAGTATATTGTGGACATATTTGCATATTTTCGAGATTTGGGCATCCCTTCAGTAGGCGTTTTGCTGTGGGCTTTTAATCAATGGTTGTTTCTCATGGAACCGTTGGATTGGTATTAGTTTTTAATCTGTATTAATATTAATTCTAAATTTTACCGCCATATAGTTCAAGCTAATTTGGAAGAGTTCACCTTTTGTTTCTCGAGAAATTTTTATTAACTTTTTCTTTACTTTTTCAGTGCCAACGTTTCTCTAAATTGATCTTTTGACGTTAAGCTTAGTTTTATTTATTTTGCAACTCTTCTAAATAGTGGGCGGCTATTCCCACACGCAGCTCAGAGGAAACAGTTAACATTACGTATTCTGATCAGTTATATTTATTAGTATCTTAAATTTATCATGGTCAGGGGTGAATCCAGTAAAATTGCAAAACTTAGTTTCCGGAGGAGGGGGCGGAATGTAGGAGACGGGTAAACACACCAGACAAAAATTTGAGGAATGTAAACTTAATTCCTTAATATGGAGTTAATCTTTTTTTTTTTATTGGAGGTTTAACGACCACCGTGAGCAACTCAATGGGCTATAAGCAGTCGCCCGTCCCTAATTTAGGGTCACTGGTTCCAGGGAAGGAAGAGAGCCAGTGCCGTAAGACAAACACAATATCCATGCCTCACCGGGATTCGAACCCGGACCCCGTTCGGACGAATGATCAGAGGCCATCGCTTAGACCACTGCGCCACCGGGGCGGCCCTTATGAATATGAGCACAGCTGATTAAACATTTGCTAAGGGACCTTATAATTAATATTTTGGGTCTGGGTAAAAGTGCATAATTATTCACTTGATTTATGTAAATCTTATGGATATCAGCACGGATGACAAAAACAACCAAAGTTGCTGTCGATGCACGATAAAACTTGAAGCAATTAAAATAAAGTTAAAAGGTTTACTAACTGAAACAAGACCTTTCAGACTAGCACCAGTCCATCCTCAGGTATATGACAGATGAGCACAGGCAAACCAAATTTATATCCCTAACAGGTGATAAGTTCGTAACAAATAGAAAGCAAATGACGCAGGCTCAGTTGGCAGACACGACGGGGTCGGTAGAGGCGATTTGCAGGTTCAGGGGTGCTGGTAAAGTGCAGTGTGTAGATGTATCATGCATGATGCCTCCAACCAACAATCGCCAAGTTTGCGGTATCGCATGAGAAATGTCTTCATTGCAGCATACACTGCCATGACTGTGTATGAGCAAACTTTTGGTAAACAGATCTTTTCGATGTTGTGTTCGCTAACATATATTTGGCTGATCCCCAGACTGGTGTGAGTCCCCTTTTTTCCAAGTCGACAGAGGGAAATGGAGTCGCTCTTGATCCGAACATCAAACTGATGTTCCGCTAACCGAATTCGCAAGGTGCGTAGGATAGAGCCAGTACAGATATGATCTTTGTTTGGTTCATTAGCTTTCATGGGAATATAGTGAACCCCGTGTCTGTGTGTAGTCTTGACCAGGTCGCGATTTTTCCGCACAACGGAGTACAGAAAACATGTCTGCACCCCAAAATCCAGATTACGTCGTCGACACGGATTCCGCAATATGAGTGTAATAGATGGAAGATAGTTCATGGAAGCCACAAATTTAGACTTCGGGTCCTCGCTCATTCAAGTGGTGAGTGCCCTGCGTCGTATTTTGTTTTTGTCAAACTAGAAACAATCGGGAGAACAGCCATGAGCTCTTGCAATGGCTTGTACTTTCTGAAGTTCAAGTACGCGAAGTCGGAGGGTGGAGGAGTGAGTGAAGGCTCGATGCACCATTTTATACCATGCCGACATCTTGTACTGCAAGGTGTGCGCCGAGCACATAGGAATAACAGGGATACGAGATGGTTTACGGTAAACAGAGTGCGTAAGTTTTTGACCTCCTCCATCTCGTCGCAGCAAAATTTCGAGGAATGGGAGGGTGTTGTTCTGCTCGTGTTAGACAGCGAAGTTTATAGTCGAAAACTGTAGACCTGACCTCTGCAAAATTCAACAAATCTTCTCTCGAGTGGGTAGAGAATGACAATATGTAACGGGTGTAGAACACTGGTCTCACACTATGCACGGCCAATACTATCTTCCAAGTGCGGCAAAATTAATTTGCCAAGATCGCCGATAATGGAAGCCCATTGTGGTCCCGCATCTTTGCTGGTATTTAACATTGTCAAATTGGAAATATGTGCGCTTATGTACCAGAGGAGTAAAAATAGTCATCTTATAGGAAATTTTATGAGAAATACAAAAAAAATGTCCTATTTCGTATAGGTATACTGGAAAAAACAGAAAATTACGAGATTCAATACTAACTACTGCGCGTATATGCCCAAAACAAAATGGCGTCCTATAAAATTTATGCCCGGGACGCCAGATGTCTACCTAAGATTTTATCCTTTCTTTGGGCATGCCATAACAGAATCTGAAGAGAACTCTTCCACCTCAAAATTCCGACGGGTCTTATGGCCAGGGACTGTATTAATAAGTAGCTAATTGGCTGTTACAAACTTGCCTTAATTGCTGGCGTTCTAATTCATTATGTCTATATCGCTGCGTTTTTCTTCTTGCAGTACGTACTTTAGTGCGCATAACTTTCAGTTCTGAAGTTCACTAACCATTAGAACTCACTTTCTTCTTAACCTTACGGCGTGTACATTCTCACAAGCAGAAATAATCCCCTCTGAGAGTGACTAGAAAGATAAATCAATATCTACTATGTCATCCATAAATTTCTTTTTTGTTTCAATGATGTCGGAAAATCTAGTCTTTAGCTTAGATTTTCAGCTTCAAAGCTTCTAAGTTCGGCTTACCCTCTTCTCGGGCATCAGTGTAGAGGAAGACTTTACATTTGAAGCATTTTCTGCATAATTTAAAAACCCGCGGGCACTAAAAGAATAAACTATACTGCAACTCCATTAAATAAGCAAAGGAAAGATGACAGCCTGTTTTAAGATACTTTGGAAACTAAATGCAATCGGAATTAAAATATTGCAAGTAGGAAGGAATTTTGTTCAAAATTCTAATTTCTCCTGATAATTCTGTCATTCCCCATCTGATGTTTCGGAAACTTAAAAGATCGTGTTTTTGCAGCCAGATGCCTGTTTCATAATCTACGGATGACGAAATTGAACTTCTTATCTCACTATTTAAGATCAACATTAGATTAAATTCTGGTGGTGGACGACGCAGAACAGCTCAAATGCAATAAAAATTCTGTGGCAAAAAGATCCCTGAACAGTATACGCCTTATAGACAACAAAACAATTTGCCCCCAATTATGTTTCAGTGATTTTAACCTTGACAACGTAATAACTAATAAGGAATATGAGAGCGGCGAAAAAATAGTTTAGGCAGAGTTGAAAAGAACATTGAAAATTTGCTTCTCATACCCGATAATTGAATGTAGATTCTAAAATTAGAATGAGGTAGCAGGTAGGGGAGACACTCACTCACTCGGTCATCAGTAAAACTGACACTGCAACGTCTGACACAGACTTTTAACCATATTGTAGCAACTACTGCAGTTTTGCAACTCAAAACGAAGATTGCAGCTCCTTCTTGACGGTTTAGTGGTATGCAAACGTGCATCCCGTCAGCTGTGCTACAGAGAAACTCAAGCCTCACTAGGTTCTTCTCCAAAAGGCTTGCATTGAAATCTACCAATCTGTTCAACATAAAATAAAAGATTGCAGTCCTATGCACGATTAAAATAACTAAAAGTTAAAAGAACTGATGTTCCTGTACACACTAAATTTGGTGAAAATGATCTAAATGACAGATTAAAACGACATAAGATCTTTTGATCCCTCTTGGGATCATCCTCAGATGTGCTCACGAATTGGTGATTCCGACCTTAAATAACAGAAGGGCAGGTGTCAGGATTCAATCTGTGCGTTCACTGCGCATGCCTGGGATTCACGGGAGGATCCGGGTCGCCGAGTGGGTGGCTATGTCATCTGGTGTTAAGGTATTAAAGGTGTTGTCATTCTAAGTATTATTTGATTCCTTTGGCAGGATATTTTCCAAGGATTTCGGATGTTGATTGGTAGATAGCCATTGCAACATTGATTACCCGTGATGAATATCATCAAACTCTCAGCAAAAAGCAACGAGGTTTTGTTCCATGGTGTTGTAACGAGGGAAGCTTCCTGCCAAGCTGGATAATAAGAACCTTTGTTGGTAAGGCGTGATAACGCAGTTTTATTGTTTCGAGTCTTGGTGTCATATATATATATATGTTCTTTCACTCTAATATCTAACGTCCTCTGGGTAGATCCTATGTAAGTGAGAGGTGAGTCATCTGGCTCAGTACTGTAAAGAGGTATGCTATATACTCCATGACGGGATCCCTGTTTGATTTGATCGCGGTCGTTGCGCATAATGGAGAAGGTATTTGATGTTCTGAGGCCAAAATCGATTTTATGACTGTGACACAAGTTTTTCATAGTGCGAGTAACGTGTGGGTCATAGCACATGGACCCAACAAATTTCTTATTCCTAGTTTCTCTCTAGAGGGTAGACATGGTTGAGTTTCTAAGTCTTTTATAAACCGAATCCACCAAATGATCTTCATAGCCATGGTTTCGGGCGATTTCTTTAATTTTTGCAATCTCTTGTTTTTTTTTCAGTTGGTTACTGGAGGAGTGTGTAATGGCTCGTTGTATCATGAATCGAATGGCTGCAAGTTTATGACTTAGAGGGCGCATAGAGTTGTAAGGGATGATGCTAGGGACAGACATAGGCTTCCTGAAAGCTGAGGTTTGAATAGTATGATTTCTACTGTTTCTGGTTAGTAAGATGTCCAAAAATGGCAAGACTCCTTCAGATTCTAGTTCCAACATAAAATTCACTCACTGATTTAGTGAAGACATGAAATCCTTAAAGTTCAGTCATTTTTCTTCAGTACCTAACCAAAAAATCGACATACCTCAAATACAGACCCAAATCTTCAGGTAAAGGGTTCAGTGCCAAGTGCTCTAGATGTTGCATAAATATCTCTGCTAAAAGTGGTGATAAAGGGGAACCCATTGGGACCCCTTCTTTTTGCCTGTAAATGATGTTGTTGAAGCAGAAGTATGATCGATTTTGAATAAGTCTTAGGGCACCAAGGATTGCGATGATCTCAGACACAGGCATGTCTAATTCTTTCAGTTTGTCTTCAATTAAAAAGTGAACTAGAGGTACAGACACACTAGGGTATAGGGCCGCAACGTTCAGTGAGGCTATAATGAAGCCCCTTGACTACAGAAGGTTTGAATCCTCGATAAGGCTTCCTTCGAGCTGGAAACAGTAGCAATGAGTTAGGGTAAGGGGTTTAAGGAATGAAGCCAAGGCTGTTTAAAGGCTGCGGGTTAGACTAGACTGGCTCGATACCAATGGTCTCATGGGTTGGTTTTCTTTGAGTCTTTAAGGTTCCGAATAGTTCAGGAACTTTATACCCATTTGGTGGATGCATGTGAGAGAAGATGGTAGACGGGAGAGTTCCAGAATTTTTAAGTCTGGTGAGTGCCGTTACCGTGGCATTTGTTGGGTCACTGGTGACAATATCATGTGGGATCTTCTGAATAACAGTCTTCATTTTTTGAATGTACGTAGGTTTGTCTAAAATGACTGCCTGGCCTGTTTTATCGGTTGAATTTATGGCCAGGTTCGGATCGATCTACCAATGAACACCCCTCCCAATCCTTGGAAAAATATCCTGCCAAAGGAATCAAATAATACTCAGAATGACAACACCTTGAATACCTTAACACCAGATGACATAGCCACCCACTCGGCGACCCGGATCCTCCCGTGAACAATCTCAGGCATGCTCAGTGAACGCACAGATTGAATCCTGACACCTGCCCTTCTGTTATTTAAGGTCGGAATCACCAATTCGTGAGCACATCTGAGGAGGATCCCAAGAGGGATCAAAAGATCTTATGTTGTTTTAATCTGTCATTTAGATCATTTTCACCAAATTTAGTGTGTACAGGAACATCAGTTCTTTTAACTTATTTTAATCTTGCATAGGACGGCAATCTTTTATTCCATGATAAAATGGAAAGAAGCTCATTTCGTTACAGTTGCATATAATGATCCTTCTGTTTCACTGGAAATGACTACGTCCCTTGCTACTGAGCATTAATTTTAGTTTTAGGAGAGGTGTCAGAAGTTAAAAGATTGCGACTGCAAATAAATTCAATATTTAGCAAGATATAGAATTATGTAATTCTATATATATTTTGTTTTCAAAGTGTTTAAAGGTAAAAATATGCTACGATGTTAAGTTTATGCGCTTTGAGAACCCATCACTTCTACTTACCCATTCTTATTAGGGAACTAGACTTAGATTATACGTTTTCAGGAATATATACCCCCCCTCCCCCAGCACAAGATGCGAAAGACTTGCATACCGTCTTCCCAAATTCCTGGTATTCCGCAACAGGACATACTGTTAGTAAGCGGATACGTTTAGTGTCTACAGGCTTTTATCTCTGCATTAGTATTCTGCAGACAGCTATATTGGTCTTCAACTTTAGCAGTGGTAACCTGAACTTACATTTTAGATAAGCGCGACTGAACAGAATAATGGAAATTAGTTTACTTTTAGTCGTACTTCTTAAATTTATAGGTCCGTGTACTGACTTACAAAAAGCGAAATAGTTGTGATCCTCACTTGTTGGTAAGCTGATGTTTCCATGCAATTAGCTTTCCAGAACTACATTATCACGAAAAGAATCTTTCTATTGGTCTTTGCTTTGTTGGTCTGTGTGCGCGGGGTATTAGGCCCCCGACTTAAAATCGGGAGCCTAATACTCTGCGCACACATTGAAACCAGAATGGAAACATCTTATTTCCACTGGCAAAAAAGCGGATGGCTTTAAGATCTTCTTCAAAAGCTATCATCCATTTCTTCGTGTAACAAGTATTAGACGAGGATCACTGGCACAATGTTCAGTGAGGGGTATTCCACAACTAGATATACTAAAAAGTTCAGATGATAAATACTCTAAACTTCTCAAATGTTTGTATCTAATAGTGGTTGAGTTTTGCTACCGTTTTTCTTAAAGTGAAATTGATTGGTCGTCTTAATATTTTGATAGAATCTTTTCACTCTGACTTCAGTGTTATGTTTCTGCTTGTAAAATTTTATAAGTTCAATTAGACTGAAATGGATCTTCATTTTAGATACTGAAGGAAAACTTACTCTCGCTTCAAAAGTACCGCCTTGGTGGAGTGTAAAACCCCAGGCTTCTAACAAAATCAGTGAACGAAGGTCCAGGTCGCGTATGAGGCATCCGTGGCGTTTGTATGACCGCACTTGTCTGTACCCTGGAACCAGTGGCCTTAAAGGAAGGACCAGGGACTCCTTACAGAAAAAAAAATCAAAATGCCTGAATTTTACAGGAAATTCATAGCCTTAGCAAATTTAAGTCGTAATTTTTGGTATTTTGATTGTGGCTGATCATATTTTGTTATAACAGTGCATACTTTGATAACGTAAATGCATGACAATGTTTTCATTTCTTCAATGACTAAACAGCCCAGTGGGCACTGGACTTCTCAGTTTTTTTCGTGAGATTTTGGACGAGGTGGGTTCGTTAGCCCAACTTGGAGGACCAAGGGACAAAGTGTGTCTGGGGCAGACTACACAGGGAACCATCAACGCATTGGCGTCCCCAAACACAAGGAGTCTGCAGAAAACCCTTGAAAAACCGCAGATTAATGGCCGGATGTTTTAACTTAAACTGAAAAATTTTACTGAATTATCATTCAACTCAACGACTTAAAACTTAGTTCTTACTGGTTTCTAAAATGTAGTTCCCCCGTCATGCTTTAATGTCTTAAATTAACGGCATGGTATATAATTTACACCCACCGAAATATTTCAAATGAACTGGGTCCACGTCTTGGAAATTCTATAAACCCATGTCTACATGAACTTATAGGATTTTATTCGCTAACTGATACGAAGTGATCTCTACGTTCCTGCTCAGTCTTACTAAGCAAACGCTTTACCTCTTCTCAGTTTTACTCAAGGTGTATTCATGTCTGTCGGCCTTCTACGTACTTCCCCAAAAGGCAGCTGGCTTATTAATTACTGAAGAAATGGTAAACATGCTAAAAATTTCCAAATCTGCGATACGTACTGGTGATTTTACACATCGTACAGGAGCTACGTATAACTGACGGAACTTACTAAAATATCACAAGTACTGATAATTATTAGTCAGAGAACCTGTATGTAGAATCACTGTTCATCCTGATTCATGGAATGTGCAGTCAAATCTTTCTGGTGTTGTGAAGAATTGAATAAGCAAGGGACTAAATGATTCGGAAGATAAATGAGACTAGCTTCGGTGAACTGTCAAAGAAAATTCTTTCCCAGTTCTTAAAGTTACGTGAAAAATGCAGAAAGAGAACTTTGAGGAACTGTTTAAAGAATTCCCTTAGGCTTTCTAGCAGAGAAACTCTGCAAAGATGAGTTAGCCTCATGTAGCATAAACTTCTAGATATATCTTGAAGCTTACTTCACAAATTTAGAGCTGAAATGGAATGAAATGCCCAGATTTAACTATTCCACTAAGGGATCAACCGTAGTGCCTTTCATTGCATCAATTTTTCAGCAGGCAGCCTGGCCCGGTTCACAGAATAAACGCTAAGAATATTACAAGGAAAAAAAAACTGGAAAGTTCCTGGAGTAAGCGTCTGAAGCTTAATGTTATATTTTTTTTTTCTTCATTCGAATGCCATTCGGTAATTTTTCGTACCTTTTTTTAAATGATTCTGCGGAGTAGTCTGAACAAATCTGCTACAGAATTTGGGTGCCGCAGCACCTAAAATGTTCATAAATTATGTAATGGGTCCGGAGTCTCGCAGCTCTCGGCAAAATGTCCATACTTAAGCTCCTAGAAAATGTGTAGGCATGGAAGTGGAGTTTTGGGTCTATTGGGAGCCAATCATCAGCATTTAGTGTTTGTAAACAAGAAAGGTTTTGAACTTAGGTGACCACACGATTCTCAGAACGACTTATTTTCACGGAATTAAAAACTTGCACCTTTCTGTTTCAAAGAATTCGCTTAATTGAAACAGTTCAAAATTTCCCAAGTTTTTGTAGAAGTATTATTAAATTCACTTAATGTTTAACCGCACGGCACAAGGACTGGACATAGTGTTTTTAAGAACAGACTAGTGAAGAATACCCGGTGAAATGTGACAGAATGCAATACTATTGACACTGCGTTAAGTAATTACAATAGGAAAACTTCCTGACAGCTATTCGTTCCGCATAATTTCCATATGTTGGATAGTCCCTAAAACTCTTTATTTAATCTCGGAGGCGAGCACATCACGTCCAAAGGCAGGCAATTCCTAACGGATGAAGTCTCGTACCGCGAAATATCTTTACTTCTAGAAATAAACTTTATATTAATATAAGACTTAAGAAGTTCTCTCATCCAATGAATAGATGAATAAAGTGAAGGCATAAAGATAACTGAGGAGAGAAATCTGTTGCAAAGGTGGAACAAATCGTAGAAATTTAGCGGAACAAATTTTTAAGTGCAAACTTAACCCTTTAACGACCAGGGCTCAAACATAGTGTCTCCCATAATGGCGGAAACTGGCTGTTGCTACTTGACAAATTTGTCCCCTTTTTGCAGGTTAACAACAGACTGCTTAGTGCTGGTTACCACACTGAATTTATCTGTATTGACATTTTTTGGAAGCAATCTCATTCTTCCCAAGATGCGATGCGAATCCCCAGGCGAAACTTACTTTTGGTTCACTTTTGTTTACTGACAATGGTGACAGAGTGAATTTTGCTAATCCGGCAGAGCTGTAATTCAAAAAACACGTGTGTATGTGTGTGTGTGGGGGGGGGGGTAGAAAGTATCGCTGTAGGCGGGTGATTTGGGTAGTCATCTACATCTTTGGGCGGATATGGTGGTTAAACAAATGCACAAAGGCTAAAAAAAATACGCACAGTCCATGCACAATTTAAATAAAATGTTCACCTATTAAAAGCACCTTACAGTGGAGTAAAATATATACATTTAAGATCTTTCGGGGCTACTATAGTCCCATCAGAAATACAAGTAAACAGCCCGAAGGGGAAGTATCAAGCATTTAAACACCAAAGGGTACAACGTAAGGATAGTTCATTGGATGAGAGAACTTCTTAAACAAAAAGGGCGACACCGCGTGGGGAAAAAAAAATAGTGTTAATTCAATAATGTCAATGAGTACTTTCCTTTAGAAATAGTCTCCAGGGGTGGGGGATAGATACAGTGGACATTCTTCATTGCAACATTTTTCATTAAAATGTTGAATATATAAGCTTTCAGTCAGAACATTTTGTTCCTGTAATGCGGCGGTCAGTATCCTGGCTTCATCCCAAACGGGGAAGTGAGTTCCTTTACTCACAATACGAAAAAGCAGTTGTTAAGGAGCCGTTTTTAACGTTATACTTAGGATCTTTCAGTCTACTCTTAAAGCAACCAGTTTTCGAGCCTATATAACAAGTCGGGGTCGTCCTGGTGAACTGCTTTGAGAGGGATGTGATGTTCCATGTTTATTAAGATCAAGCACGTAGTCTCGGTCTTTCTTGATGTATGAAAGATATTTCGTTTTAATGCAAAAATACGACTGGGTATTCCGACAGATATTAAGTGGGTGGGATATACCTGGAATTTAGTCCACTGATCTTCGATAAGCAATGGTGCAACATTTTCTAATTAAGGTTGTAGTAGATGATCTTTCGACCTTTCTCATGGATTTTTTAACTGTCTTCTGTTGATAGCCAAAGGAATGCGTAAGGTCTCTAACATGATTTAATTCTGCAGTACGGAAAGTTAAATCTGAAGAGTGAGTAAACTCTCAACGAACAAGGAAGTAAATTGCTGACAGTTCGTATTTCAGTGGATGGAAAGAGTTGGCAGGGATTAGATTTGGGGTGGTTGATGATTTATGATATACTGCATAGTGAAGTGAGGAAGACTGGCGAACGCTGTAGAAGCAAGTCTAAAAGAAATGGAAAAATTATCTTCTAATTCATATCTATTTGTGAAGAAAGTCTGGAAAGGAAGTTTAAGCATCAAGAGTGGATGGCCAAAAAATGAGAATGTCTTCTACATATCTTAGGTGAAGGAGTGGACGGGCTGAGTAAGAGTTCAGAAATCTGTGTTCAAGGCCTTGAAGTAAAATTTCTGCTAGAAGGGGGATAGGAATGATAGGAAGGAATCAATTGAGCTCCTTCAGGCTGTCTATAAATAACCTGGTTAAATTGAAAATGAGATTGTTGGTGTATAAGCTTCAGAGCTGCAATAATGACTTTGGTTTCAATAATAGATAACCTCAGGCAGTTAGCTTCGATTCAGTCAGTTCCTGAACTTTTGTTACTGGAATATTCGGGAACAAGGATATATCGAGGGACGCCATTATGAACTAGGAAGGTGCTTGGTTTAAAAAGCATTTTATCTGGTTTAGAACTTGAGTTGAGCTAGAAACTGAATAAGTTGACTCTCGTGAGAAACCTCAAATATCAGGCCAACGCTTTTTCTAGTGGTCTTGTAGGGTTGGCCAAATATTGATACCAGAAGTCTCGGGGAAGGGGGGCCCTCCTTATGGGTTTTTACCTTCCCGAAGAGTTCGGACACTCTTGGGGCCCATCGGAGGGTGCATGGCTGCTGAACAAATGCTGAGATTGTAGCTTGGTTTGGGTCATGTGTGATCTGATGAGGAATTGTAATAAGTGCTGCTTCCATTTTTATTGATATAATCCCAGGTGTTGATCACTTCCTGAGTTGAGTTGTTTTGTCGGATGCAACAATTGCGACTTCAGGATTCTTACGAAGCAAATTCAATTGTTTAATTTCTTCTTTAAAGCTTTTAGACTCGGGAAAAGTATTACGTTTATTAAGTCTTAGAAACACTCTGCAGTTTGTAGCGAGCAGATTCTTGTTGAGTCAGAGGAAAGTTTTTAATAATTTTCTCCATTTGTGGAATAAGGTCAAACCCATCAATCCGATTAATAAGATAGACTAATTTTAAGTCACGATTCAGTGCTGTGAATTGTACCTGGTTAAGTTGAGTGGTACTTAGATTAATAAATGAAGGTAGTTTCTTGGGTAAATTCGCGTGGTTCATAGAACTGTAGTGAACAGTGGAATGTTCAACACTTGTACTCACAAAGGTACGTAACTTTTGGATGTGTGTATTCGTGAGTTGATCTCTTTGAGTTACAAATAGCTGTAAGCGTGGTTAGAAGCCGGTCCAGTACAATAGGATGTGTTCCAGATGACAGATAAAGGTATGTTGAGTATGTCTTGCGATTTAAAAAGTCCAGAAATACACGTTTTTGTCTAATTTCTGCACGAAGCTTATTTTATTGGGCTATGTAAAGGATGCGCACATCTTGTTTTGACCGAGGTTATATTTTCAAGTTCAGGAAGTTTGGTATTACATAGAGGTCCCTACAGTTTATTAGAAAGGAAAGATGGGATTCTTCAGATGAAAGCTTACGTTTTAGTTGCCTGAAAGTCTTAGAAATTCGCTCCATTAGGCTGTACAGTACAGTAGAGCGGAGCGTAATTTTTTTTTTTCAAATTTCGATATGCCCTAGTGCAGAAAAGTTGTATTACTCTGTAAACCATGTGCAAAAATCTTTTGCGAAATTCAAATAATATCTTATGGTTCCACTTTACCTCCCAAATTTCCATATATGCCGCCCCGGTGGCGCAGTGGTCTAAGGCGCTGGCCTCTGATCATTCGTCCGTAAGGGGTCTGGGTTCGAATCCCGGTCAGGCATGGATGTTGTGTTTGTCTTACGGCACTGGCTCTCTCCCTTCCCTGGAACCAGTGACCCTAAATTAGGGACGGGCGACTGCTTATAGCCCATTGAGTTGCTCACGATGGTCGTTAAACCTCCAATCAAAAAAAAAATTTTTTTTTTCCATATTTGGGCAAAATAGTTACATTTCCATGTCCGTTGTGAGAAACTAACACTGATCGTTAGACTTTCCCTAGTGCGCAAAAACTATCAGTTGGTACCTAAAAACACGTGCAATTTTTCAGGCAAAGCAGCTAATAACTTATGGTTCCAATTTAATACGAAAGTTTCACAATTGTTTCGAAGCATTATTATAGTTTCCGTTTTTTTCGTGATGTAATTTAGTTTAAATTGCAGTATGTTTTAATATCTCAAAAGGTGAAACTTGCTTGTTATACTCTATCAACAGATCGAGCGCGCATCTTTGCGTAGATTGTGCTCTAGAACAAACCATAATGTATGAAGAAAGGGAAGGAAAGCTGTTCAAAAAAACTATTACTGAAGAATACGTGACTATGCTGGAAGAACCTGGAAGTAAATATCTTGGGCATATCACTCCTACATCTTCCACCGCAAAGAACATTGCCAAAGGTCTGCTGGATTTCTTACATGCCAAAAATATCGACCTTAGCAAACTGTTGGTAATAAGCTGCGACGGAGCCGTCGTTAATACTGGATGTAAACTGGATGCAATTCACATTCTAGAGCTAGCCTACCAAAAACCTCCGCTGTGGAGTCTATGCCAGTTGCACGGAAACTAGCTGACAGTCCGTTACTAAATTCAACATTTGGATGATCAAACGAGTGGCCCAGAACATTTTCGAAGAAAATCGGGTAACAGCTGGAAGGCTACGGAAATCTACCGGTTTTGATATTTGAAGTGGGTTTTCCTGAACGTCATGAAAAAAACTGCAAGGGATCTTAACACGGAGCAGAAATACCTGTGGGACATGAGCACGTACCCGTTGTCACAGCATGGCTAATCAAGCCTGACACAAACACTCGGGGAAAATGAGCCATGCACGGTGGCTAACGACGGCTAATCATATTTTGCGCCTTTATATTAGTATTTCGCAGCCTTCGGATTAACTGAAAATTCAGACAGCTTTTATTGTGAAGGTTTATGTGCTCATGTGGTTCACTATAAGATCACACTTTCACTGCCATGGTGGAGCACGGAATCTGTGGAAGGCCATCCAGATATCTCACCCAGGATTTAAGAACGTTCTGGACTGCGTAATACAAAGGAATGGCTTTTTTGGCCATCCAGAATTAATACTTTTGGCTATGATCACGGATGAGAAGAAACATATCAGAGAACGTGGCTTCCTCAGGATCCTTCGAGCAAGAGCACAAAACTACGATGCAATCACTGTATTCGAAATTCCTGAGTTCAACTTCCAGGCGGAGGATTATTTTGACCTAATTGACTGGCAATCATGCGTCCTAAGCAAACCGCCATAAACTGCTCGTTTAACCGACAATGAAATAATGAACCTATACAACAGTGACTCTAAGGACATTGTTGAGTGATTGGGCACGCAAAATTTCCCTTGTTCACAATCGGGGAGTGGAGCGATGCTTTAAGTTGACAACAGAAGCATCTGCTGCTGTTTGCGGAGAACAAAGGAATGGATTTATTAGAGTACTGTTGGGAGCACGGCAAATAATGCCAGCCTTCCAAAGTAAATCAGATTACAGGGTAAAAATTAATAAAGAACAGGGAATTGAAGATTAAAAAAAGAAATTTTATTTGCCCTGAGGGAGGGAGGGATGGATAGGTGGTTGGGTTTGGCACGGGTGGAACTCGCTGTGCAGCCTCCTCCTCCTCGTAGTGAGTTCTGGGATTTTTCTGAAACATGAAATATGCGAAGCTACTGCACGTTTGCTCAACATGTGCTTTCAGTGCAGTAGTGCACACATTAACACAACTAGGAAACAAATCACATGGTGAACACTAGGTGTCAAAGAATTGAAATTTTCCTTAAACATGGAATATTGTTGCATTAAATTGGAACCATAAGATATTAGTTGCTTTGCCTGAAAAATTGTGCACATGTTTTTTAGGTACCAACAGATAGTTTTCGCGCACTAGGAAAAGACTAACGAACACTGTTCTTTTCTCACAACGGACATGAAAATGTGATGATTTTGCCCAAGTATGGAAATTTGGGAGGTAAAGTGGAACCGTAAGATATTATTTGAATTTCGCGAAATTTTTTGCACATTGTTTACGGAGCAATACACAACTTTTCTGCACTAGGGTATATCGAAATTCGAAAAAACATTTTACGTTCTTCCCTACTCAAAAGGAAATAAAAGCTAAACACATACCAAAGGAGGCCATAGGTATCCCTTAGTTTTTCATTCGTGCCAAAAAGTACACAATAGTTAAAAAAATCGTAAACCATCAGCCACCCCAAACCTAATCCCGGCCAACTCTTTCCATCGACTGAAATACAAACTGTCGGCAATTTACTCCCTTGTTCGTCGAGCGTTTATTCACTCTTCAGACTTAACTTTCCGTACTGCAGAATTAAATCATGTTAGAGATCTTACGCATTCCTTTGGCTATCAAGAGAAGACAGTTAAACATTTTCAGAAAGGTCGAAAGATCTACTACAGCCTTAACTAGAAACTGTCGCACCATCTCTTATCGAGGATCAATGGACTAGATTCCAGGTATATCCCACCCACTTAAGAATATGTCGAATAACCAGTTTGATTTTGCATCAAAAGGAAAAATATTTTTTCATACATCAAGAAAGACAGACCACGTGCTTGATATTAATAAACATGGAATATATCACATCCCTCTCAAAGCAGTTCACCAAGACAATCCTGACCTCGTTGCCTTAAGACCAGACTGAAAGAACATAAGTATAACGTTAAAAAACTGTTCCTTAACCACTGCTTTCTCGTATTGTGAGTAAAGGAACTTACTTCCCCGTTTGAGATTAAGCAAGGATTCCGAGTTTTGCGCAGAGGCAATGTCATAGCCAGTGAAGGTCAACTGAGGCGTTCGTTCATTTTGCTAAAGCAGGAAGCGAAGCCAGAGTTTCCGTGGATTCTGGAAAGGCATGTAGTTGCCGTTTTTATTCAACTTTTTTTGCTCTTCGTCTTGCAGGTTAAGCTCCGAACGTCCGTTCGGGAGGAGGGACGCGTGTCTGGCCGCCCACCCGGGTGCGTGTGCCGGCGCAGAGTGCGGTGCCTGGCGGTCTAGCAGGGCGCTCGTGCCGGCCGAATTGGAGCTGTGGCAGATCACTGTCTTGTTTTCTGCAAGTTATATTCGGATCGTTTATCGATTGCCTTTTCGATTCCAAGATGGCGTTTTTTTGACATTGTTTGTTCGCTATCTTGGCAATTACCTGGTGGACTTCTATTAATTTTTTTTTCTCTCACTTCAAATTTCGGAGAACTTTGCTCCGCCACTAGTCAGGAAGTTCCGGAGTCGGTATTTTTTAATAACTCTGTACCGCTTTTGATTAACGACCACGTGCATTAGTTTTTGCGACCACGTGCCTTTCTTTGCGGCCACGTGCTAAGTGTTGTGTGTGTGCTTGTGCCTGTTCATTTGGATTACCACGCTTAGGAGAATAGGTAAGTACTTTTTGCTTATTTTTTCTTTAGCGAGGGTTTGTGTTTTATAAACTTTTTCTGTTGTGAGCTTCTGGAGGGGGTCTGACTTTTGTCCTCTTCCACGATGGCTGCTAAGACTGAGCCCGATAGGGCTAACGCTATTATTGTCACCCATAAGGGTATTTCTGCTACAGACGTTTGTTTAGCGCTGTATAAACATTTAGGGTCTCCTTCGACTCCAGTTTTTGCCCTGATCCAAGAGGCAAACAAAAACAAACTCGAAGTGGTGCTTAATAAGAGGGAGCATTATTACAAGCTTCTTGATTGTGAGGTTGAGTGCAACAATACTTTGATGAAGTGCACTAACGCCCGGACAAATGTGAAGTTAGTTTTTGTAAATATCTGCATTGCGGCATCACCAATGCCGAGGTTGCTACTGCTTTTTTAAAATTTGGTAAGGTGAGGACCGTTAAGTTTGAAGTGAGGAAGGAGAATGCTCCCCACATGAAAGGGGCCTTGTCAGGTACCAGTGTGATTTCCATTGATATGAAGGAGCCTATTCCTAACTTTATGCAAGTGAACGGTCAGCGTTGCATGAACATTTACAGGGGCCAGATTCGGGTGTGTAGACGCTGCAGCCACGCTGGACACATTGCTGTGGACTGTGAATAGTTCACTTGTAGCAATTGCCATATTTTGGGGCACTCAGCTGAAGATTGCAAGGAGGTGTGTGGAAATTGCAAATCTCCGCACCACCAGAGGAAGGCCTGCAGTCAGAGGTCCTTTGCGCAGATGCTTGGAGGGGGCGAACAGTCCAAGCGTGATGACGAAATGGAGGCTTGCCAAGCTGAGGAGGGGGGCTCAGGAAGTGTTGCCGAGGCTGAGATCTCGAGCAAAACAGAAGGGGCCCACCAAATTCTCAGCTCGGTGCAAGCACAAGAGGCTCTGGAGAAACAACAGGCAAGTGTTGTGCCTAAGAAAGGCAACAATACAGGTAAGGATACTAAAGAGTGTTTCTTTTACAGCGAAGAAAAGAGAAACCGTTCCTATCGGTGAAGATGGGAAGCGGGGTCTGTCTTCGAGTTCGGATGAGGATGTTTTTACGAAGGTTATTAAAAAGTCAAGGAATTTGACTCCTGAACAGGTTCGGGTTCTTCATTCTATCCCCGGAAGTGTGAGTATTGTGGAGGGTAGTGAGATGGCTGAAAATTGTGACGATACTGAGGATAAGAATATGGAGGTTGATATTCCTAGTGAAACCATTCCTAAGGGCCTTCAGACTCCCAGTAGTGCTCGAACCGAGTCTGGAGGTAGTGAGATGTCCAGCGAAGAAGGGGAGACCTCCAGTGCTGATGGTACGGAGGGCAGTAAGTATGATTCTGATCTTATGAGAGTATTGAGGAGAGAATTGCTATTAGTGAAAGATCTCAAGATGGTATAGAATGTAATGATGACAGTGATATTGATATTTCTAATGATTTAACTGATAATTGTAGTAATGTTGTTGATAATGATAAGTGTTATTGAGTGTTTTGGTGCTGCCACGAACCGTGAAAAATCTGAAGTCCAATGTTTTGGTGCGAAGGAGGTGAATTTGGTTTCCACTGACCCAGTGCATGATTTATTTCCGGATCTTCCCAACTACACCGGTCAATGGGAAGGGACGGATATGAGGGCACCTGCCCTCCTGGCTAACGCAAGGGGCAGCGGTCTTCCTCCGCGGCTGTGGATGGTCAGCGCATGCGTCTTTCCGAAAGGGAAGCTGCATACCTTACTCCACCCTCCGATGGGCTATCTGAGCACGTCGGGGGTCCCGGAGGCGCACTTGCGCTTGGACGCGCTACGACCACGAGCGGCAGCCACGTCGCCGCTGACTCGGAGGCGATGCCGGAGACCGCCGGGACAATCTGGGCTCCGCTCGATGGAGTCCGGGCTGTCAGTGTTGGTGGTGCGCAGGTTCGCCAGCACTCTGGTACTGAGGCAATAAGTGGCAAGTTCTGGGCTTCTACGGAGCCTGTGACGGGTGATGAAGATGTGGACCCTGTTCGGGCTAACTTACAGCACCAGTACCAGAGTAAGTTTAAAAATTCTGGCAAAGAATTCACGGCAGCTAATTTTAAGGCTGTCGACGAGCTTGCCGCGGCGTCCGTTGTGATGTTGCACGGCACAGGTCACGTCGTTCCGACGGCAAACTGCCAGAGTTTTACTGCTGAGAAAATGGATCGCGGTGCAGCAAAGAAGGTGAAATTTGACAAGTAATGTGGTTTCTTTTCCTCTCTCTCCGTTTCCAAGTTTTCATGACTCTTGTTTATTTTTGTTTTTGTTTAATCTCCACTTTCCCTTTTCAGCCCAAGGTTAGTATGCATACCAGTAGGGTCAATTTTCTCGGCACCAACATTAGGATTGGTACGTTGAATGTTCAAGGCCTTAACTCTGCGGAGAAGCATTGTTGGCTTGAAGGATTCTTCCGCCAGAGTAATATCTGGACTTCCTTATGATTCAGGAGACGCATCATACGGACTTGGCCAAGTTGTTTGCCTTTCGAAGAAATTCCGGGCTCAGGTTTAAGTACTCTTTAGGCAGTACCGGCTACACGGGTGTTGCCATTATTTTTAAAGAGAAGTTTGAGAGATATATTTCACAATTTCAAACAGACGGGGAGGGTCGGCTGATTGCTCTGACTGTTCACAGTGGTAGTATGTCCATGAAGCTTGTTTGTGTTTACGCTCCGAACCAGGAAACATGCAACGGTCGTTCTACAACCAGCTCCCGTTTTTCTTTAGGAGTTCGGAGGACGTCTTGATTGTCGGCGGAGACTTTAATGCCGTCTTCGATAGTCACCTTGATAGGGCGGGCAATGCTAGGTGGTCTGAAGCCTATGAGAACGTGATTAAAGCTATTCTGGACACTCAGGGTCTTTACGATATCTGGAGAACTCTTAGCCCTGGAGAGCCAGGCTACACTTGGCACAGAGGGACCAGTGCGTCCCGCATTGATATGTTTCTTGTCTCCAAGATTGATTGGATTGACAAAGTTGAAATTTTCAGCCTTAACTCCCCTCTGAGGTACATTTCTGACCACTCGGCCGTCATGATGAATGTCTGTGTCCCGGTTCCGAGAGAGGGTGCTACCCCCTGGCGAATGAACGTCTCCATGTTAGAAAACGAAGAAACGCTGGTGCACCTTCGTTCTATTTTAAACGCTGGGATAGCCACGATTACGGACGATGAGTGCGGCGTGTGGGAGAGGGTTAAAAATGAGATTAAGGATTACCTTATGAAGAAAGGTAGGCTGGCTGCCATGGAAAGGAGGAATCGTCACATGATTTTGATGAATATCCTGAATGCGGCGATTCGTGGAGAGGAAGGAGGTTGTAATTCCTCTGATTAATAACGTTAGAAGTAGGATCAGTCATTTTTTTAAGGAAGAGGGTTCGGCGGTCAAATTGACCGGCTCCCTCGAAGTGCTCTGGCAGGAGAGTGACATAAACTATATTTTCAGGAAGATGGAGGCTGAGAGAGTTAGGGAGAACCTCCAATGTCTTGATATCTACAACAGGGAAGTCAGGGATCTCCCAGTCATTCTGAAGGCCGCCGCGGACTATTACGGTGAGTTGTTCAGCAAGGAAGCTGTGGCCTCTGAGGTTATGGATGCCTGGTTGGAAGGCACGCCGGTTCTTGCGCAGGAGGATAGGAATCTCGTGGAAAGGGAGTTCACTGATAATGAGGTCAAGACCGCGATCCTGGATCTCAAGCTCTAAAAGTCTCCTGGTATTGATGGCTTGCCGGCCGAGTTCTATAAGAAATTTTCCAATATTCTGGCTCCGTGGCTATGTAGAATTTACAACCACATTGTGAATAGAGGAATCATGACTGAAACTATGAGAACCAGTATTGTTACTCTGCTTTGTAAGACCCCGGAGAATCCTGCCAGGGATCTTGGTGGGTGGAGACCAGTGTCTCTGTCTACAATTGATTACAAGATCATGGCAAAAATCATCAATGCTAGGTTATTGCGGGTTGCGGAGAAGCTGGTTGGTGTTGGTCAGACCTGCAGTATACGTGGGAGACAAATGTTTCACAACATCAGGTGCGTAAGAGACTTGGTCACTTACGTTACCGAAAGAGATCTTAAGCTGGGAATGCTTTCTGCGGATCAAAGCAAAGCCTTTGATCGGGTCTCCCACGATTTCATCAGGAAGTTGCTGGAAGCTCACGGCTTTGGTGAAATATTCCGAAGGGCTGTGGACTCGTTGTATAGAGACCTCAATGGAAGAGTTATTGTTTCTGGCCGTCTTTCTCCCCTCTTTGAGGTTGGAAGAGGAGTGAGACAAGGCTGCCCTCTCTCTCCACTGTTGTTTGTTTTGGTCATCGAGACCATGCTGAGGAAGGTTCTGGCGCACCCGAACATCAAAGGGGTTCCTGTGCCTGGTTGTGCGTACTCCATGAAGTACTTGGCGTATGCTGATGATGTCACCTTCTTTGTGGACTCTGAAGGAAGTCTGACTAAGGTCCGGGAGGTCTTCGCGGGGTACTGTGGGGCCACCGGTGCTAAGCTGAATGATAAGTCCAGTCTGGTGCTCTGGGGAAGATGGGATTGCACTGCCGTTCATGGGCTGGAGGTGACCGATGGACCCGTCAGGATACTGGGTATCCTTTTCGATAGAGACGGTGTTCATAAGAAAACTTGGAGGGACATCCTCTCTAACGTGCGGAAAGAAAGGGATAGGTGGCAGAAGCTTCATATTTCTATGACTAATCGTGCTAAGTTGGCCAATGCCCTCTTGGTGTCAAAGTGTGCTTTTGCCGGAGAGCTTGAGTCATCCCCTCGGAGTCTTTTGAGGTTATTGGAGAGGTTGATTTTTGCCTTCATCTGGGCTAGTAAGGCCGTTGAGGCGATAGCCAGAGCCGCCCTTTTTTGTCCTAGGGAGGAAGGCGGTTTAGAGGTTAAACACCTTTCCTCTTGGTTCGGCGCACTCCAGTTTCGTAGTACTAAAGGGGCTCTTAACTCCTCTCATCCGTGTAAGAACTTTGTGTCTTTTTTGACTGGATTATCCGCGGACAAGTTCTTGCCTGGCTATCGTTTTTTCGGGCTCCGCAGGGAAACTACGCATAAGTGTTACAAGCTTGGTGGGCACCTTCAGGCCCTTGCGGAGGCCAACCGGAACGGGAATAACTTGAAGCAGATGTACTTTCATATCCTTCCTAGACCCAGGGAGAAGATCATTGAGTTCAATGTTGTTAACTTCGATAAGAGGGAGGCGTGGATGTGTGTCCATGCTGCTGGAGTTGTTTGCAAAAAACGGGACTTTTGGGTTACGTTTGGCGCATAATGTCCTTCCTACGAGGAAACGGCAGTGCAGGTGGGGTGGTGCTGTCACTGACAGGTGTCTTTCCTGCAATCTTATCGAAGATAGACACCACTTGTTTTTTAGTTGCCCTATGGCTGTGCAGGTTTGGCGGTTGGTCTGGGATTGGGCCGGCCGCCCTCAGCAGTTTATGCCTCAGCATGTTTTCTACCAGTATCCCGGTCCCAAAGCGGGAAGGGATGTCTGGAGACTCATCATTACGGAGACGACGTACAAAATCTGGAGAGAGAGGAACAGAGTTCTTTATTGTAATCACGGTAATGTGGGATTCAGCCCTATGAAAGTTGCCTGGCAGGTCAAGTGCGAGATCCGGAACAGGGTTGAACTTGACGCCCACACCCTTTCGGACCGTGCCTTCAGGTATCGGTGGGTCTTCTGGCCTCGAATTGTTACCGGTACTAGGGAAAAGTACTTCTTCCACTGGAGAACTTAACCCCCTCCCACCCCCCTTGTTTCGGCTTGCAATCCTGCATTACCGGATCCTTTTGAATTTTTTGTTGATGTTTTGTTTCGTTGATACATGGTTTGTGTGTTCTACTAACTTCTCGGATCGAGCGTGAAGGGCTCCGGAGACGCCGTTTTCCGGACCCCCGATCGGTCGATTCGGTGCTTTTCGTTTCGTTTCAGCCTCTTCTGCTTTGCGGTTTGGATTCAGTTTCGGTTTCCGGACCCCCGGTTTCCACGTTCGGTGTGCTGTGCTTCAGGGATGTTGCTTGCGAGAGTGTTTTATTTATTTTTGTGTGTATGCGTTTTTTTTTGTGTGTGCGTGTTTTGGTGGAGTGGGTGCCTTGGGGAGTGAGTTTTTTTTGTCTGGTGTATGTCTGGCGTGTGCCGGTTCTGTGTGTGTCTTTAGGGGGAGGCTTCCTCGTTTTTGGAGATGCCTGTTGCTCTCCGCTGTTGCCTCCTCTGATGTTGTCATCCGTTGGGTGACTTTGCCACTGGGTCTCCTCCGAAGGAGGAACTTCCTACTACATGAACGTTTCGAAGGGCCTTGTCCCTTCGTCGTTCTAGGAGACTCCGCCGTCGGTATGTATGGTGCTGCGTCGGGGCTTTAGGGGGAAGGCTTCCTCGTTTTTGGAGATGCCTGTTGCTCTCCGCCGTTGCCTCCTCTGATGTTGTCATCCGTTGGGTGACTTTGCCACTGGGTCTCCTCCGAAGGAGGAACTTCCTACTACATGAACGTTTCGAAGGGCCTTGTCTCTCCGTCGTTCTAGGAGACTCCGCCGTCGGTTTGTATGGTATTGCGTCGGGGGTGTGAGTGTCCTTGCTTGTGGAACCGTGGTGTGTGTATCGGGGCGTGTGTGAAACACCGGTGGAACCGATCCCATGTTCATACATGGGAGCGGGGAAACAAGCGTGTTGGTGTTGCTGGGCAACAAAAGTTCGTAATGGGAGAGAGGTCGTCGTGCTTCTGCACAATATGACGTCCCTTTCTTTCTGTTTCCAGTGAATGGTATTTGAAGACAAGGATTCTGACCGCCCCATTACAGAAAGAAAACGTTCAACTGACTGAAAGCCTATATATTCAACACTTTAATGAAAAATGTGGCAAAGAAGAAAGTCCACACTGTATCCCTCACCCCTGGAAGCTATTTCTAAAGGAAAAGACTCATTGACATTATTGAACTAACACTATTTTCTTTTTTCCCCACGCGGTGTCGCCCTTGTAGTTCAAGAAGTTTGTCTCACCTAATGAAATACCATTTGGTGTTTAAATGCTTGATACTTCCCCTTCGGGCTGTTTACTTACATTTCTGATGATGGGACTATTAGCCCCGAAAGATCTTAATTGTATCTATTTTACTCTACTGTAAGGTGCTTTTAATGTGAATATTTTATTTAAATTGTGCATGGACGGGTGAGTTTTTTAACTATTGTGTATTTTTTAGCACGAATGAAGAACTATTTGATACGTTAGAAACAAAGCGAGAGCATTTCTTTAAGTTCTGTAAATAACTGATAATTATCGTGCTTAAAATCACTGAAGTTAAAATTGCCGCCATTGCACGATTAAAACCGAAAATGAGAATAAGTTCAGATAAGATTTAATAGACATAAAACGAGATCTTACGAACCGACACTCGGTTCATTTTTTTTTTTTGGTTGGAGATTTAACTACCACCGTGAGCAACTCGATGGGCTATAAGCAGTCGCCCGTCCCTAATTTAGGGTCACTGGTTCCAGGGAAGGGAGAGAGCCAGTGCCGTAAGACAAACACAACATCCATGCCTGACCGGGATTCTAACCCGGACCCCTTACGGACGAATGATCAGAGGTCAGCGCCTTAGACCACTGCGCCACCGGGGCGGCACACTCTGTTCATCCTCAGGTTTAGTGGCAATGAAACTTTACAGAAGTAGGTTTTATCTAAATGCATACAGAACGTTCATGACTTAGAGGGTGGGTCGAAAGTTTTGCAATATTTGGATCATTTAATGTCTTCATGCGTATTTTTATGATGAAAGCTGACTAGCGTTCAAAGTAGAGGCCATCGTGTTAGTCTTTAGCCATCTGCCAGCGGTACCAGTTCTTTTCTTTCGAGGCGAAGGACTCTTTCAACCCAGCTGCCACCTCCTCCTGGCTGAAGTGCCGCCCCCCTGAAGGAAGTAAGCCATGGACCGAAACAAGTAATAATCCAACGGGGCAAGATCCAGACTATATGGTGGGTGTGGCATCAGTTCGATGCCCTAAAGTGTCTGGAGTTTTGCCCGGGTCGTTCGCTCGGTATGAGGCCGAGCGTTGTCCTGCTGTAGGAGAGCATGCTCTGCTCACCACTGCCAGGTAGTTCTCTAAAACGGCATCCATCAGCTCCAGCTGTTCAGAGTAGAAGTTAGCGTTTATGGTCTGACAGTCTGGGACAAATTCATAATGGAGTATTTTCTCGAAATTCCACCAGACGCAGAGCATCATTACCTTGTGCTTGAAGCGCCCACGTTTAGCAACAGGTTCCAGAAGCTTTCCTGGGGCTCAACCAGCCATTGTGTGTTAGGATTACGGCAATAGACCCACTTCTCATCGCACGTAACAATTCTCTTGATGAAACTTATAGCGCGGGTGTTTTTTTTAGGAATTTCGTACACGCTTTCACTTGGCGCTTTGTTTCAGCTGGCGTCAGTTCGTGAGAAACAATGCAGCAGCTCGGAGGTCCTGAAGGTGACGAACCACTGTGGTCTGTGATATGCCCAGATCGCTTGAGCGCTGGTTGTCTGATTTGACTCTACAGCCTGGCGCACGGCCTCCGAATCCTTGGCCTCCGTTCGCGGCCACACCTGACCTTGGATGATCGTCGAGGTTTCTGTCACCTGAGCGAAATTTCTTGAACTATCTGGTTGCTGTGTTGTGGTCCACGGAATCTTCCCCTTTCGCATGACAAATGTTTCTTGAGCAGCGTTATAATAGATTTCAAGCTCGTAAAGCAAAGGTTCCTTAATTAGCCGGTTGAGGCCGTTTACCTTTCAGGCGTCCCAACCACAGACAGAACGACATTCAATGCTGTTCACAGCAACGACTACCACTTTATATCCCTTTCGACTGACTTAGTGCGTGACTTGAACTAGTTTAAAGACGTGGCATACCCGCCGCAGCACATGCGTTTATTGAAATGTTGCAAAACTTTCGACTCGCCTTCTGTACATGGTAAGGTACAGCGCAGTCATATACACACAAGACTTCAATTTAGAAGCCAATAGTTCAATTGTGTGCAGGAGTATTAGATACAATAAATCTCCCCGCTGTCCTCCCACCTGTGAACAAAGTTTTCCATGGCAACGGAATTGCATAAAGAGTCTTCATTACATCAGTTCTTACCATAACTATATATGTCTCTCGGTAAGTAACAAAGAGCTTCGAGTGTTTGAAGTTGCTAATATATAGGAATCATTCCATAAGGGAATGTGATCCTTTCTTCGCGAGTCTTGATAATGTAGACTCTGCTAGATACTTAACATATGTGTTCAGACATTCTAGTTCGTAAAGTACCGAGTGTAGAGCCTATGTACACTGAAACCTCACACATATCGTTTGTAGAAATCATTGGGATACAATATTCTCAGTGCCTATTGTATAGTATACATATATCAAATAGGTCGCGTTCCTTTTGCACCATCCTGAAAATGTCTTTACAACCTAGGTGAAATCTTCATGCGTTTTTCAAAACTGGGGTCACAGGAGGTTTAAAATCAGTTGAATCACCAAAACTGGTGGCAACCAAATTCCTTGGTAAAGGTTGATTGCTGTAATTTCTTAATGATTTTTAACTACAGTGTCCCTTGGATAGGCATGGTTTCCAGCAATTTCAAAGATCTTAAGTTCCTGATTACGCTATCTGCTGTTAGAAGAATGCGTATGTGCACGACGTACCATGAAATATAACTATTATAGCTTATAATTTAATGGAGGAGCAGATGTCATGGGAATGAGAACCATACTTGACCGTAGGCTTCCGGTAAATTGAAAGATGTCATTTGTACTAGGGTTACGCCGAAGGAGGAAGTCAAGAAAAGGAAGTGAATATACGTGCTCAATTTCAACTTAAAAATTAGTGTTAAATTGTGAGGACAACAGGTCAGCAAATTGCATTAATAGATCATTAGAATGTGGCCAGAAAACTAATATCGTCAACATACCTGATATATAGGCTAGGTTTAAATGGACATGTAGACAACACACTGTTTTTCAGGTCCTACATTAAAATCTCCGCTGAAAGAGGGGAAACCATGGGCACCCTCAGTTTGACGATAAATAACTTCGTTAAAGCGGAAATCTTTTGTGAACAAGACTAAAGGCTCTCATCACAGCTTGAATTTCCAGAGGTGATGTTAACCCTAAATGTGAGACGCGATTCGGTAGTCGTATGAACCTGTGTAATAGGATACCGTGAGATAACATCTAGTGAAGAAATTTGGAAAGGTGTACCCCCGGATGAAAAAGCCTTTACCTTTTCAACCGTCTGAACAGAACTAGTAACAGAATACTGGGAAGAAGTGGTTAATGGTTGTAGGTAGCGTGCTCAAGCTTTTTCTAATGGACATGTTGGACTATCATATCCAGATACAAGTGGGCGACCAGATTGATCTTCCTTTTCGAGTTTTATCTGCTCAAACAAATCTCGTACCCTGGGGCCATTAAGAGGATGCATAGATGTTAAGCGGTAGGAAGCAATCCATAATTTTTAAGTCTACAAGAGCTGTAATGGTTACAGCCGTTGGGTCCAGGATGACATGATGAATTTTTGAAGTATACTTAATTTTATCAAGGATAATAATTTGGTGTTTTATCTGCAGATATAAAAATGTCACTTGTTACGTAGTGATTTAAGTTTTCTCTTTTCTCTAAATTGCAGACGTTCAGGATCGCTGGACCCTTTTTCATGGGTCCTAATAACTCTGGCAGTGTTATGACGCACTGAATCCTGTTCATCAGAGGGCAAAGCTTTTATTATGCCTTCAATCTGGGAGACAATACGAAATTTATCTATATGATCTGCAGGATAAGATAACTTTAATCCTCTATCTAATGCTCGTATTTGGGTTTAGCTGATAAGAACTCATTAATAAAATTTGTCTGTACATGTGTCTCATACAGTCCGGGGATCTCGTTGTGAATCTTGTTTGAATGTTACTTGAAGCCAACAACCTGATCTTATATGTTGGTTTTGTAGACATATGGTTTCAGCACAAATAATAGATATATATTATGAGTATTCTATCCAAAAGATAATAGGGTGAGCTCGGCGTGAGAAGTGCATATATGCCACATACTATTTCCGTTGTAAATAGTTTGTTTGTATCCTTTTCACTCTGCTGTAACAGTCAATAAAACCACGTTTCATCTCGTTTTGTCTTTAAAGTATTACATATCTTATCTGAATTTGATTACCATATTTGGTTTTAATCTTACAATGACTACAATTTTAACTTTATTTAGTTCTGTTTCATTTGATCAGAAACGTTTACTGTTCACTGAATGTTACAGCAAATTACGAGTACTACGGAAGCTACTATGCTATTTCTTTGAAGTAACATTCAACTCTCAAAGCAACAAATATCCAGGCACTTATTCACTTCCCTTCTCGCCTTGCTTCTGTTCAATCTCAAGAACTTAAGATATTAAGTTTTACTGTTTCTACTCCCTTTCACTGTTTATTCTCAAGAGACACTTCATAGGTGAGCTAAAAGATTGGCCCCGTTTCCTGTGGGTCTGACATTTTTCCGTTTTTATTATCCTTTACTGTGCAAGGATGTTAGCTATTATCTAACCTGCAAGTTCCGCATGTACGGATTCGATCGTGCCTGTCTGCCAGCGGATCACATATACTTGAGGCCTTAAACCCCCAACGTGCATGTCGTAATAAGGACATCACTTTCTACTTAAACACAGGCAGGTATTTGTAGATATCTTCGTAGCTGAGAAAGCTGTTTTTCTTTTTACCTCTGTCTAGAGAAGTACTCGTCATGTCAATGAGTAATTGAAAGATGCTTACGGCTTCTACTAGCTATCTTGAACATACCTCTGAACTTCGCTGAGAATAGAGAGCACGGTGAAATTAAAAACTTTAACTAAGACCTGTTTGAAGGTAAGAATTTACTAATAGCTCTATAAACTCAGTAACTGTTAGAATACACTAACCGAGTAAGACTCAATTTGCAACACAAGCTGCTAAATGAGACACACACGCACACAAAATAGCTTTATCTATAGCTTCACATGTTTACAGCTTATGAAATTAAATGTTCCTTTAGTTTGGGAACTCTTAGTACACTTTCCGGTACATTGGTGTAAATAAAAGTAGTCATATTTAGTCATTTTAGTCCTTCGGACTAGCAGTATAATGCTGTTTGCATGTAGGAACATTGTTCAGTTGAACTAACAAGACTTTAAGCTTGCCCTTAACGTTGGTATAAAGATATTGTAGACTTACTGTTCTGCTCGAAATCTCTGCGGTCTACTAGAAACAACCATTCGTAGCAGGAGCTGAAACCCTCCATAGGGCACTGGAACTATCACTGCGAAATATATACTGACAAGAGAACATTTCTGACTTCAGCACTTGAAGCTCACCCTCACAACTGTCTCATGAAGGTTTGCATTTTATACTGACTGACGACGGTGGTCAACGCCGCAAGTGTATGCGTCTTTGCATAAACGCGTTATTTAAGACTGGCGGGGAAGCACAGCAGGAATGATTACTTCAATGACGACCAGGAAAGAAAATGCGATTTTTTTTTTTGATTGGAGGTTTATTTACAACAAACCTTGTTACATGGGAGATACAGGTACGTATGAAAAGCTAGGTACACAGATAGCTAAAACCAAAACACAATTTGAAACATCATTATAAAACAGTCACAAAGCAAACAATCTTGGTAATACAAACTCCATGAAAAAGTAAATAAAAAAAACTGCAAAAAATATAAGACAATTAAGGTTACATCGCAGTAAAACAAGAGTTGACTAAAAACCAGAAAAGTCAGGTAGACAACAGCAAGATGGGGTCACATAGTTCAGAAAAAATATACGTCAAACCAGTCGTCATTCGGTGACCACATCTCAAAAAATCTTGGAAGAGAATTTGTGAGCTGGGCATACTTTATACTAAGCCTGTAGTCTAGATGGCAGACGGATCACAGACTGCGCTTTAAGCACCTGCTGAGCAAAATTAACACTTGGACTGGTAGCTGGAAGGCTATGCGTAAGATAAAAACAATAGATAACATGCTTCAATAACTTAAAAGGTAATTACAAACATTGCGATGAAAAGTTTGTATGTAGAAAACAGTAATCACAAACGGAATGATCATGTCAACAAACACTTCGAAGAATCCCTTGAACCACTTCAAACTTTGGCTGAAGGACAGGGCACAGCACGCACACATGGACAACACTGCCAACATCCGGGCAGTACAGACATCCTGGTGAAGATAGCATGCCGAACCGGTAGAGAACCTCCGTTACAGGCAAGCACCAGTAGAGGAAACGCCACTGAATGTCACATTCCTGGCGTCTGTTAATAGTGCGATAAACAAACTCTCCAGATCGGCTGCAGTGAGTGTGAGGGAACGTCTGTAATGGGAAGTGACTAGCGATTTTCCAGAAACAATGCTCTGTACCAAAAAGGACGTAGTCACATTGCGCAGTCTGCAAGTCTGGAAGAAACTGTCGCACAGAAAAGGCACATAAGGTAGCGCAAAAGGATTGATGTGAGCCCATCCATGGTGTTCCACTGCGGAAAGAGTGCAAAGGGCCGTCTTGAGTGTCTCGTACTTATGACAGTTGCTGTCTGACATAAGAGTGTCAGATTGGATAGAGGTTTCCAGCGAAAATCAACGGTGAATAGTTGATACCACTGCAATCCCTGCAGTAAGCCACGTACGATAGGTAAAGAAGCTGATATGTGGGGGGTAAAGGACAGAGTTGTAAAACAGAGGTTCCAATAATTCTGTGGGTGAGGAAGGAGGTGCACGTGTTAGAGAAAGTACCCTCCAAACTTTCAAACACTGTTTATAGTACTCAGATCAGATGGCATGAGCTGATAATGATCCATCTTCACTAAAGTGGAGAAGGTAAGCTGAAGGATTATACTGAGCAATAACTTTATTAGCTAGTACAGTGACAGATGATTCGGGCTTTGCCAACAGACTCACAAGAGCAGCAAGACAAAAAGAATTGGATTTAAGCTCAACGGACACTAGAGCTTGTCCACCAAAATCTAGAGGTAACTTGAGGTTCGGAGCAGCCACCCAATTTGTAGAATTCCATATAAATCGAACCATTAATGCTTGGACTAGACATAAGAACAGTGGTGGTGGTACAGCTTTGATAGTATGCCACAACAACGATGCTGTCAAAGTGTTGGCAATTACTGTTCTACCCCGGTGAAAGTGAACGAGCGGACACCATGCCACTTTCGAAAAACAGCTTGAACCTTTTGCAAGAGCCTTGAATAATTTTGAAGATGACTAGCATCAGTATTTCCGAGCAAGACACCCCAAAACAACTGACTGTCCGATGACCAGAGTGGAGTCCATGGTAAGTCCGTACGGCCAATAAATGACCAGCACCATACCCCGGTGCACTTCATTTTATTAAGACTAGCACCAGAGGCATTGGCATACAGCTGACAGGCATCATCAAGAAGCGTGAATTCTTCATTACGGATAAAAATTGAAAGATCATGAGCATACGCTGACATTATAATCGAATGGTGGCTTAGCTTACACTGTAAGGTGACAAAACCGTGACAAAGTTCTGCGTAAGTAATGGTGGAAAGGCTCAAAGGCCAGACAGAAAAACTGCCCAGAGTGTGAGCAGCCTTGTCTAATGCCAGTAGAGAAAGATACTGCCCCGTCATCATTGAACCGACCCGAACATATAGGCATGAGTGACGATACACAGCAGACAATGTAGATCGAAACTGTTGTGGCAGATGAAAGGCCTCCAGAGTGGCAAATAAATATTCGTGTGCCACACGATCAAAAGCCTGGCGCTGATCTAAATTAAGAACATCCAGGGTTTCTTTCCGGATATGCGCAAAATGAAGAATTTCACTAATAGTTGCAATGTTGTCTTGATGGTACGGTCCGGAACAGCATATGTTTGCGACGTGTGAATTAATAAATGTAAAACCCTGTTAAGGCTAGCAGACAGTATTTTTATAAAAAATTTAGTCCGTATTTAATAAGCAAAGCTGCCTCCAATTCTGTACGGGACGTCAGGTCGCCTTTCTTACGGATTAAATGCATAACTGCGTCATTGAAAATCTGAACTAGCTCATTCATAGACATCATTGCGTTGTAACAGGCTAATAAGATAGGAAGGAGAAGCGGTAGAAAAGCAGAGTAGGAGCTCGTTAGGCCATCCTTACCTGGTGCAGCCGTAGAACTCAAAGATTTAATGGCATGTTTAATCTCAGCTTCAGTCGAAGTAAGGGGTGACAGATCTTGAAGCAAATTTGCAAAAGACTTCTTGTAACGGCGGTCGAGAGTATTTGGCAACAAAATGAGTGTACATGTGTACACAGATCTTCAGGCTGCGTAACAAGATCACCAGAAGCGGACCGCAAAATAGAAAGATTACGCTTAGCGTTTTTGGCGTTCCAGCAAAAGTAAATATTTTGTGGGAGGGTCACAGCAGTATATCGTGGTGTACTTCAAACGATGCAGTGCCTCTTGAGCCGCAGAGGAGTGAAGTTGATGTAATTCCGCAGGAACAAGGTGATGTTCCAGAGAATCTGGATCTAAGCCATTCAGTCGAGCTTGTAGAGAAGATAAATGCATTGATTCGCGTGTCTTGAACGCACAAGAGTAATCTTGGATAACCGTAAGAAGACTCAATTTCAGTCTGAACCACCGTTCGATGGAATCTGGAATTGTAGATTCAGAAAACTCCGGTGAGGTTATCACTTAAGTAATCACAGCTTTAAAATAGTTACGATGCAATAAACGACTGTCTAAGGTCAACGTCGAAATCCTAGGATTGAAAACAGCTTCATGATACTTAATCAACACAGAGTGGTCAGTACTTGACAAGGGGTAAGAAACTGTAAACACGGGTGGGTGCACAGTAGGCGAGACAAACATGGTCAAGACGAGGTGCAAAAGTACGAGAGGAATGTGTCACTCTCCATGAGAGGGCACTGGGAGCAGGGTTCAACACACTAAAACTTCATGTAATCGACTGTGTCACGTACCTGCCAGCAGGACTCACACGACATAAAGGCAGATAGCAGTCAGAACGAACGTCTGCGTAGCTCAATTGGTAGAGTGACTTATTCCGGAATGAAGGGCCCGGGTTCGAGCCCGGCGTGGACAAAAATGACGAAGAAATTTACTTCGTTATAATGGCGCCCGAACTTTCCGGATGACCCGACCGTTCAAAATCTCACAATGGTGTGATGTTCTTTCCACACCGCGAGATAGGAAAAATAAGAGAATCCCTTCTTCAGCGCTTCGAAAAATAAATGTGTGTGACGTTGCATTCCACACACCAGATTGATTGGGAGTTCTCAAGTGCACGTTCTACAGCGGATGGCTGCTTGCAACGATTCATGGTCACGGCTGACCCGTGGGCCATCCCCCCGGCCCTCTTTCGGGGGGGAGATGCGACGTACCTGCCAGCAGGACGCACACGACAAAGGCAGATAGCAGTCAGAACGAACGTCCGCGTAGCTCAATTGGTAAAGTGACTTATTCCGGAATGAGGGGAACCGGGTTCGAGCCCCGGCGTGGACAAAAATGACTGAGAAATTTACTTCGTTATAGCTGGTTTGAACTAATGACAAATGTTGGGCAAGAAAAGGCCGGCGCTCAGGAGTCACAAGGCGATCCCGCTTAGCACCCAAAGTAAAATTATTATCCACCAAAGAAAACATAATCAGCTTCAGAGATGCAAGAAATATGGGCTTCAATACGTTGGAGAACAGCCAATGCATCATCGTCGTGTTTTGACAAATGAGCATTGATATGAAATCTAGTACTTCGAAACTTAAAACGCATGTAAATAAGGGACCCATCACACTGATCAACAATGTTACTCACTAATATTTGAGATGAAGCGTTTATGGAGAGCAATTGCAACACCAGAATCAGGTGTAGAAATAGCATATTCATGATGAAACACGTACGGCCATGCACACAATCTATGAAACATAGTGAACTCTAAGCAGTGGTACATTAAAACATCTGGAGAAAACGGTTGAATTTCTTGTAGAACTGCATTCACTAAATGGGTTGGCATCCCCCTACAATTTAATGTAGCAAACGTAATCATGTTTTGAAAGCCATATGTGGATATGCTTTGAACACTTTAGAAGGCAATGATCCCCTTTCACCTCTGCAGAAGGGAAAATTGCGTAAACATAAACACACGCTACGGAAGTTAGCTGAAAAAAAAAGTCCCCTTGTTCAAGAAAATAATTTTGGTTCAGAAAGGGGGATTCTTTGGTGTATTGATACCTGCGGCTCTGAGTGTTTTAACAACTATGTTAAACAAATAAGATGGAATACGCCAGAAAGATGGTGCTCGTCCCGGAGGAGAGAGTTTAAAGACTTTCCCCCTACGGACGAAGTTTTGTGACCTCTAAAGAAATGAAGAAAATCTTACCGAGTAAAGAACCTGTCGATGTTAAAATTAAATTATATAACCAAGTGCTTAATAAAAGAATTCAAGTGCCCCTCTTAAATCCGCCTATGACAAACTCTTCAACGAAAGATCATTCATCTGAAGAACTTTTGGATATATCTGCTGATTTAAGGAAACCTCCCGAAAAAGTTAAAACTGATGTTTTACCAGCAAAAAATAGTGATGTTGAAGATCTGGGGTTACAGACTGTACCTAAAAATTTAAGATATGCTCATAATATTTTAAGAGTTTTCAAAAATAGTTCAAACATTTTTCATGGACTCCTAATGGAGAATTTGTGTACAAAGACAAAGTTCTCCCTGACTCTAATATTGTTGATCTGGTTGAAAATTTACTGAGAAATAAAAAATTCAAAGACCCATTCCGGCAGCTCTTGAATTTAGTCATGCTGTAAAAATTCACTTATCTTCGAAATATGTGAAAAATATACAATTTTTTATAAAAAACGAAAAATAAAGTTAATAAATCTGTCAAAACCAAAAGAATGTATTCATTAGATTTCTTATTAAGCATCCATTGCTTTTTGAAATTTGTGTTGGTTTCAGTAATTCTATATGAACAAAATACAAATATTTCAAAGAAAACTGATTTTATTAAATCTTTTGAATTATTCCCAACAGGGGAAAATTATTAAAAAGTCATTTGAAGACTTCGATCACATTTAGAAAATATTGTTCATTCAAAGTAGTCTATTTCTGAGTTCATAAATTATCTGAGAAAGTATTGAATTCAAGTTGATTGAGCGTATTAAATTGCTTTCTACGGATGTACATTTGCCAGTATATTTACTTCTATAAATTTCTATGCCTAATATTGCACAGTTCATATAGAAATCGTTCGCCACTATATCGTGAATATCCTCTCCTTCAGCAAGAGCACTTTCCGTTAAATTCTGCATTGTGTTTTCAGGATATTGTACAATAGATGATTCAAGCCATTGTGATCACCGGGGGTAATACAGTCTATGATTTCCTCCCCAGTTACTCTTTGCTGAAATGATTTTTAAAAATTGAATATGATGCATTTTGTAGTTTTGTGTTTAATCCTATACAAAAATCGCCAATGCTAATAGTTTCAATACCCCTGGCAAGATTTTGCCCTTTTCGCTGAGGTGTTTTTATGTAGTTGTAAATTTTGAATAGTGGGAATACAGTGAAAATAGTGTGAATACGCCAAAATGCAGCACACTGATTCGTGGGTTATCCGAATGAAAATGTTCCTCTATTATGTCGAGTATTCTATACATGCGTATCCATTCTTCCTGTGCTAAAGAAACTCCCCCTTCTGCTGAACGCCACTCTTCACAGTGCACAGTAAAACGACGATATATTAACTTTAACTTCGTCATGAATCGTTTCAATACCTGATGAAAATACTATCTCCCAAATACCAGCAGCTTTTGGGCTATAAAAAAACATAAAATTAAAGAACTCATTGTAACTTTTGGAAGAACATGCTTTTTTTAATTGCAATTATTTTTAACATTACACTGCCATACAATATACTTTAAAGTATACAACAACATTTATCATACATTTTTTTTTTGTGAAGCATACAAAAAATTAGATAGTTGGGGTTTAACTCCACGAAGGGTTATCATTAATGATGGTAAGACCCACCATCGGTCATTTACATCCACCAAAATAGTAGACATCAGGGAGTGAGAATCCTTTCCAGCTTCGAAACCCTGGTTTTCTACCTCAGGGACCGAAAATGAGGTCTATAATCTCAGAGCCGGAGTCCAGTTCCAGACTCCGAAACTAAATCCACTGTCCCAGGTTCGGAAGATGTTAGATTTATAGTCTCTGGCTTCGAAATCAAATCTATTATATCGGGTTCACAGGTTAGGTCAATGAATATTGGGATAGGTTGAGATGATCCACCATCTAGTTCAGCCCGCTTGACATAGTTCTAGGAGGTAATTGGCAACGCCATTACCCATTTTAGAACATGGGTTCTTCGATTTTCTGGAAATGTGTCCCTAAGAACCTTGGGGAAGGGGGAAGAAATAAGACGAGGATGATGCTTAAAACAAAATTCTGGTACTTTAGAAATAGTTTTGTTTAATATTGCAGGAAACTAATTAAATGTGAATGAACCAAATGCTTAAAAACAATAAAACCCACACGCACACAAATACATAGTGGTAGTCACAGAAACTATGTTACTTCTTGTACCCATATGGGAAAGACATATGAATCATCACTTAATATTTTTTCAAATACCATTTTAAATCCTTTTTCGGAAGGTAAATTTGTTAAAGTTCCTAATAACTTGTTTGACAATATTAAATGGTTTTCGGAATTTAATTTCCGCGCCATCTTTGTACATAATCATGCTTTTTACTAAGCCAACAGTGAACCTTGTTGGGCCAGTTCAAGGTTATTCCCCTTGCAACGCTGAATAGTTTCACCGTGTGAAAGTCTCAGGTTGTATACTTTGGTCCCCGTTGAAACAAATTCTTCTATGGAAATTCCTTCCGAGTATTTGCTGGAGATTTCGTCCACATGGAGGATGATATTTGTCATCAGAATTTGATACACAATACACGGGTATGCAGAGCTTTAATATAGTGTACAACTTAAGACTAGCAGCAGCCGCCCCGGTGGCGCAGTGGTCTAAGGCGCTGGCCTCTGATCATTCGTCCGTAAGGGGTCCGGGTTCAAATCCCGGTCAGGCATGGGTGTTGTGTTTGTCTTACGGCACTAGCTCTCTCCCTTCCCTGGAACCAGTGACCCTAAATTAGGGACGGGCGACTGCTTATAGCCCATTGAATTGCTCACGGTGGTCGTTAAACCTCCAATCAAAAAAAAAAAAGACTAGCAGTTGATGTGACAAAGGATGCTATTACGATATTGCCTTTATCAGGAAGAAACTTTTTTTATATGTTTAAAAAACATGTTTTCTTCACTGACTTCCTTTTTGTAGTTTAATATTTCAAGATAATGCGTTATATTATCAACAATTACATTCTGTGGCTTATCGGAATTTTGCGCGAACTTACCCCACAATGAATGTAAAGCAAGTTTCGCGGCGTGAGCCTCATTACTGAATTAGCAGAGACTTCATGGGGAGCAATTCTTACACCTTTTGAAGTGAAAAAAATCATCGCAGAACTTCCTCTTTTCTTCGTCAGAAGAAATATTTTGTGGATATTATGAATATTTTTGTTTTGCTGCTAAAAAAGTGTATATATGCAGAAAATATTCCCTTATGGGACCCTTTTACATAGTGCCAGATATCATGGAATGCAATGTTTTTGTATCCCATGGCCACAGCCTTGTAAAACTCATTACTGGGCCAAGATCCTGTGATGGAACGCTCTTTGTCAACATGGCAACACACACACACCACGATTAAGATTTTTAGCACAATGAGGACAGTGAAAATCAGCCTTCCTTGAGTTTTTAATGGAAGGACAGGGAAAAACTATTTAGTGGCAGTACATTTGCTTTTATGATACCGAAACAGGCTTTGGGGTCGTGGCAGAAATTTTCTGATTCTTCGGGGATGACCTATAGGAAATCTGCCGTACTTGCAGCATATGGGTAGAGACTACAGAAATCCATACAGTTTAGTTTTCCCTTCATCGGCGTTAACGCAAAGGGTAATTGTTTCTGTTCTTCCATATAAAAACTCTCGGGGTTCTATACAGATTCTCTCAGGCAATGAGTTTAACATGGATGATACCAAGATGTCACCCTTAACCATACGATCGAATTCGTGCTCCATGATTTTCAGCTGAAAACTAGGTATAGCAGTTAACATAACAGATAGCTCTGTTTATCAATATCTTGGAGACTCACTTGTCTCATCGGGACTTTAAAATATAGGTGTACACGGTTTCTGTCGGGATAGCATGTAGCACATCCATGGAAAAAACCAGTTAAACTCAAATACTACTGGTATGACAAATACCATCTAACTTGTAGGACCCAATTTTATATTCTCCAGATGCTGACTATATTCTCTCAGATTATTTCTTGAATATACTTCAACCATGCCCTACATTTCCTACTTGATACGTCACATGGGGGGTATCCTAGGGCGGGAATAACGCCTATCGTTTTCGATTTTAAGAAATTGGATCTAAAGACACAGAAACAAGCGCCTGATGGTGAGGTCTCCCTCAAAGGGGTTTATACCGGCGAGGTTCCAAAATTCCGTACGAAACGTTTCTGCTCCTATGTGGAAAACTTTTACATCTGTGCTTATCTCCTGATACAAATTGCATTTTTTTTTTGCTTTTTCATCATACCATGAGTAAAATTCTGTGAGGTTTTCTGGTGATGGAATGGGGCCGATGTAATAGAGAATTTCCGCAGTTGCAAAGTTATAAGGGAAAAATCCTTTTTTCACATTTTTAATGCCAAATGTTGAAGGAAACTGCCGCAGATAACAGGGGGTGATTTCCAGAGTGTCAATGAATCTAATTTTTAAAGCCGAAAGAAAAATATCCACCTTCCAGCTATAAAAGACTGGTTTCAAACTCTTGTAAAGAGAGTTAAGGATGGGCATACCATCGAATTCTTTCAGATTATGTGCTAAAACTGTCGTGTGTCGAAAGCGGGGTCTGATTTACTTCTGTCTCCAACGGACACCGTTGTTATACACTTCTGTACCTAGCAACCAATCAACGAAAGCGTCAACATTTTGAAAGGTGACAATTCCAATTACCTTCTTCGAGAAAAGTGGCTATAGTAATACCGGGGTCAAAATACACCATTGGGGCCTGCCACTGTTTCAATATCAAAATACTTGTAAGAAATACCTCCCCTTTTTTTTTCTTTCTTGAGAGGTACTCCTGGAATTTATGAAGTTCAGGGATACCACAACTTCCTTCAGGTACCCCCGCGGTAGTGTACAGTAGCCGTGCAAGGTTAAGTTGGCGAACATTCGCAGGATTTTGAACTCAGACTCCGAAATTTCCCAGCAATTTTTCTGCGCAAGTCCACGCGCCACACCAAGCGATCTAGCGAAACATAGGTTATCATGATTTGAAATGGTTATAAGAGAATATTTTGTTTCATTATACAACTTCAAATCAGCAATTTTTAGTTTTCTTGGCTTCTCTTCTCTTTTCTTGCTCCTCCAACTCTGTTTATATTCACAAATACTAAATCAAATTAGTTCTCCATCGGTCAGAATTTCAGTGTTTGAATGACTTTTTCTGGGGCCTGAAAAAATAGTTCCACAGTTATTTGGCTAACCTCGATGAGTGGTAAGTTCACGGGATTATCAAGGCATCTCGACCGCATGACTAGTCGAACATGAGAATATGGCGAATTTCGTGTAAACTCTTCAAAGGCCGCGGTGAGTACTTGCCGGAGACAAGGCATAAAATCTTCAGGATCTCCTACGTGTTCGGCATCTATTCTGAGAGTAAGTAGTGAACTGTGTACGGTATCTCCAGCTAAGTCGGATCAATCTGCGAAGAATACGATAACCCGCATGACCATGGTCAGCTACAGGTGGATTAATTCCTTCGTCCTCGGCAGGCGCAGATACAATCACGGGCCCTCCCATCGAGGGTCCTGGTTCTCCAGCCAGCTGAAGATTCAAATAATTTTGGGGTGCTAATGGAACTTCGTTGTAAGCATTAGTGCTTCCTCCCCCAGCTGACATCTTGTTATATTCATTATTGAAATCCAGGGCGTGTGGGGAAAGGTCGTCCCATTTGGCGGTAAATTCTGACGCTGGTGCTACGGCATCTTGTTCCGCAAATGCATCCAAATCGCCCCAGGTGTCACTCTAGAAAACTTTGAACAATTCCTGAGTTATTTAAAAAAATAAATCCGACTGGCTGAGTCAGCATATTTCTTGTTGTTTACCGAATAAACGTTTGTAGCAAAAATGCCCATACAACCCCACATGATAGATTTATGTAGAGTACTTTAGGGACTGTCAGGCCCTAAGGTCTTAAACAACCCTCAGAAGTAGGAAGCAAGATTTGGGACAGTTCCCGACAGGGAAGGGAGATAGAAAGCCGCCCTTATTTATAACAAAGGACAACCCCACATGGAATAGTGCTACGTAGTTAACCCCCCCCCCTCCTCATGGAAAAATGTTCTAAAGATCATTCCACCAGCGTAACTCGAAGGTAAACTTGAAAATATACCGAGTTTTGCCATCGGATGTAGCATTACAAATGATGAAACTCCTTTCAAGAACACTTCAAAACAAACGTGACATTGTTATTGTAATTATGTCGATGACTTCGAAAAAACGATTTTTGATCTATACCATTTGTTAAATTTCCTACATCAAACCACTTAGAATTAAAAGCTTAAATGTTGAGTACGAAAACTTTAGAATCCTCGTAAATAATGACAGTACGTGCCACTTGTTTACCTGAAGTTAATTTCAGCTAACACAATTATAAAAACAGGTATGCACTTCACTCTAAAATCACTTTTATAAATCGCAAGAATAAAGCACTGTGTTCCCCTGAAAGTACCCGGGAATCCCCATAGACAATAGGTGCCACGTGTTTACGCGAAGTTAATTTCAGCTAACACGTGTCCCTGAAAATGCACGGAATTCCCCGCAGACAATGAAAATACGTGCCACGTGCTCACGCGAAGTAAATTTCAGCTAACACAATTATAAAGACATGATTAGCAGTTTTCGCAATTTACTTTTAGAAATTTTGGAAACAATCTGCTACATGGCGCCCACACACTAAGGAAACAGCACGCGCTAAAAATGAACACCCCCCCCCCCCCCAAATGAAATGAAAATACACATACCTTATCAGTGGTAGAAGAACTTGAGGCCTCCATGCCGTTCAAATATCGTATATCACCTAAACGTAGACCACACGTATTTTTGTCGCTTCCAGACCTGTTTCCAACAATACCGAAGGTTTTAATACTTGATCTTACAGTTAAACACCTCAACCCTGTATGAGCTACTACACTCCGAAGAGATCATATGTAGAGGATTTTAGGAAAGGAGTGCCTGACCCTAGGTTTCAAACAGCCCTTAGAAATAGGAAGCTAGGAGATTTGGGCTAGAGTGCCAGATAGGAAAGTGACACGGAAGCAAGGTAGAAAGGGGTAGGAAGATGCCCTTATTTATTACGGTGGGTGCAATACCCGTGGTCCGATAGCTTAACGTGTCCATCCGACGCACGGCGGTATTTAGTGGTTCGTACATGTGCGGGATCGAACTGGAGGTTATCTCCATGGCAGTCACGAAAGCTGACCACTAGGCCACCCGCGGCCACTACACTCCGATGCACGATATTTGAAGGTTTAGAAAGGGAGTGTCTGACCTCAGGTCTAAAACTGCCCTTAGAAATAGGAAGCTAGGAGACCTGAGTAAGTAAACTCAATAGGAAAGACAAACAGAAAAATGTAGTGAAAGATGAGGGTGATCCGTGACACCAGTTCGTGTCAAGGGAACGAAACACCGCACAACATCACAGAGAACCACACCACCATCCGGCCGCCGACGCACCAGGCAGTGACAAACTCAACAAAACCAAATTCAAATGTCCGAGCAGAATCCATTTTTACCATCTCGATGCCAATCTGAAAAAGGGGGTGGTCTGTCAAACACCCACCAGTGTTCATACTTACTCTGTCAAAGGGGGGGGAGGGTCAACTATCGCCGCCTTAGTTCTGAGATACCTAAGGAATCCTCTGCGATTGCAATCAACCGCGCCCCTAACAAGTCCATTAGGGTGGGTTTCCGCTTTCTTGAACTTTTTGGAGAGTCTGGTGGAAAACTCATGTACCTTCTCGATTCCAAGTCTGTTCCTCAGGTTCCGAAGTGGGGTCCAAGGGGGAGCCCCAGTGATCATTCGAAGTGCTCGGCTCTGCACCCTCTCGCTGTTTCCTACTAATACCAATCCAGATGGAGGAGGCATAGGTAAGCACGGGCCTGACGACAGTCTTGTACAGCAGTACTTTGTGCCGTGTTATAAGGAAGCTTCTCCGGCGGAGTAGTGGAGCAAGCTGCTCAAGGCATCGTCTAGCTTTATTTGTGCTGTAGCTGGTGTTCGCAACCCACGAAAGTAGACAATCTAGTTGGAGCCCTAGGTACTTAGTGGAGGTAGCCCAGGATTGTCTCTTGAAACTTAACGAGTTTCGGTACTCCTTGGAGAAATCCAAATAACAGCGCACTACTCAGATGGATTGATCTTGATCCGCCAGTCAGTATAGTAGGTTTCCAGCTGAGAGAGAAAGTCCTAGAGCAGCTTCACTGCTCTGCCTTTGTTCGGGGACCTGATGACAACAGCTGTATCATCTGCGTACATCATGACCTGCCCTTGTTTGGGTAAGTCGTGCAGACAAATGGAGAACAGCGTTGGCCCAAGAACCGAACCCTGAGAAACGCCAGCCCGAATCTTTTCCGAAGAAAGCTCAGTTAATCTTAACAGTGAAACTTCGGCTGTTGAGGTACGAGCCAATCAGCTCAACAAGTGGGCGAGAGCATCTAAGCGTCTGCAACTTGTACAGGAGACCATCATGCCAAACTCAGTCAAAAGCCATGCTGATGTCCAGGAAGACAGCAGTGGAATACTCGCTCTTATCTAGTCCTTCAGAAACTAATTCCGTAAGTCTGATCAACTGGTGGGACGTAGCATGCTTCTTCCCGGAAACCACCCTGTTCGTCAAGAATTACACCATTAGCTTCAGAGAACTGTAGAAGCCTAAAGAGACCCTCTCAAGAATCTTACACAGGACGGGCAAGAGAAATATTTGACGGTAGTTCTCAGGTAAGGTACGATTGATTCCACGTTTGGGCAACACCACTACCACTGCTTTTTTCCAGTCTCTAAGGAAGTACTTCAGCTGGAGAGGCCCTTTGAAAATCTCCACCAGTACCAGAATCCAGGTCGCAGTTGAACAGCTCTTGCCGAAACTACATCTGTTCCGGGAGCTTTCTTCACCTTTAGCTTTTTGATGTGTCGAGTTACTTCGAGGTAACTAACAGGCGAGATAACCTCGTCTGTATTAAGATCGTATGTAGTTAAAGCCTCAATGACCCTATCCGTGCGACTAGGATTTTGGATGTCATGAGGGGAGAACTACTGCTCCAGGGTACCAGCATGGACCAGAGCCTTCTCGTCATCACCGTTCAGCAAACCCTGTGGACAGAGAATGGGCGGTATGACAGTCTTAGTACACAGGAGTTTCCGAAGGATGGTCCACACATCATCCTGACGAGGTTGACCCGCGTTGAGAAAGTACTTGTTCAGTTGGAGTCGTCCCCTGAACGCGCGGACTTCTGACCTGACGAGATCGCGACACGATGTACACTCCGAAGCAGAAACGTCTCTCCTTTTATACCCGAAAATCTCAAAAACCGTTGCCAATAAGCGAAAAGAAATAAAGCCCCCCCCGTTGCCACTGCCAAAATCAAATGTCGGGGTTTTCCTACCCAATCAGACAGAGGGCGCTGCCATCGCCTTGCTCCGCGCGCCGTCCGGAACGGATGTTACACGCTACGCACCCTAGACACGTGACCGAAAGTGTTGCCATCGAAAAAAGGCTACCCATTTGGAAAATTAAAATGAATTTCGGAAAATGCCGTCAGATGGCGCTGCAACACCTATTTTTGCGAACCACCACAAGAGGGCGCGGTCATCGTCCTCCCTTGCGCCGAGGCGACCGGAAGTAACGTCGCGCACCGACCACCCGTCACGTGACCGGACGTGTTGCCACCGAAACGGGTTATCAAGCGTGGTCTTATACTACTTTCGTGTTGGTAATGAAATTATACTTTTAAATCCAGAGGCGTTTATTGTTTGTATTAGTTGAGCAGAATAATTGGTATGTTGTAATAAAGTCTGTGTTCATATCTCCCATAAGAAGCCTTTTTTTTTTTTTTTCAAAAGTTAAGTTAAAGAATTTGGTGGGTAGTGGAAAAAAACTGTAAAGTTTGAGTTAGGCGGCCTATAAGAGACAATAATTATGTAGTACTGATTATGAATAGTTAAAATTTCTGTATTTTGGTTAGATATTGTGAGATTTGGAATTATAGAAATCTTTATTCATCTTTTACATAAATTGCGACACCTCCACCATATGAATAAGTTCTGTTTAAGAAAAAGTTTTATAGTTAGTAATTTGTAGTGAGTAATGTTCTGAAGGAAACCATGTCTCCGAAATACAAATTGTCTGGTTTTAAATCTGTCAATTGGATTAGCGATTCCAATAAGGTTAGTTTGTTAATAAGTGACTTAGCATTAATGTGGATTATTTTTAGACTGTTAATTGAATAAGTCGTTAGTAGCTGATTAAATTTTTGTAGTGTGTAGTAATCATGATGCATTTAATTGTTAATTAAAGAATATAATAATCACTATAATCCAAATTTTTAAGTCCTGTAAGTCCACTAGTGATATTTTTCTTTGGAACCCCTTCTTCCTGTTTCATATATAGATGGCCATTTGCAAACCAAGCATAAACCCTTTTGTAAGAGTTTTCTTATTTGACAGAATAAATGTTTAAGTGGAGTTAAATTTTCATTGATATAAATTTTAGTAGCTGGCAAGGTATTGTCCCAGTCTCAGTTCAGTAAAGGCATCCTTTTTTTTTTCGGAAGCCATTGATTCCTCGAGGTGTTAGTGATTTAAATTGAACTATAACTGTTGATTTAATTTTTGCAGATCTACCATGTGTTAAAGTGTGAACAATGCAGATATCATTTGGCTGACGTTTGGCAATTTGATCTATTTTACTTCTCAGGTCCGCATTTTCGATTCCTGTCAGGTCTATGCCCTGAAATTCAATGTTTCAGTTACGTTGGTATTGATTCAAATCATTTATTTCATTTGTCAAAGACTAAGATGTACATTGTTAACTTTTTTTCTTTTTTTTTTCAATTGAGTTTTTTTTAAATCTTTGTTGGTCTGTCCAGTTCGTCAAATGTTTTAGTACCTCATCATATTTGCCACTTATAAATTCCATAGTTTGTTTGTTTTCAAATAATTCCTGCTTGTAGATAAAAGCACAATTCGTACAATATGTCATACAAAACAAATACCACAGTCTATGTACGATATTTAATAAAAGATGAAAGCTATTTACAAATTAATACCTCCTAGCACTTTCGGGGTAACATTTACCCCATCATCAGGTAGAACAGAGAGGTAATGCAGTACTCGCGTAGACTTTTATAGGAGTGCAGCAATGCTCCATGGTATAGTTCTCAAGCGCCACAAGGTTAAGGTGTTACCATCGCGGCCGAGCAATACATACAATTTCAGACTTTAGTTACACATAAAACAAATTGTGTTGCACTGTAAAATTGTCAAATTCAAATGTTGTTTTATTAAATTTATTTCACAATTATAATTTAAAGTTCAAATCTGCGACGTGGTTTTTCCAAACTTTTGGTATGTCCACTGGGGTGTTATCATTACAGCACCTGTCCCCCAAGGCTTCAATGTACAGGCTTTCAGCAAGGTGCAGTGAATGTACGTACGCAGGGGTGTTCAGCAGTCTAGTGTTCGCCCAGTCTGGTTGCAGTGTTCAATTTACGATATTTCTAGATAATGCCGTATTATTGCGGAAAGTTCGAATATCATACTTATGTTCCTGCATACAAATACCCAAACTTCTCCGTGTCGAGCCTGTATAGTTACTAACGTGTTCTCCTGGAAAAACCTTCAAGGGAAGTTGTGAGCATTCTTCAGTCTGGTCAACGCTGCACAGGTTTCTTTAGTTGGGCCACTCTCTACTACCTTGTGTGGAATGGAAGCTATAGCCTCAAGCATTTCCACCCTGTAGTTTGAGCTATCTAACAAGACCGTTTGATGTGTCTTATCTGCAGCCAAAATAGATATTTCATATTATTTCTAACTGCAGCAAGGTGCTGCCTTTCTTCATTATACATTGGGATTAGGTTTGGACTGTTGCTGCGTTTTGCCTCTACGTAGAAGGCTATCAATCTGTACACGCACAACATAATGTTAAGCCTGAGGTAAGTTTCTGATGATACATTCTAATTGGGGCAGTCTGAAAGATATTGGCCTTGTTCGTCGGGTATGCGAATTTGGTTCCTCTTTCTAGAGCTCTACGTTGCACTTCGTTCAACTCATAATTACTAAGGTTGACAACATTAGAGTTTGTAATTATACTTCCATGATAGCGTACAGGCTTATTATTGACTTCACTGTCAACTAGGAAACTAAGTTTGCCAATATGGGTATCTGCCAATGACTTGACCGAGTTTTCCATTAAAGTCGAGGTGACAGTAAACACACGGTCCATAATAATAGGGTGTTCACTATTCGACAGATCCTCATAAGCAGTATAACACTTTCTACTAAGGAAATCAATAAATGATCTCTTACTTCTAATTGGCCCTTATTAATCTTTTCTTCTTCGGATTTCGAAGTATGCAGTTGTCACGCAACGAGAGAGGAGCCATATGAATACAAAGGGATCTCTTACTTCTAATTGGCACTTATTAATCTTTTCTTCTTCGGATTTCGAAGTACGCAGTTGTCACGCACCGAGAGAGGAGCCATACGAATACGAAGGTGGCTTGGGATGATATTCAGGTCTTTACAGCAAGTCAGAAAACCCAGATGAGCACACTCCTTTGCGAGCTTGATTCGTGTTGACTGGAACATTAATTTGTAAATAGCAATGAAGGTTTTAATTTGTAAATAGCTTTAATCTTTTATTAAATATCGTACATAGACGTAGTTTATCAGTTATTTTTGTTTATAAGTATTCCTTGTCAAGTTCAGTAGTTTCTTTAGCCTGTGAAGTAGTCTTTGTGTCTATTAGAATTAATCGAAGCTTTACCCTGTTGAGGCATTGGTTATTATTCAAGGGAATTCAACCAGCATAAAAACTTCTTTTTTTTTTTTTGATTGGAAGGTTTAACGACCACCGTGAGCAACTCAATGGGCTATAAGCAGTCGCCCGTCCCTAATTTAGGGTTACTGGTTCCAGGGAAGGGAGAGAGCCAGTGCCGTAAGACAAACACATCCGTGATTCGAACCCGGACCCCTTTTGGACGAGTGATCTGAGGCCATCGCTTAGACTACTGCGCCACCGGGGCGGCATATAAAAACTTTCAATAAGTTATTGAAGTTTGACAGGAGGTATCTGTCCAGAACTCTCTACGGTAATAATAATAGAACGTTGAAAAGTTTCTTTCAGATTTAGTTTAGGGCAAATGATGATTATCAGGGAACTATTAAAGGTCCACTGCAGTTACTAAAGTATTCCACCTAACTACATATATTGTACAGCACAGGGGCGGATCCAGAAGTTTACTCTAGGGGGAGGCGGTTTTTCGGGTACAAAAAGGAGGGCAGAAGCCATTACGAAATGGTTTTTTTTATATGTAACGTTAGTGTGTATATATAATTGTCATTGTCAGCCATCATCAATCCCCTGCTGGAAGGTCTCGCCAAGTTTTTTTTCACAACGGTCTTGTGCCAGTCTCCTCAATGTTCCTCCCGCATATATATATATATATATATATATATATATATATATATATATATATGTTAGTAGCTGGAGATGCCGAAAATTACCCTGTATTAGCCACGCTGCCTGCCCAGGCGGGGATTGACGTTGGAGTGGGTGGAATAACGGGAAGCGCCCGTGAGGCAGCAGGAGAAATAAGAAAATGGATCTGAAACAAGCGTCAACAAAATACCGAACACCATCAGGACAAGCGAAAGAATCGAAGATGCGTTTTATTTTTTAAACGTTAAAAGGGAAACTGAAGAAAATTTAAAATTCCGGACCTAGGTCCGAAGACAAGTCTGAAGATATGTTGATATTGAGTACTTGATTTTCGTGGAATTGCAGAAATTTGACGAAATCCAAAATTTTCTTACGGAACTGCGGCAACCCAAAGATCTTTCGGTGGTCCTTTTAAATGACAGTTCCTAAGTGTGAAGTCAGTAGAGCTGAAATACCGATGCACTCGAAGACTAAGTGGTACATCAATGCTGTACGAAGGCCGCATTTGCAGGTTTAATCTTTCAAATTGAAGCGTAGAAAGTATGCAGGACACGATCCATGTTCCGTCAATACTAGATTGAAATATTTATCGTTGAAGCATCTGTTGATCCCCCGGCAGAATTGAAAAGTTATATCTTCCCATATCACAATTCATCCGTTTGTTCTGCCAAACACCTTGAAGCGATGTTTGAAGAAGATTCCAAATGGATCCCAATAATGGCTTCACTCGATAGTCAATCTGGAGTTTTGAAGTTCCTCTTTTTGACAGAGTCGGCAATCTCATTACCCTCAAAGCCCTGATGACCCGGAATCAAATGAAATTGTATTCGTCGTCCTGGGCCAATTTTCTAAATTAGATCTTTAATTGACGAAACCAGGAATTCCGAACAATCGAAGCTACAGCAGCTTGTGAATTCGAAAAGATATGAGCCACTGATTCACAATTATTCGTTGCATGCCATTCGAGGGCCGCCTTGATGGCAAATAATTCAGCTTGAAAAACTGTAGCGTCGCTTGACAATCGGAAGTACTCAGAGCATGCAGGATTGCCATCGGACATGGCATGCAATTTCGCTCCTACCAGATGACCAATCTTCGATCCGTCAGTGTAAATCTCTCTGCTCATTTCAGTCAGTAATTTGGGATCCCAGGAGATATTTAAGTGCTAGATGGATATGATGCTCATACCGACGTCGCTCATATTCAAGAGGGTTTATTCTTTCACCAACAATTTCTACTTCATTAGCATGGTGACTTAGCCTATATAGCGCCGCCTCTTTCTCGATTAGCAGATCCAAAGGTTCGCAGGCCGCCAAAATCTGCAAGGCTGAGGTAGCTCTTGTTCGAAAGCACCTCGTAATGCCCAGAAGTGCAAGACTCTGAATCTGTAACAATTTGGTTTTGAACAGTTGGCGTAAATCACGCTCTACATGCGTATGAGATGATTCTCTCAGTACACTGCATGTAGATAGCTTTCTGCGTTCTTCCAGAAAATCTCATGGCAATTAATCTGTTCACCATTATATCAGAATCTTCTCTCTGATGTACTGTAAGTGAGCCAGTCCCAAAAATTTGTCAAGAACAGCCCCCAAATATTTCGTTTGTTGCACAGCCTTAGTAGTCGATCCCTTGAATCGACACTTGGGTGGGATCTTCATTCTGTGGCACCCTTTGAGAAAACCATCAAAGCAGTTTTATCAGGTGCAAAAGATACCTTATTGCGCTCACTTCAATCTTACAATTGGCTGAGTGCTGTTTGAATTATCCTCTCAATATGTCTGTAATTATTAGATATTAGTAGAATGAAATAGTCTTCTGCATACGCTAGACATTCGACATGTTCTTCAAATGGAATCTGAAAAGCAGCGTTTGCAATCGCATTCCACCACAGGGGTCCGGAGTTGGACCTCTGAGGACATCCTTTAGTATAATATCCAGTCGCTGATGAACCTCCGAAATATGACTCCACGCATCTGTCGCTGAGGAAACTAGAGACCAAAGCAAATAAGTTTCTCTGATATTTGCTGTGTCTAAGCGTTTGCGAGACTCCCGGCCACCATACCGTGTTGAATGCATTGGGGGGGGGGGTTGGAGGTTTAACGACCACCGTGAGCAACTCAATAGGCTATAAGCAGTCACCCGTCCCTAATTTAGGGTCACTGACTCCAGGGAAGGGACAGAGCCAGTGCCGTAAGACAAACACAACATCCATGCCTCACGGAATTTGAACCCGGACCCCTTTCGGACGAATGATCCGAATCCATCACTTAGACTACTGCGCCAACGGGGCGGCGAATGCATTTCTGACATCGAATGAAATTAGGCACGTATGTCTGCCTATAATTCGATGAAAATGTACCCTTTGGGCGAATATGGTCAATCGCATCTGAAGTGATTTTTCGATGGAAAGAAAGCAAATTACAACGGACTGAATCATTGTTGTTTTTGACTGCCCCGGTGGCGCAGTGGTCTAAGCGATGGCTTATGATCATTTGCCAGAGTTGGGTCTGGGTTCGAATACCGGTGAGACATGGATGTTGTTTGTCTTACGGAGCTGGCTCCCTTTCCTGAAACCAGTGACCCTAAATTAGGGACAAAGTCTAAATTTTATCACAAAGTCTGAGCTCAACTTATAGCCTATTGAGTTGCTCACGGTGGTCGTTAAACCTTCAATAAAAAAAATTGTTCTTGCAGATGGAATAGTACCCGATTCGTAATGTTGGCCAAAATGTTTGCTCCAACAGGGCAGTAAACAAATTGGTCTGGTTGGTTGGTTGGTTGTTGGATTTTATTGGCGCAAGGGCCAAATTGGTCTGTACGATGACTCTTGTAGACGTGACTTTCTTTTTGTTAAAGAGCACCAGAGTTTCTTTTTTCAGCACTTAAGGAATATTCCCCCGTAAGAGAAATGTAAAGCAAATCAACGAAAACTTCCGGGTCTGTAATATACAATTCTTTAATTATAGGGTAATCCAGTCCATCCCAACCGGATGCCTTGTCAAGAGAAACTTTCCGAAACACTTGTTCCACTTCAGAAATTATAATTAAACAATCATCGTCCGAGTCAGGCAATTCTATGCAATCCTGTCGAATGAACTGATGAATCACAAAGTCTGAGCTCAGTGCGTTTTGAGGAAAGTGATAATCCAGCAGAGCTTCTATACTCTCTTCCATCGAAGCTGTCTGACTACAGTCAGGTGTAATAATTGCAGAAATATTCAATGGAGATATTAATTTCCCGCTCGCGATCTTATACGGAATTCCAAATGATGACAGATAGTAGACTCCACCACACATATCCCTCCAGAACCCAGTCTTAGGAGAAATTAATGCTCTTTTATAAACTGCTTATTCCTTCCTGTAAATACCAGCGAAATATTTCCTTTCTGCTTCTGTTGTACGGTATTTCTTCATGTCTTCTAGAACGACGAACTCTAGTTCTTAAAAGTTTAAGCTCCTCGTTCCACCAGCTCTCTGAGACTTTCTTTCTTGCCCATGGGCTCCAACATGACTCTCAGATCTCAATAAGCTGAATAGTAAAATCCTTAAAGAATTCAACATTTTCAATCTCCGAAATCAAGTTTCTCTGTTGGTCGATGAACTCGTTTAAACTTAAAGGTCACCCAAACCAGATTATTCGTAATGAATCTCCTTTTTCTAGAAATAGCTTCTCCGAGATGTGCTAAGATCAAATATAATTTGATGGCCGCTCGCAGAGAAATCATTCAGTACCCTCCAGTTAACGATACACAAGTCACTAAGCATTATGCAGGCCGTGATTTCAATCCACGAGGTGCTCCGATTTCCCTGAAATGGCGGAATATCAGGATTGTTAACAATTGTCAGTCTCTTCGGTAAAGCAAAGTCAATAAATTGAAGGCCCTTGGAGTATTCGGATTTATTCCCCCAGATACTGCTCTTTGCGTTCAGATCCTCTGTCACAATCACATCATTGGAAAACGTTTTCCAAGAGTTCGTCCATCTCTATCAATGTCTCATTCAAGTCCTCAGACTGGGAACAATAAACGTTGGCCAGAACGCAAGGACCAGAGTCCAGTTCGACCTGAAGGGCTATCATTCTTTTTGTTGCATAAACAAGCAAGACACTTATATCAGATCTAGAAATTAATTTCGCCACCCAATGGGTCCTCCGTGTCGCAACAGAACTTCTGTATTGAAGTCGGGAGGCCAATCTTTGATTTAAAAATATGAGGTTCTTGGATTATACGAATATCAATACCCGTAATTAATGATTGAATAGTTGCCGCACGCGAATGATGCAGATTAAGCTGGGCAATCCTCAAGTTTTTTCCAACGCTGCTGTTCATATTTAATTTTGTCTTTTGCATTGAAGAAAGCTCCCTAATGAGACGTGGGCAATTCCTATTCGTACCGGAGTGATTGTCATCCAATTTCAGTTAAAATTTTTCATTAGCACTGGAACAGTTTGGACATTTCTCCGCTGCTGTACAATTCAAATGGTTCTGTTCCACAGCAGAGCATCTTGCGCAGATATATTCTTTACTTTTGCATTTTATTTTTGGAATGGCCGAATCCGGCGCATCTGAAACATCCAATTTCTCTGATAAATTCTCTAACTGAATGGATAGTACATACAAGATTGATTTTTGCCCCCTTTTTTTGTTGGATGAATTTAAAGCATCGAGGCTTCAGCAGCTCAGTAAAGGTCGGCAATTGACCTGCTCGCGTGATATTTGGACACTGAGTTGAAATTGTGAAATATGTTAAAGTAACTGGGAGCCGCAATGCTTCGTATTTAGCACAACGCAGGAAGTGAAAATTCTGACCTATAAGTTAGAAAAATCTCCGGTGCGAGAGTAGTCAGAGATGGTGGTTTCTGGGGCTAGTTATCCGATCTGGGCCAGAGATGAGGCATAGGTGGTATGTTTGTCCTGCAGGGCTGGTCCTTTCTTCCATGTAACCAGTAGCCCCAAGTTAGGGACGCGCATAACATGTTCTTAAAGGTATGATCCTTTATTAAAATCGCATATCGCAGACGAGTAGAAAGAAACATCTTAGTAGTACTTATTCAGAAGTAAATTACATATTTTTTGAATTTCAGTGCTTAAAAATCTAATTACTGAATCAGTGCCCCATTTTTTCCTTGACTTGGGGATGCTGCTAGAAGTTTCTATGCAAGATACTAAGCATAGTCATGAGCTACCTACTGTTCCAGTAAGGAAGTGGTCTAAGCGCTGACTTCTGACCATTAGTCAGAGATGCATCCGGGCTCGAATCTGTGCATCTTGTGCACTGTGCTGCACACTGTTTGAATCTAGTTTTGAAAGACTGCGTGCAGAGTATTGCTGCAATGGACGCTTTCTTAAGATAGATTATAAGGCATAAACACTTTTCAGTAACAATTTAACCCTGTGGCAGAGACTGGATGAAATTTTGGTTAATCACTGTTAAAAAAAATTCTACCCAACCAGCTATGCTGTAAAGAAATGGTGTGAATTCAGGGAAAATTCTTGAAAATAATTTGCAGCAAAGTTGCCGGTAGGTTTCTAAGTTTCCGTTTATTCAAACTGACTACGAAATTTCTTTTGGCAGAATTTCCGTAGTCAGCTGTGTTTCGGGTTTTTAGGTATTTATACAGAAAATTTCGCAAAGTCTTTGATTTCGAATTTTTCAGCTCTTTCACCACAGATTCTTTCCTGGAGTACTAAGTTAACGAACGAATCGCCGTACTCTTTGCGTCTGGTGAGTTTCGAATCAGAGACCAGTTTAACGGCAGCCGCTCATTGCTACCGCAGAGCATAGTCACGAATAAGGTGAAACTCTAAGCGTGCGATAATGAAATGTTCTGTTTATTAATACAAGTGAATTAGTCATTTTATTTTCTGTTAGTTTATAAGTTTCCTGAATAGGTTTGTAATCTTATTTTTTCCGTGGGACTTGATACAAGTTACGTATTTTTTCCATAGTGATATTTCAAGAAACAATACTTTGAAACTTGATCTCTTATTAAACTGAAAGTGAAATGCACTGTTTTTGTATTTCACAAAACTCCTAAAAATAAAATTGACTCTTGATAGCTGTAATAGCTTTTTGTCTTAGTCCACAAAATGATACATTAATTATTGTACAGATGATTGCATGATGTTTAAATAACCGGTTTCTTACGGTAACGCAATATACACTGAAGTGCTAGAAAAACTGGTACAGACGAGCTTATGCAAAATACATAGCAACGTCACCTATGCGCGTACTCGGTTGCGTCCGCCAGTGCGTATATAAAGCGATAGACATCCTTGCCAGCTGTCAGAGCTGTTTTCGGCATGAGAATGACAAGTAATAACGATTTAGGAGATTTTCAACGCGGTGTCATAATTGGCGCTCGTGAGATGAGCCATAGTATTTGGGAGGTAGAAACGAAGTTCGGATTTTCACGGACGACCATTGCAAGGGTGTACTGTGACTACAAGAATTCCGGTAAAACCTCCAACCTACGATACCAGTGTGGCCGTAAAAAGACTTTGGGTGAACGTGACCATCGTCGGCTGTCAAGAATCGTTTCATGCGATAGGCGTGCAACACTCTTGCAGGTATCATCGGAATTCAATGCTGGAGCCTCAACAAGCATCAGCGTCCGGACTGTGCAACGTACCCTGCACGATATGGGCATTGGGAGCAGACTCCCAACTAGAGTCCCCTTGATGGGTGCCCGACACAGAGCTATGCGCCTTGCTTGGGCACGGCAACACCGCCACTGAACACTTGATGACTGGAAACAAGTAGCCTGGTCTGACGAGTTGCGTTTCCAACTGTATCGGGTAGATGGAAGGATTCGTGTTTGGCGCAAACCCCAAGAAGCCATGGATCCCGCCTGTCAACAAGGAACTGTACCGGCTGGTAGGGGAGGGGTGTCCGTAATGGTATGGGATGTGTATAGCTGGACTTCACTGGGACCTCTGGTACGTCTACAAACGTCTGTGATCCGCCAACGCTACGTGCGCATCCTTTCTGACGAGGTACACCCGTTGATGTCCTGCATTCATGCTGATGGGTTGGGCCTGTTTCAACAGGACAGCACTAGTGTCGGGATGCCACATTGTGGTTAGAGGAGCATTTATCAGAGTTTGGGGTGTTGTCATTCCCACCCAAGTCTCCAGACCTGAACGTGATAGAACACATTTGGGGTGCCATGCAACGCGCTATCGAACACAGGAATCCGAGACCTCGGAATACATCTGAATTGTGGAACGCTCTGCAGGAAGTATTATGTGCATTGCTTGCAGCATATTTCCAGAAGCTAGTGGAGTCCATGCCTCGTCGTATTTCTGCAGTCCTGCGCTCCCGTGGGGGACCTACCAAGTATTAGACTGGCGTACCAGTTTTTCTGGCACTTCAGTGTACAATAGCTGGTGCACAAAATGAATATCCGGTTACAATAATCATAACCAAAATTTCATGCGCCACACCTGCACCGCGCCGTCAGTTTGGTTCAGCTAGAAATTGCACTTATGACTACAAGAGGCGAAGCCACTCTGCAGAGGTTCAGTTTCGATGTTTCTGGCACCAGACTAATTGTAATGTCAGATGACTAGCAGTCAACAGTGGCATACGAGAATGACGTCAGCTCTCTGACTTTGCTTGGACCTCCAACACTTAAGCTGGATGTGATATGCGCCGGTGTTGCCAAGCGGTGGGTCTGTACGAACCTGGAGAATTTACGTCGACCCCGGCCATCAGTGACGTGTGGTCGGCCACGGTTTGCTCTCTGGTCGCTGGTTATGTCCGTCGGTGGTATACTCGCGATACACACTTGATCCGGTTGCCCTCGGCAACCGTAGAGTTTTCCCCACTTGGGCAATAGAATGACTCATCTGTCTTACACCGACAATGCATTCACGATCAAAGTCACTCAGAATAAGTAATGTTTACCATATTCGTTGATTTGGATAAGTGTTTGTAAGTGTTTGTTTTATTTGGTAATCTTCATTTTTGTCTTGGCCGAGTCGGCCAAGACGTGAGCGCTTCTTTGCCATTGCAAATGGCGACTTCCGGTGAGAGCAGTATCCCAGCTCTCAACTCCGGAAATGACTTCCCTCTCCCATCTACTTTACGTCCTACCATCAATGAGGAGTCTGCCTCGGTAAGCCCCTCCTCTCCTCAGCGTTGTTTTACTGCCGTATGTCATGACGCTGCTTCTACGTCAATGCTGAAGAGTGATGACAAGTTGTCTTCTCAAGCATCTTTAGTTGAATCGATGGACGTCACACCTACGTCCGAGGCTACTCCGTCACCACAACATCCAACTACTATTCCCTATGCTACTATCCTCTCGAAGTCGACCGACGCATCTACTCGACCTTCCTCTATGGCCAGCCTTTATCCCTTACAGTCTGATGCTGATTCAAATTTTTTCGTTGACCTTTCGACGTCTTCCCCAGCTGGGCAAAAGTTCATGGAAAAGTTTCCTCTTGGTGTAGCTTTCAACAGTCTTCCGAACACAAAACTTTCCGCCTATAGTGCTGCCCTTCGGAAGAAGTTCCCGAAGTCAGCTGTTACACACATGGGCCGCAACGAACGTAAGGTTGTAGTCTATTTCTCGTCCTCAGAGTACGCCCTGAAGGTCATCAACGATGGACTTTTGATCGGTGATCGTCATCTCACGGCTGATCCCCTTGCTCATGCGCCGACTGTGCTCAGTTTCTCCCCAGTTCCACTGGAAATATCTGATGAGGTATTGTTATCGATTGCTCAAAACTTTGGACAGATTGTCGGCTCCGTCACCACTTTTTCCTCGTTTCCTACTACACCTGAAGATCGTTATTTATTGGGTTTGAGACGCAACGTACGTGTGATCTTCCCATCTGATCAAGCCAAACAGCGTGTTCCTACTCACTTTAGCGTGCGATGTGACACTCATGTCCGTACTATCAGTATCTCTGTGGGTACCATGTGCACTCGTTGCAGGGGTTATGGCCACTCAAGTGTTCACTGCCCTCATCGTCCCTCTGCAGGCTCCGGATCGACAGAACAGCCTACGCAGTCTCCATCAACGATCCCGGCACCTTCCACTTCCACTCCTAGGCAGCAGAAGCCAACTATTGATGACCGTCGTGTTACAGGCATTGGTCAACGCGTGTCTTCAGTACAACCTTCCACTTCTCAGCTTCTTTCTGCTATATCTTCGCATCCTTCAGTGAATTCTTCAATATCAGAAGCTTCCCTGCCTCCTGCCTGGCAAAAAGTCAGTGCTCAACTTCCTATATCAATACCTGTTAGTGCACTTGAAGCTCCAGGCACTTTTAAAGTGCCGAACCCTCCTGATTCAGGTTTAATACCATCCCGAGGACGCGGGAAGCGCCGCAGAACTCATAACACTCCAGCCAAGAAAACTCGCCCAGGAACGGCACGTTTAGGACGGAGTGACCGTTCAGGTAGCTACACATCTTCTGAAGATTCCATCTTGTCTGATGTTGATGTCGGTCCTAAGGAACCGATCTCCTCTACCAAATTTCTTAGGTTTCTAGAAGATAGTTCACTACCTCAAACTCCGATTCCAGGAGAAGTTTTGTACAACTTCCTGATTAGTCCTCGGATCCATAAATTGTCAAGGAAATTCCTCGACTCGTATACAGCTACTCTTTCTGGAGTTTTACCGCAAGTGCTAGCCATACGATCCCATCTTACGGAGGTGCCTCCAGAGTCTCTTGGTGATCCAGATTGGATCAAGCGATTTGCTAGTCGCCTGGAAAATTTACGGCATGCCGCTGATCGGCTTCTCCAACCAACATCTGATCTATCTTTTCAAGATAGCGACGATGAATTGTAGGGGCTTTAGCTCCCCGTTGGCCAACGCGTTGGTCAAGGAAGATGTCATGCACTTGGATACGGACATAATTCTCCTCCAAGAGACTAATTGTTTTGCTTCCACTCCTTTCCATCGTTGGCGTAGGTGGGATTTCCAATTCCACCACGCCTTCCGCCTGTCTAAACATGGTGGACTGGCAATCGGAATCCGCTCTCGACTTCGCCAGCTTGCATCCTCCATCCAGGTACATAATCTTTGTCAAGATTTACTACAGCGTCTTACCTTCTCAATGAATGGCCAAAAATATCTGGTTTTCAACATCTATGTGCCCAATTCACCCGCACACCTTACATTGCTGTTCACCTCGTTGCGCACCGCACTTCAGTCTGCCTTACCATCCGATCACATAATAATAGGTGGAGACTTCAATTGTACCCTCCAACCTACTCTCGATCGCACCCCGTCCAATAACGAATATCGTACTCGTCTCATGGATCTTCTTCGCTCTGTCGTGGCGGATTTCGACCTATTTGACGTGTTCCGGCAACTGCATCCGACGTCCATCTCCCATACGTGGAGAGCAGGGACTACTTCTTCTTACTCATCTGCACGTTTAGATCGGATTTATGTTACCTCACAGCTCTTACCCATTGTGATGGATTGTATGCATTCTCCTACGGCTTCCTCTGACCACTGCGCAGTCGTTGCCACACTGGGACCCTCGTCCCGCAAGTGTTCGGGATACTGGGCGTGGACTCTCGACTCTTCTCTCCTAGAAGATCCTACATTTTGCTCTGGGGTTCGGGAACTTCTCCACAGTTTCCACCCAGGCATATCCACTTCTACCTGCGCCCTTGAATACTGGCTTAGTGTTAAATCTCATCTGCTGTACTTCCTGAAATGTTTTTCTTTCAAGGTACGCACATTGTGCAATATGGAGGAAAATAATTTGCGACGAGTTCTTTTTCATATTGGTGTCAGCCATCAATTATATGCTACATATCAGGCCGATTTGCGTGCGTTGATTGAACAGAGGGCTCGACAAGCCATTCTCCGACTTCGTCTTCAGCACCTTACACCAGAGGAATGCTCCTATGAGTTTCTTTCATCTCTTGAAGATAAACATCGATCATCTAATCACATTCGACTTCTCCGACAACCGAATGGACAGGTTTCTTCTGATCCTGACACCCTGTGCTCACAAGTTTGTCAGTTTTTCACTGTAAAATATAGTGAAACTCCTCCTCCGCCTTCTTCTGCTACTGCCTCTTTGCTTTCCTCCCTCCCTCAGGTTCCCTCTCACTTGTCTGCTTCTCTACTACAACCTCCATCTTCTTCCGAACTTAGGAGTGCTCTCCGCTCTCAAAATCCCCATGCCGTCCCCGGCCCGGACGGTCTTCCTCTCGCTTTTTATCTCACTTTCTTCCCCACTCTTCTTCCTTTCTTACTCCCAGCTTTCACTGCTGCTCTTTGTTCTACATCTCTTCCGAGGAGTTTCACTATGGCTCATATGGTGCTATTTCCTAAGAAAGGCGACCTGCTGGACCTGGGCAACTGGCGTCCTATCTCTTTACTCAATCTGGACTATAAACTCTTCACTAAGCTCCTTTCCCGTCGACTTAACCCAATTCTTCCGTTTCTCCTTTCTCCCGACCAGACCTACACGGTCCCTGGTCGGTCTATTACTTCCAACCTCCATCTTCTCCGTGATCTAATTCATCTTGCCCGTATTAACTCTGAACCTCTTGGCCTTTTCAATCTTGATCAGAAAGCCGCTTTTGACAACATCTCTCACTCGTACTTATCTTCTGTTCTTCTTGCCTTTGGCTTTCCTTCACCTTTTGTAACTTCTATCGTTGCCCTCTATCAGGATGCCGTCTTCCACGTCAAGTCGGCCGCCTTTCTTACTGCACCCATTTTCTTTCGACGAGGCATCCGGCAGGGCTGTCCACTCTCTGGACAACTCTTTGCCCTTGCTTTTGAGCCGTTTCTTCGATCCGTACATAAAGCCTTCCTCACTGCTCTTCCTCCGCCAACTGCAAGCACCCGGCATTTTTCCATCACGTATTCTGCGTATGCCGATGACGCAACGTTCTGTATCGGGGAAGAAGCCCAATTCGACATCCTAGCTCAGTGTTTTGATCTCTACTCAGCTTGCTCTGCTGCCTCTCTTAACACGTCCAAGAGTGTTGGTCTGTGGAGTGGCTCCTGGACATCCCGGACTGACACCCCTGGGGTGCCTCATGGACTGCATCTACCCAAAAGTTCCTTGGTGTGCATCTTGGTGTACACCTTTCAGCTCAGAATGCCACATGGGCCGCACTTCGTTCTCGGCTCACACGGACTGCCGCCTTCTGGCGTAACTCACAGTTTTGCACCTCCTATGTCTTGCGAGCACGGATTGTTAGAACTTACCTTCTTCCGTCATGTCTTTACGTGTGGTCTGTTACTCGGATGCCGGTTTATAATCTGACAGAAATTGTCCGTCTCATTTCCACGGTGATCTGGTCCGGACACCACTGGGTTCAAGTTTCCACTCTTCATCGTACAGGTTCACAAGGTGGAATTTCGCTCTTGGATATTCGAACCTACTACACAGCATACAGAGTGATTTCTTTCGCCCGGCTCCTTTGCTCTCCTGCATCACCAGTCACTATTGTCAGAGATGTAATACTATCGCCACGTAACCCACGCTTCACGTTCACTACGTATTTACTAATGGATCAATGTCCCTTCTTTCGTACTCGACTATCTCTCTTCTATAAAGAGGTTCTTTCCTTTTTCCGCTCGCTCCCTCTTATTCGTGCACCTCTTACTTCCACGTCTGAGCTATTAGCTGAGCCCCTCTTCTTTTCTTCAGTCCTCCATCCTCCTGATGCCCCCTGCTTTTCTGACCCTTCCTGGCTCCCAGCCGGGATTGTAACTGTTCGAAACCTCCTTTCCTCAGATCTCACCTGGAAATCTTTCTCTACCCTATTTCCCTCTCTTCCTCCCTCCCCAACAGCCCTTGCTCTTTATGACTCCCTCCGCTCTGCCATCATTACTCTCTTTCCCACCCTTGCCTCCTCTACTGGTTTACTTCTTGTTTCTTCGGCCTCACTTCCTCTTCCTTTCTTCCTCTCAGTTCGGGGCTCTTCTCTCCCTATTTCTAGCTTTTCAGTCTCCACTCTTTATAGGCTTCTTCTTGATCCATTGCATCCTACGCCGGTACAGATCCCTGATGTTCCAGCTGCAGCACTTCCATTTGTTTGGTCAGCCACCACCTCACCGCTCTCCTCTCCGATGGAACGAAATATTCATTGGCTTTTTCTTCATCGCCGTCTACCTGTTCCAGCAACTCTTCATCGGATGACGCTCCTGGATTCGCCGCTCTGTTACTTCTGCTCATCTCATGCAGACGTGGATCATGTGTATCTGCATTGCCCGGTGTTACTTCCTTTCCTGCATCTCGTCTTCAGTATTGCACAGTGCCTCAGTGTTAGTGATCTTCAGTTCTCAGCCTACAGCACGCTATTACAATCCAGCTCTCCACCCATTCCAGTTTCAGAGCCGTGTGCGTATGTCTTCATATTAGCTCGCAATGTGATATATGGCTACCACCTCCAACTTCGCTCAGGCCCTGCCATGCCTACCATCTTTCAGGCGGGGGATGCGATGTGCAGTATTTTTCGTAACCGACTGATCTCACGTCTACGGTTGGCCTTTACGACCGCTCAAGTGTCGAATCGGCTTCAACAATTCCACAACGTCTGGTCACCCTATTTCCGATGGTTTACTGGACCATCAGCCGACATACGACTACTGTTCTGACGCCTGAGATACTGTTTTGACTAACCTCGTGACTGGTTGGGTATTGGGCTGCAATTTTGTTGCTTAGTCCTGCATCCATCACACCTGCAAGTCACTCCTTGGGCTTAATTACAGTACTTATTGTCCTTCTCTTTAGCAAAACCTACAATTTGCATATAAGACTTTTCTTCACTCAAATTGTGTTGTATTTTTTGCTCTAACAGTAGAGCTCATGTTTTTGATTATTTCATTAGTTTGCACAATGTATGCGTTTTTATCTTTTTCAACATATTTTATCTCTTTGGTTGTTCTAGTATTTTGCTTCACTATTCTGTTTGCACCAGTACTTGTGTTCCTTGTCACGTTCGTGTTCTTGCGTAACTTGTTGATTGTATATTTTTCCTGTTGTGCATAGCCTCATTTCTGTTTGCACTTATACGCATATCATGTTGTACCATGACCTGTTATAATTGTTGCTCGTCCACAATAGCTGTATATAGTGATGTCTTCGTATACCTTTCTATGTTGTTCATCAACCTGTGCATGTACATTGCGAATCAGTTATAGTGTCATCTATTGCTTTTGTCGCAAGGTATTATACCTTATGTTACCGTATTTGCTCTCTATTAATGTTCTTCTTTGTATTTATATGACACTGCCTATGCGCCTGTTGTACATACATTACTATTTTGCTCATCTGATACACATCTGTTTCACTTGCACTTATCACAATATGCCTTTACCTTGTCTGCCGTGTGTCACGGATATACTTATTGTCTCGATTGCACTATATTTCATGGTACTGCACATATTGTCTCATTTTACGAAGTGTCTGCCTATACTGTTTCACCTGTTTCTCTTTGTTGTATCCACTTAAGTATGTGAAACAATCCCTCGAATATGAATTTGTTCTCACTGTAAATAGTACATTTTTCATTTGTACATATATCATCCTCGCTGTATACATGTTGTCATTTCATTTTTTTTTTCTGTTTGGCGCTGTAAATCCAGGCCTTATGTACTTGCTTAATTTGTTCAATAAAGTGAAAGCAGTGGTCTAGGCGATGGCCTCTGATCATTCGTCCGAACGGGGTCCGGGTTCGAATCCCGGTGAGGCATGGATGTTGTTTGTCTTGCGGCGCTCGCTCTCTCCCTTCCCTGGAACCAGTGACCCTAAATTAGGGACGGGCGACTGCTTATAGCCCATTGAGTTGCTCACGGTGGTCGTTAAACCTCCAATCAAAAAAAAAAAAAAAAGACAGAAAGAAATTGTAAAGCTAACAAACTTCTTTTTTTTTCTGGTTAAGTACAAACTGTTTAAGTTACGAGAAATAAAAAAAAATAGAACTCGTTAAACTTGTTCATTTAGTCAATGAATGTCAAATATGTTTCAAGACATCATCATCATTGACAACCATTATCAATTCACTGCTGGACGAAGGTCTCCCCAAGTTTCCTCCACAACGGTATGTCTTGTGCCAGTCTCCTCCATGTCACTCCCGCATACTTTCGAATTTCATCCACCCATCTCCCACGTGGTCTTCTTCTGGGTCTTTTCCTGTCCCTTGGAATCCAATCTAAAATTTCGGCTGTCCATCGATGGTCTGTCCTTTTGGCAGTATGTGCAGCCCATTGCCATTTCAGGGATTTAACTCTGATCATGATGTCTTCCACTCTTGTCATTTTTCGGATCCACGAATTTCACTTATCTTTCCTGGTTATACCAAGCATGCACCTCTCCACGCTTCTTTAAGTATTCTGCAGCCTTTGCATGTCTCTTTCAGTTAAGGTCCACGTCTCTGCATCATACGTAAGCACTGGAAGGATGTATTGATGAAACGCTTTTCTTTTAAGACATAATGGCATACTGCTCTTAAAAATTATGCCGTTTCTTTCAAAAGCTATATAGGCAAGTTTTGTACGCCGATTAATTTCTTCATCAATGTGACCTTCACTTGATTCCTGCTGTCCAAGATAAACGTACGTGTCTGTTATCTCCAGCTTTTCTCCATCAATCGATAAATTTTCATTTTTTGTAAAAGCATTGAACGTCACTTTTGTCTTCTGAAAGTTCATTTTTAATCCCACTTCTTTACTCTTGTCAGCAAGTTCCTGGATCATACTCTGCAGCTCTGATGGGGTAGTTGCAAAAATGACTACGTCATCAGCAAAACGAAGGTAAGTTAGATAATCTCCATTAATCTTTATCCCTTTGTTTTCCCAGTTCAGTGATTGAAAGACGCCCTCCAATGTAGTATTAAAGAGCTTCGGAGATATGGTGTCACCTTGTCTCACTCCCTTTCCAATTTTTATGTGTGTTATATTTTCAAACAGCCGAATCTTTTCACTTGCATTTTCATAGATGTTATTAATAATATTAATGTATGCATCTTCAATGCCGCAGGATTTCAGAGCCATTGTAACTGCTGATGGTTTCACCGAATCAAAGGCTTTTTCATAATCGACAAAGGCCATGCACAATGGAAGTTCATATTCCCTCGCTCTTTCAATTAGTTCTCTCAGTACGTGGATATGATCTATTGTGCTGTAGCCACTCCTGAATCCAGCTTGTTCTCTCGGTTGAGCCATGTCCAGGGTTACCTTCAAACGGTGTGAAAGAACTTTAGTGAAGATTTTATAAACCACTGATAGGAGGCTGACAGGTCTGTAGCTCCTGAGATCTTCAATGTCGCCTTTTTTATGTAGCAGGATCATTGTAGCGTTGTTCCAATCTTCAGAAATCTTCCCTTCATTAAGGCATCGAGTGTAAATTTGGGCGAGTACTGTTTCGATTTCTCCACTTTCTTCTATGGTGTCTACAGTAATTCCATCTTCTCCTGGAGCTTTTCCCCGCTTCATGTTTTTGATTGCATGTGCAACTTCTGCTGGGAAGCTTGGAAGAACTCTGGTACTGGTACCTTTCATGATGTCTGGAGTACATGTATCATCCCTTTCATATAATTTGGAGTAGCAATCTTTCACTCTTGTCAAAATTTCGCTTCCATTTCTTGTTACATAACCATCTTCTTTTTTCAGTGCCATAATCTGTTTTCTTCCCTTACTGAGATGTCCCTTTGCTATCTTAGGCTTTGGCTGTTTTCAATTGCTTTCCTCACTACTTCACAGTCGAATTTCCTTACGTGTTCAGTGATACTTTTTCTTACTGTCTTGCATAGCTCTATATATTCCACTTTGGAAGTCACATCTTCTTTAGTTGTCCTCATCTCTCCTCTTTTTTGAATCAACATTTTGGTTTTTCCTGATAATTTGTTCACATGCAACTTGTTCTTAGACCAGCTAATTTTGTTGCTGTTTCCATAAGAGCTTTGGTTACTTTTCTGTTAACTTCAGAAATATCCACTTCTTCCGATGTTAGGCCTTCTAAAGCTGAGAATCTGTTCTTCAGTTCCAACTTGAAGGTATTATGGTGTTTTTTAAGGTTGGTTATGTCAATACATATTGTTTGTCTTATGAGCTTGCCACGTTCGAGTTTAGTGTTAAGGTGCATCTTACATCTCACCAATCTATGGTCACTACCTGTGTTGAACTTGTTTAGCACACTGCAGTCTTCTATGATGAATTTTTGGTTACACATAATAAAATCAATTACACTTGTCGTCCCATTTGGATGTCTCCATTTCCTGTGTGGCTTTTTCTTGAAAAAGGAGTTCAAGATGAAAAACCCTTCTGCCTCTGCAAACTCAACGAGAGTATTCCCACGCTGGTTTCTGTTGCCGTGACCGAATTTACCTACTGAAGTTTCATTCTGTTGCAGTTGCCCAATTTTTTGCATTGAAATCTCTCATAATTATCTTCAAGTGCTGCTTACCTTTATTATTTAGATGACGAATTTCCTCATAAAATTCTTCAATTTCTTCTTCAGGATGACTTGCGCTGGGTGCATAACTTTGAATAATCTGAGCCTTGAATCTTCTCGAGAGTAGGATAACGAGTCGTGCAGCTCTGTCAGAGGAACTTTCAACTTCTACCACTTTATCCTTCAGTTTCTTGTTTATTATAAATCCAACACCACTAGTTCTGCCAGTATCTGTCCCACGATAGGAGAAGAGATGTCCACTTTTCAGTTCAATGAGATCTTCTCCTTTTCTCCTTATTTCACTTAGCCCGACGATGTCCCACTTGATCCTTTGTAGTTCCTCTTCCAATTCAAGAAGCCTTGAATCAGAAGATAGGGAGCGTCCATTATACGTAGCCAAGGTCAGCATCAGATGGCAGCCTAGTCCGGTCGTCCGGGGATTCTTAGCACCCTCTGCCTTCATGTCGCACTGGCCACTGCCTTGGCATGGTACATTCCAGCTGCCGGAGACTGAGGGCCAAGATTTAAGTTGTGGAGTCATTTTGGAGGGGTTTGGCCATAACTCACCACGCTGGCCAAGCGGGTTGGTGAATGTGCGATAGCATTTACTCGAATCCCGATGGTATAGTTATACCGCTATTGGCGGTCGTCAGAGCCCCTTTAGTGGGAACAGGATGCACCACGAGAAGGCGGGGTTGACATTTGTCAAGGAGAATCTGTGCTGTTACGCATCACCTGACCTTACATCTCTTTCAAGACATACTTCTCTGTATGTGCACATACATAATGTATCCATAATTATTATGCATAATTATTATAAGACAATTGTTTGTATGTACACATACATAAAATTGTCTAATAATTATTGGGGTTGCCTTTGATTTTAATTGCTAAGACACATCTCCTGGGCATACTACTCAAAAGGTGTTCAAGTTCATCCTTTGATGTTAGATGATACCAACATGAAATCATAGCTTCAAGTAACTTTACTTAATTTGTAGGATTTCTCGTACTCACCTGTTTCAGTTTTATCCAAAGTTTTCGATCGGATTAAGATTCGGCTATTGTGTAGGACATTGCAACCTCCCGACAGATTTAGAAACCAACCACCTGTCCACTACTCGTGTCCGATGGCAGGGTACGTTGTCGTCCTGAAAGATGATATCACTATTTGGAAACTTTCTCCAGTACTTGTATATAATGGGCAGCATTCATGTTACCTTCAATGTTACGCAGTCTACCCACTCCATGAGCTGAGATGCAACCCCACATCATAACGGCAGTAGGATGCTTTACTGTTTGAATGTAGGTACAGTAGGGCTCGGATCATGTTGTCAGCGTCATACGTACAAATGTCCTCCTTTTGTTAAGAATCAAATTCTTTAGTCACTCCAGATGATCTAATGCCACTGATCCACAGTGCATCATTTATGACCTCGTGCTCAATGTAGAATCATGATCTGTTTGTTATTAAAGAAAGGCTTGTTCGCAGAAATATCTCTAAAACTAAGCTACCACAAACGGCACGTTTTGTGGCACAAACCAGCACAAACGAATGGCTGTGTTGAATTTTGAACTTGTGGGATGGGAGGGAGGGGGCTTTCCCCCACCCGCCAAATTTATGTTATATTCAAAACAGGCTGGGGAAATGGTCGACACCGAAATTTGGGTATTTAATAACTCGGAAGCTAAGCTAGCACAAACGACAGGGTTTCCGGCACTAACCAGCACAAACGAATGGCTATACTAAATTTTGAATTTGAGAGAGGGGTGGGAGGAGGGCGGGGCTGAGGAAATGGTTGACAACGAAATTTAGGTACTTTATATCTCCAAAACTAAGCTAGCACAAACGACACGGTTTGCGGCACAAACCAGCACAAACGTAGCACAAACGGCAGGCATTGTTGAATTTTGAATTGGCCGGGGTGGGGGCTGAACATCCCCCCCAATTTATATTTTGAATATCTCAAGAACTAAGCTAGCACAAACGACACGGTTTGCGGCACAAACCAGCACAAACGTAGCACAAACGAATGTCATTGTTGAATTTTGAATTTGCCGAGATGGGGGCTGACCATTTCCCCAGCCCCCCAATTTATATTTTGAATATCTCAAAAACTATGCTAGCACAAACGACACGGTTTGCAGCACAAACCAGCACAAACGTAGCACAAACGAATGGCATTGTTGAATTTTGAATTTGCCGGGGTGGGGGGCTGACCATTTCTCCAGCCCCCCCAATTTATATTTTGAATATCTCAAAAACTATGCTAGCACAAACGACACGGTTTGCGGCACAAACTAGCACAAACGTAGCACAAACGAATGGCATTGTTGAATTTTGAATTTGCCGGGGTGGGGGGCTGACCATTTCCCAGCCCCCCAATTTATATTTTGAATATCTCAAAAACTATGCTAGCACAAACGACACGGTTTGCTGCACAAACCAGCACAAACTTAGCACAAACTAATGGCACTGTTGAATTTTGAATTTGCCGGGGTGGGGGCTGGCGAAATATACCTACGCAGGCCATGACTGATAGTGAATCTGCACGATCCTTTTGAGCTGTAAAAATCGCATATTTCGAACGCCAAAGTACTCCACTGAAGAAGACATAGCCTAATGCCGAAATATGTTTGGATTGTGGTGGTGATGTTGGAGGAGGATTTCTTTTGGGATTCAGGTTTTAATTTGGCTTTATCCATCATTGATTTTATGTATCTTTCATTTTAAATTTCATTCCTTTTAACAAGACTGAGTGTTGTTAACCTTATATTGCATTCCCGGCAGTCAATACGTTCCAAGCCTAAATGCTTTTATTGTACATAATTTTGTTTACTAAAAGATATTTTTAAAAAGAAGACTTAAATAGTGAAGTCAGAACAACGATTCGAATTCTATTCGTAACCTACCCAAGAAATACCGAGCTTCCAAGACCGTATGGTGTAAGTCCGGATTTCTTATCAAATACAACAATAGCATATCCCTAAACGCGTCCTCGTCCAACAACCACTACGTATGTAATAAAAACGTGCATAACAGTAATTTCCTGCTGCACATTATGTGTAGTAAATACAATAAACATACCACGTATATTTTTCATTCAATAGCGAAAGTAGCTTTTTGAACTTTGCAATAAAACATCTTTCATTTACATCAGAATCTAAGAGAAAAGGCCTATTAGTCACACTGAATAGATGTGACAATATTAGTTACATTTATACAGTGTGACTGTATTACGTGGTTAAATCTATTCTTTGTGACTCATAATAATCACATTGAACGTTTGGAATCGTGTGAAATGACAGAGCTTTACTTAAAAAACACTATCTCTAGGATGTGACGTTTCTTTCTTTCATTAAAAATTACTCAAATTTAGCATTTCAAATAAAAGTAATTAATAACAGTTTTATAAAATATACTGAACAACAGAAATAGCAAATCAGAACCCATTAGATATTCGCTGGCAAAATCTATCTCAAGAAGGATTCAGACTCCACCGAAAATAAGGTATGAAAGACAACAACTACTGGAGTTAGCAAATAACTTTAATTTATCCATTATTTGTGCGGATAAAACACAACAGGTAGTTTTCATGGACCGATTAGACTATTGCGATAAGATGTTACAAGCTATTGCTTTAATCCCTCATCGAATACTCTGGTCCGACGCAACCTCTGCTACAATTTCGGACCTGAGTAAACTCCGCAATCAAGGTTTTCTACCATATTCCGTATCGTCCAAGATGAAACCCCCTATTGGACCAAAAGTTCCCGAAATATTTCGGAAACTGAAGATTCACAAACAAAGTCAACCACTTAGGCTTTTGGTCTAGGGTTATGCTAACCCAACTCGTAACTTGGAGACGGCCCAGCTACTTACCTGAAACCTTTAACGTTAAGTTCTCAGATTTCTATTCGGAGTTCCCTTCAGACCTTGATTTGTATTAAGGCATTTGACTCTCGGGGAATTGAGTTTGTCATGGATTCACTTGACGTTATCTCTTTGTTTCCTAGCGTTCCACTCAGCCAAGTACATTACATTATTGCTGACAAATTACAAGCTGACTGTTCTATTCCTACACTTGAAGCAGAGGCTATCCTCTCCGCTCTTAAGTTGGCAGCCAGGAGGTCGTATTTTAAATTCGATGGAAATTTTTTCAACAACGAGAAGGTGCACCCATGGGGTCCCCATTTTAGCTGAGATTTTGCTCCAGTCACTGGAAGACCGTGCTCTATTGCATTTCCCTTTTCAACCTGCCCTCGTCATCAGATATGTGGACGATATTGTTGTTTTTTTGGCCTCATTTCATTACTCTTGGACAAATTTTACGGAACACCTCTCTCCACAATTTCCCACTATAAAGTTTACTAAAGAATTGGAACAAGAGGGAAAACTACCTTTTTTGGATTTTATGTTGTCAAGGGACCCATCTTCATACCAGGTCAAATATTCTGTTTATAGAAAACCATCGTTTACACCATGCATTATCCCTTGTGCTTCTTCACACCGCACTGAACAAAAAGGCCTTGGCCCTCAGTTTTCTGATAAGACGAGCTTTCGCTCATTAATCTACTTGTAGAGTCAGAAAGAAGGAACTTTCTACTATTAAGGCTGTGGCTCGATCTTTTGGATTCGCAGAGCAAAATTTTTATAGATGGTTAAGAGACTTCACGAATTTGAGATTCACGACATTGTCTACGGAGGTCAGGATTTTTAGGTATGTTGGTAAGGTGGAATACTTTCCCCAATTGTTTAACCCTAAAAAGACATGCCGGAAACATGGTTTAAAACTTGGTGTCTGCACTCGAAATATCTTATCACTAATTAGGAATGACCGTGATAAGGTTTCAAATTTTTGTAAACCAGGTGTTTATAGTATTCCACTTATATATGAAGACCCTAATACTGATAAATTATATATAGGTTCTACACTTCGGATATTGGATAAAAGATTGAGTGAACATAAATACGCACTATGAACGGGGACTATTAACACAGAGCACTTACTACTGCAGTTGGACAGGGAAGTTAATCCCATGACTGGGATAACGCAAAAATTCTCTGTTCAAATATAACCAGAAGTACAATATTTTTGTCCGAACGTCTGCATATTATTTCATATGGTGACACCTGTTGTAATATTGACATGCCTACTTATATATCAAATCCATGGAGACTGTTGGTGACTTCCTCTTCTATCGAGAGTGAAAACTAGAACTACCTTTGACTTGTATAATTATTTTTTGAACATTAGTGTTTGTGTTTCTAATGTTGGCAACACAGGAGGGTAAAAAAGACTTATGACCGTAATACTTTGTGGCTGTATATATATGAGATAGCTCCTTATGCTTCGTGGCACAAGGGTCTGATGATGGGGACATGGGAGCCCTGACAGTACGTACTTGCTTTTGTATTTTAAAATAGTGTTTCTAATTGTAAATAAATGTGTTTATTTTGCAGTTGGAGACGCGGTTTGTGTTGATCGTACGTGAGACAGCATATATCTAGTAATTGTAGAATTCACAATGTTTTTAAAACCTTTGTCGTCTTTTTAAATCTTTTTGCCTAATCAATTTACCGCTAAAGTACTTTTTCTAATTAGAACTACATCACTACTTAGCGGTACTGGTTCGTAGATCAAAATGGTAGTTCACGAGTCAAAATAATGGGTGGACAAAAAAGGGCTTCTATTTAAGGAGGTGGTACGAATACCGTTGCGCAGTAGACGATCAGGGTCCAAATAAATATAATTACCTGGTACAACACCCCGTTTTGAGTATGGTTTGATATATTACATTTTCAATCGCAAGTGGATTTTTAAAAATTATTTCTAAAATAGCTGTTAATCTGTTCACGAATTAGTTCTATAATGCGCATTTCAAGAGTTCTTTCATTCAGGAGCTAAAAGAATTTTTTCTCACGAGGAAACTGATGAGTACTCCTGTGGGGGTGTTTCACTAGTGGACCCATTCCCAGATTAAAATTCCTGGCTGTTCGTCGCCACTCCATCCGCCCCTGCTTGTAGGCCATAGAACAGACCCCCCCCCTTCCTCAAGTTAGACTTTGTTTTGTTGAACCACAACAAGCACTTTGTATTACCCGCTTCACTGAAATCATCCATTTTGTTGTCCCGCCACCTGGTGGTCTACGCACGAAAATCGTGCCCAAAGAAACTTTACGATAAAAAAACACACATTAAGGCGAGTTTCAAAGCTTAGCTGGATGCGGTGTAAAAAAAGTTACCAAAATTTGTAATTACGCTTTACAATAAAAAAATTACAAACCTCACTGAACAGCAGATGCATTTTTTTATTAGAATGAGAAGTCATAAGAGCTATTTTTGTATTAAATCCCAGCTTAAACACCCTACGATACCTTTTCGGTAGAACATTTTTGCATTAAGAGAAACGAGGTATTTTCTCAATCTACTCTCGAATTTCAGCAGAAAGAGAATATAAATTTATACGTATTTTACTCACCTGACCAACTACCCGAGCCAGTTGAAGTGAAGCTAATGGCCGCCCCAGTGGCGCAGTCGTCTAAGCGATGGCCTCTGATAATTCGTCCGACAGGGTACGGGTTCGAATCCCGGTGAAGCATGGCTGTTTGTCTTACGGTGCTTGTTCTCTCCCTTCCCTGGAACCAACGACCCTAAATTAGGGACGGGCGACTGCTTATATCCCATTGAGTTGCTCACGGTGGTCGTTAAAACTTCAATAAAAAAAAAGTATGCTTCAAGAGCAGGGAATTGAGCGTATGGAGCGCCCTTGTTGTTTACTGCTTGGGATCAGGTGCGAAATTTTAAAGAACAGAACGAGGGAAGGGGTAAAATTTCACAACTCAAACGGGGAATCTTCTCTTCGTGACTCGGAAATGCTGAATCATTGTTGTAAAACATCAAGGAAGCTAACTGGCTACAAAAGAGTATTGTAGTAATCGAAAATTATCATGCTAAGGAGGCTCTGTTAGGAACATCGCCATATCTCACTCGGCAGTTTTTTCTTCCGGGTCATGAGACGTTCGCTTCTGTTGTAGCAACTGCCTTCAGTGGATCTATATCCAGCGCACATCATCAGACAGGCCTGGACTCAAGAAAAAAAGCAGCCTTCTCAGTTCCTTCCAGATCGGCTTCTGCTGTAAAGGCGGCCACAGGCACACACGTCTGAGTGTCACGCCAGGAATACATACAAATGAAAATCTGCCGGAAGTGTGCCAAACGAGGGCATGAGGTTTGTTTTTCACCCCCCTCCTCCGGAGGATGAGAAACATTCCGGTGGCCAAGAGCAGAACTGTTATTCAGAAGGCAATGAGCCTGTTTCTGTGTGCAACCAGCGTGAAGAACAATGGCATGCTCCTGAGAGTGCTGTGTCAGACTACCAAGAAAGAGTGTGTACCTATGAAGCATGTAGAAAGTTCGTGTCTATTGGGAGGAAGATTTCAAGGGTGTGTAGAAGATCAGAGTTCGAAGATCTATGGACGTTTACACAGGGACACTTCCCGTGGTGCTATGGTGTTGTGTACTAATTCTTCCTGTGAAACTTTCGACTCATGTAGAGGATGTTCTGAGACTGATTCCCGTAGGTTGATGTAATTGATATCGAATGGAGAGGTTCTGAGGTCCTGCGGGGTATACTTGTAGAAATAGAAGCTGTGGACTTACCTGAACAGTACACAGATGATTTGCGCTGTCGCTTTTTGATAACGGTACTTTCAACTACGAATTTCCTGAAATAGTGTCTATATGCACTTTGTTGTAATGAAGTAAATGCGGTAACCGCAGGGATCATTTGTGCTTCGCACTGATTGTAAGGTGACGTTCCCATAGCTGTAAGAGACAGCTTTTTATATGTATTATATGCTTTGTTTCGGCGCGCTTTGGACATATGTAGTACTTGATTTAGTTATTTCTAATAAGCAAACTTATTACTGTACTCATATATTACCAAAAATCAGTGCCAAGTTTTCTGTAGGTGATTCCATCAACCTTTTTAAGCAGCCGATTTACCAGAACCAAATGGTGCTCAAATTTTCTGCGCTTACCAAACAAATGTCTACATAGCGGCCGGGTTTTCCGGAAACTACGGCAAGACAAATGAGTGAACAATAGGTTTACTATTGTTTGCATTACTGTCTCATATGTTAATCAGTACAATGTAAGCTACCTGGGCTTATGTTTAACAGATAAAACGTATCAACATTAAAGCAAGGTAAACGTTGGTACTATTGAAGTATGAAAAGAACTTACCACAAAAACATCGTAGTTTGAAGATATTTTTTAATTACTGATATAAACTTACTGTGTCTGCTTGCTGTTGTCAAAGTAGTTCTGGACGTAAGTTGTACGTTATGGCTGGGTTTCATTGATGTGTAATTACATTTCATCAACATCAGTAAACCCTAGCCATAACGTACAACTTACGTCCAGAACTACTTGGAATAACAGCGAACAAGCACATACATTTATATCAGTTTGAAGAAATTTTTCAATTACTTTTTTTTTTTTTTGGTTGTGATAAGTTTTTTCATACTTCAATAGTACCAACGTTTATCATGCTTTAATGTTGATACGTTTTATATCTGTTAAGCCTAGCCCACGTAGCTTACAGGTACTGATTAATGAGCGAAAACGTAATGCATACGTAAACCTATTCTCACGTAAGCCACGTAATTAATTTGGTTAAATTATGTTGACCAAAATGTTAGGACAATTCCTTACACCCCTCCTATGAATTCAGCAGTACCGACCATAAACACAATTAAATGACATTATTAATAAAGCTATCACTCACTTACAGCTATACTCAAATTGACTAACTACTAATGACCTGATAACACTTCTAAAGCTGTGGTCTTCTCCGGACAGAGATCTGAATGGAGCCACACCATAAATTTATTATTATAAAATATAATTGATATAGTAAAACATTTTAATTATTTGGAAGTGAATTTTACCCCTGACTTACGATGGACTAAACATACAGAAATTATAAAGAAATAGTGGCCTCATTAGTAAAATATTAACTTTCAGTTAAAACACTAATTCTCTTGTATTACTCATTAATTCAGACTCACATTAACTACTGCTTTTTGTCTTGGGGTCAAACAACTAAAACAAATTTAAATAAATTACAGGTATTACAAAATAGATTAATAGGCCTACTTTCAAAACGAAGTACTACTATGACTACACACATACATCCACATCCTCCAGTTCACCCGAATGATTTCCGAATACTAACAAAACAAACTTTTCTATTGTAACCTTAGCAAAATCATGTTTGAGACTTAAGAACAATTAGCACATAGATTTAATTGCAATAGACACAACTACCAAACACGAAATAGATTACCGCTTCGCCCAATACAGGCTGAAACTCGGCTATTAAGACAAAGTTTAAACTATGCTGGCCCAAATTGGAATTCATTGTCTTTGGATTTAATAAATATTAATAACCAAAATCTCTTTAAAAACCACTTAATATCTACTGAGTTAAAAGATACATTCTTTAATTAAATCGAAATGATATTAATTATTTACTAAAAATATAAATCTATTACTAAATTTATTTACTGAGGCCAAACTCACTTGTCTCATACTTTTGAGGGAACTAAGGGCTACGTCAGGACTCCTAAGGTCTTTTCTCTTGCTCCCTTTGCTGTTCAATTAAGTCTTTGTATGCATAATTTATTGTGATGCAATATTATGTAACAGCATAAATAAATAAAATAAACCTGAAACTGGTGATAAGCGCTCCCTTCTAGTAATCTATAAATTGCTCATGATAATGAAGTGCTGGTCTCCCTGACATAGACATCTTTTGTGAAATAAGTTCTGCTCTCCTTTTCCTTCGGGAATGTGTCGAGTGCTCGCTGAAAAGTAAATAAATCATTCCACTGGGTAGAAATAAGTGACTAATTCCTTTCTTGTCAGTCCTGAAAATATTGGTGCCAATGTCGGTCCACCTTTGGCCTTAATGCATGCACTGACCCTTCAAGACATGCTTTCGACAAGGTTTTGGAACACAGCGATAGGTATGCGTTTCCATTCAGTGCATAATGCTACCGCTAACTGTTGTTTAGAAGTAGGTCTTGGTTCCAAACTTCTTATGCGGCGCTCTAATTCCTCCCATAGGTGCTCTATGGGATTAAGATCAGGGCTCTGTGCTGGCCAATCCACACACGGTACGGAATTATAGTCAAACCACGCCGTAACAGTCCTTGCTTTTATGGTTCTGTGAATTATCCTGCTGGTACCTACAAGGCTCGGTTCTATAGTATTGCCATAGATTTGGTAGGGCATAATTGTAAAGAATATCGAGGTAGACGTTCTGGTTAACAAGATTGTACACGATAACCAATGCCCCGGAACCATACCACAAAAAACACCTCCGCAGGAGGGAGTACACTGCCAGCTCGAAACTTCACCGTAAGAACTGTGGTAAATGGCGTTCACCCGGCTGCCGCCATACCCACACACGGCCATCAGACTGATGGATCGTGTATCTGGATTCATCAGTCCATAGGACCTGTTTCCATTGACCTACGGGCCACTATAAATGTTCTTTACACCATGCTGAACGACTCGTAGCATTCAGAGTGGAGATGAAAGGCTTATGAGCAGCCACACGACCACGGTAACCCATGGAATGAAGTTCTCTGCGAATGGTACGTGTACATAGTTTCCAGCATTTGTACTCACCTGTACATTGAGGTATTGTGCAGTCTTCCGTCGATTAGCTGTAACGACTCTTCTGAGGCTTCGACGTTCTCTATCACTGATTTTCTTTGGTCTGCCGGTACGTTTTGCTGCTTCAGGCAAGCCAGTGTATTCAGTACATCCAAAACAGTTGACTTGGGTATGTTTAAACGCCTCTTGAATTCGCTTATGGGCAACTCACTAATATAACACCCAACGATCTTTCCTTTCTCAAGGTCAGTTCTCTCCCGCCGCGACATTTTCACTCAACCTCACAGTGCAATATAATCGCGGTCAGCTGAAGGCTTGTTTTTATACCGTTTGCAGCTGTACCACGCATCTTAACAGCGCAGCGGATTGTTTAATTTGCTTTTGAAGGGGCGTCCGGTGACTTGTGTCAATATAGTGTGTTTGTTCAAGCTGATTTCAGCCCATTTGCTAAAACGAATTATTTCGTTCCAGCCCAGTTAAAGGATTCAGATGTCTTATAAAGTTCAATTTCGACAGTAAAAAAAAAAAAAAAAAAATACTTTTATTTCAGTAAAAAAAAAATAACTTCGTTCTTATCTACACAGTGCGGGAATTAATAAGACTGATTTTTTAAGAAACAAATCCCGGTAAAGCACACAGGTTGGCAGGACATTTTTTCTTGTCATTTATCATGTATGCGGTGGTAACAGTTTGCGTGAGAATTACGCTGATTATTTACGCTGTGATGCAGTCATTCGGTGGAAAGACGTTGTCACTGCTCTGTCATGAAGCAGAGAGCAAAAATATCAGATTCTGTTTAAAAATCCGTAAAACTGTACTTGAGACAGTTGAATTCTTCCGTGATGTGTGTGTGGGGGCAAGTTGCGTATCTCGTGCACAAATATTACGATGGAATGTACGTTGCCGCCCCGGTGGCGCGGTGGTCTAAGCGATGGGTGCGGGTTCGAATCCCGACCCATGGACGGGCGACTGCTTATAGCCCAGTGGAATGATTTATTTACACGGTGGTAGTTGACCCCCCAATGCACGTTTCAAGGATGGGCTGGAAGATTTGGAAAATGACGAAAGTCCCGGATGCCCGATTTCGCTGCCACGTCTGAACTCGTTGAGAAAGTTCGCGAAAGTATTAAAAGTGATCGCTGTGTGATGATGCTGGAATGTGAGTTCTGTTAAGGAGTGCAAAGATTTGGGGACGGTAGGAAAGTGTTCGTTTTGTTCCGCATTCTTTGTCAGACGACCAGAAACATGCACGAGTGGATTACGCAAAATACATCCTGGAGACTAGAGAAGAAACAATGCAAAATTTTCTCCAAAGCATTGTGGCAGGTGAAGAGACATTTTGTTATGGTCATGAAACGAGACATCCAAGTGCTCAGTGGAAGTCGCAGCAGTAACCCAAGGGAAAGATCAGGTTACCGAAGTCCAAAATAAAGACAATGCTTGTGTGCTTTTACGACAGCAAGGGAATTCTGCATCACGAGTTTATTCCTGAAGGCACAACTGTCACTGGCAATGCTTACTCGTTTATTTTGGAACGATTGTGGAAGAGGATTGTTCGTGTCAGGCCACAGTACAAAAACGGGAAATTGTTCCTTCACGATAACGCACCCGCACACAGAGACTTCAGTGTACAGCTATTTCTGGTACCAAAACAAGTGTGTACGCAACCATCTCCCTGTTCTCAAGATTTGTCGCCGTGTGACTGCTTTATATTCCTTAAATTGTAAAGCTGCCTTAAAAAAATGTTTTTGGAGACATTGAACACAAAGAACTGTGACATGAGCTCTTCACTCCATACCAAAAGATGACCGCTGCAAGCCCTTCCTAGTTCTTGTTTTCACTCTCAAATGTACTTCGAATAAAATATATTCACTTAAGTTTTCCTGTTTTTTTTTTTAAATTCATTCTCATTAATTACCACACTGGGTATAAGAGGTAACATTGGAAATCCCAGTTTACTTCTTATATAGCAGTCGCCAACCAAGTCGTTCCAGCTGTGCTTTCTAGAAAGTTGTGAGTATGTAAAATTTAATATAGGCCGCTTAAGCATCGGGAGGGATTTTAAAATTGTCCGACGAAAAAAAGTCGTGCTTGCTTGCTTGTATTTAGTTGTCGGAAAAGTAATGACGTATTTTGGCACCCGATGGCGGTTGGGCGGTTTTGGAAGTATTAGAGGCATGCGCAGCTCTGTTATCGCTATGGCATTCGACAGGTACTAGTACTAGCTGCAGTCTAAAAGGAATAGTGAGCGATTTGGTTGATTTGCGGAGATTTGACATCAAGTTGAAGATGGAAGACCAAACTGTGCATTTTCGCCATATTTTACTGTTTTACTTCCGTAAAGGGAAGAACGCGAGTCAAGCTTGCGAAAAGTTGCGTAAAGTGTACGGTGATAAAGCTCTACAAGAAAGTCAGTGCCAGCGGTGGTTCGCAAAATTCCGTGCTGGTGATTTTGATCTCAACGATGCTCCTGGGTCCGGGAGGCCAACCGAGGTTAATGACTACGAAATCAAGGCATTGATCGAGTCAAACCCACGTTACCCTACACGAGAGATGGCAGACACATTGCATATCCATCATTCAAGCGTTCATGACCACCTGAAGAAGCTGGGATACGTGAGCAAGCTCGATGTGTGGGTTCCTCATGAACTCAAAGCTCAATTGACGGCGCGTATAAACAACTGCGATATGCTCATTAAACGTAAAGAAAACGATCCTTTTTTGAAGCGACTGATAACTGGTGACAAAAAGTGGATTGTGTACAACAATGTGCTGCGCAAACGGTCTTGGTCCCGACGTGCTGCTTTGCCTCAAACGACATCCAAAGCAGACATTCATCAGCGGAAGGTTCTGGTCTCAGTGTGGTGGGATTTTAAAGGTGTCGTGTTTTCCGAGCTCCTACTACGGAACCAAACAATCAATTCGAAGGTGTACTGTCGGCAAATGGACAGTTAGAACGAATTCATCAAGAAACGTCCAGAGCTCGTTCATCGTAAAGGTGTTTTGTTCCATCACGACAACGCGAGACCACACACAAGTTTGATCACCCGCCAAAAATTATTGGAGCTTGGGCGGGATGTGTTGCTACACCAATCTTACTCGCCTGACCTTGCGCGGTCAGACTTCCACTTGTTTCGCTCTCTTCAACAGTCTTTGCGATGTATAACGTTCAATTCAGATGAGGCTGTAAATCAGCACCTTGTAGAGTTTTTTGCCACGAAAGCAAAGTCCGCTGCCCCGGTGGCGCAGTGGTCTAAGGCGCTGGCCTCTGATCATTCGTCCGTAAGGGGTCCGGGTTCGAATCCCGTTCAGGCATGGATGTTGTTTGTCTTACGGCACTAGCTCTCTCCCTTCCCTGGAACCAGTGACCCTAAATTAGGGACGGGCGACTGCTTATAGCTCATTGAGTTGCTCGTTAAACCTCCAATAAAAAAAAAAAGTCCTATGAACGAGGCATTCTGCAGCTCACTGAATGATGGCAAAAGGTTATCCAACAAAACGGGCATTACATCATTGATTGATCTTTGTTCTTTCTATCAATAAATGACCTTTGCAAAACATGGCTAAAATACGTCATGACTTTTCCGACAAACCAATAGCTACTTAAATTTGAGTCGCTTGTACGTATTTAGAGCAGATGGCCTCTATGGGGCGCAGGGTGGGAGGAGAGGGGGTGAAAGGAGGACTCTTGGCATCGCATAAAATATTTTCTTTCAGAAGGCTTGTATAATATTGGAGAATTCTGTTAAAATATACCGCGCAGAGCTCTGCTGGCAGACTGTTCCTGCGGTTGAATCAATTCTTGAATGTCATTAATGTAATGGCTGACCCACTTGGCACCGGAATTTCTTGAATGACCTCATGAAGCTGCTTGAGAACAAGCGTAGTTTACGCCCTACATTTTTTTAACTCAAATTTTGTACGTAAATGTTTCTTCATTTTCTGGTGTCTTTTCGATTATTCTTAGTTCTGAGTTCATAACGTTTTCATTGTCGGAAATTTAATGTTGGGAAGAGGCAGGATAAAAGAACAATGTTAAGACTGATTCTAGGCTAAGGAGTAAGTTGAAAAAAAATGGGTTTATTTTAGTCTAAATCTTTGACACATTTCCTAAACGCCTGGAAGAGAAATGGACAAGGAATCAATAAGATTGAAATCCATTTCATTTTATTCTTTTTAATTCTCATTAACGTTTTGCGAGGTAGAGAAGGAACATTTTTTTTTGCAGATTACAATTTCCTTTAAACGCATTTTTTAAACTTAGACCTACGATGATCAATATTGGGTAGCCTGCGAAACAGCCTTAGTTCATCTTATAGTTTAATTTTATAGCGTTTTAAAGACGTATGCGTCCATATGGATAGGTCTGGTACGATTGGTCCGAAAAGGACAATTCGTCCAATGAAAAATGGCCTGGGGTTTATGTTTATCCATATCTTAAATTCCTGAGCTCCGGTAATTAGGGGCAAGTTCCAGGTGAGCATTTTTTTTTCAATTTGGATAATTGGGATTAAAATACGTAAAAGAATGGCGGGTTTTCTCATTCGCAGTGAACAACGCTATTTTTTTTACTTTTCTAACTCTTTGCCCCTCCCCGTTTTGTTATTTTAAAGATTTTCCTTTCCATTTCCTCAAAGTCATTGCAATATCATTGCAATATAAATATTTCTTCATTGCAATATAAATATTTCATTATAATGCAAATTAACTTTTGAATATCCGCTAGAGTGTGAACATAAGAAATGAACTAGAGAAGCTCGGGACGATAAAAAGTTAAGACAAACTCTATTGACAAAGAAGAAATTGTGGACGAAACGCCAATTTGACAAGTCGTGACCAGTGCAGAATTTCTCACCTGGTCAACTAGAACAGATCTGAAACAAGGCAGGAAATCCTCCAATCTGTTAATGGAGTTCACCCGTCTATAACTAAGCGAGCGTTGCGTAGGGTGAACTTCATCTAATGCATATCTGGAGTAGAGTTGCAAGCAGGGACGTCGCCAAGGGGGTGCGAGTGTGGGCTTGAGCTCACCCTGAAATTTGTGTTGCCCACCCAGTTCAAAATGAGCCATTCTTCAGTATATTTAACTTTAAAATATAATTTGTACTTTGCCAAGTAATAAGTCTTGTTTTATTTCATGTAGCCCTACGTATTCCCCCTTGGAAGTCCGTTGTTTACGTCGCCAAAAAAAGTTAACAAAAAAGCTATCTGTATGGCTATGAAAATTTAGTTCTCCACTCTTCCAATTCCTTAGTTCAGTCCCCTTTTTCGTGTTTCGTATGACCAGGGGGATAGGAATTCACTGAGGGGGTCACTACTTATTGCTCTGTTTGTTTTCTTTACAAAATCGGGGATTGCGACCCAGAAAGTGGAGTCTAAAGCTACACTGCCGCCCCGGTGGCGCAGTGGTCTAAGGCGTTGGCCTCTGATCATTCGTCCGAAGGGGTCCGGGTTCGAATCCCGGTGAGGCATGGATGTTGTGTTTGTCTTACGGCACTGGCTCTCTCCCTTCCCTGGAACCAGTGACCCTAAATTAGGGACGGGCGACTGCTTATAGCCCATTGAGTTGCTCACGGTGGTCGTTAAACCTCCAACCAAAAAAAAAAAAAAAAAAAAAAAAAAGCTACACTAGCGCTCTTAAGACTGCTCCGGGACAGTGAAGAGCAGAAAGTGGCTGACGACTGTTTTGTTGGAGAGGAGTGCAAGGCAAAGTTGCTGGCTTGAAGCAAAGGAGTTAAGGAGGGTGTTAGGTATTGTGTCTGCGTGGCACAATGTTAAAATTTGATTTAGATAAACAAAAACGACATTTTCTTTTAAATTGTTCAAGTACTGTACTATTTTCGTAAACAAAATTGCAAACTTTTGAAAAGTAGTTTAAGACAATGCATTCAAAGCAAGCAAAAAGTTGGTGACATTCTACCAACACTTGTATCTTAACACCAGTGGCTTAACTAGTCAGATCTGTGAATGTGTGTCCAGGTGGAGGGGGTGAGGATTGCACGAATTCCTTTGTAGCCGGTAGAGAAAAGCATTAAAGCCCCACCAGTGGCGCAGTGCTCTAAGCGCTGTTTTATGACCATTTGTCCGAGAAGGGTCCGGGTTCGAATCCCGGTGAGGATTGGATGTTGTGTTTGTCGTACAGCACGGGCTCTCTCTCCTGGAACCAGTGACCTTAAATTAGGGACGGTCGACTGCTTATAGCCCATTGAGTTGCTCACGGTGGTCGTTAAACCTTCAATAAAAACAAGTTAGTAAAATCATGCAGTGCATTGATTATGATACGCTTTCCAACATACCAGAAATCATTACTCAAGTTATGAGGATAATGGCTGTGGAATAAAGCTCGCTCCTGTGTCCTGACCTTTGACCTCATTTCGATGATATTAAGCAAAAGTGGTTCAGTATACTTCCGGAACAACATGATAAAGTTTTGTCGCAATAAAAACATTTTTAGTCAAGTTATGAAGATAATGGCTGTGGAATAAATCCCGCTCCTATGTCCTGACCTTTGACCCCATTTCACTCATTTTCAATAGGGTTCGTCCCCAGGTTGTCCCCTACCACGTACCGAAATTTCATCGAAATTGAACCATTTTTACAAGTTATCGTGCAGACGGGGAGACGGACAAAGGTGGAGCATATACGTTTCTTCAACCTACGGTTGAAAAGCGTAAAAAAGCATTAAAAATTCCTTCTTTCACTGTTTCGAAAAAAAGTTGCTATGAAGCTTGCCCCACGAAAAATAATGCTCGCCCGCTCGTCGTCCATCCCGATTTCAAAGTCAAGCGACGTCCCTGGTTGCAAGACTGAACCATTAACTTCAGCTCACAAAAAGCTCTATTAGCTTGGGGCAAAACTTATGAGACGTGGACTGTTTATCAATGTAAGACTAATATAGTCTGATGAAATCAAATTTAGCCTATACTTTTCTAGTCCGTGGGAGCGGAATAAAAAAGAATCTCATCGCATTTACTCGTGTATAATATTTACATGTGGCGTCAAGGAAACTTGAATATGTTATAATCATGTTTTTTCTGATGCACTTATGGTTGTTTCTTCGTAATATTTTTTCTTACGTTATGCAGAGGTAAGTTCCATTTTGCAGTTCACTCGAAATAAGTATGTTATAACATTGTAGTCGTTAATTAGGAAACGTTTCAACAGTTCCGCTGCAAAATAATCTGGCGTATATTTTGATCTTCTGTGCTTGTTTCTTTGATTGCAGAAAATAGGTCTGATTTTTTAATCTGTAGAAAAAACTTCTATTTTGTATCATACAATAATTAACTGTGGGACTGAAAATATGCAAATATTTTCCTCTGTAGCGGAAGTCACTCGTTAGACCGAAAACTTTGGACTCTCTTAAATATTTCACATGCCAATAAATGTTTGATTATTACTACATTTTAAATTATCACCCTTTTCTTCATGTTCATTCTGCTCAAAAAATTCAATCTATTATACCTGTTTATGTGCACTTTCGGATGAAAGGATTTGTTTATTCAATAAACTTTTTTCAAAGTGGAATAATGAGATAAAAATCAGAAAAAAATGGGGAAAACAAACTAACACACAGAAGCAATGGATCTTTGTTTAAAGTGTATAAATCTGTATTTAGCTTTCGTTCTACCCGGTTTACCATCATGTATGAGGTACAATCTTTACAATTTTACAAAACTGAGAAATATAGCATTCGATCTGCAGTACTACTTCGGGCTACAGTTGTTTAATTCCAGTTTTTAAAAGCTGTCCATATTTATCTGTGACATTTGAAGCGGAATTCTTGACACCTACAAAAAGGATTATTGAAAGAGATGAATGAAATAGTTATAAAATAGTTGATATTAGCGACAGTTAAGAATTATCAAAGCCCCTAATGCTTTTACCTTGTGAAATCTAGAACCTAGAAAACACTATCTGAAGTGGAAAAACTCCAGCAAAGGGAAAAGTATGCAAGACTCAAGGTTTTTAAATAACTTTTTAATGTTTTACGAAATTTAGTTTTTCAATCATTGATAATTTGAACGGTTTAGTTATTAAACTAATTATAAGGTGTTCGACTTCAAACCTTGACTATTTACTAAATTAGTTCATGTACCGTCAACATAAAATCTGGTTAAAACAATTCCTAAAAATCTAAATAGTTTCTGGAAACAATTTTGGGTTGGAAAAAAGTAATGTCTACAAATGCAAGGCAACAGAAAAGTGCCAATTATCGTATATAAAAGTACAAATCAGTCCAAACTGGAGTCGCCATCATTTGCCACGACCTGCTCCCATCCTCTGGTGAACTGTTAGATTTCGTACCTGTAGAATTGTGGCAGCTTGGACTCAAAGAAGTAAGTGTGCGGTTGACATCGTCCTGGTTGGTGAAATGCTGCAACCACCAGAAAAGGTGGTAGTCGCTTGGGGTAGTGTCCGGGGAATAGCCTGGGGGAAGCAGAAGCTTCCAGCCCAGGTCCCTGACCTTGTGACAGGTCACCCTTGCTGTGTGACTACTCGCTGCATCCTACTGTAGGAGGGCGCCCTTGCGGTTCAGCAATGCTGGTTGTTTCGACGTGAGTAATTCGTGCAGATCATCGAGCTGACAGTAGTACACATCGGCGGTGATAGAGGTGTTGTCAGGCGGCAGCTCCAAAAATCACAACCTGCAAATTGCACCAAACGGACAGCAGGACCTTACGTGGAATGTAAGCCGGCTTTGGGGGTCGGCATGGGTTTCTGATTTGGGTCCAACCACTATTTCCGGGAGCTGACATTGTTTGTCATACAGGACTAATTTCTCGCCATATGTCGCAATGCGGTCCAAGAACGGTTAAACTTGGTCACGTGCAAGCAGGGAAACTCAAGCTTTCTTGCGATTTGCTTTCTGCTCAAATGTGAGCTGATGGGATACCCAAACTCCCTTCTTGTGCACTTTCTCACTTTGACGCACGTGCGTGATAATCTCGTTCAGGTAGTCCCCAGCTGTTCGGCCAACTCCCGCGTGATCACACGTGGGTCGGTCTCCAATAGGATCTTAATGTCCATATCCACTGTTGCGGGTCTTCCGGCTTTGGGACTGTCTGACAGCACAAAGTTTCACTCTCGAAACCGTTCGTATCAGATCATAAGTAGAGGATTTTAGGGAGTGTCTGACCCCAGGTCTTAAACAACCCTTAGAAATAGGAAGCTAGGAGATTTGGGCTAGAGTGCCCGATAAGAAAGTGACACGGAAGCGAGGTAGAAAGGGGGAAGGAAGACGCCCTTATTTATTACCGGAGGGCCAGCACTCGGGGCCCAACGCGCCCATCAGACGCACGGCGGGTATTTAGTGGTTCGAACGTTCGTATCTGCCCAGGATCGAACTTGAGGTTATCTCCATGGCAATCACGAACGCTGACCACTAGGCCTCACATTCAATTCATACAGTCTGCAATGGCGGATGTACTCTTTTGTTCACTTAATTCATACAGTATGCAATGGCGGATGTACTCTTGGTTCACTTCCATCTTGGCTGGCACTTTACACTCTGCCTTCTGGTGGTTAACTGCCACTGTCTTGAGCCACCTACCTGCTAATGTAATGCCAATGTGCTGCGCAATCTCAGTGGCCAATGTGCGCCGTGGCCGGTGCTTCAACTTTATGTACTTCGTCATCGGACATTATAAAGAGGAGATTAACTTTTATTGACTGATTGTTTATGCACCAAGCAAATGTTTCGTTGACGTGGGCCTAACGTTTTGGGCCGCGGATGGCCTAGTGGTCAACGTTCGTGATTGCCACGGGAAAATCTCAGATTTGATCCCAGGCAGGTACGAACACTCAAACCACTAAATATCCGCCGTGCGTCGAATGGGCACCTTAAGCAGTCTTACCCCGGATACTGGTCTTCCGGTAATAAATAAGGTAGTCTTCCTCCCCCTTTCTAAATCGCTTCCTCTTACTATCCTGTCGGGCACTCTAGCCCAAATCTCCTAGCTTCCTATTTCTAAGGCTCGTTTAAGACCAGGGATCAGATATTCCCTTCCTCAAATCCTCTACATATAACCTGATCGGAACTCAAACATTTTTTTTCATCCCTTAATAAGCTAGTGTTTCAGTGAAAAGTCCTTTGTTCATTTTACTTACACGAGGGAGTCTCAGCTTAACTCCGCAAACGAAAATAAGCCGTTCACTGTGGGACGACGCGAAAGCAAAACTGCTACTGTTAAAGGCAACTAACCCCGGAAGACAGTTTTACGCATGCGCTGTTCAGCGCGCACCTACTCATTCGCTACTGTTTTCTGAAGCTTCGACAAGGCGACGAGTTGACTAGAATCGCTTCTCTCAACCACGCGTTATTAAGCGCGCTCTAGCAAACGGATATGGAAGGCTATATTGTGTTACTCAGTTACCCAACTACTGTAATGGCTGATATTTGCATTCAGAAAACCTATGAACTGGCTACTAATACGGATTTTCTTTCGGAATTTTTCCAATTAAAAGAAGAAACAATTTTCTTATTTGCATGCGGGGCATCCGTAGCGGATCCAGTGGGGGAGGGGGTGGGAGGTTATGACCCGACGCCTCTGTTTATTTAATAGAAAAACTTCCAGCTTGGAAATTTGCTACTAGTTTTTGTTTATGGCCCAATCGAGGCCTGTATTTCGTTTTGTCACCCACACTAGTCTACCCCACCAGGTGACTTCCCTGCTTTATTACTAATGATATCACACAATACTAACAACAGAAAAAAAAAAAACCTTCACCCATCATTGCTTTTCATGATCAGTGACAATCTCTTTCGCTCTCGTCTTTCTCTGTTTCTCAACCTCTTTTTTCTTTTTCTGCGGACGCTTGAACTGAAACTTTTATCTCCAAATTTACAGCAAATTTTAGTTTTTACGAAAACCTGTGGATTCTGCGGCGCACCCAGACTTTCTTTATTGGAGTGTCCAGGGCCGGATTAAGGGGGAGGGGGGGGTCCACCATGACCAAGGGCCCAGGAGGCATGCTGGGCAAATATTATAGATAGATAAATATAGAAAGAAAGAAAGATTTATAAAATAGTTTTTACTTTTGTCTCTTACGATTTCCACTTCGTCAGAAACAGAGGATGGAAGATGAAGAAATTTCAAAGAAGTTACTCACCAAGGGAGTAGCTGCCGCTATGTCTTTGGCTTCATTTCGCTATGCATTAGCGGGGTCGGCGAGAGGGTTTCAGTTTTTTCACGTAATCCACCCACACCTTCCAATTTGCTGTTGGAACCATTAATAGTAAAAGTTCTAAGCGGCTTCCCACATTCTCTCTGTTTATTTAATAGAAAATTACCAAAAAGAAAAAAAAAAAAAAAAGATGCACTAAGAAAGTATACAATGTTAAATCATTAGAAAATCCAAGACAAAATCTAGAAATGTTAAGCTTTTACCTGATCTTCTTATGAGAACAATGAAAAATACAGTGAATTAATATGAAAACACTGCAGATGATTTATTAGTTTGAAGAATGCACGACGTATTAACTATCACAAGCATATTGCTACAGTTTCGTGTTTTAACTGACTCCATAATGACTCCCGTCATAATTTTTTGAGGGCCCACTCAGATATCTTAGCCTTGGGGCCCACCAAGCCTTAATCCGGCCCTGGGAGTGGCCCAAACATTTCCCAAAATATTGGGAAGTGATAAAAATATATCCGCCATATTAAAGTGCATTTCCAATTATTCCTAAGATATATATTTAAAAGCATACGGAAATATATTTAAAAATAAGCAGCCAATAACAAAGAACCAAGCGATACCTCATGGGGAGGGCCCCAAGCCCCAGGGCCACCCCCACTGAGAGTGCCACTCTGTTGATTTATTACTATAATTTTACAAAATGCATTAATGATTTAGATATTGGAAGTTTAAAAAGGAAAAATATGCTGGGGGGTATCGCCAAAGCCCCCCCTCCACTGGATCCGCTACGGATGGAAAGGCTCCAATAAGATGGGTGCAGCCGCAGAAATTTTCTTTCATAGCTTTTTCGTTCATTCAATAGAACCTACAATAACACTAGGTAGTGTTTTATAGGTTTTTAGAATAACCAGGAGAAGAAACAAAACAATCATTCTCCACGACAGACGACGGAATTCTTCGAAGGGCTAGATTTTTTAACGCTGTTATTTTTAAATCCATGTGAAACTTGAACGTACGCAAATCAAGTACAAAATTTATTAAGTATATTCGTGGAGGCCCCACTGAGGTTGCGTACCGGGGCTTCAGTCTCCCCTCTCACCTTAAATCCGGTCCTTACAAATGATTTTATCAGTATTAACAAATGCCTGACCAAGGCGCTAGGTGTTTCGGATTCTGTGCTACCACTTTAAGAGCAACAGGTTGCAGCGAAGTGCAGCGTTTTGAAACAAAGGGTTGACTGCTCAGCGTTATGTCATAATCGTTTTGTACGCGATGTAAATGAGGCAGTAATTTGCTCTAACAAAAATTGTGAGCTGATGTAACATTTTAATGCAGATAACTTTTCCTGGGAAATTCATTAAATAGCTGAAAGTTAATTTGTTTATAAATGTAGTCTCTGAAAGATCGAACCAGTATTGCAGGCTCGTTAACACTCCTGTTTACAATGTTTAGCGGATAAGGGTACGCACTGAACTTTGTGAAAATAAAAATGAAATGTAAACCGCTTCTTATTTTTCCGTGATTTTATTTACTAAAATAATCGATAGATGACGCCACATAGCTAGATATTTCCAGAAGCAAGTACCATGCATACGGGGAAATCAATAGAGATTGCTAAGAAGCCGACGACCTGCAAACTGTCGCAGTGCGGCGTAGAGATGCTTTTCATCACCTTTATGTATATGTAGTGGTGATCAGACGAAGTATTTCCCCCCGTAAAGCCGGCTTCTTTCATTTGCTGTCACTTACAACCAGCATCAAACCAACAGACCGAATCTTTTGTCCGAAAGAAAAGGGTTGTGGAAGCCTCTCCGCAGATATCAGCAGACTCGGAAATGCCTTGTAGAGAAAATGAGGGAAAACATCACTCGGGACCAAAAAAAAAAAAAAAAAAAAAGAAAGCCTACTATATCTCGGCTAACCACAAAAACCTCCCGTTAACATTGCTTTCGTCCGATAAAAACGTGCAAGAGGGAGAGAAGCTACTAAATTATTTGCGGACAGAATGCTGAAATCGCCTTAGGAGGTCGGAATGTGATGTGTACTTTCCGTGACAGGTTATGAATAAATCGTTTATTGATCCCAGTCTTCTTTTATGTTCAGATTTATAAATACCTGAGAGCATGTATGCTGTAGACAACTCTGGAGGTTCTTTGAACTACTGTGAATGATTGAGTTTACGTATCTGTAGAAAGAGCATTTTTTTAAAGATCTAACTCGTGTTTCTTGAATGCAGCTTTTGAAAAGAAACTGCTGTAATCTGTTATTGCCGTGGCAAAACCAGATGTTGCAAACACAGTGGCGCAACCTGAATTTTTAGGACTGAACTCCATTCTGAATTTCAAAACGTAGAGTAAGATTTAATTGAAATAAGTTTCAAAATTTATTTGCAAGAAAATTATTTGCTATAGCAATAAGGTTTGAAAGTCTAACACAAAAGCAATTTTTATGCTCATTAAATATATTCCCATACGGTACCATTCTCATTGTACGGGGAGGACTTCCAACCCAGAGCCATCGCTTTGGCCGTAAACCCACGTGGCGAGATTCAACAGGGCGCCCCTCCCCCTAGAGAGCGACAAGTTTTAAGTTCATGATAGTAGAGGCGTCTTTAGATCTTTTCGGGCCCTGGGCGCTAAAAGATTTAGCGCCCCCCCGCTCCTTATCGCCTCAAAGATTTTCATCCGTCAGATTAAAAAAAAAAAAAAAAAAACTAAAGCCAAGAAAATAGTTTCACTTTTTAAAATTTTTATTTATTTTTTTATTTTTCATTTCTTCCTAATTCTAAAACATTTTGTTAGAAACAGTGCTAATGTACTCATCTTGTCTGCCCGTGCATATCGATCTTTTTTGTTTTTAGAGAGATTTCAAAAATTATTTTTGCGGTTAATAGGAAATCAAAGGATATTAAGTTTGACACTTTAAATATCCCATATACTCATATATCATGAATTCACCACTTAAGGGCTATCAAAGTCGAAAATTCAAATAATTAAAAGCTCTATTGTGAAGAAACTATTGAACTTAGAAAAAATATATATATTTTTTTGTGCCTCCCAGATTAAGCTTAACTGTTCCTTCTGGAATATTTAAATTTTCCGATTAATTCGTTAGTCTCCTGCTAGATGCACTGTAGGCCAAAAGATTTGGTTTTCAGATTTAAAAAAAAATTGCTAATAAGGCATGAACAATTTATTTAATTTTTCCCGTTTTAAATTTTGCTACTAGTTCATAAATTTCCTGGTTAAAAGGGCATTGTTAACTGAGGAAGATCTTGATTACCCCTACCTCAAAAGGAAAAGCCAATAAACAGCAAAATCTACCATCATCGGGGCATTTTCACAAGCACTCCTAATTTGAACACAGATGTTTCCCCTTGGATGGAAGTAGCATGAAAGTAATTTATAGCACAGCAGGCCAGTTAAGTATTCGCCTTAAACAATGAAAAGTGTGGAAAGCACTAATTCTTCCTTCTCCTACCCCAAAGGGTAGGTGAAGGAAGAATTTTAACCTTTGCTTTCAAAAGAAGTACATCAATAAAAACTCAAATGTGGAGTATCAGCAAGGGGAAGAAAAAATGTTACTTGTATGAGAAAGTAAAATATAAATTGACAATGCACATAAAGTGGTCGCTTTAAGGATTGATTTGTTTCAGTCCGTGAAAACTAAAACAAAACAAAACTGGCAATCCAATCATAAGATTTAGGGGCCCTTCAAGCTCTAGGGCCCTTGGAGTGCGCCTATTCGGAAATCCGGCCCTGCATGATAGAATTGTTAACAAAGGAACATAAAATAACAAACATTTAAGGTGAACGTCAAGTTATTTTGCTTCCTATACTTCCAATGGAAAATTTTCTGTACACATTTTCTTCACAATTAATGCGTTTCCAAGGATGAAAATTTGAACATCGATTAAAATAGCTTCATTTTATAACTTGGAATACTTAATATTTTCTAAAACATAACCATAATTATATTAAAATTAATAACTTTTCCTTTGGTGGTGTTGAAACCAGAAAAAAGATGGCGCGTCCTGTACTTTGATGGCGTCAGTAGACAAATGTTGGATTGCATAATTATGGTTATGTTATAGAAAATATTAAGTATTCCAAGTTATAAAATAAAGTTATTTTAATCGATGTTCAAATTTTCATTCTTGGGAACGCATTTAATTGTGAAGCAAATGTGTACAGAAGTTTTTCCATTGGAAGTATAAGAAGCAAAATTACTTGACGTCTACCTTAAAGGTGTCATGCCATATTAAACGGTTTGAACAATATTTAGCTACTCTTTCTCCTTTAATGGCATTTTGCAACTAAGGGGAAGCCAATCATGGGGATTGATATGATTACAAATTAGGTTTTAATTGAATTAAGTTTCGACAGTTCATTTTGGTTTCGTGAACGTTTTAGCTTGTTACGTTTGTAACGTTGATAAAACGTACAGGTCTTAAATTTAAAAGCATTAAAAAAATTATAACTTGGTTATTTTAAAGTACGGGTAGTCAAAAAATACGGGAGAATGAATGTGCGTTAATCTGTCTAGTCACTTAGCCAGGGATGCGCCAAACGCGGGTTCGACGGGTGCAAAGCACCCGGGCACCAGCTTCCGGGGGCGGCAGGAAGCCTCAAATTTTACGGTTGGTAAATCAATATCAGTGAGTGGGAGAAGTTAAGAAAACGTTTTACTGTGAGAAATCGTAATGCTACGTGGCACGTTTTTAGTGAAAATAATTATATAATTCAATAGAAAACGACTTTAAATCAGAGAATTTGTATTGCTCTGTTTAGCAACGGATACCGCGGGCAAAGGAATAAAAATTATTTTTCTACATTTTTTTAAGCCTTGAAATATTTCAGCATTCATGATATGCGTGGCCAGTGCTATGACAGTGGGGCCAGTATGAAGGAAAAACACAGTGGACTTCAAAACGCATAATTTTTCGACCTAAAACCCTTATGCATTTCATGTAATTTGAGCGGCTCATACTTTAAATCTGGTCGTAAATAACGACGAAACTTTTTCTTATAGAAATTGTGAATGTTTGCAGCATTGTTCAACAAATGTATGCTTTCTTTTCTGAATTACCTTATTGTTGGCAAATTTTAAGAGCTTCCAGCTTTGACCGTAAAACTGTGCTCTGAAACAAGATGGGGAAAATCTGATCGATGCAATAAGTGAAACGAGTTCTGGAATACAATTTGATGTAATCCACTATACATTATATTAGCGCTTTAACGAATCTTTTAGAACAAAAAACGTGTAAGTTTATTTGTTCCAGAAAGATTTGGTACACCCTTTCTTCAAAAATTAATGTTAGTAGCAAATTAATGCCAAATCTGTTGTAGTTGTACCAACCATAATAGAAATGTTAAAACAAATAAATGGCCGTTTAAAAGAATGTAGAACGCGTGGGGGCTTCAAAGGCATGTTAGCTGAAGATAAAAGAATTGCCGAAGAAATAGATTGCGAAACAGAATTTCCAACTGTTTAACTGGTCAGACCACGTAAGAAGAAAAAAAAAAAAAAAAATGAAATTTTTGGTACAAAAATACGGATGCGATTTTGATCTGCCAAAAAGAAATTAAAAAACAAACAAAAAAAACTTTCCCATTTTTCGATACAACGATAAGAACGGTTCGAACACCGGAACACGCATAACGAGACTTTTCAATTTTTAAATGACCTTTATGCTTTATTGAAACTAAGCAGAGATATAAAAATAAAATACTGTATGGACTTACAAATAAAATTGTCTGATTGCACAAACAGGATATATAATTACTTCAGATTTGTATGACTAAATTGAAATTCTTTGGACTTATGTTAAACATCACATGAACCCATAAGTGCTTTAGAATATATACTTTAAAAAGACTTTTGATAGCTGAAGATAAACAATACGGAAACTAGTATGCTTGTAGCAAAATACGCTCGAAGGAGGGGTAGGGGGGGGGGAGCTAAACGATTTTTTTTATTTTTACACTGCCTAAAACTGAACATCTTTCTTTTTCTCACTGTAAAGCTTGAAACCAAATCAGCTCTTTAAAATTATAATGTCCCCCTTTTAGATTCCATAGAATTAATTGCGGTAATAAGGTGCATAAACCCTCTTTTTAGCACGTCTTTTGTAAAAAAACGATCGTGCTTATGTTAACGGTTTGTCCGTCCTTCCGTCCGTCCGTCGGTCGACACGATCTCTACAACCAATCGTCCGATTTGAAAAATTATTTTTGCATTAAGAAGCTTGAAATGTGCGAATAACCCTTCATTTTGATTTTTACGAGGCACAATTTTGCCGCTAGAGAGCGTAAATGCAGATATCAAATTCAAAATACATTTTTCCGCACATTTACTTCTAAACATCCAATTCAAAAAAATCTTTAGGCTTTCGATTCTACTCATGGCAAAGATTATTTCAGGTATAGTAACTTTTTCTAGTTACGCATAGATTTTCCGCTAGAGGCGTAAAAGTAAATTGCGTTTCCCGGATATCTCTGCTTCTAAAACTCCGATTTGAAAACTGATTTCTGCAGCGGATACAGCTCCAGATGAGAAATCTTTTCGCATATAATTTCTAATTGTTGGTATAAAACGGTTTGGCCACCAGGGGGCGTAAGCGTTAATTTCTGCTTCCGATGTATTTGCAACAAAATCTGAGCTTCTAAAATCTCGATTGAAAAATTCTTTCGTGGACCGATACTACTCACTTCGACAAACCATCTCGCAACATTTTCCTTCTTAAAATCATGCATGGTTTCTCTGCCAAGGGCGTATTTTTGTCAATATCTCTGCTTCTGTTGGTCCAATTTGAAAAATTCTTCTTTGTTCGATAGTTTCAGGTGCGACATGTTTTCGATATAATTTCAAATAATTCATCGATTTTCCGCTAGGGGAGTAAAGGTAAATTGCGCTTTCTCCGCTATCTCTGCTTCTAAAACTCCGATTTGAAAAATTCTTCCTGAACAGGATGCAGTTCCCGGTGGGAAATGTTTTGATTGTAATTTCTAATTTTTTATAAAATATGGTTTGGCCACCAGGGGGCGTAACCGTTAATTTCTGCTTCGTAGATATTTCCATCAAAATCAGAGCTAAAATTTCGATTGAGAATTCTTTCGTGGGCCGATACCGCTCATGTCGATAAACATTTAAGAACGTTTTCTTTTTAAAATCACGAATGCTTTCTCCGCCAGGGAGCGTAGATGTATATCTATTTCTGTCATTATCTCTGCTTCGAAGAGTCAGATTTGAAAAATTCCTTCTTTTTTAGATACCGTTACCGGTGTAAAATGCTCTCACATAATTTCAAATTTTTCAAGTAACATAGACTTTCCGTAGGGGGCGTTAAAGTAAATTGCGTTTTCCCCGATATCTCTGCTTCTAAAATTCCGATTAGAAAACTTTTCTGCACCGGATACAGCTGCTGATAGGAAATGATTTGCATATAATTTCTAATATTTGATAAAGAATGGTTTAGCCACCAGGGGGCGTAAGTGTTAATTTCTGAGTCTGATGTATTCGCAGCAAAATCTGAGCTCCTGAAAACTGGACTGAAAAAATTATTTCGTTGGCCGTAACCGCTCGCATCGACAGACCTTTTGAGAATACTTTTTCTTAAAATAATGCATGGTTTTTCCGCCAGGAGTTGTAAAGGCATATCTTATTTTTGTCGATATCTCTGCTTCTAAAAGTCGTATTTGAAAAATTCTTTCTTTGTTAGAGAGCGCTTCCGTGGGAAAATGTTTCTCATATACAGTGGATCCCGCTTAAGAAGTTTTCGTTGGGACGAAGCGATGAAACTTCTTAAGCGGAAAAACTTCTTACACGAGAAGTGTCTGATTGGGTTTTGTAAGACTTCAGCGATTAAAAATGTTGCATAGATTAAATCCAGAAATTACATTTTAGTTAATTTTAAAGTAACAAGAAATTTTGCAACTTACCCATTTAAACGTGAATATGAGGACTAAACGCTACGTTTATTGTGCTACAGAATTACAAAAATACTGATCTTAAAAGTTTGTTTCTTTCTTTTTCTCCGCTAGCTTCACGAAGTATGTGCTAATTTCCCTCAAATTTCTCATGTCCGTTGGAACACGTTCGTGGCTTTCTATAAAGCGGCGAAACGTTTTTAGTGCTTTACCAGCTTCAGCTGAAGTTAGCCTGCACTCGTCCTGTTACGTTTCGATGTCGCAAATATCGTCGATATTTTGCATTTCAAAAGTGGGAACATCTTTGTCAACGTTTTGCCACTATACCGTTGAGGGTTGTAACAGGTAAATTTAGTTCTTTTGCTATCTGAACCCTAGTTAAATGCGGGTTTTCATCAACTTTCGTAATGTTTCGTTTCTCAACTACAGATAAAGCTTTTCTCTTGATGCCTTTTGACGCCATATTTCTAGCTACGCATTTCAACAATAAAACTAAACGTTTACTCCACGTATGCGAGGTGCAACATCTGAGCCTAACTCTGACAGAATGACTGACTTTCAGCAGGTGTTTCCTTTCCCAGCCTTAAAGATAAGGCGATTGTGATACACAAAGGGCAGAAGAAGGGGGAGTAAACATGACCCCCGGCGTTGACCGTGGGAAGCCGGCAGGGGCTTCGCTTGCTACATGTACGGGGAAACATTTCCTCCCAAATTCTTTGACGTGTACTTATCTGCTGGACGAGTTCCAAAAGTATGTTCTTACTTAGAAACTTGTGACACTTACAACTTCTTAAGCGGGAAAAATTGAAACATCGTTACTTAAGTGGGAAAAATTAACGTTAGCACAATGGAAAAAAAATTGGGACTCTAAAAATAAAACTTCTTAAACGGGAAAACTTCTTAAGTGGGATCCACTGTAATTTCAAATCTTTCGTATCGCACAAGTCTGCCACCAGAGGGCGTAAGTTTCCGCTTACAGCAATATCTCCTGGACTAAAAACCCGATTGCAGTGGCGTACCCAGAATTTTTTCAAGGGGGGGGGGGGTCATCCTTCAGGTTGTTTTTTCCCCAGTGACGTCGTGAAACAGAATTATATATATATATATATATATATATATATATATATATATATATATATACACTCTATTAAGAAGAGACCTAAGCAAAAACATAATCAATAGCTTCACTTGTGAGTTGGCAGGTCTGGACTTGTGTTTCGATAGAAATCTCTTTTTATCTGGAGAAGCCAAAAGGTCACTCTCCAAACTACAAGACCTGTTTATTTTTACTACTACTGATAAAGCTAGCAATAATTTTGCAATTATCTGTAAGAAGTTCTATTTTGAATTGTTAACTATGGAACTCAATAATAGAGTAACGTATGAGCCCGTAAGTTATTCTACCAAGCAGTTAGAAAATAGGTTTAAGGCCTTCTTCAAGAAACTTAAAATTCCACAAACTAGAAGATATGAGCCTGAATTTCCATTTCTTTTTGCAACGGTTAAGTTTCATAAAGATCCTGTGAGGTTCAGGTTCATAGCTAGTGGAGTAAGGAGTCATAAAAAGAAAATTGATCTTGCCTTTGAAGATATCTTGAAGAGGGTTTTGAAACACATCAGAAACTGTACTAATTTGATGTACAGAGATTTTTGGATAATTAATAATAATGCAGAGGTAATTTCTACTATACTCAAAGTAAGTCCCTTAGATATTAATAGTTATGATTTTGAAAACCTATATACTAATCTGCCTCTATCAGATATAATCACTACCTTTAAAGAGCTGTAGGCAGAATTTAAACTTAACCAATTTGTTAATGTAGGAGCCTGGAACTCTTATCTCAATTGCTGCATAAAAAATAACCATATCTTATATAATAATACTCTCTATAAGCAAGTGAACGGTATCCCCATGGGAACATCAACTTCCACTAATATTGCTAATCTATTCCTGTTCTTTAAGGAATATAAATTCATTAAAAATCACCCCACCTGCTCAGATAACTACCTTTACACATTTAGATATATTGATGATCTGCTGTGTATCAATAATTCAGAAGTTATAGAGAGTGACTTTGACAATATCTATCCTAGCTCTCTTAACTTATGTAAAACCAACCACAGTAATCAGGAACTTGAGTTCCTAGACTTAAGCATTAAGCTCAACAGAGGTAACCCATCTATTAGCCTCTTTGACAAAAGAGTTAATTTTCCTTTCAAAGTAATTAAATATCTACACTGGAATAATAACATATCAACCAAAGTAATTGAGAATGTACTAATTTCTCAGGTCCTAAGAATTTCAAGAATCTGCAGCAACAATTTGGACTTCAATTACCACATTAATTTACTATTAGATAGTTTTCTAGAGAATGATATTCCTTTATCTTTCATCAAAAGAACTTTAAGAAAAATTATTCTGAATAATAGAGTAAGGTTGGCAGATCTGCTTTAATTTTCTACACAGTTAATAATATGATTCTGACCAATCAAAGCCGTAAGGAAGTTGGCTAGAGGATGCCTATTAACTACCAAAAGGAACCTTAGTGCTATGGATATGAAGGTCCTATTATAACAAAAAATTAAATAATACAGACAAAATCACAAAAAAAGCATAAAAATCTGTCTATAAAAGAAAATAAAAACAAATAAAAAAGAAAACTAGTTATTCACTCACTAGAATAGCTATACTAAAAATAGTAAAACTAACGTTAAAATTAATAAGATTCTGAATAATCTATAGAAGCTCACTAAGGTGATTTAATACATACAAAGATTATTGAATACACCACTTGTGTATTTTATAATATTTCTCATGTATTCTGGAGAGTTTATTCTGCTCTTTCTGATCATACAGGTCCACAGTCTTAAGTATATATATTTTTTTCCTCTGGATAAAATCTCCGCGAGTTGGCTTCTTTCAGTGAGAGGAGGCCATCAGCCCCATCCACACTGACCCCCAGCTACTAGGGAGTGGCAGTCGTGTTTTAAAGTCGGCCATGTTTCCTCTTGAGAGGAGAAAGTTCAGTTGCATAAGAGGTAAGCTCTCTTCATTGTCTTAGGGTTTTAGGTTTTATAAGTTCAATGTTTATACTTCCTGTATTTTTTCTCTGCTGTTTTTCGCCTTTTAGCATTTAGGCACTGGCCAGACTGTTAACATTTTTGCGGGTTTTAACTCTTTCTTTTCTTGGTAACTTTGCGCGTCTTTAAGGAAACTTAGGCAGAGAAGCTGGCTGTGCATAGTTCCTTTACTTTGCGCAGTATTTTCAAAGTTGTTAAGGTCTTAATAACTACTTAATTATACACTTAAAACACTGCTGAAATACTTTGTACATATTGCAACTAATTGTTTATGTCATATAACTTTCACAAAGCTTTTCTTTAGTTAATTATTGTCTTTAATTTATTCTCGTTTTTGTGTTGTCAGAAGTTGCGGAGTAGGGGGTTTTAGAATCAAGTTTTCTTTCAAAAATCTGAGGGTTAAAAAATTAATATTTCCTTTTTAATTGCGATGTAAATATTTGGATTTCTTTTGCATTGTTTTTCAGGTTTAAATTCTCTCTCAAACGAACTTGGCATTTCGTTATAGCTGAAAATTATTTCTAAATATTATGTCACTCTCACAGCTTGAGTTCTCTTTAATCTTCTTCTCTCTGTTTAATAGTAACAGATGAAGAGCATGGGTCGGGCCAGGGAAGTTATGGATGTAAGCTAAATTGTTAACTAGCGCTGGGTCATACAACTCTGCGGAAGTCATGACATATATATAAATTTTAAAACAAATTTTGGTGGGTTATTACTTGCATCCATGGCTTTGCAGAAACCCATTTCCAACTAGGTCTTTGTGGAAGTGAGAAAATGCAGAGTTTTGCTGGTCCTTGATAAAGCCAAGGCTCAGTATTCTCGACACTTTCTACATTCAGTTGTTTTATTTTATTTTTTATCTTTTCTCCTATTACTCACACCGGTAGACATATAACCCTTTCTATGTTGTACTTGGTATGAGTCTCAATTATATATAATTTTTTTTGCTTAGGTCTCTTCTTAATAGAGTGTGAATTCTGAATTTTCGTAACTGCTGCGTTGCGCGTTTCGATCTTCAGGTTAATTTTGCAACTTTAATTTTGCAACTTTCGTTTTAAATTCTAAAGTTTTTCCTTAGTTTTCAGCATTGCTCTTCAATATATATATATATATTGATGGAGAAAAGCTGGAGATAACAGATACGTACGTTTATCTTGGACAGCAGATATCAAGTGAGGGTCACATTGATGAAGAAATTAATCGGCGTACAAAACTTGCCTGGAGAGCTTTGGAAGAAACAGCATAATTTTCAAGAGCAATATGCCATTATGTCTTAAAAGAAAAGTGTTTGATCAATGCATCCTTCCAGTGCTTACGTATGGTGCAGAGACGTGGACCTTAACTAAAAGAGACATACAAAGGCTGCAGACAACTCAAAGAAGCATGGAGAGGTGCATACTTGGTGTAACCAGGAGAGATAAGAAGAGGAACTCGTGGATCCGAAAAATGACAAGAGTGGAAGACATCATGATCAGAGTTAAATCCCTGAAATGGCAATGGGCTGGACATACTGCCAGAAGGACAGATCATCGATGGACAGCCGAAATTTTAGATTGGATTCCAAGGGACAGGAAAAGACCCAGAAGAAGACCACATGGGAGATGGGTGGATGAAATTCGAAAGTATGCAGGGGGGACATGGAGGAGACTGGCACAAGACAGACCGTTGTGGAGGAAACTTGGGGAGACCTTCGTCTAGCAGTGGATTGATAATGGTTGACAATGATGATGATATATATATATATACTGAAGAGCAAAGCTGAAAACAAAGGAAAAACTTTTGAATTTAAAACGAAAGTATATATATATATATATATATATATTGTATTTTGACACCGGTATATGCAAACGGTATATTTACATACAAACTCTTTTAGTGTTAAGTTAAGAACATGTATTTCAATATTTGCCATAAGAAGGCAGCTTAAATTCTAGCACTATATTTTGGTTCAAGGGAGGGGTTTTAACCCCGTACCCCCACTTGCGTACGCCAATGCCCGATTGAAAAACTTATTTTCTTAGAATCTATAACTACTACTTACAGTAGCAAAATACTGTTCTTCACGTGTTTATACTAGCAATTTTAAGCAGAAGTCAACAGGTTCCTAGTAATACACTGCTGGACAATTGCTAAGGACGGATCATAAACGGCTATATAGCGCATAAAAAAGTAAGTGTGGTTGGATGCCAAGTGAAATAAAATAATGTCAGAATGCCAGGACATTACAAGAACCACAATTTATTGTGCTCTGAAATCCAGAAGGCTTTGGAACGTGTTCAAGGCACAAACAGGCCATTTTGTGCAGAATACGTAAACGTGAAAAAAATGCAATTACCGTCTGCAGGCGTTCCGGCGTAACATGTCAATACGGGATATGGCCACCATGGAGGGCGATGCAAGATTCCACACGTCGTCTCATGCTTTGCTCAACATTATCAAGCAGCTGGTGGGGTAATTTATCCCATTTCTCTGTCAGTGCACGGATGAGAGTGTCCTTGTTTATTGGAGGGCATTGGCGACCAGCAAGACTCCTCCCCAAAACATCCCACACATTTTCAATGGGATTCAGATTTGGAGAACGTGCTGGTCATACGAGGCGTTGAATACCCTCGCTCTCAAGACACTCCTGGACAGCGACTGTTCGATGACCTGTTGCCTTGTCGTCCATGAAAATGAATGTATCACAGACAGCACCACGAAACATGCGAACATGAGGTAGCAGAACATCTTTAATGTATCGTTGGCCAGTCATAGTCCCAGTTGGAAGCACATAAAGGGACGTACGGCCATTGATCATGAAGCCAGCCCATACCATGACACTACATGTCGGATATCGGTCCCTTTCTTGTATGTTTGCTGGACAACATGCAGTACGACTATCACGCCAGATCAGTTGTCGTCGACAATCAGACTATAGACTGTATCTACTCTCATCTGAGAAGAGGACAGCAGACCAGTCGTTATCAGTCCAATTGCGATGTTGATGGCACCATTGCAAACGGGCGGTACGGTGACGTCTGGACAATGGGATGCACACAACAGGACGCGGGCGTATAGTCCTCCTTCATGCAAACGTCTGGCGACAGTTTTTCGGGAGATCCGCTTGCCAGTAGCAGCCATAAACTGATTTGCTACCTCACTAGCTGTGCTGCGCCGGTGTCTTTTTGTTGATAGCACTATGTACCGATCTTCTGCAGGTGTCGTACTGCAAACACAACCTCCCCCGTGACGTTTGCTACACTCTCCATTTGTTTGAAATGATTTCCAAAGCCTTGAAACAACACTGTGGCTGACGTCGAACTACCTGGCAACATCTGCTATTTTTCGCCCTTCTTCAATCTTGCCAATAATACGGCCACGCGTACAATCATCTAGGGGATGTCGGGAAGACATACTGAAAATTGCAAGTTCGTCAATTGATTCTTTCCCTTTCAACTTTGCGTTTGAACAACAACGGTCAATACGCGTCAAATCCTTTATATCTCTTATCAGGGCTATGACGTCACGAACAAGTTCGGCAATCCAAAATTTGCATACGCACAACACGTCTTACTGTATCCCGCAGTTATGCTACTTGCCACATTTTCCTGCCTTCCATTTTATGTATGCTATCGTTGCTATTGTCATCCGTCCTTAGCAATTGTCCGGCAGTGTATTAACAAAAAGCAAACTACAAGCAGTACAATCAAAAGGACTTACCCCAACTTTGAAAAGTAGGTCTACATCCATTGTCGTCTGGCTTCTTTTGCTAGTGAACGAATATCAGCGGTCGATAAGACATATCACAACGAACGGTAAAAACGACCAATTGAGTAAAACGTGAATTATACGGTATAAAATGGTGAAATTCGAATGAAATGAGAACATTAAAATCTATTGAGAAGTAAAACCAACAAAGTTGAAAATGACAAAACCATGGAACCTATCTACATTCTACTCATGCTACCAGCATCCATATATATTTCAGCAAATATTATGCCTTCATCAGTGGAAGAGTTCACAAGTGACTAGTCCTCCGCAATTAACACAGATGTAATATGACATGCCTGAATGAAAGACAGTATGTTAACTTCATCGCATAAGCTATGAACACCAATAACCTATCGCGCAGTTCTTGTATAGCGCCATCTGTGGGGATTCTGTCGACGTATTCGTCCTACTGATCGGCCAAGCAAGCAGAGTTTATCTGACTTCTGTTTAATCATACGTTGATTTTCAGAATGTAACAGGTATCTTCATGCGTGTGGAATATCGATAGGCGAATTACTGTTATAACACTTCCCTTTATATTTTTCAATAATTAGAGCTTCTGAAGTGATAATTTGTTTGAGAGATCGAAGTGATGTTAGAATTTTGACATTTTCCCAATCGGGTACAGCATTGTGTTCGATGCAATATTGAATAAGTGCTGTTTTGGGCCTTTTCTTTTCCCAATCGTTTACATGTTCTTTTAATCGAGTAATAAGGCGTTTCTTAGCCTATGTACATAGAATCTGTTTGATTGGGGTTCGTTATTATCGAGATACAATTATACGCCCGATTCATCGAAGATTGACTTGTTTTCATTGTAGGCACTATTATCGGTGATAGTTTCAGCCAAAAATATTTGATGCTATGCACATTCTCTCTTTAACAAATTGGTAATAGGTGGTAAAAAAAGGGATTGATAAGTAAGCTTTATATTCACTTTTTTTATGCAAAATTCGAACGTTATTTTTGATATTGTCGTAAATGGAAGTAATCAATCTACCACTATAACCAAATGCTTCTGCAGTATTCCTGATCCACTGCAATTCAGCCGTTCTGATTGTAAGGAAGAATAATGTGTAATTGCTCTTTCGATGTAGTAAGAAAAGCAGCTGTTTTGCATTTCCATGGATGCCAAGAATCACATGGGTTCAATGCTGGAACATAAGGTGGCTTTCTAAACACACTATATTCAATGGAATCGTCGTACCGGAACAAACTCAAATCCCCAAAATTAAGTTTATCAATTTCTTCTTCTAATGTGGCCCTAATAGTAGGATAAATGCTGTTAAATGCGTTTATGAACTTATCAAGTTTCTCTCTAGAATGTTGCCAGAAGAGAAGAACGTCATCTACGTAGCGTAGGTATAAACAATGTGAGTCCAGGTTAGGTTGTTGGAAGATTGTTTTTTCAATATGCTGCAACACTACTTCCGCCAACAAGCAGGAGAGTGGGGATCCCATGAGAGCTCCAAATGTTTGTTTATAAATTATCTCATCATATGAAAAACTTATGTTCCAGCATTCATCCCATGTGATTCTTGGCATCCCTGGAAATACAAAACAGCTGCTTTTTCTTACTACATCAAAAGAGCAATTACACATTCTTCTTCCTTACAATCAGAACAGGCTAAATTGCATTGGATCAGGAATACTGCAGAAGCATTTGGTTATAGTGGTAGATTACTTCCATTTACGACAATATAAAAAATAACGTTCAAATTTCGCATAAAAAAAGTGAATATAAAGCTTACTTATCAATTCCTTTTTTACCATCTATTACCAATTTGTTAAAGAGAGAATGTGCATAGCATCAAATATTTTTGGCTGGAACTATCACCGATAATGGTGCCTTATTAACCTACAATGAAAATAAGTCAATCTTCGATGAATCGGGCGTATATTGTATCCCGATAATAACGAACGCCAATCAAAAAGATTCTATGTACATAGGCTAAGAGACTCCTTATTACTCGATTAAAAGAACATGTAAACGATTGGGAAAAGAAAAGGCCCAAAACAGCACTTATTCAATATTGCATCGAACACAATGCTGTACCCGATTGGGAAAATGTCAAAATTCTAACATCACTTCGATCTCATAAACAAATTCTCACTTCAGAAGCTCTAATTATTGAAAAATATAAAGGGAAGTGTTGTAACAGTAATTCACCTATCGATATTCCACACGCATGGAAGATACCTGTTACATTCTGAAAATCAACGTATGATTAAACAGAAGTCAGATAAACTCTACTTGCTTGGCTTGGTCGATCAGCAGGACGAATACGTCGGCGAAATCCCCACAGATTGCGCTATACAAGAACTGCGCGATAGGGTATAGGTGTTCATAGCTTATGAGATGAAGTTAACATATACTGTCTCTCATTCAGGCATGTCATATTACATCTGAGTTAATTGCGGAGGACTAGGCACTTGTGAACTCTTCCACTGATGAAGGCATAATATTTGCTGAAACATGTATGGATGCTGGTAGCATGGGTAGAATGTAGATAGGTTCCATGGTTTTGTCATTTTCAACTTTTAACTTTATTGGTTTTACTTCTCAATAGATTTTAATGTTCTCATTTCATTCGAATTTCACCATTTTATATTTAGTTTTATACCGTTTAATTCACGTTTTACTCAATTGGTCGTTTTTACAGTTCGTCGTTTTTACAGACCGCTGATATTCGTTCACTAGCAGAAGAAGCCGGACGACAATGGATGTTGTAGGCCTGCTTTTCAAAGTTGGGGTAAGTCCTTTTGATTGTGCTGCTTGTAGTTTGCTCTTTGTTAATATTTTCAGGAACCTGTTGACTTCTACTTAAAATTGCTAGTATAAACACGTGAAGGACAGTATTTTGCTACTGTAAGTAGTAGTTAAAGATTCATTTTCTTTAGCCACGTATTATTCACTGTGCATTTATGCACTTAGGATTTTCTTCGGTCAGATACTATTAACTGTGTGTGTATTTTCTTTCCAAAATAGTGCACAATTTCGCCGCTAGTGGGGCATATGGTTATTGTTTTTCTCAATATCACTGCTTTTACATGTGCGATTTAAAAAAATTCATTACCGGATGCCATTTACCTTGTAGAACACTTAAGGCTAATATATAAAGAATTTTGAAGTTCAAAGTTCTGTCGGTAGGTGGTGTTTGTGTACTTCAGTTCGCAGTTGTATCGCCGCTTCTAAAAACGCTATTGAGAAATTTCTTCACCGTATGCCATTCGCTACAACAGAAATGTGGAGCATTATCCTCTTTAAGTAAAGCACAAGTTTCTCACTAGCTGCGTAAAGGTCGAACGCTTTTTCCATGAAGAATAATTTTTGCGTATTTCAACTTTTCCGCTATACAAAATTCTTCCACTAGTAGACGTAAACTTATATCATGTTTCCTTTTTCCTTTTCACTGTTCTATTTGAAAATCTGTCACTGGTACCTTCCTTGTACTATGAGAAACTTTTTCTTCGCCATTTGTTAATCTTCGTAACATGCTTTTTTGGCCGCTGTTGGAACTAAGTAGGTGTTTCTATTTCTGGATGTTTTATCGATTGTTGGAACCAGTTGATTGTTTTCCAAACCGGTTCCATTGATTTTGAATAGCTTCGATAAATTTTATTCGTGTCAGAACGGATTCAAAAGACGTACTTATTACATCCGAAAATTCAGTGTCATCTTTCTTGTTAATTTTTGTTTTCATTGTCTGTAACTGTGGCTTACAGGGAAAGATCGTTTGCCAAACTTAAAATCATGAAATGTTACTTTTGGTTAAATATTAACCAGGAACGATTTCTAAATTAAGTATCGTTAGTATTGAAAACAAAATTGCTATAGACTAAGACATTTCGGACTTTGTTAAAAAGTTGGTAACAAAAAGCAAAGCTACAAAAGTTAATTTTAACTGAAACCACGTACGTTTTTGTTCTTTCTTGAAGCTTCAGTTTTTAGTTCAAAAGAAAAATATTTTTATTTAATACGAAAACCAGTTATTTCAAATTCTGCTTTTAGTTTTAAGCAACTTACTTGCATATGTACCCATATGGGAGATTTTTTTATTAGAATAGTTAGACACCCTGCACGTTCAATATTGTAATATCATTGTCAACCATTATCATTCCACTGCTGGACGAAGAGGTCTCCAAGTTTCCTCCACAACGGCCTCTCTTGTGCCAGTCTCCTCCATGTTACTTCCGCATACTTTCGAATTTGATCCACCCATTTCCCACGTGGTTTTCTTCTGGGTCTTTTCCTGTCCCTTGGAATCCAGTCAAAAATATCGGGGCCGCCCCGATGGCGCAGTGGTCTAAGCGACGGCTTCTTATCATTCGTCCGAAATGGGTCCGGGTTCCAATCCCGGTGAGGCATGGGTGTTGTTTGCGTTACGGCGCTGGCTCTCTCCCTTCCTTGGAACTAGTGGCCCTAAATTTGGAACGAGCGACTGCTTATAGCCCACTGAATTGCTCACAGTGGTCGTTAAACCTCCAATCATTCAATCCATCAAATAAAATGTCGGCTGTCCATCGATGGTCTGTCCTTCTGGCAATATGTCCAGCCCATTGCCATTTCAGGGATTTTACTTGATCATGATGTCTTCCACTCATGTCATTTTTATTGTCCACGAGTTCCTCTTATCTTTCCTGGTTATACCGGGCATACTTGCTGACAAGAGTAAAGAAGTGGGATTAAAAATGAATTTTCAGAAGACAAAAGTGATGTACAATGCTTTTACAAGAAACGAAGATTTATCGATTGATGGAGAAAATCTTGAAACAGCCGATACCTACATTTATCTTCTTGGGCAGCAGATATCAAGTGAGGGTCACATTGATGAAGAAATTAATCTGCGCATAAAACTTGGATGGAGAGCTTTTGGAAGAAGCAGTACAATTTTTAAGAGCAGTATGCCATTATGTCTCAAAAGGAAAGGTTTAATCAATGCATCCTGCCAGTGCTTACGTATGGAGCAGAGACGGGGACCTTAACTAAATAAGATATACAACGACTGCAGACAACTCAAAGTGGCATGGAGAGATGCATGCTTGGTGTCAACAGGAAAGATAAGAAGAGGAACTAATGGATAAGGAAAATAGCAAGAGTGGACGACATCATGACCAGAGTGAAATCACTGAAATGGCAATGGGCTGGACATGTTGCCAGAAGAATAGACCACCAATGGACAATCGAAATTTTAGACTGGATTCCAAGGAACAGAAAAAGACCCAGAAGACGACCTCAAGGGAGATGATGGATGAAATTCGAAAGCATGCCGGAGTGACATGGAGGAGGCAGGCTCAAGACAGACAATTGTGGAAGAAACTTGGGGAAACCTTCATGCAGCAGTGGATTGATAATGGTTGACAATGACGATACATTATAACGTTCTCCAAAATGGTGTGTGTGTGTATACACAACACAGCAAGTGATAGCTGAATTATGACCACCCCTTCAACCAAAAATGGATGCAGCCCGTTGACCACGTGATTTCTGAGAGGACGCAATTAGTCGACCGCCGAAGTATATATAAGGTGTGAGTGAAGCAATAGGTAGTGAAATTCAGAGTGATGGGTAAACGAAAGGATCTATCTACTTCGAGAAGGGACAGATTATGGTAGCTAGAAGAGCTGGTGTCTCAATTTCCCAAACGGCTGAACTGGTGGGTTGCTCGCGAGCCGCAGCAGTTCAAGTGTATCAAGACTGGCGTGAAAATAGTCAAACAACGACCCGGAGGCAAAACTGCACAAGGGCAGCGGAAGGTTGATGTGAAGGGGTGAGCGCGGGTCCCACGACTTGTACAGTCAAACAAACGCAGCACTGTTCAACAGTTGACTACCCAATACAGCAATTGTCAACCCGGAACAGTATCTGTCATGACCATGCGTCGCACGTATGGGCTATAACAGCAGACTACCTCGACGACTTAATCTCCTAAACATTGCTCATCGGAGCATGAACTCTCCTGGTGCAAAGATCATGCAAATTGACGTCGGATGACCGTAAAAGTGTGCTGGCCTGACGAGTCGCATTTTTGCTCCACTCTGTTGATGGTTGTGTATGTATTTGGCGCAACCAACATGATGCACTAGATCCATCCTGCATGGTCTCCACAGTGAAAACCGGTGGAGGCGGGTGTACGGTGTGGGGCATGTTTACCTGGCAGGCACTTGGACCCGTGGTGCGTGTGGAACAACGTATGACTGGTGCCCACTATCTTAAATTGCTTGCTGACTCTGTACACCTAGAAATTTTGCACTTATCCCGAATGGCTGCGGTGTCTTCCACGATGACAATGCGCCAAGCCACAGGCCAGTGTTTTGCAGGAATGGGTTGAGGAACACAATTCAGACTTCCAGCATATCGATTAACCTCCGAACTTCCCCAATATGAATCCCATAGAGCCCTTGTGGGACAGTATGGTACGGCGTATCAGGAGTCTGAATACACTAACCACCTCCATACCTGCATCGAAGACAGCATTAATTATACACAGCTTCGTTGGCCATTCCTATCAATATCTAACTGAATCGATGCCACGTCAGAGAGCTGCTGCACCCAGGACGAAAGGAGGACATACGAAGTATTAGGTGGTCATAATTCAGTGTAATATACACTATCTACCAACAAGTAATTAGACACCTGTGATAGCAAAGGAAAACAAAGTTTATTTACTTTCAATAGTTGGTGGAGCCACCACGAGCGGCGATTACAGCTGCGACCCTCCGGGCCATACTCTCAACCAGGCGTTGTACGACGGCTAGCAGTATTTTCTTCCACTCGGCTTGGAGAAAACAGGTCAGTTCCTTCACAGATTTCGGACGGTAGGGGCACCCCTTAAGTCGACGCTCCAACTCGTCCCAGAGGTGCTCGATAGGGTTAAGGTAAGGGTTCTGCGCATTCCAGTCCATTCGATTAACCCCATTGTCACCATACCAAGCCTTGGTGGACCTCGCAACATGACAGGTGGCATTGTCATCCTGAAAGTAACATGGGGCCACCCCGTAAAACTGCCACAACGTAGGAAGCGCATGGTCATCCAAAATGGTGCATTAGGTCTCGGCGTTGAGTCTATCAGGAACTGCGACCAAGAGTCCCGTGCCATACCAGGAGAAACACCCCGATAGCATAATTCCACCGCCGCAGAGCTTCACAGTTTGCACAATACATTCCGGCAGAAGGCGTTCTCCAGGCAGACGCCAAACACAGACCCTGGCATCGGAACGGTAGATGGTGAACCTTGATTCGTCGCTCCAGAGAACTTGTTTCCACTGTTCAACGGTCCATTGTCTACGTTCTTTGCACCACGTTAGCCGAGCAGCGCTATTGGACTTGGTGATTAAAGGCTTGTGGGCTGCAGCACGTCCATGATAACCAAGCAGATGGGTTTCCTTACGGATGGTATTCATCGAAAGAACACTCCCGGATGCCTGTTGAAACTCTTCGCGGATGTAGCCCATCGATTTGGTGCGGTTCTTCCGAATTTCTCTGGCCAGCACCCGTCGGTCTTTAACTCCCAGTTTTGTGGGTCTGCCGGGTCGGGGCACATTCAGACAGTCACCTCTCATCTTCCAGTTGCCAATCACGTAAGCCCCTGTCGATTTTGGGTACTTCAACTTGCTGGATATGTCACGTATGGATCGGCCATTTCTGCGATACCCGACGATTACCTTTCTCGAAATCGGAGAGCTCCGAACTGCGTGGCATCTTGCATGCGACTGGTTGCGTTGTTGTTTCCCACACGATATTTAACGGCGGTGGCCGTGATGTGTATCAGGACCGCAGATATCGTAAACTGCAGGTGTGTCCAATTACTTGTTGATAGATAGTGTATAGGAAATTTTCTGAGGCGCAGATCTGACCAAACAGTGCGATAAATTTCAAATGTTCGAAGGCCTCGGGCTTTGGGAAGGCCCCTTCAGTCAACTAAAATATGTCCCCTGCTGTCCATGTTTTAATACGAAATCTTGTGCTTTTTGTAATATCGAGAAACAATCTTGCAGCAAAAAAGTTTAACAATACTTTATTCAGCAAATTTAAAATTTATATTCAGACCTCGTTCTACTTCGTACAGAAAAATACTTATTTTCTTGAGGTTAGCTAGAGATATTAGTATATGAACAACGTAATGTACAGTTAACAAGTTGGTAAAATCATGCAATGCATTGATTATGATACGCTTTCCAACATACCAGAAATCATTACTCAAGTTATGAGGATAGTGGCTCTGAAACAAATCTCGCTCCTGTGCCCTGACCCCATTTTGATGATATTAAACAGAATTGGTTCAGTATACCTCCGGAACAACATGATAAAGTTTTGTCGCAATCGAAGCATTTTTACGTAAGTTATGACTCATAAGGACAATGGAATGGATCCCGTGTTTATGTCCTGAGACCCCATTTTGCCTCTTTTCAATAGGGTTCGTCTCCATGTGGTCCCCTACCACATACTAAAACTTAATTGAAATCGAACAATTTTTACGCGAGTTATCGTACAGACGGATGGACGGACAAAGCTGGAGCATATACGTTTTTTCAACCTACGGTTGGAAAGCTTAAAAAAGGTTTGCTCGCAAGAAATAAGTGGCTTACAAACTTGATTGTGGTAATGACGAACGACTTTTAAATTTTGGAAAATTGCTTCTTGGCTGGGAATATTGTTTAAAGCAAGCATTTATAAGATCAGAAACACTGAAGAAGCATTGCTCGTTTTAAGAATGTAATTTATATGGTAATGCATAGAACAAAATGTTAACCTCAAACTGAGAAGTTGGAATTCTGTTTGGATTGTACTGTCAAACGGTTGGGAATTTATTACCTTACACAGGAAGTTCACACATTTTTAGAACGTTTTTGATAAGAAGTTACAGAAAATAAAAAGTTCAACAAAATTGAAACTGGCAACATCATGTTACACGAACATGAAAGAAAGATCTGCTGCAATCAAATATCGTCTAAGAAAATGGCGCACGTAAACAAGCTGTGGATAGGTTATGTTTTTGCTCTTTGCGAAGAGAAATATTCGTATTCTGTAATTGAAAATCGCTGTAAAAATCGTGGATAGCATTTCTAAGCGTAAAATAAGCAGTATTATTAATAACTGAGAGGAAAGTCTCCAAGCATTGCTTTTAACAGAAAAACGAATATCCAAAGAAGATACGTACCTTCACACCCATTTCAAAAGTAAGGTCTCTGGTCTTAAAAGAAAATCCACCGATCCAAGGAGCAATCCCTAAGTCGTTAAAAAATCTATCAACTGTAAACAAGATAATAATAAACAAAGATCTGAATTTGAAAAACCCAAAACACATAAGTGGAAGAAGTATGGAAGCTATCACTGTAAGCAGAGTAACTGTGGTAAAAGCTCTGTGATGACAAATCGGGATCGCAGGCATTTGGGACGATTAAGAACTACTGCAAGTTTCCAGACTCGTCAAGATCTGCAACAGTACAATGCTGGACCCAGTAAACTAGCCTCAGAAGAAACGCTACGGGAGAGTCTAATGGCTTGGGCATTTTCAGTCTTGTTGCCAGGATACGTCCGAAGTTGATAACTGTCCAGAAGAGATCGCCTTGCCTGGACAAGATAGCATCGTCACTGAACAATTAAACACTGGTGACGAATAATATGGTCCGACGACTCCAGATTCTGCTTATATTGCAATGATGGTCTCTCCAGGGTCATGCGGAAGGCTGGAGAAGCATCTAACCCAGAATGTGTCACAAGAGCTGTACAAAAGAAGGCGGAAGTGTTATGTTTTGCGGCTGTATTTCAAGTACTGGAGTTGGATCATTTTGTAGAGGTGTCCAATCGCATGAAATCTACGGCTTATGTATCACTTTTAAATAATGCATTGCCGTTTTTCCAGTTTTTGGAAACAAGGACACGTAGTGAATTCTGTGTTTCAAGATAACTCTCATGTCCGTCGAGTAAGAATTTAGCTCGATTGATTTGAAAAACATGAGACGTTTCACGTCTCAACTGGTCTGCAAATTCACCCGATCTAAATGTGATTGAAAAAATCTGGGGCATGTTAAAACGGATCGTGAAGAACAAAAGAACACTATGCAAATTTGTCGGAATTAAGAGATCTTTTGAGTATGGAGTGGAATAAACTTGATACGCATGTGATATTGAGTCATACACTGTTAACAATTTTGTATTAAGTTGCAGCAAAAAGTGGTGCTTCACCAGCTGCACCACTTTCTGAGAAAAGATACACCATCGTGTTTTCCAAACGAAACCCAACAACGTTTCACCACGTTATGGTACAAAATTGCAAGCAAGTTTGCACCATGTTGTTGGGTTCATTTTGCACTACAGAATGGTGTATCGTTTCTAAGAAAGTGGTGTAGCACTACCTTTTGGTGCAACCTACCACAACATTTTTAACAGTGTATTGATAGCATGTCAAACAATTAAACCAGGTGGTGATATAACTCCTTATTAAGAAATAAAGCTTACATTCAGTCATTTTTGTTCCGACGTGTTTATGATTCTGTGCTTAATATCCCAAAGTAGTTTGATACATCCAATTTTCACCATCTAAAGTTCTCAGTTATTTATTTGGGTAATTCTAAGAATCATTAAACAGAACTTTAGCAGCCTGAGTGGTAAGTGAAGCTGTTTTCTTGCTAGTTATCGGAGCTGAGCCCGGGTTTGCGTCCCGGATGAAGTATGTGTGGTGTGCTAGTCCTACTTATCGGGCTCTCTCCCTTTGCTGGAACCAGTGGCTCCCAAATAAGGGATATGAGACCGAATGTAGACCTGATAGTTGCTCATGGTGGTCGTTAAACCCCTAAATAAAAGAATGAGGCTAAAGAAATACGCGCGAGGAAAATTGTTTTGACAAAAATACAAGAAAACGTTACTGCAAATTTTGGGTAATATGTTAACTTTTCTGAAAAATAACACTCGCAGAAATAATAAACAGTTTATTTCAAGTTATTTACAAACAACACTGAGCAATAATGTAACAAATGTAAAGGTTTATATGGCTTCTTTCCTCACAAAATATAAATGCGTCATTCATTAGGTAATTTGAAATGTATTGAATTCCTATCCCTCTCCAAGCAAATTAATCTTGTTAGCATAATACAATCTTATTCGTCATCCCATTGTACTAATGCACTGAAAAAAGCAGTCTGTAGGACATTCAACCGTGGCAAGTTTACCCACTCTGATATCACAAATTGACTATTTTGGCTTTCAGGATCTTGTTCGCAGAGGCCATTCGGGTTTCTTTTCTATGTACATTTGAAACTTCTAAATGAGCTGCCTCATTTGAAATTAAAACTGACATAAGATATAGCCAATGTAAAACGGACGTTACGCCACTAAGAACACAAATGTGAGAGCACAGTTGAACAAAGCCAAAGAGGTTAAAGTAGATGGAGTAATTTCCGCCGTTTCACTTGTGTAACCAAAATGAAGCCAGCGGAACATCACGATCATGACGTCTGTCATATTGGTGAAAAAATTGAGATCAACACGTCATGTGAGTTCAAACACTCTACGTGGATCAGGAACACCAAATATGGAAAGAGCGATGTTTTCTGGTTGGTCATATGAGTAGTTAGGATGGGTTGCCCTTTGTCGAGTATCTCGCTCTGTATCCTTAAATTTCAACATGAGTATCAGTTAAAAATTATAGCGATTATTAGGTAACATACACTGACGGAAAAAAAAATCCCAACGCCAAGAAGGGGTTGCGTTAGATAAACGACAGTTGGTAGGCGGTGAGAGTACATCTGTAAGATGACGCCTATGCAAATTTCACGCTCGGCGCATACGTGTGGCGCTAGTAGCGCCCCTAGGAACATGCAAAGCTGGTTTGCTGTAAATACGCGCTGTAACGTTCGTGAGCGTTAATTATCGTTGAGATTCGACGTAGTGTGTTGATGTTAGTTAAGAATGCCTTTAAGAAGACGAAGAAGCCATTATCAACAGCTCACGGAGTTCGAATGAAGTCGTGTAATAGGGCTACGAGAAGGTGGATTTTCTTTCCGCAATATTGCAGAACGACTTGGCAGGAATGTAGCCACTGTGCATGATTGTTGGCAGCGGTGGTCAAGGGAAGGTACTGCCTCAAGAAGACCGGGTTCCGGCTGGCCACGTGGCACTACTGGGAGGGAAGACCGCCGTGTACGGCGTATGGCCGTGGCGCATCGTACCACGTCTGCGGCAGCAATTCGAGCTGCAGTTGCCACCACAGTGACACAACGAACTGTTACAAATCGGTTACTTAAAGGACAGCTCCAAGCCAGACTCCCTGTAGCGTGCATTCCACTTACTCCAAACCACTGCCGTTTGCGACGTCAGTGGTGTCAAGCTAGAGCTCATTGGAGGACGGAGTGGAGATCTGTTGTGTTTTCTGATGAAAGCCGGTTCTGCCTGGGTGCCAGTGATGGCCGTGTGTTGGTTAGGAGGCCAGGTGAGCGCCTGCAAACAACCTGTCTAGGACCGAGACACACTGGACCTACACCTGGAGTTATGGTCTGGGGAGCAATTTCCTATGCCAGCAGGAGCACTCTCGTGGTTATCCCACGCACCCTGACGGCACAGTTGTACGTCGGTCTGGTGATTCAACCTGTTGTGCTGCCATTCATGAACAGCATTCCAGTGGGTGTTTTCCAACAGGATAACGCTCGCCCGCATACCGCTGTTGTAACCCAACATGCTCTACAGAGTGTCGACATGTTGCCGTGGCCTGCTAGATCACCAGATATTTCACCAATCGTGCACGTATGGGACATCATTGGACGACAACTCCAGCGTCCCCCCCAACCAGCATTAACCGTCCCTGTATTGACCGACCAAGTGTAACAGGCATGGAACTCCATCCCACAAACTGACATCCAGCACCTGTACGACACAATGCATGAACGTTTGCGTGCTTGCATTCAACATTCTGGCGGTTACACCGGTTATTAATATACCAGCATTTCACATTTAAAATGGCTCTTCTCGCGCTTACATTAAGCTGTGATCTTGAAACCTTAATCGATTAAATATGTTACCTATACAAATGTATTGCCGCCATTTCATTCCTCTACAACTATTTTTTCGTGGTGTTGGGATTTTTTTTCCGTCAGTGTATAATAAATGTTTAAGGTTCGCAAAGATAAATATGTATTGACGTCCAATGTTCTTAGGATCATCAGACATTCATACTTTAGCCTTGAATAATTTTTCTACGTATCAGTTTATGGGTCGTTTTTTTTTGCAAATTCGAGCTCTTCGGAACATATGAATTGCAGCACGTAATATGAAAACGCGGTGGGAAATTAAAATTTTTACATTGAGAATTTAGTACAAAGGTTTACAGGAACTGATTGACATAAAGAGCGGTGAACATACAGTGTGATCACTATATATAAAACATTTGTTCACCGTATTATATGCACTCATTTCTGAGAAAGCTTCGCCGAGAAAAATCAACCATTTTGCCGGGATGCACTATCTTAACGACAAAAGCAGATAGTATCGTAAGGTATAAAACTAACGAATTTACAAGGTGTATTGATTATTAATAAATGAAAGCATTATTGTACACGGTTTTGCTACATTCTCGTTTGCTTAAAACTTGACAAGTTTCAGAACCAGCAATTTCCTAACAATGCTCTGGCGTCTTCCTAAAAAATGATATTGAATGCAAAGTTACACCAGTAGGGGCCTTTAGTTGATAAGTTGACACATCCAAATGCACAGTACTACCCCAATTAGAAGTTTTTTGACCGAAAATGGCCTATTCCCACAAGGGTGAAGAAGTATTAGCGACATCTCACTGGGTGTGACCATCAGCTCTGCGTCTGCTCAAAAAACTTCAAATTTGTAACGTCATCCTTACTCCATCTATTCTAACCTCTTTGTACAAAACATGTGTTCAGATTGTTATAATAAACCGTAATGTATCTGGCAGTTGAAGTGAAGGTTGTATAAATTGTATTTCTTTACTTTTGCGATATTTACAGATTAAATGGTGATCTGTTTGTCATTAGAGAGGTTAAAGCATTAATTGCATTGAAAAGTCAGTCAAGCAAATATTACAGGTATATTTTGTTTTCCACTCTCTTCCTTATGCCAATATCTGCATTACTCCAGAGAGGCATATCTGAGTGCAATGTATAGTGAGTTAAGACAGGGAATTCAGTTAACGTAAATGCGTATGACCGTTTATCGCGTCGCGCAAATTGAAGACTATATAAGCTGACATGTGTGTACGAGGAGTATACAATATCGTAATAAGCTAAAAATACGCCCGGTGTCAAGCAGTTCTAAAATTTTAGTACTTGCTTTAAATCTGGTCCTAATTCTTGAAAGTAGCTTTTAAAGTTGTCGATTCCAATATCCCAGTTTGTAAAAGATTTGAATTCTTCTTAAAATCACTGATGGCCTTATAGGAAAGGTAGCAATGTTATGGTGATCAAAAGGTTCGAATCGAACGTTTATTTCTTTCACTTCTTAAAAGGTTTGAATGAAATGGTTCTTGAAATCGCTGATGACGATGTCGTAAGCTTTGGTAATAGCAATTCCAGATATCCAATTGAAATGCGAAGACGTGGAACCTTTGTTCCCGAAGGATTTGACGAACCTGCCATCAGGTCTCAGAATTTGAACTCTGCCATTACCGCTGTCCCCGACGAAGATGAATCCCTTGCTGTCTACAGCTACACACTCTGGATTGTTAAACTGACCCCTGAGGGAACCTTTTTGCCCAAAGGTCATCAACAGTGTCCCCTGTTGATTGAACACATGGATACGATGATTGCCGCAGTCTGAGACAACGATTCTCTGGCCATCTCCAGAAACCGCAATCCCCGACGGCTCTAGAAACATGCATCGCTTAGTAACCCCACGAGCAGAGGTGCGTGACGGACCATCTATCTCTCTGAGGAACGATCCGTCCTTGTCGAAGACTTGGATTCGTTTGTTGCAAGTGTCGCAGATGTACATTCTTCCTTCCTGGTCAATGCAAATGGACTCTGGACTTCGAAAATGGCCCGAACCACTGCCTTGGGATCCGATTTGGCGTAGAAAATGTCCTGAAGAATCAAAAACATGCACACAATGCTTCCACTTATCTGTCACTAAAATTTCTTGGGTAACAGGAGATAAAGCGATGCCATAGGGACACAAAAACTCGCCAGTCCTGCAAAAAAAAAAAGGAAACATTCAATCAGGTTAATGTTACCGGAAAGGTGCTGAAACATATCTTATTGTGAAATGCGGTTAAATCACACATTTTTATTTTTGTTGCTGCATCCTGCAGTCTCTTACTGATGAGATCAGAACTGTTACACAGAAATCTAGTCAAATATTAGTGCTAAATAAACGCATAGTACTCTAACAGTGACGTGTCAAGTGGGGCTCCTAAATGCCAGGACAGGTGGAAAGAAAGTTGATCAAACGATTTGATGTTTTGTTTCGGGTTTTATGATCATTGTGAACAATTCGTTGGACTATAAACACCCGTCCGTTCCTAATTTAGCGTCACTGGTTCCAAGGAAAAGAGAGTACCGTAAGACAAATATACACCCCGCATATGAAACTCTAACCCGGGTCCATCTTAGGCGAATGGTCTGAAGTCAGCTCTTCTGAACGCTGTCTTCCGGTTTTATGTTGGTTAACGGAAGAAATGTACTTGACTAGAAGCAGCAAGGTTTACGATAAGTCTTGTGAAAGAAGTAAGGACAGCCAAATAACACGAAATCCAGCGAGTTCTAGTTCCGAGCCATGTTAGTGGAAAAGCCATCAATAACTAAATTTTAGCACAATTCAGAAGTACAGTATATACAGGCTGGCGTCAATAAAACACCTGGTCTTAAAGTGGGAAATGGTAATGGCTTAGATTGCTTTGCCTTATATGAATTTGGGTACGAGACCAGGTGGCCGACCGGTCAGAGGATTACGACTCCCAGTTGTGGCATGGGTAGTGTGTGTCTTACGACACACTCTCTCCTTTCACTGGAACCAATTGCTCTGAATTCGGGAAGGACGACTGCCCGTCTTACAAATTTCTCAGAGGGGTCGTTAAATCCTGAAAAAAAAAAAAGTGAATTCTAAAGAATATTCAAAGCAGTAAATACTTTCTCCCCTTTGCCTGGGAAACATCCTCCTGAAGGTACGAAGTTTTTCGGTTCCCCTGCATGTAACACTTTACAATTTCCTTCCTACGGTGAAGGAGGGTAATTTTTTTTTTCTGCCAACTGACTGGTTGTTGAAATGAGTGGTTATTTTAATTTTTCACTGTTTGGAGAGATATAAACCCTGGATTCCGTATGAAGCGGGGGTGGGGGGGTGGGGGGGTGGCTGGCTGGCTGGCTGGTCTTTCTGCACTGTCACTCTTTCTTGGAGCTAGTAGCCTAAATTAGGGACGGGCGGCTGCTTACAGCCCATTGAGTTGCTCAAAGTAGTAGTTAAACCCACAAACTTACTTTCTGGAGTTCAAATTAGAAAGATAAATCCATGTCACGTGGGATACTGACATGTCATTGAAATAAGTCAAACTAAGGCATGTTTAATACTGATAAATATCAGCACACTACTCTCCACGAGTGGACACCTCCCACAGCAGGTAGCATTGTTTACTTCTACCGGCATGGAATATACACTGCTCGACATAGAAAATGCCACATCAGTTTTACAAAGTTTGGTCGTCCTCACCTGCGCGTGTGGACCAGTGCATCGGAGTGATCTCGGTGGCGAAAGCACGTGTAAGGAGTGTAAATAATCAGCGTAGCTAAGTTTGGTCGTCCTCACCTGGGCGTGTGGACCACTACATCGGAGTGATCTCTGTGGCGAAAGCACATGTAAGGAGTGTAAATAACCAGCGTAGCTAAGTTTTGTCGTCCTCACCACTGCATCGGAGTGATCTCGGTGGCAAAAGCACGTGTAAGGAGTTTAAATAACCAGCGTAGCTAAGTTTGGTCGTCCTCACCTGGGCACGTGGACCACTGCATTGGAGTGATCTCGGTGGCGACAGCACGTGTAAGGAACCATAAAGCCTGGGCGACGTCAGCAGGAGTCCTACCACCCCACGGACACTTTATCAGAGTTTTTACAATAAGATTATGTACAGATGGTTTGTATCTGAGGCGGAAGAGCAACAGGATGCAACAACTATCTGCCGATTGTAGTGACTGCGTTTGGAGGAAGAAAACTTACGCCAGTGTAGTGGGATTGGTGGACGTCAGATTGCCTCGTTTGCTGCAGTCTACTGCGAGACGCAGGAGCCCCATAATCCACAGCGGACGAGGTGTAGAGGCAGCTATGGACATCTCCGTATCGACACGGACTATGAATGGCGGAGGCAGGGTTTGAGCTCTCATCAGCCATTGTGACGACTGCCAGTTACCGTAACACATGGTCGAGCATGGCTGCATTAATGTCGTGCCAGAGCTACGTGGCCGGACGAATGGAACCATGGCGTATTCAGCAAAACGTCTCTTCTTTCTCGGGGCCCGACGAGGTCACAGGACTGATCTTGTCATTGGTGAGAGCCAAAAGGTCTAGTGTCATGGTTTGGGCCGCTCTCAGTTTCGACAGCCGTTCACTACTCGTGCGCGTAGTGTGTATGGCAGCACAACGATACGTTGATGAGGTGTTGCAGCCCGTTTTATTGTCTTATCTCGGCAATATCACTGATGTGCCGTTTCAACAAGATAATGCCCGTCTGTACACTGTCAACAACTCATTGTCCTTCTAAAATAGACTGTGCGACTACCAGAGAACCTGGGACGTCATTGGCTGACGACTTAACACCTTTCCACGACTCCCTTGCAGTCTTTAAGGATTGTGGACAAAGGTCACAACGATGCATGGTCAGTTAAACCTCACGACACCATCCAGGGAACGTTTCCACTTGGGGACACGCCATGTTGCCGAATGTATAGTCTAGCATGCATGGCCGTCATATGACTTACTGACTCAGGCCACATTATGCTGTCTTCGCCCAACGCATTCATACAGTTCCTCAGAAATTAAATCCCTTTTCCACATGTGTGATAAGTTTCGTTTCATTTTGAGCATTTCTTCGTGGTGTGGAATTTCTAATGTCGAGCACTGTAAGTTGATAAAACTTAACCTTTTTTAAAATCTGCGCCATGTTCTATATATTGGAGTTTAAAAACTGCCTTTTTTTTTTTTAGAGTTGGTACCTCTCTCTGTACAACGAATGTTCTTCAGAGTTAGATTTAAAAATTTGGTTTTATATGCTGTTTCACGCTACATATTCTCTCTTCATACAGGCACCGGCCGAGGGATTTATTGCCTTGCGTGAACACCTTGAACGCAATAAACGCCGATCTAGGACTCTTGTTATGAAAATTTCTTTTTGCATCGGATAAACGTTAGCGTGACCAATATTTTACATGCATTTAACGTACACAATGATTTGGGTTTCAAATCAAGATGGGACACGAATTTGATTTAATATGCGTATACTCAGTGGACAGAACATTAGAGATGCCCACCAAATAGCGTGTTGGTCCTCCTCTAGGGGCTAATAACAGCTTGTACATACAGAGACACAGAATCCACCAGAAGCCTTTTGCAGCGTTGTCCACAACTCCGCCAGAGACGTCGGCCCAAGATCCATGGATCTGATGTTCCGCTCCACGACATCATAGAGAGCTTCCACAGGGTTTCACTGAATGGTTCCAGATGAGTGTTCCTCTAGCTATGCCTAGATGAGGGCGTCTCATTGTCCTTCTGAAATAGACCATCGGCAGCAGGAAGCGGGAAGGTGATCAGCAAGCACATGCTAGTAGCACGCAGCGTTTAAGGAACTCTCCAGACACTAAAGAATATGTGTCCCATGAGAAGGCTCCCCAAACCATCACAGAGCCACCGCCGCCTTGAACAGAGCCAACCTAGCAAGGCTGAGCCCATGGCCTCATGCTGTCGACGCCACATCCGCACCCTCCAGACAGCTCTGTACAGTTGAAAACAGGATTCATCTGAACACACGACGTGGCGCCACTCTGCATAGGTCCAGTTTTGATGTTCCCGGAATCAGGCGAGATGTCATTTCAGATGACGAGCAGGCAACAGTGGCACACGAGTAGGGCGTCAGCTCCCGTAGCACTTTGTCCACATTTATTTCGTCCGCAGAATGGATGGAATACTGTGGAAATTTCGTTTTGATGGGATTTTTACTAGGCAAAAAGAAGTCAGCGGACATTGCTTACATGCGATTTTTCCGATTTAAGTCTTTCGATTAAAATATACCTATTTTAAACGTTTCTCAAAGTAAAATAGGAACTGAACTTTGAAGAGCTTTTAAACTCTTTTATGTGGTACGATGTCAATCACTATGACATAAATCAGTTTCACAAAAATCTTTTAAAGTAAGTCTCGTATATTGTTTTCATTCTTAGCTTTTCAGTATATTTTTTTATTTTTAACTTTTTATAAATTCCGTATTACTAATTTCCACGCGAATGAACTGTAATGTTCTCTATACAGGGTGTTCGTAAACTGTTTTGACAAAAGAAGAGGGGTGATTGTACCCATCAAGACTAACACTATTTACAATGGAACCTAGGGTCGCATTCCACTCTGATTGTCAGAAAAGAGTAACTTCGAAATACGTCCAACAAGCACAAGTCGTCACCTCAGACGTCAGAACATCACCGTCAAGCATTTACCGTATGCAAATTGCCAGAGAAAAGACGCAGCATCGACAGTTGCAGCTAATTGGCTTATCAAGGTGCAGTAGTCACTTCCTGAATGCCACATATCCCACACGATGGATTGGACGTGGCGGACCTGTGGCATGGCCTCCACGCTCACCGGACTTAAATCCACTGGACGTCGTCTTCTGGGGGCACATGAAATCATTGGTGTACGAGAGACGCCTGTGGACTCCGTGGAAGATCTCGTCGCGAGAATCGTTGTTGCAGCGGACAGGATAAACACGACACCAGGAGTCTTCGAGATGGTGCTCCAGTCTTTCATTCGCCGGTGTGAATTGTGCAACTGCACCCGGGGCTGCCACTTTGAGCATCTACTTTGAGTCTGTCCCTGAACTCCATAAATGGGATTGTGCAACTTATGATGTCGTTAATTCTCTTTCTTTGCACTGGTGAAAGTTCAACTTGGACATCTAACTTTACTCTTTTCTGACACTCAGAGTGGAATGCGACCCTAGGTTCCATTGTTCGTCTTGATGGGTACTATCACCCCTCTTCTTTTGTCAAAACAGTTTACGAACACCCTGTATATGTATGTCATAGCTGTCTAACGTGAGAAAAATATAATGGTGAAAAAAGGTTTAGATTGATATTTACTGTGAATTTGCCGTGTGAGAGAAAGAAAATAGACTTTCTACATAAAAGAGAAAGGGACTCTAAAGTTTTCTACTTTAATCCAACGCATTATGGCCATTGGAATAAACTTTGATTTATATCGTACCACACAGAAGAGCTAAAAAGCTCTTCGAAGTTCAGTTCCTCCTTTTACTTGAAATAATATTTAAAATAGTTATATTTTAATCGAAAAACTTAAACAGGAAAAAAAATCGTATGTAAGCAATTCCCGCCAACCTTTTCTTCTGCCTAGTAACAAACATTCCATCAAACCAGAAAATTTTCATCCATTCTGAGGGCGAAATGAATGTGCACAAAGTGATAGGGCACTCGGTAGTCCAGGGCATGCAGCGGTCTCTCGCTGACGCTGCTTGGGCCACAAACATTTAACCTGATGTGATTTGCGCCGTCATTGCCAAATGGTCTGTCTGTACGAGCCTGGATACTCTACTTCGACCCCGGTCCTCAATAGCGTGTGGTAGGCCACCGCTTGTCCTCTCGGCGCTGATATGTCCATCAATGGTATACCCTTGGGAAACCTAGGATTCGTACCACTTGGGCGATAGAACGACCCATTTGTCTTCCGCCGACGATCAAAGTCGCTCAGATCACCACGTTTGCCCATGTTTCTTAATTGCGATATACTGTTAAGAAGCCCTGCTCTCCGCTTATTTACCGCATGTGCGGGGGTTGTTTTCAACTGCCCATCACCCGTATCTCTAATGTTCTACACTACCCGTCAAAGGTTAAGCAGGAAACAAGAAATCGGCGTATTACAAAATGTGATCAACCAATTTTTGGCAAACTTCAGAACACGTTTGAATGATATACAATGTAAAGTAAAAAAATTATTAGGAACACCTACCTACTAACGCGTTGGGCCGTCCTTCGCCTTCAAAACAGCCTCGATTTTACACTCGCGGACAATGAAATTTGCTCACCAAGAAGAAAGCATCAGATTGAACTGAAAATTTATGGACGTAATGCTACAGATAAATGATACACGTGATGGCAAAAACAGAGCTGCAGTACAATTACAAAAGGATCTGTGGCACGCCGTCCGGTCATCTTCAACAGCGCGTCCGCCTCGTGCGGCGATACATGCTGCAATACGGTCCGGCATGGAGGCGAACAGTAGACGCCTGATGTTATCCTGCGACAGACTGGCTCACACGTGCTGGACGGTGTGCTCCAAATCCCGGATAGTGCGGCACGGCGGCAGCTGGTGTTTCAACTGGTCCTACACGTGCTCGATAGGGGACATGTACGGGGAGCGGGCAGGCCATGGAAATGTCTGGACATGACGTAGGCAGTCCTGGGCAACCCGAGCCGTGTGAGGGTGGGCATTATCCTGCTGGTAGAGCACACCTGGCACTGCAGCCAGGAATGGGAGCACATGGGGCCGTAGGATCTCATCCACATACCGCTGGCCCGTCAATGATCCACGTACCACTACTAGAGCTGATCGGCTATCGCAGGCAATGGCTCCCCAGACCATAATGCCTGCAGTGGGGGTGGTGTGGCGTTCGATAGCGAGGTTGGGATTGTGCCGTTGACCCGGGGACCTCCACACCCGGACACGATAATCTGTCCCCAAAACGAAGCGGCACTCATCCCTAAACACCACACATCGCCAGTCTGCGGCGTTTTACGTCGCTCTGGACTGGCACCACCGCACACGGAGCCGGTGATGTTCCGGTGTTAATGGCAGCAACGTAAGGGGCGCTGGGATCGCAGATTCGCTTCCGCGTGGCGTCGGGAAATGGTTTATAGGCACACAGGAGCCGCTACATCTGCCTGTATAGAGGAACGCATCCCTGTGGGATCCGTTCGTGCCTGGCGCACGATCCATCGATACTCTCTACCGGTGGTCCTCCTGGTCCGTCCGGAGCCGCTCCGCCGTGTGGTCACGTGTCCACTGCTCCCAACACAGTCGGACGGTATGGTCGGAACGATGGCGTCCGTCAATTGCCGAATGTTTGCTGGATATCAGCAAACATTGCAACACATTGATTGCATATATCTTTCCCAAATTCATGGCCACTAGTTATAGGGATGGGAGAGAGCTCGTGCCGTAAGACAAACACAGCACCTATACCTTATCCGAGCCCACCTCACACCAATGATTTGAAGCCAAAGCTTCGCACCACTCTACCACCAGCGCAGTAATTCGTGGTTTTTAGCGTTACGTACACAGTTATTTCATGCAAATGTTTAAATAATTGCTTAATTTGCCAATATCTCCTTCCAACGGCGTAATGCTAAAGGTGCTCTTACAAAGTGAACAACTAGTTTTGTAATGTTTTTAGTGTTATTGGGTGAAGATACGTTATATAATTACTTCCCTGTAAAGTCTTAAGCTTAATACAACGGCAGAACTTGACTTCACTGCGAAGCTTAATTTTGTGCTCTAGATAGATTAAACACTTTAGGCACTAAATGGAACTAAAGGCCAGGTAAATAAATACTCCTATACTTATACAGTAGTCAACTTGTTTATTTGGTCCAATCTTGTCACTTTAAATTGTATGCCCATCACGGAACTATTTTAGTACTTCGACATCGGAATACAGCAGATTACAATAAGCTGCCTCGGTGGCGCAGTGGTTTAAGCGATGGCCTCTGATCATTCGTCTGAAACGGGTCCGGGTTCGAATCCCGTGAGGTATGGATGTTGTGTTTGTCTTACGGCACTGGCTCTTTCCCTTCCCTGGAACCAGTGACCCTAAATTAGGGACGGGCGACTGCTTATAGCCCATTGAGTTGCTCACGGTGGTCGTTAAACCTCCAATAAAAAAAAAAAAATCATTCGTCCGAGATGGGGTCCGGGTTCAAATCCCGGTGAGGCATGGATATTGTGTTTGTCTTGCAGCGCTGGCTCTTTCCGTTCCCTGGAATCAGTGGCGCTAATTTAGGGACGCGCGACTGCTTATAGCCCATTTAGATGCTCACAGTGCTCGTTAAACCTCCAACAAAAAGAACGCACTTCATGTCACGCTACTCGAAAACAATTTGATTTCAGCGATCAAACCAGCGTAATATTTAATAACATTATATAAGATCAAACGCTAATAGCATAACAAAGTAGTCTGAGCTCTCAATGATCTCCATCTCAAGCAATTACTACGTGCTGTGCAGGACCTTAGTGTGCCCCAAGGCTAAGATATTAGAGTGGGCCCCCAAAGAACTTATGAAGTCCGTTAAACCACGAAACGCCGCCCCGGTGGCGCAGTGGTCTAAGCGATGGCCTCTGATCATTCGTCCGAAAGGGGTCCGGGTTCGAATCCCGGTGAGGCATGGATATTGTGTTTGTCTTACGGCACTGGCTCTCTCCCTTCCCTGGAACCAGTGACCCTAAATTAGGGACGGGCGACTGCTTATAGCCCATTGAGTTGCTCACGGTGGTCGTTAAACCTCCAATCAAAAAAAAAAAAAAAAAAACACACCACGAAACTCTAACTACTAAATTATCTACCGAGTTTTCATAAGTCACTGTATTTTTCATTGTTCTCACAAGAACATGAGTTAAAAAGTTAAGATACTTAGATTTTGTCTCGGATTTCCTAATGATTTAGAATTGTATACTTTTCTTAGTGCATCGCTTTTGTTATGCAATGTGATTAGCGGCTCCAAGTCCAAACTGGGAGGTGTGGATGAATGGTAGTGAAAAAGCTGAAACTGTGTCGGAGCCCCGCTGTACACAGACATGAAACCTGTACGCTTGGTGAGTCACTGCCTTGAAATCTGTTAGTCTTCCAGTCTCTGTTTCTGAACAAGTGGATGGGTCAAAATGCTGTTAATTCGAAATCGGGAAAGCGGATGAAACAGACACAAAAATAATTACCCGAAACAGAAGCTGTACAGGCTTATTTATAATACTGAAAAATGTTTACAGGAGATATGCTTACTTACAGGCACAATGCACCTGCGCGAAGTTAATGTACAGCCGGTTCGAATTGGCTACCATCGGCTACAATGCACATTCAAAGGCGTGTAAGAATAGCTTCTCGTACACAGCATGGCAGGTGTCACTGTGTTACAGGCGCACACAATGCGGTGTCGTAAATCTTCTAGACTAGTAGGTTCTGTAGCATACACCTGTTCCTTCAAGTACCCTTACAGGAAGAAGTCCAAAGGTGTAAGTCCGGTGACTGCGAAGGCCAGTTCACCGTACCGCCATAACCAATTATCTGGTGTCTGAATGTTTCAGCCAAGAAACTCCGTACGTTGGCTGCCATGTGAGGTGGTACACCATAATGTTGGTACCACATGCGCAGCAGATCTCTGAGGTGAAGATCATCCAAAAGTCAGATATCGGGCCCCGTAAAAGCTGAAGGTACCGCTGACCTGTTAATGTCCCATCATAGAAAATGGGTCCAATTAGTGTGTTTCGTCAAATACCGCACCAAACGTTAGTTGCCCAACGTCGTTGATGGCGAGCAGCTCGTCCCATAGATGGGTTGCTCAGAGCCCAGTAATTGGTATTATGCCGATCGACCATTCCGTCCCGTGTAAAGCGGGACTTATCTGTCCACAAGATATCTGCCAAGAAGTTTGGATTAACCTCCAACGTGTTATGTACAAAGTTGCAGAAATCGAAACATTTTCCCTGGTCTCCATCCATCAAACCTTGCACTAGCTGAACGTTGTACGCGTGAGCTCCAGGCTCGTTCAGGATTCGCCAAACACGTTGTGCTGTTTAATCCGCATGCTTCGGCGACTGCTGTGGTACTAATGTTGTGATTGGCAAGGACATATCCCAGGACAGCCTCAGGATACACTGTAACACCCGAACCCGTAGGTCTGCCCGATCACGGACTTGACTGTATGCTTCCGGTCTCTCGGAGGCGGCGAACAAAGTTGTTAATAGTCGCTGCAGCTAGATGTTGACCAGTCGGAAAACGCTCGGCATACCGCCTTGAGATGGCATTCTCCATAAATCACCACTATTTCACAGTGCTCAGCGTTCGAGTAGCCCGCTGTCAGTGTTTGAAACGTGTACGTTGACTGACGTTAAAATCCCCAGCCTTGGTATTTTATCTCACCGGCCGGCTTCTACGCCACTATTTACATACGCATTTGGGTCGTTCTCCATCGTGGGCCGGTATTTTGCATTGCCTAACCATCCAGCTACCGCGTGCACTTTATCAGCATTTTGACCCGGCCATGTACATAATTCATGCGCACCATATGTAATTTCCTACTAATTAGACAATGCGCTATAACTTTGTATTTGGAATTTTGTTTCTATCTCGCGTTGTTTGCGAGTTAGGTTTCCTAACTTCTTACCTTTGCCGCTAGGGGCGCTCCAATCGCTTTCATTCGATCGGCCATCATCCCTTTCCTATACATAGACCTAACTTGTGTACCACTCTGACCCATTCTTCCGCAGTTATTGCCCTGAATAAGGACGTTTCTTTGAACCCTGTATACAAGGGGCATCATGAAAGTAATCCCTCCTCAAATTTTGAAGTGATTTTAATGAAACTGCACTGACATATGCTATGTTATGAACGTGAGAAATTTTTTTTTTTTTTCAGAATCTGAAATAAAAATCATGAATGACACAGAAAAGCAGCGAGCCGTAATTGTATTCCTGGAAAAAGAGGGATGTGAGGATCCAGAAATCCACAGAAGACTCCTGGCGGTGTATGGAGCTGCCACAATCCATATGAGTAATGTCCGAAGAGGTTTCGAGAGGGAGAATATTTATTGTCTGACAGAGAACTGAATGGAAGGACCCGCAACTGCAGTGACAGATGCCAACAGGCAACGAGTGAAAGACCTCATCGCAGCTGATCGTCGTGTCACCATGCAGGAGTTGTGTGGTGCAATTCATTGTGGTCATAGTGCTATGGAAACTTTAATTAGGGAACCGGGCTGCAGAAAAAAAATTTCAAAGTGGATCCCAAGAAACCTAAATTGTGAGCAAAGGGTGGACATGTGCCGGAAACTCTTGGACTGTTATGAGAGGGAAGGTGAGGTTTTTTCTCTAATACTGTGACCAGGGATGAAACCTGGGTGTTCTTTCATGACCCAGAAACAAAATTTGCGTCAATGGAATGACACCGCACGTCTTCACCTCGACAGAAAAAGGTGACAATTTTCTAAGACAAACGTGATGTCATTTTGACTGATTTCCATGAACGGGATACAACAATAAACCGTGTTCACTATGTTCAGACATTAAGGAAGCTATCAGAAGGAAAAGACGTGACATTCCACTTCATAGTGTTGTTTTACACCATGATAACGCACGTCCCCACATCTCAATGGAGACTTCACAGGCTATTGCCAAACTGGGGTGGACGGTGATGCCCCAACCCCGCTTCAGTCCTGATTTGGCTCCTTCAGACTTTTTCCTATTTGCCCCTTTGAAGAACACCCTTCGTGGGGAACGTTTCGAAGATGTGACAGACGTTAAACTGCTGTGAACTCATGGGTTAAACCACAGCTTCAGGAATTTCTCAAATGGATTTTACCAATGGGTTCAAAGATGCCGGAAATGTATAGAAAGTGATGGATAATACTTTGAATAGGCTAGCATTATTAACTATATGCTCAAATATATTGCCACCAAGTTTCACATTTTTGCTGCTACAAATAAAATCTTATGAGGGACGAGGTATTACTTTCAGGATGCCCTATGTACAACCTACGTCCGACGTAATAAAAAAAAACATACTCAGTTAATGCTGGTCACCTTCAAAATACCGCCCTTCTGAATCTACAGTTTCCAGTATTTCTGAAGATCCTGAAAACGGTTCTGGAAGACACTCTCCGGGATGTCCGCAAGGTGTTTTGTCACAGCGTCGTGGATGGATGTAATATCTGCGTGATGATGTCCGTTTATAGTGCCCATTTTGTCATGGGGATCAGTCCCCGGGTTTGGGGATCATCCTGCAGGCACCATGTTTCATCTCTATCCCAAAATCGGGATCCTCAGCTGCAGTACCCAGCAGAACGGAACAGATCGATGAACGGGGACTCCTTTTCGCCATCATTCAGAATGCGGGATACCAATCTGGCATTAAGGATTCGTTTTCCCCAATCCTCGCGTAAAATCTCATGACAGATAGATTTAATAGACTTACTGATGCCACGGACTCAGCCAAAAGTCTCACTGTCGGTCAGCGATCTTTCTTTAAATGATTCCGCGCCTCTTCTATTGTTTCCACTGTCCGCACACTGGACGGATGCCCAGATCTCTGATCAAAATCAAAGGCTTCCCGCCCGTCATGAAACCGTGCATACCATTCGGAAACTCTGCTGCGGGATAATGCTGTCTCCATACGCTTCTTTTAACATTCTGGAAGTTTCGATAGCTGATTTACCAAGTTTTCAACAAAAATGGTTGCTTAGTCTCTGCTCTTCCATGGCTAAAATGAAATGGGATGAGAACGCTTGCGATGACTTCCTTAAATGCCGCCTGCCGGTACCGGTATAAACCGGTTTCCACATGTTCGTTGATTGGCCAAGGACTGCTATTTTGTGGCATTCACGTGACATTTCCATCCTACTACTGTTACGTTACGTCAGTTCTGGAACTTATTGAACGTAAGCTGCATTTCTTTTGCAAGGCATGTTACGAAAAAATAATTTCACTGCCTTAGCTTTTGAAAATTATCTTGCGAAAATAACATGGCTGAATCTTTATTTATAAATGGCGACATGATACGAAATACATAATCACCCGAAACAATACGAGTGACATTTCACAATAAGTGCATTTTTGCCAAGATTTAAATTTCTTAAACTTTGTTCTCATTTTTTTCAAACACCCTACATTTCGTTGGCTTTCGAAAGACCTTTGTTCGTTCTTCCCCGTTAATCGTTTTTATAAACTGTTTAATTTGGAGCCAAACGAAAGCTCTTTCATGTTCTTTTTACGCAGTGAAAGAAAAACTGGCATGCCACGTAAAGAAAGGTTTCCTACCCATCACAGTTTCTTCAAACAAGCTCCGTTCTCTACCAGTTTTATTTTCTTAATTACTTCCGTACACTTTAATTTATCGAGAAGCTTATTTGCTCTGAAAGCATGTCTCAACACTTTTTTAACTAGTATCCACTTCAAAAGACCTTTGTGGTTTTTCCAGCCGTCTTCTGTGTTAGTTTTTTTCCTTTGTATTTACAATTAAAGTTTTGGATTTTCTTTGAAAGAAAATGCCGCCCATAAATGGATGCTTCAACATCTATTATACATTTACCACTCTCCTGATAGAAAACTTTTTTCCATCTCAATATCTAATTTTATAGAAAATTTTCTTGCATGTCTCCTTTTTCATTTTTTAAGCATTTTTGGTTGCACGAATAGCGATTCCATCTTTCTTGAAAAGCGTTTCGCGTTCTAGAGGAATCTATCTTACTATTGAATAGTTCTGTTACGTCTTCTGACAAGGGCTTTGTGCGATTTATTGAATGATACCGTCTCACGAATTTAATCGCTTTATATCTTTTCGTTCCGCACGATTGTCTTCGTGGGCATCTCCGCTCACTGTAAAATTGATTTACTTGAATCAATGTAAAAAAAAAAAAAAACCTTAGTCGAAATTTCAGATTTGCGATCGTTTGGCTGGCATTTCGAAATAGGATTACAGCTGGATTTATAAGGCATTAAATCTGAGTTTTTGGGCCCACAAATTCCTCTTGCACAGTACGATGTTCAATTTAAGAACAGCTGACAAAACAGGTTTCACTGAGCACATCTAAGAAAGAAGAAACAAAGGAAACACCGAATACTAGGGTATAATAAGCATGTTCTTAAAACCTTTCCGACACACACAAACACTAAGAAAATATTTCAGACTTTTAGGGGGAAAATAATGAGCAACAATGGGCTATAAGCAGTCGCTCGTTCCTAATTTGTTTGGGGTCACTGGTTCCAGAAAAGGGACAAAACCCGTCCCTAATTTGGGGAGCGCTACTTTCCCAGGAAAGGGACAGAACCAGTCCCTAATTGGTTTGGGGCTATTGTTACCAGGAAAGGGACAGTCCTTCCATAATTTGTGGGGCCCTACTTTTCACAGGAAAGGGACAGAACCCGTCCCTAATTCGTTTGGGGCCACTAATTCCAGGAAAGGGACAGAGCTCGTTCTTAATTTGGGGCTTCAGGTAAGGTAGAGAAAGTCAGTGATTCAAGCCTGGACCCATGTCGGGCGAATGATTAGAAACCAGGGCTTTGTACCACTCAGCCGCCTGGCGGTACTGCGCATGATTTAAAGACTCAATCTGAGCAGTGTTCTTCGTGGTGAAAAATAGCATCGGTGACAAGAAAAACATCAACCTGATTTTAATAATAGGTAAAACAACCACAGGTAGACAGAGCTACTGAAATACACTGGTCACGAAAAGTTAGGGATGTTACATCAAATGCGAATGATGTAGGTTTCTGACTCAAGCAACAGAAATGGTAAAGAGTGCGTTTACAAAAACAATTTGTGCAATTCAATATAGACAAAATGGCAAATTCAGAGAATGTTTACCCGGTAACAATACCTACGAGGCATACTTGCAATGACATTGATGAGTTTCTAGGGGACAGCTCGTCCCATATTGCATGAAACGCGTTACGGATGTTTGCTACTGTACTGTGGATAGAACGTGATTATCCAGACGTAAATGTACAGTGTCTCAAATGTTCTCCATAGCATTAAGGTCAGGAGACCTTGGAGGCAGCTGTAATGATTCAATCTCAGGATTTTCCTCACGCTCCAGGTACGGTGGCTGGTTGCATTGTTATCGAGAAAACTGAATTCATATCCAATAGCAGCGCGAAACAGTGTCAAAATGGGCTCGTTTCGGTACACAGGCATTCCTGTTGCTTTGACAAGCATACCAGGAAGTATAACCATTAAAATACACTCCTTTCCAGACCAGAGCTGATTGCCACTGCTAAGGGTGAACGGACTGCACATAGTGTGGTTCCAGTCGTGTCTTCGTCGGGTATCAGGATGAAGAGCGAAATCGGATTAATCTGTGAAAAGTACCTGGTGCCACTCTGTATTCCATGACTGACATGTACTATTTGACCTAGGTACATCTTGAACGACGGTGAGCTGATGTCAATGCTATAAATCTCAGCTGCCTCATTGCTGAATCCGTATTCTTGAAAACTGGGTTTACTACCATTTGCGTAATACTGTGGCAATAGAAGCAACTCAAAGTGATTCTCGGAGCTGGCTACTGGTGAAACTAAGCCTACTCCGAGCACTTACTGTCAATTAGCGATCTTGCCTGCTGGTGGTTATCCTCGCGCGACCGCTACTGGGCCGATGTGCAACATTTCCATGCCGTAGAAATCTTATGTGTAGTTGACTTGCTATACTTTACGAAATTCCTAAAGCAGTAGCCAGATCGATCTGCCGTACACCTTCCTGTAGCATGACAACAGCCCTACTTCCGTTGTCAATGCTTAAACGTCATCTGGACACCATTTCAGGTTAATTCCACACTGAAGGCAGCAAAACTCTAAACCAAGAGGTGAAACCAACAGTTTTTCTTTTATCGGAGTACGCACGCCACGTGCCGTGTTGTCATGATGCTAATTTACATGTGACGTAGCTAGCTACCCACGCTGATGACCGATCTCCAGTAGTCAATTTTCCCTTCGAAACCGCAATATCCCTAACTTTGTGACCAGTTTATTTTGAGAGTGCCTACCCATAGGAAAAAGATCAAATATCTGAGTCACATGAGGTCATTGTTTGGCGACTTCACATGAAATGGCTCGTAAGTCAGTGCCTTTCAGTTTATGAGGACCCCGTTTATCTTATCATACTGCATGACCAAAGCTTGTAATGTGATAAGATAATAAAGTGGTCCCCATTCATGCGTTAATACACTGGCGGAAAGTGAAAAAAGAACACCAAGAAGGAATTGGCGGATGATCATGAAATTTGCATATGTTAATTTGGTCGAGTTTACGTAGGTGTGATGTTAATTGCGGGACCAACCGGTGAGCGCTTACGCCACAACACGGCATAATATGCAAATTATCGTCGGTGGTATTTAAGGAGTACGGCGAAGTGAATGTAATGAGTCGTCGGCGTACGGACACGTGCGAAGACCCTGAAGAAGCTGCAATGCCTGGACATGGAAGACGTGTACGATTTCAGCAGTTATCGGACTTTGAGCGAGGTCGTCTAGTCTGACTCCACGAGGCCGGGTGGCCGTATCACGTAGCGAATTGGACGGGAAGTACCGGTGGTGGTACGATGGTGGCGTAGATAGTCCGAGGAACATTCCCACACGAGAAGACGTGGAACCGGGAGTCACAGACGGACTGATTGACGCATCCACTTTGACGCAAATCCGAGCTGCCGTTGCACCTGAGGTGACTGTGCGAACAATCCGCAACCGTCTACTGGATGCAGGACTACATGCACGTGTGCCTCTGGCATGTGTACCTTTGACTCTAGCCCACCGCCAGGAACGGCTGCAGTGGTGTCGCCAACGTCTGCACTGAAGAACGCAATGGCGATCTGTCGTGTTCAACGATGGAAGAAGATTCTGCTTGGGAGCCTCCGATGGCCGTATGCGTGTTCGCAGACGCACAGGGAAGCGTCTCCACCCTTCTTGCATCCGCCAGCGAGACACAGGGCCTACACCTGGTCTCCTGGTGTGGGTAGAGATCAGCTATCGCTCCCGTACACAACTAGTGTTTGTACCGGGTACGTTAAACAGCACCTCCTACATCAACATCATTCAGCCCGTTGTTGTGCCATTTGTAAGGTCGGTCCATCGTGGTGTTTTCCAGCAAGATAACGCACGCCCACACACGGCCCGTGCAACGCAACATGCACTTCAGGGTGTGAGACAACTTCCATGGCTGGCCCGTTCACCGGATTTGTCTCCCATTGAGCACGTGTGGGATTTTATGGGACAACGACTTATCCGGTCTCCACGACCATCCCCGATTTACGCGTCCAGGTTGAGGATGCTTGGAACTCAATACCCTAAACTTACATCCAACATCAGTACGACAGACTCCATGCCAGAATTGCACAGTGTGACGCAGTTCATGGCGGTTCAACCTCATACTAACCATGTTACATGGAAATGTTATTTTTCAGTTTACCAGCAAATACAGCTGTATTTTGCCATAATGTTTTGATCACGCTATCTTCTGTATTCCGTTATTATGCTGTATAAATTTCGTTGGTATCAGACGTCTACTTCTTGGTGTTCTTTTTTCACTTTCTGGCAGTGTATTTAAAAAGTAGAGTGCACAAAGTCTTTCCCTCATTCAAAAATTATGATAGGTAGAAAGAAACAAGCGGTTTGTGGCATGATCATGTGAACTAATAGCTTTTTTCCTACATTATTACATTTCCACAAGAGCGGCGTTCGTGGCCTGGAGCACATCTGGTCGATATTCAATTTTTTCGCCATGATTTGCCTGACATCTCTTTGGAGACTAGCAATCGCACCTGTTTCCTCCTCTGCAGAGAGTTTCGATATTAGACACTAGTGTTGAATAGATTTTTTCCTTGCCATACCCCACAGGAAAAGATCTACGGATGTTATGCAGGGTGACCGTGACGGCCATGATGTTGGACCGTCCCTCCCGATGTATCTGTTGAAAAATTTTCAAACAATTAATCCCCAATGTGGTGGGGCACGATCCTGCTTGAAAACTACACATGGTTGACATTTGTCCAACTGAGATGCAACCAAAAAGCTTCATATTCAGCTACACATTTGCTGTTATTGTGCGTTCATAAAAAAAAATCCAATGACTGTTGCGCATGAGACTACAGCAAACATTCACTTTTTTTTTTTATTGGAGGTTTAGCGACCACCATGAGCAACTCAATGGGCTATAAGCAGTCGCCCGTCCCTAATTTAGGGTCACTTGTTCCAGGGAAGGGAGAGAGCCAGTGCCGTCAGACAAACACAACATCCATGCCTCACCGGGATTCGAACCCGGACCCCTTACGGACGAATGATCAGAGGCCATCGCTTAGACCACTGCGCCATCGGGGCGGCCATTCACTTTTGGGCCGCCCCGCTGTTTTTCAAAGACAACACGGGGATTTTTCTACCCCCCCCCATATACGCACAATGAGTCTGTTTACTTCACCAGGGATGCGAAAAGTAGCCTCATCCCCAAAACATACAAGCTGCAGGTAGTTGTTGTTTTCATCAATACGCTGTAAAATCTCAGGTGTAAAAGCAGCATGACGCGGCGGTCTTTCACCTACAAGGCGTGAACAATCTTCACTTAGTACGTATACAAACTAAGCCTTTTGTGTAAAATTCTCTTTAGTGTAGTGCAGGGGATTTCGCGGGACTGCGTAAGAAAGCTGTCCGCACTGCATCAACGGTTTCTTCACAAACACCCGGTCGACCCGTTCGTTTTCTGTCATGAACACTTCCTGTCTTTTTAAACTTTGCGTACCAAGCTATAGTGATTTTATTACCAGGTGGTGGACGTCCGTATTATCTTCTGAAATTACGGTGAGCAGTTATCGGTCATTTCGTCTCGTGGTACCACAGAACGATTTGCGCCTTTTAATGCAAAGACGCCATTTTACCGCCGCAGTGATTTAAGCACTGGTTCCCATTGAGCTTATATTAGGTGGAGGCACCACTGGTTCTGCCGCCATAGGACACAGCTAATCTTTGGAGTGACATCACCTACAGCCAAAAACAAACAGTTGATAAAATATTAAGCTTGTATAATATGATATATTATTAAATCTATCATTTTATCTGTCTATATGCCTCGAAGCTTTTGTTCCATTGGTTTCAAAGCAACTTTTTGCCTGGATCGATATGTCACATGCAGCACAGGCGGTGACATATGGCGTCCAGTGCTGCGTGGATAGAAGTGGTGACTCCACCTAATATAAACTCTATGCTGGCTCCTGATCATTCGTCTGAGACGGGTACAGGTTCGAATACCGGGTAGGCATGGATGTTGTTTGTCTTACGGCACTGGCTCTCCCTTCCCCCGGAACCAGTGGCTCTAAATTTTTTGCTGTTGTTGGAGGTTTAACGACCACCGTGAGCAACTCAATGGGCTATAAGCAGTCGCCCGTCTCTAATTTAGGGTCACTGGTTCCAGGGAAGGGAGAGAGCCAGTGCCGTAAGACAAACACAACATCCATGCCTGACCGGGATTCGAACCCGGACCCCTTACGGACGAATGATCAGAGGCCAGCGTCTTAGACCACTGCGCCACCGGGGCGGCGCTCTAAATTAGGGACGGGCGACTGTGTATAGGCCATCGAGTTGCTGACCGTGGCCGTTAAACCTTAAATCCACCTATCTATCTACGCCACCCTAGTTACTACTCAACATGCACCTAAAATAAAAAAATAAAAACTATTAGTTTATATGCATCATGCTACAAACCGCTTGTTTCTTATTATCATAGTTTTTAAATAAAAATTTTCGTAATGGGTCAAAGACTTTATATGCACCCTATACTATCTGAATACAGTTTCGTTTTTTCAGCAAATTTTGCTAAGTTACCTTCCAGGGGAAAAACAGATTTTGCATATATACATTTTCATATCTTTGCAATGTGATGATTAATTCATTTCGAATTAACAAGATGGGAAATTACAAGCACCGTAGAGTATTTCTGGCATGAACTCGCGTAAGGAATGACGCCTACGTTTGAAGAACCCAACGGAGAACAGATAACTTAGATATTCATCGTCACTGAACAAGATTAATGAAATGAATTCTCAAGCCGCTATTGTTCCTTGTTGATAATGCAAATACGAGACATTTTTTACTAATTTGTTTTTGTTATTCATTGGCAGGAGCTTATCGTTTGAATCGCCCAGATGGACAGACATCCCAAGCGAGCAGCGTCGAGGGGAAATTGATCATTTTTCTGGACGCTGTAAAAATTTGCGATGGAAAAAGTTAATTACTTCTAATAAAAGCTTGACCTTTCGCGGCATTTAATTAATGCTAATTAAGTTGATTAGTGGATGAAGTTCCTTTTTATTTTTAACTTGTCAGTCACCTAACTGAAGAATATAGTTCGGTGGAATGCTTGTGCAGCTACAGAAAAAAGTATTTTCCAACTTTGAGAGGAGGAATGCTAATTTACTGTTAGTAAATTACTGCACGTTGAAAAATAAAAGAAAGATGTTGGAACAAGTTGCAAATTTTAGGGCCTACTCTCTGAGGATGCTCTTAATGTTCTGAAGTGTTTCTTTTCTACCCCGGAAAATTATTTTGAAGTGGATGAGAGCAAGTCTGTCCATATACAGCTGCATCTCACTATTAAAGAACGCGCAAAATTTCGATTACAATTAGCTGCATCTGGTAAAACGCTGAATTAATCAGTAACGAAGAATGTTTTACTTTCCTGCTTTTCTAGGGTCTTCAATAAAGCTTCATTTTCTTTAATGAGACCTAGTAGTGGCCGTTAACCCTTGAGCCGGCTGGAATGAATTCACTCAGGGTTAGCAAAATGGACTGAGATCAGCTAGAACGAATGAATTTGTGATCTAAGTGGGCCGAACTCTGCTGGAATGAGTGCATCTGCGCATCGAAAGATAACTGCTAACAGTAAGCTAGAGGAGAGAAGAGTTAATTTCAATACGTTCGTTTATCGTATCAGCAGTGCAGGGAACGTCGTTGGCATGATGCCAAATATTGGATTAAAAATATTTTAAAGAACTAAAGACTTGTTCTGGATAAATGAGCAGCACAGAATTTTAGAGATTTATAATACCATTTGGACAAAAAATTTCTAATTTCGCATTTTTGGAACTCACAACTTGCTTACACCACTAAAAAGTGATATTTTAAAATACACTGCTGGCCACCCAAAATGCAACACCAAGAAGGAAGCTTCCGATTGGCCTGAAATTCGCAGCATGCGTCGCCCGCGAGAGGACATGCAAACGATTAGCATTGCAGGGCATATGCAAATCATGTGCGCCCGGTACGCCACCGAGAAGCACTAAAAGAAGGGTGTACAGAAGGCGGGGTGTTAGTAGTGTAAGTGTGTTATGATGCCGGACCTGTGCGTGGGAAGCTTCCTGATGCCTCCTCGCAGAATACGACAGTCATTCCAGCACGTTTCGGAGTTCGACAGAGGACGAATAGTGGCTTATCGCGACAGCGGTTTATCGTACAGAAACATCGGCGCCCGTGTGGGACGACATCCAACCACAGTGAGGCGAGTATGGATTTGGTGGGTGCAGGAGGGGCGGACGGACCGACGTGAGCGATTGCCGCGGCACACCACCAAACGAGAGGACCGGAATGTTGTGCGGCGGGCATTGTCGGCTAGCACCGCCACATCACGAACGTTAGTGCAGGAATTAGGGTGTGTTGCGCAACAACTTGTGTCAGCACGTGCCGTTCGACGTCGTCTGCAGAAGCGGGGACTTGTAGCACGGCGCCCATATGCTCCGATTACCGTTAACGTTACACCACCGGCGAGTGCGGCGGCAGTGGGCCGTCGAACGCCGCACCTGGCCTACGGAATGGCACGACATTGTCTTCTCCGACGAATCCCGCTTCTGCCTGCAACACCACGATGATCGGATCCACGCGTGGCGGCACCACGGCGAGAGACTGTATGACTCCTGCATTATGCATCGCGATACCGGTCCATCGCCTGGCGTTATGGTTTGGGGCGCAATTAGATATGACACCCGCACCCCTCTGGTACGCATCGCCGGTACACTGAACAGCCATTGCTACATCTCCGACGTTTTGCATTTTGGGTGGCCAGCAGTGTATGTAGCCCACTTGCAAAAATATATGGTAGAAATTTCTCCATTGAACTTCAAAATTAAATCAACAAAAGAACTCGCAGAATTGTTATTGTTAAACAATTCGTCATGTAGTTTTTTACCCGTTTTTTATGTTTAACACTACCTGTTGCAATAGCTACTTTTGAAAGATCATTCAGCAACATGAAAATAGAGTATTTGGAAAATACAATGTCAGGAACGACTAAAACATTTTTCACGAATTGCCATTGGAGCTCAAGAGGCAGATAAATTAGATACCAAGGATTTTATTAGAAGCTTTGCCAATGCAAAAAGAATTTGTTTGAATATCTAAGAATTTCTTTTAGCGAAAGAAAATGTTTTTACAAAGTGTGTATAACTTTGTAAAAACATTTTCATTGAAATAAATTCTTGTATTTCATTATACCTTGACAAGTTACCGCACACCCCTTCAAAAGCAAATGAATGGATCCGCTGCGTTGTTAAGAAGCGCGGTACAGCTGCAAACGGCATAAAAACAAGCCTGCAGCTGACCGCAATCATATCGCACTGTGAGGTTGAGTGAAAAAGTCACGGCGGGAGAGAACTGACTTTGAGAAAGGAAAGATCGTTGGGTGTTATATTAGTGGATTGCCCATAAGAGAAACCGAGAGACGTTTAAACATACCCAAGTCAACTGTTTTAGATGTACTGAATAAGTGGAAGACACATGGCGTACCGGCAGACCAAAGAAAATCAGTGATAGAGGACGTCGAAGCCTCAGGAGAGTCGTTACAGCTAATCGACGGAGTACTGAACAAGACCTCAGTGTACAGGTGAGTAAAAATGCTGGAACCTCGGTATGTACATGTATCCTTTGCAGAGAACTTCATTCCATGGGTTACCGTGGTCGTGCGGCTGCTCACAAACCTTTCATCTCCACTCGGAATGCTACTCGTCGTTTACCATGGTGTAAAGAACATTTATCGTAGACCGTAGATCAATGGAAACGGGTTTTATGGACTGATGAATCCAGATACACGATTCATCAGTCTGATTGCCGTGTGTGGGTATGGCGGCAGCCGGGGGAACGCTATTTATTACAGTGTACTGTTTCTACGGTCAAGTTTGGAGCTGGCAGTAGACTCGTGTTGGGGTGTTTTTCGTGGTATGGTCCCGGCCGATTGGTTATCGTGGACAAAACGGTTAACCAGCACTTCTACCTCGATATTCTGGACAATTATGCCCTACCAACTCTGTGGCAATACTATTGAACAGAGCCTTGTTGGTACCAGCAGGATAATGCACCGAGCCATACAGCAAGGACTCTTACTGCATGGTTTAATGATAATTCCGTATCGTGTGTGGACTGGCTAGCACAGAGCCCTGATCTTAATCCCATAGAGCACCTATGGAATGAATTAGAGCGCCGCATAAGAAGTTTGGAACCAAGGCCTACTACAAAGCAACAGTTAGCGGCAGCATTACGTACTGAATGGAAGCGCATTCCTATCGCGCTGTGTTCCAAAACCTTGTCGAAAGCCTGTTTCGAAGGGTCAGTGCATCCATTAAGGCCAAAAGTGGACAAACACCGTACTAATGTATGTCAATAAATGCTATGTTGTTTTTCTCTTCTAGGTGCCCGGTGACCTTTATCAATATAGTGTATATTAATCCAAGAACTGCCTGACAAGAGAGTAAAGAAATGGGATTTCAGAAGACAAAGCTGATACACAGTACAATGCTTTTACGAGAAATGAAGATTTATTGATTGATGACGAAGAGCTGGAGATAACCAATACCTACATTTACCAAGCGAGGGTCGCATTGATGAAGAAATTAATCGGCATATAAAACTTGGTTATAGAGCATTTGGAAGAAATGATACAATTTTCAAGAGCAATATGCCATTATGTGTTAAAAGAAAAGTGTTGAATCAATGCATCGCCGCCCCGGTGGCGCAGTGGTCTAAGCGATGGCCTCTGATCATTCGTCCGAACGGGGTCTGGGTTCAAATCCCGGTGAGGCATGGATGTTGTGTTTGTCTTACGGCACTGGCTCTCTCCCTTCCCTGGAACCAGTGACCCTAAATTAGGGACGGGTGACTGCTTATAGCCCATTGAGTTGCTCACGGTAGTCGTTAAACCTCCAATCTAAAAAAAAAAAAAAAAAAAAAAAAAAAAAGAATCAATGCATCCTTCCAGTGCTTACGCACGGAGTAGAGACGTGGACCTTAACCAAAAAAGACAAAGGCTACAGACAATTGAAAGAAGCATGGAGAGATGCATGCTTGGTGTAACTAGGAAAGACAAGAAGAGGAACTCGTGGATCAGGAAAATGACAAGAGTAGAAAACATCATGATCGGAGTAAAATCCTTGAAATGGCAATGGGCTGGACATATTGCCAGAAGGACGGACTGCCGATGGACAACTGGATTCCAAGGGACAGGAAAAGACCCAGAAGTAGACCACATGGGTGAATGAAATTAGAAAGCATGCTGGAGTGACATGGAGGAGACTGGCGCAAGACAGTTGTGGAAGCAACTTGGAGACCATTCAGTAGTGGATTGATGATGATATGTGCATGGGAAAGTTCCTTTAGCCTGAAACAACTTGCAAACGGAGAGAGAACAACTTCCGATCGAATAAAACCAATAGCAGCGCCCCTAGTGGCGAAATGAGGAAGTTAGCCATTGCAAATCGAAAACAAAAAGAGATAGAGCAAAATTTCCAATTACAAAGTTGTGGAACATCAATTAATTAGTACAAAACATTTGTTTCACACGGATAAGATAAATTGTCGCCTGAATACCCTAAAATATCAGAAATCGATGCTCGACGATTTGAATCTGCATATTCACATTTCGCAAATATAGCCAAATGCAGATTGTGACGTTGTACCGTACCTACGATATAAAAACCAGTAGCAGGATGTACCGTGATCAGAAGTTTAGGTCTACGTACGCTGTGTGAGAATGGCAAGTTTCACTCACTCCCAATATTGCGAGATAGTGCTTATTTACGGCGAATGTATTGCAAGCTTCGTGTTACAGATGCTTGCAGTAGTGTGACACCTTCCATGCTGAGGAATGTGCATGCAGAGTTACTTTCACGAATACAAATGCATACCGTGGGCAATGGTGAACTCTTCGAACATACTCGACATTAACTTTTTTTCATTGTGCGCCAGTTTGCTTTTTTAGTTTTGTCTGACGTCATCAAACTGCATTGACATAGTTACGCATTTTTGCAATAAATTGTGTGTATTTAATAAATAAAATTTGTGTATTTGCTCATACCTATGGCTGTTCCCTTCAAACGTTCACACAAAAGGTCGCGCATCGATTTCAGACATTTTAGGGTTTTCAGACGGCAGTTTATCTTATCCGTGTGAAACAAATGTCGTTTTGTACTAATTAATTGATGTTCTACAACTTCGTAATTGAAAAGTTTGCTCTATCTCTTTTCGTTTTCGATTTGCAATGGCTAACTTCCTCATTTCGCCACTAGGGGCGCTGCTATCAGTTGCATTCAATCGGGTGTAGTCGCTTTACTATACCGTTATCTCACTTGCATAACTGTACCTCTCTCCGTTTGCAAGTTATTTCAGGTTAAATGGACTTTCCTATGCACCCTGTATAACTGTTTTCTTAATTTTGCAAACAGAGCAGAAGTGGATAGGTTGAACAAAATAATGTGAACACCTGGGAAATAGGCAACATATCTTTATTAATAAGGTGTTGGACCACCATTTGTCTTTAACACAGCTTCCAACCTTCTTGGAATAGATTCACACAGCTTTTGAATAGTCTCCAATGGAATGTTGCACCATTCATCAATCAGAACATCAGCCAATTGCTTCAGAAATTGTTGGTTGAGGGACTCTGTTTTCCAAAACTGCCGACATATGTTAGGTGATTGAGCAGGCCAGGGCATATGTTGAAGTTCATATTGGTGCTCCGCAAACCAAGAGTGAATTGTTATGACTGTGTGTATGGGCGCATTATCATATTAATAGATAGCATCGCTGTTGGGGAAACAACATTTGGATAATAGAATGCACCTGATCACCTAGAATGTGGAAGTAACTCGACCATGCAGGGTAAAGATGAGGCCAGCCGAATACCAAGATATACCTGCTCAGATCCACCCCCATGTTTGACAGTTGGAACCAGACATTCCGTTACACTTCCTCGGGGGATCTCTGTAGATAAATCCAACTTGCTGTTCGGAATAATGAGAATAAAGACTCGTAGGACCATATCACACGTTTCCAGTAATCAGCTGTCCAAGTGTTATGCTCATGAAACCATCTTTTTGCATTGTAGCGTCGGTTTCTGTGATCAAAGGTTTAACAATTGCAGCTCTTCCATGGATGTCGGCTTTGTGAAGTTATCTGCTGACAGTTTTTGTGGAAACACGGTCTTCCAGGAGATTTTCTGCTGTCCCTTTTGCTGCAGTAGTTCTTTGTTGTTTGGACACAATCCTTGTTAGTGTTCGACGTAACCTCTTATTCAATCTCAGTTTCGTCCTACTATTCTTTTTCGCCCTGCTTTGCGTACTCAATCATAACCGCAAAGACTTGCTCTTAAACACCAAACAATTTGGGTGTTATGGTTACAGACGCTTCTGCTAAACGAGCTTCTATGATTTTCTATATTTGGAAGTCGGACAGCGCACCATTTCGTCGACCGTTCTTACGAACCGCTGCTGAACACAACTTGTACTACACTGGCATACAACCTAGAGAATATATGCAACGAAAAGATAAATACATTTGTTTTTGTAGTCTAGCCTACACGAGTGACATTAACTCCTATAACCTTGGTGTTTACAGGGGTTAATGTAGAGTTAATAGATACTTAAATTTACCATGGGCACCAGATCATGCGAGGGCTACATTAATGATTAAATTAAACGGCGTACAAAACTTGGTTGAACAGCATTTAGAAGAAATACAATTTTTAAGAGCATTTACCATTATGTCGTAAAAGGGTTTAATCAATACATATTTCCAGAGTTCCTACTTATGGATCATAGACATAGATTTTAACTAAAAATGACACAGAAACTGTAGACAACTGAAGGAATCGTGTTTGGTCTAATTAAGAAAGGTTTTTCGTGGATTAGGAAATTGCAAGAGTGGAAGACATTATCAAATTAAAATCCCTGAAATAGCAATGGGCTGCTGAAAGAATTGGTAACTTAAATATTAAAGTGGATCACGTGGGTAGATGAAATTCGAAAGCATGTCGGAGTGACATGCCTCAAGATACAGTTGTGGAAGAAATTTGAGACCGTCCAGCAGTGGATTGATAATGGTTGACAATGATATATATGGAAAAATCTTGAAGTCCTTCATCTAAATGTGTATTGAGGATACCAATGGCATCAATTTTGCTTGTCGAAAATTTTAAGTTACGCCACTAAAGGTACTGAGCACATTTAGTGAATTTAGTGTTGCTCAATTTGTACGTTATCAAGAAATTTTAAAGTTTATTTAATCCTATTAGAGAATGTGTGTGGAATGTTGGACAAATTATAATTAAAAATAGATTAAAAAAAGTTTTCTTCAGTGCTTTTCAACAGATGGAGCTTTGCTTGCTTTTTCTTATCTTGATAACAAAAGCAACTGAATACATACAATCAAAAGTAGAAGTTGCCATACACAACGTTTCCGGATTTTACCGTCTTTGCATTTGCTGAGAAACAGCCTAAAGGTAGGTGTTCAAAATTGGATTGACGCCACCCTAAATGACTTGCACGGAAAAGTGGATTCTGGAAGGCACAGTTCATTGTTTTGAGGCGCACTTTAGGATGCGCGAAAAAAAGTTCTGGTAGAATTTTGCGTTACAGATAAGCTTGTACTCTGGAGCCATCTCAGAGGGCGTTCACATTTTTAGGACCGCCAGCATGAGAATGCAAAGACCAACAAAAACAAGGTATCCGATTTTAACTGAAATCATTTATGAAAATAGACTTGACTAACCATCGTAAGTAAATTTTTTACTTCGTGAAATATGCCTTAAGCAGAACGGCAGAAATCCGTTGGTACTAAATTAAAATGACTATGCACAAATAATTTACACAGGAACTGTTTAGTGTGGAAAGACGTTTAAAGCAGGGCTCTTTTGCTGGAGTACTGTATAGTTCACATTTTTAAATGTGAGTTAATTGATTTAATTTTGTACATTTTTTAATGCTATAGTGTAAATCTGACGGCGATAAAAACCGTTGTGTTGATGTACAATATGTCACGCATCAGGTTGTTTCATAAATAATGTTTATGGTTCCAAATGAAAGCACGAACCCAAAAAATAACAAAAATTATGAAGTCCATATCTACAGAGAATGCCCACACATTTTTAGAACATTTTTGAAAATAATTGAAACTGGCAACAGCGTGTTGATGAACACGCAAGAAACACCACCTGCAGTTTATATCGTCTAAGGAAATGGAGCACGTAAACATGCTGTGGATAGGTTGTTTTTTGCTCTGTACGAAGAGAAATATTCGTTTTGACATTAAAAAAAGCTGTGAAAATCATGGAATTAGCATTTCTAAATGTATAATAAGCAAGTTTATTATTAATAGAAGGAAAAATCTTCAAGCATTGCTTTTTACTGGAAAAAGAACCAAACGAATATCTATTTCAAAAGTAAGGTCCCTGGTCTTAAAAGTAAATCCACCGACCCAAAGAGCAATCGCTAAGTCGTTACAAATCTATGTATCAACTGTAAGCAAGGTTTTTAATCTGAAAAAAATACAATGTTCACCGCCTTTTGCCTGGTCACGTAGCTCAGCGCAGAATCAATGCATATTTCCAGAGTTCCTACTTATTGATCATAGAGAAAGAACAACCAAACGAATATCCAAAGAAGGTACGTACTTTAAAAAAACTAATATCCAAAGAAGGTACAATTCTTTATGAAAATCGCATAGCCGGAGACAGATGGAAATTTACTGTGACTATTAACGGAGCATGGATGTAACAAAAGGCCAATTTACTATCGCCACAGAGCAGAAAAACACTTTTACACACTTTGTTCCAAAATCCAAAGAAAGTTTCAGTAAAGGATTCATGATTATTGCTGGTTTCTCGTAAAATGGGAAATTAAAGTTAAGAAAAGTCGAAAAGAATGTTCAAATCAATTCTACATATTACCAAAATAATGTTTTAATTCCTATATTTAAAGAGAAAATACCATTCCTTTATCCACAGGGCCTTCAAAGAGCTAGAACTCCATCAGGATAAGGCATAACTACAAATCTACCACTGTATTTCTTGAAAAAAAAATTAAAACTGATATAAAGTCTATACCTTTTGCTCATAATCCACTGATGTGTCACCAATGGACTATTGTGCCTTCGGACTGCTGAAAAGAGCGCTTTCTAAACGCAGACCTAAAACAATGATTACAAAGCAGTGGAAGAGGAGTGGAATAAAATACCACTACCAATTTTAAGAAATGCCCTATTATCTTGGAAATCTAGATGTAGGTTCATATCCAGACAGAACATTTAGGAAAGAAATAATTTTATTTTAAGCATTAATTATATTGTTAAATCGTTCTAAACATGTGTGTACATAGTGCGTCAAAGAATTTTTAAGACTGGCGCTAGATTTCAGCCTTACGGTGGCGCCACCAATGTAATCGCGAATGCGTTATAAACCGTGACCATATGCTTGCTTTCTGCCAAAAGTACTGCGCAGTTGTTAAAGTAACTCAAGCGAAACTGCTGCTCATTAGAGAAGACAAATTTTTTCATGTTGAATTATTAAGATGGAACAAAGGGCTGTTATTAAATTTAACGCAAAACTTGGTAAAAGTGCCTCGGAAACGTACCAAATGATGAAACAAGTTTACGGCGAGTTTTGTTTAAGTAGATCAAATGTTTTCCCGTGGCACAAACGTTTTTTGGACGGAAGAGACGCTAGAAGATGATAAGCATACCGGAAGACCAAGTTCATCTAGGACACCTGAGATTATTCAAAAAGTGCGTGATTTTGTGGCAAACAATCGATGTGCGTCACTAAGAATGATGGAAGAGTCTTTAAACATCAACAAAGAAACGATTCGAACCATCCTGCATGAAGATTTGGGCAAAACAAAAGTCTGTTCTAAATTTGTTCCACACACGTTAACCAATGAACAAAAATCAAGAAGAAGTGCACATTGCAGAGACATCAATTGAGCCGCTGAAAATGATCCAAACTTCTTAAAATCGATTGTTACTGGTGATGAAACATGATGTTTTCATTATGATCCTAAAACAAAGTGCGGAATGGAAGTCAAAAAATTCGCCACAAGCCAAAAAAACAAGAAAAGTTCCATCGAAAATCAAAACAATGCTCATTACATTTTTCGATATTAAGGGTATTTATTATCCACAAAGAATTTGTTCCAAGTGGACAAACAATTACTGATGAGTTTTATTTAAATGTTTTGAGGCGTTTGATGGGCAGAATTCGTCGCATTCGTTAAGAATATTGAGATGAAAATAGTTGGTGTTTGTTGCACGATAATGCACCCAGTCTCACCTCACTTCTTGTTCGTAGATTTTTGGCGAAAAATAACGTCTGTGTGTTGAATCATCCACCGTATTCGCCTGATTTAGCACCCTGCGACTTTTCTTTGTTCCCAAAACTTGAAATGACGTTAAACGGGTGTTATTTTGATGACATTTCGACGACACAAACAGCTTCGACGCGTGCTTTGGAGGCAATTCCGCAAAGTGAACTGGAAAAGGCATTCGAATCATTATTAAATCGCTGTAACAAGTGTATTGAAGCCGGAGGGACTTATTTTGAATAACAAACCAAAACAAATTATAATTTCTTGTTTCTATTTCATTTTACAGACCCAGTCTTAAAAATTCTTTGACGCACTGTGTACATCCTCTATAGGTGGGTTACTTTTTATGCTGTATGAAGTCTGACGTATTTTAGAATTTCATTCGTTGATGAGATTGTTGCTACGACGTGCTGCTGGATGTAATAACGAACATTTCGTAAGTACAGCCTCCAGCTACAATTAGCATTGTAGCTATCTGGGCTCAACGAAAAGTTAAACGCTAAGCTTGATTGTCTTACAGGGAAGTTAAACCTAACGAGCTCCAAACTTTCAGTGTTGCATTAACTTGACGTTCAAGTTCCAAGTCAACTTAAATCCAGAAAATCATATTATAGGCGCCGATTCTCTTCCTTCCTTGGAGTTAGAGGCCCTAAATTAGGGACGAACGACAGTTTATAGCTCATGGTAGTTAAGCACTGAAACAAAAATCTCTTTTTAAACTCTTATATGCTGGTGCAGTGTTATAATTCAGGGACTTGATCAGTTAGAAAATGTACACTGGTTTCCAAAATTAAAGTCCGGAAGGCATTCACAGGAATAAAAAAGAAAACACGCAACAGCAGTTAGATTTGTTTGGTATGTAAACACATAACGAACGAACACATTTCTTTCGGTGATGGGATTCCAAACAGCATCTTCCTTCCCTGGAGTCTGACATTATATCGATTGAACTACTCCGGCAAAGGCTTATCTCTGCAACTTGCCGTTTAGACATGTGCGGTCTGAGGTTGGTACGTCACAAAGAGGCACAACCATAGGGGTAATGAACAATTTATAACGCACAAATATTTAGACATTTTACGAAACAGGGTCACATCCGCAAACATCACCAAGGTGAGATGCAAGAAGGTAATCCAAAAGTGTCTTAATAAGGTATGTGCTCACCTCGTACGGACAGACAACTCTCACAACGACGATACATACCTACCATGTTGACGAACTCTGGAGCCAAAGAATCCCATATATGGAGGTGCGTAGCTCAGCGAAGAGTATTGACTAGCTGCTACGTTTCATCCAGATCATTTCAGGTATGCTCTATCGGGTTAAGTTTCGGAGACCTGGTGGACCAGTCCATAAGCCGAATATCCTTGCTCTGTAGGAAATCGTCGAGATGATGAGCTATGTGTGGGCGAGCGTTATCATCCATTAAAAGGAACTGATTGCCAGAAGCTCCCCGATCTCGTCGCTATAGCGCTCAGCATTCACATTGCCTTCTGTGAACACGTGGGATGATGAGTGGCAGTTGAACAAAATGCCAGACCACTGTCTCCGAAAGAGTCTCGTTTGTGGACGTTCGCAGGATCACTACGGATTCCCTGTTCCCCCGTAGATGAAATGCCAACGAGAATCCGTTTGTAGACTGAATCTCAACTCTTCTGTAAAAACACCTTTCCAACGATATAGCGAATCTGTAAAAACAGCATTCGCTATATCGTTTGCCTTGATAGCGTAGACCCAATATCAGCGGAGAGATCCGAAGGCAATTGCCGGGCTGTGTAGGAGCGACATAACCGTACACCTTGGACTACCTGGGCTAGGCCTTCGTGACCACCCCACCAGTGCTGAATTGCTGCCATATTCATGAAAGCATTCCGGAGTGGATATTAAAGACTCTTGTGACCAGGGTCCGAGATTGCCCTGCTTTTAGTCGTCCTATAACACGCCAGCGTACAGCATCGGGTAAACGTGTACGAGACCTAAGCAAAGCATCTTACACGCGATGTCAACGAGAAATACCACTGGCGTTTGCTTATAAGTACGTCGATGAGCCATTACATTGTGACCACCGCCAGCCCAGAGAAATGAGCGCACCTGGAGATCGAACGGTGGCGCAGGTGAAGTTCACAGAGCAGTCAGTATATATACAACCCGAGGACCAGCTTTCGGTTAGTAGTGTTCTGAGTCAAAATGGGAAAAGTTGCCGATTTATCGGAGTTTGATGAAGGACAAATTGTGATGGTACGGCGCCTCGGAACTACGATCTTGGAAACGGAGCGACATGTGGATTGTTAACATGCCGCAGTAGTGAGTACGTATCAGAAGTGGTGCACAGATGGACGAACCGTCGTCCAGCCGTGTGTCGTCCGCAGCTCATTGATGCCAGAGGGATACGGAGACTGTCGCGCATTGTTCACAGCGACAGCAGGGCCACAGTGCGAAAAATCACCCGCATCTACAACAGTGGTGATCAGGGAAATGTGTCACAACACACAGTTCATCGCAGCCTTTTGCGCATGGGTTGCGTTGCCGAAGACCCAGCCAGGTCCCCATGCTCACTGCACGTTATTACCAACAACACATGAAATGGGCCCCAAGATCATAGAGACTGGACCGTCGATGATTGGAAGAAAGTGGCCTGGTATGACGAATCAAGATTCCTGGTGCATCACGTAGACGATCGATCGCGGATACGCCGATTACCACCTGGATTCACTGTTGGGCGGAAACAGGCCTGCGGTGTTATGCTGTGGGCGATGTTTTCTTGGGACACTTTAGGTCCCATTATCCCAATTGCACATTCATTGACAGCTGCCAGGTATCTGAACATCATTACGGACCAAGTTCATCCATTCATGGCAGCTGTGTTTTTTTGCTGTTGATGGCCATTACCAACAGCATAATGCGCCATGCCACAATGCCAGAATCGTCAAGGAGTGGTTCCAGGAAACATGGGTATTTAACGACTGGTCGACAGTAACGATTGGTCGACAGCACGTTTGATCGACGTAATGATTGGTCGAAAGTAACGACTGGTCGATATAACGGTTAGTCGAATTGGTCGACATAAAATGGTCAACGGAACTTGGAAAACAAAATTTGAATAAGTGCAAACAGTTTGGCGGTTAATTGCCCCACTGGAAAATTGCCACACATCTTTCAGCAACCTGGAAAGTTGCCACATGGTTTTCATTAAGGGGACGAGCACAAATCCCCGTTTGTCCGAGAAACGCTTTGAATGTGTGGCAGTTCCCCCAAGTTGCCTATACCTAAAGTGCCCCGAGGCCCTTTCGGAAATAACATCGTTCAGAAGGCCCTCTGTATAGATTTCACTTAGAGTACAAAAGATGACACGGGGGCCTGTTTGGAAATATGTCATAATGCTGTACGTTCTGAGGACTACGTTCTAAAATATATTATTTCCAAAAAGGAACGTTACGTTTTGAGAGGTCAGTACGTTCTGAGAGGAACCGCTGCGAATGTAAACCATATTTCTCTGAACAGAGTTAAATCCCTGAAATGGCAATGGGCTGGACATACTGCCAGAAGGACAGATCATCGATGGACAGCCGAAATTTTAGATTGGATTCCAAGGGACAGGAAAAGACCCAGAAGAAGACGAGATGGGTGGATGAAATTCGAAAGTATGCAGGGGTGACATGGAGGAGACTGGCACAAGACAGACCGTTGTGGAGGAAACTTGGGGAGACCTTCGTCCAGCAGTGGATTGATAATGGTTGACAATGATGATGATGATGATATATCGGACAGCATTTTGCTCACTGCAGGAATTTGTTATATTACACCCAAGTCCGTTTGCATATGCTCTGTGAGCATCGTAAGATTTCATTAAACACTTTGGATTATTTGCCCGTTATTACCTTCCGGACTGTAATTTTGGACATTAGTGCATGCACAATTACGTTTTGTTGTAGTGGCAAAACTAATCAGTACATATTAAAAGTCCACATACCAGTCAAAGTCCCTCGACATACTTTCGTGAACGATCCGTTGCCAAAAAATCTGGAAGGCGTCGAACACAGTCGTTTTGGGCCAACGCCTTAGCGCAGAAATCATGCTGTTGAAAACATTGGTTTACAAAATAAAACAATTTTTGGCATAGAAGAAAAACACTTCTGATCCTAATAGTACTTTTATGCTGAATTCAAATGCTACTAATTTTTCCTCTATCACAGGTTAAATCTGAAAATATTGTATATTTACGTACATTTATTAAACTATTCATATTACCTAAAAAGGGGCGATTGACTATTTTCTTCTGTATGTAGCATCTGGAACATCCTTCTTAAGTGTCCAAACAATAGGCAGCAAGTATGCTAGAACTCCATTTTCTCTGGTATTTGTTCTCAATGACTGAGATGTCTTGGTGAAATTGCTCACTATGTTTACCGTGATGTCACAGATTCTCAGGGAAGAAATCCAAGTGGGAGACCAAGAAGTGAATTTTAAGGGACATATTACACCCCGTATCTTTCAATGAATGTAAGAGTTCACTCACAATGACATAGTAGTTCTGTGCTTTAAAATTTCCCCAAAAATTTTCCCGTAACACTATTGAACGATCTGCACGCTGTTTTTTCAACTTGGCTTATTAGATCTCCGAATTTTCCATCTTGAACCAAATCTGTTATTTGAGGGCTCACTAAAACTCCTTCTTGGGGCATGTGACGCACCTTTAACTATTGTTTATGTTCATCAACGTTCTCGTCATTTTCTTTTACCATTTCTACCAGACGACTCAGTGACCCTGAGTAGTCTTTCAAACGATCAGTGTGACGTGTCTTCTGTTTTCTAATTTCTCCATGTTACCGGTGTTTCTCGTTTTGCCGGCTATTTACACCTTTTATACAATGTTTTATCGCATCATTGTTACATCTGTTTCATTGTTCCGATTTTATCTCATAAGTTGTTCTCATTTTACTAATATATTATTTTTATAACGTTAATCATATGATTCCTTGTACCGGCGTTGTCGTCTTATAGAGTGTTGATTCTGGCCTTTTACACCGCTTGTTCTGTTTCATATTGTTATCTTTTAAAACATTAAATTTGGCACTTGAGCCATAAAACGCCTTCTTTAATTATAGCATCAATTGTTCCAGAAAATGTTTCCTTCAAAGCACAATTTTTATCCATGGCCTTAACAAAAGTTTTAAAAAAGCCCTAATTTTATATGAAGTGGAGGTACAAATAAAAATTCAGGGTTGACCAGTGGGGGACGTGCAACATTTTTCTGTCCCGGCGTAAGTGATTCACGCTTTGGCCATGACTTTTCTTGTCCCACTAGCATAAGAAGTAAAAAATTTAGCATTCCGAGCTGCAAACCAAGTAACGGCGCAATGACTTTTAAAGCGCCACAGATGTTTCAACTCTTTTTTTTTTTTTGATTGGAGGTTTAACGACCACCGTGAGCAACTCAATGGGCTATAAGCAGTCACTGGTTCCAGGGAGGGGAGAGAGCCAGTGCCGTAAGACAAACACAACATCCATGCCTCACCGGGATTCGAACCCGGACCCCTTACGGACGAATGATCAGAGGCCAGCGCCTTAGACCACTGCGCCACCGGGGCGGCTGTTTCAACTCTACTTGTTAAACTGAATATTTTCCAAAAGAAATTTCATATTAGCGGCATAAGCCAACGACAGAGAACGAAATTTGTTTCCATTGAGCAAAAGGACACCTTTCAAACTAGTTTTAGAGGAGTCAATGAATAGTAGCCACTGTTTGGTTTTATGTTCATGACTAAGAACATCCATCACAGGGCAAATATTTTTACAAAACATTGAATCATTTTATGAAGAATAAAACTTTTTAAACTCATTCTGGCGGTTACGAAAAACACACACTTTAGTGTCTCGCTGAAGTAGATTCTAACCTAGAACCCAAACATTCGGTCTGTGTTTTGGACAAATTCAAACCACTTTGAGTTAACAGATGTGGCTTAAAAGAAGAGGTACTTGCTTCAAAAGTAGATCTCCGTTGCTCCTCATGTTGAACTAGACTAGCTGTATCGTTTTCCAAGTCTTCATCTTCAACAGTTACGTTTGTTGAAGGTTCTGGTATAGGTAAGTCCTCCTTGTGAGAAACGGCCGGATCGCAGATGGCAAATTTGGGTATATCACTGTATTTGGATTTGTTATTCCTTTTATGTTTACTAAACAAAAACAAGTCTGATGAATGATCATTTAGTTCTCTGCAAAGCACATATGCCGGGAACCCTTTACCCATTCTGTCAGACGTTAACGCAGGTAGAACAACAGATGTGAAGGGCCCAGGTCTTATCTTGATAACCTACTTTAGAGCCAAATTATAGCTTATAACATTTTTTCATGAGTCGAGTGAAATTTCGCCGTTGAGCCCCCGAGTGCGTACACAGTGGATGTCAGCTCACTAGTGACGTGTTTATGTCGCGACACGCTGCATAACGCGTTTGTTTGTCGCCTGCCTGCATGTATATACTGGGAAAAATTACAAAACCAGTTGTAACTCACCAGATCAAATATTTCAATATACTCGATAATAAAGAAATGCTTCACCACAGAAAAACTGGGGGTGACAGACAAATTCTTATTGTATATTTGGAGCGTCATCACTTGTCTGGCATCCCTGAAAAATAACGTTTTTTTGTAACCGCATAACTCACCCCAATTTTTACTCACCTGATGTATAAGAAAATATTGTAATCACAGACACAAAAAAAATTAGTTCCATTTAGTGCATAACGTGTGTTGACATTTGGAATTCTGAGTGTCTGGGTTATCTCCAAAGCAATGCCGAAAAATGTGACTAAGTTTATCCAATCATGCCTGTTGCTCACTCCATCAGAAGAGAACAGAGTGCGTGTCAGCTTCGAGCGGTGAACCCAAAGCAGCTTCCAGTAGATGGTAAATTATGAATTAAAAAAAGAGGGATAATTTAAAAAATGGAGTAATTCACCTTCTGCCCACTAAATGAGCAATAAAAGACATTAAAAAAGTTTATTTAAAGACTTGTCCTAAATTCCAGGGTTTGATTACTGCTGCTGGGCGAAGTTACATGATGAACTAAAAGCAATTCCGTACCGAAACCTAATTGTTGAAAATTATGTACAAAATGCTAATTACGGCAAGCCTTCAAAATCATTGCTTTTATTCAAAAGCAATGATTGAATTTCATAACTTCATGACAAATACCTATATTACAAAAGCATCAGTGAGTAGGGGGTTTGTTTTTGGTCAACGGAAAAAAGTTTGATTTAAATAATCACTGACAGAGGGCGACAATAGCTACAAAATTTGTAAATACATGAGTTGCATCACTTTTGGTGAGTCTCACAAGAGTAACTGTTGAACATGTCCTCTCCACAATAAGGTACTACAACATTCAAGCGTGTGACAACTCGAGTGACTGCCGGATCTTTGGGTGAACGCAACAGATTTCGCAGTGCATGGGACATCCCTCAGTTGTGTTGCATTGTGAAAGGTTTTGTCTGGTATACTCTGGACTTTAAATAGCACACACCGGCCATAACCACGCGTTTTGTTTGTGTAGATGACGTTTACGTATATCTGCATACAGATTTATAATTCAATGGCGTGTGTGCCATAATTGCTTAGAATGACTGAAAAATTTAAAATGCCAGGCATAGCTCTTGTGAACTGGGTTATTCAGAAAATGGTTACAGTGATCGTACAAGAAGAATTTGAAGCAAATGCCTGAAATATATTATTCGGTCTGGTCATTGTTTTTGAGTCGCCGAATGACAAAAAGAACTGCAACATCGAAGAAGCAATATGCAGAGGAATTTAATAAAAAAGAAAAAGAATGCTAAAGCTTTCAAAAGTGAGCAACTTCTGAGTCGATACATATAAGATTATTTTTTTAGCACGTCTTATATAAATATAAAGATCATGCTTATGTTATTTTAAATACACCACACCTTCAATTCTCAAGAAATGCATATAGCGTATTAAATTTGTTTATCTTTGTGCTTACCACACAACAAAAATAAACTGATCTGATACGCTATATGCGTTTCTTGAGTAGATCGTGCTTATCTTGACACTTTGTCTCTCGGTGGGCACTATATCTCTGCAACTATTAGTCAGATTTGAAACTTTATTTTGCCGCCCCGGTGGCGCAGTGGTCTAAGCGATGGCCTTTGATCATTCGTCCGAACGGGGTCCGGGTTCGAATCCCGGTGAGGCATGGATGTTGTGTTTGTCTTACGGCACTGGCTCTCTCCCTTCCCTGGAACAGTGACCCTAAATTAGGGACGGGCGACTGCTTATAGCCCATTGAGTTGCTCACGGTGGTCGTTAAACCTCCAATCAAAAAAAAAAAAATTATTTTTTCATTTGGGAAGCTGAAATGTTGCGTTCCGGTTTTTTTTCTGATGCACAACTTCGCCGCTAGAGGGCATAAGTGCAGATATCAAATTCAAAATACATTTTATTCCATATATTGACATCGATTGAAAAAAAAATCTTTTCCTTTCCATGCTATTTATATCGAAGATTTTTAGGTACAGTCTCTTTTTTTAAGTAATGCAATGATTTTCCGCTAGGGGGCGTAAAGGTAAATTGAGTTTTCCCGATATCTCTACTTCTAAAATTCCGATTTAAAAAATTCTTCCTGTATCTGATACAGCTCCTGAAGAGAAATGTTTTGCATATAATTTCTAATTTTTTGGTAAATAATTTTTTGGCCACCAGGGGGCGAAAGTGTTTATTTCTGCAGCAAAACCTGAGCTTCTAAAAACTCGATTGAAAACTAATCTTTCGTGGACCGATGCTGCTCACCTCGGAATAGTGCATAGATTTTCTGCCAGGGGGGCGTACTCTGGTTCTAAGTCAGATTTGAAAAATTCTTTGTTGGACAGTTTCCAGTGCAAAATGTTTCTGATACAATTTAAACATTTTTTAACGCACATGTGTGCCACTAGAAGGCGTAATTTCAAGTTTCCGTTTACAGCAATATATGCCAAAACGCGACTGAAAAAAAACTCTTTTCGGTCAGATGCTACCTATGAAAACTATTTGTATTTTCTTCCCAAAGTGATGCAAGATTTCGCCGCTAGGGTGCACCAACTTTTAATCTGTTTTTGAAAATGTTTTGCATACAAGAATTTTTTAAAATGAGCGATTTAAAAAAAATCTTTTAACATCTGATGTCATTTGCCTTATCGAATACTTAAGATTTGTAGTTCACATTTCTGTCGCTAGGTGGTGTATTCCTGTTTGCAGCTGTATCTCCGCTTCTAGAAACGCTATTGAGAAATTCCTTTTCTCTTTTTTTGCTGTATGTCATTCGCTACGAAAAAGATGGGGAGCATTATCGTATTTAAATAATGCACAGCTTTCCCGCTAGGGGGCGTAAAAGTTAAAACCTTTTTCTCCCTATATCTGCTAACGGGAGACGTATTTGAAAAGTTCTTTTTCCCTAACATAGTTTTGCCATGAAGAATAAATTTCTCATATTTTCAACTTTTAAATTATGCAAAATTCTTCTGCTAGAATGCGTAGAGTTATATCATGTTTCCTTTTATTTCTTCTTTTAACTGTTTGATTTGAAAATCACTTTGTGGTATGAGAAACGTTTTGTGCGCCATTTGTAAATCTTCGTAACATTCTTTTTAGCCTCTGGTGGAAGTACGTAGCTATTTCTGGATATTTTATCGATTAGAGAAATCCGGTTGATTTTTTTCCTAACCGGTTCCATTAACTTTGATAAATTTTATTCGTGTCTGAAAGGATTCAGAAACGTGCTCATTACAACAGAAAATTCGATGTCATCTTTCTTGTTTGTTATCGCTCACTCTTTTTGCTTTCGTCGTGAACTGTTTGACCAAAAATGTCAGCCTTCTAGGTTACCCGGAGGTTGTAAGTGAATGTAACATGATATAAATTACAAATTTAAGGAGATTTACGTAAAATCCCAGCACACTAAGTGGTTTATGAAAAGAAGTTAAATATCATTCACGACAATTTGGTACAGGACAGAATAGCTCATTTGCATGGTGGCTGAAACGGATCAGATACGTTTTCCTTTTAATTTTAGAAAAAAGGACTTACGTTGTTGGATTAAAATTCAAATTAAGACTGAAATGTAGACTGCACAATACAAAATAATTATGCAGAGATATGCACTGTTTCTGAAATCGTGTAAGACGATACATTCGTTTTTAATCTTCACCTTCTTTATGAAGAGTTAACAACACAAGAGGTGTAAAAATCACGTTGAGAACTCAATTACTAAAGGGAATTCTAGCAAATACATATTTATGAATTCTGAGACATTTTCTAAGAGCTTTATCGGAGATCTTGCAGCAAAACTAATGGAGGGAAACATTCCTAATTATAACTGCGAAGAAGAAAACTTGGAACGATAATGGAATCGTACGCTTAATTGCAATGACTGAACAAAAAAAAGTTGGGCAAAATTAATGGCACTCTGATTACTCGTAATTACTACGAAGAGGCGAAATGGAATTAGATTTTTTTTTTTGCCATTTCGGAATTTTTGTACTGCATATCATTGATAGGAACTAAAGTGGAATATCCTGCGAGAGGTAGCAAGTCCTATACTGTACTGTTACGAGGTAGCATTCGCTTTGTTACTGTTTACCCCCCAGAGATGTGTGTGAAGTGCTGATGTTTCTACCCTACGCCCAGTAAAGAAAGATAGGTTAAAGCCATTCCTAGTTAGAGGTTAGTCAAGGCCATGATGCCATTTGTATGTCGAGAAGATATCTTTCTTCTAAAGACCAAAATTGCTACCTTTTGTATAAATATGTCACCGGAGAAATTCCGTTTTCGTTTCTTGCAAGGATAGAAACTCGAGTAAAGCTAAGTCCGCACGTGATACGTCACCCGGGGAGGTAAACACTGAAGAATAGTGTTTTTAGGTCATGTGACCCGACCGGACTTGAAGGTTAACATTGCGGAGTAAGCACCTGGGGCGTGACAGATGTCTGAGTGAAAGCGAGTCATCAACACCGTGAAGAACAAATCTAAGTAAATAATTTTAAAAATGTGGACTTTCGATCCACGGTGTAATGCTCTTTTTTTTTCTTTTTTTTTTTGAGTTGGAGGTTTAACGACCACCGTGAGCAACTCAATGGGCTATAAGCAGCCGCCCGTCCCTAATTTAGGGTCACTGGCTCCAGGGAAGGGAAAGAGCCAGTGCCGTAAGACAAACACAACATCCATGCCTCACCGGGATTCGAAACCGGACCCCTTTCGGACGAATGATCAGAGGCCATCGCTTAGACCACTGAGCCACCGGGGCGGCGTAATGCTGGTAGAATCTCGTAATATCGATACCGTATAGTAAAGTTCTTTCGCTGTTTAATTTGTTTTGCTCGCGAGTTATACACAGTGCCGTAACACAACATGGATTCAAACCCAGATCCATCCAGGGCGAATGGAAAGTTCCTAAGCGTCTTGGGAACCAGTGGCCCTAAATTAGGGATGCGAAACTGCATTTAACCCATAGTTGCTCACGGTGTTCGTTAACCCCCCTTCCCCAACAAACAAGCTAAATAAATAAATGGGCATAGGCCCTTACAAAGTGTCGTACGCTTTGGACGACCGTGGACATGCCATCGTGACACATCCCCGGTGTTGTTGAATATCTCCCATTACCGTGACCCCCCCCCCCCGGGGGCGGATGATCGGGTCCTGAGATTGGCCTGTATCTAGTCTTCCTATCACTCACCAGCGTGGGACACAAGGGAAGCATTTGTTTCTTAGACGCCGTGTCAACGAGAAAGGCAACTGCCGTTGGTTTTTAAGTATGTAACTCAATTTGCATTTTGGATAGCCTTTTGCTCCATTTACGGAGAAGTGGCCACATTGCAATTTGAGTGCCACAAAATTGCTTCGAATAAAGAAATATCAACAAGGGGGCGTATAAAAATTGCGTTTTTGACCACTTCGTGGCCACGTCCCCAGAGGTTGGTTACCTGAGTTACAAAGTTTCCGTAATTCTGTATTTTCTTAATTGCGATATTTAATGTAATACTTCATAAAAATGTTTATGATCTACAACTCAACAAATTCTCTACGGGCATGTGCCAACTCAGGAAACCTGCCCGAGGAGGAGGGGGGGGGGATTCCCGAAAATATTGAAGAATTTCAGTTCCGATCGGGAGATTTTCAGCGTTTAGAAACTACATCTCAAATTATCTGAGGGCACGTGCAAAGGCAGGAAACCTGTCGGGGGCCGCCCAGGTGGCGCAGTGGTCTAAGCGATGGCCTCTGATCATTCGTCCGAACGGGGTCCGAGTTCGAATCCCGGTGAGGCATGGATGTTGTGTTTGTCTTACGGCACTTGTTCTCTCCCTTCCCTGAAACCAGTGACCCTAAATTAGGGACGGGCGACTGCTTATAGCCCATTGAGTTGCTCACGGTGGTCGTTAAACCTCCACCCCCAAAAAAACCTGTCGGGGGGGGCTGAGCCCCACGACAGATTTCCTGCGTTAGCACTTGCCAGGAGATATTTTTTTCAGCTGTAGTTTGTAAACGCCGAAAATCTGCCTACTGGGCTACAGATTCTTTACATTTTTTTTCGTTGTTAAGCCTCCCTTCATCGACAGGTTTTCTGCGTCTGCTCGCGCAGTCAGATAATTTGTTGGGTTGTAGTTTGTAAATGGCGAAAATCTCCCGATTGGGCTACAAATGCTTTATATTTTACATTTTCGGCATTACCCCCCACCTCCCCGACAAGTTTCCTATCTTCCTATCGGGCTAAAAATTGTTTATACTGAATGATTTCGGTCTGAAGCCCTCCCCCACCCGACAAGTTTCCTGCGTTAACATATGTCCGCAAAGAATTAAATAATTTTTTTAGTTGTAGTGTTTGTAAACGCCGAAAATCTTCCGATTGGGATACAAATTCTATGTTTTATATATTCGGTCTTAAGCCCCCCCCTCAGGTTTCCTGAGTTTGTACGTGCCCTCAGATAATGTGTAGAGTTGTAGTTTCTAAACGCTGAAAATCTCGGGATCGGAACAGAAATCTTTTAGATTTTTGGTATTAAGTCCCCCCCCCCCCGGCACCCCCTCCAATGTTTCCTGAATTTGCAGAGAATTTGAGCTGTGGTTTTTAAACCGTAAAATTCTTTTGTTGAGTTGTAGATTATAAACAGTTTTCTTTTAAAAAATGACATTAAATATCACAATTGAGAAAATGCAAAATTACGGAAACTTTGTGACACCGCCTCGGTAGCGCAGTGGTCTAAGCGATGGCCTATGATCATTCGTCCGAAAGGGGTGCGGGTTCGAATCCCGATGAGGCATGGATGTTGTGTTTGTTTTACGGCACTGGCTCTCTCTCTCCCTTCCCTGGAACCAGTGACCCTAAATTAGGGACGGGCGACTGCTTATAGCCCATTGAGTTGTTCACGGTGGTCGTTAAACCTCCAATAAAAAAAAAAACTTTGTCTCTGGTAACCAATCTCTGTGGACGTGGATACGAAGCGGTCAAAACGCAATTTTTGTACGGCCTCTTAAAATTTTTGGGCCAGTTCTCCTACACCCTTTTGCTCTCCGATATGCAAATTTCACTGCGGGCATTTGTTTCTCTTGTCCATTGGGATATTTCCTATTAACATCGAAGCATTTCATTGAGCGCTTCGCATTATTTTGCTCGCTATTGCCTTCTAGACACCAGTGAAATTGCAAAGATACTGTCTTCATAAACGGACGAACAGTGATAATATAAGCACGTACGTTTTTTTTCTTACTACAAAAGACATGGGAAAGAATATTATTTACCTGTGGCCTCTAACACCAAATGATCTCATGTACTTTCCTCTTTCGAGATCGAAAACACAGACTCGATGGGTGTCCATAGACACTGCGAAGAATTCCTTGGACCATGGTGAGACTGCTACACCGGACGGTCGTTGCAGAAAGGCCGGACCAAACCGTAGTTTCGTCACAAAATGCCGAGATCTGTAGAAGATGGAATGAACATTCTCAGAATCAGGCTGCTCTCCTGAACGGCTTCCGCTTTCCTCAGTTGATGCATCTACATTTGCTCCCGAATTGTGAGAGTTCATGTCTTGGCTAGCTAGAGTTTCTTCGTCCACGGTAATGGGTGAAAGTGGAGGATTCTGATGGCTACTGGTTAGAGTCAGGTTTTCACAGCAGAAGGAGATTTTCCATAATGGCAAAGCGTCGACGGCGGACAATGCAGACGACGACTCCTTGTGCGCACGGAGAAACATATCTACCTAAAACAAAAGAAAAAATATTTTACCAATTGCCCATACGAAACTTACTTTGCAGATGTGACACGACCCTGCAGAATAACTGTTTTTAAGAAATGCCATGATATAATACCCCACAATATCAAAAATCCACCTCCATGTTTCACAGTTGGAACCAAACAGTCGGGGTGGTACGCTTCTGCAGGTTTTTACCAGATGAACTCTCTACCAGTGGTGGGAAGCAATATGAAGCACGATTCATCAGACCAGATGATTTTATCTGATTTTCACCACCTTACACGTTTTGATGTTGCTAATCAGTGGTTTGTAGCATGGTCATAAATACCGGCACAATGGAGTTATGACGGAAACAAGATTATTCCGACTAGTAATCTTCACCTATTTGCAGTGCCGTGTTCTTGTGCTTCCGTTGAAAGATACAATCTGTGCCAGCGTTCGCATATCAGACACCTTTTCGTATGGTGACCACAATTTGCGCGTTTGGAGGTAACGTCGTGTCGTTTTTGATTGGTAGTCATAACCTTAAATACAGCTCCTTGTGTTACACGTACTATTTCTGAAGCTCCTGCTAGACGCTCAGCAATGATTGCCTTTTTTGAAGTCGGCAAGTAGCCCACAACACCTGTTTCACCTGCGATTGTGGCCCCTGTATGTTATAGCCGACATCGTATTACTTCCCCGCACGGGAGCAACTGGTTTTCCAGTTATTTAGGGAGTAGCACCCTACGGCCCGAGCTGACCTTGTGACGTAACATCTTTACTCGTCTTTGTACGATTACAACCCCGCAGGGACAGCTGCTCATTCAGTTGATGGGGAGTGGCGACCCCACGGCCCGACTTCTATTATGTCATATTTCCTTTTATTGCTGAGGTTGATATTATGCGCCAACACCGGAGTTTAGTGTATTTCGTTCTCTTTTTTCCTCCCTGTGAAGTTTCTCCGGGCTGTGTTAGCAAGACCCACCCGCATATTTGCTGTGTGGCCGCCCCGGTGGCGCAGTGGTCTAAGGCGTTGGCCTCTGATCATTCGTCCGTAAGGGGTCCGGGTTCGAATCCCGGTCAGGCATGGATGTTGTGTTTGTCTTACGGCACTGGCTCTCTCCCTTCCCTGGAACCAGTGACCCTAAATTAGGGACGGGCGACTGCTTATAGCCCATTGAGTTGCTCACGGTGGTCGTTAAACCTCCAATCAAAAAAAAAAAAAAAAAAAAAAAAAAATATTTGCTGTGTGCGGTGACCCGTAAAGGGGGAGAGGGTAGGCTGTTTCTGGAGGCCGAGATGTAGTATTCACCAACACTCCTCTTTGGCCCCCTGCTTCACCCTAAACGGACAGCAGGGAACTAACTCACTCCTAGTCAATGAAGTCTGTGGCCGAGTGGAGTCTAGGCGTCTAACTGCTTCTAATTGCGTACGACTGGGGATAGTGTGGTCATGACAAAGTGGGTATTTCGGAGACACAGAAAAGTCGAGGTACTCGCCGTGCGCATGTCTGCAATATCAACAGAATATATCCACCGCTCAACCCTAGAGCAGTGTCCTGCGTCCATTTGGGCTTGCGGACCTCCGGATCTCTCTGTTTGGGCTCGGAAGTCGACGAATGAATTTTCTTTCTTTTTTTTTTTTATGGATTCACTAAATGTTTCCCAAGATGCAAAATCGAAGCGTCTTATGGAACAAGGCACAATCTCTTCCACAAAGAAACTTGTACCTGAAAATTGCAATGCCTTGTTTTTCTTCACCCATTCTTTATGCAACTCTGAACCTCTGAGTGCCAAAAGCTCTTCAAGAAGTTCCTTGCTCTCCAAAGAGAGATAAAAAACTTAACTCCGGAGATATTTTAGTAGAAACATGTACTTCGAGGCACAGTGCCACTGTTCTTCTGGGTATTTTGGTCAAAGTGACAGCTCATGGATTCTTAAATTCATTTCGTGGCGTTGTCACCTCCCGCGACTTACTTGAATGTAGCGCTGAGGAACTTAGGGACCAACACGTCACTGCGGTGCGACAAATCCTATTTAAGCGAGACGGGAAGTCCTTTCGCTCTCGAGGCCGCGGGTGGCCTAGTGGGCAATGTTCGTGATTGCCACGGAAAGGACCTCAGGTTAGATCCCAGGCAGGTACGAACGCTCGATCCACTAAATATCCACCGTGTGTCGCATGGGCACGTTAAGCCTTCGGACCCCGGGTACTGGCCCCCGGGTAATAAATAAGGGCGTCTTCCTCCCTCTTTCTACTTTGCTTTCGTGTCACTTTCCTATTGGGCACTCTAGCCCAAATCTCCTAACTTCCTATTTCTAAGGGTTTAAGATCTGGGGTCAGACACTCTCTTCCTAAAATCCTCTACATTTGGTCATTTGATCTCTCGCAATGTTATCATGGCCTTAGACACCCCACTAGTGCCCGCTTCAATCAAGGCAGGTTACATAAAATTTGATGTTCGGCAATACATCTCTAATCCTTTCAGGTGTTTGAAGTACCAGCATAATAATACACTGGTGTGCAAAAATTAAGGTCGAAGAGGAGAAATTAGCATAACAGCGGAACGAGCAGGAAGAACGGACCGAAAGACCACTAAGGAGAAAGACTAGGGTCCGGTACGGTAGGGCATGCGCATATATGCAGCATGACGTAGGGGGTCGGAAGGGTATAAAGCACACGGGCGGTGTACGCTCAGCAATTCGGTGAAAGCTATTGCACTGTGTACATTGGTTTGAACGACGTCGAGTTACTGCCAACGTGTGATATGGCCTTCAGGCAATCCAGTAAACTACATCTGGATAACATTACCCGAAGTCGCGTCATTGGGAAGTTGGAAGAAGGTCGAAGTGTGACTAGTGTGGCCGAGGAGTTCGGGATCGCTCACAGCATCGTTTCACGCGCTTGGAGAACATTTCAAACGACAGGAAGCTGTCCGAGAGTTTAGCAGTGGTCGTCCACGAGCAACCACGGCGCCGGACGACCGGTATATTGTCCTACAGGCGAGAAGAGACAGACGGCAGACAGCGGGAGAAATCGCAAGGCACATGCAACAGACAACTGGACGTCCGTTATCGCGTTTTACCGTGGCCATGAAGCTGCACAAAGGTAGTCTATTTGCACGACGAGCAGTACGGTGTGTGCCATTAACGCCTGCTCATCGGAGACGGCGGTTTCTGTGGTGCCAGGAACACAAGAACTGGACACATCAGCAATGGGGTCGAGTTCTCTTTACGGATGAGAGCCAATTTAGTCTGACGAGCGATTCTGGACGTATACACATCTGGAGAGAGCAGGGAACACGCAATCACATCTACAACATCATCGAAAGGGACCGGTTTTGAGGTGGCGGAGTTCTCGTTTGGGGAAGTATCATGCTTGGTAGCCGTACGGACCTCCACATATTCCAAGGAGGTTCAGTCACTGGTGTCCGCTATTGTACCGAGGTTCTCCTGCCTCACGTGCGTCTGTTTAGAGGTGCTGTGGGTCCTGAGTTCCTCTTCATGTACGACAACGCTACATCTCATCGTACAGTGGCTGTCACAGAGCTGTTGGAGAGTGAAGATATGCAAACATGAATTCACCCGCAAGCTCCTCGGACCTAAATTCAATCGAACACGTGTGGGACCTTCTCGGGAGACGCTTGGCAGCACGTCGCCAGCCGCCAGCAACGATTCCGCAGCTGCCATTGGTGCTACAAGAGGAATGGGCCGCGATGCCTCAACAGCTCCTTGACAACCTCTTCCTGAGCATGGACAGACGTTGTAAATCCTGCAGCGCAGTCAGGGGTGGTCATATCCCCTACTAAAGACTGGATTTTTCTTTGCAGCCGCCTGTCACATGGACGTTTGTCTTCTGTCCAGTTCTGCTCGAAACTACCTTTTCGATAAAGTGCCTTTGTATCTTTTGTATTCCTTGTTTGGACGGTTTTGCTCACTTGTCCCATATTCTTACATCTTGGGGATCTTATGGTATGACTTGCGTCGATGTGGAGCACGTCTGCACGACGTTACATTCGAAAAACCGTCTCGTCCTTAATTTTTGCACGCCAGTGTAGTCACGGTATTCTCAATCACCTCCACGAATGTGGTTTGCGGGGAAATATCCCAGCATTTATTGCAAGTTTTCTTCGCAATTGGGGGTTCCAGGTGCGACTCTCTCCGCATTGTTTACAGAAGGCGTCCCTGAAGGTTGCATTTTATCAGTAGCATTAACCCTTTAACGCCCATAACACCCGTACATAAGTACGACCATAGGCGCCAGAAACGCATGTATAGAGTGAGTTTCCTATCCTTATATATTATTTAAAGTTGCACGACATATGGGGTATCAGCCGTGGGGAACTTCAGTCACCATTGTTGTTACTAAACAAAGAAGTGAATCAACAGCCAGTCTCAGGCGTTATTTTATTTAGAAGGATACTAGATTTTAGGATCATGGTCGTTAAAGGGTTAAATGTCTATTTAAAAAGTTTCCTTCTGCGGTTTCGGCCATAATTCATGTTGATGATTTACACATCATCTGTTCGTCATTAAGCATGAATTTCATTGAAAGGCAGTTAGTCTGCAATAAATCGGATCTGTTAAACTGAGAACAACAATGATTTGGTTTTTCTCTCCACAAGACAGCGTGTGTCCATTTCTGCCGGAGGTGGCCGCCCCGGTGGCGCAGTGGTCTAAGGCGCTGGCCTCTGATCATTCGTCCGTAAGGGGTCTGGGTTCGAATCCCGGTGAGGCATGGATGTTGTGTTTGTCTTACGGCACTGGCTCTCTCCCTTCCCTGGAACCAGTGACCCTAAATTAGGGACGGGCGACTGCTTATAGCCCATTGAGTTGCTCACGGTGGTCGTTAAACCTCCAAACAAAACAAAAAAAAAAAAAAAATCTGCCGGAGGTGTAGCCTGCATCCTTACCCAGAGCTGTATTTGGGTCCTACAGCCATACCAGTTTTTGTCAGAGACCAGGACTTTTTCTCAACCGTGCGCTCACGTTTCGTGTGCAGGTTCGACGGCTATGTCGATTCTTAAGATCCATTCGGCAGTCCCGTGAGGTGCAGACAGGACTTCTTTACACCTCATATACTCATTCGTTGATACGATCTAAACTGGATTAGAATGTATGGGTCTGCGCAGAGTTCCGTTTTCCTGCCTTTGGACACCATCAGGCGCTTTTCGAACATCAATTCCCAGCCCTTATGCTGACCAACGAACCATCGCTAGATTTAGGCCGTCTGCAGCTGTCTCTTCAATTTTACTTGAAACTTTGATCTCTTCCATACCATCCTTTGTATAATGCAGTTTTTCATCCCCAGCATGCTCATTTATCTGAGAACCGGCCCTTGTGCATTTCTACCTTTGGATTGCGCATGTGGGCCGTAGCACGGAATGCAGGGCTCGACTTGTCACTGATTGGAGAAACTAGGGGCTGTGAGGAACCTCCCTGGCTTCCTTTGGGTGTCATAACTGATACCAGTGTTTATATCTTCCGATAAATCCTCAACTCCTGCGTCAGTATACCCGCAGCTCTTCGCTGAACACAGTTTTCTCAATGATGATTATATTTTCACAAATGAATCTAAGACGGGAGGTGTTGTTGGATCCTCCACCTTCTGCATTGATGACGTTTCTGCAACGCAGATCACGGCCGAGGAAATGCGTGCTGTGTATCTTTGCACTTCAACGTGTTAAGTCGCCTATCTCTCTCTGCCGATTGTTCTGACAACCCTTTTCTTTTTAACGTGAGACGTTTACTCCGTTCTTTGCTCGAGGCAGGTTTACAGATCCAATGCAGTTGGATCCTGGGCCATGTTGACATCCTAGGGTAACAAGTCAGCTGATGCTAGATCTGTTTCCTCTTTGGTTGTCACACCCTTGCCACTGCCTCACCGTGATTTACGCTTTTCTATTAGTGGTCATATCAAGGAAAAGTTGGTGTCTGTGGGATCACACCAGTGCTTGAGGTCTGGACTTCATCATGTCGCAGGAACCGTAGGGAAGAATTACTAGCGCATCTCTGCATTGGGCACTGCCGTCTCACTCACCGCTATTTGCTGTGTGGTATCGCGTGGCACCCTGTGTATGGGACGTGTAGTGTGCTTTTAGCTGTTGTTAATATTTTATGTTCGTGAACGTGCTAGTTTCTTGTTTTTTTTCCGCTATACCAGACGACTCCGAGTCGCCTTTTAAACTATCATTGTGATGCGTCTTCTGCGTTATCATTCCTTCGTTGTACCGGTGTTTTTCATTCTGTATAGTACGTTATTGTTGCTCTAAGTCGACGTTGTATCTTTTTTTCTTATTTAGGCGTTTAACAAATATCGCGAGCAACTCAGTGAGCTATAAGCAGTCGCTCGTCCCTAAGTTAGGGCCACTGGATCCAGGGAAGATGGCGAGCCAGGGCCTTAAGACAAACAAGATTCGAACCCACCTCGGACGAATGATCAGAAGCCAGCGTTTAGACCACTGCGCCACCGGGCGGCTTGTTATTTTTGCATATTGTTTTTATGTACTATGTTAAATCATTAGATTCGTTGTGCCGGTGGGTTTTTTATATAGCGCGTTACTAGTTTATAGGCGTTTTACACAGCTTGTTCTATTGCATGACATTCTTGTTTGTTTTACCATTTTAAATTACTGGACTTGGCCCTAGCGCCAACAGCGTACTGCACCCCTTTTATATACCTCACATCGTGGGTGATGTCGTCCCTGTGATTTGCATACGGCGCTTCCATTACTTTGATGAGCCCCTGTATTTGATGTTCACGTAATCCACTCTCAATGCAGAGTTCAATTAATCTTTCACACTGTGATCATTAAACTTACCCAGAAATCTCCTCTAAGCACCTACCCTAGCATTGAAATACCTTTTATATAATAACACTTTTTTGCGCTAAACTGCTTCAAAACAGCGTTCAGCTCATTCCAGAAATCATCCTTCCTATTGAAGTTCCGAGTCACAAGAAGCATACATTACAACAATTACTATTCTCTGAAGTTTCATTTCCAAAGAATTCGCTCACTTATTCAGCTATAGTGAATCAAATTGTTCATATCTTCTCTTAAACTATACCAGCTTGTCCAGTTACATTATCCCACACATTGTTTTTAAATGGTATATACACAGTCGTATCAGAATAATATGACCACCTACCTAATAATGAGAACAACCACCTTGGGCATGGGCGCAATGAGGTCTTGGAAGGTTGCCAGAGGCACATGTGCCCATTCAGACTGCACCAGAGCATGGAGGTTCTCGAGATGACGTGGTTGTGGATCGGCGAGTCGAACCTGTCGATCCAAATAGTCCCACAAGGGCTCTGTGGGATCGAAGTCGGGCGACTTCTTGCCAAGGCAGAACGGAGACATCGCGGTCGTGTTTCTGGAACCAGTCACGCACTCCCTTAGCGACGTGGAACGGCGTATTCTCCTGTTGGTAGAAGCCATCACCACCAGTGTAAACGTCCAACATGAAGGGATGCATGTGGTCAGCGAGGATGGACAGGTAGCCATTGGCGTTCAGGGACCCATCCAGTGGTCCCAGGTCATACCAGGAAAATATCCCCCACACTGCCAACGTTGGCCTGACCTTGACAGACAAGCGTGTCCGGCTGTTGGTTCTCGTGCGTCTGACGCCATATGTGCCACCGCCCGTTACTTCTGTGGAGTAGAAATTTCGATTCGTCAGAGAAGGCAACCTTTTTCCGTTCGTCCATTGACGGTCGTCCCATACGAACTGCAGGCGTCGTTGCCGATGGACCTGGATTAACATGGGAGCCTTTACGCAGAGTTCGCTCTACTGTTGTCGGGGACACGTACCTGGGTGCCCCAGAGTTCATTTGCGTGGTCAATTACTGCACGGTTGCACGTCGATTGCCCTTTACTAGTCGACGGAGGCGACGTTCTCCTTTGGGGTCGATGGCCTTTGGGGCTCCACAGTTATGACGTCGGGAGGTACTCTGTGTGCCAGCGGTCCGTTCTTGGTGCACCCTTACTACAGCACCTCGCGAACAGCCCACGAAATCTGTTGTTTCTGAGATGCTTCCACCCATGGCGCGGTAGCTGATGATCATTCCTTTTTGAACGTCCGTCAAATCACTACCTCTGCCCATTGTGCTCATGTGACGCACTATGGATTCTTTGTCCTGGCCGTCCGCGTCATGTGCACTCTGTGACGCGCCTGGGTGAGTACACTGTGATTCCGAGGATCGTCGTATTATTCTGATACGACCGTGTATTTGTGCTTATGCTGTGGGCTTGAGAGTCTGTACCCTTAAAGCATTACTTATCGTGTATCTGTGATACTGGAGCTTCTTCTTGTTGTGCTCCGGATACCTAGTACGATATTCTAATTACACAATGAACAATATTAGGCTTTCTAACGGCCAGAAGAGAGCAGTCTACTTACAGAAACAAAAGGGGTCTATATTGGTTTCTAAGGCACACCAATGTTAATAATCAGCAATGAACGAGTTATCTTTAGAATATTACACAGCATTGCACTTCAAATGACTTCAACAGCATTGAATCTCTGTAATGTGAAGCTCAAAGTGTCTCACTACTAAGGTAACTTCGTCATATATACAGTATTAGTCTTGACGAAAGTATAATATGCAATGCAAGGTTGCATTAACCTACCCCTTTTTTAACACTGCTCGCTCAACACATTATATGCATCGTTCTTATCTTGTCAAAACATACTCACGTGATTCATACCTGACCTCAAGACTATTGCCACATAATATTCAGTGAGTGAGAAAATATAACGTTAAGGAGAACGAATTTAAAATTTACATAGGGCAAGGAACTAAAAATGTAGCTGAAATTAGAATATGCATCCTAGTATTTACCATTCCATTCACTTCCTTTATCCAATTTGTTTTCTTTTTTAGTTTCACTTACACACAGCACATCCAATCTATACTTATTCAATCCCCCTCATTCATCTTCCTATTTATTTATTCCTCTAGTATTCCGTACACCAATCTTACACTCACTCGGTAGAGAGATCTCTTTCTCATAAGTTTCCGGTATTTCGTGGTAGACTATCCATCTCAAGTGTCGGAGGGATGTGAAAAAAAGTGGACATGTTCTAAGAACTGTGCTGTCACTGTCGAGCTCTGTGGTACAGCAAGAGTAGGTAGCATTAGATGTGATGCTTGGTGGAACAGTGTTATTAAAGAAGCAGTGAAGAGAAAGAAAAGAGGATGTTGCAAGTTAGAAATTCTTAGGGGATGTTGCAAGGTAGAAATTCTTAGGATGAATATCGCTGTAAACAGCAAAGCTGGTTCGCCAGAGTAAGGCGAACAGCTTACTCTTACAGAGTAGGGATAAAGGCAGGAATTGGCTTTATGGAAAGATAGGAAAACATTCTGGAAGTACACAAGACAGGAGAAATAAAGTTCTAAGTTGTGTGAAGAATAGAATATATGAAGAATAGTCTGATGAATTAAGTGGAAGATGGGTGAATATTTCTGTGAGTTATTAGAACATGAACACAAATGTGATTTTGAGGCAGACGCAGACAGTGCCCAAGTGAGAGACTGAAGCACAGGAGGGTCCCAAGAAAAGGTTTTTAATGCTCTAAAATATCTTTAAAATAGTAGGGCTGCGCAAAGAGATGTAAAAATGAGGTGGTGACTTTGGGGGATAGGTGGAGTAACGACAATTCGCAACTAGATGAGCTACAGTCGCCGGAACCGAATTTAGGGACATTGGTTCCAGGGAAGAGAGATCCAGTGCCGTTAGACAAACACATCACCCATGCATCGCAGAAGATTCGAACTGGGACCCATGGCACATGAAGTCAGATGCCAGCGCTTAGACCACTGCGCTACCAGGACGACAATGTTGGTGACTGTAACTGACGGATTAACTGAAATGTGCCAGTTGTGCTGGGAATGGTCCCTCAAGATTTGAGGGACACTATCGTTGTTTCCTTGTATAATGGAAAAGGTGATTAAACTGGATGCAAGAACTATCGTGGTATCCGGCAAATTATTTGAAATGGTCATTATCGACAAGGTACAGGGTATTACATCAGAGAAGTGAGATGTACATAGTGGTTTTATGCCTGGTAAGGGCTGCACTAACTAAATATTTGCATTACATATGATGATCGAAACGTATGTGTTGGTAAGAAAATTTCTGCTGCCTTCGAATATTTATAGAAAGCTTATGGTCGAGTAAACAGGATACTTCTGTGGAAAAACTTGAATAAATATGGTATAACTGGAAAGCTGCTTAATAGGGCGAGAGCCACGTATGCTGGCAGTAGAGCATGTGTACGAGTGAATGGTGTTTTGTCGAAATGGTTTCCCATTGGTGCAGGAGACAACATGGCTGTTTAACACACATAGGGATGGTTGCATGCGTTATGCCAAAACCGACAATACTGGTTTATGCCTTTATATATAGATATTAAGACGTGTATGGAGATTGCTGTATGATGATACATTCATGTTAGGCGAGTTTCAGAGTATGATGTTCCGGATGTACGAAAAAGGGAAGAACAAAAGATATGGTTTTTGAGCGAGGAACTGTTAGAGAGATGGACCAGGTGGATGAATTTGTATATTTAGGAAGCATGTTTGACAGAAACAAAAATTAGATGGTGAAATTGGTGGGCAAGTGAACTCATCTTTGAAAGTCATAGTTGCTTTAGGAGCATTTCATAGGAATGACTGTTTAAAAAATGTCCCGAATGGCGGTGTATGAAAGTGTAATTAAATACACTGGTGTGAAAAAATTAAGGACGAATAGGAGAAATTAGCATAACAGCGGAACGAGCAGGCAGAACGGACCGAAAGACCACTTAGGAGATAGACTAGGGTCCGGTACGGTAGGTCATGCGCATATATGCAACATGACGGGGGAGTGTCGGAAGGGTATAAAGCATAAAGCACACGGGCGATGTACGCTCAGCAATTCGGTGACAGCTATTGCACGGTGTACATCGGTTTGGACGGCGTCGAGTTGCTGCCACCGTGGGATATGGCCAACATGCAATCCAGTGGACGACATCTGGATGACTTTACCCGAGGTCGCGTCATTGGGAAGTTGAAGTGTGACTAGTGTGGCCGAGTAGTTCGGGATCGCTCACAGTATCGTTTCACAAGCTTGGAAGAGCACTTCAAACGGCAGGAACAGCTGTCCGAGAGTTTAACAGTGGTCGTCCACGAGCAACCACGGCGGCGGACGACCGGTATATTGTCCTACAGGCAAGAAGAGACAGACGGCAGACAGCAGAAGAAATCGCAAGGCACATGCAACAGACAACTGGACGTCCGTTATCGCTTTTTACCGTGGCCAGGAGGCTGCACAAAGGTGGTCTATTTGCAAGACATCCTGTGCGGTGTGTGCCATTAACGCCTGCTCATCGGAGACAGCAGTTTCTGCGGTGCCAGGAACACAAGAACTGGACACATCAGCAATGGAGTCGAGTTCTCTTTACGGATGAGAGCCGATTTAGTCTGACGAGCGGTTCTGGACGTATACACATCTGGATAGAGCAGGGAACACGCAAGCACACCTCCAACATCATCGAAAGGGACCGCTTTGGAGGTGGCGGAGTTCTCGTTTGGGGTGTCGGAGTTCTCTTGGTAGCCGTACTGACCTCCACATCTTTCAAGGAGGTTCAGTAACTGGTGTCCGCTATTGTACCGAGCTTCTCTTGCCTCACGTGCGTCTGTTTAGAGGTGCTGTGGGTCCTGAGTTCTTCTTCATGGACGACAACGCTACACCTCATCGTACAGTGGCTGTCGCAGAGCTGTTGGAGAGTGAAGATATTCAACGCATGGATTGGCCCGCAAGGTCCCCGGACCTAAATTCAACCGAACACGTGTGGGACCTTCTCGGGAGACGCTTGGCAGCACGTCACCAGCCGCCAGCAGCGATTCCGCAGCTGCCATTGGCGCAACAAGAGAATGGTCTGCGATGCCTCAACAGCTCCTTGACAACCTCCTCCTCAGCGTGGACAGACGTTGTAAATCCTACAACGCAGTCAGGGGTGATAATATCCCCTACTAAAGACTGGATTTTTCTTGGCAGCCGCCTGTCACATGGACGTTTCTGTCTTCTGTCCAGTTCTGCTCGACGCTACCTTTTCAATAAAGTGCCTTTGTATCCTTTGGATTCCTTGTTTGGACGGTTTTGCTCACTTGTCCCATATTCTTACATCTTGGGGATCTTATGGTATGATTTGAGTCTATGTGGAGCACTTCTGCACGACGTTACATTCGAAAAACCGTCTCGTCCTTAATTTTTGCACGCCAGTGTGGTATAACTATACTAGTGATCCAAAGTTCTTGGTGTAGTGACATTTCAGATCACTAGTATAGTTACACTACTTAAGTACAGTTGGTGTATAGTTCCTTGTTATTTAATTAAAAAGTGTAATTGTTCGTACTCTGATGTATGCCAGTGAAAAGTGGTAGGAGCGGAAAGATGCGTTACTCAGGCGTAGGAGGGAGGTAGTGGTGAGGCATGTTCTGATCATGTAATACGCGAAGATGTGTTGGAGATCTATAATATGAAGAAAAACGTTGTTAGTAAGGTGGAAACAAATAACCTTAGGTGGTTTGGCCAAGTTGAAAGAATGAGTGGTGAGATGCTTACTAGGATGATTAATTCAGCAGGAAAGAAAAGTAGAGGAATGCCAAAGAAATCGTGAGAGGACCTGATTCTGGAATGTCTGCTTGAGAAAAAGATAATGAGTATGAAGTACAAAAAGTGATGGATGGAAGAAGTTCGAGTTGTGTGTGCAGAGATCCCTGTAAATGGAGACCTTTTGATAGATTAACAGTAAGTAAAATCTAGTTCCATCAGTTTTAATCTGACAGATGAGCTTTTTTCAGAAGCTAACTTTCGAATCTCGGAGAGCAGCTTAGCGGTGTGAATGTACATACACATTAAGGGGACCAGTCCTGAAAAAAAAGATTAGGAACATTTTTTTTTATTTTAATTCTGTTTTCTACAGAGTTTGCCGAATCGAATGGTATACAACACTTGATAAACAGAAAATAATTTGTAGGTGAAAAAAATGTTCGAAGTTAGGCGTACAAGTTGCACAAGTAGTGCCCAGCCACATCTGAGCAAGCGTGAGACGGTCGAATACCTGTCGTCATCCTGGGAAGAAGGAACAGATTCTAGAAGGTGCGAGAAAGCAAAGAAAGACGGCGAACAAAAACTGAAATTCAGCAAAGCAGAGGAAAAGGAGTATGACGCGGGAGGCTTCTAGTCACAGGTCTTCTTCGTTTTTTGCCTTCCCTGAAAAGTTGTGGTTTTGTACATTTAGGAATATTTTTCTCATAAACCACTGAAGATAATGGCTTGACATTTTTTTTATACCTTACTGTATATATCAACAACCACCTGAACTAGAATCATGACTAAACAATGTACTCAATTAAAATAATAAATACAATTGCTGATGAAAACGTCAGCAAAATCAACAGTAATTTTGATTAATTAATACGAAATTAATTAATTGACCGATTGCGATAATTCTAGTTGAAGTGTTGTATAATATCCTTAGGAAAATGCATGCCAAGTCTATCGTGAGAAACATGTACCTAAGTACATCGAGACCTCCCATAAGGTTAACATGCGAAGCCTAAAAAGGGACTGGTCCCCTTAAGTTATTAATACCTCTGGAACCGCATTTAGATGCCACAAGGTATCTTAACATTATTGAGCACCAGGCACACCCGAGCATGTGTTTTCTAATGGAGATGGCTACTTCCAGTAAGATAATGTGCCCAAGCCACAAGGTTTCGAATCGTAACACAGTGGTTCCAGGAACACCACAGTGGCTTTAAAGTACAAAAATGGCCCTCACAATACCCAGATCTTAATCCAGATGAACCCCTGTGGGATGTAATTTATAGATACATTCGTAACAGAGATTCTCCTCCAGCGAACATTCGGCAAATTACGGACGCCTATACATCCGCTTGGCTGAATATACCTGCAGAACGCTATCAGGACCTCGTTAAATCCATGCCACATCCAATCGGTGCTGGTTTGAAGGCCAAAGGCAACCCAACACGTTATTCGCTAGGTTTTGCTAATTTAGTATACATAGCGTAAAGTTGGCTTACCACAAGGTATAAGCATGTTAGGCTTAGAATTAATTGGACCGTCCTCGCATCATATGCGAGACATTAAACCACCTACAAGACAGCGCTGAGAACCGCAACTTCGCCAATTTTCGCAGAAGACAATAATAATGTTATTCACAAAAACTTTAACAATACGGAAATTATTTAATATTGCATAATTCTTGGTACCTTTTCTGCAACACTTGCGGCTGGCTGAAAATCGCTTGAGATCAGATCTTGAACTTTTGCAGCATTTCCTTCTAAGCCGCGTGACAGCTCTGAAGCTGAAGATCTTTCAAGGTCACCAATCCTGTCGATTTCTTGAAGTAATCGTTCTTCGGTTGATACCAACTTTTGTATTCTCTCTTGAATTTCCAGACAAATTTGCACTTTCATGTTGGAGCAAGATTCCTGTTGTAAATAAAATTGAAAGATTTACGTTGCATTATTTATAGTGTAACAAAAAAAAGTTTCCTTTGAACAGAAACATATTAAGACAACAAGGAAAAACTAACGTGCATTTTTAGTTTAACGACCCCTTAAGCGCTGAACACTAGGAGTTACTCATTCAGGTCTTTTCCCACAAAAACCAGAAAATACAAAGAAAAGTCCATACACGTATAATTGATTCGTCGAAAGAACCATGGGTAAGGTCGATTTCTTCTATTCCGCGGGGTGAAATCACTTTCTCCTGTATGCTAATTAACACTTTAAACGGCTGGAACGAATTAACCCGGGGTTGACAAAATGGGCTGAAATCAACTCGAACTAATATATTCGCTGTCTCAGAAGTGGGCCGGAATGCGACTCGGACGAATTCGTGCAGGGTATGTTTAGTGATCGCAAAGCTATGCTCACGAGTTACCTTAAAAAATAGATCATAAAAAATGCTGCTTTCGTCGTTAGACTTGTTATTCAGACTGGTCATTCAAGCTTGTGATTAACACGAATCCTCTCCAACTAATTAACTGATAAAGGACTACGGCAATGGAGAGGAATTTAAGGAAGGAGAGAGATGTTTGAATCACTTATTTTTACCCAGTTGCATGATGTTTGTGTCAGGAGAACTAGCCCTTCCATATCATGAAAAAGGGATATCTTATCACCTGTGACAGGCTTATTTTTGGTTCTGCGGAGATCAGAGGGAGTAAAGATAAATTGTTTTGTCATAGATTTCGTAAAAGCCCGTTGCTTGGTGAACATTTCTGTTTTTAAGAGAGCAAAAGTTTTGGGCATCGTTTAGTTCAGATAAATCGGCCGCTTAAAGGGTTAACACGACACCACCTGCTTGTCATCTGGCCCTTAATTTGGCAGAAGGCGAGACTCGAACTAGAGACCTATACGGGTCGGCCCGAGTTTGGGCCATGCAACATATATTGCTGCTTCGGGCCATCATTTTAATCATCTCATATAAAAATCGGGCTATAACACCAGTTTGTCTTCCATAATGTTTTCTTTGTTGAAGTTCGTAAATAGTCTTAAAAGCCTGACCCTGATCATTAATGCACGTCTTGGATATAAGTTAACGACTGTTGAGAGCAATTACCCTGAGAATGTTGAAATGAAGCCCTGAGCGAAAGACAGGTTTGTTGCAAAAAAATACAGGTAGGCTCAGTTCTAATTGAGCAGTCAGTTAAGAACGTAGGACTACGACTTGCAGATCGGAGAGTTGAAATGAGCTAGTCGAGTATGGTTTCAAAGCGTTTATTTAATTTGTTGCAGCCAACACAGGTCTATCATATGAAAAGTAGATTACATATTTTTTACAAATAATGCTGGATATATTGCGAACACAAAGCAGATCGATACACCCAACGTGGTGCTCTGTCTTCTTGGGCTTCTTACATTCCTCATCATTTGCTCTTGCCTCTCGTTTTGATTTTCTCCACGTTTGCTTGCGTTCATTCTACGAATTCCGCGGCATTGTCGAAAATGTTAACCCGTTCACACGAAAACAATTAAATTTTTTTTTAGTTTAAAGCACTACAATATGTTCATTATATATTTGAATAGATCTCATTGAGATCTTTAAAACGATACCACGCGCAGTCGTGTTGCGTTCATGGTTGGCGCGATAGACTGAGTCAAACGCGGCAGCACACCCAGAAATATTTCATCATCGCTCCCGGGCACGATATACTGCGCAGTACGCGAATTGGCTCCGTGCTGTTTACGAATATGCTAACACAATCAGCGTGCGGCACGAATTTTTAACGCTATAATGATTTCAATCGGGACCTATTTATGTCACAGGCAGTCGGCCGTAAGTCACCACATACTATTCGAGGAGTGAGACGTAGTCTTACGTCAAAAACAAGTGTACCAATAGAATTCTGTACAGCAAAATAAAAATAATTTCAGTGACTGAGAGGACATTATTACAAAAGAGGAAAGATTTGTTGAATTTGCTCATTACATGATTTTACCGTATGATGGAAGTCACTCTGATTTGTTAGCATTTTAAGTTAAATTCAAGCCAATTTCCACTACTAGCTAGGATCACCAAGCGTGTTATCTCAAATCTTACCTCAAGTGCAAGTAGCGAAAGAAATCTTGGTACCGCAGAAAAGATATTCGAAGACTGAGATTGTAAAGACAGCGTTTTACATCTTAATGATAATTCACCAAGGTGAATTTTGCGCTCATATTAATTTAGATATAATTCCCAAATCCATGGTATTAGAACATTACAAGGGAAGGTATGTATGTCAACTGTATTTTTTCTTTTCTGTTGTGTAAAGGGTCTTCATTATACGTGGACAATGAGACCCTAAAATGACTACCGATACTGAATCCATTAACATCAAGAACCAAATTTCCACGTGAGTTAATGTAACTAAGGTTTAACTTGCACTGTGACACACAGAAAATGACACACACAACAAGGGATATATTGGATTTTACGATTAACGTTATTTGGCATAACCACCGTTTCTTTGCTTATATTAACAACGCTCACGCTAACATCCAATCTCTAGCTAGCATGCATCCTTATAAATACAGCAGCTGCCCTGCCAGTTCTTTTGAGACCTGTAGAGAAAACACAATACATGTATAAAACAAAACAGCGAAACCTCTACGTGTTTTCCAATTTACAACAGAAAACAAAGGTGACACCGAATTTTCGGTTGCAAAGGAGCGAGCACGTCTTTTGAATCCTTTCTGACGCGAATTAAATTTATCAAAGGCAATGCAACCGGTTACAAAAATATCAGTCTGTTTTCTACAATCGATAAAACATCCAGAAATAGAAACAGCTATTTATTTCCACCAGTGGCTAAAACGTATGTTACGAAAATTAACAAAGGCGTTAACTGTGGAAAGCAAAAAAATTCTGAGCTTCCAAATTCCACTGATCCTCATTCAATTCAGCTACGAAACTGAAAACAATTGCATACGATTCCTTGACGTCTGGTTTCACGCTCAAATGGATCTATCGTAAGTACAGTTTATCGTAGGCCCTTCGTTGTTTCCTCATCTGCAGATGCCAAGTCCAAAAATTCAGCGCCTTTTACAGTTACGTATATCGTGTGGCACATACACCGATGAGTCTTTATATTATGACCACTCCCAACCTAGAGAAATGACCGCGCATGGAGACCGAACGGTGACGCAGGTGAAGTTCACAAGGCAGTATGTATACAACCAGAGGACCGGCTTTCGGTTAGTAGAGTGTTCGGAGTCAGAATGGGAAAAGTTGCCCATTTATCGGAGTTTGATAAAGGACAAGTTGTGATGACACGGCACCTCGGAACTAAGATCTCGGAAACGGCGCGGCTTATGGGTTGTTCATTGCCACTGTACTGATTACGTATCAAAAGTGGTGCACAGATGGTGAAACGACGAACCGTCGTCCAGCCGCTTGTCGTCCGCAGCTCATTGATGCCAGAGGGGAGCGGAGATTGCGGCGCATTTTTCACAGCGACCGCAGGGCCACAGTGCGACAAAACACCCACAGCTACAACAGCGGTGATCAGGGTAATGTGTCATAGCACACAGTTCGTCGCAGCCTTTTGCGCATAGGCCTGCGTAGCCGAAGACCCAGCTGGGTCCCTATGCTCACTGCACGCCATCGCTCACAAAGCATGAAATGGGCCCAAGTTCATCTAGATTGCACAGTGGATGATTGGAAGAAGGTGGCCTGGTCTCACGAATCAAGATTCCTGGTGCATCACGTCGACGGCCGAGCGCAGATACGTCGATTACCAACAGAGGCTATTGCACCTGAATGTACTGTTGGGAGAAAACAGGCCGGCGGCGTTATGCTCTGGGCGATGTTTTCTTGGGACAATTTAGGCCCCATTATTCCAATAGCACAATCCCTGACAGCTATCAGGTATCTGAACATCGTTGCGGACCAATTTCCCTTATTCATTACAACTGTGTTCCATGCTGGCAATGGGCCATTACCAACAGGATAATGTGCCATGCAACACTGTCAGAATAGTCAAGGAGTGGTTCGAGGAACATGCTGGTGACTTTCTGTTAATGCCCTGGCATTCAAATTCACCTGACATGAACCCAATCGAACATTTGTGGTTCGACTTGGAAAAGCAGGTTCGCGCTAAATCACCACCACCCCGAAATGTACCGGAACTGGAGGACCTGCTGTCGGCATTATGGTACCTCACCGATTCTATGCCTCGCAGAGTGGCCGTTATTTTGCGGGCTAAAGGGGGGGGGTTCCTACAGCTTATTAGGTAGGTGGTCATAATGTAAGGCTCATCGATGTATATTTGGTGCACGTCAATTCGTCGCGTGCGTCAATGCGTCGCGTGCGTCAATGCGTCGCGTGCGTCAATTCGTCGACTACGTCAATTTGTCGCGTTTACAGATTTTGGTTACATACAAAACGAATGCAGGAAAACGTACGATTTCGAACGTCTTGCTCCCTGATCAAATTTATAAAGTTTGGACACGCAAACAGGATAGGAATATTACGTTTTTCTGTGGCACTAAAAATATTAGACGGTAAACGGTTTTTGGAAAGGGGCAGGGCCCGGTTGGACAGAGCCCCCATATACAAAATTTTCGTAAAATCTACTGTTTTCAATTCAGAACCACCAAATCTGGTATACTATCTCGTGGTATTCTAACTTAGACTGTAGACGGTTTTGGGAAGCGGTTGGAGAGAGGGGGGGGGGGTTTAGGGCCCCCTACAGAATTGCCGTAAAATATAGTTTTCAATTTAGAACTACCAAATTTGGTATATTATCTCATGGTATGGTACTCTAACTTAGACGGTAGACGGTTTTTGGAACGGGTCAGGGGCCCAGTTGGTCAGAGCCCCCATACACAAAATATTCGTAAGATCTACAGTTTTCAATTCAGAACCACCAAATCAGGTATCCTATCTCATAGTACTCTAACTTAGACGGTTGCCAGTTTTTGGAACGGGTCAAGGCCCGGGGAGTCAGAGCCCGCCCCCCCGGTACATACAAAATTTTCGTAAAATCTAGTTTTCATTTCAGAACCATCAAATTTGGTATCATGAAACTCTAACTTGGACGCTAGACGGTTTATGGTAGGGGTTGGTGCCCGCGGGTTCGGAGCCCCCTCATAAAAATTTCGTAAAATCTACAGTTTTCATATTAGAACCACCAAATTTGGTATACTATCTTATGGTCCTCTAACTTAGTCGGCAGACCGTTTTTGGAACGGGTCAAGGCCCGGGGGTTCAGAGCCCCCACATACAAAATTTTCTTAAAAACTACAGTTTTCAATTCAGAACCACCTAATCTGGTATACTATCTCATGGTACTCTAACTTAGACGCTAGACAGTTTTTGGAAGGGGTTGGAGCCCGGGGGTCAGACCCCTATCGAATAATTTTTTTTTTGTAAAATCTACAGTTTTCAATTTAGAACCACCAAATTTGGTATACTATCTCATGGTACTCTAACTTAGACAGTAGACCGTTTTTGGAACGGATCAAGGCTCGGGGGTCAGAGCCCCCACATACAAAATTTTCTTAAAAACTACAGTTTTCAATTCAGAACCACCAAATCTGGTATACTATCTCATGGTACTCTAACTTAGACGCCAGACGGGTTTTGGAATAGGTTGCAGCCCGGGGGTCAGACCCCCCCGAATAAAAACTTTTTCGTAAAATCTACAGTTTTCAATTTAGAACCACCAAATTTGGTATACTATCTCATGGTACTCTAACTTAGACAGTAGACCGTTTTTGGAAGGAGTTCGAGCCCGGGGGTAAAGCCCCCCATAAAAATGGCGCGTAAAATCTACAGTTTTCAATTTAGAACCACCAAATTTGGCATACTCTCTCATGGTACTCTAACTTAGACGGTAGACGGTTTTTGGAACGGGTCGGGCACGGGGTCAGAGTCCCTCCGCCCATAAATATTTTTCGTAAAAACTAAAGTTTTCAATTTAGAGCTACCAACTTTGTTATACTATATAATGGTGTTCTAAATCAAACGGTAGACGGTTTTCAGTTTAAGAACGGGTCGGGGCAAGGGTGGTTACCCCCCCCCTACACACAAACTTTCGTAAAATCTATAGTTTTCAATTTAGAACCACCAAATTTTGTATATTATCTCATGGTACTCTAACTTAGACGGTTGAAGGTTTTTGGGGTGGCGCAGTGGTCTAAGGCGTTAGCCTCTGATCATTCGTCCGTAAGGGGTCCGGGTTCGAATCCCGTGAAGCATGGATGTTGTGTTTGTCTGACGGCACTGGCTCTCTCCCTTCCCTGGAACCAGTGACCCTAAATTAGGGACGGGCGACTGCTTATAGCCCATTGAGTTGCTCACGGTGGTCGTTAAACCTCCAATCAAAAAAAAAAAAAAAAAAAAAAAAAAAAAGGTTTTTGGAACGGATCAAGGCCCGGTGATAAGACCCCCCCCTCCCACATACGAAATTTTCTAAAAATTTTTATTTTTTAATTCAGAACCACCAAATTTTGTGTCATGAAACTCTAACTTAGCGGGAGACAGTAAGTGAAAGCGCAACATTATTAACTTGATTTGTTATGCAAACCTTATAAATACGACCACAGCGATTAAAAGTTACTAAAGAGTCCTTGTAAGTAATATTTTTTGACCGAGTGCAAGTACAATTTACGAAATGTCAACAGGTCAAAATATCTAAAGTAACAATGAAATTTGGAATATTTCTTTTTCTTTCTTTTTATTTCAGTTTTGACACTTGTATTAAATTTTAAAAACATATATTTCTCCTATCGTATACCTTCATTGTGCTTTAAACAGAATTTCTTACCATGTTTTGGGTATTTTGTTTCGTGTGGTTGCAGGTTTTTTAATGTTTTGGGCATTTCATTTTGTGTGGTTACTTCTTTTTATGTTTTGGGCATTTTACTTTGTATGGGTGTTTTTTATTTTATGTTTTTGTTCTTTTCTTTTCTGTGGTGGTTGTAATGTCGACAGGATGAAAAGGGGAAACTGTGGACAGTCACGATGCCTACTTGCTTCTAATTTTTTTAAATACAGCACATGATTTTGTATTGAGTTATACCACTTACTCATTAAGCGACTACAGGTTTCTTTAAATATGAACGTTTTCTTAGAGCCTTTTGTTTCCTCTACCTAGCTTTTTCGGTTCCGCAATTTCTTTTTTTGGTTTTAGAATATTTTCCTTATTATTAATCTATTTTCTTATGCAAACTCTTTATGTAAGGTATGTTTATTCTATCTAAGTATTTTGCAATTATACGTGAAGCCCTGTTGCTGAAGTAAAAAAAAATATTTCTAACTGAAACAACGCAGTTCAGATATTTTCCCGCTGTTAACTCAAAGAATGAAAACAAAAACAACAAATCTGTGCAATGGTTGAGGCATGAGACAGTACTTACTGGTAACCAGGCAACGTTTTAAGGAAGAATGAGCTTAAGAATTTCTAACTGCAACAAAAAAGAGCATCCGCACTGTATCCCTCCCTATCCCCTAGTGCCGGCCTTTGGACGTCTTGAAAGAGAGTCTTAAGGACACATCTGTATCGTAATTGCCAGAGCATTCGCGACAATCTTCTGGTGTCGTAGTAGAAAAACACACTTCCTACTTCGCCTAAATTGCTTGGATGTAATGCCAACGAACAAAGTTTTGCTCTCGCATTGGATTTCTGTTGCTTTTGATGGAATACTTTTCCCCTGGGGTTCACCGCTTTCACTATAGTCTTCAGGACAGGCGGCAATACACCCCAACGTAAAACACCAATTTCACGGCAATTAACTGCAATTAGCGAAAGAGAGGGGAGTTACAGGAAATAAGTCGAACGAGACAGATCTGAACTTAGAAAGTCGGGGGAAGGTGTTGCATGAAAAACTGTGTTTGGCTTACAGATCATTTGGCACGTAAGGACGTAGGTTTCGTTTAATATGTTACGGGGTAAACAAATTGTCTTTTCAGTATAACAATTTTCTTTCATACGCATGGTGCAACACAAAAAAATTGAATTTATTTTTGAGAATTAGCATGACGCCTACCGGCCCAGAGTACAGCTGCCCAGTCCGCGCCTGCTGCCGCCTCCGGATCCTGGCTCCCGGGTTCTTCGCATCTGTTGATCCCCTGCCTGGAGCGTCCCAGCTGTGAAATACATGTACCTCTGCGTTTTGGAAAAAACAAAAGATAAGATGCCGATCCTTAAAATTAACCACTTCTTGTGACCGCAGGTACGAAAATCTTGAACTTCGCTTAAACCCTAACTGGAGGAACAAGCTTCACGTGATTGTCTGTATTCTGAGTGTTTTATTGAATGGTTGCTCATTAGTTCGTAGTTGACTGGAGAACAGAGAACGTGCTTGTTGAAACCTTTGTTGTGCGTTGTCAAGTGATAATAGTGGAAATATATCATTCTAAATATTTTGGAAAGAGAAAGTGCATTGTTTTCCGAAGGCACTATGCAGATGAAGAATGCAACATAAATAGTTAACTCACAAAAAGAAAATGATTTGCTGAAATGGAAAGGGTATTTATTTTGCCATAACAGAGTGCGAGGTGATTTACGGTATTGTCACTGTATTGAAAGAAATTATGGAAATTGTACTGGCTTTGCTAGTACTATTCTTATTGGAGATGAACACAGGATGCGCAATGAGAAACCACATAATCATGCTCCAAGACCGGAGAAAAGTGATGTTGCTGTTGCAAGAGCGCAAATAAAAGAACGAGCGAGAAATACGGACGAAGCCCCTGCACAAATTATTCAAACCGTGACAACGTCAATGGCTACAGTAAATGCAGCTTACATGCCTAATATGGATGCACTAAGGCCAGTTGTAAAAAAGAGAAGACATGCCAAGACATGCCTGCGGAGCCTACGACTTCAGAACGGATCGATGCCCCAATAAATTTACAGGAGAAGGAGGTGCAAAATTTCTTGGCAGAGATAGCGCATTTGGACATCAAAGAATTATTTTATTTTTAACAGAGAATAATTTACGAAAGCTTAAAGAAGCACCACTCTGGATTATGGATGGGACATTTGAAACTTGTCCAACCCTTTTTAGGCAATTATGTTCCATTCATGCTATGGTTGAAACGAATCCAGAGATGCACAGACTTGTCCCACTAGTTTATGGGTTACTTTCCAGCAAGTATAAATAATATAATACTATTATAAAGTATTTTTGTATGATTTACAAGACTATGCATCAGACTATGATATTCAGCTTGCACCACAATATACGCATAATAATAGATTTTGAAATAGCTACCGTTATAATGCTGCTGAAAAGGAATTTGGAAGCAGCACACACAAATGTTGTTGGTTTCATCTCGGAAAAAAATGTGCTGAGGAATATCCATCCTCTGGCATAGCCTTGGAATATAAGGAAAACAGTGAGTTTGCTCTCAAAGTCAGACATTTGCAAGCACTCACATTTTTTTCATCTGATGAAATTCCAGCTGCTTTTGAAGAAGTGAAATCAATTTTACTAGAATATGCAGATTCTGTAGTTCAGTGGTTTGAGGAAAATTATGTTCTTGGAAAATTTCGTGGAAGCAGAAGAAACAATCCAAGCAGAAGCCCTCCGCTGTTCCCGCCAACAATTTGGTCAGTTAGTGAAAACAATTTATTTGGCTTTCCCAGAACACAAAACGAACTTGAAAGATTAGACAGACGCTGGAATACAATTCTGGGAGAGAAAAAACTGTGACTGTACGAAATAATCAGTGAAATTGCGAAAGAGCAGAGAACAACTATGGCCAAAATCGAAAGAGTGATAGCACAGATTCCAACAAATCCACCCAGAAGAGAAACGCTGGCAAGATAAAAAGGAATTCGAACTTCTTTGGTGCACAGAGACAATGTTAACATGCTGGACATTTTAAGAGGAATTTCATATAATTCTACCCTTTACTAAAATGTGCTGGTATTTCTCACTAATTGAATTATACCTTTTACTAACTTGTATTTGAATTTTTCAAGAATGTAATTCCGCCGAAGATGCAAGAATGTAAAACACAACGCAAAATTAAAAAAGTCAAAATTTTCAAAATAGCATGTCAAAAACATAAAATGTCAAAAAGTAATCCAAAATGTGAAACAAATAAAAATTAAAAATGCAATCACAAGTCACAAGCATTACAAAAATGCGAAACGCTATGTAACAAGTACAACACAAAATAAAACAAATGCCAAAAAAAATGCATACGCTTTGTAAAATGTACAAAATAAAATAAATGCCATATTCACAAGGATTTCATGACGAGTCAAGTTAAAAATGAGCTTTTACTTAGACTTCAAATAATAATTACTAGCCTCTACACCTTTTTAAGTCTTTAATAAGTGCAACATCATTAACCTGACTTGTCATCAAACATTATCAATATGACCATAGCATACAATCACTTAAAAGACTTGTTAATGGATGAATTGAGGAATCACCAAGTTCAGCGGGTGAAAGTTAATGGCTGTTTATAGTTTTGTACTCGAGTAAATGCGCAACACAGTAAACTTGACTTTCTCTGAAAATTTTATGTATATGAGCACGGTTGATTGAAAACTGATAAAAAGGCTTAAGGCCTGTTTATTAATTTTTGTGCCTCAGTCAAAACGTAGTACCATAACCTTGGCATGTTATCGAAACCTTATGAATACGTCGGACTAAAAATTCCTAAAAAATGCTTACGCCTAAGGTCTTGTAACTAAAGTTTTGTGACAGGGTAAAACTGCAACATTAATAACTTGACATGTTATGTTAACGTTGTGAATATGAGCACGGCGGATTAAAGATTTTAACAAATAGCCTTTGGGATTAATGTGTTGTAGCTGAGTAAAAATGTAACATTATCTTGATTTTCTATATAAACCAAACTACGTGCTGAAATGGCCCAACTATATATACGTATACTTCAACCATATACCGAAGCGCTGACAAGGTGAAAACAAAAGTGCAATTTTGTACGGTCCCCTAACATTTTATGGCCAACCTACATGGAAGTGGACACCTTGATATCAAAAACATACTTTTTGTACGGTCCACAACAAATAGCAATGGACACGTCGCAATCTTTTGGGGGGGGGGGGGGGGGGGGTTAACAACCACCGTGATCAATTCAGTGGGCTATAAGCAGTCGGACATTCCCAATTTTGGGCCACTGGTTCCTGGGAAGGGGGACAGCCAGTGCCAGAAGTCAAGCATCTGGCACTGGCTGATGCTTGACATCAGCCAGTGCCAGATGTCATGATTCACCGGGATTTGAACCAGGATCCTTCTCGACAAGTGGTCAGAAGCCAGCGCCTAGATCACTCCGCCGCCGTAGCGGCACACGTTGAAATGTATTTTTCATACGGCCCCAAACGCTCTTATGGACATACTAGATTGAACTGGACGCAAATAAATCATTAATATAATTTGTACTAGCAGGGATACCAGTTATTTGCCAGGTACATATTACTATTTGTGGAATCACCAAGTTCAGCGGGTGAAAGTTAATGAATGAAAAAGATATTCCTGCAATTTTCCAGTAAACTTATTTTAAATTTTTTGATTTAGTTAATTTAATTTTGCGAAACAAAAAAGAAACAAAACGGAATGGGAATACTTACCTTCTAGGAGACATCTATAGAACTGCCGTACATCTGGCGTGTGCTTCTGTGAATCCCGCGACACAGAAATGCAATGTACCTATCTGATGTCGCATGCATACGACTTCACATTGGCATTGATCATCTTTTTCTTACCGTTTTGAATTTTGAATATCTGGAACTCTCTGTTTACATTACATTAAATTTCTTTCTGATAAGCCGTTCGTTGGTAGTGAAAGCTAAACTATATAGATTTGTGTTTTTAATACACCATTAAACGCATATTTTTGCCCTTTATTGTTATCTACAGTCCCTAACTTAGACCGTAGGTTGGTTAGTTGGTTGGTTGGTTAGTTGGTTGGTTGGTTGATGGTTTATGGTGCAAGGCCCTCAAAGGGCCAAAGAGCACCTTAGAACGTAAATAGGGTATTCTTAAGAGTAAAAAACGGAACTTTTTACGAAAATTTTGCATGGGGCTACCTTGACCCGGGCCCCGACCCTTTCCAAAAACCGTCTACCGTCTAAGTTAGATAACCATAAGTAGTATACCAAATCTGGTTGTCCTAAATTGAAAACTGTAGATTTTACGAAATTTTTATGAGGAGGGGGAGGGGCTCTCACCCCGGGGTTCCAGCCCCTTCCAAAAACCGTCTAGCGTCTAAGTTAGAGTTTCATGATACCAAATTTGGTGGTTCTGAATTGAAAACTGTAGTTTTTAAGAAAATGTTGTATGTCTGTGTGTGTGTGCGGGGCGGGGGGGGATCCGACCCCCAGGGCCTTGACCTGTCCCAAAAACCGTCGACCGTTTAAGTTAAAGTACCATGAGATAGTATACCAAATTTGGTGGTTCTAAATTGAAAACTGTAGATTTTACGCGGCATTTTTATGGGGGGGGCTCTTTTTCCCGGGCTCCAACCCCTTCCAAAAACCGTCTAGCGTCTAAGTTAGAGTACCATGAGATAGTATACCAGATTAGGTGGTTCTGAATTGAAAACTGTAGTTTTTAAGAAAATTTTGTATGTGGGGGCTCTGACCCCCGGGCCTTGACCCGTTCCAAAAACGGTCTGCCGTCTAAGTTAGAGTACCATAAGATAGTATACCAAATTTGGTGGTTCTAAGATGAAAACTGTAGATTTTACGAAATTTTTTATGAGGGGGGGGCTCCGACCCCGCGTGCTCCAACCCCTTCCAAAAACCATCTAGCGTCTAAGTTAGAGTACCATGAGATAGTATACCAGATTAGGTGGTTCTGAATTGAAAACTGTAGTTTTTAAGAAAATTTTGTATGTGGGGGGCTCTGACCCCCGGGCCTTGACCCGTTCCAAAAACGGTCTGCCGTCTAAGTTAGAGTACCATAAGATAGTATACCAAATTTGGTGGTTCTAAGATGAAAACTGTAGATTTTACGAAATTTTTTATGAGGGGGGGGCTCCGACCCCGCGTGCTCCAACCCCTTCCAAAAACCATCTAGCGTCTAAGTTAGAGTTTCATGATACCAAATTTGATGGTTCTGAAATGAAAACTAGATTTTACGAAAATTTTGTATGTAGGGGGGGGGGAGCTCTGACTCCCAGGACCTTGACCCGTTCCAAAAACCGACAACCGTCTAAGTTAGAGTACTATGAGATAGGATACCTGATTTGGTAGTTCTGAATTGAAAACTGTAGATCTTACGAATATTTTGTGTGGGGGGGGGCTGTGACCAACCGGGCCCCTGACCCGTTCCAAAAACCGTCTAAGTTAGAGTACCATGAGATAATATACCAAATTTGGTAGTTCTAAATTGAAAACTATATCTTACGGCAATTCTGTAGGGGGAGAGGGGCTCTACCCCCCCCCTCTCTGCAACCGCTTCCCAAAACCGTCTACAGTCTAAGTTAGAATACCACGAGATAGTATACCAGATTTGGTGGTTCTGAATTGAAAACTGTAGATTTTACGAAAATTTTGTATATGGGGGGCTCTGACCAACCGGGCCCTGCCCCTTTCCAAAAACTGTTTACCGTCTAATATTTTTAGTGCCACAGAAAAACGTAATATTCCTATCCTGTCTGCGTGTCCAAACTTTATAAATTTGATCAGGGAGCAAGACGTTCGAAATCGTACGTTTTCCTGCATTCGTTTTGTATGTAACCAAAATCTGTAAACGCGACGAATTGACGTAGTCGACGAATTTGTCCGCTACGAATTGACGCAGTCGAAGAATTGACGCGCGACGAATTGACGCACTCGACGAATTGAAGCGCGACGAATCGTCGCAGTCGACGAATTGACGCACGCGACGAATTGACGCACGCGACGAATTGACGTAGAACCTGTATATTTTCGGATGACGGCTGTTTAAAAAAAAACTTGATTTTTTTTAAACGTGTTTCAGCCCAGTGGGCATACAACCCTTAGAAACGGCTCTAACGAAATACTGGAAACCGAAGTCTATCTTCACGTTAACTCCTATTGTGTGTTCATTACGAGATAATTTTGCCGTTGTTCAGTTTTCCTTTGACTTTGCCTTTAAAAATCCTCAAAACTTTCAAAGTCATAAACAAAACGAAATTAGTTGGATCATAGGACCATGTTGAAGATAAAAACTCCTGGAAAATTCATCGCGTTTCGTATAAAGGACAGACCAATAGCGCCTTGCGTTAACGATTGAAGAAACACATGAACTACATTCGGAACTGTGACCATAAATTTACCTTTGAAGAAACGAAACTAATCAACAGGACGGACTCAACCACCAAATTTGAAATTTTGTAAATTATCCATGTAAACACAGTATGTAAATTTTATGGGTCATTCCATGTGAAATCAACGAGGGGTCTGGACCTTCATGTCTCAGATTTCAATGTTTGTTGGTTTATAGTTTGTACCTATAGAGTATATGAAAACTCTAAATTTTCAGATTTTTTGGGTCAGCGGTTTTTTATTTCTGATTTTCAAAAATGGCAAATTTTGCAAGAATACCATTCTCGAAAAAAAAAAAGTCTGCAGGTAGCGATGCTAGAGGGCTGTGTATATACTGTGCCACAAACGCAAATAGAATTTTATAAATCGGACTTTTAGAAGCCAAAATATCTTTAGAGGTTTCAACGTCTTCATAGCAGGAAAACATTAATTTGAGAAAAAAATTCAGTTAGAGTTTTAGAAGCGAAGATACGATTGTACACACATTAAAAGGAGAAATATGAACTTACGCCACCTAATGGCTAAGTATTTTATCACAAAATATTGAGAAATGCATGCAAGGCATTTGTCGTCGAATGTTACGCAAGAAGAATGTTCGGAAACGGGAATTTCCGGAAAAATACAATATATATTTACGCCCCCAAGCGATGACACCATACATTATTTCAAATAGAAACTGTACGTAAAATGGCCTTCGTGGTTAAAGGTATCTACGGGTAAAATTAATTTCTTGAATCTGTTCTTTTGAAGTAATTAAAACATATTTTGAATTTCATAGCACGTGGATTTACGCTCCAATAGTGGAAAATGTTTAGATCGGGAAAAGACCAAAACATATGTGGTCCATCGTTCTCAGAGTTCAGACCTTTGACTGCAAAACGAATTTTCAAATCGGACTACTTGTTGCAGATATATGGTGCCCACAGACTGACACAATAATAGTACCAATACACATGGATTGGAAACTCTTATTCAGTACTGGGTTGGACCTCCTTTAGCCCGAATTAAAGCAAGTGTGCAATTTTGGCATAGATTCCTCAACGTTTGGAGTGAATCTACGTATGTCTACAGCATACCAGGAGTTCATCGGACAGTCCCTTAACTGGCTCAGATTTAACGGAAGAGAATTCTGCTCCCGGATCTGTTTTTCTAACATGTCCTATACATTCTCAATGAGGTTAAGACCTCGGCTTTGTGATGGCCAGGGAATATGGTGAATTAATACAGAAATTTAACGTGAACCAGGAACATCAAACAAAGATATTCGCTCTTTCCACGTTTATAAGTGAGTCACGGAAAAATTCTCATTGGCCGCCACCGGGAGTCGAACCCAGGGTCTTCCAGTTACGCGCCGGATATGCTTCCACTACACCACAGCGGCCTCGAATTCCTCCAGACTCTCACATGCATTGCCAAGCCAATTTTGCAGGTTGCTTCTTGGAGCCCCGCACAATGCTGGGGATTCACCAAAGATGGTAAGCAGCAACTGAAGAAATAATTAGAAGGCGAATGAATAATTAATACAGAAATTTAACGTGGACCAGGAACATCAAACAAAGATATTCGCTCTTTCCACGTTTATAAGTGAGTCACGGAAAAATAGAGTCTGGAGGAATTCGAGGCCGCTGTGGTGTAGCGGAAGCATATCCGGAGCGTAACTGGAAGACCCTGGGTTCGACTCCCGTTGGCGGCCAATTAAAATTTTTCCGTGACTCACTTTTAAACGTGGAAAGAGCGAATATCTTTGTTTGATGTTCCTGGTCCACGTTAAATTTCTGTATTAATTATTCATTCGCCTTCTAATTATTTCTTCAGTTGCTGCTTACCATCTTTGGTGAATCCCCAGCATTGTGCGGGGCTCCAAGAAGCAACCTGCCAAATTGGTTTGGCAGTTAGCATGTGAGAGTCTGGAGGAATTTGAGGCCGCTGTGGTGTAGCGGAATCATATCCGGCGCGTAACTTGAAGACCATCGGTTCGACTCCCGGTGGCGGCCAATGAGAATTTTTCCGTGACTCACTTATAAACGTGGAAAGAGCGAATATCTTTGTTTGATGTATATGGTGGAAGTCGCTGTCATGCTTGATGAACACATCTAGCGCGATTAAGAGTAACATTGTCGTCCATGAAACAGCCGCCACCTGCTGGATGAACTTGAACGGCAACAATGTTCAGATGATCCTTGGAGGACACCCAAGCTTCAAACAATATCAGGTGACCCGTTCCATATCGACAGAACGTGCCCCACCCCCATGAAAACCTTAAGTTGTGTTAGAAGGCAAGCTGGGTCAATTGCTTCATGAGGCTTCCGCCCAACTCTCTCTCCACCATCGGTACAGAGGGTGTACCGCGACTTGACGGACCACGTGACTTGTGTTCCCGACACCAATGTAGACGAACTTTTGTGGGTTTTTCCATCAGAAATTAATGGTTTCCGTATAGGCATGAGACTGCCAATACCGACCCTCATCAATTCTCTGCGTAGTGGTTCGCTTCATTTGACCAATCCTCTGGGGTATTCGAAAGTGTGCGTTCAGTGGGTTCCAAAGCACCTGACAGAGACTCCATAAACTTATCGACCGATGAGAAACCTGCCTAAATATTAAGGGTGTCTATTTCTAGCGCTATAAGCACCCGTATGTTATGTTTATATTTACCTGTGTACATATTCTTATGCTGTAATAAAGTACGCTTAACTCCAATAGCTAGTCTGTTTCATTTGGACGATCCTTATAAATTGTGTTTCGGCTTTATTTTAGCCAGATCAGATGTAGAGGATTTTAGGAAGGGAGCGTATGACCCCAGGTCTTAAACAACACTTAGAAATAGGAAGCTAGGAGATTCGGGCTAGAGTGCCCGATAGGAAAGTTACACAGAAGCGAGGTAGAAAGGGGCAGGAAGACGCCCTTATTTATTACCGGGTGTGGGGGGGGGGGGGGGGGTACCCGGGGTCCGACAACTTAACGGGCCCATCCGACGTACGGCGGGGATACTTAGTGATTGGAGCGTTCGAACCTGAGGTTTCTCCGTGGCAGTCACGAACCTTAACCATTATGCCATCCGCGGCCCCTCTTTTTAGCCAGTTATGGTCTTTGCGTCAGAAAATTTGAATAAATAAAGTGGCTGCATTGTGTGTGTGTGTGTGTGTGTGTGTGTGTGTGTGTGTACACAAACTTTACGTAGACAAAATAATATTTTCACAGTGAGAGAAGATACGTCAGTAATACTGTATATCTATTTCGTGAACATTTCAATGAAAAAAACAGGAGCAGTTGGAAACTTTTTGTTTTGCAGCCCAAGTCATTTACAACCGACTTTTCGATTAACTATTACCACAGAGAGGTGGACTAATGCCTCCCCCACTCCCAAGCCTTTTGTTGAACTAATAAACGAGCATAGGTCGCTTTAGTTTATCTGATTGCAACGCTTTTATGAGAACAAAAAAAAAAAAAAAACTAAAAGAACCCGTCCTTTCCAGATATTCAACGTAGGAACTGTAAGTAACCAAAAATCGGAAAAGGTAGAATTTCCCCTGGGATAATCGATCACAGCGGGAGCAAAGGTTAGTAATTCCATAGAGATATCTAGACATCTGACACTTCTTTCTCACGAGAACCGATCTTACGGAACTGAATGCATGATTAACGCCGACAGACAAGGATGACCAATGGAAGAAAAGGAACCGCCAAGAGACAAATGGCATTCACTTCGCAGAAGTAACATGAACACTGTTTATTCAGAACGATGAGATATGAGGGAATTATAGTACTAACAACAAACGTGACATTGAGTTCTTGGGTGGAATGAGCACGTCTTTGAATCCTTAGCGACTCAAAAAAATATTTCGAAACAGAATTTTAGAAGAAAAACTCGAGAAAGAGAGAGTACCCCTGGTACTCTTTGCTATTTATGCTATGCATCTTTTGTGTTTCAAGATCTTTGCGGGTGTGAAATAAAACTAGTGATTCGAGGGTACACATTTACGTACAACGCACTGCATTTATTCGCGCCACTCACGATCACACCTAGACACAGTCCGCTACATACTAAGTAGTATTAGATCATTACAACAAACAATGATATATCAATCATGAATAAAATACGGGATTACACCATGTAATACAAATTTTGAAGATGACAATCCGTTTTTTGGTGTAAATATGACAAGATGGTAAGTCAGATAATATCCGAAAACTTCAAAATTTTGTTGTCGTGGAGCGGGAATCGAACCCACGTCTCCCAGATAGCGCCCGGGTATGCTAACCACTACACCACCCAGAACGAATAAGTCAAGTTTCCGATTAATTTGAATATAACCATCACAGGATTCGCTAGTCGAAGCAACCGGCATTAATGTTTAGCGAATCTGGAGGTTAAGAATCCCATCCCGTGATTGGCCGGAGGAGCAGATAAATCATGAATCAAATACGGGATTACACCATATAATACAAATTTTGAAGAACCTGAAACTTGGTCATTCTGGGTGGCGTAGTGGTTAGCATACCCGGGCGCTATCTGGGAGATGTGGGTTCGATTCTCGCTCCTGGACAACGAAATTTTCAAGTTTTCGGATATTATCTGACTTACCATCCTTGTCATATTTGCACCAAAAAACGAATTGTCATTTTCAAAATTTGTAATGATATATCAAGTTGAAACATGGAATAATTATTACAAACATAAATCAAGCTGTTTTTCCATGTAACATAACCACAGAAATTTGAACATTTAATCGTCCTGGAACGGAAATCGAACCCGCATCTCCCGATTTACACTCTAGTATTCTAAGGGGTAGCATGCTCGAGCGTAAATCGGGAGATGCGAGTTCGATTCCCGTTCCAGGACGATGAAATTTTCAAATTTCTGTGGTTATGTTACATGGAAAAAGAGCTTGATTTATGTTTGTATTAACAAACAAGGATGTTCACTAATTCTTGACATTGAGCGTTACTTCAGTAGGAGGATTAATGAATTTTATTGTCGTAAAACCAATGAAAAAAGATACGTGAGTCATAAAAAAGTACACTGTTAAGAATTTTGTTGCAGGTTGCGCAAGAAAGAGGTGCTTCACACCCACCAGCTGCACCACTTTCTGAGAAAAGATACATCATTGTTTGGCGCAAACAAAACCCAACAACATGGTGCAACCTAGTACAATAACTGACATAATGTAGTGCAAATTTGCACCATATTGTTGGGTTTTGTTTGCAACACACAATGGTGTATCTTTTCTCAGAAAGTAGTGCAGCTGATGTAGCACCACTTCCTGGTGCAACCTACCAAAAAAAAAAAAAAACATTTTTTACCCTAAATATTTACTAAACTATGGCGGAGGCAATGGTAAGTACTACGCATTTAGGTTTTCGAAAAGAATATATTTTTTATTATTATTATTCAGATATAGACGATAATAAGAAACTACCCTGACACCGATGAAATGTGATGTACCGCCGAAAAGCAGATAGACTCTGGGAGCAACATCACATTTTAAAATCTGCCGTTAAGATAGAAAAGCTGAATCGCAAGTGTGTTAGTGAGGGGGATGGTGGTATCTTTTGGTCTAGCATAATTGCAAATCACATCCCATCGTGTTATACATCATTTTAAAGCCCTCATCAATAGCAGGTAACCACGGGGTCGAGAGGAAGCTAAATTTTGCTACGACGCACAGTTTTCATAGCATCAAAAATGCCGTTTTGTAACGGCTTTTATCACATTTGGTATCGGGTTCTATTAATTTACCCAGACTGAATGAGATTACGTTTGTGTAAAAAGTTTTTTTGACTGCAATGAGATATTGTTACGTTTGTGTTTTTTTTCTATCGGAGGCTTAACGACCACCGTGAGCAACTCAATGGGCTATAAGCAGTAGCTCGTCTCTAATTTAGGGCAACTGGTTCCAGGGAAGAGAGAGAGCCAGCGCCGTAAGTCATGATATCGATTTTTAGATTGATTGCAAAAATTCAATTTAGATCGGGAAGAGGTAAGCACGATAAAAATTTCCAATTTACCAGTACCTTCAACAGAATTTTCTCTTCTGGTGTTTCAACGCGAAATTACAGTTGGTTTGGAAGTTTCTTATACTTCCTCTGAAATGTTTTGAGATATTCGAAATCTTATATCCCTTATTTACTGTCAATGAATGTGTTCACGACACACGGAACTTAATATTTTAACGCCACCCGGTGGCGCAGTGGTTTAAGCTATGGCTTCTGACCATTCGTCTGAAAGAAGTCCTGGTTCAAATCCCGGTGAGGCATTGATGTTGTGTTTGCCTTACGGCACTGGGCTCTCTCCCTTCCTTGGGACTAATAGCCCTAAACTAGGGACGGGCCACTGCTTATAGCCCATTGAGTTGCTCACGGTGGTCGTTAAATCGCCAATCGAAAAAAAAATAATAACTTTTTTTCCAGTCATTAAGAAAAGTTCTTGTACTGGAGGGCTTCCTGCGATTTTATTTTATTCTATTCTATGAAGCTTGAATTTGTCGTGAAATACACTAAGCATTTGCACAGCTTGTGATTTTACTGTATTGCTCAATAACGACAAGAGAATGAAATCACTTCGTATGGCAAGAGTCTATTACCCAACATACAACATAGAACAAAAAGAAATCTACAAATGTGTAATGTACTACTTACAAAACGAAAAATACTAAAATTTACAGAGCGAAATGTGTTTGTACATCTCTGCTTGGGAAGAATCGAGTAAAGTTTCAATATTTAAAATGCAATCCATTGACGTCAATAATAGCCTGAAGTCTTTTGTTCACTAAGCAAACTAGATTTTTAATTGAAACAAAAATGTGTCGGAGATGTCCCAAATATTTGGCACTCGTGGAAATTATGTCCAAAAATTCCAATAGCCGCCCCCCCCGGTGGCGCAGGCTCATGCCCATTCGTCCGAGAAGGGTCTGGGTTCGAATCGCGGTGGCCGCCCCGGTGGCGGAGTGGTCGAAGCGATGGCCTCTGATCATTCGTCCGAAAGGGGTCCGGGTTCGAATCCCGGTGAGGCATGGATGTTGTGTTTGTCTTACGGCACTGGCTCTCTCCCTTCCCTGGAACCAGTGACCCTAAATTAGGGACGGGCGACTACTTATAGCCCAATGAGTTGCTCATGGTGGTCGTTAAACCTCCAATAAAAAAAAATCGTGGTGAGGCATGAATTTTGTGTTTGTCTTACGGAACTGGCTATCTCCCTTCCCTGGAACCAGTGGCCCTAAATTAGGGACGGGCGACGGCTTATAGCCCATTCAGTTGCTCACGGTGGTCGTTAAACCTCTAATAATAAAATAATAAATTCCAATATAATTTTTGGCATTCATATTAACCTCTGATAAACTGAAATTTTTCAGCACCAGAATAGGACATACCATGTTTTTTAGATTCAACTCAACATTTAGTGGACTCCAAACAGTTTTTCGTCCATTCTATACAAAAATATCAAATCTGCTCTCATCTGAAAATACATTTTACCAGAAATCCGTAGGTTTATTTAAATATTCCTTTGCTAATTGCAGGCCCTTTTTCTTTATGGACTTCACTCGTGTATGGTTATTTTCTAGGTGCTCAACCATAATAATTTGCATTTCGCAGAACATTTCTAATAGTCTAAGCACAAACACATTTTACTCTTGCTTTTTATTATTATTATTGGAAATTTAACGACCACCTTGAGCAACTCAATGGGCTATAAGCAGTCGCCCGTCCCTAATTTAGGTGGTCACTGGTTCCAGGGAAGGGAGAGCGTTAGTACCGTAAGACACACACAACATCCATGCCTCAGCGTGATCCGAACCCCTTTCGGACGAATGATCAGAGACCATCGCTTAGACCACTGCGCCAACGGGGCGGCATTCTTGCTTTGGCGATGTATTGTGCGCGTATGAGGGCACAGGTTTATGGCGGTTTTCGCACTTGTTCAATAATTCTGCTGCAATCTCTGTCAGATAATGTTTTTTTTTCTAGTTTGGGGGGTTTAACGACCACCGTCAGCAACACGTTGGGCTATAAGCAGTCGACTGTCCCTAATTCAGGACCACTGGTTCCAGTGACTAGAGAGAGCCAGTGCCGTAAAACAAACACAAAATCCATGCCTTACGGGGATTCGAATCCGGACCCATCTCGGATGAATGGTGAGAAGCCAGCGCTTAGACCACTGTGCCACCGGGGCGCTGACCCGGAACTTAGCTCTAAAATGAACCACCAACTTCAGAAAAAATAAGGTATCTAAAATAGGCAATTAATTCATTCAATTTCGTCAATGTCAAAAAAGATTGCTGAAGTCAGAAATCACTGGTACTTTTGTGTCGTCAACCGCAGTTTTGCACATGGTGAGCAATGTTGGTGAAAAAAACGGGTAATTTTATGGCATTCAGCGAAAAATTGACATTTATAGTGTGGTTATGCTTCAGTGTTCTTTTAGTTTTTCTGGTGTCTGTCCGATGCGCTCGGAGTGGAACGCCAGTTCGCAGACAGGTATGTAGGGTACATTATATCATGAGGACTTAAAGGGCAATCGTATACTTTTAAAAACTCTTAGACTTCGTTGCTTTTACTTTGAAATCTTTCCTATCAGGCCACACAATTCCCGCTGCGAATATTCCTATTTTCCCCTTTTCAAAAGACTCGTGGAGTTGCAGATTATAGGGACTTGTATTTGAGGGTCTTTGTGTTGTTTTTCAATTCCCCAAGAAACCGTGGATGGCTTTGTGGTTAGCACGTGTGCCTGCCAAAGGAAAGATCCCTGAATCTATCCCAGACAGGTTAGTTGTGTTGAACCCCAAAATATCCGTCGTACCCAGATTAACTGTCCCCATCCGCGTCAGTGATACCCACTAGCAGCTAGGCACTCTGACTTTCCTCTGTCAACCCACTTTCCTATCGTAAACCTCTAAGTTCCACATAATGTCCCTTCGTTTCTCGTACTGCAAACCCTAAGCGATTAATCGTGGACTAAGTCGTGGTGCTTTCCTGGTGGCGAGCAGGTTCTCTACCATTTCATGACCAGGGTGAGCGCTGAATGAGCGCAATAAGCAAATAAATTCTATTCACCAATTTAGCATACAGGCCACGCCATCCTCGTTAAGTCAATGTCAGGTGTAACTCCTTTTGCATAAGCTCGGTCGTAATTCAATGTATACAATATATACTGTAGCCTACACACACCGGCCATTGAATTAGAAACGTTTATGCAGTTATACGTGTAAATGTATATGCCCAATCAAAAAAAAAAATGTATATGCAAAAGACTTGGTCACGTCTGTCACCACGTGATCTAAGTAACAATTTAAGACTGCAGCTCGTCAGTAGTGTTGATCACAATGGGAAAATCAAATGATCTTTCGAAGTTCGATATTATTGTGGGTACCCATCGGGCTGGAGCGACGATTTTGAGAACTGGTTTCTCAAAAGGTGAGACATCCCGGGTATTTCATCAGTGGAACAATGAAACAGGACTTTTTTGTTTTTTTATTGGAGGTTTAACGACCACCGTGAGCAACTCAATGGGCTATAAGCAGTCGCCCGTCCCTAATTCAGGGTCACTGGTTCCAGGGAAGGGAGAGAGCCAGTGCCGTAAGACAAACACAACATCCATGCCTGACCGGGATTCGAACCCAGACCCCTTACGGACGAACGATCAGAGGCCAGCGCCTTAGACCACTGCGCCACCGGGGCGGCAAACAGGACTTCCTTGCACTATGAAAGAGGACTTTCTGTGTGCAGCAATTGACTGATGCATTAAATGAAGGCTTTTCCGACCCATATCTATCTGCCGCCCCGGTGGCGCAGTGGTCTCAGCGATGGCCTCTGATCATTCGTCCGAAAGGGGTCCGGGTTCGAATCCCGGTGAGGCATGGATGTTGTGTTTGTCTCACGGCACTGGCTCTCTCCCTTCCCTGGAACCAGTGACCCTAAATTAGGGACGGGCGACTGCTTATAGCCCATTGAGTTGCTCACGGTGGTCGTTAAACCTCCAATAAAACAAAACAAACAAACAAACGACCCATATCTCAGCGAACTATGCGCACGGTATTGAAGAGGATCGGTATTGGCAGTCGCATGCCTATACAAAAACCACTGGTTTAACCTTTTCGAAAAACCGGAAAGTTCGTTTACAGTGGTGTGAGGAATACCGTGATGGATACTTGAAAAAGTCGTGTATTCCGTCGAATCGCGTTACACCTTCTGTACCGATGTGAGAGAGTTGAGCGGGATCCTCATGAAGCAATTGATCCAGCTCAAGATTTTGGAGTGTCCTGGTGTGGAACTCGTCCTGTTGATAGCGAATGGGTCCCCTAATATTACTGGAAAGTCGGGTGTTCTTCGTGGATTATCTGAGCATTGTTGCAGATCAAGCCCATCCTGCATTGTTGTCTTGTAGGTGACGGCTGTTTCACGGACGACAATGCTACTGTCCAGGGAAAATGGTGGAAGTCTCTTTCATGACAGAGACTTCCACCATTTTCTCTGGCCACCAAAAAAACCGTATCTCAGCCCCATTGAGAATGTATGGAACATGTTAGAAAAACAGATCCTGGAACAAAGTCCTCTTCCCTTAAATATGAGCCAGTTAAAAGACTGTCTAGTGAACGCCTGGTATGCTGTGGACGCAGATGCATTCCAACACCATGCGGAATATATTTCAAACTTCATACGTGCTGTAATTCGGGTTAAAGGATATCAGTATTGAATAAAAGATTGTAGTTCAGTGTCTGGTGTGTGTAAACAAGTAAAGTTAAACGCTCTTTTGTGGTCACATCTGTGTTACGGATGAAAAAAAATGTGCCTCAATGAGAGCTTTTGCTGAATGCAAATTCGAAACAGAAGGTGTAATGAGCTCATGTGTCCGAAAGGAGTTTTAAAATATTTCAAGGGGCACAATCAATAGATACTACCCTTCTGAGCTGCAGAGTATAATCCAAGAATTTGCTGACAAGAGTGGGATTAAAAATTAACTTTCAGAAGACAAAACTGATGTACAATGCTTTTACAAAAAAATATTTTGCGATTGATAGGTAAAATCTCGAGGTAAAATATCTACATTTTCCTTGGGCAGCAGATAACAAACAAAGGTTACACTGATGTAGAAATTAATGAGCGTGTAAAACTTGGCCGGAGAGCTTTTCGAGCAAACAGTACAATTTTCAAAAGCAATAAGTCATTATCTCTCTATTTTAAAAAAAAGTAACTGCCGCCGTTGCTGACGTTGTTTTAGAAATTTCGCGACACTTTTGCTTTCCTAGCTCGCAGCGCAAAACGTATTGAACACAAAAATATGAAATTTACATCGTTTGTAGAGAATTGTTTGGAGAACACGCTGAAATAAACAGTTTCTCGGTTCTGGCGATACTTCAAGATCTATTGTATTTCAAACTTAAGGTAAGCAAAAAAGTGCTATCAGGTCGCGTTCCGGACACACTAACAGCAACAGGACCACGAAACTTTGTAGGCATGTAGTGCCATGACCGAAGTTTTGCATCTCGTCCCTCTTTTTTTGAATTTCGGTTTATTTTACGAGAAATTAAATTTCGAAATTTCACAAAATTCTCTATTTCGCGATGGGATCCATTTAAAAAAACGGATATATCGCAAACTATAAATCATAACGCATTGCAATTTTTACAGCATAAACTTACAACTATCACCCCTTTTTTAGAATTTTTTTTTTAAGAAAGTCGTTTTCTGATTTTTAGGCATTTTTTAAAGACGCAAAGGAAAGAAACGAACGGCTTGTCTGTCTTCACGATAATCACAGAGGAAAGTTCTGGTCCCGTGACCTGCTGCCATGGTGACGCAGAGAATTTGTTATGAATATGTTTTGTTGGTAAAGCTATTTCAATTGTTTAAGGTGGACGTCAAGTAATTTTGCTTTCTATACTTCCAATGGAAAACTTCTGTACACATTTTCTTCACAATTAATGCATTCCCAAGGATGAAAATTTGAACGTCGATTAAAATAGCTTCATTTTATAACTTGGAATACTTAATATTTTATAAAACATCACCATAATTATGCAAACCAACATATTTGTCTACTGACGTCATCAAAGTACAGGTCGCGCCATCTTTTTTCTGGACAATTAATCCGTTCCGAAGAATGAAAATTTGAACATCGATTAAAATAGCTTTATTTTATAACTTGGAATACTTAATATTTTCTAAAATATAACCATAATTATGCAATACAACATTTGTTTGTCTACTGACGTCATCAAAGTACAGGTCGCGCCATCTTTTTTTTGGTTCCAACACTACCAAAGGAAAAGTTATTGATTTTTAATATAATTATGGGTATGTTTAGTAGAGGAAAATGGCAGCTTCTAGCGCAGGGGCAGCCCTCCCATAGACTTAACATTGGCTGCCCACGAGGCTGCCCCTGGCTGCCCACGAGGCTGCCCCTGGCTGCCCACGAGGCTGTCCCAGAGTCAGAATTTTTGTCACGTGATCGTCCCCATGATGTGCTGCCCCCTAGCGGTGCTTCTTGGAACTTTCAATGGAACTTTGTTTTTGAGGGATGGCAACGACCGAGAGGGAAAGGGGGTGGATATAGGGGGATGTCAACTCGATGTGCTGCATAGAATTGTTGTCACGCGATCGCCCCTATGATGTGCTGCCCCCTAGAGGTGCTTCTTGGATTTTTTCAATTAATCTTTGTTTTTGAGGGATGGCAACGATCGAGTGGGAAAGGGGGTGGATATAGGGGGATGTCAACTCGATGTGCGGCCCCCTAGCGGGGCTTTTTGGAACTTTCGATGGATCTTTGATTTTGAGGGATGGCAACAACCGAGTGGGTCCGTTGGGATTTTTTGTATTTATTCCAGTGGTTTTCCAGCGGGATTTTTCCTCCTCTTCGATGTTATTTTTCCCCAGAGGAAATTTTTACGTAACGATGCTGGGGAATTTTCTTTCCAATGGAGTAAAAATGCTCTAATGGTCTTAGCAAGGTCCTAACTCACGATGATTTGGTTTCAAAAAATTGGTCAGGTGGTCTCGTGTACTACGTATTCACTCAATTTTTTTTTAATTACTTTTACATTATTTCTTCATGGTTCTTTTAATATATTTTTTGTATGTTTTGAGGGAACTTTTTCGTGTAGATGTAATGAATTTTCTTGGGAACTTTTCTTTTTCATACATTTCATTTTATTTCAGACCATGAGACGGGGAAATGCTTCTTTAGAAACGATTTCGTTCCTGCTCGCAGTAACTATTGGACTTTGACAAAATTTTTGGGAAATCAAGCGGAAATGTAGACATGTTAATTATGAGTCTTTCGCAATTCCAATATTTTTTTCTAGTCGTAATGTTTTCATGTACTATGTGTTCCCGTTCTTTTCTTTTTTATAACTTTTACGTTATTTCTTCATGAATTTTTTATATTTTTTGTATGTTTTGAGGGAGTTTTTACGTGTAGATGTAATGAATTTTCTAGGGTACTTTTCTTTTTCCTTTATTCAATTTTATTACAGATCATGAGACGAGGAAATGCTTCTTTAGAAACGATTTCGTTCCTGTTCGCAGTAATTATTGGACTTTGTCATTTTTTGTTAAATGACTTCATGCTAATTCTGAGTCTTTCGCCTTTGCAATATTATTTTCTCGAAATTTTTTCGTGTGTTCAAGAACTCTACAGGTCTTTCACAGTAAAAATTCTGATGAAACAATATTTTCTTACTTTATTTCGCATATCATTATAGCTTCCCGATTTCGCTATTTTACTTCATCTTTTTTTTTTTTTGAAATTTCGTAAAACTTTTCAGTATGTCAGTAATTGTTTTCTTACTTGGTCAAACTTGTGACTCCATTTATTTGGACTCTTTTTTTTTCATTTCATTTCAACAAAACGATTATTTTAGATGTAGCAAGTCATCAGATTTTTGTTTCCTTATATAGCATATTTTCAAACTTGCTTAAAAATATTCCTCAAAGCTTTGCATGTAATCAAATATGCATTTTTTTTATTCTTTCCTAGTTTGCTATACTTTTCGTGGACTGTCCCAATAAAAAAGCATTCATTGTCAAGACATACAATCTAAAACCTTTTTTCTTACGATAAAATTTGTATTCTTTGGGCTGTATATTTTTCTGTCTCGCCCGAAAAAACATTCATTCTAGAGGCAAAGCTAGTGATTCCGTTCATCCCATAAACATTATTTTTTTAACGTTTTACTAACTCATCGGAAAAGCAGTTATTCCCCACCCCCATAGCGAAAATAAAGAAATTCTTACTTCTTTTCCATACATATCGACTCAATCTATTTCTTTTCGAAATGCTGGTCATGACATTTCAACTAAAATTTCCTACTTTCACCAAAAATCATATTCTTAAACGAGCTATTTCTTTTTTTACTTTATTTCATGTATAACTAATATTTTATCGTTTCCTCACCTCATGAAAGTTAATAAGAACTTCCCCAATCTCATTCCTTTCCCTCATTTAGTTCGCTTTAAATTGAGATGTTTCAAAACTTCGCGTGTATTTCTTTCACTAAATGTCCAGTTTTACCGTATCGGTCCCATCATTTTCAACTTCTGTGCCTGCAGCATTTTTTCTTTAGACATTTAGTTTTATTGACCTTTTCTTTCGTTTCAATTAGGTTTTCATTATCGTATTTTTTATTCATTGTCTCAGCAGAAAAAGCTTTCATTCTGGAGACATTGCGACTAAGTCCGTACTTCCTCTAAACATTTTTATTTCACGTTTTACTAATTCGTAAGAAAAGCAGATGTTTCCAAACTCTCATAGTGAAAATATCGTATTCCCCTTATTTTACTTATTATGTTTTTCCTTCTATTCAGTGTTGTATGATTCTTAAAACTTTGGTTTATTTTTATGAAACTTCTTTTTTTTCTTAGTTTTTTTTCTGATTCAACCTATCAATCTTTTCCTATCGATTTAATTGCTCTTATTTTTTCATTCGACTTTACTTTTGAACAGAAATGTGTCTAAAATCTTCAGATGTATTTTAGTCTCTAAGGCCGATTCATCACTATTTCAAATAAAGTCATTGTAGGATTTTAGTGTAAATGCCCCTAAATCTTTAAAACTTCCTTTTCATAGTTAGATACTAATTCCTCGAGGTTTAAATTAAAACATGAAAGAAGAGTGTTTTTACGCTGTATCCAGTGAAAGAAGAGTGTTTTTACGCTCTCTCCAGTGAACGAAGAGTGTTTTTACGCTTTCCCCCAAAAAATTAACTTTGGAATATCCCTTCTTCAACCGGAAAATGACTATCTTGTGCGACTGTTTTCACGCGTCTACTGCTTTGCTGGAAAACCTCATATGACATGAAATCCCTTTGCTTGGTAGATTAAACTAAATTGTGGTTTTGAACTTTGAACGCAAACTCAAGCTTGCAAAAGCATAGTTTTCTGAGCGAACTTAAACTGTCTAAGATGACAAAAATCTAAAACTGGTGACTCAATGGGACAGAGCGTTTGAACTTTGCCGTTCATTCAAGATTTAAGAGATCAGTCGTGAACCACTACAAGGGAAATAAGCAGACCCTGATTTAGTCCACTGTTTACAAGGAAGGTAAAAAGCTAGTGTCGTCATTCAAAAGCTCATAACTCAAGCCTCCCCAGGATTTAATTTCGGACGGGTGATTAGTCAGATGTCAATGCTTAGACATTGAAAAATTACTTCAGACAAATATTTTCCTACTTAAAAGTGCTTCAAGTCAGAATTTGTATTACTTAAGATTTCCCTTAGTCAATATTTTTTCTATCTTAAAAACTTCTAAATGGTTGATTTTGAAAAAAAAAAAACGAGTTCTCCCAAAAACGTTAAATTTCCACAGAATTGTATGAGGAACCAAATAAATTGACGAAGCTTGAATGTTAAGTCTTTCAACCCATTTCTTTCTATTCATGTTTCATTCGATAAACTTTCTTCAAATTCCTATATACCCAAGAATTTTGTTAAATGTCCAAGTTCGACTCCACCAGAAATTTTCTGAAAATGATAGTTTCTCTTTTTAAAAAAAATCCAAAATAAGAATCCCTTCAATGAAACAAGAAATTCCTATTCAAAGCATCCCATCACTCTTTCTACTTCAAATACTCTCTTTGTAAATCTAAGGAGCTGTTTTTGTTTTAGGTTTTTTTTTTTTTAATATTCATATATTTTTCCCTCTAACTTTAGAAAATATTTTCCCGAAATGTATGTACAAATACGATAGTAAAACATCATACAACTGCTTGATGTTCAATTCACTTCATGCTGTCTTAAGGATATTCTTTCATTTTCTCATAACACACAGACATGTTATTTTTCTTCCCATTCACTTCAAAGACTTGAGATCAACTTAATCGAGTCCTTTGAGAAAAACTTTCATAGAAAAGCATAAATGTACTGAAAATGTCAGTTTTCTTAAAGAAATCATAAGAATAAGAATTTTTTTTTACTGAAACAAGTTTCCCATGTTCAAAGCATTAAGTGGCTCTTTTCGCATCAAATTCAGTATTTCTTCATGTAAACTTTATTCTTTTTCTACTTCATATCGTCGTTCGTTTCTTGTTTTTCCCTGTGTAACTTAAAACTTCTTTCCTTAATCTATTTTTCATAAAGTATCATTCTTTTGAGTTGAGTTGATTCTCTCTCTCTCTCTCTCTCTCTCTCTCTCTCTCTCTCTCTCTCTCTCTCTCTTTATCTCTCTTTTAAATGCATTCCTAAGTTCATATTGAGAAGGGTTTAAATTTTGATTGAAAGATCGTTTTAGGAAAAGTTGAAAACTGATAAGGTTCGTTTCGGAAAAGTTGAAAACAGATAATGTTCGTTTCGGAAAAGTACATTCTCTTATAGGGTTAAAAAATGGAACACTTCATATTTTCTTAGGGGCGGTTTTGATGAAACACGTTTCAGTAAAAACAGTGAAATTCCCATTGAATAACATGGGGAACTATGAAATTTAAGAAGCACGTTTTCGTTCAAGGAAAATATTTTAAAAGGTCTATTTTCGATTCAGTTGAAAACGATTCAGGTAGAAAACAGAATGCAGAAAAAACAGTCACACCAAGTTCCTGAAAGTTGAAAATAGATGAGGTTGAAATTTGGAAAAATGTCTAAGGAAAGAAATTGTTATAAAACACAGACTGTTTTAGTTTTCCCAGGCTAGCGGGGTCTTCAGTGAGAGCACTTCTTCTTTTTCAACCCAAAGAATGAAGCGAGTCAGTTTGAAACATTTCAAACTCCCCGAAAATAAGCCGTGTACTCTGGTTTCGGCTCAATACTGTAAAGCATTGCTCTCAGACCACTCGGAAATCCCCCGATTGGCCGCCTAATGGAAAACATCAGGACCATTTCCAATAGCAATACACAAATTTCCTTAAGAAAAGTCTAGCAAAAAAGCACTAGTTCCCCATTAAAACAATTGCATTCATTATGCTACTGTTTAAACATTTCGAAAAAGAAATTTCTTTTACTTATTTAAATTCTTGAAAGCTTAAATTTTTGTCTCATTTCAATAAAAAAATTATTTCACATAAAATTTAATTTAAAAAAAATTACTCTTTAAATGTATGCCTCAAAACTAAAAAATATTTACGCTTAATATTTCAATAAATATTCCCAAACTCACCTTCTCACTTGCCAATTAAAAAAAACAAAAAACTATAACAATTCTCCAGTTCACTTGAATTCACTAACATGAACTTTGATTACAGAAGAAAATACGGAAACAGTCATAAAAAGATTTCCTCCTAAATGAAAATAATGTTCAGGAATTGATTCCAGCCTGAATCCAATAGGACAGCTTTTCTCAGGTTGAACCTTCAGAACACAAGTGGAGACGAATGAAAACTCATCACAATTTTCAGATGGAATCAAAGCATTTGAACAGCTGGGGAACCGACACACTGCTTCTTAGCGAAAGAAACAGAAATGTCTGGAAGATTCATACAGCTTCTTTCCCAATGAATAAATGTGGAAAAAATAACGTTACCCAGCTGATGGAAACAGAATTTGAAAGACTTGATGACGTCTTACTTTATTCAAACTTCGAACAGAACTAAAATTCACTAAGCGTTTCCTTTGCATACTGTGACTAATGCATGACCCTTATCACAACAACACGTGTTGGTGCGTCACCATGCGTCAGCGCTTCACGGTGACTGTTTCCTTATCTGTTCATCTCTCAACGAACATGCTATCGACTCTAATCAGACAAAGCTTATTTTCAGGTAAATTCTTAGAGAAAAACGAAAGGACTTCATTATAATTAATTTTCATATCCAGAGAGAATAAAACTAAATGTATTCGGTAAGAAATTCTTCATGGTTGAATTTTCCACAAAAGGAATACGGAAAGCGAAAGAATTTAATCAGACACCCTGAAAGAATTCATCTCAGAATTAAAACCGCTTTTGAAAAAAACAAAAAAAAACCCCAGTAAACTATAGGATACTTTGTTCTTCACATAAAGAAAACACAGTGTACGATTTCAATATTCCCTTTTTTCTTAAAATTTCTCCCATGTAATGACTTAGGTCAACTGAGTCCAGAAATGCTTCGTCTACTTTAGTATTTCGATTCCGAGGGAGTTCTTCCCAACACTGTTAAGATATTTTCTCAAAATCCAGTTGTAAAATAATTTTGGTCATGTTTATTTGATTGTCGTTGTCGTAGGAGATTTCCAATCCGTTCATGTCCACCATGTCCATACACTGTGTCCCTGAGAGTTTCTTCAAACAGAAAAGAGCCTTCATTCCACAGAAATTCTTCTTTTGGTGTTTGTAATGTTTCCAAAGTCAAATTATTTTTTTTCCCAATGCTTTTTTAATTAAAGCTGAAAACGAAATGGAACGAAGAAACGTCTGTTGTATGACTCTTAACATAGTAGATTTCTTATCAGCCACTTTAATCCAATGTTCGCCGCACAGAGAAATTTCAGATTTCAAAATTTCACCATTCTGACCCACTTTTTTCTGAGTGAAATCCAATACATGGTGAAAATCGCGACTTATACATTCCTTTGAGTGGGGAATCGCTCTCATGAAAGGGGGCAACAGTTAAAATCGACATTGATTAAAATTGGAGAGAGGAAAAATATGAGAATTGAATAAATAATGCATAGACGGGATTCCCGAAAACATAAAAAATATAAGTTTTACATAAAAAAAAAAATCCTTGAAAAATATTGGAAGGTGAATGATATCTCACATCGGTCTTCCACTCCTCCCAAAATTTAACGAAGTCCATTAAATCTCTGTTGTCAGTACACGTATTTGCTTAATTTTGGGTGGAGTGGAAGACTGATGTGAGATATCATTCGCCCTCCAATATTTTTCGAGGCTTTTTTTTTATGTAAAACTTATATTTTTTATGTTTTCGGGAATCCCGTCTATGCATTATTTATTCAATTCTCATATTTTTTCTCTCCAATTTTAATCAATGTCGATTTTAACTGTTGCCCCTTTTCATGAGAGCGATTCCTCGCTCAAAGGAATGTATAAGTCGCGATTTTCACCATGTATTGGATTTCACTCAGAAAAAGTGGGTCAGGATGGTGAAATTTTGAAATCTGAAATTTCTCTGTGCGGCGAACATTGGACTAAAGTGGCTGATAAGAAATCTACTATGTTAAGAGTCATACAACAGACGTTTCTTCGTTCCATTTCGTTTTCAGTTTTAATTAAGAAAGCATTGGGAAAAAAATAATTTGACTTTGGAAACATTACAAACACCAAAAGAAGAATTTCTGTGGAATGAAGGCTCTTTTCTGCTTGAAGAAACTCTCGGGGACACAGTGTATGACATGGTGGACATGAACGGATTAGAAATCTCCTACGACAACGACAATCAAATAAACATGACCAAAATTATTTTACAACTGGAGTTTGAAAAATATCTTAACAGTGTTGGGAAGAACTCCTTCGGAATCGAAATACTAAAGTAGACGAAGCATTTCTGGACTCAGTTGACCTAAGTCATTAAGTGGGAGAAATTTAAAAAAAAAGGGAATATTGAAATCGTACACTGTGTTTTCTTTATGTGAAGAACAAAGTATTCTATAGTTTACTGGGTTTTTTGTTTTTTTCAAAAGCGGTTTTAATTCTGAGATGAATTCTTTCAGGGTGTCTGATTAAATTCTTTCGCTTTCCGTATTCCTCTTGTGGAAAATTCAACCATGAAGAACTTCTTACCGAATACATTTAGTTTTATTCTCTCTGGATATGAAAATTAATTATAATGAAGTTCTTTCGTTTTTCTCTAAGAATTTACCTGAAAATAAGCTTTGTCTGATTAGAGTCGATAGCATGTTCGTTGAGAGATGAATAGATAAGGAAACAGTCACCGTGAAGCGCTGACGCATGGTGACACACCAACACGTGTTGTCTTAAGGGTCATGCATTAGTCACAGTATGCAAAGGAAACGCTTAGTGAATTTTAGTTCTGTTCTAAGTTTGAATAAAGTAAGACGTCATCAAGTCTTTCAAATTCTGTTTTCATCAGCTGGGTAACGTTATTTTTTCCACATTTATTCATTGGGAAAGAAGCTGTATGAATCTTCCAGACGTTTCTGTTTCTTTCGCTAAGAAGCAGTGTGTCGGTTCCCCCAGCTGTTCAAATGCTTTGATTCCATCTGAAAATTGTGATGAGTTTTCATTCGTCTCCACTTGTGTTCTGAAGGTTCAACCTGAGAAAAGCTGTCCTATTGGATTCAGGCTGGAATCAATTCCTGAACATTATTTTCATTTAGGAGGAAATCTTTTTAAGACTGTTTCCGTATTTTCTTCTGTAATCAAAGTTCATGTTAGGGAATTCAAGTGGACTGGAGAATTGTTATAGTTTTTTGTTTTTTTTAATTGGCAAGTGAGAAGGTGAGTTTGGGAATATTTATTGAAATATTAAGCGTAAATATTTTTTAGTTTTGAGGCATACATTTAAAGAGTAATTTTTTTAAATTAAATTTTATGTGAAATAATTTTTTCATTGAAATGAGACAAAAATTTAAGCTTTCAAGAATTTAAAAAAGTAAAAGAAATTTCTTTTTCGAACTGTTTAAACAGTAGCAGGATGAATGCAATTGTTTTAATGGGGAACTAGTGCTTTTTTGCTAGACTTTTCTTAAGGAAATTTGTGTATTGCTATTGGAAATGGTCCTGATGTTTTCCATTAGGCGGCCAATCGGGGGATTTCCGACTGGTCTGAGAGCAATGCTTTACAGTATTGAGCCGAAACCAGAGTACACGGCTTATTTTCGGGGAGTTCGAAATGTTTCAAACTGACTCGCTTCATTCTTTGGGTTGAAAAAGAAGAAGTGCTCTCACTGAAGACCCCGCTAGCCTGGGAAAACTAAAACAGTCTGTGTTTTATAACAATTTCTTTCCTTAGACATTTTTCCAAATTTCAACCTCATCTATTTTCAACTTTCAGGAACTTGGTGTGACTGTTTTTTCTGCATTCTGTTTTCTACCTGAATCGTTTTCAACTGAATCGAAAATAGACCTTTTAAAATATTTTCCTTGAACGAAAACGTGCTTCTTAAATTTCATAGTTCCCCATGTTATTCAATGGGAATTTCACTGTTTTTACTGAAACGTGTTTCATCAAAACCGCCCCTAAGAAAATATGAAGTGTTCCATTTTTTAACCCTATAAGAGAATGTACTTTTCCGAAACGAACATTATCTGTTTTCAACTTTTCCGAAACGAACCTTATCAGTTTTCAACTTTTCCTAAAACGATCTTTCAATCAAAATTTAAACCCTTCTCAATATGAACTTAGGAATGCATTTAAAAGAGAGATAAAGAGAGAGAGAGAGAGAGAGAGAGAGAGAGAGAGAGAGAGAGAGAGAGAGAGAGAGAGAGAGAGAGAGAGAGAGAGAGAGAGAATCAACTCAACTCAAAAGAATGATACTTTATGAAAAATAGATTAAGGAAAGAAGTTTTAAGTTACACAGGGAAAAACAAGAAACGAACGACGATATGAAGTAGAAAAAGAATAAAGTTTACATGAAGAAATACTGAATTTGATGCGAAAAGAGCCACTTAATGCTTTGAACATGGGAAACTTGTTTCAGTAAAAAAATTCTTATTCTTATGATTTCTTTAAGAAAACTGACATTTTCAGTACATTTATGCTTTTCTATGAAAGTTTTTCTCAAAGGACTCGATTAAGTTGATCTCAAGTCTTTGAAGTGAATGGGAAGAAAAATAACATGTCTGTGTGTTATGAGAAAATGAAAGAATATCCTTAAGACAGCATGAAGTGAATTGAACATCAAGCAGTTGTATGATGTTTTACTATCGTATATGTACATACATTTCGGGAAAATATCTTCTAAAGTTAGAGGGAAAAATATATGAATATTAAAAAAAAAAAAAAAAAAACCTAAAACAAAAACAGCTCCTTAGATTTACAAAGAGAGTATTTGAAGTAGAAAGAGTGATGGAATGCTTTGAATAGGAATTTCTTGTTTTATTGAAGGGATTCTTATTTTGGATTTTTTTTTAAAAAGAGAAACTATCATTTTCAGAAAATTTCTGGTGGAGTCGAACTTGGACATTTAACGAAATTCTTGGGTATATAGGAATTTGAAGAAAGTTTATCGAATGAAACATGAAGAGAAAGAAATGGGTTGAAAGACTTAACATTCAAGCTTCGTCAATTTATTTGGTTCCTCATACAATTCTGTGGAAATTTAACGTTTTTGGGAGAACTCGTTTTTTTTTTCAAAATCAACCATTTAGAAGTTTTTAAGATAGAAAAAATATTGACTAAGGGAAATCTTAAGTAATACAAATTCTGACTTGAAGCACTTTTAAGTAAGAAAATATTTGTCTGAAGTAATTTTTCAACGTCCAAGCATTGACATCTGATTAATCACCCGTCCGAAATTAAATCCTGGGGAGGCTTGAGTTATGAGCTTTTGAATTACGACACTAGCTTTCTACCTTCCTTGAAAACAGTGGACTAAATCAGGGTCTGCTTATTTCCCTTGTAGTGGTTCACGACTGATCTCTTAAATCTTGAATGAACGGCAAAGTTCAAACGCTCTGTCCCATTGAGTCACCAGTTTTAGATTTTTGTCATCTTGGACAGTTTAAGTTCGCTCAGAAAACTATGCTTTTGCAAGCTTGAGTTTGCGTTCAAAGTTCAAAACCAGAATTTAGTTTAATCTACCAAGCAAAGGGATTTCATGTCATATGAGGTTTTCCAGCAAAGCAGTAGACGCGTGAAAACAGTCGCACAAGATAGTCATTTTCCGGTAGAAGAAGGAGATTCCAAAGTTAATTTCTTGGGGGAAAGCGTAAAAACACTCTTCGTTCACTGGAGAGAGCGTAAAAACACTCTTCTTTCACTGGATACAGCGTAAAAACACTCTTCCTTTCATGTTTTAATTTAAACCTCAAAGAATTAGTATCTAACTATGAAAAGGAAGTTCTAAAGATTTAGGAGCATTTACACTAAAATCCTACAATGACTTTATTTGAAATAGTGAAGAATCGGCCTTAGAGACTAAAATACATCTGAAGATTTTAGACACATTTCTGTTCAAAAGTAAAGTCGAATGGAAAAATAAGAGCAATTAAATCGATAGGAAAAGATTGATAGGTTGAATCAGAAAAAAAAAACTAAGAAAAAAAAGAAGTTTCATAAAAATAAACCAAAGTTTTAAGAATCATACAACACTGAATAGAAGGAAAAACATAATAAGTAAAATAAGGGGAATACGATATTTTCACTATGAGAGTTTGGAAATATCTGCTTTTCTTACGAATTAGTAAAACGTGAAATAAAAATGTTTAGAAGAAGTACGGACTTAGTCGCAATGTCTCCAGAATGAAAGCTTTTTCTGCTGAGACAATGAATAAAAATACAATAATGAAAACCTAATTGAAACGAAAGAAAAGGTCAATGAAACTAAACGTCTAAAGAAAAATGCGGCAGGCACAGAAGTTAAAAATGATGGGACCGATACGGGAGAACTGGACATTTAGTAAAAGCAATCTACGCGAAGTTTTGAAACATCTTAATTTAAAGCGAACTAAATGAGGGAAAGGAATGAGATTGGGGATGTTCTTATTAACTTTGATGAGGTGAGGAAACGATAAAAATGTAGTTATACATGAAATAAAGTAAAAAAAAATAGCTCGTTTAAGAATATGATTTTTGGTGAAAGTAGGAAATTTTAGTTGAAATGTCATGACCAGCATTTCGAAAAGAAATAGATTGAGTCGATATGTATGGAAAAGAAGTAAGAATTTCTTTATTTTCGCTATGGGGGTGGGGAATAACTGCTTTTCTGATGAGTTAGTAAAACGTTAAAAAATAATGTTTATGGGATGAACGGAATCACTAGCTTTGCCTCTAGAATGAATGTTTTTTCGGGCGAGACAGAAAAATATACATCCCAAAGAATACAAATTTTATCGTAAGAAAAAAGGTTTTAGATTGTATGTCTTGACAATGAATGCTTTCTTATTGGGACAGTCCACGAAAAGTATAGCAAACTAGGAAAGAATAAAAAAATGCATATTTGATTACATGCAAAGCTTTGAGGAATATTTTTAAGCAAGTTTGAAAATATGCTATATAAGGAAACAAAAATCTGATGACTTGCTACATCTAAAATAATCGTTTTGTTGAAATGAAATGAAAAAAAAAAGAGTCCAAATAAATGGAGTCACAAGTTTGACCAAGTAAGAAAACAATTACTGACATACTGAAAAGTTTTACGAAATTTCAAAAAAAAAAAAGATGAAGTAAAATAGCGAAATTGGGAAGCTATAACGATATGCTAAATAAAGTAAGAAAATATTGTTTCATCAGAATTTTAACTGTGAAAGACCTGTAGAGTTCTTGAACACACGAAAAAATTTCGAGAAAATAATATTGCAAAGGCGAAAGACTCAGAATTAGCATAAAGTCATTTAACAAAAAATGACAAAGTCCAATAATTACTGCGAACAGGAACGAAATCGTTTCTAAAGAAGCATTTCCTCGTCTCATGATCTGTAATAAAATTGAATAAAGGAAAAAGAAAAGTTCCCCAGAAAATTCATTACATCTACACGAAAAAACTCCCTTAAAACATACAAAAAATATAAAAAATTCATGATGAAATAACGTAAAAGTTATAAAAAAGAAAAGAGCTGGAATACATAGTACATGAAAACATTACGACTAGAAAAAATATTGGAAGGGCGAAAGACTCAGAATTAACATTTCTACATTTCCGCTTGATTTCCCAAAATTTTTGTCAAAGTCCAATAGTTACTCCGAACAGGAACGAAATCGTTTCTAAAGAAGCATTTCCCCGTCTCATGGTCTGAAATAAAATGAAATGTATGAAAAAGAAAAGTTCCCAAGAAAATTCATTACATCTACACGAAAAAACTCCCTCAAAACATACCAAAAATATATAAAAAAAAACATGAAGAAATAATGTAAAAGTAATTAAAAAAATAGAGTGAATATGTAGTACACGAGACCACCTGACCAATTTTTTGAAACCGAATCATCGTGAGTTAGGACCTTGCTAAGACCATTAGAGCATTTTTACTCCATTGGAAAGAAAATTCCCCAGCATCGTTACGCAAAAATTTCCTTCGGGGAAAAATAACATCGAAGAGGAGGAAAAATCCCGCTTGAAAACCACTGGAATAAATACAAAAATCCCAACGGACCCACTCGGTTGTTGCCATCCCTCAAAATCAAAGATCCATCGAAAGTTCCAAAAAGCACCGCTAGGGGCAGCACATCGAGTTGACATCCCCCTATATCCACCCCCTTTCCCACTCGATCGTTGCCATCCCTCAAAAACAAAGATTCATTGAAAGTTCCAAGAAGCACCGCTAGGGGCAGCACATCATGGGGGCGATCACGTGACAAAAATTCTGACTAGGGGCAGCACATCGAGTTGACATCCCCCTATATCCACCCCTTTCCCTCTCGGTCGTTGCCATCCCTCAAAAACGAAGTTCCATTGAAAGTTCCAAGAAGCACCGCTAGGGGGCAGCACATCATGGGGACGATCACGTGACAAAAATTCTGACTCTGGGACAGCCTCGTGGGCAGCCAATGTTAAGTCTATGGGAGGGCTGCCGCTGCGCTAGAAGCTGCCATTTTCCTCTACTATGTTTTAGAAAATATTAAGCATTCGAAGTTAAAATATGAAGTCATTTTAATCGATGTTCAAATTTTCATCCTTGGGAACACACTGATTGTGAAGGAAATGTGTACAAAAGCTTTTCCATTCGAAATATAGGAGGCAAAATTACTTGACGTCCACCTTAACGGTTTAGCGTAACGGTTTACAGAAATGCTTTTTGGACCACTTTTGTTTTCCTTAGTAGTAAATTTAATAAGTGCTTTAAGTTCAAACGACATAAGTTCGAATTTCCAAAAATTAACGACAGTAAAAAAACCCCTGAAACTTCGGAATAACAAGCCTTATTTGCTTAGACTTGCAATAAAAATTGAAATTTATATGAATTTTCTATTTAGGTTCCTATAATTAAATACAGGGCCCGAGCGCTACTCTGGAAACGAGCGTAGCGAGTCTAGAGGCGAAGCCCCTAGTGACTTAAAAGAAAAGTGTTTAAGCAGTGCATCCTTCTAGTTCTTCCATATGGAGCAGAGACATGGACCTTAACTAAAGAAGACTTACAAAAGCTGCGGACAACGGAAAGGTTGAGTGATTTTTATAGCGCAAGGGCCATGTTTTTCCAAAAAGCGCCTCACAATGGAAAGGAGCCTGGAGCGATGTATGCTTGGTGAGATAAGAAGAGTAACTCGTGGATAAGGAAAATGACAAAAAGGTGAAAGACATCGTGATCAGAGTAAAATCCCTGAAGTGGAAATGTGCTGGACATGTTGCCAGAAGAACGGACCACCAATGGAAAACCGAAAGTTTAGACTGGATACCAAGAGACAGAAAAATCCCCAGAATAAGACCACATGGGAGAGGGCTGGGTGAAATTCGAAAGCGTGCCGGAGTAACATGGAACAGACTGTCTCAAGAGAGACAGTTGTGGAAGAAGCTTAGGGAGACCTTTATCCAGTAGTGGAATAACAATGATGATGAATGAATAGATAAAGAGAAAATTATAGGCTTCCTGAACAAAAGGACTATCCGGTGCAAAGAAAATGATCCGAGTCCCACTCCTAAAAAAAAGTATGTGAAATACGAAAAAACATTTACCATTCCGGGAGGAAAAAGTTATGCGACAGGCAAGCTAAAACTACGTCAGTCATCATTCTCATTATTTCAGCGATCGAAAGCAAAAGGAATGTATTCCAAATGGAAAAATATATTAATTATCTCCCCTGTATCGCGATTGTAGGGGGACACACGTGCGTATAGATAAAAGGGTACTATAAGCACGTCACATTTTAATGCACACATGTACGCCAAAAGACGTAACAAAAAGCTATGTGTACAATTTGTTACCCTCTAAATGCTCGAAGTACATGAACTAAATGGCGTTCTCAAGTTTCGGCTATCCCGAAACAGAAATGTTCCCATAACAGCCGAGTTTTTCGAAAGCTACAGCAAAACAATTCCTTCTCCACTATCATCTCATCAGTACAGCCCATAAACTTGTAACAGGTGGTAAGCTCTCGCTTCTAGTCGTTTATTCTCTACTGCAGGGCCCAAGGCAGGATTGGAAAGGGCTAGTCCTCTGACAGACATCATGCCACTGGGTAGAAACAAGTGACCCAAGCATCTCTCACCTTTCTTAGATTCGTTGCTATTGTTACAGCCATTTTAGAAGGAAATCAGTCAGAAAGGATAAGTGTCAATCAACGCTTTTTTGATATGCATGTTCACTGATTCCAGGCGTGTTCGGCCTAGACGGCGAATACATAGTCGTATCGGAATAACAGGCCCACCTACTTAATAATCGGAATAATCACCCTTGGCCTGGATGAGACGGCGTGGCATGGGCGCAATGAGCTCCTGGAAGGTTGCCAGAGGCATACGTACCCATTCGGACTAGAGCACAGCATGGATGTCTCAGAGATGGCGTATTTGTTGGGTGGCACGTCGAACCTGTAGATCAAAGTAGTCCCATAAGTGATCTATGGGATTGAGGTCGGAAGATTTCGCCTGCCAAGGGAGAACGGAGACATTATTGTCGTGTTCCTGGAACCAGTAGCACACCCCTTTAGCTTGGTGGCACGGCACATTGTCCTGTTATTAGACACCATCACCACCAGGGTAAACGTCCAACATGAAGGGATGCATGTGGTTAGCGAGGATAGACAGGTAGCCATTGGCGTTCAGGGACCCATCCAGTAGTACCAGCGGTCCCAAGTCATACCAAGAAAGCATCCCCTAGACATGCACACTGCCACCGCTGCCCTGTACTTGACCTACAAGTGTGTGCAGGTGCTGGTTCTTGTGTGTCTGACGCCGTATCCACCACCGCTAGTCACGTCTGTGGAGTAGAAACCTCGATTCGTCGGAGAAGGCTACCTTTCTCCATTTTTGCACTGTCCAATGTCGGTAGTCCCATGCGAACTGCAGGCGTCGTTGACGATGGATTTGGGTGCCCAAGCGATATTTGAGTGGTCAGTTGCTGCACTGTTGCGCCTCGATTGCCCTTTGCCACTGGACGGAAGCGACGTTCTCCTCTGGGCTCGATGGCCTTTGGAGCTCCACAGTTATGACGTCGGGAGGTACTCTGTGTAACAAGAATGGACCGCTGGCACACCGTTACTGCAACACCTCTAAAACTGTCCACAAAGTCTGCTGTTTATGAGATGCTTCCACCCTTGACGCTGTAGCCGATGATAATTCCTTTTTTAACGCTTGTCAAATCACTACCTCTGCCGATTGTGCTCACGCTGCACCCTATCGCTCATTTGTCCTGGTCGGCCTTGTCATGTGCACTGTCACGCGGATGGGCGGATACACTTATTCCGGGGGTGGTCATATTATTCAGATACGACCGTGTCTGAACTGATTTCATCCCATTTTTCAAACCCGATGTTAATTCGTTGCAGCCAATTAAAGAAGATATATCTGCAGATGATTTTTTAAACGCGTTAGAATGAAGCTGATATTTGCCGCCCCGGTGGCGCAGTGGTCTAAGCGATGGCCTCTGATCATTCGTCCAAACGGGGTCCGGGTTCGAATCCCGGTGAGGCATGGATGTTTGTGTTTGTCTTACGGCACTGGCTCTCTCCCTTCCCTCGAACCAGTGACCCTAAATTAGGGACGGGCGACTGCTTATAGCCCATTGAGATGCTCACGGTAGTCGTTAAACCTACAATAAAAAAAAAAAGAAGCTGATATTTCGCGACTTATTAAAATAATATCCTCGAATATTTACTGCAAGTAGTAGTTGTTTAGAAATCCTAGAATTTTGCGAGCTGTAATATATTTCCTCAAGAAAATCCGCACGAGAAGTTATGGTCAGATTCCATTCTAAATTTAATCAAAGCAGAAACTTCTCGAACTCTCTCTTCACAAATTTATTTACAGTCAAGTATTCTGTGAGAAACCATTTAGGTTCCTATAATTAAATTTAAAATCAGAACAGTCTCATGAAAAGGCATTCTTCAAAATTTTAATGGAAAACAAAGGATTTCTCTCCCGTATGTGGTGGATTTTATTCTCGTGAGTAATAAGAAATGTCAAATAATGGAAATCGTTAGCTCTGAATACGACCGTGATTTTTATTTGATTCCTTTCTTTTTCAGTTCATTGTATCATGCATTCTAAGGAAATGAAAGGGTTCTTTTTAGTCCGTCAGATATGGTACGGCCGCGTTGGAGGTTTCCCAAAACTAATTAAAATCGAAAAGTAAATTATGCAAGTTAGATTTTCATTTCCTGGGCGATCGCCTCTTACAACCACCACGTTCTAAAGAACGAAATAAAAAAAAAGTATCATTTCAGAGTTATAGAAACCGAAGTATTGAAAGAGACGCATGGAAACATCAGATTTGCTTATTTATATAAAAAAAATAAGAGGAGAACTTGAAAACGAGCTCAATAATCAATCAACTAAGTTTTCATTTTCAAGAAAAATGCATTTCCTAAGAAATCGTTTGCTAAGAAAATAATTACACATGAAGGGAAAACTTTTGAACCCCGCATAATGTAAGGATACTTCTGAAATTCAACAGTAAAACGTTACATTCTTATTTTTAAAATGGCACCGCTATGAAAAAAGCGGGATACAGATCATGATGTTTTCGTGAAACTTTCGAATTATAATCAAATGTTTTGCCCGGCAGCTATTTTGATGCAAAACAAAAAACGGACAACTGTGATTTGTTTTGAAATTTCATTCGATTTATAATCCACTAGTTTAATTCAAATGCCACAAAAAACAGGAATTAATAAAATTTCACAGTACTCGATAAAGATGTATTTCCCTCATGCAAATTCAGCGATGGAAAGTTTCTACCTGCCAATTTATCTTCATGTAAATGAGGTTTCCTTAGAAATAAGATACGCGATGTGAAAGGTCAATCATATATGTTCAAAGGGACTAATTCAAACATTTCTTTTCGAGGAGCATATTATGTGTTATTTGCTTAGACACATTACTTTAAGTTGTGTCTGAGGCCTGGGTACAGTTTTTTTAGAACTTTTTTTTTTAGAGATGACAATTTTTATTACACAGCTCAAAAGAATTAGGGGAGCAAGAGATATTGTAAGGAAAATCATGTGCGACTAACGTAAAATACTATTTTTATGTAAGATACAGTAGAATATTCTATAATACGGGTAAAAAAAGCACATCAGCATAGTTGTATGTAATGTTATCATTTAACGCACAGGATGCTATATAACAATACCCATACCTGTACGACAATAAAACATGAAATGACTAAAGGGGTAATAACTGGCATCTAGGACGGTGTGTGGCATAGAACTAATGGGGTTGTCGAGGAGGTTTTTTTTTTTTTTTTTTTTGAGGTTTAACGACCACCGTGAGCAACTCAATGGGCTATAAGCAGTCGCCGGTCCCTAATTTAGGGTCACTGGTTCCAGGGAAGGGAGAGAGCCAGTGCCGTAAGACAAACACAACATCCATGCCTGACCGGGATTCGAACCCGGACCCCTTACGGACGAATGATCAGAGGCCAACGCCTTAGACCACTGCGCCACCGGGGCGGCCGAGGAGGTTTTGGGGGTATCTTCGCCACTCCTCAATGAGGGTATTCAAGTTTACGACGAGTCAGTCCGACCGAGCTGCAATTTGTCTGCCATCAGGCATGCTCAATTGGATTTAAGTCAGGCAAGCATACTGGCCCCTCCATACGCTCAATTCCGTGCTCTTGAAGCATACTTTTTTTTTTTTTTTTTTTGATTGGAGTTTTAACGACCACCGTGAGCAACTCAATGGGATATAAGCAGTCGCCCGTCCCTAATTTAGGGTCACTGGTTCCAGGGAAGGGAGAGAGCTAGTGCCGTAAGACAAACACAACATCCATGCCTCACCGGGATTCGAACCCGGACCTCTCTCGGGTCAATGATCAAAGGCCATCGCTTAGACCACTGCGGCTTGAAGCATACTGTCCACTAGCCGAGCTCTATGAGGTAGAACGTTATCGTCCATGAAAAGGAACCAAACCCGACGGCTGCAGCATACGGCATGACAATAGGTCTGAGAATCTCGTCTCTATATCTCTGGGTCGTCAGTCTGCCGTTTCGGATATTGTACAGATCCGTACGTCCAACGATACTTATGCATGTCCAAACCATCAATCCATGTCCGCCGTAATGCGATGTTTCCTGTATAAAAGCTGGGTTATTTTGTGTGCCTGGTTCCCTCCAGATAAGAACTAATCGATTGTCAGACTCCAGACTGAATCTTGACTTGTCAGAGAAAATAACTTAACTCTACTCGTCGTGTCCCCACCACGATTCTCCTCAGCCCAGTTTCTGATGGTCTTAAGGTGTCGTGTGGTTACAGGCACACGCACTATCGGTCTACGTGCATAAATATCACCTTAGCGAAGGCGATTGTGAATCGCTTGAGTTAAAAACCTGGGTCCTCTTTTGACACGAGAAGCTCTCACTGAAATTGAGTAGCATTTTGCCGGCTGTTCCGACGGGATGTTAACAATAGATAACGGTCGTCCCTTGCTGTAGTTGCTCGTGGACGGCCTTGACCTTGCATCCTTCGAACACTTCCCATATCTTGGTATCGTGTCCACAATCAGGGAAATAATACTTCGTGACATTTGAATGGCTTCTACCACCACCCGCTATGTCTAACCAGCTTCCAGGCTGCCAATAGCTCTCCACGCCGTTTATTCCGGTAAATCATGTTGTTGAGACATCGTTGGAATTTTTTTTTTGGATTGGAAATTTAACGACCACCGTGAGCAACTCAATGGAATATAAGTAGTCGCCCGTCTCTAATTTAGGGTGACTGGTTCCAGGGAAGGGAGAGAGCCAGTGCCGTAAGACAAACACAACATACATGCCTCACCGGGATTCGAACCCGGGCCCCTTTCGGACGAATGATCAGAGGTCATCGCTTAGACCACTGCGCCACCGGGGCGGCTGAGACATCGTTCGAACCGAAGACTTCAAGAAACGAAATGTCATGCTAAACCCGGAAGAATAAGGGAGCTCCCGGAAAACCTTGTTTTTTCCCCGCAATCTGTGATTTATGCATTCTGACGTATTAGACGCTAATTTGCATAAGGATATATATATTTTTTTTAATTGGAGGTTTAACGACCACCGTGAGCAACTCAATGGGCTATAAGCAGTCGCCCGTCCCTAATTTAGGGTCACTGGTTCCAGGGAAGGGAGAGATTCAGTGCCGTAAGACAAACACAACATCCATGCCTCACCGGGATTCGAACCCGGACCCCGTTCGGACGAATGATCAGAGGCCATCGCTTAGACCACATGGCCACCGGGGCGGCACATAAGGATATGCATGATTCGGCTGTATATGGCACGTTTCGGTAAGATATAACGCGATTGGCTTGCATAATGTTGCTAAAGTCACATGCTCCCCTAATCACACAGTGTGCCCATTAAGTAATGAGACAAAATTGTTATATCAAAACAAAAAACTATATTTTGAATTGTCATTTACACAGATTCAAAATACCCCCCACACACACACACACACAACGGTGAGATCTTTCGTACAGGTGTTTGAAGGCACGGTGGAAGTCCTGAAACGAAACCTCCTTCAGTCTGTTGGTGACACCTCGTTGGATGTCCTGAATGTCTCTGAAGCTCTCCTTTCAAGGCACACTTCACCTTTGGGAAGAAGAAAAAGTGTGCAGGAGCCAAATCTGGTGAGTAGGGTGGATGCTCGATCGCACATAGCGACTTCGAAGCCAGAAACTGCTGCACAGGCAGCGCACAGTGTGCGAGCGCGTTGTCGTGCAACAGGAACCAATTGCTTTTGCGGAATAGTTTTTTCTGACACGTCGCTTGCTGGCGTAGAGACATTGCGTTACTCCTGAATAATACTGACTGTTGTTCATGGAGTAGCCTAGTGGTTATTCGCCTGTCATGGGCAACAATTTCGCTAGCCTACACCGCATTTTCATTTGTCCATGCAGAAATTATACGTTCTGTGCGTGATTCATCCTTGAGGGACTTCCATCTTTAAACGTTGAGAATCAGCGAAACGCTTGTGCACCGCTCAGTCATCTTCGTAAACCTTTTTTAGCTCTTTGTACACTTCCGTGGCAATTTTCCTTAATTTACAGTAGAATTTTATCACAGCTCTTTGTTCCATTACGCAACTTCTGACACAGTCTTTCTTCAACGGTGGCCATACGAAAACCGCTGCGTCAGCCGACTTGAAAGCTGCTCCTGCGATTACACCACACTCTAGCGGTCAAAACTATGAACACTTTTGTTACTTTTATTCAAATGGCTGTCTCGTAAAAAATCAGTCTTGTTTGTTAATGGGAACACTGTGTATTTTGAGCAATGTATTATTTTCATGAAAGTAATATTTTATGTGGGGGTTTTATTGTCCTCTCTTATCAGTGATCACGTAAATATTGGCATTTAGCAGCTTTCGCGGCGGCCGGTGTGACAATACTTATTGAAGCTCCTTGCAGTCTTTTGTGTGTATGTGTAGTTTTTCAGCCACATATGAAACATAAACAACATAAATTAATAGTAACGCACGTTGATTCCAAGGTCAGCGCCATAAACGAGGCTCCTTTTTCCGCTTATAATTATAACCATATTCTATTGGATTTTTTTTTTTTTTTGGTTGGAGGTTTAACGACCACCGTGAGCAACTCAATGGGCTATAAGCAGTCGCCCGTCCCTAATTTAGGGTCACTGGTTCCAGGAAAGGGAAAGAGCCAGTGCTGTAAGACAAACCCAACATCCATGCCTCACCGGGATTCGAACCCAGACCCCTTTCGGACGAATGATCAGAGGCCATCCCTTTAGACCATTGCGCCACCGGGGCGGCCTATTGGATTTGACACCAATCTGTAGCAGAGAACGACTCCCTGTTTCACCTGCCGGGGAGTCAATTAATGGGGAACCATTCGATGGCGTATAGAGAAGAAACAAGGATGGTGCAGGTGACGAACGGGGGTGGACTGGGAAGACCCCACCTCAGCTGCCAATTGTCGTGTACTGGTACCGGGGTTCTCTGTCACAGCTTCTACCAGGGTGTCAGTGTTTGTGGTCGTTGATGAACGATGGTGGATTGGGAAGACCCCACCGTAGCTGCCAATTTTCTTGTACTGGTACAGGAATTTGATGTCACAGCTTCCACCAGAGTATCAGTGTTCGTGGTAGTTGGATGAACGATGACTCCACCTCTGTTGCTAGTTGTCTTGTACTGGCACAGGGGTTTGCTGTCACAGCTTCTACCAGGGTGCCAGCGTTTGTTCTCGTTAGACGAATGATGGTGGATTGAGAAGACCCCACCTCAGCTGCCAATTGCCGTGTACTGGTACCGGGTTCCGCTGTCACCGCCTCAATCAGGTTGTTTGTGCTGGCGGTCGTTGGACGTCCTGACCAAGGCTTCTCTTCGGAACTGGTGCTCCAAGAATTGAAACTCCGGAACTATTTTCGTGAAATACTGCTGTCCACTATTTCCTCGGCTTCAACCAGGGACGGATTTACAGGAAAGCCCAGGAATGGGGCCTCTCGATGCTGGAAGGCCTCAAAATTAACAATTTCTCATTTCGTTTTGTTATTTTCTCCTTAAAAACAAACAAAACCCCAGGCATATACTGTGGAATACATGATCTGTTCTGGGGTTGGAGCATTTTACAAGCATGCATTTTCTAGACAAAATGCTGGCTGATTGAAAATCATTTTGAGAGTAATGTTGCTTAATATTAGGTGTGTGCAAAAGTTCAACCCGGTTTTTATGATGCAAATTCCAAGCAATCATTTAAATAATAAGTGTAATAACAGATGGCGCGTGTGGTGACTAAAATGCTTGGAGAAGTAGGTCATAAAATAGCACCAATGTGCTTATCATTTGCAAACAAGTCACCCAAGGGTTATCATGTCAAGCAATACAATTCACATTAGGTGTAGTTTGCTTTATGAGTTCGACAAAGGAAACACTGTAGCTGAAGCCAGCCGCAACATTTGTGAAGTGTATGGCGGGGATACCATAGACGAAAGCATATGTCACAGTTGGTTTCGGAAATTGCGTGAAGGAGACACAAGCAGCTGACATCAACCACGTTATGGACGTCAACCGGAGGTTTCCGAAGAGAATCACAACAAAGCCATACCAAATGACCAACTTCTAACCGTTGAAGAATCATCAGAATGGTTTTCTGTACACAGAACAACAGTAGAAAGAAGAGTGCACGCGCTTGGATTTATCACAAAATTTAACCAGTGGTTACCACATGACCTATCCTCCAGCAATCGAACGGGCAGAATGATCACTTGTCTGTCTGTGAACAGATGCGAACCTTTCTTGGAGCGATTAGTTACGGGTGATGTAAAGAGGCTCCTTTACAGAAATGTAAAGCGTCAAAGGACTGCAGGCCAAGTTGGAGAGCCTGCTCCATCGAATTCAAGAGGACTCCATCTGAGAAAGGTCTTGTTAAGCGTATGGTGTGATATCAAGGGGGTTATGCATTGAAATTTGTTTGTGCCTAACCAATAGATGAATGCCTACCTGTACAAGCAAATTCTGGAAAGGTTGAGAGATAATTTGAAATCTAACGTCCACATTGTTAAAAATTGGTACTTAGAAATGAGCAAAATGTACTCGTTTTTGAGTGCATTCTGGGCTTATAATAGCTCCGAGTACTTGTGTCTCCTTTTTGAGGACATACAGGGAATTAATTGTGAGTATATCTGGTATTTCTAATTTGAAATATATGTACTAGTTTTTTAGTTTATATATTTCAAATATATGTGCTCTAACTTCATGCAGTTTCTGTGCCCTTTCGAGCAGGGCACAGAAACTGAAGGAAGTTAGAGCGAATCTAGCGATTCTGACAGAATAGTTTGTAAGTGAGAGGGCGCACACTAGATGGCGCCACCGTACAAGCGTACGATTTTGCACATAGAATGCAGAAAGAAATTAAGGGGGGGGGGGCTTAAGAACGAACACTTATATATGTAACCGGGGGCAGTCACTTAACGTGCTCGTCCGATGCACGGGGGATATTCAGCGATTGTTAGAAACTCACACTACCAGGCTAGGTTTGAACCTGGGGTCCCTCATTCAGTAGTCTATCTCTAACCACTAAGCCATCCGCGGCTCGATTTCCAATTTGAAATACGTGTACTCCATACATACTCATTTATTCATAGAATCAACTGGAAGTATATTATTCGATGGCACATCTGGGATAATAGATATACTCGTGGTCACATGCTGGGCAAATGGACCACACAATTTTATGACAAATATAGTGATGACGCGACAATATATTACTTATGAGATTGACACAAATATAGTTCATATAAAAACTTACACAAAGATACTTTATGCATAATATATTACTGGTATCAGTGACTTTGTTTAATAAATATGTAAAGTGACACACATAAATAATTTGTACAACAATTTCTCTTGAAATCTATAATATCTAAAATGAAGTAATATGAGATTATATTTATTGACGCAGTTATTCGTAAGTACGTATAGTTACTTATAATTGAGCATGCCATGTACTCGTTTACGATACGATTGTACTTAAAAAACCCGAGTAGGTTCAGGTTCTCATTTTTAAGTAGATTTTTCTTAACAGTGTGTAACGTATACTCTAGATTCAGTTTCCTTTTGATTTTACTATCTCTGGTTATTTTATTTTCCTATGTAAATTATCTTCTTACTTAACGAGATGTTATTTCTCCCGCTGAATGATATGTGGCAATGAGTGTAAGTCATGACGTGGTGGTAGGCAGTATAAATAGGCGCGTTCAACGATACCTAGGGAGAGCATTTGTTTATGTGCGTAAAAAGAACTTTTGTGTTACGTGAGAGAGCTTTGTTTTATGTGTAAAGAGATCTTCGTTTGGTGTAAAGAGAGCTTCGTTTATGTGAGAGGAACTTCGTTATATGTGAGAGTCAGATATCTAGTAGTTGTGTGACCTATGAAGTGTGTGTGTGGATAATACCAGGAGTTTCCCTAATAAAAGGTTTTCTTAGTAAGTACGTTTTTCTCAGTTCATAGTTTTGTCAGACCTCTGTCTGGCTGTTAGGTCTCTTTCATTAAGTGTTACTATTAACAACCAGCATAAGACTTTATTCATCATAAATCACTACTACTACAACATAACTACTAGCAGTTAAAGCTAATTCATTATAAGTGAAGCACTGGTAAATTGCAAAGGTGTCGTCGTGCAATATGACAACGCAAGATCCCATCAGCTGGACATCGAATGGGAAGTGTTTCTTCACCCTCCGTATTCCCCAGAGTTTGCCCCTACGGTCTACCACATTTTTCGATCTCTTCAGAACAACTTCACTAAAAAAACCGTTGAAGATGATAAAACTGCATTACAAGAATATTTTTTACTCCAAAACGGAGGAGGTTTATAGAAGGGGAATTCAGTTTATAATGAATTAGCTTTATTTATCTTTTTGCTAAGCTAATTATTATGAATGATAATAATTCTTCTTACCAGCGAGCTAATGATAACTAGCTCTAAGCTTCAAAATAATGAATTCCCAAAAGGGTGTTGTTACTCGTTAATTATGAACTTAAACAAAGTCTCAACGCTGGTTATTTATATTAAGTAATCAAAGTCATAAACCTAACAGCCAGACAGAGGTCTGACAAAACTAAGAATTGAGAAAGACTGAACTTACTGACAAACTTGTTTATTTCCGAGACTCTTGGTCAACTAAGGCACTCATATATCTTGTACATAATAATGAATAAACTTTCCTCTTATAGTACACACACTCTCATAACAACACCTCGCAACGCCAACACATCAACCTCAACAACACAACTCTACAACCTCGACTCAACACACACAAGTCTCGATGAACGCGCCTATATACTAGCTACCACCACGTCATGACTTACACTCATTGCCAGATCTCATTCAGCGGGTGAAATAATATTTCGTTCAGTAGGAAGATAATTTACATAGTAAAATAAAATAACCAGAGATAGTAAAATCAAAAGGAAAGGGAATATAGAGTATACGTTACAAGTTACTATCAGAAAAATGGCAGGACATTATAGATAATAATGGCAATTATGTAAAAGAAAAAAGATGTTATTTTTTCAAAAAAAAAATGTTTGTCTCTCTACAAAACAAACGGATTGAACTTTTGCACACATCTAATACTACACGGCATCTAAGTTCAGAATTTGGGGTGATATTTCTGGCCAATTTGCTTACAATGTAATGACCTTTTGCTTTTTAATTCGGTATTTAACAGGACTAACTATCTTTTCCTTAAATTTGCTATTACAAGATTATTTCCGTACGAGTAATTTAAAAGGCACAGGAAACTCAAGTTTTGTGAGACAAGAATGGATTTCATTTGTGTTCAAAGCTCTTTAGGGGAACTGTCAGTGAGATGGAATATTTTTTTTTTTTTTTTTTGTTTGGAGTTTTAACGACCACCGTGAGCAACTCAATGGGCTATAAGCAGTCACCCGTCCCTAATTTAGGGTCACTGGTTCCAGGAAAGGGAGAGAGCCAGTGCCGTAAGACAAACACAACATCCATGCCTCACCGGGATTCGAACCCGGACCCCTTTCGGACGAATGATCAGTGGCCATCTCTTAGACCACTGAGTCATATTAAACCTGAAGCAATTCAAAGTATTGCTTCAGGTTTATTTTTAGGAATATTATACTCTGGGGGAAATATTATAGTGGCGTTAGCATTGAAAGTTGGGGAGGGCCATTTTATTTTTGGTTTCCTGGTGTTATGAAAGTCTTAATGTGAATGGTGTGTTTTCTATTGATGACTTTTCAGAAGTTGGTGCCTTTGATACTTATAGTAAATGTGTGGAGAGTGGTTCTGTGAGGAGTAGGAATAGTGAGATGGAATCATGATATGCGGCAGCAGATCCAATTTCGCATAAATGTCAATTAAGACAATATCAACCACCCGAAATATGTTAAATGCACGTGCTTCAGTGACTTTACTTATAAAAATGCCGACCTTACCTCCTATGAAGGATTTCCTACTGGAAGGTTCCGATATACAGGATGTCCCACTCGCTCATTTCCCCAGGTTTTTATTAATGACATCGTGAATAATTGAATAATATTTGGTAAGAACATACCTTCATCCATGAAAAACAGAACCGTATCATAAGGGATGTTGAAAGTTTCCACCTTGTGCATCGAGACAGGCATGAACACGAGAATCTATATTTCGGAAAGTTCGTGCTAGTTGCTCCGGCGTAATCGCCGCCACTACCTCGCAGATGTTGTACTTCAATACCTGTTGGTGCGCTCATTGCGTCCTTGGACGTCGCGCATGTCAGGTTCGTAATTACCCGGGGTTAATTCAGTTTTTCGTCGTGAGGCTGATCGTTTGCGTTAACGATGTCGTCAAGGTTAGCCGAGCGTTTGTTTCTTGTCCGAATTCATAGTGAGAGTAAGTCGATAAAGAAGTGTCAGTGTGAATTTCGTAGGAAGTTCGGATGTCGGACAGCACCAAGTAAACCGCATATTTTGCAACTGGTTAAGAAGCTGGAGACCCATGGAACATTACATGATTTGCATGGAGGGGGCTGTCTCGAAATGTCAGAAACAGTAGTGCAGGACGTCCAACAGAGACTTCTTTTTTTTTTTTTGATTGGAGGTTTAACGACCACCGTGAGCAACTCAATGGGCTATGAGCAGTCGCCCGTCCCTAATTTAGGGTCACTGGTTCCAGGGAAGGGAGAGAGCCAGTACCGTAAGACAAACACAACATCCATGCCTGACCGGGATTCGAACCCAGACTCCTTACGGACGAATGATCAGAGGCCAACGCCTTAGACCACTGCGCCACCGGGGCGGCCAACAGAGACTTCTTGCTTCGCCACGGAAACCTTTGCGTAGACTTGCTCAGGAAACCGGTAGGTCAAAAAGCAGGGGTCATAGAACAGCGAAGAAAGTTGCAATTTATCCGTACCGTTTGTCTGCTGTTCACGAACTGAAAGCGCCACGTGAAGAGATAAGAATATGGTGCTATCAGTGGTTTCAGGCATTTGTTGCGGAACGACCGGACATCTTGGACTACACCTCTTTTTCCGACGAAGCGTGGATTCACTTAACGGGATACATAAATGCACAAAATACGCGTACGTCCGTAGCGGCAAATCTTCACGCATTTATCAAGAAACCACTTCACGCACAAAAAATTAATGGAGTGTGGTGCTCACGTTTGCGGATCACTGGGCCCACCTTCTGTCAGGATACGGTCACAACAGCCCTCTACATCGAAATTTTTCAGGCATTCGCTAACCAACCACACCATGAAGGGCTGACCACTGGATATTTTCAACAAGATGGGGCAAACTGCCATACATCACATGTGAGTATGGCTGAAATTGAGTCATTCTTTGGACGTCGCGTGATTTCTAAAGGAATGAGGTCACCTCGATCTCCTGATCCAACACCCTCTGACTTCTTTCTCTGGAGGTATCTCAAATCAGTGGCGTTTCAAAACATCCTTTGAGTCATTGTGAAAAAAATTTCTGAGAGGCAGTGGCAGCGATTACGCCAGAGCAACTGGTGAGAACTTTCCGAAATATGGAGTCTTGTGTTCAAGCCTGTCTCGGTGCACAGGGCGGGCACTTTCAACATCTTTTACGATATCGCTCTGTTTTCCATCAATAAAAGTATGTTCTTACCAAATATTATTCACCATGTTATTAATAAAAACTTGGATAAAGTAGCGAGTGGGACACCCTGTGTCTTCCCCATAAGGGTATCGCAAAATCCCTAAGCATTTGATTTAGTCTTGATAGTTAGCTATAATACTTTATATATTACGGAGGCAACAACCCAGGTAGCACAGCCTTGCAATTTAACGTAGGCCCAACACTGAGCCACCGTCTATTAGGAATAGACGGTGTCTCAGTGTTGTGCCTACGTTTATTTGAAGGCTGTGCTGAACGGGAAACCACACGGACCCACACACCACGGTGAAAATAGTTAATCCTGTTCAAGGCAATCCAAAATGTGTCAATTTTTTTTGTTGTGCTTACAATACTTTCTCATATATTAGGATAGTAAAAATTGGGGTAGATTATGCGGTAACAAAAAAACTTTTATTTTTCAGGGATGTCAAGCAAAGTGAGGAGGCCCCAAAAACCGATGCCGTGAGCAGGGCCATTGTAACTCGAAATCTACCAACTGCACAAATTTCTCTCGTTTCGCCTTTTTTTTTTTTCAGCAGTTGCTCAGGAGCACCCAAACAGCACGTTTGCCGATCTCCATCCTCTACTCGCCTGACAGCACAATCTGGCTCCCTGCCAAATGCACATCATCCCGGTACTCAGACGACACTGGCGCGTTTCGCACTGGAATGGAGTCCCAACATTATGTATACCTCAAAACAAGTCAAACATTGCCGTCACTCTTGGTATTAGCTGTGTGGCGACGCTGCTCCTTTGTGGGAGACAAGTAATTCACCTCTGATTGTTGCAATTTTCTTCGTGAACATGCCCGCCTGCTCAACATGACTACCGAGAAATTCTGCGCTGGCTTTTAAACGATGGAGGTGATGTGCTTTCTGTTTTACGTTGTTTATTTTTCTTATTCAGGGTGTGACATCTTTCACGAACAAGATCTTTTCACAAGAACAGACATAAATCTATAATATTCTGCAGTATCCAGAATGGACTTGTAAGCTTCTAAAAAATCCCAGGTGGTCTAAGCGCTGGTTTTTGTTCATTCGTCCGAGATAGGGTCTGGGTTCGAATCCCGGTGAGGCATGGATGTCGTGTTTGTCTTATGGCACTGGCACTCTCCCTTCCCTGTAATCAGTGCCCCTAAATTAGGGACAGGTGACTACTAATACCCAATCGAGTTGCTCACGGTGGTCAAACTTCCAAATAGAAAAAAACCGCAGACAATAGAGGTACTGCGTGTTACTTCGACAACGCAAAAGAGTTGTATGCTACGAAATACCATAACATCGTTCATGTTTGTCTCCAATTGAAAAGGAATTTTCGTATCCCTTACCCAGAAAACAAAGATGGTCGCGAAATATACATATAACCATTTGTTTATTGAGCCTAAGCGGAAAAAAATGTTAATTTGAAGAGCTGAAAAAACAAAGCACTTTTTTGTTCGTTTTTCCCATCGCACAAAAATAAAATTTTATAGTCCGACTTCCAAAACACTTTGTAGTAGCACACTCACAGATAGACAAATGTTTGCCCGTACAGAAGATCAGATAGACATACAGCAGTGGAAACGTTTGGTAATGTGCTCTTCTATTCGATGTAAAGATAATTTTTGCAGTCCATTTTCAAAAACGGAGATATTGTGTCCACAGACATGAGGATATAAACAAATAGGAATATCGAAGTTGGTGTCGTATAAACAAATAGGAAAATCGAAATGTTATGTTTTTCTCTATCCCATGAGGAAAATAATTCCTCCATTTTGCTTTCAGAAGGAAAGATATGGTTTGCAGTGTTAGGCAGCACAAAGACAGACAGATACAGACCCCGATAATCTGGAGGATCTGGAATCTTGATTCAAAAACTTAATTTCTTTTTCTGATTGGGGGTTTAACGACAACCATGAGCAGCTCATTGGATTATAAGCAGTCGCCCGTACCTAATGTAGGACCACGGACTCTAGGGAAGGGGGAGAGCCAGTGCCTTAAGACAAACACACCATCGATGTCTCACTGGATTCGAACACGGGCCCATCTCGGACGAATGATCAGAAGCCATCGCTTAGACCACTCGGGCGGCAAAACGATAATTTGAAATTCGACTTCTATGAAAGGGAGATACCAATCCACAACTTGTCGGACGTACAGACAGGCATGCGAATTAAACTACCGCGGAATCTTGTTCACGATTTCCACTGTCTGATAGCATTTTTTTACATGCAAGTCTGGAAGAGAAGAATATGGGCTGTTTGTCTACTAGGTAGACGATCAGACAGACCATATTTTTCTAAATGGAATGCAAAAAGAATTCAGTTTTCTACAGCAGATAGTAAAAGCGAAAATACCGACGACGGACGGAGAACAGCCTGACAGACAAACACAGTAAAGTGAAAAATGTCATGATTTTCCGTGTTTGGTTTAAAAATAGCATTTCCTTTCAAAGACATGTCCTGTCCAGCGACAAGAAAAATAAATACATTACCAGGTAAATATATTTGGTATGTCTGCATATGCTAATCAAACTTGTGAAAAGGCAAGCATTTGAGCACATTGCTTCTAAAACGAATTGATGTCTAAAGATAATATTAAATCTTCTTAAAGGATGAGAAATCTTTCGTTCGTTGGAGTTGGTAAAACTAGTAACGAGAATTAGATCAGCCAATCTTCCTTCCGGCAAACTCCAGAAGGGAGACATTGTAGAAGGCCTTATAAATTTCTAACAAAGCATTGTGTGCATCAGAATGTTTCATGAATATCTGATTCGTGTTCTGCATGCATTCCTGGGAACAGATAACACGCGAGTGTCATTTCTTGGGACAGTCGTAGCACGATCAAGCGAGGGCATCTGAAAGGATATTCGGAAACGTAGTAAACACTCATATACCTTCACATTGGAACGAACGAATGTTAAAGAAAACATGAGATCTGTACGCAGCTATTCGATATTCCTTCACCAAAATCATTTGCTTGAAACGCCGAACGAATTATTATCAAAAATATAATCCAGTGGAATCTGTTGAAAGAAATGATTTAGCAAGCACTCCTGAAATCCAATGCTCTCATTTTTCTGATTAGTTTTTCTTCAGTTTACTAATAGCAAAACATTTAATGTACTCTTACAGGTAAGATTGTTATGACCATCCCTGAATGCGTTTACCAATACGTAGCTGTGACGTAACCGACCGATGCGAAATATGCGCACTTAGACTGCAAGGGAAAAGTGTGTCAGCAATGAAGAAAGGAAAGGACATGTAGTTTGAACTGGGAATGGTTACCGAAGCGACAGAGGCAGGAAGCAGCATTTTAGCAATCGCAGGCATTGTTAGCGTAGCAGGAATGGTCCAAAAAGGGACACACGTCCACCCAGCGTGTTGACAGTCGAGGTGAACGCTGGTTGACATGTGCTATCATGGTCAATAGACGCCTCACGATTCCTGCGTTAACGGCATAATACAGCTAGGGTTCACAGTAGTGAATGACGGCTCGTGAATGATTCGTTCACAACGAATGACTCTTTACCTAAATGGTTCGCTCTCACCGCTGTGAACGATCCTACGGCAGACACTGAAATTGCAGCACGTTTGTCTTTCTTCCGCTCGCATGAATTCGGAAATGAACTCGTAATAACAAAAGTAATGTCGAGAATAAATATATGTCAACCGTTATATGAGTCAGCTAAGAAATAATGGCAAAATTTGAGAATGAGAATGATGCGTGGATGCTATTCATTTTAATGATGTGGCGAATCGTTCATCTGAACGGTGGAGAGCTGGCGCTGCTTCGGGTAGTTTACCGAAACGGCTCCGGCCTTGAAAAAGGGCTCCCTGTAATGAATGAGTAACTTCGTGAGCGTAGTGACAACTTGGAAATTGAATGAGCCGCCCCGGTTGCGCAGTGGTTTAAGCGTTGGCTTCTGATCATTCGTCCGAGATGGGTTCTGTTTTGGATCCCGATGAAGCATGGATGTTGTGCTTGTCTTACAGCACACTGGCTATTTTCCTTCCCTGGAACTAGTGGCTCTAAATTAGGAACGGGCGAATGCCCAACGAGTCGCTACGGTGGTCGTTATACCTTCAATAAAAATATGACTGTTCATCTGAATGATTATTCATAAGTTATTCTTCTGCGTGAATGAATTCCCAATAAGGAATGATGTAGGTCATTACTATTGCACGAAGAAACATTTCGAGCACACAATCCAGTAGACGATCTTGCTGCTAAAGAGCAGACGACCATGTTGCTATCGGTCATCGACAATCCCACCTGCAACCAAAACGGGGAGCACCCAGATTGGACGACTGGAAAAGAGACGCATGCTTCTATTACTGCAGGTTTCAACATCTTTCCAGCACACACGTTCAACATGCCGCGAGGATGAACATCTGCTACCAGACTGCACGGTTGAATAATAAGAGGAAGACCTAGTTACAAGGTTATCATTGTAAAACATTGGTTCGGGAGTGGTGTTCAAGCATTAAGTATGCTTGTCTGGCCACCAGACTCCTCCGATTGGTACCCTCGCGAACACTTGTGAGATGCAGTGGAACGCAGAAATTGCCGGTCCACGCCAATACCTCTTTTCGTTGAAAATCTCCGGGATATAGTTCTGTCCAGGTCGTGTAAAATACCTGAGGACAGCTTATGCGATCCAGCGGAAAGGTCCAAGTGGAGGCGGTAATCGCGGCAAAAAAGCTGCTCGACACGCTATTGAGTAAGGGTTTATAATGTTATTTCTCATGAACATACAGTATGCATCCATCATTCACTTAGGCTATCGTTTGAGACGTGCACGCTGATTTATGTTATTTTTTCTTCCTCCAATACAACTTTTGTTTTCGATTCAAGAGGTCACGCTGGAAAAGCCCATTTCATATGGGAGGGAACTTAACATGCTTCTGTTGGTAGGAGAGTTTACTCATTGCACGTATCAAGATACCTTTGCCTCAGGAAGAAAGGTAACAATATTGTGCAGTGCTCTACCATTAATATCCAGCCATCTTTCTATCGATGGCGGATTAGTTTCTACACAAGCAGCACGTCACAAACACAACTACAAATATGCTGGAGCACAAGGATGGACAGCGAAACAGCCTTTAGCCAAATCCTGGTTAACACTGTCGTTGTATTCCTTTCTAGGTTTTAGCTCTCTTTTTTCTGAACATCTAATCGTTGATCACGGAAGAGATTCTGTTTTTAGGCTTCGATGCGCATGGGTGTTGTGAAACTACCGAAAGTAGTCTGATCTGGTGTTTTAAAAATTCTGTTGGTTGCCGTTGCCCCTATTCCTTCTCCAAAAGGTTGTAATGACTGCTCTGAAGCTTCGTGAGGTTGTACTGATGGCCAAATGTTTAGACGGCCGGCGGGGTCTGGCCACTTATCCACCACCACCGGGATGGCCAGATTCTCTTCTAAGATTTCTCTAAGGCTTTCCGATTGAGTTAGACACTTGTGACACCAACTCTGGAGGATTAAGATCCATGTGACGAAACGTGCAGCTATGATCTTCTTCTGGCAGTCTATCCTACGGGTTGCTACGACAAATTACGTGAGTTGCAAACAGATAGACGACTTTCATGGTTAACAAACTACCTCAAAATGGAAGCCAGATCCAGACGCAGCCAATTAGCTCTCCTCCTTAAGAAGAAAAGTTACCTTAACGCACGTGTTGTTACACAAGATCTGCATCCGAATGATTTCGCCACCCCTCTGAGTTTCATCTAACAAACAACTGGAAATGAGATTGCAAGTTGCCCAGACAAGACAAATTTTTGAATGATCCTTGGAGAACCCAGATAGACTCCCTCCAGAGACCCCGCCCTAAGAGAAAAAAACTTCCCATGGAGGAGATAGCTGATTTCACGGGTCGACTCACTGCTTAGTTACGGAAGTGAATAATCACCCAAACAAATTCCTCAGAAAACTGCGATCCAAGCGCCATTAGAAGATATTACTGACCCCTGGTTTTTGTGATGGCGCATCAACCCTGAGCAAACTGAGTGCGGATAAAATTTTGATAGCTTAACTAAGTGGGTTGCGCCAACAGGTACACCACTGTTTTTTTTTTTTTTTTTTTTTTGATTCCAGGTTTAACGATCACCGTGAGCAACTCAATGGGCTATAAGAAGCAGTCGCCCGTCCCTAATTTAGAGTCACTGGTTCCAGGGAAGGGAGAGAGCCAGTGCCGTAAGACAAACACAACATCCATGCCTCACCAGGATTCGAACCCGGACCCCTTTCGGACGAATGATCAGAGGCCATCGCCTTAGACCACTGCGCCACCGGGGCGGCGTACACCACTGTCTTGCTATCAGTTGGTTTTCCATTATTAGTGGTGCGTATCTGCTTGACAAAGTGGGTCCAAGAACAAGAAATAAAACTCTGATGCTTAACCAATCAATTATCTGGCAAAACAAAACGTAGGAACTTGAGCTACGTCCGTAAGGGGTCCGGGTTGGAATCCCGGTGAGGCATGGATGTTGTGTTTGTCTTACGGCACTGGCTCTCTCCCTTCCCTGGAACCAGTGACCCTAAATTAGGGACGGGCGACTGCTTATAGCCCATTGAGTTGCTCACAGTGGTCGTTAAACCTCCAACCCCCCAAAAAAACAAAAAACTTGAGCTACTCGACCTAGTGACTTGACTAAGTGAGTGCTAGGGAAGACAAAAATCGGGGAACGACTGCTTGACCAATTGGGTTACAACATTAAATCGGCACAAGTTCCTCAGGTGCATTTTAGCTCCTCCCTGACTACGAATTTAGTGGCTGAGTGGTGGTGTTTGGAGCCGCGGTTCTGTCTGGGTTTTACTGCCTGTTCCTCTTGGTGGTCGGTGCTAGCCTGGCGTGCCTATTGAGTAAAGTATTCCTTTCTCTTAGTTCACTTCTGTGACATGTTCCTTACTGGGATCGGTTGCCTAGCTTCTGATTTCTAAGGGTTGCTTAAAACCTACGGTCAGGTACCTTTTTAGTGAAATCCCCCTCACAGAATTTTATTGCATTTTCTCTAGCCATCAGATTTAATGTCGTGTTTGAATCTAAGGTGAGGCACAGACGGTTTGTTCCTCCTACGGTGCTAAATCCGTCGCTCTCCTAGAACCAGCGACTCTAAATTAAGACAGGACGACTGATAATGGCCTTAGATGTTTAGAGAAGTCTCAAACCGCGAAAAAAATGTTTTATGCAAATGTGTGAAATGTATAGCATTTCATACATTTAAATTTAAGCAAAACCTTTTTTTTTTTTTATTGTTGAGGATTTTTGGGTGCCAAAAACGATCGCAACGCTTTTTCTGGCATGCAGATAGGAGGCCCTCTTAAGGGAGGCGCGTTCCTTCAGTTTGGGTGGTGTAAGACGGGCAGAGATGTGTTTACGAGGTCAGTAAACACGCCGGCACTTTGCACTAAAAGGAAAGTGCGAAAAACTGCAATACTACCTGTTGTACCTCGACCAAGGGTGAGAAAAGAAGTCTACACCAGCAGAGATTTATGATTTTAAAAAAAAGTGCATTGAGAACTCAGTAAAGAAAATGTAGGCAGTTGACCGAAATGTCCCGAACTATTCAGACCTCTTCTTTGTTTTGGGACGGTGCTCGGGCGCCGAGAAAAAAAAGACCCCCGTCGATGCTCTATCGTTGTGCGGACAGCGTATTTAAGTGCCATACCCCGAGTAAGAGAATTTCACTGCCTGTGTGATTACGAAAGAGTGCTTTCTGCGGACGCTGTGCCCACTCTTTGGATTATATGTGATTAATTAATTTTTCTTCGTTTGGATAATATCCACCCTCCCCACAGGACAATCGAATGTAAGTAAGACTTTTACTTATTCTAGTGCAGGAAAGACTGATAACTGATGGACGCATATAAGGCCCTCCATCCGTGTAAATAGCCATGTACAGAAACCGCTTCCTACTAGCTTTGTAAATAGAATTTGCATCCCTTTTCTGCATATTTAGAGTTGGCTGCGGGATTGCCTGAACTTAGGAGCGATGCTCTAATCCAGAGATACATTCCCAGCCCGGATTTACATTCTATAACATCCGTTTTGGCTTTTCGTTCTGATGAGTTTCAGTTCGAATCCCGGTGAGACATGGGTTTTGTGTTTATTCGTAACGTCACTGGTTCTTTCGCTGAAACCATTAGCTTAGAGACAGTGCCGATGCTTGACGCTAAATATGAACAAAGAACACGTCTTAATTTCTAAGTTATCTTCGTTACTCCCTCTCCTTGCTCTGTCTGTTTCATGACGGCATCCACAAATTTATTATGTCACTAAATAAGGATCTCCTGACATTTGTTGTTTAATCAATTAATACTTCTCATCACGCGGTTTTTCAACTTTTCTTTAGTAACACTATTACCTTGTTGAAATTAACAGCGTGCTTATTTGATCATAAAATCAAAAGATGTGCTCGGATAAGCAGTTAACATCAAAAATCAGATGAACGAGCAGCTGGGCTTCCTTCAAATATAGAATTTCAGTAAAAGCAAGTATCTGCCTTGACTTTTACGGCTTCTAAATTGCGACGCGGCTCATGGTACCAGAAAGAAGTTAGCACTTCTATCTCTTTTTAAACTTATTCGGTGTGATAGTCGTTGGCTGAGCTCTCCCTTCAAGACCTACATTTTTAATTAACTATTTTACATTATTTCACACTAAAGATCGGAAGGCGTCAGAAGTTGAGATGTGTGCCCCTATATCCGTGTTTAGAGCCTCGAATGCGGAACTTAGCTGATTAACTTCTGAAACAAATGTTCGTGGAAGCATTCTCCCAAAGAAAACTTTCACCAAAATCTACATTAAACAGGAAACTTTAATGCCACTATATATTATAACGAAGGCTGCAGTTCAAACATATGTGTTGGGAGTCTGTAAAGTTAAATCCTCACTGAATTAAAAATAAGAACATGGCATGCGCATATGCTTCCAGAATGCACAAATTCATAATGGAAGAATTTATGATCGCCCAGGAGAGTTTCTATTCAAATTAAAGAGTATCAGACTAAACTGAAACTGCATCTACTGGAAATTTTTCCGTTTCATCTACACTCATGTGCAAGAGTTAAATTACAAATACCAACATTGTGAGAGAACGGTTACAGATATTATACCGAAACGCGGAGGAACAATAACATGGGCAACAGCACGTAATATATTTCAAAACAAGTTAGCAAAATCATGCAATGCATTGATTATGGTACGCTTTCCAACATACCAGAAATCACGCGCAGACAAACCCTCCTTCCTACCTTGACTATTGATTCGTTCAGTATACCTCCGGAAGAACATACTAAACCGTTTTGTCGCAACAGAAGCCTTTTTACTCAAGTTATGAGGATAATGGCTGTGGAATAAATCTCGGTCCTGTGCCCTGACCTTTGACCCCATTTCGGTGATATTAAACAGAATTGGTTCAGTATACCTCCGGAACATGATAAAGTTTTGTCGCAATCGAAGCATTTTTACATACGTTATGACGCATCAGGGTGATGGAATGGATCCCGCTCCTATGTCATGACCTTTGACCCCATTTCGTCCATTATCAATAGAGTTCTTCCGCAGGTTGTCCGCTAACGTATACTAAACTTTCATCGAAATTGAACCATTTTTACGCGAGTTATCGTGCTGACAGACAGACGGACAAAGCTGGAGCATATACGCTTCTTCAGCGTACGGTTGGAAAGCGTAAATGAAGATAAAGCACTGAATGCATTTCAAATTAACCGTATTTTCGGAATATATGTATATATACAAATTAATAAACATACCAGAAGGACATACTTTGGCCTTAATATTGTATGTGATCTCTTCTCATGGTGATACATGACTGACAGCGTTGCAACATGCTGTCCAAATGAGGCTCAATAAGTTTTGAGGCGACTCTGTCATACTGCTGTACAAGAGCACTTCGTAGCTCCTGTACGTTTCTTGGAGGGCATCTCAGAGCAGCCACTCACCTCGCTAAAGCACAAGCATTATTCAGGATTAAGGTATGGAAACCTTGCTGGACACTTTGACCGCAGCACCAGTTGAGCGTTATGGATTCGGGCATTGACTTGCATTAAAACAAATTCTGGGCCGACAGCAGCGACGAACAAGCGAACATAAAAGTGCTACGATCTCATCTCGATAGCGGGTAGCATTGATCGAACCCCACGAAAACAGGTGCAGATCAGTTTGTCCTGACCACACCATACAACCACCGACTCCATATGTAATCTCTCTCTCTCGGATGTTCAATGGATGGCAACGTTCTCCCTAGATGAATACACGTTGGGAATTCGTTTGCAATGAGAAACGCGACTCATCCGTGAAGGGGACGTTAGACCACTGTTCACGTGTCCAGGGCAGATGTTTCCAAGCACAACGTAATGGTTCTCTCCTCTGGGAAGATGTTAGTGGCACGCACACCGCAGGTCTTCTGGCATAAAATCTGCTTTCCTGAAGTCTTCTGGCATAAAGGCTGCTTTCCTGAAGCCATCTGGTCACTGTCTAGCCAAATACTAATCGTGCGGTTGCTGCTGAAAGCTCTGCAGCCAGCTGACGAGATGTCATGCTCCTATTGCTGCTTGCAGTTAAGACTAGATAGCGGTGATCGGGACGGAAGTTGACCTTGGACGACCTGGTACAGGTCGTCTACGAACACTTCCTGTGTTTTAGAACTCTCTACAGAGCCTTGTTGACAACCATGCAAGGCACACGAAGCCAACTTGCCACCTCTGTTTGGGATGCCACTTACATCGATAAACCTTTTCGGAATATTTTCTTCTTAAAATATTCCACAGTTTCTCCGCCAGGGGACGTAGATGTATATCATATTTTTATCAATATCTCTACTTCTAGGAGTCCGATTTGAAAAATTCCTTCTTTGTCGGATAGTGTTTCCAGTGTGACATGCTTCTCATGTAACTTCAAAATTTCAAGTAATTTATAGACTTTCCGCCAGGGGCGTAATGGTAAATTGTTTTCCCCCTGTATCTCTGGTTCTAAATCTCCGATTTGAAAACTTCTTTCTGCACCGGATACAGCTCCTGATGGGAAATCCTTTGTACGTAATTTCTAATTTTTGTAAAAAATGGTTTGGCCACCAGGATGCGTAAGTTTTAATTTCCGCTTCTGATGTATTTGCAGCAAAATCTGAGCTCCTAAAATCTCGACTGAAAAAAATTTGTTTGTGGATCGATACTACTTACGTCGATAAACATTTTAGGAACATTTTCTTCTTAAAATCATGCATGGTTTCTACGCCAGGGGCGTAAATGTGTATCTTATATTTGTCAATATCTATACTTCTACTAGCGCGATTTGAAAAATTCCTTCTTTGTTGGATAACGTTTCATATGCGAAATGTTTTTCCTATAAATTCAAAATTTTCAAGTAAATCATAGACTTTCCGCTAGGGGGCGCAAAGGTAAATTGCGTTTTCTGCGTTATTTCTGCTGCTAAAGCTCCGATTTGAAGAATTCTTCCTGTATCGCATACAACACCTGATGGAAAATATTTTTCATGTAATTTCTAATGTTTGGTAAAGTATGGTTTGGCCACCAGGGGGCATAAGTGTTAATTTCTGTTTCTGATGTATTTGTAGCAAAATCTGGGCTCCTGAAAACTCGACAATTTTTTTTTCTTCGACCGATACCGCTCATATGGAAAAACCCTTTTGAGAATACTTTCTTCCTAAAATAATGCATGGTTTTCCCACCAGAGGACGTAAAGTCACATCTTATTTTTGTCGATATCTCTGTTTTTAAGAGACCGATTTGAAAAATTCTTTCTGTGTTGGAGAGAGTTTCCGGTGCGAAATGTTTCTCATATAAATTCATGTTTTTCTTAACGCACAAGTCTGCAATCATAGGGCGTAAGCTCACGATTCCGTTTACAGCAATATCTGAGGGATTAAAAGCCCGATTGAAAAACTTCTTTCTTCCGTCAGATACTATTGTTTTCCATACCGGTTCCATTGACTGAATAGCTTTGATACATTTTATTTGCGTCAGAACAGATTCCAAAAATGTGCTTATTACACCCGAAAGTTCGGTGTCATCTTTCTTGTTGAGACTGGTTTTGGTGGCTTTTTGGGATCTAACCACTCCTTTCTCATGCCAGGATTCCGGGAAAATATCCAGTTTTCATCTCATGTCAGAATTCGCATAAAGAAACTGCCGTCCCGGTAATTTCCCAGCAATTGGCGACACACATGCACACGTCGCTGAGCTTGAGCAGCTGTTAGTTCATGGGGTACTTGTCGACAGCTTCTGTGCGTGTTACCGAGCTTGTGGGCTGAGGTATTCCCAGCTCATTTGAAAGTTGCCAAGTGCTTGTGCACGGATTTGACTCTAAGGCTTAGTGTACAGCTTCAGAATGCCCCGTCGAAGGTCTTCCGCCACGTGTTTTGTCTTCAAGGCTGCAGCCCTCTTTTAAATCGCTGAGACCAAACAAACTCTGTCCGTTCTTTCAGACACTGCTCCTTCGCCTTTCACAGCACAAATTTCCCTCGCTCCAGCGGTCAACTTTTAAAAAAAAACAAGAAAGATGACACCGAATTTTCGGGTGTAATAAGCACGTCTTTTGAATCCGTTCTGACGCAAATTAAATTTATCAAACCTATTCAAAGTCAATGGAACCGGTATGGAAAACAATAGTATCACACGGAAGAAAGAAGTTTTTCACTCGGGTTTTTAATCCCTCAGATATTGTTGTAAACGGAATCGTGAGCTTACTAACTCTTAGAAACAGAGATATCGACAAAAATAAGATGTGACTTTACGTCACCTGGTGGGAAAACTATGCATTATTTTAGGAAGAAAGTATTCTCAAAAGGTTTATCCATATGAGCGATATCGGTCCAAGAAAAAAAATTAGTCGAGTTTTCAGGAGTCCAGATTTTGCTACAAATACATCAGAAGCAGAAATTAACACTTTTGACCCCTGGTGGCCAAACCATTTTTTCCAAACATTAGAAATTATGTGAAAACATTTTTCCTTTTCGTCTGGTATGCGATAAAGGAAGAAGTTTTCAAATAGGAATTTTAGGAGCAGAAATAACGCAGAAAACGCAATTTACCTTCGTGTCCCCTAGCGGAAAGTCTATGATTTACTTGAAAATTTTGAAATTATAAGAAAAACATTTCGCATCGGAAACACTATCCAACAAAGAAGGAATTTTTCAAATCGGACTCCTAGAAGAAGGGATATTGACAAAAATAAGATTACATCTACGCACCCTGGCGTAGAAACCATGCATTATTTCAATAAGAAAATGTTCCTAAAAGGTTTGTCGACATGAGTAGTATCGGTCAACAAACGACTTTTTTTTCAATCGAGAATTTAGAAGCTCATATTTTGCCGCAAATACATCAGAAGTGGAAATTAAGACTTACGCCCCCTGGTGGCTAAAACATTTTTTTTTACAAAAATTAGAAATTATGTGCAAACGCGATTTCCCATCAGGAGCTGTATCCGGTGCAGAAAGAATTTTTCAAATCGGAGATTTAGAAGCAGAGATATAGGGAGAAACGCAATTTACCTTTACGCCCCCTAGCGGAAAGTCTATGAATTGCTTGAAAATTTTGAAATTATATGAAAAACATGTCACACCGAAAAACACTATCCAACAAAGAAGGAATCTTTCAAATCGGACTCCTAGAAGTAGAGATATTGATAAAAATATGATATACATCTACGCCCCCTGGTGGAGAAACTGTGGGATATTTTAAGAAGAAAATATTCCGAAATGGTTTATCGATGTGAGTGGCATTAGTCCACGAAAGAATGTTTTCAATCGTTATTTTAGAAGCTCAGATTTTATGGAAAATACATCAGAAGCAAGAATTAACACTTACGCCCCCTGGTGGCCAAAATATTATTTACCAAAAATTCGAAATTATATGCAAAAGATTTTCCATCAGGAGATGTATCCGTTGAAGAAATTTTTTTTTCAAATCGGAGTTTTAGAAGAAGAGTTATCGGGGAAAATGTAATTTACTTTTACGCCCCATAGCGGAAAATGTATGCGTAATTTGAAAAATTAACTATATCTAAAATACTCTTCGACATAAATGGAATCGAAAGATAAAAGATTTTTTTAATCGGATGTTCAGAAGCAATTATGTGGAATAAAACGTATTTTTGAATTCGACATCATCTGCATTTACGCCCTCTAGCGGCGAAATTGTACATCGTAAAAAAAACGAAATGAAGGATCATCATTCGCATATTTCAAGCTTCACAATGCAAAAAGAATGTTTCAAATCGGACTAATAGTTGCAGAGATATCGTGGGTGCAGGGACGGACGGAGAAACCGACAACATAAGCAAGATCTTTTTTTACAAATGACGTGCTAAAAAACTGTAACAGCACTCTTATCGTATATTTCTCGTCCATAATATTGGGCAGCAGAATAGTTTCCAATAAATCATGACAATGTGTACTCCTATTTATACCAACTGGATGATACCGGTTTGCCCGTCGTGTGTGGTTCTGATCTGCATAACGACTCTTCAAAACGGCAATTACTTTTGAATCACCCTAATACATCATAACATGCACTTCGGGACTAACATACGGGATTCATTCAAACACAAAGTTTACTTATAATTCCAAATCCTTCTTATTAGTTTTGAAGCACGTCACCAAATGAAATCAATCACTGGCTTCGGAACAACACACCGCATTTGTGGTCAATCAACAACAAAATACGTGACACTGATCACTCTTTGAATACCCCGAAGAGCTAAAACATTGTGACCAGTGCGCGTGTTTATGCAAATCGAAGCAACTGTAGCTAAACGACCGCCATGTGAAGTTCATGAAACTGTATAAATAACACTTGATACTGAGCTGTGTTAATCAGTGTTGTTCTTGTTCTTCAGTTGGGTAGAGCAGCGGACTTAAACGAGTTTGACAAAGGCCAAATTATAATTGCCAGACGACCGGGTCCGGGAGGGCAAGTCTTGCGAGACTTGGAGAGAGGGCAAGTCATTTCCGAGAGGGCACGTCTTGTGGGGTGTTCACGGTCAGTATTGATTAGTACCTTCAAAAAGTGGTCCGAGGAGGGTAAACAATGAACCTCCGGCTAGGTTTGGGCCGACCACAGTTCATCGATGCTAGACATGAGCAAAGGCTATCCCGTAATGTACGGGCCAACAAAAGAGATATTGTGGCGGAAATCGCCGGTAATTTAAATGCTGGTTACGGGAGTAATGTGCCAAAACACGCAGTATATCTAACTCTGCTGGAAATGGGGCTGCATAGCCGCAATCCACTCCGAGTGCCCATGCTGACTTCGGTTTACCGTCGAAAGCGCATACAATTGGCACGCGAGCATCAAAACTGGACCTTGAATGACGAGGGTCGTCTGGTCAAACGAATCTCGTCTCCTGTTGCACCATGTCCAGTTTTTGATGACGTGTGCGTCGTTTACCTGGGAAAGTGTTGGCACCAGGATGCACCTTAGGACGAAAACGAGCCGGTGGACTCAGTGTAATGTTTTGCTGTAAAATCCTGAGTCTAGTGATTCGTGTGCAGGAAAATTTGGTATCTACCGTCTACCAAAACATCATTGCAGACCTTTCATGGCAGCGGTATTCCCCTCTAATAGTGCCTTCTTTCAGGAGGATAATGCGCCATGCCACACTGCTCGGAATGCTAGAGAATGGTCGCGGAACACGAGGAAGACTTCCAGGTGTTGTCCTGGCCTTCGTATTCCCCAGTTATCAACCCAATCGAACATGTGTGACTTGTGTTGGAACAGCAAATTCGATCTGTGGCGGATCAATCACGTAATTCGTAAGAGTAAAGGATCTGCTGGTAATGCATTGCTACCAGATACCATGAGACACCTTTAGAAAATCTTGTATTTTCCATTCGTCGCCGGATAAGAGCTCTTTTGGCGACCCGTGGAGTTGCTTCGATTTTCATAAAGACAAACTTGTCATAATGTTTTAAATCTTGGGTGTATATACGGTAGAGATAGAGCGATTTACAGAGTCGTATCAGAATAATGTGACCACTTACCCAATAATTAGAATAACCACCTTTGGCCCGGATGACAACGTCGAGACGACGTGGCATGGACTCAATGAGCCCCTGAAAGGTTGCCCGAGGCACACGTACCCATTCAGACTGTAGCAGAGCACGGAGGTCCCAGAGATGACGTGGTTGTGGGCCAGCACGTCGAACCTGTCGATCCAAATATTCCCACAAGTACTCTATAGGATTGAGGTCAGGTGATTTCGTCCACCAAGGGTGAACGGAGGCATTGCTGTCGAGTTCCTGGAACCAGTCATACACCTCTTTAACGTGGCGGCACGGCGCATTGTCCTGTTGGTAGGCACCATCACCACCAGGGTAAACGTCCAACATGAAGGGATGCATGTGGTCATCGAGGATGGACAGGTAGCCATTGGCGTTCAGGGACACATCCAGTGGTAAGAGTGATCCCAGGTCATACCAGAAAAACATCCCCCAGGAATGCACACTACCACCGCCGGCTTGTACTTGGCCAACAAGCGTGTCCGGGTGTTGGTTCTCGTGTCTGACACCGTATCCGCCACCACCAGTCACTTCTGTGGAGTAGAAACCTCGATTCGTTGGACAAGGCAACCTTTTCCACTCCTTCACTGTCCAATGACTAATACCATGCAAACAGTAGGCATCGTTGCCGATGGACCTGGGTTAACATGTGCGCCTTGACGCAGAGTCGACTCCGGAGACCCATGAATAGCTAGGTTCACTCTACTTTTATCTGGGACAGTACCTGGGTGCCTCAGCGTTCATTTGCGTGGTCAATTGCTGCACTGTTGCGCGTCGATTGCCCTTTACCAGTTGACGGAGGCGACGTTCTGCTCTGGGGTCGATGGCCTTTGGGGCTCCACAGTTCTGACGTCGGGAGGTACTCGGTGTGCCGGCGGTCCATTCTTGTTTACACCCTTACTACAGCACCTCGCGAACAGCCGACGAAGTCTGCTGTTCCTGAGATGCTTCCACCCTCGGCGCGGTATCCGTTTATCATTCCTTTTTTGAACGCCCGCAAAATCACTACCTCTGCCTATTGTGCTCACGTAACGCAGTATGGCTCGTCTGTCCTGGCCGGCCGCCTATATCTCCGTGTAATTGACCTTGTCACGTACACTCTGTGACGCGCCTGGGCGGGTACACTGAGATTCCGGGGGTGGTCACATTCTGATACGACCGTGTGTATTCATGACGAAATTTATTTACGGGAGTTGTTGTTGAGTTAGTTTGTAAACGCTGGTATAAGAACGATTGCTATCAATAGATCGAATTGCACGAGAGTCAAAGAAAATAAGTGGATGTTACCTGAGCAAATGAAAAAATAGTGTTCGAACAACAGAAATGTATTTTCTCGTGTTGATGCTGTTCTTTTGCCTTTAAATAGTTAATTTCCTATTCACGGAATTGGTTATATGTCAACGAAGCTACTTCAGAACATTAACTACCATAGACGCAATTAATCACGTAATCGTATAGCTATTTAAAGCTTAATCTTCATAAAAGGTATAGGGTTTTCGTTAAAAATAATGCCTTTCTGCAGTCGCTACCAAGGTCACTTCAATCTGTAAAGACAAAAACACGCCAATTAGTCTACTTAAAGTTATATAATCCGCACCAGAGTGTATTTCAGTGATGCATAATTTCCGATTTTGCTTTATACGAGGCGTATTCAATAAGTAATACGTGCGCTCAAATGTCTCGCACATGACTTGTTGCCTAGCAACCAGTTGGACTGCAAACGATGTTTGTGCCATTAGCTTCATTTTACTGCGTAAGAGAAACTCCGTACATCTATTTGTTCATATTTAATTGTGTTTAACCCTTTAAAGACCATAACGCCCGAAACGCCTGTCTAGGGTGAGTCAGATTTCCTACCCTTCTTTGTTCTTCAAATTTTTTAGACCTATGAGGGACCAGTAGGAGTCACCCTCAGTCAATATTATTGTTATTATACAAACAAGTTAACCAACAGACAGTTTCGGGCGTTATGGAATTTAGAGTTATACAAGATTTTGGGGTCATGGTCGGTAAAGGGTTAAAATGAAAGATTCTTTTCCGACTGAGTCAACGGGTGTCAAATAACGATCAGTTATTGAGTCCTTAACACCTGAAAATATACCTCCCAAAGAAATTCACGCTAGATTAGTTGCGGTTTATAGTTCTGGAAATTTGGACACGAGTACTGTTCGTCGTTGGGCAAGAAAATCAAAGGACAGTGGAGGAATATTTTCCGTAAAGGAACAGCAGCGGAGTGGGAAGCCCGTTATCGCAACTTGCGATTTGAACACGCAGAAAGTTGATGAGCTCATCAGGAAAAATCGAAGAATATCTTAGAGAATCACAGCAGGTAGGCTAAACATAAGTTTAGTGTCTGCGGAATTGTTAAAGTCTTAGGATACAACAAAGTGTGTGAGCGTTGGGTACCCCTTAATCTAACGGCTGAAAAGAAGAAATCAAGCCTCGAAACATGCCAAAAATATTTGCTCACTACGAAAAATATGGAAGAGATTCCATCAAAAGCATTATGATTTATAATGAGAGTGAGGTTCACCATTATGACACAGAAATGAAAAATCAATCGCTGGAATATCGACACCCATCTCCTCCACGAGCGAAAAAATTCAAACTCAAATTTCTGCCTGCTCTCGCTGTGTTCTGCATGTTCAGAAGTGCATGCTTATTGTGTTCTGGGACTAGAGAGCGTTATTCATCAGAAGTACAAGGTCAAAGGTACGACTATCAACTCTGAGAGCTACGAGCATACCTTAAACAAGTAAATGCAAAGAATAAACCGCGTGCGTGGGGAAAAAGCTAATGATTCTGCACCACGACAACGCCAAACGCTACGCTAGTGCTTTCACTTCAGAGACCATACAGAAAATCGGGTTTAAAGTTCTTCAACACCCTACCTACAGCCCAGATTTGGCGCCGTCCGACTTCTGGTTGTTTCCTGCTCTTAAGAGAAATCTGAAAACTGTGACGAAGATGTTCAAGCAGCTACGAGGAAACGGTTCAGGGAACAACCTGAAGAGTTTTACAGATACTAGTTTTAAAAACTTCGTAGGCGTTGACATAACTGTACCGAAGTGAAGGGGACTATGTAGAAAAATAAAATATGTAAATTAAAGTAAAAGTTCTGGAGCTTCGTACTTGTTCTGTTTCTATTTGATACCTTGCCACTGGGCTTGTATATAAATATGGAGCCATTTCTGAACACCCGCTGTATAATTGAATTAGCTAGAGAAAGATTGTTCGTTCTTGTAATCTAGAGATGTTTCTCCGAAACGTACATGAAAATGTGGGAATAACCACAAGAACCTTATTCCCAACGTTACATTTTTCATATTCGCTTTAGCTAAAGCCCTTGCTCAGGAGCAAAAAAAAAAAAAAAAAAAAAAAAAACCTCGCCACAAGGAAAAAATTCCGCAGCTACATTTCCTTAATAAACCATAGAACGTGACGCAGTGTATTACAGAACACGCTGTGCTGCGCAAATAAGTTGAAAAAATATTTAAGAGATCCTTCTGTCGACAACTAATGCAGCATCTCCTGAAAGGGTGAATTAATTAAAATTACGGAACACACACGTTCGCGCGCACACAGTTAGGGAGTGTAAGAATTGCGCTGTATAAAAAGTGGTTCTGTCTCTGGCATAATTAATTGCAAATCAGAAACTTAAAGCGCGCCATAATTCAATTAGCATGGGAGTGTAATTGAGAGGAGATGCCATATTATGTGGAAACATTTTTATCTCGCTTTTCTGTAATTCAGCGTTACGAATACTAGGAGTTAAAAAATCGCCCCGCATATAAAAATTCCTCTTCTTGTATTTTTTACACCTGAACCTTAAAAAAAATATGAAGTCCGACTTCTGTGACTGCCTACGTTTTATTCACTGGAGAAATCCTTGTTTAGCTGATATTTCTTGATTTTGAAAACACAAAATGCTATCTACCTACATCTTTTAGTTTTGTGGAAGTACAGAAATAAGGACAACTGTTCCGCCCATGTTTTAGGAAAGAAAACAATAAACACAAGGATTTGACGTAAGTTTTCCGTAGGCTCCTTTCTTATGCAACGAAGAGAGGTTGAATGCGATAAAACTTAAAATTTCACTAGCTAACTGAAGAAAACCCCACACTTCTTCAGAACAAATAAAGAATATGGAACAAACCTTCGGTCATCTTCACAAGGGATGCTGTTTGCCGTAGACTTCCTCTGCTGCTATTATACTCTACGTCAAAAAGATGGTTGCACCCAGAAGGAAGCAACCGACAGGAATGAAACTTGGTGTGTAGGTTTCACATCGTGAGACATGCAAATGATTCATGTATCACACTCGGCCGCGCATGTGACGCAAAGAAGGAGGGGCGTAGCGCTGTGGCTGACTGGCTATATAAAGTTGTCCTGTGGCGCGTGCTTGTCATTCTGACTCGTGCTGTTGTATTGGTTGCATCCTTTAAAAGTGAAGTATGCCTCGGAGAAAAGTTCGGAAGCAGTACAAGCAGTTGGAGGAGTTCGAGAGTGGCTGCATCGTTGGGCTCCGGGATGGTCTTATCGCCGTATTGCGCGCCCTACCGGTCGTGCGGATATCACCATGGCACTCTGTTGGCGGCAGTGGATAGAACAAGGCTCGCAGCAGCGACAGGAAGGGTCTGGGAGAGCCAGACGAACCACGAAGTGAGAGGACCGACGGGTTGTCTGACATGCGCGGAGTGACCCAACAGCTACGATTGCGGATATTCAGCAAACGGTGGTGTCCTCCATGCAGCGTCCGATTAGTACCAGCATCATTGGCAGGCGGCTGCACGACGCAGGACTACGCGCACGCAGACCGTTACGACGACTGCCCTCAACACCATTGCATCGTCGCCAAAGACTGCAAATGCGTCCTGCCAGACTGTCATGGAGACACTCAGAATGGTAGCGGGTGATCTTTAGGGACGAATCTCTCTTTTGTCCTGGAGGAGACGACCAACGAATCCGCGTGTGGAGGCACCGTGGTCAGCGCCAAGATGAACGGTTTGTTGTCGAGCGTCACACGTCCAGAAGGCCTGAGGTCATGGTATAGGGCGAAATTGCCTACGATTCCAGATCACCTTCGGCGTTCATTATAGGCACTTTGACAGCCCAACGTTACATTAATGAGGTTCCGCAACCAGTAGCACTCCCTTTTCTAAAAGCTCACTCCGGTGCGATATTACAACAGGACAACGTTTGTCCGCATACCACTGCTGTCTTGAGGGCTTGCCTTCAAGCAGTGACACTTTGCCTTGGCCAGCCGCATCGGCAGACCTATCGCCGATTGAAAATGTGTGGGGTGCTATTGGACGCGCTATCCACACTCCACTCCCTACCGCACAATCTACAGGAACTGCGTGAGAAGATTCAAGCTGCATAGAATGGCTTATCGCAGAACACCATTAGGAAGCTGTACAACTCCATGCCGAGATGTCTGGCATGCTGTGTGAGCAAAGATGGCGGTCCGACTCCATACTGATAAACACTACTTATTGGCGTGTAGCTCAACAAATATTGCCCATATCAATCTCAATGTTTAATCAGTTATTCTTCCTGGTAACCTTAACCTTCCTCCTGAATAACATTGCAATCCGACACGTCCTTCTGGGTGCAACTGTTTTTGACGATGAGTGCATATATTTTGTCATAGTTGTGCGTTGAAATAATACAGTGATTCATAAGAAACGAAACCCATAAATTTGGCTGCAAATGGTGAAGTGCATTTAATCAGATTACTTTTAAATCTGCTGACATATTATACCGGACTGGTTCAGTACGAGAATGTCATTCGCCCTATTCAAGCTAGGTGGCATGTTGCGGAGGTCTTCATTTCCCGTGCTTCTGTCGTTTTTGAAACATGCATACGTTTGCTAGGCTTCTTGTGGGAACTTGTGGGTTTTCGGCCAAGGGTATATAAAAAGGTGAAACACGAAGTCTGCTATCACATAGAAGTGTCTCAGTCGTAGGTGAAACAGCTGAAGTGGAGTAATTGTCCACAATGTCAAATCTCAATGACCGCAAAAAAAGGCATGATCATTGGTGCTCGTATTGCAGGAGTTTCAGTAATTAGAACGGCAAAAATAGTAGGTGTAACATAAGGAACTCTATCGAAGATTATGGTTACCTATCAAGAAGGATGCGGCGATGCCTCCAAATGTGCAAATTTTGGACTCCATACGAAGACGTCAGATTGGGATAGGCGAACGGTGGCACCGATTGTACAACGAAAGCACAAGACCACGGCACCGCAAATAATAGCATAATTAAACATTAGTCAGAATGATTCCGATTCTGTCATAACAGTTCGTCGGGAACTCTATTGCACGGCACGACCGTGCTACAATTCAAAAATTTCTGATTGCCAACATCAATGCAAAAAAAAAAAAAAAACGTGTAAGGTGGTATACAGCACATAAAAACTGGGGTGCTAAAGACTGGCAATGTGTCATCTGGTCTGATGAATCGTGATTCATATTGTTTCCCATCACTGGTAGAGTCTACGTCTGACGAAAAGTTGCAGAAGCGTACCACCCCAACTGTTTGGTTCAGACTTATAAACATGGAGGTGATACCTAATGCTGTAAGGTGCCATATAGTGACATTTCTTAGGCCATTGATTATTCTGCTGGGCCGTGTCACACCTGCAGTGTAGGAATCCATTCTTGAGGACCACCTGCACTCAATGTTGTAAGCATTGTTCCCTAATGACTTGTCCCTGGTCTCAAGCAGATAATGCACCTGTGCTTTATGCGAAACGTATTAAGTTGTGTTTTGCAGAGCATAAGGTACAGCAGCTATCCTGGCCACTTTAATCTCCAGATCTCAATATCATTGAACATTTGTGGTAAAATCTGGAGCGAAAGGTCAGATCCCACTTTCCACCTCCAACATCACTGGAGCAGTTGGGACACATTTTACAGGAAAAATTGTCCGAAATTCCATTATGAAATCGAATTCCGCCGCCCCGGTGGCGCGGTGGTCTAAGCGATGGCTTCTGATGTCCGAAAGGGTCCAGGTTCGCATCCCGGTATATCGTGGATGTTGTGTTTGTCTTACAGTCCTGGTTCTCTTCCCTCCCTGGAGCCAGTGGCCCTAAATTAGGGACGGGCGACTGCTTATAGCATATTGAGTTGCTCATGGTGGTCGCTAAACCTCCAATAAAAAAATCGAATTCCACATGACTTGTGTAGGTCTACTTCAACTCGAATTAGTTCTGTTCTGAAATTCCGAAGTGGGCGTACCGCCGATTAATAAAAAATGTCCAGAAACAGTGTTTCTATTATTTTGACTAATGCCTGTAGTTTTCGCCAAATTTCTTCGTTAATTTCGTTAAAATGAATTGACAATACATACTGTTTTCGTGCCAAATTATAGTATGTATCGTTATAGTCCTTTATTCCCTGCTCCTTGATTCAATGCAAGATAGGAAAGGGCTAGTCCCCGAGACACAGACAAAATGCCACTGGGTAGAAACAAGTGACTCAAACATCTCTACTTTCTTAGATTCGGTGCTATTGTTTTAGCCTAGCTAGCAGGTAATCACTCAGAAACTATTAGTGTGAATCATCCCCTAAAGGACCACTTTGAATAAAAAACGCTAAGGGGAAGGCAACGCATAGGTTAATTTGTTCCAGCTGCGTTCGGCCTACTTCTTAGACAGCGAATATAATCGTTCGAGCTGATTGCAGCCCATTTTCCTAACCCCAAGTTATTTCGTTCCAGCACACTCAAGGGTTCAGCATAGAATGCAGGGAATTAACGAAAGCGGTTCGACAAAATATACATTTGGTATTTACCCACAGAACATCATGTTGAGCGTACACACTTGGATATCAAAGGAATTGTTCATTTTTGAGATGCTACCCTACACGAGGGCTGCTGCAATCTTATCATTAATTCGGCCATTTGAAGACTACTTTAGAGAATAATCTTGTGGAGGAAAATCGAAGGGGAGTCTCAATTGATCTGTACAACCCTTTCCCCGCAGATGATGTACAGAGAAAATCTCGGTTATATAGCTCTTGACTAACGAAATGTCCCTTTAACTGGACATGAGGCGTTTGCTGGATGGCTTTGAGATTGTTCGTCTAAGAGTTGAATTAGTTGAGATTCCCTTCTCACTCAGGCACGCGCTTCATCTTTGCTGGCCACCCGAAAGTCTTATAGGTAGGGGGAATCAGCGGCCACTACAGTAACACAAGGTGTTTCTCTTAGATGTACAATAAAATGAAGTATAATAAATTCTGAACTTACCACAATTCATTAGCGACACAATTGTTCCAGATACAGAAACTGAGATTTTTTTACATGTCTAATAAACTTCAACGTGAGCTCCACTGGTAACGTGGCAAAAGTCCAACCAGTATTCTACCTCAGCACAGATTGTGGTAAGTTCTCTCTCGTGTTTAGAAGCATTTGTGGTGCCACATTGTTGGCTGCAGCACAAAGTTTGTCGCGTAAGTATTCCAGATTACGCACCCGGGTAGCGTACACCTGGCCCTTAACAAGCCACCACAGGAAAAAGTCAGGTCTGGTTATCTGGGGTGCCATGCAATGAACGTTGGTCCTCTCCAATCCATCCTGCAGTGAAGTGGTCATCCAAAAATGTGCGGACATCATTAGCAAAGGAGCTCCATCTTGTTGGAAAATTGTTCGGTCAGGCAGCTGAGGCACAGCATATTCCTGCAACATGTCCAGGTATGTTAGTCCAGTTACCGTGACCTCCGCAAAAATAACGGAACCGATGATTTTGTCTTTTATGATCCTACACCAAACATTGCATTTTGGAGGATCTTGTTCGTGTTCATGAAAAACGTACAGATTTTCGGAATCCCAGATGCGGCAGTTATGTCTGTTTACTTTCCCAAACAGATGTAACGTTGACTCATTTGAAAAGCATACCCGGTCTAGGAATATATAGTCGACATCAAATTTGCCCAACATTTTTCCGGCAATTTTTTTCCGTTCCGTCCTGTTGTACGGCTTGACTTGATGATGCAGATGAATCTTGTACACATGTAAACGCAACCTTTTATCTAGTACCCGATGTACTGTTGTTGATGGGATGTCTAGCTGGCTGCACACTAGTCTTCCGGATGGATTTCCTCGTGCTTTTATGAAATGACTTTTGAATCCGTTCAACGTTTTCCTAAGACCCCGTACGTTTATCATGTTTACCAGTCATCGGTAACAAAGTTCTCGTTTCATAATGCACACGTGAGTCGGGACGTCTGCGGTCGCTCCAGGGTTGTACTCCCGGAGCAAACGGCGCGGAATTCAATTCCGCAAGCAATAGAACACAAAACACCTTCTGCTGTGGGCTTCACATGGCGACTGACGCAGAAGCTACTAGTATCTACTTATGCGTGGCGACTGACGCAGAAGCTACTAGTATCTACTTATGCGTGGCGACTGACGCAGAAGCTACTAGTATCTACTTATCCAAATTCGCCTGGTTTATAAATGTCACAGCTGCTCGTTACAATGGCGACCACCTTCTGTCATTCAAACTAGTACTTTGTACGTTACGAATTTTTCTTTTATTATGCCTCTAAGCGGAACACACGGTATATTCTGTGTTTGTTTTATTATTTTTGCTCTTTTTTGCGAAACCATGGCTTTTTCATCAGGGAGATTTCTCACATGAAAACCAGGCTTAGTTGTGGTGTAAAGAAGTGGCGTTCTTGCTCATATCTGCAAACCGTCCAATTGGATCGGTCCATATTTTAAACATGCACATACCTGGGTTCAGCTCATCTGCTTACTAATTTGCTTGAGCTTGAGATGAATCTTTCGGGGTGTTGCAATATCCGAGTTACAGAGTGTATTTTATAGCAGTTTCATTATTGTCATTTAGTGTACTGTTACTTTTATAGATTAGCCTAGAAACTCCTCGTTTATCGACGTATTCTACCATATATATAATTTGGATAATCGAAGGTTACATGGTATTTATCCCTTTACTTCGCTTTAACCCTTTAACCGTCTGGTACAAATTAACTCGTGGTTAGCAAAATGTGTTGATATCAGCTCGAACGAATATATTCGCGGTCCTAAAAGTAGGCCGAATGCGGCTGGACGAGTGAACCGGCGCATCAGAAAGCACTGCTTCCCCCTTAGCTTTGTGTTCGAAGGGGTTATTTAAGGGAATCATTGACACTAATCCTTTTTGACTGATTATTACCTGCTAAAAGGGCTGTAACAACGTGCAAGCAACCTAACAAAGGAGAGATATGTTTGAGTCGCTTGTTTCTAACAAGTGGCATGATGTTCGTGTCAAGGGTACTAGCTGTTCCCCATCATGCCTTCGGTCATGGAGCAAATAACAAGAAGGAATTGTTTTGCCCTAGCTTTCATGAAACCCGGTTGATATGCAAACATTTCTGTTTGGGAAACGCAGAAAATTATGGGCACTATTTAGTTCAGATACATCTATGTAGTTCATTTTGCATTCCATTCTGGTAGATATTTTCTTCCAAATGTTTTATGTTGTACTTTCTTTGAAGGATGGGTATATTCCATATCTATATCAAGTTAGTGAGATTGTTCACTTATGGAGCAGGGTTTAACATGCATATACACTAATTATTAACAAGGGACTGTACACCAAATATGCTCCTATGTGGGATGACAAAGAAATTAGCTTTCTACTCCACACCTAAATCTACTGACATTCGAGAAACCTTTGAGATCATTACCAACAATGAGTTCTGAAGTAATTGCTTCTTGCTAGAGTTGGAATGAATTTGGACTCAGTTCTGTAAATAGTGAATGTCTTTTGTTTTCCTCCCAGGATTCCGCGTGCTAAACAAACATGACGCCTTCTGTCTTTGAATGAATGCTTACATATTCGCATCTGTTCGTTTATTGTCAAGTCACCGCGTTCACATCATTGAAGCGTTCTAAACACACCGGAACAAAAATTACGGAATGTAAACTTTATTCCTTAAAATCGATATTTATATCACCAGCTGCTTTAATTACAGGTTTAATTTTGTTTGGCGTGCTATCAATGTGACTCAGTATAACATGCGTATCAAGTTTGTTTCACTCCATACTCAAAAGATCCCTTAATTCCGACAAATTTGCAGGGTGGTGTTCTTTTTTGTTCACGGCTCTTTATAACACGTCCCAGATTTTTCAATCGCATTTAGATCGAGTCAATTTGCAAGCCAGTTGAGATGTGGAACGTCTCTCTCATATTATTCAAACCAATCCAGCTCTATTCTATCTCGATGGACACTAGAGTTATCATCTTGAAACACAGCATGCACTACGTGTCCTTCTAGTTCCAAAAACTGGACAAATGGCAATAATGCATTATTTAAAAGTGGCCCATAATCCATAAATGTCATGGGATTGGACACTTCAACGAATGGTCCAACTCTAGAATGTGAAATACAACCCTAAATACACGACACTTCCATCTGCTTTTTGCACAGCCCTTTGGACACATTCTGAGCCCTCCGCATGATTCTGGAGCGACCATCATTGGAATACAAGCAGAATCTGGATTCGTCGGACCATAGTATTCATCGCCACTGTTCCAGTGGTCCAGAGACGATCAATGCTGTTTTGCCCAAGCAAAAGCTATATTTCTTCTGGACAGTTGTTAACTTCTGACGTATACGGGAAACACGACTGAAAATGCTTAGGCCATGCAGTTCTCTCTGTACCGTTCGGTATGAGACTGGTTTAGTGTGTACATTGTACGGTTGAAGCTGTTCTTGACGAGTATGGAAATGTGCAGCAGTTGCTGATCGTCCCAAACACCTGTGATCCCGATTTATCATCATGGAGCTTCTACCACAGTTAGTCCGCCTACAGTGATAGCTTCCATACTTCTTCCACTGGAAATGGACACTACTGACCGTTGACTCGGATGGTCTAACAAACTTCGCCACCTCTTGCAAGGAAAGATCATGTTCTCGTCCAAAAACAATGGCCGCCATTCTTCACTCACAAGGGGAGCCTTTCAACTGTCACTCTCCAAAATTGAAGAAACCTTTTTCGAGGAGAGAGTACTAAGGGCAAAACCCAATGAGTGTATTTCCGTTTTGGTCCAAATGAACTGACAAAGGTGAACGAGTGGTCTGAAAATGGCCTTAGAGCACAAGTGGAGAAAATCATCGAGCGTACTAATGAACAGTCAATGGCAGTCAGAAAAATTCAACAATATGTTTTATATCCGTGGATAAAAATTGGATACTGTGAAAGTGATGACGCTTCTTTTGATAATGTTCAACGTATTTGTTTTTCAGATATCAATGACAATTTCCAGTACTGTGATAACCTTGGGATCTTGCGTTGTTCTTATTGTTCCAAATTACTTTGCTTCGGTCATGTGTTCAATGCCACAAATGTTCATTTACACCTGTAATAAAGGTTTTTGTTGCTTTTTGTATGACATGAGCTTATTTTGAACCATGGGGACATAGCTGATATTTGGGGTTACATATCACGCACCACAACACATCTTAGATGATTTTTTCCACTTGTGCTCTAAGGCCATTTTCAGACCACTCGTTCACTTTTGTCACTTCATTTGGGCCAAAACGGAAATACACCCATTGGTTTTTGCCCTTAGTACTATCTCTTGGCCACGTTTCTTCAATTTTGGCGAGTGACAGTTGAAAGGTTTCCCTTGTGAGTATCGTCACCTTTACGACCCATAGTTGTACCTGTAGGAGGAAAAACAGAATGCTACAGATGCTTTAAACACACACCTTAAACAATCACAATCCAGCTTACGTCCGATTTTTGTCATTTTCTTGTAAGACTTTCGTCCACAGTGAGTAGAGTTTAGGTCCCAACCACCTACAGCGAGATCGCCTTTTGGGCAGGACACAGAAACGGAAGGAATGAGAGCAAGTCTAGCGACTTTGACAGAACAGTTTGTAGTGAGATTAGAGTACAGTAGATGGCGCCACCGTACAAGTACGATATTGCACATAGAGGGGTGAGAGAATTTCAGGGGGAACATAGGAAAGGATAACCATTTAACCAGTGGGTCCAGCAAGGGGGCCGTCACTTAACGTGCTCGTCCGATGCACGGCGGATATTCAGCGATTGTTAGTAAATCACACCATCTCCGAAAGATCAGCTCAGGCTTGAACCTGGGGACCTCGCATCGATAGTCTGAATCACTAACCACTAAGCCATCCGCGGCTATCACAATCCAGCAGTTTCACTCTCGATATTTATACAACTCGTTACGTTTATCAACTTTATACTTATCTACATGTTTCAATCAGTATTCCGTAATTTTTTGTCCGGTGTGTTAAGTATTTAGTTTACTGTCTACCTTCCTTGAAAAAGCCATCTAGTTAATGTGCGAAAGCTTGGAAACTTAGAGTTCTATTTTACGCCAATAAATTCGGATTACTAGTATAGTTTAGGTTTCAAATACATATACACGCTACAACTACACATGCAATCCATAACATACAACAGAAAAGTACATAATGAAAGAAAATTATTTTTTCTCTTCAAACTATTCAGCAGACTAGAAGGGATCAAACGTATCTCTTTTTTTGTATCACATCTTTCAGTATGAGAACAAAACGCAGAATTGTTAGCCTCGTCTTTGTGTCAGTCAGTATATCGATTGGCGTTCTAGCGCAAAGCTAATAATAACGCACTGGTCGGCTGTGTGCTGCTTCAGCTGCGAGTATTAAACTCGCTTTTCGGCTGATATTGCGAACATTACTGGACATAATATCCCCGATTTCAACCGTGTAACTTCAGCGCCCGCGCTCTCTTTAAACATGATGAAGGGGCTTATTGTCCATGCCTAAATGTGCTGGGCTTGAATCTATTTCGACGGCATTGTTAAACAACGGATTATTGGATCTTCTGCAAGTTCATAGTTTTCCGTTGTTTTAATCCCTATTATATAAGTTCACGTTTTATCATAGAACACTGTGGTATCACGTTTACTAGAAAGCATTTATGCGAGTTGATTTGCCCGAAAGATACGCTAAAGACACTTTTGCAATCAATGTTTACATAAGCGAAACAGAACTAAATGTTATTGCCTTTGTGTGCCTAACTAAATAAACGCGTTAAATTATTTAGTATAGAAAGAACAAGCACAGGGACATGATTAAAAAGTTTTTGTGAAACCAAGCGGTTTCATTTATATAAATAAAACGCTAATCCTGTTCTGAGGAGGCCACTTCAGCGTCACAAACCCCTTCTTCCACAGTTCCTTGCGGTGCTAGTCGGAATAAAACTTTGAAACGCTAATTTTATAGAAAACTCAACAGTTTTTGGGTCGCATTATGATAAATCGTGTTTTTTTCTGATTATAGATAAATCCTAAACTGAGCAGCGTATGTTATTCAGTGGTGCTGATCTCAACGGCAGGGTAACAACCTCATTATACATACCGGAACTAGAAACTTTTATTTCAGTACCGGATTGGACTTCATTTAACCCGAATTTACAGCACGTAAGCTATAATGCATAGATTCCACAAGGTGTTGGAGTACATCTATAGCATACAAGCGTTTAACATATAGCCCTCTAACTGGCTCAGATTTGACACAAGAGAACTTAGATCTGTTCTTCTATCATGTCCCATATATTCGCAATGGGGTTCACACCCGGGCGGGCTTTGTGTGGGCCAGAGAAAACGATGGAAGTCCCAGTCATGCTCGCTGAATCATTGCTAAACACATCTTGCGCGATGGACAGTAGCATTGTCATCCATGATACAGCCGTCACCTGCTGGATAAAAAGTAAACATTGCGGGATGGACTTGATCTGCAACAATGTTCACATAATCCTTGGAGAACATCCGACTTCCAAGCAATAACGTTCAGTCCATCCAAATATCCAAAAACGTTTGTTCTATTGGTAATAGCGGTTTAACCCGCTATTTACCAATAGAACGTGTGCCAAACCATGACACCACCTCCAGATGTGTTTACAAGGCAAGCTGGGTCCATTGCTTCATGGAGATCCTTCCAAACTATCTGTCTACCGTCCGTACAGAACAAGGTGTACTGTGACTCGTTGGATCATACGACTTTTTTTCCTACCTTGCAGTGTCTATAGTCACAGTGTCCCTGACGCCATTGTACATTAACTGTTCTGTTCTTCGCAGAAATCTATGGTTTCCGTATTGGCATGCGACTGCCAATACCGACCCTCATCAATTTCCTGCGTATAGTTTGCTGAGGTATGGGTCGGGAACAGCTTCATGTAATGTTTCGGTCAATTGATGCACACAGGAAGCCAATTTCTCCGTGCAAGCTTTCTCAGAAGACGGTGATCTCGTTCCTGACCGATTTTCGTCGCGCCACAGTTGCGACCCCTAGACAAGCAATGTGGGTTATTTTTCCACTGAATAAAAATCCGGGATGTCTCACCTTTTGAGAAACCAGTCCGTTTTTAAAATCGCCGGTCCAGCCAGAAGGCAGCAGCAATAAGCTCTATCGAACTCCGAAAGTTCTTTTGTTTTTCCCCCATTTTGATCAAAACTACTGACGATTACTGACGAGAAGCAGTCTTAAATATACGCAAAAAAAAAAAAAAAGAAAGAAAAGAAAACGAAAAAACCATAAGTACTCAGAGGAATCGACCAATCGAGATGAAAATTGGCATGTGTAATGTACACAGTGCGTCAAATAATTTTTAAGACTGGGTCTGTAAAATGAAATAGAAACAAGAAATTATAATTTGTTTTGGTTTGTTATTCAAAATAAGTCCCTCCGGCTTCAATACACTTGTTACAGCGATTTAATAATGATTCGAATGCCTGTTCCAGTTCACTTTGCGGAATTGCCTCCAAAGCACGCGTCGAAGCTGTTTGCGTGGTCGAAATGTCATCACAATAACACCCGTTTAACGTCATTTCAAGTTTTGGGAACAAAGAAAAGTCGCAGGGTGCTAAATCAGGCGAATACGGTGGATGATTCAACACACAGACGCTATTTTTTGTCAAAAATCCACGAACAAGAAGTGAGGTGTGACTGGGTGCATTATCGTGCAACAAACACCAACTGTTTTCATCTCGATATTCTGGACGAATGCGGCGAATTCTGCCCATCAAACGCCTCAAAACATTTAAATAAAACTCACCAGTAATTGTTGTCCACTTGGAACAAATTCTTTGGGGATAATACCCTTACTATCAAAGAATGTAATGAGCATTGTTTTGATTTTCGATGGACCTTTTCTTGTTTTTTTTTTCTTTTGCTTGTGGCAAGTTTTTTGACTTCCATTCCGCCCTTTGTCGCTTTGTTTTAGGATCATATAGAAATCACCATATTTCATCACCAGTAACAATCGATTTTGAGAAGTTTGGATCATTTTCAGCGGCTGAAATGATATCTCTGCAATGTGCACTTCTTGATTTTTGTTCATTGGTTAACGTGTGTGGAACAAATTTAGCACAGACTTTTGTTTTGCCCAAATCTTCATGCAGGATAGTTCGAATCGTTTCTTTGTTGATATTTAAAGACTCTTCCATCATTCTTAGTGACGCACATCGATTGTTTGTCACGAAATCACGCACCTTTTCAATAATCTCAGGTGTCCTAGATGAACTTGGTCTTCCGGTATGCTTATCTTCTAGCGTCTTTCTTCCGTCCAGAAAACGTTTGTGCCACAGGAAAACATTTGATCTACTTAAACAAAACTCACCGTAAACTTGTTTCATCATTTGGTACGTTTCCAAGGCACTTTTACGAAGATTTGCGTTAAATTTAATAACAGCCCTTTGTTCCATCTTAATAATTCAACATGAAAAAAATTTTACTTCTCTAATGAACGACCGTTTCGTTTGAGTTACTTTAACAACTGTGCAGTACTTTTGGCAGAAAGCAAGCAGATGGTCACGGTTTATAACGCATTCGCGATTACACTGGTGGCGCCACCGTAGGCTGAAATCTAACGCCAGTCTTAAAACTTCTTTGACGCACTGTGTATATGTACAGGAAAGGAAATGACGGCAATTAGAAAAAATTGGGCCATTTATTCGGATAAAACAGCTACAAGAGTGGAACAAGTCGTTACGTTGTAGCGCCACCTCTGTTTCGGATACAAGCGGTTACCTGGTGTGGCATAAACGCATACAATTCATGGATACTGTCTTGTGGAATAGCATGCCAGAGGGTGTCCAAATTGCGGGCCAGTTTGCCGATAATCAGGGATGGGCGTAGGTGGCGTCCCATCATGTTCAAATCTTCTTCGATCGTTGAGAGGTCGGGCGATCGGGCCGGCTAGGAAGGGCTGAACATTACGGAGGCAGGCCTGCTGGGTGTGGCCTGGCATTTACCTGCTAAAAAAATGCTCGGTGATTCTCCGACAAAAATAGCAACACAACAGGTCGTGGAAAGTCTTTGACGTACCGTTGATCCGTGAGTGTGGGCACGGTAGACTACCATTGGTGTCTGGCTATCGTAGAAAATGGCTCCCTAGATACACATTTCCGGTGTGCCTTTCCACGGTAAAGGCCAGATCCGTGCGCTGGCCCGCTCATCACTGAAGACAACACGACGCCACTGGAATCTATCCCACGTTGATCGGATCCCACACCACTGCAATCGGCAGCGGCGTCAATCGCCGCTGGTCAGTGATAGGCGGCGGAGTGGCAGCCCCGAATGTAATCCCCGTGCCGCACTTTGTCTGGCAACGGAACGGATTTTCACTTCCATAACTGTAGACGACGCAAAATGGTTACGGACCGTCGAGAGACACGAATTCGGTTCTGTTCGTGCTGCATCTCTCACAATCGCTCGATCTTCGCGTTCTGTCGTTGCCCTCGGCCGTCCACTGTCCTCGTGCCGCTAGGTTGTGCCCACCTCGACCCATTGGCGGTAACATCGTGCAATTGTCGCGTCTCTCAGACCCAAATGCCTGGCGATACGGCGACTTGACCAACCGGCCTCTCTCAGCCCAATTATATGCCCTCTCTTAAACTCGCTCAACTGCTCGTATAATGCACGAATCCGACGTCGAGGCATTCTCATAGTCCGTGGAGGTAAATGTAATCGTAATCCGCTGTCGCAATCGCCCCTGCGTGCGAGCTTTGCTCTCTTAATATACTCTCTTCGACGAGGAGTTCCCATGCACTGTGGCGGACTAATATTTAATCATTGGACGTTATTTTTTTATCTTTTGCATATTCGGCCTTGAGGTACTTGCGTGCGTAGTTTCACCAGGATCGAAAGAATGTCTCGGGGTGCTTCGTTTTTTTTTTTTTTTTTCAAAGATTGTATACATATATATTCGACGCTGTCGCACATGCGCATATGTTTTCAGTGATTCTCCACGCTCCAGGAGACAGTCTGCGTGTGGGTCATGTATTAAATTGAACAACACATTTTATTGTGGAAGAGTATGTTCACATGTTCTTTCGTTTTGTTCTGTGAACGATTTAAAGCAAAATATTCTGCTGCCAATGTTTCGAAATGACATACAACTGGTTCTATAATCTACGCACAGAGATTGAAACTACGAACTGTACGCACACCGGAAAATGGTCATCAACGTAGCGAATCGTATAAGAACAAGCTCTTTGTATTAGAAAACTCTTCCGTAGAATTGAGCGGTCTTTTTCTGAACGTGCTTTAGTGATCGTAAAAATGCATCGAGGCAAGTGGCGACTACTTCCAACACACTTTGAAAATATATGTAAAACTTCTGATAAACGTGCCAATTGTTAACATTAGAGCCTTTCTTTAAAGTTAAAAATATCTTACTTACCATACCAAATGTAACTGAAATGTTCGGTACATTATGATCAAATAAAACTGGGCAACTCTCTTCTGCATTTGGGGCTGGTTTTATGTGCGGCACTTTTATATTAGAAAACACATATACAAATGCCAAGTTAAAAATCAAACATACAAATATTGGGCCGCGGGTGGCCTAGTGGGCAACATTCGTCACTGCCACGGATAAAACCTCAGGTTCGATCCCAGCCAGATACGAACGCTCGAACTGCTAAATATTCGCCGTGCGTCGCATGGGCATGTTAAGCCGTCGGGCTCCGGGTACTGGCCCCCTGTAATAAATAAGGGCGCCTTCCTCCCCCTTTCTACATCGCTTCCGTGTCACTTTCCTATCGGGCACTTTAGCCCAAATCTCCCAGCTTCCTATTTCTAAGGGTTGTTTGAGACCTGGGGGTCAGACACTCCCTTCCTAAAATCCTCCACATATGATCTGATTTGAAAAAAAAAAAAACCCAAAAAAACAAAAAAAAAACATACAAATCAAGCCTGCTTTACGGAGAAAGATTGTGCTGCCATCTCTGGGCAGCGTGTGTTTCAATATTCCTGCGGGCATTAGTTAAATATTAAGCAGAATTAAAAAAAAACTCGTCTTTCTATAAAAAAAAAAAAAAAAAAAAAAAGAAAGAAGGGCTCTGTACTGCACATACACCCAAGCGCTTTTGTCAGTTTATTCCAAATTTCTAACGTTCACACAGACCATTTTATTATTAAAGATTATTTTATTTATTTGTATCGGGGTGTAAAAACAAACGTGATAATCTACGGCTACAGGCTGTCACCGATCTCAAATTTGGTGCCACTTCTTCCAGGGAAGGGATAGAGCCAGCACCGTTGGGAAAAACACATTCCCATGGTTTTCCATTATCCACGACTCAGAATCGGACCCAGTTAAGATTATTATACAGAACCAGCACCTCTGTCAACTTGCCCACTGGCTCGGCTCTATGATTTAAATTCCTCACTCTATGTATTAAATTTACATTGCTGGCCACCGAAAATGCAACACCAAGAAGGAAGCATCCGATTGGCCTGAAATTCGCAGCATGCGTCGCCCGCGAGAGGACATGCAAACGATTAGCATTACAGGGCATATGCAAATCATGTGCACCCGGCACGCCACCGAGAAGCACTATAAGAAGGGTGCGCAGAAGGCGGGGTGTAAGTAGTAGAAGTGTGTTGTGCTGCCAGACCTGTGCGTGGGAAGCGTCCTGATGCCTCGTCGCAGAATACGGCAATCATTCCAGCACGTTTCGGAGTTCGACAGAGGACGAATAGTGGCTTATCGCGACAGCGGTTTATTGTACCGAGACATCGGCGCCCGTGTGGGACGACATCCAGCCACAGTGAGGCGAGTATGGATTCGGTGGGTGCAGGAGGAACGGACGGACCGACGTGAGCAATTGCCGTAGCCGCGGCACACCACCGAACGAGAAGACCGGCATGTTGTGTGGCGGGCATTGACGGCTCGCACCGCCACATCACGAACGTTAGCGCAGGATTAGGGTGTGTTGCGCAACAACCTGTGTCAGCACATACAGTTCGACATCGTCTGCAGGAGCGAGGACTTGTCGCACGGCACCCATTGCTCCGATTACCATTGACGTTACACCACCGGCGAGTGCGGCGGCAGCGGGCCGTTGAACGCCACACCTTGACTACGGAATGGCATGACATTGTCTTCTCCGATGAATCCCGCTTCTGCCTGCAACACCACAATGGTCGTATCGGCGTGTGGCGGCCCCTCGGCGAGAGACTGTATTACGCCTGCATTATGCATAGCCATAACGGTCCGTCGCCTGACGTTATGGTTTGGGGCGCAATTGGATATGACACCCGCACCCCTCTGGTACGCATCGCTGGTACACTCAACAGCCACCGCACCATCTCCAAAGTTTTGGAGCCTGTAGTCCTCTCTTACCTGCAGGACCTGCCAGAGGCCACGTTTCAACAGGACAATGCGCGCCTGCACGTGGCACGCATCGTGCAACAATTCTTCACGGCCCACCAGGTGTCACTGCTGCCGTGGCCGGCTTGTTCTCCTGATATGTCGCCCATCGAACACGTCTAGTCGCTGATCGGCAACCGAGTGGCCCGGCAAGCACCACCCGCGGCTACGCCTGATGAACTGTGGCAACGTGTAAAAGCAGCCTGGACCGACATTCCCAAGCCCACATCCAAAGCCTCTTTCGTTCGATGCCGCGGCGTGTAACTACCGTTATTGCCAGCCATGGGAACCAACCGAACTATTGACGTCTGCGTGTTTCGCAAGTCGCACGGGCCTGTAAGCTCAATCGTTTCATCTTTGTATCTGTTGTTATGTGTCCAGTAAATCTGGCTTTGCTATCTCGTGTCCTTCTTGGTGTTGAATTTTGGGTGGCCAGCAGTGTATATATAGCGTAGCAATTAAGTAAAGAGACTGATTTTTCTAATGGAAAACCAGGAAATCTTACGATAATATATTTTATTTGAAGTACACTCCTCCTGCGTTAATACAAGAAGTGGCACGATCAGCCAACGAAAAGAAGGACTTGCAGTAGTCATCTTTCGCTACGGAGAGAATATCTGGCATTACAGTTATTTATATGTCTTGAAAAAAATTTCCTTTTAAAGAGAGCTTTAATTTAGAGAATAGAAAGTAGTCACACGGTGACAGATCTGGAGAATAGGAGGGGATGGTTGTGTACACATACTTGTTTTCGTGCCGGAAATTACTGTACACTAACTGCTCGCGTGAGGCTTCGTTATCATGAAGAAGAAACTATTGTTCGTTTTCATACTCGGGCCTAACACTAACAATTCTCTTCCACAATCGTACCAAAATCGATGCGTATGAATTGCCAGTGACAGTTGTACCTTCAGGAATGAATTCGTGATACAGAGTTCCCTTGCTGTTGTAAAAGCACACCAGCATTGTCTTGATTTTGGACTTGTTTAACCTGATCCTTTCTTTGGGTGACTTCCGTTGAGCACTCTGACGCTTCGTTTCAGTATCATAACAAAAACACCATGTCTCGTCACCTGCTACAATGCTTAGGAGAAAATTTTGTTTTGTTTCTGCAGTCTCTAGGATGCTTTGCGTATTCCACTCGTGCATGTTTCTGGTCATCTGACAAAGTATCTTGAACAAAATGAGCAAACAATCGCCCTATCCCAAATCTGTACTAAAATTTGACGAATCGTCTCTTTTTTAACACCGAGCTCACATTCGATCACTTTTCATCTTTTCTCGAACTTTCTCAAAGGGTTCGGACGTGCGCACGGCAATCGGGGGGGGCTTTTTGTCGTTTCCCAAATCTTCCCGCCCATCTTTTTTTTGATTGAAGGTTTAACGACCACCGTGAGCAACTCAATGGGCTACAAGCAGTCGCCCGTCCCTAATTTAGGGTCACTGGTTCCAGGGAAGGGAGAGAGCCAGTGCCGTAAGACAAACACAACATCCATGCCTCACCGGGATTCGGACCCGGACCCCTTTCGGACGAATGATCAGAGGCCATTGCTTAAATATCTACGCCACGGGATTCGAACCCGAACCCCTTTCGAACGAATGATCAGAGGCCATCGCTTAGACCACTGCGCCACCGGGACGGCCGCCCATCTTTGGAAGCCGACCCGGTGGCGCAGTGGTCTAAGCGATGGCCTCTGATCATTCGTCCGAAAGGGGTCCGGGTTCGAATCCCGGTGAGGCATGGATGTTGTGTTTGTCTTACGGCACTGGCTCTCTCCTTCCCTGGAACCAGTGACCCTAAATTAGGGACGGGCGACTCCTTATAGCCCATTGAGTTGCTCACGGTGGTCGTTAAACCTTCAAACAAAAAAAAAATCTTTGGAACGTGCATACCATCAGAATAGTTGTGCCCGAGATAGGCAATTCGCCCCCATACATATCACGCAACAAAACAACTACCTCAGATGCAGTTTAACCGATTTTCAAACAGGATATTTTCTCTCTGCTCTATGACAGAGCTGTCACAATGTTCTTCCACCGAATGACGTCATGCACAGGGTAAATACTAATCTGCGCAATTCTCACGCAAACGCTGTTGCCACCACGTAGTTGATAAATGACTTATAAAAAAACCATGCCTTCCCGACCCGTGTGTTTTACCGGAATTCTTAAAGAATCCAGTCTCCTCCTCAAACAGAAGTCATCGCTGTTTCCACGTTTATAAGTGAGTCACGGAAAAATGCTCATCGGCCGCCATCGGGAATCAAACCCTGGGACTTCCAGTTACACGCCGGACATGCTACTACTGCACCACAGTGGCCTCGAATTCTCCAGACTCACATACGACTAATTGCTAAACACTTGAAAGGTTGCTTCTCGGAGCCCCGCACAATGCTGGGGATTCACCAACGATGACTTCTGTTTAATGTTCCTAATCCACGTCAGTTGTGTGTATTAATAATTCATTCGCCTCCTAGTTATTTGTTCAGTTGTTGTTTACCATATTTGGCGAATCCCCCAGCATTGTGAGGTGCTCCAAGAAGCAACCTGCCAAGTGTTTGGCAGTTGGTCGTATGTGAGTCTGAAGAATTCGAGGCTGCTGTGATGCAGTGGTAGCATGTCCGGAGCGTAACTGGAAGACCCTGGGTTCGATTGCCGGTGGTGGCCGATGAGAATTTTTCCGTGACTCACTTATAAACGTGGAAAGAGCGATGACTTCTGTTTGATGTTCCTAATCCACGTCAATCGTGTGTGTTAATAAATCAGTCTCATTCAAAACTATTTCTATAATCTTTTTTTATCAAACAATAAACAGAAAAAACAAGATTTTGATATGTTATGATGTGTTGTAGCAGACCCAATACAACAGTGGAATGTAACTTTTGTCAATTTGTGTAGATTCCTGCTAATCGTATCCCCGTATTTCAGTTATGTCAAAATAATGAAAAAATTACAAATATGGTAAAAAAAAAAAAAAAAAACATCGGCAAATATTGTAATGTGAAACGAGTGTATTTACGGGTTTATATTTTAGGTGTCGGTGACGAAAATGGATTGAGTTAATGCATGACTTGCCTTTGCGTAATCCAATTTAAAAACATGGAAAGCAAAGATGCAAGACTACATACATTTCCGCCTACCTACAAGACAAAGAAGAAATCTTAGAAGCTTTCCGAGAATCCCTAAGGCATCTGCAACGTATACAGTTCTTATATTTAAGGATAAATAATTCATCTTCAGAAATTACTCCGTGTTCTCTTACCCGGATGTGCTGACAAAGAAAAAGGCAGTATCATCTCTCCGAAAATGGGATTCGGTATCTTGTTATCGCCGCCATTTTGAACAGAAAATGGAGTTCCATACGAACTCTTCCCCGTTTTCACTTGATATTCGAAACATTTTAATTGCCATTAAGACGCAATTCGGATATAAACTTACCTAAGGCAACATCTGAAAGAGGAGTTCCCGTCTTTCTATTGCACTTCAGAACGGCATTTCCAGACATAAGATACCTTTCTACATGAGTAAAGTTACCCCGGAGAAACTTTTCGAATTCCGGAAATTTTTATAAGTGGATAATGGAAAAAGGAAACACGCAACCTTTTGGTCACAGAATCAAATAGAATCGCACTGGCAAACAGAGAACTTTTCGAACGAATTGAATTACACGGAGCTCACACATCACGCAGCGTTTTACAATCAGCTTCTTTTCACAAGCTTTCGCTGCGTTTCCTTTCTCCTCTTTCGTTTTTCTAGCATGCTTCTTGGTGATTTCATCTTGTAGCTGAGAAGCAGGGGCTTTCTACTTATTTCCGTTGTGTTCTATTACATGGCTCTGCCACTTTCTGTTTTATTTTTCTCTATGCGCTTCCGAGTGGAAGTAATTAAGTTTCTAGTATTGTGTCGCTTAGAGCAATCGTCGTGTTCCTGGTGTAACTGAGATGTTTTGAAGGCCACGGGCTTAAACAGGAGCCTCAACATTATCCCAGAGTACTGCCTCCAGACACAGTGTAAAAACCGAGTAGCTGGATGAATTTCCTGGTAGTTTTATCACAAAGGAGCGCAGAAAGAAAATAGTGTGTGACACCAGTACCGATAAGCAAGGCTTTCAGACTCAATTTCAGAATGTTCTGCATTGTTACCCAATGCCCCTGGGCTTCGATAATGAAGATAAACATCTCCAGACAGAAAACAACGTGTTCTCAATCAATCGTGCGTTAGTGTCGGGATTATCTAGAATAAAAAAAGAAAGAGCCCGGAACGTTGTCCTGTAATAGGTACGAGTATATAGCCCTCATTCTGATGCAAAATAATTTTCCATGAACGGTTACAGTTCAAAACTGTAACAGTTCATGGAAGTTCGGAACACATATCATTGAAGCTCAGTGGAGGATAAATCTTGCACTAAGATGATTTTTTTTATTTGTGTCCAAGTCAGTAGCGGCTCGTGGTAAACTGCGATAGGGGAAGGCTGCATTCCATTTTTGTAGATATCCCTTCTAAAGCTAAACTATTGTGATTCTTTCAGTGCTCTAAGGTTGTTGTTGTTCTTTAATAGTGTGAGTGTGTGTATATCATCTATAGTACAGCATCTATCCGACGTGGGATCGATTCAGTAAGATGCCGGAAGAAGTTGGGAGGTATGGCCAACCAAGCTGTGTGTAATGCGGCCTTCAATGCAGGTAATGGAGGCGATTGTTGTATATAGGTGTCAGATATGTCGTTTCATAGTACATCACAAGTGCTCTATGGGATTGATGTCGGGGGAGTTCGTAGACCCATAGATATGCTCGAAGTCTTAACTGTGTCCCTCAAACTGTTCCTGCACAACATTAGACCTGTGGCACGGCGCATTGCCATCTTGGAAGACACCGTCTCCGTTCGGGAAAAGCGCAACATTGCTCAGTGTACAGAGTCTGCAAACAATTCACAGTAGTGATCCCTAGTCACACGTTGTTCCACACGCACCAGGGGTCCAAGTTCCTGCCAGGTGAACATGCCCCACACCATACAACCGCTTCCACCGGCATGCACTGTGGAGACCATGCAGGATGGATCGAGTGCCTCATGTTGTTTGCGCCAAATACGTACAAGACTATTCCATGTAATGGAGTAAAAAACGCGACTCGTCAGACCAGCACACTTTTTTCCAGTCATCCGATGTTCGACTTGCAAGATCTTTACACCAGGCGAGTCTTTTGCCCCGATGAACCGTGTTTAGGAGATGATGTCGTCGGGATCGGCGTCGTCTGCTGTTACAGCACACGTGTAATTTCTGTTGTATTCGGTAGTCAACTGTTGAACAGTGTTGCGTCTGTTGCCCTGTACGAGTCGTGAGCCCTGTTGATCCCTTCTCACTACAAGCTTTCTCCGTCCTGTGCAGTTTTGCCTTGGGTCGTTGTTTGACCATTTTCACGCCAGGCCTGCTACACTTCAACTGCCGCGGCTCAAGAACAAACCACCAGTTCAGCCGCTTGAGAAATAGAGGCATCCGCTCTCCGAGCTCTCACAATCTATCCTTCCTCAAAAGTACAATAAATCCTTCCGTTTACTCATCACGCTCAGAATTTTACTACCTATTGCTCCACTCACACATTATACAAGCTGCATCGGTCGACTAATCGCGCCCTCTCGGAAATCACGTGGTCAACGGGCCGAATCCACTTTTGATAGGGGTGGTCATAATTCAATGATCTGCCGGTGCATATATACACAGTGAAATGTTCGGTAGATTTATATTGTGAGAAGGGTGGACAAATGAAATCGTGACATATAACGTTCAAGCTACCGGCTTTGCTTTATTCCATACACCTACAATTTCTTTTACTTCCCTTTCACCAAGTCCAGAATTGAATTCTTGGACTTATTTCTAACTAGCTGAATCGTAAACTGTATAAACAATTTAATATAAAAAATTTTATTTTCAAAATTCACCATCTTCGTAAATTTTCTAAACAATGATCTCTGATCAAATGTTGTTCCTTAGGGAATTAAGTATAGTTCACTACCTAAACTGAAACACGCAGCTTGTTTTGGTAAAAAAACCCATTAAAAATGCAACAGAAAAATTAAATGTTCCAAATAAAGTAAATTTAATGTTTTTTGTTGAATAAAAATTTGCATGAGTGAGAAAGCGAATTTTACATGAGTGACAAGTGCTTTGGGTTGGAAGTTGGTTCTGCAGCTCGTAGCAACATAAAGTGCGTCGCATAAATATAGAGTCATAACAAATTCTCGAATAAAATAGAAACAACAACGAGCTGAAATGTACATCTCATATTTATAGCAAGAATAGCATAGGACACGCAGCTGCACAATAGTTTGACGGAAACATAACAATTCCAACACCAAGTACAAGAAAAAAAAAACAGAAATACGCTGTCTCAAAAATATAAATACTTACTAGTTATGAGCACCTCCGGTACGAATAGTGGAGCCACTGAAAACCCATAACACTGAAAACCCGAATAACACTGAAAACCCGAATAACACTGAAAACCCGATTGAGCATGCCGTCCACAAAGTGATGTAAGTTTTCTGGACGGAGTGCGTACCAGCTTCGTTCAATTTGCTCTTTCAATGCCGCCACACGTGACAACTGCCGTCCATTCGCATACAATCACGAGCTGAGATACCCCAGAGGCTCTCGCTAGGGGTCAGATCTGGACTGAGTGCTGGCCAATTCATTACGGTCACATGATGAGTGTTAAACCAGCTTTTCGTTGATGCATACCGATGGATAGAGGCATTGCCTTGCTGGAACAGATAATCAACACCCGCTAAAGTTTCAGCAAACCGTAGAAGGTGGCTGCTGAGTATGTCCTGATACGTTTCGGAGTTTTGCCTGCCTTGCTGGAAAGTGATATCCGTTGTCCCTTTGAACGCAAAAGCTCCTCAGATCATCACAGAACCCCTCCCTTCTGTATGCTGAAGAAGGTGTGTGGCTCGCGTCGTAAATCATGAAAATAGCAGTTCCAACCGTCAGGCCGTCCAGTTTGAGCTTCTTCTCATCGGAGAAAATAGTTGTGATCCACTCGTCGGTCCAGTGCATGTAACTGCTAACGCATAACAATCTAGCTTCCTTGTGGCGCCGCATGAGGTGTCGTAGATGGCGCATTTTACGGAGCACAATGTTGCGACTTTCCTTGATTCGTCGACGAACTGTGTCCTTTGAGACGGTGACACCAACAGTCCGAGATACTTGACGTAGTGATAACCTGTGGGATGAAACTAAACGCATGATGGCACGATCATCTCGTTTAGTTGTTATTCGAGGCCTTACACACCGCGTTTCGATAAAGTCTTATAAATGACTCCCCTACTTCTCCCCATGGCTTTACAAATTTTCGCTATAGACAATCCATTTGCTCTATCTCCAAATCTTCTGCACCTCCTCAGCAGAAAGTTGACTGTTGCGTGGCATTTCGGCAAGTGAATGACTGACGGCAGGTCCGCTGTCTTGTAGGCTGTACCGAATTACAGCACATGCGCGTGCGTACAACATGCTAATTTGTATATCTCATTTTTTTATTGGAGGTTTAACGACCACCGTGAGCAACTCAATGGGCTATAAGCAGTCGCCCGTCCCTAATTTAGGGCCACTAGTTCCAGGGAAGGGAGAGAGCCACTGCCGTAAGACAAACGCAACATCCAAGTCTCACCGGGATTCGAACCCGGACCCCTTTCGGACGAATGATCAGAAACCATCGCTTAGACCACTGCGCCACCGGGGCGGCCATCTCTTTTGCATGTGGCTAATTTACATAGTTGTTTTTTATATTTATGAGACACCTAAAATTGCACTATTTCACTTTGTGGTGTTCTTTTCCCACAATCTGGTCATCTCGACGGATCGAAACGTTTTGTTGTAGGGTTATGTCTGTTCAGGTAGCACTTCAGCTTCCTACCTACATTCATATTGCATTGACGATGCAACTTGGACTGTCTCTATTATATTTATGCAACGCACCTTACCACCAGCCGCCACTAGTCCAAATGCGAAGACATTATTCAAAAAAGTGATAAATTACATATACTCTCACGTCGCGCAACACAACTTGTGTTAATATGTATAATATACACTCATGTTCATAAAAAGTAGAACACCCGAAAGGAGTCGAGCTTCGACTTTGATTTTTTTTTTTTTTTTTTTTTTGATTGGAGGTTTAACGACCACCGTGAGCAACTCAATGGGCTATAAGCAGTCGCCCGTCCCTAATTTAGGGTCACTGGTTCCAGGGAAGGGAGAGAACCAGTGCCGGAAGACAAACACAACATCCATGCCTCACCGGGATTCGAACCCGGACCCCGTTCGGACGAATGATCAGAGGCCATCGCTTAGACCACTGCGCCACCGGGGCGGCGACTTTGATTTTTACGGGATATTTTCATTAGGCAATACAGAACAAATGATTAGCATCTCGGTGTCATACGCACCAGATGCGTCGATGTAGCTAATAATCGGTGTGGCCACCTCTGGTTTGTATCACCTGCTGTACGAGTTAAGGCATCGAATCAAATAATGTGTGAATTGTTGCTTGTATAGGTAAGAAAATAAATGCGCATTCATATGCTGACAATGTAACAAACAACACGCTCATTAGGCTCGTTTGAAATAAGAAAGTGTCGCTCCGTTGGCGCAATCGTCTAAGCGCTGGCTTATGACCATTCGTCAGTGAAGGGTCCGGGTTCGAATCCCAGTGAGGCATGGATGCTGTGTTTTGTCTTACGGCACTGGTTCCAGGGAAGGGAGAAAACCAGTGCCGTAAGACAAAACACAACAACCACCCCACACTGAAATTCGACCCCGGACCCTTCACTGACGAATGGTCATGGTCCGTCCCTAAAATAGGGACGGGCGACTGCTTATAGCCCATTGAGTTGCTCACGGTGGTAGTTAAACCCCAATCAAAAAAAGGAAAGGCTAAAAAGAACGTTGCCTTTAGTGTTTATCTTTGAACAAAACTTTAATAGACGATTTCTGTGTAATCCATTTCCTTTAGAAATCATACAAACGTAGCTTGTAAGCATTTTACTAGGTGAACGTATGATGTAAATCCAATGAAAATGTGGGACACACAAAGTTAAAATAATCTTTTAATCGCACCTCCAACACTTTTGTCCATCATTGTTAGAAAAGGAAACAAAAGTGTTTCACACTTCTCACCTGTGCGCATGCTTCTCCGAGCTGATGTCTAATTACCACGCGCTTTCTCCGCAGTCAGTTTCAATTGTGATGCAATGAGCCCCCACTCACTTCCTCAGTGGCTACAGCCATCCAACATGAATGGTTTCCTGTAGAATAGACATTCAGGCTGTATTGTCCCACGTCCAAAGTTGATCAAGAGCTGCTGCGGACGATCGTACAGCTGCACCTGTTGTTTGAGCATGTCCCAGAGATTTCCAATGGGTGATAAATCCGGTAATCTAGCCGGCCACGGCAGAAGTGGAACCTTCGTATTCCTGAAGAAGGCACGTGTTTTTGCTGTAATATACGGTATGGCATTGTCTTGCGGAAATATGGCCCCGGGGTTGTCCTGCAAGTACAGAAGGGCGACCGGTCGTAGAAGATCATAAACGTAAGGGCAGTTGTTATGGTGGTACAGGCACTAACAAGAGGGGATCTGCTTTCCTACCAGATAGCACTCAAGGCCATAATGCCTCGTGTTTGTGCGGTATGCTTGGTGCGAATACACTCTTCCTGACGCCTCTGAACATCATTGCAGACCAGGTACATCCTTTCGTAGTAACGGTATTCCCCTCTAGTAGTGCCTTATTTCACAGAATAATGCACGATATCACCCTCCCTGGATTGTTTAATAATGGTCTGCGGAACACGACAAAGACTTCCAGATATTCCAAATTCTCCAGACATCAATCCAATAAAGCATTTGTGGTTTATGTTGGAACAGCAAATCCGATCTGCCGCGGCGGAACCACGTAACGTACAAGAATTAAATGAACTGATGGTAAATACCTCTAAATGTGTCTTGTGGTACAAGATGCAACAAGATACCCCTAGAAACCTTGTAGCGTTCGTGGCTCGCCTGGTAAGGGCTATTTTGGCCGCACTTGGATGAATAACATCATACTAGGCAGGTGGTTATAATGATTTAACTCTTCGGTGTATATCTGCCTGACATAATTTGATTATGCAACTTCTAAATGCACTATATCCGTAGACTGACGCGGATGAACTGACTAAGAGAGAGTATAAGAATGTACTGTGTTGTGGTGCACACATACACACATTAAAACATGCACTGAAGATACTAGAGAAGAAAGGTATGTTTATTAGCTGTTTTTAAATATCTCTGCAACCAGTGTGTTGAAAACATTGGCAAATGAATTTGTCTAAGAAGATAATGAAAATATACTGACCAATAAATTTTTCAGTCTGGCAGAAACTCTTTCATTTGCTGACTCCAGTTGCTCACGAATAGCGTGAAGCTGATATTTTAGTTCAGAGAGGTGCTTCTGCGTGCAGATGGTGCAGAGCAAAACGTTGCAGTGTTGGCAGTTCTCGACGTCACAGACAGTCTGGCAGGATGAGCACTGATGCTTCATCTCAGAGGCACCTTTATCTTCAGCAGCTATGAGATCAAGAATAGACTGAAGATAGATGTTCGATGGTAATGTTGCTACTCCGCCTTTGGGCATACAGGAAATTCCTCGACACTGAGCGCACCTTAACTTTGGGGACTCTTTAGCTTCGCTTATTACCAGCTTTTCTACGCAAGAAAGGCAGAAGGTGTGTTGACATGGAAGCATTTTTGGGTGGCCGAGGGGGTCCAGACACACCGCACAAGTAGCCAGTTCCTTCAATCGTTCTTGACTTGACATGTTTAGTTTCTTCTTGTCACTTCTTTCTTAAGCCTGAAAAGATAAAAAGAATGTATGAAATATTGCTTGATTTAATGTTTTTTTTTGTATAAATTTAGAAACACCAGTACTCTGAAAATGTTCTGGTTATGACGACTAAATGCGAACTTGTCACTACCACTTGCCGCCCCAGTGGTCTAAGCATTGGATTCTGATCATTCATCTGATATGGGTCCGGGTTCGAATCCTGGTGTGGCAGGGATGTTGGGTTTGTCTTACGGCACTGGCTCTCTCCCTTCTCTGGAACCAGTGACCCTAAATTAGGGACGGGAGACTGCTTATATCCCATAGAGTTGCTCACTGTGGTCGTTTAACCCCCCAAACAACAACCAAACCACTACCACTTAAATCGAAAGCACAGTCGGTTTGCAACAAAGATCTAGAGGATACTGAATATGGGAAGTTTTCGGATGCATAAGGATCACTGATATTTGAATATGTTCAACTAAAAACAAGCGAATACCCATTACACTCTCTCGTATCCTTTATAGAGAATACCCATTACACTCTCTCGTATCCTTTATATCGAGAAAGAGAATGTATCAACATTAGCTAAATAATCACCCATGTTTTAACATACACTGCCTGACAGAGAAAATGCCACACCACGAAGACGTAAACGCAGCGCCATGCAAATTGCAGGGTATGTGAACACGTAGAAGTTATGCAAATGATTGGATTTGCAGGCCAACAGCACAAACGGAGCGCGGCATATAAGCGAACAACCAGCCCGTGAAGCTATCAGTCGAGACGTCGTCACGGCCGCGAGAACTAAGTGGTTCTTTTGTAACCGTGTCTGGATAACGAACAAGGAGTGTCAATGCCGTTAAGACGTCGTCGTATGCAATTTCGTCAAACGGAAAAGTTCAGGAGAAGTGTCATCGTAGGCCGTCGTACCGGCGATTGGTCCTTGCGTGGTATTGCGGAAGAAACGCAACGTGATGCCACAACCGTGGGTCGCATTTGGAGATAGTGGTCCCAGGAAGGATCTGTGCAACGTCGTTGGGGGACCGGAGCACGGAGACGGACGTCCGAGCGAACCGATCGTCACATCCGACGTCATACCTTAGCGGACCCACAGGCCACAACGGGCGACATTTTGCGAAGTGTACGGGGAGGCTTGGATGCTCCGATATCGAGGCGAACAGTGTTGCGCCGATCGGCTGCATCTGGTTTGCTGTCCAGCCGTCCGTTGCGAAGGCTACCCTAACAGGGAGCCATCGTCGTCACCGCTTGGCATGTTGTCGCTCCTGAGCTGCGTGGGGTGTCGAATGGAACAGTGTGGTGTTCAGCGACGAATCACCGTTCTGTCTCACTACGGATGATCGCCGTGTGAGAGCCTGGAGGCGACGTGGTCAACGGGCGGATTCTTCCGCTATTGTGGAGCACCACACGGCCCGGCAACGTGGATTAATGGTGTGGGGTGCTATCAGCGCCAACAATCACTCAGCGCTGGCACACTTCTATGCTGACGAGGTGCTGCGGCCTGTGTCACTACTGTATCTGCAGGGCATCCCAAACGCCGTTTTTTTCAACAGGATGACGCCCGGTCGCATACCGCTCGGATCAGCCTGAATGCTTTACATTCTGTGCGGATGCTTCCGTGGCCAGCACGATCCCCCGACCACTCGAGCATCTGTGCGACACGATTGGACGTCGGTTGAATACCCTTCCACCCCCGCAAAATGAAAATGAACTGTGGACTAGGATCAACAGCACATGGTCCACGATGTCCCAGGACTCTATTCGGACTCTGAGTGTCTCGATGCCACGTCGGAATAAACGCTGTATGGCCCACAATGGGGGCCACACTTCTTATTGATCATCCTGTATATTCGGCCACTGGAGTTTAGTCTGTATGTAACAATTAAATCATTTGTTCAAGACCTACGTGGCTATCTGTGTGTGCAGTTTAGTCTGTATTCGAGCATTCCTTCATGGTGTGGCATTTTCTCTGTCAGGCAGTGTATCTGGAATTTTGAAGTAGTCTCATCTGAGACAAAATATCTCTATGGAATTGTGAATATTACTTCTCGACCTCAACTCACTGCACACGCGAGCTGAAAGTTGCATAATGGTACTTAAGTTTTTTTTTTAACAGAATTTACCTGAACTTTTCTTTGTTCACTAATTTCCAAAATTACTTTTTGACTTCAAATTGACTTCACTAGCTGTTGTTATACATGCTGTCAATAATATAGGGCTGAAAAATTCGAGTCACTAAAAATTGCAAGTTTTCGGGCGTTTCTGAAGGTGTTCGTGCTGATTTCAAAAATGACTACGATTTGTGTCTGACACGTAAGGATTTTTTACAAAATGCACATGAAACTGTTGGTAAATAGCCTATTCACATGTATTCTGTTGAAAAGTTCATTTTATTACAGAAAGTTAAGAATGCATTCAGTACATAAAACATTAGAGATAGAGTTGATAAGCAGCTGGCACAGGCAACCCCAGCGCAGACTAGCGATAAATAGGCCGAGAGCAGGCCTTTCCAAACGCAATATACACTATCTACCAACAAGTAATTGGACACCCCTGCAATCGACGATATCTACGGTCCTGATACACGTCACGGCCGCCGCCGTTAAATATCGTGTGGGAAATAACAACGCAACCAGTCGCATGCAAGATGCCACGCAGTTCGGAGCTCTCTGATTTCGAGAAAGGTGTAATCGTCGAGTATCACAGAAATGGCCGATCCATACGTGACATATCCAGCTAGTTGAAGTACCCAAAATCGACAGTGGCCTACGTGATTGGTAAGTGGAAGATGAGAGGTGACTGTCGGAACGTGCCCCGACCCGGCAGACCCACAAAACTGGGAGTTAGAGACCGACGGGTGCTGGCCTGAGACATTCGGAAGAACCGCACCAAATCGATGGGCCACATCCGCGAGGAGTTTCAACAGGCACCCGGGAGTGTTGTTTCGATGAATACCATCCGTAAGGAAGCCCATCTGCTCGGTTATCATGAACGTGTTGCCGCCCACAAGCCTTTAATCACCAAGTCCAATAGCGCTGCTCGGCTAACGTGGTGCAAAGAACGTCGACAGTGGACCGTTGAACAGTGGAAACAGGTTCTCTGGAGTGCCGAATCAAGGTTCACTCTCTACCGTCCGGGTGGCAGGGTCTGGGTTTGGCGTCTGCCTGGAGAATGCCTCCTGCCGGAATGTATTGTGCCAACTGTGAAGTTCGGCGGCGGCGGAATTATGCTATGGGAGTGTTTCTCCTGGTATGGCACGGGACCCTTGGTCGCAATTCCTGGTAGACTCAACGCCGAGACCTACTGCACCATTTTGGATGACCATGCGCTTCCTACGTTATGGCAGTTTTACGGGGTGGACCCATGTTACTTTTAGGATGACAATGCCACCTGTCATGTTGCGAGGTCCACCATGGCTTGGTATGGTGACAATGGGGTTAATCGAATGGACTGGCCTGCGCAGAGCCTGAACCTTAACCCTATTGAGCACCTCTGGGACGAGTTGGAGCGTCGACTTAAGGGGTGCCCCCACCGCCCGAAATCGGTGAAGGAACTGACCTGTCTTCTCCAAGCCGAGTGGAAGAAAATACCGCTAGCCGTCGTACAACGCTTGGTTGAGAGTATGCCGCTGAGGGTCGCAGCTGTAATCACCGCTCGTGGAGGCTCCACCAACTATTGAAGGTGAATAAACTTCGTTTTCCTTTGCTATCACAGGTGGTTGGTTGGTTGGTTGTTGGATTTTATTGGCGCAAGGGCCAGGTTTGGCCAAAGAGCGCCAGACAAAGAACTATCAGCCACAGATTTTTAAAAACGTGGAAAATGATTAAGAGCAGACAATCTTGGTAAAAGTTGAAAAAGAGTATGATGAAAGCTGTGAAGACAAGGTAGTTAATTAGGTTTATATAAAAATTTATTAATTTACTATTATAATTATAATTTTTTTTTTCTTTAAACACAACTACACAAAGGATGAGTCACTCTCCTCCCCCCACACTCCTCTGCAATGCTGGCAGAGGGCGGGGACGAACTGTCACTCTCTTCCCCCCATGTTCCTCTGCAATGTTGTTTGAGGCTGGGGACGAACTGTCACTCTCTTCCCCCCATGTTCCTCTGCAATGTTGTTTGAGGCTGGGGACGAACTGTCACTCTCCTCCCCCCTATGTTCCTCTATAATGTTGGTTGAGGGTGGGGACCTCGCTGAGGCCGAGACAGTTGGATGGACACTGCACACCTTTGCGGATTGAGGGCCGGGTCTTCCGCACGTGCAGGCTTTCGGGTGGAAACTGGAAGAGACGGTCGGCAGCAAAAGAGAAGGCCCAGAATCAGGTATTCGAAAAATCTCGAGCTCGGGGAAAAACACCTGTGTCGCTTGGTCAGCTGTAGATCGCTTGGCAAGGGCGGCGAGAGCTACAGGGCGCGGAACAAAGGGCTGCACGGGTTGTGGCAGAGACTGAACTACTGCGGCAAAAGTACGCTGTCGGGTGGTGGGTATACCCAACTTGGCCTTGGCAGCAGGGTACGAGAGGCCTTCCAGGGTCTTGAGCCGCTGGATCGCCATCTCGTCCTTCCATTTCATACAGTTGCGGGAGTAAGCTGCATGGGCCTCACCGCAGTTAACACAGCAGGCCGCAGAAGTGCAACCTTCCCCGTCATGTTCACTGGAGCCACAATTTGCGCAACGAGCGGAACTCTTACAGAAACGTTGTGAATGCCCGTACCTCTGGCACCTGAAACAGCGCAGAGGACTGGGAATGTACGGGCGAACTCCACAGACCAAGTAGCCAGCCTTGATTTCGGTCGGAACTTTCGGGGAGTTAAAAGTCAAGATGACATTTTTTGACTTAATCATGGAACCATCACGCCGGAACATCATACGACGTGCAGCAATAACACCTTGATCAGCAAGTTCAGTCACGAATTCGTCTTCACTGCATGGCAAGAGATCAAACTCCGAAATAACACCCCGAGAGGTGTTAAGAAACGGGTGAGGTGTCACTTTTACAGGAATGCCTTGAAGACTAGTGAGGTTCAGAAAAGTGTTACTCTGAGAAACACTGCAAGTTTGGACAAGCAGGTCCCCAGAGCGAAGCTTCCTCACAGACTTCAAGGGGCCAACCGCAGCGTCCAAAGCTTTAGAAATGAAAAAGGGAGATCTGGTGGACAGTCTCTCATGCGGATCGATGGATTCTACAAGCAAGTGAGTAGCATGCGTAGTCACAGCAATCGAGGGGAGACGACGCTTCGGAGCGACTGGTACAGCTGCCGAAGAAGAGGTTCCACATTCTTGGTCCAGGTCAAGGTCTAAAGACCGTTTAAGGGTATGAGACTTGGTAGGTTGAGAAGACGAAGGACAGTCGTTGTCAACTATCATTTTGTCAGGTGACTTAAATTTGGAGTTTTTGTTCTTTTTACCCATGGAAAAAAGGAGGAAGATTCGTCTGCAGACTACTCCACCCACCACCGAGCCCTACAAGGGAGAACTTGAGGTCTGCAAGCCAAGAAAATGACGCTGGACACAGTTCTGGAGCTTATACGTTGCAGATATAGTCCGTTGACTGTGATCACACGCACTCGGCGGACACTTCGGCCTCCGGGTACCGTCATGCCAACGCCTTTGGCATGATCCCACAGCCCCCGGGCTCACCCTGCCGTGCTATACGACAAAAAAGCCGCTAAAGCCGTGTACACAACTTGGTACAAGACTTCTGACTAGAGGTGGGTTAGTCTCTAGCCTCCCGTTTACAGCGAAGCCGGGGTCGAAGAGGAGTGTTGGTACACAGGAGGCACTTATCCGGTCTCCTGCGACCTCAGCCGCCAGACATCCCATTTCCGCCTCACGGGTCTCCGCACGCGGCAAACATGCAGGTAGGTCTAGTACCCAAACCAGCTAAAAGGAAAAAAAGAAACCTAAAGAAGACAAATCCTGGCAGGGAACCTAAACTGAATCTCAGCAACCTACGAACTGAGCGGTTAATATAAATCAGTTAGTGGTGGAGGGTAACAAAACCACAAGGCCGGGGTGTTAGTACATAACGTGGAAGCGATTAGGTAGAGAATACAACACGGGCAACTAGCCAGTGGAGAAAATAAATAAAAACGAAAAAGCGAGACACAAGACCAGCTAGGGATCTTGGGGCCGCGACTCCCCAACAGCTGGATGAACAGCCGTCCCTGCAAACACCAAAACAAAAAACAAGCGGTGGCATGACATCAGATGTTGACCAGTCACAAGGTCAGCTCGGGCCGTGGGGGCGCCGCTCCCCAAATAACTGGTAAACCAGTTATCCCCGTGCGGGGCTATCACAGGTGTCCAATTACTTGTTGGTAGATAGTGTACAAACGTGATGATATGCGCAACTTTGATCGTCGTATAAGATAGATGGGTCATTCCCCGAGTGGCAGGAGCCCTAGGGTTCGCGAGGACAACCGTAGCAAGAGTGTACCGCGAGTGCACCATCGACGAATGTACCAGTGCCCAGAGAGCAAGCGGTAGCCGACTACACGCAATTGATGACCGGGGTCGATGAAGACTGTCCAGGCTTGTATTGACCTACCTATTGGCAACGGCGGCACAAATCCTATTCAGGTTAAATGTCGAAGGCTCAAGCAACGTCAGCAAGCTGACGATACGGCGCATACTGTATACCCTCGGCTACGGGAGCCAACGCCCTACCCGTCTGCCACTGTTGACTGCCCTTCATAAGACATTACGCCTCGCCTGGTGCCGAGAACATTATAACTGGATCAGTGCAGAGTGGCGGCGCGTCGTATAGTCAGATTTAATCCCGTTTTCAGGTGCACCTAGCTGACGGGAAGGTATCGGTATGGCGTAGACAGCATGAAGCTGTGGCTCCGTCGTGCCAGGTAGACTGTTCAAGACGGTGGCGGCTCTGTGATGGTTTGGATAGCTTTCACATGGGACACATTTGGTCCTTTAGTGTGTCTGGAACAGTGCTGAGACGGGCGCTCGCAAGCCCGAAGTAAGTGCGTAATACTTACTGGAGCTCGGGCTCTGAGAGAGGGAGAGAATTTTCTTCCTTTTTTACGCTTTCCAACCGTTGGTTGAAGAAGCGTATATGTGCTCCAGCTTTGTCCGTCCGTCTGTCGGTTCGTCCGCACGTTAACTCACGTGAAAATAGTTCGATTTCGATAAAACTTTAGTATGTGGTAGGGGACCACCTGGAGACGAACCCTATTGAAAATGGGCGAAGCAGGGTCAAAGGTCAGGACATAGGAGCGGGATCCATTCTATAGCTGCTATGCGTCATAACGTGAGTAAAAATTGTTCGATTTCAATGAAATTCTAGTATGTGATAGGAAGCCACCTGGGGACAAACCCTATTGAAAAAGGGTGAAATAGGGTCAAAGGTCAGGACATAGGAGCTGGATCCATTCCATTGCCTTTATGCGTCATAACGTGCGTAAATATGGTTCGATTTAGATGAAAATTTAGTATGTGGTAGGGAACCACCTGGGCACGGGCCCTATCGAAAATGGGCGGAATGGGGTCAAAGGTCAGGACACTGGAGTGGGATCCATTCCATTGCCCTTGTGCATCATAACGTACCTAAAATGCTTGGATTGCGACAAAACTTTATCATGTTGTTCCGGAGGTATAGTGAACCGGTTCTGTTGAATATCAACGAAATGGGGTCAAAGGTCATTGCACAAAAGCCAGATTTATTTCACAGCCATTTTTCTCATATCTTGCGTAAAACTGTTTCTATTGCTACAAAACTTTATCATGTTGTTCCGGAGGTATAGTGAACCGGTTCTGTTGAATATAGTCGAAATGGGGTCAAAGGTCAGGACACAGGAGCGAGATGTATTCCAGAGCCATTATCCACATAACTTGAGTAATAATTTCCGGTATGTTGGAAAGCGTATCATAATCAATGCTGTGCATGATTTTACTAACTTGTTTTTTTTAATGTAATTTTGTATGATTTAGCACACGAGAATATTTTTACACTTTTTTGTTGTTAAAGAGAATTCTTGGCCAACTGGGTCTAGATAGGGAGTAGGAATTCGGCCGGGATTTATATTCCGATTTGGGTAACAAATACCATAGGCCATGAATTACTGGATTTCTGCGAAGGAAAGGTTTCTTTAAGTACTATAAATAGTAAGCTGACGGAATTTTGCTTCCTACTTCAAAGGGGAAGCTCTCTGCTAATTTTATTGAGCAACGTACGACGTAGATTGTTTTGACTCCCGATTTTTCCTCATGCCTGCCCCCTCGAAACATTTCAGGATTAAATGAATGGTCAAAGAAACTACAGCAGTAGATAGACATCCCTTAACCACTCCGCAGTTGAGAAAGACATCGGTTAATTGCACGGGAAGGAAAGAGTGGGAGTCTAGAAGGGGAGATTTTTTTTAATACCTAAGTCGATTAATCATAATTTTCGGGCTCGTTCGGGCCGGGGCTCTACCTTGCAATATAAAATTCGGGCTCCGGCAGGCTCAGACTGATATACTTCGGGCTCGGGTTCTTAAAATTGAGCTCGAACTCAGCTCTGGTCTGGAGTGGTCCTTAACCGTAGCGTGCTACCAGCTTATCCTGGATGATCACCTACACTCTTTCGTGGCCTTCGCTGATCTTGCGACCTATGTCTATTTCAGCAGAACAATGTACCGGCCCACCGGGCAGCAACCACCCACGCATGGCTCAAGAAACACTCATATGACTTTGGATCTAACCAGTGGATTCTAAGGTCCTCGGATTTAAAACCTGTGGAAGTTCTCGGTATGTCGTGAAGCGGATCATCAAATCCGGGGATTCTTGACCGATGTCTTGGGCGGAGTTTTGGACAACGCTGCAACTGGCATGGCTGGCATCTCCAGAAATCCTCTGGCATCTGGTGGAGTTGACGCCTCGGCTTGTACAGGCTGTTATTCATGCTGGAAGAATACCAACAATCTACACTGCCGGCCAACCCCAAATGCAACACCAAGAAAGAAGCATCCGATTGGTCTGAAATTCGCAGCATGCGTCGCCCGCGAGAGGACATGCAAACGATTAGCATTGCAGGGCATATGCAAATCATGTGCGCCCGGCACGCCACCGAGAAGCACTATAAGAAGAGTGCACAGAAGGTGGGGTGTAAGTAGTGGAAGTGTGTTGTGCTGCCGGACCTGTGCGTGGTAAGCTTCCTGATGCCTCGTCGCAGAATACGGCAGTCATTTCAGCACGTTTTGGAGTTCGACAGAGAACGAATAATAGCTCATCGCGACAGCGGTTTATCGTACCGAGACATCGGCGCCCGTGTAGGATGACATTCAGCCACAGTGAAGCGAGTATGGATTCGGTGGGTGCAGGAGGGACGGACGGACCGACGTGAGTGATTGCCGCAGCCGCGGCACACTACCAAACAAGAGGACCGGCATGTTGTGCGGCGGGCATTGACGGCTCGCACCGCGACATCACGAACGTTAGCGCAGAGATTAGGGTGTGTTGCGCAACAGCCTGTGTCAGCACGTACAGTTCGACGTCGTCTGCAGGAGCGGGGACTTGTCGCACGGCACCCATTGCTCCGATTACTATTGACGTTACACCACCGGCGAGTGCGGCGGCAGTGGGCCGTTAAACGCCGCACCTGGACTACGGAATGGCACGGCATGGTCTTTTCCGACGAATCCCGCTTCTGCCTGAAACACCCCGATGGTCGGATCCGCGTGTGGCGGCACCACGGCGAGAGACAGTATGACGCCTACATTTTGCGTCGCCATACCGGTCCGTCGCCTGGCGTTATGGTTTGGGGCGCAATTGGATATGACACCCGCACCCCACTTGTACGCATCGCCGGTACACTCAACAGCCACCGCTACATCTCAGACGTTTTGGAGCCTGTAGTCCTCCCTTACCTGCAGGACCTGCAAGCAGCTACGTTTCAACAGGACAATGCGCGTCCGCACGTGGCACGCATCGTGCAACAATTCTTCACGGCCCACCAGGTGTCACTGTTGCCGTGGCCCGCCTGTTCTCCCGATATGTCGCCCATCGAACACGTCTGGTCGCTGATCGGCAACCGAGTGGCCCGGCAAGCACCACCCGCGGCTACTCCTGATGAACTTTGGCAACGTGTGGAAGCAGCTTGGACCGACATACCCCAAGCCCACATCCAAAGCCTTTCGTTCGATGCCACGTCGTGTAGCGGCCGTTATTGCCAGCCATGTGGGCCACACGAACTATTGATGTCTGCGTGTTCCGCAAGTCGCACGGGCCTGTAAGCTCAATCGTTTCATATTTGTATCTGTTGTTATGTGTCCAGTAAATCTGGCTTTGCTATCTCGTGTACTTCTTGGTGTTGCATTTTGGGTGGCCAGCAGTGTATTAGGTAGGTAGGTATCTTTAATATTATGCCCATTGAGTGTATTTTATGTTGTACTTTAGAACGGATAATTTTAAAACGTTATGTTTACATGTCCTTATATTTTCTTTTAGCCTCATTTGGTAATTTTTCTTCTATGCGCAGTTTTCGGGTCTTCTCTGTGGAACATCTAACAATGGTCTGCCGTCATGTTGACCTTCCATCTGCCCTGGTATCGTCGTTTTATCTCATTTATGTCTTGGTCGAATCTTTCACTTTATTCCTCACTAACGGCTTCAAGGTCTTCAGGAAAGTAGTCCAAGTGAGCATTCAGAAAGTGCACCTTCAAACTCATTGAACAACATAATGCGTTGAATTCTTCTAGCATGCGTTCCACTATTTGTTTGTAGCTGGGATTTTTGCACTTCCCCAAGAACTTCTTTAAAACTTTCTTAAAAGCATTTCAAGCCTCTCTTTCAACGCTTTCCATTTATGTTTCAAACTCATTGCCTTTTAGGATTTTTCGAATGTTTGGTCCGACAAAATGCATTTTTTCAATTTGACATCTGCCAATCCTGGACACATTTTACACAGATACTTAAAACATTTCTTCTCTTGGTTAAGTTTTTACCTAGGCTTCATAAGTCCAATTTTGATGTTAAGAGAAAGTAAAAGGATTTTTATTAGGATAAACCAAACTTTCTCGAATAACATTTTTGTTTCCTGGTTTTAAAGCAGTCCTGTTTGGTCATTGTTCTCTGCTCCAGGGTTGGCCCTTCACTCGGCTATAGTGGCTAGAAGAGAGTGTTCCGTGGGCCTCACCGTTTAAATTTTAGTTCCCTCTTTTCACGAAACCTCGAGATGGCGGCCCTGTGAGCTTCGATGCTATGATTTCAAAATATTAGCGCCGCCCCGGTGGCGCAGTGGTCTAAGCGATGGCCTCTAATCATTCGTCCGAACGGGGTCCGGGTTCGAATCCCGGTGAGGCATGGATGTTGCGTTTGTCTTACGGCACTGGCTCTCTCCCTTCCCTGGAACCAGTGACCCTAAATTAGGGACGGGCGACTGCTTATAGCCCATTGAGTTGCTCACGGTGGTCGTTAAACCTCCAATCAAAAGAAAAATATTAGCATGCTTTTCTATGGCGCGTTTGGTGGATAGCGATTGAAAAGGAGATTTGTTTGTTAGACCGGTCATGAAAAATTGCAGTAGTAATAAATGTAACGTTGAGAACGTGTTTCGTACCTGGATACAACAATGCTTACAGGTCCGATAAACAAAAGGTAACTATTTTCCGTGCCGAAAGGTGAAGCAAGACGGAACTAATGGAATTTTTTTACATCTCCTAAATCAAGTTAGCAGCCACTCAGTAATTATTTAGTTAAGTATGCCACTTTGTTTTTGAGTCTTTTATATATTATCGCACTTTGTCTAAAATTATGGAAATTGGATGTTTTTGTCGTCCAAAGTTGTGTAAACGTTATCATGAGAAGTTTAGGCCTAAGTACAGTATCATGTGACAATCAATTAAACATTTTGTGCCCTGTAAAGACAGAGAAAAGAGTTGCAACAGGATCAGAAAAGAATTCAATACGATGATTGGGCAAAAATTCCAATAATTATGGAGAAAATGTGCGTACAATAATGCACATATTTGTACAAACCAATCTTGTGACACGTCAATGCGAGATTATGCATCTCCAGAATAAAGTTCACGAAACTACCCCAAAACACACAATCTGGAAGAATATTCACATATATCTATCCATACATGACAATAATCACTTTTGGTATAAATGCAGGATAAAAAAAAATCTTTGGTAAAATTTGAGTGAAATTACTGTACTGCACGGAACGAGAAGCACGTATGTCTATGAGCATAGTTTACAGCAATAGCATCGAAGCTGTCTTCAGCGCACTCTCTGATTTCAAAAACACGTCTGCAGAAGCGCAGGACGCACTATCTCTTCTAGCCACTATAACTCGGCTGTCCAATTCGTACAAAAAGCATGGGTATTTTGTGTATCCTCCTTGCTGTCCAAGGAGCATGAACATTTGTTTAAGATAACCAATATCATCCATCTGTTTTTTTCTTTTTGTTGGAGGTTTTTTTAAAATGATTTATTGGACATGGTGGTACAGACATGGCAAACATGATACAAATAATTCACAGGATACAGAGATTACACAGCAACAAGTGCAAATCATACATGGTTTATCATCTAACACATTGCGAACAAGTACACATCAAACAGGAATTTTACAGTATGTTAAATGACCAATGTACACAGATAACCAATGTTGGACAAGTAACGTATTGAGAGCCAGAGCCAAAAGACAAACATCCATGCCTCAACCGGGATTTGAACCCGGACCCAACTCGGACGAATTATCAGAAGTCAGCGCCTATACCACTGCGCTACTGGGGCAGCTCATCCATCTGTGATCGTTGCACATAGTTGAGCTTCGTGAGAACTAAGGCTACATTTACACAACTTTCTTTCCCCGAACTAGTTTACTCTTCGCAGTGTGAAGAAGGTTTTAGCCACTCTAGTGTTTTCTGTTTGTTACAAGCATACTCCCTTTTGCAGTAGATTTGTCCAATGATGGTGATTTTAGCAAACAAAGGAGTTAAAACTAAAATATTTGTATTATACGTAACAACAGACGAATTAATAGAAAGCGAAATTAACCTTTTATTTACGCAAAAATGGTATGTGATAGAAGTTTTCCGGAAATCAGCACCCAAAAATCTACGAAAGAGTGCGAACAATCTGGAGACAATTTTCTCACATCGCAGGACTTGTGTAATTAATCTTACTCTGGCAGTGGCCCGCGATTCCTGTTACGAATATATGATTCGAGTCATTACATCATTGTTTTAAATGATGCCCGCCGTGTAGTCCGCTTTTTGTTCGGATCATCTTTTATCCAAAAAGCTGAAATATCTTCTATGCTTGCACACTTTGATTTCTCGCAGATGTTTTTGAAGGAAATGCTATTTCTGTACTTAAAGCTATGAAAGCGTCTGAATATCCCAGATACACAGCAAATTTCTTTGCTTTATCTTTCAAGACGGAGCTGAGCGACTTACCTGTAAAATTAGCATTACACTGAAAAGTAAACCACTTTATCAAAGCTTCATCTCAATTTTCTTCAGTCATTTAACCGCAATTTTTTTTCTTGGAAATAATTATATTTTTCAAAGTATTTGTTTTTCCACAGTGGGGAAACAGTAGATGAAATTTCATAATCTTTGCACATTTCCATGTGATCTTTCTTTTCCTTTCTTTTAACTCAGATGATCCCAACCTTACCATTCAGAGAAAAAGATTTTCGCTTTGACACTGGAAAGGCAAATCGCTCGAAATGATGCTACTATAAAATGCCATGTTTGTGCCGTGATTTGAACGGGTATCGTTCACTTGATCGAAAGATCATTTGACCGAAAATCACTACGCCGAAAATCACTTGATCGAAAGGTACATTTCACCGAAGGGTCACTTGACCGAAAAGTTTATTTCACCGAAAGGTCACTTCACATAAAAGTTCATTTCATCGAAAGGACATTTGATCGAAAAGTTCATTTCACCGGAGGATTACTTTACCTAAAAGTTCCTTATATCGAAAGATCATTTCACCGAACGGTCAGTTTATCGAAAACCGAGAATTTTGCTGTCAGAGATCTGTTGGACTGTGGTGCGGAGATTTTGAAAAACTGGCCACCTAAACATTAGGAGATGGTACAAAAAATGCACTTTTAATTTCTATGAAACAACTCTGCATGAGTAGGTTTTTCGAAATATGCCTTTTTATCAAATTGTGTTTGAGCAAACGTGCAACACTATTAACGTGGCTTGTTATGTAAAGCTTATGAATATAAAAAAGTAAAATTCGCTAAAAAGGCCTAAGCGGAGGCCTAGGTCCCTAAAGGTTTGTATAAAAAAATGTGCAACATTATTAACTTGACTTTTTATGTAAGCCTTATGAACATGAGCACGCACGATTAAAATTTTCTAAAAAGGCCTAAGCCGAGGCATAGGGACTTAAAATTAATTATTTTTGTCTGAAAACTAAATATTTGCGTTTTTTTTGTGACGCGGAGATATCAAAAGTGCAATTTTAGTATGATCCCTTAACGTTTCGGCGTGGTCTGTCTTCCAAACTGGTACCATGCTTCAACAGATCTTGTAATGAAATCCAAAATTTTCGATAAACTGACGCTTCGGTGAAATGACCTTTCGATGAAGTGAACTTTTAGGTAAAGAGACTTTTCGGTGAAATGAACTTTTAGGTAAAGAGACTTTTCGGTGAAATGGACTTTTCGATCAAGTGACTCTTAAGTGAAATGCACCTTTCGATCAAGTGACCCTTTAGTGAAATGAACGTTTCGATCAAGTGATCTTTCAGTGAACCAATCTTTTCGGTGAAATGATTTTCGGTCAAGTGACCCTTCGGTAAAGTAAACGTCGGGCAAATGAACCAGACCCGATTTGAACGCAGAATGAGCTCTTACCTGGAACGACCTATCCGGAAAATCACGATCTCCCATCCCTTCTTACTTTAGCATGCTCGACCGGCAATCGGGAGGTGCGGGTCTGATTCTCGCTTCACGACGATGAAAATTTTCAAGTTTTCTGAAGGAAGTGGCTACATGGAATACAGGGAAAATGTGTTAATAATAGTATTACAATGCCTACCATGTATTTATGAAGAATTATTTCATCGGGGAAATTCGTTCCCCAATTGTGTATGACTTACTTTCTCCAGTTCTCACAGCTAGCAATAACATTTGATATTTGTTTTAATTTGGGAGTTAAACGCCTACGGTGAGCACCTCAATAGATTATAAGAGGTCGTCCCTAATTCAGGGCTACTGTTCCAGGAAAGGGAGAGAGCTAGTGCCATAAGACAAACACCACATCCACGCCTCTCCGGGATTTGAGCATGGACCCATTTCGGACGAATGGTCACAAGCCCCAGAGCTTAGATCACTGGGCCACCGGGGCGGTAAAATTTGACAAACTATATTATCAAAAGTGTTCGGACACCACAATGTTTTGGAATAAATAGCTTTATTATCACAATTAGTTGTTAGTCGGTCCACCTTTTGCTTGTGTGACAGCGGAAACACGACGAGGCATACTGTCAACCAATTTCCGGTAGCTCTCGACAGGAATGGCTCGCCATTCGTCCTGCAAAGCTGTTGCCAGAGTGGCGAGCGAAGGCAGTCTTTGCGGTCGGTTTCGTATCCGTCACTCCAGTTCATCCCAAAGGTGTCCTATGGGATTAAAATCAGGTATATGAGCAGACCAGTCTAGCAATTCCACCACATTTTCAAGAAACCAGTCCTGCACACGCCTTGCAGTGTGGCAGGGTGCTCTATCGTGTTGGAAGAGACAACGGTCATTTCCATAATACTGCCACATTGTTGGTAGAGCAGATTGTATCTAGACCGTCGAGGTACAATTAGGAGTTCATGGTTTGTGGTATAATAACCAACGGGACGAATCCCATCCACGAAAAAACAGCTCAATATCATGAAGGAGCCTGCTCCGAAATTTACAGTTTAAAGAACACAGTCCGACGAGCATCGTTCGCCGGGTTGTCACTACATCCAAACACACCAATTAGATTGGAAGAGTGAAAAGTGTGACTCATCACTCCAAAGAACAGCTTTCCAATCGTCCACAGTCCAGGAACGACAGAAGATACCATTCCAAACGGCGTATCGCGTTCACGGTAGTGATGTGTGGCTTGTGTGCCGCTGCTCTACCATAATAACCTACACTGTGCAACTCTTTGTGCAGAGTTATGGTACTAACCGAGCCATTACAAACATTTCTTACTTCAGCAGCGATGGAAATGTCAGAGGAAGAAGGGGATTTCTTAACATTTCTTATTATGCCTCTTTTGTCACATTCGGTCAGTTTGTGCGGCCTTTCTGAACGTTTGTTTTGCTGTAGTTGCGTCGTCTTGCTTCCATCTCTTCACAACATCACTTACACTGTTAAAAAATTGTGGTAGGTTGCACCAAAACGTGGTGCTACACCAGCTGCACTACTTTCTGAGAAATAGTATAGCACTGTATGTTGCAAACAAGACCCAACAACATGGTGAAAACTTGCACCACGGTATGGTGCGACCTTGTACCATAACGTAGTGCACAGTCTCACCACGTTGTTGGGTTTTGTTTGCACACCAAACAATGGTATAACATTTCTCACAAAATGGTGCAGCTTGTGTAGCACCACTTTTTGGTGCAACTTACTACAAAATTTTTAACCGTGTACAGTTGATTTTGGCATGTTTAGTTTAGCTGCAATGCTCCGTATGGAAATGTTGCTAAAATGACATCCAATGACCAGCTCACGCCTGAACTCGGAAAGTTCACGCCCACGCGGCATATCCGCTTCGAATTTACTGATAACACGACAGAACATTTCAGCTTTATATACGTACCTCTCCACTCAGAGCGCACCTTCCTGCACAACAACCGTTCTTTTCACTTATGCAAATATTTGGTGGCGTCCGAATACTTTTGATAAAATAGTGTATAACGATCTTAATTTCTCTTTCCGTCTTCCGGAGCCACCACAGTGCGAGATGTTACCTAGTAACAGTTAGCGATCTCAACTCTTTCTCCAGTGCGTTTGATTACAAGTCGATCATTGCTTAAATAGTTTCCTATTCAAGTTCATCGTTGAAAGAATTTTCCGGGTGAAATAGAGAGCAGGAACAGGGAGTTCACTGAAAATTGAAGAGCGAGGTATCTGAAATTTGCTCGTTAATTCTGAGAATTTGCCATTATAAACGAGCTCAAAGGCTGAAATTTACTCTTGAACTAAACAAAACTCAAAAACATTTTCGTTAAATGCGAGCTCGCTATAAACTAGTTCGACGTGTTATGAAAAATCTACATTGCGAAGCTGCTGTATTAGGTTCCATTTCATTATTTTTTCCTTCATCAGGAGTACGCTGGTGTCATACGCACGCTAGCGGCAAATAGGATCTGACAGGATTAAACTTTAAGCTTCGTCTTAAAGCGAAAAGAATGTTTCGCATCACAAAGGGTAAAAATTTATCACATTATTTCCGGAGCAAAAATCACCTACTGCTGAAGGTTTGCAATTTATGATATACACTCTTCTACATGTCTAACGATATGCTAGCTGATACTAGCTGAAGCGTTATAAATAAATCTGAGAGAGAGAGATTATGTATCTTGTGTGTCAGAAAGTTTTTGTCCTTTGCTAAGTAAAGGATTGACTTTTGTAAGAAATGTTTATTAAGCTTTTAATATAAAATATGTGTAGTGAAACCTTTCTAGCAAGGGCATCCACGATTCTGTGGAATAATGACGGTTTTTACAGGTGACCTCCAAATATCAAACTGATTCAAAAGTCATTGCCGATTTGGAGAGTCACCCTATGTCAGGCAATTATTCGGTGCGCATGCGTTATGCAGAAAAGATCAACGCATGACCAGAAAACCGGTATCGTGTATATACACTGCCGGACAATTGCTAAGGACGGATGACAATAGCAACGATAGCAACCATAAAATGGAAGGCAGGAAAATGTGGAAATTAGCATAAGTGCGGGATACAGTAAGACGTGTTGTGCGTATGCAAATTTTGGATTGCCGAACTTGTTCGTGACGTCATAGCGCTGATAAGAGATATAAAGGATTTGACGCGTATTGACCGTTGTTGTTCAAACGCAAAGTGGAAAGGGAAAGAATCAATTGACGAACTTGCAATTTTCAGTATGTCTTCCCGACGTCACCTAGATGATTTTACGCGTGGCCGTATTATTGGCAAGATTGAAGAAAGGGCGAAAAACAACAGGTGTTGCCAGGGAGTTCAACGTCAGCCACAGTGTTGTTTCAAGGCTTTGGAAATCATTTCAAACAAATGGAGAGTGTAGCAAACGTCACGGGGGAGGTCGTGTTCGCAGTACGACACCTGCAGAAGATCGGTACATAGTGCTATCAACAAAAAGACACCGGCGCAGCACAGCTAGTGAGGTAGCAAATCAGTTTATGGCTGCTACTGGCAAGCGGATCTCCCGAAAAACTGTCGCCAGACGTTTGCATGAAGGAGGACTATACGCCCGCCGTCCTGCTGTGTGCATCCCATTGCCCAGACGTCAACGTACCACCCGTTTGCAATGGTGCCATCAACATCGCAATTGGACTGATAACGACTGGTCTGCTGTCCCCTTCTCAGATGAGAGTAGATACAGTCTATCGTCTGATTGTCGACGACAACTGATCTGGCGTGATAGTGGTGCTGCATATTGTCCAGCAAACATACAGGAAAGGGACCGATATCCGACATGTAGTGTCATGGTATGGGCTGGCATCATGATCAATGGCCGTACGTCTCTCTATGTGCTTCCAACTGGGACTATGACTGGCCAACGATACATTAATGATGTTCTGCTACCTCATGTTCGCATGTTCCGTGGTGCTGTCGATGATAGATTCATTTTCATGGACGACAATGCAACATGTCATCGAACAGTCGCTGTCCAGGAGTGTCTTGAGAGCGAGGATATTCAACGCCTCGTATGGCCAGCACGTTCTCCAGATCTGAATCCCATTGAAAATGTGTGGGATGCTTTGGGGAGGAGTCTTGCTGGTCGCCAATGCCCTCCAATAAGCAAGGATACCCTCATCCATGCACTGACAGAGGAATGGGATAAATTACCCCAACAGCTGCTTGATAATGTTGTGCAAAGCATGACACGACGTGTGGAATCTTGCATCGCCCTCCATGGTGGCCATATCCCGTATTGACATCTTACGCCGGAATGCCTGCGGGCGGTAATTGCATTTTTTTCACGTTTACGTATTCTGCACAAAATGGCCAGTTTGTCCCTTGAACACGTTCCAAAGCCTTCTGGATTTCAGAGCACAATAAATTGTCTTTCTTGTAATGTCCTGGCATTCTGACATTATTTTATTTCACTTGGCATCCAACCACACTTACTTTTTTATGCGCTATATAGCGGTTTATGATCCGTCCTTAGCAATTGTCCAGCAGTGTAGTTGGTATAAATAGGAGCACAAGCTGCCATGATTTATTTGAAAACACAATCTGAGGCTGTTATGGATTTTCTTTAAAAAAAAAAAGCTGACCGCTGCAGCGAAGGAAGTTTGTGTGTGGAAGGTGATTGAGCAGTGTCTGATAGAACCTCAAGATTTTGGTTTCAGCTATTTAAAAATCGAAATCGCAGCCTTAAAGACAAAACACGTTTTGAAAGACCTTCGACAGTGAATTTTGAAGCTGTACTCCAAGCCGTAGAGTCAAATCCGTGCACAAGCACTGGACAACTGTCAAATGAGCGCTGAGGATAACCACAGACACAATTATTCACGAACTGCATAATTACGGCAAGATGCATAAAAGCTGTCGACAAGTACCCCATAAACTGACTGCTGCTCAAGCTCAGCGATATGTGCACGTGTATCACCAATTGCTGGAAAATCCCCAGGACCACTGTTTCTTTAGGCAAATTGTGACATTTGATGAAAATGAATGTTTGTCCAGAATCCTGACAGAAAACAGTGGTTAGGTCCCAAAGAGCCACCAGAAACAGTCCCCAAAAGGAACGATTAGAGCAGAAAGTTATGCTTTGCCTATGGTGAAACTTTGAGGGCCCCATTCATTGCGAATTGGTTCCAGATAGCAGATGTATTAATGCTCTGCTGTACTGTGGCCAGTCGGAGCGGATGTATGTCGTTTCAAGCCAAAGGTACGCTGCTCTGCTGAAAGATAAACGAGTTATCCTCTAACAGCATAATGCTCCTGAACATCGTGCCCGACCAGTTAAGAAAAATACGGGAACTGCAGGGTGTTGAGCTAATGCATCATCCTGCTTATAGTCCGGATCTTGCGCCTTCGGACTTCCACTTAGTCCTGTCCATGGCAGATTTTCTACGTAGAAAACATTTCCAAAACGTCCACGATATTGAACTTTGGGTGCAAGGAATTTTCGCCACGAATCCAAAGGAATTTTGGAGGTGAAATCAAGACATGGCATTACGATGGATTCTATTTCGAAGATTAAAGTTTTAGGTTTACACATTTGTACACGTTTTCATAAACTACCAAAAAAAACGGCAATGGCTTTTGAATCATCCTGATAGAATGGTTCAACTTGCCAAAATATCTCCCTCTCCGCACTTCAAAATCAAATAAAAAGGGTTAGCGCTTTTTTTTTTTATTGCAAGTTTAACGACCACCGTGAGCAACTCAATGGGCTATAAGCAGTCGCCCGTGCCTAATTTAGGGTCACTGGTTCCAGGGAAGGGAGAGAGCCAGTGCCTTAAGACAAATACAACATCCATGCCTCACCGGGATTCGAACCCGGACCCCTTTCGGACGAATGATCAGAGGCCATCGCTTAGACCACTGCGCCACCGGGGCGGCGTAGCGCTTTTTAATGCAGCCTGTTGTGTAGTGCCTGTTCTTCCTTTCTGCTTTGCTATTCTGGAATATTTGTTTTTTAGGCTTTGTGGCATCATACATTCGATCGTTCCGTTACGTAATCACAGATCGATGGGAAACCTATAGTCCTGAGTCTATGCTACTTGTTCATTTATTAATTTATTTATTCGCCTGTTTCGGACAGTAAAGGCGAAGAAAAAACAAACTGCAGCTGATTTCAACTTCTTACATAGTACAAAATAAAGTCCCCGGTAGGCGTCTGTCTGTTTGTTCGGGCTAAACTCGAAAATCGCTGAACGGATTTTGATGCGGTTTTCACCATTCCATACAGCATTTGTCGAGAAAGGTTTAGGTGTATGAAACATTAATCTATAAGAAAAGGGAGCTGAGCAGTAACGATTTTAGTGACAAGTCAAAGAAAAAAACGCCGTTCGCATTCTTTCGTGGCTTCCACTGCTATGAGAATGCAGCAGACACGTGAATTTCTTCATGGCAATGAGCCTTAGTAACGCTTACGTAAGTAAAGGACAACCAGTCCCCGTTGAAATGATGGTGTCTTACTTTGAAAGTTTAACTTTCGACTACAAAATGCGGTGTTTGGAAATAATTAATGAGATTGAAGGAAAAGATCCCTATGTGCTGAATGTACGCATCTTAAAAGCTGACGCGAAAAGATTTCCAGAAGTGCAAATAGTAAATAGTTTCTATTACTTCGTCTTTGGTCGAAGCGCCATTACCGTACAACAGTTAGAAGCATTAGAATCATATAACAATTTCTCATCGGGCATATTCTTTTACATGGCAATTTAGTGAGATCACTAATTAGTGAGCACTTAGTAACTCTAAAATAAAAAGTGTTTTTCTATTCTCTCGTAATCGATTTTCAAGACTTAGAAAAATTGAGAGAAAAATCTGGTAATCTATATACATGTATATACACTGCTGGCCACCCAACATGCAACACCACGAAGGACACGAGATAGCAAAGCCAGATTTATCGGACACATAACAACAGAAACAAAGGTGAAATGATTGAGCTTACAGGCCCGTGCGACTTGCGGAACACGCAGACATCAATAGTTCGTGTATCCCCCATGGCTGGCAATAACAGCCGCTACACGACGCGGCATCGAACGAAAGAGGCTTTGGATGTGGCCTTGGGGTATGTTGGTCCAAGCTGCTTCCACACGTTGCCACAGTTCATTAGGCGTAGCCACGGGTGGTGCTTGCCGAGCCACTCGGTTGCCGATCAGCAACCAGACGTGTACGATGGGCGACATATCGGAAGAACAGGCGGGCCACGGCAGCAGTGACCCCTGGTGGACCGTGAAGAATTGTCGCACGATGCGTGCCACGAGCAAGCGCGCATTGTCCTGTTGAAAGTTGGCCGCTGGCAGGTCCTGCAGGTAAGGGAGGACTACAGGATCCAAAACGTCGGAGATGGTGCGGTGGCTGTTGAGTGTACCAGCGATGCGTACCAGAGGGGTGCGGGTGTCATATCCAATTGCGCCCCAAACCATAACGCCAGGCGACGAACCGGTATGGCATTGCATAATGCAGGCGTCATACAGTCTCTCGCCGCGGTACCGCCACACGCGGATCTGACCATCATGGTGTTGCAGGCAGACGCGGGATTCGTCGGAGAAGACAATGTCGTGGCATTCCGTAGTTCAGGTGCGTAACACCGCCGCCGCCGCCGCACTCGCCGGCGGTGTTACGTAAATGGTAATCGGAGCAATGGGCGCCGTGCGACAAGTCACCGCTCTTGCAGACGACGCCGAACGGTACGTGCTGACACAGTTTGTTGCGCAACACACCCTCATTCCTGCGCTAACGTTCGTGATGTGGTGGGGCGGTGAGAGTCGTCAATGCTCGCCGCACAAAATGCCGGTCCTCTTGTTCGGTGGTGTGCCGTGGCTGCGGCAATCGCTCACTTCGGTCGGTCCGTCCGTTCCTCCTGCACCCACCGAATCCATACTCGCCTCACTGTGGCTGGATGTCTTCCCACACGGGCGCCAATCTCTCGGTACGATAAACCGCTGTCGCGATAAGCCACTATTCGTCCTCTGTCGAACTCCGAAACGTGCTGGAATGACTACCGTATTCTGCGACGAGGCATCAGGAAGCTTCCCACGCACAGGTCCGGCAGCACAACACACTTCCACTTCTTACACCCCGCCTTCTGTGCACCCTTCTTATAGTGTTTCTCGGTGGCGTGCCGGGTGCACATGATTTGCATATGTCCTGCAATTCTAATTGTTTGCATGTCCTCTAGCGAGCGACTCATGCTGCGAATTTCAGGACAATCGGATGCTTCCTACTTGGTGTTGCATTTTGGGTGGCCAGCAGTGTAAAAGTGAAAGTTTGTATATTTGTTTGTTCGTATGTTTGTCCGCTATATAAATCTACGGTTTTCAACTTAGAACCACAAAAATTTGTATACTATCTCATGGTACTCTGACGTAGACCGTACATGGTTTTGGGAAGGAATCAAAGGGCCCCTATAAAAATTTTTCGTAAAAAGTTCCACAATTTTCGATTTACAGCCACCAAATTTGGTATATTATCTCATGTTACTCTGACTTAGACCGTAGACAGTTTTTGGAAGGGGTCGAAGAGGGGTGGGGGTATGGCTCAAGGGGCCCTTATACAAATTTTCGTAAAAAGTTCTACAGTTTTCAATTTAGAACAACCAAATTTGTTATTTATCTCATGGTACTCTACCTTAGACCATACATGGTTTTTGGAAAGGGTCAAAGTGCGCCCATACAATATTTTCGTAAAAAGTTCTACAGTTTTCAAATTTACAACCACCAAATTTGGTATAGTATCTCATAATACTCTGTCTTAGACCGTAGATAGTTTTTGGAAGGGGTCGGTGCCGAAGGGGTCAAGGGGCCCCCATACAAAATTTTCGAAAAAAGTTCTACAGTTTTCAATTTAGAATCACCAAATTTGGTAGTAACTCGAAAATAACAGGAATATATTTTTCATTCATAAAATTTCACCCGCTGAACTTGGTGATTCCACGAATATTTACCCGGGAAATACCGGGTACCTCTGCTAGTGTTATTATAAAGCAAAGCAAGAGGAAACCTTAAGATGTCCGTAATAGAAGTTTACGTTGCCGTACCGGTGGCGCAGTGGTCTAAGCGGTGGCCTCTGATCATCCGTCCGAAAGGAGTCTGATCTCGAATCTCGGTGAGGCATGGATGTTGTGTTTGTCTTACGGCACTGGCTCTCTCCCTTCCCTGGAGCTAGTGACCCTAAATTAGGGACGGGCAACTGCTTATAGCTCATTGAGCTCCCGGTGGTCGTTAAACCTCCATTAAAAAAAGTTTACGTTTCCAAGGACCTTCCAGGTGGAACTGTTGCTCGGAATGATTTTAAATTTGATTCGACTCTTGAGGCAATGGGATTTGATTTGACGAAAACACAAAAACTAGTTCCGAAACTCGCATCCGAGGGATAAGTGGGGCTTTATTACAGTACCAGAAAAAAATACAAAAAAAAAAATTGCGAAATTTTTCTAGTACAGGACACAGATTTTGTGGTTACACAACAACATGTTTGGTACGATGTACTCCTTTTCCTGCAACATGCTAAAATCGCATAAGAGAAGGCCCAACCACAGATAAAAGTGTTTCATTGGAAATGTAGATATGGCGCGTACGAGGTCCATCAATTTCTCTGTGACTACGATAGAGAATGTACTTTAGATGACACCAAAGTCGCAGGGGTTAAGATCCTCTGAGGACGCTGAACAAGTTGTAGGAAACTGGAGGCTGATTATTCTTTCGTTATTAAAATGTGCCTGCAGAAAATGCTTGACAGGCTTTGCTATTCGAGTAGAAGCACCATTTTGCATAAAACAGTTTAAACTAGGGCGATGACGCTCTTGAAGTGGTGAAATCACCTTGTTCGCCGAAAGAGATGCATATACTGTATCTGGACACTGACAGTACATGTAACGAGATCCTAAAAAAAGGAGGGTCCAACGATGAATTCTGCTGTAAAACCACACCAAACGATGACACCTGTGGAGAATGGAGTGGAACCTCGCATGACGTTTGTGGATTTTCTGTTGCCAGAATTCGGCAGTTGTACGTATTAACTGCGCCATGTAGCTAGAAATGGGCTGCGTCTGTCCATAAAATTTTCCACGGCCATTCGTTGTCCAGCTCAATCCGAAGGTTTCTCGTGTACTAAGGTCAAGGGGAAGCAAGTGCTGATCACGAGGAAACTTGTAAGGAAAACAGCAAATTATTCCTCTCAGAACTTCATGGGTCATGTTTGAGGTATTTCCTAAAATTTCAGCAATAATTTGGGAGCTACTGCTTCCCACGACTTTGGCCAACCTGGTTTCCTCTAACGCTATGGCTAAATTCTCCACGGTATCTTGGTCGACTGGCTTCCGTCCTCTGCTAGGTTTGACGTCCAAAGAACCTGTCTCTTCAAACATCGAATAATTTTATTATAAAAGGGTCGTCGAAATGAAACAGACTAGCTACTGGAGTGTGCTTTATTACAGCATCTGTATACAAGTAAATCCACTGGCGGAAAGTGAAAAAAGAACACCAAGAAGGAGACGTCTAATACCAACGAAATTTATACAGCATAATAACGGAATACAGAGGATAACGTGATCAAAACATTATGGCAAAATACAGCTGTATTTGCTGGTAAACTGAAAAATAACATTTCCATGTAACTTGGTTAGTACGAGGTTGAACCGCCATGAACTGCGTCACACTGTGCAATTCTGGCATGGAGTCTGTCGTACAGATGTTGGATGTAAGTTTGGGGTATTGAGTTCCAAGCATCGTCAACCTGGACGCGTAAATCGGGGATGTTCGTGGCTGGCCGTGGAGACCGGATAAGTCGTTGTCCCATAAAATCCCACACGTGCTCAATGGGGGACAAATCCGGTGAACGTGCAGGCCATGGAAGTTGTCTCACATCCCGAAGTGCATGTTGCGTTGCACGTGCCGTGTGTAGGCGTGCGTTATCTTGCTGGAAAACACCACGATGGACCGACGTTACAAATGGCACAACAACGGGCTGAATGATGTTGTTGATGTAGGAGGTGCTGTTTAACGTACCCGGTACAAACACTAGTTGTGTACGGGAAAGATAGCTGATCGCTCCCCACACCAGGAGACCAGGTGTAGGCCCTGTGTGTCGCTGGCGGATGTAAGAAGGGTGGAGACGCTCCCGTGTGCGTTTGCGAACACGCATACGGCCATCGGAGGCTCCCAAGCAGAATCTGCTTTCATTGCTGAACACGACAGATCGCCATTGCGTTCTCCAGTGCAGACGTTGGCGACACTACTGCAGCCGTTCCTGACGGTGGGCTGGAGTCAGAGGTACACATACCAGAGGCACACGTGAACGTAGTCCTGCATCCAGTAGACGGTTGCGGATTGTTCGCACAGTCACCTCAGGTGCAACGGCAGCTCGGATTTGCGTCGCAGTGGATTTTCTGCTTGACAACGCCGCTCTTCTTATGCGTCGATCGGTCCGTTCATCAGTCCGTCTGTGACTCCCGGTTCCCCGTCTTCGCGTGTGGGAATGTTCCTCGGACCATCTACGCCACCATCGTACCACCCCCGATACTTCCCGTCTAATTCGCTCCGCAATACGACGATACGACCACTCGGCCTCGCGGACTCCGACTAGACGACCTCGCTCAAAGTCCGATAACTGCTGAAATCGTACAAGTCTTCCATGTACAGGCATTGCAGCTTCTTCAGGGTCTTTGCACGTGCCCGTACGCCGACAACTGATTACATTCACTTCGCCGTACTCCGTAAATACCACCGACGATAATTTGCATATTATGCCGTGCTGTGGCGTAAGCGCTCACCGGTTGGTCCCGAAATTAACATCACACCTACGTAAACTCGACTTTTTTTTTTTTTTTTTTGATTGGAGATTTAACGACCACCGTAAGCAACTCAATGGGCTATAAGCAGTCGCCCGTCCCTAAGTAAACTCGACCCTATTAACATATGTAAATTTCGTGATCGTCCGCCAATTCATTCTTGGTGTTCTTTTTTCACTTTCCGCCAGTGTATATGCATAGCACACTGGTGCTGATAGCGCTAGAAATAGATGATTTAGTCTTATCTGTCGATAAGTTTATGGATACCCGCCGCGTAGAATGAAGCAGGCTGCTTGTCAAACCAATCTTTAAAAGCGTTTTTGGAGCCCACTGTGCACACATATTCGAATACCCCAGTTCTTTGTGGAGGATTCTGCCGACGGAGCTCCTGCTGATGCCTTTTGCAGCTGGTAACTCGCTAACTGTTATTCTGCAGTTAACGTTCACCAGTTCATCCACTGTTACGAATGTGTCCGGTGTAATGGCGGCGTGTGCTTGGCCAGATCTTGGCAGATTCATAGAGCTTTCATGTGCACCCTAAAATTCTTTGCACCATTTCAAGACCCTACTGCGTGCAAGACACGCATATCCGTAAACCACCTGCATACGTCATAAGATTTCTTTTGATTTTCTGCCCTCAGTTGTCATAATATTGGACCACAAGTCACTGTACCAGCGTGGAGGTATCCATGACATAGGTCGTTTACGTTCCTTTGATATTACTCACATCCAACGCGTCGCACCAAATAAATGCTTCGCACGTTGCATTCCTCTTTTATGTGTGGTAACTGCAGCACCACACATCTAGCCGAGTCTATGTTTTATTGGGACTATCCATATATAAACCACTTGCAGTTTTTTGCCCAGTGTTTAAGCCACTTAACGTTGTGAACGTGCGCAGTGCTGTTAAGGCACATCCGTTATTCTAGTAAAACAACTTTACAAGAAGTGCACGATCTTTCGGTGGTAGTGCCATTGAGGTTTAAGATGTTCATGTGTAGTGTGAGTGCCAATGACCGTTTCGCACAACATTCTGTACCGTATTAATGGAAAATATAAGCCTAAATGGGCAAACTGACGAAGTTGTACCGCACACACACTGACCACGACTGGGAATGAACTGCGCTACGAAATTACGGAGTAACCTTGCATGGTATTATCGCAATAATAGGGTGCTCACAAGGTTCCTCTACGTAGATGAAAATTGGGTAGAAATCTACGCACCCAGGCAACGACATCAGTCACGGTCCTCGGTTGAACCTGGTATTGCCGCGACCCCTGTGCAACGTTGCATGAGCGTAAAATCTTACTGAACGTTGGCATGAACGTTCGCGACTTGTCTTTTTGGAAGAATAGTGAGAACATCACCATAACAACAGATTGGTATAACTCGTTTCTAGAGGGGCACATCCCAGTATGGGCACTGCGACGTCATGTATATCGACCTCTCCTCATACACGACAACGCACGTCGAAACAATGCCGGGATTGTTCGAGTTCTCAACGAGCAGAACAACTCGGTGGAGATGTCCTACCCACCGTATTCACCGGAATGTACCCCTGTCATTTCAACTGTGTCGGCCATTTGAAAATGAAGGTGTCTGGTACTCGGTACAACAACAAAGATCTTTGAATAACAAATATTTTCCATAGACTTGATGACACTGTGTTGGTGAACCGCCCACAGAACTTGGGAACGTATTGTTGTTAATAATGAGAAAAACTACTAATAATTACCTTCAAATATTGTTATCATTGCATTGATATTACAGGAATTATGGTAAACTGGAAGTGTTCACTAACTTTTTTTTTTTTTTTTTTTTTTTTTTTGATTGGAGGTTTAACGACCACCGTGAGCAACTCAATGGGCTATAAGCAGTCGCCCGTCCCTAATTTAGGGTCACTGGTTCCAGTGAAGGGAGAGAGCCAGTGCCGTAAGACAAACACAACATCCATGCCTGACCGGGATTCGAACCCGGACCCCTTACGGACGAATGATCAGAGGCCAACGCCTTAGACCACTGCGCCACCGGGGCGGCGTTCACTAACTTCCTCAACGACATAACCTACGTGGAAAAAAATCTCCCGACAACCCTTTCCCAAACAAAAGTGGAAGATTCCAAAAAATACACCTGTGCCAGATTTCCTTTGAAACCGCAGACGTCGTCTATCGTCTACACGTGAGACATCGCCACGCGTGTTGAGCTTACTGCTTCCAACGAGGTGTTATGATACTAGTAGAGTGCCATACCAACATCCTATCCGTGCGTGCGATTGCAGAACAATTGCAGCACCCACGGTAAATTGTTCAAGAAGTTATTAGTAAATAGAAACGTGAGGGTCTTACGACTGACAAGAAATATTCAGGGAGGCCAAGTAAATTGAAGGAAAGGGACAAAGGAACTCTGAAGCGTGACGTCCATGGGTACAGACATTCCTCTGAACAAATCATCACCAAAGACTTTCAGGATTCAACAGGGGTGAGTGTGTGCACTAAGAAAATTCGTAAGGAACTGCACAAGTTAAATTGCCATGGCCCAGGTTCTGCATGAAAGCTGTTGAATAAGTATGCTAGGTGAACGGTATCTGCCAGAATGTGTCATCGAAACTGTTAAGTTGGGTGGTGAAAGTATTATGGTCTGGGGATGTTTATCGTGGTACGGACTCTGACCGTTGGTGGTTGTGGATGGAAACATGAACGCTACGAAGTACCGAAACATTCTGGACAACGCTGCACTGCCTACACTTTACCAGTTTTACGGTAATGGGCCATTCTTGTTTCAGAAAGAAAACGCGCAGTGCCATAAAGCCACTCTCCATTTCGACATAGTTTGAGGATATAGGTGAACAGAATTTGGAGTGGCCAGCTCAAAGCCCCTACCTGAATCCTATAGAGACCCTTTGAGATGAACTTGAACGTTGGATTCAGTCTCGAACAACACGTCCAACTTCAGTGTCTGAGCTAACCACTGCTTTGCAGGAGGAATGGAACAATACACCTGCGACTACTTACCAGAATCTCATTGTGCCAAGGAGACTACACAATGTGATTGTGGCCAAAGGTGAGCCAACTCCTTATTGATTTTGCCATAAATGCAGAACTGCATAAAAAGCACTGGTGTTCGGAGACTTTTTTCCACATAGTGTAATATACACCGATGGGCCATTACATTCTGACCACCTACCTAGTAAGCTGTAGGACCCTTTTTATCCCGCAAAACAGCGGCCACTTGGCGAAGCATCGATTCGATGAGGTGGCGGTAGGTATCCTCGGGTATCTGGTACCATAATGTCAACAGCAGGTCTTCCAATTCTCGTACATTTCGGGGTGGTGGTGATTTAGCGCGAACCCGCTTTTCCAAGTTGAACCACAAATGTTTGATTGGGTTCATGTCAGGTAAATTTGGAGGCCAGAACATTAACAGAAAGTCACCAGCATGTTCCTCGAACCACTCATTGACGATTCTGACAGTATGGCATGGCGCATTATCCTGTTGGTAATGGACATCACCAGCAAGGAACACAGTTGCCATGAATGGGTGAACTTGGTCCGCAACGATGTTCAGAGTCAGGGATTGTGCTATTGGAATAATGGGGCCTAAATTGTCCCATGAACACATCGTCAACGGCATGACGACGCCGCCGCCGGCTTGTTTTCGCCCAACAGTGCATTCAGGTGCCATAGCCTGCGTTGGTAATCTGCGTATATGCGCTCGGCCGTCTACGTGATGCACCAGGAATCTTGATTCATAAGACCACGACACTTTGTTTCAATCATCCACGGTCCAATCTCGATTATCTTGGGTTCATTTCATGCGTTGTTGGCGACGATGTGCAGTGAGCATGGGGAACCGGCTGGGTCTTCGGCTACGCAAGGCCCATGAGCAGAAGGCTGCAATGAACTGTGTTCTGGGACACATTGCCCTGAAAACCACTGTTTTAGCTGTGGGTGATTTGTCGCACTGTGGCCCTGCGGTCGCTGTGAACAATGCAAGACAGTCTGTGCTCCCCTCTGGCATCAATGAGCTGCGGACGACACGCGGCTGGACGACGATTCGTCGTTTGGCCATCTGTGCACCACCTTTGATACGTACTCACTACAGCGGCGCGTGAACAACCCACAAGCCGCGCCATTTCCGGGATCGTAGTTCCGATGCGCCGTGTCATCACAATTTGTCCTTTATCAAACTTCGATAAATCGGCAGCTTTTCCCATTCTGACTTCGAACACTACTAACTGAAAGCCGATTCTCGGGTTGTATATGTACGGCTGTGTGAACTTCACCTACGCCACAGTTCGGTCTCCAGGCGCGGTCATAATGTAATGACTCACCTGTGTAGCCTAATCCATTAATGGTCAGGTCGCACAGTTTCCTATTTTTTTCGATGACCTGTATGTTATTTCTTCTTCACGAAAATGTTAAGTTTTCACATCTATTAGTATGCAAGATGGTACAATGATTTCCAATGAATATTGAGTGTTAACGAACATTTCATGTAAAAGAAGAAAGCATTGATTATTTTCGCACATAAATTCTGGTTCCCAAATGATCAGAGGTTCTGGTTTCCGGCTAATCATCCTGTTTCAGCTCGGCTTCAGGTTCCAAATGTCGCATAGATGGTGTGTTGTTGCTATGGTTTTGTCTTCACTAGAAAGAGAAGCCCTAAATGAAGAAGTGGGCGATTTCCCGTAAAATAAAATAAAAAAAAAACCAAAAAAGGAAAATCTTGTGGCCAAAAATTGTATACTCCAAGGCTTTCCGCAATATACACTGCTGGCCACCCAAAATGCAACACCAAGAAGGAAGCATCCGATTGGCCTGAAATTCGCAGCATACGTAGCCCGCGAGAGGACATGTAAACGATTAGCATTGCAGGGCATATGCAAATCATGTGCGCCCGGCACGCTACCGAGAAACACTATAAGAAGGGTGCACAGAAGGCGGGGTGTAAGTAGTGGAAGTGTGTTGTGCTGCCGGACCTGTGCCGTGGAAAGCTTCCTGATGCCTCGACGCAGAATATGGCAGTCATTCCAGCACGTTTTGGAGTTCGACAGAGGACGAATAGTGGCTTATCGCGACAGCGGTTTATCGTACCAAGATATCGGTGCCCGTGTGGGACGACATCCAGCCACAGTGAGGCGAGTATGGATTCTGTGGGTGCAAGAGGGACAGACGGACCGATGTGAGCGATTGCCGCGGCACACCACCTAACGAGAGGACCGGCATGTTGTGCGGCAGGTATTGACGGCTCGCACCGCCACATAACGCACGTTAGCGCAGGAATGAGGGTGTGTTGCGCAACAAACTGTGTCAGCACGTACCGTTCGACGTCGTCTGCAGGAGTGGGGACTTGTCGCACGGCACCCATTGCTCCAATTACCATTGACGTTACACCACCGGCGAGTGCGGCGGCCGTGGGCCGTTGAACGCCGCACCTAGACTACGGAATGGCACGACATTGTCTTCTCCGACGAATCCCGCGTCTGCCTGCAACACCACGATGTTCGGATCCGCATGTGTGGGCACCGCGGCCCGAGACTGTATGACGCCTGCATTATGTATCGCCATACCGGTTCGTAGCCTGGACGTTATGGTTTGGGGCGCAATTGGAAATGACACCCGCACCCCTCTGGTACGCTTTTGCGGTACACTCAACAGCCACCGCTACATCTCCGACGTTTTGGAGCCTGTAGTCCTCTCTTACCTACAGGACCTGCCAGCGGCCACGTTTCAACAGGACAACGTGCGCTTGCACATGACACGCATCGTGCAACAATTCTTCACGGCCCACCAGGTGTCACTGCTGCCGTGGCCCGATTGTTCTCCCGACATGTCGCCAATCGAACACGTCTGGTCGCTGATAGTCAACCGAGTGGCCCGGCAAGCACCACCCGCGGCTACGCCTGATGAACTGTGGCAACGTGTGGAAGCAGCCTGGACCGACATACCCCAAGCCATACCCAAAGCCTCTTTCGTTCGATGCCGCGGCGTGTAGCGGCCGTTATTGCCAGCCATGGGGGCCATACGAGCTATTGATGTCTGCGCGTTCCGCAAATCGCACGGGCCTGTAAGCACAATCGTTTGATCTTTGTATCTGATGTTATGTGTTCAGTAAATCTTGCTTTGCTATCTCTTGTCCTTCTTGGTGTTGCATTTTGGGTGGCCAGCAGTTCACAATGCTAATTTTTTTAAACAACAATTTCCGATCCACAAAACTGACATAATATATCCGGTATATTTTACGTTTATAAACAGTACCTGAGTTATAAACAATACAGCCTCAATGAACGGTAACTCTTGAAGATTTTCTGTATACGGTGAAAGAATATATTATAAACAATACAGCCTCAATGAACGGTAACTCTTGAAGATTTTCTGTATACGGTGAAAGAATATATTCAGAGATTGAATATAAACCATGAAAACTGCGCAAACATCTTCAATTTTTACATATTACATTCTCTCAATTCTTTCAAGTTGAGGAAACAACCATTTCAACAACATGACAAAAATTCCATATAAATTTAATACCCTCAAAATATTGAATGTTTTATCATTGCCGTGCTTCTTGTTTCAAAAGCCGTCGTTGAAAATTCCGGTTAACTAAACCTGTGATTTCTTTTCGGTAAGATGAACCGACAAAAATTTGAAAAACAAAAATAGAATGCAGAACTGTTTCTACATGGAATTATGAAATGTCTGCATATTTTTGTTGAGTATAATAAACAACAAGCAATGTGACTCAAGCCTTTTGATTGTCGATTGAAGTAAACAAAACCTGGTTTTTAATGGGAAATTTAAGTGAACCTGAATAATGCTGCATTTGAAAAACAACAATTACGGATGAAACAAATGACGTCGTGCAGTATATTTTTGCCATCGAAAGAACAGTGCATTTATCGATTTATACAGGTGATGACAGATGTTTAGGATTTCGTTCTATCAACCGATATTCTTGCGAATTTTTAAAATGTTCCTAACAAAACCTAAAACATTTCCACAGCGTTTCGTTTTAGATATACTTAAAACACTATAGGCACTTATATAGTACGTCATCCCGGAAGAAAATGAAGACCTTTGACTTACCATCAATAGAAAAGTAATGATAACAATATTTAAGAGTAATTATCAATGCTTTCCCTTATTATTAATCTTTCCCAAACCGTGAGCTGTTCACGAACACCATTCGAAATACTAGTATTGAATTTATGCATACCTTCATGCCGTTTTACTTCAAGAGTGTTTCCCAGGTCAGTAGTGACGGTGCAGATGGCCAGTGGTATATCAAAATGTAACCAGTAATATCGTCTATCTAAATCATATTGCGTTGTGTGATTGTGCCTTAATGGGTTTTTGGTTTTCAGGTCCGGAACATTTCCAACATCTGCTCCTCTACGAGTTTAACAAGGGATCCACAGCAGCCGAGGCTACTCGACAAATTTGTGCTGTGTATGGGGAGGATGCTATTGCTCCGAGGACAGCCGGCAAATGGTTTGAGCAGTTCCGAGGTGGCAATTTTGACCTCAACGACTTTCCACGCTCAGGTCGTCCATCTCACTTGGATAAGGATCGTTTGAACCATCTCACCCACTTGGATCCGCGTCAAGCCTGACACGAATGGGCCACTGAGATGAACTGTGGTCTGGCCACAGTGGTGCGATACCTGGAACGTATGGGAAAGGTCCAGAAATTAGGGTCTCGGGTGCCTCACACTCTCACCGAGGACAACAAGAATCAGTGTGTTGCCATATGTGGTTCCTTGCTCGGCCGTTATCGCGAATGTTCTCAGCAACACAAACCCTTTCTGCCACGTATTGTTACTGGAAATGAAAACCGGTGCCTGTACGTGAATTTCAGGCATCGGAGGGAATGGTTAAACCCAAACAAGACGCACACACCACGTTCAAAACTTGACCTTCATCCTGCGAATATCATGTTGTGTGTCTGATGGGACATGGAACGCATTATTCATTGGGAAATGCTGCCGAGGAATCGGACTATCAACGCTGCACTCTATTGTGAGCAACTCCGCAAAAACGGCCACATCGGCGCCACAGTGTGCTTCTCGAACATGACAACGCACGCCCTCAGAATGCAAACGTGACCAAAATGGCTATTCAGGACATGAAATGGGAGATGCTTCCACATCCGGCCTATTCCCCATGTGTCTCCCCTTCACACAATCACCTGTTCCGATCTCTGTCGAATGCGCTTCTTGGCAGAACGTTCAACAATGATGTTGATCTCCAGAATTTCTTTGATTATTTTTTCGCAGCAAAACCGATACGGTTTTTCAAGAACTAGGCTGGATGGGAGTTCACAAACGCCATTAGAAATATTAGAAGTGTCTGTGGAAACTGACAGCGATTCGGAGATCCAAATATTGTGCTTTTTGTGTTACAAGCACCAAAAATCTCCCTTTTACAAACAGTTGAAATCCCAGTGGTTCATATACGGTACTACGCTGGATGGGACAGTTCCATCTCACCCTTCCGTTTTACGAACGGGCAAACAATCTGGGCCTTATGCGGACGTGCATTGTTGTGTATGAGGGCAGGTTATTTTACATGATGTCGCAATGTCTATACCGGGATGTCCTCCCATATAAATGCCTTGTAATGATCCGATATCGTGGTGATGTTCTCATTATACGTCTTCCTAAAAGCCAAACCGCGAACATCTATGGCACAGACTAGTGAGATTTTACGCCCATGCAACTATACATGGGGTAAAGGTACCACGGGAGTACCGTGGTTTACAAAGAACCGTGACTGATATTGTTGCCTGGGTACAAAAAATTACATCGAACTTTTATCTAAGAATGGAATCTTGTGAGCACTATACTATTGCGACGATATCAAGGAAGATTATTCTGTGCAATTTCGTAGCGGCGGAATCCTTTCTGCGACGCGGTCAGTGTGTTTGATACCCACGTCCATTGCTTTAGGCCTACATCTTCCGTTGTCACGGTACAAATCCTTGTGTGAGGGGCAGTCAGCTGTCCCGAAAAGTCACTGACACTCACCCCACACGAACGCTATAAACCCTTTTTGGATGCGTCGCTTGGCTTTTTCTCTGGATGTAGAAACCGGTCGATCGCATCTTGGAGCATGTTTTGTTGATTCCCTGTCTTTTTTGTGTACTCCATCATCTCCAATTGTGCACCACCGTTTGCTTGAGGGCATTTTCATTTACTGTCGTCCGCAGAAGACTTCGTGCCAAAGCCTCTGAATACTGCAGTAAGACACAAAACTTAAAAAAAAACAACATGCGCTGTTCTTTATTTTTTTTGTAGTCATTTTGTTTAGGGGTTTAACGAACTCTGTAAGCAGTTCAATGGGCTAAGAGTAATCGCCCGTCCCAAATTTAGGGGTCGAGCAGGTGGCGCATAGGTCTAAGTGCTGGCTTATGACCATTCGTCTGATATGGACCAGGTTTGAATCACCCTGAGGCATGGAGATCGCGTTTGTCTTACGGCACTGGTTCTCTCCCTTCCCTGGAACCCGTGGCCTTAAATTAGGGACGGACTGCTGCTTATAGTTCATCGAGTTGCTCACGGTGGTCGTTAAACTATCAAAAAAAAATTAGGGGCACTGATCCTATGTAAGAAAGAAAGCTAGTGCCGCAGAAACACGACATAATTGGGATCCGAACCCGCATTCATCTCGTAGGAATGGTCAGAAGCCAGCGTTTTGACTACTGCACCACCTGGGTGGCATTGATTTTTCTGTTAAAGGTTCCCTGAAAGACGTAACTTGAAGGGCAAGACTATGGTTCACAGAATATGTTAAACGCATAGCTGTGCTGTTAACGTCCCTGTTATCACAAATTGGGGTATCTAGCGGTCATACTGGCTTTTTTTTTAAATTGAAGGTTTAACGACCACCGTGAGCAACTCAATGGGCTATAAGCAGTCGCCCGTCCCTAATTTAGGGTCACTGGTTCCAGGGAAGGGAGAGAGCCAGTGCCGTAAGACAAACACAACATCCATGCCTCACTGGGATTCAAACCCGGACCCCTTACGGACGAATGATCAGAGGCCATCGCTTAGACCACTGCGCCACCGGGGCGGCCTCATACTGGCTTAACGCAGCATAATACCAGCAGTGATGTCGTTGGGCCGCCCGCAGCTGAGTCTGGATATGAAAGCTGCTCAGTCCTCCATATGCGAATAAAGTGATCATTTGCTCCAAGGCAGAAGCGAGATTCGTTTTTGAAAAACTATGCGATATCAGTCTGAGGCGGACCATGATTCCTGGTCTCGACACCACGGCAGACGGAGCCGTGGTGTATGTAGGGTGGTTAACGAAAGATGTCGGAAGGGGCGACGAGAATGGAGTCCTGCCTTTGCAAATCGTCTCGCAATTGTGTGCGATGATACAGGATGCTGTGCAGATTCCACTAAATGGTGAACAGGGAACACGTCAGAGCAGTTTTTCCTTGCCAGACTATGAGACGATCCTCTCGCCCGGTTGTCCGCTTGAGCCGACCAGAACCTTCTCGGAGCGTATACGCGCCCGCACGTATTCATTGCTGCGCGTTACTGCGGCTCAGCTGGTGGGCGACTCGTAGACACGACCAGTCTTCTTACTACAGTCACACAATTCGGCCCTCCATAATGCGCTGTTTTTCATAGGGTCTTTTACAGTACAAATTTTGAAGATGACAATCCGATTTTTGGTGTAAATGTGACAAGGATGGTAAGTCAGATAATATCCAAAAACTTGAAAATTTCATCGTCCTGGAGCGGGACTCGAACTCGCGTCTCCCAGATAGCGCCCTGGGATGCTAACCAGTACACCACCCAGAACAACCAAGTCTCAAGTTTCCGATTAATTTGAATATAACCATTAACAATTTGAATATAACCATTAAGTTATATTCAAATTAATCAGAAACTTAAGACTTGGTCGTTCTATGTGGTGTAGGGGTTAGCGTACCCGGGCGCTATCTGGGAGACGCAGGTTCGAGTCTCGCTCCAGGACGATGAAATTTTCAAGTTTTCGGATATTATCTGACTTACCATCCTTGTCACATTTACACCAAAAATCGGATTGTCATCTTCAAAATTTGTATTATATGGTGTAATCCCGTATTTCTTTCATTTCTTTTACAGTGTTTGTAATGTTTTGTTGTGTAAATGGTTGGGAAATAATTTGTTGCTTAAATGTTTATGTTACACCAAACACTCAACATTACTTTCCTGTAAAACACTTCCTGACTTAAGTGTAATGCTACTGCAGACCTTGGCTTTACTGTGAAGCTTCACTTCGTGCTCCGGATAGCTTAACTAAAAACGTTAAGCACCTAAAAACTAGGCACTAAATGGCACTAACGGCCAGGCAAATAAATAGTCTTGTGCTTATAGTAGTCAACTTGTTTATTTGCCCTACTGTTGGCACAGCATCATGGAATCATCTAGTACACACCTGAATACAGCAGATTCGCATAACAAAAACTTCTTCAAGTCATACAACTCCACAACAATTTGACTTCAGTGATCAAACAAGCGTAATATTCAACGTGCACAAATTAATCAATTTATATGAGATTCAACGCTAATCATATAACACCAAAGTAATCTGATCTCACTCAATGATCTCCCCCCCAAAGCAATTACAACGAGCTCACGCTCTAGCGACAGCCCTCTTACCCATCTCTCTGATACAATCGTAAACAGAACTCTCATTAACTTTTAGCCTAGCGTTAAACTAACTTTGTCGCCCCGGTGGCGCAGTGGTCTAAGCAATGGCTTATGACCATTCGTCCGGAAGGGGTCCTGGTTCGAATCACGGTGAGGCATGTATGTTGTGTTTGTCTTACGGCACTGGCTCTCTCCTTTCCGTGGAACCAGTGACTCTAAATTAGGGACATGCGACTGCTTATAGCCCATTGAATTGCTCACGGTGGTAGTTAAATCTTCAATAAAAAAAAATTCAGCGAGAGAGAGAAAATGTAGCGTTAAGATTAGAAACTGCTTAAGAAGAATGAACCAAAATTTACATAAGACTACAGGAACCAACAAGAAAAGTTGAATTAGAGTATACGTTACACGTTGTCGAGGCAAGATTAGCGGCAACTGAAGTACACATACACAAGATACCGCAGCCAGAACAATCACAGCGAGCATCTAGCAGACCTTGTCTAAGGCTACTAGGTTCAAATCCGCTCTGGGGACGAATGACCTGGGTGTTCGTTGGAGGTGAAACTTTTTTCTCCATTTGCATGTTTCGCCAAACGGTATTAGTATAAGGGCTTTCACGGATCGTGGATTGTTTTACCAGGGTCCTTCGATTTTTATATCTAAAAATGTACTTGAAATCACATATACACACACACACACTTGAAATCACATACTCAAATGAAATTATTCGATAATTTTTTTAAAAATCGAGTGTGATCAACATTAAAATAATCACCAAAAGTTTGATGAATAGAATACTTTTTTAGTCTGTGGAAGGCATTTGGCAAAAATAAAGTAAACAAATAAATGTTACGGATCTGAGGAAATAGTGTATTCAAAGGGTTTTACTGTTTCCACGCTTGGAAAACTAACCGTGTGAGAAACTTTCCAATACCGTGTGAAATATGCAAATGATCAAAGATTCTCAGCGATAGGTCACAAGGAAGCTGACTGAGCAGGGTTTCAACACAGCGTACGCACGAGTTGCTGTATAGTAAGGCAGTCGTTTAGGGTCGAATATGAACATCGATATACTCTACAGTAAATATTCTACACATACGGCGACCTGATATAGACTGTCAGAGTTTCCTCCATATGAGAGAGTTGAGACTCAAATTTCGAGCAATTTCAGTACGGGTGCAGCACAATTTAAGCACAGCACAACATTGTGTGTCCAAGTTACCTGACCAAAGCAAACCAAGTAGCCTACTCTATAGAGGGGTTGTTCCTGATCCTTTGACCACTGTGACCGGGCTGCAGTGCGACCTGCTAAGTGAAGAAGTGTCCACCCAGGCGATACGACGAAGTTTGCAACGTTGGTCTACGGCCGAAACGCACTGCTTTTGACATCCAGTTGCTGTCACATCACAGAGCAGGAAATGGTGCAGAAAGAGATTGCACCACGACCTAAAATGGAGGAACATATTGTTCACAGAGGAGTCCAGGTTCTTTTGACTTACCAGTTGGGCGCACATCAGTATGACGCCGCGGAAGGCTTTTACAATCAGCTGCCGTACAGCGCCACGCCGTAGTATACTAGTGTGGAGTGAAATCCAATATGGCAGCACGCCTCATTTGTCCAACTTCCTGATCCAAAGACTGCTAGAGGCTACGTCGATATCAGCGGAAATGAGTGAAGTTACGCATGGAGGATTTTGGACACCTTGTAGAATCTGTTCGTAAGTGTCTGCGAGCCGTGACTGCACAGAAAGGTAGACCAGCGCGTTATTAGTTGCGTGTTCCATATGCAAAGCTAACTCAGTGTATAAGCACGTATTTGTTTCTTCGAAAGAAGTGCTAAAAGAGGATTTCTATGATGAAAAGATTTTATTTGCGGCTCTCAAGTAGTTTCTCTCTTTTTTTTGTTTCTGGAATTTAACGATTTTCATGAGCGGCATGGACTAGAATGAGCCCGCAGTTCCTAATTTGAGGAAAGTAACTTCAGGAAATGGAAACCACTAATCCTATAAGAACGAATACAGTATTCATGTGTTACCAGAGAGTAATGTTCAAGGCCAGTGTGCACTAGAGGTGGTCTTACCAGTGGTTTGCCTGTCACAGAGACAACGTCGACAGTTCCACGGAAGTAACGGTGACTTTAAACGATGAGAAAATGGCTGTTTTACGACAGTGGTAACGAAACTGTAAAGAAGCCAAAACTGTGAGTCATTGTCTTAGTTGTAACTATGCGCCATCATAATTTGTTCCATGGGGGAGGGGTTCAGAAGCAAAGCTCCAGCACACAAGACGTCTCGAAGCTCTAAGTCGTTCAAGCTAAATGACAGAAATACAGTCTCAGATTCACTGTGTGAAGGGAAATATTCTTTGTTCTTATGACAAAGAGAAAAAAAAATGTAAGGTTTTTAATGACAAGTAAAAAATAATTGAATAAATTTTGCAAAACCTATTTTAGCTAGCAAAGAAAATCTTCTTACGATATTTAAGCTGGATTCTGATTGCGTCACTCAATGTGGGAAGAAAATAAAATTTGCAGTCTTCTATTGTTTTGCCTGAATCGGACAACGACTTTTCTTATAAAAGCTGCATTCCTGTACAGTCAATTTCGATGGACACTCATTACCTCAGATATTTGAGATAATGAGTGTCCATTATATCAGAGATCTGAGAACCGAAAACAGATATCTAACATCATATTATCTATCATGTTTCAACATGAAAAGAAACAACCTGCTTAGGTATGATGACATGGTAACCGAAACCATGACGTAACAGTGACCCCGTTTCACAGGCATTTCTCGGACACGGCTAACGGTGATATTCTTATCGGTGAATATTGAACTGTTACTTTTTTGTCACTGGTCGTAAGCGGTAGTAGATCCAGCTGGGTGGCTGCGGCGATTTCCCCCCCACCCAATGTAGGCTTTTCTGTTTTAAATGGTGAATATCAATTTTGTTTTTAATTGAGGGTTTAACGACCGCCGTGAGTAATTCAATGGGCTATAAACATTCGCACGTTCCAAGTTTAGGGTCACTGCCTCCAGGGAAACCAGTGCCATAAGACAAACACAACATCCATGCCTCACTGGGATTCGAACCCGGATCCTTCACGGACGAATGGCCATTATCCAGCGCTCAGACCATTGCGTCAGCGGGGTGGCCAATATCAAATTAATGCATTTAGTTTTGCAAAATTATAGTAAGAAACCCACAGAATTTTGCAAAAGTTTTCGTAACAAACATTTGCTGTACATATTGAGATAAAAATGTTCTGTTCTAGCTTCATCAGAAAAAACAACAACAAACTAGTGGTTTAGAAACAGAGAAAGAAGACAGCGGAAGTGAAAAGAGATACTGGCTCATCATATAAAGCAATGGGTGAGTTGTGTTCTGTTTTTCTTTTCTTTTTAGTATTGTGTGGCATTATTAGTAATCGGAAGCAGGAAAGTCACCGGATGGGGTAGACTTTGAAGTGTGTGTGAGATAGTGTGGGTGACAGAGCGAAGTACGTACCTCGGCTGGGCCATAAACAACAAGTTAGTAAAATCATGCAGTGCATTGATTATGATACGCTTTCCAACATACCAGAAAACGCGCGCAGACAAACTCTCCTCTCTACCCGACTATTGATTCGTTCAGTATCCCTCCGGACCAACATACTAAAGTTTTGTCGCAATACAAGCATTTTTACTCAAGTTAGGAGGGTAATGGCTGTGAAATAAATCTCGCTCTTGTGCACTGCCTGACCTTTGCTTTGATCCCATTTCGATGATCTTAAACAGAATTGGTTCAGTATTACTGAACCAATTCTGTATAAGATCATCGAAATGAGATCAAAGGTCAGGGCACAAGATAAATATACCCCGGAACAACATACAAAAATTTTGTCGCAATAGAAGCATTTTTAGACAAGTTATGAGAATAACGGCTGTGGAATAAATCTCGCTCCTGTGCCCTGACCTTTGACCCCATTTCGATGATATTCAACAGAACTGGTTTAGTATACCTCCGGAGCAACATACTAAAGTTTTGTCCTAATACACTGCTGGCCACCCAAAATGCAACACCAAGAAGGACACGAGATAGCAAAACCAGATTTATTGGACACATAACAACAGATACAAAGATGAAACGATTGAGCTTACAGGCCCGTGCGACTTGCGGAACACGCAGACATCAATAGTTCGTGTGACCCCATGGCTGTCAATAGCTGCCGCTACACGCCGCGGCATCGAACGAAAGAGCCTTTGGATGTGGGTTTGGGGTAAGTCGGTCCAGGCTGCTTCCACACGTTGCCACAGTTCATCAAGCGTAGCCGCGGGTGGAGCTTGCCGGGCCACTAAAGGCTCCAAAACGTCGGAAATGTAGGCTCCAAAACTTCGGGAGGACTACAGGGTCCAAAACGTCGGGAGAACTACAGGCTGCAAAACGTCGGGAGGACTATAGGCTCCAAAACGTCGGGAGGACTACAGGCTCCAAAACGTCGGAGATGTAGCGGTGGCTGTTGAGTGTACCGGCGATGCATACCAGCGGGGTGTGGGTGTCATATCCAATTGTGCCCCAAACCATAACGCCAGGCGACGGACCGGTATGGAGATGCATAATGCAGGCGTCATACAATCTCTCGCGTGGTACCGCCACATGCGGATCCGACCATCGTGGTGTTGCAGGCAGAAGCGGGATTCATCGTAGAAGACAATGTCGTGCCATTCCATATTCCAGGTGCGGCGTTCAACGGCCCACTGACGCCACAATCACCGGTGGTGTAACGTCAATGGTAATCGGAGTAATGGGCGCCGTGCAACAAGTCCCCACTCTTGCAGATGACGTCGAACGGTACGTGTTGACACATGTTGTTGCGCAACACACCCTAATTAATGCGCTAACGTTCGTTATGTAGCGATGCGAGCCGTCAATGCCCGCCGCACAACATGCCGGTTCTCTCGATCGGTGGTGTGCCGCGGCTGCGGCAATAGCTCACGTCGGTCCGTCCGTCCCTCCTGCACCCACCGAATCTATACTCGCCTCACTGTGGCTGTATGTCGTCCCACACGGGCGCCGATGTCTCGCTACGATAAACCGCTGTTGCGATAAGCCACTATTCGTCCTCTGTCGAACTTCGAAACGTGCTGGAAAGACTGCCTCATTCTGCGACGAGGCATCAGGAAGCTTCCCACGCACACGTTCGGCAGCACAACACACTTCCACTACTTACACCCCGCCTTCTGTGCACCCTTCTTATGGTGCTTCTCGGTGGCGTGCCGGGCGCACATAATTTGCATATGCCCTGCAATGCTAATCGTTTGCATGTCCTCTCGTGGGCGACTCATGCTGCGAATTTCAGGTCAATCGGATGCTTTCTTCTTGGTGTTGCATTTTGGGTGGCCAGCAGTGTAGAAGCATTTTTACGTAAGTCATGACGCATAAGGGGGATGGAATGGATCTCGCTGCTATATCCTGACCTTTGATCCCATTTCGCCCATTTTCAACAGGGTTCGTCCCCAGGGTATCCGCTTTCACATACGAAAATTTCATCGAAATCGAACCATGTTTACGCGAGTTATCGTGCGGACAGGTACAGTCGGACAAAGCTGGAGCATATACGCTTCTTCAACCTACGGTTGGAAAGCGTAAAAAAACTAGTAGCAAATTTCAAAGCTGGAAATTTTTCTATTAAATTACCCCTTCTGAATGAAGAAGGGTTCAAACCTTTTTTGAAAGATTTTATCCAGCCTTGAGATTTTCAAAGCATCAAGGTAGTTTCCTGATAAAGCGAGCAATTGAACGGCATGGAAATAATGCCGATTTTTCAGGGATAGCTCGTAGTTTGCGATTTAAAAATTCACAACAATTTTTTAATGGCAAATTTAATAAAATCTTGCGACACCAAGAAGGGGCAGCGGTGCATGTTTATATTGCATGTGTCCTAAACAAAGTTGCTCCCGTGATTTTAGACAGGAGCTATCTCCTCCCCAAGATGAGCTTTTAGATCTGTTACTGGTGTTAACAGCAACAGTCATTTAAGCTTTTAGTATGTGGTAGGAATAACCTGGGGATGAACTTTATTGAAAATGGACAAAATGGGGTCAAAGATCAGGACATAGGAGCGGGATCTATTCCATCGCCCTTATGCGTCATAACTTACGTAAAAATGCTTCGATTGCGACAGCATTTTATCATGTTATTCAGGAGGTATACTGAACCAATTCTGTTTAATATCATCGAAATGGGGTCAAAGGTCAGGGCACAGGAGCGTGATTTGTTCCACAGCCGTTATCCTCATAACTTGACTAAAAATGCTTCTATCGCGACAAAACTTTACAATGTTGTTCCGGAGGTATACTGAACCAATTCTGTTGAATATCATCGAAATGGGGTCAAAGGTCAAGGCACAGGAGCGAGATTTATTCCACAGCCATTATCCTTATAACTTGAGTAATGATTTCTGGTATGTTGGAAAGCGTATCATAATCAATGCATTGCATGATTTTACTAACTTTTTAAATTTAAACCCGGCAATCACGAAACTGAAGAAATCCAATGGATATTACTCAGAGCGTCAGACTCCGCACAACTTACCATTTAAAACTCGAAAACCCTTTGCCTTTATAATACTAAAATTTCATTGTTAAATCATGCATTGTGTAATTTTTCTAACATGTTTGGAAAGCAAACATGTCACTTTAGATATCAGCAATGAGAACAACAGAAATAGTATTTGAAAGAAACGGACAAAGGCAAGAAGCAGTGACATACGTGAAAGTTTAATTTAAGCAGTAACTATCACATATCAATACGAGGGAGGAATAAAAGACTAAAATGAAATTCAATTAAATCTTCGGGGTTTTTTTATCTGTTAAAGAACATTTGGATCCGGCGTAATTGAGACGCTGAGAGCGGAATCGTTTTCAGAAGGATCTTTTGTTAATGCGAATCTCTCGTTGGTTTTTAATATTTCATCTTAGACAGCGTCTCCTTACTCGCGCATATTGATCTGAATTCTCAGAAAATAGTCACTAAGAGGGAGGCCTTTCTGTATAGATGCTTCGCGGGGGGCAATTTCGAAATGTACTGGTATATTTGTTCACCTGGAAATGTAAAAATGCCTTAATATTTGCCAGCCTAAATGCTTCTGAATATCTTAAATTTTAATTTGCAGTTTTGCAGGGTAGCTGTGAGAATCGCTGTCCAAAATAGAAAATGAACTCGAAGAAATGATGTTCCTCAATACCTGGGAAATACAAAAGTATTTGAATTTCAGCTTTCAGTACTGATTCGTCTTTAGTACAGTGTTATCCATAACATTATCTCAGAAAAGAAGGTCCAAGATGGGTCCCGGTTGGAATTCTGGTGTGGTATGGATGTTGTGTTGGTCTTACGGCACTATCTCTCTGACTTCTCTGGAACCAGTGACCTTAAATTAGGGACAGGAGCCTACTTATATCCCATCGAGTTGCTTACGGGGGTCGTTAAACCCCCAAATAAAAAACAAAACAGAAAACGTGAAAATTGAGATGTTACATGGAGAACAGTGAACTAAAGACGGATCAGTACTGAAAGCTGATTACTGAAAATAGCATGCAGGGGCGGATTGGCCCACCAGGACATTTCCATGTAAACCTTTCGAGAAATAGCCCACTTCTCTAAACTGACGTAGTAAAATTTCCTGTACGTGTGAGAGAAAATTGCCGCCAGTTCAAGAATTCGGGCATGATAATTAAGTTACAGGTAACTACAGTTAGACGTTAGGAGCTTACACTGAGTCAGAGCTAAAATATTTAGGTGTCTGGAAAGCAAACGCCGTTTTTTTGTACAACAGTTTCACTTACCTAGAACCTCGGAAGAATACAAGTTAAATTTCAAAGTACATGTCATGTTCAGTAGTTTGAATCCAATTATAATAACAACAAAGCTTGGAAACTTATATTTCAATTTAAAAAAAGATATTCGAATTACTAGTATAGTTATACTATTTTAAGTTTGAACCCATCTGTTTGCCATATGCTCGATTCCTGCACGGTACCGAGCTTTCAGTTTAGAGGCAAAGAAGCAAAGAACTCTCAGCAGATGTGTTTGAGATCGTCCAAATTAGCGATCTGCTTGCCACAGAGAAAATGCGCTATTGCTCGAAACCAAGTGGTAGTCTGAAGGGGCTAGGTTGGGGATGGATGAGGCAGCAGCTCGATTCCATAGAGTTCTTAAAGTTTAACTTGAGTCCGATTAGCGGCACGATGCTTTGCATTGTCTTGTTGCAACAGTGCTCGCTTTCGGTTGCTAAGGCAGGTTACTTCCGCTGAAGTTTGTCATACATCCTGTGAAACTGCTGAGAATGCAGTTCGGTGTTGTTAGAACGACCATTCGGAATGAACTCAAAGTGGATTATATCTTCATAATTGCATCAGATGCACAGCATGAATTTTTTCCTGAAAACATCCCTGTTTGCGGGGGGGGGGTCATTTCTATTCAGCCACTGCTGTGAAGAATCTGGGTTGAGCAAATATACACTTTTTGACAAAAAAAACAAAAAACAAATGAAAACGACGCAACCCGGAGCTACAGCGCATCGTGGTGGTGCATGCAAAAGAGCGATTCTCGCTTGCACGAAAAAAACACCCTCCAGTGCATTCTGATTGTGTGTTCCTTCCTTGACTGTACACACCTATGCCTCGGCGCAGAGAATCATGGACCACTCTGAAAGTGTGACTTGGGGCATTATCCACTTGCAGCAATGCCCGCTTCCTATTGATGAGCGTTGGGTAGCATTGGTGCAGAGCTAAATGGGCCCGCTGCTGTTGTTCGGCAAAGAAGTTCCCGTCTACAGCTGGACTATCTGGCACTAGTTCCCATTGCACAGGTTCTCACAATTCCACCAAAAATATAGCATGAGTTTCCTGTCGAACACCCTCTTTGTACCACTAGCTGTGCTTTCCAGTGTGGCCTCAGTCACTGGTTCTCAGACGTAGGACAACATAAGAATATTCTCTTTTCATCCTCTGTGGCAAAACAACTCCAAAATCTATCGTGCTGTGGATTGGACAGCAATCTGCGACAGACAGCGAAACACGTTCTTTCGCCTTCTAGGGTATCAATTCATGGGGAAGCATTCGATGGCGAAATCTGGTGCAGGCGATAAACAATGGTGGAGTGAGAAGATTTCACCTCAGCTGCCCATTTTCATGTACCGGTACCGGGGTTTGTTGTCGCAGCTCCGACCAGGGTGTCAGTGTTGGTAGTCGTTCGACATCTGGCCTCGGCTTGTCTTCGAGGCTCGTATCCACAGCATTGAAACGCCGGAACCACTTTCATGCAGTGCTGCTGCTGCTCACTGTTTCATCGCCTTAAACTGCGCAAATTTCTCTAGCTGCTGCTGCGCTTAAACCTTTGTTTTAATAATGGCGAAGGAGCTCCAGAACAGCACGTTTATCGACCTTTATTCTCTGCTCACCTGAAAACGTAATGGGGCTTTGTAGTAAATGGACATCTTCAGCCTCGTGTGTTCCACGTCATCGCGCATCGGCGTGCACTTCGCACAAGAATAGAGACTGAACGTTAAGTGTAGCTCAAAACTTAAATTGTTGGCTCATCCGTGTACACATGATTATGAAAGAAGCTCTTTGGTGGTACGAGTGTGAACCTGCTGAAGTCAAGAATTGAACAAGATTATCAAAGAAGCTCCTAGGTATTGCAATGCGTGTTTGCCGAAGTTTACGAGAATTATACATGATTGTGAAAGAAGCTCCTGGGGAATTCCGGGTTTGAACCTATTGCTGTCAAGAATTGAGTACAATGCTGAAAGAAGCTTCTGGGTATTCAGAGTGTGAATTAACCTATTGAAGTCAAGAATTAAGTACGATGTTAAAAAGAAGCTCCTATGTACTCCAGGTTAAACACATGATTATGAAAGAAGCTCCAGCGAACTCCAAGTGTGAACCTATTGGAGTAAAGAATTAAACATGATTATGAAATAGTAAAACTGTACTAGTGATCCGAATTTCTTGGCGCAGAAGAGAAAATCAAAGTTTCAAGCTTTCGCACATCAACCACATAGCTTTCTATGTAGTTGATGTGTGAAAGCTTGAAACTTGACAGCTGTCTACTTTCCTTGAGAAAGCCAGGTCTATGTGCAAAAGCTTGAAGGTAGACAGCTGTCTACCTATCTTCAGAAAGGTAGACAGCTTGAGAAAGCCATCTGGTTGATATGGGAAAGCTTGAAACTTTGATTTTCTATTCTGCGCCAAGAAATTTGGAACACTAGGATAGTTATAATATTTTGAATATAGTTGGTGTAGAGTTCCTGTTTATTAATGATTATGAAAGAAATATCCGGGTATTTGGAGTAAGAATCTGTGAAAGTAAAAGAACTAAACGTGATAATCAAGGAATCTGGGTATTAGGCGTATACATCTGCTAAAGTAAAAGAATGGTTACTTGTGAACTGTAGTGTACAATATATGAGGAAGCTGTGAGAGTGATTAATAGATGAAAAAATTACAAAATTAGATGAAACACATAACAAGAGAGATGGCACCGAATTTTCGGTTGTAATGAATTCTTGTCACGCGAATAAAAATAATTCAAAGTTATTCATAGCCAATGGAATCGGTTAGAAAAGAGATCAACCAGATTTATACAATCGACGAAACGTCCAGAAATAGAAACAGCTACTTACTTCAGAAAGCGGCTTCAAAGTATGTTTCGAACATTAACAAATGGTGCTCAAAAAGTTTCTCATACCAGAAGAAACATATCAGAGACAAAAAGATTTTCGAATGAAACAGTTAGAAGAACAGATATAGAGAGAAAAACGATATTGGGTGTGTGAAAAAGTTCTACACGTTTTTCTAAAAGATGCAAATTGCGATCGTAGTAGTTACGTCACAGATGGCGCTGCGATGCCAAATTTTCGGCCAATAAAGCGTGGAGAAGTAGAACATATAGAGGCACTAGGTTTGTTCGAGTAAGTCATTCGCAACGGAAATCACAGACGGTGTAAAATGGCATGTTATAAGGAGCACATTAGACATTGTTTACTGTAGGAGTTCGATAAAGGCAGTACTGCAGCCGCGGCTTGCCGCAACATCTGTCAAGTTTACAGGGAGGATGCAGTTGATGATAGCACATGTCGCCGTTGGTTTTGGAAATTCCGGGACGGAGACAGAAGCTCTAAAGATCAACCACGTCCTGGACGTCCATCCGTGGTTTCTGACGCGGATGTGGACCAAGCCATAACAAGTGAATCACGTCCAACAGATCAGGAATTAGCTGAAACTTTGCCGGTACACAGAACACCCGTTGAAGTACGGATGTATGCCCTTGGGTTCATCACCAAGTTCGATAAGTGGGTTCCGCACAAGATTTCTGCAAAGCAACGAGTGGAGAGAATCCGTACCTGCGTTTCTTTGCTTTCTGGTCACAGAAATGAACCGTTTTTGGGACAAATTGTAGCGGGTGATGAGAAATGGGTACTGCACCGTAATGTAAAGCGTCGACGGACTGTGTGCCGAGGTGCGGAGCCTGCTTCATGGACCCTCAAAAGGCGGACGGCATCCCAAAAAGGTTTTGTTGAGTGTTTGGTGGGATGTCCAGGGGATAATCCACTGGGAGGTGTTGGCACCTAACCGAACGATGAATGCTGACCTCTACTGCCAACAGTTGGACAGATTGCGAGAACAACTGGCATCGAAGCTGCCAGCATTCGTCATTCGCAAAGGCGTGATCCTTCATCATGGCAACGCCAGACCTCATGCTGCTTTAATCACTCGGCAAAAATTACTGGACATTGGTTTGAAGTGTTACCTCACTCGGCGTATTTCCTGACGAGGTATCTACGGACTACCACCTTTTTCGATCATTATAGAACGCCTTCGTTCTTCCAAACCTTCGATGATGTGGACGATGTTAAAACGGCATTACACGACTTTTTTACTCTAAAACACAGGAGTTTTTCCGGCGTGGGATTACTCTACTCACAGACAGATGGCAAGAGGTCATACAGAATGATGGCAATTATGTGAAATGCTAGGTACGTTATTTGTTGTGCTTTCTTCCTTTCTTTGTAGCCTATAAAAATGGGTAGAACTTATGCACACACCCAATATAATTCTACGTCCCGTAGCCGAAAAATATTGTATGATGAAAAACTTGAAATATGCGAAAAGTATTCTTCATAGCAAAAGCTATGCTAAGGAAAAATAATTTTTCAAATACGTCTCTTGGAAGCAGAAATAGCGGGAAAAATGTTTTGGCATTTACGCCAGTAGCGGGAAAACTGTACAAAATTTTAAGAAATAATGTTCCCCATCTTTATTGTAGCGAATGACATACAGTAAGAAATTTTTCAGTACTGTATTTAGAAGCGGAGATACAGCTGCAAACAGAAGAGCACAAACAATACCTAGCGACAGAACTGTGAACTATAAAAAAAAACTCCACAAGTACAAGCCTACGAGGGTCATAACAAAAAAATCTGCACACGTTAATCTAAAACAGAGGCGGAAGATGCAATCGAGGAAATGATCGCGTCATGTCAAGGTCAGACTCTCAGCAACGCAGTGGTGTCAGAACGACGCGCTATCATTTGCTGTGTGGACGTGGGAGGGTTTGGAAATGGAAGCGCGCAGCTCCTCAGGTCGAGTCACGGCGTTGGTCCAGCGCTCGTACATGAAAATAGAAACTCTGCGGGGAAAAACGCAGACACAGATCACACTGCCTTGCAGGAAGTTTGTGGGGAAGACACTCTTGATCGAAGCACAATTTCTTGCTGGGCATCGCGCTTTCGGAAGGGACAAAGCAGCATCGAAGACGATCACCGCCCAGGCCGACCTCAAACGGCGACAGACAAAACATCTGTCACCACTGCTGGAACGCTTCTTGAAGAGAATCGCCGTTTGACAGTCGAGAAGATTGCGCATCAGGCCACCAAGTCTGTTCACCGGATTTTGACCGACTCGTTGAGAAAAATTGCCGCGCTCTGGGTGCCCCATCAACTCACCCCCGAGCAGAAGGCAGCCAAACTGAGCATCGCACAGGATCACCTCCACAGGTAAGAAAGGGAGGGCGACACCTTCCTGAGCAGAATTGCCGCAATTGATGAGACTTGGACCCGTGATTTTCAGCCGGAACTGAAGTCACAATCAGCGGAATGGAGGCATCCAAGTCCCCCCCCCCCATAAAGTGTCGTCGGCAACAATCCAAAGTGAAGCAAATGATGATTTTTGCGTACGATGCCTAGGGTGTTGTGGTTTCTAATCGAGCAGGTATGGCAAAATTTCAACGCACAATATTATCGTGACTTTCTGAGGACAAATTTCAGACCGAAAATTCACCAAAATCGCTCCAACTTGTTGGAAGCGGGAGCGATTGTGCTGCATGACAACGCATCGTGTCACTGTGCAGCGTTGGTAAGGGGACATTTATCGAAATATGCTAAGAAACTTTATCCCACCCACCACACAGCCCTGATCCCAGTCCATCCGACTTTGATCTTTTCCCAAAGTTAAAAAATCGGCTCGGTGCATCTGCCACGAATCGCTGGACGAACTGTCATTAGACGTGACCCGAGTAATACGACAGCTGAACAAAGATGGCGTACTACGGGGCATCCAGGACCTACCTCACCGCTGGCAAGCTGTCATTATCAGCGGAGGAGAGTACACTGAACTGCAATAAGGTAAGTTCTCTCCATTACTTCTCACTTTTCTCAAAAATGGACAGTGTGCAGAACTTTTGTTAGGAACCCCTTAAAATGTTCCACAAAGTAAATGGTATCTGGTGTTAAAATAATTTTTTTAAATCGTACCTTTAGAAGCAGAGATATCAAGAAAAACAGATTAAGTGTTTGCGACCATTAGCGGTGAAATTGTACATTATTTTGGGAAGGAAATACAAAATGTTTTCATAGTTAGTATCCGACTGAAAAAGAATTTTTTTCAGTGGGGCTTTTACTCCCGCAGAGATTGCTGCGAATATGCTGCAAACAGAAACAAAGTTACGCCCTCTAGTTGCACGCTTGTGCGAGAAAAAAACGAAGTTATACGCATAACATTTCCTACCAGAAACGCTATTTTTTAAAGGAATAAGTTTTCAAATCAGACTCTTAGACGCAGAGAAATAAATAAAAATAAGAGATATAACTACACCGTCTGGCGGAAAAATTATGCAGTATTTTAAGTAGAAGATATTCTCAAAATGTTCTTTGTGGTGAATGGATCGGTGCTCGAAGGAATTTTCTAAATCGAGTTTTCAGGAGCGCAGATTTTGCTGGCATCAGAAACAGAAATATTCACTAACGCCCCCTGGTGACCAAACCATTGTTTAACGAAATTTATAAATTATATGCAGAATATTTCCCACCAGGATCTACAAACGATTTAGAAAGAATTTTTCAAATGAGACTTTTAGAAGCTTAGACATCGCGGAAAACGCAGATTACTTTTACGCCCCCTAGTGGAAAATCTATGCATTTCTTGAAAAAGAAGCTCCACCAAAAATAGTCATCTTAAATGGTATCGAAAGGGAAAAAAGCATTTTGTCAATCGGGTATTTAAAAGAAAATATATGATGTATTTTGAATTCGATAACATCTGTATATACTCCGTCTAGCGGCGAAGTCAGGCAGCGTGAAAAAAACGAAAAGCCGGCATCATCGTTATCACATTTCAAGTTCTCCAATGGAAAAAGAATTTTCGAAATCGGACTAACAGTTGCTGAGATATGGTGTCCACAGTCGGCCTTACGGACAAAGTGATACTATAAGTACGTAATTTTTTGCAAAATACATGCTAGACGCGACACGGATGAACGTGATGTTGGACCCTCACAGAGGGAAGCCTTGAAATTATTAAAGATAAGTTCTAGAAAGGCAAAATTATTGTGATCTTATTCAGCTGTTGATCCTTAAAAGTGTTCATGTCATACCTGCAAAAAAAGGGATGTCTACGTTAAAGATAAAGTCGCGTTTACATTGGGTGAATGAAAATCGGAAAAATGTAAAAAGCAACGAACTTTATTAAAAAGAGAAAATTGAAAATAAGGTATGTTTATTATATGCTTAAAAAGTTTTGTTAGGCACATTTTTACTGAATATTGAATTTTACTAAAACTAAACTAAATATTGAACTTTATTAATTGAACAGGAAATGTCTTACTCAGCCAGATTTTCGATTATTTAGATTACACTAATTAATAATAGTTAATTAGGAACTATACACCAACAATACTAAAAATACTATAACTATGTATACTACGAATCCGAATTTGTTGGCGATTTTGTTATTTCTACTCCACAGTAGAAATCAGTTTCCCAGCTTTCGCACGTCAACCAGATGGCTTTTTCAAGGATGGTAGACAGCTAACTGCAAACTGGGTAATAGAACAATGCTCAAATTTTCTTGAAGTGTTCTATTGTCCAGTTTGCATTTAGCTGTCTACCTTCCTTGTTAAAGCCATCTGGTTGATGTGCGAAAGCTTGGAAACTTTGGTTTCTCCTCTACGCCAAGAAATTAGGATTCTTAGTATAGTTATAGTATTTTTAGATCACACTAACAATGCAAGTTCATAAAATCAAAGGCTATATGCAGTATTTCTTATTATCTTCTCTCTATATATAAAACAGACTGTGTGTGTGTCTGTCGGTCGGCTTTCACATAGAATTAGGCGACCTAGAGCGACGAAATTTGTTATGAAGGGTACCTGTAGACATCTTCTGGTGCACCTCGAAGCGATTTTTTTAATTTGAATTTGATTTTTAGTTATTTAATGTTACGCGTTTCTACCCGATCTGAGTGTGTCTTTCCGCTTGTTGACATCAACCTGATCACACCGAACGTTAAGGCGTGCAAAAAAGTAGTTCACCATAAATTTTAGGCGTTTCTTTTTTAGAATTCCGTTACGACTATTTTCATTCGTAAATACATTTATTACGCCCTTTTTTGTAAGCGTTGTTTGCCGATTGTATTATGACCTTGAGGGCGGAGAAAAGAAAAGAAAATAGAACGTTGTTTTTCAATCTGCGTTATTAATTCACAGGTGTCATACGTCAGAAGGTCATCATACTGTGACGACGTTGTGAGCTAGAAAATAGAACGTTGTTTTAACGTAATTCTAAAAAAGAAATGGCTCAAATTTATCGTGAACTACTTATCTTCGTGCCATCGCGTTGGGTGTGATCAGGTTGCATGTAAAGAAAGCGCCATGAGCATCAATAAGGCACAAGGGCAGTCTCTAAAAGTTATTGGACTGGATCTACAAAGTCCATGTTTTTTCCATGGTCAACTGTACGTTGGTTGTTCCAGAGTCGGAAATGGGGAAAATTTTTACATCTTTGCTCCGAATGGAAGGACTGTTAATATTGTTTATCCCGAGGCTCTACAAGAATAAGGTACTTTTCATCTCAATCAATTTCATTGCATAAAAGCCTTCTGCTTTCAAACTTTTTGAATTATTTACATTGGACGTGACAACTACTAAATAATTCAAATACATTTTTTTATCCTAATATTCTATTCCGGGAAGTTGTACTACAAAGTTGTATAAACCTTGATTTACTAGTCTTAATTTAATTGCCGATATAGCTTTTACTTTATACTATCACTAGCCCGTCAACGACGGGTACAACAGGCTAGTTTGAAATAAAATAAACAGGAAAAACAATCACATTTTTCTTCTTTTGTGGCATTATTCCCGCAAATTAAGACTTCGGTTAGTTTTATTAATTAAATTCACAGAGCAACAAATGCATTGCCACTTGTAGGCACGAAGTTTCTGGCATTTTTGCGTAATTTGACTTAAATCACTCGTTCTCTGTTCCAAGTGATCGTTTATAAGATTCCTCTTTCTAGAATTCTTTTGTAAAACTCGTCAAGTAATGCAGATTTCTAAAATTATTCACAAGAAGAAACCAGCGGGAGGTAATGTTGAAGAACACAGAACAGGAAATGTAGTTCAAATTGTTCGCAAGAGTTCTGAAAGAAACGAAACATTGATACATTTAAACGGAATCTTTATGAACATCCCTGGGGGATACTAAACCATATTGTCGGCTACGAGAGATTCAAAGGAGCTTTTATTTCGGGCCATATCGTCTGTCAACATCTTCGGTTTGCTGACGCCGGGCAAACAATGCGAGTCATAATCTATTCTTTTTGTCCTCCGATGAAATCCATGGAGAAGAGGCTTCTCGAAGCGATCGAAGCTAAAAGCTGCGTGGTAGAAGTGAGTAACAAAAGACCTGGTAAACCAGGTTAAATCCTATAAGCGCTAAAAGCAAGAATGTGACAGATCACGCACACAAGCGCATTAATGAAATAATTGTAACAGTAATATAACGGATATTTCACTTTTGAATAAATCTCTTTGAAGTCGTTCATGCAAATTTTACTAATTTTTCAGTTTCTTTCTAGATACCAACATCACATATTCTGATGTACATATTCACAAAAAAAAAAAAAAAAAAAAAAAAAAAAAGGTGAGCTTATGTCATTTGCCGCCTGCTTGTCGAAATCAGTTAACAAGATATCTTTTTTAGAGGTCATACTAGAATTTTTGTTTTCTGTATCCAATATATCTCGTACATAAGCATGAGAAAGATTCAATTATTAATACGCAAACGCAATCAGAATTACCTTGTTTACTGTTTCACATGTACGATAAGCAATAATAGGGCTTAAGTGGCCGACGCACCTGAACTAAATAAATGGTGCCCAAAGGTTTCTTGCCTCCGCAAACAAACGTTCACATAGCAGGCGGGTTTTACGAAAGTTGCGGCAAAATAAATCCTTTTTTCCCCTCTCACTTCATCAATACTGACCACAATCCTGTAACTAGTGATAAGAGCTGACTTTTGGTCCTCTGCTTCGTAATTGGCATGAAGCATATACAAGGTGCATAGGAAAGTCCCTTTAGCCTGGAATAACTTGAGAACAAAGAGAGGTAAAGTTATGCAAGTTAGATAACAGTATAGTAAAGCGACTACTCCCGATCGAATGCAGCCAATAGCAGTGCCCCTAGTGGCGAAATTCGGAAGTTAGCCATTGCAAATTGAAAACGAAAAGAGATAGAGCAAAATTTCCAAGTACAAAGTTGTAGAGCATCAAGTAATTAATACAAAACAACATTTGTTTTACACGGATAAGATAAATTGTCGCCTGAATACCCTAAAATGTCCGAAATCGATGCGCGACCTTTTGTGTGAACGTTTGAAGGGAACAGGCATAGGTATGAACAAATGCACACAATTTATTGCATAAATGCGTACTTATGTCAATACAGTTTGAAGATGGCTGACAAAACAAAAACGGCAAACTGTCGCACAGTGATAAAAAGTTAATGTCGAGTATGTTCGAAAAGTTCGCCATTGCCCACGATACACATTTGTATTCGTGAAAGTAACTCTGCATGCACATTCCTCAGCATGAAAGGTGTCACACTATTGCAAGCATCTGTAACACGACGACGTAGATCCAGCAGACTTGTAGGCGCTGTTGCATACACCTGATTTTTACGTAACCCCAGAAATCCAAGCTCGCCATTCTCACACAGCGTACGTAGACATAAATGTCTGATCTGGGTAAATCCTGATATAGCTTTTTATATCGTAGGTACTGTACAACGTCACAATCTGTATTTGCATACGGCTACATTTGTGAAATGTGAATATGCAGACTCGAATCGTCGCGCATCGATTGCGGGCATTGTAGGAGATTCAAGCGACAATTTATCTTATCAGTGTAAAACATATCGTTTTGTACTAATTAATTGATGCTCTACAACTTTGTATTTGGAAATTTTGCTCTATCTCTTTTTGTTTTCGATTTGCAATGGCTAACTTCCGCATTTCGCCACTAGGGGCGCTGCTATTGGTTTAATTCGATCGGGCGTAGACGCTTTACTATACCGTTATCTCACTTGCATAACTGTACCTCTCTCCGTTCGCAAGTTATTCCAGGCTAAAGGGACTTTCCTATGCACCCTGTATAGATTATACATGTAACACTCAGTGGACAAAACAACAAAAATAGTGGTGATGTACAGTTGATATGAACATCCCCCACGCAGAGTGGAACAGACCCAAACAGAATGCAGACAATAAATGGCGAACAGCAGGGCTTCCCAGCAATGTATCGCAATCGATGAACGTAAACGTGATGATCTGAGAGACTGATATTGAACGCATTGTCGGTGCAAGACAGATGGATGATTCTATCACACAAGTGGTAAGAACCGTAGTTTTCCAGAGGACACACCTATCAAGGATGCACCGCGAGTATACAATCAACGGACTTACCAGCTCCAGGAGAGCAAACGGTGGTCGACCACAGGCTATTGATGACGGGTATCGATGTAGACTATCCGGGTTCGCACAGACCTATCGCTTGGCAACGTCGGCGCAAATCACATCCAGATGAAATGTCGGTGGCCCAAGTAGCGTCACTAAGCGAACGGTACGGCGCATGCTGCATAACCTGGGTTACGGAAGTTGACGCCCTACTCGTGTGCCGCTGTTGACTGCTAGTCATCGGACATTACGCCTCGCCTGGTACCGGAAACATCAAAATTGGACATCTGCAGAGTCGCGTCATGTCGTGTGGTCAGATTAAGATCATTTTCAGCTGTACCGAGCTGACGGAAGGGTGCTGGTATCGTGTCGACACCATGAGGCCACGGTCCCTTTGTACCAGGTCAGCTGTGTTCAAGACGGTGGTGTCTCTGTTATGGTCTGGGAAGCCTTCTCATCAAAAACGTTAGCTTCCTTATTGTGTCTGGAGAGATCTTTAATCGCTGCATGCTGCCAGCTTGTGCCGGCTTATCGCCGACACGCTTGAATGGCCTTCGCGCATTCTGCGGCCGATAGTCTGCTTCAGCTGGACAGTACGCCGTCCCATCGGGCCGTAACAGCCCAGACATGGGCTTCCAGAAACACTCATCTGAGTTTGGAACCATCTAGTGGCCCCATAGGTCCACGGACTTAAACCCAGTGGAAGCTCTCTGGGCTGCCGTTGAGCGAAACATTAGATCCATGGATCCAGGGCAAACGTCAATGTCGGAGTTGTGGACAATGCTGCAACAGGCATGGCTGGCATCACCTCAGGAAATCCTACGGTATCTTGTGGTTGGTTGGTTATTTAATTTTAATGGCGCAAGGGCAATATTTGGCCAAAGAGCGCCAGACACAAGACAATCAAACAAACAGTATTAAAAACGTGGGATAATGCTTAAAATCAGGCTGATGCGTTAAAAGTGTAAAAACTATATACGTTTAAAAAAGTCAATTTGTTTTAAAAACGAAAAGAGCGAATGTACTGCAGTGGTCATGCGGCGGCGTCGTTTAACAGATGAGAATAAAAATAGTGAAAACAGTCAGCACAAAAACGGGCAGCACGAAAACGAACACAGTTACAGAGAACATGAATGATAGTGATACGACAGTTGCATGTCTCGTACATTGGGGTAGTGTCGCCACACAGCAAAAGCGGTGCGTGAAACGACAATGCCCAATGCGGATATGCGCAAGGACAACTTCCTCACGACGATTCCTACGCAAACTAGATTGCCATAGTCCGATCTGTGGTTTGATGGAGAGAAGTTTATTCCTGCCCTGCTGAGACCAAAGGGACTGCCACTCAGCTATGACGAACGAACGGATGTCAGGACGAAAATCTCTAAAAAAACAGCAACAGTCGAGTGATCGGCATGGAGGCAACGGACCTGGCAGAGGCATCCGCCAGCTCGTTACCTTGAATTCCAACATGGACAGGAACCCAACAGAATCGGACCTGGAATCCAGCGCCAAGCAAAGACCGCAGGAGACGACGAACATCCCTGGTGACTGGAGAATCAATGGCCCTCAGGAGAAGATAAAACTTGGATGACAGACTGGGAGTCTGTGCAAAGCATGGCGCGACGATGAGAACAGGACTGGATATGACGTAAGGCATATCCAGTCCTGTTCATTTCCGCCGTGAAGAAGGTCGCCGCCGGCGACATCCGCTCGGAGCACATCTCATCAGTACACACAAAAGCAGATCCCACAAAATTACCGGATTTCGAGCCATCGGTGGAGAAAGGCACGAAATCGGGATGGAGCGGGAGGTGCTCAGCAAAAAGATGCTGGTAAACGGGCGCCGGATTAGAAGACTTGGGCCACACAGAAACGAACACATCGGTCATCACCTGAGCTATTTGCCGAGGAGGATCATGAAAAGCTTTGGTCACACCAATCGTTGATAAGTTTTAGCCAGTATCGCGCCCCATGTCGGACATCCGAATCTCAAAAGTTGGAACACAAGAAGGGCGGTTGGAAAATAAGCGGGCACATTGTGGGTTTAGAACGGAATAGTGCAGTGGATGAAAAGGTAGTGATTTTAGCTTGGTGTAAAGCTGGAGAGACAGTTGCAGACGGCGGAGCACAACGGCGGTTCATGCGACTCGGCATACAAGCTATGCACGGGTAAAGTACAAAAAGCGCCGGTGCAAAGACGAAGAGCCTGGTGATGAACCGGATCAAGGAGACCTAAAAAGCAGAAGGCCGTGCAGAACCGTAGGTTACACATCCGTAGTCCAATCTCGACCGCACAAGTGAGTGGTAAACGAGGAGCATTGAGCACCTGCCACCCCCCTCCCAAGATTTTCGGCAGAGGACCTTATGGATACTCAAGGACTGCCTGCACGCTACCTTCAATGACTGAATGTCAGGACGGAAGGTCAGTGCGCGGTCAAAGGTCAAACCTAGGAACTTGACTTCGGGCAACACAGGGATCGTAGAGTACCCCAGACGGAGATGAGGGTCTGGGTGAAGACCCTGTTTGTGGCAAAAATTCACGCAAACGGCCTTCTGTGACGAGAAACCAAAATCATTACGTATGGCCCAGGAAGAAATCTTAGTAATTGCCGACTGCAATTGTCTCTCAATGGTGCGCATATTGACGGACGCACACGAAACCTGAAGACCATCCACATACATCGATTCGCGAACCGTCGGAGGAAGTAATGTTAAAATATGATTAACACGAAGATTGAAAAGAGTGACTGATAAAATGGAGCCTTGAGGAACACCCTGCTCCTGTGGACACAGCGCAGAGAGGTTCGACCCGACGTGCACACGGAACATCCAGTTCTGGAGAAAGCCGGCAATGAAAGTTGGTAAGTTTACCGGCAATCCGCAGTCGTGCAGATCACGGAGGATGCCGTATCTCCACGTTCGATTGTAAGCTTTTCCCATATCGAAAAACACGGAGACCATGTGCCGACGCCGGACAAACGCCTGTCTGATAAATATTTCAAGGCGAAGGTGATTATCAGTGGTGGAACAAAAGCGACGGAAACCACTTCGATGAAGTGATAAAATGTGATAAATTTCCAAATAAAACATCAGACGAAAATTGATGATGCGTTCGAGCACTTTGCAAAGGCAGCCCGTCATAGCAATGGAGCGGTAGTTCAACGGGTTTGTGGGATCTTTACCAGGTTTGAGAACAGGAATGACAATATCAGTCTGCCAAGAATCTGGAAAGACGTGCTCTTACCAAATTCTGTTAAACAGGATTAGCAAACATTCAAGAGAGGACGGAAAAAGATGCTTCAGCATGTCGTAGTGGATGTTATCTGGCTCGACAGATGTACGGCCGGACCGATTCAAAGCAATCTGCTGTTCCACGGCAGTCAGCGGGCTTTTATAGTCCTCCGAGGAAAACGGTCCGAAGGATATTCTAGTCCTCTCAAGCCGCGTCTGAAACTGCCGGAACGAAGAAGGTTAATTGCTGCTGCTGGACAACGAAGAAAATGCGGTGCCAAGGCAGTCAGCAATACCCTGAGCGTCAGCAACCGTTTATTCATCACTCTCGAGAATGGAGAGTTCCCCAGATGGGTACTTTCCCCGAACCTTGCGAATCCTGTCCCAAACGATCTTAGAGCTGGTAGAGGTGTTGATCTCGGAAACATACTGGATCCAGGACTCCCGTTTATGACGACGACGGACCAGGCGCGCATAAGCCTTGGCTTTCTTTAAAGCAAGGAGGTTAGCGTCGGTGGGAAAGCGGCAAAAACGACCCCAAGCCTTATTCTGAACCTGAGAGCTGACTTGCAGTCGGAATTCCACCAAGGCTTCGGGCAACGTAGAAGATTTGTTGACGTCTGCGGAATGGAGAGTTCTGCCGCTTGCACAAGACAATCCGTTACGGATGTAACTGCATCATTGATCGTACCTGAGGTCACCATTGGAGGAGTAATGGTCACCGAAGCAGTGAATACATCCCACTTGGCGCAATCTATATCCCATCTAGCGGAACGGGTGGGATGGCGGTATCCGTCAAAGAATGCCTGCTTGCCGAAGGAAAATTGGAAAGTGATCACTGCCTAGGAAATCGTCAGACACGCTCCAGGACCAGTAAGGATATAAGGATGGTGAACTCAATGACAGAACAATGACTGAGTACGATCGGGTAGGTTCATGGAAGTAGGTTTTTGTCCCCGAGTTATGGAGACAGAGTGACGTGTTGGAAAACTGGGCCTCGACAACGCAGCTTCTGGAGTCTCGACTGTTGTCACCCCACAACGGATTGTGTGCATTAAAATCACCTAAGAGGAAAAAAGGAGACGCCAGCTGGTCAACTAAATCCTCCAAGTCAGAAAGGCTTGCAGCTTTATCGGGTGGTAAGTAAATCGAACAGACTGTTACCATAGCGTTCACAGACAGTCTCGCTGGCACCGCCTGCAGAGGCGTGCGCAAAAGGACTGCGGTGACAGGAATGGCATGAGGAACGAGAACGGCCACACCGCCGCACGCGATAACCCCGTCCTCATGGTCTTTGTGAAAAACAGAATGCCTGCGCAGCGAAGGATTGTCCCTGGCGCGGAGGTGTCGCTTGGAGACACACGCACCCTGGCGCATGCGAAGACAGTAACCCTTTCAACTCATCAATGCTTGGGCGGAGGCCTCGGCAATTCCACTGGATGATGAAAGCAATAATGAAGAAAGAAAAGATGAGGAAAATGACAAAGACCGGGACGTCTAATAGGTTACAGAGTCCATGATCTCCTCCGGGAGATCTTCAGGGATCAGGTGTGGCGGTGATTTGCCTGGCGGGTATATAGGACAGTGTTTGTTCTTCGGGTTCTTGGGAGGAATCTCCCGACCCTGATTTTTTGTTCCGGATTTCGGAGAGGAAGAGCTTAGTTGTTGCTGCTCTGGTTTTTTATTTAAAGTGCCCGAAGCCTGAGTGCCAGTAGAAGAGGTTGATATTTTCGGCGACGAGGTGGGTGTCACCTTTGTAGCCTTACGGCTAGATTTCAGAGCCTCGAGTCCAGCAGCAACGATATCCTCGAAATCGTAAGGACACCGTGCTGGGATATAACCTCAGTCTGGACCACAACAGTAGCCTTCTGGACCAAAACTGAGGCATATGATCGTCGACCTGGTGGCACAGAAGCGATCCGCCGTCTGGCCTCTGGATAGGAGAGATGTTAGAAGGTCTTCAGCAGTTGAATGCCTGCTTCTCCATCCACTTGGGGCATTACTTAGAAGCAGCAGAATGGAAACCTTCACAGTTGATGCAGCGCTCTGAAGCCGCCGAGCATTCCGGCAAAAAATGATCCTCGGAGCCACAGCGACCACACCTAATCACGTTACGACACTACTGCTGGAAATGCCCGTAACGCTGGCACTTGAAACACCTGAGAGTATTGGGTATATAGAGTCGGACGTCAAGACGTAAGTACCCTGCCTTAATGGAAGTCGGCAGGGTTGGGGTGTCAAAAGTAAAGATGATCTTGCGAGAGGGAACAAGTTTCCCATCTCGCCGAAAAAGTATCCGTCGAACCCCAGTGACATGTTGGTCCCCTAGTTCCTCAAGGAGCTCCTCATCACTGCAGTCAATTAAGTCGCGGGAGGTGAACCCGCCGCAAGAGGAGTTCAAGTAGCCGTGCAGTGTAACCTACACCGGAATACCCAACAGTGCGGTCGTGGTGAAATGTTTCGACAAGAAGATCCCTTGAAGGAAGCTCCTTGACATTGCGCGGAGATCCAGCAACGGCCTGAAGAGCCTCATTGATCCAGAAGGAGCTCTTGGCACTCAAAGGTTGTAAAGGATCGATAGAATGTATCAACAGAAACAGAGCATTGCAAGTGTCAGAGTCAAGTTTTTTGGTGGAAGGAATGGTCCTATCCGCCATTGGACGCTTTGGTGTCGCACCATGGGAAACATCTTTGAAACCCATAAAGAAGAGAGGAGATTCATCCACCGAATTCCCTGCCCACCACCGAGACCAAGGAGGGAGAGCCGGAGGTCTGCAAGCCCAGAAAGATGCAGGACACGGCTCCAGGGTTGAGCAGCGGATATAGTAAGTTGATAGGGCAGACATGCGCTCAGAAAGAACCGCGACTTTCCCTTGTCTTGGTAGCACCCCTTTGGCATGCCCACACTATCCTCAGACTGACCCTGCAGAACGAAACGACAAGGCGTTAGAGGTCTGGACTCCACTCGGCCACAGACCTCATTGACTAGGAGTGGGTTAGTTCCTAGCCGCCCGTTTAGGGTGAAGCAGGGGGCAAGGAGGAGTGTTGGTAACTGGCGACAACAACACCCTGGCCTCCAGAAACCCCAGCCTCCAGCATCCCTGTTTCCACCTTACGGGTCACCGCACACGGTAAACTTGCAGGTAGGTCTAGCTAACCAGCTCGGAAAATCAAAGAAGGGAACATAAAATGGAGAAGGGAGAAAAGAAAAACGAGGAACTAAAATCCGGATCTGGCGCATTATCACAAACTCAGCAACCTACAACTGAGGTGGGTGCGTGTCAAGAGAGCAACGAAAAACATAAAAATGGGAAAACATCAGAGTACATGTCGGCTATGGCCGTGCGGTCGCCACTCCCCAAGTAACTGGAAAACCAGTTATTCCCGTGCGGGGCGGCATCTTGTGGAGTGGATGCTTTTTTTTTTTTTTTAATTGGAGGTTTAATGACTACCCATGATCAACGTAATGGTCTATAAGCAGTAGCCCGTCCCTAATTTAGGGTCACTGGCTCCAGGGAAGGGAGAGAGCCAGTGCCGTAAGACAAGCACAACATCAATGCCTCGCCGGGCTTCGAATCCGGACCCCTTTCTGACGAATGATCAGAGGCCATCGCTTAGACCACTGCGCCAGAAGGGCGGCGAGTTGATGCTTCGGCGTGTACAGGCTGTTATTAGCACTAGAGGAAGACCAACACACTAGTAGGTAGGTATCTCTAATGTTTTGTCCATTGAGTGTATGTACAATATACTTTCTTAGGTTCGTAAACATTGCCACAGCCTTTTTTTAACAAGAAATCAGCGAGAAAGGATTAGCGTCGATCATCCCCCTAAATGGCTACTGTGAATTACAAAACTAATGGGAAAGCAACTCTTTCTGATACGCAGTTTCACTTTCTTTCCAATCGTGTTAGGCCTACTTCTTAGACAGTGAATATATTTCCTTGGGGCTGATTTTAGCTTATTTTTCTAACCCCGAATTAATACGCTCCAGCCGAGTGAAGAGTCGGTTTTACGGACCTTGCAAATTCTCCGTCAAAAGAAAACTATCTCCTCTGACTACAAGTGTTTTAAATTGCTATTATTTTTTATTCCTCCACTTTCTTAACCCGATTGATTCCATTGTGGTTGTAAAAGATTTTGGTGAATATTTATGCAAAAAAGTATGAAGATTTACATTTTAGAAAAGAATGATGACAGGCGAAGTATTGCATCGATTTTGTTTCTCGGTAGATAATTACTAACGAGAAACTGAATACCAACCGTTGGTGTATGATCAGTTGTCCGTGAAGGGTCCGGGTTCGAATCCCGGTGAGGCATGGATGTTGTGTTTGTCTTACGGCACTAGCTCTCTCCCTTCCCTGGAACCAGGACCCTAAATTAGGGACGGGCGACTGCTTATAGCCCATTGAGTTGGTCACGGTGGTCGTTAAACCTTTAATCAGAAAAAAATACCAACTGTACTAAAAACAGTAAAACTGTATCATCAATTGTGACGTGCCTGCCCAGCAGGATGCACACGACATAAAGGCAGATAGCAGTCAGAACGAACGTCCGCGTAGCTTAAATGGTAGAGTGACTTATTCCGGAATGAGGGGACCCGGGTTCTTTTTTTTTTTTTTTTTTTTTTAAATTATTGATTGGAGGTTTAACGACCACCGTGAGCAACTCAATGGGCTATAAGCAGTCGCCCGTCCCTAATTTAGGGTCACTGGTTCCAGGGAAGGGAGAGAGCTAGTGCCGTAAGACAAACACAACATCCATGCCTCACCGGGATTCGAACCCGGACCCCTTACGGACGAATGATCAGAGGCCATGGCTTAGACCACTGCCACCGGGCGGCGGGACCCGGGTTCGAGCCCCGGCGTGGACAAAAATGACGGATAAATTTATTTCGTTATAATGGCGCCCGAACTTTCCGGATGGCCGCCCCGGTGGCGCAGTGGTCTAAGCGATGGCCTCTGATCATTTGTCCGAAAGGTGTCCGGGTTCGAATCCCGGCGAGGCATGGATGTTGTGTTTGTCTTACGGCACTGGCTCTCTCCCTTCCCTGGAACCAGTGACCCTAAATTAGGGACGGGCGACTGCTTTTAGCCCATTGAGTTGCTCACGTTGGTCGTTAAACCTTCAATCAAAAAAAAAAAAAAAAAAAAAACTTTCCGGATGACCCAACCGTTCAAAATCTCGCAATGGTGTGATGTTCTTTCCACACCGCGAGAGAGGAAAAATCAGAGAATCCTTTCTACAGCGCTTCGAAAAATAAATGTGTGTGACGTTGCATTCCACACATCAGATTGACTGGGAGTTCTCAAGTGCACATTCTACAGCGGATGGCTGCCTGCAACGATTCATGGTCACGGCTGACCCGTGAGCCATGCCCCCGGCCCTCTTTCGGGTGGGGGTGGGAGATGTGGCGTGCCTGCTTAGCAGGACGCACACGATATAAAGGTAGATAGCAGTCAGAACGAACGTCCTTGTAGCTCAAATGGTAGAGTGACTTATTCCAGAATGAGGGGACCCGGGTTCGAGCCCCTGCGTGGACAAAAATGACGGAGAAATTTATTTCGTTATACAATCAGAAGTTACAGGCCTTTTTTGCCCTCAGTACAGCAGCTATCAGACATGGCATCAATTCAATACGATGCCGGAAGCAGTTGGGAGGTGCGGCCAACCAAGCTGTGTGTAATGTGGCCTTCAATGCAGGTATGGTGCTGATTGGTGTATCTAGACTCCTAACATGCCGTTCCACAGTGTCCTACAAGTACTCTATAGGATTAATATCGCGAGAGTTCGGAGGCCAATCAATATGCTGGAACTATGAATTGTGTTCCTCAAACCATTCCCCACCAACAATGGACTTGTGGTTCTGCGCATTGTCATTTGGAAGACACCGTCACCGTTCGGGAAAAAGTGCAAAACTGCTGGGTGTACAGAGTTAGCAAGCAATTATAGATAGTGGGCACCACTAGTCGCACGTTGTTCCACATGTGCACTAGGGGTCCACGTTCGTGCCAGATAACCATGCCCCACACCATGCAACCACCTCCATAGGCTTGCCCTGTGGGGACCATGCAGGATGGATCGAGTCTCTTTTGTTGTTTACTCCAAATACGTACACGACTATCCAGGAAGTGGAGTAAAAACACAACTCGTCAGACCAGCACACTTTGTTTCAGTCATCCGACGTACAACTTGCATGATCTTTGTACCAGGCGAGTCTTTTGCGCCGATGAACCATGGTTAGGAGATGATGTCCTCGGGGTCTTCTGCTATTGTAGCCCATACGTGCAAATGTGCGTCGCATGGTCTTGGCAGGCACTGTTCCGGGTTGACCTCTGTTGTATTGAGTAAAATGTTGAAGAGTGTTGGGTCTGTTGGCCTGTACGAGTCATCAGACCCGGTGCTCACCTCTCACATCAACCTTTCGCTGTCCTGGGCTGTTTTGCCTCCGGGTCATTGCTTGACCGTTTCCACTCCAGTCCCGATATATTTTAACTGCGGCGGCTCGCGAACAACCCATCAGTTCAGCCGTTTGGGAAATCGAGGTACCCGTTCTCCGACCTCCCACAAATTGTCCTTTCTCGAAGTCCGATAAATCCTTCCGTTTATCGATAACGCTCCCAATTTTACTACATACTGCTCCACTCACACCTTATACACTGAGTGGCCACTGACCACCCTCTCAGTACTTCGTTGGGCCACCTTTTGCCTTTAATACTGCGTCGATTCTTCGTGGCATGGACTCCACAAGATGTTGATAGGTGGTTTGTGGAATCTGAGACCATGCTTGATGAATAGCACTTTTCAGGAGTGTGAGATTGCAGGGTTGTGGATCCAGCTGTCTGCTGGCTCGTTCAACTTCATTCCACAAATTCTCAATGGGGACTGTGGGGGCTACCTAAGCAAAGTAAACTCACCGGCATGTTCCTGAAACCAATCCTCTACAATACGAGCACTATGCCAGGACGCATTATCTTGTTGAAGGTAGCCATCGCCATTGGGGTAAACCATCCACATGACAGGATGCATTTGGTCTGCAACGATGTTTAGATATGATGTGCCAGTCAGACGTTGATGAACATGAATTAAAGGACCCAAAGCATGCCAGGAAAACATTCCCCAAACCATAACGTTGCCTCCACTAGCTTAAAGGGTTGTAGCAATGCATTTGGGGTCCATGCTTTCGTGCTGTTTACGCCAAATTCTCACTCGGCCATCGGCATGGTGCAACTGAAAACGTGATTCATCGGACCGCATAATTTGTTTCGAATTATCGACTGTGCTCCTGTGCGAACTGGAGACGTTTTCTCTTGTTAACTGCAGACAGCGAAGGTGTTCGAACAGTCCTTTGGCTGCCATATCCCATCAGATGCAGTGTACGGCGAACAGTGCGTTCAGAGATCATTTGAGGGGATCCTTGATTAAGATGCTCTGTAATTTGCTGCACTGTTGCCCTTCTGTTGTCTGTTACCAGTCTGGACACTATCCGTTCCGCCCGAGCAGTCACTAGTCGTTGACGACCACACGTTGCACGTAGAGACCCAGTTTTTTGGCTGACAGTCCAGTCTTTAAACACTTTAACAACAGCTGCTCTGGAACATTTCACGAATGCGGCGGTTTCGGTGATACTCGCTCCATGGCTCAGAGCTTCTACAATCATCCCACGTTGAAAGTCCGTCAAATCGCATTTTTTACCCATCTTGTCACGCAAAAATCACTTCTACTACTGTCGCAAGCCCTAAGCTTTCGCTTTTTATTCTAACCTCGCCCTCTGGCGGCAACAGCGTTCGGGCACAGCCCATTTGCTTAAAACTGTCTGGTGGTCGTAATAAAGTGGCCACTCAGTGTATATGCTACGTCGGTCGATTAATCGCACCGTCTCGGAAATCACGTTGTGGACGGGCCGCATTCGCTTTTGATAGGCGTGGTTTCATAATTCAATGAGCACCCGTTTTTCTATTTTTCGGTGAATATATTTTTTTTAGTGATGGCATTACATATCGCGCAAAATTGCAAGTGAAGTACTGTATTGAAAACTACAAAAACATCCAATTGCTTTTAATTACATTTTGTTCGTAATCTGGATTTAATATATTCCCATTCTGTAGCGATCGTAGATTAAATCTGCGCAAAACTGATTTAATTTAAAAAAAGTAAAGTTTGCTGAAGGAAGGAGGAGGCGCTTAGGTTTACAAATTTTCTGGAATTATTGCGTCGTAGGCAGACAAAAGAAAATCCAAAGAGCTGTCATTCTTGTACATAGAGGACATGCAATCAAAACTTTTGAGACTCTTTGAAACATCTGGGGATAACAGTTTAAGAGGTTTACAAGAAAACATAAATCCCAGGAAAACAATTTAAAATTCTCTACAGCAGACAGAACTATTAAGTGCAGACAAAAGTAAGCATCAAATATACATTTTAATTAAAATTATAAGAATAAACTTACCACATGCTTTTACTTTATTCAACCACCTGTTTCACAGAATTCGTAAATGAGAAAATAGTTAGAGATCTCTCTAAAGTATTTCTCCTGAACTGACAGAAACGTTGAAAGCAAAAAATACGTAGTTTTATGTTTCAAAGGCGTCCGTGAGTAACTTGAACACGGAAAACCACTCGAGATTAAGATATTATTAACCTCCCGCGTTGTGAGAATGTTTTGAAGTCTCGGATAACAAATGTCCTTTATTTTATCTTCCTCTATAGTTGGAAATGCTCGTAGCTTGTCAGGGTGAGGAAATAAAAGTTTCTACGGTAGACTATCGTCATCTATTCTTTCATGTTTTTTTTGTTTGCTTTTTTACTGGGGAGGTGACGACTTAATATAGAGCCAAGCGAGTGTATTGATATAAAAAGTTAAGCTTACACTGTCTCTATTTTGCATCAGTGGATTTAATGTTTTGAATAGGAACAAGGTGTGGCAATTTAATTCCCGGTGGTGACAGTAACCGCTAGTGCACAGGTACGTACGTATTTATTTATTTATTTAGAAAAATGTGTGCGTACATGTGTACTAGGGCCCACTGCCACCTTCGAATTTATATCCTATTCCGTAGTTAGACGCTATAGCCATTGCTGGAAACATACCTGAATCTCTGTTTCTGGAATACACTTGAGTTCCTTTGTCACGTTACGCTGCATGTCAGAGATATCTAAAAATCTTCGTCCTTTCATGGCAGTTTTTATTTTTGAGAAGAGCCATAAATCACAAGGGGCTAAGTCAGGTAATTAGGGTGGATGATCCGATTTGGTAATTGATTTCTTAGCCAGGAAATGGCGAACACTGAGCGCATTGTCAGGCCACAAGTCAGCTCTTTTCCTTCGAAAAGAATCCCGTAACTTTTTTAAAGCCTCTAAATCGCATTGCTGGTTGACCGTTTGTCTCTGTTCAATCAATTCGTGATGAACTATCCCCTTGTGATCAAAAACACACACAAGCATGGCCACCCCGGTGTAACGACTACCGTGAGCAATTCGATGAGCTATAAGCAGTCGCCCATCCCTAATTTAGAGTCACTGCTTCCAGGGAAGGGAGAGAGACAGTGATTAGGACAAATACAACATCCATGCCTCAACGGGATTCGAACCCGGACCCTTCCCTCTTGCGCCACCGGAGTGGCGCGCAGTGATCTAAGCGCTAGTTTATGACCATTCGTCAGGGTCCGGCTGTGAATCCCGGTGAGGCATGGATGTTGTATTTATCTTAGGACACTGGCTCTCTCCCTTCCCTGGAACCACTGACTAAATTAGGGATGGCCGACTGCTTATAGCCCACTGAGTTGCTTATGCTGGTCGTTAGACCTTTAACGGAAAAAAATGCGTAACACGCGTGCTCTTTTTGGCTCTGATGCCACTCAAAGACACTTGTCATTTTCATAGCAACTTCACTTTCATATGGACATAAGCAAGCGCTTAGAACACTGCGCCACTTGGGCAGGAGGGCTACGGTTAACCCTCGGACTACTTGAAACATGTTCAGACACGCATAGGCACGGGATCGTGGCCGCATCGCCGCAAGGGCGATACTACGCGACAGTTCCGGGAATTAAATTGCCACACCCTCTACACTGCGCGACATAGAAAATGCCGCACCGAGAAGCATTTGTCAGAGCGCTAGGCAAATTGGTGTCGACAGTTGAGTTATGGATTTTTTTTTCTTTTTTGATTTGAGGGTTAACGACCACCGTGAGCAACTCAATGGGCTATAAGCAGTCGCCCGTCCCTAATTTAGGGTCACTGGCTCCAGGGAAGGGAGAGAGCTAGTGCCGTAAGACAAACACAACATCAATGCCTCACCGGGATTCGAACCCGGACCCATCTTGGACGAATGATTAGAAGCCATCGCTTAGACCACTGCGCCACCGCCGCGGCGTAATGGAAATGCAATAGTAAACCAGCAACGCGAAAAGTGAGGCCGATAATAGGTCAAAATTACTCGGGGTAGCTATGTTTGGTCGTCCTCACAAGGACGTGTGCATCACTGCATAGCAATGGTTTCGGCGAAACCACGTGTAAGATGTCAGAATGCTTGGGTGACGTCATCGGTTTTTTTTTTTTTTTTTTTTTTTGGTTGAGTGTTTAGCGACCACCGTGAGCAACTCAATGGGCTATAAGCAGTCTCCCAGCCCTAATCTAGGGCCACTGGTTCCAGGGTGGGGAGAAAGCCAGTGCCATAAGACAAACACAACATCCATGCCTCATCGGGATTCGAACCCGTACCCAACCCGGACGAATGATCAGAAGCCAGCTTTTAGACCACTGCGCCACCGGGGCGGGCACTGCGGATTCATCGGGAATCCTACCACCATACTGATACCTGTACCGTATGCTTGATCATAAAGCTACGTACTGTTGGACGAACCCAGCGTCGCATTGCGACAGTAACTAATCTGGATACAACAACTGTCGCTCAAATGTGGTGTTACAGGTCTGTTCACTGAGTTCGTTTCAGTGCCCTATCTCAAGTTGTTCGTTAGACCTTCGCCTGTAAAATTTTTTAAGTCCCGGGCTGTTTCTTATATCATTGACGGATGATAAAATCAAATACCTGCTAAAATTGAGACTTGTTCTTCGGCATTGAAGAACAGGTTTATTTAATTAATTACCAGGAGTCACTGGGCATTGTCGTCACGACAATGCCCAGTGTTGCGACGGACTTGCGAATACGACTTCCTCTCTACGGTCTTGTAGAAAACATGCACCGTGCTGATAGTGGCAGGTTAAAAATGACACGTGTTATTGAATTCTAGCAGTTGTTCATGTAGCGTTTAAGCTTGTGGTTTGCTGTATTTTTTCCTTCTGATCGCTGTGGCTTAACTTTTTTTTTTTTTTTTTTTTTTTTTGATTGGAGGTTTAACGACCACCGTGAGCAACTCAATGGGCTATAAGCAGTCGCCCGTCCCTAATTTAGGGTCACTGGTTCCAGGGAAGGGAGAGAGCGAGTGCCGTAAGACAAACACAACATCCATGACTCACCGGGATTCGAACCCGGACCCCTTACGGACGAATGATCAGAGGCCAGCGCCTTAGACCACTGCGCCACCGGGGCGGCACTTGTTTAACTCACTGTTTAGCTAAATGTTCTTAGAGAACGTCGTAGAACACACACCGATGAACCATTGCATTATGATCATCTACCTAATAAGCTGTAGGACCCCTATTAGCCAACAAAACAGCGGCCGCTCGGCGAGGCATCGATTCAATTAGATTACGATAGGTATCCTGTGGTATCTGGTACCATAATGTCAACAGCAGGTCCTCCAGTTCCCGTACATTTCCGGGTGGGGTTAATTTTGCGCGAACCCGCTTTTCCAAGTCGAACCACAAATGTTCGATTGGCTTCATGTCAGGTGAATTTGGAGGCCAGGGCATTAACAGAAAGTCACCAGCATGCTCCTCGAACCACTCCTTGACGATTCTGGCAGTGTCGCATTGCGCATTATCCTGTTGGGAATGGCCATCACCAGCAGGGAACACAGTTACCATGAATGGGTGAACTTGTTCTGCAAAGATGTTCAGATACCCGACAGCTGTCAGTGACTGTGTTATTAGAATAATGGGGCTTAAAGTGTTCTAAGAAAACATCGCCCACAGCATAACACCACTGCCGCCGGCCTGGTTCTGCCCAACAGTGCATCCAGGGTGCTTGGATGGGCGGGAACGGAGGCTAATCCAAGTACCAGGGATTAGCTTCCGATGGTAATCGGCGTATTCGCGCTCGGCCATCTATGAGATGCACTAGGAATATTGATTCGTCAGACCATTCCACTTTGTTTCAATCATCCACGGTCCAATCTCTATTATCTTGGGTTCATTTCATGCGTTGTTGGCGACGACGTGCAGTGAGTATGGAGACCCTGCTGGGTCTTCGGCTACGCAAGGCCCATGCGCAAAAGGCTGCGACGAACTGCGTGCTGTAACACATTGCCCTGACCACCACTGTTGTAGCTGCAGGTGATTTGTCGCACTGTGGACCTGCGGTCTCTGTGAACAATGCGCGACAGACTCTGCTTCTCTCTGGCATCAATGAGCTGCGGATGACACACGGCTGGAGGACTGCTCGTCGTTTGACCATCTGTGCACCACTTTTGATACCTACTCACTACAGCGTCCCGTGAATAACCCACAAGCCACGCCGTTTTCGAGATCGTAGTTCTGAGGTGCCGTGCCATCATAATTTGTCCTTTATTAAACTTCGATAAAGCGGCAACTTTTCCCATTCTGACTCCGAACCCTCTACCAACCAAAAGCCAGTCCTCGGGTTGTATATATACTGCTCTGTGAACTTCACCTGCCCCACCGTTCGGTCTCCAGGCGCGCTCATTTTCCTAGGCTGGGGGTGGTAATAATGGAATGGCTGATTGGTGTATACGGTACACTGGTCACAAAAAGTTCGGGATATTATTGCATGAAATGAAGGATATATGTATCTGACTCAAATAAAATGCATTAATATAACATCAGTGAGGCTACGTAACACAAAAGATAAAGAGTGCTTTTAAAAAAGAATTTACTGCGCATGTTCTGCACAGAACAAAGTATCGCTACAATATAGACAAAATGGTGAAGTAGGTGAATATCCATACCTCTGAATTTCAGTACCCGGTAACACAATATCTGTGTCGAAGCACGTCTTGACACCTATCAGGCATATTTGCAATGATATTACAGATGAGTGTCTCTGGGAGCTCGTCCAATACTACAGGCAACACGTTATGGAGATCTGCCAGTGTACTGGGGTATGGAACGTGGTTATCCAGACGTCTTTAAACAGCGTCCCAAATGTTCTAAATATCATTAAGGTCAGGTGACTCTAATCGACCCCAATAAGATTCTGAGGCAGACAAAATATTTTCTAAACTTGCTGATAAATGGTAAGTATTTATTACTCGAAGTGATAACTTCTAAATTGATATCATGGTGGCGCATGCATCGAGTATACCCGTTTGGGAAACAGCAGAATGTAAAAAGGGGTTCAGGAATAAATACAGGAAAAATTGAAAAACAGTGGTGAAATAAACAAAATGCTGAAACAGTTTCCTTATTAAAAATATGTGGTATTCAGTATATAATACTTAAGGTATTAAGTAATACCCTTAAATGACGGTATTACTAAAAACTCCAGAAACCGCGCTATTTGATCCACTTACGGAAGTGTCACTATGAATCCAATCACAAAGTTGTTATTAATTCTTACATCCTTCCAAATACGAGGTGATGTTAAATAAGTTCTCGGCCACACCAAGAAGGAAATGAGCTAGAGCCATGAAACTTACAGACTATTCCACATATTCACCCCGAAGTTCAACACACCTGGCGCAGCGTTTCTGGAGTCTCTTTAACCCTTCCTAAAAAATTCTGATCACTCAAATACTCTGCTGCTGATATCACCTCCGAATCATTCGAAAAATGGTTCCCTTTGAAATATTTTTTAAAGGTTTGGGAGCAGGAAATAGTCCGATGGACCAAGGTCTGGTGAGTAGGGTGGATGGTCATGCACTTAAACCCCAGATCCCTCACAACATCCATTGTCTTGCCAGGCTTGAGATCCAGCGCATTGTCCTGCAAAATGAGAACACCTTTGTGCAATTTTCCTCGCCTTTTTTTCTTTCAACGCCTGCTTTAAACGGCACAGCAAGTTGGAATAGTATTCATCATTTATTGTTTGGACGTTCGGGAGATAGTCAGTAAAACAGCGCCTTCTGAATCCCAAAAAAACTTTGCCATGACCTTTCCTGCAGACCTTTGAGTCTCTAATTTCTTTGGCAGTGGAAAACCCGAGTGCCGCCATTGCACGGACTGTTGTTTTGTGTTTGGAAAAAACAACCACGTTTCATCAACAGTGACTAACTGCTGCAAAAAAATTATCACCAGGTCGCTCGAAACGCTACAAAACCGTTTTGGAAGTGTCCACTCGTTTTCGTTTCTCATCGGCTATCAAGCATTTAGACACCCACTTCGCTGGCATCTGCATATCCAAGTGCTCATGAATTATGAACACAACACGTTCCCTGAATATCTCCAGTGTCTCAGATGTTGGTTTAGCCGAGATTCACCGATCTGACAAAATCAAATCATGAGCACGAGCAACAATTTCGAGTGTTTGTCACTGTTGAAGGCCTCCCAGATCTTGCTGTATCTTCGGTCTCAAAGTCTCCACGCTGAAAGTTGGCACACCATTTCTTCACAGTGGAATATAAAGGGCACTTGTCACCTAATGTTTGCGTCATATACACATAGATTTCCTTTGCAGTTTTCTTCTTTAGGAACAGAAATTTCATGACAGCCCGGAGTTCGACATTCGAAAATTCAACACTTTGCATTGACATGATTCAGTTAAGGACGTCAAAGATCTGCAAAAAAAATGAGGTATTAGTCTGAAAATCGGCACTTTACAATATAAAAGAACTCTCTTTCGAGCTGCAGTGACAAAATAATGCTACAAGTCCAGGAAGTGGTTTAGGCCGAGAACTTGTCAGCACCCCCTAGTACTAAATAAAGTTAAGTGTAACTCACATGTTCATTAGATAGCATACAAATTTGTTATCGGAGTGAAATTATTTTGTAATATCTGTACCATATTATTTAGTTAACTTGAAATTAAAGTGTATGCTTCGCTATTCCTTGCCTTAAAGAACGGCAGCAGAACTAATACAGTGTGAATATCGAATGTACGTATTAATATTTGTATGATTTGCAGACCAGTCAAAATGGGTGCTCCGCCCCGGTGGCGCAGTGGTCTAAGCGCTGGCTTCTGACCATTCGTCAGAGATGGGTCCGGGTTCGAATCCCGGTGAGGCATGAATGTTGTGTTTGTCTTACGGCACTGGCTCTCTGCCTTCCCTTGAACCAGCTACCCTAAATTAAGGACGGGCGATTGTTTTTAGCCCCGATCGAGTTGCTCACGGTGGTCGTTAAACCTGAAAAAAAATATTGGTTGCGGACCAGTTCAATTTTTTTCATTCAAATTCTACCACCCTTCTTAAAATATCACGATATGTGCTACTCACTTTACTGATCATTGCATACGCTTCGCTGATTTTATTTTCTATCCCTAATGTTGCCACTAACAGAGTATATACAGAGTGATCAGAATCGACCGCACAATAAACCTACCGGACGATTGTATATACAGAGTGAAGAAAGAAGCCGAAAACCGTTGTTCGATCGGACGTCACATTCCGGAGATATACGCGCCGAAAATTCGTAACGTCACATCCGGTAAGAATACAGATATTAGAAATAACTTACCCAATCACTTTGACAGAAAACATGTAATTTATTAATGTGTACCACTACAACACAAATGATAAAACACATGGATTCGTGTCAGATTAGAACATGTGTTCAAAATGACCGCCTTGTAGTGAGGAACAGGCGGCAGCCCGCCGAGGAATAGACATCTGCACGCGTTGCAGCATAGCAGGGGTTACAGTTGCGAGGGCCGCGTGTAAGGTGGCCACTAGGTCTTGCGGGCTGTTGACAGGCCGTCGATATACCAGTTCCTTTAGATGACCCCAGAGGAAGAAGTCAGTCCAATTGGTTAAGATCTGGCGATCTAGCTGGCCATGCGACAGGACCACCACGGCTAAGCCATCAACCGGGATATTCCGTATCCAGCCACTGGCGAATATTTGCAGCGTAATGTGCCGCTGCTCAATCACGCTTAAACCATAGATTGCCGAGAACAGCCAATGGTACGTTTTCCGGTAGGTCCGGCACAACATCACGTAGAAACACCATGTAGTTGGCAGCTGTGATTCGCTCGGAAAGAATATATGGTCCCACTAGGATATCGCCCATAATACCACACCAGATATTAACATCCCACCGGACCTGGTGGGCGTGTTCACGTGTTTCGTGCGGATTTTCCAACGCCCAAACATGACTATTATGGGTGTTGCAGATACCCTGCCTGTAAACCTTGCTACATCAGTCCACAAGATCCGGCGGATGAAACTATTATCTGCAGCATGTTGCTGTAACAGCCACTCACAGTATGCCTGTCTTCGAGAATAATCCTGTGGTAATAGGCCTTGCACCCGTGTGATGTGATATGGATGCAGGTCTTCGTCGTGTAGAACGGCAAGTACGGTACTTTGGAGCACACCGAATTGTCGCACGGCTGCTGGTCGTTGGCCCCTCCTCTATGAACTCTAGTATGGCACCCTCTCGAGGGATGGTGTTTTAACAGAGGGTCCAGCGCCACTGCCTACACTTGGACGTGGTGCAACATTGCCTGTATCGAGCATTCGAGCGTCAAGCCGCCGTATAACCTGGGCGTCCGGGTCGCCGTTGTGCTGGGTATCGCTCGCTGCAGGCCCTTGCTGCACGCAATGCTGAACCATGGCATTCCCCCAATAGGAGATACATGTCACAATACTCTCTCAAACTGTACAACATATTGCTACCCACACTACTGTCAAATGTACCAGCGCAGTATGAGCTTACCTGCTACGGTCTCCAACCCTTTTTATCCCTACCTGCCGTATCGCGCAGGCGTACAACTGATGGTTTAATGCCACCACGTCCTTCGAATTTGCATACCCACCCCGTGCCACATTTTTAAATGTCGATTGCCTTTATTTTATTTTAATTGGAGGCTTAACGACCACCGTGAGCAACGCAGTGGGCTGTAAGTAGTTGACCGTCCTGAATTTAGGACCACTGGTTCCAGGGAAGGGCCGTAGGACAAACACAACATCTATGCTTCACTGGGATTCGGAACCGGACCCTTTTCGGACAAATGATCAGAAGCCATCGCCTTAGACCACTGCGCCATTGATTGCCTTGTGAAACGTGCATCTGTATAACTATCCACGTCGCTCTTCAACGAGCATGAGCGTTACCGGATGTGACGTCACAAAACTTTCGGCGCGTTTATTTCCGGAATGCGAGGTCCGATCGGACAACGGTTTTCGGCTTCTTTCTCCACGAAGAATCGTCCGGTAGGTTTATTGTGCGGTCGATTCTGATCACGCTGTATAATACATTATATGATCACAAGTGTCCGGACAGTCTTTTCGAGAATGTGGATATATCCATATACGTCACAGCCAAGACCGAAACAGGTGTAGATATGACGCACGTGGCCTGGAAGACACAATAGAAAGCATCAACACTAGAATGGGCAGTACGACAGAGATCGCCGCCTCGGTGGCGCAGTGGTCTAAGGGATGGTCTCTGATCATTCGTCCGAAAGGGGTCCGGGTTCGTTTCCCGGTGAGGCATGGATGTTGTGTTTGTCTTACGGCACTGGCTCTCTGCCTTCCCTTGAACCAGCTACCCTAAGTTAGGGACGGGAGACTGTTTGTAGCCCCGATCGAGTTGTTCACGGTGGTGTTAAACCTCCAATCAAAGATCAGCTACTTTCAAAATAGGATGCTATCTTTGCAACAATTCAATGAAGGAAAGCCGCCCCGGTGGCGCAGTGGTCTAAGGCGCTGGCCTCTGATCATTCGTCCGTAAGGGGTCCGGGTTCGAATCCCGGTCAGGCATGGATGTTGTGTTTGTCTTACGGCACTGGCTCTCTCCCTTCCCTAGAACCAGTGACCCTAAATTAGGGACGGGCGACTGCTTATAGCCCATTGACTTGCTCACGGTGGTCGTTAAACCTCCAAAAAAAAAAAATGAAGGAAATTTGTGCCTAGCTGCAGCTGCCCCGATCAAATGTAAGCGATGTTATTTTGAAGTGAAAACGCCTAGGAGCAACAACAGCGCAATCTCAGTCTAGTAGGACACTCAAAATAACAGGGCGGGACCGCCGAGTGCTGAAGCGGGTGGTTCAACAGAATTGTCTTTTCTCGGTTGTAATACTCACCACCGAATTCCGAAATGCTTCTAAAAGCAAGACCAGTACCATAACGGTTCGTAGTAAGCTGAAGAGAATGGGTTTTCATGTCCGAGCACCAGCACACAAGACCAACATCAGCAAGATTAACGCCAAGCGTCGGTCAGAGTGGTGTCAATCTCGGCCCTACTGTACTCTGGTGCAGTGAAAATTCTTTCCTTGTAGAGTTGATCCACGCTTCAACATCTGGCAGTCCGACGGGTGATTCTGGGTGTGGAGATGTCAGGTGTACGCTACATGCCCGCCTGCGTTGTGCCAACTGCGAAATTTGGTGGAGGAGGCATTCTCTGGGGCTATTTTTTTATGGTTTAGACTGGGCCCTCTGGTTTCAGTGCCCGTGAACTTTAACGCTGCTGCATATAATGATATTCTTGACCATTCTGTGCTCCCAACATTATGTCAAGAGTTGAGAAAAGGCCCTTTTCTTTACCAACAAGTCAATGCTGCCGTCCACAACGCGCGGCTCGTTCAGGAATGGTTTGATGAGATGGGTGGGGACGAACTTGACCCCATGGGCCACCATTGAGATGAATTAGAACGCCGACTGCAAGCCAGACTGAACCGCCCGACATCCGTGACAGACTGACTAATGCTCTTGTGGCAGAATGGAAGGTAAGTAAGTGAGAATGGAAGCCCCCAGTAACGTGCTAAGATCAAGTGGAAAGCCTTCTCAGCAGAATAGATGATAGTAGCAAAAGGTGGACCAACTTGATATTAATTACTTTCCTATTACAGGGAGTTTGTGCATATGCAAACTTCCGGATACGTTTGATCAGGTAATGAATTTCAAAAGGCACTTTGACACGTTTCGAAATCGACATAAGCATTAAAATATCCATAAAAACCTACACGTAAATAGTATCTCAATGAACATTCATAACAAACACTGTGTAACACAAAAGTTGTTTGTGTTTATTTTTTAAGGTTTCTCATACAACCTAGAGGGGCTGATTCCAACGGTGGTCCCAGTTTTGTTTTTGTATCATCAAAACATTTTTACCTATCTTAAATTTTGTGGTTTTATTAATACACTGTCATTCGCCTTTGTTGCAGTGTAAACATGGCCACGATAAGAGGCTGTAAGCTTTCCCTGGGCATTTAATGTTATGTTTGTGAATACTATATTGTGCGAAAACAATTCGAGAACAAAATTATCCCACAGACTAAGTTTTCCATTGCATATCAAACTTACTTCGGAATGCCTATGAGAGACCAAGACAAGGTCTGGGTACCGCATTTTTGCTGTGGTAGTTGCAGGACAACTTTGGAAGGTTGGCTTCGTGGCACAAGAAAGCAATACCATTTGCCATTCCTCGAATCTGGAGGTAACCAAAGAGTCATCTTGACTTTCTTTTGTATGGTGGATATTTTCAAGTACAAAAAGCCTTGAGATCGGAATATCATTACATATTGCCATCGTCTACTGCACGCGTTCCACATTGTGATAAGCTTACCATTCCACAACCTCCAAAAAGTATGGAGACAGTAGGGGAAGATGTTCAGTCTGGTGCGATTGTGCGAGGGCGACAAAGATATGGACGTCCAAAGTGAATCTTGTAGTGTTCAGCTATATTTTCTAAATCAGCAAGAACTAGATGATTTAAAAAGAGATCTGAGGCTAACTGAATCATATGTAGAAATTTTATATTCTGTTTGAAAGAGTGGAAAGTATTGGTTCCTAGCTGCAAATCGACCACATACAGGAAAAGACATGAAACATGTGCACAATACTATGTTATTACTGATGCTCTTCGCCATTGCTTCGATATAAATAGGTTCTTTGAGATCATTGGAATTCTTCACATACCTGAAGAATGGAGACTCTATAAAGAGTATCCATTCTTCAGGTCTGAAAGCACTCCATACACATGAAATAAGAATACATCAATGTCAAGCTTCTTCTAGAAAAAATCCAATATCATGAATACAATTGGGATGTCTGATTTTAAGATGATTGGGTTAATTTTGGGTCTGCAACCTGGCTGTACAAAGAGTGTCATTGTTTCTTTGCTTGTGGGACAGAAGAGCAGTTAGCAAACATTACAAAACAAAAGAATGACCTCCTAGAGTTGAGTTGCAAGCTGTACACACACAGAATGTCATACACAAAGCTCTCCTTCCAGTACAGAAAATCTTATTACCCCCTGCATGTCAAACTGGGACATGCGAAGCAGTTTGTGAAAGCACTGAATCCTGACCCACAAGCATTCACGTTCATGCGCTCAATGTTCCCAAATATCTCGGATGCCAAAGTAAAAGGTAGTATATTTGTGGGGCCACAAATAAAGGCAATGCTGATCTCAAAAGAACTAGAGAGCAAAATGACTGATGTTGAAAATAATGCTGGCAGTCATTCAGTCTTGTTGTGACTGAATTTCTTGGATATAGGAGGAGCACTACATTCAAGTAGGTTGTGGTGAATTTAGCAGATAATTTTGAAAGAATATAGTGTGGAATGTCAGTGAAACTTCATTACTTGCACTCACATCTCGATTTTTTCGGAGAAAATTTGAGAGCAGTGAGTTGTGAACATTTTGAAAGGTTTCATCAAGACATTGCAAAATATGGTGAAGAGATAAATATGAAGGAAGAGGGTACGAAATCATGGTGGGAGACTACATCTGAAATTTGGTGTGCTCATAAGAGGCAAAGGCGATCCAAAGTTACTTTTTAGGACAGATATACTTCTTGTCTTTAATTGTTTCAGTTTGTGTTGCGCATTGATAGTATTCGTGATTTGTACTCTCTTACATCCCCGTCCCATTGCCTAATACACTGTAATACACGTCGTACATTATGCAACTGCATAGATTTTAGACTAGCGTAAATTGTGACTAAGCTATTGATGCTATGCAAAAAATAGCGTCAATTTTGAAATCCTCTCACTAAAAGTAATAAAGAAACATCAACATATTCAGATAAACACCTAATTGTTCAGATTTTGTTACACAGTGCAATCTTAAGCCACACACGCATAAATCCAGGTGCTGCTTCATCTCACGAATAAAGTCTTTATTCTTGTGATGACACCTCGAAAGTGTATGCCTTAAACGGACAAAGAAAAAAGGAAATGCAAATATCAGTAACAGATCCTCCCACGGACAAAGCTTCCCACACAAGTCACTCCCAAACACATATGCAACAGAGTCAGCACACATCTTTATTTACGGTAAAGAAGACTTCGCGAACGCGTGGGAGGAAGAACTACAAGAGAAGAGAAAACAGTAGATAATTAATTTTGTTTTCATACCTATCTTAGCAAGTTCTGTTATACAAAGTGATTCACATTTTCTTTAACAGTAACCTGGTGCCGATTTATTGAGTTAATTATTCGTCTGCAATAGCAAAAGAGAGGGAAATCCGACGATGATGAATAAATACGTTCGTGCCTTTTTGTTTGTTGATGACATTAAGATCAAAGTCATGAACCATGCACTCTTGGAAACCAAGTGATAAAACACAGGCTACGTCATTTGGGTTAACTTCATTAGTGGAATATTTACGAGCTGTTGTCACATATTCATGTTAAGACTACATTTGTTTTCCATGTAATATGTTTTACAACAGTAGATAAGAAAAATGCACTGTCAATATATTTATAAATAACGCTTTTCTCCTCTGGCATGCTACGTAAGCATTTTAGATAACGTAATAGTCAACCATAATCCCATACTATTAAAGGAGCAATTCTTGTATCTACGTAAATTTTATTTTGAAAACGGCTCTAAGGATTTTGATGAAAGTGGTTAACCTACCGTTTTCTGGTACTAGAAATCGATTTAGCTTGATCTCGACTTAGGAAACTTTTGTTTAGTGGGTTAAATAACCAACCTGAGTTACCACGTTTTTAGTGTCATGGCGTCGTCCTATTAATGTTTCCCATGCTTAGAAATCTTATGACGTCACAATCTCGCGATTGAGATGTTGGCGCGAGGTCACGCCATCTACCTCATTACGTCACGCGTTGTGTGTGGATCCTATTAAAATTTCATAACGTCACACTCTCGCAACCATCTGCCTCATTACGTCACGCGTTGTGTGCATATTACGCATTACTTCTATTTTCTTCTAGAACAAAAAGTGAGTTGTGCCAGCTGCTTGGAGTTGATGCGTAGTACAGTGTAAGCAGCGGAACGTTGATTTCGCGTGTTTTTCCCTTTAAAAGGTAAACTGTTAATACATCATTTTTTTTTTACGCTTTTGAATAGTCACTTGATGACGAGCGTATCCGCTGTGCTAAAATATGATTAGTTCATTTTTATTAATTACTATTAACAGAGTGTCACGTGGATCGTAAAACAATATAAAAAATATAGCTGGTCGACCCCCTACGAAACGTGGACGTTTCAACTTTAATAAGAAGAATACGGCACTGTTTGAACAAGAACAAGCGGAAGAAGTAAATATGTAACAGCTTAGGCATTCAAGAGCCGATGGTTTCCGGTTACCTTCCATTGGAAGAAGATCAGCCTACAAAAAGACCATTCCGAGCAGCCAAGGCGAGGAGCATGGAAATTATGTCCGACGTTATTATAATCCTGAATGAATCTATAGCTGAAAAAACACTCGATCAAATGCGGCGAATAAATAGACAGCGAATCGCAGCTGAATCATCCGAAGAACGTAACCAGCGCTTGGAAGAACTACGAAGTCGTTCATCACAGCGAATCGCAACCGAAACCGCGGATGAACGTGTTCAGCGCGACTGGAACACTTGCGACAACGTGCAACTGAATGACTAGCCAACGAACGACATAACCAGCGGTTGGAAGAACAACGACGTCGTGATGCTAGACGCCTAAAAGCCTTGAAACAGAATCGATTGCCGACGTACAAGTGCGCTGTTAACGCCGATGTGACCTACCAAAGCTTGGAACCTTTCAACATAGCGTGCATTCACTGCAGAGCTGTCCATTCCCCTACGAACGTGTATCTAACCAAATTAACCGCGACTTCTTTGTAGACCGCTGCTTGCATTGCCGAATTCAGCTGGAACCACCGCAATTTCTGAATGAATTGGTGCACCTCTTTTTACGACGTCATCCGCTCGCCGAAGAATTCCATAAAAGGGTCCGAAATTTGAACGCATGCTTCGCTCTAGCTTGATTCAACGTGGACGACGATCGAAACATTTTTTTTTTTTTTTTTTTTTTTTTTTTTTTTGAGATTTAACGACCACCGTGAGCAACTCAATGGGCTATAAGCAGTCGCCCGTCCCTAATTTTGAGTCACTGGCTCCAGGGAAGGGAGAGAGCCAGTGCCGTAAGACAAACACAACATCCATGCCTCACCGGGATTCGAACCCGGACCCCTTCCGACGAATGATCAGAGGCCAACGCCTTAGACCACTGCGCCACCGGGGCGGCGATCGAAACATCAACAGCCATGGTAACTATAGCTTCATCGCTGGCGGACATGTTTACCACAAAATGAATATGGCAGCTCATCCAACGCAGAACAACACCAAAGGTGACTTCTAACGACCTCAATATAGCCAAATGTACTTCCTGGACTCTGATGATAGTGTCGCCGAGCAACTCGAACATCCTCTCAACCATGGAATCAGCCAAGCTCTAATGGAATTGCTGGAGAAAATTATTCGATCACAGAACGATTTCGCGAAATCCTTCATGATAATCCGAGAAGTGGAAAAAGAAGTGAACCAGCGTGCAGCTGCAGAAGGAATGGCGCCTCCGCATGTTCGGCTCCTGTGTACAATGGTAGAAGGTGCCGACTACAGAGGATTCAACATTACTTTTTCCAATGAAGTATGTGTCGTCCTCACGCTTAACGCCTATCAAAGTTTTCGGGATAATGAAATTGTGGTGCATCAACGAGGCCAAAAGATCGTCACTTTAAGGAATACCGACAAACACGTTGAGCCCTTCACCTACCCGCTGTTCTACCCAAAAGGAACGTTCGGCTACTCCGTGGATCTGAAACTTCGAACACCTTATGCGAACCGTCAGGATCTCGCGCGACTTGAATTGGCGCAATACCGAATCGCTTTTCGACCCGGACTCGCTAAGCACATTCCTCCAGAAACAGCTATAATGGATACCGATTTTCGTCAAATGAACTTCAACGCCTTGTATTATGGTGGTCGACTTTTCTAGCAGTATCTCGTCGATACTTACTTTAGAGTGGAACGTGACCGCATCCAATGGATCAAGGCTAACCAAAAGAAGATTCTCGTCGATCAACACACCGGAGTTACCAGCTTTATCAATGAGCTCGCGGAAAAGGAGGATGCTGTTGTAGCTGAGAAGAGAATACTACCATCATCGTTCCCTGGCTCAACGCAATACTACGCCGAGCACTTCGAAGACGCGATGGCTATTGTTCGGCGCCTTGGATAGCCAGATTTCTTCATCACCATGACATGCAATCCTGATTTGCCCGAGATTAAAGAAGCGTCACGTATTGCCTTCGAAGATGGAACTACTTTACAACAGCTGACTCCAGACCGGCCTGACCTCGTCTCTAGAATTGCCAAGCTTAAATTCGATGCAATCATAAAAGAATTGGACAAGAATCACATCTTCGGAAACGTCACTGCATACGTCTACACAATCGAATTCCAGAAGCGTGGCCTCCCACATACGCACCTGCTTCTGATCAAGAGTATAGAAGACAAGATCCATAGCCCGGAAGAACTCGACGACCTGGTATCAGCTGAAATTATCGACAACGATGATACAGAGTTGCGAGAACTGGTTCTAAAGTGGATAATTCATAATCCGTGCGGAGAGGTAAATCCAGATGCGAGCTGCATGGTCAACCAGAACGGACGTGTTAAGTGCTGCTTCAACTTCCCGAAACCTTTCCAAGAAGTTGCATCTCTAGCGGATGATGAGAAATTAAAGTTCCGACGTCGCTACGACTCCAAGTTGAACCAGCGCAATCCCGAATTTTCACACGGACATGCCGTGTACCACAAGGACATCAATGGTCAACGAGTAACAAGAGATAAGCGTTGTAAGGAACCACGTGACGGTTATTTGCTGAAGAGATACAAGTGGCATATCAACGTCGAGTACGTTGGAAGCATTCGTGCCGTAAACTATCTCTACAAGTGCATCTATAAGTGCCATGATTGCGCATCCATCAAGATCGTGGAAAACCAAAGAAGACTAATTTACAATGAATCGGACACCTATAAGTGCGTCGCATAAATATAGAGACAGAACAAATTCTCGAATAAAAAAGAAACAACAACGAGCTGAAATGTACAACTCATATTTATAGCAAAAATAGCATAGGACACGCAGCTGCACAATAGTTTGACGGGAACATAACAAATCCAACGCCAAGTACAAGAGAAAACAGAAATACGCTGTCTCAAAAATATAAACACTTACTAGTTATGAGCACCTCCGGTACGAATAGTGGAGCCGTTGTTTCGAACAACACTAAAACCCCGATTGGGCATGCTATCCACCAAGTGATGTAAGTTTTCTGGACGGAGTGCGTACCAGCTTCGTTCAATCTGCTCTTTCAATGCCACCACACTTGAGAACTGCCGTCCATTCGCATACAGATCACGAGCTGCTATCGGCATGATACCCCAGAGGTTATCGATAGGGGTCAGATCTGGACTGAGTGCTGGCCAATCCATTACGGTCACATGATGAGTGTTAAACCAGCTTTTCGTTGATGCAGACCGATGGATAGAGGCATTGTCCTACTGGAACAGATAATCAACACCCGCTAGAGTTTAGGCAAACGGTAGAAGGTGGCTGCTGAGTATGTCCTGATACGTTTCGGAGTTTTTCCTGCCTTGCAGGAAAGCGATATCCGTTGTCCCATTGAACGCAAAAGCTCCCCAGACCATCACAGATCCCCTCCTTTCTGTCTGCTGAAGAAGGTGTGTGGCTCGCGTCGTAAATCATGCCAATAGCAGTTCCAACAGTCAGGACCGTCCAGATTGAACTTTTTCTCATCGGAGAAAATAGTTGTGATCCACTCGTCCGTCCAGTACATGTGGCTGCTTGCCCATAACAATCTAGCTTCCTTGTGGCGCCGCGTGAGGTGTGGCAGACGGCGCATTTTACGAAGCACAATGTTGCGACTTTCCTTGATTCGTCGATGAGCAAGTGTCCTTTGAGACGGTGACACCAACAGTCCGAGATACTTGACTTAGTGATAATCTTTGGGATGAAACTAAACGCATGATGGCACGATCATCTCGTCTGGTTGTTATTCGAGGCCTTCCAGGCCGTTTTCTGGCAGTTAACGCACCGCGTTTTGATAAAGTCTTATAAATGACTGCCCTACTCCTCCCCATGGCTTTACAAATTTTCGCTACAGGCAATCCATTTGCTCTCAGTCTCCAAAGCTTCTGCTCCTCCTCACCAGAAAGGTGATTGCTGCGTGGCATTTCGGAAAATGAATGTCTGATGGCAGGTCCGCTGTCTTTTGTAGGCAACCCCGAATTACGGCCCATGCGCGTGCGTACAACATGCTAATTTGTGCATCTCATTTGCATGTGGCTACTTTACATAGTTGTCTTTATATTTATGAGACACCTAAAATTATACTATTTCACTTCGTGATGTTCTTTTCACACAATCCAGTCATCTCGACAGATCGAAACGTTTGTTGTAGGGTTATGTCTAATTAGGTACTACTTCAGCTTCCTACCTATATTCGCATTGCGTTCACGGCGCAAAGTAGACTGTCTCTATATTTATGCGACGCACCTTACGTTAAAGGCCGATGCATCACTCCACTGGAAGCATGCTGGAGATTATTCGGTAACGAGATCCAGAAGACGAGCCACGTTGTTCAACGTTTGGATATTCAACTGCGTAGCCAATACTGAATCGGGAAGATCGACCATGCCCAAGAAGACTTGGCAGACACTGGACAGAAAGGCTCAACGTTAGAAGCCTACTTCCGGCACAACCGATCGCTAAAACAAGAAGAAAACTGTCGCTTCAGTGGAAACCAACAAGAGGTTATTTACCACTACTATTGGCAGATGCCCGAACACTTCAAATGGGTCGGAAAATCAAGTGAATGGGTGCGGAGAACTCGCAGTCTACGTGTCATTGGCCGAATCCATAACGTAAATTTCGTCGGCCAGACAGAACTATACCACTTACGACTACTGCTGTACCATGTCAAGAATGCAACAAGCTTCGAAGATCTCCTAACGGTTGACGGCCACCGATATGCGACATACAAGCAAGCTTGCCTGGCTCGAGGACTCGCCTACGACGATCAACAATGGATAGAAGGCCTACGAGAATCTGCCATCTCAAAGATGCCAAGAGCAATGAGAACACTGTTCACACAGATTGATTATTGGATCACCCGAAAACCCGAAGTGCCTATGAGAAATGTTCAAAGAAGACTTGGCCAATGACTTTATCCGAGTAGCAGGACGAACTGGCTGCTCAATCGAAGAAGCGATTTAATGCGCTTATTGAGCCATTGCCTAGAAGTTGAACACCGAAGCAACAGAAGGCAGAAATTTCCGCCTTTGGGTGCAACGATTGGCCATGGACAACATTGACGACTACGAGATGAGATCAACCAAGACGTTCTAAACTCCGATGAGTCAGCTGTTCTAGGCGAACGCATGTACGGGCTTCTTAAAGGAAGGCAAATCGAAATTGTTGACACCATAGTACGTGCACTTAATGATTAGATGGACCTGGTGCACCGGCAAGACTTTCATTGATGGACCTGGTGCACCGGCAAGACCTTCGTCTAAAAGACCCTGTATCACATCCTTCGTGGCCTAAATTACAATGTCAGGTGCATGGCTTTTACCGGTATTGCTTCGATTCTGCTCCCAGGTGGACGAACTTCACACAAGAACTTTAGACCCAAGGTGCCGATGACGCCAGAATGAATTTCAAGCATAAAACCTTGATCAACCAAAGCCTCAAAACTCGCCCAAGTTGAAGTTTTCCTAATGGATGAAGCGCCTATGCTACCACAATTCGGACTACATAACATGGAGCAGCTGTTGTGTGCCCTAGCAAATCCGAATTTGCCGTTTGGAGGAAAGATTGTGGTCGTGGAAGGAGCATTCCGTCTGTGTCTTCCCGTGCAGCCCCGAGCTAACAGAACTGAACTACTAGACTTATCTCTCAAAAGAAGCAACCACTGGAGACAATTGAATTTCTTTTTGCTGAAGAAGAATATTCGCGTCGACATACAACAAAAAGAATTCGCAAATTATCTTTTGAAGCTTGGTAATGGACAACTGCAGATGAATGGCTTGGACGAAATTGAAATACCGGAAGACATCCTTTCTAATGGCAATTTCATCAATGACGTCTTCGGAAATTGTCTCGTAAATGAAAACTATGGAGGAATGAAGGATAGAGCTATTCTCGCGCCATTGAACAAACACGTCAGTAACATAAACGCCGAGATCATTGAGCAGGTGCCTGGAGAGTACAAAGTGTATCATAGCTATGATTCTGTCAAGGGCCATCCAGTAGGAATGCGAAAATTCACGCCGGAATTCCTTAACTCCATCGACATTGCCGATTTGCCACCGCATGAGCTGAAGCTGAAAAAAACCACAATCATCATGCTGCTGCGGAACTTGGATGTCTCAGAAGGACTCTGCAATGGAACTAGGATGATCATAACCGAGCTGTGCAACATCATCATTAAGGCGAAGATAGTCACTGGAGAACAATCTGGCCAAGAAGTACACATTCCGCGAATTACGCTTGACTCAAACAAAGATCAACTTGGATGTACAATGCAACGACATCGGTTTCCGGTAAAAATAGTGTTCGCTATGTCCGTGCACAAAGCCCAAGGTCAAACGTTCGAGTTCGTTGGCATCGATCTCCGGATATCCGTCTTCATGCATGGAATGCTGTACGTTACCTTTTCCCGAGTCAAGAGGCGAAACAGTTTGAAAGTGCTGTTACCACTAGAGAATCCATGTCACACCCGTAATGTTGTATAGGAAAATGCGTTTCACACCATGGAAGTTCATCCGAATGTAACGCCTATGGAACTTGACTATGAAGAAAGCTATGGAAATTAACCCGACAACATGGAGGACTTAAACACCTCAGCCAAATATCTACAAAATATAATTCGATGAAGAACCCCATGTTAACATTTATTGTTTGGTGTTTCATGTTCGGAAATAATAAAAACAATTTAAAAAAAAATCTTACTCTAACACAAATAAAACATTATCATTCATCTTTGTTTTGATGTTTATTCTAAATTAATTTGCCTCTGATTCGTCTATCATTATTAATCTTGATGGTTTAGACTTAGCATTACAATACGTGGAAATATATCAAAATATAAATTTTTTTGTGCCCTCATCTCCCATTTAACTGAGAGATGCTCGGTGCTCCTGATATTGTTAATTAAACAGCAGTTTGATTTTCAATTGCTACGGAGAAGCAGATATTCAAAGAGGTCGGTCATTTTAATTTTCATCTACAAACTTCTGTAACAAATTTATTTTCCACGTACACTTCTCGACATGGAAACTGCCTCAACAGGAAGTATTATTCGCAGCGCCATACAAATTGGTGAGTATATACATTATATTGACAAAAGTCAACGGACACCCCTTCAAAAGCAAATGAACGGATCCGCTGCGTTGTAAAGATGCGCGGTACAGCTGAAAACGGTATAAAAGCAAGCCTATAGCTGACCGCGAGCATATCGCACTGTGAGCTTGAGTGAAAATGTCGCTGCGGGTGAGAACTGACTTTGAGAAAGAAAAGATTGTTGGGTGTTATATCAGGGGGTTTTCCATAAGATAAACCGAGAGGCGTTTAAACATACCCACGTCAACTATTTTGGATGTACTGCATAATGATAAGTGGAAGACACATGGAGTGCCTGAAGCAGCAAAACGTACCGACACACCAAAGAAAATCAGTGATAGGAAACGTCGAAGCTTCAGGAAAGTCGTTACAGCTAATCGACCGCAGTGTGCAGGTTAGTAAAAATGCTGGAACCTTGTTAACCTTGTTATCTATACGTACCATTTGCAGAGAACCTAATTCCATGGGTTACTGTGGTCGTGCGGCTGCTCATAAAACTTTCATCTCCACTCGGAATACTACTCGTCGTTTAGCATGGTGCAAATAACATTTATCGTGGATAGTAGATCAATGGCAACGGGTCCTATGGACTGTTAAATCCAGATACAAGAACCATCAGACCGATAGCCGTGTGTGGGTATGGCGGCAGCCGGGGGAACGTTATTTACCGATCAAGTTTGGAGCTGGCAGTGTATTCGTGTGGGGGTGTTTTTCGTGGTATGGTCCTGGCCCATTGGCTATCGTGTATAAACTTGTTAACCAGCTCGCCTACCTCGACGTTCTGGAAAATTATGCCCTACCAACTCTGTGGCAATACTGTGGAACCGAGCCTTGTTGGTACCAGCAGGGTAATACACCGAGCCATAAAGCAGGGACTGTTACAGCGTAGTTTGACGATAATTTCGTATCGGGTGGGTACTGGCCAGCACAGAGCCCTGATCTAAATCCCACAGAGCACCTATGGGTAGAATTAGAACGCGGCATAAGAAGTTTTGAACCAAGGCCTACTACTAAGCAACAGTTAGCGGCAGCATTATGTACTGAATGGAAGCGCATACCTATCCCCGTGTTCCAAAACCTTGTCGAAAGCATGTCTCGAAGGGTCAGTTTTCACACAGTATTTATTAGAAGAAAGATACAGGAGATGTGCTTGAATAAATCATCTCAAATGATGTATGACAAAAAAAATATTTACAGATGCTTGTAGCTTACGCTACTGCTTATTTACACGGTTCTGTACATTGATGATAGTAAAAACAGTTAATTACACCCGAGTGTCTGGTGAGGCAACAAAAGTCTCTGACAAAGCAAAGAATAGGAACAATTCAGCTAGAAGAGCGTTATACAATATTAATTTTGCACAGTATTGATGCAAGGAATAATACAGAATTCGAGCTTGCAGACATAGATTCAAAAGACAGGTGATGAGAAATTAACAGAATGTGCAGCTTGAAAATTCCTTGGAAGAGACGTGAAACTCCTTGGAAGAGATGTCAGATGCATGGCAGTAGAAAAGGCACAGAGGAGAAATGGAAGGAGGGCAGGAAGAAAAGCCTTATAGAAAGAAACAGGGAGACCGTCCGGGCCAGGTGAAGCCCGGGGGTTGAGGGACGAGAAAGTGTCAGAGAGCTCAGTTAAAGTGGGAGGATGGAGGAGGCTGGCTGAAAGATGAGAAGGGACCTGAGGCAAAGAAGAGAACAGAAGAGCAGAAGCCGTAGGGGAGGGAGGAGGAGTTTCACAAAATTTTGAAATGTAGAAATTACGTACCATAGAACAAATTGAAACTGGTTCGGATGAAACTACTCCAGTTGGAAAGCGAAGGTGCTGCAGAACAGAAGAGGATCGGCGAGTTGACTCAAGTGACGTAAGGAATTCGTACGAACAAGCATCAGGTTTCAGGTGTTGTAGTTTAAGGCGTTGAAGGGCTTGTTTTGCAAGTGGCACCAAAAGTGAATGTAATTCTGCCTGGTAGACTTGAAATAGGGGATCAGCAAGATTGAGCAAAGAAAGCATTTGCCTAGTATGATCAAGTCGCATCCTCCGTTGTGTCATGATCGAGTATGACAGGTTTCGTACCAGTAATATGAGGTGGCGTTTTACTTCCAACCAAACGTTGAGGGGGCACGGTGCAGAATGAAGCCTTGTACGCCAATCCGCAAGAAAATCTCGCACCGATGAGCAGAAGGCTGAGTCATCTAAAAGAGTGTCGTCAAAAGTCCAAGGCCGGATTGTACGTGGCTGTGTTGAAGTAGCAAAAACTGTTATGGCAATGGCGCAATGATCCGAGGAAGCTGTGGGTGTACAGCATGAATCTGATATTGCTGGTAGAAGAAGAGAAGTTGCATAAAAGCGATCCAAACTTGCTGTAGGAGGATCAATGGCTCTTGGTGCACGCCATGTATGTGTAGTCTGGGTTGGTGACAAATGGCGTTGAACATCTACTAGTGAGAAGTCTGAAGTGATAGACTGTAAGAGATGTACTACTTCCGTATGGTGTTCTCTGGAAGAAGAAGAGCGATCAGTTAGGGGATGTAGAGTGCAATTGTAGTCACCTCCGATAAGTACCCGGTCGGTGATGGGAATACGTGACAGAGCCCGTCGAAGTTTTGCAAACAACTCTGGCACGTGAGTAGGAGCGCAAGGAACATAAATGTTGAATACATGAAATTTTTCAGCTGCGACGGTGAAAGAGACTCGTTGTAATAAGTCTAGACATAAGTTTTTCACTGAGAAGGAGGAAAGAGTTGAACGAAAACGTGAGTGAACACCAACTGCCATGCCACCACGCGACAGTTGGCTGTAGGCGTGATGGAAAGTATGATCCCACTGACGCCATTAATGAAATTGAGTGGTGGAAGTACAGTTTGTTTCCTGCAGAAGTAATATATCAGCATTCAGCGGAGCAAGATCCTCTCGTACCAGCGCATTCGCAAGAGGTGTCGCAAAACCGCGACAATTAAGTGACACCACCTTGAATGTCTAGGTTAGTTGTGGGATGCAGTAGGAATTGACTGGCTGTAGTGATGGAGTGGAGTCGACGGAGAAAACAAGCACTCCACGGGACCTCGTCCGCAGTGCGCCGAAGAGTGTTTTCAAGTGAGTGTAATTGAACCAGCACTTGTGGAAGAGCTGCTTCATACTGCTGAATGGAAGTGCGTGCTGAGGAAGGGCTAGAGGACCCTAAAAGGCAATCCAGCACGTCCTCGTATGGCAGAGGCTCAGCAGGGAAAGCATTTTCAGCAAGAAAAGTTGTGAATTCTTCTAGTGAGGGAAAGGCACCCTCACATGCTGTCTCAGAGGAAGTGTGTAGAGGCGACCTGGAGAACGGTCGTCGAGAGCTGACGGAGCGAGAGGATGAGCGGGTAGAAGAGCGAGATGATCTTCGGGACGCCAGAGTCTTTGACTTCTTCGTCTTGGAGCGAGTAGCACCACTGCGTTTTCCAGCAACCACTAAAGCTTCATGATCGTCTGGAGAGTCTGAACCCGAAGCGTTACCTGTGACTCGTGTCATGGAGCCAACGGTAAAAGCTGAGGAGTGGTCAACATGTACATCAGCAGTGGTTGTAAAAGTACAAGGGGGAGTCGATTTTGGAAGCCTGGGAAAATCCTTAGGATCAGCAGGAGGTGGAGGCATCAAAGTCGTTTGTTGACCAATGGCAGTAAGCTGACTTTTGGAAGATCTTGATTCCGCGACTTTCCTCGAATAGGAAGAAGTCTGTGAAGCGTTGGTGGACAAAGTAGAAGAAGATGTAGTGTGTGGAGCTGTTTGCAGAAAGGCACGTGGGCACTGAGCCCTTATGTGACTTTCGCTCTGACATATAGTGCAATACTGTGAAGTGATTATCTCAACTCTTCGGCGTTGCTGTCCACAGCGGATGTGCAAAACATTCGGAACCGCTTTCAGCTGAGCATCAGATGAAAAGAGGACTCGAGCAGTGCGGCGAAAACCTCGAATCGATTTGTCTTCAGGATCTCTGGGAGCCGCAGAGAGAGTTGTTATGGAGCCAACAACTCTGCCGTACCTGCTGAGCAAGGTGCAAAGTGCAGCGTCGGATACTTCTGGTGGTACGGGGTAGAAGGTCACCTGCACCGGGCGGTGCGCAACCGGTTGTGCTAACAGATGCACGTCATTGATGGTTAGACCTTCCGTAAGGACCTGGTCAGCATGCGCTTTATCCTTAAAATAGACTAAGACAGATCTGGGTTTTCGAGCTACAAAGTCTATTGCATCCTTTGGTAAGATAGTTTTGAGGGCTCGGCTATATTGCCACAGCTTAGTGTCGGGAAGCACATCAAAATAGACGCCCCGTTCCATAGTGGAGGAAAAAAGGTGACCAGCTCGGGAATCCTCTGGTATGTCAATTGTAGCAGTAGAACCGACGACAGTGACATAGGATTCAGGAAAAGGCATAGCAGATGAAACTGGGGGTGTGAGGACCCCAGAAGTTGCAGAAGCATAGGATGCTTGGGCAGGCATGGGTCGAGAACTCGATGAAGCGGCTCCTAGCAGTGAGGGCGGATCAGAAAGTTGATGAAAAGTAGAAGCTATGAGCTCAGTATCGCTGATCACGGAGACGTCATCATCTGCTGAGATGTAGATAGGAGACTTGGCACCACCGCACTTGGTGGGAAGGGAGGAAGTTATTGCTGGAGAAGAAGAGGTATCCATGACGTCGCAATGACGCTCGGGAGCCACCTCATTTAGCTGAGCAGGAGCTGCCGCCGTAGAAGAAGAAGAGGGTGCTGGCTGATCTGCCAAGATAAGGATGTGGGCGTCACCCTTGTCTGCCTCCGCCATCGAAGCAATGGCGAGACTTTAACGAAAAAAGACCAGCTCGGTTGAAAAATAAAACAGTGAATAATGAAAAAATATGGCACTCACCAACCTGGGAGATACACGAACGTAAAGCGTGGACTTTCAACTTGAAGATACACGCAACCACAGAAACTAAAGCACTCAATAAACACCTTATAGCAACGAAAATCACGGAGCTTAAAACCCAACCACTGAGCTTCGAAGGGTCAGTGCATGCATTAAGGCCAAATGTAGTTTCAGAATCGCTTTAATGTAACAAAATAGAGAAGACTAACAACATGGAATCTTCTCAAAGAAAAAAAGAACAGGAATGATACAAACTGGTAAAAGCGATGATATATTTACATTAAATGAGTAATAACAAATTTACAACGTGATGCAAACAGAGCAATGCTTGAGGAAGAACAACATGATCACAAGAAGGGTACCGCAGTGCCAAAAAACATCAAAACGTTAATGCAGAGTCTTAACTCACCGTGAGATATAACGGACTTGGTGTAACAGCGAACCACGGGGTCACTGGTGACCACGTAGCATAGAAGGAGCTTTCACGGCATGCGGAGATGACAGACTGACACTCCTGCTGTACCACCGTGCACAGAGTAACGGAAAGCATAGTGAAAGGTGAAGTCCCAAGTGCGCCAGCTAAGAAAAAGTGTCGAGGAGTAGCAGTTAGTCTCTTGCAAAAGGTGTAAGTTGGCCCCAAATGCCAGACATCTTCCAGAACGAGAGCGTTAGTGAGAGGGTTAGCAAACCCTGCGACAATTCAGAGTGGCGACCTTGAATGGGTAAGTCCGACGTCGGATGAAGAGCAGCCATGGCAGCTTTCTGGAATGTGTCGAGGCTATTGATGATACCACGACACCACAAGACGTTGTCAGGTTGCTTGGCATTATGCCGGAGGAATTTGCGGATGGAGGTTGCTTGGTCGAAGATCTCGGAAAGAACTGCTCCAAACTGCTGTAAAAAGATGAGAGAAGCCTCCCGATTTGTTTTATGAGTGAGAAACTCGTAAAGTTCTTCAAAAGAGACAGGTTCTGAAGGAAGAGAGGCATTGGTAAGCACAGTCGAGAAATCTTCAAACGTCGCAGAGGACCCTTGGACTTTGAAGAGGAAGAGCTAGAACGTGACAGGGGAGACTTGGAGCCTGCTAGAAGGGTGGAACGATGTGGACCGCCAGTCGGAGAACGTGATTTCTTTTTTCTTTTTCCGGGCCTCGGTACTGGTAGTAGAGCGACGTTTGCCGTGGATCAATAACACACGAGATGTGGAATCAGAGGAAAGGTCCACCTCATCACCGGGAGCAAAAGTACCGACGGTGAATGAAGCTTGAAGATCAGCCGTGATGTCCTCTGATGGAGAGAAAACACGGGAAGGCAAAGAGGAATCAAGCGGAGGAAAATCCTACAGAGTGGAGAAAGCAACATCGGAAGACGCGTGTTGATCGAAGGCTTTAATCAGATTTTCGGCAGAACTGGGTACAGGATTTGCAGACGCATGGCAGCAGAAACGGAAGAAGAGGTAGAATGCTGTCTTGGAGCTGCAGGGGTCAGTGGCTCTGCATGGGGGCAATGAGCCTGCTGATGGCCGTAAGCCTTGCAGCGTGAGCAATGAGCAGAGGTGAGGAGCTCAGTCCGGCAGCGTTCGTTACCGCAACGAACATCGAGGAACCGTGGAAATTTTATGAGATGCTCTTCCGACGGGAAGATGATGCAAGCAGTTCTACGGAAGCCACAGATATGTTTATCATCGGGGTCAGAGGGGGAAGATTAGAGAGTCTTCACTGGGCCGACTACTCTGCCGCTTCGACTAAGTGCAGTACACAGCATATCATCAGAGATCTCCGGGGTACCGGATGTAGAGAGACCAAAACAGGACGCTGGGCAATGGATTCGGCTAAGAGGTGACGATCGCCAATTGATAGGCCCCGAAACAAGACAAGCTCGGCATATTCCTTCTTCGAAAAATCAACAATCACAGGTCGTGGATTTCGGGTGAGGTGGTTGATGGTACCAGAAGGAAGCATCTTCTTGAGAGCGGAGCTGAACTGTTTGACAGGAGTGTTGGGTAGCGCGTCAAAACAAACCCCAAACTCGAGGCTCGAATGAAGACGTTGACCAGCAGCAGAGTTCTCGGGAATGTCTAATAACATGGTGCCACCGTCGAGAGTAACGTAAGAATCCATAGGGGGCAGACGAGACGAAGTGGAAGCCGTTGGAATACCAGAGGCAGCCGCAGAATACGTGCGTGCTGAAGCGCTTCCTCTGGAAGGCATTGACGCAGGATGAGACAATGTTCTGGAAGCAGAGGCAGTAGAAACTGTAGAGGGCAGATTAGCGACGCCATCAGAGACGTTCATGAATTCATCATCGCCAGCAGAGGCCAGGGACGTCACATCCACGTTCTCAATGGTAGAGTTGGAGACCCAGGCAGGAGGAAGATTAAGAGGTTCTCCACTAGCAAGCTAAGTTGATTGGTCGGCTGAGGAGGCGACGCGGACGGGAACAGCGCCCTCATCTGCAGATGCCATAATCAATGGCAAGATTTAATGAAGAAAAAGACCAGCTCGGTGTAGAAATTAAAACGCTGATAATGAAAAAAAAATAAGCACTCACCAAATCGTGAGGGATCTTAAACGAAAGCACAGACCTTTAACTTCGGCACACACACAGAAGAACAACGATGAGACACACAAAACACGTACGTGAAGCACTCAAACACGGAGCTGGTGAAGACACGTGTAGGCTAAAGGTGGAGAGACACCGTACTAATGTATGTCAATAAATGCTATGTTCTATTTCTTTTCTAGGTGTCCGGTGACTTTTGTCAATATGGTGTATGTCGATAGTTGAGCTATGTAAACGATTGACGTTGTGAACCAATCGCGTGATACACAGTTCGGCAATTAAGTAATGAAGCAAAATACACGCATCGGGAAGGCATGGTTTATTGATAAGCCATTTATCAGCTACGCGGTAGCAACAGCATTTGCGTGAGAATTGCGCAGAGGATTATTTGCGCTGTGCATGACGACATTCGGTGGAATAACACTGTCATACTCTGTCACGCAGCAGAGAGCAAATATCCGGTTCTGTTTGAAAACCGGTAAAACTGCATCTGAGACAATTGAATTGTTGAGTGATGCGTGTGGGGTTAATTGCTTATCTCGTGCGGAAATATTCCGATGGTGTGCAAGTTTCAAGGATGGGCGGGAAGATTTGGAAAATGACGAAAGGCACGACCGCCCGATTTCCGTGCGCACGTCTGAACTCATTGAGAAAGTTCACGAACGGATAAAATGTGATCGTTGTGTGACCTCGAAGACGCTGGAATGTGAACTCGGTGTTCATAAGGAAAGGATTCGTGAAATTTTAGTGCGAGATTGTGGGAGGGGAAGTTTGTTCTCGTTTTATTCGGCATGCTTTGTCAGATGACCAAAAACATGAATGAGTGAAGTATGAAAAAGACAACCTGGAGACCGCAGAAACAATTCTAAATTTTCTCCAAAGCATTGTGGCAAGTGACGAAAGATTTTGTTATAATCCTGAAACGAAGCATCAGAGTGCTCAGTGGTAGTCACTGCAGTAACCCAAGGAAACGATCTGGTTACAGAAGTCCAAAATCAAGACAATGCTTGTGTGCTTTTACACCAGCAAGGGAATTTTGCATCACGATTTCATTTCTGAATGTACAACTGTCTCTGGCAATGCTTACACATCCGTTTTGGAACGACTGTGAAAGAGAATTGTACGTGTAAGGCCTGAGTACACAAACGGGAATTGGTCCCTTCGTTACAATAACGCACCAGCACACAGAGTAGCAATAGTATAGCGATTCTGGCACGAAAACGCTGTATAGGAATTTCTGGCACGAAAACATGTGTGTGTACTCAACCGTTCCTTATATTCTTCAGATTGTCACCGTGTGACAACTTTCTATTCCCTAAATCAAAGCTGCCTTTTAAAGGAAACGTTTTTCAAGACATTGAAGACATACAAAGAACTGTGATATCAGCTCTTCACTATAACACAAGATGACCTCTGCAAGTCTTTCCTTTAGTTTTCTGATCGTGTCATTTTTTGTAATAATGCAGAAGGAATGTACTTCGAATAAAATATATTCACGTAAAATTTGTTGCTCTTATATTTAAAAACGAATGTAGTCAGTTTACTTAATTGTCGCACTGTGTAGTTGAAGGCGATAAAAGGGCAAACTCTTCGTAGCTAAGTTTGGTCGTTCTCACCTGGGCGTCTGGACCGCTGCATCGGAGTGATCTCGGTAGTGAAAGCACGTGTAAGAAGTGTAAATAATCAACGTAGCTAAGTTTGGTCGTCCTCACCTGGGCTTGTGGACCACTGCGTTCGAGTGATCTCGGTGGCGAAAGCACGTGTAAGAAATGTAAATAATCAGCAGAGCAAAGTTCTGTTGTCCTCACCTTGGCGTGTAGACCACTGCATCGGAATGATCTCGGTGGCGAAAGCACGTATAAGGAGCGAGAATGACTGGTCGACGTCACCGGGGATTCTACCACCACACAGATACCTTTACCAGAAGCTTCGTCGTATGGCTAAGTACAGCTGGTTGATTCTTGTGTCGAGTCGTGGCGTAAACGCATCGGGATGCAATATCTGCCTGCAGAGTCGCCAGTTATTGGAGGAGAAAATGTACGTCGCTGTCGTGTGACTAGTGCACGTAGGTGGGCGTCCGAACACCTCGTCCGCCGCATTGATGTCAAATGGTAGAAGTAGGTACAATGAGACCCTAACGACGCGTCATTTGGAACTGGAGCCAAGTTTGTTGCAGTGCGACGTCATTAGAGGAATTACTGTAATATTTACGAGGCAAGGGAAGAGAAGCACCTAGACACCTTCTAGGCATTGTGTGCTAATGTTGAAAGTGTGCTGACGGGCGTTATCTAGTTGAAACTGGAATACAACCACCTCTGATGTCCAGTTGAACTCGTTGAAATTGGACACCAGGGATTTTTGATGTCCAGTTCAAATTGATGAATACGGGCATTTGGCACCTCTGATGACAGCTTTAAAAAGATAACGCCCACCCCCAACATCTGTAGACTATGCCTACATGGTGTCCAGGTTCTTCCCTGGCCAGCGAAATCCCCCGACTTCTGAACAATAGAGAACGTGCGGCACCTCATTGGCAGTACCCGTGACGACTCCTGAATGTCGATGGATTGAGGACACAGATTCGTTTTGTTTGCTTGAGGTTTAACCGGCACCATGAGCAACTCGATGGGCTATAAGCAGTCTATCTTCCCTTATTTAGGGTCACTGGTTCCAGGGAAGAAAGAGAGCCAGTTCCTTAAGACAAACGCAACATCATGCCTCACCGAGAGTCAAAGCCGGACCTATCTCGGACTAATTGTCAGAAGCCAGGGTTTATATTATTGCGCCACCGAGGCGTCTGTACCCAGATCAATGACCCATGGTCAAGAATACCTCAGGGCACTACCCGCGGACTTTTGCACTCGATGAAAATCATGGGTTGGAAATAAAAAAAATGTCTGCAAATGCAAGGCAACAGAAAAGTGCTAAATACTGTATATACGTACAAGTACAAATCAGTCCAAAATGTAGTCGCCATCGCTTGCCACGATGTGCTCCCATCATCTGGACAGCTGTTGGATATCGTTCCTGTAGAATTGTGGCAGCTTGGATGCTAAGAAGTGAGTAAGTGCGCGTTCGGCATCGTACCGATTGGTGAACCGCTCTTAGTCCAGGAAATGCTGCAGCTACCGGAAAAGGTGGTAATCGCTTGGTGCAATGTGTCCGAGGAATAGGGCTAGGTACGGCAGCAGCTCACTGATCCTGTAACAGGTTACTAGTGCTGTGTGAGGCCTCGCTCCATCCTGCTGTAGGAGGACGCCCTTGCGGTTCAGCAGTGCTGGTCATTTCTACGTGAGCGATTCATGCAGATCGTCGAGCTGAGAACAGTACACATCGGCAGTGATAGTGGTGGTGTCCGACAGCAGCTCAAAAAACATGATACCTGGTATGCCCAACCAAACAGACGGCAGGGTGTTACGTCGGTGTAAGCCAGCTTTGCGGATCAGCATGGTCTTCTGTTTTGGGTCCAACCATTGTTTCCGGGTGCTGACATTGCCATACAGGACCCATCTCCCGTCACCTGTCACAATGCGGTCCAAGAACGGTTGGACGTGGTCACGTGCTAGCAGGGAAACGAATGCACTTATGCGATTTGCTTTCTTCTCAACTGTACTTTGATAGGGTACCCACATTTCAGTCTTGTGCACCTTCCCAAGTTGACGCAGGTGCGTGAAAGTGCTCATGTGGGTAGTCCACAGCTGTTCGGCAAACTACCGTGTGGTCACACGTGGACTGATCTTCACTACGGTCTTCAGCATGTCCATATCCACTGTTGCGGGTCTTCCGGCTTTGGGACAGTGTGATAGATCATTATTTTCTCATGTGGGTAATCCAGAGCTGTTCGGCAAACTACCGTGTGGTCACACGTGGACGGATCTTCACTACGGTCTTCAGCATGTCCATATCCACTGTTGCGGGTCTTCCGGCTTTGGGACAGTGTGATAGATCATTATTTTCTCATGTGGGTAATCCAGAGCTGTTCGGCAAACTACCGTGTGGTCACACGTGGACGGATCTTCACTACGGTCTTCAGCATGTCCATATCCACTGTTGCGGGTCTTCCGGCTTTGGGACAGTGTGATAGATCATTATTTTCTCATGTGGGTAATCCAGAGCTGTTCGGCAAACTACCGTGTGGTCACACGTGGACTGATCTTCACTACGGTCTTCAGCATGTCCATATCCACTGTTGCGGGTCTTCCGGCTTTGGGACAGTGTGATAGATCATTATTTTCTCATGTGGGTAATCCAGAGCTGTTCGGCAAACTACCGTGTGGTCACACGTGGACGGATCTTCACTACGGTCTTCAGCATGTCCATATCCACTGTTGAGGGTCTTCCGGCTTTGGGACAGTGTGATAGATCATTATTTTCTGATGTGGGTAATCCAGAGCTGTTCGGCAAACTACCGTGTGGTCACACGTGGACTGATCTTCACTACGGTCTTCAGCATGTCCATATCCACTGTTGCGGGTCTTCCGGCTTTGGGACAGTGTGACAGATCATTATTTTCTCATGTGGGTAATCCAGAGCTGTTCGGCAAACTACCGTGTGGTCACACGTGGACGGATCTTCACTACGGTCTTCAGCATGTCCATATCCACTGTTGCGGGTCTTCCGGCTTTGGGACAGTGTGACAGATCATTATTTTCTCATGTGGGTAATCCAGAGCTGTTCGGCAAACTACCGTGTGGTCACACGTGGACGGATCTTCACTACGGTCTTCAGCATGTCCATATCCACTGTTGAGGGTCTTCCGGCTTTGGGACAGTGTGATAGATCATTATTTTCTCATGTGGGTAATCCAGAGCTGTTCGGCAAACTACCGTGTGGTCACACGTGGACTGATCTTCACTACGGTCTTCAGCATGTCCATATCCACTGTGCGGGTCTTCCGGCTTTGGGACAGTGTGACAGATCATTATTTTCTCATGTGGGTAATCCAGAGCTGTTCGGCAAACTACCGTGTGGTCACACGTGGACGGATCTTCACTACGGTCTTCAGCATGTCCATATCCACTGTTGCGGGTCTTCCGGCTTTGGGACAGTGTGATAGATCATTATTTTCTCATGTGGGTAATCCAGAGCTGTTCGGCAAACTACCGTGTGGTCACACGTGGACGGATCTTCACTACGGTCTTCAGCATGTCCATATCCACTGTTGCGGGTCTTCCGGCTTTGGGACAGTGTGATAGATCATTTTCTCATGTGGGTAATCCAGAGCTGTTCGGCAAACTACCGTGTGGTCACACGTGGACGGATCTTCACTACGGTCCTCAGCATGTCCATATCCACTGTTGCGGGTCTTCCGGCTTTGGGACAGTGTGATAGATCATTATTTTCTCATGTGGGTAATCCAGAGCTGTTCGGCAAACTACCGTGTGGTCACACGTGGACGGATCTTCACTACGGTCTTCAGCATGTCCATATCCACTGTTGAGGGTCTTCCGGCTTTGGGACAGTGTGATAGATCATTATTTTCTCATGTGGGTAATCCAGAGCTGTTCGGCAAACTACCGTGTGGTCACACGTGGACGGATCTTCACTACGGTCTTCAGCATGTCCATATCCACTGTTGCGGGTCTTCCGGCTTTGGGACAGTGTGATAGATCAATATTTTCTTATGTGGGTAATCCAGAGCTGTTCGGCAAACTACCGTGTGGTCACACGTGGACGGATCTTCACTACGGTCTTCAGCATGTCCATATCCACTGTTGCGGGTCTTCCGGCTTTGGGACAGTGTGATAGATCATTATTTTCTCATGTGGGTAATCCAGAGCTGTTCGGCAAACTACCGTGTGGTCACACGTGGACGGATCTTCACTACGGTCTTCAGCATGTCCATATCCACTGTTGCGGGTCTTCCGGCTTTGGGACAGTGTGATAGATCATTATTTTCTCATGTGGGTAATCCAGAGCTGTTCGGCAAACTACCGTGTGGTCACACGTGGACGGATCTTCACTACGGTCTTCAGCATGTCCATATCCACTGTTGCGGGTCTTCCGGCTTTGGGACAGTGTGATAGATCATTATTTTCTCATGTGGGTAATCCAGAGCTGTTCGGCAAACTACCGTGTGGTCACACGTGGACGGATCTTCACTACGGTCTTCAGCATGTCCATATCCACTGTTGCGGGTCTTCCGGCTTTGGGACAGTGTGATAGATCATTATTTTCTCATGTGGGTAATCCAGAGCTGTTCGGCAAACTACCGTGTGGTCACACGTGGACGGATCTTCACTACGGTCTTCAGCATGTCCATATCCACTGTTGCGGGTCTTCCGGCTTTGGGACAGTGTGATAGATCATTATTTTCTCATGTGGGTAATCCAGAGCTGTTCGGCAAACTACCGTGTGGTCACACGTGGACGGATCTTCACTACGGTCTTCAGCATGTCCATATCCACTGTTGCGGGTCTTCCGGCTTTGGGACAGTGTGATAGATCATTATTTTCTCATGTGGGTAATCCAGAGCTGTTCGGCAAACTACCGTGTGGTCACACGTGGACGGATCTTCACTACGGTCTTCAGCATGTCCATATCCACTGTTGAGGGTCTTCCGGCTTTGGGACAGTGTGATAGATCATTATTTTCTCATGTGGGTAATCCAGAGCTGTTCGGCAAACTACCGTGTGGTCACACGTGGACGGATCTTCACTACGGTCTTCAGCATGTCCATATCCACTGTTGCGGGTCTTCCGGCTTTGGGACAGTGTGATAGATCATTATTTTCTCATGTGGGTAATCCAGAGCTGTTCGGCAAACTACCGTGTGGTCACACGTGGACGGATCTTCACTACGGTCTTCAGCATGTCCATATCCACTGTTGCGGGTCTTCCGGCTTTGGGACAGTGTGATAGATCATTATTTTCTCATGTGGGTAATCCAGAGCTGTTCGGCAAACTACCGTGTGGTCACACGTGGACGGATCTTCACTACGGTCTTCAGCATGTCCATATCCACTGTTGCGGGTCTTCCGGCTTTGGGACAGTGTGATAGATCATTATTTTCTCATGTGGGTAATCCAGAGCTGTTCGGCAAACTACCGTGTGGTCACACGTGGACGGATCTTCACTACGGTCTTCAGCATGTCCATATCCACTGTTGCGGGTCTTCCGGCTTTGGGACAGTGTGATAGATCATTATTTTCTCATGTGGGTAATCCAGAGCTGTTCGGCAAACTACCGTGTGGTCACACGTGGACGGATCTTCACTACGGTCTTCAGCATGTCCATATCCACTGTTGAGGGTCTTCCGGCTTTGGGACAGTGTGATAGATCATTATTTTCTCATGTGGGTAATCCAGAGCTGTTCGGCAAACTACCGTGTGGTCACACGTGGACGGATCTTCACTACGGTCTTCAGCATGTCCATATCCACTGTTGCGGGTCTTCCGGCTTTGGGACAGTGTGATAGATCATTATTTTCTCATGTGGGTAATCCAGAGCTGTTCGGCAAACTACCGTGTGGTCACACGTGGACGGATCTTCACTACGGTCTTCAGCATGTCCATATCCACTGTTGCGGGTCTTCCGGCTTTGGGACAGTGTGATAGATCATTATTTTCTCATGTGGGTAATCCAGAGCTGTTCGGCAAACTACCGTGTGGTCACACGTGGACGGATCTTCACTACGGTCTTCAGCATGTCCATATCCACTGTTGAGGGTCTTCCGGCTTTGGGACAGTGTGATAGATCATTATTTTCTCATGTGGGTAATCCAGAGCTGTTCGGCAAACTACCGTGTGGTCACACGTGGACGGATCTTCACTACGGTCTTCAGCATGTCCATATCCACTGTTGCGGGTCTTCCGGCTTTGGGACAGTGTGATAGATCATTATTTTCTCATGTGGGTAATCCAGAGCTGTTCGGCAAACTACCGTGTGGTCACACGTGGACGGATCTTCACTACGGTCTTCAGCATGTCCATATCCACTGTTGCGGGTCTTCCGGCTTTGGGACAGTGTGATAGATCATTATTTTCTCATGTGGGTAATCCAGAGCTGTTCGGCAAACTACCGTGTGGTCACACGTGGACGGATCTTCACTACGGTCTTCAGCATGTCCATATCCACTGTTGCGGGTCTTCCGGCTTTGGGACAGTGTGATAGATCATTATTTTCTCATGTGGGTAATCCAGAGCTGTTCGGCAAACTACCGTGTGGTCACACGTGGACGGATCTTCACTACGGTCCTCAGCATGTCCATATCCACTGTTGCGGGTCTTCCGGCTTTGGGACAGTGTGATAGATCATTATTTTCTCATGTGGGTAATCCAGAGCTGTTCGGCAAACTACCGTGTGGTCACACGTGGACGGATCTTCACTACGGTCTTCAGCATGTCCATATCCACTGTTGAGGGTCTTCCGGCTTTGGGACAGTGTGATAGATCATTATTTTCTCATGTGGGTAATCCAGAGCTGTTCGGCAAACTACCGTGTGGTCACACGTGGACGGATCTTCACTACGGTCTTCAGCATGTCCATATCCACTGTTGCGGGTCTTCCGGCTTTGGGACAGTGTGATAGATCAATATTTTCTCATGTGGGTAATCCAGAGCTGTTCGGCAAACTACCGTGAGGTCACACGTGGACGGATCTTCACTACGGTCTTCAGCATGTCCATATCCACTGTTGCGGGTCTTCCGGCTTTGGGACAGTGTGATAGATCATTATTTTCTCATGTGGGTAATCCAGAGCTGTTCGGCAAACTACCGTGTGGTCACACGTGGACGGATCTTCACTACGGTCTTCAGCATGTCCATATCCACTGTTGCGGGTCTTCCGGCTTTGGGACAGTGTGATAGATCATTATTTTCTCATGTGGGTAATCCAGAGCTGTTCGGCAAACTACCGTGTGGTCACACGTGGACGGATCTTCACTACGGTCTTCAGCATGTCCATATCCACTGTTGCGGGTCTTCCGGCTTTGGGACAGTGTGATAGATCATTATTTTCTCATGTGGGTAATCCAGAGCTGTTCGGCAAACTACCGTGTGGTCACACGTGGACGGATCTTCACTACGGTCTTCAGCATGTCCATATCCACTGTTGAGGGTCTTCCGGCTTTGGGACAGTGTGATAGATCATTATTTTCTCATGTGGGTAATCCAGAGCTGTTCGGCAAACTACCGTGTGGTCACACGTGGACTGATCTTCACTACGGTCTTCAGCATGTCCATATCCACTGTGCGGGTCTTCCGGCTTTGGGACAGTGTGACAGATCATTATTTTCTCATGTGGGTAATCCAGAGCTGTTCGGCAAACTACCGTGTGGTCACACGTGGACGGATCTTCACTACGGTCTTCAGCATGTCCATATCCACTGTTGCGGGTCTTCCGGCTTTGGGACAGTGTGATAGATCATTATTTTCTCATGTGGGTAATCCAGAGCTGTTCGGCAAACTACCGTGTGGTCACACGTGGACGGATCTTCACTACGGTCTTCAGCATGTCCATATCCACTGTTGAGGGTCTTCCGGCTTTGGGACAGTGTGATAGATTATTATTTTCTCATGTGGGTAATCCAGAGCTGTTCGGCAAACTACCGTGTGGTCACACGTGGACTGATCTTCACTACGGTCTTCAGCATGTCCATATCCACTGTGCGGGTCTTCCGGCTTTGGGACAGTGTGACAGATCATTATTTTCTCATGTGGGTAATCCAGAGCTGTTCGGCAAACTACCGTGTGGTCACACGTGGACGGATCTTCACTACGGTCTTCAGCATGTCCATATCCACTGTTGCGGGTCTTCCGGCTTTGGGACAGTGTGATAGATCATTATTTTCTCATGTGGGTAATCCAGAGCTGTTCGGCAAACTACCGTGTGGTCACACGTGGACGGATCTTCACTACGGTCTTCAGCATGTCCATATCCACTGTTGCGGGTCTTCCGGCTTTGGGACAGTGTGATAGATCATTATTTTCTCATGTGGGTAATCCAGAGCTGTTCGGCAAACTACCGTGTGGTCACACGTGGACGGATCTTCACTACGGTCTTCAGCATGTCCATATCCACTGTTGCGGGTCTTCCGGCTTTGGGACAGTGTGATAGATCATTATTTTCTCATGTGGGTAATCCAGAGCTGTTCGGCAAACTACCGTGTGGTCACACGTGGACGGATCTTCACTACGGTCTTCAGCATGTCCATATCCACTGTTGCGGGTCTTCCGGCTTTGGGACAGTGTGATAGATCATTATTTTCTCATGTGGGTAATCCAGAGCTGTTCGGCAAACTACCGTGTGGTCACACGTGGACTGATCTTCACTACGGTCTTCAGCATGTCCATATCCACTGTTGCGGGTCTTCCGGCTTTGGGACAGTGTGATAGATCATTATTTTCTCATGTGGGTAATCCAGAGCTGTTCGGCAAACTACCGTGTGGTCACACGTGGACGGATCTTCACTACGGTCTTCAGCATGTCCATATCCACTGTTGCGGGTCTTCCGGCTTTGGGACAGTGTGATAGATCATTATTTTCTCATGTGGGTAATCCAGAGCTGTTCGGCAAACTACCGTGTGGTCACACGTGGACGGATCTTCACTACGGTCTTCAGCATGTCCATATCCACTGTTGAGGGTCTTCCGGCTTTGGGACAGTGTGATAGATCATTATTTTCTCATGTGGGTAATCCAGAGCTGTTCGGCAAACTACCGTGTGGTCACACGTGGACTGATCTTCACTACGGTCTTCAGCATGTCCATATCCACTGTTGCGGGTCTTCCGGCTTTGGGACAGTGTGACAGATCATTATTTTCTCATGTGGGTAATCCAGAGCTGTTCGGCAAACTACCGTGTGGTCACACGTGGACGGATCTTCACTACGGTCTTCAGCATGTCCATATCCACTGTTGCGGGTCTTCCGGCTTTGGGACAGTGTGATAGATCATTATTTTCTCATGTGGGTAATCCAGAGCTGTTCGGCAAACTACCGTGTGGTCACACGTGGACGGATCTTCACTACGGTCTTCAGCATGTCCATATCCACTGTTGAGGGTCTTCCGGCTTTGGGACAGTGTGATAGATCATTATTTTCTCATGTGGGTAATCCAGAGCTGTTCGGCAAACTACCGTGTGGTCACACGTGGACTGATCTTCACTACGGTCTTCAGCATGTCCATATCCACTGTTGCGGGTCTTCCGGCTTTGGGACAGTGTGACAGATCATTATTTTCTCATGTGGGTAATCCAGAGCTGTTCGGCAAACTACCGTGTGGTCACACGTGGACGGATCTTCACTACGGTCTTCAGCATGTCCATATCCACTGTTGCGGGTCTTCCGGCTTTGGGACAGTGTGATAGATCATTATTTTCTCATGTGGGTAATCCAGAGCTGTTCGGCAAACTACCGTGTGGTCACACGTGGACGGATCTTCACTACGGTCTTCAGCATGTCCATATCCACTGTTGCGGGTCTTCCGGCTTTGGGACAGTGTGATAGATCATTATTTTCTCATGTGGGTAATCCAGAGCTGTTCGGCAAACTACCGTGTGGTCACACGTGGACGGATCTTCACTACGGTCTTCAGCATGTCCATATCCACTGTTGCGGGTCTTCCGGCTTTGGGACAGTGTGATAGATCATTATTTTCTCATGTGGGTAATCCAGAGCTGTTCGGCAAACTACCGTGTGGTCACACGTGGACGGATCTTCACTACGGTCTTCAGCATGTCCATATCCACTGTTGCGGGTCTTCCGGCTTTGGGACAGTGTGATAGATCATTATTTTCTCATGTGGGTAATCCAGAGCTGTTCGGCAAACTACCGTGTGGTCACACGTGGACGGATCTTCACTACGGTCTTCAGCATGTCCATATCCACTGTTGCGGGTCTTCCGGCTTTGGGACAGTGTGATAGATCATTATTTTCTCATGTGGGTAATCCAGAGCTGTTCGGCAAACTACCGTGTGGTCACACGTGGACGGATCTTCACTACGGTCTTCAGCATGTCCATATCCACTGTTGCGGGTCTTCCGGCTTTGGGACAGTGTGATAGATCATTATTTTCTCATGTGGGTAATCCAGAGCTGTTCGGCAAACTACCGTGTGGTCACACGTGGACGGATCTTCACTACGGTCTTCAGCATGTCCATATCCACTGTTGCGGGTCTTCCGGCTTTGGGACAGTGTGATAGATCATTATTTTCTCATGTGGGTAATCCAGAGCTGTTCGGCAAACTACCGTGTGGTCACACGTGGACGGATCTTCACTACGGTCTTCAGCATGTCCATATCCACTGTTGCGGGTCTTCCGGCTTTGGGACAGTGTGATAGATCATTATTTTCTCATGTGGGTAATCCAGAGCTGTTCGGCAAACTACCGTGTGGTCACACGTGGACTGATCTTCACTACGGTCTTCAGCATGTCCATATCCACTGTTGCGGGTCTTCCGGCTTTGGGACAGTGTGATAGATCATTATTTTCTCATGTGGGTAATCCAGAGCTGTTCGGCAAACTACCGTGTGGTCACACGTGGACTGATCTTCACTACGGTCTTCAGCATGTCCATATCCACTGTTGCGGGTCTTCCGGCTTTGGGACAGTGTGATAGATCATTATTTTCTCATGTGGGTAATCCAGAGCTGTTCGGCAAACTACCGTGTGGTCACACGTGGACTGATCTTCACTACGGTCTTCAGCATGTCCATATCCACTGTTGCGGGTCTTCCGGCTTTGGGACAGTGTGATAGATCATTATTTTCTCATGTGGGTAATCCAGAGCTGTTCGGCAAACTACCGTGTGGTCACACGTGGACGGATCTTCACTACGGTCTTCAGCATGTCCATATCCACTGTTGCGGGTCTTCCGGCTTTGGGACAGTGTGATAGATCATTATTTTCTCATGTGGGTAATCCAGAGCTGTTCGGCAAACTACCGTGTGGTCACACGTGGACTGATCTTCACTACGGTCTTCAGCATGTCCATATCCACTGTTGCGGGTCTTCCGGCTTTGGGACAGTGTGATAGATCATTATTTTCTCATGTGGGTAATCCAGAGCTGTTCGGCAAACTACCGTGTGGTCACACGTGGACTGATCTTCACTACGGTCTTCAGCATGTCCATATCCACTGTTGCGGGTCTTCCGGCTTTGGGACAGTGTGATAGATCATTATTTTCTCATGTGGGTAATCCAGAGCTGTTCGGCAAACTACCGTGTGGTCACACGTGGACGGATCTTCACTACGGTCTTCAGCATGTCCATATCCACTGTTGCGGGTCTTCCGGCTTTGGGACAGTGTGATAGATCATTATTTTCTCATGTGGGTAATCCAGAGCTGTTCGGCAAACTACCGTGTGGTCACACGTGGACTGATCTTCACTACGGTCTTCAGCATGTCCATATCCACTGTTGCGGGTCTTCCGGCTTTGGGACAGTGTGATAGATCAATATTTTCTTGCTCGAAACCGTTCGAACCAACGACAGCACTGACGATATGATGTGCCATTGGAGTGCATGCTGGTAAGGATCCTTACAGCACTTGCGTGGGTGCTACTGCGACAAAACTCATACAGCATGCAATGGCGGATGTGCTCCTTTTCCACTTCCATGTTGGCTAGCGCTTACACTCTTCGCCTTCTGACGGCTAACTGCTGCTGGCCTAAGCGACCTACCTGCTGAGTAAGTATTCCGACTGTTTAGTTTTTCAAAAAACTTTTATTATTATAATTATATATATTATTCAAATTTAGATGGACATAAGAAACGACCCTGACACCCATTACATGCGATGTAGCTACGAAAGTCTATCAGACTAAAATCTGACCTTAAGGTAGAAAGAAAAGCTGAATCGCAAGTGTTTTAGTGAGGGAGATTGGTAACCTCTGGTCTAGGATATATACCGATTACACTCCATAGTGTTATACATCATTTTAAAGCTCTCGGGATGAGTGGAACCGTGTGGTAATCAGAGACGACTATCCGATAGACGAAAAATGCCCAGAATATTCCTTATGTTCCAGCGTCCCCCTGAGTTTCCTCAAGCCTGGTTTTTTTTTTTTTTTGATTGGAGGTTTAACGACCACCGTGAGCAACTCAATGGGCTATAAGCAGTCGCCCGTCCCTAATTTAGCGTCACTGGTTCCAGGGAAGGGAGAGAGCCAGTGCTGTAAGACAAACACAACATCCATGCCAGACCGGGATTCGAACCCGGACCCCTTTCGGACGAATGATCAGAGGCCATCGCTTAGACCACTGCGCCACCGGGGCGGCCCTGGACTTTGCACAGCTAATCAGAAGCTTGCACACTGCACCCTTGTCCTTGGCCTCCCCCTGTTCCCTACCTTCCTCCGACATCAGTATGCCACATGCAAGTACCCTTCCTTGTTGCTAGGGCCTCTCGGTTTACAAATTCCACGCGCGAAGATGATGCCTCACCCTTTTTGTGGCCATGTAACAAAAATGGCCCCTCCCTCTCTCTCTCTCTCTCTCTCACACACACACACACAGAAAATTACTTTCCACTATCCACTTTCGGAATTTTTATCATTTTTTTTTTTTTGTCGCCCATGAATTTTCACCCCACAATCACACCTATAAACATTTATGGCTGGAAAGAGTCGCCAACTCTAAGATAGAGCCACCGCCGTTTGAAAAACACAGCATTTTTACTCTATTAATGACTCGATCTTAGGTCACTTTATTAGATGTCCGCGCCTCTAACTCCGAGACCGGCATTTATTTTTGATTTTCCGGTATTATACAAAACTACAAATGTAGTCCAAAAGAACGCATGCGGAGGGAGTGAAGAGAGTTGGAACATATCCAGTTATTCCAGATCGATCCTCCGCCTTAGATACACCATGGCATTTTGCCTAAAGTTATTTACGCAGTCGAATCTTTATCACGAAATCGAAATTTTCCTCGGGATCCAACTGACTATACGTAATTAGTTATTTATGTTAACTGAAAATGCATCATGTGGATTAAATGTATGAATCACTATATCGTCTACAGGCATAGAATTGTATATGGACGGGGTAGGGAACGTATCACCGCTCACCTGTTGGCATTAGTTTATAACTCAACAAACTATGCTTCCTTGAATATTTCATTTTCAAAAGCACATTATTTCTCGAATTTAAATTCAGAATAACTGAGTACTAGGTTTTTCTATATCCGAATGTGTCGTCATGAGGTTATTTTAGTCTTCATACAATATGCGTGGGAACAATATTTGCCGGTTCAGGTAGATGGAAAGGTATATCGGACAGCAGGAATTCCTAACATACCGGGTGATCCAAAAGTCTTGCACATTTTGAAAACGTAATAACTCGCGGAGTTTTGAGAGTAGGGCAGCGCGGTTTGCGTAGAAATGATCAGAATTACATCGGGTTTTTTTATGAAATCACAAAGTTTTACTCATTTTACTTACATTTTTCATCGCCAGATGGCGCATCAACCACAGGTTGGAAGTGTCGAGAAAAATAGACACCTGATTGTAGCAGGTTAGACACCTCATTGTTTTTTTTTGTTTTTGTTTTTTTTGTTTTGGAGGTTTAACGACTACCGTGAGCAACTCAATGGGCTATAAGCAGTCGCCCGTCCCTAATTTAGGGTCACTGGTTCCAGGGAAGGGAGAGAGCCAGTGCTGTAAGACAAACACAACATCCATGCCAGACCGGGATTCGAACTCGGACCCCTTACAAAGGAATGATCAGAGGCCAGCGCCTTAGACCACTGCGCCACCTGGGCGGCGGACACCTCATTGTGTACCATGTGTTCAATGTGATGGTCGTCCTGTTCCAGCACCGCCTGCAGACGAGAGAAAACACCATGAACTGCATTGAAGAGCATAACATGTCCGGTGGTATCGCTACAACATGGTATCGAATGGCATCTTTCAGCATGGCCAATGAAGTAGGGCGACATCTGTACACTTGTGATTTTAGATAACCCCAGAGCCAGAAGTCGCAGGGTGTCAAGCCTGGTGACCGAGGAGGCCAGGCCTTCGTAAAGTGTCGGCTCAACATACGATTTGCGCCAAACGTCTCTTGCAGCAGTTGCTTAACGGAACGCGATGTGGGGTGATGCTCCATACTGCATAAATGTGCACAGATTCACTGCATCCCGCTCTTGCAAGCTAGGGATAACGTACGTTCGTAACATGTTCGCATAACGTGCACCTGTCACTGAAACGGTTTCGAAGAAGGTGCCGCGGACCTCTTCAAACAAAACAAAAAAAGGACCAATAATGAAGGAAGCCGTGAATCCACAACACACTGTCACTTTCGGCTGATGAAGTGGCGCTTCAACGACTGCTCGGGGATGTGCTTCATCAGTCCATAAAACGTTCAGCCAGTTCTCGTCCAAATTAATTTGTCGAAAAAAACCATGCTGCGAACTCCTGTAGCTGCGCGTAAACACCATCTTGCAGTTCGTGATGCCGTTGCAGTTTGTACGGGTGTCCGTGCAGAATCCGTCGTAGTGTTCGCCATACAGTCTCGTATGGAATGCCTGTTTGCCAAGAAACATGGCGAGCACTGGATTCGCCATGTGCGGATGGCATTGCAATCGTCTCTGCTGCAGCAGCACGTGATCGTGGTCTACCGCTTCGTGGGCGTGCCGCCAAAGATCCCGTTTCCTCGAATTTTTTCACCATTCGCCGCAGCGAAGCACTTTCCATCGGTCTTTTCCCACTGCGATCACCTTTCAGTGACCGGTAGGCTCTCAACGCATCACTCGCACATTCAGCGTTGCAACAGAACAATTTCAATAAGAGCGCTTTGTCCGGTAATGAGAGCATACTGACACGGACCGCTGTGACCTGTGGTTGATCATATGTAGAGGATTTTAGGAAGGGAGTGTCTGACCCCAGGTCTTAAACAACCCTTAGAAATAGGAAACTAGGAGATTTGGGGCTAGAGCGCCCGATAGGAAAGTGACACGGAAGCGAAGTAGAAAGGGGGAGGAAGACGCCCTTATTTATTACCGGGGGGCCAGTACCCGGGGTCCGACGGTTTAACGTGCCTATCCGAAACACGGCGGGTATTTAGTGGATCGAACCTGTGGCCCTTCCCGTAGCAGTCACGAACGTTGCTCACTCGGCCACCCGCGGCCCTTCCCAGCTGCTGCTTTTATACCCACTATCCCAGACCTGTTCGCCTATGGCGCCATCTAGCGATGAAAAATGTAAGTAAAATGAGTAAAGATTTATGTGATTTTATGAAAAACCCGATGTCATTCTGATCATTTCTACGCAAGCCGCGTTGCCTTACTCTCAAAACTCCGCAAGTTATTGACGTTTTCAAAATGTGCAAGACTTTTGGATCACCCGATATATATATATATATATATATATATATATATATAATAATAAACAAGAAACTATATTATATATATAACAAGAAATATTATAAATATAACAAGAAATATTTATAATAAACAAGAAACTGAAGGATAAAGTTGTAGAAGTTGAAAGTTCCTCTGACAGAGCTGCACGACTTGTTATCCAACTCTCGAAAAGATACCAGGCTCAGATTATTCAAACTTATGCACCCACCACAAGTCATCCTGAAGAAGAAATTGAAGAATTTTATGAGGAAATTTGTCATCTAAATAATAAAGGTAAGCAGCACTTGAAAATAATTATGGGAGATTTCAATGCAAAAATAGGGCAACGGCAACAGAATGAAACTTCAGTAGGTAAATTCGGTCATGGCAACAGAAACCAGCGTGGAAATACTCTCGTTGAGTTTGCAGAGGCAGAAGGGTTTTTCATCTTGAACTCCTTCTTCAAGAAAAAGCCACACAGGAAATGGACATGGAGACATCCAAATGGGACGACAAGTGAAATTGATTTTATTATGTGTAACAAAAAATTCGTCATAGAAGACTGCAGTGTGCTAAACAAGTTCAACACAGGTAGTGACCATAGATTGGTGAGATGTAAGATGCACCTCAACACCAAACTTGAACGTGGCAAGCTCATAAGACAAACAAAATCTATTGACATAACCAACCTTAAAAAACACCATAATACCTTCAAGTTAGAACTGAAGAACAGGTTCTCTGCTTTAGAAGGCCTAACATCGGAAGAAGTGGACATCTCTGAAGTTAACAGAAAAATAACCAAAGCTCTTATGGAAACAGCAACAAAATTAGCTGGGTCTAAGAACAAGTTGCATGTGAACAAATTATCAGGAAAAACCAAAATGTTGATGCAAAAAAAGAAGAGAGATGAGGACAAATAAAGAAGATGTGACTTCCAAAGTGGAATATATAGAGCTATGCAAGACAGTAAGAAAAAGTATCACTGAAGACGTAAGGAAATTCAACTGTGAACTAGTGAGGAAAGCAATTGAAAACAACCAAAGCCTAAAGATAGCAAAGGGACATCTCAGTAAGGGAAGAAAACAGATTATGGCACTGAGAAAAGAAGATGGTTCTGTAACAAGAAATAGAGGCGAAATCTTGACAAGAGTGAAAGATTTCTACTCCAAATTATATGAAAGGGATGATATATGCACTCCAGACATCATGAAAGATACCAGTACCAGAGTTCCTCCAGTCCTTCCAGCAGAAGTTGCACATGCAATCAAGAACATGAAGCGAGGAAAAGCTCCAGGAGAAGATGGAATTACTGTAGACATCATACAAGAAGCAAGTGGAGAAATCGAAACAGTACTCGCCCAAATTTTCACTCGATGCCTTAATGAAGGAAAGATTCCTGAGGATTGGAACACCGCTACAATGATCCTGCTACATAAGAAAGGTGACATTGAGGATCTCGGAAACTACAGAGCTATCAGCCTCCTATCAGTAGTTTATAAAATCTTCACTAAAGTTCTTTCACACCGCTTGAAGGTAGCACTAGACATGGCTCAACCGAGAGAACAAGCTGGATTCAGGAGTGGCTACAGCACAATAGATCATATCCACGTGCTGAGAGAACTAATTGAAAGAGCGAGGGAATATGAACTTCCATTGTGCATGGCTTTTATCGATTATGAAAAAGCCTTTGATTCGGTGAAACCATCAGCAGTTACAATGGCTCTGAAAACCTGCGGTATTGAAGATGCATACATTAATATTATTAATAACATCTATGAAAATGCAAGTGCAAAGATTAGGCTGTTTGAAAATACAACACACGTAAAAATTGGAAAGGGAGTGAGACAAGGTGACACCATATCTCCGGAAGCTCTTTAATGCCACATTGGAGGGTGTTTTTCAGTCGCTGAGCTGGGAAAACACGGGGATAAAGATTAATGGAGATTATCTAACCCACCTTCGTTTTGCTGATGACGTAGTCATTTTTGCAACTACCCCATCAGAGCTGCAGAGTATGATCCAGGAACTTGCTGACAAGAGTAAAGAAGTGGGATTAAAAATGAACTTTCAGAAGACAAAAGTGATGTTCAATGCTTTTACAAGAAATGAAGATTTATCGATTGATGGAGAAAAGCTGGAGATAACAGACACATACGTTTATCTTGGACAACAGATATCAAGTGAGGGTCACATTGATGAAGAAATTAATCGGCGTACAAAACTTGCCTGGAGAGCTTTTGGAAGAAACAGCATAATTTTCAAGAGCAATATGCCATTATGTCTTAAAAGAAAAGTGTTTGATCAATGCATCCTTCCAGTGCTTACGTATGGTGCAGAGACGTGGACCTTAACTAAAAGAGACATACAAAGGCTGCAGACAACTCAAAGAAGCATGGAGAGGTGCATGCTTGGTGTAACCAGGAGAGATAAGAAGAGGAACTCGTGGATCCGAAAAATGACAAGAGTGGAAGACATCATGATCAGAGTTAAATCCCTGAAATGGCAATGGGCTGGACATACTGCCAGAAGGACAGATCATCGATGGACAGCCGAAATTTTAGATTGGATTCCAAGGGACAGGAAAAGACCCAGAAGAAGACCACATGGGAGATGGGTGGATGAAATTCGAAAGTATGCAGGGGTGACATGGAGGAGACTGGCACAAGACAGACCGTTGTGGAGGAAACTTGGGGAGACCTTCGTCCAGCAGTGGATTGATAATGGTTGACAATGATGATGATGATGATATATTATATCGGACAGTAAGAATTCCCAACACACACACACACACACACACACACACACACACACACACACACACACACATTCACACACAAAGACACACATGTCGGACAGAGCGACTGTGATTGTGAACGCATTGTCGGCGTATCTAGGATAGGTCAATCAATCGCCCAAATGGTAAGAACCCTAGGATTACCAAGGGCAACCATATCAAGGGTGTACCGCGAGTATACGGACGTACCAGCGCCCAGACAGTAAGCGGTGGGCTACCACATGCCATTGACGACCAGGTTAGACGTAGACTGTCCAGACTCGTACAGATGGACCGCTTGACAACGGCGGTGCAATCACATCCAGGTTTAATGTCGAAGGCCAATCAGCGTCAGGGAGGGAACGGTACGGCACACGGCATACCCTGGGCTACGGGAGTCGACGCCGTACTCTTGTGCCAGTATTGACTGCTCGTGATCGGATATTACTCCTCGCCTGGGCAGAGAACATCAAAACTCGACCTCTCCAGAGTGGCTCCGTATCGTGTGGACATATGAATCCCGTTTTCAGCTGACGGCAGGGTGTGGCTGTGGCATCGATAGCACGAGGCCATGGTCCAGTCGTGCCATGTCGGCTCTGTTCCAGGCAGTGGTGACTCTGCGATGGTTTGGAGAGCCTTCTCACGAGACATATTAGACCCCTCAGTGTGTCTGAAGGGGTCCTTAAACTGCTGCGCGCTACCAGCAAGTAATGGCTGACCACCTACACATAATATGGCCTTCACGCATCCTCTGGCTGGTGGTATGTTTCAGCAGGATAATGCGCCTTGCGCAGCCCCACCGGACCGCAACCACCTAGGCATGGCTTGAGAAACACTCATTTGAGTTTGGAACCATCCAATGTCACCCACGGTCTCCAGATTAAAACCCTGTGGAAATCTTATTCGATGCCATGGAGTGGAATATCAGATGCATTGATTCTGGACCGACGTCTCTGGCGGAGTTGCGGACAATGCTGCAACAGGCATGGCTGACATTATCTCTGGAAAACCACCAGCATCTAGTGGAGTCATTGCCTCGGCGTGTACAGGCTGTTATCTCTAATGTTTTGTCCATTTAGTGTATATGTTACCGGCAATGTATGAAAACTAGGCATTCTATAGAATGCCTAGGCAATGTATCGAATGCCTGGCGTTTTTAGGCAAAGTATGAAACTGTCAAATATTATATATACTTTACCTAGGCATTGTATAGAATGCCTAGGCATTCTATAAAATGACTAATGCTATTTTGGCAAAGTATTAAAAGAGTTTCATGAAAAGGCTTTTATTGAAAAGACGTATATGAAAAAGAATGAAAACAGAAAATATGAAATAAAATACAGAACTTTCTAACCTACTTGTTGCAACAACGAAGGCTTGTATGACATTTTGAACTGCACTTCATTCCTTTTTTTTTTTACACAAAAGCACTTCATGTTTTTGCACTTTGTTTTACACATACACTTGACAAATCCTTGGCCGCTTCCTGTGGACTGAGCAATAGCAGCTCACCGGAGAGGTATTTCTTGATGAGGAATGTCTTCAATTGTCAGTAAATTCTTCGGGCATAAAGGGATTTGTGATCTCGCATATAGTTGTTTTAAAATTCCTTCAGAAGTTTCAATTCGGTAAAAACAGTCTTCTGTCACACTCATAACAAATTGCGCGAATCACCTCGTCCCTTGTCGACGTTAGGAATAGGAACTCGCACAGTAGCTCCCAAAGAAGCAGGAAGAATTTTTTTGTCACAATTCATTTTCATTTTTTTTTTTTGGATTGGAGGTTTTTTTTTTTTTTTTGATTGGAGGTTTAACGACCACCGTGAGCAACTCAATGGGCTATAAGCAGTCGCCCGTCCCTAATTTAGGGTCACTGGTTCCAGGGAAGGGAGAGAGCCAGTGCCGTAAGACAAACACAACATCCATGCTTCACCGGGATTCGAACCCGGACCCCGTTCGGACGAATGATCAGAGGCCATTGCTTAGACCACTGCGCCACCGGGGCGGCTCATACTTTTTTTTTTTTTTGGCCTGTATATCTAGATTAAATTTAGAATAAATTTTAATTTCGACAGCATTCTTATTTTTTAAGCAAAGGGTGCATAAAATATCTATTTCCTCATAGCGGGAGTATTTTATACTTGACTTCCGAACAAAGACTGAAATGCAAATGGCGATTTCTCCGTCTTACACGAGCTTTGAAAGTCACGTACCTTGCGACGTCATATTAGAAACATTAGCGAAAGTATTTTTTTACTTCACTTCCAGACAAAGACTGAAATGCAAATGGCGAATTCTCCGTCTTAGGCGAGGGTTGAAAGTCACGTGCCTTACGACGTCACATTAGAAACATCATTTTTTTTTTTTTTTTTTGATTGGAGGTTTAACGACCACCGTGAGCAACTCAAATGGGCTATAAGCAGTCGCCCGTCCCTAATTTAGGGTCACTGGTTCCAGGGAAGGGAAGAGCCAGTGCCGTAAGACAAACACAACATCCATGCCTCACCGGGATTCGAACCCAGACCCCTTACGGACGAATGATCAGAGGCCAGCGCCTTAGACCACTGCGCCACCGGGGCGGCGAAACATCATTGACGGGAGTATTTTAAACTTGACTTCCGAACAAAGACTGAAATACAAATGGCGAATTCTCCGTCTTACACGAGCGTTGAAAGTCACGTGCCTTGTCACGTGTCATATTAGAACCATCTTAGCTCTTAGCGAGAGTATTTTATACTTTGCCGGTTTCTGTTTAGGCATTATATAGAATGCTTAGGAAATATGTGAAATATTAACAATTTCATATTTTGCCTAAAAACACGCCAGTCATTCTATACATTGCCCAGGCATTCTATAGACTGCCTGGTTTTCATACATTGCCGGTAACATATATACCAAAGACCTTTAAGATACATAGACTGGAAGTTCTTGTGTAAATCATTGGCAGCAGCTGGCGACATTTTGATCGCATAGCTTGTACGGCAAGTTTCCTATGTGAACAACGTTAATTAAGCTATTTTACCTGCGTAAAAGAAGGAATTTTACGTTGTTATAATACTGCGTATTAATTTTCAATGGGGGATAATTGAAATGATTAAAGAAAACATCATTATCGTAATTTTGAGGGATATGAAATAACTGAAGGGAAAATTTGCTGGTCCTTTGTGTACAATATATTTCGTCTTCAGCTGCTTGCAAACTGCATGATCTAACAATTCGTGAGAAAATCCGTTTATTTGGCGTAATGAATACTAAAGAAACGTGCGAGCGTTCGCCACCAACGGGTGGCTTCTTCAAGATGAAGTAACGTCTATAGAATACACAAGATTTTAAATGTAATTAAACATTAAAATAAACACAAAACTTAGTACAATGATAGAGGTGAAATATGCCTCGTGCAGGCGGGTGAAGGGCATTGGTTTATTGCGTGCTGTACGTAGAAACGTGCGCCATGCAAAAGGTAAATCAACTGAGAGTTCTTCATTGCACGTGATCGGATTGGTTAGAATCTCATTCGATTACCTTATAGCAGTGGCCTTGGTATTTATTTAGGAGGCGATTTTCCTCAGGTTGTCCCATAGCGGTATAGCTGAATGTCCGCATATTCTTTCTTGGATTCGTCGGGGTAGATAAGCGGTATAGTATAAACTCCGGCGTCTCAAAGATCCGTGTTATTGTTCTTTGTTGAGGTGAGGATTGCGGCAAGTGGTTTAGGGGCTCTTACTCCGATGTCAAATCCATATTTTCGGAGAGAGTTTTTTAAAAAATAAGTAAAATGGTATATGTAGGGGCAGGATCGTATGTAGCGAAATGGGTTGTCACGTGCCCGGTTGTCAAAGGTTGGTGGGCTCTATTTTTGCCCTTTCAATAGTCCCTTCAATCCTCTGTGCATCGTAACCTGCTCTGGTTGCAAGTGCTCGTAAATTATTGAGTTCCTTTAGGCGCGTAAGCAGATCGGAACAGTGTGTGAATGCTCGTCGTGCCGTGTGTTGAAAACGGGCCATTTTGTGTACTATCGGACATGATGAGGAACGCAGCATCACGGTTGGGATGTAAACTGATTTGTAGTAGACACTTGTTATTGGCCTCCCTTGTGGTGCCTTCTTGATAAGTGAATCTAGGAACGGGAGCGTGCTGTTGGATTCCTGTTCCATCGTGAAATTGATGCAGGGGTGCATAGTGTTGAGCTGGTCGAAAAAACGGTTGAGATCAGCAGGGTCATGAGGCCAGATGAAAAAGATGTCGTCAGCATATCTGAGCCATTGTGTTGGTTCGGGGTTTGAGCGCTGAGGACTTTCGCTTCTAGTGGTCGAAGGACAGCTTCAGCAAGCGCGGCTGAGAGTGTTGATCCCATAGGGACTCCTTTAGACTGTTTATAAATTCGGTCTTGGAAACATAAAAAAATAGAGTCTGTAACACGTTCAATAAGGTGGAAAATCTGAAGAAGTAATGTCGAAAAATCATTTTAATGTGGCCATTTGTTTATTCTTAAGAGAAGTTGCCGAGAACAAAACTTTTAATTGGAGGTTCTTCCCGCAATATTATGAGTTCGTAATAGCTACTCAACGGTAGAAAAAATAAATAAAATTAAATATGATAGAAAGAAATGCCCTCTTTACAAAATTTAGAAAATGTCAAATGTCGGGGATTAAAAGTCTCGGTAAAGAGAATTGTTTAAATTGAAAAATTTGTAGCTCATTAAAAAGTTTTGTTTAATTGAAAATTTGTTTAGCTCATTAAATCTCGCTATATTATTTTCTGAAATACTTTACAATATATACATGTACATACTATTATAAAAGCAAAATATGATAAATCTTACTGGTTATATACACTGGCGGAAAGTGAAAAAAGAACACCAAGAAGGAATTGGCGGACGATCATGAAATTTACATATGTTAATGGGGTCGATTTTACTTAGGTGTGATGTTAATTTCGGGACCAACCGGGGAGCGCTTACGCCCCATATTTGCACAATATGCAAATTATCGTCGGTGGTATTTGGGGAGTACGGAGACGTGAATGTAATCAGTCGTCGACGTACGGACACGTGCGAAGACCCTGAAGAAGCTGCAATGCATGTACATTCAGGACGTGTACGATTTCAGCCGTTATCGGACTTTGAGAGAGGTCGACTAGTCGGACTCCGCGAGGCCGGGTAGTCGTATCGTCGTATTGCGGAGGGAATTGGACGGGAAGTATCGGTGGTGGTACGATGGTGGCGTAGATGGTTCGAGGAACATTCCCACACGAGAAGACGTCGAACCGGGAGTCACAGACGGACTGATGAGCGGACCGATCGACGCATAAGAAGAGCGGCGTTGTCAAGCAGAACATCCACTGCGACGCAAATCCGAGCTGCCGTTGCACCAGAGGTGACTGTGCGAACAATCCGCAACCATCTACTGGATGCAGGACTACGTACACGTGTGCCTCTGGCATGTGTACCTCTGACGACTACAGCCCACCGCCAGGAATGTCTGCAGTGGTGTTGCCAACTTCTGCACTGGAGAACGCAGTGGCGATCTGTCGTGTTCAGAGATGAAAGCAGATTCTGCTTGGGAGCCTCCGATGGCCGTATGCGTGTTCGCAGACACACAGGGGAGCGTCTCCACCCTTCTTGCATCCGCCAGCAACACACAGGGCCTACACCTGGCCTCCTGGTGTGGCGAGCGATCAGCTATCGCTCCCGTACACTAGTGTTTGTACCGGGTACGTTAAGAAGCACCTCCTCCATCAACATCATTCAGCCCGTTGCTGTGCCATTTGTAAGGTCGGTCCATCGTGGTGTTTTCCAGCAAGATAACGCACGCCCACACACGGCACGTGCAACGCAACATGCACTTCAGGGTGTGTGACAACTTCCATGGCTGCACGTTTACCGGCTTTGTCCCCCATTGAGCACGTGTGGGATTTTATGGGACAACGACTTATCCGGCCTTCACGGCCAGCCAAGACCATCCCCGATTTACGCGTCCAGGTTGAGGATGCTTGGAACTCAATACCCCAAACTTACATCCAACATCTGTACGACAGACTATGCCAGAATTGCACATTGTGACGCAGTTCATTGCGGTTCAACCTCGTACTAACCATGTTATATGGAAATGTTATTTTTCAGTTTACCAGCAAATACAGCTGTATTTTGCCACATTGTTTTGATCACGTTATCCTCTTGTATTCCGTTATTATGCTGTATAAATTTCGCTTGTATCAGACGTCTCCTTCTTTGTGTTCTTTTTTCACTTTCCGCCAGTGTATATAAAAAATGGATGTAACTGATATAAACACTCCAACGCCTTTAGTAAACAACGAGATGTGACAGATTCTTGCCGTACAAAGCTGAAGTTCAAATGTCGCACGATTAACTTTACGGTTTTCCAGTCTATGTATCTTAAAAGTATTTGGTATACACTGATAGCAGTCATTTTTGCAACTACCCTTTCAGAGTTGCAGAGTATGAACCAGGAGCCTCATGAAAAGACTACAAAAGTTGGATTAAAAATTAACTTTCAGAAAGCAAAATTGATGTACAATACTTTTAAAAGAAATGAAAATTCAGCTATTAATAGGGTAAATCTAAAAGTAAGCGATACCTGCATTTACCGAGGGTAGCAGATATCATGTGAGAGTCGCATTGAAGAAGAAATAAATCTGCGTATAAAACTTGATGGCAGAGAATTTGGAAGAACAGTACGATTTTCAAGCGCAATATACGACTATGTTTTAAAAGAAACAAGTGATTAATGAATGCATCCATTTCTGTTCTTACTTATGGATCAGAGGCATGAACGTTTACTAAAAAAAGACAGACCGCAGAGAACTTTAAGAAACATCGAGAAATGCAAGCTTGGTATAGGAAGTATGGATAAGCAGGGCAACTCGTGGATCAGGAATTTACTTTGATCCTGATGTCTTCCACTCTTGCCATTTTAAAAGTAAAATCCATGAAATGGCATTTGGCTCGATATCAAGGGACACACAGGAGAAAAAAACAAAGTGCGAGATGGGTGGACAAAATTCGAAAGCACGCCGGAGTGACCTGGAGGAGACTGGCTCAAAACGGACAGTTGTGGAAGAAATTTTGGGAGAACTTCATCCAGCAGTGAATTGATAATGGTAAACAAAGATTATATATATATATATATATATATATATATATATATATATATATATATCATCATGAATCTATATTGATCATCAACATTGTGATATACACACCAATGAGCGATTACATTATGACCACCTACCTAATAAGCTGAAGGACCCCCTATAGCCCGCAAATGAGCTGCCAATCTGTGAGGCATCGAATCGATGAGGTCGCGATAGGTATCTTGGGGTATCTGGTACCATAATATCAACAGCAGGTTATCCATTTCCCGTACATTTCGGGGTGATGGTGATTTAGAGCGAACCAGCTTTTCCAAGTCGAACCACAAATGTGTCGATTACGTTCATGTCAGGTAAATTTGGCTGCCAGGACATTAACAAAAAGTCACCAGCATATTCCTCGAACAACTCCTTGACGATCTTGGTAGTGTGGCATGGCGCATTATCCTGTTGGTAATGGCCATCACCAGCAGGAAACACCTTTGCCATGAATGGGTGAACTTGGTTCGCAACGATGTTCCGAGACCTGACAGCTGTCAGGGATGGTGCTATAGGGATAATGAGGCCTGAAGTGTCCCAAGAAAACATCGCCCACAGCATAACACCGCCGCCCTGTTTCCGCCCAACAATGCGTCTAGGTACCATAGCCTCCGTTGGTAATCGCCGTATCCGCGCTCGGCCGTCTACGTGATGCACCAGGAATCTTGATTCGTCAGACCAGGCCACTTTCTTCCAAATCATCCACGGCCCAATCTCGATCTTGGGCCCGTTTAATGCGTTGTTGCAGTCGCTGTAAACAATGCGCGACAGTCTCCGCTCAACTCTGACATCCATGAGCTGCGGACAACACACGGCTGGAAGACGATTCGTCGTTTGGCCATATGTGCACCACTTTTGATACGTACTCACTACAGCGGCACGAGAACAACCCACAAGCCGTACACAGTTTTCGAGATCGTAGTTCCCAGGCACCGTGCCATCGCAATTTGTTCTTCATCAAACTCCGATAAATTGGCAGCTTTTCCCATTCTGACTCCGAACACTTTACTAACCGAAAGCCGGTCCTCGGGTTGTATATATACTGCTCTGTGAACTTCACCTGCGCCATCGTTCAGTCTCCAGGCGCGCTCAATTCTCTAGGCTGGGAGGTGGTCATACTGCAATGGCTTATCGGTCTATATCATCATCAATCATTATCGATACACTGTTGGATGAAAGTCTCCCTAAGTTTCTTCAACAACGAACTGTCTTGGGCCTGTCTCCTCTATGTCCCTCTTGCATGCTTTCCAATTTCATCCACCAACTCCCACGTGTTCTTCTTATGGGTCTTTACCTGTTCCTTGGAAGCCCGTCTAAAATTTGGGTTGCCCATCTGTGGTCTGTTCTCCTAGCAATATATCCAATCCATTGCTCGTTCTTGACAAACGTTGTGTTGATGGCTCCTACATTTTATGCATTCTAGTGTGATATACCTCGTCCAGCACTCACCTGTTGCGTGCCCCACCTGTTTAAAGGTACTGTGTACGTTTTGAGCTACTTTTCTGGAGATATCGTCCTTGTATTTGTTCATATTCCTCCATTTTCATATCGTTGGCTCGTTTGTTTACATTTGGAAGCTGCCAACATGGCGGCTTCCGGTCTGTCCTTATTTCTGAGCATGGCAGATGTACGTCACGTCGCACTTCCCACGTCCATGGAAGTTGACGTACTCTCGTCCTCAGATGTGTCTACTCATGTGCTTTCCGAGCTTTCTGGTGCTCCTGCTCTGGTGCCTTCCCTGGACTTGGCTGCGCCTTCTGCCTCTGCCCGCTCCCGAGGTACTGCTGCGACTACTGTCTTGCCTTGTGCCTCTGTCTCTGTCTCTGTGCCCTCCATGGGTACTGCTGCGACTACTGCATTGTCTTGCCTTACTCCTCTTCCCTCAGTGATTTATGTGACAGCCGGCGTAGCAAAGAATTCTCTTCCGAGGATGGTTTTTTGCCTCTGCTGTGCAGCAAGGCGCTGCTTCTACGTCAGCTTCTTCTCGGCCTGATTGTCTCTTGAGATAGACACCTATTATTCAGGTATCCAACCATAAGATGAAGGCCACGGTTGATGAAAATTCGCAGATTGGCCGTGAGTTCCATCATCTCCTGGATAAACGTGTGCTCTGTCATGCCTTACCAAATACTACATTGCCACGCTACATGGAGACCCTCTCAGGTCATGTGTTGTCCGCGTCTATTGCCGGAATTACTCATTTCTCTTACCCCTCTGGGTATCTCAGTGCAGTTCCAGCGCAAAAAGGATGCTGATTTTTTTCTTGCATACGGACTTTCGATTGGAACAAATTATCTCATCCCTTCGCCTCTTTCCAAGCGTCCGGTTAACATCACATTCTATCCTGTTCCACAAGAAGTGCCTGATACTGCGTTTCCTCTCCTTGTCAATCATGTTTGTAAAATTGTTGGCAAGGTCCGTCGCCTTTCTAACGCTCCACGTGAAACTCCATTTGCACATGCTACAGGACCTCGCCTCAGTTTTTGGTAGTCTTTCCCACTTAGAAAACCTTGGCGGATTTCCCGACAGAGGCTACTGTTGAAATTGGCTCACGCATTTACACTTTCAAGGTTTTCACCACTCATTATTGTATTCACTGTCTTACACAGGATCACATCACTGCCTCCTGTGTGCGCATATGCAATGGTCTTTCTTCCAGCTCGCATCCCAACGCCGATAATATTGGTCCTACTATCATCCCCTCTACCAGTGTTTTGCCTGACGCGACCTCTCCTTCTCTCCGTCAGGCACACCTTCCAGTCAAGGGCAATGATCCGTTTCCTCCTCTTCTGCACCGTACGGTAGTGCATCCGCCTTCTGGGTTAGCAGAGATGTCTTCCACTCGTGATGTGTCTCCGGCCGAGTGTTCCTACTTGGATGCGTCGAGTGGTGCTTCAACACTCCGACCGTCTGACTCTCCTCCGTGGCTCTCGCATATCGGATCTCTAACTACGACCCTGTCTCTTGTTCCCCTGTTGCCGAACCTTCCTGCTTCCTCGGCTGATGTTCCAGTGTCAACCGATGCTGATCGTGTACATACTGATCCTTCGGCGCAACTTCTGTTCGCGTCTCCCGTTTCGAGTGATCTTCTAGATCCGCCAATGGATTCTTCGGCCTCAACTTCGTCTTCGAAACGGACTGGAACTTTCAATGGCTCTGTGAAACCGAAAAAGGTAAAACGTCTTTCTGTTACTATTTCTGTGGCCTCATCTAGTGTTCCCGATGTTTCCTGTTGAGATATTTCTCCGCCTGATGTCTTCTCGAACAGTATGCATCTTCGTTCTGGTCCTGTCATTCCTCTCTCAGATGATGAGGTTATACAGGCCATAGATAAGTTTCCTCTAGTTCCTGGACCACTGTCCAGAAAGCAACTCATACGCCTCTTCGAATCTGCTCGTACGGTTGTCTGTACTGAAGAATTTCTGCACTCACCTGATCTTGATCTGTGTGCAGCGGTGATGCAATTTGAAGCTTATGGGACATTTTTGAAATCTCTGAGTGTCACAGATCCTAGGTACCAGGTTTTCACGAGACGATACACACGCCGTCTCTCCTTGAAAGACCTCGCTAAGAAACTATTTTGTGATACCTTACTTCCTCAAGCCGAGGAACTTTAGCGCTCCTTCCCAAGCCACCACTTTTAGTTCTCTCCGGCAACGTTTTCCATCTTGTGGTCGCCTGGAATTTTCTGGTTTCGCGTTTCTTCATCTACTGTTTCGTTAATTGTGTGCTGTTTTCTTCATGTTATAACTCTCGCATTTCAATGTCGTTTCCTGATTTTGTTATTATGACTTGTGTCTTTCTTTTGCTCTCATTGTTTGTCCTTGATGTACTAGAGTTTTCATCCGTCGCGGTTTAAATTCGTACTACACTTGTTAACTTTGTTCTCATAATGTAGTTGGTGTTTTCCTGTACTGTGCCTTGCCTTTTGACCGTCGTTATGTTCTACTCGGTTGGTGTTTTATCATACCCTTGTACATATGCTCATGATGTTGTACTTGTGTTACTTCGTGTCGAATGATATACCGTTCTGCTATTCCTTATTGGTGTGCATCGTATTTTTACTATCTTTGCAAATTAATGATTTCCCGGCAATTGTTTCGTACTGTTGGCTCCCTGATGTCATATGGTATGACCCCTAATTGTTTATCTTTCATGCTCTGCTGTTCTCTAGCGTTGGTGTTATCCAATTGATTCCGCCTCCGTTGATACCGATGTCACTACGCCATGGTAATGTGCTCTTTATGTTTGCTCTCCAGTTTGTGTTGCATTATGGATATACCTGTATGTTGCTCTTTATATTTTCTGTACCGCAATATTTAGTGATATCTCCTATGTTTGTAATCCCATTATAGCAATAAACTAGGTCCGTTTTGGTACCCACAGTTACCAAAACCAAAAACACCCCCCCAAAAAACCCATTGCCATTTCAAAGATTTTACTCTGATAATGATATCTTCCACTCGTCAATTTCCTTATCCACGAGTTCCACTTGTCTTTCTTGGTTACACTAAGCAAACATCTCTCCATGCTTCTTTGAGTTGTCTGCAGCCTTTGTATGCGAATTTTAGTTAAGGTACACGTCTCTGCTCCATACGCAAGCACGTAAGGATGCATTAATTAAACACTCTTCTTTTAAGACATACTGGTGTACTGCTTTTGAAACTTGTAGTTTCTTCGAAAAGCTTTTCAACCAAGTTTTATACACCGACTAATTTCTTCATCAATGTAACCCTCGCGTGATATCTGCTGCCCCAGGTAAAGGTCAGAATCGTTCATCTCCAGCTTTCCCCCATCAATCGATAAATCCTCATTTCTTGTAAAAGCATGGTACATCAGTTTTGTCTTCTGAAAGTTCATTTTTAATCGCACTTCTTTACTCTTGTCAGCAAGATCCTGAATCATACTGTGCAGCTTCGGAGAGACAGCTGCAAAAATGACGACGTCGTCAGTAAAATAAAGATGAGTTAAATAATCTCCATTATCTTTATCCATTTGTTTTCCAAGTTTAATGATTGAAAGGCATTTTGCAATGTGGCATTCAAGAGCTTGTGAAATATGGTGTCGCCTTTTTTCACTCCATTTCCAATTTCTATTGGTGCTGTATCCTGAAATAGCCGAACCTTTGTACTTGCATTTTTATAGATGTTATTAATAACACAAAGCCATTGTAATGTATGCATCTTCAATACCGCAGGATTTCAAAGCCATTGTAACTGCCGATGGCTTCACGGAATGAATCAAAGGCCTTTTCATAATCGATAAAATCCACACATAATGGGAGTTCATATTCCCTAGTTCTTTCAGTTAGTTCTCTAAGTACATAGATATGATCTATACTGCTGCATCCGCTCCTGAATCGAGCTTGTTCTCTCGGCTTAGCCATGTCCAGTGTTACCTTCAAGCGATGTGAAAGAACCTTAGTGAAGATTTTATAAACCACTAATAATAGGCTGATAAGGCCTGTAGTTCCAGCGATTCTCAATATCACCTTTGATATGTAGCAGGATCTTTGTAGCCTTGTTCCAATCCACAGGAATCTTCCTTCATTGAGACTTCAAGTGAAAACGTGGGCGAGTGCAGTTGCAATTTCTCCACTTGCTTCTTGTATGATGTCCACAGTAATTCCATCTTCTCCTGGAGTTCTTTCCCGTTTTATGTTCTTAATTGCACGTGTAACTTCTGCAGGGAAAACAGAAAGGACTTTGGTGCTAGTACCTTTCGTAATGTCTGGAGTAGATGTAACATCCCTTTCATATAGTTTTGAGTAGAATTCTTTCACTCTTGTCAAACGTTCGTCTCTATTTGCCCACTGTTCTTCATTGCATGTGGAGTGTTCACGACACCATCAATAGGGAGTTGTTTTGTGTGCTGGGATCAATGGAACACACTGCACAGGTTTTCTGGCATACAATCCAAAATTATTCAAACGTTTTGACACGATTTGAAGCGATATTTTAGTACCAGTTCTTGATTCCAGATTTTCGAACTTACCAGCAGTTATTCGGCGAGATCTCTTAGCCGTTACAATATAACGATCCTGTGATGGAGTAGTTTGGCATGGTCGACATTTTTTGAACCTTCTGGTGGCTATTTCATGTTCAGAACATTATTTTCAGATCCGTGATACTACGCTCTGTGCAATGCCGAACTCCTTCGCTACGTCTCTCACTGTCCACCCTTATTCCAGTCAACCAACAATTCGAGCACGGATAAAATCATCCAGATGAGTTCTTTTAGATGTACTATAAGTCGCCATAACACCAAACAAAGTCAGATCCACACTTCAATACCTAAAAAACAAACGATTTCTTCCCTCTCACGTTTCAGCTTTTATCGCCGATCGACAGTACATAGCTGTCACGTGATTCCAGAAAATTTGCATATGACCTAACTATCTCTTATAGCTTGTGTTTCGATGACGTCAGAATGTTTTTACCGCTAACTAACGACTTGTGAGTCCGAAAGTTGGCCTTTTGACGTTGCTCCTTAATTTTTGGAAATGAGTATAATTTAATATATGTTTACCCAACGGATGTACGCTATTGGAAAAGAAACACTCGTTGTTACTGGTGTACTTTCACTCTTTTTCCCTTCAGTTTCATTTTTCATGAAAGAAGAAAAAACTTGCATTCGATCATGACTTTTTCGACACGAAAGAAACAGTTGAGTAATCGTTTCAGCGGTGTTTCTTTTATGGTATGATAATTAGAACGGATAAAATCAGTAGTTCAGTCATGTGACACTGCGGTCGATATGAACATTTTGCCACATATTTTGTCTCGAACATGAAGCTAGAAAAACAAATTCCGTAAAGAAGTGTCATTAAAGCCTTTTGCAGAACTTGTTTCATTTGCATCACTACGACAACTCAAAATACAGAAAATCGAAGCACTGTATTGTTTTATTACAAGGAACGTCATTACTGCAGTTAATTTGCGCCTGAAATAAAGTAAAAACAAGCCTCATCTGTTTGAACATTTTCAGGTAAAAATCTAAGAAATTCAATAAATGCGTCTTTTCTAGGAACTAATGCACTTGTGTCCAAAATTAAAGCCATGAAGGCATTCCCAAGGATAAAAAAAACACGTAACAGTAGGTAGAGACGTTTGCCACGTGAAGAGACACAATCACATGGGTAATAAACCTTTTTATAACATATGTACACATTTCGCGTATAGAAGGTCACATTCGCAAATGTCACCAAGGTTAGATGTAAGAATGTAACCTACTGTAAAAATGTCTCAATAAGGAACGTGATCACGTTCCTTATTGAGACATTTTTCCAGTAGGTTACATGTGATCAAAAATAATCCAGTCCGGTTTGTATACTGTAAGTTCGGAATTTCAGAAGTGTTTTGACACAGGTTGACCCTGAAAAATACCCATCAAATGCCGTGAGCAAGGTTGGGAAGTTACGCGTAAAAAAACGCATAAAAATGCCGTTATTTGTGTCATAAATGTAAAAATGTAATAAATTCAAAACTCACTTTAAATACAATAAAAAAGCAAAGTATTATGATGTTATTAGAGTTCCCAGGTTAACAGCGACACGTGCGTGGGTTACTTGCGGCAAATCAAACGAGCTCTCCATATTACGTTTTTCCTTTCTTCTATCATTTTCAACGACACGCCGACACCACACATTGGCCAACGTGTTGCATCCTAATGATACGAGGTCCAATCAAAACGTTACGAAACTAGGCCGATATACAACAAAGTACTTACCTTACTTGAGTCTGGCTATGATCTCCCTCAAAGTAGTCTCCTTGGGCAGCGATACACCGCTGCCAGCGTTTTTGCCACTGTTGGAACGCTCCCTGGAAGACCTGTTCGTGAATCGTCTCAAGCACCGTCTGCGATTCGACGACCCTTGAGCTTCAGCTTTATCTTCGGGAACAGAAGGTCGCAGGGGGCCAAATCCGGCGAGTAAGGCGGGCGAGGAAGAGTAGTCATGCTGTTGCGGCTGCAAAACTGGCGTGCTGCTAACTCTCTGTGAGCTGCCGCATTGTTGTGATGGAGCAGGAAATCGCCCCTGCGCCACATTTTAGGTCGTTTACGGCGAATGTACTCCCCTAAGACGCCTCAGAACATCGCAGTAAAAAAGGGCGGTGACGGTCTGGCCCTAGGGGACGAATTAACGGTGCACAACCCCACGAATGTCGAAGAACACGATGAGCATGTTTTTGGTTGCGCTCCGGACCTGTCGGGCCTTCTTCGGTCGTGGAGATGCCGGGCTCTTCCACTGCAACGACTGTTGTTTGGTCTCCGGGTCGTAACAGTAGACTCAAGTCTCGTCACCTCGATGACCCGCGATAGGAACGTTGTTTCATTCACCACCTGCTGACGAAGATCTTGACAAAGTTCGACACGGAGTGCCTTCTGTTCGGGGTTCAGAATCTTTAACACAAACTTTGCAGCAATGCGGTGGATGTTCAAAACCGACGTCAGTATTTCTTACATTGTTCCGTATGACACATTGACGATGGTAGCAATGTCTTGAATGGTTCTCTGACGATCCTCATGCACCAGTTACCTATTTTTGTCTACATTTTTGGGGCTTTTGCTCGTGGACAGTCTCCCTGACCTCTCGTCGACTTCCAGTGCGGTTCTGCCGCTCTTGAAGCGCGAGTGCCACTCAAAACACCTCGCCCGACTCATTCTTTCATTGCCATAAGCCTGCCGCAACATTTCACGCGTCTCCGTTCCCGATTTGCCGAGTTTGACGCAGAATTTGATGTTCGCTCGCTGCTCTAGTTTGCAGTCCATACCGAAATCGCTGCTGTGTTCTGCACGTGGTCTCCAAATATCGTGTAGCACAGCTCCTGACGTTCACCGAACACCACCACTTGGCACAATGACTCATGAAGGTCACTGTCCTCGACTGCTGCTTGCGCATCCGTGTACTTCTCTCTGTTGGCGCGCTATGTACCTAGTCTCGGAACTTTTTGATCGCACTACTTATTTAGGATGCAACACTGCCAACGTGTTGCATCCGAAATATCAATAAAAAAACTTAATGAAGAACGTCTTAAGGTTGTAGAAAATATTATACTGCAGAAATTGGATGCAGTCGGAATCACAGGCTACCAACAATACATGGATCGAGTGGAAATATTTGGTAAACTACTTGCAAAAGAAGTTCAACTCCAGCAACATTTTGGAATTTTGCTAAAATACATCACAAAGAGTTCACGAAATTAGCTAGTAGACTACTCAACATAACAGCATCATCAGTACAGCTTGAATGGTTGTTTTCCAACTGGTCGTACATTCATAATGCAACAAGAAACCGAGTAAGTTTGAAAATTCTAAGAAACTGGTCATATCTATTAATTAAAAAATGAAAGATAAAAAATGTGATGATTATTAAATACGGGCTAAGAAAAATAAGAATTAATAAAACTGTTAAGCAAGTGTTATACAAATTGTATCTAGACAATATGTGATAATGTGACGCCAAATGTTATTTTAGTTAGAATTTAGTTTTGATAAAATTATTAACAATGTGACATTATTAAAGTGAAACACAAATTAAAGCAACAATGACGTCTGGATATAGTGAAGAATGTATCAATAAATCCTGTGAATCATCGAAAAGTGTATGAAGAATTCACAGGTTAGTAAGTAATCTTTCAATTTTAAAAATTGACAGTGAAAAGTGTGAAACATTTTTGTCATAACGTTTAATTCTTTGTTTATTTTCCTTAGATTAAGATTAATGTCACTGTATAACAAATTATTTAGTGTTAAAAAGTGCAATTCTAGTTTAACTGTAAGAGACATATCATTTTACTGGTTACTTTGGATAAAATGAATGGCACTGCAGATGTTAAGAATGATATTATAGTAGTAGGTGGGTAATAATGAACATTAAAAACAACTGCTAAATTAAAAGAAATCTTAATCTTTTTGAAAAAAAAATGTTCTATCATTCACATTACCTATGTGTTTCTGATATTTTGCCACTGTAATAATTTTCATTTTTGTTGTTATAAACTAAACAGTTTAAATATTAGGTGTGCAACTTAATTCTCGGCCCCTAACCGCAAGCGATCATAGAACGTCGGCAAATGCAAATAGCTGTGTGCGATAATGGCTGATTGCAGCGCCATCCAACAGCTTTACAGGCAACCGTAACCGATCACAGCTGTAGTGACAGAAGGGACGAAAGTTGACGGTGAAAGCAATGTCGTTCGAGAAGCAACACACGAGGCACTGCCTCCTGTTCGCGTTTCAGCTGAAAAAAGTGCCGCAAAGCCCAGCAAATGATCTGTGCTGCTTTGGGTGAGTCTGCTGTGTCCTACAGTACGTGTAAGAAGTGGTTCCAGCGGTTTAAGCAGGGAAATTTCGATCTTCGTGATGCAGAACGTCCGGAACAGCCACAGAAAGTTGAACAACTGTTGGACGCAAATCCCTGTCGCACACAGTCAGAGCTCGCCCAGGAATTTGAAGTAACACGGCAAGCCATTGCAAAGCGCCTGCACAAGCTTGGACGGATTCACAAGCAGGGCCGTTGGGTGTCCCACCAACTTACAGCTGTGAGCAAGTCTAGGCGCTACGATGTTGTTGTGTCCTTGCTCTCCAGATTCAAGAATAAGGATTTCCTCCACAAGTTTTTGACCTGTGATGAGAAGTGGATCCTCTACGATCATCCTAAGCAACGCAAATCGTGGGTTTATCCAGGTCAGCCTACCACCAGTACCGCCAAACCGAATTTTCATGCCAGGAAGTTGTTGCTGTGCATACGGTGGGATCAGCCCGGTGTCGTACACTATGAGTTGCTCAAACCTGGTGAAACGGTCAATGCTGAGCGTTATTGTCAGCAACTCATTCGTGTGAGTGACGCAATGGAGGCGGAAAGCCCATACACCGGCAAGGGCAGAAGGCCGGTCCCGTTGCTTCTGGATAACGCGCGTCCTCACACCGCGAAAACGACTTTAAACACGATCACCGACCTGGGATGGGAGATTTTGTCTCACCCGGCGTATTCTTCAGACTTCGCCCCGTCGGATTATCACATCTTTCGCTCCCTGCAACATCACCTGAGTGATACGTATTTCACTTCTGTTGAGGAGGTCCACACAAGTATTGATGACTTTATCAACTCAAAACAGCCCTTTTTTTCGCAGTGGCATTCGGCGGCTCCCTGACCAATGGCTCAAATGTATCCAACACGACGGGGATTATTTCCCGGATTAGGTACGTATTCGATTTTGCTATAATTTGCTGTTAACGTGTCGTGCCTGCATGTGGCAGAGTATTAAGTTGCACACTTAATAAATGCTTACTTCTAGCTGCGTTAACATGGCTATTCATTAATTTATTTTCATGTAAATAAATCAATACGCAGCGTAGTGTAACAAATTAGTTTTCTACGTGACGTAAAATGCGTATAAGTTACGCGCAATTTATGTAAAATACGTATCATGTAATTTACGCTGCCAACCTTGGCCGTGAATCACGTCTTCCCTGCTCGTCCGAGTTTTTTTGTTTTTTTTTCAGAGTAGTGTTCTTTTCTTACGTGTGTGCGAAGCTTGTAACGAAGTAAATTTCTCCGTCATTTCTGGTCCACGCCAGGATTCGAACCCGGATCCCCTCATTCCGGAATAAGTCACTCTACCAATTGAGCTACGCGGACGTTTGTTCTGACTTCTATCTGCCTTTATGTCGTGTGCGTCCAGCTGGCAGGTACGTAACATCTCCCCCCCGAAAGAGGGCTGGGGCATGGCCCACGGGTCAGCCGTGACCATGAATTGTTGCAGGCAGCCATCCGCTGTAGAACGTGCACTCGAGAACTCCCAGTCAACCTAGTGTGTGGAATGCAACATCACACATTTTTATTTTTCGAAGCGCTGGAGAAGGGATTCTCTGATTTTTCCTATCTCGCGGTGTGGAAAGAACATCACACCATTGCGAAATCTTAACGGCCGGGTCATCCGGAAAGTTCTTTTTTTTTTTTTTTTTTGATTGGAGGTTTAACGACCACCGCGAGCAACTCAATGGGCTATAAGCAGTCACCCGTCCCTAATTTAGGGTCACTGGTTCCAGGGAAGGGAGAGAGCCAGTGCCGTAAGACAAACACAACATCCATGCTTGACCGGGATTCGAACCCGGGCCCCTTACGGACGAATAATCAGAGGCCAGCGCTTTAGACCACTGCGCCACCGGGCGACCATCCGAAAAGTTCGGGCGCCATTGTAACGAAGTAAATTTCTCCGTCATTTTTGGTCTACGCCGGGAATCGAACCCAAGTCCGCTTATTCCGGAACAAGTCGCTCTACCAACTGAGCTACGCAGACGTTTGTTCTGACTGCTATCTGCCTTTGTGTCGTGTACGTCCTGCTGGCAGGTACGTCACAAGCTGTTCGTCACATTTGCCATGTCGGGAAAAACTGATCAACGAATTTACATCAGATTTTGTCAAACACTTCGCGAAACGTGCAAAAACACATATAAGTTAACGAAAGTCAATGGGGAGGACTGCATGTGCCGTGAACATGTTTATGAATGTTATAAACGTTTTAAATATTGTCGTGAAAGTCTTGAGAGTGATGAATGGTCTGCAAAGTCCGCAACTAGCAAAAGTGAAGACCATTTCGAAACTTGTGCTCACAGTTGCCGGGAAAATCGCCGAATCACTATTCGCGAGTTATCTGAAGACTTCAACATTAGTTTTCTTTCAGTTCAGTCGATTCTTACGTACGATGAGACACGTCTTAGCCAAATTTGTGCCAAAATTGCTTTTAGCTGAGCAAATACAGGCTCCTATGTCAGCTGCTAATGACTTACCTGCTTGAGAACGACGAACACTTCTTATAAACTGGTGATGAATCGTGAGTTTATGGGTATGACCCAGAAGCTGAAGCCCAGTCTTCACAGTGGGAGACCTAAAATTCTCTCAGCCCCCGCCCCCCCCCAAAAAAAACATGATAAAGCCGCAGCAATGTTAAAACGATGCTTACCGGCGTTTCTTTCTTTTCAATCATGAGGGGGTTGTGCATAAATAAAACTGAAAACGCTCCATCGGGCCAGACAATCAACAAGGAGTACTACTGTCAAGTTTTGTAGGGTTTCAGGAACGCAGTTCGTCGCAAAAGGCCAGCATTGCATGAAAATGGCGAGTGGCAACTCTACCTAGACAACGCGCCTACAGATGCATCGCAACTTGTGCAGAAGTTTCTGGCTAAGCACTGAATTGCACAGGTCCGACAGCCACCCTATTCATCAGATCTCGCTATCTGCGACTTTCTTTTCCCAAAATCAGATACCATTTTAAACGAGAGAGATTTCAAGATATTCAGGAGATACAACAAAATGCGAAGAAGCAGCTGTTCGCTATTTCAGAAGATGGCTTCAAAAAATGATTCGAGCAGTGGAAACAGCGCTGGCTAAGTATTGGCTTTGAAACTACCTGCTAAGGGGACTACTTCGAAAGCGTTTAAGTTTAAAATCTGTATGTTTTGAACTTTTTTTTTTTTTTAAATCTAGTCTGCATACTTCATCACACCTCGTATAAATATGTTGGCCTAGACTTCTCAGGAAAGTTTCGACAGATGTAATACTTCCAGACTGATTTAAATTTTTTCGCCGTAAATGGGCTTATCAGACAGAAGACACTGCGGTGACATCTTTTCTTCTGCAGCGGTAAATGTGTTACGAACACCGAAGAAGTCAAGAAAAAAGCCAATGGATTTCGGAGAACTAAGAAGCGAAGTATAAATGGTTCTTACATTATCACAGTCTGAAACAATAAAGGTCATAATCCCCTTTCGAAACTGTTCCGTTTACGAGCCCATCGCCCTACAAGACACATCATATATTTATTCCGCCGATGAGTACAGCGAATTCGACGACTGGCGCTGCTAAAATATTTACTACAACGGAGCAGCTTAAACGTTTGACAAAGGATTGGAAATTCCGTTTCTATGTTGGTAAGAGACATTTCATTTGAAGAAAACCGTTTGCGTAGGAATGTCTGGGTGAAGAGATCAGAGCATGACGCAGCAGCAATCCGCTTACGATAAAAAGAAAGCTGGCAGCACTGCGATCGGAAGATAATTAACTTAATTCATAGTTTAAGTGACTTGCAGATCCCAACGATTTTCGAGAAAGTAACTAGTCGATTCTTCTGAAGAAAGCCAAAAGCGTCGAATTAAAATTGCATGATGAGGACATGGTATTTACATCTTTCTGATACAAGAGAGAACTGTGCTTTTTCTGTTTCCAGCGGTGTCATGCTATCTTTTAGCATGATAGAAATATGCAAGTCAAAAAGTGACGAGCACGAGCTTATATTCCCGGCATTTTCCAGCAGACATTTTTTGACGCGAGATGTGCTTTCTTCTAAAAACAGGAACGGAGAAATGTTTCTTCTTTGGATGAATAACAGCAAGATCAAGACGATGCAAATTTTCTTACCTTTTTCTTTGGTTTTGATTAACAGTCTTCCTACTAGGTGGCGCTAGTGTATACATAAATTCGACGAGATTATCTGTCGAAGAGCGACAAGAAAATTTCATTTTTTTCTTTTTGATTGGGGGTTTAACGACCACCGTGAGCAACTCGATGGGCTATTAGCAGTCGCCCGTCCCTAATTTAAGGTCACTGGTTTTAGAGAAACGAGATATCTAGTGCCGTAAGACAAATACAACATCCATGTATCACCGGGGATTCGAGCCCAGACCCAAACATTTCATTTTGTATAGAACTATAATCCACCAATAATTTTTCATACAATCCGTATTTTTCTTGGTGCCAATGTAGGCCCCAGGTTGCGTAAATGCATATTTGTATGTATTACGATCTTATCGCGTTTGGATTGATAAAACTGCACTAATTATTATAAATTAAGTAAAAAAAACAGAAATCGCAATAACTCAAAAAAACGCATGGTGAAATTTTATGAAATTTTGAGAAAACCTGAGTCATATCGTACGTTAGAGAAAAACCATAAAACATTTAATAAGAGACTTCATTCCGACAAAAATGCGCGCATACACAACCATGTAAAAAATAAGGTGTCAGAGGGAAATAGCAAAAGTACCTCAGTAGGGAGTACAATGCAGGTCTCACAGCTATGCTTTATGCTGTTGATGATGGTGTCTAGGAGCACAGCAAGTAGCAACGACCATTGTTCGTGAAAAGCTTGCCTGAGCCCCTCCAGGTCTTGCGTAGGAGGGTTAGAGTGCAGGACGTCACCCTATACTCCAAGTCAACCTAAGGGTGTACCACTATGTAGGGTGCGAAACAGCTACCTCCTCTACGAAAAGTTGTCCCTAGAGTTTTGAGCAAAAACCAGTAGAATTATTACTCAGAATCCATTTTTGTTTGCTCAACAGTTTTTCAAGCAAAATTGCCATCTAAAAAATTTCCAGAAGTTAGTGCGCTTTTCGAAATAAATTTGTTATGAGATGTCGCTTAATCAAGAGCTCCGCACTTTCAGCTGTTTCTGCCCACTTGGGATACAATTCGGAGACAATAAATTACAACACGGAGACAATAAATTGACAATCGAGGAAACTCGAAGGGTAGGTTACTTAAACAGGCAGTTCGGCCTCCACCAGACCCCCACCCACAATCCCCACTTGCTTGTGAGATATGTGGGTGGGTGGGGGAATCAGAAAGGGAACAATAGAAGAGCACATTAACGTAGATGGATACCATTCTTGCGTTCCACGACGAGTCGTGATAAGGCTTTCCCGCCTTTAACAACAGTACACTTTTAGGGTGACTTGGAGTATAGAGTGGTTCCCTATCACTTTGTCCGTGTTCATTACGTTCACTTGGTCCAGTTCATTTCGTCTACGGTTTACTTTGTACACATTCATTTCGTCCTCAAAATGGATGGAATATCGTGAAAATTTTCTGTTTTTGATGGAATTTGTTATTGGGCAGAAAAAAAAGATAAGCGGGGATTGCTTACATGCCATTTTTTTCCTGTTTTTTTTTTTCAATTAAAATAAAGATTTTAAATGTTTTTTTTTAAATAAAAGGAGGACCTAAACTTTGAAGAGCTTTTTAACTCTTTTACGGGATACAGTGTCAATCACTATGACATTAATCAAAGTTTATTCCAATTGCCATAAATGTGTTGGATTGAAGAAGAAATTTTTAGACCCCTTTCTTCCTTTATGTAAAAAGTCTATTTTCCTTTTGTTACAGCAAATTCTCAGTATTATTTAATCTAAACCTTTTTTTACTTTTATGGATTATTTTCTCACTTTAAATAGCTATGACACATATAGATAGCATTATAGTCCATTCGTATGATAATCAGTAATGTGGAAATTATAAGAAACCAAAATAAAAAATAAATATACTGGAAAACTAAGAACTATATGAAAAACAATATGTAAGACGTATTTCAAAACAAATGTATTAGATTTTTTTTTTTGTAAAACTTTGATTTATATAATAGTGATTAGCATCGTACCACACGAAAGAGTTAAAAAGCTCTTCAAAGTTTAGTTCCTCGTTTAAAATCGTTGTAGTTTAATCGAAAACTTTAAACAGGAAAAAAATCGCATGTAAGCAATGCCCGCTGACCTATTTTTTTCTGTCTAGTAACACACATTCCACCAAAGCAGAAAATTTCCACGGTATTCCGTCCATTCTGAGGACGAAATGAAGACAAAGTGAACAGTGGACTAAATGAACAGCGGACAAATTGAACAATGGACAAAGTGAACGGTGGACATAGGGAACGGTGGACAAAGTGAACAGCGGACAAAGTGAACAGCGGACAAAGTGAACGGTGTAAAAAGTGAACAGTGGACTAAATGAACAGTGGACTAAATGAACAGCGGACAAATTGAACAATGGACAAAGTGAACGGTGGACAAAGTGAACAGCGGACAAAGTGAACGGTGTAAAAAGTGAACGGTGTAAAAAGTGAACGGTGTAAAAAGTGAACAGTGTACTAAATGAACAGCGGGCTAAATGAACAGTGGACAAAGTGAACGGCGGACAAAGTGAACGGCAGACAATGTGAACGGCGGACAATGTGAACGGCGGACAAAATGAACGGTGGACAAAGCGAACGGTGGACAAAGCGAACGGCGTACAAAGTGAACGGCGTACAAAGTGAACGGCGTACAAAGCGAACGGCGTACAAAGTGAACGGCGTACAAAGCGAACAGTCGAATAAATGAACAGTGGACTAAATGAACAACGAACAAAGTGAACGGCTGACAAAGTGAACGGCTAAAAAAGTGAAGAGTGGACTAAATGAACAGCGGACAAAGTGAACGATGGAAAAAGTCAACCGTGGATGAAATGAGCTGGACCAAGTGAACGTGGACGAAATGAATACGGGCAAAGTAATCCGTCATCACCTAGAGAATCCTAGACATCCTGGATTGGATTACGGTAAAACATTCTGGCTGATAAATCCATGCGAACAATGTTCTCCTCTTGAAGTCATTGTTCTACCATTCCCGTTCGGTTGGAACGAGCGTTATCGTCTTGTAGGAGAAATGTATCTCCTATGGCACCTTCATAAAGAGAAAATAGGGGTCCAGGACATCATCTCTATAGTGCCGACAATATGTCGTTCTTCTTGGAAGCACATGAGATCTGTGCGTCCACCTAACGAGATGCCACCCCAAACTAGCACGCTACCACCACCATAAGTGTCCCAATTGCTGGTCACTCAGCATGAAGAACTCCTTCGTGATGCCTTCTGTGCACAGCGGAAGCAGATACCACCGTTCCTGTAGCCTCATCAAGTGCAGATCACAGCTGTGTAGGGGGCAGTGGTCCTGTTTCTCCGCGAACTTCCGACAAAAATGACCACATACACAATCGTAGATATCGGTCATTCACTGATGTTACAAGCCCAAGGCTTTTTCTCGCTGTACCTGTTGGAAGCTCATTGCGTATCTTGAAATTGTTTCCATAGTTCTTGGACCACAGAAAGGCTCACATGCAGCCAATCCTCTTGCAACTTTCACCTGACTTTGGCCTGCCTCTAATCTTTCTATCGCTTTCCACCTCATTTCATCTGTTAAATCATGCCTCGCAGCCATTACAACAAATCTTCTGTCTCAAAATCCTTTCTTCACGCTCTGCAAACGATGTGACGCACACCTTTGCAACAGCCCCTTTCATGCTGCGGCTTATTTCCATATACCGGTGCCATTACCCCTCATTTAGATACGATACCCTGACTGCGCATTGCATTTTACAATATATATCCAAGTTTCGTGCATTTCCATTTCTTTCACAAACAATAGCAATTTTCTGCGAGTTTTTCCTTAATTTATAGAAACCAGTAGATTTTGGAATACTACAGATGTGAAAGCTTGTCAAAGACTTTGGGTAAACTTTTCTTTTTTTTTTTTTTTTTTTTTTTTTTAGATTGTAGGTTTAACGACCACCGTGAGCAACTCAATGGGCTATAAGCAGTCGCCCGTCCCTAATTTAGGGTCACTGGTTCCAGGGAAGGGAGAGAGCCAGTGCCGTAAGACGAACACAACATCCATGCCTCACCGGGATTCGAACCCGGACCCCTTACGGACGAATGATCAGAGGCCAGCGCCTTAGACCACTGCGCCACCGGGGCGGCAGGGTAAACTTTCCAAGTCACACGTAACAGATACGGCTGGATCCAGAAGCTAACCTGGGAATGGGGAGATTCTTCACAGTGTGCCCAAAGAAAAAAAAATCTAGATTACTTCAAAAGTTATTTAGATACCTGTAGGGATGTAAGGTCAGGTGATGCGTAACATCACAGCCTCTCCTTGACAAATGTCAACCCCGCCTTCTCGTGGTGCATCCTGTTCCCACTAAAGGGGCTCTGACGACCGCCAATAGCGGTATAACTATACCATCGGGATCAGAGGAAATGCTATCCCACACTCACCAACCCGCTTGGCCAGCGTGGTGAGTTATGGCCAAACACCTCCAAAATGACTCTACAACTTAAATCTTGGCCCTCAGTCTCCGGCAGCTGGAATGTACCTGGCCAAGGCAGCGGCCAGTGCGACATGAAGGCAGAGGGTGCTAAGAATCCCCGGAGGACCGGACTAGGCTGCCATTTGATGCTGACCTTGGCTACCTATAACGGACGCTCCCTATCTTCTGATTCAAGGCTTCTTGAATTGGAAGAGGAACTACAAAGGATCAAGTGGGACATCGTCGGGCTAAGTGAGGTAAGGAGAAGATCTCATTGAACTGAAAAGTGGACATCTCTTCTACTATCGTGGGACAGATACTGGCAGAACTAGTGGTGTTGGATTTATAATAAACAAGAAACTGAAGGATAAAGTGGTAGAAGTTGAAAGTTCCTCTGACAGAGCTGCACGACTCGTTATCCAACTATCGAGAAGATACCAGGCTCAGATTATTCAAACTTATGCACCCACCACAAGTCATCCTGAAGAAGAAATTGAAGAATTTTATGAGGAAATTCGTCATCTAAATAATAAAGGTAAGCAGCACTTGAAGATAATTATGGGAGATTTCAATGCAAAAATAGGGCAACGGCAACAGAATGAAACTTCAGTAGGTAAATTCGGTCACGGCAACAGAAACCAGCGTGGAAATACTCTCGTTGAGTTTGCAGAGGCAGAAGGATTTTTCATCTTGAACTCCTTTTTCAAGAAAAAGCCACACAGGAAATGGACATGGAGACATCCAATTGGGACGACAAGTGAAATTGATTTTATTATGTGTAACAAAAAATTCGTCATCGAAGACTGCAGTGTGCTGAACAAGTTCAACACAGGTAGTGACCATAGATTGGTGAGATGTAAGATGCACCTCAACACTAAACTGGAACGTGGCATGCTCATAAGACAAACAAAATGTATTGACATAACCAACCTTAAAAAACACCATAATACTTTCAAGTTGGAACTGAAGAACAGATTCTCTGCTTTAGAAGGCCTAACATCGGAAGAAGTGGATATTTCGGAAGTTAACAGAAAAGTAACCAAAGCTCTAATGGAAACAGCAACAAAATTAGCTGGGTCTAAGAACAAGTTGCATGTGAACAAATTATCAGGAAAAACCAAAATGTTGATGCAAAAAAGAAGAGAGATGAGGACAACTAAAGAAGATGTGACTTCCAAAGTGGAATATATAGAGCTATGCAAGACAACACGAAAAAGTATCACTGAAGACGTAAGGAAATTCAACTGTGAGCTAGTGAGGAAAGCAATTGAAAACAACCAAAGCCTTAAGATAGCAAAGGGACATCTCAGTAAGGGAAGAAAACGGATTATGGCTCTGAGAAAAGAAGATGGTTCTATAACAAGAAATAGAGGCGAAATTTTGACAAGAGTGAAAGATTTCTACTCCAAATTATATGAAAGGGATGATACATGTACTCCAGACATCATGAAAGGTACCAGAGTTCTTCCAGTCCTCCCAGCAGAAGTTGCTCATGCAATCAAGAACATGAAGCGGGGAAAGCTCCAGGAGAAGATGGAATTACTATAGACATCATACAAGAAGCAAGTGGAGAAATTGAAACAGTACTCGCCCAAATTTTCACTCGATGCCTTAATGAAGGGAAGATTCCTGAGGATTGGAACAATGCTACAATGATCCTGCTACATAAAAAAGGTGACATTGAGGATCTCAGGAACTACAGACCTATCAGCCTCCTATCAGTGGTTTATAAAATCTTCACTAAAGTTCTTTCACACCGCTTGAAGGTAACACTGGACATGGCTCAACCGAGAGAACAAGCTGGATTCAGGAGTGGCTACAGCACAATAGATCATATCCACGTACTGAGAGAACTCATTGAAAGAGCGAGGGAATATGAACTTCCATTGTGCATGGCTTTTATCGATTATGAAAAAGCCTTCGATTCGGTGAAACCATCAGCAGTTACCACGGCTCTGAAATCCTGCGGTATTGAAGATGCATACATTAATATTATTAATAACATCTATGAAAATGCAAGTGCAAAGATTCGGCTGTTTGAAAATACAACACACATAAAAATTGGAAAGGGAGTGAGACAAGGTGACACCATATCTCCGAAGCTCTTTAATGCCACATTGGAAAATGTCTTTCAATCACTGAACTGGGAAAACAAAGGGATAAAGATTAATGGAGATTATCTAACCCACCTTCGTTTTGCTGATGACGTAGTCATTTTTGCAACTACCCCATCAGAGCTGCAGAGTATGATCCAGGAACTTGCTGACAAGAGTAAAGAAGTGGGATTAAAAATGAACTTTCAGAAGACAAAAGTGATGTTCAATGCTTTTACAAGAAATGAAGATTTATCGATTGATGGAGAAAAACTGGAGATAACAGATACGTATGTTTATCTTGGACAGCAGATATCAAGTGAGGGTCACATTGATGAAGAAATTAATCGGCGTACAAAACTTGCCTGGAGAGCTTTTGGAAGAAACAGCATAATTTTCAAGAGCAATATGCCATTATGTCTTAAAAGAAAAGTGTTTGATCAATGCATCCTTCCAGTGCTTACGTATGGTGCAGAGACGTGGACCTTAACTAAAAGAGACATACAAAGGCTGCAGACAACTCAAAGATGCATGGAGAGGTGCATGCTTGGTATAACCAGGAGAGATAAGAAGAGGAACTCGTGGATCCGAAAAATGACGAGAGTGGAAGACATCATGATCAGAGTTAAATCCCTGAAATGGCAATGGGCTGGACATACTGCCAGAAGGACAGACCATAGATGGACAGCCGAAATTTTAGATTGGATTCCAAGGGACAGGAAAAGACCCAGAAAAAGACCACATGGGAGATGGGTGGATGAAATTCGTAAATATGCGGGAGTGACATGGAGGAGACTGGCACAAGACAGACCGTTGTGGAGGAAACTTGGGGAGACCTTCGTCCAGCAGTGGATTGATAATGGTTGACAATGATGATGATGATGATTAAGTTATTCTAGCGCGAGGGGGGGGGGTAGAAGTAACCGACATATCCATCTACCTAAGATAACAGATATCAAACAAAGACCACATCGTAAAATAATTTTTTTTGAGGTTTAACGACCACCGTGAGCAACTCAATGGGCTATAAGCAGTCGCCCGTCCCTAATTTAGGGTCACTGGTTCCAGGGAAGGGAGAGAGCCAGTGCCGTAAGACAAACACAACATCCATGCCTCACCGGGATTCGAACCCGGACCCCTTTCGGACGAATGATCAGAGGCCAGCGCCTTAGACCACTGCGCCACCGGGGCGGCGTAGAAGAAATTAATTGGAGTATGAAACTTGGCCCGAGGGCGTTTGGATAAAATAGTACAATTTTCACCAGTAATTTACCATTATGTCTTAAAAGAAAAGTGCTTAATCAGTGCATCGTTACAGTTCTTATTTATGGATCAGAGGCACGGACATTAATTTAAAAACATATACACAGGCTGCAGAGAACTCAAACAAACATGCAGAGATGCATGCTTCGAGTAACCAAGAAAGACAGAGAAATGATTATGGATCAGCAAACTGGCAAGAGTATATGACCTTATGATCAAAGTAAAGACCCTCAAAGTGGCAATGGACTGTACATATTGCTAGAAATACCGACCACTGTTGTGCAACGGAAATATTGCATTCGATACCAATGGACAAGAAAACATTCAAACCACGTGGGAGATGGGTTCGTGAAATTTGATCACATACCGGAGCAATTTAAAACTGAACTGTTGAAGGCAGAGAGTTGTTAAAGAGACTTGGGAGACACCTTGATTCAGAAGTACATTAAGACTGCTAGGTTATGTTGATGAAACAGACAGTGTTACGACTTTAAAACAACTGCTTCATTAAAGTAATGCTAAATAATTATAAACCGAAAACTATACAAATAAATGATACAAAATCACCATTATTTCAATGACGGCGTATTGCCGGGTTTCGGAGAAAATAAAATGAATCTTTTTAAAAACGTATAGGTCTGAATAAAATCTTTCAAAACAGAGTTTGAGCCCTTATATATTGGACTTCCTTAATTTAAAAAAAGAAATCTTGATTTAATCGTACTTAAGTCATGTGGTCGGTAATACCTCCTTCGAAGTGATATTGGTTTTGGGTGGGTTTAATGACACCATGAGCAACTCAATGGGCTATAAAGCACTCGTCAGTCTAATTTGGGGTCACTGATTCCAGGTAAAGCGAGAGAACACAAGTCAAACACGTCACCTATGCCTCATCTGGAGCTTGAACCCGGGACTGATCTGCCAGAAGTAAGCACTTAAAAGCACTGCGCCTCCGGAGCGGCTTGGAAGTTTTCATTTATAGTTTCAGAACGCGTGGTTAAAACTTGTTTGAAAAGGAACTTCCTATTTGAATTTATTCCACTACTTTAAAAAAAACTAGTGGCTAACTGGAGATTTTCATTCCTGTGTTTACTTAGATAGCGGGTTTAACACGACCACGATGAGCAACTCAGTGGTCTATAAGCAGTCACCCGTCCCTAATTTAGGGCTACTAGTTCCAGGGAAGGGAGAGAACCACTACCGTAAGACAAACACAACACCCACACTGTAAAAAAAAATCTGAAATTCACGAGCCACTTTTCGTAATTTCTTTCGTGAATTAACGAAGCATATTTCTGATATAACTTTTCTTATGAAATGACGGGGAAAAAGCTCTGAATTTTACTCATTTTTCGTACGCCAGGAAATTTCTGAATTTTCAGAAACCTTTCCGCAGTTTCTTTCTTATGTTGACGGTAAATTGCCGTTTTCATGAGGTGTTAACGGAAAATGCTGAAATTTCAAAAATCTTTCCGCAATTATTTTCTTATATTAACAGAAAAACTCTGTTCTCACGTTTTCCGTATGGCGAAAAATAGGGATTCACGGGAATACTTGGGAGTTTGATTAACTGTTAAATTTCAATAATCTGTCAAAATATTTGATTTTAAAGTTCTGTAGCGAGATCGGATATTGTGGTTACTGTGGCACATGATATATTTCTTCTCTTTTCCATTTTGTGCTTAATTTACAAATCCAAAGCAATTTCTTGCTTCGAAAAATCACGATGAAAAGAATACGTAATTTGTAATAAGACCTGTTACAGAAAAAATAAAATTATTACAAACGTATTAAAAAATAAGCTTCAATAAATAAAATGACTAAGTCACTCACATTAATGTAAAAAAAAAAATCATAATGATCGTCCAATAATTTTTGCCCCGAACGTGAGTCTGATTTCTGTGAATTTTTGGCTCAGTGGTTAAGACGGCTTCAACCCGCACGATCTGGGCTCGATCCCCACCACCGGCGCAAAAGGATTCTCTCACGCATGTGCTGAAATATTCAGCGTGTTGGATTTGTCGAAATTTCTGTCTAAATACGTAAAAACTTGCAACGAACTTTTCTGAAACGGAATTACTGACTACGGAAAATTTATGAAATACGGAAATTAAAAAAAAAACGGGAACTTTTAAGGTGGATCCGCCTAAAGTATTTGCCGTGTATTTCCAATGGGCAAACTTCCGTAGTCATTTTTTTCACAATTAATGCATTACCAAGGATGCTAATTTGAACATCGATAAAACTAACTTCATATTATAGCCTAGCATACTTAATATTTTCTAAATCTTTACCATAATTATATTAAAAATCAATAACTTTTTCTTTGGTAGTGTTAAGAGCAGAAAATAGATGGCGCGACCTGCACATTAATGAATTCAGTAGACAAACAAAAGTTGGATTTCTTAATTATGGTTGAAATTTTAAAAACTATTAAGTATACAAGGTTATAATATGAAGTTATTTTTATCGATGTTCAAATTTTCATCTTTGGGAACGCATTAATTGTGAAAAAAATGGCTACAAAAGTTTGCCCATTGTAAATACCAGGCAAAGATTTTAGGTGGATCCACCTTAAAAACAAAAATTCTATTAAAAGTAGGACACTTACCGGAAAATTTGCTGCACGTTATTTTGAGAAATTTTCTATGAATTCACACCGTTTATTTTTTACAGTGCATGCCTCACCGGGATTCGAACCCGGACTCATATCAGACCAACGGTCAGGAGCCATCGCTTGGACCACTGCGCCACCGGGGCGGCCATGTTTTTATACAAACATTACATTAAATATTTTCCCTGCTCACACAAAATGTGTAAGATTTTGAAACTGGTAACGTGTGTCTCCTGACTGCTTCTGGAAAAGTTGCACCATAGGAAATGCATGCGTGGGAACAACCTTCATTGTTATTATTATTACGCGTACAAGTGAGAATTCCACTGAACAAACGGCAAATTTACTCGCCGTTCAGCACTGAAACGTGAAGAGAGCTGTAAGAATTGATTAAAAATGAGAACACACACTGAAAATAACTAAGGACTTTTTATTAGGACACTAAGCTGCAAATAAAAATTACTGGTATAAAATAAAAAGAAATTAAATTTAAGACCTACTTAGTAGTTACATTTTTGGTAAATGGGCGCTGTACAGGCTGTGTAATGCACGTCATCATCATAAGCGACAACTGAGAGATACATGTTTATGACGGCAGGCCTATCTTTTCGTATTTGCGCAGGCAAGTGTTCAGTGATTATAAACTGCTTCCCAGATGAAATTACGTCAACGTGTGACGTAACAGCTGTATTTGCGCAGGTAGCTAATGCGCTTGACGTTATTATTTGCAGGAGTTTAAAATAAATGAATCCTATATACCAGTGCTTCCCAAACATGTTAGACCCAATGTTTAGAACAACAAACTTTCGTGACCCACCTTAATTTAAGTACTTTTACTACTATTTTTTACATTTATTATTCAATACAATTTTACAAAACAAAAACTGATCCATTTCTCTAAATGAGGCAGGTGCGACGAGTACGCTCGTGTTTCTGTTTATGAAGACATTGATGTCCACTTCAACATGAATAATTTTTGTCTCCATTCCACAAAAATCCGATTTTTAAGAAGCCGGAATCATACTTTCTCAACACGTTTCTTCGTTTTGATTGCTTGGAACTCGTTGTTGAGGTCTCTTCGTCGTATTCGATTGTTTTTCTTCGAATGACCGTTTCGTCCACAGAGTTTCTTTATTATTTTTTTTTTTTGTTTCTTTATTTTTTTTGTTTCTTTGTTTTTAATTCCAGCATTCTGCGTAGTCACCGGCTTTCTCGTTAACCACTTATCCACGTGTCCAAAAAGAGGATAAACTTTAGTTCAGGTCGTTTTAAAGTTAACGCACGCACTGCTGCATCTGGACTTGAGAAAAGCTGCTGCCGCTTAAATATCATGCAAAGTTCTGGAAACTTCTAGCAATGGAGACAAGTAGAAATGGAAGCATCCAGTAGGTTCTCGAGTTAGATGCGTGCGGTGGTCGTTAGATTGCAGCACTGATCTGTGGTTGGTTACCTATCCAGGCATGCGCTGTTGTTAGATGGCAACGCAGCTGGTTGTGGCAGGTTTTTTATTCTGCTTTGGACGGCGCCACAGGTGCCAAAATTAATCCCAGTTTCAGTATCCGTATATTATGCGCCTTATTTTTTCCACTTTTTCATGATTTTATGTTTTCAAATACAGTGAAACCTACTCGTACTCGGGAGACACCGGCCACGGATGTCATCCCCAATAGAAACAATGCATTCCAGACCTTTATTTGGCTGCCATCTTCAGAATGCCAACGCTGTCAGCCATATTTGAAACACATCAAAGAATATACCTAAATTTAACGGTCACCAACATGCAGAATTATAGAAAATTCTTGTTTAGGCAGTTCTAGAAAGATAAAAGTCTGGGAGTTTAAAAATATGAAACATCTGTTTCTTTTTCTTTCTCTGCCACCACCCTTCACGAGAGTGTACATTGTAGGTGGTCCTTGGGGTCTGTCAAGTTCATAGAATTTTGATTGCAGACAGTAAGGTTTTCTGTCAACTAGGGTACGCATATTCAATCTTTAATTGTCCTAAATGAGAGTGCGAAGCCCACAAAGGAGTTCATGTTCCTTATCTCAACGTACCTAGTCTTCTCACAAAGCGGCTGTTGTTGTTTAAGCAGGCTTGATAGTCCGCTCCAGATGGCAAAAAAACATATCGCCTACTTTAAGGAAGATAAAAGAGCGGAAAAGTGGAAGTGGCTTCAAAGCTCAACCGGAGTAGAGCTTCTATTGCGTTCGGCATGATCATACTTTCAATTTCCTCCGGGGAACATGTGGTAGAAGCGTCCGATTTACGACAACGCAAGTACGTTCCGAACCCTGCACCCCATACTTTAGTCTCACTTCTGGCTCTTAGAAAGAGATTTAGTGAATAACATTCCCAAATTAAAAAATGGCAGGAAAGAAAGAACAAGCACTTTACAGCAGGCTACATTAAAAAAAGTAGGTCTTTAATTTATTTTATTTTATTTTATTTTCAAGAGGGGAAAAGAGAAAGTTTGGAAAATTGAACCACTCTATATAGCAGGTCACTATCAAGACGGCATATTTGTTTTACGCAACCAAATATGATCTTGCTTGACAGGTTTCACTGTAACTACAAAATGTTGGCATTTCAAAAACCTTTCGCGCCCCACAGTTTGGGAAACGCTGCTATATACTATCAAGTAAGTGAATGTGCGCAAACTGAATTACACTCACGGACAATGAAATTTGCACACCAAGAAGGAAGCATCGGATTGAACTAAAATTTTATAGACGTAATGATACAGATGAATGTTACCCATAATGGCGAAAATTGAGCTGCAGGACAATTACAGAGGGATCTGTGCGATGCAGTCCAGTCATCTTCAATAGCGCGTCGCACCACCTCGTGCGGCGACACATGCTGCAATACGGACCGCATGGAGGTGAACAGACGCCTGATGTTGTCCTGCCGTAGACTGGCACGGCGGCAGCTGGAGTTTCAACTGGTCCCACGCATGCTTGATAGGGGATATGTCCGGGGAGCGGGCAGGCCATGGAAGTGTCTGGACATGTCGTACGCTGTCCTTTGCAACTCGAGCCGTGTGCGTGCTGGCATTATTCTGCTGGTATAGTGCACCTGGAATCCCTGCCAGGAATGTGAGCTTGTGGGGCCGTAGAATCTTAACCACATACCGCTGGCCCGTCAATGATTCACGTACCACTACTGGAGCTGATCGGCTGTCGTAGGCTATGGCTCCCCATACCATAATGCCTGCAGTGGGGGAGGTGTGACCATCGATAATGAGATTGGGATTGTGCAGTTAAGGGGATCTAGGCACCCGGACAGGATGATCATCTGTCTCCAAAACGAAGCGGCACTCATCACTAAACACCACATGTCGCCAATTTGTGGCGTCGCACACGGAGCCGGCGATGTTCCGGTGTTAATGGCAGCACACGTAAGGGGTGCTGGGATCGCAGATATGCTTCCGCGATGCGTCGGGAAAGGGTTCGTGGAAACACAGGAGCCACTACATCTGCCTATATAGTGGACCGGGTCCCTCCTGGTCCGTTCGGAGCCGCAACGCCGTGTGGCAGTGCCGTCACGTGTTCACTGCCCCCAACAGTCGGACGTTATGGGCAGAACGATTGACGTGGTGGGCTATACGGCGCGCCAACCATCCTGCCCTGCGGTTTTCAGCCCGATGATCAGGTCTCTCTCAACGTTCGTAAGTTGCGTACATTGACGTCTCTGGCGTCTACGCGGCATTCGTGTCACACTGTACTCTTGCTTGCATCGGTCGGTGCTTTTTGATTTCATGAGACACTGACTACACGCCGGTTTATAAGGCTGCCGGTTCGTGCTTGCAGCTACCCCACAGGGTGTGCGGTCATGCGCAATTGCACCAAACGTTTGATCATTTGCGTTCCAGCACGCACTCTAGCAATTTGCAAAGTTTCGCGGTTGTAGCATGTTTTCTTCTAGGTGCGCAAATTTCTTTGTCCGTGAGTTTATTACACACAAACAGATACAGGAAAACATGAGCCAGGATGTTTAATTTTAGCACATTCTAACTAAGTTAATATGCTGTTAGGTCAATCACAATATAATTTCCTTTGTCTGAAGGTTTATCCCACTTTGACGGTCAGTGGAAAGAGCGTTTGCCTGTTTTAATTTTCTAATCCCTGAAACAACCAATATGTTTTTTTTATTGTTATAATGTTCATGGAAAATATATTTTCCCATGTGGAACACATCTGTTGACGAAACATTGTTTCCGATGGACGAAATCATGAGAATCTTCCCGCGTATGTTTCTGACACTCCATGCCAAGGTAAGATTATCGATGATAAACGAATGTTCACGAAAAGTGTTGTGATCAAAGAAATACTCAATAAATAAATGATTTAAAAATTACATATGTTATTTCTCCTCCGCCCCGCATCATTATTGACAAGCTCTCACCTGGTGTATCTATAATCCCTTTCCCATCATGCCTTGGGTCGTGGCGCACAGAATATTATCTTCTCACGAATGACAGATTTATGGTACGTACTGCTGAGATAAGAGGAGGGGGAGGAATAGTTTTGCCGTAGCTTTCGTAAACCCCGGCTTCTTTGTGAACATTTCTGTTTGCAAAGTGCAGAAAATTTTGGGCACTATATGGTTCAGGTACTTCGGCTGCTTAGTGGGTTAAATTACTTGTCACAATTAAGATGTACTTGTAGTGACGTACTGATGTTACGCAATTACAATTTCATTAACTCAAAGCGTTCTGAATCATTCCGGTGACTGAGTTCTGCCTACTGACCGTTCGTCCGTGCTCCAAGCCCAGGCCCAAATCTTGATGAGGCATGGATAATGTGTTTGATGGTGCTGGTTCTGTCCTTTCGCTGGAACCCGTGAATTAAAACTTAGGACCGGCGACCGCTTATAGCCCCCAGAGCTGCTCCTTTTAACCAATTGGAACGTACTAACTCGGAGTTAGCATAATGAGCGGAAATCAGCCAGAACGAATATATTCGCTGTCTAAGAAGTGGGCCAAACGCTGCCGGAACGAGTGAACCTGAGCACCAGGAAGCGCTGCCTTCCTCTTAGCTTAGAAGCGTTTATGAAGCGCTGCTTTCCTCTTTTTTAGCACTTTGAAATCCTTGTTGTGCTTCTGGAGCTTCAGTGTGACAATCCGAGCCTTTTACCATAATATGGAGCATCATCCTGCTCTGGAGGTAGCTTTCTCCATCAGGAAACACGAGGCACACCTACTGATGTGCCTGACGTACGGGAGACGCGGATTTAAGGTACCTCGTGATATTCAAATGCTGTTCCATTATTGTTCAGGAACTCAATCCCTGCCACGGAAACAAACCTCACACCATTACACCTCCATTAGCTTGCATAGTTAACGCTAGGCAGCATGGATCCATCGATCCATGCTGTTGACGTCATCCTGGTCCATGCAGTGGCTGTACTGAGTTCCGTTCAAATTTATAACGAGTTCAGTTCGTTTTGCATTATGTCCAGAACCATTGAGGGTCTTGTGCAAAGCCATTGAGGGTCTTGTCCAAAAACTTGAGTCTTTTATTTTAATGTCTTCCACTCTTGTCCTTTTCCTACACATACCGGCCGTTCATTTTAAAACTTTATCACCTAGGTTGGACCTCCTTTAGCTCGAATTACAGCACCTGTGCGGTTTGGTACAGATTCCACAAGCGATTGGAGTGTATCTACGTCTACAGCATACAAGGCGTTCAATAATCAGTTCTTTAACTGGCTCAGATATCACGAAAGAGGACTTTGTTTCAGGATCTGTTTTTTCCAACATGTTACATGCATTCTCAATGGGTTTAAGTTCCTGGTTCTGTGGTGGCTAGGGAGGATGATGGAATTCGAAACTGCAGTTCGGACTTTGATCGGCAACAACGTTCTTATGATCCTGGAGAATACCCAACATTCAAACAATATCAGGAGAACTGTTCCGTACGTGCCCCCGAACATGACACCACCTCCAGAACCTTGAGCTGCGTTTACAAGGCAAGCTGGGCCCATTGCGTCCTGAGGCTCCCGCCAAAGTCTCTGCATACCGTAGTTGCAGAAAAATTCTACCGCGATTCATTGGACGCACTGAGAAAAACGTTTTGTTAATTCAGCAAAAAAATTGTTGAATCAACAAAAAATTTTTGTTGATATACAGTCAACAAAAATGTTTGTTGAACTTAAAAATTTATTTTGTTGAAAATTATTGTTGATTCTACAAAATTTATTATCATGACAAAACGTTTTGCTCATTTAACAAAATGCCTAGTTCGAGTTTTGGGAATTTGTTTCAACCAACAACATGCATTGTTATCGTGATGAAACGTTTTGTTGATGCAACCAATTACTTGTATATTGTTATCGTGACACAGTAATTTCTTGCTTCAATAAAATTTACAGTTATGTAGCTGGGCCACTCTGTCCCTAAACGTTTTTTCCGATGGCAACATTTTTAGGCGGTGCCCTTCGACCATGGGTGTCCGCCATTTTTTCCCCCGCGATCGATTTTTCCCCAGCCGTATTTACTTTCTAGTTGTGTTTAAATGAATTTGGACGGTATTACGTCACGAGGAAATTTTTTCAGAGCCAGGGAAAAATGTCTAACCGAGCGGATTCGAACCTGAGAACTTTAGTTTAGGAACTAGGCGCGCTAACAACTCGGCTACACCTGCCCTTGCTAGCAAATCCTTATCTGCGAATTCAGCATTTGAAGGTGGGTTTATTACCTTCTGGAATGTTCACGGACGATTTGTACTTGATATAAAGATGTATTGACACTGTTTTGGTGCGTGTGTAACATGTTTCTAAATGCGATTTCTTTTTAAATGTTTTCCTTAGTTTTTTGATGAAAAAAATTATTGGCATCTTTGGTTAGACAAAAAAAAAATCGTAATATTTTTTTTAATGTTATATGTTCCAGGGTACTATCACCATGCAATCTTTGGTTGCCACACGAATTTTGAAACACACTGTATATATAACCTAAACATGAAATCAAGCTCTATGCATAAATTACAACTGTTATTACCTCATGTGCAAATTTTTATTTGCGATCAAGAACCGCTAGCCGTTATAAGAAATGTATTATTGCTTTATCAGAAATCTGGGTTTAAATTTAATATGTGCCCCTGTGCATCTAATAAGATGCGGATCCTATCGTGTTCATTGTAATTTTGAGTCTACAAAGTCAGGCCAAATTATCACTAAAATTCACTGAATTCAAACAAAGTAACACAAAATAAACACTAGCATAAACATATGTCGGAATTATTAAGATATACACTGCTGGACAATTGCTAAGGACGGATCATAAACGGCTGTATAGCGCATAAAAAAGTAAGTGTGGTTGGATGCCAAGTGAAATAAAATAATGTCAGAATGCCAGGACATTACAAGAAAGACAATTTATTGTGCTCTGAAATCCAGAAGGCTTTGGAACGTGTTCAAGGGACAAACAGGCCATTTTGTGCAGAATACGCAAACGTGAAAAAAATGCAATTGCCGTCCGCAGGCGTTCCGGCGTAAGATGTCAATACGGGATATGGCCACCATGGAGGGCAATGCAAGATTCCACACGTCGTGTCATGCTTTGCACAACATTATCAAGCAGCTGGTGGGGTAATTTATTCCATTCCTCTGTCAGTGCACGGATGAGGGTGTCTTTTTTTATTGGAGGGCATTGGCGACCAGCAAGACTCCTCCCCAAAGCATCCCACACATTTTCAATGGGATTCAGATCAGGAGAACGTGCTGGCCATACGAGGCGTTGAATATCCTCGCTCTCAAGACACTCCTGGACAACGACTGTTCGATGACATGTTGCGTTGTCGTCCATGAAAATGAATCTATCACCGACAGCACCACGGAACATGCGAACACGAGGTAGCAGAACATCATTAATGTATCGTTGGCCAGTCATAGTCCCAGTTGGAAGCACATAGAGGGACGTACGGCCATTGATCATGATGCCAGCCCATACCATGACACTACATGTCGGATATCGGTCCCTTTCCTGTATGTTTGCTGGACAATATGCAGTACCACTATCACGCCAGATCAGTTGTCGTCGACAATCAGACGATAGACTGTATCTACTCTCATCTAAGAAGAGGACAGCAAACCAGTCGTTATCAGTCCAATTGCGATGTTGATGGCACCATTGCAAACGGGCGGTACGGTGACGTCTGGACAATGGGATGCACACAACAGGACAGCGGGCGTATAGTCCTCCTTCATGCAAACGTCTGGCGACAGTTTTTCGGGAGATCCGCTTGCCAGTAGCAGCCATAAACTGATTTGCTACCTCACTAGCTGTGCTGCGCCGGTGTCTTTTTGTTGATAGCACTATGTACCGATCTTCTGCAGGTGTCGTACTGCGAACACGACCTCCCCCGTGACGTTTGCTACACTCTCCATTTGTTTGAAATGATTTCCGAAGCCTTGAAACAACACTGTGGCTGATGTCGAACTCCCTGGCTACATCTGTTATTTTTCGCCCTTCTTCAATTTTTATATGCGTAAAATCATCTAGGTGATGTCGGGAAGACATACTGAAAATTGCAAGTTCGTCAATTGATTCTTTCCTTTTCAACTTTGCGTTTGAACAACAACGGTCAATACGCGTCAAATCCTTTATATCTCTTATCAGCGCTATGACGTCACAAACAAGTTCGGCAATCCAAAATTTGCATACGCACAACACGTCTTACTGTATCCCGCACTTATGCTAATTACCACATTTTCCTGCCTTCCATTTTATGGTTGCTATCGTTGCTATTGTCATCCGTCCTTAGTAATTGTTTGGCAGTGTATTAGAAATTCTTACTTCTGAATGTCTCTATCAGAGTTCACATTCTTTAACAATGCAAGCACCTCGTAGTCAGCCATAATTCAAAGCGAAATCTTAAGCGCAAAACGAGATTCTTCTGGTCAGTGGTAGTCTGGTAGTGCCCGTATGGAGTAGCTAGTAATCACGTGCGCTTTGTCGTAAGGTCGATGCCACCTCCATATAGTTGAATTAACAAAATATAACCAACGAAATAGTTTTGTGTTGCCAACAAAACAATTCCGATAGAGTTTTGCTAAAGCAACAAAATAAATCGACAAAACAGCTTAACAAAATTATTTTGTTGTTTCAAACAAACTTTTTTTTCTCAGTGCGACATGATTTTATTTTCAGTCTTCCAGTATCCAGTCACGAGGTTTCGACGCCACTGTAGACAAACTTTCCGGTTCTTCGCAGAAATCAGTGGTTTCCGTAATGGCATGCGACTGCTAATACCGATCCTCTTTAATTCTGTTGGCATAGTTAGCTGTGATATGGCTCAGGAACCGCCTTCATTGAACCTATCGGCCAATTGCTGCACAAAGGAAGTCCTGTTTCTCCGTACAAGCCTTCTCAGGTGACTGCGATCTAGTTCCTGACAGATTGTCGTCCCGCCACAGTTACGCCTCTAAGACAAGAAATGAGGGTTATTTTTTTATAGATTAAAGACCCGTGATATCTCATCTTTTGAGAAACCAGTCAGTTTACAAAATCGTCGCTCCAGTCAGATGGACACCCACAATAAACCCTTTACCGGACTCCGGAAGTTTCTTTGGTTTTCCCATTGAGATCAATACTACTGACGAGCAGCATTATTAATATAAACACCCAGATCCGTCTGTATCTCTGGAACGCTTGAAGACACAGCAGCGTCTGCACTGTTGCGCCATCACTTATCAAACAATTCGTGTGTGCTCTCGCGATGTCAAAATGATTGCGTGCTATATAAAAGCACGCGACCACTTTTAGATGTCAAGATGATCTCGTGCTAATTTAAACACATTGGATTATCAATGACTCGAGTTCTATTTATCCGACCTACAAAATTCGAATTAAAAATCTTAATATCACGGCGAGTTGCGTTTGTATATTAATTTAATTTAACACAATTCGAGTATTAATTTGCATGCTGTAATTATTTTTTTACTTTTTTAATTTAACTAATTTTCCTAGTTTAGTGCTGATTATATTTATACATATTGCAAAATACCGATCTATCTAAATGTAGGTTAGAGACCTACAAGGTTAATCCCATTATTGTAATTCTCTAACCCCATTGTAGTTAGAGACCTACAAATAACTGAAATCGTGAGATGTCAAAGTGAGCAAGATTGCACCTAAAAAGCAGATGTCGCCCCGATAGTACATTGTCGAGAATTTAAATAGTTCCGATTTGTAATACCAGATGTCGCATTATTTTGTAGAAAAAGCTTTGTTATGAAGTTTCAAACTAACCGTCGAATAGGACAATCTAAAACAAGCCGTGAAGGGAATAGCAAGTGTGCCGCAGAAAAAGTCATTTAACGCGAAAGATCAAAGAAAAAGTTAAGGTAAGTTTACACGCAATGAAACTTTCCGAGTTTAGTGCTGATTATATTACACATTTTGCAAAATATTGATCTATCTAAACTCTCTAATCTACAACTGTTAAACAACAACAAATATTTTACACAGAACGTTATTTATCGTGAGGTCTTTTGAAAAACGGAAATAAATAGCATATAATTTTTAGCTCTAACATTAATGAGTTCTTACTATATAGGTTTTTACTATGTTTCCTTACAGAAATCCAACGTCTATTTGATTTGTTTTCAATCTGCTTCAATTAAAAATTTCACTCCGTTACAGGACGGGAAGCATCCCCTATATATTAATATTTATTTAAAGCTTAAAAATAACCGTCCCAGGACAGGTTATACGCTAGTTCTTAAATAGTTGCCTTGATCACGTATTTTGCTTATGCGTTGCTGCGTAAGTGACGTTTACGTACATCTACATAAAGGTTTCTAATTTAGTGGCCGGTGTTTTTAGATAGTCTACTATGCAGTTCCTTCGCTACATGCATGAATGACTACGTTACAAACGGGCTCGATTGCATTAGCGTCACCTCATGTCTTTAAAAGTAACTTTTTTTTCCGTTAAAGAGGAGAATTGCGTTATTTATACAGGGTGATCGAAAAGTTCCCGAACCCTAATTTAAACAATTTTTATTCGCATTATACAGATACATAAAGTTTACTTACAGCTATGATAAGTGAGTTCCGCATTTCCCTGCGAAGTCAGCACTTTGACGGTGCAGGTAGAGTCATCAGCTAGTGTTACAGCTATGATACCTCTTCCATCGACTTTTGAGCAACTGATGTTGACCTAAAGAAGGTGCTAGAAATGGCCTCCGTGTTGCTGGAGCACATGTTTTTCGTAATGCGTTTCAGCATAGATGGCGTGATTTCCGCTATAGCCTGAATAATGTTTGTTTTCAAGGACTGCAGGTCATGCTGGTTGTTTGCATAAACACTGTCGTTTAAATATCCCCACAGGGGGAAATATTCTTCCGAAAAGAAAACATCGTTCAATAAGCACTTGTTGTATCGAGTAAATTTACGAAACCAACGGCAATACAGCAGGCGCTTATGCGTATCATGTGCCTTCAGTTCTTGGACAACCTTCACTTTGTATGCATGAAGCTGCAATCTTTCAGTCGCTTTCTGCACTGAGCCATAAGAAAGTTTAACTTGCTGAGATAAGCTACGAAGCGATTTTGTAGGTGACTGCTGTAAACGTTTTTCAACATCGTTTATCACTTCCGGCGTTAACACACTTGGCCGGCCATTTCTAGGCATATCATCAGCACTTCCAGTTTTCCAAAATCGTACGAGTAAGTTGTGTATCGTTGATTTACTTACCACAGTATACTGCGGAAATTTTTTCCTGAACTCTTCCATACACTGTTTGTAAGATTGTGTTTGCAAATAAGCTTCAAGTAAACAAATTCTCTGCTCCCTCGTCAAACCCATGCCTCTGTGCAAATGACGCCGCTAAAGTGGGCAAACTGCGTAGCACACATGGAATCGGTTATTCATTTCTGGCACTCTGCCAATTTCTTTCAGGCATTCGACAAGCACAGTATTTGATCCCGACGAGTTGCTGACTCGTGTTGCCACATCAATTGGTTGAACTTTTGCTTACAGCATACGCAATATGTTTTTTAAACTCAGGGTTCGTGAACTTTACGATCACTCTGTACAATGCGTTTTCTATTATATTTCGATCTTTTTTTCAATTTGAACTATATATTTATCTTGAATGAGTTACTTTGAAAACGCTCTCTAATATAGTCTTATTTTCTGTTGATCGCCTATCAAATAAAAAATGTTTCCACTCAAAACTATTACAGAAATCGCTTCACCAAACAAATCTCAAGCTGCGGGGATGTGAGCATGCAGTTTCGAATTTTATTTGAGGTGAGAACATTATCATGCAAGTAGTTGTTTCTTTACTTGAAGTACTAAAAAATGATAATGTAATCACATTAACGATGATAAAACTTTAAGAGCTGTTAAAAAAAAAACTTTCTTCTTATCGAACTCAGAATTTCCTGAGTTAACTAAATAAGAAGCGTTTGTCTCCCTACTAGAATATAAATACACCTTATTTTTGCTGACGGAAAAAAATGAACAAATTAATGCGCACATTGCATTTTTTTGGGGTCCAGATTTTTATTGCTGTCGTTTGACACTGGTTTTATTTTGCTTAAGAGGGCGTTCGGTGGGATGTTAGAGAGGAACAATGCAAACCACGCTAGAAAAATGTGTAAAATTAGTGATGAACAAACAGTGCTTTAGCGGTAAGATAAACGCTGTGTTTAATAATGCAGTCAAAAGAAATCTTGTAATAAGGGGAAAATGTAATGAAATAAAAAAAGGAAGGAAGGGGGGGAGGCAAATCGATTCGCGTACCTGGAATGGAATCTTCCCTAGTTTAAAGATCTTTCCTGAGTCGTGATGTGGACACTCTTCTTTTATTCCTTAAGACATGCAGTCAGTGTCCCCAAAACAAATGACTGTTTCTCTTCGAAGCTATGATTGGTTAGAAATCCCGAAGGGCCACACATACCGGGAATGCAGAGTTTAGCCATCGTCGTTTTCAATTTAAAATTCATGAAAGCTATCTGTGTCCTCATGTAAAATCCTCTGAGTTCCAGCCCTCTTTGCAAATGCGATAAATCAAATTCACGTCGGGGATGGATTTACTTTTCACGGGGAACGACAAACAACCTTAACAGCGTATTCAACGCTTTCCGAAACATCGCTGAAAAGGCAGACGCCTTCCCTTACGGAAAGTGTAACACGATATATATTTTTTTCTTTATGTCGCTGAGACATTTAAAATGCGATTTCAGGTATAATGATCCCTTTATGGTGGGGTCCTCTTAGAAAAGCTCATTTTGATAAAATATAATTAATTATTTATAGAAAAGATGGGAATTTGGTTATACATATAGGTGTCACGGTGTGCTTATGAAAGATATAATTAAAAGCTACGTCTCTCTGAAGCAAAAAAAAAAAAAAGAGCTTACAATAAAATTTTTATTTTTCCTGCTTGAATAAAAAATGTTAGAAGCACTTTAATCTTGCCTGCAGGTCGATATCGATACGAAGCAACGTTTCCTGTCCATTACTGAAGTTGGGTGTATTATTCCCAACCGCTTTTGGCGGGATGCCAAAAGACTTTTAGAAAACATGCTCCAGGTTGTGGAATTTTTTGCATCAGAATGATTTCCTTTCTTGTTGTTTAACCGTTTGATGTACTTGAATCTAATGGTGCCATACATTTTTGCGCTCCCCAAAGAGAAATGTTCACATAATGGCAGGGTTTTGCGAAAGCTACGGCAAAAAAATCCGTCCCCTAACCCCCTCATCTTGACAGTACACAGCATAAAACTGTCCCTTGTATTGGGTTGGTGTGAATGAGCAGTGGAGACAGGCCCACACCACAGCGGAATGGAACCACCGACAGATGTTGCGGGTATTACTTCACAGAGTTACTGATAATAGCTAGCACATGTGTGTTGTTGATTGGAGGCTTAACGACCACCGTGAGCAACTCAATGGGCTACAAGTAGTCACCCGTCCCTAATTTAGGGTCACTGGTTCCAGGTAAGGGAGAGAGCCAGTGCCGTAAGACAAACACAACATCCATGCCTCACTGGGATTCGACCCGGACCCCTTTTGGACGATTGATCATATACCATCGCGTAGACCACTGCGCCACCGGGGCGGCCTAGCACGTGTGTGAAGAACAAGGTTGATACGGGGTTTGTTTGGACGTAACATGGCTTGCAAAAGAAACGTGCAGACGCCGGATTCGAGAGTCATCTTGTATGAATTTGAACTGGGCCATTCTGCAGGAACTGCCGCTCGAAAAGTTAAAGCTTTTGGGGAGAATACAGCCAACGAACGAACCATTCGGCAACGGTTTGTGAAGTTTCGAAGCGGAGATAAAGACCTGTAAAACGAAGCACGTGGTCACCGATCTGTTGCTGTTTCTGACTGTGTTCTGTTACGTGTGGTTGAAGCGTACCCCAGAAAAACATGTCGTGAGGTAGCGGCAGAGAAAAGCGTCCACCACACGACAGTTGTTCGGCGTCTGGCTAAGCTGGGTAAGGTCAAAAAGCTAGACACGTGGCTGCCGCACGAGTTGACAACGGCCAACAAGACTAGGCGTTTGAAAATCTGCACGTCGCTGCTTGCCAGAAATAAACAGGAACCTCTACTGCATCGAATCGTCACCTGCGACGAGAAGTAAGTCCTTTACGATAATCGGAAACTATCTGCACAATGGTTAAGCAAGGCATAGCCTGCTGTACGGCATCCTAAGCCACCATTACACACCAAGAAGATTATGCTCCTTGTCTGGTGGTCCACAGCCGGGATAATTCATCGGAGTTTTTTGGCAAGAGGCCACACCATCACTGCAGAACGTTATTGTGCTAAATTACACCAGATGCACTGGAAATTGCTGCAGACACAACCGGCTTTGGTCAACAGACATGGTGTTCTTCTGCTCCAGGACAACGCTCGCTCTCATGTCGCGCAACGAACGATGCTGACACTAAGTGCCTTGGGCTATGAAGCACTGCCTCATTCTGCCTATTACCCGGATTATCATCTGTTTGGTCGCCTGGATAACTTCCTGTCCGGAAACAGGTCACGACAGACAACGACGTTCGACGTGCTGTTGATGACTTCTTCGGGTCCCAGCCACAAGACTTTTTTCGTTCCGGATCATGGCCTTGCCGGACAGATGGCAACTATGTGTCGATGCCGAGGGGGATTATTTTGCCAAGGTAAGTTGTCCTACTTTTCCGTTCTCGCCGTCCACGTGTGCTGGTCCTTTGCTGGACATTTCATTCTCACCAACCCAATAATAAGCTCGTCCTTTATTCTCTGCTGCATGAGCCTATATGCATTTTGGGGAAGGGTTAGTTCGCCTAGCACGAACATCATGCCACTGGGTAGAAACAAGTGACTCAAACATCTTCTCTTTCCCTTCTTTGGTTCTACGCGATTGTTACAGCCCTTTTAGCTGGTAATCAGTCAAAGGATTAGTGTCAAGCATTCCCTTAAATGACCACTTTGAATATCAATGCTATAAGGAAAGTAACGCTTTTTGGTGAGCAGGTTCACTCGATCAAGTCGCGTGTGGAGCATTTATTAGACAGTGAATATTTTCGTTCGGGCTGATTTCAGCCCAGGCCCATAGATAGGTTCCAGACGAGGGGGGGGGGGTGAAGAGTCATCTGGGGGGCTGAGTGGACTGTGTTCAACTACAAACTTCATTACTTCACGAATACAGATTTAAGTTTTGCTCTGTTTTTAATCTGAATTTTTTAATTTACTTTACTAGTGAATAATTTATACGAAAAAGTAAAATCAGATAAAATACAATATGAAATACAAAAGGAGAGAAAGGAAAGATAACTCTCCTGAAATATAGAAAAAAATCATATTCTTCGGATTTGCTTGATGGTAGTTGAGTTGCGCGTTCCTTATTGCTGGAGGCAAAAAATTCCCAACTAGCGTGATTTTTTTTCTTTTTACTTTACTGTTCTGGACTCTTTCCCGTACATCCACGCAATAGCATCGAGGACTTAACCTTGCAATATTTCAACATTTCTAACTCATTTTCTTCGGTTCCAAATTTTTGCTCCATTTCTAATCGCGTATTCTCCTCGGTTGGTGCTCGATGGTACCACTTCTTACCGTGGTCAGTAGCCAAACAGTTTCCCTCTCCCAAACCAGGAGCCCCAGATTCCCGCCAAAAAAAATTTCAAACCTAGCATCGTGAAACCATTTCTACTGGACGAAAAACAACGAACGGGGGAAGATGTTGAAAGCTCTTTCTCCCTCGCGCGTACGCGCAGGGATTTCCCTTCAGTGCTATTTTCCAACTCATAGAGGGATACATTTAGGTAAAAGTTCCCACGGCAGCACTTCATTGTAGGCAACAAACTACCTGGAAGCTTTTCATCGGCAGCTTAGCATCTCACTCACTTGCCAAATGACGAACATTATTTTAGCCTTCTGCACAACAACACCTCCACCTCACCCACTTTCCATTTTTTTTTCTTTTGGTGATGTTCTTTAAATTTATACATTTCCCCACAAAATAAGAATTGGGGAAAAAAATCGGCATTTCTCTTTTCCATGGTCCATAGCATGAACAAGCCTTGTAACCATGTAGCAGAAAATCATTGGCGCAGCTACTCGTACTGATTCACCTCCAAAACTAATTTCTTCAATTCATCGTTCGTGCTGTAGTACTTAATTTTATCTTTTCGTTAAAAAATTTAATGCATGACAAAATAAAGTTATTTATGCTTATAATGAAATACAAAAGTAATTTTCATAAAACGTTAAAATAAAAAAGTTCAAAGAATTTAGAACGTGTATTTTCCAGCGGGGGCTTCGCTCCTTCTAAGCCTCTGGTATCTATGTCGCTGTTTCCAGTCTGTTACAACTCCGAGTTAAAAACGTACGTTCCATTTGGTAAGTCGCATACTCTGTAGTACGTCACATACGCTATATTATCAAAAGTATTAGGACACCAAACTGTTTTGGGACAAATGGCTTTATTACCGAAATTAGTAGTTCTGTCCATCTCTTGCTTGTATGACAGCTGCAAACACGTCGAGGCATGCAATCAACCAATTTCCGGGAAGTCTCGACAGGAATGGCTCGCCATTCGTCCTGCAAAGCTTCTGCCAGAGTGGAGAGCGAAGCGGGTCGTTCTGGTCGATTTCGTATCCGTCGCTCCAGTTCATCCCAGAGGTGTCCTATGTGATTAATATCAGGACTCTGAGTAAGCCGGTCTAACAATTCTACCTCACTTTCAAGAAACCAGTCCTGCACACTTCGTGCAGTGTGCTCGATCATGTTTTAAGAGACAATGGCCATTTCCATAATACTACCACATTATTAGTAAGGCAGAATTATCCAGAAGGTCGAGGTACACTTCAGAGTTCATGGTTTGCGGTACCATAACCAATGGACCTGCTCCCGTCCACGAAAAACAACTCCATACCATGATGGAGCCTCCACCGAATTTAACAGTTGGAAGAACACAATTCGACGAAAATCGTTTGCCGGGCTGTCGCGTAATCCAAACCAGCCCATCAACCAGATCGGAAGAGTCCGAAGAACAACTTTCCAGTCGCCCACAGTTCAGGAACGACTGGATACACCATTCCAAACGGCGTTTGCAGCTTGTGTGCCGCTGTTCTACCGTAATAACCCGCACTGTGCAACTCTCTGCGGATTGTTATGGTACTAACCGAGCCATTACAAGTATTTCCTACTTCAGTAGCAATGGAAACGGCAGAGGAAGAACGGGATTTAACATTTCTTACCATGGCTCTTCTGTCACGTTTCGTCAGTTTGTGCGGCCTTCCTGAACGTTCTATTGCTGTAGTTGCACCGTCCTGCTTCCATCTCTTTACCACGTCACTTACAGTCGATTTTCGTATGTTTAGTTTAACTGCAATGTTCTGTATGAACATTACTCAAAGGATCGATCCTACGACCGGCCCACGCGGGAACTCGGAAAGTTCACGTTCACGCTGCATAACCCCTTCAAAGTTACTGATAACACGATAGAGCATCTTAGTTTTATATACGCCCCTTCCCACTCACAGCGCACCTTTCTAAGCTGAACCGTTCTTTGTATTCATACAAATATTTGGTAGTGTCCTAATACTTTAGAATGTGTATATCCCCCACACTTGAGAAAGGGCTGGGATGCAATAATTAGTTACCGAGTCAGCCGGCAAACCATGCTTAAAGTAGTTCGCTGAAGAAGAATTAATCCTCATTACTTCCGAAAGATGTGTGGAAGGCAAATCCCACGTTTTTCAAAGAATCCAACTGCCATCAATTCCATTTCCACCTTCGGACACCATTGTGAAAACACAAATTTGCTGGGCATGCTATCAATCCAGCATCCTTCTGCTCCGAAGCTGAAGGTCTTCCCAATTAAGCTACACCTACGTAATTTATCGTTGCAACTTTGCCGTCTTGACATGGGCTTCAACTCTGTAGTACGTCACAATTCAGCAATGCCGTATTTTGATCCCTATCAGTCATCAGGCAGCACAGCGTCAAAGAACAGAATGCACTTCGTATTTAACCAATGGTTGCTTTATTAACTGAGTAAGGGACAGCACATAACACACAAAATAGTCATCTAGTCTTAAGACTCTACAAATTGAGACTTCAAAAGCAAACAAGTATAGCAATCAACGTAAGCGCTTGTTTCACATCAAAACCCATTCATAACAAATCTTTCGATACAATCTCACTTCTCTTCAAAGGAATTACAACACTATCTCACACTCTAGCTCACTTCTAACGAGGGCTCTCATACAAACTAAACATCTCTCTTATCAGTCTCGTTAACATACGTCACTCAACTTTTGACCTCAATTCAGGTTACCAAAAAAGCATTCAGAGGGAGAAAAATGTAGCGTTAAGATTAAAAACTGCTTAAAAAGAATGAACCAATATTTACATAAAATAACGGGAACTAAAGAGAAAAGTTAAATTAGACTATAAGTCACACATCTCGTTGAATCCATGCCACATCCAACCGAGGCTGTTTTGAAGGCAAAGGGCGGCCTAACACTTTATTAGAAAAGTGGTGCTAATAATTCGGTAATTGAGTGTACATAGACACCTGTAGAACGATATCAGCACCTCGCTGAATCCATGCCACATCGAACCGAGGCTATTTTGAAGGCCAAGGGCGTCTCAACACTTTATTAGGTAGCTGCTCTTAATAATTCGCTAACTGAGTGCACATAGATACCTGTAGAACAATATCAGTACCTCGTTGAATCCATGCCATATCTAGCCGAGGCTATTTTGAAGGCCAAGGGCGGCCCAATACTTTATTAGATAGCTGCTCCTAATAATTCGCTAACTGAGTACACATAGATACCTGTAGAAACATATCAGCACCTCGTTAAATCCATGCCACATCGAATCGAGGCTATTTTTGAAGGCCAAGGGCGGCCTAACACGTTATTAGGTAGATGTTCCTAATAATTTGCTATTTCGGGTATGTGCGTGTGATGCTCTATAGCTGGTTAATACACAACTTATTCAGAATGAAAATACTTTCTCACTCACGAAAGAGAAACTAATCCATTAGAAGAAAATTAGCAAGAATAACCGTGATGCGATTTTGTAATGAATTGAAGGATATATTCAAATCAAGAAGAGAAAGAATTGTTTCTTGCATGTAGGTAAGCTAAACTACCATCTTTTGGTCATTAATAGGGAAAGGTACGTGCTGGCTGTCTAAGGAATCAACTTTTTGCATAAGGCAAATCTTGTAAAAAAGGAATATAGGCTTGCATAGATATAAATATGTTCAATGTAGTAAGATTTTCAGTACTAAAACACGAAATAGAAGATTCTCCTAAAGTTTTTGGTTCTGAAGGATAAAATGAGGCTTCAACAGTCCCAAAAACGATAGACAGAGAAATTGAAAGTTTTAAAAGAGGGGGTAGAATGGAAATTCGGATGGGGGACAGTGGCTTCGGAACTCTTTTTTGACAGCGGGGGCAAGATTTCGCAGAACAAAATATTTTATCATGGCATAAAATTTATCGTACTACTGTAGACGTGCTGACTTCATTAGGAAAATTTGTTGAACAAAATTTCTTTTTTCAATTAAACATTCACCTAAAAAAAAAACGTTCATATCCATATAGTTTCTCAGTGTAAACTAACTGAACACATAAAAGGCGTTAAACTGTAGATTTTGATACTTCCTGATTAGTACGAATTTTGCAGGAATTGTAGCCGTAGACGCTATAATTAAACATTGAAGAAACTTATATCACATTCCTCATCCTACTTCCATTTCCCTATTTATTTTTACTCATTTTTTTAGAGGAAGACAGAGGTTTTTACACCTCATGAGACACAAAAGGTAGCTGGTCGTCAAACGGGAACCAGCCCTCTGGACTGTTTAAGGAAGCCAGCATTTCTTGGCGTCTCAGGAGCACGTGGTAATAAAAATATATTCAGATTTCTAGATAGTTCATGGTGAAAAATGAAAAGCAATACTCACTTTTTATTACCATGAACTTCAAAAGCAAAAACAAACGAGTGTTTGAGATTTCCGATCATGAACAATGTAATTTAAAAAAGAAGAAAACTGAAGGGGCAAATGTGATGTTTTGCCCCCTCTGCCTCCTCAGTTCTGCTGCCGCTGTTAGAGTTGATAAAAATTGGATATATTAATGATAAAAAAGATAAAGACATTTTCTGTTGTCCTTTCAATATAACTTGAAAATTCTTATTCGTTGAGTAAGCGAGTAACAGAGACCTGCGCTTATAGGCTGGGTAAGTTAGCTTGCAGTTAATCCGATACCCATGCGCACATCTGTCGAGAAACTGCCATAAATCTATGTAGTAGTCAAGTCAGCGTCGCCTGAGGGCGATACAAAATTTAAGAAAAATGGATTCTGTCTTATGCGGCTTTCAGTGGAAATATCAAGACTATTCACTTCTGTAACGAACAGTGGCAATTCTCAGCGCCTAGACTAGAGGTTTGCAACTGTTACACTCAGACTTATTTTCTAATGAAAACAGGGGTAAAAGTAAGACGCGCTACCACTAAATCTCGCTGGAATTTTTTTAGGGTTATATATGTTTTCGATCGAACAAGAAATTACCCGTGACCTAGATTTGAAGACACTTGTTGGTAATTTTGAGAATAAAAGTATGCAAATTGAAATTTTAATTTACGTTGGACCAGTCGAGTAAATCGTTGTAGTTCCCATTAGTTTCTTTCCATTTTAGATCACATTGTATTTTTTTTTTTTGCATCTTGAAATTATTGAATAAATACTGTGATGCCACACAAATAAATTACATAGATTTTTTGAGCCACTGTCTAAGACGCCAAGCAGCCGAGCACTGGTCCTGGATGGTAGAATTTGAGCTAGAAAATGCATAAATACTAAAAAGCATTTTTTTTTTACTGTATACTTATGCCAAAAGAAAGTCTGCTCTCTACCTTGAAAGTTTAGTCAGGCTTGGAAGATCTGCGCATGTGTATTCAAGCAGTTAGACACAAAATATTTTGTTGTTTAAAATCACTACTAAGAGCGTAGACTTGTCTCAAAATTTGGAGGGGAGGGCTTGGCGGTTGCTATGATAAGTTCGGGGGAACGGGAGCAGTTATAAAATCATATTTTGTTCCTTAAAGAATTGCCGTAATAATTTTAAGAGATGTGTGCAACATTTTGTTTTATTCACACAACTAAAGGTCATAAGTTTTGCAAAGGTAAAGGTAATTAAACACGTTTATGGAAATATGCGTTTTTTACGAAACATTTCCTATGTAAAATCTCCTTTCAGTCAAACTTGGTAAGATTAAGTAAAAAATATAGGTAATGCCTGAAGGTGACTCTTCATCTGGACTCCGAGTGCACACGACCCTTCACCCTGACTCCGAGTACACCTGACCCTTCACCCTGACTCCGAGTGCACCTGAGCTTCCACCCCGACTCTGAGTGCACCTGAACCACCACCCGGAAATTTCAGCTGGTGGTGTTTTTAAACCTCACAATCCCCTGAAATTATATTTCACACTACGGAAGGCTGAGAACAATTTTAAAACTATTTAGCCACGGATAAATTTTAGGTCACTCTACGCCACTAGTGGCTGTGTAACGTATACTCTATATTCACTTTCCTTTTGATTTTACTATCTCTGGTTATTTTATTTTACTATGTAAATTATCTTCTTACTGAACGAAATATTATTTCACCCGCTGAATGAGATCTGGCAATGAGTGTAAGTCATGACGTGGTGGTAGCTAGTATATAGGCGCGTTCATCGAGACTTAGAGAGAGCTTTTGTTGTTGTTATGAGAGAGCGTTGTTGTCTACGGAGAGCGTTTATAATACGAGGAGAGATTGTGTTGTTATGAGGAGAGATTCTTCATTAGTGTAAAACAAGTTGTGTGTGTGCTTTAGTTGACCAAGAGTCTTATAATAAAGAAGTTACTGTAAGTTAGTCTTTCTCAATTCATAGTTTTTGTCAGACTTCTGTCTGGCTGTTAGGTTTATAACATTTATTCATTACCATAAATAACCAGCGTTAAGACTTTGTTTACGTTCGTAATTAACTAGTAACAACCTTTTGAATTCACTATTTTGAAGCTTAGTACAAGTATATCATTAGCTAGCTGGTAGGAAGAGAATCATTCATATGAATTAGCTTAGCGTAAAGAAAATAAAGCTAATTCATTATAATTGGCGCCCGAACTTTTCTCGAACACGAGATCTTGACTATTATTATCCATGTCTTCCTTACCTGAGACAACTTCAATTTTCTACCCCAAGGCAAGTTCCGAGGGTAATGGAGTTTCTTATGAAAATTTGCAAGAAGCCTGTGGGTCTGACTTTGATATGCATGATCTACACGTACCCAGGCATTCTTCCCCATTTCGTAATGTACCAGCTTCCTATTACTCTGAGTCGCGGGTCGTTCCTGAGGGAGTTCAATCCTCTCAGCGAAGCAGAATGCTTGCCCATTTCGTGCCGCATGCAGGAACAATTCATTTCAATGGTTTGGAGGGGTCCTTAAAGTGCCTCGAAGATCTGGAAGATCATTTTGATCTATATAATATTCATGAAGACTGCAAAGTCCAAATCGCCGGCACTTGCTTGAGGGATACCGCTAAGACCTGGTATCGGCAGTGGAGAGTGTCGAACCCATATTCTCATTATGAGAATTTCCGTGCAGAATTCTTGGAGGTCTTTCCTTTCGGCCTCAGTCGAGCTAGCCTTGCTCAACAGCTTTTTTCGCGTCAGCAAGGTCCCAATGATAGCCCTGTTGCATTTGCGTTGGAGACTACACGCTTATATAACCTATGGGATCCACATGCCAGTCATGTTGACATATTGGATACCCTCGTGCAGCAGCTCGACCCATTCTTGCAAGATTTCCTTGAGGTTCGACACCCTGCCACAATTCATGAATGCCTTCGCCTCATACGCACATATGAAGAGCGACATGGCAAACATGGTTCAACTCACCATGCTCGGGCACCCCGCGAGGCTTATTACGAAAACCCTCAGCGGCATAATAGACATAATAACTTTCAGCGCGAGCATACACAAGTGCACACCCAAGCTTCATACGTTCCACCACACAGAAGAGTGGCAAACCAACAGCGAGTTTCTGCACAAGCTTCGGGATTGCGTACACCTGCACAGTATGCTCGACCCCGTTTCAATCAGCAGCATTCGGAACGTTATCATGCTCAGGGCAATGATAATTTTTCTGCCCGTGCTGAGGGCAGACGTAAAGGATATGAAAATGCAACAGACGCGCGGAGTTCCCGACGCAGGTTTCACGCAGTTTTCCTCATCGTAAAAATTTTCCCGATACCCGGCAGGTTCGAGGTTTCAGACCGCATGATAATCAAACCAGGATTCTTTTAAACTTCCAAAGGAAGTAGACCAAGGGTCGGTCCTGCTTCCTGATACCAAGCATTCTGACCCTAAAACAGTATTAGTGACTGTTCAAACTCCTCAGTTGCCTGATGTATTCTTAACAATTGAAGATATTATTGTCGAGACAAAGTTCGACACTGGTTCCGAAATATCAGCCCTCAATACAAAGTTTTGCACTGACACTTTTCCTGCAATACACGTTCAGCCTGCAACGCAGTATTTGCGAGGTGCAAATAATGAAATCTTCAGTATCGCAGGAACTGTCACATTATCTTTAGGGCTGGGAAAAGCTCGTTTTACGCATTCTTTCCTGCTTATAGACGAACTACCTGTGAAATGTTTAATGGGCATGGACTTTATACATCAGTTTCAAATAACTTTGAATTTTGTACAACATGTGATTTCCTTTCCGGAACCTGTCGAAATTATTCCTACGGTTCCTGTAGATATAACGAGCTTGTTATTGAGTGACCAATTGAATGAGAGGCAACGAGACCAGCTTTCTCTCTTTTTACAGGAAAGCCCTGGTTTATTTTCGGATCAACCTGGTTTCACATAGGTGGTTTATCATGTCATTGACACTGATGGTTCGAAACCAATTGCGACGAAACCTTACCCTTGTGCTCCACATAAGAAACAGGAAATGCAACGTCAAATTTCTGAAATGATTAAGCAGGGCATAATCAGGGAATCCACAAGCGCCTGGGCTGCTCCTGCCTTTTTGGTTCCAAAAACAATCCCATGAATTTCGTTTCGTGACAGATTTCCGCAAGCTCAACCAAGTCACAAAAACGATCAATTATCCACTACCTGTCATGTCACATATTTTAAATGACCTATCGTCAACCAAATGGATGTCAACCTTGGATTTGGCGAGTGGATATTGGCAGGTAGCAGTACATCCGGACTCTGTCGATAAAACAGGCTTTGTGACTCCTTTTGGGGCCTATGAATATTTACGTATGCCTTTTGGACTAGCTTCTGCACCTGCTACTTTCCAAAAGCTTATGGATACGGTTCTCAGACCTGTCCTGGGTCCCCATGTGCATGTCTATTTGGATGACATTATTATCACATCAGAGACTTTTGACGAGCACTTTTCTCTGCTCAAACAGGTGTTCCAACTCATATACAATGCTGGCTTGACGTTAAAACCTAGTAAATGCCAGATAGCGAGGGACGAGATTGTATATCTGGGGTTGAAAATCACTCCCCACGGCTTATTTACTGATAATGAAAAAATTAGGCCTATTGTTGACTTTCCTCGGCCTAAAACAGCAAAAGAACTATCCCGCTTTCTGGGAATGACCGGATGGTATCAGCAGTTCGTCCCCGCTTATGCTACCATATGTGAGCCATTGTATGCTTTAAAACGTAAATACAAGAAGTTTATTTGGACACCTGAGGCTAACGCTGCATTCGAAACACTGAAGTCTGCATTGACTCAGCCTCCGGTGTTGGCTTTCCCGGATCATACTAAGGAATTTGATATTTATACTGATGCATCCGGAGTTGGTCTTGGTTGCGTTTTGTCACAAGCTGGGCATCCAATAGCTTTTGCGTCTCGTACTTTAGCCAAAGCTGAACGAAATTATTCAGCTACGGAACGTGAATGTCTTGCTGTTGTGTATGCGCTGAATAAATTTCAATGTTATCTTAATGAATTGACGGTTAACATAATTACGGATCATTCTGCCCTTCAGTATTTGAATTCTGCTAAACACCTATCTCAAAGACTTATGAAGTGGGCTCTGATGTTAAAAGAGAGCAATATCAAAATTTCATATCAGCCAGGTCATAAGAATCAATTACCGAACGCATTATCTCGCGTTCCGATTAGTGGGGTCCCCACAGAAACTACTCCTGGATGTCAGCCTTTACTTCTAATAGCTGATATAACATCCAGAGAGCAGATAATGGCAGAATTAATAAATGATCCAGATTTTGGGGATATCTATAATTTTTTGCTTGCGGGTTCGCCCCTACAAAGTGATCCTTCTCTGGCTGGAAGGTCACAACATTTTGAAGTAATAGAGGGTCTTCTGTATTATACAAAATCTAGGACTACTAGGGCAGAGTTTCGCCCATGTATTCCGCGAACCCTTAGAATGGCCCTTTTAAATGAATTTCATGAAAAACCTCTTGCAGGCCATTTAGGTATTCGCAAGACCCGTGGTAAATTGCGAGATGTTGCCTATTGGCCTGGCATGTACCAAAGTGTGCTCGCATACGTTCAATCATGTCATTTGTGTCAGATTAATAATTACCGTAATGTAAGACCGGCCGGTCACTTGAAATCTAGTTCAAGTTCTCATGTGTTTGATATTATTTCAATAGATTTATTGGGACCTTATCCATTATCTGTTAAAAATAAAGCTCGTTACGTTTTAGTACTAACTGATAATTTTTCTAAATGGGTTGAAGTTTTTCCCATTAAAGCCGCTACGGCAGAAGTTATTTGTAATGCCTTAGTTAATGAAGTATTTTCTAGATATGGTGCACCTAATAAAGTAGTTTCGGATAATGGTCCTCAATTTATTTCTGACATTTTTGAAAGAATGTGTGCAAGACTACACATTAAACATAAATTCATTTCCCCATATCATCCCCAGAGTAATCCTGCGGAACGCGTTAACCGCACGCTAGTGAAAATGATTGCGACTTTTGTAATGGATCATCATGAAAGATGGGATGACCATTTGGAGCTTTTTGCGTTTGCCCTCCGCTCGTCTGTCCACGAGTCTACTAAAATTACTCCTGCAGAACTTTTTCTGGGTCGCAAAATTAAAACCCCTTTTGAAAATTTAACGGGGATTATCGACGAACTAAACCAGCGACCAACTCCGCAATCAGTACGCATCATGGCAGAAAAAGCTCGTGTTGCAATGCTAGGAGCACAAGCGGCTCAAGCAAGATATTATAATTCTAGGCGTAGGGAACCAGATCTTGTCGTTGGAGATCTCACTCTCGTGGAAACGCACTTCCAGTCTTCTGTTTCGCATACTTTAGTGAAGAAATTTGCACCCAGCTACGAAGGTCCATATCGGGTGGCAAATATCTTTGAAAATAATATTGTTCTGGAAAAACCTAACAACCAATTTCAATACGTACACGTTGATCAGTGTCGCAAGTATCATGAACGAAATATCGATTTCATAATCAACCCTACTCAACCTTCTGTTCCACAGACTCAAGAGTCTATATTTCATGTTCAACCGCCAGAAATTTTGGACGAACCAACAAACATTTTTGAAGAATCTCCAGTGATTTTTCCTTCACCCTCCCCTCCTCAAGACGGGTTTCCAAACACGCAACCTGATTCTCCCATGAGACCAAGGCTCGAATCGAGTTCTTCGAATACTAGTATCGTTCCTTTCCCTCCAACCATTGCCAAGACTATTGCTGCGCCGTTTCCGGATAACTCTGCACCAACGCGGGCTACTTCTTCTTTGAATACCTCGTCAGAGAGTATTCCTATAGGCAAATCTAAACATCGCCCTGCACGACCACTGAATTACAGCAACGACTCAGAGGCTTCGGACATTTCCGACTTATCAGTTATGAACACTAAATTTCATGTTACAAACCGTCCAGCACCACCAAAGGTTGGGCGCAAACGTGACTTGTCTCCCCAATCTGCTTCGCCGCAACAGCGACGAAGGCAGAAATCCTTGCATCCGCCCGGGTTTCGCCCCTGGAACCTACGTTCAGGGCAAACAGGGCCGATGCCTGCTGCTACTCTCATGCCACGTGGGCGTAAGCGAAAGAAAACGATGTGGCCGGAGACACGTCCGTTCAAGAGAATACTGGAAGGACACAACGGGCCCCAGCACAAAGGGACTTCATATCAAAAGCCTGGGGGAGCCCGTTCCTATCATCCGCCAGGATTTCCGGACCGCCAGACTTCTGACGTTCCTGACCGTTCCTATCAGCCGCAAGGATTTCCGGACCGCCAGACCTCTGACATTCCTGACCGTTCTTCTCAGCCGCAGGGATTTCTGGACCCACAGCCTTCAGCCGTTTCGGACCGAAGGATTTCCGCCATTCCTGACCGTTCCCGTCAGCCGCCGGGATTTCCTGACCGACAGCAGACCGATGTTCCAGATCCATTACAGTCCCTGAACAGATCCAAGCCACCTGATTTTACCAGTCCGATTAGGCCTGGGAAACGTTATCGCACTAGAGTTTTTTATGCGTCCTCGAGATAAGTAAGTTCTCGTGGACAGGTTCTTTTCTCAGTTTGTTGTTTTTCCTGCACGACCAGTTGGCGTGTCAGAATTTATTTTTTTCGTGTGGGCCTATGCATTCTTTTTTGTGTATATATGTGTTTTGTTTTTTATATTTCTTCTATGTCCATCTACTAATTCACTTTTTTTATATATCTATGTGCTTAGGGGTAAAATAATAAAATTGTTACTGTTAGGCAGCTCCAGGTAAATTTCGCTGCTGATACAGTTGGTATGTATTCAACGAATAATGCGAACGTAATTTGCAATTAAAATAATAAAATTGTTACTGTTAGGCAGCTCCAGGCAATCTTCGCTGCTGATACAGTTGGTATGTATTCACCGAATCATGAGAACGTCATTTGAAATTAAAAAAGTGATTCCTGCTAGGCAGAATAAAAGGAAGGTATGCCGATGCAGGTTTGTTTTGTTCAACAATACAAGTGTCACAAACGAATACAGATTTCTTCAATTTGTCATGCCAAGTTTGATACTGTAAATACGGCTACCACCAAACAACAAAACAAAAATGAGGTCGAGAAACGTCAATCAACGAAATGTAAGACTTACACACTCCAAAATTGATAGGTTTTTCGGAAACAAAAAAAAGAAGAAAAAAAAAAAAAAAACGAAAAATTAAGGGGGAGATGATGTAACGTACACTCTATATTCACTTTCCTTTTGATTTTACTATCTCTGGTTATTTTATTTTACTATGTAAATTATCTTCTTACTGAACGAAATATTATTTCACCCGCTGAATGAGATCTGGCAATGAGTGTAAGTCATGACGTGGTGGTAGCTAGTATATAGGCGCGTTCATCGAGACTTAGAGAGAGCTTTTGTTGTTGTTATGAGAGAGCGTTGTTGTCTACGGAGAGCGTTTATAATACGAGGAGAGATTGTGTTGTTATGAGGAGAGATTCTTCATTAGTGTAAAACAAGTTGTGTGTGTGCTTTAGTTGACCAAGAGTCTTAAAATAAAGAAGTTACTGTAAGTTAGTCTTTCTCAATTCATAGTTTTTGTCAGACCTCTGTCTGGCTGTTAGGTTTATAACATTTATTCATTACCATAAATAACCAGCGTTAAGACTTTGTTTACGTTCGTAATTAACTAGTAACAACCTTTTGAATTCACTATTTTGAAGCTTAGTACAAGTATATCATTAGCTAGCTGGTAGGAAGAGAATCATTCATATGAATTAGCTTAGCGTAAAGAAAATAAAGCTAATTCATTATAGCTGTTGGTGGTGGGTCTCTCTCTGTGTCTAGTACTACGCTTCCAAATTATCTAATCACACCGATTGATTGCAGATCGCAGAAATTCCCCATTTGTAGGGAATTGGTTTACACAGGGACAACCGGTGAAAATCTCGATATTTGCGTCCCATCTCAGTTCCCGCTGCGTTTAAAATGCAGTGCCTGAAACACATTGCAAATTCTTTTCATAGTATTTCTTGAGATGAAAAGGATAAGATATCTGGCAATATTTTAAAATTTTATACGAAATGGAATATATTGCATGTTAATGAGCGGTATGGAAGGGGGGACCTCGTGCCACAACGCTCCAGGGGTCTCAGAGGTTCTTAAATCGTTCCTGGGATTAAAGCCTTAGTGGGGCCCCAGACTATGGCATCTGAGTGGGCCCCTAATAACTTATGACAAAAACTCGTTGAAGTCCGTTAAAACACGCAATGCTTGTGATAATACGTAGTGCATTCCTAAAACTAATAAATTATCTGCAGTTTTCCTAAAAAGTCACCATTTTCCACTTTCTCACAAGAACACGAGTTAAAAGCTTAAGATTCCTAGATTTTGTCTTGGAATTTAATAATTTGGCATTTTATACTTTTCTTGGTGCGTCTTTTTCGTTATGCAATGTGAAGTCACAGTGGATTTCGTCCATTAACGGTTCCAAGTGCAAACACGGAGGTGTGGGTGGATAGTAGTGAAAAAGCTGAAACTGTCTCGCCGACCCTGCTGTACACAGCGACACGAAACGTTTGCCCTTAGTGACTCACTGCCTTGAAATCTGTTCCAGCTACTTCTTGTGATCGAGTGAAAATTATACGTGAGAAAAACTATTTTACACTTCTCTCTACAAAAGCATATATGTCGTATTATCATTTGCGATGTAGCGGCCTGCCACCTAGGCCCTTGGTAATGGTGGGCCCATAGCTACAGCTGTGTTAGACCCCCCCTCCCCGTCAATTCGGTCCTGGCGTTGCGCCTGGTCCATGGACCTTGCCGCGAATGGCCTAGTGGTCAGCGTTTGTGACTGCAAAGGAGGAACCTCAAATTCGATCCCAAGTATGTACAAACGTTCGTGCCACTAAATGTCCGCCGTGCGTCGGATGGGCACGTTAAGCCGTCGTATCCCGGGTACTGGTCCCCCGGTAATTAATAAGGGCGTCTTCCTCCCCTTTCTATCTCTCTTCCGTGTCACTTTCCTATGGGGCACTCCAGCCAAAATCTCCTAGCTTTCTATTTCTAAGGGTTGTTTAAAACCTGGGGTCAGACACTCCCTTCCTAAAATCCTCTACATAAGATCTGATCTGGACCATGGACACCCCCAGAAAGTTGAAATTCATGGGAAGAGTTGTTTACGCTGTGGCACACCAGGAATGTTGCTATTATTTCGGGGTGGTTTCACAGCAGAGCCGGTTCGTTCAACCACTGGCGCACTAAGCAGCTGTCTAGTGCGCCAAGATTTCAAGTTCAGTGGCGTCGAAACACTTTTTTGACAGCGGGTCAAGCTGTCGAAAAACAAAATATTTTATCATGGCATAAAATTTATCGCACTACTGTAAAAAAAGACGTGCTGACTTCATTAAGAAAATTTGCTGAAATTTTTTTTTTCCGATTAAACATTCATCTAAAAAAAGAAACTTTCATATCCATATACTGTAGTTTCTCAATGTAAACTAACTGTACACATAAAAGGAGTTAAACTATAGATTTTGATAATTCCGGATTGGTACGAATTCCGCAGGAATTGCAGTCGTAGATGTTATAATTAAACATTGAGGGAACTTATATCTCATTCCTCACCCTACTTCCATTTCCCTATTTCTTTTTACTCATTTGTTTAGACTTATTTTTTACACCTAATGAGACACAAAACGTTGCTGATTTAGGAGTAGGTGGCAATAAAAAAAATATTCAAATTTCTAGATAGTTCATGGTGAAAAATGAAGAGCAATACTCAATTTTTATCAAAATGAGCTTCCTAAAAAAAAAACCCGAATGTTTCACATTTCCAATCACGAACTTATATAATTTGAAAAGGAAGAAAACGGAGGAGGCAAATGTGATGTTTCGCCCCCACACTCATTTGTGTGCGGGCCAACTGCTTCCTCTGCCCCTGCAGTTCCGACGCCCTTGATGGGGGAGATTGGTGTTTAGAAAACAACGTGAAAATGAAACGTTTTGTCTTAAATGAAAATATATAAAATTAATTTTTTTTTGTTGGGGAACAGGGAGTTAACAACCACCGTGAGCAACTTGATGGGCTATAAGCAGTTACCTGTCCCTAATTTAGGGCCACTGATTCCTGGAAAGGGAGAGAGCCAGTGGCGTAAGACAAACACAACATGCATATCTCACCGAGATTCAAACCCATCTAGGATAAATTTTCAGGAGCGAGCGTATAGACCACTGGCAACACTGGGCGACAAAATAATAATAATAATAATAATACTTAAATATGGCCTTATCAAAAGCTGTACTCCAGACCTTATTACAAGTACCAAACAGAGCCTATACTCGAAAATCAGAATTACGTCATGTACTAGGACAAACCTATCATCACAGAAAAGACCATTGACCACAATCAACCTGACATTGTAACTGTATGCAAAAAACTGAAGACAATTGATAGATGTAACGGTTCTACTTATGGAAAAATCCAAACAACAATATCTGAGAAGATATCGAAATATGAGAACCTACGAATGGAAATCCAAAGAATTCGGAAACAAAGCATTACACAAATCAGCTTCACCCAATCCAAAAGCTCGTCATTCTAATTTCGAGGTTTGAGATAAATATCTCTTCCTTTTTATCACCATCATTAGCAGAGAAAATTGACGACAATAATAATAATAATTCAGTCATGAAGAGCACTAAAGGCAGTGCATTATAAACGAAAACTTTGGAAATTTCTTGAAAATATTTTTGTGCATAGAAAATCGTAATCCAATACGTAAGTTCAGTACGTAGATTCTTACTTAAATTGGAATTTACTTACATTTAGACGTGCAGTTCAGTGTCTCTCCATGTTGAGCATTTCATCAGCAAAACCACGTCTTACATACAACAACAGATGTAGATCCCTAAGAAAGATAAAAACATAGCTTCAGTAGATCAGAGAGTAATAAGAAGACGATGACTTATGTTAATTATTAAAAAAAGTTATATTGCAAATTCATCGATTCCAGGAGAGGACCAAAGATAAAGAGAAAGCTCAACATCTAAGGATCAGTCAGAGTTCAATTATATAACCGCTCGGTCCTCCTCATTTACATATATCAAACTGGAAACGAAGTTGCTTGACCCAATAACTATTTTACCCAGTTTTGATATGCAGTACTTGCTACGCTGACCCAATCAAGTACACTGTTGTCCAAAATTATCGCGCCAAACATAAAGTCATGAATATCTCAGAATCTACACGACAGAGATCAAGGACATTTGGTACGGATATACATACACTATATTAACAAAAGTCACCGGGCACCTAGAAGAAAAACACAACATAGCATTTATTGACATACATTAGTATGGTGTCGGTCCACCTTTGGCCTTAATTTCATGCATTGACCCTTCGAGACATGCTTTCGGCAAGGTTTTGGAACACAGCCATAGATATGCGCTTCCATTCAGTACATAATGCTGCCGCTAACTGTTGCTTAGTAGTAGGCCTTGGTTCCAAACTTCTTATGCGGCGCTCCAATTCATCCCATAGGTGTTCTATGGGATTAAGATCAGTTCCCTAATCTTAATCCTATACTGAATTATCGGCAAACCACGCCGTAAAAGTCTTGTGTTATGGCTCGGGGCATTATGCTGCTGGTACCAACAAAGCTCGATACCATAATATTGCCACAGAGTGCGTAGGGCATAATTGTCCAGAATATCGAGGTAGACGTGCTAGTTAACAGGTTTGTCCATGATAACCAATGGGCCGGGATCATACCACGAAAAGCACCCCTACACGAGTACACTGCCAGCTCCAAACTTGAAACTTGACAGTAGGAACAGTACACTGTGGTAAATAGCGTTCCCCGGCTGCCGCCATACCCACACACGGCCATCAGACTGATGGATCGTGTATCTGGATTCATCATTCCATAGGACCCGTTTCCATTGATCTACGGTCCACGATAAATGTTCTTTACACAATGCTGAACGACGAGTAGCATTCCCAGTGGAGATGAAAGGCTTATGAGCAGCCGCACGACCACGGTAACCCATTGAATGAAGTTCTCTGCTAATGGCACGTGCACATACCGAGATTCCAGCATTTTTACTCACCTGTGCACGGAGGTCTTGTGCAGTACTCCGTCGATTAGCTGTAACGACTCTTTTGAGGCGTAGACGTCCTCTGTTACGGATTTTTTTGGTCTGCCAGTACGTTTTGCTGCTTCAGGCACGCCATGTGTCTTCCACTTCTTCAGTACATCCAAAACAGTTGACTTGGATATGTTTAAACACCTCTCGGTTTCTCTTATGGACAACCCACTAATATAACACCCAACAATATTTCCTTTCTCAAAGTCAGTTCTCTCCCGCCGCAACATTTTCACTCAACCTCACAGTGCGTGCGATATGATCGCGGTCAGCTGCAGGCTTGTTTTTATACCGTTTGCAGCTGTACCGCGCATCTTAACAACGCAGCGGATTCGTTCATCTGCTATTGAAGGGGTGTCCGGTGACCTTTGTCAATATAGAGTATATCGATAATGCAGTAATACAAAACAGAAAAGGAATGCAACCATCGCATGAGGAGGAAGCATGCGCATGGGAGCATGGCAGACAAAAAGTGATGCATGCGCATGGGAGCATGGCAGACAAAAAGTGATGCATGCGCATGGGAGCATGGCAGACAAAAAGTGATGCATGCGCATGGGAGCATGGCAGACAAAAAATGATGCATGCAGCAAGTGGTGTGGATTTTAATAATAGGGAGTGTGATTTCCCGAACAGCTATACAGCTCGCACAACGAGCCCTCATGTTGCTTATAAGGCTGTGAATGAGAGTTTGGGAAAATGAGTGCCACTACTCCACAAAGTCGCATCGAAGTCCCTGCGAGGGGCTGCTGGGTTGCAATAAGTCTTCTCAGGGTATCCCATACGTGCTCTATCGGGTTCAGGTCCGGAGATGTACCAGACCACTCTATCTTGTGAATATCCGCACTCTCCAGGTATTCGTCGTGTGGTCGATCGCTATGGAGACTAGCATTATCGTCCATAAACGGAGCTAGAGGCCAAGAATTTCCCTGAAAAGCCATAAATATAGCTCCAGGATGTGATACCTGTAGGGTGCAGCATCCAGGGTGCCTCCTAAAATGCGGCGATCGTCTATGGAACATGATGCCAGCCCAAAGCAGGAGCCCTCCACTACTGTAGTGGTCAACCTCCCTAATGTTGAAAGAAAGGTTTCGGCTTCGTGCCTATATCCAAATGTACACACGTCGAGTATTCGTGTTTAGGCTGTATAGCGACCGACTCATCGCTGAAGAGAGCACAGGCCCATTGATCATGGATACAGTGGCAACGTTTTTGGGCCCAAGTCAGGCAGAGCCACCTGCCATTGGCTTTCTTGTACATACAGACGTCTATCGTGGGGTCTCCTGTAAACTGTTGGCATCGATATCGAGGTGCCAGCAGCAGACGAAAGCTTCTGCGAGAGTTGCCTGGCTTTTTCTCTACTCGCTATGGTGGCGACCGGTTGGAGACAAATACCCGTCATCTTGACTTGTTGTGGCCCGTGGGCGTCCTTCTGCTGGCCTTCTTGTTATTGTTCCGGTTTCTTGGAACTGTCTGCAGAGACTGGAGACCACGTGCCTCAACACATTCAGCCATCTTGTTACCACAGCTTGAGATTACCATGCTTTCATCCTACCAATCGCCCTCCACGGTAAAGAGTTTTAAGCGATGGTGCGGAGCCATTCTTTCATTAACAATTCGAATCATGCTTCAGTTTCGCACCCTTCTCAAAACAACGTTTATCGAGGTCAGGTACCTGCCAGCTTGATGACGTACAGTTGCCATTTCCCTATTTTGCTAGCAGCTAGCACAATGTTGCTTGTATACGTGGACTTAACATTTCCCCTTGCACATGTCTCTGAGAAATCTTTATAATCGGTCGTATCGTTTTGGACCTTTTCTCGAATTTGTCTTTGTCACTTTGATTTTGGACACCGGCGTACCTACGTACATATCACTAAGCTGTTCTCTGAGACTCAGAGGTTAGCTCTTCAATGAAAGCTCATTTATCAGATTAAGTTTAAAACTGATGGTGCTATTTTTACTTAGTGTTGATGTATCAAATGCCTCCATTTACAACGATCTCAGCGCACAACTCGAGCTTCACTGACAACAGTCACACGCCTCATATAAGACCTTCTCTACTTCATACTCATTACCTTTTCCTCATGCAGACATTCCTGAATCAGGTTCTTGCATGATTTACCAGGCCTTGTTCTACCTTTCTTTCCTGCCGCTTGCGATGAATAAATTCTCTTTTAAGCACCTTACCACTCATTCCTTTTCCATGGCCAAGCCACCTAAGAAAATTTGTCTCCATCTTACTAATAACAACATGCTTCACATTACACACCTGCAACACATCTCTCTCCATACGAGATAGTAACACTTATCACCAGCACCCAAACGACTCCTTTGTCTCTTCTGCAGGACCTAGGTTTCACAGCCGTACATCCGAAGATTATTGTTTTCTTTGTTTGGAGGTTTAATGACCACCGTGAGCAACTCAGTGGGCTATAAGCAGACCCCCGGCCCTAATTTAGGGCACCTGGTTCCAAGGAAGGGAGGTAGCTAGTATCGTAAGACAAACACTACGTCCATGCCTCACCGGGATTCGAACCGGGTCCCACGAAGACAAATGATCATAAGCCAGTGCTTAGACCACTACGCCACCGGGGACCAGCAATCCGAAGATTAACATTTACACTTTCATGCACAATCATTTGGAACTTTTTCGGGAACCCATCGTTACTGTAAAATCCTTCTAGGGCAGCTATGACTTTCTGAGACGAATGCACTCTGCTACTAATTTGACCCAACCAAAGTTAGGTTCTAAACGATATTTCACACTTCTACACAGTGCGTCAAAGAATTTTTAAGACTGGCGCTAGATTTCAGCCTACGGTGGCGCCACCAGTGTAATCGCGAATGCATTATAAACCGTGACCATCTGCTTGCTTTCTGCCAAAAGTACTTCACAGTTGTTAAAGTAACTCAAACGAAACGGGCGTTCGTTAGAGAAGTAAAATTTTTTTCATGTTGAATTATTAAGATGGAACAAAGGACTGTTATTAAATTTAACGCAAAACTTCGTAAAAGTGCCTTGGAAACGTACCAAATGATGAAACAAGTTTACGGTGAGTTTTGTTTAAGTAGATCAAATGTTTTCCTGTGGCACAAACGTTTTTTGGACGGAAGAGAGACGCTAGAAGATGATAAGCATACCGGAAGACCAAGTTCATCTAGCACACCTGAGATTATTGAAAAAGTGCGTGATTTTGTGGCAAACAATCGATGTGCGTCACTAAGAATCATGGAAGAGTCTTTAAACATCAACAAAGAAACGATTCGAACCATCCTGCATGAAGATTTGGGCAAAACAAAAGTCTGTGCTAAATTTGTTCCACACACGTTAACCATTGAACAAAAATCAAGGAGAAGTGCACATTGCAGAGACATCATTTCAGCCGCTGAAAATGTCCCAAACTTCTTAAAATCGATTGTTACTGGTGATGAAACATGGTGTTTCCAATATAATCCTAAAACAAAGCAACAAAGTGCGGAATGGAAGTAAAAAAACTCGCCACAAGCCAAGAAAACAAGAAACGTTACATCGAAAATCAAAACAATGCTCATTAAATTTAACGCAAAAATTCTTCGATAGTAAGGGAATTTGTTCCATCCACAAATAATTTGTTTCAAGTGGAGAAACAATTATTGGCGAGTTTTATTTAAATGTTTTGAGGCTTTTGATGGGCAGAATTCGTCGCATAAGTCCAGAATATCAAGATGAAAACAGTTGGTGTTTGTTGCACGATAATGCACCCAGTCACACCTCACTTCTTGTTCTTAGATTTTTGGCAAAAAATAACGCCTGTGTGTTGAGTCATCCACCGTATTGGCCTGAGTTAGCACCCTGCGACTTTTCTTTGTTCCGTAAACTTAAAATGACGTTAAAAGGGTGGTTTTTTTTATGATATTTCGACCATACAAATAGCTTCGACGCGTGCTTTGGACGCAATTCCGCAAAGTGAACTGGAACAAGTATTCGAATCAGTTTTAAATCTCTAACAAGTATATTGAAGCCGGAAGGACGTATTTTGAATAACAAACCAAAACAAATTATAATTTCTTGTTTCTATTTCATTTTACAGACCCAGCCTTAAAAATTATTTGACACACTGTATATATCCCTTACTCTTTTAGCCAACATTGTCAAGTATGGAACAAAATGTTTTTTTTTTTTTTAATGTTTCATAATTCATTTAGGACCAGTCGGAAACTGATATAAAAGACTCAGTACCAGACACGCTGTTAAAAATTTTTCAGCATGTGTTTCATGCCTCTTTTTGTTTACGGTTTCCAACCGTAGGTTGAAGAAGCGTATATGCTCCAGCTTTGTCCGTCTGTCCGCACGATAACTCGCGTAAAAATGGTTCGATTTCGACGAAATTTTAGTATGATGTAGGGAGCAAACTGGGGACGAACCCTATTGAAAATGGACGAAATGGGGTCAAAAGCCAGGACATGGGAGTGGGATTCATTCCATCGCCTTTATGCGTCATACCTTACCTAAAAATGCTTCGATTGCGACAAAACTATAGTATGTTGATGCGGAGATACACTGGGCCAATTCTGTACACTGCAGAGCAATTAAATTAGAGACAGCTGGCGTTATGCAAATGTGGCGCTGTGGGCGGCCCTGTAAACGGAAACGACATGACGTATGCAGCGATCCGACAATATAAGGAGTGATGCGACGGGAATCAGTAAGAGTCGGACGCAGTATGGGTAAGACGAAGGAGCTAAGCGCATTTGATCGTGGGCAAATTGTCGCGGCCCGAGGAATGGGTCACTACATCTCGGAAGTCGTGCAGGCACTGGGATTTTCACGAGCCACTGTGTCACGGATGCACCGTGAGTACATCAAATCCGATCCGGTAAAACCATCCATGCAAGGGCCAACTGCCGTGGACAACAACGTGTGGATGAGCGGGGTCATCGTCGGATAGCTCGCATTGTAACAGCGAATAGACGGGCCACAGTGCAAGAAATCGCTCGGCAATTTAACGCTGGTGTACAAAAACGTGTAAGCAGCCACACCATCCAGAACCATCTCCTCGCTATGGGGTACAGAAGCCATCGTCCCACGAGGGTACCGCTGCTGACCGCACATCACAGGGTACAAATATTAGCATAGGCGCAAGAACATCACCACTGGACCCTAGACATATGGAAAAATGTTGCCTGGACTGATGGGTCGAGATTCACGTTGGTACATGCGGATTGCAAGATAGGAGTACCGCGCAAAGGACGTGAAGCGATAGACCCTTCTTGCCATCAGGGTTCTCTTCAAGCTGGTGGGAGTGGCATTCTCGCCTGGGGACTGTTTACGTGGACTGAAACGGGACCCCTGGTACGTGTGACATCGTCCCTCACAGGTCAACTTTACCGGGATATCCTGGACGATCATTTTCTACCGTTTGTGCGTCTTCAACATCCCACTGGGAAACCTCATCCTGCAACAAGACAATGCACCGTGCCATCGCTCCCGAATTGTATCCGAATGGTTGGATGAACACTCCACCGACGTGACCTCGCTTCCTTGGAAAACCAGGTCACCTGACCTCAATCCCATCGAGCACATCTGGGATGCCATCGAGAGAAATGTTTGAGGCTCTGACACCCCTCCATCAAATCTTCGTGAACTGTGGGAGCTTGTTCAGGGGTCGTGGATCCGTATGGGTTCTCAACGCTTCCGGTGTCTTGTCGAGTCGATGCCGAGACGAATCACCGCCGTCATCAGGGCGAAAGGTGGTGCTACACGTTACTAGACAGGTATCTCTACTTCAATTGCTCTTCAGTGTAATTGAAATAGGGTCAAAGCTCAAGGCACAGGAGCGAGATTCATTCCACAGCCATTATCCTCATAACTTGATTAATAACTTGAGTAATTATTTCTGGTATGTTGGAAAGCGTTCCATAATCAATGCATTGCATGATTTTACTGACTTGCTTAAAGTAGTTCTAGCAAACACGATAGAAAACTATACTTAATTTCTGTCTCATGTGCGATTCTTAACAGGTTTCATTCTAAACCACTCTTTGTGATTAAATCATTCAGCACACACACTTTGCTAAACAGCACTTAGACAGTGAGCAACTCAATGGGCTATAAACAGTCGCACGTCCCGTATTTAAGATCACTGGTTCCAGGGAAGGGAGAGAGCCAGTGCCGTAACACAAACACAACATTCATGCTTTACCGAGATTTGAACCCAGACACATCTCGGACGAATAGTCAGAAGATATCGTTGAGACCCTTGTGCCGCCGGGGTAGTATTCGTATTACTTTCTTACTGTTACAGATTTAACAAGATACAAAATATTTTTGTTAAAACAATGATAAAGAATATTTAGCTTTTAGCTATATTTCTTGGATATTTTTGTAGAGGTTATTGACTTTATAAGACACCAAATAAATGACTTAACAGTTATTTTAAGCTTCTTCTTGTTAAATCTTTTATCAAATAAAATGCTGAAAAACACTTAGCACTTATTCCATGGCTGATTTTGATAGATTTTCGAATTAGCGAGATACTGCTTAACATTTAGTAATTTTATATGTTATTTTTTTTTTTTTTTTGGAAGGGGGGGGGGGGTAAATCACCGTCCGTCGGTCCGTGGACACTATATCTCTGCAACTATTCGTCCTATTTAAAAAAAATATTTTTTTCATTGGGAAGCCCGAAATGTGATAATGGTGATCCTTGCATACCGTCCTTTTTTCGGATGCACAACTTCGCCTCCAGAGGGCGTAAATGGAGATTATATCGAATTCAAAATACATTTTATTCTATACATTTGCTTCTACACAGTCTAGTCACATTATTGTGACCACCTACTTTTGACGACAACAGCGAGCAGCCAATGAAAGAAGGCACTTGTCGTGAGCTGGCTTGGAGGGCGTATAAGATGTGCTGTAGGCATTCTGAAAACATGTCTCTCGCTGCTGTCATGGATAAAAGGAGCGATTTATTAGATTTGCAAAAAGGGATGGTTATCGGTTTTCGCGCCAAGGGTGGCAGTATTTCTGAAACAGCGCAGTTTGTGAAGTGTCCGCGTGCTGCTGTAGTTAAAGTGTATCGTGATTGGAGAAATGGTACCATTGCGCATAAGTGACGTGGAAACTGCTGAACACCCCGTGCCATTGATGTGAGAGGTGAACATCGGCTTCGAAGGTTCATGAGAGCCGATCGGCACGCTACAGTGGAGCAACTCACTGGCCGAATGAACCAGGGGGCTATTGGAAGTGCATCTAAAACGACAGTTCAGCGAACCCTGCTGCATATGGAGCTCCAATGCAGACGGGTGGTCACTGCACCTATGCTAACGAAAGTGCATGGGAAGAAAAGGCATACATTTGCACGGCAGTATCGGCATTGAACCTCCGCTGATTGGCAAAGGATTGCCTTCTCCGATGAGTCACGTTTTGTGCTTCCTCGAACGGATGGACTTTGGCGTATAAGGAGAGAAACATCGGGGAAAAAACACTCTTCAACCACTGCTGGAAAAACAAGAGCTGGTGGGGGCAGCATTATGGTCTGGGGAATGTTTTCGTGGCATTCCCTGGGTTCACTCATACCTGTGGAAGGCACTATGGACAGAATTCGTTACGGATCCATCCTTGCATACTACGTACACCCATACATGCTGATTGTCTTCCCTGTGGCGAATGGAATTTTCCAGAACGACAATGGGACGTGTCACACAGCTAGAAATGTCCGAGGGTGGTTGGGACAGCAAGCTGAAGACTTCAAAGTACTTCCCAGGCCCCCTATTTCCCCAGGCGTAAACCCAATTGAGCATCTGTGGGAACACCTTGGTCGTGTTGTTCGCTCTATAGATCCTTCACCACGCACCCACCAGCAGCTGTCAGATGCACTGCAGTCAGCGTGGCTCCACATACCTATGAACACCTTCCAGCACCTTATTGAGTCATTCCCAGCCCGTCTAACTGCTGTCCGCGCTGCCCACAACAGTTACTCTGGATATTAGCTGGTGGTCACAATAATGTGACTCGACCGTGTAAATATCCAATTGAAAAAAAAATTCTTTCTTCCTTCAGTTGCCATTTATGACGAAGACTATTATAGGTATAGTTTCTTTTTCAATTAATGCATACATTTTTTGCTAGGGGCGTAAAAGTAAATTACGTTTTCCCCGATATCCCTGCTTTTTTTTTTTTTTTTTTTTTTGGAGTTTTAACGACCACCGTGAGCAACTCAATGGGCTATAAGCAGTCGCCCGTCCCTAATTTAGGGTCACTGGTTCCAGGGAAGGGAGAGAGCCAGTGCCGTAAGACAAACACAACATCCATGCCTGACCGGGATTCGAACCCGGACCCCTTACGGACGAACGATCAGAGGCCAGCGCCTTAGACCACTGCTTTAAATGTGCGATTTAAAAATTTATTTTAACACTGGATGCAATTTACATTGTGGAACACTTCAGATTTGTATTTGAGAAGTTTTGTGATTCACAGCTCGGTCGTTGGGGAGGGGGGGGGGTTGTGTACTTCTGTTTGCAGCTGTATCTCCGTTTGTAAAAACCTGCTCAGAATTATTTTTCTTACTGTACGCCAATTGATACAACAAAGATGAGGAGCATTATCCTCTTTAAATAATGCAATAATGCTTAGCTTTCCTTCTAGAGGTCTTAAATGTTAAAACCTTGTTCTCGCCATCTTTGCTTCCAAGAGAAGTATTTGAATTTTTTTTCCTTAGCATAGCTTTAGTCATGAAGCCAATTTTGAACTTTTCCATCATGCAAAATTCTTCCTCTAGAAGGAGTATTTATATCATGTTTCCTTCTGCATTTTTTCTTTTAACCCTTCGATTTGAAAATCTCTGATACTTCCTTTTGCTATGAGAAACTTTTTGTACGCCATTTGTGAATTTTCGTAAAATACGTTTTAGCCGGTAGTGGAATTAAAGTATCCAGAAATAGAAACAGCTAATTAACTTTTGCAGAAATCTGGTTGATTTTTTTTTTCTAACCGGTTCAATTGACTTTTAATAACTTTGATAAATTTTGTTTGCGTCGTAAAGGATTCAAAAGACGTGCTTATTACAACCGTAAATTTGGTTTCATTTTTTTTCTATGATTACACTATCGTTGGGAGGAAGTGCTGTGACATCTACTCTAACTGAACTTGAGTTCCTATCTTATGTAAATTTGGTTTCTTCTCGTTAAAGGTTTTCTAATCTTAATGCCACAGAGTTCTTTTCCATGAATTTAATGTTGAGAATCCTTACTCCAAGTCAAATGGCAAGCTACATAAAGACTCCAGAGATATGAGCTATTGAGCGAGCAGTATTTTGTGTGCAGTTTTAAATGATCGGTATTCATGTTGAGAGAGCGATTCACGAAAGATTTATGTGCCATATTCAATGGGATTTAAGCAAGCTGTGCTCATGTAGAGAGTAGAGCGATTTCAATGTTACGAGTGATACTTGGTTTTGAAAGATCACTTTGATCCAAAGATAGCCGCCCCGGTGGCGCAGTGGTCTAAGGCGCTGGCCTCTGATCATTCGTCCGTAAGGGGTCCGGGTTCGAATCCCGGTCAGGCATGGATGTTGTGTTTGTCTTACGGCACTGGCTCTCTCCCTTCCCTGGAACCAGTGACCCTAAATTAGGGACGGGCGACTGCTTATAGCCCATTGAGTTGCTCACGGTGGTCGTTAAACCTCCAAACAAAAAAAAAAAAATATCCAAAGATAAGAGGTTTGTTTAGCGTATGTTATCAAGGCCGTCTAGAAAGTATAAAGCAGTGACAATAGAGAGAAGAGTTTCTCTCATCGGTGACATTACTATGTTACATGGTACATGGGCCGATACGTCGTCGTCGTGCTTAACGTCATACACGACATCGTTGAAAACCAATCGAAAGCAGCCTTGGTTTCTATTAGACGTCACGAAAAGGAGGAAATCGTCTCACTATGGTTCTCTAGATGGCCTTAATCTTATTGTATTACGACGTCTTGTTTATAATGCACATAAAACGTGCCTGATTTCAGAATACGGAAGTACTATGGAAACCTCTAAGTGACTTTGTATACAAGCTACCATATACAGTATTCAAAGCTGCTATACACAGTATTCAAGCTCCCATATACATTATTTAAGCTGCCATATACAGTATTCAAGCTGCCGTTATCGTTAAAGAACATTACATTTTCTTCAACGATAATGAAACAAGTTATTTTCTGTGATAAAAAGATAATGTTAGTACTCAACTTGATAATCACAGCTATACATTTGATGTAAAAAATTATTCGGAGTTGTAGTGGATAACAAATATCTCTAGATTTTCCATCGCAAATCTATGCCTATTGTTATGAAACAACGAGAAATGAATGAGATTATTGAAAACTGAAACTGAAAGACGATATAGCCAGGCCAAATCAAAACTTGCAACTGGTGAAAGTGTTCATTTAGAAACCATGCAATCTACAGAAGCTGCTAACAAGCATGAGAAATATTAAATAAAACCGCTAACTCCGCAAAATATTTTTGTTTTGCGTTTGGTCTTGACATATTTTCCTTTTTTTTTTTTTTTTTTTTTGATTGGAGGTTTAACGACCACCGTGAGCAACTCAACGGGCTATAAGCAGTCGCCCGTCCCTAATTTAGGGTCACTGGTTCCAGGGAAGGGAGAGAGCCAGTGCCGTAAGACAAAACACAACATCCATGCCTCACCGGGATTCGAACCCGGACCCCGTTCGGACGAATGATCAGAGGTCATAGCTTAGACCACTGCGCCACCGGGACGGCTATTTTCCTTTTGAACGGTAATACCACATGATATAACATCCACCTTGTTTTTTGATAGGTTGCTGTTATGTTTTTGGTGGTCTTCGGATTCGAAGGATCCAATTTTTACTCAGACTCGCAATGAAGAGGCGGAGCACTCGTTACTCGTAAAATCTCAAAACAGAAATCTACTTGGCACAGCTACACAGCACTTGGGAAAATTAACTCAGTGCACTTTTACAACTGCACTTTAGCACGTAATATAGAAGTAGAATTATATCACAGAAAAAAATGCTGGCAGCTATTCAACAGAACTCAATTAACAACAATGACTGTAATGTGAGCGGACTTTGATATCTCTCCATGTATCACCTAAACCTTCATGGGTATGGGAGATCTCCCGGTTCGACTTTCAGCAGCGAGAAGGGAAGACGTCGTTCACAAACATGATGACGCCGATGAAACGAGTTGTTGTGGATTGTAATTGTAACGAGTAGGTGGAGCAAATCCACCTGCTCGTTACAATACTATTCCCCCTTACTCCGCTGAAGTTTTACTTCGGGTTTATTTGCACTATACAATAGAAAACGAAGGAAACACGCACATTTTTGCACTTATTACTCAATTTTGAAAATATGTTCTTACATACAAAATTTTCAAAAATATGCGATATTTTGTAAAAATACCCTCTGTAGACAAAATATTAGAGAAGGGAGATGGGCAGTTGACATGGGCATCCCCCGCGCAAAGTGGAACAGAGCCAAACCAAACGCGGTCGATAAATAGGCAGACAACAGGGCTTCCCAAAGTGCAGCGCAATCGAAAGAACGTGGGTAAACGTTGTGATCTGAGCGACTTTTATCGTGGACGCATTGGAGGCGCAAGACAAATGGGTCACTATCGCTCAAGTGGTAAGACCTCTAAGGTCTCCGAGAGTAATCGTATCAAGGGTGTACCGTAAGTATACCATCGATGAACGTACCAGCGCCTAGAGTGCGAGAAGTGGCCGATCACACGACATTGATGACCGGGGTCGACGTAGACAATCCAGACTCGTACAAAACCGACCGCTTGGCAACTGCGGAGCCAATCAAATCCAGGTTAAATGTCGAACGTCAAAGCAGCGTCATCAAGCAAACGGTACGGCGCACGCCGAATACCCTGGGCTACGGGAACCGACGTCCTACTCGCGTGTCACTGTTGACTACTAGTCATTGGATATTACGCCTCGCCTGGTACCGGGAGAATGAGGCCATGGCCCCGTCAAGCCAGGTAGTTCCGGTTCAAGGCGGTGGTGGCTCCGTGGAGCCATCTTATGAGACACATTATGTCCCTTAGTGTGTCTGGAAAGCTCCTTAACCTCTGCGCGCTACCATCTTGTTCTGGCTGATTACCTACACGCTTTCATGGCCTTCGCGCATCCTGCGGCCGATGGTCTGTTTTAGCAGGACAATTCGCCGCCCCAACGGGTTACAATCACGCAGTCATGGCTCGAAGAACACTCATCTGAGTTTGGAACCATCCAGTGCCCCCTCCCCGCCAAGTCTCTTTGGAAGCTCTTTGAAATGCCTTGGAGCGGAACATCAGATCCATGGATCCTAGACTGATGTCTGGGCAGGGTTCTGAACAATGTTGCCAGAAGCATGGCTGACTTTACCTCTGGAAACCCTCCTGCATCTGGTGTAGTCAATGCCTCTAGAGGAGAACCAACACACTATTAAGTACGTATCTCTAATGTTTTGTCCATTGAGTGTATTTGTTTACCTAAAAATCCGTCAGCTATTTATCACATGCTAATAATTTTTCAGTTTTGTTCCATGGTGCTTTTTAATCATTAATGTATTTATCAAGTTAGATGTCAAACAGTATTCTCCATTTCTCCCTTGATTCTTTCTGATCGTTGATCGAATAATATAAACAATATTCAGTAAGTCGTTTTTTCTGTGAAGGTTACGTCGTCGATGAGTTAATATAACAGAATTTTATGTTAAATAAATCTTGCTCTCTTACAAGTCCTCCTCAAATCCTAACTTTTACAACTCTTTATAAACAGTCGGAAGTAACCCTGAAAATAATGTACCTGTATTTGAACTCCGCAAAAGAAAGAACTCAGGCGATGTCTTTGTGTGTTAAGAGACAAGAGGGACTGGAAGTCCAAAGTTTAAGTGAGAAAATACATGCTTCATCATCTATAAGGCGCCTCACCAATCGAAAGGAATAACCCCCTTGTCCCCCTCCTAGTCCTTGCACATAAGGGATTCGTCAACATGGAGTTGCGAAAAATAAGAGTTTGAAACTTAGGAAGTTCGTTTGAGAAGGATTTATTTTGCTATCATTGATCACACTGAGAAGAAATACGAGAATTCTTTTTTCCATCGGAGCAATCGAAAGTATTTTCCAGCTGTGGATTACTTTCAGCTAAGTTCAAATACTTTCTAGAATGAAAAATTTGTTGGGCTGCTTTAAAGCAGAAACACTTCAGAAGACAAATATGTTCTGAATTGTTGCTTGTTTTAGGATGCATTGTTTACATTAGTGGTTATCGTATAAATAAAAATTCCCTCAACCAGAAGTATTTTCATTTTATTATCGTTGAAAGATTGGCAGAATGTCCAAGAAGGGTGGTTAACCAAATGATAGTTAAAAATTCAAAATGTATACCAATGTTTATCAGGATTCTGAAAATCACTGGAATTTGTTTTCGTTTTAAGGTTCACCATTAGAAGCTTCTAGGGCTATAAACTGTCTCCTTTTTACTCTAGAAGCAAGGGAAGTCGTGTAGGAATACTGAGGTGCAGAGAATTTGTTTTTTCTGATGCGTTCTCCACCGCTTAGTGATGGATAAAAGAATTGGTCACATGGTCTGACTAGTAGTCATTTTCGAGAAATGGCCGCCATCTTTAATTTTTATGAATATAATTATGTTTTGAGTTAATGTAACGTGGGGGTGGGATATATGATTTTATATGATTTCAGGTGCGTTAATTATATGTTTCCAAGTGCGTTGAATTCGAAAAAGACAAAAAATTAACTGGGATCAGTAGAATTCCATATTCTGTACAAAATAGTGTAAAACATGCGATTTATTGCAATAACGTAATGTTTTGTAACAGATCCAAACCGGGTCATTTATAAAGTTTTAAAATGTAAGGCTGTGGAATTGGAACGTTCACCTGTGAAGAAAAAGGAAAAGAAGATGACGTTTGTATCATATGCAAATTAAAGGGAACAGAAATATATGGGGGCACTCTGGTCAAGATCAATCTAAAGAGACTAGTGCTGTTTTGAACAATGGATTGGTTATAACTGATATTGAATCGAGAACTAATTTTGTTTGTGACGTGAAGTACTATGTGCTTAGATCCTAAATTCAAAACGAACCTTGAAATTAAAGGAGGTAGCAAAGCTACACTAGTCTCTAAAAGACACTGACAACGAGAGTGAGAACCTTAATACAAGTGAAGAACATAAAACAAGAGCACGGACTCCTTGTAGAAGTGGAACTACCTAGAATTGAACATTCGAATGGTGAAAATGTATAATATTAGGTGTACAAACAAGTTTTTAAAGCGTTTTTTGCGTGACTTATGCCGCTAATTTACATATCCGACATTACCCAGCGTTGTTGAAATGTGACCGTAACTGATCCAGAGTGACACAGAAGTTTGCCCAACAGTCAAACGCACTAACATGTGACACAGAAGTTTGCCCAACAGTTAAACGCACTAACATGTGACACAGAAGTTTGCCCAACAGTCAAACGCACTAACATGTGACACAGAAGTTTGCCCAACAGTCAAACGCACTTGCAAATCGGTAGGCGAAAAATGGCACGAGATGCTGCATTTATTCGACACTGCATTCGTTGCGAATTTCATCAAAGAAAAGGTGTTCATCGATCTGTTCTGTTCTGGAGGAAAATATTGTATCGAAACGCACATGTGTGAGGTTTGGTTTAGACGGTTCAAAGCAAGTGATTTTGATGTTAGCCATCAAGAACGTAGCGGGGCCCCACAGAAAGTTACACATGAGGAACTGCAAGCATTGCTGGATGAAGATTCGTCTCAAACGCAAAGAGAACTAGCTGAAGAACTGGGGTAACTCAACATACCATTTTCAATCATTTACGCGCAATGCGAAAGATTCAGAAGGAAGGAAAATGAGTGCCACCTGACCTGAGCCAGAGGAACAAGGATGAGCGTGTCATGAAATGTTTGAATCTGTTGAATAAAAAAAAAGTCTTTCCCGTGAAAAAGCGTTACGGGTGATAAAAGGTGGATATGGTACGACAATCCCAAACGCAAAAAACACTGGGTAGACCCCTGTGAAGTAACGACTTGAATACCGAAACGCAATTTCACTCCAAGAAAGTTCTGCTGTGAATCTGGTGGGATATGAAGGGTGTGCTCTATTATGAACTATTGGAACGGAGCCAAACTGTTACCGCTGATCGCTACAAGCATCAATTGCTGCGATTGATCCAGGAAATCTGTCGGAAACGTCCATTTACAGGCAAAGGATTGCGTACCATGAAATTACTGCATGACAACGCTAGGCAGCATGTCGCGAAATCGGTCAAGGAAACGTTATTGATGCTTAGCTGGTAATTTTTGGAGCACCCCGCGTATAGTCCCGATATAGCCCTTTCAGACTATCATTTGTTCCGATCGATGCAACATGGTTTGTCTGCTGTATGCTTCCGGACATGTGACGAAGTGCAAAAATGTGTTGACGACTTGATCGCGTCACACGACGAAGTATTCTTCATGGCTGGAATCCTTCAGCTGCCCGACCCATGGCGGAACGAAATAGATAACGATGGCGCATACTTCAATTCGTAAAAGTATTGTTATTTTCTCTCGAATTACACGTTATGTTGTCTTAAAACGCTTTAAAACTTATTTGTACACCTAATATACACTGAAGAGCAATTGAATTAGAGACAGCTGGCGTTATGCAAATGTGGCGCGGTGGGCGGCACTGTAAATGGAAACGACATGACGTATGCAGCGATCCGACAATATAAGGAGTGATGCCACGGGAATCAGTAAAAGTCGGACGCAGTATGGCTAAGACTCTAAGCTCATTTCATAGTGGGTAAATTGTCGGGGCCCGACGAATGGGTCACTCCATCCCGGAAGTCGTGCAGGCACTCGGATTTTCACGAGACACTGTGTCAGGGGTGCACCGTGAGTACATCGAATCCGGTAAAACCATCCATGCAAGGGCCAACTGCCGTGGACAGCAGTGTGTGGATGAGCGGGTCATCGTCGGCTAGCTCGCATTGTAACAGCGGATAGACGGGCAACAGTGCAAAAAATCCCTTGGCAATTTAACGCTGGTGCACATAAACGTGTAAGTAGCCACCCTATCTCCTCGCTATGGGATACAGAAGCCATCGTTCCACGAGGGTACCGTTGCTGACCGCCCATCACAGTGTGCAAAGATTAGCATGGGCCCGGGAACATCGCCACTGGACCCTAGACATGTGGGAAAATGTTGCCTGGACTGATGAGTCGAGATTCACGTTGGTACATGCGGATGGCAGGATACGAGTACGGCGCAAACCACATGAAGCGATGGATCCTTCTTGCCAGCAGATTACTCTTCAAGCTGGTGGGGTGGCATTATCGTCTGGGGACTGCTTACGTGGACTGAAATGGGACCCCTGGTGCGTGTGACATCGTCCCTCACAGGTCAACTATACCGAGATATCCTGGACGACTATTTGCTCCTGTTTGTTCGTCTTTAACATCCCACTGGGGACCTCATCCTGCAACAAGACAATGCACCGTGCCATCGCTCCCGAATTGTATTCGAATGGTTGGATGAACACTCCACCGGCGTGACCTCGCTTCCTTGGCCAGCTAGGTCACCTGACCTCAATCCCATCGAGCACATCTGTGATGCCATTGAGAGAGATGTTCGAGGCTCTGACCCCCCTCCATCAAATCTTCGTAAACTGTGGGAGCTTGTTCAGGAGTCGTGGATCCGTATGGCTTACCAACGCTTCCGGTGTCTTGTCGAGTCCATGCCGAGACGAATAGCCGCCGTCATCAGAGTGAAAGGTGGTGCTACACGTTACTAGACAGGTATCTCTAATTCAATTGCTCTTCAGTGTATTTCATGCAGTTTTCTAAAAATATATGTGCCGTTTATTTAGGAATTTTGTCTAGGACATGTACTATAATCGTACAGATACTTCTGTCCTTTTCATTCTGTTTCTGATTTCGTTCGCAAACGATGATTGATAAGGTACATAAATGAGGTAAGATCGTGTTTTTAGGTATCACACATTCCAAGGAAACATTTATCTCATCTTCATGGCAGACTTCCTCATTTGTAGAAGATTTTCCCGATTCTGTCCTGTCCTTCAAACTCTAAGTTGAAAGACGGTCACCAGATATTTCGGTTCAACGGTCTTCAATTTCAGCAGTTAGGTGTAAACTTTTCTTGGCCGACCCTCTGGCGCAGTGTTCTAAGCGATGTCTTTTGACCATTCATCCGAGATGTGTACGGTGTAGAATCCCGGTGAGGCGTGGATGTTGTGTATGTCTTACGGCACTGGCTCTCTCCCTTTCCTGGAGCCAGTGATCCTAAATAAGGGTCGAGCGAGTGTTTGTAGACCATTGAGTTGCTCACGGTGGTCGTTAAACCTTCAATAAAAAAAACTTTACTTGCATACGCCATGAAGTCAAACGCGGAATTTTTGCGCCCTATCAAAAGAGAAGTGATTGGCCCTTTCTTCTGCGAAAAAATCATAAATGGTGACATTTACTTGGATATGCTAGAAAATTTTGCTATACTCCAGATCAAAAGATATGATGTCATTTTCCAACAAGATGGCGTCTCTACATTGGTCAACGTGTGTACGTAAGTGCCTAAATGAGCATTTCCCCAACAGACGGATCGGGCGTGGTGGTCCCATTCCATGGGCTCCTCGCTCTCCAGATCTAACTCCATTGGATTATTTCAAGTGGGGTTATGTGAAGGATCGTGCCTATCAGACGCCTTGTACTGATTTGCAGGAACTCAAGCAGCGTATCACAGCTGATATTAATTCCATAACTCCTCAGATGCTTGCCAATACATGGCATGAAATCGAGTATTGCTTGGACGTACTACGAGCAACCAAGGGATCTCACGTCGAAATTTATTAACTTGTGTAGTTACATTGTAAGTTAGTACAGTCAGTTTTTTTCTATCTGTTTAATGTTTTGTTTTACATAATTTTGTAATGTGTCCAATAATTCCCGGACACCCTGTATATGAGACAGATGTCAATAAGTACATTCATCCACCACCTTTCCCCATCCTATCCAACCCCTCCATTAGTTTCTACATCATAACCTTTTAAAAACCTATTTCAAGCTCTCTACTATAAGTTGCGCTTTTTAAGGCTGCTTTAAAATCCTATCACATGTTAGGTATTATGATGCTGTTGCCAGCTCATATTTGAGTATTATGTCTACATTTATATAACGGGAACGTGCGTTTTCTTTCTATGCATCGGAGTGCATCATTTGTTTCTTTGAGCGCTGATTAAAGCTGGAGATTTTGCTTTGCGTTTTTTAGGAAATTCCTTATGCACATGATCCAAAATTCCGTTAGCTTTCTCTGCTAGTCTCCCTTTGACAAAACGTTTGTAGCTACTCTTTCCCTTCTCCTGTATGTAGAGTAAGTAATTGCATACTTCTTGATCGAGCTTCGCTCCTGTTGTTATATTTGATATCCCGTACCTATCAAGTTTTAAAACTGGGTTTTCTCTTTTGAGAACAAACTTTAACATCCAGAAAACACACGTTTTGGTCTTGAATTGTTAGTGACTTGGTAAATTCATAGTGCAGAGAAAATTCATCATCTTCATTAAAGCGAGAAAATGTACTTAAGAAATAAATTAAGCTTTCTTTGTCATACTTGATAAGATCGTGCTTTGCCACTGCATGTTTGCATTTTGTGATTCCAATTATGCAACCAGATGCCTTTGCTGGCTTAATGTAATGATACTTTAACGCCTGATTCAAGGCAACTCTGCTGAATCTTTTACTAGAATGTTGCACTCTGAAATGGCCATTTTCGAAGTCATTGAACACTAATGGATGCTCGTCTCCGAGTTTCAAGAAGTCATCATGAAGTACACCAACGAGCATAATTTGTTTTATCAAAGGCGAAGAAAAGAAGCAAACATCTCTTATACTGCAGACATGTAAATCCCAATTTTTTTCTCTGTCAGCACGTATTAGGTCTTTAAGAAGAGGTGTTAGTGTAGACAGAAATGTTCTCAGTAACAAAAAATCTCGATGTTCTTCAAACAGTTTTTTCTGAATATTTCGAAATCAGTCAGAATTTCATCAAACCATTGAAAGCCGATTTGGTTTCATGGGATAAAAGCTGCTCATTATTTATTGATAACTGAAAGCTCTTCATAATGGAAAAGAAGTCAGAATATTTCAATATTTCACACTGATCCATGAATGTCCTCCATTGAAGTGTTTGTTTGATTTCACCTAGCATTGAAGTTGTTCTGACTGAAAGCACAATGGTTGTCATTTAAAGCACTCTCATCTGAACGTGGTTCCATTGTCTCAGTTGCAACAAGGATTTCAAAAGTGCCGCTGTTTTTAAGATACAGACCAATGCATGATAACACGATTTTTTGTAGGTGAAATAATTCAAAGGCCAGGAAATATATTAGAAAATACATCTGGATGAAGGAGTTGCATTCCTTTGGCTATGGGGTAGATTCCTTCATCACACCACAACGATCCCTCTGAAAGATTCAGTTGATGTAGTGAGTCTTGAAAGTCTATCACTGGCGTATAAATGGAATTGTATTGCGTTGCAGGGTAGGGCGGGATTGGAATAAAAAGCCTATCCGTGTTTTGCCAGAAGGATGCTTGCACAACGCACACATAAAAGCATTTCTTGATGGTATATCTACTACTTCGAGGAAATCAAGTTCAGTTACATTTGCATCTGTAAGAAATCGTAATAAGAACCGTACTAAATCCAGATCTCGCCCCAACTTTCTTACTTCAGATGTTGTACTTATGTCACTGTTTGGCCTAAATTTACTTGAAACCATGCACCTTGTCTTCAGCTTGTGAGAGCCCAATAACTGTTGTGCTCCTATTTCTTTATTGAAACTTTGTGATGTCACATCATTACCAAAATGTCCCTTTGAAAATTTCTAGGCCATCATTTTCTTCCATTGCGGATTTTTGTGGGTGATCTTGAAACAAAACCGATACCGTGTCACGAGTTCCATTCATACCTAACACTGTAGCTTCTTCTCTATCAAAATTGTCCATAACACCACGGACAGGAATCCCAGGTTTTATTAAGGGTGGTATTGGGGCACGGTGGCTTTCTGTTCTAATAATCGTTCAATTGGCTAACATTTGGTCTTGTCGTAGGGCATCATCGTAACTACAACAGAGACCTTGGCGACTGAACATTTGGTTGAGGGTTTTTGACCTACTTAAATTGTGTACAGCTTGAGCATTAGCAATGCGCAAATGTTTTATTTTCCACCCATTATGAAGTAAACAACTTGAAACAATATATCATATTTTCGTTTTTTTTAACTGAAATTATTTCTCTCATTCTCAAAATTCATTGTGTTTTGAAATGTTTTATACTCTTTTTGTACGCTTTTATTTAACTATTTTGGTGCATTATGTCGGCAGCAAATACAGTCACTGTGTCATCCAGGGTACATGTTCTGTCCAATACGTCATCTTTAAAAAATCTAGTTGCCTCTAGGAAATCTCCTGTTCTTCTATCTTTACAAATTCGAAACAATTGTGTCTCCTCCCTGCATTTCTATTGATTGCAAATTAAAGATACAGATGTCATTATTTTGGTTCCACTTCTAGCAAAAATTGGTGTCTTGTTTTACAGTTTTCACTTTTATTTAAGGTCTTCACTCTCGTTGTCAGTGTCCTTTAGAGACTGGTGTAGCTTTTCTTCCTCATTTGATTTCAGGGTTCGTTATGAATTTAGGATCCAAGGCCCATAGCGCTTCATGTCAAACAAAATTAGTCCTCGATTCATTATCAGTTATAACCAATCCATCGTTTAAAAGAGCACTAGTTTCTTTAAGTTGATCTCGACCAGAGTCTGCCCCATATGTTTCTGTTCCCCTTAATTTGCATATGATACGAACATTTTTTCCTTAACAGGCGAATGTCCCAATACTACAGCCTGCACTTTAAAACTTTATGAATGACCCGGTTTGGATCTGTAACAAAACATTACGTTATTGCAGTAAATCCATGCATGTTTTGCACTTATTTTGTACAAAATATGGAATTCTACTGATCCCAGTTCATGCTTTATATCTTTTTCGAATTCAACGCACCTGAAAACATATAAAACCATATATCACATCCCCATGTTACATCATTAACTCAAAACATATTTATATTCATAAAAATTCAAGATGGCGGCCATCTTGAATGGTCATTTTCACTGGTCAGACCATCTAGTTGCATCTAGGAATTGTAGTATTTAGTTTTATAGTCTAGCCTTTCTATGGTTCGTCGCCATTTTTTTTATGATGACCCGGTTTGTATCTGCGATCTCTAAATAGAAATGTTAATATAGCGTCCTGGTTATAAGAAAGCTAAGGCAAAACAATTCCTTTGCCCCTCTTTATCTCATCAGTACCAACCATAAATGTGTCGCTCATGATACGAGCTCCCTTGTAGTATTTAGTCTTATAAGTCTGATTCCATTACAGTCCTTTATTCTGTGCTCTATGATCAAAGGAATATCTGAGAAGGGCAAGTCCTCGTGATATGGGCATCACGCCACTGGGTAGAAACCAGTAATTCATCTTCTTTAGCCTTTCTATGGTTCGTCGCCATTTTCATAGCCCCTTCAGAGGAAAAGGTAATAATCAGACAAAAGATTAGTGACAATCGTCGCCCCTAAATGATCACTTGGAACGAAAAACCTAAGAGAAGACCAAAGTTTTCTCCTGCGTGGGTTCACTCGTTCAAGATGCGTTCGGGCCACTTAGGCAACGAATATATTCGTTCGAGCAGATTTCAGTCCATTTTGCTAACCCCGGGATAATTCGTTTCAGCCGGTTAAAGGGTTAACGGTGCCACCTATAATAATATTCCCGACAATTCTGTGCTCCCATCATTATGGAAATAGTCCGGAAAGGCAGTTTCCTTGACCAACTGAAAAATGCACCCGTCCACAAAACGAGGTCCGCGCAGGAATGATTTCATGAGATGCATGTGGACAAAATTCACTGGCCTGCACAGAGCCCAAATATCAACCCCACGGGTCACCTTTGGGTTAAATGGGAACACCAACTGCTAGCCAGATCGAACCGCCAGACCTACGTGGCTGACCTGAATAATGCTCTTGGAGTAGAAGGGAGGCAGTTACCGTTAAATTGGAGAAACCGCTCCCAGCAAAGTAGAGGCTGGAGAGCAGCAAAGGGTGAACCAACTCGATATTAATTCCTTTGCTATGACAGGGAGTTTGTGGATAGGCAAATATACAGATTATTTTGATCAGGTTTAGAGAGAGAGAGAGAGGGGGGAGGATTTTGCTTCCTATCTAAGGGAATGAGTCTCTGCATGGTTGGGTTAAAGGAATCTGCACATCCAACGAATGTTTCGCGCTGTTTTACTATCTGTTTGGACGCAGTGACAAATTTGCAATTACGTTTCATTTTAATTTCGTGAAGGAAAAATGGTTTCACATACCTCCACGAATTACGGCAAGGTAATTCCTTAAATCCAAGGAAAAAACACTTGGTGCAAGCATTTTATACCTAATGCGATGTCAACAGAACATTCTTCATACCCAATTAAGCATGAAACAGTCTTTAAGTATGGAATAATATCCCGTGTTTTTCATAAACTAGGAAAATCTTTGCATATTCGGAAGAACTCCCGAAAAAGCAATTAAAAGGAAAAACTGAGATTTAAACAAAAAAAAAAAAGAAAAAGAAAATAGGGGTTTCAAGCAAACGCGTAGTTGTCACCTGAAAAAGAACAAAATGGATTTCTTTCAAGAGAATAAAAATCCATTTTAAGTGTAAATACTCCAGCGAGTTGGAATTCCGCAACAACATTTTTTTCAAGTCCTTGTAAAATATGCTTCAAATATTAAATACATATTTTTTTTAAATATGTTTTTATGTAAGGGAACTTTAGACTTTAGTTGTACCACACAAGAACGGTAATAGAAACCAGGGAGATACAGCTGACATTCCGGATGCAATGGGCGCGAAGTTTAATATAAAAAAACTCAATCAAAATTATTTATGCTACGGAGTTAAAAGCAATTTTGCAGGAATATCCTCGAAGAAAGCATACATCATAAGACTACGTTTTCTATTAAATAATACTTATGCAATTGTTATCTACCGGGAGTTTCACAAACATTATAACCGCAGTTTATTTCCTCAAAGGTTGGTCGTAGACATTTACAGTATATGATCAAAAGTATCCCGACACCTCTTTTGAGCAGTGGATTTGCCTGTTACGTCACAGCCATGGCCCATACAGGTATAGTCCTGGCAAACATTACAGACAAGAACGAACAGTAGAACATGTCGTATGGTAGAGCTCAGTGGCTTTCAACGTGGCACGGTCATAGGATGCTATCTTAGCAACAAATCAGTTCATAGACAATCATGGAAAGTAGAATGGGCCGTACAGCAGAGCCGGGAGCTTCATAAACATTATAACCGCAGTTTATTTCCTCAAAGGTTTGTCGTAGACATTTACAGTATATGATCAAAAGTATCCCGGCACCTCTTTTGAGTAGTGGATTTGCCTGATACGTCACAGCCATGGCCCATGCAGGTATAGTCCTCGCAAACATTACAGACAAGAACGAACAGTAGAACAGGTCGTATGATAGAGCTCAGTGACTTTCTACGTGGCACGGCCATAGGATGCCATCTTAACAAGTCAGTTGGCCCAATCATCTGTAAGTGATGTTATGGTGAAGTGCAAATTCCCAGAAGCAACAGCGCCGCAACTGCAGCCTAGTAGGCCACGTACATAAGATGTTCACACATTTTTAGAACGTTTTTGATAAGAAATTACAGGAAATAAAATAAGTTGAGAGAGTTGAAACTGCCAACAGCGTATTAGATGAACACGAAGAAAACATCTACTGCAGTTAAATATAGTCTGTAAAATAAATGGCACTCGTAAACAAGCTGTGCATAGAAGGTCAGGTTTTTGCTCTTTACGGAGGAAAATATTCGTATTCTGTAATTAAACAAACGCTGCGAAAAATCACGGAAGTAGCATTTCTAAATGCAAAATCAGCTATATTATTAATAGTAGAGGGAAAATTAATCAAGCATTGACTTGAACAGGAAAAATAACACCAAACGAATATCCAAAGAAGATACGTACTTTTTTGGCTATTTCAAAAGTAGGGTATCTGGTCTTAAAAGAAGATCCACGGACCCAAAGAGCAATCACTAAGTCGTTAAAAATCTTCGTATCAACTGTAAACAAGGTAATAAACAAAGATTTGGATCTGAAAACACAAACAAAAGAAACAACAACATATTCATTACCTTTTGCTTAGGCACGTGGATGAGCGCAGAACCCGTGGTAGGAAACAGATGGAATTTTATTGTGATTATTGATGATGCATGGATCTACCTAAACGACTGTGACAAGAAACGGTCGATTTACTATCGCAAAAGAGCAGAAAAAGACTTACAAACTTGGTTCCAAGAATCCAAAGAGAATTTAAATAAAGAATTCACGATTCTTACTGGTTCCTCGTACAATGGGAAATTAAAGTTAAGAACAGTTGAAAAGAATGTTAAAATCAATTCTACATATTACCATAATGAAGCTTTAACTCCTATATTTACAGAGGACATGCCATTCCTTTATCCACAGAGCCTTGAAAGAGTAGAATTCCATCATGAAAAGGCTACAAGTCATACATCCAAATCGACCACTCTATTTCTTGAAAAAAAGAAACGGGTATCAAGAAATAGAGTGATAGATTTAGATGTATGACTTCTAACCTTGTACTGATGGCATTCTACTCTTTCAAGGCTCTGTGGATAAGAAAAAGATCCAGAACTCTCAAAGGAATTTACAAAATGCAACGAAACTTAGCAAAGTACTTATTTAATTGCAAGAAAGTGGATGCTAAAAAAGATTAGACTTATTCCCCACCCTATAAATATTTTAGTTAAATCCAGTTAAAACAGAAACCAATTAACACCACGGTTATCAAGATGACTTTTCGATGCTTCGGCATGTCTCCCATGAATATTGAGCGTTATAACGCTAATGATGATAACGCTCAGACTTCTCTGAGCATTCCGTAAGTTTGAATTTTTTAAATTGCCACTATTTCATTTGTGTGTATGTAAGGAGGGATGGGGGATAATTTCAAAAACTAAAGGAAAAAAATAAAAAATTGAGGACATTTGACGTCCTCAGTAAGTTTCTACGGAATTGAAGACGAAGCTTTAAATTGAGGACTGTCACCAAAAAATGCCGAGGTGTGGACACCTGTGAACTTTGGTGGAGGATGTATCATGCTCTGGATAAGTTTTTCATGTGTCGGTGTGAGCATCCTAGTTCCAATACCCGGAAATCTTAATGCTGCAGCTTATAAGGACATTACCCAGAATTCTATGCGCCCAATATTATGGCAAAAGCTCATCAAATGCCATTTCCTTTACAAAAAAGTATAATGCCCCTGTTCACATAGCGAGGTCCTTGCAGAAATGGTTGTATAAGATGGATATGGACGAACCCGAATGGCAGAGCCCCGAACTTCAAAGGTGATCCATAAAGTTGACTCCATGGATCACATTTGGGATTTACTGGAACGCCGACTGCGAGCCACGGTCACCGATGTTTGGCAGTTCGGCATGGCTCGCAGTCGGCGCTCCATTAAATCCCAAAGATGACCCATCTCGCAATCTGCGTTCCATTAAATCCCAAGGTGATCCAAAGATAACATCGATGTGGTTATCTTTGGGATTTAATGACTAATGCTCTTGTTGCAGAAGGGTGGAAATTACCGTAATCTAGCAGAAAGCATTTCCAACAGAGTGGAGACTGTGAGAGCAACAAATACAACCCAGGTAGCACAACCTTGCAATTTAACCTAGGCTCAACACTGAGCCACTACCTTCTATTTCTAAAAGTCGGTGGTCCAGTGTTGGGCCTACGTTAGATTGGAAGGCGGTGCTACCTGGGAAATATCCGTCACTTGGTTGGGAATTTTCTCATCTGCAAAAAAAAAAAAACATGCTTTGAAAAATCGATTATCTTGGTCACATATCAATATGCAATCCAAAGTGATTTTTTTTCCTTTTTTTGTTTGGGGGTTTAACGACAACCGTGAGCAAATTGATGTGCTAAAAGCAGTATCTAATTTAAGGTCACTGGTTCCAGGAAAGGGAGAGAGCCAGTGCCATATGGCAGTCACAACATCCATGCCTCATCTGGTGTTCGAATGCAGACCTTAGACCACTGCGCCACAGGGGCAGCAGCGTGATTTTGTTTGACTCGTAACCTCTGAAATGGGCATTTACGCTGCTGTGCGATAAGCTAAGGAAAAGCTGAGAAATGCACCCCAAATCATTACGACCGTCCCTGTTCCCATGGGAGTGAACACGTCCCACAGCACCAGACACAACGTACATTAGCAAATTATTATGAACACATACCCAATAGCGTGTGAGAGATCCCTTGACCATCAAAACAGACTCAAATGGATGTGGTATTGATTCGACGAGGTGTTGGTATAGTTTTACAGACACACATATTTAGCCAATCGAATGTGATGCCAACCGTCAATTGCAGCATATTTCCTGGAGGAAAATCTCTATTATGACTCCCTCAATTTCATAACATTGGCGTTTAAGTGGGTTAATATCTGGGGACTATGTTGGCCATTTCAGCCCTTTAAAGTCAGTATGGCGCTCCTGGTTTCACTGGGTGACGATCAGAGCCTCTGGCATGAAGCATAACCCTGCTAAAAGTATCCCTCTTCATCAGAAAACACCATATACATGTATGGGCACCTTGTCTGTTTTAGAGGTACTAAGGAACCAAATGCAGTTCATGAAAACAGAACATCTTGAGTTTGTACAATTAACGCTAAAGAGCTGAGAACCATTGATTTGTACTGTGGACACCATATTCTGGTTCTTCCATCGGCGTGTATTTGATGAAAAGGTGATTCATCAAGCCAGGAGACCGTTTACCAGCCCACAAGGGTGTAGTTTTGTGTTTCCTTGCCAGGTGCAGAAGAAATTGTTGGCTTTTAGCACAGACGAGTGGTATACGAAATGGACGTTGGGCCATATATGATTAAATTTACTTTTCGATACTGCTTTTGTACTGTGCTGTTACTTGATGTGATGGAGCTCGTCTGTTACCTCGTACAATCCTCTCCATAGTCGTCGAACATCGACCAGTCGTTTTCCCCCACAGAAAGACCTCCCACTGCTTATTTTATACACTGGTGTTCAACATTATCGTGACAAACACAAAATCTATACGAAAGAGTTTAATGACAGTTGGTACAGACATACATATATCGATAATGCATCAATGCACTACAGCAAACAAATGCCATCACCAAATGAGGAGGAAGCATGCACAGACAACATGGCAGCCCAAAAGTGATGAGCAAGTAGCTTGGATTTTGAGGGGCTAAAAGGGAGTGGAATTACCCCAAAAAGCGATACAGCTTCCGCAACGAGCGTTCATATTGTTTACAAGGCTGTAAATGAGTGTTTGGGGGCAATAAGTGCTACTCCTCCTCCAAGGAGCGTCGGAGTTCCGGGAGGATTCTGGAGAGGGCTGTAAGCTTGCATTTGCTGTTCCCAGGGCATCCCATACAGGCTGTATTGGGTTCAGGTCCGGAGATCTCGTGGGGCACTCCATTCTGTGAATATCCTTACTCTTCAGGTATTCGTCGGCTATCCGAGCCTTATGGGTACAATAGTTCTCCATAAAAGGAAACTGGGGAGGCCAACAGCTCCACTAAAGAAGAGCCGGTCATAAGGCGGTAGGATGACATCTCTGTAGCGTGCAGCAGTCAGGGTGCCTCCTGGAAACACGTGCAGTGGCGTACATCTTTCCACCACCATAGAGGGTAATTTATCTAATGTTGGAGGGAAGATTTGGGCTGCTTGCGTCTCTCCAAACGTACACACGTCGATAATCCTTGTTTAAGTTGGATCGTCAATGAAGAAAACACAGGCCCATTGATTAGGGGTTCACGGGAAATGTCGCCGGACTAGATTCAGACTGACACTTCTGTGCAATGCAGCGAACGAGATGCAGACCATTGGACTATGACTCTTTTGTGGAGTCGTCTGTAGATTGCCTCGATATCGCGGTTCTCTAGCAGACAAGAGCTTCTGTAAGAGATCCCTTATTGTCGATTTTTTATGGCATTCAGCTGCTAGAGACAAATTCGGGTTGTTTTGACTTGTGACTCGTAGGCGTCCTTGTCTCGGCTTTCTGGTTATTCTTCCGGTTTCCTGGAACTGTCTTCAGAGATTGGAGACCACTTGGATCGAGACATTCAGCCATCATGCTCTCAGCTTGAGATTACCCTGCTTCCATCCTACCAACCGCCCTCCACCGTGCGGTCTTCTAAGCGATGGTGCGTAGCCATTCTTCCACTAACAATCCAACTGAAACTTCAATGGCTCACCCTGCTCAAAACAACGGTTATCATGGTCACGTGTCTGCGAAATTGATTATGCTGGTTCGTCATTTGCCTATTTCCACAGGAGCTTGCACAATGTTGTTTGGTTACATGGACTTTGCGTTTCCCCTTGCACATGTCTGAAAAATCTTTACAATTGGTCGTCCCGTTTTGGACATTCTCGAAATTTTATTTGCCACGGTGATTTTGTCCACCAGTGTAATTGTTGCATGGAGTATGCGACACTATGTAAAAACGAAAAAGTCGTTTTAATCGTATGAATCAGTTTGATCATTTGCCGTTCCTCTGTTTGTTTAATTTTCCCGAATATTCCTATTGTTATTAAGCATGTTTCAGTGTGAATTTTCTTTTTCGTGTCGTGCTCCTAATACTGTTTACTTTTCTCCAGCAGCTCACACAAAAAAATCGCACACGTCGAAAAATGTCACAATCAAATATAAAGTGGTAACGATGATAGAATTCCCTTTTCCTGCCGTAGTGTACTTCACTTCGATAAACGACGAATATTACTTTACCCAAGAAATAAAATGACATTCCTTCTCAGCAAGAACTAACAATATCGACGAGAAATGTGTGCAGCTTCTAAAATTCATTTACCTACGTCGGAAATACAGTAGTTCGCAACACAGTTTTATATTCCAAGTATGTTTGTCATGAGTCGAATTGGACCACGAACAGAACCATCGGCTGTGTGTGCTCGAATTTAAAAATTTAAATAAAAAGCCGGTGAATCAAAAACAAATAACTCCTGCTGTGTAAGTGGGTAAACACAGGGACATTCACTTGCGAAATCAAATTGCATAGTATAGTAGAAACGGGTAATGATTAATTTGAAAAATGTAGTTGAAGGGAAAATTTTACGTGCCTTCTTCGGTCGTGTTTTGAAGAAAAACAGAATAAAATTCCTTAAAACACCATAGAAGATGATGAATGGCTTCCTGTGTTTCTTCCCCCTCGGGATGTTAAAACCTTAAAAAGGTGAAAAACGTAATGATGTGAAAAAAGCACCAGCAGAAACAGTAATATACACTAAGTAGGCAAAACATTAGAGATAGGGGTGATGGGCACTTGACAAGGTATAACGAAGTAAATTTCTCCGTCATTTTTGGTCTACGCCGGGGCTCGAACCCGGGTCCCTTCATTCCGGAATAAGTCACTATACCAATTGAGCTACGCGGGAATTCGTTCTGACTGCTATCTGCCTTTATGTCGTGTGCGTCCTGATGGCCAGGCCTAGCACCGCAATTGGACTTGATGATCAAAGGCTTGTGGGCGGCAGCACGTCCATGATAACCGAGCAGATGAGCTTCCTCTTCACCTATTTTACTTAAAATAAAGTTTTATTCAGTAATTTGTATAATATATTCTTTTTTGTCTGTATTGTGTTACAAAATACTCAACATTTTGATTAGATATCAATTCACATAGCGCGTTCAATGCGGAAAACAAGTCATCATACGCAAAACAGTGCAAGTGAAGAGCCGAAATGAAAACCCCTGGAAGTCTGCAGCTGTCGACCGAGTTGCTATGGTAACCGGGACGTCAATCTCCCCTATCTGGCGCGCCAGTGAAGTGTTTTATCTTTTGGCGCCGAAGCTCTGCAGAAGGAATCGTGACCTTCGAAGGAGATCACGGTGACACTCAAATTGTAGTACATGCTTTCCGAAAGGGATTTGTTTTTTCGTGCTTTGTGATTATTTGTCAATAAGTTTAGCTGTTACTGTAGTTTCATATACAGTTTAACAGTTAGTGATAGTTTTAATTAAAGTATGTATCCTGTGAACGACATTGTTTGTAATTTATTACAAACTCCATTTAATCGGTTTAAAGATGAAGATAAAAGAGACATTTTACTTCAAGAACGACCGACGGATTCACTGACAATTGTTGCCAAAAAAGAAATAAAAAAGAGCGGTGAATCTTACAATATTAATTTTAAAAAGTGTTGGTTTATTGAATATAAATGGCTTTGTAGTACTTCTGTGTTACAAAAAAATTATTTTGTTGGCCCTGCTTACTAATAAACATTCGGATTCTCAGATTTATTAAATATAACACGCTCATTTCATAAATATGGCGATTCTAGCGAATACCTGAAATGCGAGTTAATGCTAAGGAATTTTGAAAAAAATCTGAACACCATTGCCGATGCCCTGAGGCTGAGGGAAAATGCTAGGCTTTTAAAAATGCATTTCAACGAAAACGTTCGTTTAAATGAGATTTTTCCCTCAGACAGTGAGTGATGCAGTATTATACAGTATTTGAGCAAACAAGAACTAGCATTCCGTGGCCATGACGAAAGCATGGACTCGATAAATCGTGGACATTTCAAGGAATTATTTTCATTGTTGATATCAAAAAGTCTTTTAGAAATTCAAAATCAATACGAAAAGATAAAAAGATAAAAAATGTCTTCACAGGTGACTCAAAAACTATTCAAAATTAATTAATTGAATGTATTTCTGAATATATAAGCGATAACGTAAAAAATGAAATAAATGAAGTTCAATGCTTTTCTATTCAAGTAGATGACACCACAGACATAAATCAGACTTCTCAGGGCTCTTTAATAATACGATTTGTTGATTCGGAAAATGTATTGGCTGAGCGATTTTTGGGTTTCCACGACGTGAGTGGAGATCGAACGTCAGAAGCTTTATACAAAATGCTAGACAAAATTTTGGAACAATTCGATTATCAACACAAATTAATAGGACAATGTTACGATGGGGAAAGTGTAATGTCTGGACACTTGAATGGGCTCCAGAAAATAATCAAGGATAAAGCTTCTGAAGCTGTTTTTGTTCATTGCTTAGCACATCGTTTGAACCTCGTATTACAGCAGAGTTTTTCTAAAATTTCAAAGTGTCGTATATTTTACGCAAACCTCACTGGAATTCCTTCGTTTTTTCACCCCTCAGTGAAGCGTTCTTATACACTCACATCTACAACCGCAAGACACATACCAACCATAGCAGAAACTCGATGGTCCTCCACTTCGAAGTTAGTAAGTGTAATTGTTGAAGATTAGGATAAATTGAAGGAAATATTCGAATTTCTGACAAATAGTGAGCAATCAGACAAATAATCAATTCAACTTGCCAAGGGGTTTTTAAACGATATGAACACTTTTCAATTTACATTTTTGGCAATCGTATTTAATGAAATTTTTGGCCCCACCGATCTATTATTCTAAATTTTGCAGAAAAAAATCACTAGACATAAACTACTGTGTAACTCAAATTAAAAAAACTCGTGAAATTTTGAGTCATAAAAGGAACGATGAAGAATTTGAAACAGTGTTTGGAAAAGCTAGAAAAATCACAGAAATAAGCAGATCTAAACGGGAATATACTGTTCTTACACAAGAAACAATTTTTCAAAATTATAAACAATTGTATTTTGAAATTTTAGACCACATTCTTATGGAAATGGATATAAGATTTCAAGACTCTGAAAAACTTCAATTTGTTTGTCTTGCTGACACAACCAAATTCGAACAATTTAATTCAAGCTTTCCCTCTCACTCTTTTGAAAATCTACAACATTTTTACGGGAAAATATTTACTAAACTGCAGCGCCTTAAAATTGAACTGCGTCTTGTATATGCCAACGAAAAATTAAGGAATATATTGACTCAAGAACTTCTTTGAGTGCTTCATGAAGATAAAGACATTTTTACAGAAGCTTATAAATTGGTTACCCTCATTTTAACCATTCCATCTACAAGTGTGTCAGTGGAAAGAAGTTTTTCTTGCCTTAAAGGAATACAAACTTACTGAAGAAACACTTTTCTCAAGACAGACGTGCTTCTTTGGCCAATTTTTCTATTCAGAAAGATATTTTATTGATGCTCACGAAGAAACAATCATTTTATGACGACACAATCGACATATTTGCAGCTTTAAAAGAAAGAAGAATTGATCTAATATAAAAAAAAATAGATCAGCCCTCATACAGTGATTTTTATTGCAGACAGTAGATATCTTTTTATATTGCTCTTGTAGCTCTTCACCTATTTTTTCAACCACGAGCCACCACTGGTTCTTCTGTGTGTGTGCCAAAGTTAAAGGTATGTGCTTTCATTTAAGATCCCTCACGAGTTGGTGAGTGCTTATTTTTTTTCATTATCAGTGTTTTAATTTCCACACCGAGCTGGCCTTTTTCTTCGTTAACCCTTGCCATTGATTATGGCACCTGCCGATGAGGGCGCTGTTCCCGCCCGCATCGCTCTAGCTCCTCGTGTCGCCTCCTCAAAGTCGATCGCAGATGACCAATCATCTTCGATTGCTAGTGGAGAGCCTCTTAATTTTACTCCTGTCATCTGCACCTCTTCTCCTGCCCGGGACTCCGACTCTGTCATTGAGAACGTGGATGTGACGTACCTTGACTCTGCTGGGGATGATGAATTCATAGACCTGTCTGATGGCGTCGCTAATCTGTCCTCTACAGTTTCTACTGCCTCTGCTTCCAGTACATTGTCTCATTCTGAGTCAATGCCTTCCAGAGGAGGCGCTTCTGCACGCACGTATTCTGTGGCTGCCTCTGGTTTTCCACCGGCTTCCTCCTCGTCTCGTCTGCTCCCTATGGATTCTTACGTTACTCTCAACGGTGACACCATCTTATTAGACATTCCCTAGAACTCTCCTGCTGTTCAACGTCTTCATTCGACCCTCGAGTTGGCGGTTTGTTTTAATGCGCTGCCCAACACTCCTTTGAAGCAGTACAGCTCCGCTCTCAAGAAGATGCTTCCTTCTGGTGCCATCACCCACCTCACCCGAAAGCCTCGAACTGCGATTGTTTATCTTTCGAAGAAAGAATATGCTGAGCTTGTTTTGTCTTCGGGCCTATCAATTGGCGATCGTCACCTCTTAGCCGAATCCATCGCCTAGTGTCCTGTTCTGGTCTCTCTACATCCGGTACCCCAGGAGATCTCTGATGATATGCTGTGTGCTGCACTTAGTCGATACGGCAAAGTAGTCGGCCTAGTGAAGACTCTCCTCTTTCCCCGATGATAAACATACCTGTGGCTTCCATAGAACTGCTTGCATCATCTTCCCGTCGGAAGAGCATCTCATAAAATTTCCACGGTTCCTCGATGTTCGTTGCGGTAACGAACGCCGCCGGATTGAGCTCCTCACCTCTGCTCATTGCTCACGCTGCAAGGCTTACGGCCATCAGCAGACTCATTGCCCCCATGCATAGCCACTGACTCTGCAGCTCCAAGGCAGCATTCTACCTCTTCCTCCGTTTCTGCTTCCATGCCTCCTCCTGCGTCTGCAACTCCTGGACCGAGTTTTGCAGAAAATCTGAATAAAGCCTTCGATCAACACGCGTCTTCCAATGTTGCTTTCTCCACTCTGTAGGAATTTCCTCCGCTTGACTCCTCCTTGCCTTCCCGTGTTCTCTCTCCATCAGAGGACATCACGGCTGATCCTCAAGCTTCTTTCACCTTCGTGTGTCATCGATCCACGGTAAACGTCGCTCTACTACCAGTACCGAGGCCAGGAGGAAAAAGAAGTCAACCTCTTCGACTGGCCGCCCACATCGTTCCACCCGTCTAGCAGTCTCCAAGTCTCCCTGTCACGTTCTAACACTTCCTCTTCAAACTCCAAGGGCCGCCCCGGTGGCGCAGTGGTCTAAGGCGCTGGCCTCTGATCATTCGTCCGTAAGGGGTCCGGGTTCGAATCCCGGTCAGGCATGGATGTTGTGTTTGTCTTACGGCACTGGCTCTCTCCTTCCCTGGAACCAGTGACCCTAAATTATGGACGGGCGACTGCTTATAGCCCATTGAGTTGCTCACGGTGGTCGTTAAACCTCCAATCAAAAAAAAAAAAAAAAAAAAAAAACTCCAAGGGTCCTCTGCCGACGTTTGAAGACTTATCGACTCTGCTTACCAATGCCTCTCTTCCTTCAGAACCTGTCTCCTTTGAAGTTCGTTACGAGTTTCTTACTCATAAAACAAATGGGGAGGCTTCTCTCATCTTTTTACAGCAGTTTGAAGCAGTTCTTCGCGAGGTCTTCGACCAAGCAACCTCCATCCTCAAATTCTTCCAGCATAATGCCAAGCAACCAGACTACGTCTTGTGGTGTCGTGGAATCATTAATCGCTTCGACACATTCCAGAAAGCTGCCATAGCTGCTCTTCATCCGACGTCGGACTTACCCATTCAAGGTCGCCACTCTGAATTGTTGGGGGTGTGCTAACCCCCTCGCTAACGCTCTCGCTCTGGAAGATATATCGCCCCTTGGGGCCGACTTACTCCTTCTACAAGAGACGAACTGCCACTCCTCGACACTTTTTCATAGATGGCGCACTTGGGACTTCACCTTTCACCATGCTTTCCGTTACTCTGTGTACGGTGGTACAGCAGGAGTATCAGTCTGCCGTCTACGCATGCCGTGAAAGCTCCTTCTATGCTACGTGGTCGCCAGTGACTCCGTGGTTCGCTGTTACACCAAGTCCGTTACATTTCACGGTGGGTTAAGACTCTGCATTAACTTTCTGATGTTCTTTCGCACTGCGGTGCCCCGCCTGTGATCATTTTGTTCTTCCTCAAGCATTGCTCTGTTTGCATCACTTTGCTAATTTGTCATTATTCATACAATGTACATATTATCGCTTTTATCAGTTTGTATCATTCCTGTTTTTTTCTTTAAGACGATTCCATGTTCCTCGTCTCCTCTGTTTTGTTACATTAAAGCGATTCTGAAACCACCTTTGGCCTTAATGCATGCACTGACCGTTCGAAGCTCAGTGGTTGGGTTTTGAGCTCCGTGATTTTCGTTGCTATAAGGTGTTTATTGAGTGCTTTAGTTTCTGTGGTTGCGTGTATCTTCAAGTTGAAGATCTACACTTTACGTTCAGGTTGCTGAGTGCCATATTTTTTCATTATTCACTGTTTTATTTTTCAACCAAGCTGGTCTTCTTTCGTTAAAGTCTCGCCATTGCTTCGATGGCGGAGGCAGACAAGGGAGACGCCCACATCCTTATCTTGGCAGATCAACCAGCTCCCTCTTCTTCTTCTACCGCGGTAGCTCCTGCTCAGCTTAACAGCTTAATGAGGTGGCTCCCGAGCGTCATTGCGACGTCATGGACACCTCTTCTTCTCCAGCTATAACTCCCACCAAGTGCGGTGGTGCCAAGTCTCCTATCTACATCTTAGCAGATGATGACGTCTTCGTTATCAGCGATACTGAGCTCATAGCTTCCACTTCTCATCAACTTCCTGATCCGCCCCTACTGCTAGGGGCCGCTCCATCGACTTCTCGACCCATGTCTGCCCAAGCGTCCTATGCTTCTGCAAGGTCTGGGGTCCTCACACCCCCAGTTTCATCTGCTATGCCTTTTCCTGGATCCTATGTCACTGTCGTCGGTTCTACTGCTACAATTGACATGCCAGAGGATTCCCGAGCTGGTCACCTTTTTTCCTCCACTATGAAACGGGGCGTCTATTTTGATGCGCTTCCCGACACTAAGCTGTGGCAATATTGCCGAGCCCTCACCCAGATCTGTCTTGGTCTATTTTAAGGATAAAGCGCATGCTGACCAGGTCCTTACGGAAGGTCTAACCATCAATGACGTGCATCTGTTAGCACAACCGGTTGCGCACCGCCTGGTGCAGGTGACCTTCTACCTCGTACCACCAGAAGTATCCGACGCTGCACTCTACACCTTGCTCAGCAGGTACGGCAGAGTTGTTGGCTCCATAACAACTCTCTCTGCGGCTCCCAGGGACCCTGAAGACAAATCAATTCGAGGCTTTTTTTTTTGATTGGAGGTTTAACGACCACCGTGAGCAACTCAATAGGCTATGAGCAGTCGCCCGTCCCTAATTTAGGGTCACTGGTTCCAGGAAAGGGAGAGAGCCAGTGCCGTAAGACAAACACAACATCCATGCCTCACCGCAATTCAAACCCGGACCTTTTTCGGACGAATGATCAGAGAGCATCGCTTAGACCACTGCGTCACCGGGGCGGCCAATTCGGGCCTTCCGCCGCACTGCTCGAGTCCTTTTTTCATCTGATGCTCAGCTGAAAGCGGTTCCGAATGTTTTGCACATCCGGTGTGGACAGCAACGCCGAAGAGTTGAGATAATCACTTCACAGTATTGCACTATCTGTCAGAGCGAAAGTCACAAAAGGGCTCAGTGCCCACGTGCCTCCCTGCAAACAGTTCCACACACTACATCTTCTTTTACTTTGTCCACCAACGCTTCACAGACTTCTTCCTATTCGAGGAAAGTCGCGGAATTAAGATCTTCCAAAAGTCAGCTTACTGCCATTGGTCATCAAACGACTTTGATGCCTCCACCTATTGCTGATCCTAAGAATTTTCTCAGGCTTCCAAAATCGACTCCCCCTAGTACTTTTACAACCACTGCTGATGTGCATGTTGACCACTCCTCAGCTTTTACCGTTGGCTCCATGACACGAGTCACAGGTAATGCTTCGGGTTCATACTCTCCAGACGATCATGAAGCTTTAGTGGTTGCTGGAAAACGCAGTGGTGCTTCTCGCCCCAAGACGAAGAAGTCAAAGACTCTGGCGTCCCGAAGATCATCTCGCTCTTCTACCCGCTCATCCACTCGCTCCGTCAGCTCTCGACGACCGTTCTCCAGGTCGCCTCTAGACACTTCCTCTGAGACAGCATGGGAGGGTGCCTTTCCCTCACTAGATGAATTCACAACTTTTCTTGCTGAAAATGTTTTCCCTGCTGAGCGTCTGCCAAACGAGGACGTGCTGGATTGCCTTTGCCTTTTAGGGTCCTCTAGCCCTTCCTCAGCACGCACTTCCATTCAGCAGTATGAAGCAGCTCTACCACAAGTGCTGGTTCAATTACACTCACTTGAAAACACTCTTCGGCGCACTGTGGACGAGGTCTCGTGGAGTGCTTGTTTTCTCCGTCGACTCCACTCCATCACTACAGCCAGTCAATTCCTACAGCATCCCACAACTAACCTAGACATTCAGGGTGGTGTCACTTAATTGTCGCGGTTTTGCGACACCTCTTGCGAATGCGCTGGTACGAGAGGATCTTGCTCCGCTGAATGCTGATATATTACTTCTGCAGGAAACAAACTGTACTTCCACCACTCAATTTCATCAATGGCGTCAGTGGGATCATACTTTCCATCACGCATACAGCCAACTGTCGCGTGGTGTTATGGCAGTTGGTGTTCACTCACGTTTTCGTTCAACTCTTTCCTCCTCCTCAGTGAAAAACTTATGTCGAGACTTATTGCAACGGGTCTCTTTCACCGTCGCAGCTGAAAAATTTCATGTATTCAACATTTATGTTCCTTGCACTCCTACTCACGTGCCAGAGCTGTTTGCAAAACTTCGACGGGCTCTGTCCCGTATTCCCATCACCGACCGGGCACTTATCGGAGGTGACTACAATTGCACTCAACATCCCCTAACTGATCGCTCCTCTGCTTCCAGAGAACACCGTACGGAAATAGTACATCTTTTACAGTCTATCACTTCAGACATCTCACTCGCAGATGTTCAACGCCATTGTCACCAACTCAGACTACACATACATGCATACATGGCGTGCACCAAGAGCCATTGATCCTCCTACAGCAACATTAGATCGCTTTTATAAGACTTATCTTCTTCTACTAGCAATTTCGGATTCATGCTGTCAACCCACAGCATCCTCGGTTCATTGCGCCATTTTCATAAAGGGTTTTGCTAGCTCAGCACAGCCACGTACAATCCGGCCCAGGACTTTTGACAACACTTTTTTAGATGACCCAGCCTTCTGCTCTTCGGTGTGCGACTTTCTCGCGGATTGGCGTCTAAAGCTTCATTCTGCACCGTGCCCCCTCACCTTTTGGTTGGGAGTAAAACGCGACCTCATACTTCTGGTACGAAACCTGTCATACTCGATCATGACACAACGGAGAATGCGACTTGATAATACTAGGCAAATGCTTTCTTTGCTCAATCTTGCTGAACCCCTCTTTCAAGTCTACCAGGCAGAATTGCATTCACTTTTGGTGCCGCTTGCAAAACATGCCCTCCAACACCTTAAACTTCAACACCTGAAACCTGATGCTTGTTCGTACAAATTCCTTGCATCACTTGAGTCAACTGGCCGAGCCTCTTCTGTTCTACAGCACCTTCGTCTTCCAACTGCAGTAGTATCATCCGAACCAGTTAAAATTTGTTCTATGGTGCGGAACTACTACATTTCAAAATTTTGTGAAACTCCTCCTCCCTCCCCTACGGCTTCTGCTCTTCTGTTCTCTTCTTTGCCTCAGGTCTCTTCTCATCTTTCAGCCAGCCTCCTCCTTCCTCCCACTCTAACTGAACTCACTGACACTTTCTCGTCCCTTAACCCCCGGGCTTCACTTGTCCCGGATGGTCTCACTGTTTCTTTCTACAAGGCGATTCTTTCTACAAGGCTTTTCTTCCTGCCCTCCTTCCGTTTCTCCTCTGTGCTTTTTCTACTGCCATGAATCTTAAGTCTCTTCCGAGGAGTTTCACGCTTGCACATGTCGTACGTTTCCCTAAGAAGGTTTATCCGCTTGACTTGGGGAATTGGCGTCCCATCTCACTCTTAAATACTGATTATAAATTCTATACAAAATTTCTCTCCCTCCGGCTTAACCCTATACTCCCTCAGATTCTCTCCACTAATCAAACCTATACTGTACCCTGCCGCACCATCTCCCATAACATTCATCTTCTTAATTATCTACTTCACCTCGCCCGCTCCCGCTCGGAACCCCTTGCTCTTCTTTCCCTCGATCAACGCTCAGCATTCGATAATATTTCTCATGATTACCTTCTTGCAACTTTACTAAATTTCGGCTTTCCTCCTTCTTTTGCTTCTCTTCTCATCTCCCTCTACCAAAACACAGTTTTCCACGTCAAGCTGCTCAAACGTCTTACAGCTCCCATACCCTTTCGTCGCACGTGCGTCAGGGCTGCCTCTTATCCGGGCAGCTCTTCGCCCTCGCAATAGAACCTTTTTTACACACAGTCCATCGAACCTTATTTGCTTCACTACCACCTGTGGTAACCAGCACACGTCACCATGTTGCTACCTATGTTGCCTACGCCGACGATATTACATTCTGCATTCGGCAAGAATCCCAATTTCACGATCTCCGCAATCTCTATAATACCTACGCCTCATGTTCCGAAGCAGCGCTGAACACAACGAAAAGCACAGGCTTATGGATCGGATCGTGGTCTCACTGTACTGACTCTCCTTGGGGAGCATAGTAGTCCAACACCTCTCAACGATTCCTAGGAGTCCACCTTGGAAAACCAGCAGCTGCTTCACTCGTCATTTGGACGACTCTCCGGCCACGACTACATCGCTCGGTCGTAATCTGGCGACGCGCACAATTCTGCACCTCCGTTTTTCAAAGAACACGTCTAACACACACTTACCTGCTTTCAATGTGCACGTATTCCTGGTTGGCTTCGAAGCAACCAGCACTACGTCTTCTTGAACTCACCCACTGTCAAACTCAAGTTAACTGGCCCGGCCATCATTGGGTTGGAGCACCTCAACTCAGCTTGTCTCCTTCCAACGGAGGCAGTCTACCCGACGTAAAATCCTATTACAAGGCTTATCGTGTGTTTACAGTTTTACGATCACTTGCGGCACCTGCTCCCTCTGCAGTTGCTGCTAGTGATGTCATAGTCTCTAAACATAACCCACGCTTTACTCTCCTTTCGTTCTTACTCATGAACCACTGTCCCCTCCTCACACTTTTCCCTCCTGTCTACAAGGAGGCTATCTCCTTTCTTCGTTCCCTCCCTCTTTCTCCCTCTCTCCCTGCCTCCACAAATGACCTACTTTCCGAACCTCTCTTTTTTTCTTCTCTGCTACATCCTCCCCATCTCCCATGCTTTACTTTTCCTTCATGGCTCCGAGCTGGAGTCGCTGCAGTCAGCGATCTTGTTAACACCGATCTTTCCTGGCTCACCTTCTCTGCTCTACCCTTTGCTCTCCGTTTCAATGCCAACGCTCACTTTGTTCACAACTCTCTTATTTCTACTATAATCTCCCTGTTCCCTGAGCTTGCTACTCCCTCAGGTCTCATTTCTGTCCACTCTGCCTCTCTCCCTGTCCCATTTTTTCTGTCGTCCAACGGCCCACCTTTTCCTCTTGTCTCTTTCTCAACAGCTGATCTCTACTGTCTTCTCTCTCGCTCTTCTGCACCTCTTCCTATTTTTGGCATTACACTTTCTTCTACCTCCGCAGTGTGGACCGCTGCTCTTTCCCCACTTTCAGCACCCCTTGAAGCCAATTCACATTGGCTTTTCTTACACAACCGCCTCCTGTGCCGTCGATTTCACATCGCATGACCATTTTATCTTCACCCTCCTGTCGGTATTGTGGCAAGGAGGCTGACGTCCAGCATGTCTTCATGCATTGCACAGTATTATTGCCAATGCTCCATCTCGCTTTGACGCTAGCGCAACGATCCTGTGAGACCGTCCTCACCTTCAGCGCCTACCGAACACTACTTCCGAACTCTTCTCGTCCTATTCATCTTCCGGCGGTCTGCTCCTACATCTTCGTGCTTGTAAAACATATAACTCACGTGTATCATCTTCAGCGTCCCACCGAAGCTTTTACTGACATAAATAAAGTCAGTACTGCGTTACTTTGTCATTTTCGTAATCGCCTGCTCTCCCGCCTTCGACTAGAACTTACCACTGCAGTTGCACGCTGCAGTGAACCACAGTTCCTATTAACTTCGTCACCAGCAACCTCTTGGTTTGCAGGGTCGCCCACAACGCTTCACCTTACACAGTCTGAACTTTTGTTTCACCTACCTCCTGATAGATACAATTTTTGCCATGCTGATTTGTTTTCCATCTCTGCTTCACCAGAGACTATTTTTTGTCTTTCCCGACAAATTATCATACATAAATTGTATTTTCTCATCACTGTATTGAGCTTTGTGAATAGGTCGTTGCGTCAGCTACAAGCACCTGTAAATCTTCTTTTCGTATGTCATTTAAGACGATATTCCTATACACATTTCCTGTTTTTTCTTGCTTCGCAACTAAGTTTAATCATGTTCCTCAACATTCACTGTGCTATATTATTTCTACTCTCTATATTATAAATTTTTTTTCTTACTATTGTACAAAACTTTTAGTAGGTCATCATTGTATAGAATCGTATGAATTGTTCGAAGCATGAGCTACTTGTAATTGTCAATTTCTATTCACATTTTCTTTAAGACTCAGTTCTCATCCTCTTCACATGTTTTATTTCGTGAATTCATGTGTAAAGTTTTTTCTTTTTCAATGCTCACCATGTTGAATTGTGTATTCTCTCTGCGATGTCAGAGACTATTTCTTTTTATCACCTCTGACAAACCAATATATATAAATTGTAACTTCTCATTGTACAGAATCATGTAAATAGGTCGTAACACGAACCACAGACATCTGTGAACTTTCTCTTCTTTGTCGTTTTTACAGTATGTTCTTATCTTCAATTCCTGTATTATATCTTGCTTATCAACTGTGTAAATTTGTGTTCTCTAATACTCACTGTGATGAGTTGTGTCTTCTATCTGTATTTTCAGAGATTATTATTTTTCTTTTGCATTCTCAGAAAAATTATTGTACATAACTGTTTTTCATATCACCGTTGTATGTAACATGTAGTACCACGAGACACATTCATCTGTAAATTTTTCATCATCTGTCTTTCGAACTTTTGATTTCATGTTTGTCTCCTTAATTTACCTGCAACCTCTTGGTTTGCAAGGTCGCCCACAATGCTTCACCTTACCGTCGGAACTTTTGTTTCATCAATAATGTGTAAAATTCATGCTGTATAGTGCTCACCCTGCTGGATTGATTCTACTCTCTGCATTACCAGAGATTCATATTGCCTTCCCTGATTTCTACTGTACTTAACTGTTGTGACGTCAACGTTGCACGGAATCCTATAAATAACGTAGCGCAAGCTGCAAACATCTGTTAATTTCTCATCACCTGTCTTTTGAATCTTTGTCTGCAAGCTCAAATTCTGTATTATTCCTTGCATCAATACTGTGCAAAATAATATTCTATAACGCTCTTCAAGCTGAATTGTTACTATTCTCTGCTTTGTCAAAATTTTGTTGCCTCACCAGACACTCTGGTGTAACTAACTGGTTTTACTATCATTAATGTACAGAAGCGTGTAAATAAGCAGTAGTATAAGCTACAAGCATCTGTAAATATTTTTTTGTCATACATCATTTGAGATAATACATTCAAGCACATCTCTTGTATCTTTCTTCTAATAAATACTGTGTTAAAACTGACCCTTTAGACATGCTTTCGACAAGGTTTTGGAACACAGCGATAGGTATGCATTTCCATTCAGTACATAATGCTGCCGCTAACTGTTGCTTAGTAGTAGGCCTTGGTTCCAAACTTCTTATGCGGCGCTCTAATTCGTCCCATAGATGTTCAATAGGATTAAGATCAGGGCTCTCTGCTGGCCAGTCCACACACGATACGGAATTATCGTCAAGCCATGCCGTAACAGTCCTTGCTTTATGGCTCGGTACATTATCCAGCTGGTACCAACAAGTCTCGGTTCCATATTGCCACAGAGGTGGTAGGGCATAATTGCCCAGAATATCGAGGTAGGTCAGGGGTGTTTTTCGTGGTATGGTACCGGTCCATTGGTTATCGTGGACAAACCTGCCATCTTCACGGCATGCGGAGAAGGCAGGTTTGTCCACGATAACCAATGGGCCGGGACCATACCACGAAAACACCCCCAGACGAGTACACGGCCAGCCCCAAACTTGACCGTAGGAACAGTACACTGTTGTAAATAGCGTTCCCGTGGCTGCCGCCATACCCACTCACGGCCATCAGACTGATGGATCGTGTATCTGGATTCATCAGTAGATAGGATCAGTTTCCATTGATCTACGGTCCATGATAAATGTTCTTTACACCATGCTGAACTGCAAGTAGCATTACAAGTAGAGCTGAAAGGCTTATTAGCAGCCGTACGACCACGGTAACCCATGGAATAAAGTTCTCTGCGAATGGTACGTGTATATACTGAAGTTCCAGCATTTATACTCACCTGTATACTAAGATCTTGTGCAGTACTCCATCGATTTGCTGTAACGACTCTCCTGAGGCTTTGACGCCCTCTATCACTGATTTTCTTTGGTCTGCCTGTACGTTTTGCTGCTTCAGGCACGCCATGTGTCTTCCGCTTATTCAGTAGATCCAAAACGGTTGACTTGGTATGTTTAAACGCCTCTCGGTTCCGCTTATGGACAACCTACTAATATAACACCCAACAATCTGTCCTTTCTCAAAGTCAGTTCTCTCCCGCCGCGACATTTTTCACTCAACCTCACAGTGCGATATGATCGCGGTCAGCTGCAGGCTTGTTTTTATACCGTTTGAAGCTGTACCGCGCATGTTAACAACGTAGCGGATGCGTTCATTTGTTTTTGAAGTGGTGTCCGGTGACTTGTCTATATAGTGTATATATATATATATATATATATATAATTATATATATATATTTTTTTTTTTTTTATTGTGGGTTTAATGACCACCGTGAGCAACTCAATGGGCTATAAGCAGTCGCTCGTCCCTAATTTAGGGTAACTTGTACCAGGGAAGGGAGAGAGCCAATGCCATAAGACAAACACATCATCATGCCTCATCGGGATTTGAACCTGGACCCATCTCGGACAAATGATCAGAAGCTATCGCTTAGACCACTGCGGCATTGGGGCCGCGAAATTCCAAATATCTCACTTACCAAATAGTATCAGATTTCTTGATAATTTTACAATAGTTTATTTGTAGGACGTTTTTAAAGAATCGACACCACTTTTTGTCCACAAATTATATTCACGGTTTCGAAAAAACGTTTCTTTTAGAAAGCACAGTGTTGAACCTAAATTCACTCGGAAAATGTAACAGCGTAAGATAGTGACTGTAAAAAATTATTGCGAAAACGTTTTGACATTTTTGAAATCTTTAGTGAATACTCTTATTAAGTAAACGCTCAAAACAAAGATCCGTCGTTGATGTTTTAACGTGGGTGTCATATCCTGAGAACGATCAGGTAAAATGAAAAAGTGGAAACATTTTCAAAACGGTGAAGAAAAACTCAGCGATGACTCATACATCGCGTGTGGATTACGCTCACACAAATTCCAAAAACCTGCGTTTCGAGATGACGTGGGTAGATCGGTTTATTCTTCTGCCTCTTCATTTTCTTCCATTTGGTGTAAAAATGACGAAACATATGAGTCGTACAACTGAAACACATGGGTGGAACAAAGACAATGTTCATGTATGATAATAGCTTGTTACTTTAAGTAGTATTTTCATGTAGGTGAAAGAGCTTTGACCTAAGAGAAGTTAACAGAGCACTACAAATAGTTGCAGCAAGATCACGTGAATGGAAAGTTGGCAAAGGTTGCGTTAATTTCCGAAGAAAATACTGGCAGCAAAAAGCAGTGATAATCACGGCGTAAGGCATATAGACATTAGTGATGGACCATTCGTGAACGATTCGTTTACAACGAATGACTCTTCAACGTGAATGGTGAATGGTTTGCTCTCACCGCTACGAATGATCATTTAATCCTCCATTGCCGAAGTCATAGCACGTTTGACTTTCTTCTGTATAACGAAGTAAATTTCTCCGTCATTTTTGTCCACGCCGGGGCTGAGCTACGCGGACGTTTGTTCTGACTGCTATCTGCTGGCTAGGCACGTCACATCTCCCCCGCCCCCGAAAGAGGGCCGGGGGCATGACCCACGGGTCAGCCGTGACCATGAATCGTTGCAGGCAGCCATCACCTGTAGAACGTGCACTTGAGAACTCCCAGTCAATCTGGTGTGTGGAATGCAACGTCACACACATTTATGTTTCGAAGCGCTGGAGACGGGATTCTCTTATCTTTCTTGTCTCGCGGTGTGGAAAGAACATCACACCATTGCGAGATCTTGAACGGCCGGGTCATCCGGGAAGTTCGGGCGCCATTATAACGAAGTAAATTTCTCCGTCATTTTTGGTCCATGCCGGGGGCTCGAACCCAGGTCCCCTCGTTCCGGAATAAGTCACTCTACCAATTGAGCTACGCGGACGTTCGTTCTCGCTGCTATCTGCCTTTATGTCGTGTGCGTCCTGCTGGGCAGGCACGTCACACCTGCCATTCGTGAATTCCTTCACAACGAATGATTTTACCGGGAATGGTGAATGATTCGTTCGAACCGCTGTGAATGATCATTCAATCAGCCGTTACTGAAGTCGCAGCACGTTTGACTTTCTTCCGCCATTCGTGAACGATTAGTTCACAACGAATGACCCTTCACCGTGAATGGTGAATGATTTGTTCGCACCGCTCTGAATGATCATTCAATCCGCCACTATTGCGGCACCAAGGAGGTTAAAATAAGACCTGGAGATGCATTTGGTCTCTTAACCGTGAAGCCGCAAAGTGTAGGGATTTTGACGTTGTTACATGATACCCATGCAGTTTCAGCTATGTGTATTTTTGAATTGCGTGGCTTTGGGTTACAGAAAACGGGTTAATATCAAACTGGAATGAATTTTACTTCCTACAAGAGTTAAGTTTCCAATTTTAGCGTTATGTATTGTTTCGAACTTGCGCTAACGTTTCAAAAATTTCAATTTACGATAACAAGCGGAAGATGCCTCAAAATAATTAAGAATTTCATAAATCCAGCATTTTCTAAACACATCGGCAGCAAGTTACGATGAAAAATTAAAAACACTAGAGACGAAAAAATACGTTTGTCTACACAAAACGTATTGCAATAACCTCAGAAACCACCAGCTTTTCTGCACTTTAATGGCCCTCACTCGCTGTTATAGGCTTCACGAAAAGTGGTTGGGATCCATTTACGAGGACATCTCCAGATATCTTGGTCCAACCTCCTTGCGCGACATACATTGAAGTTGCAGCGCGCATAACTTTCTTAGTAACTTATGAGGTCGGAAACGAACTCCCAATGAGGACAGTAATGTCGATAAATAATAAGTGTCTAAACCGTTAAGTGAGTGAGCAATCAGTAGTCAGATAGAAAATAACGATGAACTTTAAGAATGGGAATGATACGTGAATGTCATTCATTGGAATGGCGCACCCGAATCGCTCGCCACGAGCTGGCCTGTGGGAAATCATTTATCTTGAAAGTTGAAGGGTTCGCGTTCTTTTGAGAAGTTTCCCAAAAAGAGCTCTGGTATTAAAAGTTCAAAACGGGATCCGTGCAACAAATGATTAATTCAGCGAGCGAAGTAGTGACAACGTGGAATAAATTTTGTGGAATAATTACTCAATTTTTTCAAACCTAACGGCCAGAAGATTCACATCTACTTTTGTGCGCCAATATAACATACACTCTTGCTGGTTTCTGAAACCACGTCATCCTACTCCGGAGCGGATGTTCTCCAAACTGAGCTACTCTGGCAGGCTTATCGCTTGTTGATTTGTTTCTTGCGTCACCATAGGACATCGTTTACGCCGTGTCACGTAGTATATTAAAAATATCACAAACTTCAAAAGTCAACCTTCCCCTCTGGGGAATTCTCAGACTCCGAACATGAACTCCGCTTATACAGGGGATGGTCACACATTTTTTGCAACATTTTCGATAAAAAATTACAGAAAATAAAATAAGTTCAAAGAATTGGAACTGGCAACAGCGTGTTAGATGAATTAGAAAGAAATACCTTCAGCACTTAAATATCGTCTGCTAAGAAAATGGCTCACGTAAACAAGCTGTGGATAGAAGGTTATGTTTCTGCTCTTTACGAAGAGAAAGATTCGCAGTCTAACAAACTCTGAGAAAATCATGGAATTAGCATTTCTAAATGTAAAATAAGCAATATCATTAATAATAGAGGGGTAAATCGTCAATCCTTGTTCCAATCTTGTTTATTACCTTGTTTACGCTTTCCAACCGTAGGTTGAAGAAGCGTATATGCTCCAGCTTTGTCTATCAGTCTGTCGTCCGTCCGCACGATAACTCGCGCACAAATGGTTCGATTTCGATGAAATATTAGTACGTGGGACGGGGCAACCTGGGGTCGAACCCTATTGAAAATGGACGAAATGGGGTCAAAGGTCAGGACATAGCAGCGGGATCTATTCCACTTCTCTTATCCGTCATAACTTGCGTAAAAATGGTTCGATTTCGATGGAATTTTAGTGTGTGGTAGGGGACCACCTGGGGACAAACCCTATTGAAAATCGGCGAAATGGGGTCAAAGGTCAGGACATAGGAACGTGATCCATTCCATTGCCCTTATGCGTCATAACTTACGTAAAAGTGCTTCGATTGCTACAAAACTTTATGTTGTTCCGAAGGTATACTGTACCGGTTCTGTTGAATATCATCGAAATGGGGTCAAAGGCCAAGGCACAGGAGCAAGATTTATTCCACAGCCATTATCCTCATAACTTGAGTAATGATTTCTGGTATGTTGGAAAGCGCATCATAATCAATGCATTGCATGATTTTACTAAGTTGTTTACAGTTGATAACAGAGTTTTCTAACGACTTAGCAATTGCTCTTTGCGTCGGTGGGTTTTAAGACCAGAGACTTTATTTATGCTTTCCAACCGTAGGTTGAAGCGTATATGCTCTAGCTTTGTCCGTCTGTCTGCCTGTCCGCAAGATAACTCTCGTACAAATGGTTCGATTTCGTTGAAATTTTAGTATGTGGTAGGGGACAACGTGGGGACGAAACCTGTTCAAAATCGGCAAAATGGGGTCAAAGATCAGGGCACAGGAGCAAGATTTATTCTACAGCCATTATCCTCATAACTTGAGTAAAAATGCTTCGATTGCGACAAAACTTTAGTATGTTGTTCCGGAGGTATACTGAACGAATCAATAGTCAGGGTAGGGAGGAGGGTTTGTATACGCGCGATTCCTGGTATGTTGGAAAGCGTATCATAATCAATGCATTGCATGATTTTACTAACTTGTTTTTAAAATAATCGTAAAAGGACGCACCTTCTTTAGATATTCGTCTGGTGTTCTTTTGCTTATTAAAAGCAATGCTTGACAACTTTTCTCCTCTATCATTAGTAATATTGCTTATTTTACATTTAGAAATGCTAATTCCATGAGTTACACAGACTTTTGTAATTACAAAATACGAATCATAAGAGCAAAAACATAACCTTCTATCCACAGTTTATTTACGTGCGCCATTTTGTTGGCAGACGATATTTAACTGCAGCAGGTGTTCTCATGTTCATCTGATACGCTGTTGCCAGTTTCAATTCTTTGAACTTATTTTATTTCCTGTAATTGGTTATCAAAGACGTTCTAAAAATGCGCGAACATCCTCTATCTCGCAAAAGTTAAACCTGTGGAACCAGTCGCCGCCACACAATTGATTCGCAGATGAGAACCGTGTAAACTGCGGACAGCGCATGTTCTTTAGGAATAGCAATGACCAGCGGCTAGCGAAGGCTGTCTTTTGTCACTCTGTAAATGCCTCAATTGTATTTCTCAAATGCATTAAAATCAAGTACTACTTTCATTTATCATGCTTTTCTTAATTTCAAGATTCCGATAGGTTTCTGAGAAATTAAATTCATGTTTCCGATTGGTTTTAAAGTTCTCTGGGTTTCTGATTTCAATCGGACTGAGAAAGCAGCAAACCACAGCTCATGTTGCACGCAAACATTTTTTATTTGGTACACTTGTGTGCTTTTCTGTTGTCCTTTTTCCACCTTTCCACAGCGGCATTTCCAACTGGTCGGTTGGAGAATAGGAATATTGTAGCGTCAGTATAAACTTGCTAAGTTCAACTTTTTGCCGAAACGAGGAATGCGGACTTTACCTCACTTTATCCGCCTTTCGATATTTACTGAAACATTAAAAATATATTTACAGAATTTCGGAACACTAACTGTATTTTTCTAGCCTGGTCATCATTCCACTTAAATTTTCATCGAAATCGAACCATTAGACTTAAAATTCATCGCTTTCGTCGCCTACGAAAAATTGTATACTCCATATAGCCTTATAAGTCCGAAGAATATAGTGATTGTTTCCCCTAATTCGTTTCTGCCTGCCCTTAATGAGCTACTGACAAATTTCCGTCACGATATCACCATTTCTCGCTTTTCTAGGGACCCAAGAATAGGGCTTTATAACAACCCGCTACGTCGCAAGGGTCTACGATGTCTTCAAAATTACCAAACAATTCTCACCCCACGAAATCCCCCTTGTCCCCTAAGTACTCGAAACATAAATCCTTCTAACTACCCTTTAAATAATTTATCGATGCTCCTGCCCCGGTGGGAAGATTTTCTACTCCGAGTGATAATTCCACGATCCTTAGCTTTAATAGATCTTAAATATTGCGATTTGGAATGCAGACTGTATTAAAACTTATAATGTTAGAATTCCGTGCTTTCGTCGCCTACGAAAAATTAATATTGCACTAGTCAGCGGTTCTTATCTGATAAGCTAAATTCAAAATTCTCAATTCCCAAATACTGCGCTTATCGTAATGACAGAATCGAAAAACCATGAGGAGGCGTCCTGATTCTTGTGAAACACCAAATTAAACACCACGATCTCCCTTTCAAGATAAATTTAAACAAATTGAAGCCCACGACGTAGTCGTCAGAAGTCACAATATAATTGTAAAGAAAATTCTGTTTTCATCCCCACGGGAATCTCTGATCCCACGGACTACTTACAATATTTAATTCACGAATATATTTCTACGATGTCTCAGTCTGAGATTTTAATACATACCCCACTTAAAACCGTTATTTAAAAAATAAGGCTGAAGGAGTATTAACCGAATTTATTCTACTACACTATCTCGATATCGCCATTCCCTCAGAACCCACTATCTGTCGTTACAACACCAATGCACAGCCCCTCGATTTTTCAATTTATAAAGACAAATTTCGTCTAAAGTATTTCTATTCTTCACAAATTAAACTTCCTCAATCTCTCAGTTCTGTTTGAACCTAATTCAGAAGGTTGCAAATTCCTTTTTTATTGAATGTTTAACGACCACTATGAGCAACACAGTGAACTATAAGCAGTCACCTGTCCCTAATTTAGGGCCACTGGTTCCAGAGAAGAGAAAGAGGCCGTGATGTAGGACAAACACAACATCCATGTATCACTAGGACGAATGGTCATAAGCCATCGCTTAGACCACTGCTCCACCGGGGCGGCGCAATGTCAACTTCCCCGCGGATGGCAATAAATTGAGAACTCCTAACAAAAAAGTCTCGAAAAACTTCCCTTATTGACCTTGAATCAATGCAACACTCCTGTCGCAAACTTGAAGAAATAAACTTCAAAACTCAATGAACGAAATTACTTAAAATCACTAATTTCTTTGTGAACCTTTCAAAAACCCCTATACCAGTGATGGTATAAGGTCTTTCACAAGAATCAGACGCAAAAGAGGCATTCAAACGAATGATCCCATTTTCAGATTGCCACTACGCTCAATTGAGTTCATTATTCGTTGCAGGTATCCCGTTTTTACAACCAAAGCATTTACAAGGCCGCAGCTACTTTTGGCAGTCTGCTCAAAAAAGCGCGAGCTCTTCATCATTCACGAGGAATGACCTGCTCGGGGCCAACGATTCGGGCACACCATTCAAACGAATGGCATTCCCGCATCATTCCCATTCTTAAGTTTCACCCTTACTTCCTAGTTGATTGCTGACTCATGTAACGGTTTACATTTATTAATTCTTGACATTACCTTTCGCATTGGGAATGCGTTCCCGAACTCATGCGAGCGGAAGAAAGATAAACGCGCTGCGAATTCAGTGTGTGGGTGTTGTATAGTAATGGCAGATTAAATGATCATTTACAGCTGTGAGAGCGAACCATTCATGTTCAAGAATCATTCGTAGTGAACGAATCGTTCACGAATAGTCCATCACTACTCTACACTCTCCCACGATTGAAATCTTCCAGACTCCTTGAAGACAAAATGAAATACTACACTATAAAACAAAATTCTGAAAATCACGGGCAACTTTCAGTCATTTCCTTCGTGAATTAACAAAGCACATTTCTGATACAACCTTTTCCGTGAAATAACGGAAAGAAACCTGAATTTCACGGAATTTTCGTACTATGGAAAAATTCTGAATTTTCAGAAACCTTTCCGCAGTTTCTCTCTTGTATTGACGGTAAATTACCGTTTTAGAAATGTTTTAACGGAAAATTCTGAATTTTCAGAAACCTTTCCGAAATTCCTTTCGTATATTAACGGAAAATCTCAGTTCTCACTTTTTCGGTATCCGTATGACGAGAAATTACTGGTAATAGGAGCGATTGGTGAAAATACTTGAGGTTTGACTTCTAAATTTCAATTGTCTGTCGAATTTTGAAGTTCCGTAGCGAGATCGAATATTGTGGATAGCATATCGCGTGAATTTTGTTTATTGTGGCACAGGATATTTCTTCTCCTCTCCCCTATTTTGTGCACCAGCTATTTATTATATATTGTGTTACTGTAAGAAACCGGGTACTTAAATTATTCTACAGATGATTATACGATGTCTGTGTATCAGGATTCGGACAACTTGAGACAAAAGCTGTTATAGCTATCAAGAGTAAATTTTATATATATATTTTTTCTGTGTGTGGATGTGTGTGCGTGTGTGAAATAATACTATAACAAGAAAGATGACACCGAATTTTCGGGGGTAACAAGCACGTCTTTTGAATCCGTTCTGACGCAAATTAAATTTATCAAAACTATTCAAAGTCAATGGAACCGGTATGGAAAACAATAGTATCTGACGGAAGAAAAGTTTTTCAATCGGGTTTTTAATATCTCAGATGTTGCTGTAAACGGAATAGTGAACTTACGCCCTCTGGTTGCAGACTTGTGCGTTAACAAAAACATGAATTTATATGAGAAACATTTCGCACCGGAAACTCTCTCCAACACAGAAAGAATTTTTCAAATCGGACTTTTAGAAACAGAGATATCGATAAAAATAAGAAGTGACTTTACGTCCCCTGGTGGGAAAACCATGCATTATTTTAGGAAGAAATTATTCTCAAAAGGTTTTTCCATATGAGCACTATCGGTCCAAGAAAAAAAAAATGGTTGAATTTTTAGGAGCCCAGATTTTGCTACAAATACATAAGTAGAAATTAACCCTTATGTCCCCTGGTGGCCGAACTAATCTTTACAAAACATTAGAAATTATGTGAAAAAATTTCCATCGAATCTTGTATGCGATACAAGAATAATTTTTCAAATCTGAGTTTTAGGAGCAGAAATAACGCAGAAAACGCAATTTACCTTTGTGCCCCCTAGCGGAAAATCTATGATTTACTTGAAAATTTTGAATTTATAGGAAAAACATTTCGCATCGGAAACCCTATCCAACAAAGAAGGAATTTTTCAAATCGGACTTTTAGAAGTAGAGATAGACAAAAATAAGATGTACATCTACGCCCCTTATCGTAGAAACCATGCATTATTTCAAGAAGAAAATGTTCCTAAAAGGTTTGTCGACATGAGTAGTATCGGTCAACAAACGACTTTTTTTTCAATGGAAATTTTAGAAGCTCATATTTTGCTGCAAATACATCAGAAGCGGAAATTATGACTTACGCCACCTAGTGGCCAAACTATATATTTTTTTTAAATTATAAATTATGTGCAAACGATTTCCCATCAGGAGCTGTATCCGGTGCAGCAAGAATTTTTCAAATCGGAGATTTAGAAGCAGAGATATAGGAGGAAAGCAATTTACCTTTACGTCCCCTAGCGGAAAGTCTATGAATTACTTTAAAATCTTGAAATTATAAAAAAAACATGTCACACTGGAAACACTATCTAACAAAGGTGGAATTTTTTAAATCGGACTCCTAGAAGTAGATCATCGTCATCATTGTCAACCATTATCAATCCACTGCTGGACGAAGGTCTCCCCAAGTTTCCTCCACAACGGTCTGTCTTGTGCCAGTCTCCTCCATGTCACTCCCGCATACTTTCGAATTTCATCCACCCATCTCCTATGTGGTCTTCTTCTGGGTCTTTTCCTGTCCCTTGGAATCCAATCTAAAATTTCGGCTGTCCATCAATGGTCTGTCCTTCTGGCAGTATGTCCAGCCCATTGCCATTTCAGGGATTTAACTCTGATCATGATTTCTTCCACTCTAGTCATTTTTCGGATCCACGAGTTCCTCTTCTTATCTCTTCTGGTTATACCCAGCATGCACCTCTCCATGCTTCTTTGAGTTGTCTGCAGCCTTTGTATGTCTCTTTTAGTTAAGGTCCACGTCTCTGCACCATACGTAAGCACTGGAAGGATGCATTGATCAAACACTTTTCTTTTAAGACATAATGGCATATTGCTCTTGAAAATTATGCTGTTTCTTCCAAAAGCTCTCCAGGCAAGTTTTGTACGCCGATTAATTTCTTCATCAATGTGACCCTCACTTGATATCTGCGGTCCAAGATAAACGTACGTGTCTGTTATCTCCAGTTTTTCTCCATCAATCGATAAATCTTCATTTCTTGTAAAAGCATTGAACATCACTTTTGTCTTCTGAAAGTTCATTTTTAATCCCACTTCTTTACTCTTGTCAGCAAGTTCCTGGATCATACTCTGCAGCTCTAGTGGGGTAGTTGCAAAAATGACTACGTCATCAGCAAAACGAAGGTGGGTTAGATAATCTCCATTAATCTTTATCCCTTTGTTTTCCCAGTTCAGTGATTGAAAGACATTTTCCAATGTGGCATTAAAGAGCTTCGGAGATATGGTGTCACCTTGTCTCACTCCCTTTCCAATAGAAGTAGATATATTGACAAAAATAAGATATACATCTACGCCCCCTGGCGGAGAAACTGTGGAATATTTTAAGAAGAAAATATTCCGTAAATGTTCATCGATGTAAGTGGTATCAGTACACGAAAGAATTTTTTCAATCGATGTTTTAGAAGCTCAGATTTTATGGAAAATACATCAGAAGCAAAAATTAACACTTATGCTCAATGGTGGCCAAAGTATTCTTTACCAAAAATTTGAAATTATATGCAAAAGATTTACCATCAGGAGGCATCTCCGCTGAAGATTTTTTTTTTTCAAATCGGAGTTTTAGAAGAAGAGTAGAAGAGTTATCGGGAAAAATGTAGTTTAATTTTATGCGCCGTAGCGGAAAATTTATACGTAATTTGAAAAAGTAACTATATCTAAAATACTCTTCGACATAAATGGAATCGAAAGATAAAATACTTTTTTCAATCGGATGTTTAGAAGCAAATATGTGGAATAAAACGCATTTTTGTATTCGAAATCATCTGCATTTACGCACTCTAGCGGCGAAATTGTAAATCGTAAAAAAAAACTGAAATAAAGGATCATCATTCGCATATTTCAAGCTTCCCAATGCAAAAAGAATTTTTCAAATCTGACTAATAGTTGCAGGGATATCGTGGGGACGGGCTGACGGACGGACAAACCAGTAACATAAGCACGATTTTTTTTACAAAAGACGTGCTAAAAAAGTACATTTCACCTTTTTTAAAGATAATTGAAAGTCATTGTCAGTTTAAAAAATCAAGTTGCAAAGCATTTTGTTGCTTCAAAAAATCAGGATGAAAAATGCTTAAATTGTGAAAAGTTCTCCTACAGAAAAAAATTATCGCAAACCTAGTCAGACAAATAATGAATTCCAACAAAAAAAAAACAAGGAAAGACGACACCGAATTTTCGGGTGTAATAAGCACGTCTTTTGAATCCGTTCTGCCACAAATTAAATTTATCAAAGCTATTCAAAGTCAATGGAACCGGTATGGAAAATAATAAATCTGACGAAAGAAAGAAGATTTTCAATCGGGTTTTTAATCCCTCAGATATTGCTGTAAACGGAATCGTGAGCTTACGAACTCTTAGAAACATACGAACTCTTAGATTCTAGACAATTCGTTGTCCGGGCATAGGTACGAGATGGCACATCCGATCACCGTGATTTTTGCATGCGATTAGACATATTCCATGGTCAGGTTTTGACGCCTTCCGATTCCCGAAATTTCCTGTCATTGAGGAATAATCGTCCAAAAACATGCTTGTTTGGTGGTTTTTTCAGGATTTTGATAAGGGGTCGTTTTGTTACCTATCTCCTCCGAAGATCTCCAGCAGATCGCGGTGACACTTGCGACAGAGAAAGGGAAGGACATGGGGTTGGTAGCATGGTGATTCGTCGTGTCCTATAAAAATAATGACAATTAGAAAACGACCAATTTTAATAAAAATTGAAAAAATCCGCTATGTTGCGAGTGACGTCATTGTATTTTTAACTCAAGTGAACTGAACTGTATATATGATTCAACTCAAGTGAACTGAACTGTATATATGATTCAACTCAAGAAAACTGCATAGCAGAGAATAAGAAACATCGTAACGGTTTCCTGAAAAGTTATAGCGTTTTGGTTCTGTTTGGATTGTGTGTGGCGAGCAATATGGCGTCAATGACGTCATTTGTCGGTTCGTTGAGTCTTGATCATTATATTTGTTTACATTCGATAGTCGCAATTTTTCACGAAGCAATTTTGCTCAAGTATTTTAGTTCTTTTGCCGTCAATTTGAAATTATTTTGGTTCAAACTGATAAAAAAGGAAACCGAGCACGTTGTGGACACAAGAAAAACGTTAGAATTGGCACCGTTAAGTAATTTATTTTCTTTTTGTTTTGCCTTTGTTTTTTTCTAACTGTAACTGCTGAAGTCACGATCGAGGCGGGCAATATGGCGTCAATGACGTCATTTGTCGGTTCGTTGAGTCTTCATCATTACAATAGTTTACATTCGATAGTCGCAATTAAAATATCGTTGTTTTTTCTTCTTTGATAATCATAAATGCCACGTCGAGGTCTTGGATCAAATTTAAGTCGACGAACTGTTCGTGCGAGACGTATGCAAGAAACTCGACACAACGATAATTCCACAATTGCTACAACCGTTCCAACAGAGATAGAGGCTGAAGAAGTGGAAAGTGTTGCTGATGTTCATTATTTTCAATCTCCTACTCGGCCTAACCTTGGCCGACAAAGTAGAGAGACTGCTCGCAAGGCACTGAAACGCATTCAGCAACGTTATTGTGTTCGTACGCGGCAACGTTTAGAAACTGATAAAGATTTTGCTGACGAATTTGTTAATGTTTTAGATAGAAATAATTTTCTTGAATGCGCATCGTGTCATGGCTTATACCTCACAGACGCTCTTCAAAATAACAAATGCCAAAAATGCTATAAATACCCTACAAAATATACATGTGAAAACAATATGATGCCGGCTGAAGTACCCCCTGATCTTTGTGCCCTCACGGTGTTAGAAGAAATGCTAATCGCACGCGTTCAACCTATTCCAAAAGTATAATAATTGCGTGCCTGTGGTTCAAACGGCCAGTATCGGCATCGCGGCAACGTAGTTATCATAGAACAAAATGTTCAGGACATAGCAGATTCTCTCCCGCGAATTCCGTCAAATATCAGTGTTGTACTTGTGCGTAAGCAAGGGGCTCAGGGTTACAAGGATGTCTTGGGTACGACGTCAAAAAGTACTAAAAGCTTTACAGTGGCTTCGGCAATAAAATTATTTTTACCGTGATGTACGCATTGACAATGATGCGCTGCAGTTATTGCCTGAGGACGCTGAATCATGTTCACATTGGCGGATTCGTTAACGAAGAGTTTGACAGTGACTGTGTAACAAACGCTTTTACCATTGCATGAGCGCCAACGACAGGAACAAATTGTTCGCAACATTGTTAGTTGGCCAACATCAGGAAACACCCCAGTCAGTGAATTTACGTTTCATGGATATATTCCGATGGCCTTCCCACACCTGTTTCCTGACGGCAAACCTGATCGCATCGATAGAACTCGAGCACCTGAAAACACGCCAACATTTCGAAATTGGGCTGATCATTTAATGCGTTACCGAGACCAGCGATTTGCTCAAGATCCTAGATTCAGATATCTTATTCTTAACACAATTCAACGCCATGAAGCGACTCAACAAGGATCTATTTTTGCGAAAAAATTTTATTTCAGCGGAACTGTAGAGGAGCTCAGAAATGAAGTTGTAACTATCCCAGATTAATAAAAAGCCTTTTGTTCTGGAGCTCTAAAATACGTGGATCAAATCCGCATTGGTACCAACGGCAACAGGAACTTAAAAGCAATGGTTAATCAACTTGGTGTTCCTACGTTCTTTATAACTCTTAGCGCGTCAGACCTCCATTGGAAATGTTTAAAATGCCATTTCCAGATATCTGCTCAAGATATTGCGAACATGTCTGAATTGTAACGAAGTAATGTAATGCAAAAATATCTCACTCTAAATCCAATGGTTGCAGATGATTATTTTAGTTTTCGAGTTAAATCTTTTATGGAGATTATAAAAAGAAGTTCAAAGTTACAGACTTTTGGTACCGATTTGAATACCAACATAGAAGAAGTCCACATGTTCACGGAGTATTCTGGCTTGAAGGCGCGCCGGACGTCCGTAATTTTTAATATTTTACAACAATTGAGATAGACACTGCGAAACAATTCAACGAGAGACTTATGTCAGCAGTTAATCCAGTTATTAACGCGCAGCTTGCTGTAGTGCACCCATGTCGGCTAAACGCAACTGAAATAGATTTAGGCAATGCAGTGGCAATTTCTGAAATTCTAAATAGAGTTCAGCGCCATACAAACTGCTCATCAAAATACTGCGAAAGAGGCCCACGAAAAGAGTGCCGATTTGGGTTACCTAAACCACTGCAGGAACAGTCTACACTTTGTAAAAATGATGAAGGTCAATGGACCTTCACACCGTCACACAATGTTCCAGTACTTGAATAACTACAACCCGTTTAGTACTCAAATTTGGCGAGCAAACACCGATTGCCAAGTCATCACTTCAGAAAACGCCATTCTGAACTACATTGCAAAATATGCCTCGAAAGCTGAACCTATTTAAGACGACCTAAGGAATGTCTTCCAAGATATACTTTCCACAGCTGAAAATGATTCTCCAGGTGTTAAAGTTTTCACAAAGTTGCTCATGAAAATAGTTGGACAACGAGACATATCAGCCTACGAGGTAACTCATCTTCTGCGAAATGATGCTTTATTTCATTGTTCTCGACAATTCATACCGCTTTACATAACACTTGAAGATTATGTGCGTATTACTCAAAGCAGCTTGAGTGAGGAACATGTTCATAAAACCATCATAGACGATTACAAGAGCCGTAGTGAAAATTTAGAGAACCTTACGTTGCACGAGTACGGCAGGCAATATACACCGACGGAAAAAAAATCCCAACACCAAGAAGGGGTTGCGTTAGATAAACGACAGTTGGTAGGCGGTGAGAGTACATCTGTAAGATGACGTCTATGCAAATTTCGCGCTCGGCGCATACGTGTGGCGCTAGTAGCGCCCCTCGGAACATGCAAAGCAGGTTTGCTGTAAATACGCGCTGTAACGTCCGTGAGCGTTAGTTATCGCTGAGATTCGACGTAGGCTGTTGATGTTAGTCAAGAATGCCTTTAAGAAGACGAAGAAGCCATTATCAACAGCTCACGAAGTTTGAACGAGGTCGTGAAATAGGGCTACGAGAAGGTGGATTTTCTTTCCGCAATATTGCAGAACGACTTGGCAGGAATGTAGCCACTGTGCATGATTGTTGGCAGCGGTGGTCAAGGGAAAGTACTGCCTCAAGAGGGCCGGGATCCGGCCGGCCATGTGACACTACTGAGAGGGAAGACCGCCGTGTACGGCGTATGGCCGTGGCGCATCGTACCGCGTCTGCGGCAGCAATTCGAGCTGCAGTTGTCACCACAGTGACACAACAAACTGTTACAAATCGGTTACTTGAAGGACAGCTCCGAGCCAGACGCCCTGTAGCGTGCATTCCACTTACTCGAAACCAATGCCGTTTGCGACGTCAGTGGTGTCAAGCTAGAGCTCATTGGAGGACGGAGTAGAGGTAGTTGTGTTTTCTGATGAAAGCCGGTTCTGCCTGGGTGCCAGTGATGGCCGTGTGTTGGTTAGAAGGAGGTCAGGTGAGCCCCTGCAAACAAACTGTCTGCGGCCGAGACACACTGGACCTACACCTGGAGTTATGGTCTGGGGAGCAATTTCCTATGACAGCAGGAGCACTCTCGTGGTCATTCCACGCACCCTGGCAGCACAGTTGTACGTCGGTCTGGTGATTAAACCTGTTGTGCTGCCATTCATGAACAGCATTCCAGGGGTGTTTTCCAACAGGATAACGCTCACCCGCATACCGCTGTTGTAACCCAACATGCTCTACAGAGTGTAGACATGTTGCCGTGGCCTGCTAGATCACCAGATCTTTCACCAATCGAGCACGTATGGGACATCATTGGACGACAACTCCAGCGTCACCCCCAACCAGCATTAACCGTCCATGTATTGACCGACCAAGTGCAACAGGCATGGAACTCCATCCCACAAACTGACATCCAGCACCTGTACGACCCAATGCGTGAACGTTTGCGTGCTTGCATTCAACATTCTGGCGGTTACAGCGGTTATTAATGTACCAGCATTTCACATTTTAAATGGCTCTTCTCGCGCTTACAATAAGCTGTGATCTTGAAACCTTAATCGATTAAATATGCTACCTATGCAAATGTATTGCCGCCATTTCATTCCTCTACAACTATTTTTTCGTGGTGTTGGGATTTTTTTCCGTCAGTGTACCATGAGAAGTGGACACTTGAGTAAGAACAGAAAACAGTGTATTGTTCAAATTGTACCTCAGGTTGAATTCGGAAAAAGCGACATTGCTGATGAAGTTTTTGCAAACAGCGGCTAATGTTGTTCACTTCTTGGATGGAAGAAGCAACGCTAAAAGCACATTTCACGTGGAAACTCTTCTACGATCAAATGTGTTTGAATATGTGGGAATTACCCGAAGATCCAGAGGTTGAGGACGACACATTTATAAGTCCACAAGAAGAACGAGAGCGCACCGATTGGCAAGCAGTATCGGAATGTCACCCAGTTAATTTATCTTTTGACGTCGAGCTCGGCTTCAGAGACTTTGATCTCAGCCATGACTGGTACTGTACCATCAAAAACTACCCAAACATCATTGAAAATCTCAAGTTTATTCAAGAATCTAAAGACAATTACGAGAGTTCAAACCCAGCAATTTCCAGCCTTTTAAGTTTGAATGCTGATCAGCAAAGAGTATTAAGTCACCTAAATAGTCAATTCAGCGATGATCGTATTTCAAGGCTTTCTATTGTTATGGGATCAGCTGGAACCGGAAAATCTTGCGTCATAAGAGAAATTGTACGACTAATGCACAACCGATATGGCACTAAGAGTATCATGATACTTAGCACCAACTGGAGTCGCAGCGAATAACATTGGAGGTCAAACTATTCATTCGGCACTCAGAATTAAAGCAAAGGGCGTGCAATCGGAACTAAGCGGAGAAACGGAACGTGATTTCCAGGAAGAGATGACTGAGATCAAAGTAATTGTAATCAACGAATTCAGTATGATGGGCCAGAAAATGTTAGGCAACATTGATCACCGTCTTCGGCAAGCAAACCCTGTTAATCAAGACAAAATTATCGGTGGATACATTGTGCATTTGTTCGGTGACTTTCATCAGTTACCTCCTGCTCACGATGTTTTTGTATGGTACGCCAAACAGCAACGTTGGTCATTAGCGTACAACCAATTCGACGTTGTTTTTGAATTAAAGCAAGTCATGAGACAAAGTGGCGAAGATCAAATACCTTTCAAACAAACACTTCAACGCATAGCTAAGGGTTCCATAACCACTGCAGATTACGATTTACTTCGCAGTCGTTTCACCACAGAGAATACTCATATTAGGTTGCTGTTTGAAGACGCTATTCAACTTATGGCAAAAAAAGTGCATTTGAAGTACACAATGAAAATAGACTTCGCAATATTAATAGTCCTGTTACTCGACTTAGTGCTGTTAACAATAACCGTACAGCTCTTTCCTCTAAAGCTGACGAAGCAAACTGTCTACAGCAAAAACTGTACCTGGCTCCAGGATGTAAAGTTATTCTACGTCAAAATCTCTGGACTGCTCAAGGACTGTGCAACGGGTCGATTGGTATAGTTCGTAAAATTATATACGTGAGACGAGATGGAACTTTAAATCATCTTGATCACCTAGCTGACTGTGTATTGGTACATTTTCCGGGTTACACAGGTCTGGCATTGTACGATGATAGATTGGTGCCTATTCATCATCATCATTGTCAACCATTATCAATCCACTGCTGGACGAAGGTCTCCCCAAGTTTCCTCCACAACAGTCTGTCTTGTGCCAGTCTCCTCCATGTCACTCCTGCATACTTTCGAATTTCATCCACCCATTTCCCATGTGGTCTTCTTCTGGGTTTTTTCCTGTCCCTTAGAATCCAATCTAAAATTTCGGCTGTCCATCGATGGCCTGTCCTGGCAGTATGTCCAGCCCATTGCTCGTTCGTGATAGACGTAGTGTTGGTGGCTCCAATATTTTATGCGTTTTAGTGTGGAATATCTTGTCCCTCACTCACCTGTTGCGTGGCCCGGCTGTCTAAAGGTACTGTGTACGTTTTGAGCTACTTTTCTAGCGTTCTCATCCTCATATTAGTTCATATTCATCCGTTTTCTTATCGTTTGTTTACGTTTGGAAGCTGCCAACATGGAGGCTTCCGGTATTTCGTTATCATCTATGGGCGTGGCGGATGCACGTCACGCTTCCCACGTTGATGGAAGTTAACATACTCTCGTCCTCAGATGTGTCTGCTCAGTTGCCTTCCCAGCTTTCTAGTACTCCTGCACCGGTGCCTTCACTGGACTTGGCTGCGCTTTCTTCTTCAGCTCCTGCATCTGTCTCGGTGCCCTCCCTGGGAACTACTGATTCTACTGCCTTGCCTTCGGCCTGTGCTTCTCTTCCCTCACAGCCTTCTGTGCCTGCCGGATCCGAACAGACTTCTCTTCCGAGGATGTCATTTGCCTCTAAAGTGCAACGAGGCGCTACTTCTACGTCCGATTCCTCTCAACCAGATGGTCTTTTGCAAGCAACACCTATTATTCAGGTATCCAACCACAAAGTGAAGGTAACGATTGATGACAATTCGCAGATTGGCCGTGAGTTCCATAACCTCCTGGATAGAAGCGTGCTCTTTCATGCTTTACCAAATACTCCATTGCCACGCTATATGGAAGCCCTCTCTGTACATGTGTCGTCTGCGTCCATTGCAGGAATTTCCCGTACTCCTCGGGGTATTTCGGTACAGTTCAATCACAAGGAGGATGCTGACTTTTTCTAGCTAACGGACTTTCGATTGGGACAAACCATCTTATCCCGTCGCCTCTTTCCAAGAGACCGGTGAACATCACGTTCTATCCTGTTCCACAGGAAGTGCCGGATACTGCACTTCCTCTCCTTGTCAGTCATGTTTGTAAAATTGTTGGCAAGGTCCGTCGCCTTTCTGATGCTCCCCGCGGAACTCGATTTGCACATGCTACAGGACCTCGCCGTCAGTTATTGGTCGTCTTTCCCACCGAGAAAGCCTTGGCGGATTGCCCTACAGAAGCTACTGTTGAAATTGGCGCACGAACGTACAGTTTCAAGATTTTCACTGCTCACTATTGTACACACTGTTTAACACAAAATCACACCACTGCCTCCTGTGACCGCGTTCGACGTGGACGTTCATCAAGTTCGCATCCCACTGCTGACCACGTTGGTCTTTCTACTATCCCGACTACCGGTAGTTTGCCTGACGCGAATTCTTCGTTTCTCCGTCAGACGAACATTTCCGTCACGGACAATGCTGCCTTTCCTCCTCTCCCGACCCGTACGATTGTGCATCCACCTTCAAGATTGACACAGTTGTCTTCGACTACAGATGTGTCTACAGCGGAGTGTTCCGATCCGGGTGTGTTGAGTGGTGGTTTGGCGGATCGGCCGTCTGGCTCTTCTCCTAGCCTCTCGGATATCGGATCTCCATTTACAACCTTGTCTACCATACCCTTGTTGCAACATCTTCCTGACGCCTCGGCTGTTGTACCAGTCTCCACTAAGGCAGCTCAGCTACGTACTGCTTCTTCGGCGACGTTCGTTTCCTCGTCTCCTGACTTGGGAGGTGAGCCTGATCCACTAATGGATACATCCGCATCAGCTACTTCTTCGAAGCGGATTGGAACTTCCACAGGCGCTGTAAAACAGAAAAAGTTAAAACAACTTTCTGTGCCACATTCTGAGGATTCATCTAGTATTCCCGAGGTTTCCTGTTCCGGTGTTTCTCCACCTGATGTTTCTTCTACCAGTATGCTTCTCCGCTCAGGTCCTGTCAATCCTCTCTCTGATGCTGAGGTTCTACAGGCAGTTGATAAGTTTCCTCCAGTTCCTGGCTCACTGTCCAGATAGCAACTTTTACGTCTTTTTCAACCTGCACGTACGATTGTTGGTTCTGAAGAATTCCTTCACTCACACGATCTGGACATGTATGCGGCGGTAACGCAATTCGAAGCTTATGTGTCACTTTTTAAATCTCTGTGTGACACCGATCCTCGGTATCAGCCTTTTTGAGACGTTACACGCGCCGTCTCGCCTCCTTGAAGGAGCTCGTTGAGAAGCATATATGTGATACCTTCTGTCCTTTTACCGATGACCTTTAGCTCTCTTCCTCACACCGCTTACTTTTTGTTCTCTCAATGCTAGAGGATTTGCGAACCCGTTCGCGGATTCCCTGGTTTTGCAGACTTAGTGCATGTTGATTCTAATGTTTTCCATGTGTGTTTTTACTGTGATTCACAAGTCATGTATTGTAAATTTGCTTTATTTGTGTGTTTGGCTGTGTTTCACAAGTAATGTATTTTAAATTTGCGATAATTGCGTGTTTTTGCTGTGTTTTCACAACTAATCGGTCTCGTTACTTGTGTGATCTCCTCATTATCTCATCATTATCTTATCTGTTGTTTCCTGACTTTGTGCCTGTTTTTAAATTACCTATAATTGTGAGTGTTTGCTGTGTTAGTGCTTTCCTCTATCGCGGATTATTACAGTGGTACGTTTGTTACCTTTGTTATTTTTATATAGTTGCTGAGGTATTCCATGTTGTTTTGCTCTCTAACCACAATTCAGTTCCGTTCGGTTGCTTTATGATAGCATAGTACATTTCATGCATTTGTGCACATGTGTTATAGTGTTTGACATGCCGTTCGGTCTTTCATTGTTCGTGTGCATATTCATTCCCTTTCTGTGTAACGTTGTGCTGCATCGTGGATATACTTACTTTCCGCACTGTTGTTTTCTGTACTGCAGCTTTTAATGAATCTCCTATGTCTGTATTTCGTTATAGCAATAAACTGGGTACCACTATGGTACCCACAGTTACCAATACCAATACCATTGCCATTTCAGGGATTTAACTCTGATCATGATGTCTTCCACTCTTGTCAATTTTCGGATCCACGACTTCCTCTTCTTATCGCTCCTGGTTACACCAAGCATGCACCTTTCTATGCTGCTTTGAGTTGTCTGCAGCCTTTGTATGTCTCTTTTGGTTAAGGTCAACGTCTCTACACCACACGTAAGCACTGGAAGGATGCATTGATCAAACACTTTTCTTTTAAGACATAATGGCATATTGCTCTTGAAAATTATGCTGTTTCTTCCAAAAGCTCTCCAGGCAAGTTTTGTACGCCGATTAATTTCTTCATCAATGTGACCCTCACTTGATATCTGCTGTCCAAGATAAAAGTACGTGTCTGTTATCTCCAGCTTTTCTCCATCAATAGATAAATCTTCATTTCTTGAAAAAGCATTGAGCATCACTTTTGTCTTCGGAAAGTTCATTTTTAATCCCACTTCTTTACTCTTGTCAGCAAGTTCCTGGATCGTACTCTGCAGCTCTGATGGGGTAGTTGCAAACATTACTGCTTCATCAGCAAAACGAAGGTGAGTTAGATAACCTCCATTAATCTTTATCCCCTTGTTTTCCCAGCTCAGCGACTGAAAGACACCCTCCAATGTAGCATTAAAGAGCTTCAGAGATATGGTGTCACCTTGTCTCACACCCTTTCCTACTTTTATGTGTGCTGTATTCTCAAACAGCCGAATCTTTGCACTTGCATTTTCATAGATGTTACTAATAATATTAATGTATGCATCTTCAATACCACAGGATTTCAGAGCCATTGTAACTACTGATGGTTTCACCGAATCAAAGGCTTTTCCATAATCGATAAAAGCCATGCACAATGGAAGTTTATACTCCCTCGCTCTTTCAATTACTTCTCTCAGTAAGTGGATATGATCTATTGTGCTGTAGCCACATCTGAATCCAACCTGTTCTCTTGGTTGAGCCATATCCAGTGTTACATTCAAACGGTGTGAAAGAACTTTAGTGAAGGTTTTATAAACCACTGATAGGAGGCTGATAGGTCTGTAGTTCCTGAGATCCTCAATGTCACCTTTTTATGTAGCAGGATCATTGTGGCGTTGTTCCAATCCTCAGGAATCTTCCCCTCATTATGGCATAGAGTGAAAATTTGGGCGAGTACTGTTTCGATTTCTCCACTTGCTTCTTGTATGATGTCTACAGTAATTCCATCTTCTCCTGGAGCTTTTCCCCAATTCATGTTCTTGATTGCATGTGCAACTTCCGCTGGGAGGACTGGAAGAACTCTGGTACTGGTACCTTTCATGATGTCTGGAGTACATGTATCATCCCTTTCATATAATTTGGAGTAGAAATGTTTCACTCTTGTCAAAATTTCGCCTCTATTTCTTGTTACAGAACCATCTTCTTTTCTCAGTGCCATAATCTGTTTTCTTCCCTTACTGAGATGTCCCTTTGCTATCTTTAGGTTTTGGTTGTTTTCAATTGCTTTCCTCACTAGTTCGCAGTTGAATTTCCTTACGTCTTCAGTGATACTTTTTCGTACTGTCTTGCACAGCTCTATATATTCCAATTAGTTGCCTATTACTCCCTACAAAATAAGTTTCAAAAAGTCTAATGTTACATGTGAGCGAACACAGTTTCCACTGCAAGTTGCATACGGTATCAGCATCCGCCGATCGCAAGGTATTACAGCGGATCAGGCAGTAGTTGATCTTGGTGAAAATGAATTCGCTGTCGGCTTGACATATGTTGGGTTGTCGAGAGTAAAAAAACTAGATGGCCTTTTACTTGAACCATTTCACGAAAGTCGGTTCACTAACATTAATTTTAGAAAATCGTTTGAATTGAAAAACGAAGAAATGGAAAGACTCCGTCTGTTAGCTCAAAACTTGCTTCATCTATAAATAATAAAAGGAGGTTTGTGTATGTGTGTGTGTCTGTCTTTCGCGTTACAAAATGAAAAACGCTCCCGATCTGAGTGTTACATTCTGCTTTGTTTACATTCAACCTGATCACAACCAACGCGAAGTCGTGAAGGAAAGTAGTTCATGATAAATTTTCGGCATTTCTTTTTTAGAATATTTCGTACTTTTGTTCTGGAAGTCATAAATTTTACGCGTTCGATTTTTAAAATTTGTTATAATAGAGGCCTTAATGAGCTTACATTTTGTAATAGTTTCGCTCAAAATTTGCTAACTGTACCGAGTTATCGTTTACTGTTGCCGGCTTGTCCTAGTATTTTACGTACAGTATAGATGCGTAACATCACAGCCTCTCCTTGACAAATGTCAACCCCGCCTTCTCGTGGTACATCCTGTTCCCACTAAAGGGGCTCTGACGACCGCCAATTGCGGTATAACTATACCAACGGGATTAGAGGAAATGCTATCCCACACTCACCAACCCGCTTGGCCAGCGTGGTGAGTTATGGCCAAACCCCTCCAAAATGACTCCACAACTTAAATCTTGGCCCTCAGTCTCCGGCAGCTGGAATGTACCTGGCCAAGGCAGCGGCCAGTGCGACATGAAGGCAGAGGGTGCTAAGAATCCCCGGAGGACCGGACTAGGCTGCCATCTGATGCTGACCTTGGCTACGTACAACGGCCGCTCCCTATCTTCTGATTCAAGGCTTCTTGAAGTGGAAGAGGAACTACAAAGGATCAAGTGGGACATCGTCGGGCTAAGTGAGGTAAGGAGAAGATCTCATTGAACTGAAAAGTGGACATCTCTTCTACTATCGTGGGACAGATACTGGCAGAACTAGTGGTGTTGGATTTATAATACACAAGAAACTGAAGGATAAAGTTGTAGAAGTTGAAAGTTCCTCTGACAGAGCTGCACGACTCGTTATCCAACTCTCGAGAAGATACCAGGCTCAGATTATTCAAACTTATGCACCCACCACAAGTCATGCTGAAGAAGAAATCGAAGAATTTTATGAGGAAATTCGTGATCTAAATAATAAAGGTAAGCAGCACTTGAAGATAATTATGGGAGATTTCAATGCAAAAAAAGGGCAACGGCAACAGAATGAAACTTCAGTAGGTAAATTCGGTCACGGCAACAGAAACCATCGTGGAAATACTCTCGTAGAGTTTGCAGAGGCAGAAGGGTTTTTCATCTTGAACTCCTTTTTCAAGAAAAAGCCACACAGGAAATGGACATGGAGACATCCAAATGGGACGACAAGTGAAATTGATTTTATTATGTGTAACAAAAAATTCGTCATAGAAGACTGCAGTGTGCTAAACAAGTTCAACACAGGCAGTGACCATAGATTGGTGAGATGTAAGATGCACCTCAACACTAAACTCGAACGTAGCAAGCTCATAAGACAAACAAAATATATTGACATAACCAACCTTAAAAAACACCATAATACCTTCAAATTGGAACTGAAGAACAGATTCTCTGCTTTAGAAGGCCTAACATCGGAAGAAGTGGATATTTCTGAAGTTAACAGAAAAGTAACCAAAGCTCTTATGGAAACAGCAACAAAATTAGCTGGGTCTAAGAACAAATTGCATGTGAACAAATTATAAGGAAAAACCAAAATGTTGATGCAAAAAAGAAGAGTGATGAGGACAACTAAAGAAGATGTGACTTCCAAAGTGGAATATATAGAGCTATGCAAGACAGTACGAAAACGTATCACTGAAGACGTAAGGAAATTCAACTGTGAACTAGTAAGGAAAGCAATTGAAAACAACCAAAGCCTAAAGATAGCAAAGGGACATCTCAGTAAGGGGAAAAAACAGATTATGGCACTGAGAAAAGAAGATGGTTCTGTAACAAGAAATAGAGGCGAAATTTTGACAAGAGTGAAAGATTTCTACTCCAAATTATATGAAAGGGATGATACATGTACTCCAGACATCATGAAAGGTACCAGTACCAGAGTTCTTCCAGTCCTTCCAGCAGAAGTTGCACATGCAATCAAGAACATAAAGCGGGGAAAAGCTCCAGGAGAAGATGGAATTACTGTAGACATCATACAAGAAGCAAGTGGAGAAATCGAAACAGTACTCGCCCAAATTTTCACTCGATGCCTTAATGAAGGGAAAATTCCTGAGGATTGGAACAACGCTAAAATGATCTTGCTACATAAAAAAGGTGACATTGAGGATCTCAGGAACTACAGACCTATCAGCCTCCTATCAGTGGTTTATAAAATCTTCACTAAAGTTCTTTCACACCGCTTGAAGGTGACACTGGACATGGCTCAACCGAGAGAACAAGCTGGATTCAGGAGTGGCTACAGCACAATAGATCATATCCACGTACTGAGAGAACTAATTGAAAGAGCGAGGGAATATGAGCTTCGATTGTGCATGGCTTTTATCGATTATGAAAAAGTCTTTGATTCGGTGAAACCATCAGCAGTTGCAATTGCTCTGAAATCCTGCGGTATTGAAGATGCATACATTAATATTATTAATAACATCTATGAAAATGCAAGTGCAAAGATTCGGCTGTTTGAAAATACAACACACATAAAAATTGGAAAAGGAGTGAGACAAGGTGACACCATATCTCCGAAGCTCTTTAATGCCGCATTGGAAAATGTCTTTCAATCACTGAACTGGGAAAACAAAGGGATAAAGATTAATCTAGATTATCTAACCCACCTTCGTTTTGCTGATGACAGTCATTTTTGCAACTACCCCATCAGAGCTACAGAGTATGATCCAGGAGCTTGCTGACAAGAGTAAAGAAGTGGGATTAAAAATGAACTTTCACAAGACAAAAGTGATGTACAATGCTTTTACAAGAAATGAAGATTTATCGATTGATGGAGAAAAGCTGGAGATAACAGACACGTACGTTTATTTTGGACAGCAGATATCAAGTGAGGGTCACATTGGTGAAGAAATTAATCGGCGTACAAAACTTGCCTCTAGAGCTTTTGGAAGAAACAGCATAATTTTCAAGAGCAATATGCCATTATGTCTTAAAAGAAAAGTGTTTGATCAATGCATCCTTCCAGTGCTTACGTATGGTGCAGAGACGTGGACCTTAGCTAAAAGAGACATACAAAGGCTGCAGACAACTCAAAGTGGCATGGAGAGGTGCATGCTTGGTGTAACCAGGAGAGATAAGAAGAGGAACACGTGGATCCTAAAAATGACAAGAATGGAAGACATCATGATCAGAGTTAAATCCCTGAAATGGCAATGGGCTGGACATACTGCCAGAAGAACAGACCATCGATGGACAGCCGAAATTTTAGATTGGATTCCAAGGGACAGGAAAAAACCCAGAAGAAGACCACATGGAAGATGGGTGGATGAAATTCGAAAGTATGCGGGAGTGACATGGAGGAGACTGGCACAAGACAGACCGTTGTGGAGGAAACTTGGGGAGACCTTCATCCAGCAGTGGATTGATAATGGTTGACAATGATGATGATGATGATACGTAGAAAAACTACTCACCACACGTGCGATGACCCATTTTGTGTGGGATAAAACTCCTGCTACTGCCAATAAAGCTATCTTGAAACCCTTAAGTCGCACTGCTTGAGACTTTGCAGTGAATTATTAATCGTTTTCGTAAGAATACTTCCCATCTTCGAAAATCAAGCAATGAATTTGCTTGCTCGAACGAAGAAAAATCCCGAGTTCTGGGCAAAAATCTCTTGTTGAGCGGATCTCTCTTTACAAGTAATTAATACAAACATTTAACGTGGACCGGGAACAACAAACAAAGAGGATCAGGAACATCTCTTTCACGTGGACCAGGAACATCTCTCTGTTTGATGTTTCTGGTCCATGTTAAATGTTTGTATTAATTATTCATTCGCCTTCTAATTTATTTTTCAGTTGCTGCCTATCATCTTTGGTGAATCCCCAGCATTGTGCGGGGCCCCAAGAAGCAACCTGCCAAATTGGCTTGGCAGTTAGCGTCTGTGAGTCCGGAGGAATTCGAGGCAGCTGTGGTGTAGCGGAAGCATATCCGGCGCGTAACTGGAAGACCCTGAGTTCGACTCTCGGGGCGGCCAATGAGAATTTTTCCGTGACTCACTTATAAACGTAGAAAGAGCGAAGATCTTTGTTTGATGTCTCTTTACAAGACTCGAGATAATTAGTTGTTCAAGCATAGATACAAGATGACACATCCGATCATCGTGATTTTTTGCATGCGATTGGACATCGTCCATGGTCAGGTTTTGACGCCTTCAGATTCCCGAAATTCCGTGTTATTGAGGAATAATCGTCCAAAAACTTGCATTTTTAGGTGGTTTTCCGGGTTTTGAGAAGAGGTCGTTTGTTACCTATCTCCTCCAAAGATCTTCAGCCGATCACGGCGACACTTACCACAGAGAAAGGGAAGGACATGGTGAGTGACATGGAGTTGGTATCAAGGTGATTGGTCGTGTCGTATAAAAATAATGACCATTAAAAAACTGACCAATTTTAATAATAATTGATAAAATCTGCTCTCTATACGAGACTCGAGACAATTAGTTGTTCGGGCATAGCTACGACATGACAAATCCGATCACCGTGATTTTCGGCATGCAATTGGACATCGTACATGGTCAGGTTTTGACGCCTTCCGATTCCAGAAACTCCGTGTCATTAAGGAATTAAAAAACAACAACTAGGTGGCCTTTTACTTGAACTGTTTCACGAAAGTCGGCTCACTAACATTAATTAAAAAAATGTTTGAATTGAAAAACGAAGAAATAAATGGAAAGACTCCGTCTGTTAGCTCAACACTTGCTTAATCTATAATAATAAAAGAAAGTTTGTGTATGTGTGTGTCTGTGTTTCGCGATACAAAATGAAAAACGTGGTTTCCGATCTGAGTGTGTCTTTTTGCTTTGTTTTCATGCAACCTAATCACAACCAACGTGAAGGCGTGAAGATAAGTAGTTCATGATAATTTTTAGGCATTTCTTTTTTAGTATGTTTCGTACTGTTGTTCTGGAAGTCATAAATTTTACGCGTTCGTTTTTTAGAATTTGTTGTAATGACGCATTAATGGGCTTCAATTTTGCAATAGCTTCTCTCAAAATTTTCCAACTGTACCCAAGTTATCGGTTACCGTTGGCGGCTTGTCCGAGTCAAACAGTTATATAAATAAATATTTCCACACAGAATATCCCACTGAAATTTTCGACGAAACACCGGAAAACTGGTTTCGTATTCCGAGGAGATTTCTACGCAGTACGAATTCCACGATGGCGTTCAGCACGCCCAAGAAAGATAAAACAATACTTCTCATCTTGTAGGACTAAAAACCTTGAGTCTTGCATGAAGAAATAATTTTTAAGCGAATGAAAATTAATATTTGTTAAGCGAACCCAACAAGGATTATCAAAATTGCCTTCGAATACCTCAAAAACTGAGAATTCTTTACTGTTCATTAATTGAGAATGCAGCATCAGTGAAGGAGCTGCCCCAAATCCTGACTAGAACCATTTTTTTTACTTAATGCAAATAATATTTCTCAGTATCCTAACGTGAAAACCACACCTTCCGCGGATGACATCGCAACTGTATCAAGATCTTTAAACACCAAACAGTGTTGCATATACACCGAGTGATCACTGAATTATTGACCATCCCTATCAAGAGTGGATGCGGTCTGTTGACTACATGATTTTCGAGAGAACGCAATTAGTCGACTGGGGTAACATACATAAAGTGTGAGTGGAGCAGTAGGTAGTAAAATTCGGTGCGTGATCGGTAAACGGAAAAATTTATCAGACGTTGAGAAAGGACAGACTGTGGGACCTTGGAAAGCGTGCGCCTCGATTTACCAAACTGCTGAACTGTTCGCGAGGCGCCGTAGTTAAAGTGTATTAGGATTGGCGAGAAAATGGACAAACTACGACCCGGAAGCAAAACTGCACAGGAAAGCAAAAGGTTAATGTCAGAAGTGAGCGCCGGGTCCGACGACTAGTACAGGCCAACAGACACAGTACTGTTCAAAAGTTGACTACCCAATACAACGGCGGTCAACCCGGAAGAGTATCTGTCATGTCCATGCGTCACACGCTCGGGCTGTGACAGCAGACGACCCCGACGACATCCTCTACTAACCACGGTTCATCGGCGTAAAAGACTAGCCTGGTGCAAAGATCCTACAAGTTAGACGTCGGATAACTTCCCAGCAAAAACAGTCTTGCTGGGCCAGCACTGGGCCATTGCAGGCAGCCAGCACTATGTTGCCGCTGCCGAACCGTCAATAAAATATCCCGGCGGCTAACAGAAGGGCCAGCAGTTCAGGCCAACAGTTGGCACCCCATAAGTTGTCATATGCCACAACAGGGCCATCAGTTATCCATCATAGGCAGTAGCTGCCACAAGTGGCCCTTCAGCGGCCCTGCAAGCGCGTGCCAGAAATGACGGCTAGCCTAATGTGGTTTGCTAGTTTGCCGGTAGTGGCAGCCGGCAACCACGTGACGTAACTGGTGGCTTGCCGAATCTTGTCCGCTAGTTTCCCAGTAGTAGCCATAAAAAAAATAATCAAGGATAACGGCAGTTTCCCTTTTTTTCTTACCCTTACGAAACTTGTAAATTATAGCACTGCGCTAGGGATATTTTCTCAACAGACCGGAAAAATGCCCATTTGGATCTGGGTAGATACGAACCAGGGCCGTTGGCGTTGGAGCTGAGCCCTCTACCGACCAGACTAATTTGCCACGCCAGAGTGTCTTTTTCTTGAAGCTGTCTGTTTCGTGAGGAATGTGTAATCGAATTGTTCCCTCTTTCATTTTTACAATATTGCGAGGTATTTTTTATAAAAGTCAGTTTCATATAATTCATAAATTTATTTTTTCAACGTAACGATAGTTTTTTTTGTTTTGTTTTTTTTTACCTTAAGAGAACTTCACTTATTTTCAAGGAGTGTACATACTAAGAGTCGCTTTCCAAAGTTTTGTACTGTCCTTGTAGTCTTGAAAAGGAGATTGTTAGATTTTTACCCGGGTGCATGTCACATTCTGTTACATTTTTAACGTTGTATCTTTCTTTTCCGTTGTCCGAAGCTACATTTGTTTTAAAGAGCAAAGATATTTTATTTTACTTCTCGTTATTTTTAGAAGCGAATTCATCCCAGTCTTGTGTATTCAACCCATGGATGAGTACATTATATCCACATAGCGTTGCCTTTTTTTTTCTTTCAAATAATTGATACATTTTGTACGCGTATAATTCTTTTTTTTCCCAACAAACGTTTTTTAATGATTTTCCAAGACATTTGTTTCAATGGTTTCAAATTGTTTCTTGTTATTCACCTACTCCATTTCATGAATTGTTATTCATGGGAATGGAGTCTGCGAAATACTAGATTACAGCCATGAAATACTGGCTGTAATCTAGTATTTCATGGCTTAATTGGATATCTTCGTCGACGTGGAATTTCATTAAGAAATTAATTCGCCTCTCTACATATGGATTTTTTTTCTTAACATCCACTAAAATAACATGATGGCGATGGCAATCACGTGTTCAACTGACTGGTACCATGAGAGACACAGCAAGTGTTACTTCTGCCCATGCGCAGTCCCGTTGCTTCCACCTGCTGTTGGGATTGCATTGGTTGCCAGAAACGGGCCACTAGTGGCACTTTCTTGGAGGCCCACAATTCACGGCAATGCTGCAGTGCCATCAATGGCTCGCCAACTGATAGCGCTGCCACCAACGGACCGCTACCGGGCCGTGAGCGGCAGATTTCAGCCAGCATTGACCCATCACTGCCAGCTGGTGGCCAGCAGTTTCCCAGCACTTGTTTTTTTCCTGGGTGGAAAAAAGTGCTGGTCTAACGAGTCGCATTTTTTACTGCACTCTGTGGATGATCGGGAACGTATTTGGCGCACACAACATGAGGCACTCGATCGATTCTGCATGATTTCCACAATGCAAGCCGGAGGAGACTGTTGTATGGTGTGGGGCATGTTTACCTGGCAGGAACTTAGACCCCTGATGCATGTGGGACAACGTATGACTGCTGCTCACTATAGTGAATTGCTTGATGACTCTGTACACCCAGCAATGTTGCACTTCTTCGCGAATGGCGACGGTGCCTTCAAAAATGGCAATGGGCTGAACTTAACAGTTGGAAGAACACAGTCCGACGAAAATCGTTCGCTGGGCCGTCGCCAAATCAAAACAGGCCCATCAGACTGGAAGAATAAAAAACGTGACTCATCACTCCAAAGAACAGCTTTTCAGTCGTCCACAGTCCAGGAACGACGGGAGACAACACTCTGAACGGCGCTTCGCATTCACGGTAGTGATTTGTGCCTTATGTTTCGCTGCTCCCATATACTGTAATAACCCACACTGTACAACTCTCTGCGGATAGTAATGGTACTAACTGAGAAACTTCAAGCATTTCCACATTTCCTACTTCAGCAGCAATGGAAACTGCAGAGGAAGAACGGGATGTCTTACCATAGCTCTTCTGTCACGTTTCGTCAGTTTGCGCAGCCTTCCTGAACTTTTTGTTTTTGTTTTTGCTGTAGTTGGACCGTGCTGCTTCCATCTCTCCGCGACATCCCTTACAGTCGATTTTCGTTTGTTTAATTTAGCTGCAATGCTCTGTATGGAAACGTTACTCAAATGAGAACCAATGACCAGCCCACGCTGGAACTCCGAAAGTTGAAATCTACGTGGCATACCCTCTTAAAAGTTACACTACAGATAACACGACAGAATATCTCAGCATTATGTACGTACCTCCCCCTCACAGCGCACCTTCCTGAGCAATCGATCTTTGAGCCCTTACGGAAATACTTGGTAGTGTGTCGGAATACTTTTGATAATGTAGTGCGTATAACTACGCCAACCTACCTTTCCCAACACAGAACATACTTTATGTACCGTTACTTTCAAGTTGTGTCAGAATTTATTCCCATCTTTTCGGACTGGGATGAAACTTTGGAGAACCCTAATTGTAAATGGTACTGATTCCATAAAAGATGCGATTTAGTGTACTAACATTAAGACGATTATTAGCAGCACACACGCAGAATGGCGATATTTCAAATGTGTTTTCATATTAAATTGCGCTCAGTAAACAATTTAGTTAAAATCTAAAACACAAATGAAGATAGACATGTTTTTTAAATGTAACTCAGGTATGTAAAATGATTTTTGTCTAATGCTTTTAATATTTCACTTGATAAAGTCTTAGAACACAACGTGATTTTCAGCAAGTCTTTTGCAAAAAAAATCGTGCTTATGTAATCTATTTGTCCATCCGTCTGCCTGTGGACACCATATCTCTGCAACTGTTAGTGCGATTTGAAAATAATATTTTTGTATTGGGAAGCTTGAAATATGCGAATGATGATCTTTCACTTGGTTTTTTTTTTGTACGATACACAATTTCGCCGCTAGAGGGCGTAGATGCAGATGATATCGAATTCAAAATACATTTTACTCCATATATTTGCTTGCTTAACACTAACTCAAAAAAGATTTATTGATTACCAGCGATTGATGTTATGGAATAACCTACCTTGTCAATTAACACATGTAATATAATTATTTTCGAAAGCAACTAAAACAATATTTGCTAACAAACTAAAATATACAATTATACGGTAAAGTTTATTAATCAGACCACATGCGAGTAAATTTCGTATGTGCAGTACGTTTGACTTGACTACGTACTTTAGGGGAATTGGGATTCACTGAGGCTATATATATATATATATATATATATATATATAGCCTTTTACTCAATTTCCTGTTCTGTGGATACCCTGTACATAGGTACTCATATTATATATGTTGTTTTTCTTAATACTATATGTTATAAAATTAATTTTGAAATGTAACATGGTCAAATGTAACCCCATAACGAAATAAATGAAATGAAACATCTGATTGAAACGATTCTTTTACCTATCGATTCCATTTATGTCGAAGAGTAGTTTACGTATAGTCACTTTTCCAAGTTACGCATACATTTTCCGCTAGGGGGAAGTAAAAGTAAAATTGTGTTTCCCCCGATATTTCTGCTTCTAAAACTCCTATTAAAAAATATATCTGCACAGGATACAGCTCCTGATGGGAAATCTTTTGCATATAATTTCTAATTTTTAGTATAAAAATTGTTTGGCCACAAGAGGTCGTGAGTCAATTTTTCTGATGTATTTGCAGCAAAATCTGAGCTTCTAAAATCTCGACTGAAAAAATTCGTTTGTGCACCGATACCACTCACATCGAAAAACCTTTTTTAATCCTTTCTTCTTAAAATAATGCATGGTCTTCCGGCCAGGGTGCGTAGATGCCTATCTTGTATTTGCCGATATCTCTGCTTCTAAGAGTCCGATTTGAAAAATTCTTTCTTTGTGGGAGAACGTTTCCGCTGCGAAATGTTCCTCATATAATTTCAAATTTTTCTTAAAGCACAAGTCTGCAACCAGAGGACGTAAGTTCACGTTTCCGTTTGCAGCAATATCTGCGAAATTAAAAAACCGTTTGAAAAAACTTCATTCTTTGGTGAGATACTACTTTTTTCGATACCGGTTCCATTGACTTTTAATAGCTTTGATAAATTTAAATAGCGTCAGAACGGATTCAAACGACGTGCTTCATTACACCCGAAAATTTGGTGTGATCTTTCTTGTTTCACTTGCTTATAATTGAAATGTTAACTTTGCCTTCCTGTTAGGCAAATTAAATTTGTTTTCTTAATGTGCTCCAGAAATTTCCGAGATGGGCACTTTGCACTAAGTACACAACATACAACTGCAGTTTTTTTCTAATTAATGTTTTAACCCAACGTTATTTATGATTTTCTGTGAACCATAATTAACAAATTTGGATTACTTAAAAATAATTGGAAATTTGATACAACGCCACCCTTGATTTAACGCCAGAACGCAAATTAAACTGTGGCTGGACATCAAGGGTTGACTATACTTTTTCTTAAGAGACAAATAGGCATGAAAAACAAAACTGAAATACCTCTGTTGTTCATTAGTTTGTTTTATATAGGCATAAACAAAAACGTAGCCGATCTTGTTTTTATGAATGAGTTGTTTCAAACAATTTGATGATATGAAGACATAAATAAAAGCCTTATGCTTAAGAAACGTTTATAGCGTAGTAAATCCGTTTATTTAGTGGTGTGATACGCATGAAGATTTGTCAAGCTTTCGGTCCCCACTGGGAGGAGGCTTTTTCAAGGCAGTGATAGATATAAAATAAAGATGAAATTCAGTGTATTAATATTAAGAAGATTTTTGAAGCAAACTCGTTTATTTTATTGTCTACCATTGCCTTGAAAAAGCCTCCCAGTGGAGAGCGGAAGCTTGGCGAATCTTTATGCGTATTGCACCACAAAATAAACGGATTTAATACGCTATAAACACTTCTTGAGTGTACAAGGTCTGGTGTACTTTAAAATAACGGTAGCTTTATAATTGTTAATTATTCAAAGATTGCGTCTAATTACAAATAAAAATTCGATTAAACAATTTTTTTTGAGAAAACACAATTCAAATTAGTGAAGATTAAAGCTGGCGTGCTCTATCCCTATTTAACAGAGAAGAATTACGGCCAATTCTTAGGGTATGCAAATACTTTATACAACCACTATATCTATGTTTTTATGGTATTGCTAAACAATAAGTATGAAAACGAAAACACATTGCATAGCAAGATTCTGCTATCAACCATACAATATATTAGAGCAAAATATTGGGTTGATGCATAAGTACATGCCGTTTCATTTCACGAGTGTTTCCTAGGTCAGTAGTGACGGGGCAGATGCCCAGTTGTGCATCAAAATGCAGCCAGTAATATCGTGTATCTAAATCATGCTGCGTTATATGATTGTGGCTAATGTTTTTTTTTTTGGTTTTTAGGTCCGGAAGTATGCAATGTCAGAATGAACATTTCCGACATCTGCTTCTCTACGAGCTTAGAAAGGGAACCACAGCCGCCGACGCCACTGGAAAAATTTGTGCTGTGTATGGAGAGGATGCTATTGCTCCGAGGACAGCCCGCAAATTGTTTGAGCGGTTCCGAGGTGGCAATTTTGAACTCAACGACTCTACGCTCAGGTTGTCCATCTCATTTTGATGAGGATCGTTTGAACCATCTCATCCACTTAGATCCGCGTCAAACCACACGTGAATTGGCCACTGAGATGGACTGTGATCAGGCCACCGTGGTGTGACACCTGGAACGTATGGGAAAGGTCCAGAAATTAGGGTCTTGGGTGCCTCACACTCTAACCGATGACAAGAACCAGCGGGTTGCTATATGTAGTTCCTTGCTCGCCCTTTATCCCGAATGTTCTCAGCAACACAAACCCTTTCTGTCACGTATTGTTGCTGGAGATGAAACGTGGTGCTTCAACGTGGATTTCAGGCATCGGAGGGAAAGGGTAAGCCCAAACAAAACGCCCAAACGACGTCCAAAACATGACATTCATCCTGCGAAGATCATGTGTGTCTGGTGGGACATGGAAGGCATTATTCACTGGGAAATACTGCTGAGGAATCGGACTATCAACGCTGCACTCTATTGTAAACAACTCCACCGTGTGGAAGGAGCAATTGAGCAGAAACTGCCACCTCGGTGCCATGGTGTCCTCTTCCAACATAACGCACGCCCTCACGGTGCAAACATGACCAAAATAGCCATTCAGGACATGAAATGGGAGATCCTTCCACATCCAGGCTATTTCCCAGATGTCGCCCATTCAGTCTATCACCTGTTCTGATCCCTGTTAATGTACTCTGTGGCAGAACGTTCAACAATGATGTTGATCTCCAGAATTTCCTTGCTGATTTCTTCGCATCAAAACCTGCACGTGTTTTCAAGAATGGTATTGCAGACCTATTCAGCCGTTGGGACACCATCTTAAACAATGCTGGGGAATACATAGTTGATTGATTCCGTTTTCTCTTCTGATGTAATACATTCCTGTAGTGCGGTGAAAAAAACGGCAAGAGCTTATGCATCAACCAAATAGTTACAAAACAAAAAATACTAAGATGTAGAAAAAGTATTTGCAAGCATTGCATTTCACTGAAATATGCAAATTAGATGTCGCAATCCATTTGAAAGAGCCGAAACATCGTTCACGTGATTTTTCAGGTGCAATACAACAGCAATATGCTTTGGTGTTCAGAAGTTGAAACATTGTCTTGTTCACAATGTATCCCAAAGTAAGTGAATTGCCTAACCGTGTGCATATTTTTGCACCACACGGTTAGGCACATGATATGCTGCAATTCTTTGTGATTGAAAGGTACGAAAATCGCGGACACCTCCGGTGGCGCAGTGGTCTAAGGGATGGCTTCTGATCATTCGTTCGAAAGGGATACGGGTTCTAATCCCGATGAGGCATAGATGTTGTGTTTGTCTTAAGGCACTGGCTGTCTCTCTTCCCTGGAACCAGTGACCCTAAACTGAGGAACGGGGAACTGGTTATAGCCTATTTTGTGGCTCACGGTGGTCGCTAAACCTCCAATAAAAAAATCGCGGAACGACGGCTAATAAATTTTACCCAAGCCGCCAGAGAGTATTATATGACAGAGATTGCCGCAGAATTATTGAACAATTGCGAAAAACGCCATTAACCAAGTTCCCTGATATGTGTACAAACCATCTCCAAAGCGGCAAGTCAAGGGTTATCATAGTAAATGTGGAATAATTTTAAAGACTGATATCTTAAAGACTATTTAACCTGGAAAAGTTAAGAAACCATCATCTGAAAGCTGTTTTTTTTTGTTTGTTTTTTTTGTTTTATTGAAGATTAAACGACCACCGTGAGCAACTCAGTGGGCTATACGCAGTCGCCCGTGCCTAATTTAAGACAATAGGTTCCAGGGAAGGGTGAGATCCAGCGCCGTAAGACAAACACAACATCCATGTCCCACCGGGATTCGAAACCGGACCCATCTCGAAAAAATGATCAGAAGCCATCGCTTAGGCTACTGCCCCTACGGGGCGGCAAGTTCAGTTGATTTCCACCCCGGGAGAATCCCAAAAGAGATTGCGGAGTTCCACAATTTCTCTTTGTCTACAAGATCAAGAGAAAGGTCGACAGAGCACAGGATCCTGAAGACATCCCTACCAAGCGTAAGAAGCATGGCAGTCGTTCCAACACTATCAGGGAGATTCATTTAATTACACGACGCGGCGCCCCTCTGCAGAGACCCAGTTTTGATGTTCCCGGCACCATACGAGGCGTAACGTCCGATGACGAGCAGTGAATAGTAGCACACGAGTAGGGCGTCGGCTCCCGTTGCCCAGGGTATACAGCGTGAGCCGCTACCTTCACTCACTGACGCCCCTTTGGCCTTCGACATTTAACCTGGATGGGATTTCTACCGCAGTTTCCAAGCGGTTGATCTGTACGATCTTGGATAGTATATACTGATCCGGTCAGCAACGGCGTGTGGTCGGCCACCCCTTGCTCTCGGGGAGCTGGTACGTCCGTCGATGGTTCACTCGCGGTACACCCTTCATACGGTTGCCCTCGAGAACCCTAGTGTTCTTTCCACTTGGGCGATAGAATGACCCATCTGTCTTACGCCGACAATGCGTCCACGACCAAAGTCGCTCAGATCACCACATTTACCCATTTCGTCGATTGCAATACAGTGTTGGCAATCCTTGCTGTCCACCTATTTATCGCTTGCGTTTGGTTTGGGCCTGTTACATTCTGCGACGGGGGAGACCCATATCAACTGCCCGTCAACCATATTTGTAATGTTTTGTCAACTGAATACATGTCCGAGGGTTGTGCCGAAAGTAATGTAGAAGTGTACATAACTTTTTTATTAACTGACAGAGATCGTTCAAATTGCACATGTTGGTAGCAGCAGTTCCCAACCTTTTTGACTCGCTTTTTAGAATCAATTTCTATGGCGGAGCCCCTTGGGCCTATCATATGTCTTACAAGTTAATGGTGTTTAGGAGTAGTGTTACGGGGGGAGGAAGAGGGGATAGATAGTAAGGGAATGTAAAGTCACAAAGAGGTCAAACTCACAGAAAACTCACAGAAGAATCGCTAAGAAATCAAAATGTTATCGCTTTGAAAATTCACTGTGAAGTGACACCAAATCGACTAGTCAGCCTCTATTTATATGGGGCTAAGTTTCGAGAAACTTCGAGCGGATTCCAGGAATTATCGAAGGGTCGAGAATGAGCGAGAAACTTCTTGAATGTGCAGTTCCAAGAAATCCCTCGGACATTCAGTTCCAGGAAGGGCCATTAAAATGCGGCACGCGACAGGTCGGTGCCTAGCTTAGCCTCGTCGTCTGTCCGTCTCGTGCTACAATAATTTTGGAGCTAGTGGCAGCAGAATGACCAAGCGTAGTCTACTAGAGGAGGCGCGAAATTCAACTTGGCAAATTTCCGTTCAAAATGTAATTTCTAGTTTTCTTATTTTGATTCTACTTTTTGTTTCTTATTCTTTAATTTCATTTAATTTTTATTTATTTTATTTTCCTGGAGCAGCCGCTGAGCCCATAGGGCTCCGTGGAGTACAGGTTGGGAACAACTGCTCTACAGTAACCTTTCTTTTTCATTGCAGATTTGAAGGAGAGAAGGGTGGAAGTCTGCTCTGATCATCTGGAAGCGTTTGAAGACCCTTTTGGTTTCGATCTGGTGACAGGGGATGAAACGTGGATGTATCTTTACGATCCTGAAACGAAAAATCAATCCATGGAATGGCGTCACACCTCTTCACCAAGGCTCAAGAAGTTCAACAGCCAGGGATCAGCACAGGGAGTCATGGTGACTGTTTTTTTTTGGGGGGGGGGATGACAGGGGTGTCATTCTCCTTGATTTTCTGGAACGTGGCCGTTTCCTGACCAGCGAGCGGTACATTAAGACACTCAAAAAGCTTAGAGAAGCCATAAGGAGGAAGAGACCGAACAAGAATCTAAAAAGGATCCGCAATCACCATGACAATGCGAGACCACACACATCTTTTGCAGCAAATGAGGCGATCAGCAAATTAGGTTGGTCGGTGGTCCCCATTTACTGTACAGCCCAGATCTGGGCCCTCCGACTTCCACCTGTTTGGTCCAATGAAGGACAGTCTCCGAGGACAACGATTTGATGACGCAGACGAGGTGAAAATGGCTGTGAAGAAATGATACAACAGTCCACACCTGAATTTTTTCAAAGAGAGTTCGAGAATTGGGTTCAACGATGGCACAAATGCATCGCTTGTGATGGAGACTATGTTGAGTAGTACCTTTGTACAGAGGAAGAGCTGTTATACGAACAAGTGCAATTTGAACGACCTCTGTCCGTTCGTAAAGAAGTTATGCCCTCTTATGCATTACTTTCGATACAACCCTCGTATTATGTAAAGTGAACTGTTGCCACATTAAGCTCCTTTAAGATTGAACTTGCGCAGCTTTAAGTACGGGTGTTAACAGACACGAAGCTAGTCTCTTGACCGTGTTTAGTGCAATTTTCAGTAAAGACACTTGCACTGTTTTTTGATCACGTGGGGATGGTGATTTTGTTTACGAGGTTTTAAAAAATGGAGATTTTGCCTTTAAAGCGTTTGTGAGATTTCGGTGAATTAAGAAAATGTATTTCAGTATTTTTAACGGAAAATCGTTCTTTAACTTAAGCGTCGCTGTTCTAAAAAACTAAATGATAGTAGCTAGAGGTTTCACAGATAAGATCTTAAAAATAGATATACACACGCACTCAGAAAAGGAAAAGACAATCAGCAGCGACGATTATTCGGTTGGTTGCTTACGTATCATTGTTTTTCGGCAAATAGCGTGACATGAGTGCACAACGAAATTTCACTGTAAGCAATATTTTGAAGATAATACCGGAATATATTTATTTAAAAAAAAAAATCCTGTCACCTTTTCCATACAGAATGGATCCCCAAAAAGTATTCGCCTCACGTAGATTGGCCTCTTGTTCGTGCAAGAGGGCATAGAAAAGCTGAAATTGAATTCCAGCATATCCTTGAATACTTGTAATGCCTAAAAGGTAACTGTAAATATAATGCAGTCAAATGTAAGCTCCTTCAAATGAAAATCACTCAAGGGAAAACACTTCCTTTTTCTATCTTGTCGACCCTGAAAGCCTTGGAAACACAGCCGCAAGAGAGAATAAATAAATTTATCCTGATCAAAGAACATACTGAAAAAGGTAAGAAATTAGAATAGTGATGACAGTACAATACACAAAACTGATCTTGAATTCATTCTAGAAAAAAAAAGCTAAGTGAATTTGAAAGTGCATGATAATTTAATGAACTTTAGACAAAAAGATAGCGATTAGTCGAGAAATATTATATACCGAGTGTGAAAAGAAACACATTATGTGAACAGAAAACACAGTCAAGCTACGAAATACGAAATTCAACGAAAGTGCATTACATAAACAGTTGTTTCTTGGGAACGTGTTCCACGAAAAAGTGTTCTCGTGAGAGCAACGACTTGCATTGCTCTTGTAGCGAATAGGCATTTGTGATGTATCTAACCGTTTTTAAATTTCAGAGTTTGTTGACCTTTCATTTATGTAAATCTTAGTTGCATCTGATTATTCTTTACATATTGAACTACCATCCTTGTCACATTATCTGACTTACCATCCTTGTCACATTTACGCCAAAAAATCGGATTGTCATCTTCAAAATTTGTATTACATCGGAAATCAGAGTATTTTATTCTGGGCTGGAACTGGAAGACAAGTCATAATAGGTATTAACACAGAGACGACCACTCAACGAAAAGTGCTGATCAAGTTTTATAAGGGTTCTGACCATTCGTCCGCGATGGGTCCGGGTTTGAATCTCGAGAGACATGGATGATGTGTTTGTTTTAAGGCGATGGCTCTCTAACTCTTCCCTGGAACCAGTGGCCCTAAATTAGGGACGAAAGACTGCTTATAGCCCATTGAGGTGCTCACGGTGGTGGTTAAAACCCCAATAAAAATAAATAAAGGCCCTTTTCAGGGCACATTTCCTAAGACAAATTGCATGAATTTAGTTTTTGAATATTTCTAATTAAATCATTAATAGAGTTGAAATCGTATACAATGAAGCTGAAGGGAGAATCAAAAACGTTCGATATATACGAACGTCGTAATAAACCACAGATTAAAAGAAAGGGTATTTTTAGCCAATTACATTAATTCAGGTTAAAACTAGTCAGTCGTAATCTGTTTATGAATTAATCGAAGGTAAATAATATTTGTTACTTGGAAACTATAGCTAGCAAAATAATATGAGTGAGATCTAGGATAAGCAGAATATTTAACGAACGTAAAAATTAAAGAAACTTTCTAAAATTTGAAACCTGCTGTAACACGTTAGGTAGGATATATGAGCCAATTGTTGCTTGTTTTGTGCTCATCATGATAGCTGTTTCAAATGTTTTTCAACTTCTTCTGACGTGGTGGTTAAGATGTTTCTACATGCAAAATAAACTCAAAGGTTTCCTAAACTGAGATTGAATGATTGAAAGGTGGCGAGCGGATGGTATAAAAGGAATAATTTGCCCAGAAGGTGTATGTTTGGTAACCGTGGGGTGGGGAACGGGATGTAGTTTAAAAACAGTCGAAACAGTCTTTATGAATATAATAACATCCCCGTTGTTCCCCCTATGAGGGAGTACGACGGGGATGTTAGTCTGCAATTCCTTTTTTATAACGCAAATGAAAGGTTTAAAATCTGGGTGAATGTCATTTATTTTGTTTGCTGCTAACCATACTCGGCTTTGATATATGCGGTTTGTCCAAAAATTATTGTTCGTAATACATGCGGTTAAAATAACAAGAGAGAATATTACGAAGTTAAAGGGATCTTAATAAGAACTTCGTGCTATGTGAGCTCGTTATATGTGGGTTCGACTGTATTAAGCAATTCAATTTTTGTTTAAGATAATTCTATTTGGTTGGAAAGAAAGTAATGTCAAATGGCGAGGTACCGGAAGTCGAAGCCCCGGCCATGGCGCACATTGGCTTCTGATACTGCGTAGCACACCGGCATGACAGCAGTAGGTAGGTGACTTAAGCCAGTGGCCGTTAGCCGTCAGAATGCGAAGAGTAAGTGCCAGCCAACATGGAAGTGGACAAGTAACACATCCGCCATTGCATGCTGTATGAGTTTCGACGCGGTAGCCCACCCACAAGTGCTGTTAGGATCATTACCAGTGTGTACCCCAATGCCACATCACATCTTTGAATCTGTCATTGGTCCGAACGGTTTCGAGAGGAAAAGTTTGACCTGTTCGACCGTCCGAAAGCCGGAAGACCCGCAACAGTATACGGACATGCTGAAGATCTTAATGGAGACCGACCCACATGTGACCATGAGGGAGTTGGCCGAACATCTGGAGACTACCTACACGAGTATTATCACGCAGCTGCGTCAAATTGGGAAGGTGCACAAGAGGAAAGTTTGGGTACCCCATCAACTCACAGTTCAGCTGAAAGCAAATCGCATGAATGCATGCATTTCCTTGCTTGCACGTGACCAAGTTGGACCGCATTGTGACAGGTGACGAGAAATGGGACCTGTATGACAATGTCAGCTTCCGGAAACAGTGGTTGGACCCAAAATAGAAGCCCATGCCAACCTCTTAAAGCCGGCTTACACCCACGTAAGATCCTGCTGTCTGCTTGGTAATATATGTGGGGTGTCGTGTTTTTGAGCTGCTTTTGGACAACACCACTGTCACCGCCGATGTGTTCTGCCGTCAGCTGGACGATCTGCACGCACTGCTGAAGTCAAGACGATCAGCACTGCTGAACCGCAAGGGCGTCCTCCTGAAGCAGGATGGAGCGAGACCTCACACCGCACAGGTGATCTGTCACACGATCAGGGACCTGGGCAGAGAGCTGCTGTCTCACCCAGGCTATCTCCCGGACATTGCCGTAGGCGACTACGACCTTTTCCGGTAGTTACAGCACTTCCTGGACGGACAGCGGTTCACCAACTAGCGTCCGACCCGCCACAATTCTACAGGGACGGTATCCAAACATCTGCCCGGACGATGGGAGCAGATCGTTGCAAAGATGGTAACTGCATTTTGGACTGATGTGTATTTGTATGTACGGTAATTAACACTTTTTTGTTGCTTTGCATTTGCAGACATTACCCTCTTTCCAATACAATATTTATTTATTTAATTGTAAATAATTAGAGTCCGACATCAGGAAAAACAGAGTGTTATGTAGATTATAACTTCACTACTTATTGCCCTACTTCAACAACTCTAAGCCTTCCGTTCATTTATTTCCTTTCAGTGTACCATAGTCGTTCCCTAATTTTCGACATCTTTGTCCTACACTGTAAAAAATAGGTGTTGTGAATTCACGGAAAATTTCTGAAAATAACATGCAGCAAAGTTGCCGGTAGTTGTCAGTCTTTTAATGAAATCTCCGTTTTTAAAAGTTCTTGTTTCTTTAACTTTCGCATTTTCACAGAATTTCCGTAACTTCCGTTCATTTCAGAAAAGTCCGTTTCGGGTTTTCCTGTATTTATATCGAACTTTCACAAAGTTTTCAATTTCGACTTTTCCACTCCTTTTATTAGAGATTCTGCGAAGTAAACAAACCCTTCCCCTTTGAGGGTTCCGATCCAGGGATCTTTTCGGCGAGATGTATGCGTGCTACCGTTGAGCCAGGAATGCGCGTAACGCAAAATTAACATATAAGGCAGAACTCTAATCGCGCGATGATTAAATGTTTGTTATTAATGTGGGTGAATTATTCATTTTCTTTTCTTCTGGAGCTTGTTATTTTTCTGAATAGATTTGTAATAATTTTTTTTTCTGTAGGAGGACTTATTGCAAATTTGCTATTTTTTTTCGTCGTGATATTTTGAAGCAACGGAATGCTTTGGAACCTGAGATCTTTTTAAACAGACGATGACTTTCAAAAAGTCAGAGCAATTTCACAAAACTCCTAAATCTAAAATTTACTTTTTATATTTATAATAAATAGCTTTTGTCTTAAGGTGGACGTCAAGTAAGTTTGCTTCCTGTACTTCCAATGGAAAAACTTCTGTACATATTTTCTTCACAATTAATGCGTTCCCAAGGATGAAAATTTTAACATCGATTAAAATGACTTCATTTTATAACTTGGAATACTTAATATTTTCTAAAACATAACCATAATTATGCAATCCAACATTTGTTTGTCTACTGATGTCATCAAAGTACAGGTCGCGCCATCTTTTTTCTGGTTTCAACACCACCAAAAGAAAAGTTATTGATTTTTAATATAATTATGGTTATGTTTTAGAAAATATTAAGCATTCGAAGTTTAATATGAAGTTATTTTAATCGATGTTCAAATTTTTATCCTTGGGAACACACTGATTGTGAAGGAAATGTGTACAAAAGTTTTTCCATTGGAAGTATGGGAAGCAAAATTACTTGACGTCCACCATAAGGATTCCACAGACTGATGCATAGGCATCGTACAATTACCTGTACAATAGTTCACGTACCCAGTTTCTTAGCGTAACACAATATAAAAAGCTAGAGCACAAAATGGGGGAGGGAAGGAATATCCGTTGGCACAATAACCACAATTTCATGCAATATTATATATACATTATCGAATTCGCTACAGAACTTTAAAATCAGAACCTATGACAGACGATCGAAATTTAAGAAGTTAATCAAACCTCAAGGATTCCCGCGAATTGCTCCTATTAACGAAAATTTCCCGCCATGGGGATACGAAAAAGTCAGAGCAATGTTTTTTCGTATATTATATGAACCGAATATTGGAAAGTTTCTCAAAGTTCAGAATTTTCCGTTAATACCTTTTAAAAAAAGGCAATTTACCGTTAATGTACGAAAGGAATTGCGGAAAGGTTGAAAATTCAGAATTTTCCTGGAGTGCAAAAAATCCGTGAAATTCATGCCCCCCGTCATTTCACGGAATGGGTATCGGGAATATACTTCGTTAATTCACGAAAGGAATCAAGAAAAATGGCTCGTGAATTTCAGAGAAGTTCTCACAGTGAACTCATATCGCGTGCAGCAGGTACAGGATCTCCCCACCGGCTGAATTATATCGAGGCTTGTGTTTGAAACTTCTTTGGCACCAACGTACTGCACCGGGTATCCTCTATTGTGTGCTTTTCACCGTTGAGGATTTTCCACGGCATTTAACCCTGGGGACAAAAAATATGCATGCATGAACCCAGTTTCGGCATCAGCAGGGATTTCATGCGTACATTGGGGTGGAATCCTTAATGTCTCCCCGACTGGGTACATTGTTTCTACCACCAACTGTAAATAGCCAAAAATACACGCCTCTTTCTTGGAAACGGAACTACCTCTATTATTAGAAAGACATTTCTTTTTCTTTTTATTGGATTTTTAACGACCACCGTGAGCAACTCAATGGGCTATAAGCAGTCGCCCGTCCCTAATTTAGGGTCACTGGTTCCAGGGAAGGGAGAGAGCCAGTGCCGTAAGACAAACACAACATCCATGCCTCACCGGGATTCGAACCCGGACCCCTTTCGGACGAATGATCAGAGGCCATCGCTTAGACCACTGCGCCACCGGGGTGGCAAAGACATTTCATTAGCAATACGCTATCGCATGGGGTTCACACATGATGCGACATCAGCGCATTTCAGTCTTATTTTTTGAGAGCAACTTATTCGGTGGCATCCTGCGCATTGTAATATTTCCTGTTGTTGCATTACGGGGCTTCATGATTACCACAAGCAACTCGAAGTGCTATAAAGCAGTCGCCCTTCCCTAATTTTGGGACACTGGTTCCGTTGAAGAGACAGTGCTAGTACCATAAGACAAACGCGCCAGTCCTTCTTAATTTGGGACTCAAACACTAGTCCATCACACACGAATGGTTAATGGCCAACGCGACGGACCACTCGGGCAACCGCGTTGGACTAGAAGTACTCTACCAATTGAAAATCCTGCACTCTCTCCAGATTTGAGAATCCACTGAATTTCTTATGGAAGCAACTTTCCAGCTGATGTTTACTCTAGTTATCAATTCATACTCTTTGAGAGCGGGTCACAAATAGGTTGTCAGAAATTTCAAACGACGACCTCAAGCAACCAGGGGGCTATAAGCAAACACCCGTCCCTAATTTGGGATCATTGGTTCATGGGAAGGGAGAGAGCCAGTGCAGTAAGACAAAACAACCACCATGCCTTACGGGAATTCGAATTCGGAACCAACTCTGACGAATGGTCAAGAACCAGCGCTTCAGACCACTGCGCCACCAGGCGGCTGTTTGGCAATCGATGAGAATAAGTTGTAAGTCATTTTGAATATTTGCTATGATATAAACTTCAATAGCTCTCATCTGTTTCAGCCAGTTGCTCTAATCCATCATTTAGGGCGCGCTGTAATAGCTAAATAAAATCTAACTCCGTACGTATTTTTACTTGCATTCTCAAAATGTACTACATCTCAGAACGGTACAGGTAACAGTTCGGCTCATGTGACACAAAGAGTAGAACGAATTTTCTCCGCGAATTTGCGGCGCATCTCTAAGCGATGCCTAAAATATTTTTTAAATGAGAAAACAAATTCCCATCGAACTATTTCCAGAAAAGGAGCTGATTTCCTTTGGTCAGATATCGAAAATGGACTCATTTCCGCACAACACCGAGAAACACAGAACGGCTGCCAGCCATCTAAAGTTGGTTTCACGGCGGAACAATGTCACCTCAACTTCTGCCCAGAACGGAAACGACGAAATATCAGCTGATGTGTTCCCAATGGTTAGACTAGACTTGAACGCTACGAACGAACAACATTTCGCGCAAGAACTTCCTGATTACCACATCCTTCGGGAAAACTCTGTTATTGAGTGGTGACGGAAATCGTGAAGAAACACAAAAAAAGATCCATAAAGATTTTATATAATCTCTTTTCATCGTTCTGAATGCGATATTACTTAATCACGTGATTCTGAAATGCAAAAAGAAAGTTACGAATGACTAATCGCTTCCTTCTAGCGAATTTTCACTGAAATCTGATCCGTTTGTCAGTGCCTTTCAACATCACTTTGTTAAAGATCGGCAGCAAATTCGCGGTGAAAATTTATCCTACTTCTCATGCCATGTGAGACTACATGTCATCTTCCCAGCCTAATGTCCATAGGAACTGTCACTACGAGCATCAGAACACTTTCCCGAAGTATGACCAAGCTATTTGGAAACACCCTTTATAATGGATGTGCATTTTCCAAATGTATTAAATCATGTTTTTGCGTGTATTTTACGCTGTAAACTACACATATTCTTATGCTTTCATATTTGTTGAACTTCTGGATGCTCATACTTTGCCGTTATATGCGCATGAAGTTCGTATAAGGCTTTTATATATGTTTCCATATGGAAGGAAATTTGTTTTCTTTGTAATTTTATCTTCTGAAGAATCAATGCGAATGCATTATGTTGCATTAATATTGAATAATGATAAAGCAGTGTCCTTGCTATATTTACTTCATCCGCTGATAGAAGCTCTCAAGAAAAAATATGACACCAAATAAAACGAGAAAACAGAAAAATACAAGCTAAGATCAATGGCAAAACTCCAGACCGAAACGTCTAAGACACAGAATATTGATTCCAGTTACGAAATTTTCTGCTAAAAATAGGAAAACAATAAGTCTTACAGGCAGCTTTGAGCTCCCGGCGTTGCACCATTTCATTCAGCGAGCTCTTTTTAGAATACAAGAGTTATTCAAAGTTCGTTCAGAGAATGGTTATTTATAGTATTTCAGTTGTACTAACAAAAGGAAGATATCACAACAAAGACCAATGTCATGCCTTCACTTGACTGACAGTGTGTTCTGTCAAATAAATAGAAACGTTTGCGAGTGCAGACATGACATTAAGATTGGAAAGTATATTTCTGTCCAATGCTTGAGAACCAACATGAGTCTGACGATTACCGAGCCCCATCGGGCTAAAATTATCTATTCACAGCTTGTTAACGTGCGCCATTTTCTTAGCAGACGATATTTAACTGCAGCAGATATTTCTTTCGTGCTCATGTAACACGCTTTTGCCTGTTTCAGTTCTTTGAATTTCTTTTATTTTCTATAATGTCTTATAAAAAACGTTCTAAAAATCTGCGAACACTCTCTGTATAACTAAATTTGCATACGAGACACATCAGAAAGTACGGTTAGATTGGGAATATACGTCATATGTTATTTGCCAAAATTTCGGTCATTCAAGTGTTGTGGCGGAAATATTTCGTAGTTTTGCTGCAAAATTTGAGTGGCATAAATTTTTATTACTTCCGATAAAGAGAGATTACTACGCTTTCTCTTCGACAAGGGAAGAGATTTCACCAAAGCGCTGTTGAATAATTGCTAGTAAGGTGATCAGTTCTGATTTGACCCTTTAAAGCGGCCGATGTACCAGAACCAAACGGTTCCCAAAATTATCTGCGCTCTTCAAACAAATGTTCCCATAGCGGGCATCACTCCCTAGCAAATATTCTCTTCAGAGTCGAGCATGCGTAGTTGTGTAGCCTTATCCATTAGTCACACCCTGACGCCATTTTGTGAGGTTGTGCTTATGTAAAAGGTTTGTACTGCGCGTTATTAATGTTTGAGTTCATAGAACGGCCCGCCGACTGCGAAGTCCGGTCTCTGATAAAGTTTCTGAGTTCGAGAAATGTCAGACCAAATAGGATTCCTCGGAAAAGTTGCGAAATTTACGGACAAAACGCCACGAGTGCAGGAATGGCGTGGAAGTGGGTTCGAATGTTTCATGAAGAACGACAGAGCGCACATGACGAAATGCACAGTGGTAGGCCTTCTCTGGTCACGGAAGATTTGGTGCAGAGAGTGAATGAAAACATTAGGGAGAACCGACGCTTCGCAATTTCTGATCTTTCAGAACATTTCCCTGAAGTCTCGAAATCATTACTGAAAAGCTTCGGTACGGGAACGTTTGTGCAGGACAGGTGCCAAAGATGTTGACGGAAGGGCGCAAAACGAAGCGCATGGTATCTGATTTGGAATGTTTGGGGAGTACGCGGAGGAAGGCAATGACTTTTTATGCCGTATAGTGACGTGAGACTAGGCTTGGGTTTCTCACATCACACCTGCGCCTGGGAATGGCGCATTGAGGAGGGTGTACCAAGAGCAATGCTCGCACACAGAGACAATTGCGACAGGTAATTGAGGTTACATTAACCTCCACGGTCAGTGAAGATGCCACGACGTTGGATCCCTGCACAATACGAGCAGCTGAGCGAGTTTGAGAGAAGATTTATAATTGCCCCGAGAGAAGCGGTTGTTCATGACACCGTTTCGCCAGACATTTGGATCAAAGCGACGCGGCAGTCGGACGATGTTGGCGCCAATTGGTCGAGGAGGGCACAACCCAGCAGGCGATGGTTGCGACAGAACGCGAGGATCCAGCGATTGTGAGAGCAGCACAAACAGAACAGAATTCATCAAATTCAACCATCCGTGGCTATGTAGCGTCGTCTACAGGTACGGTAGTGCCCATCCGTACCGTTACCAGAAGGCGTGCGGCACGGAGATTACACTCGATGGGGCCACTCCGCCGCACTGACCAGAAAACATCGCCAGCACCAGTTGCAGTGGTGTCGGGCCCCATTAACGGGAGACAGGGTCCAGTGGCATCGTGTTGTCTTCAGTGCTGAGTTACGGTCTACACTTGGTGCGATGACCAACGCGTACGTGCCTGGAGACAAGCCGGGAAAGCGCACGGATCGTGCCTTTACCGTGGAACGGCAAACGGCTAGCACATATGGAGTTACTGTCTAGGGAGTCACACACTGGGAGTGACTGACTGGGAAAGGATTTCCTGCGATAACCGGACACGCTTCGTAGATCTCTGTACCACCCCAGCAAAAACACAAGTGTTGCGAAACTGCTGGCCACCAGCTGGCAGTGATGGGTCACTGCTGGCTGAAATCTGCCGCTCACGGCCCGGTAGCGGTCCGTTGGTGGCAGCGCCATCAGTTGGCAGCCATTGATGGCCCTGCAGCATCACCGTAAATTGTAGGCCTCCTAGCAAGTCCCACTAGTGGCCTATAGCTGGCAACCGATGTAACCCCAACACCAGGTGGAAGAAACGGGACTGCGCATGCGCAGAAGAAACACGTGCTGTGTCTCTCGTGGTACCAGTTAGCTGAAGACGACGCTATCGCTATTTTGTTATTTTAGTGGATGCTAAGAGAAAAAAAACATATTTAGAGAGGCGAATTAATTTCCTATAATGAAATGCTACGTCAACGAAGATATCAAATTAACCATTAAATACACCCACTCTATTCCCATGAATAACAAGAGATAATTTCTGTGTAATCTTTCGTTTTAACATACACTAAACCGCTTGCAACAAAAGTCCTGGAAAACTATTAAAAAAACGTTATGTTGAAAAAAAAATGAATTTCACGCGCACAAAATTTATCAATTTAAAAAAAAAGCGACACTATATGGATATACTGTACTCATCACATGGGTTGAATACACAAGACTGGAGGTATTCACTTCTAAAAATAGCGAGAGGTAAAATAAATTATCTTTCCTCTTTAAAACAGATGTAGCTTCGGACAGCGGAAAGGAAAGATACAACGCTAAAAATGTAACAGAATGTGACATGAACGGGTAAATATACTAATTCAACAATCGTCTTTCAAGACAAGGACAGCACAAAACTTTGGAAAGCGCCTTTAAGTTGGTACACTCGTTGAAAATGAGTGAAGTTTCCTTAAGGTGAAAAAAACAAAAAAAAAGCGTTACGTTGAAAAATAAATTTATGATTTATATGAAACTGGCATTTATGAAAAATACCTCGCAATATTGTAAAATTAAAAAGAGAACCAATCGTTACACATTTTGCAAGAAAGAGGCTCAGCTTCAAGCAGACGCTAGTGCAAATCAGTCCCGTTGACAGAGCGCCCGCTTCCCACGCACACAGTCCTTGTTTCGTTTCCACCCAGATTCAAACGGGCGTTTTTCAGGACCCGTTGAGAAAATTTCCCAAGCGCAGTGCTATAATGCAGAAGTTTCGTAACGCAAAATAAAAAAGTAGTTGTAGCTTTGGGAAACTGCGGATATCCTTTATGGATTTTTTATCGCTACTACTGGGAAATTGGCGGACAAGATTCGGCAAGCCATCAGTTACGTCATGTGATTGCCGGCTGCCACTGCCGGAGAACTAGCGGACCACATTAGACTAGCCATCATTTTTGGCATGTGCTTGCAGGGCTGCTGAAGGGCCACTTGTGGCAGCTACTGCCTGTGATGGGTAACTAATGGCCCTGTTCTGGCATATGACAACTAATGGGGGTGCCACTGTTTGCACGAACTGCTGGCCCATGTGGTGGCCGCCAGGACATTTTTTTGACGGTTGGGTGGCGGCAACGTAGTGCTGGGCGACCCCTGGCACTGCTGGCAACCAGCAGCGGCCCAGTGCTGGCCCAGTAAGACTGTTTTTGCTTTGATCCTCACGGCTAAAGGGTGCGTCGACGACATTGTACGACCTGTTATGTTGCCATTTCTGTCACCGTATAACCGAGCAACTGTTCAACAGGATAATACCCGACTGCACACGGCACGGCTGTCTCAGGCCTGCCTCCGTAATGTTGACACAATTCCATGGCCAGAACGGCCGTCCGATGTCTCACCGATCGAATATGTTTGAGACATGATGGATCGCCGCCTACGTCTATCGCGGAATGAGGGCAAACTGGCCCGCAATTTGGACTCCATCTGGTATGCCATATCTCAGGAGAGTATCCGTGAACTGTATGTGTTTATGCCACGCCGCGTAGATGCATGTATCTGAGCCAGACAACGTACTGACTTGTTTCACAAGTGTGGCTGGTTTATTCGAATAAATGGCCCAACTGCTTTGGAACTGCAATCATTTCATTTCCTATACATGTACATTGCGCATACTAATTTTCATCTTGATTGGATGATTCTTTCTGGGTTCTTTTTATTTGTTTTATTTTTGCAAAGTGCGTGTTATCATTATATCCATCCATCCTTCCGTGTGGACACCATACCTCTTAAACTATTATTTCAATATGAAAAATTCTTCTTGCAGTAAAGAAAAAGCCTGAATAGTGAAAACCAAGAATCATGCATGTTCGTTTTTTCCGATGCATAACCTTGCCGCTAGGAGACGTAAATCCACATTCTATTGGATTCAAAATATATTTTACTCAACACAGTTACTTCAATACATATACACTGAAGAGCAATTGAATTAGAGGCAGCTGGCGTTATGCATATGTGGCGCTGTGGGCGGTCCTGTAAACGGAAACGACATGACGTATGCAGCGATCCGACAATATAAGGAGTGATGCAACGGGAATCAGTAAGAGTCAGATGCAATATGGGTAACACGAAGGATCTGAGCGCATTTGATCGTGAGCAAATTGACGGGGCCCGACGAATGGGTCACTCCATCTCGTAAATCGTGCAAGCACGGGGATTTTCACGAGTCACTGTGTCACGGGTGCATCATAAGTACATCGAATCCGGTAAAACCATACCTGCAATTGCTAACTGCCGTGGACAACAGCGTGTGGAGGAGTGGGGTTCTCGTCGGCTAGCTCGCATTGTAACAGCGGATAGACGGGCCACAGTGCAAAAAATCACTCGGCAATTTAACGCTGGTGCACAAAAACGTGTAAGCAGCCACACCATCCAGAACCATCTCCTCACTATGGGGTAGAGAAGCCATTGTCCCATGAGGGACAATGGCAAAGATTAGCATTGGGCGCGGGAACATCGCCATTGGACCCTAGACATGTGGGAAAATGGACTAATGAGTCCCTAGACATGTGGGGCCTGGACTAATGAGTCGAGATTCACGTTGGTACATGCGGATGGCAGGATACGAGTACGGCGCAAACCACATGAAGCGATGAATCCTTCTTGCCAGCAGGATACTCTTCAAGCTGGTGGGGGTGGCATTCTCGTCTGGGGAATGTTTACGTGGACTGAAATGGGACCCCTGATACGTGTGACATCGTCTCTCACAGGTCAACGTTACCGGGATATCCTGGACGATAATTTGCTCCCGTTTGTGTGTCTTCAACATCCCAATGGGGACTTCATCCTGCAACAAGACAACGCACCGTGTCATCGCTCCCGAATTGTATCCGAATGGTTGGATGAACACTCCACCGACGTGACCTCACTTCCTTGGCCAACTAGGTCACCTGACCTCAGTCCCATCGAGCACATCTGGGATGCCATTGAGAGAGATGTTCGAGGCTCTGACCCCCTCCATCAAATCTTCGTGAACTGCAGAAGCTTGTTCAGGGGTCGTGGATCCGTATGGCTTCCCAACGCTTCCGGTGCCTTGTTGAGTCCAATGCTAAAGATTAGCATTGGGCGCGGGAACATCGCCATTGGACCCTAGACATGTGGGAAAATGGACTAATGAGTCCCTAGACATGTGGGGCCTGGACTAATGAGTCGAGATTCACGTTGGTACATGCGGATGGCAGGATACGAGTACGGCGCAAACCACATGAAGCGATGAATCCTTCTTGCCAGCAGGATACTCTTCAAGCTGGTGGGGGTGGCATTCTCGAACAGTAGACGCCTGATGTTGTCCTGCGCCAGACTGGCCCACACGTGGTGGACGGTGTGTTCCAAATCCCGGATAGTGCGGCACGGCGGCAGCTGGAGTTTCAACTAGTCCCACACATGCTCGAAAGCGGGCATGTCTGGGGAGAAGGCAGGCCATGGATTTATCTGGTCATGACCTAGACAGTCCTGGGAAACCTGAGCCGTGTGCGGGCGGGTATTATCCTGCTTGTACAGTGCACCTGGAATTGCGGCCAGGAATGGCAGCACATGGGGCGTAGGATCTCATCCACATACCGCTGGCCCGTCAATGATCCACGTACCACTACTAGAGCTGATCGGCTATCGTAGGCAATGTCTGCCCAGACCATAATGCCTGCAGTGAGGGAAAGGTGGCGCTCGATAGCGAGGTTGTGATTGTACCATTGACCCGGTGACCTCCACACCCGGGCACGATGATCATCTGTCCCCCAAACTAAGCGACAGTCATCGCTAAACACCACACGTCCCCAGTATGTGGTGTTGCACGCCACTCTGGCCTGGCACCACAGCAGAAGGAGCCGGCGATGTTCCGGTGCTAATAGCAGCACATGTAAGGGTCGCTGGGGTCGCTGATTCGTTTCAGCGAGGCGTCGGGAAATAGTTCGTGGGCACGCAGGAGCCGCTATATCTGCTTGTGTAGTGGACCGGGTCCCCGTAGGATCCGTTCGTATCTGGCGCACGATCCGTTGCTCCTCTCTACCGGTGGTTTTCCTGGTCCGTCCGGAGCAGCTCCGCCGTGTGGCAGTGACGTCACATGTCCACTGCTCCCAACACAGTCGGACGGCATGATCAGAACGATCCACGTGGCTGGCTATACGGCGCGCCGATCACCCTGCGGTTTTCAGCCCTATTATCTGGCCTCTCTCATAGTCCGTAAGGTGCGTAAATCGACGTCTCTGGCGTCTACCGGCATTCATATCACTCTGTATTCTTGCTTGCGTCAGCCGGTGCTTTCTGTTTTCATGGGGCATCGACTACACGCCAGTTTATAAGGCTGTCGGTTCGTGCTTGCAGCGCCACCACAGGGTGTGCGGTCATAAGCACTAGCACCAATGTGGATCATTTGCATGCCAGCACGCACTTTAGCTATTTGCAAAGTTTCACGGTTGTAGCTTGTTTTCTTCTATGTGTGCAAATTTAACTGTCCGTGAGTGTATATACACTGTTATCAAAAGTATTCGGACACTACCAAATATTTGCACAAGTGCAGAGTACAGTTGCGCAAGAAGGTGTACTTTGAGTAGGGAGGTAGGTATATAAAGCTGAGATGTCCTGTCGTGTTATCAAACTTTGAAGCGGATACGCCGCGTGGACTTTCCAAGTTCCAGCGTGGGCTGGTTATAGGATGTCATTTGAGTAACGTTTCCATACGAAGCATTTTAGCTGAACTAAAACATACCAAAATCGAAAGTAAGTGCTGTCATGAAGAGGTCTGGTTCATTTGCCCGACGTTTACTTCACCGAAAGGGTCATTTGACCGAAAATCACTTCACCGAAAAGATTGTTTCACCGAAAGATTACTTGATCGAAAAGTTCATTTCACCGAAGGGTCACTTGATCGAAATGTACATTTCATCGAAGGGTCACTTGATCGAAAAGTTCATTTCACCGAAAGGTCTCTTTACCTAAAAGTTCATTTCATCGAATGCTCATTTCACCGAAATGTCAGTTTATCGAAAACTTTGGATTTCATTACAGGATCTATTGAAGCATGGTGCAAGTTCGGCAGACAGACCACAGAAACGTTAAGGGATCATACTCAAATTGCACTTTTGATTTCTCCGTGTCACAAAGAACGCAAAGATTTAGTTTTAAGACAAATCTTTTATTTTTTAAGACAATTAGCAGCGGCTTACGTCTTTTCAGAAAATTTTAATCATGTTCATAAGATTTACATAAAAGTCATGTTCAGTGCTCATGTTCATAAGGCTTACATAAAAAGTAAAATTAATAATGTTGAACATTTTTCAGGCAAAAAGAATCAATTTTAGGTCCTTATGCCTTGGCTTAGGCCTTTTTACCCAATTTTAATCGTGCGAACTCATGTTCATAAGGTTTACATAAAAAGTCAAGTTAATAATGTTGCACATTTTTTCAGGCAAAAAGAATCAAGTTTAGGACTCAAGGCCTCAGCTTAGGTCTTTTTAGCAATTTTAAACTTGCGTGCTTATATTCATAAGGTTTACATAAAAAGTCACTTTACATTTTATGTAATACTTATGAATATGGGTAGGGTTAAAATCTGTTAAAATGGCCAGTTTCTAGGCCTACGAGGGAAAAAAATCAATGTTTTGTGGTTGAGTAAAAGTGGAACATTATTTATTTGATTTGCTATGTAACCCTTATGAATATGAGCTCGGAGGATTAAAATTTTACAAAAAGGCTCAGATCTAGGTCTTATAATTAATGTTATATTTCAAACAAACTACTCATGGAGATGTGTTTCATAGAAATTAAAAGTGTATTTTGTATACAATCCGATAATGTTTAGGTGGCCAGTTTTTCAAAAACTGGCCACCTCTGTCGTTCCTATCGCTGCTGAAGTAGGAAATGCTTGTTTTCCTCTGTCGTTCCTATCGCTTGTAACGGCTTGGTTCGTACCATAACTATCTGCAGAGAGTTGCGCAGTGTGGGTTATTATGGTAGAGCAGCGGCACACAAGCCACACATCACCACCGTAAATGCGAAGCGCCGTTTGGAGTGGTGTGTCTCCCGTCGTTCCCGGATTGTATGCGACTGGAAAGCTGTTCTTTGGAGTGATGAGTCACGCTTTTCACTCTCTCAATATGATGGGCGACAGCCCGGCGAACGATTTTGTCAGACTGTATTCTTCCATCTATTAAGTTCGGCGGAGTCACCTTCATGGTATGGAGTTGTTTTTCGTGGATGGGACACGGCTCGTTCGTTATTATACTACAAATGATGAACTCTGAAGTGTACCTCGTCGTTCTGGATAATTCTTCCCTACCAACAATGTGGCAGTATTATGGAAATGACCGTTGTCTCTTCCAACACGATCGAGCTCCCTGCCACACAGCACGACGTGTGCAAGGCTGGTTTTTGAAAATGGGGTGGAATTGTTTGACCGTCCCGCTCCAAGTCCTGATCTTAGTAGCATAGAACACTTCTGGGATGAACTGGAGCGACGGATACGAAGTAGACCACAACGACAGTCTTCGCTCTCCACTCTGGCAGCAGCTTTGCAGGACGAAAGGCGAGACATGCTAGTCGAGACCAACCGGAAATTGGTCGATAGTATGCCTCGACGTGTTGCCGCTACTGTCATACAAGCAAAATGTGGACCGACTAACTAATTGCGATAATACAGCCATTTGGCTCAAAAACATTGTGGTGTCCGAATACTTTTGATAATGGTGTGTGTGTTTTATACCTTTCCATATCTTTTACCACGATGGTCATTTTCCTTACGGTTTTTATTTGCAGTAATGTATTGTGTCCCCGTTTGTGGGTTTTAATGTGTAACTGTATTTTTTCTGAAAACTGACTCAAAAAGTCGAATTTAAAAAATTATCTTTCGTTATGTAGAGGTCACGACTTTGAATATTTTGTATACGTTTTTGAATATTTTGTGAAAAAAATTGCTTTGTCACCAGGAGAGCGTAAGGTTAAATTTCTATTTGTAACACGTTTGCAATCGCGTATTTTAGTTTCCAAAATCTAACCGAAGAATGTATCTTCTGTCAGGCGGCTCTCACCAGGTAAAACATTTTAAGGTAATATTGTTTTTCTCAAAATAATATTTAGTTTTCCTTCTAGGGATCGTTAATGCAAATTTCTGGTGATATCTTGGCTTTGAAAAAAGTCAGATTTAAAAGTTATTTTTGGTCTCTGAAATAATGTGGGGCGAGAAATATATTTTTCATATAGTTGCCGATTTTTTTATTACACACTTCTTTCACTAGGGGGTGTAAGTGTTCATTACTATTTCTGTCATACTTAGAAACGTATCTTCGTTTCTAAGAACCCGATTTGAAAAATCCCCTTCTCTTGGGTATTTTCCGTTATCAGAAATGTTTGTGCACATTTTGTGATTTTTCGTAGCACACATTTCACGGGGATGAAATTTGTGTTGCGAAAAATCACGAATGGTAAAACATATGTATAAACACATATGTTTTCAAATAGTATATATTTGTACTTATGCTATGGGCTTGAAATTATGTTCCACTAAAACGTTACTTCTTGTGCATCTGTGATACTTGTAATACTGGAGTTGCCTAACGTTATGCTCCGGATAACTAGCACAGTATTCTTAATTACCCAATGAGCAAAATTAGGGTTTCTAACGACCAGAAGAGCAGTTAGAAACCCTAATTTTGCTCATCACTCAGTCTTACTTGCAGAAATAGTTTTTATTGGTTTTTAAGGCATATCACTTGGATAGCTCATCAGTTGTAATAATCGTAACAAACCGGTTTACCTTAAAGCAGTCAACAGCATTATACTTCAAACGAACTCAACAAACTGTTCCTCTGTAACGTGTCTCAAAGTGTCTCGCTACCAATGTAACTTCATCATCATCATCATATATATATAAAATCTTTAAAACGGTATACTACAAAGTTGCCCTACTCATCCGGGAACTTCGCACTGCAGCAAGAACCACTGGTGTAGTGTATAAGTCAAACTCTCTACACCTTCAACCAAGAACTTCCCGTAGAAATCCCTGAATCCCACTAAATTAACACACGCAAACTAAAATTAAAACTCTCACAATTCACATACAACATTAATAAAAAATAATAATAATAGTAATAATTTTAAACACTTGGGGTCGGGTACCGGGAGCCACTCATCAGGGAAAGACTCCTCTGGCCCCCGAACCCTGGTTCGGGTTTCATGCAGGTGTCTTTAAAATATGTGATTTCCGAAACAAGGGTTAATTTTTTTTTTACTTTAGTGTTATACACCTGGTCTTCCTTACCTGAACCAACAACACAGAACTGAAATACAAAAACTTACCTGAAATGAAATAACTTTAAACCTTACAACTCCACTGAACTCCAATAAATCTAAACTTTGATCTTAACACATCCCTCCTCCATATCATGCAAAAGCATACCAACAGCTGCCAAACTTACTCCTAGACATAGCTTGAATTTTTGAAAGTAACCATACGATGTCGTATCAAACTGTCGGAATTCACAAAAAAACTGTATCGAAAATTAATTGTTTTTGTGTTTTAATGGATGTCAGCAAATGTAAGGTTAAATGCTCAGGGGCGACTTGGAAGAAGATATTTTCAATTGAGGCCCGAAGAAAAATTAGTCCAAAGCTTAAAAGGTAGTAATATTACATAGTATGATTTTATAAAATTTTCCCGAATTAAAAGATGTCAATAATTTTTTGAAATGAAATAAACAATATTTTAACGGATAATTATGTTTTAAAAAAGAAGAAAAAAGTATTTTTACCTGCTTTGTGGTATTGGACCGATTATTGCATATTCTTGTGATTCTGATGAATTGGAAAATAATAATATTTCTAAGTACGTGTTTAGAAACATTGGAATGCCAGCTACTTAAAACATTGGTATCAAAACTAAAATGTGTTCTCTTATCGAAAAGATCCAGAATGATGCCCTGATTTGGGGGAAGAAGGTCCATATCAAGGAAATGCACATGATCTTTAGATCCCATTTCACAAAGCACATATATTTCAAAGACACCTGCATGAAACCTGAACCAGGGTTCTGGGGCCGTGGGAGTCTTTCCCTGATGAGTGGCTCCCGGTACCCGACCCAAAGTATTTAATATTTTTACTATTATTATTATTTTTTATTATTATTGTTGTATGTGCAATGTGAGAGTTTTAATTTTAGTTTGCGCGTGTTAATTTAGTGGGATTCAGGGATTCCTACGGGAAGCACTTGGTTGAAGGTGTAGATAGTTTAACTTATATATGTACTTTTTGGACTTTAACTAAAAAATACATATAAAGACTGCAGGCAACTGTAAGAAGCATGGAGAGATGCATACTCGGAAAGCTCTGGGGAGGAACATTGCTGAACGTGATCCCACTCCTGCCACCAAAAGAGACCTGGTGATGGCGCTGAAAGAAGGATTTAGAAACTTACTTCGGGATCTTCTGGAAAATCTTGTGAAAAACATATGGTCCACCGATACCAATCATGCAGTGCAGTCAGGTGTGGACGTATACCCTATTAAAATGATCCGTGAAAAATTAATTTCTTCTGTCAATTTTTGTTATTGTAAGCCAAAGTCAGAAAATTGTATGTTTTGTTCTATTATCGATTTTCCCTCGTCGGAAGCAAACATTCATGCTTAGTTATGTGTATACAAGGGCTGGACAACGAAATTGAAGCACATAGGTTTAGGACACAACATTTTTTAGTACGGTGTAGGGCCTCGTTTGGATGCCAATAAACAGCTGCAATTCGTCATGGAAATGACCGATACAAAATCCTGTACAATGGCCAGAAAGATTTGAAACCATTCTTGCAGAAACGTGGCTAGTTCACGACGTGATGCTGGTGGAAGAAAACGTTTCTTGATTCGCTCCTGTATAACACACCAGAGAAGCTCAATAATGTTCAAGTCAGGTTACTTTGCAGGTCATGACAGATGTTCAACGCACTTTCATGCTCAGTAAACCACCCTTCCACCAGTTTGGCTTTGTGTATCGGTGCGTTATCATCCTGATACACGGCATCAACGTCAGGGTACAATGTTTGAACCATTGGGTGCACCTGGTCCTCTAGAATTGTCCGATAGTCCTTGACAATGATGTGCTCCTCAAGAACAATCAGAGAGCGGACAGACTGCCATGATATTGCGGCCCAAAACCATCACCGATCCACCTCCATGGTTCACTGTGGGCAATAAACAGTCCGGGTGGCAGGCCCGAGGGGGATATCTCCACACGTAAACATTTCCCAATTGTGGGAAAGACAGTGAAGGACGATTCATCGGAGAACAATACACATTTCGTGTTGTCCAACCTTCACGATTTGTGTTGCTGGCACCATTGCAACTGACGTTTGGCATTCACACTGGTGATCCAGGGTTTGGCGATAGCAACAGGACCGTGAATGTTGACCCATGAAGCTCCAGACGAACAGTTTTGATCGAAACAGGTGAGTTGCGATGCGTATTCAACTCTGCGGTAAGTTGAGCAGCTGTGGTTTTATGCTTTTTGGCTACCACCCGTGTTAGCACCCGGACGTCCCTGTCAGACGGTTTTTGCTTACCTCGACAATTATTCCTATTGGATGCTGTTCTACCGCTTTGCTGGTATGCCGACATGACCCTTAACACCGTGGCTCGCGATACACCACAAACACGTGCTGTCTTGGACACGGATGCACCGACGAGACGCGCACCAACAATCTGTCCTCTTTAAAACTCTGATGTCTCCCATTGAATTGTGTGGATTGCACTTTTTGACGTCTAGCTGTGCCACTGCTCTGCTAATGCAACCTTCACACTCCGCTCTTGTTAATCGACTGCGCAATAGAGACAGGCTGGCCACCAGGTAGCGCGTACAGCGGCGTGACACGTGGGGTGTATAACGTAAATGTCTTTTCGTACTTCTACGTTATTTTAAAAGCATCACCATACGATGAAATAGTTTCTAAATTAAACCTTAACGGCCTGACGAAACATATAAACAGAAGTCAAACTTACGGAAATTGGCTTCATTCCAGATGTTTTCACTAATGCATCATAGCACTTCACATTTTATATAACAAATCAGTATCAATCACATTCAACGCTCCACCTTCCACATTAACAACTGTTGTATCGTAGTTTATATCTCTCGTTCTTACCTCATAACAGGCATACGTCACGTTCATTCAACCTCAATTGTGTTGCCAACAGTATTGGTTTGAGAGAGAAGATATCACTTTAAGTGTGAAGAAACTCAAACTTACTGAGAACAAACTCAAACTATACATAGGGAAAGAAACTAAAAAGGAAAGTTAATTTAGAATATACGTCACAGGTGCTATTTACGCAGGTGGTTCAGTTTCATTGCCCACCCCCAGTACATGTCCTTTTCATCCTTGTTTACTCCGCATCAAAGTATTTTAATCCACATCTGTTGGAATAACAATATGCTATGAAAATATAAGAACTCCTTAATTTTTTGACATGAGTGTATATAGTGTGGATGTTTTACAAAGAGAAAAACCCATCCACAATGAAATGGGTGGATGTTTTACGGACTGTGTAAAACATTCCTAACCTCCAAACAACGGCAATCTCCCATAACAATCACTTAGTAGCACCCAGAGCTTGTTTTAAGTGGCCTTCGTGTCCTTTTCCGTATAATTCCAAAATGGGGAAAAAAAACAACATTTTTTTCATTCATTATATTTCTCAATAGTTTCTCGTTGTATATTAATCTCAATTGCACTTTAACAAATGGTGTATTTTTAATATTTCTCCTATATCTCCGAATTTAGGAATAATTCTTTTATGTACCTATTCATATTTCAAAAATGGTTATTTCATTAGGTATCTTAGGTCTATGCACTTTAAATTCCAAATCTTCAAATACACTGGTGTGCAAAAATTAAGGACGAAGAGGAGAAATTAGCATAACAGAGTAACGAGCAGGCAGAACGGACCGAAATACCACTCAGGAGATAGACTAGGGTCCGGTACGGTAGGGCATGCGCATATATGGGTATAAACACACGGGCGGTGTACGCTCAGCAATTCGGTGAAAGCTATTTCACCGTGTACATCGGTTTGAACGACGTCGACTTGCTGCCACCGTGTGATATGGCCAACAGGCAATCCAGTAGACGACATCTGGATGACTTTACTTGAGGTCGCGTCATTGGGAAGTTGGAAGAAGATCGAAGTGTGACTAGTGTGGCCAAGGAGTTCGGGATCGCTCACACCATCGTTTCACGAGTTTGGAGATCATTTCAAACGACAGGAGCAGCTGTCCGAGAGTATAGCAGAGGTCGTCCACGAGCAACCACGGCGGCGGACGACCGGTATATTGTCCTACAAGCGAGAAGAGACAGACGGCAGACAGCGGGAGAAATCGCAAGGCACATGCAACAGACAACTGGACGTCCGTTATCGCTTTTTACCGTAGCCAGGAGGCTGCACAAAGGTGGTCTATTTGCACGACGACCAGTACGGTGTGTGCCATTAACGCCTGCTCATCGGAGACACGGCGGTTTCTGTGGTACCAGGAACACAAGAACTGGACACATCAGCAATGGGGTCGAGTTCTCTTTACGGATGAGAGCCAATTTAGTCTGACGAGCGATTCTGGACGTATACACATCTGGAGAGAGCAGGGAACACGCAATCACACCTCCAACATCATCGAAAAGGACCGGTTTGGAGGTGGTGGAGTTTCGTTTGGGGCGGTATCATGCTTCGTAGCCGTACTGACCTCCACATCTCCCAAGGAGGTTCAGTCACTGATGTCCGCTATTTTACCCAGGTTCTCCTGCCTCACGTGCGTCTGTTTAGAGGTGTTGTGGGTCCTGAGTTCTTCTTCATGGACGACAACGCTACACCTCATCGTACAGTGGCTGTCACAGAGATGTTGGAGAGTGAAGATATTCAACGCACGGATTGGCCCGCAAGGTCCCCGGACCTAAATCCAATCGAACACGTGTGGGACCATCTCGGGAGACGCTTGGCAGCACGTCACCAGCCGCCAGCAACGATTCCGCAGCTGCGATTGACGCTACAAGAGGAATGGGCCGTGATACCTCAACAGCTCCTTGACAACCTTGTCCTCAGCATGGACAGACGTTGCAAATCCTGCAACGCAGTCAGGGGTGATCATATCCCCTACTAAAGACTGGATTTTTTTTTTTGGGCAGCCGCCAGTCACATGGACGTTTCTATCTTCAGCCCAGTTGTGCTCGAAGCTACCTTTTCAATAAAGTGCCTTTGTATCCTATGGATTCCTTGTTTGGACAGTTTTGCTCACTTGTCCCATATTCTTACATCTTGGGAATCTTATGGTATGATTTGAGTCGATGTGGAGCACTTCTGCACGACGTTACATTCGAAAAACCGTCTCTTCCTTATTTTTTGCACACCAGTGTATGTTGGGATAAAATATATATAGTATTTCAAAATTTTAAGGAGTGCCTCAAAATGTAGGCACATCAGGTAACTACTTTGGACCTTTTGGAAACAGCTATCATGGTCACTACATCGCTGCTCCCCGGTGGCACAGTGGTATAAGCGCTGGTTTCTGATCATTCGTCCGAGACGGGTCCGGGTTCGAATCCCAGTGTGACCTGGATGTTGTGTTTGTCTTACGGGAACTGGCTTTCTCAATTGCATGGATCCAGTGGCCCTAATTAAGGGATGGGCGACTGATTATAGCCCATGGAGTTGCTCACGGTGATCGTAAAACCCCCAAAAATAACTGGATCGCTGCTTTATCGGAAAGTTCAGATTTAGTATTTTTTTTTATTATTGGAGGTTTGACGACCACCGTGAGCAACTCAATGGGCTATAAGCAGTCGTCCGTCCCTAATTTTGGGCCACTGGTTCGAGGGAAGTGCGAGAGCCAGTGCCGTAAGACAAACACCACATCCATGCCTCACCTGGATTTGAACCAGGATCCCTTGCGGACGAATGATCAGAAGCCATCGCTTAGACCACTGCGCCACCGGGGCGGCAGTTTTAGGATTGAAAACCTCTCTGAAATGATCGATGTTCATAATACTCACGCATGTTCGCTTTTCTGTTTCGTGTGGCTCGCCAGTCCTATTCCATTTTCTCATATGGCGCGCGAATCAGAAAATGTTGAATTTTTAAAAAATTATCACGTGATTCTGGAGACGTGTGAAACTTGGTAAATGTCTGAGCTTTCTTTCCGGGACCAGTATTCAGATGTGTGTTCATTACATCCGTAAGCTCGAATGCTACTTATTTTCGCATTTCTCACTTTTATGTTACATTTTTTAGAACTTTATAAAGTTTCAGAGCATCGTTACGATGCTGTTGATATCATGTGCTATACGGATGGACAGTTACGCGTTCGCTGACAACAGCTAACGTTTTCTCTGACAGCAGAGATTTCTGTGCAGTTCTAAGCTGCTCGCCGCCAAACAAATCGATTTTCTGCAACCGCTGGATGCCTACGTCTGTAATGAGCATGCTTCTTGAACATCTGCACCCAAATTCCGAAATACTCATACCTTGGAAGACCTGGTTGTCAGTTTCATGCCAACAAGAGTTGAGCCGCCATCGCTAACGATGCGCGTTATTTTCTTTGTTTAGCTTATGGGCTTGCAATGTATTGTGCATTATTTACCTACAAAAACAAAGTCGTAATTAAAGTAATTTTACTCCAGAAGATATAATGCATCAAACGGGGAAACATGATTTAAATCCAGGCTTATGATTTAAATACAGCGTGCAATACTTTTATCATCATCATTGTTGGAAGCTGCGTGTAAAACATCATCTGTATACTTCAAAAAAAGCTAGTGCGGTTTAGGTCAGGTAAATTATGGGTCTGGTAGATTTCGGTCCGGATGGCAATTTTTTTTTTTTTTGGTTGGAGGTTTAACGACCGCCACGAGCAACTCAGTGGGCTGTAAGCAGTCGCCCGTTCCTAATTTAGAGCCACTGGTTCCAGGGAAGGTAGAGAGCCAGTGCCGTAAAACAAACACCACATTCATGTCTCATCGGGATTCGAACCCGGAGCCATCTCGGACGAATGATCAGAAGCCATCGCTTAAACCACTGCGCCATCGGGGCGACAATGGCAATCTTCTCCCGATTCAATTTCTGCATAAATCATCCAACTCATCATTAGAAAAGTGGCCCCAATAAATTGACCACGCGGTGTACGCAAATCTCAAACATGTAGCGAAATGCGTGCGTACGTTTGTTTGTCGGCGCAAATTTTTCCTTCAAAATTCACCTGTCGAAATAATGGAAATATTCCACATCAGGAAAAGTTGGACAATGTAAAATGTTTTGAGAGCATCTCTCTTGCTGGGGCGGAAAGGAATTTTCATGTCTCAGTCAGTCTTCTATTCACTAAGATACCGTGAGAAAAACAAATGTAAATTTAAGACACATACGAGGAAAACTGGGTATTAAGAATTTGTAAAATAGTGAAAAACCTTAATCAGGAAGACAGACGCCTACGAGATCCTCTTTACCAACAAAAAATCGAAATCGTGTTATAGAGCCAGCTATTTTGAAAAACTCAAATTTAAATATTTACTCTACCCGGCGGGAAAATTTGACACCAAGAGAAATGAAAAGTGTATGGAGAACTTGCATCAATCTTACCGTCGATTTCAAAAAAGAATGTTAAATCCCATTCTACCCACGCGGGTTATTCTAGTAAGTGCCGAAACACACTTCCGCTACTTTAATGGGAAAATTATTCACCAGAAAAAAGCTGAAAACCTTTGATAATCCTAATCATGATTATAAGCGTTCTATGAGAGAAGAACTTTTTTCTATTCGGCTTTTATAATGGTGGGTATCAAGTCCGTGAATGAAAAATGTGAGCGCGAGTTTAACATATATGTCTCACGGCGTTCTGGAAAATACAAGACTTAAGGATATAAACGAGTTTTTACAATACGTAAATACTTCATTTCAAATAAAACCGTAAATCTAAAATAAAGTTACGTGAGAACATGTTCCAGGAGTATATACTAGCACACAAAAAATATTTTAAAATAGTATGACGAAAAAAATATAGACAATTTTTTGGGAGGGAGGGGGGGTGTTGATAACCACCGTGAACAACTATGGACTATAAGCACTCGTACGTTCCTAATTTAGGGCCACTGGTTCCAGAGACAGGAGAGAAACGGAAGTCAAACAACATCCATGCCCTCTCGGATGAATGGTCAGAAGCCAGCGCTTAGACCATTCCCAATACCTTGCTGGATGAACGTCTCCCCAGATATAAAATCTCAGTCTTGAGCAGATCTCTTCCATTTCCCTCTGGCATGCTTTCGAATTTCACCCACCCATCTACCTCTGGTATCCAGTCCTTTATTCCAGTTGTCCAACGGTTGTCAGTTCCTTTTGCAATATGTCCAAGACCATTGTCACTTAAGGGTTTTTACTTTAATCATTATGTCATCCACACATTTTCCTGGTCCATGAGCTCAATTTTCTACACTTAACGGCCACTGAATTATGAACCTTTATTCATCCCTTAGGCTGGACGTCCTTTAGCCTGAATTACAGCACGTGTGCGGTTTACATATTAATAGATTCCATAAGTTATTGGAGTGTATCTACGTCTACAGCATACCAGGCGTTCACCAGACAGTCCTTTAACTGGCTCACATTTGACGGAAGAGGGCTTCGTTCCCGGATCTCCTTTTTTTCTAACATGGCCCATACATCCTCAATGGGGTTCATTCAAAGCTTTGAGGCGGCCAGGGAAGATAAACGAAGTCACAGTAATGCTCACTAAACCACTGCTGAACACATCTTGCACGATGGATAGTACCATAGTCGTCCATGAAACAGCCATCACGTGATGGACAAAAAGTCAACATTCCAGGATGGACTTGATCGGCAACAATTTTTAAATAATTCTTGGAGGACACCGAACCTTCCAGCAGTATCAGGGGACTATCTCCTTACCAACAGAACGAGCCCAACACCATGGCATTACCTCCAGAATCTTGAATTGTATTTGTAAGGCAAGCTGTTTCCATTGTTTCAAGGGGCTCCCGTCAAACTCTCTGCCTACCGTCGGTTCAGAACAACAAGTCACTGTGTTCCTGACACCACTGTAGACTAACTTTCCGGTTCTTCGCAGAAATCAGTGGTTTCCGTATAGGACTCGTCGGACCACGTGACTGTTTTCCAGTGTCCAGTCACGGTGTTCCTGACACCACTGTAGACTAACTTTCCGGTTCTTCGCAGAAACCAGTGGTTTCTGTATAGGACTCGTCGGACCACGTGACTATTTTCCAGTATCCAGTCACGGTGTTCCTGACAGCAGTGTAGACTAACTTTCCGGTTCTTCGCAGAAATCAGTGGTTTCCGTATAGGCCTGCGGCTGCCAATACCAAACCTCTTCAATTCCCTGCACATACTTCACTGAGATGTGGGTCTCAAACAGACTCCATTGAATGTTTTCGTCAATTGAGACACACAGAAAGTCGTGTTTATCCCAAAAAGTATTCTCAGACGACAGCGATCTCGTCCCTAACAGATCGTATTCCCGCCAGTTACGCCTCTTACACGAGCAATGTGGGGTTTTTTCCCCACTGACTAAACACCCTGGATACCTCACCTTTTGAGAAACCAGTCAGCTCTGCTGTTTTCAAAATCGTTGCCCCTGCCAGACGGACACCAGCAATGAGCTCTTTTTTTTTTTTTTTTTTTTTATTGGAGGTTTAACGACCACCGTGAGCAACTCAATGGGCAATAAGCAGTCGCCTGTCCCTAATTTAGGGTCGCTGGTTCCAGGGAAGGGAGAGAGCCAGTGCCGTAAGGCAAACACAACATTCATGCCTGACAGGGATTCGAACCCGGACCCCTAACGGACGAATGATCAGAGGCCAGCGCCTTAGACCACTGCGCCACCGGGGCGGCCAATGAGCTCTTCATCGAACTCCGAAAGATCCTTTGTTCTTCTCATTGTAATCAACACTACTGGCGAGCAGCAGATTTAAATAGTTGGCCAGAAGACGTGAAGAAGAACGTGACCAGTATTTTACATATACGGGGTTCCTAATTCAGTGGCCGGTGTGTGTATCTTGGTTACATAAAGCATACATCTCTCCATTCTTTCAATGGTCCAAAGTCTTTTTAGCACGTCTTTTGTAAAAAAAGATCGTGCGTATGTTACCGGTTTGTCCGTCCGTCTGTACCCACGATATCTCTGCAACTATTAGTCCGATTTGAATTTTTTTTTTTTTTTTTTGCATTGGGAAGCTTGAAATATGCGAATGATGATCCTTTATTTCGTTTGTTTTTACGATGAAAATTTCGCCGCTAGAGGGCGTAAATGCAAATGATGTCGATTTCAAAAATACGTTTTATTCCACATATTTGCTTTTAAACTTCCGATTGAAAAAATGTCGAAGAATATTTTAGATATAGCTGTTTTTTCGAATTACGCATAGATTTTCCGCTAGGGGCGTAAAAGTAAATTACATTTTTCCCGATAACTCTTCTTCTAAAACTCCGATTTGAAAAAAACATTTCTTCAGCAGGTACACCTCCTGATGGAAAATCTTTTGCATATAATTTCAATTTTTGGTAAAGAATACTTTGGCCACCAGGGGGCGTAAGTATTAATTTTTGCTTCTGATGTATTTGTCATAAAATCTGAGCTTCTAAAATATCGATTGAAAAAATTCTTTCGTGGACTGATGCCACTCATATCGGTAAACCTTTTCGGAATATTTTCTTCTTAAAATATTCCACAGTTTCTCCGCCAGGGAGTGTAGATGTATATCTTATTTTTGTCAATATCTCTACTTCTAGGAGTCCGATTTGAAAAATTCCTTCTTTGTTGGATAGTGTTTTCAGTGTGACATGTTTTTTATATACTTTCAAAATTTTCAAGTAATTCATAGACTTTCCGCCGCTAGAGAGCGTAGAAATAAATTCCTTTTCCCCCTATATCTCTGCTTCTAAATCTCCGATTTGGAAAATTCTTTCTGCAACGATTTTCCTGATGGAAAATCGTTAGCACATAATTTCTAATTTTTGTAAAAAAAAATGGTTTGGCCACCACGGGGCGTAAATCTTAATTTCCGCTTCTGATGTATCTGCAGCAAAATATGAGGTTCTAAATTCTCGATTGAAGAAAACGTCGTTTGTAGATCGATACTACTCATATCGACAAACCTTTTAGAAACATTTTCTTCTTAAAATAATGCATGGTTTCTACCCCAGGGGGCGTAGATGTATATCTTATTTTTGTCAATATCTCTACTTCTAGGAGTCTGATTTGAAAAATGCTTTCTTTGTTGGATAGTGTTTCCAGTGTGACATGTTTTTCATATAATTTCAAAGTTTTCAAGTAATTCGTAAACGTTTTGCTAGGGGACGTAAAGGTAAATTGTGTTTCCCCCTATATCTCTGCTTCTAAACCTCCGATTTGAAAAATTCTTTCTGCAGCGGATACAGCTCCTGATGTGAAATCCTTTGCACATAATTTCTAATTTTTGTAAAAAGTGGTTTGGCCACCAGGTGGCGTATGTCCTAATTTCCGCTTCTGATGTATTTGCAGCAAAATATGAGCTTCTAAAATCTCGATTGCAAAAAAAAAAGTCGTTTGTTGACCAATACTACTCATGTCGACAAACCTTTTAGGAACATTTTCTTCTTGAAGTAATGCATGGCTTCTACGCCAGGAGGTGTAGATGTATATCTTATTTTTGTCAATATCTCTACTTCTAGGAGTCCGATTTGAAAAATTCCTTCTTTGTTGGATAGTGTTTCCGATGCAAAATGTTTTTCCTATAAATTCAAAATTTTCAAGTAAATCATAGACTTTCCGCTAGGGGGCATAAAGGTAAATTGCGTTTTCTGGGTTATTTCTGCTTCTAAAACTCCGATTTGAAAATTTCTTCCTGTATCGCTTACAAGACCTGATGGAAAATGTTTTTCACATAATTTCTAAAGTTTGGTAAAGAATGATTTGGCCACCATAGGGCATAAGTGTTAATATCTGCTTCTGATGTATTTGTAGCAAAATCTGGGCTCCTGAAAACTCGACTAAATTTCTTTTTTTTTTTGGACCGATACCGCTCATATGGAAAAGCCTTTTGAAAATACTTTCTTCCTAAAATAATGCATAGTTTCCCCACCAGGGGACGTAAAGTCACTTCTTATTTTTATCGATATCTCTGTTTCTAAAAGTCCGATTTGAAAAATTCTTTCTGTGTTGGAGAGAGTTTCCGGTGCGAAATGTTTCTCATATAAATTCATGTTTTTGTTAACGCACAAGTCTGCAACCAGAGGGCGTAAGTTCACTATTCCGTTTACAGCAACATCTGAGGGAATAAAAACCCGATTGAAAAAATTTTCTTCCGTCAGATACTATTGTTTTCCATACCGGTTCCATTGACTTTGAATAGTTTTGATAAATTTAATTTGCGTCAGAACGCATTCAAAAGACGTGCTTATTACCCCCGAAAATTCGGTGTCATCTTTCTTGTCTTTTTTTTTGTTGTTGTCGTTTTCTTTAAGTCCATGCCTTTGATCAATTAGTAAGAAACAGAAGAATTCGTTGATTTGATACTTGAAAAATACACTGAGACATTTTATTAAGTACACCTACCTAGCATAGTGTTGCGCCCCCCCCAAGACTATAGAGCTGCTTGAATTATGTTTGTTTTAGGGATTTAACGACCACCGTGAGCAACTCGATCGGCAAAAACAGTCGTCCGTCTCTAATTTAGGGACACGGGTTCCAGGGACGGGAGAAATCGTGTGCCGTAAGACAAACACAACATCCATGCCCCCACCAGGATTCGAACTTGAACCCATCTCTGAGGAATGGTCAGAAGCCGCTGCATAGACAACTGCCCCACCGGAGCGGCCAGCCTGAATTCGTGAATTCGTTGGGGTATGGAACTTACCAAATGCTGGAAGAAATGAATGAAATGGATGAATATCGTAAAGGAATGTTGTACTATGCGGGAAAAAATGTACAAGAATGTTGTACCATGCAAAAAAATGTTCCACTTCATCCGAGAGAAGTTCGATGGAGTTTTAATTCAGGAACTTTGCACGCCCCTGAAGCAAGGAAAACTCGTCGGCATGTTCTTGGAACCATTAGGTGATGATACCAGCCTTATGAGTGGGTGCGTTACCTTGTTGTACGTGCCCATCTGCTTGAGGATAAATCGTAGCCATGAAGGAATGAATTTGGTCTGTGTGACGTGTACCACTAGTTTACCCTCCCTTTTGAGTTCCTGTGTTCTTGTGAGACTTTGGCTTTTTCTCGTTACATCCAACCTTAAAGCAAAAATGTTCTTCCGATAAATTTGGAGATGCGATCTTGACAGCGGGTCAAAGGTTAAGCGACGTAGCAAAATACTTCTAAGATAATAGCTCCATGTGCAATGTTAGCTGAGCGATTCATATACGTGCAACGAACAGATAGTAAGAAAATATTGTAATAGCGTTTTGTATTGAGAGAGTAGATTGATTCTGATTGCTGATATGAGCGATTCTTGTGTTGAGTAAACAGATAGTGTTCAAAGAATAAGTGCCACGAATATTGTGAAACATCGTTGATGAAAGAAATTCAGTTTATTGCGAAAGACTTGTTGATAATAGACTTTGGTCGTGCTTGAATCGAGAAAGTGGTTTGGATGCTCGTAAGTAGACTTAATGTTATAATTAAGCCTTGGCCGTTATCTTGAAGTGATATTTACACTGCTGTCTGTTGAAAATGTAACACAAAGAAAGACCTGATATACGTAGTGTGATAAAAAAGTTCCGAGACTAGGTACGAAGCGCGCCAACAGATGGCAGTACGATGATGCGGAGCAGCCGTCGAGGGAATTGACCTTCATGAGTCATTGTGCCGAGTGGCATCGTTCTGTGAACATAGGGAGCTGTGCTACACGATATTTGGTGACCGCGTGCAGAACACAGTTGCGATTTCGGTATGGACTGCAAACTAGAGAAAGAATGAGTCGGGCGAGGTGTTTTGAGCAGCACTCGCGCTTCAAGAGCGGCAGAACGGCACTGGAAGACGACGAGAGGTCACCGCCCACGAGCGAAAGCCGCAAAAATGGGGACAAAATTAGGGAACTGGTGCATGAGGATCGTCGGAGAACCATTCAAGACATTGATACCATCGTCAATGTGTCATACGGAACAGTGCAAGAAAATCTGACGTCGGTTTTGAGCATGCACTGCATTGCTGCAACGTTTGTGCCAAAGATTCTGAACCCCGAACAGAAGGCGCTCCGTGTCGAACTCTGTCAAGATCTTCGTCAGCAGGTGGTGAATGAACCAACCTTCCAGTCGCGGGTCATCACTGGGGACGAGACGTAGGTCTACGGTTACGACACGGAGACCAAACAAGTCGTCGCAGTGGAAGAGACCTGCATCTCCACGACCGAAGAAGGCCAGACAGGTCCGGAGCGCAACCAAAAGCATGCCCATCGTGTTGTTCGACATTTGTGGGGTTTTGCACCGTGAATTCATCCCCCAGAGCAAGACGGTCACCGCCCTTTTTTACTGCGATATTCTGCGACGTCCTAAGGAGGACATTCGCCGCAAAGGACCTGACATGCGGCGCAGGGTAGATTTCCTGCTCCATCACGACAATGCAGCAGCTCACAGTGCGTTAGCAACACGCTAGTTTTACAGCGGCAACAGCATGACTACCCTTCCTCACCCGAATGACTCGCCAGATTTGTCCACCTGCGACTTCTTTCTATTTCCGAAGATGAAGCTGAAGCTCAAGGGTCGCAGTTTTGAAACCGTGGACAACATTCAGCGCGAATCGCAGGCGGTGCTTAGCACGATTCGCGAACAGGTCTTCCAGGGAGCGTTCCAACAGGGGCAAAAACGCTGGCAGCGGTGTATCGCTGACCAAGGAGACAACTTTAAGGGAGATCATAGCGAGGCTTAAGTAACGTAAGTACTTTGTTGTATATCTGCCTCGTAACGAAACTTTTTGATCGGACTTCGTATTAAAGTGAGATTTATATGGAACATTCCTCCCCAAATACTCAGTACCTTGTGTATCCTCCACGAGGGCCGATAACCTGCTCGTACACGGCGTGGCATCGACTAAAGGAGGTTCTTTTTTTTTTTTTTTTTTTTTTTTTGATTGGAGGTTTAACGACCACCGTGAGCAACTCAATGGGCTATAAGCAGTCGCCCGTCCCTAATTTAGGGTCACTGGTTCCAGGGAAGGGAGAGATCCAGTGCCGTAAGACAAACACAACATCCATGCCTCACCGGGATTCGAACCCGGACCCCTTCGGAAAGGAGGTTCTTGATTTCGCACTACGGAAGGTCATGCCATGTTATCTCGATTCCTACCCAAAGTTCGTCTCGGTTACCAGGCGGAGGTGTCTGACAGGCCAGGCATCAAGGGGCTGTAAGACACTCCGAGCCACATGTGGTTAGGCACTGCTCTGTTGAAAGATGGCATAGGGGACCATCTGCAAATAAGGCAGCATTTCAGCTCCACAACATCCCGATGTACTTCAGGCAGGTAAATGAAACCAAACAGAACTCCACACAAGAACACCCGGTGTCGGGCCCGTATGACACTTTAAAATCCGTGCTTCCAGAAGCCGTTCACCACGTTGTCGCCGTTCAACGATACGCCCATCACGAGTCATTAGGTTGAACCGCGACTCATCGGAATCTATGGGCTGCCATTCATTACACCAGCGTCTGCGTTCTTTGTCAGATTGCCTCTGCTGCTGTATGTGATTTAAGGGCAAGGAAAGTCGAAGCAACAGACGGGGAGGAACGAAGCCTCTGAAGCAAACGGCGTCGGACAGAACTTTTTTTTTTTTTTTTTTTTGATTGGAGATTTAACGACCACCGTGAGCAACTCAATGGGCTATAAGCAGTCGCCCGTCCCTAATTTAGGGTCACTGGTTCCAGGGAAGGGAGAGAGCCAGTGCTGTAAGACAAACACAACATCCATGCCTCACCGGGATTTCAACCCGGACCCCGTTCGGACGAATGATCAGAGGCCATCGCTTAGACCACTGCGCCACCGGGGCGGCGAATAGAAATTACCATCAGTACGCCAATGTTGAGTCCATGAGTGATTTATCGGATTGTGACTCGTGTTTTCGCTTGCATGGTTCTACTTTTTTGTTTGTTCGACGGTTTAATTACCACAATAAGCAACTCAATGAACTATTAGCAGTCGCCCGTCCCTAATTTAGGGTCGTTGGTTCCATGGAAGGGAATGAACCAGTGTTGTAAGACAAACACAACATCCATGCCTCACGGAATTCGAACCCATCTCGTAGGAACAATCAAAAGCCAAGGCGTAAACCATTGCGCCCCCGGGGCGGCTTACACGACTTTCTCCTGTACCCTTTGACCTCTCTGATCCACCAGACGTTTTCGTCCACAGGATTGCCGACATTTTTTAGCTTGCATGGCCATTCACGGTAAATGCTTGCGGCGTTTTGGGGTAAAATGCCCAGGAGGACTACCGTTTGGAATATAATCGAATCGGCTCGCCTTGCACCAATTATCATGCCACGTGGAAAATCGCTCAGGCCACTCGTCGTACCCCTCGATCGAACCAAGGCCGTCTACAAAACACAAAGCCATGATGACATAAAAGAGAGGAACTTATTTTAGTGACGTCACGCGGAAACAAGGACTTCCGATTGGTTGCTAACGCTGTCGTGTGTGACGACAAACTGATACCAACGTATCAGCCCGTGTAACATGAGTGATGTCAAAAACGGGGTAACTCAGCTCTTTAATGTCATGGCCTTGTGTTTTGTAGACGGCCTTGATCGAACTCTAACTGATGCTTGACGCGTTGTTCTGCTTGATTTGTACCTCACTGAGGGCTCACATGCCATCTCACGTGTTGGGGTAAGTATTTATGTGAACACAGCAGATATATACTTAATAAACTGGCATCGCATCGTATATGACTCACAGAAAAATAAGTTGAAGAACGCAACTGGATATACTGAACATACAGGCTGATCGCAATTAAAATGGTGGTGTTCAGAGCTCTCTGTAGAAAGAACTATCGAACAAATCTCAACCAAATTTGGTATACATACTTTCCTCAATATGCGGTTGCTATTTCCGAAAAAAAAGTTTAAATTCAACCGTTAGGGTGTAATTTGGCGCTGCTGTCCCCTAAATTTTCATATTACGTAGGTTATCTAAGAAATTTCGGATATACTGTATAAAGCAGACAAAATGTTTTTCACAAATCTTCGAAAGGTGCACTGTTGAAAATTGGTACTTAGAAATAAGCAAAATGTACTCGTTTTTGAGTACATTCTGGGTTTAGAATAACTCCGAGTACTTGTCTCATTTTTAGAAAAGACTTGTCTCATTTTAGACATTCAGGTTCTGTGCCCTTTCAGACAGGGCGCAGAAACTGAAAGAAGTTACAGCGAATTTAACAGGATAGCTTGTAAGTGAGAGAGCACACTAGATGGTGCCACCGTACAAGTATACGATTTTTTAGATAGAAGGCAGCGAGAAATTAGGGTCGGGTTCTTAGGAACTTTAACCGAGGGATTGCTACCCTAGGGCAGTCACTTGACGTGCTCGTCCGATGCATGGCGGATATTCAGCAATTGTTAGGAATTCATACTACCAAGCTAGGTTTGAACCTGGGTTCCCTTTATCAGTAGTCTTAATCTCTGACCACTAAGCCATTCGCGGCTCAATTTCAAATTTGGAATACGTGTACTCCATACATACTCATTTATTCATAGAATCAACTGGAAGTATATTATTCGATGGCACATCTGGGATAATAGATATACTCGTTGTTACGTGCTAAGCAAACGGACCGCACAGTTTTATGACAAATATAGTGATAAAGCGGCAATACATTATTATGAGATTGACACAAATATAGTTAATGTAAAAACGTACACAAAGATTATTTGTGCATAATTAAATTACTTGTGATCAGTGACTTTGTTGTGCTAATTATTTATGTGTCACTTTACACATTTATTTATTGATGTAGTTATTTGTAAGTATATATTTATTTATGTAGTTATTTGTAAGTACGTATGGTTACTTACACTGAAGAGCAATTGAATTAGAGATACCTGTCCAGTAACGTGTAGCACCACCTTTTGCCCTGATGATGGCGGCGATTCGTCTCGGCATGACACCGGAAGCTATGGGAAGCCATACGGATCCACGAACCCTGAACAAGCTTCCACAGTTCACAACGATTTGATGGAGAGGGGTCAAAGCCTCGAACCTCTCTCTCAATGGCATCCCAGATGTGATCGATGGGATTGCGGTCAGGTGACCTAGCTGACCAAGGAAGTGAGGTCACGTCGGTGGAGTGTTCATCCAACCATTCGGATACAATTCGGGAGCGATGGCACAGTGCATTGTCTTGTTGCAGGATAAGGTCCCCAGTGGGATGTTGAAGGCGCACAAACGGGAGCAAATGGTCGTCCATGATATCCCGGTAACGTTGACCTGTGAGGGCCGATGTCACACGTACCAGGGGTCCCATTTCAGTCCACGTCAACAGTCCCAGACGAGAATGCCACCCACCACCAGCTTGAAGAGTACCCTGTTGGCAAGAAGGATCCATCGCTTCATGTGGTTTGCGCCGTATTCGTATCCTACCATCCGTATGTACCAACGTGAATCTCGACTCATCAGTCCAGGCAACATTTTTCTACATGTCTAGTGTCCAGTGCCGATGTTCCCGCGCCCATGCTAATCTTTGCACCCTGTGATGTGCAGTCAGCAGCGGTACCCTCGTGGGACGATGGTCTCTGTACCGCATAGTGAGGAGACTGTTCTGGATGGTGTGGCTGCTAACACGTTTTTGTGCACCAGCGTTAAATTGCCGAGTGATTTCTTGCACTGTGGCCCGTCTATCCGCTGTTACAATGCGAGCTAGCCGACGGTGACCCCACTCATCCATACGCTGTTGTCCACGGCAGTTGGCCATTGCAGGGATGGTTTTATTGGATTCGATGTACTCATGGTGCATCCGTGACACAGTGGCTCGTTAAAATCCCAGTGCCTGCACGACTTCCGAGATTGAGTAACCCATTCGTCGGGCCCCGACAGTTTGCCCACGATCAAATGTGCTTAGATCCTTGTCTTACACATACGGTGTCAGACTCTTACTGATTCCCTTCGCATCACTCCTTATATTGTCGATTCGCTGCATACGTCATATTGTTTCCGTTTACAGGGCAGCCCACAGCGCCACATTTGCATCACGCCTGCTGTCTAATTCAATTGCTTTTCAGGGTATATTTAAGCATGTCATGTACTCGTTTACGATACGATTGTACTTAAGAAAAAACGAGTAGGTTCAGGTTCTCATTTTTAAGTAAATTTATTTTTAACAGTGTGGAGTGTCGTGGTGCTCATATTACCTGATCGTGTTATTTCAACTCTTCAGCAGAGAAACTGCCTGAACATCACAATCTATACGATGGGTGGTGCACCCGTCATATTGGATTAAATGTGGAAGCCTTACTACAACAACAGTTTTCGAGCGAGAGAGTGATTAGCCGATCATTTTCAACGTCATTGCCACCACGATCACCAGACCTGAACCCCTGTGACTTTATGTGGATAGTCAAAGATTCTCGCTTATCAAAGCAATGTTCTCAACTTAGCTGTCTTAAAAGACATAATTTCACAGCATGGGAGACACCACCACCCAGGTCGGTCGCGTTCCGCCGTCGCGCAGTGGTTCCAAATTCAAATCTAGCTGATCAAAAGGTACACTGGTTGTAGCTTTAAAACAACACAAATACTGTCGTACTGTAATCCTAAATAGTTCTGTAGCTACGACTCACAATCAGTTTTACAAAAGAAATAATTTAATCATAGCAGGAGCACGTATAAATGTCACGTGTTTAGTGAAACCATAGGTTTCTCCTTAGCATCGCCCAGCAGTTGCCTTCGGAACTACGATCTGTGTACACGTAATTTATTCTCGATCCTATTCGGGTCTTCGGTGAATAAAACTACAGGTATCTGCTTACAGTTTTAGTGCATTTTAAAACTTTAACATTGTGTTATTTAGTTCTTATGTTAATTAATAATAAGGGACGTATGGCATGAGTTTTTTAAATACACTGACGGAAAAAATCCCAACACCAAGAAGGGGTTGTGTTAGATAAACGACAGTTGGTAGGCGGTGAGAGTACATCTGTAAGATGACGTCTATGCAAATTTCGCGCTCGGCTCATACGTGTGGTTCTAGTAGCGCCCCTCGGAACATGCAAAGCAGGTTTCCTGTAAATACGCGCTGTAACGTTCGTGAGCGTTAGTTAACGTTGAGATTCGACGTAGGGTGTTGATGTTAGTCAAGAATGCCTTTAAGAAGACGAAGAAGCTATTATCAGCAGCTCACGGAGTTTGAACGAGGTCGTGTAATAGGGCTACGAGAAGGTGGATTTTCTTTCCGCAATATTGCAGAACGACTTGGCAGGAATGTAGCCACTGTGCATGATTGTTGGCAGCGGTGGTCAAGGGAAGGTACTGCCTCAAGAAGACCGGATTCCTGCCGTCCACGTGGCACTACTGAGAGGAAAGACCGCCATGTACGGCGTATGGCCGTGGCGCATCGTACTGCCTCTGAGGCAGCAATTCGAGCTGCAGTTGCCACCACAGTGACACAACGAACTGTTACAAATCGGTTACTTGAAGGACAGCTCCGAGCCAGACGCCCTGTAGCGTGCATTCCACTTACTCCAAACCACTGCCGTTTGCGACGTCAGTGGTGTCAAGCTAGAGCTCATTGGAGGACGGAGTGGAGATCTTTTGTGTTTTCTGATGAAAGCCGGTTCTGCCTGGGTGCCAGTGATGGCCGTGTTGGTTAGAAGGAGGCCAGGTGAGCGCCTGCAACCAACCTGTCTGCGGCCGAGACACACTGGACCTACACCTGGAGTTATGGTCTGGGGAGCAATTTCCTCTGACAGCAGGAGCACTCTCGTGGTTATCCCACGCACCCTGACGGCACAGTTGTACGTCGGTCTGGTGATTCAACCTGTTGTGCTGCCATTCATGAACAGCATTCCAGGGGTGTTTTCCAACAGGATAACGCTCGCCCGCATACCGCTGTTGTAACCCAACATGCTATAACAGAGTGTCGACATGTTGCCGTGGCCTGCTAGATCACCAGATCTTTCTCCAATCGAGCACGTATGGGACATCATTGGACGACAACTCCAGCGTCACCCCCAACCAGCATTAATCGTCCCTGTATTGACCGACCAAGTACAACAGGCATGAAACTCCATCCCACAAATTGGCATCCAGCACCTGTACGACACAATGCATGAACGTTTGCGTGCTTGCATTCAACATTCTGGCGGTTACACCGGTTATTAATGTACCAGCATTTCACATTTAAAATGGCTCTTCTCGCGCTTACATTAAGCTGTGATCTTGAAACCTTAATCGATTAAATATGTTTCCTATACAAATGTATTGCCGCCATTTCATTCCTCTACAACTATTTTTTCGTGGTGGTGGGATTTTTTTCCGTCAGTGTATGTAATTGAAGTAACAAGCTTGCAAAAGCAAAGGCCGTAAAAGTCCGTTGTGAAAGTATATTCAGCGTTTATGTTAGTCATTTAGGTATGTAATTATAACTGTTTTATGACCAACTTTAGCCAACTTTTTTGTTTTATTAATATTTTAGTGATGTCGGACGGAATTCCAAGAAGAGAGCTGTTTTATGTTTGGCGGAATGAAAAGAATATTTCAAGGAGATTAACCTGTGTGTGTGTGATTATATATTGACTAAATATGGCTTGAAAGATCCTGAAGGACATATTCGTGAACTAATGCAAGAAAAAGAGCTGAATTTTGTAAGAAACGTAAAGAACGGTGGACTAACTGTCACTATGTATTGAAATAATTCTTACGAAAAAAAACAGTAATTGGTTGAGTGTTAAAATGACTTTTTTAGAAGTAGACAGTGCTCAAGAAAGAAAAATATAGGTCGTCCACGAAAGTTGTTCCATGAGTGTGCCGGTATTAGTGGAAAAAGGAAATTGAAACCATTGTTGGAAACACACACTGTTGGTGAGATTGTTCTTGATCCTGAAATGGGTTTGCGATCTGCAGGCAGGCGTGATGCAGCACAAATAATAAGGCAGGTATCAAGTTTTTCCCCAGAAAGGGCCACGAAAATAAAAAAAAAGCCTACCAATCTCCAAGTAACAAAGCGCCCATTAAAATGACATGTGACGAAGCATTAGCCTTTTTCGTGGATAAAAAGCGTACAAAGGAACAATACATCTTTATGCGTCAGATGGGCATAGCTCACAATGCTGATATTTTCCCAAATTATCATATGCTTCTTGAGGCAAAACAGCAATGCTATCCTGATAAAATGGAGATCACTGAATACTCTGCAGAGGTACAACTGCCGTCATTGCTTGATCACATTATACGCCGTTTAGTGTCGGTACAACTGGAGGTGTTACAGCAAGTGCGAGTAGGCAGAGACACACTTCCAACACTTCCAACTATGATGGCTGCGATGGCGCCTCTGGACAAATTCAGTATGAGCAGCTATTTTCGGCAAAGCAAGAGGGTATTGATGATTCGTATACATTTGTTATATCAATGGTACCACTGCAGATGACCACGTATTCTTCCGTTGGTAGCAGTACAAGTCCAGAGAAAAAAGTCATTTTGTGGCAAAGTCCTTTGCCTTCGTTGACAAAATACTGTCGGCCTATCAAGATTATTTTAAAGAAAGTCCAGAGTTATCAAGAAAAGAAATCCACAATATAAAATCGCAAATAGCTGCATTATCTCCCACTGTTGTACACGTAGAAGGTAGTGAAATTCTTGTGAGGCAGGAACTTGTTCTCACTATGATAGACGGTATAACGAAGTAAATTTCTCCGTCATTTTTGGTCTACGCGGGGTTCGAACCCGGGTCCACTCATTCCGGAATAAGTTGCTCTACCAATTAAGCTACGCGGACATGTATTCTGATTCCTATCTGCCTTTATGTCGTGTGCGTCCTTCTGGCAGGTACGTCACATCTCCTAGTACGTTACATCATCTCCCCCTTCTTTTTCTTTTTTTTTTTTTTTTTTTTTTAAGTGCTGCTCTTATTTTTCCTATCTCGCGGTGTGGAAATAACATCACACCATTGCGAGATTGTGAACGGTCGGGTCATCCGGATAGTTCGGGCGCCATTATAACGAAGTGAATTTCTCCGTCATTTTTGGTCTACGCCGGGATTCGAACCCGAGGCCGCTTATTCCGGAACAAGTTGCTCTACCAATTAAGCTACGCGGACATGTATTCTGATTCCTATCTGCCTTTATGTCGTGTGCGTCCTTCTGGCAGGTACGTCACATCTCCTAGTACGTTACAACGGAAAGATTTGTATTGTGCTCTCAAATCAAGCATCGCAAAATTGTTATGTGTGTGGGGCAACTCCTTCACAAATGAACAAACTTAGCCTTATTCGGACAAAACATCCAGATGAAACAGCACTGACCCTGGGCTTATCAAGCGTTCACTCGTGAATTAAATTTTTCGAGTGCATCCTGCATATATCATATAGATTAGACATTGAATCGTGGCAAATACGAAAAGAAAACAAAACTCAAATTGAAGAACGAAAAACAAAGAATACAAGATCGCTTCCACAAAGAAATGGTGCTTCTTGTCGACACACCCAAACCAGGATTTGGTACGACAAATGACGGAAATAGCGCGCGGAGGTTCTTTGAAGATCCAGCTTTAGCATCAGATACTACTGGCGTAGATGAAGAGCTGATTCGGCGATTTGGAACTATCCTTAAAACAATCGCCAGTGGGTACAGCATTAACAATGGAGAGTTTGAAAAATACTGCTTCGACACAGCAGAATTATACATCCGAAAATATAAATGGTATTATATGCCACACAGTGTGCATAAGATACTTATCCATGGTGCACAGTTGATAAAGGAAGCCGTACTTCCAGTTGGGGTGATGTCTGAGGAAGCTCAAGAAGCCCGGAATAAAGACTATAAGAATTTCAGGGAACATCATACTCGTAAATTTTGTAGAGCCGATACAATGACGGACATGATGCACACGCTATTACTTTCCTCGGACCCGATTGTAAGCAGTCTTCGAGTTAGACGTCAAAAGAGAAGTAAAAGTATATCTCCTGATGTACTGAGAAAACTCCAAGATCCAGGTGGCAGCGATGATGATGATGTTGTTGAAAAATGAATAGATGTAACATCTCTCTGAAGCCCGTAAATATTTGAAATGTGTGATCAGTTTATGCGTCAGTCCATCCGTCCTGTGTTGATAATGAATTTCCGATTCAATAAGTCGAGTTGGAGATAAGGTTTTGTTTACGATAGCCTTCTGAAAAGTTGAAAACTGTTTACCTATTTTTAAGCGTTTCTAAAGGGCGTACGTTGGAAATACCTCGGGAGTCGGATAGTAAATTTGACCCAGATTTTGCCATACATCTTCCATGTTTTGCGTTAGTAATTTTCATGGCATTATTATTTCTGAAAGTTACTTAGAAAATGTATTGACCATCCGATGACGACGGATGGTCACTGCACGTAGCGGCGGTCCAAAACCAAAGAATTTAGCTATTCTGTATCTTATTGTATTTCAAAGAATTTCTTTTGACACCATCACATATTGTACAAAGAAACAATAAATGCAAGACTTATGCGGTTTTGGCTTCCGTCACCATTTCCTACCGGTGGAACGTAGGCACACAGAATCACCTCTTAAAGAAACACGGTACCACGAGTATTAGAAAATCAGATCGCAGTATAACAAGGAAATAAGGAAATACACAGTCGAGTCACATTATTGTGACCACCTCCTACTTTTGAGGTCATCAGCGCGTAGCCAATAAAACAAGACACGTGTCGGGAGCTGGCTTGGAGGGTATATAAGGTGTGCTGTAGGCATTCTGAAAACATATCAATTGTTGCTGTCATGGATAAAAGGAGCGATTTATCAGATTTGAAAAGAGGGACGATTATCAGCTTTTGGGCCAAGGGTGGCAATATTTCTGAAACAGCGCAGTTTGTGAACTGTTCCCGTACTGCTGTGGTTAAAGTGTATCGGGATTAGAGAAATGGCACCATTGCGAATAAGCGACGTGGAAACTGCGGAGCACCACGTGCCATTGACGTGAGAGGTGAACGTCGGCTTCGAAGGTGCGTGAGGGCCGATCGACACACTACAGTGGAGCAAATCACTGGCCGAATGAACCAGGGGCTACCGGAAATGGTCCTAAAACGACAGTTCAGCGAACCCTGCTACGTATGGAGCTGATGCAGACGGATGGTCACTGCACCTATGCTACCGAAGGTGCATCAGCAGAAAAGGCTTACATTTGCACAGCAGTAGCGGAATAGGACCTCCGCTGATTGAAAAAGGATTGCCTTCTCTGAGAAGTCACGTTTTCTGCTTCATCAAACGGATGGACTTGCGGTATAAGGCGAGAAACATCGGAGAACAAACACTCTTCTTTTTTTTATATATAATTTGGGGTTTAACGACCACCGTGAGCAACTCAGTGGGATATAAGCAGTCTCCCGTCCCTAATTCAGGGCCACTGGTTCCAGGGAAGGGAGAGAGCCAGCGCGGTATGACAAACACAATATCCATGCCTCACCGGAATTCGAACCCGGATCCATCGCGGACGAATGGTCAGTAACCATCTCTTAGTCCACTGTATCACCGGAGCGGCACAGACACTCTTCAGCCATTGCTGGCAGATCACAAGCTGGTACGGGCAGCGTTGTTGTGGCATTCTCTGGGTCTACTCATACCTATGGAAAGCACTACGGACACAATTCGTTATGGATCCATCCTTGCAGACCACGTACACCCATACATGCTGATTGTCTTCCCTGGGGAGGATGGGTTCTTCCAGAATGACAATGCGACGTATCACACAGATAAAAATGTCCAAGAGTGGTTGGAAGAGCACGATGAAGACTTCAAAGTACTTCTCTAGCCCCCAAATTCCCCATACTTAAATCCAATTGTGCATCTGTGGGACCATCTCGATCGTGTTATTCGGTCTATGGATTCTCCACCACGCACCCTCCCCCAGCATCTGTCAGATGCACTGCTGTCAGCATGGCTTCACATACCTGTGAACACCTTCCAGCACCTTTTTGAGTCACTCACAACCCGTCTAGCTGTTGTCCGCGCTGCACACGGCGATTACTCTGGATATTAGCTGGTGGTCACAATAATGTGACTCGACCGTGTACTTTATGGGAAAAACTCGGATAAGACTTTGTTTACGATGCGTTGGGCGTGGCTGTTTAGTTGGCTGTACTTTGCTGCTCAGCCTTCCTCTCGTTAGAATTCAGCTAGAGATTCTTATAGTTATTATACGGTAAGAGATTTGTTATGCGAACGTGAATGCTACATAAATCTGTTATTCAATCGCGACTGAAGTCTTGCTTTGAAGGCTGTGCTTCATTATTGTTGTTGACGTGACATTTGTTGTTAATGTGACGTGTATATTATCGTGTGTTACGAGTTGCCGATTATTCCACTATTGAAGATACTTTTTACTGATCTCCATAAACTCTTGAAACTGTGTATTCATTTCTTGACGTATTAATGAAGTGATATTTCTGTTTTGATGTAAATATATTTCCAAGCATTAAGCTATCCGGATTTCAACTAAAACTAATGAGTTACGATAATTAATCAAGCTTTACGTAATATTGGTGTTCTAAGTTTATTTAATTAGCGTGTGAGAAAAAAACGTTTTTGATACAACAATTTCACTTACCCAGAACCTCGGGAGAATCCAAGCTAAATTTCAAAGTACATGTCATCATGTTTAATAGTTTGAACGCATCTGTTTGCCAGCTGTTCAGTTCCTGAGCGGTACCAAGGTTTCGGTTTAGAGGCAAATAACTCTTGGCACGCGCGTTCGACGTCGTCTGCTTTCCACGGAGAAAATATGCATCGCCCGAAACAAGTGGTAGCCTGAAGGGACAAGATCTGGGGCTGTATGCTGGATGAGGCAGCAACTCGATTCCATGCAGTTCTTGAAGTTTAACCTGGGTCCAATTAGCGGTATGAGGTTTTGCATTGTCTTGTTGCAGAAGTACTCCCTTTCAGTTGACCAAGGAATGATACTTCCGCTGAAGTTTGTCATACATCCTGCCCAAATGCTGAGAACACAGTTCAGCATTGACAGATCGACCACTCGGAATGAGCTCAAAGTGGATTACACCTTCATAATCCACCAGACACACAGCATTAACTTTTTCTCAAATTGCCCTCGTTTCGGCTAAGAAAAGCTGGTTCAGCTGTGTTCAACTTCTGTTGCAAAGAATCTGGATTACAGAGATATACACTGAAGTATCAGAAAAACTGGTACAGACGAGCTCATGCAAAAAACATAGAAACGACACCTATGTGCGTACTCGGTTGCGTTCGCCACTGCGTATATAAATGGATAGACGTCCTTGCCAGCTGTCAGAGCTGTTTTCGGCTTGAGAATGACAAGTAATAACGATTTAGGCGATTTTCAACGCCATGTCATAGTTGTAGCTCGTGAGATAGTCCATAGTATTTCGGAGGTAGAAACGAAGTTCAAATTTTCACGGACGACCATTGCAAGGGTGTACCGTGACTACAAGGATTTCGGTAAAACCTCCAATCTACGATACCAGTGTGGCCGTAAAAAGACATTGGGTGAACGTGACCATCGTCGGCTGTCAAGAATCGTTTCACGCGACAATCCCGCAGGTAGCATCGGAATTCAATGCTGGAGCCTCAACAAGTATCGGCGTCCGGATTGAAGCCTTGTTGTTTTTTTGAACTTTTAGCTGTGGGTATTGGGGTTTTGGGTTTGCAACTATGTTGCTTGCATTTTTGTCTTTTTGTTCACTCTTGGAGTTAGAACTGTTTTTTCTGGATTTGTGTTGAGGGAGTTTGTACTCCTATTTCCTAAATTTGACTGTTGCTTTCTTTTCCATTTGGTTGTTTGCTTTTTCTGGTTTAATTTATTTTGGTTTAAGATTATTTTGTAATTTTTTTTGTAATTACTGGTTATTTTTGGCTGGTAGTTTGTTTCCTTTTTGTAACAAATTTAATGTATCCCTTTGGGTACATTTATTGAAGGATTTTAATTGCTCACTTTCTTCATTTTTTAATTTTGTTGTGAGGTCAGGCAAATGTGTTTTAGTTTGCTGGGTACGGGTTTTTATTAGTTATCAGTTTTATTGACATTATTCCCCTAAATTTAATTGGTCCTTTTAGCAAACTAAAATAGCAGAAACCCACAATTCTCTGCTGGTCTTAGTAGATTAGTGAGTGTTTTCTTGTTGCTTGCCCTTGACGAAGCCGACAAGAGGTCAGTCATTTATATGCTTCCCTGCATTCTTTTATTCGGTACTTTGCATCGTTTGAAGCTAGCCTGGTTCGGATAGTGTATTTGGTGACTGATGGTCTTTCTATTATTTTTATTTCTCTTGTTCAAATTTTTGCTTTGTTTTTTCCCATTGTTATTTGACCTTTCTCTTATGCAGCTGCTGACGCTAATGAATTTCAAATCTGTCCACTGGGTTTTTGTTGTATCACATTATTTGCTTTTGCTATATATATATATATATATATATATATATATATATATGGGGATGTAAGGTCAGGTGATGCGTAACATCACAGCCTCTCCTTGACAAATGTCAACCCCGCCTTCTCGTGGTACATCCTGTTCCCACTAAAGGGGCTCTGTCGACCGCCAATAGCGGTATAACTATACCATCGGGATTAGAGGAAATGCTATCCCACTATCACCAACCCGCTTGGCCAGCGTGGTGAGTTATGGCCAAACCCCTCCAAAATGACTCCACAACTTAAATCTTGGCCCTCAGTCTCCGGCAGCTGGAATGTACCTGGCCAAGGCAGCGGCCAGTGCGACATGAAGGCAGAGGGTGCTAAGAACCCCGGAGGACCGGACTAGGCTGCCATCTGATGCTGACCTTGGCTACTTATAACGGACGCTCCCTATCTTCTGATTCAAGGCTTCTTGAATTGGAAGAGGAACTACAAAGGATCAAGTGGGACATCGTCGGGCTAAGTGAGGTAAGGAGAAAAGGAGAAGATCTCATTGAACTGAAAAGTGGACATCTCTTCTACTATCGTGGGACAGATACTGGCAGAACTAGTGGTGTTGGATTTATAATAAACAAGAAACTGAAGGATAAAGTTGTAGAAGTTGAAAGTTCCTCTGACAGAGCTGCACGACTCGTTATCCAACTCTCGAGAAGATACCAGGCTCAGATTATTCAAACTTATGCACCCACCACAAGTCATGCTGAAGAAGAAATTGAAGAATTTTATGAGGAAATTCGTGATCTAAATAATAAAGGTAAGCAGCACTTGAAGATAATTATGGGAGATTTCAATGCAAAAATAGGGCAACGGCAACAGAATGAAACTTCAGTAGGTAAATTCGGTCACGGCAACAGAAACCAGCGTGTAAATACTCTCGTAGAGTTTGCAGAGGCAGAAGGGTTTTTCATCTTGAACTCCTTTTTCAAGAAAAAGCCACACAGGAAATGGACATGGAGACATCCAAATGGGATGACAAGTGAAATTGATTTTATTATGTGTAACAAAAAACTCGTCATAGAAGACTAAAGTGTGCTAAACAAGTTCAACACAGGCAGTGACCATAGATTGGTGAGATGTAAGATGCACCTCAACACTAAACTCGAACGTAGCAAGCTCATAAGACAAACAAAATGTATTGACATAACCAACCTTAAAAAACACCATAATACCTTCAAATTGGAACTGAAGAACAGATTCTCTGCTTTAGAAGGCCTAATATCGGAAGAAGTGGATATTTCTGAAGTTAACGGAAAAATAACCAAAGCTCTTATGGAAACAGCAACAAAATTAGCTGGGTCTAAGAACAAATTACATGTGAACAAATTATCAGGAAAAACCAAAACGTTGATGCAAAAAAGAAGAGAGATGAGGACAACTAAAGAAGATGTGACTTCCAAAGTGGAATATATAGAGCTATGCAAGACAGTACGTAAAAGTACCACTGAAGACGTAAGGAAATTCAAATGTGAACTAGTAAGGAAAGCAATTGAAAACAACCAAAGCCTAAAAATAGCAAAGGGACATCTCAGTAAGGGAAAAAAACAGATTATGGCACTGAGAAAAGAAGATGGTTCTGTAACAAGAAATAGAGGCGAAATTTTGACAAGAGTGAAAGATTTCTACTCCAAATTATATGAAAGGGATTATACATGTACTCCAGGCATCATGAAAGGTACCAGTACCAGAGTTCTTCCAGTCCTCCCAGCAGAAGTTGCACATGCAATCAAGAACATGAAGCTGGGAAAAGCTCCAGGAGAAGATGGAATTACTGTAGACATCGTACAAGAAGCAAGTGGAGAAATCGAAACAGTACTCACCCAAATTTTCACTCGATGCCTTAATGAAGGCAAAATTCCTGAGGATTGGAACAACGCTACAATGATCTTGCTACATAAAAAAGGTGACATTGAGGATCTCAGGAACTACAGACCTATCAGCCTCCTATCAGTGGTTTATAAAATCTTCACTAAAGTTCTTTCACACCGCTTGAAGGTAACACTGGACATGGCTCAACCGAGAGAACAAGCTGGATTCAGGAGTGGCTACAGCACAATAGATCATATCCACGTACTGAGAGAACTAATTGAAAGAGCGAGGGAATATGAACTTCCATTGTGCATGGCTTTTATCGATTATGAAAAAGCCTTTGATTCGGTGAAACCATCAGCAGTTGCAATGGCTCTGAAATCCTGCGGTATTGAAGATGCATACATTAATATTAATAACATCTATGAAAATGCAAGTGCAAAGATTCTGCTTTTTGAAAATACAACACACATAAAAATTGGAAAAGGAGTAAGACAAGGTGACACCATATTTTTTTTTGATTGGAGGTTTAACGACCACCGTGAGCAACTCAATGGGCTATAAGCAGTCGCCCGTCCCTAATTTAGGGTCACTGGTTCCAGGGAAGGGAAAGAGCCAGTGCCGTAAGACAAACACAACATCCATGCCTGACCGGGATTCGAACCCGTACCCCTTACGGACGAATGATCAGAGGCCAGCGCCTTAGACCACTGCGCCACCGGGGCGGCATGACACCATATGTCCGAAGCTCTTTAATGCCACAATGGAAAATGTCTTTCAATCACTGAACTGGGAAAAGAAAGGCATAAAAGATTAATGGAGATTATCTAACCCACCTTCGTTTTGCTGATGACATAGTAGTTTTTGCAACTACCCCATCAGAGCTACAGAGTATGATGCAGGAACTTGCTGACAAGAGTAAAGAAGTGGGATTAAAAATGAACTTTCAGAAGACAAAAGTGATGTTCAATGCTTTTACAAGAAATGAAGATTTATCGATTGATGGAGAAAAGCTGGAGATAACAGACACCTACGTTTATCTTGGACAGCAGATATCAAGTGAGGGTCACATTGGTGAAGAAATTAATCGGCGTACAAAACTTGCCTGGAGAGCTTTTGGAAGAAACAGCATAATTTTCAAGAGCAGTATGCCATTACGTCTTAAAAGAAAAGTGTTTGATCAATGCATCCTTCCAGTGCTTACGTATGGTGCAGAGACGTGGACCTTAGCTAAAAGAGACATACAAAGGCTGCAGACAACTCAAAGTGACATGGAGAGGTGCATGCTTGGTGTAACCAGGAGAGATAAGAAGAGGAACACGTGGATCCGAAAAATGACAAGAGTGGAAGACATCATGATCAGAGTTAAATCCCTGAAATGGCAATGGGCTGGACATACTGCCAGAAGAACAGACCATCGATGGACAGCCAAAATTTTAGATTGGATTCCAAGGGACAGGAAAAGACCCAGAAGAAGACCACATGGAAGATGGGTGGATGAAATTCGAAAGTATGCGGGAGTGACATGGAGGAGACTGGCACAAGACAGACCGTTGTGGAGGAAACATGGGGAGACCTTCGTCCAGCAGTGGATTGATAATGGTTGACAATGATGATGATGATGATATATATATATATATATATATATATATTGCATGCGATACATTACACTTCTTTTGAAGTAAATACAATCCGAAACAGTAATTGTAATTTTTTATAGTACAATTAAAAATAGATAGTGTAATTCTTTTTTTTTTTTTTTTTACATATGTATTAAATATAGTTTTGAGATATGTACATGAATTTTTCATACATAGATAGAAATCAGTTACCAGTTCATGACGTTTTACTTCTCCTTGCCTTTCGGTTGTATTCCACCAGAGGGGCATCTCTGAAGAGTGTCCAAGCGTAGTCTACGAGCATCAAAGTGGACCACTTTCCCTGGTATCTTTGCTCCATTACGGCCATATCTTGATGAAACCGTTCACCATGCTCATCACTAAATTTACCACAGTTATCCGGGAAGAAATCCAGGTGAGAATCCAGGAATTGGAATTTTAAAGAAATAGTACAGTCAAATGTTTGATACAGAGCAAGCAGGTCGGTAATGAGATCTTCATAATTTTCAGCCCTGGAATTCCCCAGGGAGTTTGTTGATACTTGACAAAAGGCATCCCACACTTCTCTTTCATCACATTGAAGAATGTCCTCAAACTGCGAATCTTGAAAGAGCTGTCTGATCTGTAGACCCACAAAAATTCCCTCTTTTATTTTTGCTTCACTCAGTCGAGGAAATTTGTCATGCAAGTACATGAACGCTGGTTTAGTTTTGTCCATGGCTTTAACCAATTGCTTTACAAGACCGAGTTTTATGTGCAGAGGGGGTAGTATGATTTTCTGAGGATCTGTCAGTGGTGGGTTCTGAACATTCATTTGTTCAGGTGTCAAAGACGTCCTAGGAGGCCAGTCTCTATTGATGTAGTACAGACATGTAGCTCCGCTATCCCAGTGACAAATAAAACAGCAGTGCTTTGTGTATATGCCTGCTGAAGGCCCATCAACAGAGACACTACCTTCAAGTCAGCAAAGATAAGCCAACCTTAATTTCTGTAATTAAGTCTGTTCAACAGCTGTTTAAGGTTGTTGTAGGTCTCTTTCGTGTGCACCGCATGTGCAACTGGAATGGACGGTAGCCGATTCCCGTTATGCAGTAAAACCATCTTAAGACTCAACTTGGAGGAGTCTATAAATAGACGCCATTCTTGCGTAACATGTTGTATTCCTAGTCCTTGCAATAGGCCGTCAATATTGCAACAGAACACAAAGCTTTCACTTTTTTGGAATAATTGCTCGAATTGTCGGTGATGAATACGAAACGAACTCACTCGAACATTTTATTCTAGAAAATTCCATTGACAAAGCCCTGACGCTAGTAGCTCTGCTTTAACTTTGGTTAAATTCAAATCGCGAACAAAGTCGTTCAGTTCCTCTGATGTAATTTCATGTGGCATAGACTCATAAGATGCATATTCGTCATCGCTTTCATTAATCCGTGACGTTGACGGTTTCGGATTACACAAATCGTCTTCCTGGACCTCATCTAAATCAATAACAAAATTTTTCGGAGGCTTGGGAATGGGGAGTTCTTAAGAATGAGGTACATGTCGTACGCAGAAGGTATATTTGGATATTCTACAGTCAATTTCTTCTTCTTTGCGATACCTTCGGCCACTGGTGGCACCATACAGAAAAAACAGTCATTTATGTGATTTGTGGGCTCCCTCCAAATCATGAGAACAGCAAAACCCATGGTTTTTCTTTTGCCATTAAGCCACTGTGACAGATTTGTTGCACACGTGCGGCAACATACATGTGAAGCCCAGTCCTTATCCTCGTCGCCTATATTGCAGCCGAAATACAAATGATAAGCCTTTTTAACAACCGGAGTGATGGAGTATTTCTGTGCAGCAAATGTCACTTTACCACATATATAACAAAAGTTATCCGCCTTATGCACGCGGCATAGCTACGTAATGTCACAATACAAGGATCACTTTAACAGGCTGCTATCACAAGAGTACACTCATCAATGAAGAGAAAGAAACAAATGGACTAAACTCTTTACCGTTGGGCTGTTAAAACTGAAAGGATTGTATCAAATCGGGTAATACTACACCGGATGTCGCGGGAACTCCGGACTTCTCACCCAATGATGCAAAATACTTCCTGGTCTGACGGTGCCTAAGAGTACGGAAAACGCCGTACGAACCTGATGTTCTTACTATATTTTTAGTTCAGTACCATTTTAATATACATTTACTAACATTTATTATATTTATCATACATTTATTAATATGTAACAAAAAATATTACTCATTCTACCTACTGTTTTACTAAAAATTACAAATTTTTAACGTTCCATTAGCTGTATTTCCGAAACAAGAGCCAATGAAAATTTTTCATGGCGATATTCGTGTTCAGTGGGTTAATTTCATACAGAATTGTACACTTTCATGTCAGAAGCAATTTCAGTGTTGTCCAGTGTAATCAATATTTTTCAAAAATTATAAAACAACATAAACTGAAGAAAAAAATTCGTAAGCCATGGATTACCAATGCTTTATTAAAAAAATAAACAGAAAAAATAACCTCTTTTCGAAATTCATAAAAAATAAACTACCTCAGGACTTCCAAAACTATAAGGATTTTCGAAATAAACTTAACAGTGACATTCGGTGCACTAAGCGTAACTACTATCTCAGCATATTTTCACACAACTCCCCAAAACTAACATGGAAACATTTAAATTTGCTAATGGGCAAAAATACAGGTCTAATGGTTCCTCAGTATTGATAGATTCTAATAACTTTCAGCTAACAGACAAACAAGAAATTATAAATGCATTAAATGAACATTTTACCTTATTTCCACAAATACTAAAAAAATAATTTAATTACCGCAAAAATTTACTTTCACTACCTACCTAGAGAGCACACACAGATCTAGTAACTTTCAACTTACTGAAATTACTGAAACGGAACTATTAGAAGAACTTAACCACATAAATTCTAGCTCTGGCCCTGGATATGATGATCTTCAACCATTTATTATAAAAAATGTCGCTAATCTCATTCTTGATCCTCTATTATTTATATTTAATGATATATTCCAATCTGGTGAATTTCCTGATTTACTTAAAATAACAAAAATAATCCCAAAATACAAATCTGGATCAATAAATGATGCAAACAATTACCGCCCTATAGTCAATTTATCAATTTTTGCTTAAATTTTGGAAAGATTAATTTATAATAGATTAAACTTGTTTATTCATAATCTAAATATTATCCATCCGAATCAACATGGTTTTCAATCTGTTAAGTCAACTGAATCAGCCTTATTATATCTACAACAAACAGTCCAACATAATTTTGATCTTAACTTAAATACTATAGCTTTATTTTTGGACCTGTCAAAGGCTTTTGATATCATAAACCATAATATCTTACTACACAAATTACACACTATTGGAATAAGGAACAATGAACATTCTCTTCTTAAAAGTTATTTATCAGGTAGGCAACAATATACTCACAGTAACCAACATCAGTCCTCTCTTAAATCCATACCAACTGGTGTTCCACAGGGCTCAATTTTAGGACCTCTACTATTCAGTATATACATTAACGATATCTTTATTTCCATAAATGATATTTATCTTCTTTAAGCTGATGACATAACCATTCTCACGTCATTTAATTTAACAACTAACTCTATTTCAAATATCAATACTCAATAAAATAAAATTGATGAAGATACGTGTTACAAGTTAAAACAAAAATCATCCTGTCTAAGCACGTTTATTATTAAAAATTATGAACCTCGCACAATAGGAAGACATAAATACATATAGTTAAAAACGTTAAAAACACACTAATACTTTCATGACCGCCATCGGTCACTTCCTCAGGTGTGCCTACCAGTTCTAAGCAGCGACGGTCAACATATATGCACAACATGATGTGTCAGGTCCGACGGGTGCGCAGAGAGACATAGAAAGAACCGGTGGTCAGGAGTCAGTAATAATTATTACAATATTTAAATCACAGTAAGTCATGTATAAGGTATTTCTAAGCATCAGGAATATAGTTAGGAATATCATCGTTGCAGCAGCATCACTTGTGAGTCAGAATCTGAAGGGCTTCTGTAAATAGTAATAAATTCTTATTCTTAGGTATAGTCAGAATAGTAACTTCAGACCATATTGGTTCGAAAGGTTTGCTTAGAAGCAAACGTGACATAGCTGTGGAGCCATTACCGACTTTAATACTATATTTGTGTTCCTGCAGTCTGAATTGTAGATTACGGGATGTGGAACCTATGTAGGAAGTATTATTCCCTTCATCGGGGTCAGAGGACAGGAGAGGGATTCTTTAAATTCCATAATTATCTAATAAATCAGGTCTGTCACGATCGCTACGAACCAACGAAAATAATTTACAAGACAAACCAAAGTCAATACCAAAAGGTCTGCAGATATTTTTAAGTAGATGTTAAAGTGGTGGCAAAAACGGGATAGAACCCACAAATTTTATGGTTCTAACTTCTCTGGTTAGTGTTATAGAGTCAAAACGTTGGGATTTATTAATAAGTTTAGTAACAATGTAATTAGAGTACCCAAAGGAATTAGCCAACTCGTAGATTTTCAGGATTTCCTGTTCATAAGTTTGCTTAGTAGAACAGTGAGAACGGACTCTGTGTACCATAAAACGCAAGGAAGCAAGTTTTTGACAATGCGGATGATTAGAAGTGGCAGGGATCATTAAAACCTGAGAGGTACATTTCCGAAAAACTGAAGTCGTAGCCAAATTAGTGGTAGGATCACGGGTGAGCAGGATGTCTAAAAACGGCAGAGTAAAATCCAATTCAGTTTCAACTGAAAATTTAATAGAGACAAATTTTGACGAAAAACTATTAACCAAATCCTGCATGGCCGACGTTGACCCCTGCCAAAAAATTAAAATATCATCAACGTATCGAATATAAAGGAGTGGTTTAATAGGGAAGGTGTTTAGTACCTCGTTTTCGAATTGCTGTAGGAGAATTTCAGCAAGGAGGGGCGATAGTGGAGAAATCATTGGGGCCCCTTCCAATTGCTTATAAATAACATCATTAAAACGAAAATACGTCCTATTATAATCGAGTTGTAGAGCATGGATTATAGCTTTAGCGTTAGGGGCAGAAAAAGTATTGGAAGCCAACAGTTTGGAAAGAATCAAATTATGAACAGCCGGAACAGGAATATTGGGAAACAATGATATGACATCAAATGGGACCATCGTAAATGGAACCAGAATAGGTTGAATAAAGTGAATAGAAGATAAAGCCTGGGTGGAACTGGAGATAGAGTAACGTGAATTGGCAGTGAGATGATTCAGTAATTTGACAAGAGTACACTCAAGAAGGCGAGTGGGGAAGCAAAAGCTGAGACCAGAGGACGAATTGGGTGGTCAGGTTTGTGTAATTTTAGCTTTCCAAACAAAGCAGGGAAGCGGGGCCCAGGAGGGGGGGTAAACCTTTAATAATGTCATGAGGTACGAGTAAGTCTGGAAAATATTTTAGGTTATTAATTGCAGTGATCGTAGCAGAAGTTGGGTCTCGAGGGCAAATAGAGTGTGGGATTTGTTCAATAGCCTCCAACATTTTTTTATTGTACACCTCCGTATCGATGGTGATAATTTGTGAGCTTTTATCTGAAGAAATAATAGAAATGTCTTTATTGTTGCGAAGTTCTAGTAGACCTGTAACTTCTTCGCGGGATTGACGTGTGATCTTTGTAGCTGAAACTTTGTTTGCATATTACGGATAGCATCATACCTTAAAACGAGTAGGTTCTTGCACATTTTTAGGTAAGGCACGTATAATAATTTCAATTTTAGGGATAAGGGTAAAATTATCAATATGTGAAGTTTGAAAAGCATATTTTGGTCCCTTATCAAGTGTCGATTTTTGAGCTGTAGAGAGGGAAATCCTACTTAAATTTAGAAATGTACAAGAAGGTTGTGATTTATGGCCGTAGAGCTGTCCAGATGAATTGGGCTTATAATAGGTATAGTCAGCCACCAAGTAACGTAATTTAGCCACAATTAAAGATTAAAGATTTTTTCATTTTTTCATATAATACTCAACTTAATAACATCTCAGACTGGCTAAATTCCAATGAACTAATAATAAATACTACCAAAACAAAATCTTTAATCTTTTCAAAACAAAATATTTCAGAACCACATTCTCTCACATTATCTTTATCAATAATACAAATGTAGAACAGGTTAATTCCTTACTTTATTTGGGGCTTAATTTAAATAAGGACCTTAAGTGGAACCAACATGTGGACACTCTTCTTCTCAAACTATCTAAAAACATTGGCGTTATCAGTACGGTTTTCACAAATCTTACCTATAAAACACTAATTCAATTATATTATGCCATGCTTTAGACTCACATTAATTATGCTATCTTATAGTGGGGACAGACGACTAAGTATAATTTTAAAAAACTTCAAATTCTGCAAAACAAATATATAAGATTAATTGACCTAAAATTTGATAGAAAAACACCACTATCACTATATAATAACAAAATAGTTTTTCCAAATAAATACAACATTCTTACGATTAACCAACTATATAACTCAAAGAAGCATGGAGAGGTGCATACTTGGTGTAACCAGGAGAGATAAGAAGAGGAACTCGTGGATCCGAAAAATGACAAGAGTGGAAGACATCATGATCAGAGTTAAATCCCTGAAATGGCAATGGGCTGGACATACTGCCAGAAGAACAGACCATCGATGGACAGCCAAAATTTTAGATTGGATTCCAAGGGACAGGAAAAGACCCAGAAGAAGACCACATGGGAGATGGGTGGATGAAATTCGAAAGTATGCAGGGGTGACATGGAGGAGACTGACACAAGACAGACCGTTGTGGAGGAAACTTGGGGAGACCTTCGTCCAGCAGTGGATTGATAATGGTTGACAATGATGATGATGATGATGATGATAACTTTAATATTTGGAAAATTATGTTCAAGCGAATTAAGAATAATTTACACACTAACATCATACAAATTGTACCACAGATACACTCACAGGACACGTACTAAATTACATATTCGGCCCATTCATTCGAAGACTGAGACCATGAAGCAGAGTATAAATTACACTACGTAGTTTTTTAATTTTTTTTAAAAAAAAATTAAAAAACTACGTAATGACTTGTGACTCCTCAAATTGATGATTACAGTGGAGAGGGACTGTGATTATTACTATGACTTGCATATCTCAATGTAAATTGATTTTCAATGGTATCACCTGTAATGTTTATCATCTTTTCATATATCATTTTTTTTTTGAGGCACTGTTTTGTATGTAACTTTAACTCCTGACTTAAGTGTATAATTTGTGTGGGGAGCATGGGACCCAGTCAGGCCTTGCTGGCCTTTCCCCCTGCTTCCTTGCTGTGCTTTTTTCATTTGATATTTTTGTAACACTGGTTTTCTGCTCAGCAAAATAAATGAATTGAATTGAATTTCTGAGAGGCTCCTTGCATTCCTGGACATTTCGTTGAGCTTCAGCTGGGGTGAGCTCATAAGGAACCTCACCGTCCAACCTTTCCGATCTTGTACAGGTGCTCAGCAATGACATAGTTAGGAACACCCAGTTCTGACAATTTGATTTGCTAGTGCTTGTTCGTGAATTGTCTTCCATGGCCACTTGCAGGGCGTCCGAATAAACAGCAGAGTGTCTCCCCGAACCTTCCTTTCTTTTGAAGTCACCAGCCGCAAATTCCTTGAACCAAGTTTACGAAGTACGAATAACCGCCAGGCATTCACCTTCGTTAATTTTTCGGACAGTTTCAGCAGATTTAACCCCGTTTTCAGTAATTTCGCATTAGAAGCAATACGTATTTCAAATTTTGTAGCCATTGCGGTTGACCTCGGTACAAGTTCAACGTATGGGTCTCCAAGCTTCGTTTGATTCCCCACAGTACTTGCTTTCGGTTATCTGCAGCACAAGAAAACTGCCCAGCAGAAAATATGCATATTTACATCGTGGAACGGTGCTATGCAAAACCACCGGGTTTTTTTCCCTGGACAACAATATATTGTAAAAACCAAAGACCACAACAGGTTTTCGTAATAAATTGCTTCTTCAGTGTATTTTATTTTTATTACTTAAACGCATGTTAATGGAAGAAATTGGGTGCTATGGAAATATTGAGGAAAGCAAAACATGAAGGAAAAATAAAAATTGGAAAAAATATTATTCGTATCATTGTTGACTTAAAAAAACCTTCAATGAAAGAAAAAGTAGTCTTTCAGGACGCTAAATCTTAATGTTTTCTTTTTGTATATTGTGAATGAGACCTATAAATCTAAATGGTTAATAATTGCATTTTTTAACTCTGCACGCTCATGTTTTTCACGAAGCAAGAGTGATTTAATTTTTTGCTATCGTTACTTGATTCAAATACGGGGATATGATTTGTTCTGATCTTTTAGACGAAGGAAAACTGTGGTAGAAACATCGCATATCCGATAAGTGTTTATAAAGATAATTTAATCTTGTAAATATGATTTAAATCTGATAATAAACTCCATTTCGTGTAGATCCCAATAATAAATCTTAGTTTAAATTGCTGCAACACAATTCTCCTTTACTATTAAGTTCTTAGATGATTCTTTAAAACCAGGTATCAAAAATATAAGCGTGTTTTCGAATAGGAAATCAAAACCTGTCCCCCCTATTTCCTCATATGGTTCTATTGAAATGCACATTCTTGGTATTCGAGGTTCTAAAATATATTAGGAACTATATTTTGCTGTTGGGTTTTAACCAATAAATGGTTTATCTTGCTTTCGTTGTGGAAAATTGTTTATCCCATTTTGCTCCCGCCAAAACGCCTACAAATAAAACTGGATGGAAAATGCAACCTCAGTAATCCAATAAACATTCTCGAAGAAAATAATTTTTTGATATAAAAACAATCTCTTTCCTCCCTACCAGAGCGGCTGTAGGTCTTTCATTTCGGAAGAGAACCTTACGATCCTTATGAAAGAATTCCAGCATAATCTTTCTTTCGAGATCGGCAAACCCTTTGAAGTAAACAACTTTTCTAGTTGATTGAAAAGCTACATAATCGCGTTTTAAGCAATCGATAATATAACAGACAACGCACTTGAATATTGATACTGCGCCACTTCGTTTCGTTTCGCTGACGTGCGTGCAAAATATTGACTCAGGTTTCCCTTCAGAGGAGTTAGTAAGCCACAACGGATCTACATCTTCTGAACCCACAAAGACTTCTTTAGCTCTTGTTGTATACCGATAGAGTTCCGAGGAGAATATCGGTAAATTTTGAAAAGGTATTTTCTCAAGATGTTCCTGAGAACTCTGTTTTGTTGGTTTTGGCAAGAGAACAGTAAACTTCTCGAAATTCGGTGACCTGTGTAATTGGAAGCTGAATAGGTTCCAGTTCGCTGATGATAGTTACAAGAAAGATGACACCGAATACTTGGGAGTAATGAGCAGATATTTTGAATCCCTCCCAACACGAAAAAGATATTTCAAAGCAGATTTTTAGAAGACATAATTCAGAGAAATCGGGAATGCATTTATTCAATAGAAAATATGCGCGTAATTTAAATGTAAACATTGTTCTGTATAGTGTATTGAATCAGTTACAACTAAACTGATAGGCCAAATTATGTCCACGTAGTTATTACGTTGTTGTGCCACCTTTTTCCTGTAATACTGATTGAATTCGTCTTCTCTGTTAAATGTTGGTAAATGGTTGGGGTATATTAGCCTAAATGCGTGTATTGGCACCCATCAGCTCTCGGAGATCTGATGGTCAGCAGATCCAGCTGGCTGATTCCCCCTTCGACTTCATCCCACAAATGCTCCATTGGATTGAGATCCCGTGATTGAGAAGGCCGACGTAGCAGGAAAGTGTCTCCAAAATGCTCCTCAAACCATTTGCGTACAATGTGAGTACTATGACACTGAGCACTGCCTTGCTGGAAGTATCCATCCTCATTGGGATAAACCATCAACATAAATAAATTGACTTGGTCGCCAACGATATTCAAATACCTTTGGGCGGTCAGACGTTATTCCACATGAATCAAAGGGCCCAAAAACTCTCACGAAAATATGTTCCAGACCATAACGTTGCCTTCGCTAGCTTGAAGAGTAGTGACGAAGCAAATTGGGTCTATGTTTTGTGCTGCTGTTTTCATATCTCCACCCTTCGATCTGCATGGTGTAGTTGAAAACGTGATTTATCGGACCAGGTTACCCTTTACCACTAATTTACTGTCCGATTCTTGTGTTTTTGAGCAAATTGGAGACCTGTGTTCCTTCTTGTTTGCTGCAGTTGGCAATTGTTTACGGACTGGCCGTCTGTTTCTGTTGCCCATATGATGTAATGTACAGCGTACTGTACGTTGAGAGGCTATCGGACTTGGTCCCTGATTAAGTGACTTAGATTATCTGTAATATGACGAAGTGTTGCGCATCTGTTGGACTGAAGAAGTCTGTCTACTCACCGCTCAGCTTGAGCATCCAGTAGCTGTCAACGACCACACGCCTTGCGCTCAGGCTTTGTTTTGGTGGTCCACTTCTGTAAACTTTACCAACTGCAGCCCTTGAACATTTCACAAGTACAGCCGTTTGGCTAATGCACGCACCAATTCTTCGAGCACCCACAATCATTCCACGTTCAAAGTCCGTCAGATCGTGTCTTTTACTCATTATTTCTTGCACAATGCATTTCATTAGTCTCTGCAGGCCTTCGACGTTCCCTTTTTATACCGATTCAGCCATCTTGCGTCACAAGCACCTGCGCGATAGCTACTTTTCATGAGACTGTCTGGTGGTCATAATAATTTGGCAACTCAGTGCATATCGCTAACCCAGAAACACAACAGAAAAGGAATGCCATCACAGAATGGGGAGGAATAATGAGCATGACAGCATGGCAGTCCAAAAGTGATGCAGCAAGTGGCACCTATTTTGAGGGGAGAATGGGGAGTGAGATTACCTCGAACTGCAACGTAGCTAGCATAATGAGCCCTCATGATGTTTACAAGGCTGGGAATGAGTGTTTGGCAAAATGAGTGCCACTGCTCCACCAAGGCGTGTTGGAGATCTGGGATGGTGCTTCCGGCCTGCTATTACTGTTCCCAGGGCTTTCCAGACATGTTCTATCGGGTTCAGGTCCAGAGACCTCGCAGGCCACTCCATCCTGTGAATACCCTCACTCTCCGGGTATTCATGGAGCAGCCGAGTCCTATGTAGACGGACGTTATCGTTCATATAAAAGGAACTAGGGGCAAACAACTCCCGTGAAAAGCAGTACATAGGACTCTAGGATGTCATCACTGTAGCGTGTAGAAGTCATGGTGCCTCCTAGAAACGCGCGAACTTGCTTGTGTCAATCCTGCCGGATGCCAGACTAAATCAGGAGTCCTCCACTACCGTAAGTGGTCAATTTTCCTAATGCTGGAGGGAAGATTTAGTCTTCGATCCAAATGTACACACATCGAGAATGCGTGTTTCTTAACCGACTCATCACTGCAGAGAACACGTGACTATTGATCAGGAGTCAAGAGGACAATGATGTACGGCACATTTCAGACAGACCATTCTGTACGATGCTGCGAGTGAGACAATTGGCCTTATTGTATACAGACCTTACCACAATTGGGCAGCATCTACAAGCAGCCAATCTCTTCTACTAGTGCCACACGCCGATTAGCGTAGTGTAAAATACGTCGATCCTGGACTGTAGCCCAATGGAAAACTGAACCTTGGACTATCACAGTATAGAAGTCAAATGGTAGTTCCTGAATGTGCTGGATGAAGCAGAAAGTTACCTTTCCTCCAGTATTGTACAGACAATGAAGTTTGGTGAAGGCAGTGTGGTGGAATGGAGCTGATTTTCGTGGTTCGGATGGGGTCCGTTAGTTGTCTAGGAAAAATCCATGAATACTGAGCTCTACCTAGGTGTCCTGGACAATTATGCACTACGAACGTTGTGGCAGTACTTTCGGATACCACTATCAGCAGAACCGATGCACCATGCCATACTGATCGCGTTGTTACAGATTTGTTTGAGGACATGGGAGTCCAAACGTTGGGCTGGACAGCCAGAAAGTACTGATGCGAATCTCAATCTCCGGGACCGTGGAAGAAGAGATATCTCAACAAACAAAGCTGAAATGGTCACTGCGTTGTAGTCTGAATAGCGGAACATATCTGAGGAATACGCAATCATCTAGTGGAGAGTATTGCACAAGACTGAAAAACATAAAAGCCAAAAGTTTCCTGCAGATATTAAATGTTTTTGTAAATAAAACTTTGTAGATATTCAGGAGCCCCGATATTAAGGGTAGGGTAGAGTATATAATTAATTGTCCAGGAGTTCTATTTAACCTCGCACCTAGAGCAGCTGTTACACTATCTTAGTCTTTCTGACGGCAAATGCTATTTTGTGAAACAAAATTATCTTTATCAAATTCTTCAATCTTTATACAATGCGTGTTCAATAAGTAATGCCTCCACGCAAGTGTCTTGCACATGACTTTTCGCCTAGTAACCGGTACAGCGGCAAACTATTCTTTGTGCCATTAGCTTCATTTTACTGCGTAATAGAACTTCGTGCATCTATTTGTTCATGTTTAATTGTGTTCAAAATGGACGATTCTTTTTCAACTGTGTCGACGAGTATCAAACAGCGATCAGTTGTAGAGTTTTAATTCACGAAAATGTATGTCCCAAAGAAATTTTCGCTAGATTAGCAACAGTTTATTTTTATTTATTTGGGGATTTAACAATCCCCGTGAAGTACTCAATCGGCTATAAGCTGTCGCCCGTCCCTAATTTAGAGCCACTGGTTCCAGGGAAGAGAGAGAGAGCCAGTGACGTAAGACAACCACAACATCCATGCCTCACCTGGATTCAAACTCGGAACCATCTCGGAGAAATGGTCAAAATCCAGAGCTTAGATCACTGCGCCAACGGGGCGGCCCTTAGAAGTTTATGGTTCTGGAACTTTGGACATAAGCACTGTTCGTCGTTAGGTAAGAAACTCAAAGGACAGTGGAGGAATGTTGGCCGTAAAGGACTAGCCTCGGAGAGGAAGGCCCGCAATCGCCACTTGTGATATGAAGAGGCAAAAAGATGAGCACATCAGGAAAAATCGAATAACTCGGTAAGCTGAACATTAGTTTAGGTAGTGTAAATTACATTGTTAACGTTTTAGGATATAACAACGTGTGTGTTCTTTGGGTACCGCGTAGCCTAACGACTGAAATGAAGAAATCAAGATCTGAAACATGCAAAGGGTTACTTGCTTGCTGGGAAAAATATGGAAGTGATTTTCTCCAAACCATTGTAGCTGGTGATGAAAGTTAGGTTCACCATTATGAAACAGAAATGAAAAAAACAATCATTGGAATATTGACACCTGTCTTCTCCTCGAGCGAAAAATATTCAAAACTCAAATTTCTGCCTGTAAGTGCATGCCCACTGTGTTTTGGGACTACAGAGGCATTATTCATCAGAAGTACATGGTCAAAGGTGAAAAAAGCCAAAGATTATGCAAAACGACAGAGCCAAACACTACGCCTGTGCTTCCCCTATTTCTCTCTTTTTACTGGATGTTCAACGACCACCTTGAGCAACTCAATGGGCTATAAGCAGTCACCCGTCCCTAAATTAGGGTCACTGGTTCCAGGGAAGGGAGAGATCCAATGCCGTAAGACAAACACAACATCTATGCCTCACCGGGATTCGAACCCGGACCCCTTTCGGACGAATGATCAGAGACAATCGCTTAGACCACTGCGTCACCGGGGCGGCCAAAGAGTTTTCATAGTTAGTAGTACCTGTCTCAAAAAGGATTTTTCAATCGGGTTATTAATCCCGCAGATATTGTTATAAACGGAAACGAACTTACCCATTCTAGCAGCAAACTTGTCCGCTGAGAAAAATATTAAATTATACGAGACACATTTCGGAACGGAAATGCTCTCCAACAAAGAAATAATTTTTCAAATAGGACTCTTAGCAACAGAGATATCAACAAAAATATGATATACATCTACGCCCCTTGACGGAAAAACTATGCATTATTTTAAGAAAGTATTCTGAAAAGATTTTCCGAGGTGAGTGGTATTGGCCCAAGAAAGAATTTGAGTTTTCAGAAGCTCAGATTTTGCTGCAAATACATCAGAAGCGAAAATAAACACTTGTGCCCCCTGGTGGCCAAACCATTCTTTACCAAAAATTAGAAATTATATGCAAAATATTTCCCATCAGGAGCTCTATCCGATGCAGGAAGAATTTTCAAATCCGACATTTAGAAACAGATACCGTGGAAAACGTAATTTACCTTTACGCCCCCTTGCGAAAAATCTATGCCTTACTTGGAAATTTTGAAACAGAAATATTTCGCACATGAAACTCTCTCCAACAAAGATTTTTTTTTCAAATCTGACCCTGAAAAGCAGAGATATCGACCAAAAATAAGATATACATCTACGCCCCCGGCGGAAAAAATATGCATTATTTTAAGAAGAAATTATTCTCAAAAGGTTTTCTGAGGTGAGTTTTATCGGTCCAGGAAAGAATTTTTTCAGTCCAGCTTTCAGGAGTTCAGATTTTGCTGCAAAGACATCAGAAGCAGAAATAAACACTTACGCTCCCTGTTGGCCAAACAATTCTTTACCAAAAATTAGAAATTATATGCTAAACATTTTCCATCAGGAGCTGCCTGCATCCGATACAGGAAGAATTTTTCAAATCGGAGATTTAGATGCAGAGATCCGAGAAAACGCAATTTACCTTTATGGGGCCCCTAGCGGAAAATCATTACTTGAAAAAGGAACTGTGCCCAAAATAGTATTCGTTATAAATGGCATCGAATGGAAGAAAGAATTTTTTCAATCGGATATTTAGAAGGAAATGTATGCAATAAAATTTATTTTGAATTCGATATCATCTGCATTTACGCCCTCTAGCGGCGAGGTTTTGCATCGGAAAAAAACACGAAGACAAGGATCATCATTCGCACATTTCCAATACAAAAATATTTTTTTAAGTCGGACTATTGTTAAAGAGATATGGTGTCCACAGGCTAGGAGACGGATAGACGGACAAACGATAACATAATCACGATCTTTTTTTACAAAGACGTGCTAAAAAACACCCATCCATGCCCTACCCTGAACCCAACTCGGACGACCAGCCAGAACCCCGCGCATCGTACCACTTGGGCACCGAGATTGAGATTTGATATTTTCTCCTAGACTCAAGTCCTATTCTGTCCTCATTTCATAAGACTGCTTTGTATTACCCTTAAAAGATAATTTTTTCAAATTCCTCGTATTTTTAATCAGAAATAAAAGCATTGCAACAGCATCTAGTTTTGAGTAATTATTTTTTTTTCTGCGATATTTCATCCCTCTTCTTCCTTTTCCCTACGGATACCTCCACTTTCCATTACTTTGACAGCTATTGATGGCTATCCCTGTCTCATTTCACTCCCGTTCGTACTCCAACAAATTAATTTCAGTTTTTCTACGGTTAAGAAGCTTCCCTCCTTCAATGGCCACATGATATTTTCGCTTCATCTTTATCTTTGATTTATTTTTATGGAACATTCACCCAGAACGGCAAAATCACGATCAATTATGTTTTCGATCTTAAAAATGGGAAACTTCTCAAAAGGACGTGGAATAAGGAATGAAAATTCTTCACAGAAAGGTTTTACGCCAGCCCACTATATCTGCTCAAGTAAACAGGGCCGCAGCTGAAACTTTTCTTACCGCGATGGGGAGATATTGCAGCTTATTTCCTATGTTTATATTTTTAGATTTTTATTTCATTTTTATATTTTTAACATGAAGGGAGCCCTATGAAATATGTTCCCAGATGGCCTAACCTCCCATCCGATAAATGAAACGCACACGTACCACTATACGCCTATGAAAAAAGATACTGATGGAAATTAATCTGGCATGGCTTGTAATACAAAACTGCTTCATTTTCCTTAAGAAATTCAGTTAGTGCTGAGGACACCATTCCAAATATGGGAACAATATTTTGGGGTTGGATAATATTTTCTGTTATATGGTAGCTAAAACAGTTGCTTACAGGAAATTTATATTTTATATCCAAACAGAATTGACTATAGGAAAGGTACGGCCACGCCGAGAAGGGATGAAGAAATTTTCAGACATAGAAGAGAGAAAAGTGCTTTGGCACGGAAGAGTTTCATTTCTTTCGGTTGAAAAAACAGACTAAGTTTGGTAAGAATAGGGACGGTGTGGACAATATGAAGCCCCGGTTAAAAAAAAAAATTCAGGTTCCCGATCTTATGTCATGTTTGATTAAAGACGGGTCCAGGACGCAGCTTTCCACACTATTATATGGCCAACAACGTCTCCGCATTGTTTCTCCAGGTGGCGACAACGTCTCCACATCGTTCCAGTGGTTATAAAAAGGTTCCCCCACTATTCCAGTGGTAAACATTTTTCTCCACTATTCCAGTGGCAAACATTTCCCCCACTATTCCAGTGGTAAAAATTTTACACGTAAAAACGTTTCCACATTGTTCCAGTGGTAAACGTTTTAACATCTTGTTCCATTGGTAAAAGCTTTTCCACTTTGTTCCAGTGGTAAACGTTTTTTCCACCTTGTTACCGCGGTAATATTTTTTTCCATTTTGTTCCAGTAGTTATGATTAATCTAATTTCATTTATTTAAATTAAAAGTTTGGGTTAGTTCTAACCGATTTAATCGCTGTTCACTTTGCATTTACACAGTGCGTCAAAGAATTTTTAAGACTGGCGCTAGATTTCAGCTTACGGTGGCGCCACCAGTGTAATCGCGAATGCGTTATAAACCTTGACCATCTGCTTGCTTTCTGCCAAAAGTACTGCGCAGTTGTTAAAGTAACTCAAACGAAACGGCCGTTCATTAGAGAAGTAAAATTTTTTCCATGTTGAATTATTAAGATGGAACAAAGGGCTGTTATTAAATTTAACGCAAAACTTGGTAAAAGTACCTCGGAAACGTACCAAATGATGAAGCAAGTTTACGTTGAGTTTTGTTTAAGTATATCAAACGTTTTCCTGTGGCACAAACGTTTTTTGGACGGAAGAGATACGCTAGAAGATAAGCATACCGGAAGACCAAGTTCATCTAGGATACCTGAGATTATTGAAAAACTGCGTGATTTCGTGGAAAACAATTGATGTGCGTCACTAAGAATGAGGGAAGAGTCTCTAAACATCAACAAAGAAACGATTCGAACCATCCTGCATGAAGATTTGGGCAAAACAAAAGTCTGTGCTAAATTGTTCCACGCACGTTAACCAATGAACAAAAATCAAGGAGAAGTGCACATTGCAGAGACATCATTTTAGCCGCTGAAAATGATCCAAACTTCTTAAAATCGATTGTTACAGGTAATGAAACATGGTATTTTCAATATGATCCTAAAACAAAGCGACAAAGTGCGGAATGGAAGTAAAAAAACTCACCACAAGCCAAAAAAACAAGAAAAGTTCTACCGAAAATCAAAACAATGCTCATTACATTCTTTGATAGTAAGGGTATTATCCACAATGAATTTGTTCCAAGTGGACAAAAAATTACTGGTGAGTTTTATTTAAATGTTTTGAAGCGTTTGATGGGCAGAATTCGTCGCATTCGTCCAGAATATCGGGATGAAAACAGTTGGTGTTTGTTGCACGATAATGCACCCTGTCACACCTCACTTCTTGTTTGTAGATTTTTGGCGAAAAATAACGTCTGTACGTTGAATCATCCACCGTATTCGCCTGATTTAGCACCCTGCGACTTTTCTTTATTCCCAAAACTTAAAATGACGTTAAAAGGGTGTTATTTTGATGATATTTGGACCATACAAACAGCTTCGACGTGTGCTTTGGAGGTAATTCCGCAAAGTGAACTGGAACAGGCATTCGAATCATTATTAAATCGCTGTAACAAGTGTATTGGAGCCGGATGGACTTATTTTGAATAACAAACCAAAACAAATTATGATTTCTTGTTTCTATTTCATTTTACAGATCCGGTCTTAAAAATTCTTTGCCACACTGTGTATGTCATACACCGTAGAACGCTAACAAACCATTAACTGTTTTCAAATGAAAATACATGGAGAGAAAAAAATACATGTAACAAAAATATTAGTTCTATGCACAAGTTTCAGATGCCCCACCATAGGGGGCTGCAAGAGAGGAACAGTTTAAATTTTGTCGGAATTTCGTGCTGTAGGAATAAGGTGGCAACACTGCGTCGAGCGACACGCGATAGCGGACTACCCACCCGTGCAATTATAGTTGAGCTAGGCCACGACGACCGACAAGGTCGATATTCGTCACCGTCTGTTTTTCGTGTTTAATCTCGGGAAAATCGCTGCAGAATTAAAAGAGTGAATGGTCAGCTCAGGGCGAGGAAACTACACTGCCGGCCAACCAAAATGCAACACCAAGAAGGACACGAGATAGCAAAGCCAGATTTACTGGACACTTAACAGATACAAAGATCAAACGATTGAGCTTACAGGCCCGTGCGACTTGCGGAACACACAGACATCAATAGTTCGTGTGGCCGCTATGGATGTCAACAACGGCCGCTATACGCCGGGGCATCGAACAAAAATGGCTTTGGATGTGGGCTTGGGGTATGTCGGTCCAGGCTGCTTCCACACGTTGCCACAGTTCATCAGGCGTAACCGCGGGTGGTGCTTGCCGGGCCACTCTGTTGCCGATCAGCGACCAGACGTGTTCGATGGGCGACATATCGGGAGAACAGGTGGGCCGTGAAGAATTGTTGCACGCTGCTTGCTCACGTGCGGGCGCGCATTGTCCTGTTGAAACGTGGCCGCTGGCAGGTCCTGCATGTAAGGCAGGACAACAGGCTCCAAAACGTCAGAGATGGTGCGATGGCTGTTGAGTGTACCGGCGATGCGTACCAGAGGGGTGCTGGTGTCATATCCAATTGCGCCCCAAACCATAACGCCAGGCGACGGAACGGCATGGAGATGCATAATGCAGGCGTCATACAGTCTCTCGCCGTGGTGCCGCCACACGCGGATCCGACCATAGTGGTGTTGCAGGCAGAAGCGGGACTCGTCGGAGAAGACAATGTCACGCCATTCCGTAGTCCAGGTGCGGTGTTCAACGGCCCACTGCCGCCGCACTCGCCGGTGGTGTAACGTCAACGGTAATCGGGAACCGCGTATCGAGAAGGGTGTATCAAGAACAAAGCTCGCACGCAGGGACAATTGTGACAGTGGATTGCGGTTGCATTAATCTCCACGGACTGTAAGGATGTCTCGACGTCCGATTCGTGCATAATACGAGCAGCTTTGCGAGTTTGAGGGAGAACGTATAGACCCATCAAAAACAGTCTTGTGGGGCCAACACTGGGCCATTGCTGGAAGCCAGCACTGGGAGCAATGGCCCAGCACTATGTTGCCGCTGCGGAACCGTCAATAAAATGTCCGGGCGGCCAACAGAAGGGCCAGTAGTTCAGACCAACTGTTGGCCAACAGTTGGCACCCCATCAGTTATCATATGTTACAACAGGGCCATCAGTTATCCATCACAGGCAGTAGCTGCAACAAGTGGCCCTTCAGCGGCCCTGCAAGCACGTGCCAGAAATGATGGCTAGCCTAATGTGGTCCGCTAGTTTGACGGTTGTGGCAGCCGGCAACCACGTGACGTAGCTGATCGCTTGCCGAATCTTGTCCGCCAATTTCCCAGTAGTAGCCATAAAAAAAATCAATGATAATCGCTTTTTCCCAAAGCTGCAACTTTTTTCTCCCCTTACGAAACTTGTGAATTATAGCACTGCGTTGGGGAAATTTTCTCAACAGAGCGAAAAAACGCCCGTTTGAATCTGCGTGGATACGAGCCAGGGCTGTCGGCGTGGGAGGTGAGCTCTCTACCGACCGGACTAATTTGCCACGCACGAGCGTGTGCTTGAAGCTGTCTGTTTCGTGAGGAATGTGTAATCGAATGGTTCTCTCTTTCATTTAAAAATATTGCGAGGTATTTTTCATAAAAGTCAGTTTCATATAATTCGTAAATTTATTTTTGTCAACGTAACGATTGTTTTTTTTTTTTTACCTTAAGGGAACTTCACTCATTTTCAAGGAGTGTACCAACTTAAAGTCGCTTTCTAAAGTTTTGTACTGCCCTTGTCGTCTTGAGAGGCGATTGATGAATTAATATAATATTTACCCGGGTTCATGTCACATTCTCTTACATTTTTAACGTTGTATCTTTCCTTCCAGTTGTCCGAAGCTACATTTGTTTTAAAAAGAAAGGCCGCCACGGTGGCGCAGTGGTCTAAGCGAAGGCCTCTGAATATTCGTCCGAACGGGGTCCGGGTTCGAATCCCGGTGAGGCATGGATGTTGTGTTTGTCTTACGGCACTGGCTCTCTCCCTTCCCTAGAACCAGTGACCCTAAATTAGGGACGGGCGACTGCTTATAGCCCATTGAGTTGCTCACGGTGGTCGTTAAACCTCCAATCCAAAAAGAAAAAAAAAAAAAAAAAAAAAAAAAAGATAAGAGGAAAGATATTTTACGTAACTTCTCGTTATTTTTAGAAGCGAATTCCTCCCAGTCTTCTGCATTCAACCCATGAATGAGTACATTATATCCACAGAGCGTTGCTTTTTTTTTTTTCAAATAATTAATAAATTTTGTACGCGTATAATTCTTTTCTTTTTCCTACAAACGTTTTTTTAATGTTTTTCCAGGACATTTGTTTCAATCGGTTTCAAATTTTTTCTTGTTATTCACCCTCCATTCCATGAATTGTTATTCATGGGAATGGAGTGGGTGTATTTCATGGCTGTAATCTAGTATTTCATGACTTGCTTGGAGGCCTACAATTCACGGCGATGCTGCAGGGCCATCAATGGCTCGCCAACTGATAACGCTGCCACCAACGGACCGCTACCGGGCCGTGAGCGGCAGATTTCAGCCAGAAGTGACCCGTCACTGCCAGCTGGTGGACAGCAGTTCCCAGCACTTGCGTTGTTACTGGGATTGGGCTGAGAGGCCGTTTTGTCAAATCGCCATATCGCCAGGCATTTGGGTTGGAGCGACAGTGCAATGGGACGATGTTGGCGACAATAGGTCAAGGAGAGCACAACCCAGTGGCAAGCGGGCAGTGTACGGCCGAGGGCAAAGATGGAACGAACGTAAGGATCAAACGATTGTGAGAGACGCAGGAACAGACCCGAATTCATCACTCTCAGACATCCGTGGCCATGTTGCGTTGTCCACAGATACGATAGTGGCTATCCGGACCTTTGCCAGAAGACTTGCGGCATGAGGAATACCTTCGAAGAGGCCACTCCGCTGCCTACCACTGACCAGCGAGTATCGCCGGCACCAGTTGTAATGGTGTCTTGCATGATCAACGCGGGAGTAGTGTCCAGTGCCATCGTGTTGTCTTCGGTGATAAGTCACGGTTTGCACTTGGCGCCGATGACCAGCGCATACGTGTCTGGAGACGAGCCCGCCAGAGCACGGAAGCTGCTTTTACCGAGGAACGGCACACTGCTGGCACATCGGGAGTGACTGTCTAGAGAGCCATTTCATACGACAGCTGGGCACCTTTGGTAGTCCTCCGTACCATCCTCACGGCTCAACAATGCGTCGACGATATTCTACCACCTGTTGTGTTGCCATTCCTGTCGAAGCATCATCGAGGAATTTTTCAACAAGATAATCTCTGGCCACGCACGCCATGGCTCACCCAGGCCTGCCTCCGTAATATCGGCATCCTTCCATGCCCAGCCCGATCCCCTTACTTCTCACCGATCGAACATGTCGGGGGCATCGGACGCCATCTACACCCAACCCGGAATGTCCGCGAACTGGCCCGCAATTTGGACACCATCTGGCATGCTCTACCTCTGGACAGTCCGTGAACTGTATGCGTCTGTACCACGCCGAGTAATCGTTTGCATGCGTGCCAGAGGTGGTCTGATAAAGTTTTCCGAGGTAAATGGCATGGGACCAAGAAATAATTTTTTCAGTCGAGTTTTCAGAAGCTTACTTAGATTTTGCTGCAAACACACCAGGAGCAGAACAAAAAAACTTTCTCCTCTGGTGGTCATACCATTCATCAAAAATTAGTAATTATAAGCAAAACATTCTCCATCAAGGGCTGTATATGGCGCGGGAAGGATTTTTCCAATCGGAGCTTTAGAAGCAGAGATATAAGGAAAAACGCGATTTACCATTACGCCCCCTAGCGAAACATTTATGCATTATTTGAAAATTTTGAAATTATGTGAGATTTTGCACCAGAAACGCTCTCCAACGAAAAATTATTTTTCAAATCTGACTCTTAGAAGCAGAGATATCGAGAAAAATAAGATATATATCTACGCCTCCTAGCGGAAAAGTTATGCAGTATTTTAAGCAAGAGGTATTCTCAAAAGTTTTCCGAGGTGAGCGGTATTAAAGAATATTTTCAGTCTGATTTTTCGAAGCTCATAATTGTCTGCAGATACATCAGACACAGAAATAAACACTTACGCACCCTGGTGACCAAACCATTCTTCCCCAAATATTATATGCAAAAAATTTCTCATCAGAAGCTGTATCGGAATTTTACAAGCAAAGGTATCTAGGAAAACGCAATTTACCTCTACGTCCCCTAGCAGAAAATCTATACATTACTTGAAAAAGAGACAGTACCTAAAACAGCCTTCGATATAAATGGCATCGAAAGGAGAAAAAAAATCAGTCTGATATTTAGAAGTAAATACATGGAATAAAATGTATTTTGAATTCGATATCTGCATTTACGCCCTCTAGCGGGAAATTTGTCCATCGGAAAACAACCAGAATACAATGATTATCGTTCTCACATTTCAAGCTTCTCAACGCAAAAAGAATTTTTCAAATCTGACCAACAGTTGCAGAGATAGTGTCCACGCACGGACGGACAAAGTGATAATAGAATCACAATCTGTTTTTACAACAGACGTGCTAAAAGAGTTTTTCATAATGATTTTTTGAAGCGGAGATACAGCATCAAACAGAAGTACACATTAGCACCACCTAGCGCCAGAACTGTACAGTACAAACCCCCAAGAGTAGAGGCAAAGTGTTCCCCAAAGTAAATAGTATACGGCGTTGAAATAATTTTTTAAATCGGACTTTTAAAAGCAGGTATATTAACAAAAATCGATAACACATTTGCGTTCCCAGCGAGGAAATGTTGCACTATTTTTGATAGTAAATGTACACGAAATGTTTTGCCCCTAAGTATCCGACAGAAAAAGGATTATTTTAATTGACATTTTAGATGCGCAGATGTTATTGTCAATATGCTGCAAACGGAAATGTGAAGTTGTGCTTCTTTAGTGGCGCACACGCGTGCGTTAATAAAATCTTTAAATTATATGCCACACATTTCGCACCTGAAAACGCTGCCCGAGAAAGAAAATAAAAAATTCAAATCTGACTGATAGGGAAGCAGAGATATAGACAAAATATAAGATATGTGTAGATATATAATAACGACCCTGGCGGAAAAATCATTCACTATTTTTAGCACAAGGTATTCTCAAAATACTTGTCGTGGCGAGTGGTATCTGACCGCGAAAGTATTTTTTAAATTTAATTTTAAGAAGCGCAGATATTGCTGCAAATATATCAGAAACAAAAATATACACTTATGCCCCTAGTGGCCAAATTATTATTTCCAAAAATGTGAAATTATATGCAAAACATGTCCCACCAGAAGCTCCATCCAATGCAAAAAGAATCTTTAAAGTCGGACTTTTAGAAGCAGAAGTATCGAAGAAATCGCAATTTAAATTTATGCCCCTAGCGGAAAAACTATGAATTACTTGGAAAAGAAACTGCTCCCAATACAGTCTTCGTTATAAATTTTATCGAATTGAAGAAAATGTTTTCAATCGGCTGTTAATTACATTGAATAAAATGTATTTTGAAGTACATAGCGTCTGCATTTACGCCCCCTTGTGGCAACGTTATACTTCGTAGAAAAACCAGAAAGCAAGGATCATCGTTCTTACATTTCAAGCTTCCTAATTCAAAAAGAATGTTTCAAATCGAACAAATAGTTGCAGAGATATCGTGTGCATAAGCATGACGGACAAAGGTAAAACATAAGTATGATCTTTTTGACGTAGGACTACGTCTAACTCCGCGGATAGCATGGGGCGACATACGGATGACCGCCTGTGACAAAAATAGGCCCCAGTTGAAATCATTTCAGCGTTAAAAATACGTGCCTGACAGTAATCTTGTTAGCATATTTGTAAACAGCATGGAGTCCACTTCGCGTACTGCGCAATGCATCGTGCGGGGGAGATGATGCAATATTTCTAGGTGTGCCGCCGAATTTGAGTCAGTCTATCTCGGCAACCGTGTGCGCAACAAGACTGTGCGTGATATCGTTTTATAGCTCTCGACAAGATCTATTCAAATACATAAACATGTCGCAGTGGTTTAAACTAAAATTTTTTAAAGTTTTTTTCGTTTTAACGGGTTAACATTTTCGAGAATGCAGCGGAATTCGCAGAATTAACGCAAGCAAAACTGGATAAAAGCAGAACGAGAGGCAAGAGCAAATGATGAGGAATGTGAGAAGCCCAAGAAAACTGCAACCCAACGAACTAGAGAGTATTGAAAACCCCTGAAAGCAGCCACCGTCAAAAAAAAAAAAAACAACACATCGATCGAACCCGTACCCGGCCTATCTTGAACTCTTTGTGTTTGCAGTGTACTCAGCATTATTTGTAAAAATTATGTAAGCCACTTTCTGTGTTGGCTATAACAAATTAAATAAACGCTTTGAAACCATACTCGACTGGCTCATTTCAACTCTCCGATCTGCAAGTTGCAGTCCTACGTCCCACACTGACAGCTCAATCAAAACTGAGCATACCTGTATCTTTTACAAAGGCGTGCTAAAAATACTGTCCGAATGCTTTTGTTCGACACATACGATTATGATCTGCTTTACTTCATATTGCATGTTACAACAATTCAGTTAAACAGATCCTAAATCTGAGACCGAAAGGTCCAGATTAGTTCGGTTCTACTGTATATCTGTGATAACTTCTATCATTGCGAAACGATAGTAAGTTAAAGGCTTGCTGACAAACGTGTTCGAAAGCAGAGTCGTCAGAGCAAAGAATATCCGATTTCTGCTGAAGCAGGGACCGCGTGTTCTTGAAATTCTTCTGATAATAAAGCTGTAGGGTACTCATTGAGCATGAATCTAGGTAATGATGAAATATTCTGAGAGAGACGGGAGGTAGTCTCAGAGGCACTCGTTCACAATAGCGCAGCACTGAATTATCCGATTTCCAGAAATTTGGTCTTGAAAGCGTAATCATTAAAGAGCAGGCGGAAGTCGGAACGTGATGCTTTCCAGTAATAACCTAGCAGATTTCTGTACATCCATCCAGTAAGCCGGTTTCCGGAAGAGTGAACAACAATCACGCCAAATGCAGTAATTCCTGACCAACTGTCATTAAATATCGCGTTTCCCCTAAACTTTCAGGAAAGTTCCTGAACAGAGGAGGACATATTTGATAGACATGGTCGATGATTATATAAGGAGAGAAGATATTTTTCCAATACGTCATGCATAAGTGTGGCAAAACGAATTACATTCACACATCTTTGTCTTCAATGCCACCATCGTTTTTTCTGCGGGAGGAATACTGATAAATTAGGGCACTGACCAGTTTTATGAAGTTTTTGGACGTACGTACGAAAACAGGCTTATTTTATGTTTTCCAGATTGTCCAACCAGAAATGATATCTCAAGTTCGATCGAGTTGCCAATAGTTAGCTTCCCTTTATCATTGCTTATCAGCACGTACGTACAAGGGTTGGACAAAATAATGTAAACACCATGATTATAGGGTTAAAGCTATTCATGCAGGCTACACTGAAAAAAACCGTTATCACGAGTATCTTTCGTTGTACACTATCTACCAACAAGTAATTGGACACCCCGGCAATCGACGATATCTGCGGTCCTGATACACGTCACGGCTGCCGCCGTTAAATATCGTGTGGGAAACAATAACGCAACCAGTCGCATGCAAGATGCCACGCAGTTCGTAGCTCTCTGATTTCGAGAAAGATGTAATCGTCGGGTATCACAGAAATGGCCGATCCATACGTGACATATCCAGTGAGTTGAAGTACCCAAAATCGACAGTGGCCTACGTGATTGGCAAGTGGAAGATGAGAGGTAACTGTCGGAATGTGCCCCGACCCGGCAGACCCACAAAACTGGGAGTTAGATACCGACGGGTGCTGGCCAGAGAAATTCGGAAAAACCGCACCAAATCGATGGGCCACATCCGCGAGGAGTTTTATCAGGCATCCGGGAGTGTTCTTTCGATGAATACCATCCGTAAGGAAGCCCATCTGCTCGGTTATCATGGACGTGATGCCGCCCACAAGCCTTTGATCACCAAGTCCAATAGCGCTGCTCGGCTAACGTGGTGCAAAGAACATCGACAGTGGACCGTTGAACAGTGGAAACAGGTTCCCTGGAGCGACGAATCAAGGTTCACCCTCTACCGTTTGGAGGGCAGGGTCTGGGTTTGGCGTCTGCCTGGAGAACGCCTCCTGCCGGAATGTATTGTGCCAACTGTGAAGTTCGGCGGCGGTGGAATTATGCTATGGGGTGTTTCTCCTGGTATGGCACGGGACCCTTGGTCACAATTCCTGGGAGACTCAACGCCGCGACCTACTGCACCATTTTGGATAACCATGCGCTTCCTACGTTGTGGCAGTTTTACGGGGTGGACCCATGTTACTTTCAGGATGACAACGCCACCTGTCATGTTGCGAGGTTTACCATGGCTTGGTATGGTGACAATGGGGTTAATCGAATGAACTGGCCTGCGCAGAGCCCGGACCTTAATCCTATCGAGCACCTCTGGGACGAGTTGGAGCGTCGACGTAAGGGGTGCCCCCACCGTCCGAAATCGGTGAAGGAACTGACCTGTCTTCTCCAAGCCGAGTGGAAGGAAATACCGCTAGCCGTCGTCCAACGCCTGGTTGAGAGTATGCCCCGGAGGGTCGCAGCTGCAATCGCCACTCGTGGAGGCTCCACCAATTATTGAAGGTGAATAAACTTCGTTTTCCTTTGCTATCACAGGTGTCCAATTACTTGTTGGTAGATAGTGTATGTACATACGGGATCCTAACAAAAGTTATGCACACTGCCCATTTTTGAGAAAAGAGTGAAGTAACGGAGAAAACTTGCCTTATTACCGTTCAATGTACTCTCCTCTTCTGCTAATCACAGTTTGCAACCAGTGAGGTAGTTCCTGGATGCCCCGTAGTTCGCCATCTTTGTTCAGTGTCGTATTACTGGGGTCACGTCCAATGACAGTTCGTCCAGCGATTCGTACCGGATGCCACGGAACCGATTATTTTTAACTTTAGGAAAAGATTAAAGTCTGGTGGACTAAGATCAGGGGTGTGTGGTGGGTGGGTTAAAGTTTCCCAGCCACATTTCGAAAAAAGTTCCCTTACCGATGCTGTACCATGACACGATGCGTTGTCATGCAGCAAGATCGCTCCCGCTTCCAACAAGTTGGAGCGATTTTGGCGAATTTGCGGTCCCAACTTTGTCCTCAGAAAGTCACGATAATATTGTGCGTTGACATTTTGTTCCACCGGCACTCGATCAGAGACCACAACCCGCTGGGCATCGTACGCAAAAATCATCATTTGCTTCACTTTGGATTGTTGCCGACGACACTTTGAGGAGTGTGGGGAAACTTGGATGCCTCCATTCCGCTGACTATGACTTCAGTTTCGGCTAAATATCACGGGTCGAAGTCTCATCAATTGCGACAATTCTGTTCAGGAAGGTGTAACCCTCCCTTTCGAACCTGTGGTGAGGATCCTGTTCGATGCTCACTCTGGCTGCCTTCTGTTTGGGGGTGAGTTGACGGGGCACCCAGCGCAAGGCGATTTTTCTTTTCCCTAGTGAGTCGCTCAAAATCCGGTGGACGTGGTAGACAAATTTGCCTGATGAGCAATCTCCTCGACTGTCAAACGGGGATTATTTTTGTACAAGCGTTGCAACAATGGTGATAGATGTTTTGCCTGTCGCCGTTTGAGTTCGGCGTGAGCGATAATCATCTTCGATGCTGCCTCGGCACTCCCAAAAGCGTAATGTCCAGCGAGAAATTGTGCTTCGATCAAGAGTTTCTTCCTCACAAACTTCTTGCAAGGTAGTGTGGATCTGTGTCGGAGGTTTTCCCAGAAGAGCTTCCATTTTCACGTACGAGCGCTGGTCTAACGCTGTGACTCGACCTGAGGAGCTGCACGCTTCCGTTTCCAAACCCTCCCACGTCCACACAGCAAATGCTAGCGCTTCGTTCTGACACCACTGCGTCGCTGAGAGTCTAACCTTGATATGTCGTAACCATTTTCCCGATTGCATCATCCGCTTCCGTTTTAGATTAACGTGTGCAGAACTTTTGTTATGACCCTCATATTTTTTAGGTTGTATGCCAGTGCAGTATAAGTTGTGTTCAGAAGCGGTTCGTACGAAAGATGGGTGAAATGAGTGACCTGTCAGAATTCCAAAGAGGCACATCGTGTTAGTACGTTTAGCAGCAGCGTCCCTAACCATAACAACAAAATTGTTTGGTGTTTCAAGGGCAACAGTCTCCACGTTTATGACTGCTTACACAAAGTAGGGCAAGACTTCATTGGCGGAGAAGAACAGTGAGCAAGAACTGAGATTGAATGAGAGCGACCATCGATAATTAACAAGTATTGTGTCCAAACAACACAGAACTACTGCAGCAAGAATGCCAGAAGAACTCAATGTCCACTTGGAAGACCCTGTTTCCCTCAAAAGCAATCCACCGAGAATTTCACGAAGCCAACATCCATGGAAGAGCTGCAACTGCTAAACCTTTAAAAACAAAAACCAACGCTGCAGTGCGAAAAATGTGAGATCCTGAGCATTAAACCTGGACAGCTGATGACTGGGAACTTGTTATATGGTCCAATGAATCCTCATTTACATTATTTCCAACAGTAGGCCTGCTTTCTGTATAGATAACTCCCCCCTTCCCCCTGGAAACTTACAATTCTGAAAGTCTGGTTAAAACTGTCAAACATGAGGTGGATCTATGACGATTTGCGATTTGGACGGGCATATCTTAGGGTAATGATGGGGCCAGCTGAACACCAAGTGGTGGAGTTACTGCCAGCGAGTACTTGGCCGTTGTAGGTGGTCAACCGGTGCATTATGGTCCAAATGTCGTTTTCTAACAATGATGCCATTTTTAACAAGAAAGAACACACCGAATTTTCGGGTGTAATGAGCACGTCTTTTGAATCCATTCTGACACGAATTAAATTTATCAAAGCTATTCAAAGTCACTGGAACCAGTATGGAAAATACTAGTATCTGACTGAAGAAAGAAGTTTTTCAATCGGGTTTTTAATCCCGCAGATATTGCTTTTTAAAGAATCGTGAACTTATGCCCTCTGGTGGCAGACTTGTGCCTTAAGAAAAATTTTAAATATCAAACATTTCTCAGCGGAAACGCTCTCCAACAAAGAAATAATTTTTTCAAATCGGACTCTTAGAAGCAGAGATATCGACAAATATAAGATATGCATCTACGCCCCCGGGGGGGGGGATATGCATTATTTTAAGAAGAATGTATTCTCAAAAGGTTTTTCCATGTAAGCGGTATTGGTCTTGGAAAGAATGTTTTTCAATTTTTTTCTGTCGACATTTGAGAAGCTCATATTTTGCTGCAAATACATCAAAAGCAGAAATTAACACTTATGCCTGCTGGTGGCCAAATTATTCTTTACCAAATATTACAAATTATGTGAAAAACATTTCCCATCAAGAGCTGTATGCGATACAGGAAAAATGTTTCAAATCTGAGTTTTAGAAGCAGAAATATCGAAGGAAACGCAATTTACCTTTACGCCCTTTCCCCCGTAGCGGAAAGTCTATGATTTACCTGAAAATTTTGAAATTATTAAAAAAAAAACATTTCGCACCGGAAAACTATCCAATAAACTAGGAATTTTTCAAATCGGACCATTACAAGCAGAAATATTGAAAAAATGAGATACATCTACGCCCCCTGTCGGAGAAATCATGCATTTTTTTAAGAAGACAGTATTCCGAAAAGGTTTATCAACGTGAGCGGCATCGGTCCATGAACGATTTTTTTCAATCGAGACTTTAAAGGCTCAGATTTTATGGCAAAAAGAATTAGAAGCAGAAATTAACACTTACTGCCCTGGCGGCGAAACCGTTTATCAAAAATTAGGAACTACATGCAAAATATTTCATATCAGGAGGTGTATCCGCTGAAGAAAAATATTTTAAAGTCGGAGTCTTAGAGGTAGAGATATCGGGGAAAACGCCCCTAGCGGAAAATCTATGTGTAACTTAAAAAGGTGACTATATCTAAAATACTCTTCGACATAAATGGAATCTAAAGGTAAAAGACTTTTTTGAATCGGATGTTTCGAAGCAAATATATGGAATAAAATGTATTTTGAATTTGATATCATCTGCATTTACGCCCTGTAGCACCAAAATTGTACTTCTGCGAAGAAATTAATTAAAGGGTCGTCATTCGCATACTTCAAGCTTTCCGATGCAAAAAGGAATTTTTCAAATCGGACTAATAGGTGCAGAGATATGGTGTCTACAGGCGGACGGACGGACGGACGAATCTATAAAATAAGCAAGATTTTTTCATGACAATGCGCCCAAACACACAGCCAGAACAGTTCAGTCTTAGTTTGAAAAGCACCAAGATGAACTTCAACACCTGGCTTGGCCAGCTCAATCACCTGACTTGAATATCATTGAACTACTGTGGGCAGTTTTGGGGAGAAGAGCGAGAAGCAGATTCCCTCCTCCAACAACTCTGAAGCAATAATTGACTGATGTGATCGACCAATGGTAGAACAATCCACTGCCGACTATTCAAAAGCAGAATGAATCCATTCCAAGAAGATTGGAAGCTGTATTAAAGGCAAATGTTGGTACAACACCTTTTTAATAAAGACATATCGTCTAGTTTCCAGGTGATCAAATTTTTTCCATACCCTGTATATTTCCCTCACAATGCGCTACCTTAGTTTTAAGGAGTCGGATGGGAATAATTGGCATGGATTCTGACAGATGACTGATGCTTGGCCAGAAACGTCAATTTAGCTTCCTTTCCCCGTTCGGACGCATATTTATGGGACACATCATTGAGACAACACTGTATCCACCAGGGGATGCGTCTCACAGCAATTAGCGACATCACTAATCCGCACGGAATGTTTTAAGTCGTTCGGGAAGTTCACATACACTCTCGTTGGCATACCTGAACTTCATTTGAAGCCAGCGCCACAGACCGGTCGCCCACCATGGCCGCGTTAGGTGCTCCTAAGCAATCTGTTTTCCTGTTAGCTATGGATCCCGCTCAGTGGATTTAGAATTTTTTTTCGGACGTAAATGGCACTAATGGTCACAATGTGTTTCAATGTAAAAACATAAACGATAACATCGAATTCTAGAGTGCAGTTCAAGAAAATCAAGAGAAAATTAAATACGTTTAGGTCCCCTGGCGGAACGACTGTGAGCAGTGTCATTGTATTACACACATAATCGGTTAAATACTTGCACCACAACGTACACTTGCGGAAGAAAAGTGTGTCACGTATACAACGATGAGCCATTACATTATGACCACCCCCAGCCTAGAGAAATAAGTGCGCGTGGAGACCGAAAGGTGTCTCAAAGTTCACAGAGCAGTATATACACAACCCGACCGGCTTTCGGTTCGTATTGTGTTTGGAGTAAGAATGGGAAAAGCTGCCGACCTATCGGAGTTCGATAAAGGGCAGATTGCGATGGCACGGCGCCTAGGAACTACGATCTCAGAAACAGAGGCTAGTGGGTTATTCACGTGCAGCTATAAGTGAGTGCGTATCAAAGGTGGTGCACAGATGGCCAAAACGACGAAATCGTCGTCCGCAGATCACTGATGCCAGAGGGGAACGGAGACTGTCGCGCATTGTTCACAGTGATCGCAGGGCCACAGTTTTTTTTTTTTTTTTTTTTGATTGGAAGTTTAACGACCACCGTGAGCAACTCAATGGGCTATAAGCAGTCGCCCGTCCCTAATTTAGGGTCACTGGTTCCAGGGAAGGGAGAGAGCTAGTGCCGTAAGACAAACACAACATCCATGCCTCACCGGGATTCGAACCCAGACCCCTTTCGGACGAATGATCAGAGGCCATCGCTTAGACCACTGCGCCACCGGGGCGGCGCAGATCCACAGTGCGACAAATCACCCGCAGCTACAACAGGGGTGATCAGGGCAATGTATCACAGCACACAGCTCAGCACAGCCTTCTGCGCATGGGCCTGCGTAGCCGAAAACCCAGCCAGGTCACCATGCTCACTGCACGCCATCGCCAACTACGCATGAAATGGGCTAAAGACCGAGATTGGACCGTGGATGATTGGAAGAAAATGGCCTGGTCTGACGAATCAAGATTCCTGGTGCATCACGTAGACGACTGAGCGCGGATACGCCGATTACCAACAGAGGGTATGGTACCTGGATGCACTGTTGGGCGGAAATAGGCCGGCGATGTTTTCTTGGGACACTTTAGGCCTCATTATCCCAATAGCATAATCCCTGACAGCTGTCAGGTATCTAAATATCGTTGCGGACTATGTTCACCCATTCATGGCAACTCTGTTTCCTGATGGTGATGGCCATTACCAATAGGATAATGCGCCATGCCACACTGCCAGAAACGTCAATGAGTGGTTCGAGGAACATGCTGGAGACTTTCTGTTAATGCCCTGGCTTCCAAATTTGCCTGACATTAACCCAATCGAACATTTGTGGTTCGACTTGGAAAAGCGGGTTCGCGCTAAATCACAACCTCCCTGAAATGTAGAGGAACTGGAGGACCAGCTGTTGACATTATGGTACGAGATAACCCAGGACACCTATCGCCACTTCATCGAATCGATGCCTCGCCGAGTGGCAGCTGTTTTGGGGGTTAAACGGGGTCATACAGCTTATTAGGTAGGTGGTCATAACGGCTCATCGGTGTAGTCACAGACTGAACGTAAAGTGCTCCCCGTAGAAGGAAATATCCCAAGGAGAGGTAATTCTTGAAATCTAACAATAGCAGAAATCTAGAGGAAAGCAACGTAACTTTAAGCTGCCTAACGGGGAAAATATAGTGGCTGCACAACTAAACGGATTTTCTCAGCTGAGAATTGCCAACATTATTCTCGTTTGAGGGAAAAGACATAGCACGTTAAGGTTTGAAAATGTCTAAGAGAACGAACTCAAGTTTACACAGAAAAAGAAACTCAAAAGGAAAGTTAAAATAGAATATACGTTACACTATGCCACGACGGGCAACCGCTTGTATCCGAGCCAGAGATTACACTACAACGCACTGACTTGTTCCATTCGTGTAGTTGTTTATCCGAATAAAAAGCCTAACTGCTCTGGAATTGCAATCATTTCATTTCCTATACATGTACATTGCACATACCAATTTTCATCTGGATTGGATGATTTCTTCTGGGCTGTTAGTTTTTTTTTTTTTTTTTTTTTTGCAGACTATTTCTTCCAAAGCCCAGTTGAAAATTAAATTATAGTTAGTGGATACACTGAGATTACTATCGGCGGAATAATAGCTCGTGCAGCACACAGACTACGTTGTTACATAAAGAGATTAGGAATCGGACTATCTCCTCAACTTAGTACAGAAAAAACTCTTATACCTACTTCTTTCTGGGTACAGTGGGGGTTAACAATCCCTATCCCCTTTACGCTGCGAATCCATTTCCTTACGCAGTATTTTAAAGTGGTTTTAAAGTGAGTTGAAACTGACAATTCGATATTCAATTCGGCCGACCCTGGATGTACAACTAGGATTTGTGCATTTCTTTTCTTAACCAATAAAACATTTACATATACTGTATATAACGACGTAAGTATCAGGGGCTAGGGGAAATCTTCCACTTTTACTCCAAGTTCAACAAAAGGGGAGAATAATAAAATTAAGTCGCCTCGTTGGCCGAGTGGTGTGAGGCGCTGGCTTCTGACCATTCGTCATATAGGCTCGGGTGCGAGTCCCGGATAAGGCATGGGTAGCGTGCTTGTCTGATGGCTCTGTCCCTTCCTTGGAACCATTGGCCCTAAACTAGGGACTCATTCTAATCCTAAGAATTATTCATGCTTGTAGTTAAACCTCGGAATAAAAAAAACTTCAAAAAAAAAAAAACTACGAAGGAAAAACTAACGAAAAGCAACACTGTCTTTGTTGTTGCTGGACGTTTAACGACTACGGTGAGCATCTCGATGCTCTATAAGCAGTTTCCAGTCCCTAAGTTAGGGCCACTGGTCTCAGGGAAGAGATAGAGTCGGTACCGCAAAACAAATACAACATCCATGCCCCACCGGGATTCGAACCCGGAAGAATGGTCAGAAGCCAGCCATTAGACCACTGCGCAACCAGTACACCCAACAGCCTCTTTACATTCTCTGCGTGCGCAGTGGGTGATGGACTTAAGATATAGTGGATTTTATGGCCGCTAAATCGTTTGAATGTCACAGACATAAAAACAGAAGTATCGTAGTGCATTTATGTGGCCACCAGTGGCGGCTTGTCTACAGGAGCAGAGGTTGTGCCATACCGACCATTTCTCAAGACATTTTATTAGACTAACGAAAACATTTACGATCGAAGAAAGTGTTGCGAGTGAGAAAATTGCATTGTAAACCTATTGAATTAACGTTTTGTGTTTTGAATAATGCTAGTACGTCAGTGGAACCATGTTGCGTTTCCTTGCACTTAAACAATCAAGGTTCTCTACCCACAGCTATGTATAACCTTGAATTCTATCTCCCGTGAACACCATCTCCTGCGGCCCCACCTCAGGGTTATTTGAGGATGCGCGGTTAACCACTCTGCTGGAAGCTAGCCGGCGCTTCGTAGACAAGCATCGGAGCACATTTCCACGCTGCCCATTCTCATTTTGTCAAGGTTCGGAGAATGCAATCGCTCTCTGCTGTGTCTTGCGTTAGTTATCGAATTACTTTAGGGCCACTCTGTTTCATCAGTGGAAACGCGCCAGTGATTGCTTAATATCCTTATATAAATAATTAAATATCAGTTTTTCTCGCATGCGTTGAAACAGAAATTGGAAATTAAAACACTTAAAAGACGCCAGATCTCTATTTACACCAAAAATTTGAAGCTAAAGATATTCTGAATTTTATCAGCAAAATGACATAACATGGAAGCAGAGTACAGCACCAGGAAGTTTAGTTCCGAAACGCATAATGAGAATGAATGAATACGGAGCAGTCACAAAATTGCTATACTCTGATTCCATGTTTATGACATTTTGCTCATAAAATTCAGAAGCGTCACGTGTGCTATGCACGTAATAATGTACTGATTTTGACTGTATTTGTTAGGGCGAACGTAAGATCGCAAACAGATTCTAGCTGTAGGTGGCAAGTTTAAGAAAAGAAAGAAAAAGTAAATAGCAATTGACGTATGTGGTAACATTTTATAAACCGTATTCGTTTTTGAGGCCCATCTGACGCTCGCACGTATGGGCTATAACAGCAGACGACTCGCCGACATTCTCTCCTAGCCACGATTCAGGGGCACAACAAACCCACCTGGTGCAAAAATCATACAAACTGGATATCAGATGACTGGAAAAAGTGTTCTGGGGTGAGGAGTCACTTCTTGTACTGCACTTCGTGGATGATCGTGTACATATCTGGAGCAAACATGAGGCATTCCATCCATTCTGCATGGTTTCCACAGCAAAAGCCGGATGCACGGTGTGGGGCATGTTTACCTGGAAGGAGCTTGGACCCCTCATGTGGAACAATGTATGACTGGTGCCCACTATCGAATTGCTTGCTGACTCTGTACACCCAGCAATATTGCACTTTTTAGAATTCCCCGATATTAACTCCATGGAACACTTGTATGACACTATGGAATGGTATATCAGACGTCTGGATACATCAATCGTCTCCATACCTGCATTACACACAGCTTGGTTGGACATCCCCCAACTGCTTCCGGAATCTTATTGAATCGATCCCACGTCGGATAGCTGCTGTACTGAGAGTGAAAGGAGGACCTACGAAATATTAGGTAGGTGGCCATAATTCAGTGATCACTCAGTGTGCGTATATACACTGAAGAGCAATTGAATTAGAGACAGCTGGCGTTATGCAAATGTGGCGCAGTGGGCGGCCCTGTAAACGGAAACGACATGACGTATGCAGCGATCCGGTAATATAAGGAGTGATGCGACGGGAATCAGTAAGAGTCGGACGCAGTATGGGTAAGACGAAGGATCTAAGCGCATTTGATCGTGTGCAAATTGTCGGGGCCCGACGAATGGGTCACTCCATCTCGGAAGTCGTGCAGGCACTGGGATTTTCACGAGCCACTGTGTCACGGGTGCACCGCGAGTACATCGAATCCGGTAAAACCATCCATGCAAGGGCCAACTGCCGTGGACAACAACGTGTGGATGAGCGGGGTCATCGTCGGCTAGCTCACATTGTAACAGCGGATAGACGGGCCACAGTGCAAGAAATCACTCGGCAATTTAACGCTGGTGCACAAAAACGTGTAACCAGCCACACCATCCAGAACCATCTCCTCCCTATGGGGTACAGAAGCCATCGTCCCACGAAGGTACCGCTGCTGACCGCACATCACAGGGTGCAAAGATTAGCATGGGCGCGGGAACATCGCCACTGGACCCTAAACGTGTGGACAAATGTTGCCTGAACTGATGAGTCGAGATTCACGTTGGTACATGCGGATGGCAGGATACAAGTACGGCACAAACCACATGAAGCGATGCATTCTTCTTGACAGCAGGGTACTCTTCAAGCTGGTGGGGATGGCATTCTTATCTGGGGACTCTTTACCTGGACTGAAATGGGACCCCTGGTACGTGTGACATTGTCCCTCACAGGTCAACGTTACCGGGATATCCTGGACGACCATTTGCTCCCGTTTGTGCGTCTTCAACATTCCACTGGGGACCTCATTCTGCAACAAGACAATGCACCATGCCATCACTCCCGAATTGTATCCGAATGGTTGGATGAACACTCCACCGACGTGACCTCGCTTCCTTGGTCAGCTAGGTCACCTGACCTCAATCCCATCGAGCACATCTGGAATGCCATCGAGAGAGATGTTCGAGCCTCTGACCTCCCTCCATCAAATCTTCGTGAACTGTGTGAGCTTGTTCAAGGGTCGTGGATCTGTATGGCTTCCCAACGCTTCCGGTGTCTTGTAGAGTCCATGCCAAGATATATTGGCATCTTGTTTTTTGAGGTACTTTCAGTAACATTGTAACGCATATGAAAATTTTAATATATTAGTTCTCGTTCCTTGTGCTCTCCGAACTTGGTAAAATACCTACCGCCAGATGGCCAGTATGTCCTTTGAATGACATCAGAAATTAATACAAAGAAATCTTCCCTTGTCTTTCTTTTTTCTATTTAGGTATTTATTTAGTCCTACTGTGGGCGAAAGGATTGTTTAAGGTAACATCTCAAACATGGCTGGATTTGGCTTTCAGAATGTTCCTGACACGGTCTAACGTACTTTTTTATGAATGCAATTACTCCAACTTCGGCTGTTTATCATGTCCCTCGAAAGGAAGATAACGTTCACTTGCAGTCAAGGACTAACCTTGAACACTGCTGGCGCATCAGCGGCATTTGAAACAATAGCACTAATAGTGCCAGCCAACCCCGACTTTCTCTCGTGTACACAAATTGCGACGCAACGAGAAAATGTTCAGAGAGTTTTTATCTTTTTCTTCATTTGTTCGGTCGAAATAACAAGTATTCCTTTCGTACGATCGACCTAAGGACATTAGAGCTTCCTCTGTGACACACCCAGATGAGCACTCATTTAACACCTACATTTCTTGCTCTTAGAAATAAACTAGTCAAGACAGTTTCTGTTGAGGAATGCGATTTGTTCCACGTGGCGCTTTCGTGAGCTTGGTTGCGTAGGAGGTGATTACTCCCTCTCAAATCTCCGTTTTCACCATCAGCAGCAGTGATGTTACGTTATTCTAAAAACAGATCGTCTCTTACTCTAGTCTACTGTGGGTTGCCACACCAAATCTCATATGACTCTCTTTGATGTTCCAGGGGGGTTGAATGGGGGTGATTTCAACGCGTGGGATCAAAGTCAACAGTTCACATCTCTCTTTTATTGCTTAGTAACTAGATATTGAAAGCAATCGTCCAGAATTTTGTAGCCTCCTTTGCTAAGCAACATTTCGTCGCGAAACGGCAAACCAGAGTGGGTTCTTTAGTTTAGAGATATTTTTGTTATCTCAGCTGAGATTTCATTTTGCAATCGCACAGTAACTTCGTTCGACGACCAAGCAATGACGAATCTGAATTTGGATGCCGAGTTCCACATTTTTTACTCCGAAGAGATAGCAGCGTTTTGTGGTGAGGCTCTGGTTCGCTTCCTTTCCTGGTGTAAACTACCCTAAACTACAGAGAAGGAACTAGTGTCATCCTTAACACTTTAACCGGCTGGAATGATTTAACTAGGTGTTAGGCAAAATAGGCTGAAATCATCTCGAACGAATATATTCGCTGTCTAAGAAGTGGGCCGAATGCGGCTGGAACGAATTAACCTGAGTATCCAAAAGCGTTGCTTTCAACTTTTTTCTTTAAAGTGGTAATTTTGGGGGATGATTGACAGTAATCCTTTCTGACTGATTAGCTTCTAAAAGGGCTATAACAATATCGACAAACGTAAAGATAGAAAAGATTCAATCACTTGTTGCCTAGTGGCATGATGTCCGTGTCAGCGGGACTAGGCGTTCCCCATCATGCTTTGGGTCATGGAGCAAGGCATTGAGTACTGGAAGCGACTCCTTATCACCATGAAGAGGTTTATGGTCGGTAAGTCAGGGTTGCGAGGGGAAAGGAAGTGTTTGTTTTACCGGAACTTTCGAAAAACCCGGTCGCTATATGGACATTTCTGTTTGGGGAGGGCTGAAAATTTTAGACGCCATTTGGTACAGGTACACCCGTTAGCCGGAGTCACAGGTATGACTGTGTAATACCTGTTCTTCGATCCGGGTTTTCGCTCTGCGCTGGAGGCAGTTGCCCCAAACTGGAAACGCACAACTCCTTCGAGATTATACCACAGAGGAGAACAAAACAATTATGATCATAATACATAGAGTATGAAAGTTAGTGGGCTGGTTAGTGAATAAAAGATCACAAATGAGGCACGGATCTTTTACTTGCCCTTTAGCTCTTTCTTTTTATAAACCTTCTCTACAGTCAGTAACTATGAATGAATGATAAGCACGGAAAAAATAAATGGCTGGTTGCCAAGGAACGTCGAAAGGCCTCAGGATCTAATCTTTGCTTACGTAGGAATAGTGTTGGTCCTTTGGCGTGAATGTTCTTTCTGTTAAGCCTATCACTTTAAATTAGAGTTGATGATTCATTCTATTCTTAGCTGCGCGTAGAAGGATGGGTCCTAATGGAATTCCCAATGGAATGGGCCAAAACGGATTAGGATAATATAGTCTTAAATTAAATCTCTGTAAAAAGAATACGGCCAATTCTTTGCCAGTTTTCTTGCTCGATTTCATTGCATGGGATCGGTAAGTTTACCTTGAGGTAAGCGAACAAACAAGACATTATAATGCCTTCATTACTTGATGACATTGTAATACTGAGTTATGTACCCTTCATACGTTTCATCATCATCATCATTGTCAACCATTATCAATCCACTGCTGGACGAAGGTCTCCCCAAGTTTCCTCCACAACGGTCTGTCTTGTGCCAGTCTCCTCCATGTCACCCCTGCATACTTTCGAATTTCATCCACCCATCTCCCATGTGGTCTTCTTCTGGGTCTTTTCCTGTCCCTTGGAATCCAATCTAAAATTTCGGCTGTCCATCGATGATCTGTCCTTCTAACAGTATGTCCAGCCCATTGCCATTTCAGGGATTTGACTCTGATCATGATGTCTTCCACTCTTGTCATTTTTCGGATCCACGAGTTCCTCTTCTTATCTCTCCTGGTTACACCAAGTATGCACCTCTCCATGCTTCTTTGAGTTGTCTGCAGCCTTTGTATGTCTCTTTTAGTTAAGGTCCACGTCTCTGCACCATACGTAAGCACTGGAAGGATGCATTGATCAAACACTTTTCTTTTAAGACATAATGGCATATTGCTCTTGAAAATTATGCTGTTTCTTCCAAAAGCTCTCCAGGCAAGTTTTGTGCGCCGATTAATTTCTTCATCAATGTGACCCTCACTTGATATCTGCTGTCCAAGATAAATGTACGTGTCTGTTATCTCCAGCTTTTCTCCATCAATCGATAAATCTTCATTTCTTGTAAAAGCATTGTACATCACTTTTGTCTTCTGAAAGTTCATTTTTAATCCCACTTCTTTACTCTTGTCAGCAAGTTCCTGGATCATACTCTGCAGCTCTGATGGGCTAGTTGCAAAAATGACTACGTCATCAGCAAAACGAAGGTGGGTTAGATAATCTCCATTAATCTTTATCCCCTTGTTTTCCCAGCTCAGTGACTGAAAAACACCCTCCAATGTGGCATTAAAGAGCTTCGGAGATATGGTGTCACCTTGTCTCACTCCCTTTCCAATTTTTATGTGTGTTGTATTTTCAAACAGCCTAATCTTTTGCACTTGCATTTTCATAGATGTTATTAATAATATTAATGTATGCATCTTCAATACCGCAGGTTTTCAGAGCCATTGTAACTGCTGATGGTTTCACCGAATCAAAGGCTTTTTCATAATCGATAAAAGCCATGCACAATGGAAGTTCATATTCCCTCGCTCTTTCAATTAGTTCTCTCAGCACATGGATATGATCTATTGTGCTGTAGCCACTCCTGAATCCAGCTTGTTCTCTCGGTTGAGCCATGTCCAGTGTTACCTTCAAGCGGTGTGAAAGAACTTTAGTGAAGATTTTATAAACTACTGATAGGAGGCTGATAGGTCTGTAGTTTCCGAGATCCTCAATGTCACCTTTCTTATGTAGCAGGATCATTGTAGCGGTGTTCCAATCCTCAGGAATCTTTCCTTCATTAAGGCATCGAGTGAAAATTTGGGCGAGTACTGTTTCGATTTCTCCACTTGCTTCTTGTATGATGTCTACAGTAATTCCATCTTCTCCTGGAGCTTTTCCCCGCTTCATGTTCTTGATTGCATGTGCAACTTCTGCTGGAAGGACTGGAGGAACTCTGGTACTGGTATCTTTCATGATGTCTGGAGTGCATGTATCATCCCTTTCATTTGATAGGAACATAAATGTACTTAAAATAAATAAATTTGATAAGGAGTTTTGATATGTCCAATGATTTGCGTGATCATGAGAACTAGTAAGTAACCTGAGACGAAATTTTACTGCCGAAACAGGCTTAAATTTTTTTTGGTGCAGATAATGTTTAGTGTATATACAGGGTGCATAGGAAAGTCCCTTTAGCCTGAAATAACTTGCGAACGGAGAGAGGTACAGTTATGCAAGTGAGATAACGGTATAGTAAAGTGACTACGCTCGATCGAATGCAACCAATAGCAGCGCCCCAAGTGGCGAAATGCGGAAGTTAGCCACTGCAAATCGAAAACGAAAAGAGAGAGAGCAAAATTTCCAATCACAAAGTTGTAGAACATCAATCAATTAGTACAAAACGACATTTGTTTTACACGAATAAGATAAAGTGTCGCCTAAATACCCTAAAATGTCCGAAATCGATGCGCGGCGATTCGAATCTGCATATTCACATTTCGCAAATGAAGCCGTATGCAAATGCATATTGTTTCGTTGTGCCGTACCTACGATATAAAAACCAGTAGCAGAATGTACCCTGATCAGAAGTTTAGGTCTACGTGCGCTGTGTGAGAATGGCGAGCTTCACTCGCTCCCAATATTGCGAGATGATGCTTATTTACGGTGAATGCCAACGGACAGAGATACCTCCAACTATTACAGGATACCACACCTGACTTTTCAGATGACATTCCCCTGTCTGCAAAACGTTCCTTGTTGTTCCAACATGACGGTGCCCTTGCACACCCGCCAGCAGAAGTGCGACGCTTTCTCACAGATTGTTTCGGGCAACTAACCATCGGGTATGGTGGTGCTGTTGAACGGCCTCCATGATCGCCGGACCTCACTCTGTTGGATTTCTTCCTCTGAGGTTACGTAAGAAATCAGGTATATGTAACAGCGCCTACAAGTCTGCTGGATCTACGTCCTCGTGTTACAGATGCTTGCAATAGCGTGACACCTTCCATGCTGAGGAATGTGCATGCAGAGTTACTTTCACGAATACAAATGTGTATCGTGGTCAAGCGTGCAGTAAAATCAAATGTGTATCGTGGGTAAGCGTGCAGTAAAATCCGTGGGTCGGGAAGATTTTCTGTAGCAAGCTATTGCTTACCAACTAAATTTTGCAGTTAAATTAAGCGGAGGTTATTACAAAGAAAAGCAACTCCTGCGAAATAATGGCAGGTCATTTCTTTACCCTTTCGGTTTATTCTAAAAGTAGAAAGTTTGACTGTTGCTACTTTACATGAATTACCTACCTGTCATAGCCTTTTTCCAACACGTTTCATGCCGATGTAGAAAAGCTGCTCTCTGCGATGTGCAGTGTGTTACCTACTAGGCATGTGCTTGATTTCAGAAACTGTGTAACTTAGTTTGTTGGTTGAGACATTTGTTGGAACTGTCCCGTTAAAATGTAAACAAACTCATCTGGACGGACCTCAGTATTAGAGATGAAATTAAGTCCACATTTTGTTATCCGCGGTCCTGGAGTTCTTTTTCTCAATCGGACTCTGGCTAAACTCTGAGCAGGCTTCTTCTACTCATGAATACCGTAAATTCAATTGTACGCTTAGTCTTTGACATCCTCATGGTACGAAATGACCGTTTATATTTCTCATATGTTTCCATGCATGCTGGCCAGGTATGGCTTTTGCGAGGGTCATAAATAATTGCATGCAAATATATTCAGCACGTCCACGAAAATCTACGTAAGTGGGTCGATTTAACCTACACCGTAAAAAAAATTGTGAAATGCAAGAGCTACTTTCGGTGATTCCTTTCGTGAATTAACGAAGCATATTTCTGATACAACTTTTTCCGTAAAATGATTGAAAGAAACCTGAATATCACAGATTCTTCGTACACTAGAAAAATTATGATTTTTCAGAAAACGTTCACCAATTCCTATCGTATATGAACGGAAAAACTCCATTCTCACTTTTCCGTATCCATATGCCGAAACTTTTCCGGTAATAGGTTTGATTGACTTAAATTTGAATCGTCTGTCAAAGGATCTGATTTTGATGTTTTGTAGCGAGATGGGATATTATGGAAAGCATATCGCATGAATTTTGGTCAATATGGCAGAGAATATTTCTTTCCTTCCCCATTTTGTGCACCAGATATTATAATATTGTGCTTCCGTAAGAGGCCGTGTACTTAAATTATTATACAGGCGATTGTACGATGTCTATGTATCCGTCTGTGTGAAGGCCTTAAGACAAAATTTATTATAGCTTGATAAATTTTATATTTAGGAGTTTCCTGAATTATTATAAAACAGTACAATTCACCTTTTTCTCGCTTTCCAACCGTAGGTTGAAGAAGTGTATATGTTCCAGCTTTGTCAGTATGTCTGTCTGCACGATAACTCGCGTAAAAATGGTTCGATTTCGGTGAAAATTTAGTGTGGTAGGGGACAACCTGGAAAAGAACCCTATTGAAAATGGGGGTCAAAGGTCAGGACATAGGAGCGGAATCCATTCCATCGCCATTATGCGTCATACCTTAGGTAAAAATGCTTCGATTGCGACAAAACTTTATCATATTGTTCCGGAGATGTACAGAACCGGTTCTGCTTAATATCATGGAAATGGGGTCAAAGGTCAGGGCACAGGAGCGAGATTTATTCCACAGCCATTATCCTTGTAACGTGAGTAGAAATGCTTCTATTGCCACAAAACTTTAGTATGTTGTTCCGGAGGTATACTGAACCGGTTCTGTTGAATATAATCGAAATGAGGTCAAAGGTCAGGGCACAGGAGTGAGATTTATTCCACAGCCATTATCCTCATAATTTGAGTAATGATTTCTGGTATGTTGGAAAGCGTACTCATAATTAATGCATTGCATTATTTTACTAACTTGTCTTAAAGATAACTGAAACAAGTATATGTTAGTTTAAAAATCTCAAATTCCAAAGCATTCATTCTGTTGCTTCAAAAAATCACGATGAAAAAAAATACTTAATTTGTAACAAGTCCTCCTACAGAAAAAATAAAATCACAAATAGTTTTATTACAATACAATTATTTTTTTGTTAAAAATCAAATTATTAAAAAAAAAGAATCCAACACAAAATAAAATTACAAAATCACTCGCATTAATGACAAAACAAAATCCTCATCGTGCAGTTAGTTTTACCTTTAAAGTGAGTGACTGAGTCTTTCTGGCTCAGTGGTAAAGACGCACGGTTTCTGTCGAGCCAACCCAAACGAGCTCGCTTGGAGTCCCACCGGGGTGAAAGGATCCTGGGCTGAAAAATTCAGCTTCTTCCATTTTGCAAAATTTCTGTTTAAATACTGGAAAACCTGAAACTGACTTTTCTGGGGCCGCGAGTGGCTAGTGGTCAACGTTCGTGACTGCCACGGAGAAGACCTCGGGTACGATCCCAGGCAGGTACGAACGCTCGAACCACAAAATATCCGCCGTGCGTCGGATGGACACGTTAAGCCGTCGTGCCCCGGGTACAGAACCCCTCCCCCCGGTAATAAATAAGGGCGTCTTCCTCCCCCTTTCTTCCTCGTTTCCGTGTCACTTTCCTATCGGGCACTCTAGCCCAAATCTCCTAGCTTCCTATTTCTAATGGTTGTTTAAGACCTGGGGTCAGACACTACCTTCCTAAAATGCTTTACACATGATCTGATTTTCCTGAAAATCTGAAAATGCAGAAATTAAAAAAACTGATACTTTTAAAAATTGAAATTTCTTTAAAAGACAGAAACTTATGGGCAACTTTGCTGCACGGTATTTCAAAAATTTTCCGTGAATTCACAGTACTTGTTTTTTACACTCTACTGATTGCGTTACTTAACATTTTAGTGTCAGGCCCTTTTCTTGCATAAAACGCGCTATGTAATATAATTTAATATAATTTAGATCTACGTTTTAAGCCTAAACTGCTTTTCTGAATAAGGGGATAACTTACGAAAAGTCATACAACAGTAAAATATGCAAATTCACGAGAAAAAGAAAATATGCCATTATTAATTACTAATACGCAGCTTTTGCATTTCGAAAATATATCGAACCCAGGACATAAAAAACAGAAGGGATTCATAATATTCTTCAAACATACTAGCATATCAATAGCGTTTCCTTTGAAGAAAAACTTAACTGTAAATTTGGACAAAAGAGGTGCAACTTGATTTTCTGGTTACCAACCCTCATGATATATAGCTATCAGGGGTAATTCCTCCCCAGTTTGGAGCCACCAGCTACGGAACATACCATTTTGGGATTGATGAACTATCAGTGCCCCGCCCGGCATGTGAAAGAAAAATATATGAATGGCCAGAAACCCGTGACTCAGTCAACTGACTAGCCGGGCTGGGGAGCAACGTTAAAAGACAACGGAGGCTGGCTGTTACCAGCAGAATGAAGTTTGTTGATGCTGTCTCGAATGATTCTGAGATCAGATGACAGGCCAGAAACCCGTACATCTGTCAACTGACCAGCCGGGGCTGGAGAACAGCGTTAAATGACCAAGGAGGCCGGCTGTTGCAAACAGAATTACAAAATCTGCTCTGCTGATATTGTTTTGAAAGATTGGCGTTGGAATGAATTTTCAAAACCATCACAAGTTTATTGGCAGTTTTTGTAAGTTTAGTTTTCTTTTAAAGCAGAGTAATGAAGCTAGAGAATTATGGTAGTTACACAGGCAGAATTTGTAGAAAATCAGTTTTTAGTTGATTTTAAGTGAGAGGATTTCCCATTCTCTGAAAGAATCGTTTTTTCTTATCGGAAGGACGGTTACAGACCACAGTGAGCAGCTCAATTGGCTATAGGAAATCGTCCGTCCCTAATTTAGGGCCACTGGTTCCAGGGAGGGGAGAGATCCAGTCCCTTAAGATAAACATCTTCCATGTCTCACGCGGGATAAGAACCCGGACCCATCTCTGACGAATGATTAGGAGCTAACGTTTTGGACCGGGGCGGCTTGCTCTGAAGGAATCGAAATCTCGGGGGACCAGTATGGTGAAGTTCATAGAGAAACTGTAACGCATTCCTTATTTGGATATAGTAAGCTGGAGAATTTTCTAGAGGTCAGCAAAGGAAGTGCATCTCTGCAAAGGGGCCCGGGGGCGAGCCCAGGTCATGTTTTTAACATGGTATAGAATGCCATTATGTTCTGCTATCATAACAGCTATCAAAAATAGGTTCAGAAAATAAGAATTTGCTTTTAGAGATAGGGGGCATTTTTCGTCAGCAGTTGACTTGAGAAAGGATCCTTAGCACGAGCTCATGTCCGACAATGCTCAGCAGGCCACCCTACCCGTTAAAGCCGAGAGCCGAAGGGTGCATGCCATGAATCAGTGGTATATGTTTTCTAATATCCTTTCATTTCGGGCATGCGCCGCCCATGTGGCGCAGTGGTCCAAGCGATGGCTTATGACCATTAGTCAGAGTTCGGTCCGGGCTCGAATCCCAGTGAGACATGGATGTTGTGTTTCTCTTACGATGCTGGATCTCTACCTCCCCTGGAACCAGTGGCCCTAAATTAGGAACGGGCGACTGCTTATAGCCCATTGAGTTGCTCATGGTGGTCGTTAAACATTCAATCAAAAAAAAAATTCGGGCATGAAAATAAAATCTAAACTTGAAATACTAAACTATATAATCAGAGCACCCAGGGTTTTTTTTTTTTTTTTGATTGGAGGTTTAACGACCACCGTGAGTAACTCAATGGGCTATAAGTAGTCACCCGTCCCTAATTTAGGGTCTCTGGTTCCAGGGAAGGGAGGGAGCCAGTGCCGTAAGACAAACACAACATCCATGCCTGACCGGGATTCAAACCTGGACCCTTTACGGACGAATGATCAGGGGCCAGCGTCTTAGACCACTGCGCCACCGATGCGGCGCACCGAGGTTCAAAACCGATGTTTTGGTCATACCAGGAACTATTATTATTATTATTATTATTGTTTTTTTTTTTTTATTGGAGGTTTAACGACCACCGTGAGCAACTCAATGGGCTATAAGCAGTCGCCCGTCCCTAATTTAGGGTCACTGGTACCAGGGAAGGGAGAGAACCAGTGCCGTAAGACAAACACAACATCCATGCCTCACCGGGATTCGAACCTGGGCCCAATTTCGGACGAATGATCAGAAGCCATCGTTTAAGACCACCGCGCCACCGGGGCGGCGAACTGTAATTTTGAAAGCCCAGTTATTTTGAAGAAAAATGGAATTTCTAGTTTGCCTTTCGCTAATCTATGGGAAGTTAATAGAAGAGCCTTCATTTAAGGGAACGGGGTCTATATAGAAAACTAGCAATATTTGTGTCAAACAAAACCCGCAGTTCGTAGCACCAGTCATCTCTAGCATTGGCGTTCGATTCAGGAATTTGGCAAGTAAATTTAAAACTTTCCTAATATATTCATATTAAATAAATACTAGTGCAGTATCACATATGCAGGAATCACCATGAACTCGTATTTCTTAAAACTCTATTTCCACCTAACACAGCTGAACTGAAGACTACCTCCCCGGTGGTGCAGTAGTTTAAGCATTGATTTCTGGTTATTCTTCCGACATGGGTCAGGGTTGAATTCCTCTTAGGGCAAGGATGTTGTGTTTGTCTTACGGCAGTTGTCCTCATCTTTCCTTGGAATCAGTAGCTCTACATTAGGGGCTGGCAGCCGTTATAGATTTACTTACGGTGGTCGTTAAACCCTCCTAACAAAAAGAACTGTAGACGTACTAAATGCATTATTTACCACGTCGATAAGTAACAGCACAATGTTGCTAGAACACAAGACATACGTGAATTAGTTTTCAGAATGACTGAACTCCTCTGGCTCTTAAGTACTCAAAAATCGCCAAAGAAGATTCTACATTTTTACATCCAAGAGTGGCCAACGGTTGCACGTTAGCCAAAACGCATTCAAGCATAGTTGACTCTGAAAGGTTACCAGTGTGTATCACATAAGTTCAACTATGTATTACGAAAGATTATCATACCGTTAGAAACATGTCCAAGCGTACGAATGTTAAGGTACATAAATGGAAGTTTCAAAACAGCACGCACGACGCGAGTCGAAATATGAAACAAAATTACACTCCAATGCACTAACAATATCGTCACTTAATTAAATAGCGCCTTCGGCCTCGTTTTGCCACAATAACGGCTGGCAGCAGGAGTGCTGTACCCGATGGAAAGAATAATGTGCCCGTGTTTGGCAACAAAATGAAGGACTTGAGTGAACTGAGGAATGTTGCATCCATTCCTCAGTTCATTCCTCAGTTTTGGTCGCCAGAGTTCATAATATGAAATGCTTACATATAATTCTGGAAGCATTTTTGTACAATATGGTGCTTGTGGCACGCGTCTTGACCTCCCAAAGATTCTAGTGCCGTCTGAACACAAGGGTCACCATGTAAGAACATACGTTGGCCGAAAGAATGTGTAAGTAACAAGTGAGGCTGTATTCAACTTAGATGAGAGGACGTACGCGAGAACAATCCTCTATGCCATGAAAATCAGTGGCGTTAACCGGTTTCCACCCGACCATGCGGTATGATCGCAGCTGTTCTCCCTCGTGGAGTCGAATGCGGAGCCATCCAGTGGTAGACCAGGCAACTCTTTCCCAGTCGTCAAATGTCCAGTGTCAGTTCGCCCACAGAGGACAAGATACAGAGGTTCACCTTCAGCTTACTTACTAGCTGCCCAGTGGTAGTGTTTTATCCAGGAACTTCAAATTGGAGGGGTGTTGAAAAACTCTTCGGGGTGTGCTGGATGAAAGCAAATTTTTCGAAGGCTGAATTTGTTTTACAGTGCAATATTTATACTTGTTCCATTTGGTATTAAAAATGGGGAACGGTTGATTTTTTTCATTAAAGAATGGTTACAATCTGGATTTTTTTCCAAAACTACTCACGGTTATGTTTGATCTTATGTTATTTTATCTCTCAAGTCTAAATGCTTCCCTTAACAACGCAAAAGCAGTTAAGTATGAACATGAGTTACTGAAACAGTAGCTGATATTTTCACAAATCTTTTGCGTGTTGAAGTGATTCAGAGGTATGTCTGCAATATATATGGGCTGCCCCGGCGGCGCAGCGGTCTAAGCCTTGGCTTCTGACGGTTCATCCGGGTTCAAATCTCGCTGAAATACGGATGTTTTGTTTCTCTAACCGAACTAGCTCTCTCCCTTTCCTGGAACCAATATAATATATTTAAAATATACAATTTTTTTTATTGGATTTTTAACGACCACCGTGAGCAACTTAATGGGCTATAAGCAGTCGCCCGTCCCTAATTTAGGGTCACTGGCTCCAGGGAAGGGAGAGAGCCAGTGCCGTAAGACAAACACAACATCCATGCCTCACCGGGATTCAAACCCGGACCCCGTTCGGACGAATGATCAGAGGCCATCGCTTAGACCACTGCGCCACCGGGGCTGCTAAAATATACAATATTGAACTACTACGGGTATAATAAAATATATATACTTTGCTATATATTTATTTTTAATATCATAAAATGTGTATATGAATATATATTTTGTAATATAATATAATTTATATGCCTCTGTGTGTGCGTTACACACTTTCAAATGGAAGGTTTTTGAGCCTTTTGTATGGGTGTGTGTGTTTTTTGTGTTTGCAGATTTAACGACCCCCGTGAGCAATTCAGTGGGCTATAAGCAGTCGCCCTTCACTAATTTAGGGCCACTGGTTCCAGAAAAGGGAAGGAAACAGTGCCGTAAGACAAATACAACATTCATACCTCACCGGGGCTCGAAACCGGACCCATACGAAAGGTCAGAAGCTAGCGCTTAGACCACTGAGCCACCCAGCAGGGGGTGGGGATACTGGAGTAGTGGGGTTGTATATTTTGCTGCCCAACAGTCTGACATGAAACTACGTTAGACGCTCCGGTGGCGCAGTGGTCTAAGTGATGGCCTCTGATTATTCGTCAGAAATTGGGTCCGGGTTCGAATCCCGGTGAGGCATTGATGTTGTGTTTGTCTTACAGCACTGGCTCTGTCCCTTCCCTGGAACCAGTGACCCTAAATTAGGGACGGGGGACTGCTTATAGCCAATTGAGTTGCTCACGGTGGTCGTTAAACCTCCCCCCAAAAAAACTACGTTAGCATTTATCACGTGTTACAGTACTAGTAGCTATATAACAGCTTCTCAGAGTGATTTGTAACTCTAGAAAAAAAGAAAGAAAAAAGACGAGTCTCTCACGTCCACGGCGCATTAGTTCTTATTTTTTTTTTTTTTTTTGATTGGAGGTTTAACGTCCACCGTGAGCAACTCAATGGGCTATAAGCAGTCGCCCGTCCCTAATTTAGGGTCACTGGTTTCAGGGAAGGGAGAGAGCCAGTGCCGTAAGACAAACACAACATCCATGCCTGACCGGGATTCGAACCCGGACCCCTTACGGACGAATGATCAGAGGCCATCGCTTAGACCACTGCGCCACCAGTGGTCTAAGCGATGGCGGCGCATTAGTTCCATGGCCATCCACTGGTGCGCTGTTCGATTAATATTCTTTTTTGTTAGTTTGGTGGTTTAATGCCCACCGTGAGTAACTCCATGAGATATAAGCAGTTGCCGATCCCTAATTTAGAGCTATTGATACCAGGGAAGGAAGTGAGCCAGTGTTAAAAAACAAACATAACATTGTCCGAGACGAGTACGGGATTCGAACCCGGACTCATCTCGGACAAATGGTCATACGTCAGCGCTTAAACCACTGCACCAGCGGGCGGCCTATTGAGATCTTCTTTGGCCAAATTTGGGTCAACGTGTTTCTATCAGACCCTTTAGAAGATTTATCTTTGGGTGCCCTCCTTTGTGGGTTCTCTCGATAACTGTCAACATGATAACAAACTGTCCTGCGAGACTTGCGGCTTATCAGCAAGTGCGTCCTCTGGATTGCTTGTTCGGAAACTTTTCGGTATGCTCCGCAACGGTTTTTCACACATTTTTATTATTATTGTGGATTTACGACCACCGTGAGCAACTCAATGGGCTATAAGCAGAAGCAGTCACCCCTCCCTAATTTAAGGCCACTGATTTTAGGGAAGGGAGAGAGCCAGTGCCGTAAGACAAACACAACATCCATGCCTCACCGGGATTCGGACCCGGATCCATCTTGGAAGAGAGATCAGAAGCCATTGACCACTTATACCACCGGGGCGGTGGTCCGCACTTGACTAAGGGATCATGATCCCTATCGTACCGAACAGAACTTACCAACCTGCATTCACTTTAAGTGTCAATTTGCTATGTCACTCATCGTACGATTTTTTGTTTGTTTGGGATTTTAACGACCACCGTGAGCACCTCAATGGGTTTTCAGCAGTCTCCCGTCCTTAATTTTGGACCACTGGTTCCAGGAAAGGGAGAGCACTAGTTCTATAAGACAAACACGCCATCTATGTCTCACTCGAGTTCCTAACCTGGACCCATATGGGACGAGTGACATCGTACCATTTTCGTCACACTTTCATTACGTCGGCTATCGGACAGCCAACAATGCCTGTGGTTGTTGAGCTGTTTGCCCCTTGCCTTCTTCCTGCCGACAGTCATCTTCTGTTTAAACTCGGAGAAGCCCTTGCTCATCCTTGCGTGGATGTCGTACTGGAGAACTGATATGCCCTGCCCATGCCTCCTATACATGGCAAGGTGAGAAAAAGGTTCGTCCCGTTTTAAAGTTTAATGATGCAAGAAAGTCATACACGCTCACCTCTTTTTCAAAGTACAGGCCTTTTTTTTTTCTAAGTCCTTTGCCAACCTTCCACCAGAGCCACGATCCTACTGTGATACTACTCGACAAGTTTCGAGGACAAAATCTCTCCGATGCCAGATTCCACATTCACCACTGAAGCAAAGTGTCGTCCTTGTAGAAAATAGTCCATGGAGAAAAACACGTGGTAGTCAGATGGGGCAAGGTCCGGACTGTATGGAGGATGGGGTAGGATCACGGCCCCTTCCATTTCCTGTAGGTTTCGGCTGACTAATATCGAATAGTGACTTGAGGTATTATCCACTTGCAGAAGCGTCTGCTTCTATTGATGAGCAATAGGTAGCTTTGGCATAGAGCATCATTTACCCTCTGCAGTTGTTCGGCATAGAAGTTCTCTTTCACATACTAAGAATCTGGAACGAGCAGCCAGTGCACAAGGCTTTCTCAATTACACTAAATGCACAGCGAGACTTCGCTTTCGAATCACGATCAGCCGCCCCGGTGGCGCAGTGGTCTAAGGCGTTGGCCTCTGATCATTCGTCCGTAAGGGGTCCGGGTTCGAATCCCGGTCAGGCATGGATGTTGTGTTTGTCTTACGGCACTGGCTCTCTCCCTTCCCTAGAACCAGTGACCCTAAATTAGGGACGGGCGACTGCTTATAGCCCATTGAGTTGCTCACGGGAGTCGTTAAACCTCCAATCAAAAAAAAAAAAAAAAAAAAAAAAGAATCACGATCTTTGCACCAGCCGTGCTTCGAGGCGGCCTCAGAACTGGTTCCCAGTGGTAGGATAACGTAGGAATATCCACTTTTCATCAACAGTAATGATATGATGCCAAAGTCTATCATTCTATATACTTGACAGCAATATAGGACAGAGAGCAACACGTTGGCTGTGCTTCCTGGTGTAGCTTCAGCCACTAGTTCTCATTGGTAGGATAACGTTGGAATATCCCCTTTCCATCACCAGAAACGATACGATGCCAAAGCCTCTCATTCTGTAGATTTGACAGCAACATGGGACAGAGAGCAACACATTGGCTGTGCTTCATGGTGTGGCTTCAGCCACTATTTCCCATTCGTAGGATAACAAAGGAATAACCACTTTTCATAATATGTGACGATACGACGCCGAAACCTATCGTCCCGTGAACGTGAGAGCAACATGTGACAGAAAGTGACACGTTCTTCCGCCTTCTGGTATGTCAATTCATGGGGAACCATTCAGTGGCGCCAAGAGAAGAAACCAAGATGGTGCAGGTAATTGAAGATGGTTTATTGGGAAGAACAACCTCAGCTACCAATTGCCGTGTAATAGTACCAGTGTTCGCTGTCACAGCTTCGACCAGGATGTCAGTGTCGGTAGTCGTTGGACGTCGTGACCTCGGCTTTTGTTCCAAAGTGGTGTCCCCAGAATTGAAACACCGAAACCATTTTCGTACAGTGCTGATGTCCACTGTTTCCTCGCCTTCACCTGCATACATTTTTTTTGTTGATGCTGGATCCGCTTTTTTCCAATAAAGTAGTGGGAGCACCCGAACAGCACGTTTAGCGACCGCCATCCTCTGCTCACCTGATACAGCAATGTAGTTTCGTGCCATATCCACGTCATCTGCCTAGTGTGTTCCACGTCATCAGCCTAGTGTGTTCCACGTCATCATAGTTCCCAGTCGAGGCTGACGGGCCTTTCGCACATCAACGGAGGACCAACATTATGTGTAGTTCAAAACGTATGAGCTTTTTACTTGCCATGGCATTCCTTACTGAGACATAACGTGCTGTGGGGCGCCTTAGGTGATAATCATGTGTCCAACACAATCGTCGAGATATACACTAAATGCACTCAGCAGACAAAACATTAGCGACACGGGTGATTGGCAGTTGACATGTGCATTCCCCGCGCAGGGTCGAACAGACCTAAATCTAAAGCAGGCGATAAATAGGCGGACAGCAAGACTACCCAACAATGTACCGCAATCAACGAAACACGGGTTAACGTGGTGATCTGAGCGACTTTGATTATGGACACATTGTCGGCGCAAGACAAATGGATCATTCTCTCGCCTAACTGTTACGAATACGAGGGCAACTGTATCAAGGATGTACCACGAGCACATCAGCGCCCATAGAGCAACAGGTGGCCGACCACACGCCATTGACAACCGGCACAAATCACATCCAGGTTAAATGTCAGAAGCCCAAGCAGCGTCAGCGAGTGAACGTTACGGTGCACGCCGCATGCCCTGGGCTACGGGAGCCGATGCCCTACTCGTGTGCCACTGTTGACTGCTTGTCATCGGGCATTATATCTCGCTTACTGCCGGGGAACAACAAAACTGGACCTCTGCAGAATAGCGCCGCGTCGTGCGCTCAGATGAATCCCATTTTCAGCTGTACTAAGGTGACGGGATGGTGCTGATGGGGCGACAATAGCAGGAGGCCATGGCCCCCGTCGAGGGATACATTTTCATGGGATACATTAGGCCCCTTAGTGTGTCTGGAGAGGTCCTTAACCGCTGTGTACTACCAACATGTGCTGACTGATACACGCTTTCATGGCCTTCGCGCAGAATGCGACCGGGAGTCTGTTCCAGCAAGACAAATTCGCCACCCTACTAAGCAGCAACCACCAAAACATGGAGGAACACTCATGTGAGTTTGGAACCATCCAGTAGACCTCAAGGTCTCCGGTTTAAAACCCCGTGGAAGTTTTCTGGGATGCCATGGAGCGTAACATCAGATCCACGGATCCTGGACCGACGTCTCGGGCGGAGTTATGTACAATGCTGCAACAGCCATGGCTAGCATTACCCCCGGAAAACCTCTTGCATCTGGTGGAGTTGATGCCTCGGCGTGTACAGGCTGTTATTCGCGCTAGAGGAGGACCAGCACTCTATTAGGTAGGTATCTCTAATGTTTTGTCCATTGAGTGTATACTTCTTTTGTAACTATGAAATTTGTTTCGACGTTACACGGTACTTTGTGCTAAATTCTAAGTCCGCCTCGGAAACAAGATACCAGTTTCTTTTCTTACAAATTATGACATAATTCTTCACCTTTCATATTCCAACTGAAATTAGTGTAAATAATGCTGAGAGAATGTGTGTGTCAGAAGACAGGGAATTCTTTTTTTTTGTTTGTTGTGCATCTGACTCTATTGCTTTGGAGCAGCTTAATCAGCAAATATCGGAAACACGGAGAACACTCTTGCTCATGTCTTCAGATTACGAGACCAGACACAAAATAGATTAAGCCATAAATAGTTCCAGGTCAATGGGTCTAGATGTTTGCAATAGCTCTTACTGTGATAAGATATTGTAGAGCATGTAAAAGAAAAATACAGAGTGGATTTCCGGCTGCTCCGTCCATAGCGTCAGTAACTAAATTATGGAATGGTGACTTGTCTGGCCTTAAAAGGAAAGAGAGAGAGGAAGATACCTAGGAGCAGATTGTTTCAAAAAAGAAAGACAGCGGAAAATAATGGACCAGTGAGTTTGAGTGACAGACAGCATGTTGAAGAAATTAAAATAGAGAGTGACAGGTTGAGACACAAGGAGATGGTGTTTTCAAAGTAAGAAAAAAGACGGAGAGATTAACTCACAGAGAAGCATGAGAGTTAGCGTGTTTAATCAAGACAGGCGTGGACACAAAGACTGAAGCAGTGCCTCATGTCATTTAATAACATGTTTGTTCTTGTTTCGCCAAAAAAATTAGGCAATATACAGTAGTGGCCAAAATTGTGGAAACCTTTTGGAAATAGTGTATTTTTGAGGTTTGATGGCTCGTAACACCACTTTTGTTTCGAGTAATACCATAACGTTACATATCAATGGAAAGATAATTTCATCAAGAATGTAATGCAATAACTTTTATGAAGGATTTTGTATTAGAACAGCAGTTATAAAGAAGAAAGGTGAAACACATAGAAAAAATGGGATATACAAAAATTCTCACCATGTCAGTTAATACCTAGTTGGGTAATCTTTAGCGCTAATTACAGACTTACAACGCCTTCCCATGGAGTGAACTAAGTTTTTTAGTTCTGCGGCTGTTATAATGGGAACTCAAGATTGAATTATTGCTTCTATTAATTGGGTTTTATTGCTGGATTGTTTCTGACTAACAAGTTTCTTTAGTCGGCTCCATAGATAGTCTGGGCTATTCCCAGGCCATTCCAGCAGTGGAATATGATTATCTTAAAACCACGTTTTGCACGCAGCAGCAACATGACATGGAGCTGAATCCTGTTGAAATAAAAATGCTTCATTATCTTGGAAAAGATCACGTGCGGAAGGCTTCAGTTTGGGCTCAAGTATTTCATTAATGTATTTTTGAGCATTTATATTCCCATTAATCACGCAAATTCTGCCCACACCTTTTGATGTCATACAACCCCAGATCATAACACTAACTAGGTGTTTCACGGTACGTGTAATGCAATCAGGATGCAAATCTTCTCCGATTCTTCTCCTTACGTATTTTATGCCATCACTACCAAACAGGAATATTTTGGTCTCATCACTCCAAATAACACTGTCCCATTGTTCCGCTGTCCAGTTAACATAGGTTTTAGCCCAGTTTAATCTTTTCAACCTGTGTTTGAGAGATGAAAATGGATTTTTTCGTGGAATTCTAGCTGTTAGACCAAATTCCTGCAGTCTGCGCCGAAGTCCTTGCACTCAACGTCACATTGCATTGCGCCATTTCATCTTGTATACACCCAGATGATTTTCTTCTGTCACTTAGGCACAGTCTCTTAATTCTTCTGTTATCACTTGCTGTTGTGCACCTTTTCTTGCCCTTACCAGTCTGGTTTTGTAGTGACTGAGTCTCCTTATACGTCTTCAAAATTTTGAAATACCACCTTTGGTTAGGTTTCCATCAATTTTTCTTCTAATTTGTTCATAACTGAAGCCTTGTTCACTTAATGGTACTATTTTACATCGCTTTCTGGGTAACCAGTCAACTCTTTGCGCCATTTCTTTAATTTTATTACGTTTTACAAGCTCACTAAGTGAAATAACACACACACACAAAAAAGAAAAACGAACCAACTTGATAGCAATCACATAACACACTGACAAATGTCCTCCTCTCAGCTCCAATACATGGCATCAATAACTGAATTCTACTATGACCTGATTGGCTCATTGTCAAAACAAGATGACACCTGATTGGCTATCTAAACACTCATGCTCACTGACTACATTCAAATGAAGGAAAGCTACTTCATATCAACCTAAGCAAGTTGTGCTTCCTTTTTCTGGTTATTTGGTTATAAGTTTTCATAGAATACATATCATTGAACATACGTTGTCGCATTACATTCTTGATGAAATTATCTTTCCGTTGATATATAATTTTATAGTATTACTCCAAAAAAAGTGGTGTTATGAGAAATCAAACTTCAAAAATACACTATTTCCAAAAGGTTTCCACAATTTTGACCACTACTGTAGATTAAAAAATAATTAAAGATGGGACTTTCGATGTAAATATTCACCATACTTATGTATGTACTAAATTATGACCAAAGCCAGGCTGTTCAAGCATTAAAAACCTCCAAAATCAGCAAGCATTTATGCACTAAAAATTTAAGAAAGATGCACTAAAATACAAGAAATATGCATTCAATATAACTCACAGTTTTACTCTGAATATGAAGATTTCGTACTTGATAGATGAAAATGAGGAACATAGGTTTGCTGTCTGTAGTACGATAAGTTAAAACAAATCCCTAAAACTGCCGAATAAAACTCAATTTATTTACAATTTTAAAAACCTATTTACAAAGCTAGCACTTTCGGGGCTCGCATGGCTCCATTTTCAAGCCCAAAAGCCCCGGAACACATAGAGGCAGCGACTATATACTATAGTATTCGTGACTAAGGTGTTATACGTCATAAAAAATGATACAGGTGATGCCATTTACATTAGGAAAAAAGAAGTAATTAAAGTCCAAAAACAAATACAGAACATGTTCAAGTAAGAGTCTCACCTTCTAAGTGTGTCATGGGTAAACCGACGGGCAAAATGCTAAAGTTTTAAACTCCTCTGTTAACAAGAATACCATTTTTCTCTCGGAAAGCCTCAATCAACTGTATTCTTAAATATTACGACGTCTGCTGTAATACGGACTTTCCGACTTCAGTCCCAAGACCTTGGAGACGGATAATCGCTCTTCCCATGACACACTTAGAAGGTGAGACTCTTACTTGAACATGTTCTGTATTTGTTTTTGGACTTTAATTACTTCTTTTTTCCTAATGTAAATGGCATCACCTGTATCATTTTTATGACGTATATCACCTTAGTCACGAATACTATAGTATATAGTCGCTGCCTCTACGTGTTCCGGGGCTTTTGGGCTTGAAAATGGGGCCATGCGAGCCCCGAAAGTGCTAGCTTTGTAAATAGGTTTTTAAAATTGTAAATAAATTGAGTTTTATTTGGCAGTTTTGGGGATTTGTTTTAACTTATCGTACTACAGACAGCAAACTTATTTTCGACAGTTTTACTGTTGGATTCATACACTAAGTAGACAAAACATTAGAGACAAGAGTGATGGGCAGTTGGCGAGGGCATCCCCCGCGCAGAGTGGAACTGACACAAACCGAACGCAGATGATAAATAGGCGGAAAGCAGGGTTTCCCAACAGTGTATCGCAATCGTCGAACATAAAATCACCGTGGTCATCTGAGCGACTTTGATCGTGGACGCATTGTCTGGACAAGACAAATAGGTCATTCTATCGCCCTAGTGACAAGACAGCTAGGGTTCTCAGGGCAACCGTATCAAGAGTGTACCGCGATTATACCATTGGCGGACGTACCAGCGCTCAGAGAGCACGCTGTGGCCGACCACAAGCCACTGCTGACCACGTGTCGTAATAGACGATTGATATTTGTACAGACCGATCGCTTGGCAAATGCGGCGCAAATCATATCCAGGTTAAATGTCGGAGTCCCAAGCAGCGTCAGCAAGCGAACGGTTCGTCGTACGCTGCATACCCTGAATTACGGGAGTCGATGCCCTACCCTTGTGCCACTGTTGACTGATCGTCATCCAATCCGACACTACGCCTCGTCTGGTGAAGGGAACATCAAAACTAGACTGCTTCAGAGTGGCGCCGCTTCGTGTGGTCAGATGAATATCATTATCAACTGTACCGAGCAGACGGTAGGGTGAGGATGTGGCGTCTACAGCATGAGGCCAAGGCCCCGTCGTGCCACGTCGGCTCTGTTCAAGACGGTAGTGGCTCTGTGATGGTTTCTGGTACCATCTCATGGGACATATTAGGTCCTTTAGTGTGTCTGGAGAGGCCCTTAACCAGTGCGAGCTACAGCATCTGCTGGCTGATCACCAACACACTTTCATGGCTTTCTCGCATTCCGTGGCTGATGGTCTATTTTAGCAAGACAATGCGCTGCCCCAAAGGCCCGAAACTCCCCAGGCATGACTCGAGGAACACTCATATGAGTTTGGAATCACCAAGTGGCCCCCAAGGTCCCCGGTTTTAAACACTGTGAAAGATCTCTGGGATGCTAAGGACTGGAACATCAGATCCATGGATCCTGGAACGACGACGTTTCGGGAGGCGTTGTGGACAATTCTGCAACAGGTATGACTGGCATTAACTCCGGAAACTCTCCGGCATCTCGTGGAGTCGATGCTTCGGCCTGATTGTCCATTCGCGCTAGAAGAGGAACAACACTCTATTAAGCTCGTATATCTAATGTTTTGTCCATTGCCTGTATGGTAAATATGTATGTACAGTTGACTCTTGAATATTTTAACTATTGCACATGATAACTAAAGGCTTTTTTATATATTCGAAAGAAAAAGTATGCCTCTGTCTGCGAAAAAATATTTATATATAGAAAATGGCCTTTGCTCATCATCAGATTTTATCGGTGCGTATTTAAAACACGAAGTGTAGTGGGAGACATACTTTCAGAATCAATATTTTCCTCTTGAACAATTTTATAATTTTTTTTTTTTTTTCAATTTCGCATATATTCCCTTTTAATTTCCTGGCTAGCGGAAGATTTATTTCGTATTTACTCGAATTTAACGCGCAGTATTTGTCCAAAAATCTTCGTGGTAAAAACAAGGTGCGCGTTAGAATCGCATTTGCAAATACGTAAATTTGACGCACCTTTTCGTTCCTCCGAGTATGCAGCGGAAATGTGTCGCGGCAGGTGCGTGGACGGAAACCGGAAAGAGCAGAAGCAGATGATCTTGAGTGTACGAGCACATCAATCACTCGTTGCTCCTCCCTCCGCTTTCAACTCCGTTTTACCTCAGGGATTAGAATATGCGCGCCTTTCTCCTCAGAAATCCAAGGGAATCTTGCTTCTTGATCTCTTTAGCAGTCATTCTTTCCCAGTCAATGTACACAGAAAGATGTCTTCAAAAAGTTTGTTTTGACTCTACATTGCAAAGTAGAAACTTAAAGTCAATCATTTTCGCGGAAGAAAATATAAATCGTGCATGTAAATCGAAATTTGGAGTTTCTGAAGGGAATGTGTGTTTGTGGCGCAAACAAAAAGAACAATTAAGGATGTGCTTGACAATCAGACAAGCTTTTGCTGGCCCTAAAATGGGGAAATTTCTCGAAATTGACGAACAATCAGGCATGTTCGTAAAAGAACAGCGAGCCGGTGGATTACCAGTAACAACAGAAATCCTTAAAGTGAAAGCTAAAGAAAATCATCGTCAGCTAAAGCTATAGGGAAAATTTGAAGCATCCCGTGGTTGGATAACGCGGTTCATGAAGAGAAAGGGATTTTCTCTTAGACGGCGGACATCCATCTTCCAAAAGCTTCCAGCTGACTTTGAAGAAAAGCTGAATGCTTTCCAAAAACATTTGATCGCTATTCGAAAGCAAGGGCAACACGACTTCGGGCAGATCGGCAATGCTGATCAGACACCGATCGATTTCGATATGCCTTCAAACAGCACAATGTACAATGTTGGAGCAAAACAAGTGAAATTACTGACACCGAGTGGCGATAAAATCAGAATGACAGTAATGCTCTGTGTTACTGCAGATGGAAATACGCTTACACCCTATGTCGTTTTCAAGAGGAAAACGTTTCCCAAAAAAGCGACTTTTCCAAGAGGAATCTATGTTGCAGTGTAGGAAAATGGTTGGATGACTGCAAATTTGGTTTTAGACTGGCTAGGTAAAGTTTGGCTACGACGACCTCGAGGTCTACTGAAGTTGCGATCCCTGCTAGTGCTAGATGCATTTAAAGGACATTTAGCAGATGCAGTAAAGAAAAAATGAAAGAAAACCGCAGCGATCTCGTCATTATTCCTGGAGGGATGATATCACAAATCCACCCTCTTGATGTTTGTATCGATCGCCCATTTAAGGCTGCCGTTCGTCGACTTTATAGTGCCTATTTTTCATTGGGAGAAACGGAAATAACAAAAACTGGCCGCGTTAAAAGAGCACCCCTATCTACTGTGTGTGAATGTATTATTGCTGCTTAGGAATCTCTTCCAAATGAACTTGTGCGGAAATCATTTCTTAAGTGCGGAATTTCGAATGCTTTGGACGGAACAGAAGACGACGCATTGTTTGAAGTGAGCTCCGACAATGAACAATTGGAAGTAGAAATCCCTCTTAGTGACAGTGACTGATTTTTTTTTTCAGACATGTGTATTAGATCAAGTATGTATCGGAAATAAGGTAAATATACCTATTCCTTAGTATTTTTTGCAGGTTTCCTTTTTTACTTGAGTATGTGTGTATATATTTTCTGATTCCTAAAAACGCAGGCTGCAGTTAGAGGTGCGCGTTACATTCGGGAGCGCGTTAAATTCGAGTAAATACGGTATTTGGTCGTCTCGAGATGTTTGGAAACTGTTAATCTTTTTTCACAGCAAATAGGCTTTTCACACACTTTACAAAACAATATCTTACTATCTGTTGTAAATATTAGGTGTACAAATAAGTTTTAAAGGGTTTTTTGTGTGACGTATACGGCTAATTTACATATCCAACATTCCCCCGCGTTGTTGTCATGTGACCGTAACTGGTCCAGAGTATAAAATGTGACACAGAAGTTTGCCCAACAGTCAAACGCACTTGCACATTGGTAGGTGAAAGATGTCAAGCGATACTGCATTTATTCGACACTGCATTCGTTACGAATTTTATCAAGGAAAAAGTACTGCAAAAGCATGTACATCAATCTGTTTTGTTCTCAGGGATAATATTGTATTGAAAAGCACATGTGAGTTTTGGTTTAGACAATTTAAAGCAGGCGATTTTGATGTTAACGTTCGAGAACGTAGCGGCGCCCCGCAGAAGGTTGCACACCAGGAACTGGAAGCACTGCTGGATGAAGATTCGTCTCAAACGCAAAAACAACTAGCTGAACAACTTAGGGTAACTCAACAAACCATTTCCAATCGTCTACGCGCAATGGGAAAGATTCAGAAGGAAGAAAAATGGGTGCTCTATGATCTGAGCCAGAGGAACAAGGATGAACGTGCCATGAAGTGTTTGAATCTGTTGAATAAACAACGCAGAAAGTCTTTCCTGTGAAAAATCGTTACGAATGATGAAAAGTGGATATGGTACGAAAATCGCAAGCTCAAAAAGCACTGAGTAGACCCCGGTGAAGCAATAACTTCGACACCGAAACGCAATATTCACTCCAAGAAAGTTATGCTGTGCATCTGGTGGGATATGAAGGGTGTGGTGCTCTATTATGAACTATTGGAACAAGGTCAAACTGTTACTGCTGATCGCTACAAGCAACAGTTGCTGCGAGTGAACCAGGAAATATGTCTGAAACGTCCATTCACAGGCAAAGGATTGCGTCCCGTGAAATTACTGCATGACAACGCTAGGCCGCATGTCACGAAATCGGTCAGGGAAACGTTATTGACGCTTGGCTAGGAAGTTTTTGAGCACCCGGCGTATAGTCCCGACATAGTCCTTTCAGACTATCATATGTTCCGATCGATGCAACATGGTTTGTCTGTTGTACGGTTTTGGACATGTGACGAAGTGCAAAAATGGGTTGACGACTTCAACGCGTCACACGACGAAGTATTTTTCATGGCTGGAATCCGTCAGCTGCCCGACGATGGCGGAAGGTGATAGCTAATGACGGCGCATATTTTGATTCGTAAAGGTATTGTTGTTTTCTCTCAAATTACATGTTGCGTTGTCTTAAAACGCTTTAAAACTTATTTGTACACCTGATACATATGAACCAAAATCTGTCGCAAACTTATTCAGTCTCGTATTGTTCATTCCTAGGAGGTGCTTAAATTGTTTTTTGTAATTAAAATTGGCACGCATTTTTATGTACGTTACGAATTGCCCAAAGAGCATTATAGTGTCCCCTCACCACCGCCTAGGGCCCACTATCATGCCTCTTTCAAAGTCGGGATTCATTTCCATATTGCCGCCATCTACGCTTCGTGCACGCCTGAACGCTTTACTGTGAGCTATTTACAAAGCCATCTGAACAAAATAGTTGCGTACGAAAGTGAGGATGGCTTGCGTTTGATTGCTATTGGGTGTTCCTCATTAGTAGTACGTTCCTTGGTGAATAATAGAGATTTTGTCACATGTAAGAAATGTGCATTTACGACACCCAAAAAAATGTCTGGAAAGTGATAAATATGAGGTCAATCCCCCTACATGCTTTCCTCTTTGCCCGATATACGATTATTTTTTGTCAATCTAGCTTCTAGAAGACGGATCAATTATCTACCAACGACCAGACGATCGTACAGGCAGACAAAGCAAAACATCTTGGTCGTGCTTCTCTTCTCGCGATACAGAAAAGAACGTCGACTTCTGGAAGGGGATACTGCACCCATAGAAAAAATCTAAATCGAAAATAGGCCAACCCCGTGGCGCAGTGGTCTAAACGTTGGCTTCTGTCAACTGAGCAGTAACACGTTTCGGAGCTCCCGAGATTATTTTGAGATTTCGTAATGTTTGACAGTTTTATACTAATTGCTTCGTGTTCGTGAGTTTTTTCAGTTAACTTACAGTTCATTAGTTGTGTTAGTGGATCACTACAATTACGTGGTACCTTTTTTTTTTTTTTTTTTTTTTTTGCTTTTGTGGCTGTTGCGAGCTGCAACACTGAACTTCGTTAGGGCTAGAGGCTGAGATGGCTTTATCCCAGCCATCAACATTTTACTCTTGGGCATTGACATTGGAACAATTCATCTTTCAGTTACTCTTTGCATACAGCTAATGATTACGGTCACGCTTTCACCAGTTCTTACTGCCGTCCCGGACTCTATCCTTATCACTGCTTTGGGGTCACTGGGCCGTATTGTTGGCCATACCAAGATTTTTTCAGCAGTTGGGAAAGACTCCCCTATGCGAACGTGCAGGGGGAGAGACATATATCGAGTAGTGTTTCCCAGCGAAGACCTTTTTTTACGAAGACCTTCGTCGCTTTTGTTGGATTTTGGCTCCCATAAACTTACAATAAATTTATTTGCAGGAGTCCGATGTTTCAGCTGCAAAGCTGAAGGCAGTAGTAAGAGAATGCCCACGACGTTCCTCTCCAGCAACTAATAGTTTTGAAAATCCTCAAGCCAGCACCCCTGCTCCTAAAACTTTTTTCCTGACCAGCCAGTTTCTAATCTACAGAATTTCACCCCACCAGCTCATGATGCCAGTCCTGTTTTAACTGCTTTGCCCACGGAGGTCGTGACCACCACTTAAGTTTTCTTTGAAAAGCCTCAACCGGGTCCGAAACCATTATCTCCAACGTCTGAAGTGCAGCCTATTGCTTTCATGGACACTGACTTTCCACTCATTCCACTAAGAGATAACTCTACTTTTGTTATCCCAACTAAAAGCTCTGTCCAGCTAGTTTCACCTCCACAAACCCGGTCCCGACCCAGAGGTAAAAAGGCGCAACAAAGTTAATTCTTCTTCACGCAGTTCTTCTGTTTCTTCCATAGATGACAGCGATTCTTCAAACTTAACCACTTCAAACAGATTTACCCTAGTGATGCTGATCACTGTATGGACATTACTTCTGTTATTTCTGATACTGAACTTACAACGAGTGTGCCAGAGGAAGACAATGGGGAATGTATTCCCCCGCACGAGATCCTCGAACTTCCTACATATTTGGAAAGTTCCACAATTCCTATCTCACCATTAAATCTTGCTGAATTGATGTCTTTATATAGTTGTCCAAAAATAATGCTCTCTAATCAAATCCACATGCATTAGAAAGCATCTAAGTAATTTGCCAGAAGTCATTCATCAATTATCCTTTGTTGATGAATTGTTTGACAATGCTGAACTGCCAGATTGGTCGGTTCAGTATGGTCGTCGCACTAAATATGTTTTAAAAGTGCTCAACCAGTATGTTGATAGCCACTTTCAGCCACCGTAATGGCGAACAAAATTACTGTTGTTACCTTCAGTTGCCGGGGTCTCGCTGTTTCGGCAGCGAATGCTCTGGTTTTTGAGGATGTCAGACACTTGAAGGCCAATATAATCATGTTGCAAGAGACAAACGTCTCTTCTATCACCAATACCTCCTGTTGGCGGCGTTGGCCATATCAGTTCTTTCATAATTTCCGTTCACATATTGGTTCTGGTACATCTATTGGCTTTCATACTCGTTTCCTTTCTTTAATCTCTGATATTCATGAGTCACAGAGCACGCTGGGTATTTTTCAATATATTTCTTTTCGTCTCCAATCAGTTTATTTTCATCTGCTCAATATTCATGTCCCCCAAAATTCTACTGAAGCTGAATCTCTTATTACTCATGTTGCTTCTATTCTTACGGTTATTCCGCTTGCTGATAGTATTCTTTTGCCGGTGCTTTCAACTGCACTCTTAATCCTACATATGACAGAGTTGGTTCCACTGAATCTCGTCATTTACTCGTTTCACAGCTTACTCAAGTTATTTCTAATTTCAACCTTCAGGATGCTTTCAGATTACTTTATCCTACAGCAAAAGCATTTATTTGGTTCCATCCCGCTGCTTCTTTTTGTGCACCTGCTATATTAGATCGGTTTTATGTTTCTTATTTTTTCCATTCTGCTATTAGTTCTGTTTCCCATATTCCCAGCGTTTCTTCAGATCATCGGCTGGTTGTCCTTTTCCCTAACATTTCCATCACGCCGCATCCTCATGTTTGGACTTTTGATAATTCCCTTCTTAAAGACCCAGTTTTTGTTCCAGCAGTTAAGACTATTATTTCGAATGCCGTTTCTGTTCTGTCCTCCATCGATGACCCAGCTCCTCTGTGGCTTGCCACGAAAAATCAAATTTTTTATTTTCTCTGGATTACTCTTTTCAGCGTCGCACGATTCAGTTCATGGAACTTGCTTCTTTGAATCAAGAACTACTTCAAACCCCGTTAACGTCGCCAAATCATGAGATACTAAAGGCTAAACTTCGTCTTTTTCATAATTCTTCTGCTTCATCTGCCCTTACCCGACTCAAGTATGCTACCCTACGTTTTGATAATAACCCCACTGATAATCTTCGCCAGTTGGAACGCTCTGCTGTTAAAAATAAAACCATTACTTTTCTTACTCTTCCCGATGGATCCGAATCAAATGACTAATTCAAAATTTGTGAAGCCACCCTTGATTTCTACAGACAACGCTTCAGCCCTAATTTGACTTCTTCTGCCGTCAGTTCTCCACTCATTCAACATCTTCCGCAAGTTCCTGATCATTTCATTACTCAACGTTCCTCTCAGATTTCTCCAGCCAAGATTCGAAATTCCATTTACAGCCTTAATGACAGATCTCCCTGGCAATTTTCTTCCTTGACCAAAAACAGGCTTTTGACTCAATTAACCATTCTTATCTATTCACTGTTCTACGCCACTTTGGCTTTCCTCCTACTTTCATTACTGCTATTTCTAATCTCTATACTGACGCTTCCTTTCGTGTTAGTACCGCCAATTTTTCTACTTCCACCATTCCGTTTACTAACCGGATCAGGCAGGACTGCCCCTGTCTAGTCAACTTTTTTCTCTTGTTTTTGAACCATTGTTGATTGCTCTTCGTTTCCGAATTTCTTCCACCATTCCACGAAATATATCCACCAAGCGATATCATCATATTGTTTTAACAGCTTATGACGATGACCTCGCGATGTTTCTCCGTTGCACTGATTCTTCTCAAGTACTACGTTCAACCTACCAAGAATATGCCGCCATTTCTGGCTCTGCTTTGAATGTCTCAAAATGCTCAGGACTCTGGGCCGGTACGTGGTCCTCCCAAGGAGACTGCCCATGGGGAGCTCAATGGTCTTCTTCAATAATCAAAGTGCTTGGTATCTACGTGGGCTTTCCGGTAGCGGTTACAGCAGCAACCTGGACACCGCTTATTCAGAAAATTAATCTAAGTCTTGTTCCATCCCGTTACCTTAAAACTAAACTTTCCTTCTTCATTCGAGCTTACTTAATCAATACTTTTATTTTACCGATGTTTTTTCATACCTGGATTGCCAACTCGCCACAGAAGATTTTTTTGTAGAATGTTCAACGCGTGTTTACAGATTTCATCTGGAGTACCATTCACTGGGTTCACCGATCTACTTTAACTCTTCCTCTGTCGTTTGGCGGCCTTGGTCTTGCTGATGCGTCTCTGAAATTCCAATCCTTTCATCTGTTTAATTTTATACGTGAATTCTCCCTTCTTCTGTCTTCTTCACACACCATTATTGATACTCTGCTTTTCCCTCGTAGCCCATTTCTTACTGTCTCGACTTTTCTGCAGATGGACTTTTTTCCTTTTGTTCCCAGACATTTCCCCGATACTTACATTTCTGTGCTTTCCTTTTAGCGCTCCTTATGTCCAGTCCTGCTCCCTCCCTCGACTACTAATGATTTATTGGCAGAACCTCTCTTCTTTTCCTCTGCTATCCATTCTTCTGCCACCCTTACCTTCACTTCTCCACTTGGTTTGCTTGTGGAGTGGTGAAGGTTTCTCAGCTTGTTGATTCTGCACTCCGTTGGAAATCGTTTCAGTCTATATCTCCTCCGTTGCCTGACACATCAGCTGCACGTTCTCAACTCCGTTTTATTCAAAAGTGCATCCAAACTCTTTACCCTTCCCTTGCAGATCAAAATGGATTGATTTTCACTCCTTCAGCTGCTTACTGTTTGCCCTTTCTTGTTTATTTGAATGATGTTCCCTATCTTTTGCACAAAATATCTATGAAGCCACTTTACTATCATTTCTTGACATACTTCACTGCTCCAATCCCGATTGTTATCATTCCTGCTGATGAATTAAGTACTACCTGGATGGATACCAATATTTCTCTTGCTGCACCATGTGCGAAAGATATTCATTGGCTCCATCTTCATCAACGTCGTCTTACTTCACGCACCCTTCATCGATTTCGTCATCTTCTGACTCCGGATTGGGTTTTTTTTTGTTCCACTCTTGGTGATGTCCATCATTCCTACTCTCTTTGTTTGGTTTTACAGCCTTTATTTTCCTTTATGTTTTCACTTACCGAAAACGTTTGCCCTTCACTTCACACCATGATGCACTTTCTCTACCTTCGCCGTCATCATCAATCTGCAATTCATCATAATCAACTGTGTGCGTTTTTTTCCTCCAGGCTAAACTTATTATCTATCACTTGTATCAATCTTCTGTTGATGATCCATTATTGCGTCGCTATCATCTTACTCGCCGTTTTCTCTGCAGACAATTTCGCTCATCAATCATCTCTATCGTTCAAACTGAGTTTGATATTGCCAAAGCAGCTGATCGTGTGTCGTCCTTTTTTCAAACCTGGAAAATTGATAGGACGTGGTGCGATATAGATCAAGACCTTGTTTCCTTTCTTCTTTAATGGTTTTTATGTTTTTTTTTATTTAGGTGTTATGACTTGGCCTTTTTTATTGTTTTTTTTTGTTCTATTACCATGTGTTTTTCCCCCAGGCACAATTTTTTTAATTCTGCAAGTGACTATATGCTGAAAGTTACATACTCATAGTGCTGAAAGTTACATACTGCCTGTTGGGAGTGTTTTTTCAGTGTTTTATTAATTATGGTTGTTGATTGTGACGCCAGAAGTGTCTTTTTCCGGCGACGTTTTTTTATTGTACATAATTTTATGAGCAATAAAGACCTACTGAATTTCTTACCATTCGCCCGAAAGGGGTCCGTGTTTGAATCCCGGTGAGGCATTGATGTTGTGTTTGTCTTACGGCACTGAATCTCTCGCTTTCCTGATGCCAGTGTCTCTAAATTGGGGATGGGCGCCTGCATATAGCCATCGAGTTGCTCACGCGGTGGTCGTTAAATCCTCAAACTTATAAAAAATCGAAAATAAAGGATCATGACACATGAAGGATTTTTCCCATCTGACCCCTAAACCAGAGGTGTTGTATTGAATGACAGACTAACGACTGTTGTAAGAATAGAACGTAGTAATGTATGTATCAGAAGACGTGTTAAAAATGACTTGAAGTGCTTTCGACCGATTTCAAGTTTTTCAAGAAACCACCGACTCTTAGCGCACTGTTACACGCATAACAGTACTGTCAATATCTTCCGACATTTTTGATGTGTTTATTAGACGCAAGACTGTCCAACAAGTTCAACGGACAAAGAGACATTTTGAAGGCTAACGTTAATATTAACAGCATAAAAGGAAAAGGCAGCACAAAAGATTTATAAGATACAATGACGTCAGCTCTTTGTACTTGTCATTTCCAAGTTACATTCTTCACATTATTCATACCGAAGGGAAAATGGTACTTCCACATTAAAAAGTAACTGAGCCATCCTCTTCGAGAGTTACCTCTTTTAAATGCACTTCTTAATATTCCAAACGCACATCAAACCTTTCAAATGTGTTGAGAGGCGAGCACACTCAGAAAGATTACTTAATTAGGGGATGCTGTAGAAGCTGTTGTACTAGAGAACGTTCAGAGCGTCTCCGGGGTCTTGAGACGAGCAGAAGACCGTGGAATGACACTAATTGTCGTTTCCTTGTTCGCACGGATAGTTACTCTATGTATAAACCGCCGTTTGGAATGATAATCTCGACAACAGGAGATAATGAATGGAAAATCTCCATCTGCTGCGGCTCTGACATGCACACACAAAATTGAGGAAAATTTCTGAATGCAGCGTCTACTTTCTAAACACACGCATTCTTTCTGGCATGAAAATATATTTTTGTTACAGAATGAAATGCATATAATCCTTAACAAAAGTATAGATTTATGTAAATACAAAATATCCATACGTACAGAGTGTGTCAGTTTTTGAAGCATGAAGGCTCAAAGAAAAGCTTACTACCATTAAACTAGGATTTTATAATCTTTCATCAGTGGTGGGTTTGGGTTCACTAAAAAATCCGCGCTCTCTCTCTCCCAAAGATAAAATGCAAATCTGTCTGTTCCTATTGCGCTGAATACTCTCTCACGGTCACGAGCTTTTAGTCTGAATATTGCATCGAATACTTACACTGAAACTTTCTCGGTATACAGGGTTATTCAAAATGATTCATCCAACGTTAAATAACTATATTTTCGAAGTTTACAAATACAGAGTATTGATACATCAACCAAAACAAAAAACTGTCCGAGTTTTGTCTCTCACTTTATAAGTGCTCTGTGTGACTTCCTTTAGTTGCCCGAGCAACATAGAAACGATAGGCTATTTTCTTTCATACTAGCACCAACATATCCGTTTTCACTAACTCCACCGCAGTAACAAAGCTTTTTTGGAGCTCATCCAGTGTTGTAGTACACAGTGTCCTTAACGTTCCCTCAAAAGAAAAAGTCGCACCGCGTAAGTTCCGGTGAACTAGCCGGCCAGCTGTAGAGCACCACGTCATGGAGTACACTGCGACCAATCCAACCGCGAGGGAGCACTTTCTGTTGAGGAAACGGCGAACAGCGGAATGTCAATGAGGTGGAGCACCATCTTGCTTGAAAATGTAGTTGCCGGAATATTCGTTCAATTGTGGAAATAGCCAGTTCTGCAGCATATCCAAATAAGAGTTACTAGTCACCGTGTTTTTCACGAAACAGAAAGGTCCATAAACCTTTGCTCGGACAATAGCACAGAAGAGGTTAACTGTAGGTGAGTCGCGCTCCTGCTCGATTGCTGCATGGGGGTTTTCCATGCCCAATATTCGAATGTTGTGACGGTTCACCTTGCCCCTTAAATGAAAAGCTGCTTCATCACTGAAGACTATGCAGAGAGCAAAATCGTGGTCCTCCATAGCATCCTGCACGAGTTGGCAAAAGTTCTGTCGCTTTAACTTGTCCTCTGGCCTCAGAGCCTGCAACAGTTGCAGCCTGTATGGCTTCATAATCAAGCATCGATCTCAAATATTGATAATCTCAAAACACACCAAACAGTGGTATGAGGAATTGCAGTTCTCGACTGACGCAGTTGGTGGACTTTTTCGGGGTACGTAGGAAACTCTGACTCTTTGCACATTATCCTCAGACACACACAGTTGTCCTGTGCTCTTGCCTTTACTCAAACATCCTGTTTCCCCTAATTGCCCATACCACCGACGGATACTCTGAGCACATGGTGGATCATTTCCATAACGTTTATGAAACTCACTCTACACTGTGACTGCCGATTCACCTCGAAAGCTGCAGCACACAAAACTCCTTCTACTGTACGGTCACCATTTTCTCACAGACTGTCTTTCGCAAAGCCACAGTGACAATGGAGCCCTCTCGCGGTGGCCTACTAAAACTCGGAAATTTCCTCTTTCATTTGGGTGTATGCCAAGGTCATACAGTGAAACCTCGATTTTAAGCTTTTCAGCTGACCAGCATAAAAAGTCGTACAATGCGGGAAAACGTAAAACCGAGGTCGAGGTAAAATAAATTTTACAGGCATACATAATGTGTGTGTGTACAAAAAAAAAGAAACCAATGTACACTAGTAGCACTATACAAGTACAAAGTATGTATTGTATACATATTTATGTAAGAATAAAAAAATGCAGTATACTTCGTACGTACTTATATTATGGGATGCTGGCTTGGAAAAATCGGTAATTTCCTTCTCTTATTAGCACAATGACCTAACCTTCTCGAAGTAATTTTGATTGACTCTTCTGTTTTAAAATTGTTTTCAGTGTTGACTGGTAATCCAAGAGACTTGGCTAATTCAACTTTAGTTCCTTGAAATTCGCTACCTTTTTGTATAATGGAAGCTTTTTCAGCTAAGAAAAGACATTTGTGCTTCTTACTCGCCATCTTCACTCTCACGTCTAAAAACTGAGATTTAAAAAGAGAGCAAACTGACTGAATTGCACTCAAAACCTCACACTCTTCTTGCAAGTTGAAACGCAGGCTCGTTCAACACGGGAATTTACGACACTAGAAGAGGCGCTCCAGCAAAGTTGCTAAGATAAGACACGTACAGTCTGAGGAATGTGGCACTGCCCCAACTGGTCGTCACGTGCTTTCGACAAATTCTGGGAGGAGCAACCTGTGTTAAGGCAATTTGGTCATCAGATTCTGCTGAGGAATGCGGCAGGATCGGAAGGAACCGGTTTAAAACAGTCTTAATGTACAGCAACCAAGAAAGATACGAAATTAGAAAAATCTGGTTTGGCACCAAAACTTTTAAACGACCTTCGACGCAGGAAATTGTGTGATTGGAAAAACGTATAACGCGGGGGAAATGTTGGAGAATTATCGGGACTTCAGAAAAACGTCGCTCGAAACGGAGAAATCTAAAATGCGGGGATGTAAAATCGGGATTTCACTGTACACGGTTGATAAGTAAATGCTCTTTTGAAATCAGATGAATCATTTCGTTTCGATATTTCGTCAAGATCAATACTGCGTCGTCGTTGTTATAAACTCAGATTCACACTGACTTGAAGTCAGGAAGATTTTCATGACATTTTTCTCTGAAGAAAATGATATGAGAATTAATTGTTATAAGTGGCCAAATTAATCAGCTCAGACCAGATGCAGCGAAAATAATGAACTTTTCGAATCATATTCTGAAATATTGAAGTTTCGGAATCAGTAAGCTTCAGCAAGGCTGATCATTTTTTAGTGTGTAAGCCTCACTCGTGTCCAAAATTAACCTGACAAATACAAATTCGGGAATTCGTCCAAAACGAGAATACCGATTGTAAAGGTTTTTCAAAGTCATGTGCTCCGGTAAATGCTAATTCGACGTACCCAAGCAACACTGTGTTAGTTCCTACGGAAATATTCAAATGACGACCGCACGTCATCGAGCTGGCAGGCACGCGAACTTGATAAACGTTGTTCTGAGCTCGATGCGGCAATTGAAGCTTGAGTTGGACAGCTAGTAGAAGATTGCTTCCACACCATCGCTTACAAGATTATACCGTGGAAAGCGATTGATAGATTGGAATCAAGGCAATCGCAAGCTTAGGTAGTAAGATGCCTAAATGTGTCGGGGCCAAATGGTCTCCAATCTCTGGAGACAGTTCCAGGAAACAAGAACAATAACCAGAAGGCTAGGACAATGATGCCCACAGGCCACAATACAAAGTCAAGATGGCTGGTATTTGTCTCTAACAGCTCGCTCCCATAGGGAGTCAACAGGCGGGCAACTCTCGCAAGAGATCTCCTCTGCTACGGGAAGCTCGATATCGAGGCATACAGTTTACAGCAGACTCCGCAAGAGAAGTCTGTATGCAAGAAGCTCAATGGTCTGTATCCCATTCCCACAGAAATGTCAGTCTGAATTGGGACTGACAGCTTCACCCCTGGACCCCCGATCATGGGCCCTATGTTATCTTCAATGAAGAATCACAGTATAATCTAGTCACGGATTTTTTTTTTGTTTTTATTGGAGGTTTAACGACCACCGTGAGCAACTCAGTGGGCTATAAGCAGTCGCCCGTCCCTAGTTTAGGGTCACTGGTTCCAGGGAAGGGAGAGAGCCAGTGCCGTAAGACAAACACAACATCCATGCCTGACCGGGATTCGAACCCGGACCCCTTACGGACGAATGATCAGAGGCCAGTGCCTTAGACCACTGCGCGACCGGGGCGGCCTAGTCACGGATTCTCGACCTGTGTACATTTAGATGCAGGCGAGAACCCGAAATATTCTCGCTAGCATTAAGGAACTTCACCACTACGGTGGTGAAGGAATCCTGTTTTTGCCTGGCATTATGTTGGATAGACGTACGACGCTGCGTGAGTTTCCAGGAGGCACCCTGATGCTGCCCACTACAGGCGTGACATACTAGAGTGCTATGTACGGTTTTCATAAGAGCTGTCGGCTGCCAGTTCTTTTATGAACGATAACGCCCGTTCCCATACAACTCGGCAAGTAGAAGAATACCTGGAGAGTGAGAATATTCCCTAGATGGAGTGGCCCGCGAGATCCCCGCACCTGAACCCCATAGAGAATGTGTGGGATGCAATGGGAAGGGAAACTGCAAGCCGGCAGTCTCTTTCAAGAACTCTTAGGGACTCCGATGCACCTTGGTTGAGAAGTGGCACTTATTGCCTCAAACTTTCATTCACAGCCTTATAAATAGCACAAGGGCTCGTTGTGCGAGCTGTTTTGCGGCTAGCGGTAATCACACACCCCATTAGCCCCTGTAAATACGCGCCACTTGCTGCATTGTTTTTAGACTACCATGCTGTCATGCGAATGTTTCCTGGTCATGCAGTGATAGTATTCCTTTTCTATTGTGTATTCCTGCTCTAGCTATATATGTATGTCCGTACCAACTGTAATTGAACTCTGTCGTGTGGATTTTGCGGTATTTATGATTTTATGATTTTATGTTTGTCACGTTAAATTTGGACACCACTGTATATTTCACTCTATACAATTGCTTCAAAACAAACGGGTTCAGGAAATTACATTCCATTCCTTTTACCACGAAGGCCATTTTACGTACAGCTTCTATTTGAAATAATGCATGACGTCATCGCTAGGGCGCGTAAATATATATTACATTTTTTACGAAATCTCTGCTTCTAAAAAACAATTTTTGAGAGTTCTTTTAGTGTGAGATAGTGGTTACGACGTTGAATATTTTACTGCATGCATCTTGTAATATTTTGTGACAAAACACTTTGCCACTAGGAGGCGTAAGTAGTGCATAGTTCTGCTTTTAATATGGTTACAATCGCATCATTCCTTTTAAAAACTAACTGAAAGAAATATTTTACAGTCAGACACCAAATACCGCGGCAAACTTTTATGTGCACTTTTTTTCTCTAAACAATGTTTAGTTTTCCCGACAGGGGGCGTTAATACATCGAGTAAGTGATGCATTAGGAACACCCCGCATTTTACCTATTCGAAGCGATAATGAAGTACCACGTGATTTCAACGTCACGTGCGGCTACTATAAATTGTGCGCACCTAACCTTTGTACGTAATCAGTAAACGTTTGCCAGTAATGGAGAAACGTGGCGACTTACTTAACCCAATCTGACCGCGGCCAGATGGGTCGGTCCCGGAGGGCAGGTGCCAGTATTTCGGAATCAGCCACACTTGTTGGTTGCTCTAGTACTACTGCATCAGGAGTGTGCCCGGACTGGATTAACCACGCACTGACATCCAGCAGAAGGGCTCCCATTTGTCACTTTCACGCGGTGGATCCGAGAGGTGAGCGTCAGGTGTCACGAGTGGTATGTCAGCAACGACGTGCAACAGTCACCCAGCTCTCCTACCAATACAACAGCGGTGCAGTTTGACCTATTTCCACATGCACCATGCTCCGTACCTTGCTTCGCCTGGGGTTACGCAGACGGAGACCAACGAAGGTACCCATAATGACTCCCATTCTTCCCAAACAACAGCTCGGATGGCCCAAGGAAAGTCGGCAATGGATCCTCAACGGAAGGAAGGTCGTCTGGGGTGGTGAGTCCCGTGGGCTGCAGATGGCCGTTTTTGCATATGGCGTAAACAGCACGAAGACCTATCCCCTGGTTGCACAGTTGGGATTCAACAGGACGGTGGAGGTGGTGTTCTGGTCTGGGGAGCGTTTTCCTGGAAAGCCCTAGGTCCTTTGGTTATCATCCAACAAACACTGAACGGTGGACGCTACAGGGACCTGTTAGACGATCATCTTTATCCATATCTGCAAGACATTTACCGGGACCAGAGTGTCATTTTTCAATAGGAAAACGCACTGCGACATCAGTCTCGTATAGCTACTGATTTGTTGGAGTAACACGACAAAACATTCTCCACCTCGCCTTGTCTCCCAAACTCCCCTGACTGTAACCCAATTGAACATTTGTAGGATATTCTAGAACGGGGTGTGAGAACTGCTGATCCTCCTCCACGGAATGAGCGTAAACTGAAGGAGCTGTTGTAGCGGACATGGATCAAGTAACGCATGGAGGGCGTTCCACACCTCGTACAATCTGTTCTTAGGCGTCTGCGAGCCGTGATTGCATGGAGAGGTGGACAAACGCGTTATTAGGTATGTTTTACTAATGCAAAGCTAACTAAATGTATAAATCACTATAATGTTGACATATCCTCTTCTATGATGCCAGACTTACAAAACAATATAATTGATCGGCAACTTGAAACTTGGTCGTTCTGGGTGGTGTAGTGGTTAGCATACCCAGGCGTTTTCTGGGAGACGCGGATTCGAGTCCCGCTCTAGGACGATGAAAATTTTCAAGTTTTCGGATATTATCTGACTTACCATCCTTGTCACATTTACGCCAAAAATCGGATTGTCATCTTCAAAATTTGTAATATCATTGTTGCTCATTTCTATTTGTACCATTCTTGAAAACGAATTTTCATTTCAAAGAATCCAAGTGCTTTAATGTTTTAGACGACTATTTCAAAAAGTAGAGTGTGAATGGAGAGTTTATTTTGGTACGTCCAATTCAATGCACTGCAGGCATTTGGCAAAAATGCAAGCCTTGTAACAATGTTTTTGATCAACGTTTGCAAATAGTTTGTTTTTCTTGTATAGGAAAAGGCAAGAGGGCAGTAATTTGAAAGATTTGGGAAGTGGAAGCTGATGTTGTTACAAAAAATATATACAAACCAATGCATCTCAGAAGAAAAATTGCTACATGGCGTGACCGGTACGGTTTTACGTAATCGCACGAATAAAATACACAGTAATTTATTCCTGAAAGGGAGGAGTGGTTCTGTGGAAACAAAATAACACGTTAGTAAATTCTCAAGAACAGAAAATAGAAGAGAAGAGAAAGAAAAAGACAGGCTGAAGTCCTGACCATCCTTTTGTTTGGCAATATTTTATATGGTACGCAGGCAGAATTTTTAACCGTTGACCATGTAGATCAAAATGGCACATAAAAGATAATCAGCAACATAAGAGGGCTGAGGAAACTATACACTTCTGGAAGACGAATGATGTGTGGATAATAAATTCCGTGTTTTATAGTTTAATTATAGTTCATGCAGTCAGGTGCGGAAGATCTGTTTGAATTTTAGTTGTTTTTGTTTGGTGTAAACAGACAGAGAATATTCTCACATTTTTAGAACGATTTTATAGCAATATAATTAATGTTTAAAATAAAATTATTCTTTCTTAAATGGTCTATCTGATAGCCCTATCGTTGGATATGAACCTACATTTAGATTTCCAAGATAATAGGGTATTTCTTAAAATTGGTAGTGGTATCTATTCCACTGCTTTCCATAGTCCAATCATTGTTTTAGGTCTCCGTTTAGAATTGTTCGTTTTAGTAGTCCCAAGGCATCATAGTCCATTGGTGACACATCAGCGGACTTTGAAAGATTATGAGCAAAAGATATGGACTTGATACCCGTCTCTTTTTTTCATGTTTTATAAGAAATTGTGGTAGATTTGGAAGTATGACTGGTAGCCTTATTCTGATGGATTTCTGCTCTTTCAAGGCTCTGTGGACAAAGGAATGATATTTCCACTTTAAATATAGTAGTTAAACATTATTTCGGTAATACACTATATTGAAAAAAAGTCACCGGACACCCCTTCAAAAGCAAATGAACGGATCCGCTGCGTTGTTAAGATGCGCGCTACAGCTACAAACGGTATAAAAACCGGCCTGCAGCTGACCGTGATCATATCACACTGTGAGGTTGAGTGAAAATGTCACGGTGGGAGAGAACTGACTTTGAGAAAGGAAAGATTGTTGCGTGTTATATTAGTGGGCTGTCCATAAGAGAAACCGAGATGCGTTTAAACATATCCAAGTCAACTGTTTTGGATATACTGAATTAGAGGAAGACACATGGAGTGCCTGAAGCAGCAAAACGTACCGGCAGACTAAAGAAAATCAGTGATAGAGGACGTCGAAGCTTCACGAGAGTTGTTACAGTTAATCGACGAGTACTACGCAAGACCTAAGTGTACAGGTGAGTAAAAATGGTGGAACCTCGGTATGTACACGTACCATTTGCAGAGAACTTCATTCCATGGGTTACCGTGGTCGTGCGGCTGCTCATAAGCCTTTCATCTACACACGGAATGCTACTCTTCGTTTAGCATGTGTACATTTATCATGGATCGCAGATCAATGGAAACGGGTCCTATGGACTAATGAATCCATATACATGATCCATCAGTCTAATGGCCGTGTATGGGTATGGCGGCAGCCGGGGAACGCTATTTACCACAGTGTACTGTTCGTACTGTCAAGTTTGGAGCCGGCAGTGTACTCGTGTGGGGTGTTTTTCGTGGTATGGTTCCGACTAATTGGTTATCATGGACACACCTGTTATCCAGCACGTATACCTCGATATTCTGGACAATTATGCCCTACCAACCGGTGGTAATACTATGGAACCGAGCCTTGTTGGTACCAGCAGGATAATGCACAGAGCCATAAAGCAAGGACTGTTACGTCGTGGTTTGACGATAATTCCGTATCGTGTGTGGACTGGCCATAACAGAACTCTGATCTTAATCCAATAGAGCACCTATGGGATGAATTAGAGGGCCGCAAAAGAAGTTTGGAACCAAGGCCTACTACAAAGCAACAGATAGCGGCAGCATTATGTACTGAATGGAAGCGCATACCTATCGCTGTGTTCCGAAAACTTGTCGAAAGCCTGTCTCGAAGGGTCAGTGTATGCATTAAGACCACAAGTGGACCGACACTGTACTAATGTATGTCAATAAATGCTATGTTGCGTTTCTCGTCTAGGTGTCTGGTGACCTTTGTTAATGTAGTGTATGTAGAATTGATTTTAACATTCTTTTAAACTTTTTTTAACTTTGACCCTCATTGTACGAGAAACCAACAAGAATCATGAATCCTTTACCGAAACTTTCTTTGGATTTTTAAAACCAAGTTTGTAAGTCTTTTTCTGCTCTTTTGGTATATAAAAAGGACCTTGTTTTGTTACAGTCTTTTAGGTAAGTCCATGCTTCATTAATAGCCACAATAAATTTCCGTCTGTCTCCGACTAAGCGATTTCCATAATGAAGTCTACACCGTGTTCTGCGCTCAGCCACGTGTCTAGGTAAAAGGCGATAAATATTGTGGTTCTTTTTTTGGGGGAGGGGGGGGGGTCCAGATTCAAATCATTGTTTATTACATTGTTTAAAGTTGATACAGAGATTTGTAACGAATTAGCGATTGCTCCTTGGATCGGTGGATTTTCTTTTAAGACCAGAGACCTTACTTTTGAAATAGCATAAGGACGTACCTTCGTTTGGTGTTCGTTTTCCAGTTAAAAGCAATGCTTGGCAATTTTTCCCCCTATTAATAATATTGATTATTTTACATTTAGAAATGGTGTTTCCGCGATTTTCACAGCGTTTTTTAATTACAGAATACAAATATTTCTCTTCGTAAAGAGCAAAAATATAACTTTTTATTCCCAGCTTATTTATGTGAGCCATTTTCTTATCGGATGATATTTACCTGCAGAAGATATTTCTTTTGTGTTCATCTAACACGATGTTGCCTGTTTCAATTCCTTGAACTTCTTTTATTTTCTGGAATTTCTTATCAAAGACGTTCTAAAAATATGTGAATATCCTCTGTATTTTGTAATTTTACCATTGCCACAAGCATTGAAGTTAAACACTTGGTGTGCGTTTACTCTACAATTTATATTATTTTTCTTCTGGAACTACACTGATGTCTGTTAAAAATACACCACCAAGAAAGTCTTGAGATATTGAAGTGAGATTTATAGAGTACGTTGCTTATGATACAAGATGTAAGTGTTGAGAAGTACAGATCTATAAGTGATATGGAACACACTACACTCAGTGCCTTGTGTACTCACCACGAGAGGCGATAAGCTTGTACTTGGCATTGCATCGAATGGAACAGGTTCTGGAGGTCATTCCATGCTGTTTCGATTTGTACCCAAACCTGATCTTGGGCAACTGGTTGGGAGACAATACCTCACACTTGCTCAATGGGCGGCAAATGAGGAGAACGTGCTATTTAAGGAAGACGTGGCACATGTCGAGCATTCAAGAACTATAGGAATGAATTCGCTTTCCGATGCTTCCTGGTTAAGCCAATGCGGCACTCATCCTGCTTCTTCCAGTAGTTTGCCGCTTTTAGATGTGCTCTTTTGTTAAGACCAACGTCTCCTAACCATAAATAAGAAGTACGCATACCGACTACTGAATTAGAAACCTTTATTCAGTGCCGTATTGGACTTCTTTTAGTCCGAATTACGGCAAGCTTGACATAGACTCTACAAGATCTTGGAGTGCAACTACGTCTACAGCATAACAGGCGTTAGCCAAACAATCCTTTAGCTGGGTCAGATTTGACGGAAGAGGACTTCACTCCCGGACCTGTTTTTCTAACATGTCCCATAAGTTCTCAATGGGGTTCAGATTTTGGCATTGCTATGGCCAGAAAAGATGCTGGAAGTCGCTGTCATGCTCGTTGAACACATCTTCCGCGATAGAGCATAGCATTGTCGTGCATGAAACAACCGTCACATGCTGGGTTAAATGTCAACATTACAGGATAGACTTGATCGCCAATAATGTTCAGATAATGACAACCGACCTTCCAGAGACATCAAGGGACCCGTTCTGAACCAGCAGAACGTGCTCCACACTGTGACCCTACCTCCAAAACTTTGGAGTGGGTTTACAAGGCAAGCTAGGTCCAGTGCTTCATGGGGCTCACGCCAAACTCTATGCCTACCGTCGGTACAGAACAAGGTGTACCGCAACTCGACTAACCTAATGACTTTTTTCCCAGTCATCCAGTGTCCAGTAACGGTATTCCGAACGCCAATGTAGACGAACTTTCCGGGTCTTCGCAGAAATTTGTGGTTTCCGTATAGGCGTGCGACTGCTAATACCGATCGTCTTCAATTCCTTGAGCGCAATTTTCTGAGATATGGGACGGTAACATCCTGCATTGAATGTTTCGGTCACTTGCAGCACACAGGAAGTCCTGTTTATCCCAAGAAGCCTTCTCAGACGACAGCGATCTCGTCCCTGATAGATTGTCGTCGGGCCACAGTTACGCCTCTTAAATAAGCAATGTGGATTAATTTCCAACTAATTAAAGACACGTGATATCTCACCTTTTGAGAAACCAGTCAGTTTTCAAAATCGTCACTCCAACCAGACGGGCACCCACAGTAAGCCCTTTATCAAACTCCGAAAGATCCTTTGTTTTTTCTATTGTGATCAATACTATTGACGAGCAAGAGCCATAAATACACTATCTACCAACAAGTAATTGGACACCCCTACAATCGACGATATCTGCGGTCCTGATACACGTCACTGCCGCCGCCGTTAAATATCGTGTGGGAAACAAAAACGCAACCAGTCGCATGCATGATGCCACGCAATTCGGAGTTCTCTGATTTCGAGAAAGGTGTAATCGTCGGGTATCACAGAAATGGACGATCCATACGTCACATATCCAGCGAGTTAAAGTACCCAACATCGACAGTGGCCTACGTGATTGGCAAGTGGAAGATGAGAGGTGACTGTCGGAATGTGCCCCGACCCGACAGACCCACAAAACTGGGAGTTAGAGACCGACGGGTGCTGGCCAGAGAAATTTGGAAGAACCGCACCAAATCGATGGGCCATATCCGCGAGGAGTTTCAACGGTCATCCAGGAGTGTTCTTTCGATGAATGCCATCCGTAAGGAAGCCCATCTGCTCGGTTATCATGGACGTGCTGCCGCCCACAAGCCTTTGATTATCAAGTCCAATAGCGCTGCTCGGCTAACGTGGTGCAAAGAACGTCTACAGTGGACCGTTGAACAGTAGAAACAGGTTCTCTGGAGTGACGAATCAAGGTTCACCCTCTACCGTTCGGATGGCAGGGTCTGGGTTTGGCGTCTGCCTGGAGAACGTATCTTGCCGGAATGTATTGTGCCAACTGTGAAGTTCGGCGGTGGTGGAATTATGCTATGGGGGTATTTCTCCTGGTATTGCACGGGACCCTTGGTCACAATTCCTGGGAGACTCAACGCCGAGACCTACTGCACCATTTTGGATGACCATGCGCTTCCTACGTTGTGGCAGTTTTACGGGGTGGACCCATGTTACTTTTAGGATGACAATGCCACCTGTCATGTTGCGAGGTCCACCATGGCTTGGTATGGTGACAATAGGGTAAATCGAATGGACTGGCCTGCGCAGAGCCCAGACCTTAATCCCATCGAGCATCTCTGGAATGAGTTGGAGCGTTGACTTAAGGGGTGCCCCCCATCGTCCGAAATCGGTGAAGGAACTGACCTGTCTTCTCCAAGCCGAGTGGAAGAAAATACCGCTAGCCGTCGTAGAACGCCTGGTTGAGATTTTGCCCCGGAGGGTCGCAGCTGTAATCGGCGCTCGTGGAGGCTCCACCAACTATTGAAGTTGAATAAATTTCGTTTTCCTTTGCTATCACAGGTGTCCAATTACTTGTTGGTAGATAGTGTAGTTGCTTAGATCACATGGTAACGCATGTGACTGCGTATTATTCATATACGTTGCGCAAGTGACGATTATATAAATCTGCATAAAGGTTTTTAACTAACTGGCCAATGAGTGTAGGAGGATACAATGAGAGAGAGAGAGAGATTATACACATCTCATTTAGGACATTAAGGTAAATTACCCTTGAATATTGCACTATTTCTTCAAAGTTTTATATTCCTCTTAATTTCTTCCTCAGTATGGTCCAAGCTAGACATCTGTTTCCCAAGGTAAACATAGGCATCGGTTACTTATAAAATTGCTTCATCAATCTCTAAATCTTGAGTCCTTGAAAAAGCATTGTACATCAGTTTTGTTTTCTGTAAGTTCACACTTCTTTTGTCTTGTCAGCAGATTCATGGACCATACTCCAAAATAACTATGAGTCAGCAAAACGTATAGGTAAGTTTAATGATTTTCATTCATTTTTATTCCCTTGTCTTCCCAGTTCAATGATTGAAAAACATTCTTCAATTTGGCACTGAACAGCTTAGCAGATATAGTGTCACCTTGTCCCACTCTCCGCTTTTTTACGCTTTCCAACCGTAGGTTGAAGAAGCGTGTATGCTCCAGCTTTGTCCGTCTGTCTGTCCGTCTGTCCGCACGGTAACTCGCGTAAACATGGTTCGATTTCGATGAAATTTTATTATGTGGTAAGGGACAACCTGGAGACGAACCCTATTGAAAATGGGCGAAATGGGGTCAAAGGGCAGGACATAGGAGCGGGATCCATTCCATCGCCCTTATGCGTCATAACTTACGTAAAAATGCTTCTATTGCAACAAAACTTTAGTATGTTGTTCCGGAGATATACTGAATTAGTTCTGTTGAATATCATCGAAATGGGTTCAAAGATCAGGGCACAGGAATGAGATTTATTCCACAGCCATTATCCTCATTATAATGAATAAACGTCCTCCGCTGGACGTGTAGTGCAGGGAAGTTTACGTTAAGTCACGTTAGGGTTATTGGAAGGTTACTTGACGTAGCTAAAGTGTACCTAATCTTCAAAGTGCTAGAGTTTGTTTAGGTAAGACTCGCACGTGCAATAAATTCATTGAATATGGAACTTCTTTTTACTCAGCGTCCCTCATTATCTTAACTATCAGTACTATAACTTCGGTTTTAGTACACTAGTACCTTGAAGGCTCTTTATTAGAGCGGTAAACACAATATACCCTGGACTTAATGGAGACACTTAATGAAAGAGACTTAACGGCCTGACAGAGGTCTGACAATAATATGAACTGAGAAAACGTACTCACTTTAAACCTTTTATTGGAGAACTCCTGGTATTATCAAACACACTCTCAACAAATCACACTACTACTGAATATCCGAACTTTCGTAGAATCGCATAACAATAATTAAGAAGAACCTATCACATAAAACGAAGCTCACTTGGTATAGTTGAGCGCGCCTATATATACTGCATACCACCACGTCATGACTTACACTCGTTGCCACATATCATTCAGCGGGAGAAATAACATCTCGTTACGTGAGAAGATAATTTTCATAGGGAAATAAAATAACAAGAGATAGTAAAATCAAAAGGAAACTGAATCTAGAGTATACGTTACATCATAACTGGACTAAAAATGCTTCTATTGCGACAAAACGTTAGTGTGTTGTTCCGGAGGTACACTGAACCAATTCAGTTCAATATCATCGAAATGGGGTCAAAGATCAGGACGCAGGAGCGAGATATATTCCGCAGCCATTATCCTAATAACTTGACTAAAAATGCTTCTATTGCGACCAAACTTTAGTATATTGTTCAGGAGGTATACTGAACTAGTTCTGTTGAGTATCATCCAAATGGGGTCAAAGGTCAGGACACGGGAGCGAGATTTATTCCACAGCCATTATCCTAATAACTTGAGTAATGATTTCTGGTATGTTGGAAAGCGTATCATAATCAATGCATTGCATGATTTTACTAACTTGTTATAACTTCTGTGTGCTCGAACAGTCGAACTTTGCATTTTCATAAATGTTATTATCCGCGTGATTATATTACCACAGAAATAACCTCCAAAATCAAGCTTCGTAGATATTTATTTTGCACGTTTCGTTACTGCAGTTGTGCCCTAAAATTAAAATTGCAGATTTATTTCCGAGTACCAGTTCGCAGAGTAAAGCGACAGTTAAGCCAACCAACGAGCGTATGTGAGCAGTAAAACTCACCCAAGCACACACGAAAGTATTAAAATCCGAATAACAGGCTGGTAAACAGGACAAAGGAAATGGCGAGCATTCTCTCTTAACGCTTCCGACATCATACAGAGCTGGTGAATCAATTCACCTGCATGATCTTGATTTCTCAACACCTACTATACAAAACGTGCCAAGTCTTATTTCCATCGTGTTTGCGCTCGTTTCTCGAATTTAAATTCTATTTAAATGATTAGGTTTCCTTGTTGGTTGGTACACTTGCAGTGGCTAGCAGAGAACTAACTGAAATATCGTTGAAAAGACAGTGAAGCTTCGTGGAACTACCTTAATCCTTGATGAGACGTACACTGAATTACAAATTATTAGGAACACCCAATAGTAACTAGACACATACCATCCACATTTACATACGGAACTGTGGCATTGAAATGGCTGCATAAAGAGCTCACTGCAAAGGATTCAAAAGTCTGCAAAGCACAGATAGCGGCAATTTGAGAAAGACTTTGGATTTTAAAAGGGGAATGATAGCACGCGCATTTTCAAGTATCTCCGAAACCTCAAGTCTTCCCGGATATATAGGAACATCTGTTTGCACAATGAGTGCCGGAAAAACAAAAAGTCCCCTTGTATTCCTTGTAAATAATTTATTCTATGTACCTTTTGTATGCCAAGCTCTTTGTGTGAAATAAAAGGAGCGATTCGAAAGTCTAGATTTATTTATGTACAACACATTGGGTGTCACTCACGACCACACCGAGCAAAATACGATACATGCTAATTGGAATTGAATCATAGCAGCAAACAAAAAGGTTTACTAATTCCTGGCATTGAGCGGTACTTAGGTAGGTGGATTAATTAATGTTATTGTCGTAAAACCAATGAAAGAAGATGTGTGTGTCATAAAAGTAAATGGCGGCGGCAGCCGTAAGTACGTATTTTGCCTGTTTAGTTTTCCAAAAAACAAAATTTCTAATATTATATATTATCCAGATTCAGACGAACGTAAGAAACGACCTTGACACCCATGAAATGTGATATAGGTACGAAAGCCCACCAAGCTATAATCTGACCCCAAGATAGAAAGAAAAGCTGAGTTGCAAGTGTGTTAGTTATGGGGTTTTGGTAATTTTTGTTCTAGTACATCTACAGGTTACACCCCATTGTGTTACACCCCATCGTGTTGTTATTGGATTGGAGATTTAAACACCACCGTGAGCAACTCAATGGGCTATAAGCAGTCGCCCGTCCCTAATTTAGGGTCACTGGTTCCATGGAAGGGAGAGAGCCAGTGCCGTAAGACAAACACAACATCCACGCCTCACGGGATTCGAACCCGTACCCCTTTCGGACGAATGATCATAGGCCAGCACTTAGACCAATGCGCCACCGAGACGGCTATACATCATTTCAAACCCCTCGTCAGTAGCAGCTTAACCCCTTGGGTGTCGAGAGGAGACAAAATTTAGCTACGGCGCATGCTTTACTACTATCGGGAAAGATGCATTGCATCAAAATATATTTTTGTAATGGCTTTTATCACGTCTAGCGTCAAGGTCTCGCTAAAACCAAGGAGGTTAGAATAGATGGAGTAAGGATGACGTCACAAACTTGAAGCACTTCGAGCCGACGAATTTAATGCTCAGACGTCTCACCCCCATGGCGGCAAAGACTGTGATTGGCTGCGATTTGTCTCACACGTCTCACCGATATGGCGGCAGAGACTGTGATTGGCTGCGATTTGTCTCACACGTCTCACCAACATGGCGGTAGAGGCTGTGATTGGCTGTGACGCCCTTACTCCATCTATTCTAACCTCCTTTGATAAAGCCTATATAATAAGCTACGTATGTCCCTAACGCTCTGGTGTCCTTCAGTACTTGCAGTGCCATCTGCTTTTATCCGGTGGCCGAAATCGGAACTTAGCTCACCGCTGTCGCGCAATAAGTAAAATCAATGAGAAATACCGGAAAATAAAATAAAGTTAGTAAAACAAACGACTTCATCTGTGGCAACACGCGCGTGCTCGAACAACTGTCTGCAACGTTTGTTGTGTTACGTAGGTGTAATGTCGGGTTTTATTTCATTTTGTTCGCATTTCAGAGTAATTTCCTAAAAAGGAATCAGCGTTATTATAAAAACTTCAGTCACAGCTTTTTCACCCGTGCTTGGCACGGGCTTTTAGCTAGTATTATTAGTTTTATGTAAAATGTGATGAAAAAATGCTCAGCGGTAGTTCAGTAAAAAATATTGTTGAGCAACAATTAAATTGACTAATGCTGCGCCACTTCATGGGACAGCCTGGGGCAGGATCAAATTTCAACAATGGTTTTGAAAATGAAACGCCGTTACCCGTTTTCCTTACATCGAAACTTTTTACTGGGGATTTCTTTACTACTGTCGGGAAAGCGCATATCATCAATAAAACAAGAAGTCAGGGGTCTTTCTGTGGGCGGAAGCAACTATCGATGTTTGAAAGCAACAGCGGCTGGAGAGGATTCCACGAGATAACAGACGAGCTCAATTGCGTCCAGTAACCGAGCGGTACAACGACGGTTACAGCGAACGAGCCCCAGTTCTGCCGGTGATGGGATTCGAACCCACATCTGCTTTCTCCGGGGTCGGACACTCTACCGATTAACCCTTTAACTTACTGGAACTAATTAACTCGGGGTAAGCAAAATGGGATGAAATCCGTTCGAACGAATATATTCGCTGTCTAAGAAGTGGTCCGAACGTGGCTGAAAGGAGTGATCCTGCGTGTCAGGAAGTGGTGTTTTCTCCTTAGCTTTGTTATTCAAAATGGTCATTTAGAGAGAGAATTGATACTAATCTTTCATGACTGATTTCCTGCTAAAAGATCTATAACAATGGTGTTGAACCGAAGGTGAGAGAAGATTTCTGAATCGGTTGTTCCTACGCAGTGGCATAATGTTCGTGTCAGAGGAACCAGCCCTTCTGCATCATGCTTTGGGGTATGGAGCGGAGAATGAAGGATTAGAAGGAAGTACTTTATCATTAGTGACAGGTTTATGGTCGGTACTACTGAGGTGAGAGGAGAAAAGGAGTTGTTAGCTTTCGTAAAACCCAGTCACTATGTGAAGCGCTGAAAATTTTGGGCATCATTTGGTTCAGGTATATTCCGCCGCTTAACAGGTTAAACTACACTGGCAAAGGCTTATCTCTACTACTTTCCGTTTTTGTGTCACCTCTGAGGTAGGTATGTCCCATACATACCCCCCCCTCCCCTCCTTGAGAAAGGCCAGCGCACGAAATCACAGGTTCCAGGACAGTCGACAAACCATGCTTGAAGGAGATCACTATAGAAGAAGGAAATCTTATTCATTCCAGATAATGTGCGGAAGAATCATCACACATTGTTTTCGAACCTCCCTGCTGGGACATTCATTTTTACGATTGGACACAAATATAGCGAATGAACCCATATCTTCCTTCTCCGGAGTGGGACATTCTACTAACTGAACTACGGCGGCAAAGGCTTGTCGCTGCAGTTTGTCATTCTTATATGGGCGTCACCTCTGAGGTATGTACGCCGCACTGTATCGAGAGAAGAATTTCGCCGCACACTTCCGTTTTTAGAGAATTTCACCATACACGTCCCATTCGTCCAATTTGTGTGAATGAATACGGGTGCGCCAAACTGGAGTTTTGAGAACTGAAAAAGTCACCTGGTCCAAAGAGTCACGTTTTCAGTTAATACATACCAATGGACGGGTCACAATATGGTGTCAGCATCACGAATCAATGGATTTCAGCTTCCTAGAATTAATTGCACAAGTTAGTGAAGGCGGTAAAATGGTCTGGGGTTTCTTAATACCTTTGGAACGCTATTTGGATGCCATGAGGTATCTTAGCGTCATTTCAGACCAGGCACACCCGTATACATATATGGATTTTCCCGACGGAGAGGTATACTTCCAGCAGAATAATGCGCCATGCCACAAATCTCGGATCTTTACACAGTGGTTCCACGAGCACGACAATAACTTCAAATTGCTGGAAAGGCCCCCTACAATCACCAGATCTTAACCCAATTGAACCCTTGTTGGATGAGATTGAGAGAGCTATTCCTAACGAAGATCAAGCAAACATTTGGCCATTGAATGACACCATCACATCCGCTTGGCTGAACATTCGTACGTCATGCTGAAATTAATGAGCAAAGTTGCATTACACGGGCAGATTGCGCATTGGGAGAATGATAGTTCGTGGACAGGTAGCACCATCTCTCGTTGTGGATATGAATGCCAAATGACGCCACTAGCATCCATCATGTGACCAAATAGACGCGAGAAAAGATGGCCGACAGTGATACATCGTTACGTCACCGTGCAGCGATTCAGCTCCTCGCGAAAAGAGGAAATTCCGGCCGCCTATTTACCGAAGGCTTCAGCGTGGTATGAGTGCCAGAAGTGTGGGAAGGTAGGTGAAACATTTTAAAGACAGTCTCACAGGCATTGAGATCGGCCTCGTAGCGGTCGCCGTTGAACAGCCTCTACGAAACACAACAAGAAATGATTTGATGCCTTAATTATTGATGACAGACGTGTGACGGTGAAGGACACTGCGGCGAACTTGGGCATAGGACAGAGTGAAGTTCAGGAAATGATCAGCAGCTGGGGATATCGGAAAATTTATGCCAGCTGGGTCCGACATTTACTGACAGTAGACCACAAATGCAAGCGCAAAAAACATCTCGTCACAACTGCTGGAGAGGTATCGAAACGAAGGGGCCGATTTTTTGCACAGTATTTTGACAGGTGACGATTGTTGGTTCCAGCATTTCGAACCTCAAACAAAACTCCAGAGCATAGAATGGCATAATCTCCATTTCCCAAACTGGAAGAAGCCTAAGACAGTTGCGTCAGCTGGAAAGGTTATGGGAACTGACTTTTGGAACGCACATGAGTGCATTCTGGTTGATGTTTTAGTGCCCGGACAAACCGTAAGTGCAGCTCGTGATGTCCAAACATTATAAAAGCTCCGCCCTGTGTTGCTTGAAAAACGGCGGCAGGGAAAGAAATACACCCGCCAGCACGACAATGCTAGGTCCCACTTTGCCCGTTTGATCTAGGAAAATATCCAGACATTTGGATGAAAACTTTTCCCTCACCCTCCAACTATCACCTTTTTTTGGATTTCTGAATGACCAGATGCGCGGCAAACGCTACCAGAGCACGGAAGCAATACAGCAAACTGCACGTCGGTGTCTTCGCGCAACTGAAACGACGTTCTTCCGCAAGGGTATCTTTAAACTGCCAGAACGATGAGAAAGATGTGGCCACTAAAACGGGGATTTTGTAGAAAACTTGATTAAGGTGTCGTACTTACAGAGTGGCCAAAATTGTGGAAACCGTTTGGAAAAAGTGTATTTTTGAGGTTTGATGGCTCATAGCACCATTTGTTACCAAAAATTTATATATCAATGGAAAGATAATTTCATCAAGAATGTAATGCAACAAAGTATGTTCCATTATCTGTATTCTATCAAACGTTATAGCCAAATAACCAGAAAAAGAAAGCACAACTTGCTTAGGTTGATATGAAGTAGCTTTCCTTTATTTGAATGTAGCCAATGAGCATGAGTGTTAAGAGAGCCAATGAGGTGTCATCTTGTTTTGGCAATGAGCCAGTCAGGTCACAGTAGGATTCAGCTATTGATGTCATGTATTGGAGCTGAGAGGAGGACATTTGTCAGTGTGTTATGTGATTACTACTAAGTTGGTTTTGTGTGTGTGTGTGTGTGTGTGTGTGTGTGTGTGTGTGTGTGTGTGTGTGTGTTCTGTCATTTAGTGAACTTAATAAATAAAATGAAAGAAATGGCACAAAACGTTTACTGGTCACCTAGAAAGCGATGTAAAATAGTATTATTAAGTGAACAAGGCTTCAGTTATGAAGAAATTAGGAGAAACATTGGTGAAAGTTAATCAAAGGTGGCATTTCTAAATTTTTGAAGAGGTATAGGGAGACTTAGTCACTACAAAACCAGACTGGTAAAGGCAGGAAAAGGTGCACAACAGCAAGTGATGATAGAAGAATTAAAATATTGTGTCTAGGTGACAGAAGAAAATCATCTGTGTGTATACAAGATGAAATGGTGCAATGCAATATAAAGTTGAGTGCAAGGACTGTTAGGCGCAGACTGCAGGAATTTGGTCTAAAAGCTAGAATTTCACGAAAAAAGCCATTTTTATCTCTCAAACAAAGGTTGAATAGATTAAACTGGGCTAAAACTGTTAACTGGACAGCGGAACAATGGGACAGTGTTATTTGGAGTAATGAGACCAAAATCTCTCTGTTTGGTAGTGATGGCATAAAATACATAACAAAAAGAATCGGAGAAGATTTGCATCCTGATTGCATTACACGTACCGTGAAACACCCAGTTAGTGTTATGATCTGGAGTTGTACAGCATCAAAAGGTGTGGGCAGAATTTGCGTGATTAATGGGAATGAGAAACTATGTTCGATAAGTGGAATTCATATTTCTACGCACTAACGAGATTTGACGGTTTAAGCATAATTTAAGTATGCGCATCATCACTACAATTACACTAAAGTGATATTTTCCAAGATGATGAAGCATTTATATTTCAGCAGGATTCAGCTCCATGTCATGTTGCTGCTGTGTGCAAAAAGTGGTTTCAACATAATCATATTCCACTGCTGGAATGGCCTGGGAATAGCTCAGACCTTAACCCCATCAACAGTCTATGGAGCAGACTAAAGAAACTTGTTAGTCAGAAGCAACCCAGCAATGAAACCCAGTTAATAGAAGCAATAATTCAATCTTGGTTTCACATTATAACTGCTGCAGAACTTAAAAACTTGGTTCACTCCATGGGAAGGCGTTGTAAGGCCGTTATTAACTCTAAAGGTTACCCAACTAAATATTAACTGACATGGTGAGAATTTTTATACATTATATATATTTATACCTCATTTTTTCTATGTGTTTTTCTTTTTTTTTTCATAACTTCTGTTCTAATACAAATTCCTACATAAAATTTATTGCATTACATTCTTGATTAAATTACCTCTCCATTGATATAAAATGTTATGGTATTACTTCAACAAAAAGTGGTGTTCTAAGCCACCAAACCTCAAAAATACACTATTTCCAAAAGGTTTCCACAATTTGGGCCAGTACTGTATATTATTTCAATCATTACAGCTCGCAGTTTCTAAAACATTGTTGCTCATTAATTTCAGTACACCCCCTTGTAGGACGATATCTCGTTCAATCCATGTCACATGGAATCGAAGATGTTGTTTTTTTAGGTAGGTGTTCCTAATAATTTCCTACTTTAGTGTCGATACCTGCAGAACGATATCAACACCTCGTTGAATCCATGCCACACTGAATCGAGACTGTTTTGTTGGACAAGGGCGACTCAACACTAATGATTATGTACTACTTTACTGTAATTGTAGTGATGATGCGCATACTTAAATTATGCTTAAACCGTAAAATCTCGTTAGTGCGTATAATTATGAATTCCACTTATCGAACATAGTTATGTACGTCTCGTGTATTTGTTACCGCTAAAGTGCAGAAATCAGTTATTCTACAGATTATCTAGGTAATGTGCAGATTAACTAGGTGATCCGTTAAAGTGCCGAAAATTGTTTCATTGCTCAAATTACCTTACCTACTAGGCACTCGTTAAAGTGAAAATAAGATCTTTGTTGGAACAACAGCAACGTTTCTGTACGCTTAAATTAACATAATGTTATTTATTTATTTTTCGATATATAAAGAATCATGTTAATACCATCAAACAATCAACAAATTAGTTAATAGAATCAATTACCAATCAATTAAAAAACTATAATAGAAAGAATCAAACGGTTTAAAATATTATTATAATTAAGGAAATGAATTTGCAAAACATATGATAAAATTATGCTTACTTATTAGTGCAATATAAAGATTGGTGACACTTTGAATTACATAGCAATTGGTTTTTGCGACAAGCACACCTATTTGTGGTACATTTAGATTTGCAGTCACATTTTCTGCAACCCTGCCTAGTACCAAGGGATTGTTTTATTGCTGTTTGACGTAAAGATATTTCTACAGCAGGGACATCTTCTTTCGTTAAAAACCTCTCTTTGCAAACACTGAATTCAGTTTTTGCATACAATTGTTTTAAAATACCCGTTTTAGTACAGAGTTTATAAAAGCCATCCTCTGTTTTACTAAGAACCACAGGTAAGATCGAGCGGGCATCAGTTTTTGCTCTATCTACTTCGCGTACTTTAATTTTCACAGTGACACCTTCGTCGACATTTGGGTGCTTTGCATTAGAAACTGCTAACATTTTCTTTGCTTGCTTTTCTAAACCTTTCTTGGCTTCATCACGAATTTGAAAACAGAATTAGCTATGCTACGCACTGGCAGCCGACGCCAATTATTAGGGAAAAAAACAACCGGCGACGACTAGACGCTGGCGAAACGAAACTAAAAGTGGAGGGAGAGGGGGAAGGTGTAGGGAAAGGAAATGAGAGAAACAAACTTTTGAACTTTAACAATACGGAAGCCGTTGATGTGCACATTACCTAGGTAAAATGCGGAAAACTCTTGATTCCGCACGTTAACGGAGCAAATCACTTAATCTGCAGATTAGCTAGGTAATGTGCACATTAACGGCTTTCGAGCTTTAGCGGTAACATATTCACGTCATGGTTCATGAAAACCAGCACCTTGATTCACGTGCGTTAACGTAGATGGTATTTGTACACAATGTTTTCTAAGACAACAATAAAATTTTACGAAAATATGTTTATATACATTTATTCTATATAATTTGATATAACTTACCCGGACTCATTATGAAGAGCAAACATATGAGCATTAACTCAAACTGTTTAATTTAAATCATCTTGACTCTTTTGGAATACACTCACGAACAATGAAATTTGCGCACCAAGAAGGAAGCATCGGATTGAACTGAAATTTTATGGACGTAATGATACAGATGAATGATACAAATGATGGTAAAAACGAGCTACAGGACATTTACAGAGGGATCTGTGGCACGCAGTCCGGTCATCTTCAACAGCGCGTCGCAACGCCTCGTGCGGTAATACATGCTGCAATACGGTCCGGCATGGAGCCGAACACACGCATGTTTTTGTCCTTCTGCAGACTGCCTCACACGTGTTGGACGGTGTGCTCCAAATCCCGGATAGTGCGGCACAGCGGCAGCTTGTGTTTCAACTGGCCCACATATGCTCGATAGCGGACATGTCCGGGGAGCAGGCCATAGAACTGTCTGGACATGACGTACACAGTCCTGGGCAACCCGAGCCGTGTGCGAGCGGGCAATATCCTGCTGGTACAGCGCACCTGGAATCCCTACCAGGAATGGGAGCACATGGGGCCGTAGGATCTCATCCACATACCGCTGGCCCGTCAGTGATCCACGTACCACTACTAGAGCTGATCGGCTATCGTAGGCAATGGCTTTCCAGACCATAATGCCAGCATTGGGGAGGTGTGGTGCTCGGTAGCGAGGCTGGGATTGTGCCATTGACCCAGAAACCTCCACACCCGGACAAGATGATCGTCTGTTCCCAAAACGAAGCGGCACTCATCGCTAAACACCACACGTCGCCAATCTGTGACGTTCGACGTCGCTCTGGCCTGGCAGCACTGCACACGGAGCCAGCCATGTTCCGGTGTTAACGGCAGCACACGTAAGGGGCGCTGAGATCGCAGATTCACTTCGCGAGGCGTCGGGAAATGGTTCGTGGACACACAGGCGCTGCTACATCTGGCTGTATGGCGGATCGGGTCCCCGTGGGATCCGTTTGTGCCTGGCGTACGATCCGTCGATCCTCTCTAACGGTTGTCCTCCTCGTCCGTCCGGAGCCGCTCCGCCGTGTGGAAGTTTCGTCACGTGTCCACTGCTTCCAACACAGTCGGACGACATGGTCAGAACGATCCACGTGGCTGATGATCAGGCCTCTCTCAAAGTAAGTAAGTTGCATAAACCGACGTCTCTGACGTCTATCCGGCATTTGTGTCACTCTGTACTCTTGCATGCGGCGGTCGGTGCTTTTCGCTTTCATGGGGCATCGACTACAAGCCGGTTTATAAGGCTGTCGGTTCGTTCTTACAGCGCCACCACAGGGTGTGCGTCATGCGCACTCGCACCAAACGTGGTTCATTTGCATACCAGCACGCACTCTAGCTATTTGAAAAGTTTCGCGGTTGTAGCATATTTTATTCTAGGTGCGCAAATTTCATCGTCCGTGTGTGTATATTCAGTAAGACGATTGTGTTACGGTGTTATTCACACATCACGCTTGACTTGTTTTCTTAGGAATAACTGTTTCCTCAGACTTCAACAATGACCTCGACAAATAAAACTCAGCATGAAACGTCGGACTGCCCATAACCAGTTGTGTAGCTACCATAGAGCGAGATGATGCAGTTGAACTAGGGCTCAACGGCTTGAGGGGCCCATAGCCGGCAAACGATAAACTACAAAAAGAACGAAAGGCAGCAATGAAAAATTGTTGATAATACGAAATGATGATGATGATGATGTAATACATTCAATCGAATCCTACTCTTCGCGATTCTATAAGATGGCACCCTCCATGCCTCATAGTTTTAGACTCTCTCCCTCAGCTGTTTCGTGTCTAGCCCAACGTTCATTTTGATTGCATCCAGCCAATATGTTCTTTGTCGTCTTCGTGCTCCTTCCACCATTCAAGCATCATTTCTTTCTCCAATGATTCCGATCCATCACATGACCAAAATGAGTGAGCTGTAGTCTGGCAATCTTTCCCTGAAGTGACATTTCTGGTTTGATACGTTCTAGAACCTCTTTGTTGGTATCCCTTGATGTCCATGATATTCTTTACAATCTTCTCCAGCACCAAAGCTGAAATGCATCAATCCTCCTTTGGTCAGCTGTTTTCAATATCCAGCTTTCACACCCATATGTTGCGATGCGAAACACGATAGAATAGGAAACACAATAAATTACCAGCCTACATTTGGTGGTCAGACTGGTGTACCTGCTCTTCTAAATTTGGTGCAATTCCAGCATCGCGCAACGGCCTAATGCATTCCGCCCATTTGATCTCACGACCACAATCTCCTGCACGGTCAATCATGGATCACAGGAAGCAGAAGTCCTCAACACATTCAATCTCCTCATCACTGATGGCTATTTTGACTATTTCATTACCGGCTGTTGTCATGATGGAATGATCAATATAATACAATAAAACCTTACAATTTCTCTCTGCTTGCAGAAAGACTTTGTATGGCATTCTCAAAGGTGAAGCACAAAATTCATCCCTCAATAAGCCAATGGAAGACAATGGTAATATAATAATCGTGCATTATTGCGTTTATTGAACACTCGCCGATCGTCAGACTGAACCACTTATTTTTATTATTACGAAAGTAACTCCGAAAATGTATTTTTTCCTGCTTCCTCTTTCCCTCGTTTCCGTACCTTTTGTTTTGATGATTCCTATGTCTATCCCCGCATTTGAATTCTTTCTCAAAACTAGAACTCATCGAAACGTATTTACGAAGCACGACGGCGGAAGAAAGGATTAGTGGCCTTTCTTTATTGTCAGTTAAGAATGAACGTGCACGGAGATCGACGTCTTAATGCGTCAGAAAACAAGGAGGAGATCCTTCGTTTAGTGTTGATCCGAATTTGAAATGGAACAGCGACGTGTTTGAAGGATATAAGTTTATTTGTTCATAATTAATCATTAATAAACATGGCTCATATAATTTTTTTCCAATTATATTCATCGTTATATTTGTTTCCTTTTTTGCAGTTCATAATAAAATTGTTCTGTTTTGTTTCTAGAAGGAAGGTGTCGATTACCAATTGTCACTCTCTAATTGAGATTCTTATTATCAATAACATTTATTTCATTCATTCTGGTGACCAGCTGCAATTTCCTATTCCAATTTATAGAAAGTATGAATTATTTACATAATCAGATCGTAGTGTATTTCAATTCCCCGGGGTGGGGTGGTTCACATTTGAAAACTAAGAATATTTTCCCATTCGAGGAGCTTCTATTCCTGTGTGCACTTCCGCTGTCGCATTTTTATTATGCTAAATACTTAGCTTTTGCGCGAATTATATGTTTACCGCAGATACTCTTCGAAAAACGTCTTGAAAAGGTTTAAGTACACTGACGGGAAAAAAATCCCAACACCAAGAAGGAATTGTGTTAGATAAACGACAGTTCGTAGGCGGTGAGAGTACATCTGTAAGATGACGTCTATGCATATTTCGCGCTCGGCGCATACGTGTGGCGCTAGTAGCGCCCCTGGGAACATGCAAAGCAGGTTTGCTGTAAATACGCGCTGTAACGTTCGTGAACGTTAGTTATCGTTGAGATTCGACGTAGTGTGTTGATGTTAGTCAAGAATGCCTTTAAGAAGACAAAGAAGCCATTATCAACAGCTCACGGAGTTTGAACGAGGTCGTGTAATAGGGCTACGAAAAGGTGGATTTTCTTTCCGCAATATTGCAGAACGACTTGGCAGGAATGTAGCCACTGTGCATGATTGTTGGCAGCGGTGGTCAAGGAAAGGTACTGCCTCAAGAAGACCGGGTTCCGGCCGGCCACGGGGCACTACTGAGAGGGAAGACCGCCGTGTACGGCGTATAGCCGTGGCGCATCGTACTGCGTCTGAGACAGCAATTCGAACTGCAGTTGCCACCACAGTGACACAACGAACTGTCACAAATCGGTTACTTGAAGGACAGCTCCGAGCCAGACGCCCTGTAGCGTGCATTCCACTTACTCCAAACCACTGCCGTTTGCGACGTCAGTGGTGTCAAGCTACAGCTCATTGGAGGACGGAGTGGAGATCTGTTGTGTTTTCTGATGAAAGCCGGTCCTGCCTGGGTGCCAGTGATGGCCGTGTGTTGGTTAGAAGGAGGCCAGGTGAGCGCCTGCGACCAACATGTCTGCGGCCGAGACACACTGGACCTACACCTGGAGTTATGGTCTGGGGAGCAATTTCCTCTGACAGCAGGAGCACTCTCGTGGTTATCCCACGCACCCTGACGGCACAGTTGTACGTCGGTCTGGTGATTCAACCTGTTGTGCTGCCATTCATGAACAGCATTCCAGGGGTGTTTTCCCAAAGGATAACGCTCACCCGTATACCGCTGTTGTAACCCAACATGCTCGACAGAGTGTCGACATGTTGCCGTGGCCTGCTAGATCCCCAGATCTTTCACTAATCGAGCACGTATGGGACATCATTGGACGACAACTCCAGCGTCACCCCCAACCAGCATTAACCGTCCCTGTATTGACCGACCAAGTGCAACAGGCATGGAACTCCATCCCACAAACTGACATCCAGCACCTGTACGACACAATGCATGAACGTTTGCGTGCTTGCATTCAACATTCTGGCGGTTACACCGGTTATTAATGTACCAGCATTTCACATTTAAAATATCTCTTCTCGCGCTTACAATAAGCTGTGATCTTGAAACCTTAATCGATTAAATATGTTACCTATACAAATGTATTGCCGCCATTTCATTCTTCTACAACCATTTTTTCGTGGTGTTGGGATTTTTTTTCCGTCAGTGTATTTCATTATTAATTCTTAACAGTGTTTTGAAAAGAAATACTAATGAATCAAGCCTGTCGGGCTCATATATTATAGTCATGGCTCATATATTATTTTTCAACCATGCTCAACATCATAATATATGTTTGTTTCATTTCCGTTCATAATAAAATCGTTCGATTTTGTTCCTAGAAGGAAGGTGTTCATTAGCATTTACCACTCTCTTATTAGAAGTTCACTATCAACAATATTTATTTCACTCATTCTGGCTACCAGTTGCAAGTAGGGTGCATTTCCTATTTGGATTTATATAAAGTCTGCGTTATTTACATAGACAGATCGTATAGTGTATTTCAATTCCCCCGGGGTGGTTCACTTTTGAAAAACTAAGAATATTTTCTTATTCGAGGAGCTTCTATTTCGGTGTGCACTTCCACTGTCGCATTGTTATTATGCTAAGTACTTAGCTTTTGCGCGAATTACATGTTTACCGCAGATGCTCTTCGAAAAACATCTTGAAAAGATTTAAGTATTTCATTCTTAACAGTGTTCTGAAAAGAAATACCAATGAATTCAGACTGTCTTTACCAGAAATCTTTAAGCTAGAATTTCTTTCTCGAGTGGCTTACGCGATTAGGCTGTAACACTTCTTTTAAGATATATAATTAAACCTCTTCGACGAAATTCGTAGACTGCGTGCGCAATCCCGAATCCTCTAATCAGATGATCACAAATCTTTAGTTACAGAGTGGAGATTACAGAGGAAGATTTCCCGCGCTCATTATTTTCTGTTACGGGGATTATAATTCGTAGTCGCACGTGCTTTATGTGCTTCACAAACCCCGCGCGCACCGACAGGACGGCGACAATTAGTGCCCTTGCCAGCTCTTCCGATGATCTTAATTCTCAAGAGACGCTCTGAATTCTCCTTACGAAACATGCTCGAAAGCTTTTCTAATTAAACCGTCCCGCTGCAGTGGTGAACTTCTCGATAGATTTAAATAAGTCTTCGGAATATTACAAAGCGAAGGCAAAGGCTAAAAAAGAAGGCGAAAATTAGAAAATGGAAATCTTTTTGACAGTGTCACAAAGAACTAGCTAATACCTCAATAAGTATGTCTACTGAATGTTTAATTTTACATCGGCTTCTGAATTTGATAGAAGGCTGCGTGTTGCTCTCCCGGGTGACAATATTGCTCGCAAAACATCCCTTTGAGGCAGAGTTGTCTACCAGAGAGAACGCCTGCCAGTCCATCGAGCCGAAAATGAACCAGCAACGTATCGAGACCAAAGAGACAGGAAAGATTTAAAGGAAAGCCGAGAAAAACACAAGAGGATCAGATTCAAGGGAAAAACAAAACACTTTTGAGTATGAAGTACAAAAGGGCATGTGTGAGACGTTTACTGGATGTGAGTGTGTGCAGCTCAAGCTCTTCCCCAAGTTCTCTGTACAAGGTGTGATCTAAAAGCATCCAGACTGGATTTATTTTTAAATAAAAGTAAAACATTTACAGATCTGAATTTAATCGCCTCCGAATGAGTCCCCTTCCGGAGCCGCACACTTAGCCTTGCCCTGTTACCACTGCTCAAAGCATTTTTTGAAGTCATCTTCTGAAAGTGTGAACAGCTGCATTCTGTTGTATCTCCTCAGTATCTCAAAATATTTTTCCTTTTAAGTAGTATTTGATTTTGGGGAAGAGAAAAAAGTCGCAGGGAGAAAGACCTGGCCAATAGGGGGCTGTCGAACCTGCGAAATGCGGTGCTTAGCAAGAAACTGCTGCACAAGTTGCGATTTTTGGCAAGCGCGTTGTCATGATGGAGTTGTCACTCTCTTGCAATGCCGGCTGTTTGTGACAAACTGCATTCCTCCAATGCCGCGAAACTTGATAGTAATACTTTTTGTTGATTGTCTGGCGTGATGGAGCATATACATGATACACAATTCTCTCATGATTGAAAAGAAACAGTCAGCATCGTCTTGATACTGCTATCTTTCTGTCGTGCTTTTTTGCGTCTGGGAGAGTTTGGGGTCATCCACTTGAAAGACTGGGCCTTCCCAGCAAAAACAGAAGTGTTGAGAAATTGCTGGCCACCAGCTGGCAGTGATGGGCCACTGCAGGCTGAAATCTGCCGCTCACGACACGGTAGCTGTTGGTAGCAACGCCATCAGTTGGCAGCCATTGATGGCCCTGCAGCATCACCGTGAATTGCGGGCCGCCAAGCAAGTGCCACTAGTGGTCCATAGCTGGCAACTGATGCAACCCCAACACGAAGTAGAAGCAACGGGACTGCGCATGCGCAGAAGCAACATGTGCTGTGTCTCTCGTGGTACCAGTTAGTTGAAGGCGACGCTATCGCCGTCGTGTTATTTTAGTGGATGTTAAGAAAAAAAGCCATATGTAGAGAGGCGAATTAATTTCCTAATGAAATGTCACGTCGACCATGCTTTCCGTCGGAAGAAAATTATATAAATAAGTATTAATGGAACTGTAAGAAATAGTCAATTACTCTCGTGTATTTATAGAAACTCATTTCGTAGCAAACTTCCTGCACTAACACACAAAGAATCGAGAATACAGACAGCTATGAAATACACATACTCCATTCCCATGAATAACAAGAAATAATTTCTGTGTAACCTTTCGTTTTACCATACACACACACACTCAAAAAATAAGAATTATACACTTTCAAAATTTATCGATTATTTGAAAAAGAAGAAAATAAAAATCAACGCTATGTGGATACAATGTACTCATCCTTGGGTTGAATACACAAGACTGGAGGAATTCGCTGCTAAAAATAACGAGAAGTAACATAAAATATCTTTCCTCTTTAAAACAAAGGTAGCTTCGGGCCGCGGAAAGGAAAGATACAACGTTAAAAATGTAACAGAATGTGACATGAACGGGTAAATTTATCGCCTTCCAAGACCACAAAGAGAACACGAAACGTTGGAAAGCACCTTTAAGTTGGTACACTCGTTGAAAATGAGTGAAGTTCCCTTAAGGTAAATAAAAACAATCTTTGCGTTGAAAAAAATAAATTTATGAATTATATGAAACTGACATTTATGAAAAATACCTCGCAATCTTGTAAAATTAAAAAAAAGAGAGAGATCCCTTAGTTTCGCATCGCGCTGGAAAGAGGCTCAGCTTCAAGCGCAGACTTTCGCGTGAGAAATCAGTGTAGTCGGCAGAACTCTCACGTCGACTGTCCTTGGTTCGTTTCTAGCCAGATCCAATCGGGCGTTTTTTCAGGACCTGTTGAACAAATTACCCCACCGCGCTGCATTCATTCCGGAGTTTTGTAAGAGGAGAAAAACAAAAGTAGTTGTGGCTTTGGAAATTGCGGTTATGTTTTTTTTTTTTTTATGGCTACTACTGGGAAATTGTCGGACAAGATTCGGCAAGCCATCAGTTACGTCACGTGATTGCCTGTTGCCACTGCCGGGAAACTAGGGGACCACATTAGGCTAGCCATTATTTATGGCACGTGCTTGCAGGGCCGCTAAAGGGCCACTTTTGGCAGCCACTGCCTGTGATGGATAACTGATGGCCCTATTCTGGCATATGACAACTGATGGCGGTGCCAACTGTTGGCCAGCTGCTGGCCCATGTGATGGCCGCTGGGATACTTTATTGATGGTTGAGCGGCGGCACTCAATCCAGCAACACTGTTTTAGCTGGGTTAGCTTCGCCGTCATACAGATAAAACCACGATTGATCATCAGTTATGATAGTTTTTAAAAAAAATTTCGAGGCGCTCAAGCGAGTCGCTAGTAGCTGAAACATAAGCCTGTTTTTACTCAGCTGAGAGCAATTTTGGCACAAATTTGGCTGGGACGTGTCTTACACCCAAATCGTTCATAACAGGCGACAGAACTGAACCGAAACTAACGTTCAAGTCTTCAGATCGGCGGTTTTTGACACTGCTGTGTGCACGAGTTCGACATTGTTTTCACTTACGCGGGTTGCGGACCTCCCAGACCGTTTATCACTCTCAACACTTTGACGACCATCTGTGAAACGTTTATACCATTCATAAACTTGTGCACGACTCACACAATCCTCCCCATAGACTTTCTGTAACTTTAAGTATGTGTCTCTGCAAGTTTCGCCAAGTTTTTGACAAAATCTGATGCAAATTCGTTGATCAGTATTTCCCGACATGACAAATGTGACGAACATCTTCACACATATAAGAGCAAAGCACTACTGTAAAAAAACACACACAAAAAAGCGGACTGGCAGGGGGAGACAGGATGCACGGCACATGCGTAGTAGATTCCAAAATCAACCTGTGCCAAACCACTTTCTACAGTGTCCTGCGATTCCGAAATTATGCAACCAGTCTGGATACTTTTTTACCACTCCTCGTAAATGAAGGTCTTCGATTCGTCAACAGTAGTGTGGAAATAAAATTCCATTTGTCTGTGATGGGATTCGAACCCACATCTGCCATCTCCGGAGTCTGCTATTCAGCCGAATGAACTACACCGACGAGGGTTTATCGATGCAACTTTCCATTTTGACAGGTACGTCAGCTCTGAGGTAGGTACGTCACACATCCCGCACCCTTCCTTGAGAAAAGGCTAGACGGAGTCGTAGATTTCCGGGGTCAGCCGGCCGGCAAACCATGCTTAAAGTAACTCGCTCTTGAAGAAATAATTCTCATTAATTCCAGACGATGTGTGGAAGAAGCATTGCACATTTTTTGGAACCTCACGGTCAGCAGATTGGCTTTTACGTTCGGGCACCAATGTGTAATTAAGCCCATTTGCTGGTCATGGGATTCGAACCCATACATTTCTTTCTCCGGAGTCAGATATTCTACCTCTTGAACTACACCGACCAAGTCTTATCGCTGGAACTTGACGTTTTGTCATGTGCGTCACCTTTGTGTTACGTCACAGTAGGTTAAATTTACAATAGTTGCAATTATAATTTGGTTGATAACATTTCTTTGAGGAGGTAACCTGTGAATCATGGAGACGAGCTTAATGATATGCGCGGAACATTAAAACCGGACTTTTGCAAAGTGGCGCCAAGTCGTGTGGTCAGATGAATCACGTTTTCAGCTGCACCGAGTTGACGGGAGAGTGCTGGTGCGGCATCGACAACTTAAAGCGATGGCCACGTCGTGCCAGGTCGGGACTGTTACAGACAATAGTTTCTCTGGGATTGTTTGGGTAGCCTTCTCATTGGGCATATTCGGTCTCTTAGTGTGTCTGGAGAGGGTGTTAACCACTGCGCGCTACCAGCATGTGCTGGCTGATCACCTACACGCTTTAAGGACCTTCGTGCATCCTGCGGCCGATGGTCTGCTCTAGAAGGACAATACGCCGCCCCACCAGTCCGCAACCACGCAAGTATGGATTCAGGAACACTCATCTGAGTTTGGAACCATCCAGTGGCCCCCAAGAACGCTGGATTTAAACCCTGTGGAAGCTCTCTGGGATGCCGTTGAGCGGAACACAAGATCCATGGATCCTGGGCCGACGTCTCGTGCGGAGTTGTGTACAATGCTGCAACAGACATGGCTAGTATTAATTCCGAAAACCCACCGGCATCTGGTGAAGTCAATTCCTCTGCGTGTACAGGCTGTTATTTGTGCTAGAGGAGAACCAACACGCTATTAGGCAGATATCCATTGATTGTATATAAATATACACGGTTTTATCAGAATAATATGAACACCCCCAGAATCACAGTGTACACGCCCAGCCGTGTCACAGAATGCACGTGACAGGTCAAACACACGGATGTGTAAACGGCTGGCCAGGACAGATGAGCCATAGTGCGTTATTTGAGCACAATGGGCAGAGGTAGCGATTTGACGGACGTTCAAAAAGGAATGATCATCGGCTACCACGCCAAGAGTGGAAGTATCTCAGAAACAGCAGACTTTGTGGGCAATTCGCGAGGTGCTGTATTAAGAGTGTACCAAGAATGGACCGCTGGCACACAGAGTACCTCCCGTCGTCACAACTGTAGAGCCCCAAAGGCCATCGCCCCAGAAGAGAACGTCGCCTCCGTCGACTCGTAAAAGGTAATCGACGCGCAACAGTACAGCAATTGACCACGCAAATGAACGCTTGGGAACCCAGGTACGTGTCCCCGATAACAGTAGAGCGAACGCTGTGACGCATGGGTCTCCGGAGTCAACGCTGCGTCAAGGCGCCCATGTTAATCCAGGTCCATTCGCAACAACGCCTGGCAGTTCGCATGGGACTACCGTCACTGGAGAAAGGAAGAGTGAGAAAAGGTTGCCTTCTCCGACAAATCGGGGTTTCTACTCCATAGAAGTGACGGGCGGTGGCGGTTACGGCGCCAGACACACGAGAACCAACACCCGGACACGCTTTTCGGTCAAGTACTGGCAGGCGTTGGCAGTGTGCATGTCTGGGGGATGTTTTCCTGGTATAACCCGGGACCGCTGGTACCACTGGATGGGTCCCTGAACGCCAATGGCTACCTGTCCATCTTCGCTGACCACATGCATCCCTTCATGTTGGATGTTTACCCTGGTGGCGATGGTGTCTACCAACAGGACAATGAGCCATGCTACGTCGATAAGGGGATGTCTTACTGGCTCCAGGAACACGACAGCGATGTCTCCGTTCTCCCTTAGCAGTCGAAATCGTCCAACCTCAATCTCTATTTGAATCGACAGGTTCGACGTGCAGAACCACAACCTCGTCATCTTCCGAACCTCCCTGCTTTGCTGCAGTCCGAATGGGCACGTGTACCTCGGGCAACTTTCCAGGACGTCATTACGTCCATGCCACGCCGTCTCGTAGCTGTCATCCGGGCCAAGGGCGGTTTTTCCCATTATTAGACAGGTAGCCAGAGTATCCTGATACGAATGTGCATGTTATCCAAGGAATCAGCTGCTTCTGAATTTGCCTCATCAGGGGGGCGTAAAATTATATAACGTTTTTCTTTATATCTGTTCTTCTAACTGTTTGACATAAAAATCGCGTTGTCCTTGATATATTCCATCAGCTAAGAGAAATTTTTGAACACAGTTTGTTAATTTTCGTTACAGACTTTTCAGTCGCTACTGGGGGAAAGTAACTCTTTCTGTTTCTCGATGTTTTATCAATTGTAAAAAAGCAATTTTTTCGTAATGGGTTCCATTGTCTATGTATAACTTTGAAATATTTTATTCGTGTCGCAAAGGATTTTAAAGATGCATTCATTGCAACCCAAAATTTGGCGTCATCTTTCTTGTGTTTTACTCCTCACATATTGTCACCTCGCTGAACTCAGTAACATGAACACGTTTTAGTAGAACTTTTTTTCCCGAGAGCGTCGTCTTGATAACACTTATTCGTGTTTTTCTTAGCATTGAATGTCAATGTCTCACAGATTTGTATATAAACTACTGTTTGTGAAAATCGTGAAGGAATGATGATAATCACGTGAAACTTACAGGATATGCAGAGCAGGGTAGGACATGCAAATGATTAGAAAAGCAGAGTCATTGCGGATGTCTGTGCCCGGCAGCGCCCTCTGAACGATCGAGTGAGGGGTATAAAGAGAGGACTATTTAGGATACACACCAGCAGTGTATCGCGGACAGCGAGTTGTAAAAGTGTCTCCAGGATTCAATAACGCCTCGGCGACGACGAAGAGCGCAATATCGCCACACTACAGAGTTTGAACGGGGACGAATGATTGGTCTGCGTGAAGATGGATTTTGGTACTGCGGCATTGCCGCTCGGACAGGACATAACGCCACGACAATGATGCGCGTGTGGCGGCAGTGGACCCAGTAGAACCAGGTTACATCGATGATCTGGCAGTAGACCGAGAAACGTGACGACGCCGCGGGATAACTGACACCTCATCCACATGAGAATGACGAACCGTTTCGCATCTTCGCAAGAGTTAGCACAATAGTGGATCACTGCAACAGGTGTGGCATTGTCTGCCTCCACAGTTCGACGCCGTCTGCTGCACATAGAACTGGTTGCACACATCTCTTTGCGGCGGATTACTTTGACCCTGAACCATGGACGCCTCAGGCTGGAATGGGATTTTCAATACAGACAATGTCGTGCTGATTGGTAACATGTATTTTCGAATGAGCTCCGATTCAACGTGGACTACCATAATGGCCGAATACACATTAGACTGTATTGTGGTGAGCACCTTCTTCCATCATGCATTGTCGAACGTCATACGGGCCGAACGTCAAGTGTGATGGTGTGGGGTGCCATTGGGTACCATTCGCGATCTCGGCTGCTACGACATGAGGGCAATCTCAACAGCGACCGCTGCATCAGGAATGCTGTACGAGAAGAAGCCATACCTTTCCTTCAGAGCAGTTCTGATGCTATATTCCAGCAGGACAATGCCCGACTACATGTTCCCAGGAATGTTCAAACCCTATTCGCAGCACAGCAGATACCGCCTCTTCCCTGGCCTGCACGTTCGCTAGACATGTCGCTTATTGAACATGTCTGGGATATGGTCACTCGGCATCTGGCCCATCAAAGTCCTCCAGCGGTCAGTACCAATGATCTGTTGACTCGCACACATGACACCTGACAATCAGTTACTCAGAACACCATCCAACGGCTTCTCGATTCAATGCAAGCGCCGTTTAGAAGCTCTTACTGCAGATCGCGGAAGCTGCACAAGATACTGATTTTTTGCAGGTAAAAATTGTTGTATTGTTTTGAAAACTAAAGAGCCGCCCCGGTTGCGCAGTGGTCTAAGCGATGGCCTCTGATCATTCATCCGAAAGGGGTCCGGGTTCGAATCCCGGTGACGCATGGATGCTGTTTTTGTCTTATGGCACTGGCTCTCTCCCTTCCCTGGAACCAGTGACCCTAACTTAGGGACGCGCGACTGCTTATAGCCCATTGAGTTGCTCACGGTGATCGTTAAATCTCCAATCAAAAAAAAAATTAAATCACGTATTTACGGTAATATCAGTAATGTGTGGTATAAATTTCATTCGAATCGCATGTTTCTTTCTTGGTGTTGCAATTTTCCCAAAGAGTAGTGTATTATAGTTTTTTTTTGTGTTATGTTCTTTTTAAATGTTTAGTGCAAGCATTGTTTTGTTAATAAATAGATGTTTAAATTTCTCGCTCATCGCACTGATGTAATCCCTCAGAAATTAAATCCCTTTTTTCCCCACCTGCTTTTTTATATGTCTGGTAAGTTTTGCCTCACTTCATGCATTCCTTCCTGGAGTGGCATTTTCTATGTTAACGAGCGTTAATTTTTACATGCATTAATCATTTTAGGGGGGTTTATTACTCTCTAGGCGTCCTGCTTCGGAGGGTGTAAGTCGCCAAGAAAACATTAAAATTTTGCAAAGCATTAAAATAGACTGTATTTCTGAAAAACTCTTTTCAAATTATTTCCTTATGGCGTACTTTACTTGAAGCCAGAAAAACATATCTTCTCTTAGAATTCTAACGAAATCGATTTTTATCTGTTATGTAGCGCAATGTGTATTTTTCGCCTAAAAGCCAGAAGTAAAAGATTAAAAGTGCTAACATATCAAATAATCTTCAGAAGGAACTTCCTTGCACCAGAACAGAAATATAAGAAAAGCATTTCGAGATATATATATCACAAAGAATGTACGACTTTTGTGTAATTCCTCCCAAAGCTCGTACGAAAGAAAAAACGTCCTTATTCGAACACGATAATTTCGTAAGATTGCGAAAACGCGGAATAATGGGATACTGAAGTGCCGTAGACTTCCCTCTATAATACAAGTGAACAAATATGTCTCTGAGTGATACGACGTCAAGAAGTTTCAACCCACAACACCTATTCAAGCGAGTGACCTTTTTTTATTTAATTTTTGATTTTATTTCCCCTGTGGGGTTGAGTAACATTCCCTACACCAATTTTCGCAGCTTTTTCGCAATGCAACAATTTTGTGGTCTTACTCTTGAGAGACGTATTTTCAAGATTAACTTTAGTAGGCAACTCTCTAAACAGAAAAGTTTCTTTATGTTGCTGTGAAAGAGAATTCAAGCGGAATATTTCAGCCAAAACAAGTACTAGAATCAGGAATATTTGACGTGATAGAAAACGTAAAGGGCACTTTGTTCATCGTGATGTGCCGCATTTAAAAAAGGACTATTTTCTCCTGTAGAATAACTGCAACAGAGAACGTTATCTCGCGAAGGTGGTGCAGTCGTCTAAGCGGGATTGGTCCAGGTTCGTATCCCCGTGATGCATGGATGGCGTGTTTGTCTTACAGCACTGGTTCTCTCCCTTCCCTGAAACCAGTGACCCAAAAGTATGGACAGGCGACTGCTTATAGCCTATCGAGTATCTCACAGTGGCAATTAAACCCTTAAACAAGAACAATACAGACCGTGAGTCGAAAGTCTTGAATTATTTGGATCACTTTATGTCTTCATACGTACCTTTACGACGAAAGCTGACTAGCATTCAAAGTATAGGCCATCGTGCTGCAGCGTCGTTAGCCATCTGTCTGCCAGTTCTTCGATTTTACAGAGGGTGAGTCGAAAGTTTTGCAATATTTGGATCACTTTGTCTTCATACGTAATTTTACGACGAAAGCTGACTAGCATTCAAAGTATAAGCCATCGTTTTGCACCGTCTTTAGCCATCTGTCTGCCAGTTCTTCGATTCTACAGAGGATGAGTCGAAAGTTTTGCAATATTTGGATCACTTTATGTCTTCATACGTATCTTTACGACGATAGCTGACTAGCATTCAAAGTATAGGCCATCGTTTTGCACCGTCTTTAGCCATCTGTCTACCAGTTCTTCGATTCTACAGAGGGTGAGTCGAAAGCTTTGCAATATTTGGATCACTTTGTCTTCATACGTACTTTTACGACGAAAGCTGACTAGCATTCAACGTATAGGCCATCGTGCTGCAGCGTCTTTAGCCATCTGTCTGCCAGTTCTTCGATTCCCCTGCGGTACCAGTTCTTGTCCTTCGAGGAGAATAACTCCTTCACCCCAGCTGCCACCTACTCCTGGTTGTTGAAGTGCCGCCCGCATAGGAAGTGGGCCATGGACAAGAACAGGTATTAATCCGACGAGGAAAGCTCCGGACTATATGCTGCGTGTGGCATCAGTTCGATGCCCTCAAGTTCCTGGAGTTTTGCCCGGGTCATTCTCGTGGTATTAGGCCGAGCGTTGTCCTGTTGTAGGAGAGCGCACCTTCTGTTCACCAGTGCCAGATACTTCTCCTCCAAAACGGCATACACCCACTCCAGCTGTTCACAGTAGATGTTGACGTTGATGGTCCGACGGTCTTGAACCAATTCGTAATAGATTATCCCCTCCAAATTCCACCAGACGCCGCAGAGCATCACCTTGTGCTCGAAGCGCCCACGTTTGGCAACAGGCTCAGGAAGGTGACCCGGTATCAACCAGTGCCGGTGTGTGTTAGGATTACCGAAATGGTCCCACTTTTCCTCGCACGTAACAATTCTCTTGATTAAACGTACATCGCGTGGGTTTTCTAGGAGTTTCGTGCACACTTCCACTCGGCGGTTTGCTTCAGCTGGCATCAGTTCATGAGATATAATGCGGCAGCTCCCGTAGACCTTGCCGAGGTCCTGAAGGTGACAAACCACGATGGTCTGTAATATGCCCAGCTCGCCTGATAATCTCCGAGTGTTGGTTGTAGGAATTGCCTCTATGACCTGGCGCACGGGCCTCCGAATCCACGATTCGCGGCCTTCCTGACCTTGGCTGATCGTCGAGGTTTCTATTACCTAAACAAAATTTCTTGAACCATCTGGTTGCGGTGCTGTGGTCCACGGGACTTCCTCTTACGCACGATAAATGTTTCGTGTTGTTTGAGCAGCGTTATACCCGAGTTCAAACTCGTAAAGCAAAAGTTCTCAAATTAGCCGGTTGTGGCTGTTTATCTTTTAGGCGTCCCAACCACAGACAGAACGACGACATGCAATACTGTTCACAGTAACGACTACAACTTTATACCCCTTTCGACTTGATGCAATGCGCGACTTGAACTAGTTTAAACACGTGACATACCCTCTGCAGCACACGCGTTTATGCAAATATTGCAAAACTTTCGACTCACCCTCTGTAATTCGGAAAGAGGATGCCTAAAATTTAACGCAAAACAGAGAAAAATGGACTTACTTCTGGAGATGAGCAAATCCCCAACTAAGTTGAAAGGACTGAAGAGCAGAACACCAACCTAGGATGAGAAAACAAAAAGCGGTACTTAACAAAAAGTTGAGTTTCCAGAAAAGTTTAATAGACCAAGGTCTGTATGATACATCATTATTTCTAATTCCTTTTACGTGATAAATAAACAAATCTACGGGGGTGATTAAAAAGTATCGAGGCTGCGTGCATAACTGGTAAATGGAGCTGAGGTGCTTATCTACTGCACATGCGCTTGCCAAGAAAACACTGTCTGCTGTGGCCAGTTGTTTGAAGCTTAGTCTGATCAACGTGTCGCACTAAGGATATCTGACGAGCTGTCTTTGGTGCTGATAATCTGGGGGTCTTCCACTGTGAGGGCTGAGCGTTTGTTTCTGGGCCATAACTATAAAGCCATGTTTCGTCGCCAGTTACAATGTTTGTTCATAAAGTCGTTGTCATTTCTAGCCAATTCCAACAAGTCAATAGACAGTCGAGTTTCCTTTTGCTCCTCTGATAGGACTTTTGGAACAAATTTTGCAGACATACGTACGTCTCATCCCCAAATCTTCGGTGAGCATTGCCAATACTGATCCAAAACTAAGGCCCAAGTCGACAGCAAGTTCTCTTTTAGTAATTCTGCCATTTTTCCTCACAGCTGAACGAACTTCTAAGATGTTTCTTTCATTCCTGCTTGTTGAAGGGCTTCCATAGTCACTTTGGTCATTTTCACTATCATTTTTGAAGCGTTTGTACCAGTTGTACACTCGTGAATGACTCATGCTGTCTTAACCATACACTCTTGATAACTTTTCATAAGTTTCCTTGCAAGAATCCCTACGTTTTTGACAGAATTTGATGCGTTGCTCAACTTTCTCAGTCCTCGTTAATGCGACACGCCCATCAGACTAGACTCCAAACAACTAGCCACAGCATAAAAGACGCTGCGCCGACAGCGATCTATCGGGAGGCGTGGGTGTAGTAGGTTCCGTCGTCAAAACGTGCCAAATGGCATTTTCCTCCGCAGTTCCATTTAACAGTTATGCACCCAGTATCGATACTTTTTTATCACCCCTCGTAAATATACAAATGTATTCAAAGATGGTCCGGCTGGCCGCCCCGGTGTCAAAGTTGTCTAAGTGCTGGCTTTTGACGATTCGTCAGGGTTTGAAACCCGGTGAGGCATGAATGTTGTGTTTTGCTCACGACACTGGCTTTATCCCTTCCCTGGAACCAGTGACCCTAAATTAGGGACGAGCGACGGCTTATAGCCCGCGGAGTTGCTCACGGTGGTCGGTAAACCCACAAACAAAAACACACACACACAAGAAAAGATTGTCAGGAAATGTTCACGGTTTACAAAGTAACTCCTAACATTTAAACTGTCTTGCACTTTGTGGAACGTTTTACTTTGAGATTCAACGCTTCGCATTTACTGCTTACAGGTCAGGATACTTTTATTTAGTTTTCGATCTGAGGGATTGGCGACCACCGTGAACACCTCAATAGGCTATATAAGCAGTAGCCTGTCCCTACCTTAAGGCCTCTGGTTCTGGAGGCAAAGGGAAGAGCCAGCGCCATAAGGTAAACACAACATATATAGCTACACGGGATTCGAACCCAGACACCTCGGACGAATGGTCAGAAGCCAGCGGGACAGCGGATCCTGTCACCCTTAATCACATCTGGGCGGCATACACGAGCAGAAGCACACGGACAAAACACAACTGACGAAATGTTGCAGCTCTGCCGCTTGATCACACGTCCAACCAGGGGTCACGAACGGAGCATTGTGCCTTGGGACTGCTAAAAAGAGCGCTTTCTAAACGCAGACCTAAAACAATGATTGGACTATGGAAAATAAGTGGAATAAAATATCACTACCAATTTTAAGAAATGCCCTGTTATCTTTGAAATCTAGATGTATGTAGGTTCAAAGTCCAAAGAAAGGGCTATAAGACAGAACCTTTTAGAAGGAAATAATTTTACTTTAAGCATTAATTATATTGCTGGAAAATCGTTCTAAAAATTTTTGAACATCCTCTGTAGTGCAACGTTTTAGAAAGTACACACTTTCTAAAACGTCCTACCCCCGGCAGATGAAGCTGGCACTCCGGCACAGGGTGAAGCGCGCTTATACGCACTTCACGGAAATAGCTGCAACCGAAGCTGAGCTAGATGAACTGAGGGCACTAGCAATATTCCCGTACTGGGACTATTCAACAATTGTGGCACCTTTAATATCCCGTCGGACTTTATTATTTTTGGAGTCATTGTGGATCACCTACTATGAAGCGAGAAGCTGTAATGAAGAAACGCTGCACCGGTGGCGCAGTGGTCTAAGCGATGGCCTCTGATCATTCGTCCGAACGGGGTCCGGGTTCAAATCCCGGTGAGGCATGGATGTTGTGTTTGTCTTACAGAACTGGCTCTCTCCCTTCCCTGGAACCAGTGACCCGAAATTAGGGGCGGGCGACTGCTTATAGCCCATTGAGTTGCTCACGGTGGTCGTTAAACCTCCAATCAAAATAAAAGTTGCTCACGGTGGTCGTTAAACCTCCAATCAAAATAAAAGTTGCTCACGGTGGTCGTTAAACCTCCAATCAAAATAAAAGTTGCTCACGGTGGTCGTTAAACCTCCAATCAAAAAAATTCCGGGCTTACCAGCGCCACCATAACCGGAGCCGGGCAAATTATGCAGATCTGGGTGAGTACACGCTACTTTGAAACCGCCTTGCCCTCTGAACACTTCGTATATATTATTGTAGAACTCTTACTCTCTTGACTGTGTAGATCTGAGGATGTGGCCGACGCGGCTACGAAAGATCTTGTCATCTTTAAGGTGGACGTCAAGTAATTTTGCTTCCTATACTTCCAATGGAGAAACTTCTGTACACATTTTCTTCACAGTTCATGTGTTCCCAAGAATGAAAATTTGTACATCGATTAAAATAGCTTCATTTTATAACTTGGATTACTTAATATTTTCTAACACATAACCATAATTATGCAATACAACATTTGTTTTTCTACTGACGACATCAAACTACAGGTCGCGCCATCATTTTCTGATTTCAACACCACCAAATGAAAAGTTATCGATTTTTAATATACACTGACGGAAAAAAATCCCAACACCAAGAAGGGGTTGTGTTAGATAAACGACAGTTGGTAGGCGGTGAGAGTACATCCGTAAGATGACGTCTATGCAAATTTCACGCTCGGCGCATACGCGTGGCGCTGGTAGCGCCCCTCGGAACATGCAAAGCAGGTTTGTTGTAAATACGCGCTGTAACGTTCGTGAGCGTTAGTTATCGTTGAGATTCGACGTAGGGTGTTGATGTTAGTCAAAAATGCCTTTAAGAAGACTAAGAAACCATTATCAACAGCTCACAGAGTTTGAACGAGGTCGTGTAATAGGGCTACGAAAAGGTGGATTTTCTTTCCGCAATATTGCAGAACGACTTGGCAGGAATGTAGCCACTGTGCATGATTGTCGGCAGCGGTGGTCAAGGGAAGGTACTGCCTCAAGAAGACCGGGTTCCGGCCGGCCTCGTGGCACTACTGAGAGGGAAGACCGCCGTGTATGGCGTATGGCCGTGGCGCATCGTACCGCGTCTGCGGCAGCAATTCGAGCTGCAGTTGCCATCACAGTGACACAACGAACTGTTACAAATCGGTTACTTGAAGGACAGCTCAGAGCCAGACGCCCTGTAGCGTGCATTCCACTTACTCCAAACCACTGCCGTTTGTGACGTCAGTGGTGTCAAGCTAGAGCTCATTGGAGGACGGAGTGGAGATCTGTTGTGTTTTCTGATGAAAGCCGGTTCTGCCTGGGTGCCAGTGATGGCCGTGTGTTGGTTAGAAGGAGGCCAGGTGAGCGCCTGCAACCAACCTGTCTGCGGCCGAGACACACTGGACCTACACCTGGAGTTATGGTCTGGGGAGCAAGTTTCTATGACAGCAGGAGCACTCTCGTTGTTATCACACGCACCCTGACGGCACAGTTAAACGTCGGTCTGGTGATTCAACCTGTTGTGCTGCCATTCATGAACAGCATTGCAGGGGAGTTTTCCAACAGGATAGCGCTCGCCCGCATACCGCTGTTCTAATCCAACATGCTCTACAGAGTGTCGACATGTTGCCGTGGCCTGCTAGATAACCAGATCTTTCACCAATCGAGCACGCATGGGACATCATTAGACGACAACTCCAGCGTCACCCCCAACCAGCATTAATCGTCCCTGTATTGACCGACCAAGTGCAACAGGCATGGAACTCCATCCCACAAACTGACATCCAGCACCTGTACGACACAATGCATGAACGTTTGCGTGCTTGCATTCAACATTCTGGCGGTTACACCGGTTATTAATGTACCAGCATTTCACATTTAAAATGGCTCTTCTCGCGCTTAAAATAAGCTGTGATCTTGAAACCTTAATCGATTAAATATGTTACCTATACAAATGTATTGCCGCCATTTCATTCCTCTACAACTATTTTTTCGTGGTGTTGGGATTTTTTTTCCGTCAGTGTAATTATGGTTATGTTTTTGAAAATATTAAGTATTCCAAGTTATAAAATGAAGTTATTTTAATCGATGTTCAAATTTTCATTTTTGGGAACGCATTAATTGTGAGGAAATGTGTACAGAAGTTTTTACATTGGAAATATAGGAAACAAAATTACTTGACGTCCACCTTAAACTATAAATAAAGTTGTCTAAGTGGTTTCAAACTTTTATTGGCTTTTAAGAATCGTTCGAATATGGATAATTTTGTTTGTCATTTTGGAAGTGTTAGCACGAATTTATTATATATGCAAGTTGACTACGGAAAATCTGTAAAAAAAAAAAACGGAAGTTAAAAAGAACGGACACTTAAAAATGGAAATTCAGTTAAAAATGAACACTTACCGGCAACTTTACTGCATGTTATTTTCAGAAATTTTCCGTGAATTTACGCCACCTTTTTTTTACAGTGTAGAGCATGAGATCGTTTTAATTGCTTTTTAGAGAGGATTTTGATAGAGCTCAGACTACTTTTGTTATGCGATTAGCCATTGATATTATATAATTTGATTATTATCTCACGTTGAATATTTCTCTTCGTTGATATTAAAGTCTTAAATTTTTGTTGAGTTATTAAGAACTGAGAAGTGTTCTCTATATTGAAAATCTGTTGCATTTGGATGCCAAAAAACTAGAGAATTACGTACGAAGTGAATTCTGTTTTGTGATGCTGTGCTCATTTGAATACAATAAATGATTGAACTCGTGAGTTTCCTGACTGTAAATGCTTTAAAGTGCTTTGTTAGTTCTGAGTTATACTGTATACAGAGGTATGCATAAGTTTTGCAACACCTGCCTCGAACCGGTTGTCAACATCTTTGAATAGCAATAAAACATACAAAAATGAAGGTACTAACTTATACTACATACCAAATGAAAGGAAATGTCATGCAGATTTCAAATCCAAAAGCAGATCCCCAATATCATGTTTAGTCGCAACTCCACAACGACTTATATGGTACCACACAAACATACCACGTAAGGTTGAGATAAAGACCAGATCGAGAACACAGCTGTATTAACCAATCAGAGTCCGAAACTTTATAGGCAGTCGCCGCTGAGTGGTTCTGAACTGTTATTGGTTATTTTCCAATCCTCGGTGTGGCTATATAAAGGCACAAACCTGATTCACACACCAGCAGGGCCGCGGGTGGCCTAGTGGGCAACGTTCGTGACTGTCACTGAAAGGACCTCGGGTTCGATCCCAGCAGGTACGAACGCTCGATCCACTAAATATATGCCGTGCATCGGATGGGCACGTTAAGCCGTCGGACCCTGGGTACTCCCCCCCGGTAATAAATAAGGGCGACTTCCTCCCCCTTTCTATTTCGCTTCCGTGTCACTTTCCTATCGGGCACTCTAGCCCAAATCTCCTAGCTTCCTATTTCTAAGGGTTGTTTAATACCTGGGGTCAGACACTCCCTTCCTAAAATCATCTGCATATGATCATCATCATCACACACCAGTTACGAGGGCGCGCAAGACTTTATGGGATGCTGACCGTTAAGCTATCATAACGTTGAATCGGGAAGGTCTTTCCACTAACTGCTTTAAAAGTGAATTGTCAGCATTCTACAGTGTCCAGAACAATACAGCGTTATAACGAAGTAAATTTCTCCGTCATTTTTATCCGCGCCAGGATTCGAACCCGGGTCCCCTCATTCCGGAATACGTTGCTCTACCAATTGAGCTACGCGGACGTTTTATTCTGATTCCTATCTGCCTTTATGTCGTGTGCGTCCTTCTGGCAGGTACGTCACATCTCCTGGTACGTTACATCATCTCCCCCTTATTTTTTTTTTTTTTTTTCGAAGTGCTGGAGAAGGGATTGTCTTATTTTTCGTATCTCGCGGTGTGGAAATAACATCACACCATTGCGAGATTTTGAACGGTCGGGTCATCCGGATAGTTCGGGCGCCATTATAACGAAGTAAATTTCTCCGTCATTTCTGTCCACGCCAGGATTCGAACCCGGATCCCCTCATTCCGGAATATGTCACTCTACCAATTGAGCTACGTGGACGTTTTATTCTGATTCCTATCTGCCTTTATGTCGTGTGCGTCCTTCTGGCAGGTACGTCACATCTCCTGGTACGTTACAGCGTCATAAAGAAATAGGATCTGTCGCTCATCGTAAAACCAACATGTTCATCGAAAAGATCGGAAAGAGACCATAATGTGCTTAAGAGACTTAGCCACGCAAATAGGATGCTGACATCACCGGATCTAGCATGAGAATGGTCCAAGAGTACTTCAGTGACCTGTTCTGCTTCGACAATCCATCGTTGACAACTATCCTTGGGACCCGGAGGCCGTAAAATAAGGAAGAAACCGCTACTGTCAGATGGCCAGAGAAAAGCTTGGCAACTCTCGGCTAAGCAACATCAACATTGCTTGACGGCTGACTTGGGAAAAGCGTTATTTAGCGACGAGTCGACATTTTCCATTGCTTCGAATAATGGTACTTCATATGTAAGGAGTTATCGTGGCGAAGCAAGCTCCAAGCAAACTTTTAAGTACCCAACATCATTCATTATTTGGTCTTGCATGGCTGCATCCGGCGTTGGGAGACTGTGCATTGTTGACGGAATGATGAACGCAAGCAAGTGTTGGATTGATGCATAAGTTCATGCCGTTTTATTTCACGAGTGTTTCCCAGATCAGTAGTGAGGGTGCAGATGGCCAGTTGTATATCAAAATGTAGCCAGTAATATCGTGTATCTAAATCATATTGCGTTGTGTGATTGTGGCTAATGGTTTTTTTGGTTTTCAGGTCCGGAAGTATGGAGTGTCAAAAAGAGAGGAATGAACATTTCCGACATCTGCTCCTCTACGAGTTTAGTCTACGAGGCCACTCGACAAATTTGTGCTATGTATAGGCACGATGCTATTGCTCCGAGGTCAGCCCGCAAATAATTTGAGCGGTTCCGAGGTGGCAATTTTGACTTCAACGACTCTCCACGCTCAGGTCGTCCATCTCACTTTGATGAGGATCGTGTTGAACCATCTCATCCACTTGGATCCATGTCAAACCACACGCGAATTGGCCACTGAGATGGACTGTGATCAGGCCACAGTGGTGCGACTCCTGGAACGTACGGGAAACGTCCAGAAATTGGGGTCTTGAGTGCCTCCCACTCACAACAAAAATCATCGGGTTGCCATATATGGTTCCTTGCTCGCTCGTTATTGCTAATGTTCTCAGCAACACAAACCCTTTCTGCCACGTATTGTTACTGGAGATGAAAAGTGGTGCCTCTACGTGAATTTCAGGCATCGAAGGGAATGGTTAAGCCCAAACAAGACGCCCAAGCCATGTCCAAAACATGACCATCATCCTGTGAAGATCATATTGTGTGTATGGTGGAACATCGAAGACATTGTTCACTGGGAAATGCTGCCGTGGAATCGGACCATCAACGCTGCACTCTATTGTGAACAACTCCGCCGGGTGGAAGGATCAATTCAGCAGAAACGGCCACATCGGCACCATGGTGTCCTTCTCCACATAATAACGCACCCCCTCACCGTACAGACATGACAAATATGGCCATTCAGGACATGAAATGGGAGATCCTTCCACATCCAGGCTATTCCCCAGATGTCGCGCGTGTTCCGATCTCTGTCGAATGCACTCCGTGGCAGAACGTTCAACAATGATGTTGATCTCCAGAATTTCTTTGATGATTTCTTCACATCAAAACTTGCACGTTTTTTCAAGAATGGCATTGCAGACTTAAACAGACGTTGGGACACCATTGTAAACAATGTAAGAGTGAATACATAGTTGATTGATTCCGTTTTCCCTTCTGATGTTATACATTCCTGTAGTGCGGTGAAATAAATGGCATGAACTTATGCATCAATCCATTACATTGGTGTCCTAACCCATGAAATGCTTTCTAGTGCTGCTGACTTATTCCCACATTGTGACTTCGTATTTCAGGACGACTATGTCCCTTGCCACAGAGCGAAGACTGGAAAACTGAATCTGATACACAACCAGAGGTGTGAGCCGTTTTGACTGGCCTGCGCAATCTCCTGAATTAAACCCAATCGAGAACTTGTAGAGGAAACTAAGTTCGTAAAAATCGAAGAAGCAAACAAGAAATAAACAAGAGTCGATTGAAAGCATAAATCACGGATGGAATCGTGTAATTTCTGTTGACTTAGTTAAAACACTTGTCCATACGATGCCCAAGAAGTGTGCTCTAGTGCTTAATAATAACGGGTGTCCCATCAAATATTGACATGTCTGCAGTTTCGGTAAGTGTATGCAAAAGCCCATTGTATTCATTTTCAGTTGCTTTTTTTTTTTTTTTGTATAATTTCCAATGTATCAGTAAACAACTGACACATTACCCTTTTCCTTAAGAAATATTAAATGTATATATGACTCATACTATGCATTTTTATGTCATAATTTTTATAACTTTATAAAGTGCTGAAATGTTAGGTTAGATTTAAAATCTACAAAGGCCGTTCCATAATTACGGAGTAATTTTTTTTAAGTTGGAAACAGTGCGAAAGTAAAACATAACCACGCATACGACTAATCGAATTAATGAAGTACCTATGGCAACAATTATTAGCTGTGGCAGACGATTCTGGTTTTCTCATTGCGCAGCTGTTGAAGGAACGTCTGCATTTCGCCATACAGCTATGGAGGTGAGGGATTCTGAGTTCAAAGTGAAATGCGTTGTGCGATAAAATTTTGCTATCGTTTGGGTGAAACGGCTCCAGAAACAGTTGGTTTAATGAAAAAAGTTTACAAAGATAAATGTTTAGATGAGTCTTTCAGATGGCACCATGATTTCAAAAAAGGGCGTTTGTCGGCAGAACTCGCTCCTAGGCCTGGTCGACCTGAAGATGTTACAGAGCATATTGTTAACACTGTTCGCGCAATCCTGGAAGAAGAACGACGAATGACATGTGCAGACATAGTGGCGTCAACTAATATTTCAAAAAACGTCGGCATTCCGCATTCTACGCGACAAATTACTGCTGCATCGTGTGTGTTCCAGATGGGTATCTCATCACCTGACGAGAGAACAATTGTTAGCCAGGGTTGAGGTGTGTCATGAGTGGAAACAAATTATTTCTAAACACAGTAATAACTGCCGATGAAACATGGGTCCACTATTTCGACCCACTCACGAAGCGCGCAACGAGTGTCTGGAAACACACAGGCTCGCCTCCTCGGAAAAAGGTACGCCAAACCAAATCAGCTGGGAAGGGGATGATGATAATCTTCTTTGATTATAAAGGTGTAGTCTACCAGCATGCCGTTCCTCCACAAATGACTATCAATGCTGAGTATTACAATTCAGTCTTGAAGCGTCTGCGACGACACATATCGATTAAGCGACCGGAACTGGTGGGAAAGTAGACCCTACACCATGATAACGCCCGTCCACATATGGCTGCTTGTGCTCAACAGCTTCTTACGAAATTCAGTATCGAAATCATGCCACAGACTGCTTACAGTCATGATGCCGCCCTGTGCTATTTCTGGGTGTTTCCAACAATGAAGGAGAAGTTCCGTGGCGCAGCATTCAATACAAATTGTGACGTTATTGAAGGTGTTCGGAGGTCACTAAAGCAGCCTCCACAAAATGCCTTCGCCAAATGCTTCGAAAAGTGGACTGAACGATGGGACCGTTGCATATCATCCGAGGGAAGATACTATGAGAAAGAATAACATTTATTTTGCTGTACCTATATTTCTTCATTTTGTGGGATTTTACTCTCAGTCTTAATTGAACGGCCTTTGTACATGAATTTCCCTTTCATTTGGTATATAACATAGGGTAGTACCTCTTGTTTTATATGTTTTAATGTTATTCAAAGATGCTGACAACCATGTCTAGGCAGGTGGTGCAAGACATATGCACACCTCTGTATTTTAAGTTATCCGGAGCACGATTTAAACTTTACGGAACGTTGCAATAAGAAGAGTAGTCCCACTGAAGTATGTTAGTATTTTGGTGTAACTCAGACAATTAACAGATATCTTCAACCAATTACACTAAAACATTAGATCGACCCTCATACTTTTAAATACCTTGGTTCATTGCAAGAACGTTTGAACAAAAAGATATTACTTCAAATATTTGTAAAAACCATGTCTTGGCTATGTAGGTGTCCAAATAATCAGAGGCGAGGGCTCCTAGCTGCGTGTCCAAATTAGGTGCTAGTTCGAGTCCTTGATGCTGTTGTTTGGGGTTTAACGACTACCGCAAGTAACTCAGTGGGCTATAAACATTCGCCCGTCCCTAATTTAGGGACACTGGTTTCAGAGGAGTGCCGCCAGACAAAACCAACATCCATGCCTCACCGAAACTCGAACGTGTACCCATCTCGGACGAATGGTCAGAAGCCAGCGCTTAGATCACTTGGATACCGGGGCGGTGTGAGACATGGTTAGTGTGTTTGTCCTACGGCTCTGTTTCGATCCCTTAAGTAGAAACAGTAACCCTAAATTAAGGATGATGGACTTCTTATAGAGTAAGGTGCTCGTGAGACAGTTTAAAGGCCTAGAAAAAAATAAAGAAGGGAGACCAGTTGGGCCACACATTCCTAAAGCCACTTTTGTTAATAAAATGCACCCGTTTTGAAAAATGATCGGAAGCCATGGAAATAATTAACTGCATAGCAACATTCGGCATGCAAGCGCAACTCTGATATGTAAAACTTGATGGGAAGTGAAAAATTGCAGGTAACATGAAGAATCAAAAGAAATAACGACAAGAGGTAGTTTCTGATACAAAAGCGGGAGCTCGGAAGCGTGAAAGCAAAAACTTTGATGGTGGAATTATTTTCGTAATTAGTGTAGTAAGTTCTTTCACGAGATGTACTTACAGAAACGCGTTACAATGGAGCACGTCATCTTAAATAGAGCAAAAGCTCAAACATCACGGTTTGACGAAATGTATTAGTATTTTTCTCGTTCGTGAGTAAATAAATGCTAAAAGTTGCCGCATTTCAAAGATTTAGTACGAAGAAAATTGCATGTATGATTTTTGGTTGTAAAAGATTCGCTCCATAAGCGTAATTAGCAAACTAAAGTTAATTTTGTTTGGTATCGGTGAACCATCCGTGTGCGTTTTCTGTGAGCAAACGATTTGGTGTGAGAGAGATTTCGAGGTAGCTTTTCTTTCACTACTTACGCACAAAATCCAGTTTGCTAACACGTATTTGTCTTTATTCTTAAGTAGATTTGTGATCGCATAGCTTACCTATATACGAATGTCATTAAAATTTATGAAGTTTATAATATTAATAGCTACATAATTAATTGTATAGCGCACGACTCATATCAGTGAAAAATCTCTTTCAATGACGTAAACACAAGCTCTCAATATTTGCCGAGCTTTCGTATTCCAAGAGGCTTCGTCTGGGGTTAGGTTTTAGAGCTTAGAATGGTAACAGTTTGAACACGGTTTCAGCGTTGCGTGTTTTACCGTTTTAAACTGAAACAATTCAGCAATGTCTGTTACCGTTCTGAGCTGTGAAAATTAAGCCCAGACGAAGCCTAAAAGCGGTTCGAAAGGTCGGCAAATATTGAGTGTTTGCATTTACGCCATTAAAACGGATTTTACGCTCATATGAGTCGTGTGTTATAATAAACTAAAGTGCAATTGAATTAGAGACAGCTGGCGTTATGCAAATATGGCGCTGTGAGCGGCCCTGTAAATGGAAACAACATGACGTATGCAGCGATACGACAATATAAGGATCGATGCGACGAGGAATCAGTAAGTCGGACGCAGTATGGGTAAGACGAAAGATCTAAGCGCATTTGATCGTGGGAAAATTGTCGGGGCCCGACGAATGGGTCATTCCATCTCGGAAGCCGTGTAGGCACTGGGATTTTCACGAGCCACTGTGTCACGGGTGAACCGTGAGTACATCGAATACGGTAAAACCATTCCTGCAAGGGCCAACTGCCGTGGACAAGAGCGTATGGACGAGCGGGGTCATCGTCGGCTAGCTCGCATTGTAACAGCGGATAGACTGGCCACAGTGCAAGAAATCACTCTGCAATTTAACGCTGGTGCACAAAAACGTGTAAGCAGCCACACCATCCAGAACCATCTCCTCGCTATGGGGTACAGAAGCCATCGTCCCCCGAGGATACCGCTGCTGACCGCACATCACAGGGTGCAAAGATTAGCATGGGCGCGGGAACATCGCCACTGGACCCTAAACATGTGGAAAAATGTTGCCTGGACTGATGAGTCGAGATTCACGTTGATACATGCGGATGGCAGGATACGAGTTCGGCGCAAACCACATGAAGCGATGGATCCTTCTTGGCAGCAGGGTACTCTTCAAGTTGGTGGGGGTGGCATTCTCGTCTGGGGACTGTTTACGTGGACTGAAATGGGACCCCTGGTACGTGTGACATTGTCCCTCACAGGTCAACGTTACCGGGATATCCTGGACGACCATTTGCTCCCGTGTGTGAGTCTTCAACATCCCACTGGGTACCTCATCCTGCAGAAAGACAATGCACCGTGCCATCGCTCCCGAATTGTATCCGAATGGTTGGATGAACACTCCACCGACGTGACCTCGCTTCCTTGGCCAGCAAGGTCACCTTACCTCAATCCCATCGAGATACATGTGGGATTGTCATCGAGAGTGATGTTCGAAGCTCTGACCTCCCTCCATCAAATCTTCGTGAACTGTGGGAGCTTATTCAGGGGTCGTGGATCCGTATGGCTTTCCAACACTTCCGGTCTCTTGTCGAGTTCATGCCGAGACGAATCGCCGCCGTCATCAGGACGAAAGGTGGTGCTACACGTTACTAGATTGGTATCTCTAATTCAATTGCTCTTTAGTTTATAAAGATGGTGTAGTATGTATATTCGGCAATTACAACGATGAGCCAAAAACATTATGACCAACATGTCTTAACGCAAATGGAAGCAACTGCAGGTAAATGACAGAACGTGTGAAGGTCATGAGACAGTATAAATAAAATCTGATACTGAGCTGTGTTAACTAGTGTTATTCACGTTCTTCATATAGGAAAGTCAGCGAGTTTGACAAAGGCCAAATTGTAATGACCAGATGACTGGTCAGAACATTTCCGAGACTGCAAGGCTTGTAGAGTGCTCACGGTTAGCCGTGGTTAATATCTTCAAAAAGTGGTCCGAGGAACGAAAACCACGAACCGCTGCCAAGGTGTGGGCCGAGCAGGGTAGAATGATGCTAGAGGCGACAAAATCTATTGCATACGGTATGAGCCAATGGAAGGGATACTGTGGCGTAACGTTCAGGTAATTAGAACGCTGGCGATTGTAATAATGTGTCACAACGCACACACTGCTGAAAACGGGGCTGCGCAGCTGCCAGCCGCTCAGGGTGTTCGTGCCAACCTCGGTTCGCCATCGAAAAAGCATACAATGAGAACGCGAGCATCAAAACTGAATCCTGAATGATTGGACGAAGATCGTCTGGTCCAATGAATCACGTTTCCTGTTGCACCATGTAGACGGCCGAGTACGTGTGCGTCGTTTACCTAGGGAAGTGTTGACACCTGGATGCACTGTGGATGAAACCCAGCCGTAATGCTTTGGGCAATGTTATGTTGGGAAACTCTTGGTTCAGTCATTTACTTGCAGGAAACTACACTGCAGGCCACCCCAAACGCAACACCAAGAAGGACACTAGATAGCAAAGCCAGATTTACTGGACACATAACAACAGATACAAAGATGAAACGATTGAGATTGCAGTCCTGTGCGACTTACAGAACACGCAGACATCAATAGTTCGTGTGGCCCCCATGGCGGGCAATAATGGCCGCTACACGCCGTGGCATCGAACGAAAAATGCTTTGGATGTGAGCTTGGGTAATGTTGGTCCAGGCTGCTTCCACACGTTGCCACAGTTCATCAGGCGTAGCCGCGGGTGGTGCTTGCCGGGCCACTCGGTTGCCGATCAGCAACCAGACGTGTTCGATGGGCGACATATCAGGAGGACAGGTGGGCCACGGCAGCAGTGATACCTGATGTGCCGCTAAGAATTGTTGCAAGATGCTTGCCACGTGCGGGCGCACATTGTTCTGTTGAAACGTGGCGGCTGGCAGGTCCTGCAAATAAGGGAGGACTACAGGCTCCAAAACGTCGGAGATGTAGCGGTGGCTGTTGAGTGTACCGACGATGCGTACCAGAGGGGTGCGGGTGTCATATCGAATTGCGTCCCAAACCATAACGCCAGGCGACGCACCGGTATGGCGATGCACAATGCAGGCGTCATACAGTCTCTCGCCGCGGTGCCACCACATGCGGATCCGACCATCGTGGTGTTGCAGGCAGAAGCGGGATCCGTCGGAGAACACAATGTCGTGCCATTCCGTAGTTCAGGTGCGGCGTTCAACGACGCACTGCCGCCGCACTCGCGGTGGTGTAAGGTCAATGGAAATCAAAGAGGGCACCGTGCGACGAGTCCCCGTTCATGCAGACGACGTCGAACGGTACGTGCTGACACAGGTTGTTCCGCAACATACCCTAATTCCAGCGCTAACGTTCGTGATGTGCCGGTGCGAGCCGTTAATAAGCGCCGCACAACATGCCGGTCCTCTCGTTAGGTGGTGTGCCCTGGCTGCGGCAATCGCTCACGTCAGTCCGTTCCTCCCTCCTGCGCCCACCGAATCCATACTCGCCTCACTGTGACTGGATGTCGTCCCACACGGGCGCCGATGTCGCGGTAAGATAAACCGCTGTCGCGACAAGCCACTATTCGTCCTCTGTCGAACTGCGAAACGTGCTGGAATGACTGCCGTATTCTGTGACGAGGCATCAGGAAGCGTCCCACGCACAGATCCGGCAGCACAACACACTTCCACTACTTGCACTCAGTCTTCTGTGTACCCTTCTTATAGTGCTTCTCGGTGGCGTGACTGGCGCACATAATTTACATATGCCTTGCAATGCTAATCGTTTGCATGTCCTCTCGCGGGCGACGCATGCTGCGAATTTCAGGCCAATCGGATGCTTCTTTCTTGGCGTTGCATTTTGGGTGGCCAGCAGTGTATAACATCTACCACATACCTAAACATCATTGCAGACTTGGTACATTCTTTCATGGCAACGGTATTCCCCTCTAGTTTTTCCTTCGTTCAACAGGACAATGCTCAATACCACAGTGCTCGGATAGTTGGAGAACGGTTCGCGGAACATTAGGAAGACTTTCAGATATTGTCCTGGCCTCCAATTTTCCCAGATATCAATCCAACCGATCATCTGTGGTTTGATTGAAAAAGAAAATCCCATCTGCGGCGGCTGAACACGTAACTTACAAGGGTTTAAGGATCAGCTAGTAACGTGTTGGTACTATATACCACAAGACACCTTTAGAAATGTTGTTCCGTCCATTCCTTGATGAGTAAGAGGTGATCTCTTGTGAAGTGGAGGACCAACATCATATTAGGCAGGTGGTTATAATGTTTCAGCTCTTCGGTGTAACAAATAGTATCTTCATGTTTGCATGAAGATACCATTCCAGATGTGGGTTACAACGTATGTTAATAAGAAATGTTAACTCAAGGCTATTGCTATGCATTTTGTGTGGGCAGAATCACATAATTTCGTCGTAAATGTTTTTAATTTTGCATCGTAATTTGCTGCCGATATGTGAGGAAATGTTGGATTTATAGACTTCTTTAGAGTTTGAGGCAACTCTCCATTTATATTTTAAATTAAAATACGTGAAAGGTTAGTGAAAGTTCAAAACAAAACAAAAAGGTTTAAAATTAAAAACTTTACTCCTCTGTGGAGCGTAACGCTTTCTTGTTTGGTATTAACATAATTTCTGCAACCAAAAACCACGCAATTCAAAAACATCTCACAGCTGAAACTCATGAAGCTCCGTAGGTATCATGTAAACAAACTTAAAATTCCCACACTTTGTGGCTTCACGGTTAAGAGACCCAAGGCATCTGCAGAAGTCTTATTCTAACCTCCTTGGTCTCGACAAGGAGGTTAGAATAAGTAAACACCCTTTTTACCTGAGTTTTTTATGTCACTCAACTTCCGACCTCAATTCAGGTTCCCGCAAGACATCCATTCGAGAAAAAAATATGGCGTTAAGTTCAGAAACCGTTAAAGGAGAAGGCACCGAAATTTTGATAGATACAGGAACTAAATAGGGACGTTAAATTACAGTACATGTCAAAAGGTGGCACTTAAAATCTTGCGAAGAAAGGCAGAACATTTTCAAACTCACAGAGAGTGTAAAGTATCATTGAGGTGACGCATGAGTCAAACCGCAAGTTGTAGCAATAACCCTTGCCGGCGTAGTTTAGTCGGGAGAACATCCCGCTCCGGAGTAAGAAGACGTGGATTAAAAAGGACCACCTGTAAAAAGGGCTCGTTCACTATATTTGCGCTCAAACGTAGAAATGAATCTCCTGGCCACAAGGTTCGGAAAAATGTGCGATATTTCTTTCATATATCGTCTGGAATTAAGAGAATTCTGACTTCTGTAGTGAGCTCCTTCACGCATGGTCTGTCGGCGGACCCGAAACTTGCTATTTCGAGCCTCAGCCTTTCTCAAGGGGAAGAGGATATACACTGCGTGGAAAACTTATTATGAACACCTGGTTAGTACGTTGTTGGGTCAAGGTTTTCTTTTAATACTGCTTGAATTTCTTTTGGTATGGACTCTATTAAATGTCGGTATGTGGCTTGAGGTATATTACCCCAAATGCGATGTCCAGCTCTTGAAGATTTGACGGTAGTAGATCCAGCTGTCTAATGCCTCTTTCGACCTCATCCCACAAATGCTCCACTGGATAAAGATTCGGTGATTGAGGAGGCCATTGTAGAAGGGAAAAGGCACCGTAATACTCCTCAAATTGATTGCGTACAATGTGAACACTATGACATTGAGCATTGTCCTGCTGGAAGTACCCATCTCCACTGGGATAAACCATCAACATAACTGGAAGAACTTGGTCGGCAACGATATTTAAATGCCTTTGGGCTGTCTGATGTTGCTCTACACGAACCAAAGAGCACAAACACTCCCACGAAAATATGCCCGCAGACCATAACGTTACCTCCGCCAGCTTGAAGAGTGGTGACGATGCAAGATGGGTCCATGCTTTCGTGCTGCTGTCTCCATATCCTCACCCTTCCATCTGCATGGTGTAGTTCAAAACGTGATTCATCAGACCACATTACCCTTTACAACTCATTTGATGTCCAATTGCTGTGTTCCTGAGCCAACTGGAGGCGTTTCTTCTTATTCGCTGCAGATAACAATGGCTTACGGTTAAGCCCTCTGCTTCTGTAGCCCATACGATCTAATGTGCGGCGAACTGTTCGTTCAGAGATCATTGGACTTGGCCCCTGACCTCTCAACGTACAGTTATAGTCAATTCGACTGAACATGTCTGCCTACTCTCCGCTCAGCGCGAGCATCCAGTAGCCGTTAACGACCACACGCCTTGAGCTCAGGCCCGGATTTTTGACTGGTGGTCTACCCTCTGTACACTTTAACAATTGCTGGCCTCGAACATTTCATAAGTGCAACCGTTTCGCTAATGCTCGATCCAATGCTTCAAGTACCCCCAATCATTCCACGTTCAAAGTCCGTCAGATCGCGTATTTTACCCATTATTTCTTGCGCAATGCACTTAATCAGTCTTTGCATGCCTTCAGTGTTCCCTTTTTATACCGATTCGGTCATCTTGTGTCAGCAGCGACTTCTGGATAGCTTACTTTGCATAAAGTGGTCTGATGGTCATAATAGTTTGGCCACTCAGTGTATATGACGTTCCAGTGGGTGACACATGAGTGAAAAAACGGCAAGTTGCAGCGAAAAGCCTTACCGGCGTAGTTCAGTAGTGAGAGTATCCCACTTTGGAGTTGAAGGACGTGGGTTCGAAAACACAGCAGGTAAAAATGGCGCGTTTGCTATAAGAGTAAGTATGCATTTAATAAGAATTTGAATAGAACTGTATTGAAATAGCTTGGGAAAGATGAATATTACTTATGGGATAAACTACGCAGATATTTTTTTATTCGACTCCAGTGCTCGCGTAAAGATAAGTTCTGTCTTCATAAAAGCTGGGGAAAAAAGAAAGCATCGTGGAATATTTCATTATTAGAGCGTGAACACATCTGCATTATGTCATAAATTATTCAAAACATTATTCTGGTCGGATACATTTATGCAAACGACTCTTCTTATACGTAAAAAAGGCGAGAAAGACTCTCTGGTACAAAGCGATGATTTTTGCCGTCTTCTTTTCATTCCTTCCTCTTTTTCCGCTCGGCCTCAGAGAGATCGGGCGTACTGCATGCATTTTCAGTTCTCTGAATAATTTGCTCCTTCGCGTTCAAGTTTTCCATCGAGCTTCCATTTTTCGTTTCTTACTGGAGTGCTGGCATGAAAAATGTGTGAAAGATGAAGAAAGGGCGTCGAAAAGGCATTATGTTTTACTCCTAAAAATCACTTATTACAAATTTTCGTCCGACACGCAAATCAAAGCACGCAGTCAAAGCATTACGCCGCATGTTGCAGATCTCCCGCTGAAAATATACTTGTTTTCAGTTATTGCAGCGGTCACGAACAAAGTTCTAACGGCTCCTTAAGTTTCTTATGGTAACGGTGGGAGCACCGGCTGTTCAACGCTCATTCGATGAGATTGCAAACGATTCCCGGTACACCCTGAAGTTGCAAATATTATAAACACCCAATGGCAACCAGGCACGTGCCATCCTCACTTACTTATGCAACTACACTGAAGTGCCAAAAGTCATGGAATAGCAGTATGCAAATTTTTAACTGGCGCTGCCGTCTTATAAAGGCTTCGACGCACGCCACGATTTTTATCAGTTGCGAGGTGGAATCTCGTGAGTCAGGTTTAACAACGCCAGTAGGATTATGGCAAGCTGACGTGAATTATGGGAGTTTTAACGAGAAATGATAGTGGGAGCTAGACGAATGGGATATTCAATTTCCGAAATTGTGCGAACATTCAACATTCCTCGATCCAAGGTGTCACGTGTTTACCGAGAATACCTCATGGAAGGCATTGCTACCCACCGTGGACATCGCAGTGGCAGACCCCAGGTGCTGAATGGCCGTAACCAGCGGCGTCTGACCAGGATTGTCCATGCTAACAGACAAGCGACACTGACTCAAATAACATCCACATTCAATGCAGGAGGTACCAGAGACGCTATTCATCAGGTCAGTGCAGCATAATTTGGCGTCCATGGGGTATGAGAGTAGAAGACCCACCAGACTGCCTTTTTTTAACACGACGACATCGAACACCGTGCCTCACCTGGTCTCGCTAACACCGTAACTGGGTCCTGGAAGACTGGAAACATGTGGTGTGGTCCGATGAGTCACGCTACCAGTTGTTTCGAGCTGATGGTAGGGTTCGGGTGTAGCGCAGACTCGATGAGACCATGAATCCAAGCTGTTAACAAGGCAATGTGCAAGCTGGTTGTGTTTTTATACATGTGTGGGGTGACTTTACGTGGCAAGGTTTGAGTCCTCTGATTCTGGTAAACACGTCATTAACCAGTAATCGCTTTGTTACTCTGCTGGGTGACCATTTGCAGCCCTTCATGGACTTCATGTACCCCAACAACGATGGGATTTTCAAGGCGGATAATGCACCCTGTCATCGTGCCCAAGTTGTACAAAATTGATTCGAGGAGCATTCTGGACAGTTCCGACAGATGGTGTGGCCACCACGTTTGCCCGACATGAACTCAATATAGCACTTATGGGACGTGGTGGAAATGTCCATTCGCACCCAAGGTCCTTCACCTACAAGTACCAGGGAATTGTAGACTGCTGTTCAGACGGCATGGCTCAACATCTCTCCAGAAGTCTTGCGGCCGCCTGTGGTTGCCGCACTTCGTCGGGCAACCACAGGCGGCCTCAAGACTTGCAAATTATAAGCAGCGTGCTGCAAAGGACTCAACATCTCTCCAGAAGTCTTGCGGCCTCCGGTGGTTGCCGCACTTCGTCGGGTTAGAAGCGATCCTGCACGATACTAGGTACGTATCCCATGGCCTTTGGCACTTCAGAGTATAACGTTGAGATGGCTTTATAAGCAGCGTGCTGCAAAGGATTCAGACATGTAAGAATCATAGAGAGAATTGGTGCATTTGTGTTATTTTCCAGTGGCGTAGGGTGACCTAAAAGTTATCCAGGGCTAAATATTTTTTAAATTGCTTTCGACCTTCTTCCGTACTCTGAAATATAATTTCATTGGATTGTAAGGTTTCCAAACGCCACCTACTGATATCATACTTAACCACATATGATGGAGTAGAAATTTCATTTATACATATGCAGTGCTGCAAAACATTAAAAACACAGTATGCTTGCTTTTGCTTCCAGTTAACCAGTACATTTTGCTATATCTCCATATTAAAAGTTCTAGACTGATTTTATGTTTTTGCACCAAGCAAATATTTGGTCGATGTGGCCCCAAGTCTTTAACAGCTTTTTTTTCTTCACACTTTAATAAACTAAAGAGGTGTTCCAATAAATATCATTTTGTTCCTCTTACACGAGTGAAATTCGTAGGTTCATTCCACAAACGTAAATCAGCCGCTCACTGTCCCACGAAGAGAAAGCAAAATTGCTACTGTTAAACAGAAAGGCAGCCAGACCCGAAAGGCTGTTTTACGCATGTGCAGTTCAGCCCGCATCTGCTCATTCATTGCTGTTCTCCGAAGCTACGTCAAGGCATCAAAGGAGACAAGTTGACGGTTGTCACCTCTATAACCACACGGTATTCATTGCGCTCTGGTGAACGGATATGGAAGGCTGTGATGTGTTGTCGAGTTCTATTGTAGGGGCTCACGTTTGCATTCAGAAAATCTGGGAACTGGTTACTAATACGGATTTTCTTTCGGAATTTTTTAAAAGAAAAAATCATTTTTTTCTCATGTTCATGTGGGGCTTAGCTCCAGATTTCCATCATGACCCGATTCGACTGATATTTTCTGCGACATGACTGAGCAAAGTGCTTGTCAGGTAACTTATTCTTAACGAAATTAAATAAAAGCAGTGGACTTTGTAAGTACGACATTTTACCTAACCTAGCCTTTATCTAGAAGTGCTCAGTTAGCTATTGTATTGTGGCGTGCCTACCTCAGAGGTGACGCACATGTTAAGATGGTGAAGTTGCAGAGACAAACTTCGTCGGTGTAGTTTAATTGGGAAAACATTTGGTTCCGGAACAGACGGGTGCAGATTCGACTGCGCCACCGGCAAATGACTTTTACGTTATAGTATGTCTAATTAAGAATTAAAACGACACATATTGCTTCGAGTTATCCAGGGTTGGTTTTACTGACGTTATTGAGTAAGCTTCACAGTGAAGGAAGTTACCTCGAGAAGTGTAGAAACGGTGAAGTTCATTTCAACAAAGCTTTATGTTAGGGTAATAAATAGATAGATCCTACGAACAATTCCTTTAACTAACTATTATCCCATTGTTTTTATGGCTGGCATTGGATTCCTTAATTCCTCTGAAACAACATTTTCATGCCATGAAGTATTTTAACCTTACAGCGGACCAGGCACGCCCGTCCATGAGCATAATGCCGCAAGGCTCGGTTCGTCACACAGTGGTTCCAGGAACACGACAGTGACTTCAAAGTGCAAAAATGGCCACCTCAGTCCCCAGACCGTAACCCCATTGAACACCTGTAGGATGAGATTGATAGCGCCATGCGTAACAAATATCTTTCTCCAGCGAACATTGAGCAATTGATGGACACCATCATATCCGCTTTGCTGAACATACCTATAAAACGATGTCAAGACCTCGTTGGATCCATGCCACACAGAATCGAGGCAGTTTTGAAGGCTAAAGGCGGCCCAACGCAATATTAGGTAGGTGTACCTAATAATTTGCTACTTCTGTGTATATGTATAAGGCAGTAGCTGCTTCTGAAAGCGTCTGCTTACTACCTATTCATCAGCTCTCCCTGGTGTTGCTTATTGAGACATTACTTTACACATGACGTCTTGCATAAACATGGAGTGAAAAGAATCAAGCGGCCGAAATGTAATAGTCAGCATAGACCACATGCCGAAATCTAATCAAACAACTTTGATCGAATCCACTCAGGGTAAGGAACTCTCATACTTCGTAAAATCCGGCCCTTACAATATCTATTTGAAGATCGTTTATGTTAACTCTGCAACAGTGGAAGTCATTTACAGTGCTTCTGTAACCGACCGTGCTGTTGGGTTGATAATAATGCAGAGTAACCCTGTGGAAAAGTTTTCTTACTTCCGCTATAAAAGGAACTTCAACAAATCATTGGGAAAAGCACTGTTAGTGAGCGCAGGAAGGCACTGTCAGTAAGTCCCAAATTCTTGTGGATCGGAGGCTATAAACCAGGATGACATTCACCGCAGCTGTGAAGATCTGCCGAGATTGTGCCAAACCTGGACCCGAGACGGCGGATTATTCTTACGTTTTGCGTCAGCACGTAGGGCATTCTAATGGCCATGAACGACAGTGCACTGGAGAGCGAGGAGCCATCTTCTGCGGCTGACCTGTTTGTAGGACACTGAGCGTCGAAGGATGTGGATGAATTTTCTGTGTCTTACCATTATGAGGACAGCGTGTAACCAACGAATGCTCCTGCATCTATTAAGAATGCTACTTACGAACCTTAAATCCGTGAAAGATGTGAAAAAAGTAGTTCGATGTTTCGTTAGTGTTATTAGGGTAACGTCACGTAGTATTGTTGACTTATAAAACGATTAAGGTTTCGTGAAATCTCAGAAACTGGTTTCTGAGTGTGTGCCAGCCAAGTACGTAATGCATAGTATGCCTTGCCAACTGAAAAGGTCTCTCTAGTTCTTAGGAGACTTGGGTGCCTGAAGACCAACTTTGTTTTTTTTTTTTTTTTTTTTTTTTTGATTGGAGGTTTAACGACCACCATGAGCAACTCAATGGGCTATAAGCAGTCGCCCGTCCCTAATTTAGGGTCACTGGTTCCAGGGAAGGGAGAGAGCCAGTGCCGAAAGACAAACACAACATCCATGCCTCACCGGGATTCGAACCCGGACCCCTTCGGACGAATGATCAGAGGCTAGCGCTTAGACCACTGCGCCACCGGGGCGGCAAGACCAGCTTGAATGTCTGGACATCGTAACTGATAATTTAGGGTGTATTAAAGGACTAGCATTAAAACACTATGAAAGTTAAATGTACGCTTTGCTGCAATGAAGCAAGGGTTGTGTTTCTAGACTTTGCCGGAAGCATAGGTTGTAACCCCACGGAGTGAGCGTGTTTTTCCATTTGATTACGGGTTGTCGTCCCTGTGGTACGTGCTGACTTATGTAGTACCTGCCGAATGTGTTCAAGAAGCTTTTGGTCAAACATGTCCTTTTAACCAGACGACAAGGAGCTGAAAAAACATAACACCCACTTATTTACAATAAACACCCATTTTTTATAACAACGTAACAACCATTTATTTGCCAACCAATATTCCTCAGATCGCTTCCATATAAAGAAAAAACAATTAGAATGACTGATCCTTGCTCAGGACGACATTCGTGTTCAAATGTTTCTGGGATTGTCTGTAAACAAACATTTTCTATGAGCTCTTTGGTGGTTTTTAATATAAGTTAAAGTGATTGTAGAAGTCTGATTGCATCAAGTTGTTGCAGAAGAAATGTCGGAATTTACAGACTCGTGTAGCTGGCAGCTAATATGGGGGATATACACGGTCGAGTCACATTAATGTGACCACCAGCTAATATCCAGAGTAACCGCCGTGTCCAGCGTGAACAGCAGCTAGACGGGCTGGGGGTAACTCAATAAGGTGCTGGAAGGTGTTCACAGGTATGTGGAGCCATGCTGACTGCAGTCCATCTGACAGCCACTGGAGGGTGCGTGGTGGAGGATCCATAGAGCGAACAACATGATCGAGGTGGTCCCACAGATGCTCAATTAGGTTTAGGTCTGGGGAATTAGGGGACCAGGGAAGTACTTTAAAGTCTTCGTCGTGCTCTTGCAACCCCTATCGGACATTTCTAGCTGTGTGACATGTCGCATTGTCGTCTGGAAGATCTCATCCACCCCAGGGAAGACGGTCAGCGTATATGGGTGTACGTGGTCTGCAAGGATGGATTCATAACGCATTCGGTCCATAGTGCCTTCCACAGGTATGAGTGGACCCAGGGAATGCCACGAAAACATTTCCCAGACCATAACGCTGACCCCCACCAGCTTGTATTCTTCAAGCATTGGTTGGAGATTGTTTGTTCTCCGATGTTTCTCGCCTTATACGCCAATATCCATCCGTTCGATGAAGCAGAAAACGTGTCTAATCGGAGAAAGCAATTCTTTCCCAATCAGCGGAGGCCCAATTCCGTAACTGCCGTGCAAATGTAAGCCTTTCCTGCCGATGCACTTTCGTTAGCATAGGTGCAGTGACCATCCGTCTCCATCGGAGCTCCATACGCAACAAGGCTCGCTGAACTGTCGTTTTAGACCCACTTCTGGTAGCACCCTGGTTCATTCGGCCAGTCAGTTGATCCACTGTAGCGTGTCTATCGGCCCTCACGCACCTCCACAGCCGACGTTCATCTCTCATATCAATGGCACGTGGTGCTCCGCATTTTTCACGTTGCTTATTCGCAATGGTGCCACTTCTCCAATCACGATACACTTTAACCACAGAAGAACACGAACAGTTCACAAACTGCGTTGTTTCAGAAATACTGTCACCCTTGGCCCGAAAGCCGATAATCATCCCTTTTTGCAAATCTGATAAATCGCTCCTTTTATCCATGAGAGCAACGAGTGATATGTTTTCAGAATGCCTACAGCACAACTTACATATCCCCCAAACCAGCTCACGACACGTGCCTTCTTTCATTGGCTACGCGCTGTCGATGTCAAAAGTGAAAGGTGATCACTATAATGTGACTCGACTGTGTATAACACATCGCGCGGCGTGACTTGTGATATGTATTGGGTTGAAAAGACAGTCATATCTACAAATGCAAGGCCGCAGAAAAGTGTTAATTACCGTATCATCATCATCATTGTCAACCATTATCAATCCACTGCTGGACGAAGGTCTCCCCAAGTTTCTTCCACAACGGTCTGTCTTGTGCCAGTCTCCCCCATGTTACTCCCGCATACTTTCGAATTTCATCCATCCATCTCCCATGTGGTCTTCTTCTGAGTCATTTCCTGTACCTTGGAATCCAGTCTAAAATTTCAGAGATCAGATGGCAGCCTAGTCCGGTCCTCCGGTGATTCCTAGCACCCTCTAACTTCATGTCGCACTGCCCGCTGCCTTGGCCAGGTACATTCCAGCTCCAAGATTTAAGTTGTTGAGTCATTTTGAAGGAGTTTGGCCATAACTCACCACGCTTGCCAAGCGGGTTGGTGAGTGTGGGATAGCATTTCCCCTAATCCCGATGGTATAATTATACCGCTATTGTCGGCCGTCAAAGCCCCTTTAGTGGGAACAGGATGCACCTACGAGAAGGCGGATTTCACATTTGTCAAGGAGAGGCTGTAGTATGTTGCGCAATTGCCGTATATATGTTACCGTTAAAGTGTATAATTCAGTTATTTCATAGAATACCTAGTTATTTCATGAAATAACTGATCAAGTTAGTCAAAGCGTGTAATAAATTAATAATTCCACATTTTAACCAGTTATTCTATGAAACAACTAGGTATTCTATAAATTAACTAATGATAGACAGTTAAAGTGTAAAATAAAAAATTTGACTGAATTATACAGCATACAAAATGTTATTTATATAAAGACACAATAAAATCATTTGTCACAACAGGGATTACTAAAATCGCATTTGGAATTGCATAGAACATTATTTCTAAAACAAATGCATTATTTGTTGACACACTGCGTTTTACATGAACTTTTTTTTCTTAAAACGCGGTGGCGCAGTGGTCTAAGCGATGGCCTCTGATCATTCGTCCGAAAGGGGTCCGGGTTCGAATCCCGGTGTGGCATGGATGTTGTGTTTGTCTTACGGCACTGGCTCTCTCCCTTCCCTGGTGCCAGTGACCCTAAATTAGGGACGGGCGACTGCTTATAGCCCATTGAGTTGCTAACGGTGGTCGGTAAAACTCCAATGAAAAAAAAAAAAAAAAAACTTTTTTTAAATCCCTGACCGGTACCTAAACTTTGAGCTGTAGCAACCGACCGGAGCGATTCTCTATACCTAGCACTTCTTCGATCTGAATTAGTTTTTGTTCACAGACGCTGAACTGGGATTGGGAATATAGCTGTTTTATGCAGCCGTTACTTGTTCCCAATTGAAAAAATCCTTCTTCTGTTATTTTCATGACAACAGCTAAAATAGATCTGGCGTCACCCCTTCCTCTGTCAACTTCAGGTACTGGGATACGGACTGTAAGCCCCACAGAGGCTTCAGAATGAGATTTATCTGACATTAATTTCATCTTCTTAGCTTCAATTTCCAAACATTCTTTAGAGTTTTTTCTTTCCCTCTGAACATTCAGTTCATTAAAACACAATTTGCAGATCTTCTGTACAACTTATTTCCAAAAAATTAATAAATAACAAAACGAAACATAAAAGTTAGTATCATTATTATTTAACACTTTATAGTAGGTTGAAAATGGCGTGCTATTTCCGACCAGTGGTTCTCACTTTACAGCCTTTTGAATTTGGGATTTATTTACTCGGTTATTTTACACTTTAACGGGGTGTAGATCGTTATTCTATGAAATAACTAGTTAAACCATAGAATACAAGTGAGTTTTACGCTTTAACTGACTTGATCAGTTATTTCGTGAAATAACTAGGTATTCTATGAAATAACGGGTTTCATACTTTAACGATAATATATACAAGCTCAAATCAGTCCAAAATATAGTCGCCATCGTTTGCCATTACCTGCTCCATTGTCTGGGCAGCTGTTGGTTACCATCCCTGTAGAATTGTGGCGATTTGGACAAAAAGAAGTGAGTAAGAGCAGGTTCCACATCGTCCCTGTTGGTGAACCGCTGTCCATCCCTGAAATGCTGCAACAACCGGAAAAGGTGCTAGTCGCTTTGGGAAATTTCCGGGGAATAGCCTGTATGCGGCAGCAGCTCCCAGCCCAGCTCCCTGATCTTGTGATAGGTCACCCGAGCTGTGTACGGTTTCGCTTCATTCTGATGTAGGAGGACGCCCTTGCGGTTTAGCAGTGCTTGTCCTTTCGACGTCAGCGATGCGTACAGATCGTCGAATTGAGGGCAGGACACATCAGCGGTAATAGTAGTGTTGTCCGGCAGCAGCTCAAAAGACACGACACCCCGCATGTCTCACCAAGCAGACAACAGAACCTTACGTGGGTGTAAACCGGCTTTGGGGTCAGCATGGGCTTCTTTTTTTGGGTCCAACCACAGTTTCTGGGCGCCAGCATTGTAGTACAGGACCCATTCTCGTCACCTGTCACAATGCAGTCCAAGAATGGGTCAACTTGGCCCGTACAAGCAGGGCAACGCATGCACTCATGCGATTTGCCTTCTCCTCAACTGTGAGCTCATAAGGTACCCAAAGTCCTTGTACATCTTCCCAAGTTGACGCCAGTGCGTGAAAATGCTCGTGTGGGTAGTCCCCAGGTGTTTGGCCAACTCCCGTGTGGTCACACGTGAGTCGGTCTCCACTAAGGTCTTCAGCATGTCCATATCCAATGTCGCGAGTCCTCTGGCCTTGGAACGGTCTGACAGGTCAAAATACAGCACTTGGGGGAGGGGACTGCTACTGCGGCGAAACTCATACAGCATGCAATAGCGGAGTGCTCCTTGTTCACTTCCATGTTGGCTAGTGCTTGCACTCTTCGCCTTCTTACGCCTAATTGCCACTGATTTAAGCCACCTACCTGCTGATGTCACACCCGTGTGCTGCGCAGTCTCAGTAGCCAATGTGCACCGCGGCCGAGTTTTCGACTTCGGGTACACCGTCATCGGACATTACTTCCTTTCCAACCCAATAAATTTAAAACGCCAAAGCTGCTGCTTATAAAGCACTGGGGATTTAGTCGTTGGCATCAGTTCCAACGGGATTGAGCTACACTGAAAAGGACGATGGATCAGAACCAAATTTGTGTCATTTTTTCATATGAGTTTAGACTTGGACACCGTGCATCGGAGGCAGCTCGCAACATTAATACATCGTTTGGGGAAGGCACTGTTGGTGAGCGCAAGATACAATGTTGGTTTGCTAATTTCCGACCTCGAAACAAGGGGTAGACCAGCAGAACCTATAGCTGATATTGAGTTGAAAACCTTTAAGATAAAATAGCAACGTTTACTCACAATTAAATATTTATTTTGACGTCTACTATAGTATTGTAGAGCGTTTGGCCAGGCTTCATCAGGCCAAGTGGAGCGTAAACGTTCAAATCATTGTGACATCATCAGAGTTTTGACGGTCACGGATTTAGTGAGTTGTTTCCACGGGCTGGAAAGAAATGGAGTCGATGTCATGTCGTTGACAAGCATTGAATAATTGCGGTACATGTGGAAAGCTTCTAATACACTGACGGGGAAAAAAAATCCCAACACCACGAAAAAATAGTTGTAGAGGAATGAAATGGCGGCAATACATTTGTATAGGTAACATATTTAATCGATTAAGGTTTCAAGATCACAGCTTAATGTAAGCGCGAGAAGAGCCATTTTAAATGTGAAATGCTGGTACATTAATAACCGGTGTAACCGCCAGAATGCACGCAAACGTTCATGCATTGTGTCGTACAGGTGCTGGATGTCAGTTTGTGGGATGGAGTTCCATGCCTGTTGCACTTGGTCGGTCAATACAGGGACGGTTAATGCTGGTTGGGGGTGACGCTGGAGTTGTCGTCTAATGATGTCTCATGCGTGCTCGATTGGTGAAAGATCTGGTTATCTAGCAGGTCACGGCAACATGTCGACACTCTGTAGAGCATGTTGGGTTACAACAGCGGTATGCGGGCGAGCGCTATCCTTGTTGGAAAACACCCCTGGCAGCGCAACAGGTTGAATCACCAGACTGACGTACAACTGTGCAGTCAGGGTGCGTGGGATAACAACGAGAGTGCTCCTGCTGTCATAGGATATTGGTCCCCAGACCATAACTCCAGGTGTAGGTCCAGTGTGCCTCGGCCGCAGACAGGTTGGTTGCTGGTGCTCACCTGGCCTCCTTCTAACCAACACACGGCCATCACTGCCACCCAGGCATAACCGGCTTGTATCAGAAAACACAACAGATCTCCACTCCGTCCTCCAATGAGCTCTAGCTTGACACCACTGACGTCGCAAACGGCAGTGGTTTGGAGTAAGTGGAATGCACGCTACAGGGCGTCTGTCTCGAAGTTGTCCTTCAAGTAACCGATTTGTAACAGTTCGTTGTGTCACTGTGGTAGCAACTGCAGCTCGAATTGCTGCCGCAGACGCGGTACTATGGGCCACGGCCATACGCCGTACACGGCGGTCTTCCCTCTCAGTAGTGCCACGTGGCCGGCCGGAACCCGGTCTTCTTGAGGAAGTACCTTCCCTTGACCACCGCTGCCAACAATAATGAACAGTGGCTACATTCCTGTCAAGTCGTTCTGCAATATTGCGGAACGAAAATCCACCTTCTCGTAGCCCTATTACACGATCTCGCTCAAACTCCGTGAGCTGTTGATAATGGCTTCTTCGTCTTCTTAAAGGCATTTTTGACTAACAGCAACACACTACGTCGAATCTCAACGATAACTAACGCTCACGAACGTTACAGCGCGTATTTACAGCAAACCTGCTTTGCATGTTCCGAGGGGCGCTACTAGCGCCACACGTATGCGCCGAGCGCGAAATTTGCACAGACGTCATCTTACAGATGTACTCTCACCGCCTACCAACTGTCGTTTATCTAACACAACCCCTTCTTGGTGTTAGGATTTTTTTCCGTCAGTGTATATTAAGCTTGATAGTCGAATCAGGTTTATCAATAAGCGTAGCGTTTTCAAACAAACATCAAGGATTGTTTTCATGTTGGGCTATGGACGACTTCTTCAGTTCACAGTTCCATACGTAAGTCTTGTGTTCCTTCAATCGGAAACTTAAAGTCCTGCGTATCTGTCCTATATATGAAAGTCTACATTCACAAGGGATCTGATAAATTCCCCAGAAATTTATGTCTTCGACATAGTCTTTTGGTCCGTAAAACTTCACCCTGTTTATAGGTTTGAAAATAACTGAAATTAAAGCCTTTGAGAACTTTTGAAATTCTGAAGCAAATCTGAGGATCAAATGAGATAACAGCCTAATTCTCTCGTACTGGGAGCTCTATTGGTGTGAGCGAGCAGACAGGTTTCGGTTTCCTAAATTTTTGGACAGCTTTGTCTATAATGGAAGGGCTGTATAGCAGACGTTAACATAAATTTTTAATTGTGAATAAACGTTGCTATTTTATTGTACCTACACATCACAAGTTTTTGTAGTCATAAAATACGCGTATATTAATTGAAAACCTTTATTGAATCTGATCTACGTCACACGGTACGAGAGCCTGGGAAGTTTTTGTAGTCAAAACATATGTTAAAGTACACCATTTTCTGATATTTAACGGCCATTGGCAAAGTGAAGAATACGGATAAATAGGTGTCACATGAGTTGACAGAACAGCACAAAACATAAAGATCTGAAGTCTTCTCTTCTAGTCTTATCCGCAAACAACATTTAATGTGCACCAAACCAGCATTTAATGAGTCTTGTCACGTGTGACGAGAAATGGGGAGCTGTAAGACAATCGCCAACGTCCGTCTCAATGGTTTAATCGAGGTGAAGCCTCGAAACACACCCCGAAGAGGATCCTTCGTGGTCAGTGTTTGGTAATCCACATGTAGTGTAATGTACTTCTCCATCTTATCACAAGTTAAACCATTATGACCGACAGGTTTTGTCAAAAACATTACATTATGCTTGGAAAACTGTCCACCGAAAAGACAGTATTAGTCAATCACCATTGGTCCGTAGTTCTCCATGATAAAGCACGACCCCACCTTGCACGTCAGACGATCCAAATGCTGAACCAGTTGAGGGACGAAATGTTACCTCATCCGCCTTATTCCCCTGATCTACCCTCTACCGACTATCACTTCTGTACATCCTTCCCAATCAAACGTCAGTTGAATCCGCATTCCATGAGTTTTTCGCATCCCGGAGCTAGACATTTTTGTCACGAAGGTACACAAAAGCTTGTACTGAGGATGTTCACGCATTTTTAGAACGTTTTGGATAAGAAATTACAGAAAATAATAGAAGTTCAAGGAATTGAAACTGGCAGCAGCGTGTTATATGAACACGAAAGAAACATCTGCTGCAGTTAAATATCGTCTGCTAAGAAAATAGCACACATATACAAGCTGTAGATGGAAGGTTATATTTTTGCTCTTTACGGAGAGAAATATTCACATAGTGTAGTTAAAAACGCTGTGAAAATCACGGAATTAGTATCTATATGTGAAAGAAACAATAGTATTAATAATTGAGGGAAAATCGTCAATCATGGCTTTTATCAGGAAAACGAACACCAAACGGTGTTACGTTCTTTTACGACTATTTCAAAAGTAATATCTCTGGTCTTAAAAGAACATCCACCCACCCAAAGAGCAATCGCCAAGTCGTTGAAAATCTCTGCATTAACTATTAGCAAGGTAATAAACAAAGATTTGAATATTAAAAAATAAACATAATATTCACCGCTTTTTGTCTATAAGCACATGGCTGAGCGCAGAACACTGTACAGACTTCTTTATGAAAATCGCTTAGCCGGAGGCAAATGGAACTTCATTGTGACTATTGATGAAGCATGGATCTACCTGAATGACTGTAATAAAAAAGGTCGACTTACTATGGCAAAAGAGCAGAAAACGATTTACAAACTTGGTTCCAAGAATCCGAAGAAAGTTTCAGTAAAACACCCATGATGATTGTGTGACGTACCTGCCAGCAGGACGCACACGACATAAAGGCAGATAGTAGTCAGAACAAACGTCCGCGTAGCTCACTTGGTAGAGTGACTTATTCCGGAATGAGGGGATCTGGGTTCGCATCTCGGCGTAGACCAGAAATGACGGAGAAATTTACTTCGTTATAATTGCTGGTTCCTCCTACAATGGGAAATTAAAGTTAAGAAAAGTTGAAAAGAATGTTCAAATCTATTCTACATATTACCAAAATAACGTTTGAACTCTTATATTTAAAAAGGAAATACCATTCCTATATCCATAGAGCCTTCAAAGAGTATAGAATTCCATCAGATAAATCACCAGTCATACATCCAAATCTACCATTCTATGTTTTGCAAAAATTAAAATAGGGACGGGTATCAAGTCTATAGCTTTAGCTCACATTCCTTCAAAGTCCCCTGATGTATCACCAATGAACTATTGTGACTGCTATGAAGAGCGCTTCTAAACGTAGACCTAAAACAGTATTTGGACTATGGAAAGCAGTGAAAGAGGAGTGGAATAAAATACCACTACCAATTTCAAGAAATGCCGTGTTATCTTGGAAATCTAAAGCTAGGTTCGTTCCAGAAAAAAGGCTGTCAGATAGAACATTTAAGAAGGAAATAATTTTATTTTTAAACATTAATTATATTTAAAAAGGAAATACCATTCCTATATCCATAGAGCCTTCAAAGAGTATAGAATTCCATCAGATAAGTCACCAGTCATACATCCAAATCTACCATTCTATTTTTTGCAAAAATTAAAAAAGGGACGGGTATCAAGTCTATAGCTTTAGCTCACATTCCTTCAAAGTCCCCTGATGTATCACCAATGAACTATTGTGACTGCTATGAAGAGCGCTTCTAAACGTAGACCTAAAACAGTATTTGGACTATAGAAAGCAGTGAAAGAGGAGTGGAATAAAATACCACTACCAATTTCAAGAAATGCCGTGTTATCTTGGAAATCTAAAGCAAGGTTCGTTCCAGAAAAAGGGCTGTCAGATAGAACATTTAAGAAGGAAATAATTTTATTTTTAAACATTGATTATATTGCTGGAAATTCTTTCTAAAAATGTGTGAACATCCTGTCTATCTCGTTGGTAAAGGTTTCTTGTTGGTGGAGGTGATTATTTTGTTTAATAAAGTTCATTTTGGGTGTTTGAAGTTTCCATCAATAATCCGACATTTCATGTGTTTTCAAAATGCTACATTTTCGGAATGGAGAAATGTTCAAGTTTCTATACTGTACATGCGTTGCAAAGTTTTGTTATGTACAACCAGTGATATAAACACGAAATTGGAATACGTCAGTTCACATTCCTCTTGTTCGTCATTCTAAATTTCATTCAAAAGATTTCTGAAATTCTTTTGAACTGAAAGTTGCAAATGGCTAAAAGGTATTACACATTAGATACTCGAGGTAAAAGTCATGTGCTTGAGGCAGAAAGTGGTTTGAATTTCGACCGGGTGAAACTTCTTTCGCCCTGAGATTGGAACGACCAATTTTAAGCAAAACTTACGCAAGCCATCGACTGCTCTGAGAAATTCGAGAAATCGTGACTTCGCAAGGAAAGGAAAATTTTAGCGAAGCAATTAGTTTGCTTCTGAACAAACTCGGAGACGAAACTGATCGCAAGTAGCGATGAAGTTGGAGAAAAAGAAGAGTAGGGAGGGCTGCAATAAGAAAGTGGAGAAAATTAAACAACTTGACTAAGTCGGAGGCAGTGTCAAAATAAATATGTGCGAGAACAAATGTAATTTAACTGGCGCAGTTGCTGGAAGTATCTGTGCAAAGGGGTTTCTTATTTCCTATGAACAGTCTTCCGTATTTCTTATCAAAAATACGGTGGGAACCAAAAATTGTTCCAGCATTTGCTTTTTCGCCACTTCAGAATTTAATTCAAATCTGGCTACGGCAAAATTTGACCAATATGTATTCATCAAATATTTGTTTAGGGAAAAAAAAAAAGAACGGAATCCATAATTTTAATATATGGAACGGGTCTGCGAAGGAGCTCTGTCATCTTCTTTTATAAGGTTCATTCTAAGGCATCGACCATACTAGATTTCTTTTTAAAATTCAATCTTTTATTACGCTTAGAAACAAGTCAAGTCCGAGGATAAAACAATGGGCTCTTACTGCGTAAAATTAAATGGGAGGAAAATAGCATATGGGACAAAATTTCTCACCACTCGTTAATGTTTGAGTCATTTTTTTTTTGTCCAAGGTTTTAACAACCACCATGAGTAACTCTACGGGCTGTAAGAAATCACCCGTTCCTAATTTAGGGCCACAGGCACCAGGGAAGGGAGAGAGCCCGTGCCGTAAGACAAACACAGCATCCATGCCTTACCAGGATTCGAACTTCTACTGTTTTCGGCCGAATAGTCAGAAGCCAGCGCTTTTGAGTGATTTCCACACGATGAGATAAGTATGTATCAAAAGTAAATACACTCAATGAAAGAATTATTATTTACATCCTATGACGTATACTCTAACTTAACTTTCAGTTTTACTTTCTTTCTCTGTGTAACTTTGAGTTCATTTTGTTTTCCATTCCAGGGACTGTTGTTCCCATTCAGCTGTGATGTGAGAGACCCAAGTCTCGTCTTCCGGCTTAGAAAAGCATCGCCTTCCTCCGCGTACCACCCCAAAAATTCCGAAGGAGAGCGCATGCGTTTCATTTTGTGCTTTTCAGTCAACATATTTGGCACCCATCCTTCACACACTTTTCCGAACCGAAGCTTTCAGCAATGATTTCGAAGCTTCAGGGAAATGTTCTGAAATATCAGAAATTGTGAAACGTCGGTTCTCCCTAATGTTTTTATTCACTCTCTCCACTAAATCTTCCGTGACCAGAGAAACCCTACCACTGCGCAATTCATCATGAACGCTCTGTCGTCCTTCATTAAACATTCGAACCCACTTCCGCACCATTCCAGCACTCATTGCGTTTTATCCATACATTTCGTAAATTTTCCGACGAATCTCACTCGGTGTGACATTTCTGGCACTCAGAAACCTTATCACAGATCGGATTGCGCAGGCAGCTGGCCGTTCTGTTAACGTAAACATTACTAGAGCCCATCACAAGCTTTTCACGTAAGCACAACATCACAAAATGGCGTTAGGGAGTGGCTAATGGATGAGGCAAAAATACTGCGCATGCACGACTCTGAAGAGAATACTTGCGCGGAAGTAATGCGCGAACGGTACTTACTTTCTCGATGGCCCTCGTAGTATCACTGCGCAGAAACTCTGCGCGTAGATTTGTTGTCAATTCAATTCCATGTATCGTACAGGGTAAATTTCGAAAGTTTAATTCGCTTTTTTGCGTGTAATACTGATAGATCATTCGTGAACGATTCGTTCACAACTAATGACTCTTCACCGTGAATGGTAAATCGGTCGCTTTCAAAGCTGTGAATGATCGTTTAATCCGCCACTACTGCAAAACACACTGAAGTTGCAGCATGTTTAACTTTCTTCCGCCCCCACGAGATCAGAAACGAATTCCTAATACAGGGGGTGAGTCGAAAGTTTTGAAATGTTTGGATCATTTTATGTCTTCATACGTGCCTTTACGACGAAAACTGACTAGCATTCAAAGTACTAAGCATCGTGTTGCATCGTCTTCAACCATCTGTCTGCCAGTTCTTTGATTTTGCGGTGGTACCAGTTCTTGTCCTTCGAGGCGAAGAACTCCTTCACCCCAGCTGCCACCTCCTCTTGGTTGTTGAAGTGCCGCCCGCGAAGAAAGTGGGCCATGGACCAGAACAGGTAATAATCCGACGGGGTCAGGTCCGGACTATATGCTGGGTGTGGCATCAGTTCAATGCCCTCAAGTTCCTGGAGTTTTGCCCGGGTCGTTCGCGCGTATGAGGCCGAGCGTCGTGCTGCTGCAGGACAGCGTGCCTTCTGTTCACCAGTGCCGTGTGCTTCTCCTCCAAAGCGGCATACATCAGCTCCAGCTGTTAAGAGTAGAGGTTGACGTTGATGGTCCGACCGTCTGGAACAAATTCTCAATGGATTATCCCCTCGAAATTCCAACAGTCGCAGAGAATCACCTTGTGCTCAAAGCGCCCAAGTTTGGCAACAGATTCAGGAAGCTGAACCTGGCTCAACCCCTACCATTGTGTGTTAGGTTTACGGAAATAGACCCACTTTTCATCGCACTAACAATTCTCTTGATGAAACGTACATCGCTCTGGTTTTCTAGGAGGTTCTTGCACACTTCCACTTGGCGGTTTGTTTCGGCTGGCGTCCGTTCGTGAGGTACAATGCGGCAGCTCCTGTAGACCTTGCTAAGTTCCTGAAGGTGACGAACCACGATGGTCTGGGATATGCCCAGCTCACCTAATAATCTCCGAATGCTTGTTGTCGGACGGCCTGGCGCACGGCCTCCGAATCCACGGTTCGCTGCCTACCTGAGTTGACGGATCGTCGAGGTTCCTGTCACCTGAGCGGAATTTCTTGAACCATCCAGTTGCGGTGCTGTGGCCCACGGAAACTTCCCCTTTCGCATGACAAATGTTTCGTGTTGCTTGAGCAGCGTTATGGCCGAGTTCAAATTCGTAAATCAAAAGTTCCCTAATTTGCTGGTTGGGGCTGTTCATCTTTTTGGCGTCCCAACCACAGACAGAACGACGACGTGCAATGCTGTTCACAGTAACGACTACCAATTTATATCCCTTTCGACTGACTGCAGTGAGCTACTTGAACTAGTTTAAAAACGTGACATGCCCGCCACAGCACATGCGTTTATACAAATATTGCATAACTTTCGAATCACCTTCTGTAATGAAAGTAATGTCGAGCATTCGTCGTGAAGTGTCCACCGTTATGTGAGTCAGCAATCAGCAACTGTAAAGTACCACGTAACATGACGTAGATAGCGTACTACTGAGGTAACGCACGAGCCAAATCGAAAATGAAGCAGCGATAAGCCGGCCGGCGTTGTTCAACTGGGAGAACAGCCACTCCGAAGTAGGAAGACGTGTCTTCGAACTCCAACAACAGCAAAAGGGTATGTGTTATGCAGCCATCTAAGAAATATTAGCGAAGCTCAAGAACGGGAATGAAACATGAGTGCCATTTATTTGAATTGTGTGCCGGAATCGTTCGTGTGGCCAATCATTCGTCGTAAACGGTGACTAGTTGAAGAACCCTCACGCTTTTGGGCAGTTTGCCAAAAAATATCTATGGCCTTGAAAGCGCTTTGGTAAACACAACATCCCTGCAACAAAGGATTTACTTTGTGAGCATAGTGATAATCTGGAAATTGAATGAACATTCCTTTAAGTGGTCATTTGTGAATGACTCTTTTGCGTGAATGATGAATTAACTCTCACAAAGAATGATTCATGCCTCACTTGTGTGTAACCAATAATTTAATAATTTTTAATCGCCAAGGAATAAACTCAAGTTATTAATCGCACTTAGCGCTAAAACATATGTTATATTGTGATAAATTATTTGTCAAGCTTCACTAATCCCTTTTTGCTTCCAGTTGTGATAATAGATTCTGTAGTGTGTTTTCTAAAATGCTTGACAATTAAACGCGTTCCTTGGCAAAGCCACTTTTTTACGTTGATATTTAAAAGTAACATAACGACAGTGTTAATTCTCAGCCGCAAACTGTGCGACTGCGCTCCTTGTGGAGTCAATGAATTTAAAATTCCGTTGGAAAGTTTGTTTTTGTGTAAGCCTTTCCTGTTGTTCTAGAGCCAATACTATTCTCTCCAGGATCTGGTTATTCATGGCTAGAAAGTCGATGTTCTTCGGTGCCAATATTACTACCACACAGTTTGTCCACATCATCTTCCCTGATGTTTTGTCCAAATACTTCAGTGATTAGAGCTCCCTTGCTAATATGTTCTCCCGTTAGGTTCATTAAGCCATCCTGATCAATAGAAACGATACCATAGCCGACGCTGATGAGATATTGCTCCCGATTTCTAACATTTTGGTCTTTCCATACATTGTCCACCAGTTTGAATATCTTGAAATGCTTGCAGAGTTTAGATCGATTATTGCACGCGGCGATGATGAGTTCCTTCTCTGATCCTTTCTTGAAAACTGGTAGCTTTTGACGGATATCACCTTCCATGACGACGATTTTCCCTCCAAATATCAACGTATAGCTCATAATTCCTTGTAGATTTTCAACAGGTAGTTTGAAATTCCACAAGGTTTGAACCATGAATTGTTTTTTTGGTGTCTTTCCCATTTTTAAAATACTTTGATATATCTTTGAACGTGCAGTTACCTGCTTGAAAGTAGCAATTCAGTGTAACGTATGACGTTAAGTAATCATGGTAATGTTAACTGGAAACAACTCCAACGTCATATTGCCTGCCCTGTGGGGCAATGGTCTAGGCGCTGGCTTCTGACTGATCAGTCGCATTTTTTCGAGCTCCTGCCAGTATTAGAAGTTTCGTGTGAAGTTTGTGGTTTTTTTTTTGCGTTTGTTCTTTGACAGTTCGTGTGTTATTACCTGAGTTCCTTCCTCGCAAGTAGTGAGGCGTACAAGCTGTACGTGCTTATTTTTTCGTTTTTTGCCTGTTCTTGAGTGTTGCAAGCTGCAACGCTCGAGCCGCGAGGGTTAGTAGCCGGGCTGGCTACTACCTCCACCAGCATGAGTGCCATATACCCGTCTATATCTCCTTCCTCTGCGCTTTCTTCGTCGTCTGTATCTTCCGTGACCACCATGAATGGTGTTCAGTCAAATAGTGTTGTGGTTTCGTCGCCAACTGTACCGCTGGTTACAAATTTGCCGGAGGCTGGGTCAGAGGTACCCAGCTCTTCTATTCCTGTGTCTCGTTCGTTCGCCGCGGCTGTGAGTGCGACTTCTACTTTACATAGTGCTTCTGTGTCTTCGCGACCAGAGTTTACACGTGTTGCTTCCGCTTTAAGGATAACATTACCACTCGACTCTCCTCAAGGTAAGGAACTTTCGTCTGCCTTACTTTTAAGTGTATTTGTTCCTGCTCTGCGCGACACCCCCCTCCCCCAATATTTAAATGCTATTTCTAAAGTTGTACCCGGAGAAAGCATTGTGTCTATTATCCGCTTGGGAGGGGGTGTTGTCGTGCACTTCACTCATCAACAGGCAGTGGACAAAATCCTTGCTTTTGGCTTGGACATTGGTTCCGTACATCTCCAACCAGTTGCAGCAGCTCAAAGACCAGTGACTGTCACCTTGTCTCCAGTACCCACAGCTGTGCCTGACTCGGTATTAATTGATGCCCTTAACACCATGGGGCGAGTGGTTGGTACCACAAAGTACCTCCCAGCTGCTGCTCGCGACTCCCCCTGAAACATGTTCAGGGCGGTCGTCGTCAATACAGAGTCATCTTTCCAACCCCACAAGCAATAGTTAACCGGCCAACCACCCTGGAACTCATAACTGAAACCCGGACCTACATTTTCAATCTGTTTGCTGGCGTTCAGTGCTTCCGATGCAAGGGTGAAGGTCACCTTGCATCGGCATGCCCACATTCCACAGCTGCTACTGTTCCAACTCAATCACTTGATGCTGCTGTTCCAGCGGGGACTCTGCCCACCGCTCCGGATTCTTCCCCCACCCTCCCCACTCAATCTGTTCCAGCTGCCGATCCTGGTTCCACCTCTGTCGTATCACCTCCAGTGGTCCGTGTTGCTTCGGCATCCACTGACCTGCAGGAATTTCCCCCGTTGCCAGCGTCTGAAGGGGCCTCCACCCCCAAGGTTCAGCGGACCAAGAGGCAAAACTCCCCTGGCTCAGCGAACCGTCGTGCGAGTTCCTCGGACCGCCAGAAATCCAGGAAGACGGCTACATCCTCGTCACCTTCACCTGGACCGGCTCCTGTTACTTCTTCAGTTTCCATCTACAACCGTTTTACCTGTTTGCCGAACGATGATTCCATGGACGTTACCGATCCCGATTCTGAAGAAACTTTATTTGCTGAATCTGATGACGACTCTCCTGCCCCCTCTCTGGTTGACATCACCTCTATGTTTGCTGACATTGAGGTGCCCTTAACTCCCCTCTCATTCACAGATCTGTATGCCTTGATTGCTCGCCCCAGACGGGCGAAATTGATTACTCTCCCTTGTATAGCAAGTAAACTCTCTCACCTTCCGGAGATGCTAACCCAACTGACGTTCCTGCATGAGTTCTTATTAAATGTTGATCTGCCATCCGGGACAGAGCAGTACGCTCGCCGGTTGGCGTATTTACTTAAAGTTTTGAAGGCAGAACTGGAAGGTTGGATGCAGCCGCCCCAGTGATGCCTTCCCTAAATGTGCTCTGCTTTAACTGTAGAGGCCTTGCGTCTTCAGCCGCGAATGCTTTGGTCTTCGAGGACGTTCGTTTCCTGAGGACAGATATCCTCCTCTTCCAGGAGACGAACTGTTCCTTGGGGACCGGGTATTCCTGCTGGAGACGCTGGCCCTACGCTTTTTATCACAACTACCGGACGCACATTGGGTCCGGTACAGCGATTGCATTCCGTACTCGGTTTCATTCTCTTCTTTCAGATATCGTTGAGTCACAGAGTCTGCTGGGCTCCTTTCAAGGTATCTCCTTTAGTTATCTTTCCCGTCGTTTTCATGTTTTCAATTTGCATATGCCACAATCATCGGTTGATGCTGATGCTCTTCTTTCGCATTTGATTTCCCTTCTTTCCCAAATTCCTCCTTCTGAAATCGTTCTTATTGGTGGTGACTTCAACTGCACTCTCCAACCGGGTCTTGACCGTGATGGTTCCGGGGAGAGTCGCCTTAACCTTTCCTCCCAACTGTCTCAACTAGTTAGTAATTTTTGTCTCATTGACGCATTTCGTACCATCCACCCTCTGTCCCGTGAATTCACATGGTTTCCTCCGGCCGCCTTAGCGCATGCTGCGGCTCGTCTCGACCGGTTTTATGTTTCTAGTTTCCTCCACTCATCCCTTGTTGAAGTAACCCATCATCCTTCTGTTTCCTCCGACCATCGTCCTGTTCTTCTGGAAATATTTTTGTCCTCTTTCTCTGTCCCCCCTCCCCGGTTTGGTCTCTCGATGATTTTCTCCTTTCCGATCCCACGTTTCAGGCCGAAGTTCGTTCGATTATTTCTTCATCCATTTCTGAACTTCCTCTCACGGTTGACCCAGCAGCTCTGTGGCTTTCCACCAAACTTTCTATCCTATCGTTTGCACGTCAGTTCTCTTTTTCGTCCCGTTTTCACCGCTTTCATGATTTAACTATTCTTCACCGTAAACTACAGTTCCTTTCTCCTTCAGATCCATCGTTTGCAGCTCTTCAATCACAACTTCATAGCATTCTATCTTCCTTTGCTTCTTCGTCTCTTACCCGGTTAAAGTTTTCCAAGTTACATTTTCATGATGACCCGTTTCAACACCTTCGACACCTTGAATCCCACCGTGCTCTGAGTTCCAACATTTCTTTTCTCTCGCTTCCAGATGGCTCAACTGTTTCTGATCCAGTGCAGATCTGTGATCGAACTTTTCAGTACTTCACTGATCGGTTTCGATTGCGGGTCCTGCCGCCTGCAGAGAATTCTCCATTATTATCACATCTTCCTCAGGTCCCGTCTTTTTTTCCCCCTCCTTGGTTTCACCGATCTCTCCCTCGGAGGTTCGTTTTGCCATTTCTAGTCTGAATGACCGCTCCGCCCCTGGGGCTGACGGTCTTCCACTTTCTTTTTATAAAACCTTTCTTCCTGCTCTGCTTCCTCTTCTCGTTGCTTGTTTCAACTCGATCTTTTCTTCTTCGACTTTCGTTTCTTCTGACTTTGCTTTTGCTCTTCTCCGCCTAATTCCTAAAACTGGTAATCTTGGTCTTCTATCTAACTGGCGCCCCATCTCGATTCTTAACACCGACTACAAGATCTTTGCAAAAATTCTGGCTCTTCGCCTTAACCCTGTTCTACAATTTATTATTCATCCTGACCAAACTTATACGATCCCTTCCCGTTCGATTGCAACTAACATCACTACCATCCGTGATTTACACTCTCTTGCTTCCCGTCTTTCTGAACCTCTTGCTATTTTTAACCTAGATCAGAAACAAGCATTCGATTCTGTCCATCATTCTTATCTTTTCTCTGTTCTTCGTCACTTTGGCTTTCCTTCCCTTTTCTGTCAGGCACTTTCCAATCTATATTCCCATTCTTACTTTCGTGTTCGGACCTCTTCTTTTATGACGGCTGCTATTCCTTTTGCAAGCGGTATCCGGCAGGGTTGTCCCCTGTCGGGTCAACTGTTTGCCCTCACGTTTGAACCACTTCTTATTTCCCTTCGATCTCGTTTGCTGGCAGGCATTCCGCGTGGTGTGGCCTCCACACGGCACCATCGCGTGGTTTTGTCGGCCTATGCGGACGACCTTACTCTTTTTTTACGTTCCCAACAGGCTTTTGGTGTTGTTTTATCTACCTATACTGAGTATGCTTCAATTTCAGGTGCGGCCCTTAATACCTCTAAATCTGTTGGCTTGTGGGCTGGCTCGTGGTCGTCCCGCGGCGACCGCCCTTGGGGTGCCCGGTGGTCGACCACGGTCATCAAACTTCTTGGAGTGTTCATCGGGAACCCGGTGGCGGTTGCTGCCGCCACTTGGTCCCCTTTGGTGCAGGACATGAATCGACGCCTTGCCCCTTTTCGCCGTTTGAAACCGTTTCTTTCTTTTTTTAGCAGGTCGCATCTTCTTTCCGCTTTTCTTCTTCCGGCCCTTTCTCATACTTGGTTTGCTCATTTCCCTCCTCCCCTCTTTCTTCGTCACGTTCAATGTCTTTTTACAAATTTTATTTGGGATGTCGTACATTGGGTTCATCGATCCACGCTTGTCCTTCCGGTTTCTTTTGGTGGTCTTGCCCTTCCGGATTTGTCCCTTAAATCGAACGCTTTCCATCTCCAACATTTTTTGAGGATTTTTTCCCTTCCTTGCGGTTCTTCGATTACTATAATTGACACTTTGCTCTTTCCACGAAGTCCTTTTCTTTCTCTAGCTACTTTTATCCGCATGGACCTCTTTCCACTCATTCCCAATCACTTTCCCGCTACTTACCGTACCGTTTTCTCCCTCTGGCACTCCTTATGTCCAGTCCGCCTCCCCCAGCTTCGACTAACGATCTCCTTGCGGAACCACTTTTCTTCAACTCTGCCCTTCGTTCTCCAAATTCTCAGTACCTGAACTTCTCCACTTGGTTTGCAAGTGGCGTCGTTCAGGTTTCTCAACTTTTTGATTCTTCTCTTCACTGGAAATCTTTTGATCGCCTTTCCCCTCTGTTACTTGATACCCCTCAGCATCGTGCACAGTTCTGTCTTATTCAATCCTGTCTTATTCGTCTTTATCCTTTACTTGTCAATTCTATTGGCCTCATTCAGTCTTCCGCCCCGTCGCTCAGTCTTCCCTTTCTTCTCTATTTAAACGATTCTCCATTTTTACCCCATCAAGTTACAGCCAAGCTTCTTTATTCGCATTTTCTTACCAATTTCACAGCTCCATTAGCAATTCCTTCTGTTTCAGCTACAGATCTTCCAGGTACATGGAGTGATCCATCGACTTCCCTGGCTTCCCCGAAAGCCCGGGACATTCATTGGCTGCACCTACACCGTCGGTTGCTCACTCCGCGTACCCTTCATCGTTTTCGTCATTTGGCTTCCCCGCTTTGCTTCTTTTGTTCTACACTTGGTGATGTGTCACATTCCTATGATTCTTGTCTGGTGTTGCAGCCCTTGTTTTCGATTATGTTTTCCCTTCTTTCCAAAGTTTGCCCTTGTCCTCATACAATGTTCCATTTTTATTTCCTCCGACGCCATTCTCCCCTGTAGATGTCCACAGTTCTGTTTGTGCATTCATCATTCTCCAAGCGAAGTTGACGATTTATTTGTTTTACCACTCAAGCGTGGATCGAGCTTCTCTCCGGCGTTATCATCCGGCCCGGGTGTTTTTGTGCAGGAGGTACCGATCATCCATCAGATCGGTCCTCCAACTTGAGTATGACATGGCGCGGGTTCGGCAGGATGTGCCTGCCTTTTTCTCTCTCTGGTCTCCATATTTGTCATGGTTTCATGTTTCTGCAGGCATTATTGCTCTCCTCCCATAGCCAGAGTTTATTATATTTATATTTATTTTTTTTATTGGTGTTTTTGTTTAGTGCATAATTTTTGTACATACCGTAGATCTGTGTCAGTGGGTTAGTGTCTCCTTTAGTTTATCTTCTTGTTGCTTTCCGTGCACACACATTCCCGTTAATTTGTTGTCGGTAGCGTTTACTGACTTTTTCTTTTCTTTTATTTTATTTTCCGTCGGCCTCAAGCCGTTGGTCGACAAACTTTTTTGTGTGCCGGCTAAGCGTTTTGGTATTTTCTGTTTATTGTTTACTGTTACCAAGGTGTTTTATGTTGTTTTGTTGATGTTGATTGCATTTTTGCTGTGGCATGCACATTGTCTGATGTGTTTTTGTTTTGTTTTTTGTTGCTCAAGTGTCGGCTTTTTTTCTAGTTTGCTTTTGGTGTCGTTCACCTATTTTATATTTATTACTCGTCGGTTTCACACAGTTTACTGTCGCACGGTTTTGTGTTTAATGTTGTGGTTGTTTTTATTTTTTTTGTTTTAATTTTTTTTTCTTGCTGAACGGGTACTGCTGGCGCGTGGTACCGAGGGTTTTTTTTTGTGTGTTGGTTCTGAACCTTACCGACGTGTTTCTTGATTTTGTTTGTGTAATCGGTGTTTATTTTTGTGGTTAGTGCTGTGCATACAGTGCGAATTCACTGTTTCGACCCGAGTTTATTTGGTGGTGATGCTTGTCTGCAAGTTTAACTCCTGTGTTCTTTTTCACAAAGTTTTTCATGGTGTTATTTGTGTATTGTGCATTCTTTATTGTGTTCATGGTGCTATTTGTATATTGTGCATTGTGTGTTAATTTCTTGGTGTTATTTGAATATTGTGCTTTGTGTGTTGTGTTAATGGTACGGGGTGTTAGTTTCTAGTGGTTGTTTTTTTCTCTGTGTTGCTGTCGGTCTTACTGACCGAGATACGCTTTAAATGTAAATTTTTGTTGTTCGTCGGCTTACAGCCATTTGTCAACGCATTTCTCCGAACTACCAGGTTTTGTTTTTTTCGGCTGCAGCTTGTTGTCGGACCGTGTGTGTGTTTGTTTTTTTTTCCCTTGACAGTTTTGACAAACTGGGCTGACTTTTCTTTACCGCCTTGCTTCATTAGTGGTCTGTCCTGTATGTATTGTTTGTTGTGCAACTGTTTTCTTTTTATCTTGCCGTGTGTTATTCTTCAACTTGCTCTGATGTCGTCTGCTTCTTCCTGTAGAGTACTCTGTTTATTGCGATATTGATTGTGTGTTGTTATTGTCGTTGCCGGTGAGTTATTGTGCAATTTTTTTCCCGGTGAAAATTTGTGTTTGTATGTTGTCTTTTTTTGTAAATAAATGCTCTTTTGAAGTTCTGCACATTCGTTCGAGATGAATCCGGGTTCAAATCCCGGTGAGGCATGGATGTTGTGTTTGTCCTACGGCACTGGTTTTCCCCCTTCGCTGGAACAAGGGGATCTAAATTGGAGACGAGCGACTGCTTATAGCCCATCGGGTTGCTCACGGTTGTCTTAGACCCCAATAAAAAGAACGTCAGATTCCAAAATGTCATTGTTGACTTGCCTTCAGTAGAATCATTTTCATTTCCATATAGTACTTCGACAAATCTTTTTACATACAGTTACGAGCTTTAAATTCGTAAAGTAATGTAACGTATGAAGTTAGGTAGTAACGGTAGAGTCAAATGTACACAATGATGTGTAACCTTAGTAAAATATTAGAAATGAAAGCAGGAATTTCATGTAACGTGTGACGTCAAGGAATTATGGTAACACCAAAAGCAATCAAAGATATGACAAATAAAGATCAGAGCTTATTCCTTTATGTGATATACGCTGAATGGACAAATTATTATGTACACTCCGATAACAACATTCGAAGCACAATTATGGCTTCCAGTCACGTGGACTGCAAATCGCAATGCTTATATATAAAGCAGGTCTCTAAGCATTGGAAATTAGTCACGGAAAACTAATCATAGGGAAAGGCAAAAACATGAGTTTGATTGTAAGTGCGAGAAATATCTGCGAGAAAGCTCGGTGCGAGGAATATCTGAACAGCTGCGAAAATCATCACCGCAACTGCTGAACTCTTGGAAATTCCACATAATACCATCGCACTTGTAAACCAGTATTACGTAAAATACGGCAAAACTTTAAACGAACAGGATAAATGAGGTGCTAAACGTGCAATTGGATCTCGAGGTGAGAGCACACTGTCCCGCATCGTTACAAAGAATTTATTGAGAGTGCGTCCACAAGCTTAGGAACACACACACACGCACACACACCTTATCCGTCGTACCATGGAACACATATGCTATAGCAGTCAAAGTACACATCGTGCCCCCTTGTTGCCTGCAAAGCACTGAAAGGTCAGCTGCAGTTTCCAAAAGCCCATCGCAACTGGAGCGCGGAGGAATGGAAACACGTCATCTGCTTTGACGAATCATGGTTCCAGATCTATCACGCCGATGGTAGCGTGCGTGTATTGCAAAAACCACATAAAGCTATGGACCCAACTTGACAAGTTGGGATCATACCGGCAAGTGGGTTGCGGTTTAACAATTTTTACATGGACTTCCTTCGGGCCCTTTGTACCTGTCGAAACTGCAGTCACCAGCACAAGATATGTGAACGTTTCTGCCGACCATCTACGCCCATTCATAACGAATATTTTTCGGCACAATGACGACATCTTTCAACAGGACCACGCCACAACGCATACTTCCAGAGTGGCGACTCATTGGCTCCAGGAGCATTCAGTGAGTTTACCACTCTAGAATGTGTAGCATTGGTTGCCGGACCTCAACTTATTTGCGAATTTTTGGGACGAATTGGAAAAATCGATTAGAGTCCTTCACCGGCAACTGTGGATGTTCTACGACAGGCGATCCTCGCTTCATGGGAGGCAATACCACCTCCGTGTTTTCAATACCTCATTGAGTCCTTACCAAGAGTAGTAAGTCAAATCATATCCGAAAACTTGATAATTTCATCATCCTGGAGTGGAAATCGAATCCGCGTCGCCCGATTTGCGCCCGAGTACGCTACCCACTACACCACCCTGAACGACCAAGTCTAAAGTTTCAGGGTAATTTAAATTTAACATCACAGGAATCGCCAGTCGAAGCAACGGCATTCATTTTTAGCGAATCTGGATGAATAGAAGTCATTGTCTCCCGTGATTGTCCGGAGAAGCAGAAAAATCATGAAATACGGGATTACGCCAGTATACAATACAAATTTGAAGTTGTGATTCCGTCTATTGGTGTAAATTATGATAAGAGTGGTAAGTCAAATAATATCCGAAAACTTGAATATTTCATCATCCTGAGCGCGAATCGAAACCATTGTATTTCATGGGAACTTTGATAAATTTTATTCGCTTCCGAAAGGATTCAAAAGACGTGCTCATTACAACCGAAAATTCGGTGTCATGTTTCCTGTTGAATATTGACGTGGTTGCTTTGATAATAAAGGGACTTTGACATCGTAAGTAGCATTCTGTTGTTATTGAAACCTGGCCGTTATCATGAAAGTGATCTCCACGTGTAATTAAGGTTCCAACTTTTGCAACCAAAAGCTTTTAGCTAAGTGTCTTCATGAAAAAACCTATAATGCTAATGATTGTTTAAACGGCCTTACACGATTTATTTAAGATTTATTTTGTTGAGTTTTCTACACTGTATTTTGATGATGCTGCTGCAATTATCACCTTCATTGAGGGTTATGAAGAACTCTAAGAAGTGTTTATAACATTTGGTTGCACACCTTGTCATTATACAACCAAGTTGCTGACGTTCCTTTTTTACCCAGTGTTCATCCCAAGCCAGCGTTGCTGCAACACCCGAGGCAAACAAGTTAGTAAAACCATGCAATCCATTGACTATGATACGCTTTCCAACATACCAGAAATCATTACTCAAGTTATGAGGATAATGGCTGTGGAATAAATCTCGCTCCTGTGCCCTGACCTTTGACCCCACTTCATGTATATTCAACAGAACCGGTTACGTATGCCTGCAAAACAACATGATAAAGTTTTGTCGCAATCGAAGCATTTTTACGTAAGTTATGATGCATAAGGGCAATGGAATGAATCCCGCTCCTATGTCCGGCCCTTTGACCCCATTTCGCCCATTTTCAATAGGGTTTGTTCCCAGGTGGTCCCCTACTACATACTAAAATGTATTCGAAATCGAACCGTTATTACGTACGTTATGACGCATAAGGGCGATGGAATGGATCCCGCTCCTATGTCCTGAACTTTGACCGTATTTCGTCCATTTTGTAAAGGGTTCGTCCCCAGTTTGTCCCCTACCACATACTAAAATTTCATCGAAATCGAAAACTTTTACGCGGGTTACCGTGCCGAAAGATAGACGGACAAAGCTTGAGCATATACGCTTCTTTAACCTACTGTTGGAAAGCGTAAAAAGGGCTAGAAAAATCTTGCCGTCCAACAGAAAGGTAAAACTAGACGTGCACCAGACAAATGAAAGGGAGACTTACGCATATGGTGGTTTTTAAATTCTTTCACATTTACTATTCATGTTTTCAATTACGATAACGGTGATATCTGAGTAACTAATGGTTTAATCTCGATCATTTTTGGGGAGTATTTCATCTTTATTATGCCTGTTATGCAGTAAATTAAAGGTTTTGTTTTGGAACCAGTACATTTTGAGATACACTGCTGGCCACTCAAAATGCAACGCCAAGAAGGAAGCATCCGATTGGCCTGAAATTTGCAGCATGCGTCGCCCGCGAGAGCACATGCAAACGATTAGCATTGCAGGGCATATGCAAATCATTTGCGCCCCGCACGCCACCGAGAAGCACTATAAGAAGGGTACACAAAAGGCGGGGTGTAAGTAGTGTAAGTGTGTTATGCTGCCGGACCTGTGCGTGGGAAGCTTCCTGATGCCTCGTCGAAGAATACGGCAGTCATTTCAGCACGTTTCGGAGTTCGACAGAGGACGAGTAGTGGCTTATCGCGACAGCGGTTCATCGTACCGAGACATTGGCCCCCGTGTGGGACGACATCCAGCCACAGTGAGGCGAGTATGGATTCGGTGGGTGCAGGAGGGACGAACGGACCGACGTGAGTGATTGCCGCAGCCGCGGCACACCACCTAACGAGAGCACCGGCATGTTGTGCGGCGGGCATTGACGGCTCGCATCGTCACATCACGAACGTTAGCGCAGGAGTTAGGGGTGTTCCGCAACAGCCTGTGTCAACACGTACCGTTCGACGTCGTCTGCATGAGCGGGGACTTGTCACGGCGCCCGTTCCGATTACCATTGACGTTACACCACCGGCGAGTGCGGTGGCAGTACGCCAATGAACGCCGCACCTGGACTACGGAATGGCACGACATTGTCTTCTCCGACGAATCGCGCTTCTGTCTGCAACACCACGATGGTCGGATCCGCGTGTGGCGGCACCGCGGCGAGAGACTGTATTACGCCTGCATTATGCATCGCTATACCGGTCCGTCGCCTTGCGTTATGGTTTGGGGCGCAATTGGATATGACACCTGCACCCTTCTGGTACGCATCGTCGGTACACTCAACAGCCACCGCTACATCTCCGACGTTTTGGAGCCTGTAGTCCTCCCTTACCTGCAGGACCTGCCAGCGGTCATGTTTCAACAGGACAATGCGCGCCCGCACGTGGCACGCATCGTGCAACACTTCTTCACGGCCCAACAGGTGTCATTGCTGCCGTGGCCCACCTGTTCTCCCGATATGTCGCCGTCGAACACGTCTGGTCGCTGATCGGCAACCGAGTGTCCCGGCAAACACCACCCGCGGCTACGCCTGATGAACTGTGGTAATGTGTTGAAGCAGCTTGGACCAACATACCCCAAGCCCACATCCAAAGCCTCTTTCGTTCAATGCAGCGGCGTGTAGCGGCCGTTATTGCCAGCCATGAGGGCCTCACGAACTATTGATGTCTGCGTGTTCCGCAAGTCGCACGGGCCTGTAAGCTCAATCGTTTCATCTTTGTATCTGTTGTTATGTGTCCAGTAAATCTGGCATTACTATCTCGTGTCCTTCTTGTTGTTGCATTTTGGGTGGCCAGCAGTGTAAATTACAACGAATTTGCAACTTGAACAAATTTTTTTGTTGTTAAGATTTCATAAAAAAAATCACATAAATTAAAAGAATCACGTGAGAAATATGGCTGTAGTTCATTGCATAGTTAATATCTTCATTTATTGTTTTAAAGAAAGGTGACCATCTTGCATTAAAAATTTCTCAAATTATTAGTGTTACAAAATGCCATTAAATAAATTAGTTATTAATTAAAAAAAAATAATTAACTGTTCACATTTCCTAACTTGTTCTATTTTTTATTTTATTTTTTGGCCAATATTACCAAATGCTAAACCTCTGCTGTTCAAATTTTAAATTGATAATTCAAACAAGAAAGATGACACCGAATTTTCGGTTGTAATGAGCATGTCTTTTCTTTTGAATACTTTCCGACGCGAACAAAATTTCAAAGTTATTCTTAGTCAATGGAACCGGTTAGAAAATAAGAATAAAGCAGATTTCTACAATCGATAAAACATACAGAAATAGAAACATCTACTTACTTTCCCCGGGGGCTGAAAAGTATGTTACTAAAATTAACGAATTGTGTGCAGAAAGCTTCTCATCGCAGACAAGGAGATTTTCAAATCGAACAGTTAAAAGAGAAATATAGAAGAAAACATGATATAATTCTATACCCATATTTGCATAATGGAAAAGTTGAAAATATGCGAAAAGTATTCTTCATAGCAAAATCTATGCTAAGGAAAAATATTTTTTTCCAAATACGTCTCGCGGAAGTAGAGATAGCGAGAAACATGTTTTATATACGCCCCCTAGCAGGAAAGCTATGCATAATTTAAAGAGGATAATATTCCCCATCCATAATGTATTGAATGGCGCACGATAAGAAAAAAAAATTCTCAATAGGGTTTTCAGAAGTGGAGATACAGCTGCAAACAGCGACTGAACTGCGAACCAAACACCACCTAGCGGCAGAACTGTGAATTACAAAGAAACTCCACAAGTACAAGCCTAAAGTGTTCCACAAGGTAAATGGTATCCAGCTTTAAAATAATTTTTTAAATCGGACATTTAAAATCAGAGATATCGAGAATAACAGGTTAACCATTTGGGCCACCGGGGAAATTGTGTATAATTTTGTCAAGAAAATAAACATAGTTATGTTTTCATAGTTAGTGTCTGGCCGAAAAATATTTTTTTCTGTCAGGTTTATAGTCCGACAGAAATGGCTGCAAACATGCTGTAAAATGAAACGTGAACTTACGCCCTCTAGTGGCACACTTGTGCATTAAGAAATATTTGAAATTATATGCAGACCATTTCTCTCCAGAAATGCGCTCCGATAAAGAAAGAATTTTTCAAATCGAACTTTTAGAGCCAGATATATCGACAAAAATAAGACATATATCTGCGACACCTTGCGGAAAAACTATGCACTATTTTAAAGCAGGAGGTATTCTCAAGAGATTTTCAGATGTGAGCAGTATCGGTCCGAGAAAGAATTTTTTTAAATTGAGTGTTTAGATTTCGCTGCAAAAACATCAGATACTGGAATAAACACTTATGCTCCTTGGTGGCCAAAATATTATTTATCAAACATTATATATGTTGTTTATATTTAATGATATATTCCAATCTGGTGAATTTCCTGATTACTTGAAATAACAAAAATAATCCCAAAATGCTAATCTGGATCAATAAACGATGCAAAAAGCTACCGCCCTATAGCTAATTTATCAATTTTTGCTAAAATTTTGGAGAGATTGATTTACAATCGATTAATCTCGTACATTCAAAATCTAAATAATATCCATCCAAATCAACATGGTTTTCAATCTGGTAAGTCAACAGAATCAGCCTTATTATTTCTACAACAAACAGTCCAACAGAATTTTGAACTTAACTTATATATCATCGCTTTATTTTTAGACCTATTCAAAGCTTTTGATACCCTAAATCATAATATCTTACTATACAAATTACACACTATGGGAATAAGGAACAATGGACATTCTCTTCTTAAAAGTTATTTATTAGGTAGGCAACAATATACACAAATTAACCAACATCAAACCTCTCTTCAATTCATACCAACTTGTGATCCACAGGGTTCAAATTCGGGACCTGTAGTTTTCAGTCTATACATTAACGATATATTTACTTCAATGCTGACTTATATTGATCTTCTTCTCTATGCTGACGACATAACCATCCTCACCTCATTTAATTTAACGACTGACATTATTTTGAATATTAATACTCAACTTAATAACATCTCAGATTGGCTAAATCCCAATTAATTAATAATAAATACTACCAAAACAAATATTTCACAACCCCTTCTATCACATTATCTATTAATGGTACAAATATAGAAGAGATTAATTCCTTGCTTTATTTAGGGAGTACTTTACATAGTGACCTTAGACGGAACCAACATGTGGGCTCTCTTCTTCTCAAACTTTCTAAAATCATTGGAGTTATCAGCTCGTTATTCACAAACCTTTCCTATAAAACACTAATTCAATTATATTACACCATGTTTCAGTCTCATATTAATTATGCTATATCTTCGTGGGGACAGACTAATAAATATAATTTTAAAAAGCTTCAAATTCTTCAAAACAAATATATAAGATTGATTGACCTAAAATTTGATAGAAATACACGACTAACACTATACATGTATAATAACACAAGAGTTTTCCCAAACAAATACAACATTCTTACGATTAACCAACTATATTACTTCAATATCGGGAAAATTATGTTCAGACGCATTAACAATATTTTACACACTGACATCATACAAATTGTACCTCAGATACACACACATGACACATGCACTAAATCACATATTCGTCCTATTCATCCGAAGACTGAGGCCATGAAGCAAAGTATAAATTACATTGGCCCACACTACTGGAACTCATTACCGACGGAACTGACTTCTTTAAATAATTTTAACCTTTTTTTTTTTTTTAAATGAAAAAAACTTCATAAGGAATTGCAGCTCCTCAAATTGATGATTGCAATGGAGGGGACTATGATTAGTACTATGACTTGCATATCTCGATGTAAATTGATTTTTCAACGGTATTATCTGTGATGTTTACTATCTACTTATATATTATTACCTTTTTTTTATTTGTTTCTATGAAATACTGATTTGTTTGTAACTACAACTACTGACCTCAGTGTAAAACTAGCCTAGGGAGCATGGGACCCTGTCAGACCTGGATGGCCTTTTCCCCCTGCTTCCTTGCTGTGCTTTGTTTCAATTAATATTTTTGTAACACTGGTGTTTAGCTCAGCAAAATAAATGAACTTAATTTAATTGAATAGAATGTGTAGAACATTTCCCACCAGAAGCTGTATCCGACGGAGAAAGAATTTTTCAAATAGGACTTTTAGAAGCAGAGATATCGGGGAAATCGCAATTTCCCTTTAGACTTCGCATTACTTTAAAATGAAGCTGGTTCCAAAATAGTGTTCGTTATTGTCAAGATCCTTGTTGTATTTTTCAGTTTATTTATTTGGTGTGGGATAGTGGGAGGTATTGCATGGTGAATGTTATTTATTGCATTTTATTTCACTGCGATACTCTTACCATCAAAGTGCACTTACTTTTTCTCGCTGCCACCAATGTAGATTGGGGGAAGGTCTAGACGCCTTATCCATATCCACTTTATTTAGAGAGAGGCATGATGGAAGAATTTCAAGCTGGTGTTGAAATGAGCTGAAGCCATTTAACAAACAATAACAGTATTATTTATTCCCTACTTAGGGTAGGATGAAGGCTGCTTTACACGCTGTTTGACGAGTAGATACTCGTCAAACAGAGCTTGAGTTGACAATAGAGCTTGATAGCTTGAGCTGAACAGGTAGAAATATGGTGCTTCGTTGATAGCCCCTTTCAATTTCACAAGAGTTCAGTGACTTTAAATTCAGTTCTTGTTTGAGTTCATACGGTAAGCAACATTGTTCAGCACACATGGTAACAATAGCACACATGTCAGCTATAATAGCTGTCCAACTCCTGTAGACAATTATGCAGCACTTTGGAAACAAGAGATTATCAGATCTCAGATATAATGGATCGAGACCGCAGCCTGATCCCTTGGAACAAAATATAGATATTTATGACTAACCTCAGTTAATCTAAATCTACTCCTAGCCACTCGACCGCAGCCGAGCACTTTTCTTATGTCAAAATCATCCCACGCGGTGATCTGACGTCTTACTCCTGTGGAAGCTATACAAAAAAAGCCCGCCAAAAACTAACTTCCCGAGACCTCCCAAACTTTTATGAGCCCCAGGGAGCGCCCAGCCAATCACGACGAAGCATTCGACACCCCTAGCTGGGCATCTCTCACTCTCCGCGTCCTAAGCTGTCTCGGTTATATCCACCAGTTGGCCCCTCCCTCACTATTGCTTTGCTCTCTCAAAGAATTCCACTCTCAAAATTCTGAGAATTCATGGGCTCGTCCTGCGTCCTGACCTTGTGAACTGGTCACCAAGATGACGGTCCTCTCCCTTCCTTGCTTTTCACTTCAAAATAGCGTCCCATTGCCCATTTCTAATTTTTCACACCTTTACTTTTTTTTTAAATTCAGCAGTTCCCATATTCCCGTGCACCACTTGCATTTTTTCCAATTCTCTTTTCCCTAACGGTTTCACATCATCACAGTTATGAACAGCATCGAAAGGAAGAAATATTTTTTTCAATCGGATATTTAAAAGCAAATGTACGAAATAAAATATATTTTGAATTCGATAGAATCTGCATTTACGCCGTCTAGCGTCGAAGTTAGGCATCGAAAAAAAAAACCACGAAAAGCATGGATCATCGTTCTCATATTTCAAGCTTTCCAATACAAACAGAATTTTTCAAATCTACCCGCTGCGTTGTTAAGATGCGCGGTATAGCTGCAAACGGTATAAAAGACAAGCCTGCAGCTGACCGCGATCATATCGAACTGTGAGATTGAGTAAAAATGTCGCGGCGGAAAAGCACTGACTTTGAAAAAAGGAAAGATTTTTGGGTGTTATATTAGTGGGTTGTCCATAAGAGAAACCGAAAGGTGTTTAAACATACCCAAGTCAACTAATTTGGACGTACTGAATAAGTGGAAGACACATGGCGTGCCTGCAGCGGCAAAACGTCCCGGCAGACCAAAGAAAATCAGTGATAGAGGATGTCGAATCCTCAGGCGAGTAGGTTACAGCTAATCGACGGAGTACTGCACAAAACCTCAGTGTACAGGTGAATAAAAATGCTGGAACCTCGGTATGTACACGTACTATTCACAGAGAACTTCATTCCATGGGTTACCGTGGTCGTGCAGCTGCTCATAAGCCTTTCATCTCCTCTCGGAATGCTACTCGTCATTTAGCATGGAGTAAAGAACATTTATCGTGGACCGTAGATTAATTGAAATGAGTCCTATGGACTGATGAATCCAGATACACGATCCATCAGTCTGATGGCCGTGTGTGGGTATGGCGGCAGCCGGGGAAACGCTATTTTCCACAGTGTACTGTTCCTACGGTCAAGTTTGGAACTGGCAGTGACTCATGTGGGGGGTGGTTTTCCTGGTATGGTCCCGGCCCATTGGTTATCGTGGAGAAAACTGTTAACCAGCACATGTGCCTCAATATTCTGGACAATTATGTCCTTCCAACTCTGTGGCAATACTATGGAACCGAGCCTTGTGGGTACCAGCAGGATAATGCACCGATTCATAAAGCAAGGATTGTTACGGCGTGCTTTGACGATAATTCCAGATCGTGTGGGACTGGACAGCACAGAGCCCTGATCTTAATCCCATAGAGCCCCTATGGGATGAATTAGAGCGCCGCATAAGAAGTTTGGAACCAAGACCTAGTACTGAGCAACAGTTAGCGGCAGCATTATGTACTGAATGGAAGCGCATACCTATCGCTGTGTTCCAAAATCTTGTCGAAAGCATGTCTCGAAGAGTCAGTGCATGCATTAAGGCCAAAGATAGACCGACACTGTACTAATGTATGTCAATAAATGCTATGTTATGTTTCTCTTCTAGGTGTCCTGTGATATTTGTCAATATAGTGTATGTCAAATCGCATCATAGCCCTACGAACATGTTCATACACTCATGCTCAAAAATTAAGGTTAATTATGATTCACAGGAAAATGTTGCACTACACAAAGTGATTCGTCATGCAAACTACTCGATACCTCTTCCCGAATGATGAAAGTCCATCTGTTGTTCCGGCAGACTGACGGCGCGCTAGGAGCACGTTATACGTCACTTAGCACGCGGCGGGATATAAAATCAGAAGTTACAACAGCATATTAGAGCAAATGTTGTGCGTTTCGGAGGTACGCCAGTGCTGTACACCAAATGAATATTGCTCAGTGAACCCATACTGATGATGTTATGCGGGGCTGAATCATCGGTCGACTCGAGGTTGGTCAAACCCATGTGCCAGTGTCCCATGCGCTGCATGACCCACAACGTGTCACTTCTAGACTCTGGCGGAGCTTCCAACATGATGAAAATGTGGGTCAACGCTTCAGAACAAGACATCTATGAATTAGAACGCCGCAACATGACCATATTTTGTCACTAACTGCCAGGCGGCATGGGCAGAGTACTTCAGGGTACCTTGCCAGAAACCTTTTAGCTGCCACAGGACCACGGTTTCAAGGTATACCATGTAGAGACAATTGAAGTGAGTGCGGCCTGTATGTCAGCATGCCTGCCAGGTGCATCCCATTAACTGAAGCCCATCGAAGAACTCGTGTATCGTGGTGCAGAGAGCATTGGGCTTGGACAGCTGACTAATGGACCTGTGTTTTGTTTACTGACGAATCCAGGTTTAGTCTGCACAATGATTCAGGCCGTGTCTACATCTGGAGGGAACTTGGGAGTGGGTACAATATCTGTAATATCCTTGAACGTCATCGTTTTGGCGGCGGTGGGATTCTAATAGGGTGGAGGAAAATGGGTTCACACACACGTACACCCCTCTATTTGTTTGAAAGAGGAACCGTGACAAGCCAGACGTACCACGATGTCATTCTGCAACAATATGTCAGGCTATTCAGGTGTGCAATGGGACCTGAGTTCGTGTTTATGGATGACAACGTACGTCCTCATCGAGCCGCCGTAATGGAGGAATACCTAGAAAGTGAGGATATCACTCGCTTACAGTGGCAATTTTGCTCTCTCGATTTAAACCCCATTGAGCATGCATGGGACACACTCGGGAGACGTATTGCATCCACCTCCTAGGACTCTTCTGGGATTTCAGACAACACTGGTGCAAGAGTGGGACTCCGTACCTCAAACATAGTTTGATAATCTGGTGCTGAGTATGCCCAGACGCTGTACTGCATGTGTCACTGTGGCAGGAGAACATACAGCACATCGAACACTTTCTTTACCATAAAACATTTGTGTTCTGCATGATATGTGCATTGCAAATTAGCTCCAGGGAGATGTTTTTCTTTATTTTTACCACTATGACGGATCCTCTAGTGTGTTTTTTTTTTCTCTTTTTCGTTCTGAATTTTTGTTTAATTTAATATGCTTCGTAGCTAGAGCATTTTGGTTGTTGTTCTAAGGAAAGAAGAGTCGAAACTTATGGTATCCTTAAATTTTGAGCATGAGTGTTGTTGGATCAGTGACATGGTGCTTGAGTAGGACCTAACTGGCTATCAGTAGAGGAGAGTGTTACGTGCCTGCCCCGCAGGACGCACACGACATAAAGGCAGATAGAAACAAGAACGAACGTCTGCGTAGCTCAGTTGGTAGAGCGATTTGTTCCGGAATAAATGGACTCGGGTTCGATCCCCGGCGTGGACCAAAGATGACGGAGAAATTTACTTCGTTATAATGGCGCCCGAACTTCCCGGCTGACCCGGCCGTTAAAGATCTCGCAATGGTGTGATGTTCCTTGTACACCGCGAGACAAGAAAAATAAAAGAATCCCTTCTCCAGCGCTTCGAAAAATAAATGTGTGTGACCTTGCATTCCACACACCAGATTGACTGGGAGTTCTCAAGTGCACGTTCTACAGCGGATGGCTGCCTGCAACGATTCATAGTCACGGCTGACCCGTGGGCCATGCCCCGGCCCTCTTTGGGGGGATGTGACGCGCCTGCCCTGCAGGACGCACACAACATAAAGGCAGATAGCAGCAAGAACGAACGTCTGCGTAGCTCAGTTGGTAGAGCGACTTGTTCCGGAATAAGTGGACTCGGGTTCGATCCTTGGCCTGGACCAAAGATGACGGAGAAATTTACTTCGTTATAAGAGTCGGGGTATTAATGGTAAGGCAGTGTATTTCACATATCATTAATAAAAAAAATACATTTTTCACAACATACGTTAAAACCTTTCCCAGAAATTAAGAAAGATGAAGAGATTATTCTTGTAGCAATTATCGTTAATGCATGCTAGTAGCCTCTCTCTGAAAGCCTTTAATTTTACCAGTTAACTGTTTCTCGGCTTCATAAATAAAACGGATATGCTGTTGTTATTTGACGCTGTGAGATTATGTTTCCTTATTATCCTATTTGCATGTATTACAGAGAAGAGTGCTTTTTTTATGAAATTTGTTTCGCTAATTGTTTCAGAGGAACGACGATTAATTTGGGAGCTGATTTAAGGTGCTTTTTTTGTAACCCCTGAAGCCCTTTAAGCATTGCGTTCCCACCCACCGGTTATTCTCATTTCGTCTCAGCTGATGCATCGGTGTTATTTCACATTTAATTAATGTTGAAGTTTATAACGCTAAAGAAAATCAACTGATGCCACAGAAATCAAGCACGGACAATTAGAGCAATTATATACTCCTGTTGCACGACATTTAGGAAAGATACTGCACACACTCGGCTATATCTGAGACCTTAAATTTTAATCTAATTGCTTTCTTCTTGTGTGCGTCTTCGCATTTTACCGGAGTAGTTTCAGAAAGACTGTTTGTTACAGCATTCGCCGCGTGAAGCAAACCGAAATGAGCTAACAAGGAGTCGAGGAGCCGGCTAATGTCAAGTTTTCATCTAGATGTTTGAATAATTGGCATAATAGCTTGGAATTAAGCATTCGCTTCGAACAGGAGTTGCAAAACAGCTCAGCACAGTACGCAGGGATTAGTTCTTCGAACGGATAAAAGTAGAAGGAATGTCAGGCGCCTAATACGTCTGACGACGTTAATTAAAGCAGCTAAACTAATTATGACTTTGCCCAATTGGACGAAATTTCCGTGGGTGGCACATTTCCTATTTGGCTACACATTCTCGTACAGAAATGTCAGCCGCAATTGCAATACAAACCAATGAATACTGCGTAAAATACCCAGAACAGATAAAGTATTGGAGCAACAAACTCCCGTTCCTGTAAGAAACAAAAACGTCATAATTTTTGTATCTCTTCACCAAGATAACAATTTTAGTGCGCATTTTGTCTCACCTGTGTATGCCATTGCGTTCAAGTAACACGTTTGGCTATCTGTTCGTACTTTCTTCATCTTCCTGTTGACAAAACATCTCCACTTCTGAAAGTGCCTTTATATTATCGGGTTGTTAAGAAACTATTCGGAAAATAGAGAAACATGTATTTCAAGCTTAAAAAATCGTACCAAACACTTCACCTAATCGTAGTCCCCATTGGAACTGATGATCTTGTTCCACCGATCTACGAGTTGAAATATCTCATTGCGATAGAAGTCTGGCGAGCGGGAGTTGAAGAAGTTATCCATGCAACGTTTCACATCATCGTCATTAGCAAAGTTTTTGAGTGAGAAGATGAGACAAAGACCGAAAGAAATGAAAGTCGGACGGGGTAAGGTCCGAGGAATAAGAGGGGTGCGACGATATTTTCGATTCCAGTTCGTGAAATTTTGGGTCAGTAAAGCGACATGTGGACGAGTGTTATCCTGGTGAAAAACAACTCCATGGGGATTAATCAATGCTGGCCGCTTTTCTTCCAGTACAGCATGGAGACAGTCCAACTGTTGGATATAAGCTTCCGCTGTCATAGTATTGTTCCGCGGTAAGAGTTCATAGTGAATCGCACCAGGACAATCTCACCAGCAACTCAGCATCCCCTTCCGTTCATGAAGGGGTGGCTTAGCGACCTTCTATCGCGGTTGTCACTGCTTGGTCCATGCTCTTTGTCGCGTACCATTCACGTATATGACACATTTTTTTGTGGCCCATGACCGATGTACAAAGCCCTCCCGTTTTTCTTTTTCACCCGGAACAACACCAATGGAATAATGATTCACCCGATTCTACTCAGACAAAGCATGGGGTACACATTTGGACAGTTTACACGAATATCACAACTTACGAAGTCGGGTGTTGATGGTCGTATCGAAGGTCTTCAGTTTCTCTGCCAGTTCTCGCCAATGAACATGCCCTTTCTGATGAATCTCATCAGGCCTGGTCGATAGCATGTGTTGCAGTATATTATCTTCAACCTTACTGGGTCTGCTGCTTCTGGGCGCATCAGACAGATCCCGTACACCAGTATCGAATTTCCTGTACCAGTCATAGCAAGTACTCCGTTTGACAATATCGTCACCAAACGCGTTTCGAAATTTTCCAAGTGCTTTCACGCAATTAAAATGTTCTTTTTTTTTTTTTTTTTTTTTTTGGATTGAATATTTAACGACCACCGTGCGCAACTCAATGAGCTATGAGCTGTCGCCCGTCCCTAATTTAGGGTCACTGGTTTCAGGGAAGGGAGAGAGCCAGTGCAGTATGACAAACACAACATGCATGCCTGAACGGGATTCGAACCCGAACCCCTTTCGGACGAATAATCAGAGGCTATCGCTTAGACCACTGCGCCACCGGGACGGCCATTTAAAATATTCATAGAGCAATAATGCCGGCACACCTTCCTTCCATATCGCCATCATATCGCAGCCACGTGCAACTAATCTTCACCACAAGAGCATACGTTCTGTCCTTAGAATCTATTGTTTTGGAATAGGTTCTAATGACAGAACGTATGCCTGGGATGTTTGCGTCACCGCGGACCCGCAATATCTTTCCAACAAAAACAGTCTTGCTTGGCCAGTACTCAAGCCAGCAGTGCCAGTAGTGGCCCAGCACTAGGTTGCCGCTACCCAAATGTCAATAAAATGTCCTGTAAGCCACCATATGGGGCAGCAATTCGGGCCAGCAGCTAGCCAACAGTTGGCACTACAGGCAGTGGCTGCCCCAAGCGACCCTTAAGCAGTCCTGCAAGCAGGTACCATAAATTATGGCCAGCCTAATATGGTCCGCCAGTTTCCCGGCAGTAACAGCCGGTAAACACGTGACGTAACTGATGGCTTGCCGAATCTTGTCCGCCAATTTCCCAACAGTAGTTAAAAATGTTAATCACAGCTCACCAAAGGCACAGCTTCTCTTTCTTTCTCAACGAAACTTCTGCATGACGGTAGGGAAATTTCCTCAACAGGTCCGGAAAAACGCCCGGTGAATTAGGCTAGCATCGAACCCCACGACAGCTTGTTTCAGAAACGGACACTTTAGCCATTACACTAGTTTGCCACGTGCGAACGTTTGCTTGAAGGTGAGCCTGTTTCTTGAGTGATGTGAAACGCAGAGTTCTCTGTTTAATTTTACAATATTGCGACTTAGTTTTCATAAATGTCCGTTTCATATAATTCATAACTTTATTTTTTCAACGTAACAATTATTTTTATTTACCTTAGGAGAATTGCACTCACTTTCAACGAGTGTACCAACTTAAAGACGTTTTCCAAAGTTTCGTGCTGTCCTTGTAGTTTTGAATGGCGATTGTTTAATTAACATATTTACCCGTTAGTGTCCAATTCTGTTACATTTTTAACATTATATATTTTTTCCCACGGTCCGAAACTACACTTGTTCAAAATAGGTAAGGTATTTTTTTACTTCCGGTTATTTTTACCAGCGACTTCCTCCAATCTTGTGAATCCAACCCATGGATGAGTACATTATATTCAAATAGTGTTGCTTTTTTTTTCAAATTCTTCATCATTTTGTAATGGAAATACCCGTTTTGTATGCGTATAATTCCTTTTCTTTTCCAACATAACGATTTTTAATGTCTTTTCGGGACTTCTGTTTGAAGCGGTTTAGTATATGTTAACGAAAGATTATACAGAAATTATTTCTTATTATTCATGGAAATGGAGTGGGTGTGTTTCATGGCTGTTTGTATTCCCGGTTCTTCGTGTGTTAGCGCAGGTATTTTGCTACGAAATGAGGTTCTATAAATACATGAGGGTAATTAACTATTTCTTACAGTTCATGAATTATTTACATAATTTTCCTCTGACGGTAATCTTCGTCGACGCGGCATCTCATTAGGAAAATATTTCCTCTCTACGTCTTTTTCTTTTCTTAACATCCACTTAAATAACACGATGGCGATCGAGAGCGTCTTCTTCAACTAACTGGTACCACGAGAGACGCAGCACGTGTTGCCTCTGCGCATGCGCAATCCCGCTGCTTCCATCTCGTTTTGGGTTGCTTCCATCTCGCAGTCCCGCTGCTTCCATCTCGTTTTGGGTTGCTTCAGTTGTCACATACGGGCCACTAGTAGCGCTTGTTTGGAGGCACGTAATTCACGGCGATCCTGCAGGGCCATCAATGGCTGCCAACTGATGGCGCTGCTATCAACCGCTACCGTGCCGTGAGCGGCAGATTTCAGCCAGCAGTGACCCATTACTGCCAGCCGTGAGCGGCAGATTTCAGCCAGCAGTGACCCATCACTGCTAGCCGGTGACCAGCAGTTTTCCAACACTTGTGTTTTTTCTGGGTTGCAATACACACGCCACATATGATTTTTCCCGGAAACCTTCTTTACGACCTGATATTTTATCATCTGGTAGATACAAAAAGGCACTGCCATCATACCGTTCATGCGATTTAGGTCCGGGTTCGGGTCACGATAAGTCACGAGTGGTGTCTCTGATAGCACTGGCTCTGTCCCTTTCTTGGAAACAGTGGCCCCAAAGTAGCGACGAGAGTTAATCCCCGAAGCAAAACAGATATGTGTAATGAATATGTCTTGTGAACCCGTTCTGACACGAAAAACACATTTCAAAGGAGATTTTTAGAAAAAAGGTGCAGCGAAAAAGAAAGCATTTGCACCTCGCTAGAGAAAATATGCGTATAATTTAAAATGAGCACTGAAAGCAGTGTTCTTCACAGTACAGGTATTTATCACAATAATATAGATACACCGACTGCGACTGGAGTACACGCAATGTGCTGTATGCAAATTACATGGACAACGTCATCTGCGATGTGAGATAAATAAATGGATGCTGTACGACGTCGGCTATCACGTAACAGTGCCACTGTAGCGGGTGAAACACCTGTTGTGGAGTAGTTGTTGCTAATGTCATTTCTCAGTGACTTCAAAAAGTGCATGTTCGTTGGCGCGCTTCTTGCAGGTGCTTCAGAAACTAGGACGACAGAAATGGTAGGTGCTACATGACGTATACTCTAATTTAACTTTCATTTTTAGTTCATTTCTCTATGTAAATTTTGTGTTCATTCTTTTTAAGCGTTTCACCCTTAACGTTATACACTATCTACCAACACGTAATTGGACACCCCTGCAATCGACGTTATATGCGATCCTGATACACGTCACGGCCGCCGCCGTTAAATATTGTGTGGGAAACAACAACGCAACCAGTCGCATGCAAGATGCCACGCAGTTCGGAGCTCTATGATTTCGAGAAAGGTGTAATCGTCGGGTATCACAGAAATGGCCGATCCATACGTGACATATCCAGCAAGTTGAAGTACCCAAAGTCGACGGTGGCCTACGTGATTGGCAAGTGCAAGATGAAAGGTGACTGTCGGAATGTGCCCCGACCCGGCAGACCTACAAAGCTGGGAGTTAGAGACCGACGGGTGCTGGCCAGAGAAATACGGAAGAACCGCACCAAATCGATGGGCCACATCCGCGAGGAGTATCAACAGGCATCCGGGAGTGTTCCTTTGATGAATACCATCCCTAAGGAATCCCATCTGCTCGGTTACCATGGACGTGCTGCCGCCCACAAGCCTTTGATCACCAAGTCCAATAGCGCTGCTCGGCTAACGTGGTGCAAAAAACGTCGACAGTGGACCATTGAACAGTGGAAACAGGTTCTCTGGAGCGACGAATCAAGGTTCACCCTCTACCGTTCGGATGGCAGGGTCTAGGTTTGGCGTTTGCCTGGAGAGCGCCTCCTGCCGGAATGTATTGTGCCAATTGTGAAGTTCGGCGGCGGTGGAATTATGCTATGGGGGTGTTTCTCCTGGTATGTCACGGGACCCTTGGTCGCAATTCCTGGTAGGCTCAACGCCGAGACTTACTGCACCATTTTGGATGACCATGCGCTTTCTACATTGTGGCAGTTTTACGGGGTGGACCGATGTTACTTTCAGGATGACAATGCCACCTGTCATGTTGCGAGGTCCACCATGGCTTGGTATGGTGACAATGGGATTAATCGAATGGACTGGCCTACGCAGAGCCCGGACCTTAACCCTATCGAACACCTCTGGGACGAGTTGGAGCGTCGACTTAAGGTTCCGAAATCGGTGAAAAAACTGACCTGTCTTCTCCAAGCCGAGTGGAAGAAATTACCGCTAGCCGTCGTACAACGCCTGGTTGAGAGTATGCCCCGGAGGTCGCAGCTGTAACCGCCCCTCGTTGAGGCTCCACCAACTATTGAAAGTGAATAAACTTCGTTTTCCTTTGCTATCACAGGTGTCCAATCACTTGTTGGTAGATAGTGTATTTTTCTCCCTCACTGAATGCTTTGTGGCAGCAGTCTTGAGGGCAAGAGTGCGTGATGTGTACATGTTTTGACAAGCAAAGAACGAGATATAATGTCTTGAACTAGCAAAGTGCGGGTGGAGTGAGATGCTGTTAATAAATTACGGTAGCAAATTGCTGAAATTTTAAACGGCCAGGCCACTGGGTCAGAGCATTTCCAAGACGGCAAGTCTTGTATGGTGCTCACTGTCAGCCGTGGTTGCTACCTTCAAGGAACCGCCGGAAAGATGTGGGCTGACAACGTCACATCGATGCTACAGGTGAGAGAAGTCTATCCTGCATGGTACGAGCCAACAGAAGTGACAATGTGGTGCAATTCACAGGTACCTTGAATGCTGGTGACAGAAATAATGTGTCACAACACACAGTACATTGAAAACCGCTGCAAATGCAGATGCGTAGCCGCAGAATGCTCCGAGTGCCCATGCTAACCTCGGTTCGTCGTCGGAAGAGCCTACAATGCGAACGCGAGCATCAAAACTGGACTTTGAATCATTGGAAAAAGATATGTCTGGTCCAATTAATCTCGTTTCCTGTTGTATCATGTGGATGACCGGGTACGTGTGTGTCGTTTTCCTGGGGAAGTGTTGACACCACGATGCACTGTTTGACGAAACCAAGCCGGTAAAGGAAGTTTAATGCGATGAGCAATGTTCTGTTGGGAAGCCCTGGGTCCAGTTGTTCACGTGCAGGAAACTATAACGCCTACCACCTGTCTAAACGTCATTGCAGACCAGGCACATCTATTCATGACAACGGTATTTCCCTCTGCTCTGTTAGTGCCTCCTTTCAGAAAGATAACGCGCCATGCCACACTGTCCAGATCGTTCGAGAATGGTTCGCGAAACATGTGGAAGACTTCCAGGTATTGCCCTGCCTTTCAAATCTCCCCGACATCAATCCAATTGAGCATCTGTGGTTTGTATTGGAACAGCAAATCCGATCTGCGTAGGCCCAACCACGTACCTTATAAGAGTTAAAGGATCTGTAGATGACATGTTGGTTCCACATACCACAAGGCACCTTTAGAAATCTTGTAGCGTCCCTGCCTCGGAGGGTAAGAACTGTTTTGGCGGAACATACAGGACCAACATCATATTAGACAGGTAGTCATAATGTTTTAGCTCTTCTGTGTATACCATGTAATGTTCCTCAGTATTTAAACGTGTATGTGTAAATTAGAGAATGTTATGTGGAGTTTGTTCTTCTAAAGGATTTACTCAAAGTGCAACCTCGAATAGCTTAACTACACTGAAGTCACTCAAGTAAACTTCAAGCAAATAATTACTTGTAATTCTTCTTTTATTCAGTCAACACTTCGTAGGCACTTCACTAAGAAGAACTGCAAGTACTCTTCAGTAGCGACAGTAACTTAATCTAACTGACGTGAGTTAGTAAACAGAATAGTAGATTAATGAAACTTTAACACGAAATGTATGTTAACACCACTCGGATCGACAGACGCTAGCTGCATGAAAAAGGCCGCTTACAGCTTAAGACAGTTTCCACCACTACTACGCATTTTACAGCTAGCTCCATACATTATATCTCGTTCTTAGCTTGCCAAACATGTACACGTCATTCTCTCTTGATTTCAAAACTGTTACCGCATAATATTCATTGAGTAAGAAAATGCAAAGTTAAGGTTGAAACGCTGAAGGAGAACCAACTCAAAATTTTCATAGAGAAAGACAACTAAAAAATGAAGGATAAATTAAAGTATGCGTCATAACTATTATACAGGGTGATTGTAAACTCCTTCAACAAAACAAGAGAGGTGATAGTACACATCAAGACGAACAATAATTTCAATGGAATCTAGGGCTGCATTCCACTCCTAGAACCAGAAAAGAGCACGTTCCAAAAACGTCCAGCAGGCACACGGAGTTCTAACAAGCGCATGAGAAGCACAAGATGCAAAACAGGTGCGCTGAACACGTGCGTAGACGACGAGGAGCAAACATTTAAAAACGCGGCCGAACCCGTTCAGCGATATTACCGTGCGAACATCACATGATAATTGACATATACGTCTGACCGGCGCAGCGTATCGTGTGTTCCTGGAGCAAGTGCTTCCCGGTCTGTTACAGGATGTTCCACTCACCACACGGAGGGACATGTAGTTTATGCATGATGGGGCCCCAGCACACTTTGCCACCGAGGTCCGATACTTCCTAAATGCGGCATATCTCGGGCGGTGGATTAGACGCGGTGGACCTGTGGCTTGAACTCCACGCTCCACGGACCTTAATCCACTGGACTTCTTCTTCTAGGGGCACATGAAAACAAGTGGTGTACGAAACACATCTGGACTCCCTAAATGATCTAGTGGCGTGAATGGATGTTGCTGCGGACAAGATCAATACCACACCGGGAGTCTACGGACAAGATCAACACCACACCGGGAGTCTACGAGAAGGGGCGACAGTCCTCCATTCGCCGGTGTGGGCTGTGCAACGACGCCCTTGGACGCCAGTTTGAACAGCTCCTTTGAGTCTTTCGCTGATGCGATTGGAATTGTGCAATTCATAAATTAGGTACAGTACGTCTCTTGGTTTGTTTTCACTGTTGAAGGCTCAACGTAGATATGTAACTTTACTCTTTTCTGGCACTAGGGGTGGAATGCGGCCGTAGGTTCCATTGCAAAATATTGCTCGTCTTGATGTGTACTATCACCCCTTTTGTTTTGTTCAAAGAGTTTACAATCACACTATATACACAGTCGATTCACATTGTTGTGACCACCTCCTACTTTTGAAGTCAACAGCGCGTAGCCAATGAAAGAAGGCACGTGTCGTGAGCTAGCTTGTTGGGTATATAATGTTTGCTGTAGGCATTCTGAAAACATATCACTAGTTGCTGTCATGGATAAAAGGAGCGATTTATCGGATTTACAAAAAGGGATAATTATCGGCTTTTGGGCCAAGGGTGGCAGTATTTCTGAAACAGCGCAGTTTGTGAACTGTTCGCGTGCTGATGTGGTTAAAGTGCATCGTGATTGGAGAAATGGGACCATTGCGAATAAGCGAACTGGAAACTGCGGAGCACCACGTGTTACTGATGTAAGTGGTGAACCTCGGCTGCGAAGGTGGGTGAGGGCCGATCGACATGCTACAATGGAGCAACTCACTGGCCGAATGAAGCAGGGAGCTACCGGAAGAATGTCTAAAACGGCAGTTCAACGAACCCTGTTGCGTATGGGGCTACGATGCAGAAGAATGGTCACTTCACCTATGCAAACGAAGGTGCATTGGCAGAACAGGCGCAAATTTGCAAGGCAATATCGGAATTGGACCTCCGCTGATTGGCAAAGGCTTGCCTTCTCCGATGAGTCGCGTTTTCTGCTTCATCAAACGGATGGACGTTGGCGCATAAGGCGAGAAACATTGGAGAACAAACACTCTTCCTTCAAAAATTGCTGGAAGAACACATGCTAGTGGAGGCAGCGTTATAGTTTGGGGAATGGGGAATGTTTTTGGCATTCTCTGGGTCCACTCATACCTGTGGAAAACACTATGTACAGAATTCGTTATGAATCCATCCTTGCAGACCACGTACACCTGCACATGCTAATTGTCTTCCCTGGGGCGGATGGGATCTTCCAGAATGACAATGCCACGTGTCACATAGCTAGAAATGTCCGATAGTGGTTGGAAGAGCACAATGAAGACTTCAAAGTACATCCCTGGTCCCCTAATTCCCTAGATTTAAACCCAACTGAGCATCTGTGGGACCACCTCGATCGTGTTGTTCGCTCTATGGATCCTCCACCACGCACTTTCCAGCAGCTGTCAGATGCACTGCAGTCAGCACATACCTGTGATCACCTCCACATACCTGTGAACACCTTCCAGCACCTTATTGAGCCACCCCCAGCCCATCTAGCTGCTATCGGCGCTGCACACGGCTGTTACCCTGGATATTAGCTGGTGGTCACAATAATATGACTTGACCGTGTAATAAATAACATTATATACCGTTACATATTATACAACGTAAGTTCAAGAAGATCCCAGAATCGTCGCGAAATGTGGAAATGAAATTGTGTGTGGGATTTCTCGGTTCCAGGGCTTTGCTGTACCATGACGTCCTCTAAAAGCACGTGGCGCCATCCCATTTCCTATCTATGTTGAGCACCATTAGTATTTTGTTTACCGTGCTTTTAGTAGCGCTGTCTTTGAAAATGTCGGCAACTGCGCAACATAGAAACTTCAAATTTTGGGTTTTGCTTCTAAAAGCACCATCGGAGACATTACCGAGCAAAAACACAAGTGTTGAGAAACTGCTGGCCACCAGCTGGCACTGATGGGTCACTGCTGTCTGAAATCTGCCACTCATGGCCAGGTAGCGGTCCGTTGGTGGAATCGCCATCAGTTGGCGATCCATTGATGGCCCTGCAGCATCGCCGTGAATTACGGGCCACCAAGCAAGTGCCACTAGTGACCCGTAGTTGGCAACCGATGAAACCCCAACACCAGGTGGAAGCAACGGGATAGCGCGCGCAGCAGCAACACGTGCTGTGTATATCGTGGTACCAGTTAGTTGAAGACGACGCTATCGCCATCGTGTTATTTTAGTGGATGTTAAGAAAAAAAGCCATATGTAGAGAGGCAAATTAATTTCCTAATGAAATGCCAAGTCCACGAAGATATCAGATTAAGCCATGAAATACTAGTTTACAGCCGTGAAATACATCCATTCCATCCCCATGAACAACAAGAAATAATTTGAAACCGCTTGAAACAACAGTCCTGAAAAAACATTAAAGAAGCGTTTGTTGGAAAAAAAAAGAATTATACGAGTACAAAATTTATCAATTATTTGAAAAAAGAAAAAAAAAAGAAATGCAATGTGGATATAATGTACTCATCCATGGGTTGATTACACAAGACTGGAGGAATTCGCTTCTAAACATAACGAGAAGTAAAATAAAATATCATTCCTCTTTAAAACGAATGTAGCTTCGGACAACGGAAAAGAAAGATACAACGTTAAAAATGTAACACAATGTGACATGAACGGGTAAATATATTAATTCAACAATCGCCTTTCACGACGACAAGGGCAGCACAAAACTTTTGAAAGCGCCTTTAAGTTGGTACACTCCTTGAAAATGAGTGAAGTTCCCTTAAGGTAAAAAAACTATCGTTACGTTGCAAAAATAAATTTATGAATTATATGAAACTGACATTTATGAAAAATACCTCGCAATATTGTAAAATTAAAGACAGAAACATTAGATTTCACATTTCGGAGGAAAGAGACAGCTTCAAGCACACGCTTGTGCGTGGCAAATCAGTCCTGTCGGTAAAGAACTCACCTCCCACGCTGCCAGCCCTTGTTCGTTTCCACCCGGTTCCAAACGGGCATTTTTCCGGTCTGTTGAGAAAATTTCTCCAGCGCAGTGCTGTAATTCAGATGTTTCGTAAGGGGGGAAATAAGTTGTAGCTTCAGGAAACTGCGGCTATCCTTGATTTTTTTTATGGCTACTACTGGGAAATTGGCAGACAAGATTCGGCAAGCCATCAGTTACTTCACGTGATTGTAGGCTGCCACTGCCGGGAAACTAACGGACCACATTAGGCTAGCCATCATTTATGGCACTTGCTTGCAGGGCCGCTGAAGGGCCACTTGTGGCAGCTGCTGCCTCTGATGGATAAATGATGGCACTGTTGTGGCATATGACAACTGATGGGGTTGCCAACTGTTAGCCAGCTGTTGGCCTGAACTGCTGGCCCTTCTGTTGGCCGCCCGGACATTTTATTGACGGTTAGGCAGCGGCAACATAGTGCTGGGCCATTGCTGGCAGTGCTGGCCCAGCAAGACTGTTTTTCCAGGGTAAGCCAAGCTTCAGCAAACATATAGTGAAATGGCAATGAATTAATCGCAGGTTTACGTATGGCATAAGCGTTTTCGTGATGGTCGTATGAGTGTCGATGATGGTCCTCACAGCAGGCGCATATGTTTCTCTTCAACTGATGAAATGATTGAGTGCGTACGCAACATTGTTCGACGAAACCGAAAAAACCATAAAGGAAACAGCATCAGAGGTTGGAAGTATAAGTTGGAAGTGTTCATCTAAGTTGAAGTGTTCATGGCGCAGTGGTATAAGCGTCCATTCGTCTGTGAAGGATCCGTGTTCGAATCCCGTGAGGCATTGTTGTTGTGTTTATCTTACGGCACTAGCTCTCTGCCTTCCCTGGAACCAGTAATCCTAAATTAGGGACGGGCGACTGTTTATAGCCATTGAGTTGCTCCCGGTGGTCGTTAAACCCCCAATAAAAAAAATGTTTCGCAGCATTCTCCATAATGATTTGAACGGGCATTACGATTTTTAACACTTGCTTCCAAAAATGTTGACCCCGAGCAACAAAAAAACATGAATGCCCCTTGCCGGAGACATAATCTCTATGACTGATTAAGACAGCAATTTTCTAGCAGGAGACGAGTGTTTTTGTACGATCCATAGACGAAACGCCAATCCTGTAAATGGAAATCATTATCATCTCAAAAACAGGAACTCTGTTTAGACAAAAGTAAAGGAAAAGTAATGCTGGAAGTTTCTTTATCTTTTATGGCCTTGTCAATTACGAATTTATTATATAAAGGAGGACTCTAAAATAAAGAAATGTACGTCGATATCCTTCGTCACTTCAGGAATGCATTTTGAAGGAAATATCTGGAAAAATGGACAAAAAACAGTTAGTTTCGTCTTCATGGCAACGCTCCTGCACATCGATCCCTAATGGTCAAACAGTACCTCTCATAGCACAATGTGACGCGATTGAAGCATCCTCCATATTTTCCTGATTTGACACAGCCCGGTTTATCCGTTTTTCCGTAAGACGATAATTCAGGAATACTGAATATATCATCACAAAAGCGACAAAAGCGCCGCAAGTGCTTTCAAAGAATGGATTCCGGGAATGCTTCGAACATCTTTACGGACGTTGGGAAAAGCGAGTAGCTCGTCAAGGAACATATTTCAAAGGAAATGCTGTGTATGTGACGGTAATATTATTGTTTTCTGTAGGTAAAGGAATTTCCGGGAACTTTCTAAACCTACCTTGTGGTATCATCATCATCATCATTGTCAACCATTATCAATCCACTGCTGGACGAAGGTCTCCCCAAGTTTCCTCCACAACGGTCTGTCTTGTGCCAGTCTCCTCCATGTCACTCCCGCATACTTTCGAATTTCATCCACCCATCTTCCATGTGGTCTTCTTCTGGGTCTTTTTCTGTCCCTTGGAATCCAATCTAAAATTTCGGCTGTCCATCGATGGTCTGTTCTTCTGGCAGTATGTCCAGCCCATTGCCATTTCAGGGATTTAACTCTGATCATGATGTCTTCCACTCTTGTCATTTTTCGGATCCACGTGTTCCTCTTCTTATCTCTGCTGGTTACACCAAGCATGCACCTCTCCATGCTGCTTTGAGTTGTCTGCAGCCTTTGTATGTCTCTTTTAGCTAAGGTCCACGTCTCTGCACCATACGTAAGCACTGGAAGGATGCATTGATCAAACACTTTTCTTTTAAGACATAATGGCATATTGCTCTTGAAAATTATGCTGTTTCTTCCAAAAGCTCTCCAGGCAAGTTTTGTACGCCGATTAATTTCTTCACCAATGTGACCCTCACTTGATATCTGCTGTCCAAGATAAACGTACGTGTCTGTTATCTCCAGCTTTTCTCCATCAATCGATAAATCTTCATTTCTTGTAAAAGCATTGTACATCACTTTTGTCTTCTGAAAGTTCATTTTTAATCCCACTTCTTTACTCTTGTCAGCAAGTTCCTGGATCATACTCTGTAGCTCTGATGGGGTAGTTGCAAAAATGACTATGTCATTAGCAAAACGAAGGTGGGTTAGATAATCTCCATTAATTTTTATCCCTTTGTTTTCCCAGTTCAGTGATTGAAAGACATTTTCCATTGTGGCATTAAAGAGCTTCGGAGATATGGTGTCACCTTGTCTCACTCCTTTTCCAATTTTTATGTGTGTTGTATTTTCAAACAGCCGAATCTTTGCACTTGCATTTTCATAGATGTTATTAATAATATTAATGTATGCATCTTCAATACCGCAGGATTTCAGAGCCGTGGTAACTGCTGATGGTTTCACCGAATCAAAGGCTTTTTCATAATCGATAAAAGCCATGCACAATGGAAGTTCATATTCCCTCGCTCTTTCAATTAGTTCTCTCAGCACATGGATATGATCTATTGTGCTGTAGCCACTCCTGAATCCAGCTTGTTCTCTCGGTTGAGCCATGTCCAGTGTCACCTTCAAGCGGTGTGAAAGAACTTTAGTGAAGATTTTATAAACCACTGATAGGAGGCTGATAGGTCTGTAGTTCCTGAGATCCTCAATGTCACCTTTTTTATGTAGCAAGATCATTGTAGCGTTGTTCCAATCCTCAGGAATTTTCCCTTCATTAAGGCATCGAGTGAAAATTTGGGCGAGTACTGTTTCGATTTCTCCACTTGCTTCTTGTATGATGTCTACAGTAATTCCATCTTCTCCTGGAGCTTTTCCCCGCTTCATGTTCTTGATTGCATGTGCAACTTCTGCTGGAAGGACTGGAAGAACTCTGGTACCTTTCATGATGTCTGGAGTACATGTATCATCCCTTTCATATAATTTGGAGTAGAGATCTTTCACTCTTGTCAAAATTTCGCCTCTATTTCTTGTTACAGAACCATCTTCTTTTCTCAGTGCCATAATTTGTTTTTTCCCCTTACTGAGATGTCCCTTTGCTATCTTTAGGCTTTGGTTGTTTTCAATTGCTTTCCTCACTAGTTCACAGTTGAATTTCCTTACGTCTTCAGTGATACTTTCTCGTACTGTCTTGCATAGCTCTATATATTCCACTTTGGAAGTCATATTATATTATATTATATTATATTATATTATATTATATTATATTATATTATATTATATTATATTATATCATATTATTAGGAACATCCCCGTTTTGCATACTTAGAGCGATAACGAAGTGCAACTTGATATCAACGTCACGTGAGGCTACTATAAATTGTGGATACTTATCCTCTGTACGTAATCAATAAACATTTGCCAGTAAACTGGAAACGTGGCGACTTAAGCCAATTTGACCGCGGCCAGACAGGTGGAGCCCGGAGGGCAGATTCCAGTATTTTGAAAACAGCTGCATTTGTTGGCTGCTTCCGTACTGCTGTATCAAGGATGTACCAGGTCTGGATTAACCATGCACAGACATCCAACAGAAAGGCTCATACTGATCAGCCACGTGTGGTTGATCCTAGAAGTGAGGGTCGAATGTCACGACTGGTATCTTAGTAACGACGCGCAACAGTCACCCAGCTCATCCACCAGTACAACAGCTGTGCAGTTTGACCTATTTCTGCAAGCACCAAGCGTAGTAGCTTGCTTTCCTTGGAGTTCCACAGCCGGAGACCAACAAGGATACCTATGATGAAGCCCAGTCATCGCAAACAACGCTTCGCATAGGCCAAGGAACGTCGGCAATGGACCCTCAACAGGTGGAAGAATGTCGTCTGAACTGATGAGTCCCGTATCCTGTAGCACCATGCTGATGGCCGGGCTCGCATATGGGTTAAACGGCTTGAAGCTCTATCCCATGGTTGCACAGTTGAAGCTCAACAGGCCGGTAGAGGTGGTGTTCTGACCTGGGAACCTTTTTCCTGGGAAGCCCGTGATCCGTTGGTTATCATCCCACAAACGCTGAATGGTGGCCACTACAGGGGCCTGTTAGCAGATCATCTCCATCCGTATCTGCAGGAGGTTTACCCGGACCACAGTGCCATCTTTCAACAGGACGACGCACCGTGTCATCGGGCTTGTATATAACCATTGAGTGGTTGGAGTAACACGACAACGAATTCTCCACATCGCCTTGGCTCCAAAACTTTCCCTGGCGGTAACCCAACTGGACATTTGTGTGATATGCTAGAACGGGGTGTGAGAACAGCTGATCCTCCTACACGGAACGAGCGTAAATTCACGGAGCTGCTGTTGCGGACATGAGTCCAGTTACGCATGGAGGATGTTCGACACCTTGTAGAATCTGTTCCAAGGCGTATGCGGGACATGATTGCACAGAAAAGTAGACCAACGCGTTATTAGGTAGGTGTTCCTAAAGCAAAGCTAACTCAGTGTATTCATCATCATCATCATCATTGTCAACCATTATCAATCCACTGCTGGACGAAGGTCTCCCCAAGTTTCCTCCACAACGGTCTGTCTTGTGCCAGTCTCCTCCATGTCACCCCTGCATACTTTCGAATTTCATCCACCCATCTCCCATGTGGTCTTCTTCTGGGTCTTTTCCTGTCCCTTGGAATCCAATCTAAAATTTCGGCTGTCCATCGATGATCTGTCCTTCTGGCAGTATGTCCAGCCCATTGCCATTTCAGGGATTTAACTCTGATCATGATGTCTTCCACTCTCGTCATTTTTCGGATCCACGAGTTCCTCTTCTTATCTCTCCTGGTTACACCAAGTATGCACCTCTCCATGCTTCTTTGAGTTGTCTGCAGCCTTTGTATGTTTCTTTTAGTTAAGGTCCACGTCTCTGCACCATACGTAAGCACTGGAAGGATGCATTGATCAAACACTTTTTTTTTAAGACATAATGGCATATTGCTCTTGAAAATTATGCTGTTTCTTCCAAAAGCTCTCCAGGCAAGTTTTGTACGCCGATTAATTTCTTCATCAATGTGACCCTCACTTGATATCTGCTGTCCAAGATAAACGTACGTGTCTGTTATCTCCAGCTTTTCTCCATCAATCGATAAATCTTCATTTCTTGTAAAAGCATTGAACATCACTTTTGTCTTCTGAAAGTTCATTTTTAATCCCACTTCTTTACTCTTGTCAGCAAGTTCCTGGATCATACTCTGCAGCTCTGATGGGCTAGTTGCAAAAACGACTACGTCATCAGCAAAACGAAGGTGGGTTAGATAATCTCCATTAATCTTTATCCCCTTGTTTTCCCAGCTCAGCGACTGAAAAACACCCTCCAATGTGGCATTAAAGAGCTTCGGAGATATGGTGTCACCTTGTCTCACTCCCTTTCCAATTTTTATGTGTGTTGTATTTTCAAACAGCCTAATCTTTGCACTTGCATTTTCATAGATGTTATCAATAATATTAATGTATGCATCTTCAATACCGCAGGTTTTCAGAGCCATTGTAACTGCTGATGGTTTCACCGAATCAAAGGCTTTTTCATAATCGATAAAAGCCATGCACAATGGAAGTTCATATTCCCTCGCTCTTTCAATTAGTTCTCTCAGCACATGGATCAGTGTATTACATTATATTATATTGTATTGTATTGTATTTATTGTATTGTATTGTATTGTATTGTATTGTATTGTATTATATTATATTATATTATATTATATTATATTGTATTGTATTGTATTGTATTGTATTGTATTGCATTGCATTGCATTGCATTGCATATTATATTATATTATATTATATTATATTATATTATATTATATTATATTATATTATATTATATTATATTATATTGTCCACATTAGCGGTTGCATCATTGATGATCTTGACTGATTTTAATGGCGGATGAGTCTTTCAAATGCACATTAGAACAGAATATGATGTACGAAAATTTAAATCAAAGTCACCGTTATACACAGCTCGCTCTTGAGGTAATTATCTGAAAGCATAAGACTTCCGGAGAAATATTCTACGGTAATGGGGAGTAGTTGTTTCCGTGGGAAGGGGGAAGGAGTGTGACCATGTAGAGACAGAGGTAGTAGAATAGCGACAGTTTTGAAATCCCATCTGGATTCCGGTTACAAACAACAAGGTTATGTTCTTTCCACTGGTGAGCTCATTAAGAAACCCACTTCTTTTGTGATCTACAGAACGTCCTCCAAAACGGCATTCCAAAGCCTGGAAAATCCCAAAAGAGCAACATGAAAGCTTTAATGATTTGCGTGTAGCTGTTTTTTTTTTTTTTTTCTTTTTCGATAGCTTCTCTTATGAATACCTACGAATAAAAGAGTGTAAAAGGGAAATGTTACTTAAGAGGAACTAATTAAGACGTATGTGTTGCACACTCAATGAAAGAAAAGAAAAGATTTTAAAAAATGCTCCGTTTATTCAACTCCACGATTTTTTTTCAGACGTTTTAAAATGCCCTTAAATAAAAGTGAAAGTGCCATTAGTTTATGAAAACAGCATTTCGCGAACGAATGCCGGCAATTTAATTGCAGATATGTACATTGAAAGAAAATGTAAAGCGGCGAAAGGTTTCGTGAATGACAATTTGGAAAGCATTCCTTTTTATAATTTGGATGGACAGCTTCAATTTCAGCTCTGTGTCTCTTTGCATCTGCAACTTGTGTTTCACACATGCGCTTCAAACACGATTTTCGTTGATTTTTTTATTCTTTTTTTTGTATGCGTTTGCCATCAAGCAGCTTAGCTTAATAGGTACGTAGATATCAATGGCCTGCCCAGCAGTATTTTTTGGGGGGTGGGGGTGGGGTGGGGTGTACGAAATTTTTTCGGGGGTGGAGGGTTAGAATTTTATTTTCGGGGAGGTTACAAAGCTTTTTATATGTGACTAAATGTGTTATGAGTGCATTTTAAAAATGTATGCAACATCCACGCAAACTTTTTCAAATAAATATTGCTGGAAATGATTATTATATATAGATTCCACCTCTTCCTGAGGTTTTTCTTCTCTTCCTTCCGGAACGGGTACGACGTACCAAGTCTGGGAAATGGTATTTCTTTCTTCTCAGTTGTGCAGGAACTTCCTTACTATCCTACAAGTGTTCAGGATAGCTGCCTTCTGTAGTTCCTTAGGTTGAAGGTCTAGTGTCTATATAGAGCTGTGAATGGTCTTAGGTACAACTCCTGTGGCTGATATTAATATGGGGACCGTGGTGACGTTCTCCAATTGCCCCATTTCCTTGACTTCGTATCGTAAGTCGTTATACTTTAACAGCTTCTCTCCGTGCGTCTTCTGGATGCTGCACGTGTTCGGCACGGCTATGTCAATGAGGTATGTTGACTTCTCCTTGTCGATCAGGACGATGTCGGACCGATTGTGAGGGATGGTCTGATCTGTTCTGATCGATCTGTCCCAGTACATCTTGTGGGTATTATTCTCTAGAAGCGTTGTTGGCTCATACTTGTAGTAGGGGGCAGGCTCAGTTGTAATGCTTTCTTGCCAATTTCTGATGGACAATCTTGGCGACTTGATTGTGACTGTTCGTGTACTCTGTTTTTGTGAGGACTCTGCACCCTGCTGTGATATGTTGGATGGTCTCTGGCGCTTGATGGCATTACCGACATGTGTCGTTTTTCACTGACGTGCCCTTCAGGACATGCTTCCGGTAGTTTTTGGTGTTTACAACTTGATCTTGTGTAGCCATCAGGAACGCTTCGGTCTCGGAAAAGAGTGATAGTGATCCTTTTGTTAGCCATACATTGGAGGCAGTCTTATCCACATGGTCCGATTGCAGATCGTTGTAGTGCCTTCCGCGTAGGACTTTCTTGCCCCAATCTTCTTCTTTTGGCTCCCTCGTTCCAATCTCGATGTTCTGAGTAGAGAGGTCTATGGCTGTGTATTTCTTGTCACTCTGGTTTATTGCTTAGTGAATGGGTCCCTTGCTCTGATGAACATGTTTTCTGAGCCTACTGATTTCTTTGTCTCGGTGTTCCAGGAGATCAATCATTCCCCGTCCTCCTTCTGCCCGTCCAATGGTCAGCCTTTCTATTGCTGACTTCGGGTAGTGCTGGCGATGTTTGGTGAGGGTTGTCCTGGTATTGCGCATTATTTCCTCAAGCTCTGTTGTGGTCCACTTAATGATTCCGAAGGAATACGTGAGGACTGGAACTGCGTATATGTTGATAACCCGAGTGATGTTGCAAGCGTTGAGCTTGGTCTTCATTAGTCTCCTCAGCCTTTGGTTGTATTTGGCGGTTAGATTGGTTTTGATTTCTTTGTGTTCTAGGCGTTGTGCTTGAAGCATACCAATGTACTTACAGACTTCTCCTTCCTCCATAGCTGCGATCTGTTCTCCGGTCTTCAATTGGTAGCTAACTGCATTATGCTTTCCTTGGTTCATACCTTATGGCTTGCATTTCTATAGGCCGAATTCCATTCCGATGTCATTGCTGAAGCCCTCGGTGATCCGGATTAGTTGCTGGAGTTGGTTCTGCAACGACGCGTACAGTTTGATGTAATCCATGTACACGATGCGGGAGAGTTTGTACTTGTTGGTTTTGTTGCACTTGATCGTAAACCCATACTTGCTTTCGTTGAGCATGGTTGACAGCGGGTTGAGTGCTAGACAGAACCATAGTGGGCTAAGTGAATCTCCCTGGGAAGATACCTCTCCTTATGTGGATGAGCTTGGTCGTTATGTTCTTGACTTTGATTGTTGTCTTCCATGATGTCATGGCCACTTTAAGGAAGTTGATGATTACAGGACTTACTCTATAGATCTCAAGGACCTCTATCCGCCAGCTGTGGGGTACAGAATCGTAGGCTTTACGGTAATCAATCTATGCTGTGTGCATGTTGCAATGCATCTTGAAAGCTTGCTCTATTACAATAGCGTCGGTGGTAAGCTGTTCCGTGCACCCTATACAGGCCAGTTTGTATCCCTTTTGCTGTTCTGCCATAAGTGTGTTTCCTTCTATGTGCCTCATTATCTGTTTGCGATGCACGCTGTTAGGATCTTATACAGCGTAGGTAGACACGCTATTGGTCGATAGTTGGCTGGATTTCTTGTGTCTTCATCTTTAGTCTTTAGTATCGTTACTCCATGGGTGAAGAAATCCGGGATTAGCGCTGGATTTTGGATCATGTAGTTCAGTTGATCTGCCAAATAATTGTATGTACAGGTGAACCTCTTGTACCCGTTGTTGTGGATGTTATCAACAATTCGTGCATTTTAGCTGTGTGCCTTAGCTATGGCTTGCTGAAGGTCCTCTGCTGTGATCTTTCACTCGGCGATTTCCTGACATTGGCTCGCTGTTCCTTTTTCTCGCTGTAGCCATACGGCTTTGCTGTTGTGGTTTGGATTCCTTGCCCAGAGGTTACTCCAGAATTTTTTTACCGCTTCACATTCTCGTGGTTCTTTGCCTTTGATGCCTTTCTTGGTAATATTACGATAGAAGCTTTTCTCATCGTTCTCGAATGTGTTATTGTCCATATGTTGCTGTGTGTTCTCTTTGTATCGTCTTAGTCTCTTGCTGATAGCTAGTATACTTTGTTTTAGCGTGTCTAAGTATTCTTCCGTTTGCTGGTTTTCTTCGAACCTGGTGTGGACTTTGGCGCTTTTCAGGATGAGCTTTAGTTTTCCTACCAGTTTCTTGGACCTATTTCCCTTTATGTACTGTATGAGTACGCCGATTTCCATCCGGAGTTCATCAACTCGGCCCTGAAGTATTCTTTGCCATGTTGGTAAGCAGTGTTTCTTGTTTCTTTGTTCCTTCTGATGGATGGTGTTTTCCCCGTTTAGTCTTGTGGAGATAACTGCGGCACAGTACACAGCGGTGTGGATGGATTCTAACGTGGTGCCATTTTCATCTAGGTAGGCTGGTAGCACAGACTTGTTGAGATGTTCTGTTATTTGCCATATATCTCTGTTAGGTCTTTGCATCGGTATTCCATGTTTCATGGTAGGGTCCATTCCTTCGAACTGTTGGACGGCTGTCCTGAATTCGTTGGCAACCGCTGATGGCACCCACTGGCTTTGTTCGGTCCGTTCTTCTGACTCTGTCTCTCTGTCTCATGTTTGTCATCAGACATTACATTCCCTTCTGCAGCGTGATTCTCGCCACTCTGTGGTTGGTCACCTAGTTCTTGCTCGATGGCTTCCAGGACGGCAGATGGTATCATAATCTTCGCGACAATGGTCCGTCTCTGATCTGCTAGTCGCTGTTCCCTGACTTGAATATCTGGATATTGCTGTTTCCATTTGTTATACAGTCTCTTCCTGTACGTTGTCATCTCTGTCTCTCTTTTGCCGCCCCGGTGGCGCAGTGTTCTAAGCGATGGCCTCTGACCATTCGTCCGAACGGGGTCAGCGTTCGAATCCCGGAGAGGCATGGATGTTGTGTTTGTCTTACGGCACTGGCTCTCTCTCTTCCCTGGAACCAGTGACCCTAAATTAGGGACGGGCGACTGCTTATAGCCCATTGAGTTGCTCACGGTGGTCGTTAAACCTCCAATCAAAAAAATCTCTGTCCCCATTTTAGTCACTTCGTAGTATGTTTGCATGATGTACATGTTCATTTCTGCACTCCATCTCATGCGTTGGCCTGCACTTCGGTTCGGCTCGGTCTTGGGCTTAGCAGCCTTAGAAGCATCTTCGGCCAATCGTTAACTATTATTATTACTATTATTATTATTACTATTATTATCACCCCATAATGGTTGACCACTTATATTTTGCTATTTATCTGTGCAAGAAACAAGAATGCTGCACCACTTACTGTTAAATGGTTAAAAGATACAAGTAATTTTAGAACGAAATAAAACTTTACCTCCTAGTGAAACATTCTTAATTTGTACAATGGCGCTTTTTTAATTGTACAGTAAGATTAACAATTCCTGACGCTGACCTGACGACACTCATTTCGACAAATAGTTTTTGATTTGATTCAACTCTTATGTTACTTTTACTTACTAAGTATTACTTGAGTCGTATTTCAAGTCTTCTGCGTTTTTTATTTTGCTACTTCATCTAAATCTTCAGCTTTCGGTGCGTATTCTCGATGTGTGTGAAGTAATTCTAGTCCATTGAGTCTCAGTTCTGATATGGTTTAATATAAATATGATTTTAAGAGAAGCAGTTTTAAAAATGAACGCTCACTTTCTGAAGTTGTCACTGGTAGAGTATATAGTATGTAAAACAATGTTTTTATATTGGATAACACCTCAATGTAGCACAGTTTTAAAGCGCTTAATGCATCTTTTGGTTAGTGCTCTGTTTCTTTGCGGTTGATCCTACGGTACCACAGTTTCAATTCTGTGATTAGTTCTTCTTGCGAGCCATTCCAGTCATCTGTATAAAATTCAGTTAAAGTTTTAAAACCATAAAAATATCTTGTGAAGATGGTCGCACATTGGGATTTGTTGGAAGCCGTGACTGGAATTCTGATAAGGCCGATTTGTGTGAGAGAAATCTATTTTGCAAGGCACTAATAAACATGTCTAAAAATCGTATATCAATTGAAATCCTGTGATAGCCTTCTAGGTTTTTACTGTTTATGTTACAGCGTTGGTTTTCTTTTCATGTGATTATTGGTAATTTAATCAAAACTTCTTGCTTTTCAGCGTGCTTTAGAGTAATCTGAAATAAGTCATGGAATTCAAATTTAGCATTGCCTCATCGCCACAGAAACTTTCAGTATACCCATGTATTGGCTTTTCATTGCAATGGGACATTCTAGACCTTAACTCACTGCCATTTCCTCGTCTTCATGGAGAAAACACATTCAATTGTTGCCATGAGACATAAAAACAATTTCAAATACTAACAAAACTTTGCCTTTTAAAATCGCGTTTTTGAAATATCGAACTGTTCCAAATTAAGAAGAGGTTAACCCCCCCCCCCTCACTCCGGGCACACCACTGCTGTATATACATTCCTTGCCAGGACTACCAAGGCTGTCCAGTTATCGTAGGAAATGGCTCTCCAGACAGTCACTCCTGGACTGCGAGCCGTGTGCCGTTCCACGGTAAACGCAGGATACGAGCGCTGGCCGGCTCGTCTGCAGACACGTATGGGCTGATCATCGGCGCCAAATACGAACCGTGACTCATCAGTGAGGATAACACGACGCCATACAGCACACCTAACCCACGTTGATCGGGCCCGACACCACTGCAACCGGTGCCGCTGATGCTCGCTGTTCAGACGTAGGCGGCGGAGTGACCTACTCGAATGTAGTCACCGTGCCACAAGTCGTCTGGCAACAGGCCGGATGGTCACTACCATACCTATACACAACTCAACATGGCCACCGATGGTTGAGAGAGACGAATTCGGTTCTGTTCGTGCAGCTCTCACAATCGCTCGATCCTCGCTTTTTGTCGTTACCCTCGGCCGTCCACTGCCCGCGTGCCGCTGGGCTGTGCCATTCTCGACCCATTGGAGCCAACATCGTTCGCTTGCCGCGTCGCTCCGATCCAAATGCTTGGCGATACAGCGACTTGAACAACCGGCCTCTCTCAACCTATTTATACGTCGTCTCTCAAATTCACTCAGCTGCCCGTATTGTGCATGGATCTGGCATCGAGGCATCCTCACAGTCGGTAGAGGTAAATGCAACCGCCATCCGCTGCCACAATTATCCCTGCGTGCGATGTTGCTCTCGATATACCCTCCTCGATGCGCGGTTCCCAAGTGCCTTAGCGGGCCATCATTTCGTCTTTGGTTGTTATTTTTTAATCATTTTCATATTACGCATGCGGAGTTTCATGAAGATCGAACAACTTTCTCGGGTTGTTTCGTTTTTTCAAAACTTTGAATGAATCCAAAAAGAAAAAAGAAACGAGAAAAACTCGTAATTTTGGATTACGCAAATGTATAGCGTATGAAATCATACATTCATGGGTACATGAATATTTTTGTTTGCTACCTTAAATGTTTATTTTAACTTTTGTATTAATTTTTCATTCTTAGTTGATAATTATATAGGTTAAAACACTGTACGATTTCATATTTTTAATACATGAAAAGAAAAAACTCTTCTTTTAAATACTAAATACTAAATCCGAATGCGATTATGTAATATTCAATACCCTGTTACCCATTCTTTACTTATAAGCATAGCTTTTTTCTCAAAACAATTTGTTCACTAGTTAATTTGCATTAGTACCGAGTAAAATATCCCTAATCTTTTATTGTGTTTCAAATTTCTCGAATTCACAGAAAATAGAGACGTGTGAATGTTATTTGGTAAAAATCTAGTTGCATCATCTATTTTATTGCTGCGAAAAAAAAACCTGTCTCAATTCTCTCAAAATTGTAAGATACCGGATTGCGTATAAAAGAATCAAAGAACCATGCATTTTTGATAATCTGAAATTCAAAATTAAACGTATTATCGCAAAAAGCATATGTATGAATTACGCATAACCGTATTGAAGAAGGAATAGAAACTACAGTAAAATATCACGACTAGAGCATAATTACGTACAAAACTGAAAAACACATAATCGAGGTTGTGCCGCATATACAGTATATAGAGTTCAGTTGCACCTTAACCAAAAAAGGCATACAGAGGCTGAAAACTACTGAAAGAAGCATCGTGAGGTGCACGCTTCCTATAACTAGGAAAAATAGAAAGAGGAACTCATGGATCAGAAAAATGATATGAGTTGATGCCATCATGATCAAAGTCAAATCCATGAAATGGCAAAGGGCGGAACACATTCCTAGAAGAACTGTCACATGGACAACTAAAATATTAGACTTGATCCTAATTGCAAACACGTAGAGCATAAAGCTACCTGAGGTCTTCGAATCATGTCTTACCACTCCGAGAAAAGAAAATGCAGAAGCTGAAAGTATTATTTTCCTAAATAAATGTGAGCCCTTTTGAGAAATTTGAAGAGCTCAAAACTTACACTGATTCCGAAGAACTAACGCAGCGATAAAACTCAAAACGGCCTACAACCTCAACTGACTCTCATAACTGGCTAAGGAAAGATAAGTAGTGATCTCCACAATTGAGACGCATACGTCATTGTCCCGCATAACGTATGTGTCTCAATTTGCATATTCCTTTTAGGTCAAATGAAGTCAAAGTCATATGATTGCCATATTACTGCCAATTTTATAAATTTACTTTAATTTTTCGCTAGAAATCTTTGATCAAAGTGTTTTGAGCTCGTCGTAGATATGAAAAAAATGGTGCCCAATATACTGCCGCAGACTAAAAGATTAACTGCGACTTGACCCTCTCGGCAGCTGAAAACATCTAGTTGTCTCCACTCCGTCCGTAGGGGGAATTCTTCTCCCTAGTTTTGCGACTAAAAAGTGCCTCGTCACCATAAAATATTATGGCCAGCTTTTCGTTTTTAAAAAAGCAAAATAAAAAAAAATGTAAATGCACTTTTCTTTTGTTCTTCTCCATCATGCTGTACATTTGGTTGGCTTGGGTAACGTTTATATTAAGGAACAAAAACACAAAGGGAACAAACGAGTTTAAGTACTTTATTACTAGACATAAAGGCATTTAACGTTAGTATAAGGAAAACGAGGTCAGGCTGGGGGAAAAGGGAGTGGTAAATCGTAGAGCCATCATAATGTATAAAAGCAACCAGAAAAAGGTACAGGACAAACGAACGTCTCAAATAAAATTGCTCAGGTCGTAATCTTATCAGGAATGATTTTCTTTGTTTACCCTACACTGATCAGGAAATAACTATTTGAAGTTTAGAAAGAACAGGAAAATTGATTCATTGAAATGAATTGTAACATTGACAATGGCACGGAACAGGGACGTGGCCTCCTCTTCTTCTTTAGTCTGAAGAAAGAATCAAGCTGGCAATCATCGGTGGAAAAAATCTGAACTGTGAAACCTAATAAATAAGAACATTAAGTACGTCGGGTTTTTTAAGCCGTTTAAAGTGTGTCCGTGGAGGGGGGAGGTTTAAACTTCCTTTCCGTGATCTCTTCCTAGGAGGGGCAATAACTGTGGTCGTCATGAAAATTCTTCCCGTTATTTCTACAGCGCTCGTACGAGTGACGTCAGAAGTTATTTATTAATAGACAATCGATTTTGATGTCTAAAACCCAACCAACCGTCTTAACTTTACTTACAAGCGCTCCTATAATAATTCAGTGCAATAATACAGATCAGCAGCGCTATGACGTCAAGCGGTAGTCTCGCTAGTGGATGCTAATTCGCATTGGCAGGCTGTTTCCTACTTTATTACGCACATCTTTTGAAAAAAGTACTTGTTTATAGTATCACTTCATCCGTCTATCCGTTTGTTGGCACCGTATCTCTGCAGCTATTATTCAGATTGGAGAAGTTCTCGCAGTCGAAAGCCTAAATTCTAATATCTCCATCCATACGTTTCGGTCTTTTACTATCGGAGATATACATTTTGGTCTTTTTACCAAAACGTATATCTCCGATCATACGTTTTGGTCCTTTCCGTAAGGGGATCCTAAAGGCACTTTGCAGTTGCTTTTGAAAAAAATGATTGAAAAAATTATTTTTACTTCCCCATACCATATATTGCACCATTCACGAAAAACCTTGCTACGATTGTGCGCGAAAATTTCAAGAGCACGGCAGTTAGGCAGATGTTCGAACTGACACGCATGATGCCGATTATCGTGTTACGTTCAAAGTCACTCAGATCACTTTTTTGCCCATTTTGACCCTCGGTCGAACGATAACTGATCCCCATCGAGCGTATCTACCTGATTCGTTCAGCAAACCGCGCTTACGTATTGAAGAAAACCATTTATATGAAGACAGTAGGTGTGTGTGCGTGGGTACCTGATGAATTGGCAATGCAGTGTACACTAATCAAATCTTTTCTTTTTCTACCAAAGCAGTTTTCTATTTTTCCAAATGCCACCCAGCCCAGTTATGTATATATATATATATATATATATACAGCATATACATTATATTGACAAAAGTCACTGGACACCTAGAAGAGAAACACAACATAGCGTTTATTGACATACATTGGTACGGTGTCCGTCCACCTTTGGACTTAATGCGTGCACTGACCCCTCGAGACATGCTTTCGACAAGGTTTTGGAACACAGCGATAGGTATGCGCTTCCATTCAGTACAAAATGCTGCCTCTAACTGTTGCTCAGTAGTAGGCCTTGGTTCCAAACTTCTTATATGGCGCTCTAATTCATCCCATAGGTGCTCTGTGGGATTAAGATCAGGGCTCTGTGCTGGCCAGTACACACACGATACGGAATTATCGTCAAACAGTCCTTGCTTTATGGCTCGGTGCATTATCCAGCTGGTACCAACAAGACTCGGTTCCATAGTATTGCCATAGAGTTGGTAGGGCATAATTGTCCAGAATATCGAGATAGACTTGTTGGTTAACAGGTTTGTTCACGATACCCAATGGGCCGGGACCATACCACGAAAAGCACCCCCACACGAATGTACTACCAGCCCCAAACGTGACCGTAGGAGCAGTACACTGTGGTAAATAGCGTTCCCCCGGCTGCAGCCATACCCACACACGGCCATTAGACTGATGGATCGTGTATCTGGATTCATCAGTCCATAGGACCCATTTCAATTAATCTACGGTCTACGATAAATGTTCTTTACTACATGCTAAATGACGAGTAGCATTCCGAGAGGAGATGAAAGGCTTATGAGCAGCTGCACGACCACGGTAACCCATGGAATGAAGTTCTCTGTGAATGGTACGTGTACATACCGAGGTTCCAGCATTTTTATTCACCTGTACACTGAGGTCATGTGCAGCACTCCGTCGATTAGCTGTAACGACTGTCCTGAGGATTTGACGTTCTCTATCACTGATTTTCTTTGGTCTGCCGGTACGTTTTGCTGCTTCAGGCACGCCATGTGTCTTCCGCTTATTCAGTACATCCAAAACAGTTGACTTGGGTATGTTCAAACGCCTCTCGGTTTCTCTTATGGACAACCCTTTAATATAACACCCAACAATCTTTCCTTTCTCAAAGTCAGTTCTCTCCCGCAGCGACATTTTCACTCAACCTCACAGTGCGATATGATCGCGGTCAGCTGCAGGCTTGTTTTTGCACCGTTTGCAGCTGTACCGCACATCTTAACAACGCAGCAGATCCGTTCATTTGCCGTTGAAGGGGTGTCCGGTTACTTTTGTCAATATAGTGTATATATATATATATATATATATATATATATATATATATATATATATATATATATATATATGTGTGTGTGTGTGTGTGTGTGTGTGTGTGTGTACATACCGAGGTTCCAGCTTTTCAAAACACTGACGGTCTTGGCTTTTTCAAGGACTAGCAAAACGCAGCATGAACTCATCGCTACAAAGACCTAGATGAATATGGGTTTTTGCTATGTCATAAATGTGATTCAGGCAAACGTCCCCACAAATCAAAAGACCATTTTTTAAGCTCTGAAAGATGAAATTAATAAGATTGAAATTTAGCTTTTACATTTATGACAATACTTGGCCCGACCCGCAACGACTCAACGTCCACAAAACCAGAAAAACTTGGTACAGATTCAATGAGTAAAAAACAATTAAATTTTTAAAAATCCACAAGACTTTTTGAGACTTTAGACAAAAAAATAAATAAAAGTTGCAATATGTACACAGTATTGATAAAATGCTTTATCTGAAAGAAGACTCAATAAAATGAACCATAACACATATACACAAGTGCCACGTTAGAACCACGTGGCTCAATGCGTATAGAGTGCTACCAGAACAAAGGCCAAAAATAATTCGAGGCAAGAGAAAACCCGCCAGTGTTTTGAAATTAAATAAAAAAAAAACACAAATGAAATCAGCAAGCATTAAACAGCGAAAACACTTACCCACAACGACTCACCGTCCACAAAACCATGAAAACTTAGTACGGAATCAAGGAGCAGTTTTTTTGGTTTTAATGCTTGCTGCCTTTATTTGTGTGTTTGTTTTATTTAATTTCAAAGAACTGGCCGGTTTTCTCTTGCATTTGGGCTTGAATTATTTTTTGGCCTTTGTTCTGGTAGCACTCTATGCGCATTGAGCCACGTGGCTCTAAGGTGGCGCTTGTGTATATGTGTTATGGTTCATTTTATTGAGTCTTCTTTCAGATAAAGCATTTTACCAATACTGTGTACATATTGCAACTTTTATTATTTTTTATTTTTTTTGTCTAAAGTCTCAACGTCTCGTGATTTTTGTCAAAATTTAAATGTTTTTTTTTTACTCATTGAATCCGTACCAAGTTTTCCTGGTTTTGTGGATGTTGAGTCGTTGTGGGTCAGGCTAAGTATTGTCATAAATGTAAAAGCTAAATTTGAATATTATTAATTTCATCTTTCGGAGCTTAAAAGGTGGTCTTTTGATTTGTGGGGACTTTGCCTGAATTACATTTATGACATAGCAGAAACCCATATTCAACTAGGTCTTTGTAGAGATGAGTTCATGCTGTGTTTTGCTGGTCCTTGAAAAGCCAAAGCTCAGCATTTACAAAACTTTCTGCATTCTTACATGTTCTTCTCTGCTTGTTTGCATTGTATGTTTTTTGTTTTTCACTAGTTCTTGGCTCCTGTTGAAAATGCTTCTTACTTTTGGGTGTTTTTCTGAAAATTCTTCTCTGCTGCTGTACCGCGTTTGGATTTTCAGGGAAATTTTTTTAATTATTTATCAGTTCCAGATGTTTATTTTCACTTACATATATATATATATAGGTGTGTGTGTGTGTGTGTGTGTGTGTGTGTAAGGTCAGGTGATGCGCAACATCACGGCCTTTCCTTGACAAATGTCACCCCCGCCTTTTCGTGGTGCATACTGTTCCCACTAAAGGGGCTCTGACGACCGCCAGCAGCGGTATAACTATACCATCGGGATTAGAGGAAATACTATCTACCACTCACCAACCCGCTTGGCCAGCGTAGTGAGTTATGGCCAAACCCATCCAAAATGACTCCAGAACTTAAATCTTGGCTCTCAGTCTCCGGCAGCTGGAATGTACCTGGCCAAGGCAGCGGCCAGTGCAACATGAAGGCAGAGGGTGCTAAGAATCACCGGAGGACCAGACTAGGCTGCCATTTGATGCTGATCTTGGCAACTTACAATGGACGCTCCTTATCTTCTGATTCAAGGCTTCTTGAATTGGAAGAGGAACTACAAAGGATCAAGTGGGACATCGTCGGGCTAAGTGAGGTAAGGAGAAGATCGCATTGAACTGAAGAGTGTACATCTCTTCTACTATCGTGTGACAGATACAGGCAAAACTAGTGGTGTTGGATTTATAATAAACAAGAAACTGAAGGATAAAGTTGTAGAAGTTGAAAGTTCCTCTGACAGAGCTGCACGACTCGTTATCAAACTCTCGAGAAGATACCAGGCTCAGATTATTCCAACTTATGTGCCCACCACAAGTCATCCTGAAGAAGAAAATTCGTCATCTAAATAATAAAGGCAAGCAGCACTTGAAGATAATTATGGGAGATTTCAATGCAAAAATAGGGCAACGGCAACAGAATGAAACTTCAGTAGGTAAATTCGGTCACGGCAACAGAAACCAGCGTGGAAATACTCTCGTAGAGTTTTCAGAGGCAGAAGGGTTTTACATCATGAACTCCATTTTCAAGAAAAAGCCACACAGGAAATGGACATAGAGACATCCAAATGGGACGACAAGTGAAATTGATTTTATTATGTGTAACAAAAAATTCGTCATAGAAGACTGCAGTGTGCTAAACAAGTTCAACACAGGTAGTGACCAGAGATTGGTGAGATGTAAGATGCACCTCAACGCTAAACTCGAACGTGGCAAGCTCATAAGACAAACAAAATATATTAACATAACCAACCTTAAAAAACACCATAATACCTTCAAGTTGGAACTGAAGAACAGATTCTCTGCATTAGAAAGCCTAACATCGGAAGAAGTAGATATTTCTGAAGTTAACAGAAAAGTAACCAAAGCTCTTATGGAAACAGCAACAAAATTAGCTGGGTCTAAGAACAAGTTGCATGTGGACAAATTATCAGGAAAACCAAAATGTTGATGCCAAAAAGAAGAGAGATGAGGAAAACTATAGAAGATGTGACTTCCAAAGTGGAATATATAGAGCTATGCAAGGCAGCTCCAGGAGAAGATGGAAAACAACCAAAGCCTAAAGATAGCAATAAGACATCTCAGTAAGGGAAGAAAACAGATTATGGCAGTGAGAAAAGAAGATGATTCTGTAACAAGAAATAGAGGCGAAATTTTGACAAGAGTGAAAGATTTCTACTCAAATTTATATGAAAGGGATGATACATGTACTCCAGACATCATGAAAGGTGCCAGTACCAGAGTGCTTCCAGTCCTCCCAGCAGAAGTTGCTCATGCAATCAAGAACATGAAGCGGGGAAAAGCTCCAGGAGAAGATGGAATTACTGTAGACATCATACAAGAAGCAAGTGGAGAAATCGAAACAGTACTCGCCCAAATTTTCACTCGATGCCTTAATAAAGGGAAGATTCCTTATTACTGGAACAACGCTAAAATGATCCTGGTACATAAAAAAGGTGACATTGTGGATATCAGGAACTACAGACCTATCAGCGGTTTATAAAATCTTCACTAAAGTTCTTTCACACCGTTTGAAGGTAACACTGGACATGGCTCAACCGAGAGAACAAGCAGGATTCAGGAGTGGCTGCAGCACAATAGTTCATATCCACGCACTGAGAGAACTAACTGAAACAGCGAGGGAATATGAACTTCCATTGTGCATGGCTTTTATCGATTATGAAAAAGCGTTTGATTTGGTGAAATCATCGGCAGTTACAATGGCTCTGAAATCCTGCGGTATTGAAGATGCATACATTAATATTATTAATAACATCTATGAAAATGCAAGTGCAAAGATGCGGCTGTTTGAAAATACAACACACATAAAAATTGGAAAGGGAGTGAGACAAGGTGACACCATATCTCCCAAGCTGTTTAATGCCACATTGGAAAATGTCTTTCAATCACTGAACTGGGAAAACAAAGGGATAAAGATTAATGGAGATTATATAACACACCGTCGTTTTGGTGATGACGTAGTCATTTTCGTAACTACCCCATCAGAGCTGCAGAGTATGATCCAGGAACTTGCTGACAAGAGTAAAGAAGTGGGATTAAAAATGAACTTTCAGAAGACAAAAGTGATGTTCAATGCTTTTACAAGAAATAAAGATTTATCGATTGATGGAGAAAAGCTGGAGATAACAGACACGTACGTTTATCTTGGACAGCAGATATCAAGTGAGGGTCACATTGATGAAGAAATTAATCGGCGTACAAAACTTGCCTGGAGAGCTTTTGGAATAAACAGCATATTTTTCAAGAGCAATATGCCATTATGTCTTAAAAGAAAAGTGTTTGATCAATGCATCCTTCCAGTTCTTACGTATGGTGTAGAGACGTGGACCTTAACTAAAAGAGACATACAAAGGCTGCAGACAACTCAAAGTGACATGGAGAGGTGCATGCTTGGTGTAACCAGGAGAGATAAGAAGAGAAACTCGTGGATCCGAAAAATGACAAGAGTGGAAGACATCATGATCAGAGTTAAATTCCTGAAATGGCAATGGGCTGGACATACTGCCAGAAGGACAGACCATCGATGGACAGCCGAAATTTTAGACTGGATTCCAAGGGACAGGAAAAGACTCAAAAGAAGACCACATGGGAGATGGGTGGATGAAATTCGAAAGTATGCGGGAGTGACATGGATTAGACTGGCACAAGACAGACCATTGTGGAGGAAACTTGGGGAGACCTTCGTCCAGCAGTGGATTGATAATAGTTGACAATGATGATATATATATATGTATATATATAACGCAACAAAAGAAGAAGCTTAAAAAAATCCCATAAGTTAAATACGAAGAAATGTCATAGGATGTGTGATTGAGGCTGCTCATAGCCGCTAGTCCAAACCTCACATCATATATACTAAAATTATTATTCAAAACAACACGAACACAGAAACCTAAAAACAGAAATCAGAAATTTAATTATATGAACTAACTAAGCCAAAACCAGACTCCAAACAAAAAAAGACTCCTCACCCCATGAAGACAGTGCCTGGCCGTCAAGGCCCTAAGCCTAAATAAAAATACATGTATACAGCAAATTATGCCGCCTTTATCAATAGAACACAGGCATAAAGGTGACTTTTCTGGATTCCGCTAAAAAGCTGAAGTCACCAAAAGCCTACGGATGTGTTCTCGAAGTCACCATCTCTGAAAAACAAAAGAGCAAAAAACGTCAGACTCACCCCTATATAGCAATTGAGGTCACAGGCCACGGTCGCGGTTAGTGTATATAAAATGCGCGTAAACGAATGAGAGAATAGAGTAGAATGAGGTTAATTGAAATCTTCAGTTATTACAGATCAACATAATAGCCCTTAGTAACCTAATCAGTTAAAATTGTGGGATCTTTGGTTAGTTATGTATTTGTAGTTTATAGACCTTAAGAAAGGAAATTGTAATCTAAGTTCGGAACTCAGAGCTAACTGTTTGAAACGTTGATGTAGAAAACGTAATGGGTAATTATTAGCCTGTAATCCAGTGAACAGCTTGGATAGTGAGTCACTTAACTGCAAAACAGAACTACATATATGCAGACATCTGTGAAATTGGGATATAACAATATTTTTATGCACTATTCTAGAAATCTGAGATTCCCACTTAGTGTAGAAGTTAACACCAAAGCCAAACGTAATAACCCTTATCATAAATATCCGTGATTAACTCCGTTTCACCAATTTTTATATCCAAGTCCAGGTAGTTTATACTCTCTCCTTCAGCTCCAGTTTTTTTCCAATATAAGCTCACTCGGATATATGTCCTTTGCAATAATCGAAAATTCTTCCCAGTTATACACAAGTACATCATCGACGTATCTCAGAACCTTACCCCCACTTTCATTTTTTCCAATGAAGGCTCTCTCGTAGAAGTGCAGGTAGAGGTTGGCTAGTATACTTGAGAACGAAGTTCCCATAGGGATCCCCCTATCTTGCAGGAACAAGTCCTCACCCATACAGATGCAATTATTGAGGAGACATAATGATTTTAAGTTGCTCCAAATTCCCCTTGTAACCCCAAGCACGTCAGAATAATCATCAAACATCCTTTCGCAAACTCTGTTAAAGTCCTCGAAACTGATGGAAGAAAACAGGTTCTGAAAATTGAATGTACAGAAACTTATGTTAGTTGTAGGCTGAATGGATTACAGCACTTCTACGAGAGAGCCTTCATTGGGAAAAATGAAAGTGGGGGTAAGGTCCTGAGATACGTCGATGATGTACTTGTGTATAACTGGAAGGAACAGATTATTGCAAAGGAAATATATCCGAGTGAGCTTATATTGGAAAGAACTGGAGCTGAAGTAGAGAGTATAAACTACACTGACGGAAAAAACCAACACCAAGAAGGGGTTGTGTTAGATAAACGTCAGTTTGTAGGCGGTGAGAGTACATCTGTAAGATGACGTCTATGCAAATCTCGCGCTCGGCGCATACGTGTGGCGCTGGTAGCGCCCTTCGGAACATGCAAAGCAGGTTTGCTGTAAATACGCGCTGTAACGTTCGTGAGCGTTAGTTATCGTTGAGATTCGACGTAGGGTGTTGATGTTAGTCAAGAATGCCTTTAAGAAGACGAAGAAGCCATTATCAACAGCTCACGGAGTTTGAACGAGGTCGTGTAATAGGGCTACGAGAAGGTGTATTTTCTTTCCGCAATATTGCAGAACGGCTTGGCAGGAATGTAGCCCCTGTGCGTGATTGTTGGCAACGGTGGTCAAGGGAAGGTACTGCCTCATGAAGACCGGGTTCCGACCGGCCACGTGGCTCTGCTGAGAGGGAAGACCGCCGTGTAGGGCGTATGGCCATACACGGCGGTTAATGCATGAAAGGACCAAAACGTATGATCGGTTGCCACCCCAGTGACACAACGAACTGTTACAAATCGGTTACTTGAAGGACAGCTCCGAGCCAGACGCCCTGTAGCGTGCATTCCACTTACTCCAAACCACTGCCGCTTGCGACGTCAGTGGTGTCAAGCTAGAGCTCATGGAGGACGGAGTGGAAATCTGTTGTGTTTTCTGATGAAGGCCTTTTCTGCCTGGGTGCCAGTGATGACCGTGTGTTAGTTAGAAGGAGGCCAGGTGAGCGCCTGCAACCAACCTGTCTGCGGCCAAGACACACTGGACCTACACCTGGAGTTATGGTCTGGGGAGCACTTTCTTATGACAGCAGGAGCACTCTCGTGGTTATCCTACGCACCTATCCTACGTACCCCCAACCAGCATTAACCGTCCCTGTATTGACCGGTTCTGCCTGGGTGCCAGTGATGGCCGTGTGTTGGTTAGAAGGAGGCCAGGTGAGAGCCTGCAACCAACCTGTCTGCGGTAGAGGCACACTGGACCTACACCTGGAGTTATGGTCTGGGGAGCAATTTCCTATGACATGCTCCCCAGACCATAACTCCAGGGGGAAACAACAACGCAACCAGTCGCACGCAAGATGCCACGCAGTTCGGAGCTATCTGATTTCAAGACGGTGTAATCGTCGGGTATCACAGAAATGGCCAATCCATACGTGACATATCCAGCGAGTTGAATTACCCAAAATCGACAGTGGCCTACGTGATTGGCAAGTGGAAGATGAAAGGTGACTGTCGGAACGTGCCTCGACCCGGCAGACCCACAAAACTGGGAGTTAGAGACCGACGGGGGATGGCCAGAGAAATTCGGAAGAACCGCACCAAATCGATGGGCCACATCCGCTAGGAATTTCAACAGGCATCCGGGAGTGTTCTTTCGATGAATACTATCCGTAAGGAAGCCCATCTGCTCGGTTATCATGGACGTGCTGCCACCCACAAGCCTTCCATGTAGCGCTGCTTGGCTAACGTGGTGCAAAGAACGTCGACAGTGGACCGTTGAACAGTGGAAACAGGTTCTCTGAAGTAACAAGTCAAGATTCACCCTCTACCGTTCGGATGGCAGGGTCTGGGTTTGGCGTCTGCCTAGAGAGCGCCTCCTGCCGGAATGTATTGTGCCAACTGTGAAGTTCGGCGGCGGTGGAATTATGCCATGGGGGTGTTTCTCCTGGTATGGCACGGGACTCTTGGTCGCAATTCCTGGTAGACTCAACGCCGATACCTACCACACCATTTTGGATGACCATGCGCTTCCTACGTTGTGGCATTTTTACGGGGTGGACCCATGTTACTTTGAGGATGACAATGCCACCTGTCATGTTGCGAGGTCCACCATGACTTGGTATGGTGACAATGGGGTTAATCGAATGGACTGGCCTGCGCAGAGCCCGGACCTTAACCCTACCGAGCACCTCTGGGACGAGTTCGAGCGTCGACTTAAGGGGTGCCCCCACCGTCCGAAATCGGTGAAGAAACTGACCTGTCTTCTCCAAGCCGAGTGGAAGAAAATACCGCTAGCCGTCGTACAACGCCTGGTTGAGAGTATGCCCCGGAGGTCGCAGCTGTAATCGCCGCTCGTGGAGGCTCCACCAACTATTGAAGGTGAATAAACTTCGTTTTCCTTTGCTATCACAGGTGTCCAATTACTTGTTGGTAGATAGTGTATTTCCACTTTAAGGCAGTGACAATGCCGACGCCAGCTGCTTCACGACGGTGTTGTAACTACTTTAGAGTGGGAAAATAGACCCTACTGTGCGTTCATCGTTTTTATGAATAAGTGTAAGTGTCAAACAGTTTCCTTTTGAGGGCGCTGCAAGACGCCGTATGGCGCAAACGTTGACGAAAGTCAGGCTGTATAAAGGAGTAATCTTTGAGGGTAACAGTCAAATTGTGACGTAGTGTTGTATTTGTTGAACATATCGTACTCGTATTGATGGCATCATTGTTCCCGAGAGCGTTCAAAGTATATCAATGAGCTATTATTCTGTTTGTGCCGCTGAAGGAAAGAAACCTGGAGACATTCATGGCAGAATGATGGCTATGTATGGTGATGCGTGCTTATCAAAGTTTTCTGTTGTGGAATGGTGTCAAAAATTTCGAGAAGGTCACCGTACGATGCACGATTTGCAGCGGTTTGGGCGCCCATCCACATTAAACACGCCCGATAACATCGAAAATGTGAAAACCGCTATTCTGACAAATCGACGAAAAACGATTCGTCAAATGGCCAGCGACTTCAACATGAGCTACGGAAGTGTTCAAAGCATCATACAAGGTTTAGGGTACCGTAAAGTGTGCTGCCAGTGGATCCCGCGAGCCCTCAACAGTGATCAGGAAACACATCGTATGGCAGTCTCTCTTCAAAATTTGCGGCATCTCAACCTGGAGAGCAACGCATTCTTGGAGGGCATTGCAGCCGGCGACGAAACCTGGCGCTTCCACTTCCAACCAGAATCCAAGTCTGCGAGCAATCAGTGGTAGCATCTGTCCTCTGCCCGTCTGAAGAAATTCAAGGCTCAAGCATCCAAGCATCTGTTGGAAAAGTGATGGCGACAGTGTTCTTCGACCACCGAAGCTCATTGCTGGTAAAGTTCAAATAGCCAGGTGCCAATATTAATGCAGCACAGTATTGCGAGACACTTGAGCGTTTGCGTCCCTCCATTAAGAATAAACGTACCGGTAACCTCAGTAAATGGTTACTGTTCGGCAACTCGCGCCCTCGTTTTGCTAACGTTGTATAGGACAAATAGCAAACCCTTGGAGCACCTTACTTACAGTCCAAATCTCTCACCTTGCGATTTCCACTTCTTTGGTCAGCTGAAAAAGACACTGAAAGGGCGTAGTTCCCAAGCGGACGATGCCGTGAAGCAGGCTGTATTGAATTCTTGTACGCAGTAGACAACAGACTTCCACCACAACGGTTTATTCGACCTTGTTTGTCAATGGGACAATTGTCTTAACCTACGGCAAGTAGTTTTAAATATCTGTAACTGATTGACTCAGAACGGAAACTTTTTATCATGTCTTATACATTACTCAAACGGATCGATAACAAAATGCAAGATGCACTGGAGAGCCGATAACCAGCTCGAAACAGTTTGCACGGTTAACTGTTCGTGTTCATCTCCAAATTTGGTGAATTCATTAATTACCCAAGAGATTCATCTTCCACGTTTTAAATATTTTAAATCACACAAATAACATAAATAAGAGACAGGTATTTATATAATATCCGTGAAAAACTTCTTTCAGTTTCCCTGAATTGTTAGAGAGGCTCATTAAAAATAAAACCGGCTAATTGAATAAAGCTGCTTTGGTTTTTATCTCTGTCAGAAGTTTGTAGTTTAAGGATTTCGTGATTTGAGATTTCACGATGAATCAGGCTTCGTAAACACCCATTCTCCTAATCAGGAAGGAAAAGAGGAGCGCGTTTTTGCTAATTAGCATTACGAATTTAATGAAAAGAACGGTTGCTTCGGCAGAAAACGACTTCGCTCATTAATAATTTCATTTGGCTTCCGTTCCGCTCTTCTTAAATACCTTCGCTCGTTCTTATAATAAATGCTGTTCAAATGCAAGTTATTATTTAAACCTAAAAGCAGGATCTCCGCATCGTCACCTTTTGGAGAAGAATATCCTCTGGAATCCAGAGAGACGAGCCTGATTTGCCCTTGGTGAATGCAAATTAATTTATACACCTGGTCTTCTATCTTTAAACTCCTGTTGTCATAATTCTAAAACGGAAAAAATATTGAAATATACTTGCCATACTTTACATCAATATGAATTCGAAATATCCAAATACGTAACGTAATTAAAAGTACTCCAGAATTTGCGAATTCGTTCATTTAACTCCAGTATTTCTGATAAATCTCAGTGAGACACTTTGATGTATGAGTGGAAATTGGTTTCATGCAAATATACTTCTTCCCAATAAGGCTCATAAGTTACTTTTAATCGGCTTACAGATCGACACGTGTGTGCTGATGTCTTTTCTCCGTTAAGAGTTCCCGATACAAGATGTTGTTCACTCGTCTACGAAGCCGTGCTGCTATTGTTCCCTTTCCTAACTAACATACGGCGAAAGCCAAACGTTGATCCTTCAAAGGCTTTTTGACTCGGGTAGCCAAGCAAATCCGGAATGCAAAATGCCACAGAAATTCTCTCGCATTTCAATAAACCATCGCATTTTCTCAAAACACTCTATTTAAGAAACGAATGTGAGAAAAATAGAGCGGGAACAACACTATCGGATCAAAAGTACCGGACACCTCTCTATCCACAAACTCTCTGCAATAGGAAAAGAATTAATATGGAGTTAGTCCACCCTTTGATGTTACCACAGCTTCCATTCTGCTGCAAAGGCTGTCACTAGATTTTGGTACGTTGCTGCGGGAATTACCTTCCATTGTGCCACAAGAGCATTAGTCAGATCGGAGATCATAGATGACGGCCGGTTCGACCTGGCTCGTATTCGGTGCTCTAATTTATCCCAAAGATGTTCCATGGGATTGAGATCTGTGTATGCCAGTCAAGTTCTTCTACACGCATCACATCAAAACATTACTGCAAAGAGTTTGATAAACATTCCTGCAAGCCCTGTTGATAAAGAGCATTCACCAAACTTTGCCCTAATATTGAGAGTACGGATATTTCGAGAACAGTGTTGCCATTCTACTGATTTTGACTCCTTTCTTCTGTTATATTTTTGTAATCTACTGATTTTTCTCTGGTTTAAGACCACCTACACACTCAGGAACACGCTGTATAAGAATAGCTGCATTCTTTCAGTTCTCTCCATCAACTGATACAATGGACAAGACTCACCTCAAAATTGGTCTGAGTCGCCCACGGTGGCGCAGTGGTCTAAGCGATGGCCTCTGATCATTCGTCCGAAAGGAGTCCGGGTTCGAATCCCGGTGAGGCATGGATGCTGTGTTTGTCTTACGGTACTAGCTCTCTCCCTTCCCTGGAGCTAGTGACACTAAATTAAGGATGGGCGACTGCTCATAGCCCACTGAGTTGCTCACAGTGGTCGTTAGATCTCCAACCAAAAACAAAAATTGGTCTGAAGAGAAAAAGCTGACCAAGACAAATATTATTCGACACCAGCTACCTATTATTTTTTAATTCATATTGGTTGTTATGAAAAATATATATTTATTCTAGATAATTAATTAGTCTGTTATACAAAGACTTTCCCTAGTTTTGTTAAAACACAGAACATCAGGAAAACGTCTAAAGTACGATATCTGCATTAATTATACTTTTTTGACTATAACACTTATTTCACGTACTTTGAGAACTTCTGGGTAGCACTGAGTAAGAAGTGTAAGTATATAACTCTTTGTTTTTAGGAAGACAAGTGGGGCAGATTCAGCTGTGTCTACATTAAAAGGGAAATGCCATGATTATTTACACCAACATTAATTTTAATGATCAGCATTGTTTTATAAAACGACTCAGGATTGTATTAGTTTGAATTTTTATTCCGCTGTTTAATAGTAGTTTGTGGAGTACTGGTAGTATTAGACATGCCAGTAAGATTTAAAATGTTCTTTCATATTGATATTACATCCAGCAATACATTATATTTGTGAGGTGGTGCATATTTCAAGCAAAGAAAATTCTTATCTACTGATTTCTACTAGTTTTTGAGCTCTGGTCAACGGATTTCAGGTAAACGTCTTTGGCAACACTGGTCGGGAACGTCTTTACATGCCGCACTATTGAGAATCCTGGGAAGTGGAACTAGAGTGCCCACCCGAAACCATGAAAAACAGCCCCACTGTTTCCTCCACCAATCATCACAGTTAGCAAAACACAGTGGGGAAGGTAGCGCTCATCTGGCATCATCCACACCCAGACTCTTTCGTCGAAATGCCAGATAGTGATGCGTGATACATTACTCCAGAGAACGCGTTTCCACATCTCCAGAGTCTACTGGCTCCGAGCTTTACACCACTCTAACCGAAGTTGATCTTGCTGATGTTAGGCTTGTGTGTGGATGATCGGTCATGAAACCCCATTCTCTTCAGCTCTCGACGAATCGTTATGGTGATGGTGTTGCTTCTTGAGGCATTTTGGAACTCGGTCGTGAGTGTTGCAACCTAAAACAGGCAAATTTGTCGCTCCGTTCACTTCAGCGCTAGACGGTCCCGCTGCGTCATTTTACATGACTTTCCAGGTCGCGATTACGCTGTTGTTGCTCCTAGCGGTTTCCACTTACATCACTTATAGTTGATCAGGGCATTTGCAGAAGGGCAGAAATTTCCCAAATGTCTTGTTGCTAAGATGGCATTCTATGACCGTGCAAGATCAACTTCGGTTAGAGTGGTGTAAAGCTCAGAGCCAGTAGACTATGGAGCTGTGGAAACGCGTTCCCTGGAGTAATGTGTCACGCATCAACATCTACGATTGTATCCTATGAGCGTGCCACGTTGAAAGTCAATGAGCTCTGCCGTACGACCCGTTCTACTGTCCATGCTTGTCTATGAACCTACTTGTTGCTAAGATGGCATCCTATGACTGTGCCACGTTGAAAGTTAATGAGCTCTGCCGTACGGCCCATTCTACAGTCCCTGCTTCTCTATAATATTTGCCTGCTCACGTGTGTCTTTTTATACCTGTATTGGCCATGGCTGTGACGTATACGTCCAATACACTGCTCTAAAGGGGTGTCCAGATAATTTTGATCATGTAATGTATACATTGAGGAGGCAAATGATTCTGATCACTTGGTTAGTACGTTGTTGGGCTACCTTTTTGCCCTTAATACTGCTTGAATTCGTCTTGGTATGGACTCTATTAAATGTCGGTGAGTGGTTGGGGTATATTAGTCTAAGTGCGTATATTTGCACCCTTCAGCTTTTAAAGATTTTATGGCAGCGGGTCCAGCTGGCTGATGCCCCTTTCGACTTCATCCCACAGATGCTCCATTGGATTAAGATCCTCTAATTGAGGAGGCCAACGTAGCATTAAAATGTCTCCGTGATGCTCCTCAAGCCATTTACATAGAATGTGAGCATTATGCCATGGAGCATTTTCTTACTGTGATAACTATCTCCATTGCGATTAACCGTCAACATAACTGGGTGTACTTGATCAGCAACGATATTTAAATACATTTGGGCGGTCAGACGTTGCTCCACACGAATCAAAGGGCCCAAACACCCCCACGAGAACATGCCCCAGACCATAACATTGCTTCCGCCAACTTGAAGAGTAGTGACGATGCAAGATGAGTCCATGCTTTCCTGCTGCGGTCTCCATATCCTCACCCTTCCATCTGTATGGTGTAGCTGAAAACGTGATTCGTCGAACCACATTACCCTTTTCCACTAATTTACTGTACAATAATTGTGTTCCTGGGCGAACTGGAGGCGTTTCTTTGTGTTCGCTGCAGATAGCAATGGCTTACGGACAGGCCATGTGCTTCTGTAGCCCATACGATATAATATGCCGTGAACTGTTGGTTGGGAGGACATCGGACTAGGTCTCTGATTCGGATTGTCTGTAATCAGACGCGGTTTTGTTTCATCTGTTACTGAACAAGTCTGCGTACTCTTCGTTCAGGTCGAGCATCCCGTAGCCGTTGACGACAACACGCCTGGTGATATTCAATCCGAGGTCATTAGGGCTGGCTGAACAAAAACCGCGCTTCTTAACCACGAAGCTAGGAAAAATCAGAAATCACAGTCACGTTCAAGGTAGAACTCTAGTTGTACAATGACAAAATGTTTTCTGTCATTAATGCGAGTGAATTAGTCATTTCATTTTCTGTTGGAGCTTATTCTTTTTCGAATAGGGCTGTAATAGTTATATTTTTTTTTTTATAGGAGGTCTGCAAATTCCGTATTTTTTCATTGTGATTTTTCGAAAGTACAGAATGCTATGAAAATTGAGACCTTTTTAAGCTGACAAAGACTTTCAATTGCCTTTAAGAAAAGGTGAAATGTACTGTTTTAGTATTATTTCACAAGAGTCCAAAATATAAAATTTACTCTTGATCACTATAATAGCTTTTGTCTTAAGGACTCCACAGACTATGCACAGACACCGTACAATAATCAGCTGTGCAATCATTTAAGCATCCGGTTTCTTACGGTAACACAATATACAACAGGAGCAGCAAAAAAAGGGGTAGAGGGGAAGAAATGTGCGTTGCCACAATAACCAAAATTTCATGCGATGTGCTATCCACAATAAACTATCTCGCTACTGAACTTCAAAATCAGATCCTTCGAAATTGAAATTTACCAGTTAATCAAACCTCAAGTATTTCCGCGAATCCCTTCTATTAGCGGGATTTTTTCGTCTTATGGGTAAGGAAAATATGAGAACGGAGTTCTTTCGTTTATACACGAAAGGAATTGCTGAAAGGTTTCTGAAAATTAAGAATTTTCCGTTAACGCATCTTAAAAACGGCAATTTATCGGAACTATAAGAAAGGAATAGCGGAAAGATTTCTGAGAATTCAGAAATTTTTTTTTGCGTACGAAAAATCCGTGAAATTCAGGTTTCTTTCCGTTATTTCACGGAAAAGGTTGTATCAGGAATATGCTCCGTTATTTCACGGAAAAGGTTGTATCAGGAATATGCTCCGTTAATTCGCGAAAGGAATCACGGAAAAGGTTGTATCAGGAATGTGCTCCGTTAATTCGCGAAAGGAATCACGGAAAAGGTTGTATCAGGAATCATCATCATCATTGTCAACCATTATCAATCCACTGCTGGACGAAGGTCTCCCCAAGTTTCCTCCACAACGGTCTGTCTTGTGCCAGTCTCCTCCATGTCACTCCCGCATATTTACGAATTTCATCCACCCATCTCCCATGTGGTCTTTTTCTGGGTCTTTTCCTGTCCCTTGGAATCCAATCTAAAATTTCGGCTGTCCATCTATGGTCTGTCCTTCTGGCAGTATGTCCAGCCCATTGCCATTTCAGGGATTTAACTCTGATCATGATGTCTTCCACTCTCGTCATTTTTCGGATCCACGAGTTCCTCTTCTTATCTCTCCTGGTTATACCAAGCATGCACCTCTCCATGCTTCTTTGAGTTGTCTGCAGCCTTTGTATGTCTCTTTTAGTTAAGGTCCACGTCTCTGCACCATACGTAAGCACTGGAAGGATGCATTGATCAAACACTTTTCTTTTAAGACATAATGGCATATTGCTCTTGAAAATTATGCTGTTTCTTCCAAAAGCTCTCCAGGCAAGTTTTGTACGCCGATTAATTTCTTCATCAATGTGACCCTCACTTGATATCTGCTGTCCAAGATAAACATATGTATCTGTTATCTCCAGTTTTTCTCCATCAATCGATAAATCTTCATTTCTTGTAAAAGCATTGAACATCACTTTTGTCTTCTGAAAGTTCATTTTTAATCCCACTTCTTTACTCTTGTCAGCAAGTTCCTGGATCATACTCTGCAGCTCTGATGGGGTAGTTGCAAAAATGACTACGTCATCAGCAAAACGAAGGTGGGTTAGATAATCTCCATTAATCTTTATTCCTTTGTTTTCCCAGTTCAGTGATTGAAAGACATTTTCCAATGTGGCATTAAAGAGCTTCGGAGATATGGTGTCACCTTGTCTCACTCCCTTTCCAATTTTTATGTGTGTTGTATTTTCAAACAGCCGAATCTTTGCACTTGCATTTTCATAGATGTTATTAATAATGTTAATGTATGCATCCTCAATACCGCAGGATTTCAGAGCCGTGGTAACTGCTGATGGTTTCACCGAATCAAAGGCTTTTTCATAATCGATAAAAGCCATGCACAATGGAAGTTCATATTCCCTCGCTCTTTCAATTAGTTCTCTCAGTACGTGGATATGATCTATTGTGCTGTAGCCACTCCTGAATCCAGCTTGTTCTCTCGGTTGAGCCATGTCCAGTGTTACCTTCAAGCGGTGTGAAAGAACTTTAGTGAAGATTTTATAAACCACTGATAGGAGGCTGATAGGTCTGTAGTTCCTGAGATCCTCAATGTCACCTTTTTTATGTAGCAGGATCATTGTAGCGTTGTTCCAATCCTCAGGAATCTTCCCTTCATTAAGGCATCGAGTGAAAATTTGGGCGAGTACTGTTTCGATTTCTCCACTTGCTTCTTGTATGATGTCTACAGTAATTCCATCTTCTCCTGGAGCTTTTCCCCGCTTCATGTTCTTGATTGCATGTGCAACTTCTGCTGGAAGGACTGGAGGAACTCTGAGTACTGGTATCTTTCATGATGTCTGGAGTGCATGTATCATCCCTTTCATATAATTTGGAGTAGAAATCTTTCACTCTTGTCAAAATTTCGCCTCTATTTTCTTGTTACAGAACCATCTTCTTTTCTCAGTGCCATAATCTGTTTTCTTCCCTTACTGAGATGTCCCTTTGCTATCTTTAGGCTTTGGTTGTTTTCAATTGCTTTCCTCACTAGTTCACAGTTGAATTTTCTTACGTCTTCAGTGATACTTTTTCGTACTGTCTTGCATAGCTCTATATATTCCACTTTGGAAGTCACATCTTCTTTAGTTGTCCTCATCTCTCTTCTTTTTTGCATCAACATTTTGGTTTTTCCTGATAATTTGTTCACATGCAACTTGTTCTTAGACCCAGCTAATTTTGTTGCTGTTTCCATTAGAGCTTTGGTTACTTTTCTGTTAACTTCCGAAATATCCACTTCTTTCGATGTTAGGCCTTCTAAAGCAGAGAATCTGTTCTTCAGTTCCAACTTGAAAGTATTATGGTGTTTTTTAAGGTTGGTTATGTCAATACATTTTGTTTGTCTTATGAGCTTGCCACGTTCCAGTTTAGTGTTGAGGTGCATCTTACATCTCACCAATCTATGGTCACTACCTGTGTTGAACTTGTTCAGCACACTGCAGTCTTCGATGACGAATTTTTTGTTACACATAATAAAATCAATTTCACTTGTCGTCCCAATTGGATGTCTCCATGTCCATTTCCTGTGTGGCTTTTTCTTGAAAAAGGAGTTCAAGATGAAAAATCCTTCTGCCTCTGCAAACTCAACGAGAGTATTTCCACGCTGGTTTCTGTTGCCGTGACCGAATTTACCTACTGAAGTTTCATTCTGTTGCCGTTGCCCTATTTTTGCATTGAAATCTCCCATAATTATCTTCAAGTGCTGCTTACCTTTATTATTTAGATGACGAATTTCCTCATAAAATTCTTCAATTTCTTCTTCAGGATGACTTGTGGTGGGTGCATAAGTTTGAATAATCTGAGCCTGGTATCTTCTCGATAGTTGGATAACGAGTCGTGCAGCTCTGTCAGAGGAACTTTCAACTTCTACCACTTTATCCTTCAGTTTCTTGTTTATTATAAATCCAACACCACTAGTTCTGCCAGTATCTGTCCCACGATAATAGAAGAGATGTCCACTTTTCAGTTCAATGAGATCTTCTCCTTTTCTCCTTACCTCACTTAGCCCGACGATGTCCCACTTGATCCTTTGTAGTTCCTCTTCCAATTCAAGAAGCCTTGAATCAGAAGATAGGGAGCGTCCGTTATAGGTAGCCAAGGTCAGCATCAAATGGCAGCCTAGTCCGGTCCTCCGGGGATTCTTAGCACCCTCTGCTTTCATGTCGCACTGGCCGCTGCCTTGGCCAGGTACATTCCAGCTGCCGGAGACTGAGGGCCAAGATTTAAGTTGTAGAGTCATTTTGGAGGTGTTTGGCCATAACTCACCACGCTGGCCAAGCGGGTTGGTGAGTGTGGGATAGCATTTCCTCTGATCCCGATGGTATAGTTATACCGCTATTTGCGGTCGTCAGAGCCCCTTTAGTGGGAACAGGATGCACCACGAGAAGGCGGGGTTGACATTTGTCAAGGAGAGGCTGTGATGTTACGCATCACCTGACCTATCAGGAATATGCTCCGTTAATTCGCGAAAGGAAACACGGAAAGTGGCTCGTGAATTTCAGAAAATTGTTTATAGTTCAGCTTTGATTTTGATTTATCACTTTTATGAAAAATATTTCATTTTTTGAATAAAAAGCCCGCAATATTTTAATGAGCAGCAAAATGTAGTTTTGTTGCATCTCGTTCTTGCAGCGTAGATGCGCCGAGCTCCATCTTCTTTACTGCATGAGTAACGGGTGAACTTCTTTTTACATTAATTCTTCACACTGAGACACTTGAAAAGGATTCTCTCTCCCAGGAGTCCTTTCACTATCCTTATGTTAATATTAGTCACGTGCCTAGGCAAAGTAGCTCCCATTTAATCACCCACACACGTTCACTTCATTTGCATCCAATAATAGCTTCTGAAGTTTCCTTAGACTAAGTTTGATTTTTTATTTCTTTTACTGCATCGATGAATGCTTAAAATCATTGGAAAGCGCTGTCAAAGCGAGGAAAGTCAGTTGCATTATCTTCATTTGAACAGATCAGGCTGAGAATAGAAGAGGAAGAGAGAAACGTGGCTTCGCGCTGGAGAAGCGCTTCACTGTCATCTGAAGATGCTTCAAAAGCATTGAAAAATGTAACGCTTTGCTGAATGCAATGTTCGGCCAAACAAACACTGACATAAGTAGGTGCCACAATTATAAAACGAAATAGTGCTTCTCGGATTTTTTTATTAACACGATTGTGTAGTACCACATCTTCAAAAGTTGTGACACATGACTGTAACATGTCGGCTTCGTTGAAATTTAAGTTAAAATCAAATTGTGCGGCGAATCTCTTCATTTAACCTTCCTTTTGAGTTTCTGTTTTCTAATGCAAATTTAGTTTCTTCTTGTTAAACCTTTACTCACTGAATGACACATTACTTCCCCGAAGAGCTTTCGATGCTATGCATCTTTCCCGACAGTAATAAACAAAATCCCAAGTAAAAAATTTCCATGTAACGAAAGTGGGTAACGGAAGTAGTTAGTGAGCCAAAACCGTTGTTGGAAGCCCCCACTCCCTCGGTGGTGCAGTGGTCTATCTCGGGAGCACCATTCGTCCGATATGCGTCCGGGTTCGAATCCCGGTGAGGAATGGATTTTGTGTCTGTCTTACAGCACTGCGTCTCTCCTTTCCCTGAAGTCAGTGGCCCAAAATTAGGGACGGGAGACTGCTTATAGACCATGGAGGTGCTCACGGTGGTTGTTAACGCCCTCCCACCCCCCCCAAAGGTCAATTCTGTTAAATTTAAAACAGGCAAAAAATGGAAGATTAAACGTTTACGACCGAATCCCGGTGATGACATCTCCTTGGTTCACTTCCTGTAACTCAACTCATCTGGGAGTAATATGATGGCAGATTCGGTTTCTTCCCCAAACTGGCTCTTCAGAATGATCTTACTAAAATGCAATTTGAAAGATTGAACTGCACGACTGACAAAGTTTTGCACAATTGCTGAATGGGTCATTTCATTCACTCTGTCAATAAGGTATTCTAGAACACATTGAACAATTTGCTTGTGGTTGACTAAACTCCACTCAAAAGATACAGCACACTGTTTTTGATGCTATGCATCTTTCCCGTCAGTAGTAAAAGAAACCCCAAGTAAAAAATTCCGATGTAACGAAAATGGGTAACGGAAGTAGTCAAAACGAGCGTTGTTGAAATCTGATCGTGCCGAATGTTGCCTCATGAAGTGACGCAACAATAGTTAGTTTCATTGTTACTCAACAATATATTTTCCAAACAATCGCCGAACATTATTTTCTCACGTTTTACGTAAACGAAACAATATATCATTGCAATCTGCGTAAATTACGAAAACCTCATGCTAAATGTGATAAAAGGCATTACAAACATGCATTTTTGATGCTATATAAATGATGCGCTGTAGCGAAATTTGGCTTTCTCTCGACTCTCCCAAGGGGGAGGAGGGGTTACCGGCTATTTACATGGACTTAACAATGATGCGGGGGTGTAACCTTTGTTGTTATGAATTAATCCTTTACCGAAAATTACCAATCTCCCAACTAGCACACTTGCGATTCAGCTTTTCGTTTTCTTGTGACGTCAGATTTTAGCTTGCGCAGATGGACTTTCGTAGCTACATCGCACTTTATTGGCGTCAGGGTCGTTTCTTACGTTCGTCTAAATTTGAATAATAATATAATAACATTAATTAATATTGTTTTTGAAAAACCAAACCGCCGAAATATTTTATTGCCGCCGCCATAGTTCAGTAAATACATATTTACTTTTATGACTCACACATATTCTTCCATTGGTTTTATGACAATGACATTAATTAATCCACCTAAGTACCGCTCATTGTCAGGAATTAATATACCTTATTGTTGTTGTTATGAATTAGTTCTACTTAGTATGCACCAGACATGAGTGAAGCGAATAAATGCAATGTATTGTACGTACATAAACGTACACTATAGAATCAACCGTTTTATTTCACACCCACAATGATCTTAGCGTGCGAAAGATGCAAACATAAACTATCTACAAACAATAAGGTATATAACCCTCTTGCGTTTTTTTTTATTTGGGATCAATAACAGGGTAGGGGAGTAGCATACAGTATATTGTAAACTAGGTTAAAGCCCGTCCATAATGACGGGGGAAAATAAGTTAAGGAATTTTTTAATTATCAGGTGTTCTTTTCGTTTGTGATGTCCAAATGTGAAAGTATGTTTCGTGAACATTACAACAATAAAAAAAAAGTATATTGGTTGAGGCAGGAATTCGACAATTGAAACAAGCAAGCGCTCGCATTTTCCCAGTATTCGTTCGCCGCATCAGATGTTTCTGTAGGCAGCTGATGAAATATCGAAAACATTGGGGTTTTTTTTTAATGAAATCGTTAGAAAGCAAGCCTTTTCGGTGGTTCTCGTCCTTCAGAACCCTTCAAAAAATGCAAAGTGGACCTAAAGCGCGCATTGTTTCATTTACTGTGAAAAAGAAAAAATCACGCAGATGGCAAGCAACTATGTTCACTTGTTCTTCCTGTTGCCACATAGCAGAAAAGTGTGAAAATATTAAAAGCATTTTCGGAAGATTAGAATTGGTTTGTTGCAAATGATAAAATGTTATGGTAGTTCATGCGCAGAAGCACAAACAGCAGTTTTCTTTTTCTTTTTTTTTCTTTCTTCTACAAATATAAATAAAAGAATAACTAGCTATATTCTGCAAAAAAAAAATGTAGCTATATTCTAGGAATTTTGTGATTTAAGGAAATAGAATGTTTCTAAATAATATTTCTTAAGCGTACGAATGAAATAATATTAACACATTGTTATTTACTGTATTTGAACTCACAATTTTTAGACTCAAATGAGAAAAGAAACTGGTTTGATAATCTAAAATAATCATTTTAGGTTTGCAAGGGTAATCTTAAAAGTAAATTTCATACGATAGGATTCTAAATGCAAAATCTGTATGTCGTTTATGAACGACAAAGTAGAACCAAAATTCCTTACGTAACGTTTTCCTGTTTCTAAAGAGCTGGTCGTGTGACGTAACGCATCTCGGATGTCATGTTAGAATGATTTTTTCCACTGGTTCCAGGGAAGGGAAAGAACCAGTGCCGTAAGACAAACACAACACCCATGCCTCACCGGGATTCGAACCCGGACCCCGTTCAGACGAATGATCAGAGGCCATTGCTTAGTGGTCTATAGACCACTGCGCCACCGGGGGTGGTTAGAATGATTTGGATGAGATGGCGTTACACCAGCAGCTGTGAAAAATCGGTATGACAACAAAGCAAAGTGGTACATGTATGCACTGGGGCAAACATTCAGACGTTCAGGCAAAAGAAATTATATTGTTTTAGATATAGAGATTATGAAAGAAATATATTCTTCACAAATACATGGCATAACTACAGGATTTTTAAGGCGGCAAATAGTATAGCCATTTCCCTTGCTTACATTACTGTTCAAAATATAACTAAACATCAGAATACTTCAACATTACATCCCCCTGGTTATTGAGTTCACAGGCAACTCAGTGAACTCGATATCTGCCATTTGCAGAGGTTTTCTGTGAAGGTCTACATGGCGAGTGCTCTTTAAGAGTGGGAAAATCTCCTCCCATGTGGTAAAGCGATCGGAGACGTAAGTTTCTGAACAGTCGTCCGAGATGAGGCTGGGTTTGGGTCAAGGATAAGGCATGGTCGGTGTTTAATGTCTTACGGCGCTAAATCTTTCCCTTTCCTTGAACTAGTGGCCATAAATAAGGACTAAAGACTACTTATTGCCCTTAGAGTTACTCGCGGTGTTCCTTACACCTCGAAACGTCCGCCCCGGTAAACGAATGGTATAAAGGCGCTGACGTCCGTCCATTCGCCCAAAATGGGCCCTGATGAGACATGGGCGCGCATGTCTGACGTCCCTAGTTCTGTCCTTTCCTTGGCACCTAAATTTGGTGAAGGATGATTGCTTACTGCCCTTGCTCATGGTGGTCGTTAATCTCCGAAAATGAAATCACAGCTTTATCTGGCTGTGTTGCCCCCAAAACGTTTTGCTACATCACTTATTGGAGCAAAGAAATACAACTGTGTCTTTTTCTTGCGAGTTTAATGACCACCGTGACCAACTCAGTGGGATATAAGCAGCCGGCCGTCCCAAATTTGGGGCTACTGGTTCCAGCAAATGGAGACAACCCGTGACGTAAGAGTAACACACCATCCATGCCTCGCCAGGGATTCCAACAAGGAACCACTTGGACGGACGATCTGAAGCCAACACTTAAGCCACTGCGTCATCAGGGAAGCCTATCATTATGTGGTGCGTGAAGCACAAAACAATAGGGTGCAATGAAAGCAGAATTGCTCTAAACAGGTTGGATACCATAACGTGGTGCATAATGGCGCCCTGCTGTTGTATGTCTCATGCAGCACACAGTGATATGATATACCTTTACCCCAGAAAGTGGTGCAGCTTGTGCAGCATCACTTTTGGGTGCAACGTTCCTCAGAACTTAAACTGAGTGAATAAGAGTCTACCTAACAAGAAAACTTATTTTCTGTATTGGGTTGGAAAGAAAGTAATGTGTGCAAATTCAAGGAAACAGGAAAGTGCTAATTACTGTATATACAAGTACAAATCAGTCCAAAATGTAATCGCAATCGTTTGCCACGACCTGCTCTCATTGTCTGGGCAGCTGTTGGATACCGTTCCAGTAGAATTGTGGCGGCTTGGTCGTAAAGAAATGAGTAAGTGCACGTTCGACATCGTCCCGGTTGCTGAACCGCTGTCCGTCCAGGAAATGCTGCAACGACCGGAAAAGGTGGTATTTGCATGGAGAAATGTCTGGGAAATATGCTGGGTGAGGTAGCAGCTCCCAGTCTAGGTCCCTGATCTTGTGATAGGTCACCCGAGCTGTGTGAGGTTTTGCTCGATCTTGCTGTAGGAGGACGCCCTTGCGGTTCAGCAGTACTGGTCGTTTCGACGTGAACGATGAGTGCAGATCGTCGAGCTAACGGCAGTTCACATTGGTCGTGATAGTGATGTTGTCCGGCAGCAGCTCAAAAAACACGACACTCTGCATATCCCACCAAACGAACAGCAGAACATTAGGTTGGTGTAAGCCAGCTTTGGGGGCAGCATGGGCTTCTGTTTTTAGGTTCAACCACAGATTCTGGGAGCCAGCATTGTCATACAGGACTCATTCTCGTCACCTGTCACAATGCGGTCCAAGAACGGTTCAACTTGGTCCCGTGCATGCAGGGAAACGCATGCACTCATGCTATTTACTTTATCCTCAAATGTGAGTTGATAAGTTACCCAAACTCCCCTCTTGTGCACTTTCCCAAGTGGACACAAGTGCGTGAAAATGCTCGTGTGTGTAGTCCCCAGGTGTTTTAAGGACTCCCGCGTGGTCACACGTGGGTCGGTCTCCACTAAGGTCTTCAGCATGTCCATATCCAATGTTACGGGTCTTCCGGCCTTGGAAAGGTCTAACTGGTCAAAATTTCTTTCTGAAACCGTTCGGGCAAACGACAGATCTGACGATTTGATGTAGCACTGGGGTACACACTGGTAATGTTCCTTGCACCACTTGCGGGGGTGTAACTGCGACGAAACTCATACAGCATGCAATGGCGGGTGTCCACTTCCATGTTGGCTGGGGCTTACACTCTTCGCCTCCTGACGGATAACTGCCACTAACTTAAGCCACCTACCTGCTAATGTTATGCCGGTGTGCAGCGCAATCTCCGTGGCCAATGTGCGCCGTAGCCGGGGCTTCGACTTCGGGTACTTTGTCATCGGACATTACTTTCTTTCCAACCCAATAATATATCGGAAAATTTCACATCGAACTATCTTTTACCAGACATGGGTGTCTGCATAGAGTATAATGCTAATTTTAATCAGGTACCTCACCGTATTCTTAACCCTTAAAGCTACCGTAGTACATGAACCAAATGGCACCTAACATTTTATGCGCTCTCTGAACATAAATGACGATATAGCAGAGGGGATTTACGAAAGCTACTGCGAAACAATTCCTTTTTTCCCTTTCACCTCAGCAGTCCCAATTATACACCTGTCAGTGGTGATAAGCTCTGCTTTTAATCCTTCAGTCCGTGCTCCACAACCCAAGGCATGATGGTAAAGGGTTAGTCCCCCTGAGAGGGACACCATGCCACGGGGTAGATATAAAGAACTCAAACCACACCTTCCCTCTCATTTTTTAACCCGCCGTTGGTCGCTGCACGTTAAACAACAGCAGCGGTCGTTTGTAAGATTTTTTCTCACATTATGTTTTTCCGATATTTTTGCTCAAAAGTGAATAAAAGCACAGGTATTCAAATGCGCTGCTAACACACCAGAAGTTACAAATCCAATCAGACGAAAAACGCACTCCTATCATTACGTTATCTAAAAAATACGAAACACAAACGCCAGTGGTCTCTTGGTGATAAAAGCTCTGACGTGACGCAAACGGCAGTGGTCGTTTGATGAGAGAAATGTTCGCACGAAGCACACGGAACAAAGAGCAGGCTGTTTGAAGGTCAAAGATGTGCCAGTCCTTGTCGAAACTGATAACAGATTGTTGAGAAGCTTCTGAAAGTCAGCTACAACGGCGTTTGTGCCACCAAATACAGAGGGTGAGACGAACGTTTTGCAATATTTGGATCACTTTATGTCTTCATGCGTACCTTTACGACGAAAGCTGACTAGCATTCAAAGTATACGCCATCACGTTGCACCGTCTTTAGTCATCGGTCTGCCAGTTCTTCGTTTCCGCAGCGGTACCAGTTCTTGTCCTTCGAGGTGAAGAACTCCTTTACCCCAGCTGCCTTCTCCTCTTGCCATCACTCTATAGGACATAGGCGATGGACCGGAACACGTAATAATTCAACGGGGCCAAGTTCGGACTATATGCTGAGTATGGCATCAGTTCGATGCGCTCAAGTTCCTGAAGTTTTGCCCGGGTCGTTCCCGCGGTATGAGGCCGAGCGTTGTCCTGCTGTAGGAGAGCGCGCTTCCTGTTTGCCAGTGCCGGGTACTTCTCCTCCAAAATGGCATACATGCGCTCCATCTGTTCAGAGTAGAGGTTGGCGTTTTAGGTCCGACCATCTGGGACAAATTCGTATTGGATTATTCCCTCGAAATTCCATCAGACGCAGAGGATAGCCTTGTGCTTGAAGCGGCGCCCACGTTTGACAACAGTTTCAGGAAGCTGACCCAGGCTCAACCTCTGCCGTTGCGTGTTAGAATTACCGAAATAGATCCACATTTCATCTCACTAACTATTCTCTTGATGAAACGTACATCGCGCGCGTTTTCTAGGAGTTTCGTGCACACTTCCACTTGGCGGGTGTCTTCCGCTGGCGTCAGTTCGTGAGGGACAATGCGGCAGCTCCTGCAGAACTTTCTGAGTTCCAGAAGGTGACAAACCACGGTGGTCTGTGATATGCCCAGCTCGCCTGATAATCTCCGAGTTCTGGTATCGAATTGGCCTCTACGGCCTGGCGTACGGCCTCCGAATCCACGGTTCGCAGCCTAGCTGGCCTTGGCTGATCGTCGAGGTTTCTGTCACCTGAGCGAAATTTCTTGAACCATCTGGTTGCGGTGCTGTGGTCTAGGGAATCTTCCCCTTTCGCATGACAAATGTTTCGTGTTGCTTGAGCAGCGTTATGCCCGCGTTCAAACTCGTAAAGCAAAAGTTCTCGAATTAGCCGGTTGTGGATGTTGACCTTTTAGGTGTCCTAACCACAGACAAAACGACGGCATGCAATGCTGTTCACAGCAACGACTACCACTTTATATCCCTTTCGACTGACTGCAGTGCGTGACTTGAACTAGTTTAAACACGTGGCATACCCGCCGCAGCACATGCGTTTATGCCAATAATGTAAAACTTTCGACTCACCCTCTGTAAATGGCACTATTTATATAGGAAGCGCGAGAAAAATTCCCATAGCGCGACGAACGACGGGTTAAGTTCGTCGAAATTGCTATAGCTCTTTCAATAGGTATTCAGTCATAAAGGATAAGTGTCAATCATCCTTCTAAATGACTACTCTGAATAACATTGCAACGTTTTCTGACGAGCAGGTTCGCTCGTTTCAGCCGCATTCGGCACACAGTTTAGACAGCGAGCATATTCGTTCGAACTGATTTCAGAACATTTTGCTAAACCCGAGTTAATTTATTCCAAGCAGTAAAACTAAGGCAACACTTTGCATTTCTGTCAGTTAAAATTCCTTTGCTTTCACTTGTCTCCAGGTACTTGACAAAGAAGAGGACATCAATCTTCTTTTGCACCAGCAATGTTCTCTATCTGACCTAGAATTATCGTTAAGAGGCACTTGAAGACAAAACATTCCTACTTCACAAGTGAAGCACGTGATCGTTTTTCTCTGCCAATTTACTCGGAACCATAAACGATATTCATCGACGGCGACAGGGGTCAATTAGGATTTCTCAGAGGGCAATTCCTGCATTGTTACTCAGTGAGAGACTGGATCTTTGCTCCTCCATTTGCGGTAGTAAGAGCTCCAAAGAAAAACCAATAATACTTCTAATAAGAAAGACTGAAGGAAGCGAGCAAACAACATCCTTAGTCAAAATAATGTTTTTCACGGGATAGTCTACGACCGAAGGACTGTGCAATATATTAACGGCTGCCAAAAATACGTTTGTCGATTTTCAAGCCCAGTGCGTATTGAAAATACATTTTAAGTTCTTATCAATGAATTTCGGCATGTTATATTACTACAGCTATTAAGTGAAATCCGAAATGAGATAATAAATCCAATCATTTTTCAAATAGCAATGTTTTGCGTGAGTTTTTGCTTTTTACCCACCTCAGAAGCAATTTCGGCACGTCTTTTATAAAACAACAAAAAAAAAAAAAAAAAAAGTTGCTTATAGCATCACTCTGTCCATCTGTCCGACTTTGGAAACCATACCTCTTCAACTGTTAGTCAGATTTAACATATTCTGTTCGCATTCGGAAACCAAAATATGAAAACAATGATCCTTGCTTTTCCGGTCCTTTTCAGATGCATAGCTGCTAGAGGGCGTAAATGCACACTGATGAACCATTGCATTATGACCACCTACTTAATAAGCTATAAGACAACCTTTAGCCTGCCAAACAGCGGCCACTTGGCGAGACATCGATTCGATGAGGTGGCGATAGATATCCTGGGGTATCTGATACCATAATGTCAACAGCAGGTCCTCCGGTTCCCGTACGTTTCAGGGTGGTGATGATTTGGTGCTAACCAGCTTTTCCAAGTCGAACCACAAATGTTCGATTGGGTTTATGTGAGGTAAATTTGCGGGCACAAAAAAAAGCTTCGATTGGGTTATGTTAGGTGAATTTGGACACAAAGTCACCAGCATGTTTCTCGAACCACTCTTTGACGATTCTAGCAAGTGTGGCATGGCGCATTATCCTGGTGGTAAGGGCCATCACCAGCAGGGAACACAGTTGCCATGAACGGGTAAACTTGGGCCGCAACGATGTTCAGATAACCTGACAGCTGTCAGGGATTGTGCTATTGGAATAATGGGGCTTAAAGTGTCCGAAGAAAACATCGCCCACAGCATAACACCACCACATCCGCCCTGTTTTTGCCCAACAATGCATCCACGTGCCATAGACTCCGTTGGTGATAAGCATATCCACGCTTGGCCGTCTACGTGATACACCAGGAATCTTGATTCGTCAGACCAGGCTACTTTCTTCCAATCATCCGCGGCCCAATCTTGATGATCTTGGACCTATTGCATGCGTTGTTGGCGATGACGTGCAGTGAGCTTGGGAACCCGGCTGGGTCTTTGCTACGCAAGCCCATGCGCAGAAGGCTGCGATGAACTGATTGCTGTGACACATTGCCCTGGTCTCCATTGTTGTAGCTGCGGGTGATTTGTCTCACTGTGGACCCTGCTGTCGCTGTGAACAATGCGCGACAGTCTCCTCTCCCCTCTGGCATCAATGAGCTGCGGACGACACACAGTTGAGCGACGGTTCGCCGTTTGGTCATCTGTGCACCACTTGTGATACGTACTCACTACAGCGGCACTTGAACAACCCACAAGCCGCGCCGTTTCCGAGGTCGTAGTTCCGAGGCGCCGTGCCATCATAATTTGTCCTTTATCAAACTCCGATAAATCGGCAGCTTTTCCGATTCTGACTACGAACACTCTACTAACCGAAAGCCCGTTCTCGGGTTGTATATATACTGCTCTGTGAGCTTCATCTGCGTCACCGTTCGGTCTCCAGGCGAACGGTGACGCAGATGAAGTTCACGGTGACGCAGATGGCTAATGGGTGTAGATGCAATGGAATTCAAAATACGTTTTCTTCCATACCATTGCTTCTAAATATCAGATTGTGAAATTCCTTTCTTTCCTTTGATGTCATTTATTGCGAAGACTATTTTGGGTAGTTTCTTTTTCAAGTAATGAACAGTTTTCCACTATGGGGCGTAAAGTTAAATTGCGATTCTCCGATATCCCTGCTTCTAAACATCCAATTTGAAAAGTTGTTTTTTGCGTCCGATAGAGTTTCCGATGGGACATGTTCAGCATGTAATTTCTAATTTTTGGTAAAGCGCTGTTTTCCCACTAGGAGGCATTACTGCATATTTATATTTCCGATGTAGTAATATATGCGTTTCTTGAAACTCAATTTCAAAATTTCCAATGTGATCATATGCCGCTAACTAAGAAAAACTGCTTATCTTCTGCTTAAAATAATGCATATATTTCCAGCTAGAGGGCGTAGATATATATCTAATTTTTCATGATATCTCTGCTTCTAACAGTCCGATCTGGAAAAAGTCTTTGTCAGACAGCGTATCTCATGCAGAATATTTTGCATATGTAACGCAAAAGTTAGCCGTAAGGGGACATAAGCTCACGTTTCCGTTTATAGCATATTAGCCGCAATATCTCGCGTCTTAAAACCCGATTGAAAAATCCTTTTTCCGTCAGATACTACAAATTGCGAAAACATTTTATAAGCATTTACTGCCTCCGCCCAAAAAAGCGACAATTTTCCAGCTAGATGCGCAAATGTTTAATTTTTTTTTTTTGAAATTTCTGCTTCTAAAAGTCTGATTTAAAAATTATTTTAACACCGGATACCATTCACCTTGTGGAATAATTTACACGTACTCGTGGGTTTTTGAAGTTCACGTTTCTGGTGCTAGGTGGTGTTAGCGTATATTTCTGCTTTTGCAAATGTATCTCCTTTCCTGCCATCTCTGTGGCGAAGTGGTCTAAGCACTGTCTTATTACCATTCGTCTGAGAAGGGTCCGGTTCGAATCCCGGTGGGGCATGGATGTTGTAGTTTTCTTACGGCATTGGCTCTCTCCCTATCCTGGAACCAGTTACCCTAAATGAGGGACGGAAGACTAGTTATAGCCCATTGATTTGTTCATGGTGGTCATAAAAGTTTCAATCAAAAAAAAAAAACTCCCTTTTTAAAAATCCTATTGAAAAAATTCTTTTTTCACTGTATGCCATTCGCTACAAGAGAGATTGGGAACATTATTCCCGTTAAATAGTGCAGAGTATTCCCGCTAGGGGGCAGGAATAGCAAAACGTTTTTCTCGTTATCTCTTCTTCCAGAAGACATATTCCAAAATTATTTTACCTTTGCACAGCTTATGCTGTGAACAATATTTTTCTGTTATTCAAAATTCTTCCGCCAGGGGTCTTCAGCCTTTATTTCTATTTAATTTTAAATACTGTTCTGGTAGGGTAGTCTTCATCTTCTTTAAGTATCGCAAAGATTTTCCACCAGGAGCGTAAAGCTATATTACGTTTTCCTCGATATCTCTTCTTCTTATTGTTAGATTAGAACATTCCTTTCGCTTCTGATATCTTCGACTATGAGAAAGTGTTTGTGCACAATTTACTAATTTTAGTAACACAATTATCAACCGCTTGTGGGAATAAGCATTCATTTCTATTTGTTTTATTGATTGCAGTTTCGGTTGATTTTTTTTTTCTTTTTTTTTTTTTTTTTTTTTTGGCGGGTCCTCTCACAATGCGTTTTTAAAATTAGGCGCAGTTCTTCACTAGGTGGTGTTAGTGTATTCTCTTTTCCGCTGAATTTTTGGATTTTCTGAAAATCTGCTTTGGAATATGTTTTTCGTGTCCGAAAGGATTCAAAAAACGTGCCCATTACAACAGAAAATTCGGTGTTATATTCCTTGTAATTTCACATTTTAGGGAGCTCAATCCTACCATGCAAGGTTAGCAAGCCCTCTACACACTGGAAGATGAACGATGCAAATTCTCTGAACTTTTATTTTCGGTGGCTTATGAAAATTTGTTTTCGATTTCAATTTGAGCACACATACATTTCGTTACACACAGTCCAGTCAAAAAATCATGAACACCTGTCAGTATAAGGTATTACCTCCTCGTGCCGCCAGTAGCACAGATATACGGCGTGGCATTGATTCAAGGTGGGCTCTGAACTTTTCTGTAGGGATGCTATACCATGCAGACACCAGAACTTCTCGCAGATCATCAAGAGTCATCGGTAGTGGATCGATGACTGATGATGTGTTCGTCGAATCTGTTGGTCAACATTGTCCCACAGATGTTCAATGGGATTGATGTCGGGCGAGTACGGTGGCCAGGATAGTTGGCTAAAGTCACTGGACTGTTCGTCAAACCACTCTCACACGCTCATAGCAACACGGAAAAGTGCAGTATCTTGCTTCAAGCAACCCGTGACATCGGAGTAGACAGTCATCATGAATGGGAGCACCTGATCCGTCACAATGTATAGGTAGCCTGAAGCGTTCATCTTGCGATCGAGAGGAATAATTGCTCCCAATGACTCCCAGGAAAGCATGCCCCACATGAGTACATCGCCACCTCCTGCCTGTTTATTTTCGAGCATCGTGTCGGAATGATTTCTGTCAGCAGTGCTAAGACGTACTCTTCATCGACCATTCACACGGTAATGCAGAGAATGTGATTCGTCTGAAAAGGCGAATTTCTTCCACTATTCGATGGTCTAATGCCTCCTCTCAGACGTAAATTCACACCCTAATCGTCGATGTCTTGCCGTCAACATGGGTGTCTTGACTGGACGGTGGCTCCGGAGACCCATAGAGAGCAGAGTTCGTCGGACTGTGGTCTGAGATACGCTCCTCGATGTGCCTGCATTAAATGTTCCGGCCTGTTCTTACACTGTGATCCGTCTGTTGGATTGTACTAGTCGGGATAGTCGTCGCTACAATGCTCCATGGGCGTCTACTATTACTCCGATTACTGCAGGTTTTACCGGTTTCCTTCCATTTTGAGCACTTCAGCTTCTACGCCTCGTGAGCAGCTTACAATATCGGCCGTTTCTGCAATGTTACCACACTTCGGTCGTTAGCCAACTATCATTCCTTTTTTAGACTCTGTTAGGTCACGTCGTATGCTCATTTTCACGCGAAACTGCATGCCGTCCGCGAGTCCGTTTCACTTTTAAATGCCTTACATATGTTCCTACACACGCCATCTGACTGCTGGTTTTACGGTTCCTTCTCACATCAGCGGTGGTCATCATTTTTTGACTGGACTGTGCATATTCGTGTGTTTTACGTTTCTAAAAAAAGCACGTTTTAAATGATACAGCATGAACGATGGATAACTCAAAGGAAATTAAGTCTCGAAGTGGATCAGTAGGAACAGCTACGCCATTGATTCTCTGCCACATGAGCACCGGACTTGTTGCTGATAAGGGTCAGGGAAGGGAGAAATCATGTGTTTTATTATTATCATTATTATTATTATTATTACTGTACTATTATTATTATTAGTTTGAGAAACATAAAATGTGGAAGAATATTATTGACGTGGGAACGTTTTAGCTAAATGAATCCCTCTAAGAGATGTAAAACAATGCTGAAGAGAAATCTTTGTGCGAGAGAGAGAGAGAGAGAGAGAGAGAGAGAGAGAGAGAGAGAGAGAGAGAGAAAGAGAAAGCTTTCAACTTCTTCCTGTTCATTTTCTTTGACGTCAGTAGGAGTGATTTTGCGACACATGTGTGGGAGAAGAAGTGTTTGTTGCCGGGAATTTAAGGGCTTTTGGTTTTTGAGTGGGGAAGAAAGGCTTTAGTGTTGATCTCCGTAAGAAGAGTTTATCTCCGAGCACCAGCGAAGGAAAATGCGTGATTTAAGATTGAGAAGGAACAACCGAAATTTATCAATAACTCCTCGATGCCACGGCGTTGATCTATGGAAAGAAACCAGAAGAGTAAATAAAAAAAAAGTATTTTTCATGCTAGTTGGAAGTTATCTTTGGTCACCCCGGTTTCATAGTGGTCTAAGCGTTGGCTTCTGACCATTCGTCCTCGGTGGGTCGGGGTTCGAATCCCAGTGAGGCTTAGATGTTGTGTTTGTCTTACGACGCTGGCTGCCTCACTTTCCCCGGAGTCAGTTGCCCTAAATTAGGGACGGGCGATTGGTTATGATCGTTTATAGCCTCACGGTGGTCGTTAAACCTCCAATCGAAAAACAAAAGAAGTTGTCTTTCTTGCAGCGATAAATACCCTGCAACTCAGCCATCGTCAAACATATTTGGATAATGCGATTTATTTTTTATATTTCAAGAGGGTTCAATTTTCTCCCCCACCCCCTTTTTTTTTACATTTCTTCTTCAGCTCAGTGTGAACCCTGGCCTCCCCCAACAAGTTTTGACATTGAGGCGCTGTCTTCTTGAGGTTACGTAACAATGAGAGACTTTATGGGGTGAGGTTGTTAGCTCCACGCCCTACTGGGAAGATCATGATCATATGTAGAGGATTTCAGGAAGGGAGTGTCTGACCCCAGGTCTTAAACAACCCTTAAAAATAGGAAGCTAGGAGATTTGGGCTAGAGTGCCCGATAGGAAAGTGACACGGAAGCGAAGTAGAAAGGGTGAGGAAGACGCCTTTATTTATTACCGGGGGGCCAGTACCCGGGGTCCGACGGCTTAACGTGCCCATCCGACGCATGGCTGATATTTAGTGAATCGAGCGTTCGTACCTGCCTGGGATCAAACCTGGGGTCCTTTCCGTGGCAGTCACGAACGTTGCCCACTAAGCCACCCGCGGCCCCCAACCTGGAGGATCACGTCGCCGGTTGTATAAAGGGACAAGGTGCGTCCAAAACCGACTTCAGAGGGAGCCGTCCAAGCATTCGCGTCCCCAAACACGGTGAGTCTGGGAAAACCCTGGAAAAACCGCAGACTGCATGGACGGCAGGAACTGGATTCGAACACCCGTCAGAAACGTCCTCCTCCCACACAGCGCATGGCGACTTAACCAACATCGCCATGCAAGTGTTTTTTTTTTTACTTTTCAGTACGAAGATATTGTTTGCTAGCAAAATAAATTAACAAAAGCAGCGAAAATGGAATGCAAAACTTTGTATCTGTGTCCGTGAATGAATATAGTTTGTCGTTGAATACAGAGCCTCTCCCCCAGATAAGTCTTCAGCCCTCCACCCTGGCTCTAGGACCTAGGCACGGTCCTGAGGTCAACCATTTCAGCGGTATTGGTATTTGTAGGGGAGCATCGTAAAAAGTTTGCCTTGCACAAATTCAATCAGTTAGTGCTCATCACGTGGATAATATTTGTCTCAAACTTTCCAAAATACAGGAACTTTATAATTTCAGATAATTCGGAGGGAGGTTCGAGACCGTTGCAAATTCCGATTTCTTCTTGTTGGCAATAGAAACACTTAAGTTCCAACGGACATTCGTTTAATGTTTTCACATTCAGTGTTGAAGAAAAATTGTTTTTGATCTCCAGACACTGCTGAGTGTAAGGGATCACTAAAGGATTTAGGGTTTTTAGTTTTTCCCGGTTTAGTAAAGACATCTCAGTACGTTTACCGCGACCAGACTTCTCAAGGCCAGACAAACGGCTGATTAAGAAACAAAAAAACCATTGGTCATGCTCGAAAGTTAGACGAGCTGCTGCAAACTTTTCACGGCTTTAGTGCAAGAAAGTAAGGCAGCAAAAAGAAAGTGACACCATAAGTGCAAGTTGCCGAAATAGCGTCTGTCATGAAGTGAGTTATTATAAGTCTTCTTAGCGAACTGGAATGGTGATAAACCGAGAGTTACAGAAGTCATCGTGCACACATGAATACGCAGTTATTTAGGCGATTATGAAAATTCGAGAAACTGCAATTACTAGGGCATCCAGAAGGCAAGATAAAAAATAATTGATAACCAATTTTTAATGTGCAATGAATTCTGCATACCTTAATCTACTTTTCAACATGTTCCCCGTGGATGTTAAGGTATTTGTCGTATCGTGCACACGTTTCTGGTTGCCCTCCTTACAGAAGTTTGCCGCCTGGGTTTTGGGCGACAGTTGAACCGTCGTCTTCAGGTCATCGTCCGACGAATGATGTGCTTGAACTGCAGGGACTGTGGTTTCGATTCAGGTGGGATGTGAGAGGCCCAAGTCTCGTCTCCCGTCACTACACGGCTTTAGTCACTGCCTTCTTCTGCGTAGTGCCCCAAAAATTCCAAAGCAGATCCCATGCGCTTCGTTTTGTGCTCTTCCGCCAACACCTTTGGCACGCATCGTGAACGTACTTTGCGGTACTGAAGCTTTTCTGTAATGATTTCAAAAGTTCAGGGAAATGTTCTGAATGATCAAAAATTGTGAAGCGTCGTCGGTTCTCCCTAAAGTTTTCATTCACTCTCTGCACCAAATCTTCCATGACCAGAGAAGGCCTACCACCGCGCACTTCGTCATGTACGCTCTGTCATCCTTCATTACACATTCGAACCCACTTCCACACCAATCCTGCGCTCATTGCCTTTTGTCCGTACATTTGGCAAATTTGCCGATGGATCTCACTTGGTAGGACATTTCTTGTCTTCAGGAATTTTATCACAGACCGGACTTCGCAGTCGGCGGGCCGTTCTATTAACTCAGACATTAATAACGCAAAGCACAAACCTTTAACATAAACACAGCCTCACAAAATGGCGTCAGGGCGTAGTTAATGGATGAGGCTACGTAACTGCGCATGCGCAACTCTGAAGCGAATACTTTCGCGGGAGTGATGCGGGAACGGTACTTACTTTATGGATGGCCCTCGTGTTAAACATTGTATAGCCTGCACATAACAGAATGTCACAAAAGAAAAAAACATATCTGAAAAAGAAAAAAAAAAAAGAAGTTGCACCTATCGTCATGTGATGTTTTGCTAGTAATAAAGCCAGAATGAGAATTTTATATTAGTACTAACAGATGGCGCTGCATGCAACAGACGAACGATAAACTAAAGAAGTAGAAGTTGACGAAGATTCCATTAGAAATGGCGTTGTCCCTGCAGCAGAAGACTATGTGTGTGAAATGGTTCATCGAAACCAAATCAACAACGGAAGTACAGCAAAATTTAATTTGAACGTATGCAGTGCATAATTAGCCAGCATGATGTGACATAAGAAAGTGGTATGCCACATTGCAAAATGTCTTTCAGTCATTGAACTGGGAAAACAAGGGTGAAAAGATTAATGGAAATTATTTAACTAACCTTCGTTTTGCTGATGATATAGTCATTTTTGCAACTGCCCCCTCAGAGCTGCCGAGTATGATCCAGGAACTTACTGACAAGAATAGGGATTACAAATGAAGTTTCAGAAAACAAAACTGGTGTACAATGCTTGTACAAGGAATGAAGATTTATTCATTGATGGGGAAAATCTGGAGGTAATCAATACTTACATTTACCTTGTGCAACAGATATCAAGCGAAGGTCACATTGACAAAGACATTAATCGGCGTATAAAACTTGGTTGGAGAGCTTTGAGAAGAAACAGCACAGTTTTTAGGGGCAATATACCATTATGCTTGAAAAGAAAAGTGTTTAATCAATGCATCCTCCTAGTTGATTAAACACTTACGCACGGAGAAGAGACTTGGACTTTATTTACAAAAGCTTCAGCTAACTGACAGAAGCATGGAGACATGTATGCTTGGTGTAGCCAGGTAAGATAAGAAGAAGAACTCGTGAAAAATTAGAAGTATGGAAGACACCCTGATGAGAGTGAAATCCATGAAATGACAATCATGGATTTTACTATGATCATGCCGTCTTGGTCAAAATGACAATCTTCATTTCTCAAATGCCAGACAAACGAACTACCGATGGACAACCGAAATTTTAAACTGAATACTAAGGAACAGGAAGAGCCTTAGAAGAAAGCCACGTGGGAGATGAGTGGATGAAATTCATAAGCATGCCGGTAGTTCACTGGCTCAAGACAGACCGTTGTGGAAAAAACTTGGGAAGACCTTCGTCCAGCAGTGGATTGATAATGGTTGAAAATAATGATGATGATGGTGATGATAGCGTTAAGGCAACTGGTTGTGTTTTGCAAGTTGTCAGAGGTGTAGGATTCTGGATAGTCGTCATAGCAAGGCTCGGGTTAAAAATAATGATGATGATAGCGTTAAGGCAACTGGTTGTGTTTTGCAAGTTGTCAGAGGTGTAGGATTCTGGCTAGTCGTCATAGCAGGGCTCGGTTTGAAAATAATGATGATGATGATGATAGCGTTAAGGCAACTGGTTGGGTTTTGCAAGTTGTCAGAGGTGTAGGATTCTGGCTAGTCGTCATTGCAGGGCTCGGTTTGAAAATAATGATGGTGATGAGAGCGTTCAGGCAACTGGTTGTGTTTTGCAAGTTGTCAGAAATGTAGGATTCTGGTTAGTCGTCATAGAAGGGCTCGGGTTGAAAATAATGATGATGATGATAGCGTTAAGGCAACTGGTTGTGTTTTGCAAGTTGTCAGAGGTGTAGGATTCTGGCTAGTCGTCATAGCAAGGCTCGGGTTGAAAATGATGATGATGATGATGATCTGGTTGTGTTTTGCAAGTTGTCAGAGGTGTAGGATTCTGGCTAGTCGTCATAGCAGAGCTCGGGTTCGAGGCATGGGTGTTAAGCACGTCTCTTACCCCCCCCCTCCCTCCCTCTCTTTCTCGCTCTCTCCTGCAACTAGCATCCCTAAATTATGGTCTGGCGACTGTCTGTATACATAGCTCTAAGAGTCTCATGGTAGTTTTTAAATGCCGAAACAAATGAAAAAATAACTTTTAGCTTGAAGTCCGGTTCTCGTGATTATAATATACTGTAGCTTGCGGAATTTCATACGGCCTGTCTCCGAAAGGAAGGTACCTGATGAACTGAACCTGTACAGTATCATTTGATGGGCTATCAGTAGGAAATTTCTGACCGAAATATGCAACTGAGAGTCGTTCCAGTTTTCCCCACTTAGTAAAGCAGCTTTATGAACAACAGACAGTGCGGGAGAAACGTTGAGAGTAGATTATATGCACATTACCGCCTTCATGGCTGAGGTACTGAGGCTGCAGTTCGTGAATACCGAAGCCGTCAGACTTGCGACATTTTCCTTTTGTAAAATTCACAAATTCCTCGGTGACGGATCTTTCCGCTCCGGAGCCGGATGCTTTACCAACGGAATTTATCGCTGCAACTAAGATACACCGATGGAATTTATTACTGCAACTTTGTCGCCTTGACACGTGCTTCACCTCTGTACACCATCTCATCTCCATCTCATTTTTTTCCTTTTTTGATTTCGAAGCAAAGAAGGAATTCTTAATTCCAGACGATATGTGGAACAAACATCACGCATTTTTCGGAAAACCCAACGGCCAGTGGATCCATTTCCACAATCAGGCGCCAATGAAATTCACAAATTTGTTGGTGACGGAGCCCGCATCCTTCCGCTCCGTAGCCGAATGCTTCACCGATTAAGCTACTCCAACGGAATTTATCGCTGCAACTTTGTCGTCTTGACACGTGCTTCACTTCTGTAGTACGTCATACTTGCCCAAGTCGCAGGCTGCGGTATTTAGTGCGGAAATTTTAAGCAACAAGATTCGCCTGCGATACCAATTGTCCAGGAAGGCTCATGACGCCAGTCGAAAAAGTAGCATACCTCCGCCATGCCATACGACAGCAAAAAGACAGCAATTCCCACAGAACCACTAGCTCACGTTTTTTTTTGTTTGTTTGTTTGAGGGGTTTAATGACCACCGTAAGCAAATCAATAGGCTATAAGCCGTCGTCCATCCCTAATATAAAGCCACTGTTTCCAGGAAAGAGAGAGCCAGTTGCAACGTACTACGTAGCATGACGTAAATGACGTACTACTGCGGTGACGTATGAGTCAAATCGGCCAATTTGCAGCAATAAGCAATTCCGGCGTATTTAATTTGGGAGAACAGCCACCTCCGGAGCAGGAATACGTGTCTTCAAAAATTCCACCGGCAAAAAGATTTTACGATAATATCGGCGCTCAAACGTAAAAAACGCAAAAGTTTGAAAATATGTGTGTTGATTCTTCCACACATCGTATGGAATTCTTAAAAATCCCTTCTTCTACAATGAACTGGTTCTTCAAGCATGATTACCAGCAGACTCAAAAATCTGCGATTTCGTGCTCCCAGCCTTCTTCGGGGGACATGATGTAACGTACTACGTAACATGACATAGATGACGTACTCCTGCGGTCACGTATAAGTTAAATGGGTTGCAGCGATAAGCATTGCCGGTGTAATTCAGTTGGAAGAACAGCCTCCTCCGGAGCAGAAAATGTGAGTTCGAATACTACCACCGACAAAATGGTTGTACGCTATACAGTGCCGTAAGACAAGCGCGCCATTCATGCCTCACCCGGGATTCGGATCCGAACACGTCTAGGACGAATAATTGGAGGTCAACGCGTCGTACCACTCGTCTACCTGGGTGGCCAGGTTCCGTTACTCATCAATTTGACATTCCACAAGCAGGATTTGTGAAAGACGTTGAAAATATTCCCTTTACAGGAGTAATTTATAAAGTAACCTGCAGCTGTGGAAAATACTACATAGGAGAAACAGGTCGTAGGTTGGAAACTCGCACCACGGAGCACAGGGCAGCAATAAAAAATTGTTCAAACAAGACAATATTGCCGCCCCGGTGGCGCAGTGGTCTAAGGCGTTGGCCTCTGATCATTCGTCCGTAAGGGGTCCGGGTTCGAATCCCGGTGAGGCATGGATGTTGTGTTTGTCTTACGGCACTGGCTCTCTCCCTTCCCTGGAACCAGTGACCCTAAATTAGGGACGGGCGACTGCTTATAGCCCATTGAGTTGCTCACGGCGGTCGTTAAACCTCCAATAAAAAAAAAAAAAAAAAAAACAAGACAATATTAGATAGAGAAATAGGGCACCGCATGGACTGTTTGACTGTCATTGGGCATCAATCCAACTTCCTGAAGTGAAAATTGAAAGAGGGACTTGAAATTGGAAAATACCAGAACTTCATGATTAATGACTGTAAGGTATTTTCGATGCCTAACATCTGGCAAGACATTTTACAGCATCATCGTAACCGTTAAGGTTAACCGTAACCAAAGACCGTGACGGAGATTGAACGAAAGACTGTCTGACAAAGGAGAGGAGTTCTCTCCGAAAATTTGCAGAAATTTTGAGACTTTACCTAGATAAATCCCATAAAAAAAGCTAACTAGTTTGAATATAATAATCTAGGAAGCCACATAAGAAAGATGAGTTTGATTTACAGATTCCCTTAAAAAGTTATCAAGCTTGCAACAACCTGAAGAAAGTGCTGACAGTGGGCGTCTTGATTTCGCCCTGTAGTCTCTTGAAGATTTAGAAGTCGATTTGCAATGGCCCTGCAACATTCTCCGAACTGATGAAGTTCATTTCAGTCTTCACGGTGGAGTGAACATTCCTGTCGTTTCGTCGGTGGTAAAACCACAGTGCTGCTTCTAAAGTCCGCTTCATGAGATTACAGTGACGAAGCATACTGATATGACCTTAGTATTTTGAAGGAGAACCATGCACCATGGCAACATAACGGAATCATACCCTACTACGCTCTACGGGAATCACAGATAATCGCGACAAAGTCCTGCAGGCAATATGAAGCGCGCCGCACGACTTTAGATAAGCTTACGGCATTTTTTAGAATTGTGCGGAGCTCCATAAAACAACCTGCCATGTGGTTTGGCAGTTAATCTCATGTGAGTCTGGAGAATTCGAGGCCGCTGTGGTGCAGTGGTAGCATGTCCGGCGCGTAACTGGAAGACCTGGGTTCGAATCCCGGTGGCGGCCGATGAGATTTTTTTCCGTGACTCACTTATTAACGTGGAAAGAGCGATGACATCTGTTTGGTGCTTCTGATCCACGTCGAGTGTATGAATTAATTACTTATTTGCCTCCTAGTTATTTGCTCAGTTGCTTCTTTCCGTCTTTGGTGAATCCCCGGCATTGTGCGGGGCTCCATGAAGCAACCTGCCATGTGGTTTGGCAGTTAATCTCATGTGAGTCTGGAGAATTCGAGGCCGCTGTGGTGCAGTGGTAGCATGTCCGGCGTGTAACTGGAAGACCCTGAGTTCGATTCCCCATGAGAATTTTTCCGTGACTCACTTATTAACGTGGAAAGAGCGATGACTTCTGTTTGGTATAGCCATCCCGGTGACGCAGTATTCTAAGAACTGGCCGCTTACAGTTCGTCCGGGAGGAGCCGAGATTGAGTCCCGGATGAAGCATAAGAAGTGGGGTCTTTCTTATGCAGCTCGCGCTCGGTCTTCCTTGAAATCAGTTGCCCCAAATTAGGGAGAGGAGGCAAATTATAGCCAATAGAGTTACTCGCGGAAGCCGTTATACCTCGAAACGAAAAAGAAGAAAAGGTTTCCGATATGGATTAACAACTCGTTCTCTTTCCACGTCTGTACTGAACAAGATGCAGTGTGTTGTAGCCACTGGTGGCGCACATATCCATGTAAGTTTTGGCTTCTGTTCATCTTTCCGTGGGTTGCGAAACTGTAAATAATTTGTGTGCAGCATGATAAACTCATACCACTCTTCGCTATGTCCCAGTCAGTACAGCTTTTCAACACTGTGTGCTTCCACATTTACCCTCACAAGAGTTGACACACAACTCAAGCGCATCCATTATAAAATGTGTGACGTTTCAGTTCATTTCGCCTTTTATTTTCGCAGATCCTTTATCGCAAACACCGTAATATGCGTTGTTAACAACCGGTATTGAGACGTCAATTTTAACACAAAGGAAACGATATTTTCGATATCAAATTCAACGCAAAATTCTGAGTTTTTTTACTTCTGATTTTGCTGCTTCATATTTACTTTAACGAAAGATCTTAAAATCCAGACAGTCCAGAGGAACACGACCGAGGTGATGCTAACTCTTTTTTATTATTATTGCACCTGGGTTTACCGAACATTTAACCCTTTAACGACCACTATCCTAAAATATTTGGTTGTTCAGAATACCATAACGCCCAAAAATGTCTGCCGCTCCTTTCCGAATTTTATTTCCCCTTCCTTTCGCAATAACAAAAGAAGGATTAGTGCTGGGTCACCACTCGAAACTTTCGATCTGACTGGCTTGACATACACCGACCTTCGGACGTTTTCCTGTGGCAATCGGTACGTTCTTCTACTGAGAGCTTTAGGAAAATAGGAGGCAGAGGTAACAGCTGGAAAATTTTATTTACTTTACGCTTTTCCTGTTCTTTCTTGTAAAACGTATTGTTAGCGTGTTTATTTGGATTGAGCAAAATGAAAGACTTTTTACGACAGATTTCCTCCCATAAACTCAGCTTTTGGGACAACGCAAAATATAACAAACGAAGCAAGTGTCTACAAAGCAAGAGTTTAACTGAGCTATGTCAGAAGACCGAATGGTGTAGCATTGGGACAAACCAAGCCCCGGTTCACTTATTTGTTTAGCGATGCCGACTGATGGTGACTTCTGCTAATCCCTATGACGCCGTGCAAATTCAACTAACATGGATATAGAAAGTCCTACTCATGTTATCCGAGCGACTCGGGCGCTTGTGGTTGTTTGCCTGTCAGGGCGCGTTGGCCTATGGTCGCGAAAGGGTTGACGTAACATGACGTATTAATTGCAGTGACGTATGAGTCAAATCTGCAAGTTGCAGCGATATATTTTTTTTTTTTGATTGGAGGTTTAACGACCACCGTGAGCAACTCAATGGGCTATAAGCAGTCGCCTTTCCCTAATTTAGGGTCACTGGTTCCAGGGAAGGGAGAGAGCCAGTGCCGTAAGACAAACACAACATCCATGCCAGACCGGGATTCAAACCCGGACCCCTTACGGGCGAATGATCATAGGCAAGCGCCTTAGACCACTGCGCCACCGGGGCGGCTTGCAGCGATATACCGGCCAGTGTAGTTCAGTTGAAAGAATAGCCACCTTCTGAGCAGGAAGACGTAGATTCGAACCTCACCTCCGGCAGAAACGTTTTACACCATATTGACGCCGGAACGTAAATGAATCTCCTGGCCGTGAAGTCCGAAAATATGTGTGATGATTCTTCCACATATGGTATGGAATTAATAAGAAATACTATCTTCTACACTGAGCTATTCCTTCAAGCATAGATGTCTGCAGACCCCAAAATCTACGATTTCGTAAACATGACGTAGATGGTGTATGAATCATATCGGCAAGTTTTAGCGATAAGCCAGCCGGTGTATTTCAGTTGAGTGAATAGCAGCCTTTGGAGTAGGAAGACGTGGTTCGAACCTTCTCCCCACCGGCAAGAAGGTTTTACGCTATAGACAACTCTAAGGGCTATAAGCGGTTCCACGTCCCTATTTTACGGCCATTGGCTCCACGGTTGTTGTTGTTGTTGTTGTTGTTGTTTTTTTGTCGGTTTGTTTTGTTGGTAGTTTAACGACCATCGTGAGCAACTATAAGCAGCCTCCTGTGCGTAATTTAGAGCGATTGTTTCCAGGGAAAGGAAAGAGCCAGTGCCGTAAGACAAACACAACATCCATGCCTCACCAGGATTTGAACCCGGATCCATCTCGGACGAATGGTCAGAAACCAGCGCTTAGACCAGTGCGCCACCAAGGTGGCTTGGTTCCACAGTGAAGGGTGAAACACAAGCACACCACCCATGTTTCGTCCGTTATTTGGACCCGTGCCTAAATCTCTGAACACTTGTTCACCGAGGCGACTGACGATTCTCAGATCGCCTGTTAACAAAAAATGTTGGAACCTTAAGTGGGTCTGCAGACAAACAATCTCTGCCGGTGCGGATCTGGAGAATTCTATAAATTTTCACACGTACTTTTCTGGTCGACATCAGAAGAGTCAAAAACAGTACCGCTCCTGTCTCTACAACATAGATTTCTATTTATCAAGAATTCACGTGTTATGGGAATCTCCTTCAATGTACACTGCACCGATTTCTTATTTGTTTAACCAATCGGTTGTGGATAACAAGCTAAAAATAAATACCTAGTAACGCGACTCCATATTTCGAAGAAGATAGCTCCGGGTGTTTCAATTAGATGTTTCCCGAAGGGAACTCGACTCCTAAGTCGTAAATCATCAGACATTTTTAATTGAACTAAGCAACAGATTGCGCGCAGATTACGGCAGAGCATATTACTTCAGCGAAAAGCTCTCTCTTCAAAGAGAGAACTGGATCCAATAAAGGAGTTGTGCATTAGACCTGCAAAACTGCTATTGCTCAATGAACAAATGTTCCAGATAAAGAGAATTAACGAGCATATAAATCTTAAGAGCTTTACAGCTGTAGATGTGATGACTCTGAATAAGCAAACGTAATTAAATTGGCAGGAAGTGTCTTTCGGGAAATTAAAAGTACTGGGATAGAAGTAAGTTAATACTACTGACCTTTCGACGAAATGTCAGCACTCTCTGATAATGCACAGATTACATAATTTCTAAAACGCATGCCGAACTAGAGATGGGTTTCCAGATAAAATCAATATTCGGCAGAAAGGATTCTTATTAAAAACTAGCAACTAAGTCCCCAGCGCAATAAGCAAGTCTTTTGATAAAAGAAATGGGGAATCTTCGACAGCCACATCAAACCTCATACGCCGCCCCGGTGGCGCAGTGGTCTAAGGCGCTGGCCTCTGATCATTCGTCCGTAAGGGGTCCGGGTTCGAATCCCGGTGAGGCATGGATGTTGTGTTTGTCTTACGGCACTGGCTCTCTCCCTTCCCTGGAACCAGTGACCCTAAATTAGGGACGGGCGCCTTCTTATAGCCCATTGCGTTGCTCACGGTGGTCGTTAAACCTCCAATAAAAAAAATCCTCATACAATACTAGTTCCCACAATATTTGGTATCACGACTCTCTAAAATAGCACCTGAATTTATCTGACCCTCTGCTTTGAAAAATCCTGTCTTATTAGGGCCTGAGAAACGTACAATATATACCTAACAACATTACAAAAACATAGATACCTTGAATTGTCTTTTGGATTAAGCATATCGATTTTATCTAGTTCATACTAAAAGCACTTTGTCACATAAGCGTCATTACTTATGCAAGACGTAGTACGTACAGCAACCTTGAAATAATGCAAAACTCTCTTTTAATGACACTTGTACCAGGTAGTTCGGAAAATAATGACCGATTTGGAGGGTAAAAAAGAAAGAGACATATATATATATATATATATATATATATATATATATATATACACTGAAGTGCCAGAAAAAACTGGTACAGATGAGCTTTTACAAAATACATAGCAACGTCACCTATGCGCGTACTCGGTTGCGTCAGCCAGTGCGCATATAAAGCGATAGACATCCTTGCCAACTGCCAGAGCTGTTTTCGGCATGAGAATGACAAGTAATAACGATTTAAACGATTTTCAACGCGGTGTCATAGTTGGCGCTCGTGAGATGGGTCATAGTATTTTGGAGGTAGAAACGAAGTTCGCATTTTCACGGACGACCATTGCAAGGGTGTACCGTGACTACAAACATTCCGGCAAAACGTCCAACCTGCGATACCAGTGTGGCCGTAAAAAGACATTGGGTGAACGTGACCATCGTCGGCTGTCAAGAATCATTTCACGGAAAGGCGTGCAACACTCTCGCAGGTATCATCGTAATTCAATGCTGGTGCCTCAACAATCATCAGCGTCCGGACTGTGCAACGTACCCTGCGCGATATGGGCTTTGCGAGCTGACGCCGAACTCAAGTCCCCTTGATGGGTGCACGACACAGATCTATGCGCCTCACTTGGGCACGACAACACCGCCACTGGACACTTGATGACTGGAAACAAGTAGCCTGGTCTGACGAGTCGCGTTTCCAACTGTATCGGGCAGATGGAAGGATTCGTGTGTGGCGCAAACCCCATGAAGCCATGGATCCCGCCTGTCAACAGGGAACTGTACCAGCTGGTGGGGGGTCCGTAATGGTATGGGGTGTGTTTATCTAGACTTCACTGGAACCCCTGGTACGTCTACAAACGTCTGTGACCGGCCAACGCTATGAGCGCATCCTTTCTAACGAGGTACACCCGTTCATGTCCTGCGTTCATGCTGATAGGTTGGGCCTGTTTCAACAGGACAATGCACTTCCACACAAGTTTCGGGACGCCACATTATGGTTAGAGGAGCATTCCTCTGAGTTTGGGGTGCTGCCATTATCACCCAAGTCCCCAGACCTGAACGTGATAGAACACATTTGGGATGCCATGCAACGCTCTATCGAACACAGGAATCCGAGTCCTCGGAATACCCCCGAATTGTGGAACGCTCTGCAGGAAGTAAGATGTGCATTGCCTACAACATATTTTCAGAATCTAGTGGAATCCATGCCCCGTCGTATTCCTGCAGTCATGCGCTCCCGTGGGGGACCTACCAAGTACTAGACTCGTGTACCAGTTTTTCTGGTACTTCAGTGTATATCACATGACCTTGTTTTATTCAAAATAGGCGCCTTCAGCAGCTACACACCTCTGCCAGCGAGTGGCAAGTGCTTCAATTCCAGTCCGGAAGAAATCAGGCTCCCTGGATGCTAGAAAGTCCCGGAATGCAATTTCGGTCTCCTCTCGGTTTCTGAAGGTCCTGTCCTTGAGGTATTTGCTAAAATGCATAAACAGTTAAAACCGGTAGGTTCCAAGTCGGGCAAGTAGGGTGGATGTGGGAGGGTTTCGACCCTCAGTTCGTGTAGTTTCTGTTTCTTCACTTGTGACACGTGTTGTCTCGCGTTATCTTGGAGTTGAGGACAGGACCCTTCCTGTTCACCAAATATGGCTGTTCGGAACACTTCTGAGGCATTCGGTCAATTTCTGCACACTAGATGACTGAGGTAATACTTCCACCAGCATTCAAGAACCTGTAGTATGTGACACCGTGAACAGTCCACCACACTGTCAACAAAACTTTCTTTGTCGTCAGCCTTGGTTTAGGATGTTGTTTCTGTGGTTCAGCCACTCTCCAGATCGCTTACGGTTGTCGTATAGCACCACTTTTCATCACAGGTTACAATGCGATCAAGTAGGGGCTCCTTTACGTTGTGAAGCAAAAGGTTACTGCACATCTCAAACCGTTGTTGTTTCTGATGATCCGTCAGTTCGTGTTGAACCCACGTATCCTTGACCTTACCAATTTGGTGGAGATGTTTTGAAATGGTTGACACCGACACATTGTACTATTTGACGAGATCTCTGACTGTGACGCGAGAATTTAACTCCACATTTGCCTTCAGAGGGTCGTTATATATGACCGAATGTGGCCCTCAGCCCTCCTCATCTTGTAGGCTTGTGTCATCGGAATGAAACTTTTCAAACCACTGACGAACAGTACGTTCAGATGTTACCTCCTTGCCCCATGCCTCGACCACATTACGGTAGGTTTGTGCCGCATTACGACCCAATTTGAACTCATGAAGCAGAATCACTCGCAACTCACTCTTTCCTAACATATTGTACAGGTCACTCTCACACGATTAGCAACGACTGCTGCTCAACCCATTATGGCGTGTATATGGCGTCTGAGTCGCCCTTCAACACAACGCTACACACAACCTCTGTAGCGTTATGTGTGTGTTGGTCTGCAAGCATTGTGGGCGAGTCGAATGTGTCACCTCAGAAAATCAGCCATTATTTTCCGAACGACCTGATATTTTGCTTACAAAAGTAAACGTCTCGAGGGAGAAAGTGTCCCTAAATGAGGGGTTTTACATGTTGTACAGACAACTCTCACGCGATTAGCGCTCGATATACAGTATGTGCGCAGATGGTGTACACAGACCGAACACAGTGATACCTAAGAACTTCTTTTTTCTCAAAGGACGTACAGAAAACTGTTTTACTTCAACACGCATTTGGCCGAAACGAAGTACAAATCAAAAGCACTCTTAAAATTAAAAACTTTCTTGAAAGGTCGCCTTGAAAACTCTTCTCTTTGTGCAATACTTAACTCCACCAGCCTGTTGTCACGCTGTTTTTAGAATATCGTTTCAACTACTGCGGTTCAAACCTAGAAACGTGGGGATATTTGGGATAACGAACGGGACAAATGAACAGCATTTTTGGTTTGGTTTGAGGGCTTAACGACCACCTTGTGAACAACTTTATGGGCTATAAGCAGTTGCCTGTCCTTAATTTAGGGCCACTGGCTCTAGGAAATGGGAAGAGGTGTTGGTCAGTTGCACTCAAGAAACTCCGAAAAGGGTCAGTTGAACTCAAGAAACTCCGAAAAGTGTCTGTTGCAGTCACGAAACTCCGAAAAGGGTCTGTTGCAGTCACGAAACTCCGAAAAGGGTCTGTTGCAGTCACGAAACTCCGAAAAGGGTCTGTTGCAGTCACGAAACTCCGAAAAGGGTCAGTTGCACTCACAGCTTCTCCCGGTTCATGGGCTAACTGCACTCAAGAGACACACAACTCCATTCCCTAGAGCTTTTCCCTGGTGAAAGATAACTGCACTTAGGGGCTCCCTTAAAGTCGTTTTCCGCTGACAGAAAATTGCGCTTATAGAAACCGTAAGTATGTGCGGGTATGTATAAATACATATGGCATTAATTTCCTTTACATATATATGATCTTGTATTTCTACTACCTGGTAAAGTCGACAGAGTCTAACCAGGTGATACCATGTGGAGGTTGACTCTTCAACCCCAGAAGGTTCTATTATTATTATTTATTTTTATTTTGTCTTTTTAATTTTTTTATCTCATTTCTAGTCAGTTTTAATGGCCGTTCTGAATTATCGTCTGTTGCTTTTCTCTTAGCACTATTTGATATGATTTGATGGGGCAGCAGTTTTGGTGGGTGTGAAACCCAAATTTATCGGTGGCGATACATGACATCAGATCCTTTTTGCTCCGGAGCCGAATGCTTTCCTAATTACGCTACGCCGGCAAAGGTTTATCACTGCTGCTAGCCGTCTTGTCATGTACGTCACCTCTGTAGTACGTCACATGGATCATCATGGTTGTGACACAAATCAGATTGTAAAATACCTGAAACGATAGTGTCCACTTACAATTTTGCCAAGCATTTGCGTACTGTACAAAACCATTTCCGTCCTATCCCTGTTTCTCGATCTTTATAGAACTTGTGTCCTGAATGTATCAATTGTTTTTTTTTCCTTTTTTTCTGTACACAAACTCCATTTTGCTTCTACAATCGCTGTGTGAAGAACGATGCAATGATACCACTGTTTTGCAGGAAGTTGGTGCAGCATTGTCCAACAGAGGGCACATTATGCCGCAGGATCCCCGTTTCACCCACGGGTTTTTTCACATTTTCCCTCTAGTAAGCAAAGTTAGGTGAGTGTAGTCAATCGCTTTGTTGTCTTCACTTCTGAGTGCAACTGACCTATCAGATAATAATCAGAGATTGGTGTTAGTGCAACTGACCCATGACTAAGGAAAGAGCCAGTGCCGTAAGACAACAAACACAACACCCATGCCATACCGGGATTCGAACCCGGACCCATCTCGGACAGATGGTCAGAGAAACCAGCGCTTAATTCACTGCGTCACCGGGTCGGTGACAGCACTTCAAAATTAAAAAAACAAATTTCTTTTTCATTACACTGCAATTTTGAAATGCCCCGAATACCTACGGATTTTTGTTGTTGTTTTCTGTGCAAAAATTATTACGGTTGAACAATGGATTCATTCAGGTTTATATGTGGTACTAATGAATAGCGCTCTTCAAATTTGAAATTTCGGAAAGGGGTATCACTTTTCTTCCGCTAGCTCGTCTTTCTCCCATACACTTTTTAGAATATCACAAAATACTAGAGCGGTTAGAGCGCAGAAAACTAGGTTCATATCGGTTCGAACGTTGAACTAATGAGTGAGAGTATTTTGCCGCCCCAGTGGCGCAATTATCTAAGAGCTGGCTTATGACCATTCGTCCGAGATGGGTCCGGGTTCGAGTACCGGTGAGACATGGATGTTGTGTTTTTCTAACGGCATTGGTTGTCTCCCTTCCCTGGAAGCAGGGGTCCTAAATTAGGTACGGTCGACTGCTTATATCCCACTGAGTTACTCACGGCGGTCTTTAAACCCCCAAATAAAAGAACAAGAAAAGGAATGACAGTGCTCTACTTCGAAATTTCCACGGTGGCGAGCCGCCATTTCACCATCTTTTTTCTTTTTTTTTAAATATCAAAAACTATTGCAATCCAAACGTCGAAAACGGATTTCATTTCGGTTCATACGTAGTACTAACGAGCGGCGCTCCTGAAATTTAAACTTCCTGTGGGAGAAAGGGGGCGGGAGTACTATTTCACCAGCCCCTCCACTTTGTTTTCTAGATATCTTAAAAGCTATTGTGGTTCAAAAGACGGAAACGCATGATGCGGTTCAAACATAGTACTAACGAATACCGCTCTTAAAATTAAAAATTTCCATTTCTCCAGTCCCCATTTTATTTTCCAAATATCTCAAAAACTGCGGTTTAAACAAAGAAAACGTAGTTCATTCGGATGCGAACGCCGTGAGTCGCACTCGGCTGAGATTTCACCACCTACCCACGCCACTTTGTTTTTTAAATATCTCAAAAACTATGGCTATTCATACGAAGAAAATTTATTTAATTCAGGTCCACGCGTGCCTGAATAATTGAAAAATTTCGTTGTGTAGGGGCTGGTGAGAAACACACATGTTAAATTAAAACATTTCATACCAACCCCTATTTACTCTGAAGAAGAAATTTTAAATTAAATTGTTTAATCTGCCGGATAGTGTGACGCCATAAAAAATCATCATGGCGTACTTTAAGAGTGTCACGGCTGGGCCAGAGTTCGAGTCTCGTTTAAGACATCGGTAGTGTGTTTGTACACCGGCGTTGACTCCGTCCCTTCCTCGGAACCAGTATCCGTAAATTAGGGACGGTCGACTGCTTATAGCAAACAAAGGTGCTCATCGCGGTAGTTAAACCCCAAAACTAAAAAAATTACCCAACTCATGTAAATGCACGAAACAAAGACCCATAGACTAGCGCTGCATCTATCGAGTGTCGTAGATTTGTCACCACTAATCATCCTCATCGCCGCTTGTATAAAATTGCGCAAATAAGGAAAGCTACTTTGTTCTCTTAATGGACATGTCACTAGAACATTCCCATAATTGTACCGAATGCAGTGCATGCATGACAGCGGCTTAAAGGTCACTCACGCATTCTCAGCTGCCTCGTTCTGAGTTCCTCTTTCTGTAAATAGTGCTTCTAGCAAGCCCTCACCCCTTATATTTGCTTCTAGCAAGCCCTCACCCCTTATATTTGCTTCTAGCAAGCCCTCACCCCCACCCCCGACTTTTGGAACTTTGACTTGAACCCGGCCACTGCAACTAGAATAATAATGGAAAAACAGTCTGCCAGATCTTGAAGTGTCTACCACGATTTCCTGCTGAGTTATGGCTGACACACACACAAGAATAGATGTTTTCTTTTATTATTGGGTTGCTAAAGATTAAATGTCCGAAATGAAAGTGCTACTTGCAAACCCTCATAAAAACAGGAAGCACCTACCCGCCTAGCAAAATAGCTCCATTCTGCATTCATTCACTTCTGTCAACGAGTTACGAAGCTGTGGATCTCACGTTGATAAAACGTTGGGCTTTGGGAGGCAAAGAAGGTGGCAACGGCCTGAACCATAGCTTGGTCGTTTATGAAAGTCTTCCCAGCCAGGAAATGGTCCAGATGCCGGAAGAGGTGATGATCCATGGGAGCAAGTTGTAGTGAATATTGAAAGTACGGGCGTTTCGTAGTCCAAATGCTTGATTTGGAGGAAGGTCCTTTGGGAGACATGTGGGCGCGCGTTGTCGTTCAACAGAACGTCTCCATGCCTGTAGACCAAATCTGTGTGTCTGCTGTATTTCAGCACAATAGCTGTTCGAATTGATGGTCTCACCTGCTCATAGAAATGAGTGGTGAGTCAAGTCGGCAGCATCCTACCATAGAAGAACCAGCACTTTCAGCGAATGTACGAGTGGCGTCGAACAGTGTATAGGTGGCTCCGTGGTATCCAACCTGCAGATCGCTTACGATTGATGCACAAGAACAACTTATCATCGCAGCTTATGAACCGATGTAGGAATCTCTTGCGTCTCTGCCTGGCGAGGAGGGAAATGCTTACCTCTATACGATGTGTCTAACTGGCTGCTGTCAATCCGCATGGCACTCAGACATATAGGTTTCTCACCTTTCCAGGCGCCATCAGGTACCGGACAACCGTCGTATCCTGAACATGGACTTCGGCAGAGATCTCATGGACATTTTGCAGTGGGTCAGCTTCCACAATATTCTTCAGTTCATCATTTGTTACAGCTAATGGTGGACGACCACGAGAAGCATTTGCAAAGGACTTGCTCCATGTTCGGAGTTTTGAGAACCATCGGCATATGGTACGTTCATTCGTAGTATCCTGCCCAAAAGATGTATTAATGTTTCGAGACGCCATACCAGAGTAATGTTTGAGTTTGAATTCATACAGAATATTCAGGCGCAACTGTCCTGTTTCCATGGTCCACTTTGACCGAACTCGCAGTTGAACCTTGTCACAAAATGAGGCGCACAGGGAGTACACCAAATATATCCGGCCTTGTGGTGTATGCGACGTGACGTTGCTGGACGAAACCATTCTGCTGGAGGGGTCGAACCTGTCCACCCGCTGAGAGCGGATATTTCATCTGCACCAGCCCAGTATCAGATGAAGTCTGAAAAGTGACAAACCATTTGATTTAAAATAATTAATCGATGTTGAAATCAATGCGACGTGTTTTATGCTAAAATAGTCTTATTTATTAAGACAATGTTATAGTGGTGGAAAATCCGATGCTGCATCAATTGCTTTTCCTATACGCTTTGTGAATATTTTAAGGATATCACACACCAAAAAGTCAAAACATTATGACCAGTGCTTCTTTATGCTAACCGGAGCAACTGAAGGTGAACAACGGCGCGTGTGAAGGTCAGGAAAAGGTATATATAACATCTGATACTGAGCTCAGTTAATCAGTGTTATTCTTGTTCTTCAGATGGCAAAGGTAGCGAGTTTGACAAAGGCCAATCGTAATGTCCAAACGAATAGGTCAGAGCATTTCCGAGACGGCAAGGCTTGTGGAAGACTCACAGTCAGCCGTGGTTCGTACCTTCAAAAAGTGGTCCGAGGAAAGTAAAACCACGAACTGCCGTCAAAGTGTGGACCGACCACGGCTCATCGATGCTAGTGGTGACCAAAAGCTATCCCGTATGATACGAGGTAAAAGAAGGGATGCTGTGAAGCAAGCTTGTAATTAGAATGCTGGTGACGGGAGTAAGGCGTCATACACACAGTACAACGAACCCTTCTTAAATGGGATAGCGTAGCCGCAGGGCTCTCTAAGTGCACATGATAACCTAGGTTCACTATCGAAAGCACCTACTATGGGCACGCGAGCATCAAAACTGGACCCTGAATGATTTGGAAGAAGGTCGTCTAATCCAAAAAATCTCGTTTCCTGTTGCACCATGTGGACGGCCGGGAACGTGTGCGTCTTTACCTGGGAAAGTGCTGGCCCCAGGATGCACCGTGTGACGAAAACAAGCCGGTGGAGGAAGTGTAATGCTTTAAATAATGTTCTACTGGGAAACCCTGGATCCAGTCATTCATGTGCAGAGAATTATGACGTCTACCTCTTACCTAAACATCATTGCAAATTAGGTACATCCTTTTATGGCAACGGTATCCCCCTCTAGTAGTGCCTTGTTTCAGAAGGATAACGCGCAATGTCACATTTATTCCGAATTCTTCAGACATCAATCTGTGGTTTGTGTTGGAACAGCAAATCCGATCTGCGGCGGCTCAACCACGTAACTGACAAGAGTTAAAGGATCTTCTGGTTATATATTAGTACCAGATAACACAAGACACCTATAGAAATCTTGTGCCGTCTATTCCTCACTGGGTGAGTGCTGTTGTGGCAGCACTTGGAGAATCGACATCATAATTAGCAGGTGGTCATAATGTTTTGGCTCTTCGGTGTATATTTATACACTACACAGAAATATTTAACGAGATTTCGCTGAATCTGAAAATCTAAGAGCATCGAAACTCAAAAGTGGAGACCTGAAGTTAAAAACGTACAGGATAACACACCCTTTCGTGATAGAAGAGCAGTGTATGGAATAATTAATGTTTTAATTAATTTTGAGAGTCATTAGGCAATTAATTATCCAATAACAGAAAATAGAAAGACGCAGGCGTAAGAAAATTTATATATATATATATATATTAAAAGCATATACCTCATTTAGTTTGCGTTTTAATAATATATTTGTAATTAGTAAGAGAAATGTGAACACTCTCATTCCCAAATGTAAGAATGTTAACAATACTGAAATTACATGGTAATTATCCTGGGCTGTTAAATAAGAAATCCCAGAGGGGTGCAGTTTCCCTGGTTAATTTGCATATCTCAATATTATAAGCGCTCACTCATGATTTAAATTATTTCCTGCATCAAAATAAGTTAAGAAGCGAACATTTTGCTCTACGATTGTTTAGATGTCATAAAGAGCGGAAAAACAACAGAAATTGGGATTTTTGGAGCTTACTCGTGATGCCACGTCCGAAACGTTAACATTTTAAAACCCCAATATTATCGCGCAATCCTGTCTTCAAGGCGCCGTTTAATACGTAACAGTCGACGGCATCCTTTCCTAAGAATAATATTAGATGTGTGCAAAAGTTGCACACGTTTTTTAGTGGAGAAGGAAAACAAATTTCTTTGAATAAATAATACCTTTTTTCTTTTACATTATTTCCATTATTATCTATGAGCTCTTGCCATCTTTCTGGTAGTAATTTAATTCCCCTTCAGTTAAACTCCTCCGTTTTGGAGTCAAAAAGCTCTTGTAATGCAGTTTCGACATCTTCCACTTCATCGAAGGTTTTTCCAACAATATTGTTCCGAAGAGATCGAAAAAGGTGGTAGTCCGTAAGTGCAAGATCAGGGGAATACGGGAGGTGAGGTAACACTTCCCATCCAATGTTCAGTAAATTTTTCTGAGTGACTAAAGCTGTATGGGGTCTTGCGTTGCCATGTAGCAAGATGACGCCTTTGCAATTAACCAGTGCTGGATACTTAAATTTCAATTTTTCTTTCAACCTTTCCAACTGTTGGCAGTGCAGATCAGCATTTATCGTTTGGTTACATGCAAGCAGCTCCCAGTGGATTACCCCCTTGACATTCCACCATACACTTAACAAGACCTATCGCGGATGCAGTCCTCCTCTTGAAGTCGATGGAGCAGGATCTCTCCAACTCGGCATAAAGTACTTTGACGCTTTACATTTCCGTAAAGGACCCACTTTTCATCATCTGTAACTAATCGTTCCAAGAAAGGTTCATTTCTGTGACGCGCTAGCACAGAAAGAGAGGTGGTCATTCTGTCCGACCGATTTCTAGCGGGATAGGTGATGTGGTACCCACTGGTCGAACTTTGTGATAAACCCAAGCGCATGTATCCTTTATTCTATTGTTCTTTTGTGTACAGAAAACTTTTTTTGATAATTCTTCAACACTTAGATGTTGGTCATTTGACATGGCTTGGTTGAGATCCTCTTCAGAAACTTCTGATGGACGTCGGAACGTGGTTCATCTCTGCAGCTTCTGTCTTTGTCACGGAATTTCCGAAACCAACGGCGATATGTCCTTTCGTCTACATCGTTCTCGCCATACACCTCACAAATGTTACGACAGTCTTCAGCTGCATTGTTGCCTTTGTCGAACTCATAAAGCAAACAATTCCTAATGTGATCCTTATTGCTTGACATGTTAACCCTTGTGTGACTTGTTTACGAATGAGATGCACCCGATCTGATCTGATCATATGTAGAGAATTTTAGGAAGGGAGTGTCTGACCCCAGGTCTTAAACAACCCTTAGAAACAGGAAGCTAGGATATTTGGGCTACAGTGCCCGATAGGTAAGTGACACGGAAGCAAGGTAACAAGGATGAGAAAGACGCCCTTATTTATTACCTGGGGGCCAGTACCCGGTGTCCGACGGCTTAACGTGCCCATCCGACGCACGGCGGATATTTTGTGGTTCGAGCGTTCGTACCTGCCCGGGATCGAACGGGAGGTTGCCCCGTGGCAGTCACGAAAGCTGACCACTAGGCCATCAGCGGCCCCATGAGATGCACCTGCATACTTGGGGCCATTTTATACCCTATTCCACGAAGCATTTTTGTCATCACACACGCCATCTGTTATTGCACTTCGTACTTAAACTTTTTACTTGGAATTTGCATCATGAAAACGGGTAGAACTTTCGACAACTCTAAATTGTGAGCTTAAATTTATAAAACGGAATTGGTACTTACATTTTAGTACCTTACCAAGAATTAGCTTGCAAAGATAAGTCATATACTACTGTACCGAAATTCTAACTCAATAAATAATATTTTAGAAATCAAAAATTCATTTTTGTATATTTTAATTAAGTATAAACCAAAATAATTTTTGTCAGTATAAGTACAATATGCAGTACAGTATAAACCAAACAAATCGGAAGTGATGGCGTACCATTGGACTTCGGTTTCACAACACATAAACAATTTTCTTAAAATCACTTCATTTACAGAACTACCATTTAAATAAAATATTAATGCTACTGATATTTTAAAGAATTTGTAGATGAAGAAATAATATATATATCTTTTGTTTTCATTTTATCTTATTATCTATAAAACTTGTTTTAATTGCAAAATAAGATATTGTTGCTTTCTACTCTAAGGAATAAATGTGCTGGAAAGAAGGAAAAGATTATTATCTTTTAAAACAAAAATTATTGTTTTGTTCGAGAAATATGGTATCAAAAAAGCCTACTCTAAATATTGCAACATTTTCATGTATTGTTATAGTGTGAATTTTTACAGGAATACCAAATCGTACTTAATTTGTACTAAAAATGTATGTTACATGTTTTTGGACTTAAAATCTTTGTATAGAAAAGTATAGAAAAGTCCCCCCCCCCCCCCAATACGGGTATACGTGAACCTTAATAATCCTCCGTGACTGTCCTCTTCGTAGATAGTTCATAGGATATTAAATTCGAATACAAAATAGAATGTATGTTTATGAATCCCTAGTGGGAAAACTTGTATTATTTGACGCAGCAAATATGCATAAACTTGTATTATTTGAAGCATTAAATAATCACAAAATACACTCTTTGCCAAAAAAAAAAAAAAAAAAAAAACGAAGCACCGTGAGAAAGTCGTTCGATCTGGATGAAATTCCGTGTGCAAGTACCTCAGGGCCGAATATGCAAATGGTTAAAAAACAACGACCAATGACGAAATAATGGCCCTCCACAGCGCATGGGAGCCGCGTATCGAAAAGGATATATCAAGAGCAAAGCTCGCACGCAGCGACAATTATGACAGGGGATTGCGGTTGCATTAACCTCCACGGACTGGATGCCTCGACGTCGGATCCGTGCACAATACGAGCAGCTGAGTGAATTTGAGAGACGACGTATAATTAGGCTGAGAGAGGCCGGTTGTTCAAGTCGCCGTATCGCCAAGCATTTGGATCGGAGCGACGCGGCAAGCGAACGATGTTGACGCCAATAGGTCGAGAATGGCACAACAAAGCGGCACGCGGGCAGTGGACGGCCGAGGGCAACGACAGAAAGCGAAGATCGTGCGATTGTGAGAGCAGCACGAACAGAACCGAATTCGTCGATTTCAACCATCGGTGGCCATGTTGAGTTGTGTACAGGTATGGAAGTGGCCATCCGGCCTGTTGCCAGACGACTTGTGGCACGGGGACTACATTCGAGTAGGTCACTCTGCCGCCTACGTCTGAACAGCGAGCATCGCCGGCACCGGTTGCAGTGGTGTCGGGCCCAATCAACGTGGGATAGGTGTGCTGTATAGCGTCGTGTTATCTTCATTGATGAGTCACGGTTCGTATTTTGCGCCGATGATCAGTGCATACGTGTCTGCAGACGAGGCGGCCAGCGCACGTATCATGCCTTTACCGGGGAACGGCACATGGCTCTCACACAGGGAGTAACTGTCTGGGAAGCCATTTGTTACGATAGCTGGACACCCTTGTATCTCCGCCGTACCACCCTCATGGTTCAAAGGTATGGCGACAACATTCTACGACCCTTGTGTTGCCATTCCTGCTCCAGCACCACCGAGCAATTTTTCAAGAGGATAATATCATGCCACGATTTGAGTCTCCCAGCCTGCCTACGCAATGTCGACACCCTTCCACTAATGCGTCTGTGACTGTATGCGTTTATGCCACGCAGGATAACCCCTTGTATCTGAGCCAGAGGTGACACTATACAACGTACAGGCTTTTTCCACTTGGGTAGTTTTTTTATCCAAAAAAATAGCCCAGCTGCTGGTATTGCAGACATTTCCTGTACTATACATATAGATTGCACATACCAATTTTCATCTCGATTGGATGATTCCTTCTGAGTGCTCCGGTTTAGTTGTAATATTGTATGTCGGTTGCGTTTGGGGATCCTAGAAGTATATGCGAACTTAGAGACAAATGTTTTCACCGACTGTAGCAATCTGTAGATCCGACTGCAGACGGCATAATGTTAACCTACATAAAACAGATATTAACTCAAGAGCGAAAATGCCCACATTTAGGATAGTAAATAAAACTGATTGTTTGCTGCTTACTTTCTTAACCATCAATATTTCACTGGTTTCGATCAATTAACTTCAACCTGAAAAATCGCGATTATTTGTGAACGAAGAGTTGGAAATGTACGAAACTTGGGTATATGAACTGAAATGTAATGCGGGGTCAGGGTATAGTATGCAAATACACTGCTAGCCACCCAAAATTCAACACCAAGAAGGTCACGAGATAGCAAAGCCAGATTTACTGGTCACATAACAACAGATACAAAGATGAAACGATTGAGATTACAGGCCCGTGCGACTTGCGGAACACGCAGACATCAGTAGTTCGTGTGGCCCCCATGGCTGGCAATAACGGCCGCTACACGCCGCGACATCGAGGCTTTGGATGTGGGCATGGGGTATGTCGGTCCAGGTTGCTTCCACACGTTGCCACAATTCATTAGGCGTAGCCGCGGGTGGTGCTTGCCGGACCACTCGGTTGCCGATCAGCGACCAGACGTGTTCGATGGGCGACATATCGGGAAAACAGGCCGTCCACGGCAGCAGTGACACTTGGTTGGCCGTAAAGAATTGTTGCACGATGCCTGCCACGTGCCGGCGCGCATTGTCCTGTTGAAACGTGGCCGCTGGCAGGTCCTGCAGGTAAGGGATGACTACAGGCTCCAAAACGTCGGAGATGGTGCGGTGGCTGTTAAGTGTACCGGCGATGCGTACCAGAGGGGTGCGGGTGTCATATCCAATTGCGCTCCAAATCATAACGCCAGGCGACAGACCGGTATGGCGATGCATAATGCAGGCGTCATACAGTCTCTCGCCGCGGTGCCGCCACACGCGGATCCGACCATCGTGGTGTTGCAGGCAGAAGCGGGATTCGTCGGAGAAGACAATGTCGTGCCATTCCGTAGTCCAAGTGCGGCGTTCAACGGCCCACTGCCGCCGCACTCGCCGGTGGTGTAACGTCAATGGTAATCGGAGCAATGGGAATCGTGCGACAAGTCCCCGCTCCTGCAGACGACGTCGAACAGTACGTGCTATCACAGGTTGTTGCGCAACACACCCTAATTCCTGCGCTTACGTTCGTGATGTGGCGGTGCGAGCCGTCAATGCCCGCCTCTCGTTAGGTGGTGTGCCGCGGCTGCGGCAATCGTTTACGTCGGTACGTCCGTCCCTCCTGCAACCACCGAATCCATACTCGCGTCACTGTGGCTAGATGTCGTCCCACACGGGCACCGATGTCACGGTACGATAAATCGCTGTCGCGATAAGCCACAATTCGTCCTCTGTCGAACTCCGAAACTTTCTGGAATGACTGCCGTATTCTGCGACGAGGCATCAGGAAGCTTCCCACGCGCAAGTCCGGCAGCACAACACACTTCCACAACTTACACCGCACCTTCTGTGCACCCTTCTTATAGTGCTTCTCGGTGGCGTGATGGCGCACATAATTTGCATATGCCCTGCAATGCTAATCGCTTGCATGCCCTCTCGCGGGCGACGCATGCTGCGAATTTCAGGCCAATCGGATGCTTTCTTCTTGGTGTTGCATTTTGGGTGGCCAGCAGTGTAAATAGCGATGTCATCGGTTCATGCAAATGAGCAAGAATAAAAGGGGCTGTTGATAAAGTGTACGGGATAACATTTGAGGAGTGTAAAGAAAGGATTTTGAAATAGCAGATTTGTTAGAATGTCTGCGAGACATCATTGAACAGATAAACTGAAGTGGAGAGCGATCGGAAGACTAGAAGCAGGCCTAACTCAGGTCGAAGTTGCTAGATAGCTGCATTCGTGTCCTTCTGTGGTCCACAGACGGTGGAACCAATTTCGAAATACGCAGTCAGCTTCCAGAAGGTACAGCAAAGGAAGGCATAAGGATACAACAACAGTGGATGACTGATATCTCCCATCAACTTGGAGGAGGAGCAGGACGGCTAACCCGACACATCTGCGATCTGCTGTTGCTGCGGTAACAGAGACTATGATATCTGCCTCCACTGTTTGCAGAAGGCTTCACAAAATAGGTTTTTATGCCAAGCGACGAGTACTCTTCGAACCCCTTACCCTCCGTTACAGGGGGGAACGTTTTAATTGGGTAAGACTTCAGGCCAAGTGGACTGAAAATTAATGAAGGTCACTACTCTTCACAGATGTGTCCAGACTTGCTTTGCAGAGAAATTCAAGAGACGCTTTGATCCGGAGAAAATGAGGGACACTCTATCATCCCTCTAAGACCTGTGAAAGTAACACTTATTGTGCTGGTAGCGTACTGGTTTGAGGCGGCCCCTATTTAGGTGGACGCACAGACCTCTATTTTCTTACAAGAGGAACCATAAATGCTCGACGCTATAAAGATGATGTCCTGGACCCCTATGTTTGCCCTTACGCAGGAGCCATAGCAGATACACCGATGAGCCTACATTATGACCACCCACAGCCTAGAGAAATGAGCGCGCCTGGAGACCTAACGGTTGCACAGGTGAAGTTCACGGAGCAGTATATATACAACCCGAGAACCGGCTGTCGGTTAGTAGTGTTGGGAATCAGAATGGGAAAAGCTGCCGATTTATCGGAGTTTTATAAAGGACAAATTGTGATGGCACGGCGCCCAGAAATTACGAACTCGGAAACGGCGCGGCTTGTGGGTTGTATACGTACCGTTGTAGTGAGTACGTATCAAAAATGGTGCACAGAGGGCCAAACGACGAACAGCCGTCCAGCCGTGTGTCATCCGCAGCTCATTGATGTCAAAGGGGAGAAGAGACTGTCGCGCATTGTTCACAGCGACCGCGGGGCTACAGTGCGACAAATCACCCGCGGCTACAACAGTGGTGACCAGGGCAATGTGTCACAGCAACCAGTTCATCGCAGCCTTCTGCGCATGGGCTTACGTGGCAATGACCCAGCCGGGTCCCCATGCTCACTGAACGTCATCGCCAACAACGCATGAAATGGGCCCAAGAACATCGAGGTTGGATCGTGTATGATTGGAAGAAAGTAGCCTGGTCTGACGAATGAAGATTCCTGGTGCATCACGTAAACGACCGAGCGCGGATACGCCGATTACCAACGAAGGCTATGGCACCTGGATGCACTGTTCGGGGGAAACGGGCCGGCGGCGGCGGTGTTATGCTGTGGGAAATGTTTTCTTGGGACACTTTAGGCTCCATTATCCCAATAGCACAATCCCTGACAGCTGTCAGGTATCTGAACATCGTTGCGGACCAAGTTCCATGGCAACTGCGTTCCCTGCTGGTGATGGCCATTACCAACAGGATAATGCGCCATACCACACTGCCAGAATCGTCAAAGAGGAGTTCAAGGAACATGCTGGTGACTTTCTGTTAATGCCCTGGCCTCCAAATTCACCTGACATGAACCCAATCGAACATTTATGGTTCGACTTGGAAAAGCGGGTTCGCGCTAAATCACCACAGCCCCGAAATGTACGGGAACTGCAGGACCTGCTGTAGGCATTATGGTACCAGATACCCCAGGATACCTATAGCCACCTCATCGAATCGATGCCTCGCCGAGTGGCCACTGTTTTGCAGGCTAAATGGGGTCCTACAGCTTATTAGGTAGGTGGTCATAATGTAATGGCTGATCGGTGTACCTTTCTCCAACTAGGAGATAACAGTCGTTCCTACCGATCGTGACTGGGAGAACAATATCTTCAAAAGGAGACCATTGTCCGTATGGATTACACAGACAGGGCTCTCAACCTTAATCAGATCGAGCATGTGCCGAACACTTTAGGGAGACGTGTTCCTGCCCTCAATCCTCATCCGAAAAACATGGAGGGGCTTAGACGAGCTTTGCACAAACAATGTGACTGCTGACAACCTTAAGTGTTTATGTCCGTTTTTGCGAAAATGGGTAAGTCCAGTAAACATTTTGTTGTCCCTAATGCTATGTCTGCCGTAAGTCTTTATATCTCCATATCCTATTAGAAGGGGCCGTTTAAGATCATTTTAAAATGTGTATGTCAATTACCCAAATAATTGTTCCCAACCAGAACTGATTATCTCCAAAACTGAAATTTTGGATATAACCACTATTGGTTGTCAACCCTCAAATGGTCGTCGCTACCTATTGAGCATCTCGACACCGTCGTCAACAGCATGAAACATTGCTGTGCATTGCCGTGAGGGGTGACCACACTCCCTATTGAGGTACTTTGGTTATTAAATTTGGACGCCTTATTTTTCACCGGGTTCGATATGTGGCCATTTTTGTCGGAATGAAGTGCTTCTTACGAAATGTTTTAGGATCTTTCTCAAAAACACGATATGATTCATATATTCCGCCAAATTTCATATTTCATCTTGTAGTTTTTCAGTTATCGCATCCCCCCCTTAATTTATGGAAACCATTGTAGTTTAAGTGCAAGACTTTCTATCGTTATCTTCCCCTATTGTTCACTAGAATTGGATGGCCTTCAGCTATATTTTTACAATTATTTATGGTGTTGAAGATTTCTGGAAGTCCGTGTCTGACCCTTGGTTTTAAACAGCCTTTAGAAATCGCAAGGGTAAAGATTAGGGTTAGGGTACCCTACAAGAAACGAAAACAGAACAATTTTAGCGTCAGTGAAATGTAACAGCACAACTAAGCGGCCCCCTGGGAGTAAGCAAGGACAGAGCCCACAGGGCTCAAACCATGAGACGCCACCGCGAAATGACAGTATTCCGGGCACTAGCACCTATACTACGAGTCCACCTAAGAGTGAACCACTATGAAGGGTACGAAACCGCTACCTCCGCTACGAAAAAATAGTCCCTATCGTTTAGAGCGAGAAGCATCAGAATTATTGCTTAGAATCCATTTTTGTTTGCTCAACAGTTTATCGGACAAAATTGCTATCTAAAAAAAAATCTAGAAGTTAGAGCGCTTTTAGAAATAAATTTGTTCTGAGAAGTTGATGAATCAAGAGCTTCGCACTTTCGGCTATTTCTGCCCACTTGGGATACAACTCGGACAGGGGGAAGGGGTGAAGACCTCTCCTAACATTAACAACACTGAGGCAATAAATTGACAACCGGGGAAACTTGAAGGGTGTGTTACTTAAACAGGCATTAGGCGAAGCAGTTCGGCCTTCACCAGACCCCCACTGCTTGTGAGATGTGTGGGTGGGTGGGGGATCTGAAAGGAAACAGTAGAAGAGCACATTGACGCGGATGGATACCGTTCTTGCGTTCCACGACGAGATGTGATAAGGTTCTCCTTCCTTTCCCAGTAGTACACTTTTAGGGTGAATTGGAGTATAGTTCCGCCGGCCTCGGTGTGGGAGACAGCAACATACACTAGTTCTGGAGCTCGCCTCAAGTAATAACAACCACACGATGAACTAACATTTATCTCCTTTCTTTTCGTTTAAGCTCGCCATTGTGCCCTCCGTAATGCAACTCATCCTGGCAGAGGCACAGTCCCTTTAGCAACATTCTTTTTCCTCGTCTTAAGGCGGTGACAGACATTCACTCTTGAATACACGCGAGGGAAGGAGATTATGCGCTGACCACCTAGGGCAAGGATGGCGAACCTATGACATGAATGCCACTGGGTGGCATATGAACACTATTTTGGTGGCACACCGATATGAAAACATTAACATTAAATAAAAATTTAGTTTTTGAAAACAATAATTTTATATTTAGATATTTTTGGTTAGATATTTTGATTTTATGGGTTAGATATTTTTGTTAGATTTCCTTGTGGAAATGTAATGAGGGAGGAATTTAAATTGCTGAGTTTGCCAACTATTACCACAGGGGAAAATATAATGTGTGAAATGAAGCAGGAATTTGTAGTAAACATGGGGATGACTTAAATAAAATAGTGTCTGTGACTGCTGATGGTGCCCATAAGCTTGAAGACAATAGGTTATGAACCGAACATAAAAATGCCTTGGTTAGTAGCATTCAGCAACAGGTTTCACACTAATGTGATTATGTAAGTATGATTCTTTTTAATTATCTTCTTACAAATCAAATCAAGCTCAAATTGAAATTGTCTCAGTCTTAAAACTCATCTACTTGCCTATTCTGTTAATGTCATTTTTATGTTATTCTCGAAAAAGTTTAATGACGAAATGTTAATTAAAAAAAAACACGCAAACGAGAGGTGGCACACTAGACACTTGAAAGAAGCAAAATAAACTTTAAGTGGCACACCAGTCAGAAAAGGTTTGACATCCCTGACTTAGGGTCTTCCCAACCGAGTAGTTATGACCACAGACAGTCGTCACTCTTGAGTGACAGTTCTGTAGAACACGTCTCATTTGCGTATGCTTTAGAGAGTGAAAATGGGCCCTTTTTCTTGTCAAAAAAACGGAAAGTTTGATCTGTGACTATTTTAATAAATGAAAGTCTGAAAACGGACATAAAAGAAACAAAATGGACAAAAATTAGCTATTGGAAAGAAAAAAGTTTGGAAATATGAGTTTATTGAATAAATGAAAAGAACATAATTCTGGCGATTGCAGGATATCTTATTGAAATGAATTACAGCTGCAAAGTCAAATTAGACGTGGCACACTTGCTGTTTTTATGAAGTTTTTCATTCAATTTATTTATTCGTGTAAAGATAGTATGGCATTAATGGTAACAACTGCATTTTAATTCAATTTATTCTCTGATAATGTACTCGAAGGTGAAATTTGTTCAGTCCTTCCTATCAATAACTTTGCTTTTGATACCACGAGAGAGCAAATGACCTGCAGCTCTATGACACGCATTCGAAACTAGAGTTCAGTCCTTCCTATTCAACAGCTTTGCTTTTGATACCACGAGAGAGCAAACGCCTGTGGGTGCATAGACACGCATTCGAAACTGCAGTTCAGTCCCTCTCAAGGTCAAGATTTCAGGCAGGTGTTGAAGAGCATGACTTCTGCTTCACTCCACGTCACACTTCGCCTCGGGGTACCAAACCTCTTCCAAATGCTGACGTGACATTCAAACGTGCACTCACGAGTAAGTGTGTGTGTGCCAAGTAAAATCGCAAGGTACAAGGCGTTCGTTTAGATCTCCTTCCCGACTGCCTGGGACGTCCGTTTACCGATGTTAAGAGGTCCCGCTGTTCGGAGATTAACGCAAATATTAATCCTGCAGCAGCTGTTGTGCACCAATTAAAACTTACCGTTGCTTCGAGGTTACCGTTGTTCTGAGATGTCCGTTTAAGCGAAGTTTCGTTGTATACGCAAAATATTCTTCACCATGAACGTTATCTGACCCGAAAATAAATTCGAATCAAACTTTTAGGAGCACAGAAATCGAGAATAATACAGTATATAAATTTTGAAGATGACAATCCGATTTTTGGCGTAAATGTGACAAGGATGGTAAGTCAGATAAAATCCGAAAACTTGAAAATTTTCATCGTTCTGGAGCGGGACCCAGTGGAAACTGTACTCAGAATGGTCTTTCTACCAAAAGTATCTGAAGGTAAAAATATTTTATGCGAGTCGATTTTTGGGAGCAATTATATGGAATAAAATACATTTGGAATTCAAAAACATCTGCATTTGGGCTCCATAGCGACAAAATTATGCATCATAAAAAGACCAAAAGATATGGATTTTGGTTCTCACTGCTGCTGCTTGCCATTGAGAATAGAATTTTTTGAATCGATGCAGAGATATGTTGCCCACAAGTGGAGGGACGAACAGAGTGACACAATAAGCACGGACTTACATACAAAAGACGTCCAGAAAATGGAACAATATATATATATATATATCTTTTTGTAATCTGCTGAGAACTATAGTCTTTTTTCTCAATGTTACCACAAAGTTCTGGGTTAAAAAAGAAGCTTCCCTAGAACTTATTCAGACACATGAGGGAAACGAAAAAGTTACTCTCTTGGACCACAGAATGTGAGAGGCAACAAAAATTTATGCTACGGTTTTTTTTTTTTTTATATTATGCATCTTTCCCTACAGCAGTAAAATAAATCTCATGCAAAAAATTTCCATGTAACAGAAATGGGTAACGGAAGTAGACAAAACCATTGTTGAAATCTGATATTGCGATGCTGTGACACAACAAAAGTTAATTTTCTTGTTACTCAACAATATATTTTATTAAACTATGGCCAAACATTATTTCATCACGTTTTACATAAATCTAACAATATATCATTGCAGTCTGCGTAAATTGCGGGAACCTTATGCTAAATGCGATGAAAGCTTTTACGAAAATCCATTTTTCATGCTATGAAAATGGTGCTTCCTAGCGAAATTTGGCTTTCTCTCGACTCCCGCAAGGGGGAAGGGAGAGATACCTGCTATTGACAAGAGCTTTAAAATGATGAATAACGGATGGGGTGTAACCTGTAGATATCTTAGACAAAAGGTTACCAATTCCTCTCGCCGACACACGATTCAGCTTTTCTTTTTATCTTGATGTCAGATTTTAGCTTGATGGACTTTCGTAGCTAAATCATATTTCATCGGTGTCAGAGTCGTTTCTTACGTTCGTCTAAATCTAAATAATATATAATAATAAGAAATACTGTTTTTGAAAAAATAAACAGTCGAAATACTTACCATTGCCGCGACACAGTTTAGTAAATAGTGTCTACTATAATTCACATACACTGGTGTGCAAAAATTAAGGACGAAGAAGAGAAATTAGCATAACAGCGGAACCAGCTGGCAGAACGGACCGAAAGACCACTCTGGAGATAGACTAGGGTCCGGTACGGTAGTGCATACGCATATATGCAGCATGACGTAGGGGGAGTGTCGGAAGGGTATGAAGCACACGGGCTGTGTACGCTCAGCAAGTCGGTGAAAGCTATTGCACGGTGTACATCGGTTTGAACGACGTCGAGTTGCTGCCACCGTGTGATATGGCCAACAGGCAATCCAGTAGACGACATCTGGATGACTTCACCCGACTTCGCGTCATTGGGAAGTTGGAAGAAGGTCGAAGTGTGACTAGTGTAGCCGAGGAGTTTGGGATCGCTCACAGCATCCTTTCACGAGCTTGGAGAGCATTTCAAACGACAGGAACAGCTGTCCGAGAGTTTGGTAGGTGTCGCCCACGAGCAACCACGACTGCGGACCACCAGTGCGTTGTCCTACAGGCGAGAAGAGAAAGACGACGGACAGCGGGAGAAATCGCAAGGCACATGCAACAGACAACTGGACGTCCGTTATCGCGTTTTACCGTGGCCAGGAGGCTGCACTAAGCTGGTCTATTTGCACAACGACCAATACGGTGTGTGCCATTAACGCCTGTTCATCGGAAACGGCGGTTTCTGTGGTGCCAGGAACACAAGAACTGGACACATCAGCAATGGGGTCGAGTTCTCTTTCCGGATGAGAGCCGATTTAGTCTTACGAGCGATTCTGGTCGTATACACATCTGGAGAGAGCAGGGATCACGCAATCACACCTCCAATATAATCGAAAGGGACCGGTTTGGAGGTGGCGGAGTTCTCGTTTGGGGCGGTATCATGCTTTGTAGCCGTACTGACCTCCACATCTTCCAAGGAGGTTCGGTCACTGGAGTCCGCTATTGTACCGAGGTTCCCCTGCCTCACGTGCATCTGTTTTAGAGGTGCTGTGGGTCCCGAGTTCCTCTTCATGGACGACAACGCTACACCTCATCGTACAGTGGCTGTCGCAGAGCTGATGGAGAGTGAAGATATTCAACACATGGATTGGCCCGCAAGGTCCCAGGACCTAAATCTAATCGAACACGTGTGGGACCTTCTCGGGAGACGCTTGGCAGCATGTCACTATCCGCCAGCAACGATTCCGCAGCTGCGATTGGCGTTACAAGAGGAATGGGCCGCGATGCCACAACATCTCTTTGACAACCTGGTCCTCAGCATGAACAGACCTTGTAAATCCTGCAACGCAGTCAGGGGTGATCATATCACCTACTAAAGACTGGATTTTTCTTGGCAGCCGCCTGTCACATGGGCGTTTCTGTCTTCTGTCCAGTTGTGCTCGAAGCTACCTTTTCAATAAAGTGCCTTTGTATCCTTTGGATTCCTTGTTTGGACGGTTTTGCTCATTTGTCCCATATTCTTACATTTTGGGTATCTTATGGTATAATATGAGTCAATGTAGAGCACTTCTGCCCGAAGTTACATTCGAAAAACCGTCTCGTCCTTAATTTCTGCACGCCAGTGTATCTTTCTTCGGTTTTACGACAAGAACATTCATTAATCCACTTATTTAAGTACCGCTCAATATCTTATTGTTTGTGCCTTATAACCTTATACGTCACAAAAATACGACTCAATGTCTTATTAACTTTATTGTTTGTTGTGTGACGTGCCTGCACCGCAGGACGCAGATGAGATAAAGGCAGATAGCAGCGAGAGCATACGTCCGCGTAGCTCAGTTGGAAGAGCGACTTATTCTGGAATGAGGGGACCCGGGCTCGATGCCCGGCGTGGACAAAGATGATGGAGAAATTTACTTCGTTATAGTTGGTATGATTTAATTCCACTTAGTACTGTATATACCGGGCTGTGGCTCAGTGTCGGCGTGAGTGATGCGAATAAATGCAATGTGTTGTACGCAAATAAATGCATACTCTCGAATCACTGGTTTTATTTCGCACCCACAAAGATCTTACCTAGCATGCGAAAGATACATAGTATAACCTACCTACAAAAGTAATTCTCTCGATTTTTGTAGGTGGTGCAATGGGGGGGGGGGGGAAGGGATAAACAACCACATGAGCAAGTCTGTGGAAGTCGCCCATCCCTAATTTGGGGCCACTGGTTCCAGGTAGGATAGAGAATGAGGCAAACACACCCTCCATCTTTCATCCTAGGCCTGAACCCAACACGGACGACTAATCAGAAAGCTGCGCTTCTGACCACTCGGTCAACGTGTCATATTACAAGAGGAAAGATGTCAGAGCAGGAAGCCAAGGCTGAAGCTTTTGAGGTTCAAAGTCAGATGTTCTTATGTTTGTTTGATTTTAGTTTTGTGATGCAACAATTTAGATCTAATGAGTTAAATAAGTTAGCAGCATACTCAAAATATGATTCAAATATTTCGGTGCTCTTTAGAAGCCGTAAAAACAAATCAGCTTTTTCTTTTAACTTACATAAGTGAGAGATCAGCAGACTTTCTTAAAACTTCAAATGCATTATCTTTCAAAAGCTCGAGACGATAGTTTTTTTTTTTTTTTTTTTTTTGACTTCAGTAAACACATTGGTACTAACTTTAAACGTTATCAGGATTTAAGACGGATTTCAACAGGTGGCATTGTTAAAGACACCATAGACATTGCAATATTCGATTAAATGCAACCCCTCTGCAAGTCGCTTCTTACGATAAACACAACAGTTAAAAATTCTGTTATATCATTTCCAAATAACTTAGAATCAATATTTTACCGTATAAAGAAGTTTATAGCTTTACTGTTTTCAGAGCAAGAAAAGGAAGCCTTTGTTCTTGATTCTAAACGTCAAAGGTGGCTTGGTAAATTTCAAGTTACTCAGGTTTTAGACAAATAGGTGCAACTTGGTAGACTGGAAGAAACTGTTTTGTTAACTATACGCCCCAAGTTAAATAGCCGGATTTGATGTGACATCTGTAACTGTTTAACGTTTTGGCTGAAACTTTTGTGAAACCGATTACTGTTTAATACATGCGGCTCCTGGATGCGATATCCGCTCCTGCAAAAGCGGTTCTTCTTGTGAGTAATAAGAGTTTAACTAGATGTAGAGTTCGTGGTTAGACTTCTGTTACAGCAACGCCTGCTAAGTTCGTACTCAGCTCTTGGCTGGACTTTCTGTTAGACTCATACCTGTTGACGTTGAAACACATCTTCTGGACGGACTTTCTGTTAGAGACATACCTGTTGAAGTTGAAACACAACTACTCCTGGTTGGATGTTTTGTTAGTCATATCTGTTGAAGTTGAAACGCAGCTCTTTGCTAGATTTTCTGTTAGAGCCATACCTATAGAAGTTGAAACACAGCGCCAGGCTGGACTTTATGTTACTGTCATACCTGTTGAAGTTGATACAAAGTTTCTGGTTGGACTTTGTGTTAAAGCCATACCTGTTGAATTTGATAAACAGCTCCTTGTCTGACATTCTATCACAGTCATACCTGTTCAAACCAACACAGAGTTCCCAGTTGGGCATTCTATGATAGCAATATGGGTTAAACCTTTATGGCTGAACTTGCTGTGAGTGTGTTATCTGTTCAACTTGATATGCAAATTTTGTTTCGATTTTCCGTTCTAGCCATACCTCTTTAAAATTCCGGTTGAACTTTCTGTGAGAGTGATAAAATGGAGTGAAACATATTTGAATAGATATACAGTGATCGGCTGTAATTTCCGTTATAGATATACCTGCTTCAATTGCTACAGCTCTTGTTGGAATCTGTGTGGAAGTCAAATACCTGTTTAAATTAATATACAGCTCCCAGCTGGACAGTTAATAGCCGTACCTATTTAAATTAATATGCAGTCTTAGATTTGCATATATATATGGACATGATTGGATGGCATATTCAAAATTATAGAAGTAATATAGGTACACATATGCTTATATACAAGAATTTCAATTCAAAATTTTATCTCTTTTGTGTGCATTTTCCAGTTAACATTTTATGTAAGCAATCGTATTTTTATATTGACGAGTATTGATGTCTCTCACAGAGACACCAATGTGCCTGCATCTAGACATAGTAAAAATAATTCTGCTGGGCTGTTGTTTTCTGCCCACAATCGTGAAGTTTGGGCATACCCAGGTGAAACTGGAGCATGAAAGAAGAATTATGGCTGTATTCACGATGCAGTTTATACAAACGTACCTATCGAACTGGAGATGTTCTGGACATATACTTTTCCACTATGAACAACATAGGGATAAGCTTTAATCAAAATCTTAAAAAAAAGGTTTGCTCTTTTCACCCGCACACTACTTTCCTGCACAATCTACTCGTACTTTTATTGATACTAATACATCGTCAAAGGACGAACTTTTCACTCACTCTGATATACCGTACCAAGGTGAACCAACTCCATACTGAACAAAAGACGATCTGCTACTTCTCACTTTTCATTTTTCGACTATTTCCATGCCTTCGTAAGTTCTTTGTGTTCTGTGATTTTCGTTAATGTACGTGAACTCCTACTTGGTGTTTCGATTTTGATATTGAGCAGTGTAATATGACGCGATCTTCCATTTTCAAAGCTGAAGGTTTCTTTCACCTTAAAAGTATTTCTAAAGTTTAATGACGTCAGATGCCACGGGTTCGACCGTGTAAACCTCTGCTGTTATTTAAGGGATTTAATGACCACCATGAGCAACAATAAGGGGCGTAAGCAGGCTTCCGTTCCTAGTTGAGCAACATGAGCAACAATAAAGGGCATAAGCAGGCTTCCATTCCTGCTTTGGAGCTACAGGTTCCAGGGAGAGGACAGAGTCTTCTCCATCCGACAGGGTGCGCCACCCGTGCTTCATCCTGGGCTCGATCTCTGTCCAATCCTGGATGACAGTTCCGAAACCCGCGCCTCCGACGACTCGGCCACCGAGACGACCTACCAGCCTATGCTGCATAAGTAAGAGTGTTATCCCTGCACTTATAAAGCTTATTTAATAGTGCAAATCTTGCATCTTCATCTGCAGCCTGTTGGTGTTGACATCGTGGTTTTCCTAAATACAAGTAGACGACAGTTTTAACGGTGTACTTAAAATGCTTATTTAACACGATACGGTTAGATATATTGCTAGCTCTTGCGAAGCAATGTTCAAATCCAGTGGAATCAGTAAGCAAATGTCAAAAGGCAAAAATATTTCTTACTTTTGTTTTAACGTAAAGTCTTTTTTTTTTCCTTGGCGCATAAGAACAGAATAATTTTTTGTTCAAAACTGCACACAGCTCGGTAGGTAGAATCGGAAGCTATGTGTCGCGTATAATCCGATTTTAAAAAGCAGTCCATCCCGTTCGTGTTGCGTTCCATTTTTTTGTTCGTTATTTTTTGTTTTCCTGAAGGCTTGCTTTCTTTCTCACAGCGTAAAGTGCAGTCATTTCATACGCGAAGAAGAAAGGATGCATTTTTCATGATTTTTCTCTCTTGTAAACTCCAAACAACAAACCATGTTTTCCGGCGCTTCTTAAAACGCGAAATAAAGCATAGTGCTTAGCTGTGCAAACGACAGGGTTGGACGATATTTTTCAGAAAACAAAACAGAACTGCAAACAAGAGGAATGAAAAGAATTTTACTTTGATATAGAAAGGCAAAATGTGGTACAAAACCTCTTCCTTGCCGCAGACGACAGGTGACCAGATGAAATATTTGTTGATAATTCAGCGTCAAAATTGCATTCCATCAAGTATTAATGCAAAATACACCGAAGATCCAAAACATTATAACCGTCTGCCTAATATGATGTTGGTCCTCCACGTGTCGCCAAAACAGCACTTACCCGTCGAAAAATGACGCCACAAGATTTATATAGGTTTCTTGTGGTATCTGGTACAAATTTGTAACCAAACGATCCTTTAACTCTTGTAAGTTAAGTGGTTGAGTCCCCGCAAATCGGATTTGCTGTTCCAACACAAACAACAGATGCTCGATTGGATTGATGTCTGGGGAATTGGGAGGCCAGGGCAATACCTCAAAGTCTTCCTCATCTACCGTGAACCCTTCTCGAATAATTTGGGCAGTGTGGCATCGCCCATTTTACTGCTGAAAGAAGGCACTGCTCAAGAGGAATGCCGTTGCCATGAAAGGATATACCTGGTCTACAATGATGATTAGATAGGTGGTAGACGTCATAGTTTTCTACACATGAATGACTGGACCCAGAGTTTCCCAGTAGAGCATTGTCTAACTCTAAAGCGTTACACTTCTTCCACTGGCTTGTTCTCGTCTCTCGGTGCATCCTGGTGCCAACACTTCCCCAGGTAAGAGACGCGCACATTCCTGGCAGTCCACATGGTGCAATAGGAAACGAGATTCATCAGATCAGATGACCTTTTTCCAATCACTCAATGTCCAGTTCTGATGCTCGCGTGCTCATTGTAAGCGTTTTCGACGGTGAATCGAGACACTCGGAGCTGGCTGCGCAGATCCATTTTCATCAGAGTTCGATGAACTACACTATCTACCAACAAGTAATTGGACACCTGTGATAGCAAAGGAAAACGAAGTTTATTCACCTTCAATAGTTGGTGGAGCCTCCACGAGCGGCGATTACAGCTGCGACCTCCGGGGGGCATACTCTCAACCAGGCGTTGTACGACGGCTAGCGGTATTTTCTTCCACTCGGCTTGGAGATGACAGGTCAGTTCCTTCACCGATTTCGGACGGTGGGGGCATCCCTTAAGTCGACGCTCCAACTCGTCCCAGAGGTGCTCGATAGGGTTCAGGTACGGGCTCTGCGCAGGCAATGGGGTTAATCGAATGATTAACCCCATTGTCACCATACCAAGCCATGGTGGACCTTGCAACATGGCAGGTGGCATTGTCATCCTGAAAGTAACATGGGTCCACCCCGTAAAACTGCCACAACGTAGAAAGCGCATGGTCATCCAGAATGGTGCAGTAGGTTTCGGCGTTGAGTCTACCAGGAATTGCGACCAAGGGTCCCGTGCCATACGAGGAGAAACACCCCCATAGCATAATTCCACCGCCGCCGAACTTCACAGTTGGCACAATACATTCCGGCAGGAGGCGTTCTCCAGGCAGACGCCAAACCCAAACCCTGCCATCCGAACGGTAGAGGGTTAACCTTGATTCGTCGCTCCAGAGAACCTGTTTTCACTGTTCAACGGTCCACTGTCTACGTTCTTTGCACCACGTTAGCCGAGCAGCGCTATTGGACTTGGTGATCAAAGGCTTGTGGGCGGCAGCACGTCCATGATAACCGAGCAGATGGGCTTCCTTACGTATAGTATTCATAGAAAGAACACTCCCGGATGCCTGTTGAAACTCCTCGCGGATGTGGCCCATCAATTTGGTGCGGTTTTTCCGAATTTCTCTGGCCAGCACTCGTCGGTCTCTAACTCTCAGTTCTGTGGATCTGCCGGGTCGGGGCACATTCCGACAGTCACCTCTCATCTTCCACTTGCCAATCACGTAGGCCACTGTCGATTTTGGGTACTTCAACTCGCTGGATATGTCACGTATGGATCGGCCATTTCTGTGATACCAGACGATTACACCTTTCTCGAAATCAGAAAGCTCCGAACTGCGTGGCATCTTGCATGCGACTGGTTGCGTTGTTGTTTTTCCACACGATATTTAACGGCGGCGGCCGTGACGTGTATAGGGATCGCAGATATCGTCGATTGCAGGGGTGTACAATTACTTGTTGGTAGATAGTGTATGTGTTGTGACACATTACCCCCGTCACCCGCATTCAAGTTACCGGCGAGTTTCGCAACAGTATCCCTTCTGTTGATAACCTTTGCTCACCTCTTGCATCGATGAGCCGTGGTAGGCCAACACCTTGCCGGCGGCGGGTAGTGGGTTTTCCCTGATCGCACTACTTTTTGAAGTTGCTAACCACGTTTGACCATGAACACCCCACAAGCCTTATCGTCTCGAAATACTCTGACCTAGTCGTCTGGTCATTCCAATCTGGGCTTTGTCAAACTCGCTTTAAGTCCGCTGCCATTCCCATTTAAAGAAGAAGTGTAACAAATTAACAGAACTCAGTATCAGGTGTTATTTATACCATTTCACGACCTTCACACGCCCCGTCGTTTACCTGCAGTTGCTTCGATTTGCGTAAAGACCCATGTAGCGTTCTTAACTATTTGAAACATGTGTAGCCTTGAGAACACTGCTTAAGATTTTGAGAATACTACCTCTTGTTATTTACTCTCTCTCTCTCTCGAAGCGGAACAAAGTCACTCAAATGAAGTTTCAGAAAGACTTCCTTACTGTTCACTTTTTATTTCATCAATATTGTATCAGTGCTTTGCTCGCATGTTCCAAACTTCGTGATGAACTAATCACAATAGTACTAATACTTCAAAACTGATTAAAGTAAGTTAGTCAGCAGAAAACTTGATTAACTCTACAAACACTAAATACACAGTCGAGTCACATTATTGTGACCACTTCCTACTTTGACGTCAACAGCGCGTAGTCAATGAAAGAAGGCACCTGTCGTGAGCTGGCTTGGAGGGTATATAAGGTGTGCTGAAGGCATTCTGAAAACATATCACTCGTTGCTGTCATGGATAAAAGAAGCGATATATCAGATTTGCAAAAAGGGATGATTATCGGTTTTCGGGACAAAGGTGCCAGTATTTCTGAAACAGCGCAGTTTGTGAACTGTTCACGTGCTGCTGTGGTTAAAGTGTATCGTGATTGGAGAAATGGTACCATTGCGAATTAGCGATGTGGAAACTGCGGAGCACCACGTACCATTGATGTGAGAGGTGAACGTCGGCTTCGAAGGTGCGTGAGAGCCGATCGACAAGCTACAGTAGAGTAACTCCCTGGCCGAATAATGTCTAAAACGACATTTCAGCGAACCCTGCTGCGTATGGGTCTCCGATGAACCCTGATGCGTATGCCCCCCTACCCCACGGGTAACTATGGATGCTCTACAACGGGATATCATCGCTTCATAGGCGGCAATACCACCTCCATGTTGTCAACACCTCATTGAGTTCTTTCCAAGACATCTGGCTGCTGTTGTGAGGGCAAAAGATGGAACAACACATTATTAGGTAAATGTACATGATAACTTGTCCGTCCAGTGTACAAAGCATCCATTTATGAGTACATTATTTTTCGGCGTAGAAGTACTGTATTAGACTGTAAACCACATAATCTCTTCGGAAAACTGCATCGTTCTAGAGAAGGTGTCGAATTGGAATCTCCGAATATCCATTCCACCATGTTACCGTTTACACAGCCCAGGACAACAAATCTTCAGGCACCTGATGCTAAATAATCTGAAAGCAGGTCAGATTTATGCTATTCAAAACATCCGATCATCTCCTCGTAGCAACGATCATTCCAGGAACAGATCCAGGTTCGGGAACACCAGTTCTTCAGATGTTACCTGAGTAAACACTAGGTTTAAGCCAGTCGATGGATCTGCTGTCTCCTCGTAGCGAAAACCACTGGAACACATTCAAGCCAGGAAAAACTAGTTCTTCAGGTGTTACCTAAGCAGAACGGTTGCAAGTTTTTCTTATCTAGGAGGGCGAGACTTGAAATTAGGCCCCTTCGAGTTCAAAATTACGTCCCTTCGAGTTCAAAATTACGCCCCTTCGAGTTCCACTCAAATAATACGTGGTTTTTACTTTGTGACACACCGCCGTTATAGGGAAGAATTATGATCGTTCTAAAATCGCATTTCAGGTTTTTGACATAATTTTATTCAAAATGTAAAAGCTAAGAAAATACCCAAGAACCACAGGTTGTAAATACCAAGTAACGCGTAAACGTTATGTTAACGCCGACAATACAACACTCCATAGAAATGCAGAACGAAAAACAACCCAGCGCAGAACGAATGTGTATCAGATAGTGAACGTAACAATAAGAAGAAGTTTTAGGGGTAGGGCTTGGAAAAATTCCGTCCAAGATTAAACGCTCAGATAACTTTCTCCGACAGAGCACAGATAATTAATTGGGTCTTCATCCCAATAACATGTTCGGAAAGGTCATGGAGGTTAGACATATCAGCATATTGTTTTCTATGTTTCCATTCACTAGTTTGGAAAATTCCCTGAATGGATATGAGATGTTCAGAACTCACAGTGTATGTTATTCTGTTCCCTCGTTAACTGCATGGAATACTGTATGAGACTAACCAAAGTTCTTAAAAAGATAATACTGAAGGATGTAACTTTCTGTTTTGGTTACAGTTTCTATTTTATACATCCCCCAGAGCATGAATTTACGCCCTTGGAATGACCATTCTGGAAGGGCAGCCTCCCTCCCTGCCCTCCCGGTAGCTACGGCCCTGTACCTAAGTAAACAATAGGTTTACACTAGTCGAAGTATCCGATGCCTTCTCACAGCGACGACCACTTCTATAGCACGAACTTCTGACCAATCGTCCGAGTGAGTCAGGGTTCGAATCCCGCTAAGGCATGGATGTTGTGTTCGTCTTACGGCGCTAGCTCTCGCCCTTTTCCGGAACCACTGACCCTAAATTAGGGATGGGCGACTGTTAATAGCTTACTACGTTGCTCACGGTGGTCGTTAAACACTCAATAAATGCATGGATGATGTGTTTGTCTTACGGCACTGGTTCTCGCATTGGAAAGCATCCGGTTGCTCATGGTGGTCGTTAAGCCCCCAAACAAACCAAACCAAATACGCACATTCCAGATGAATGCAGCACTTGAATCTCTCGTGATATCTCTGTTATAGATAATTAGACTAGGTACAGAACCGTCTTTGCATGATTAAATTTGAGATTAAAATACACCAAGTCAAGAAAACTAAATGACTAAAAATAAAAGATGTTAAAAGTTAAAGACTTTTGGGTCCACAGTGGACCCAAAAGGTCTTTAACTTTTAACATCTTTTATTTTTAGTCATTTAGTTTTCTTGACTTGGTGTATTTTAATCTCAAATTTAATCATGCAAAGACGGTTCTGTACCTAGTCTAATTATCTATACTTTTAGCACGAAGTAAAATACTTTTGAATTATCTTTGTTATTATGAAATGGATTGTGAGATTGCTTTCCCTATACAGTTTATGTGATACTATGCACACGATACGTCCTGAATTTCGCTTTTTTTTTATTCATTTTTTTTTATTTTCTCAAAAGACATACTTGTTGTAACCGCCTTTACAGCGGCGCGTCATTATTGTTCAGTAACACAAGCCTCTTGAAACTTAATGATTGGGAACGGGTTCTGTGGTGAGAGACTACTTCTGAAAACTTGGTTTAAAAAGAAAACGTTACGTGCGCTTATCGAACAGCAAGCAGGAAAGATTTCGCATTCGGGTCATGGTCGTGTTTATTTCTGGTTTTCAACAGCTTGAGAGAAATTAAATCGTTATATCTAGCTGGAAGTTTGTGTGTGTACTCATATCTTCAAATTTCAATGGTTGCACTGCTTCCCCTAATAAATTATGTTTATTTCCAGCACATTTTTTTTAAAAGGCGTTACATGAAAACAACTGTGTTCGCACTACATGTTCTTCATTCTCTAAAGCCAGATTTATTTTTATACAGACTGGGGCTCAAAATTAAAAAAATAATAATAATTTATAATACAAATTTTGAAGATGACAATCCGATTTTTGGCGTAAATGTGACAAGTATGGTAAGTCAGATAATATGCGAAAACTTGAAAATTTTCATCGTCCTGGAGCGGGACACGAACCCGCGTCTCCCAGAAAACGCCTAGGTATGCTAGGCGTTTTCAATTTCAATAATTTATAAATTCGCACATAACTCGAAGAGTTTATAAGAAAATTCAACGAAATTTCGAAAACGGGCATATTATTACATTACTTATGTGAAGCAGAAGAAACTCGTAAGCTTATAATCCACATATGTTAATATCATAAACTTGTGATTTATAAGAAACAGCAGTCCATGGAACAATATTTAAAGTATTTTGCTTAAGCCATGTTGTATTTTAATATGGAGTATGTGTCACGCGGAAACGGATTTTTAGATGTTAAAAACCGAAAAACATTTATTTTTTATATGCTAATAATTTAAAAATATTTGCTAAAAATAAAAAAAATATTTGCAAAAAATATTTTCTTCAACGATAATTTAACTTGTTATCTTCTGTAATAAAATGATTATATTAGCAGTTGAGCGAAGACTCCAACGTACAGTTTACTGTATTGCTTCCGTGTTCTGGTAGTGTTGTTGGCCGCGCAACTGATCCTTTAGAAATCCAAAAAGATGATAGTCGGAGGGTGCCAGATTTGGACTGTAAGGAAGCTGAGGTAAAAGTTCCCATCCGCATTTCTGGATTTTTTTCGGGGTCAAACGGGCAGAGTGGGGCCTAGCGTTGTCGAGCTGGAGGATGACTTTCTTTCCGAGGCATTTTTCACGCAATACACAGCAAAGCTTTTATAATGTTGGACATAACGAGCTGCATTTACGGTTTGTTCAGACTCTAAAAAATCAACCAGAATGCATCCAACTGACTCCCAAAAGACAGGGGCTCGTAACAAGCTGTTGATAGAAAGTTATGTTTTTGCTCTTTACGAAGAGAAATATTCGTATTCCGTAATTGAAAAACGCTGTGAAAATCATAGGATTAGCAATTTTAATTGTAAAATAAGCAATATTATTAATAATAGAGAGGGAAATCGGGATTTTTTTTTAAAGAAAAAAGAACACCAAACGAATATCTAAAGAAGGTATGTACTTTTACGACTATTTCAAAAGTAAGTCTCTTGTCTTAAAAGAAAATCCACCAACCCCAAATGCAATCGCTAAGTCGTTAAAAATCGCTGTATCAGCTTTTAACAAGGTAATAAACAAAGATTTGAATCTGAAAAAAAAAAAAAACATAATGTTCACTGCCTTTGGCCTAGGCACGTGGCTAATCGCAGAACACGGTGTAGACTTCTTTGTGAAAATCGCTTAGCCGGACCTACATGGAAATTTATTGTGACTATTGGTGAAGCATGAATCTACCTAAACGACTCTAACAAAAAAGTCGATTTACCCTCGCAAAAGAGCAGAAAAAGACTTACAAATTTGGTTCCAAGAATCCAAAGAAAGTTTCAGTAAAGGATTCATGATTATTGTTGGTTTCTCATACAATGGGGAATTAAAGTTAGGAAAAGTTTAAAAGAATGTTAAAATCAATTTTACATATTACCGAAATAATGTTTTAACTCCTGTATTTAAAGAGGAAATGCCATTCCTTTTTCCACAGAGCCTTCAGAGAGTTGACCTCCATCAGGATAAGGCTACCAGTCATACATTCACTACCTCTATTTCTTGAAAAAAATGAAAAAAGAGACGGCTATCAAGTCTCTACCATTTGCTCATATTCCTTCAAAATCCCCTGGTGTGTTACCAATGTACTATTGTGCCTTCGGAGTGGTAGAAAGGGCGCTTTCTGAACGCAGACCTAAAACAACGATTGGACTATGGAAAGCAATGGAAGAGAGTGGAACAAAACGTCACTACCAATTATAAGAAATGACCTCTTATCTTGCAAATCAATATGTAGGTTGACAGTCCAGAGAAAGGGCTATCAGATAGAACATTTAAGAAAGAAAGAAATGTATTTTAAGCATTAGTTATATTGGTGGAAAATCATTCTAAACTGTGTGAACATCCTCTGTAAATCTATCATTCTCACGATCTCCATGTATATCTACTACCGTTCTCACAATCTGCACGTAAATGGATTGTTAGTTCTCACAATTTGCACATTGTAACGTTATTGTTTGCCCTTTTTGCCCTTTGCTTGCTCTATTGTGCTCTCTCTCTCTCTCTCTCTCTCTCTCTCTCTCTCTATCTCTATCTCTCTCTCTCTCTCTCTCTCTCTCTCTCTCTCTCTCTCTCTCTCTATCTATCTATCTCTATCTCTATCTATCTCTCTCTCTCTCTCTCTCTCTCTCTCTCTCTTTCTCTCTCCCCTCCCTCCCCCCTCTACCTCTCTTTCTCTCTGTTTCTCCCTTCTTCCCTCCCCCTCTCTCTCTCTCCTCATTTACACATAGATATATTGACTCTGACTCACTAAAAGCAATGCCAACTTTGAAAACTTGTCGGGGAAATGTGTGGTTAAGTCAGAAAAAACGTTTAAAGACAAGAAACTAAATTTTCGTAAGAACACAGAAACACAGCAGGGAGGTTAAATTAAAAATAAACTTCACAATATATACAGACATGACGTTCAAAGATAGACGAAAAAACGGACACAATGATAATACAAGTTCGCTCGGTTTTTCAAACACGTGCAGGAAAGGAGATTAGAGGTTGAATGTGTGACCCTGGGAGAAACGTTAAGTGTTTCAGAACTTTTAACTAATCTGTGTAAAGTTATTTTCTAATTCGAAGTGAACCAAAAATAAATTTACAATCCCTATCCTGCTTATTGTATTGCGTCAAAATGTGAATAAAGCCGGCTTCACACACAAACAGAATACTGATCGCGAAAGTTAAAGCATGTAAGGAAAAGAATTATGCCTAGGTTTAACCAAGTGGAACAGTTCAAAGATACATTATGCTCCCGATTATCCATGCGCCAATAATCTTGACTGAGGCGTGGCTGCGTTCCTTTTTTTTTTTTTTTTTTTTTGTCTCGAATCGTTGATGCTCATAAAAACAGGCACGTGCACAAGAAGAAAAAACAGCTTTTGTGTTTAGCGCTATCAGGTTGCTTGTATTAAAGGGCAATTTTTGCTGCAGGGTGTCTCTAATTATAAATGACGAACAACAGCTTGAATGGAATAGCAATTTACTGTAGGTTTTTAAATGTTTCAAAAATGCCGATGGAAAATTTGTTACTGAGTATGTTTTAAATGACTTGTGGAATCTAGGATTCCATCTGACTTAGTTAAATACACGGTTATCTCAACAGCAAAAGTTTTGGATCACGGTGAAAGACGTGGATGTTGTTTATAGTGATCAATCATTCGTGAGCGTTTCGTGTGCAACGAATGACTCTTCACCGTGAATGGTGCAACCTCACCTCTGTAAATGATCACTGTCGCACGGGTGGCGCACAGATCTTGAGCGCTGGCTTCTCATCATTACGCCCGGAAGGGTCCGGGTTCGAATCCCGTGAGGCATGGATGTTGTGTTTGTCTTACGACACCGGCTCTTTCCCTTCCCTGGAACCAGTGTCCCTAAATTAGGGACGGGCGACTACTTATAGCCCATCAAGTTGCTCACGGTGGTCGTTAAACCCCCAAAATAAAAAACATATATATTATTCAATACCCCATTACTGCAACACACACACTGAATTAGCAGCACGTTAACTTTCTTCCGCCCGAATGAGTTCCGAAAGTAATTCCCAATAAAACAAGTAATGTCAAGATTTACAGAGGACGTTCACACATTTTTAGAACGATTTTTAAGCAATAGAATTAATGTTTGCAATAAAATTATTTATTTCTCAAATGTTCTATCTGGTAGCCTTTTCTCTGGACTATGAACCTACATCTAGATTTCCAAGGTAACGGGGCATTTTTTTAAATTGGTATATTATTCCACTCCTCTTCCACTGCTTTCCATAGTCCAATCATTGTTTTACGTGTGCGTTTAGAAAGCGCGCTTTCTAACACTCCGAAGGCACAATAAGTCCATTGGTGACACATCAGGGGAGTTTGAAGGAATATGAGCTAAAACTATAGACTTGATACCCGTCTCTTTTTTCATTTTTTCAAGAAATAGATTGGTAGATTTGGATGTTAGACTGGTAGTCTTATCGTGATGGAGTTCTACTCTTTGAAGGCTCTGTGGATAAAGGAATGCTATTTCTTTTTTAAAGAGAGGAGTTAAAACAATATTCTGGTAATATGTAGAATTGATTTTAACATTATTTTAAGTTTCTCTTAACTTTAATTTTGCATTGTACGAGAAACTAGGAATAATCATGAATCCTTTACTGAAATTATCTTTGGATTCTTGGAACCAAGTTTGTAAGTCTTTTTCTGCTTTTTTCAATACTAAATCAACGTTTCTTTGTTACATTCGTTTAGGTAGATCCACGCTCATCAATGGTCAGAGTAAATTTCCCTCTGTCTCCGGTTAAGTGATTTTCATAAAGAAGTTGACACCATGTTCTGCGCTCAGCCACGTGCCTAGACAAAAGGCGATGAACATGTTGTTTTTTTAAGATTCAAATCTTTGTTTACAGTTGATACAGAGATTTTTAATAGCTTATCAATTGCTCTTTTTGTTGGTGGATTTTCTTTTAAGACAAGAAAGAGGCCTTACATTTGAAATAGTCGTAAAAGTGCGTACCCTCTTTGGACATTCGTTTATTGTTCGTTTTCCTGTTAAAAGCAATGTTTGACGATTTCTCCTTCTATTTTTCATAATATTGCCAATTTTGCATTTTAAAATGCCATTTCTATGATTTTCACGGCATTTTTTAGTTATAGAATACAAATATTTCTCTTCGTAAAGAATAAAAACATATCCTTCTATCCACAGCTTGCTTACGTGCGCCATTTTCTAACCAGACAATACTTAAGTGCAACAAATATTAATTTCGTGTTCATCTAACACGCTGTTGCCATTTTCAATCCTTTGAACTCCTTTCATCTTCAGCAATTCTTATCAAAAACCTTCTAAAAACATGTTAACATCCTCTGTAATCAATGTCAACTGTTATGTGAGTGAACAATCTGCAGTCAGCCAAGAAATAATGGTGAAGTTTAAGAATGGGAATGATACGTAAATGCCATTCATTTGAATGGCGCGCCACAATCGTTCTCTCGTGAAATATCACTCTTCGTGAGTGATGAATGGTTGAAGAGCTCGCACTTTTTTGGGAAGTTCGCCAAAAAGAGCTGGGAAAAATATTTTAATCCGCCATTGCTGAGGCAAACACTGAAATCGCAACGCGCTTTCCTTTCGCCCGCGTGCTTTCCGAAACCAATTCCCAATGAGAAAAGTAATGCCGGGAATTCATAGAAACCGTTATCCGAAAGGGGCAATCTGCAGTTAGCTAGAAAACAGTGGGGAAACTTACGAGGGTTGTACCGAAAGTAATGAAAAAGTGAGCATAACTTTTTTATTAACTGACAGAGGTCGTTCAAATTGGACATGTTGGTAGAGTAACTCTACCTCTATAGTAATCCTTCTTCTTCATTGCAGGTAAAGAATGGATTCCAAGAAGAAGGAACGTGCCGTCACTGAGTTCTTGACGAAGGAAAGATGAAGGATATCCGACTTCCACAGAAGGTTACAGAATGTTTACGGAGATGACACCATTGACAACATCAATGTGCACAGATAGATGAAGAAATTTAAAGAAGGGGAAACCAGCATTGAAGACAAACCACAGAGTGGGAGAGCATCATCTGCGACCACTGACACGAATCGTCAGCGAGTGGATGAATTGATTCGCGCAGAGAGACGAGTCACAACCCGTGATCTTGTTGCACAACTGGACTGTGGTCACAATGCCATACAGAAGATGGTGGAAGACTTAGGGCATCGGAAAGTGTGTGCAAAGTAGGTACCTCGGCAGTTCACACCCGATTTGAAGGAGAGAAGGGTGGAAGTCTGCTCTGATGTGCTGGAAGCATTTGAAGCCAATGAAGACGCGTGTTTTTCGATCTGGTGACAGAGGATGAAACATGGGCGTATCTTTACGATTCGGAAACGAAGAATCAATCCATGAAATGGCGTTACACCTCTTCCCCAAGGCCTAAGAAGTTCATAAATCCAGCGATCAGCACAAAAAGTCATGGTGACTGTTTTTTGGGATGACAGGGGTGCCACTCTTTTTGATTTTCTTGAATGTATGCGTACCGTGACCAGAGAGCGGAACAGCGAGGCACTCAAGAGTCTTAAAGAAGTCATAAGGAGGAAGAGACCGAACAACAATCTGAAATCGATCCACATTCATTATAACGATGCAAGACCACACACATATTTAGCAACAAATCAAGCGATCAGCAAATTAGGCTTGATGGTCCCCTTTCCATCGTGCAGCCCAGATCTGGCTCCCTCCAACTTCCAATGAAGGACAATCTCCGAGGACAAAGATTTGATCACACAGACGAGGTGAAAGTGGCTGTGAAGAAGTGGATACAACAGTCCACACCTGAATTTTTTCAAAGAGGATTGGAAAGTTGGGCTCAACGGAGGCGCAAATGCATCGCTTGTGATGGAGACTATGTTTAGTAGTACCTTTGTATAGAGAAAAAGTTACTCTACCAACATGTGCAATTTGAACGACCTCTGTCAGTTAATAAAAGAGTTATGCCCACTTTTGCATCGCTTTCGGTACAACCCTCGTAAAAACGCTAATGATACGTGAATGCCACTCATTTGAACGGTGGGCCTCATGCCGAATGGATGAAGACCTCACGCTCTTTTGGGAAGTTTGCCAAAAGGAGCTGTGAAAAATACCATAACTGCGATAACTGTGTATCTCAGTATTCTGCCATAATTGCGGCACACAGTGAAGTCGCAGTGCGTTTGATTTTCTTCCGCTCCCATTAGTTCGGAAAGGAATTCCCAATAAGGAAAGTAATGTTGAGAATTGATAAGAGTCAACAGTTATGTGAGTAAACAATCAGCTCGGAATATGGTGGAACTTTAGAATGGTAGTGATACGTGAATGCAATTCATTTGAATGGTGAGCCTGAATCTTTCGTGGCAAATCATTCAGCTTGGACGGTGCAGAGCTCGAGCTGCTTGGGCAGCTTGCCAAAAAGAGCTGTGGCTTTGAAAGCGCAACACGGGATCCCTGATTTACTCAATGAGAATAGTTACAAGCTGCAAATTAGTTCATTCGTGAACGACTCTTTTGCGTGAATGGTGAATGATCTCCCAAGAAGGAATTATTTATGCCAGCACTAGTGTCTGTCGTTGGTTTTCCCCCTTTCCTGGAACCAGTGGCTCTAATTTTTGATGCTATACACCTTTCCCGAACGTAGTAAAGTGAATTCTATGCATAAAATTTCAGTGTAACTGAAACGGGTTAAGGAGGTACTCAAACCACTGCTAAAATCGGATTTCTGAATGCTGTCCCATAAAGTGACGCAACAGTAGTTAATTTCATTTTTACCCAACAATATATTTTACTGAACTATCGACAAACATTATTTCATCCCGTTTTACATAAACGTAACAATATCTCATTGCAATCTGCGTAAATTACGACACCCAGATGCTAAATGTGATAAGCGCCATTACGAAAATGCATTTTTGGTGCTATGAAAACCGTGCGTCGCAGCGAAATTTGACTTCCTTTCGATCCTTAGAAGCGGGGGAGGGTTATCTGCTACTGAAGAGAGCTTTAAAGTGATGAATAACACTATGGGATTTAAGCTGTAGATATCCGTGACCAAAAGTTATCAATCCCTCCTCACTAACACACTTGCGATTCAGCTTTTCTTCCTGTCTTGAGGTCAGATTTTAGCTAGATGGACTTTCGTAGCTACATCACATTTCATGGGTGTCAGGGTTGTTTCTTGCGTTCGTCTAAATCTGAATAATATATAATAATAATAATAATAAATATTGTTTTTGAAAACTAAACTGTCAAAATACTTATTATTTCCTCCGCCATAGTTTAGCAAATATTTGCTTTTACGACTCACATATTTTCTTTCGTTGATTTTACGACAATAACATTTATTAATCTACCTACCTAAGTACCGCTCAATGTGAGGAATTTGTAAGCCTTATTGTTTGTGGTTATGATTTAATTCCACTTAGAATGTACCGCACTCTGGCTCTTTGTGGTCGCGAGTGACACGAATGGGTTGTATGTAAATAAATGTCAACTCTCAAATCACTCGTTTTATTTCACATCCACAAAGATCTTGGCATGCGGAAGTTTCATAACATAAATTATTTATCTACAGAAAGTACCAAGGTACTCTAGATTTTTTTATTCTTTGGGGATTTAGCGACCACCTGGAGCAACACTTTGAGCAGTAAGCAATCACCCGTCCCTGAGTCGAGGCCGCTGCTTCCAGGAAGGAGAAGGGGAAGGCCGATGCCGTAAGGAAAACATGCCATCCATTCCTAACCCGGGATCGAAGATTGTCTCCCACTTCCATACATGAAATTTCCGTACAAAAGGAATTTTGTCCCATTTCGGTACATAGCAGACCGGTTAGTGCCATTTCAGTAGTTTGACCGCGCTTGGTATCAGACGTGGGAATGCTAAGAGAGAAAGTATGTAAATACTGATCCCCTATCGAGCTCCTCTGACGTCACAGAGATCACCATTCATTGTTTTCGTCAACCAATAGGCGCTCGTGGTAAGGTAGCTGTTCCAGCTTACCCTAACAGGAGTTCGATAATGGTATTCTTGGTGTTTTTGAGCATGACGTGATTTTAATCTGTGGCTTATTGGATTTTAATAAATGTGAAATGTTTTTAGACTTCAATTTTTAACTAGTGGTGCAACTATTGCATGTGGGCATCGATTGAATAAGAATTGTTACCAGCGTGTACATAATACACTGAAGAGCAATTGAATTAGAGACAGCTGGCGTTATGCAAATGTGGCGCTGTGGGCGGCACTGTAAACGGAAACGACATGACGTATACAGCGATCCGACAATATAAGGAGTGATGTGACGGGTATCAGTAAGAGTCGGATGCAGTATGGGTAAGACGAAGGATCTAAGCGCATTTGATCGTGGGCAAATTGTCGGGGCCCGACGAATGGGTCACTCCATCTCGGAAGTCGTGCAGGCACTGGGATTTTCACGAGCCACTGTGTCACGGGTGCACCACGAGTACATCGAATCCGGTAAAACCATCCATGCAAGGGCCAACTGCCGTGGACAACAACGTGTGGATGAGCGGGGTCATCGTCGGCTAGCTCACATTGTAACAGCGGATAGACGGGCCACAGTGCAAGAAATCACTCGGCAATTTGACGCTGGTGCACGAAAACGTGTAAGCAGCCACACCATCCAGAACCATCTCCTCGCTATGGGGTACAGAAGCCATCGTCCCACAAGGGCACCGCTGCTTACCGCACATCACAGGGTGCAAAGATTAGCATGGGCGCGGGAACATCGCCACTGGACTCTAGACATGTGGGAAAATGTTGCCTGGAATGATGAGTCGAGATTCACGTTGGTACATGCGGATGGCAGGATACGAGTATGGCGCAAACCACATGAAGCGATGGATCCTTCTTGCCAGCAGGTTACTCTTCAATCTGGTGGGGGTGGCATTTTCGTCTGGAGACTGCTTACGTGGACGGAAATGCGACCCCTGGTACGTGTGACATCGTCCCTCACATGTCAACGTTACTGGGATATCCTGGACGACCATTTGCTCCCGTTTGTGCGTCTTCAACATCCCACTGGGTACCTCATCCTGCAGAAAGACAATGCACCGTGCCATCGCTCCCGAATTGTATCCGAATGGTTGGATGAACACTCCACCGACGTGACCTCGCTTCCTTGGCCAGCTAAGTCACCTGACCTCAATCTCATCGAGCACATCTGTGCTGCGATCGAGAGGAGATGACCACCCTCCATGAAATCATCGTGAACTGTGGGAGCTTGTTCAGGGGTCGTGGATCCGTGTGGCTTCCCAATGCTTCCGGTGTCTTGTCGGGGCCGAGACGAATCGCCGCCGTCATCAGGGCGAAAGTGGTGCTACACGTTACTAGACAGGTATCTCTAATTCAATTGCTCTTTAGTGTATGTTTTAACACTTTGGAGAGTTGGAACCAATGCGCAATTTTGTACATGAATTAGATAATAAAGGCAAGATATTCACGTACCAATGGAGTTGTGCTTAGAGGAATCGCGGCATGGTTGTATTCATCAATGCATCCACAAAAAAAGTGTCACACCTATAATGTGTCTTATGTCAATTATGGATTTTAAGGTACGTTTATTTAGTATTTAAATCCATATATGATGATATTTATTTTTAACTATAGAATGTTTTGGTGTGAAGAATCATTATATTACCCATGAACAAGATTTTTGGGTTTATATAAGATATCTGCTGGAACAGCAATAAAAACTGAGTGGCAAACAAGCTGTCCATTAATGCCCTCTTCGCGATCTTCAGCATTCGGCGCAGATGTTTAATTTCAAAACCGCGAAAAAAATTGCTTTTCTTTTTAATTGTTTTCAATACACTGCTGGCCACCCAAAATGCAACACCTAGAAGGTCACGATATAGCAAAGCCAGATTTACTGGACACATAACAACAGATACAAAGATGAAACGATTGAGCTTACAGGCCTGTGCGACTTGCGGAACACGCAGACATCAATAGTTCGTGTGGCCCCCATGGCTGGCAATAACGGCTGCTACATGCCACCACATCGAACGAAAGAGGCTTTGGATGTGGTCTTGGGGTATGTCGATCCAGGCAGCTTCCACACGTTTCCACAGTTCATCAGGCATAGCCGCGGGTGGTGCTTGCCGGGCCACTCGGTTGTCGATCAGCGACCAGACGTGTTCGATGGGCGACATATCGGGAGAACAGGCGGGCCACGGCAGCAGTGACACCTGGTGGGCCGTGAAGAATTATTGCACGATGCGTGCCACGTGTGGGCGCGCATTGTCCTGCTGAAACGTGGCCGCTGGCAGGTCCTGCAGGTAAGGGAGGACTACAGGCTCCAAAACGTCGGAGATGGTGCGGTGGCTGTTGAGTGTACCAGTGATGCGTACCAGAGGGGTGCGGGTTTCATATCCAATTGCGCTCCAAATCATAACGCCAGGCGACAGACCGGTATGGCGATGCATAATGCAGGCGTCATACAGTCTCTCGCCGCGGTGCCGCCACACGCGGATCCGACCATCGTGGTGTTGCAGGCAGAAGCGGGATTAGTCGGAGATGACAATGTCGTGTCATTCCGTAGTCCAGGTGCGGCGTTCAACGGCCCACTGCCGCCGCACTCGCCGGTGGTGTAACTTCAATGGTAATCGGAGCAATGGGCGCCTTGCTACAAGTCCCCGCTCCTGCAGACGACGTTGAACGGCACGTGCTGACACAGGTTGTTGCGCAACACACCCTAATTCCTGCGCTAACGTTCGTGATTTGGCGGTGCGAGCCGTCAATGCCCGCCGCACAATATGCCGGTCCTCTCGTTCGGTGGTGTGCCGCTGCCGTCCCTTCTACACCCACTGAACATATACTCGCCTCGCTGTGGCTGGATGTCGCCCCGCACGGGCGCCGATGTCTCGCTACAATAAACCGCTGTCGCGATAATCCACTATTCGTTCTCTGTCGAACTCCGAAATGTGCTGGAATGACTGCAGTATTCTGCGACGAGGCATCAGGAAGCTTCCCACGCACAGGTCCGGCAGCACAACTCACTTCCACTACTTACATCCCGCCTTCTGTGCACCCTTCTTATAGTGCTTCTCGGTGGCGTGCCGGGCGCACACGATTTGTATATGCCCTGCAATGCTAATCGTTTGCATGTCCTCTCGCGGGTGACGCATGCTGCGAATTTCTGGCCAATCGGATGCTTCCCATTTGGTGTTGCATTTTGGGTGGCCAGCAGTGTATTTCATTCAAAGCTGCCGTCTAAAATTTCGGGCTATTTCTTTAACCAGTTTCGTACGAAGTTTACCCAAAAAATGTTGTAAAATCTTTTCCCTGAGGCTAGATGCTCTTATAGCCGTAAACCCTCACGCAGTGGAGAGGGGGTTAAGGGGGCTATCAGTACGCCTCTCATCCTCTGTCTTCCTTGACGCATATCTCATTGCTTACGAATCATCACATTTATGCACAGTGGGACGACATGGGATTGGAACCCGAGCACATTTCGGGAAAAGGTGAGAGGCAAGCGCCTTCTAACATTCGTCACCGGGACGGCAATGGAAAAAATGTCCTGACAAGATAAAAGAAATATTTAAAGTGAGAAATAACAAAAAATCATTGCGTTTGCATTCTTCATAATTTATACATGGGGGACTGCTGCTGCTGAGTGAAACAAAGGGCCAGATCAAAAAAAAGAAAGAAAGAAAGGGGAAAAAACAAAACTACTTTTACTAATTCAGCCTTCCAAGTCATTCGTTGTACCCCGGAAACGCCTCAATTCACCTGTTCTCTTGCACTTCGGTGATCGCGGTTTTTATGGCATGTTAGGTTAGGTGTAGGGAAAAAAATTATATATATATATGAAAAACATACGAGAAGGGAAAAAATATGCTTCTATTGTTTGCTTCCCGAAGCTTAAAAACAAAGAAGAGCATTCACTCACAGCGATAACGTCAATCAGACTTCAATTAACTATCCGTTACCCTGACGGTGAACTACAAGCACGCATGCGCAACTAGTATTACATCAGTGCTAAAAATGCGTTTCAGTAATGAAAGCCGGAGGGAAAAAAACAGCGCCAACCTCTTTCCAAATTGGGTTTTCTGAAAGAACAATCATATCGCTGGATATACGACGCTTCAGTTTACGACATTCTGGTTTTACGATACCCTATTCGAAATATGGCAGCTTTAATATCTTGATTTTCTGACGCCTTTATCATGAAAAGAGTCCGTGTTGGTGCGACCAGGCCGTTTTCCGCAAGCATTCTTTACACCGAACTCCAAATACTTCATTTCTTTGAAGACTGCGAAAAAGAGATAAGTTATAAAAACTTCCCATTTAATAGTTTCGTACTTCGTAATTTCAGACTCAATAATTCATCACTCAATACTTTCGTTATCACAGGAAAACGGAAGTCTAAATACATTATTCTGGATCGCTTGCATAATTTTGTGCTTTTATTCAGATGTGTTCAGAAATTAATATCGTGTGGATCGTCTGCCATTGAAGAAATTAAGTCTTAAGTTAACACCGAATAAAACAAGAAAGATGGCACTGAATGCTAGAGCGTAATGAGCACGTTGTTCGAATCCTTTCCGACACGAAAAAATATTTCAAAGAACATTTTTAGTACTAGAAAGTCAGCGAAAAAGTGAATGCATTTACACACCCCAGTAGTGTCTCGAGAAGGAGGCGATTGGACGACCCCCCCCCCCCCCAAGATGTTTTCCTTTTAAATGGCGAAGATCGTATATAATTAATGTATTTATTTTTGTAAAATTATAGTAATACATGCAAATTTTCGTAAAAGTTTAACAATTAAAATTCGCTGTGTATTTGGAGGTAAAATGCCCTGTTCTAGCTTCAGAGAGAGAGAGAGAGAGAGAGAGATTTATAGAGCTGAAAAGAAAATCTAGAACTTCAGAAAGAGATGAAGCTAAGAGCGGAAGGGAAAAGAATTTTTGGCTGACCACGAAAAGCACTGGGTGAGCTTTGTTTAATGTAATACTTCCACAAACTTCTGAGAGAAAATCTCCAGTAAGACAAATAATGGCGCAGTGAGTTGATGAAGTGAAGTAAATGGTAGTTCCTTTCAAAGGAAGTGGGAATCGTGTATCGCGAAAGAATAAATAAATATTTTAAAGTGGAACTACCGGTCATATTGCTCAGGAATGATTCGATGGTTCAAGTTCGAAATTATTTTATTAAATTAAGCCTCCCGAGAGAACAAAACTCAAATTTATTTTGACAAATTCTATCCTGACTTGATATTTAAAAAGCACGCTGCTCGTTTCCTCGCAAAGCAGGCAATTGAACTCCGAGAGAAAAAAATTACAGTATTACCCTGGCCTCCAGATTCCCTAGATATCAATCCAATCGAGCGTCGGTGGTTTGTGTTGGAACAGCAAATCCGATCTGCGGCGGCTCAATCACATAACCTTAAAGAGTTAAAGGATCTGCTGGTACCTTTTAGGTACCAGGTACCACAAGACTCCTTTAGAAATCTTGTAGCGTCTATGCCTTGCAGGGTAAAAGCTGTTTTGGCGGCACGTGGAGGACCAACATCATATTAATCATGTGGTCATAAAGTTTTAGCTCTTCGGTGTATCTTTCTAAGTTGTGTATGATATTAGAGAAATGGAACCCTCTTCATTTCAACTTGAAATATGTGCTTGGCGTATTTCTTGATTAACCGCAGGCCACCCCAGTGCGCAGTGGTCTAAATGCTGGCTTCTGACCATTCATCCGAGATGGGTCCGGGTTCGAATCTCGGTGAGGCATGGATGGTGCGTTTGTCTTCTACGCTGCGTCTCTCCCTTCTCTGGAACCAGTGCCCCTAAATCAGGGGCAGGCGACTGCTTACATATAGTGGCATACTGGGAAGGGGCGTACTACACTTTGTATCAGTACCTCAGATGACCTTAACCCAGCTAAAGCGAATAGGTTGAGGACCGAAGTTCTCCTCAAAGGAAATATCAGAATGAAAATCAGCCGCCTCAGCGACCGAGTACTCAGAGGCGCTGGTTTCTGACTATTCTTCCGAGATTGGCTAGGGTTCGATTTCCGGATAAGGCATGAGTGGTTGTTTTTTACGCCACTGATTCTCTCCTTTCCCTGGAACCAGTGGCCCTAAATTAAGGACGGGCGACTGCTTATACTCCATATAGTTGCTCATGGTCGTCGTTGGAGTCCCAAACAAGATAAAGATTCGAACAAGACGGAGCTACAGCGCACTTTGCTAGAAATACATTTCAGATCCCCAACAGCTGTTCCGAAAAAGTCTCATCTCGAAACGGCGAAATTTTTTTATTCATCAGACGACATTTCTCTCAGTGCGCCGCGTATTTGTTAGGAATGCTTAAACAAATAAGTGCATCACAATTGAGTGCATGTACTGATACTGATCAACTGAAGACTGATCTCCGACATGTACTGCACTTTGTATCAGGGTTTCGGTGCATTCAAGAATGTTTGATAATCTCCGTTTCAGATGTGAAACCTGTTTCATATATCTTGGTGCATCCACCCCGGTGGTGCAGTGGTTTAATCGCTGGCTTCGGACCATTCGTCCAAGTGGGGGCAGGGTTTGCATCCCAGGTAAGGCATGAACTGTGTGTTTGTCTTACGGCACTGGCTGTTTCTCTTCCCTGGAGCCAGTAGCACCAAATTACGGACGGACGAGTGCCTATATCCCATTGAGTTGCTCACGATGGTCGTTAAATTCCCAATATATAACTACTGGCAAAAATTATGGAATCACCGCCACATGAACATGGAGCCGCATAGTAGGTAGTATGAAGAAACGACACAAAGGAAGTAGACGAAACGAAAACATAGTTTAATGAAAGTTGCACGTCTGAGCTACAGACAGCAGCAGGATTCATACACTCATCGTCAAAAAAATAGTTGCACCCAGAAGGAAGCAACCGACAGGAATGAAACTTGGTGCGTAGGTTTGCTATCGTGAGACATGCAAATGATTCAAATATCCCGCTCGGCCACGCATGTGACGCCAGCAAGGAGGGGTCGTAGCGCTCTGCCTGTGTGGCTATGTAAGGTCGTCCCGTCGCGCGTGCTTGCCATGCTGACTCGTACTGTTGTGTTGATTGTATCCTTTACAAGTGAAGTATGCCTCGGAGAAATGTTCGGAAGCAATTCGAGCAGTTCGAGGAGTTCGTGAGCCGGATGGTCTTATTGCCGTGTTGCGCGCAATACCGGTCGTGCGGATATCACCATAGCACGCTGTTGGCGTCAGTGCATAGAACAAGACATGCAGCAGCGACAGGAAGGGTCCGGGAGACCTAGACGAAACACGGGGAGATTGGCAGATGGCTGCACGACGTAGGACTAAACGCACGCAGACTGTTACGACGACTGCCCTTAACACCATTGCATCGTCGCCAAAGACTGCAAGCAATGGTGTCGTGCCAGACTCATGGAGTCACTCAGAATGGCAGCGGGTGATCTTCAGTGACGAGCCCCGTTTTTGTCTTGGAGAAGACGACCAACGAATCTTCTTGACGTGTGTCGAGCGTCACACGTCAAGAAGGGCTGGTGTCATGGTGTGGGGTGCAGTTGCCTACGATGCCCGATCACCTTTGGTATTCATTACAGGCACTTTGACAGCCCAACGTTACGTTAATGAGGTCCTGTAATCAATAGCCCTACCTATTCTGACAGCTCACTCCAGTGCGATTTTCCAACAGGACAACGCTCGTCTCCATACTGCTGTTGTCTGGAGAGCTTGCCTTCAAGCAGTGACACTTTGCCTTCGCCAGACGCATTGCCAGACCTATCGCCGATTGAAAATGTGTGGGATACTATTGGACGCGCTATCCACACTCCACCCTACCGCACACTCTGCAGGAACTGCGTGAGAAGATTCAAGCTGCATGAGTTGGCTTATCGTAGGACACCATTAGGAACCTGTACAACTCCATGTCGAGACGTCTGGTATGCTGTGTGAACAAACATGGCGGCACGACTCCATACTAAGGGACACTATTTATTGGGGTGTAGCTCAATAAATATTGCCCATAGCAGTCTCAGTGTTTAAGCATTTATTGTTCTTGGTAGCATTTATCTTTCTCCCGAATAGCATTGCAATCCGACACGTCTTTCTGGATACAACTATTTTTTTGACGATGAGTGTATAAAGCAACGTACAATATCTGACTGAAGTACATAATGATGTATAAAAACACATGTAGGAAATAACTGTAGAGTCACCAACATCGGAGGAAAAGTCATGGAATCAACGTATAGGTTGAAACGGAATCTAGTAATAGAACGCGTTCGGAATATGCAAATAAGTGTGGCTATAAAAAGGAGTAGCTGTGACTCTGAGTCAGCAGTATCACACTGTTGATGCAGAAACAGCATGACACTTAAGCGGGAGTTATCAATTGAAAGGAGGGACAGGATTGTTAAACGTCTTTAAAAAGGAATGCCAACAAGAGACGTGGCAAAAGATGTTGGTTGTTCGCAGTCGGCGGTCCTGAAAATTTGGTGGAAGTATAAACAGAACGGGTAGGTTATAAGACGGAAACATACCGATCGCCGAAGGAAAATATCAAAGCGTTAGGACAGAAAATTAAAAGAAACATGTCTTCAAAACCGTAAATATACAACACAAATAAACACAAAGTTGGCGGCCACATGTTTTAACGTCTGTGTGTACGAAAACGTTTGAAGGAGATGTCTTACAGAAAAGCAACACAGAAACCAGCTTTGACAACTAACCAAAAGAAAAGACGTTTACAGTGGTCCAAGGAAAGCAATCATGGTTTGTACAAGGTTAGATGAAAGTGATACTCCGTGATGAATCAAGGAGGTGCAATGGTCACGGAGGTGGTGCCGGAACGTTTGTCTGGCGACTCGCTGATGAAGCTTTTAAGGATAACTGCTTCAAGAAAAAAATGAAGTTTCCCCAGTCACTCATGATATGGGATTGCTTGTCAGGTGAGGTGACGCTCATCGTAGGAACAGTCAATGCGCAGGTGTACATTGATATTTTGGAGAGCTTTCTTATTCCATCAATTGAAAATGGATTTCGCGATGATCAGATCATATTTCAAGATGATAATGCCTCATGTCACAGGGCCAAAAGTGTGCAGCAATTTCTTCATGGCCAGCAAACAGTCGGGATCTGAATCCCATTGAAAATATGTGGAGCAAATTGAAGAAGCTAGTCCAGGCGATAGCTCCATCCTTCAAAGCTTATTTGGTGATTGCTATTCGGGAATGTTGGAAAGAGTTTGATAGTGGTTCCCATTTTTCATTAGTGACATTTATGCCTCAAAGGATCCAGGGTACCATCAAAGCTCGTGGAGGAGTTGTAAAGTATTAAACTGGCTACATTTCATATATCATCCCATATGGACTGATTTTATTGTTTTTTTCTCCGATCTCGGTGAGTCTACAATTATTTCCCATAGGTGTTGTTATACATTATTATATATTTCAGTCAGATAGTGTACGTTCATTTATATGAGGCCTGCTGTCTGTAGCTCAGATGTGAAAGCTTTCATTAAACTATGTTTTCGTTTTGCCAGATTGCTTTGTGTCGTTTGTACGTACTCCCTACCAGGCGCCTCTGTGTTCATGTGGCGGTGATTCCATAATATTTGCCAGAGGTTGTATAACAGTCTTTGTTCTCACGTGAACATGTATTTGTGTAATATCACCCATTTTATTGAAATTTTCCACTGACGCAGGATGTTTTTATGTTCTACTTAATCTATAGAATGTATTACAGTAAGTAGAGCCTTCAAATTGTTTTCTGGTGTTCTTGGTTCTCGTACTCTAGGTACTTGCTGTTGAAAGTTGAAACGAAATCAATGCTCGCTACTGAGAATATCCATGCAAGCTTACTCAGAGCTTGAATGAAATCTATTATTCTTATTGACAACATAAATGAAATCTGTTACTTGCTGTTGTACACTTCAAACGATATAAATACTCAGACAAAGTTTCTGAAACATCACCTGCAATAATAACTGCAATCAAATTAATTTTTCACTCCTTTCATTTTATTTTTTCATTTCGCATTTTCTTTTTCTCATTGCTTTGGTAAATAAACCCAATATAGTCTGCATCATAGTTAACACATTGCTCCGTCACATTTCGAAAATATTTGTTTTCTTCTGCATTCTTTTTCACTGCCGTGAGGTGCTCTGTTGGCAAACCCATGCAGAATTTTACGTTTAATACTGAAGTTATGAACGGCGGAATTAAAGTTGGTGTCTGTTTTTGTGAGCTCGAGGCTACGAAGATGCAAAAAACGACTGGCTATTTTCATTTACATCACATTTAATGTGACGTCGCTAGTGTTTACAGAACATCGGCTGCTAACAGGAATGACTTCATATGATATCATTCTTGGAGAAGTCCAATAGCGTAGTCGTGAGAAAGAAATCTATTCGCCGTACCCGTGGGAATGAAACATAAGGAAAGGTACATAGAGAAAGTTCTTCAAATGACGCAAAACAGTGAAGCTAACGGTAAGGAAGAAGATACGACGGAAAAGAAAGAATTAACAACCTCCTGTTATTGCTTTCTTCTTTTGCTTTCTCATACACTAAGCGTGTGAGACAACCATTCGAAATTATAACTGAAGAAAGCAGAAAACTGATGTCGAGAATTTCATTCAGCTCTTACTGAAAAATACTACGCCGCCCCTGTGGCGCAGTGGTAGAAGCTAAAGCTTCTGACCATGAATGCGGAAGCGAATTTCGGGTGGAGCTTGGATTGTGTCACCCTTCCATGGAACCGATACCCCAAAATTAGGTACGGGCGACTGTTTACAGCACTAAAAATTTTTATAGTGAAACATTTAGGAAAAAAACTTCAAAAATTGGAGAACTGCTGAATTTTGTATAGTTATATACGTAGTTAAGAACAGTTATAACAGAGAATCTATATTTACAAGAACTGCACGCGGTAATTTTGTTTTCGTGCTGTTTTTTTTTTTTTGTCTCTTCTTTCTAATTGAGCAAGACTCGAGCAAAGAAGTATTAACATGGGTTGCTGAAACAGTAGGTATCAACATTTTCACAAATCTTGTGCATACGGAAATGATTGTCAAGTATATCTGCAATATCTGTAACAGATTAAAGCGAAGAGATGCATTCAATTTTTTTTATAGTTTTTCAAAAGACTGACTTTAAACATACACTGTATTGACAAAAGTCACCGGAGACCTAAAAGAGAAACACAACATAGCATTTATTGATATACATTAGTACGTTGTCGGTCCACCTTTGGCCTTAACGCAAGCATTGACCCTTCGAGACAGGCTTTCGACAAAGTTTTGGAACACAGCGATAGGTATGCGCTTCCATTCAGTACATAATGCTGCCACAAGTGTTGCTTAGTAGTAGGCCTTGGTTTCAAACTTCTTATGCAGCGCTCTAATTCATCCCATAGGTGCTATGTGGGATTAAGCTCAGGGCTCTGTGATGGCCAGTCCACACACGATACCGAATTATTGTCAAACCACGCCGTAACAGTTCTTGCTTCATGGCTCCGTGCACCAACAAAGCTCGGTTCCATAGTATTGCCGCAGAATTGGTAGGGCACAATTGCCCAGAATATCGAGGTAGACGTGCTGGTTAACAGGTTTGTCCACGATAACCAATGGGCTGGGGCCATACCACGAAAAGCACCCCCACACGAATACACTGCCAGCTCTAAACTTGACCGCAGGAACAGTACACTGTGGTAAATAGCGTTCCCTCGGCTGCCGCCATACCCACAAACGGCCATCAGACTGATGGATCGTGTATCTGGATTCATCAGTCCATAGGACCCATTTCAATTAATCTACGGTCCATGATAAATGTTCTTTACACCATGCTAAACGACGATTGCCCACCAGTTACGGTCGCTTAATCGATATGTGTAGTAGCAGACGTTTCAAGACTGAAATGTAATACTCAGCATTGACAGTAATTTGTGGAGGAACGGCATGTTGGTAGACTACACCCTTATGATCGAAGAAAATTATCATCATCACCTTCTCAGCTGATTTGGTTTAGTTTCGGAGGAAGAGAGCCTGTGTGTTTCCATACACTCGTTGCGCGCTTCGTGAGGTGGTCGAAATAGTGGACCCATGTTTCATCGGCAGTTATTACTGTGTTTAGAAAGTTTGGATCTTTTGCAATCATTTGTTTCCACTCATGACACACCTCAACTCTGGCTAACAATTGTCCTCTCGTCAGGTGATGAGGTACCCATCTGGAACACACATGATGCAGCAGTGGTTTGTCGAGTAGAATGCGGAATGCCGACATTTTTGAGATATTAGATGACGCCGCTGTCTTCACACGTCATTCGTCGATCTTCTTGCAGGATTTCCCAAGCAGTGTTGACAATACGTTCCGTAACAACACTTTCAGGTCGACCAGGCCTAAAAGCGAGTTGTGATGACAAACGCCCTTTTTTTGAAATCATAGTGCCATTTAAAAGACTCACCCAAACATTTATCTTTGTAAGCTTTTTTTATTAAATCAACTGATTCTGGAACCGTTTTACCCAAACGATAACAAAATGTAACAAAACTTTTTCGCACAACGCATTTCACTTCTTAACTCTGAATCACTCACCTCCATAGCTGTATTAAGAAATGCAGACTTACATTAAACAACTGCACAATAACAAAACCAGAATCGTCTGCCACGGCTAGTAACTGTTTCCATAGATACTTCCTTAATTCAGTTAGTCGTCTTCGTGGTTGTTTTTCCCCTTCGCACTTTTGCCAACTCAAAAAAATTACTCTCAGTTTTTATGGAACGGCCTTTTACCAATGCTGTCTTATTCCTCCTTCCCTCACCACCTTCCAATCACAGACTCTCCGTTCAGAAACTAATAGAGTTTATTTTGCATCTAGAAACAACTTAACCACCGTGTTAGAAAAAGCTGAAAAGTATTAAACACAGCAATCGTGATAAGCATAAAACAAACAACAATTGGCTCATACACGGTCGAGTCACATTGTTGTGACCGCCAGGTAATATCCTGAGTAACCGCCGTGTGTAGTGCGGACAGCAGCTAGACGGCTGGGAGTGACTCAATAAAGTGCTGGAAGGTGTTCACAGGTATGCGGAGCCAGGCTAACTGCAGTGCATCTGACAGCTGCTGGAGGGTGCGTGGTAGAGGATCCATAAAGCAAACAACACGATCGAGGTTGTCCCACAGATGTTCAATTGGGTTTAAGTCTGGGGAATTAGGGGGCCAAAGAAGTACTTTGAAGTCTTTATCGTGCTCTTTCAACCACTTTCGGACATTTCCAGCTGTGTGACACGTCTCACTGTCGTTTTGGAAGATTCCATTCACGCCAGGAAAGACAATAAGCATGTATGGATGTACAGGTTTTGCAAGGATGGATTCATAACAAATTCCGTCCATAGTGTCTTCCACACGTATCAGTGGACCCAGGGAATACCACGAAAACTTTTCCCTAGACCATAACGCTGCCCAACAGCACCAGCTTGTGTTCTTCCAGAAATGGTTGAACAGTGTTTGTTCCCCTATGTTACTCGCCTTATACGCCAACTTCCATCCGTTCGATGAAGCAGAAAACGTGACTCATCGGAGAAAGCAATCCTTTGCCAATCAGCGGAGGTCCAATTCCGATACCGCCTTGCGAATGTAAGCCTTTTTCTGCCGATGCACCTTCGTTAGCATAGGTGCAGTGACCATCCGTCTGAATCGGAGCCCCATATTTAACAGGGTTCGATGAACTGTCGTTTTAGACACACTTCCGGTAACCCCCTAGTTCATTCGGCCAGTGTATTGCTCCAGTGTAGCGTGTCGTTCGGTCCTCACGCACCTTCGAAGCCAACGTTCACCTCTCACATCAATGGCACGTGATGCTCCGCAGTTTTCACGTCGCTAATTTGTAATGGTGTCATTTCTCCAATCACGATACACTTTAACCACATCAGCACGCGAACAGTTCACAAACTGCGCTGTTTCAGAGATACTGCCACCCTTGGCCCGAAACCCGATCACTGGCCAACAATGGTACCGCGGTAAATGCGAAAGTAGGTGATTCTTGTGGAAATCTGTGTCCTGAATCCGAAAATAACGTTAGTTTTGGTCCATCACATTTAGTTGTTTCGCAATATTGTTTTTTCCGCATACGTGAATTGACGTATCCACATTGTATGTAATGTAGAGCCATCTTCTCACAATCGCACTTAAATATCCACAAAGAACTTGACTTAAACCTAGGAAATGCTATATTACTACGAGAAATGCCCCTTGTCAATGAATGTTTCTGCGTACTTCTGCGTTTCTTTGTTGTTTATGTTTTCAGGCGTCACTGCGTCGCGTCAGAACCGTCGGCGTGCAGCCGGTTATTTATTGTACCCCTAAGAGTTTCTGCTTAAAAAACCCTCACATTCCCTCACTGAATATCCTATCAGTTGAGCATAGGGCAGGCATCCTTGTGTACGTGCCCGTCCTATATTGGAAGTGTGAAAGTAAAACGTGAGTTTGTAAGTATGCCTAGTGCGTCGGGATTGTGTAAAAGACAGTGTGTGCGAAGTCCTCAGCAATTTTGTTACATTTGTGGATGTTATGTGTTTGATGGCAAAGGTACGTAAACTAGATTCATTCGTGAAGAAACTATATTTTGCGTATTTCAAAGTGAAAGTCGGCGACCAAGATAAGTCGTCCGGGCCTCATGTTGCTTGTAACAGTTGTGTCGAGGGACTGTGGTACTGGTACGAAGGAAAATTGAAGGCAATGCCGTTTGCAATTCCAATGATATGGCGTGAACAGAAGAACCACCACGGTGACTGTTATTTCTGTATGTGCAATGTAGCTGGTTATAACAAAAAGAATAAGAAAGGAATTAAATACCCAAATCTGCCATCAGCCATACGGCCTGTTCCTCATGGACTTGACTTACCACTACCTACACCACCAGCTAACTTGATTGATGAATCTGAAAGCAGTTCTCTACATTCAGACACTGAGGACATACGTTTCGAACCAGAAGAATTTTACCATTCACCAAAAATGTTTACTCAACCCGAGCTGAATAACTCGATAAGAGAGCTGGGGATCACGAAAGAAAATTGTGAATTACTAGGCTCAAGACTTTGTGAGAAAAACCTGCTGGCACCTGGAGTTACATTTTCTTGGTACAGGAATTGTGGCAAGTGTTTTCGGAAGTACTACTCAAAGTAAGATGATCTGGTTTTTTGTACGGACATCCATAATCTTATTCATCAGTTGGGAGAGGAAATCTATCAACCTAGTTCCTGGCGCCTTTTCATTGACTCTTCTAAAAGAAGCCTCAAGGCGGTTTTACTTCATAACGGCAACAAATTCGTTTCTGTACGTGCCACTTGCTCATTCCACAAAATTGTCAGAATCATATGAAACATTAAAGTTAGTGCTTGAAAAAATTAAATTCCATGAACATGAATGGCAAATATGTGGTGACTTGAAAGTCATTGGAATATTGTTAGGACAGCATAGAGGATACACAAAATTTCCCTGTTTCTTTTGCGAGTGGGATAGCAGAGCCAGGGACAAACATTGGGATACTCCACATTGGCCTGAGCGGAAACAACTGACAGCAGGTTCCAAGAATGTCATTAATGAAAGTCTAGTTGACCATGAGAAAATTCTACTCTCTCCGTTACAGATAAAACTTGGCATTATGAAACAGTTTGTAAAGGCACTAGACAAAAGTCGTCCATGCTTCCTGTACCTATGAACAACATTTTCTTCATTGTCACAAGCTAAAATCAGAGAGAGAATATTTGATGGCCCACAAATTCGTAAACTGATGATGGATAACAATTTCACCTGTAAAATGATCAAAACTGAAGAAGCGTGGAACGCTTTCAAAGAAGTGGTGAAAATTTTTCTTGGAAACGTAAAGGACCCGTCGTGCAAGACAATTGTACAAAATATGTTGGACAAATTCAAATTGTTTGGTTGTAATATGAGCCTAAAACTTCATTTCTTAAGTGCACATCTCGATTACTTCCTCCGAATTTGAGAGCTTTGAGTGAAGAGCAAGGTGAAAGGTTCCACCAGGACTTAAAAGAGGCAGAGCGACGTTATCAGGGACGTTGGGATGAGCGTATGATGGCAGATTACTGTTGGTCTATTGCACGTGAGAATCCTTTCAGAAAACACTCAAGGGCATCGTAAACACTGAGCTTCCATGGCAAGAGAAGAAAAAGAATTGCCGACTAACTTTAAAGAATGTAATTAGGTAAGTTTTCAACTCTTGTACACTTTTTATTTTATTTCTATGCAGTTTTGTTCTGATTATTCCCTTTCACTTTTAGAGGTTGTTCTTGCTTATGTTTAGTTTTAAACATGGTTAAATATGCATGCTATATATGCAAAGATATGAAATGTATCGCTTCGGTCAACAGAAATTGATGAACTTACATTATACCATATTGCCAAGGAACCCGATGTGATACAGCATAACCGAATGCATTTTTGTATTCAGCGTACAAAGATTAGTAAAAGTCACATATTCAAGTTTGTACCGCAGAAAAAAGTTTTCATTTGCAGGTTAGTATAATCATCCCTTTTTGCAAATCTGATAAATAGCTCCTTTTATCCATGGCAGCAACGAGTGATATGTTTTCAGAATTCCTACAGCACACCTTATATACCCCCCAAGCCAGCTCACGACACGTGCCTTCTTTCATTGGCTACGCGCTATTGACGTCAAAAGTAGTAGGTGGTCACCATAATGTGACTCGACTGTGTACAACCGGCGTAACATGTAGCAGGTGAAATTTCACATTTTTGGCAGGTACTTTAATTTTTACTTCTGTTAAACCTTTTGCTTATTGCACATCTCACACATATTATTTTGCTAGCTATAGTTTTCAATTAACAAGTGCTATTTACTTTCGATTAATTGAAAAATACTGTAATTTATGATTGACTAGTTTCGATCTGAGATAACGTAATATGTAGAAAATGGCCCTTAATTTATCCGTCCGGTTATAAGGAAGTTGGCATATATTGAATGTTTTTGACACTCCCTTCAACTTCGCTTTATACGGTTTCGACTGTGTTTATTTACACAGGATATTCACACATTTTTAGAAAATTTCTGAAAAGAAATTGCAGGAAATAAAGAATTTCAAAGAATTGAAACCGGCAACAGCGTGTTACATGAACTCAAAGGAAACATCTGCTGCAGTTAAATATCGTCTGCTAAGAAAATGGCGCACGTTAACAATCTGTGTACAGAAGGTTATGTTTCTGCTTTTTACGAAGAGAAATATTCATATTCTGTAATTAAGAAACGCTGTGAACATCATGGAATTAGCATTACTAAATGTAAAATAAGCAATAGTATCAATAATACACTGCCGGACAATTGCTAAGGACGGATGACAATAGCAACGATAGCAACCATAAAATGGAAGGCAGGAAAATGTGGAAATTAGCATAAGTGCGGGATACAGTAAGACGTGTTGTGCGTATGAAAATTTTGGATTGCCGAACTTGTTCGTGACGTCATAGCGCTGATAAGAGATATAAAGAATTTGACGCATATTGACCGTTGTTGTTCAAACGCAAAGTTGAAAGGGAAAGAATTAATTGACGAACTTGCAATTTTCAGTATGTCTTCCCAACATCACCTAGATGATTTTACGCGTGGTCGTATTATTGGCAAGTTTCAAGAAGGGCGAAAAATAACAGATGTTGCCAGGGAGTTCGACGTCAGCCACAGTGTTGTTTCAAGGCTTTGGAAATCATTTCAAACAAATGGAGAGTGTAGAAAACGTCACGGGGGAGGTCGTGTTCGCAGTACGACACCTGCAGAAGATCGGTACATAGTGCTATCAACAAAAAGACACCGACGCAACACAGCTAGTGAGGTAGCAAATCAGTTTATGACTGCTACTGGCAAGCGGATCTCCCGAAAAACTGTCGCCAGACGTTTGCATGAAGGAGGACTATACGCCCGCCGTCCTGTTGTGTGCATCCCATTGTCCAGACGTCACCGTACCACCCGTTTGCAATGGTGCCATCAACATCGCAGCTGGACTGATAACGACTGGTCTGCTGTCCTCTTCTCAGATGATAGTAGATACAGTCTATCGTCTGATTGTCGACGACAACTGATCTGGCGTGATAGTGGTACTGCATATTGTCCAGCAAACATACAGGAAAGGTACCAATATCCGACATGTAGTGTCATGGTATGGGCTGGCATCATGATCAATGGCCGTACGTCCCTCTATGTGCTTCCAACTGGGACTATGACTGGCCAACGATACATTAATGATGTTCTGCTTCCTCATGTTCGCATGTTCCGTGGTGCTGTCGGTATATAGATTCATTTTCATGGACGACAACGCAACATGTCATCGAACAGTCGCTGTCCAGGAGTGTCTTGAGAGCGAGGATATTCAACGCCTCGTATGGCCAGCACGTTCTCCAGATCTTAATCCCATTGAAAATGTGTGGGATGCTTTGGGGAGGAGTCTTGCTATTCGCCAATGCCCTCCAATAAACAAGGACACCCTCATCCGTGCACTGACAGAGGAATGGGATAAACTACCCCAACAGCTGCTTGATAATGTTGTGCCAAGCATGACACGACGTGTGGAATCTTGCATCGCCCTCCATTGTGGCCATATCCCGTATTGACATCTTACGCCGGAACGCCAGCGGACGGTAATTGCATTTTTTTCACGTTTACGTATTCTGCACAAAATGGCCTGTTTGTCCCTTGAACACGTTCCAAAGACTTCTGGATTTCAGAGCACGATAAATTGTCTTTCTTGTAATGTCCTGGCATTCTGACATTATTTTATTTCACTTGGCATCCAACCACACTTACTTTTTTATGCGCTATATAGCCGTTTATGATCCGTCCTTTGCAATTGTCCAGCAGTGTATAAGGAAACATCGTAAAGCTTTGCTTTTAACAGGGAAGAAAATACCAAACGAACATCTAAAGAAGGAACGTACTTTTAGTATTTCAAAACTAAGGTCTCTGGTCTGAAAAGGATATCCACCAACCAAAAGAGCAATCGCTAAGTCGTTAAAAATCTGTGTATCAACTGTAAATAAGGTAATAAAAAAAGATTTAAATCTGAAAAAGAAACAAAAAAACATAATATTCACCGCCTTTAGCCTAGGCACGTGGCTGAGCCTAGAACACTGTGCAGACTTCTTTATGAAACTCAACTAGAAATTTATACATGGAAATTTAGTGTGACTATTGATGAAGCTTTGGATCTACCTAAACGACTGTATCAAAAAACAAGAAAGATGACACCGAATTTTCGGATGTAATATGCACGTGGTTTGAATCCGTTCTGACGCGAATTAAGTTTATCAAAGCTATTCAAAGTCAATGGGTCCTGTTTGGAAAACAATCAACTGGTTCCAACAATCGATAAAACATCCAGAAATAGAAACACCTAGTAGAAACACCTAGTTAGTTCTACCAGCGGCTAAAAAGCATGTTAGAAAATATAACAAATGGCGAACAAAAAGTTTCTCACAGTACAAGGAAGGTACCAGTGACAAAGATATTTTCAAATCGAACAGTGAAAAGAAGAAATAAAAAGGAAACAGGATATAAGTTCACGTTTGCTAGCGGAAGAATTTTGTATAGCGGAAAAGTTGAAAATAGGCAAATATTATTCTTCATGTAAAAAAGCGTTCAACCTTTACGCAGCTAGTGAGAAATCTTAGCGTTACTTAAAGAGGATAATGCTCCACATCTCTGTTGTAGCAAATGGCATACAGTGAAGAAATTTCTCAATAGCGATTTTAGAAGCGGCGATACAGCTACAAACTGAAGTACACAAACGCCACCTTCCGACAGAACTGGGAACTACAAAATTTTTCATATATTAGCCTTAAGTGTTCTACAAGGTAAATGGCATCCGGTGTTGAAAGATTTTTTAAATTGCACATGTAAAAGCAGTGATATTGAGAAAAACAGAATAAGCATATGCACCCCTAGCGGCGAAATTGTGTACTGTTTTGGAAAGAAAATACACACAGTTTTGCATAGTTAATAGTAACTGACCGAAGAAAAAAATTTTCAATCGGGTTTTTAATTTCGCAGATATTGCTGTAAACGGAAACGCGAACTTACGCCCTCTGGTGGCAGACTTGTGCGCTAAGAAATATTTGAAAATATATGATAAACATTTCGCAGTGTCAAACGCTCTCCAACAAAGAAAGAATTTTTCAAATCGGACTCTTAGAAGCAGAGATATCAACAAAAATAAGATATACGTTTACGTCCCCTCACTTAAAAACCCTGTATTACTTTAAGAAGAAAATATTTTCCAAAGGTTTTTCCATGTGAGCAGAATCGGTCAAGGAAAGAATTTTTTCAGTCGAATTTTCAGGAGCTCAAATTTTGCTACAAATACATGAGACGCAGAAATTAACCCTTACTCCCCCTGGTGGTCAAACCATTCTTTATCAAATATTAGAAATTCTTCCAATCAGCAGCTGTATCCGGTGCAGAAATAATTTTTCTGATCGGAATTTTGGAAGCAGAGATATTTGGGGAAATGCAATTTATCTTAACTCCCCCTAGCGGAAAGTTTATGTGCTACTTGAAAATTTTGAAATCATATGAAAATTTTGAAATTATATTACAACGGAAATGCTATCTAACAAAGAAGGAATTTTTCAAATCTGACTCTTAGGAGCAGCGATATTGAAAGAAAAAGGATGTACATCTACGCCTCCTGGCGGAGAAGCCATGCATTGTTTTAAGAAAGAAAACTTCCTCAGATATTTATCGACCAAAGTGGTATCGGTCCACGAAAGATTTTTTCAATCGAGCTTTTAGAAGCTCAGATTTTGCTGGAAATACCTACGAAGCAGAAATTAAAGCTTATGCCCCTGGTGGTCAAACCATATTTTATAAAAAATTAGAAATTTCAATCAAAGCATTTCCCACCGGGAGCTGTATCCGGTGCAGGAAGAATTTTTCAAATCGCAGTTTTAGAAGCAGAGATATCGGGTAAAACACAATTTACCTTTACTACCCCTAGCGGAAAGTCAACGAATTACTTGAAAATTTTGAAATTATATGAAAAACATATCGCACTGGAAACTTTATCCAACAAAGAAGAAATTTTTCAAATCCAACTCTTAGAAGCAGAGATATTGACAAAAATAAGATATATATCTACGCCCCCTGGCGCAAAAACCATGCATTGTTTTAAGAAGAAAATATTCCGAAAAGGTTTGTCGAGGTGAGTAGTATCGGTCCAGGAAAGAATTTTTTCAATTGATATTTTGGAAGCTCATATTTTTCTGAAAATGCATCAGAAGCGGAAATTAGTACTTACGCCCCCTGATGGCCAAACCGTTTTATACCAAAAATCAGAAATTGTATGCAAAATGTTTTCCACCAGGAGCTGTATCCTCTTCAGAAATAATTTTTCAAATCGGAGTTTTAGAAGCAGATATATCGGGGGGAAACGCAATTTACTTTTACGCCCCCTAGCGGAGAATCTATGCGTAACTTAAAAAAGTGACTATACCTAAAATAATCTTAGCCATTAGTGGAATCGAAAGGCAAAATATTTTTTTTAATTGGATGCTTAGAAGCAAATATATTAAATAAAATGTATTTTGAATTCGATATCATCTGCATTTACGCCCTCTAGCGGTGAAATTGTGTGTAGTAAAAAAACGAAACAAAATAAAGGGTCACCATTCGCACATTTCAAGCTTCCTAATGCAAAAAGAATTTTTCATATCGGACAATTAGTTGCAGAGATATCGTGTCTACAGACGGATTGACAGACCGACAGACGGACAAACCGATAACATAAGCACGATCATTTTTACGACGTGCTAGAAAGGTCGATTTGCTATCGCAAAAGAGCAGAAAAATACTTACAAACTTGGTTCCTAGAATCCAAAGAATGTTTCAGTAAAGGATTCGTGATTATTGCTGGTTTCTCATACAAAGGGAAATTAAAGTTAAGAAAAGTTGAAAACAATATTAAAATCAGTTCTACATATTACCAAAACAATATTTTAACTGCGGTATTTAAAGAGGAAATGACATTCCTATATCCACAGAGCCTTCAAAGAGTTGAACTCCATCAGAATAAGGCTACCAGTCATACATACAAATCTACCAATGTTTCTTGAAAAAAATTAAAAAAGAGTTAGGTATCAATTTTTTACCGTTTGCTCATATTCCTTCAAAGTCCCCTAGTGTGTCACCAATGGACTATTGTGCCTTCGGAGTTCTAGAAAGAGCGCTTTCTAAACGCAGACTTACAACAACGATTGGGTTATGGAAAGCAATGGAAGAGGAGTGGAATAAAATACCACTACCAATTTTAAGAAGTGCTCTGTTATCTTGGTAATCTAGATGTAGGTTCAGAGTCCAGAGAATGGGGTATTTTTATGCCCTCTGATGACATTTACGAAAGAAGTAATTTTATTTTAAACATTAATTATATTTCTGGAAAATCGTTCTAAAAATGTATGAACATCCTCTGCATTTATTTATTTATTTACTTCATTTATTTATTCGTGGAAGCACATATGCCCCCACGCAAAAAATTGAATTTAGGCGCTACTGAGTTTATCTCGTTACTTATTCTCTGAATTCAAATATTGAGACAATTTAGCATTGAGATGCATCGTATGTGATCAAATTATTCTCAAATATTTAACAAAATCGTAGTAAGAGTACAGAAATGATTCTTACACCTAGGATGACTTTAAATTTACTTTTTTTTTAATTTTTGTCTTTGAAATAGATTTAGACAACGCACTTATTTCTGTGTAGCTTAGGTGTCACTCAACAGCCCCACTTACAGTAGTTTAAGCTTTCGCCCTTTTCACTCTCTAAAAAGAAAAAAAAAAAAAACATCTTTTCGTTCCCAAGACGTGAATGAAGATTGAGTAAGGTATTTTTAATATTACGACACTAAGTTAACATTCATTGAATGGTCTAAAAATTGTTTTATATTCGAAAAGGTAAAGATGTATTGTCACATTATGTTAACAGTTTAGCGTTCAAAAAATATAACTTACATACATTGGACAGACAAAACAAAAAAAAACTGAACTTTTCAACTGGGTGAAAAATCAAAATGCGCGGCAAAAATATGGACTACTTTCCGTTTGTCTTTTGTTGATGCAGCCGCACAGCATCAATTGTTTAATTTTTCTTTCTGCTAATATCTTTCTCTTCCAATTTATTCATTGTCGCTTTTCTTTCTTTTCTTTTTTTATGCCCTCTGATGACAATAATTTCATTCATCATGCTGAAAGAACTTTCAGCCCGAGGACTATGAGTGCATGATATCAATGCTTTAACTACAATCATCGTCAAAAAAATAGTTGCATATAAAAGGACGAGACGGATTGCAGTGCTATTCAAGAGGAAGGTAAAGGTTACCAAGAACAATAAATGATTAAACATTGAGATTGATATGGACAATATTTATTGAGCTACGCGCCAATAAGTAGTGTCTCCCAGTATGGCGTCGGGCCGCTATGTTTGCTCACACAACATGCCAGACGTCTCGGCATGGAGTTGTATAGGTTCCTAATGGTGCCCTGCGATAAGCCATCCCATACAGCTTGAATATCCTCACGCAGTTCCTGCAGATTGTGCGGTAGAGGTGGAGTGTGGATAGCGCGTCCAATAGTATCCCACACATTTTCAATCGGCGATAGGTCTGGCAATGCGTCTGGCCAAGTCAAAGTGTCACTGCTGGAAGGCAAGCTCTCGAGACAGCAGCAGTATGCGGACGAGCGTTGTCCTGTTGGAAAATCGCACTGGAGTGAGCGGTCAGAAAAAGTAGGGCCACTGGTTGCAGGACGTTTTCCAAAGTTTCGTAAAGATGGAATTCCGTCCTCGGACGAAACCCCCTCCCCAACCCCCCCCCCCTACACACACAAATTTCTATTCAGATGTGCATCGGTCTCGTGGATGACCAAAATGATAACGCAAAAGGTGAAATTCCTCGAATTCGCGGAAGAATCTCGTGCCTGATGATTTCAGAAAAATTTTCCTGCGGTCTAACTTGCATTTTCGCAAATAGTTGCCCATAGTTGCAAGCTAAAATACAAACATTTATGCACCAAAATGATGTTTAACAACAATACTGGTCAGAGACAACACCGCGAGAAAAAAATTACGATAACGATAATTTTGTTTTACCCCGTTTAACTTCCGTTTTCGAAAGTTTTGGAACAAGAAATATCGTCCCTAGACGAATGTTATGTATAAACTTAAAACTGTGGCATTATAGTAATAAAATATATCATCGTTAAAATATTTTAGAGTTTACTGTAAAATGTCATGATTTATTAAATACAGACACATCCACAGCGGCAGATTGGGTCGACGATACCAGACCGGGAATTTTAATCTTGTGGTCCACTACAGAAACAGACGTACCCACAGGGGAACACCTCATAAATTCCCTCATGAAAAATAATTCTGTTAACTCCTGGATGAAATAAGAACTGTTGCAATACGCATTGTAAAACTAATCCAGTCGTGAACAAATCTTAAAAGCAATTTAAGAAGGAAAGAATTTTAAAAATCCTCTCATGATTGAATGTAATATGTCAAACTATACTCAAAACGGAATGTTGTACCAGATAATTTATATTTGTTTGGACGCTCATTGTCTACTGTGCAACGATATTAGTACCACCTCCTTGAATAGACGCCTTTTTTGTCTACCAATTATTTGGAATCATGAACTACAATTTTGAACCATGAACCAGTATCGCTAAATCATTGTTTCTTCTAAGATAAATGTGGGTGGGACACGGATTTGGGAACATCTTTGCCGGAGAATTCCTTTGCGCTCTATGCCTATACGTGGATAAGGGTGTGGGGATGATGGACCACCAAAATTGTTATTAGTGCCCCTTCGAAATTACAAAAAAACAGGTAGGGCCTACAGATATCCCTTTAGCTCCAAATTCAACGACCTACAGTTGACAGCAGTTTGCTTAATGTATTTCTAACTGCGTGCTTGATTAGGCGATAAATTTTTCACTAATGTAGAGAGAATTTCGCTTTGTCATTTTAGAGCAAACGCCCAACATATATATAGATAGAATGAAACACCAATTCTTTTAAGACAATAACGTTTTAGAGAGATAATATAAAGTCCAAATGAAGGTAACGATTTTTATTCATTAGTACCAAAAATATTATTCGTTCTTTCCAAACAGTTCAGACAAAGAGGATTCGAGAAACAGTGGGCCATTTCTCAAGTGGTCCACCTGAAAATATTCCGGTATCCCAGTGGGCCAATCCCTGCCTGTACATCCATTTCTTATTTTAAGAAATCAAATGGGAAGTTTATACTTTACCATAATAAACTTCTTTTCGGAGTCGCATTGCAATTTTCGTTTGGATGTGATTCATTCCTATAACTGCGGGTTATGTTAAGAGCATGAAATCTAAACTCCTTTGCTTTCTAACCTGTGTTCATTTACAACACGAAATGGGATCTTGTAGCACATTTCCTAGAAAATACCCACTTTCGTTCAAATATGTACAGATATCAAGTAAAGAGGAGTCTCACCTGTAAATTTAGAACTCTTCAAAGTTTTCTCACACTCCAGTGCCGTTTTCACTGCAGGAAAATTCCAATAGGTAAAACTTTCCCTACGAGCAATTTGTTTGGCATTTGTGAAATAAAAACGTGACGGACGAGAACGGGTTGCCCGAAAAAACAACAAAAATGAAGAAACCTGTTGGCAGCCGGCTCAGATCGTTGCGCCATCATGCGGTGGTAAGGTACGCTTGACCTGCGACTAACTTCGCGTAAGGAGGAGGGTGTAGGTGGTCGACATCCAGCGGGGGCAGGAAATGACCTATTTTGCATGTTACAACAAAGACCTGTAACCGTTTGTTTGGGTGTCAACTGTGAGAAAACACCCGTCAATGAATCAACCATTTTACGACTTCCCTAATTTTACGCCTCCTTCGGCGGCAAACATTGGAGAGATGCCATTGTGTTGTTACTTGAAGTGATTTTGAGCTATAGATATACACGTTTAGAGCTAAATGAATCAATAAAAACATCTGGTTAGAAATTACTTAACTTAAACCTATTTTACTTTATTTCTTTTTGTTTGCTTCCAGGATTTACAAACAATGTGAGTCTGAAGCTATAAGGAATATCCCATTACTAGGCCCGTAGCTAGCAGGAATTTAGGAAGTGTGGGGGAGGGGAGGGGGCTTGGTCCTCCCTGCAAGGCAAGCGAGACCCCTTCCCTCCTGGAAAATGCACTTTGATGCAAATTCTCTGAACTTTTATTTTCGGTGGTTTAAGATTTTTTTAATTTCATTATAAGCATAAATAATTCACATATTTATTATTGTATTACAAGTTTTTTACAAAAAGAAAACTTGAAATGATAGAGCACGAAATAATAATAATTCAAAAGAAATTACTTTTTGAAGTGAATCAGTAGGAACAGCTGCGCCAATGATTCTCTGCCACATGGGCACCCAACTTGTGTCTGATAAGAGTCAGGGAAGGGAGAACCCCTTCCCCCACCTTTTATTATTTAAAATATGAAAAGGACATCATAAAGAGAGAGAGAGAGAGAGAGAGAGAGAGAGAAAGCTTTCAACTTCTTCCAGTTTATTGTTTTCAGTCAGTAGGTTTGGTTTAGCGATGGGAGAACAAGCGTTTAGTGGGAAGAATCTGGGGCATTTTGGTATTTAAATTGCGAACGGAGGTTTGGCTGTTGACCGCGGTAAGAATATTCTACCTCCGAGCACCAGCGAAAGAGAATGCGCGATAAAAGACGGAGCAGAAAGAGCCGAAATTCGGCATTAATACCTCCTCAATGCCCAATGCCATTGCATGGATTAACGGAAAGGAACCAGAATAGTAAAGTAAATCATAAACCAAAAAAAAATTGGGAGTATTTTTTCTTCAAAGATAACTGAAACTCAGCCACCATCAAACAAATTCTAATAATGAGATTTACTTTTTATAATTCTAGAGTTCATTCCCCCCTCCCCCTCCCCGTTCCCATATTTTGAATTGAATTGTTCGTTTGTGAAGTAAATTAACACAGAGCCTCCCCAGTTTAGTCGCCAGCCCCCACCCCCTCCCTGGTTGTCAGACTTAGCTATGGCCCTGCCCATCACGAATTTAGAGCCAAGGAAGAGACAAAGCCAGCGCCTTAGCATAAACGCCCCTGCCTCAAACTTCCTCCCAGGGTCGAACCAAGACCCAACTCGAATGATTAGCCAGATGCCTGCGCTTCTGACCACTCATACAGTGGGGCTGCATGTTTTACATTGTTAATTTTTAACTCGCTTTTTAGTACGACATTTTAAAAAAAAAAGTACGTGCTTAAGTATCACTTTGTAGGTCCATCTGTCTGTGGATACCATATTTCTGCAACTACTGGCCTGATTTGAAAAATTATTTTAGCATTGGGAAGTCCGAAATGTGAGAATGTTGATTCTTGCTTTCTTGTCCTTTTTCGATGCATAACTTCGCCACTAGAGAGCAGAAATGCAAATGCTATGAAATTCAAAATACTTGTTATTTCATGTTTTTGAATCAAAATATCTGATTGAAAAAATTATTTTATTACTTCGATATCATTTATTACGAAGATTATTTTGGGTAGCGTTTCTTTTTCAATTAATGCCGCTAGAGGACGTAATAAAGAAAAATTCTAATTTCTCCGATATCTCTGCTTGTAAAAGTCCTGTTTTTATTTTTATTTATTCATTTATTTATGTATTTATTTTTTGAAAACGGATAGACTTTTTGGTGGGAAATGTTCTACATATAGTTTCTAATTTTAGTGAAGAACTGTTTTGCCACTTGGCGGCGTAAGTGTATATTTATGTTTCTGATGAACTTGCAGCAATATCTACACTTCTAAAAATTCGATTGAAAAAGTTCTTTCGAGGTCATATACAGCCCACCACAAAAAACGTTTTGTGCATATTTTCCGCTAAAAATAACGCGCAACTTTCCCGCCAGGTGGCATAGATGTATATCATATTTTTATACAATATCTCTGTTTCTGACTCTTCGATTTGAGAAATTTTTTCTTTGCCTGATAGAGCATCACATGCCGAATGTTTTTGCACATAATTTTAAATTTTGCTTAACGCCCATGTTTGCCACTCGAGGGCATAAGTTACGTTTCCGTTTACAGCATATTTGCAGTAATATATATGTTTCTAAGTGTCCGATTGAAAAAAAATTCGTTTTCTGTGAGATACAACTACCTATGAAAACATTTTATACGCATATCCTGCTCCAGATAATGCATAAATTTTCCGCCAGGGGGCGTTGATGTATATCATATTTTTGTCGATATCTCTGCTTCTAACAGTCCTATTCGAAAAATAAATTCTGTGTCGTAGAGCGTTTAGACTGCAAAATGTTTTGCATATAATTTCAATTTTTTCTTAACGTATACGTGGGTCACTAAGAGTGAATAAATTCACGTTTCAGTTTGCAGTATATTAACAGCAACATCTTCGCGTCAAAAAACCCGATTGAAATAATCCTCTTTCTGTCAGATGCTACTAACTGCCAAAACATTTAGTGTACATTCACTTTCAAAAATAGTACACAATTTTCCCGCTGGGGGCGCAAACGGCTTATAGATATATGTTAATATCTCCGCTTTTAAATGTCTGATTAAAATAATTCTTTGAACGCCGTATACTCTTTACTTTGTGGAACACTTTGCCTCTACTCCTGGAGTTTTACAGTTCACCGTTCTGGTGCTAGGTGGTGTTAGTGTGTACTTTTGTTTGATGCTGTATCTCCGCTTCTAAAAACTCTTTTGAAAATTTTCTTTTTAACTGTATGCCGTTCGTTACAGCGAAGATGGGGAATATTATACTTTTAAAATAGTGCACGGTTTACTCACTAGGGAACATAAATGTCAAAACCTTTTTCTCGCTATCTCTGCTTTCAAGAGAGGTATTCGAAAAATTATTTTTCCTTAATATAGCTTTCGCTGTGAAGAATGGCTTTCATGTATTTTCTACTTTTCCATTACTCTAAATTCTTTCACTAGGGTTTTGAAATATCCTTAGTGTAAAACATTTCATTGAAGAGTTGTTGAAATTCAGAAAATCCGGAAGCCTAAATAAAAGCATCATTTAGAATATTTACCATGTATGTTCATCATTACAAAGACAGTATTGCGACCCTCAGGTAAAGCAGTAAAGAAAAAGATTATTCAGATATAAAATTTTTACTTTTGCTTACGAAAAAAAATCATTCGTCGCTTTTATTTCATCATTTTTTTCTTATCTAAAGCTCTTTGTTTTTCAGTTTTGTAAACTGAATTAATAATTTCAATTTTGCAGTTTCTCATTTTAAAACCTTTTCATTATTTCATGTTCTTTCGTTTTCTAAATAAAAATCCGACACGCACAATGCTTTTAATAATTAGCCATTTAGGGTAGAATAATGGCAGGTAATTGCAAATGATTATAAAGTCCTTGTTTTGAATTATTTCTGAATTGGTTTTTGCAGTCTTACTACACCTTTAACCTCTTCTGGGAAGGTAATCAAGAAAACACATTTCGTTCCTTCTTTGGTTGCTTGCATTCTTGCTCTCTCAACAGCGTAACCTACAGAAATCTGTTTTCATTTGCATATCTTTTGTGTGTATTGAAACCATTACGCGCAGTGATAAATAAAAGCTCGGGAGTTAAAAAAGCTACTCATATTTGCGCTTATTGTTAACGTTATGCTAGACAGCACTTCCTTCTGTTCTACTCGTATTACAACATAATGAAATACTTCTGTTCAGTGTAACTTTCTTAAACTCAGTGTAATAAAAGCCATTGTGTCTGAAAACAAAAAAAACTGTAGTACAAAGTTTGTTGCATTCTTAATTCAAGCGCAAACTCATTCTTAATACAAGATTGCCTCCTGAAAAATATGTTACACTCTTAGAGAAGAATATTATTTCCTTTCTCTCTCTCTCTCTCTCTTTCTCTGCATGCATGAATTTGGACTTGCATTATTACGAATTCTTACGGATTTTAGATACTAGTTCGTTATGAACACTGCCTCTCAGCAGTTACATATGGAACTAGAAAATGGGCATACTTCAAAAAGTATTAATAATTCACGAATTTATACCAAACTTCATCGCATGGTACAATGTACAGCTTATAAGTCATACAATTATGAAGCGTTGCAAACACCTGAACCGAAGTAGATGACGAAGGTTCTTTTTGAGGAGGAAGGTAGTTAATGATCACTCTGTGAAACTGTAAGAGCTATAAGAAGTAACCGTTTCTTATTTGGGACCACTGGATCCAGGGAAGGGAGAGAGCCAGCATCGTAACGTAAATACGCCACTTGGGCTTCATTCCGGACTCGAACCCGGGTCCACTAGAACGAAAGCTCAGAGGTCACGACACGGCACCATTGGTTGTGTATGGCTGTTTTTACGACCCAGTGCTGTGAGCGACTTGCTGAAACTAGTGCAGCCGAATACGTGAAGCGAAAGCCAAAAACATTCGATATATTCCAACTTCGTTCTAGACCGACTGATGGAAAGGGCTACAGAGGATGCTCACACATTTTAGAACGATTTTCCTGCTATATAATTAATGTTTAAAATAAAATTATTTATTTCTTAAATGTTCTATCTGATAACTCCTTCTCTGAATTATGAACCTACATCTAGATTTCCCAGGTAACAGGGCGTTCTTTTAAAATTGGTAGTAGATTGTATTCCACTCCTCTTCCACTGCTTTCCATAGTCCAATCACTGTTGTCTACGTTTAGAAAGCGCTCTCTTTAGCTGTACAAAGGAACAATAGTCCATTAGCGACACATCAGGGGATTCTGAAGGAATATGAGCAAAAGGTATAGACTTGATACCCGGGGTGTTTTGTTTTGTTTTTTTCATTTTTTCGAGAAATACAGCGGTAGATTTGGATGTATGACTGGTAGACTTATCCTGATGGAGTTCAGCTCTTTGAAGGCTCTGTGAATAAAGGAATTGTATTTCTTCTTTAAATATAGGAGTTAAAACATTGTTTTGGTAATATGTAGAATTGATTTTAAAATTCTTTTCAACTTTTCTTAAATTTAATTTCCCATTGTATAAGAAACCAGCAATAATCGTGAATCCTTTACTGAAACTTTCTTTGGATTCTTGGAACCAATTGTGTAAGTCTTTTTCTTGCTGCTGTTTTGTAATAGTAAATCGACCATTTTTTGTTACACTCGTTTAGGCAGATCCAGGATGCATCAAGAGTCACAATAAATTACCATGTGTCTCCGAATAAGTCATTTTCCGAAAGAAGTCTACACCGTGTTCTGCACTCAGCTCCGTGCCTAGGCAAAAGGCGGTGAACATTATGTTTTTTGTTTTGTTTTTCAGATTCAAATACTTGTTTATTACCTTTTTTACAGTTGTTACACAGATTTTTAACGACTTAAAGATTGCTCTTTGGGTCGGTGGATCTTCTTTTAAGTCCAGAGACCTTACTTTTGAAATAGTCGTAAAAGTACTTATCTTCTTTGAATATTCGTTTGGTGCACTTTTTCCTGTTAAAAGCAATGCTTGACGATTTCCTCCTCTATCATTAATAATATTATTTGTTTTGCATTTAGAAATGCTAATTCCATGATTTTCACAGCGTATTTTAATTACAGATTTCAAATATTTCTCTTCGTAAAGAGTAAAAACATATCCTTCTATCCACAGCTTGGTTATGTGCACCATTTTCTTAGCAAACGATATTTAACTACTGAAGATGTTTCTTTCGTGTTCATGTAACACGCTGTTGCCTGTTTCAATTCTTTGAACTTCTTTTATTTTCTGTAATTTCTTATCAAAATCGTTCTAAAAATATGTCAACATCCCCTGTATCTTTGGCATATTACTTTATGTCAGGTTAAAATTAGTCAATCATAAATTATTTATCAATTAACCGTAGGTAAATAACACTTGTTCATTGAAAGCTAAAGCTAGCAAAGTAATATGAGTGAGATCTACAATAAGCAAAGCATTTAACGAATGTAAACATTAAAGTAACTTTCAAAAATTTGAAACCTGCTGTTACATGTTAGATAGAATGTATGAGCCGATTGTTGTTTTTTGTGCTTATCATGATAGCTGTTTCAAATGTTTTTCAAATTCTTCTGACGCGGTGGTTAAGATGTTTCAAGATGCAAAATTGACTCAAAGATTTCCTAAACAGAGATTAAATGATTGAAAGGTGGCGTGCGGAGGGTATAAAGGTAGCATTTCCGCAGGCGATGTATGTCTGGCAACCGTTGGGTGAAAAGCGGAAGGTAGTAAAAGCACAAATGAAACATTCTTGTCTTCATGCGAACTTACCTATTTGTAAGGTGTGAGACGTATTAAAGAGGCGACGCACATGTCAAGACGTCAAAGTTGCAGCGATAAGCTTCGTCGGTGTAGTTTAGTTGAGAGAACAACTGTCTCCGGTGCACGGAAACGTGGATTTTAATCTCGCCACCGCCAAAAGGGCTTTTCTTCACACTGGCGCTCGAACGTAAAATGAATATCCTGGTCGTGAGGTTCTTAAAATATGTAATGCTTCTTCCACACATCGTCTAGAATTCATGAGCATTCCTTCTTCTACAGCCAGCTACTTCAAGCATGGTTTGCGGCGGTCCCAAAACCTGCGGATTTCGTGCCTCCGTTTTCTCAAAGGGTGAAAATATGTGACGTACTTACCTCAGAGGTGACGCACATGTGAAGACAGCAACGTTGCAGCGATAAGCTTCGTCGGTGTAGTTTGGTTGGATGAGTAACTGGCTCCGGAGCTACGAAGATAGGGTTCGAATCCCACCATGGGTGAAAGGGCTTTCTTCACAGGGGAACCACAGGTGTCCTCACTAGCAGGTAATTCCTTGTTTCCCAGTGAAATAGGAAAGTTTAAAAACTGGGTGAGAATGCCATTTATTTTGTTTGCTGATAGCCGTGCGATATATGCGGTTTGTCCAAATATTATTGATTCTAAAGTGCGGTTAAAGTAATAAGAAGAATGCTACGAAGTTCATGGTATCTATTAAAGCTTCGGTTTATGCGGAATTTTGTATTATGCGAGCTGGTTATGTGTGGGTTCGACTTATTAGCTGAAAACAGCAATCCACGCAATACTGAGCATATAATGAAAATACGAAACGATTGTAAGGCTCACTATTAGTTCGAAATTGGTAAGATATTTGGAAAAAAGAAGAATAAGGGATATGGTGTGACGTAGAATTTATATTTTATTGTATAAAGTTATTTTCCTTCCTTTGAATTTATATTTTCTTGTATAAAGTTAGTTTCTTTTTCGCTAAAGATTTTCCTACTGAACGGCACATTACTTCTCTGAGTAACTTTTCCAATTGGCAACACTGACAGTGAGTCAGAGCAAAATGAATCAACTGTCTTGAATGTATAGAGTGCGGGGTTACTGGGGCTGCACAGATGTCGAGAGATTACGAGTAAATTGTTAAACGTTGTTATAAAATCTGTTGAGATATATCTGATCGACGCAAAATGAGAACATAGCAAGCACGAAGCTCATTCTCCCTGCAAGGCAAGCAAGCCACCCCCGGAAGATGGACGTTGTTGTAAATACTCTGAACTTTTATTTTAGATGGTTTATGAAAATTACCCTTGTATTTCATTATAAGAATAAATATCTTATTTATTCGTGATCTTAACTTTCTTTAAAAAGCAAAATAGAAATGATAGAGCACGAACAGTGGATAACTCTAAAGAAATTACTTCTCGTGGTGAATCAGTAGGAAAAGCTGCGCCAATTATTCTCAACTACACAGGCGCAAGGATTGGTGGTGTTAAGGGTCAGAGAAGAGAGAAATGCTCCTGTTTTTTTTTTTTTTTTTTTTTTTTTGGAGAAAAGTAAAATATGGAAGAACGTTACAATAAAAGAAGATCGAAAGAAAAGAAAAAAACAGAGGTTGAGGTGGATGCGTAGTTGCGCAGAAAGCTAAAACACTCTTCTTCACTTGGCAAGTGACTACGAGATACTAAGTGCTGTTAAGAAATTTCCTTGTAGTTAATTGCTGGTAAAGAAGTATGACGAGGGGGGCGGATGTTGGGGGTTGCTAAATGTGTATCCCCCTAGAAGTTGGAAAATGGTGCTAAAGGGAAATCTTTGTGAGAGAAAAAGAGAGAGAGAGAGAAAGAGAGTGTTTTCGACTTTTTCCGATTCGTTGCTTGGGATCAGTAGGAGTGGTTTTACAATGCATGTGTGTTGTGACGTGCCTGCCACGCAGGACGCACATGATATAAAGGCAGATAGCAGCAAGAGCATACGTCCGCGTAGCTCAGTTGGGAGAACGACTTACTCCGGAGTGAGGGGACCGGGTTTCGATGGCCGGCGTGGACAAAAATGACGCAGAATTTTACTTCGTCATAGTGTGTTGGAAAAAAGGAGTGTACGGGATTATGCGGGCTCTTGGTTTTTGAGTCCACAGTAGGAAGAGGCTACCGCCGAGCACCAGCGAATGAGAAAAAGTGGCACCGAAGAAGAGGAGTTTTTTAAGGAGTCAAAATACGACCTCAACAACTCCTTGATGATATCGCAGGGATCCACGGAAAGAGATGAAAATAGTAAACTTGTAACGTATTACACAGGTGAAGGACGTGTAAAGACGACAAATCTGCAGTGATATATTTCGTCGGTGCAGTTTATTTGGTTACAACGACTTTCTCCAGAGTGAAGAGGCGCGGTTTCGATTCCGGACACCGACAAATTTATGAATTTCACATTGCCCTCGATTGCGGAAAATGGATCAACTGGCCGTCGGGCTCTTCGAAAAATGTGTGATATTTGTTCCACACATCGCCTGAAATTAATGAAAATTCCTTCTTCGCTTTAAAAAAAATTAAGAGGTAAATGGTATGACGCACTGCAGAGGTAAAGCACGTGTGAAGACGACAAATCTGTAGCGATCGTTCCGTTGGTGTAGTTTAGTTGGTTAGAACAACTGGCTCCGGAGCAAGGAGACACGGTTGGAATTCGTCACCCACAAATTTGTGAATTTCACAAACTAATAAATTAAATAGTTTATTAAGCAATATAATGATATAAATTCAGAGAAAAGGATTTATTTTTTATATTTCGAAAGAGTTCAGTTTTCTAGAAACCCTTTGTTTGTCATGTTTTTTATTTTATTTTATTGTTTGACGCTTCGGCATGGAGAAATTATTCACTAACAAAGGGATCAAAAAAACAAAAAACAAAAAAACAGGAAAACCTACGTGTGTATTCGTGGAAAACCTTAGTTTATGTAAGTTGAACACCGAGCCAACCCCCAGGTGACCCTTCAGACCCTCTTCCTCTGGATCTGGGGCCCAGGTACGTGTATGATGAATGAGTGTCGTTGTTATAATATTTATGTCTGTGTTGAAGCCAACGAGATTCTGGAAGTGAATTACATGAGTGTCTACTTCATCTTCCAGTGAGTGGAAAAAGTACAGCAAAGAAATCATTAAAAAGGTGGCTGTGATTTTTTTCTAGCCGTTAAAGATCCTTATTCATGTAGTTATTGTTAAAGTAAAATATATGCTTAACGAAGTGCACGACGAACATTAACTAGCAGAGGTACATAAATAATCACGTAAAGTATAAGCTATTTAAAGCATAAACTCTATAATATTTATACATACATATCTCTAAGCTGTTATCTGGGATCTAAAGGTTAGGTCCCCAAAGAAAGCTTATCTGCCAGATAAAAGTTTGAAACTGATGAAGCTACACTTTGAAAAGAAAAACAACATTCTGAAACTCATGAGATATTTCCCGTGATTTCTTTCGTGAATTAACGAAGCATATTTCTGACACAACCTTTTCCGTGAAATGACGGGGAAAACCCTGAATTTCACGGATTTTTCGTTCGTCACGAAAATCTGAAATCTTCGATACCTTTCCGTAATTCCTTTCATATATTAACGGTAACTTGCCGTTTTTAGCACGTCTTTTGTAAAAAAAGATCGTGCTTCTGTTATCGGTTTGTCCGTCCGTCTGTACCCACGATATTTCTGAAACTATTAGTCCGATTTGAAAAATTCTTTTTGCATTGTGAAGCTTGAAATATGCAAATGATGATCCCTTATTTCGTTTTTTTTTTTTACGATGTACAATTTCGCCGGTAGAGGGCATAAATGCAGATGATGTCGAATTCAAAAATACGTTTAATTCCACATATTTGCTTCTAAAACATCCGATTGAAAAAATTATTTTATCTTTCGGTTCCATTTATGTCGAAGAATATTTTAGGAATAGTTGCTTTTTCAAATTACGCATAGATTTTCCGCTAGGGGGCGTAAAAATAAATTACATTTTCCCTGATAACTCTTCTTCTAAAACTCCGATTTGAATTATTTTTTTTTCTTCAGCGGATACATCTCCTGATGGAAAATCTTTTGCATATAATTTCAATTTTTTGGTAAAGAATACTTTGGCCACCAGGGGACGTAAGTGGTAATTTTTTCTTCTGATGTATTTGCCATAAAATCGGAGCTTCTAAAATATCGATTGAAAAAATTATTTCGTGGACTGATGCCACTCACATCGATAAACCATTTTGGAATATGTTCTTCTTAAAATATCCCACAGTTTCTCCGCCAGGGGCGTAGATGTACATATTATTTTTGTCAATATCTCTACTTCTAGGAGTCCGATTTGAAAAATTCCTTCTTTGTTGGATAGTGTTTTCCGTGTGACATGTTTTTCATATAATTTCAAAATTTTCAAGTAATTCATAGACTTTCTCGCTAGGGGCGTAGCGGTAAATTGCGTTTCCCTCTATATCTCTGCTTCTAAATCTCCGATTTGAAAAATTATTTCTGCACCGGATACAGCTCCTGATGGGAAATCGTTTGCACTTAATTTATAATTTTTGTAAAAAAATAGTTTGGCCACCAGGGGCGTAAATCTTAATTTCCGCTTCTGTTGTATTTGCACCAAAATATGAGCTTCTAAATTCTCGATTGAAAAAAACGTCGTTTGTTGACCGATACTACTCATGTCGACAAACATTTTAGAAACATTTTCTCCTTAAAATAGTGCATGGTTTCTACGCCAGGGGGCGTAGATGTATATCTTATTTTTGTCAATATCTCTACTTCTACGAGTCCGATTTGAAAAATTCCTTCTTTGTTGGTTAGTGATTCTGGTGTGACATGTGGTTCATATAATTTCAAAATTTTCAAGTAATTCGTACACTTTACGCTAGTGGGCGTAAATGTAAATTGCGTTTCCCCCTATATCTCTGCTTCTAAATCTCCTATTTGAAAAATTATTTCTGCACCGCATACAGCTCCTGATGGGAAATCGTTTGCACATATTTTCTAATTTTTGTAAGAAATGGTTTGGCCACCAGGTGGCGTAAGTCTTAATTTCCGCTTCTGTTGTATTTGCAGCAAAATATGAGCTTCTAAATTCTCGATTGAAAAAAAAGTCGTTTGTTGACTGATACTACTCATGTCGACAAACCGTTTAGGAAAATTTTCTTCTTGAAAAAAGTCATGGTTTCTACGCCAGGGGGCGTAGATGTATATCTTATTTTTGTCAATATTTCTACTTCTAAGAGTACGATTTGAAAAATTCCTTCTTTGTTGGATAATGTTTCCGATGCGAAATGTTTTTCGTAAAAATTCAAAATTGTCAAGTAAATCATAGACTTTCTGCTAGGGGGCATAAAGGTAAATTGCGTTTTTTGCGTTATTTCTGCTCCTAAAGCTCTGATTTGAAAAAAATCTTCCTGTATCGCATACAAGACCTGATGGAAAATATTTTTCACATAATTTCTAATGTTTGGTAAAGAATGGTTTAGCCACCAGGGGTTAGAAGTGTTAATTTTTGCTTCTGAAGTATTTGTTGCAAAATCTGGGCTCCTGAAAACTCGACTAATTTATTTTTCTTCGACCGATACCGCTTATATGGATAAACCTTTTGAGAATACTTTCTTCCTAAAATAATGCATGGTTCTTCCACCAGGTGACGCAAAGTCACATCTTATTTTTGTCGATATCTCTGTTTCTAAGAGTTCGTAAGCTCACGATTCCGTTTACAGCAATATCTGAGGGATCAAAAACCCGATTGAAAATATTTTTTCTTTCGTCAGATCTATTGTTTTCCATACCGGTTCCGTTGACTTTGAATAGCTTTGATAAATTTAATTCGTGTCAGAACGGATTCAAAAGACGTGCTTATTACACCCGTAAATTCGGTGACATCTTTCTTGTTAAGTTGTGTTGACGAAAAATTCTGAATTTTTGGAAACTTTCAGCAACTCCTTTCGTATATTAATGGAAAATTTCTGTTCTCACTTCTTCCGTATCCACATGACAAAAAAAGTCAGGTAACTCGCGGGGTTACTTGAGGTTTGATTATCTATTAAATTTCAACCATCTGCAGGATAATCTGATTTTGAAGTTCTGTAGCAACATCGGATATTGTGGATAGCATATCGCATGATATTTTTGTTACTGTGCAAACGGATATTCCGTCCCTTCTCCCCCATTCTGTGTACCAGCTATTGTACATTGTGTTACCGTAACAAACCAAGTACTTAAATTTTTGTACAGGATGCTTATATCTATGGACCCCTTAAAACAAAAGCTATTATAGCTATCAAGAGAAAATTTTATATTTAGGAGTTTTGTTAAATAATACTATAAAACAGTAAGTTGCACTTTTCCTTAGAGCTAATTAAAAGCCATTGTCAGTTTAAATAGATCATAAATTTGCTTCGAAAAATCACGATGAAAAAAGTACGTAATTTCTAATATACCGATGAGTCATTACACTATGACCACTTACTTAATAACCTATAGGACACCCTTTAGCCCGCAAAGCAGCGGCCAGTAAGCGGGGTATCGATTCGATGAGGTGGCGATAGGTATCCTGGAGTATCTGCTACCATAATGTCAACAGCAGGTTCTCCAGTTCCCGTACAATTCGGGGTGGTGGTGATTTAGCACGAGCCCGCTTTTCCAAGTCGAACCACATATGTTCGATTGGGTTCATGTCAGGTAAATTTGGAGGCCAGAGCATTAACAGAAAGTCACCAGCATGTTCCCCGAACCACTCCTTGACGATTCTGGCTGTGTGGCATTGCGCATTATCCTGTTGGGAATGGCCATTATCAGCAGGAAACACAGTTGCCTTGAATGGGTGAACTTGGCCCGCAACGATGTTCAGATACCTGGCAGCTGTCAGGGATTGTGCTATTGGGATAATGGGACCTAAAGTGTCTCAGGAAAACATGTCCAACAGCATAACACCGCCGCCGCCGGCCTGTTCCCGCCCAAAAGTGCATCCAGTTACCATAGCCTCCATTCGTAATCGGCATATCCACGCTCAGCCGTCTGCATGATCCACCAGGAATCTTGATTCGTCAGACCAGGCCATTTTCTTCCAATCATCCGCGGTCCAATCTCGATGATCTTGGGCCCATTTCATGCGTTGTTGGCGATGACGTGCAGTGAGCATGAAGACTAAGCTGGGTCTTCGGCTACGCAGGCCCATGCGCAGAACGCTGCGATGAACTGTGTGCCGTGACACACCACTGTTGTAGTTGCGGGTGATTTGTCGCACTGTAGCCCTGTGGTCGCTGTGAACAATGCGCGACAGTCTCTGCTCCCCTTTGGCATCAATGAGCTGCGGACGACACACGGCTGGACGAAGGCTCGTCGTTTGGCAATCTGTGCACCACTTTTGATACGTACTCACTACAGCGGCAAGTGAACAACCCATAAGCTGCGCCATTTCCGAGATCGTCACAATTTGTCCTTTATCAAACTCCGATAAATCGGCAGCTTTTCCCATTCTGACACCAAACACTCTACTAACCGAAAGCCGGTCTTCGGGTTGTATATATACTGCTCTGTGAACTTCACCTGCACCACCGTTCAGTCTCCAGGCGCACTCATTTCTCTAGGCTAGGGGTGGCCATAATGTAATTGTTTATTGGTGTATGTCCTCCTACAGAAAAAAAATGTAATTCTTACGAACTTATTCAGAAGAATAATGAGCTACAACAGAAAATAAAATTACTGATTCACCCACATTAATAGCAAAAAAGCATTTCATCGTTGAACGATTAGAGTTCAACCTGATACGGGACGGCGTTTTACGTAGCTTTCTGGAACAACGGTCTTCAGACGAAGTCGAATGAAACTTCGCCTGAGACCATCCTAAGACAAATCGAACGAGGGTGGTTCCATCCTCACATAGTGCAAACAGAAAGGAACTGAATATGTCGAAATTGAAGGTTTTGCGAAATTTCTGTATAAATACGGAAAAACCCGAAATGGACTTTTCCTTAATATACGGAATTACTGACTACGGAAAATCTATCAAAATGCGGAAGTTACAAGACACGGTAGCTTTTCAAAACGGAAATTTAATTAAAAGACGCACACCTGCCGGCAACTTTGCTGCACGTTATTTTCAGGAATTTTCAGTGAATTCACACCACTTATTTTGTATAGTATAAATTTTACTTACGGTTGATTTATCAAACGTCTGCCCCCTCGTTTACAGCGATCTCGGCACACAACTCGAGCTTCACTGACATCCATCAAACGTCTAACACATGACCTTATGTATTTCATACACATTATTTTTTTCTCATGCAGTCATTCCTGAATCTGGTCTTCCCATGATTTCCCACAAAATACGCTAAAGATATGTTAATAATGAAATATCAAAATAGTTTTCATAAATCACGAAAAATAAAATCTCCATTATTTATTACATCATCCACTTGCAACATTTAGGACCTTTCGTCATTATTTTTTATATATTTATTTATTTGTTCATTTATTTATTATTCTTAATTAAAGTTGCCTCGTATAGATGAACTCAGCATCCTCCAGTCCCCAATCCCATCCAAATTTTTGAGTTACAGTTCTGTCGGCAGTATTTCTTTTGCGCCAATTATTGCTTTATGAAAAAGCTCTTTCAAAAATACTTCCTTTCACGAAGCTGTCTATTAACTTTGAACATGAGTACGTACGTCCAGTGCGTGTACAAAAATCCACATAGAGTACAGAATAAGATCACAAAATTTTCTCACACTCTGTCGAATTTCCACTTCGATCGTAATTGTCATGTCCCACGATAGTTACAAGAATTATATTTATTTTTAGTTTGTTTGGTGGGTTTTTTTTTTTTTTTCTCGAAAACAGTGCGCGCACTTTTCACTGGAGAATCCCATTTGGTTTTTTGAATGGTTTCGATTGCATCCATGTTTTGTCTGTTATTTCGTCATGTCAAATATCCGTCCTGATCTTCACAGTTACCATAGCAACATCTGTTTCTTTCGGTACCGCACTGGCTTTTATTACCCGGCATGTGTTCAGCAATATTTTATTCTACGTTGTTCAAAACTTTTTTTCCCTTAACTACAGCATCTTCTACGTTTTTAGTTCCCATTTTTTTTATCCTTTTTCTTGAGCCACTTCCAGCTTTTCTTAAACCAATACTGCGGTTTTACTTTTCTTTATTTTTTCATGTACTATTTTTGTTTTCAATCTTTTAATACTTCTTTTTAAAACAACAAAAGAAATCCCAAATCTTCTTAAAAGCCTCTTAGAATTATTTTAGATTCCTTTTTTCGCTAAGAAAATATTTCCTCCTTGTCGAAAACTTTCCGTCACTATGCTTTGGTTCAAATGTAAATGTTATTTTTTGGTTTTTTTTTTCAACAACGATGCGTTTCTTCAGACTAGCCATTAATTAATACACTTTAAAAAAAATTATGAAATTCACGAGCCACTTTCCGTGATTCCTTTCGTGAATTAACGAAGCATATTTCTGATGGAACCTTTTCCGTAAAATGACGGGAAAAAACCTGAATTTCACGGATTTTCCGTGCGCGAGGAAAATTTTGAATTCTCAAAAGCCTTTCCGTTATTCCTTTCTTATATTAACGGTAAATTTCCGTTTTTAAGATGTGTTAACGGAAAATTTTGAATTTTCAGAAACCTTTCAGCAATTCCGTTCTTATATTTACGATAAACTGCCGTTTTTAAGATGTGTTAACAGAAAATTCTGAATTTTTATAAAACCTTTCCGCAATTCCATATCCATATGATGGAAAATTTCCGGTAAAAGGAGCGATTCGCGGGAATACTTCAGGTTTGACCCAGCAAACACACAAGTGTTGGAAAACTGCTGGCCACCAGCTGGCAGTGATGGGTCACTGCCAGCTGAAATCTGCCGTTCATAGCCCGGTAGCGGTCCGTTAGTGGCAGCGCTATCAGTTGGCAGCCATTGATGGTCCTGCGGCATCGCCGTGAACTGCGGGCCTCCAAGCAAGTGCTACTAATGGCCCGTAGCTGGCAACCGATGCAACCCCAACACCAGGTGGAAGCAACGGAACTGCACATGCGCATAAGCAACACGTGATGTGTCTCTCGTGGTACCGGTTAGTTAAAGACGACGCTATCACCATTGTGTTATTTTAGTGGATGTTAAGGGGAAAAAACATATGTAGAGAGGCGAATTGATTTCCTATAATAAAATGCCACGTCGACGAAGTTATGAGATTAAGCCATGAAATATACCCACTCCATTCCCATGAATAACAAGATATAATTTCTGTGTAATCGTTCGTTTTAGTATACACTAAACCGCTTGAAACAAAAGTGCTGGAAAAACATTAAAAAACATTATGTTGGAAAAAAAAATAATAATTATGCGCGTACAAAATTTATCAATTATTTGAAAAAGAAAAAAAAAAAAAGAAGCAACGCTATGGGGAATATAATGTACTCATCCATGGGTTAAATACACAAGACTGGAAAAATTCACTTCTAAAAATAACGAGAAGTAAAATAAAATATCTTTCCTCTCTAAAACAAATGTAGCTTCGGACAGCGGAAAGGAAAGATGCAACATTAAAAATGAAACAGAATGTGACATAAACGGGTAATATACACTGGCAGAAAGCGAAAAAGAACACCAAGAAGGAATTGGCGGATGATCATGAAATTTACATATGTTAATGGGGTCGAGTTTACGCAGGTGTGATGTTAATATCAGGACCAACCGGTAAGCACTTACGCCACAGCACGGCATAATATACAAATTATCGTCAGTAGTATTTCAGGAGTACGGCGAAGTGAATGTAATCAGTCGTCGGCGTACGGACACGTGCGAAGACCCTGAAGAAGCTGCAATGCCTGGACATGGAAGACGTGTACGATTTCAGCAGTTATCGGACTTTGAGCGAGGTCGTGTAGTTGGACTCCGCGAGGACTGATGAGCGGACCGATCGACGCATAGGATGAATGGACCGATCGACGCATAAGATGAGCGGACCAATCGACGCATAAGATGAGCGGACCGATCGACGCATAAGAAAAGCGGCGTTGTCAAGCAGAACATCCACTGCGACGCAAATCCAAGCTGCCGTTGCACCTGAGGTGACTGTGCGAACAATCCGCAACCATCTACTGGATGCAGGACTACGTGCACGTGTACCTCTGGCATGTGTACCTCTGACTCCAGCCCACCGTCAGGAACGGCTGCAGTGGTGTCACCAACGTCTGCACTGGAGAACGCAATGGCGATCTGTCGTGTTCAGCGATGAAATCAGATTCTGCTTGGGAGCCTCGATGGCCGTATGCGTGTTCGCAGACGCACAGGGGAGCGTCTCCACCCTTCTTGCATCCGCCAGCGACATACAGGGCCTACACCTGGTCTCCTGGTGTGGGGAGCGATCAGCTATCACTCCCGTACACAACTAGTGTTTGTACCGGGTACGTTAAACAGCACCTCTTACATCAACAACATCACTCAGCCCGTTGTTGTGCCATTTGTAAGGTCGGTCCATCGTGGTGTTTTCCAGCAAGATAACCCACGACCACACACGGCACTTGCAACGCAACATGCACTTCAGGGTGTGAGACAACTTTCATGGCCTGCACGTTCACCGGATTTTTCCCCCATTGAGCACGTGTGGGATTTTATGGGACAACGACTTATCCGGTCTCCACGGCCAGCCACGACCATCCCCGATTTACGCGTCCAGGTTGAGGATGCTTGGAACTCAATACCTCAAACTTACATCCAACATCTGTACGACAGACTCCATGCCAGAATTGCACAGTGTGACGCAGTTCATGGCGGTTCAACCTTGTACTAACCATGTTACATGGAAATGTTATTTTTCAGTTTACCAGCAAATACAGCTGTATTTTGCCATAATGTTTTGATCACGTTATCCTCTGTATTCCGTTATTATGCTGTATAAATTTCGTTGGTATCAGACGTCTCCTTCTTGGTGTTCTTTTTTCACTTTCCGCCAGCGTATATTAATTCAACAATCGCCTTTCATGACGAAAAGGACAGCACGAAACTTTGGAAAGCGCCTTTAAGTTGGTACACTCGTTGAAAATGAGTGAAGTTCCCTTAAGGTAAAAAAAAAAACAATCGTTACGTTGACAAAAATAAATTTACGAATTATATGAAACAGGCATTTATGAAAAATACCTCGCGATATTGTAAAATTAAAAAGAGAACCAACCGTTACACAGTCTGCAGGAAAGAGGCTGAGCTACAAGCAAACGCTCGTGCGTGGCAAATCAGTCCCGTTGGTAAAGCACCCGCTTCCCACGCAGACAGTCCTTAGTTAGTTTCCACCCAGATCCAAACGGGCGTTTTTCAGCACCTGTTGAGGAAATTTCCTCAGCGCAGTGCTGTAATGCAGAAGTTTCGTAAGGCGAAGAAAAAAGTAGTTGTAGCTTTGGGAAACTGCGGTTGTCCTTTGTTTATTTTTTAATTTTGTATGGCTGCTACTGGGAAATTGGAGGACAAGATTCGGCAAGCCATCAGTTACGTCACGTGATTGCCGGCTGCTACTGCTGGGAAACTAGCGGACCACATTAGGCTAGCCATCATTTATGGCACGTGTTTGCAGGGCCGCTGATGAGCCACTTGTGGCAGCTACTGCCTGTGATGGATAACTAATGGTCCTGTTCTGGCATATTACAACTGATGGGGGCGCCACTATTGGCCAGCTGCTGGCCCATGTGGTGGCTGCCAGGACATTTTATTGACGGTTGGGCGGCGGCAATATAGTGCTGGGCCAGCAAGACGGTTTTTGCTGGGGATTAATTACTAAATTTTAATCCTCTGTCGAAGGATCTGATTTTGAAGTTCTGTAGCGCGATCGGATATTGTGGATAGCATATCGCATGAATTTTAGTTATTGTGGCACAGGATATTCCTTCCCTCGTTCCCCAATTTGTGCACCATCTATTGTATAGTGTTATCGTAATAAACCAGGTACTTAAATTTTTGTACAGGTTATTGTAGGATGTCTATATGTATCAGTCTGTAGAGTCCTTAAGACAAAAGCTATTATAGCTATCTAGACTAAATTTTATATTTAGGAGTTTTGTGAAATAATACTATAAAACCGTACATTTTCCCTTTTCTTAGAGATAGTTGAAAGTCATTGTCAGGTTAAAAAGATCTCAAGTTCCAACACATTCTGTTGCTTCGTAAAATCACGATGAAAAAATATTTAATTTGTGATATGTCCTACAGAAAAAAATAAAATTATTACAAAACTATTAAAAAAATAAGCTCCAAGAGAAAAAAAAATAACTAATTCACTCGCATTAAAGGCCAAAAAGAAAAAAGAAAAGCTTATCATCGGGTAAAAAATAATTGGAGTTCTACCTTGAACGTGAGAGTGACTTAGGAGTCTTTCTGGCCCAGTGGTTAAGACGCGCGGTTTCTTCTGAGCCAACCCAAACGACCTCGGATCGAATCCCATCGGAGTGGAAAGATTCTCTGGTGTAAGGGCTGAAAAATTCAATTCAAGGTCTTCGATTTTCCGAAATTTCTGTAAAAATACGGAAAAACTTTAAACGGATTTTTATGAAATAAACGGAATTAGTGACAACAGAACATCTGTGAAAATACGGAAGTTAAAAGAAACGGGAGCTTTTAAAAACATGATTTTTTTTAAAAGATGGACACCTACCAGCAACTTTGCGGTACGTTATTTTCAGGAATTTTCCGTGAATTCACACCACTTATTTTTTACAGTGTGCACATGCGTTACACCTACAGAGAGTGCTTCTTTCTATCTCAACACTTGTTTCATCTCACTAAATTTGGAAAAACAATACTGACAAAATTAATATTCAGATTCCATGCATCTTTTTGTCTATTTAGATACTTCTTCCTTGCTAGGAATTTGTCAAAACGTTACTGTCATGGCTGGTTCTAGCTCCTATCAAAATGCTTTTACTGTCTTTTGAGTTATCAATAAAATCGTAATGCCATAGTTAAAGACCAGAAATGAACTTGTAAAAATTGAACACCATGATGAATTCTAAAAAACGATTGGAATCAGTTAAAAATCAAATGAGATGAAACAATGAACATAGATGCTGTGGGATGAAACAATGAACATACTGCATGTAGATGCTGTCATCCCATTTGATTTTTAACTGGTTCCAATCATTTTATTAGAATTCATCATGGTGTTCAATTTTTACAAGTTCATTTCTGGTTTTTAACGTGGCATTGCGATTTTAACGTCTGTTGTAATTTTGAGTTCAGTAAAATCCACGCATAGTTGAACAATAGTCTTTCTGCATTTGGATCACAGCAAATAACATGGAAGATTACGTAAAATTTTTAAACGAACTGATAACCGGCGCCAATTTGTTGACTTGCGGTAGTAAACAATGGGATGACTACAAGAGAAGTGTAATGTAAGTAACATCTTTTACCGTGCAGGAGTGTTGCTATATTTCCTATACCATTACGTAACTGCGCATCACCGAGCTCACGGCTACAAAAGTTGACGTGAGTAATAGAATACATAGATATATTATATCAATATTATTGAATATCTCAACCAGGTATAACATATATTTTCCGTGCACGGGGGATATACACGAATTGCACACTGTATAATAGCTGGAGTACAAAATGGGGGAGACGGGAAGGAATGTCGCATGACATTTCGCATGACATTTCACATTAAGCGAAATGTCATGCGATATATGCTACTTACAATATCCGATCCCGCTACAGAACTTTAAAATCCCATTTTTCGACAGAGGATTGAAATTTAATAGTTAATGAAACCTCAAGTATTCTCGCGAATCGCTCCTATTACCGGAATTTTTCGTCATATGGATACGGAAAAATTGAGAACAAAGTTTTTCCATTAATATACGAAAGGAATTGCGGAAAAGTTTCTGAAAATTCAGAATTTTCCTTGCTTACGAAAATCCGTGAAATTCAGGTATTTTTCCGCTATTTCACGGAAAAGGTAGTATGAGAAATGTGCTTCGTTAATTCACGAAAGGAATCACGGGAAATGGCTCGTGAATTTCAGGAAATTTTTTACAGTGTAACCTTTGTAATAAACATGGGTAGCTATGCTCTTATTTTTGCACATCTTTCTCGTTATAACAGCGAACCGCAAAACGGCGCTGAAAAATGTAGCGTGTCGTCTTAACAGGAGATATTTAGGCTGATGGAGTTCGAGTATCTTGCATTGCCACATCCGACTTCAAACAATTGTTACTAATTGAAAACATTCCATTGTTTCTTCACCGGCTTCAATATGCAGCGACACAACTACGTAGCACTGTGGTTTTCAGGAATTCGAATTAGAATGTCTGGCATAATTTACGGTCACGTTCGTCGTCGCGACGATTGCTACAAATCATGAGACATTTTAGAATTTCAACACAGCTCGAGAAAGATGTCTTCTGACTTTCTAAGGAGCAGAAGGAGAAGTGAAACAAATACGTTTCAGCCCTTTGGGAGAATTCCGCTTTTAGAAAATGCAGGAGAGAAAAACAGATGAACGTTCCGCTTGTGCTTTCGACATGTTTTACGATTCCAGATCTTCGAAAAGCTGCAGCTTTCTGAAGAATCTTATGGGAGGGAATAATGTTATTTGTGTGTGTGTGTGTGTGTGTGTGTGTGCACCCGTATACGTTTAAGAAACCGTGGGTATTCTGGAGTTGAAAGCATCCGGAGCATTAATAAACTTGTTTAACTACAAGTGCAGTCAGATTAATCAACCTAATAATGGGTTCTTCAAAGTTGCTATTCGAAGCCTCGGAAATTTTAGCTTGTCTTTTAACTTGTTGAAAATTGAGACACTATCGCTTTGTGGATTCCTTCCTGCTCAAATATACTACTATTGTGAGAATTGCAACACCAAGAAAGAATCGTGCTATTCAAATGAAATTTATATCACAGATTCCCCATGTTACACGAGATAACTGATTACATTTGTAGAGATATACAAGATTTTTTCACATCAAAACTCAGTATCGTGTGAGGCCACCTCGAGCAACAATAACAGCCTTTCTAATCAATATCCGCTCTTCACTGATTGCAACACTTCGTTTGATTGCAACACCTCTTTATACTCAAGACCGGACAACTCACTGGATGCTGGTCCGAAACCGCATGCGCATTTTCACTGATATTTTAATCATTTGCACGGCTCAATCTATTGTATCTATCCTGTAAATTTCAAGCTAATACACTCACGGACAATTTAATTTGCCCACCTAGGAGAAAACATGCTACAACCGCGAAGCTTAACAAATAGCTAGAGTGTGGGCTGGTATGCAAATGATCCACGTTTGGTACGATTTCGCATGATCGCACACCCTGTGGTGGCGCTGCAAACACGAACCGGCAGCCTTATAAACCGGCATGTAGTCGATTCCCATGATAGCGAAAAGCACCGGGCAACGCAAGCAAGAGTACAGAGTGACAAGAATGCCGGGTAGACGCCAGAGCCGTCTATTTACGCAACGTACGGACTTTGAGAGTGGCCTGATCATCGGGCTGAAAACCGTAGGGTTGTCGGCGCGCCGTATAGCCCGCCACGTGGATCGTTCTGACCATGCCGTCCGACTGTGTTGGCAGCAGTGGACACGTGACGGCACTACTACATGGCGGAGTGGCTCCGGACGGACCAGGAGGACCTCCGGTAGAGGGGATCGACGGATCGTGCGCCAGGCACGAACGGATCACACGGAGACCCGGTCCACTACACAGGCAGATGTAGTTGCTCCTGTGTGCCCACGAACTATTCAAATCTACGATCCCAACGCCCCTTACGTGTGCTGTCATTAACTCCGGAACATCGCCGGCTCCGTGTGCTGTTGTGCCATGCCAGAGCTACGTGGAACGTCACAGACTGGCGACGTGTGTTGTTTAGCGATGAGTGCCGCTTCGTTTTGGGGACAGACGATCATCGTGTCAGGATGTGGAGGAGGCCCTCGGGTCAACAACACAGTCCCAACCTCGCTATCGAGCGCCACATCTCTCCCACTGCAGGCATAATGGTCTGGGCAGCCATTGCCTACGATAGACGATCAGCTCTGGTAGTGGTACGTGGATCATTGACTGGCCAGCGGTATGTGGATGAGATCCTACCGCCCCATGTGCTCCCATTCTTGGCCGAGATTCCAATTGCGCTATACCAATAGGCCCGCCCTCACATGGTTCTGGTTGCCCAGAACTGCCTACGTCATGTCCACACACTTCCATGCCCTTCCCGCTCACCGGACATGTCCCCTATCGAGCATGTGTGGGACCAGTTGAAACGCCAGCTTCTGCCGTGCCTCCCTATCCGGTATTTGGAGTACACTGTCCAACACGTGTCGGCCAGTCTGCTGCAGGACAACGTCAGGCGTCTGTTCGCCTCCATGCCAGAACGTATTGTAGCATGTATAGCCGCACGAGGCGGTGTGATGCGCTATTCAAGATGACCGGACTGCGTGCCGCAGATCCGTCTGTTATTGTCCTGAAACTCTGTTTTTTCCATCATGTGTATCATTCATCTGTATCATTACGTCCATAAAATTTCAGTTCAATCCGATGCTTCCTTCTTGGTGCTCAAATTTCTTTGTTCGTGAGTGTGCCAGCAGTCCTTCATGGTGTTGTAATTTTCACTGGAATTAGTGTACAATACATCCGCTCTTAAAAGTCGAGTTAGACAAATTCTGTTTTTCTCTGGGCTTAAGTAAGCTTAAGTAAGCATGTTCAAAGTGCATTTGCTACTTTCCCTTATGCTTACTTTTCTTGTTAATCAGAGGAAATTCGTTTCCATATTTCTTACAGCACCTCGTTTCTTAGACGTATCGAGAAAGTTCATTTTGAGTCGAAAAATGGTACGATGGTTAAGATTTTATGTATTGTTATCAGCTCTTCCTAATGTAGAATTTTCCGAATACATCTGTCAGATTTGAAAAATGTCTTCTCGATATAAGACTGGCCAAGGTCTTTCATGAATGTTATATTTCTTCTTATTTAGCGTATATCTTCATACACTGAAGTATCACATTATTGGGAATATGTACCTAATAACGTGTTGGTCTATCCTTGGCTTTCAAAACAGCCTTGATTCGATATTGTGTGGATTGAACAAAGTGCTGGTTGCGTAATTTTCGCTGGAGGAGGATTTCTGTTACAAATGGCTGTCTCAATCTCATCCCACAAGCATTCAATTGGGCTAAGATTTTGGGACTGTGGGAGCCCATTTAACAATTTGAAGTTACTGTCGTCCTTCTGGAAGCATTGTGTGACTATACGAGCCTTTTGGCATGGCGGATTATCCTGATGAAAGCAGCCTTCTCCATCAGGAAACAACATCACGAATACGGGTGTGCTTCGTCAGCAATTATGTTAAGATACATCGTGATATCCAAATGCTATTCCAGAGGAACTAACCCTTTAACTGGCTGAAACGAATTAACTCAGGGTTAGCCAAATGAGCTGAGGTTAACTCAAACGAATACGCTGAAGTGCCAAAAAAATGGACAAACAGATAACACCGCGTTGTCCTCCTCGCGATCGGATAACGGCAGCAACGCGAAGGGCAGGGACTCTACGAGCTCTCTGAAAACTGTGGAGACAGTGCCCACCATGCTTCCTGAAAAGCTATAACGAAGTAAATTTCTTCGTCATTTCTGTCCACGCCAGGATTCGAACCCGGATCCCCTCATTCCGGAATAAGTTGCTCTACCAATTGAGCTACGCGGACGTTTGTTCTGACTACTATCTGCCTTTATGTCGTGTGCGTCCTGCTGGCAGGTACGTCACATCTCCCCCTCCCCGAAAGAGGGCCGGGGGCATGGCCCACGGGTCAGCCGTGACCATGAATCGTTGCAGGCAGCCATCCACTGTAGAACGTGCACTTGAGAACTCCCAGTCAATCTGGTGTGTGGAATGCAACGTCACACACATTTATTTTTCGAAGCGCTTTAGAAGGGATCCTCTGATTTTTCCTATCTCGCGGTGGAAAGAACATCACACCATTGTGAGATTTTGAACGGTCGGGCCATCCGGATAGTTCGGGCGCCATTATAACGAAGTAAATTTCTCCGTCACTTTTGGTCTACGCCGGGATTCGAACCCGGATCCCCTCATTCCGGAATAAGTCACTCTACCAATTGAGCTACGCGGACGTTAATTCTGATTGCTATTTGCCTTTATGTCGTGTGCGTCCTGCTGGCAGGTACGTCACAAAGCCTCCCGCAATTTTGTAATATTCCCCGGTGGAAGATTCCTGGCATTGACGCCAATTGAATAGCAACCTAAATATGTTCGATGGCGTTTAAGTCGGACGAACGATGGGGCCCGGTCAGGATGCCAAGCTCCGTGGAATGTTCCTTCAGCCATAATCGGGCGACTGTGGACGTGTGCGGTGGCGTATTATCGCGTTGAAAGAGGTCACACATGTCGGATTGGTTACATGACATGAAAGGGTGCAAGTGAACAGGGGCGTCGCAACGCAATCGGGAGCCCTTTTCACACTAACTTTTAAATTTCCAAACTTTTGCAATAAGAAAAATACGTTACTTTAATAAGCGATAATCTGTTGATGAAAGTAAATCCAGAAAAGAAATAAGGATCGAAATTTAAATTTAATAAGGCAACTGACAAATGAAACCAAAATTAACATTTTTGAGCAGAATAATAGCGTTATGTAGAGATCAAATCAACAGAGAAATTTGTTTCCCAAAGCTAGGCGTCAGTGCTCAGTGATAGATATTTCATCAAAATATCAATAAAAATCTATAAATTAAGAATATGAACATAACGGAATTTTTGCTTCTCACACTTGTTTCCTCATTTAAATGTTTTCTTTTCTTGATTTGAAAGCTGACAATTCCTTAATCACGCCGGAAAAAGTCTAATTCTTGCGTTAGTTCATTTTCGATGGACAATAACGATAAATAGTTAAGTCTTGATTCTGTCATGGAATTTAATTTCGAAGAGTTGATTAAATTAATTTGAGTTTGGAAAAAGATCGTTCACCAGTGAAGTTAGTGATCATCATCGAAAGGAACATGCGCATTGCTATTTCAGTATTTGGAAAATTTGAGTATAAACCGTCTTTTTTAATCGACGAATAAATCTCCAAAATTGAATAAAAATTAACGTTTTCAGTCTTTAAATAATGCTTGATTTGCTGGCACTCCAAAAATAGCTCTTCAGATTCCTCATCACCTGAGTAAACATCAGCAGACTCACAGCACTTTTGCCTTTGGATCTTGTCAGCTGTTTGGTGAAGTTCGATGAAAAAATTAAATAAGTTATTTATTTTTTCATAGGCTTCTGCCCTTTTGTTTATTTCGCTGATGGTTTCGTCAATTATTGGGAGAAATACTTTGACTCTAAATCTGTCTCTTCCGCGATGAATTATTTCCGAATCGTCAGACTCCTAAAATTTAATCCTGGAACTCCTCTGTGTTTTACGCTTTATATTATCAATGTTGTCGGCGTTTGGAAGTTCGTGTCTGGCCTTTCTTCATAATAATTCATCTGTTCTCTTAGTTGTCGAACACGTTCAGAGAACCCAACATATTAACGACTACGTGCAGATTAACATTTTCTTGTTGAAACATTTCGTTGCAACTATTGAACTGCTGCAATAAGTATACATGATAAAAACCGTTTATAACTTACCAATTTTCTGTATTAAATGAGATGCCTACAACTTTGTTTCCGCTGCCTGCTCTGTATCAGTAATGAGATCGCCAAGAACTTTTTCTATGCTTCCTCGGCCATCGCATAAAGTTCTAACAGCATCACAGAGAGCAGATCAGCAGGTATCGTACAATCTTTTAATAATAATTACTAGATATATGCTGTCTCACGTACGATCAACACAAACCGCGTCTCGAACTGCAAATTAAACAATTTATTTACAATTAAAAACACTATTTTAAAATGCAAAAGCAAATACTTTCAGGGCTCCCATGTCCTCATCATCAAGCCCAAGTGCTACGAAGCATGAGGAGTTATCTCATATACACTGCCGGACAATTGCTAAGGACGGATGACAATAGCAACGATAGCAACCATAAAATGGAAGGCAGGAAAATGTGGAAATTAGCAGAAGTGCGGGATACAGTAAGACGTGTTAAGCGTATACAAATTTTGGATTGCCGAACTTGTTCGTGACGTCATAGCGCTGATAAGAGCTATAAAGGATTTGACGCGTACTGACCGTTGTTGTTCAAACGCAAAGTTGAAAGGGAAAGAATCAATTGACGAACTTGCAATTTTCAGTATGTCTTCCCGACATCACCTAGATGATTTTACGCGTGGCCGTATTATTGGCAAGATTGAAGAAGGGCGAAAAATAACAGATGTTGCCAGGGAGTTCGACGTCAGCCACAGTGTTGTTTCAAGGCTTTGGAAATCATTTCAAACAAATGGAGAGTGTAGCAAACGTCACGGGGGACGTCGTGTTCGCAGTACGACACCTGCAGAAGATCGGTACATAGTGCTATCAACAAAAAGACACCGGCGCAGCACAGTTAGTGAGGTAGCAAATCAGTTTATGTCTGCTACTGGCAAGCGGATCTCCCGAAAATCTGTCGCCAGACGTTTGCATGAAGGAGGACTATACGCCCGCCGTCCTGGTGTGTGCATCCCATTGTCCAGACGTCACCGTACCGCCCGTTTGCAAATGGTGCCATCAACATCGCAATTGAACTGATAACGACTGGTCTGCTGTCCTCTTCTCAGATGAGAGTAGATACAGTCTATCGTCTGATTGTCGACGACAACTGATCTGGCGTGATAGTGGTACTGCATATTGTCCAGCAAACATACAGGAAAGGGACCGATATCCGACATGTAGTTTCATGGTGTGGGCTGGCATCATGATCAATGGCCGTACGTCCCTCTATGTGCTTCCAACTGGGACTATGACTGGCCAACGATACATTAATGATGTTCTGCTACCTCATGTTCGCATGTTCCGTGGTGCTGTCGGTGATAGATTCATTTTCATGGACGACAACGCAACATGTCATCGAACAGTCGCTGTCCAAGAGTGTCTTCAGAGCAAGGATATTCAACGCCTCGTATGGCCAGCACGTTCTCCAGATCTGAATCCCATTGAAAATGTGTGGGATGCTTTGGGGAGGAGTCTTGCTAGTCGCCGATGCCCTCCAATAAACAAGGACACCCTCATCCGTGCACTGACAGAGGAATGGGATAAATTACCCCAACAGCTGCTTGATAATGTTGTGCAAAGCATGATACGACGTGTGGAATCTTGCATCGCCCTCCATGGTGGCCATATCCCGTATTGACATCTTACGCCGGAACGCCTGCGGACGGTAATTGCATTTTTTTCACATTTACGTATTCTGCTTAAAATGGCCTGTTTGTCGCTTGAACACGTTCCAAAGCCTTCTGGATTTCAGAGCACAATAAATTGTCTTTCTTGTAATGTCCTGGCATTCTGACATTATTTTATTTCACTTGGAATCTAACCACACTTACTTTTTTATGCGCTATATAGCCGTTTATGATCCGTCCTTTGCAATTGTCCAGCAGTGTATATACAGCCACAAAGTATACCGGTCATACGTCTTTTTTACCCTCCTGTGTTGCCACCATTGGAACGCAAACACTAATGTTCAAAAAATAATTATGCAAGTCAAAAGTAGTTCTGGTTTTCCCTGTCGATAGAAGAGGAAGTCACCAACCGTCTCCATGGATTTGGTATATAAGTAGGCATGTGAATATTACAACAAGTGTCACCATATGAAATAATATGCAGACTTTCGGACAAAAATATTGTACTTCTGGCTACATTTGAGCATAGAATTTTTGCGTTATCCCAGTCAGGGGAGTAACCTCCCTGTCCAACTGCAGTAGTAAGTACTGTGTTAATAGTCCCCGTTCGTAGTGCATATTTAGCATATTTATGTTCATTCAATCTTTTATCCAATGTCCGAAGTGTAGAACCTATATAGAATTTATTATCAGTATTAGGGTCTTCATGTATAAGTGGGATACTATAAACACCTGGTTTACAAAAATTTGAAACCAGGTGCTTATAGTATCCCACTTATACATGAAGACCCTACTACTGATAATACATTCTATATAGGTTCTACACTTCGGACATTGGATAAAAGATTGAGTGAACATAAATATGCACTAGGAACGGGGACTATTAACACAGCATTTACTACTGCAGTTGGGCAGGGAGGTTACTCCCCTGACTGGGATAACGCAAAAATTATCTGTTCAAATGTAACCAGAAGTACAATATTTTTGTCCGAAAGTCTGCATATTATTTCACATGGTGACACTTGTTGTAATATTGACATGCCTACTTATATATCAAATCCATGGAGACGGTTGGTGACTTCCTCTTCTATCGAGAGTAAAAACTAGAACTACCTTTGACTTGTATAATTTTTTTTGAACATTAGTGTTTGAGTTCTAATGTTGGCAACACAGGAGGGTAAAAGAGACGTATGACGGGAATACTTTGTGGCTGTATATACACTGAAGAGCAATTGAAGGCAACGTTCGTGACTGCCGAGGAAAGGACCTCAGGTTCGATCCCAGGAAGGTACGTACGCTCGATCCACTAAATATCCGCCGTGCGTCGGGTGGGCACGTTAAGCCGTCGGATCCCGGGTACTGGCCCCCGGTAATAAATAAGGGCGTCTTCCTCCCCCTTTCTACTTCGCTTCCGTGTCACTTTGCTATCGGGCACTCTAGCCCAAATCTCCTAGCTTCCTATTTCTAAGGGTTGTTCAAGACCTGGGGTCAGACACTCCCTTCCTAAAATATTCTACATATGATCTGATCTGATCTGCATTAGAGATACTTGTCTAGTAACGTGTAGCACCACCTTTTGCCCTGATGACTGCGGCGATTCGTCTCGGCATGGACTCGACAAGGACCCGGAAGCGTTGGGAAGCCGTACGAATCCACGACCTCTGAACAAGCTCCCACAGTTCACGAAGATTTGATGGATGGGGGTCGGAGCCTCGAACATCTCTCTTGATGACATCCCAGATGTGCTTGATGGGATTGAGGTCAGGTGATCTAGCTGGTCAAGGAAGCGAGGTCACATCGGCGGAGTGTTCATCCAACCATTCGATACAATTCGGGAGCAATGGCACGGTGCATTGTCTTGTTGCAGGATGAGGTCCCCAGTGGGATGTTGAAGATGCACAAACGGGAGCAAATGGTCGTCCAGGATATCCCGGTAACGTTGACCTGTGAAGGACGATGTCACGCGTACCAGGGGTCCCATTTTAGTCCACGTAAACAGTTTCCAGACGAGATTACCACTCCCACAAGCTTGAAAAGTACCCATCTGGCAAGAAGGATCCATCGCTTCATGTGGCTGGCGCCGTACTCGTATCCTGCCATCCGCATGTACCAACGTGAATCTCGACTCATCAGTCCAGGCAACATTTTTCTACATGTCTAGGGTCTAGTGGGGATGTTCCCGCGCCCATGCTAATTTTTGCACCCTGTGATGTGCGTTCAGCAGCGGTACCTTCGTGGGACGATGTCTTCTGTACCCCATAGCGATGAGATGTTTCTGGATGGTGTGGCTGCGTACACGTTTTTGTGCACCAGCGTTAAATTGCCGAGTGATTTCTTGCACTGTGGCCCGTCTATCTGCTGTTACAATGCGAGCTAGCCGACGATGACGACGCTCATCCACACGCTGTTGTCCACCGCAGTTGGCCCTTACAGGGATGGTTTTGCCGGATTCGATGTACTCACGGTGCACCCGTGACACAGTGGCTCGTGAAAATCCCAGTGCCTGCACGACTTCTGAGATGGAGTGACCCATTCGTCGGGCTCCGACAATTTGCCCACGATCGAATGCGCTTAGATCCTTCGTCTGACCCATATTGCGTCCGACTCTTACTGATTCCCGTCGCATCTCTTCTTATATTGTGGGATTATTGCATACGTCATGTTGTTTCCGTTTACAGGGCCGCCCACTGCGCCACATTTGCATAACGCCTGCTGTCTCTAATTCAATTGCTCTTCAGTGTATATGAGATAGCTCTTCATGCTTCGTTGCACTTGGTCTTGATGATGGGGGCATGGGAGCCCTGAAAGTACTTGCCTTTGTATTTTAAAATAGTGTTTTTATTTGTAAATAAATTGTTTAATTCGCAGTTGGAGACGCGGTTTGTGTTGATCGTACATGAGACAGCATATATCTAGTAATTGTACAGTTATCGTGCGAAATTTATCATTAGTATCTTTTAGTAACAGTTTATTTTGTATGTTTTGTCAAAACTTTCACCTATGGGATGACAGAAGCAGTGCCGATGAATAGAAGCAGTACAGTTGTTGAACGAATTAAAAAAAACCCAAAAATAACGGGGAACATCAGGACAAGAAGAAGCAGCATCAACTCCAACTAAGTTAAGGGATTAAGGGGGTCCTGCACAAGGAACGAAAACAGCATTTCTATTTACTTTGAGCAATTTGGCTTGCACACTTACGTACTTCCCCGCCATATTCAGCGCATTTTCGTACGACTGCCCTCGGGTATCCTCTACAGGATTGTTTCTTTCTTCAAAAAAATTGAGGACTTCTTCCGCGAAATGCTGAGATTTGTGCCTAAAAATTGGAATAAATTCCAAAAACCTTTCTACTGGAGCATTTTCTGTTATGTAGCGAACTGTGATAGTTAGCTGGTCAGCATGACACATGTCGGACGTCGAATCTATACTCAGGGAATAATACTTTGATTGATTCATTTCTTCTACAGTTCTGACGAGCACATTCTTTGCCTTAATTGCAATAAATTCTTCGCAGGTGGTTTCTGATAAATATGAAGAGACTCCGTTACCCTTGCGCGCGCTCTCTCTCTCTCTGTTAAAAATATGTTCTGTCAGGAAGGGTCAAACTCACTTAGTAGTTTTAAAATGCCTAAATCATTGTATAATTGTCAATGAGATGAAAACCTAATATTTGGCTTCTGTCCCTAAAAGCCAGACCTCTGCTGTCTAAACGTTTTACTACTGCCACAATTCTTTTTAGCGCTTCTTCGCAGTAGCGACGCTGTTCTATAATTGCCTCAACTGTATTCGACTCTTTTTGTCTGGACAAATAATTCAATGCAAGCGCGATGTTTTGGCCCGTTTTCATGTCCCGCAATTCGAGTTGATGAATGTTTCCAGTCGTTAAATCCGTATATAATGAAAATGAACTTTTCGTATGAGAGAAAGCCTGCACACAAAACATTTAACTAAACCGTTTTAAAGTGAATAAATCAACCACTCGCGATTAACACTTTCTCCATTCCATAATTTCCGACAGAAGGCATCGGAATTCAGATTTCTGTTTTTCAATTTTCCATCAGAAGGCATCGGAATTCAGATTTCTTATTTTCACTTTTCCATCAGTTTCTGAATAGCAGCGAACAGATCGACTGAAATCAGTATCTTTATTTGGGCATGCGCGAGTGGACCTTTTAAAATCCAGTAGTTTTGGAGAGCGTGTCCACTTTCCGCGATCCGTAGAATATGTTTTTTCACAGCCAACATTTTGTGCCTCTTTTTTGCCCTCTGAAGAGCTGCTGCACTTCCGTTTCCGCACTCAACCACATCACACAGTTCTTTCACTGAATTTGCAAGGACTTTATCATACTTATTAATCTCAGCTTCCGTTGAAGAAAAATAAGATGATACACTAGGAAATGTTCGCAGCTCACTTTTCTGCTAAGCTGCCTTTTCCTATTTCGACGCACCATTTGGATAGGAACGCTTTATTTTTTACGGTCAATCACGAGAGAAAACGAGAAAGTAATTGCTTTCCAAGCAGCTCGCAGTGGAATAAGCCACCCTTCCTTTAATCTCTAAAGCTGTTTCCTTCTGGATTGCACTATCAAGATCACATCACCGGATCACTTGCTTTATTATGGGTCAAATGATGGGTGGTCAAGCAGCTCAGAGCATGTAACTACTGACTGAGAGATAAGTTCCTAGAAAACGCATGCATATTTGTTTGCAGTTCTCTCCGTTCGTAAGACTCCTCGCCCTCATTCTTCTCCCTGGGTTTGCTCAACATAAGACTAATTTATTGAAAGGGAGCGTACTTGAGTTTTGACACAGAGCGAGATTTGGTTTCTTGCAACATTAGAAATGCTTAAAACGAAATGGCTTAATACATTTTAAAGCCTCCCGACTGTTCTGCGTTATGCAGTGCTCAATTTTTAACCTCCAAACATTGAAATAAAAAAATCACCCAAAAAAATAAAAAAAATAAACAAACTTTGCCACGAATTTCAGACCTCTGTTTGTGTCGGGGCTCTGGGACCGGGCCCAGTTGGCCCACCCGTAGGGTTACATAGCCGCCACCGCTCAGAGCGGTCTGCAGATGTATGAGGAGCAGTGATGTTCCACGCCAGAAACAAAAATTCCCTTCACCAAACCCAAAATTCCTTTTTTATCTCCGAAATTCCCTGCAATTCTAAATTACCAAATAAACGAAAAAAAGCTTTAAAAATGTATACATTGCATATCGCACAGATTTATTGTTTCCCCGGTTGGCCCTAATTTTAATGTTTTCCCCTTTTTTTTATTTTTTGCTTCTTTCTTGTATGTTATGTATTTTTTATAGATTGAAGGTTTATCGACCACCATGAGTAACTCAATAGGCTATAAGCAGTTGCCCATCCCTAATTTAGGGCTACTGGTTTCAGGAAACGGAGAGAGATAAGAACTGTAAGTACGGCTCACCATACTTAGTTTATTTAAAAATAACAAATGTGAGGCCACACGGCCTCAATTAGTTAAAAATGCATACAACAATAACTCTGCAAAAACACATGCCCACGCTGTGATAAGTTACAAAATTTAAACGATGGAAATGTGACGATTATCGTCTCACCTGTTATAATGAATAAAATTCTCCGGCTGGACGTGTAGTGCAGGAAAGCTTACGTTAAGTCACGTTAGGGTTATTGAAAGGTTACTTGACGTAGCTAAAGTGTGCTTAATCTTCAAAGTGCTAGAGTTTGTTTAGGTAAGACACGCACGTGCAATAAATTCCAAGAATATGGAATTAATTTTTACTCAGCGTTCCTCATTATCTTAAATATCAGTAATATAACTTCGGTTTTAGTACATTAGTACCTTGAAGGCTCCTTATTAGAGCGGTAAACACAATATCCCCTAAACTTAACGTAAACACTCAATGAAATAGACTTAACGGCCAGACAGAGGTCTGACAATAAAACGAACTAAGAAAACGTACTCACTTTTAACCTTTTATTGGAGAGCTCCTGGTATTACTCAAATACACACTTCAAAATAACACAACTACTAATAGACCGAACTTTCGTAAAAAAGGAAGGTAAATCGCATAACAATAATTAGGAAGAACCTATCACATAAAACGAAGCTGCTTGGTATAGTTGAGCGCGCCTATGCGTATATACTGCATACCACCACGTCATGACTTACACTCGTTGCCACATATAATTCAGCGGGAGAAACAACATCTCGTTAAGTGAGAAGATAATTTGCATAGGAAAATAAAATAACAAGAGATAGTAAAATCAAAAAGAAACTAAATCTAGAGTATGCGTTACACTGTGACCCATGCAGTGAACAATATATATATTATACAAGTTACAAAATTAAACTATGATAAAGTTACAAATTGCATTTCACCAGTGTCATATGTTAAATGAATATGATTGACACTGAACCTTCCATATGGAATATTGACAATAAGATTACTAAACAAGATATCTACATTTGTACAAAAGTGTTGCGAAACGCAACTGTTATGACTCCTGTTATGAGTAGCAACTCACATGTAAATAAAGACAGATATGTACAGAAGTGTCGATATTCCTTGAACTAATTAGTTGAGTTACATTATAACTAAACATGATCAATCACCATTAAAAAATGCAAATATACGGATCCAAAACATTATTTTAAACAATTCAAATTTAAGTTTTATGAGTATAGATAAATACAGACAGTTCACAAAGCCTCACGTTAAAACATTTGTCGTGAGCCGTCTCCAGTCACATGTACACACCTACAGTTCCTTTGCGTTCCCACTAACTGAACTAATTAAGTGAGGAACAGTCATACATGATTGATCGCCATTCAATGATACAATGCAAATGTACGTATTCAAAACATCATCTTATACAATACAAATTTAAGTTTCATAAGTATAGATATATATATATATACAGTCAGTTGACAAAGCATCTATTTAAACATTCGTTGTATGCCGACTCCTCGACATATGATCACACCCACCGTTCGTTCGCACTGTCACCAAACTATCGGGTCCAGGAAACAACATCTACACGAACATGTAAATCACATCTGAAGGGAGCACTGGCTCTTATTTTTTCACACCGTATTGCAAGCTGGTCCCAAGAAATGACAAAGTTAAATAATTCAACCATGCCGAGCTAGCGCACATTTAACAAATAAAATCTTCGTGCTCATTCGTTTATCCATTGAAACTGACTATGATATTACATACTGATTTCAATTAAAGGTAGAATGACACAAAACACTGCTAGTTGCCTTATTTACAATTTACTACACATCAAGTTATCTCGTTGCATATCTGTAACCAATATCGTCACTTTAAAACACACCCAGAGGGGGGAGGGGGGTTCTTTCTAATTCACTCCACTAACAAAGCACTTTATCAAACGTATGCGTTAGGCTGACTTTAAGTACATTTACTGCAATAGGGCATTAATGTCAGGCATATTACATCTGTTGTAGTCCAATGTTATTGAAGCCATTTCAACACTTTAATCATATGTGCAAGGACATGCATTTTGTTAAGTTATGAAAAAAACCCCACATAATATGAAATCTAAGATAAAGTGAAGCAGCGGAAATGACACAATTGATGTTTCTCTAGAAGTGCACTATTGCAAACATCTTACTTTATGATTATCACATATCAGGGCTATGAGAGTGCCTCGATGTTAGAGCCGGAGGCAAAACCACCTCCTTTGTGGCTCTCCTTCAAAATGAAATGACAAGTAGTATAATTTGACTAATGATAATGGTTAATAATTAGTAAACTCATGCGTTTTTACGAGCTTAAACTTGTACGTAATTCCGACCAACTGCTGTAGTTAGATTGTTGCCTAACTGAAATTGCGTTTGTTAGGGGCAAACGGTGATCTTTAATTTCGGGACGAAAAGCACATTACGCACTTATGAACGAAACCCAGGTAAACTGACTATATGCAACAAATTGTAAGTGCTTAACAAAAATGGCATTCATAAAGATGGAAAGCACACCCTTCATACTACAATTAGAATCAATTACAAGGAAAGATAAGGATGGATTAATTGTTAGAACCAGAAAAAAAAAAAAAAAAAAAAAAAACGATTGTCTCTTGAAATCTTTCGTGGATGACAGTATCTCTGTACATGTGGCACACTTCCTCAAAGTGACCCTTTCCATGAAAACGTTGCGTAATGAAACAGGATAGACTGTTAATTGTTAAGAATGACAATGATCTCACGATGTGCAAGTCTGCACAACAGCACTTCGCCTAGCAAATGCCGCAGGCAGACTTTTGGTGGAAGACCAATTCAAGTCGCAATGAACTCAATTTAATTCTCAGTGTGAGGAAATATACCGTACACTTAATACACTATAACGAAGTAAATTCCTCCGTCATTTTTGGTCTACGCCAGGATTCGAACCCGAGTCCGCTTATTCCGGAACAAGTCGCTCTACCAACTGAGCTACGCAGACGTTCATTCTGATTGCTATCTGCCTTTATGTCGTGTGCATCCTGCTAGCAGGTACGTCACATCTCCCTCCCCCGAAAGAAAGCCGGGGGCATGGCCCACGGGTCAGTCGCGACCATGAATCGTTGCAGGCAGCCATCCACTGTAGAACGTGCACTTGAGAACTCCCAGTCAATCTGGTGTGTGGAATGCAACGTCACACATTTTTATTTTTCGAAGCGCTGGAGAAGAGATTCTCTGATTTTTCCTATCGCGCGGTGTGGAAAGAACATCACACCATTGCGAGATTTTGAACGGTCGGGTCATCCGGATAGTTCGGGCGCCATTATAACGAAGTAAATTTCTCCGTCGTTTCTGTCCACGCCAGGATTCGAACCCGGATCCCTTCATTCCGGAATAAGTCACTCTACCAATTGAGCTACGCGGACGTTCGTTCTGACTGCTATCTGCCTTTATGTCGTGTGCGTCCTGCTGGCAGTACGTCACAACACTATAAAGGAAAGATGAACTTGTGACATTACACACACACACACACACACACACACACACACACAAAAAAAAAATAACTAAGAATATTTAAACGGAGAAGCAGCTATGTGCAAGTAGATCTACGCTGAAGACCCACGGGCAGCTGACAAAGCCACACGCATCACCTCTGTCTGCTCCGCTTTACACGGTTAGATAAACAATTCGGTTAGATACTTCATACCAAGTTGATCCCGAGGTCCATTCAGAATGAAAGATCCCTTGACTAGAGTTACAATAGTGGGTTGCATATTCCGATGACAGACATGTAGTTAATGCAATTTGAAAACGAAGTTGCAAAAGGTTACCCGCTTCAGCAATGGAAGGGGTAGGAGAAATGTGTCTTAATGATTGCCAAAATCCATGAATTGAAAATTTTGCTAACACAAAAAAAGAACGAGCAGATGTTCTGTCGATGCTGTGTAACCCTGTCACGAGGGACCAAATAATTGAACTTATGACGAGAGTGCATGTGAGGACACACTTTGCATGCAAGGATGTTTAGAAGTTGAAATAACGGTTCTAGTACACAGCATGCGTTGTAAATGTGGAAAGTGTCCCCGAAAACACCGCAGAAGGGGCAGTCTGAGGAATTTCTGAGACCCCATCTGGCCAGCCTTTCCGGTGTTGAGAGGCTGTCCATCAAAAATCTCCACTGTATGTCACGTTCCTCTGAGAGGCCGTCGGTGCGGTGCGGAGCACTCCACACCGCCCGTTCTACCCCATGGGGAATTGAAGGGATGGAAATTGGAGAAGTCGAACCCAACAACAAATGTTTATAAATAAAACTAGACCGGAGATTGTGAAGTAACACTGGCCTAGACGGGTGGGATAAAGCAAACGGGAGGTATAAAAGAACTGACGTTTGAGGAATAAGACCCGATGAAGAAACAAAAATTGGAAATAAATGTTTCAAAGCAGAGTGTAAACAGGCCAATTTGTCCATATTCGTTGAAGAAATTGGAAGTTGTGCGGAGACAAATGAAAGTGAGAGCCATTGGAGATCAGGTCCCACCAACTGTGCAACTGTCAGTATTCCAGCCTTTAATCCATTCTGGGTACACAAAGGGATCACCTGATTGTTGACAAACTGTCATGGAGTAGAACAAAGGCTCTTCGAGTAGTTCTTGGAGACAGGTGGGTGGAAGTCTTTGTAATGCCAACTCCCTCCAGAATTTGATGGCTTCTTTTGCGACTGCAGGTAGACGTCGAGGAAGAAGAGTGAATCGATCCATCTTTAATAGCACTTTAAATGTTAGATATATATTGTGCGGAGCGAGAATTGCATCCAGAGTGAGCACAGCCGATGAGGGTGGATAAGAGTATTGTAGGAAAAGAAATACTAGCCGAGTCGCCCAGTACCGCAGTGCCACATCGGGTAGATTAACTCCACCCCATGGCACCGGCAGCGACAGGACTCTCAGCACTACCCAGTGTTTCCTGTGCCATATGAACGAGGAGATTTCTGAAGAGATTGTGGAAAGAAACGCAGCTGCAACAACCTGTGACGTCCAAGTATATAAAAAGAGGGGAATAAGGTAAGTCGCGACGACTCGCGCCCGTCCCCGCACTGACATGCAGTTCGGGACGCATTTCCATTGCGCCAGTAAACGTTGAAAAGTGGTAAGAAGAGATATATTAGTGTTGTTATTGCGGAGCGAAGACCGGCCATCCGAGACCCCCAGGAAGCGCTGAGCGATATTTGACCAATTTGCGCCCCAGGGCCGATCAGTGCGGGAGCTTCCATGCCCCGCACCACAACCCGGAGCACTTGGCCGTGTTCAGCGCTGCCCAGGATGCCCCCGCATAGTCGGCATAACAGGAAGATAGCTGTGAAAAAGAAGATTCAGAGCGGATAAAGACCGTGAGATCATCAGCATACGCCGTAAGCACGGCCGCATGATGACGACTCACGGGAGTTAATGAGAGTGAGGATGGTGTAAATCGATTACGGAGTAGGACAAGAAAATGTTCGAAGGCTAGCGAAAACAGCTGTCCTGAAAAGGGGCGTCCTTGCCGAATACCAGCAGAAAACGGTATACCCCCAGACAGCAGTGCTGCAGTACGAACGTGGACAAAGGAATCTGTGTAGAGATTTAGGATAATTGAAGCAAAACTGTCTGGAAATCCAAAGGACTGTAAGGTTTGAATGAGGTAAGGATGCGCAATTCGATCAAACGCCTGGCGCTGATCAAGTGAAAACACCGCCAAGGGTTCGACCCGCTGCTCTGCCAGAACGACCATATTCTGAATTAAATGAATTGAATCATGAATAGATCTTGATGGAATTGAATAAGCTTGGTCTTCATGTATTACGTGTGGTAAAACTGAGTTGAGTCTGAGTGCCAGAATTTTCGTGTACAGTTTATAATCGGAGTTTAGGATGCTAATGGGTCGCCAGTTGTTCAGGTTGAGCAAGTCTCCTTTCTTTGGCAGAAGGCGAATGTATGCAACGGTGAAAGTTGACGGAATATGGTGACCAGTAAGAGGAGCATTAAAACAAGTTTGTAGAAGTGGCAGAAGTAACGGAGCAAAGGCACGATAGAAAGAGGTAGACAGACCGTCGAGGCCAGATGCTGAATGTTGATTGAGAGTGGATAAAGCATTTTTTATCTCAACGTCAGAAATTGGGGAAATGAGGGGAGAAAAGAGATGAGACGGAACCTTGGGAAGGCCGGCGAACAGGGGGAGGATGAATTATAGGAAGATAGGGATGGGTTAAAACGTTCACGGAAATAATCGTGGATCACGGGACCCAGGATAGTAGGATCGTTAGTAACGGTTCCGTCTTGGAGAGTAAGATGGTTGAGAGAAGCCCTCGAAAGGAGACACTGCTCAACCCCAGTGAGTGCGCACACATCCTGGACTTCATCGGTGAGTTCCTGGAACTTGAGTCTTCGCAGTGCTTGGTTTGCGTCCTGTTTCAAAAGTTTTCTTAACGCTGCTTTTGTTGAACTATAGGTGGCACATTTTACTTCCAGACAATCAAGGGTTGCTCGCAAATGTGCAATTTTCATGGAATGATTAAAATTATAACTCCCTGAAAAACATCGAGCGAAAGCTATAATCTGATTTTTTGTTGTGGTCCAGTAGGTTATCGGGTCGTCAGCAGTATTCAAAGTATTTTTTGCTGTTTGAAGAATCTGAGTGACTGTTTTGTTGAACTCCACATCTTGTAATAGGTAATCCGGAAGAGACCAAACATGATATTTCGGGATATTTGTGGTTAGTAACATGAAGGAGATTGTACATATGGAGTGATCTGAGGAGATTGTGGGGCAATATTCCGCCTTTTGTAACGCGGTACAGAAATGTTCCGAAACGTAGAATCTGTCAAAGCGGGCCTCCGCCTGTGATGTGGCAACCGGTGACCTCCACGAAAACACCGGAGTGGATTGGTGGTATTCACGTTACACATCGCTTAACGTAGCACAGTTGACTAATGTTGTTAGAGCCGAAACTAAGGCCATCCTATACTCAGTCGAGTGGTTTCGATCTAGATCTGGCTACAGGATACAGTTGAAATCGCCTCCCAAAACAATGACATCGTTCGATGGAATCGTTTCGAAAAGCGCCGTTAGTGTTTCGATGAGCGAAAGTGCTTCTGCATTTGAATTTGGCATATGAATATTAAAAAGATGAAAAGTTAAACCTGCAACAATGATACTAAGCGCCAAGAATATGCCTTCAAATCGTGCGATCTCCCTGATGCTAGCAAATGTATACGAGAGTTTATTATGCACTGCGATGGCAACCCCTGATCCGGGTCGATTCCCATAACAGTGAAAGAATTTGTATGGCCACACCCTCCAACGGTGCATCGGGGTCACATGAGTACAATTGGTTTCCTGCAAATACAGGATTTCAGGCAGGGTTGGGGAGAGATCCTCAGAAGCAAGAGAGTTCGCAAAAGAATTTGCGAACCCTCTGCAACTGAAGGAGGCGAAGTTAAGTCATTTGGACATTCACCGAGTCACACAGCTGCTTCTCGGCGTTTGATAATTAATAAGAAATTTTAGCTTGGTAACGTGGCAAATACGAACGAAGGCGATGTTTCTGTGGAGTGACTTTAGTAAAAAACTCATAATATGCTTGTAATTGTTTATATTCGGCTTCAAAGTCCACCGGATGCTCTTGATGAAATTGTTTGGTGAAACACCTTCACCCCTGTTTCTCTGTAAAAATGTTTTTCAAGATGTCTTTTGAGTACGGCTCTGCCGGGTGTGGACACATGTCCACTAGATCATTCATATTACAATACACTGGAATCGGCACTGATGCTGTACTTGCTTTACGTGTTAGTCCGGTGATAACTCGCTTTGAACCAGCTGCTGAAGTGGATGGTCCTCCTCTCACTCCGCCATCCACTGATTCAGTGGAATGAGCGGTTGTTAGTTTCCTGATTTTGAACGCTTATGCTCAGTTATATCAGGCGATGAGCCACAACGCTTTGACATAATGAGGCAATCTGTAGTGGTGTGCTCCATTGGCTCTGAATCAGCTGGAAGGTTAAGTTTCGCAGACGTGGTGATCTCTCCATCTGTTCTGGTACTGAAACTAATGAGGTGTTCAGTGGTTGTTCCTCTAACTCTTCAATATAAGTCTGTGTTTCATTACGAGTGGTTCCTCCAGTACCAATGTCTGTGGACTCTTCTACGATAGGAATGCAAATTTCCATGGAAAGTCCACCTTCACTATCAGTAACAGGTGGCTGTTCTTTGATGATATCGCTTGGAATTGCAGGTATTGTCACAGGCTGCAAGGGCTGATCGTCCAGAACCTTACTAGATTTGGAGTTCTCTACAGCCTCATTTCCACCAGCGTTGTCCGCTGACTGATGTGGTGTCATAGCTGTGGTCGTTGAAGCTATCGTTGGCTTGGTTGTCATTCTCTGTGGAGCTGTTGAAAGAACGACCTCAGTTGTTGTTCGATAATTTCGGCATTGTTGCCTTATGTGTCCATCCGCACGGCAATAATTGCAGTATTTATCCGAGTAAATTTGGAACATGTAAGATCTCGTTCCCAGTATCACAGTTCCTTGAGTTGGGCACTCCGTCTTGGCATTCTTAGAGGCGAAGACCACTCTGACCTGACTTTTGAGTCGTGTAACATGCTTGTATGGCGAGTCTCTTGGGGCATCGGACACTCGTTGGACTGTGCCAAGGACTTTCACCATTTATTGACTGTAAGTAGTAATGCCTCATCCGGTACCTTAAGCGGTACCGGGTAAAACGTCATCCATACTGGGTGATTTGTCAGGGTAGTGGGATAAAGTGTACGGGATTTGATTGTGATCCCACGCTGCACAACATTTTCAACTGACGATGCTTGTTTAAAGAGCACTGAGATACCTCGAGTGCATCGCGTTACTCCCTCCATCGCCTCCTTCGGAAATAATTGCTCCAATGCTTCTAGGTACTTTAGGATGGGAATTTGAGGTAATACTTCAAAAAGCACAGTACGATTTAATAAGTTCGAATGTTGCCTTCTCACAGGCGAATCAGACATAATGATAATTGATACTCCCTTCTCATTTACTTTTACCACTGACTCAGAGTAAAATGCTGAGTAAATGCTCTGCTGCCGGATTTACTGCTTGCGCAAAACTACGTATAGCTTTCGGCGGAGATTGAATTTGTAGCATTTCCTCAACATTTTCTCATGTCAGCTGCCATTTTATTTGTAAGTGCAATAGGGGATTTTCTCGTGGCCAACATATTAGGGGATTGGCAATCCATTGCTGGAAAGGATTAATTAAATTTCTTTCAAGAAAGTGATCTTCAACTGTTTTGTCATGCTTCGGTCGAAGTGGTGACGAAGCCATTGCACCTGCTGTTAATGACGTAGCTTGAAGAAGAGGTACTTCCTGATTTGAAGCAGCTGGGTTGCTGCAACCGGAAGCCGCCATTTGCATTTGTGCAAAAGGTAAGCAAACGCCTTGCGAAGTGATTAAATGAGTATAATAACAAAATTAGTGCTTACCAACAGGAAAGGACGACACCGGAGGTTAGTTGAACTCTTCAAACACAAACCAGGTTTGTTGAAACACAAACACAACTCTGTAAACTAGAAAATAACTTCAATTTATTCAGGAGCTCGAAATTGCGTGACTGAGGGAGAGAGCCAGTGCCGAAAGACAAACGCAACATCCATGCTTCACCGGGATTCGAACCCGAACCCTCCTCGGACGAATGGTCATAAGCTAGCGCTTAGACCACTGCGCCACCGCGGACGGCTCTGCCGTTTTCAACACTACGTGGATCCCTTAGTCTCTTATGTTTTATTTGTCTGCTTCTGTTTCTTTTTTCTTGATCGCTATTTTAAACTCAACGTCAACATGGAAATGTCCAGATACCACATGATTACACACAGTGCTTTTTCTTTACTTTTTGCAGGAGAAAAAAGTCAAAAACGATGAATAAATTTATCTACTGTCAGGAAGACTGGAAACCCGAGCTAATTTTTTCTGGTTCATGGACGAATAAAGATTGGAAACGCCATCTTAGGAAACACCACGTGGGGCATAACCTTTGGCACACTAATTCTATTAAAACAGATCTCCGAGAAATGCCATCAAATAGGGTGAATCTATAAAACAATCAGTGAAAATTGGAGGCAGAACCAAGTTCCCTGCCCCCTTCAACTGCGGACTCTGTACCTTCTCGACACAAGGGTCAAATGAAGACTGGAGAACAAACTACATCAACAGAAATGATGGGGAAAAGTTCAAAAAAAAATAAAAAATAACAAACCATGTGATTTGTAACACTCACAGACAAGGGCATCAAAACATAACAAAACTAGTAAGAACATTTTTCCCGGAAGCCCACACAGTGTATCGCATTTCTACCTTTTGTGAATTACCCCATTCTGAGATTTGGTGGTGCTTCCCATTCGGGGCATCTAAAACAACTCCAACTTTTCATAAACAGCTACAGCTTGTTCAGCACTATTGTGTTTATCACTCTATCTCGCTCCAGGCCAGACAGAGACTGTGTCCTTTCTTCGCCGAAACCCAAGTCCTTTCTCCTAGCAATCTTACCCGTTTTCATAGGAAATTACTCGAACCATCTGTTAATGCTTGGTTGCTTACTTCTGGGACAGTTTGCGGTCTTCACGCACCTGTTGAGATTATTTTTTGAATTTACGTTAACTGACTTTTTCTGCAAAATTCCCTGAATTTCCCGGTTTTACCTCTAGGATTCCCTTTTCCCCTTTTGCAGATTTTGGGGTCAAAAATTTCCTGAAATAGGGAAAACTTCCTGCATGGATCATCACTGATGAGAAGGGGTCCTAATGTGTGTGAGCTGAAAATACTCCAGACCATAAAAGAGCCACCGGCGGCTGGCATTGTCCTTTGCAGGGATGCGGGATCCATTGCCTCGTAGGGCTGTCGCCACACCCAGAGTCGGCCATCTGCCCGAAACAGTTGTTACAGTGATCCGTCGGACCAGGATACACGTTTCCAGTCATTTTGCATCCAATTGCGATGTTTCCGAGCCCAGGCGAGGCTCATAGCCTTATGTCGTCGGGTGAACAATGGTATCCGGCTGGGTCGTCTGCTCCGGAACCCTATAGAACACAGGGAACTTTACACTGTCCGAAGTTGATGCTAATACTGACCTCAGCATTGAATTGTGCTGTGATTTGTGGCAATGTTGCACGCCGGGAGGATGTTACGATGGGTACCAGACGCCGCTCTCCACGATCGTCCAAGGCATTTCTGCTACCACACCGGTCTCGCACTCTAGATTTGTTCCCAGAGTTTGCGTAGTCCAGGTACACCGTTGACATTGTTGACCATGTACATCCAAATTTCGTGGTAATTTCCGAGATGCAGTGGCCCCTCTCCCTGGCGGTGACTATCATACCACTTTCGAAATCGCTTAAATCCTGCTAAGCTGCCATCTAAACTCCGAATGCTACTACTTGAGCCTGAGGAGATCATCATCATCATCATCATCATCATCATTGTCAACCATTATCAATCCACTGCTGGACGAAGGTCTCCCCAAGTTTCCTCCACAACGGTCTGTCTTGTGCCAGTCTCCTCCATGTCACCCCTGCATACTTTTGAATTTCATCCACCCATCTCCCATGTGGTCTTCTTCTGGGTCTTTTCCTGTCCCTTGGAATCCAATCTAAAATTTCGGCTGTCCATCGATGATCTGTCCTTCTGGCAGTATGTCCAGCCCATTGCCATTTCAGGGATTTAACTCTGATCATGATGTCTTCCACTCTTGTCATTTTTCGGATCCACGAGTTCCTCTTCTTATCTCTCCTGGTTACACCAAGTATGCACCTCTCCATGCTTCTTTGAGTTGTCTGCAGCCTTTGTATGTCTCTTTTAGTTAAGGTCCACGTCTCTGCACCATACGTAAGCACTGGAAGGATGCATTGATCAAACACTTTTCTTTTAAGACATAATGGCATATTGCTCTTGAAAATTATGCTGTTTCTTCCAAAAGCTCTCCAGGCAAGTTTTGTACGCCGATTAATTTCTTCACCAATGTGACCCTCACTTGATATCTGCTGTCCAAGATAAACGTACGTATCTGTTATCTCCAGCTTTTCTCCATCAATCGATAAATCTTCATTTCTTGTAAAAGCATTGAACATCACTTTTGTCTTCTGAAAGTTCATTTTTAATCCCACCTCTTTACTCTTGTCAGCAAGTTCCTGGATCATACTCTGCAGCTCTGATGGGCTAGTTGCAAAAATGACTACGTCATCAGCAAAACGAAGGTCGGTTAGATAATCTCCATTAATCTTTATCCCCTTGTTTTCCCAGCTCAGCGACTGAAAAACACCCTCCAATGTGGCATTATAGAGCTTCGGAGATATGGTGTCACCTTGTCTCACTCCCTTTCCAATTTTTATGTGTGTTGTATTTTCAAACAGCCTAATCTTTGCACTTGCATTTTCATAGATGTTATTAATAATATTAATGTATGCATCTTCAATACCGCAGGTTTTCAGAGCCATTGTAACTGCTGATGGTTTCACCGAATCAAAGGCTTTTTCATAATCGATAAAAGCCATGCACAATGGAAGTTCATATTCCCTCGCTCTTTCAATTAGACATGGATATGATCTATTGTGCTGTAGCCACTCCTGAATCCAGCTTGTTCTCTCGGTTGAGCCATGTCCAGTGTTACCTTCAAGCGGTGTGAAAGAACTTTAGTGAAGATTTTATAAACTACTGATAGGAGGCTGATAGGTCTGTAGTTTCCGAGATCCTCAATGTCACCTTTCTTATGTAGCAGGATCATTGTAGCAGTGTTCCAATCCTCAGGAATCTTTCCTTCATTAAGGCATCGAGTGAAAATTTGGGCGAGTACTGTTTCGATTTCTCCACTTGCTTCTTGTATGATGTCTACAGTAATTCCATCTTCTCCTGGAGCTTTTACCCGCTTCATGTTCTTGATCGCATGTGCAACTTCTGCTGGAAGGACTGGAGGAACTCTGGTACTGGTATCTTTCCTGATGTCTGGAGTGCATGTATCATCCCTTTCATATGACTTGGAGTAGAAATCTTTCACTCTTGTCAAAATTTCGCCTCTATTTCTTGTTACAGAACCATCTTCTTTTCTCAGTGCCATAATCTGTTTTCTTCCCTTACTGAGATGTCCCTTTGCTATCTTTAGGCTTTGGTTGTTTTCAATTGCTTTCCTCACTAGTTCCTAGTTGAATTTTCTTACGTCTTCAGTGATACTTTTTCGTACTGTCTTGCATAGCTCTATATATTCCACTTTGGAAGTCACATCTTCTTTAGTTGTCCTCATCTCTCTTCTTTTTTGCATCAACATTTTCGTTTTTCCTGATAATTTATTTACATGCAACTTGTTCTTAGACCCAGCTAATTTTGTTGCTGTTTCCATAAGAGCTTTGGTTACTTTTCTGTTAACTTCAGAGATGTCCACTTCTTCCGATGTTAGGCCTTCTAAAGCAGAGAACCTGTTCTTCAGTTCCAACTTGAAGGTATTATGGTGTTTTTTAAGGTTGGTTATGTCAATAGATTTTGTTTGTCTTATGAGCTTGCCACGTTCAAGTTTAGTGTTGAGGTGCATCTTACATCTCACCAATCTATGGTCACTACCTGTGTTGAACTTGTTTAGCACACTGCAGTCTTCTATGACGAATTTTTTGTTACACATAATAAAATCAATTTCACTTGTCGTCCCATTTGGATGTCTCCATGTCCATTTCCTGTGTGGCTTTTTCTTGAAGAAGGAGTTCAAGATGAAAAACCCTTCTGCCTCTGCAAACTCAACGAGAGTATTTCCACGCTGGTTTCTGTTGCCGTGACCGAATTTACCTACTGAAGTTTAATTCTGTTGCCGTTGCCCTATTTTTGCATTGAAATCTCCCATAATTATTTTCAAGTGCTGCTTACCTTTATTATTTAGATGACAAATTTCCTCATAAAATTCTTCAATTTCTTCTTCAGGATGACTTGTGGTGGGTGCATAAGTTTGAATAATCTGAGCCTGGTATCTTCTCGATAGTTGGATAACGAGTCGTGCAGCTCTGTCAGAGGAACTTTCAACTTCTACAACTTTATCCTTCAGTTTCTTGTTTATTATAAATCCAACACCACTAGTTCTGCCAGTATCTGTCCCACGATAGTAGAAGAGATGTCCACTTTTCAGTTCGATGAGATCTTCTCCTTTTGTCCTTACCTCACTTAGCCCCACGATGTCCCACTTGATCCTTTGTAGTTCCTCTTCCAATTCAAGAAGCCTTGAATCAGAAGATAGGGAGCGTCCATTGTACGTCGCCAAGGTCAGCATCAGATGGCAGCCTAGTCCGGTCCTCCGGGGATTCTTAGCACCCTCTGCCTTCATGTCGCACTGGCCGCTGCCTTGGCCAGGTACATTCCAGCTGCCGGAGACTGAGGGCCAAGATTTAAGTTGTGGATTCATTTTGGAGGGGTTTGGCCATAACTCACCACGCTGGCCAAGCGGGTTGGTGAGTGTGGGATAGAATTTCCTCTGATCCCGATGGTATAGTTATACCGCTATTGGCGGTCGTCAGAGCCCCTTTAGTGGGAATCAAAACCGTCCAAACAAGGAATCCAAAGGATACAAAGGCACTTTATTGAAAAGGTAGCTTCGTGCACAACTGGACAGAAGACAAAAACGTCCATGTGACAGGTGGCTTCCAAGAAAAATCCAGTCTTTAGTAGGGGATATGATCACCCCTGACTGCGTTGCAGGATTTACAACGTCTGTTCGTGCTGAAAACGAGGTTGTCAAGGAGCTGTTGTGGTATCGCGGCTCATTCCTCTTGTAGCGCCAATCGCAGCTGCGGAATCGTTGCTGGCGGCTGGTGACGTGCTGCCAAGCGTCTCCCGAGAAGGTCACACACGTGTTCGATTGGATTTAGGTCCGGGGACCGTGCGGGCCAATCCATGCGTTGAATATATTCACTCTTCAACAGCTCTGCGACAGCCACTGTACGAAGAGGTGTAGCGTTGTCGTCCATGAAGAGGAACCCAGGACCCACAGCACCTCTAAACAGAAGCACATGAGGCAGGAGAACCTCGGTACAATAGCGGACACCAGTGACTAAACCTCCTTGGAAGATGTGGAGGTCAGTACAGCTACCTAGCATGATACCGCCCCAAACAAGAACTCTGCCACCTCCAAACCTGTCCCTTTCTATTATGTCGGAGGTGTGATTGCGTGTTCCCTGCTCTCTCTAGATGTGTATACGTCCAGAATCACTCGTCAGACTAAATCGGCTCTCATTCGTAAAGAGAACTCGACCCCATTGCTGATGTATCCAGTTCTTGTGTTCCTGGCACCACAGAAACCGCCGTCTCCGATGAGCAGGCGTTAATGGCACACACCGTACTGGTCGTCGTGTAAATAGACTACCTTTGTGCAGCCTCCTGGCCACGGTAAAACGCGATAACGGACGTCCAATTGTCTGTTGCATGTGCCTTGCGATTTCTCCCGCTGTCTGCCGTCTGTCTCTTCTCGCCTGTAGGACAATATACCAGTCTCCGCCGACATGGTTGCTCGTGGACGACCACTGCTAAGCTCTCGGACAGCTGTTCCTGTCGTTTGAAATGCTCTCCAAGCTCGTGAAACCATGCTGTGAGCGATCCCGAGCTCCTCGGCCACACTAGTCACACTTCGACCTTCTTCCAACTTCCCAGTGACGCGACCTCGGGTAAAGTCATCCTGATGTCGTCTACTGGATTGCCAGTTGGCCATATCACACGGTGGCAGCAACTCGACGTCGTTCAAACCGATGTACACTGTGCAATAGCTTTCACCGAATTGCTGAGCGTACACCGCCCGTGTGCTTTATACCCTTCCGACACCACCCCCCTACCCGCATGCCCTACCGTACCGTACCCTAGTCTATCTCCTGAGTAGTTTTTCGGTCCGTTCTGCCAGCTCGTTTCGCTGTTATGCTAATTTCTCCTCTTCGTCCTTAATTTTTTCACACCAGTGTACGTCGTTTCGGACGATACAATTTACCGCATGGGGTGTAGTGGCATGTCATGGAAATGGTAGTGCCCTTCCCAGTTGTTGGTTTTTTTTCACCTCAGTGTGTATTCGCGGTCTAAGAAGTGCACCCAACCCGGTCGAGGAAGTGAACCTGCCCATCGGGAAAGGGCCGATTTCTCTTTAGCTGTGATATTCAAAAAGGTAATTCACCATTTAGGGCGGTGATTGACACTACTGCTGATTACCTGCTAAAAGGGCAATAACAATGGCGATGAATCAAAGAAAGGAGAGAAGATATTTGAGTCGCTTGTTTCCACCCAGTGGCATGATGTCCGTGTCAGGGAGACTAGCCCTTCGTCGTTCATGTGTTGGCTCATGAAGCATAAAATAAAAAACTAAAAGGGAAGGCGTATCACTAGTTGCAGATCTATGGTCGGTACTGATGTTACCAGAGGGGAAAAGTAACGGTTTCTTCTCATCAGTATAAGCGTTGCTTTTCCTTAGCTTTACTATTCAAAGTGGTTATTTAGGGGGACTCATTACCTGATGAAAGGATTAAGACAATGGTAACTAACTTAAGACAGGAGAGAAAAGATATTTGAGTCACTTGTTTATACCCAGCGGCATGATGTCCGTGGCATGTCCCTCATCATGTTTTGGGTCATGGAGCAAAGAATAAAAGACTAAAAGGGAGCCCTTGCCCTTATTACCAATGACAGGTCCTTAATGCTGAGATGCCAGGGGAAATAAAATTTTTCCCCGCAGATTTCGTGAAACCCGGCATCTATGTGGATATTTCTGCACAAGATGTTCACACACTTTTTAGAACGTTTTTGTAAAAATTTAGAGAAAACGAAGGAAGTTCAAGAATTGGAAACTGGCAGCAGGTTGATAGACGAACACATCTGCTGCAGTTAAATATCATCTCCGAAGAAATTGACGCACGTAAATAACGTGTCTATAGGCTATGTTTTTGCTTCTTACGAAGAGAAATATTCGTATTCTGTGATTACGTAATTAAAAATGCTGTGAAAATCATGGAATTAGCATTTCTAAATGTAAAATAAGCAATATTATTAATACTAGAGGAAAAAATCGTTAATCATTGCTTTTATCAGGAAAAAGAATACCAAACGAATATCCAAATATGGTACGTTCTTCTACTACTATTTCAAAAGCAAGGTCTCTGGTTTTAAAAAGAAAATCCACCAAAACAAAGAGCAACCGCTAAATCCCTGTATAAACTCTAAACAAGATAATTAACAAAGATTTGAATCTGAAAAAGAAAAGCAGAATTTTGACCGCATTTTTCCTGGGCACGTGTCTGAGCGCAGAACATGGTGCAGATCCTTTAAAAAAATCACTTAGCCGGAGACAGATGGAAATTTATTGTGACTACTGATGAAGCACAGATCTACCTAAACGATTGTAACAAAAAAAAAGGTTTATTTACTCTTGCAAAATAACAGAAAGAGACTTACGAACTTGATTCCAAGAATCCAAAGAAAGTTTCAGTAAAGGATTCATAATTATAGCTGGTTTCTCGTACAATGGGAAATTAAAGTTAAAAAAAGTTGAAAAGAATGTTAAAATCAATTCTACATATTACCAAAATAATATTTTAACTCATATATTTAAAGAGGATATATCATTCCTTTATCCACAGAACCTTCAAATAGTAGAACTCTATCAGGATAAAGCTGCCGCCCGGTGGCGCAGTGGTCTAAGCGATGGCCTCTGATCATTCGTCCGTAAGGGCCCGGGTTCGAATCCCGGTGAAGCATGGATGTTGTGTTTGTCTTACGGCACTGGCTCTCTCCCTTCCCTGGAACCAGTGACCCTAAATTAGGGACAGGAGACTGCTTATAGCCCATTGAGTTGCTCACGGTGGTCGTTAAAACCTCCAATCAAAAAAAAAAAAAAAAAAAAAAAAGGATAAAGCTACCAGTCATACATGCAAATCTACCACTCTATTTCTTGAAAAATGAAAAAACAGAGTGGTATGGAGTTTATAGCTTTAGCTCACATTACTTCGAAGTCCCATGATGAGTCCCTAATGGATTATTGTGCCTTCGGAATGATAAAAGAGCACTTTCTAAATGCAGACCTAAAACTTTGATTGGACTATGGAAAGCAGTGGAAGAAGAGTGGAATAAAATAGCCCTGTCAATTTTGAGAAATGCCCTGTTATCTTGGAAATCTAGATGTAGGTTCATAGTCCGTAGAAAGGGCTAACAGATAGAACATTTAAGAAAGAAAGAATTTTATTTAAAACATTAATTATATTGCTAGAAAATCGTTCTAAAAATGTGTGAACATCCTCTGTATTTGAGAAGCACAGAAAACTTTGGGCACTATGTTGTTCAGATACGTCGGCCGCTTAAATGGCTAAGGAACCCAATACACACCAGAATACAAATCTTGGGCCGTTACACCTCCGGCATCAGCTTGTACATTTAACACTAGGCAGTTGAGATTCGTCATCCCAGATGTAATCAGTAGCATTTAAATCCGGAGACCTGACTAGTCACCCTATCCTGTGGACACCTTCGCTCCCGAGGCCCTCATCGACCAGCAGAGTCCCATAAGTACGATATCGCAGGAAGAGGTAAAGAACAGACTGCAATATCACAGCAGTAGAATTCTTTATTTCCAGAAGAGTCGTAGCATAACTGTTACGGGTAAGTATCCAGTAAACCAACCCTGGATACAATGCACGCTGATATATTCGGCATAGCATGGAGTCAAACAAAACTATGATCTTGTCGTGTGATAGATTGTGCCGTGAGTCCCTTAATTGCTGCATCTGATCCACCATATTACCTCCTGCTCTAGAAAATGCTCGATAGGGAGACAGGTCCGAGGACCTGGTTGTCAAGAAGAAGGTTGGCCAGGCTATTTACCTGATGCCATATGTCCCCTCGCAGAAGTGAGATGAAAGACAAGACGATAGGTCACAGAATCTCTTCAATGTACTTCTGTGCTGTTAACATCACGATTACGGGCGTCCAGAGATACTTCCCCACACCATAACACCCGTAGTGGCGATGGTGTGCCACTTCACAACTGAGTCTAGATGTGAGAGCTACCCAGTACTTTTCCATATGCGAATGTGGTGGTCATCCGCTCCGAAGCAGAGGCGGCATTTGTTACTGAATACTATGCGCCGCCAGTCGGAACCGACCATGAATCTCGGACACGACACCTCTCTAGTTAGACATGCCGATGTAAGTTGGTTAATGCAAGACGTCGAAAGGGACGAAGAGATTGGAGTCTTGCGATGGTGCGTGATGATACAGGGTACTCAGTAGAGAGAAAGTCGGACTTAGTGGACTCTGAGACGATTCTCTAGCCCAATCTTCTGTCTGGAGCTCACAAGTAGCCTTCTGACGTATATGCTTACTCTCGCATATGTGCTGCGGCATCACCATGCCTTAACACGTTCGCTGCTGCGACGTTTTCGGCGACTTTCTTGTAGTGCGTTACGACCCACCGGTGGGGTCGCAGCTGTTTCAATAGTGCTGTACGACACACCGGTGGGGTCGTAGCTGTTTCAATAGTGCTGTACGATACACCGGTGGGTTGTTTAAAGATATATACATAAAATGACTGATATTCACTAGAGATTTATGTATATTAACTTTTTCCTCCTCTGAAAAATGTAGAAGTTAAGCCGTTACGACCCACTATAACGAAGTAAATTTCTCCGCCATTTCCATCCGCGCCCGGGGTTCGAACCCGGATCCCCTCATTCCGGAATAAGTCACTCTATCAATTGAGCTACGCGGACGTTTTATTCTGATTCCTATCTGCCTTTATGTCGTGTGCGTCCTTCTGGCAGGTACGTCACATCTCCCTGGTACGTTACACCACGGGTGGGTCGTAACGCAGCGAACGTGTTAAAAGGGGAAAGTTTCGTCGCTACAACCAGCCAGCTTCCCGTACATTAATTGTACAGGCTGGATGATAAAACTCGATTAACTATGTGGAGACACTTTCGGTGAATTTTTAGGGGTACAAAACTGGATATTTCAGCACAGCAACGTATCCATCCATACTCCCAATGCTACAAAAATCTACCTAAACAGGGAAAATGTACCCGTTCTGTACTGGCTGCCACTCAGTCCGGACCTGAACTCAATCAAAATCTTGCGAGGCATTCCAACACGAGACGTTTATGCCAAAGGGCAGCGATATTCGTCATTAAATGACCTGCAACTGCATTAGAACGTGTAAGGTACACTTTAGTTCCTGAAATGATACAAACTTTGGTAGTTTCTGCAAAACATCGTATATACGAAGTCATTCGAAACAATGGAAAATCCACAAGTTTCTGAGAACCACGAGTTCATTAATATTTGTGGTATTCTGTGTATTCTATATGCATTTGGGACGACCCCTGTTGTCATTTTTTTCATGTAACTACCGTGCAAGTTTGCATTGTCATAAATATTTTTTTGTTAAATGCTAGTCGCATGTGTTCCGTCATAAATTTTTCATCTCATGGATATATTCCTTTTTATTCATAAGGCAAATGTACTTTAATAGTGTCTACATACTTTTGGGACATACTGTAACAGAGATCATCCTCCAGAGAACATTCCAGAATTGACGGACGCCATCACATCCGCTTAGCTGAACATACTTGTAGAACGATATCAACACCAAGTTGAATCCATGCTGCATCGAATCAAGGCTATTTTGAATGCCAAGAACGATCTATCACGTTAACGTGCTCCTAATAATTTACTACTTCAGTGTATGTTCATGTAAATATAAATAATATAAAATGAGAAAGCTCTTTTATCTTTGAGTATTATGCTCATGCTAAATCCATGTCAATGTATTGAAACTAAAAGCAGTTTGTCATTACGATAATTGATTATGAGCAGAAGTCTTCGGTCTCTAATTTCGATGCTGGAGTATTAAAGTTTTTTTAATCTTAAATAAATTTAAGGAAAATCCTAAAAGTGCTGTTTGAGAGGATAGCAAAATACAGGGAACCTGAAAGAAGATGTAGTTGTCCTAAATGCATCTTGCCTTTTGCGGCAAAGCCAGTGCTGTATGTGAGGACTAAGAACAACACTTTTTTGTTTGCGCTGACAAAAGGAAATTATTAAATCCTTAACATCAGTTCCTTTTATGCCTTGCAGATTAACTGCTAATGAGTTCAATAATGAAATTTCAAAGTTGAGTTAATGCTTAAAACATGCTTTTTTCTTTTGCTGTATACTCTTGCTAATGACTTAGTTTTAATTCGCTGTTTCAACAGAGGTATCCATGATGCTTAAAGCAATTGCGCCGCACTCCAGGAGAAAGGCTTATTTATACATACATGTAAAACGAAATTAATTACTGATTGCGGATTCTCATAAAATTAGGATTAACATAAAAGTTTAAACAACTATACAAAAGTTGACCCTTTAAGAGCAGTTACAAATGAGAATTGCGTATACAGGGTGTTTCACGAAGAGGTCCGAAAGGAACAGAAAAATAACGGTTTATCCTAGCAGTAAAGTGAAAAATGCAACATACGCACTAAACAGAGGACAGACAACTCAGGTATGATATTTGCAACCCCTGGAATGGATAACTTCCGAAAAATACGAAAATTAAATATTTATACGGCCCTACAAGGAAACCAAAATCAATTAGTAAAAAATGAGCCACGCCGAATTAGGGGAAAAAATTTCCCCGGACGCTTTAAAGGAATATTTCGCTGAGATATCGATAGTTGAAATTCTGGACGTATGCCAGCTTAGTTGCTGTGAATATGTGCAACGTTTACGTCCGCGAATGGTACATATGGGGGATATCTACAAATCCATTAAAAAAAGGGGAACCAACATGTTGTCTGTTCAGACATTGGAGGCGTTCGATGTGATTCTGAGACAGGCAATGTACATGTCATGCGTTTCATTTACTTTATCACAAACAGGGCACAACATTTGTACAATGAGAACACATTGTACGACAAACACCGAATCACGCGAATGTGCATATCTCAGCGAAATGTTCCTCTAAAGTGTCCGGATAATTTTTTCCCCTAATTCGGCGCTACTCGTTTTTTACTAATTGACTTTGGTTTCCGTGGGGCGCCGTATAAAATATTAATTTTCGTATTTTTCGGAAGTTCCATTTCTGTGGGTGCTACTATCATAGCTGAGTTCTCCTATGTTTGCTGGGTATTTTGCATTTTTCACTTTACTGTCACGACCAACCGTTACTTTCCTATTCCATTCAGACATTCTTCGTGAAACACCCTGTATATACTCAATAGAAAACACATTCCAGATACCTACATAATAGATTGTTTCTCCCCCTTTAGCGCGAATAACAGCCTATAACGAAGTAAATTTCTCCGTCATTTCTGTCCGCGCCAGGATTCGAACCCGGGTCCCTTCATTCCGGAATAAGTTGCTCTACCAATTGAGCTACGCGGACGTTTTATTCTGATCCCTCTATGCTTTTATGTCGTGTGCGTCCTTCTGGCAGGTACGTCACATCACCTGGTACGTTACATCATCTCCCCCTTATTTTTTTTTTTTTTTTTTTTTTATTTTTTTTTTCGAAGTGCTTCTCTGATTTTTCCTATCTCGCGGTGTGGAAATAACATCACACCATTACGAGATTTTGAACGGTCGGGTCATCCGGATAGTTCGGGCGCCATTATAACGAAGTAAATTTCTCCGTCATTTCTGTCCGCGACAGGATTCGAACCCAGGTCCCCTCATTCCGGAATAAGTTGCTCTACCAATTGAGCTACGCGGACATTTTATTCTGATTCCTATCTGCTTTTATGTCGTGTGCGTCCTCCTGGCAGGTACGTCACATCACCTGGCACGTTACAAGCCTCTACACGCCGAGGCATCGACTCCACCAGCTGCCGGAGGATTTCCGGATGTAATGTCTGCCATGTCTGTTGCAGCTTCTTCCACAACTCCGCCCAAGACGTCGGCCCAGGATCCGTGGATCTGATCTCCACGGCATCCAAGAGAGCGTCCACACGGTTTAAATCCAGGGACATTGGGGGCCATTGGATGTTTCCAAACTCAGATGAGTGTTCCTCAAGCCATGTCTGGGTGGTTGCGGGCCGGTGGGGAAACGCACTGTCCTGTTGAAACAGCCCATCAGCCGCAGGATGTGCGAAGGCCATAAAAGCGTATAAGTGATCAGCCAGCCCATGATGGTAGAGCACAGCTGTTAAGGACTTCTCCAGAAAAACTGGGAAACCTAATGTGTCCCATGAGAAGGCTTCGCCAACTATCACAAAAACACCAATGCCTTGAACAGAGCTGACCTGACAAGACGAGGCCATTGCTTCATGCTGTCGACGCCACATCCCGTCAGCTCGGTACAGCTGAAAACGGAATTCATCTGACCACACGACACGGCGCCACACAGGCGAAGAGTAATATCCGATGACGAGCAGTCAACAGCGGCACAAACGTAGGGCGTCAGCTCCCGTAGCTCAGGGTATGCCCGCGTGCACTGTATCGTTTGCTCGATAACGGTGCTTGGGCCTCCGACTTTTAACCTGTATGTGATATGTGCCGCCGTTTCCAAGCGGTAGACTGTGCGAGCCTGGATAGTCTACCTTGATCCCGGCATTCAATGGCGTATGGTCGGCCACCACTTGCTCTCTGAACGGTGGTACGTCCGTTGGTGGTATATACTCGCGGTACACCCTTGATACGGTTGCCCTCGAGAACTCTAGGATTAATACCACTTGAGCGATAGAATGACCCCTTTGTCTTGCTCCGACAGTGCATCCACAATCAAAGTCGCTCAGATTACCACGTTTATCCATGTTCGTCGATTTTGATACACTGTTGGGAAACCCTGCTGTCCGCCTATTTATCGCCTACTATTTATCGGTTTTGGTCTGTTCCTCTCTGTGCGGGCGATGCCCATGTCAACTGCGCCCATCACCCCTGTCTCTAATGTTTTGTCTACTGAGTGTATAAAACTGTGTAATGTATACTCTAATTTAACCTGTTTCTTTAGTTCTTGTCTTCTTATGTAAATTATGGTTTATTATCGTTAAGCATTTTTCAGTCTAAACGCTACATTTTCTCTCTCTCTCGACGAATTTGTATTTTGGCAACGCTGGCAGCAGTTCAGAGTGCAATCACGCAGTCGAAAGCAAATGATAAGAACGAATCCGATCAGCCTTCAGAAGGCAATGTATTTATTCGTCTTAGAGGCAATGTGATTATCCGTCTTCAAAGCAATGTAATCCTAGTGATCGGAAAGCACATTCAGCTCAGATTGTCTCTTATCAACAAATGTATTTGGCTATGTTTCTTGACGTATGATGATACTGAAGTCATGTTGATGATTGATTTAATGTTCAAAGATGCTCCTGTGCGTATCCTGTGTTAGTTAACCTTTGATAATGTGTCAATAACCATATGCGGTTAATAAAGCCCGGATGTTCAAGGACTAAAAGCTTCCAAAATAACCAAGCACTTATGCACTAAAAATCGAGAAATATGCACTGAAATAGAGGATTACTGAAAGTTTTACTATGAGATGCTATACACTATCTGATCAAAAGTATCCGGACACTTACCTGTCCACAAACTTCCTGTAGTAGGAAAAGAATCGAGCTGATCCACCCTTTGCTGCTATCACAGCTTCCACTCTTTTGGGAAGACTTTCCACTACATTTTGGTACGTTGCTGAAGGAATTGCCTTCCATTCTGACACAATAGCATTAGTAAGGTCGGTGACAGACATTGGGCTGTTCGGCCTAGCTCGCAGTCGGCGTTCCAATTCCTCCCAAAGGTGTTCCATGGGGTTAAGATCGAGGCACTGTGCAGGACAGTATAGTTCTTTCGCACCCATTTCATCAAACCATTCCTGCACGGACTTCACGGGAGCATTGTTTTTCTGTAAAAGGTAAGTGCGACTCATGATAAGGTCGGGCAAAAGATATAAAATAAATCCGGCAAAACTAAGGTGACCAGTATTTTGAGAATAAACTTGAGGACGAAATAGTACGTTGTCTTCAATTTCAATACAAAATTGAGGACAATTTCGTTTCAAAATTGGGACATGATTGAGGACTACATCTGGCACATTATGGTAAAGCCGAAGATTGGCAAAGAATGTTATGACCCGTACCATAATTGTCCAGTTTCATGGGAAAATAGGCGATGAATGTGAAGGAAGATTTTCATGCGAAATAAGTATGAAATATCAATAAAATACTATCATGCAGGATATTACTTCTGCTAAAATTTAAACGTTGCTCATAGGGGGGGGACAGCACATGCAAACAAAGCTACATTTTGATTTTGTACTGAAATTTCATTGATTCTATACAAAAAAAAATATGTGAAGCCAGAAAATTACTATACAGCGAGCCGGCAGAAATTATGGTATTTCTGTATGTTATCTCTATGAGAAGGAATATTCCAAGTCCAATAACTTCACTTGAAGAAACAGTTTAATGAAAAATGGACTGAACAAAAGTTGTAGAACTCTCATTGGAATCCACCAAATGCAACCCAATTTACCATCAATTATTGGGTTGGTGCGAATAAAATGTCCGGCGCGAACGAGCAGTGGAGACAGGCTTCCACCACAGCGGAATGGAACCACACACAGGTGTTGCGGGTATTACGTCATAGAGTTACTATGTATAATTAACTAGCACGTGTGTGAAGAACAAGGTTGAGGCGTGCTTTGTTTGGACGTAACGTGGCTAGCAAAGGAAACATGCAGACGCCGGATTTGAGAGTCATCTTCCAGTATGTATTTAAACTAGGCCATTCTGCAAGAATTGCCGCTCGAAACGTTAACAAAGCGTTTCGGGAGAACCAAAGAACGAACCATTTGGCAATGATTTGTGAAGTTTCAAAGCGGAGATACGGACCTGCAAAACGAAGAACGCGGTCACCGACCTGTTGCTGTTTCTGACGATGTTCTGTTACGTGTGGTTGAAGCGAACCCCAGAAAAACGTGTCGTGAGATAGCGGCAGAGGTAGATGTCCACCACACGACAGTTGTACGGCGTCTGGTTGAGCTAGCTAAGGTCGAGAAGCTGGACATGTGGCTGCCGCATGAGATGACAACTGCCAATAAGATTGGGCGTTTGGAAGTCTGCACATCGCTGCTTGCCAGGAATAAACAGGAACCTCTACGGCGGCATGGATCGTCACCTGCGACAAGAAATGGGTCCTTTATGATAATCAGAAACGATATGCACAAAGGTTAAGCAAGGCACAGCCTACTGGATGGCATCCTAAGCAACCCCTACACACCAAGAAGATGATGCTCCTTCTCTAGAGGTCCACAGCCGGGATAATTCATCGGAGTTTTTTGACAAGAGGCCACACCGGTTCTACGTCAATTCGTCGCGTGCGTCAATTCGTCGCGTGCGTCAATTCGTCGACTGCGACGATTCGTCGCGCGTCAATTCGTCGCCTACGTCAATTCGTCGCGCGTCAATTCGTCGACTGCGTCAATTCGTCGCACGTTAATTCGTCGCGCGTCAATTCGTCGACTGCGTCAATTCGTCGCGCGTCAATTCGTCGACTGCGTCAATTCGTCGCGGACAAATTCGTCGACTACGTCAATTCGTCGACTACGTCAATTCGTCGCGTTTACAGATTTTGGTTACATACAAAACGAATGCAGGAAAACGTACGATTTCGAACTTCTTGCTCCCTGATCAAATTTATAAAGTTTGGACACGCAGACAGGATAGGAATATTACGTTTTTCTTTAGCACTAAAAATATTAGACGGTAAACGGTTTTTGGAACGGGGCAGGGCCCGGTTGGTTAGAGCCCCCATATACAAAATTTTCGTAAAATCTACAGTTTTCAATTCAGAACCACCAAATCTGGTATACTATCTCGTGGTATTCTAACTTAGACTGTAGACGGTTTTGGGAAGCGGTTGCAGAGAGGAGGGGGGTTGCAGCCCCTCCCCTACAGAATTGCCGTAAGATATAGTTTTCAATTTAGAACTACCAAATTTGGTATATTATCTCAGGGTACTCTAACTTAGACGGTTTTTGGAACGGGTCAGGGGCCCGGTTGGTCAGAGCCCCCACACTACAGTTTTCAATTCAGAACCACCAAATCAGGTATCCTATCTCATAGTGTTCACAAAGTATTTATTCAAGGAATGTACATGAGACGAGCAAGAGAAAAAACGTCTCAAAAAGAACAGTGACACATGAATGCACTATTTACAGATGACAGTAGATACCTATTTACAATATATACATGACATTTAGATGTAAACAAATCTTGAGGAGATCGTACACACTAGGTTGAGCAGCTATGGCAAGAGTTCAGGTAGAGCAGCACAGAGTAAAAAGTTATAATATAGTCTTATGAGCACCAACTGTACTGTGCAGCGAAGGTGGAGTCCCAACAACCCCAAGGCCTCTGGGGACCATGGAGAGAGGAAGCTGGGTTCACTTGAAGACGCAACGGCACCGTTATGAAAACAAGATAAGTACATGTGCATGAGACGAGCAAAAGTAGAATGACCGATAATTGTGACATAGAAATGGGATATGTACAGATTACTGTAGAAACAAAGAGACATTATAGTTGCATGACATTCAGATGGAAATAGATGTTCAGGAATCTCGTGGAGATAAGACATACCTTGATGAGCAGGTGTGACGAAGGTTCGGATATAAAGAGTCACTGAGTTAAGTGTTAAATAGTCATACAAGCACCAACTGTAAGATGCAATGAAGTCGGTGTCCCAGCGAACCATGGGGCCGCTGGGGACCATGTAGAGAAGAAGCTGGGTTCACTTTGTCGAGAAACGGCGGTGTGGTACTCAAGGCGTAATCGAGAAAGGAGACATTCCCGAAAAAACTGAGCAACGCGGCACTTGCGTGAGGTACCGTAGGAGGCACCTCCCGAGCACGACACTGTTGATGATAGACGTATATAACGTGCTTCACTAGCACAAAAATGTAGGTGCAGACTACAGGGAGTCTGATTGGAGGCACAAGGTTGAGCAACAGCGTTCGGTAAGCACTGAAGGAAAGATCAGGTGTACAGGATCTTTGCGCAATTGAAAAGGCAAGATTCAGCATTGGTAGCAGTATAGTGCAATATTGATAGACATGACTCACATCTGCCTCCCCGGCGCAGAAAGGGCAGAGTGGGGAGGAAAGAAGGGTCATCCGGTGCAAGATTGAGGGTACGGGAAGACGGTTATGTAAGAAGAACCAGTGGGTGTTGATCTCTGGGGGTGTAGATAGAGGAGAGAGGGTGGCAGACCACACAGCAGAGAGAGAGGAAGACGGGATATCAGGGATAGGTGTAGGCGTAGAAGAGCGGGAGAGAGAGAGAAATCTGTAAAGAGCGGATGCGGAGAAGGAGAAAATCGGAAGATCTATGCCGTGAGCGGACAAGAAAAAGGGGAGGGGGAGAGACGCGGATAGAACGGGAACGAGACCGGCGGGGGAAGCAAGATCGGGAAAGAGAGAAATAAGGGATGAGAGTAAGGAGGTGTGAACCTGAAGAGCATGGGGTAGAGCACGAATAGCAGGAGGAAAGTCGGAGAAGGAGCGCCAGAGAAAATCAGGGGTGACAAGGTCTCGGACTGTGACTACTCCGGCGCGGAGCCAGGTGGGGAAAGCAAAACAGGGGAGGTGCGGAGGATGAATGACGGAGGAGAAAAATAGAGGTTCTGAGAGTAGTTCGGAGGTTGTAGCTGGTGGAGAGCGAGACAGAGGAAAGAGCGAAGCAAGGTGATAGCCTCCCGATAGACAGGAGGTAAGTTGGAAAGGAGGGGGCAGTGATCCATTAATAGATAGGAAAGAAAAGTAAGGTGGGGATTACGCGGGGAGACAGTGACGTCCCGGGTTGTCTCCGCAGGCAGAACCGGTGAAGCAAGAAGGCGAAGAAATGCAGACACTCGGAATGCCTGATAGTATAACCGCACGTCAAGCAGTCCAATACCGCCATTCTGAGGAGACAAGCTGAGAAGTGAAGCGTTAACCCAATGATGACCAGCCCACACGATATTGGTTTGGCACTGGGTGATTGCAAGAAGACGATGAACAGGTTGTTTGGACGCAAGCCAAGAGAACGTGCACATGGATAACAAATATGTTCGAGTGATCTGGGCACGCTGGTACAGAGAAGTGCAGAACTGTGCTTGTCTCCAGTTGGCAGCCGTACGCAGCAGGCGGGGGTGCAGTGCATTCCACGTTATCGTCGAGGCTGTAGGAGGTTTGCCCAGGTGCACCTTAGAAAACGCTGTGAGGATGTGGACCATTCGGCTCCCCATGGAGAGTCGGTTCGACTAGCCCACGACCCACACCACAAGCCAGTGCTTTTTGACTCGTTTAGCGTGGCACTAGAACAAGAGGCATACCGAGCGTAGAGGTGGCGAAGTTTGCAGAATTGTGCATCTTGTCGAACACAAAAAGTCACGTCATCAGCATAGGCAACATAGGTGACAATATGATGGCGAGTGCTGGCGACCACTGGAGGCAGGAGAAGCATAGAAGGATCTGTGAACGGAGCGGAGAAAAGGTTCGATCGCAAGAGCAAAGAGCTGTCCGGACAAGGGGCAGCCTTGCCGGACGCCGCGACGGAAAGGAATTGGCGCTGTGAGAAGGGTGGGCAACCTGACGTGGAAAGTGGCGTCCTGATAGAGGGAGAGGAGAACAGAAACAAAAGAAGGTGGAAACCCGAAACTATAAAGTGTAGACGAGAGGTAAGCGTGAGAAATATTATCAAAGGCGGATTGTTGATCGAGAGACAGCAGAGCAAGAGGTTCAGAGCGAGATCGAGCGAGATGGATTAGGTCACTGAGAAGTTGAATGTTATGCGAGATGGAGCGCCCTGGGACAGTGTAGGTCTGGTTAGAGGACAGGATGTGGGGGAGGATTGGATTAATACGGCGCGAGAGTAGTTTAGAATAAAGCTTGTAATCAAGATTCAGAAGTGAGATGGGACGCCAGTTCCCCAAGTCTAGGAGATCACCCTTCTTTGGGAAGAGGACTATATGGGCAATTGTGAAACTCCTCGGAAGGGTGGATAGGTGGAAAGCAGCGGAGAAAGCACTAAGCAGAAAAAGGAAGGAGGGCTGGGAGGAAAGCTTTGTAGAAACAGAAAGGAAGTCCATCTGGGCCAGGTGCAGCCTTGGAGTTTAGAGAAGAAAACGTCTCGGAAATCTCTGTTAGCGTGGGAGGCCGGAGGAGAGAATCAGAAAATAAGAGGGGACTTGAGGTAAAGCAGAGTGTAGACCAGATAAGGCAGTGCTGGAAGGAGGAGGAGTCTCACAAAACTTCGTTGTAAAATAGCTGCGGGCAACAGAGCAAAGAGTAACTGGGTCAGAGGATACCTCGCCAGTAGAGAGGCGGAGATGGCGAATTGAAGCAGAGGCATGACTCTTAGCTTCAAGATTGGAAAGAAACTCATAAGTGCAGGCATCGGGCGCGAGATGCTGTAATCTCAGCCGCCGAATGACCTGCTGCGCGAGTGGGACTAGGAGAGAATTCAGTTCAGCCTTATACACAGCAAAAAGAGGGTCAGCCATATTTATAAGGGAAAGCATCGTACGGATGTGATCCAAACGCATCCTCTGTAGCGTCGTGATCGTAAAAGCCTGATTTCGCACATGAAGCAAGAGGCGATGTTTTACCTCCAGCCAGAAAGTCAGGGCACACGGCGCAGACTGTAGTTGCGTGCGCCATTCGGAGAGGAAATGGCGGACTGAAGAGCAAAAAACCGGCGTCATCCAAAAGAGCGGCATCAAATGTCCACGGCCGGGTTGTCCTGTGCTGTGCATGAGTGTGGAACACTGTGAGAGTGATGGCGCAATGGTCGGACGACGCAGTGGCTGGCAACAGGATGCAGAGATCGCTGGAAGAAGTATGGGCGTGGTATAAAATCTGTCAAGTCTGGCCGTGGCTGGGTTTATTGCACCAGATGCACGCCAGGTATGGGAGGGTGTAGTTGGATATAAGTGTCGATGGACATCTATCAGTGAGAAATCAAAAACGAGGGACTGTAGCTGCTGTACAAGGTCTGCACGATGTTCGCGTGAAGGCGGGGAACGATCAAGTTGAGGGTGTAGAGTACAATTAAAGTCGCCACCAACGAGAACTCGGTCGGTGGCAGGTATACCAGAGAGAGCACCGCGAAAGCACAGAAAAAGCTCCGACACATAAGTGGAGGTGTTTGGCACGTAGATGTTAAAGATATGAAACCTCTCCGTTTGAATAGTGAACGTGACTTGTTGTAAGAGGTCACGACAGAGATTTTTACAGAGAAGAGAGTCATCGTAGAGCGAAAAGTCGAGCGTACCCCGACGGCAATACCACCATATGATGAACAGCTGAATGCGTGGTGGAAAGCAAAATTCCATGATCTCCAGCGGGTAAACAAAGTGGTAGGATGACAGTTCGTCTCTTGTAAAAGTAGCACGTCCGCACTCAGTGGGGAAAGGTCCTCATAGGCTAAGGCGTTCGCAAGTGGTGTCGCAAAACCGCGACAATTAAGTGACGTGACCTTGAACTTTTTAGGTCCGTCGGCGGATGTAAGATGTGTTGACTTGCAGTAGCGAGAACATGTAGGCGCTGGATAAAACCCAGACCCCACGGAATGTCATCGACGTTCCGCCGAAGAGTGTGCAAAAGAGAATCAAGTTGACTGAGAACCCGAGGTAGGGCAGCTTCATACTTTAGTAAAAAAGCACGGGCAGTGGCCGTGCTGGTGGGACTCACTAAATATTCAAGAAGATCTACGTAAGGCAGCGGCTCAGCGGGGAAAGCATTCTCTTGAAGGAGATTAGTGAAGTCCTCTAACGAGGGAGAAACATCCTCCGTCTCTGGTTCAGTCCAGGCTTGTACTTGAGAAGACGAAATGCCACGTCGAGAGAAGATTGCGCGAGTAACCGGGCGATTAGACCGCCTAGTGAACAAGTGCTGGGATGAGGACGTTTTAGACTTCTTCAACTTCTTCCGTGAGGAGACACTGCGTTTGCCAAAAATCGTGGAGGAACCAGCTGGTATAGAAGTTTCTGTGCTGGAAAGGGTTTCGGCTGCTGGATCTGCAGCGCCAACGGTAAACACCGACGACATATCAGCAGGTAAATCTGTAGGAGCAGAAAGTATACGCTGCGGGGGTGCCGTAGGAAGCGTGGGAAAATTCCGATCTGTAACTGAAAGTGAGTCTGCCAAAGACGTTTGTCGACCAACGTCTGCAGGCCGACGTCGGGAAGATTTGGGTCCTGCAACCTTCCACTCGTGTGGAGACGTTGACACAGCAGTAACAGGAGGGACAGAAGGTGCCACAGCACTTGGCACGGTCATGGAAACAGCACGAGTGCAATTGGCTCGCACATGACTCTCACTTTGACAAAGGGTGCAATGCTGAGAAGTGATGATCTCGATACGACGTCGCTGTTGCCCACAGCGCACGTGAAGGACAGTTGGACAGGCCTGAAGATGAGTATCAGACGGAAAGAGCACACGAGCGGTGCGACGGAAGCCACGAATGGCTTTGTCTTCTGGGTCTCTGGGTGCCGCCGAGAGAGGGTTGTTATGGGACCGACTACTCGGCCGAACTTACTGAGTAACGTGCAAAGAATTGTATCAGATACCTCTGGCGGGACAGGGTAGAAAGTCACCTGAACGGGGCGGTGCGCGACTGGTTGTGGTAGTAGATGTACATCATTAATGGTCAGTCCTGCTGTCAAGACAAGGTCAGCATGTTCCTTTTTCTTGAAGTAAACCAGCACTGATCGTGGTTTTCGGGCAACATAATCTATTGCATCCGCCGGTAAAATGGATTTAAGAGCTCGGCTATAGAGCTGAAGCTTTGTATCCGGCAGCGCGCATCAAAACATACGCCGAGGTCCATCGTTGATTGCAGTTGACGGCTGGCTGGTGAGTCTTCGGGAATATCTATCGTTGCTGTGGATCCCACGACATGAAGATACGAATCGGGAAGGAGAGTATCAGACGATAGGAGTGACGTAGAGCCACTAGACATGGCAGTCGCATATGATGGAGGAACAGTACTTCTACTAGATGTAGAGGGCGAAACTCCAGCTGTTATAGGGGAATCTGGCAGTTGAGATGAAGTGGTGGCCGTAGAAGCGACGTCACCCGACACCTCCATAGCATCCGCGACAGGGACAGAGAGTAGACCTGTTACGGCAGTACCCTCAGTGGGAAGGCAGGCCGTAGGCGCAGGGCAAGACAGAGGAACTCATGACGTCAGTAAGGCAGTTAGAGATCTCTGCGACCAACGAAGCTGTGTCAGCAGCTGGGTTGGAAGAAGAGGAGGAAGATGGCTTTCTCTTCCAAGATAAGGGCGTGAGCTTCACCCTTATCTAATGCCGCCATGTCAACGGCGAGGCTTACCGAAGAACAAGACCAACTCGTTCGAAAAATATAACTAACGATAAAGAATAAAGTAATTCACTCACCACCTCGTGAGACAAACGAAACGAAAGCACTGATCTTCAACTGGAAGATGCACGCGAAAAGAAAAAGTACACCACTCGATTAACTACTCGAAAGCACGTAAAAGACAGAGCTCAAAAAACACACATCACATCACAATCTCATAGTACTCTAACTTAGACGGTTGTCGGTTTTTGGAACGGGTCAAGGCCCGGGGAGTCAGAGCTCCCCCCCCCCTACATACAAAATTTTCGTAAATTCTAGTTTTCATTTCAGAACCATCAAATTTGGTATCATGAAACTCTAACTTAGACGCTAGACGCTTTTTGGAAGGGGTTGGAGCCCCCCCACCCCCACCCCTCATAAAAAATTTCGTAAAATCGACAGTTTTCATCTTAGAACCACCAAATTTGGTATACTATCTTATGGTACTCTAACTTAGACAGCAGACCGTTTTTGGAACGGGTCAAGGCCCGGGGTTTGAGAGCCCCTCCCCCCACATACAAAATTTTCTTAAAATCTATAGTTTTCAATTCAGAACCACCTAATCTGGTATACTATCTCATGGTACTCTAACTTAGACGCTAGACGGTTTTTGGAAGGGGTTGGTGCCCGGGGGGTAATACCCCCCAATAAACACTTTTTCGTAAAATCTACAGTTTTCAATTTAGAACCACCAAATTTAGTATACTATCTCATGGTACTCTAACTTAGACGCTAGACGGTTTTTGAAAGGGATTGGAGCCCGCGGGGTGGGAGCCCCCCCCCTCATAAAAAATTTCGTAAAATCTACAGTTTTCATCTTAGAACCACCAAATTTGGTATACTATCTTATGGTACTCTAACTTAGACGACAGACCGTTTTTGGAACGGGTCAAGGCCCGGGGGTGAGAGCCCCCCCCACATACAAAATTTTCTTAAAAACTACAGTTTTCAATTCAGAACCACCTAATCTGGTATACTATCTCATGGTACTCTAACTTAGACGCTAGACGGTTTTTGGAAGGGGTTGGAGCCCGGGGGTCAGACACCCCCGAATATTTTTTTTTTTTGTAAAATCTACAGTTTTCAATTTAGAACCACCAACTTTGGTATACTATCTCATGGTACTCTAACTTAGACAGTAGACCGTTTTTGGAACGGATCAAGGCCCGGGGGTCAGAGCCCCCACATACAAAATTTTCTTAAAAACTGCAGTTTTCAATTCAGAACCACCAAATCTGGCATACTATCGCATGGTACTCTAACTTAGACGCTCGACGATTTTTTGAAGGGGTTGCAGCCCGGTGGTCAGACCCCCCCCCGAAAAAAAACTTTTTCGTAAAATCTACAGTTTCCAATTTAGAACCACCAATTTTGGTATACTATCTCATGGTACTCTAACTTAGATGCTAGACGGTTTTTGAAAGGGGTTGGAGCCCGCGGGGTCGGAGCCCCCCCTCATAAAAAATTTCGTAAAATCTACAGTTTTCAATTTAGGACAACCAGATTTGGTATACTACTTATGGTTATCTAACTTAGACGGTAGACGGTTTTTGGAAGGGGTCGGGGCCCGGATCAAGGTAGCCCCATGCAAAATTTTCGTAAAAGTTCCGTTTTTTACTCTTAAGAATACCCTATTTACGTTCTAAGGTGCTCTTTTTCCCTTTGAGGGCCTTGCACCATAAACCATCAACCAACCAACCAACTAACCAACCTACGGTCTAAGTTAGGGACTGTAGATAACAATAAAGTGCAAAAATATGCGTTTAATGGTGTATTAAAAACACAGATCTATATAGTTTAGCTTTCACTACCAACGAACGGCTTATCAGAAAGAAATATAATGTAATATAAACAGAGAGTTCCAGATATTCAAAATTCAAAACGGTAAGAAAAAGATGATCAATGCCAATGTGAAGTCGTATGCATGCGACATCACATAGGTACATTGCATTTCTGTGTCGCAGGATTCACAGAAGCACACGCCAGATGTACGGCAGTTCTATAGATGTCTCCTAGAAGGTAAGTATTCCCATTCCTTTTTCTTTTTTTTTGTTTCGCAAAATTAAATTAACTAAATCAAAAAATTTAAAATAAGTTTACTGGAAAATTGCAGGAATATCTTTTTCATTCATTAACTTTCACCCGCTGAACTTGGTGATTCCACAAATAGTAATATGTACCTGGCAAATAACTGGTATCCCTGCTAGTACAAATTATATTAATGATTTATTTGCGTCCAGTTCAATCTAGTATGTCCATAAGAGCGTTTGGGGCCGTATGAAAAATACGTTTCAACGTGTGCCGCTACGGCGGCGGAGTGATCTAGGCGCTGGCTTCTGACCACTTGTCGAGAAGGATCCTGGTTCAAATCCCGGTGAATCATGGACGTTGTGCTTGACTTCTGGAACTGGCTGTCCCCCTTCCCAGGAACCAGTGGCCCAAAATTGGGAATGTCCGACTGCTTATAGCCCACTGAATTGATCACGGTGGTCGTTAACCCCCCCCCCCCCAAGAATGCGACGTGTCCATTGCTATTTGTTGTGGACCGTACAAAAAGTATGTTTTTGATATCAAGGTGTCCACTTCCATGTAGGCTGGCCATAAAATGTTAGGGGACCGTACAAAATTGCACTTTTGTTTTGACCTTGTCTGCGCTTCGGTATATGGTTGAAGTATACGTATATATAGTTGGGCCATTTCAGCACGTAGTTTGGTTTATATAGAAAATCAAGATAATGTTACATTTTTACTCAGCTACAACACATTAATCCCGAAGGCTATTTGTTGAAATCTTTAATCCGCCGTGCTCATATTCACAACGTTAACATAACATGTCAAGTTATTAATGTTGCAGTTTTACCCTGTCACAAAACTTTAGTTACAAGACCTTAGGCGTAAACTTTTTTTAGGAATTTTTAGTCCGACGTATTCATAAGGTTCCGATAACATGCCAAGGTTATGGTACTGCGTTTTGACTGAGGCACAAAAATTAATAAACAGGCCTTAAGCCTTTTTATCAGTTTTCAATCAACCGTGCTCATATACACAAAATTTTCAGAGAAAGTCAAGTTTACTGTGTTGCGCATTTACTCGAGTACAAAACTGTAAACAGCCATTAACTTTCACCCGCTGAACTTGGTGATTCCTCAATTCATCCATTAACAAGTCTTTTAAGTGATTGTATGCTATGGTCATATTGATAATGTTTGATGACAAGTCAGGTTAATGATGTTGCACTTATTAAAGACTTTAAAAAGGTGTAGAGGCTAGTAATTATTATTTGAAGTCTAAATAAAAGCTCATTTTTAACATGACTCGTCATGAAATCCTTGTGAATATGGCATTTATTTTATTTTGTACATTTTACAAAGCGTATGCATTTTTTTTTTTTGGCATTTGTTTTAATTTTGTGTTGTACTTGTTACATAGCGTTTCGCATTTTTGTAATGCTTGTGACTTGTGATTGCATTTTGAATTTTTATTTGTTTCACATTTTGGATTGCATTTTGAATTTTTATATGTTTCACATTTTGGATTACTTTTTGACATTTTATGTTTTTGACATGCTATTTTGAAAATTTTGACTTTTTAAATTTTGCGTTCTGTTTTACATTCTTGCATCTTCGGCGGAATTACATTCTTGAAAAATTCAAATACAAGTTAGTAAAAGGTATAATTCAATTAGTGAGAAATACCAGCACATTTTAGTAAAGGGTAGAATTATATGAAATTCCTCTTAAAATGTCCAGCATGTTAACATTGTCTCTGTGCACCAAAGAAGTTCGAATTCCTTTTTATCTTGCCAGCGTTTCTCTTCTGGGTGGATTTGTTGGAATCTGTGCTATCACTCTTTCGATTTTAGCCATAGTTGTTCTCTGCTCTTTCGCAATTTCACTGATTATTTCGTACAGTCACAGTTTTTTCTCTCCCAGAATTGTATTCCAGCGTCTGTCTAATCTTTCAAGTTCGTTTTGTGTTCTGGGAAAGCCAAATAAATTGTTTTCACTAACTGACCAAATTGTTGGCGGGAACAGCGGAGGGCTTCTGCTTGGATTGTTTCTTCTGCTTCCACGAAATTTTCCAAGAACATAATTTTCCTCAAACCACTGAACTACAGAATCTGCATATTCTAGTAAAATTGATTTCACTTCTTCAAAAGCAGCTGGAATTTCATCACATGAAAAAAATGCCAGTGCTTGCGAATGTCTGACTTTGAGAACAAACTCACTGTTTTCCTTATATTCCAAGGCTATGCCAGAGGATGGATATTCCTCAGCACATTTTTTTCCGAGATGAAACCAACAACATTTGTGTGTGCTGCTTCCAAATTCCTTTTTAGGAGTATTATAACGGTAGCTATTTCAAAATCTATTATTATGCGTATATTGTGGTGCAAGCTGAATATCATAGTCTGATGCATAGTCTTGTAAATCCTACAAAAATACTTTATAATAGTATTATAGTATTTATACTTGCTGGAAAGTAGCCCATAAACTAGTGGGACAAGTCTGTGCATCTCTGGATTTGTTTCAACCATAGCATGAATGGAACATAATTGCCTAAAAAGGGTTGGACAAGTTTCAAATGTCCCATCCATAATCCAGAGGGGTGCTTCTTTAAGCTTTCGTAAATTATTCTCTGTTAAAAATAAAATAATTCTTTGATGTCCAAATGCGCTACCTCTGCCAAGAAATTTTGCACCATCTTCTCCTGTAAATTTATTGGGGCATCGATCCGTTCTGAAGTCGTAGGCTCCGCAGGCATGTCTTGGCATGTCTTCTCTTTTTTACAACTTGCCTTAGTGCATCCATATTAGGCATGTAAGCTGCATTTACTGTAGCCATTGACGTTGTCACGGTTTGAATAATTTGTGCAGGGGCTTCGTCCGTATTTCTCGCTCGTTCTTTTATTTGCGCTCTTGCAACAGCAACATCACTTTTCTCCGGTCTTGGAGCATGATTATGTGGTTTCTCATTGTGCATCCTGTGTTCATCTCCAATAAGAATAGTACTAGCAAAGCCAGTACAATTTCCATAATTTCTTTCAATACAGTGACAATACCGTAAATCACCTCGCACTCTGTTATGGCAAAATAAATACCCTTTCCATTTCAGCAAATCATTTTCTTTTTGTGAGTTAACTATTTATGTTGCATTCTTCATCTGCATAGTGCCTTCGGAAAACAATGCACTTTCTCTTTCCAAAATATTTAGAATGATATATTTCCACTATTATCACTTGACAACGCACAACAAAGGTTTCAACAAACACGTTCTCTGTTCTCCAGTCAACTACGAACTAATGAGCAACCATTCAATAAAACACTCAGGATACAGACAATCACGTGAAGCTTGTTCCTCCAGTTAGGGTTTAAGCGAAGTTCAAGATTTTCGTACCTGCGGTCACAAGAAGTGGTTAATTTTAAGGATCGGCATCTTATCTTTTGTTTTTCCAAAACGCAGAGGTACATGTATTTTACAGCTGGGACGCTCCAGGCGGGGGATCAACAGATGCGAAGAACCCGGGAGCCAGGTTCCGGAGGCGGCAGCAGGCGCGGACTGGGCAGCTGTACTCTGGGCCGGTAGGCGTCATGCTAATTCTCAAAAATAAATTCAAATTTTTTGTGTTGCACCATGCGTATGAAAGAAAATTGTTATACTGAAAAGACAATTTGTTTACCCCGTAACATATTAAACGAAACCTACGTCCCTACGTGCCAAATGATCTGTAAGCCAAACACAGTTTTTCATGCAACACCTTCCCCCGACTTTCTAAGTTCAGATCTGTCTCGTTCGACTTATTTCCTGTACCGCCCCTCTCTTTCGCTAATTGCAGTTAATTGCCGTGAAATTGGTGTTTTACGTTGGGGTGTATTGCCTTCTGTCCTGAAGACTATAATGAAAGCGGTGAACACCAGGGGAAAAGTATTCCATCAAAAGCAACAGAAATCCAATGCGAGAGCAAAACTTTGTTCGTTGGCATTACATCCAAGCAATTTAGGCGAAGTAGGAAGTGTGTTTTTCTACTACGACACCAGAAGATTGTCGCGAATGCTCAGGTAATTACGATACAGATGTGTCCTTAAGACTTCTCTTTCAAGACGTCCGAATGCCAGCACTAGGGGATGGGGAGGGATACAGTGCGGATGCTCTTTTTTGTTGCAGTTAGAAATTCTTAAGCTCATTCTTCCTTAAAACTTTGCCTGGTTACCAGTAAGTACTGTCTCATGCCTCAACCATTGCACAGATTTGTTGTTTTTGTTTTCATTCTTTGAGTTAACAGCGGGAAAATATCTGAACTACGTTGTTTCAGTTGGAAATATTTTTTTTTACTTCAGCAACAGGGCTTCGCGTATAATTGCAAAATACTTCGATAGAATAAACATATCTTACATAAAGAGTTTGCATGAGAAAATAGATTAATAATAAGGAAAATATTCTAAAACCAAAAAAAGAAATTGCGGAGCCGAAAAAGCTAGGTAGAGGAAACAAAAGGCTCTAAGAAAAAGTTCATATATAAAGAAACCTGTAGTCGCTTAGTGAGTAAGTGGTATAACTCAATACAAAATCATGTGCTGTATTTGAAAAAAATTATAAGCAAGTAGGCATCGTGACTGTCCACAGTTTCCCCTTTTCATCCTGTCGACATTACAACCACCACAGAAAAGAAAATAACAAAAACATAACAAAAACACCCATACAAAGTAAAATGCCCAAAACATAAAAAGAAGTAACCACACAAAATGAAATGCCCAAAACATTAAAAAAACTGCAACCACACGAAACAAAATACCCAAAACATGGTAAGAAATTCTGTTGAAAGCACAATGAAGGTATACGATAGGAGAAATATATGTTTTTAAAACTTAATACAAGTGTCAAAACTGAAATAAAAAGAAAGAAAAAAAATATTCCAAATTTCATTGTTACTTTAGATATTTTGACCTGTTGACATTTCGTAGATTGCACTTGCACTCGGTCAAAAAATATTACTTACAAGGACTCTTTAGTAACTTTTAATCGCTGTGGTCGTATTTATAAGGTTTGCATAACAAATCAAGTTAATAATGTTGCGCTTTCACTTAGGCACCAAATGCTAATTATTGGCCGCTAGGCCTAGGCCTTTTAAATAATTTTTGATAAGCGTAACACTCTTAAATTGATTTGTCATGCAAACCTCATATAATCACAGCATTATAAAAATTACTGTAAATGCATATGCCTAGGTCTCGGGCGTATCTATTAATGCTTTGTGCTCGAGTAACATTTAAACAGAATTCATTTTATTTTCTATGAAAACTACATAAATATCAGCTCGGAGGACTGAAAACTATCAAAAATCTCTAGGCCTAGGGTCTGCTTAATAGTTCCAACCTCAGAAAAGCGCATTGCAAAAATCTTGGACTTCTATGAAAACATTATGAAAATTAGCACGGCCCACTGAAAATTGCTAAACAGGCCCAGTCCTAGGGTTTTCTAATTATTGTTTTGTACCTGACTAAAAGTGTAACATTATCTTTAGTTCTTACTAGCAGGGGTACCCGGTATTTCCCAGGTAAATATTACTATTTCTAAAATCACCAAGTTCAGCGGATGAAAGTTAATGAATGAAAAAGCTATTTCCGTAAATTTCCAGGAAACTTATTTTAAATATTTTGATTTAGTTAATTTAATTATACGAAGCAAAAACAAATTTACAACATTTACAGTACATTGTATTTCTGCCTGATAAGGCAACCGTTGGTGGTGAAAGCTAACGTTTATTAATTTGTGTTTTTAATACATCATGAACCGGATATTTTTTTCACTTTATTGTTATCTACGGCCTCTAACCTAGACCGTAGGTGGGGTAATGGAGTGCTGTATTGGGATGCAGTTCTTAAGAGTAAAAATTGTAATTTTTACGAAAATTTTGAATGGGCCCCCTTCACACCGGGCACCGACCCTTTCCGTCTGCGGTCTAAGTTGCAATACAATGAGGTAGTGTACTAAATTTGGTCATTCTAAATTCGAAACTGTAGGTTTTACAAAAATTGGCATGGGGTGGGAGCTCTGAACCCCTGGCTCCAACCGTTTCCAAAAACCGCCTGCATTCTCAGTTAGAGTACCATGACATAGTATACCAAATTTGGTGGTTTTAAATTGAAAACTGTAGATTTTACGAAAAATTTTTTATGGGGAGGGCTCTGACCCCGTGCCTGACCCGTTCCCAAAACCGTCTACCATCTAAGTTAGAGTACCATGAGATAGTATACCAAATTTGGTTGTTCCAAATTGAAAACTGTAGATTTTACGAAAATTTTGTATGGGGGAAACGATCTAACCCCCGGGCCCCGACCAGTTCCAAAAATCGTCTACGGTCTAAGTTAGAGTACCATGATATAGTATACCAAATTTGGTGGTTCTAAATTGAAAACTATAGATTTCAAGAAGTTCTATATGGGGGGGGGCTCTGAACCCCGGGCTCCGACCCTTTCCAAAAAACCATCAACCGTCTAAGTTAGAGTACCATGAGATAATATACCAAATTTGGTCGTTCTAAATTGAAAACTCTAGTTTTTACGAAAATTTTTATGGGGGGGGGGGCTCTTACCCCGTGCCCGACCCGTTCCAAAAACCCTCTACCGTCTAAGTTAGAGTACCATAAGATAGTATACCAAATTTGGTGGTTCTAAGTTGAAAACGGTATATTTTACGAAAATTCTTTGGGGGGAGGGGGGTGCTCTTACCGCCCGGGCCCCGATCCGTTCCAAAAACCGTCTCCCGTCTAAGTTACAGTTTCATGATACCAAATTTGGTGGTTCTAATGTGAAAACTATAGATTTTACGAAAATTTTGTATGTGGGGGCTCTTACCCCTCGCGCCGCCTTGACTTATTCCCAAAACCGTCTACCGTCTAAGTTAGAGTACCATGAGATAGTATACCAAATTTTGTGGTTCTAACTTGAAAACTGTAGATTTTACGAAAATTTTGTCGGGGAGGGCATTCTAACCCCACGGGCCCCGACCCGTTCCAAAAACCGTCTACCGTCTAAGTTAGAGTGCCATTATATAGTATACCGAGTTTGGTGGTTCTAAATTGAAAACTAGATTTTACGAAATTTCGTATGAGGGGGGGGAGCCTCTGAACCCCAGGCTCCGACCCTTTCCAAAAATCGTCTACAGTCTAAGTTAGAATACCATGAGGTAGTATTCCAAATTTGGTGGTTCTAAATTGAAAACTGTAGATTTTACGAAAATTTAAAATTTTGTACGGGGGGAGTAGGGTTGCTCCGACCCCCGAGCCCCGACCCGTTCCAAAAACCGTCTCCCGCTAAGTTAGAGCTTCATGACACAAAATTTGGTGGTTCTGAATTGAAAAATAAAAATTTTAAGAAAATTTTGTATGTGGGAGGGTCTTACCTCCGGGCCTTGATCCGTTCCAAAAACCTTCTACCGTCTAAGTTAGAGTACCATGAGATAGTATATCAGATTAGATGGTTCTGAATTGAAAACTGTAGTTTTTAAGAGAATTTTGTATGTGGGGAGGGGGCTCTGACTCACCGGGCCTTTACCCGTTCCAAAAACGGTCTGTCGTCTAAGTTAGAGTACCATGAGATAGTATACCATATTTGGTGGTTCTAAATTGAAAACTGTAGATTTTGCGAATTTTTATATGAGGGGGGCCCTTACTCCCCGGGCTGCAACCCCTTCAAAAAATCGTCTAGCGTCTAAGTTAGAGTACCATGCGATAGTATACTAGATTTGGTGGTTCTGAATTGAAAACTGTAGTTTTTAAGAAAATTTTGTATGTGGGGGCTCTGACCCCCGGGCCTTGATCCGTTCCAAAAACGGTCTACTGTCTAAGTTAGAGTACCATGAGATAGTATACCAAATTTGGTGGTTGTAAATTGAAAACTGTAGATTTTACAAAAAAAATTTATTCGGAGGGGGATATGACCCCCCGGGCTCCAACCCCTTCCAAAAACCGTCTAGCGTCTAAGTTAGAGTGTCATGAGATAGTATACCAGATTACGTGGTTCTGAATTGAAAACTGTAGTTTTTAAGAAAATTTTGTATGTGGGGGGCTCTGACCCCGCGGGCCTTGACCCGTTCCAAAAAAGGGTCTGCAGTCTAAGTTAGAGTACCATAAGATAGTATACCAAATTTGGTGGTTCTAAGATGAAAACTGTAGATTTTACGAAATTTTTTATGAGGGGGGGGGCCCGACCCCGCGGGCTCCAACCCCTTCCAAAAACCGTCTAGCGTCTAAGTTAGAGTACCATAAGATAGTATACCAAATTTGGTGGTTCTAAATTGAAAACTGTAGATTTTAGGAAAAAGTTTTTATTCGGGGGGTCCGACCCCCGGGCTCCAACCCCTTCCAAAAACCATCTAGCGTCTAAGTTAGAGTACCATGAGATAGTATACCAGATTAGGTGGTTCTGAATTGAAAACTGTAGTTTTTAAGAAAATTTTGTATGTGGGGGCTCTGACCCCCGGGCCTTGACCCGTTCCAAAAACGGTCTGCCGACTAAGTTAGAGTACCAGAAGATAGTATACCAAATTTGGTGGTTCTAAGATGAAAACTGTCGATTTTACGAATTTTTTTATGAGAGGGGGGGGCTCCGACCCCGTGGGCTCCAACCCCTTCCAAAAAGCGTCTAGCGTCTAATTTAGAGTTTCATGATACCAAATTTGATGGTTCTGAAATGAAAACTAGAATTTACGAAAATTTTGTATGTATGGGGGGAGGGGGAGCTCTGACTCCCCGGGCCTTGACCCGTTCCAAAAACCGACAACCGTCTAAGTTAGAGTACTATGAGATAGGATACCTGATTTGGTGGTTCTGAATTGAAAACGGGCCCCTGACCCGTTCCAAAAACCGTCTAAGTTAGAGTACCCTGAGATAATATACCAAATTTGGTAGTTCTAAATTGAAAACTATATCTTACGGCAATTCTGTAGGGGAGGGGCTGCAACCCCCCCCTCCTCTCTGCAACCGCTTCCCAAAACCGTCTACAGTCTAAGTTAGAATACCACGAGATAGTATACCAGATTTGGTGGTTCTGAATTGAAAACTGTAGATTTTACGAACATTTTGTATATGGGGGCTCTGACCAACCGGACCCTGCCCCGTTCCAAAAACCGTTTACCGTCTAATATTTTTAGTGCCAAAGAAAAACGTAATATTCCTATCCTGTCTGCGTGTCCAAACTTTATAAATTTGATCAGGGAGCAAGAAGTTCGAAATCGTACGTTTTCCTGCATTCGTTTTGTATGTAACCAAAATCTGTAAACGCGACGAATTGACGTAGTCGACGAATTGACGTACTCGACGAATTTGTCCGCGACGAATTGACGCGCGACGAATCGTCGTGGTCGACGAATTGACGCGCGACGAATTGACGCATGCGACGAATTGACGCGCGACGAATTGTCGTAGTCGACGAATTGACGCGCGACGAATTGACGCAGGCGACGAATTGACGTAGTCGACGAATTGACGCACGCGACGAATTGTCGTGACACCGGCCAGACCATCACTGCAGAACGTTATTGTGCTAAATTACACCAGCTGTACCGGAAATTGCTGCAGACACAACCGGCTTTGGTCAACAGACATGGTGTTCTTCTGCTCCAGGACAACGTCGTCCCTCATGTCGCACAACAAACGATGCTGACACTAAGTGAGTGCATTGGGCTATGAAGCACTGCCTCATTCTGCCTAATACCCGGACTTGTCTCCAACAGACTATCATCTGTTTCATCGCCTGGATCACTTCCTGTCCGGGAAACAGTTCACGACGGACAACGAGGTTCAACGTTCAGTTAACGACTTCTTCGGGTCCCAGGCACAAGACCTTTTTCGTTCCGAGATCATGGCCTTGCCGAACAGATGGCAACTATGTGTTGATTCCGAGGAGGATTATTTTGCCTAGGTAAGTTGTCCTACCTTTCCGTTCTCGCCGTCCACGTGTGCTGGTCCTTTGCTGGACATTTCATTCGCACCAACCTAATATTTATTTAATTGCAAGAAAGTCGATGCTAAAAAATTTGATTTATTCCCCATCCTATAACGAAGTAACTTTCTCCGTCATTTCTGTCCACGCCAGGATTCAAACCCGGATCCCCTCATTCCGGAATAAGTCACTCTACCAATTGAGCTACGCGGACGTTTGTTCTGACTACTATCTGCCTTTATGTCGTGTGCGTCCTGCTGGCAGGTACGTCACATCCCCCCCCTGAAAGAGAGCCGGGTTCGAATCCTGGCGTGGACAGAAATGACGGAGAAATTTACTTCGTTATAATGGCGCCCGAACTATCCGGATGACCCGACCATTCAAAATCTCGCAATGGTGTGATGTTCTTTCCACACCGCGCGATAGGAAAAATCAGATAATCCCTTCTCCAGCGCTTCGAAAAATAAATGTGTGTGACGTTGCATTCCACACACCAGACTGACTGGGAGTTATCAAGTGCACGTTTAACCGTGGATGGCTGCCTGCAACGATTCATGGTCACGGCTGACCCGTGGGCCATGCCCCCGGCCCTCTTTCGGGGGGGATGTGACGTACCTGCCAGCAGGAAGCACACGACATAAAGGCAGATAGTAGTCAGAACAAACGTCCGCGTAATGAGGGGATCCGGGTTCGAATCCTGGCGTGGACAGAAATGACGGAGAAATTTACTTCGTTATAATCCTATAAATATGTTAGTTAAATCCAGTTAAAACGGAAGCGAATTAACACCACGATTATCGAGGTGACTTTGCTCGATGCACGCTCGTGATGATGGTGTTCCGCCTTCTCTGAGCATCCGGAAAGTTAGATTTTTTTTTTAATTTCCACTATTTCACCTTTTGAGGGGAAATTTCAAAAACCGAGGACAAAAAATAAGAAGTTGAGGATATTTAACGTCCTCAGTCGGTTTTTACGTAATTGAGGATTGTGCCCAGAAAATGAGGACATCTTGTCACCTTAGGCAAAACATAAAAAAGATGTCGGACACTGGACTGTAGTGTGAATTGCTAGGACGGGCAAAAGAGAAACGCAGTTCGGGAGCTACCAGACTTAGACCTTTCCTGGTTATGGGCCTGTCTTCACCGAACTGTTGCCATAACTTTGGGAGCATAGAATTGTTGAGAATGATATTATAGGCAGGCAGCGTTAAAGCTCCCGAGCACTGGAACTGCATAAAAAAAGCCCCAGAGCATGCCTTCTCTTCGTTCAGTGGAGAATGGACTAAGCGTTTCTCTTTAAAGTGGATTGGTACCGCTCTTCTGTAATGCGGGAGAAATTTTCAATAAGTAGTTTCGCTATTCTACCACGATGCTGTTAAGAGTTAAGTCTGAAAAACGATAATTTCGTTTTTCAAAGGTGCATTTCTGGAACAATTTCAGGATATATGCAGAAATATGCACTAAATATGAAAATATGCCTTTTATTCCTCAAACTGGCTAAATATACAAAACAAGCATTTTGCTTGAACATCCGGGCTTCAGTGACTTATATACGAAGGACGTGCCTATATACCAGGTCATTCGGGAAATAATGGCCGATTTGGAGGGTGAAAGAACACAACCTTTTTTATTCAAACTAGGCGCCATGAGCCTAGTTTGAATAAACAAGGTTGTGCCAGCGAGTGACAAGTGCTTCAATGCCAGTCCAGAAGAAATCTGGCTCACAGGATGCAAGAAAGTCCCGAAATGGAATGTCGACACCCTCTCGTTTTCTGAAGGTCCTGTCTTTGGGGTTATTGCAAAAATGCATGAACAGGTGGAAATCGGTATGTGCCACGTCAGGCGAGTAGGCTGGATGTGGGAGAGTCTCGAACTTCAGTTCGTGTAGTTTCTGTTCCGTCATTTGTGGTACGTGTGGTCTCGCATTATACAGTCATTTACAAAAGTTTACGACCACCTGTCAATTTATTGAAAATTAAGATTTTCAAATGAACAACTAATTACTAGTCAGAGATATTTGAAAAAATGACACCATAGATAAATACTTACATTCTTTAGAACACAAAAAGACCGAAATCAGTACTTATAGCCACCTTTGTTTTTTATAACGGACAGAACACGATGTGGCATACTCTCGATAAAGGATTTGCAGTAGTCACTTGAAATGTCTTTGCACTACACGTACTTTATCGCGTCAATCAAGGTTTGGAAGTTTGATAGCTATTCTTCTGCTACCTTGTCGTTTGAAATGGTCCACAATCACAATTTTTTGATGGGGTTAAGCTAGGGACTATTACCGGACTACTCAAATACAGTTATGTTTTTCCTCTGCAGGTAACTCCTTACTGTCTTTGATCTGTGGCATGAAGCACCATCATGCATAAAGGTTGTGCATCTGTACACTTGCATATGAGTTAACAGCTTCTCACGTAACATTTCCACATAAAAAGGAACAGTCATGGCAGTGCCTATCGGCAAAAAGTATAATGAAGCAGTAACGGATGCTAACATAGCACCCCATATCACCTGACTAGGCGGATGTCTCACGGTGCTAACGTTGTATTTTTCATCAAACCTTTTGCCTTTTGGTCGTCGAACATGTGCTTCACGTGATTCAAATTGGCGCACAGTTAATTCATCGGGAAAAAAAACTTGACTCCAATTTTAGGTAATCCACGATTGATGACGCTTCGCAAACTGGCGTCTCTTCTTTTTCATGACAGAGGTTAGTCTAGATTTATGTGCAGGTTTATAAGACTTTAATTCAAATTATTTGCTATGACATCGGGAAACAGTGCTGATACTGATATCAGACTCTTTTTATTACTATTCGCCTTATATTATTGCCATCACGTGGGGTTGCTTTCCTTGGACGTCCACTTCTCTTTCGGTCGCTAAATTCACCTGTATCTTGATATTTTGTGATCGTATTATGAATAGCAGTCTTGTTCACATTCACCTTTCTGCTTATGTCACGTTCGGAGTATGCTTCATGATATAAAGTCACTATTTATGCCCTCTGAGTAACACTTAATGACGCATTCTTGCCCATTTTTGCTACAGTATATACGGTAGAAAATACGTACAAAACCTCTCAGCATGAAAACCAGAAGTAAACTGACGTACGCACGCTTTCCCCAGCTCTATGAACAGCTGCCTCTGTAGGATGATGCAACACCAACAAGACGTTGAGTAATACAGACAGTAGCTGACACAATCAGCAGAAATCTCTCGTAATACCAAAAGGTGGTCTTAAACTTTTGGAAATGACTGTAATGGAGGAGGATAGGACTCTTCTTGTTCTCCAAAGATGACTGTTTAGAACACAACTTCTGGGGCATTCGGTCAATTTCTTCACAGGTAATTCTTTCACCGGCATTCAAGAAACTGTAGCGTATGATACCGTGAACAGTCCCCCCACTGTCAACAAAACCTTCTTTGGCGTCAACCTTGGCTTAGGATGTTGTTTCGGTGGTTCACCGTGGTTCAGAAATTGTCCAGATCACTTAGGGCTGTCGTATAACACGCATTTTTAATCACAGGTTACAATGCGATCAAGTTGGGGCTCTTTTTTGTTGCGAAGCAGAAAGTTACTGCACATCTCAAACCGCTGTTGTTTCTGTGATCAAGCATCTGTGGTTTGTATTGGAACAGCAAATCCGATCTGCAAAACATGAGGAAAACTTCCAGGTTTTCCAAATTCCACAGACATCAATCCAGTCGAGCATCTGTGGTTTGTGTTGGAACAGCGAATCCGATCTGCGGAACATGAGGAAGACTTCCAGGTATTCCAAATTCCCCAGATATCAATCCAATCGATCATGTGTGGTTTGTGTTGGAACACCAAATCCGATCTGCGGAAAATGAGGAAGACTTCCAGGTATTCCAAATTGCCCAGACATCAATCCAGTAGAGCATCTGGGGTTTGTGTTGGAACAGAAAATCCGATCTGCGGAAAATAAGGAAGACTTCCAGGTATTCAAAATTCCATAGACATCAATCCAATCGAGCATCTGTGGTTTGTGTTGGAAGAGGAACTTTGATCTGCGGAACATGAGGAAGACTTCCAGGTATTCCAAATTCCCCAGACATCAATCCAATCAAGCATCTGTGGTTGGTGTTGAAACAGCAAATCCGAGCTGCGGAACATGAGGAAGACTTCCAGGTATTCCAAATTCCGCAGACATCAATCCAGTTGAGCATCTGTGGTTTGTGTTGGAACAGCCAAATCCGATCTGCGGAACATGAGGAAGACTTCCAGGTATTCCATAATTCCCCAGCCATATCAATCCAATCTAGCATCTGTGGTTTGTGTTGGAACAGCAAATCCGATCTGCGGAACATGAGAAAAACTTCCAGGTATTCCATAATTCCCCAGACATCAATCCAATAGAGCATCTATGGTTTGCGTTGGAACAGGAAATCCGATCTGCGGAACATGAGGAAGACTTCCAGGTATTCCAAATTCCACAGACATCTATCAAATCGAGCTTCTGTGGTTTGTGTTGGAACAGCAAATCTGATCTGCGCAACATGAGGACGACTTCCAGGTATTCTAAATTCCCCAGACACCAATCCAATCGAGCATCTGTGGTTTGTGTTGGAACAGTAAATCCGATCTGCGGGGCATGAGGAAGACTTCCAGGTATTCCAAATTCCCCAGACATCAATTCAATCGATCATCTGTGGCTTGTGTTGGAACAGCAAATCCGATCTGCGAAACATGAGGAAGACTTCCAGGTATTCCAAATTCCTCAGACATGAATCCAATCGAGCATCTGTGATTTGTGTTGGAAGAGCAAAACCGGTTCTGCGGAACATGAGGAAGACTTCCAGGTATTCCAAATTGCCCAGACATCAATCCAGTAGAGCATCTGTGGTTTGTGTTGGAACAGGAAATCCGATCTGCGGAACATGAGGAAGACTTCCCGGTATTCCAAATTCCCCAGATATCAATCCAATCGAGCATCTGTGGTTTGTGTTGGAACAGCAACTTTGATCTGCGGAACATGAGGAAGACTTCCAAGTATTCCATAATTCCCCAAACATCAATCCAATCGAGCATCTGTGGTTTGTGTTGAAGCAGCAAATCCGATCTGCGGAACATGAGGAAGACTTCCAGGTATTCTAAATTCCGCAGACATCAATCCAGTTGAGCATCTGTGGTTTGTGTTGGAACAGCAAATCCGATCTGCGCAACATGAGGACGACTTCCAGGTATTCCAAATTCCCCAGACATCAATCTAATCGATCATCTGTGGCTTGTGTTGGAACAGCACATCCGATCTGCGAAACATGAGGAAGACTTCCAGGTATTCCAAATTCCTCAGACATGAATCCAATCGAGCATCTGTGGTTTTTGTTGGAAGAGCAAATCCGGTTCTGCGGAACATGAGGAAGACTTCCAGGTATTCCAAATTCCCCAGACATCAATCCAATCAGGCATCTGTGGTTTGTGTTGGAACAGCAAATCCGATCTGCGGAACATGAGGAAGACCTCCAGGTATTCCAAATTCCCCAGATATCAATCCAATCGAGCATCTGTGGTTTGTGTTAAAACAGCAAATCCGATCTGCGGAACATGAGGAAGACTTCCAGGTATCCCAAATTCCCCAGATATCAATCCAATCAAGCATCTGTGGTTTGTGTTGGAACAGCAAATCCGATCTGCTGAACATGAGGAAGACTTCCAGGTATTCCAAATTCCGCAGACATCAATCCAGTTGAGCATCTGTGGTTTGTGTTGGAACAGCCAATCCGATCTGCGGAACATGAGGAAGACTTCCAGGTATTCCATAATTCCCCAGCCATCAATCCAATCTAGCATCTGTGGTTTGCGTTGGAACAGGAAATCCGATCTGCGGAACATGAGGAAGACTTCCAGGTATTCCAAATTCCCCAGACATCTATCAAATCGAGCATCTGTGGTTTGTGTTGGAACAGCAAATCCGATCTGCGGAACATGAGGAAGACTTTCAGGTATTCTAAATTCCCCAGATATCAATCCAATCAAGCATCTGTGGTTTGTGTTGGAACAGCAAATCCGATCTGCGGAACATGAGGAAGACTTCCAGGTATTTCAAATTCCCCAGATATCAATCCAATCGAGCATCTGTGGTTTGTGTTGGAACAGCAGATCCGAGCTGCGGAACATGAGGAAGACTTCCAGGTATTCCAAAATCCCCAGACATCAATCCAATCGAGCATCTGTGGTTTGTGTTGGAACAGCAAATCCGATCTGCAGAACATGAGGAAGACTTCCAGGTATTCCAAATTCTCCAGACATCAATCCAGTTGAACATCTGTGGTTTGTATTGGAACAACAAATCCGATCTGCGGCGACTCAACCACGTGACTTACAAGAGTTAAGCGATCTGATGGTATTGTGTTAGTACCAGATACCGTAAGACCCCTTGAGAAATCTTGAAACGTCCTATAGTCGCCGGGTAAGAGCAGTTTTGGCCGTACGTGGAGGACCAAGTTCATATTAGGCAGGTGGCCATAAAGGTTTGGCTCTTCGGTGTATTTGGAGAAATGAGAAAATGACTCCGATAGACACGATGCACTCATTTGTTTCCATGTGACTGTAAGTCGTAGAAAATGATAGACACTACACAGAAAAAAAAACATCTTCAGAATTTTAGCCCTTTGTTATTATTTTTTGCCGAGAATGAAAGAATAAGGAAAATCTTTTTTGAGTGAGAGCTTCGGCTCTGTTTTCACTGAAATTCCAAGTCTTTGAAAGTGCAGAGCTGCCCCCTAGAGATTATGTGAATTCGGCTTTCTCCTCAGAATGATTTCACAAATGGCTCTTAAATACGTCATTTTGTTCTGGAAGATTCCGGAGGAAGTACTTACTTTAATGGTGTCCCGCTTTTCCGATCGGAGACTTATAAAACAGAGAAGCGGCGCAACATTGCAATCCGTTAAGCAAGAGAAGAAAACATTTTTGACGTTCGTTTTTCGGATGAGCTTTATATGTGATCACAACTAACTGTCATACTTTTCAGGAAACGAAGAATGCTCCTCTGTGACGTTAAGAGCGAATTACTTTGAAGTCAGCTTTTTAAAATGTTTCGGGCTGAAACTATTTTCTTTTCTGAATGAAGTGCCGCTACACCGAGATCTATATTTGACAGAAGACCCACATTATTTCCAAATGTGAATTCGATGTTCGTAAGTCTCGGCAAATATGTTACGCAAATTTTCATTTCATAGGGTTTAAGGAGATCTTAAAAATTCGAGAGAGTCCCTTGGTATTCTTTGTAGATAATTTATACTATGCATCTTCCGCATGCCAAGAGCTTTATGCTGTGAAATAAAACGAGTGATTCGAGAGTATACATTTATTTACATACAACTCATTGCCTTTATTTGCGTCACTCACAAACACACCAAGCTACAGTTCGGTACATAAAAAGTGGAATTAAATCATAACAGCAAACAATAAATTTTACTAATTCTTGACGATGAGCGATACTTAGGTAGGTGGATAAATAAATGTTATTTTCGTAAAACCATTGAAAGAATATATGTGAGTCATTAAAGTAAATATTTACTAAAATATGGTGGATGCAATAGCTAGTACACTATATTGACATACATTAGTACGGTGTCGGTCCACCTTTTGCCTTAATGCATGCACTGGCCCTTCGAGACATGTTTCGATAAGGTTTTGGAACACAGCGGTAGGTATGCGCTTCCATTCAGTACATAATGCTGCCTCTAACTGTTGCTTAGTAGTAGGCCTTGGTTCCAAATTTCTTATATGGCGCTCGAATTCATCCCATAGGTGCTCTATGGGATTCAGATCAGGGCTCTGTGCTGGCCAGTCCACACACGATTCGGAATTATCGTCAAACCACGCCGTAACATTCCTTGCTATATGGCTCGGTGCATTATCCTGCTGGTACCAACAAGGCTCGGTTCCATAGTATTGCTACAGAGTTGGTAGGGCATAATTGTCTAGAATATCGAGGTAGACGTGCTGGTTAACAGGTTTGCACACGATTACCAATGAGCCGGGACCATACCACGAAAAACATCACCACACAAGTACACTGCCAGCTCTAAACTTGAACGTAGGAACAGTACACTGCCAGCTCTAAACTTGACCGTAGGAACAGTACACTGCAGTAAATAGCGTTCTCTCGGCTGCCGCCATACCCACACACGGCCATCAGACTGATGGATCGTGTATCTGGATTCATCAGTCCATAGGACCCGTTTCCATTGATCTACGGTCCACGATAAATGTTTTTACCCCATGCTAAACGTCGAGTAGCATTCCGAGTATAGATGAAAGGTTTATGAGCGGCCGCACGAACACGGTAACCCATGGAATGAAGTCCTCTGCAAATGGTACGTGTACATACCAAGGTTCCAGAATGAATTTTTACTCATCTGTACACTAATGTCTTGTGCAGTACTCCGTCGATTAGCTCTATTGATTCTCCTGAGGCTTCGACGTCCTCAATCACTGATTTTCTTTGGTCTTCCGGCGCGATTTGCTGCTGCAGGCACGCCATGTCTTCCACTTATTTAGTACATCCAAAACAGTTGACTTGGGTATGTTTAAATGTATCTCAGTTTGTCTTATGGACAACCCACTAATATAAAACCCAACAATCTTTCCTTTCTTAAAGTCAGTTCTCTCCTGCCGCGACATTTTCACTCAACCTCACAGTGTGATATGATTCTGTCACACAGTATTTGTCATTTTCTTGTAGGACTTCCGTCCGCAGTGAGTAGAGTTCAGGTCCCAGCCACCTGCAGCTAGATCGCCTTTTCGGCAGGACATAGAAACGGAAGGAATGAGAGCAAGTCTAGCGACTTTGACAGAACAGTTTTTAGTGAGATTAGAGTACAGTAGATGGCGCCACCGTACAAGTACGATGTTGCACATAGTGGGGTGAGAGAATTTCAGGGGGGGCATAGGAAAGGATACCCACTTAACCAGTTGGTCCAGCCTGGGGGCCTTCACTTAACGTGCTCGTCCGATGCACGGCGGATATTCAGCGATTGTTAGTAAATCACACCATCTCTGAAAGATCAGCTCAGTTTCGAACCTGAGGACCTTTCATTAATAGTCTGACTCGCTAACCACTAAGCCATCCGCTGCTCGATATGATTCTGTCAGCTGCAGGCTTGTTTTTATACCGTTTGCAGCTGTACCGCGCATCTTAAAAACGCAGCGGATCCGTTCATTTGCTTTTGAAGGGGTGTCCGGTGACTTTTGTCGATATAGTGTATTTCGACTGTTTTGTCTTTCAAAACCAATATGTAATATTATTATCGTAAGAAACGACCCTGACACCGATGAAATGTGATGTAGCTACGAAAGTACATCTGCGCATGCGCAAGTTAAAATCTGACTTCAAGATAGAAAGAAATACTGAATCACAAGTGTGTTAGTGAGGGAGGTTGGTATCTTTTGGTCTAGGATAATTGCAAGTTAAACCCCATCGTGTTATACAACATTTTAAAGCTCTCCTCAATAGTACATAATCGGGGTTCGAGAGGAAGTCAAATTTCGCTACGATGCACCGTTTCCATAGTTTCAGGCTTTACGTCCACCGTAAGCAACTCAGTGGGCTATAAGCAGTCGCCCGTCCCTAATTTAGGGTCATTGGTTCCAAGGAAGGGAGACAGCCAGTGCCGTAAGGCAAGCGTAGCATCCATGGCTTAACGGGATTTGAATCCGGACCCTTCTCGGACGAAAAGCCAGCGCTTAGACCACTGCGCCACCGGATAGTCAATTCATTTTTGTATTCTCGTAATTTAAGCAGATTACAAAGAGATATTGTTACATCTTTGTAAAACGTGATGAAACCATATTTGGAGATAATTAAGTAATATACACTGCTGGCCACCCAAAATGCAACACCAAGAAGGAAGCATCCGATTGGCCTGAAATTCGCAGCATGCGTCGCCTGCGAGAGGACATGCAAACGATTAGCATTGCAGGGCATATGCAAATCATGTGTGCCCAGCGCGCCACCGAGAAGCACTATAAGAAGGGTGCACAGAAGGCGGGGTGTAAGTAGTGGAAGTGTGTTGTGCTGCCGAGCCTGTGCGTGGGAAGCTTCCTGATGCCTCGTCGCAGAATACGGCAGTCATTCCAGCACGTTTCGGAGTTCGACAGAGGACGAATAGTGGCTTATCGCGACCGCGGTTTATCGTACCGTGACATCGGCGCCCGTGTGGGACGACATCCAGCCACAGTGAGGCGACTATGGATTCGGTGGGTGCAGGAGGGACGGACGGACCGACGTGAGCGATTGCCGCAGCAGCGGCACACCACCGAACGAAAGGACCGGCATGATGTGCGGCGGGCATTGACGGCTCGCTCCGCCACATCACGAACGTTAGCGGAGGAATTAGGGTGTGTCGCGCAACAACCTGTGTCATCACGTACCGTTCGATTTCGTCTGCAGGAACGGGGACTTGTCGCACGGCACCCATTGCTCCGATTGCCATTGACGTTACACCACCGGCGAGTGCGGCGGCAGTGGGCCATTGAATGCCGCACCTGGACTACGGAATGGCACGATATTTTCTTCTCCGAAGAATCCCGCTTCTGCCTGCAACACCACGATGGTCGGATCCGCGTGTGGCGGCACCGCCGCGAGAGACTGTATGACGCCTACATTATGCATCGCCATACCGGTCCGTTGCCTGGAGTTATGGTTTGGGGCGCAATTGGATATGACACCCGCACCCCTCTGGTACGCATCGCCGAAACACTCAACAGCCACCGCTCCATCTCCGACGTTTTGGAGTCTGTAGTCCTCCCTTCCCTATAAGAACTGCCAGCGGCCACGTTTCAACAGGACAATGCGCGCCCGCTCCTGGCACGCATCGTGGAACAATTCTTCACGGCCCACCGGGTGTCACTGCTGCCGTGGCCAGCCTGTTCTCCCGATATGTCGCCCATCGAACACGTGTGGTCGCTGATCGGCAACCTAGTGGCCCGGCAAGCACCACCCGCGGCTACGTCTGTTAAACGGTGGCAACGTGTGGAAGCAGCCTGGACTGACATACCTCAAGCCCACATCGAAAGCCCCTTTCGTTCGACGCCGCGGCGTGTAGCGGCCGTTATTGCCAGCCATGGGGGCCACACGACTGTTGATGTTTGCGTGTTCCGCAAGTCGCACGGGCCTGTAAGCTCAATCGTTTCATCTTTGTATCTGTTGTTATGTGTCCAGTAAATCTGGATTTGCTATCTTGTGTCCTTCTTGGTGTTCCATTCTGGGTGGCCAGCAGTGTATATCGTCGAGTAAAAATGATATTAAATATTGTTGCGTCACTTTGTGGGACAGCATTCCAAAATGTGACAGCAATGGCTTTGATTATTTCCGTTGCGTCGAAATCTTTGGCATGGGATTTGCTTTCCCGCGTCGGGAAAGATGTATAGCATCAAATTCTTAAAAAACGAAATTTTTGCTGCCTTTATCGATTTAAAAAAAGCTTATGACCAAGTAAGCAGAACACTTATAGGTAATGTCGTTTTTGTGAGCAAGATTGGTGTTACGCTATGTCTAAGGAATGTTGAACTAAGTAAGAATACGATGCAATAGTTCCTAATTAAGCTTTTACGGCCAGACGAAACATAAACAGAAGTAAATTTACGATAACTTTTTATTGGTCCAGCAATCTTTAAGTAGATCCACCATATAACTCAGCAGGTAAACTTCACATTATTCTTGGCGATCGGAAGTCTACACACATCCACACCACAGCAACTGTTGTATCGTCCTTTTTATCTATCATTCTTAGCACATTCATACGTCACTTTCTGTCTGACCTCAAATGTTGCCAACAGTATTCTCGTTTGAGGGAAAAGACATAACGTTAAGTTTGGAAGTATAAAGGAGAACAAACTCAAATTTACATAGGAAAAGGAACTAAAAATGAAAGTTATATTAGAATATACGTCACACACTTGAATAATTATAGTTTAACACGGAATCTTCTTAAGAAAAAGCTATATATGCTGGTAGCAGAACATGGGCACGGGTGAATGGTGTTTTATCGAAATGATTTTCTACTAATGCATGAGTCCGATAAGGTTGTGTAATGTCACCATGGCTACTTAATAAATTTGCGAATGGATGCTTGTGTGACGCCAAAATAAACAATACCGGTTTATGTCTTGGTAATATCCATGTGTGCATATTGCAGTATGCTGATGATACAGTTCTGTTGGCAGAGAGGAAACATGAGTTGCAGAGTATGTTGTCCCGTATGTACGAAGTTTGTAGGAAAATCAAATTTAGTATAATTAACGGAACAACCAACATCAGGGATTTTGTTTGAGGAACTGGAATGCAAAATCAGTCTAAATAGCATAGGGATAGACCAGGTAAATGAATGTGTTTATTTAGGAAGCATGTTTGACAGAGAAAACAAATTAGATGGCAAAATTAGTAAGCGAGTGAATTCTTCTTTGAAAATCAGAGCTGCTTTAGGAGGATTTCGCAGGAATGATGGGTTCTCAAAATAGTTACGAATGGCTCTGTATGAAAGTGTAATTGTTCCTACTCTGACGTAGGGCAGTGAAACCTGGATACTTCAGAAGAGACATAGGTTGTTTGTGTACTGGACAGATGCGTTACTTAAGGAAGAATTTGCGGCAAGACACGCTCCAATCTTGTGAGAAGCGAAGATGTGTTGCAGATGTGCAATGTGAGGCAAAATGTTGTTAATAAGGTGGACACAAATATTCTTAGGTGGTTTAGCCATGTTGAAAGAGAGTGATGAGATGTTTACTAACATAGTTTATTTGACTCAAGTGGCAAAAAAGAAAAGTAGGGAGGGCCAAGGAAATAATGGAAAGACCAGATTCAGGAATGTTTGCATGAGAAAAAGATTATGCGTATGAAGTACAAAAGGTCTAGTGCAAAACGCGTGGGATGGATGTCGGTGAAGCCCGGGTTGTGTGCCAAGGTCGCTGTAAATCGAAAGTTTGATACATAAACAGTAAATAAACTGCAGTTAACCTTTGAATGTCATAGAAAAGCTTAATGATATGTATGTAAGTTTCATACACTTATTCGGCTTTTGAAAAAACGCAAATGACAAACAATTTTAACTTAGGTTTAAGCCCCAAACAACCGTCATTTCCCAACAACGGTTCAACCATCATTCATGATGGAGTTTAAGACATCTGGATCCACTGCATATTCGACTGCAGTGTATCCAGACTTCTGAAGTTTGCTTCGATTTCATTCCATAAATGCTCCATGGGATGGATGTTTTGGAAGTACTGTTCCCAGTGAAGCAGGAATCACACCTGGAGATCATGGGCATATGGTGCATTGTAGCGCAGGGAATATCTACCACCACAGAGGTGCAAGGTGAACATGTTTGGATGTACTTGACCAGCAACGATTCTAAAATATGCTTGTTTGGTTCTACTTGAATCAAGGGGCCGAAAGTCTCCCGAGGAATCATGTCACGCATGATTTCATGTCCTCCGCCAACCTGGAGAGTAGTGATCCTGAAAGGGGGATCCATGCTCTCGTGTTGTTGTTGTCTTCAAATTCTGACCCTTCCATCAGCATGGCTCGGTCGAAAGAGAAATTCTTCAGACCGCATAACCCTTTGCCAATCATTTAGGTTCTGTAACGTATACTCTATATTCACTTTCCTTTTGATTTTACTATCTCTGGTTATTTTATTTTACTATGTAAATTATCTTCCTACTGAACGAAATATTATTTCACCCGCTGAATGAGATCTGGCAATGAGTGTAAGTCATGACGTGGTGGTAGCTAGTATATAGGCGCGTTCATCGAGACTTGAGCGTGGTTGTAGTGTTGGAGTTGTGTTGGGTTGTTGAGGTTGATGTGTTGGCGTTGCGAGGTGTTGTTATGAGAGTGTGTGTACTATAAGAGGAAAGTTTATTCATTATTATGTACAAGATATATGAGTGCCTTAGTTGACCAAGAGTCTTGGAAATAAACAAGTTTGTCAGTAAGTTCAGTCTTTCTCAATTCTTAGTTTTGTCAGACCTCTGTCTGGCTGTTAGGTTTATGACTTTGATTACTTAATATAAATAACCAGCGTTGAGACTTTGTTTAAGTTCATAATTAACGAGTAACAACACCCCCTTTTGGGAATTCATTATTTTGAAGCTTAGAGCATTATTCATTCATAATAATTAGCTTAGCAAAAAGATAAACAAAGCTAATTCATTATAATTGGCGCCCGAACTTTTCTCGAACACGAGATCCTGACTATTATCCATGGCCTCCTTACCTGAGACAACTGCAAATTTCCACCTTCCGGCAAGTCTCGAGGGTAATGGTGTTTGTTTGTACAATTTATACGAAGCCTGTGGCTCTGACTTTGATATGAATGATCTACACATACCCAAGCATTCTTCACCATCTCGTAATGCACCAGCTTCTTATCACTCTGAGTCGCGGGTCGTACCTGAGGGAGTTCAATCCTCTCAGCGAAGCAGAATGCTTGCCCATTTCGTGCCGCATGCAGGAACAATTTATTTCAATGGTTTGGAGGGGTCTTTAAAGTTCCTCGAAGATCTGGAAGATCATTTTGATCTCTATAATATTCCGGAAGACTGCAAGGTCCAAATTGCCGGCACTTGCTTGAGGGATACCGCCAAGACCTGGTATCGGCAGTGGCGAGGGTCGAACCCGGATTCTCATTATGAGAATTTCCGTGCAGAATTCTTAGAGGTCTTTCCTTTCGGCCTCAGTCGAGCTAGCCTTGCTCAACAGCTTTTTTCACGTCAACAAGGTCCCAATGATAGCCCTGTTGCATTTGCGTTGGAAACTACACGCCTATATAATCTATGGGATCCACATGCCAGTCATGTTGACATGTTGGATACCCTCGTACAGCAGCTCGACCCATTCTTACAAGATTTTCTTGAGGTTCGACACCCTACCACTATTCATGAATGCCTTCGCCTCATACGCACGTATCAAGAGCGACATGGCAAACATGCTTCAACTCATAATGTTCGGGCACCCCGCGAGGCTTATTCCGAAAACCCTCAGCAGCATAATAGATAAAACTTTCAGCGCGAGCATACACAAGTGCCCACCCAAGCTTCATACGTTCCACCACACACAAGAGTGGCGAACCAACAGCGAGTTTCTGAGCAAGCTTCGGGATATCGTCATAATGCACAGTATGCTCGACCCCGTTTCACTCAGCAGCATTCGGAACGTTCTCATGCCCAGGGCAATAATAATTTTTCTGCCCGTGCTGAGGGCAGACGTAACGAATATGAACATGTCAACAGACACGCGGAGTTCCCGACGCAGGGTTCACGCAATTTTCCTTATCGTGAAAATTTTCCCGATACCCGGCAGGGTCGAGGTTTCCGACCACATGATAACACCACCAGAATTCCTTTAAACTTCCACAGGAAGTAGACGAAGGGTCGGTCCTGCTTCCTGATACCAAACATTCTGACCCTAAAACAGTATTAGTGACTGTTCAAACTCCTCAGTTGCCTGATGTATTCTTGACACTTGAAGACGTTATTGTCGAGACAAAGTTCGACACTGGGTCTGAGATATCAGCCCTAAATACAAAGTTTGCAATGACGTTTTTTCTGCAATACACGTTCAGCCTGCAACGCAGTATTTGCGAGGTGCCAATAATGAAATCTTCAGTATCGCAGGAACTGTCACATTATCTTTAGGGCTGGGAAAAGCTCGTTTTACACATTCTTTCCTGCTTATAGACGAGCTACCCGTGAAATGTCTCATGGGTATGGACTTTATTAACAAGTTTCAAATAACTTTGAATTTTGTGCAACATGTGATTTCCTTTCCGGAACCTGTCGAAATGATTCCGACGGTTCCTGTAGATATTACGAGTTTATTGATGAGTGACCAATTGAATGAGGGGCAACGAGACCAGCTTTCTCTCCTTTTACAGGAAAGCCCTGGTTTATTTTCGGATCAACCTGGTTTCACACAGGTGGTTTATCATGTTATTGACACTGATGGGTCGAAACCCATTGCGACGAAACCTTACCCTTGTGCTCCACATAAAAAACAGGAAATGCAACGTCAAATTGCGGAAATGATTAAGCAAGGCATAATCAGGGAATCAACAAGCGCCTGGGCTGCTCCTGCCTTTTTGGTTCCAAAGAAACAACCCAATGAATTTCGTTTCGTGACAGATTTTCGCAAACTCAACCAAGTCACAAAAACAATCAATTATCCCCTACCTGTCATGTCACATATTCTAAATGACTTGTCGTCAACCAAATGGATGTCAACTTTAGATTTGGCGAGTGGATATTGGCAGATGGCAGTACATCCGGACTCTGTCGATAAAACAGGCTTTGTGACTCCTTTTGGGGCCTATGAATATTTACGTATGCCTTTTGGTTTAGCTTCTGCACCTGCTACTTTCCAAAAGCTTATGGACACGGTTCTCAGACCTGTCCTGGGTCCCCATGTGCATGTCTATTTGGATGATATTATTATAACATCAGAGACTTTTGACGAGCACCTTTCTCTGCTCAAACAGGTGTTCCAACTTATATACAATGCTGGCTTAACGTTAAAACCTAGTAAATGCCAGATAGCGAGGGACGAGATTGTATATCTGGGGTTGAAAATTACTCCCCACGGTTTATTTACTGATAATGAAAAAATTAGGCCTATTGTTGACTTTCCTCGGCCTAAAACAGCAAAAGAATTATCCCGCTTTCTGGGAATGACCGGTTGGTATCAGCAGTTCGTCCCCGCTTATGCTACAATATGTGAGCCGTTGTATGCTTTAAAGCGTAAATACAAGAAGTTTATTTGGACACCTGAAGCTAACGCTGCATTCGAAACACTGAAGTCTGCATTGACTCAGCCTCCGGTGTTGGCTTTCCCGGATCATACTAAAGAATTTGATATTTATACTGATGCATCCGGAGTTGGTCTTGGTTGCGTTTTGTCACAAGCTGGGCATCCAATAGCTTTTGCGTCTCGTACTTTAGCCAAAGCTGAACGCAATTATTCAGATACGGAACGTGAATGTCTTGCTGTTGTGTATGCGCTGAATAAATTTCAATGTTATCTTAATGAATTGACAGTTAACATAATTACGGATCATTCTGCCCTTCAGTATTTGAATTCTGCTAAGCACCTATCTCAAAGACTTATGAAGTGGGCTCTGAAGTTACAAGAGAGCAATATCAAAATTTCGTATCAGCCAGGTCATAAGAATCAATTACCGGACGCATTATCTCGCGTTCCGATTAGTGGGGTCCCCACTGAAACTACTCCTGGATGTCAGCCTTTACTTCTGATAGCTGATATCACATCCAGAGAGCAGATAATGGCAGAATTAATAAATGATCCAGATTTTGGGGATATTTACAATTTTTTGCTTGCGGGTTCGCCCCCACAAAGTGATCCTTCTCTGGCTGGAAGGTCACAACATTTTGAAGTAATAGAGGGTCTTCTTTATTATACAAAGTCTCGGACTACTAGGGCAGAGTTTCGCCCATGTATTCCGCGAACCCTTAGAATGGCTCTTTTACATGAATTTCATGACAAACCTCTTGCAGGCCATTTAGGTATTCGCAAGACCCGTTGTAAATTGCGGGATGTTGCCTATTGGCCTGGCATGTACCAAAGTGTGCTCGCATACGTTCAATCATGTCACTTGTGTCAGATTAATAATTACCGTAATGTAAGACCGGCCGGTCACTTGAAATCTAGTTCAAGTTCTCATGTGTTTGATATTATTTCCATAGATTTATTGGGACCTTATCCATTATCTGTTAAAAATAAAGCTCGTTATGTTTTAGTACTAACTGATAATTTTTCTAAATGGGTTGAAGTTTTACCCATTAAAGCCGCTACGGCTGAAGTTATTTGTAATGTCTTAGTTAATGAAGTATTTTCTAGATATGGTGCACCTAATAAAGTAGTTTCGGATAATGGTCCTCAATTTATTTCTGACATTTTTGAAAGAATGTGTGCGAGACTACACATTAAACATAAATTCATTTCCCCATATCATCCCCAGAGTAATCCTGCGGAACGTGTTAACCGAACGTTAGTGAAAATGATTGCGACTTTTGTAATGGATCACCATGAAAGATAGGATGACCATTTAGAACTTTTTGCGTTCGCCCTCCGCTCGTCTGTCCACGAGTCTACTAAAATTACTCCTGCAGAACTTTTTCTGGGTCGCAAAATTAAAACCCCTTTTGAAAATTTAACGGGGATTATCGACGAATTAAAACAGCGACCAACTCCGCAATCAGTACACATTATGGCAGAAAAAGCTCGTGTTGCAATGCTAGGAGCACAAGCGGCTCAAGCACGATATTATAATTCTAGGCGTAGGGAACCAGATCTTGTCGTTGGAGATCTCACTCTCGTGGAAACGCACTTCCAGTCTTCTGTTTCGCATACTTTAGTGAAGAAATTTGCACCCAGCTACGAAGGTCCATATCGGGTGGCAAATGTCTTTGAAAATAATATTGTTCTGGAGAAACCGAACAACCATTTTCAATATGTACATGTTGATCAATGTCGCAAGTATCACGAACGGAATATCGATTTCATTATCAATCCTACTCAACCTTCTGTTCCACAGACTCAAGAATCTATATCTCATGTTCAACCGCCGGAAATTGTGGACGAACCACCGAACATTTTTGAAGAATCACCAGTGATTTTTCCTTCACCCTCCCCCTCCAGCCGAGTTTCTACACACGCAACCTGATTCTCCCATGAGACCAAGGCTCGAATCGAGTTCGTCGAATACTAGTATCGTTCCTTTCCCTCCAACCATTGCCAAGACTATTGCTGCGCCGTTTCCGGCTAACTCTGCACCAACGCGGGATACTTCTTCTTTGAATACCTCATCGGAAAGTATTCCTATAGGCAAATCTAAACATCGCCCTGCACGACCGCTGAATTACAGCAGCGACTCAGAGGCGTCGGACATTTCTGATTTATCAGTTATGAATCCAACATTTCATATTCCACACCGTCCAGCACCACCAAAAGCTGGGCGCAAACGTGACTTGTCTCCCCAATCTGCTTCGCCGCAACAGCGACGAAGGCAGAAATCTTTGCATCCACCCGGGTTTCGCCCCTGGAACCTCCGTTCAGGGCAAACAGGGCCGATGCCTGCTACTACTATCATGCCCCGTGGGCGTAAACGAAAGCAAGCGATGTGGCCGGAGACACGTCCGTCCAAAAAGATACTGGAAGGACACAACGGGCCCCAGCACCAAGGGACTTCATATCCAAAGCCTGGGGGAGCCCGTTCCTATCAGCCGCAGCAGGGATTTCCGGACCGCCAGACTTCTGACGTTCCTGACCGTTCTTCTCAGCCGCAGGGATTTCCAGACCGCCAGATTCCTGACCGTTCTTCTCAGCCTCAGGGATTTCCAGACCGCCAGACTTCTGACGTTCCTGACCGTTCTTCTCAGCCGCAGGGATTTCCAGACCGCCAGACTCCTGACCGTTCTTCTCAGCCGCAAGGGATTCCGGACCGCCAGACTTCTGACCGTTCTTCTCAGCCGCAGGGATTTCCAGACCGCCAGATTCCTGACCGACAACAGACCGAAGTTCCATTACCGTCCCGGAAGAGATCCAAGCCACCTGATTTCACCAGTCCCATTAGGCCTGGAAAACGTTATCGCACTAGAATTTTTTATGCGTCCTCGAGATAAGTAAGTTCTCGTGGACAGGTTCTTTTCTCAGTTTGTTGTTTTTCCTGCACGACCAGTTGGCGTGTCAGAATTTCTTTTTTTTTCGTGTGGGCCTATGCATTCTTTTTTGTGTATATATGTGTGTTTTTTTTTATATTTCTTCTATGTCCATCTACTAATCCACTTTTTTTGTATATATCTATGTGCTTAGGGGTAAAATAATAAAATTGTTACTGTTAGGCAGCTCCAGGTAAAGTTCGCTGCTGATACAGTTGTTATGTATTTCAACGAATGAGGCGAACGTAATTTGAAATGAAAATAATAAAATTGTTACTGTTAGGCAGCTTCAGGCAATCTTCGCTGCTGACACAGTTGTTATGTATTTCAACGACTAAGGCGAACGTAATTTGAAATGAAAATAATAAAATTGTTACTGTTAGGCAGCTTCAGGCAATCTTCGCTGCTGATACAGTTGTTATGTATTTCAACGAGTGAGGCGCACGTCATTTGAAATTAAAAATGATTCCTGCTAGGCAGAATAAAAGGAAAGTATGCCGATGCAGGTTTGGTTTGTTCTACACTACAAATTTCACAGTCGAATACAGATTCGTAAATTGTCATGCCAAGTTGATAATGTAAATACGGCTACCACCAAACAACAAATCAAAAAAAGATCAAGAAACGTCAATCATCGAAATGTAAGACTTACACTCCAAAATTGATAGGTTTTTCGGACAAAAAAAAAGAAAAAAAAAAAAAATTAAGGGGGAGATGATGTAACGTATACTCTATATTCACTTTCCTTTTGATTTTACTATCTCTGGTTATTTTATTTTACTATCTCTGGTTATTTTATTTTACTATGTAAATTATCTTCCTACTGAACGAAATATTATTTCACCCGCTGAATGAGATCTGGCAATGAGTGTAAGTCATGACGTGGTGGTAGCTAGTATATAGGCGCGTTCATCGAGACTTGAGCGTGGTTGTAGTGTTGGAGTTGTGTTGGGTTGTTGAGGTTGATGTGTTGGCGTTGCGAGGTGTTGTTATGAGAGTGTGTGTACTATAAGAGGAAAGTTTATTCATTATTATGTACAAGATATATGAGTGCCTTAGTTGACCAAGAGTCTTGGAAATAAACAAGTTTGTCAGTAAGTTCAGTCTTTCTCAATTCTTAGTTTTGTCAGACCTCTGTCTGGCTGTTAGGTTTATGACTTTGATTACTTAATATAAATAACCAGCGTTGAGACTTTGTTTAAGTTCATAATTAACGAGTAACAACACCCCCTTTTGGGAATTCATTATTTTGAAGCTTAGAGCATTATTCATTCATAATAATTAGCTTAGCAAAAAGATAAACAAAGCTAATTCATTATAGTTCCACTTGCCGTACTCTGAAGACAAGTCGACACAGTTTAAGAGTTACCGCCGACAGACATGCTGCAATGCCACTTGGCATTCTTCTACTCTATCTTATCAAACGAATCCGGACTTTTACCTGTCCACAGACTTACTGTAATAGCAAAGGAATTAGTATCAAGTTGGTCCACACTGTGCTGCTATCACAGCCTCCACTCTGCTGGGAAGGCTTTTCAGTAAATTCTGGTTCGTTTCTACGGGAATAGACTTCCATTCTGCTACAAGAGCATTAATCAGGTTGGTCATCGATGTCGGGTGATCCGGCCTGGCTATCAATCGGCGTTCCATTTCTACTCGAAGGTGTTTCTTGGAGTTCAGATCGGGGCTCTGTTTAAGCCAGTCAAGTTCTTCCAGACCAATCTCATCAAACACATTCCAGCAAGGACCTCGATTTGTGGAAGGAGGAAGTGTCATCTCGGTAAAATAAGTGCCTTAACTGAACTGTTCTCTTAATGTTGGGAGCACAGAATTGTTAAGGATATCATTATAGGCCACAGCGTTAAGAATCCCGGGCACTGGAATTAGGGGTTCCAGCCCAAACCGTGTAAAACATCTCCAGAGCTTGACGCCTTCTCCACCAAACTTCACAGAAAGCACAGAATAATTTGGCAGATTGGATTCACCTGGTATCCTCCACACCCAGACTCATCCATCTGATTGCCAGATGGTGAAGCGTGGTTCGTGTTACCAGAGAATGCGTTTCCACTGCTCCAGAGTCCACTAGCGCCGAGCTTTACACCACTCCAACAGACGCTTGGCGATGATCTTGCTACTGTTTGGCATTGAAAACTGTGAATGCACAAGTCTGTCCGTATCCCCTCACTCCGGAGTAAGTCACTCCACCAACTGGGCTACGCGGACATAATGCCTCGCTGCCGATTTGTCGTCTTGACACATGTTTTCACCTTTGTAGTACGTTACATCATCTCCCTCTTAATTTTTTTTGTCTTTGAAGCGAAGTAGGAATTTTTCATTAATTCCAAACCATGTGTGGAACTAACATCATACATTTTTCGAAGAACCCAATGGTCAGAGGATCTGTTTTCCACAATCGGGCGCCAATGTGAAAACACAAATTTGTCAGCGACGGACATCAAACCGTGTCCCCTCACTCCGTAGTAAGTCGCTCTCCCAACTGAGCTACGCGGACAGAAGGTCTCGCTGCAGATTTGTCGTCTTGACACATGTTTTCACCTCTGTAGTACGTCACAAAACCCATTCCCTTCAGCTCTCGACAAAACATTACATCGCTGGCGTTGCTTCCAGAAGCATTTTGGAATTCAGTAGTGAGCATTGCAAAAGAGGTCAGGCAATTTTGTCGCACCAGCCGCTTCAGCACTCCGCGGTCCCGTTCTGTCATTTTATGTGACCTACCAGGTCGCTACTGAGCTGTTGTCCGCGGTCCCGTTCTGTCATTTTATGTGACCAACCAGGTCGCTACTGCGCTGTTGTTGCTTCTAAGCGCTTCCATTTCTCAATAACATCACTTGCAGTTTATCGAGGCAGCTGTAGTACGGCAGAAATTACCAAAACTCATTTGTCGCTAAGATGCCATGCTATGACCTTGCCACGTTGAAAGACATTGCGTTCTGTCGTAAGGCCAAGCTCATACTTCTCTATGATGTTTGCCAGGCCACCAGCGTATTTAAATACCTGTATTGGCCATGGCTGTTAAATATATGGACGAATCCGCTACTCAAAATGGCTGTTCGGACCCTTTTGATAATTGGTCTTCCACTTTCCAGTAGTGCATTACTTTTTCTTACAGAAAACCATTTTGTACAAGCAGATGTTTTGCTTGATGTAACACGCACATGCATTATGCATGATTCGGATCCTCTTTTCTTTGACTCATTGTTGCTTGTCTGTTGTCCCGCACAAATGTGGCTATTCACCCCTCACCTCAGTCATCGAATATCCGTTTCCAACCGGTAAACATACGCTCACTACCCGTTTTTTTTTGGGGGGGGGGGCGTGAACCACTGTCTGTGTATTTTTCCTACTAATACCTTGCCACTTTCCATTAGCGCATTAGTTTTCCTCATACTCACACCAGTTCCCGGAGCACCCATCATCATTCGAAGTTCAATGTCCGTCAGATAACGCGGCTCTCCCATTAGAGTTTCCCTAACGTTTTGTACATTACAGTACTACTGGGTGGTTTACTACTGCTGCATGTGGTCCACGTCATCGTGGTACCCAGGCGACATTGGCGGGCGCACAGGCATGGAGGCCCAACATTATGCGTACTGTCCAAACGGGAAGAACTTTTGACTCATTATCGTATTTACACTTTTCTGTAGCAGGTTCCAACCTTGCGGTTGGGATTCTAACCACTCAGCTTGAAAATTCGAGTCACGATCTAAGTCAAGACCTCACTCTGGGAGATGAGATACGCGATTAATCAACAACAAGAAAGATGACACAGAATTATCGGGTGTAAGGAGCAGGTCTTTTGAATCCGCTCTGACGCGAATTGAATTTATCAAAGCTCTTCAAAGTCATTGGAACCGGTATGGAAAATAGTAGTATGTGACCGAAGAAAGAAGTTTTTCAATCGGGTTTTTAATCCCGCAGATATTGCGGTAAACGAAATCGTGAACTTACGCCCTATGGTTGCAGACTTATGCGTTAAGAAAAATTTGAAATTATATGAAAAACATTTCTCAGCGGAAACCCTCTCCAACAAAATAGGATTTTTCATATTTGACTTTTAAAAGCAGAGATATCGAAAAATGTAGGATATGCATCTACGCCCCCTGGAGAGAAAAACATGCATTATTTTAAGAAGAATATATTCTCAAAATGTTTTTCGATGTGAGCGATACCGGTCCAGGAAATAATTTTTTCAGTCGTGTTTTCAGATGCTCAGATTTTGCTGCAAATACATCAGAAGTAGAAATTAACCCTTACGCCCTCTGTTGGCCGAAGCATTCTTTACCAAATATTAGAAATTATATGAAAAACATTTTCCATCAGGAGCTGTATGCGATACAGGAAAACGTTTTTCAAATCGGAGTTTTAAGAACAGAATTAGCGGGGAAAATGCAATTTACTTAAACGCCCTCTAGCGGAAAGTTTATGAGTAACTTGAAAATTTTCAAATTACATGAAAAACATTTTGCACCGGAAACGCTATCCAACAAAGAAGGAATTTTTCAAATCGGACTCTTAGAAGTAGAGATATTGACAAAAATAAGATATACATCTACGCCCCTGGCGGAGAAAGCATGCATTATTTTAAGATGAAAATATTCCAAAAAGGTTTATCGATATGAGTTGTATCGGTCCACAAACAAAAAAATTTTCAATCGAGATTTTAGATTTTAGAAGCTAAGATTTTGTGTCAAATACATCAGAAGCAGAAATTAACACTTTCTCCCTCTGGTGGCCAAGCCATTCTTTACCAAATATTAGAAATTATACACAAAATATTTCGCATCGGGAGCTGTATCCGCTGAAGAAAAAAGTTTTCAAATCGGAGTTTCAGAAGCAGAGATATTGGGTAAAACGCAATTTACTTTTACGCCCCATAGCGGAAAATCTATGCGTACCTTGAAAAAGTGACACCTAAGATAGTCTTCGACATAAATGGAATAGCAAGGTAAAAGAATTTTTTCAATCGGTAGTTTAGAAGCAAATATATGGAATAAAATGTATTTTGAATTCAATATCATCTGCACTTACGCCCTCTAGCGGCGAAATTGTACATCGCCAACAAAAGAACCGAAATGCAGGATCATCATTTGCATATTTCAAGCTTCCCGAAGCAAAAAGAATTTTTCAAATCGGACTAATAGTTGCAGAGATATGGTGTCCACAGGCAGACGGACGGACGGACGGACGGACAAACCGACAATATAAGCACGATCTTTTTTTACAAAAGACGTGCTAAAAATGGTGAAGGGTATTCCACGAAGATTAAAGGCAGTCTTAACGGCCAAAATTTTCAGCACAGAATATTAAATTTTCTGTAAATAAACATTATTTTACCCACGGAGTATCTACATATCAATAGTTGGAGGGGAGTATTAAACCTGTTACTTTTACCGGCTGGAATGAGTTCACTCGGGTTTAGTAAAATGGGTTCGAAAGAATATTTTCACTATCTGAGAAGTCGGCCGAACGTGGACGGAAGGCCACTTCTTAGATAGCGTGGACAAAAGCTGAACCTTTCCTCCAGAAAAGTTTAGCTTCGTTATTCGAAGTAGTCATTTAGGGGAATGGCTGCTCTTCTGCAGTAGTGCTGTTTATTCAGTGCTGTATGTTTTGGTAGGTCATCTTTTCCCTGATTTCGTGATTGTTCTTTATATTATTAACTTAGCAATAAGATATGCCTCAACTGCCAATTTTCCAGACGTAGCGACAATCACGTCAGAAAACATGAAAACCACATCGCCCCGGAGCGAAACAGAATCCGCATTTCAGTAACCGCTCTGGGGCGATGTAGTTTTCAAGTTTTCTGATGCAATTGATGTTACGTGTTGATCAGTAAATACTGGCAATACAGACATATCTGATTGGTAAGTTCATAATTCTGACGGACTTCCACGTATTAAGTGACTTTTTTTTCCCACAAAATTTATGTTCTTTTTTACGCTTTCCAACCGTAGATTGAAGAAGCGTATATGCTCCAGCTTTTTCCGTCCGTCTGTCGGCACGATAACTCACGTAAAAATGGTTCGATTTCGATGAAATTTTAGTATGTGGTAGGGGACCACCAGGGGACGAACCCTGTTGAAAATGGGTGAAATGGGGTCAAAGGTCACGCCATAAAAGCGGTATCCATTCAATTGCCCTTATGCGTCATAACTTGTGTAAATATGGTTCGATCTCAATGAAATTTTAGTATGTGGTAAGGGACCACCTGGAGACGAATCCTATTGAAAATGGGTGTGCATATGTCCGTCCGCACGATAACTCGCGTAACAATCGTTCGATTTCGATGAAATTTTAGTATCTGGTAGGGTATCACCTGGGAAGGAACCTTACTTAAAGTGAACGAAATGGGGTGAAAGGTCAGCACATAGGAGCGGGATCCATTCCACTGCTGTTATGCTTCATAACTAACGTAAAAAAGGTTCGATTTCGATGAAATTTTAGTATGTGGTAGGGGACCACCTGGTCACAAACCCTATTTAAAATGGGCGAAATGGGGTCAAAGGTCAGGACATAGGAGCGGAATCACTTCCATTGCCATTATGCGTCATAACTTACGTAAAGATGTTTCGATTTGGATGAAATTATAGTATGTTGTAGGGACCTGCCTGCGGACGAATTCTGTTGAAAATGGGCGAAATGGGGTCAAAGGTTAGGACACAGGAACGAGATCTGTTCCATAGCCCTTATGCATCATAACTTACGTACAAAATGCTTCGATTACGACAAAACTTTATCATGTTATTTCAGAGGTATACCGAACCGGTTCTGTTGAATATCATCGATATGGGATCAAGGGTCAGGGCACAGGACTGAGATTTATTCCACAGCCATTATTCTCATAACTTGAGTGATAACTTGAGTAATGATTTCTGGCATGTTGGAAAGCGTATTATAATCAATGCATTGCATGATTTTACAAACTAGTTATTATTTACACATTGTTCGGTTCCTTCACATTCTATCAGGCTCCTTCCTCCGTCACCTCACTGCTCATGCAGTTCTCAGTTTCCCTTTCCAAACTTTATTTCTCCTTCGTTCTCCCGTCTCATCATGGGACATTTTAAATCCTCCACACAAGCACCCTTCCACTCATTTTCCAGTCTGTGATCGAAACTCTCCTCTCTCTTTTCTTCCTTTCTTGTCTACTGCCCTTTGTTCACGTCGCGTTCAGTTTCCGCTCAGGGACGATGTGGTGCTCTTGGATAATGAAGGGGATAGTCTTGTGCAGCATTTGCAAATTACAGGAACTGGGCAATTATCTTTTTCTCAGGTAATCTCTCCAGTTGCAGAATGCTCATTATTTCGCCACTTTGACCCATCATGATAAAATCCCTCATTAAAACCTAAAGTTGTAAGAAAAAGACATCTGTCTGAAAATTCCACTACGTGAACGATATGTCGCAAAATCATTTCCAGGGCAAAAAATTAATGTACTCTGAATCTCATGAAGAACAGATTTCCTCCGGATTCCGGAAGCGTAGAGCAGGTGCCCCCTCCCCCTTCCTCCTCATTACACGGCTAGCAGGAACCGTCGAAATCACACCAATTTAGTATCTCCCCAAGAACTAACGAAAAAGGGAAATCAGTTTAACTTATAAGATGTATCAAAGACGGTTATTAATTTTAATTTTCGAGGAAATTAATGAGCCTAGAATTTCAGCAGTAATGGCTCGAGGATCGTGTTTTAATCATTTCGTGTGCTCCACATGCAGCCAAATTCCGCCGACGAATATTTGTATGATGCAATAGAGCATGCATTCGCTGGGCTATCTCAATACAGCGGATTTCACATACTTTTAAAACGTTTCTGAAATGAAATTAGAAAAAAAGAAATTCAAAGAATTGAAATTGACAACAACGTGTTAGATGAACACGAAAGAAACATCTGCTGCAGTTAAATATCGTCTGCTAAGAAAAAAGCGCAGGTAAACAAGCTGTGGATAGAAGGTTATGGATTTTGCTCTTTACGAAGAGAAATATTCGTATTCTGAAATTAAAAAACGCTGTGAAAATCATGGAATTAGCCAGGGGGGAATTCGAACTCCATGCACCTGTCTCACTGAACCTTTTAGGGGCCCTTCGTTTTGAGACACATCTGTGTTTCGGGTATATTTACTACTATTTTAAATGGACTATAATCAATTTCATCATCATCAAATAATTCTATTATTATTCTACACTGCTGGCCACCCAAAATGCAACACCAAGAAGGACACGAGATAGCAAAGCCAGATTTACTGGACACATAACAACAGATACAAAGATGAAACGATTGAGCTTACAAGCCCGTGCGACTTGCGGAACACGCAAACATCAATAGTTCGTGTAGCCCCCATGGCTGGCAATAACGGCCGCTACACGCCGCGGCATCGAACGAAAGAGGCTTTGGATGTGGGCTTGGGGTATTTCTGTCCAGGCTGCTTCCACACGTTACCACCGTTTATCAGACGTAGCCGCGGGTGGTGCTTTCCGGGCCACTCGGTTGCCGATCAGCGACCACACGTGTTCGATGGGCGACATATCGGGAGAACAGGCGGGCCACGGCAGCATTGACACCTGGTGGGCCGTGAAGAATTGTTGCGCGATGCGTGCCACGTGCGGGTGCGCATTGTCCTGTTGAAATGTGGCCGCTGGCCGGTCCTGCAGGTAAGGGAAGACTACAGGCTCCAAAATGTCGGAGATGTAGCGGTGGCTGTTCAGTGTACCGGCGATGCGTACTAGAGGGGTGCGGATGACATATCCAATTGCGCCCCAAACCATAACGCCAGGCGACGGACCGGTATGGCAATGCATAATGTAGGCGTCATACAGTATCTCGCCGCGGTGCTGCCACACGCGGATCCGACTATAGTGGTGTTGCAGGCAGAAGCGGGATTCGTCGGAGAAGACAATGTCATGCCATTCCGTAGTCCAGGTGCGGCGTTCAACGGCCCACTGCCGCCGCACTCGCCGGTGGTTTAACGTCAATGGTAATCGGAGCAATGGGCGCCGTGCGACAAGTCCCCGCTCCTGCAGACGACGTCGAATGGTAGTGCTGACACAGGTTGTTGCACAACACAACCTAATTTCTGCGCTAACGTTCGTGATGTGGCGGTGCGAGCCGTCAATGCCCGCCGCACAACATGCCGGTCCTCTCGGTCGGTGGTGTGCTGCGGCTGCGGCAATCGCTCACGTCGGTTCGTCCGTCCCTCCTGTACCCACCGAATCCATACTCGCCTCACTGTGGTTGGATGTCGTTCCACACGGGCGCCGATATCTCGGTACGATAAACCGCCGTCGCGATAAGCCACTATTCGTCCTCTGTCGAACTCCGAAACGTGCTGGAATGACTGCCGTATTCTGTGACGAGGCATTAGGAAGCTTCCCACGCACAGGTCCGGCAGCACAACACACTTCCGCTGCTTACACCCGCCTTCTGTGCACCCTTCTTATAGTGCTTCTCGGTGGCGGCCGGGTGCACATTATTTGCATATGCCCTGCAATGCTAATCTTTTGCATGTCCTCTCGCGGGCGACGCATGCTGCGAATTTCAGGCCAATCGGATGCTTCCTTCTTGGTGTTCCATTTTGGGTGGCCAGCAGTGTATATTGCAATCAAGAGAAACACTTTTTCATTTACTTACAAACACATCATCATGTTTATAAATTCCTCCTGGTTTTAATTGCAGCAAAGGTGTCTATAACTTCATCATAATTGACATGGTTCAGCGCATTAATCTCTATGTACAATACTGTAAAACTATTGAAGTGCTCTTGAGAAAGTGTTCATCGTAGAAAGTTTTTAACTCTTTTAAGAGCACTAAATTATCTTTCACCACTTGGGTTAGATATTGGTAAAGTAAGGAAAATTTTAATAATGGTCTCCACATTTGGAAATGTCTCTTTCAAAACGTCATTGTCCACACGCAGTTTGTAGCAATCTTCCGGCCGGACTGAGGATTGATCTTGATCCATGAGATTCACAAAATGACGGAAGTGCTGCAGTTCATCACGAAACAGTTTTCTATCTATGCCATTTCAATATACCTTGGAAATGTTGCTGAGGTCACATTTCCTAGAATGGACATGTTCATCAGCAAAAACTCCTTTGAATACAACTTTGCATTTCTTTCCTCCAGTTCAACTACCATTTTGTCACAGATAGAATTCAGTATCTTCACTTGAAACTTTTCTTTTCCCTCCAGATGAACTTCATTGTCTGTACTTTCTCATCAGCAAAGCTTCTTCTCTTCATTCTCCTCTTGTAACTCTCATCATCGTCTGGTTGCTCCACAGAAGTAGACAAAGTCGAGGCTTCCATATCAATTCCGAAATAGTCGTTCCGTACGTCGTCAAAGAAGAGCTTCAGAGATCGAAATAGATCTACTGCCATTTTTAGGTTTTCATCTTCTTTCTGCAAGGATTTGCTGACTGTCGATTCGTTGCAGCAACCGGTCCCACAAGACAGTCATGAAGGCAGTTAGTTTCATATTTGTCAAAATTTTTTGCCAATGATTTTGCCTCTGTTTTATCTAAAGGCTTTTCAGTTTCACATTCAGAAAGTTTAATCAATGCTTTTCTAATCTCACTACAAGCTCCTCGTAAGGCTTATACAGCATCAGCTCTTGCTGACCATAGAGTATCATTCAACGGTTTCACAATGTGTTGATGTGGTTTAAGGTGGGATTTAAGTATTTCCTAACGATGAGTGGAGGTCCAAAAAAAGTACACACTTTTTGAACAAAATCAAAGTAAGCTTCAGCATATCTGTAGCATTCAGCAGCATTATTGCCTACCAAATTCAAAGAATAAATTTGAGCACGGCACATAAAATGCTGCAGGGAGGGGACTTCTTTCAATTATTTTTGCTTGACGACCAGCATATGCACCTGACGTATTCAAGGCATTGTCATAGCATTGGCCTCTACAGTTTTTATATTTAGCGCTGGATCTGAAATCTTTTTCAAGAGAGTATCTTTCAAATGCTCTGCTTTGTGAGATATTTTTTATGGGCAAGAAACCAAAGGATCGCTCAACAGTTTTTCCATCAGATTTTACATAGCTTAAAACAAAAGTTATTTGGTCCACATGATTTACGTCAGGAGTAGAATCAGCGATATTGAAAAGCATTATGAATTTTTAACATCCCCACAAAAAACCTTCTCAAGTTTTTCCGCCATTACAGCTAATATCTCATCATATGTTTGGCGAGGCAAATAGTTTGTTCTGCCTGAACCACAGTACTCATAATTTCCAAACTGATCTTTCAGAAAGTCATCAAACTCTGCAAGATACTCCATGCAAGTTAAAACATTACCCTTATTTACATTTTCAGAGCGTTCAGTTTCTCTGTGACCTCTGAGTGGATGGATGTCCGAGTCTTGAAAGTAGTTTCACAGTGGCCACTACTCGATATAGTACTTGCCACCAATAGCCCTTCTCTTTTTCAATCTGAGTCATTAGTTGAAAATGAACTCTCCCGGATAATTTACTCCTTGTAAGAGTATTAACCATGGCTGTCAAGTGAGATTTCATGATTTCTTAAAACTTTTTCTGTACGGTACCAATCAGAAAATCGATCAACAAGAACCTTATTTGTGGTCTAAAAAATGTTTACACTCATAGCAATAAAAAGATTTACAAGTTTCAGAAAACATTAACCAGTTTCTTTTGTTCCACTTCTCTTCAACGTGTAAAAGGGATTTTCATTTATGTTCCTGAAATACGTTTCCCCAGAATCAGAAAATACTTTCCTCAGATTTTTAGATCTCCTTTATTTTCTGGTTTGTTTCTAATAAAGTAATCTATCATATCAAAGGTGGAGTTAGAAGGCCGTGAAGCAATATTAGTAGGATAGTATGAATTCATTGAACAGGCAGGCCTACGCTCTTCCTCTTGATTTGTTGGTTCATGCTCTTGGTTGATTTATTTGGCATGGCTCTGAGGGCTGACAATTAAAATCATTCAGTGGCAAATGGGATGGTTTATCACATGAATCTAAGTAGTTGGAGTCAAGATCTGGATTTATTAAATTAGCCTTACCATCGTTGCTGTCTAAACTTGAATGGTGTGGGTCCTGTGTAGGTTCCAGTTGCACATTTTCTTTTGATGCACATGAATCCGAAGTCTTTTGCTCAATTCGCTCATCAGCGGAATGACTCTACACCGGCTTCTGTAGAAATACTAATAATCCTTTTGCTTTTAAAGACGTTCGTCTTCTCTTTTTCTTCTTCTGCTTTTCATAACTTGACTCATAACTTCGTTCCACTGGCTTCATTTTCAGGAGGATCAGTCACATAAATTATATGTAAACGAAACAGAAACAACAACTGTGATGATGCCCATTTTAAGGGCACGGTTAGGTGTTAATAATCACAATATTAAGTAAATAACACTGTATAATACCACAACGTGGACATCAAATGGCAACACAGAAATACAGATTACAGACGATATTTTAGGTTATGTTTCGACGTTACCAGTGGTCAGTATCGCTACCACGCACAAAAGAAATTACCCAACATTTAGCAAAGTTTTACCCACTTGTCAAGCAGGGTAGCCAAATTTACATTTGTTAAGTAGAGAACAGACGACAAGCACTATATAAAGTCTGAACCACGACTGCTTTACTAAGAATCTGCAAAATATTATATTCATCAACATAACTTTTTCCTCTTTTTCTCTTTTCTTTGTTTCCTCCTTGCTTTACTTCCCTTTTCACAGTGAATCGAGGGCCCTCTGGGACGCAGGGCACTTCGCGATTGCGACTTGCGCGGCCTCATAAATCCGCCCCTGGAATTAGCATTTCTAAATGTAAAAAAAGCAATATTATTAACAATAGAGTGAAAATCGTCAAACACTGATTTGAACAGGAAAAAGCACACCAAACGAATATCCAAAGAAGGTGCGTACTTTTACAACTATTCAAATGGTCTTAAAAGGAAATCCACCAACCCAAAGTGTAATCGCCAAGTCGTTAAAAATATCTGTATCAACTGTAAACAAAGTAACAAACAAGGATTTAAATCTGAAAAAAAAACATAATATTCACCGTCTTTTGTCTAAGCACGTAGCTGAGCGCAGAACACGGTGTAGACTTCATTATAAAAATCACGTAGCTGGAGACAGACGGAAATTTATTGTGACCATTGATGAAGCATGGATCTACCTAAACGACTGTAACAAAGAAAAGTCCATTTAATCACGCGAAAGAACAGAAAAAGACTTGACAACTTCGTTTTAAAAATCCAAAGAAAACTTCAGTAAAGTATTCATGATTCTTGCTGGTTTCTCGTACAATGAAAAATCAAAGTTAAAAAAAGTTGAAACGAATGTTAAACTCAATTCTACATATTACCAAAATAATGTTTTAACTCCTATATTTAAAGAGGAAATACCATTTCTTTATCCAAAGAGCCTTCAACGAGTAGAACTCCATCAGAATAAGGCTACCAGTCATACATCCAATCTACCACTCTATTTCTTAAAAAATTGAAAAAAAGATGGGTACAACCTTTTGCTCATATTCCTTCAAAGTCCCCTGATGTGTCACCAATGGACTTTTTAGCCTTTGGACTGCTGAAAAGAGCGCTTTCTAAACGCAGACCTAAAACAATGATTGGGCTATGGAAATTAGTGGAAGAGGAGTGGAATAAACTGCCACTACTGTAACGTACCAGGAGATGTGACGTACCTGCCAGAAGGACGCACACGACATAAAGGCAGATAGAAATGACGGAGAAATTTACTTCGTTATACTACCAATTTAAAAAAAATGCTCTATTATCTTGGAAATCTAAATGCAGGTTCATAGTCCAGAGAAAGGGTTATCAGGTAGAACATTTAAGAAAAAATATTTTTTTTAACATTTAATGTATTGCTGGAAAATTGTTCTAAAGATGTGCAAACATCATCTGTATCTCACTCCTTCTCCGAACTCCAGGACGTCATTCTCCCATGATGGTACATTACACCTGAAAAAACCCCGTTCGTCAGAGTCGGCTCTAGTTCAAGTCCCGTATACACCGATCAGCCATTACATTATGACCACTACCTAATAAGCTGTAGGGCAACACTTAGCCCGCAAAACAGCAGCCACTCGGCGAGGCATAGATTCGATGAGGCGTTGATAGGTATGCTGTGGTATCTGGTACCATAATGTCAACAGCAGGTCCTCAAATTCCCGCACATTTAGGGGTGGTGGTGGTGATTTAGCACGAGCCCGCTTTTCCAAGACGAACTACATATGTTCGATTGGGTTCATGTCAGGTAAATTTGGAGGCCAGGGCATTAACGAAAAGTCACCAGCATGTTCCTCGAACCACTCCTTGACGATCCTAGCAGTATGGCATGGCGATCCTAGCAGTATGGCATGGTAATAGCCATCCCCAGCAGGGAACACAGTTGCCATGAATGAGTGAACTTGGTTCGGAACGATGTTCAGATACCTGACAGCGGTCAGGGACTGTGTTATTGAGATAATGAGGCCTAAAATGTCTCAAGAAAACATCACCCACAGCATAACACCGCATCCGGCGGCCTGTTTCCGCCAAACAGTGTTTCCAGGTGCCATACCCTCCTTTGGCAATCGGCGTATCTGCGCTCGGCCATCTTCGTGATGCACCAGGAATCTTGATTCGTCAGACCAGGCCACTTTGTTCCAATCATCCGCCGTCCCATCTCGATTATATTGGGCCAATTTCATGCGTTGTTGGCGTTGATGTGCAGTGAGCTTGGAGACCCGGCTGGGTCTTCGGCTACGCAGGTCTGTGCGTAGAAGGCTGCGATTAACAGTGTGCTGTGACACGTTACCCTGATCACCACTCTATGTAGCTGCGGGTGATTTGTTCGACTGTGGCCCTGCGGTCGCTGTGAACAATGCGCGACAGTCTCCGCTCCTCTCTGGCATCAATGGCCCGCGGAAGACACACGGCTGGACGACAGTTTGTCGTTTGGCCATCTGTGCACCACTTTTGATACGTCACGTGAACAACCCACAGGCCACGCCGCTTCCGAGATCGTAGTTCCGAGGCACCGTGCCATCACAATTTGTCCTTTATCAAACTCCGATAAATCGGCAGCTTTTCCCAGTGTGACTCCGAACACTCTACTAACCGAAAGCCTGTCCTCGGGTTGTATATATACTACTCTGTGAACTTCACCTGCACCACCGTTCGGTATCCAGTCTGGCTCATTTCTGTAGGCTGTGGGTGGTCATGATGGAATGGCTCATCGATGGAAGTGATGGCTGGTGTGTTTTTCTGACGGTGCTGGATGTCTCCTTTCCCTGGAACTTGTGAGCCCGAATTATTGACGGGCGAGTGCTAACCCTCAGAATTTCTAAATAATGAACAAATCACTTTTCGGGACTTGCTGGAGTTGATTACACTGCGGGTGCGAGTGAGATCAGGGTATTGATCAGGGCCCAATACCCTGTTGGGTAAATTATCATAATTTTATGGTTCATGATTGTATGTACATTGGTGTCCAAACTTAAAGTCTGGAAGTCATTCGCAGGGATAAAGGGGAAAACACCTAACAGCACATTTGTCATGTAAAGGGACACAATCGTTGGAGAAATAAACATTTCATAACAACAAATATGTACACATTTTGCTTATACAGAGTCTCATGTCACCAAGGTGAGAAGTAAGAATGGAACTTAAAGATGTCTTGATAAGGAAAGTGATCACCTCGTACGGACAGACAGCTCTCACAACGACGATATATACTCATCACCAGGTTTTTGATGAACTCTGGAGCGAAAGTATTCCATTCCTCGATGAAAGCGGTGCGTAGTTTGGGAAGGGTTCTGTTAGGAAGCTGACGAGTTGCTACTTGTCGTTTCAGAACATCGCAGGCATGCTTGATAGGGTTCAGGTCCGGAGATATGGCTGACTCGTCCATACCTCAAATATCCTCGCTCTGCATATAATCATCGAGAAGCTGAGCGAATCATTGACATCATCGACTGCGAGTGAGCATTATCGTCCATTAAAAGAAACTGCTGTCCAACTTCTTCCCTAAAACGTCTGGCATAGGGCTGTACAATCTCGTCCCTATAGCGCTCAGCATTCACATTGCCTCTTTGGAACATGTCGAGGGGTATGCGGCCTTTGAACATAATGTCCGTCTACACGAGTAGACCACCGCTTACAAAAGATTCCCGTTCATAGACGTTTGCAGGATTATTACGGGTTCCCTGTTTCCTCCAGATGAAATGTCGACGAGAATCCGCTTGTAGACTGAATCTCGACTCGTCTGCAAAAAGGATACCAGTCCATGCGTCTGGAATCCGGGAACGACAGCCCCTGCACCAGTTAGGGCGAGCTCTCTTGTGAAGTACGGTTAGAGGGCCACAAACCATGGGTCTTCTGACATAAAGGCCAATTGCATATAGCTTTCGATATATCGTTTGCCTTTATACCATAGTCCCAGTGACAGCGGGGAGTTCCGAAGGCAATTGCCGGGATGTATAGGACCTATGACGCCGTGCGGTTGAAGCGAAATAACTGTCCACACGAGGAGTAGTATGCCTTGGACGACCTTGGCCATGCGTTCGTGACCCCCCCCCTTCCCTCACCACCAAGACCACCGGTGTTGTTGAGTTGCTGCCATGACCGCCAATCCATTATGGGACTGGGGGGGGGGCATTTAATTTCCTTGCGACCCAGTCCTGAGACTGGCCTGCTTCTAGTCGACCTATGGCTCGCCACCGTGTATGAGACATAAGGTAAGCATTTGCAGTCACCGGAACGCTTCTTACACGCGCTGTCGACGTGAAATTTCCCTGCCGGTCTATGTTGGCTTTACGTATGTAACTAAATTTACATATTGGATGGCATTTTTCTCACTGATATGCAAATTTCATTGCTGGCATTTCTTTCTCGTGTCCAACAACACGCAAAGCAAAAGTATCGCGATCACTCACATGGGAGGCTGGAACTGGTAATACTAATAAATAGAGCACATCTTCTCGCACTGGAGATCAGTCAAGGAAAAGTAATCTTGGGTAAATCAGCAACGTGAGCTTGACGACGGCCAGATAGTAACTTCGAGTAAGGCAAGTTGTTCAACAACCTCAGTTGCTAAGCTGCGGGGATTTGAACGTAAAATACGGCCAAACTTCCAACCAACAGGAAAAATGTGGCCGTAAACGTGAATTTGATTCTCAAGGTGAGCGTAGACTGTCCGGCATCTTTGCAAGGAATCGCATGGCTACCGCGGAGCAGATAGCGCCAGAAGTTAATGAGGACGCATTCACAAGCTTCTGCACAACGATTAATTGCTGTACCATGGCAAAAATGGTGTATATCAGTCGACGTCCCCATCGTGTTCCCTTGTTGACTCCTAGGCACCGAAAGATTAGGTTTGCAAAGGCCAATCGCAGCTGGAGTGGGAAGTACTGGAAACACGTCGTCTTCTCTGACGAATCACAGTTTCAACTCTATCACGCCGACGGAAGGGTGCGTGTATGGCGTAAACTACACGACGCGATGGACCTGGCTTGCTAAGTTGAGGTCATACAGGCAGGTGGAAGTGGTGTAACAGTTTAGGGTGGCGTGTACATGAGTTTCCCTGTTGCCCATCGTACCAGTGGAGACCTCCGGCACAAGGTATCTGAATATCCTCGCCGACCATCTGCACACGTTTGTAACGATTCTCTTTAGGCATTATGACGCCATCTTTCAACAGGACACGCCTCACAGAATAATTCCAGAGTGGCGACTAATTGGCTCCAGGAGCATTCAAGTGAGTTTACCACACTGGAATCGTCGCCCTCAATCACCGGATCTCAATCCCAATGAGAACTTGTGGGACGAATTGGAAAAATATGTTAGAGCCCTCCCACTCCTACCGGTAACTGTGAGTGAGGTACGACAGGCGATCCGCGCTTTATGGGTGGCAATATCACCGCCATGTTTTCAACACCTAATTGAGTCCTTACCAAGACGTCTATCTACTGTAGTGAAGGCAGAAGATGGAGCAACACGAATTCGGTAGGTGTATATAATACCACCTCCGTGTTTTCAACATCTCACTGGGTACTTACTAAGACGCCTGGCTGCTGTTGTGATGGCAAAAGATGGAGCAACACGTAATTCGGCAGGTATTTTTAATAATACCACCTCCGTGTTTTTAACACTTCATTTAGTCCTTACCAAGGTGTCTGACTGCTGTTTTGATGGCAAAAGGTGGAACAGCACGTGTGGAAACAAAAATGTTCAGGTGATGGAGCTCGAAAGCGCCTCCTTTTGCTCAGGAGCCAAATGCTTTCCCAATTAAGCTGCACCGACAAGTGCTTATCACTGCTACTTTCCGTCTTGACATGTACGTCACCTCTGTAGTACGTCACATGTATCCCCCCTACTTAAGAAAGGTGGCAAGCACGAAATCGCAGGTTTTGGGTCTATCGCAAACTATTCTTGAAGTAACTCTCTGTAGAAGAATTAATTGTAACTAATTCCAGGCGATGTGTGGAAGAAGTATCAAACATTTTTCGAAACGAAGGAGGAATTCTCATTAATTCCAGATGATGTGTGGAAGGATCATCACACATTTTCGAAGAATCCAACAACCACGTAATGTATTTTTATGTTCAGCAGCCAATGTGAAAACACAAATTCGCCGGTGACAAACTCACATCCTTCTGCTTCGGAGCCGAATGTTTTCCCAATTAAGCCACACCGAGAATTGTTTATTTCTGCTACTTGCAGTCTTGACATATGCATCGCCTTTATAATGTGTCACAGACGTTATTGCGTAGGTGTACATAACAATTTGTCCATTCACTTTAGTACCTTTGGTTCTGAATTTTAGATTATTGTCAGCCTAAGGGAATAGAAATGTTCTGTAAGCTTAAATCACACAATCGCGAAGGTTTTAGAAAATGAAAGACATCAATTCTTTAATATCTCATTTATTACTAAAAACTATGTGATCCAATTTTGAGTTACTGCGAGAGCTTCAGGCTTTGCGGGAATGTATAGAATTTTTTAACGCTTGCAGGCATTACTTGAATGTCATCATTTTGTGATTAAATTTAAAGAAATTATGTTTTCTAATTGGCTATATTTTGCAAAAGTTTCCGGGTTTTTTTATTAATTTCAAAAAGAAGAAGCAACAATTTTTCCTAAGAAGTAAATGAAGATGGCATTTTCGTTTCGGAGATAAAAATGTAGCCGAGAAAATTAAATTTCGGGATATAATTTCCATAGTATACCTTAAAATAATGACACAAATTGCACTAAATCTTGTCATGGAAATCTTTTTTTATTCTTAAATAATCTTTAGCATTTTTCCGTCTGCCACAGTATCGCTGATAAACAAGTAACTGATAAAACAAGTCCTGAGCTTTGCGTTCTTTTATATTTTGTAATCTTCAAAAGCAAAGCAATAAGCAGAGATTTGTTTTAGGAGTAAAAAAAATTGCCCTCTCTCCACGTAAAAAAAAAAAAAAGCTTGATTTTAATAAACACCTGCATTTTCCCAGGCAACGAAATTCTCTAATAAATTTTCATCCTCAGCGAAACAGCTTTTAAAACGCAATTCCTTGGCTGGCACGTTGAATTTGCAACTCCATGCAGGTTGTTCGTCAGCTTGATGTAGTAGATTAAAAAACTGTGTATTGTGACGTCGTTGCATGCGCGGATTTGTTTCGTCATCAACTACGTCATTCTGACGCCATTGTGTATCCAGTTGTCAATCCCTTCGGGATAGGTAAGTATGAATAAAGGTGCCTGTTGTTATAATGCTATTACTGCTATTTTTTGCTGTATATCTTTTTCTTATCTCTATTCTGCGCATCTCAACGTGTTAGTCTTCTCGGCGCATCTGTTGCTTTCTTTTATTTTTATTTGCGGTTCACCTACTTGAGTTGAGAACAAAAGACGTCACTGTTATTACGTAATGTTCAGTACAAAAAAGAATGCAACACAAAAATACAAAACGCACCGTTTTTTGAACCCTAGCATGATATAATACAAAATAATATTTTTGTTTCTGATTTGTTTATTTATTAAGATTTTTGTACCCTTCTCGACATAGAAATTGTCGAATCATGGGCGACGTACTACCGAGGTAACGCAACAATCAAAACGGCAAGTTGTAGGGATAACCCAAAGTCTGTGTAGTTCAGTCGGGAGAATAACTGGCTCCGGAGCTAGAAGACGCGCTTCGAATACACCACCAGAAAAAAAAGGCTTTATTTTTTTTCATTGGCGCCCGAACGTAAAACTGAATCGCCTGGGTGGGAAATTCGAAAATAATGTGTGATGATTATTGCACACATCGCCTGGAATTAATCAGAATTTCTTCTTCTACAGCGAGCTCCTTCAAGCATGGTTTGCCGGATGACCCGGAAACCTACGATTCCGTCCCGGCTTTTTTCTCAAAGGGAAGATATATGCGACGTATCACTGAGATGACGCAAGACTCAAAAAAAGGCAAGCTGCAGCGATAAGCCAAAGTCGGTGTAGTTCAGTCGAGATAATAACTGGCTCCGGAGCTAGGAAACGAGCCTTCGAATCCAACCACCTGAAAAAATGGGACTTAATTTTCACGCATGATGGAATGCAAGAAATGAAACGAAATTTGGCAAATGGGAAAGAAAGAATTGAAGTGTGGCAAACAGTATATAATGTGGCCTGCGTCAGTAGGTTGCATGACCGCCATGCTGGGTCATACATTCGGCATCGTGAAGAGGGCACCTAGTGGAAAAGTTCGCAGATATTGTCCTGAGCAATCGCCCACCATGCGTCTTTATAACAGTTTTCCGCTATTCGTCAGCATTGTGATGGGATCGTGCAGAGGCGATAAGATATCTGCCAATGAGGTCTCACACGTTCTCTGTTGGAGAGAGATCTGGGGGTCACGCTGACCAGGGTAGCACGTGGACACGTGGTTACCTGTCGGCACTGTCTGCTCGCTTGTGTTGGCAGTGCGCGTGCTGGTGTTATCTTGTTGAACGTCGTATTAGGAATACCACGGAGATACGGCCATAAAACAGGCTGTAGTACCTCATTGATGCATCGTCGTGCAATCATTTTTACCCACTGTGCGTGCGAGCAGTGAACGGCTGTTGAAACTCATACAGCCCCAAACCATGATACCAGGCTGAGGAGCAGTATGACGCTTACGGATGCCAGCAACAGGGTTACCAGATAAAAATTTTGTTTTAAAGCCAAACAATTCTAGAAAAAGGCCAAACATTATTGAAAGATATGTCTCATACTCTCATCACATGAAAAGCTCTAGATCCAGTTTATTACTGTCATCCTCACTGGGACAAATAGAATCTACAGCCTAAACTTCGTCAGATGTAAAGTGTTTTGGCATTTTAGCAGATGAAGTCTTTACAACATTTGTTTGAAGCAATAATTCTGTGCTTTGATTCTCACAACAGCATCAAGAAAATTCAGTTGCATTTTGTTACTGGGGTTACAAGAGAGAATATCCTCTCAATGACGGCATTACTAATTGGGGTTATTAGACACGTAAGGGCAAACGTGACGAGCTCTTTAAATGTCTGACGTTGAAGTACACCAATCCAAAACTATTCACTGTCTGTAGGGAGCAAATCTTTCTTACATGACGCTTCTTCTTTCGAACTGACAATTGTGTATTGTTCTTCCATAGTGCTGTTGTTATTTTCTGCACGGTGTGTAAAAGGTACCTCTCAAAAAACCTTGATTTAAAATGACCTTAGGGCTCAATTTTGATCATCATCATCTTAATCCACTGCTGGATGAAGCTCTCCCAACATTTCTTCCACAATTATCTGTCTTGGGCCTGTCTCCTCCATGTCACTCCAGCGTACTTTCGAATTTAGTCCTTCCATCTCCCATGGGGTCTTCTTCTGGGTCTTTTCCTGTCCCTAGGAATCCAGTCTAAATTTTCGGTTGTCCATCGGTGGTCCGTTCTCCTGGCAACATGTCCAGCCCATTGCCATTTCAGTGATTTCATTCTGGTCATGATGTCGTCCACTCCTGTCATTTTCCTTATCCACAAGTTCCTTTTCTTATCTTTCCTGGATACACCAAGCATGCATCTCTCCATACTTTTTGAGTTGTCTGCAGTCTTTATATGTCTTTTTTAGTTAAGGTCCATGTCTCGGCTTCATACGTAAGCACTGGCAGGATGCGTTGATTAAACACTTTTCCTTTAAGACATAATGGCATACTGCTCTTAAAAATTGTATTTTTTCTACCAAAAGCTCTTCATCCAAGTTTTATACGCCGATTAATTTCTTCATCAATGTGACCCTCACTTGATATCTGCTGCCCAAGATAAATGTAGGAATCGGTAGCCTCAAGCTTTTCTCCATCAATCGATAAATCTTCGTTTCTTGTAAAAGTATTGTACAACACTTTTGTCTTCTGAAATTTCATTTTTAATCCCACTTCTTTACTCTTGTCAGCAAGTTCTTGGATCATACTCTGCAGCTCTGAAGGGGTAGTTGCAAAGATGACTACGTCATCTGCAAAACGAAGGTGAGTTGAGTAATCTTCATTAATCTTTATCCCTTTATTTTCCCAGTTCAAAGATTGAAAGACATTTTGCAATATGGCGCTAAAGAGCTTGAGAGATATGGTGTCACCTTTTATCACTCTCTTTCCAATTCTTATTTGTGCTATATCCTCAAATATCCGAACCTTTGCACTTGTATTTTCATAGATGTTATTAATAATGCTAATGTATGCATCTTCAATACCGCGGGATTTCAAAGCCATTGTTACTGCTGATGGTTTCACGGAATCGAAGGCCTTTTCATAGTCAATAAAAGCCATGCATAATGGGAGTTCATAATTTCTTGTTCTTTCAATTAGTTCTCTCAGTACATGGATATGATCTATAGTGCTGTAGCCACTCCTGAATCCAGCTTGTTCTCTTGGTTGGGCCATGTCTAGTGTTACCTTCAGGCGATCTGAAATAACCTAGTGAATATTTTGTAAACCACTGATAGGAGGCTGATGGGCCTGTAGCTCCTGAGATTTTCCACGTCACCCTTTTTGCGGAGCGAGATCATTGTAGCATTGCTCCAATCCTCAGGAATCTTCCTTTCATTTAGACATCTGGTGAAACCTTGGGCGAGTGTAGTTTCAATTTCTCCACTTGCTTCTTGTATAATGTCCACGGTAATTCCATCTTCTCCTGGAGCTCTTCCCCGTTTCATGTTCTTAATTGCATATGTAAGTTCTGCAGGGCGGATTGGAGGAACTTTGGCACTGGTACCTGTCGTAATGTCTGGAATAGATGTAAAGTAGCGAACAAAAATCTGGCGAAACACTTTTTCGACCATAATTTTTTTCTGCTGGTCCAAATCGGGTCATTTTGGGATATGATATGTCTTGATTCGTGGGTTACAATGCCGCGTAGTTTATATTTCGCTCAGAGCGAATTTGTCGTTCGAAATGGGCCATATTCAAGGGTCACCAACTATTTCCCATTTGTTTGCTGCATGTTTTAATGTTTTTCTTGTGATTTTTGTGCGTTTTGTGATGTGTAGTGTAATAATAAGTCAATCTTAGGTTTTCAGAAATGGGTAAAAAGGCGGAGATCCCTGTTGGAGCTCGCCAGGTGGCCGTGAACATGATGGAATCCGGAATGCGCGTCGCCGACATTGCGAGGGCCCTGAAGATCCGACACCAGTCCATTTCAGCTATCCTGCAACGTTATAAGACGACTGGGACCGTCGAGAACAGTCCGCGATGTGGTAGGCCTCGTTCCACTACGTTGCTTCAGGATAGACGCATCCTCCGTCGATATCGTGCTGATCCCACCTTGATTGCTGTGGACATCGCCACCGAATTCCGCGACAGCGACGACCTGAACGTCAGCCGAATGACTACTTCCCGTCGTCTCATTGCTGGTGTATTGAATGGAAGACGCCCCGCCAAGAAACCAATCATCGGGTTCAAGAATCGACGAGCCAGAGCGTGCCGTCATCGACACTGGACCGCGGAGGACTGGAGTAAGGTGTTTTTCACAGACGTGAGCAAGTTCAACTTGTTCGGAAGTGATGGCATCCGATACGTACGACGTCCGGGTGGCCAGAGATTCAACCCCCAGTTCATTCAGCCGACTTTCAAGTACGGAGGAGGATCGCTCATGGTTTACGGCGCCTTCTCTCGCAATGGAATGGGCCACATCATCAAGACTGACGGAATAATGACCGACCAGAGCTACACGAACATGCTCATCAACGATGTCTTCCCATGGGCAAACCAGAACATGCCACCCGGATGGATCATACAGCAAGACAACGACCCGACGCACACCTCCAGGGTAGCGAAGGCAGCCTTCCACCAGCAATAGGTCACACTTCTAGACTGGCCAAGCCAATCTCCAGACCTCAACCTCATCGAGCACATGTGGGAGGAGCTGGAGAGACGATGTGCGAAGGAAACCTGCCGGAATAGGGCCCAGACGTTCGACCAGCTGCTGCAGAATGGGCGCGAATTCCGTAGGTCACCGTCGAGAAGCTAGTAGGCTCGATACCGGCCCGTTGTGCAGCTGTTATAAAGTCTCGTGGTTATCCCACTAAGTATCAGTTATTGTTTTGTCGTTTTCTCGTACATGTTTTCTGTTATCGTTGCATTATATGAGTATGATACACACCTACTTTGTTGGTCAATTTGTATGATCTTTGCGATTAAGCTCGGTACCTGATCTGTGTTAAGGTTTCCGATCCATCTGCATATGGGTCATGTTTACAACTGAATAACATATATCATATCCCAAAATGACCCGATTTGGTCCAGCAGAAAAAATATTATGGTTGAAAATAAAGTGTTTTGCCAAATACTTTTGTTTGCTACTGTATCATCCCTTTCATATACACTATCTACCAACAAGTAATTGGACACCCCTGAAACGACGATATCTGCGGTCCTGATACACGTCACGGCCGCTGCCGTTAAATATCGTGTGGGAAACAACAATGCGACTGGTTGTCGTATGCAAGATGCCACGCAGTTCGGAGCGCTCTGATTTCGAGAAAGGGTAATCGTCGGGTATCACAGAAATGGCCGATCCATACGTGACATATCCAGCGAGTTGAAGTACCCAAAATCGACAGTGGCTTACATGATTGGCTAGTGAAAGATGAGAGGTGACAGTCGGAATGTGCTCAGACCCGGCAGACCCACAAAACTGGGAGTTAGAAACCGTCGGGTGCTGGCCAGAGAAATTCAGAAGAGCCGCACCAAATCGATGGGCCACATACGCGAGGAGCTTCACCAGGCATCCGGGAGTGTTCTTTTGATGAATACATATCCGTAAGGAAGCCCATCTGCTCGGTTATCATGAACGTGCTGCCGCCCACAAGCCTTTGATCACCAAGTCCAATAGCGCTGCTCTACTAACGTGGTGCAAAGAACGTCCACAGTGGACCGTTGAACAGTGGAAACAGCTTCTCTTGAGCGACGAATCAAGGTTCATCCTCTACCGATCGGATGGCAGGGTCATGGTTTGGCGTCTTCCTAGAGAACGCCTCCTGCCGGAATGTATTGTGCCAACTGTGAAGTTCGGCTGCAGTGGAATTATGCTATGGGAGTATTTCTCCTTGTATGTCATGGGACCCTTGGTCGCAATTCCTGGTAGACTCAACGCCGAGACCTACTGCACCATTTTGGATGACCATGCGCTTCCTACGTTGTGGCAGTTTTACGGGGTGGACCCATGTTACTTTCAGGATGACAATGCCACCTGTCATGTTGCGAGGTCCACCATGGCTTGGTATGGTGACAATGGGGTTAATGGAATGGACTGGCCTGCGCAGAGCCCGTACCTTAACCCTATCGAGCACGACTGGGACGAGTTGGAGCGTCGACTTAAGGGGTGACCCCACCGTCCGAAATCGGTGAAGGAACTGACCTGTCTTTTCCAAGCCGAGTGGGAAAAAATACCGCTAGCCGTCGTACAACGCCTGGTTGAGAGTATGCCCCTGAGGGTCGCAGCTGTAATCGCCGCTCGTGGAGGCTCCACCAACTATTGAAGGTGAATAAACTTCGTTTTACTTTGCTATCACAGGTGCCCAATTACTTGTTGGTAGATAGTGTAGTTTTGAATATAAATATTTCACCTTTGTCAAAATTTCGCTTCTATTTCTTGTAACAGTACCATCTTCTTTTCTCAGAGCCATAATCTGTTTGCTTCCCTTGCTGAAATGCCCTTTTGCTCTCTTCAGGCTCTGGTTGTTTCAATTGCTTTCCTTACTAGTTCAGAATTGAATTTCTTTATGTCTTCAGTGATACTTTTTCGCACTGTCTTGCATAGCTCTGTATATTCCACGTTGGAAGTTATGTCTTTATTTGTCGTCATCTCTCTTCTCTTTTGCATCAACATTTTTGTTTTACTGAAATGTTCTTCATATGTAACTTGTTCTTAGTACCACTTATTTTTCTTGCTGTTTCCATAAGAGCCTTGGTGAGTTCTCTGTTAACTTCAGAAATATCCACTTCTTCCGATGTTAGGCCTTTTAAAGCATCGGAACATAGATTGTGAAATATATCTCTCGCTGAGGGAAGTCTACATGTAACTTGACTAAGAGCTTCTTCTAGCATACGGGGGTCCTAACAAACGTTCTACACACTGTCCATTTTTGAGAAAAGTGTGAAGTAACGTAGAAAGCGTACCTTATTGCCGTTCAATGTGCTCTCCTCCGCTGCTAATGACAGCTTGCTAGCGGTGATGTAGGTCATGGATTCCCCATAGTACGCCATTTTGTTTACCTGTCGTATTACTCGGGTCACGTCCAATGACAGTTAGTTCAGCGATTCGTAGAGGATGCCACGGAGCCGATTTTTTAACTTTGGGAAAAGATCAAAGTCGGGTGGACTGAGATCAGGGCTGTATGGCGGGTGGGATAAAGCTTCCCAGCCACATTTCGACAAAAATCCCCGTACAGACGCTGCACTATGACACGATGCGTTGCCATGCAGCAAGATCGCTCCCGTTCCCAACAAGTTGGGGAGATTTTGACGAATTTTTGATTTCAACTTTGTCCTCAGAAAGCCATGATAATATTGTGCGTTAACATTTTGCCCTACCGGCACTCGATCAGAGACCACAACACCCTGGGCATCGTACGCAAGAATCATCATTTGCTTCACTCTGGATTGTTGCCGACGATACTTTGAGGGGCGTGGGAAACTTGGATGCCTTCATTCCGCTGATTGTGACTTCAGTTCTCGCTCAAAATCAAGAGTCCAAGTCTCATCAATGCGGCAATTCTGTTTAGGAAAGTGTCGCCCTCCCTTTCGAGCCTGTGGAGGTGATCCTGTGCGATGCTCACTCTGGCTGCCTTCTGCTCGTGGTGTGACGTACCTGCCAGCAGGACGCACATGACATAAAGGCAGATATTAATCAGAATACATGTCTGCGTAGCTCAGTTGGTAGAGCGACTTGTTCCGGAATAAGCGGCCTCGGGTTCGAATCCCGGCGTAGACCAAAAATGACGGAGAAATTTACTTCGTTATAATGGCGCCCGAACTACCCGGATGACCCGACCGTTCAAAATCTCGCATTGGTGTGATGTTATTTCCACACCGCGAGATAGGAAAAATCAGAGAATCCCTTCTCCAGTGCTTCGAAAAATAAATGTGTGTGACGTTGCATTCCACACACCAGATTGACTGGGAGTTCTCAAGTGCACGTTCTACAGTGGTTGTCTGCCTGCAGCGATTCATGGTCACGGCTGACCCGTGGGCCATGCCCCCGGCCCTCTTTCGGGGGGAGATGTGACGTACCTGCCAGCAGGACGCACACGACATAAAGGCAGATAGGAATCAGATTAAACGTCTGCGTAGCTCAGTTGGTAGAGCGACTTGTTCCGGAATAAGCGGCCTCGGGTTCGAATCCCGGCGTAGACCAAAAATGACGGAGAAATTTACTTCGTTATAGTGGGTGAGTTGATGGGGCACCCAGCGTACGGCAATTTTTCTTTATCCCAGTGAGTCGGTCAAAATCAATTGAACAAACATGGTGAACAAATTTGCCTGATGAACAATCTCCTCGACTGTCAAACGACGATTCTCCTCGAGAAGCGTTGCAACAATAGTGACAGATGTTTTGTCTGTCGTCATTTGAGTTCGGCCTGAGCAGTGATCATCTTCGATGCTGCTTCAGCCCTCCCGAAAGCGCGATTCTCAGCGAGAAAATGTGCTTCCGATCAAGAGTTCCTTCCCTACAAACTTCTTGCAAGAGAGTGTGGATCTGTGTCGGATTTTTTCCCCGCAGAGTTCCTATTTTCACGTATGAACGCTGGTCTAATGCATGACACAACCTGAGGAACTGCATGCTTCTATTTTCACACCCTCCTACTTCCACACAGCAAATGATAGCGCGTTGTTCTGACCCCACTGCGTTGCTGATTGTCTGGCCTTGACATAACGCAATCATTTTTCCGATTGTCTCATCCGCTTCCGTTTTAGATTAACGTGTGCAGAACTTTTGTTATGGCCCTGGTATACGACGTACTACAGAAGTGAAGCACGTGCCAAGGCGAAAAATCTGCAGCGATACATTCCTTCCGGACAAATTTGTGTTTTCAGATTGGCGCCCGAACGTAAAAACGGATGTACTAGCCGTTGGGTTTTTCGAAAAATGTGTGATGTTTCTTCCACACATCGTCTAGAATTAATGAAAGTTCGTTCTTCGCTTACAAAAACAATTAAGAGGGAGATGATGTGACGTACTACAGAGGTAAAGCACGTGTCAAGGCGACAAATCTGCAGCGATAAATTCCGCCCGTGCAGCTTAGGTGGGAGAGCAACTTACTCCGGAGTGAGGGTGCGCGCTTCGATCTTCATCACGGACAAATATGTGTTTTCAGACATATACCGACATCTTTCTTCAACATTTTTTTTTATTTCCAGATAAGCCTCAGTACTCTTGTACTTCTGTAGGAACATACTACATTCTGTTAAAAATTTGATACCAAAATCCACTTGATGATTTTTTTTTCTGCCCATTGACATCTACAGTCTGCTCTGAAGACTTTTCTGGTGTAAGAGTAATTCTAGGTATAATTCATGAGGATCAGCTTTGGTTTGCTGAGAAAATCTGTTCAGTCTTTAAAACCCCTGTACAACAGGTGTCACAAACAAAAAGAACAAGTAAATTTTGTAGTCTAACATCATTTCCTTTAGTAGTCTTGCTTTGAATTTTATGTCAAACTTTGATTGTGTTAACTCAACACTACTGAAATAAGCCTTTAGCTCTTACCAGTTAATCAAAATATTAAACGTAACCTGGAACTCTGAGACAACGGTCAATGTTTAAACAGCGTAGATTCCGATTTCTGGCCAGTCTGTCGTTAAGGTGTTGCCATTTTGGAGCAAAAATAACTGCTTTAAAGGAAAATATTTTTTTAAAAGAAGATGGTACGTAATTTCCGTGCAACTAATGTAAAAATCCTGGAAAAAGCCAAACCAGCCAAATCAAATCTCTGACGCCAACTTTAGTGAAAAAAACCCAAATTTCGGGAATTTGACGTCAAAAAAGCCAATATGGCAACTCTAGCCAGCAAGATCAGCCTGGTATTCACGTCGTCTCCAGACTCTCTCGTTTCTGTCTCAGCGCCGACCATCGTCGACTCCCAATCGGCGATGGTAGGCCCTGAAACAGAAATGAGCCTTGTCGCTGAATACAACATGGCTCCGTTCATCCTATCACACATGTCTGGCACGATACCACTGCAGCCTTGCGTGACGACATTCTGCGATGAGTAGCAGTCGTCACCAAGGCTGGTAACAGCTCAACCTGGCTGAGCCAATCTGCGAATCACAGACCGTGACGATGCGAGTATATCCATAGCTCCTTGTACACCTCATCGAATGTCGTCCGCCGTTGGTTTGTGGTGCTGCTACGGTTTGCAGTGGAATGCAGCGATTCAGGCTTCGGACGTTCGCTTACGAGCTCCAACACGGCCAGATGAAACTTTTGCAGGGTCCGGGGCGAGATTTCATAGCGGGGCCCGCTGGCATTGCGAGCAATAGAAAATAAATGTCATATTTAAATAAAGTCGTTACGTTAAAAATGTCGTCCGTAAAGGCACATAAACTATCATAAAGGAAAAATGATTGTCCCAAAGAAGTATTTGCTTTAAGCTTAAGAAAAATATCATAACATAGATTGAAAATTCAGAGGGAGAAAGAGAGAAAACGTTTTTAATATCTACGCTTTTCTTTCCGGAGTTAGGATTTTGAAGTTGTAACGTGATTCTTATAAAAACTTCCTAACAAACTGACAAAAACTAATCGATGCAACAAATATTTTTGCTTTGTGAATAATAAGGATCCTTCTAAAATAAATTTGTATCCATGGCTTTTCCCCCGATATACATTTTAGTGATTGATTTTTTATGCAAGGTCTCCACCTGGCATAAAAGTAGGTGCTAAATCAGGGACACTTTTTGAATTTTTATATGCGCTCATAATACACTATCTACCAACAAGTAATTAGACACCTGTGATAGCAAAGGAAAACGAAGTTTATTCACCTTCAATAGTTGGTGGAGCCTTTATGAGCGGCGATTACAGCTGCGACCCTCCGCGGCATACTCTCAACCAGGCGTTGTACGACGGCTAGCGGTATTTTCTTCCACTCGACTTGGAGAAGACAGGTCAGTTCCTTCACCGATTTCGGACGGTGGGGGCACCCCTTAAGTCGACGCTCCAACTCGTCCCAGAGGTGCTCGATAGGGTTAAGGTCCGAGTTCTGCGCAGGCCATCCATTCGATTAACCCTAATGTCACCATACCAAGCCATGGTGGACTTCGCAACATGACAGGTGGCATTGTCATCCTGAAAGTAACATGGGTCCACCCCGTAAAACTGCCACAACGTAGGAAGCGCATGGTCATCCAAAATGGTGCAGTAGGTCTCGGCGTTGAGTCTACCAGGAATTGCGACCAAGGGTCCCGTGACATACCAGGAGAAACACCCCCATAGCATAATTCCACCGCCGCCGAACTTCACAGTTGGCACAATACATTCCGGCAGGAGGCGTTCTCCAGGCAGACGCCAAACCCAGACCCTGCCATCCGAACGGTAGAGGGTGAACCTTGATTCGTCGCTCAAGAGAACCTGTTTCCACTGTTCAACGGTCCACTGTCGACGTTCTTTGCACCACGTTAGCCGAGCAGCGCTATTGGACTTGGTGATCAAAGGCTTCAGCACGTCCATGATAACCGAGCAGATGGGCTTCCTTACGGATGGTATTCATCGAAAGAACACTCCTGAATGCCTGTTGAAACTCCTCTCGGATGTGGCGCATCGATTTCGTGCGGCTCTTCCGAATGTCTCTGGCCAGCACCCGTCGGTTTCTAACTCCCAGTTTTGTGGGTCTGCCTGGTCGGAGCACATTCCGACAGTCACCTCTTATCTTCCACTTGCCAATCACGTAGGCCACTGTCGATTTTGGGTACTTCAACTTGCTGGATATGTCACGTATGGATCGGCCATTTCTGTGATACCCGACGATTACACCTTTCTCGAAATCAGAGAGCTCCGAACTGCGTGGCATCTTACATGCGACTGGTTGCGTTGCTGTTTCCCACACGATATTTAATGGCGGCGGCCGTGACGTGTATCAGGACCGCAGATATCGTCAATTGCAGGGGTGTCCAATTACTTGTTGGTAGATAGTGTATATGAAAACTAGTGGCTTGGTGGAGCAAAAGCCCCAATTTAGGAAGAAGTATATTTTTCGCAGTTTTCAAGAAAGTAAAGTGGTAATAAAATCGCGCCATTTTTTCATGTTTTATGTATTCTGTTGAGGGAATATAGAGAATGTGTAAATATAAAATATATTATCAACAAAACGCAAGTCCATGTTGCGTCCTGCTACTTCATGTTCAATCGCCTCAGCTGCAGTCTTTGGCCATTTTTTTATGGAGGTTTAACGACCACCGTGAGCAACTCAATGGGCTATAAGCAGTCGCCCGTCCCTAATTTAGGGTCACTGGTTCCAGGGAAGGGAGAGAGCCAGTGCCGTAATACAAACACAACATCCATTCCTTATCTCAACGACTACAGTCTTGTGACGAGATTCGAACCCGGACCCCTTTCGGACGAATGATCAGAGTCCATCGCTTAGACCACTGCGACACCGGGGGCTGGCCTTCGTGATCGTAAGGAGTGTTAGCCATAATATCTTCCAGGGCTGTAAATATCGATTGCTTCAATTCTTTATTTTCATTACGACCAATACGTATATCAGCAGCTGCTGAGGAATGTATAAGGACAATTTTAACCAGTAAGTGTTAATAAATCCGAGATGCTGAATCTGTCTCTGAATTTTAAAGCAGTACGGACCATTGCCTGGAATCTCCTTTTCATGTGGTCGTCAGGAAAGCGAATGACATTGCACTATTGTAATTCATCGACGGACATAGCAGCACCCAGAGAGCAAGGGGTTGGCGACCACACGCCGTTAATGATCGGGGTTGACCTAGATTATCCACGATCGTAAAGACAGATCGCTCGGAAACGGGAGCGCAAATCACATCCAGGTTAAATGTCCGATCCCCAAACCACGTTAGCGAGCAAATGGTACGGCGCACGCTGAATACCCTGGGCTACGGGAGCCGACGCCCTACTCGTGTGCCACTGTTGACTGCTCGTCATCGAAAATTACGCCTCACCTGATGCGGGAAGGTCCAAACCGGACCTTTGCACAGTGGCGTCGCATCGTGTGGACAGATGAATCCTATTTTCAGCTGTACCGTACTGACGGGAGGGTGTGGGATGGCGTCGAAAGCATGAGGCCATGGACCCGTTCGTTCCAGGTGGGATCTGTTCAAGGAGGTGGTGGCACTGTGATGGTTTGGAGAGTCTTCTCATAGGACACATTAGGTTCCATAGTGTGTCTGAAGAGGTTCTTAACCGCTGCGGGCTACCAGCATGTGCTGGCTGATCACCTACATGCTTTCATGGCGTTCAAGCATCCTGCCGCCGATGGTCTGTTTCACCTGGACAATGAGATTCCACACCATGCCGCAACCACCCGGGCACAGCTTACGGAACACTCATCTTAGTTTGGAACCATCCACTGGCCCCCAACGTCCTCGTATTTAAATCCTGTGGAAGCTTTTTGGGATGATGTGGAGCCCGCCGAGCGGAACGTCAGATCGATGGATTCTGGACTGACGTCTCTGGGGGAGTTGTAGACAATGCTGCAACAGTTATTACTCATATTACCTCCGAAAACCCTCCCGCATTTGGTGGAGTCGATGTTTGCAGGTGTATGGGTTAGTATTCGCGCTAGAGGAGAACCAACACGCTATTAGGTAGGTAGGTATATCTAATGTTTTTTTCCTTTGAGTGTATATACACTGAAGAGTCAAAATATTATGACCAGTGCTTCCAGTAAACGACGGCGCATGTAAAGGTCATGCAATGGTATACATAAAATGTGATACTGAGCTCTGTTAATCAGTCGCATTCATATTCTTCAGTTGGGAAAGGCAGCCAATTTGAGCGAGTTTCACGAAGGCCAAATTGTAGGGGATAAAACACTAGGTCAGAACATTTCCGAGACTGCAATGCTTGTGGGGTTGTGGGGTGCTCATTATCAGTGTCAGCCGTGGTTAGTACCTTCAAAACGTGGTCCGAGGAGGGACAAACCTCACACACGCTGGCAAGGTATTGACCGAAAATGGCTCATCGATGCTAGAAGTGAGCAAAGGCTATCCCGAATGATACGAGCCAACATAAGGTATACTCTGGCGCAAATCGCAAGTAATTTGAATATTGGTAACGGAGTAATGTGTCACAACACACAGCACATCGAACCCTACTGAAAATGGGGCTGCGGAGCAGCAGGCCGTCCCTAGAGTCGATGGACGCCTATTGAAAGCGCCTACAATTTGGCACGCGAGCACCAAAACTGGACCCTACATTATTGGAAAAATGTCGTTTGGTTCGATGAATCTCGTTTCCTGTCCCATCATGTGGACGGCCGAGTACATGTTCGTCTAGGGGAAGTGTTAGAGCCAGGGCGCACAGTGGGACGAAAACAAGCCGGTGGAGGAAGTGTAATGCCATAGGCAGTGTTCTACTGGGAAACCCTGGGTCCAGTCATTAATGTGCATGAGACTATGGCGTCTACCACCTAACTAAGCATCACTTCAAACCGGGTACATCCTCTCATGACCCCGGTACTCCCCTTTAGTAGTGCTTCTTTCAGAAAGATAATGCTCCGTTCCACATTTTCCGGATTGTTCGAAAACGGTTCGCGGAACATGTGAAAGACTTTGAGGTATTGCCCTGTCCTCCAAATTCTCCAGACATCAATCCAATCAAGCATCTGTGGTTTTTGTTCGAACAGCAAATCCGATCTGCAGAATATGAGGAAGACTTTCAGGTATTCCAAATTCCCTAGATTTCAATCTAATCGAGCATCTGTGGTTTTTGTTAGAACAGCAAATCCGATCTACGGAACATGAGGAAGACTTCCAGGTATTCCAAATTCACCAGACATCAATCCAATCGAGCATCTGTGGTTTGTGTTGGAACAGCAAATCCGATCTGCGGAATATGAGGAAGACTTCCAGGTATTCCAAACTTCCCAGACATCAATCCAATCGAGCATATGTTGTTTGTGTTGGAACAGCAAATCCGATCTGCGGAACATGGGGAAGACTTCCAGGTATTCCAAATTCCCCAGACATCAATCCAATCGAGCATCTGTGGTTTGTGTTGGAACAGCAAATCCGATCTGCGGAATATGAGGAAGACTTCCAGGTATTCCAAACTTCCCAGACATCAATCTAATCGAGCATATGTTGTTTGTGTTGGAACAGCAAATCTGATCTGCGGAACATGAGGAAGACTTCCAGGTATTCCAAATTCCCCTGACATCAATCCAATCGAGCATCTGTGGTTTTTGTTGGAACAGCAAATCCGATCTGCGGAACATGAGGAAGACTTCCAGGTATTCCAAATTCCCCAGACATCAATCCAATCGAGCATCTGTGGTTTTTGTTGGAACAGCAAATCCGATCTGCGAAACATGAGGAAGACTTCCAGGTATTCCAGATTCCCCAGACATCAATCTAGTCGAGAATCTGTGTTTTTTGTTGGAACAGCAAATCCGATCTGTGGGTGGCTCAATGACGTAACTTACAATAGTTCATAACGAAGTAAATTTCTCCGTCATTTCTGTCCGCGCCAGGATTCGAACCCGGGTCCCCTCATTCCGGAATAAGTTTCTCTACCAATTGAGCTACGCGGATGTTTGATTCTGATTCCTATCTGCCTTTATGTCGTGTGTGTCCTTCTGGCAGGTACGTCACATCTCCTGGTACGTTACAAGTTAAAGGATCTGATGGTAACGTGTTGGTAATTTATAAAGTGCGTCGCATAAATATTGAGACAGTATACTTTGCTCCGTGAACGCAAGGCGAATATAGGTAGAAAGCTGAAGTGGTACCTAATTAGTTAATTAGACGTAATCCTACAACAAACGTTTCGATCCGTCGAGATGACCGGATTGTGTGAAAAGAACACCACAAAGTGAAGTAGTGTGATTTTAGGTGTCTCATAAATATAAAGACAACTATGCAAAGTAGCCACATGCAAATGAGATGTACAAATTAGCATGTTGTACGCACGCGCATGAGCCACAATTCGGTCCAGCCAACAAAAGACAACGGACCTGCCGTCAGACATTCATTTGCCTAAATGCCACGAAACAGTCAACTTTCTTGTGAGGAGGTGCAGACGATTTAGAGACTGAGGGCAAATGGATTGCCTGTAACGCCATGGGAAGGAGTAGGGCTGTCATTTATAAGACTTTATCGAAAACGCGGTGCGTTAACTGCCAGAAAACGGCCTGGAAGGCCTCGAATAACAACCAAACGAGATGATCGTGACATCATGCGTTTAGTTTCATCCCAAAGGTTATCACTACGTCAAGTTTCGCGGACTGTTTGTGCCACCGTCTCTAAGGACACAGTTCATCGTCGAATCAAGGAAAGTCGCAACTTTGTGCTCCGTAAAATGCGCCGTCTGCCACACCTTACGCGGCGCCACAAGGAAGCTAGATTGTTATTTGCAAGCAGCCACATGCACTGGACGGACGAGTGGATCACAACTTTTTTCTCCGATGAGAAAAAGCTCAACCTGGACGGCCCTGACGGTTGGAACTGCTATTGGCATGATTTACGACGTGAGCCACGCACTTTCTTCAGCAGGCAGAAAAAATGGGGATCTCTGATGATCTGAGGAGCTTTTGCGGATATCGCTTTTCTGCAAGGCAGGCAAAACTCCGACACGTATCAGGACATACTCAGCAGCTACCTTCTACAGTTTACCGAAACTCTAGCGGGTGTTGATTATCTGTTCCAGCAAGACAATGCCTCTATCCATCGGTCTGCATCAACGAAAAGCTGGTTTAATACTCATCATGTGACCGTTATGGATTGTGCAGCACTCAGTCTAGATCTGAACCCTATCAAGAACCTCTGGTGTATCCTAGCTCGTGATGTGTATGCGAATGGACGGCAGTTCTCAAGTGTGGTTACATTGAAAGAGCAGATTGAACGCAGCTGGTACGCACTCCGTCCAGAACACTTACATCACTTGGTGGACAGCATGCCCAATCGAGGTTTCAGTGTTATTCGGAACAACGGTCCACTATTCGTACCGGAGGTGCTCATAACTAGTAAGACTTTTTATTTTTGAGACAGCGTATTTCTGTTTCTTTCTTGTACTTGGCGTTGGAATTGTTATGTTTCCGTCAAACTGTTGTGCAGCTGCGTGTCCTGTGCAATTTTTGCTATAAATATGAGATGTACATTTCAGCTCGTTGTTGTTTCTTTTTTATTCGAAAATTTGTTCTGTCTATATTTATTCGACGTACTATACCACAAGACACCTTTAGAAATCTTGCAGTGTCGATGTCTTGCCTGTTTAGTGCTGTTTTTGCGGCACGTGGAGGACCAACATCATGTTAGATAAGTGATCATAATTTTTTGGCCCTTCGGTGTATTTTTTAAGTTTGCCTTGTCTTCCGTTTGTTTCGCTTGCACCATAGTTTTGCGTTTTCCTTCTTATAAAGTGGTATTTATGGCTTTTTATTATTTGTCATCCCACTCGAAATTATTAATAATTAAAATACAGTGAACCCTTGATCCATCGTTCCTCCCCTAATCATTTCTTTTTCAAATACAGAGCATTTTTTGTCCTAAGCTTCAACAACATCCTCATTCTAACAATGCCTAGAACTTCCCGGTCTTGTTGAAATTAGTTTCGTGATTGATCACTTTGTGATATTCTGTGCGGAAAGCGAACACCCAGATCACCGTTGAAAACACCAAATGTTTTCTGAACACTCCGTATGAAAAATGATACAACAAAGAAAGCGATTTAATTTCACAAAGGCAAAGCACGCACGCAGTCTTATAATGTCACTCGCAATTACTTCAGTATTTATAAGTTTCTTTGTTTATTAATTTTGTAATTCAACGACAACCGCGTACATCCATCACTAGAAGTTATCTGTTGTGTGGCTAGTTGAGTAAGACTCTCATATAAACGTTCCAGTCATTCTTGCCACATTTCTCTGCTATCTAATTTTATTTCTGAACATTACAATTATCATTTAGTTAATTTCAGGATTACTTTGTTTTCACAGTTCCAGATTGTGATGCATACCTCTTATCTAATTTTTTTTTTTTTTGAGTTTCTGTGTTCTCCTGTAAATTTGGTTTCTCGTCGTTATATATTTTCTGACTTAACGCCACATTATTTCTCGACGAGCTTTTCTGAGATGGAACCCTGACAATGGATCAAAGTTCTGTCAAAGGTAAATAAAATTTAAGTGTTCTGAGAGTAAGTGAGAGCTGCGTTTTGAGTACGATAAGAGAACTGTGCTTTTGATTACAACGAGATAGCTGGGTTTTGAGTACGATAAGAAAGCAATGTTCTGAGTACCTCATGCTATATGTTAGGTGAAGAGCGAATTATAAGATTATACGATTATATATCTATATGGAATACAGTAAACATTTCAACTATCTATTTCTGAAAATTGGATAATAGAGAATTTTGATGAGATCATATATAGCGAAACAAGCCCATTTGCCGATGGCGGTTCGAAATTGCACCTTCCTGCTCTGGAGCTGAATGCTTTCCCAGTTAAGCTACACCGACGCAGTTTGTCGCTACAACTTTTCCGTCTTGACATGTGCTTCACCTCTGAGGTTAATACATCACATATACAATAAGAAATCTGTATCGATCCCACTTAAACTTCTCTACTATCTAATTTTATTTCTGAACATTACAATCATCATTTACTTAATTTTAGGAGTACTTTGTTTTCACAGTTCTAGATTTTGGATTATACCTCTAATTCAACCTTTCTTTTGAGTTACTGTGTTCTCATACAAATTTGGTTTCTCTTCGTTAAATATTTTCTTAACACCAGATTTCTAGAAGACCCTTTCTAAGTTGGTATCCTGACGGTGTATCAAAGTTCAGTCAAATAAAACTTTAAATTAAGTCTGTTTGACAGTAAAGGAGAGATGTGTTTTGAGAGAGCTATGTTTTGCAGTAGAGTAGAGGGCAGTGTTCTGAGTACGTTATGCCATATGTCAAGTGAAGAGCGAATGACAAGATTATACGATTAGAGATCTATGTGGATCACATTTGCTATGCGGTGAACGTTATGACTTCCTGAAGTTTTTATAGGTTGAAGTTGGAAGTACTTGAGTTCTGTAAGCCGTTGATTACTACTAAGTGCTGTGTATGCCAAGGTATTCATTCACCTTGTGGTGCGCTATTGATCCAATCAAATTAGATGTTGAACTCGGAGTTATTGTTTCTCTGTTGCATTCTTGAACCTCGCCGTTTTTTACAAGTTTACTAGTTAATGCTATGCAAGTGTTTTACTAAGACTGAAATATTGCAACAAAGAAATTTTCAGCAAGGATACAAAATATACACTCATCGTCTAAAAAATAGTTGCACCCATAAGGACGTGTTGGATTGCAATGCTATTCGGGTGGGAAGTAAATGTTACCAGGAACAATAAATGATTAAACATTGAGACCGATACGGCCAATATTTATTGAGCTACACACCAATACGTAGTGTCTCTTAGTATGGTGTCGAGCCGCCATGTATGCTCACACAGCATGCCAGACGACCTCGACATGGAGTTGTGCAGGTTCCTAATGGTGTCCTGCGGTAAGCCATCCCATGCAGCTTGAATCTTTTCACGCAGTTCCTGCAGATTATGCGGTACGGGTGGAGTCTGGATAGCTCGTCTAATAGCATCCCACATATTTTCAATCAGCGATAGGTCTGGCGATGCGGTTGGCCATGGCAGAGTGTCATTGCCTTGAAGTCAAGCTCTCGAGACAGCAACAGTATGCGTACGAGCGTTGTAGTGTTGGAAAATCGCACCGGAGTGAGCGTTCAGAAAAGGTAGGGCCACTGGTTGCAGGACCTCATTAACGTAACGTTGGGCTGTCAACGTGCCTGTAATGAACACCAAAGATGATCTGGCCTCGTAGGCAATTGAACCCCACACCATGACACCAAGCTTTCAGGACGTGTGACGCTCGACAACTAATCGTTCATTTTGGCGCTGACCATGGTGCCTTCATACACGGATTCGGTGGTCGTCTCCTCCAAGACAAAGACGCTACTCGTCACTGAAGATCCCCCGCTGCCATTCTAAGTGGCTCCATGGCAGTCTGGCACGACGCCATTGCAGTCTTTGGCGACGATGCAATGATGTTAAGGGCAGTCGTCGTAATGGTCTGCGTGCGTGTAGTCCTACGTCGTGCAGCCATCTGCCATTGGTGCTGGCACTAATCGGACGATGCATGGAGAGCGCCACTGCTCATTAAATATCTGCAATCGTGGTTGTTGGGTCACTCCGCGCATGTCGGACAACACGTCGCGTCGGTCCTCTCTCTCCGTGATTCCTCAAGGTCTCCCAAACTCTTCCTGTCGCTGCTGCGTACCTTTTTCTATCCACTGCCGCCAATAGCGTGCTATGGTGATATCCGCACGACCGACATGGCGCCCAATACGGCGATAAGACCATCCCGCTTCCCGGAGTCCGACGATGCGGCCCCTCTCGAACTCCTCCAACTGCTCGAATTGCTTCCGAACTTTTCTCCGAGGTATACTTTACTTGAAAGGGATGCAACCAACACAACAGCACGTGTCATAATGGCAAGCACCCGCAACGGGACGACTTTATATAGCCGGTCAGGCACTGCGCTACGAAGCCTCCTTGCTGGCGTCCCATGCGCGCCCGAACGTGATACTTGAATCATTTGCATATCTTACGATGTGAAACCTACCAACCAAGTTTCATTCCTGTCGGTTGCTTCCGTCTAGGTTGAACTGTTTTTTTACGATGGATGTATATAAGGTTTCATCAAATAAAATGTAAATCAACAAGTGACATTTAAGTCGAAGTTGAAATAATCCTTAAATTGATTTATTTCTACAGCCTAAACTCAATTATTCTACACATACCGGCCACTGAATTAGAAACTTTTATTCACTCCGAGTTGGACCTCCTGTGACGTATATTCTAAATTAACTTTCCTTTTTAGTTTCTTTCCCTATGTAAATCTTGAGTTTTTTCTCAGTTATACTTCACACTTAACGTGATATCTTTTCTCTCAAATGAATACTGTTGGCAGCATAATTGAGGTGGAATGAACGTGACGTATGCCTGTTATTAGATAAGAACAAGAGATATAAACTACGATACAATTGTTGCTTGTGGAGCGATTAATGTGAAGCGATTAATGTGGAGTGTTGTGTTGTAGAGCGCTGTGGAACGTAGCGTTGTTGGTGTGTGGTGCGTTTAATGTGGAGTGCCATGTTATGTTACGATGGGTTAAAGAAAACATCTTGAATAAAGTATCATTTCCGTAAGTTTGACTTCTGTTTTTAAATGTTTCGTCTGGCCGTTAAGGTTTAATTTAGGAACTCTTTCATCCTATGGTGATGTTTTAAAATTACGTAGCAGTACGAAAAGAAATTTACGTGATACTCCTTTAGCCCGAATTACAGCACGTGTGGGATTTTCCCCAGATACCACAGGTGTTGGAGTGCATCTACGTCTGCAGCATACCAGGCGTTCACCAGACAGTCCTTTAACTGTCTTAGATTTGACGGAAGAGTACTTTGCTCCCGGATCTGTTTTTCTAACATGTCCCATACATTCTCAATGGGGTTCATTCAGAGATTTGTGGTGGCCAGGGAAGATGGACGAAGTAGCTGTAGTGCTCGCTAAACCACTGCTGAGCACATCTTGCGCGATGGGCAGTAGCATGGTCGTCCATGAAACAGCAGTCACCTGCTGGATAAAAATTCAATACTGCAGAATGAACTTCATCGGTAACAATATTCAGATAACCCTTGGAGGACACCCGACCTTCCAGCAATATCAGGGGACCCGTTCCGTACCAAAGGCCGTAACCTACACCATGACAATACCTCCAGAACCTTGAATTGTGTTTACAAGGCAAGCTGGGTCATTCCTTCAGGGGTTTCAACAAACCCTCTGCCTACCGTCGGTAGAGAACAACATGTACCGCGACTAGTCGGCCCACATCACTTTCTTCTAGTCTTCTAGTGTCCAGAGACTACTTTTCCATATAAACATGCGACTGCCAGTAACGATCCTCTTTAAATCCCTGCGCATAGTTTGCGGAGATACAGCTTGGGAACAGTCTTCATTGGATGTTTTGGTCAATTGCTGCACACAGTAAGTCCTGTTTATCTATACAGACCTTCTCAGAAGACGGCAATCTCGTTCTTGGCAGGTTGTCCTCGCACCAGATTTATGCAACTTGGACAAACAGTGTGGAATATTTTTTCACTGGTTAAAGACAATGCATACCTCAGCTTTCGCGTAACCAGTCAGCTTTTAAAATCGTAGCTCCAGCCAGACCGGCACCCACAATAACCCTTTATCGAACACCAAACGATCCATTGTTTTTTCCATTGTGATCAACACTACTTATGATTACTGACAAGCAGCAGTCTTAAAGAGCTGCCTAGATCACATGATGCATGTGGCCACTATTGTGCATATACGTGGCGTAAGTGACGTTTACGTACATCTGCATAAAGGTTTCTAATTCAGTGGCTGGTGTGTGTATAAGATACAAAACAGAAAATAAGTCTTGCGGCTCTGCACTGTAAGAAAAAAAGTGATGTTTAGAAGCATGGTCATAACGACAAATATGTAGGCCTCTAAGCGTGCTCTATCCGCAGAGAAATCGTCTGGCGTACACATGCTTTCTAGCAATCACTGTTGCCAGTATCAACAGAATGTGGTACTGTCTCTCTCATATTTTCCGCAGTGCAGCAAGCCTATTACCTACCCTCTAAGAAGCCAGTAACACGTTCCCTCTATGTGGATGGCGAAGGTGTGTCCTCGGCATTCGGCACAAATTTCTGTTCCTCCGAGAATCAGACAGTGTAAGCTGGAAGACTTGCCTTCGACAAAATCGTGGTGCGCTTAAGTAAGATATCAACGTGTCGGGCTTGTACTAGCCATCACTACTTACTGACTGATCCGATATTGGACTTATTTGAATATCCTGACACGACACCCCTACCTACTGGTCTGTAAGTAAATCGGCTAGACACTTTTGGAAGTTACTGTTTTAGTATCACAGAACACATTAATCTCTTCCTTGATGTTTCCCTCATTTAGGTACCTTATTGCTAAGTCTGACACTGGCATTGACACTCTAAGCGGCCAATGTACACAGTACCTGAACCAAATGATACCCGAAATTTCCTGCGCTCCCCAAACAGAAATGTTCACAGAGGGCTGCTTTTATGACAGCTACGGCAAAACATTTCCTTCCTTCTTTTCATTTCAGTAGCACCGACCGTAAATCTGTCAATTGCTATAAGGGCGCGCTTCTACTCTTTTATTCACTTCTTTATGACCCAAGGCATATTGCGAAACGGCTAGTTCCTCTGACACGGATATCATATTACTGGATAGAACAGTGGCTCCAATATCTTCTTTCTCCTTTCTTAGGTTCGTCGCCATTGTTATAGCCCTCTTAATAGGCAATCAGTAAGAAAGGAAGAGGGTCAGTCATGCGTCAAAATGGTCACTTCGAATAACAAAGCTAAGGGGGAAAGCAACCCTTTTTGATGTGCACAAAGCGTTGCTTTACCCCTCCCATCTCAGCAGTACTGACGATGAACCTTTCACTAGTGACAAGCACTCCCTTTTAGTCCATCCTCTGCTCTATAATCCAAGGCAGGAAGGGGAAGGGCTAGTCTCCTTGACACGGGCATCATGGCACTGGGTAGAAACAAGTAATTCAAATGTCTTCTCTTTCTCCTTTCTTAGGTTCGTCACCATTGTCGTAATCATTTTATTAAGTAATGAGTCAGAAGGGATTAGGGTCAATCATCTCCCTAAGTAACCACTTTGAATAGTGAAGCTAAGGGAAAAGCAACACTTCCTCATGTGAAGAAAGCTTTGCTTTCCCCCTCTGGTAACATCAGTACCGACCATAAGCCTGCAACTGGTGATACGCGCTCCCTTTTAGTTTTTTATTCTCTGCTTCATGAGCCAACACACTTGTTTCTACCGAGTGGCATAATGTCCCTGACACGGACAGCATGCCACTGGGTAGAAACAAGTGACTCAAACATCTTCTCTCTCCTTTCTTAGGTTCGTCGCAATTGTTATAGTCCTTTGATCAGGAGATAAGTCAGAAAGGATGTGACGTATACTCTAACTTTCCTTTTCCGTTCCCGTTATCTTATGTTTATCTAAATTTTCATTCATTCTCCTTGAGCATTTTCTGAACTTAACGCTACATTTTCTCTCATGCTGAATGTTTTTGTGACAGCCTGACTTGGAGACGTATGTTAACGATACAGGTAAGAATGATGTTTACGGTTGTATACTCACTCTTGTTAAATGAGGCTTGCTCTCGTTAGGAAGCTCGCTCTTGTTAGAAGTCTCCTGGTGTGACGTACCTGCCAGCAGGACGCACACGACATAAACGCAGATAGTAGTCAGAACAAACGTCCGCGTAGCTCAATTGGTAGAGTGACTTATTCCGGAATGAGGGGATCCGGGTTCGAATCCTGGCGTGGACAGAATTGACGGAGAAATTTACTTCGTTATAATAGCGCCCGAACTATCCGGATGACCCGACCGTTCAAAATCTCGCAATGGTGTGATGTTATTTCCACACCGCGAGACAGGAAAAATCAGAGAATCCCTTCTCCAGCGCTTCGAAAAATAAAAAAATGTGTGATGTTGCATTCCACACACTAGATTGACTGGGAGTTCTCAAGTGCACGTTCTACAGTGGATGGCTGCCTGCAACGATTCATGGTCACGGCTGACCCGTGGGCCATGCCCCCGGCCCTCTTTCGGGGGGGGAGATGTGACGTACCTGCCAGCAGGACGCACACGACATAAAGGCAGATAGTAGTCAGAACAAGCGTCCGCGTAGCTCAATTGGTAGAGTGACTTATTCCGGAATGAGGGGATCCGGGTTCGAATCCTGGCGTGGACAGAAATGACGGAGAAATTTACTTCATTATACTAGGTTATGAAATGTTAAGAGAGTTTAACCAGCCTGTTGATGGTTAATTCTTTCACGTTAAGTGTTGCGTATAGTTTATTTTGAAGTTGTATTCATAAAATATCATAATTGAGAAGAATTCAATATATTGGAGAATCTGTTGTATCTCACCGTCGAAGTACTGAATGAATACGTACGAAGTGAAGTCTGTTTTGATGTACTGCATTGAATACCTACCGAGACCAAAGTTGAAATAGTTAAGAGAGATTTAGTTTTCCTTGCCGTTAAAGCCTTTAAGTGCTGTATGTGTTAACTAAGCTATTTGGAGCGCGACTTAACGCTACGAAACGTTTTAGTACAAGAGTGCAGTAGAGTCCAGTTAATTGGGCTATCAATTAATCGGGGCAGCCGTTTATATGGGGAAATTCTTAAAGAACATCCCGAATTAGCTTTTTGGGATAAATCTACGCATAACTGGGGCAGCCACTTAATTGGGCCAAAGTGTCTTAACACCAATGTGGCCCAATTAACCAGAATCTACTGTATTTACATTCAGGTAATGCTTGTGTTTTGGTGAAACATAGACATTTAACTGATATCGCCAACCAGGTACACTAAGAACATTACGAGGATTAGGGCAAATTATTCTTCTAAATAAGCACTTTGAATAACAAAACGAAGGCAAAAGCAGCGATATCTGATACGCAGGTTCCCTCATTCCAGCAGCGTTTGACCAACTTCTTAGACAGCAAATATACACTCTTCGCAAAAAAAAAATAATAAAAAACGAAGCACCCCGGGAAAGTCGTTTGATCCTGGTGAAACTCCGCATGGAAGTATGTGACGTGCCTGCCCCGCAGGACGCACACGACATAAAGGCAGATAGCAGCAAGAACGAACGCCCGGCTAGCTCAGTTGGTAGAGCGACTTGTTCCGGAATAAGAGGACTTGGGTTCGATCCCCGACGTGGACCAAAATGACGGAGAAATTTACTTCGTTATAATGGCGCCCAAACTTCCCGGATGACCCGGCCGTTAAAGATCTCGCAATGGTGTGATGTTCTTTCCACACCGGGAGACATTAGAAATAAGAGAATCCCTTCTTCAGCGCTTCGAAAAATAAATGTGTGTGATGTTGCATTCCACACACCAGATTTACTGGGAGTTCTCAAGTGCACGTTCTTCAGTGGATGGCTACCTACAACGATACATGGTCCTGACTGATCCGTGGGTCATGCCCCCGGCCCTCTTTCGTGGGGGGATATGTGACGTGCCTGCCCCGCAGGATGCACACGACATAAAGGCAGATAGCAGCGAGAACGAACGCCCGGCTAGCTCAGTTGGTAGCGCGACTTGTTCCGGAATAAGAGGACTCGGGTTCGATCCCCGGCGTGGACCAAATATGACGGAGAAATTTACTCCGTTATAAGTACCTCAGGGACGAATATACAAATGATTAAAAGATAACGACCAATAACTAAATAGTAGCCCGCCACAGCGCACGGGGACCGCATGTGGAGGTGGGTATATCAGGAACAGAGATCGCAAGCAGGAAAATTGTGATAGCGGATTTCGGTTGCTTATCATCCACAGAGTGTGAGGATGTCTAAACGTCGGGTCCGTGCAGAAAAGAAGAAGTTGAGGGATTTGAGAGAGGACGTGTAGTTGGGCTGTGAGAGGCCGGTTGCTCAAGTCGCCGTATCGCCATGCATTTGGGTTGGAGAGAAGCGGCAATCGGACCATGTTGGCATCATGGGTCGAGGAGGGCACAAACCAGCGGCCCGTGGAAAGACAAGGGTAACGGCAGAATGCGAGATCTAGAGATTGTGACAGATACACGAAAAGAATAGAATTCGTTGCTCTCAACCATCCGTGGCCATGCTGCGTTGCGTCGTCTACAGGTACAAAAGTGGCCTGGATGGTTACCAAACAATTTGCAGCACGGGGACTACATTCAAGGAGGCCCTGCCACTGAACAGCGACCATCGCTGACACCGGTTGAAGAAGAGTCGGGCCCTATCAACGTGCGACAGTGTCCAGTGGGGTCGTGTTGTCTTCAGTGATGAGTCACTGTTTGCACTTGGCTCCGATGATCAGCGCACACATGTCTGGAGACGAGCTCGCCAGCGCCTAGATCTTGCCTTTACTGTGCAACGACAGACGGCCCACACACCGGGAGTGACTGTCTGAGGAGCCATTTCCTATGATAGCCGAACACCTTTGGCAGTCCTCCGCACCACTCACCAATTTCAACGGTATGTGGACGACATTCTACGACCTGTTCTGTTGCCATTCCTGTCGCAGCATCACCGAGCACTTTTTTAAACAGAATAATGCCCGGGCATTCACGACACGGCCTCACAGGCTTGCCTCCGTATTGTCGACGCCCTTCCATATGTTTGGGACATGATGGGACGCCACCTACGCTCATCCCGAAATGTCAGCAAATTGGTCTGCAATTTGGACACCATTTGGCATGCTGCACCTCAGGACAGTATCCGTGAGCTGTATGTGTATATGCCACGCCGGGTAACCGCTTGTATCCTAGCCAGGAGTGGCGCTACAGCATACTGACTTGTTTCACTCGTGTAGTTGTTTTATCCAAATAAATGGCCTAAATGCTCTGGAGTTCCAATAATTTCCTTTCGTGTGCATGTATATTGCACTTACTAATTGCCATCTTGATCGGATGATTCCTCCTGCTTGCTTCGTTTCCTTTCTTTTTTTTTCTTTTTTTTTTTGTTGTTGTCTGTTTGTTTGTTTCTTTGTTTGTTTGTTTTAGGTGTCTCCATTGCATACTCGCGGACTTGGATTTTGGTTGGAAGTGGAAGCACCAGGTTTCGTCGCTGGCCACAATGCACTCCAAGAATGCTATGTCCTCCACGTTGAAACGCAGCAAGGGTTGCAGAGAAACTGCCATACGATGTGTTTCCTGATCACTATTGAGGGCTCGCGGGATCCACTGACAGCACACTTTACGGTACCCCAAACACTGTATGATGCTTTGAATACTTCCGTATCTCATGTTGAAGTCGCTTGCCATTTGACGAATCATTACTCGCCCAACATTGAGAATAGCGGCTTTCACATTCTCGATGTTATCGGGCGTGTTTCATGTGGATATACGCCCAAACCGCTGCAAATCGTGTGTAGTGTAGTACTGTGACCTTCTCGGAATTTTAGATACCATTTCACAGCAGAGATATTTGACAAGCACGCATCACCATACACCGCCACCATTCTGCCATGAATTTCTGCTGGTTTCTTTCCTTCAGCGGCACAAACAGAATAACAGCTCACTGATATTCTTTGGACGATCTCGGTAACAATGATGCCGTCAATATGAGTATTACACTGAAGAGCAATTGAGTTAGAGATAGCTGGCGTTATGCAAATGTGGCGCTGTGGGCGGCCCTGTAAACGGAAACGGTATGACGTAGGCAGCGATCCAACAATATAAGGAGTGATGCGACGGGAATCAGTAAGAGTCGGACGCGTGAATACATCGAATCCGGTAAAACCATCCCTGCAATGGCCAACTGCCGTGGACAACAGCGTGTGGATGAGCGGTGTCATCGTCGGCTACCTCGCATTGTAACAGCGGATAGACGGGCCACAGTGCAAGAAATCACTCGGCAATTTAACGCTGGTGAATAAAAACGTGTAAGCAGCCACACCATCCAGAACCATCTCCTCGCTATGGGGTACAGAAGCCATCGTCCCACGAGGGTACCACTGCTGACCGCACATCACAGGGTGCAAAGATTAGCATGGGCGCGGGAACATCGCCACTGGACCCTAGACATGTGGACAAATGTTGCCTGGACTGATGAGTCGAGATTCACGTTGGTACATGCCGTTGGCAGGATACGAGTACGGCGCAAACCACATGAAGCGATGGATCCTTCTTGCAAGCAGGGTACTCTTCAAGCTGGTGGGGGTGGCATTTTCGCTTGGGGACTGTTTACGTGGACTGAAATGGGGCCCCTGGTACGTGTGACATCGTCCCTTACACAGGTCAGCGTTACCGAGATATCCTGGACGACCATTTGCTCCCGTTTGTGCGTCTTCAACATCCCACTGGAGACCTCATCCTCCAACAAGACAATGCACCATGTCATCGCTCCCGAATTGTATCCGAATGGTTGGATGAACACTCCACCGACGTGACCTCGCTTCCTTGGCCAGCTAGGTCACCTGGCCTCAATCCCATCGAGCACATCTGGGATGCCATCGAGAGAGATGTTCGAGGTACTGACCGCCTCCATCAAATCTTCATGAACTGTGGGAGCTTGTTCAGGGGTCGTGGATCCGTATGGCTTTCCAACGCTTTCTGTGTCTTGTCGAGTCCATGCCGAGGCGAATCGCCGCCGTCATCAGGGCAAAAGGTGGTGCTACACGTTACTAGACAGATATCTCTAATTCAATTGCTCTTCAGTGTATATGTTCAACAAACACAGCTCTACGCTACAATTCGGCTGTTACGCTCACAGATTACCCCTGTATATAACCTGACTTTCGTCAACGTTTACGTAATACGCGGTCTTGCAACGACCTTCAACGGATACTTTTTGATCTTCATTTACGTTCGTTAGAGCTGATTTTATCCTATTTTGCTAACTCCTAATTAATTTGTTCCAGCCGTTTAAAGAGCTAAAAACTCAATTTCTTTCCATCACCTGGTTTTCTTTCCTTTCCGGGAAATGCTGTTTTATCTTCAACCAATTCTTCTTTACCTCCGTTTTTTCCATAGAAATTCTTAGATCAGAATTTTCTGTCATACAGGACTATTTAGGAAAATAAACTAATTTTCCTATACACATTATACATATAGTTTCGGCAAATGAACAAGAATAATTTTGGAAGACCTTGTTAAAACAAAAACACTACCTCCCGTTTTTTATGTGCTTCTTCCAAGACTTGATATTTTCAAACACAGGGCTAAAAATCTCGGCGACTTCCTAAGGGAAGCGATGCTTTACCTTGCATATAAAAAGTAGGAGGTGTAATTTATTTACACGAACGGATGCGGAAATCTCATTGCTTGCTATGCCACATCTTAATTTTAACGGAGGCAATCTTTTCGAAACACGATGCACAAAAGATGACTTCGTCCTTTTAATTTTTAATCTGGTTTCCTGCAGGAAAAGGCATGTCGCGTTACTTGAGTAAAAATATCTTTCCGAAAGAATATTATATTTGGGAAAAGTCAAAATAATTCGTTTCGTGTGTTCACAATTTTCTAGCTCTGTGTCCAATTTTACGGCATGCAGGAAAATCAATTATGTCAATTGCCATCTGCAAATTAATAATGTAATACACGATACACGTGCACTATTAATGAATGTGGATATACAAATATTTCTTCTTTTTTTGTAAAGAAATTATTTAATGGTGTATATTGCCAGTACTAAAGAGAAAAACTTATGATCTATCATTCCCTGGTTTATGTACGTTTTAGCCTCGATTTAGCCCTTTTACCTGCTGAAACGAGTTAACTCGGGGTTATCAAAATGAGATGAAATCAGTACGTGGGCCGAAAGCGCTGATTAAGAAGTGGGCCGAAAGCGGCTGGAACGAGTAAATCTGCGCATCAGAAAGCGTTGATTTCCCTTAGCTTTATTTTTCCAATCGGTCACTTAGAGGGATGATTAACACTAAGCTTTTCCAACTGATTACTTGCTTAAAGGGCTATTAGAATGGTGACGCACCTAAGAAAGGTGATAGATATTTGAGTCACTTCGTTTTACCCAGTGCCATGATGCACGTTTCCGGAGAATAGCTCTTCCTCATCACGACTTTGGTCATGGAGCAAGAAATAAAGAGTTGTTTCGATTTGCATAAAGACGCACTGGCGATGATGTCTCGGTTCTTCGGTATGTAAATGCTTTATATCTGTATCCACACAGAAGATGGATATAAGAAAGAAGAAGTAAGAGGAACCCTAGAGAAGTTACCTACATGGACCAGATATTTCTGTTTGCAATTATTTAAAATGCGCCGTGTTGTTCGATGTCTCTGCTCGTTATGTTTGCACTAGCATTTCAGCCTCTTCCTTGGCTCTGATGCAGTTCCAGAAACAAACAAGGCACCAGTGTGAAATGATGGATCTGGCGAGGTTTGTCTGATCCCTAAGTTTCTCATAAAATAATACAATGTACCAATGGGTATTTATGAAAGAATGTTAGCCGTCCCGGTGACCGAGTAGTATGAGGAGCTGTTTTCGTATCAGTCATCCAAAATGAGCCTGAGTTCGAGCCCCCGGATGAAGCAAGAATGGTGTACTTATCGGTTGGCTCTGTCCCTTTCCTGGAACCGGTGGCCAAAAGGTAAAAACGAAGGACTGCTTATGGTCCTTAGAGTTGCTCCTGGTGGTTTTTAAACCATGAAACAAGAAAAAAAAGAACAGATCTTGGCTGCGTGTGGTGACACTGCATCTTCTTGAATATCAGGTGAAATCCTAGTTTAGCAGTTGTAGTCGGATAGAGAATCCATCGAAGACGATCCTCGGTGGCTTGTGGAGATGTCTAACCGAAAATGTGCAGAAAAACTCAGGACTTTGTGAAGAATTTCAAAACTCATAGTGAAACTCAAGATATTATGAACAAGACCAGAAGCATCTGTAGATCATACAGAAACTTAAGATGTTAAGAAGAAGAGCAATCTGAGAATGGACAATTGCATATTCAGAGAAAATGTACACAGAGTTTGGTTCACATGATTCAGTAGTGTATGTTTCCGGTCATACGAATCCACGTAACACCTGTCAACAGACTGCAACTCGATACTGCAATTTCCAGTGTAGCGGGCTTCTCTGTAAATCACCAAGATAAAAACTTTTCACTGCTCTTGGCATATTTTTCTCAGATGTGGGAGGGGTGTTTTTTAAAAGCGATCATTAATCCATTCGTAACGTATGAGGGATTTCACCTATGCTGGCCAAATTCGATTATCCTTAATTCCATTCTCCTGAACTAAATGCTGCTTGTAGAACGAGCTATACGTAGCTTGAAGGGTTGTCTTGATGGTAGACAATTTTTGAGGAAACGACGTAAGGAAAAATTGAATTATGGAGCGATTCATTATCTTTCAGATGTGTGTTGAATAATTGGTTGCATTTACTTTTGCAATGAGAGAAAGTCGTTCGGCATTTGGGAAGACTGTCATAGTAGTCTATCTCTCTCTCTCTCTCTCTCTCTCTCTCTCTTCCACTAGTATAACTCCGCATGTGAATCCTTCAGCGCATTTTCAGAATCAGTACGGATGCTCCATGTAGCCCTCATTTTCGGTAGAGATGGCGCTAATTCTAGTCAGTCAGAATTCATGTCTCCATGCACTAGATAGTAATCACAGAGGAATTTGCAGTTCGTTTTTCTCTGTACGGTGTACCTAGGGTGAAACGTATCTCTATCTCAACCTTCCGTCGTTTTAGTTTCTTTCTCTTATGTAAATTACACTATCTGATCAAAAGAATCCGGACACTTGCCTATCCACAAACGCCCTGTAATAGGACAGAAATTAATATCGGGGTGGTCCACCCTTTTCTGCTATCACAAACTCCACTTTTATGGGAAGGCTTTTCACTACATTTTGGTACGCTGCCTCTTGGATTTCCTTCCATTTTCCCACAAGAGCATTTGTCAGGTCGGTCACCAATGCCGCTCGGTACGGCCTGGCTTGCAGTCGGCGTTCCAATTCATCCCAAAGGAATTCCATGCAGTTGAGGTCTGGGCTCTGTGCATGCCAGTCAATTTCTTCCACATCCACCTCGCCAAACCATTTCGGCACGAACCTCGTAGGTGTGGACAGAGGCATTGATCTATTGACAAAGGAAAGAGACTGAGAAAATAACTTTAAATTGTTGTCACAATGTTGCGATCATAGACTGCCATTATAGGCCTCAGCGTTAAGATTCCCGGTCACTGGAACTAAGAATCCCACTCCAAACAATGAAAATCATCCCCAGGGCATTATGCCTCCGAATCCAAACTTCACACTTAGCACAACACAGTCGGGCATCCTCCATACCCAGACTCTTGTACTGGACTACCAGATGATGAAATGTGATTCTTCACTCAATCGAACGCGTTTTCATTGTTCTGGAGTCCACTGGCGCCGAGTTTTACACCACTCCAACAGACACATGGGGCTGATCTTGCTGATGTTAAGCATGTGTGCGGCTGCTCAGCCATGAAATCCCATCTTCATCAGCACCCGACGAATCGTTATTGTAATAGCGTTGCATTGAGAGATATTTTGGTACGCGGTGATGACTGTTGCAACCGAGAACAGGCGATGTTATCACACCATCCGCTTCAGCACTCAGCGGTCCCTCTATATCAATTTATGTGGCCTACTAGGTTGTGATTGCACTGTTGTTTCTGCTAGACATTTCCACTTAACAATAACATCCCTACAGTCGATCAAACCAGTTGCAGCAGGGTAGAAATTTCACGAAATGACTTGTTGCTAAGATGGCAACATATGACCGTGCCGCGTTGGAAGTCACTCCGCTCTGCCCTACAGCACAGTCTACTGTTCATGCTTATCTGTGATATTTGGCAGGCCACGTGCGTATTTTTGTACCTGTATTGACCATGACTGTGACGTATATATGGGTGAACCCACTACTGAAAAAGGGGTGTCAGGGTACTATTGATCACATAGTGTATATTTGCTGACTTCCGTTTTGATTGAAGGAGTGTGACACTCCCCGTTCATCCCGATTCGGATCTGACCTGTTAGACTCTCTTTTTCACCAGCTGTGTATAGAACTCGTAGGCTAATAGCATGGCTTCCAAAGTCAACAGTTTCTATTCCTTTGGGGGCACCTAAGTTATAGGTACTTAAGTACCTCATTTGAATGCCCTAGATATTCAGCCGTGGATTATAGCTACATGTGCCAGTTATGCTGAGGATATGTTGAACAGCATAAGGAAGCAGCTGGTTGAACGCGTGTAACTGAGTATAATTGTCGATGTGGACACTACAGGTATGAGATATGAAAATACACCGAAGAGCCAAAACATTTTTTTTTTTTGATTGGAGGTTTAACGACCACCGTGAGCAACTCAATGGGCTATAAGCAGTCGCCCGTCCCTAATTTAGGGTCACTGGTTCCAGGGAAGGGAGAGAGCCAGTGCCGTAAGGCAAACACAACATCCATGCCTGACCGGGATTCGAACCCGGACCCCTTACGGACGAATGATCAGAGGCCAGCGCCTTAGACCACTGCGCCACCGGGGCGGCAAACAAAAAAAAAAAAAAACATTATGACCAGCGTGTATTTATGAAAATCGAAACAACTGCAGGCATATAACGGCGCGCGTGAAGGTTATGAAGCAGTGTAAATAAAATCTGATATTGAGCTGTGTTAATCAGTGTTATTCTTGTTTCTCAGATGGGAAAGGCAGCAACCTTAAGAGAGTTTAACAAAGACGAAATTGTAAGGGCCAGACGACTGCGTCAGGGCATTTCCGAGACGGCAAGTCTTGAGGGTTGCTCACCGTCAGCTGCGTTCGGTACTTTCAAAAAGCGGTCTGAAAAGGGAAAACCACGAAGAACGCCCACTTAGGTGTATGTCTACCACGACTTATCTATTCTAAAGGTGAATGAAAGCTATCCCGTGTGGTACGAGCCTACAGCAGTGACATTGTGGCTCAGCTTGCCGACAATTTGAATGCTGATGACGGGAGTAGTGTGTCGCAACACCCAGAACATCGAATCCTACTGGATATGGGCTTGCGTATCCGGAGGCATATCCGAATGCCCATACGAACCTTGGTTCATTGTCGAAATCGGCTACAATGGGCTCGCGAACATCAAAGCTGGATCTTAAATGACTGGAAGAAGGTCGTCTGATCCATTGAACCTCGTTCACTATTGCCGCATGTTGGCGGCAGGGTAACTTCGCGTTGTGTACCTGCGGAAGTGTTGGCACCAGGATGCATAGTGAGAATAAAGCAAGCAAGCCGGTGGAGGAAGTGCAATGCTTTGCGCAATGTTCTGCTGGGGAGCCCTGGGTTCAGTTATTCATGTGCAAGAAACTATTACGTCTACCACCTACCTAAAACATCATTGCCATGCTATTCCCCTCTAGTAGTGTCTTTTTACGCAACGTACGGACTTTGCGCCATGCCACACTGCACGGATTGTTGAGAATGGTTTACGGAATATGAAGAAAACGTCTAGGTAATGCCCTGCCCTCCAAATTAGTCAGACATCAATCTAATATCGCATCTGCGGTTTGTGTTGGAACAGCAAATCCGACCTGCGGCCGTTCAACCAAGAAACTTGCAAGAGTTAAAGAATCTTCTGGCAACGTGTTGATACCAGATAGCACAAGACACCTTTAGAAATCCTGAAACGTCCATGCTGCTCCGGTTAAGATGGTTTTTTTGGGGGGGGGGCGGACGTGGAGGACAAACATCATATTAGGCAGGTGGTCACAACATTTTGGCTTTTCGGTGCATGTAAGTTTATTTTTGTGTAGCTATGAAGTCCGTTTTATTCATTCACATGTAACATTTTCTGAATTCTTAGATGTTGCTTCTCTGTCTTTAAATTGCACTGTTCGGAGGTTTCGGGGTTACTTTCCATTCTTTGTTTGGGGACAAATGCATTATGTACTATTTTTCCCACGTTCTACATCTTCTTAGTTGGCTGCTTTGTTGCCCTATTTCCAAAGGAAGCCCATATAGCCCCCCATAACTCCCCCCATGGTCAGAAAAGGAGATCAAAGTTATTTCATCATGTAGCGCCATAGGGGTATAATAACCATCAAAAAAGTAGAACGCCGGCTATCGTAGTTCTCGAGATAGTGGATGATTTTCCTTGCCATCCCGTATGTACAAATTTACCATTTTATATACACTGAAGTGCCAGAAAAACTGGTACATCAGTCTAATGCTTGGTAGGTCCCCCAAGGAATCTCAGGACTCCACTAGCTTCTGGAAATATGCTGTAGGAAATGCACACCATACTTCCTGCAGAGCGTTCCACAATTCGGGTGTATTCCGATGTCTCGGATTCCTGTGTTCGATAGGGTGTTGCATGGCATCCCAAATGTGTTCTATCATGTTCAGATCTGGGGACTTGGGTGGGAATGGCAACACCCCAAACTCAGATGAATGCTCCTCTAACCCTAATGTGGCGTCCCCCGACACTTTGTGTAGAGGTGCATTGTCCTGTTGGAACAGGTCCAACCCATCAGCATGAATGCAGGACATGAACGGGTGTACCTCGTCAGAAAGGATGCGCACATAGCGTTGGTCGGTCACAGACGTATGAAGGCGTACCAGGGGTCCCAGTGAAATCCAGCTAAACAAACCCCATAACATTACGCCCCCCCCCCCCCAGCCGGTACAGTTTCCTGTTGAAAGGCGGGATCCATGTCTTCATGAGGTTTGTGCCAAACACGAATCCTTCGATCTGCCGATACAGTTGGAAATGCGACTCGTCAGACCAGGCTACTTGTTTCCAGTCATCAAGTGTCCAGTGGCGGTGTTGCCGTGCCCAAGCGTGGCACATAGCTCTGTGTCGTGCACTCATCAAGGGGACTCGAGTTGGGCGTCGGCCCCCAAAGCAGATATCGTGCAGGGTACGTTGCACAGTCCGGACGCTGATGCTTGTTGAGGCTCCAGCATTGAATTCCGATGATACCTGCGAGAGTGTTGCACGCTTATCGCGTGAAACTATTCCTGACAGCCGACGATGGTCACGTTCACCCAGTGTTTCTTCACGGCCACACTGGTATCGTAGGTTGGAGGTATTGCCGGAATTCTTGTAGTGACAGTGCACCCTTGCAATGGTCGTCCGTGAAAATCCGAACTTCGTTTCTACCTCCGAATAACTATGGACCATCTCACGTGCGCCAGCTATGAAACCGCATTGAAAATCGCTTAATTCGTTATTACTTGTCATTCTCATGCCGAAAACAGCTCTGAAAGCTGGCAAGGATGTCTATCGCGTTATATACGCACTGGCGGACGCAACCAAGTACGCGCATAGGTGACGTTGCTATGTATTTTGCATAAACTCGTCTGTACCACTTTTTCTGGCACTTCAGTGTACACTCACGGACAAGGAAATTTGCGAACCTAGAAGAAAACATGCTACAACCGCGAAACTTTGCAAATAGCTAGAGTGCGTGCTGGTATGCAAATGATCCACGTTTGGTGCGATTGCGCATGACCGCACACCCTATGGTAGCGCTGCAAGAACGAACCGGCAGGCTTATAAACCGGCATGAAGTCGATGCCCCATGAAAGCGAAAAGTATTGACCGACGCAAGCTAGAGTACAGAGTGCCAAGAATGCCGGGTAGACACCAGAAACGTCCATTTACGCAACTTACGGACTTTGAGAGAGGCCTGATCATCGGGCTGAAAACCGCAGGGTGGTCGGCGCGCCTTATAGCCCGCCACGTGGATCTTTATGATCACACCGCCCGACTGTGTTGTCAGCAGAGGACGCGTGACGGTACTGCCACACGGCGGAGCGGCGCTGGACGGACCAGGAGGACCACCGGTAGAGAGGATCGACGGATCGTGCTCCAGGCACAAACGGATCCCACGGGGACCCGGTCACCTATACAAGCAGATGTAGCGGCTCCTGTGCGCCCACGAACCTTTTCCCGACGCCTCAGGGAAGCGAATCTGCGATCCCAGTGCCCCTTATGTGTGCTGCTATTAACAGCGGAACATCAACAGCTTCGTGTGCAGTGGTGCCAGGCCAGAGCGACGTGTAACGCTACAGACTGGCGATGTGAGGCGTTTAACAATCAGTGTCACTTCGTTTTGGAGAGAGATGATCATTGTATCCGGGTGTGGAGGTCCCCGGGTCAACGGCACAATCCCAACCTCGCTATCGAGCGCCACACCTACCCCACTGCAGGCATTATGGTCTGGGGAGCCATAGCCTACGATAGCCGATCAGTTCTAGTAGTGGTACGTGGATCATTGACGGGCCAGCGGTATGTAGATGAGATCCTACCGCCGCACGTGCTCCCATTCCTGGCCAGGATTTCAGATGCGCTATACCAGCAGGATAATGCCCGCCCGTACACGGCTCGGGTTGTTCAGGACTGCCTACGTTATGTTCAGGCACTTCCATGGCCTGCCCGCTCCCCGGACATGTCCCCTATCAAGCATGTGTGGGACCAGTTGAAAAGCCAGCTGCCGCCGTACCGTACTATCCGGGATTTGGAGCACACCGTCCAGCACGTGTGTTGCCAGTCTGCTGCAGGAAAACATCAGGCGTCTGTTCGCCTCCATGCCGGACCGAATTGCATTATGTATCGCCGCACGAGGCGGTGCGACGCGCTATTGAAAATGACCGGACTGAGTGCCACAGATCCCTCTGTAAATGTCTTTCAGCTCTGTTTTTGCCATCATGTGTATCATTCATATGTATCATTACGTCCATAAAATTTCAGTTCAATCCGATGCTTCCTTCTTGGTGCGCAAATTTCATTGTCCGGGAGTGTATTAACAACTGCATCTTAATCTTCGAGTTTTCATTTGTTAAAGAGTTGGTTTGTGCTTCGGAGGGAAACGTTGCATGAATGCAAATTATCGATTCCGCTTTCAATTTTTTAGAGACTGTGTTTCCCTCAGGACGTTGCTCAAGAGCACAGTTTCAGTGAAAGTTTTATCACACTTAAGGTACTTGAAGATTTATTTATTTTCCTCACATTTTTGAATGGTAATTCGCTCTCTATTCTTGTCTGCTTTCTACAAACGTGATCACATCCTGTTTGCGGGTGACTGCTGCGTCGTAAACTGAAGTCGCTTTATATCGAGGAACGAGCTCCACCGCTGTGACTGCCAGCTATTTTGTCATCGCCGAATTAGAGGCGGGCGTAACTTTTGGAACTTCTCCAAAGACAGAAAGAATATCTTTCAATAAAGGCATCGACGTCCTTTAACTTATCTGCGCTCTTTGAATGCTTGTTTACCGATTATACGCATTCTAATGTTTAAATGGATGGAAACAACATTACGAAAATTAATTTCATGCCAGCCAATTGGTACCTACACACTTTCTGCTGAACAAAAATTTACGTGCTCGTCAGATCTTGAACATGATGTACAGGGTGTCCGCCACGAGACTTCAACATTTTAAGCACATACAGGTTAAAGAAAAATATGTACACAGCCATTACTGAATTGAAAATGATAGTGATACAAAATTTTCCCTTCAGTTCTGTGCACCTCCACGTGGGAGCTTTTGATGGCACGAAGAATGTCTAGCCTGTACTCAATTTCACGCTGTGTGTTCTGCAACATGTTTTCACATAATTATAGAGCTTATGAGATCTCTTATGCGCAGTTTCAAATCCATTATGCTGGTAATTTTCGTAGAGTACACTTTGTCTTTGACGCACTCCCAAAAGGAGAAATCTCGAGTGAGAAATCTAAGTCTGGAGAACGCGCCTCGTGGCCTATCTAACAGTTGAGAAATGCGTCATTCAGGAAACCTCGGAGATCGCAGCTCGAATAATAATAAATCAACATCCTGCTCGAAAATTATGGTTGGCTGCTATCTGTGGTACAGCAAACATCTGAAGCATATTTAAGTATACCACGCCAGTGACGGTGTTTTCAGCAAATGAAAACGGTCGAGCAATCTGATTGTGCAAGACACCACGCCACACATTAACTTCCGAACTATCTCGCACGTGTTTTTCGTCTACATGCGGATTTTCCAAGCCCAAAATTCGCACATTGGGCCGTCTGAAAATATTATGGGCGATAAATACACTATCTACCAACAAGTAATTGGACACCTGTGGTAGCAAAGGAAAACGAAGTTTATTCACTTTCAATAGTTGGTGGAGCTTCCACAAGCGGCGATTACATCTCCGCGGCATACTCTCAACCAGGCGTTGTACGACGGCTAGCGGTATTTTCTTCCACTCGGCTTGGAGATCACAAGCCAGTTCCTTCACCGATTTCGGACGGTGGGGGCACACCTTAAGTCGACGATCCAACTCATTCCAGAGGTGCTCGATAGGGTTAAGGTCCGGGCTCTGCACAGGCTAGTCCATTCGATTAATCCCATTGTCACCATACCAAGCCATGGTGGACCTCGCAACATGACAGGTTGCATTGTCATCCTGAAAGTTACATGGGTCCACCCCGTAAAACTGCCACAACGTAGTATGGTCATCCAAAATGGTGCAGTAGGTCTCAGCGTTGAGTCTACCAGGAATTGCGACCAAGGGTCCCGTGCCATACCAGGAGAAACACCCCCATAGCATAATTCAACCGCCGCCGAACTTCACAGTTGGCACAATACATTCCGGCAAGAGGCGTTCTCCAGGCAGACGCCTAACCCAGACCCTGCCATCCGAAAGGTAGAGGGTGAACCTTGATTCGTCGCTCCAGAGAACCTGATTTCACTGTTCAACGGTCCACTGTCGACATTCTTTGCACCACGTTAGCCGAGCAGCGCTGTTGGACTTGGTGATGAAAGACTTGTGGGCGGCAGCACGTCCATGATAACCGAGCAGATGGGCTCCTTTACGGGTGGTATTCATCTAAATAACACTGCCGGATGCATGCCTGTTGAAACTCCTCGCGGATGTGGCCCATCTATTTGGTGCGGTTCTTCCGAATTTCTCTGGCCAGCACCCGTCGGTCTCTAACTCCCAGTTTTGTGGGTCTGCCGGGTCGGGGCACATTCCGACAGTCACCTCTCATCTTCTATTTTTCAATTACGTAGGCCCCTGTCGATTTTGGATACTTCAACTCACTGGATATGTCACGTATGGATCGGCCATTTCTGTGATACCCGACGATTATACCTTTCTCGAAATCAGAAAGCTCCGAACTGCGTGGCATCTTGCATGCGACTGGTTGCGTTATTGTTTCCCACACGATATTTAACGGCGGCGGCCGTGACGTGTATCAGGACCGCAGATATCGTCGATTGCAGTGGTGTCCAATTACTTGTTGGCAGATAGTGTAGTTTCGGCGCACGCTGTATACCCTGGGCTACAGGAGCAGACGCCCTACTCGTGTGCCACTGTTGATTGCTCGTCATGGGGCGTTACGCCTGGCTTATTGCCGGGGAACAACAAAACTGGACCTCTGAAGAATAAAGCCGCGTCCTGTGGTCAGATGAATCCCGTTTTCATCTGTACTAAGGTGACGGAAGGGTGTTGATGGGGCGTCAATAGCATGAGTCCATAGCCTCGTCGAGCCAGGTCGGCTCCGTTCAAGGCGGTGGTGGCTATGTGATGGTTTGAAGAGCCTTTCCATGGGACACATTAGGTCCCTTAGTGTGTCTCGAGAGATCCTTCACTGCTGCGCACCACCATGTGCTGATTGATCACCTACACTATTATATGGCCTTCTGCGCATCCTGCGGCTGATAGTGCGTTCCAGTAGGACAATGCGCCGTCCCACTGCGCCGCCACCACGGAGGCATGGCTCGAGGAACACTCATCTGAGTTTGGAACCACCCAGTGGCTCACAGTGACCCCGGATTAAAACCCTGTGGAATATCTCTGGGGTGCCGGGGAGTGGAACATCAGATCCATGGATCCTGGACCGACGTCTAGGGCGGAGTTGTGGACAATGCTTCAACACGCATGGCTGGCATTCCCTCCGGAAACCATCCGGTATCTGATGGAGTCGATGCCTTGGCGTGTACAGACTGTTATATGCGCTAGAGGAGGACCAACATGCTATTAGGTAGGCAGCTCTAATGTGTTGTCCATTGAGTGTACTTTGCGACACGAAAAATACAAAACTGCGGATAATTTAAAATACGCATTGTAGGCGGGCTTATTAATGGTCAGTGGAACCAGTTACAAAAAAATCAACTGGACTTCAATCGATAAAATATCCCCGAATAGAAATAGCTATTTACTCCCATTAGCGGCTGAAAAGTGTATTATCGAGAAAAACATATTTAATATTTGCGCCGCCTAGTGCTGAAACTGTGTATTATTTTATACAGGAAATACGCATGAAGTGCTTCCGTAGTTAGTAGTATCTGATAGAAAAAGGATTTTTTTCAATCAAGTTTTTAGACGAGCTGATGTTGCTACAAATGTGCTGTAAACTGATATGTGAACTTATGCCCTCTGGTTGCCAACTTGTGCATTAAAAAAATGTTTATATTCTACGCAAAACACTCTCTACCAGAAAAGCTGTCCGACAGAGAGAAAAAAATTTCAAATCGGACTATTAGAAGCGGAGATATCGGGGAAAATATCGTATTCATCTACGCTATCTAGGGGAATAACCGCGCATTATCTTAAAAAAAACTCGTTTAAAATGTTGTCTTGGTGAGCATTATATTACCACAAAAAGTTTTTGACGTCTTTCTTCCCTTTGGGTAGGGGGTAACATAGGGAGCACGTATGCAACGAAAGCATGTCACACTTTGAACGCTTATATCTATCAAACTATTAATCGTACAGTAATAAATAATACATCATCAGATAGTTTAAAGAGTCTCATTTATAGCAACATAAGTTTCAACCCTCCACCTCTTAACCCTTCGATACAGTAGCGTTACAAAGTTAAGCTAAATTTCCCGTGATTTTGTTTCGCCGCACGCCGTTTTAAGGTTGATAACTAGTGAATAGATAATGGTAGCGATAGCGATGACTTTAGTCCCGCATTCCGTAGCTGACGATCAGAGCTAACGGACGTGTGTGATTAACCGAAATAAAATGGATTTAAAATTTATTTATTTTTTAGATAAAAAAATTTCGTGGCGCAAATTTAGAAATGCCGCGAAATTCCAGGGGAAATTACAATAAGAACCGACGAAAGTTGAAGAAACCGCTAGAAGAGAACAAAAGGAATCCGAAAAGGCTCGCTAAGTGATCAACCGAAAGATCATGGGAATGTAGGGAGCGTCAAAAGTCCCCGCCCCAAGATGCGTTTCACCCGAGTTCGATTCTAGAGCCACAACCTTCCATTTCAACTGCACAAATTGAGCCTGAACAGCAAGAACAGACAGAGATTGTTGTCATCGATCCAAATTTTCTAATTTTCACACCGAGTGTGGAATACCAATGTACTACATCGCCAGTCTTCACAACTTCGCTGGATAATGAATGCATTACGTCTCAAACCTTTACACTGCCGATTCATTCTGAATCTAGACAAGAACAAGAGCAAAAACAAGAAGAGTGTATTAGGCCCGAGACATATCGCCAAATTTATAACAAGGCAACTAAGGAGTTTGAAAACTTGTTTCTGAAGAACGATTTCTTCAGAAACAATTTTTGCAATAACTACTGACAACGATGATATTACTTCTACTAACATTAATTTATAATCAGCATAAGTTTCTATGAATTGTGTACAGTATAAGTTGTTTTTAAGTAAATAAAGTAAAACATTTATTTCGTTTTATGTTTTTAGAAATTTAATATCTGAAAAAAATCAAAGGGGCACAGTAGTGACTGTGCCGCTACCTACAACGTATGGCTAGGCAACTGTCCTTCGCTGAATACTTTAAGGAAGTAGAACTAGTGAGGTAGTACCGTGAAATAGTGACAGTTGACGTATTTCTACGTTGTAGGTAGCGGCACAGTTTTTTTTTTTTTTAGTTGGAGGTTTAACGACCACCGTGAGCAACTCAATGGGCTATAAGCAGTCACCCGTCCCTAATTTAGGGTCACTGGTTCCAGGGAAGGGAGAGAGCCAGTGCCGTAAGACAAACACAACATCCATGCCTGGCTGGGATTCGAACCCGGACCCCTTATGGACGAATGATCAGAAGCCAGCGCCTTAGACCACTGCGCCACCGGGCGGTGCGGCACAGTTGTTACTGTGCCCCTTTGATTTTTTCGGTCGAGTTCTCAGAAGCGCATATATTGCTGCAAATAGACTGAGGTGCCATTGGATTAGTGATAGCAGAAGTTATGCAAGTACTTGGCTGCTACTCCCGCATTGTAGCGCATGCCCGAACAAAACTGTGGTTAAATACAGCCATCGGCCACAGCTTCCCCAATAGTGATTGATTACAGGTGTGATGGGTACTTCGCATGATTTGTATGATTTTGACAGATTGTAAGTGCCCGCAGAATGAATGCCTCCATCTCGAAAGTCGTCAACACACTGGGGGTTTCCCGTGCTACAGTGTCCAGTGGCAGCAGGAAATTTCAAAATTTTAGACTTAAAACATTTTCAGCATTTTCCCACACTAACGAAAGCCCAATTTTCTTTTTTCTTTTTTATTCCTTTTTTGGAGACAGTAATTTAGTCCTAATTGTCAGTTGGGTTACTTGGCCAGGCTGTAATACTTTTTTTTTTCAAGAATTGTATCCAGAATATGTTTCGGTCTCTTAAATTTCTCTAGGTCCTTAATATCATAGTCTAGGTCCTTAATATGTTTCGGTCTCTTAAATTTCTCTAGGTCCTTAATATCATAGTCAAGAGCCTCTCTGACTAATGCGTTAAGATGATCCCTGGCTTTTTCGTAGTACCGTTTGTGAAACCCCGACACTCATCCTTCTGCTCCGGAACTGAATGTGCTGGATTTCGTAGTACCGTTTGTGAAACCCCGACACTCATCCTTCTGCTCCGGAACTGAATGTGCTGGATTTCGTAGTATCGTTTGTGAAACCCCGACACTCATCCTTCTGCTCCGGAACTGAATGTGCTGGATTTCGTAGTACCGTTTGTGAAACCCGGGCCCACATCCTTCTGCTCCGGAGCTGAATGCTATCTCAGTTAAGCTACACCAAAGTAGTTTGTCGCTGCAACTTTGCTGTCTTGACATGTGAGTAAACTCTGTAGTACGTCACATATATCCCTCCTTGAGAAAGGCAGGGGCATGAAATCGCAGGTTTCGGGACCGCCGCAAACCATGCTTGAAGTAACTCTCTGTAGAAGAAAAATGCTCACTAATTCCAGACGATGGGTGGAAGGAAAATATAGCGTAAAAGCCGTTAGCCGAATTTCGAACCCACTTTCTCCTGCTCCGGAGCCGAATGTTGTCCTAATTAAGTTACAGTGGCGGAATTTGTCTCTCGAACTTGCCGTCTTGACGTGTGCGTCACCTCTGAAGTAGGGACATCACATATATCCCCTTTGAGAAAGGGCTAGGATGGAATCGTAGGTTCCCTGGTCAACCGGCAAAACTAAGCTAGAAGAAACGCTTCACTGTAGAAGAAAGTCTGACTGTTTCCAAGCGATGTGTGGAACAAACCCAACGGCCAGGAGATTCATTTTACGATCGGGCGCCGATAATGCGGAAAACCAATTTGCCGGTGGCGTTAATCGAACCAGTATTCTTCTGTTCCGGGTCCAAATGCTTTCCCAATTGAGCTACACTGACGAGTGCTTCTCACTGCTACTGGGCATGTGCGACCCTCCTACGATAGGTATGTCATAAACATCGCACATTTTTTGAAGAACCTAACGGTCAGTAGATCCATTTTCCGTTCAGGCGGAAATCCAAACCCGCTCTCTGCCAGGGGCTAACTCGAACCCACATCCTTCTGCTTCGCAGCTGAATGCTTTCTGAATTAAACCACGCCAGCAAGGGCTTATAACTGCCACTTGCCGTCTTGACATGTGTGTTACCTCTGTAATATGTTACACTTTTTGCTAATTCATACATAGCATAATGAATAGCATTTACATTGAGTAAGTTTATAATTTCATGATTCATGATTTTTGACACTAACGTCCAAATCCGTCATGGTTGTGAGGGCTCTACTTAGAAATGAAGGGATTTTTTGCATCTGTGTATTTACACAGACACCGCAAATTGCACTGCCGTAAGTAATAACAAACTGTTGAATGTTCCTAATAATTCGCTTCTTCTGTGTGTAGCGTCATTTGAAAGAAAAGTATTAAATTATTGAATTTTTGTAGTCAATATTCAGTACTTTCACAAACAAAAAGAAGTTAAAATTAGAGGTTTTATATATCTTATGCGATTCAGTTACTTGCCTGCATACGTGAATAAGTAAACTGTTGTTGCCTGTTGGTGTACAAACGTTTGGATTCAATTCCAGCAGTATGTTCATTCGCAATTGCAAATCTGCCACTCAATTTATCATGCAGTGTTGTTCAGAAGATTATTGATGCAATATTCATCATGAACTCCCTCGAGGCCTGAAGTATAGGTATCCGAGAGAATTCAGTTCTCTCTAAATATTAGGTGCTGCAAGTGGATGCTGTGCTCGTAACAGTTCGATGGGCGTACGCTCGAAATTCAAGTTGGGCTATATGCAGATTCACGGAAGCATTGGCCAACTTCCATGAACACATTCTATATGCAATTCATTGCCCTTTACACAAAAGAGCCGTCATTGTGAACTAATTTAAACCTCATAATAGAACCATAAATTCTGTCATTAATACTCAGCAGATCATAAATTATTAGCAAAGATTTTGACTGCGCGAAAAACAATTTGCGTGTATTGCTAGAGTATATTTCATACGCGTACAGCAGAAATTAGAAGAAACTTCACACTCGGTAAAAATAATAATTTGAGAGATATTATAGCACATCATTCGATTCGCACCCCTTCAGTCAGCTGGCAGTTATTAATAGAGAATTTCGCTTCAGAGATATGTAATTTGCGGGTAAATTTCTTTTGTATTCACACAGTAGATCACCAATTATTAGCCACTCGAGGAAAAAGCAATTTCCCGGCTGCTATCCTAGTACCTCGTTTACAAAGTAGGCAATCATTCATGCAGCACGAAGAGTAAAAGTTAAAAAGTTAATACACAGAGTGGACATAAATCATGGGATACCTAGCTAGTAACGAGTAGGCCCGCCTTTTGCCCGGATAATGACAGCCGTACGACGAGGCATAGAGTCCACTAGGTGACGAAAGCCTCCTCACATGCTTTCTGTCCATAATTCCATCTCATTCCTGGGTTATATCATCATCATCATCATCAACAACCATTATCAATCCACGGCTGCACGAAGGTCTCCCCAAGTTTCTTCCACAACGGTCTGTCTTGTGCCAGTCTCCTCCATGTTACTCCCGCATACTTTCGAATTTCATCCACCCATCTCCTATGTGGTCTTCTTCTGGGTCTCTTCCTGTCCCGTGGAATCCAGTCTAAAATTTCAGCTGTCTATCGATGGTTTGTCCTTCTGGCAATATGTCCAGCCCATTCTCGTTCGTGACAGACGTAGTGTTGGCGGCTCAAATATTTTATACATTTTAGTGTGGAATACCTCGTCTCTCACTCACCTGTTGCGTGGCCATGCTGTCTAAAGGTACTGCGTACGTTTTGAGCTACTTTTCTAACGTTCTCGTCCTCGTATTAGTTCATATTCATCCGTTTTCTTATCGTTTGCTCGGTTGTTTACGTTTGGAAGCTGCGAACATGGTGGCGGTGCCGCTCCGGTGGCGCAGTGGTCTAAGCGATGGCCTCTGATCATTCGTCTGTAAGGGGTCCGGGTTCGAATCCCGGTGAAGCATGGATGTTGTGTTTGTCTTACGGCACTGGCTCTCTCCCTTTCCTGAAACCAGTGACCCAAAATTAGGGACGGGTGACTGCTTATAGCCCATTGAGTTGCTCACGGTAATCGTTAAACCTCCAATTAAAAAAAAAACATGGCGGCTTCCGATATTTCCTTATCATCATTGGGCGTGGCGGATGCACATCACGTCACACTTCCTACGTCCATGGAAGTTAGCATACTCTCGTCCTCAGATGTGTCTGCTAAGATGCCTTCCCAGCTTTCTAGTACTCCTGCTCCGGTGCCTTCACTGGACTAGACAGCGCTTTCTTCTTCAGCTCCTGCATCTCTCACGGGCCGCCCCGGTGGCGCAGTGGTCTAAGGCGTTGGCCTCTGATCATTCGTCCGTAAGGGGTTCGGGTTCGAATCCCGGTGAGGCATGGATGTTGTTTGTCTTACGGCACTGGCTCTCTCCCTTCCCTGGAACCGGTGACCCTAAATTAGGGACGGGCGACTGCTTATAGCCCATTGAGTTGCTCACGGTGGTCGTTAAACCTCCAAAAAAAAAAAAAAAAAAAAAAAAAAAAAATCTCTCACGGTGCCCTCCCTGGGTACTACTGATTCTACTGCCTTGCCTTCGGCCTGTGCTTCTCTTCCCTCACAGCCTTCAGTGCCTGCCGGATCCGAACAGACTTCTCTTCCGAGGATGGCATTTGCCTCTACAGTGCAACGAGGCGCTACTTCTACGTCCGATTCCGCTCAACCTGATGGTCTTTTGCAATCAACACCTATTATTCAGGTATCCAACCACAAGGTGACGGTGACGATAGATGACAATTCACAGATTGGCAGTGAGTTCCATAACCTCCTGGATAGAGGTGTGCTCTTTCATGCCTTACCAAATACTCCATTGCCACGCTATATGGAAGCCCTCTCTGGACATGTGTCGTTTGCGTCCATTGCGAGAATTTCCCGTACTCCTCGGGTAATCTCAGTTCAGTTCAATCACAAGGAGGATGCTGACTTTTTTTTGCACACGGACTTTCGATTGGGATAAAACATCTTATCCCTTCGCCTCTTTCCAAGCGACCGTTGAACATCACGTTCTATCCGGCTCCACATGAAGTGCCCGATACCGCACTTCCTCTCCTTGTCAGTCATGTATGTAAAATTGTTGGCAAGGTTCGTCGCCTCTCTGACGCTCCACGCGGAACTCGATTTGCCCATACTACAAAACCTCGCCGTCAGTTATTGGTCGTCTTTCCCACTGAGAAAGCCTTGGCGGATTGCCTTACAGAAGCTACTATTGATATTGGCTCACGAACGTACAGTTTCAAGGTTTTCACCACTCACTATTGTACACACTGTTTAACAAAGGGTCATACCACTGCCTCCTGTGAGCGCTTTCAACGTGGACGTTCATCAAGTTCGCATCCCACTGCTGACCACAATGGTCTTTCTACTATCCCCACTACCGGTAGTTGGCCTGACGTGACCTCTTCGTTTTTCCGTCAGACGAACATTTCAGTCACGGACAATGCTGCCTTTCCTCCTCTCCCGACCCGTACGATTGTGCATACACCTTAAAGATTGGCAGGGATGTCTTCGACTACAGATGTGTCTACAGCAGAATGTTCCGATCCGGATGTGTTGAGTGGTGGTTTGGCAGATCAGCCGTCTGGCTCTTCTCCTAACCTCTCGGCTATCGGATCTCCAATTACAACCTTGTCTACAATACCCTTGTTGCCACGTCTTCCTGCAGCCTCGGCTGTTGTACCAGTCTTCACTAAGGCTGATCTGATACGTATTGCTCCTTCGGCGACGTTGGTTTCCTCGTCTCCTGACTCGGGAGGTGAGCCTGAGCCACTAATGAATACATCCGCCTGAGCTTCTTCTTCGAAGCGTATTGGGACTGCCAAAGGCGCTGTAAAACAGAAAAAGTTAAAACAACTTTCTGTGCTTCTTTCTGAGGACTCGTCTAGTGTTCCCGGTTTTTCTGGTTCCGGTGTTTCTCCACCTGAAGATTCTTCAAACAGTATGCTTCTCCGCTCAGGTCCTGCTAATCCTCTCTCTGATGCTGAGGTTCTACAGGCAATTGATACGTTTCCTCCAGTTCCTGGGCCACTGTTCAGATAGCAACTTTTACGGGTTTTTTTTCAACCTGCACGTACGATTGTTTTTTCTGAAGAATTCCTCCATTCACCTGATCTGGACCTGTTTGCAGCGGTAACGCAATTCGAAGCTTATGTGTCATTTTTTAAATCTCTGTGTGCCACCGATCATCGGTATAAGGCGTTTATGAGACGTTACACGCGCCGACTCGCCTCCTTGAAGGAGCTTGCTGAGAAGCATATATGAGACACCTCATTTCCTCTTGCCGATGACTTTTAGCTCACTTCTCCAAACCGATCATTTTTTGTTCTCTTAATGCTAGGGGATTTCCGAACCCGTTCGCAAATTCTCTGGTTTTTGTAGACTTAGTGCCTGTTGATTCTGATGTTTTCCATGTATTTTAAATTTGCTATATTTGTGTCGTTGTATTGTGTTTCACAAGTAATGTATTTTCAATTTGCTATAATTGTGTGTTTTTGCTGTGTTTTCACGAATAATCGGTCTCGTTACTTGTGTGAGCTCCCCAGTATCTCTATTATCATTATCTTATCTGTTGTTTCCTGAATTTGTGCCTTGTTTTTTAAATTTCCTATACTTGTGAGTTTTTGCTGTGTTAGTGCTTTCCTCGATCGCGGATTATTATACTGGTACATTTGTTACCTTTGTTATTTTTATAAATTTGATGAGTTATTCAATAATGTTTTGCGCTCTAATCACATTTAAGTTCCGTTTGAATGATTTATGATGGCATAGTACATTTCATAAACTTGTGCACATGTGTTATTTCAAATCGTTTGATATGCCGCTATGCCATTCATTGTTCGTGTGCATATTCATTTCCTTTCTGTGTAATTTTGTGCTGCATCGTGGATATACATACATTGCTGCACTTTTGTTTTCTGTATTGCAACTTTCAACGAATCTCCTATGTTTGTATTTCGTTATAGCAATCAACTGGGTACCACTTTAGTACCCACAGTTACCATTCCCAATACCATTGCCATTTCAGAGATTATACTCTGATCATGATGTCTTCCACTCTTGTCATTTTTCGGCTCCACGAGTTCCTAATCTTATCTCTCCTGGTTACACCAAGCATGCATCTCTCCATGGCTCTTTGAGTTTCTCTCCATGGCTCTTTGAGTTGTATGCAGTCTTTGTATGTCTCTTATAACGAAGTAAATTTCTCCGTCATTTTTAGTCCACGCCGGGGCTCGAACTCGGGTCCCCTCATTCCGGAATAAGTTGCTCTACCAACTGAGCTACGCGGACGTTCGTTATCGCTGCTATCTGCCTTTATGTCGTGTGCGTCCTGCTGGACAGGCACGTCACATCTCCCCCACCCTAACCCCCCGTAAGGGGGCCGAGGGCATGGCCCACGGGTCAGCCGTGACCATGAATCGTCGCAGGCAGCCATCCGCTGTAGAACGTCCACCTGAGAACTCCCAGTCAAACTGGTGTGTGGAATGTAACGTCACACACATATATTTTTCGAAGCGCTGGAGAAGGTATTCTCTGATTTTTCCTATCTCGCGGTGTGGACAGTACATCACACCATTGCGAGATCTTGAACAGCCGGGTCATTCGGGAAGTTCGGGCGCCATTATAACGAAGTAAATTTCTCCGTCATTTTTAGTCCACGCCGGGGCTCGAACCCGGGTCCCCTCATTCCGGAATAAGTTGTTCTACCAATTGAGCTACGCGGACGTTCGTTATCGCTGCTATCTGCCTTTATGTCGTGTGCGTCTTGCTGGGCAGGCACGTCACACTCTTTTAGTTAAGGTCCACGTATCAGCACTATATGTAAGCACTGGAAGGACGCATTGAACAAACACTTTTCTTTTAAAACATAATCGCATACTGCTCTTGAAAATTATAAGGTTTCTTCCAAACGCTCTCCAGGCAAGTTTCATACGCTGATTACTTTCTTCATCAATGAGACCCTTACTTGAAATCTGCTGTCAAAGATAAATGTAGGTATTGGTTATATCCAGCTTTTCCCCATCAATCGATACATCTTCATATCTTGTAAAAGCATTGAACATCACTTTTGTCTTCTGAAAGTTCATTTTTAATCCCACTTCTTTACTCTTGTCAGCAAGTTCCTGGATCATACTCTGCAGCTCTGATAGGGTAGTTGCAAAAATGACTACGTCATCAGCAAAACGAAGGTGAGTTAAATAATTCCCATTAATCTTTAACCCATTGTTTTCCCAGTTCAGTGATTGAAAGACATTTTCCAATGTGGCATTAAAGAGTTTGGGAGATAAAGTGCCGCCTAGTCTCACTCCCTTTCCAATTTTGATGCATGCTGTGTTCTCAAACAGCCGAATCTTTGCATTTGCATTTTCATAGACGTTATGAATAATATTAATGTATGCATCTTCAATACCGCATGATTTCAAAGCCATTGTAACTGATGATGGTTTCACCGAATCAAAGGCCTTTTCATGATCGATAAAAGCCATGCATAACGGAAGTTCCTATTCCCTCGCTCTTTCAATTAGTTCTCTCAGTATGTGGATATGATCTATAGCGCTGTAGCCACTCCTGAATCCAGCTTGTTCTCTTAGTTGAGCAATGTCCATTTTCACTTTCAAGCGGTGTGAAAGAACTTTAGTGAAGATTTTATAAACCACTGATAGGAGGCTGATAGGTCTGTAGTTCCTGAGATCCTCAATGTAACCTTTTTTATGTAGCAAGATCATTGTAGCACTGTTCCAATCCTCATGAATCTTCCCTTCATTAAGGCATCGAGTGAAAACTTGGACGAGTACTGTTTCAATTTCTCCACTTGCTTCTTGTATGATGTCTACGGTAATTCCATCTTCTCCTGGAGCTTTTCCCCGTTTCATCTTCTTGATTGCATGTGCAACTTCTGCTGGGAGGACTGGAAGAACTCTGGTACTGGTACCTTTCATAATGTCTGGAGTACACATATCATCCCTTTCATATAATTTGGAGTAGAAATATTTCACTCTTGTCAAATTTTCGCCTCTATTTCTTGTTACAGAACCATCTTCTTTTCTCAGTGCCATAATCTGTTTTCTTCCCTTACTCAGATGTCCCTTTGCAATCTTTAGGCTTTGGTTGTTTTCAATTGCTTTCCTCACTAGTTCACAGTGAAATTTCCTTACATCTTCAGTGATACTTTTTCGTACAGTCTTGCACAGCTCTATATATTCCACTTTGGAAGTCACATCTCCTTTAGTTGTCCTCATCTCTCTTCTTTTTGGCATCAGTATTTTGGTTTTTCCTAATAATTTGTTCGTATGCAACTTGTTCTTAGTATCAGCTATATTTGTTGCTGTTTATATAGGAGCCTTGGTTAATTTTCTGATAACTTCAGAGATGTCCACTTCTTCCGACGTTAGACCAACTAGAGTAGAGAATCTGTTCCTCAGTTCCAATTTGAAGGTATTATGATGTATTTTACGGTTGGTCGAGTCAATACACTTTGTTTGTTTTATGAGCTTGCCACGCTCGAGTTTAGCATTGAGATGCATCTTACATCTTGCCATTCTGTGGTCACTACCGGTGTTGAACTTGTTTAGCACACTGCAGTCTTCCATGACAAATTTCTTGTTACACATAATAAAATCAATTTCACTTGTCAATCCATTGGGATGCCTCCATGTCCATTTCCTTTGCAGCTTTTTCTTGAAAAAGGAGTTCATGATGAAAAACCGTTCTGCCTCTGCAAATTCTGCGAGAGTATTTTCACGCTGGTTTCTGTTGACGTGACCGAATTAACCTACTGAAGTTTCATTCTGTTGCAGTTGCCCTATTTTCACATTGAAATCTCCCATAATGATCTTCAAGTGCTGCTTGCCTTTATTATTTAGATGACGAATTTCCGCATAAAATTCTTCAATCTCTTCTTCAGGATGACTTGTAGTGGGTGCATAAGCTTGAATAATCCTGGTATCTTCTCGAGAGTTGGACAACAAGTCGTGCAGCTCTGTCAGAGGAACTTTCAACTTCTACAACTTTATCCGTCAGTTTCTTATTTATTATAAATCCAACACCACTAATTCTGCCATAATCTGTCCCACGATAATAAAAGTGATGTCCACTTTTCAGTTCAATGAGATCTTCTCCTTTTCTCCTTACCTCACTTGATCCTTTGTAATTCTTCTTCCAATTCAAGGAACCTTGAATCAGAAGATAGGGAGCGTCCGTTATACGTAGCCAAGATCAGCATCAGTGGCAGCCTAGTCCGGTCCTCCGGTGATTCTTAGCACCCTCTGCCTTCATGTCGCACTCTCCGCTGCCTTGGCCAGGTACATTCCAGCTGCCGGAGACTGAGGGCCAAGATTTAAGTTGTGGAGACATTTTGGAGGGGTTTGGCCATAACTCACCACGCTGGCCAAGCGGGTTGGTGAGTGTGGGATATCATTTCCTCTAATCCCGATGGTATATAGTTACACCGCTATTTGGCGGTCGTCAGAGCCCCTTTAGTGGGAACAGGATGCACCACGCGAAGGCGGAGTTGACATTTGTCAAGGAGACGCTGTAGTATGTCGCGCATCATATGATATATATATATATATATATATATACGCAAAGGTATCCGCCACTTTTTGGTTGTAATAGCTTTGTTTAGAACCTCAAGCTGTTGTTTAAGTGCATTTAAAATGTCATGTTGCAAAATTTCTTTCAGGGTGATGACTGAATGAGTGACCTAACGGACTTCGAAAGACGACTAATATTGTTGGTGGCCGGCTAGTTGGTGCCTCCATGACAGTCGCCAGGGTAGTGGGTGTATCGAGAGGTACGGTGTCTAGCGCCATGACAGCATACCTTGTGTGGCAAACCATCGTCTGCGAAACACAAGAGCTGCCGGAAAACGATACTGACTGATAGAGGCAGGAGAGCAATTAAGAGCATTGTTACCCATAATAAGAAGACCACGACGCCGAAAATTATTGCGGAGCTCAATCTGCATCTCCAGACCCCAGTATAGACGAATACAATGCGCAGGGAACTGCATAAACTAGATATTCGTGGCAGAGCTGCTGTTGCAACACCTCTGGTGACTCGGGTGAATGTACAACGGCGACGGCAGTGGTGCCAGGAGCATACAACATGTACTGTCGATGCATGTAAACGGGTAATGTGGTCGGATGAATTCACATTCACGCTATCCCCCACCCCAGGACGTGTTTTCGTGTGGAAAACGCCATCAGAAGCGTACAACCCAGACTGTCTGTTCCCAACAGTGCAGCATGGTGGTGGTTATGTCATACGCTGGGCGGTCATATCGTGATTTTCAGCAGGTTCCCTGATCACCTTGAAAGGACGGATGACTGGTAGAGCGTATGAAACCATTTTGACGGACCAAGCCCATCCAATGGCTCAGGCATTGTTTCCTGCAGGGGATGTCATCTATCAAGATGATAATGCCCCAATTCACAGAGCTAGGAATGTCCAACCATAGGTTGAGGAACATCAGGACGAACTTTCACACCTTTCTTGGTGTCCCCAATCACCAGACTCAAATATCCTCGAGCTACTGTGGTCTCTGTTGGAAAATAGAATGAGATCCGGTTATCCTTCTCCTGCATCTCTCAAGGACCTGGAGCAGTTTTTGGATGAATGGTGTAACATCCCGCTAACTGCCGTCCAGGATTTGTATGCATCCATTCCGAGGAGGATCCAATCGGTTTTGAATGCCAAAAATCCATACCCTAATAGGTACGTAAAACCTTCTTCTCCTGGGTGTTCACATTATTCTGTTAAGCCCTGTATATATATATATATATATATATAAACGGTCGAGTCACATTATTGTGACCACCAGCTAATATCCAGAGTAACAGCCGTGTGCAGAGCGCACAGCAGCTGTACGGGCTGGGAGTGACTCAGTAAGACGCTGGAAGGTGTTCACAGGTATGTGGAGCCATGCTGACTGCAGTGCATCTGACAGTTGCTGGAGGGTGCGTAGTGGAGGATCCATAAAGCGAACAACACGATGGAGGTGGTCCCACAAATGCTCAGTTGGGTTTAAATCTGGGGAATTAGGGGCCCAGGGAAGTACTTTGAACTCTTCATCGTGCTCTTCCAACAACTCTCGGACATTTCTAGTTCTGTGACACGTCATATTGTCGTATTGGAAGATCCCATCTGCCCCAGGGAAGTCAGTCAGCATGTCGGTGTGTACGTGATATGCAAAGATGGATTCATAACGAATTCGCTCCATAGTGTCTTCCACAAGTGTGAGTGGACCCAGAGAATCCCACGAAAACATTCCCCAGACCATAACGCTGCCCCCACCAGCTTGTGTTTTGCCAGCAGTGGTTGAAGAGTGTTTGTTCTCCGTTGTTTCTCGCCTTATACGCCAACGTCCATCCGTTCGATAAAGCAGAAAACGTGACTCATCGGAGAAGTCAATCCTTTGCTAATCAGTGGAGGTCCAATTCCGATACTGCCATGCAAATATATAAGCCTTTTTCTGCCGATGCACCTTCGTTAGCATAGGTGCAGTTACCATCCGTCTGCATCGCAGCCCCATACGCATCAGGGTTCGCTGAACTATCGTTTTAGACATACTTCTGGTAGCCCCCTCGTTCATTCGGACAGTGTGTTTCTCCTCTGTAGCGTGTCGATCGGCCCTCACGCACCTTCGAAGCCGACGTTCACCTCTCACATCAATGGCACGTGGTGCTCCGCAGTTTTTACGTCGCTTATTCGCAATGGTGTCATTTCTTCAATCACGATGCACTTTAACCACAACATCACGTGAACAATTCACAAACTGCGCTGTTTCAGAAATACTGCCACCCTTGGCCCGACAGCCAATAATCATCTCCTTTTTGCAAATCTGAAAAATCGCTCCCTTTATCCATGACAGCAACGAGTGATATGTTTTCAGAATGCCTACAGCAAACCTCATTTACCATCCAAGCCAGCCCACGACACGTGATTTCTTTCATTGGCTACGTGCTGTTGACGTCAAAAGTAGGAGTGGTCACAATAATGTGACTCGACGGTATATATATATATATATATATATATATATATATATATATATCATCATCATCATCATTGTCAACCGTTATCAATCCACTGCTGGACGAAGGTCTCCCCAAGTTTTCTCCACAACGGTCTGTCTTGTGCCAGTCTCCTCCATGTCACTCCCGCATACTTTCGAATTTCATCCACCCATCTCCCATGTGGTCTTCTTCTGGGTCTTTTCCTGTCCCTTGGAATCCAATCTAAAATTTCGGCTGTCCATCGATGGTCTGTCCTTCTGGCAGTATGCCCAGACCATTGCCATTTCAGGGATTTAACTCTGATCATGATGTCTTCCACTCATGTCATTTTTCGGATCCACGAGTTCCTCTTCTTATCTCTCCTGGTTACAACAAGCATGCACCTCTCCATGTCTCTTTGAGTTGCTGCAGCCTTTGTATGTCTCTTTTAGTTAAGGTCCACGTCTCTGCCCTATACGTAAGCACTGGAAGGATGCATTGATCAAACACGTTTCTTTTAAGACATAATGGCATATTGCTCTTCAAAATTATGCTGTTTCTTCCAAAAGCTCTCCAGACAAGTTTTGTACGCCGAGTAATTTCTTCCTCAATTTGACCCTCACTTGATATCTACTGTCCAAGATAAACGCACGTGTCTGTTATCTCCAGCTTTTCTCCATCAATTGATAAATCTTTATTTCTTGTAAAAGCATTGAACATCACTTTTGTCTTCTGAAAGTTCATTTTTAATCCCACTTCTTTACTCTTGTCAGCAAGTTCCTCGATCATACTCTGCAGCTCTGATGGGGTAGTTGCAAAAATGACTACGTCATCAGCAAAACGAAGGTGGGTTAGATAATCTCCATTAATCTTTATCTCTTTGTTTTCCCAGTTCAGAGATTGAAAGATATATTTCAATGTGGCATTAAAGAGCTTCGGAGATATGGTGTCACCTTGTCTCACTCCCTTTCCAATTTTTATGTGTGTTGTATTTTCAAACAGCCTAATCTTTGCACTTGCATTTTCATAGATGTTATTAATAATATTAATGTATGCATCTTCAATACCGCATGATTTCAGAGCCATTGTAACTGCTGATGGTTTCACCGAGTCAAAGGCTTTTTCATAATCAATAAAAGCCATGCACAATGGAAGTTCATATTCTCTCGCTCTTTCAATTAGTTCTCTCAGTACGTGGATATGATCTATTGTGCTGTAGCCACTCCTGAATCCAGCTTGTTCTCTCGGTTGAGCCATGTCCAGTGTTACCTTCAAACGGTGTGAAAGAACTTTAGTGAAGATTTTATAAACCACTGATAGGAGGATGATAGGTCTGTAGTTCCTGAGATCCTCAATGTCACCTTTTTTATGTAGCAGGATCATTGTAGCATTGTTCCAATCCTCAGGATCTTCCCTTCATTAAGGCATCGAGTGAAAATTTGGGCGAGTACTGTTTCGATTTCTCCACTTGCTTCTTGTATGATGTCTACAGTAATTCCATCTTCTCCTGGAGCTTTTCCCCGCTTCATTCATGTTCTTGATTGCATGTGCAACTTCTGCTGGGAGGACTGGAAGAACTCTGGTACTGGTACCTTCCATGATGTCAGGAGTACATGCATCATGCCTTTCATATAATTTGGAGTAGAAATCTTTCACTCTCGTCAAAATGTTGCCTCTATTTCTTGTTACAGAACCATCTTCTTTTCTCAGTGCCATAATCTGTTTTCTTCCCTTACTGAGATGTCCCTTTGCTATCTTTAGGCTTTGGTTGTTTTCAATTGCGTTCCTCGCTAGTTCACAGTTGAATTTCCTTACATCTTCAGCGATACTTTTAGTACTGTCTTGCATAGCTCTATATATTCCACTTTGGAAGTCACATCTTCTTTAGTTGTCCTCATCTCTCTTCTTTCTTTGTATCAACATTTTGGTTTTTCCTGATGTTTTTCCATTTGTTCACATGCAACTTGTTCTTAGACCCAGCTAATTTTGTTGCTGTTTCCATAAAAGCTTTGGGCACTTTTCTGTTAACTTCAGAAATATCCACATCTTCCGATGTTAGGCCTTCTAAAGCAGAGAATTTGTTCTTCAGTTCCAACTTGAAGGTATTATGGTAATTTTTAAGGTTGGTTATGTCAATATATTTTGTTTGTCTTATGAGCTTGCCACGTTCGATTTTAGTGTTGAGGTGCATCCTACATCTCACCAACCTATGGTCACTACCTGTGTTGAACTTGTTTAGCACACTGCAGTCTTCTATGACGAATTTTTTGTTACACATAATAAAATCAATTTCACTTGTCGTCCCATTTGGATGTCTCCATGTCCATTTCCTGTGTGGCTTTTTCTTGAAAAAGGAGTTCATGATAGAAAACCCTTCTGCCTCTGCAAACTCTACGAGCGTATTTCCACGCTGGTTTCTATTGACGTGACCGAATTTACCTACTGAAGTTTCATTCTGTTGCCGTTGCCCTATTTTTGCATTGAAATCTCCCATAATTATCTTCAAGTGCTGCTTACCTTTATTATTTAGATGACGAATTTCCTCATAAAATTCTTCAGTTTCTTCTTCAGGATGACTTGTGGTGGGTGCATAAGTTTGAATAATCTGAGCCTGGTATCTTTTCGAGAGTTGGGATAACAAGTCGTGCAGCTCTGGAAGAGGAACTTTCAACTTCTACAACTTTATCCTTCAGTTTCTTGTTTATTATAAATCCAACACCACTAGTTCTGCCAGTATCTGTCCCGCGATAGTAGAAGAGATGTCCACTTTTCAGTTCAATGAGATCTTCTCCTTTTCTCCTTACCTCATTTAGCCCGATGATGTCCCACTTGATCCTTTGTAGTTCCTCTTCCAATTCAAGAAATCTTGAATCAGAAGATAGAGAGCGTCCATTATACGTAGCCAAGGTCAGCATCAGATGGCAGCCTAGACCGGTCCTCCTGGGATTCTTAGCACCATCTGCCTTCATGTCGCACTGACCGCTGCCTTGGCCAGGTACATTCCAGCTGCCGGAGACTGAGGGCCAAGATTTAAGTTGTGGAGTCATTTTGGAGGCGTTTGGCCATAACTCACCACGCTGGCCAAGCGGGTTGGGGAGTGTGGGATAGCATTTCCTCTAATCCCGATGGTATAGTTATACCGCTATTTGTGGTCGTCAGAGCCCCTTCAGTGGGAACAGGATGCACCACGAGAAGGCGGGGTTGACATTTGTCAAGGAGAGGCTGTGATAATACGCATTAGCTGACCTTATATCCCATATACATATATATATATATATATATATATAATCGGTTTATGGCGTCTGACGTCGCCTCCCGATCTCCAAGAGGTTTTTCCATTTTCTCTATCTATCGCTCTGAAAATTTTGTGTGACGTTGCTCCAAAAAGTGGTGCTTCACCAGCTGCACCACTTTCTGAGAAAAGCTACGCCATCGTGTTTTGAAACAGAACCCGACAACCTGGTCAACGTTTCACCAAGTTATGGTACAAAGTTGCACCATGTTGTTTGGTTTATTTTGCACCATAGAATGGTGTATCTTTTCTAAGAAAGTGGTGTAGCACCACGTTTTGGTGTAACCTCTCGCAAAATGTTTAACACTGTAAGCACCATTCTGTCATCAGGGGATTTTGACTAAGTGCTTACTTTATGCCGTCAGAACATGTTCTTCCAGGTCGACCTCTATTTTTTCGTTTGTTTGATTTAAATTCCATGGCAATTTTGGGCAGTCTTTCATTGGTCATTCATTTTACATGACCATGCAAACGCAATTGTCTCTTCTGTGTGTCTTTTCAAATTGTTTCTTTCACTTCCATCAATTCTTTAGTCCTTTCATTCGTTATTTTCTGTCTTCTTGACACTGTACATAATGTTCTTAAAACATCCATCTCTACGGTTCTTTTTATCCGCTTCTGTTAATTGCCATTCCTCGGACGCATATAGTAAGATGCTCTTAACAATACTATTATAAATAACCCGTTTCCTTTTTCTGGCTATTTCTTCACTCCACCAGATTCCATTCAGGCGTTTAGCAGCTTTTCTTCCCTGAGCAATTATATTTTTTAATTCCATTGTATCTCTACCTTCTTGTGTAATTTTAACACATAGGTAATTATAATTATCGCCGCCCCGGTGGCCCAGTGGCCTAAGCGCTAGCTCATGACAATTCGTCGGAGATGGGTCGGGGTTCGAATCCCGTGAGGCATGGATGTTGTGTTTGTCTTACGGTACTGGTTCTCTCCCTTCCCTGGAACCAGTGGCCCTAAATTAGGGATCGGCGACTGCTTATAGCCCACTGAGTTGCTCATGGTGGTCGTTAAACTTCCAACAAAGAAAAAAATTATAATGACCACATCTTTCAATTTCTTCGTTATCTTCTAGCTGTTCGTTTGTTTCATCACTTCCAAAGCATAAATATTTTGTTTTATTTAAATTCATAGTTAATCAACATTTTTCATATTCTTCTTTTATTCTTTTAGTCATATACTCCAAATCAAATTTATCTTCTGCAAGAAGTATCTGATCATCAGCGAGTTGCAAAGCAAATACCGTCGTTCCATTTAAATTAATCGCCATTGCTCGACACTTCCTTTTTCATTCTTATAAAGCCTGTTCCAAATAATTATTATTTGCCGCCCCGGTGGCGCAGTGGTCTCACCGATGGCCTCTGATTATTCGTCCGAAAGGGGTCCGGGTTCGAATCCCGGTGAGGCATGGATGTTTTGTTTGTCTTATGGCACTGGCTCTCTCCCTTCCCTGGAACCGGTGACCCTAAATTAGGGACGGGCGACTGCTTATAGCCCATTGAGTTGCTCACGGTGGTCGTTAAACCTCCAATCAAACAAATCATTATTAAATAATTTTGGAGATATGCAACATCCCTGTCTTAGTCCTTTAGTCACTAGGAATCCTTTTGTAGTTTTCTGGCCCATTTTTTATTTTTGTAATTGATCCTTGATAAAGTTATATGACTGTTTTGATAATCGTAGTATTAATATTGGTATCTTTTAATGTTTTCCATAATTTTATGATAGGTATGTTATCATATGCTTTTGCTAGGTCTATGAATAATAAGTGTACTCATGCTCCAAATGCTATTCTTTTCTCTATTACTTGTTTAAGACAGAATATATTATCCATGCAAGATCTGCCTACTCGAAATACACATTGTTCTTCTACTTCATTTAGTTGGTATTCTTCCTCAATTATATCTCTAATACTTCGACCATACAGTCTACTAAACGTCGATACCAGTGTAATCCCTTGATAGTTCTCACATCTTTGCCTCTCTCCTTTTTTAAAATTAGATGTTAGGAAACCAATTTTCCGTTCACCTGGGATTTTTTCACCATTCAAGCATCTTTCAATCAATTGAGTTAACATTCTAAACAACTTTTGTGTTCCATTTTTTATCAGCTCTGCTTGCATTCCACCAAGACCATTTGCTCTATTATTTTTTAAATTTTCAATTGCCCGTTTCAGTTTATCAATATTAACAATAATTTGTTTCCCTTCTTTTAGGTGTTTTTCTTTCTTCTGACACTCACTTCTGTTTGCAGTTAACAGATTTTTATAGTATCCATCCCACTGATTAACTGCTATACCATGCCAAATTTTGTTACTGTTATAACGTTTTATGTTTCTTAGGAATTTCCATGCTTCTGTGCATCTTTTACCTCCTATATATGTTTCAATTTCACTAGACTACCTATCCCAGCAGATTCTTTTTCTTTCTAGTATAAGTTTCTTCGTGTTTTTTCTTAGTATTTTATATTCTAGTTTATCTGTCTCACTCTTAGTATTCAACCAGTCACTTGTTCAAAATCATCACTCCACCAAAAGCTTCTTATATGGCTTTTTTTTCTTTTCTTTGTCCCCACTGCCTCATTAGCTGCTTGATGCAATGCTAATTTAATATGTTCATACAAATCCATTACACTGTTGAACTCGTTTTCTATTAATTTTTCATCTATTCTGATTTGAAATAATCTTTTGGTACTTTCTTCCTTTAAACTTTCTGTATGATATCTATGATCTTTAATATCTTCCATTCCTTTATCTTCACTTTCTTACTTTGTTGTAGTTTCCATTCTGATTTGAAATAATCTTTTGGTACTTTCTTCCTTTAAACTTTCTGTATGATATCTATGATCTTTAATATCTTCCATTCCTTTATCTTCACTTTCTTACTTTGTTGTAGTTTCCATGTAAGGGATAAAAATTTTGCTCGCACCAAATAGTGAACAGTACCACATTCAGCTCCTCTTTGCACTCTAACATTCAGTACTTTTAAATGTGATTTTTGTTTTATAATTACAAAGTCAATAATTGATTTTAGTTGCTTAGTATGTTGAATCCATGTATATTTATGGATTTCTTTAACGTTTATAAAAACCATTTGTAATTTTCAAATAATTGTTTGTACAAAATTACATAAGCAAACAAAATTTTGTATTATATTGATATTATTCTTTTGTCGACTGTTTCAAAATTTGTAATTGTATTTTGATTTGTTACATTCTCACCAAATCTTCCTATAATCTTATCCTTAATCTTAGATCCAGTTCGTCCTGTGACGTACCTGCCAGCAGGACGCACACGACATAAAGGCAGATAGGAATCAGTATAACCGTCTGCGTAGCTCAGTTGGTAGAGCGACTTGTTCCGGAATAAGCGGCCTCGGGTTCGAATCCCGGCGTAGACCAAAAATGACGGAGAAATTTACTTCGTTATAATGGCGCCCGGATGACCCGGCCGTTCAAAATCTCGCATTGGTGTGATGTTATTTCCACACCGCGAGACAGGAAAAATCAGAGAATCCCTTCTCCAGCGCTTCGAAAAATAAGAACCGTGTGATGTTGCATTCCACACAGCAGATTGACTGGGATTTCTCAAGTGCACGTTCTACAGTGGATGGCTGCCTGCAACGATTCATGGTCACGGCTGACCCGTGGGCCATGCCCCCGGCCCTCTTTCGGGGGGGGGGAGATGTGACGTACCTGCCAGCAGGACGCACACGACATAAAGGCAGATAGGAATCAGATTAAACGTCTGCGTAGCTCAGTTGGTAGAGCGACTTGTTCCGGAATAAGCAGCCTCGGGTTCGAATCCCGGCGTAGACCGAAAATGACGGAAAAATTTACTTCGGTATAGTCCATTAAAATCTCCCAGTAAAATAGTTTCTCTAGCATCTCCAATTTCATTCATTATGTCTTGTACCTATTTTTCATAAAACTTGTCCCTGACTGATTGTGCCTCATACTCATTTGGGGCATGCATACCAAAGATTCTTAATCGTGTTTCCAAGATGTTAAGATTCACTTTAATTATTATTTTGTCGACTGCTTCAAAATTTGTAACGTTTATTTTAAATTTTTTCTTCAGTAAGAAGGATACACCTCTTTTTGCTCTCTCTTCTTTTGGTACTATTGAGTATAAAGGCAAATAATCACCAACTTCCTCAATTCCTGAACTCTTTTTCACAGTTTCTGTCAAAGCTATAATATCAGTTTTTGTTCTCCTAATTTCTCCTGTTATCTCTCCGTTTCCTCCTAATATTCCAGAATATACAACTCGTAGATAAACGTAAAACATGATTAAAGAACTCAAAATTATGCCCCCGCTCGCATACCAAAGATTCTTAATCGTGTTTCCAAGATGTTAAGATTCACTTCAATTATTATTTTGTCGACTGCTTCAAAATTTGTAACGTTTATTTTAAATTGTTTCTTCAGTAAGAAGGATACACCTCTTTTTGCTCTCTCTTCTTTTGGTTCTCCTGAGTATAAAGGCAAATAATCACCAACTTCCTCAATTCCTGAACTCTTTTTCACAGTTTCTGTCAAAGCTATAATATCAGTTTTCGTTCTCCTAACTTCTTTAATTGTCTCTTGCCATTTAGATTTATTTCCTTGTACATTCCATGTTACCAAGAGCATAGTCCGTTTCCTTAGCCATAGTCGTGTCCTGTTAAATTCACCCGGATTTACACCGATGGTTTGGTTTGGTATGGTTGGAGGTTTAACGACCACCGTGAGCAACTCAATGGGCTATAAGCAGTCGCCCGTCCCTAATTTAGGGTCACTGGTTCCAGGGAAGGGAGAGAGCCAGTGCCGTAAGACAAACACAACATCCATGCCTCACCGGGATTCGAACCCGGACCCCTTACGGACGAACGATCAGAGGCCAGCGCCTTAGACCACTGCGCCACCGGGGCGGCTTACACCGATGAGCCATTGCATTATGACCAACCCCAGCCTACAGAAATGAGCGCGCCTGGAGACCGAACGGTGCCGCAGGTGAAGTTCACAGAGCAGTGTATATATATATATACAACCCGAGGACCGGCTTTCGGTTCGTAGAGTGCTCGGAATCAAAATGGGGAAAAGCTGCTGATTTATGGGAGTTTTATAAAGGACAAATTGTGATGGCACGGCGCCTGGGAATTACGATCTCGGAAACGGCGCGGCTTGTGCGTTGGTCACGTGCCGCTGTAGTGTGTACGTATCAAAAGTGGTGCACATGTGTCCAAACAAGGAACCGTCGTCCAGCCGTGTGTCGTCCGCAGCTCATTGATAACAGAGGGAAGCGGAGACTTTCGCGCATTGTCCACAGCGACCGCGGGGCCACAGGGCGACAAATCACCCGCAGATACAAAAGTGGGGATCAGGGCAATGTGTCACAGGACACAATTCATCTCAGCCTTCTGCGCATGGGCATGTGTAGCCTTGTATAAACTCCCAATTCCGTATAAACTGTATAAACTCCCAGTTCTGTATAAACTGTATAAACTCCCAATTCTTTTGACGATTTGCAAGTACTTGTTCGTGGATTGTCTTCCACAGCTGCTTTCAAGGCGTCCGAATCAACAGCGGAGGGTCTCCCCGAACCTTCTTTTCTTTTGAAATTCAAGTCACCAGCCGCAAATTTCTTGAGCCATGTTTGCACGGTCCGAGTAACCTCTAGGCTTCCTCTTTCAACTTCGTTCATTTTTCGGACTGCTTCAGTAGCTTTAAACCCCTGTTTCCAGTAATGTCGCGATAGAACCAATATTTTAAACTTCGTAGCCATTGCAACTGACCGAGGTACGAGTGCATGGGTCGCAACATGTGCTTCACCCCTCGTTTGATTCCCCACAGTACGTGCTTTCAGTCTTCTGCAGCACAGGAAAACTGCCACGCAGAAAATGTGCATATTTACCTCGTGGTACTGTCCTATGCAGAAACGCCTTTTTTTAGGACACCCCAATACTACGCTTCAACTCTCTGCTCAACTATCTCAATTTAATGTTGACATTCTTATCTACCTCCGACTCAATGTCAGTGTTGCCAAATCGTAAAAGCTCATCGGGAAAGTAATGTGTTGTTCAGTGATAAAATGTTTAACGAGAAGTAACTAAATTTATATCAGAGAACAGACACTCAAAAGGAAGGTATACGTCACAACATATATACCAACAGCCTTTATATCTGTCGCAATATCCACGTTTAACAGTCTACTTGAAATCTTTCGACATCTCTAGAAATCTCCACTAATTGCACTAGCTCCTCACCATTCACATTCCATCTCGTCAGTTTATTTTTCTCTGACTCGCTGTCAATGGTGCCAAATTGTAAAATATGTTACCGGAGGTACTGAGCCATTCAGGGAGAAAATATTTAACGAAACCTAAAAGAATGGTTATTTAAAGACATACGTTAACAGACGCAAATGGTACATCACCAATACTTCTAGCGCCGTGTACCTCTCACTATTCCCATCTCATCTCATCATTTTATCTTTTTTAGACCCACTGTCAGTGTTGCAGAACTGTAAAATATGTTCGAAGAAGTATTGTGCCGTCCAGTGAGAAAATCTTTAAAGAAATTTACGTAAGAAAACAGAAATTTAAAAGGAAGGTTATTTATAGGTATACATCGTTAGACGCAATGGCACCTTTGGTTTTGCTTATGAAAAATCGTGGATTCTTTTTTTTTCTCTTGTTTGGGGGTTTAACGACCATCGTGAGCAACAAGCAGTCACACGCCCCTAATTTAAGGCCACTAGTTCCAGGGTAGGGAGAGAGCCAGTGCCGTAAGACAAACACAATATCCATGTCTCACTCAGGGTTCGAACCAAAGTCATCTCGGACAACTGGTCAGAAACTGGCACTTTGACCACTGCGCCACCGTCGCTTCCCAGCAAAAACAGTATTGCTGGGCCAGCAGTGGGCCATTACTGGCAGCCAGCACTGCCAGCAATGGTCCAGCACTATGTTGCCGCTGCCGAACCGTCAATAAAATGTCCGGGCGGTCAACATAAGGGCCAGCAGTTCAGGCCAACAGCTGGCCAACAGTTGGCACCCCATCAGTTGTCATATGCCACAACAGGGCCATCAGTTATCCATCACAGGCAGTAGCTGCCACAAGTGGCCCTTCAGTGGCCCTGCAAGTACTTCCCAGAAATGATGGCTAGCCTAATGTGGTCCGCTAGTGGACCGTTAGTGGCAGCCAGCAACCACGTGACGTAACTGGTGGCTTGCCGAATCTTGTCCGCCAATTTCCCAGTAGTAGCAATAATAATAATAAAAAAAAAAAGCAAGGACAACCGCAGTTTCCTAATGCTACAATTTTTTCCTACTCTTATGAAGTTTGTTAATTAACGCACTGCGCTGAGGAAATTTTCTCGATATACCGGAAAAACACCGTTTGTATCTGATTAGATTCGTTCCTGGGTGGTTTACGTGGAAGCCGCGCTCGCTACCGACCGGACTAATTCACTGCGTTCGGGTATGTGCTGGAAGCTATCTGTTTCGTATGCAATTTGTAATCGAATGCTTCCCTCTTTCATTTTACAATATTGCAAGGTATTTTTCATAAAAGTCAGTTTCATATAATTGATAAATTAATTTTTTCAACGTAACAATAGTTTTTTTTTTTTTTACCTTAAGGGAACTTCACTCATTTTCAAGCCGTGTACATACTTAGAGTCGCTTTCCAAAGTTTTGTACTGTCCTTGCCGTCTTTTTTTTTTTTTTTTTTTTTTGAGGTTTAACGACCACCGAGAGCAACTCAATGGGCTATAAGCAGTCACCCGTCCCTAATTTAGGGTCACTGGTTCTAGGGAAGGGAGAGAGCCAGTGCCATAAGACAAACACAACATCCATGCCTGACCGGGATTCGAACCGGACTCCTTACGGACGAATGATCAGAGGCCAGCTCCTTAGACCACTGCGCCACCGGGACGGCCTTGCCGTCTTGAAAAGAGATTGTTGAATAAATATATATTTACCCGGGTTCATGTCACATTCTGTTACATTTTTAACGTTATGTCTTTCCTTTCTGTTGTCCGAAGCTACATTTGTTTTAAAGAGTAAAAGATATTTTATTTCACTTGTTATTTTTAGAAGCGAATTCCTCCCAGTCTTGTGTATTCAGCCCATGGATGAGTACACCACATAGCGTTGCTTTTTTTTTCTTTCAAATAATTAATAAATTTTGTACGCGTATAATTCTTTTTTTTTTCCAACAAACGCTATTTTAAAGGTTTTCCAGGAGATGTGTTTTAAGCGGTTTCAAATTTTTTCTTGTTATTCATCCACTCCATTCCATGAATTGTTATTCATGGGAATGGAGTGGGTGTATTTCATGGCTGTAATCTAGTATTTCACGGCTTAATCTGATATCTTTGTCGACGTAAAATTTCATTAGGAAATTAATTCGCCTCTCCACATATGGATTTTTTCTTAACATCCACTAAAATAACACGATGGCGATAGCGTCGTCTTCAACTAACTGGTACCATGAGAGACACAGCAAGTGTTGCTTCTGCGCATGCGCAGTCCCGATGCTTCCACCTGCTGTTGGGGGTTGCATTGGTTGCCAGCAACGGGCCACTAGTGGCACTTGCTTGGAGGCCCACAATTCACGGCGATGCTGCAGGGCCATCAATGGCTCGCCAACTGATAGCGCTGCCACCAACGGACCACTACCGGGCCGTGAGCGGCAGATTTCAGCCAGCAGTGACCCATCACTGCCAGCTGGTGGCCAGCAGTTTCCCAGCACTTGTGTTTTTGCTGGGTTATAATCGTAGGATTTGAAAAACTATTATTCGAATTCAACATATGTAACATTGAACTAAATTATCTGCGTATTTTCCATTTTTTTCTATTATGCAGAATTTGGCTGCTATGTGGCATTTGCCAAGAAACATAATCATCACACCCAAGACTGCTTTTCGTTTTTCGGTAGTTAATGACCTCTGCGATCAACAATGCTTAAGTTTGGCACGCACTTTTTTGCGTTTTCTATAAAGTATATAACCAGTACTGAAGGAAGCGTATTGTTCATATGTCTCATTGAGAAGAAATATTTAGTACTTTATCATTTGAAGATAATATGATCAATCGCGCAGAGTATTCCCGAGGAACAAACAGAAAGCCTTTCCATTCATTTTACGCTGGGAAGGGTACATTAGATGGCTTACTCCCTAACACAATTTTTGTAAGAGAATAAAGCGATGATTTTCTTCGAAAAAGCTATCGAACACGTTAAAGAATATCTTCCAGGAAACAAAAATTCCTTCCTTTAGCTTTCTGAAAAAATAATTACATAAATGACAATTTACTTTCATTCGTTTGTAGGCTGTCAACTAGAAATATATATATACATTCAACACACATCTGAAGGCCAAATTAAAAAAAAATGCTTTTTCTTAGCACGGACTTAGTAGAATATTATTGAAAATAGTGTTCTGAAATTACATTTATTTACTTATTCAGTTTTCCCTTTCGATTTCACTGTCGAACGTTGGAAACAAAATGTTCCACCTTAATTAAATTCTATCACCAAATGAAACAGTCATCGTCAAAGATATTCATAATTTAATTAATGTGTTTCCATTTTTATTATAACATGTAATCAAAGTGCAGTAAGTTCTTTATTGGTACGAAGATTCTACCGCTTTTGTCGACTTAAAGATAGCATTCAAAGTATAAAAAACTGCTGAGTAATTCCGTGGATGATTCTGAATAAAAATAAGATAATGATAGCATAGCTCTGGTGAAACAGTTCTTCCAGAAAACTGACTAACGTTTTAAATTTAATTGGTGGCGTTTAATCGGGTTTTTTTTTAATCTGATATCAATATAATAACAGTTTTGTTTTATCATCACGCACATTTTCAGTTTCAAGGAAAATAATATTTCTTCTATGCATCTTATACAAACCTGCCACTGAATTACGTAGAAATCTTTATGCAGATATACGTAAACGTAACTTACAGAGCGTATATGCAAAATACGTGGTCACATGCGTCACCATGTAACTTAGGCAACTATTTAAGACTGCTGCTCGTTAGTAATCGTCAGCTTTGTTGATCACAATGGGAAAAACAAAGGATCCTTTGGAGTTTGATAAAGGGATTATTGTGAGTGTCCGTCTGGCTGGAGCAACGATTTTAAAAATTGACTGGTTTCTCAAAAAGTGAGATATTCCGGGTCTTTAATCAGAGGAAAAATAATCCACGTTGCTTGTCTAAGAGGGTTACTGTGGCGCGACGACAATCTGCCAAGAACGATATCGCCGTCCTATCAGAAGGCTTGTACCGAAAAAGAAGGACTTCCTGTGTTCAGCAATTGACCACAGCATTCAATGCAGGTTGTTCTCGATCCATATCTCAGCGAACTATGAGTAGGGAATTGATGAGGGTCAGTATTGGCAGTTGCATGTCTATATGCAACTGCCAATGAAACCTCTTATTTCTGCGTGAACCTAAAGTTCGTCTACAGTGTTGTCAGGAACACCGTGACTGGACACTGGAAGACTGGAAAAAAGTCATATGTTCCGACAAGTCGTGGTATCCTTGCTGTGTACCGACTGTGAGTAGATAGTTTGGCGGGAGCCCCATGAAGCAATGGACCCTGTTTGCCTTGTAAACACAACTCAAGGTTCTGGAGGTGATGTCATGGTTAGAGTGTGGCACGTTCTGTTGGTGTGCAACAGGTCTCCTGATATTTCTGGAAGGTCGGATATCCTCCAAAGACTATCTAAACATTGTTGCCGATCAAGTCCATCCTGCAGTAAGGCCTTTTTATCCAGCAGGTGAAGCCTCTTTCATGGATAACAATGTTACTGTCCATCGTTGATGATGTGTTCAGCAGTGATTCAGCGGGCATGACAGCAACTTCCACCATCATCCCTAGACACCACAAAGCCTGGACTTGAACCCCATTCAAAAGTTCTCGGAACTGTAGTTTAACATGTCTACATATTAAAATACAGTTCAGCGAACTCATGTTACGCGAACCTTTCTCGAACAATCCGGGCAGTGTGGCTGAAAGAAGGCACTACTAGAGGGGAATACCGTCGTCATGAAAGGATGTACCTGGTCTGAAGTGATGCTTAGTTAGGTGGTAGGCATCGTAGTTTCATACACATTAATGACTGGACCCAGGGTTTCCCAGCAGAACACTGCCCATGGCATTACATTTCCTCCCCCGGCTTTCTTATTGTCCCACTGTGCATCCTGGTGCCTACACTTCTCCAAGTAAATGAGGCACAGGTAGCTGGCTGTCCACATGGGGCAACAGGAAACGAGTTGAATCGAACCAGGCGACCTTCTTTCAAGCATTCAAGGTCTTGTTTTGATGCACGCGTGCCCATCGTAGGCATTTTCGACAGTGAATCAAGGTTAACATGAGGGCTGACCAGCCTGCGTATACGCAACCCCGTTTTCAGCAGGGTTCGTTATACTGTTTGTTGTGACAGATTACTCCCGTCACCAGCCTCCAAATTAGCGGCGAGTTAAGCAAAAGTATTCCTTATGTTGGCTCGTTGCATACAGGATAGCTTTCGCTCACCTCTAGCATCGATGAGCTGTGGTCGCTCAAAACTTTGCCTGTTTGTTTATTTCCCTCCTCTGACCCCTTATTGAAAGTACTAACCACGCCTGACCGTGAGCACTCCTGAAGCCTTGCCGTCTCAGAAATGCTCTGACCCAGACGTTTGGCCATTACAATTTGGCCTTTGTCAAACTCTCTCAAGTCCATTGCCTTCGCCATTTAAAGAACAAGAATAACACTGATTAACATAACTCAGTATCAGGTATTACTTATACCGTTTCTTGACCTTCACAGGCGCCGTCATTTCTCTACAGTTGCTTCAGTTTGCATAAAGACACACCGGTCATAATGTTTGGGCTCTTTGGTGTATGATCAGTTTAATCTTTTGTCATCACAGGCCAAGAACAATCAGAAGTAGAAGGATGAATGTCTTTGGCAAGGTGCTTGCACTGGGAAATAGGCCCATCAGCGGCGTAGTTCGCACGCTCACAGGGGAAATGGGGCCTTCTTGAAGATTCAGAATCTAGGGTGTTAGCAGTGGATTCTTTCTTGGGAAGATGGCGATTTACAGTAGAAGAAGGTTATTTTTGATGAGCCATCTTCAGATAATCGAGGCCCGGTAACGCTTCAGTAGGTAGAACTGATGCAGTAGACACAATAACAGAAGAGACTTCCGAAGCAGAAGTCAGGTCAGTAGAAGTCTCAACGTGGTAAGGCAGTGATGGAACAGGTACAGGAGATTAGAAGTGACTGTCCGTAGTCAGATATTCAACATGCAACGTCGAAGATGGCGGTGGAAAATCCAGAGAATCAGCAGAAAAGGAGGAAGAGCAGGCAGGTACGGCAGGGCATGCACTCTGTACATGATCAGGTACGCGGGAATGGAAACAGGTTCCACCAGTCTTTACATAAAACGCATATTGGAAGCCACGTACAGAAAATCTAAATGAAGTGTGCAAGCGATTTATCTCAGCTGCATCCGAAAAGGCCATACTGACCTTACGTCTGAAGCGGCGCACGTGCCCGTAGTGAAGGGTTTAGAAGCCACTGCGACGTGTTGGAAGCTTCCGACGATCTTACCGGAGGGCTCTAACGCTCCACTAACATGCCATCTGAAATCTCTGGTGGTACGTTTGATATAGTGACATCAAAGGGTACTTGTTTAAGAGCTTTCGACACAAGGCGGGAGTGTTTGACAGCCATTCCACGAGCAAGTAATTGTTATTTCACATCTTCAGAGGTGAATAAACCAGCACGATGTGATCCAAACGAGGAGTTGTAGTAACCAGCTCAGGCGGGGCAGCTTTTCCAAGGTGGCAGAAAGGTAGTTTTCTACCGTCGTATCAGGGAAAAGAATCAAGGACCGAGCAAGTTAACGGGTTCGAGGATGGAATAAGAAAGATCGATCTCGATCCTAGGAGGAATAAAGGAAAAAGTAGAAACTGAAGCACTGACCGAACTGGCACAGGGTGTGCTTCCAAGTGGGAGAAGAGGCGAGAAAATTTTGCAGATAGTCCGTACCACTCCGATAAGGTACGTTGGTGGGATGGCGCAGCATGACGATCACCAAGGGAGATGATCAAAGAAAATGCGGAATCCAGGCGGGATAGCAGGGTGAAACACATGTTTACTTGACAACAAAGAATATTTGTCATTTGTATAAGTTGAATACGTCACAGAAGAAGGAGTTTTTGGGAGGCGGGAGAATTAACGACCACCGCGAGCAATTTGATGGGCTATTAGTAGTCGCCCGTACCTAGTTTAGGGACATTGGTTCCAGAAAAGAGAGAGAGCCAATACAGTAAGACGTACACAACATCTATTCCTCTAAGGCTTCTGGCCATTTGCCCGATACGAGTCCGGGTTCGAATCCAAGTTAGTCATGGGTGTTGTGTTTGTCTTATGGCACTGACCATCTCCCTTTCCTGGAACCAGTGACCCTAAATTTGGGTCTGGCGACTGCTTATAGCCCATCGAATTGCTCACGATGGTCGTTACCGCCCCCTCCCCCCGAAGAAAAAGAAAATTCCTCTCTAAAGGTAGTCAAGTTATAACACCTTTTCTACCATAACAGTTTTTTAAAATTGTTTGATTCGAAAAATTTATTTTGTCTCAGATATTGGTTGGTTGGTTGGTTAGGTTTTATGGCGCAAGGGCCATGCCTGGCCAAAAAGCGCCAAGTCTCAGATATCTTCCCCTATTAGAAACATTTTGTTAATAATTTGTAATTTTTTGTAACACCCAGTTGTGTATCGAGTGGCCATAACTTGCTTTTTCTATTTGTTGACGTTATAGAAATCTGGTTTAATTTCTATTTCTTTATTTGGTAATCGGTTCTATTCTCTAAGAAAAACACTGCTCACATTGGTTATTCTTTTTTTCTTTGAATTATTTTTTGGGGTAAAAATCCATATATTAATTATATAAGGTTTTTTACTGTGAGTTATATTTTGAGAGAACGGCTGAACGTAAAGATATGGTTGAGGTAACAAAATAAAGGTCTGACCATTTAGATGTGCCAGTCGAAGAGAAAATTGAGATTGGTGAAACGGTTCGGGCGTTGTGGGGAGGCAAATTTCCTATGTAAAGTCTATGGGAGAAGCGTGGGATTGACATTCGATCGCCTGCGGTTGACTCACGCGCTGTTGAAGGCGGAGGCATGGAGGGACTGAGATAGTCCAAAGTCCGGTCTCTTTTCTGAGCCAACCGTTGCGCAAAACAACGCTAGCCTGCATTGGTATCAAAGTTTTGTTCATCGGAACAGCGAACACTCTCGAAGACCTGATTGCGTTATGCCGTTGGATTGTGTGATGTATATATACAATTTAATATTTATTCGATCCAGTTTATTCACGTAGTTAAGACGTTTCCCCTTATGTAAAAATGTAAATAAACATTCCGTTGACCATTGTTAGTGAGAATATTGCGGGCGACTGTTTATAGCCCATTGAGTTGCTCACAGTGGTCGTTAAACCTTCAGTCAAAAAAAATCACGAACCTGGACTATTGTCTTTACTGAAGTGGTTGAATAAATTCGTCAATCGAATAAAGTTTACATTTTTCTTTCACATGAGTTTATTCTTTTCAAAAAAAGAAAAAAAAACTAACCGTTGATTCCGACGGGTGAACAGTACTTGCAACGCGAATTTCATTCCAACAACATTTACAAACACAGTTGTGACTGAAGATGAGAGTGAAAGAGTGCGCTATCCAGTTGAATTTTTGCACACGATCGAGATGAGTCGACTTCAACCTCACATTTTACGACTGGAAAAGGGTGCAGTCGTGATGCTCATCACGAACCTGGCAGCCCCGATGGCGCAGTGGTCTAAGCGCTGTCTTATGATGATTCGTTCGTCAACGGGGTCCGAGTTTGAATCCTGGTGAGGCATGGTTGATGTGTTTGTCTTGTGGCACTGGCTCGCTCCCTTCCCTGGAACCACTGACCCTAAATTAGGGAGAGGCGACTGCTTATAGCTCATTGAGTTGCTCACGGTGGTCGTTAAACCTTCAGCCAAAAAGAAAATCACGAACCTGGACTTCTTTTTACTGAAGTGGTTGAATGAATTTGTCAGTCTATAATAAAGTTTACATTTGTTGTTTCATATGAGTTTATTCTTTTCAAAAAAAAAAAAAAAAAAAAAAAAAAAAACTAGCCGTTGATTCCGACGGGTTTCGTCTAGTTTACTTTAAAAATTGTTTTCGTGCGGAAAGGCTTCAAAAGTCGTGTTTATTATACCGGAAAATTTGGTGCCATCTTTCTTGTTAAATGTGGAATAACCAAATTTAACTGTTACGTAAGCATCTCATCAAAATTACAGTCCAAAGGAAATTGAATTCACATCTTTCGATTTCTGCTAGAGCTTGCTACCAATAATTTACCCAGAACAACGACTCTCCACTCATATGAAGCTTAGGAATTTGGAGAAACATCAGATTTGCTCTAATCAAAGCATTGGATGCCTCCTCGTAACGACGAATACTCTAATCCTAGCTACGAATCAGCAGTTCTTCAAATCGCATAATAAAGTAGATGTTAATGAAAAACTAATGGTATCTTATTAACCTAATTATTTTTCGACGTAACAGTGCAGTATTGAACTGTTACCACGAAGCAATCTCCTCAGAAAACGTAAAAATAAGAGTGCAGTATTGAACTTTTACCACGAAGCAATCTCCTTAGTAAACGTAAAAATAAGGGTGCAGTATTGAACAGTTACCACGAAGCAATCTCTTAAAAATAAGAGAGCAGTACTGAGCTGTTACCACAAAGCAATCTCTTAAAAATAGGAGTTCAGTATTGAGCTTTAAAAATATAAGTATAGTATGGAGTCGTTACTACGAAGCTATATCTTAAAATTAAGAATGCAGTACTGAACTGTTATCCCGAAAAAATGTCTTTAAATTAAGATTGTATTATTGAAGTGTTACCACAAAACAATTTCTAAAAACTAGGAATGCAGTATTTAACTGTTACCAGGAAGCAATCTCCTCAAAAAACATAAAAATAAAAGCGCAGTGTTGAACTGTTAGCAGTACTGAGCTATTACCGCAAAGCAAACTCCTCAGAAAACTTAAAAATAAGAGAGCAGTATTGATTTGTTACCACGAAGCAATCTGTTAAACACAAGAGTGCAGTACTGAGCTGTTACCATCTTTTAAAAATAAGAGTGCAGTATTGAGTTTTAAAAATAAAAGTATACTATGGAGTCGTTACCACGAAGTTATACACTGAAAAGCAATTGAATTAGAGACAGCTGGCGTTGTGGAAATGTGGCGCTGTGGGCGGCCCTGCAAACGGAAACGACATTACGTATGCAGCGATCCAACAATATAAGGAGTGATGCGACGGGAGTCAGTAAGAGTCGGACGCAGTATGGATAAGACGAAGGATCAAAGCGCATTTGATCGTGGGCAAATTGTCGGGGCCCGACGAATGGGTCACTCCATCTCGGACGTCGTGCAGGCACTGGGATTTTCACGAGCCACTGTGTCATGGGTGCACCGTGAGTACATCGAATCCGATAAAACCATTCCTGCAAAGGCCAACTGGCCGCTCCGGTGGCGCAGTGGTCTAAGCGATGGCCTCTGATCATTCGTCCGAAAGGGATCCGGGATCGAATCCCGGTTAGCCATGGATGTTGTGTTTGTCTTACGGCACTGGCTCTCTCGCTTCCCTGGAACCAGTGACCCTAAATTAGGGACGGGTGACTGCTTATAGGCCATTGAGTTGCTCACGGTGGTCGTTAAATCTCCATAAAAAAAGGGGCCAACTGCCGGGAACAACAGCGTGTGGATGAGAGGGGTCATCGTCGGCTAGCTCGCATTGTAACAGCGGATAGACAGGAGCCACAGTGCAAGAGATCACTCGGCAATTTAACGCTGATGCACAATAACGTGTAAGCAGCCACACAATCCAGAACCATCTGTTCGCTATGGGGTACAGAACCCATCGTCCCACGAGGGTACCGCTGCTGACCGCACATCACAGGGTGCAAAGATTAGCATGGACACGGGAACATCGCCACTGGACCCTAGACATGTGGGAAAATGTTGACTGGACTGATGAGTCGAGATTCACGTTGGTACATGCGGATGGCAGGATACGAGTACGGCGCAAAGCACATGAAGCGATGGATCCTTCTTACCAGCAGGGTACTCTTCAAGCTGGTGGGGCTGGCGTTCTCGTCTGGGGACTGTTTACGTGGACTGAAATGGGACCTCTGGTAAGTGTGACATCGTCCCTCACAGGTCAACGTTACCGGGATATCCTAGACGACCATTTGCTCCCGTTTGTGCGTCTTCAACATCCCAATGGGGACCTCATCCTGCAACAAGACAATGCACCGTGCCATCGCTCCCGAATTGTATCCGAATGGTTGGATGAACACTCCACCGACGTGACCTCGCTTCCTTGACCAGCTAGGTCACCTGACCTCAATCCCATCGAGCACATCTGAGATGCCATCGAGAGAGATGTTCGAGGTTCTCACCCTCCTCCATTAAATCTTCGTAAACTGTGGGAGCTTGTTCAGGAATCGTGGATCCGTATGGCTTCCCAACGCTTCCGGTGTCTTGTCGAGTCCATGCCGAGACGAATCGCCGCCGTCATCAGGCCGAAAGGTGGTGCTACACGTTACTAGACAGGTATCTCTAATTCAATTGTTCTTCAGTGTATCTTAAAATTAAAAATGAAGTACTAAACTGTTATCACGAAACAATGTCTTAAAAGTAAGAGTGTATTATTGAACTGTTACCACCAAGCCATGTCCTCAAAAGCGTAAAAATAAAAGTGCATTATTGAACTGTTACCAGAAAGCAATATCTTAAAAATAACAGTGCAGTATTGAACTAGTACATGAAGCAATTTCCTCAGAAAACTGAAAAAGGAGAGTGCAGTACTGAAATGTTACCACGAAGCAGTCTCATCAGAAAATTTAAAAATCAAAGTTACAGTATTGAAATGTTACCACGAAGCAATCTGTTAAAAATAAGAGTGCAGTACTGAACTCTTACCACGAAGCAATCTGTTAAAAATAACAGTGCAGTACTGAACTCTTACCACGAAGCAATCTCCTCAAAAAACGAAAAATTAAAAACGCAGTATTGAACTGTTATCACAAAGTAATACACTGCCGGACAATTGCTAAGAACGGATGACAATAGCAACGATAGCAACCATAAAATGGAAGGCAGGAAAATGTGGAAATTAGCATAAGTGCGGGATACAGTAAGACGTGTTGTGCGTATGCAAATTTTGGATTGCCGAACTTGTTCGTGACGTCATAGCGCTGATAAGAGATATAAAGGATTTGACGCGTATTGACCGTTGTTGTTCAAACGCAAAGTTGAAAGGGAAAGAATCAATTGACGAACTTGTAAGTTTCAGTATGTCTTCCCGACATCACCTAGATGATTTTACGCGTGGCCGTATAATTGGCAAGATTGAAGAAGGGCAAAAAAGTAACAGATGTTGACAGGGAGTTCGACGTCAGCCACAGTGTTGTTTCAAGGCTTTGGAAATCATTTCAAACAAATGGAGAGTGCAGCAAACTTCACGGGGAGGTCGTGTTCGTAGTACGACACCTTCAGAAGATCGGTACGTAGTGCTATCAACAAAAAGACACCGGCGCACACAGCTAGTGAGGTAGCAAATCAGTTTATGGCTGCTACTGGCAAGCGGATCTCCCGAAAAACTGTCGCCAGACGTTTGCATGAGGGAGGACAACACGCCCGCCGTCCTGTTGTGTGTATCCCACTGTCCAGAAGTCACCGTACCGCCCGTTTGCAATGGTGCCATCAACATCGCAATTGGACTGATAACGACTGGTCTGCTGTCCTCTTCTCAGATGAGAGTAGATACAGTCTATCGTCTGATTGTCGACGACAACTGTTCTGGCGTGATAGTGGTACTGCATATTGTCCAGCAAACATACAGGAAAGGGACCGATATCCGACATGTAGTGTCATGGTATGGGCTGGCATCATGTTCAATGGCCGTACGTCCCTCTATGTGCTTCCAACTGGGACTATGACTGGCCAATGATACATTAATGATGTTCTGCTTCCTCATGTTCGCATGTTCCGTGGTGCTGTCGGTATATAGATTCATTTTCATGGACGACAACGCAACATGTCATCGAACAGTCGCTGTCCAGGAGTGTCTTGAGAGCGAGGATATTCAACGCCTCGTATGTCCAGCACGTTCTCCAGATCTGAATCCCATTGAAAATGTGTGGGATGCTTTGGGGAGGAGTCTTGCTGGTCGCCAATGCCCTCCAATAAACAAGGACACCCTCATCCGTGCACTGACAGAGGAATGGGATAAATTACCCCAACAGCACCTTGATAATGTTGTGCAAAGCATGACACGACTGTGGAATCTTGCATCGCCCTCCATGGTGGCCATATCCCGAGTTGACATCTTACGCCGGAACGCCTGCGGACGGTAATTGCATTTTTTCACGTTTACGTATTCTGCACAAAATGGCCTGTTTGTCCCTTGAACTCGTTCCAAAGCCTTCTGGATTTCAGAGCACAATAAATTGTCTTTCTTGTAATGTCCTGGCATTCTGACATTATTTTATTTCACTTGGCATCCAACCACACTTACTTTTTTATGCGCTATATAGCCGTTTATGATCCGTCCTTAGCAATTGTCCAGCAGTGTATCTATAAACTAATAGTGCAGTACTGAACTGTTACCACGAAGCAATCTCCTCAAAAAACGTAAAAATAAAAGCTCAGTATTGAACTGTTACCACGAAACAATGTCTTAAAACTGAGAGGCAGTATTGAACTGTTACCACAAGCAATGTCTAAAAACTAAGAGGGCAGTACTGAACTGTGTTACCATGAAGCAATCTCCTCAAAAAACGTAAAAATAAAAGCGCAGTATTGAACTGTTACCACGAAACAATGTCTTAAAACTGAGAGGCAGTATTGAACTGTTACCACGAAGCAATCTCTTAAAAATAAGAGTGCAATATTGAGCGTTGTCGTCCCTTCGGCGTGTATATAAAAGGAAAGACCATGTTTTTGTCTTTTTGTAACAGCAAATGACAAAAACATGGTGGTGCCTCGAGAAAAAACGTTAAAAACACTTTGTTGATTCAGCTGTCGTTTGTATATTTTACGATGTTCATAAAGCGAAATACGTCAAATCTAAAAGGTGGGAAGTAGATTTCTGATCTGCGTATTCTGCATGTACTACCAGAAAATATGATAGTCAGATCTGAAAGATAGGAGGTGGATAAATTTATTACGCAACACAGGAAAAGTACTCAGGAAAAAATATCCAGCATGCTGCCGTCATAGTTGGGAGCAAAAGAGTGAATGTGAGATGAGCAAAGCCCTGTTAAGAGACGGCTTCCTTGCCGTCTGATGAAACGAATTGCTTATACTCAGTTTAATTTCCCGGGAAGTCATGAGACGCCGGACAAAGCACGTTCTTTTCCAATTAATTCCGTTAAACTGCCGGGGAAAATCTGGCACCCCACTTAATCAAATAACCGCTTTAATAAGAAAATATCTTGCGTCGACTTTGATTAGATTTAAAGACCGGGCTTCGCAAACTTTTCTTCTGATAAATAGCGCTGCGCGACTGAACTATCAATATTTAATTTCATTATACTGTAGGAATGGCTTCCTTCAGTGCAACATCAAGACAGTTTACGTGATTAATGCTTGATTTCAAAAAATGTGCATTCGAACGAATTCCACGAAAATTGCGTTTCAACACAAACTTTTATTTCAAACTGTTAGAATTCGCATTTAAAGCGCAGAGATGTTTCTTAATAACGTCTAATTTTTCAGTTTAGGTTAAATCTCATTTTCCTCTGATACCGTGAAAAACTGTTTCATTCATTGAAAAGGTCTATGTTTTTTCCTGATGAGTTAATGAAATGTAAGTAGTCCTCTGATACTACCAGGGTTGGCAAGGTAATTTACTCGTGACGCATATTACATAAATTATGCGTAATTTACTTGGCGTAGGAACCAGTTCTTTACGCAGGCGTAAATAACGAATGTTATTTCGCGTATTAATAATACAAAAACTGCTTTAATTCTATTACATTTTAAACTTAAATATTCTTATATACACTGAGTTAGCTTTGCACTAGGAATACGTTTTCCATATTCGTAGCGATAACAAAGTACCACGCGACATCAACGTTACGTGCGACTACTATAAATTGTGCACACCTATCGTATGTACGTAATCCGTAAACATTTATCAGTTATCTGGAAACGTGGCCGTGGCGACTTAAGCCAATTTGACCTCGGCTAGATAGTTGGGGCCCGGAGGGCAGGTGCCAGTATTTCGGAAACAGCCGCACTTGTTGGCTTCTCCTGTACTACGGTATCAAAGGTGTACCAGGGCTGGATTGACCACGCACAGCCATCCACCAGAAGGGCTCACAATGGTCAGTAACGCGCGGTTATCCTAGAGGTGAGCGTCGGGTGTCACGACTGGCATCTCAGCAACGACGTGCAACGGTCACCCAACTCACTCACCAGTACAACAGCGGTGCAGTTCGACCCATTTCTACATGTACCCTGCGCCGTTCTTTGCTTCGCCTGGTATTTCGCAGCCGGAGACCAATGAGGGTACCAATAATGATGCCAAATAATCGCAAATAACGCCTCGCATGAGCCAAGGAACGTCAGCATTGGACTTTCGATAGATGGAAGAAGATCGTCTTGAGTGCCGAGTTCCGTTTCCTGCTGCACCATGCTGATGGCCGTGCCCGCATATGACGAAAACAGCATGAAACTCTATCCTCTGGTTTCACAGTTGGGGTTCAACAAGCTGGTGTAGCTGGCGTTCTCGTCTGAGGAGCTTTTTCTTGGCAAACTGGCAAACCCTAAGTCCATTGGTTATCATCCCACAAATACTGAATGGTGGACGCTACAGGGACCTGTTAGCCGACCATCTCCATCCATATCTGCAGGAGGTTTACCCGGACCAGAGTACCATCTTTTCAACAGGACGACGCACTGCGTCATCGGGCTCGGATTGCTACTGAGTGATTAGAGGAACAAGATAACGAATTCGCGTCATTGCCTTGGTCCCCAAACCCCCATGACTGTAACACAATTGAACATTTGTGGTATATGCTTGAACGGAAGCATGGAGGATGTTCTACAGCTTATAGAACCTGTTTCTAGGCGTCTGCGAGCAGTGACCGCACAGAAAGGTGGACTAAAGCGTTATTAGATAGGTGTTCCTAATGCAAAGCTAACTCACTGTATTTCATAATAAAATCATTTTCTCAAGGTTGTTTACACAGCCACCACCTATTAAGAGACTTTTCAAAAACTATATTTGCTCTTTCAAGTATATTTGTTTTTAAAATGGACCAAACAACTGGTGATATCTACCTCTTGCACTAGCATTAATAAGAATGACAATTTGAATGGAACCGAGTTCAGTATCTTATTAAGAACTTTAAATTCCTCGAGTGTATCTTATCTACACTGAAGAGCAATTGAATTAGAGACAGCTGGCGTTATGCAAATGTGGCGCTGTAGGCGGCCCTGTAAACGGAAACGACATGACGAATGCAGCGATCCGACAATATAAGGAGTGATGCGACGGGAATCAGTAAGGGTCGGACGCAGTATGGATAAGACGAAGGATCTAAGCGCATTTGATCGTGAGAAAATTGTCGGGGCCCGACGAATGGGTCACTCTATCTCGGAAGTCGTGCAGGCACTGGGATTTTCACGAGCCACTGTGTCACGGGTGCACCGTGAGTACATCGAAGCCGGTAAAACCACCCCTGAAAAGGCCAACTGCCGTGGACAACAGCGTGTGGAACAGTGGGGTCATCGTCGGCTAGCTCGCATTGTAACAGCAGATCGACGGGGCACAGTTCGAGAAATCACTCGGCAACTTAACGCTGGTGCACAAAAACGTGTAAGCAACCACACCATCCAGAACCATCTCCTCGCTATGGGGTACAGAAGCCATCGTCCCACGAAGGTACCGCTGCTGACCGCACATCACAGGGTGCAAAGATTAGCATGGGCGCGGGAACATCGCCACTGGACCCTAGACATGTGGGAAAATGTTGACTGGACTGATGAGTCGAGATTCACGTTGGTACATGCCGATGGCAGGATACGAGTACGGAGCAAACCACATGAAGCGATGGGTTCTTCTTGCCAGCAGGGTACTCTTCAAGCTGGTGGGGGGTGGCATTCTCGTCTGGGGACTGTTTACCTGGAGGGAAATGGGACCCCTGGTAAGTGTGAGATCGTCCCTTACAGGTCAACGTTACCGGGATATCCTGGACGACCATTTGCTCCCGTTTGTGCGTCTTCAACATCCCAATGGGGACCTCATCCTGCAACAAGACAATGCACCGTGCCATCGCTCCCGAATTGTATCCGAATGTGTTGGATGAACACTCCACCGACGTGACCTCGTTTCCTTGGCCAGCTAGGTCACCTGACCTCAATCACATCGAGCACATCTGGGATGCCATCGATAGAGATGTTCGAGGCTCTGACCACCTCCATCAAATCTTCGTGAACTATGGGAGCTTGTTCAGGGGTCGTGGATCCTTATGGCTTCCCAGCGCTTCCGGTGTCTTGTCGAATCCAAACACGTTACTAGACAGATATCTCAGGGCGAAAGGTAGTGCTACACGTTACTAGACAGATATCTCTAATTCAATTGCTCTTCAGTGTATATCTATGTAATTGCAGAAAAGAAACAATTTTATGTTCACTAAAGATAATATTTTGTCATAAATGTTTATAGCCTGCCTATAATGCAAAATATGATTCATTTTCATGTAATAATATTTGTGTTTTACATGTTATCAACATCATAATTTTACTCATTTTAAGACATTTCTGACATTGATTGTTATACCTTTAAAAGAAAAAACTGCAGATTCAACAAAACATTTTATTGCTTGTTTTAAATGTGACTTATTTTTACTTCTAACATCGAAAATATCACTGTCTAACACTTTGTCATTATTTTAATTTCCACTCAAGGGAATATTCTTATGCACTTTAAATTTTTATATTGTCACTCTCACACACCCTTAATCACACTAATAATCCTCACTGTAATGTTCTTGTAACTTAAGAGTATAATATTGTTACGTGGGCACTTTATTCTGGGGCCCCTGGGATACGAATCCCTCTTAAAAAACCCAAGAATTTGTCGGATGGATGGCTTCGAGAAATGGATCCCTGAGATAGAAGAACAAGGCACCACTTGTTAGCACTGACAAGCTCCGGACTTAGGACAACACAGGCACATTTAATTAGTTACAAAAATTTACAGATCATTTTCACACTATGCATTTAGTTTCACGCATTTAGCTCGGAGCGATGAGGACGAGAACATGCCCCAAAAATAGCAATGATAGTTCTAAAAGTCAGACCGGTTCTCCGTAAGTGGTAGTCTGATCTGTTTATCGCACAATTCTACTAATCAGAGCTGACATGCAAAAGGAAAAATGTAATTACAATTTGGTATCCGTTCCTGTTGTATGATAGACTTTTAGGGACCAGCTAGAAATAACCAGCCCTCAAAGGACACACACGCGCACATGCGCTTACTCGCCGACAAGGCGGTCATCTGCAAATTCACGGAACAGAAAGCGGGTCAGGCCGCAGGTTTGGGGACAGATCGGTTGAAGGATATAGAGCTTCTCTAACTCCTCTTCGGTGGCCACGCAAAATTTTCTTGCCCCGTCGTGGTTGCTGTCGCTCGTGCATTTTTAGCTTCCTTTTCTCTTTCAGAAAAAAATAGCTTCTTCTCTAGCGTATCTGGGCGTCAATATCCCGTTCCCAATCGTGTAGAGGATAATTCACAGCGAATCTTCTATATCCATGTCGTCAACTAAACCAGACGTTCTTCTCCGGCAGACTTCAGTTGCACACTCTCGTTAGGCTTCTCTTGTTCTGTGACCCCTTGACCTCTAACGCTCTTTCGAAGATGGCAGATATCCTCAGACAATCACAAACATTCCTTCTCCTCGTTTTCTGTAAACAAACAGTTCAGTGTTTTTTGGCAATGAACAGCGAGGCTTAAAGAGGCACATCTGGGGGGTTTCAGCTCTAAGCGAGGCTTAAAGAGGCACATCTGGGGGTTTCAGCTCTAAGCGATCCTAACAAGCGCAAAGCGGTTCTCCTTAATTTCAACGCAAATATCAAATAATATTCGACTTCGTAATAATATATTTGAACCAGTTTCTTGGAACGTTCGAAGCTGAGCTTGTTTTCTCGTATTATTATGGACAAAAGACAAGTCAGAGAAACGTATTTCAAGTTGGGCTGAAAATGCTGCTATGTTGAGTAACTTCAACTTCTGACAACTCCTTCTTATGTTGCCGACTCTAGTGAAGTACCAGAATATTCGTAGTGATTTAACACCTTCTTCATACGTTCTCCAAATTTTCCAGATTTTTCTCGATACCGTTGATGACTAGTTATCTCCTAGGGGTCGAAGCTATCTAAAACGAACTCAACTTGTTCATGACGTTTCTCATTCAGTTTCTGCTCCTGGTACGCAGGATTGAGAACATTGGCTGCAACACTTATATACGTTTAGCGTTTCGTTTCTTCTTTTTTCTACATGTATGAGAAAGGGTTTTTCTGGTTAGTGGTTTATAGGCAGGCCGCATTTTTTGACAGAAGTTTTTAAAATGCACTGCTTCTACCACACTAAATGGGATGTTGCAACCATATAGAAATTTTTTGCAATAGCAAGATCTATTTCCTGCTTTGTGGAAGCATTCATCCTGTCTAAAAAGTACGTTATCTGTCGTTTAGCCGTGGAAGGTTTAAAACTTACAGTGATGGGTGATTCAGGGTTGAAATTGTCTTCATGAGATTAGGAGCATACACTCACCACGTACACGGTTGAGCAGGAACTAGGGCTTGCAACTGGAACTGTAGGATCGCCAATGTCTATGGAACTTTCCGAGTCCGATCGATGTAGGTTAGAACTGGAACTCTCCAGAGGTGGCAGCGGCAGTGGTTCCAGCGGCAGTGGTTCAGGAGATCTGGCAGACGTTTGGGCACAGACTTTCCTGTAGGCTTTCCGGAACTCTCTTGCTGTATTCTTGGCAATTACGCCATATTCACAACCGTTGGCAAAATTCTTGTATTCCATTTTAATTGGAATGTATCACAGTTCCTCGTACACATTGTAAAGAGGTCGACCCTCCGCTATTCTTAATTTAGTGATTAAATGCTGGTTTAATGGTCTCTAGAGGAAATGTTTACGTTCGCACTGTCTTTTTTACTGCTCTTTGATCCAGAGGTTGAACCCGATCGTTCTGGTTTCATCCTGTGGTGGCGTCTCGAATCTGATTCGCAGTAAAAGACCACCGCATTCAATCCTGTATCTAATAATCAGTTATTAACTCTTTAAGCTGCTAGAACGAGTTAACTCGGGGTCCGAAAAATGGTATGAAATCAGCTCGAACGAATATATGTGTTGTTCAAGAAGTGGGCCGAACGCGGCTGGCACAAGTAAACCTACTCATCAGAAAGCGTTGCTGTTTCCTCAACGTTTTTATTGAAAGCTGCCATTTTAGGAGGATGACTGACACTAATCTTGTCTGACTGATTACCTGCTAAAAGTGCTATCACAATGGTGACGAACTCAAGGAAGGAAAGAGAAGTTGTTTGAGCTGTGGCATTATGTCCGTGTCATCGGGACTAGTCTTTCTCATCATGCCTTTCATCATGGAGCAAAGCATAAAGGACTATAGGAGAAAACGCTTCTCACCGGTGACAGGTTTGTGGTCGGTACTGCTCAGATGAGAGGGGGGAAGAATTGTGTTGCCTCAGCTTTCACAAAACTCAGCCTCGATATAAACATTTATTTTTTAGGGAGAGCAGACATTTTTGGCACGATTTGGGTTCAGGTACATCGGCCGCTTAAAGGATTAATAAGGAAATCAGTATTCAACTTCAGTCAGTGGATTTTGAGAAACCGGCATTGCGGATTGAATTGGGAAAAAAATCATGTATATTACAGATCGATTAGTTCTACGTTGCTTTGTTAAGAGCTGAATCGAGATGGCTGTTAAAATTCCAGCGTAGAGAAAAATAAAATAGAAGTGCGGGATGAAAATGTAAAGGTTCGGCAGCCAATTATTGTGAATTTTCGCAAAAGTTTTTTGTGTTCTTTCTATGGGAGTTTACTAATGCGCCAGGGCATTAATGGAACGTCAACCGGCCATGCATTTAAAAATTAGTATTTACATCGACAAGAAATCACGCGCAGCTGGAAATAATAAAATTTCTGATAACTTCATTATTCCAGGCGGGGCATAGCTTTTGGTTATCAATAATTTTATTATTCCAGCTACTGAATTTTGTGCATAGTTTGACATAGTTGTTCAGACATATTTCGGATTCGGGCAACGAATTGTGCTCGTGAAAGACTAATATGTCGATCAATACATTTCCTGCAAATTAATAAAGAAAATTTAAGAGACAAAAGGAATCGAGAAATTAAAAAAAAAATGTGAGAGAGAAAAAATATAAATTCAAAAGAAGGAACAGTGAAAAGAAGCTGGACGTTTGAAATCCCGGGTGACAAGTGCCAGTGCCAAGAAATAGCACGCGAGAGCTGACGGGAATGGGTTTCCGTGGCCGAGCAGCCGCACACAAGCCTAACATCAGCACGATAAACGTCAAGCGTCGGTTGGAGTATTGTAAAACTTTAACACATTATCTTTAACATTCCATTTGAGTTTATGTTTTCTTATGTAAATTCAGTTACTTCCTGATTAAACGTTTTCTAACATTACTTCCCCGAACAGCACTGATAATAAGTCAAAGCAACGTAAAATAACTACATTGAATGTACACTGAAGAGCAATTGAATTAGAGACAGCTGGCGTTATACAAATGCGGAAACGGAAACGACATGACGTATGCAGCGATCCAACAATATAAGGAGTGATGCGACGGGAATCAGTAAGGGTCGGACGCAGTATTGATAAGACGAAGGATCTAAGCGCATTTGATCGTGAGCAAATTGTCGGGGCCCGACGAATGGGTCACTCCATCTCGGAAGTCGTGCAGGCACTGGGATTTTCACGAACCACTGTATCACGGCTGCACCGTGAGTACATCGAATCCGGTAAAACCATCCCTGCAAAGGCCAACTGCCGTGGACAACAGCGTGTGGAGGAGCGGGGTCATTGTCGGCTGGCTCGCATTGTAACAGCGGATACGCGGGCCACATTGCAAGAAATCACTCGGCAATTTAACGCTGGTGCACAAAAATGTGTAAGCCGCCACACCATCCAGGACCATCTCATCGATATGGGGTACACAAGCCATTGTCCCACGAAGGTACCACTGCTGACCGCATATCACAGGGTGCAAAGATTAGCATGGGCCCGGGAACATCGCCACTGGACCCTATACATGTGGGAAAATGTTGACTGGACTGATGAGTCGAGATTCACGTTGATACATGCGGATGACAGGATACGAGTACGGCGCAAACCACATGAAGCGATGGGTTCTTCTTGCCAGCAGGGTACTCTTCAAGCTGGTGGGGGTGGCATTCTCGTCTGGGGACTGTTTACGTGGACTGAAATGGGACCCCTGGTACGTGTGACATCGTCCCTCACAGGTCAACGTTACCGGGATATCCTGGACGACCATTTGCTCCCGTTTGTGCATCTTCAATATCTCACTGGGGACCTCATCCTGCAACAAGATAATGCACCGTGCCATCGCTCCCGAATTGTATCCGAATGGTTGGATGAACACTCCACCGACGTGACCTCGCTTCCTTGGCCAGCTAGGTCACCTGACCTCAATCCCATTGAGCACATCTGGGATGCCATCGAGAGAGATGTTCGAGGCTCTGACGCCCCTCCATCTAATCTTCGTGAACTGTGGGAGCTTGTTCAGGGGTCGTGTATCCGTATAGCTTCCCAACGCTTTCGGTGGCTTGTCGAGTCCATGCCGAGACGAATTGCCGCCGTCATCAGGCCGAAAGGTGGTGCTACACGTTACTAGACAGGTATCTCTAATTCAATTGCTCTTCAGTGTATAGAGTGGAGTTGGTACAGATGTCGAGAGCTTCCGGGTAGATTGTTAAACGCTGGTGTCAAACCTGTTAAAATACACTATCTGATCAAAAATATTAGGGCACTTGCTTATTCACAAACTAAGGAATTAATATCAAGTTGTTCCGTCCTGATGCCGCCTCCATTTGCTTGGAAGGCTTTCCACTAGATTTTGGTAAGTTGCTGCGGAAATTGCCTTTCATTCTGCCACAAAAGCATTAATCAACTCAAGACCAGTTGCCGGGTGGTTCGGCCTGGCCCGCATTCGATGTTTCAATTCATCCCAAATGGGATCCATTGTGTTCAAGTCAGGGCTCTGAGCATCCAAGTCAAGTTCTTCCACGCCAATCTCATCTGCCCATTCCTACATGGACCTTACTTTGTGGATGAAGACATTGCCCAGTTAGTAAAGTAAAGGGCCTTCATCGAACTGTTTCCACAATGTTTGAAGCACAGAATTTCCAAGAATGTCATTGTGTTAAGATTCCCTAGTACTGTAACTAGGTGGCGCAGTACAAGCCATATAAACAGCCCAGAAAATGACGCCTCCACCATCAAACTTCACAGCTGGCACAACAGTCAGGCAGGTAGAGTTCACCTGGCATCCTCCACATCCACACTCATCTATTAGACTGCCAGATGGTGAAGCACGATGTAATCCACGATCTATAGAACCAGTTTTCGCTGCTTCAGAGTTCACTTTCGCTGAGCTTTACACCACGCTAACCGACACTTGGCGTTGATCTTATTGACGTTAGGCTTATGTGCAACTTTTTGGTCATGGGAACCCATTCCCTTCAGCTCTAGATAAACCTAGACGTTGCTTTCAGAAGCATTTTCGAACTCGGTAGTGAGTGCTGCAACCTAAGGCAGTCGATTTTGTCACACCATTGACTTCAGCACTCAGTAGTCCCGCTCTATAATTTTACATGGCTTACCAAGTCGTTATTACGCTATTGTTGCTCCTAGGCGTTTCCACTTCAAAATAACATCGTTGACAGTTGAGAAAGACGATAAAAATCAAAACTCCGTTTATTAGGTATAAGAATGACGATAAAACAAAATATGCTAGCTTTCGCTACCTCCGGGTAGCTTCGTCAGGCATAAAGTAGCTAAGAAAGCAGAAAACACAACTGGAATAAATATACACTTCTAAGAATAAATTCAAAATCATCCTTTACACCACGCCAATGGATGAGTCCGACTACCGCCGGAAGCTTGAAGAGTTCGTCACCCAGTCTGGTTCCGTTCTGCAGACTGTGAATCCGCTTAACAAGTGGGTGGCCATGGTTAAGCGAGTAGCGAGAAAGGAAGCGCTTCCTGGAGTTAAAAAAAAAAAAAGGCGCCAAGATCCTACCAGGACCTAAGGTTCCTCACCTCAAGCATCACAAGCCCGGCAATCCGGTCCGTCCTATTGTCAGCAGGAAATGCGCCCCTTCCGCAAATTTGGAAAAAGCGTTCTCGTCCTTCTTGCAGCCGTTCCTACAACCCACGGAAAATTTCTTACTCTCTTCAGTTGACTTCGTTGCAAGGCTGCGGCCCAAGAAGGTGTCGCCAGATGACATCATTGGAAATATTGACATCGAGTCTTTGTACCCCTTAGTGCTGGTGCATGAAGCCACCGCGAACCTGAAACGATCTATCGCTGAATCGGACCTGTTCCCTTCAGAAACTGTGGAAGCTATTTCAAAACTACTGGACGCGGTCACGAACTCATTATTTTTCAGTTTTCAGTCCAAAATTTACAAACAAGTCAAAGGGGTACCTATAGGATCCTGGATGTCGACAGTTCTTGCTGAAGCAGTCCTCCGGCCTTTCGAAAATGGCTTCTTACTTTCGTCGGCCCAAGTACCTAAAATCTGGTGTAGATACGCTGACGATATTTGCTTTATTTGGCAGTATGGCCAAGCCAGTCTACGTGAATTTATTGTCGGAATGAACGCTGCGCACCCTGACTTTAAGTTCACAGATCAATGTGAATCCGGTGGTGCGTTACCTTTTTCAGATGTACTGGTAAGAAGGTTACCCTCTGGAGCGCTTAGCACTGAGGTATACTACAAGCCCACCCACGTGGACAACCCCATACTGCCTGATTCTGCGGGCCCAGCCACATGCAAGTATGCGCTCTTTAGGTCTGGAGCGGGGTACGACATGCTCGCAATAGACCAAATTGACAGAAAAGTAGCATCAGCTGCTCGCACACAGCCTCGTGCAAACCCCACAGCGCAGTCAGTTCGTTTTGTAAGTTCGATTCCCTACATTCCCAGACTAACATATTACCTGAAGAATGCTCTCCGAAAGCGGGTCTTTGATATCAGCGTGAGGGCGCCTAGACCTCTATCTGTTAGCCTCACAGCAGACCGGAGCGCATCACCTTCTACACTATCTGACGCAAGAGTCTATGCTATTCCTTTAGATTACCCTTGACGCATCAATTACATTCTACGGGGGAATGACAAAAAGATCGATACAAGTCCGCATTTCTGAGCACCAAAGGGACGTTAAGGCTGGCAAACTTACAACGGCACTAGACCGTGATGTTGCTACTGAAGAAGCAGTACCCAGGTGGAATGAGGTTAAGAAGCTGGCTGTTTATGACAACACAAGAGCTACGGCGCTACGAGAAACCATTGAGATAGTCATGAGACAGAATGTATACAATAAGGAAGTTACCACGAGCCTTCCTTTGGTTTGGCACCGGCTTCTTGAAGTGACACGTGGACACCCAGCCCTGGGATCAAGACGCGCGTGACACCTGTGCAGCGTATTACTTATTTTGAATTATTCTTAGAAGTGTATATTTATTCCAGTTGTGTTTTCTGCGTTCTTAGCTACTTTATGCCTGACGAAGCTGCCCGGAGGTAGCAAAAGCTAGCATCGTTTGTTTTATCGTCATTCCTACGCCTAATAAACGGAGTTTGGATTTTTATCGTCTTTCTCATCAATCTGGCTTACAGTAACCCGTTTTTCATCGTTAGTTTCTATATATCGTTGACAGTTGATCGGGGTGGCTGTAGCAGGGCAGAAATTCCCAAACTTATTTGTTGCTAAGATGGCATCCGATGACCGTCCCACGCTGAAAGTCGCTGAGATTCATTCTACTGTTCATGCTTTTCTACAGAGGGTGAGTCGAAAGTTTTGCAATATTTCCAAAGCGCATTTGTTGCGGCGGGTATGTTACGTGTTTAAGCTAGTTCAAGTCGCGCACTGGAGTCATTCGAAAGTGATATAAAATGGTAGTCGTTAATGTGAACAGCATTGCATGTCGTCGTTCTGTCTGTAGTTGGGACGCCTAAAAGATGAACAGCCACAACCGGCTAACTAGAGAACTTTTGCTTTACGAATTTGAACTCGGCCATAACGCTGCTCAAGCAACATGAAACATTTGTCATACGAAAAGGGAAGGTTCCGTTGATCACAGCATCGCTACCAGAAAGTTTTTTTTTTGTTTTTTTTTTTAATTGGAGGTTTAACGACCACCATGAGCAACTCAATGGGCTATAAGCAGTCGCCCGTCCCTAATTTAGGGTCACTGGTTCCAGGGAAGGGAGAGAGCCAGTGCCGTAAGACAAACACAACATCCATGCCTGACCGGGATTCGAACCCGGACCCCTTACGGACGAATGATCAGAGGCCAGCGCCTTAGACCACTGCGCCACCGGGGCGGCCAGATAGTTCAAGAAATTTCGCTCTGGTGACAGAAAGCTGGACGATTAGCCAAGGTCAAGTAGGCCCTGAACCGTGGATTCGAAGGCCGTGCGCCAGGCCGTAGAGGCAAATCAGCTGGGAATATCCCAGACCACAGTGGTTCATCACCTTCAGAACTTCAGCAAGGTCTACAGGAGCTACCGCGTTGTCCCTCACGAACTCACGCCAGCTGAAGCAAACCGCCGAGTGGAAGTGTGCGTGAAACTCCTAAAAAACCCGGAAGGCACTTCAACAACCAGGAGGAGGTGGCAGTTGGGGTGAAGGAGTTCTTCGTCTCGAAGGACAAGAACTGGTACTGCCTCGGAATCGAAGAACTGGCAGACAGATGGCTAAAGACGGTGCAACACGATGGCCTATACTTTGAATGCTAGTCAGCTTTCCTCGTAAAGGTACGTATGAAGACATAAAGTGATCCATATACTGCAAAACTGTCGACTCACCCTCTGTATGTTTGTCAGGCTACATGCGTCTATTTATACCTGTGTGGGCCATGTCTGTGACGTATATGGGCAATCCCGCTACACAAAAGGTGTATCCGAATACTTCTGGTCATATAATGTATATGTGGTCGACGAAAAGGTTTTCATTGTTATAAGATTGACATCTGTGTTGAAGTCAGCGAGATTATATGTTATGGCAGTGGATTGTTTTCATGCCGATTTGATCTTCCCGTGAGGGACAGGAGAGAGACGTTGGATTTGTATGTAATCTATTTTGCTGTTTCTTTATCCTGGCCGTTAAATTCCTTATTGCAATTATTATTGAAGTAAAATATATGTTCAATTAAGTTCACTATGAACATTAGCTAGCAGAGATGCAAAAATAATCACGGAAACTTACTGCGTATTTAAAGCATAAACTCTATACATCTTTATTAGCGAAGAAACGTTAGTCAGGAGAAGCCCTTGTAAGCCATATGATAAGTATGAATAAGCCATTAAGTGAAGGACAGCTGCATCTGAAAAGGATTATAAATAAAAGTTATTAAGTAGTTTGATTAATTGCCCTTTTACATTAACTTCTAACTTCACTTAAAAATACGCAATTCAAAGCTTAACTTGGTAATTCTAAATGTCACTTTCTCCGGATGAGACTCGGTCGTTTGTAGCTGAATATCTTACACATAAAATTCACTATCAAATTAATGGCCAACTTTTATGGGCAACAACACAAATCTACTTACTGAATTCTAAATCATTTATTAGAAATTTAAGCACGTCAAGTTGGTTAGCAATACGTCGTTCGTAACACAAGATACCCACAAGGACCACTGAATTAGGAACCTCTATGCAGACGTACGTAAACATAATTTACGCTGAGTACATGCAAAATACATGATCACGTATGTCACCACATAATTTAGGCAATTATTTAAGACTGCTGCTAGTCAGTAATCGTCAATAGTGTTGATCACGTACAATGGGAAAAACATAAGATCTTTCGGAGTTCCATAAAAAAGGCTTATTTTGGGTACCCGTCTGTATGGAACAGCTAATTTGAAAACAGCAAAGCTGACTGGGTTCTCAAAAGGTGATATATCTCGGATCTTTAATATGGGGAAAAATAACCCACATTCCTTGTCTAAGAGGGTAATTGTGGCTCGACGACAATCCGCCAGGAAAGTGATCGCCGTCGTCTGAGAAGGCCTGTACAGAGAAACAGGACTTCCTGTTGGCAACAATTGATCGAAGCATTCAATGAAGGCTGTTCCCGACCCACATCTCAACGAACTATGCCCTGGAAATTGAAGAGGATCGGTACTGGCAGTCGCATGCCTATATGGAAACCACCGATTTCTGCGAAGAACCGGAAAGCTCGTCTACAGTGTGGTGCCATGACTGGACACTAGAAGACTGGAACAAAGTCATGTAATCTGACGAGTCGCAGTATACCTTGTTCTGTACTGACTGGTAAGCAGATAGTTTGGCGGAAGCCCTATGAAGGAATGGACCCAGCTTGCATTGTAAACACAACTCAATGTTCTGGAGGTGATGTTATAGTGTGGGGCACGTTCTATTGGTACGAATGGGTATCCTCCAAGGATTATCTGAATGTTGTTGCCGACTACGTCCATCCTACAATGCTGACTGGTGACGAATGTTTCAGCAGGTGATGACTGTTTCATGGACGACAATGATATTGTTCATCGCGCAAGATATGCTCAGCAGTGGTTCAGGGCGCATGACAGCGACTTCCACCATTTCCCCTGGACACCACAAAGCCCGGACCTTATCCCGTGTAAAAATGTATGGGGCATGTTGTAAAAACAACAGTCCTCTTCTATCAATCTGAGCCAGTTAAAGGACAGTATCGTGAAAGCCTGGCTTTCTAGAGATATTGATACACTCCAACATCTTGTAGAATTTATGCCAAACCGCATACCTGCTATATTTTGGGCAATAAGAGGTCCAACTCGGGATTGCATAAAAGTTTCTAATTCAGTGGCCGGTGTGTGTACGTTGAATAGAACTTATCAAAAATGTTGCACAACCAGCGTGACACTTCTGACTCTGAAATCAATCGGCTCTCTCAATGCAAAACGTTCTTACAATATTCTTTCGCTATCTTCTCGTCTCAACATTGCATATTATGAATCGCTCAACAAACATAGCACATGAATCGTTCAATTACATTGCTCATAGCACATGAATCGTTCAATTACATTGCTCATAGCACATGAATCGTTCAATTACATTGCTCATAGCACTTTGAATTGTTCATCTATGTTTTCACACAGAATTTTCATCTCATAAGTGTTTCTTTACGTTGAATGCCCTTTGATCCGCTGTCAGGATTGCGAACTCCAAATTCATCGGGAGAAACTCTCTGGCGTCAAGTTTAGAAAATCTTTAACGAGAAGAAACAAAATTTACATAAGAAGACAGGAACTAAAACGCAAGTTTAAATTAGAGGTATACGCTACAGGGTCAACCAGGCAAGTGAGTAAGTTTGGTGCAGGAAAAGGTATCAAGAAAAAGTAAAGAGACGCCAAGACTGTAACGTGTGGCTTCAAAGTCTATAGGCAAGCTCCAAGTTAAACCACTGGTATGCGGGCATTTGCAATAGGAAGGATAGATGGAATTTGCTTGAAGATCACAGACTTTCTTGGTAACTTTCTCGAACACTGGGACAAGTAAGTTCTAAATGGCATCTCTGGAAGAGAAAGCAAGTTGTATGAAACAGTTTGCTGAGAGCAGTCCAGTCGTCTATTGAGACACAACATTTTTTTTTCTAAATACACCGCTCCCGCAGCCAAGTAACATTAGTCAGGAAAATCCCTTGTTCGCCACATGAAAACCGATGTGCAAATGCAAATACGTCATAAAGCAAAGGACAGCTGCATCTGAAAAGGGTCAGACAGCCATCAAGGTGAGATAAACATTGATTATAAAGAAACGAGATGCGTATTGAAGTCGTCAGTGCCTGGTGCATCTGAAATTACTGCTGAACGAATCAGACGCGCTTTTCAGAACAAAACTAATGATCAACTCGCCATACATTTCGGTATCTTCAGATATCATACCCAGACGTCTGAAAAAGTCTTCTGTAAGCTGCTTAAACTATGCGAGCGATATGTGTATACTGAATTAGCAAATTATTAGTCACACCTACCTAACAACATGTTCGGCCTCCCTTAGTCTTCAAAGCTCCTCTATTCGATGTGGCATGGATCCAACAAGATATCGTCCTACAGGTATGTTCAGCGAATCGGTGTTCCAATGCTTTATTCCTTCATTCGTCGTTGAATAAAGCGTTGGAACACCGGTTGGCTGAATAAACGTTCTTCCAACGCTTTATTCCCATTCGCTGAAAGATAACATCCACTTATACACTTTGACTCTTCACATGGAATTCGATCACATGACAGCAGTCCCTCTTATAACAACGTTTAAAAACCAACAACAACAGCTCTCGTGCATGAATCTAGTCACACATCAGGTAACCACAAAAGTATTTGCTGTTTTTCGAGGGAGCAAAAGAAGCACTTTGTAATTATTGAATTTGCGGAGAGATAGCGTTCTGCCCGCGGTATATCGTCAACTGAAATTATAAGATACCCTGCGCATATGAATCATATGAGTAAGCAGTTTGGTAGTGGAAAGACGTGCGATTACAGTGGTGGTACCAGTGGAGATTACTCGTTGGTGTTTGTTTTACGAATTTAAACTCAATTCATCTGTTACAGAAACAATTCATCGCATTTTCTTAGCATTCGGGACAGATGCTGTGAAGAAACGCACAACTCGGAATTGATTTCAAAAGTTCGGAGATGAACATGAATCCCTTCAAGAAAAGTCCCGGAGTAGTCGTCTTGTCAGATTTGACACAGAAGCCCTGAAAGTTGCTACTGAGCAGGACAGTAGCCAAACATGCCAGGAACTATCCCAGTCATTTGGTGTTAGTGATGGACATCTGCATGCAATAATTAAGGCATACAAATTATCTAAGTGGGTCACTCACGAATTTTCTACAGTGAACAAACAGCACCGTGTCTCAGCTTGTCTTGCATTGCTGTCTCGCTATAACAAGGAACCATCTTTGGATAGGGTACTCACATGTGATGAGAAATGGGTCCAGTACAGCACCCCAAAACATCCCAGACATTAGTTGTCCGCCATTGATTCAATTCCTTACACATCGAAACCAGCACGGCATCCACGTAAAGTTATGTTGTGTGTATGGTGGACAGCACCTGGTGGTGTTCATTATGAGCTCTTGCAACGAGGCCAAACGATCACCGCTGCAGTGTACTGTGAACAACTGAAACGTGTGCATGAGGACCTGAAAAGAAGGAAGCAACACTATTCAATGAAAGGGAGATCTGCTCCTTCAAGATAACGCTCGTGCCCACTCCGCTTCATTGACCAGAAACACTATTAAAGAACTTGGGTGGAAGCTTTTATGTCATCCATCTTACTCACCAGATATCTCTTCTTCAGACTATCACTTGTTTCTTTCACTCGACAATCATTTGCGTGGACACGACTTTTACAACTTTGATGAGTTACACGCTGCATTCAGAAACGTTTGCTCTTCCCATGACCCGGTATATATAAGTTGTTAACACGTTCGCAGAACGTTGTTGATGCCCATGGTAATTACACTGGCGGAAGGTGAAAAAGAACACCAAGAAGGAGACGTCTGATACCAACGAAATGTGTACAGCATAATAACGGAATACAGAGGATAACGTGATCAAAACATTATGGCAAAATACAGCTGTATTTGCTGGTAAACTGAAAAATAACATTTCCATATAACATGGTTAGTACGAGGTTGAACCGCCATGAACTGCGTCACCCTGTGCAATTCCGGCATGGATTCTGTCGTACAGATGTTGGATGTAGGTTTGGATTATTGAGTTCCAAGCATCCTCAACCTGGACGCGTAAATCGGGGATGGTCGTGGCTGGCCGTGGAGACCGGATAAGTCGTTGTCCCATAATATCCCACACGTGCTCAATGGGGGACACATCCGGTGAACGTGCAGGCCATTGGAATTTGTCTCACACCCTGAAGTGCATGTTGCGTTGCACGTGTCGTGTGTGGGCGTGCGTTATCTTGCTGGAAAACACCACGATGGACCGACCTTACAAATGGCACAACAACGAACTGAATGATGTTGTTGATGTAGGAGGTGCTGTTTAACGTGCCCGGTACAGACACTAGTTTGTGTACGGGAGTGATAGCTGATCGCTCCCCACACCAGGAGACCAGGTTTAGGCCCTGTGTGTCGCTGGCGCATGCAAGAAGGGTGGAGATGCTCCCCTGTGCGTCTGCGAACACACATACGGCCATCGGAGGCTCCCAAGAAGAATCTGCTTTCATCGCTAAACACGACAGATCGCCGTTGCGTTCTCCAGTGAAGACGTTGGTGACACCACTGCAGCCGTTCCTGACGGTGGGCTAGAGTCAGAGGTACACATGCCAGAGGCACACGTGCACGTAGTCCTACATCCAGTAGATGGTTGCGGATTGTTTGCACAGTCACCTCAGGTGCAACAGCAGCTCGGATTTGCGTCGCAGTGGATGTTCTGCTTGACAACGCCGCTCTTCTTATGCGTCGATCGGTCCGCTCATCAGTACGTCTGTGACTCCCGGTTCCACGTCTTCTCGTGTGGGAATGTTCCTCGGACCATCTACGCCACCATCGTACCACCACCGATACTTCCCGTCCAATTCGCTCCGCAATACGACGATACAACCACCCGGCGTCGCGGATTCCGACTGGACGACCTCGCTCAAAGTCCGATAACTGCTGAAATCGTACACGTCTTCCATGTCCAGGCATTGCAGCTTCTTCAGGGTCTTTGCACGTGTCCGTACGCCGACGACTGATTACATTCACTTCGCCGTGCTCCTTAAATACCACCGACGATAATTTGCATATTATGCCGTGCTGTGGCGAAAGCGCTCACCGGTTGGTCCCGAAATTAACATCACTCCTACGTAAACTCGACCCCATTAACATATGTAAATTTCATGATCGTCCGCCAATTCCTTCTTGGTGTTCCTTTTTTCACTTTCCGCCAGTGTATTTTGATGAATAAATTGTTTTTCTACTACATATGTTTTATACTTTTTCTCAGTCTCCCAAAATAGCAAATACTTTTATGGTTGCCTGATATAATAATATAAACCTTCCTATCTATTCCTACCGTTTTCTACATATTTAGCAGCTTTTCATGGTACATTCTGTTAAAGACCTATTCAGAATACACACACATACTGTATTCAATGTTTTGTGATATTTTATTGTTTTCTTAGGCAACAGTATTCAATACCATGATTCCATCTACGGTATTCCTACCGATCCTGAATAAATATTGATATTCAATATGTTCAGCAATTTTCTTCTCATTCTTTTCAGCGTAACCTAAGGATAATTTTGAAGCATATGCGATAACACTAATTGTTCTATAACTACCACGATGTGGACCTATTACCATAAACATGATGCCCGCAGGGGTGTACTAACAAATGAAAGTTTACGTAACACAGAGTATTATTTTTAGTCCTTGTCTGACGATTGGCACCAACAAGCGTTGTTTCTGTGCGGCCGAGAATTACTGATTCAATCTTTTCTATTGACACTTTCAAAAGTCAAAGTTTCTTTCTCCCCTTAGCACTGATCAGCTCCGTAGAAATGCAGTAGAAAATAACTGGTACACATACACTGCCGTGCAAAAATTAAGGTGGAGACGGTTTTTCGAATGTAACGTCGTGCAGAAGTGCTCCACATCGACTCAAATCATACCATAAGATCCCCAAGATGTAAGAATATGGGACAAGTGAGCAAAACCGTCCAAACAAGGAATCCAAAGGATACAAAGGCACTTTATTGAAAAGGTAGCTTCGCGCACAACTGGACAGAAGACAGAAACGTCCGTGTGACAGGCGGCTGCCAAGAAAAATCCAGTCTTTAGTAGGGGATATGATCACCCCTGACTGCGTTGCAGTATTTACAACGTCTGTCCATACTGAGTACGAAAATATCAAGGAGCTGTTGAGGCATCACGGTCCATTCCTCTTTAGCGCCAATCACAGCTGCGGAATCGTTGCTGGTGGCTGGTGACGTGCTTCCAAGCGTCTCCCGAGAAGGTTCCACACGTGTTCGATTGGATTTAGGTCCGGGGACCTTGCGGGACAATCCATGCGCTGAATATCTTCACCCTCCAACAGCTCTCGACAGCCACTGTACGACGAGGTGTAGCGTTGTCGTCCATGAAGAGGAACTCAGGACCCACAGCACCTTTAAACAGACGCACGTGAGGCAGGAGAACCTGGGTAAAATAGCGGACACCAGTGACTGAACCTCCTTGGAAGATGTGGAGGTCAGTACGGCTACAAAGCATGATACCACCCCAAACGAGTACTCTGCCATTTCCAAACCGGTCCCTTTCGATGATGTTGGAGGTGTGATTGCGTGTTTCCTGCTCTCTCCAGATGTGTATACGTCCAGAATCGCTCGTCAGACTAAATCGGCTCTCATCCGTAAAGAGAACTCGACCTCATTGCGGATGTGTCCAGTTCTTGTGTTCCTGGCACCACAGAAACCACCGTCTCCGATGAGCAAGCGTTAATGGCACACACCGTACTGGTCGACGTGCAAATAGACCACCTTTGTGCAGCCTCGTGGCCACGATAAAACGCGATAACGGACGTTCAGTTATCTGTTGCATGTGCCTTGCGATTTCTCCCGCTGTCTTCCGTCTGTCTCTTCTCACCTGTAGGACAATATACCGGTCGTCCGCCGCCGTGGTTGCTCGTGGACGACCACTGCTAAACTCTCGGTCAGCTGTTCCTGTCGTTTGAAATGTTCTCCAAGCTCACGAAACGATGCTGTGAGCGACCCCGAACTCCTTGGCCACAGTAGTTACTCTTCGACCTTCTTCCAACTTCGCAATGACGCAACCTTGGGTAAAGTCCTCCAGATGTCGTCTACTGGATTGCCTGTTGGCCATATTACACGGTGGCAGCAACTCGACGTCGTTCAAACCGATGTGCACCGTGCAATAGCTTTCACCGAATTGCTAAGCGTACACCGCCCGTGTGCTTTATACCCTTCCGACCACCCCCCACGTCATGCTGTATATATGCGCATGCCCTACCGTACCGGACCCTAGTCTATCTCCTGAGTGGTCTTTCGGTCCGTTCTGCCTGCTCGTTCCGCTGTTTTGCTAATTTCTCCTGTTCGTCTTAATTTTTGCACACCAGTGTATTTTTAATGCTTCACTCGAGTTTGAGTTATGCATCGTTTTTGTTGTTTGTAGTGTTTCTCAATGTTTGAAACGTGTATATGTAGCTTTAGGCACACTACGTAAAGTTTGTTCTTCTTATTCACTCAAATAAAGTTAACGAAAAAATTACTTACAGTTCGTCTTTTATTTCAGCCGCACTTCACTAATGAAGGCTTTAAAACAATTACTCCAATAACAACAACAGTCACTTAGTCTATTATAATTTGTAAACGCGATAGTAATTTGATGAAACTCTAGAACGAAATATATATATACACCACAGAGCGACAGACGCTATATGCATGAACTATACCGCTTACAGCTCCCACAACTGCCGCAAACGCTCGGCGCACAGTTACTAGCTTAACACATTATACTGTATATGCAGCGATCTTTCTTGTCAACCATGCATACGCCATTCACCCTTGACCTCAAGACTGTTGCCAACATAACATTCAGTGAGTGAGAAAATATAACGTTAAGGTTGAAACGCAAGAAGAGAACGAACTCAAAATTTACATAGAGACAGACAACTAAAAAGGAAATTTAAATTGAAGTACATGTTTCGTTTGAATTTCGCTATAAAAGAAGTTTAATATGTGGATAAATAAGAAAAAATATTTATGTTGATAATGAAGCATTTTAGTAATGATCATAAACCACGAACATTGAAAAGGAGCTTTCTGTTCTTTGTAAGCGGGCTGAGAAGCTATAGCTACGGCCTTGTGCCCTGCAGTATTTCCATTTACAGTAACTTTCGTTTTGTTTATACACTGACGGAAAAAAATCCCAACACCACGAAAAAATAGTTGTAGAGGAATGAAATGGCGGCAATACATTTGTATAGATAACATATTTAATTGATTAAGGTTTCAAGATCACAGCTTATTGTAAGCGCGAGAAGAGCCATTTTAAATGTGAAATGCTGATACATTAATAACCGGTGTAACCGCCAGAATGTTGAATGCAAGCACGCAAACTCCCATGCATTGTGTCGTACAGGTGCTGGATGTCAGTTTGTGGGATTGAGTTCCATGCCTGTTGCACTTGGTCGGTCAATACAGGGACGGTTAATGCTGGTTGGGGGTGACGCTGGAGTTGTCGTCCAATGATGTCCCATACGTGCTCGATTGGTGAAAGATCTGGTGATCTAGCAGGCCGCGGCTACATGTCGACACTCTGTAGAGCATATTGGGTTACAACAGCGGTATGCGGGCGAGCGTTATCCTGTTGGAAACACCCCTGGAATGCTGTTCATGAATGGCAGCACAACAGGTTGAATCACCAGACAGACGTACAACTGTGCCGTCAGGGTGCGTGGGATAACCACGAGAGTGCTCCTGCTGTCATAGGAAATTACTCCCCAGACCATAACTCCAGGTGTAGCTCCAGTGTGTCTCGGCCGCAGACAGGTTGGTTGCAGGCGCTCACCTGGCATCCTTCTAAGCAACACACGGCCATCACTGGCACCCAGGCAGAACCGGCTTTCATCGGAAAACTCAACAGATATCCACTCCGTCCTCCAATGAGCTCTAGCTTGACACCACTGACGTCGCAAACGGCAGTGGTTTCGAGTAAGTGGAATGCACGCTACAGGGCGTCTGGCTCGGAGCTGTCCTTCAAGTAACCGATTTGTAACAGTTCGTTGTGTCACTGTGGTAGCAACTGCAGCTCGAATTGCTGCCGCAGACGCGGTACTATGCGCAACGGCCATACGCCGTACACGGCGGTACGGCGGTCTTCCCTCTCAGTAGTGCCACGTGGCCGGCCGGAACCCGGTCTTCTTGAGGCAGTACCTTCCCTTGACCACCGCTGCCAACAATCATGCAAAGTGGCTACATTCCTGCCAAGTCGTTCTACAATATTGCGGAAAGAAAATCCACCTTCTCGTTGCCCTATTACACGACCTCGTTCAAACTCCGTGAGCTGTTGATAATGGCTTCTTCGTCTTCTTAAAGGCATTCTTGACTAACATCAACATCCTACGTCGAATCTCAACGATAACTAACGCTCACGAACGTTACAGCGCGTATTTACAGCAAACCTGCTTTGCATGTTCCGAGGGGCGCTACTAGCGCCACACGTATGCGCCGAGCGCGAAATTTGCATAGACGTCATCTTACAGATGTACTCTCACCGCCTACCAACTGTCGTTTATCTAACACAACCCCTTCTTGGTGTTGGGATTTTTTTCCATCAGTGTATATTTAAATTAACTTTTCTCTTCACTTGTCGGAAAATTTCTTCTCTTTTGAAATTGCTAACTACTCTTGCATTTTTGAAATAGTTGTCAATTTATCTTTTCCCTACTTTGGCCCCACTTTAGAATATTTTTCAGAGCCTGGTGTGCGCCATCTTCAGCAAAGTGTCTGAAGAGCATTGATGAACATCATTTCTATTTTTGATCCACTTAGCCTTTTAGCGACTCCTCCTGATCACGGTGTAAACGTTTCTTTGATTTAGTTATTAGGATGTCGCAGATGAAGTGTAGGATTCTGCAATCTCGTGCAGTTTGTAGGTAATTTAGGAAATAACACATCGCGCGATGGGACTTGTGAAATGTAAATTTAAAGAAAGTTGCTGCTTGTAAAGAACTGGTCATTTCTACAGTGGCATCAGTACCAAGAGCATTGTGCTACAGCTAAGAGGACGATGGATTAGAGCCAAACCATGCCAATATATGAGCTTAAACTAGGACACCGTGTATCGGACACAGCTCGCAACATCAATATGGCATTTACGAAAGACACTGTTAGTGAACGTAAGACACAAGGTTCGTTTGATAAACTCCGGTCCGTCGATATGAGCCTCGAAAATCATCCATCCACGCAGTAGACCAGAAGGAGCTACCGATGATTCCGAGTTAAGGTCTTCACACACTACGTCAGAATGGAAACGAACTTTTCGCATCGAAACATGCAGAACGGAAACAAAGTTTAGCCACACACTGGTCGAAAAAAATCGAAATCGCAATCATTCACTTGGAAGATGTCGACCATGTTGGAAGTACAGAGAATGTTCGCACATTTTGGAGCGTTTTTGATAAGGAATAACAGAAAATAGAAGTTCAGAGAATTGAACCAGGTAACAGCGTGTTAGGTGAACATGAAAGAAACATCTGCTGCAGTTAAATATCGTCTGCTAAGAAAATGGCGCACGTAAACAAGCTGTGAATAGGAGGTTATTTTGTTGCTCTTTACCAAGAGAAATATTTGTATTCTGTCATTAAAAAACGCTGTAAAAATCCTGGAATTAGCATTTCTAAATATAAAATAAGCAATATTATTAATAATAGAGAGGAAAATCGTCAAGCACTGCTTTTAACAGCAGAACGAATACCAAAGCAATATCCAAAGAAAGTACGTACTTTTACGACTATTTCAAAAGTAAGGTCGTCTTAAAAGAAATGCACCGACCCAAAGAGCAATCGCTAAGTTGTTAAAAATTTCTGTATCAACTGTAAACAAGGTAATGAACCAAGATTTGAATCTAAAAAAAATAGAAAGAGAAAAAGAGAAAAGCAATGTTCACCGCATTTTGCCTAGGATGAGCGGGTCTCTTTATGAAAATCATTTAGCCTGAGATAGACGGAAATTTATTGTGACTATTGATGAAGCATGGATCTACCTAAACGACTATAACAAAAACGGGTCGATTTATTAGGTGTGCAATATAATTCTCCGCCCCAAACCGCAAGCGATCATAGAACGTCGGCAAATGTAAATAGCTGTGTGCGATAATGGCTGATTGCAGCGCCATCGAACAGCTTTCCAGGCAACCGTAACCTCTCACAATTGTAGTGACAGAAAAGACGAAAGTTGCCGGTGAAGGCACTGTTGTTCGAGAAGCAACATTCGAGGCACTGCCTTTTGTTTGCGTTTCAGCTAAAAAAAAAGTGCAGCGGAAGCCCAGCAAATGAAATGTGCTGCTTTGGGTGAGGCTGCTGTGTCCTACGGTACGTGTAAGAAGTGGTTCCAGCGGTTTAAGCAGGGACATTTATATCTCCGTGATGCAGAACGTCCGGGACAGTCACAGAAAGTTGACGATGGGGAACTGAAACAACTGTTGGACGCAGATCCCTGTCGCACAAAGTCAGAGCTCGCCCAGGAACTCGGAGTAACACGGCAAGCCATTGCAAAGCGTCTGCACAAGCTTGGACGTATTCACAAGGAGGACAGTTGAGTGCCCCACCAACTCACAGCTGCGAACAAGTCGAGGCGCTACGATGTTACTGTGTTTTTGCTCTCCAGATTCCAGAAGAAGGATATCCCCCACAAGATTTTGACCTATGATGAGAAGTAGATCCCCTACGATAATCCTAAGCGGCGCAAATCGTGGGTTTATCCAGTTCAGCCTACCACTAGTACCGCCAACCCGAATATCCATGCCAGGAAGTTGTTGCTGTGCATATGGTGGGATCAGCGCGGTGTCGTACACTATGAGTTGCTCAAACCTGGTGAAACGGTCAATGCTGAGCGTTGTTGTCAGCAACTCATTCGTGTGAGTGACGCAATGGAGGCGAAAAGGCCATACACTGGCAAGGGCAGAAGGTCGGTCCTGTTGTTTCAGGATAACGCGCGTCCTCACACCGGTAAAACGACTTTAAACACGATCGCCGACCTGAGATGGGAGATTTTGTCCCACCCGGCGTATTCTCCAGACTTCGCCCCGTCGGATTATTACCTCTTTCGCTCCCTGCAACATCACCTAAGTGATACGAACTTCACTTTTGTCGAGGAGGTCCACACAAGTATTGATGACTTTATCAACTCGAAACAGCCCTCTCTTTTTTCCACAGTGGCATTCGGCAGCTCCTTGATCGATGGCTCAAATGTATCCAACACGACGGGGATTATTTCCCGGATTAGGTACGTATTCGATTTGCTATAATTTGCTGTCAACGTGTCGTGCCTGTGGCCGAGAATTAAGTTGCACACCTAATACTATCGCAAAAGAACAGAAAAAGACGTTACAAACTTAGTTCCAATAATCCAAAGACCGTTTCAGTAAAGGATTCATGATTATTGCTGGTTTCTTGCACAATGGGAAATTAATGGGAAATTATTGCTGGTTTCTTGCACAATGGGAAGTTAAGAAAAATTGAAAAGAATGTTCAAATCAATTCTACATATTACCAAAATAATGTTTTAACTCCTATATTTAAAGTGAAAATAACATTCATTTGTCCACAGAGCCTTAAAAGAGTAGAACTCCGTCAGGATAAGGCTACCAGTCATACATCCAAATCTAGGACACTATTTCTTGAAAAAATGAAATCAAGAGGCGGGTATCAAGTCTTTTGCTTACATTCTTTCAAAGTTCCCTGATTTGTCACCAATGCACTATTGCGCCTAAAACACAGAATATAATAAGATGATCTTATAGCAGTGATATTTGACAACTTATGAACACTATTTTACTTGTGCTCGTATTTTTGTAATTAAACATATTTCTGGTAAATCCAAAAAGCATAAAAGCCATATTTAACTTACCAGATTCAGCGAAATTTCCGGCAATTTCCTTTCACACGTTTTGTTTCATCACACTATTGTAATAATGTTCATGATGTCGAACAAAGTTGGATTCTTTTGCCCAACGTTGATTAATTCTTCATCAAAAGACATTTTTGAAAGAATCAAATCGTAGTAGAACAACTTCCAAAATGGCAGAACCAGTAAACGCAGACGGTTCAGATCGCGGTAAGAACTTGCACGTCCGCCGACCGATGCGATAAAATGAACAACGGAAGCAGATGTTCTTGACTTAACGCATGCGCAAATGCTTCGGAATAAAATCGCTTCGGAAGAAATATTTTCAGCTAGCAATATCAAGCCTTGATTGAATCCGATACACGTCAAACAGTACGGGAACTTGGCACGAAACTCAAAGTACTCTATGCAACCATTTCTTGAAATTTATAGCTGCATAAGCAAAGTAAAATATACTTATACCTGCATAGGCAAAAGTGAAAGTGTATAAAGGGGTCCTATATGAGTTGCGAAACAGCACAAAACAGAACAATTTGTAGTCTGCTCTTCTCTTTTTATCGGCGACTAAATGAACGACATTTTGAGGTGCCTCGTCACGTGTAATTAGAAGGGATGCTGTATGAAAATCGCCGACGCTCGGCGCAAGGACTCAACCTTGACGAAGTCCTAAAACACCCCCGAAGCAGATACTCCATCCCAGGAAGACTATGGTCAGTGTTTTGTGGCCCGCAGTAGGTATGATCCACTCCTTCTCCTTACAACAGGATCAAACCAACACGGCGGACAGGTATCGTCAAGAACTTCGCATTATTCATGGTAAAATATCCACTAAACAGCTGGCATTTCTCGTAGTCAATCGCCATGGGCCCTACGTTGCACGCAGGACGATCGCTGAACCAAGTAAAGTACGAAACTTTATCACATCCGCCTTTTTCTCCTGATCTATCTCCTACGGATTATCACTTCTTCAAGTACCTGGACACCTTTCTTTAGGGTAAATCGTTTCCCAATCAAACATCAGCTGAAACTGCATTCCATGAGTTTGTCGCATCCGAAACTCGACATTTTTTCCCAGCGGCACACAGAAGTTTGTATCTTGTTGGCAAAAATGTGTTGCTTCTGGCTGTGATTATTTTGATTAATAAAGTTTATTTTGCGCCGTATTTTGGTTGTTTGAAGTTTCCATCAATATTCTGATATTTCAACTGCGACGCCTTTCTATATTCATTGAAAATCCTGTATCTGTCGTTATTTCGCACAGTTTGTGATACAAATACCAAAGACAATTTACGAAAACTGGAAGCTACAGGTCTCAAATAAAAACCAAAACAACATTATTAACGTAAATAAAATTTTATTAGTTATAGCGTAATTTAAGCTCACTTTCGAAAAGAGGTACGATGTTCTTTGTTGATAGGGTAGCAACTTATTTCGCTTTGGATAAGAAAAGATTGAGGCAAATCACCATGCGATTCGTTGCGCCTATGAACAAAGAGCATTCACTGCAAGCACAACCGGAAATCTCCTCCTCCTAAACTGTTCCGCTCTTCTTTTTCTCGCATTATCCTCCCTTACTTTCCCTGTCGCTCTCAGCGAGAGGTTGCCTGTTTTTATCTTGTTGCTGGATACGGCATTCTCCAGAATTTGACGGGTTACTATGCAAAAAATAAATCGCCACAAAACTTGATCGAACGAATTCTCCAGGCATTTATTTAATTTTTATTTTACAATTTCAAATTTTGTTTCAGGTTCATTCACTTCGAGACTGTGAGGATTTGTTTATACAATAAAAATTATATATCAGTGTAAGATCTAATCCATTTAGCTTGTAAGTCGTGAACTATCGAATCAATTTTGATCAGTTATAGTAAAAATACTGCTTTCTACTGGCAATAGAACAGTAGTGATCCAATGCCGAAAATGGTGATAGAATGACAGTGATTACCGAGCAGTTGACAACAATACAAAACTACAAGCTTCGTAATGATCAATAGCGGCTGAACAGCTACAAGTTCATGAAGGTATGTTAAAAACAACGAAAACTGGAACACAGCAAGCAAATCAGTGGTTTGAAAATGCATTCGAATACACTAAACAGAAGTTATCGCTCTTTCCACGTTAATAAGTGAGTCACGGGAAAGTTCTCATTGGCCGCCACCGCGTAACTGGAAGACCCTGGGTTTGATTCCCGGTGGCGGCCGATGAGAATTTTTCCGTGACTCACTTATTAACGTGGAAAGAGCGTTGACTTCTGTTTGGTGTTAATGATCCACGTCGAGTGTATGAATTAATTATTCAATCGCCTCCTAGTTATTTGTTCAGTTGCTGCTTTCCATCTTTGGTGAATCGCCAGCACTGTGCGGGGCTCCATGAAGCAACCTGCCATGTGGTTTGACAGTTAATCACTTGTGAGTCTGGATAATTAGAAGCCGCGATGGTGCAGTGGTAGCATGACTAGCAGTGATACAGCTGTTCGAGCCGCCCCGGTGGCGCAGTGGTCTAAGCGATGGCCTCTGATCATTCGTCCGAAAGGGGTCCGGGTTCGAATCCCGGTGAGGCATGGATGTTGTGTTTGTCTTACGGCACTGGTTCTTTCCCTTCCCTGGAACCAGTGACCCGAAATTAGGGACGGGCGACTGCTTATAGCCCATTGAGTTGCTCATGGTGGTCGTTAAACCTCCAATTAAAAAAAATAAACAGCTGTTCGAAGGCATTTCATCAGCGATTTGTCAACTGTCGAACTGAAGTTCCCTGAGTTTAGAATAGGAATCTAATAGTCATCTAAAGTCGTTCCACTCTAGGTAAAACAGTAATCTGTAAGTCATCGAACGAGCTGTCAAACACAAATCTAGCAATAAGCCTTCTCTTTATGCGAACCGGAGGTTCATCTGACTATCTATAGGTTCCTGGAGGTGGATCTTGTTGTCGGATCGTGGTCTACTGGCGTTGAAGAAGAGAATTTCTTTTTGCTGAAACACGATCATCTCTTGTGGTATAACACACGTTTAGTTGTTGGACTGTTGTCAACTGCCATAGGAGCAGACGTGAGGATGTCGAACTGCAATCTGCTGACGTCAGAACTGAGATCCTGTTATTGGCATCAGGTCTTCTGGAGATAGAACAGAGGTCTAGTTATGAAACTGTAATCTGCTAGAGGTGAAATAGTAACTTACTTGTCATCAAACTGCAGTATACTGTCCATGAAATAGAAGTAGTCTACTCACGGTAAAACAGAACTCCATTGCATGTCTTACTGATTTTTGCTTTCTGCTGCCAATGGAACAGCAGTGTTCTAGATATCTAATGACGGTCACTGGAGAAAAATAAGAGGTACACTAATTAAATGACTGCTGTTATTATGAAAAAGTACTTACTATTCCTGGTACTGAGGATCAATCTCTAACAGGATGGGTAGTAACTTTTTCGGAGAGATGGGAACCTTCACTATAATGTTCTAGATCATGATTCAGTTTCCGGTGTTTCAATACCTTTACACCGTATTCTCCTGGGGCGTGTAAGAATACTCGGATAACACCCCAAAGCTGAGGTTCGCACTGCAGTCTGGACGATTTGTAACGTACCAGGAGATGTGACGTACCTGCCAGAAGGACGCACACGACATAAAGGCAGATAGGAATCAGAATAAAATGTCCGCGTAGCTTAATTGGTAGAGCAACTTATTCCGGAATGAGTGGACCCGGGTTCGAACCCCGGCGCGGATAAAAATGACGGAGAAATTTACTTCGTTATAATGGCGCCCGAACTATCCGGATGACCCGACCGTTCAAAATCTCGCATTGGTGTGATGTTATTTCCACACCGCGAGATAGGAAAAATGTGAGCAGCACTTCGAAAGAAAAGGAAAATAAGGGGGAGATGATGTAACGTACCAGGAGATGTGACGTACCTGCCAGAAGGACGCACACGACATAAAGGCAGATAGGAATCAAAATAAAATGTCCGCGTAGCTTAATTGGTAGAGCAACTTATTCCGGAATGAGTGGACCCGGGTTCGAACCCCGGCGCGGATAAAAATGACGGAGAAATTCACTTCGTTATAGATTAAAATTTTAAAGTATTATAAGGAGTTCCATGCTAAGAACTCCAGTTACTGATGTCATAATTTCTATTTGTAAACTGCTTTCAAGACCGCAATGTGCTTAGAAATTAAATACTAATTCTATATTGACATTCTCCAGTCACAGAACTACCCTTCTGTTGCTGTGGTGCAACAGCTCAATATAAATGAACTGCTAGATTAAGATTAAGAAACTATATACTTAATTATTCAAAGGATGCAAGGAAATATAATTATAATCCTGCATATGATGAAAAAAATGTAATCGTATTCCTAAAGAGGATACACATCTTCCAAAGACTATCTGCCACCAGTGCTAAAACTAAATTTAGAGTTCTATTCTACCAAACTCAGGGAGCTTCAGTTGGACAGTTAACAAATCGCTGATAAAAGGCTTTCGAACAGCTGTATTACTGCTACTAGACTGGAGTTCGACAAGTAAGAAATATGTATTCGAATGTACATGTATTTTCAAACCACTATACCTCACAAATCCTCCTTTACACTTTACGTACAAAAGCACATAATCAGAGAAGTAAACTCCCGATCCAGCAGCCAACAATAGCTATTCGCAATGAATGAGACTTAACATCCATGTCATATTTACACCAATAAACGGATTCACATCTTCAAAATTTGTATAATAGCTATTCTCTTTATGTACAGGGTTAAACTACTCGTATTTTATGTGTACCGAGAGACAGAGAATCTTCCTCATCTTGAAAGTATATAGAAAATAATCTTGCGTACTGTTGCTTCTATTGTACCCTAAAACATTTTTTCCTATATAATTCATAATTATTTCGTACTCCAGCTTGGACAGTTAGGCACTCCATATGGAACAAATATCATGGAATTTCTTCATTCAATTTTATCCCGGAATTTGGAACACAGCTTGTAGGTAGCTACTCCCATCCTCCTCCTGATGCTGTAAGTCTATGCGTTCTGTGGTCGGTTTTTTCGGCTTCGACTAGAAGTGAAGGCTCTTATAACCCTTTTCACCGGCTGGAACGAATTACCTCGGTGTTAGCAAATTCGATTGAAATCAAATATTTTCTTCACGAATTTTTCCATTAGATAAACCCAATGGAAAAATCCTTAAAGAATATATAAATAAAGCAACCCAGAGATATTTTACCATAGCTGAACCTTAATGATTTAATTTATACATCAAATTTCAAGTTTTCTATCACAGATTTAAATAATACATTCTTACGATTACAAAAGGAAAATTTGGTGTTATTTATTTCATGATGCTGTGTTGATTTATGGCACTTACTTGTCAAGCGACTGGAAGTATTTTAAATAGAAACTATTTCACTAATCATATTTCTAATTCTCCCATTCTCTCAAAATGTCAATCTCACAACTCATAGGTAACAAGGATTCCAGTTTGCTTTGCGATAAAGAGCTTTTTCAGGCTGTTTTAACTTGTTTCAGCTTCGTTAATGTAAGTTCATAAGCGACTTACGTCACAGACAGGGTTAAAACGTATTTATATGCTTGATATAAAGTTTTCTAGGACACATTGTACTAAATAAATTAGATAATTTTTGGCAAGATTTAGCATCGTGTTTCAAAGCTTTGACTTCTCTTCCTAGCTTTTTCGTCTTCGCCTTTTCTTTTCTTTTGGTTAATTGTTTTTTCTTTATGTTGCACTATTTTTTGATTAACTCTTTCTATGCACGGAAGAGTAGAAATATTATGACCACCTACCTAAAATGATGTTGATCTTCAAGGTGCCACTAAAACAGCTCTTACCAAATGGGGCATGGACGCTACAAGATTTCTAAAGGTATCTTGTGGTATTTGGTACCAAAACGTTCCAGTAGATCATTAACTCTTGTAAGTTACGTGGTTGACCAGTCGCAGAACCGATTTGCTGTTCCAACACAAACCACAGATCCTCGGCTGGATTGATGCCTGGGAAATTCGGAGGTCAAGGCAATACCTGGAAGTCTTTCTCATTTTTAACGAACCATTCACAAAAAATCTTGGCAGTGTGGCATTGGGCATTATTCTGTGAAATAGGGCTCAACTAGAGTGGAATACCGCTGCCACGAAAGGATGTACCTGGTCTGAAATGATGTTTAGGTAGGTGGTAGACGTTATTGTTTCCTGCTTCACATGAATGACTGGGCTCAGGGTTTCCCAGGAAAGCATTGCCCAAAGCATTACACTTCCTCCACCGGTTTCGTTTCGTCCCACGATGCATCCTGGTGCCGACGTTTCCCCAGGTAAACGACGCACACGTAGCGGGCCGTCCACATGGAGCCAAAGGAAACGAGATTAATCGGACCACACGACCTTCTTCCAATCATTCAATGTCCAGTTTTGATGCTCGGGTGCCCAATGTAGGGTCTTTCGTCAGTAAACCGAGGTTAACATGGGCACTTGGAGAGGCCTGTGGCTACGCTGGCCCATGTTTAGCACAGTTCGATATATTTTGTGTTCTGAAACATTAATCCTGTCACCAACATTCAAATTACCGGAGAGTTGTGCCACAGTATCCCTTGTGTTGGCTCATACCATACAGGATAGCCTTCGTTCACCTCTTGCATCGATAAGCCGTGTTCGGCCCACACCTTACCAACGGTTCTCTCCTCGGACCACTCTTTGAAGGTGTACTAACCACGGTTGACCGGGAGCAATCCACAAGCCTTGCCGTCTCGGAAATGCTCTGACCCAGTCGTCTCATCATTATAATTTGTCCCTTGTCAAACTCACTTAAGTTTTCTGCCTTTCCCATCTGAAGAACAACTTTGATTAACCGAGCTCAGTATCGCGTGTTATAACGATATAAACGGCGCGCGTGAAGGACATGAAACGGAGCTTCGATTTGTCTAAGTGGCTTCGATTTATACAAATTGCTTCGATTTGCATAAAAACGCCCTGGTGACAAGGTTTTGACTTTTCTGTGTACGTCCATTCTGAAGAAGGATTTTCCAATTATACACTGAAATGCCAAAAGTCACGGGATACGTTCTTAGTATCGTGTAGGACCTTCTCTAACCCGGCGAAGTGCAGCAAGTCCACGTGGCATCGATTCCGCAAATTGCCGGAAGACTTCTGGAGAAATGTTGAGCCATGCAGTCTGAACAGCCGCCCACATGTCCCAAGTATTTGTAGGTGTAGGATCTTGGGTGAGAATGGACCTTTTCACCACGTCCCATAAGTGCTCTATTGGGTTCATGTCGGGGGAATGTGGTAGCCACACCATCCGTCAGAACTTTCCAGAATGCTTCTCGAACCAATTTTGGACAACTTGGGCTCGATGACATGGTGCATTGTCCCCTGGAAAATCTCATCGTTGTTGGGGTACATGAAGTCCATGAAAGCCTGCAAATAGTCACGCAGTAGAGCAACAAAGCGATTAGCGGTTAAGGACGTGTTTACCAGGAGCAGAGGACCCAAACCGTGCCATGTAAAGACACCCCACACATGTATGAAAACACCACCAGCTTGCACAGTGCCTTGTTCACAGCTTGGATCCATGGTCTCATCGAGTCTGCGCTACACCCGAACCCTACCATCAGCTCGTAACAACTGGTAGCGTGACTCATTAGACAACCCCACATGTTGACACTCTTCCAAGGTCCAATTACCGTGTTCACGAGCCCAAGTGAGGTGCTGTGTCTGATGTCGTGGTGCTAACAAATGCACTCTGGTAGATCTCCTGCTCCCATACCGCATGGACGCTAAATTACGCTGCACTGACCTGATGTATATGTGTCTGGTACCTCATGCGTTGAATATGGATGTTATTTGAGCCAGTGTCGCTTGTCTGTTAGCATGGACAATCCTGGTCAGACGGCGCTGGTCACGGTCATTCAACGCCCGTGGTGGGCCGCTGAACTGTCCACGGTGGGTGGTAATGCCTTCCATGAGGTATTCTCGGTACACAGGTGACACCGTGGAATGAGGAATGTTGAATGTTCGCACAACTTCGGAAACTGAATGTCCCATCCGTCTGGCTTCCACTACCACACCTCGTTCAAACTCCGATAAAAGTCACGCCGGCTTGCCATAATCACTGGCGGTTGTTCAACCTAACTCAAGAGAGAGATTACTGTGTACTTTCCTTGAAAAAGCTATCTGGTTGATGTGCGAAAGCTTGGAGACTTTGATTTCTGTTCTACGCCAAGAAATTCGGATTATTAGTATAGCTATACTATTTTTAAATAGTGTCTTTTCAGCATGGCCAAAATTTCTTTTATAAGCACGGTTAAGTACCAAAAATATGCATTTTTTTTTAATTAGCACGGGGCCTGCTGGCTCAGAATACCGCGGGCACCGGGAATTCTCTAGGCGTTCCGTTTTGCGGACAGGCTTTCATTAAATTTAGACGTTATCTGCTCCGCGGTAAGAGTGGTATTCTTTGTAACGATGTATGATAGTCTGTCCTCGCTTCAAGAGTCCATTACATGTTTACGGTCACATTCCTCCCTTTGGTCGAAAGTTTTGCCGTATTTCAAGTTGACTTGGTAAACACGTGCAAAGGTCTGACGTGGTAATCCCAACAATTCAGCAGTTCCGGTGATTAAACAACCAGCCTTCCTAAGAGCTACTATCTGGCCACGGTCAAACTCAGTTAGGTCGCTGCCTTTACCCATGATTACTTTTCCGTGACTTATTTAAAATGCAGTGTAATAAATCATCACGATTGATAGTTAGTAAGGGATGCCACATACCTAAGCGGTTCCACTATATCATCTGTCTGGAAATAGAAAATAACTGAGCGAAGACCAAGACGTTTCCCAAGGAAGATCAGACAGAGAAGAAAAATACCACCATTCAGGTTCAACGAATCACACACCCAAGCGGGAAAAGACAGAAAGAAATGGTACTAGTGTAAGCCAATTGTCTTTATTTTACTTTGTTTTATTTTCTTTACTGCTGTTTTTGACTTTTGCCATTAGCTTTTACCATCAGTTTTACAGGAGTTACCCTGCGATTGTTGTTAGTCCTCGCCTAATCCCAACCAACCATGTTCTACCATAGATTTCCAAAGTGTAGAGAACTTCTCTATTTATAAGCATTGCTAGTTTGAGCCTACCAAGTGACTGAACGCAATACTTCTGCTTTGCATATTGTTGCCCGATTGTATATAACAATTTGCCCATTCATTATATAAATTATGTACACAGAATGAGCTGACCAAACAATAATAGAATTGCATCATCTTTTGATATATGTATGTCAAAAAATGTACTAACAATGCTGTAGCTTCTTTCTTGTAAATGTGGAAAGCAAATCTGCTTTAACATTAAAGCTTCTGTGTCATTTCTAGAAAGTGATGGCTTCAACAGGTGGATCAAAACTGCTGATCGTTTGAATGAAATATCAATCATAATCTGTGGCTTTTATTTTATGGGGATGTACTTTATTGAGTGAATCTTTTTGTTTATTTTGAAGCAACAAGAGGCAGATATTCCCAGATAATTCAATTGCTTCATTAAAGCCAAATGAGCCCTCAAACGATGTCATAAACCCAACTGCTGAATAGGTTACATAGTGGCTAATTTATAGCTCCCTATTTCCTTGTAACGGGCACTTAAAGTGCTGTTCAGAACAGAGAGAAGTACTCTCTTAAATGTGCACTTTATCTACCTGGAAGGAATCTCCAGAGATCTTTTTCGAAGCAGCAAAGAAAATGATGTCTTTACCTTTCTCCTACTAATGCGCAGTCCTTCCATTTCTAGTTACTTTGATATTTTACCGTGCTCACAAATCTTTAACTTTCTTACTTAAACTCTATATAACAGAGTAGTTAATATCAACAAAGTACTTAATACCTGGAAGAATAATAAATTTAAAACTTTAACCAAGTTTTTTTTATTTCAGTTCTCGTTTAGGCGGTAAATTCTAGATTACGGGAAGGTAGCTCCATAGTAAAAAGTTTTATCTCTTTCTAACACTAATTTCCATTTATCGTTTGTTGTACCAACGAACATTAACTATTGATCTAATACGAAAACTACAATTTTAAGAACGTGATCATGCGAAGCTAAGCACTTTAATTCGGTACTACTGGCTCACCTTCTTACAGGGCGGCCACTATACAAAAGTAGTGACCGCTAAGTGTGACTTAATTCTAAAATCATAAACCAAGCATGACTTGTATTGCGAAACAATACAAGTCACGCCTGGTTTATATTTGTATATATTTCAGTATATATTGGGTTGGAAAGAAACTAATGTCCTATGACGCGGTACCCGAAGTCAAATCCCCGGCCACGGCGTACATTGGTCACTGAGATTGCTCAGCATACCGGTATGACATCAACAAGTAGGTGGCTTAAGTCAGTGGCAGTTAACCGTCAGAAGGCGAAAAGTGTAAGCGCCAGCCAGCATGGAAGTTTACAACTAGCACAACCCCATTGCATGTTGTATGAATTTCGCTGCGTAAGGTCCCCGCAACTACTGTAAGGAACATTACCAGTGTGTAACCCAATGCCATATCACATCGTCAGTACTGATGTTGGTACGAAGGCTTTCGAGAGGGAAATTCTGACCTGTCAGACCGTCCCAAAGCCTGAAGACCCGCAGCAATGGATATGAACATGCTGAAGACCTTAGTGGAGACCGACCCACATGTGACCACGCAGCAGGAGTTGGCTGAACACCTGGGAACTGCCCACACGAGCAACTTCCCAAATGAGCATTATCACGCACTGGCGTCAACTTGAGAATGTGCACAGAGGGGAGTTTGGGGGCCCCATCAACTCACAGTTGAGCAGAAAGTAAATAGAATGAGTGCATACGTTTCCCTGATTGCACGTGACCAAGATGAACCGTTCTTGGGCCGCATTTTGACAGGTGGCATGAAATGGGTCCTGTATGAAAATGTCGTCGCTTGGAGACAGTGGTTGGACTCAAAGCAGAAGCCCATGCCGACCCCCAAAAGCCGGCTTACACCCACGTAAAGTCTTGCTTTCAGTTTGGTGGGATATGCGGGGTGTCGTGTTTTTTGAGCTGCTGCCGGACAACACCACTAACACCGCCGATGTGTACTGCTGTCAGCTCGACGATCTGCACTCATCGCTCACGTCGCAACGGCCAACACTGCTGAACCGCAAGGGCGTCCTCCTACAGCAAGATGGAGCAAGACCTCACAAAGCTCGGGTGACCTATCACAAGATCAGGGACCTAGACTGGGAGCTGCTGTCTCACCCAGCCTATTCCCCAGACATTGCTTCAGGCAGCTACCACCTTTTCCGGTCATTGTAGCATTTCCTGGACGGACAGCTGTTTACCAACTGGGACGATGTCGAACGTGCACTTACTTCTTTACGACCAGGCCTCCACAATTCTACTGGAACGGTATCCAACAGCCGCCCAGACGATGGGAGTAGGTTGTGGCAAACGATGGTGATTAGGGCATTTTGGACTGATTTCTTTTTGTATATACGGTAATCAGCACTTTTCTGTTGCCTTACCGTTACAGACATTACTTTCTTTCCAACCCAATATATATACAGTGCCGTAACAAGGCAGGGACAACAGATGCACAGGCACAGGGCTCAGGACGAAGGGGGCCCTGAAATGGGACTAACAAAAAAATTGACTTGTGAAAATGCGTATGGGACGGGATAAATAAAATGTCATCAGCATTAGATGACATAAAACGTTTTTTTCATTGCTTCCAGTTAAAAGATGTTCTTATAATCATGACTGACATGTATTAGTCAATCATAATTAGAAGAACATCTTTTTGAAATGTTGCTTAAAGTTTATTTTTAAACATGGGCATCCGGTCACGTGAGAAAGGGAGGCCTCGTCTAAAGATCAAGCTTTCCCTTTCTTCACGTGACCAGAGCTCCCGTCAAGGTTAGTAAAGGAGTGTGATCTTCCGGCGCGCACGCACCTCTTGGCTTTGTCGGCTGTTTTATGAGGCTTTATGGTTCAGCATCCATACCTGTGACGTCACTGAGGAAGGAAGACACAAGGATTACGTAGATGAACTATCCTTGAATAATTTTGATGGAATATAATATCGCTAAAGATATTAATTATGATGATGTAATCAATGAATTTGCTGATGAAAGCCAAAAAATGCAATTAAAATAAATATTTTCACTTATACCATAAATACATGTGAATGACCTTGTATATTTCTTGTGTACACAAAAATTATGTATAAACAATTGTTATATCGTATTTGTTTTACTACTATCTCCTCCCCCTCCCCCCCAAAAAAAATTAAGGAGCCCCAAAATAAAACCATGCACAGTGCACATGAAAACCTAGTTGCGGCACTGTATATATACACTGAAGAGCAATTGAATTAGAGACAGCTGGCGTTATGCAAATGTGGCGCTGTGGGCGGCCCTGTAAACGGAAACGACATGACGTATGCAGCGATCCGACAATATAAGGATGGATGCGACGGGAATCAGTAAGAGTCGGACGCAGTATGGATAAGACGAAAGATCTAAGCGCATTTGATCGTGGGAAAATTGTCTGGGCACGACGAATAGGTCCCTCCATCTCGGAAGTCGTGCAGGCACTGGGATTTTTTTTATTGGAGGTTTAACGACCACCGTGAGCAACTCAATGTGCTATAAGCAGTCGCCCATCCCTAATTTCGGGGCACTGGTTCCAGGGAAAGGGGAGAGCCAGTGCCGTAAGACAAACACAACATCCATGCCTCACCGGGATTCGAACCCGGACCCTTCTCGGACGAATGATCAGAGGCCATCGCTTAGACCACTACGCCACCAGGGTGGCCAATGGGATTTTCACTAGCCACTGTGTCACGGGTGCACCGTGAGTACATCGAATCCGATAAAATCATACCTGCAAGGGCCAACTGCCGTGGACAACAGCGTGTGGATGAGCGTCGTCATCGTCGGCTAGCTCGCATTGTAACAGCTGATAGACGGGCCACAGTGCAAGAAATCACTCAGCAATTTAACGCTGATGCACAGAAACGTGTAAGCAGCCACACCACCCAGAACCATCTCCTCGCTATGGGGTATAGAAGCCATCGTCCCACGAGGATACCGCTGCTGACCGCAGATCACAGGGTGCAAAGATTAGCATGGGTGCGGGAACATCGCCACTGGACCCTGGACATGTGGGAAAATGTTACCTGGACTGATGAGTCGAGATTCACGTTGGTACATGCGGATGGCAGGATACGAGTTCGGCGCAAACCACATGAAGCGATGGATCCTTTTTGCCAGCAGGGTACTCTTCAAGCTTGTGGGGGTGGCATTCTCGTCTGGGGACTGTTTTAAGTGGACTGAAAAGGGACCCCTGGTACGTGTGACATCGTCCCTCACAGGTCAACGTTACCGGGATATCCTGGACGACCATTTGCGCCCGTTTGTGCGTCTTCAACATCCCACTGGGGACCTCATCCCGCAACAAGACAATGCACCGTGCCATCGCTCCGGAATTGTATCCGAATGGTTGGATGAACACTCCACCGACGTGACCTCGCTTCCTTGGCCAGTTAGGTCACCTGACCTCAGTCTCATCGAGCACATCTGGGATGCCATCGAGAGAGATGTTCGAGGCTCTGACCTCCTCCATCAAATCTTCGTGAACTGTGGGAGCTTGTTCAGGGGTCGTGTATCCGTATAGCTTCCCAACGCTTCCGGTGTCTTGTCGAGTCCATGCCGACGCGAATCGTCGCCTTCATCAGGCCGAAAGGGGGAGCTACACGTTACTAAACAGGTATCTCTAATTTAATTGCTCTTCAGTGTATATATACTGTCCGAGAGAGACTATGTATATACTAATGATACACAGTATATGATACCTGGGACGCAGCTCTCTCAGTCAGTATTGCGTTTCGACTCAACTTGGGAAAAGCAATTGATTTATCTGATTTTGACAAAGGCCAAATCGTTATGGCAACACGCCTTGGTAAGAGCATCTCCGAAACAGCGACGCTGGTTGGCTGCTCACGCTACGTAGTAGTCAGCACCTATCAGAGATGGTCCGATACAGGTGAAACACCCAGCTGTCGACAAGGCGTGGGTAGGCCACGCCTTATTGGTTCCAGAGGTCAGCGCAGGCTATCTCATCTTGTCCGCAGCAACAGAAGGGCTGCCATGGTTGATATTACCCATAATTTCAATTGATTGTGGCAAAGGTCCCAGTGTGTCCTAATACACAGTTCATCGTACGCTCTTGGATATGGGTTTCCGCAGCCGCTGACCCATTCGTGTGCCTATGCTACAGCTGCTGACCCATTCGTATGCCTATGATATAGCCGTTCACCGTTGCCTAAGCTTGCAGTGGGCACGCAATCATCGAAATTGATTTTTTTATTGATACCTTAACAACCACCGTGAGCAACTCAATGGGCTATAATCAGTCACCCGTCCCTAATGTAGGGCAGCTGGTTCCAGGGAAGGCAGAGAGCCAGCACGGTAAGACAAGCACAAAATCCCTGCCTCACCGGGATTCGAACCCGGACACAACTTGGACGAATGGTCATAAACCATCGCTTAGACCACTGCGCCACCGGGGCGGCCCATCGACATTGGACCATAGAAGACTGTAAGAGGGTCTCCTGAACAGATGAATCCCGTTTCCTGTTACACCATGTCGACGAACGAGCATGTGTGCGACGTTTAGCCAAGGAAGCCACCGCACCTAGATGCACTGTGGGACGGATCTAGGGTGCTGGAGAAAGTGTGATGTTCTGGGCAATATTTTTTGGGGAACACTTGGACCCATTATCCCTGTACAACGAACTCTGACAGCTGTCACGTACATGAATATTGTGGCTGTGACCAAGTACACACTTTTATGACGACTGTATTCCCTGGCAGAGATGGCGTCTTTCAACAAAACAATGCTCCATGCCACACTGGAAAGAAATTTCAGTAATGGTTTGAAGAACATGATAAGGAATTTCATTTATTGCCATGGCCCCCAAATTTTCCGGGCATGAATCGTACCGAGCATTTGTTGTCTGAGTTGAGTAAACGAGTACGAGCAGCATCACCCCAACCACGTAATAGAGGAACTGCGGGATCTTCTGTTGAAGTCATGGTACCAAATAGTAAGATACTTCTACCAACATCTCGTTGAATCTATGCCTCATCGGGTGAGAGCTCTTTTGGCGACGAGAGGAGGACCTACATCATACTAGGCACTAGGTAGGTGGTTTTGATGTTTTGGCTGATCGATGTATATATACAGGATTTGGACAGAATAACCTGAACACCTAGGAAAAGAAAGTTTTACGTACCTAATAGGGTACCACCTTTGGCATTCAAACCCGCACGAATCCTCCTTGAAATGGACGCATACAAATCCTGGATGGTGGTTAGTGGGATATTACACCATTCTTCATGCAAAAACTGTTCCAGGTCCTTGAGATATGCAGGAGGACGATAACGGGATCTTATTCTGGTTTCCAACACAGACCACAGTGGCTCGATGATGTTTGGGTTTAGCGATTGGGAAAGCCAAGGAAGATGTGAAAGTTCATCCTCATGTTCCTCAAACCATGATTGGACATTCTGAGCTCTGTGAATTGGATCCGTTATCATCTTGATAGATGGCATCCCCTGCACGAAACAATGCCTGAGCCATTGGATGACTTGGTCGGCCAAAATGGTTTCATACGCCCTACAAGTCATCCGTCCTTTCAAGGTGATAAGGGAACCTGCTGAAAACCACGATGTGACCACCCGGCGCATGACAGAACCACCCCTATGCTGCACTGTTGGGAGCAGACAGTCTGGGTTGTACGCTTCTGACGGTGTTCCCCACCCGTAAACACGTCCTACGGTGGGGAATGCTGAGAATGTGGATTCATCCGACCACATTACACGCTTCCATGCATGGGCAGTACAAGTTGTATGGTCCTGACACCACTGCCGTCGCCGTTGTACATTCACCCGGCTCACCAGAAGTTTTGCAATAGCATCTCTGCCGTGAATATCTTGTTTATGTAGTTCCCTGCACACTGTTTTCGTTGATACTGGGGTCTGGAGATGCAGATTGAGCTCCGCACTAATTTTCGGCGCCGTGGTCTTGTTATTGTGGGTAACAATCCTCTTTAATGCTCTCCTGTTTCTATCAGTCAGGGTCGTTTTCCGGTCGTTCTTGTGTTTCGCAGACGAAGTTTTGCCACGAACACGGTATGCTATCATGACGCTAGACATAGGAGCTCTCGATACCCCCACTACCCTGGCAACTGTTGCCACGAAGGCTCCAAATAGCCGGCCGCCAACAATTAGCTCTCTTTCGAAGTCCGTTAGGTCGCTCATTTGGCGTCACCCTGAAAGAAATTCTGCAACAAGACACTTTAAATGCACTTAAACAGGACCTTGAGGTTCTAAACAAAGCTATTAAAACCAAAACGTGGATGATACCTTTGTATTAAAAGTCACGTCTTTGAGTGTAGTGTTCATCTTATTCTGTCCAACCCTGTATGTATATATACACTGCCGGACCATTGCTAAGGACGGATGACAATAGCAACGATAGCAACCATAAAATGGAAGGCAGGAAAATGTGGAAATTAGCATAAGTGCGGGATACAGTAAGACGTGTTGTGCGTATGCAAATTTTGGATTGCCGAACTTGTTCGTGACGTCATAGCGCTAATAAGAGATATAAAGGATTTGACGCGTATTGACCGTTGTTGTTCAAACGCAAAGTTGAAAGGGAAAGAATCAATTGACGAACTTGCGATTTTCAGTATGTCTTCCCGACATCACCTAGATGATTTTACGCGTAGCCGTATTATTGGCAAGATTGAAGAAGGGCGAAAAATAACAGATGTTGCCAGGGAGTTCGACGTCAGCCACAGTGTTGTTTCAAGGCTTTGGAAATCCTTTCAAACAAATGGAGAGTGTAGCAACCGTCACGGGGGAGGTCGTGTTCGCAGTACGACACCTGCAGAAGATCGGTACATAGTGCTATCAGCAAAAAGACACCGGCGCAGCACAGCTAGTGAGGTAGCAAATCAGTTTATGGCTGCTACTGGCAAGCGGATCTCCCGAAAAACTGTCGCCAGACGTTTGCATGAAGGAGGACTATACGCCCGCCGTCCTGTTGTGTGCATCCCACTGTCCAGACGTCACCGTACCGCCCGTTTGCAATGGTGCCATGAACATCGCAATTGGACTGATAACGACTGGTCTGCTGTCTTCTTCTCAGATGAGAGTAGATACAGTCTATCGTCTGATTGTCGACGACAACTGATCTGGCGTGATAGTGGTACTGCATATTGTCCAGCAAACATACAGGAAAGGGACCGATATCCGACATGTAGTGTCATGGTATGGGCTGGCATCATGTTCAATGGCCGTACGTCCCTCTATGTGCTTCCAACTGGGACTATGACTGGCCAACGATGCATTAATGATGTTCTGCTTCCTCATGTTCGCATGTTCCGTGGTGCTGTCGGTGATAGATTCATTTTCATGGACGACAACGCAACATGTCATCGAACAGTCGCTGTCCAGGAGTGTCTTGAGAGCGAGGATATTCAACGCCTCGTATGGCCAGCACGTTCTCCAGATCTGAATCCCATTGAAAATGTGTGGGATGCTTTGGGGAGGAGTCTTGCTGGTCGCCAATGCCCTCCAATAAACAAGGACACCCTCATCCGTGCATTGACATAGGAATGGGATAAATTACCCCAACAGCAGCTTGATAATGTTGTGCAAAGCATGACACGACGTGTGGAATCTTGCATCGCCCTCCATGGTGGCCATATCCCGTATTGGCATCTTACGCCGGAACGCCTGCGGACGGTAATTGCATTTTTTTCGCGTTTACGGATTCTGCACAAAATGGCCTGTTTGTCCCTTGAACACGTTCAAAAGCCTTCTGGATTTCAGAGCACAATAAATTGTCTTTCTTGTACTGTCTTGGCATTCTCTATATATATATAGCAAAAACATATATAAGGGGAAAAAGCAAAAACCCAAGAACAAATTTGATATTCCAAAGCGCCAGAGGTTGCATAGAAGAAAGATCAAATAATATAAAAACGTGAAACTAAAGAGCAAATTTTGAACAAAGAAAAAACAAAAATTCGGGGAACGAGAAGTAGAACAACAATCACCACTTTCCAACCACCCGAAGCAGGCGAGCTTCAAATGATGGAAATTTAACGAACAGAATAATGCAGGGAAGCATATTAATGACTGACTCTCTGTTGGCTTCGTCAAGGGCGAGCAATAGGAAAATCACTCATTAATCTACGGAGACCAGAGAACTGTGGGTTTCTGCTATTTTAGTTTGCTATAAGGACCGATTAAATTTAGGGATAAAATTGTCAAAATAAAAGGGATTTCTAAAAAAAAAAACCCAGCAAACTAAAACACGTTGCCCGACCGCACAACAACCAAGGTAATCACACATAAAATAAAAAGAAAGGAAGCCGAACGCCCCCCAAAAAAACACAAAACCAGGTAAGAAATTAGTATTAAAAAATCAAGAAAACCCCAACCAATGAAAGGTACTGAAAGGATATCTTTAAGCTTGTCACAGAAAAAGTGAAACCTTAATCCTGCCAGAAGTTTCACTTTTTCTGTGACAAGCTTAAAGATATCCTTTCAGTACCTTTCATTGGTTGGGGTTTTCTTGATTTTTAATACTAATTCTTTACCTGGTTTTGTGGGGGTTTTTTGGGAGTTCGGCTCCTTTTCTTTTTATAGTTTGCGGGGTTTGGGTTTTTTTTTAGAAATCCCTTTTATTTGACAATTTTACTCCTAAATTTAATCGGTCCTTATAGCAAACTAAAATAGCAGAAACCCAAAATTCTCTGGTCTCAGTAGATTAATGAGGGATTTTCTTATTGCTTGCCCTTGACGAAGCCAACAGAGAGTCAGTCATTAATATGGTTCCCTGCATTCTTCTTCTGTTCGTTAAATTTCCATCGTTTGAAGCTCGCCTGCTTCGGGTGGTTGGAAAGTGGTGATTGTTGTTCTACTTCTCGTTCTCAGTACGTATACTGTGTATATATATATACTGACAGGGGCGGATCTAGCAATTTTTGAAAGGGGGGGCTGACTGGGCGAATTTGTTAAAAAGTATATATATATATATATATATTAAACAAAGGGGGTAAAAATTCTGAATAGAACAAGGTACAAATGTGTGGGGGGAGGGAGCTTTTAAAAGAAAACCTGACTAAAGAAAAGAGTTTGTTTCAACTTCGTTATTTTTTTTTTTTTTTTTGCTAAGGAACTATTTTAATATAGAAAAGAAAATATATTAAGATTGCCATCTAATTGCAAAATTATTTGGTAGCGTAGTGCAATATCAGTGTGCCATATTCAGAAAGCGAAGAAGTAAATGAAATCGGAAAGTTTATTTACTTACCCATTTCGACCCTTGAGAACTTCGGTTAGCTGGCTTTCAGTTTTTCTTTATTAAATCACAAACACGAATTTTATGTACTCTTATTTATCTAGTAATAACACCATTTATAATTTCGAAATGCGAGAACGGAATCGAAAGTGGTTGTGCAAGTAGAAATGCTAGTAATAATTAAAAAAAGTTTAAAAAACAGTTGATGAACTCTGAAGCGTTTGTTTTAACTTGAATATTAAACCCGGGATAAAATTTTATTCCGAATAACTTTTGCACACTGACATCAAAAATATCACAAAAACGTTTTCCATATAAACATGGTTGTTCACTTCCAAAATGCTAACTTAATCATATTTTAGTTGCAGCCGGCGAGAATGCTTTTCAGCAAAAATGTCAATCACTTCTTCGGCTGTTATGGATACCTGTCGGTGAATGCTGAAAATAGCAAGTCCGTTCAGTCTGTTTTCGCACATGGTTGATCGAAGGTAGTGTTTTGTACGTCTCAGTGTCGAAAACGACCTTTTTACAGAGCATGTTGTTACAGGAATTACACACAAAAGGTTTAATAGTTGCGCGATGTTCGGAAAAAAGTTGCTGGCTTCCGTGTAACTTTATATGGCGGATGAAGGCTTTTGTTTTTCATTTCTCCAACGCTGTCTCCATTATTCAATTTCTCCTCGCAGTTCTTGCTCGGAGGAGCCTGGCAGATCACACTTACAAAAAGAAGCTGCTGAGGTCATCTCATCAATATAAAAAATTTCTGCTAAAAATGACGGCATTAGCTTTTGCAGTTTATATATGTTCGTGTTTTCTAACGCAAATCTGTTAGTCAGTTCGCCGATTAAATGATCCAGAAAGGGAATATACATTGAAACTCTGTAAAATGTTTCCGGATCATCGCATCGATAATTGGCTCTATGTTTTTGATGGGGAGCATTGCGAGGAAGCTTCACATCAACTCCCAAACTTTCCGATAATTGGGATGCACTCTCGAACATCGTCGTAAAACCAGCTGCGCTGTTTTCGCGCCGTTCTTTTAAAGTGTCTATTAAATGCTGAACTACACTGTAGGCTTGTGTTATGTCAATTTTGGGGTCCTGGAGATGACGAGACACTGGAAGAGTTAACGAAAAGAGTTGGGCAGAAATTTCGACAGCGATTATAAATTCAAACCTACAAATTGAGTGGATTAGCCCATTTGCTTTCGAGAGAATTTGGCACTGAGAGCTCTCTGCAATTACTTCCAGAGCTTCAATAATTATCTGCAGAAGTTCTCTGAATTGAAGAACTGCATCATGTTTATCAACCCATCTTGTCTCGCACAGTTGCTTTAATTTAGTTCTCTTGACGTCAATATGAGACAGCTTTATTTTTTGAGAGATAACATTAATTCTCTTTGGTGAATCCCGAATAAAATTTGTTACGTCATTTATTATGCCTAAAACATTTCGTATGGCTGACAATGTGCAAGCTTTAGCGAGGAACGAATTAAGGGAATGCGAAGCACAGTGAATATAGGAAGCTAAAGGGTATTCTTTTAAAATACGGGACTGCACAGCCCTTAAATGTTCAGCCATATTAGCTCCTCCATCATATCCTTGACCCCTTAACATTTTCATATCTAATCCGAAGCTGTGAAGTTGCTCAGTGATTGTAGCAGACAGTCCTTCTCCTGTAAGATCATTTACTTGAAGGAATCTAACAAAATCTTCGTGGATTTTTTTATCTTCATCGTCTACATAACGAAGAGCCAAGGACATTTATTCTTTACCGCTTACGTCAGCAGTTTCATCTACTAGAATAGAGAAAATGCCACTTCGCTTAACAGCTTCCAGTATTTTCCTCAAAATAACATTACCGCAGATATTTATTACTTCATTTTGTGTGGTTTTGCTAATCCACATGCTATTTTTTGGGCAACCTTGAAAATGCTGTTTTAGTGCTTTGTCTCCTGCATCAACTCTGAATTTTAATAGAGCTCGGAAATTTCCTTCATTCGTCTCATCCTTTCCATCAAAATTTAATTCCCCATCATCGCGATGTACTCGCAAATCTATATTTTACCTTCCACAAAAAATTATTGTTTTCACAATGGGAAGTAATCGATTTCTATTTTCACTGACAATGTCTCTGATATTAGAATTAATTGCTAATGCGATTCTGTCTTTCTTTGCCGATCGTACTAAGCTAAAATTCTCAGCTTTAATTAGTGATGTTTTGTGATATTCGTTCTCTGCGTGTGCAGTGAAATGCTGAAGCGCCTTCTTGTATTTTCTTAATTGTTCTTTAACCAAACATCCTAACTTTTATTTGCTTCGACCGCCATCGTTCGGTCCGAAGAGTACGCACATCCGGCAATAAGCACCTTGATCTTTCTCACTGTAGGATAATCAAGGATAGTCAGTTAACCACCTTCTTTGAAATTTGCGATTTTGTCCTGTTTCAACGTTGGTTGGAAAAATAAAATTAGCTGGAGGAACCCATGCATTTGTCAAAAATTCATACCTGCTCTCTGCTGAAATATCCGTTTGGCATACCGCCACTCCAATATCATTGTTGCTGAAAAGTCTTATACACGCCGTTTGAACAGGATCTACGGAAATAAGCTTCTCAGATGAAATGTCCGAGCCACTTATCTCTTGCTTTTCGACATTTTCAGAAAAAATGCTTACATTCGCCTTTTTAAGAAACATACCGATATTTTGCTGGCCACCCTTGCTTTTAGACATCTTGTTATTACCAACTCAGTAAAAAGAAACAAGCAGGAAGTGTTTGTTATAAATGAAGCACGTAGTCAGGAAATTCCAGGTTCAGACAAAGAATGCCGACACGGGAGGGAGTGAGCGACTCATCGGTGCCGGACGCCAAAATGTCAACCAGATGTGAGATGTCTATCGCTCTCCTTAACTGCCGGCCACTACTCCATCCCAGCCCCCAGGCATGAGAAACAATGAGGGATACCAAACAATGAGGGATGGGAAGAGGGCAATCTCCAGCAATAACCCTGAGTCGGCAGTCTGTGTTTGTATTTACAAACCGGCGCGCCAGGTTGCAATGCGATTGTTCTTCCTTGCCTGCATTTTTACTCTGTCTGAATAGAAATCAAATGCAGTGCAAAATGTTTCTTCTTCCTTTTCTTCTTTTTTTTTATTGATTTTTTGTGTGCGGCCATTTTTTTTTTATACTATAATCCAAGTTTCAATTTTAGAATCCCATTTTGGACAGCTTTGCCGATCTAAATCCGCACCTGTATACTGAGTTAGCTTTGCATTAGGAACACCTATGTAATAACGCGTTTTTCCACCTTTTTGTTAGTCACGGCTTGCAGACGCCTAGGTATAGATTCTACACGGTGTCGAACATCCTCCGTGTGTAACTTAACCCATGTCCTCCGCAGCAGCTCCGTCATTTCACGCTCATTCCGTGGAGGAGGGTCAGCGGTTCTCACAATCCGTTCTAGCATATCCCACAAATATTCAATTGGGTTACAGTCAGAGGAGCTTGGAGGCCTAGGCAATGTGGCGAATTTGTTGTCCTGTTCCTCCAGTCACTCAGTAGTTAATGAGCCCAATTACACGGTGCGTTGTCCTGTTGAAAGATGGCTCTATGGTCCGTGTAAACCTTCTGCAGATATGGATGGATATGGTCAGCTAACATGTCCCTGTAGCCTCCATCATTCATTAACAAATGGAGTTAGAGCTTGCCACGAAAAACTCCCGAAACTAGAACACCATCTCCATCACTCTATTAAACCCCAACTGTGCAACCAGGGGATAGAGGTTCATACTGTTTAAGCCATATGCGAACCCGTCCATCAGGATAATGTAGCAGGAAACGGTCTTCGTTCCTAAAAGACCGATTTGAAAAATCCCCTTTGCTTTTGGGGCCGCGGGTGGCCTAGTGGGCAACGTTCGTGACTGCCACGGAAGGGACCTCAGGTTCATCACAGGCAGGTACGAACGCTCTATCCACTAAATAACCGCCGTGCGTCGGATGGGCACGTTAAGCCGTCGGACCCCGGGTACTGGCCCCCTGGTAATAAATAAGGGCGTCTTCCTCCCCCTTTCAACTTCGCTTCCGTGTCACTTTCCTATCGGGCAATCTAGCCCAAATCTCCTAGCTTCCTATTTCTAATGGTTGTTTAAGACCTGGGGTCAGACACTCCCTTCCTAAAATCCTCTACATATGATCATTTGATCATGATCCCCTTTGCTTTTGGATATCTTCAAAAAAATTCAGATTTTTACCTAAAAATCTGCTTTAAAATATTTTTGTGTCAAAAAGCATTCAAAAGACGTGCTCATTTTATCTGAGAATTCGGCGCCATCTTGCTTGGGTTTTTTTTTGTTTTGTTTTTTCTTGTTGTTGTTGTGTGTGTGTGTGTGTGTGTGTGTGTGTGTGTGTGTGTGAATGGCACAGCTTTTTTCAATTACACAGAAACTCCTCTGTGAAAAACTTAAACAATCACTTTTTCTTGTTACATAAAATTTTTACGGACTTTTTCCCATTGAGAACCGGCGCTTTTGTTTTCAATTTGTTACGCAATACTAGACTCTTATATTCTTCTAAATAGTAAGTTGCAAAATAACGCAGCACTTTTTCCATTTCGCGGTAGTAAAATTTTACATAATTCCTTACAATCTGGAACAGCGCAATTTGTATTCGCTCTGTTCCGCACTTTTTCTTACTGTAAAACGACACACTCATTTTAATTTCTTAAACAAAAGTAAAATTATTTTTGTGGTGAAAATGTCTGTTATTTTTCTGCTGTAAACTGGAGCAGTTGTTTTACTTCCTTAAACAGAAATACGCACTTTTTTTGCTGCACAGTTATTTTCTTCTCATTAAGCTGAAGTACATTAACATTTTTGTGCTTTCGTAAAATTATGCAATTATTTTTCTTCCGTTTCATGGATATAAGTAAAAGATTTTATTTTCTCTTGTAAAATGGCGCAGTGATTTTCCTTCCGTTTTACAGAAATAAGCAATCCGGGTTTTTTTGTTGTAAAGTGACGCATTTATTTCGTTTTGCTAGGCAGCAATATGCTGTGTAACTGAGAAGTTTGGTGGACGAGGCATCATGCTCTGGAACTGTTTTTTCATAGTTTGGGTTGGGCCACTGCAGAGTAGTACCAAAATAATGTTTTGACTCCTATATTTAAAGAGGAAGTACCATTCCTTTATCCACAGAGCCTTCAAAGAGTACAACTCCATCAAGATAAGGCTACCAGTCATACATCCAAATCTACCACTCTATTTCTACGAAAAATGAGAAAAAAAATGAATATCAAATCCATACCTTTTGCTCATATTCCTTCAAAGTCCCCTAATGTGTCACCAATGGACTATTGTGCCTTCGGAATGCTGAAAAGAGCGCTTTCTAAACGCAGACTTAAGACAATGATTGGACTATGGAAAGCAGTGGAATATAATACCACAACCAGTTTTAAGAAATGCTCTGTTATCTTGGAAATCTAAATGTAGGTTCTAGTCCAAAGAAAGGGCTATCCGATCGAAATTTAAGAAATAATTTTATTCTGAACATTAATTATATTGCTGGAAAATCGTTCTAAAAATGTGTGAGTATCCTATTTAGTTCCAGTGCCGGGCAATCTTAACACTGCGGCCTATTATGACATTCTCCACAATTCTGTGCTCCCAACATTATAGCAACAATCCGATGAAGGCCGTTCCCTTTACCAATAGGAGAATGCCGCGGTCCACAAAGCCAGGTCCGTGTGCAACGTATTCTGTGATACACTGGTCACAAAATGTTCTAGACATGCATGAGATGAAGAATGTATGAATCTGACTCTACTAACACGCATTGGACTAATATCAGTGAGGCTGCGTGGCACAAACGATAAAGAGTGTGTTTACAAAAACAATTTATTGTGCATGTTTTGCACACAACAAAGTAGCACTGCAATTGAAAAAAAGGTAAATTCGGAGAATATCTATACCTCTGGATTTCAGTACCCGGTAATACCACCTCTGTGTCGAAGAACGTCTTGAAATTGGCCGCCACGGTGGCGCAGTGGTCTAAGGCGTTGGCCTCTGATCATTCGTCCGTAAGGGGTCCGGGTTCGAATCCCGGTCAGGCATGTATGTTGTGTTTGTCTTATGGCACTGGCTCTCTCTGTTCCCTGGAACCAGTCACCATAATTAGGGACGGGCGGCTGCTTATAGCCCATTGAGTTGCTCACGGTGGTCGTTAAACCTCCAATTAAAAAAAAAAAAAGTCTTGAAACCTACGTGACACATTTGCAATGACATTATTGATGAGTGCCTGGGGCAGCTCCCCCAACATTAAAGACCGCACGTTATAGACGTCTGCCAGTGTACCGAGAGGTATTATGGAACGTAATTATACATACGTCGCTGTACAGCGTTCAAAATGTTCTCAATACGATTAAGGGTAGCTGTAACGATTCACTCCCATGATTTACCAATTCCTGAAGCACACTGGTAACTTTGTCATCGAGAAAACGGAATGCACGGGAAATAGGAGCATAAAACAGTGTCACAGCAGACACAAAGATAACGTTTCGATACACTGATGCATTCTTGTTGCCTTGACAAACATTTTAAAAAGTACGGCAATTGAAACAAACTCCTGTCCAGACTAGAACTGAGTGTCGCTGGTAAGGATGGACGGGCTGCACATAACTTGGTTGCATTCGTGCGCCGCACGTGTCCTTGTCGAGTATCAGGATAAAAAACGAAACGGGATTCATCTGTGAAAAGCATATGGTGTCACTCTGCATTTCATTGCATGCACTGTTGGATCCAGGTGCATCTTTGACAAAAATGAGCTGATGTCGGTGCTATACACTGAAGAGCAATTGAATTAGAAACAGCTGGCGTTATGTAAATGTGTCACTGTGGGCGGCCCTGTAAACGGAAACGACATGACGTATGCAGCGATCCGACAATATAAGGAGTGATGCGACGGGAATCAGTAAGAGTCGGACGCAGTATGGGTAAGACGAAGGATCTAAGCGCATTTGTTCGTGGGCAAATTGTCGAGGCCCGACGAATGGGTCACTCCATCTCGAAAGTCGTGCAGGCACTAGGATTTTCACGAGCCACTGTGTCACGGGTGCACCGTGAGTACATCGAATCCGGTAAAACCATCCCTGCAAGGTGCAACTGCCGTGGACAACAGCGTGTGGATGAGCGGGGTCGTCGTTGGCTATCTCGCATTGTAACAGCGGATAGACGGGCCACAGTGCAAGAAATCACTCGGCAATTTAACGCTGGTGCACAAAAACGTGTAAGCAGCCACACCACCCAGAACCATCTCCTCGTTATGGGGTACAAAAGCCATCATCCCACGAGGGTACCGCTTCTGACCGCACATCACAGGGTGCAAAGATTAGCATGGTCGCAGGAACATCGCCACTGGACCCTAGACATGTGGAAAAATGTTACCTGGACTGATGAGTCGAGATTCACGTTGGTACCTGCGGATGACAGGATACGAGTACGGCGCAAACCACATGAAGCAATGGATCCTTCTTGCCAGCAGGGTGCTCTTCAAGCTGTTGGGGTGGCATTCTCGTCTGGGGACTGTTTACGTGGACTGAAATGGAACCCCTGGTACGTCTGACATCGTCCCTCGCAGGTCAACGTTACCGGGATATCCTGGACGACCATTTGCTCCCGTTTGTGCGTCTTCAACATCCCAATGGGGACCTCATCCTGCAACAAGACAATGCACCGTGCCATCGCTCCCGAATTGTATCCGAATGGTTGGATGAACACTCCACCGACGTGACCTCGCTTCCTTGGCCAGCTAGGTCACCTGACCTCAATCCCATCGAGCACATCTGGGATGCCATCGAGAGAGGTGTTCGAGGCTCTGACCCCCTCCATCAAATCTTCGTGATCTGTGGGAGCTTGTTCAAGGGTCGTGGATCCGTATGGCTTCCCAACGCTTCCGGTGTCTTGTCGAGTCCATGCCGAGACGAATCGCCGCGTTATCAGGGCGAAAGGTGGTGCTACACGTTATTAGACAGGTATCTCTAATTCAATTGCTCTTCAGTGTACATCTCAGCGGCCTTCTTGCTCTGAGTCCGTACTCGTGAAGATGGTTTCGTACCGTTTGAGTGCATACTGCGACACCAGAAATAGCTCGAAGTGATTTCCGGAGTCAGCTACTGGTGATACTAAGCCTTCTCTGAGCACTTACTGTCAGGTAGCGATGTTGCCTGCTTGTGGTTATCCTCGGGCTACTACTCCTTGGTCGATCTGCAAGATTTACCCGACGTAGAAATCTTATGTGTAGTCGACTTACTGCACTTCGCGAAACTCCGAAAGCAGCAGCCATATCGATCTGCGGTATACCTACGTGTAACACTCCAACTGCCCTATTTCTGTTTTCAATGCTTAAACGTCGTCTGCACATCATTTCAGGTTAATCCCAAACTGAAGGCAATACATTCAGAAAACTTCTAGACCAAGCCCTGGAAAGACCCGTTTTCCACTTCTCGCAGGATTCTTTTATCAGAGCTCGTACGCCACGTGCTGTGTTGCCATGATGCTAATTTGCATATGACGCAGCTACCTGCACTGATAAACGATCTCCAATAGTCACTAAATTTGCATATCCCATTTTCCCTTCGAAACCGCAATATCTAACTATTGTGATCAGTGTGTAGATAGGTTTGTTGGCGTGTTGTCCTTTTTAGTTCGTTTCTACGTAAATTTTGGTTTGTTCTCCTTAAGCAATTTCCAAACTTAGCGTTTGCATTTTCTCTCTCGTACGAATGTTATTTTGGCAACGACTAAGGAGGTCGGAGGTTGAGTGGCGTATGTAAAAACATGAGATAAGAAGGTTGTTTCCAATGCGTTTTCGCTGACTGATTGGCTTCTGAACTATGAGAGCTGTCATGCTTTAGGTTGTCTTTCGTTGAGTTGTCTTCAGTTAATCTGATTTGCGTTTGGTTGACTTGTTTAGATTATATTTCATTTACGTTAAATTAAAATTCAATTCAAGTTCTTGTAAATTTGTTATGAGATAGTTGATGTTCACGTCTGAGCAGATTCTAGAATGATTATTGAAAGTTGTTTCAATATTGTGGAAGTGATGTTCGTTATTAACGTGATGTGAATATTGACTAATGGTTGGCCAATTGAAATAAATAGTAAAATATCTGTAAGTAGAACCATTGACTTTTTCTTGAAGAACAATTTTAATTCTTAATTAAAGATATTAAAGTTAAGCTATCCCGGGTTTCTACTAGTTCGAACAAGCTGCACGTAACGTAGTGTTCCAGGTAAACTGATTTTACATATGTATATACTACATTATCAAAAGTATTCGGACACTACCAAATATTTGTCTAAGTGCAAATAATGGTTGCGCAGGAAGGTGGGCTGGGAGTGGGGAAGTACGTACGTAAATAAAGCTGAGATGTTCTGTCGTGTTATCAGTAACTTTGAAGCGGATATGAAGCGTTGACGTCAACTTTCCGAGTTCCAGCGTGGGCTGGTCATAGGATGTCATTTAAGTAGCGTTCCCGTAGGGAGCATTGCAGCTAAACTAAACATACCAAAATCGAATGTAAGTCATGGTCATGTCAAGAAGAGATGGAAGCTGGACAGTGCAACTACAGCAAAACAAATGTTCAGGAAGGCCGCACAAACTGACGGAACGTGACAGAAGAGCCATGGTAAGAAATGTTAAGAAATTCCGTTCTTGCTCTACGTTTCCATCGGTGCTGAAGCGAGAGATGCTTGTAATGGCTCAGTTGGTACTATACCTATCTGCAGAGTGTTGCACAGTGTGGGTTATTACGGTAGAGCAGAGGCACACAAGCCACACATCACTACTATGAACACGAAGCGCCGTTTAGAGTGGTGTGTCTCCCGTCGTTCCTGGAATGTGGGCTACTAGAAAGCTGTTCTTTGGGGTGATGCCTCACCCTTTTCACTCTTCCAATAGATGTGCGTGTTTGGATTTGGCGACAATCCGACGAACGATTTTCGTCAGACTGTTCTTCCAACTGTTAAGTTCGGTGGAGACTCCTTCATGGTGTGGAGTTGTTTTTCGTGGATGGGACTCAGTCCGTTGGTTATTATACTACAAACTATGAACTCTGAAGTGTACCTCAACATTCTGGATAATTTTTCCCTACCAACAACGTAGCAGTAATATGGAAATGACCGTTGCCCCTTCCAACACGATCGAGCTATCTGCCATACTGAAAGGCGTGTGCAGGACTGGTTTCTTGAAAATGATTTGAAATTGTTAGATAGGCCTTCGCAGTGTCCTGATCTTAATCCCATAGAATACCTCTGGGATGAACTTGAGCAATGGATACGAAATTGACCACAACGACCGTCTTCGCTCTCCATTCTGGCAGCAGCTTTGCAGGACGAATGGCGAGCCATTCCGGTCGAGACCTATCGGAAATTGGTTGATAGCATGCCTCGACGTGCTGTCGTTGTCATACAAGCAAAAGGTGGACCGACTAACTACTAATTCTGATAACAAAGCTATTTGTGTCAAAACATTGTGGTGTCTGAATACTTTTGATAATATAGTGTAGTTACACCCTTAAAACCTAAGAACGCTACACGTGAAGGAATGGTTTGTTGAGATATGTGGAAAACCTTAACAGGCAAGCACAGTGCCCCGATCTCAGCCCCATGGAACACCTTTGGAATGAATTGAAACGCCGACTGCGAGCCAGGCCGAACCTCCCGACATTGTTGACCACCCTGACCAATGATCTTGTGACAAAAGGGAAGACCATTGGCCAATTCCCGAAGCAACGTACCAAATTCTAGTGGAAAGCCCCAATGGAGGCTGTTATTACAGCAAAAGGTGGGCCAACTCGATATTAATTCCATTCCTATTGCAGGGAGTTTGGGGATCGGGAAGTGCCTGTATACTTTTTATCAGATAATGTATTTGAACTACTGTTTTTAGCACATCTTCTGTAATAAAGGTGCGTGCTTATAGTATCACTTTGTTCGTCTGTCTGTGGACAACATATCTCTGCAACTATTAGTCCGATTAGAAAAGTTCCTTTTGCATGGGAAAGCTTGAAATATGAGAACGATTATCTTTGCATTCCGGTTCTTTCCTAAAGCATAACTCCGCCATTAGAGGGCGAAAATGCAAATGCTATCGAATTCAAAATTCATTTTATTCTGTATATTTGCTTTTAATTATCCGATTGAAAAAAATTATTTCCTCCTTTCGATGCCATTTATAAACAAAGGAGACTATTTTGGATGCAATTTCTTTTTCAAGTAACTCATAGATTTTTCGCGAGGGGCATAAAAGCTAATTGCGATTTCCCCGATATCTCTGCTTCTAAAAGTCCTATTTATAAACTTCTTTCTGTATTGGATACCAGTGGTGGCTTTTCAGGTGAAGTAGGTGAAGTACCTCTTCACCTATTTTATTTGAAATAAGATTTTATTTAATAATTTCGTATGATATATTCTTTTTTTGCCTTTATTGAGTGCCGAAATTCCCAAAATTTTGATTAGATATCAATTCAAAATGCACGTTCAATACGGAAAACAAGTCCTTATACTCAAAACAGTTCAAGTGAAGAGCTGAAATGAGAATACTTGGAAGTCTGCAGTTTTCGTCTGAGTTGCCATGGTAACTGTAACGTCACCCTCCCCTATCTGACGGGCAAGTGAAGTGTTTTAGCTTGAGACGCCAAGGCTCTGCACCAGGAGTCGTGACCTTCTGAAGAGATGGCAGTGGAACAGGACGGATTGTCAAGGGTTCTTTGCAATCCACTAGAGTTTTTTCTTTGCGGTGTTTTGGTACATACTTTCCGAAACAGATTTGTTTTTTCGTGTTTTGTGACTGTTTGTTAAAAACTTCATTAGTTACTTTAGTTTCGTGTACAGTTTAACTGATAGAGATAGTTTTAGTTTTCAGTATGTATCATGTGAACGACATTGTCTGTAATTTAATGCAAACTCCGTTCAATCGGTGGAAAGATGAAAATAAAAGAGACATTTTACTTCAAGGACGACCGACGGATTCACTGACAATTGGCGCCGAGAAAGAAATCAAGAAGAGCGGTAAATCTTACAATATTAATTTTAAAAATTGTTGGTTTACTGAATATAAACGGCTTTGTAGCCCTTCTGTGTTACAAAAATTATTTGGTTGGCCCTGCTTATTTTATAGTAATAAAATTCGGCGTGGAATAAAAACAATTTCAGATTCCTTAAATATAAAACGGTCACTTCACAAACGTGGTGATTCTAGCGAACACCTGAAATGCGAATTAATGCTAAATAATTTTGAAAAGAACCAGAACACCATTGCCGATGCCCTGAGGGAGAATGCTAGGCTTTTGAAAATGTATTTCACCGAAAACGTTCGTTTAAATACAATTTTCCTGCAGACAATGACTGATGCAGTACTGTATTTGAGTAAACAAGAACTAGCATTCCGTGACCATGACGAAGGCATTGACTCGATAAATCGTAGAAATTCAAGGAATTGCTTTCACTGTTGATATCAAGAAGTCCTTTACAAATTCAAAATCAATACGAAACAATAAAAAATGTCTTCACAGGTGACTCAAAAACTATTCAAAACGAATTAATTGAATGTATTTTTGAATATATAAACGATCACGTCAAAAATGAAATAAATGAAGTTCAATGCTTTTATATTCAAGTAGATGGGAAAACATAACCAGATTTCCGAGTGCTCTTTAATAATAAGATCTGTTGATTAGGAAGGTGTATTGGTTGAGCGATTTTTGGGTTTCCATGGTGTGAGTGAAGGTAGAACGTCAGAAGCTTTATACAAAATGCTAGACAAAATTTTGGAACAGTTTGATAATCAACACAAGTCAATAGGACAATGTATAACGAAGTAAATTTCTCCGTCATTTTTATCCGCGCCAGGATTCGAACCCGAGTCCACTCATTCCGGAATAAGTTGCTCTACCAATTGAGCTACGCGGACGTTATATTCTGATTCCTATCTGCCTTTATGTCGTGTGGGTACGTCACATCTCCTGGTACGTTACATCATCTCCCCCTTATTATTATTTTTTTCGAAGTGCTGGAGAAAGGATTCTCTTATTTTTCCTATCTCGCGGTGTGGAAATAACATCACACCAATGCGAGATTTTGAACGGTCGGGTCATCCGGATAGTTCGGGCGCCATTATAACGAAGTAAATTTCTCCGTCTTTTTTATCCGCGCCAGGATTCGAACCCGGTTGCTCTACCAATTGAGCTACGCGGACATTTTATTCTGATGCCTTTATGTCGTGTGCGTCCTTCTGGCAGGTACGTCACATCTTCTGGTACGTTACAAATATACTCTGGGGCAAGCGTAATGTCTGGACACTTGACTGGGCTCTAGAAAAAATGAAGCGTAAAGCTTCTCAAGCTGTTTTTGTTATTGCTTAGTACATCGTTTGAACCTTGTATTACAGCAGAGTTTTTCTAAAATTTCTAAGTGTCGAATATTTTTTGCAAGCCTCAATGTAATTCCTTTGTTTTTCACCACTCAGCGAAACGTTTGCTTCGCTGAGTGGTGAAAACAGTACACTCACATCAACAACCGTAAGATGCATGCCAACCATAACAGAAACTCGATGGTCCTCCACTTCAAAGTTAGTAAGTGTATAAGTTGAAGATTGGGATAAATTAAAGGAAGTATTCGAATTTCTCACAAATAGTGACCAATCAGACAAAAAATCAATTCAACTTGCCCAAGGGTTTTTAAATGATATGAACACTTTTGAATTTACATTTTGGGGAATAGTATTTAATGAAATATTTGGCTTCACCGATCTATTATTCGAAATTTTGCAGAAAAAATCACTAGACATAAACTACTGTGTTACTCAAATAAAAAAAAACTTATGAAACTTTGAGCCCTAAAAGGAACGATGGGGTATTTGGAACACTGTTTGGAAAAGCTAGCAAAATCACAGAAATAAGCAGATCTAAACGGGAATATGCTGCTCTTACACAAGATTTTTTTTTTAAATTACAAACAATTGTATTTTGAAATTTTGTACCACATTCTTATGGAAATGGATATAAGATTTCAAGACTGTGAGAAACTTAAACTTTAATTTGCCTGTCTTGCTGACACAACCAAATTTGACCAATTTAATTCGTGCTTTCCCTCTCACGCTTTTGAAAATCTACAATATTTTTACGGAATTTTTTTACTAAACACCAGCGCCTTAAAAATGAACTGAGTCTTGTATATGCTGATGAAAAATTAAGGAATATGTCGACTCATGAACTTCTTCGAGTGCTTCATGGAGATAAAGACATTTTTACAGAAGCTTACAAATTGGTTTCTCTGATTTTAACAATTGCATCTGCAAGTGTTTCAGTGGAAAGAAGTTTTTCTTGCCTTAAAAGAATACAAACTTACTCAAGAAACACTATTTCTTCAGATAAACTTACTTCTTTGGCAAATATTTCTATTCAGAAAGACATTTTCTTGATGTCACGAAGAAACAGCCATTTTATGACGACATAATCTACAAATTTCCAGCGTTAAAGGGAAGAAGAATTGATCTAATATATAAAAAAATAGGTAAGTTCTCATCAACTGATTTTCATTGAAGACAGTAGATATCTTTTCATATTGCTCTTGTAGCACTTCACCTATTTTTCCTAATACGAGCCGCCACTGTTGGATACATCTCCCCGTGGCAAATGTATTTCATATAACTTCTGATTTTCGATATGGAATAAGTTGGCCAATTTTTTGCTTCTGATGTATTTGCAGCAAGATCTGAGCTTCTGAAAAATCAATTGAATAAATTATTTCGTGATCCGATACTGCTCACCTTGGAAAACATTTTTCGAATATATTTTGCTTAAAATAGTGCATAGTTTTTCCGCCAGGGTGCTGAGATGTATATCTTATTTTTGTCGATATCTCTGCTTCTAAGAGTCCGATTTGAAACATTCTTTCTTTATCGGAGAGCGTTTTCTGTGCGAAATGTTTCTCATATGACTTGAAATTTTCTTAAAGTACAAGTATGCTACTAGAAGGCGTTATTTCACGTTTCCGTTTGCAGCATGTTTGTAGCAATATCTGCGAGATTAAAGACCCGATTGAAATAATTCTGTTTCGGTCAGATGCTACTAAATGTGAACATATTTCGCTCATATTTCCTTCCCAAAGTAACGCGCAATTTTGCCGCTAAGAAGCACAAATTTTTAATCTGGTGTTCTTAATATCTCTGCTTCTAAATGTCCGATTTAAAAATTTCTTTTAACACCGGATGCCATTTAACTTGTGGAACACTTTAGGTTTGTATTGGAGACATTTTTCTTGTAGTTCAGAGTTCTGTAGCTAGGTGGTGTTAGTGTACTTCTGTTTGCAGCTGTATCTCTGCTTCTAAAAACACTTTCGAGAACTTTCTTTTTTACTGTATGCCATTCGCTACAATGGCGATGGGGAGCATTATCCTCTTTAAATAATACACAGCTTTTCTGCTAGAGGACGTAAAGGTCAAAACCTTTTTCTGGCTGTCTCTTCTTCTAGGTCAAAACCTTAGCATATCTTTTGCCATGAAGAATACTTTTCGCGTATTTTCAACTTTTCCATTATACAAAATTTTTCCGCTAGAAGGTGTAGAGTTATATCATGCTCCCTTCTATATTTCTTCCTTTAACTGTTTGATTTGAAAATCTGTTTGTCTCTGATATCTTCCTTCTGCTATGGGAAACTTTTTGCCCGCCATTTGTTAATTTTCGTAATATACTTTTTAGCTGTTGGCGGAAGTAAGCAGCTGTTCCTATTTCTGGATGTTTTATCGATTGTAGAAATACGGCTTTATTTCCTAACCGGTTCCACTGACAATGAACTTTGATAAATTTTATTTGCGTCGGAAAGGATTCAAAAGACGTGCCCATTACAGCCGAAAATTCGATATCATCTTTTTTGTTTGATGTAATGCTGCAGTTGTTTTCTTCTCATTTTGCTCGGAGCTAAAAGAATATTTTTTTCTTCTCTTTTACAATGGTGCAGCTATTTTCCTTCGGTTACATGGTAACATAAGAGTACCATTTTTTTACCTTTTAGAAATGCATCAGTAATTTTCTGTTCGTTAAGCAGATCAGGCGGTACAATTCGAAGTTTCTCTTCTTATGTTACTTCAGCGAATTCAGCGAAAATTCCGTGATCGAAATAACGTACTTGGAGCAGACCGAACGGTGAAATCAAATACAAGACAGGAAGCAGCGAGTCGGGAAGCTGAAATGCCGAATGCGAGATCAGTAACTCGAGACTGAATGTTGGAAATGCTCTTCAAAGGTCGGCTCCATTCATTTTACAGAATTTGCCGAAGGATTTGAAAGCAAATATGCGATTTCGTATTCACCTTCTCATTCCTTTAGATATATCTGTCTTTGTTACCTAAGGTTTGCATCATGCCAAAGTTTTCTACGACGAAAAGTACTACTCCGAAACTAGTTCTAAAGCTACAATCTGCCATTACATAACTGAAATTGTCTCTTTTATTGTAATGTTACGAAGTTGCGCCGTCCAAAGCATTTTGAGTTCCCTTCACAATGCGATTCTTGCGTTGAAGAGGATAAATGTAACTCCACTGAGGGAATGCCATATACGAAAAGGTACAAAATAGTAAAGAAAAAAGCAATATGAAAATCTTCAATACACAGTACGTCCCAAAAGTACATAGACACTATAAAAATGCATTTGTCTAATGAACAAAAAGGAATATGGCCATGAGTTCAAAACAATTATGACAGAACACATACCACTAGAATTTAACAAAAAATAAATATGACAATGTAGCTTACATGGTAGGTCTATGAAAAAAATGACAACATTGGTTGTCCCAAATGTAATATAAAAATTCCACAAATATCAATGAACGCGTGGTTCTCAAAAGTTCGTGGATTTTCCATTGTTTCGAATCACCTCGTATATGTGATTTTCCATTGTTTCGAATGACCTCGTATATGCGATTTTCCATTGTTTCGAATGACCTCGTATATTGATTTTCCATAGAAAGTGCAAAAGTTTGTAGCATTTCAAGACCTAAAATATATCATGCATGTTACATTGCGGTCTCCAGGACATTTACTGATGAATACCACTGTCCGTTGTCTTAAACTTCTCGTGTTCGAATGCCCCACACGTTTTTGATTGAGTTCAGGTCCTGGCTGAGTGGGGGCCAAGAACAGAACAGGCACATTTTCTCTGTTTAGGTAGACTCTTGTAGCATTGAAGGTATGGATGGACGTGTTGTTGTGCTGAAATATCCAGTTGTGCCCCCATAAGAGTTCACTGAAAGGTATCAAATACGTTTCTAGTGTCTCTACATACTTCACTGAGTTTTGTCATCCACCCTGAAATGCTACAGAAGCTTGAATTTGCATGAAAAGGCGGTCCACATCATAACAGTTCTACCGCCCGTGTTGTCTAAATGTTTTGGGTTCTTTCGTTATCGTTAGGTCTCCGACTTTTAACGAAACTTCCGTTTTGAAAATTTTCCGTTTCTAATATCGGAAGCTTCAGCATTTTGATAGATTTTCCATTGGCACTAATTCCATTGTTTCTTGTTGTTTTTTTTCTGGGAGGAAGCGGTTCAGAAATGTAAGTTTCCGTTTTTTCTGCTTTTATACGGAAATTTTCTGAGTTTCCAAAATCTTTGATGTGGTCTTTTTCAGTCCCTGCACAGAAGTAACTTATGTTTCCAATTTTTAAGCCTAAACACACCAGTCGTATTACAGAACTTTTCCTGGAGTACAAAGTGAAATAAACCTTCCCCTTCTCGAGGCGTGAATAGCTTACAGCCGAGTGAGAAGCTCCACCAACTGAGCTAGAAAGACACCATCAGTTCACATATGAATCAGCAGTTTGAAGAAGGGAACAAGCGCCAAAAATTCGAAATTCGTTTTTTAGTGCCAAACGTGTCTTATCATACTGACGCACATTATAAACTAGCAGAAATGATGAAAAACCACTCTCTTACTGGTGAAAATGGCTTTGGTAATATTCGTGAGATAGAAGAAGAGATTTGTACCCTTCCTCAAACTGATACCGAGCGCTCCTCCTAGATGGCACAGTGTACGCGTGCAGTAACATCGAAGACTGTGATTCGCAGTCTTTGATTCTGTCAGTTTATCAGTTCATCGTAGTTTTGTGTTGATCATGGCTGCTTCTTCGTCTTCAGAATGTGATACTGAGCCTGCTTAAAAAAAATGGAAAAAGGAGTTCGTCGTCTTGAAACTTACAGTTTCGAAGTGCAGAAGATGCGTCGACTTCGTGGAGAAGAGTATGTAAGTATTAGAACAGGTTTTACAATACCGGCCAAGTCAAACACTGAAGCTGTTTGCTCTTGTAAGCATAAATGTACTGAGCATTTCAGTTCAGCTGAGAAGGAACTTTGTTTAAAAACTTTGCGTGATGTTCGTTCTAAAAACGAACAAGATACTTTTTCGATTGGGTTGATCGATTGTAAACCTCCAACACGTAGGCGTTCCAAAAGTGACGCACCACTCAAACGTGATAATATTTTTGTTTACCAAGTGATGAAAGGTACTGAACGTGTGACTGTGTGTAAAAAAGCCTTTTTATATTTTGTGCTGCATCAAAAACAAAGCGATCTTTCGGTTGACAACGCTGCTTAAAACTGGTCAAGCATCCGTTGACAACAGCGGGAAGCATGGACAATGTGGGAATGCAATCCCTGATCACGTTCGTGCTTTTATTGATGAACATATTAAGGAATTCCCTTTGAAAGAATCACACTACAGTACCCAAAACGTACAATACTTGAGTGCTGAATTCAACATTAAAACTTTGCTCGAACTTTATTGCCAAAAACACCCTGATCTTGCCACCCAGGTGAAATATGACTTTTACAGGAAGTACTACAATGAAAATTACGGCTACAGATTTGGACGTCCTAAAATAGACGTATATACTACTTGCGAGGAGCTTAATGCGAAAATAAAGTCCCCTCATCTTAATGAAACTTCGAAACGGGCGGCTGTTGCAGAAAAGATTTTCCATGTTCGCCGCGCCAACAAGTTTTATAAAAACCAGCAAGAGGTAAAAACTCTTTGTGTTAATAACCCTGAAATCGAAGCAATTGTCTTCGATTATATGCAGAACCTCCCATTACTTAAAAGGTGCCGTGCGTGAAGCGACCGAGCGCCAAGGGACCCTCTGGAAATCGTGCGCGAAGCGTCTCTGTTATATTTTACCGAGGACGAAGCGACCCTGCTAATCGAATCGTTTTACTCATATATATATACATAAATCGTAGTCAAATTACTTACATCTAATTAATTAATTACTTACATCAAGTTTTTTATACTAAACACAAGTTTTTAATATCATTATATATATATATATATATATATATATATATATATATATATAAAAGAAGATGGTTCTGTAACAAGAAATAGAGGCGAAATTTTGACAAGAATGAAAGATTTCTACTCCAAATTATATGAAAGGGATGATACATGCACTCCAGACATCATGAAAGATACCAGTACCAGAGTTCCTCCAGTCCTTCCAGCAGAAGTTGCACATGCAATCAAGAACATGAAGCGGGGAAAAGCTCCAGGAGAAGATGGAATTACTGTAGACATCATACAAGAAGAAAGTGGAGAAATCGAAACAGTACTCGCCCAAATTTTCACTCGATGCCTTAATGAAGGAAAGATTCCTGAGGATTGGAACAATGCTACAATGATCCTGCTACATAAGAAAGGTGACATTGAGGATCTCGGAAACTACAGACCTATCAGCCTCCTATCAGTAGTTCATAAAATCTTCACTAAAGTTCTTTCACACCGCTTGAAGGTAACACTGGACATGGCTCAACCGAGAGAACAAGCTAGATTCAGGAGTGGCTACAGCACAATAGATCATATCCATGTGCTGAGAGAACTAATTGAAAGAGCGAGTTAATATGAACTTCCATTGTGCATGGCTTTTATCGATTATGAAAAAGCCTTTGATTCGGTGAAACCATCAGCAGTTACAATGGCTCTGAAAACCTGCGGTATTGAAGATGCATACATTAATATTATTAATAACATCTATGAAAATGCAAGTGCAAAGATTAGGCTGTTTGAAAATACAACACACATAAAAATTGGAAAGGGAGTGAGACAAGGTGACACCATATCTCCGAAGCTCTTTAATGCCACATTGGAGGGTGTTTTTCAGTCACTGAGCTGGGAAAACAAGGGGATAAAGATTAATGGAGATTATCTAACCCACCTTCGTTTTGCTGATGACGTAGTCATTTTTGCAACTAGCCCATCGGAGCTGCAGAGTATGATCCAGGAACTTGCTGACAAGAGTAAAGAAGTGGGATTAAAAATGAACTTTCAGAAGACAAAAGTGATGTTCAATGCTTTTACAAGAAATGAAGATTTATCGATTGATGGAGAAAAGCTGGAGATAACAGACACGTACGTTTATCTTGGACAGCAGATATCAAGTGAGGGTCACATTGATGAAGAAATTAATCGGCGTACAAAACTTGCCTGGAGAGCTTTTGGAAGAAACAGCATAATTTTCAAGAGCAATATGCCATTATGTCTTAAAAGAAAAGTGTTTGATCAATGCATCCTTCCAGTGCTTACGTATGGTGCAGAGACGTGGACCTTAACTAAAAGAGACATACAAAGGCTGCAGACAACTCAAAGCAGCATGGAGAGGTGCATACTTGGTGTAACCAGGAGAGATAAGAAGAGGAACTCGTGGATCCGAAAAATGACAAGAGTGGAAGACATCATGATCAGAGTTAAATCCCTGAAATGGCAATGGGCTGGACATACTGCCAGAAGGACAGACCATCGATGGACAGCCGAAATTTTAGATTGGATTCCAAGGGACAGGAAAAGACCCAGAAGAAGACCACATGGGAGATGGGTGGATGAAATTCGAAAGTATGCAGGGGTGACATGGAGGAGACTGGCACAAGACAGACCGTTGTGGAGGAAACTTGGGGAGACCTTCGTCCAGCAGTGGATTGATAATGGTTGACAATGATGATGATGATGATATATATACACAAATCGTAGTCAAATTATTTACATCTAATTAATTAAGTACTTACATCTTCTGAATTTTGTAGCTTTTGTCCTTAGTACAACTTGGTAAGATAGCATAATTCTTTCAGGCATTTTTTAAGGTCTTTAAATTTCTAAATTTGACGTGTGATGCACAAACAACAATTAAAAGAATTAGGAGAACTTGGTCCAAAAAGGAAGAAAAAAATGTGTACACAAGTAGAAGAACGCATTCGTAATATCATGGCGGAATTTGGAAATTCTAAAGACCTTAAAAAATACCTGAAAGCATTAAGCTATCAAAATTCAGAAGATGTAAGTACTTAAAAAATGCCTGAAAGCATCAAAATTCAGAAGATGTAAGTACTTAATTAATTAGGTGTAAATAATTTGACAACGATATATATATATATATTATATGTAAAATGATATTAAAAACTTGAATTTAGTATAAAAAACTTTATGTAAGTAATTAATTAATTAGATGTAAATAATTTGACTACGATTTGTATATATATATATATATATATAAGTAACATTATTCGATTAGCAGGGTCGCTTCGTCCACGATGGAATATAACAGGGTCGCTTCGCGCACGATTTTCCACAGGGTTGCTTGGCGCACGGTCGCTTCCCGCACGTAATCACTTAAAATACCCGTCCAAGACATGTTTTTCCTCCGAAAACTCTGGTTGTACGTATTCTGCATACATAAAATTAAAACCGACTCTGCTGGTTTCTACGTGTATCCGGAAGGGGAAGCTACAGGTGTCCCCAATGAAGTCTGTGCCTTGTTATGGTTGAAAATCCAAAATATGAGTCCTGACATAAAAGAACTTCATGCTTTAATGAAGCCTGCGGAGGACAAATTTGAAACAATACCTTTGTGAGTTTTTGTCTTACGTTGGTTGCCGCCGGACAATTTCGGAAGATTCATCAGTACTTACCAGTGCGATGGCAGTCCTTTCAACAATGTGATCGTAATTTTGGGACTGCTAAACGGAAAATCAGACAAATGGACAGGATTTACGTACCACAATAATATATCGCATTGATTCGAACAGCCCAAAACACAGGATGCAACGTTGTTCACACTGCTGCATAAACTGTTTTGAATTTTAAGAACTGGTGGCCTAAATTTTATTAAAAAAACAGCGAAGTCTCAAGACAAATCGACATCATTTTCGATTTCCAAGTACAGACACTTGGAATACTCATTGCCAAAAGGTGACTTAACCGCATCTGAGTTCATAGATGGGCTGATAAAGCACACATTTTCGCTAAATAAGCCAAACACAGGGGAGCACAGGATCCCAACAGAAAAAGCCTACAATGACAAGATTTCAATAAAAAACAAGAAGATCCAGGATGTAGCCAAGATTATTATATAGATTCCAGATGAGTATAAGACGTTTTATGAAGAGGTGTTAACGAGGTCAACCACTGCATTGGCGGAAGATGGAGGAAGTGAGGGGGACTAACCTTTTTCTGAAGACAGCTTGACATTTCATTGTTGATATTGTTGTTGTATTGTTTTACTGTAGAATTATTCAAGCTTTTTGAACATTTACGTACTTCATATTTCATGTTTTATGATAGAGTAGAAATACAAGGGTTTTAAGTAATCAAGTTTACATGCCTTATTCCTAAATCCAATTCATCAGTTTGAAGAAAGGAACGAATCCACGATTTAATTAGCGTAATTACTATGTTTCTGCCAACTTGATAGGCATAATGAGCACTGAAATACGTGTGCTACAGTATGAAGAAGCTATCATAAAAATTTCTTCAAGAAAGAATCTGAGATAAGGAAGCTAGGAATTTTTTGTGATTTCCCAAAAAACACATTTTTGGATTCGTTCCCTCTTCAAACTGCCGATTCATTTAAGGTAGAAACGAAGAGGACTGGAGTCGCGTGAAGATTAAATGCTTTTCGCTATGAATGCGGGTTAACTAGTCATTTTATTTTGTGTATGAGCTTATCATTTTTTTGAATAGGTTCAAAATATTTTTTTTTCTGTAGGAGGACGTATCACAAATTATATTTTTGATCATGAATTTTTAAAGCAATAAAATATCTTGGAACCCGCTAGTGAGCGATGGGTTTGCCTCCTCGGGGCGCTCCGTGGTAACAATGGCACACACATCAGAAACTAGGCCTCTGTGAATCTTGGAGAGGTGCAAGCTAGTTCTGTGCGACTTTGGCGAAAAGACCCCAACTCACTGGGTTTTGTTCCAGAATTCTTAGGTTGAATGACCAACTGGAAACCTCAGCTGTGGGCTAATCCCCCACACTTATGTACTTACCTGATTAAAAAGACAAAAAGAAATATTAAGAATGACTCAAGTGTGGGATATGGTGGACCTACCACACTTGAGAAGGACGGTCCACCACGGAATCGACCTGGACTTTCTAAACGGCGTATGAGAAAGCGATCTCGGCTGAGTAAATGTAAGATTGGTGTATGGAATACTAGAGGTATAAATGGCAAGATGAGTGAGGTGTTTGAGGAGATGAATAAGTATAGACTGGATGTGCTGTGTGTAAGTGAAACCAAAAAGAAGGAAATTGGGGTAGAAGAAGTGAATGGCACGGTGAGTGTGTTGTCTGGAGTATTGGATAATATGAGAGGACAGGCTGGTGTAGGTGTGATTTTAAGTGAAAAGATGAAGAACAACTTGATTCACTATAGTTGCATAAGTGAGAGAATTCTCTGGATTCGTTTGAAAGTGAAACTTCAGAGAATTGTAATTGTTGTAGTGTATGCTCCTTGTGACTCGGAACCTTCTGATAAGAAAGAAGATTTCTGGAATGACCTAAAAGATGTTTTGAGCCAGTTTGGTGCTAAAGAAAAAGTTATAATAGCAGGGGATTTCAATGCTAGAGTAGGTGTGCAGAATGCAATTTCTGACAATGTTCTGGGTAAGTTTAATGATCCTTGTGTGAATGATAATGGTGAAAGATTAATTGAACTCTGCATTGAGAATGGTTTGTGTGTATCTAATACATTTTTCAACCACAAGTATATCCACACATATACTTGGGAAAATCGTACTCTTGGTCAAAAGGGTGCGATAGATTTTGTTGTCTACAATCAGCATTGGAAACACTTAGTTCTGGACACCTGTGTGATGAGAGGTGTGAATGTTGGTTCTGATCATTACTTGGTAGTGTCACGAGTGAAACTTAATGTTGGTTGGAGGAAAAGGAATAGGAAGAGACCCAGGATAGAAAGAATAAAGGTTGATAGGCTCCTTGAAGATCATCAGCGGTATTCTGACTTACTCAGAGAACGACTGAAGGATCTGAAATTTTGTGAGAGGGATGTAGAAAAGAAGTGGGAATGTTTTAAGAGCTGTGTTTTCCCTGATGCTAAAAAGGTCTGTGGCACCACAATAGTGGGTAACAATAGAGGTGATGCTTGGTGGAATAGTGAGTGTGATGAGGCAGTAAAGAAAAAGAAGGAATCCTACTTGGGGATGTTGCAAGGTAGAGTCTCTGTGGATGAATATCGCTGTAAGAAGCGTGAAGCTTGTAAGCTGGTTCGCCACAGTAAGAAAAAAGATAGGGCGGAGAAAGTGGAAAGGCATGAACTGACTTTTTGGAAAGATAGGAAGTCCTTCTGGAAGTACATGAGACAGGAAAAATTGGGGAAACAAAGTTGAAAGTTGTGTGAAGAATGAGATTGGGGAAATGATATGGGAGCCCAATGAGTTAAGTGAGAGATGGGATGAATATTTGTGTGAGTTATTAGATCAGGAGAGCAAAAATGATTCTGAGACAGATGCAGATGATGTCACAATGAGGGATGAAAGCACAGGAGGGATCTCAAGAGAAGAAGTGTGTAAAGTTCTAAAATCTCTTCAGAATGGTAAGGCTCTAGGAGTTGATGGCATAACTGCAGAGATGTTGAAGTATGGTGGTGACTCTATAATTGACTGGTTAACTGAAATTTGCCAGTTGTGCTGGGAGTTAGGAATGGTCCCTCGGGATTGGAAGGATGCTATTATTGTTCCCTTGTATAAGGGAAAAGGTGATCAGACTGAATGCAAGAACTATCGTGGTATTAGCCTACTAAGTGTGACAGGGAAAGTGTTTGGTAAGGTTGTTATTGAAAAAGTACGGGGTCTTACATCAGAGAAAGTGTGCAATGTTCAGAGTGGTTTTATGCCTGGTAAAGGCTGCACTAACCAGATTTTTGCATTGCGCATGATGATTGAAAAGTATCTGGATGTTGGAAAGAAAGTTTTTACTGCCTTCATAGATTTAGAGAAAGCTTATGACCGAGTGAACAGGACACTTTTGTGGAAGGTATTGAATGAATATGGTGTTACTGGGAATCTACTTAATAGTGTAAAAGCCATGTATGCTAGTAGTAGAGCTTGTGTACGAGTGAATAGTGTTTTATCAAAATGGTTTTCCATTGGTGCAGGAGTTAGACAAGGTTGTGTAATGTCACCATGGCTGTTTAATATATTTATGGATGGATGCATGCATGCATGCGTGATGCCAAAATAGATAATAGTGGTTTATGTCTTGGTGATATCCGTGTGTGCATATTGCTGTATGCTGATGACACTGTCCTGTTGGCAGAGAGCAAAAGTGAGTTGCAGAGTATGTTGACTCGGATGCACGAAGTTTGCATGAAATTCAAACTGAGTATAAATAAGGGAAAAACCAAAGTTATGGTGTTTGAGAGAGGAATGGGTAGCACTGAATGTAATGTAAGTGTAAATGGCACTGTGATTTACCAGGTGAGTGAGTTTGTGTATTTAGGAAGCATGTTTGACAGAGAGAACAGGTTGGATGGTGAAATCAGTAGGCGAGTGAATTCTTCTTTGAAAGTCATAGCTGCTCTGGGAGGTTTTCACAGGAATGATGGGTTCTCTAGAGAGTCCCGCATGGCTGTGTATGAAACAGTAATTGTTCCTACTCTGATGTATGGCAGTGAAATCTGGGTACTGCAGAAGAAACATGTCTTTTGTGTGCTGGAGAAATGCGTTACTTACGTGGGGTTTGTGGCAAGACACGATCTGATTGTATGAGGAATGAAGATGTATTGCAGTTTTGTGATGTGAAGCAAAATGTTGTTAGCAAGGTGGAGACCAATATGCTTCGGTGGTTTAGCCATGTTGAAAGAATGAGTGATGAAATGCTTACTAAGAAAATCTTTTCAGCCCAAGTGGTAGGAAGGAAAGGCAGAGGAAGGCCGAGGAAGACATGGGTAGATCAGATTCAGGAGTGTCTGCATGAGAAAAAGATTATGAGTATGAAGTATAAAAGATCTTGTGTACGGCTTGTAATGTATATCAGTGGAGCACGAGTTGTATGTCAAGATCGCTGTAAATGGAGAAGTTTGATACGACAACAATAAATAAAAATATCTGGAAGTTTGTATTTCTTTTTGGAGCTAACCTCTGAATCTCAGAGAACAGCTTAGTGATATGTATGTAATATGTACGCTATTTTTTTAAACTCACAATGACTTTCAATTATGTTTAAGAAAAAGTGAAATGTACTACACATACCGGCCACTGAATTAGAAACGTTTATTCAATATCGAGATAGACCTTCTTTAGCCCAAATTTCAGCATGTATGCTGTTCGGCATAGATTCCACAAGGTGCTGGAGCTCATCTACTTCTACAGCATACCAGGCGTTCACCAGACAGTCCATTAACTGGCTCATATTTGACGGAAGAGTACTTTGCCCCCGGATCTGTTTTTCTAACATGTCCCATACATTTTCTATGGGATTCAGGGCCGGGCTTTGTGGTGGCCAGGGAAGATGGTGGATCTCGCTGTCATGCTCGCTGAACCACTGCTGAATTTGCTCGATAGACAGCAGCATTGTCGTTCATGAAACAGACGTCATCTGCTGGATAAAAAGTCAACACTGCAGGATGGACTTGGTGGAAAACAATTTTTAGATAACCCTAGGAGGACACCCGACCGTTCAGCAATATCAAGGGACCCGTTCCGTACGAACAGAACGTGCCTTACACCATGACATCACCTCCAGAACCTTGAGTTGTGTTTACAAGGCAAGCTGCGTCCATAGCTTCATATGGCTCCCTCCGAACTCTCTGCTTACCATCGGTACAGAAGAAGGTGTACCACGGCTCGTCTGACCACATGACATTTTTCCAGTCTATCCGTCCCCACTCACGTGTTCCTGACACCCACAACAGATGAACTTTCCGATTCTTTGCAGAAGTCGTTGGTTTCCGTATATGCATGCGACTGCCAAATACTGATCCTCTTTAATTCTTTGTGCATATAGTTCACTGAGATATGGGGAGGGAACAGACTTCATTAAATGCTTCGGTCAATTGCTAAACACAGGAAGTCCTGTTTCACCGTACAAGCCTTCTTAGAAGACGGCGATCTCGTTCTTGACGGACTGTCATTCGCGCCACAATTACACCTATTAGACAAGCAATGTGGGTTATTTTTCCGCTGATTAAAGATTTCACCTTTTGAGAAACTAGTCGATTTTCAAAATCGTCGCTCTAGCCAAATGGGCACCCCACAATAAGCCCTTTATCGAGCTCCGAAAGATTCTTTGTCTTTCCCATTGTGATCAATTCATTTGAATATACGTGACTGTGGTCACGTACACTGGCATGCAAAAATTAAGGACGAGACGGTTTTTCCAATGTAACGTCGTGCAGAAGTGCTCCACATCGACTCAAATCATACCATAAGATCCTCAAGATGTAAGAATATGGGACAAGTGAGCAAAACCGTCCAAACAAGATATCCAAAGGATACAAATGCACTTTATAGAAAAGGTAGCTTCGAGCACAACTGGACAAAAGACAGAAACGTCCATGTGACAGGCGGCTGCCAAGAAAAATCCAGTCTTTAGTAAGGGATATGATCACCTCTGACTGCGTGGCAGGATTTACAACGTCTGTCCATGATAAGGACGAGGTTGTCAAGAAGCTGTTGAGACATCGCGGCCCATTCCTCTTGTAGCGCCAATCGCAGCTGCGGAATCGTTGCTGGCGGCTGGTGACGTACTGCCAAGCGTCTCCTGAGAAGGTCCCACACGTGTTCGATTGGATTTAGGTTTGGGGACCTTACGGGCCAATCCATGCGTTGAATTTCTTCACTCTCCAACAGCTCTGCGACAGCCACTGTACGGTGAGGTGTAGCGTTGTCGTCCATGAAGAGGAACTCAGGACCAACAGCACCTCTAAACAGAAGCACGTGAGGCAGGAGAACCTTAGTACAATAGCGGACACCAGTGACTGAACCTCCTTGGAAGATGTGGAGGTCAGTACGGCTACCAAGCATGATACCACCCCAAACAAAAACTCCGCCACCTCCAAACCGGTCCCTTTCGATGATGTTGGAGGTGTGATTGCGTGTTTCCTGCTCTCTCCAGATGTGTATACGTCCAGAATCGCTCGTCAGACTAAATCGGCTCTCATCCGTAAAGAGAACTCGACCTCATTGCCGATGTGTCCAGTTCTTGTGTTCCTGGCACCACAGAAACTGCCTTCTCCGATGAGCAGGCGTTAATGGCACACACCGTACTGGTCGTCGTGCAAATAAACCACCTTTGTGCAGCCTCCTGGCCACGGTAAAACGCGATAACGGACGTCCAGTTGTCTGTAGCATGTGCCTTGCAATTTCTCCCGCTGCCTGCCGTCTGTCTCTTCTCGCCTGCAGGACAATATACCGGTCGTCCGCCGCCGTGGTTGCTCGTGGACGACCATTGCTAAACTCTCGGACAGCTGTTCCTGTCGTTTGAAATGCTCTCCAAGCTCGTGAAACGATGCTGTGAGCGATCCCGAACTCCTTGGCCACACTAGTCACACTTCGACCTTCTTCCAACTTCCCAATGACGCGACCTCGGGTAAAGTCATCCAGATGTCGTCTACTGGATTGCCTGTTGGCCATATCACACGATGGTAGCAACTCGACGTCGTTCAAACCGATGTACACCGTGCAATAGTTTTCACTGAACTGCTGAGCGTACACCCCCTGATAATTTATACCCTTCCGACACCACCACCCCCCCCCGCCCTACGTCATGCGCATGCCCTACCGTACCGGACCCTAGTCTATCTTCTGAGTGGTCTTTAGGTCCGTTCTGCCTGCTCGTTCCGCTGTTATGCTAATTTCTCCTCTTCGTCCTTTATTTTTGCACACCAGTGTATAAAGAAATCGAGTCACTTCTTTCCACCTGCTAATCTACCCGTGTTGTAAGTTTCGTCTCATTTTGTGCATTCCTTCGTGGTGTGGCATTTTCTATACCGAGCAGTGTTTTTCAGAAGACCAAGGTTGTGAAAATCACGTGGAAAAATGACAAGGCGATATGGAGGCTGATCCAGCATTTCCCATTTATGTTGTCTCAGAAGATCAGTCGTTCCTGTGGGGGCATGAGGAAGGTCATTATCGTGAAGATACAAAGCTCGATTGGTCACCATACTTGTTCTTGATGGCTGTCCTCAAGTGGCGCGTAGTGTCGCATTAGTGAGCTGCAGTGAAGGTGGTGCCCTGAGATAGAAATTAAGTCAACCAAGGTCCATTCTCATCGATGAAAAGGAACACCATATCATTTCCAGATTATGACTAGGCCTTAGATTTCTTTAAGGGTGGAGGTGAGTTTGCATGTTTCCACTGTTGGCTATCCCCCTTCGATTCAGGCTTAAACTGGTTGTTCCACGATTTGTTTCCTGCCACAATACGAGACTATATATCTAGCATCCTATGGGGCGGTTGTTTTGTTCTGGAGACAACCATCTGGGAATTCAAATTGCGCAGTAGAGAAGAGCTTAACAGTGATTTTTCTGTTGCACTGACGTCAGTGATTGTTCAGCGGAAGTAATGGTGTCCTTAAACAGTGAAAAAATCGCCTTTTATGACTGGGGTGCCGACTAGTAGTCGTCTTTCTTGTAACAGTGACAAACTCACAGTTTGTGATGGATACGATACCAAACAGAAACAGAGCGGAGAACGTGACACATAATGCTATTGTTCGCTGCGTACACCTTTTCTCAGCATATCAAGTTACCCAAAGGGAAGATTATTTTCCTGTTTCGTTTCCTGTCTAGCTGTTTCACTTTTCCCCGATTTCTCCCGATAGGATTAGGGTGATAATAATCTCGCTCCTATCATCTTCAGCGGTTTAAACAGCCCTCAAGGAAAGACTCCTCTAGAGAGGGGAGATTTATCTTGGAACGTGTTGAAGTCCCCAAGGCTAAATCGGCCTGAAACTCTGACATGATAATAGTAATTTGGGACCAGTTTGCCTTCTAAGTATAACACGGCTAACGGTGACACCTTAACAGGGATGCTGGAACTGTTACTTTTAGTCACCGGTCGTAAGGGTGACAGCAGTTTTTCAGTAAAGGTAATGTGATTTCACAACTATTTCTATAGCTCACCCCGCCATATGCCATCAGCGCTCATCCAGAATCTTCCTGCACCAAGATCCAATAAAAACCCCATTATGTTCACTTAGGGTTCAGATGATGTCGTCCGCCGATTTTTGCTGTCAGCTACCTCGATCTGTGCTTCTCGTCGGCAACATAAAGCATCACACGACCTATGCGTTTACCGACTTTCAGACATGTCCTCCTGCCTTCTCGAAAACGTTTATGCGATTGTTGTTGTTTTTTGTTTCTTTTATTGAAGGTTTAACGACCACCGTGAGCAACTCAGTGGGCTATAAGCAGTCTCCCGTCCCTAATTTAGGGTCACTGGTTCCAGGGAAGGGAGAGAGCCAGTGCCATAAGACAAACACAACATCCATGCCTCACCGGGATTCAAACCCGAACCCATCTGGGACGAATGGTCATAAGCCATCACTTAGACCACTGCGTGCGATTGCTGTTTATGGTCTGTCTTGTGGGAGACGCTGTGATTGTCATGTATGAGTAAACATGCGTTCTTGATTTCTTGCAAAAGCTAATCGTTTTCCACATTGGAACCGAAAAATTGAATGCTGCTTTTCTTCCTTTCTCCTTTCTTTCTTTTCATTGGGGAGTGGGATTAACACCACCATGAGCAACACTTAGAGATATAAGCAGTCTCCGTCCCTAATTTGAGGACACTGGTTATATGAAAGGAAGAGAACCAGCGCCGAAAGACGAGCACACGAACTACGCTTCATCCCGGACTCGACCTTGGGCCCATCTCGGACGAGAGGCCAGAAGCCAGCGCCTTATATCATTCAAAAATCGAGCAGCGTTCTTCTTTGCGAACGTTTGTCGGCTGAAACATCATTGCTGTGCAACCATTTTAGCTTTGTCTCCGACTGCTTGCTACATACACTATATTGACAAAACTCACCGAACACCTAGAAGAGAAACACAACATAGCATTTATTGACATACATTAGTACGGTGTCGGTCCTCCTTTGGCCTTAATGCATGCACTGACCCTTCGAGACATGTTTTCGACAAGGTTTTGGAACACAGCGATAGGTATGCGCTTCCATTCAGTACATAATGATGCCGCTAACTGTCGCTTAGTAGTAGGCCTTGGTTACAAACTTCTTATGCGGCGCTCTAATTCATCCCATAGGTGCTCTGTGAGATTAAGATCAGGGCTCTGTGCTAGCCAGTCCACACACGATACGAAATTATCGTCAAATCACGACGTAACAGCTCTTGTTTTATCGCTCGGTGCATTATCCAGCTGGTACCAAAAAGTCTCGGTCCCATAGTATTGCCACAGAGTTGGTAGGGCATAATTGTACAAAATATCGAGGTAGATGTGCTGGTTAACAGGTTTGTCCACGATAACCAATGGGCCGGGACCATACCACGAAAAACACCCCCACACGAATACACTGCCACCTCCAAACTTGACCGTAGGAACAGTACACTATGGTAAATAGCGTTCCCCCTGCTGCCGCCGTACCCACACACGGCCATCAGACTGATGGATCGTGTATCTGGATTCACAAGTCCATAGGACCCGTTTCCATTGATCTACGGTCCACGATAAATGTTCTTTACACCATGCTAAACGATGAGTAGCTTTCCGAGTGGAGATGAAAGGCTTATGAGCAGCCGCACGACCACGGTAACCCATGGAATGAAGTTATCTGCGAATGGCACATGTATATACCGAGGTTCCAACCATTTTTACTCACCTGTACACTGAGGTCTTGTGCAGTACTCCGTCGATTAGCTGTGACGACTCTGCTGAGGCTTCGATGTCCTCTATCACTGATTTTCTTTGGTCTGCCGGTACGTTTTGCTACTTCAGGCACGCCATCTGTCTTCCACTTATTCAGTACATCCAAAACAGTTGACTTGGGTATGTTCAAACTCCTTTCGGTTTCTCTTATGGACAACCCACTGATATTAACACCCAACAATCTTTCCTTTCTCAAAGTCAGTTCTCTCCCACCGCGAGATTTTCACTCAACCTCACAGTGCGATATGATCGCGGTCAGTTGCAGTCTTGTTTTTATACCCTTTGCCGCTGTACCGCACATCTCAACAACGCAGTGGATCCGTTCATTTGCTTTTGAAGGGGTGTCCGGTTTCTTTTTTCAATATAGTGTATATCAGTGTGCAGTCAATTGTATCATACGTAATGGAGCCAATTTGCATACAAATTCGAACCACACATGAGGGCGGTCACCCCCATTTAATATTTATTATTGTCAAACGAATGCTGACCTATGCTCATGACGACTATTTCTGCCCTTTCATTTGAACAGATTTCATAAATTTTCTAAAAATGTAATTTATTATTTTGCTCCTATTACAGATATTGCTCTGAGAGCAAGTCTTGTGAAAACTAATCCGCTGTGATGGTTTTGCTTTTCTATTTGAAGACTTTTAATCAAATTTTCTTTGTATTTTTTTGTTTTTGTTTTTCGCAGAACATTGCGTTATATCTTCACCGCACAGCAATGCTCTTCTTCAAATTTCTTATCCCTCAGCGAAGAATTTCAATTTATTTTCTAGTTGTAGTTCTTCTTACAGCACTGAGTATCCAAAATTCATTATTCCACTAACATTCTTTACCACGTGAGAACGAAGGTTTCTTGTCAACAGCCATTCTTCTTTTTTTTTTTTTTTTTTTTTTGTAACTTTGGTTTCACGATACAATAACACAAATGCATTGCGCCAATCGTTTTTCTTTCTGTCATACTAGAAGTCAGAAGCGTTACTAGGGAGGTGTAGGCGGGACCTGCTGCCCCGGGCGTAGCGCAAAATAAGGCGCAAAAATCACTGCTTACAATCTGAATTGAAACTTTTGCACCAGTTTCTGGGGCAATTTTTTTCGCGACATATTTTGACATTTGTCCATTTATAGAATTTTCTTATAATATAATTCGCCAATTTCGATCTTTTTTCCTTTATTACTTTGGAGGCTTAACAACCACCGTGAGCAACTCGATGGGCTATAAGCAGTCGCCGGTCCCTAATTTAGGACCACAGGTTACATAGAAGGGAAAGAGCAAGTGCAGTAAGGCAAACACAACATTCATACCTTCCACGGGATTCGAACCCGGACCCATCTCAGACGAATGGTAGGTAACCAACGCTTAAACCACTGCACCACCAGGACGGCAGTTTCGGGTACATTGGCAAATAGGAATTCTCATTTCTTTCTCAAAATGTTCAAGGGATATTAGCTCCTCACATTCAAAAATAAAGGCGCGGTTATACGTTCGCTGCAAGAGAAGAATGTCGTTCATATTGTGGAAGATTCTCTGGGGGCAATTTGAACAATACTGCGGCTGCGAGTCACGACTTTCATCTGCATTCAGTTCGTTTAATGTGGTGATAAAGCCTTTGATTCGGTGAAACCATCAGCAGTTACAATGGCTCTGAAAACCTGCGGTATTGAAGATGCATACATTAATATTATTAATAACATCTATGAAAATGCAAGTGCAAAGATTAGGCTGTTTGAAAATACAACACACGTAAAAATTGGAAAGGGAGTGAGACAAGGTGACAACATATCTCCGAAGCTCTTTAATGCCACATTGGAGGGTGTTTTTCAGTCGCTGAGCTGGGAAAACAAGGGGATAAAGATTAATGGAGATTATCTAACCCACCTTCGTTTTGCTGATGACGTAGTCATTTTTGCAACTACCCCATCAGAGCTGCAGAGTATGATCCAGGAACTTGCTGACAAGAGTAAAGAAGTGGGATTAAAAATGAACTTTCAGAAGACAAAGGTGATGTTCAATGCTTTTACAAGAAATGAAGATTTATCGATTGATGGAGAAAAGCTGGAGATAACAGACACGTACGTTTATCTTGGACAGCAGATATCAAGTGAGGGTCACATTGATGAAGAAATTAATCGGCGTACAAAACTTGCCTGGAGAGCTTTTGGAAGAAACAGCATAATTTTCAAGAGCAATATGCCATTATGTCTTAAAAGAAAAGTGTTTGATCAATGCATCCTTCCAGTGCTTACGTATGGTGCAGAGACGTGGACCTTAACTAAAAGAGACATACAAAGGCTGCAGACAACTCAAAGAAGCATGGAGAGGTGCATGCTTGGTGTAACCAGGAGAGATAAGAAGAGGAACTCGTGGATCCGAAAAATGACAAGAGTGGAAGACATCATGATCAGAGTTAAATCCCTGAAATGGCAATGGGCTGGACATACTGCCAGAAGGACAGACCATCGATGGACAGCCGAAATTTTAGATTGGATTCCAAGGGACAGGAAAAGACCCAGAAGAAGACCACATGGGAGATGGGTGGATGAAATTCGAAAGTATGCAGGGGTGACATGGAGGAGACTGGCACAAGACAGACCGTTGTGGAGGAAACTTGGGGAGACCTTCGTCCAGCAGTGGATTGATAATGGTTGACAATGATGATGATGATGATGATATATATATATATATGTGTAAGAGAATAGTCAACCACAAACCACAATACACAAAACCACAAGTCCGCCCACACACACCAAGCTTCCAACCCCCAAAACAAACCAAACAAACCGAACCAAGACACTAATAACAAGAAAGATGACACCGAATTTTCGGGTGTAATAAGCACGTCTTTTGAATCCGTTCTGACGCAAATTAAATTTATCAAAGCTATTCAAAGTCAATGGAACCGGTACGGAAAACAATAGATCTGACGAAAGAAAGAAGATTTTCAATCGGGTTTTTAATCCCTTAGGTATTGCTATAAACGGAATCGTGAGCTTATGAACTCTTAGAAACAGAGATATCGACAAAAATAAGATGGGACTTTGCGTCCCCTGGTAGGAAAACCATGCATTATTTTAGGAAGAAAGTATTCTCAAAAGGTTTATCCATATAAGCGGTATCGGTCGAAGAAAAAAAATTAGTCGAGTTTCAGGAGCCCAGATTTTGCAACAAATACTTCAGAAGCAGAAATTAACACTTATGACCCCTAGTGGCTAAACTGTTCTTTACCAACTATTAGAAATTATGTTAAAAATATTTTCTATCAGGTCTTGTATGCGATACAGGAAGAATTTTTCAAATTAGAGCTTTAGGAGCCGAAATAACGCAGAAAACGCAATTTACCTTCGTGCCCCCTAGCGAAAAGTCTATGATTTACTTGAAAATTTTGAATTTATAGGAAAAACATTTCGCATCGGAAACACTATCCAACAAAGAAGGAATTTTTTAAATCGTACTCTTAGAAGTAGAGATATTGACAAAAATAAGATACACATCTACGCCCCCTGGCGTAGAAACCATGCATTTTTTCAAGAAGAAAATTTTCCTAAAAGGTTTGTCGACATGAGTAGTATCGGTCAACAAACGACTTTTTTCAATCGAGAATTTAGAAGCTCATATTTTGCTGCAAATACAACAGAAGCGGAAATTAAGACTTACGCCACCTGGTGGCCAAACCATTTCTTACAAAAATTAGAAAATATGTGCAAACGATTTCCCATTAGGAGTTCTATCCGGTGCAGAAAGAATATTTAAAATCGGAGATTTAGAAGCAGAGATATAAGGGGAAACGCAATTTACATTTACGCCCCCTAGCGGAAAGTCTATGAATTACTTTAAAATTTTGAAATTATATGGACCACATGTCACACTAGAAATACTATCCAACAAAGAAGAATTTTTTAAATCGGACACCTAGAAGTAGAGATATTGACAAAAATAAGTTATACATCTACGCCCCCTGGCGTAGAAACCATGCACTATTTTAAGAAGAAAATGTTTCTAAAAGGTTTGTCGACATGAGTAGTATCGGTCAACAAACGACTTTTTTTTCAATCGAGAATTTAGAAGCTCATATTTTGCTGCAAATACAACAGAAGCGGAAATTAAGATTTACGCCCCCTAGTGGCCAAACTATTTTTTTACAAAAATGACAAGTTATGTGCAAACGATTTCCCATTAGGAGCTCTATCCGGTTCAGAAAGAATTTTTCAAATCGGAGATTTAGAAGCAGAGATATAGGGGGGAACGCAATTTACCGCTACGCCCCTTAGCGGAAAGTCTATGAATTACTTGAAAATTTTGAAATTACATGAAAAACATGTCCCACGGAAAGCACTATCCAACAAAGAAGGAATTTTTCAAATCGGACTCCTAGAAGTAGAGATATTGACAAAAATAAGATGTTTCTACGCCCCCTGGCGGAGAAACGGTGGAATATTTTAAGAAGAAAATATACTGAAAAGGTTTATCGATGTGAGTGGCATCAGTCCACGGAAGAATTTTTTCAATCGATATTTTAGAAGCTCCGATTTCATGGCAAATACATCAGAAGCAAAAATAAACACTTACCACCACCCCCACCCCCGGTGACGAAAGTATTGTTTACCAAAAGTTTGAAATTATATGCAAGAGATTTTCCATCAGGAGATGTATCCGCTGAAGAAAACATTTTTCAAATCGGAGTTTTAGAAGAAGAGTTATCGGGAAAAATGTAATTTACTTTTACGCCCCCTAGCGGAAAACCAATGCGTAATTTGAAAAAGTAACTATATCTAAAATACTCTTCGATATAAATGGAATCGAAAGATAAAAAAAAATTTCAATCGGATGTTTAGAAGCAAATATGTGGAATAAAACGTATTTTTGAATTTGACATCATCTGCATTTACGCCCTCTACCGGCGAAATTGTACATCGTAAAAAAAAACGAAATTGCATATTTCAAACTTCCCAATGCTAAAAGAATTTTTCAAATCGGTCTAATAGTTGCAGAGATAGCGTGGGTACAGACGGACGGACGGACGGACAGACAAACCGATAACAGAAGCACGATCTTTTTTTACAAAAGACGTGCTAAAAACGCACCCATCCCTTGAACTAAAATCCCAAAAGTACACCTAAATTCACACTACGTAATACAAAATCACAAGATTCAACCAACTAACATGGAATTACACCCAAACTTAGTAACAAATAGTTAAATCATACATACCTGAAATCACCAAATATAATAAAAATCCCACACTGAACAAGTAAATATATAAAAAGTTGTATGAGGCAAATGGAATAACAAATCCTAAAATGACTGCCAAAATACACAAAACTTACCCCATATGAAATGAACCAAGACAAGTAAGGTGCATGTCGTAACTTATCAAGGGAACACCGACATGTGTAATGTGGCTTTTCGTAGATAGCAAAGGCTGCGAAATGCAAAACCTGCTATCGTGTTCCCGAAGCCACAAGACCGGAACACAATACAAAGCATAAACACCACCATCAAACCACAATCCTCGAAACGAAAAAACTGGCCCTAAAGCAACCACACACCTCCTAACTAAAACAAAATCCAATGAATTAACAGGATCAATACAGCGAAGTCCCAAGTCATGGTCTCGGTTAAATATCTATCGGTATATTTTCAGAAGGTGTATTCGTGTAGAAAATAGAAGTGTTTAAGCACTATTAGTAAGTATGGCTACAAGTGACCCATCAAGTAGCACTTAGCACCCTAACACATTAACTTTGTTGGGTCCTTTGTTAATTAGGTTTGACATATGTATGTTTCCACACAACCTACCTCTAGCAAATGCGGAATTCAATAATTGTCTGAACAAGGAAAAAACAAATCCAAAAAGGTAACCATTTGAACAAAGCATATTAAATAACCAGCTTAAAGAACTAACCTGTGCATTATAATTATTACAAATCAGTAAACATCTAAAGAATTACGAGATAAGTATTCCACTGTGAACAGACGAGAAATGTTGGAACCCCATCTTGTGTAGAAAATAATGTCAAACCTGTAGTCACTACTTTTATCGTAAATATCGGTCATAATCCAGCCATGAATTTTCTTAATTGCAACGTCCAAGTAGTTTATACTACCCTCATTAGCTGCTGTGCGTACTAGTGCTAAATCTTGGGGATATATGATATTAGCTGCAATATGAAAATCACTCCAGTTGAAGACAACCAATGCCGCCCCGGTGGCGCAGTGGTCTAAGCGATGGCCTCTGATCATTCATCTGAACGGGGTCCGGGTTCGAATCCCGGTCAGGCATGGATGTTGTGTTTGTCTTACGGCACTGGCTCTCTCCCTTCCCTGGAACTAGTGACCCTAAATTAGGGACGGGCGACTGCTTATAGCCCATTGAGTTGCTCACGGTGGTCGTTAAACCTCCAATCCAAAAAAAAAGAAGAGAAGACAACCAAATCGTCGATATGACGAAATACTTGTTCACATGGCTGACCGTACCTTGCATTGTATGTTTCCTCGTAATGGTGTAAGTAGAGGTTCGCCGAAGTGCTAGAGTCGGAAGATCCCATAGGTATCCTTTGATTTTGTATATAGACGGCATCTCCCATTTTCACATAGTTATTTTCAATACATAAGCAAATAAGATGTTCCCAGAAGGTGCTAGGTATTTGTAATACCGTTTCATATTTTCGATACATAATGTTGCATACCCTGACCAAATCAGGTATCTTGATAGAAGTGAAAAGATTCCTGAAATCGAAAGTTTCAATCGAAATCACCACTGAACCATCGCTCCCCTTGAGATAGTTCAACACTTCATCGTTGTTATTGATAATCCAGCATTTATGTATACACTGAAAAGCAATTGAATTAGAAACAGCTGGCCTTATGCAACTGTGGCGCTGTGGGCGGCCTTGTAAAAGGAAACGACGTGACGTATGCAGGAATCCGACAATATAAGGAGTGATGCGACGGTAATCAGTAAGACTCGGACGCATTATGGGTAAGACGAAGGATCTAAGCGCATTGGATCGTGAGCAAATTGTCGGGGCCCGACGAATGAGTCACTCCATCTCGGAAGTCGTGCAGGCACTGGGATTTTCACGAGCCACTGTATCACGGCTGCACCGTGAGTACATCGAATCCGGTAAAACCATCCCTGCAAAGGCCAACTGCCGTGGACAACAGCGTGTGGATGAGCGGGGTCATCGTCGGCAATCTCGCATTGTAACAGCGGATAGAAGGGCCACAGTGCAAGAAATCACTCGGCAATTTAACGCTGGTGCACAAAAACGTGTAAGCAGCCTCACCATCCAGAACCATCTCCTCGCTATGGGGTACAGAAGCCATCGTCCCACGAGGGTACCGCTGCTGACCGCACATCACAGGGTGCAAAGATTAGCATGGGCGCTGGAACGTCGCCACTGGACCCTGGACATGTGGAAAAATGTTCCCTGGACTGATGAGTCGAGATTCACGTTGGTACATGTGGATGGCAGGATACGAGTACTGCGTGAACCACATGCCGCGATGAATCCTTCTTGCCAGCAGGATACCCTTCAAGCTGGTGGGGGTGGCATTCTCGTCTGGGGACTGTTTACGTGAACTGAAATGGGTCCCCTGGTACGTGTGACATCGTCCCTCACAGGTCAACGTTACCGGGATATCCGTTTGCTCCCGTTTCTGCGTCTTCAACATCCCACTGGGGACCTCATCCTGCAAGAAGACAATGCACCGTGCCATTGCTCCCGAATTGTATCCGAATGGTTGGATGAACACTCCACCGACGTGACCTCGCTTCCTTGGCCAGCTAGATCACCTGACCTCAATCCCATCGAGCACATCTGGGATGCCATCGAGAGAGATGTTCGAGGCTCTGACCCTCTCCATCAAATCTTCGTGAACTGTGGGAGCTTGTTCAGGGGTCGTGAATCCGTATGGCTTCCCAACGCTTCCGGTGTCTTGTCGAGTCCATGCCGAGACGAATCGCCACCGTCATCAGGGCGAAAGGTGGTGCTACACGTTACTAGACAGGTATCTCTAATTCAATTGCTCTTCAGTGTATGCTGTATAACAACATTTAGATGTTTCTCAAGGAGCTTACGTGGATAGTTATTATAGCAGTTTTTTTGCATTTGTAATAAATCTGAAAGATGTCGGATATTTATGAAATTTTGGAATAGCATATAAATATGGATAGCATAAGTTAATGTCTCTAATTTTAAGTCCTTTTAACATAGCTATTAGGGTTTTTTTTCAATGACCTATATATCCATCGACACAGGAATATACGTGGCGCTGTTATTCTACTCCGATGAAATAAGATTATAACCATACTTATTTCATCGGAGTCATTCGCACCAATACTTATTTCATCGGAGTCATTCGCACCAATACTTATTTCATCGGAGTCATTCGCACCCATACTTATTTCATCGGAGTCATTCGCACCAATACTTATTTCATCGGAGTCATTCACACCCATACTTATTTCATCGGAGTCATTCGCACCCATACTTATTTCATCGGAGTCATTCGCACCCATACTTATTTCATCGGAGTCATTCGCACCCATACTTATTTCATCGGAGTCATTCGCACCCATACTTATTTCATCGGAGTCATTCGCACCAATACTTATTTCATCGGAGTCATTCGCACCCATACTTATTTCATCGGAGTCATTCGCACCAATACTTTTTTCATCGGAGTCATTCGCGCCAATACTTATTCCATCGGAAATATTCGCACCCATACTTATTTCATCGGAGTCATTCGCACCCATACTTATTTCATCGGAGTCATTCGCACCCATACTTATTTCATCGGAGTCATTCGCACCAATACTTATTTCATCGGAGTCATTCGCACCCATACTTATTTCATCGGAGTCATTCGCACCAATACTTTTTTCATCGGAGTCATTCGCGCCAATACTTATTCCATCGGAAATATTCGCACCCATACTTATTTCATCGGAGTCATTCGCACCCATACTTATTTCATCGGAGTCATTCGCACCCATACTTATTTCATCGGAGTCATTCGCACCCATACTTATTTCATCGGAGTCATTCGCACCCAGACTTATTTCATCGGAAATATTCGCACCCATACTTATTTCATCGGAGTCATTCGCACCCATACTTATTTCATCGGAGTCATTCGCACCCAGACTTATTTCATCGGAGTCATTCGCACCCATACTTATTTCATCGGAGTCATTCGCACCCAGACTTATTTCATCGGAGTTATTCAAATGGGTGCGTTTTTATTAGAGTCTTGGTTTGGTTTGTTTGGTTTGGTATGGATTGGCTTGGTTTGTTTTGGGGGTTGGAAGCTTGGGTGCGGGGAGTTATGTTTTGAAGGCAGACTTGTGGTTTTGTGTGTTGTGCTTTGTGGTTGACTATTCTCTTGTATAGTTCCGGGTAGGTGTTGGCTGCTTATGCGCGACCCCGCTTTGGTATGTTTTGATTTATTTATTTATTTTTTACTTTTGGCCTTTATTATCACACGTATTCTTTAGACTTTTTGGCTATATATTAATATATATCATCATCATCATCATCATCATCATTGTCAACCATTATCAATCCACTGCTGGACGAAGGTCTCCCCAAGTTTCCTCCACAACGGTCTGTCTTGTGCCAGTCTCCTCCATGTCACCCCTGCATACTTTCGAATTTCATCCACCCATCTCCCATGTGGTCTTCTTCTGGGTCTTTTCCTGTCCCTTGGAATCCAATCTAAAATTTAAAATACATATATATATATATACATATATATATATATATATATATATATATATATATATATATATATATATATATATATATATATATATATATATATATATATATATATATATATATATACATATATCATCATCATCATCATTGTCAACCATTATCAATCCACTGCTGGACGAAGGTCTCCCCAAGTTTCCTCCACAACGGTCTGTCTTGTGCCAGTCTCCTCCATGTCACCCCTGCATACTTTCGAATTTCATCCACCCATCTCCCATGTGATCTTCTTCTGGGTCTTTTCCTGTCCCTTGGAATCCAATCTAAAATTCCGGCTGTCCATCGATGATCTGTCCTTCTGGCAGTATGTCCAGCCCATTGCCATTTCAGGGATTTAACTCTGATCATGATGTCTTCCACTCTTGTCATTTTCCGGATCCACGAGTTCCTCTTCTTATCTCTCCTGGTTACACCAAGTATGCACCTCTCCATGCTTCTTTGAGTTGTCTGCAGCCTTTGTATGTCTCTTTTAGTTAAGGTCCACGTCTCTGCACCATACGTAAGCACTGGAAGGATGCATTGATCAAACACTTTTCTTTTAAGACATAATGGCATATTGCTCTTGAAAATTATGCTGTTTCTTCCAAAAGCTCTCCAGGCAAGTTTTGTACGCCGATTAATTTCTTCACCAATGTGACCCTCACTTGATATCTGCTGTCCAAGATAAACGTACGTGTCTGTTATCTCCAGCTTTTCTCCATCAATCGATAAATCTTCATTTCTTGTAAAAGCATTAAACATCACTTTTGTCTTCTGAAAGTTCATTTATATATATATATATATATATATATATATATATATATATATATATATATATATACACCGATGAGCCATTACATTATTTATGACCACCCCCAGCCTAAGAAAATGAGCACGCCTGGTGATCGAACGGTGGTGCAGATTCATTTCCCAGAGCAGTATATATACTACAACCCGAGGACCGGCTTTCAGTTAGTAGAGTGTTCTGAGTCAGAATTGAAAAAGCTGCCGAATTATCAGTTTTGTGAAGGAAAAATTGTGATGGCACGGTGCCTCGGAACTACGATCTAGGAAACAGCGTGGCTTGTGGGATGTTCACGTGCCGCTGTGGTGGGTTCAAAAGTGACACACAAATTGCCAAACGACGTACCGTCGTCCAGCTGCGTGTCGTCCGCAGCTCATTGATGCCAGAAAGGAGCGGAGTCTGTCGCGCATTGTTCACAGCGGCCCCAGGGCCACACTGCGGCAAATTACTCGCAGCTACAGCAGTGGTGATCAGGGCAATGTGTCGCAGCACACAGTTCATCGCAGCCTTCTGCGCATGAGCCTGCCGAAGACCCGGCCGGGTCTCCATGCTCACTGCACGTCATCGCCAATAACGCATGAAATGGGCCAAAGATCATCGATATTAGACCGTGGATGATTGGAAGAAAGTGGCGTGGTCGGACGAATCAAGATTCCAGGTGCATCACGTAGACAGCCGAGCTCGGATACGCTGATTATCAACGGAGGCTATGGCTCCTGACGCACTGGTGGGCGGAAACAGACAGGAGGCGGCGGTGTTTTTCTGTGGGCGGTGTTTCCTTGAGACATTTTAGGTTTCATTATCTCAATAGCACAACCCCTGACAGCTGTCAGGTATCTGAACATCGTTGCCGACTAGGTTCACCCATTCACGGCAATTGTTCTCCGTGCTGGTGATGGCCATTACCAACAGGATAATGCGCCATTCCACACTGCCAGAATTGCCAACGGGTGGTTTGAGGAACATGCTGGTGACTTTCTGTTAATGCTCTGGCCTCCAAATTCACCTGACATGAACCCCATTGAACATTTGTGGTTCGACTTCGAAAAGAAGGTTCGCCGCCCCGGTGGCGCAGTGGTCTAAGGCGCTGGCCTCTGATCATTCGTCCGTAAGGGGTCCGGGTTCGAATCCCGGTCAGGCATGGATGTTGTGTTTGTCTTACGGCACTGGCTCTCGCCCTTCCCTGGAACCAGTGACCCTAAATTAGGGACGGGCGACTGCTTATAGCCCATTGAGTTGCTCACGGTGGTCGTTAAACCTCCAATCAAAATAAAAAAAAAAAAAAAAAAAAAAAAAAAGCAGGTTCGCGCTATCACCACCACTCCAAAATGTATGGGAACTGGAGGACCTGCTGTTGACTTTATGGTAGCACATACCCCAGGATACCTATCGCCACCTCATCGAATCGTCTAAGAAATCTGATTTCAGAAAAATGCACTGCTGGTCACCCAAAATGCAACACCAAGAAGGAAGCATCCGATTGGCCTGAAATTCGTAGCATGCGTCTCCCGCGAGAGGACATGCAAACGATTAGCATTGCAGGGCATATGCAAATCATATGCGCCCGGCACGCCACCGAGAAGCACTATAAGAAGGGAGCACAGAAGACGGGGTGTAAGTAGTGGAAGTGTGTTGTGCTGCCGGACCTGTGCGTGGAAAGCTTCCTGGTGCCTCGTCGCAGAATACGGCAGTCATTTCAGCACGTTCGGAGTTTGACAGAGGACGAACAGTGTCTTATCGCGACAGCGGTTTATCGTACCGAGACATCGGCGCCCGTGTGGGACGACATCCAGCCACGTGAGGCGAGTATGGATACGGTGGGTGCAGGAGGGACGGACGGACCGGCGTGAGCAATTGCCGCTGCCGCGGCACGCCACCGAACGAGTGGACCGGCATGTTGTGCGGCGGGCATTGACGGCTCGCACCGCCACATCACGAACGTTAGCGCAGGGATTAGGGTGTGTTGCGCAACAACCTGTGTCAGCACGTACCGTTCGACGTCGTCTGCAGGAGCGGGGACTTGTCGCACGGCGTCCATTGCTCCGATTACCATCGACGTTACACCACCGTCGAGTGAGGCGGCAGTGGGCCGTTGAACGCCGCACCTGGACTACGGAATGGCACGACATTGTCTTCTCCGACGAATTCCGCTTCTGCCTGCAACACCACGATGTCCGTCGCCTGGCATTATGGTTTGGTGCGCAATTGGATATGATACCCGCACCCCTCTGGTACGCATCGCCGGTACACTCAACAGCCACCGCTACATCTCCGACGTTTTGGAGCCTGTAGTCCTCCCTTACCTGAAGGACCTGCCAGCGACCACGTTTTAACAGGAAAATGCGCGCCCGCATGTGGCAGGCATCGTGCAACATTTCTTCATGGCCAACCAGGTGTCACTGCTGACGTGGCTCTCGTGTTCTCCAGATATGTCGCCCATCGAACACGTCTGGTCGCTGTTCGGCCATCGATTGGCCCGGCAACCACCACCCGCGGCTACGTCTGATGAATTATGGCCACGTGTGGAAGCAGCTTGGGCCGACATACCCCATCCCACATCCAAAGCCTCTTTCGTTCGATGCCGCGGCGTGTAGCAGCCGTTATTGCTAGCCATGGGGGCTACACGAACTATTGATGTCTGCGTGTTCCGCAAGCCGCACGGGGCTGTAAGCTCAGTCGTTTCATCTTGGTATCTGTTGTTATGTGTCCAGTAAATCTGACTTTGCTATCTCGTGTCTTTCTTGGTGTTGCATTTTGGGTGTCCACCAGTGTGTATGTTGCGGGAGAAATATGATGCCTTTCGTTGTTTTGCGCCTTTGTTTTTCTCTGAGATTTACAAATTGGACATCATGGCTACTTGCTCTTGATGAATGGAAGTAAAGTAGAACCCGATTACAACGAGGATTTCGCGAGCGAAGGAAATCCTCGTTAAATCCGGGTTCTTGCTGAATCCGTTTTGGGTTGAGAAACCTCACCATGTAAGGGTGAGGGTGATGATTCTTTTAGCCTGCTCCATCCAAATGCGGACTCTGCAGGGTTAAGCGTAACTCACTATTCACGTTTACTAGCCGTAAACGTTACGATACTATTCCCATCAGTGTATCAGAGAAACCGCGGGACCGGACACGAATACGGGTGGCGCGATCTGGAGTGTACCCAGTTTGACCGTGTGTCATTGAGACATCCCTGGGAGATTCTATCGCCACGTGAACTATGGACCGTTGGCCTTTAATCCAATTAAGACACTGATACTGACACAAACACAGTCACAATGAAAACTAAAAATGCACCTCTGGCGTTGGCATGCAAGTGTTTTGCTACATCGAAAACATTTGGTTCATTCACAATCCTCGGGTTTACAGACCAGTTACAATCAGCAGTTCGGAGATCAACCGTAGTCGACCCTTCTATGTTGCAGATCAATTTCTCGCTGGAGACTTGGGCAATTCGTCTCAAGGTAGAATGGTTCGTCTCGAGCCTCAAGTGGTAGCGCTCATTTGCCTTCTGGCAGTTGGGGCAGTGAGCTTCGTTGGGGCATTCTCTGTGTAGGTGACCCGCCTGGCTGCAACGGGCACACAACTCGAACTGAACTAGGCCCCGAACCCGTTGCAACCGAAGTAGCGGGTCTCTCTAAGAAATTCTCCGCACCCGAGAATTCTCCAGCCAAGCGAGCCCTTTGCTTTTTAAGGCACATTCTGAAGTCTTCTGGGGCCATCTCGAGCATCCAGTGGATTGTGACTTTCTTCCCCCAAAGTTTGATGGAGAAGAGGACCCTGCACCTCTCAGGGTCTGTGAGTTCGTTCTGACTACGGAAGTCGTGCTCAACGACCTCCAAGTCGTCTCTAGAATCCCCGTACACGATTAGCAGTGGAATCTTTTTAGCAGGACGCTTCAGATGGTAGAAGTTCTGCATGTAACTGTGCTGATTGAAGGTATCAATAATCTTTTCTACCCCTTCGGCCTTCTGGCATTCGATGAGCACACCACCCTTGCTCACTCGTCTCATTCTCTTAACTCCGATGCCAAGTCTCCTCGGGTCGAAGTCACTCTCCACTTCCCCTTTGAAATCATTTGCCGAATGCTCTTGTCCTTTCAGGTAGAGTAATACGGAGTTCTGCGAGCGAGGCTTGCATAACCCCTCCGTCTTCGGCTTTGCCGCGGCCGCTTTATAATGTATTAGCTTTATTTGCTTTCCGCTAAGCTAATTATTATGAATGATTCTCTTCTTACCAGCTAGCTAATGATATACTAGCTCTAAGCTTCAAAATAATGAATTCCCAAAAGGGTGTTGTTACTAGTTAATCACGAACTTAAACAAAGTCTCAACGCTGGTTATTTATAGTAAGTAATAAAAGTATTAAACCTAACAGCCAGACAGAGGTCTGACAAAAACTATGAATTGAGAAAGACTGAACTTACTGAAAACTTGTTTATTTCCAAGACTCTTGGTCAACTAAGGCACTCATATATCTTGTACATAATAATGAATAAACTTTCCTATTATTGTACACACACTCTCATAACAACACCTCGCAACGCCAACACACCAACCAACGCTACAACCAACGCTACTCACAAGTCTCGATGAACGCGCCTATATACTAGCTACCACCACGTCATGACTTACACTCATTGCCAGATCTCATTCAGCGGGTGAAATAATATTTCGTTCAGTAGGAAGATAATTTACATAGTAAAATAAAATAACCAGAGATAGTAAAATCAAAAGGAAAGTGAATATAGAGTATACGTTACAGCTTCAGCATACGTCCACTGTCCTGGCTGAGTGGACTCCTTTCTCTCCAATAGTCTTCCTTTCAATCGTTCAGTTTCCATCTTCTGATTGACGAGGGCAGCCTGCATTCGATCTAGAATCGGTTGTATCTACCTCCTTATGTTATGAGACACCCTCGTAGTCATGTTGTCCAGTAACTCGTTCATTTCCCTGAACAACCCAAGAAACCCTTCTGAGCATACGCTCACACTTAAATCTGTGTCCCACCCCCGTTTCTGTGTTCTGGAAACCCGGGAAAGATGGATTTTGCTCGTCTGTTCCCGGATTTCTGTGCTTCCGAGCCTCATCTATCCACCGAAACGCTTCGTCTCGTGCGGGTTGCAATTTCGCTGTAGGAAAATCCAGCTTCTCTCATCCCAACAATCCTTCTTCACTCAAATTCCGTCAGGTGTTCATAATGCGACCTTCTTCGGTGACGGGGCACAGTGAGACACAAGAAACACCCTTTCGACTCAACGTCGGCTCTTCACGGATTGCAACATCTCGTTTGTGCCAGCTCTTTATATCCAAGACCTGACAGTTCAGAGCGCGCTGCTCCGAAACTCCATGCGCATTTTCACTGGCATTTTAATCATTTGCATGTCCCAGCATGTTGTACGTGTCCTGTAAGTTTCAAGCTAATACCAGCAGTTCTTGATGGTGTTGCAATTTTCACAATTATTAGTGTACAATGCATCCACTCTTAAAAGTCTAGTCACGATATGCAACTCTTAAAAGTCAGTTGCATACTGTGCAGCATTTGATGTGGTATAATAAAACTGCGATAAAATCAGTGTAAAAATGACAGCCGAAGCCAAGCACCTGGCTCCATCCGGGTGGTCAAGTGATCAAAGGCGAGAGCCTCTGGCTAATCGTACGAGCTCGGCCCATTCTCGAGCCCGGGATGAGGCGCAGAAAAGGAGACTATACGACTGGGCCAGACCGCCACCTTTTCTGAACCAACTGCCCTAAATTAGGGACGGGCAACTACTTACATCCTTAGATGCTCTCGATGGTCTTTAAATCGCGAAAAGAAAAGCACCTAACAAGATAAGGTGCGTTGCATAAATATAGAGACAGTTGACTTTGCGCCGTGAACGCAATGCGAATATAGGTAGGAAGCTGAAGTGGTACCTACAACAAACGTTTCGATCCGTCGAGATGACCGGATTGTGTGAAAAGAACACCACAAAGTGAAATAGTGTAATTTTAGGTGTCTCATAAATACAAAGACAACTATGTAAAGTAGCCACATGCAAATGAGATGTACAAATTAGCATGTTGTACGCACGCGCATGGGCCGCAATTCGGTCCAGCCTACAGAAGACAGCGGACCTGCCGTCAGACATTCATTTGCCGAAATGCCACGCAACAGTCAACTTTCTTGTGAGGAGGTGTAGAAGATTTGGAGACTGAGAACAAATGGATTGCCTGTAGCGAAAATTTGTAAAGCCATGGAGACGAGTAGGGCAGTCATTTATAAGACTTTATCTAAACGCGGTGCGTTAACTGCCAGAAAACGGCCTGGAAGGCCTCGAATAACAACCAAACGAGATGATCGTGCCATCATGCCTTTAGTTTTATCCCAAAGGTTATCACTACGTCAAGTTTCTCGGATTGTTAGTTTCACCGTCTCAAAGGACACAGTTCATCGACGAATCAAGGAAAGTCGCAACACTGTACACCGTAAAATGCGCCTTCTGCCACACCTCACACGGCGCCACAAGGAAGCTAGATTGTTATGGACAAGCATCCACATGCACTGGACGGGTGAGTGGATCACAACTATTTTCTCCGATGAGAAAAAGTTCAACCTGGACGGCCTTGACGGTTGGAACTGCTATTGGCATGATTTACGACGCGAGACACACACCTTCTTCAGCAGACAGAAAAAATGGGGATCTGTGATGATCTGAGGAGCTTTTGCGTTCAATGGGACAACGGATATCGCTTTTCTGCAAGGCAGGCAAACCTCCGAAACGTATCAGGACATACTCAGCAGCCACCTTCTACCGTTTGCCGAAACTCTAGCGGGTGTTGATTATCTGTTCCAGCAAGAAAATGCCTCTATATCCATCGGTATGCATCAACGAAAAGCTAGTTTAACACTCATCATGTGATCGTAATGGATTGACCAGCACTCAGTCCAGATCTGAACCCTATCGAGAACCTCTGGGGTATCCTAGCTCGTGATGTGTATGCGAATGGACGGCATTTCTCAAGTGTGGTGTCATTGAAAGAGCAGATTGAACGAAGCTGGTACGCACTCCGTCCAGAACACTTACATCACTTTATGGACAGCATGCCCAATCGGGTTTTCAGTGTTATTCGGAACAACGGCTCCACTATTCGTACCGGAGGTGCTCGTAACTAATAAGTCTTTATATTTTTGAGACAGCGTATTTCTGTTTTTTTTTTTTTCTTGTATTTGGCGTTGGAATTGTTATGTTTCCGTCAAACTATTGTGCAATCTGCGTGTCCTATGCTATTTTTGCTATAAATATGAGGTGCACATTTCAGCTCGTTGTTGTTTCTTTTTTTATTCGAGAATTTGTTTTTGTTCTATCTCTATATTTATGCGACGCACTATGCCAGCGGAAGAAAACTTCCGCATTGTGCAGCGGAGTTAACTATGAGGACCGGTGCCGAATTCTCTCTCTCTCTCTCTCCCTCTATGAAATCATGAAATCAAAAGAAAAAAAAATTGAGAGAGTACCCTAGTGCACTCTTTGTAGATAATTTATTCTACAATATGCATCTTTCGCAGTGGCGGCTTTTCAGGTGATGTAGGGGAAGTGCTTCTTCACCTATTTTATTTGAAATAAGATTTTATTTAATAATTTCGTATAATATATTCTTTTTTTTTTGCCTTTATTGAGTGCCAAAATACACAAAATTTTGTTTAGATATCAATTCACAATGCGCGTTCAATACAGAAAACAAGTCCTTATACGCAAAATAGTTCAAGTGAAGAGCTGAAATGAGAATGCTTGGAAGTCTGCCTTTTTCGTTCGAGTTGCCATGGTAACTGTGACGTCACCCTCCTTTATCTGCCGGGCAAGTGAAGTGTTTTAGCATGAGACGTCAAGGCTCTGCACCTGGACTTGTGACCTTCCGAAGAGATCGCAGTGGAACGGGACGGATTGCCAAAAGTTCTTTGCAATCCACTAGAGCTTTTTCTTGCGGTGTTTTGGCACATACTTTCTGAAAGAGATTTGTTTCTTCGTGTTTTGTGATTGTTTGTTAAAAACTTCATTAGTTACTTTAGTTTCGTGTACAGTTTAACTGATAGTGAAAGTTTTAGTTTCCAGTATGTATCTTGTGAACAACATTGTCTGTAATTTATTGCAAACTCTGTTCAATCGGCGGAAAGTTGAAAATAAAAGAGACATTGTACTTCAAGGACGACCGACGGATTCACTGACAATTATCGCCAAGAAAGAAATCAAGAAGAGCGGTAAATCTTACAATATTAATTTTTAAAATTGTTGGTTTACTGAATATAAATGGCTTTGTAGCCCTTCTGAGTTACAAAAATTATTTTGTTGGCCCTGCTTATATTTTAGTAATAAAATTCGGCTTGGAATAAAGACAATTTTCAGATTTCTTAAATATAAAACGGTCACTTCACAAACGTGGGGATTCTAGCAAACATCTGAAATGCGAATTAATGCTAAACAATTTTGAAAAGAACCAGAACACCATTGCCGATGCCCTGAGGGAGAATGCTAAGCTTTTGAAAATGCATTTCAACGAAAGCGTTCGTTTAAATAGACTTTTCCTACAGACAATGATTGATGCAGTACTGTATTTGAGTAAACAAGAACTGGCATTCCGTGACCATGACGATGGCATTGGCTCGATAAATCGTAGAAATTCAAGGAATTGCTTTAACTGTTGATATCAAGAAGTGCTTTAAACATTCAAAATCAATACGAAACGATAAAAAATGCCTTCACAGGTGACTCAAAAACTATTCAAAATGAATTAATTGAATGTATTTCTGAACATATAAACGATCACGTCAAAAATGAAATAAACGAAGTTCAATGCTTTTATATTCAAGTAGATGGGAAGACATAACCAGACTTCCGAGTGCTCTTTAATAATACAATCTGTTGATTCGGAAGGTGTATTAGTTGAGTGATTTTTGGGTTTTCATGGTGTGAGTGAAGATAGAACGTCAGAAGCTTTATGCAAAATGCTAGACAAAATTTTGGAACAGTTTGATTATCAACACAAATCAATAGGACAATGTTTCGATGGGGCAAGCGTAATGTCTAGGCACTTGGCTGGGCTCCAGAAAAAAATGAAGCATAAAGCTTCTCAATCTGTTTTTGTTATTGCTTAGTACGTCGTTTGAACCTTGTATTACAGCAGAGTTTTTCTAAAATTTCTAAGTGTCGAATATTTTTTGCAAGCCTCAATGTAATTCCTTTTTTTACTCAGCGAAGCGATCGCTTCGCTGAGTAAAAAAAGGAATACCACTCAGCGAAGCGATCGCTTCGCTGAGTGGTGAAAAAACAATAAACTCGCATCAACAACCGCAAGATGCATGCCAACCATAACAGAAACTCGATGGTCCTCCACTTCAAAGCTAGTAAGGGTAATCGTTGAAGATTGGGATAAATTAAAGGAAGTATTCGAATTTCTCACAAATAGTGACCAATCAGACAAAAAATCAATTCAACTTGCCCAAGGGTTTTTAAAGGATATGAACACTTTTGAATTTAAATTTTTGGGAATAGTATTTAATGAAATATTTGGCTTCACCGATCTATTATTCGAATTTTTGCAGAATAAATCACTAGACATAAACTACTGTGTTACTCAAATTAAAAAAAACTTATGAAAGTTTGAGCCATAAATCGAACGATGAGGTATATGATACACTGTTTGGAAAAGCTAGCAAAATCACAGAAATAAGCAGATCTAAACGGGAATATGTTGCGCTTATACAAGAAACTATTTTTAAAAATTATAAACAGTTGTATTTTGAAATTTTGTACCACATTCTTATGGAAATGGATATAAGATTTCAAGACTGTGAGACACTTAAACTTCAATTTCCCTGTCTTGCTGACACAACCAAATTCAGATAATTTAATTCCCTCTAATGCTTTTGAAAATCTACAACATTTTTACGGAAAAATATTTACTAAACACCAGATCCTTAAAAATGAACTGAGTCTTGTATATGCTGGTGAAAAATTAAGGAATTTATGGACTCATGAACTTCTTCGAGTGCTTCATGGAGATAAAGGCATTTTTACAGAAGCATATAAATTGGTTTCCCTGATTTTAACAATTGCATCTGCAAGTGTTTCAGTGGAAAGAAGTTTTTCTTGCCTTAAAAGAATACAAACTTACTCAAGAAACATTATTTCTCCAGATAAACTTGCTTCTTTGGCAAATATTTCTATTCAGAAAGACATTAACTTGATGTCACGAAGAAACAGCCATTTTATGACGACATAGTCGAAAATTTTCCAGCTTTAAAGGGAAGAAGAATTGATCTAATATATAAAAAAATAGGTAAGTTCTCATTAACCGATTTTCATTGAAGATAGTAGTCTTTTCATATTGCTCTTGTAGCTCTTCACCTATTTTTCCTACCGCGAGCCGCCACTGATCTTTCGCATGCCAAAATCTTTGTGGGCGTGAAATAAAACGAGTGATTCGAGAGTATACATTTATTTACGTACAACACGTTGCATTAATTGGCGTCACTCAAGGCCACATTGAACCACATTCCCATACATACACTGATGTGAAAAATTTAATGACGAAGAGGAGAAATTAGCATAACAGCGAAACGAGCAGGAGAACGGACCGAAAGACCACTCAGGAGATAGACTAGGTTCTGGTACGGTAGGGCATGGGCATATATGCAGCATGACGTATGGGGGGGAGTGTCGGAAGGGTATGAAGCACACGGGCGATGTACGCTCAGCAATTCGGTGAAAGCTATTGCACGGATGTACATCGGTTTGAACGACGTCGAGTTGCTGCCACCGTGTGATATGGCTAACTGGCAATCCAGTAGACGACATCTGGATGACTTTACCCGAGGTCGCGTCATTGGGAAGTTGGAAGAAGGTCGAGCAGTTCGGGATCGCTCACAGCATCGTTTCACGAGCTTGGAGAGCATTTCAAACGACAGGAACAGCTTTCCGAGGGTTTACGGCGGCGGACGACCGGTATATTGTCCTGCAGGCAAGAAGAGGCAGACGGAAGACAGCGGGAGAAATTGCAAGGCACATGCTACAGACAACTGGACGTCCGTTATCGCGTTTTACCGTGGCCAGGAGGCTGCACAAAGGTGGTCTATTTGCACGACGACCAGTACGGTGTGTGCCATTAACGCCTTCTCATCGGAGACGGCGGTTTCTGTGGTACCAGGAACACAAGAACTGAACACATCAGCAATGGCGTCGAGTTCTCTTTACGGATAAGAGCCCATTTAGTCTGACGAGCGATTCTGCACGTATACATATCTGGAGAGAGCAGGAAACACGCAATCACACCTCCAACATCATCGAAAGGGACCGGTTTGGAGGCGGCAGAGTTCTCGTTTGGGGCGGTATCATGCTTGGTAGCCGTACTGACCTCCACATCTTCCGAGGAGGTTCAGTCACTGGTGTCCGCTATTGTACCGAGGTTTGGGGTCGAGTTCTCTTTACGGATGAGAGCCCATTTAGTCTGACGAGCGATTCTGCACGTATACACATCTGGAGAGAGCAGGAAACACGCAATCACACCTCCAACATCATCGAAAGGGACCGGTTTGGAGGTGGCAGAGTTCTCGTTTGGGGCGGTATCATGCTTGGTAGCCGTACTGACCTCCACATCTTCCGAGGAGGTTCAGTCACTGGTGTCCGCTATTGTACCGAGGTTTTCCTGCCTCATGTGCGTCTGTCTAGAGGTGCTGTGGGTCCTGAGTTCCTCTTCATGGACGACAACGCTACAGCTCATCGTACAGTGGCTGTCGCAGAGCTGTTGGAGAGTGAAGATATTCAACGCATGGATTGGCCCGCAAGGTCCCCGGACCTAAATCCAATCGAACACGCGTGTGACCTTCTCGGGAGACGCTTGGCAGCACGTCACCAGCCGCCAGCAACGATTCCACAGCTGCGATTGGCGCTACAAGAGGAATGGACCGCGATGCCTCAACAGCTCCTTGATAACCTCGTACTCAATATGGACAGACGTTGTAAATCCTGCAACGCAGTCAGGGGTGATCATATCCCTTACTAAAGACTGGATTTTTCTTGGCCGCCGCCTGTCACATGGACGTTTCTGTCTTTTGTCCAGTTGTGCTCGAAGCTACCTTTTCAATAGCCTTTGTATCCTTTGGATTCCTTGTTTGGACGGTTTTGCTCACTTGTCCCATATTCTTTCATCTTGGGGATCTTATGGTATAGTTTGAGTCGATGTGGAGCACTTCTGCACAACGTTACATTCGAAAAACAGTCTCGTCCCTAATTTTTGCTCGCCAGTGTACTAAGTGGAATTAAATCATAACAACAAAAAATAAGGTTTAGTAATTCCTGACATTGAGCGATACTTAGATAAGTGGATTAATGAATGTCATTGTCGTAAAACCGTAAAGCCAATGAAAGAAGATTTGTCTGTCATAAAGGTAAGGGTTTACTAAACAATGGCGATGGCAATAGTAAGTATTTCGATGGTTTAGTTTTCAAAAACAATATTTTTATTATTGTTTGTTCGTATTCCCCAGGTCTAATCGAACGTGAACAGAGAATAGATCTTATAGTGCATGAGAGCTCTTTTTTTATTGTCTTTGACTGTGACAATTGATTAAATTAGAAATTAATTATCAGCACCAATGTTACTGCGCTACATTGGACAAAGGTACCCCCTTTTTGCATATCCACGATCCCTACGTTCACGATCTTCGACAACAAGTAAATTATTTTCGTTTTACTGCATTCTCGTCCTCTTCAAGAACGGCTTTTTAACGTATACCAACTAGAGACGAAAAATAGATACCGTCCCGAGCATTCGGCCACATCACAGTTTAAAGGATAACGTATAGCAACTGAGGACGGAAAATGGGTATCGTCACGGGAATCAGAGCGTATCGCAGTTTAGACAACAACGTATAGCAAACGGGGACGAGAAATTGGTACCCTCCCAAGAATTTGGCTATACCACAGTTTAGGAGACAACGTATAGCAAACGGGAACGAGAAATTGGTACCCTCCCAAGAATTTGGCTATACCACAGTTTAGGAGACAACGTATAGCAAACGGGGACGAGAAATTGGTACCCTCCCAAGAATTTGGCTATATCACAGTTTAGGAGACAACGTATAGGAATTGGGAACGAGATTTGGGTATTAGGCCACATTGCAGTTTAGGGACAACGAAAGGCAACTGGGAACCACAAATGAAAGGTCTCACCCATAGCATTCGGCCACATAGCAGTTTAGATGACAACGCATAGCAACACTGGAGAGAAAATTGGTATCGTTCAGAGCATTTAGTCACATCCCAGTTTAGTGGACAACTGTAGTCGATGAAGATTTGCTGTGCAATTTCATGAGACATGATGGTGTATTGTAAACGGATCATGATATCTTTGAATTAGAATCACAGCTCATGTCTACTAGTAGGAACTTTCACACTGGGACAATACTGTATTCATGAGAAAGACTCAAGCACCCCATTCCTCTCCGATTGCAATTTGCCAAATCGAGTCAAGTCACTCTTCTCTGTTACAAAGAACACACACCTTCTGAATACTAGTTGTTCTGGGGTTTAGAACAATTTGTATAGACAAAATGTTGCAGGTCTAGAAGTTTCTACTCCACTTTCTTTGAAAAAAATTTACAATGCACCGCAAATTTGCATAAATGGGAAGAGGACAAACAGTGTGAAAGTACATATGTGGGTGAATAAAATTTGATATGATAGGATTTGTTTTAAAGTTTGAACTAACTTGGAATAAGAGAACTTTAATTATGGTATCTTATATTTACACTTCAACCTATGTGTCACATTTGTTATTGTCGTTATTTTAAAAATCATCGAAAAGCAGAGAAAAATTTTGTTTTATTTAGAATCAGGTGTCTTTTACCACGAGTTCACGGAATTTTGAAATAAGTTCATTTCATTGTATTGTTCCATTTTTCTTTTTAACTTTGCATTCGGTAAACACATAGTATGTCTCTTCGTTTCCAACGTGACTTCCATCTACTTTTGTTTTGTTATTTTACATTCCGTTTCCCGGTAATGAAAATCTGAGTAGAATGATGTATGTGAACGGAAAAACGTATAAAATCATTAAACCATCCTTCGACTTGTTTGCTATTTTTTCTACATAGTGATGGATTCGTTAAAATAGCTATTTTCGATTTCATGATCAGAAATATGTTATTCAAGCTGCTTATCATGATTCGAATTCCTCGGCTCCACGCAAAGCGAAATATAAAACAAAACGTGCAGGAAAAGGAATTTTATTTTGATTAAGGATTTTCCATTTACTGTGGCATATCGTTTTTTTTCTACGAAAAAAATACTATCATGGTTGACTCGGAAACGTAATTAAAAAGGGGGACAGCAAAATCTGCGCTTCATTTTATTTAAATATAATAGGTTCCGCAAGATGAAATTAGAGCTTATACATAGCTGTTGCTATGGTGAACCCAGCGGAAGCAAAAGCCCTTATTTATTTCTGAAATATGATTGACAAATCTCCTTTACTGAAACTGTGCTTAATCGGCTGCCTTTTCCCAATCAGAACTATTTTCTCAATTTTCCTCTAAGTTAGTAAAACTTACAAACAGTACTGGTTTCATTTGAGCTAAAATAGCGAACAAAACGAGTATTTTGAATATTATAAAATCAGCACTGAGCCCTTTTATCTTTAGTGCGTCTTTTGTAAAAAAGGTCGTGCTTATGTTAACACTTTGTCCGTCCACCTGTGGACACCATATCTCTGCAGTTATTAGTCCAATTTGAAAATTTCATTTTGCATCGGGAAGTTTGTAATATGAGAATGATGATCCTTGCATTCCGGGGTTTTTTTTCGATTCACAACTTCGCCGCTAAATTCATGAAATTGTTGTTCACCTGCTGGATAAAAATTCAACACTGCAGGCTGAGAATGATGATCCTTGCATTCCTGGGTTTTTTTGTTTTTTTTTTTCGATTTACAACTTCGCCGCTAGATTCATGAAACTTTTGTCACCTGCTGGATAAAAATTCAACACTGCAGGATGGACTTAATCGGTAACAGTGTTCAGATAATCCTTGGAGGACACCTGACCTTTCAGGAAATATCAGGGGACCCGTTGCGTACGAACAGAACGTGCCCTACACCATGACATCACCTCCAGAACGTTGAGTTGTGTTTACAAGGCAAGCTGGGTCCATTGCTTAATGGGACTCCCTCCAAACTCTCTCGTTACGTCGCTACAGAACAAGGGTCCCGCGACTCATCGGGCCACTTGGCACTTTTCCTCTCTTCCAGTGTCCAGCCATGGTGTTCCTGACACCACTGTAGGAGAACTTTCCGGTTCTTCGCAGAAATCAGTGGTTTCCCAATAGGCATACGATTACCAGTATCGGGCCTTTTCAATTCCCTGCGCATAGTTCCCTGAGATATATGTCAGAAACAGCATTCATTGAATGCATCGATCAATTGCTGCACAAAGGAAGTCCTGTTTCTCAGTACAAGCCTTCTCTCACGACGGCGATCGCATTCCTGACAGATTGCATGGATCTCGTACGTATCTGCTTGCTGACTTCTCTTAGACAAGCTATGTGGGTTATTTTTCCACTTATTAAAGACCCAGGATATTTGTTGTGACCCAGAATCTTTTTGTCACCTTTTGAGAAACCAGGCAGTTTTCAAAATCGTCGCTCCAGACAGACGGGTACACACAATAAGCTCATTATCGAACTCCGAAAAATCTTTTGTTTTTACCATTGTGATCAATACCACTGACGATTACTGACGACCAGCAGTCTTAAATAGTTGCCTATATCGCATGGTGATGCACATGACCTCGTATTTTTCATATATGCTGCGCTGCGTAAGTGACGTTTACAGAAAGGTTTCTAACTCAGCAGCGGGCGTGTGAATTTTATGTAACTTCAACTTAACATAAAGTTTATAACCTTAGATTTATCTTGGTACCCAGATTATTAGAATTCATTTTGATGAAAAATTGATGGAAATCTTTTAAGTAAGCACTTCAAGTAAATGGCAGCACTAAATTGTGAGACAGTACTTACGGCAACCAGATTCACGTTTATTCAACAACCCAGCGCTTCAGATAGTCAACAGTAATTATTCCGTTCACAACAACGAGACGAATGGACTTCACATATCATATAACATCGCTCTGAATGCAATCTGCTCAACGAATATAGCTCTGCTCATTCAAAAATCGTTCTATTCTCTGCACATTTAATATCGCTGTAACATCTGCTCTAATAGTGCACTTAGTTTAGAAGATTCAGGACTTTTTATCTACGTTCGATTGTACTTTGACTCACTGTCAAGTTGCCAACTTTTACAAGCTCGCCGAAAGAAACTTTGTGGCCTTTAGTAAGAATATATTTAACGAGAAAAAATCAAATTTATATGAGAACGAAGAAATTCAAAAGGAAGGTTAAGTTAGCGGTGTACGTCACAAGATGCCGGAAGGAAAATTTCGCTTCCTGATGATTTACTCATTATATTAGAATCAGCTGAAGAGACACAAAGAGTTTTACAAGCTATCAAATAGCCCTTGAAAAGCTTGGTCTAAAAATAAATGTGACGGAAACAAAGATGGCGTTCGGCTCAGGAGGTGAAGAAGGAGATTTGTTAGTACGTAATCGAGAAGTTAAATTCTTAGCAGATGCTAAGTGGCGTCGGTAATGGTTTCATTTCTACTTCCTGTGTACCTATGTAGTCTGAGCTACTGCAAAGCAGCAGAAAGTACGGTTTTCTTATATCATTTTGTGTTAATGGAGCTCGAAAGATGGTTTACTCAGGTTCCCTTTTCAAGCGGAAATGTAGCTCCTCCGGAGGACATAGGTAAAGTGCTATAAATCTGGGCTCAACGCGCGGGAAGGTGAATAAATTTTCTCCATTACTTGGGCTTGGAAAGCGCAAAAGCTTAAAACAACTGACATTCAAATCCATATCACATGAAATGGTCACACAGCTTGGTAGGCCTCGTCGTTGGGAAATGTGTTTAGGCCAGCTGTGTTGTGCAGGTGCTCGTTGGCATTTTGAACGAATTATTTCATCTTCCTCGCTCCGCCGCAGAGCGGAAATAGTGTTAATACAATATTTACTTTTGTGTTCGTGATATTCCTCATTAAAAATGGAAGTTGTGCATAATCTCCACAATTTATTGTAGCCACAGAATTTATATTTCTCACATCGTGCTGGACCGAATACAAAGTTATATTAGATATGGGTCGGAAATCTACGTCACCGTTACTGTGTGAAGTACACCTTTAATTTAACTTTCCTTTGATTTTTTGTTTCCAATGTAAATTTTGTTACTTTTCGGTTTAAGATTTTCTCACTGAACGGCACATTACTTCTCCGAAGGGCCTTTATGTTTTGTCAACGCTGACAGTGAGTCACAAAAAGTTACAGATATTGCATGATATGAAGGATGTATGTACCTGACTCAAATAACATGCACTGAGGCTACATAACACAAACCATATAGAGTGCGTTTACAACATCACTTTATTGCGCAATTTATGCACACAACAAAGTAGCATCTGCAGTACAGCCAAAATGGTAAATTCGGAGAATGTCCATACCTCTGGATTTCAGTACGCGCTCTGTGTCGAAGAACATTTTGACACCTACGAAGCATACTTGCAATAACATTATATATACACTCATTGTCATAAAAATCCGCGCACCAAGAAAAAACCGTGCGATTAACGCGAAACTCGGCGAATAACTACGGGGAGGGCAGACATGCAAATGATTAAAATTTCGTGCGATTCCGCATGCTCACGCGTCCAAGACTGGCGCTGAAACCGCAATCCCTGGGGGCTTATAAGGCGCCGCGCAGGGAACTCCACATTCGTGTCGAAATGCACGGTGTGAGTCAGGTGAGATCTCTGAGTGTTAGACATGCCGAGGAGCCGCCGTAGATGTACGTACGGGCAACTGACGTAGTTTGAACGAGGCCGTATCGTCGGGTTGAGAGAGGCAGAGTGGCTAGCGCGCAGAATCGGCCGCCATTTGGGCCGGTCGGACAGTACCGGGCGATCGTGTTTGGAGCAATGGACACGGGAAGGCACCAAGACACGGCGGACTGGCTCTGAACGACCCAGACACACCACCAGCAGAAAGGACCGTGGGATTGTGAGATACAACGACGTCCTTGTCGAATATCCAAAGACATGTGGCGGCTGTACAAGGGACTCCTTTGTCCGCTAGAACCATTTCCACACGCTTGGCAGAGGCAAGTCTGCACTCTCGATGGCCCTTACGTTTTCTGCCGTTAACACCTGCCCATCATCGGCGTCGATTGCAGTGGTGTCAGCAGCGAGCAACGTGGAAAGCTACCGACTGGCGACGTATAGTGTTCAGCGACGAATCCCACTTCTGTATGGGAACGGACAACCACCTTGCCAGAGTGTGGAGGACCGCAGATGAGCGCTACAATCCCAACTCCACTGTACAGCGGCATACATCCCGAACTGCAGGCGTGATGGTCTGGGCAGCCATCGCTTATGACAGCCTAACTTCCCTCGCAGTGATCCGAGGGACGTTGACAACCCAGCGCTTCGTACAGGAGATCCTGTGACCCCATGTGCTACCTTTCCTGGCGAGGTGGCCTGGAGCCATTTTCCAACAAGATAACGCCCTTCCGCACATGGTTCGGGTTTCCCAGGACTGTCTACGTCATGCTTCGACGCTTCCGTTGCCTGCCATATCGCCTAATCTCTCGCCCATCGAGCACGTGTGGGACCAGATGGGATGCCAGCTATCTCCATGTCCCAGTGTTCGTGATTTACAGCGTCAGTTGCAGGAAGTGTGGGCCAATATGCCCCAGGATAACATACGGCGTCCCTTTGACTCCATGCCGGACCGTATCACCGCATGTATCCGAGCACGAGGCGGTCCGACGCGGTACTAACGCTGGCCGGAATGTGTACCGTATGTCCGCGGGAAATCGTCCTGCTGCTGGGATATTGTAATCACTTCTGTCCTTGGTATGTGCCATCTCACTACTAAAATCTCATTCCAATCTGACGCCTCCTTCTTGGTGGGCGGATTTTTATGACAATGAGTGTATAATCATCCAGATCTATCTCTCTCTCTCTCTAAGCGGGGGTTTAATGGGTGCGCAACACGCGGGAGCCAGCTTCCGGGGGCGGCAGGATGCCTCAATCAAATTTTACGGTTGACAAATTAATGTCAGTGACGTGGGAGAAGTTAAGAAGACGTTTTACAGTGAGAAATCGTAATGCTACGTGGCATGTTTATTTTTCTAGCAAAAATATTCATTATATAATTCAATAGAAAACGGCTTGAAATTAGAGAATAATTTTTATTGTTTTGTTCAGTAACGGATACCGTGGGCAAAGGACTAACAACAGTTTTCTAAATTTTTTTTAAATCTTGAAGATTTCAGTATCATTATATGCGTGCCAGCTCTATGACAATGAGGCCAATATGAAGGAAAAACGCAGTGGACTTCAAAAAGCATAATTCTTCGATCTAAAACCTTGATGCATTTTACGTACTTTGAGCGGCTCATACTTTAAATCTGATCGTAAATAACAACGAAAAAAGTTCTCTAGAAATTTTCAGCATTATTAAAGAAATATATGCTTTCTTTTCTGAATTACCTTACATTTGATAAATTTTAAAGAAAAACCTCTCAGCGTTGATCGTAAAACCGTGCTCTGAAACAAGGACGGAAATCGATGAAATAAGGGTTTCGAGGTTTATAGGGGGGGGGGATTAATCTGAAAACCAGTTATTTGGAATTCTGCTTTTAGTTTTATACAACTTATTTTTATATGTAAAAATATTTTTATTTAAACATGAAAACCAGTTATTTCAAATTCTGTTTTTAGTTTTAAAAAACGTATTTGTATCATCATCATCATCATCATTGTCAACCATTATCAATCCACTGCTGGACGAAGGTCTCCCCAAGTTTCCTCCACAACGGTCTGTCTTGTGCCAGTCTCCTCCATGTCACCCCTGCATACTTTCGAATTTCATCCACCCATCTCCCATGTGGTCTTCTTCTGGGTCTTTTCCTGTCCCTTGGAATCCAATCTAAAATTTCGGCTGTCCATCGATGATCTGTCCTTCTGGCAGTATGTCCAGCCCATTGCCATTTCAGGGATTTAACTCTGATCATGATGTCTTCCACTCTTGTCATTTTTCGGATCCACGAGTTCCTCTTCTTATCTCTCCTGGTTACACCAAGCATGCACCTCTCCATGCTCCTTTGAGTTGTCTGCAGCCTTTGTATGTCTCTTTTAGTTAAGGTCCACGTCTCCGCACCATACGTAAGCACTGGAAGGATGCATTGATCAAACACTTTTCTTTTAAGACATAATGGCATATTGCTCTTGAAAATTATGCTGTTTCTTCCAAAAGCTCTCCAGGCAAGTTTTGTACGCCGATTAATTTCTTCATCAATGTGACCCTCACTTGATATCTGCTGTCCAAGATAAACGTACGTGTCTGTTATCTCCAGCTTTTCTCCATCAATCGATAAATCTTCATTTCTTGTAAAAGCATTGAACATCACTTTTGTCTTCTGAAAGTTCATTTTTAATCCCACTTCTTTACTCTTGTCAGCAAGTTCCTGGATCATACTCTGCAGCTCTGATGGGGTAGTTGCAAAAATGACTACGTCATCAGCAAAACGAAGGTGGGTTAGATAATCTCCATTAATCTTTATCCCCTTGTTTTCCCAGCTCAGTGACTGAAAAACACCCTCCAATGTGGCATTAAAGAGCTTCGGAGATATGGTGTCACCTTGTCTCACTCCCTTCCCAATTTTTATGTGTGTTGTATTTTCAAACAGCCTAATCTTTGCACTTGCATTTTCATAGATGTTATTAATAATATTAATGTATGCATCTTCAATACCGCAGGTTTTCAGAGCCATTGTAACTGCTGATGGTTTCACCGAATCAAAGGCTTTTTCATAATCAATAAAAGCCATGCACAATGGAAGTTCATATTCCCTCGCTCTTTCAATTAGTTCTCTCAGCACGTGGATATGATCTATTGTGCTGTAGCCACTCCTGAATCCAGCTTGTTCTCTCGGTTGAGCCATGTCCAGTGTTACCTTCAAGCGGTGTGAAAGAACTTTAGTGAAGATTTTATAAACTACTGATAGGAGGCTGATAGGTCTGTAGTTTCCGAGATCTTCAATGTCACCTTTCTTATGTAGCAGGATCATTGTAGCGGTGTTCCAATCCTCAGGAATCTTTCCTTCATTAAGGCATCGAGTAAAATGTATATGTACCCGTATGAGAGATTTCTTGGTTAGTTGGTTAGAATAGTTAAACAGACGCCCGTCATGTTCAATGTTATATATATTAGAAAAATTCTTACTTTACGGGAAATAGAAAATGATGTTGCTAAAGATATTTATTTCATATAAAAATGAATAAAAATTGAAAAATATTCTCGTACAAAGGGCGGCAAATCTGGACTTGCACCCGAGCGGCAAATGCCCTTGACGCGCCCCTGGTTGGAGGTTCGTACTTGTCTCGAAGCAGCAAGACGATTCTCAAAGTCGCTATTAAATGACTAGTACCAGTAAAAATAAAAGAAAACACCCTCATTATGTTATTCACTCTGAGTAAAACAAACAGCGCAGCTCTGAAATAAACCAATCCCAAAAAATGAGGGAAAGAAATATTCCGCTCGAAGGAAGAATAATTTTAGCGCTCTGCGTGAATCGAGACATTTTAGTATTTGTTACCGTTTTGTGTTTCCTGGGAGATAATCACTATCAAGCACGATAATATCCTTCTTTAAAAATCGTTAATATTAGAAATTACTAGGAATACATTCATTTTAGAAATACTTCTTTTGTTTTTTCCTCCGATTTTCTGAAAATCGGGGGAAATGCAGTTCTTTCAGTTTCGGTAATAAAACATTTTGGCTGGTGCTCTCAAATCAAAAATAACAAATATCCAAAAACAATGACATGAATATTGTGGCGTTAAACAGGATAATTCTCGCTATACTGTAAAATATTTTCTGAAATTCACGTGCCATTTTTCGTGATTTTTCTCATATATTAACGAAGTATATTTCAGATACAACCTTTTCCTTGAAATGGTGAAAACAAAACCTTGACGCCCCGGTGGCGCAGTGGTCTAAGGCGTTGGCCTCTGATCATTTGTCGGAAGGGGTCCGGGTTCGAATCCCGGTGAGGCATGGATGTTGTGTTTGTACGGCACTGGCTCTCTCCCTTCCCTGGAACCAGTGACTCTAAATTAGGGACGGGCGACTGCTTATAGCCCATTGAGTTGCTCACGGTGGTCGTTAAATCTCAAAAAAAAAAAAACCTGAATTTCTCAGATTTTTCGTACGTCAGGAAAATTCTAAATTTTCTTTCGAAGGATCTGATTTTAAAGCTTTGTAGCGAGATAGGATATTGTGGATACCATATTGCATGAAATTTGGTTATTGTGGCATCGAATATACCTTCCCCTCTTCCCCATTTTGTGCTCCAGCTATTGTATGCTGTATTACTGTAAGAAATTGGGTATTTAAATTACCGTGCAGGTGATTTTACAATGCCTATGTATCAGTCTGGCGACCCCTGAAGACAAAAGCTATTATAACTACCAAGAGTAATTTTATATTTAGGAGTTTTGTTAAATAATACTTCAAAGCAGTATCCATTTCACTTTTTCTCAAAATAGTATAACTATACTAATGATCCAAATTTCTTGACGTAGAATATAAATATAACTTTCAAAGCATTCGCACATCAACCAGATGGCTTTTTCAAGGAAGGTAGACAGCAAACTGGATAATAGAACATTTCAACAATTTGAAAGTGTATTTTGAGCTTAATTAGTGTACAACATCACAGAGGTACTATAAATAGCTAGTATGTGTGCGAAGGACAAGGTTCAGGCATGGTTTGTTTGGTCGTAACGTGGTTTGCAAAGGAAACATGCAGACGCCGGATTTGAAAGTCATCTTCCTGTATGAATTTAAACTGGGCCATTTTGCAGGAATTGCCGCTTGAAACGTTAACAAAGCGTTTGAAGAGAATACAGCCAACGAACGAACCATTCGGCGATGGTTTGTGAAGTTTCAAAGCGGAGATACGGACCTGCAAAACGAAATACATGGTCACCGACCTGTTGCTGTTTCTGACGATTTTCTGTTGCGTGTGGTTGAAGCGGATCCCCGAAAAACGTGTCGTGAGATAGCGGCAGAGGTAGATGTCCACCACACGACAGTTGTTCGGCGTCTGGCTACTCTAGATAAGGTCAAAAAGCTGGACATGTGGCTGCCGCACGAGTTGACAACGGCCAACAAGACTAGGCGTTTGGAAGTCTGCACGTCGCTGCTTACCAGAAATAAACAGCAACCTCTATTGCATCGAATCGTCACCTGCGACGAGAAGTGGGTCCTTTATGATAATCGGAAACCATATGCACCATGATTAAGCAAGGCACAGCATGCTGGACGGCATTCTAAGCCACTCCTACACACCAAGAAGATGATGCTCCTTGTCTGGTGGTCCACAGACAGGATAATTCATCGAAGTTTCTTGGCAAGAGACCAAACCATCACTGCAGAACGTTATTGTGCTGAATTACACCAGATGCACCGGAAATTGCTGCAGAAACAACCGGCTTTGGTCAACAGACACGGTGTTTTTCTGCTCCAGGACAACGCCCGCCCTCATGTCGCACAACGAACGATGCTGACACTAAGTGCCTTGGGCTATGAAGCACTGCCTGATCCTGCCTATTTCCCGGACTTGTCTCCGACAGACTATCATTTGTTTCGTCGCCTGGATCACTTCCTTTCCGGGAAACAGTTCACGACAGACAACGAGGTTCAACGTGCAGTTGATGACTTCTTCGGATCCCAGCCACCAGACTTTTTCGTTCCGGAATCACGGCCTTGCCGGACAGATGTCAACTATGTGTCGATGCCGAGGGGGATTATTTTGCCTAGTTAAGTTGTCCTACTTTTCCGTTCTCGCCGTTCACGTGTGCTGGTCCTTTGCCGGACATTTCATTCGCAGCAACCCAATACTTATTAATTATTTCACTTTTTCTTAAAGCTAATTGAAAGTTTTTGTCCATTTAATAAAATCTCAAATTTCAACGCATTCTGTTGCTTCGAAAAATCACGATGATGAAAAAGGAATTAGCAATTTATTACAAATTATGTGTTTTGTTTTTTTTCGTCGTGATTTTTTGAAGCAGTCGTCCTACAGAAAAAAATTTATTTATTGCAAACCCATTGAGGAAAAAAATAAGCTCCAACAGAAAATAAAATGACTAATTCTCCCACATTAATTACAAAAAACATTTCATCATCGCCCGTTTAGAGTTCTTTTTTATGCATGACTCTACGTTAAGTGTCTTTCTGGTCAACGGTAGAACGCGCGCCTCCTATTGAAAAGGTCCTTGGTTCGAAACCCGCCAGGGGCAAAGTGAAAGGATTCGTAAAACGGCTAAAAAAATCAAAATCGATGACATTGCGAAATTTCTGTATAAATACGGAAGAACTCGAAACGGACTTTTCTGAAATAAGCGGATTTACTGACTACGGAAATTCTATCAAAGTTCTGAAGTTATAAGAAATTTTGTTAATTCGTTAAAACACGACACCTACCGATAACTTTGTTGGCCGTTATTTCTAGGAATTTTCCGCGAATTCGCGCCAGTTATTTTTTGCAGTGTACCTTTTACCCATGGTATTTTCATAGGTAAATTGAAAATAACTAAAAATCATGCAACATTAAATAACAAAATAAATACTGCACAATAACGTAGCTCCTTCGACTTTGTAAATAACATGGTGTGACACATATAGCCTTTTAACCCCTTCCATTTTTGTTGACTTTTCACTAATGAAAATTTTGTTGTCTTCTTAAGCTTTCCATATCGAAAGCCACGTCTGAACTTCTTTTTTTTTTTTTTTTTTTTTTTTTTTATTGGAGGTTTAACGACCACCGTGAGCAACTCAATGGGCTATAAGCAGTCGCCCGTCCCTAATTTAGGGTCACTGGTTCCAGGGAAGGGAGAGAGCCAGTGCCGTAAGACAAACACAACATCCACGTCTGAACTTCCATGATTTTTCTCCTTTTTTTTTTTTTTTTTTTTTGATTGGAGGTTTTACGACCACCGTGAGCAACTCAATGGGCTATAAGCAGTCGCCCGTCCCTAATTTAGGGTCACTGGTTCCAGGGAAGGGAGAGAGCCAGTGCCGTAAGACAAACACAACATCCATGCCTGACCGGGATTCGAACCCGGACCCCTTACGGACGAATGATCAGTGGCCAACGCCTTAGACCACTGCGCCACCGGGGCGGCATTCTCCTTTTCAGCTACGAGTGTTAGCGACGCCCCCTGTAACTGAAAGCCTAACAACCCATTCATTACGTTGTCGTAAGTGGACCGCATGTTTGTTTCCTGTGCTCGTCAGTCAAAGAGAATACGAGGTTGTTTCGTGTAGTTCGATCAGGCAGAGCAGCAGATGTTCAAATGTAGTCGTTGTTCGTAGCATTCTGTGTAGCAAAACAGACTGGATTTGTGATATACGTAATACTACTGTAGGGGTTTCTGAGATGTGTCACTAGTCAAGACAATTATGCTTTTATCGCTAACTCAGTTGGTTTTTGTGACGCAAAATATTGTATAAAAAACAACGAATTTGTGCAAACATCTGCTGTTCCGTCTCTTTAGGTTCTGCCTATTCGCGTCGATAGACGAACACGGGAAACGAAGATGTGGTCCACCTATGATGAAGTCATAAACAAGTTGTTAGGCTTTCAGTTACAGGGAGCGTTAGTGTTAGTAAAGTTCACGCGTACTGATACAAATATACTAGAGACCATGCGACAGAAACGCTGACTGATAAGGCTCCTAGTTCATGGCATGGTCTACTAAATCTATGAATGTGATCTACCATACATCTATGTTGCTGGTTTTATGTTTAATTGCTGTTAAGTTTATAAGAGTAGGTATTGTCGTATTTTCTTCAAAAATCGTGCTGTTTCTTTTTTTTTTTTTTTTTTTTCTTTTTAAAAGAAGGTCTAACCACCACCGTGAGCAACTCAATGGGCTATAAGCAGTCGCACGTCCCTAATTTAGGGCCATGGTTCCAGGGAAGGGAGAGAGCCAGTGCCGTAAGACAACACAACACCCATGCTTCACCGGAATTCGAACCCGAACCCTTCACGGACGATTAGTCATAAGCCAGCGCTTAGACCACTGCGCCACCGGGGCGGGCTGTGCTGTTTTACTATTAAAACTCCGTGATCATGGGGACTTAATCCTTTAAGGGGCAGATATACCTGAACCAAATGGTACCTAAAATTTTCCGCTTTCCCCAAACAGGAATGAGCTTCCCCGATGGCCGAGTGGTACGAAACTTTCGCTTCTAATCATTCGTCCAAGATGGGTCCGTGTCCGAATCTCAGGTGAGATATGGAATGTGTTCTTGTCTTACGGCACTGGCTTTCTCCCTTCCCTGGAACCAGTGGTCCTAAATTAGAGACGGGAAACTACTTATAGCCCTTTGAGTTCCTCATGGTGTTCGTTAAGCCCCTTAAACAAAAAACATAAGAAAAAAAAACGGAAATGTTCACATAGCGGCCGTGTTTCACGAATGCTACGGCACTGGTGATAACTGTTCCCTTCTGGTCTTTTATTCCCTGCTCCATGATCTAAGGTATGTTACGACCGAGGTTGTGATTGAATTGTACTCCGGATTCGTTAAAGATATTGCAAGTGAGAGAGATCTGAAAATCAAGGACTTTGCCTGTCAATAGTTGAAATTTACCAATTCTGATAAACAAAAGGGGTAGCGTACTTTTAACACACAAGTACAAACTTTTTTTTTTTTTGATTGGAGGTTTAGCGACCACCGTGAGCAACTCAATGGGCTATAAGCAGTCGCCCGTCCCTAATTTAGGGCCACTGACTCCAGGGAAGGGAGAGATCCAGTGCCGTAAGACAAACACAACATCCATGCCTCATCGGGATTCGAACCCGGACCCGTCTCGCGGCCGAATGATCAGAAGCCATCGCTTAGACCACTGCACCACCAGGGCGGCGCAGAAACTTTAATTTAGGTTTTTAATCGATTAGATTGAAAAATGGTTACTAGATAACATTAAATAAGGATTGGCTGTGTTTATAAAAAGTTCCTTTTTTTCATTGGGTACAGCTCACAAAACATCATGCAAAAATCACTTGCTGGAAAGAGGTAATCCAGTGTTTTCACGCAGCATTTGTGGTTGACGCACTTCACAGTCTACTTATTTCCCGTTCAGTAGGAGCGCACACCATGGGCGCTGTAATTCGCCAGCCACTCAGCGTTGAAGCTTCCCTGTCGTTGATTCACGCACATATAGGGAGAACACCGCTTTCCACGATGCCTGCTAAGGAGGTGGCGATCACTCACATGGAGGTTTGAGGTGGGCCTCGCTGTGGTCAGCAGATGGCAATTTCGTTCCAAGGTCCGCTTGCGGCGAGGTCAACAATGTCCAGATAAAATCTCTGGATGCTTTCCTGATGATCGTCTCTGACGCACCCAAAGTTCACAAGATCACTCCTTCTCTCACTCTCACTCTTTTGGCAAGTTTCGGCTTCTGTCAGTTTTACTTTACTGGACCTTGTTTCCGCTTTTGCGTAGTCGTAGCTGACTGGGAGAATCTCCGGGTCTTTCTGTTTCTGCTATTTCACTACCAAGCTCGTATGCCTTCAGGCCATAAAAAAACTGCACTCTCCGGCTTTCTGTTTCAGTCGTGAAGTGGGATGCAGATCTTTTCTGAGCGGTATTCTGTCTTTGAAAGTGTCCGTGTGGTCCCTCTTTGTGTACCTCTGCTCTCCGATGCAGTACCGAACACCACTGCTCGATCTCTCGCTGTTCGCCGTATCTGCGGCGCTGTCTGTCACAACAAACCCCTCAAGAATTAAGTCTGGTCATCACGTTCCTGTCTAGGACACTGCACTGGCTCTTCAACGGAATTCCAAACGCATTCTGTTCTTGGTCAATGGGCCTAAAAGGGGGATTCCTTTCGCCGGATGCGTTTTCTGAGATAAACTATGCTTTCTTAGAAATCGCCTCAAAATGCTATTTTCTACCAAAAATATTCGTGAGGAATGGATAGCCACCCCCCTACCCAGCACATCATGTCACCAGGGAGAAACAAGTTACTCAAACATCTTCTCTCCCCTTTCTGAGTTCATCGCCATTGTTATATCCCTTTTAGCAGGCAATTAGAAAGGACTAGTGTCAGAGTCATCCCCCTAAATGAGCACTTTGAATAGCAAAGCTAAGGAAAATTCAAGGCTTTCTGATGCGCAGGTTCACTCGTTCCAGTCGCGTTCGGCCCACTTCTTAGACAGAAAATATGTTCGTTCGAACTGATTTCGCCGATTTGCTAACACCGAGTTAATTCATTCCAGTAGGTTTAAGGGTTAAAGGTACTCAACGACTGTATTTTATTTTAGTGTTCCTTTCAAATATTTTATAATGGCATTAAAAAATCAACAAGCTGTTGTCATTAATATCGTATATTATGATTATTGTAAATTTTGCTATGCAAAAATGAAGTGCAATAGCTCCACGACAATCGCAAATTTGAATATAATCGAAAAATGTTATGTAAAATCCCTTCAACGACGTGACCTCAGCAAAGCGAGTCGATCGTCACGTATCAAGTTAAACAAGTTTGTAAAATCATGCAATGCATTGATTATAATACGCTTTCCAACATACCAGAAATCATTACTCAAGTTGTGAGAATAATGGCTGTGGAATAAATCTCGGTCCTGTGCCCTGACCTTTGATCCCATTTCGATGATATTCAACAGAACTGGTTCGGTGTACCTCCGAAATAACATGATAAAGTTTTGCCGCAATCGAAGCATTTTTACGTAAGTTATGATGCATAAGGGCTATGGAATAGATCCCGCTCCTGTGTCCTAACCTTTGACCCCATTTCGCCCATTTTCATACAATTCGTCCCCAGGCAAGCCCCTACAACATACTAACATTTCATCCATATCGAAGCATTTTTACGTAAGTTATGATGCATAACGGAGATGGAAGTGATTCCTCTTCTATGTCCTGACCTTTGACCCCATTTCGCCCATTTTCAATAGGGTTTGTCGCTAGGTGATCCCCTACCACATACTAAAATTTCATCGAAATCGAACGTTTTTTACGTTAGTTATGACGCATAACAGCAGTGGAATGGATCCCGCTCCTATGTACTGACCTTTGACCCCATTTCGTTCACTTTAAATAGGGTTCCTTCCCAGGTGATCCCCTACCAGATACTAAAATTTCATCGAAATCGAACAATCGTTACGCGAGTTATCGTGCGGACGGACATACGCACACAACGCCTGACGTAATGAGGCAGATGGGAATCACGAACATCTGCTCGCAAGAGTTTGACGTCATAAAACTTTAATTGGATCCACACACAACGCGTGGCGTAATGAGACAGATGGCGTGATCGCGTGCCAACAATCTCAAACGCGAGATTGTGACGTCATAAGATTTCTAAGCATTGGTAACATTAATGAAACAACGCCATGACACTGAAAACGTTATACTTCGGGGTGGTTATTTAACCCACTAAACGAATTCTCCTAAAGTCGAGATCATGCTAAATCGATTTCTAGTACCAGAAAACGGTAGGTTAACGACTTTCATCAAAATTCTTAGAGCCGCTTTCAAAATAAAATGTATATACATACATACAAGAATTGCTACTTTAAGGTGGACGTCAAGTAATTTTGCTTCCTATACTTCCAATATAAAAACTTCTGTACACATTTTCTCCACAATTAATGCGTTCCCAAGGATGAAAATTTGAACATCGATTAAAATAGCTTCATTTCATAACTTGGAATACTTAATATTTTCTAATCCATAACCGTAATTATGCAATCCAACATTTATTTGTCCACTGACGTCATCAAAGTACAATTCGCGCCATCTTTTCTCTGGTTTCAACACCACCAAAGAAAAAGTTATTGATTTTTAATATAATTATGGTTATGTTTTAGAAAATATTAAATTTTCCAAGTTATAATATGAAGTTATTTTAATCGATGTTCAAATTTTCATCCTTGGGAACACATTAATTGTGAAGGAAATGTGTACAAAAGTTTCTCCATTGGAAGTATAGGAAGCAAAATTACTTGACGTCTACCTTAATAATATGGGATAAGGGGGATGGAATGGATCGCAATCCTATGTCCTAACCTTTGACCACATTTCGTCCATTTTCAAAAGGGTTCTTCCCCAGATGGTCCCATACTACACACTGACATTTCATCGAAATCGAACCATTTTTACGCACGTTATGACGCATAAGGGTAATGGAATGCATCCCGATATTATGTCCTGACCTTTGACCCCACTTCACCCATTTTGAATAGGTTTCGTCCCCAGGCAGTCTCATACCACATAGTAAAATTTCATAGAAATCGAACCATATTTACGCAAGTTATGACGCATAAGGGCAATGGAATGATCCCGCTCCTACGTCGTGACCTTTGACCCCATTTGTCCCATTTTCAATAGGGTTCGTCCCTATGGTGGTCCCCTACCATATACTAAAATTTCATCGAAATCGAACCATTTTTACGCCAGTTACCATGCGGACGGACAAAGCTGGAGCATATACGCTTCTTCAACCTACGGTTGGAAAGCGTAAAAAACGATATTCAAATATCCTTCCTTAAACTTTAAACGCAGGTTTAAAATTCTCCCTAAGTGATTTTGGCTGCCGAATTCAATTTTGGGATGTTTATCGGGCTCTTCAACACAAAAGTATTTAAATTATTTATGATAAAACGTTTAAGCTAAAAGCATTTTACAGTTGATTCTTCGAAGAATTATAGAAGCATGCAGTAAATAGCAAAAGATAGTAATAAAATATGCAGATCTGCTGTTAATCTATAATATAACACTTCAAATCCATCTAGTACGCTTTTCTTAGCATTTTTTAATCATCCCGAAACTCGTTTATAAATTTTCTATTTCAGTAACGAGCGACAGTTTTCGCCACTGGGTATGTTAATTTTTTTTTTTACAAAAATTTGCATCTATTAATTCATAGAAACTGTTTTCTCGAAACGGCATTTGAAACAGAATTTTGCCTATGAATTTTTTCATCTATTTATTCATTGAAATTCTATTGCAGAAACGCTGTTTGTAACAACTGTTCTGATCCCGAACTTGATTTGGTTACTATTCGGGGATTTAATCCAATGATCTTACATAGCGCAGACCCCACAGTCACTGCGGTCGGGGAAGCCCGAGTCGTCTTGTGATGATATAAATCATTCCTTTTTGAAAGTGTATCCACCATTCAGGCAAAACAGTCATTCACGAATGACCATTCAATTTCCAGATTGTCACCAGGGTCGGATTCTATTTTAAGAGCCCAATCCCGTCCAAGCCCGAAGTATATCAGTACGAGCCCGAAGTTTATATTGCAAGGTCCTCAATTAGCTGGATAATTATAACTAACCTATTTAGACTTTAAAAAATAATCTACTCTTCCAGACTTCCACTTCCTCCTTCCCCTGCAATTAACCGATGTCTTTCTCAACTACGGAGTGAGAAAGAGGCCTCTATCTGTTTCTATAGTATAGACGCACGATTTTCTTTGACCATTCGTCTGCTCCTGAAATGCTTCAGGCGGTCAGACATCCGGAAAGATTGGGCGGCACTATAATCTACGTACGTGGCCTAATAAAATTAGCAGCGAGCTGCCGCTTGAAAGTACGGGGCAACATTTCGGCGGCGTGATATCTACTATCTAGTTTCTACAAGTCTTGAAAAAACTTTTCCTTCTGCGCAGAAATCCACTAATGCGTGGCCTATGGCCAGTGTCGCAGCTAGGTCTCAAAACCAGGGGGTGCTGAAGACGCATCTGGGAAGGGGCTCCGTGTTTAACGTCAAACAATATTCATCCATGAATACAGATGTATGTTTCGCTTTGTATTTTGGTTCCTTTTTTTAATTTACTTCAGTAGCGAACATTTTCTCCATGCAGAAAAGGGAAAAAATGAAATTTAAAACATAAAGGAGGGACGGAATTCTCTTAAGTTATAACAAATGAATCGCATCATTAGAATTTGTTCGACGGTGGCTGAGATGTAGGGTCGTTATCGCTGGAGGAAAGATAACTCCCAACTAGCATAAAAAGAAACTATTTGTTTATTTTTTCGTTTACTATCAGGTTTCTTTTCGTGGATCAACGCAATGGCATCGAGAGGAGTTACTGAATCCGAATGTCGGCTCTTTCTTCTGCATCTTTAATTGCGCATTCTCCTTCGCTGGTGCTCGGAGGTAGCTTATTCTTGCGGTGGTGAACAGCGAAACCTCCTTTCGCCACTCAAACACTAAAAGCCGTCATATTCCCGCCAATAAAATATTTTTTTCTCCCACACATACATCGCAAAACTACTACTACTTATCGTAAAATAATGAAAAGGTAGGAGAGGAAAGCTCCTTCTCTCTCTTTTACACAAAGATTTCTCTTTAGCACTGTATAACGAAGTAAATTTCTCCGTCATTTTTGGTCTACGGCGGGATTCGAACCCGAGTCCGCTTATTCCGGAACAAGTCGCTCTACCAACTGATTTACGCAGACGTTCATTCTGATTGCTATGTGCCTTTATGTCGTGTGCGTCCTGCTGCCAGGTACGTCACATCTCCCCCTCCCCCGAAAGAGGGCAGGGGGCATGGCTCAGCCGTGACCGTGAATCGTTGCAGGCATCCATCCACTGTAGAACGTGCACTTGAGAACTCCCAGTCAATCTGGTGTGTGGAATGCAACGTCACACATTTTTATTTTTCGAAGCGCTGGAGAAGGGATTCTCTGATTTTTCCTATCTCGCGGTGTGGAAATAACATCACACCATTGCGAGATTTTGAACGGTCGTGTCATCCCGATAGTTCGGGCGCTATTATAACGAAGAAAATTTCTCCGTCATTTCTGTCCACGCCAGGATGCGAACCCGGATCCCCTCATTCCGGAACAAGTCACTCTACCAATTGAGCTACGCGGACGTTTGTTCTGACTACTATCTGCCTTTATGTCGTGTGCGTCCTGCTGGCAGGTACGTCACAACTGTTTTACATCGCTTAGAGAGATACATTTAGCTAAAGCATTCCTACGACAACACTTCTTTGTAGGCAATTAACCATCTGGAAGTTTTTAGCAGCAGCTTCGCATCTAATAGTCACTTACGAATTGACGACGAACAGTGGTACATCCCTATGCCCACTCTCTTCTCTCTTTCTCTCTCTCTCTCTCTCTCTCTCTCTCTGGTTTTTTTTTTTTTTTTTTTGGTAAGATTCCTTTATTTTACGCTTCTCACAATAAAAAAATAAAAAAAAAGGATTTCTCCTTTCTCTGGCCCGTAGCAGCAATAGGTCCGGAGCCCATGTGGCAGAGAATCATTGAAGCAGCTGTTCCTACAGATTCCAAACGTAATTTCTTTTGATTTCCCCATCGTTTTCATTGCATCGTTTCAATTTTGCGTTTTTTAAAAATGTTTAATAAACGAATAAATAAGGTAGACTATCATGCTTATGGTGAAATACAAAAGACACCTTCGTAAACCACCGAAAATAAAAGTTCAAAGAATTTACAACAACGTTTATTTTCCAGGAAGGGGAGGCGCTTGCTTGCCTTGCAGGAGTGGCGGAGCCCCCTCTAGCTCCCTGCTAGCTACAGCCTGCCTATGGCATTTGCTACCCAAGCCCGGAATAAAAGTTCTCCCGCGTCCGCACTCCGCACAAAGACTCAGTTGCCAGAGAATTCTCTTTCCAACTAGAAAGTGTAAGAAAAATATCGTGTACTAAATCATACAAAAACGTACTTAAAGAGAGCGAGAATTCTCGCTTTTAGAGCCCAAGCCTGAACTGCAGTAAATATTATGCAGCCCGAGCCCGGGCTCTGCTTGTGCTTCGGCACGGCCGGTTTCAGCACTGGTTTTCACTGCGCTCACTAAGAAAATCCTTCGTTGCAGGTATAACTCGTGTTTATAATCAAAGTGCATTCGAAGCTTCAGAGCTACAGACCTTTTTGGCGAACTTCCCAAAACAGTGCGAGCTCTTCTCCATTCAACTTCACGATGAATGGTTTGCCACATGAACGATTCGGGCACAGCATTCAAACGAATGGCGTTCAGCCGTTCACGTATCATTCCCATTCTTAAGTTTCACCATTATTTCCTAGCTGACTGCTCACTCACATAATGGTATTTAATTCTCGACATTACTTTTCTTAATGGGAATTCATTTCAGAACTAAATGGAACAGAAGAAAGTTAAACGTGCTGCAACTTCAGCAATGGCGGATTGAATGATTATTCACAGCGGTGAGAGCAAACCATTCACAGTGAAGAGCCGTTCGTTGTGAATGAATCGTTCACAAATGATCCGTAACTACCCAGAAGGACAGAGGTATCAATATCCCTGTAAATAACGTTTTAGTATTCGTTGCAATGTTAAAGAAATGCTTTCTTTTATCATTGCATAACACTTAAAGTTAAATTACTTAAAGCAAGCTCCACAACACTTCTTTTTATATTTTCATTGAACACGGCACGTGGAGAGGATTTACTTTTTTCTTTTTAAACCCCGGGTGGAGGAGGAGTATTTCACCACTACCTCTGATCTTAATTGGTGTTTCGACTGAACCTATCAAGCCTGTCGAACTCAGCTGCAACCACAATGCTCATTGTTTCTGAGTTGTGTAGGAATAAAGATATTCAATCGGTTTCGGAAACTGAGAGATCAGCCAAGTTGCTAAGTAGAAATACTTCCCATTAGCAATCGAATTCTCCCACTCGGCCTTACTTTTTTGGTCTTTCCGTGGGCATGACCCCTCCCCCTCCTAGATTTTTTATTTTTACATCGCATATGTAGTTATTGTATATAATAATATGATTCATACAATATTATATATATACACTGAGTGATCACTGAATCACCACCTAATACTTCGTAGGTCCACCTTTCGCCCTCAGAACAGCAGCTATACGACGTGGCATTCGTTCAATAAGATGCCGGAAGCAGTTGGGAGGTATGGTCAACCAAGCTGTGTGTAATGCTGCCTTCAGTGCAGGTATGGTGCTGATTGGTATAACCAGATGCCTGATATGCCGTTCCGTAGTGTCCCACAAGTGCTCCATGGGATGGATATCGGGAAAGTTCGGAGTCCAATAGATATGCTGGAAATCTGAATTGTGTTCCTCAAACCATTCCTGCACAACATTGAGCCTGTGGCTCGGAACATTGTCATCTTGGAAGACACCTTCGCCATTCGGGAAAAAGTGCAACATTTCTGGATGTATAGAATCAGCAAGCAATTTACGATAGTGTGCACTAGTCATACTTTGTTCCACATGCAACAGGGGTCCAAGTTCCTTCCAGGTAAACATGCCCCACACATACAACCGCCTCCACCGGCTTGACTTGCAGAGACCATGCAGGTTGGATCGAGTGCCTCGCGTTGTTTACGCCAAATACGTACACAACCATCCACGGAGTGGAGTAAAAAACCAGCCTCGACAGACCAGCACACTCTTTTCCAGTCATCCGATGTCCAACTTCCATGATCTTTGCACCAAGCGAGTCCTTTGTGCCCATGAACCGTGGTTAGGAGAGGATGTCTTCGGGGTCATATGCTGTTATAGCCCATACCCGAGAGCGTAAGACGCATGATCCAGATTTGAAAACGTGTCAAAAAGTTTGAATCCGGACCCGACCCGGACCAGAACCGGAGGAATCTGCTTTGAACTATAATATACACTAAAGTGCCAGAAAAACTGGTACACCAGTCTAATACTTGGTAGGCCCCCCACGGGAGCGCAGGACTGCAGAAATACGACGGGGCATGGACTCCACTAGCTTCTGGAAATATGCTGTAGGCAATGCACACCATACTTCTTGTAGAGCGTTCCACAATTCGGGTGTATTCCGAGGCCTCAGATAGCGCGTTGCATGGCATCCCAAATGTGTTCTACCACGTTCAGATCTGGGAACTTGGGTGGGAATGGCAACACCCCAAACTCAGATTAATGCTCCTCTAACTATAATGTGGCGTCCCGACACTTGTGTGGAGGTGCATTGTGCTATTGGAACAGGCCCAACCCATCAGCATGAATGCAGGACATGAACGGGTGTACCTCGTCATAAAGGATGCGCACATAGCGTTGGCCAATCATAGACGTTTGTAGACGTACCAAGGGTCCCAGTGAAGTCCAGCTAAACACACCCTATACCATTACAGACCCTTCACCAACCGGTACAGTTCCCTGTTGACAGGCGGGATCTATGGCTTCATGGGATTTGCGCCACACACTAATCCTTCCATCTACCCGATACAGTTGGAAACGCGACTCGCCAAACCAAGCTATTTGTTTCCAGTCATCAAGTGTCTAGTGGCGATGTTGCCGAGCCCAAGCGAGGCGCATAGCTCTGTGTCGTGAACCCATCAAGGGGACTCGAGTTCTCGTGAACCCATCAAGGGAACTCGAGTTCTCGTGAACCCATCAAGGGGACTCGAGTTGGGCGTCGGCTCCCAAAGCCCATATCGTGCAGGGTACGTTGCACAGTCCGGACACTGATGCTTGTTGAAGCTCCAACATTGAATTCCGATTATACCTGGGACAGTGTTGCACGCCTATCGCGTGAAATGATTCTTGACAGCCGACGATGGTCACGTTCACCCAATGTCTTTTTACGGCCACACTGGTATCGTAGGTTGGAGGTATTGCCGGAATTCTTGTAGTCACGGTACACCCTTGCAATGGTCGTCCGTGAAAATCCGAACTTCGTTTCTACCTTCGAAATACTATGGCCCATCTCACGAGCGCCAACTATGATACCGCGTTGAAAATCGCTTAAATCGTTTTATTACTTGTCATTCTCATGACGAAAACAGCTCTGACAGCTGGCAAGGATGTCTATCGCTTTATATACGCACTGGCGGACGCAACCGAGAACGCGCATAGGTGACGTTGCTATGTATTTTGCTTAAGATCGTCTGTACCAGTTTGTCTGGCACTTCAGTGTATATAGGTCGTTCAAAACGTCTCTCTGAAGTGGGTATCTTCGGTTATATGGAAATCAAACAACTGTATTACAGAAACGCATAATTGACTCACTTACTTACAGGAAGTATTGAAACTGTTGTCCTGAATTTGCAATACATAACCTAACTGTTTTACACATGTTTTCAAACACATCTTCGAGAGCCAAAAAGTCTCTCCGCAGTAACGTCAAGGCTGTTCCACCTAATTTTGATGGCGCTACAGTAAATATTTTTGAATTAAGCAACTTGTGTGTTTAATTTCAGTTTTTGCTGTTTTCTTGATAACATATCAAGCTTCAGAATATGTTTCACAGCAACACCAATTTTCACAAGTTTCTTATGAGTTGAAAGTTTCCAAAATGTGAATGTTGTTTTCATCATTACCCCTCAGAAGGAAGGGACTTTTCTCCTTCTGAGGACACTTCAAATGGTTTTACATTCCGCAGGCACTAGTATCGAGCATAAAATTACACAGTGCGCATTTTTCTCCGAAAAAAAAAATTTTTTTTTTTTGTTTTTCAAAAATCAAACGGAAATAAAACCGGGTCAGGAACACCTTGACCCGACCTGTTTGACCCCCTAGAAATTGTCGACCCTTTGACCCGCTGACCTGTTTCCGTCTCTGGCATGGTCATGACAGGTACTGTTCCGGGTTGCCCTCTGTTGTATTGGGTAGTCAATTGTTGAACATTGCTGCGTCTGTTGGCATGTACGAGTCGTCGGATTCGGCGTTCACCTCTCACATCAACCTTTTGCTGTTTTGATCAGTTTTGCTTCCAGTTCGTTTTTTGATCATTTTCATGCTAGTCCTGATACACTTTAACTGCGGCGGCTTGCGAACAACCCACCAGTTCAGCCGTTTGGGAAATCGAGAAACCCGCTCTCTGAGGTCGCATCTTTCCGTTAACCCATCACGCTCCGAATTTTACTACATACCGATCCACTCACACACCTATGTCGGTCGACAGTAGTAGAAAAGGACCGATTCTGGCCAAACGGGAGCCCATAGACTTAACATTAGGCTCCTTCTGGAGCAGGTGGAGCCAGCTGGGGCAAGCTGCAGCCGAGCAAACGGAGGAGCGTGGTCAGTAGCAGCCTCCTATTCCCCGCTGCAATTTTTCCCCCTCGACCGAAGTGTGTGCTTATCTCCGAAGATAGTAGTATTTATTGGACTTTTTGTCGAATTTTGGGGGAAATCAATGAAGGTTTATTCCTTTTTTTTTAATTTAATGAAGGTTTATTCATTATTTATTTTCCCCTCTGTCGACCCCATCCCCTTAGATTATTGTTATGTAAAACGTTTTTCCCTCGTAATTTGTTGATGTATTTTTTCAATTAATTTTCATGAATTCCTCATGTGTCTTCCCTAATGAAAATTATGTAGGGTAAGCATTATTTCTCTTTTTTCTCGAATAATACGGTCATGTCCTCATCTCAAGAAATGTTATTATGATATTTTATTTTTGTTCATAAATGTTTGATTTTGAGGGATGGCAACGCCCGAGTAGGAAAGGGGTTGGATATAGGGGGATGGCAACTCGATGTGTTGCCCCCTAGCGGTGCTTCTTGGAACTTTCGATCGATCTTTGATTTTGTGGGATGGCAACGACAGAGTGTGGAAAGGGGGTCGACATAGGGGATGTCAACTCGATGTGCTGCTCCCTAGCGGTGCTTCTTGGAACTTTCGATTGATCTTTGATTTTGAGGGATGGCAACGCCCGAGTGGGAAAGGGGTTGGATATGGGGGATGGCAACTCGATGTACTACCCCCTAGCGATGCTTCTTGGAACTTTCGATGGATCTTTGATTTTGGGGATGGCAACGACCGAGTGGGGAAAGGGGTTGGATATAGGGGGATGGCAACTCGATGTGTGGCCCCCTAGCGGTGCTTCTTGGAACTTTCGATTGATCTTTGATTTTGAGGGATGGCAACGCCCGAGTGGGAAAGGGTTGGATATAGGGGGATGTCAACTCGATGTGCTGCACCTAGCGGTGCTTCTTGGAACTTTCGATTGATCTTTGATTTTGAGGGATGGCAACGGCCGAGTGGGAAAGGTGTTGGATATAGGGGATGCCAACTCGATGTACTACCCCCTAGCGATGCTTCTTTTTAACTTTCGATGGATCTTTGATTTTGGGGGATGGCAACGACCGAGTGGGAAAGGGCACTGCGTAGGTGTTAGATATGATGATGCTTCTTGGAACTTTATTATTTCGATGGATCTTTGATTTTGAAGGATGGCAACGACTGAGTGGGGTCCGTTGGGAATTTTTGCATTTATTCCTGTGGTTTGCAAGCAAGATTCCCCCCCCCCTCTTCAATACTATTTTTCCCCCGGAGTGAGTTTTACGTAACGATGCTGGGGAATTTTCTTTCAAGGGAATAAAAATGCTCTAAGGTCTTAGCGAGGTTCTAACTCACGATGATTTGGTTTCCAAAAATAGTCAAATAAATGGTTTTCGTGTACTACGTATTCCCTATATATATATATTTTTAAATTACTTTTACGTTATTTCTTCATGTGTTTTTATATATATTTTCGTATGTTTTGAGGGAGTTTTTCGTGTAGATGTAATGAATTTTCTGGGGAACTTTTCTTTTTCCTCCATTCAATTTTATTTCAGACCATGAGACGAGGAAATGCTTCTTTAGAAATTATTTCGTTCTTGTTCGCAGTAATACTGGACATAGACTTCATGTTAATTCTGAGTCTTTCACCCATGCAATAATATTTTCTCGTAATTTTTTCGTATGTTCAAGAACTCTACAGATCTTCCCAGTTAAAATTCTGCTCAAACAATATTTTCGGTCTTTATTTCCTTATAGCTTCCCAATTTCCGATATTTTTCTTCCTCTATCTTTGAAATTTCATGAAACTTCTGAATAGGTCAGGATTCTTTTTTTCTTGGACAAACTGATGAGTCCTTTTATTCACACTATCTTTTTTTTTTTCATTTCATTTCAGCAAACGATTATTTTAGATGCAACAAATCGTCAGATTTTGGTTTCCTTATATAGCATATTTTCCAACCTGCTTAAAAATATTCCTCAAAGCTTGCATGTATGTCAAATATACATTTTTTTTATTCTTTCGTGGACTGCCTCGACAGGAAAGCATTCAATGTCAAGACATACAATCTAAAACCTTTTTCTTCGATGAAATTTGTATTCTTTGGGCTGAATAATTTTCTGTCTCGTCCGAAAAAACATTCATTCTAGAGGCAAAGCGACTAATTCCGTTCTTCCCATAAACATTATTTTTTTATTTATTTGATATTCAGAGTTGTATACATTTACTATCCAAAAAAGAGATATATTTAATGTAAAGGTATATTCTTCCAAGCTGGGGAAATATATGTATATATTAGTTCATTTCAGTTAAAGGAAATGCATCTTTATATTTCAATATGAAAAAGAAGCCCTATAAGTGAAAGCTCAACCTAAAGACGGATAGATTGTTCACACTCTCTCTACTCTATGACATTTCTTTACTGAATGAACCATGACCTTTTTTCATGAACTGCTTTAAAATCTTCGTTCTCACTTTACTATTGTCAGATTCCATGTCCCTCCAGTTCTTTACTTATTCAATTTTAATTTATTAAGAGTAGAACTCTTTAGGCTTTCGAAGTACTTTCAAGTCTTTCATTACGAAAATGTTCATTGTCATGAAAGAAGCCATAATCGAGATGATTTACTATCGTTTCAATGAAAGTGTTTACGCATTCATTGCTATGATGTCAGATTTCATTTCTATACTTCGAACAGAAATGAGTTTGAATCATTCGTCGAGAAAACATTTCTTTCATATATATATATATATATATTTTTGCCTCCGAATCAAACGAACTCAAAAAATAAGAGACGCACTTTAATTTTTTTTTCCTCTTATGAGAGGAATACGGGAATATGATACCAAAATTAAAGAATAAAGAATATCGACTTTCTTCTCAACACCTTACATCTACGTTTTTTTTATTTTTTTATTTTCAATAAGCTATTTCTATATTTTTACAACTGAATAGAATTATTTATTGAAAAATTCTAAGTAAGACGAAAAAATGGTTTTGTTGATTTCCTAAGAGATGATTTTGGAAATTTTCGTTTTCTGGTAATTGTAAAATCTCATAGAATAACATGGGAAAACAGCATGCATAAAAGACTGTTTTGGATCGAGTAAATTGAAAGAATTTTACAAAGTTCATTTCAGAAAAGTACATTCCTTCCTAGTGTCAAAAACGAATCACTTTTTTTCTAAGATACACTTTGGAATCTTATAAAAGTGCATAGGGTCAAAAACGATTTTGATGATTTTACTAAGATGACAGATTTCGGATTTCTTATGATAGAAAATACAGTGAATTTCCCATTGAATAACATGGGAAACTGCGAAATTTAAGAAGCACGTTTTCGTTCAAGTAAAATATTTTAAAAGTCTTTTTCGAATCAGTTGAAAACAGACAGGGTGTGTTTCTGAATAGTTCATTATTTCCTAAAATCAAAACGAATCACTTCGTTTTTTTTTTTTTTTTGTTTTTTTCTTTCCTAATGTACGTTTCTGAAAGAAGTAAAAATAGTTTAGGTAGAAAATTGGAAAGATATTTTTATGAATCCTAGACTGTTTATTTACGTATAGCTAGAGGGGTCTTCAGTGAGAGCACTTATTCTCTTTTCAAACTAAGAGAATGAAGTGTAGTCAGTTTGAAAAAAAATTCAAACTCCCCTAAATTTAGCCTTTTGTCCTGGTTTCGACTCAATACTGTAAAGCATTGCTCTCAGACCAGTTGAATTCCTGGCCCTTAATGAAATACATTAAGCCTTTCCCTTAAAAATAAGCAATCTCTTCTTCAATACCAGATCCCACAAATTTCTTTAAGAGTTATTCATTCACCCTTTTACTTTTAAAAACTTTTAAATTCATTATTATTTAACTCATTACAAAAAAAGAAACTCATTCATACAGAAAAAATATAAATGAATAAAAATAAATAAAGTAGTCCTAAAAAGGACTGTTTTTCTGGGTCCCCTTCATAGCAGCTGCTCCATGGTCGGTATAAGGAATTTTTTTTTTGTCTGCTAATATCTCAGCACATTGACTTCACAGTCTCTAGCAAGTTCTTTACAATTATGCTTTCAAGAACGCTTTGGACGGGACATGGTCTCCAGTGACTGCAACAAAAGATTCTGCTAGAATCTTGGGGTTAGCAATGCAACGGCATCATCGAAATACTTTTGCCACTTGGATTCGGGGTGGCATATGCACAGCTGTGGGCCGTGATGTTTGCGAATATGCGATTTGGTGGTTGGTGGCACTCCATACAATAATATAAGTTATTGACATGTTCCTGAAGGCGATCCCTTACCATGTCAGCAAGCATGATGAAAAACTCTTCATCTGAGATGGAAGCAACAGGGGAAGAAGTCCTTGGATGGTGCAAAACAGCCTTTCTAAAGACAGGTCCAAATAGTAGTTGAGTAATACTGTCCCATATTTTTCCACATTGATCAATAAGAGTTCCAAATTGTTGACAAGTCAGCTTTATCGGAACAGGATTCAATCGACGAAAACCATGAATTCTGGGGGAAAGCACTTCTAACGTGTAACTGCCAGAAGCATCTAAAGGGAAGGACAGCAGGAAACGATAAGTTCACGATTAATCAAGATGTCACAATTCATGCCTTGAATCCAGTGTGATTTTCCCATGAATTTTCGGAACGTTGAAGCTGACATTGTTATTCCATTCTTAGAAGGGTAGAAAGATTCCCATCTTTCTATAACCCTGAATATGAACTCGGACCGTGTTGTTAAAATCGCATACTCTTGCAAACGTGTTTTCACCTAAATGAAAATGATGAGGTGCAAGATTTTTCATAGAAATTCTTGGGAGGATAACTTTCTCCACACGATTTAGGCTTTAAAGGAACGGACTCACATACCTTTCTTAGCGAGAGTAGCAGAAATTTCAGCACTTTGCTTCATCGTGGAAATGGAATCGGTAGCGCTCAAAGCAACAGACAAAAATGAAATGACTCGTTTGAAGACTAAAGACAAACTGAAGGAACAGCTCTTATTCTAAGTCAAAACTGAGAAGAGGTTGGAGTTCGTCACTTGTTTACTGCTTGAGAGGGAAAAAGCAGAGTCATGGGGTAAAGAACACTCGGTTATCTTCTTTCTAAAGGTCAAATTCAATCTAATGTTTGGAGCATTCTTTTGTCGAGGCAGACCATGACTCCAATACGAATTAGTTGGTGGCAGGATCTGTAGTAACGTTCCAGATTTCAAAGATAAGGAAACTGGTTTAAACCCGTTTCGCTTGAAAACAAGATCTCTTTCCTGTCCGAGAGATACTGGTGTAATACAAGACAAAGGATCTAATTCAGCTTCGTCATCACGGCGATCACCGATTTGGTTATCACCATTTCTTATAAAAGTGCATGGGGATCAAAAAACGATTTTGATGATTTTATTAAGATGACAGATTTCGAATTTCTTATGATAGAAAATACAGTGAATTTCCCATTGAATAACATGGGAAACTACGAAATTTAAGAAGCACGTTTTCGTTCAAGTAAAATATTTTAAAAGGCAATCAGTTGAAAACAGACAGGTGTGTTTCTGAACAGATCATTATTTCCTAAAATCAAAACGAGTCACTTCGTTTTCCTAACGTACGTTTCTGAAAGAAGTAAAAATAGTTTAGCTAGAAAATTGGAAAGAATTTTTTATGAATCCTAGACTGTTTATTTTTTTTTATAACTAGAGGGTCGTCAGTGAGAGCACTTATTCTCTTTACAAACTAAGAGAATGAAGTGTAGTCAGTTTGAAAAAAATTTCAAACTCCCCTAAATTTAGTCTTTTGTCCTGGTTTCGACTCAATACTGTAAGCATTGCTCTCAGACCAGTTGAATTCCTGGCCCTTAATGAAATACATTAAGCCTTTCCCTTAAAAATAAGCAATCTCTTCTTCAATACCAGATCCCCAATAAATTTCTTTAAGAGTTATTCATTCATCCTTTTACTTTTAAAACTTGAAATTCGTTATTATTTAACTCCTTATAAAAATGAAACATATTCACACTTTTACTTTAAAAAACTTGAAATAACTTCATACAAAAATGAAACCCATTCACTTTTTACTTTTAAAATTATAGAAAAAATAGATGATACAGAACATAGGTTCACTTTCTCATTCACACTCATGCATACAGAAAACAAAATTAAATAGTGCTATTTGAGCTTGCATGGAGGTGTCAAGATGGGTGGGAAAAACCTCCATCTATCATTCAATTGGACTAAAACTGTTGAAGGATGTGAGGAGGAGCTAGTGAGAATAGCTCACATCCTTTCAACAGTTTTAGTCAATTGAATGATAGATGGAGGTTTTTCCCACCCATCTTGATACCTCCATGCAAGCTCAAATAGCACTATTTAATTTTGTTTTCTGTATGCATGAGTGTGAATGAGTGAACTCATGTTCTGTATCATCTATTTTTCTATAATTTTAAAAGTAAAAAAGTGAATGGGTTTCATTTTTGTATGAAGTTATTTCAAGTTTTTTAAAGTAAAAGTGTGAATGTGTTTCATTTTTATAAGGAGTTAAATAATAACGAATTTCAAGTTTTAAAAGTAAAAGGATGAATGAATAACTCTTAAAGAAATTTATTGGGGATCTGGTATTGAAGAAGAGATTGCTTATTTTTAAGGGAAAGGCTTAATGTATTTCATTAAGGGCCAGGAATTCAACTGGTCTGAGAGCAATGTTTTACAGTATTGAGTCGAAACCAGGACAAAAGACTAAATTTAGGGGAGTTTGAAATTTTTTTCAAACTGACTACACTTCATTCTCTTAGTTTGTAAAGAGAATAAGTGCTCTCACTGACGACCCCTCTAGTTATAAAAAAATAAACAGTCTAGGATTCATAAAAAATTCTTTCCAATTTTCTAGCTAAACTATTTTTACTTCTTTCAGAAACGTACGTTAGGAAAACGAAGTGACTCGTTTTGATTTTAGGAAATAATGATCTGTTCAGAAACACACCCTGTCTGTTTTCAACTGATTGCCTTTTAAAATATTTTACTTGAACGAAAACGTGCTTCTTAAATTTCGTAGTTTCCCATGTTATTCAATGGGAAATTCACTGTATTTTCTATCATAAGAAATTCGAAATCTGTCATCTTAGTAAAATCATCAAAATCGTTTTTTGATCCCCATGCACTTTTATAAGAAATGGTGATAACCAAATCGGTGATCGCCGTGATGACGAAGCTGAATTAGATCCTTTGTCTTGTATTACACCAGTATCTCTCGGACAGGACAGAGAGACTCTTGTTTTTCAAGCGAACGGGTTTAAACCAGTTTCCTTATCTTTGAAATCTGGAACGTTACTACAGATCCTGCCACCAACTAATTCGTATTGGAGTCATGGTCTGCCTCGACAAAAGAATGCTCCAAACATTAGATTGAATTTGACCTTTAGAAAGAAGATAACCGAGTGTTCTTTACCCCATGACTCTGCTTTTTCCTCTCAAGCAGTAAACAAGTGACGAACTCCAACCTCTTCTCAGTTTTGACTTAGAATAAGAGCTGTTCCTTCAGTTTGTCTTTAGTCTTCAAACGAGTCATTTCATTTTTGTCTGTTGCTTTGAGCGCTACCGATTCCATTTCCACGATGAAGCAAAGTGCTGAAATTTCTGCTACTCGCTAAGAAGGTATGTGAGTCCGTTCCTTTAAAGCCCAAATCGTGTGGAGAAGTTATCCTCCCAAGAATTTCTATGAAAAATCTTGCACCTCATCATTTTCATTTAGGTGAAAACACGTTTGCAAGAGTATGCGATTTTAACAACACGGTCCGAGTTCATATTCGAAGTTATAGGAAAGATGGGGAATCTTTCTACCCTTCTAAGAATGGAATAACAATGTCAGCTTCAACGTTCCGAAAATTCATGGGAAAATCACACTGGATTCAAGGCATGAATTGTGACATCTTGATTAATCGTGAACTTATCGTTTCCTGCTGTCCTTCCCTTTTAGATGCTTCTGGCAGTTACACGTTAGAAGTGCTTTCCCCCAGAATTCATGGTTTTCGTCGATTGAATCCTGTTCCGATAAAGCTGACTTGTCAACAATTTGGAACTCTTATTGATCAATGTGGAAAAATATGGGACAGTATTACTCAACTACTATTTGGACCTGTCTTTAGAAAGGCTGTTTTGCACCATCCAAGGACTTCTTTCCCCTGTTGCTTCCATCTCAGATGAAGAGTTTTTCATCATGCTTGCTGACATGGTAAGGGATCGCCTTCAGGAACATGTCAATAACTTATATTATTGTATGGAGTGCCACCAACCACCAAATCGCATATTCGCAAACATCACGGCCCACAGCTGTGCATATGCCACCCCCGAATCCAAGTGGCAAAAGTATTTCGATGATGCCGTTGCATTGCTTAACCCCAAGATTCTAGCAGAATCTTTTGTTGCAGTCACTGGAGACCATGTCCTGTCCAAAGCGTTCTTGGAAAAGCATAATTGTAAAGAACTTGCTAGAGACTGTGAAGTCAATGTGCTGAGATATTAGCAGACAAAAAAAAAAAAAATTCCTTATACCGACCATGGAGCAGCTGTATGAAGGGGACCCAGAAAACAGTCCTTTTTTAGGACTACTTTATTTATTTTTATTCATTTATATTTTTTCTGTATGAATGAGTTTCTTTTGTAATGAGTTAAATAATAATGAATTTAAAGTTTTTAAAAGTAAAAGGGTGAATGAATAACTCTTAAAGAAATTTATTGGGGATCTGGTATTGAAGAAGAGATTGCTTATTTTTAAGGGAAAGGCTTAATGTATTTCATTAAGGGCCAGGAATTCAACTGGTCTGAGAGCAATGCTTGCAGTATTGAGTCGAAACCAGGACAAAAGGCTAAATTTAGGGGAGTTTGAATTTTTTTTTTCAAACTGACTACACTTCATTCTCTTAGTTTGAAAAGAGAATAAGTGCTCTCACTGAAGACCTCTAGCTATACGTAAATAAACAGTCTAGGATTCATAAAAATATCTTTCCAATTTTCTACCTAAACTATTTTTACTTCTTTCAGAAACGTACATTAGGAAAGAAAAAAAAACAAAAAAAAAAAAGAAAACGAAGTGATTCGTTTTGATTTTAGGAAATAATGAACTATTCAGAAACACACCCTGTCTGTTTTCAACTGATTCGAAAAAGACTTTAAAATATTTTACTTGAACGAAAACGTGCTTCTTAAATTTCGCAGTTTCCCATGTTATTCAATGGGAAATTCACTGTATTTTCTATCATAAGAAATCCGAAATCTGTCATCTTAGTAAAATCATCAAAATCGTTTTTGACCCTATGCACTTTTATAAGATTCCAAAGTGTATCTTAGAAAAAAAAAGTGATTCGTTTTTGACACTAGGAAGGAATGTACTTTTCTGAAATGAACTTTGTAAAATTCTTTCAATTTACTCGATCCAAAACAGTCTTTTATGCATGCTAGTTTTCCCATGTTATTCTATGAGATTTTTACAATTACCAGAAAACGAAAATTTCCAAAATCATCCTCTTAGGAAATCCAACAAAACCATTTTTCGTCTTACTTAGAATTTTTCAATAAATAATTCTATTCAGTTGTAAAAATATAGAAATAGCTTATTGAAAATAAAAAAATAAAAAAAAACGTAGATGTAAGGTGTTGAGAAGAAAGTCGATATTCTTTATTCTTTAATTTTGGTATCATATTCCCGTATTCCTCTCATAAGAGGAAAAAAATATTAAAGTGCGTCTCTTATTTTTTGAGTTCGTTTGATTCGAGGCAAAAATATATATATATATATATATGAAAGAAATGTTTTCTCGACGAATGATTCAAACTCATTTCTGTTCGAAGTATAAGAAAATGAAATCTGACATCATAGCAATGAATGCGTAAACACTTTCATTGAAACGATAGTAAATCATCTCGATTATGGCTTCTTTCATGACAATGAACATTTTCGTAATGAAAGACTTGAAAGTACTTCGAAAGCCTAAAAGAGTTCTACTCTCTTAATAAATTAAAATTGAATAAGTAAAGAACTGGAGGGACATGGAATCTGACAATAGTAAAGTGAGAACGAAGATTTTAAAGCAGTTCATGAAAAAAAAGGTCATGGTTCATTCAGTAAAGAAATGTCATAGAGTAGAGAGAGTGTGAACAATCTATCCGTCTTTAGGTTGAGCTTTCACTTATAGGGCTTCTTTTTTCATATTGAAATATAAAGATGCATTTCCTTTAACTGGAAATGAACTAATATATACATATATTTCCCCAGCTTGGAAGAATATACCTTTACATTAAATATATCTCTTTTTTGGATAGTAAATGTATACAACTCTGAATATCAAATAAATAAAAAAATAATGTTTATGGGAAGAACGGAATTAGTCGCTTTGCCTCTAGAATGAATGTTTTTTCGGACGAGACAGAAAATTATTCAGCCCAAAGAATACAAATTTCATCGAAAGAAAAAAGGTTTTAGATTGTATGTCTTGACATTGAATGCTTTCCTGTCCGAGGCAGTCCACGAAAGAATAAAAAAATGTATATTTGACATACATGCAAGCTTTGAGAATATTTTTAAGCAGGTTGGAAAATATGCTATATAAGGAAACCAAAATCTGACGATTTGTTGCATCTAAAATAATCGTTTGCTGAAATGAAATGAAAAAAAAAAGATAGTGTGAATAAAAGGACTCATCAGTTTGTCCAAGAAAAAAAAGAATCCTGACCTATTCAGAAGTTTCATGAAATTTCAAAGATAGAGGAAGAAAAATATCGGAAATTGGGAAGCTATAAGGAAATAAAGACCGAAAATATTGTTTGAGCAGAATTTTAACTGGGAAAGATCTGTAGAGTTCTTGAACATACGAAAAAATTACGAGAAAATATTATTGCATGGGGTGAAAGACTCAGAATTAACATGAAGTCTATGTCCAGTAATTACTGCGAACAAGAACGAAATAATTTCTAAAGAAGCATTTCCTCGTCTCATGGTCTGAAATAAAATTGAATGGAGGAAAAGAAAAGTTCCCCAGAAAATTCATTACATCTACACGAAAAACTCCCTCAAAACATACGAAAATATATATAAAAACACATGAAGAAATAACGTAAAAAAGTAATTTAAAAAAATATATATATAGGGAATACGTAGTACACGAAAACCATTTGACCCCTGACTATTTTTGGAAACCAAATCATCGTGAGTTAGAACCTCGCTAAGACCTTAGGAGCATTTTTATTCCCTTGGAAAGAAAATTCCCCAGCATCGTTACGTAAAACTTCCTCCGGGGGAAAAATAGTATTGAAGAGGGGGGGGGAATCTTGCTTGCAAACCACAGGAATAAATGCAAAAATTCCCAACGGACCCCACTCAGTCGTTGCCATCCTTCAAAATCAAAGATCCATCGAAATAATAAAGTTCCAAGAAGCATCATCATATCTAACACCTACGCAGTGCCCTTTTCCCACTCGGTCGTTGCCATCCCCCAAAATCAAAGATCCATCGAAAGTTAAAAGAAGCATCGCTAGGGGTAGTACATCGAGTTGGCATCCCCTATATCCAACACCTTTCCCACTCGGCCGTTGCCATCCCTCAAAATCAAAGATCAATCGAAAGTTCCAAGAAGCACCGCTAGGGGGCCACACATCGAGTTGCCATCCCCCTATATCCAACCCCTTTCCCCACTCGGTCGTTGCCATCCCCCAAAATCAAAGATCCATCGAAAGTTCCAAGAAGCATCGCTAGGGGGTAGTACATCGAGTTGCCATCCCCATATCCAACCCCTTTCCCACTCGGGCGTTGCCATCCCTCAAAATCAAAGATCAATCGAAAGTTCCAAGAAGCACCGCTAGGGGAGCAGCACATCGAGTTGACATCCCCTATGTCGACCCCCTTTCCACACTCTGTCGTTGCCATCCCACAAAATCAAAGATCGATCGAAAGTTCCAAGAAGCACCGCTAGGGGGCAACACATCGAGTTGCCATCCCCCTATATCCAACCCCCTTTCCTACTCGGGCGTTGCCATCCCTCAAAATCAAACATTTATGAACAAAAATAAAATATCATAATAACATTTCTTGAGATGAGGACATGACCATATTATTCGAGAAAAAAAAGAGAAATAATGCTTACCCTACATAATTTTCATTAGGGAAGACACATGAGGAATTCATGAAAATTAATTGAAAAAAAATACATCAACAAATTACGAGGGAAGAAACGTTTTACATAACAATAATCTAAGGGGATGGGGTCGAGAGAGGGGAAAATAAATAATGAATAAACCTTCATTAAATTAAAAAAAAAGGAATAAACCTTCATTGATTTCCCCCCAAAATTCGACAAAGTCCAATAAATACTACTATCTTCGGAGATAAGCACACACTTCGGTCGAGGGGGAAAAATTGCAGCGGGGAATAGGAGGCTGCTACTGACCACGCTCCCCTCCGTTTGCTCGGCTGCAGCTTGCTCCAGCTGGCTCCACCTGCTCCAGAAGGAGCCTAATGTTAAGTCTATGGGCTCCCGTTTAAGCCAGAATCGGTCCTTTTCTACTACTGTCGACTACTCGCGCCCACCCGAAAGTCACATGATCAACATGCCGCAACCGCTTTTGAGAGGGGTGGTCATAATTCAGTAATCACTCAGTGTGTAAATATAGACATATACGTATATCGGTATTTACGCCGATGAACATTATGAAAAACCCCTGCCTAGATAAATGAGCACGCCTGGAGACCGAACGGTGGCGCAGGTGAAGTTCACAAAGCAGTATATGTACAACCTGAGGACTGGCTTTCGATTAGTAGGGTGTTCGGAGTCAGAATGGGAAAAGCTGCCGATTTATCAGGGTTTCGTGAAGGACAAATTGTGATGGTACGGCGCATCGGAACTACGATCTCGGAAACGGCTCGGTTGTACACACTACAGCTCACTTCACGTGCCACTGTAGTGAGTACGTATCAAAAGTGGTGCACAATTGGCCAAACGACGAACCGCCGTCCAGCCATGTGTCGTCCGCAGCTCATTGATGCCAGAAGGGAGCGGGGACTGTCGCGCATTGTTCACAGCGACCGCAGGGTCATAGTGCGACAAATCACTCGCAGCTACAGTACAACAGTGGTGATCAGGACAATGTGTCACAGCCTTCTGCGTATGGGCCTGCGTAGCCGAAAACCCAGCCGCGTCCCCATGCTCACTGCACGTCATCGCCAACAACGCATAAAATGGGACCAAGATCATCGAGATTGGACCGTGAATGATTGGAAGAAAGTGGCCTGGTCTGACTAATCAATATTCCTGAGTCATCACGAAGACGGCCGTGCACGGATACGCTGATTACCAACGGAGGTTATGGCACCTGGATGCACTGTTGGGCGGAAAGAGGCCGGCGCTGGCGGTGTAATGCTGTGGGCGATGTTTTCTTGGGACACTTTAGGCCCCATTATCCCAATTGCACATTCACTGACAGCTGTCAAGTATCTGAACATCGTTGCAGACTAAGTTCACCCATTCATGGCAACTGTATTTCCTGCTGGTGATGGCCATTACCAACAGATAATGTACCATGCCACACTGCCAGAATCGCCAGGGACTGGTTCGAGGAGCATGCTGGTGACTTTCTGTTAATGCCCTGGCCTCCAAATTCACCTGACATGAACCAATCGAACATTTGTGGTTCGACTTGGAAAAGCGGGTTCGCGCTAAATCACCACCACCTGAAATGTACGGGAACTGCAAGACCTGCTATTGACATTATGGTACCAAATACCTCAAGTTACCTATCGCCACCTCATCGTATCGATGCCTCGCCGAGTGGTCGCTGTTTTGCGGGATAAAGGGAGTCCTGCTGCTTATTAGATAAGTGATCGTAATGTAATGGCACATCGGCGTATTTAATATATTAGAAGTGATTGTGTGATCAGAAGTTATCACGATTGATTCAAAATCATCGAAAGTGCGTGAAACAAATTTTTGTTGTGGGAGGGCCTTAAATATGTTTCGCGGGGGGACGGCTGTTTTCCGCTACACCTCTGATCCCACGTATTTGTATGAGAGAACTAACTGAAAGTGCGAATGAGTGTGAACTCCCAGTTTGTATAAATTTTATTGTTTCTGAAAAGGCTTTTAAATATTGTGTCAGTTACGAAAAGGTACCGGATGAAACACCTTTTTTTGTTTGCTTTGACTAAAAACGCATTACCAAAAGCGCAAAGCAGTGTTATCGAAATACGGTGGCTCGAAGCAAAACGAAAATATTACATTATATTTTGAAATACAAGTCCCAGTCGGCCACCGACTGGGACATTGGCTTCTGACATTTCGTCCAAGGTGGGACTGCCGCCCCGGTGGCGCAGTGGTCTAAGGCGTTGGCCTCTGATCATTCGTCCGTAAGGGGTCCGGGTTCGAATCCCGGTGAGGCATGGATGTTGTGTTTGTCTTACGGCACTGGCTCTCTCCCTTCCCTGGAACCAGTGACCCTAAATTAGGGACGGGCGACTGCTTATAGCCCATTTGAGTTGCTCACGGTGGTCGTTAAACCTCCAATCAAAAAAAAAAAAAAAAAGGTGGGACTGGGTTGTAATCCTGCATGAGCCATGGTGGTGTGTTTGTCCGATGCAGCTGGCTCTGTCTCTTCTCTGGAACAAGTGGCTCTAAATTATTGATGGGCAAATGCTTATACTAGGTAGCCGTTAGAGTTCCTCATGTTCGTCGTTAAATCTCAAAACCAAAATAAAAAGAGTACTTTCTTATTCACGCACATCAAATAACTTTCTAGCGTACAATAACAAATGGAATAATCATTTATAAGATCTCACACTTCTTCAAAAGAAGAAAATAACCGAAAAACAAAATAACTTTCTTAAAAAGCGAAATGGGTTCCGTACACAGCAGAATTGCTATTTACTAAACGTTTGTGGCATGCGCTCATGGGCATGGGCTTTGCTAGTCGTGGCTGTAACGTACCAGGAGATGTGACGTACCTGCCAGAAGGACGCACACGACATAAAGGCAGACAGGAATCAGAATAAAACGTCCGCGTAGCTCAATTGGTAGAGTGACTTATTCCGGAATGAGGGGATCCGGGTTCGAATCCTGGCGTGGACAAAAATGACGGCGAAATTTACTTCGTTATAATGGCGCGCGAACTATCCGGATGACCCGACCGTTCAAAATCTCGCATTGGTGTGATGTTATTTCCACACCGCGAGATAGAAAAAATAAGAGAATCCTTTTTCCAGCACTTCGAAAAAAAAAAACTAAGGGAAAGATGATGTAACGTACCTGCCAGAAGGACGCACACGACATAAAGGCAGACAGGAATCAGAATAGAACGTCCGCGTAGCTCAATTGGTAGAGTGACTTATTCCGGAATGAGGGGATCCGGGTTCGAATCCTGCCTGGCGTGGACAGAAATGACGGAGAAATTTACTTCGTTATAATGGCGCCCGAACTATCCGGATGACCCGACCGTTCAAAATCTCGCATTGGTGTGATGTTATTTCCACACCGCGAGATAGAAAAAATAAGAGAATCCTTTCTCCAGCACTTCGAAAAAAAAAAAAAAAAAAAAATAAGGGGGAGATGATCATTTTTATCCGCGCCAGGATTCGAACCTGGGTCCCCTCATTCCGGAATAAGTTGCTCTACCAATTGAGCTACGCGGACGTTTTATTCTGATTCCTATCTGCCTTTATGTCGTGTGCGTCCTTCGGGCAGGTACGTCACATCTCCTGGTACGTTACATGGCAAACTAAGCAGAGGCCTTCTCCGTGACCTCCACAGAAGATGAGAAATGCGTTGTGAGTGCGCATGCGCGAGATGCAAGCAATGTGGCCCCTGCTATCTTACCTCGACAAAACTAGATGACGACAAGTGATGTGAGAAATAAACAAGAAAGATGACACCGAATTTTAGGCTGTAATGAGCACGTCTTCTGAATCCTTTCCAACTGGAGTAAAATATCATTCATAGACAGTGGAACCCATTACAGAAAATATAAAAAAATCAACCGCATTTCTACAATCGATAAAACATCTAGAAACAGAAACAGTTACTTTCTCCCATTAGCAGTTGAAAATTCTGTTGCGAAAACTAACAAACTGTGCTCAAAATATTTTTCTTAGCTGAAAGAAAATTATCAGAGACAAATCGATTTTTATGTCAACCAGATCATGTTCTCCTCTATATCTGCTCTTCTAACTTTCGCCCTCTAGCTGAAGAAATTTGAACAATGGAAAAGTAGAAAGTATGTGAAAAGCATTCTTCATTGCAAAAGCTATATTAAGGAAAAGGAATTGAAAGCAGAGATAGAGAGAAAAAGGTTTCGACTTTTCTCCCCCTAGCGGGTAAACTGTGCATTAGTTTGAAAAGATCTTTACTGTAACGAACGGCATACAGTATAATATATCCCCATCCTTACTGTAACGAACAGCTGTGACGTACCTGCCAGCAGGACGAACACGACATAAAGGCAGATAGTAGTCAGAACAAACGTCCGCGTAGCTCAATTGGTAGAGTGACTTATTCCGGAATGAGGGGATCCGGGTTCGCATCCCGGCGTAGACCAGAAATGACGGAGAAATTTATTTCGTTATAATGGCTCCCGAACTGTCCGGATGACCCGACCGTTCAAAATCTCGCAATGGTGGGATGTTCTTTCCACACCGCGAGATAGGAAAAATCAGAGAATCCCTTCTCCAGCGCTTCGAAAAATAAATGTGTGTGACGTTCCATTCCACACACCAGATTGACTGGGAGTTCTCAAGTGCACGTTCTACAGTGGATGGCTGCCTGCAACGATTCATGGTCACGGCTGACCCGTGGGCCATGCCCCTGGCCCTCTTTCGGGGGGGGGGAGATGTGACGTACCTACCAGCAGGACGCACACGACATAAAGGCAGATAGTAGTCTGAACAAACGTCCGCGTAGCTCAATTGGTAGAGTGACTTGTTCCGGAATGAGGGGATCCGGGTTCGAATCCTGGCGTGGACAGAAATGACGGAGAAATTTACTTCGTTATACAGCATACAGTACAAAAAGAAATTTCTTGAAAGGATTTTTAGAAGTGGAGATACAGCATCAAACAGACGTACACACTAACACCACCTAGCGGCAAAACTGTGAACTACAAAACCCCACGAGTAGATGCAAAGTACTGCACAAAGTAAATAGTATACGGCGTACAAAGAATTTTTTAATCGGACTTTTAAAAGCAGAGATATTAAAAAAGCCGATAAGACATTTGCGCCCGTAGCAAAAAACTTGTGCACTATTTTTGGCAATAAATGTATACAAAATATTTTGGCATCTGACAGAAAGAGGATTTTTTCAATCGGGTTTTTAGGCGGCAGATGTTGCTGCTAATATGCAGCAAAACGGAAACGTGAACCTCTGCACTTTTAGTGCACACGTAAGCGTTAAGAAAATTTTGAAATTATATGCAAAATATTTCACACTGAAACGGTCACAAAGGGAACATTTATCAAATCAGACCTTCAGAAGCAGAGATATCGACAAAAATATGATATACATCTACGCCACCTGGTGGAAAAACTATGCATTGTTTTCAGTACGAGGTATTCTCAAAATGCTTGTCGTGGTGAGTGGTATCTGACTGCGAAATAATTTTTTTTAAATCGAACATTCTGAAGCGCAGATATTGCTGCAAATATACCAGAAACAAAAAATATACACTTACGCCCCCTAGTGGCCAACCATTCTTTATGGAAATTTGAAATTATATGCAAAACATTTCCCATCAGAAGTTCTATTCAATGCAAAAAGAATTTTTATAAAGTCGGACTTTTAGAAGCATATATATCGGGGAATTGCAATTTAATTTTATGCCCCTTAGCGGAAACACTATGCATTACTTGAAAAAGAAACTGTACCCAATATAGTCTTCGTTATAAATGGAGGGAAGAATGTTTTTAATCGGATGTTTAGAAGCAATTATATTGAACAAAATGTGTTTTGAAGTCGGTAGCATCTGCGTTTACGCCCTCTGATGGAGAAGTTATTCATCGTAGAAAAATCGGAAAGCAAGGATCATCGTTCCCACATTTCAAGCTTCTCAATGCAAAAGAATTTTTTTTAATCGAACTAATAGTTGCAGAGATCTGGTGTCTGCAGACGGACGGACGGACAAAATGACAACATAAGCACGATCTTTTTTTCTTTTCCTTTTTTTTTTTTTTTTTTTTTTTTTTTACAACAGAAGACGTGCTAAAATTAGTCGAGCGCGCTCTTTATGTTACGACAAACTGCGCTTAAAAGAGCAAAATTCTATTAAGAAGTACTGTAATTTTGAGAATACAAAACTATAATTCAAGATGCACAAAAGTACAAAATATATTTAAAAATATGGTTTTGATTTCTAAGTAAAGTTGTATTTCTGATCATACCCTGTATATCCGCAGTACACGCCTGTTGCCTATTCCCAACGTAAATTTTGCTTTTCTTTACTGTGGTGGTGTTATATCACTTTACTAATTGAACTGTACAGTAGGCTCCTTGGTACAACGTTTAACATGCAATGTGTCTGCTATGATTTGTGAATTTTATGTATTATTGTGTTGTGAGTACCAAATCCTGAGCCTCTGAACATAAAATATATTCGTTTTTCTGCCCTTTTTGTGTGTAAATCTCGTTAGCAGTGCAATAGTATATTTGGAATACATGAATACGAAAAAAATCTCAGTTACATGATGTTTTTACTCTTCGGTGTATAGCTACAGTTCATAATACCTCTTTATAAGTTACGTCAATTGTCTGTCCATTAGGTACTGAAATGCTTCTTTTTTTATTTCTATGCTCCACTTCTCTTTCTTTTGTTTCTATAATTCTAGGTGCAGTCCTGAGTTTCCTCTCCTAAAAGGAGTGTAATGCTAATGAGTTTAACAGGCAACCCCTGTATCACAGATGAGAAGAGATAGAGGTTCAACTCTTGTATTTTTCCTAACCCCCCAGTGGTCGGGCTTGAAACTACGGTTGCTTCCGTCACGTGATACGATACCAGTATCTATACACCGAAGAATCAATACATTATGACAAGCACGTCTTTGTGCAAAAAACAACGGTGTGTGTGAAGATCATGAAACGGTATAAATAACTCCAGTACAGAGCTCTGTTAATCAGTGTTGATCTTCAGATGGGAAAGGCAACAGACTTGAACGAGTTTGACAAGAGCCAAATTGTAATGGCCAAAAGACAGTGTCATGGCATTTCCGAGACGGCAAGGCTTGTATTTTGTTCACGGTCAGCCGTGTTTAGTAATTTCGAAAAGTGATCCGAAGAGAGGAACCACGAACCGCCGTTAAGGTTTGTGCTAACCTCGGCTCATCGATGCATGAGATCGAAGGCTATCGACAGAGAAGATACTGTGGCACAGCTCGCCGGTAGTTTGAATGCTGGTGACGGGGATAATGTGTCACAACGCACAGTCCATCGAACCCTGCTGCAAATGGGATTTGGGTGCCCGCAGGCCGCTCCGAGTGCTCATGCTGACTATTTCGTTCTTCGTTGAAAGCGCCTACAATGGGCACGCAAACATCAAAACTGGACCTTGAATGATTGAAAGGTGGTCGTTTGATCCGATTAATCTCGTTACCTGCTGACGGACAGGTACGTGTGCGCCGTTTACCTGGGAAGTGTTGGCACCAGGATGCACCATGGGACGAAAACAAGCCGGTGGGAGAAGTGCAAGTTCTCCCACCGGCTTGTTTTCGTCCCATTCCAGCTGAGTTCGACTTTCTCCCCGTTGGGATTCGTTCGGGTTGGCTCAGCAGAAACCGCGCGTCTTAACTAATGAGCCAGAAGGACTCGTAAATTACAGTAACGTTCAAGGCAAAACTCTAATTGCACGATGATGATTTTTTTTTTTTTTGTCTTTAATGCAAGTTAATTATTCATTTTATTTTCTGTTGGAGCCTATTGATTTTTGAATAGGTTTGTAGTAGTTTTATCTTTTCTGTAGAAGGACTTATCACAAATTAAATATTTTTTGCATCGTGATTTTTCGAAGCAACAGAATGCTTTGGAAACTTTAGTTTTACCTTGAACGTTACTGTGCCTTGAGAACTTATTAAATAAACAATGACTTCCAATTACTTTTGAGAAAAGGTGAAATTTATTCTTTTATCGTATTATTTCACAAGACTCTTAAATATGAAATTTACTCTTGATAGCTATAAAACCACCGGTACAGCGCAGTTGGTTAAGTCGCTGTGTATTGTGTGGGAATCCCACTCCTGCCGGCCATCTAGTCTGCGGTTTTTCCGGGGCTTTCCGCAGACTCCCTGTGGGTTTGGGGACGCGAATGCGTAGATGGTTCCCGGTGAAGTTGGCCCCGGATGCAATTTGTCCCTTACCCGTCCGTATGCAACAGCGGAATGACAATCCGGCTGCATTAATTTGCCAGTAACTCTCAAGGCCATATAATCATCTTCGCGAGACGCAATCCGTCATGGACGGACGAGAGAGTGTGCCACAGTAACCAAAATTTCATGCAATATGGTATCCACAATATCCAATCTCGCTACAGAACTTCAAAATTAAATACATCGACAGACTATTGAAATTTAACAGTTAATCAAATGCCCAAGTATTCCCGCGAATCTCTCCTATTACCGGAAATGTTTTGTCATATGGATACGGAAAAGCAAAAACAGAGTTTTGCCGTTAATATACGCAAGAAATTGCGGAAAGGTTTCTGAAAATTCAAAATTTTCCGTTAACACATCTTTAAACGGCAATTTACCATCAATATCAGAAAGCAATTGCGGAAAGGTTTCTGGAAATTCAAAATTTTCCGTTAACACATCTTACAACGGCAATTTACATTCAATATAAGAAAGGAATTGCGGAAACGTTTCTGAAAATTCAAAATTTTCCGTTAACACATCTTAAAACGGCAATTTACTGTCAATATAAGAAAGGAATTGCGGAAAGGTTTCTGAAAATTCAAAATTTTCCGTTAACACATCTTAAAACGGCAATGTATCGTCAATATAAGAAAGGAATTGCGGAAAGGTTTCTGAAAATTCCGAATTTTTCTGGCGCACGAAATATTCCTGAAATTCAAGTTTCTTTCCGTCATTTCACGGAAAAGGTTGTATCAGAATAGGCTTCGTTAATTCACGAAAGGACCACGGAAAGTGGCTCGTGAATTTCAGAAAAGTTTTACAGTGTAGGTCAAAGGAAATATTTCATGATTGGAATTGTTTAAATCGTGACTTCAATTCCGCTAACAATGTTTGGAAAATTGTTAGGGAACTGGAGATCTTAAATTACCAACGGCGGCGTTTTTCAGGAAAGGAGCATTCGCGATTAGCTACAAATCATGCTTCTTTCTGTATCTCTACCTATCATGTGATCCATTAATTTGTTGGCTCTCACCCCCACCCCCTTTCATAATGCCTTTCTGGGAACTATATAAAAGGCAGCCGATAAGTCTTTTTTTGCTTCTCCAAAGAAATGCACAAATAAATATTCTTTTGAGACGGTGGCATCGTGTGATATTAAGCAGCTTCGTTTGCAAGAAAGGAATAAAAGCAGAAAATAGCCTCATAAAATGCAAATATGTAACAATACTTCTGTGAAGAAAGTTATGTTTTCCAGAGTTATTAGTAGCGCTCACGTGAAATATGAAGGCACTTAAAGTTTGTAACACTCCCTCATGTAATGTCGTAGTCTGAGTTCTCTCTTGATCCCAGCGAGCTGTCTGTCTTTTTAACAACAAAGTCGACGAAGTAAACAATCATCGTGACATTTCGCCATGTCTGTCACAAAGAACAGCAATTTACTGGCAAATGGCATTTTCTTTGTACTATGCTATCACCGCTCCTCTGTTATTTATTACGCAACTAAATATCCCCGTAGCACATTCTCTTCTCTTTCTTGGACACGCCGTATGCCACAAACTGAGATTAGAAGAAACTGCCAAGCGACCAACCAGTTTATGAATGTCCTCTCGTGGGAAAAAAAATAATGAAATCCCAGAAGAAAAATGGCTTAAATTCTCCGCTCGTAAAACCGACACCAAACTTGGATTTCACTTCAACGTTTATTTTTTTTAACCAAAAACATCCTATATCTTACTTAGTCCACGAAAACTATTTACGATATTGTTTGTGAAAACTGCAACACCAAGAAAGAATCGCACTATTCAAACGAAATTTATATCACGGATTCATCATGTTACAAGAGATAACTGATTACATTTGTAGAGCTATACAAGATTTTTTCGCTTCAAAACTCAGTGTCGTGTGAAGATACCTTGAGCAACAACAACAGCTTCTACGTGGCGTGGCATTGAATGGAAGAGGTTTTTGATATCGTCCTAAGGAATAGCCTACCAGGCTGGTTCATTGCGAGACCAGAGTTCATTTGTAGTGACTGACGTAATCCTGTAAGTGTTTGAAGATAATACCAGCAGTCCTTCATGGTGTTGCAATTTTCACAAGCAGTTGTGTGAATCGATGTTTCCGAGGGAATAAAATTCACCCCATATGAGCGAGAACTGCAACTATCACAAATACAGTTCAAAACACTGCACCTATCTATAACAATTATGTTTTCGTGCGAAAATGGGCTTATAGACTATGAAATAACTGAAACAGAATTTTTTATTGATTTAAGTTTTCTTTAAAATTGTTCGGCAGTTTCGGAAATTCGATATTAAACTGCTCAGTACCATGTTTCTGGAACTCGAATACTTAATGCTGACCAGTAAGAAATCAACTTATAACCACCATCTCTCTTCGACGAGAATCAATTGTGCGAGAACAATACAACAACTCAGCCACCTGGTATTCCATCAGTAGGATGTGGCGACTATACTCCGAGTTAATCTAAGAGTGTACTACTGTGGAAGGTATGGAACAGCTACCTCCGCAACGAAAAGTAGTGCATAGCTTTTTGAGAAAAAAGCAACAGAATTATTACTCAGAATTTTTTTTTGTTTGCTCGGTAGTTTAACCGAAATATTTTCTATTTAAAACAAATTTTAGAAATGGCAGAGACGGTTTAGAAATAGATTTGATAAGAGAAGTTGCTCTATCAAGAGCGCCTCGCACTTTCTCCTGCTGACCGTCCAGCTTGGAAATACACGTAACTTGGAGAAGGGACAATGAGATGGAAGCGATAGAAAACTTCTCCCAACATTTGCAACATAAAGGCAATAAATTGACAATCGGGGAAATGCTAGGGGGTGTACTTAAGCAACAGTAGGGGAGGGAGAGAGGAGAAGAGAAGGAATTTGCATTGAGCTCCGGTTAGGTCATAAAGCCGAAAAAAGGGGCAAGCAATGAATGCGGGAGTATGACGCGGACTGATACTGTTTTTGCGTTTCCTCGGAGACGCTGAGAGCCGGCTGTTCTAAATTCAAGGTTGAATTGGAGTACAGTTGCGATGGCGTGGCAAGTCTGTGGGACGAAATGTGGGGGAGGCGTAATTGACGGAATTTTAAAGATGAATGTTCGCCGATTGGAGGACTTCCGGTACTTCAGATCAGATCATATGTAGAAGATTTTAGGAAGGAAGTACCCCAGGGCTTAAAACAATCCTTAGGAATAGGAAGCTAGGAGATTTGGGCTAGAGTGCCCGATAGGAAAGTTGCACGGAAGCGAGGTAGAAACAGAGAGGAAGACGCCCTTACTTATTACCGGGGAGCCAGTACCCAGGGTCCAACGCCTTAACGTTCCTTTCCGACGCACGGCGGATATTTAGTGCTGCGAGCGTGCATACCTGCGCGAGATCGAACCTGAGGTTCCTTGGTGGCAGTCACGAAATTTGACCACTAGGCCATCTGCTGCCCCCTTCCGGTCTTCCACTTCGGACCCCACAGTGGATAGAAATCAGCAGTAATCGCAATTGGGCGAGTTCAACTGCTGATGTGTTTGGATAGAAGAACCATCTAGAACTCAGAAACTGTCCAGCGCTCGTAGCGGGGACAACTGGGTTTATCGTTCCTCCACAGCGCCAATCCCCCCACCCTCCTTTTTTCTTTGTTTTGTTCGATGGTTTAAAGACCACCGTGAGCAACTCGATGGGATATAAGCAGTCGCCCGTCCCTAATTTAGGACCACTGGTTCCAGAGAATGGGAGAAAGAAAGTGCCGGAGGACGAACACAACATCTATGCCTCACTGGAGTTCGAACCCGGACCCATCTTAAATGAATGATCAGGAGCCAGCGCTTAGAACACTACACCACCGTAACGGCAATTTTCTCCTTTAATTAAGAAAAAATCATTGGCCTACGACATTGTACAATTTAAACTTTTCCTCTTTAAATTACACGATGTCGTAGATCAATAATTTTTCGCGTTTTATTATTTTGTTTCTAGATCAGCATAAACTTTTTTCACAGAAGCTGAAATTTTTGAAGTTCAAAATGAAATGTTCTTAGACCAGTCTTCAGCTGAAATTAAAAAAAAAATAATAACGTATGCCCTCTTTGGATTTTTTTATTCATTGCTTAGAATCTTGACACATACTTTTAACAACAGTAGTTGTTTTTTTTTTTAATTAACATATTTCTTTTTCTTCTTGTGGTGTTTAGATTCTCAACTTGAATGACACAGCATACTTTTAGCAGCAGAAATTATGTTCCTTGGGTGGAATACTTTTTTTTTCTCTTTGGAGTGTTTAGATTCTTGAAATTGAATGACTCGCTTTTAACAGCAGAAATTTTTCCCTTTGGGTGGAACACGTTTTCTTTTCCTCTACAGTATTTAGAATGATGTTTTCTTTTCCTCTACAGAATTTTTGTTTTTAAAAGTACATTGAATGATGTACTTCTAACCACAAAATTCTGGTCCTTGCTAAGAGAGTTTTCCCACACTGCAAAATATTTTCTGAAATTCACGAGACATTTTCCGTGATTTCCTTCGTAAATAAATCAAGCCTATTTCTGACCCAACCTTTTCTGTGAAATGACTAAAAAAAACCCTGAAAGGAAAATTCTGAATTTTCAGAAACTTTCCGCAATTCCTATCGTATATTAACGGGAAAATTATGTTCTCACTTTTTCGGCGTCCATATGAAGGAAAATTTCCGGTAATAGGAGCGATTCGCAGGAATACTTGAGGTTTTACTAACTATTAAATTTCAATCGTCTGTCTGAGAATCTGATTTTGAAGTTTTGCAGCGAGATCGGATATTGTGGATAGCATATCGCATGAAATTTTGGTTCTTGTGGCATTCGATATTCCTTCTCTTCTCCCCATTTTGTGCACCAGCTATTGTACCATATTACCGTAAGAAACCGCGTACTTAAATCATTGTAGCCGCCCCGGTGGCGCAGTGGTCTAAGCCATGGCAACTGAATACTCGTCTGCGATGGGTACGGGTTCGAATCCCGGTGAGGCATGGTTGTTGTGTTTGTCTTACGTCACAGGATCCGTTCTTCCCCTGGAACCAGTGACCCTAAATTAAGGACGGGCGACTGGTTTTAGCCCACTGAGTTGTTCACGGTGGTCGTTACACCGCAAAATGAAAAAATATATATATTGTTGGTTGGTTGGTTGGTTGATAGATTTTTATGGCGCAAGACCCATGTTTGGTCAAAGAGCACCATAAATATATATTGTACAGGGGATTCTACGATGCCTATGAATCAATTTTTGTACCCATAATGTTTTTCTGTTTAATATGTCACTCCTTAAACATTACCTTCGCACCATCCGTTGCAACTCTGGAACATCGTACTATTGGTCCTCTGATGACTAGAACATACACTATATTGACAAAAGTCACCGGACACCTAGAAGAGAAACACAACATAGCATTTATTGACATACATTAATACGGTGTCGGTCCACCTTTGGCCTTAATGCATGCACTGACCCTTCGAGACATGTTTACGACAAGGTTTTGGAACACAGCGATAGGTATGCGCTTCCATTCAGTACATAATGCTGCCTCTAACTGTTGCTTAGTAGTAGGTCTTGGTTCCAAACTTATTTTGCGGCGCTCTAATTCATCCCATAGGTGCTCTGTAGGATTAAGATCAGGGCTCTGTGCTGGCCAGTACACACACCATACGGAATTATCATTAAACCACGCCGTACCAGTCCTCGCTTTATGGCTCGGTGCATTATGCTGCTGATACCAACAAATCTCGATCCCATAGTATTGCCACAGAGTTAGTAGGACATAATTGTCCAGAATATCAAGGTAGACGTGCTGGTTAAGAGGTTTGCCCACGATAACCAATGGGCCGGGACTATACCACGAAAAATACCCCCACACGAGTACACTGCCAGCTCCAAACTTGACCGCAGGAACAGTACACTGTGGTAAACAGCGTTCCCCAGGCTGCCGCCATACACGCACGGCCATCAGGCTGATGGATCGTGTATCTGGATTTATCAGTCCATAGGACCTGTTTCCATTGATCTACGGTCCACGATAAATGTTCTGTACACCATGCTAAACGACGTGTAGCATTCCGAATGGAGATGAAAGGCTTATGAGCAGCCGCACGACCACGATAACCCATGGAATGAAGTACTCTGCGAATGGTAAGTGTACATACTGAGGTTACAGCATTGTTCTATCTGTACACTGAGGTCTTGTGCAGTACTACTCCGTCGATTAGCTGTAACGACTCTCCTGAGGCTTCGACGTCCTTTATCACTGATTTTCTTTGATCTGCTGGTACGTTTTGCTGCTTCAGGCACGTCATGTGTGTGTTCCACTTATGCAGTACATCCAAAACAGTTGACTTGGGTATGCTTAAACGCCTTTCGGTTTCTCTTACGGACAACCCACTAATAAACACCCAACAATCTTTCCTTTCTCAAAGTCAGTTCTCTCTCGCCGCAACATTTTCACTCAACCTCACAGTGCGATATGATTCTGTCAGCTGCAGGCTTGTTTTTATACCGTTTGCAGCTGTACCTGGCATACTAACAACGCAGCGTATCCGTTCATTTGCTTTTTAAGGGGTGTCCGGTGACTTTTGTCAATATAGTGTATATATTAGGGGTATGCAAAAGTTTTCGCCTCCCCGCTAGCGGACGCTGTAGGGGTCTAATCGGCCAGGCGACCCGTGCTGTCTGTTTGTTCATGAAGCCAAGCATGGCGGTCGATAAAGTTCATTTGCGGCACTGTTTGTTATTCATGTTTAATTTAGGGAAAAGTGCGAGTGAAGCATACTTACTGTTCAATATGTCAGGCGTATGGCGAAACGGTTATGGGTGAGCAGACGTGTCGAGAATGGTTTGCCAGGTTTAAAAAGGTGATCTAAGCTTGGAAGACAAGCCACGTGCAGGTAGATCGCAGCAACTTGCAGACGAGGAGCTGGAATCGCTGTTGCAAGAGGATGCCACACAATCGACCACGCCACTGGCGAAACGCTTGAAAGTGGCTCAACCGACGGTGGTACAGTGTCTACATGCCTTGGGAAAGATCCAGAAAATTGGTAAGTGGGTTCTGCATATTTTAACGGAGTGTAATATTGGTCAACGACTGGGCATCTGCATGTCGTTGCTGAAGAGGTTTCAATGGAATAATTTCGTGTGGAAGGTTGTCACCGGGGATGAAAAATGGGTCTATCGCGTCAACCAGGTACGCAAGCGATCATCGGTCGACCCAGGCCAGCCATCAGCATGCACTGCAAAACAGGATATCCACGGGGAAAGGGTGATGTTGTGTGTGTGATGGGATATACATGGAGTGCTGTACTTCGAACTGTTGAAACCAAGCGAAACAATCACTGCACAACGATATAGCGATCAATTGATGAAACTTTACGCCGCAATCGAGCAAAAACGCCCATGCACAGGTAAAGGACGCCGCCTAGTCATCCTGTTACACGGTAATGCCAGACCACATGTCGGTGCACCATGAAATCAACCCTTGAACAGTTACACTCGGAGGTTTTACTGCACCCGGCTTACTCCCCGGACATTGGACCCTCAGACTTTCATCTGTTTCGTTCTACGCAACATGCCCTGGCCCAACAGCGGATCACCACAGTTCCAGAGGTGGAAAATTTCCTCACTGCGTTCTTCAGCTCAAACCCCAGTCCTTCTATCACAGGGGCATTCATCTGTTGCCTGAAAAATGGCAAAAGGCCATTGATGCTAACGGCCAATATTTCGTTGAATAAATGTGTACTGGTTTCACGATTGTTCCTGTCTCCTTATTCCTTAAAACGGCGGAAACTTTTGCATACCCCTCATAAATCTCAATGCACACTGAGCTAAATTAAGCGACCTAACGTCCAGAAGAAAAGTCTTAAAAACAACTTTTGCTGCCCCGGTGGCTCAGTGGTCTAAGCGATGGCTTCTGATTATTAGTCCGAGGTGTCATGCATCGAATCCCGTTGATGCATGGACGTTGTGAATATCTTTAGGCACTGGCCCTCAATGTGTTACTTGATCAGCACTGGCTCTCAGTGTGTTACTTGATCAACACTGGCTCTCAATGTGTTACTTGATCAGCACTGGCTCTCAATGTGTTACTTGATCAGCACTGGCTCTCTCTGTATAACTTGATCATTTGGCATACTGTATACCATGTTCGCTATGTTTTCATTGTTGATGTGAACTGAATATACTGTCTATGTCTATCTGTCAACATTGTATAACTATGTTTATCCTGTCGCTGTATCTGTATCACCAGGTCAAATAAATAATTAATAAAACCTCCAATCAAAAAAAGAAAGAAAGAGAGAATCCCGGTGAGGCATGGATGTTGTGTTTGTTTTACCGCGCTGGTTCTCTCCCTTCCCTGGAACCAGTGGCCCTAAATTAGGGACGGGCGACTGCTTATAGCCACTGAATTGTTCACGGTGGTCATTAAACCTGCAAAAAAAAAAAAACTTACAAGAAAAACAGGCTTTATTGTAGTAACTTTACGGTACTTCCTGAACGTAACTTCAACAAAATGATGTCGTCAGCACAATACAGAATGCTAAACTTCTATCAACTTATGTTCAACGAGTTCTCTTCTGATCTACCAATTACGAAAACTTGCTATAGTACTTTATAAATAGCACGCCACAATATCACGCCTCGTCACACTTTTCGCTGCTTGCTCCAACATTATATAGCTCGTTCTTATCATGTCCACACCAGGAAGGAGAGAATAAGTTCCTACATACAAAGCTCCTGAGCGGCAGCCATCTTAGCTTCCCCTTCTGACAGCGGTTCCATCGAATTACGTACGTAGCACGTTAGACTGGTAAGAACTTTTAAAGCGTTCCTGCGAAAAGAAAAAATATCATTTAAATTTAGAGATCTATTCTACAATATCACCACTACTTTCTTTTCTTTCAAAGCAATAATACTAGGTCACGTTTACCGTGCGTACGACAAAAATCTGTTTAACTTACCACACGAAAAGTGCAGCAGGTTAAAGTAATGCATGAAGCAGTTCGCAGACTCAGTAGTAAAAATAATAGACGCTGAATTATTTCATGCGATCTAGTGAATATTCTTGAAAACACAAACACGACGAAATATAAAAACCAATAATTCGTGCTAAACGTGATAATTTACAAAACTTTAACGAAGAGTACACGAAACATACAAAATTGAAAAGCGTTTGTAGCGCACAATATAATTCGATTATTGGCGGCGATAGGCCAATTACTATATACACCAATAATAAACACGATAATTTTCAAATTAAAAAAAAAACGGAGTTTATTGAGCGCTTAAAACGACTGATTTTTTGCAAAATTTTAATTGGACGTTTTCAGAAATGTAGTTTTTGACCGGGAGTTACTGAAAACAAGACACATTTCTAGTTCGTAATGGAAATTTTTAGCTATTCCATCATGTTTTTAAACTTGAAAACAGAATATTAGGTGTATGAGACTCACCTGTAAAATGTGTTTTAGGCAGTTTTTTATCTGCCTTATTGTGCTGCGCATGCTGGCATTTTTACGAAGTTTCTTTTGAGCAAAAACAACACAAACAAATATGAGAATCAGAAAGAAAAAAAAAAAAAGCACTAAGCTTGAACACGCTAGCGTTCACTTCCATAACTTAGAATGCACAAATAAGCAACTGATATATTTTTTTAATTAAGTAAAATTTTTACTAAATGAGAAAAGAATAATACTTACCAGGTTTAGTGTGATTTTCTGATATTTGGTTCCACACGTTTTGTTTCGTAATTATTTAAAAACGTTTATGACGAAAGTCGCACGAAAATTGGATTTTTCTGCACAGTGTTGATTACTTCTTCGTCAAAAAACATTTCTGAAAGAATAATAAAACAACTCCCAAAAAGGCAGAACCACTAAACGCAGATAGATCATGTCGCGGCAAGAGCTTGCACATCTGCCAATGTGATAAAATGAACAGCTGAGGCAGATGTTTTTCACTTAACGCATGCGCATATGGTTCGGAACAAAATCGTTTCGGAAGAAATATTCTCAGCGAGCGATATCCATATAATATCCACTAAACGCAGGCAGATCATGTCGCGGTAAGAACTTTAGCATCTGCCGATGTTATAAAATGAACAGTTGAGGCAGATGTTTTTGCCTTACCGCATGTGCATATGATACGGAACAAAATCGCTTCGGAAGAAATATTCTCAGCGAGCGATATCAAAAATTCCGATTTTCGTTTTCGAGCAAGAATTCCGATGCGTTTCCGTCTAAATGTACGGGCTTCCACTGGAAATAATAGTTACAATTTTTTTTCCGGCGATTCTGTTCTGACGTTTCGTTTCCGTTCTGAAGTAATGTGTGGCAAGCCTTATCCGTCTCTCAACATTCAGGTAAACCCTTGCTCCAGCTGTGCGTGAAAAGCGCAGGAGAACGACCGTTTGAGAGATGCCCAAACCGGCACGGCACGCCTGACGCCAACTATCATGCCACGTTTAAAGTAACTCAAATCACTCGTTTTGCTCATTCCAGTCCTCAACAGGACACCAACTGACGCTCGACGAGCTGGTCCATCGGATTTATACCGCAAACTGAGCCCAAGTACTGTGTTACGTGTTGGAATGTAACATTTATGTGACGAGGGTAAGTGTACCTAATAAAATAGCATCTCAGTGTATGTGTTAAAAAAGACGATCTAAAAATAGCGAAATATTTTTGAAATGAAATGGCACCTTTTAGCAGAGCCGTACGGCTCTATGGAGTTCAGCCTCCTGGAAAATTGGCTCTGTTATAAGTGATCTGAACTTTTATTTCGATGGTTTAGGTAAATTACTTTTGTATTTCAACATAGGCACAAATACTTTATCTATTTATTCATACACTGGACTTTTTCAAAAGTGAAGTAAAAGTAAAATGACGCAGCATGGACGTAACTCAAAAGAACTTTTGACTTAATCATGAAGTGAATGAATAGTAACGGCTGCTTCAGTAAATTTAGTGATCATCTACTGCATGATCAGGTGGCTTATTGGTGCTAAGAGGAACGAGAAATGCATTTTTTTGAAAAAAGGAACGAGAAATGCATTTTTTGTTTTCGGGGAGACGTGATATTCAGAAGAACAAGGTGAAAAAGAAATCAAGGGTGAAGGCGTACTTGCACGGAAGAGAATGTTTTTTTGTTTGTTTAGGAGTTTAACGGCCAACGTGAGCAACTCGGTGGGCTATAAGCAGTCACCGTCTCTAATTTAGAGCCACTTGTTCCAGGGAAGGGAGAAAGCCAGTCCCGTAAGACAAACACATCATCCGTACAACACCGGGATTCGAGCTCAAGCCCATCTCAGACGAATGGTCAGAAGCCAGCTCTTGGACCACTGCGCTACCGTGGCAGCACGGAAGAGACTAAACCGCTTCCTCTTTTTCTAAGTTACTTTGAGATGCAAAGCTGCTGTTCAAAAACTTGTAGATAGTTAATTGCCTATAAAGTAGTGTTGTTGTGGAGACTTTTAGCTAAGTGTATCCCTCTGGCCTTTAGAAAATGGTGCTAAAGAGAAATCCTTATGTGAGAGAGAGGAAGTGCTTTTATCCCTGTTCATCGCTTTACGGTCAGCAGGAGTGGTTTTACGATGCTTGTGCCAAAAGCGGTTTTCTAGCGTGAGTCTGAAAGCTCTTGGCTTTTGAGTTGGAAAGGGAAGGAGGGATCTGGCTGTTGACCACAATAAGAAGAGACTACCTCAGAGCACCAGCAAAGGAGAATGCGCAATTGACTATATGGAGAAAAAAGTGAAACCGAGGAAGAGGAGTAGAAAGAGCCGAAATACGACATCAATAACTCCTCGATTCGAGAGCGTGGATTCGAGGAAAGAGACCAGAAAAAAGTAAACTAAAAAAATAGTTTCCCATACTAATTGGGAGTTATTTTGCCTCCAGCTGTAAGGAGCCTGCAATTCAACCACCATCAAGAAAATTCAGAGAATCTGGCTTATTTATTATATTTCAAGTGAGTTCAGTTTTCTCTACCCTTCCTCATTCGCATTTTGTATTTTATTTTATTTTATTTTACTGTTCTTGCGCTTTAGCATGGGGAAATTTTTTGCTATTGAAATAAATAAACAAAAAGAGCAAAGTAACAAAGCAAAACTTGCATATATATTCGTGGGAAACTACAGTTTGTAGCTGAATACAGGGATCACCCCAAATGAATCTTCAGCCACCCCCTTCTTCTGGCTGTGGGACCTAGCTACGGTCCTCCCTTTTAGTAAAGAACGTATCAGTAAATCTTCATTCGTGATTATCTAAGGTTAGAAAAAATGAATGCTGAAATGTCGGAAAGCTAAAGCACTCCACCGTCCGTTACTATGATTAAAAACTAGAATTTAAATTTATCTTTCGCCAGATTTCAAATGATAAATTTAAGACGCAATCTCTGCCGATGGCGTATGTTTTTATCTCTATTTGCAGAAACAACAACTCTTAAAAAAGGCATTTCCAGTGAACGCCGAAAAGAAAAAGTACGTAGTGATAACCATGAAATTAGATTTCTTGCGTCTATGTCTTGCAAAGGAAACTAACAGCCGTTTTGTTTGCTCAACGTCATCATCTGCATCTTTCAGTCAGCTTGGTCGATTGCGTCTTCGACGATCTTTTCCCCAGTCCTGAATGACGTCAATCTTCAGTTTTGCATATTAAGTTACTATCAGCTTTTCTTTCACCTGCTGAAAGTAGAATAATCCTAGTTTCGCTTTAAGACTTTCATTTATTTTTAACACATTTTTAAAGCATATACCTCTGCTAAAACTTTACATCCTTTATTTATTTTATTTTTTTCTGTCCATTCGTCCCTCTGATTGTGTTCCTTCCTGTGACGACGATATCTCTGCTTCTGTGAAATGAGAAAGTAAACCTGTTACCATGTCTACCTTCTGCTTCTTTTGAACCTAAATTTCTTTTCCACGCGGTGTGAACACTAGTGGTGGACCATTCGTGAGCGATTCGTTCACAACGAATGACTTCACCGTGAATGGTCAATAGTTTGCTCTCACCGCTGTGAATGATAATTCAATCAGCAATTAATGCCACTGTGACATACTAGAGAGGTAAAGCACGTGTCAAGACGACAAATCTGCAGCGATATATTCCGTCAGTGTAGCTTAGTTGGGAGAGTAATTTACTCCGGAGCGAGGGGGCGCGAACAAACTTGTGTTTTCACACTACACAGAATGAAATCGCAGCACGTTTAACTAAACATGCAATACATACAAAAACTGCACGCTGTTGCTCATAAACCATTATAAAAATTTCTTGCAGCCAAAGTACATAAAAGAAGTGAATGAAGAATGAATCTGAGGAGAACGTGGTAGGTTTGCAAGCACATTATTATTATTACTTGAAGCATAAAAGTGTGCTATTAATGTGCACATGTTTACTGGTTCTTAAAAGATTTTCTCTTTCTTTAGATATTTTAAGTATTAAATAGGGTTTCAAAGAAATACAGCGAAACCTATGTTGACGGTCACTCACATTCCGTGGTCACCTGCCAAAACAGGCAGTTTCGCATGACACGAATGTTATTGGTGTCCACCACACTGTAAAGAATAAGTGGTGTGAACTCAGGGAAAATTTCTGAAAATAACGTGCAGCAAAGTTGACAGTAAGTGACCATCTTTTAGCAAAATTTACGTTTTTAAAAGCGCCCGTTTTATTTTTTTAACTTCCGTATTTTGACGGATTTTCCGTTGTCAGAAATTACGTTTATTTTAACCGCGCGTCTTTACCACTCAGCCAGAAAGACTGAAATAGCGGTCACGCTCAACGTTAAACTTTCATGGCGCGACGGTGAATCTTTTTTTTTTTTTTAATACTTTTGTAATAATTTCATTTTTTCTGTGCAAGAACTTATCACAAATTAAGTATTTTTTTTTCATCGTGATTTTTCGAAGCAACATAATAACTTTGGAACTTCATATGGTTTTTTTTTAACTCACAATAACTTTCAACTATCGTTAAGAAATGGTTAAATGTGCTGTTTTATAGTATAATTTCACAAAAATTCTAAATATAAAATTTACTCTTAATGTAGCTTTTGTCTTAAGCACTCCACAGACTGTTACATAGATATCGTATAATCACCTGTACAATAATTTAAATATCTGGTTTCTTGCAGTAACACAAATATATAAAGCTGGTGCACAAAATGGGGGAGAGGAGAAGAAATATCCTGTACCACAATAACCAAAATTCATGAGATATCATCATCATCATCATCATTGTCAACCATTATCAATCCACTGCTGGACGAAGGTCTCTCCAAGCCTCTTCCACAACGGTCTGTCTTGTGCCAGTCTCCTCCATGTTACTCCCGCACACTTTCGAATTTCATCCGCCCATCTCCATGTGGTCTTCTTCTGGGTCTTTTCCTGTCCCTTGGAATCCAATCTAAAATTTCGGTTGTCCATCGATGGTCTGTCCTTCTGGCAGTATATCCAGTCCATTGCCTTTTCAGGGATTTAACTCTGATCATGATGTCTTCCACTCTTGTCATTTTTCGGATCCACGAGTTCCTCTTCTTATCTCTTCTCATTACACCAAGCATGCACCTCTCCATGCTCCTTTGAGTTGTCTGCAACCTTTGTATGTCTCTTTTAGTTAAGGTCCACGTCTCTGCACCATACGTAAGAACTGGAAGGATGCATTGATCAAACACTTTTCTTTTAAGACATACGGGCATATTGCTCTTGAAAATTATGCTGTTTCTTCCAAAAGCTGTCCAGGCAAGTTTTATACGCCGATTAATTTCTTCATCAATGTGACCCTCACTTGATATCTGCTGTCCAAGATAAACGTACGTATCTGTGATCTCCAGCTTTTCTCCATCAATCGACAAATCTTTATTTCTTGTAAAAGCATTGAACATCACTTTTGTCTTCTGAAAGTTCATTTTTAATCCCACTCTTGTCAGCGAGTTCCTGGATCATACTCTGCAGCTCTGATGGAGTAGTTGCAAAAATGACTACGTCATCAGCAAAACGAAGGTGAATTAGATAATCTCCATTAATCTTTATCCCTTTGTTTACCCAGTTCAGTGATTGAAAGACATTTTCCAATGTGGCATTATCTCCCATGAAATATACTATCCACAATTTCCGATCCGCTACAGAAATTCAAAATCAGATCCTTCGACAGACGATTGAAATTTAACAGTTAATCAAACGCCCAAGTATTCCCGCGAATCGCTCCTATTACCGGAAATTTTCCATCATATGGATACCGAAAAGTTGAGAACGGATTTTTTCCCGTTAATATACGAAAGGAATTGAGGAAAGGTTTCTGAAAATTCAGAATTTTCCATTAACACCTCCTAAAAACGGAAATCCCCGTCAATATAAGAAAGGAATTGCGAAAGGTTTCTGAAAATTCAGAATTTTCCGTTAACACATCCCAAGAAGGGAAATGTACCGTCAAAATAAAAAGGAAAATATGGAAAGGTTTCTGAAAATTCAGAATTTTTCGTTAACACATCCTAAAAACGGAAATTTACCGTCAATATAGAAAAGGAATTGCGGAAGGGTTTCTGAAAATTCAGAATTTTCCTAACCGACGAAATATCCGTGAAATCCAGGTTTCTTTCCGTCATTTCACGGAAAATGTATTTCAGAAATCATCATAATCATTGTCAACCATTATCAATTCACTGCTGGACGAAGGTCTCTCCAAGCCTCTTCCACAACGGTTTGTCTTGTGCCAGTCTCCTCCATGTTACTCGCATACTTTCGAATTTCATCCACCCATCTTCCATGTGGTCTTCTTCTGGGTCTTTTCCTGTCCCTTGGAATCCAATCTAAAATTTTTCGGCTGTCCATCGATGGTCTGTCCTTCTGGCAGTATGTCCAGCCCATTGCCATTTCAGGGATTTTACTCTGATCATGATGCCTTCCACTCTTGTCATTTTTCCGATCCACGAGTTCCTCTTCTTATCTCTCCTGGTGACACCTATGCTTCGTTAATTCACGAAAGGAATCACAGAAAGTGGCTCGTGAATTTCAGAAAATGTTTTACGGTGCATCAGCCATTTTCTAAACACCTAAGAAAACATACCTGCACTTCTCGGTCACCAAAATGCGAAACTTATAGAAAAATATTGTTTAGGTAATTCCAGAAAGATAAAAAAAAAAAAAAAAAAGAAGGTTGTGGGTTTTAAAATATAAAGCACCTGTTTCTTTTTCTCTCTTTGTCACTACCATTTACGAAATTCCAAATGGTGTGTGGTTCTTGGGGTACGTTAGGTTCTTAGAACTTTGTTTACAGGCAGTTTATGGCTTTCTGTTCACTAGGGTTTGCATGTTCGATTTTTAATTATCCTAAATGAGAGAGTGAAGCCCACTGAGAAGATCATCCCCCTTGTCTCTTCTCACAAAGCGGCAGTGTTGTTTGAGCAGGTTTGTTGGTCCGCCGCAAACAGCAAAAGAACATATCGCTGACTTTAAGAAAGAGAAAGGAGGAAGAGAATGGAGGTGGCTTCAAATCTCAACAGCAGTAATGCTGGCATCACCTTATCTTTTATTTCCTCGGAGGGAACATGTGGAATAAAGAGAGAAGAAGCACTTCACAGGAGTCTACGCTGAAAAAAACATGCCTCCCTTATTTCATTTACATGTGTGGAGGAGAGATATCTTGGCAAATATAGAGCAACTCTATTTGGCGGTCATTCCGCCGGCACGAGTTTCGAAACGAATTCCCAATAACAAAAGTAATGTCGGGAATTAATAGGTGTCAACCAAGAGGCGTAACTAGGCATTTCTGTGCCCGCGGCAGAATATTGCGCCCCCCCCCTCCCCATCTGTCTTTTATATATATATTATTCTGCGTTATAATTAATTCCACCTTAGTGTTATTATTTATTGCACCTAGTCTTTCCTACCTGAAATGGGGATCTCAGGTAGGAAAGACTCTCTCTCTCTCTCTCTCTCTCTCTCTCTCTCTCGGTGCAATAAATTATAACACTTCAAAACACAAGAGGATATCCGGTATCAGCTTTTTTATTTTGTGTTGGCACCTACATGACCCCTGAAATATGGTGGTCCTCAGGTGCGACGAAACTCTGTCCTTAAAAGTTTTTTCAAATTCTGGAAAGAAACAACTAACCATGTTGATAAGCATATTTTTGCTTTGGTTCTAGACATTCTTAAGCATATTCTTAAAGATAAAATTTCTCTTAAAGAAATTTCCAGTGATTATGTGACCATCAGGTTTCTAAATAAAACCTATGATCATCTCAATGTTAGGAAGCTGTTCTACAATAATGCAATTTTTTTCCCATCCACAGGCACCAGTCTATTGTAAGTTTTAAATATGTTAAGACCTTAGGGTCAATAGTTAAAAACTACAAACTCAATTCTTCGAGTTCCATACCTGTAGTTACTACATGTTCTTATGATGAACATAAAGAAACAGTTCACTATGATAAGAATTACAACCATATTATCACTGGAAACTTGAGTTTTGTTGAAAATGACAAGCTTAGGAATTTATTAGAGTATAGTTCTAAATTTAGACCTTCCTTCCCAATTTCCAAAGTGAGAATTCTTGAGAGCTTCACTCAAGATGTTAATAGGTACATTGTAAAAACCAGTTTAACATACAATCAGCCTATTGAGGCCTTCGCAGAATGGAAATATAATGTAATCAATAGCTTCACTTGTGAGTTGGCAGGTCTGGACTTTTGTTTCGATAGAAATCTCTTTTTCTCTGGAGATGCTAAAAGGTCACTCTCCAAACTACAAGACCTATTTATTTTTACCACTACGGATAAAGCTAGCAATAATTTTGCAATTATCTGTAAGAAGTTCTATTTTTAATTGTTAACTATGGAACTCAATAATAGAGTAACCTACGAGCCCGTAAGTTATTCTACCAAGCAGTTAGAATATCGGTTTAAGGCATTCTTCAAGAAACTTAAAATTCCACAAACAAGAAGATATGAGCCTGAATTTCCATTTTTTTTTTTTTTTTTTTTTTTTTTTTTGCAACGGTTAAGTTTCATAAAGATCCAGTGAAGTTCAGGTTCATAGCTAGTGGAGTAAGGAGTCATAAAAAGAAAATAGATCTTGCTTTTGAAGATATCTTGAAGAAGGTTTTGAAACATATTAGAAACTGTACTAATTTGAAGTACAGAGATTTTTGGATAATTAATAATAATGCAGATGTAATTTCCACTATACTCAAAGTAAGTCCCTTAGATATTAATAGTTATGATTTTGAGAACCTATATACTAATCTGCCTCTATCAGATATAATCACTACCTTTAAAGAGCTGTATGCAGAATTTAAACTTAACCAATTTGTTAATGTAGGAGCCTGGAACTCTTATCTCAATTGCTGCATAAAAAATAACCATATCTTTTATAATAATACTCTCTATAAGCAAGTGAACGGTATACCAATGGGAACATCAACCTCCACGAGTATTGCTAATCTATTCCTGTTCTTTAAGGAATATAAATTCATTCAAAATCACTCCACCTGCTCCGATAACTACCTTTACACATTTAGATATATTGATGATCTGCTGTGTATCAATAATTCAGAAGTTATAGAGAGTGATTTTGATAATATCTATCCTAGCTCTCTTAACTTATGTAAAACCAACCACAGTAATCAGGAACTAGAGTTCCTAGACTTAAGCATTAAGCTTAACAGAGGTAACCCATCTATTAGCCTCTTTGATAAAAGAGTTAATTTTCCTTTCAAAGTAATTAAATATCTACACTGGAATAATAACATATCAACCAAAGTAATTGAGAATGTACTAATTTCTCACGTCCTAAGAATTTCAAGAATTTGCAGCAACAATTTGGACTTCAATTACCACATTAATATACTATTAGACAGTTTTCTAGAGAACGAAATTCCTTCTTCTTTCATCAAAAGAACTTTAAGAAAAATTATTCTGAATAATAGAGTAAGGTTGGCAGATCTGCTTTAATTTTCTACACAGTTAATAATATGATTCTGACCAATGAAAGCCTTTTGGAAGTTGGCTAGAGGATGCATATTAACTGCAAAAAGGAACCTTAGTGCTATGGATAAGAAGGTCCTAATAAAAATAAAAAAATAAATGATATAGACAAAATCACAAAAAAGCTTAAAAATCTGTTTATAAAAGAAAATAAAAATAAATATAAAAGAAAACTAGTTATTCACTCACTAGAATAGCTATGCTAAAAATAGTAAAACTAACATTAAAATTAATAGGATTCTGAATAGTCTACAGAAGCTCACTAAGGTGATTAAATACATGCAAAGATTATTAAATACACTACTTGTGTATTTCATAATATTCCTCATGTATTCTGGAGAGTTAATTCTGCTCTTTCTGATCATACAGGTCCACAATCTTAATTATTTTTTTTCTCTAGTTAAAATCTCCGCGAGTAGGATGTTTTCAGTGTGTGGAGGCCTTCAGCTCCACCCACACTGCCCCCCAGCGACTAGGGAGTGGCAGGGGTGTTTGGAAGTTTGGGTTAAAAGGTCGGCCATGTTTCCTCAAGAGTGGAAGAAGTTAAGTTGCATAAGAGGTAAGCTCTCTTCATTGTCTTTGGGTTTTAGGTTTTCCAAGTTCAATGTTTGAACTTCTTGAACATTTTTTCTTTTTTTTTGCTTTAAGCATTTAGGCACTAGCAAGTCTATTAACTTTTTTGCGGATTTTAACTCTTTCTTTTCTTGGTAACTTTGCGCGGTTTTTAGGGAACTAAGGCCAAGCAGTCGGCCGTTTCATTGTTCTTGTAGTCTGCGCTGTGTTTTCAATGTAGTTAAGGTCTTAATAACTACTTAATTATGCACTTAAAGCACTTCTGAAATACTTTGTACATATTGCAACTAATTGTTTATGTCACATAACCTTCACAAAGCATTTCTTTAATTTATTATTGTCTTTATTTTATTTTCGTTTTTGTGTTGTCAGAAGTTGTGGAGTAGGGGGTTTTTAAATCCAGTTTTCTTTCAAGAATCTGTGCTTTAGAAAAATAATAATATTTCCTTTTTTATTGCAATGTTAAGAATTTGTAATACTTTTGTATTGCTATTCGGGTTTAAATTCTCTCTCAGGTGAACTTGGCAATTTGTTATTGCTGAACATTATTTCTGATTCATTATGTCACTCTTATAACTCGAGTTTTTTTATAATCATCTTCTTTCTGTTTAATAGTAACAGATGAAGAGCATGGGTCAGGCCAGGAAAGTTATGGATGCAAGCTAAATTGTTAACTAAAGCTTGGTCATACAACTCTGCGGAGGTCATGACATATATACATTTAAAAAAAAAAGTTTTTGGGCTTATTACTTGCATCTATGACTTTGCAGAAACCCATTTCTAAATAGGTCTTTGTGGAAGTGAGAAAATGCAGAGTTTTTGCGGTCCTTGATAAAGCCAAGGCTCAGTATTCTCGACACTTTCTACATTCAGTTGTTCTATTTTTTCTCTTTTTATTCACACCGGTCAATACATACCCTTTTCTATGTTGTACTTGGTATGAGTGAAAATTTTTTTTGCTTCAGTCTCTTCTCAATAGAATATATATATATATACACACAGTCGAATCACATTATGATCACCTCCTACTTTGGACATCAACAGCGCGTAGCCAATGAATGAAGACACATGTCGTGAGCTGGCTTGGAGGGTATATAAAGTGTGCGGTAGGCATTCTGAAAACATATCACTCGTTGCTATCATGGATAAAAGGAGCGATATATCAGATTTGCAATCAGGGATGATATTCGGCTTTCGGGCCAAGAGAGGCAGCATTTCTGGAACAGCGCAGTTTGTGAACTGTTCGCGTGCTGCTGAGGTTAAAGTGTATCGAAATTGGAGAAATGGCACCATTGCGAATAAGCGACGTGGAAACTACGAAGCACCACGTGCCATTGATGTGAGAGGTGAACGTCGGCTTCGAAGGTGCATGAGGGCCTATCGACACGCTACAGTAGAGCAACTCACTGGCCGAATGCACCAGAGAGCTACCGGAAGTGTGTCTAAAACGACAGTTCAGCGAACCCTGCGGCGCATAGGGCTCCGATGCAGACGGATAGTCACTGCACCTATGCTAACGATGGTGCATCGGCAGAAAATGATTACATTTGCACGGCAGTATCGGAATCGGACCTCCGCTGATTGGCAAAGGATTGCCTTCTCCGATGAGTCACGTTTTCTGCTTCATCGAATAGATCGACGTTGGCGTATAAGTCGAGAAACAACGGACAACAAACGTTTTTCAGCCATCGCTGGAAGAACAGAAGCTTGTGGGGGCAGCGCTATGATTTGAGGAATGTTTTTGTGGCATTCCCTGAGTCCAATCATACCTGTGGAAGGCACTATGGACCGAATTCGGTATGAAGTCCATCCTTGCAGACCACGTACACCCATACATGCTGACTGTCTTCCCTGGGGTGGATGGGATCCTCCAGTATGACAATTCGACGTATCACACAGCTAGAAATGTCCGAGAGTGGTTGGAAGAGCACGATGAAAACTTCAAAGTACTTCCCTGTGCCCCTATTCCCCTGACTTAAACCCGATTGAGCATCTGTGGTACCACCTCGATCGTGTTGTTCGCTCTATGGATGCTCTATCGCACACTCTCCAGCAGCTTTCAGATGCACTGCGGTCAGCATGGCTCCACATACCTGTGAACACCTTCCAGCACCTTATTGAGTCACTAGCAGCCCGTCTAGCTGCTGTGTGCGCTGTACACGGCAATTACTCTGGATATTAGCTGGTGGTCACAATAATGTGACTCGACCGTGTATATATATATATATATATATATACACTATCTACCAACACGTAATTGGACACCCCTGCAATCGACGATATCTGCGGTCCTGATACACGTTACGGCCGCCGCCGTTAAAAATTGTGTGGGAAACAACAACCCAACCAGTCGCATACAAAATGCCACGCAGTTCGGAGCTCTCTGATTTCGAGAATTGTGTAATCTTCGGGTACCACAGAAATGGCCGATCCATACGTGACATATCCAGTGAGTTGAAGTACCCAAAATCGACAGTGGCCTACGTGATTGGCAAGTGGAAGATGAGAGGTCACTATCGGAATGTGCCCCGACCCGGCAGACCCACAAAACTGGGAGTTAGAGACCGACGGGTGCTGGCCAGAGAAATTCAGAAGAACCGCACCAAATCGATGGGCCACATCCGCGAGGAGTTTCAACAGGCATCCGGGAGTGTTCTTTCGATGAATACCATCCGTAAGGAAGCCCATCTGCTCGGTTATCATGGACGTGCTGCCGCCCACAAGGCTTTCATCACCAAGTACAATAGCGCTGCTTGGCTAACGTGGTGCAAAGAACGTCGACAGTGGACCATTGAACATTGGAAACAGGTTCTCTGGAGCGACGAACCAAGGTTCACCCTCCACCGTTCGGATGGCAGGGTCTGGGTTTGGCGTCTGCCTGGAGAACGCCTCCTGCCGGAATGTATTGTGCCAACTGTGAACTTCGGCGGCGGTGGAATTATGCTGTGCTGGTGTTTCTCCTGGTATGGCACGGAACCCTTGGTCGCAATTCCTGGTACACTCAACGCCGAGACCTACTGCACTATTTTGGATAACCATGCGCTTCCTACGTTGTGGCAGTTTTACGGGGTGGACACATGTTACTTTCAGGATGACAATGCCACCTGTCATGTTGCGAGGTTCACCCTGGCTTGGTATGCTGACAATGGGGTTAATCGAATGGACTAGCCTGCGCAGAGCCCGGACCTTAACCCTATCGAGCACCTATGGGACGAGTTGGAGCGTCGACTTAAGGGGTGCCCCCACCGTCCGAAATCGGTGAAGGAACTGACCTGTCTTCTCCAAGCTGAGTGGAAGAAAATACCGCTAGCCGTCGTACAACGGCTGGTTGAGAGTATGTCCCGGAGGGTAGCAGCTGTAATCGCCACCCGCGGAGGCTCCACCAACTATTGAAGGTGAATAAACTTCGTTTTCCTTTGCTATCACAGGTGTCCAATTACTTGTTGGCAGATAGTGTGTATACACTGAAGAGCAGTTGAATTAGAGATACCTGTCTAGTAACGTGTAGCACCACCTTTTGCCCTGATGACGGCGGCGATTCGTCTTGGCATGGACTCAACAAGACACCGGAAGCGTTGGGAAACCATGCAGATCCCGCCCCTGAACAAGCTCCCACAGTTCACAAATATTTAATGGAGGGGGTCAGAGCCTCGAACATCTCTCTCGATGGCATCCCAGATGTGCTCGATGGGATTTCGGTCAGGGGACCTAGCTGGTCAAGGAAGCGAGGTTACGTCGATGGAGTGTTCATCCAACCATTCGGATACAATTTGGGAGCGATGGCACGGTGCATTGTCTTGTTGCAGTATGAGGTCACCAGCGGGATGTTGAAGACGTACACCGGGAGCAAATGGTGGTACAGGATATCCCGGTAACGTTGACCTGTGAGGGACGATGTCACGCGTACCAGGGGTCCCATTTCAGTCCACGTAAACAGTCCCCAGACGAGAATGCCACCCCCACCAGCTTGAAGAGTACCCTGCTGGCAAGAAGGATCCATCGCTTCATGTGGTTTGCGCTATACTCGTATCCTGCTATCCGCATGTACCAACGTGAATCTCGACTCATCAGTGCAGGCAACCATTTTCCACATGTCTAGGGTCCAGTGGCGATGTTCCCGCGCCCATGCTAATCTTTGCACCCTGTGATATGCGGTCAGCAGCGGTACCCTCGTGGGACGATGGTTTCTGTACCCCATATCGAGGAGATGATTCTGGATGGTGTGGCTGCTTACATGTTTTTGTGCACCAGCGTTAAATTGCTGAGTGATTTCTTGCACTGTGGCTCGTCTATCCGCTGTTACAATGCGAGCTAGCCGACGATGACCCCTCTCATCCACACGCTGTTGTCCACGGCAGTTGGCCCTTGCAGGGATGGTTTTACCGGATTCGATGTACTCACGGTGCACCCGTGACACAGTAAAGTGGCTCGTGAAAATCCCAGTGCCTGTACGACTTCCGAGATGGAGTGACACATTCGTTGGGCCGCGAGAATATGCCCACGATTAAATGCGCTTAGATCCTTCCTCTTACCCATACTGCGTCCGACTCTTACTGATTCCCGTCGCATCACTCCTTATATTGTCGGATCGCTGCATACGTCATGTCATTTCCGTTTACAGGGCCGCCCACAGCCCCACATTTGCATAACGCCAGCTGTCTCTAATTCAATTGCTCTTCAGTGTTCATATCCGTAAATCTTTTGTTAACCGAAACCACCTCAGAAATATCCAGTGAAGTGGGCACCAGACACTATATATACATATAGAGGTATATTCTATTAAGAAGAGACCTAAGCAAAAAAATATTTTTGACTCATACCAAGTACAACATAGAAAAAGTTATGTATCTACCGGTGTGAGTAAAAAGAGAAAAAAATAAAAATAAAATAAAACAACTGAATGTGGAAAGTGTCGAGAATACTGAGCCTTGGCTTTATCAAGGACCAGCAAAAACTCCGCATTTTCTCACTTCCACAAAGACCTAGTTGGAAATGGGTTTCTGCAAAGCCATAGATGCAAGTAATAAGCCCACCAAAAAATATTTTAAATATATATATATATGTCATAACCTCCGCAGAGTTGTATGACCTAGCTCTAGTTTACAATTTAGCTTGCATCCATAACTTTTCTGGCCAGACCCATGCTCTTCATCTGTTACGATTAAACAGAAAGAAGAAGATTAAAGAAAACTCAAGTTTTGAGAGTGACATAATAATTAGAAATAATGTTCAGCAATAACGAAATGCCAAGTTTGCCTGAGAGAGAATTTAAACCTGAATAGCAATGCAAAAGTTTTCCAAATTCTTACATTGCAATTAAAAAAGGAAATATTAATTATTTAAAACTCAGATTCTTGAAAGAAAACTTGATTCTAAAACCCCCTACTCCACAACTTCTGACAACACAAGAACGAGAATAAATTAAAGACAATAATTAACTAAAGAAATGCTTTGTGAAGGTTATATGACATAAACAATTAGTTGCAATATGTACAAAGTATTTCAGAAGTGCTTTAAGTGCATAATTAAGTAGTTATTAAGAACTTAACTACTTTGAAAACACAGCGCAAAGTACAAGAACTATGAATGGCCAGCTGCTTGGCCTAAGTTTCCTAAAAACGCGCAAAGTTACCAAGAAAAGAAAGAGTTAAAATCCGCAAAAAAGTTAACAGACTTGGCAGTGCCTAAATGCTTAAAAGAAAAAATAACAGAGAAAAAAGTACAAGAAGTTCAAACATTGAACTTGGAAAACCTAAAACCCAAAACAATGAAGAGAGCTTACCTCTTATGCAGCTGAACTTTCTCCACACAAGAGGAAACTTGGCCGTCCTTTTCCCCAAACTTCCAACAAACTCCTCTGCCACTCCCTAGTCGCTGGGGGCAGTGTGGGTGGGGCTGAAGGCCTCCACACACTGAAAGAATCCAACTCGCGGAGATTTTAACCAGAGAAAAAAATATATATACTTAAGACTGTGGACCTGTATGATCAGAAAGAGCAGAATTAACTCTCCAGAATACATGAGAAATATTATAAAATACACAGGTAGTGTATTTAATAATCTTTGCATGTATTTAATCACCTTAGTGAGCTGCTATAGATTATTCAGAATCCTATTAATTTTAATGTTAGTTTTACTATTTTTAGTATAGCTATTCTAGTGAGTGAATAACTAGTTTTCTTTTTTATTTGTTTTTATTTTCTTTTATAAACAGATTTTTAAGCTTTTTTGTGATTTTGTCTATATCATTTAATTTTTTATTTTAATAGGACCTTCATATCCATAGCACTAAGGTTCCTTTTAGTAGTTAATAGGCATCATCTAGCCAACTTCCAAACGGCTTTCATTGATCAGAATCATATTATTAACTGTGTAGAAAATTAAAGCAGATCTGCCAACCTTACTCTATTATTCAGAATAATTTTTCTTAAAGTTTTTTTGATGAAAGAAGAAGGAATTTCGTTCTCTAGAAAACTATCTAATAGTATATTAATGTGGAAATTGAAGTCCAAATTGTTGCTGCAAATTCTTGAAATTCTTAGGACCTGAGAAATTAGTACATTCTCAATTACTTTGGTTGATATGTTATTATTCCAGTGTAGATATTTAATTACTTTGAAAGGAAAATTAACTCTTTTATCAAAGAGGCTAATAGATGGGTTACCTCTGTTAAGCTTAATGCTTAAGTCTAGGAACTCTTGTTCCTGATTACTGTGGTTGGTTTTACATAAGTTAAGAGAGCTAGGATAGATATTATCAAAATCACTCTCTATAACTTCTGAATTATTGATACACAGCAGATCATCAATATATCTAAATGTGTAAAGGTAGTTATCGGAGCAGGTGGAGTGATTTTGAATGAATTTATATTCCTTAAAGAACAGGAATAGATTAGCAATACTCGTGGAGGTTGATGTTCCCATTGGTATACCGTTCACTTGCTTATAGAGAGTATTATTATATAAGATATGGTTATTTTTTATGCAGCAATTGAGATAAGAGTTCCAGGCTCCTACATTAACAAATTGGTTAAGTTTAAATTCTGCATACAGCTCTTTAAAGGTAGTGATTATATCTGATAGAGGCAGATTAGTATATAGGTTCTCAAAATCATAACTATTAATATCTAAGGGACTTACTTTGAGTATAGTGGAAATTACATCTGCATTATTATTAATTATCCAAAAATCTCTGTACTTCAAATTAGTACAGTTTCTAATATGTTTCAAAACCTTCTTCAAGATATCTTCAAAAGCAAGATCTATTTTCTTTTTATGACTCCTTACTCCACTAGCTATGAACCTGAACTTCACTGGATCTTTATGAAACTTAACCGTTGCAAAAAAAAATGGAAATTCAGGCTCATATCTTCTTGTTTGTGGAATTTTAAGTTTCTTGAAGAATGCCTTAAACCGATATTCTAACTGCTTGGTAGAATAACTTACGGGCTCGTAGGTTACTCTATTATTGAGTTCCATAGTTAACAATTCAAAATAGAACTTCTTACAGATAATTGCAAAATTATTGCTAGCTTTATCCGTAGTGGTAAAAATAAATAGGTCTTGTAGTTTGGAGAGTGACCTTTTAGCATCTCCAGAGAAAAAGAGATTTCTATCGAAACAAAAGTCCAGACCTGCCAATTCACAAGTGAAGCTATTGATTACATTATATTTCGATTCTGCGAAGGCCTCAATAGGCTGATTGTATGTTAAACTGGTTTTTACAATGTACCTATTAACATCTTGAGTGAAGCTTTCAAGAATTCTCTCTTTGGAAATTGGGAAGGAAGGTCTAAATTTAGAACCATACTCTAATAAATTCCTAAGCTTGTCATTTTCAATAAAACTCAAGTTTCCAGTGATAATATGGTTGTAATTCTTATCATAGTGAACTGTTTCTTTATGTTCATCACAAGAACATGTAGTAACTACAGGAATGTAACTCGAAGAATTAAGTTTGTAGTTTTTAACCATTGACCCTAAGGTCTTAACATATTTAAAACTTACAATAGACTGGTGCCTGTGGATGGGAAAAAAATTGCATTATTGTAGAACAGCTTCCTAACATTGAGATGATCATAGGTTTTATTTAGAAACCTGATGGTTACATAATTACTGGAAAATTCTTTAAGAGAAATTTTATCTTTAAGAATATGCTTAAGAATGTGTTTTATTTTATTTTTATTTTTTTCTCTTTTTACTCACGCCGGTAGATACATAACTTTTTCTATGTTGTACTTGGTATGAGTCAAAAATATTTTTTTGCTTAGGTCTCTTCTTAATAGAATGTGAATTCTGAATTTTCATAACTGCTGCGTTGCGCGTTTTGATCTTCAGGTTATTTTGCAACTTTCGTTTTAAATTCAAATTTTTTCCTTTGTTTTCAGCTTTGCTCTGCAATAGAGGTATATATTATACATATTCGATTTCAAAGGTTTGTTGGCGCTTCCTCCTCACCCCCAGGTTCCCCGCATATCTGCTGGAGTCGATAACGCCTGCGCCGGTCTTCGGAGCGCCAAGCCACTATTGCTTTCAGGACTCCACCACCGGCCGTAATCACTGTATTCCTAGAATGTGATCTTTTTCAATGTTAATCATGGTCTCCCTAGGGATTCATATTCCATAGCGCTCGACAACGAGACAAATGTCGAAAAGATGGAATTCTCACTTGTTTTCGGAATCCCAAAGGAAAATTTGTCGATATCATTAGCAGCAAGCCAGATTGCAATGTAGCCCATTGAGACGAATGCTATGATATGAAATATGCAGGAAATAAGGCAGAATTCCGAATTACACAACAGCAGCGACGTCACTAAGGGGTAGCACACGAAGTGGCGTCAGCTCCCCCCCCCAAAAAAAAAATTCCGCGCCACCGCAGAAATCTGAACTTCTTTTTGAATTATAAAAATTTATGAAGCCATTTTGTCCTATACCTATCCAGTTGTGATTGATTCCTATCCAGTTATAATGGAGCGAAGGTTGTTGAAGAAGGTTGTCTGCCCCCCTTTCTTCTACGCCACCCTCCTGCCATCCCTGATATTTAAGTCTAGCTACGTTACTGCAAAACAGAGCTTTTCTTTTGTATGTAACATTTGCGCATGTTTGGATATTCTGTTCATATAACAGACTAGCTCACATGTACGACGATATAATGTCCTAATACAAACAACTTTGAAATCCACCGAGAGATGCAGCGAAGTCTCGCGGCGTAGAAAGCAGGCCAAGACGGCAGACTTTCTCATTGTCGTCCGTCGAAGCTGGGAGCCCTAATGGGCCAGTCTGTAAATTGCGTTTGTAACATAATCTTAGGAAACACCGCCGGGATTGTGAAGGGGCGGCATACAAATTATGAATCTGACTTACTACATTGACGGAAAATCATCTGTGCGATGACATGATTCGTCCATATCTTTGTAGATATGCTTATCTTTTCTCATATTAACACGTTACCCTCATTACAACACATGGCGTTCTTACTTAGAATTGGGTAGGCCGCATTTACTCCTTTCCCTATTACTGTGCCCTACCCTATATACAAAACAAGAGCTGATGTCTTACATGCACGTCATTTCTTTGTCTGTCACCTTTTCCACTGGAGTCAATTGTAAGAAGTGATCCCTCAGTGACATGCTCCCACAATTCTTAGCTCAAGTGTTCAGATCCATGTATTTATGCAAATGAGAAAAATGGACTTTATGCAGATTAGTAAAATGGTTCCTGGCGCTTGCAACTACTCTTGCCTGTGTGCTACGTGTACATGTTCTGAGCTTCCTTCTAAGTGCTGTTTTTACACTGTAAAAAATTAAGTTCAGAGGTAGCTTTATTTTCACTAGCTGCCTCACAGTTTTTCCTGCTGTCAGGGTAATAACATTTAATAACTTTTTTGATTTTACCCCAGTGTCAATTCTGGCATTGTACTTCATATACAGAGGCGTAACTAGGGCGGAGAGGACGCAAAAATCACTGCTGACAATCTGATTAAAACTGGAATTGAAATTTTTTCATCAGCTTCTGAGACAGTTTTTTTTTTTTTTTTTTTTTTTTTTTTTTGCGCCGTTCTTTGGCACTTGTCTATTTACAGAATTTGTTTATACCTATAGGCAATATCAGTATTGGTAGCCTTGGCAACTTAAAATTCACATATCTTCCTCAAAAGGTTCAGAGGATGTTAGTTTCTCACATTCAAAATTCAAGGCGAGGTTAAACGTACTAAGGATGATATTCACACGAGTGAAGATTCTCTGTGAGTTATTCCATCATTACTGTCAGATCGAGCAGCGAGCCTTGACTTCCAGCTCCATTTGATGTGGTACCGAAATCAATTGAGGTAACATTGAGGAATGAAGTTATTTTTTTTTCAGCAATGTATGTTTATGTATATATATAACAATCATTATCAATTACTACATCAACAATCATTATCAATCCACTGCTGGTCTTCCCAAGTCTTTTCCACAAGTTTCTCTGCTGTATATGCCGCACACGGACCAGAGACACGGGCTTTAACCAAAATATATAAGCAAAGACTGCAAACTACTGAAAGAAGCATGGAGATGTGCATGCTTGGTATAAACGAGAAGGATAGGAAAAGAAACTCACGGATCAGGAAAATTATGGGAGTTGATAACATCATGATCAAAGTAAGATCCCTTAAATGGCAATGGGCTGGACATATAGCTAGAAGAACCAACCACGGTTGGACAATTGAAATACTAGACCAAGGGACCGGAAAAAACCCTTTGTGGGAGATGAGTGGATGAAATTCGAAAGCATATCGGAGTGGCATGGAGGAGACTGGTGAAGACAAAGTTGTGGAAGAAACTTAGGAAGACTTTCATCCAGCAGTGGAGTGATAAATGATGTTGATGGTGAGATATATATATATGATAGATGGGAGGGTAGGGGGCGCAATATTTTGAGCTTTTCCCCGAACGCAGAAATGCCTAGTTATGCCTCTGTTCATATAGTACTTCTAGGCTTTAAAATAAGTGGTATTGGATTTCTGTAGCTCCATAATTCGGGAGACAGACTTTGGTGTCAGCTTATTTGCATACAATGACCCCTTGCAATTTTCATTTGGGCTCTCGCTCGTTTTCCTGATGCACGCTTTCATGGAACAAGTTTCCTCAGTCTGCAGCATGCATTTGATGTTACCTGCTGCCTAAGTGAATGGATCTGAACACTTAGGCTAAGAATTGTGGGAGCATGTCACTGAGGAACCACTTCTCCCAACTGACTCCGGTGGATGGGGTGACAGACAAAGAAGTGTAAATGGATGTAAGATATCAGCTCTTGTATATAGTATATGGCACACTAACAGGGTACGAAATAATACCAGGAAGGAAAAGGAAAGCAAAAGGTCAAGGTGACCCACCCAGTTCTAAGTAAGAACACCATGTGTGGCAGTGTAGATTACGTTTTAATACGAGAAAAGAGACAAGAACAATCAGAAGCCACAACTAGCGTCCGGGGCAAACCACAAAATATTGTGCCTCCATCTGTTTCTTTCTTTTTTTTTTTTTTTTTTTTTTTTTTTTGTTTTGTTTCGGGGTTTAACGACCTCCGTGAGCAACTCTAAGGGCTGTAAGCAATCACCCGTCCTTAATTTAGGCCGCATTTAATTAAAGCATCCTTAATTTAGGGTCACTAGGGGCCTTAAATTAGGGACGCTTACCTCTAACCATGCGTTCGAGGTGGGTCCGGGATCGAATCGCGGATGAGGCATGAATGGTGTGTTTGTCCTACGGCACTGGCTCTCTCTCTCTCTCTTCATTTGAGAAAGTGACCCAAAATTAGGGACAGGTGACTGCTCATAGCCATTGAGTGAGTTGCTCGCGGTTCTCGTTAAACTTCTAAGCATTAAACAAATAAAAAAACAATCAAACTTCGACTTCTTGTGCAGCTTTTCTCAACTAGTTCTGACCTTTGGTACCACACCAAACGGACCTAATGCAACTTGTCATGGCACGCAGCCGCAGCAATGATAGAACAGCTGCGAGGAAGGCTTCAACAACGTGAACGATATCCTTATCTTGCAAAGTATTTACAAGCGCGCCTTCATTTCTGAATCTGAGCAACTAACAACCCTGAACATTTTGAGAAAGAAATGTGAACTTCAAGCCCGCGAGGCTACCGAAACTGGCAAAACATATTATTAATATAAGCAATTTCTGTAAATGGGCAAATGACAAGTACGGTATGGAAAAAACTGTACCGGAAATTGGTGCAAAAGTTTAAATTGCAATGTCAATCCGATTGTAAGCAGTGAGTTTTGCCATGACCTTCGGTTTTGCGCCCTCTCTTGAGTTTTCGCCGCGGATTAGCCACCCCGCCCTAGTTACGCCTCGGAGAACAATGGTACGGACCCATCATGTCATCGCACTACAATAGAGTACAGATGCTTTTCTGTTAATGTAGTAAATCAGATTTATAATTTGTATACCGTCCCTTGACAATCCCGGCCGTGTTTCCTAGGATAATGTTACAAACGCAATTTACAGACGGGCCCCTTAGGGATCCCAGCTTCGACGGACGACAATGAGAAAGTCCGCCGTCTTGCCTTGCTTTCAAAGCCGCGAGACTTCGCTGCATCTCTTGGTGGATTTTAAAGTTGCTTGTATTAGGACATTACCGCCAACCTTCATTGATTCATTGTAGTTCTAAGATAATTTTCTATTTATTTCAGTGTAGCAAAACTTCGGTCTGCTGAGGCAGTGGTAACTGGAACTGTTAATAAAATTCTTAAGGCAATAATGAAATTTAAAAATGAATCAGTACGAAAAGTACATACGGGAATCAGGGGCTACAGGAATACAGAGCTATCGCTTCGAATCCAGAACAATTAACAAAAAACAACATTGGCTGTCTTTATTGAGATGTATTCAGACGCTCCCATATCCCACACAAATAAGGTAACATTTTGTTTGGATGTACGGGTCATTTATAATTATTTTGTTTTATTCTGCATATTTCAGTTTTATCTTAATAATTTTTGTACTTATGATAAGCGGGGCCCCGAACAAGTACCTAAGGGCGTTCCTGATAGTGACAACCTGGAAATTGAATGGTTATTCGTTTGAATGATCGTTCTTGAACGACTCTTTTGTGTGAATGATGAATAATGCATGAACTTCCATGAATGAATGGTTTATGCTATCCCTATTAAACGTAGAGTGTTTCTAAAATGCTTGGCCAAACTCTGAAAACTTGCTCTACCGCGGATTTTAATAAAAACAAGTTACTAAAATCATGCAATGCATTGATTATGATACGCTTTCCAACATACCAGAAATCGCGCAGACAAATCCTCCTCCCTACCCTGACTATTGATTCGTTCAGTATACCTCCGGAAAAACATACTAAAGTTTTGTCGCAATAGAAGCATATTTACTCAAGTTATGAGGATAATGGCTGTGGAACAAATCTCGCTCCTGTGCCCTGACCTTTGACCCCATTTCAATGATATTAAACAGAATTCGTTCAGTATACCTCCGAAACAACATACTAAAGTTTTGTCGCAATAGAAGCATTTTTACGTAAGTTATGAGGCATAAGTGCGATGGAATAGATCCGCTCCTATGTCCTGATGACCTTTGACCCCATTTCGCCCATTTTCAATAGGGTTTGTCCTCAGGTTGTCCCCTACCACATGCTAAAATTTTATCGAAGTCGAATCATTTTTACGCGAGTTATCGTGCGGACAGACAGACGGACAAAGCAGGAGCATATGAACTTCTTCAACCTACGGTTGGAAAGCGTAAATAAAGCATATCAACATAGGGCTGGAAATCTTCCCTACAGAGATATACAGGATATATACATAATAGAGATATGTGAAAATCATCATCATCATCATTGTCAACCATTATCAATCCACTGCTGGACTAAGGTCTCCCCAAGTTTCCTCCACAACGGTCTGTCTTGTGCCAGTCTCCTCCACGTCACTCCCGCATACTTTCGAATTTCATCCACCCATCTTTCATGTGGTCTTCTTCTGGGTCTTTTCCTGTCCCTTGGAATCCAATCTAAAATTTCAGCTGTCCATCGATGGTCTGTCCTTCTGGCAGTATGTCCAGCCCATTGCCATTTCAGGGATTTAACTCTGATCATGATGTCTTCCACTCTTGTCATTTTTCGGATCCACGAGTTCCTCTTCTTATCTCTCCTGGTTACACCAAGCATGCACCTCTCCATGCTTGTTTAAGTTGTCTGCAGCCTTTGTATGTCTCTTTTAGTTAAGGTCCACGTCTCTGCACCATACGTAAGCACTGGAAGGATGCATTGATCAAACACTTTTCTTTTGAGACATAATGGCATATTGCTCTTGAAAATTATGCTGTTTCTTCCAAAAGCTCTCCAGGCAAGTTTTGTACGCCGATTAATTTCTTCACCAATGTGACCCTCACTTGATATCTGCTGTCCAAGATAAACGAATGCTGTCCAAGATATGAAAATATTGCTTATTTTATAAACTTTTAATATCTTGTAAATACTTACAACCTTACATCTTAAAATGTTTTAAAAGCTGTAAATATGTGGTAACCTTTTGCTGAATTCGGATACTTCTTTGTATCTATTTGTATTTTTCTTTGCATCAGTTTTTCTATATATCTCTGCAGAGGCGTAACTATGCATTTCTGCGTCCGGGGACAAACCACAAAATACTGCACCCCCATCCAGGAACAGACTTAAACGGTTTGGGGCCCTGGGCAAGAGGCTTCTGGGGCCCCCTCGCATTCCGTGTTATGTGCATGAATGTATGATTGAGAATGGTCTCAAGAGCCGGTATAGCGCGGGTTAGACCGCGCCTCCTTCTATTACAAAGCGACAGTTGCTGGTTGCACACTTATGCTCTTATGCTGGGACCGGTTACATAGTTATTATTGGCAGATTAAGACATTAATTTGCTAATAATATGGTGTTCTATTTATTTGTGGAAATCATAATTGTCAGTTTCATGTGTTTCAACGCACAGTTCTTAAATTACCGTACTCTGTTCGACTAAACAAAATTAACGTCATACCCCAAAGTTATCTCTATGTGGGAGGCACAATCAAACTGTGACTGTTTGTACAGCTTTTCGCAAATGCTTCGGAGCTTGGACCTTCGGTACCACATCAAACAAACCAAATATAGCTAGCAGTCGTGGCTCGCAGTCACAGTAATGATCGAATAGCCCCCAGAGAATCTTCAGCAATGTGAAGATTCTCTAACGAGATTTTTTTTCTGAAGATCTTCCACAGTGTGAAATTCCAACTAAAGAAAAACAACATTCTTATCCATTCGACTGAAGAAAAACAGCGGGCCTCATTGATGTCGTCAAAGGCCGTGGTTCTTTAGTTCGAAGGACTATAGAACCACTCCTTTATTTCTGAATGTGAGAGACTAGTATTGCCTGAAGATTTTGTGGAAGAAATTCGAATTTCAAACGTAGCAGAAACTGGTGCAAAAGTTTCAATTCCAGTTTTAATCAAATTGCAGCAGTTATTTTTGCTCCATCTTTGAGCTACGCTCGGGGAAGCCGCCCCGTCGTTCCGCCTTAGTTACACCTCTGTATCTCCGCTTCCGATTTGAAAAATTCTTTTAACATTGCATAACATTTACGTTGTGGAAGGAAGAAAAATTCCTTTTTTTTTTTTCTGTATGACATTTGCTTAGAATATTTATATAATGCACAGTTTTCTCGCTTGGGGTTCCTATGTAAAAAATTCCATTCATATTATCTCTGCTTTAGGCTTCATATCTAGGATCAAAAATGCGAAAAACACTTCAAAAAATGGAGAACTGCTTCTAATACTTTTTCTTGACCCAGGGCTAACTTAACTGTTAAAACTAATCTAGGATTAAAAACAAAACCAATCTAAGATTTAAAATGTTGATAACTCTTCAAAAAAATGAAGTACTGCTTCTGCTAATTTTTCTTAAGCAAGGGCTAACCCTCATGGTATTTTAGTGGCATCATTTCTAATGTTTTCGTTATAAACAGAAACAAGATAAATGTCAAATTTGAAAAGAAAAAAAACGGATGTACAGAACGCTACTGGAAAGTAAGAATTTGGTATACTCTAAAAAGTACTGCACAGAAGTTTGGCAACACACAAAATTTTCTGGACAAATTTTACGCGGTATACTTCGTGAACATAAGTGTCATCATTCTCTAATTCAGTCGGTCTTTTCGAAAGGAAAATGAATATGAGATGTAATTTTTTCCGAACTACTTTTAGCATTAAAGACATTAAAAGCGTCTTCATAAACGCTATAAACATGCGTGTGATATATGTTTTTTTAAAACATTAGCAGTCATTTCAGAGTAAAAAAAAAAGTCAAAACGAAGGCAAGGTACTCATGCCTGAAAGTGCATGTAGAAATTCTTTTTCATATCAGTAATTTAAAATAAATAATATACAGTAGTACATAATGTTATCAGTCAGCCATTGAAATAAAATTATCAAAAGGCATTATATTGCTGGCAGGACCCGGTTTACATAGAATCGGGCCCCAGGCACAGCACAATATGGCCTCCCCCCTTCCCACCCGTTCACATTCTTGAAAGAGTAAGTACGTTTGTCGCCTCTAAATATTATCAATTAATATAAAAGTTGATTTAATAAACGGGACACTGTGCAGGGAAAAATAAGAAATGATATCTACTTTTACTAAATCTTAAAATTAGCAAGGAAATCCGCACTTACAAATACAGACGGGTAAGTAAAACACTATTTAATAGTTTAATATTGCTATTTTCACATTTAATTTTACTCGCTTAGATACGTAGCATCTAAGCAAGTAAAATTAAACGTAGCAACTAGCAAATAACATTAACAAGCAGGTTTGCGTTTGCAGAATGGTTGCTCCTGTGGGCTACTCTTGTTCCGACACGACATGACGTCACTGAGCTGAAGTTGAAATGAGGTAGTAGTGAAAGAGCCTAGTAAACACCAGTGTTAATCTTCATTTCGGAAAAAAAAGTCTTTTTTTCACCCAAATGTTGTTGTTTTTATTCATAATAATTAGTTAATAAAAAAAACATGAATTTTTTGCATTGCGATTCTGGGCCCTCCCTAAAATGCTGGGCCCTAGGACCGGGTCTTGCAGGCCTAGGCGTAAATCAGGCCCTGATTGTTGGTTACTTTATATTACCTACTCAGTGTCAAAAACTAACCGAAGGCATGTGACTCGTTTATAAAAATGCATCTAAATTTGCTATTTCATATAAATATGAGTAATTGAAAATAACTTATATGCAAGAGATGCATAATATTATAAATCAGAATCTATACTGTGAATCAATTATAAACCACTGCCAAGCGCGGACTGGGCCGCCATATATTGAGCCGGCAGAGATTATGCTAACTCAGAAAAAAAGAAGTATATATATACTTGTACTTCAATATTTTTGTAGAAGAAAACCAAATTATACTGAAACGGCAAAGTGTGTTTACCATTTTGGCGGCCTCAGATATAAATACAAAAAACAAAACGAAACAAACGTATGTAACAAATGTTCTGTTCAGCCAAACACTGCTTTTGATACACTCCCTTTCCCCTTTCTCGACTTTCAAATTTGAGCCCCGTCCTTTTCGGATGATTTCCTCTACCTCAGTCCGCTTTTGCCATTTTCAGTTGCAGTTAAATAATCAATACAATAGTATAATTAAATATGCTATTAATAATCTGGAATAGAAACTCAGAATTCGTTGTTAACGTTCAGGACCGAATGGAACTTTTGCGGGGCCCAGGGCAAAATTTCATCACGGGGCTCTCAGCAAAATTGTATTGCGGGCCCTAGAAAATACATCTCATATTTTAATCAAGTCGTTGTATGAAAAATGTTCGTAAAGTACACACACGAAAGCTATCATAAAGAAAAAGTTATTATTTCAAAGAAGCGTTTGCTTTTATGCTTAAGAAAAAGACCTTAATATGGATTGAAAGTTCAGAGAGAGAGAGAGAGAGAGAGAGAGAGAGAAAGAGTGTCAAAATCTGCGATTTTCTTTCCGGAGAGATGGAGTTGAGGTTGCATTGGGATACTTATGCAAAATTCCTCACAATATGATAAAAAGATAACTTCAACTAATCTGCGTAGAGAATAACAAGGATGCATTTAAAATGAATTAGTTTAAATAGTTTTTCGGGTTTTTTTTTCGGAAACAGGCTTAAGTGATTGATTTTTTATGCAAGATGGAGTAACTAACAAATTAGTGACCTTTTTAACATTTATATGCGCGCTTATATGAAAACTGTCATTTTTTCAAATTTCCAGTGCTGTTTTAAAAGTCACTGAACATTTGACCTCCATATGTAGTCCAAAAACAAGTTTCATGTGGTTCTTTTAATTTTTTGGAAATTTAAGTATCTGGTTTACACAAAAATCGTTCAATATACGAGGGCTGTACCGAAAGTAATTTTAAAGTGGGCATAACTTTTTTATTAACTGACAAAGGTCGTTCAAATTGCACATGTTGGTAGAGAAACTCTTTCTCTATACAAAGGTACTACTCAACATAGTCTTCATCACAAGCGATGCATTTGCGCCGTCGTTGAACCCAACTCTTGAATCGTCTTTGAAAAAATTCAGGTGTGGACTATTGTACCCACTTCTTCACAGCCACTTTCACCTCGTCTGTGTCATCAGATCGTTTTCCCCGGAGACTGTCCTTCATTAGACCGAGCAGGTGGAAGTCAGACGGCGCCAGATCTGGGTTGTACGGTGGATGGGGGACCACTGACCAGCCTAATTTGCTGATCGCCTGATTTGTTGCCAAAGATGTGTGTAGTCTCGCATTGTCATGGTGAATGTGGATCCTTTTCAGATTCTTGTTCGGTCTCTTCCTCCTTATGGCTTCTCTGAGCTTCTTGAGTGTCTCAATATACCGCTCGCTGGTCACGGTGCGGCCACGTTCCAGAAAATCAAGTAGAATGACACTCTGTCATCCCCCTCCAAAAAAAAAAAAAAAAAAACAGTCACCATGACTTTCTGTGCTGATCGCTGGCTCTTCAATTTCTTAGGCCTTGGTGAAGAGGTGTGACGCCATTCCATTGATTGATTCTTCGTTTCCGGATCGTAAAGATACAACTACGTTTCATCCCCTGTCACCAGATCGAAAAAAAACGTGTCTTCATTGGCTTCTAACCAGTGGCGTAACTAGCACAAGGTGAGTTCCCCTGCAAGATTTACTTCAGCACCCCTAAGCACAGTAATTTTTCCATGATTTCAAATACGAGGGAAGATGTGTTTTTCTCGATTTATTTCTGTGTGGTGGGGTAAGGGGATTGTTGGAAGTCAGGGAGAGTGTCTGGAAAAGTAAGGGAGCTACTTAGGGCCCTGTGGTTTTCAATTTTTAAATAATAAATTTAACAATGCGGGTAATTGTTTTGTCCAAAACTAAAATAAATCACCCTCTTGTACAATTTAGATATGCAGCTGTTGTGAATATATGTTAGCGCCAGTCGTGCACCTAATCCTAGGTGAATGACTATTTTCCCACATCGTCCATCGAGAATCCCCATGTTGCTTTGCACTTTTCCTCAGCAGCGCAGAGAGAGGGCCATAGGAGAGGGTTCGTTTTATTTACAACACATTACAGAGCGATCGTATTTCAATCCGGAGCCGAATAACTTCAATATGTAGGATATCCAGTGTTTTAAAAGTAAAACTTGACATTTATTCAGGCAAAAAAAAAAAAAAAAAAAAAAACTTAATATGTCTTAAAGGGAAATATGAATCTTTCGGTTAATTATTTGTTTGTTTTTGTGCGTGTTCGAATTTTTTCTTAAAACTAATTGACAGCAACGGTACGCCCTTTGTTACCTGCGCCCCCCCCCCACCCCCTCCGCAACTGCGGCGGCTGCGCGGGTGGTAGTTACGTCACTGCTTAAACGCTTCCAGCAGATCAGAGCAGACTTCCACCCTTCTCTCCTTCAAATCGGGTGTCAACTGCCGAGGTACCCACTTTGCACACACTTCCTGATACCCTAAGTCTTCCACCATCTTCTGTATAGCATTGTGAGCACAATCCAGCTGTGCAACAAGTTCACGGATTAGGACTCGTCTCTCCGCGCGAATCAATTCATCCACTCGCTGACGATTCGTGTCAGTGGTCTCAGTTGATGGTCTCCGCTGCGTGGTTTGTCTTCAATGCTGGTTTCCCCTTCTTTAAACTTCTTCATCCATCTGTGCACATTGCTTTTGTCAATGGTGTCATCTCCGTAAACATTGTGTAGCCTTCTGTGGATGTCGGACAGCCTGCACCCTTCCTTCGTCAAGAACTCAATGACGGCACGTTGCTTCTGCTTGGAAGCAACGTGCCTGCCGTGAAGAAGAAAGGTTACAATAGAGGAAGAGTTACTCTACCAACATGTGCAATTTGAACGATCTCTGTCAGTTAATAAAAAAGTTATGTCCACTTTTGCATTACTTTCGGTACAACCCTCGTATAAAAGTTGGGAACCACAAAATGATGAAACTGAATTTACTTTTTCATGAATGCGGAAAATTTTAAGGTGCTTATAAAATTCATTTGAAATTTGCAAATCTCAGCGTCTGTACAACGACGGCGGTAACCTATATGAACGGGGAAGGGGGAGGGGGGTGGAAACTAAAAAAAAGTTATAACGATATTTTTTTAAGAGCCCCATGCCCCAAAACTTAAAAATAAATATAAAAAAATTCTATCCAAAATAATTTTGTTTTTATTTCCTAAAGTTCGGGGCTCTGTGAAGGCGCGGGACAAGCGCCCCGGTCTCCCATATGATCTAGCCGGCCCTGTGTACTCTAATGCATTGAGGTTCACCAACGGCAAAATATTTGGGCTTCTACTTTTTATATGTACGTATGTGCCTTTTTTTTTTTTTTTTCCCCTTTTCTTTTTGAACGAGATCTGCATTTCATTTGCTACTTTTTGGGCCTTACAGCTACACGAATTCTTGAATTGTAGTTCCAGAAAGTGTCTTTCAGCTACAGCGAAACTACTTTTTCCATTTGAAAGTAATTAAATTATCAGAGAACGTACCTTGTCTCTTGCTTCTCAGCAACGGAAGTAATTTTGTTCTTACACTGAATTTTACTAGCGATATATGGTCCATGAAAATGGGTAAAATATTGTTAAGTATTATCACAATGAAAAAAACTGCGTTGATTCGAACACTTGTATTGAAATGATATTTAAACATTGATGTTGATATTACCGTTTATAGCACGTCTTTTGTAAAAACAGATCGTGCTTATGTTATCGGTTTGTCCGTCCGTCTGTCCGTCCGCCTGTGGACACCATATCTCTGCAACTATTAGTCCGATTTGAAAAACTCTTTATGCATTGAGAACCTTGAAATATGCGAATGATGATCCTGCATTTCGTTTTTTTTTTTTTTTACCATGTACAATTTCACCGATAGAGGGCGTAAATGCAGACGATATCGAATTCAAAACACATTTTATTCCATATATTTGCTTCTAAACATCCGATTGAAAAAATTCTTCTACCTTTCGATTCCATTTGTATCGGAGAGTATTTTAGGTATAATCACTTTTTCGTGTTACGCATAGATTTTCCGCTAGGGGGCGTAAAAGTAAATTGCATTTTCCCCGATATCTCTGCTTCTAAAACACCGATTTGATTTTTTTTTCTTCAGCGGATACAGCTCCTGATGGGAAACGTTTTTAGTATAATTTCTAATATTTGGTAAGGAATGGTTTGGACACCAGGGGGCATAAGTGTTCATTTCTGCTTCTGATGAATTTGCAGCAAAATCTGAGCTCCTGAAAACGCGACTGAAAAATTTATTTCCTGGACCGATACTGCTCACATCAGAAACCCTTTTGGCAATACTTTCTTCTTAAAATATTGCTTGTTTTTTCTGTTAGGGGAGTAGATACATATCTTATATTTGTCGATATCTCTGCTTCTAAGAGTCCGATTTGAAAAATTATTTCTTAGTTGGAGAGCGTTTCCGCTGTGAAATGTTCCTCATATAATTTTAAAATTTTCTTAACGCACAAGTCTGCAACCAGAGGGCGTAAGTTCACCATTCCGTTTACAGCAATATCTGCAGGATAAAAAGCCCGATTGAAAAACTTCCTTCTTCAGTCAGATACTACTGTTTTCCATACCGGTTCCATTGACTTTGAAATAGCTTTGATAAATTTAATTCGCGTCAGAACGGATTCAAAAGACGTGCTCATTACACCTGAAAATTCGGTGTCATCTTTCTTGTTGTTGTTGTTGTTTTTGTTTTGTTTTGATTTGTTTTCTTAGAGATGAGGGAATCTTAATAATTTTTTCCTAAAGTGGGCCGCACAAAATCAGCTTCAAAGGCCGTTTATGGATCGCCAGTCCGCCACTGCATTGTAAATCATGCCATAAATCAGTCATTTTACAGTAAAGAAACAAAGAACGCATTACTTAAGTCTATCTAATGTGCTTAAACTTTAGAAAATAAAAAAACCCCATAAAATTCATGAATATTCCATTTCACTAACGAAATATCTAAATTTCTGGTGCACGTAATATTATTGAATACAAATTAATTTGCGGAGCGTTATTTTCAGGGGGAAACTTCCCCTCTTGCCTCCCCTTCCCCGACGCTCATTACTTCTTTTCAATTAAACTTTATAATCGGTATACAAAGATAAAATATGCTCTGTAAGCTAGAATTTTCGAACTGAAATGAATTTTTCCTAAATAAAGAAATCCCGCTGGACAATCGGTTAGAGCCGACCCGGTGGCGCAGAGGTGTAAGCGCTGGCTTGTGACCCTTCGTCCGAGATGGGTCCGGGGTTCGAATCCTGGTGAAGCATGGATGTTGTGTTTGTCTTACGGCACTGGCTCTCTCCCTTTCCGCGAACTAGTGGCCCTAAATTATGGACCGGTGAATGCTTATAGCCCATCGAGTTGTTCACTGTTTTCGTTCAAACCACACACAAAAAAAAATCCAGTTTTTTAAGAAAAATATTTCCATTTCATCGTGAAAAAAAATTAAAACTGTTAACTTCCAAACCTAGGTCCTACTTTTGGTCAAAACTAAGGTGTTGTGTTTTCGTTTTCGGTTCTGGTTCTCTCCCTTCGGTGGGGCTCACACCACTAAATTAACGATGGTCCACTTCTCGCAGCGTTCGATGAACGTAGGAATGCCACCACAGCAACAATGAAAAATTACCAGACCTAACTTAAAAATTACCAGTCCGAACACGCAAACAAACAATTAACCCAAAGATTCATATTTACCTTTAAGATATACATTTAACTTCGCCTAAATAAGTGTCAAGTTTCACTTTTAAAACACTGGATGTTCTACAGATTGAAGCTTTCTGCCCTATGGCTCGGGGCTGTAACACGATCGCTCTGCAGTGGGTTGTGATATGATCGCATTGTAATGGTAATGTGCTCGCTCTGCAATGGGTTGTTAACAGTGGCGTAACCATGTTTCAAAATGTGGGGGTGGGGGTCCGAACACACGTACGCACATTATATGTATACATATATATACATATTTAATGCCACATTGGAGGGTGTTTTTCAGTCGCTGAGCTGGGAAAACAAGGGGATAAAGATTAATGGAGATTATCTAACCCACCTTCGTTTTGCTGATGACGTAGTCATTTTTGCAACTACCCCATCAGAGCTGCAGAGTATGATCCAGGAACTTGCTGACAAGAGTAAAGAAGTGGGATTAAAAATGAACTTTCAGAAGACAAAAGTGATGTTCAATGCTTTTACAAGAAATGAAGATTTATCGATTGATGGAGAAAAGCTGGAGATAACAGACACGTACGTTTATCTTGGACAGCAGATATCAAGTGAGGGTCACATTGATGAAGAAATTAATCGGCGTACAAAACTTGCCTGGAGAGCTTTTGGAAGAAACAGCATAATTTTCAAGAGCAATATGCCATTATGTCTTAAAAGAAAAGTGTTTGATCAATGCATCCTTCCAGTGCTTACGTATGGTGCAGAGACGTGGACCTTAACTAAAAGAGACATACAAAGGCTGCAGACAACTCAAAGAAGCATGGAGAGGTGCATACTTGGTGTAACCAGGAGAGATAAGAAGAGGAACTCGTGGATCCGAAAAATGACAAAAGTGGAAGACATCATGATCAGAGTTAAATCCCTGAAATGGCAATGGGCTGGACATACTGCCAGAAGGACAGATCATCGATGGACAGCCGAAATTTTAGATTGGATTCCAAGGGACAGGAAAAGACCCAGAAGAAGACCACATGGGAGATGGGTGGATGAAATTCGAAAGTATGCAGGGGTGACATGGAGGAGACTGGCACAAGACAGACCGTTGTGGAGGAAACTTGGGGAGACCTTCGTCCAGGAGTGGATTGATAATGGTTGACAATGATGATGATGATGATGATATACAATATTGTATACATAGTGTATAAGATAGAGTTTGGAACCCCTCCGCCTACACACACACACGCGCAGAGTAAAGGAGTTGCTCAGGCGCGATCTAACGGGCAGGACGTAGCCGCACCTGTTGGCGAATTGTGGATGTAACGTACCAGGAGATGTGACGTACCTGCCAGAAAGACGCACACGACATAAAGGCAGATAGGAATCAGAATAAAACGTCCGCGTAGCTGAATTGGTAGAGCGACTTATTCCGGAATGAGGGGACCCGGGTTCGAATCCTGGCGTGGACAGAAATGACGGAGAAATTTACTTCGTTATATGGAACTTAGCGAACACAACTGTAAAACTATCATAGATAGGGCAGAAATGTAAACTACAAAGTTGTAGAACTGACTTTGCTTATTAGGAATCGATATCGCTGTTTTATTAAGTACACATTATAAACGTGTTTGCATTCTACGAAAAATTACAATCTTATATTATAAAATTTAGTTGGTTCAGATCATACAAAAAAGTGTGCATTATATCATTATATTCCCGAAAAAAAAATTGGGGGAGGGGGGGGTCCTTTACATTGGGGATCCCCGACTCTGAAAATCTGGCGGGTCCTGACCCCTTCCCCAACGTGGTTACGCCTATGGTTGCAAATATTGCATTGCTTTTGTGTTTATTCTTAATTTTTGTTGTTGTTTTGTCTCACATCGATGTTGGTCAACGTCCTTCTTTTCACCTCACAGAGTGGGTTTTTTTATTCTGTTGTTGTACTACTCGTGCCTTAGCTATTAGGTTTTGTTTTTTGCAGACTACGCTAGTGTTTCTTTCACTGTCACTGATTGCTTTGTAACGTGATTTGGACCGGTGAGCCTAAAGGTTTTGTTATATTCCCGGTGCCTGTAGTATATGTAGCACTCCTTTAGCTTTTATTAAAGATTATTTGAAAGCAAATAATACGATCTCTCTCGAATTTTAAACGAACCAGAAACTGGTGTAAAATTGCCTTTTCTCTGCGCTGCTGAGAAAAAGTGCCCGCCCACATGGGAATTCTTCATGGGAGATGTCGGAAAACAGTGTCACGTAGGATTACGTACACGACAGGCGCCAGCAATTGCTCACAGCAGCCGCAGACCTGCGATGTATAAGAAGGTGATTTCTTCAAATGATTTATTTTAGTTTTGGACAAAACAATTATACGTTGCTATTGCTTTTAGTTCTTCCTTATAGTAAATACATCCATCTCATTCACTGTGTGGAAACTTTAATATACAAGCGAATGATATCCATTTGCAAAATGTCATAAACGCGTCTAAGTGGAGCACAGTATCGGCGAAAGAAAAGAGTTGAGTGCCCGAAGAAACTTCCAAAACCCGTCGAGTTCTTTTTGCCCCAAACTCAAGGGCCGTTTCCAATGAAAATTGTGGTGATTTCTTTAGCGCATCAACTGTTCACAAAAACCAAGCACTTCAGAAACAAGTGAAAGTAAAATGAGTGATTATGAAAGTAAAATGAGTGATTATGAAGTCTATAGTTCTTAACCTTAACTACTTAAATATATTTTACCGAATTCGTTTCTTGCGATAAAAAAGTCCGTGCACCAGGGGCGGATTGACCCACCGGGACATTTCCCGATGGGTCCCTTCCGTATATTTTGTCTCTTTCTTTCTTACTTTCTTAAAAATGTTTTTAGTTCAGTTGTTTTAAACACACAAATGAACCACAACACTTTTTTTATAAACGAAATATAATGTAATTATAACAAGCGGGGGAAAAACACTTCTATTTTGAATTAGGGAAAAAAACTCCCCTCACCAGACAACTGCTAGAATCCCAACTACAATAGATGGGTCGTGTGTGTCTGCGAACTTCTGGGTTCACTTAGCAGCTGAGAAACGAGAATGTATGTACCGTATGTTGCGGGAGGGAGAGGTTGTGTACAAATGTTCTATATATTCCCCAAGGAAGGGGGGGTAGTTGATTTTTCTCCCGTTGGTTGTAGAGGCATTAGTGCTGTACTCATAAGAGCTGAGTTCGGGCTCAATTTTAAGAGCCCGAGCCCGTCCGAGCCCGAAGTATGTCAACCCTAGCCGCCCGAGCCCGAATTTTATATTGCAAGATAGAGCCCGGGCCCGAACAAGCCCGAAAACTATAATTAATCTGTTTAGGCATTAAAAAAAATCACTTCCAAACTTCCACTCCTTCCTCCCCGTGCAATTAACCGATGTCTTTCTCAACTGCGGAGTGGGGAAGGGATGTCTATCTATTTCTATAGTTTCTTTGACCATTCATTTCATCCTGAAATGTTTCGAGGGGCCCAGCATCAGGAAAAATCGGGAGGCACAACAATCTACATATGTTAACAGCAATGAGGTGGGGGCTGAACAGAGCTAAATATTTTCCCCTACTTTAGTTAAAGTAGTGAAAACACTCACCCATATTTGATAAAGTTGCAGAACAATGCTAGATAATGGTCATTATGGGATGTACTATCCACTATATGACAATACAGAAATCAAAGTACTTATCTGAAATAACTGAATTCAAGAACTTATTTTGAAATAACTGTAAGCTAATAATATCAAGAACTTATTTTGAAATAACTGTAAGCTAATAATATCAAGAACTTATTTTGAAATAACTGTAAGCTAATAATATCAAGAACTTATTTTGAAATAACTGTAAGATTATTTGCGTGGGTGTTCACTACGATATTTTCCCCCGAAATGTTCTACCTACGCAGCCTACGTTCCTTGTGATAACTGACAAATGCTGCAGATGAAGATATTTACGGAGATATCATTTCAACATGAAATTGCAAAATGTTTTATTTACATTATTTAGTAAGGTGTCTTTACAATACATAACCACAGCATAAAAGCACGTTTTGTAGTTGAAACACATACGAATATATGATCACTAAATGAAGAATCTGTTCGCCACGATGTTTAAAAATCTTGAAATTTCTAACTGTGATTGTCCACAACAGAAAAATAACAAAAATTGCAGTACAAATAGAAAGTTTTACAGTGTAAAAGTTATGTATTTTTTCATTTATTTAAATTTAAAAATCCTGTCTTATTCGAAAGGATTGTTGGTACAACTCCAACATAATTTTGGTAGTAGCAGTTCTCTCTCTCAAATATTTGCTGGAATTTCAGCCCACTTCAAAAATTTAAAAACTGGAAGCTCAAAGGTATGAAAATCAAGATTATTTTACGATCTGTCAAACATAAAAAGGCTATATAAGAAATTAAAAAAGTTAAATGCTCTTACTTCAGCGTTCTTAAGAGAAATTTTTAAAGAAATATAAATATTGAGTGTGTCCAAAATTAGAAGCTTCTCCAGCGCAATTACATTCATAATTAACTAAACTAGTGATTTAAACCTGGTTATTCGCTTTTTCCACGTCGATTAAGTGAGTTTGCCACGATATTTAAATATCTAAATTTCTAACTTTGGCATGGGCCGATGAACATTTTTCCGCAACACCCACTTCAATTTAAGGATGGCGAGTATACTTTTTACCCCACCCCCACCCCCCAGTACTATGCTTGCCACTGTTTCCAGAGCAACGGTACTTTTTGTTTTGTATCTTAATTAAAAATAGTTATTTTCAGTTGTGGTATAATAGTACCGCAGAACTACAACTGAACGGGCCCATTTGCAATAATTTTCCAGGACCCTTTTGCGACCGCCAATCCGCCCCTGCCGTGAGCCGTGTTAATCCTGATTGACTGATTGATAACCTTGTATTATGTACTTCGGTTCCAAAAATTACTTGAAAAGTTAAAACTGCAGGGCTCTAGGTACCCTATATACTTTTCCAGACACTTTTCCTGATTTCCCGATCCTTCCCACTTCACACAGACACCGAGAAAACCACATCCTCCCTCGTGTACGAAATCCTGGGAAATTTACTGTGCTTAGGGATGCTGAAGTAAATCTTACGGGGAAGGCGCACGTTGCGCTAGTTACGCCACTGAGAGGGAGTAATTTTATTTGGCACGAATGCTATCACAAATAGAAACAATGCACAAAAGTCCTCTATTTGGCAGCTAGCTACATGCAGGAGGCGGCCATGGGAAACCATTTTTGAAAATAACAAATAAATCTGCATTTCGAGGTTGCCAACGTGCGGAACTTATAGAAAAATCTTGTTTAGGATATTCTAGAAAGATAGCGAAAATTTTGTGAGTTTAAAAACATGAAACAATTTTTTTCTTTTTCTCTTTCTCTCACCACCCTTCACGAGATTGTAAATGGTGGGTGGCACTTAGGGTCTGTCAGGTTCCTAGAATTTTGTTTGCAGGCGGTGTGGTTTTCTCTTAACTAGGGTGGAGATGCATGATTGGTGTAACCAGGAAAGATAGAAAAAGGAACTCGTGGATCAGGAAAATGACAAGAGTGGATGATATCATGATCAAAGTAAAATCCCTGAAGTTGCAATAGGCTGAAAATATTGCTAGAAGAACTGACCACCGTTTGACAATTGAAATACTAGACTGGAATCCAAGAAACATGAAAAGAATCAGAAGAAGACCATGAGGGAGATGGAGGGATGAAATTCGAAAGCATGCGGGAGTGACATGGAGGAAACTAGTTCAAGACAGACCGCTGGGGAAGAGATTTGAGGAGACCTTCGCAGTGGATTGATAATGGTTAATGATATATATATCATCATTGTCAATTTCATCCGCACATCTCACACATGGTCTTTTGGGTCTTTTCTTGACTCATGGAATCCAGTTTAAACTTTTGGTTGTCCATCGGTGGTCCATTCCTCTGGCAATATGTCCAGCCCATTGCCATTTCAGGTGTTTCAGTCTGATAATGATGTCTTCCACTCTTGTCATTTTCCTGATCCACGAGTTTCTCTCCTCATCTCCCCTGGTTACACCAAACATGCATCTCTCCATGCTGTTTCAGTTGGCTTCAACCTATGTATATCTTATTTAGTTAAGGTCCACGTCTCTGCTCCGTACGTAAGCACTAGAAGGATGCAATGATTAAACACTTTTCTTTTAAGACATACAGTAATGGCATATTGCTCTTAGAAATTGTACTGTTTCTTCCAAAAACTATCCACCCAGGTTTTATATGCAGATTAATTTCTTCATTAATGTGACTCTCGCTTGATATCTGCTGCCCAAGGTAAATGTAGGAATCAGTAATCTCCAGTTTTTCCCTATCAAATGATAAATATTCATTTCTTGTAAAAGCATTGTACATCAGCTTTGTCTTCCGAAAGTTCATTTTCTAATCCCATTTCTTTACTCTTGCCAAAAAATTCCTGGATCATTCTCTGCAGCTCTAAAGGGGTAGTTGCAAAAATGATTACGTCAGCAGCAAAACGAAGGTGAGTTAAATAATCTCCATTAATCTTTATCCCTTTGTTTTCCCAGTTCAATGATTGAACGACATTATTCGAGTATATATACAGGGTGTATAGGAAAGTCCTTAAACAGGGAAATAACTTTTGAACGCAAAATGCTATAATTGTGGAAGTAATGTGTACATATAGTAAAGTGACTATGTTCTATCAGATGAGATAAATTGCAGCACCCCTAGCGGCGAATTTTGGAAGTTAGCGATCCTATCGCGAGAACCAAGAGAGATAGCGAAAAAAAGTCAAAAGCAAACGTGTAGAGCGTTACCGATTTAGTATGAAATGACGCTCTACATTCACCAAAATCCCCAATAGAAGTCCGGAAATGCAGATCTCTCGGTATCCGATTACCGGCATAAATACGTCACGAATGACATCGCAAAACGTAAAATCTGTAAACGAATTTTGCCTGCAAAACAGCGAAGGATGAATGAAAGTATGCAAATGGTAGCGCTACGTCATACCTCATCGGGAAGCATAAATTGGCGTTCAGGGAAGGTTTATCAGACAGTGCGTGGACTGGGTCTTCGAGTCTACACATGGCTAGTTATTCCAACGAGGAGTAGGCCTACTGCGAGATGGTTATGTTATACGGGGAATGCGGTCGTCAGGCAAGAGCAGAAGCACGCCAATATGCATTACATTTCCTTAATCGTTCTCATCCTACTGCGGCTACTATCATCAATGTCGTTCGCCGGCTGAGAGAAACCGGAAGCATTACAAGTCGTTCCCGTTCAGGTAGGCCGACACTTGCAGGTGTGCACGTGCAGCCAGTGGACGTCCTGGCCTATGCGCTAGCCCACCCACACTGCAGTACGAGAGACATTAGTGCGACGTGTGGCCTTACATTTGGTCGTGTATGGCAAATTTCTACAACCCCGTATTATCCAAGCATGCAGTAACGTAACACCTGAAATGCTGCAGAACGTCCAACAAGAAGTTCTAGCTCGAATACAGATGTGTATTGCTGCCGATGGTAGGCACATCGCAAATGCTTAAGTATTAGTACTGACATTTTGTATTTCTAGAATATTATTTTGTGTTTTTCTTCTTCATAATGTCCTACTGCTGTATGAATTTCCTACTACTTTACTGTACAGTACATAATAAATTGTACTTTCCTGACACGTACATGTATTAGTTTTATTAGTAAATTTGCATCACCTAAATTTGCAGGTATCCGATCACCGGCGGTGTTTATGCCGGTGATCGGATACCGAGAGATCTGCATTTCTGGACTTCTATTGGAGTTTTTGGCGAATGTAGGTCATCATTTCATACTAAATCGGTGACGCTCTACACGTTTGCTATTGACTTTTATTCGCTATCTCTCTTGGTTCTCGCGATAGGATAGCTAACTTCCAAAATTCGCCGCTAGGGGTGCTGCAATCGGTCTCATCTGATAGAACATAGTTACTTTACTATATGTACACACTACTTCCACAACTCTAGCATTTTGCGTTCAATGATTATTTCCCTGTTTAAGGACTTTCCCATACACCCTGTATATACTCAACAAGAAGAAGCATTTTCAACGGGAGCCAACAGCCGGAGAGAAAAAAAAATGCAAACAAGCAGTGAAGAACATGCAAGAATACAGATAGTTTTGAAAATGCTGAGCTTTGGCTTTTTCAAGGACCAGCAAAACACATCATTAACTCATCTCTACAAAGACCTAGTTGAATATGGGTTTCTGCTATGCCATAAATGTAATTCAGCTAAAAGACCCCACAAATCAAAAACACCTTTTAAGTCATGAAAAGGTGAAATTACTAAGAATTAAATTTAGCGTTACATTTATGACATACCTTGCCCAATCCACAACGACTCATCGTCTACGGATCCAAGAAATCTTAGTACAGATTCAATGAGCAAAGAACAAATAAATTTTGACTATTGCCGCGAGACAAGTTAAGACTTAAGATAAATGAAACGTAATACAGCCCCGGAAAATTACTTAAATCATAAAGAAAAGTTGCAATATGTACACAGTATTGTAAAAATGCTTTATATATATATATATATAGAGAGAGAGAGATTAAATTTCATTTCAGTTCGGTCATTCATGCACAGATTAAACTTCATCTTTTTATGGAAATCCTCAAAAAACGAAATATGTGAAAAAAAAACTGGGCCAAAAAAACTGCTAATTTCATCATGTAATTTGAGCTTAAAACTAAAGCCAGTAGTTTAACAGGCATGAAAATAATCGTTCCACATTGTTACATACATATCGATCGTTAACGAAAACTTACCTTAAGACTGAAATGATAAGCATTAATAAGCTATAATTACAGTTGAAAACTAATAATTATATTATTACTATACACATTAACTTTAGTTCTTTGCAGCTAAAAAAAGAAGTACACAATCCCGAAACACCTCGTTTTTAGAATATTCTGGAAATGATTACATAAATCCTATTTTTTTTAAACAAAACCTTTCAGAACCTCCCCCCCCCCCCCCTCTTTCTTTTCTTCTTTTTTTTTTTTTTTTTTTTTTTTTTTTATAAATCATGGATTCGCCGCTGAATGAAGTCCCGTGGAATTATATTTGTTTGAGTACCACGATGTAAACATCAAAAGAAAGGGCTGGGACAATGTAGTATAGTATTCACTGATATGTGAGTTTTTTGTTTTTTTTTGAGAGATTTAATTCATTTGAAAAATCCCACGTCTAAGAAAAGGGGTCAAAACCAAAGCATAAAGCTCTTGACTCGTTGCATGACCAAATTTCAGATTTTGGTTGGCCGTTGTTCCAGTTACTGCATGGGTTTATCACGGAATAGAAGGGAAAGGCTCAAATTTAGACTTGTGGCATTTTTGTTTTGCCATTTCTTCATTTTTCTAATATACCGGAAGCCTCAAATATAAATAAATAAATAAAAAGTGGTCCAGGCTTCTTTCGACCTCTGAGAGGGCTTAATGACCGCAGTTGCAAATCATTGGATATGTTCTTTTAGTCGGAATTTCTGGTGTTCCGAATATATTGGGGATTATTTGTCCCCTGTGTTGACGATCAGTGTCTCACCCACAGGGTGGGCCGATGCCCCCTCCCCTGGGCTGACAAAGCGGAAAATTAAAATTATTACTTGGAACAAAAAATCACGATACGCGATCTACTTGTACTTCTTAATCATGGACCGCATAATCATAACATACAATAATTATTAGGGAGTAGTTATATTAAATAAATTTATGAAAATCTAACCAGAAAAAGAATTTCATCTACTGCTTCTTCTAATCATTTAACCTTCTTGTACTGTAACATTACTAGTAACTGGATAAGAATAAATGTACAGAAGTCAACCTCCTTCTTAATAGTTATGGCACCATACTATTTTTCCTGGTAAATCTAGGGAGGTCACCCCCACCTTGGGAAAATACAGTTGGAAGTCGTGACTCCCAGTCGCAGTAATGATAAAATAGCCCCCAGATAATCTTTAATATTGTCACCATTCTTTTCTTCCAACGTACGTACAACGGCGCCTTCATTTTTTAATGTGAGAAACGAATATTTCCTTAACATTTTGAGGAAGATATGCGAAGGTTACGGAAACTGGCGAAGCATATTATAAGAAAATTCTGTAAACGGAAAAATGACAAATCATGCCGCGAAAAAAACTGCACCAGAAACTGGTGCACAAGTTTTAATTCTAATTTCAATCAGATAAACGGTGATTTTGGTAGCAAACTATCAGGTAAGCAGTGGTTTTTGCGCCCTCTTTGGAGCTGCTGCGCCCGGGCCTGCCCCGCCCTAGTTACGCCTCTGCTGACAATCAATATCTATTTCTCTCTCTCATCTTTTTAAACTATAAGTACAAAAATGGTGTCTTTCTACTACTCTCTTAGACATTCGCTCAGAGAACTCCCTCCGTTTCCCAGAATACGAACACTAAATTTAACAAAAAATTCGTTTTATATAACAAAATTTCTTTGAATTCGAGAAATTCACGTACGTTTATCCAGGTTCCCTGAAATCTTAGATGGTTGCACCCGCCATATGTTCTAACTACTTAAATATTAAGAGGGGGATAAAGGGGGCCTCAATGAAAAATTAGGTGGGCTGAAGCCTACCCCAATCCACCCGTAGCGTCGCGCCTGTCTCGCAGGCACCGCCATCTGTAAATTTAAGCTGTAGTCAGATTCCATTTTAACGCACAAAGTGATGTGTTCAAAATCTAGTGGTCCGTGAAATAACTCATTCAAGTTAAAAAAAGAACTATTGTGGCGTGATTGATAGTTAATAGATCATTTACTGGATTAGTTAATGTACAGCGACGCTGCCACAAACACTCTTAAGAAAAAACAAAAAGTGGTGCTAAGACCCCTTGAATTTTTTTAGAGCACACCCGAAAAAGCAGTTGAACTTCAAATATGAAGAGCGAGTCGTGCAATTAAAATACAATGAATGAGTTCCGTCTTAACACGATTTATTTAAAAAACGAATATATATTTACAATTAAAACCATTAGCACTTTCGGAGTGCCGAAAGTGCTAATGGTTTTAATTTCACTCCATCCTCAGATGATCCTTGCTGCTGCACAATCTGAAATACCTATATTAAGAGCATTTTTTTTTCAAATGGAGAAAAAAATATGGTAGCTCAAATATTCCACATTAACTTCTTTAAAGGAAAAATAATTTTTCTTCTGAGTTCGAGTAAGAATTCGAAGAGGTGACATGAACTCATATAAAATTAATCCACACAAACAATAAATTTCCCACCGTAACCAGATGTGGATGCATATTCACAGGTGAAAAACAGATCCCATCCCATATCTTTGAGCTCCGTAATTGTCAAAATATGAAAGAATAACTGATCTATAAATAAGTTCGTTTCTTTCGACAGATTAATATGATTCTTTTCTTCAGTTCCGTAAAGGTACTCGGCTGAGCCCATTTAAGAGGCGAAGGGGGCTACGAGGCCGCAGCCCAGGGCCCTGCAATTTCAAGGGCCTTCAGAATTATGCAGGATGCTCGAAGAATTAACACACGACAGGGTTTTTTCGTTTTTTTGCAGATAGCACAGCAAAAACTATCTTGTGAAAAAAAATTCTATTTCTTTCCGCTTTTTAGGAGGAGTCCGCAAAAAATAAAGTCGCCCCCAATCCATCCTCAAAATTTTCGAATGCATTACAGAAGCTTTTTTGTACACATCTGTAATTGGGGGAAATTTTCATACATTAAGAATTTGTTTGAATAATGATATTTGTATCTTGTTATGATGTCCACTACTTAGATATAATTTCAACAAGCTGAACTCAACCCTGAGGGGAGGGGGGAGGGTAATAAAAGTAGAACTGAACTCGTATCCATTTTTCAATCATGCATTTTTACATTTTCTTGCCACCACTGATTCGTCCATGAATCATGGGATACACATTTCAATACGGATGGGATATTTTTATGGCTGTCTCACCATATTTTGGGAATGATTTCTCCTGGGTATTTTTATTCATCCACCCATAGTGAAATCCTAGATGTGCCACTAAGACTGAGTCCCCAAAATGCTCTCCAGCCCACGGGCCCCCTGTTTCCTTAAATGTGCGCTGGTACTCGGACATGCCATCTCATAGACGAAATACGAACAGTACCCGTATTTAGTTCAGCCAGTGGCGGCGGAACCTCCCAGGGCAGGTCAATAATTTCAGCCAAGATTTTTATTTTTTTTGTTTGGCATATGTGCAATTGTTGTGATGCGCCTTAGAAAGTTCATCGAGGTAAGTAAGTCCTAATCCCCAGCAAAGCATTGTTTTCCTTCTGCAGGGCCGGCTGGAACATAAGGGTAGCTGCGGTGGTCCTGGGCCCCGCGCCTTCAAGGGGCGCCGCACTTTAAGAGAAAAAACACAATTATTTTTTGTAGAATTTTTTATAATTATTTTTTTTCGTAAGTTTTAGAGCGCGTAGCCCTTAAAAAAGATTTTTATTAAGTCTTTTTTTCTTTCCAATCCCCCTTTTCAAATAGAAAAATTTGGGTGGGTTGGAAACAGAACTGAGATTTTCAGATTTCAAGTGATTATTGTAACCACCTTAATCTTCAAACATGCATGCAATAGCAAATTAAATTTCATCATTTTGCGGTCCTACTTTTATATATTCAACAATTTGTGTATAAACCAAATACTTAAATTTAACAAAATAAAAAAAAAAATCAATCAAATTTCATCATTTTGCGGTCCTACTTTTATATATTCAACAATTTGTGTATAAACCAAATACTTAAATTTAACAAAATAAAAAAAAAATCAATCACTGCATATGGAAAAAAAAAAAACTATTTTTACGAATTTCTTTTTAGAAGAGTCCTTAATATTTCCTCCACAAAAATATTCGCTTCGCAGGTATCTTTTTATACGTATTTCTGTGTATTTATTTCGTCTCTGGATCGTAGTGATGTAACCACGTTTCATCAACAGTGACAAGTCACTGCAAAAAATTATCACCAGATCGTTAACAACGCTGAAGAACCGATTTGGAAGTGTCCAATCGCTTTCGTTTCTCATCGGCGTTCAACCATTTGGGCACCCACTTCGCTGACATATTCTACATGTCTTTAGGATAGTTTTCGTGTGTGTTCTTTACGAACTGCATTTTTCGCGTAACGATTTTATTAAAATATGAGATTTATTTTATATTGCCAGCAACGAAATTTCGCGCCGAGCCCCACAAAACCTCCATCCGGCCCTGTCCTTCTGTTTGTTGCGGGAAGGAGGAGATGCACCACGATTTGAAATTTCGGGCCCGGTCAACGAACTTCGCTTTCCTTCGCCCCTGAGTTTGGCGGAGTATATTTGGTATTTTCCGTTCTCAGGAACGCGTCAAAAAGTTAAATGTGTGAATGATAAAAAAAAATTAATTAGATTTTTGTTGTATTGCGCATTTAATTCGCCTTACTCAACAGTTAAATTCCTGCAATCCGTTATTTGCACAAATCACAAATCAAGACTCACAGTTTACCTATCAGCTATTTTGTAGTTTTTGTCATTTCGTAACAATGAACTTTAGAAAAAGAACTTATAAGAAAAAGTTTCCCATGCGCTCAAGAGCTGTATTAATGCATACAATCTATCTTTTTGATTTTTAAAATTATATGTATTGCTTAAAAGAAATGCTTGTTTTGCATTCATGTATCTGTTCTGTATACGTACATGAAACTTCAGTTGGTGCCTAACCCACTTCATTTCTTTGAGCTCAATCCCAGCGTAATTAGGGATTAAACTTATCCCGAAATCTCGACTACTGTTCTGTTGGCTACAGTTGTTGATAATGTGAGGTACATCCCTTTAGGAAACATTCTTTGCACATCTTACTTTCTGCTATAACTTATTAATTTGGAAAATATCAATATCGTGACTTTTATATCATCCGCTGTGAAATTAATGACGAAAAAAAGTGTAGCCGCGTTGTTAACTGTTTCAAACAAAGCAATAGCTCTCGCTAATATATTAGGATCGAAACCTCTTCTCTTTTCAACTAACTGCCAATGCTGAAACGCCTTTAATATCTCACTTACTTGTATCAAAAGTTGCGTTTAAAACTTGTGCATGTGATTTCCTTGACGCTTGTCCGGAAATGGGTTTGCTGCTGTTCTGGTGAGTATAGCCGTGAAACGTTTAAAATACCCCTTTACAAAATAAAGGGAAGCGCTGTTTTATCGACCCCAAGTTTTCTTGTCCTCCGTCGGTACTTGTTGAATCTGACTTGAGAATCTTGTCGAATATAGATGGAGCTCCAAGCACTACAAATCAATTTGTCGTTTCAAAGCTCTTGCCACTCTGTCCTGAGCGCTCCACATACGAGAGGCTGGCAGACAGCTGTTCGGTATGAAGCGACGGACAGTGCCGAATGTTTTTTGTCATTCGCTGTGGGCAACGTGTGTGTATATGTGAAAGCCCAGGAAAAATTCATGTACCTGCATTAGCTCTGTGTGATTGCTTAAAATCAAACTATACATTCATAGCCGTTAAGCAAAGAAGTTTCAAAAGTAAGTCAGTACAGATTGTTGTGTGAACTTTGATAGCATGATGTTTATCTCTGTGATGCCCAAACACTTAGCGTAGGAATTTTGAAAATTGTCGTGTGAGTTATCGATTGTGAAGTCGTGTTTCCACCGGCATTTTTTTTTTTTTTTTTTTTGGTATTGCCATTATTAAATCATGCCATTGCGATTTTTCCCACCCTGTAGCTTTTTGCAGTATTTCTTTTAGCGGCGTGCTGTAGATCGGGTAAAAAGGTTAAAACCCTTATCAGTCAGAATGTCTGCTACTGTAATTTAATTGTACGTACTACCACTGCTGCAGCCACGTATGTGAAGTTTATGATCCTCAGCGCGTTTATTGTATAACAGCAGTTTAAAACTGTCTTTACAGCGCTTTCAGTACTTGATAAGTTGTTGTGAAACCGTAGGAAATAGCTAATGACTCGTTGCTGTGTAGTTCATAATTCACAAAGTAATTGGATCATTCTAATGAGCCACTAGGTGTGTGAAATTCCTTAGGTATAACTCAATTCAAAAAGAAAAACTATAGCTCCTCAGCTGTAAAAGGGTGTTGGAGGTAAGTTTAAGATTGTAGGTCCTCGTGTTTAATACAAATAATAGGAGAACTTTATAAGAGAGAGAGCAGGAGACAAATTTAATGAGGCTACCTAGAGGATCATATTTCCCTTGCCTGACGAATAAATAAATGACGGAAAATTTTCACTCGGCTTTTTTTTTTTTTTCGTGCTGTTTTACGGAACGCATTTACCGACTCTGCCCGAAAATATGTACAAAAGAAAAATACGATAATTACCGGCGGGTGTTTGGTGTTTGTTTGTTTGTTTGTTTATTTTTTTTAATGGGGAAGGGGAAAGGAAGAATCCCCTGTATGTGCTTTAGTGTAAACATTAAAAAGTCGTTTCATAGTTTTTTTAACATGTGTGAATAAAATGGCATGATCTCCCCTCTCCCAATTTATTTCTTGCTTGTTTGTTGAAATTTCAAAAATTGGATACTTTTCAAGTGTAGTCTCAACAGGAAAAATAATTTTAGAGGAAGTTGTTTAGAATAAAACCTCCCAAGATATGAATTTTTTCATGAAAAAAAATGTACTTAATAAGGAGAATTGTGCGCAGGATTAATAAATTGACCTGAGAATAGGGGCACTTATTAAACATGAAAAGTTTTTTTTTCTTAAAATAGTGTTATTTGTAAGTAATCTTCTGGTAACCACCTACTAGGAGTTAGTTCTGCATGCTTTAATTCAAGTTGGTGCCGATTTTTTTTTTCATTCATTTAATACCATTTTAATATTTTTTTTTTCAGGCAATACCTATTAAGTTTACAGCTCACCATTTACCATGCAGTTGCGATGAAAAAATAGATGTCTCACTGGTATTGCTCACAATTAATTACTGAAATTGTGTACAATGCCCATTATCCTAATCATTCTTTTCCTTACATAGTGGAAAGTAGTATTCTTCCTTGATTTATGTAGTTGAACAGTAGAATGTTCTGTAGAAAACTTCATTTCATAGGTAATTCTGGAGCTGGAAGCTGCATGTAGTGACCTGATGAGTGCAACACTTCTACACATGAAAGTTCTGAGTCAGGGCTCGAAAAATGTTTGAAAAGTTACATGCTCAGTCCGGTATGGGCAGAAATTATTTACCTGCCCAGGTAGTACAAGTTGGATGCCCAGGAAAATTTATCTTTTAAGATAACAAATCAGGACCCTCATTTTTTTTTAAGTTCAGAAATATGAACTTTTTTTACATGTTTTGCATTTATGTTTTATTTAAGGGTATGTATTCAAAATGTTCAATTCACAAAAATGTGTATCTCAAGTTTTAAGATAATGATGCTGAAATTGGTAGGAAATGGAATGATTAGTATTTGAGAAATTTAGTGATTCTGCCATGTTCCTATTTTTGAAGTTTTCACCCCTTTGTTAAACACTGGAGGCATGTACTCCGTTGCTGATTAACTGCATTTGGTTCCAATTTCTGGACCTAGATAAAGAAGTGATATTCTTCTGTTCTTGGCACTCTGTAGCAATGATACAACTTCTGGTGATTAGCAGTGAATTTGAAACATGACATGCGACAGCTGTCTTTTTCTTGTAGTAGGAAATTATATCTTAAACTTTTTTTTTTTTTTACCTGCCCAGGCCAATAATTTACATACCTCAGGCATGCTATTTTTCAAGCTTTCGAGTGGTTGTAGAACAGTTGAGAGAAGTACTGATAGTGCTTCTGTGCTATAAAAAAAAATCATAACTGCTATATAAAACAAGCTGAAAAAAGTCTGAATTCAGAGTTATGAATCAGATTTTTTTTTATCCAGCATCAAGAAAATTTGCTGTGAATTTAGTTTCACTCCTTAAATTAGAAGAACAGTGCATGGGATTTGGGATTTATGCAACTGTTTGAGGGGAGTTATTAGTTACAAAGAGAATTCCCTGCTGCTGTGTGTAGACTGGAGCAATTTGACTGTGCCTTGGCAAGTTAGAGTAAATATTCACTCTATGAAAACGTGGACTCTCTTTAGAGCCACCCCGGTGGCACAGTGGTCTAAGTGATGGCCTCTGATCATTCGTCTAAAAGGGGTCCAGGTTCGAATCCTGCTGAGGCATGAATGTTACGTTTGTCTTACGGCACTGGCTCTCTCCCTTCCCTGGAACCAGTGACCCTAAATTAAAGACCTGTGACTGCTTATAGTCCACTGAGTTGCTCACGGTGGTCGTTAAACCTCTAATCAAAAAAAAAAAAAAAAAAAACCTCTCTTTATATCTTTAGAGGTTTGCTGTAAAAGGAAGGTTGCAGTCCGGCTGTATTATTAATTAAGAATTTAACTGAAAGTTATTTTTGACTTTGTGATGTGGATATCAGGGCAGATGTAGTGTGCACAGTTTCTGGCTGTTGGAATTGGGACAAGTGTGGATTATCCTTACCAATAAGGAGTGGTGACGCCAGCCGCTGAGAACTAGGTTGGCCATTAGCGGGGCTAATCATGATAGGGGAGGGCACAAATTTTGAAAAGTTTGGCAGAAATTTTACTAAAAATTCCATTCATGTAGATCTTACCCAACATGTTATTCCCCATAAAAAAAAAAAAAATGTTTTCAGGTGACCTGACAAGGAATTTCTCTCTTTCTCTCATCATTTTAAACTCAAATTACAAGAACTGTGTTTCTCTACTACTATCTTTGACATTCTGTCAGAGGACTCCCTCCATTTCCCAGAACTACAAACACTAAATTTAACACACAAAAATTTGTTTTATATATCAAAATTTCTGTGAATTTGAAAATTCATGTAAATTTGTCCAAATTACCTAAAATCTTAGATAGTTGCACTCGCCATGTGTTCAATTGCTTGTGTTCGGGGGGGCTAAAGGGGGCCCAAATAAAAGTTGGGTGAGCTTCATCGTAGCATCACCCCTGTGTAATAAAGATGACTGTCATCAGCAAAACTAATTCATTTAGCTGAAATATGTATGCAAAGTGATAGTAGTGGATGTACAAAGGATTGTGCTGTGGCTTTTCTAGTTGGTGACGATTGTTATTTTTGCTGCAACAGTTCTTTTTTTTTTTTTTTTTTTTTTTTTTTTGGAAAATTAAGATTTTTTTCTTATTCTGTGAAGTTGAGAAATAAACCATTAACCAAAAGTGAGGTACATCTAGCCGCCTTGGTGGCCGTGGGGTATGAAGTGTTGGCTTCTGCATGAGGGGTCTGGGTGAAGCATGGATGGTGTGTGTGTCTTATGGTGTTGACTGTCTCCCTTATCTGAACCTGTGGCCGTAAATTAGATATAGGTGCATGCTTATAGCTCACTAAGTTGCTCATGGTGGTCAACTCCCCCCCCCCCCATATATGTACACACACTCAAAGTCAAAAGTGAACGTTCATCTTTAATTTTCAAGAATTAAGACATGAAAAATAAATTTATTTATGAGAAATGGGTTAATTACCTTATAGAAATTATTATTCATACTTAAGCATCTCATATTCAAATATTTTACAAAATTATAAAATAAATATTTAAAAAAAAATTATGTTGTTCTTAACATGAAAAATGACAAGTCAAGTCTCTGGACACTTGAAAATAACTAAAAATTAACAAACCTTGTCCTTGTAAAACTCAACATTTAATTTATGTTGCTATAAATCCCTTTATATGGGAATTTTTTTTTTCAACATTTAATATTATGTTGGTCCACCTTGAACTTTTATGACCACTTTTTAGTCTTCTTGGCATAGAATGAACTAGTTTTTGTTTTTTGTTTTTGTATCTGTAACCACAATAAAATTCCACACCTTTCTTAGTACTTTTTGAAGTGAGTATTTGGGTTAAACAGTTTCATTTCTCAATTTATCCTTCATCCTTCATTATTTGTTATAAATGTTCAGTGGGATTTAAATCCAGTGACTGTGGTGGTGGATGCAATTGCTTTACAATTTGAGCTCTGTTTCAGGTCATTTTCTTGCTGTTGAAGACCCAGGAGTTTTGCTTTTGCTCAAATTCACTTTCAGTATGTTTTAATAGCCAAAATCATCCGTTTTAGAGTCCATAAAAGCAAGTCCTTCTGCACCTGGCTGCCATACACCCCCAAACCATTTGGAATACTTTACAGTAGACACTAGATTCTGTTGAAGGTCAGAATTTGTAGTTCTCTAATTTTTAAACATTTTTGAGGTGTGAAAACCTCAAATTTACCTTCATTAGTAAATAGTACATTTCCCCATAGTCAAAAAGAGCATCTTTGAATTTTTTTGCAAATAACAAGCACTTTCAATGATTTATTTTACTTGTTGCTGCCTTTTTTTCTTGGCACTCTGCCATGAAATCCATGGGAAATCAATGTTCTCCTGGTAGTACTTGCACTTACTGATGATCCTCTCAAATCAGAGATTTCATGCACAAGTTTAACAGCATTTGTGTTGAGATTCTGTTTAATCTTTCGAAGTACAGTATGGGTGTCCACATTTGAATAACTTCCTGGGTCGTCCTGAACGAGAATGCATTTTAACACTCCCAGTAGCAGCGTTCGAATTACCCATTGGTCAGTAAAACTTCTGTCGGGCCACTGAATTATTGATTTTACTGGCCCAGTGGCTAGTAAGTTTTTTTGCTAAGTTGTCACAAATTAAAAAATAAATTTCTATTTCTTTTACCTCGCTGAACGTTTTTTTTTTCATGTCTTTTTATTACATTCGTGAATGTAGCAGATACTGACACCAGACACAAGCCAGCTTTTGTTACTGGCCCAAGAAAACACACTAGCACAGAAGGTCAATTAAATGCATGAAAGTAATTTTTGCAAAAGAGCAATTCACGTGAAACAGTTTTAAATGGGGGACTAAAACTAACTTCATGGGAAAGTAGCAGGGATGTGCAATAAAACCAAAAATAAGGAAAGGAAGCTAAATCCTAAACAATAAAACATATAAAAAAGGCTACTAATGTATAAGAATTTTTTTTTGTATCCTTGGAGTCTCCTTGTTCCTTCTTACTTAAAAACAGATCAGGAATGCACTCTTACTCTGTTATATCACCAATCCATCGGGATCTTATTCTGGAAAATTATTTGTCCTGTCAGTTGCACTTTCAAATTAGATGTTTAAAAAACAAATATTGGAGATAATTCCATTAAACTGACACATTATTTTCTACATATATCGTAAATGTCTTTTTTTTTTTTTACGGTCCAGTGGACATTTTGGTGGACTAGTGGTTTGCAAATTCTAGTGGTCCGCTGGGCCTGTAGAAGATCTATTTGGAATTCTAACACTGCCGTAGAAAAGTATGTTGCCACAATACTTTGAACTGTCGCATGACGTTTCTTGATAATTCTTCCAATTTCTCTCTGCAAATTACCTTCATTTTTTAACTGTATAATCAGTTTTAGTGTTTTCTCAGAAGTTTCTTTATGACGGGCATCCATGATAATTAGTAATGCATTAGCATTAGGTTGTATTTTAGCACTATCTTCACAAAAACATCATTCTGTGAGCAACATTGAAATTTTCAAACTAAATCAGCAAGCGCATACACACTGTGTGGTCACTTTTGGCTCTTAGATTTCTGTCTTTTTTCACAAATAGCAATTTTCAGTGATGGAAACTATAAGAAAATTGAGTTATACAATTATTTAGAATGAAAATTCCAAGTCATAATTTAACACATCGGATTTTCCACATATTAACGTATAAAAAGGAAGGGTCAGTAATGTAGTTCTAAATAAAAAAAAGTGCCTTAGTGCTGAACAGATTAGGAAACCTCAACCTGTGAAGAATATGCTTAAAAAAATTTCAAAAGAACTGTGAAATCTGATTTAATTCAATTATTTAGTGATTTTTATTAAATTTTCATTACTAAACTTTCATCAATTTATATTAAAATTGCACAATTTGAGCATTTCTAAAAAAAGAAAGAATGCTATGTGATAGTCATATGCTAAGAATACTAAATGTTTATTTAAATACTGCTGTGTCATTCTACACGATTCTAAATATTCATGTGAATAATACGTATTAGTCACATTCAAGAAATGCAACACAATTACATTGACTCAGTGTTACTAATGCTCAGTTTTTCCTAAGATTATGAGGTGGATGCACGATATGTATTTTATGTTGCACATAAGGAAGCATAGAGTGAGATCAGTAAGTAACTTTTATTAGAGCAGATATCGAGCAGTTTAGTAGAAATGCTCTTTGCTACCGTTGTTTTCTCTCAGGGGCAGTGCAATCTTAACCCCATGGAATATCCACCACCCATTTTAACTGCCGTCAAGAAAAAAAGAGTTCACATTGACTTTGTACTTTTGAACCCTTAGGATCCATGATAAGACTGTATCGTTTCATCCATACAGTGTTTTTTGTTTTTTACCACCATGGGCAACCGTAAAGCTATAAGCAGTCGCCCGTCCCTAATTTCGCGCAACTGTTTTCGGGTAAGTGACAAATCCAGCGCTATTGGCCAAGTACATCACCTTTCTGGACTCGAGCCAGGATCCGGATAGAACCAATAGTCAAAGGCCAGCGCCTCAGACCACTCGACCGCTGGGGCAGGCATATCTAGTATGAACATTTGGTTTAGATACGAGTTTGTTTGTATACAGAACACATATTTCCCTAAGTTTGTATACGCATTCATCTACAAAATTCCTTTTCTCAGCTTCTTTTACCATCTAACTGCGAAAAGTGGCTTAGCGCCACTAAGGTGCGCTTAAGCCCCTTCTACATAACTGGGAAGCATATACATTCACTGTTGACTTTGTTTGTATATCATCATCATCATCATTGTCAACCATTATCAATCCACTGCTGGACGAAGGTCTCCCCAAGTTTCCTCCACAACGGTCTGTCTTGTGCCAGTCTCCTCCATGTCACCCCTGCATACTTTCGAATTTCATCCACCCATCTCCCATGTGATCTTCTTCTGGGTCTTTTCCTGTCCCTTGGAATCCAATCTAAAATTTCGGCTGTCCATCAATGATCTGTCCTTCTGGCAGTATGTCCAGCCCATTGCCATTTCAGGGATTTAACTCTGATCATGATGTCTTCCACTCTTGTCATTTTTCGGATCCACAAGTTCCTCTTCTTATCTCTCCTGGTTACACCAAGCATGCACCTCTCCATGCTTGTTTGAGTTGTCTGCAGCCTTTGTATGTTTCTTTTAGTTAAGGTCCACGTCTCTGCACCATACGTAAGCACTGGAAGGATGCATTGATCAAACACTTTTCTTTTGAGACATAATGGCATATTGCTCTTGAAAATTATGCTGTTTCTTCCAAAAGCTCTCCAGGCAAGTTTTGTACGCCGATTAATTTCTTCATCAATGTGACCCTCACTTGATATCTGCTGTCCAAGATAAACGTATGTGTCTGTTATCTCCAGCTTTTCTCCATCAATCGATAAATCTTCATTTCTTGTAAAAGCATTGAACATCACTTTTGTCTTCTGAAAGTTCATTTTTAATCCCACTTCTTTACTCTTGTCAGCAAGTTCCTGGATCATACTCTGCAGCTCTGATGGGGTAGTTGCAAAAATGACTACGTCATCAGCAAAACGAAGGTGGGTTAGCAAACGAAGGTGGGTTTGTATATCATCATCATCATCATTGTCAACCATTATCAATCCACTGCTGGACGAAGGTCTCCCCAAGTTTCCTCCACAACGGTCTGTCTTGTGCCAGTCTCTCCTCCATGTCACCCCTGCATACTTTCGAATTTCATCCACCCATCTTCCATGTGGTCTTCTTCTGGGTCTTTTCCTGTCCCTTGGAATCCAATCTAAAATTTCGGCTGTCCATCGATGATCTGTCCTTCTGGCAGTATGTCCAGCCCATTGCCATTTCAGGGATTTGACTCTGATCATGATGTCTTCCACTCTTGTCATTTTTCGGATCCACGAGTTCCTCTTCTTATCTCTCCTGGTTACACCAAGTATGCACCTCTCCATGCTTCTTTGAGTTGTCTGCAGCCTTTGTATGTCTCTTTTAGTTAAGGTCCACGTCTCTGCACCATACGTAAGCACTGGAAGGATGCATTGATCAAACACTTTTCTTTTAAGACATAATGGCATATTGCTCTTGAAAATTATGCTGTTTCTTCCAAAAGCTCTCCAGGCAAGTTTTGTGCGCCGATTAATTTCTTCATCAATGTGACCCTCACTTGATATCTGCTGTCCAAGATAAATGTACGTGTCTGTTATCTCCAGCTTTTCTCCATTAATCGATAAATCTTCATTTCTTGTAAAAGCATTGAACATCACTTTTGTCTTCTGAAAGTTCATTTTTAATCCCACTTCTTTACTCTTGTCAGCAAGTTCCTGGATCATACTCTGCAGCTCTGATGGGCTAGTTGCAAAAAATGACTACGTCATCAGCAAAACGATATTGTGGTTAGATAATCTCCATTAATCTTTATCCCCTTGTTTTCCCAGCTCAGTGACTGAAAAACACCCTCCAATGTGGCATTAAAGAGCTTTGGAGATATGGTGTCACCTTGTCTCACTCCCTTTCCAATTTTTATGTGTGTTGTATTTTCAAACAGCCTAATCTTTGCACTTGCATTTTCATAGATGTTATTAATAATATTAATGTATGCATCTTCAATACCGCAGGTTTTCAGAGCCATTGTAACTGCTGATGGTTTCACCGAATCAAAGGCTTTTTCATAATCGATAAAAGCCATGCACAGTGGAAGTTCATATTCCCTCGCTCTTTCAATTAGTTCTCTCAGCACATGGATATGATCTATTGTGCTGTAGCCACTCCTGAATCCAGCTTGTTCTCTCGGTTGAGCCATGTCCAGTGTTACCTTCAAGCGGTGTGAAAGAACTTTAGTGAAGATTTTATAAACTACTGATAGGAGGCTGATAGGTCTGTAGTTTCAGAGATCCTCAATGTCACCTTTCTTATGTAGCAGGATCATTGTAGCGGTGTTCCAATCTCTCAGGAATCTTTCCTTCATTAAGGCATCGAGTGAAAATTTGGGCGAGTACTGTTTCGATTTCTCCACTTGCTTCTTGTATGATGTCTACAGTAATTCGATCTTCTCCTGGAGCTTTTCCCCGCTTCATGTTCTTGATTGCATGTGCAACTTCTGCTGGAAGGACTGGAGGAACTCTGGTACTGGTATCTTTCATGATGTCTGGAGTGCATGTATCATCCCTTTCATATAATTTGGAGTAGAAATCTTTCACTCTTGTCAAAATTTCGCCTCTATTTCTTGTTACAGAACCATCTTCTTTTTCTCAGTGCCATAATCTGTTTTCTTCCCTTACTGAGATGTCCCTTTGCTATCTTTAGGCTTTGGTTGTTTTCAATTGCTTTCCTCACTAGTTCACAGTTGAATTTTCTTACGTCTTCAGTGATACTTTTTCGTACTGTCTTGCATAGCTCTATATATTCCACTTTGGAAGTCACATCTTCTTTAGTTGTCCTCATCTCTCTTTCTTTTTTGCATCAACATTTTCGTTTTTCCTGATAATTTATTTACATGCAACTTTGTTCTTAGACCCAGCTAATTTTGTTGCTGTTTCCATAAGAGCTTTGGTTACTTTTCTGTTAACTTCAGAGATGTCCACTTCTTCCGATGTTAGGCCTTCTAAAGCAGAGAACCTGTTCTTCAGTTCCAACTTGAAGGTATTATGGTGTTTTTTAAGGTTGGTTATGTCAATAGATTTTGTTTGTCTTATGAGCTTGCCACGTTTCAAGTTTAGTGTTGAGGTGCATCTTACATCTCACCAATCTATGGTCACTACCTGTGTTGAACTTGTTTAGCACACTGCAGTCTTCTACGACTTAATTTTTTGTTACACATAATAAAATCAATTTCACTTGTCGTCCCATTTGGATGTCTCCATGTCCATTTCCTGTGTGGCTTTTTCTTGAAAAAGGAGTTCAAGATGAAAAACCCTTCTGCCTCTGCAAACTCAACGAGAGTATTTCCACGCTGGTTTCTGTTGCCGTGACCGAATTTACCTACTGAAGTTTCATTCTGTTGCCGTTGCCCTATTTTTGCATTGAAATCTCCCATAATTATTTTCAAGTGCTGCTTACCTTTATTATTTAGATGACAAATTTCCTCATAAAATTCTTCAATTTCTTCTTCAGGATGACTTGTGGTGGGTGCATAAGTTTGAATAATCTGAGCCTGGTATCTTCTCGATAGTTGGATAACGAGTCGTGCAGCTCTGTCAGAGGAACTTTCAACTTCTACCACTTTATCCTTCAGTTTCTTGTATACATATACATATATATATATATAGAGAGAGAGAAAGAGTGTGAAGAAGAGAGAACGAAAACTTGCAGTTCTATTACAGGGTTCCCACTCAACCTGGAAAACCTGGAATTCTCAGGGAATTTGAAAATGGTTCCAAAAATCAGGGAAAACTCAGGGAAAATTACCCTTTTTTGTAAATATCAGGGAAAATTGCCCTTTTTTGTAAATATCAGGGAAAATTACCTTTTTTTTTTTTTTTTTTTGTACAAATCAATTGATACTTTATTTTGCCAAAAAAACTTATTTTTTCAAGATTTCAAACTTTTGCTTGGAATTACTGCCTGCCTAGAATTTGGTAGATCTTACTTTCAGTTATATTAAGTATTTCCTTTATTCTCTAAAAAAAGATGCAAAATTGAATTTTTGAAATAGCCAGTTATTAAGCTTTTGTTCAATTTCTGCAGGCAGTTGTTATAACAAGGAACAATTAGGCACAATGGCTCCTGCTTGAAGAAACACTTCACAAGAAAACCAACCAAATGATGGATCAAAGTCCTTTGTGTGTTGGTTCTCTTCAAACATATTTCTTTGAACAGAGCCATTTCATCATTAAGCTTAGCTGCATTGTGTTATAGAAATACTGAAACTATTCAACTGACAGATTTTTTCTTACATATGACCTGTTTCTATGGGAATATATTTACAAATTCCGTGTGGATAGTATTCACAAAAGTTCACAGAACTTTGGTACAGAAAATAATGTGCACAGTTAGTTGTTATTAGTGAAAAGCAGGTAATTTTATAAAGACAAATTACTTAAAGAATTTACAAGTGTGTGCTTTGGTGAGAAAAATGAATGGAATGGAATGAAATTTAACAATTCTTTGCAACATGTCATTCTGGAAAACTTTTAAAACCACCTGGAGAACCTGGAAAAGTCAGGGAATTTTTTTCATTACTTTTGAGTGGGAACCCTGTATTATTTTTACCACAAATATGTATTTTGGTAAAAACCTGTATTTTAATGTGGGACTGTTTAATAAATCTATCTTGGAACATAATACCAATATTCACTTTTTAACATTCTTCACGTTTTCAACTCTTTTGGGGTATGAGACACTGGCTGGTGGTATTTTGGTTATTTATTTACTAAATTTAAAATCATCAGTGGAAACCTAATGTACAAAAAGTTAAAAATTTCTATTTACAATTGCTGAAATATTTACAAAATGTTGTCTTCTTAGGATTCATTTAAAAATTCAAAAGTTCTTAAAAACTATAAAACATATTATTTCAAGTAACACTTATCTGCTTCATTTGATGATCCAGTATCCTTTTAAATTCTTCTTTATGTTGTTCTGGTTCACTTCAATCCAAAAACGGGGTTCATTAAAAGTTTTAAAAAACTGACTTCAGTTTCTGGACTCTCTGGAGTCCCATTTTCAAAGACTTGAGTGAAGTGCACTCATGAAGAAAACATCTTTAAATGCTAGACAGTGGCACACCCAGGAATCCCTGTTGGAGGGGGCTATATATATATATATTTATATAGCCCCCTCCAATATAGTGTATATATATTGTATGCTTATAGTTTATGTACGGTTGTGATGTAAGTCGCTCTTAATCTCTTTGGGGCTTTAGGAAGAAGACCCCATATATTTTGTAAACATGTAAAATAATATTTTTGAATGTTTAATTGGTGACGTAAGTCGCCCTTAATCTCCTTCGAGGGGGCTTAAGCCCCCAAAGCCCCCTCCGTGGGTGAGCCAATGATGCTAGATGTATTGTCACCATTGAGTCAACTCAGTGGTGACAAGACATGGGTGGATTTCACTCAAGTCTTTGAAAATGGGACTTTAGAGATTCCAGAAACTAAAGTCAGTTTTTTAAAACTCTTAATGAACCTCTCTTTTGGATTGAAGTGAACCAGAATAACTTAAAAAACATGAAATTATACTGGATCATCAAATGAAGCAGATAAGTGTTACTTGAAATAATATGTTTTAGTTCTTAAGAACTTTTAAATGAATCCTAGAAAGACAACATTTTGTAAGTATTTCAGCAATTGTAAATAAAAATTTTTAACTTCTTGTACATTAGGTTTTTATTGATTATTTTAAATTTAGTAACAATCAGCAATTTAAATAATAAATAACCAAAATATCACCAGCCAGTGTTTCATATCAAAAAGGAGTTGAAAACATGAAGAATGTTAAAAAGTGAACATTGGCAATTATGTTCCAAGATAGATTTATGAAAACTTGCAATATCTGCACTGAAGTTGATTCTTTAGAATATTACTAGGGAATTTTCTCCATCCCTTATTTATAGATTAAAACCCCAGTCAGTGAAACCTGATGAAGTGACCAACTTATGTTACATATTATTTTTCCACGTGGTTACCAGTATGGGTGCCCATATCTCAGTTTGGATGTGGGGGCAAAAAGAAATGGTAAATACAAATAACATATGCAAATTTCCATTCTGCCTTCTATGTTGTCTGTTTGCACCATACTTGCACACAATATATAGATTTAATTGAAACCCAATAAACTGCATAAAAGAGTTTAATAAATAAAATTAAATAGCATGCTGGTACAATAAGAAAATTGCTTTCTTGTTCTTTTGAATCTGGCACCTTTCTATGCACTTGTATCCCAGGTGCCAATAAATCCCAGCAACCTAAATGATTGCTGGGATCTTTCTGGGGAGGAGGGGGGGTTCCTTCTTGATGACCAGTTTGTCATCAAGAAGGAAAAATCCCCACCCCTCAGAAAGTTCTAGAAGAAACTTCAGATCTTTTTCCATCAGAGAAAGGCTTCTGCAGTTTATATATTTTTTGTTTCCTCACTTTTCACTTTTTTATGCTATAAGCTGTGTACACATATAATGGGAAATTTTTATATTATTTTCTACTGTGAATTTCTGCTTTTTCTACTGTGAATTTCTGCTTTTTCTACTGTAAATTCCAAATGTTTTTACTCTTTTTACTGCACATAAAAGCAGAACTTCTACAGAAAAATTAGTGATTAGAACTAGTGCTTTTGTGAAAAACTTTTTAGTACTCCCAAGTAGTGGATGAAAGGGCCAGTGACTCCTATTGCACCCATACAGGTGCCTATGTTTGGTTACTAACCACTTTAATATAAACAGATACTTTCTTGACTTGTGGCAGAACTATATAAGTATTGGGTTGTCGGAAAAGTCATGACGTATTTTGGCACCCGATGGCGGTTGGGCGGTTTTGGAAGTACTAGAGGCATGCGTAGCTCTGTTATCGCTATGACATTCGACAGGTGCCAGTTCTAGCTGCAGTCTAAAAGGAATAGTGAGCTATTTGGTTGATTTACCGAGATTTGACATCGAGTTGAAGATGGAAGACCAAACTGTGCATTTTCGCCATATTTTACTGTTTCACTTCCGTAAAGGAAAGAACGCGCGTCAAGCTTGTGAAAAGATGCGTAAAGTGTACGGTGATAATGCTCTACAAGAACGTCAGTGCCAGCAATGGTTCGCAAAATTCCGTGCTGGTGATTTTGACCTCAACGATGCTCCTCGGTCCAGGAGGCCAACCGAGGTTGATGACGACCAAATCAAGGCATTGATAGAGTCAACCCCACGTTACATGACATGAGAGATTGCAGACACATTGCACATCCATCATTCAAGCATTCACGACCACCTGAAGAAGCTGGGATACGTAAGCAAGCTCGATGTGTGGGTTCCTCATGAACTCAAAGAAGCTCAATGGACGGCGCGTATAAACATCTGCGATATGCTCATTAAACATGAGGAAAACGATCCTTTTTTTAAGTGACTGATAACTGGTGACGAAAAGTAGATTGTGTACAATAATGTGCTGCGCAAACGGTCGTGGTCCCGACGTGCTGCTTCGCCTCAAACGACATCCAAAGCAGACATTCATCAGCGGAAGGTTCTGGTCTCAGTGTGGTGGGATTTTAAAGGTGTCTTGTTTTTCGAGCTCCTACCACGGAACCAAACAATCAATTCGAATGCGTACTGTCGGCAATTGTACAGTTTGAACGAATCCATCATCCAGAAACGTCCAGAACTCGTTCATTGTAAAGGTGTTATGTTCCATCACGACAACGCAAGACCACACACAAGTTTGATCACCCGCCAAAAATTATTGGAGCTTGGGTGGGATGTGTTGCCACACCCAGCCTACTCGCCTGACCTTGCGCCGTCAGACTTCCACTTGTTTTGCTCTCTTTAACAGTCCTTGCGTGGTATAACGTTCAATTCAGATGAGGCTGTAAATCAGCACCTTGTACAGATTTTCGCCACGAAAGACAGGTCCTTCTATGAACGAGGCATTCTGCAGCTCACTGAAAGATGGCAAAAGGTTATCGAACAAAACAGGCATTATATCATTGATTGATCTTTGTTCTTTCTATCAATAAATCGCCTTTGCAAAACATGGCTAAAATACGTCATGACTTTTCCGACAACCCAATAGTATTTTCTGTAGTGACCACATGGCTAAGGCTGTCCCAGTGGCACGGTGGTCTAAGTAGTGGCTTCTGACCATTCGTTCGAGTGGGCCCAGGTTGAATTCTTGGATGAGGCATGGGTGGGGTGTTATAGCACTGGCTTCCTTCCTTCCCTGGAACCCATGGCCCCAAATTAGGGATGGGCGACTCTTTATATTCCCTGAAGTTGGTCACGGTTGTCTTTAAACCCCGAACCAAAACGAACAAGAAAAATCCTAGGAATGCAATTCACACGTAACAAATAAATATAGGTGATAAGATTTTTGTGCACTTTAGTTACATTAAGAAATTAGAAACTTGGTACATTTAACCTCCCTAAGGTCTTGAGCACCTGTAAACAAATGCAAAGTGTACAGGTGATCAAAACCTCAGGGTGGTTGAAAGTTTCTGTGCTCCTAATTTCTTTACTTAAAAATAGTGTTCAAAAAATCTCATTATTTATAAATAGGAAGAAAAAACAAAAAAAAAAACATGGCTAATGTGAATAGTGACTGACCTTTTCTTACCCCACTGCTTTTTAAGTTTGTTGTGTTGTATTATTGACTACAAACTTCCTGCTTAATCCATAGCTCTTTTGTAACATGCAGTAATTTTTTTAACTCTCAGGTGGTTGATAACTATTTTTGTTTCACTAATATTAATGAAAAACACCAAACAATTCATAGTTATATCTAATGTGCTAAATGGGATTTAATAACATTTTTTTAAGAATAAGGTTATTGAAAAAAAAAAGTACATTTATCCTACTTTCTTTGTAGGAAGGTCACTATTTTCTACACGTTTTTTTATCTATTTACGATATGAACTCCTTTTACTTTGATGTTTTTCAATTCTTTAGAGGTATCATTATTCAAAATTACTTAATTACCGTTAACATAAATTACATGCTTAATGAATTAGTGCTAGTATAGAACTTTACCTTACCTTGAACCACATGGACAGTGTTAAAAATACTTCACTCATTCATTATGCAGTTGCAAAATTTTAACATTTAAAAAAGCAAGATTTGTGCACTTAAAATCACTATAATTAAAAAAGCACCTAAGGTCTATGAAAGAGGTACTGAACTCACATCGCAAATCTCAACAACCTGACTCCTCGTAACTAGTTTCCGGTACTCCATGTGATACCATTTTCAACAACTCTTTGAACAAATTGCAAAGGTGATTTTTAATTATAGTAATTTTAAGTGCATAAATTTTGCTTTTTTAAATGTTAAAATTTGGCAACTGCATAATTAGTGAGTGAAGTATTTTTAACATCGACCACATTGTTTAGGGTAAAGTAAAGTTCTATACTAGCACTAATTTATTAAGTATGTAAATTATTTTAATGGTAATTTTAAATAAGAATGTCTCTGAAGAATTGTCAAACATTGGGGTACTAGGGGTTCATATTGTAAATAGATAAAAAACGTTTAGAAAAGAGTAACCTTCCTACAAAGAAAGTAGGGTAAATGTAAATTTTTTCATTATCTCAGGTGGTTGTTTTTACTGCAAAGGTGCACCACCTTTTGTTAATAGCACTTATTTTCCATATTCTCATTATCAGACAACACAAGAATATCCATAGAAGGATAAAAACTTTCTCTGTTTTAAAAATGTGTTTCAGATCACAACAAATGTACACTTAAACCTTGGCACATGTATCAAATACTTAAAATACTGAAAGTTTGGCACAGATACGTAATAACTAATTAGAAAAATATTAAAAAGTGAAAGGAATCGGTGATCATTGTTATTACTACAAAATACTAATACTATATGCAGGAGCAGATCAAGAAGCTTACCTTGGGGAGGGGGGTGGTGATTGCTCTGCTCTGGTTTAAAAAAAAAGGAGACTGATGGAGAGACTCTGCGGAAGGGTCACACACACATTAACGGCAGTTTCCCCTCTTTGGCATTGCATGGCTTTTTAAAACTTTTTCCATTAAAAAGATTGTGTTATGTTTTTAAAGCACAAAGTGGGAAAAACAACAAGAAATCAGCACTCTTTTTCTTGTGTTCAGTTGCCTGCTTTGCGAGGAAACGAGCTCCGTACTTTTCAAATATCAAATCTGGATGGAATCTTTCAAAATTAATTTGAGTCTGGGTGGCTTAATTTAATAAAAAAAAGTTCCAGCTTGAATCATTCTTAAGTAATATGACCAGTAATTTCTCTGTAAAATATTAATTTATTTTTTCGCAATGCACAATTTCCACTTTTGAAAGGAACTTCCATTTTACTTCAGTTCATCAACTTACTGTGTCATTCATTGTCTTACTGGCAATTTTTTCTCGGAAGTTTGTAGAAATATTACGTTAAACAAAGCTCACCCAGTGATTTTCGTGGTCAGCCAAAATCTCTTTTCCCTTCTGCTCTCAGCTGCATCTCTTTCTGAAACTCTAGATATTTTTCTGTTCTCTTTCTCTCTGTGAAGCTAGAACAGAACATTTAATTTCCAATTTCACAGAAAATTTTAATTGTTATGAAAACATTTACGAAAATCTGCATGTATTACTATAACTTTCCAAAAATAAATGCATTATGTATGATCTTGACCATTTAGAAAAGAAAATTCTGTTTTAGGGGAGGTGGCTGCCCTAGTCACCCCTGCTGGATCCACTACTGACTATATGTAGAAAACAAAATTGTCCACCTGATGGGTTTTACATTATTTTATATTTTTGGTGAAACTTGTGTACAGCACAAAAGAACTCCCACCAGCTTTTCTCTCAACTGACATTTTAGCTCCCCCCCCCCCCCCCCACACACACACAAGAGAGTTTAAATGTGTTGAACACATGCAGCAATTTTAGATTTCAACAAACGTAGAAGAAATGCATAATTTTTATAATTGAGAGTTGACATTTCTTGCAGGCTGCGCACGGGTGCTTGAAAACCTAAGAAATCCTTGAAAATCATAATTATGTTTTCAAGGCCTGGAAAAACGGTGTTTTTTAGCACGTCTTTTGTAAAAAAAGATTGTGCTTCTGTTATTGGTTTGTCCGTCCGTCTGTGGACACCATATCTTTGCAACTATTAGTCCGATTTGAAAAATCATTTTTGCATTAGGAAGCTTAAATATGTTGAATGATGATCCTTCATTTCATTTTTTTTTTTTTATGATGTACAATTTCGGCGGTAGAAAGCGTAAGTGCAGACAATATCGAATTCAAAATACATTTTATTCCCTATATTTGCTTCTAAACATCCGATTGAAAAATCTTTCTTACCTTTCAATTCCATTTATGTCGAAAAACATTTTAGGTATAGTCACTTTTTCAAGTTACATATAGATTTTCCGCTAGGGGGCATAAAAGTAAATTGTGTTTTCCCCAATATCTCCGCTTCTAAAACTCCAATTTCAAAAATGTTTTTTCTTCGGCGGATACAGCTCCTGATGGGAAATATTTTTCTTATAATTCCCAATTTTTGGTAAAGAGAAGTTTGGCCACCAGGGGACGTATCATAAGTGTTCATTTCTGCTTTTGATGTATTTGCCACAAAATCTGAGCTCCTAAGATCTCGATTGAAAAAATTCATTTGTGGACTGATACCACTCACGTCGATGAACCTAGTTTCAGAATATTTTCTTCTTAAAATAATGCGTGGTGTCTCCACCAGGAGGCGTAGATGTATATCTTATTTTTGTTAATATCTCTGCATCTAATCGCCCAATTTGAAAAGTTCCTTCTTTATTGGATAGAGTTTTAGATGCAACATGTTTTTCATATAATTTTGAAATTTTCCAGTAATTCATGGTCATTCCACTAGGGGGAGTTATGGTAAATTGTGTTTCCCCTTATATCTGTGTATCTAAAACTCCAATTTGAAAAAATCTTTCTGTTCCGGATACAGCTCCTGATGGGAAATCTTTTGCATATAATTTTAATTTTTGGTAAAAAATGGTTTGGCCACCAGGGGGTGTTGATGTATATCTTATTTTTGTCAATATCTCTACTTGTAAGAGTCCAATTTGAAAAATTATTCCTGTATTGCATACAGCTCCTGATGGTAAAAGTTTTTTGCATAATTTATAATATTTGGTAAAGACTGATTTGGCTACCAGGAGGCATAAGTGTTAATTTCTGTTTCCAATGTATTTGCAGCAAAATCTGAGCTTCTTGAAAACCCGACTAAAAAAAATTCTTTCCTGGACCGATACCGCTCACCTCAAAAAACCTCTTGAGAATACTTTCTTCTTAAAATAATGCATAGTTTTTCTGCCAATGGGCATAGATGCGTACCTTATTTTTGTCGATATCTTCGCCACCTAAGAGTCCGATTTGAAAAATTATTTCTTTCTTGGAGAGCATTTTTGCTGCGAAATGTTTCCGATATAAATTCAAACTTTTCTTAATGCACAAGTCTACCACCAGAGGGCATAAATGTAAGTTTCCATTTACAACAATATCTGCAGGACTAAAAACACAATTGAAAAACTTCTTTCTTTGGTCAGATACTACTAACTATGCAAACTCTGTGTGCGTATTTTCTTCCCAAAATAATGCACAATTTCGCTGCTAGAGGTAGCCAATTTTTAATCTGTTTTCTCAGTATCTCTGCTTCCACATGTGCAATTTAAAATAATCAACATCCGATGCCAGTTGCCTTATAAAAGAACACTTTAGGCTGGTGTATGAGGAATTTTGTAGTTCACAGTTCTGTCACTAGGTGGTGCTTTGTACTTCAGTTTGCAGCTGTTATTGCCGCTTCTAAAAACCCTATTGAGAAATTTCTTCTTTACTGTATGCTGTTCACTACAATAGAGATGCGGAGCATTATCCTCTTTAAATAATGCAAAGATTTCCCTCTAGGGGCTTTTTTTTTTGCTATCCAAAACCTTATATCGAAACCTCGTTGTTTTTTGTTTTTGTTTTCTATCTGGGCTTTTTTGAAACATATTTGAAAAATTATTTTTCCTTAGCATAGCTTTTTCCATGATTTTCAACTTTTCCATTATTCTCAGTTCTTCTGCTATAACAGGCATAGACTTTATATCATGTTTCTTTCTGTATTTCTTCTTTTAACTGCTTAGACGTGTGCCCTCCCCATTCTTAAATTCTGGATCTACCCTAGTCTTATTTTATAATAATTTCAATTTTTTTCAATAATAGGCTGATGCATGGGAAGATCGTGCAGAATAGTGATACAGCTAAAGTGACTGATTGAATTAATCATTTTCAGATTGAGGGAAAGGATTTTCTGAGATAATCCTTGTGGTAATTGCACCACCATGATTCAGTTTTGCATTATTGAGTAATTTTTCAATTAAAAAAATTTTAAAAAATGCAATGTGGAAAAAAGCACACTCAACCATTTACATCTTCCATCATTTTTATTACTTAAAGCCAAAATTACTTTTAAAAAATAATTTGACCATGATACTGTAAAGTGTAATAATCATCCTGGAATTTTTTAGTATGTCCTGAAAAGTCCTTGAAGTTTTTTCCCCCAAAAGTGTATGAACCCTGTTCTTATCAGAAATTAAAACACTTGAAAAAACCTCATACCAAAAAAAATAAAACAAAATAATTAAAAATGATAATAAACAAGCTTAATTTTTTATTAAAATCAAATATGGTAAAGCAATGGGGAATTACATCCATGGACTTTTATTTTCCTTTTGGGTATGGACTAGGTTAAATTTGTATAAATCACAAATTTACAGGGAAATTTCTGTTAAATCATACAAGATAGTGTGTCTCCTTTTAATGGACATTTTGCTATGATTAACCCCTTCAGTGTTGAGCACTAGTATTGCCACTGCCTTATTCCAAAAAGAAACTGATGACTTTGAACAAATTTGTCATTGAAAAGTATCATATTTCATTTGCAACTACAGTGAGAAAACTACAATAGCATCAATATTTGGGATTTTTCTCTTCCAAGTTACCCAGTGGTTTGTGGTATAGGGCTTTCTGGCTCCTCATATTTTGTAAATCCACAGCTTACTCCAAATTTAAACAATATGGTTTGAAGAACACAATATGGATGTTATATATTCTTCAGCAAGTTGTGGTTCTCTCTCCTCCTTCCTTGGGGCCAGCTTCTGTGAATTATGGGTAAAGATTACTCCTCTTACTCTTAGATGGTCATGGAGGTAAGTTAGGTTCTAAAATCCAGGGGCCCAATAGCATAAAATAAAGTGGAGGATTTTATAAAGTGGAGGATTTTAGTTGAAGCCATCGGATTTATTGTCCTTGGTGGTGTGTAAGGGATAGCATACTCGAATGGAAATCAGGAGATACGGGTTCGATTTCCGCTCCAAGGCGATGTAATTTTCAAGTTTTCTGAGGTGATGTTATATGAAGACCAATAAACCACAGGCAATTCAGTACACATTTCTGATTGCTTTGAATATTCTAGTATGTTTCCATGTATTTCTGAGGAATATTTCTTCCTCAATTTCTGTACCCTTCCCTACGGATCTGTTGTTTTTCTCCTTGGAAACATTGTAGGTGCAGTGCCTTATGTTTTTATTGAAAAGACCATAAAGTTCATTGTCGTTCTCCTATTCCTACACACCTGAAAACAATCTTCAGCAAAAAGATTCCTGATTATTCCATGTAAAGAGCATTTGATTTACCAACCATTCTTTTCCAAGTGATTAATATGCTACTATGCTGAAAATCATCTAAATACGTGGCGCCAGTTGAATAAATAAATCCATTGCACTTTCCACGTTAAGCAATGCACAGCAACCGAAAAATTGTTATTCGGCCACCGTCGGGGAATCGAACCTTGAATCTCTTGATATCTAGCCGAGCGCGTTAGCCTTACACCACAGCAGGCAACAATTCATGGCACTATGCATGTTTTTCTTTTTCAGTCAGCATCTGACATCATAAATCCGTAAGATGGGCTCAGCTACTTGCCGTTAATGCCGTAGCCAGTGCCGTTAATGCCCACCTGATGGAGACGTCTCAGTAGCTGAGCCCATCTTCGGATTTATGATGTCAGATGCTGACTAAAAAGAAAAACGTGCATAGCGCCGTGAATTGTTGGCCACTGTGGTGTAAGGCTAACGCACTCGGCTGGATATCGAGAGATTCGGGGTTCGATTCCCCGACGGCGGCCAAATAACAATTTTTTGGTTGCTGTGTGTTGCTTAACGTGGAAAGAGCGATGGATTTATTTATGATACTATGCCTTCTGCTCATAGAGCCAGTGCAATAATCTCATGTTTCTTCAAAAGTTATGCAGAAAACTATGTAAAAATTTGTCTTCCTAAAAATCCACTTTCTTTTTTAAAAATCAGCTATCTCACACCTGCCTACCATCATGCTATTCAAGAATGTTGTTAGCACCTTGTAGATGTCTGTCTTCCTAAAAATCAGTTACCTGTTTTGTAAAATCAAATCATCATCATCTCACACCTACCTATCGTCATGGTGTTCAAGTAGTGTTGCATTTCGTGGGAGTCAAGGCCCGTAGACCCCCTGAAAGTGTTTTATTTTTTTATGTTTTTTGTTAAAATGTGAAAATGTGACTTACATTAGAAAAAATGCTTTAATAAAAATGCGTCAACTTTCATTATAAACAAATGCTTCAATTTTTTTCTAATTTTCATTGGCTTTTATTTTTTGTTGGTGGATCTCAAAAACTTCCAATCCCCCCCCATTCTAATATTCCCCTGTATTTCAGCATGTTGTTGATATGAGCCACTAAATGATAACCAAAGTACCCCCCTCCATTTCTTTCACCTGTAGTTTTTTTTTTTTTATATGGTTAATCCCTGTTATAAGCTTTTTTTTTTTTACAATATAAATAAATAATTTGTACCTGATTTTGTACTGTAGTCTATATAAGATTGAGCTTAGGTATAATTTTATAAATGAATTTATATATATATTTCACCTTTTCTTTGCAAAACATATTATTTATTTGTGAACTCTAAACTTTGATAAATATTTTGAAACTTATTGGTTTATTTATTTAGAGAAACATTGTATTTTTTACCATGTTTTTTTCTTCCTGGGAAATCTGTTAATGCAATCCCTGAAAAATTCTTCGATGACTTGTTAATTGAAGATAAAAAAGTAGTTAAAAACTTTTATTAAAATCTTTCTTAGACGTCTTTGGGAAATTTCAGATGTTATTTAAGTTTTGATAAATCTTCATAGGAAGTTGTGTTAGAGAGTAATTTTCCCGTGGATTTCCATACTTTTTGATATTTTCAGAATAAGTATGCCTACTTTTCTGGAAATATCAAGAATATATGTGTATCCATGGAAAAATTACTCTTTAATGCAACTTTCTATGAAGATTTATCAAGACATAAATAACACATGTGATTTTCCAAAAGACATCTGTAAAGTTTTTGGTAGAAGATTTTAATTGAAGTTATGGATAGAATATTTTAACTATTATATTTTTTAAGAAGCTGTTTTTTATCTTCAATCATCAAATCATCAGATAATTTTTCAGGAACTATATCAACAGGTTTTCTGCAAGAAAACACATGTTTCTTTAAATATGGCAGTAAAATTTTCAAAATAACTATCAAAGTTCAGAAGCTCACAAATAATGGCTATATAAGTAAACCATGATGAAATCTTCATAAAACACAGAAATCTTTAAAGTTAAAAAGAAATTGTATTTTTTGTGTGTGTATGTTATTCCCTCGCCACCACCACTTTCTCGTTGCTCATGTGAGAACACAATGGTTTTGTTAATTCTGGCTACATATTGTAGAGTAGTAAAATGTTCATACATGAGATTCTTCCGCGGATTCGCGGAATTCTGCTTTTTTTGTCATCATTTGGGTAATTCTCAAGATCGGTGCAAAACTGAAGATAAATTTTGGAGAAGGATTAGTTGTGGGGGGGTAGTTTTTTTGATCTGGGGATGGTATTTCGTTTTTCAAAACTTTCGAAAACGGAGTAAAATTTTCCCTTAATTTGTGATTTCTCTTTCTTGCGATGTTTCTTCTGCATAGTATTATTGTTAAATATAATTTTATTCTATAAATATTTGCATTTCAGCTTGAAAATGGAAGGAAAATTCCGAAAACGGAAGTTGGCACGAAAATTTCCCTGTGATCTTCAGACATGCGATTCTTCAGCGGATTCGAAGAATTCTGCCATTTCTATCGTCATTTCGAGGGCTCTTGAGATCGATGCGGGACTGAACAGAAATTTCGGAGGGATTGTTGTTGGGGTCATTTTCGGTCGGTGGGCGGAATTCCAAGTTTTGAAACTTTTGGAAACGGAAGTTAGACGGAGTGGAAGTTTCTCCTGTAATTGTAATCCTTTTTTCTCACAATGTTACTTCCACCCAGTAGTGTTGTTAAATATCATTTTATTCTGTAAATATTTGTTTTGCAGCTTCAAAATGGTGGGAAACTTTCCTAAAACGGAAGTTGGACAAGAGCGTAGATTTCGTCGGTAGTCGTAATTTTTTTTCTCCGTGATGTTACATTTACCCTGAGTTGTTGTTAAACATAGAAAAAAAAATTATATTTTGAATACAGTGATGTGCTCCAGCTTAATATTTACATAATAAATTTCAGTGAATAATTTTGTCTTGCTCACGCCGCGTTATATTCATGCTGTTTCGCAGCATGTTTTTATTTTTCACCCATGTGGTTAAAAAGTTCAGCTTTTTTTTTCCTTCGTCAGTCTCATGTATGAATGTGAGATAAGAATTTCAAAAATAAAATATCAGTTTGCATAAAATTTGCATTATTTACATGTATACTAGGGCTGGATGAAAAGCATTCTAGTTCTAAGGAACCCCAACACCCAAAATTTGGGTGCCAGGTGAAACAAAGTCAAATTTCGAAGAATAATGTATAAACATAATGCATGGGGGGAGGGGGGAGGTGTAATGTAGTGTATTTCCTGTCTTTTGTTTTTATACAGACCACTTATTTCTAAATAAAATTCAGATTTGGTCCATTAAAATTTTAGATTTTGATTTCATTAAACTACAATTTGATGAAGTAAAATTTTGCACATATGAACTCAAAGTAGCATATTTTCCATTGCATAATCCTTGGCAGCATATACACAGACCATGAAATGCAGAAAAACAATAACTTTAAATCTGCACCTGATCTCGAACCGCAATTTCTGACACGAAGGGTTGTATGTTGATCCTCAAGCATAATTTCCAACAGAAAGGTTGAAATTCATAGGATTACCCAAATATCCAGAGAAGTAAGAAAAAAACGATAACATGGGAAATAGTAATTTCATTTTTTAAGTACTTTTGTGTTACCCTCGAGTGAATAAAGAGCAAGAATCCCTAGCTTTTTCAGCATTTCCATAGTTCATTACTTAAACTTAAAAACTGTAGAAACTACAGACTATTCATGGCAATTGGCATCTCTGAAAATGTTTCTGCGGAAAGAGCGAGCTAAAGCCTTACACAAACTAACAAATGAAATTCGTGAAGTGATTACCGATGACAATAGTAATGTGCTATGGGATAGCTCAGCGTACCATGTTCCCATAGCACGTAGTGTTCCACAAGCACAAGTACTACTGCCTTTGCTGCATCTTTTTTTTTTTTTTTCAAAATGCTAATCAGTAAAAATAAAATCCATTCCATTGCCTTATGGATCTTGATTTCATGTTGCATTACATTTTTTGTCTTAATACATTTTTGATACTTTTCAAATTATACCACCTCTTGTGACAATTACACAGAGATTTTTTAGAAATCCAAGTGCCACAAAGGAATCTTTTCGTTTTTTAAAGCAGTGTATTAACAGCAGAACCTAAATGTATAACATTTTGAGGATAATCCATGAAATATGCAATTGACATTTTAGTGCCTCGAAAATCCGGCATCGACGGGACTGAATGAGTGCCGGATTTATGAAAATTCCTGATTTCTGAAGCTATCCAATAATTGTGTAATAGGCATTGCGTAAAGCATGTACTTACACGCAACAGATCACTTAAGCGAAAATTTTCGCATCTACGCCTTATAAATATTCAAAGGTCGCACTGTCGTCGCAATCTGCAGGTAAAAAAAATAATTTTGGTGATCAAAAATAAAAAGTTTTCGCGAAAATATTGCTGATTACCTTTTTGTACTACTTATTATAAAACTCTGTCGAAAAATTAAATTTGGCGAATGGTTGGGTAAAAACTTGAAAAACGCCAGAGCAATCGCTAGGGCTGGGCGATGTATTGATACATCGCAAAAACCCGATGTGAATTTTACATCGATGTTACAGTTTTTCGACTGATGAAACTAGGATACATCGTGAAGGCAATTACAGCAAATGCATCACGAAGGTCGATGTCATTGCACGATCTAACCCACATACTGCCTCCACCAAGCACAGATCATCATCACACGTTCGATACGCATTTCAAACGCACACGCCGATTCGTCACCTCATTGGCTTGCGTCACTTCAGTGCAGCCCAATGAGCTGACGAATTTGAGAAACCTCCTGATGTTAACGCAAGCTGAGATCGGATGATCTCACGATGTACTGTTGAGATGGTACATCAGGAGATTTCCATGGTTATTGGTGAAACATCGGTTGTCATGAAAACGAAATCAGAAAAGTGCCAGATTTCTGAAGTTGACGGTTTTCTGGATGCCAGATTTTCGAAGTTTCACTATATATGAAATTTGAAGTAAAAAAGAAATTTAGTGCAGAGGCAACCTGGTGCTTATGATTTTCCCCGTCCAGGCTTGTACTGTGTTCGTGCTTTCACCATTACTAACTTATTATGGAATTAATTATATTACTAACTTCCATTTTTGTGGGATTAAAATTTTGCATTTTTAAAGAAATTTTGTTGATTTGTATTACTCATGTTCAAAGCTTTGTAAAAATGTTTGTAACATTACAGAAGCTATTGCATGTTACCCATGAGTGTCTTACTATATTACCATAATTGTATGTGATTACAATGAAAATAAGGCGATAGTTTAAAAAAATGAAAGTTATGAAGAAAGAAAACTAGTAAAAAATCTGGGTGAAAGCTTCATCTCTCATAGCCTTTCTTATGCCTTTATTTCTCTGATCATTTCAAAAAAACTGTAATGTCTATTTATATGAAAGCTCTTTTAATGAGGCAGGGTATATGTATACATAACAGCCTAGCACTTCTGTAGGGTACTCAATAACACACACACACGTTCAGTCGAGCCCATATATAACGAAGTTGAAGGGAAAGTTGATATATGCAAACTTTGTTATAACCTGACAGATAAAAGAAAAAAGGGCTATTTGGGGGATATTACATTATGTCAGGTTACAAAACAAGTCAATCACAAACTGTTTATCAATTAATCTCTCTCTTGAAGGCAAATGATAATTATTAATTAAAAACTATGGCTTATGATAAAAATTTGAGTTACATGCAAAATATTTAACTGATGTAAAAATTAAAGTAACTGATTAAAATTTGAAATTTCACCTGTTGCGTTTGATTTTCTGTTTGCATATTATGTCGGAAATATGAGTCAGTGGTTGCTTGGTTTGTGCTTGCTGTGGTAGCTGCCTTTCTAAGTTTTTCAACTTTCTCTGACACGCTGGTTGAGATGTTTCTATATGCAAAATGAACTCTCAGATTTTTAAACAGAGGTTAAGTGATTCAAAGGTGGCAAGGTGAGGAGATAAAAGACAGCATTTGCCCAGGTGCTGTATATGTGGCAAGCGTAAGGGGAAGGGAGTAATGGGAGGTAGTGAAAGAACAATGAAATATTCTTGTCTTCAAGTGAGCTGACCTATCTGTAAGGGAGACCATGGGGGCAGGTAATCAATGGCAGGTAATTCCTAGTTAAAAACTGGTTGAATGCCACTTATTTTGTTTGCTGTAACCGTGTTGGACTTCGATATGTGTGGTTTCTCTAAAAATTGTTGTTCGTAATGTACGATTAAAATAACAAGGGTGATTGCAAAGTTCAAGGTATCCATTAAAACTTCATATATGTATATGGATAATTTTTTATTCATTAATACTCTTTTTATAGACATTAGTAAATTATTGGCCTGGGCAGGTAAATAAAAAACTTAGTTGCCCGTACCGGGCAACTAAATTTGAAAATAAAGTTTGAAATAGAATTTCCTACTACAAGGAAAAGACAGTTGTCGCATGTCATGCTTCATTTCACTGCTAATTACCAGAAGTTGTGTTATTGTTACAGAGTACTAAGGATAAAAGCATAGCACTTCTTTAATTATATTAAATGCTCTAGGTCCAAAAATTGGAACCATATGTAGTTTTGCTCCAAATGGTGTTTATGTGCAGCGACAGGATTCATGCGCCTCATGAACTAGCCTCTTGTGTTCAGTGACAAAGGGCGAAAACTTCAACGAAAGGAACATGGCAGAATCAGTAAATTTCTCAAGTACTAAATTTATCATAACATTTCATACCAATTCCAGCATCATCTTAAAACTTGAGGTACGCGAATCAGTGCATTGAACATTTTGAATAGAGACCCTTAAAATGGAAATGCAAAATATGTGAAAAAGCTCTCTCTCTCACTCACTCACTCACTCAAAAGATAAATTTTCTTTGAAATCCAGGTTTGGGCTGGTAAAATAATTTTCTGCACATGCCTGGCTTTTTCAAATTGTTTTCAAGCCCTGCTACAATACAGTGATACACCATTATGATATTTTTGGCCTGGTATGACATTTACTTTTTTGGGTACCCCTTGGATTTTTCTGTTAAACTATATTTGACAAATTTCTTGGATTGTAGCCAAATAAATGAGTAAAACTGGAAACTGGATCAACTTAAGAACTTTCATTGTTGCCCTGTGGTATCACGGTCTCATTGCAGGCGAGGGATAGTCATTTGTTCCTCCCATAAGGATTATAGGCAAATAAGTAAAAAAAGTTAAAGCATGTTTCCACTCGACAAGAAAGTAGCTCCCTCCCTTTTTACGTAGAATAAATCCTCCCTGCTTTGATAAATTTTCAGCTGTCATTCTTATATTGAAACAAATTTTCAGATTGCTTAAAGAAAGCTTGCGTTATTTAAACTGGTATGCTTATCTCTGATATTGCACGATACATTTTCACTAGCTACAAATATATTTTGATTTTTTGCATTTTTCTGCTGAAACTATTCCAAGTCCAAGTAATAACTCTCTTCAGATTTGTTTTTCTTGTATTTTTATTTTTATATATTTATTTGTTTTTATCATTTTTAATATGAAAATAAAATGACCATTACAGTGTCATCATAGTCACTAGATTAAGAAATTTAAGTACTTATAAATATCTAGAGAGGGGCTAAAGAAAGGATTACAAATAATTATTCATCTGTGCCCCCCCCCTTCCTAGTTGAAACATTGTCCATTTCTGATTTAAAACCACGTTAGGTAATAAAAAACTTGGCACTAAAGGGAAATTTTACATCAGATTGATTCTCATTTCATTGACCATCAGTAGTTATGTGCGTAGTTCTGTAAAGAAATGCATGAAAGTTTCAACTATTTTGCTGAAACTTTCACTACATGATTTAAATTCATTGATGGATTAATTAAAAACTATTGAATCTTTCCTTTCTAAAGTGCATTCTGATCTTTGGTATTCAGCTATTCATGCATTTGCTGTTGTTAAGTGTGTGTATGTGCACCATGCGCTTACACACACGAATTTTGTGTATTTTTCCTTTGAATAATTTGAGATAATGTTTACTGGGGAGATAACTTTTTAACATTTATTGTTTCAGTGTTTATGTCATGCCATATGGTGCATGATTCATTGCCTACCAAAGAGGTGTTTTCATTACATTTCTAAATATGTAGTAGAGCACACAATAATTCATATCTCAGGGACAAGCAAGTTGTACAGAATCTTTTTGCCACTTTACTAGGTTTAGTAATGAATAATGATTTGGTAGTTCTCCATACTTCTACTGAAAAAGAATACAAAATGGTTTTCAAGCAATTGGTCTTCTGCTATTGTAGGTACAGTAATGGTAGGGACCCATAAACACTCTGAATAGCACAGTGGAAGTAGTAACTTCTTTGTATTTTTATTTTAAATTCTGTTGGTATATTATTGTCTTCATGATTTATAATAATTGCATCACAATTAGACCATGAATTTTATCTAAATAGTCTACAGCCTATAAAATAATTTTTTGATGCTAGGATATAAAAGCTTAGAGTATTTTGTACATGGTTGGTTTTCATACTTCAGATTTATAGAATTTATTGGTTGTTTCTTTTTTCTCTTCTGCATATTGTGTTTTTTTAATGTGATTTGAGTAATTACTTTCTGAGTTTTTATTAAAAAATATTTCATAAAAAAATTTCAAATCTCTCAGAAAAATGTTTTGTAAAAATTGGAGGAAATTTTATTTTTGATGTTTTTCTCATTTTCAGAAGCAAATTTTTGAAAGGTGCGAGGGAATCTTTTTAAGATTTATTTTGTTTTGAGGTATATCTTTTTAAGTGTGTTTTCAGAAATAACTGACATAAATTTGGTAACAGAAGTAAAATCAGTCTGGCTGAACAGCAGAAGAAAAACATCAAAAATTAATTAATAATTTAAATTTGAAGTATTTAAAATTTTTTTGAAAGACTTGTTCTTTGAGTTTCCTTACGAAATCCTGAAACAGATTCTATCACATAATAATACTGTAGGTAAAGCAAAACACTTTCTATGCAGTATGCATCAAGAAGTTTGCCGAGAAATAATAGGTGGAAAAAAGATAACTTTCCAGCAAAAGTGCTTGGTGTCTGATCATAAAATTCTGTTCCATCACATTTTTTTTATTCATTATTATTATATGCTGGGGAACTAATAGAGAATAGACATCACACTGCAGTTGTAAATCATAGACTGTGTCTAAAATCATTTAGATATACACTATCTACCAACAAGTAATTGGACACCCCTGCAATCGACGATATCTGCGGTCCTGATACACGTCACGGCTACTGCCGTTAAATATCGTATGGGAAACAACACAACCAGTCGCATGCAAGATGCCACGTAGTTCGGAGCTCTCTGATTTCGAGAAAGATGTAATCGTCGGGTATCACAGAAATGGCCGATCCATGTGTGACATATCCAGCGAGTTGAAGTACCCAAAATCGACAGTGGCCTACGTGATTGGCAAGTGGAATGAGAGGTGACTGTGGGAATGTGTCCCGACCCGGCAGACCCACAAAACTGGTAGTTGGAGACCGACGGGTGCTGGCCAGAGAAATTCGGAAGAACCGCACCAAATCGATGGGCCACATCCGCAAGAAGCTTCACCAGGCATCCGGGAGTGTTCTTTTGATGAATTCCATCCGTAAAGAAGCCCATATGCTTGGTTATCATGGACGTGCTGCTGCCCACAAACCTTTGATCACCAAGTCCAATAGCGCTGCTCGTGGTGCAAATAACGTCGACAGTGGACCGTTGAACAGTGGAAACAGGTTCTCTGGAGCGAGGAATCAAGGTTCACCCTCTACCGTTCGGATGGCAGGGTCTGGGTTTGGTGTCTGCCTGAAGAACGCCTCCTGCCGGAATGTATTGTGCCAACTGTGAAGTTCGGCGGTGGTGGAATTATGCAATGGGGGTGTTTCTCCTGGTATGGCACAGGACCCTTGGTCGCAGTTCCTGGTAGATTCAACGCCGAGACCTACTGCACCATTTTGGATGACCATGCGCTTCCTACATTGTGGCAGTTTTACGGGGTGGACCTATGTTACTTTCAGGATGACAATGCCACCTGTCATGTTGCGAGATCCACCATGGCTTGGTATGGTGACAATGGGGTTAATCGAATGGACTGGCCTGCGCAGAGTCCGGACCTTAACCCTATCGAGCACCTATGGGACGAGTTGGAGCGTCGACTTAAGAGGTGCCCCCACCGTCCGAAATCGGTGAAGGAACTAACCTGTCCTCTCCAAGCCGAGTGGAAGAAAATACCGTTAGCCGTCGTACAACGCCTGGTTGAGAGTATGCCCCAGAGGGTTGCAGCTGTAATCGCCGCTCGTAGAGGCTCCACCAACTATTGAAGGTGAATAAACTTCGTTTTCCTTTGCTATCACAGGTGTCCAATTACTTGTTGATAGATAGTGTACATTCAATGATTTACAGCTGGTGTATGAATCAAAAAGTTCCCCAGCTTAATATAATAATAGTAATATGATAAAACAAAAAACTTGATGAACAAAATCTTTATGAGCAAAGGCCAAACACTTTTACTAGAAACTAGTTCCAGATTCTTTCACATTTATTTTATTTCAAATTTAAAACAGATTTTTCACAAAATCTGTTTTAAATTTAAAATAAAATAAATGATCTGATAGTATTCACTGATATTTTATCAGATATGAAAGATGTTAATATAATATAATTTAAGCATACTGTCAAGAATTTTACAAGCTTTATTATTATTATTATTATTCTCAAATTCTGAAGCCTGTTTTGGTTGCATCATCCCATCATAGGATACACACCACTGTGAATGAATATTTATTTTTCAGTGGCTTCTGTCATTCAAGGATTGTCCTGTGTGTGTCATTTTGGTGGTTGCATTAGTGTGTGTCATTTCAGCAGTTTAAAAGAGCACTGCTGTATTGCTAACTTAAATCATTGGGCTTTTTTCTCAATGATTTTAATGTTTTAAAAAGCTAAAACTTGGAGATTCTTAAAATGCAGTGTTATGATTGCCTTTTCATTTTTACAGTATCCATATTTTGTATCTTTCAAAGCCTTAACAGTTTTGAAAAAATGACATACATGATAAAATTATAACTCTCAGAAATAGCCGAATAAGGTAACAAACCAAAACAGAAGTTACATTAAGATGTGGAAAATTAATGAAATGGAAAGGAGCAAGTCCAGGGTTCATTCTAGATGTTTTTTATGAAGCTTAAAAAATCTTGCTCTGCCTCGTGCAAAAATTGTGGGCCCCTACTGGCATTAATTTTAAAAATCCCACTCCTCACTGCTCTGGAAGTGCACCATGTATATGTATATTACTTGTGCAACACTATTTGATTTAGATTGATAAATAAAAAGTAATAAAGAACTAATGCCAGTTTTGGTACAAAAAAAATGAATTTTTTTCTTCTTCAAAATCTGCACCCTGCCTTTAATCCTAAAAGAACCCTGGAGAAATTATCCAATGCAAGGGGAAGATGGGTTGTCAAGTAGAATGACTGTATGGAACCTAAAGTGGAACAGAAAAGAGGAAAACCCAGACAAGATGGTTGAATGAGATATAAACTGCACTGATGGAGGGGGGCAAGCATTGGTCCAGTCCTGAAAAACAAGTGGCCTGGCACTCTGAAGACCAGATCACTTTTTTAGGACTTTTGCAGTCCTAAGAAAAGTACCTTGGCATACTCCTACATCCAATTTGGCAGTGTCAGCCATAGCCAAATTACAGGGGGGGGGGTTGTTGGAGGAGTGGGTCAATTGCTCATTTAGGTAAAAAGTAGCATGGCATCAACTGCACCTCTGGGGGCAAGAAGAGCCAATTATAGAGAGAAATGGAGACCTGTGTCCAACAGTGAGGATACTGAGGCTAACAAGAAATTAAAAGCTCATAAGTTCAGTCATTTAAAAGTGCTAAAATGGGAAGCACATTGGTGGAAAAAAAACCCGTTAAATAGGCACTGGAAGCATTTATTAAGCATGTTGTACTTGAAGTATGTGCTGCAAATAATGCATAAAGGGTAAATAGTTAATTCTTTTCTCAGTTGTACATTGTTACTAAATATTTTATAACATTGTCAAGAGTTCTGCTTTGCCTCTGGTTACTAAGAATGTCATCTTGATAGTAGTTTTTGTTTTTTCCAGATCAGTATTAAAGTTTTCTTTTCGTCGTGATTATCATTTTACCATAACGCATCTCTTATGTCGAGGAATGCATTCTGTGTACTCAATTGTGTTCCTTTTCTGAAATAAGTGGTTACAAATTTTGAAATATGAACATTTAATAAATAAATGTCATTCTGAATTGAATCTGTTGATAGTAATTCAAATTAGTTTGCAGCCTGTGCTAAATAGGCATATTCTTTATCACAGCTATTAAGAATTTCAGCAGTATTGGCCCATTCCATGGAAAATCACCCAGGGGTGGGTGCTGTCACATTTTTAATAAATGTCTTTTCTTTTTCATTTGTTTGTCCACCTGTAAAGTCATTTTGAGAGTTCAAATCTGGGGTTTCTTTTTTTTAGCATAAGCCATTTGGGATTTACAAGCCAAAATGGCCACCATGATATGGAAAAATCACACCCAAACAGCTTTTTTTTTTTTTTGCCTTTTTTAGCTGCACAAAAACCATAAATGGCAGAGACCTCTAAGTGGTTTCATTTTAAAGAACACAGGTTCTTCTATAAAGAGAATATATAAATATGTACTAAAAATTTATGTAAGGATAAGAATTTTTAATTCAAATTACAGATTAAAATTGATTTTTTTAGTTCTTGATGTATTGCAGTTCTGTTTATAAGAGATAAAAAAATCGTATTTGGCTTATTGAATATTATTTGTTTCAGCTTTAATTTAAGTACTCCTGGTAGACTAAAAATAAGCCAAAGACAATTAATATGTTTTCTGATTTCTTATAAGAACTATAATAGATTGAAAACTAAAAAAGAATCAATTTTGATCTTTAATATGAGTTAAAGATTTCTCTTTATATTAATTTCTAGTAAATATGTGTATGTTCCCTTTATAGATAGGCTTGTGCTTTTTAAAATGAAACCATCTCTCTGCCAAATTTATGATTTTTGTGCAGCCAAAGGGAAAGACTGTCCGGGTAAAATTTTTCCACGACGTGGTGGCCATTTTCATTTGTAAATCCAAAATAGCAGATGTCCTTTAAAAAAAAAAAAAAGACTTGAACTTTCTAAATATGATGTTACAGACAGACATAAAAAAAATTAAGTGTCAGCAACCACTTTTTTGTAAATTGGGCGATTTTCCATTGAATAACCTTATGGAAATGACCCAGTGAATCATTTGAGGAAAAACTTATTGCTGCTTTCTTTCTCTTCACGTAAAAAGCTTCATCTGTAAAGAATAACAAATGTATATGTGCCATGCCATCAGTTCAATTCAAACAGTACAAAGCTGAGCAATAATTATTCTGTTAATTTTTAAGCTGTTCCAATATAAGATGATACATTATTAGAGAAGGCTTATAATATTAAGTAGTACCTATATAAATGTTTTCTGCTTACCTTCTCACATCTCATGTGTGATTAATTCTAATCCAGTTTTACCTTTCATTTCTTCTTTTATCATTTGAATAACAGCGCAAGAAAAAATCCAAATATGTTTTCCTAATGTTAATTTACTTGGCTTGTTTTCTTTTCGTATTTCTCCAGAGGCGCTTCACTGATTTATTTCCTAGTTTCCAACCAGCATGTAAAAGTACACAGCAATTACATTGCACCCCATGAAATATGTGTAAATAATAAGACATTTTTTTCTTTTATCAATGTTTATCAGGACAGCTGGGGATCCAGGACAAGCTCCATGTGCATATATAAAATTAAAGCTAGTCCTTGGGCAGAATTTACAAATCAAGTATTTCAAAATGTTTTCATATTTTTCTGTTTATTTTCCAGTAAGTTTAATCGAAAAATTTACTTCTCAGTTTATTTTGTTGCAGACATTTCTGGCATATCTGTAACTATTGATACTTGTTTGTTTTCAATGTGTTACTCCATTCCACAAAGGTTGTCGACCGAACACATTTAAAAAATTGTTGCCAGGCTCCAATTAATGTCATGGCCTTTTTTAAATGAAATATCGGGCGTTTCACTGGGTAGTGGCGACTTTCCTGTGGAGTAAATCGTTAAAGAATAACGAGATGGCGCTGTAAGTCCGAGATGTTGATCAGCAGGCGACAGGCATTCGTGAGGTAGTAGTCGGACAGTGGACACGCAATTTCGGACATGCAGCGATATACCACGGAAGAGTTTCCTTTGGTGAAAAATTGGTATGCGATTGGCGAAAACCCCACAAAGGTGTTACGAAAGTGGGATACAGCGTTTAAGAATTGTTGAAAGCTATACGGTGCGTACCTGACAAAATTGGTAGCATAATTCTAAAGAACCGGCAGTGTCACAGATGATGTGGCAAGCATGGCAACGAAGAGAAGAACAGCGCGGACGGCGGAAAACATTGAAGCCGCAGGAGGACTGCACGAAGAAGCCAGTACGTCAACACAAAGACTTAAAATGCTGTTCTTGATTTGCTTTACCAACAGTATGGCCCACGGGTCATCGCCAGATGATTCCCCCCAACGTTTTTCAGCCTCTCTCTCATGGCCTCCGTACAGCCACGATTTAACGCCGCTCAACTTCTTCTTGTGGGGCTATCTAAAAGATCGGGTGTACCAGGATAACTCACGAACACTGCCTGCCCTCCAACGTGCCATCCAACAGGAAATTGCATGGATCCCGTCAAACATTTTCCCGTCGGTATTGCAGCACTTCAAAGCACGTATTGGCCACATCGTGACAGCAGATGGTCATCATGTGGGCCATGTCATCCATTGATTACCTTTTGCCTACTCATACTCCTGTAAACATCTTTTTCCTCTTCCAATAAAGTAAGTTACCTTTATTGTTCCTTTCTTTTGTCACTACCCAGTGAAACACCTGGTATAACCAAGTTTCTGTTAAAATCTTAATTTGTTGTAATTAAGCAAAACATTGAATTTCAGGTCAGTATAACCTTTTGTGGGTTCATTAACTGAGCCTTTATTCATTATGTTGTAGGTCTCTTTAACAAGTCTTCTGGTGACTTGATGTTCATAATCCAAAATTGGAATTTTATTCCACAGTGGCTTACATTTACATGTTATGTGTGTTTTATAATGACACTGTTCTGGGCTTTTTCAGTAATTGTTTTATGTTCTTTAATCCTCTATTTTGACTTTTTGTGCTCTTTGTCCAATATTTGTTTATTGCCTTAATTGTTATTCAGTAAACAGCATTCACCTTTTCTGTTTTGTCCTGTTTGAAGTGAGAACTTGTCTCAGTTTGCTATTTTTGCTATGTACTTTTTTCCTGTGGTTATTTTTTTTTTCTACATTTTAAGTGATTTGATTGTGCAGCTTTTGAACTTATAGGTATATATTTTATTGATTTATTCTTATTGTAAATTACTTCCTGTTGGTGTGATTTTCCTTTCTTTTGGTTATTATTATAATTCTTTTGAGATAGGCGTTGTTAATCAGGGTTTCAGCCATTTCGATCTGAGCTTTTTGCTGATTTTGTTTTGAAGATAGTAACTTTTACTCTTTTTATTTAATTTTTTGCTGTAGTGATTTTGATCAAATTGTTTGGTAAGATTACCATAATTTTGCAGTTTGTTGGTGCTATTTTTACAATGTTGATTTTTTCTGGTGCTGTTTTGCTCTCTTCTGGTATTTTACTCACGTTTCCTGTTATTTCTTGTTACCATTTTCATATATTGATCTTCAGATGTAACCAACATTTCATTTGACTTGTCTCTTCTAATTGCTGGTAATTTTTTTTTTTTTGCTGTAAAGTTTTTTTGCTTTCCAATATCTATATCAACTTTGTGTGATCTAATCCATATGTTCTTGTTAATGTGCTTACTTATTTCATATTATGTACATGGTTTTCTTCCTGTTTCTCATTATCCACCAAATTTTGGAGGTCTACCACTCTACCTGTTAATGCATTGTTCTTTGGAAGTAGAAGCATAGAGAATCACTTACAATGATATAGGATATGTGGCATCATTTCCTCTAGACAATAATAATTTCTACATTTTAATTCCCAGCTAAAGACCAATGTTTACTAACATGTAGTAACAACAAGTTTCACTGTACTTTATGAATAAAGTACCACATTTTTTTTTAAATTTGTTGTTTACCACAAGTGGAGAAAACATTATTGACTGGAAGAGATGAAGTATAGTTCATTGTATGTCTTTGATTTTGTTAAGCCCATAGAAAAATATGAATGTCTTATTCATCACCCTCTTCAAAAGGATCTCCAAACACTCATTCTGTGCTTAGGTAGGAGGGTTACAGAACAAGTCATAAGATTACAGGTCTTAAAAAAATCAAAAGATCAGGGTATGTCGCATGTCGTGTTCAGGACTGTCTGGCATGGGTCATATGATTTGAGAGAGTGTTGGAAGTTGTATGAAGCATGGCTTGGAGTAATCCTGAAAGATTCTTCAGAAAGGACTCTTGTACTGCAAATTATGCTTGTCTGGCAAGGGTGAATTGATTAGAAAGTTCATTGGAATTGGTATGAAAAGTGCCTCCATGTAACCCGGAAAGATTCTATTTCATGAGTGAGAGGAGAGGAAGTTCCAAATGTGTATGGTTTCTACACATTGTTTGAGAGAATGAAAGGCAGATGAAAACTTTTTAAGTGATGGGCTTTCTTTCGGTTGTTAATAATTTATAGGCTTCATTAATTGTAACTACATCAGATGCCACGCAATCCCATAATTCTGAAACCATTCATGTATTGATTAGATGCAAATAAAGATTGAGAGTACAATTGATATATTTTGGTTAGCAGGATGTTTAATCCAGGCATTTGTACTGATTGCATAAGTTTTCATTAGAGAAATAATGGTGGGAAATAAAGACAATAATATATCCCCTGAATTGCTGCCACAGTAAAGGCACATCATGGCTGTTTGAAGATAAAGGGTTGATGTTTTTTTGTTTGTTTTTTTAGCTACACATGAACTATAAGAATTGAAACAGGACTGTATGCAGTGGTTATGGAATAACATTATTGATGACCAGTCAAGAGTACAGGACTTTTATCAGATAACATTTTTGAAAGAGGTTAAGAGTTTGTTTGATGGATAGTTTGTGAACTATATCATAATTTGGCACAACCAAATCATTAACACCAGAATTGACACTGGAGGCACTAGAGACAGGCAATATTTTTTTTTTGGTCAACTTCTTGAAGAAGAATCAGAAGTCAAGGCACAAATTGTATAGTGTTTCCTATAGAAGCCAGTTGATGACTCCTGGATAATATTTTGTGCAACACTGATGCCCTACAAGTTTTAACTTATAGTGTCATTGGAACTGAATTACCTAAGAGATCTTGAGTCATATTTTTTAATAGTAATTACTGGAGAAACTTGTGTTGAAGGAAAGTTATTGCCAGCAGTTGAATTGTGTGATCTTTGGCTCTTGAGAAAATAGCACTCCGTACACTTAAATCAAGATCAAGCATAGTCTGTAATACAAAAAACATTTTTGAGACAACTTGTAGATAGCCTGTCTTCAATTGAGGCTTATCAAGTTTTAAATCAAAGTAATTTAGTTGGGATATTTTCATGCTATGTGTGTGATAGCATAATTAGAGTTATTTTATTAGACCTATACTAAATATTACCAAAGGAATTCTGGCAATCATGTGCGAAACACCTAATTACTGACAAGGTGCAGAATTAAAAATACAAAGTGCTGGCATATGAACATGATCGTTGTGAGATATTGCCATGTAACAGAATTAGATGAACATGGTTTGAAATTTTGCTGTGTAACAGAGTTAGATGAACATCATAAAGTAAGGCAGATATAGAGGGGAAACAGACATTGAAGCCTGTGGAAACTCCTCCCGATTTGCAACAGAAGCAAAATGTAATGTGAACCCATCCCGTTGGCAATGACGCTATAGCAACCCAGTGCTCGGGGATGGATGAGGACCAGCTGCTCCACGCCACCCTTCCGTTGTTTCCTCCACGACCTTTGTCCTCAACTCCTGTCACAATCTACTTGTAAGCCAAGTGAAGCATCAGAAAGATGACTAACGTAATATAGATGTCAAAGTCAATAACATAGATATCAAAACAGTTGACAATGGAATACAAATCAGAATTGAAAGTAAAGCCGAGTCACAGCTTATATTGTGAAGAAAGCAATGACAAAATATACATGAATGAAATTTACAGCAAAGACATGTAGAAACCTTAGTTATGGAATTTGCAAAGGGAAAGTTAATGACCAGTATGGAATAAGCAAGAATAATGCCACTTATTAGAATGCTATAGGAAACTGAAAGATGCAAACCAAAAATGAATCCGGAAAATGATAGGTATGTGTCGTATATGTCGTCTTCAACTCTGCTGGGAGGTCAAAGCTCAAATGGACAAAATCATGTGGTTCGTGGTGATTCCTGGGAAACCCAGTTGTCAATCAATGGTAGTTCTCTGGTACACCGATGGTGCGCTGCAGTCAACTTCATAATTTCATGAGTTTCAGCTTACTACAGCTAGTGTCCTCTCTATGTATCCTTATTTATGATGAACATGTTTGTTGTGAGATATTGCAGTGTAATAGAATTAGATGAAGATTACAGATTTTCATCATGATCCATAATCATAGTTTTAGTGGCTGGTTCTCAGCGTGGTGAATCATAGTCCTTCAGAGATTCTGAGGAAGTAACAGGCAGAGGATCCTTCTTTATTCAGAAAGAGAATACATAGCACGTAACTACCGGACCAGCCATCAGGAACAAATGCAGGTGAATAATGTTTGGATCACATTAATCAGCTTTTGTTGTGGAAATGAATAATCGATAAATGGAATCCTATCACTAGTTTCTCCTGGGTGTGGGGAACTAATGTAGGTCACTCAACACTTTTGTATCTTTGGTGTAAGGCAATGAAGATAGGAAAGCAGCTGCTTAGTGTCATCAGAATGGGCAGTTACTTGGAAGTGATCTTTGAGGTACATTTTAATTTTGATGCAGTGTGTCACTGACAGTTTGCAAGTCAAATAGGAGTAGTGTTTGCAGTCAGTGAAAGAAAGTGCTTTGTTTTAAAACAAATGTTATTCCAAATTGGTTTGACTAATTGATCTAAAAATGCTGCAAGACAATAAAATTTCTTGGTGGATTAAAATAAAGTATGCTGATAAAAGGTGAGCAATTATAATAATTTATCTACCAGTCTATCAGAGAAAAATATGGCAGTATTACATAAAGCCATAGAAATTTTGCAGTACGGATCAAATGGATATTTTATCAAAATGGTTTTCCATTGGTGCAGGAGTTAGACAAGGTTGTGTAATGTCACCATGGCTGTTTAATATATTCATGGACGCATGCATGCGTGAGGCCAAAATAGATAATAGTGGTTTATGTCTTGGTGATATCCGTGTGTGCAGATTGCTGTATGCTGATGACACTGTCCTGTTGGCAGAGAGCAAAAGTGAGTTGCAGAGTATGTTGACTCGGATGCACGAAGTTTGCATGAAATTCAAACTGAGTATAAATAAGGGAAAACCCAAAGTTATGGTGTTTGAGAGAGGAATGGGTAGCACTGAATGTAATGTAAGTATAAATGGCACTGTGATTGACCAGGTGAGTGAGTTTGTGTATTTAGGAAGCATGTTTGACAGAGAGAACAAGTTGGATGGTGAAATCAGTAAGCGAGTGAATTCTTCTTTGAAAGTCATAGCTGCTCTGGGAGGTTTTCACAGGAATGATGGCTTCTCTAGAGAGTCCCGCATGGCTGTGTATGAAACAGTAATTGTTCCTACTCTGATGTATGGCAGTGAAACCTGGGTACTGCAGAAGAAACATAGGAGTGTTTGTGTGCTGGAGAAATGTGTTACTTATGTGGGGTTTGTGGCAAGACACAATCTGATTGTGTGAGGAATGAAGATGTATTGCAGTTGTGTGATGTGAAGCAAAATGTTGTTAGCGAGGTGGAGACCAATATGCTTCGGTGGTTTGGCCATGTTGAAAGAATGAGTGATGAAATGCTTACTAAGAAAATATTTTCAGCCCAAGTGGCAGGAAGGAAAGGCAGAGGAAGGCCAAGGAATACATGGGTGGATCAGATTCAGGAGTGTCTGCATGAGAAAAAGATTATGAGTATGAAGTATAAAAGAACTTGTGTACGGCGTGTAATGGATATCAGTGAAGCACGAGTTGTATGTCAAGATCGCTGTAAATGGCGAAGTTTGATACGACAACAATAAGTAAAAATATCTGGAAGTTTGTATTTCTTTTTGAAGCTAACATCTGAATCTCAGAGAACAGCTTAGTGATATGTATGTATGTATAGATCAAATGGATAGAAAACCTAAACATAGCCATTAGTAGTATATGCACTGTGTTGTCATAAATATTTGGACACTACCAAATATTTACAGAAGTGCAAAGAACGGTTGCACAAAAAGGTGCACTGTGAGTGGTGAGGGACATATATAAAGCTGAGATGTTCTGTCGTGTTATTACTAACTTTGAAGCAGATATGCCGCGTGGATGTGAATTTTCTGAGTTCCAGCTTGGGCTGGTCATAGGATGTCATTTGAGTAATGTTTCCATATGGAGCATTGTAGCTAAACATACCAAAATAAACTGTAAGTGATCTCGTGAAGGGATGGAGGCAGGACAGTGCAACTACAGCAAAAAAAAACATTCAGGAAGGCCGCACAAACTGACGGAATGTGACAGAAAAGCCATGGTAAAAATGTTAAGAAATCCCATTCTTTCTCTGCCATTTCCATCACTGCTGAAGTAGGAAATGCTTGTAATGGCTCAGTTAGTACCATACATCTATCCACAGAGAGTTGCACAGTGTTGGTTATTATGGTAGAACAGAGGCACACAAGCCTACACATCACTACCTTGAATGGGAAGCGCCTTTGGAGTGGTATCTCTCGTTGTTCCTGGACTGTGGGCAACTGGAAAGCTGTTCTTTACAGTGATCAATTGCGCTTTTCACTTCCAATGTGATGGATGTATTTGAATTTGGCGACAACCCAGCGAACAATATTCGTTGGACTGTGTTCTTCCAACTGTTAAGTTCTGTGGAGGCTCCATCATAGTACGGAGTTGTTTTTCATGGATGGCTCATTGGTTATTATACCATGAACTCTGAAGTGTACCTTGACACTCTGAATAATTCTGCTATACCAATAGCAGGACGGTATTATGAACATGACTGTTGTCTCTTCCAATATGATCTAGCTCCCTGCAATACTGCACAACATGTGCAGGACTGATTTCATGAAAATGAAGTGGAATTGTTAGACTGGCCTGCTTAGAATCTTGATTTTAATCCCGTAAAACACCTGTGGGATGAACTGCAGCGACTGATATGTAATCGACCGCAACGACTGTCTTTGCTCTCCACTCTGGCAGTAGCTTTGCTTGACGAATGGCGAGCCATTCCTGTGAAGACCTACCGGAAATTGGTTGACAGTATGCCTCGATGTGTTGCAGCTGTCATACAAGCAAAAGGTGGACTGGCTAGCTACTTGTTGCATAATATAGCCATTTGTCCTGAAACATTGTGGCATCTGAATACTTTTGATAACATAGTGTAGTTAGGTAATGATGCTGTAGGGACTCCCAGTAAGTTAAATAGCAGTGCCATGGAGGTAATTGAATTATGAGAGAAAAAGGAAATCTGGATGTTTGAAGACAAAGAAATATTTATTATTGGTGACAGTTGATTTTAGTTGAAACACCACTTTTTTTGGAAAGAAAGCTAACCAGAACTCTAATCATTTTGCAATGATTAGTATTTTGTAGAATAAGAATCGCTGATGGAGGAAGAACAGTTTTTAGCCAGTTGTGAAGTATTGGAAATACTATCTGAGAGCTAACAACTGCTGAACAAGGTAACTGATGAAGCATGGAAGATTGCGTATCAGATGTAGCTTGTTTATCTACATCAGGGAACCTTACTTTAATCCATGACAATGTCTTAGCCGTTTCGTGGGAGGAATATGGCTTTCTAAATGTGGAGCAGAAGTGTTCCCAGTTTTGTATCTATTTCTGTACGTGAATTGTCACTTCCTCCATCAGTGATTCTATTACGTATTTCTTCTGGTAGAAAAAGTTAATTGTGATAATCAAGTAATGTGTTCATGGGAGAAAAGGTAATTACTAGCACAATGCCGCCCCGGTGGCGCAGTGGTCTAAGGCGCTGGCCTCTGATCATTCGTCCGTAAGGGGTCCGGGTTCGAATCCCGGTCAGGCATGGATGTTGTGTTTGTCTTACGGCACTGGCTCTCTCCCTTCCCTGGAACCAGTGACCCTAAATTAGGGACGGGCGACTGCTTATAGCCCATTGAGTTGCTCACGGTGGTCGTTAAATCTCAAAAAAAAAAAAAAAAATACTAGCACTGATCAAAATTGGATGTGTTTTATCTCAAATGTATATACAATTCCAATGTATTTAGCTAGAGCCATTTAATTGGAACTCATGAAATTTGAAGTGAAGAATTTTAATGTGGCGAATGATTAGGTTATTTATTTGCAGTTTAAAGGAAAATATGAAGGTATTTTTCTTAGATTGTCCCAAGAACATTTGGCTTCAGACTAATGGTTAGGTATAGGACCCAGCAAAGGCATACTTAATATGTCTAAAAAATCTGCACAGTACATGTAGGTCAGTTAAGCTTTAGACTGCAAAAGAATATTTTAGCTGAGACACACAGAACAAAGTTTTGAGTTCCCGAGCTAACTAAACACAGGACAAGGGGGGCAATCATAGTAGCTTTCTGCTTGTTATTGTCAGATGGTTTGGGTAAACTCTTCATGTAGTCATATTTTGTATCTTTGTTGCTTGGCAGTTTTGAAGTAAGAGGACAACCTGAGTAATTTGCATTATCTTTGTACTACTTCAGTTGGTTTACTTAGCTATTTCTAGGAAGGTTCTGCTTATACATTTTTGTAGGATAGAGCCCATCACAGTCTTTTTAAGCAGCACTGCTGTTTGTGCAGATTAAGACTGAGTAGTGGAATCCTTTACTTTTGTAACATTGTCCAGGCGTACGTCACCTATTTGACACCATAAGTTTAAAATTTGTTTATAGCTATTCTGAAAGTATTTTTAATCATGTAAACACTGTGCTATCTTAAATGTATTAAAGTGCTTAAAAAGCTGTTATCACATCCACCTTTTACATGTATTTCTCAATGTTTCCACTAAACAGAGAGGCTGTGTAATGTGGAAAAATTAGCAAAGTATGTTACAGAAATTGGTTTTCAGTGTAGAAATTAATGCATAAGAAAGTAAGAGGAGGATCTTGATGATAATTTTGCATATTGGTGCTGGAATAATGCACTGCCTAAAAAGTTAAAACCATTGATTTTACAGACATTTAATTTCAACATACAAAAGTACCTTTCTTCAAGTACTGTGTTATAGAAATGCTTGAAACTTTAGTCATACAACCAAAGGACTGATAAATAATTAACCAAAGCTTTTTATAATATTTAAATAAAATATTGAAAGATACATATGTATCAGTGCTGAGTTCTGGTTCAATTTTAAGAACCCGCACCCACCTGAAGCGCAAAGTATGTCAACCTGAGCCTGCCTGAGCCCAAATTTTTTATGCAAAATAGAGCCCTGACCCAAACTACCCCCAAAACCATTATTTACCTATTTAGGTATTAGAAAAAATATCTTCCAGAATTTCCCTTGCTCTTCCCTGTGCAATTAACCAACATCTTTCTCAACTTGGAACTGGGGAAAGGACACACACCTATCTGATTTTATAGTTTAGCTCTCTAGTAGCACGATTTTCTTTGACCATTTATTTCCTTGTAAAATGCTTCAGGCATCTGGGAAGATCATGCGGTGTGGCAGTCTATGTACGTTTCTCAATAGGATTAGCAGGTAGCTGCCATGTGGAGATAGGAGACAAAACTTTTTCAGTGTGCTATCTACACTGCTGGCCACCCAAAATGCAATGCCAAGAAGGAAGCATCCGATTGGCCTGAAATTTGCAACATGCGTTGCCCGCTAGAGGACATGCAAATGATTAGCATTGCAGGGCATATGCAAATCATGTGCGCCCTGCACGCCACCAAGAAGCACTATAAGAAGGGTGCACAGAAGGCAAGGTGTAAGTAGTGGAAGTGTGTTGTGCTGCCGGACCTGTGTGGGGAAAGCTTCCTGATGCCTCGTCGCAGAATACAGCAGTCATTCCAGCACGTTTCAGAGTTCGACAGAGGACGAATAGTGGCTTATCGCGACAGCGGTTTATCGTACCAAAACATCGGCACCCGTGTGGGACAACCTCCAGCCACAGTGAGGCGCGTATGGATTCGGTGGGTGCAGGAGGGTCGGACGGATTGACTGACCTGGGCGATTGCCGCGGCGCACCACCGAACGAGAAGACCGGCATGTTGTGCTGCGGGCATTGACGGCTCGCACCGCCACATCACGAACGTTAGCTCAGAAATTAGGGTGTGTTGCGCAACAACCTGTGTCTGCATGTACCATTCGACGACGTCTGCAGGAGCGGGGACTTGTCGCACGGCGGCCATTGCTCCGATTACCATTCACGTTACACCACCGGCGAGTGCGCTGGCAGTGGGCCGTTGAACGCCGCACCTGGACTACGGAATGGCACGACATGGTCTTCTCCGACGAATTCTGCTTCTGCCTGCAACACCACAATGGTAGGATAAGCGTGTGGCGGCACCGCGGCAAAAGACTGTATGACGCCTGCATTATGCATCCCCATACTGGTCCATCGCCTAGCGTTATGGTGTGGGGCGCAATTGGATATGACAGCCTCACCCTTCGGGTACGCATCGCCAGTACACTCAACAGCTACCACTACATCTCCGACGTTTTGGAGCCTGTAGTCCTCCCTTACCTGCAGGACCTGTCAGCTGCCAAGTTTCAACAAGGCAATGCGCGCCCGCACGTGGCATGCATTGTGCAACAATTCTTCACGGCCCACCAGGTGTCACTGCTGCCGTGGCCCGCCTGTTCTCTCGATATGTCGCCCATTCTGGTCGCTGATCGGCAACCGAGTGGCCCGGCAAGCACCACCCGCGTCTATGCTTGATGAACTGTGGCAACGTGTGGAAGCAGCTTGGACCGACATACCCTAAGCCCACATCCAAAGCCTCTTTTGTTCGATGCCGCGGCGTGTAGCAGACATTATTGCCAGCCATGGAGGCCACACGAACTATTGATGTCTGCGTGTTCCGCAAGTCGCAGGGGCATGTAAGCTCAATTGTTTCATCTTTGCATCTGTTGTTATCTGTCCAGTAAATCTGGCTTCGCTATCTTGTGTCCTTCTTGGTGTTGAATTTTGGGTGGCCAGCAGTGTACTGTTAGTATTAATAATTCTTGAAGCTTTTCCTTCTCCACAAAAAGCCCCTATCAAACATGCTTGCTAAATGTACAAATTCATGCACCTAGTCTATCTCTGTGCCATTTACACTTATCTTGCATTCAATGCTAATAGTTCCTTGGTCAAAAATCATTACTGTGGGTTTTCCACTATTTATACTCAGTTTGAATTCCATTCAAACTTTGTGCATCCAGGACAACATACTCTGCAATTCAGTTTTGCTCTCTGCCAACAAGACTGTGCCATCAGCATATACAGCAATCTGCACGCATGGATATTACAAAGACATAAACCACTATTGTCCATTTTGGCATCATGCATGCATGCATCCATAAATATATTAAACAGCCATGGTGACATCATACAGCCTTGTCCTACTCCTGCACCAATAGGAAACCATTTCGATAAAACACCATTCTTTTGTACATATGCTCTATTGACAGCATACATGGCTTTCACACTATTAGCAGATTCCCAGTTATACCAATTTATTCAAGACCTTCCACAGAAGTATCCTGTTTACTGGACAATAAGCTTTCTATAAATCTATGAAGGCAGCAAAACCTTTTTACTAACGGATACTTTTTCATCATCTTACGTAATGCAAACATTTGGTTAATGCAGCCCTTACCAGGCATAAAACCACTTTGTACATCCCACACCTTCTCTAATATACTGTTATGTTATCAATGACCTTGCAAGACACTTTCTTTGGCACACTCAGCGAGCTGATACCATGATACTTCTTACATTCAGTCTGATCACCTTTTCCTTTATACAAAGGTACAATGATAGCATCCTGCCAGTCGTAGGGGACCGTTCCTAACTCCCAGCACAACTGGCAAATTTCAGTTAACCGGTCAATTATAGGGTCACCATCATATTTTAACATCTCAGCAGTTATGCCGTCTGCTTCTGAAGCCCTAACATTTTGAATAAATTTTAGAGCTTTACAAACCTCTTCCCTTAAGATTCCTGCTGTACTTTCTTTACTCTCTGTGGCATCACCAGCTTCTACCTCAAAATCATTTTTGCTTTCATGTTCTTATAATTTACGGAAGTATTCACCCCATCCCTTGTTTAACTCATTAGGCTCCCATATCATTTCTCCGATCCTATTCTTCACACAACTTATAACTTTATTTCCCCTGTTCTTTCTACATCTTGTGTACTTCCAGAATGTTTTCCTATATTTCCAAAAAGCTGATTCATGCCTTCCCACCTTATCCTTCCTACTTTTGCCCTTATCTGATGAAGCAGTTTTGCTACTTCACACTTTTTACAGTAGTATTTGTCCTCAGAAAGTCTACTTTGTAACCTCCCCAAATGTGGTTCTTTTTTCCTCTTTACCACTTCTTTAACTGTTTCACCAAGCATCACCTGTAATGCTACCCACTGTTGTAGTACCACAGTCACAGATCTCCTCAGTGACAACACAGTTCTTAAAATGTGTACACTTCTTTTCTGCATCCCTGTCACATACCTTCTACTCATTCAGTGGTTTACTAAGCATTCCAGAGTAACACTGATTCTTCAGGAAGCCTTTATTTTTTTTAATCACGGGCATCTTCCTTTTCCTCTTTCTCCAACCAGCATTCAACTTCATTAGTGACACTAACTGGTACATGATCAGCGCCAACATCTGCACCTCTCACCACATGAGTGTCAACAACTAAATGTTTCAGGTACTGATCACAAACAACAAAATCTATTGCACTTTTCTGTCCCAGAGAATGATTCTCCCATGTATATGTGTGGATATACTTGTGGGTGAAAAATGAAATAGATGCATACAGCCCATTCTCCATGCGGCATTCGGTTAATCTTTCACCATTATTATTCACACCAAGATCATTGAACTTACCTAGAGCATTGTCACAAATCTCATTCTGAACACCTACTTTAGCATTGAAATCCCACAGCATAATAACTCTGTGTTTAGCACCAAATTGGCTTAGAACAGATTTCAGCTCATTTCAGAAATCATCCTTTCTGTCAGAAGGTTCGAGTCAAGAAGCATACGTTTCAACAATTACTATTCTCTGAACTCTCACTTTCAAATGAATCCAAGGAATTCTCTCACTTATGCAGCTATAGTGAATCAAGTTGTTCTTCATGTTTTCATTTAATCACACCCACACCAGCTTCTCTTACATTATCCAACACTCCAGACTGCACACTCACTATTCCATTCACTTCTTCTATCCATATTGTTTTCTTTGTAGTTTTTCTTACACTCAGCACATCCAATCTGTACTTATTCATTTCTTCAATGACCTCATTCTTCCCATTTATTCCTTTAAAATTCCATACACTTATCTTACCCTCACCTTGCTGAGATCTTTTTCATACAAGGTTTATTTGTTGAAAGTTGCTTCTGTGGTGGACCAGCTTTCTCAAGTGTGGTAGTCCTTACCATATGCCACACTTGAGTCCTTCAATATTTTTCTTTCAATCTTGAAAATCATCAAGAGCAATTAAATGTGGGGGATCAGCCCATAGTTGATGGTTCCAGTTAGTCATTCCACCTAAGGGTTCTAGAACTAAACCCAGTGAGTTAGTTTTTTATCAAGTGTGACATAGACAGTGGCTTAGTTTTTTATCCAGTGTGACATAGACAGTGGCTTAGTTTTTTTATCCAGTGTGACACACAGTGGCGTACTGGAAAAACTCGAGCCCCCCCCCCCACACACACACAAAATGTTTTCAAGGCCCTTTGGGGAAAATCCATTAGCTTTCAATTACTCAAAATTTTAACTTTCATATTATTAAATAGGCCTTGCGGGTGTTTTAATAAATCAAATTCTTTGGAACCTGCGACAGGGCGGATCCAGAGGGGGCACATGCCCTTCTCTCAGGACCAAGTAGAAGCTTAAATTTGTTAGGTTATAATAACAAATTGAATAATTTTTCGTGAAAGGAAACATTACTTAAAAGTATATTACTTTCCTTGATTAATTGGAAGAATTTATAGATATACTAAGAACACTTTTTCATTTTGAGAAAAAATATCAGAAATGCCCCCGGTTATTCCCAACGCTTACGCTCACAAAAATCCTTGATCCGTCCCGATTGTGTATTTTTCGTAAAATCAAAATTATTTCACTTTATTGTATGAAACACAAATATGTACATTTATAATTAAAATGATGGCCCTGGTTACCGATACAAAATACTTACGTCAAAGTTAATCATATCATGCAAAATTTCTTATTTTAAAGAACTAAGGCATGCTTCTGATTGCACACATAAAACATGCCACTGCCATGTGGCAGTGTGTCTAATTACTTTTTTAAATTTATACAACATGTCACAACATAAGTAAGCGAATAACTAAGTGATGTGTGAAGTCCATCCATGTAGCTTAGCTGGGAGAGCAACTCACTCCAGGGTAAGTTGCTCTCCCAGCTAAGCTACATGGATAGGATATGTCACTGCAGATTTGTAGTCTTGACACATGCTTTACCTCTGTAGTATGTCACATCATCTCCCTCTTAATTTTTTCTTTTTTTCTAAAGCGAAGAAGGAGTTGTCATTCATTCTAGACAATGTGTGGAACAAACATCACACATCTTTTGAAAAACCCAACGGCCAGTACATCCATTTTTATGTTCGAGCGCCAATATGAAGACACAAATTTGTCCGTGACGGGGAATCAAACCCACAACCCACCCACTCCGGAGTAAGTTGCTCACCCAACTAAGCTACACGGACGAAATGTGTCACTGCAGATTTGTCGTCTTGACATATGCTTTATCTCTGTAGTACGTCACAAACGATTAAAAACTGTCGCAAAAAAAACATAAAACTACTTAAATTATTTATTCTGGAATATAAAAAACACACGTAACATAATGCCACAATGTTTTGCACACAGTAAAAATAATATTTCAACTCAGTCATAAAAAAAAAAAAAAATGACAGGTCTCTGATTTTTCACTCCCGCGAAGAACACCTTTTAATTCATTATATTCGGAAGGATGCATAGTTATGTGCAAACAACTGTAATACATAACACTTTGTTCTCATTGGTGTAAAAATTCTGCTCATTGAAGTGATATTTTTTCACATTCTTTTGTTAACATACCTGCATAGGAACTATTGCAAGGTCTGAATTTGAGGCCACTTGTAACAGCAAGGGCTATTACAAGGTGCCCCAAGTTCTTTTGAATAGCTGCTTTCCAGTAATCCAGTTTTTGTGAACTAAAGCAACGAAAATGATTTCTAAAGATTTTACGTATTTACAGAGAAAAAAAATGTTTTTCTTCTTAACACTTCATTCAAAGCTGCCTTAATTCTTGGCTATTTCTTTAACCAGTTTATATACGAAGTTTCCACACAAAAATAAAAAATTTAATCTTTTTGCTCAGGCTAGAGGCCCAAAACCATTGAGCCCCCCCCCCACACACACACACTGCGGGGGTTGCAGGAGCTATCAGTATGCCCTTGGACACAGAACTAGCTGGTACCCCAACGATATTTGTACTGAAACTTAATTTTGTATCATCTCAGATTTGCAGAGGCTCCTGCTGTTGTCAATGTGCCATTGTTGCGCAGCAGAAGCACCCCTTGAAAGGAAACCTATCAAATATAAAAAGCTGTGTTAAAACATGAATAATAAAAAAATTTTGTAAGGATGATTTTCCTTACTAAAGTAATCATAACTAAAGTTTTTTATTAAAAAAAACCCTACAGAGATACGAAAATTGCTGGTTAAAGTTTGCTTGTGTATCCAGATGACACCTGAAAAAAGAACAAAAAACTGCTACATTTAACATGAAACACTTAACATGAGGCTGTGAAAAACTCCAGGTTGCCTTAATTATTCAGAAATTATTTGAAGTTCTCACATATCCATGAATTTTATAGCTCATTCTACAAGTACCTTGGTTCACAGATCTGCAGCATTTTTCTGCTTATGTGTGATTATAAATTTTTCAGGAAGGTTCAAGAAATTGGAGTTCATCATACACAAGTTCATAGATAATTACGTAAAACATTTAGTTATATTGTCTTGAACATGATTATGCAGACCCCTTGTTACTGTTATCATGGGTTTAATGTTATTTTTTTTTGTTTTTTTTTCATAGGAATTCTTGCAGACTTCTGAAGTCATTTTCACTTTTAGACTGAACTGTTGTCATGTGTCCTTGGAAGTATCTGCAATCTTGGCTCCAGTTCATTGTTTTGCTGCAAATTATGACTGGGGGATTTTAAGTCCATAATCTGTATCTTTAGGAACAAAATTTCGTAGAATTTCTGAGGTAATATGTGCTGCTTGTTTGTGTGAGAAATCTAATTTTTGAGCATTCTTTAACTTAATTTACACTGGAGATTAAATATGACTCTTTTTTTTTCTCAATTTTGGAATGCTAAACTAAAAGGACAATGAGATTTCTCACACATTGACAAAGCAGCTTGATCGGCTATGATTTCCATGAAAATTTCACTATGTTTAATATTTCTGATATACTGTATTGATGAAAAAGGGTAGTTAATCACTGGCTTGCCTCAGTCAAATGCAATATTGATCTCTGTCACTGGCATGCACATCCTCGAAAACCTCATGTTGATGTCTGGAAGTAGTCCACTTATATTGCATAACTCAGTTGCTCTGGTGCATTTTCTCCCTTGCCAAGACATCTTGATAGAATTGCATGCATTGCTTATTTTCCCCTGTGTTATAGTTATCCAGAAAAAGTTCTGTGGAAGAAATCTTACCCATAAAGGTGCACTAATGCCCAATTTCTGATAGGACAATGACAGTTTTCTTACAAGTTTCTTGTAGTTGTCAGCCTTGTTATTTTGTGGGAAGTTGGTTGCTACCTGCAGAAGTGCATTCCAAGCTTTCTTTTCATCTCCTCTAAGGATATAGTCAAACTGATCATCTGGTAAAGCTTACAGATCTGTGGACCAGTAAAAATAGTGTTTGTTTCTTTTTTTTTTTTTTTTTTTTTTCTTGGCACTCAGTTTTGGGAATTTTTTGATGTAGTACCTAACCACTGACCCATTTTGGTGCATAGCATTAGCAAAAGTCTCCATTAAGTGCAGTTTAATGTGCAGAAGTGGTTGCAAAATTTGGCTCGATTTTTACCAGCGGTAAGTACTGTACATTCATTGTTCCAGTAGTTGTGATAGTCATTTCATCTTCTTGTAATGGAAATTATCATTGCTGCCAGATTCACTCAGGAAACACAAAACTTCAGGCAGCCCTTCTACAGCTCAAACAAAATATTGGTAACCTTCAAGTTTCAACAGAACTGACACTAGAATTGCTTGTAATTTATGCAATTCAAAAGGTGCTTTGTGTTGTCATATAATTCCTTCATACAAATGGCATGACCAGCTGAAACAACATGTTTCCATTATGCAGTAGAGCATCTTTTAGATTCAGGTTTGATGAATGTAAGAACATGCCTCGTGACTATGTAATAATAACTATTAATAAGGACGGTCATGATGCAGATGATGTTACCCTTTGATCTTAAAGAATGAAACCAATTCTTTTTTAGTGTGCATGAAACATAGTTTGACATCTCTGGCACAAAGTCATTTAATTCAATTTTCATGATTCTGTTTGGTTCAGTAGATGTTATGCTGGGTACATGATCATAATATCTCAATGGCTGGGATGTTTCATAAATTTTATCATCCAATTCATTCTCTGATTTTAAGAAATTATAAATTCGGAGTTTTCAGAATGTGAAGTCATTCATTGTGGGATACCATGCATGCAGCAGATGTTATATTCAGGTAGCCTAAGGTCCATTTTTTGAAGGTACCATGCAATGCCAGAGGCTCCATGCAGAAGAAAAAATCACTGATATCTGTTATCTCCCTCTTTACCATGGGCATAATTATCTTCATACAAGGCATTAGTTATCTTCATGGTTCAAGCAGTTGTGAAGGTTTATTGCATATTTAAGCATTGCAGCAGCATTTGTGGGGCCCAGTTTTTTTTTTCTGGTTTATTACTCTGCAGCTGATGAAAAGATCATGGGCATTCCGGATGATCAGAGCTATGGCACTCTTCTGTGATGCAAATCACTTTCTTGTATGCATAACAAAAGTTATCTGCACTGTTCACATATTTACAAGGCATCCTTGCTGATATCTTTTGAAGTCTGTAGTTTTCATGCATTCCATTATGATTTCTTTTTCTCTCATTTGGTATTTGCACTTACATTGACAAATAATTCATAGTGGTTTTTGTGGTGATTTTCAGACACACTAAACTAATTTACATTGAGGCACAAGAACTATTGACAAGTGTGTTGGAACAATCTGACACAAACTGACTTCTATAGCTGGCTCAAAGCACTGACATTTCCAAAACGGCATGTCCTGATGTCTTTCTAGGTCTTATAAGGAGAATGAAGGCTTCTGCCTCAGCAAAGAGAAAAACAGAAAACTATGCATATTCAAAATTATGTGAAAGTATTTACCAGCTGTTTATTCTTTTGACACACTTATAAGTTTTAGTGTTACACTTGTTCTTAAAATATAATTATTTTGGTGGAATATTTGTTGTTCTAAAATACTGTGGAATAAAATAACAAACCTTTTTAGCCCTAAAAATCACTTTTTATTACTTTAATCAAACATTTTACTCAGAATGTACAAAACTTTATTAATCTGAAATAAAATTAAAAAGCTGCAGTAATTGCAAAAACTTTTGAAGTCAGTAATTGTAATAATGCTAGGGATTAGACTTATTTTGAAGCAATACAATTGGTGTCAAAAGAGACATGCTGAAAAAATACTTTGATTTTCAAATGCATGAGACTCCTTCCATTTTGATATATCTTTTGATTTAGGTAGGCACTGTGGGATGACTTGATGAAGTTTTTGTACAAACAATACACACTAGAATAAAGTTATCTTATTACCTGTCCCATATGGAACCAGAATTTATATAATCTTTCTGCTTATGATCCAAAACTTTAGCAGCTATAATATTTTCATGATTCATGTATTAAATCTTACTAACTGATTCACTTGTGCTAGCTTGAGACCAACCCCTGAACTTTATTTAACATCAGGGACCGCAGAAGCACTTAAAAAGTGGGTGGGCTGGATCAAGGTTCACAAGGGGGGGGTATAAGCCTCAAGTATTTCTTGTATCGAGAGACTGGGGTTACTTAGTTACAATACTTTTTACTTGTCACAAAAAAATACAAAAAAAAAAACTTTTACGAAATAATTAACATATATTGATGCTTTCATAATTTGTTATTCCTTGCAAAGCACAATTTTATGAATTTTAAAAATTAGTTACTAAGCGTGACAACCAACCTGGCAAAAATGGGCAATTTAAAATGGAATGTGATTTATATTCAAATTTAAACTGTAATGATTAGAAGAAACATAGATTTATAACAAACAAAAAAGCAGATTTATTTTAAACTTACGGCTTGCATGAAACTCCAGCAACTATTCGTTAGATGCTTTGAATGTCCCAAAAGTGGTCATTCTGTGCTCAGATCCATGGACAAATTCGTTTGCCACATGTATCAGGTTAACAGATTTTGTTTTTTCTTTGTGCACATGAAGCAACATTGTATGATTTAATCTTCCCTGCTTCATGGTTGTGCGAAGTTAAGTTTTAATGTGCCTCATAGCACTGAAAGATCTTTCACTTTTTGCATTGGTTGCTGGCAAGACCAAAATTAATTTCAACAACTTGACAATCTCACTAAAGAACACACGGTTCAGCATTTGTAAAATCCTTGAACCATTTGATTACATCGTGTATCGACAATTCTCTAGTTTCGCTAAATTTCACTTCAATGCTTCGAGTAGAAAGAGAGTCAAGTTGTCCTTTCAATAACATAGAATTGAAATCTGAACCAAACACATCTAATACAAATTTAAGTTGCTCTTGAAATTCTAACCCTTTCACCGTTTTAAGCCGAAGGGTTTCCACTGTGGTATAGATTTTATAACCAGGCTGGTTCAAACGGTCACTGATTGAATTGGTTACAATATCCAAAGCTTCATAATATGTTATTCGAAAATGTTCTTCACAAGTAGTAGCTGCAAACTGTGTCTCACTAGTGCCGATTTCAAGCCTTTTTGGTACTTTTCTTCTGCATGGTAAGCAAGGTTCATTAATATCATGTTTACTTTGGTAATTAAGAACTTTCTGCCAGAACATCTGAAAAGACTTCATTTCGAACTCTTTGTAGGGTTTTCACTGTCAAAGTAGCCATGTCTTTTGCTTCTGCTGCCATAATGCTAGGAGACTGTAGTGCTTTGCTCAAATTGTCACAGTGGCTAAATATGAGCAAGCTCAACTGTAAACCAAACAAAAACTGAACTGTTCATTTGTGTAGCCACTCCATTGATCCTTGCTTTCATTTCTGTATCCCTTACTTTTTCCAACAGTATAGCCCATGTTTCATTCAGAGCATCATAGTTTTCCAGAATACTAAGAAATTAATCACTTCTAACAGTCCAACGAGTGGGGCAAAGAAGTCTTATTCCTGGAGTTGGTATTTCAGTATCTGAGTTTGTTTCTAAGTTATGGAAAACTGATTGACGATTAGGTGAAAACTTTATAAGTTTTGTAATTTCATATGCTGTATCCAATGTATCACGCATGAGTTTGCAATTTTTAATTGCATCCGAACAGCTTAAATTTAATGTGGGACCATAACAATGCAAAAATACTGCCTTGGGTTCTTCAGCAAGAAGTTTTTGGGCAATTTCTTTTTTAGTTTTTTGGTTTTTAGCAACCCCATTCGCAGATCCGCCATCATAACACTGACCACGAAGCATATTAATTGGTAAGCTTAGTCGCAAAAAACAGTTCTTAGTCGCTTTAAAAATGTTTTCAGAATCTGTAGAATCCAGTTGGTATAGTCCTATAAATTCTTCATGAGCGATAAAATCATCCTCCATCCATCTAATACATATCACTAGCTGTTCTTATTACTACAGTCTGTAGTTTCATCACACATGACAGCAAAGAATTCTTTCCCATTAGAAAAATTTTCCGAAATTTCTCTTAGAACTTCTAAAGCCATTATTTTTAGAATCTCATTCTGAATATCGTGAGACACATACTTGTTGGTTTTCTTGGAAATCCACTGTCAAAGCTCAGGAACATCTATCCCTCTAAGATTCAACAATTGCATAAAGTTAGACTGAGGTTTCATTTCCTTGCATTGGCAATCCTTGGTGTGCTAAAAACTAGATTCTCCAGAATCACAAGGAAACATTTTCAATTGATGAATTTCTCATTTGCAAACTGAGTTGAGAGTTTCTCTGAGATATCGCCTATTTTAGGCACTGTTTTATTTCTGAAAAGTACATCTTTGTGGCATTTCATTGACATATGCGAATTAAATTTGTCTGTTGCATTTTTCAAATTTGGAAATCCAGTTTCTATAAATGCTTTATCTGTGCAGCTAGAAGCAAGTTGGTTTGCCCGGACAGCACGTATGCACTTGAAACAGAAAGCTTTGTCACCTTCGGCATCATAATGTAGCCATTTCCAATGTTGGAACCATTTTGGTTGAAAAGATCAATTTTGTGCTCCAAAACTTCTTTTCGGGAAGTTGAAATGAATTGGCTGATTTGGAGCTGCTCCAATATTAGGTACTTTGTATTTTGACAAAGCCATTGCTCTCACTATTTTCCTATAATACCGAAATCTCACAAGACAAACCAGATAAAGAAATTACATAATCCAACACACACACGACAGTACTGATGGCGAGCCACTTCTTAACACCTGTGTCTCAAACTGTTTGGACTCTTCCACTTAGGAACTCGAGGTAAGCCAGGATATGATGGGGGAAAATAAAGATGCTATCCCTCAGCCTCATCACTTCTACCGCTAAAGAATTCTTCGCGTATACAATAGTACTCGCTTGCAACCGAATCCTCCTAAACCGGTACCTTGAATCGCTTCCTCGAATACAAGAAGTTGCCCCCCTCGAATGGCTCTCTCGCACCGCCCCCAACCAACTCCTCGTTGTTCGTTCCAGAAAAATTACACATAATATCCTAAGACTTTTCTTTCCTTTTGCTCGCAGTAGTGAGATAGCAAAACCGCTAAATTAATAATAAATACTATACGTCGGCATAGTTTTGGTAAAAAGAGAAAAATCCGCTATATGTATTTCTTTTCCTACGACTTTGTGCGTTAGTTTTACGCATTTGAAAAGCTGATGAATCGAATATAAAATAGTTTCTCAGAAGTGATTTGAAAAGATCAAAAAGCATACATGCTGGGTATTGCATTTTGATATTCATTGATTTTTAAGATTAATTCTGCGCGAATTAATCTTAAAAATCTTAAATTAATCTTAAATTATGATTTTTAAGATTCATCAACTCTTGATGAACTAAATAAATGAACATATATGTATATCTTCCAGTCCTCCCAGCAGAAGTTGCTCATGCAATCAAGAACATGAAGCGGGGGAAAGCTCCAGGAGAAGATGGAATTACTATAGACATCATACAAGAAGCAAGTGGAGAAATTGAAACAGTACTCGCCCAAATTTTCACTCGATGCCTTAATGAAGGGAAGATTCCTGAGGATTGGAACAACGCTACAATGATCCTGCTACATAAAAAAGGTGACATTGAGGATCTCAGGAACTACAGACCTATCAGCCTCCTATCAGTGGTTTATAAAATCTTCACTAAAGTTCTTTCACACCGCTTGAAGGTAACACTGGACATGGCTCAACCGAGAGAACAAGCTGGATTCAGGAGTGGCTACAGCACAATAGATCATATCCACGTACTGAGAGAACTAATTGAAAGAGCGAGGGAATATCAACTTCCATTGTGCATGGCTTTTATCGATTATGAAAAAGCCTTTGATTCGGTGAAACCATCAGCAGTTACCACGGCTCTGAAATCCTGCGGTATTGAAGATGCATACATTAATATTATTAATAACATCTATGAAAATGCAAGTGCAAAGATTCGGCTGTTTGAAAATACAACACACATAAAAATTGGAAAGGGAGTGAGACAAGGTGACACCATATCTCCGAAGCTCTTTAATGCCACATTGGAAAATGTCTTTCAATCACTGAACTGGGAAAACAAAGGGATAAAGATTAATGGAGATTATCTAACCCACCTTCGTTTTGCTGATGACGTAGTCATTTTTGCAACTACCCCATCAGAGCTGCAGAGTATGATCCAGGAACTTGCTGACAAGAGTAAAGAAGTGGGATTAAAAATGAACTTTCAGAAGACAAAAGTGATGTTCAATGCTTTTACAAGAAATGAAGATTTATCGATTGATGGAGAAAAACTGGAGATAACAGATACATATGTTTATCTTGGACAGCAGATATCAAGTGAGGGTCACATTGATGAAGAAATTAATCGGCGTACAAAACTTGCCTGGAGAGCTTTTGGAAGAAACAGCATAATTTTCAAGAGCAATATGCCATTATGTCTTAAAAGAAAAGTGTTTGATCAATGCATCCTTCCAGTGCTTACGTATGGTGCAGAGACGTGGACCTTAACTAAAAGAGACATACAAAGGCTGCAGACAACTCAAAGAAGCATGGAGAGGTGCATGCTTGGTATAACCAGGAGAGATAAGAAGAGGAACTCGTGGATCCGAAAAATGACGAGAGTGGAAGACATCATGATCAGAGTTAAATCCCTGAAATGGCAATGGGCTGGACATACTGCCAGAAGGACAGACCATAGATGGACAGCCGAAATTTTAGATTGGATTCCAAGGGACAGGAAAAGACCCAGAAAAAGACCACATGGGAGATGGGTGGATGAAATTCGTAAATATGCGGGAGTGACATGGAGGAGACTGGCACAAGACAGACCGTTGTGGAGGAAACTTGGGGAGACCTTCGTCCAGCAGTGGATTGATAATGGTTGACAATGATGATGATGATGATGATGATGATATGTATACATTAGATTTTTTTTTCTCTTACTTCTAAAATTAAGACTATATATGAATTCATCGCCAATTTTTTGCTCCCTATTTATTTTGCTCGTAACCGTATGCTTTTTGATCTTTTCAAATCACTTCTGAGAAACTATTTTATTTGATTTGTCAGCTTTTCAAATGCGTAAAACTAATGCCCAAAGTTGTAGATAAAGAAATACATGTAAAAAGTGGGAGGGCTGTAGCCCACCCTGTTCCGCGGTCCCTGAACATGTATTATTGCTCCTAAATGACCACTGCGATACTGTTGCCGTGTTTTCATTTTTTAAACAAATTGACTTTTTTAAATGTATCTAGATTTTAGCCCTATCATCATTCTCATTCCTTAGTTTTACTTAATCAGCTAGTTTTTAACCATTGTACCATGTTTTTAATACTGTTTGTTTCATTGTCTTTTTAGCCCTTCCATCATTCTCATAGTTCAGTTTTACTTGATCTGCCAAATTTTAAGCTTTATACCACGTTTTTAATACTGTTTGTTTGTCTTGTGTCTGGCACTCTTTGGCCAAACATGGCCCTTGCGCCATAAAAATCAACCAACCAACCATGTATTATTGCACTTCAAGTTTTCCACCCTCAAACTACACAATTACTTGTATTAGTGTTCACTGCCACCGCAAAATGCACGATGAGCAGCTAACCCTAAGCTATTACATTTGTGATGCATATGATTTAAAAATTTGCAAAAGATGAATTTTAGGAAATACTAAAAAATATTTTGGAAAGAATACCACAAAATGGTGTACTTATTCTGCTAAAGAAGGACTTGTGTAATACAAAATGTAGCAGAAAAAAACTTACGGAAAAGTCATCAGAAATCAAATCCTGCTATGGAACATTTAAGTGTTAGTGGAAGACATCAATTTGCCAATGTTAAGAAATCTGATTATAATCAGTAGCACTTAGCTTTTATGAGAAAGAAGGTAAGAAAAATTATGAAAAACAAAACAAAATCTCAGTTAAACAAGATGGCAATATAAATTAGGTAGTACTGTATTATTGATAAAAAAAAAATTTGTATGTACTCACAGTACAGCTCTTCAACAAATTGGTTAAATATTTTGCAGTAGTAACCAAAGTTTGTGACTTGTGGATGAAATGCAGTGACAATCCTTACAGTAATCTTACTGTGTGTTTGGTTCACTAACATTTTTCCAAAGCCCAATGTATACATGTATTTTAAAATGCCAGTGAACTGTGTGGAACAGTACTGTCATCAAGTTAACATGTCAGAAAATCATTAAATATAAAGATTATAGATATTGATGAGATATTATATATTCCTAATATATATTATGTTACATTTGGACAGAATTTGGGATATGTAGGTACAGTTCCAGCTTCAGGGCAATAAAGTTTCACAATTTTCTATGGAATTTGGTACATGGTAATAGTTGAATGCAGCATTTCTATGCTAAACATGACTATAAGAGCTTGTCCATATACCACCATTCAGAAACTTCTTGTTTTGGATTTTAATCTCTCTTGATTGTATTCTACTGCCTTTGAACTGAATCTGACACCATAAAGCTTTTCTATCCTCTAATATTTATAAAATACCAGTCAAATCAACTGTAAAATTGCCCAGTGTTAATATTTGATTCTTATATGAAAATGATTTTTACAGACTAAAAAGAAAATGAAAAAAATTGCTTAGAAAAATAAAAACTGTTGCAATAAGGACAAGTATATTTGCATGAAAATTGTACTTGAGAAAGGGTATGTGTTTTCAGAATTGTTAAGTTGGAATCAGAGCTGATAACTTTATTTACAGAAAAATACATTTGGTGCTTTTATAGCTTTGGATTAGGGGTGTCTTAATAATTATAAAACAGAAGTGTTCACTTCTTTTTTTGTAACAATTCTCTTCTATTAATCATATAAAAAATAAGTGTTCACTTCTTTTGGATTAGGAGTGTCTTACTCATTATAAAAAAAAAAGTATTCACTTCTTTTCTATAATGCTTAAGGCACTTCTAATCCAAAGCTATAAAAGTACCCAATACATTTTTCTCTAAACAAAGTTATCAGCATTGTTTGATTCCAACTTAACAATTCTGAAAGCACATACTCTTTCTCAAGTACAATTTTCATGCAAAAATACTTGTCCTCATTTCAACAGTTGTTTTTACGAACAGAAATTTTCTTCTTATATTTTCATGGGTTTCTCCTAGTTAGTCTGAGGAAAAGTAGTCATCTATGCATCTTATGTATTTTAACAAAAATATTTAAATTGTGTTAATAAGTATATTATATAATATCTTGCTTTTATTTTTCAGATAAAAAGATGGTTTGCCATTCTATGTTCTTAGGTCATTATGTCTGCTTCGCAACTATCACTTCATCTCAAGATTTTGCAGATATCTCAACATCAAAATGAAGATTTGAAACTCTTTGATCAAAGTGTAACATAGCTATGGGATTGCCTGAACTTTTACTATTTATTTTCTACTTACTTAGTAACTTCAGTACATAGATTCCAGGTATTTTCTAACATGTTCTCATCCTCATAGGAATGCTGAAGTCTCAAAGTTCTGAGTTGAAATGGCATCATCTGGAAGTTCCACCAGCGAGTCATCTTTAAAGGACAACGCTCTTCACTCTAGACCAAATTACATGTCCATCGTGGACTGCCGCCAGTTGTGTTGTAATGCCTTTAAGCTGCACCGCTTCAAAAATGCTGAGGTGGAATTTCTTTACCAGCGTTATTTCCTCCACCTCAACCAAAGAAACCTTACAGCTTTATTGGGGATTGTGTGTGCTGTTGGCATCGTCATGCTAGTTTTCAACTATGCCTTAAGTAAACACGAATCTTTGGCCCATGGGATAACATTTAGCATACTAGTGGCCGTATATGTAGTCATGGGAATTCTAAGTACTCAGTCCTTTTTTAATCAAATTTATTTACTTGTATTTTCATACACCATAATGGTATCCTTTTGTATTACTATAGTACTTGTTGTGATTGATTCACCAATCCCGGTTACAATGTCAGGAACATGGTGTACTGTGTTTTTTGTTTACCTTGGATACACACTTCTTCCGGTCCGAATGCCTGAGTGTCTGGGATTTGGAATTTTCCTTTCTGTTGTACAGATAGTTTCATACAGTGCAGTGAACTACAATGATCCCTTCATTTGGAAGCAGGTAATTGTTAATGATTTAATTTTTCATGTATAATTTTGTCTTAAAGCATATTTTTTGAAGTTATATAAATTGGTTCTTCAGCATTTTGATTTAGCATGAATTATTTATAATTGCAGAAACAGGAAAATTTGTGTTTGATTAAGCACACAGTAATAGCATAAGACTATTATTTTTTTCATAAAAATGCTGTCACAAACTGGCATCCATGTGGTAGAACTACTCGTGAAACTTGAGAATTGTGTCATCTCAGAATAGAAACTATTCAATTCTGTTCTTTGGTTGAATGGATTAAGGTATGATTCCTGACTTCTCATGTTGTTGAGTTTGGGTTCAAATCTTAGGCAAGACATGGATTTTATGATTATCTCTTCAGTGCTGGCTGTCTCCTTTTCCTAGAGTCAATGTATCTAAACTAGGGATGAATGACTTTTTATAACTTTAAATGATCATGGGCATTATTTTAACTTTGGAAAAAAAATGCAGTTCTTGCCCCCAGTATGATACATATAATTTTCAAGCTTTCTGAGGAGTTTGCAGTGGGTATCACAGTTGATCACAGCATTCCTGTGTCACACAAAAAAATGCTCTGTGGGATTACTTTTTTAGGTTTTTTCTCAGCTTATTGTTTCACTTACTTTTTATGCATAAAAGCCCATGGATAATTTAAATGGAAAACCCAACCTCAAGGAATGAGATGTATATTAGGTAGTAAGAGAAAATCATATATTTGTCCTATGCTTTGCATCAATGATATGGAATGTCAAAAGAATAAGACATGAAAACAGAAGAATGTTTTAAAAAATATTTTGTTGAACTGTACATTACAGCACTATTAATGCTGCAAAAAATAAAAATAGGATTATTATAAAACCATGTTACAGACAAACCTCTTGAAACTACCCCTCCTTTAGTCCCATTAGTGCTTTGAAGGTGATGGGATAGAGAAGGGTTGTCATATAAAGTGACCTGCATGAAAGGGACAAAGACACTCAAACATTTTTTAAGTGGACAACAGCTTTTTACCATTCAGTGCATGTACTGCATTTAGATACAATTCATCACATGGGTAGGGAATTGTTGCAAGTGTGACTCCTGCTCATCTTAGTCTTGTTTCCGGTTGAATTCTGCAGCAACTGGGGAAAATGTCTTTAGTGTCCATGAAAAAAAATTTCATTTGTGAGTACAAGAAAAAAATTGTGCTTCAATTCAGAAATTTATTCTGAATCATTTTTCAAATTTATTTGAGAAACATATTAGCAGGCTGACTGTGGGAGATAGCCTAATTGAGAAACAAGTGTTCCATCTTTTAAAAATTATTGCATTCAGTAAAGAAAGTAAAAAATGGGGAACATTAAGTTGTGGCAAGGCTCTGGTATTACGGATTAAAAAAGTAAGCATCAAACATTGTATCATTACTAATTAAATTGTTCCAGAAAAGCCTCAGCGATTTGAAGCACAGCTGGAAATTGTCACTAATAATGAAATTTTAAATTATTATCACTTATCCTTGGTGGTGATACCTATTAGGACTGGCTAACCTAGGGTCAATCCAGATGGCATTTGATACCATTGCATGGTACCTTCACAAAAAAAATTTGAATTGTGATTGTATCTTTGCAAAAATATCTTAAATTACAGTAGTATCTTCACAAAATATTTTCAGTTGAATTTTAATTTAAGAAAAATATTTTAGCATGAGACGCATCTGAATAGTGTGTGTGTGTGTGTGTGTGTGTGTGTGTGTGTGTGTGTGTGTGTGTTTTTGCTGCATTCAAACTTTATTTAGTGGTGAAAGCAAAACAGAGCAGTTAATGTTTGTTTTTGTTTTTTTATTTACCCAGCCAGGCAACTGGATTTTTTATTTACATGCGCAAACCAATTATTTCGATGACCTTTGCATCTGGGCAATGACATTTTGCAAGTCCTGATCTGATAATGGTGATTATAAATTTTATCTATGAATCTACACCACTGAACCTTCTTGTACTTTTGAGGGTTTTTTTTAACATTTTTTGGCAAAATTGCTTTAAATACAAAAACAGGCAAAATTTTACCAATATAGGCAGAATTTCACAAAAATTGGTATCTTTAAAATCCTTGATTGACCTCTGATAACATGTCTCTTTTGGAATGTTCAGAAAATTCATGCCTTCCTTTTGTTTCTTCAAGATTTTGTTAAAACGGGGGAAAAAATCTAAATTTTATTGTCAGGTCTTTTAAATATAGGAAAAACAATCTTTTTTTTTTTTATCCATTCAATACAAAGGTAAATTTTAGTTAAGAAATATAGATCCCCCACTCAATATTTTTTAAGAATCACCTCCATTGTCACTCACCCTCTATATACCACCTGAAAACTTATGAAAGAAATGTTAGTGGTAGTTATTAAACTAACAATATATAGTGTGGAAGAAATATTCTTCTCATAATACGTGGAAAATACGTCATGATAATTAATTAGCACAGTAATAAGGCATCTCTGAATTTACTGTATTTACTGTTCTTCACATAATATCAATCACATCAGAAAACTCGAAAATTTCATCGCCCTGGAGCGGGAATCAAACCCACATCTCTCTATTACCGTTTGAGCATGCTAACCGTTACACCACCCAGAACGAAGAAATCCCAAGTATCTAAGTATTAAGAGCATCGGAATATTCTCGGACCACATTCTTAATCAAAGCAAACTGTGTTGCCATCTAGCATTTTAAGCATATCACTAGTCGTTCAGGTATATAGTGTAGAAGAAATATTCTCATATTACGTGGAAAATTTTCCACTTATTATGAGAAGAATATTTCTATTAGAACAGAATATTTCATAATAGAAATATTGTTCTCATAGTACGAGGAAAATTTTCCACGTATTATGAATTGACTGTATTTTGTGTTGAATAAGTGAACGCAGTGTTGAATAAGTGCAGAAAAAACTGCACTTATTCAACACTGCGTTAATCATAAACAATATCCTGATTTTGAAAATATTAAATTACTAACCACCCACACAAACGAAAAAGAATTAAGGATTTCTGAAAGCATTATAATTGAACAAAAAAGAAAAGATAAAATATGCAACTTACAAGACCCCACCACACTAGAAGTCACTTATAAAAAGCAAAAAAAAAAAAAAAAAATCCATAAAAAAAGACAAAAAAAGAACATTACAAAAAGTCACACCATTTAATAAAGGACAAAAAATAATACACCTGTTTCAACAAATAAGTAATAAAAGCTCAAAAATATCTACACTAAAAAGAGAAAAAATTGTGCTTACGACTGATATACATACCTACCAACTCATCCAATAGATTTCGACACATGAGAAACAATCACCTAACACATACAGGCCGCAAAACTTTCCCTTCGTTTACGACATGCAACTCTAGCTGCTACACATACGCAAGAAAAACCTCATGTAGATAGAAGGCCCGACAATGGCACTCAGGAAGTGCCGAAAGCGCTCGCCGTAACAACGTGATGAAGAACCTCATGAGAGAAGTCTCCGGACCTGATGAGTATAACTTTCTCTAATACAATATTTTAATTAATAGTAAATTTTAAATGTTTGAGTGTGCGAATGAGTGAATATTGGACTGATAATAATATAACCTAATTGTTTTATTTATAAAAGTTTTTAACTAACCAAAAAAAAAACGCGTAACATAATTGACCTCTCGGGCTGGGAGCAAGTGCCTCACGGAGCAACAACGTGCGAAATACTTTGCCAATATCAGGTAAATAATACCTTGATATTATGTATGTTTAAAAACATGGCATATAATAGTATAGAAGAGAGCTTCAAATTGAATTGTCCTAATGTGGAAAACAGGCTTTTTAATTTCTAACAATATCTTCTGAAAATATCAGTCAGTGGAGCAACGTTTTTGCCTCTTAAAGTGAATCTATTGCTCAAAAACGGCATTTGCCTTATTTGTACCAGAAACCATGCAAAGTTTCATGACTTACATAGCGGTTTTCATGTTAGAGTGAAGAAAGAAGACAGGACCAATGTTCAGACTTTAATTTGCTTAAAATGCATGTTTTCCCACTCCTTGTGTTATGTTATTGCTGTATCAATCACAACAGAGCAAGAATTTTCTTTTTAAAGTGAGATTTAGCTTTGAAATCAACACTGCCTCTGCTTCGTATATGAAAAACATTTATATAGGTCATAGAGAACAACAGTATACAGTGTAAGTATGGATTTTAAACTTTGATGTTGCTTAAAGAAAATGAAGCAATGCATGCATTATTGATTGATATAGCAAACACTATGAAGAATGGGAAAACATGCATTTTGTTAGGAAAATTTGTTAAAAAATATGAAGTAGCAAGTGATACTTGAAGAAAAAAACATTCAAATACGAGCAGGAATTTTCATTTACAAAATTTTTCTGGTTATACACTGTCTACCAACAAGTAATTGGACACCTGTGATAGCAAAGGAAAACGAAGTTTATTCACCTTCAATAGTTGGTGGAGCCTCCACGAGCGGCGATTACAGATGCCACCCTCCGGGACATACTCTCAACCAGGCGTTGTACGACGGCTAGCGGTATTTTCTTCCACTCGGCTTGGAGAAGAACGGTAAGTCCCTTCACCGATTTCGGACAGTGGGGCACCCCTTAAGTCAAAGCTCCAGAGGTGCTCGATAGGATTAAGGTCCAGGCTCTGCGCAGGCCAGTCCATTCGATTAATCCCATTGTCACCATACCAAGCCATGGTGGACCTCGCAACATGACAGGTGGCATTGTCATCCTGAAAGTAACATGGGTCCACCCCATAAAACTGCCACAAGGTAAGAAGCGCATGGTCATCCAAAATGGTGCAGTAGGTCTTGGCGTTGAGTCTACCAGGAATTGCTACCAAGGGTCCCGTGCCATACCAGGAGAAACACCCCCATAGCATAATTCCACCGCCGCCGAACTTCACAGTTGGCACAATACATTCCGGCAGGAGGCATTCTTTAGGCAGACCCCAAACCCAGACCCTGCCATCCGAACGGTAGAGGGTGATTTTGATTCATCGCTCCAGAGAACCTGTTTCCACTGTTCAACGGTCCACTGTCGACGTTATTTGCACCACGTTAGCCAAGCAGCGCTATTGTACTTGGTGATCAAAGGCTTGTGGGCGGCAGCACGTCCATGATAACAGAGCAGATGGGCTTCCTTACGGATGGTATTCATCAAAAGAACACTCCCGGATGCCTGTTGAAACTCCTCGCAGATGTGGCCCATCGATTTGGTGTGGTTCTTCCGAATTTCTCTGGCCAGCACCTATCTGTCTGTAACTCCCAGTTTTGTGGGTCTGCTGGGTCGGGGCACATTCCGACAGTCACCTCTCATCTTCCACTTGCCAATCAAGTAGGCCACTGTCGATTTTGGGTACTTCAACTCGCTGGATGTGTCACGTATGGATCGGCCATTTCTGTGATACCCGACGATTACACCTTTATCGAAATCAGAGAGCTCTGAACTGCGTGGCATCTTGCATGCGACTGGTTGCGTTGTTGTTTCCCACACGATATTTAACGGCAGTAGCCGTGACATGTATCAGGACCGCAGATATCGTCGATTGCAGGGGTGTCCAATTACTTGTTGGTAGATAGTGTAAGTTGATATGGAGTATGAGTCGAATGGGTTAAATTTCTCAATTTCTTTATATTCATTCATAGATAAGTCAGTCCTGAATATAAGATGAGGCTAGAACAAATATGGTTAGTATTTCGAAATTTTGTATGTATATTTTTTATGTTTCAGCAACATTAAAAGGAAGAGAAAATGAGGTAATTTCCATAGTTTTCTTTTCAGCAAAAAGTTGAATTTTGTAATTTAATTTTTTTTTCTTAGGAACTGACTATCATATTCCTTTCCTCTGACTGACCAATCGGAGGAGCCACAATTCAAAGGTGAAAAAAAACAAAGTCGCATGAGGGTGCCAAATCAGAGTGATGCTTGGGGCATTAGTTATTGCAGGGATCGCATTCCTCCTATAATTCCTAAAATTCCTAATATTTTGTGACCCTCCTTAAATTCCTAAAATAATACCTAAAATTTACTATTCTTCCTAAAATTTTCATAAAAACTAATTTATTAAAAATATAACTATATTACTTCAAAATATATTAACGCCAATACAAGGTTTTATCTCATTTTATCTCAAAAACAAAATGTTAAGGTGTAATGTTCTAGAACTGAATGGTAAGCATTTTTATTTTTAATCTCTGTTTATTTATGGTTAGTATCTCTTACTTATAAATAATATGTAAAAAGATAAGAACCGAACATGCGAAATGAATCGTACTTAAACCTAAGACATTAGGCGTTACACGAAAAATTTGGATGTGAAGCACATAACAATGTATAAAAAGTTTTTGTGTAACTCCTAAAGTATTAAAATAATAGTTTTACTTTTTGAAATAATCTGAAAAAAAAAGGAGAGGGTAATAGTGTATAGTAGTGTGTATTGATTCAACATATACTTGAATAAAAAGAGGACAAGTAACAAATATACATCTAATTTTTATTGAAATACACTCCTAAAATTTTTCTAAAAATTCCTACCTAAAATTTTCTATAAGTATGCTATGATCCCTGTTTCTGTTCACTGCTTTCTTTATAGACATCAGAAACCAAAAGAGCTTTGATTTCTATTGGAAACATAAAATAAAGCAAGATAAGCATAATAAATAGAAACAATAGCTGATTTCAATTCATATGAGAGATACAATTAAGAGATTGATGTTGTGCCAGAGCAAAAAATTGCCGGTTTTCGCTAGCCTCTGGTCATTGGTTCTTATAAAGGGCATGCACCGCTGGCTGTCGACCCTATTGTCACCAGTCAATCAACTGCGTGACAGAGTTGTGTTTCAGAGGTATCCATGGGTGCTTATTTTCCAGAAATTTCCACCATTGTACTCCAGAAATTAGCAAAGAAATGTTTCACCACTGTACTCCGGAAGTTAGCAAAGAAATGTTCAGCGGTTGAAATCTTTGGTGTTGAAGATCTGATAACCACTGCAGCATACCTACTAACTAGTATGGAATGTCTGTAGTTTCTACGGATTTAGTTATCTGATTACGGAACTGACTCTCGAAACTACGGATTCAATGAATTTTCATTTTGTTTAAAAAAAAATTTCGCTATTATTTTATGATATATATGAAATTCTTAAGCAGATCCGTGGAAATCCACTTTTTTTTTTTTTTTTTTTTTGTCATTTAGACCATTCTCATGATCAATATAAAACTGGAGAGAATTTGGGGAGGGGGAAGGGTCATTTTCCATCTGGGGACCGTATTTAGTGTTTCAAAACTTTCGAAAATAGTAGTTAAACGGAGCAAAAGAACTTTGCCATAATAGTAATTTTTTCTCACCCAATGTTGCCGTTGTGTCTAGTATTCTTGCTAAATATTTTATTGCATAAATGTTTGTATTTCTGCTTGAAACTGTAGGCAGCATTTTACAAAAATGGAAGTTAGACGCCGCGAAAATTTCTCCGTAATCTTCAGGCGTGAGATTCCTTCACGAATTCGAGGAATTCCACCTTTTTCATTATGATTTTGGTCATTCACGAAATCGCTGCACAAGTGAACAGAAATTTGGGGAGAGGGGTGACGGGGTAATGGTTCGTCGGAGAACGGAATTCCATCTTTACAAAACTTTCAAAAACTGAAGGGGTCGTTATTTCTTTTTTCTCGTGATATTGCCTCTGTCCAGTGTTATTGTTAAATATCATTTTAATGCATAAATATTTGTATTTCAGCTTGAAAATAGGGGGGAATTCCAAAACCGGAAGTCGGGTAGAGCAAAGATTTCTCCTGTAATTGCTATCCCCCTTGCGATATTTCCACTCTCCTGCATTGTTAAATATCCCTCGTCCCATAAGTTATTGCATTTAAGCTTGATAAGAGAGGGGGAAATTCCCTAAAATGGAATCGATGAAGTTGGAAAATTTGTAAAAATTGATGCATGGTATTCAAAAGTACTAACATTCTCAAAGTTACACTATTATCTAAATAGTTAAAGCTTTGATATCGTGTGCTCATGGTCCTCAGGCTGAAAGTTCTTTCAACATGATGGATGAAGTTATTGTTATCAGGGGGCAATAAAAAAAGCAACAATGAAGAAATAGGGTGAGAAAGATATCAGCAGAAAGAAAAATTAAGCAATGGATACTGTGTTGCTGCAGGTTCAAAAGACAAATTGACAGTAGTTTGCATTGTTGGTGTGTGTTTTGATTTTTCACCCAGTTAAAACATTCAGCTTTGTTTTGCTTCTTTGGTCTCATCTTGTCATAAACTGCAATTTTAGATGCTGTATGTTCATGTGGTAAGTGGAGGTTCGCACACTGTGCATCCAATTGCTTGGATTTCCCGTCTGCCAATTGTTGTGGAATTCTGAACTCTTGTGACTGAGTTTTACTGGTGGAAGTTTCAAACTTAAATCTTGCAATGTTACCTATCATGCCCTCACCAGGAGAATCAACTTTGTGTTTTGTACATGTTAAGTTTGTTTTACAGAGTGTGAATCGAAAGTTTTGAAATATTTGGATCACTATGTCTTCATACGTACCTTTACGACGAAAGCTGACTAGCATTCAAAGTATAGGTCATCGTGTTGCTGTCTGCTAGTTCTTCGATTCTGCGGCGGTACCAATTCTTGTCCTTTGAAGTGAAGAACTCTTTCACCCCAGCAGCCACCTTTTCCTGGTTGTTGAAGTGCTGCCCATGAAGGAAGTGGGCCATGAACCAGAACAGGTAATAATCCGACTCCGACGGGGGAAGGTCCAGACTATATGCTGGGTGTGGCATCAGTTTGATGCCCTCAAGTTCCTGGAGTTTTGCCCGGGTCATTCACTCGGTATGAGGCCGAGCATTGTCCTGCTGTAGGAGAGTGCGCTTTCTGTTCACCAGTGCCGGGTCCTCCTCCTCCTCCAAAATGGCATACATCTGCTCCAGCTGTTCAGAGTAAGGGTTGGTGTTTATGGTCCGACCGTCTGGAACAAATTCTTAATGGATTATCCCCTCAAAATTCCACCAGACACAGAGCATCACCTTGTGCTTGAAGTGCCCACGTTTGGCAACAGGTTCAGGAAGCTAGTCCAGGCTCAACCACTGCTGCTGTGTGTTAGGATTATGTAAATAGATCCACTTTTCATCGCACGTAACAATTATCTTGATGAAATGTACGTTGCGCTGAGTTTCGTGCACATTTCCACTTGACTGTTTGCTTCAGCTGGCCTCAGTTCGTGAGGGGTAATGCAGCAGCTCCTGTAGACCTTGCCGAGATCCTGAAGGTGATGAACCGTGATGGTCTGTGATATGCCCGGCTTGCCTGATAATCTCCTAGAGCTGGTTGTCGATTTTCCCCTATGGCCTGACGCACAGCCTCCAAATCGACAGTTTGTGGTCTACCTGATCTTTGCTGATTGTCGAGGTTTGTGTCACCTGAGCGAAATTCCTTGAACTATCTGGTTGTGATGCTGTGGTCCATGGAACCTTCCCCTTTCGCATGACAAATGTTTCGTTTTGCTTGAGCAGTGTTATGGCAGAGTTCAGACTCGTAAAGCAAAAGTTCCCTAATTAGCTGGTTGTGGCTGTTCATCTTTTAGGCGTCCCAACCACAGACAAAACGACGACATGCAATGCTGTTCACAGCAACGACTACCACTTTATATTCCTTTCCACTGATTGCAGTGCATGACTTGAACTAGTTTAAACGTACGTGACATATCCGCTGCAGCACATGCGTTTATGCAAATACTGCAAAACTTTCAACTCGCCCTCTGTATTAGTGTCCTTGTTTGTTGTAACATTTTGTAGTGGCGTGTATTTCTTTTTCACAAAGAGATGGATTGTTTCGTAAAAAAAGTGTTTATTTATGCCATGCAATAATACTAGTTACTACTGGCAAGGCTTTTGCCAATGTTGGCAGGTATTCTGCAGTTGACAAAACTTTGTTACAGAACATGTTGCAAAGCTGGAAATTCATCACAAATTAACTAATGAAAAATGATTTAATAGAAGGTATGAAGTAATTGGAGATCATTTTTCTGGAATAGATAAATATCAGCTGCTAGATCTTATAAGTACAAAGATTGTGGCTACCCCTATAAAAGTCCAACACAAAATCTGTCAACACCAAAGCAGGAATCTGGACACAGTATGTAAATCAGAGAATTTGCAGCAAATTAAAAACAAACTAACCAAATTTTTTTCTAAAGCATTATGAACTATGAAGTTTTGCCTTCATCAGCAGCATTAATGTGTTCAACAGACATGAATGCAGTTCATTGAAACATTTATTTAACTGCAGCTATTAGTTTATTCCATAGTTTTACTTACACCAAAAACTTTGCTGTGAATTTATAGAGGCTATGACTTATGTGAATATACCAATCGTTCAAAGGACAAGCTGAACAAACTTTGTCATATACAGGGTGTCCAAAAAGTCTTTCCCTGATTTCAAACGTCATTCATATCCGCTGTATGTATGGTAGAGATGTGAAACTGGTGCCAAAATGTTGGAAAACTAACCAAGTTTAATGGGCAACCAGAAACACATCAATAAGTCTCCACGTGAGCGCCCTTGGTAGCACGTAGCACATCTAGTCGATAGTCAATTTCTGTCCATACATTAGCCAACATCACAGTAGGGATAGATGTAATGACAGTGGTTATCCGTTGTCGCAGACTTGCAAGATCTGATACAGGAGTTCTGTAGACATTGTCTTTGACATAACCCCATAGAAACAAATCTAATGGGGTTATGTCTGGAGAGCATGCAGGCCAAGCTGTCTGTCCATCACGACGGATCCATCGTCCAGGAAAAGTTGTATCAAGACAGGCACGAACCCCCAGACCCCAATGAGGTGGTGCACCATCTTGTTGAAATATAACATCTGGGCGATACTCAAGCAACTGAGGAACAGCAAACAATTGCAACATGTCGAGATACACTCCAGATATGATGGTGCCCTCAGCGAAAAAGAATGGTCCGATAATTTGGTCATGCAACAGCGTGCACTAAACATTCACCTTTGGGCTGTCTCTAGTACACTGTATCACCTCATAAGGGGGCTCTGTACCCCAGATATGCACGTTATGTCGGTTCACTAGACCACTGACATGAAAGGTCGCCTCGTCGGTAAAAGCATTACATTTAAGATAGCCATTATCGTCCTCAATACATGATAACATTTCGACCACAAAGTCATACCGACGTGTGGCGTCAGTGGGCAACAAAGCCTGAAGAATTTGCACTTTGTATGCACGAAACAATAAACGTTTGTGTAAGATATCATGAACAGAACTTTTTGGCATCTTTAATTCACGTGAGGCCCTACGCGCTGATTTCTTGGGACTTCGCACAAAAGACTGTCTCACTGCTTCCACCCTTTCAACTGAGGTTGATGGTCGGCCAGTTCTTGGTAAGTCAGCAACAGATCCTGTGGTCTTCAACTTGTCATACCACGACTTAATGCTCTTGACATCGGGCGGCTTCTTTCCATACGTTGTTTGAAAGTTCCTCTGCACTGTTATTGGTGACCGGGTGTTGTGATACCAGAGGACACACCGAGCTTTTACCTGATTTGTGAACATTTCCGGTTTCCTGGACACTGACACTGCTACACTACAGCCACATTGCGGAAACCTGCAACAAAAAAACTTGGTTAGTTTTCTAACATTTTGGCACCAGTTTCACATCTGTAACGTACATACAGTGGATATAAATGACGTTTGTAATCAGGGAAAGACTTTTCGGACACCCTGTACATTTCATAGTCTTTTCTGCACAAGGAAGTACACCATTGATGCAGGCAGGCATCAGTTATGTAAGTTGCTCTTTTATTTTATTTTTCTCAGTATTTTGCTTTTTATGAGTATTGTAGCTTTGAAGGGTCAAACACTGGAAATTTTCAATTAATAAAATTTTATATAGGCCACTATTCTTTAAAGAAATATCAGAACTTGAGAAACAAATTATGAATGTAACACACATACATATTCCGACTTTTTTCTCAAGTATAAATCTACATTAATTTCAGGAAATTTGATTTCACTGAATAAGCACCTCTTGGTATTGTTACAAGATAAATGAGTTGCATTCATTGTAGTTCCAGTGGCTTTGCAAAACCAGGGGTGAATGCCACCAACGGGGGCAGTGGCGTATTGCCCCCCCCTATCTTGGAGGCCTTTTTGCGAAACTATTAGCTTTTAATTAGTGAAATTTTTAAATTCCATATTATTAACCATGTTTTATGAGCTTTTCAGTAATTCAAATTCTTTTGAACCCACAAGTGTTTATCATAAAACCAAAATTATTGCACTTTATTGTGTGCAACATGAATATGCACGTTGTAATTCAAATGATTGCCCTAGTTTTTTACAAAGTACTACAAAACACTTACGTCACGCGTAGTATTTAATATATGCAAATTTTATTCTTTTACGGAATTAAGGCTATTTATCCTATTTGAAATACGTTACGAGCACACACATAAAGCACGTAACTGCCATTGGTTGGAATATTTTCCCGCAAGGGCCTCAGTTTGGCCCACTGAGGCCCAAAGAGCGCCATGCCACATGGTTTACATCAGAAACAAAAGCACGACAACAAAAGGTAAGGTACGGAACAGAAACATGAGAAACGATGTAAATGGCAGATAGACAACGGACTGCACAAAATGAAAAACACCACATGTAACTGACATGTGACAGTGTCTAAGGGCCTTTTTCGATTTATACAAAAATATAGAACAGACATAAGTAACAATTAAGAATTGTGGCACAAAAAAAGCAAAACTTTTCTTAAATTATTTACTTTTGAATATAAAAAACATAACATCACACCACAATATTTTGTACATAGTAAAAAGTCCCCACGAAGAACATCTTTTAGATCATTATATTCTGAAGGATGCATAAGTATATTCAAATGATAGTAATACACAACTCCTTATCCTCATTGGTATAAAAATTTCATTCATTGAACTGATGTTTCTTTCACATTTACTATGGCTGTGAAAAGGGGCCTCTAGTCATCCCGAGTAGCTGCTTTTTCTGTCATCCAGTTTTTATGAATTGAAACCACGAAATTTATTTATAAATATTTTACTTTATTCACTGAAAATAAAAAAGGGCTTTTCTTTCTAATACTTCTTTCAAAGCTGCCGTCAAAATTCTCCGCTATTTCCTTGCCCACCAGCTTTATATGAAATTTCCACCAAAAATTTTGTAAAATATTTTTGCTGAGGCTAGAAGGCCCTCTTAGCCGTAAGCCCCCCCCCCCCCTACACACACACACTGTGGGGGTTGCGGGGGCTATCAATACACCCTTGAATGGGGGATCTAGGAAAGATGGCGAGGGGGTTGCAATTAACACATGACAGCTGCCTTTCCATATTGGTCATGACGATTTTAATGTTTCTGTCCAACAGAAATATATGTTTTAGCAGCTTTTAAGCAAGTTTTTAGTGAACAGAATATTACATTTTGTACGCTTTCGGGATGTTTTCTTATGAATGCAATTTGGGTTTCGGGTTCTCAGATCACAACCGAATTTAAAGCACTTTTTTTTTTTTTTTTTTTTTAACTTATTGTGAGAAACTTGGGTGACCATTCAATCGATAAATTGAGGCGTAGCCTTTTAAAGAAAAAGTCTCATCTTATAATCAGAAAAATACAGTAATTAAAAGTATTTTATTGTGTTTTCAGTATTTGTTTTTTCAGTAGTGACTTGTAAAATTATCATGTGTTGATTTGGGAAAAGTGCTTATATGTTGGCTGCAAGTTCTATCTGCTGTTGATGTACTGTCTGATGTGTGAAAGAAAAAAATCATGTTCTCTCTCAAGCCGTGCTGTTCTGATAATTGTGAAATTACTGTACTCTGATGAGGAAAAATTTGTGTGCTGCTGTTAAAATATTGCTCCAGAGCACTGAAAGCCTGGTATATATGGGTGGTAAAGCAAAAGGATTTATTAAAGCAGTTTCCATAGTTTTGTTTCAAATTTTGAGTTGCAAGCAAAGGTGCAACTGAAAAGTGAAATGTTAATATGTGTAAAGGCTCTACTTTTACTAAAGATAAAATGGCATTGTTAATGTAAAATAAAACTGTTTCCTTAATCTCACATTTTCTAGATATTTTAAATTAATTAGATTCTATTTTAACTTGAAGAGCTTTCCTTTATTCTTCATATTTTCTGAGTTCTTTTTATTTTCAAACATTTCTGGCCTCACTAATCTTTATCACGGCCTGTTCTCAATAGAATTTAATTATTTTAATCTGAGTAGAGAGTCTGAGTAAGTGTTTTTTAATCCCTGTTTTAATTAAGAAGTTGAAGTGTGGTTTTGATGTCCTCTGGAACTTGTTTTCCTAACAGTCTTCCAATAAGTCTGCTTAATTTTGTCATAGCTGTTGTTATCCATTTTTTTCTTGAAAACATTTTAGTATTTAGTAATATAGGTGTTTGTGTGTGGTAACCTCTGCTGTAAATCAGAAGTATCGGAAAAATGTTTAATGGAGGACTAATCTTGTTCTATGAAATATTTGGACTGAATCCCATAAACACAAAGATGTCCAACTTTTCCAAATTATTCAGTTCATCAAAGAAACCTCAGCTCTGTGAAAATTTTGGAATTTTCAAAAATCCACTTTGTAATTCCACAATTGTATGGCACAATTAAGCACAAGATTATTTATCTTTTCTGGCCCATAACTGATATAAAAAATATTGCACTTGTGAACATAAATTATTATCCTCTTTTCTGTTTGAAAAAAATAATCTCAGAATCCCTGTTCTTAATTTTTGGAAATTCAAGAAATCTAAAAACTGAATTCGAAGCTTTTCTTATGCTAAGAACATATCACTGTTGTTAGCTTATATGTGATCTCCGTGTACGTAAATATTATTCTGGAAGTAAATATTCTGGAGAGCGTCGTGGAGTACTTCATGAATGTTCTAGCTAACAAAATAGTGTTTGAAATTTTTAGCCAAAATGGACCAATCAGCATCTATGAGCTACTTCTTTTTTATGTCAAAACTAAGTTTTCAATATGGCCAAAAATTGTAGACTACTTTCAGTGGGACTTCCATTGCCACCATTTCTAGTGAGGTGCTGCACAAGCAAGTTATAAGAAACACATCCTACATTATCTATATCCATTTTTCCTTTACTTTAGACTAAATAAATGGTTGATATATTCCTTATTGCTGGCTGCTTTTATAAATTCTCTTCCTCAGTTCTCTAGATGACTCCTTAAAATTAACCCTAGAAATTTAACAAGATGGTTCAATAAATTCCATAGATCTGACTCTCAGTGCTGGAGGAAATACACATAACTTGAATTTATGTATATTAAAAAAAAACTTCAATGTTAATAATCTTCTAGGTTGCCATTCTCATGATGTGATTTACATAAAATGTAATGTGGCTAAATAATTCCTGGAAGAAATTAATGATAATACTGTTTGAATGTAGTAGTGTAATTAGGTGCTGCATTGATGACGTATCTATGTAGTCTGCAATTTTTTCTTGTTCTTGGTTGCCGAGTCCAAGGACTGGTTGTTCAGTAAATATACTCTGTCTCTCCATCCCTCTCTATTCTCTGCCACTCTCCAGGTCATAGTATGTCCTGGTATTAGTTTCTTGGAGTAGCTGTGCCACAAAACTATTCCTTGGCTGCCCTCTTCCTGTCTTGCCTTGAATTTTTCCTTCCAAAACTTTCAGAATCAGACCTCCATGGCACAATATGTGTCCCATCCATAACATTCTTCTTCTCTTTAACATATTGGTCAGATTCCTGGGTTCTCCCTCTCTCGCCAGGACCTCCTCATCAGTCTTTCTATCGAGCCAACTTATTCTCTCCATTCTTCTATAACTCCACATCTCAAATGCTTCCAGCCTTTTCACTTCCTTCTTGGTATTTGTCCATGTCTCAGAGCCATAGAGAGCTACTGGCCAAACATATGCCTTTAAAATTCTCTTCCTCAATTTCAGATCTATATTCTTCAGCCTCCAGTCCATTCTGTAAGTGCTGCTCCCCACTTACAGGATTTAATTTCAAAGTTATCCTTCTCCTAGGTATCTCTTAGTTTGACTTCTATCTCACGAAGACTTATCCAGCTTGGGTGTCCCTGCTGGTAGTCAAACTACCGCCGGCATAGCTCTCGGGGTTGTCAAAGCACACAAGCTCCCCACCACAACAAGTTTCAAAGTCAACTGAATCATGATGGTATTATTATGCTGCAAAGACATTTTAATAGTGAAGCTGCTTATACACATTCTAATAATCCTTTAATATCCAGGAACCAATATCATAAATCATTAAGAATTTACTCCCAATGAACAATTATTTAGGCAAAAATTGCCCCTCAGATGTAAAACTGTTCATAGACATAATGATACATTCTTGGTTTTTAGAACCAAGATCCTTGGAGCATACAAGTCAGACAAGAAAATGGTAGTCACCAGATAATCATGTGCACTGCCCACTGTTTCTGGAACCTGGGTAAAAAGATATTCAATAAAGTTGTGAGAATTGTTTTGCTATGATCCAATGAATGGGTCAGGTGTGGGTATAGAAAATTATAGAATACCACTTGCCATCATGCATTATCCTGATGAAGTTTGTAAGAGGTAGTGACAATTTTCTTATTGTTATTACTTTATCTGTAATCTCTTGTATTTGAAATTTTCTCTGCAACATCCTACTTAAGCATTTGGTACAGTTATATGCTGCCAGAGCATGTCAGTAGTGCTTCATTGGCCATTGCAGCTTTTATCACAGAAAACATGTCTTGCATTCACATGATCTAAGTAGACGTGCCTCAGAAAACTTCAAAATGATGTCATCCTGGAACGGGAATCGAACTCACATTTCCCGGTTTACGTTCTAGTATGTTACCATTGCACCACCCAGAACAAGGAACCTCCAAGCAACCGAGGAGTATTTCATCTGAGTCCCAAAACACATCCTCAGTTGCTTGGAGGTTTCTTGTTCTGGGTGGTGTAACGGTTACATACTCGAACGTAAATCGGGAAATGCGAGTTCGATTCCCATTTCAAGATGATATAATTTTCAAGTTTTCTGAGGCATGTCTACTTGCTTGATTAATTTGGCATCCATCTGCTTGTAACATCTATTTGACTAGAATAAAACTGTTATATTGAAGTGTAGTTTAAGGTCAAAGATAGTCTTTGTGAGTCATAATTAACATAGTTCATGTTCTAAATAAAACAGCAAGATGTCAGGTTTTTCAATTTTACTTAATGAATGTGGTAATCTTTTTTTTTTTTCCCTTGTAGATTTAAGGTAAATTTTAAATTGAATTATCCTAATAGTTTTAAAGATTAGGTTCTGGATCCAAAAAATATGATTATTTGTTCTTCAGCACTCTTAGCTTAGCTTGTGTGCAAAGTATTTTGTTTGTATGTTTCTGTTTGGAATAACTCGATTGCATTTCCAAATGCACAGAGAAGCAAACACTGTGTCAAATTTTCTTTTTCTGACTTACAATGTATAATGTTTACTATGATTTTTTAAAGGAGCAGAAAACAAAAAACAAGAAAAAGCAATGCCCAACTAATTGTCATCACCTTGTGGCAAAATTTTGCGATTGATTGACTAAATGGAAGAACTACGTACCAGACTTCTGTCATTTTTCACATGTCATGCATGACATTTTGTACTTTACAGTTAAAAAAAGTTCTTGAAAATCGGTGTTTGAAGAAAGTTTCAGAATATGAATGTCTGCACCCTTTCTAGGCAAATATTGCAATAATAAGCTGTCCAACAAGTCATTTCTCTGTCTTTTCACATAGCTAGATTTCACTTGTGTACCATAAAGTTGATTAATGACTAAAATTAGTTGAAAACAATTCACATTAGCAGTTCGTATCGAGATCTAGAAATAGTTCTGATATGGCTACTATTCCATTTTTCGTGCGATAGTTCAATAAAAATAAATGGAAAATTCTAGAAACTTATTGCTTACCTATGCAGTCCGCTTCTAGAGATGAATTGCATTTCATACACGTTGTTAGGTCCTCGTCGATGTCTTTGTCCTTTAGTCCGTTGTAAATAAAGCAACACTCACTAACTACGCTCACTTCCTTTTGGGTAGAAACTGTAGATCTTAACCTTTGGACTTCAAAAACACCAACTAATAACCGTTTTTGATGCTCTAAATTATTCGCCCAGCCTTTGGGCATCTTCACGAGCGTGGCGATGTCCCCACCGATGTTCGTGGCTCTTTTATCACCCATGGAGTGTGATACTCCGATGTTGCCATTCGTCGGATACTTAGTCTTATATACGCTTCTTTAAACCATGCTGGCACTATCTATGTTTCACTTTTTTTTTTTATATACTGTTGCTGATCACCGATGCTTTCTTTATTTTTATCTTTTCTTTTTGTTGTGCTATTCCCTCGTCTTTTTTGCTGGGTTTTTTTGGTGGTGTTCTGTTTCTTGCCTGATTAATCTTTCCAGTGACTGGATAATATGTTGGGGTCATTTTGGTTACATACCCTTGTCTTATTTTTTTAGATTAAGATAGACTCCTCCATTCTCATCTGTCTCTCTGATCTGTTATTATTATTATTATTATTATTTTTTGCATTTTTATCTTCAAATTTTGGAAAAGTTTGGTTGTCCATACAGAATTGTACTAAGGCTGTTTTGGTTTCTTTCTTTTACCAATTTGAGATATGTTGTTTTAGCCTTTTTTTTTTTTTTTTTTTTTTTTTCGTATTTGCTGTGTAAAATATTGGAGGGATGCGAGCAAATAGGAATTTCATAGGTTCCTGAATCCTCTAAGATCTTGTTCCCTGTTTTGCTGTTAATTGTCATACTCTTCATTGAGTTCACTGAACTCCCTAATTGCAATCCATATTTTGCACATTGTTTATTAATTTCGTTACTTATACCTTCAAGGTATGGGAATGCTCCAATATATTTTTTCTTCTTTTTTCTTTGACCTCGAGATTTGTTATCCTCCTGGCCGTTATTTCCCCTAGCCATAGTCTTTTAATCTCGTACATCCCTGACCCCATAATATATTGGGGTTGAGGATGACCCCAATATATTATCCAGTCACTGGAAACAATCAGGCAAAAAAACAACACCAAAAAAAAAAAAACCCGGCAAAAATGACGAGGGAGTAGCACAAGAAAAAGAAAAGATGAAAATAAAGAAAGCATCAGCGATCGGTAACAATATATAAAAAAAAAAGTGAAACATAGATGGCGCCAGCATGGTTACAAGAAGCGCATATAAGACTGAGTATCCGACGAATGGCAACATCAGAGTATCACACTCCATAGGTGATAAATGAATCACGAACATCGGTGGGGACATCGCCACGCTCCTGAAGATGCCGAAAGGCTGGGCGAAAAATTTAGAGCATCAATAACGGTTATTAGTTGGTGTTTTTGAAGTCAGCACAAGGAGTTGAAAGTACTTTTTAGAATTCTGTAGCTATATTTATTGGATTACATTTTAAAATTTATGGGAGTTTACTTAGGCAGATTGCATATGAAATGTGTGCAAGCCTAGGTGCCGACTATTCTTGCCCCCTCAACAACTTTACTAGAGGAGCTGTGCCCACCCAATATTTTTCATCCTGTTTCATTAAATAAGTTTTTGTGTGTGTATGTGATTTTCAAAATGCGTGAGTTGAAATATTTCTATAGAGAAAAAAAGTTTCCCCATGGTATTCAGGCTGTCGTGTGGTGTGCTAATTGCAAAAATGCATTTCTTTCCTTTATCGAAATGTATTATTCTTTATAAGATTAACGAAGCTCCCCACCTTACGAAGGCAAAAAGATTTATTTCTAAAAAATTAATAGATAACAAAATAAGTAAAAGCCCTTTTCCCATATTCATCATTGCTCATTTGATGAGAAACTTAATTGCCAGCCCCGTATTGTGTTTGACATGTACTTGTGATATATGATAAATGTTTAAAACAATTACCAAAAATAAAATAAATAACTAAAAATACAGAAACATATAATCTCTGGGGTCTTTATTTATATATTTATTATTTGCGCTTCTCGTTCTTTGAGTAACCGCGCTAATTTCTTATATTTTTTTACAAATGTTTGAAAACAAAATCTCTGGATATTTTTATAAAATCACTGGATGAATTTCATTATTTAAAATATTAATATTCAGCAAAAGAATGTTTCAGTTACTTTGTTCATTTGCTGATGAGCAATTACAATTGTGTTTTAAAATATATATCGAAACTGTTAAATTTTTTTGTCCTATTTTTAATTTTCTTCCTGAAAAAGGAAGAGACTTGCCCCTCCTATGTCTGATCCCTTCACGCCTGCACCCCCCACCCCCTCTCTAACAATTTGGTGAAGTCGGCGCCCCTGTACGCAAGTTTACTTAAGCAATTCATCTTACATACATAGGTTTTTTGTCCCCCCCCTTCCCCTACTAATGAAAGACTGCATGACACCTCTAGTGTTTTAGATATTGGCGTTTAGTTACAGCCAGAAGCGTAACCATGCATTTCTGCACTCGGGTCAAACCACAAAATATTGTGCGCACGCACCCACAACGCGCACCCCCCCCACACACACACACACAAACGCGCGCACACACACACAAACACACACGCGCACCACCTCTCTTCACTGAAGTCGTTAAGACAACAAAGCTTTACCGCCAGAAATTTTATAATCTTGCTGGTTGCATGAGTTTTTAGGAGAGTAAAACTGGTTTTCTTCTGTTAATCCAACGACATATACTAACCTTCTTCGGTATATGATTAAGTCTAAAAATGTAATCTTGACTTTTAACTCCCCGAAAGTTCCGACCGAAATCAAGGCTGGCTACTTGGTCTGTGGAGTTCGCCCGTACATTCCCAGTCCTCTGCGCTGTTTCAGGTGCCAGAGGTACGGGCATTCCCAACGTTTCTGTAAGAGTTGCGCAAATTGTGGCTCCAGTGAACATGACGGGGATGGTTGCACTTCTGCGGCCTGCTGTGTTAACTGCGGTGAGGCCCATGCAGCTTACTCCTGCAACTGTATGAAATGGAAGGACAAGATGGCGATCCAGCGCCTCAAGACCCTGGAAGGCCTCTCGTACCCTGCTGCCAAGGCCAAGTTGGGTATACCCACCAACCGACAGCGTACTTTTAGTCTCTGCCGCAACCCGTGCAGCCCTTTGTTCCGCGCCCTGTAGCTCTCGCCGCACTTGCCAAGCGATCTACAGTTGAACAAGCGACACAGGTGGATTTCACCGAGCTCCAGCTTATTCGACCAGCTGAGTCTGCGCCTTCTCTTTTGAAGACGACCGACTCTTTCGGTTCCCAGCAGACAGCCTGCACGTGCTGGAGACCCGGCCCTCAATCCGCAAAGGTGTGCAGTGTCCATCCAACTGTCGCGATCCACCTGACCAACATTGCAACTGTCTCGGACTCAGCGAGGTCCCCACCCTCAACCAACATTATAGAGGAACATCGGGGGGAGGAGAGTGACAGTTCGTCCCCAGCCTCAACTAACATTGCAGAGGAACATGAGGGGGAGGATAGTGACAGTTCGTCCTCGCCCTCGGCCAGCATTACATTGGAGTGTGTGGGGGAGGAGAGTGACTCATCCTATGTGTAGTTGTGTTCGATTTCGTAATGTGTTTTATCATTCTCATTCCTCAGTTTTACTTAATCGGCTTGTTTCTCACCATTGTACCATGTTTTTCATACTGTTTGTTTCATTGTCTTTTTTGGCCCTTCCTTTGTACTCATGGTTCGGTTTTACTTGGTCAGCCAGATTTTGCGATTTATGCCCCGTTTTTTAATTTTGTCTGTTTGTCTTGTGTCTGGCGCTTTTTGGCCAACCATGGCCCTTGCGCCAATAAAATCTAATAACCAACCAACCAACCAACCTTCTTCGGCCACATCATCTGACGAGGCAGTTTAGAAAAACTTTGTATTCAGGGGAAAATCGACGACAAAAGGACAAGTTGCAGAATCAGTTGCAGAAATCATGAGAACTGTGGAGAATAGATAGGAATGGCGAACTTTGACTGCCGACAGGATGTGAATTTGGTCATGATGCTCGAACCAAGCATCAAATATATATATACACAATGTATACTGTACAAAACTGGTCTTGTGTGTTGATTGTGAACAGATTTGCATTACTTAGTACCCACACTCACATACAATTACAATTTAAAAAAAAAAACCCCAAAAAAACCCACAATAAAACCTAACACTGGCCACCGTGAGTTGCTTCTGAGATTTCGCTTCACACTGAATTGTATACTTTTTCTTATTATATTATCTTGTATTTAATAACTAATAACCACTAACGGTTGTGTAATATATTTTAAGAAGGGGCTAGTTTTTTGGTGGACCCCAGAGGAAGACCTTTTCGAAGTTATTGCCATTTTACCTTAAAATTGTAGTTTATTTAACAACCTAACTTTTAAATATTTTTATTGGGTATGATGTTGTAAATAGGGTATTAGGAAACTAGGTGTCATTTCTTATCCCAAATGTTAACTGCATTTTACCCTCATTAATTGCAATGGAAAAAATCCAGAAATGGGGGCCAGCACTCAGCAGAAGGGTTTCTTGCATTTCTCTTACCCTTACTTACATTAAGGATGTTCTGGGTAGTAAAGCTGAACTGGATTCAGAATGTCATTTGAGGCTGCAAAACACAAAATATGAAGGTAGTGGTGTGCCACCCCAGTGGCACAGTATTCTAATCGATAGCTTCTGATCGTTCATCTGAGATGGGTCCATATTTGAATCCCGGTGAGGCATGGATGTTGTATTTGTCTTACAGCGCTAGCTCTCTCCCTTCCCTGGAACCGGTGGCCCTAAATTAGGGATGGGCAACTGCTTATATCTTACTGAGTTGCTCTCTGTGGTCGTTAAACCTCTAATTAAAAAAAAAAAAAGCAGTGAGATTCCCAACTGCTCTAGAGTTGGAGTTCCGACCTTTGGTACCACATTAAACTTACCGAATGCAGCATGCAGTAATGGCAGTAATTATCGATTTGCCCCCAGAGAATCTTCAAAAATATGAATGACATCCGTGTCTTGTAATGTACAAACAACTGTGCCATCATTTCTGATTGTGAGCCACTTACATTCCCTGCACATTTTCAGAAAAAATGCAAATTTTATGCTGCCAAGCTACCGCAACTGGCAAAAAAAATTACAGGTGAATTCTGTAATTCTATACCGGAAACTGGTGCAAAAGTTTGAATTCCGATTTTTATCAGATTATATGCAGTGATCTTTGTGCCCTCACTTGAGCTGTGCCCGAGACAGTCGCCCCATCTTCCCAACTTAGTTGCGCCTCTGGTTAAAGCTTTAATATGGTTACCTTCTCACATAGCAAGTTTTACTTGTGTGCCACAGAAAGCAGCAGGGCCGCCCCGGTGGCGCAGTGGTCTAAGCGATGGCCTCTGATCATTCGTCTGAACGGGGTCCGGGTTCGAATCCCGGTGAGGCATGGATGTTGTGTTTGTCTTACGGCACTGGCTCTTTCCCTTCCCTGGAACCAGTGACCCTAAATTAGGGACGGGCGACTGCTTATAGCCCATTGAGTTGCTCACGGTGGTCGTTAAACCTCCAAACAAAAAAAAAAAAAAAAGCAGCAGGTTGATTTTACATATTTGGTTGAAGATGGTCAGCTGCTCCGGTGGCGCAGTGGTCTAAGCGATGGCTTCTGACCATTCGTCCATGATGGGTCCAGGTTCAAATCCTGGTGAGGCATGGATGTAGTGTTTGGCTTACGACACTGGCTCTGTCCCTTCCCTGGAACCAGTGGCTCTGAATTAGGGACGGGCAACTGCGTATAGCCCATCGAGTTGCTCGCAGTGGTCGTTAAAGCTTCAATCAAAAAAAAAAAAAAAAGTTGGTCATCCATTTTAAAAATTGGTCTAAATAAAATTAAAAGAAAAACTGGTAAAATCCAAATATTTTAAAACTTTGTGTTTCCATTAGATATTCTTGTAAACTGTTGACATAGAAAGCAGGTAATCTGCAAATTAAATTTTGGCATGTTTTTCAAAAAAGTGAAAAAGAATGTAATCACTTTGTGCTTTAACCTAGCTAAACCAGATTTTGAATAAATCTTCAAATACAGGGAAATCTGTAAACACCTACTTTTGGCTTATGCATTTCATAAAAACTTGAAACTTTGTTTCATTTTTAAGTAGAACTTGTTCCCAATATCCTCAGTTTTTAAGTGCTATTGTATGTATGACAGAGGATACCAGAATTGGGGACAACTGTTAGAAATATACTATACATGTTTTAATTGAAGACAAGGATAATTTATACAGTTTTTAATTAAATTTTAACTTGTTCTTTCTGTAATATTTGTAACTCAGAATTTCAAGATTATGAAAACCCTTGAATTTTCCATTATGGTACTAAAACTAAGTTATTATGTAATAGAGATCAAGAGCTCTATAACCAGACAGGAGGGCTTGAAACTTAGCGACTCCTAGAAAAAATGATTTATCAGTTTCTCTTTGAAAAGTGGCAAATTTATCCATGAAACTGAAATTCTACCATTCATGCCCCTTGCCCCCCCCCACACACACATACAGACACAGCAGTTTTTGTACTCTAGTTCCTATTGTAGAGAGATGAGCTTGATTTAGAGGTGGCACTCTTTTCTATTACTATTATTATTATTATTATTATTTCAGTTTCCTTACATCACATTTTCATGAGAGAATGATGATGATAGCTATGGGCTAGTGATGGTAAAAAAGACTACATTCAGATGTGTAGTCTTCTTTTCTTTTGGCCTGATGGTCAAAGGAAAGCATTATCTGCACCTAAGGCTTTAATAAAAGATGTTTGCTAGTCAACTAACTGTGACCATACAAAGCATTGACAATTTGGAGATGCTTATCACTGATATAACCCATTGAAACATTGATGACCAAAGGAAGAATAGACCACAATGAGGTAAATACATTGAAATCAGGCACAAATTAAATGTTGATCATAACATTTGATAAGAATGATCTGAAGGCTAAACTTGATGCATGTGATGCCTTGGAATCCTTATCAATATTTCCTTCTCCTTGGTAATGTGTGTTCAAATATGTAGGGTAATTTGTGGAATCAACAGTAAAATAAAATGAGTAGTGTTAACAGTAATCCAAGTTAAAATCCTATATTGTAAGATAGGTTCCAAGTAAAATTAAATTTCTAAAAAATTGAGGAAAAATTGAGTCTAAAATTATACCTATAATTTCAATGAACCACATATAGGGGCAAAAGTACTTTCAGCAACACCAGTTCAATACTTTCCATTCCCATGACTGGTGTATGGAATCACGTAATAAACCATTGCCAGCCTCATCAATATGCAAGTGCAAAGATTTTAGCATGTATTACTTTAAAAATGGAATTCCACAAGATACAAGCAAAGTTAAAATGAAGTTGAAAATCAGAAAGATTAAAGGCCAAAATCAGAACCATGGACTCCAAGCATAATGTGGACCAGACTTGCCATGTCCAATGCATTTCGGCACATGCTGTCATGCCATCCTCTAGTGCTAATCTATGCCTCATCGAGCACCTGATCAAGCAGCTCCATGTCATCACCCTGAAGCAGTGGTGCACATACAGAGAGGTACAGCTGGGTCTGGAACTTCCCCTTCCCCAAAGAATGCCCTTGTCCTTCATTCATCAGATGAAGGGAATGAACATGTTTTCCTTTTAATATACATTATTCTGACATAAATGAAATCTTTGTTTATATGGTTTTATAATTTCTTGTATTTTCGTTATGCTCAATTATATTGTACATCTTTTATATACAGTAGTTCTTGTAATGATGTTATTTTTCTGTACATCTGTCAGTCATACAATGATTATTGAATTTGCTTTACATATTCAAAAGATGTATTTTTTTTAACCTGGGTGCACATTAGTGTTCATATATGCCAAAATTCATTAAAAATCAGTATTGTTATATGTCAACATTCATTATATATATCATCAGTCGTCATTGTCAACCATTACCAGTCCACTTGCTGGATGAAGGTCTCCCCAAGTTTCTTCCACAATGATCTATCTTGCTCTAGTCTCTTCCATGTCACTCCCACATGCATTTCAATTTCATCCACCCATCTTCCATGCGATCTTTTTCCTGTCCCTTGGAATCCAGTGTAGAATTTTGGTTGTCCATCGGTGGTCCATTCTTCTGGCAACATGTCCCAGCCCATTGCCATTTCAGGGATTTAATTCTGATCATGATGTCTTCCACTCTTGTCATTTTCCTCATCCATGAGTTCCTCTTCTTATCTCCCCTGGGTACACCAAGCATGCCATCTCTTCCTGCTTCTTTCAGTTGTGTGTAGTCTTCTTTAATTAAGGTCCATGTTTCTGCTCAGTATGTAAGCACTGGAAGGATGCATTGATTAAACACTTTTCTTTTAAGACATAATGGCATATTGCTTTTAAAAATTGTACCGTTTCTTCCAAAAGCTCTCCAATCAAGTTTTATACGTTAATTAATTTCTTCATCAATGTGACCTTTGCTTGATACCTGCTGTCCAAGGTAAATGTAGGTATCAGTTATCTCCAGCTTTTCCCGATCAATCGATAAATCTTCATTTCTTGTAAAAGCATTGTTCATCAGTTTTTTCTTCTGAAAGTTCATTTTAACATTATATACAGGGTGTCCATAAAGTCTTTCCCACATTACAAAAATTAATATAAAAAATGTATTACAGGTACGAGAAAGGGATTGCACGGCAATGGTGGTGCACAAGTAGTTTTTTTTTCCAGTGTCAGTACACCTCTACATGGACCACATTTGTGGCCTGGAGGACATCTAAGCGATATTCAACTTCACGCCATGTTTTGTTTAACTTCTCAGCAGAGACAGAACCAATGACATCAGTTATTCTGCTCTTCAACATCTCAACATTCGGAACACTGCTAGAGTAAACTTGGTCTTTAACATAACCCCACAGGAAAAAGTCTAGAGGGGGTTATGTCAGATGATCAAGGTGGCCATGTCATGGAATCGTCACAGCTAATCCATCTGTCCGGAAATGTGGCATTCAGGAACTGACAAACCATTATTGACCAATGTGGTGGGGCACTGTCTTGTTGGAAAATAACCAAAGGTTGGAATGCATGCAACTGAGGTGCTACAGAAAGTTCCAGCATGTCCAGGTACACGTTACCGTGGGCTCTGTAAAAAAGAAGGGTCCGATGATTCTGTTGTGCATCAGGCTGCACCATACGTTCACTTTCGGGCTAGCCCTCTGTTGTTTGATGACATAATGGGGATTTTCTGATCCCCAGATTCGAACATTATGCCTATTTACTGAACCACAGACATGGAATGTGGCATCATCTGAGAAACAGACACAGTGCAGATAATCACTATCATGAGCTATGCGCTGCAACATCTCAGTCACAAATGCAGCACGGCGAGGCCGGTCATCAGGCTGAAGTGCTTGAATGATCTGTACCTTATAAGCATACAGGTGAAGATGTTTGTGCAAAATTTTTTTAACTGTGGCACGGGGAATCCCAGTTTCCAGTGAAACACGACGAATGGATTTCCTGGGGCTTCGCACAAATGTCTCCTGAACAGTTGCAGCTGTCTCTTGTGTAACCCGTGGTCGACCCACTTGGGGGAGATCGCCAATACTACCTGTTGCTTTAAACTTTTCATACCAAGCTTTTATGCTTTTTTGGTCCGGTGGTGATAGTCTGTACTCTTTTCTGAAATGACGCTGGACAGTAACTGCCGATTTGGTCTTGTGGAACCACAACACACACACCGCTTTTTCTTACATGGAAGCCATTATCGATGAAATGCTCCTCTTATTCAGCAGTAGCACTCACTTAAAGAACTGGAAAAAAAACTTTGAGTGCTGCTATATTATGTTGTCAACCATTATATTTTAACTTATAGATTTTTTATATTAATTTTTGTAATGTGAAAAAGACTTTATGGACACCCTGTGTATACACCGATGAGCCATTATATTATGACCACCCCCAGCCTAGAGAAATGAGCACACCTGTAGACCGAGTGGTGGTGCAGGTAAAGTTCACAGAGCAGTATGTATACACTCTGAGGACTGGCTTGTGGGTTGTTTATGTTCCGCTTTAGGAGTACGTATTAAAAGTGGAGCACAGATGGCCAAACGATGAACCTTTTGACTTGCCGTGCGTCCTCCGCAGCTCATTGATGCCAGAGGGAAGCGGAGACTGGCGCTCATTGTTCAAAGTGACCGCAGGGCCACAGCGACAAATCACCCACAGTCACAACAGTGGTGATCAGGGCAATGTGTCACAGCACACAGTTCATCGCAGCTTTCTGCTCATGGGCCTGCGTAGCCGAAGACCCAGCCAGTCCCCATGCTCATTGCATGTCATCGCCAACAATGCATGAAATGGGCCCAAAATCATCGAGATTGGACTGTGGATGATTGGAAGAAAATGGCCTGGTCTGACGAATCAAGATTCCTGGTGCATGTCATAGAAGGCCGAGCATGGATGTGGTGATCACCAACAGAGGCTATGGCACCTGGATGCACAGTTAGGCAGAAACAGGCCGGCAGTGGCATTGTTATGCTGTGGGCGATGTTTTTTTGGGACACTTTAGGCCCCATTATCCCAGTGGCACAATCCCTGACAGCTGTCAGTTTTCTGAACATTGTTGTGGACCAAGTTCACTCATTCATGGCAACTGTGTTCCCTGCTGGTGATGGCTATTACCAACAGGATAATGTGCCATGCCATACTGCCAGAATCGTCTAGGAGTGGTTCGAGAAACATGATGGTGACTTTCTGTTAATGCCCTGGCCTCCAAATTCACCTGAGGTGAACCCAATCGAACATTTGTGGTTCACCTTGGGAAAGCGAGTTCGTGCTAAATCACCACCACCCCGAAATGTACGGGAACTGGATTACCTGCTGTTGACATTATAGTACCAGATACTACAGGATACCTATCGCCACCTCATCGAACCGATGCCTCACCGAGTGACTGCTCTTTTTGAGCTAAAAGGGGTCCTACAGCTTATTAGGTAGGTAGTCATAATGTAATGGCTTACCAGTGTATATATCATCATCAGCCATTATCAATCCACTGCTGGATGAAGGTCTCCCCAAGTTTCTTCCGCAACGGTCTATCTTGTGCTAGTCTCCTCCATGTCACTCCTGCATGCTTACGAATTTCATCCCCCTATCTCCCATGTGGTCTTCTTCTGAGTCTTTTCATGACGATTATGGGCAAAACACGTAACAATATTAACAAAGAAAGGTGACTTGATCACGCTAGTTACGTTAACTAAAACTTTTACAAAAAGTTCGTAAGTTGAAGCTTTCGACCTTATCTTAGGTCTTCATCACGCCAATGGAGGACTAAGATTGTTGCCAGATTCTACATTTGAATTTTTCCTATTTTTGTTGCCAAAACTTAGAATTGATCTCCAGATTAACGGAATGTAGAGAGGAGATTCGGAGTTGCAAGTCATTGAGCTGAAAATAATTTCTATGCTTTCACGGTAACGGAGGGCAAAACGATTGTCAAACGAAGCAATTCGTTTTTGCTTCGTTCCAGTGGGGAACTGCAGATGTGTCTTCCATTGTCAAAATAGACAAGGCAGTGTTGGGATTGCCTTTCGAAACATCTTTTCTATGTTCTAAAATTCTATGGCTTATGCTCCTGTATGTACTTCCAATGTATAAGTTATCCCCAGTAGAAGAAGAGATAGGAATGCAGTAAACTCCTGGGAGGTTCAGGCTTTCAACTTTGTCCCTATCCCTTTGTAGAAGTTTCAAGATGTTTGGGGTAGATTTAATGGCAAGATGGTAACCAAAACTTCTAAAAAGAATCTGTAACTTATAAGCATAGGAAGGATGGTAAGGAACAGAACCACAGAATTTCAGGTCTTCTTTCTTGTGAGGAAGGAGGCATTCGATTTTCGAATGGTTTTCATATTTCTTTATGAGGGAGTTGACTGTAACAGCAGGGAAACCATGAGAGAGGGCTATTGTAGAAATTTTGGAGAGTTCTTCTTGAAGAGAGAGTTGGCTGTTGCAAATGATATGAGCCCTGTGGATGTAGGCCTTCAATGCTGCAAGCTTGTAGAGATGCAGGGTGCAAGATTTGTAGGGAATGATGTTAGTGGCTGCAGAAGGTTTTCGATAGACGGAACGAGTAATGGAGAGATCAGCGTTTCTGCAGATAGATACATCCAGGAAATCAATTTTGTGATTTACTTCCTTAGATATAGTGAGCTTAATGGAAGGAAATTTTTCTGTAATGGAGTTGATCAGTATCTGTAGCTCAGACTCGGAATGTGGCCAGCTAATGAAAATGTCGTCTACATATCTTAACCATAGGGAAGGTTGAAAAGGGTGTAGAGGAATTATGGAAACTTCAATATGTTGCATGTAGATTTCAGCAAGCAGAGGGGAAAGAGGTGAGCCCATGGGGAGACCAGATTGTTGCCTATACACAATTTTGTTGAAAACAAAACAACTATGTTGATGAATAGTGTGGTTTCTTTACCAATTATGACTGGGCACCCTCCGTTACCGTGAAAGCATAGAAATTATTTTCAGCTCAATGACTTGCAACTCCGAATCTCCTCTCTACATTCCGTTAATCTGGAGATCAATTCTAAGTTTTGGCAACAAAAATAGGAAAAATTCAAATGTAGAATCTGGCAACAATCTTAGTCCTCCATTGGCGTGATGAAGACCTAAGATAAGGTCGAAAGCTTCCAACTTACGAACTTTTTGTAAAAGTTTTAGTTAACGTAACTAGCGTGATCAAGTCACCTTTCTTTGAGTCTTTTCATGTTCCTTGCGACCAATCCAGTGGTTGTGGACACAATGATAGGGCCCTTGCGACTTTTTCTTATGGGGGTATGTTAAGGATTATGTGTGTGTTCCACCATTGCCCACAATGCTAAATGAACCCAAAGTTCACATTCATTGTGCTCTGAAGTCATTGACAACAGACATGCTTGATCACGTATGGCAGGAATTTGATTGTCACTTCAACATAGTTCGCATGACTGACAGAAGTCACATAGAACATTTATAAGGTATGGAAACAAAATTTATACATTTTTTTCTTTATCTTATGTACATTTAATCTATGTAAATTTAGAAACACATAAAACACAATCATTTGAAATTGGATGAATCATTTTGAATTACCCTGTATTATGTATGCCTGTAAAGTTTGTTTTACCTCAACCTCGGTTTTACCTTTTCTTGCATCGTACAACTTTTTATTGTGCACTGAAAAAGCATAAAATCGGGGTTTCACTATATTTTAAAACATGTGGTTAGTTTTTATGTGTTTACTCTGTAGTGTGTGTAAACATATTTCAATTCGCCATGTTTGTCTGCTGTTGAATTCTGGCAGCTGGGCTTTGCGTATGAACATCGGACTGGTTTTGAAGTGGCACATTCCATGTACAAATTACCAATCAGAAAGCAAGAAACCATTTTGTTGGAGTTGGGGTGGGAGCATGTTTAACGTTCTCCCAGGCGTCTTGTCGCCAATGCTGGCCTTCATATTTATGTACCTACCTGCCAACCCTGCTAAAATCTCCTCCTGATTTATTGTCAAAATCTCCCAGTTCTTACAAAATTTGTGTATGGAGCATAAAAAGATACCATTTTCTTTCTCAATTTAATTAACTTTTTAAAATTTTAAATCTCCAAACAAAAAACTATTTCTGGCCGTTTCATGGTTAATGTAGGGTGTTTATTTGGTAAAATTGCGTTGGGTATTGTGGTAAGTAGTAGTTTTTTTTTTTTTTGGTGAGCATGTGTATATTCACAGGTGAAAATTTTCCGTTCTTGGGTACGTAAGTTAGACACAGCAAAAATTTCTCATTTTTTAAAGTAAATTTTAATTTTTAAGTAATATGTGCTAAAATCTTGCAATCTGCATATACAACAAAGCTAGCAATGGTCTATTAAATTATTATTCACATCAGTCTCGGCAATGGAAATACTTTGGCACCTTTGTGCATTTCATCAGTATTGTAAATACAAATTTTAAACTACTGATTTTCTCAATTTTTCACAATATTAAGTTTCATTTGGAACCTATCTCACAATATATGATTTTTACATTGATTACTGTTCGTATCATTTATTTTATTGTACTGTTGGTTCCACATATTCTTCATATTTGTATGCACATTACTACCAAGGAGGAGGAAATGAGAACATGGATTCAAAGGTGAAACATGCTTAAAATTTTGCCTTCAGATAATTCTTGATCGAATGTTCTGATCAACATTTAGTTTTTGCATTAATTGTGTTTTTTAACCTTTATGCAATTTAATGAACAACTTGAAATAAAATCGTGTAAGAAGCTAGAATAAATCGCAGGTTTTCATTCATTGTCCAAGTTGCTCCAAAACTGAATTTTATGCATTTAAAATCCAGCAAGTTTCTTTCTATACTTTGTGTGATCAAGACTCGTTTCAAAGGATTCAATGCCTTATCAGTAAATCTTGCACAATACAATATCCATGAATAATTTTTTCATTATTAGAAAAAAAAAACCTGATGATCCCTGATTTAACATGCTGTTGCTGTAAAAGTGAGTAATTCCTTCAATTGCATATTATAACTGACCCAATAGCTTTAGATTCTCAATTTACTTCCAAATGCTTAGCTTGCTCTAAGTGGCGTAATTTCTAGCATAATGGGAGAAAAATCAGGAAATACAGGTGCTCTGCTCTAGAATGCTATAATTTTCAAGTTTATGAGATACTATGTATAACATAATCTTCCAGTGAATGGTGGTGCAGACTCTGTTATTTTACTTTTTTTTTTTTCCATATACAGATGAATAAAGAATAGCGTGCTCTGTTGGAGTGCCATGTGCTGTCCCATTATTTTTGGTATAACCTTGATAATGATATCACCATACTAGAGTTCAATGTCCTTGTTGTTTGGGCTGGCACCTACTAACTGTAACTCCAGTTTAAGCATGAACAGATGCACGTAAGCCATAGTTTATGACATTAGAAAGCTACAGGAGGTAAATCACATGTTATCACTCATAGGAAGGTTCGGTTTAGTTTCATGTTGTTGTCTTGTGTGTTCACGCCATAATTTTTTTGTATAATTTCTAAGTGAGTTTTATAATGTATCATTTATGAGCACCTAAAATATCTCCTCCTGTGTACTCTTTCTTCCTTGAAGCAGTACATTTGATATGGCAGTATGGTGAATTTCTATAATGCATGTGTGGAAGTAAAATAGATAATTTTTCAACTGTTGTCACCTTTTATTTTCCTTTATAGGAGATCACTAAAATTTTATATTTTTGGCATACAGGTTGTTTGTATTAGTCAAAGATTTCCTGAAAAGAAAAAAAAATGTGTGGAACTGGAAACTTGTTCTGGAACAGGAATCAGGCTCATATTGTCAACTTTCTTTCAGAGTGTCAGTAATTACACTATCCTAGAAAGATTAAAAATATTATGGAAACTGGTTTTGCTTAACATCACAAGTACAAGGTGTAAGCCATATACTTGATATAACAATAGATCAAACAACTTTTCTTTACATAGTGCCTCCTTTCTCATTTTGGGGCTTGATGAAGTGTATGAGGTGTTTTTGCCCCTAAATATATATATATATATTTTTGATGATCTTTCCAGTATCATGTACTTTGCATCTGTAAAGAAAGAAGTTGTGATAATCTGTTATAGTATTTGATATCTAGTTGCAGCCGATTTTGGTTCCTTTCTTGTTATTCACTTAAGCATAAGGCTGCATAGTCTTTTGGGTTGTACAAATGGAAGATAACCCTAAGACCTTTGGAGTTTCTTTTTTTTTATGATAGTGAGTAAAATCTGGTAAATGGTTGTGTGATGTTTTTTCTTTTGCAATTTAAATTAATTTTGGTGTGGTATTTATAAATTATTCTTTTTATTCACTGTATAGTATTTTGAAAAGATTTTGATAATTTTTTTAATAGCTTCTGGCCAGCTTGTTATTGTTTGTGGCAGTGAATGTAGCTGGGATATTCTCCCATTTTCCAAGCAAGTCTTCTCAGCGACAAGCTTTCATTGAAACCAGACAGTGTGTTGAAGCTCGTTTAAATATACAAAGGGAGAATCAACAGCAGGTAGAGTCTGAATTCATATTGTGCATAGTATTTCAACTCTTTTGTTCTGAAATTATTTTGTGTAGCTAGCGAAAGATGTGAGCTGTGTTACCAGTATAGAAAGAAGAATTAAGTTCTGGTGATATATTATTGTTTGGATGAATTAAGTGTTTTTTTTTTTTCGGTTCATTACTGCTGTTATAAAAATTTCTAATATAGTTTTGGCATCTTGATATTAAGCAACATGAGTATGCAATATCAAAGATTAAGAGACAATGGGGATTTTTTTTTCAACTAACCCAAGAAGTTTCATTTTCAGTACTATCAAAAGATTATTGCTCCTTAACAGTTCATCAGACCACCTATGCTTCTTCACAAGCTGAAATATATGAGGCCCGTTCAAGAAAGATTTGCACGGAAATTTATAAACGTGTATGTGTATGTACGAACCTGAACTGTATATGGCTGTGGTCCTTTTCAAAGTAATCTCCTGTTGCTGTAAAAGTGAGATTGCTAGAAGCCATCTTTCTTCATCCCTTTCAGAGCTGCCTCTGAAGCTTTTGACTACCTCTTCTGTTGACATAAACCTACGTCCTCGCAAGTTTGTTTTTTTTGGGGAGGTGGGAAAAGAAAAAAGTCACAGGGTGCTAAATCTGGACTTGTGTGGGGGGTGTGGAACCGTTCCAATATTTTTTTTCAGCCTAGAAGGTAGTGACTTTCTGCACCATGTGAAGACAAGCATTATCATGGTGGAGTTTCCAACCATTTTGGTGACTGTGTTGATGCTTCTTACGGATATGTGCAATCAGCTTTGTCTAAACAGATACGTAATAATTTGCATTAACCGTGATATTTAGCGGCACTACATTCTGGTACACCATTCCTTGGTAATCAAAGAAAGTGATTACCATGGCTGCCTTCCTGGCAGGCTTTTCACTTCTTGCCTTTTTTGCCTTTGGAGATGGAGTTTTCCGTACAGAAGAACTCTGTTGTTTGCCCTCTGAATCATAGTGATAAAGAAAAGTTCCATTGCCTGTAATCACTAACTTCAGGTAGTCCTCATTTGAAGCAATTTATTGCTTCAAAAGCCGCCCGATGGCGCAGTGGTCTATGGCACTGGCCTCTGATCATTCATCCAAAAGGGGTCTGGGTTCGAATCCCGCTGAGGCATGGATGTTGTGTTTGTCTTACGGCACTGGCTCTCTCCCTTCCCTGGAACCAGTGACCCTAAATTAGGGACGGGCGACTGCTTATAGCCCATTGAGTTGCTCACGGTGGTCGTTAAACCTCAAAAAAAAAAAAAAAAAAAAAATTGCTTCAAAAATTCACACAGCTCAACACACAACTGTTTTTGTTCAGGTGTCAGTAACCGAAAAAGCCATCTTGCACTGACTCACGTCATGGGTAGTTTCTCACTGAGTATAGCACTTCCAACTGAAATATGTAAATGTTCTGCTATTTGTCTCTCTATGAGCCGACGATCCTTCTGAATAATCGCAGCTGAAGTGCCTACCATCTGATCAGTAATGGCTGTTGGCGACACCCCAGGTCCACCTTGTTTCTAAAATGATTCGCGGCCTTCGCGAAATTCTTTTAACCACCACTGTGCTGTACGATGTGGCATCACACTCTCACCATAGGCCTGCACCAACATTTTGTATGCTTCCGAATTCACTTTCCCTAAATGAACACAGAACTTCAAAGCTGCACGCTGTTCCACTGTGATATCTATGACTTGTTGGAGAAACTATGAAGAAAGTGGAAGTAAGTGGAAAAGTTTTGTGCACTTTATGTGCAGATTTGATATATTATGGAAATAAAGGGTTCACTGCTATTTCAAACCATATGCATCATGTAAATTTTTTTGTCTGTAAACTATCTAATTACTCAAATCTGTAAAGGAAAACAAATTAGATCAGTATAAATATGGGATTGACATTATTGGTTTGGTGTAAGCACATTGACTAAAGTAAAATTCTTATTCATTCCTAAAAAAATGTTAGACAATTTTATGGCTTTTATATATGCAAATATGGTGCTTAGGATAGTTAATAAATGCTGAAAGGTTACTTATTTTTGCATATTCCTATGTGGGAAAAATTCAGTCTTTTTCTGCCATGACCACTTTCATGCCTGCCTCCATCATGAGAGTAGTTTTTGATCATTTCAATCATCCACAAATTTTTATTCCAAAGGAGCAACAAAATTAATAGGAATTTTAATTTCATTAGAAATTTCCCAGTTTATGTAGTCATTGAACAACAGCCATGTGTGGGTAAAATTATCATGTTTTTTTGGGGGGGGGGCGCACAAAGGTTATGATACTTATTGACTTTCTAGAGGACGGTGTGGTCTCCAGTAGAAAGTGATATGTGAATATACTTCAGAAGTTTTTTTAAAAAATGGACCATTACGTTATGTGAAAAACTGACAAAGACCAGCTCATGTTGAATAATACCAGGTATTAATGTAAGATTAGGTAAATTTATCGGTCAATTCACTTTTTATAAGCAAAAGCAATTTGATTGAAGTAGACAGTTAAAACACCAGTTGATTCTAAAGATAAGTATGTGCTACTTTTCCAAATTTTATGTGCTAGCAAAAAATTATATTTTGGTTTCTATTAAAGTATGTGTATTGACTCTAAAATTTTTGCATTTGTTTCTTCTCATAGGAAAGACTTTTGCTGTCAGTATTGCCCCGCCATGTTGCTTTGGAAATGAAAGCAGACATAGCTAAAAAACCTGAAGATACTATGTTTCATAAAATTTATATTCAACGCCATGAAAATGTGAGGTAATGCTTATTCTGTGTTTTCAGATATTCCTTTGCAACACTGCACCATTTTGTGCCTTGTTACCAAAGGTGGTTTGACTATAGGAAGTATGAATGTAGTAGGTATTTTGACGGTGGTGCTGAATATAAAAATCCATTTCTTTCAAATCTTTTGCACGTGTTTCAGTGTGAAAATGATAATCAAGTGCATTAAGTTTATACTGTGGTATGTTGAGAAGAGGAACTTTCACAGTCTCCTTCAGAACTGTAAAAGTTAATGCTTTAACGCAATCCTTTATATATATATATATACATACACACCGTAATTTTGGGGCTAAGAGCCGCGGCTCTTACATTACTAAAAGTGAAATTTTTCGGGTGTGTGGCGCTTATGCCGAATTTGTTTTCCATAAGACTGTTCTTCCCTTCCTTTTTTTTTTTATGCAGATGCTTAGTAAATTTTTTCAAACAACGTCTTCTTTTTTTTTTCACAAACTCGACTGTGATCGTTTTTTCCCCCTTTTCTACTCATACGTTAGACACGTCTATTTAAACGATAACTCCGCTGTCCTGATGTTGGTTTCGGAGGGAAAGTGGGGAAGGACTGATCAAATGCCCTTTGCGTGGAGGATGGAATGGGGACATAAGCACCCAGACCAGTAGTGTGACGTCCGAGGCTTCTGTGGAGAGCGAGCGCGCCCAGGGCATCTTTCATTGGCTGCAGCATACATCATGCAGGAAGGTGCGATGCAACCAAGGGAAGGAACGTTGATTTTCACTGGGGTGGGGAGACCGGTTTGATGGGCACTTCCCTGAACAAAAGCTTAAGAACATGAACAATGCAAAAGCCTGCCCCAGGATGATTCCATTAGCAGTGACCTATTCCAAACAATACTGGCAAGACGGAAAGACAAATTCTGTTCACTCTTTTTGGTTAATCTGGCATGCGATACAGGTGTTTCTTAGCTCTGTGCTCCTGAGTTTTGCTTCGATTTTATTTTTTTTATTGACTGACAATAGTGGAAGCTGAAGGCTTCGGCTGGAAATGCTTTCTCACTAATAAGCGCTGTAGCATTATCATCTGATGTTAACAATGGGTAATTAATTTAATACTTGGCTGAAGATAAAATTTTCACAAATGAAAAAGAAAAAAGAAGGGAGAGCTTTCCCTTTCGTATAAAAGTGGAACTCAACGCGAAGGCTCAATGCGCAGTAAATGAAAGTAGGTCAAATCACCTGAAAGAAAAAAAGCGAGAAAGCAGAGACACCGCTGTTTCGAAGTGTTGGCGGCAAGATCCGCGAACACGTGCGAGGCAGCTGGTAAAAGGAAGCGTAAAGCAACTTCATTCTAACAAAAACATCTGTAGATGAGAAAAAAGCATTACAAACATAGAAGGAACATGTTATTAAAGAAAGCATTAATTGAAAGCATTACAAGCAATAATTTATAAGTTAATTACTTCTAAGACTGATTCTATTGCGGTGAACAGAGAACCATCCTGTAGCAGACATCCACATTGAATGGAATTTAGACAATTGTGCGGTTTTACGAGCAATGCGATATTCTAACGGGAGTCTTAAGATTAACTGAGATTTATATTGATTACATAAATGGTTTTGAGCATTTAATAAAGGCAAACAAATAACATCATTAGCATGATTAATAAAAAAATGTATAAATAAAAGCTTTTGCCAGTATGAAAAAATAAGAGCATAAAGCAGATCGACACTGAGTTGCAGAATTAGCCTTTGAAGTATACATATAATCACGTTGGGTGTGAGTTAATTCATGAAAATAAGGAAGATAATTTAGTTTTCTGAGCAGCACCACAACTTCACCGGTGCGGCCCTTACGGCAACTTTTGCTTCCAAGATTGCAAAATTTCTCACCTGCGGCTCTTAGTCCGAAAATTACGGTATATATAGTAATCAGGAACTAGAGTTCCTAGACTTGAGCATTAAACTTAACAGAGGTAACCTATCCATTAGCCTCTTCGATAAAAGAGTTAATTTTCCTTTCAAAGTATTTAAATATCTACACTGGAATAATAACATATCAACCAAAGTAATTGAGAATGTACTAATTTCTCAGGTGCTTAGAATTTCAAGAATTTGCAGCAACAATTTGGACTTCAATTACCACATTAATATACTATTAGACAGTTTTCTAGAAAACAAAATTCCTACTTCTTTCATCAAAAGAACTTTAAGAAAAATTATTCTGAATAATAGAGTAAGGTTGGCAGATCTGCTTTAATTTTCTACACAGTTAATAATATGATTCTGACCAATGAAAGCCTTTTTTAGAAGTTGGTCTAGAGGATGCATATTAACTACAAAAAGGAACCTTAGTGCTATGGATAAGAAGGTCCTATTAAAAATAAAAAATTAAATAATATAGACAAAATCACAAAAAAAAAAACTTAAAAATCTGTTTATAAAAGAAAATAAAAATAAATATAAAAGAAAACTAGTTATTCACTCACTAGAATAGCTATACTAAAATAGTAAAACTAACATTAAAATTAATAGGATTCTGAATAGTCTATAAAAGCTCACCAAGGTGATTAAATACATGCAAATGTTATTAAAAACACTACTTGTGTATTTCATAATATTTCTCATGTATTCTGGAGAGTTAATTCTGCTCTTTCTGATCAAACAGGTCCACATTTTTAATTATATTTTTCTCTAGTTAAAATCTCCGCGAGTAGGATTTTTTTCAGTGTGTGGAGGTCTTCAGCCCCACCCACACTGCCCCCCAGCAACTAGGGAGTGGCAAGAGTGAATGAAAGTTTGGGGTAAAAGGTCGGCCATGTTTCTTCAAGAGTGGAAGAAGTAAAGTTGCATGAGAGGTAAGCTCTCTTCTTTGTCTTCAGGTTTTGGGTTTTCCAAGTTCAATGTTCCAACTTTTTAAACATTTTTTCTAATTTTTGCTTTAAGCATTTAGGCACTAGCAAGTATATTAACTTTTTTGCGGATTTTAACTCTCTTTTCTTGGTAACTTTGCGCATTTTTTAGGGCTCTTAGGCTAAGCAGCTGGCCGTTTTTTTGTTCTTGTAGTCAACAATGTGTTTTCAATGTCTTTAAGATCCTAGTAACTACTTAATTATGCACTTAAAAGCACTTCTGAAATACTTTGTATATATTGCAACTAACTGTTTATGCCATATAACCTTCACAAAGCATTTCTTTAGTTTATTATTGTCTTTATTTTATTCTCGTTTTTGAGTTGTCAGAAGTTGTGGAGTAGGGGGTTTTGTAATCCAGTTTTCTTTCAGGAATCTGTGCTTTAGAAAAAAATTAATATTTCCTTTTTTTATTGCAAAGTTTAAGAATTTGTAGCACTTTAGTATTGCTATTCAGGTTTAAATTCTCTCTTAGGCGACTAGGTAACTTGGCAATGGTGTTATTGCTGAACATTAATTCTGATTCATTAAATCACTCTTACAACTTGAGTTTTCTATAATTATCTTCTTTCTGTTTATTAGTAACAGATGAAGAGCATGGGTTGGGCCAGGAAAGTTATAGATGCATGCTAAAATGTTAACTAAAGCTTCGTCATACAACTCTGTGGAGGTTATGACATATATATATATATATATATTTTTTTTTTAAATTTTTTGGTGGGCTTATTACTTGCATCTATGGCTTTGCAGAAACCCATTTCCAAATAGGTCTTTGTGGAAGTGAGAAAATGCAGAGTTTTGCTGGTTCTTGATAAAGCCAAGGCTCAGTATTCTCGACACTTTCTGCATTCTGTTTTTCTATTATTATTTTTTTCTCTTTTTACTCACACCAGTCAATATATAACCTTTTCTATGTTGTACTTGGTGTGAGTCAAAACATTTTTTTGCTTCAGTCTCTTCTTAACTGAATGTGAATTCTGAATTTTCATAACTGCTGCGTTGCGCGTTTTGATCTTCGGGTTTTTTTGCAACTTTCGTTTTAAATTCTTGAGTGTTTTTCTAATGTTTTCGGCTCTGCTCTTAAGTACATATATATATATATATATCATCATTGTCAACCATTATCAATCCACTGCTGGACAAAGGTCTCCCCAAGTTTCCTCCACAACTATCTGTCTTGTGCCAGTCTCCTCCATGTCACTCCCGCATACTTTCGAATTTCATCCACCCATTTCCCATGTGGTCTTCTTCTGGGTCTTTTCCTGTCACTTGGAATCCAATCTAAAATTTTGGCTGTCCATCGATGGTCTGTCCTTCTGGCAGTATGTCCAGCCCATTGCCATTTCAGGATTTAACTCTGATCATGATATCTTCCACTCTTGTCATTTTTCTGATCCACGAGTTCCTCTTATCTCTCCTGGTTACACCAAGCATGCACCTCTCCATGCTTGTTTGAGTTGTCTGCAGCCTTTGTATGTCTCTTTTAGTTAAGGTCCACGTCTCTGCACCATACGTAAGCACTGGAAGGATGCATTGATCAAACACTTTTCTTTTAAGACGTAATGGCGTAATGCTCTTGAAAATTATGCTGTTTCTTCCAAAAGCTGTCCAGGCAAGTTTTATACGCCGATTAATTTCTTCATCAATGTGACCCTCACTTGATATCTGCTGTCCAAGATAAACGTACGCGCCTCTTATCTCCAGCTTTTCTCCATCAATCGATAAATCTTCATTTCTTGTAAAAGCATTGAACATCACTTTTGTCTTCTGAAAGTTTATTTTTAATCCCGCTTCTTTACTCTTGTCAGCAAGTTCCTGGATCATACTCTGCAGCTCTGATGGGGTAGTTGCAAAAATGACTACGTCATCAGCAAAACGAAGGTGGGTTAGGTAATCTCCGTTAATCTTTATCCCTTTGTTTTCCCAGTTCAGTGATTGAAAGACATTTTCCGACGTGACATTATAGAGCTTCGGAGATATGGTGTCACCTTGTCTCACTCCCTTTCCAATTTTTATGTGTGTTGTATTTTCAAACAGCAGAATCTTTGCACTTGCATTTTCATGTTTCTTTTTTTTTTTTTTTCTGTTCATTATTTTCCTTTTTAGGTACATTGTGTGTTGGATTAAGAACTCTGAAATATAGATGATGCACACAAGGTGTGACAATTAAGTCCACAAATTAACTCTGAAGCTCACTGCGTGGCAGCACTGAAATTGTAATAACTTGTGTGCAACCTTGGACTGTACTCGGAGACTAACCCAATTGTGTGATTGACTTGAACGGAGGCAGATGTGTGTGTAGTGGTATTTATTTTGGTAACATATTTGTCTTTATTGTCCAAATAACGACTGTTATTGTTTCTGATCAAAGAAAAAATATAAAGTTTCATGTGATACTTGGAAAAATTGTGCCTGAAATTCAGGAGATGTTACATCAAGTGGATGGGAATAATGCATTAAGGAAAACCACAGTGTACAACAAGTGAATCAAGCATTTTTCTGAGGTAAAAGAGTAATCCATAGATTAGAATAAAAGAGAAAACAACCGGCTGAGTAGAGTCAAATATTCTGAAAATTTGAAAAGCTTGGCAGACTAACTAGCAGCTAATTGAAATTTATGCAGATCTCTTGAAAAGGTAAGAAGCTGGAGGTGATCTGCTGAAACAAATAATTATTAATGATAACTAATGTGTTTACTGGTGTAGTCCTTGAAAGCAAGTGTCTGAGTACTTAAGGGAAAATAAAAAACTTGCCATGCTCTGAAAAGTTACACATGCCAAAGTCCAAAGTAAAAGCAATGCTCATTGTTTCTTTGTTTTTCACTTCAAGGATGTAATGTACTAGGAGTTCGTCTCTCCAGGATGGACAGTGAATCAGTAATATATACTACCTGTGGGGGTTGTGGTAGACTTCCATACACTTCAAATTGTGTGCCATTTCATGTGATTTCCGTACATATAAATGAAAGTGCTTATAACCTAGTGCGAGTTCCGTACATGTTTTTTTCTTTTAATCCACCTTACTCCCCATAGTGACCTCCTTATCCCCCTAAGTAAGTGTGTGCAATTTCATTTACACAAAGCCTCTGGAGGCATATTCAAGAAGTTGGCTTAACTACGGAATACATAATGGCAAATTTGCTCATGAAAATTATATTTAATTCCTGTTTCTTTTTATAAGCTATTTGCCATTATGTCTTAAAAAGAAAAGCATTTAATCAGTGTATCATTGCAGTTGTACATATAGATTGGAGACATGAACAAAGTGTTATATTTTGGAAAAATTGCTTTGCATATGGTTTTATATTTTTAGGTAACATTTGGAGGTATTTTGCAATCAATGTTTGAATTATTACGTAAGAAGTTTCCATTAGTTTTCATTATTTTATGAGCCATTTCTGTTGAATTAATTTTCTCCCAGTTGGAATACTCCTGAAACATAATAATATAACATTTCTTATGTCAATGTTTTTTATGTGTTTTCAGACTTAATGGTCTTTATATTTACAGAGTATTTCTACATCTGCACATCTAAGCACAAGTAAATTCTCCATTTTGAGTATTATACATGATTGTTTTCATTTCCTGCATTGCAATACACTTTTTTTTAAGGTGGTGGTAAAATTAGTTTCAAGTTTTTCTCCCTTTTTTTTTTTTACTCTAAGACCTTTCGGCTTCAATCTTCCAATCTGCTATTTTTATTGCTTCAGTGTTTTGACAAAGTCACCAGTCAATTTTTTCCTTTTAAAAATTGTTTAAAGATATAAAATATTTACAATAATGTGGTTTGTTTTCAGGATAAAAACTCAAAATTCAATGGAGAACATCTTGAATATGTGAAAATTCTCGCAATGCATTTTGAAAACATCGTCATTTCCATAAGGGTTACTCTTGTATGTTTGTAATTCACCCACTTTGAATTTGTTTAAGCTGTGCCAATATTGTTGTGTCTGATGATATGTTGCAATAAGTTATGGGCATACGAGAACTCCTGTAGATAAAAACGAACAGATGCTTTCAGAATGCATTGCATAATTTTTGTAGATTAAAGATGTCCTACATTGAATTATGTGTTTTTAACTTGAAAACAACAATTCATATTGTAAATAATTTTTAGTTTTAAACAGCTTTTTAATATGAAGAAAATTGGCCAGTGACCAATAAAATATAACATCAAAGCAGTAAGATGCTAGATTCAAAGAATGCAATCAAATGGTCACTAAAAGAAGGCATGTTAGTGAACAACTCAAAAATAATTTTTGCTGGAGGCAACCTCTCTTAAAAAGTTTTTTTTTTTTTCATTTTGGCTTTAAAAACAATACATAGAATGAGTAGGGGAGTAAGGTCATTTCAACATAGAACTCAACTTTGACATCTCCAATTTTAATGAAAAAATGCCCTTTTAAGGAACAAAGCAAAAATACAGATTTTGAAAATTACCTTCTGGATCATTAAAGAAAAATATGGAAATTTTGAATTTCTTTGCTTTGTTCAGACATTTGAAACAACTCAGCTGTTAATGTCTGGAGTTCTTTCTATGATATCAAGCTGATCTTGGTATTAGTAGAAAGCTTATTATACAAGGTTTAATGTGATATCAGTATATATAATTTCCTTCCAAAATATGAAATTTATACTTCTTCAAAAGTGGCATTTTTTAAAGGATTTTTTTAATTATCTGTTGAGATTATTAATTTCCTTGGAATATGATAAAAATTTGGCAGTGCTAATTAAACTGTCAAAAGTGTAAAAGAATTAGGGGTGGGGTTTTTTTTTTTCAGCAAGTCTTTTTAGAATGTATCAGTATTAAAGGAGATTCATACCAATTTTGTATGTTCTATACAAATGTTCCGATCCTTTCCCTAAAAATTTTAACCTTAGCATTATCTCAAATTAACTCTCCCAGTAGAATAACAGAATGAAAATGTGAAATTTAGGTTTGGGGGGGGGGGGGGATTGACAATTTTTTTATTATTTTTAAGTGTTCTGTCTCCAGTTAGCAGTTTAAATAGCTGAAATGACTTGTATTAGCAGTTTAAATAGCTGAAATGACTTATATTAGCAGTTTAAATAGCTGAAATGACTTATATTAGCAGTAATTTTGCCCTCTCTGGATTCTCATAAAATTAAAATGCATGAATAAAACATTAATATTTGAAAGCTAACTGAAATCTATTTTTACCAGTAAGATTACCTTTCAATGTTCAGTTTGCTAATAAATAAGATAATACAGACATTTGACGTAGACTAGGAACATCAAACAGAGGTCATCGCTCTTTCCACGTTTATAAGTGAGTCACGGAAAAATTCTCATTGGCTGCCACCGGGAATCGAACCCAGGGTCGTCTTCCAGTTACACGCCAGATATGCTTCCACTGCACCACAGCGGCCTCGAAATTCCTCCAGACTTGTTTGATGTTCCTAGTCCACATCAAATGTCTGTATTAATTATTCATTCGCCTTCTAATTATTTGTTCAGTTGCTGCTGTTCATCTTTGGTGAAACCCCAGCATTCTGCGGGGCTCCAAGAAGCAACCTGCCAAATTGGCTTGGCAGTTAGTGCGTGCGAGTCTGGGGGAATTTTGAGGCCACTGTGGTGCAGTGGAAGCATATCCGGCATGTAACTGGAATACCCTGAGTTCGATTCCCGGTGGCGTCTAATGAGAATTTTTCCGTTATTCACTTATAAAGGTGGAAAGAGCGATGACCTCTGTTGGATGAAACAAATAAGATTCATTATTACTGCTTTATATAGAGTAAAAAAAGCCCTCAGCTTTAGTTTGTTTTTGAAGTCAGTGTTTTTCATAATGCCTGCAAAGTGTGAAATAATTTTAAAATATTTATTTGAACTCTTTACAGGAGAAATAAATCTTATTTCCATAAAATTTGTTGTAATTCTTTTAATTTGAAAGGACACAGGACAGTGCTATAAAAATTAAGGAAAGTTTAGCCATGGATGACAAATGTCAGCTCATTTACTTCTGAAATGAAAATATGTTTAAGTTGTTGAGAAATACTGCCAATTACTGCTGCAGGAATATCTCCAAAACAGTAAGATAAAATGAAAGAATCAAAATGATCACCCTAGCTGTACTGTTGTTACAATGAGTTCATTAAATTTAGATCTTAAGTACCTGTTCTCTGAATCTCAGAGAACAGCTTAGGGATATATATTAGGTGTGCACCTTAATTCTCGGCCCCTAAGCGCAAGCGATCATAGAACTTCGGCAAATGCAAATCGCTGTGTGCGATAATGGCTGATTGCAGCGCCATCGAACAGCTTTCCAGGCAACTGTAACCGCTCACAGCTGTAGTGACAAAACGGATGAAAGTTGACTGTGAAAGCAATGTTGTTCGAGCAGCAACATTTGAGGCACTGCCTCCTGTTCGTATTTCAGCTGAAAAAAAGTGCCGCAGAAGCCCAGCAAATGATCTGTGCTGCTTTGGGTGAGGCTGCTGTGTCCTACAGTACGTGTAAGAAGTGGTTTAAGCAGGGAAAGTTTGATCTCCGTGATGCAAAACGTCCGGGACAGCCACAGAAAGTTTACTATAAGGAACTGGAACAGCTGTTGGACACGGATCCCTGTCGCACACAGTCAGAGCTTGCCCAGGAACTCGGAGTAACATGGAAAGCCATTGCAAAGCGCCTGCACAAGCTTGGGTGGATTCACAAGGAGGGCTGTTGGGTGCCCCGCCAACTCACAGCTGCGAACAATTCAAGGCGCTACGATGTTGTTGTGTCCTTGCTCTCCAGATTCAAGAAGAAGTATTTCCTCCACAAGATTTTGACCTGTGAGAGAAGTGGATCCTCTACAATAATCCTAAGCAGCGCAAATCATGGGTTTATCCAGGTCAGCATGCCAACAGTACCGCCAAACCGAATACCCATGCCAGGAAGTTGTTGCTGTGCATATGGTGGGATCAGCATGGTGTCATACATTATTAGTTGCTCAAACCTGGTGAAACGGTCAATGCTGAGCATTATTGTCAGCAACTCATTCGTGTGAGTGATGCAGTGGAGGTGAAAAGGCCATACACCGGCAAAGGCAGAAGGTTGGTCCTGTTGCTTCAGGATAACTCGCATCCTCACACCGCAAAAACGACTTTAAACACGATCATTGACCTGGGATGGGAGATTTTGTCCCACCCAGCATATTCTCCAGACTTCACCTTGTCGGATTATCACCTCTTTCGCTCCCTGCAACATCACCTGAGTGATACACACTTCACTTCTGTCAAGGAGTTCCATACAAGTATTGATGACTTTATCAACTCAAAACAGCCCTCTTTTTTTCCGCAGTGGCATTTGGCAGCTCCCTGACCGATGGCTCGAATGTATTCAACATGATGGGGATTATTTCCCTGATTAGGTATGTATTTGATTTACTATAATTTGCTGTCAACGTATTGTGCCTGTGGCCGAGAATTAAGTTGCACACTTATGTATGAAAATTTTAAGACTAATGTTTAACCAAAAGGCGCACTTGAATTTTCATTTTCCTGTTAATTATGTTCTGAAAAATGAATATATAAAGTTTATCTCAGAGCAAAATGTAACCAAGATCTGCCATGTATTTCCTGTTTCTAACTGGAAGAATCAGCTATTTATCATGAATGTATATTTGTATTTGTTATAATATCTGTATTTCTAGAAGGCATACTGTGAAAAAAAAAAAGTTTGGAATCTTATTGTAGTAAATATCATCAAGAATTTCCAGTTCTTTGGGTGTAGAAATTTTTGACCAGGTAAAGGAAGTAATTTGTGACATAGTTAAATGCATAGTCACACAAATGGCATTTTATGTCTGTGGAAATTTCCCTAGGAAAAATCTAGGAAGATTACACATGATTTAAATCTTTTTTTTTTTTTCTTAATTCTAGTTGCACTTGAAAAATCTTTAGTTAATCTTACTTTCCCTGAGTTCCTTTGGTTTTACAGACATTTCTGGCCTATAGATTTTAGTCAAGGCCTGTTCTTAATGTATAGAATAGAATAAGAACAGGCCTTGACTAAAATCCATATGCCAGAAATGTCTGTAAAAAAACAAAGGAACTCAGAGGAAAGGAAGATTAACTAAAGATTCTTCAAATGGAACTTGAATTAAATAAATATATCTGGGTAAAGTTTTGAGTAAGTGATTAAAATTTTTTTTTGACTTGGTGAAAGAATAATAAATATGCTCATAACACACCCAAGTTCAGTGGCACCATCAATTATTTTTTTTTTTTTAACATCCACAGAAGTAGTGAGTCATGATTAAGTTTTTAGTTAAATAAAAATTTAAACTTAAAAATGTTAGTTGTAAATGAATTTGTAGCACCTCTATTCATAGTGTACTGTGGAATTAACTTTTTACGGGTCTTATAGAGGTTATTATTCATAAAAGTTGGTTGTCAAATTTTCGAACTAAAGCCTAGTTCATCATCAGGACTACTTAGTCCTGATGACTAAGTGACAAATTTAAAAAAAGGTGACAAATGACGAACTAGGTTTTAGTTCGAAAATTTGACAACCAACTTTTATGAATAATAACCTCTATAAGACCCGTAAAAAAGTTAAAAATGTTTATAATTTGCTGATAGTTCACATTATATAGCATTTTTTGTACAGCACCTTCATGCATATTTCTTTGTTATCATGCTTTATAAATCATTTATTGCTTTGAAAATAGTGTTTTGGATTTATGTTTTCTTGAACGATAAGGTAATGAAACTGGATTTATGTACATTGTAGATGAAAACATTCTTATTCTGATAAATGAAAATAATGAAAGTGATTTCATGAAAATTTAAGTTTGTGCATTATAATTTTTTTTATTTTAAAATTGTGCTTGGCCTTTTATGTATAAAAGCTGTTCTTTTTCTTTGCAGTATTTTGTTTGCTGACATATGTGGTTTTACTAGTCTGTCTTCACAGTGTACAGCTGAAGAAGTTGTTAAAATTTTGAACGAACTTTTTGCACGTTTTGATAAACTAGCTTCAGAAAATCACTGTTTGCGGATTAAATTATTAGGAGATTGTTATTACTGTGTTAGTGGTCTTCCAGAGCCAAGACCAGATCATGCTGAGTGCTGTGTTGAAATGGGATTGGACATGATAGAGGCTATTGCGTAAGTACTTTATGCGGTGCATTACTAAATGTTCAACCAGTTTTTGTTTTCCTTAACGAAAGCAGAAGGTTGCTCTTAACATATATTCACAATATGTAGCTAAATTAAATGCGTCAAACACAACGAGTTGTTCTTCAGTATTTTGTATCTGTATGTTTGATATACCTCGGCGCAAGTCACTTTTCTCACTATTTGTCACCTTTTTTTAAATTTGTCACTTTTTGTTACCTTTTTTAAAATTTTGTCACTATTCTCACCTTTTTCTTATGTGTGCCAGTATTTTTTTCAATTTAGCTATAGTTTTGCGTTGTTGTTTTTTATATCTAGGGTATTTTTTGTCAGATGAAAAAAGAAATGCTGAAACAAAAATAAATTGTTTTGTTAAACACCCATCCCTGTCGAACACGTGGGTGGAGTCACGAGTTGTAAACGCGACTCACCGCAGCAGCAAGAGCTAGTTTCGTAACGAAGCTAGCTTAAAAGGCAATGGCGCACACACTGCACCTCTCCCCGTAACCCCGCCCACAGCAGCCAGCGGGTTCTCTCAAGGATTTTTTCAAGTAGAATAAAAATGACAAAAGTTTATCTCCGTAGATTTTTCATGAAAATCTCTGAAATTTTGATCAACGCCATAAATTGCTGAATGAGCCCTCCAAATTTCGCGTAAATCAATTGAAAACTTTTTAAACTACCCATAATTTTTTTAATTTGCTCTTTATCATGTGGTTGGCATGCCCAGAATTCGTAACGGGCATTTTACGGCTAATTTAAAAACATTTTTGCCGATTTACTTGAAATTTTTAAGGTCATCATCTCCTAGCCAATTATAATATATATACAAATTTCAGCGAGTTACGTGAAGAATTCGGAAAAATAGTTTTCTTAATTTTTTAGCATGTCTTTTGTAAAAAAAAGATTGTTCTTATGTTATCGGTTTGTCTGTCCGTTTGTAGACACTATATCTCTGCAACTATTAGTCCGATTTGGAAAATTCTTTTTGCATTGGGAAGCTTGAAATATACAAATGATCATTCATTTCGGGGTTTTTTTGGGTTTTTTTTTTACGATGTACAATTTCACCGCTAGAGGGCATAAATGCAGATGATGTCGAATTCAAAAATACATTTTATTCCACATATTTGCTTCTAAACATCTGATTGAAAAAATTATTTTATCTTTCGATTTCATTTATGTCGAAGAGTATTTTAGGAATAGTTGCTTTTTCAAATTACGCATAGATTTTCCGCTAGGGGATGCAAAAGTAAATTATGTTTTCCCCGATATCTCTTCTACAACTCCGATTTGAAAAACGTCTTCTTTAGCGGATGCACCTCCTGATGAAAAATCTTTTGCACATAATTTCTGATTTTTGGTAAAGAATACTTTGGCCAGCAGGAAGCGTAAGTGTTAATTTTTGCTTCTGATGTATTTGCCATAAAATCTGAGCTTTTAAAATCTCGATTGAAAAAATTATTTTGTGGACCGATGCCACTTACGTCGATAAACCTTTTCAGAGTATTTTCTTAAAATATTCCATGGTTTCTCCGCCAGGGGGCATAGATGTATATCTTATTTTTGTCAATACCTCGGCTTCTAATGGTCTGATTTGAAAAATTCTTTCTTTATTAGATAGTTTCCGGTGTGACATGTTTTTCATATAATTTCAAAATTTTCAAGTAATTCATAGACTTTCCGCTAGGGGCGTAAAGGTAAATTGCGTTTCCCCTGTAACTGCTTCTAAATCTCCGATTTGAAAATTTCTTTCTGCAGCGGATACAGCTCCTGATAGGAAATCCTTTGCACATAATTTCTAATTTTTGTAAAAAATGGTTTGGCCACCAGGGGGCACAAGTCTTAATTTCCACTTCTGATGTATTTCCAGCAAAATATGAGCTTCTAAAATCTCAATTGAAAAAAGTCATTTGTGGACTGATACTACTCATGTCGACAAACCTTTTAGGAACATTTTCTTCTTAAAATAATGCATGGTTTCTATGCCAGGGGCGTAGATGTATGTCTTATTTTTGTCAATATCTCTACTTCTAGGAGTCCGATTTGAATTTTTTTTTTCTTTGCTGGATAGCGTTTCAGATGCAAAATGTTTTTCATATAAATTCAAAATTTTCAAGTAAATCATACTTTCCGCTAGGGGGCGCAAAGGTAAATTGCGTTTTTTGCGTTATTTCTGCTTCTAAAACTCAGATTTGAAAAATTCTTTCTGTATCGCATACACCTGATGGAAAATATTTTTCATATAATTTCTAATGTTTGGTAAAGAATGGTTTGGCCACCAGGGGGCGTATGTGTTAATTTCTGCTTCTGATGTATTTGCAGCAAAATCTGGGCTCCTGAAAACTTGACTAATTTTTTTTCTTGGACTAATACCGCTTATATAGAAAAAGCTTTTGCGAATTCTTTCTTCCTAAAATAATGCATGGTTTTTCCACCAGGGGGCGTAAAGTCATGTCTTATTTTTATCGATATGTCTTTTTCTAAGAGTCCGATTTGAAAAATTATTTCTGTGTTGGAGAGCATTTCCGGTGTGAAATGTTTCTCATATAAATTCATATTTTTCTTAACGCAGAAGTCTGCAACCAGAAGGCATAAGCTCACGATTCCGTTTACAGCACTAGCTGAGGGATTAAAAACCCGATTGAAAAACGTCTTTCTTCCGTCAGATACCATTGTTTTCCATATCGGTTCCATTGACTTTGAATAGCTTTGATAAATTTAATTTGTGTCAGAATGGATTAAAAAAGACTTGCTAATTACACCCGAAAATTCGGTGTCATCTTTTTTGTTTTATATGGTTCTGCCATGGGGAAAACTAAAGCAAGGAAGCACTGTTGCTGGGAACCAAGGAAGGAAGAAAGCCGGCAGTCTTTTCATGCTCTAGTTTTGAGTGGTAGCTAGGTATTTTGTGTGTGCCTTTATTAGCACGTCTTTTGTAAAAAGGATTGTCTTATGTTATCGGTTTGTCCGTCCATCTGTGGACACCATATATCCGCAACCAAGTTTCAAAAATTCTTTTTGCATTGGGATGCTTGAAATGTACGGATGATGATCCTTTATTTCGTTTTTTTTTTTTTTTTTGACCAATCACAATTTTGCCTCCAGAGAGCGTAAATGCAGATAATGCCAAATTCAATATACATTTTAGTCCGTATATTTGCTTCTAAACGGCCGATTGAAAAAATTCTTTTACCTTTTGATTCTACTTATGTCGAAGACTATTTTAGGTATGGTCACTTCTTTAAGTTACGCATAGATTCTCCGCTAGCAGGCGTAAAAGTAAATTGTGTTTTTCCCAATATCTCTGCTTCTAAAACTCCGATTTGAAAAATTCTTTCTGCAGTGGATGCAGCTCCTGATGGAAAATATTTTGCATGTAAATTCCAAATTTTGGTACAAAATGGTTAAGCCACCAGGGGGCTTGTAAGTGTTAATTTCTGCTTCTGATATGTTTGCCGCCTAATCAGGGCTTCTAAAATCTCGATTGAAAAAATTATTTCATGGACCGATACTACTCACGTCGAAAAATCCTTTTTCAGAATAATTTCTTCGTAAAATATTACACGGTTTCTCCACCTGGGGGCGTAAATGCACATCTTATTTTTGTCAATATCTCTACTTCTAATAGTCCGATTTGAAAAATTTCTTCTTTGTTGGATAGTTTCCTACGTGACATGATTTCCATATAATTTCAAAATTTTCAAGTAATTCATTGACTGTCTGCTAGGGGGAGTAAAGGTAAATTGCGCTTTTCCTGATATCTCTGCTTCTAAAACTCTGATTTGAAAAATTCTTCCTGCACCAGATAGAGCTCCTGGTGGGAAATGTTTTGATTGTAATTTCTAATTTTTTTTATAAAATATGGTTTGTCCACCAGGGGTAGTAAGAGTTAATTTCTGCTTCGTAGGTATTTGCAGAAAAATCTGAGCTTCTAAAAGCTTGATTGAAAAAATTCTTTCGTGGACCGATACCACTCATGTTGATAAACATTTGAGAATATTTTCTTCTTAAAATAATGCATAATTTCTTCACCAGGGGCGTAGATGTATATCTGATTTTTGTCTATCTTTTCTTCTAAGAGTCGGATTTGAAAAAAATTCTTCTTTGTTAGATAACGTTTCCGATGTAAAATGTTTCTCATATAATTTCAAAATTTTCAAGTAATGCATAGACTTTCCTCTAGGGGGTGTAAAGGTAAATTGCGTTTCCCCCGATATCTGTGCTTCTAAAACTCCGATTTGAAAAATTATTTCTACCCTGAATACAGCTCCTGATGGGAAATTCTTTGCATATAATTTCTAATATTTGATAAAGAATGGTTTGGCCACCAGGGGGCATAAGTGTTAATTTCTGCACCTGATGTATTTGCAGCAAAATCTGAGCTCCTGAAAACTCAATTGAAAAAATTATTTCATGGACTGATACCGCTCGCATCGAACAACCTTTTAAGAATATTTTTTAAAATAATGCATGGTTTTTCCGCCAGTATGCGTAAACACATATGTTATTTTTCTTTTTATATTTCTGCTTCTAAGACTCCGATTTGAAAAATTCTTTCTTTGTTGGAGAGAGTTTCCACGCCAAAATGTTTCTCACATAATTTAAATTTTTTCTTAGTGCACAAGGCTGCCACCAGAGGGCATAAGCTCAAGTTTCCGTTTACAGCAATATCTGCGGGACTTAAAAACCTGATTAAAAAAATTCTTTCTTCGGTCAGATACTATTAACTATGCAAACTATCTATGTGTGTGTGTTTTCTTTCCAAACTAGTGCACAATTTCGCCACTAGGGATGCTGCAAATGCTTAATCTGTTTTTTCTCAATATCACTGCTTTTACGTGTCCGATTTAAAAAATTCTTTCAACACCGGATGCTATTACCTATAGCATCCGGTGTTGAAAGTGTGTAATATATATTTTGTAGTTCACATTTCTGTCTGTAGGTGGTGTTTATGTACTTCAGTTTGCAGCTGTATCGCCGCTTCTAAAAATGCTATTGAGAAATTTCTTTTTTACTGTATACTATTCACTACAACAGAGATGTGGAGCATTATCCTCTTTAAATAACGCAAAGATTTCCCCGCTAGTTGCGTAAAGGTCGAAACCTTTTTTTTTCTGAAGCAAACTCCACTTCATTATAGCAGAAAAACACAGGTGATTTATCCATACATAGAAAAGAAATGGTTTCCATTTCTATGATGAAGTAGAGTTTGCTTCAACTAGTGCACATCTGGAGAGTTGTTTGGATTCCTAAGCTACATCCGCTTAGCTTCAGTTGCTTGGAACTTCATTGCCCTGGGTGGTGTAATGATAGCATGCTTAAACAGAAAGTGGAAAGTGCAGGTTCGATTCCCATTTCAGGGTGATGTAATATTCAAATTTTCTGAAGGATGGCTACATGAGAAACAGTAAAACTTCTGGTGTCTGTGTGCTGACAATGATGAATATATGCCTTTCTTGTGTTTGTGAAGAATTCATTTTTCCTGGTATTCGCTTTCCATTTGTTTCTATGATTTGCAATATATGTTTTATAGCTTTGTGTAAGGAGTGATTAAATGAAATGTCATGCAAAGCTACTGTGTGACTTATGCAAGATTGTGTCTACTCATCAATATTCTTAGAATACTTCTTACCTCAAATACACTAGTGGAAATAAAAACTTTTTCAGCAGTTAAATGTGTCAAAACTGATTTCAAAAACAGAATTGGCTCTATGACTTTAGGTCTTTCTTATTGTGTTGAGTATCCAGTACATAAAAAACTTAACTCACAGTGAATTTACAATTTTGTTTTCAACAAGAAACTAGAATGTTTTAATCTAAAATAATATGGCAATAAATGCACAAGTGAATCAGAGTTATTCTGAATGCTGTCATCTGCCTCTATGTTACAATTATCTGCTCCTTCCAGCAATTCCTTTCTTTTTATGTACTTCATTTCTTTTCTATGAGTCTCTGATCAATTACATTTCCATTTCTAAAGCTTTTTTCTCTTTTTATTTAATTATTCAGTTTTTATTTTTTGCAATGTGTAAAGTCCCTTTTTTAAGTGCTTCCAGAGATAGGTTGCTAGCCAGTGGGCGTTAAAATAACTCAATGTGGGAATTTGGGTATGATGGCAGAAAATATACCCTAGGACTAATATGTTGTGGGTACTGTTTTTTTATATTTCTTCATTAGCAAAGGCTAATATCAATGATATGTTCGTGGCATTATTTCTAAAAAACAAAAAAAATCTGTCATTATGACTAGAAATGATACAAACATCAAACCTGAACGTGAAAAAGGGAGAAAGTAAACTTTGCTATGCAAAAGTAAGAAACTGTTGTATGAAGACATTATTGCATAGCAGATTTGCTATACAAAGTTTTCTGAACAAGTGTCTTCTTGTGACACACTCGTAGAAATCAGGAGAGTAGGGTTTGATTCCTGTTCCAGGATGATTCAAGTTTCATGAGGAGAAGGCTATTTGAATAACAGTTAATTATATTATGGCAATTTTATACCAAAAATAATGAGTTAGCAAAGTGATTTACTTTCTCTTTAGTGAGAAAAAAGTATGTTCAAACAGATTGCTGAAGAAGGTAAGAAATCCACCAGGAGTATTATTAAAGAGCAAAATAATGAATCTGAGAGATTATCATGAATATTGGATCCAGGTTTTCTGAGTAGTATTTGAAGTCCTGAAGTTTACGGCCTTTTAATATTTATCAAGGCCTGTCATCAATGATAATAAGCCTCATTTACAAAGGGTGAGCTAGACACTTGACTCAGAAGTTTAAATTACATTACTAGATTCCTAATGAAAATCTTAATGAAATATCAAAACACTGTTGAAACTAATCAAGGGAATAGTGTTCTTCCAGTACATAAATGCTTGAATATGTTCTGATATAGTATACTCATGGAGTTTCAATTGATTGATTTCTGGTGGGATTTGGTGTTACTTGGAGCTATTTCTAGCTAGTCATTTTACATGTCACATACGATATAGGTGAATTTTTTCTGAGAGTGAATGGTTACATACATGATCATCTCTACTGATTCCTGCTATACCTATCTATCTGGAACAGTGCAGGGTCAGCCAGTATTCCAGTTAACTGGACGATGGTGTTGCCTAAGCTCATGTTGTAGCCAATATATCTTTGCCTAGCACTCTATAGCCAAAAACAGGAGTTCTTATTTTTGAGCACTGCACATAATTCACTGAAAATGGAACATCTTTGTTGATGTATCTTAGGACCAGCATGCAAACGAGAACAGTTGTGTTCACCTTGGATGATGCCCAAAAGCCGACCTATGGGTTCAGGTGTTGATCAGCTGACAGAAAATTTTATGGATCTTTGTTGAAAATATGTTCACAAAAAAATTAAATAGAAGGGATAGAGGGAAGGAGAAAAAAGGTTGAAAAACACTGATTTTATGGCTGCGATTAATTTTATACATATTTTTTTAAAGTGAAATTTGTTTGCGTTTTACACTGTTGCAGTCCAGTTTAAAATTATTGGAGAAACCACTGCTGGCAATAAGTCTTTATTGTTCTTTGCTTATAATAATTTGAGACATATTTGAAGTTATTATGTCCAGTTAATCTAATCTTAGAAATTCAGTCTTTAATATTAAGAAACCATGAGCTACTTATTGATATGCTAATTCTTTAAAGCCTTTGGTGTCATTCAGGATATGTTTTCAATGCTTTAATGTATTGAAAGAATTGAAAACAACCCCCTGAATAGCAGCAAAGGGTTTTAAATCTTTGCATGCAAATAACTAACTCCAGGGTTAGTCTATTGGTTTTGTAGTATTCTAAGACTGAATATCTAAGATCTGGTTTATTGAACTAAATTACATATTTTAAACATAACAGCCAGCTGCTGTGGTTTGTGGGAAAACTTCACCTAGAAGGAAATAATTGTATTATTATATAGAAAGATACTAGACATACTTTTACTCTGAGAGAGAGAGAAATGCATTTATTTATATTCTGTCTGTGTGAAAATCCAATGTAGTCAGTAAATTAATTGAGAAAATCATAGTCTCTAGGTAATGAATTAAATTATTGACCCAAACTTAGCAAAATTGAAGAGGGTAAAAATGTTTCTTTCCCCACATTTAATTATTGATTTTAATTTCTCACAGGAAAAACTAAACTGAATGGACAAATTGTTATATGCATCTACCTAATGGCTTGTTACTCCACCTTTTGGCCTCAGAACAGCAGCAGACATCTTGGTAAGGGCTTAGTGAGGTGTTGAGAACACAGAGGTGGTATTGTCATGAAATGAGGATCATCTTTTGAAGAGCATCCACAGTTGCTGTTGGCAGTTGACGGACTCAAACAGATATTTCCAATTTATCTTGCAAATTCTTAATGTGGTTGAGGTCCAGCAATCCAGGGGGCAAGTGTGTTAAACTCACTTGTGTGAATGCTTCTGGATCCAGTTTGTCACCACTCAGGAAGTATGTGGTGTGGCATTATCCTGTTGAAAGATGGCGTCATGTTGCAGAAAGAGAATCTTTGCAAAGGGGTGTAAATTGTTGGTGAAGATGTTTACATGCCAGCGACAGAGGTTTCAATGGGTATGAGGGGCTCAAAGGAAACACATGTACATGCACACCAAGCTGTTACTCCACCTTCCTTGTATGACCCTAACTTGGCAAGCTAGGCCCATCGCTTTGTGTAATTTATGCTGCACACATACACACACACCCTCTCATTAGCGTGAAAGAATTGAAACCATGATTCATCAAACAACATGATGTGTATCCAGTCCTCCACACTCCAGTTGCGATAGGCTTTTGCAAACTGCAGTCTAATCTTTTGGTGCCTTACAGTCAACAAGGGGACATGATATGGACATTGACTGCTGTAGGCTATGTTTTCCATGTATGATGAATAGTTTTTGTGCATATGCTTATGGACATGCCCTCATTAAATACTGACGTTATTTCCTCCTCAGTAGTCATGTGATTCCTTATAATGATGCAGTACAATCTGTTCTCTTCTTGAGAGTGAATTGCATGTTTGTGACCGCATTTATCCCGTTGGTTGGAAGTTTTGCCATTTTCACATAGTCTTGGTATACACATGCAATCGTCTGCCGTGGAAATCCCAAAAGTTTGGCAGTTGTGATGATTGAAGAAGCAACTTTCCTTGCAGCTGCTATCTGGCCACTGTCAAATTCAGTTATGTCGCTGTCTTTACCCACAATTTTCCTGTGGCTGATTTCCAATGCATAGAGAACTGCTCTATTTATGGGTATTGCCAGTTTCATGATAGCACATGACTAGATGTAATACTACTGCTTTGGATATTGTTATCAGGGTGTATATAATAATTTGTCCATTCAGTGTACATCAGAAGTCCCAATTAGGGTTTATTTTTCACTATTTAATACTTGCTGTATCTTGTTCTTAGTAAAATCTCCCTCTCCATTTTCCAAAAAACTACCGAAAATGGAAAGGTTATGAAGCTGCACATTTCAATTATCCAAACAGTTAAATATTTTTTCTATTACATTACTATAAGAGTTCTTTTTATTTTTTCTTTCGTTCATGTAGTTTAGTGAGAGAGGTGACAGGTGTTGATGTCAACATGAGAGTTGGAATTCATACTGGTAGAGTTCATTGTGGCGTTCTTGGTTTACGGAAATGGCAGTTTGATGTATGGTCTAATGATGTTACCCTTGCAAACTACATGGAAGCTGGTGGGATTCCAGGGTAATTGGGATCTGTCCAACTTTTCTTCTTTTATGTAATTTTTATCTTCTGAGCTTTTATGTAATTTTGATTATTGTATTACCATGTTCCTTTTTAGTCATGTGTAAATTGTATCAGTGGCATGCTGTAAACTTTATGTGTAGAAATGCAATAAAAAGAAAAAGTAGTGGAATTCCATCCTAAAATTTTATTTATTTATCATAATGAGAAGGATTGGCAGCAAAGCATGTAACATGATAAAAATTTAGAGAAGCATTAAATTTCTCATATCACACGTTGGTTACATATGGAAAAGTTAATTCTAAACACTACCATAGCCAGATACAGCACTAAATGGATTATTTATTGTAATGTTCGATGATATATTATAAAATAATCACCATATAGTTCTGCTTCACATGTTGTAAATACACTGCTGGCCACCCAAAATGCAACACCAAGAAGGAAGCATCCGATTGGCCTGAAATTCGCACCATGCGTCGCTGGCCAGAGGACATGCAAACGATTAGCATTTCAGGGCATATGCAAATTATGTGCGCCCAGCACGCCACCGAGAAGCACTATAAGAAGGGTGCACAGAAGGCGGGATGTAAGTAGTGGAAGTGTGTTGTGCTGCCGGACCTGTGCGTGGGAAGCTTCCTGATGCCTCGTCGCAGAATACGGCTGTCATTCCAGCACATTTCGGAGTTCGACAGAGGACGAATAGTGGCTTATCGCGACAGCGGTTTATCGTACCGAGACATCGGCGCCCGTGTGGGCGACATCCAGCCACAGTGAGGCGAGTATGGATTCGGTGGGTGCAGGAGGGACGGACGGACCGACCGACCAACATGAGTGATTGCTGCAGCCGCGGCACACCACTGAACGAGAGGACCGGCATGTTGTGCGGCGGGCATTGACGGCTCGCACCGCCACATCACGAAAGTTAGCGCAAGAATTAAGGTGTGTTGTGCAACAACCTGTGTCAGCACGTACCATTCGACGTCGTCTGCAGGAGCGGGGACTTGTTGCATGGCGCCCATTGCTCTGATTACCATTGACGTTACACCACCGGTGAGTGGGGCGGTAGTGGGCCATTGAACGCCGCACCTAGACTACATAATGGCACGACATTGTCCTCTCCGATGAATACTGCTTTTGCCTGCAACACCACGATGGTTGGATCCGCATGTGGCGGCACCGCGGCGAGAGACTGTATGACGCCTGCATTATGCATCGCCATACCGATCCGTCGCCTGGCGTTATGGTTTGGGGCGCAATTAGATATGGCACCCGCACCCCTCTGGTACGCATCGCCGGTACACTCAACAGCCACCGCTACATCTCCAGCATTTTGGAGCCTGTAGTCCCTTACTTGCAGGACCTGCCATCGGCCACGTTTCAACAGGACAATGCGCGCCCGCACATGGCACGCATCGTGCAACAATTCTTCGCGGCCCACCAGGTGTCACTGCTGCCGTGGCCCGCCTGTTCTCCCAATATGTCGCCCATAGAACACGTCTGGTTGCTGATCGGCAACCGAGTGGCCCGGCAAGCACCACCCGCGGCTACGCCTGATGAACTGTGGCAATGTGTGGAAGCAGCCTAGACCGACGTACCCCAAGCCCATATCCTAAACCTCTTTCGTTCGATGCCGCTGCGTGTAGCGACCATTATTGCTAGCCATGGGAGCCACACAAACTATTGATGTCTGCATGTTCCGCAAGTCGCACAGGCCTGTAAGCTCAATCGTTTCATCTTTGTATCTGTTGTTATGTGTTCAGTAAATCTGACTTTGCTATCTCGTGTCCTTCTTGGTGTTGCATTTTGGGTGGCCAGCAGTGTATATTGTTGCAGGCAATGACAGAGGGCAGAAGCTGCTTAGTTTTTTATGGTATCATATGGTACCATTAAATAAATTAAAATAAACGAAAAACTGACCTCGCTAAGATTAAGTTGATGTTGCACATTTGATGTTGAAGTTTGAAGATTCTTAACATTCCGCAGTAGCTCCAACACATAATAGATTATTCATTAAAACTGTTACGAAAACAAGAATGATGTAGTTGAAACACAAAGGAAATAAAGCCTTGAAGTGCAATAAAAACGGTTTTTAAAAGATGAAATTGACTAGCAAGAGGTGAATGATCAATAGGATTAATTGCAGTATAAAATACTATGAAAAGGCAAAGAAATCATTTAAAAACCATGTAATATGAGGCACGTTAAGTAGAACAAAGAACACTTTTGAATGCTTTGGATCAGGCAGACACCAGTATTTGCACAGGACCTGGAAAGTCCTGGAGACTTAAAATTTTAATTTCCAGGCCTGGAAATCCTTGAAAACGGTAATTTTCTCTTGTGAAGTCCTGGAAAATTGTATTTTTTGGTGTAAAGTCCTTGAAATCGGGAGACTTTATTTTGTAATGCAGATGGGTTTTTTTTGTTGTTGTGTTTTTCTGTAAAACTTAATAGATAACTCCTGCCATCGTGGTTACCTTCTCTTTATATCATAAACTGGGCGATGAAAGGTCCGATAGCCGGAGCCTGGGCTGTCGCCCCTGAATTTCCACATAAGCCACGATGCAAAGTGGCCTTGAAGGGAAGACCATGTAGTATGCAACAGGCATGCACTCACTGACTGGCTAAAAGAGAATTTGGAGGCAAAAGCAGTGATGTGGAGTAGGGGGCGCTCTCCATTAAAACTGCCACATCTCCATCACTGAAGCCAAAGCATCGAGCAGTGGCCATCTGTACTCAATAAAGTGGAAAGACATCATGATCAGAGTAAAATCCCTGAAATGGCAATGTGCTGGACATGTTGCCAGAAGGACGGACCTCCAATGGACAACCAAAATTTTTGACTGGATTCCATGGGACAGGAGAAGACCCAGAAGACCATATGGGAGATGGGTGGATGAAATTTGAAAGCATGCGGGGGTGAGGTGGAGGAGACTGGCTCAAGACAAACCATTGTGGAAGAAACTTAAGAAGACCTTCATCCAGCAGTGGATTAATAATGGTTAATAATGATATATATGCATAAACAAATGACCTCTACAAAAAAACAATTATAAATTACTTTTTTTTTTCCAGAGGTGATTTTTTTTTTTTTTTTTTTTTGGGTATTCATTTTGAATGTTCTATTCTGCAGCTACTTCTGTTCTTAAATTTTGAAAGTTTGGTAAACAAATTTTTGAGGTTAAAAAGGATTTTTTTTTTTTTACTTTGTTGTATACAGGGGGATTCAGCTAAGCGTGTGCAAACTTCTGGTAGGGGTAGGTTGCACAAAGACAAATCAGAATCACATAGCAATGCAGGGTCGGAAGCACCATCTTCATGCGGTAGATGGCGTTGTTCGGCCGTGAGACTGCTCATATGTTCTTTCAGGATGCCGTCATTTATAAACCGCCCACAGAGGTAGTACGATGGCTGAGTTCACAAACACGGAAATGGCTGATATGCACCTTGCATACGGAGCAGCGGACTGCAATGGACGAGCCGCCATGCGACTATACCAGGAACAGTACCCAATGAGACGAGTGCCAAACCACCAAGTGTTTGCACGGCTGCATCAGAGGTTATGCAACACTGGTTCTTTCCAGGTGTCAGGAACAATGGGTACGCACTCCTGCCATTGAAGAGAAAGAGTTAAGTCGGGCAGCAGACACTCCAAGTGCCAGCACACGAGCAATTGCCAATCGGCTCTGTCTGTCCCAGTCCACCGTATGGAGGTTTCTGCACGAAGACCAATTGCATCCATATCATGTGCAGCGCATTCAGAACCTAAGCCCTGAGGATTACCCTTGGCGCATTGCATTTGCGCATTGGTACGTGCAGAAGAGTGCGGCAGAACCCCAATTTCCTGGTTCTGTGCTGTTCACAGACTAAGCATGCTTTATTTACATGGAAAGGTTGCTTCAATGCACATAACACGCGTGTAACAGCTCATGGTCACAACTTTGAACACCTTCTGTAACCTCAATGCATTTTGCAAATGTCTTGGGCGTAATAAAAAACATTTTGTTCTCTTACGTGCTGTTCTTTCATTTCGTGTCTTTGTCTGCACATGAAGATGGTGTTTCCGACCCTGCATTGCTATGCGATTCTGATTTGTCTTTGTGCAACTTACCCCTCCCGGAAGTTTGTACATGCTTAGCTGAATCACCCTGTATACATATTATTGACGATAGCTCAACAAAATCACAGGAAGACATCAAGCACAGTGGAGGGGAGGGAGGTAGACTCTCCACAAATTGCAAACAATTTTGGAGGGTAAAAATGTATATTTTATCACATATATATCATCATCATTGTCAACCATTATCAATCCACTGCTGGACGAAGGTCTCCCCAAGTTTCCTCCACAACGGTCTATCTTGTGCCAGTCTCCTCCATGTCACTCCCGCATATTTACGAATTTCATCCACCCATCTCCCATGTGGTCTTTTTCTGGGTCTTTTCCTGTCCCTTGGAATCCAATCTAAAATTTCGGCTGTCCATCTATGGTCTGTCCTTCTGGCAGTATGTCCAGCCCATTGCCATTTCAGTGATTTAACTCTGATCATGATGTCTTCCACTCTCGTCATTTTTCGGATCCACGAGTTCCTCTTCTTATCTCCCCTGGTTATACCAAGCATGCACCTCTCCATGCTTGTTTGAGTTGTCTGCAGCCTTTGTATGTCTCTTTTAGTTAAGGTCCACGTCTCTGCACCATACGTAAGCACTGGAAGGATGCATTGATCAAACACTTTTCTTTTAAGACATAATGGCATATTGCTCTTGAAAATTATGCTGTTTCTTCCAAAAGCTCTCCAGGCAAGTTTTGTACGCCGATTAATTTCTTCATCAATGTGACCCTCACTTGATATCTGCTGTCCAAGATAAACATACGTATCTGTTATCTCCAGTTTTTCTCCATCAATCGATAAATCTTCATTTCTTGTAAAAGCATTGAACATCACTTTTGTCTTCTGAAAGTTCATTTTTAATCCCACTTCTTTACTCTTGTCAGCAAGTTCCTGGATCATACTCTGCAGCTCTGATGGGGTAGTTGCAAAAATGACTACGTCATCAGCAAAACGAAGGTGGGTTAGATAATCTCCATTAATCTTTATCCCTTTGTTTTCCCAGTTCAGTGATTGAAAGACATTTTCCAATGTGGCATTAAAGAGCTTCGGAGATATGGTGTCACCTTGTCTCACTCCCTTTCCAATTTTTATGTGTGTTGTATTTTCAAACAGCCGAATCTTTGCACTTGCATTTTCATAGATGTTATTAATAATATTAATGTATGCATCTTCAATACCGCAGGATTTCAGAGCCGTGGTAACTGCTGATGGTTTCACCGAATCAAAGGCTTTTTCATAATCGATAAAAGCCATGCACAATGGAAGTTCATATTCCCTTGCTCTTTCAATTAGTTCTCTCAGTACGTGGATATGATCTATTGTGCTGTAGCCACTCCTGAATCCAGCTTGTTCTCTCGGTTGAGCCATGTCCAGTGTTACCTTCAAGCAGTGTGAAAGAACTTTAGTGAAGATTTTATAAACCACTGATAGGAGGCTGATAGGTCTGTAGTTCCTGAGATCCTCAATGTCACCTTTTTTATGTAGCAGGATCATTGTAGCATTGTTCCAATCCTCAGGAATCTTCCCTTCATTAAGGCATCGAGTGAAAATTTGGGCGAGTACTGTTTCAATTTCTCCACTTGCTTCTTGTATGATGTCTATAGTAATTCCATCTTCTCCTGGAGCTTTCCCCCGCTTCATGTTCTTGATTGCATGAGCAACTTCTGCTGGGAGGACTGGAAGAACTCTGGTACCTTTCATGATGTCTGGAGTACATGTATCCTCCCTTTCATATAATTTGGAGTAGAAATCTTTCACTCTTGTCAAAATTTCGCCTCTATTTCTTGTTGTAGAACCATCTTCTTTTCTCAGAGCCATAATCTGTTTTCTTCCCTTACTGAGATGTCCCTTTGCTATCTTAAGGCTTTGGTTGTTTTCAATTGCTTTCCTCACTAGTTCACAGTTGAATTTCCTTACGTCTTCAGTGATACTTTTTCGTGCTGTCTTGCATAGCTCTATATATTCCACTTTGGAAGTCACATCTTCTTTAGTTGTCCTCATCTCTCTTCTTTTTTGCATCAACATTTTGGTTTTTCCTGATAATTTGTTCACATGCAACTTGTTCTTAGACCCAGCTAATTTTGTTGCTGTTTCCATAAGAGCTTTGGTTACTTTTCTGTTAACTTCCGAAATATCCACTTCTTCCGATGTTAGGCCTTCTAAAGCAGAGAATCTGTTCTTCAGTTCCAACTTGAAAGTATTATGGTGTTTTTTAAGGTTGGTTATGTCAATACATTTTGTTTGTCTTATGAGCTTGCCACGTTCCAGTTTAGTCTTGAGGTGCATCTTACATCTCACCAATCTATGGTCACTACCTGTGTTGAACTTGTTCAGCACACTGCAGTCTTCGATGACGAATTTTTTGTTACACATAATAAAATCAATTTCACTTGTCGTCCCAATTGGATGTCTCCATGTCCATTTCCTGTGTGGCTTTTTCTTGAAAAAGGAGTTCAAGATGAAAAATCCTTTAGCCTCTGCAAACTCAACGAGAGTATTTCCACGCTGGTTTCTGTTGCCGTGACCGAATTTACCTACTGAAGTTTCATTCTGTTGCCGGTGCCCTATTTTTGCATTGAAATCTCCCATAATTATCTTCAAGTGCTGCTTACCTTTATTATTTAGATGACGAATTTCCTCATAAAATTCTTCAATTTCTTCTTCAGGATGACTTGTGGTGGGTGCATAAGTTTGAATAATCTGAGCCTGGTATCTTCTCGAGAGTTGGATAATGAGTCGTGCAGCTCTGTCAGAGGAACTTTCAACTTCTACCACTTTATCCTTCAGTTTCTTGTTTATTATAAATCCAACACCACTAGTTCTGCCAGTATCTGTCCCACGATAATAGAAGAGATGTCCACTTTTCAGTTCAATGAGATCTTCTCCTTTTCTCCTTACCTCACTTAGCCCGACGATGTCCCACTTGATCCTTTGTAGTTCCTCTTCCAATTCAAGAAGCCTTTAATCAGAAGATAGGGAGCGTCCGTTATATGTAGCCAAGGTCAGCATCAAATGGCAGCCTAGTCCGGTCCTCCGGGGATTCTTAGCACCCTCTGCCTTCATGTCGCACTGGCCGCTGCCTTGGCCAGGTACATTCCAGCTGCCGGAGACTGAGGGCCAAGATTTAAGTTGTAGAGTCATTTTGGAGGTGTTTGGCCATAACTCACCACGCTGGCCAAGCGGGTTGGTGAGTGTGGGATAGCATTTCCTCTGATCCCGATGGTATAGTTATACCGCTATTGGCGGTCGTCAGAGCCCCTTTAGTGGTAACAGGATGCACCACGAGAAGGCGGGGTTGACATTTGTCAAGGAGAGGCTGTGATGTTACGCATCACCTGACCTTACATCCCCACATTGAAATGGAGGAGACTGGCACAAGACAGACCGTTGTGGAGGAAACTTGGGGAGACCTTCGTCCAGCAGTGGATTGATAATGGTTGACAATGATGATGATGATATTTTATGGGGATGATATAAATCCCCTTTGGACAGAAACTCACATTTTGCACTCAATTTCTTTATCTAGCAATAGCTAATGTAAGTGGTCATTTCATTATGAGCAACACAAATTGAATGTCCACTCCTCCAAAAATTCAAAGTAAATAATTTTAAGAGAAAAACTACTTTTCTCACAAAGTGGTTTTAACTCCAGGATAAAAGTAACAGGTCTGTTAGCAAAGGTGCATCACCCATGTGCGCCCTGACCCGTGGGGCGTGGAAACAGTATCTAGGAGAAATCAAGCTCTCTCCCTCTGGAAGTACAGTTCAATATATCTTGTAAAAACAGTTCAGATAAACATGGCAGAAATCAGGACAGGTAACCACCCGTGAGATTTGTTTTTTTCAACAGAATGCATTCAATTTATTTTTTATTAATGAGTTCAATTCTAAATATAATTATTTTTAAATAGTAATGAAAAGAGAAAAAATGCCTAGTTAGAAACTATTAGAGGAACACATTCCAAAAAGTCAGCACTCAAATATAGATTACACTGCACACTGACAAAAAGCTATGTGTGGATAATACACTGGAAACGGACACGCTCACAGAGGCCACGGCTGAGGCGAAGAGTATTGCCGTCTTGGATGGGTATTTTGTCAAGTGCATCAGCTCTGGTCTGCCTGCTTCCATTGGACAAAATCTCTGCTTTCCTCCAATAGAAACATAGATGCAAGTTGACTGTAAGCGGCAGTGAGGTTCACCTCAAAATCCTTACAGGAAGTCATGATCTGGGGCCCACCTTCATGCACTCTGATGTCTGTTGTGGTGGAGTCAACGTAGGGGATCGCCTCTCTAAGCACTCAAAATATACTTATTTAAACTTGATAAACTTAATGCTCATGAATTAAGAATTTATTCTCTGGTTGAAGCCTTTTTTAACAAAATTTGCGAATCACAATATGAATTTCAGAATTCCAATTAGCATGTATAATTAAAGGTGTATTATATCTCACATATGTAAAAAAAAATTCTTCGTGGACGAAAAATATCTGGTGAGGCAGCACTTCGCTTGCCTCATCTGACAAGCCGCCAATAGACAGTAAGTAGTATAAAAGTACTTTTATTCTACTGACATTTTACAGAATTTCCCTGAAATGTAAAAAGATTTCAGGGGAATTTCCCTGTAGCAACATTTTTAGGCTTGTACTAAAGCTATGAAAGTGCTACTGATGCAAAACAATGAATCAACAATACCAATGATTATACTGAACAAAATTTATCAAGTTTTTAATGTATTTGACCTTTTTAACTGGGGCTGTGCATAGTGTTAACTACATCATTTGTATTATGTTACATACATACATATCATTAAGCTGTTCTCTGAGATTCAGAGGTTAGTTCCTCAAAGAAAGACTGTCTGCCAAGTAAACATTTAACTGATGGAACTAGATTTTACTGATGAACAGAAATGTGGTACAATGTATGTACTCTACATTTATAGTCCTATGACCTAACTTTCCTGTGACACACACTTGCTGGATTATCACTAAATACACCATTTGTGAGATTACATTAATGAAGCTGTCAGAGATGTAGAACTATTCCATTAACTGTTACAGAACTTGTGAGGTGTTTTCCGGAATGTGTGACTAAATGATAAATTTCTGTCAGTCATGGGGGCTGGTTGTATCAACTCTTAATTGCTGCTGCTATTTTGAAAGTAAATAGATCCATCTAAAGTGCAAGGTTAACATTTCAAATCAATTTTTCTACCTAGTGTATGTTTTGTAATTGCATGTTTTGCTGATTTAGTTATGATGCCATGCTATTCGATTGTAGTGTAAATATTTACAAGTTATACCATTTTTCTAAAAAGAAATGATTTTTCACATTTAGGCATGTACATATCACCAAAGAAACTCTTAATTGCCTTAATGATGAGTATGAGGTTGATCCAGGTTGTGGTGGTGATCGTCATATTTATCTACGGGACCACAATATAGAAACATTCCTTATAGTTCCAGATGAAAAGAAACGAATTAGTTCAGTTCGGCCATCCCAGAATGCGGCTGCAAATAACATTTCCAAAGAAATGAGAATGATGGGCCATTCTGATATGTCTAATTTTGAAAGCAGGCAAGCATATATTTTATTATTATTTTGCATGTGCTGTTCTGTTTTTTATTATTATAATAATTATATATATCTGTTAGTGGTGCAGTGGTCTAGAGGCAGGCTTGTGGTCATAGATTTAAATTCCAAGTGAAACATGGATGTATTCATTTTAATGTCTTTGGCTGTCTTTCTTCCTTGAAACTGCTGTCTGTAAGTTAGAGATTGAAGACTTCTCTTAGACTTAAAGGCCCTTTGAAGGTCATTAAAAAGAAAGAAAAAAATGGGAAGCCATACCTTGACAGTGATTGCATGTACAGGATTTGTATGCTGCTTGATGATAAGGAATTCTCACAACCTTGAAGAGTGCTTGAAAAATGTTTAAACCTTTAAAAACTGCTTGACTTTTAATTGCATTTATGCAGTTGTAAAACTTAAATGCCTTATGCTCTAAAAATGTTGCCTTTTCAACATCAGAACATTTTACTTAAAAGAAAGTTTCTGGAATTGGAAGAATAGTAGAGGAGCTCTGTCAAAAACAACAAAGTGTGTATTTCAAGATAAGCATTGTTTTTAGGGGTAATTTACAATGCCAACTTCATACATGAGGTTCATCCACAGGTTCGTGGAATTCCACTTTTGTGTCATCATTTGGATTGTTCTCGAGATCGATGCAAAACTGAAGAGAAATTACTTTGGAATTAGTTGAGGGGGGGGGACAGTATTTCATCTTTTGAAACTTTCAAAAACGAAAGTTAAACGAATTGAAGATTTTTCCTGTAATCGTAATTTTTTTTCTCGAGATGTTGCCTCTGGCCAGTATTGTTGTTAAATTGTTTTTTACTTAAAAATTTGTATTAGTTTAAAACTGTAGGCAAAAACTTACAAAAGTAGGAATTAAATGGCACGAAATTTCAATATAATTTTCAAGCATGAGATTCTTCCGCATTTTCTGTTATCAATTTTGTCATTCACGAGATCGATGCACAACTGAAAAAAAAAATGGGGGGGGGAGTCACTTTTCATTAGAGGATGGAATTCCATCCTTCGAAACTTTCGAAAGCAGAAGGTAGATGGGTGAAAATTTCTCCCGTAGCCTTTTCTTTTCTTTTGTTTTTTTCTCATAATGTTTCTTCTACCCAATATTGTTTTTAGATATCATTTTATTCCATAAATATTTGTATTTCAGCATGAAAGTGTTCTAAAAATTTCCGAAAACAGAAGTCACACGGAATAAAAATTTCTCCCGTATTAGTGGGTTTTTTTTTTTTTTTTTTTTTTTTTTTTTTTACCTGCAGTGTTCTAACTCTCCAGTGTTGTTGTTAAATGATATTTCCCCCATAAATGTGTGGATTTAAGCTTGATAAGGGAGGGCAAAATTTCCAAAAACGGAAGTGACGAAGTTGGGAAATTTGTAAGAATTGATGTATGGTGTTCAAAAGTTATCATATTCTCAGAGTTATGCCATTTATCTAAAATAGTGAAAGTCTAGTATTCATTGTCCTCAGGTTGAAAGTTCTTTCAGCATGATGGATGAAATTATTGTCATCTGAAGGAATTAAACAAAAAAACAACAACAAAGAAATGGAAAGGGAAAGATATCAGCGGAAAGAAAATTTAAGCACTGGATGTTGTGCAGCTGCAGAGTCAATGTAAGACAAAATAGGCTGTGGAACTTGCTGAGAAGAAAGCAAGTCTTGCTTGTAAGAGGAAACTTGAGCTGATGTTCTTGTAAGTATAACAGCAAAACAAGAAAAGAAAAACTGTTTAAGCAATGTCTTTTAAAACCATTTTATTTTGTTTTGAATTCATCGATTTTATACTGTATTATGAATATAGTGGCATGCTCTAATTAAATATTTACATAAATAAATTACAGTGAACAATTTCATCTTGCTTGTGCACTATTGTATTCACACTTTCTCGCCGCACACTCTGGTTTTTTCACCCTGGTAAAAAGTTTAGCTTTTTTTTTTTTTTTTTTTTTTCCCATCAATCTCATGTATGCAACTTGCAGCAAACTGAAATATCAAGTTAAATATTCACTATCAACACAGAAAGTAATTGGTATAAACAATACAATTGTTTTTTAGGTTTTTATGAAATAATAAATTGGGGGGGAGACCTGTATTATATTACCACTCCCTCCTTTCTACCAGGTAGTCGCAGTTGAAATGGGTGATTTCGTTAGGACACTGAGTGCAAGCATAAAAGCAGAAACAATGTACCTGATCATTCAAAATGGTCACCAGCAGCATCAATACACTTCTGCTAAAAGGTCTCAAGGGTGTTCAGGCCAACTTTGAAAAACTCCAGTTTTCTGGAGATGATAAAGCCTTCAAATGCATGGTAAACAGCTGCATCGTAGTTGAAGATCCTCTTGGACAGAAAATGGTTCAGGTGCTGAAAAAAGTGATAGTCCATTGGTGCAAGGTCTGGAGATTAAGCAAAATGTGGCAGAGTCTCGTATCCTAACTGGTGCAGTTTTCTCATGGTTATTCATGCAATGTGGGGGCGAGCATTATCATGAAGCATCAAGGCACCATGTCTGTTGACCAACGTTGGCTGTTTCTCATGCATTTCTTGCAGTTCATCACAATAGGTTCCGTTGTGCTGGTCTGACCAGGTCTCAAGGATGAATGGTGGATAATGCCTACAGATGACTAATGTACAGTGACCATCATTTTCTTTGGGTGTAGGGCTGGTTTTGGCATGTGCCTGGGAGCTTCATCGTCATCCAACCATTGAGCAGAATGTCTATAATTATCGTATGGAATCCACTTATCAGTAGTCACAATGAACTGCAGGAATCCTTCCCGTTTGTTTCTGTTAAATGACTTTTCAAAGCAATCAACTTAATTACGAAACATAATACAGAATAAACAAAACTGAAATTAATTTACATATTCACCATTTTGAAAATACTCGTTTGATGTAATGTGGTGTTAAAAATCATAAATGATATTTTATGTGTATTTTGTTATCTCATAGATTTTAAATACTAAGTAGCATTGATTTATTTTATTTTTTTAATTTTTACGTAAACTTTTGAAAGTAGGATAAATAAAAAGTGATGGATAGAGTCATTTACAACTTTTTGAAAAATAGTTGTCATTAAGATTTCCTGTGAAAGATTGGTATTTGTTCCAAAAATTTTACTGTTAAGTGAATTACTCCTTTGCTAATTAGTAGGGCTAGGATTTTTATGACCTAAAATTGCTAAAAAATGTGCTATAAAAATGCATTTATGACCCCAAAAATTATAAAAAGTTCCCTATAAAAATGCATTTATGACCCAAAAAACAAAACAAAACGTACCAATAAATGCACATTTATTTCCTTGCAAAACTAATTAATTAAAAAAAGAAGAAGAGGTGCATGAAACAGAACAAAACAAAATTAATCTAAAAACCATAATTTAATTTGTTGACTGTTGCTGTGTCAACTGTTTTACAGTTTCTGTGCCAAACTAAAATTTATTGCTCAAAAACATGTCTTGTAAGACAAAAAGGAAAAAAAAAACTTAAAAGTATGTAGTATTATCCCTAGATTTTTTTTACAGCTGGGTGGCAAAAGATTTTAGCTGGATGGTATTTTTTAAACCCTTCCCCAATTGAGAGAGAGAGAGAGAAAAAAAGGATGTTGTTTTGCTTAACATTGTATACTTATTAAACATCTTTAGGGTGTGTGGTAGGCATTAATGTAACATAACATGATAAAAACATTAGGAAATTGTGCATAAATGATAAAAAAAAAATAGTTATATTCACAGATTTCAGCCAGTTTTCATCAGTATTTATGGTGTTTGTGCGAATAAGTTTTCCTCTTACTATTATGTACGTTGTGAAAACGTTCATTAAAGAAAATTAGCTGGGCGGCTGAGAAAATTAGCTGGGTGGGCCACCCAGTAAAAAGGCTCTAAGGAGAACACTAAGTATGATTTAACTTTTTATAATTCCTGTGTAATTTCTTTTTTATTTGTTAAAAAAAAAATATGCCCTATAAAAGAAAACAAGAAAAAGACAAAAATGCAACTTACACTTTCTGACAGTTCCTGTGGCAAATTGAAAGTTTTAATATTACAAACAAAAAAAACTTATTTGAATATTTTTAGTTTACCATGGAAAGCAAAGTTTTTATTTCTGCAGTCCAGAATTGCAATGCACAACTAAAACCATGTGCAGATTTTCAAAAGAGAATGATTTTCTATTGTCTGCCAACAAAGCTTTAAACATTGAAAAGCTCCTTTTCACTTCTACTGACACCACAGGAGCATACTTGAAATAATTTTTTTAAAGTCTTCTGAAATTTCACCAAGGGAAAAGTTTCTCCCTAATAGCAGATCTGCAAATTAAGCACAGCTGTTCATATCCTACATTTTTTTTTTAAACTTGCTCAATTTTCTTTGCACAGTTTTTCCCATTTTTCCAGTCACAATATCTAGGTCATTCACAACTTTCTTCATCAAATCTGTTTGATCCACTAATAACACTGCTGACTTTTCAAAAGAAGTAATGGAACCAGGCAAAAATTGAAAATTTGACTTTATGTAAGAAAATTCACCTGCAATTTCAAGATCAGAAAGTAGTCTCTACACAAAAAGTAGTCTCTACACAACTTTAATTGAGGCCACTTCATTGCTGTCAAACAAGTCGATGATCTCTCCTTCACCACTGTGAAGTTGTCACAGTAATAGAGCTCTGTATGCTTCAATCCAAGTCCCCCATCTGGTTAAAATGGGAGTAGGCAGCAAAGGAACATTTGGGACCTCTGACTTGAATGATGCCACTCAAGATGGTGCCTTTACAAAGACTTTCTTATACACCCAATCAGCTGGTCAACTTTGATGAACTGTCCTCTTATCTCTTCAGCAACTCTATGACAGGCATGTGCTAGACATGTCAGGTGCACCATTTTTGAGTACAGGGCTTTCAGAGCATTAACAGCCTTTATCACGTAAGGTCAGCATCAGTCACGAAGAGCAGGAAATTGTCGTGTTGGATGCCATTGGGCCATATTAAACCCAAGGACCTATCAAAAAGTTTGCGTATTGTAGAAAAATTCACTTTTTTTTTTTTTTTTTTATAGATGTTCACAATTGATGAGAAAATGTTCAACGGGACCATCTTCTTCCATCATACCTACACCTACCACTATGTTATCTACATATCGTCCAATAGAGTCTGTTGTCTCATCCATTGACACCCAGATTTTCTTGTCAGCTACTTTTTTTACTTATTTTCTGCATGGTGTTTTTATAGCTGCGGCTGACATAATTTTTCCTTAGTGTGAAGGAGTCTGGCAGACTTCCCAGTGTGCAATTTCTAAAAGGCCATGCAATTTCGGATTGTTAACTTTGCTCAAGGGCATACGGCACAAATGAAGGCTTCGCTCAATTCTTCGTAACATGCAAAATGTTTTCAAGACAAAAGGTTTAGCCAAGGAGGATTTGCTGTAAATGTTTATCGTCCTGGAGACGCTGCAGACCCCGTTTGTGTTTTCCGCTGTTGACATGCTGCTGCACAGTAAATTTCTTTTCCATGGCAACTCTCACGTCGCAGAGTTTGCAATATAATATCTGTCCATCGGTAGAGAGTACATTTTTGCCATATTCAGAAATGAAGTGTTTTAATTTCTGTGGGGCACTTTCTTTCACTTTAGGCATGTTGGGTGTTTAAATTCACAATCACTACACAAAAATGATTCACAGCTAACAAACACCGCATGCAGCTTCTGAAAAATGTCGAAAGACAATGAGCCCCGTCATCTGTAGAACTTGCGCAAACTGGTTTGGATGAGTTCACTTACAGCCACACTACACTAAAGGGACAGGGAGAGGAAGGCAGGGTTATACAGTGAAACCTGTATCGGCAGTTTGACTCTCTCTGCCCAAACTGAGAGCTTTGAAGCCTGCAGTGTTCATTATCCACCGGCACCGAACCTTGCCTTCCAACAAAATGGCAATGACCGTACTCCAAACGGGAGAATAGCTCATCACCGGCTTGAAGGAAGAGACAGAGGAGGGGAGGGAAGTGCTTTTACAGTCATCATTGCGCCGCCGTTTCCTACAACACGTGTACAGATGTTTTGAACATGAGCACTGCCCCCCCCCCCCTTTTCTCAGCCTTGCTTCTGGGTTTCAGGGAAATTCATCCAAAAATGCCATTTTAAAAAAAAAAAATGCCAAAATATGCAAAATAATGATTGAAAAATACCAAAAAAAGTCTTAAAATGACAGAAAAACCTGAAAAAATGCCATATCGCATCAAAATCACGAGAAAATGCAAAAAATACCCTTAACAAAGGTACCTAAAACAGCTTAGTTTTGTGGAATAACTTTTTTACGGGTCTTATAGAGGTTATTTTTCATCAAAGTTGGTTGTCAAATTTTCGAACTAAAGCCTAGTTCGTCATCAGGACTATGTCACTGGAGTAGTTGGACGAACTAGGCTTTAGTTCGAAAATTTGACAACCAACTTTGATTAAAAATAACCTCTATAAGACCCGTAAAAAAGTTATTCCACAATCACTATGAATAGAGGTGCCATAAATGCATTTACAGCTTAGTTTTGTACGAAACATACTTGTATGGCCTTGAAAAATGTTTTAGTATTGCTGAAAAAAATATGCGAAATCATAAAAATCCTAGCCCTACTAATTAGCATGTACTGAGGCACTGGCTCCTGACTGCATCCAAAATAGGCCCAAGTTTGAGGCATGGGTGGGGCACTTTTCTGATTATATTGGCTCTGTCCCCTTCATGAAATTAGTGGCCCTAAATTAGGATCAGGCAACTGCTTATAGCATTTTGACTTGCTCACAGTGGTCATTAAACCTTTAAACAAAAAAATAAAAAAAAATCCCCATATAAACTATTTTCCAAAAGTTGAAACATACAATTGAGGCTGCTGTGAAAATCATTACTACTAAATTATTTTATTAATTAAAGTGAATTAAAGACTATAACATACATTAGAATATAATCAATTAGCAGCAATTGATATTTTTAGAGTTTACGTGAATTCCATATTAATTGTACATACATATCGCTAAGCTGTTCTCTGAGATTCAGAGGTTAGCTCCACAAAGAAATACAAACTACCAGGTAATTTTTACTTACTGCTGCCATATCAAACTTCTCCATTTACAGTTATTATCTCGGTAACTATTCAGTTCTGAACAAACTTCTGTTCAACACGTTATTGATATGGACTTCTCACTTTGGCCTATGAGCTTGCCCTAGACATTCATAAATTCAGAGCTGTTACTAATTAGTTCAAAGTGCCAGTATAAGCAATTACTTACCTTGTCTATTGCTGTTGGTCATTAAAATTTGGTTCTTTTCAATATAATTTAATACTTTGTTCTATCCCTGTTCGGAATCTTGATGATCGTGTGCATGCGATGTCCCACTATTTTTATGGTCTTTGTTCGTGGTCTTTTACCTTTAACTTCAATGTGACCAACAATATAAATAAAACCATTTCAAAATGATATTTAGCAACCTTCCATTAAACAGTCCCTTCCAACCATTCACCATAAAATCCTCTTTTTAAAAAAAAATGAGTTATCACAGATAAAAATTCCTTGAAATGTAAAACGAATTAATTAACTGCAATGCATGCTACATATTAAAACCAAAAGATTTAAAATTCAAACAAGAACCAATCCAACATCATGCAGTTCCGTCATTCTGAATGCCTAGCATCGACCTTAGCCCTAACCGCAGCAGGAGTCTCGCTACATACTCTATCAGTCCCTCACCACTCCGAACACATTTTGCACGTGTGTCTCCACAGCGCCTTCAATGGTTATTGAGTTCAACTCCCTCACATCTGCCCCTGCACCTCCATTGCGCATGCCCACACCACCAACGTCAATATCTTCTGTCCTAGCGGCCAAACCAAATCGGACCCGTGAACTCTTTTTTTTTTTTTCAGTTTTTGGCTGTAACCAATTTTTCTACCTATAATAGATTTTTCCGAGCCATCGGAATTAATGTCGAACTATTGGTATTACATGTAAATGGTTTATTTTTCTCAATAACCAAGGACTCCACCATCAGAATTGCTCTCCAGGTGTTATGCTGAGCCAATATTTTTGCATTTTCCATAGTGGAATAGTATTATTTTCAGTACAAAATTCTATTAATGAAGTCTTATTCTCTTTTTCTGCCCAATTAGTGAAATGTTCCATCAATCGAATTTTAAGATTTATTTTTGTGCTTCCAATGTGTTTTGAAACAACTTGTTTATTTTGATTAACAATTGGTATATCATATACTTCAGCTCTTTTCAGAATGGAAGTAGCTTCTTGACCTGAAGTCAACATTGATTTTATATCTTGCACTTGAGAGAAGAATATTTTAAACTGTACTGTGCAGCATGCTTGAAATATTCTGTATTTCATTGGGGCCCTTATTGCTTTCATAAAATTTTACATGCTTGATGTTGTTGTGTTTGCATGTGGAACATGTAGTTTTAGCCAATGAGCTTCTGCATTTCTTTGGCACCTCGAGGGATTTTTTGCTATGTAATTAACCTTTGAGCATGGACTAGGGCAATTCAGGTTTAGGAAGATCCACAACAGGAAAAAATGAGGAGTCAGCTCACAGCACGGAATCATTAAGAATGCTCACCTCTCAGCCAATGCAGTTATTATGTTTACATTTTGCTTCAACAAGGACACTTTAACAGACAATATGAGAGTCCTACTGAGTCACCATGTTGTCTGCAAAAATCTGCAAATGGTTTTATTGCTTCAGAGAACTGGTTGTAGACTTCCATGATGCTGTCCCAGGACTCAGAGGGTGAAGATCGGTGGGTCCAGGGCAGTCATTGAGATTGATGAAGCCATGGTAAGGAAGAAAAAACACAATGGTGGCCAGCTGCTTTGGAGGGCTTGTGGTTTGTGGGTATGTACAAAAAAGTTCTGAGTGGAGGTGTGCCCTGGAAATCTGTGGTGTTCTCTCACTCTCATCCTTATAATTCTGAAATATGTAACCCCTGAGTCTGTGGTAATGACAGATCAATGGGCCACATATAGTCTGCTTAAATACCCACCTGATAGTCAATCACTACATCAATTTCATTGATCTCCAAACAGGGGCTCACACCCAACACACTAAGGGCTTGTGGCATGCCTTTAAAGCCCCGCACGGGGATAACTGGTTTACCAGTTATTTGGGGAGCGGCGCCCCCACGGCCCGAGCTGACCTTGTGACGGATCAATTTATCTTTTCGTCTTGAACGATTATGTAACCGAAGGGACAGCTGTTCATCCAGCTGCTGGGGGATGGCGTCCCCACGGCCCGAGCCGACTTGAACTAGATGTGAATTTTCACATTTTTTATGTTTTTTGTTTTTTCACTTGACACGCTCCCGCCTCAGTTGTAGGTTGCTGAGGTTGTGATTATGCGCCAGCTCTGGATTTGAGTTTATATTTTTCTTTCCTGTCTTCTCCGTTTTCTGTTCCTTTTGTTTTTCCGAGCTGGTTAGCTAGACCTACCTGCACGTTTGCCGTGTGTGGTGACCCGTAAGGTGGAAAAGGGGATGCTGGAGGCTGAGGTTTCTGGAGGCCTGGGTGTTGTTGTCGCCAGTTGCCAACACTCCTCTTTGCCCCCTGCTTCACCCTAAACGGGCGGCTGGGAACTAACCCACTCCTAGTCAATGAGGTCTGTGGCCGAGTGGAGCCCAGACCTCTAACGGCTTGTCGTCTCGTACGACAGGGTGAGTCTGGGGATAGGGTGGGCATGCCAAAGGGGTGTTCCCCAGGCATGGGAAAGTCTGGGTGCACGCCGAGCGTATGTCTGCCCTATCAACTTGCTATATCCGCTTGCTATCCCTAGCGCCGTGTCCTGCGTCCACTTGGGCTTGCGGACCTCCGGCTCTCCCTCGTTGGGCTCGATTGTGGGTGGGGAAGTCGGCGGACGAATTCTAAAAACTTTTTATGGCTCAAAATGAAATTTCCCACGAACCTAAAACCAAAAGAGGTATTGAGGAAGGCTTAGCTCCTTCCGCTAAAAAGCATGTGCCCGATTGCTCGAATGCCAGATTCTTTTTTGTGCACTCATTGGACCCTTCAAAGCCTTTGAGTGCCAAAAGTCCATTTTGGATTAACAAAGCACTGCAATCCATAGCAAGTTCTCCCAAGAGCGTAAAGAAGCTCCAATCTGGAGATCTTCTTGTAGAGATATCCACTGTGGCCTACAGTACCACACTTATTAACACCACCACGCTGCTGGAGACTCCTGTCAAAATAACACCCCATGGATACCTAAATTCATCTCGAGGCGTTGTCTCCTCTCAGGACCTCGTTGAGTGTACTGAGGAAGAGCTATTAGAAGAACTGAGGAGTCAACAAGTTACGGGTGTGCGGCGTATACTCTTTAGGGCGGAATGGGCAGTCCGTCCCATCCCGCAACATCATTTTAACGTTTGATAGCCCTTCGCTGCCTACGTCCATCAAGGCAGGGTATCTTCACCTAGAGGTACGCCCGTACATCCCTAACCCTTTGAGATGTTTTAGGTGCCAGTCTTATGGCCATTCTCAACAGTCGTGCAGGAGCAATCCCCGGTGTGCACGCTGTGGTGCCACGGAGCATCTTCTGCAGGAATGTGTGGCCGAGGTTGAGTTTTGTGTGAACTGCAAGGGTTCACACGCGGCATCAGCCAAAGATTGTCCCAAGTGGAAGGAGGAGAAGGAAATCCAAAGGATCAAAACGGTGGAAAATATTTCCTATCCTGAGGCCAGAAGAAAAGTGGTTCCTGTTACATCTGATCGGCGATCATACGCTTCAGTGGTGGTTGCCAAATCTACGGTTGCCACTCAGACCGACATTGAGATCCCCCTTAAATGTCCATTCAATGTTAACGACATCATCGCAGCCGGACTGGAGGCACTCCAGTCTCGAGCTAGGGGTCTGAAAGCGCCACCCACCACTTCGCCAAAGCAGACTCATCCCACCCCCACCAAGGGAACTCAGGCCACTTCTTCTAACAAAAAGACCAAAGCCCAGGATAAGAAACGCATTTCTTCTCCTACAAAATCTCAGGAAACGACTCAACGTCGTGCGCCTCCCGGTACGACACTTGGGACAAAACATGCTCCGATATTAGCCCCTGGTCACACGCCTCCAGATCTGGGGGAACCCCCAGCAGAGGCGATGGAGCCGGACTTTGTTTGATCATTTTCATTTTCATTTCACTAATAACCATGGCTTCAATCATTCAGTGGAACTGTCGAGGTTTTCGGACGAACTTTGATGACGTGAAACATCTGCTTTCATTTTACTCTCCGGTGTGCCTTTGTCTGCAGGAGACGAAGCTTAAACCATCGGACCTGCTTTCAGTTCGAGGCTACAGTGCATTTCGGGCTGATAACTCGTCTGGAAATATAGCCTGTGGGGGAGTCGCTATTCTCGTCCCTCACAGGGTTCCGGTATCTTCCGTCGCGGTTTCCACAACTGTGCAGGCCGTGGCGGTTCGTATTTCTATGCCTGTACCTCTTACTGTCTGCAGTGTCTATCTGCCGCCGGACGAGAACGTGAGCGTCTCTGTACTGGAGAGATTGGTTGATCAGCTGCCTTCACCCTTTCTAATACTAGGTGACTTCAATGCCCATCATCATTTGTGGGGTAGTGTCAGCATCAGCACGAGAGGTCGTCGCATAGAGTCTCTTCTGTCCTCGGCCTCTTTGTGCCTTTTTAACACCGGTGCTGACACGTACTTCCATGAACCGACACGATCCTTCAGTGCGATCGATTTGACCTTGGGATCGCCATCAATTATTGCTGACTGGTCGTGGGCGGTGTGTAATGACCTCCACGGGAGCGACCACTTTCCCATTGTCCTCTCGCATCATGCCAACATGCCAACTTCTGCCTCCCGCCCTCCTCGTTGGAGGATGGAGCGTGCGAGATGGGAGGTCTTCACGCCGTCAGCTTTGATCTCTTCTGCAATGGTGACCCAAGAGTCAATCGACGCAGCGGTTCTTGAAGTCACAAATTGTATTCTTCAGGCAGCTGATCTTTCTATCCCAAAAACATCGACGACACTCTCCAGAAGTCCGAAGCCTTGGTGGACCCCTGAATGCGCAGCGGCTAGGAGAGCTCAACATAAGGCCTGGTCTACGTTTCGGCGTTATCCGACCGATGCTAATCTCGTTAAATTCAAACGAGCAAAATCCTATGCTCGGTTGGTGCGTCGACGTAGCAAGAGGGAGTCTTGGATCCAGTATGTGTCATCTCTCACTTCACGTGCCAGTTCGAAAAGTGTGTGGGACAAGATTCGTAAGATCCGGGGTAACTACAGCTCTCACCGGATATCCATTCTCGAGAGCAACGGCTGCACATATGCTGGAGTCGGGGAGATTGCTGATTGTTTGGGGGAGGCGTTTGCCTCCGTGTCGAGTGACCTGGCGTATCCTTCCTCCTTTCTGAGGATTAAATCCACTGCGGAACGTCAGAGAATCTCCTTTGCGCCTTTTCTCGACACTGGATATAACTCCCCTTCAGCATGGTTGAACTCAGAGTGGCTCTGCATCGGTCCGGCGCTACATCTGTCGGTTCCGATGGAATCCATTATGATATGCTCCGTCATCTCTCGCAGTCGTCTCTCGAGAATCTCTTAATCTTGTATAATCGTATTTGGTCGGAGCACAGTTTCCCGGAATCTTGGCGAAACGCTTTTGTTCTGCCTTTTCCCAAACCTGGCAAGGATCCCAAGTCTCCCTCTAGTTATCGTCCAATTGCTCTCACTAGCTGTCTGTGTAAAGTTCTTGAACGCATGGTTAATTCCCGGTTAATTCATTTTTTAGAATATCATCAAGTACTTTCACCATCACAAAGCGGCTTTCGCCGTCATCGTTCACCTCACAATCATCTCCTGCACCTTGAGACATCTGTGCGCGAGGCGTTCGTGCGTAGGCAGCACCTGGTTTCTGTATTTTTTGATATTGAAAAAGCTTATGATCGAGCGTGGCGGCACGGTATTATCCGTGACCTCCACGCATGCGGATTGCGAGGAAATCTTCCGACATTTATTTTAAATTTTCTTCGCAATCGGGTGTTCCAGGTGCGCCTGGGTACGACGCTATCTGCAACATTCCATCAAGAACAAGGTGTTCCTCAAGGTTGCATTTTATCTGTCACATTGTTCATCCTTCGCATTAATTGTCTCCTCACAAATCTTCCTCCTGCGGTTTCGGCTACTGTGTATGTTGATGATTTACACATTTTCTGCTCGTCATCCAGCATGAATTTTATTGAAAGGCAGTTGCAGTCTGCAATTAATCAGATCTTTAAATCGGCGAATAGCAATGGTTTCGTTCTTTCTCCCGACAAGACAGCGTGTGTCCATTTCTGCCGGAGGCGTGGCCTCCATCCTGACCCAGAGCTGTTTTCAGACCGTGCAGCCATACCAGTTTTGCCGGAGGCCAAGTTCCTTGGTCTGACCGTCGACCGTGCGCTTACGTTCCGTGCGCACGTTCGGCGGCTCAAGATTTCCTGTCTGCGGGCTCTATCTATTCTTAAGATCCTTTCGAGAGTCTCGTGGGGCGCAGACAGGACGTCTTTGATTCGTATTTACCATTCCTTAATCCGGTCGAAACTGGATTATGGTTGTATCGTGTATGGCTCTGCTCGTCGTTCCGTTCTCAGGCCTTTGGACACTATTCACCATCAAGCACTGCGTCTTTGTTCGGGAGCATTTCGAACATCTCCGATTCCCAGCCTTTACGCTGATGCGAAGGAACCATCGCTTGAATTACGCCGTCTGCAGCTGTCTGTCCACTTTTACTTAAAACTTTGGTCTCTTCCAGACCATCCTTTGTACGGTGCAGTTTTCCATCCTCAGCATGCTCGTTTATTTGCGAACCGGCCCTCGTGCGTTCCAACCTTTGGTCTTCGTATGGCGGCCGTAGCTCGTGATGCAGGGCTCGACTTGTCGCTTGTTGCAGCGATCAGGGGTTTTGGGGATCCTCCATGGCACCCACTTGGTGTCATGGTTGATACCACCTTTACGTCTTTCGACAAATCCTCAACCCCTGCGTCAGTGTACCAGCAGCTCTTCGCTGAGCATCGTGCCCTCAAATCTGAATACACTCCCATTTTCACTGATGGCTCCAAGATGCATGGAGTCGTTGGATCCGCAGCTGTCTGTGTTGATGACGTGTCAGTAGCGCGAATCCCAGCTGGGGCCACGGTGTTTTCGGCGGAGATGCATGCTGTGTATCTTGCACTTCTTCATGTTCAGTCGAGTTCTCATCATAGTGCTATGGTCTGTACGGATTCCTTAAGTGTCCTGCAGTCTTTGTCATCGCTGGACTATTGTAATCATCCTTTTCTTTTGAACGTACGAGGGCTTCTTCGTTCCTTGTTCGAGGCCGGTGTCCAGATTCAATTCGTCTGGATTCCTGGGCATGTTGGAATCTCGGGTAACGAGTGTGCTGATGCGGCCGCTAGATCTGCTTCCTCTTTGGTCGTCACACCCTTGCCACTCTTTCATCGCGATTTTCGATTTCTTGTTCGTGATCATATCAAACGAACGTGGCAGGGTCTGTGGGACCAACAGGTTGAAAATAAACTGCATCGTATCAAACCTAATCTCGAAATCTGGAACTCCTCATCTCGTCGGAACCGCAGGGAGGAAGTGGTGCTTGCGCGTCTCCGCATTGGGCATTGTCGTTTCACTCACCGCTTTTTGCTGTGTGGCGACACTGCGCCGATGTGTGAGACGTGCAACTGCCGACTCACTGTCACTCATCTTCTGTGTACCTGTGTTCGTTTTCGTGATGTACGTTTTCATTTCTTTCATTCTCATTTGTTGACCGAGGACGCCGCTACACTGCAGCGGCTCCTCAATGACCACTGTGACTCTGTTGCCGTGTTTTCATTTTTTAAAGAAATTGACTATTTTAAACGTGTCTAGATTTTAGCCTTATCATCATCCTCATTTTTCAGTTTTAATGAATCAGCTAGATTTTAATCTTTGTATCATGTTTTTAGTACTGTTTGTTTCATTATCTTTTTTAGCCCTTTCATCGTTCTCATTCTTCAGTTTTATTTGATCAGCCATATTTTAAGCTTCATCGCACGTTTTTAATACTGTTTGTTTGTCTGTCTGTCTTGTAGTTTTTACCGTATTCATTTCCATCTTTCACTTTTACCGCTTCATCCTGTTTTTAGCCTTGTGTACTTATTTTATTGATTTTGTTCTCTTTTGATGTCCTTTGTTTGGCGCTCTTTGGCCAACCATGGCCCTTGCGCCAATAAAATCAATGAACCAACCAACCAGCATGCCTTTAAATGCCACTTCTTTGCCAGAGACTCAAAGAATTTGGGCCAACACCTGTCAGAGTATTTATTCCAAAGAAACTGCAGGCTTTCATGTGAACACTCATTCAAATCATTAGTTTGCTGCATTTTTTGTTGTACCTTACCTGACAGGTTATAATTTTATTTATTACCTGCCAGAGAGGTTATATTGCAGTTGTAAGAAACAAAATGCCACTTTGTTTTAGAACAAATACTAAAAAATTTCAAAAACAGTACCTCTCAGACTACACTGGTCATATGTTGTAGACTTGGCGGCATGAAGTATAGTCTCTGGCAAACATAAACACTTTGCATCAAAAGTATAATTCATTTGAAAAATATTCTGTACTCTACTGAAGGTTTAAAGAACTTGCATAAAAGAGAATTAATGCAAATTCTGACTTAAAATGACTCCATTTTGATAATTAGGAAGTCATTTAAAGAAAAGAAAGTACATATATAAAATTACCCTACAATGAAGGAATGAAATTCCCTAAATAAAGATCCCTATCATAATCAAATATTAGAAAACTTCCAGAAACATAGTAGCAATTAATGAACTTAGTCTTGCCTAAAAAATGAAATAAAGATTTTTCTGAAGCCTTGAACAATGCACAAATAATATCTTTCTGTAAAAAAGAGTGATTTGCAGTATGGTGTGCATTTGCAAACTTAAGTGGAAGAACAAAAGAGTGTGATTAAAAATACCATATTTTTCCCAATTATAACGCCACATCATTGAACTCGATTTTATAAACATGCAGCTCTGAAATACTGCTTATAACTGTTTTCAGTAGCATTACAAATTTCAACCATTGTTTAAGCTATTAATATAAATTGTTCCATGAATTGTTTATGACAGACACTGGGCTATAAAAAATTTGGAGTGCTGATTCTTCATTGTTTATTAGCAAGAGAGCCTTGCAGTTGTGCAAACAGTCTCAAAACCTGTGTGATTGTAAGCGAATAAGTAATTTGGAGAAAACAGCAATGAATCAGTCTGTTCTTTCAATTTGCGAGCAAGTGGTTTGGGATTTACTGTCTGAAAATCTATATTTAGGATTTATTATGCTTTAGTCTTTTTTTTTTTCTTTTAGTCAGTTTTTTTTTATTTTGTTATATCATGCTAGGAGGATAAAACATGGATTTCTTTCGGCCTTTTGTGTGGTACAGTCAGTAAGCCTGCTACAGAGAAATAAAAATTTCATGATTGCACACTTTCTCACACATGAAATTAGTGGTGTCAACCACTGGCTAAACGATATTCACCTCCCGCCACGCAGAGTTGATAACAAACTTCCCGCTACTAAACATTTATGGTCTTTCACATCTCCTCCCACTCCTGTAATTGGGGTGTTTGTAAACAAGAGGTCTTTTACCCATTAGGAGGAGTTACACAAGTACAGCAATGAAGCAGTAGTGATGACTGCCGTTATATTAGTTCAAAGCTTCCTGAGCATCTACAGCACATCACGTTCAATGTTATTTGATGTGAGTTGCATAGAGGATTTGAAGTGCATTAAAAACAAATAGTTTTCCTAACACCTCCCTTCATGGCATCATTTATCTTCGTTAAAAGACATACAGGTAGGACTCGGTTTATGTTGGGCTTAGATTCCTGATATTTTCCGTCATAAATTGAAGAAAAAATATTGTGGGAACATACAAAGGCTGTGCCCTAAAACAACTGAGAATATTTTTATAAAAAAAAAAAAATGTGTACCTTAATTAACAAGGAGGTGGTCATCTTTTTCAAAATACTGTTGATTGCATCGAATACTGGTGTCCCAATGTACCTCTCATTTTTTAAAGTGTATTCTGGAATTCTTCTGAAGTGCTGTTGAAGTACCCCTGCTCAGCTGTAATAAGTTGTTAATCAGTCTAAAATTTTTGCCCCTGTAATGTCTTTTATTTTTTTAAATGGGGAACAACCAGAAGTCACAATGGTGACAAGTCTGGACTTATATGTAGGTTGGGGCATCAACTTAATATCCATTTTCTCCAAATAAGAAACAGCAGAATTGCCCATGTGCTGCCTTGCATTATTGTGGTGTAACACCCAATTCTTTTTCAGATGCGGTCATTTTGTTGTCACTTGTTCCTGCAAATTCTGTAGCATTGTTTTGTAGTAGTCTGCATTTATTATAGTTTTTGGTGGAACAACGTGTTGATAGATCATACCTTGACAATCAAAGAATTCAACCAACATGATCTTACCCGCTGATTTTGATTGACAAACTTTTTCCACTTTTGACGACGATGATTTCCAAACACAGCTTCCTGCTTTGGTGTGTGGAACAAAATAGTGTGCCCAAGTTTCATTGCCTGTAATAACCTGTTGCATGATTTCTGGATCTTTGTTTACCATTCGCTTTAATTATTGACAAACCTCAACTCGATCCATTTGTTCCTTTGTTAAGAAACGGGGAACCCGAGTTGAACAAACTAGTTTCATGCCTAATGCTTGGTTAAAATTCTGTGAATTGATGATTTTGAAATGTGAACCATGTCTTCGACATCTCTAATTAATAGGTGTATGTCTTCCCATATAATAACACCTGTTGTATTGATGTTTGCCTCTGTAACACTCGTTGAAGGTCTTCTTCCTCCATGAACAATTAAAGCCGCCGACTCGTGACCATCTATAAATTCTTTATGCCATTTGTAAATTGTTGATTTTTCTAGACATTCATCTCTATAAGCCACTTGCATAACATGGAAAGTCTCTCTGACAGATTTCTTAAGTCAACAGCATTTTTTTTTTTTTTTTTTGAAAAATCACAGCACGAAAACACTTGTTAGGGATTCATGAAACAATGCTTATTAAACTGCGCACTACTGATAATGCATGTGTGATAAACAGGTGGCTGGTTGCTATGGTTACTATAACGACTACCATTTTTTCAAGACTCGTGCCAAGGTCAAACGCAGTATTGCACATTTTTTATAAAAACATTCTCAGTTGTTTTGGGGCAAGCAATGTATGTAAATACATTAGGTTCCTTTTCAAGATTTTCAGTAATCAACACAAAATACTTGATAAATGTTTTACTTCATGAATTTACATATTGAAAATTGTATAAATATTTAAGAAAATAATGTTAAAGAAAGGGAACTTACTGCTTTAAAACTGATGGAGTAGATTTCTGTTTGGTTTTCTTCTTTTCTGATAATAAGTTATAGTATGGCTGTACAACTGTCTCAATTTCTTTCTTAACCTTTGAGCTCTGCTCCCAGTTGGGGTTGTTGCTACAGAAGATCTCACGTCCCTTATTAATAACAGCAATAGCCTTTAGCATTGATTTCACTGTTAGAATCCTGACCAGCATTGCAGGGTCAGCTTCACTTTCTTCTGTCTTCTTTGGACAGTTGTTCAGCTAGCTCTTCTGAATCTTCTATTGAAAGCTCTTTACCATGACTCTTAAGGACCTTATTTATGTCACCAACTTCTACATCATATAGTCCTATTTCCTTTGCTATCTCTGTCACATTCTCTGTTATTGATGCAAGGGTAGTGTTGTGCTCTTGCAAGTCCAGAATGCAGTTGGGCCGAAGCTTACATCGGATGCTATTCATACATGATTTTAACACTTCACCCCATGCTGCTGAAATGCTGTAGATCCCTTTCATGGGTTTAATTAGTTTTATTGCAACATCAGGACCGTCTAGTGTCTAGGAAGTCGGGCAGAGTTGCGACTCATCATCCTGTCCAGTCAGGATCTGGGAGGTGCAAAAGTGAAGCTGTGTAAACAGAGTCCTAATTATATAATGTATGCTGATGCCATATCTTTTGAGGGAGGGGGGTCAGAATGGTTGTCAAATAGAAATTCCTTTGTGGTATGTTTACCTGTGGCTTTAAACTGGAGGCAGCATTATTTCCAATAACAAACCAACAAGATAAATGGAACTGTGGCATTATACTTGGTGCAGTGTTATTCTTAGAAAATGCTATAGTCATGCCAGACAGAAGGTGGACAAACACTGAAAACGTGGCATCAAATAAAGATGGAATACTTTAATTCATTGTTTTTCTGTTACGCTTTATCAAATAAAAGTTGAAGAAAGTTAGGAAGTATTGGAAACTGAAAATGTGGAGCCATATCATTTACTACAAAGGTGGATTTGTCAAAAGTGACTTTAAACAATTCTTAACATAGGTGCTGCTCTAACAAAAGGTCATGATTTGTCCTGAAAGGTTTAGTCCATACATTCAACTTTGATCATTACAGGGATCGCATTCCTCCTAAAATTCCTAAAATTCCTAATATTTTGTGACCCTCCTTAAATTCCTAAAATTAGACCTAAAATTTGCTATTCATCCTAAAATTTTCGTAAGCTTATTTTTATTAAAAACACAACCGTTATTAACGCCAATAAATTTACCATTACGGTAAGGTAAAAAGACCTGTTATTGTAGAAACACAGCCTATATGCTGTGCTGCTGAAGGGAGGGGAAAAATGACGCCGTCGAGATGCACTTGCTTCGGGGCGGGCGTTCCATTTTTTTGCCTTCGAACAGTTTTCGAGAGTAACAAGAGATCTAAGGGAAAAGGGGAGAGGTCATTTTCACCCCTGGTTTGCGCTTTGCAGACGAATTCCGTGGCACGCAGAAGATCGTACTTTATTTTTGTACATGCCTTGTGGAACCTCCTCTTTCTGCTGATGTTTTGTTATTGTAAACCGCAGGTGGGTGGAAGCAAAGAGGAAACATGTGGTCTCCTTCCGTAACCTCCGGTAATGACGATGGGATGGTAGCTGAGTATTATCTTGGCAGGCAGTAGAGCACGTGATCATTGACCTTCGATCATGCATCGGCGACAGCGACCTTCGATGCGCAATATATCTCGGCTCCGACTCGCTTTGACTGAACTTGCGTGAGATGCGTATGATAGTTTCTGGTTTTACGTCTTTTATGGTGTTCTCTGTGCTGTGTGCAGGTTCAGTTCTCTAGTGGTGACCTGCTTTTTTTTTTTTTTTTTTTCATATCTTCTGACATCCTCGCAGCCAAATTTCGGGAAGTTGTCTGGTTTTGCAATATTGGAACGTGTTTTTGTACTTCCCTTTCATTTTCTGGTTAGTAATACAAGTGTTTAAGATGCCTAAATCCAAAACGAAATTTCAAGATGCGTGGCTCGCCAAAGAATTGGACGGAGTGAAGTTGAAAGAATGGTGTTCTGCAACTGAAACAATATTTTCTGCTAAGTGTATATTGTGTTCAGAAATTTTCAACATTTCTAATAGTGGCTTTTCACAAGTAAAAGCGCATCATAAAGGAAAAAAACATTTGCAGAAATTTCAAAGTAAATTTCAAAATAAGTCCATCCTGAAAGCCTTTGGAGGACGGGATCTTCAGCCCAAAACAAATATTAGTGAAGTACTGAGTCATGATTTACAGTTGGCTAAAGCCGAAGCATTATGGGCCATGAAAGTTGCTAAGGACAATATGTCTTTTGTTTCATGCACTGAAACAGTTGAACTTTTCAAAGAAATGTTTCCTGATTCTGCTATTGCAGCCAAAATGCAACTTAAAGAAAAAAAGTTGCTTATGTGATATCACATGGATTGTCAAAATATTTTGAAGAGGATTTGAAAAAAGACATTGCATCTAGTAGCCCAGGAAAGGTTACTATAGCATTTGATGAAACTACAAATACACAAGTGAAACGGCAGTTGGATGTGTATCTCAGGTACTGGTCTTCAGAAATAAATTCAGTTTCTTGCCGATACCTAACAAGCGTTTTTCTGGGTCATGCAACAGCAGATATTTTGCTAAAAGAAATTCTTGATGTGTTATCATCCTTCAATATTTCGTTGAACAGAATTATTTGTGTATCCATGGACAGCCCAAATGTAAATAAGTGCTTTTACGCAAATTCAATGAAGTTGTAAAACAAGAAACAGGCCAGAAATCTTTGGAACTAGGTTTTTGCAACCTGCATGTTGTTAGTAATGCATTTAAAATTTTTTTGACAAGCTTAAATATAGAATTTGACGAATTTGCTACTGATATGCATTACTTTTTAAAGAGTAGTGCTGCAAGACGAGAGGATTATAAATCTGTCGAGGATATAACATTGGTCACTGCCAAATTTCTGTTGCGTCATGTCAGCAACAGATGGTTAACCGTTGGTTCTGTAGCCCAGAGGCTCTTGGATCAATGGCTAAATATTACAGAATATTTTTTAAACTTCTTGCCATCTCAAAAAATATTTGAAAAACAACTGCGCAATTCGGCAAGGTATAAAAGAATTCACTGTTTCCTGAAAAATGAGCTTACTCCTTGCTATTTAGCATTAATTTCATTTTCACACCAAAATTTTGAAAAGTTTTCATTATGTTATCAGAGTGAAGAACCAAAAATACACCAGTTATATTCTGATTTAAATACTTTAATGAGGAATGTTATGGCTCAGTTTATCCAAGATGATGTTATAGCAGGGAAATTTGGAGAAGACCTAAAGAATGTAGATTTTGAAAACAAAAATTCATGGAAAAAACTAGGGGAGTTAGAAGTTGGTATGAAGACAAAAATCTCCTCAGGAATGTTCAGGAGACCAGGCAGAAATTATTTCTCTTAGATGTAAGATCATCACTAATTGCAACCACAAAATATTTAAAGTCAAATTTGTCATTCTGCAATCAAAAGCTAAGAGACATAGAAGTTTTAAAGGTAAAAGAACCAAAGAAAGAGTCAACTCAACTTTCAGTCACTGAAGGACTTTCGGAAATAACCAGAATTTCAAGTGTTTTGCATCTTTCTGAGGAACAAATTGATAGAGTAAGAGAAGAGTGGAAACTTTTAAATTGCGATAAGCCAACTCTAGATGAACTAGTGAAATTTTCAGAGGAAGGGCATATTCCAGTGCGGATTGATCATTACTGGCGTAATATATTTAGTATTAAAGACTCTAGCGGAAAAGAAAAATACTCAAATCTTGCTAAACTCATAAAGTCAATTTTAGTTTTACCTCATGGTAATGCTGATGCAGAAAGGGGATTTTCGGTTAACACTGCTCTGTTAAGGAAGGACAAGGCTAACTTAAAAGACTCAACTATAACATCATTAAGAATAGTTAAAGGGGCCATTAAACACTATGGATGTGTAAGTAAAGTTCCCATAACAAGAAATTTGTTAAATAGTGTTTGTGATTCACATAAATTTTATAAAGAGTATGTTGATAAGCTGAAGGAAGAAGAATCAAAAAAGGTAAAAGAAAGGAAGCAGAAAGAGAGGGAAAATAAGGAAAAGCAGCTAGAGAAAAAAAGAAAAGCTGAGTTTGATGACAAAATAAAAGAAAATGATGCAGAAATAAATAGACTTAAAAACGATAAAGAAGCCTCCCTAGCAATAATTCAAGAGGGAACAGAAAGAATGAGAAAAGCTGTAGAAAAACAAAATACTGTTGAAATAGCAGTTGCCTCTAACTTGATCATACAAGGTTCAGCTGAAATAAAGAAAACTGAAAGTAAATTAGTTGTGGTAGAAGCAGAAAAAGATAGGCTAATCAGGAAAAGGTTAAAACAATAATATGAAAAAAGTAATTCAGTGAACAATTGTACATAGTTCTTGGTTTTCAATTACCTTTTTAGGATATTATAATTTAATGTGAAACCTGAAAACTTTACTGTGAAAATCGTGAATTGCTTCTGGTTCAACAGCATATTAATGTTCAAAGTGAAACTTGAATGTGGTAAATATACTTGAATATGATAATAACACGTGAAAAGATAAGAACTGAACATTAGAAGTAAATCATACTTAAACTTTAGACATTAGACGTTATGCAAAAAATTTGGGTGTTAACTTCGACCATATATACTAATGGACTGCACATTGGCAATAGCTGCATCAAAGCCGCCATGGCTCAAACATTGGGCACGTCATCACCAGACTCCAAATTTCGTGTAAAAATGCTGTTATGATTACTAATTTACGCTGCAGAACTTCAGTGTTTTCGGTGTATTATGTGAATGCGCCTCATATATAATGAAAACTCTTCAGGTAAGTTTACTTATGAGCTATATACATGCATGATCGGGTTGTTTACATTTTGTGATTTATAATGTGATGAACATTTGCGAAGAATTTGGAACATGCATTCCATTTTTTTTCTTAAGTTACTATATTTTTATATCAATAGCTGCAAGTTTCTGGTTAAGTAATTGAACTTTATTGACTTAGGTATTTAATTCGTTTCTTACCCATGAAAAATCATAGAACTTTCTTTACTATATCGCTCAGAGCAACCATAAGCACAGCAGGTGTAACCCATCTTTTTTACTGATGTCATGTGATTTTATGTTGGAGCCAGAAATTTTGATGTCATGCGCAGTCTATCAGTATATATGGTTGAAGGGTGTGAAGCAAACTCTTTACAATGTATACAAAGTTGTTTTACTAGATGTATACAAATATACATCTAGTTTTTATTGAAATACACTCCTAAAATTTTCCTAAAATTTTTCTAAAAATTCCTAAAATTCCTACCTAAAATTTTCCAGAAGTATGCTATGATCCCTGTCATTAGTTTTGGTGCTTTAAACCCCCTGTTGTTGTTGTTTTTGTTGTTGTTAATATTTGTTGAGTATCTAGTAAATGCAAGAAGAAATAGGCTAGTGCCTGATAATGATAATTATTATAAAATTGTAGCCAAATGACATAAGTGCCATGTTAGAAATTAAAAAATATTTAAATCATTTTGACTCTTCTCCCCTTTTTTCCTCATGAAATTGTTAAGAGTTGTTCTGAAAACTTTTTTTTCAGGCGGAGAGAATATAAAAACCCTCAAGAAGAAGTAAATGATTACTTGGCACGTGCTATTGATGCACGCAGCATAGATAGACTTCGTGCTGGGCATTGCAAGTCTTTTACCAATTCTTTCAGCAAACCAGAAGTAGAACAAAAAGTAAGTTGGAAGAAGTTTGCGTAATGAAGAATTTTGTCCATTTCTTATTAAACATGTAATACTATGGAGAAGTAGAAACATTTTCTTTTCCCTTGACTGGTAAAAGTGTTGCAGTCCAAGATGATTCCATTCTGACATGCTTTTAGGTGTCACCTGGAGCTCATCTTTCTTAAAAATTTCTTCTGCTGAAAGTTTTGGAGTCAATCTTTGCCATAAACATCCAGTGAAATGTATTTCTGCATCCATGTAATGAAATAATGTTGTTGCACATGAAATTGTTAATTCATTCTTACTGCCTTTCTGCTCATAAGTTCAGATATAATTAAAAAGGTGTGAGGCACGCTAATGTGATGAATTTATTGTTCCATTAAGTTATAGCTCCAGAATAATTAGGAAGAAATACCAGTTGACTAATGAATAAATTTCAAAAGAAGTTTTACCTGAGATAAAGGTGATTTATTCTTGGAACGATAAACACATTATGACAGATATATTCTATTTACACGATGAAAAACACTAATGAATTCGAACAGCACAATCAGAATGCTGAGGCATTTAAAACATCCACTTTGGATGATCAAACATAGAAGGCATCAGTCATGCTCAGCACTTTATTGCATTGCAATAAGTTTAGATTAGATCTCACCTTCGTGGCTTGAAAGCACGATAATGGAATCGCACTAATTATCGAGAGAGCAAACACTCCTTCTGAGTGCCTTTAAAGTTTTTAGAGAATCATTACAGTTGTTACTTTTTGTCACCCATCAACACACCGTTCTAACAACTATCCTTGGGAACATCACAACACACTCTCGTAATGGTTAGCACATTCATGAACGTTCAGACACAATATGTCCACTTGACTTGGAGTTTAAATAAAAAGTTGTTTGGAGCAGACACTCATGATGTTGAAGTCCAACAATAATAATAGATGTACTTATGTCCTGTAGTTCTTTTATTGTTTTACTCAAAACTTTTCATCTGTTCTACCCTCCATCTTCTATGGCATAATTCTTTAGTGGATATCATGGCAATGTTATTACAGTGAAACCTGTATAAGATGGAATGAACTATTTTCCATTTTAGACAGGTGCATCCATGGAAACCATTAAAATGTAAACATTCGAATTTTTGTCATGCTAATAACATATTCTACGCAATTAGTGATTACTTAAGAGAATGTATTGTTTGTAATACTTACATCAACTAAAAATCACAAACTTTTTTTTTAATCCAACATTAATTTCTGTACAGTAGCACTTATGATACAGTACTCAGTGAGACCACGTGCGCTGCTTAACTGAAATAATTCAGAATCACAGTGAGAATAATTGGTAGTGAAATACGTAACATGCAAAACATTAGAATAATTATTGATGTTGACATATCACTCATAAGTTACGAAAAAAAATTACAAGTGGTGGAACGTTTCGGTAGTGACTTCTACCTTCATCAGCCATGGAATGAAACACGTGGTATAAGCATCAGTTGTTGCCAGATTTCAAAATAGCTTTCCAAATGATAGGTATGTTAAAAGGTGCTTCTGTATTGCAGGTGTTAGGGGTAAGAAAGATTTCAATGGTTTCGCGATACCTCAGGGCTTTCCAATTGCTGAAAAGAGCGATACATTTAACAATGCCAATCAGGAATTGCAGACGTATCGCTGATAGTTAAAACTGAAAGGGAGGTGGAAGGGTTTCCTTTTTTAACATCAGCAATATGTTCCACCAATCGTCGGTTGATGCTTCGGTAAGTACTACCAACATATTGGGTAATGCCTGTGGAAGTGTTGACAGGGATAGAGTAGACCCCGTGTAACTCTAGGAGTTTATTTGGGATCTCTGTCTTTAAGGATAAGGTTAAAAAGATGTGGAGGTGGTTTAACAGCAATCCTGTAACCAAAAAACTTGAAAATGGAGCAAACCTTGTGAGTGAAGTCCAGGCTGAAGGGCAAAGTGCCCACAAACTGATGAGTGGTGGAAAGTTCAGGCAGTAAACTGGTAGATCTATTCTGTGATTCAAGTTTCTTAATTAGCCTATGTATTAAGAGGGGTGGACAGCCATGCAATTTGCCAATGTTGGTGACTTTCTGATATTCGGTTTGAAGAGCAGAAGGGCTGTTGCGAATAAGGTTAGCTCTGTGGGTGTACGCATTTAAAGCAGCCAATTTGTATTTACCAAAGGTGCAGGAATGGTAAGGGATGATATTATGGGTGGCAGAAGGTTTCCTGTAAACAGAGAGACCAAGTGAAAAGTCTGGGTTGATGTTGATGGAACAGAAGGAAATAATGAATCCACGTCAAAGATGTAATTGCCTTTCATCCAGAAAACTGATATTGTTGTCGACCTGTTCTTGAGACGAGAATCTAATATGAGGGAATTTGGAAGTTATAGAGGACATAAGTTCAAACAGAGAGTGTTTCTGGTGTGGCCAAATCATGTCATCAACGTATCGTAACCAAATGGAGAGTTTTATGAGGGATGGGGCAGCGATTAATTTTTCAATATTTTGCAAATAAATTTCAGCAAGTAAGGGGGAAAGAGGAGAGCCCATTGGTACACCTTATTTTTGTTGATAGTAGATACCATTGTATACAAAACAGGAATACTTATCCAATGAATCAAAACAGTCATAAAGATCTTTGAGTTCCCCAGGAAGTTCTTGTTGCTCCCTTAGTTTTTTGACCATGAGCATGTAGGCATCAAAGAAAGGAACAGAAGGAAATAATGAATCCACGTCAAAGGTGTTCAAGAAATCTTGAGAATTGATGGATGAAGGGAGTTTCTGGATGAAGTCCTTGATCAACACAACAGAATGAGGACGATTTTTTGTCAGAACATTGCAACATTTGACCAATTGCCTTTTAAGATTGACTGCTGGAGGAAAGGTATTTTCAATTAGGGGCCTCCAACTTTATGTAGCTTGATCTGTAAAAACAATCTGGGAGTATGATAATAAGCTGGGGGGGGGGGATGATATCTCCTAAGAAAGATTTCAGAGAAGATTTTTTAGAAAGCTTGGTAACAGCTTTACATAGTTTTTCAGTGTTGTCTGCATTGAGTCTTAAATGCAATTTCCAGGAACTCAGCTACTTTGTTGTCCAAAGAATTCTTATGGATAAAAGCAGGACATCCTGCCTTGTCTGCTTTACAAACTGCAAGATTATTACAATGGGTGAAATTTCTAAATTTCCTCAAAAAGGCAGAAGAGTATTTGATTGAGCCTTGGGGTTTGAACCTCGGAAGTTGCAATAGACTATTGTGCACGAATGATCGGTTGATGTGCGGGATTGGTGTTTTGGATCGCTGCTTCCAGTAGTGAAATAGTATGTGGTAGGCTAGGATTAGCAGAAGGAGAAAATGTGGGTCCATTTGCAAGCAGTTTATCAATTTCAGCAGGAATAGGCTCAGAAGACAAGTTCACATACCTTGGAGATTGGGTATCGGCAACCTTCGTGGGAGCCGAACTGTGAGTGTTCTTTTGTATGGAGGCTAGGTGTTGAAACTTGTTTTCAAGGTTTTTGGTTTCACAATTGTCAGTTCTGGATATAGTTTCATGAATCCGGGTCGTAAAATTGTCCAGTAACAACAGGCAACAACTGATGCTTATACCATGTGTTTCATTCCATGGCTGATGAAGGTAGAAGTCACTACCGAAACATCCCACAACTTGTAATTTTTTATGCAACATATGCGTGATATGTTGACATCAAGAATTATTCTGATATTCAGAATCACCTCGGAGAGGTGCAAAATCTCAAATATCCTGAATATTTTGCAATGCTTGATGTTGATAATTTTCATATGAAATTCGAAACTTTTCTTTTTGACGTCTGCTGCTTCACCACAAATTTCTTTGAATGAAATGTTGTGCCTCATTTGATTAACTCTAACCGTCCTTTTGAAGCATGGAACTCTTTTCCTAGTTTTTTTTTTTTTTTTGCTACACTTGCTTGTGTTTACAGCATAGAGCCTGAAATTGGCAAAATTCTTGATCTTTCACTAACAGACCATTCCCAGACAGTCTTATTCAATTGACTGTAACACTTTTTGCTATAGCATGTGAAATGAATTAAAATTGACAAATCATACAATACATACATATCACTAAGCTGTTCTGTGAGATTCAGAGGTTAGCTCCACAAAGAAAAGACAAACTACCAGATAATTTTTATCTGATTATTTACTTACTGTTGTCATATCAAACTCCTCCACTTACAGCGATCTTGGCACACAATTCGAACTTCACTGACATCCATCACACAATGCACACAAGATCTTCTATACTTCATACTCATAATCTTTTTCTCATGCAGACACTCCTGAATCTGATCCTCCCATGACTTCCTTGGCCTTCCTCTGCTTTTCCTTCCTGCCACTTGAGCTGAAAATTTTTTCTTAGTAAGCATCTCTTCACTCATTCTTTCAACGTGCCCAAACCACCGAAGCATATTAGTCTCCATCTTGCTAACAACATTTTGCTTTACATTACGCAACTCCAACACCTTCATTCCTCACACGATCAGAACCTGTCTTGCCACAAAGCCCCTCGTAAGTAACACATTTCTCCAGCACACAAATGACACCTATGTTTCTTCTGTACTACCCAGGTTTCACTGCCATACATCAGAGTAGGAACAATTACAGTTTCATACACAGCCATGCGGGACTCTCTAGAGAACCCATCATTCCTGTGAAAACCTCCCAGAGCAACTATGACTTTCAATGAAGAATTCACTCTCCTACTAATTTCACCATCCAATTTGTTCTGTCAAACATGCTTCCTAAATACACAAACTCACTCACCTGGTCAATCACAGTGCCATTTATACTTACATTACATTCAGTGCTACCCATTCCTCTCTCAAACACCATAACTTTGGTTTTTCCCTTATTTATACTCAGTTTGAATTTCATGCAAACTTTGTGCATTCGAGATAACATACTCTGCAACTCACTTTTGCTCTCTGCCAGCAGGACAGTGTCATCAGCATACAGCAATCTGCACACATAGATATCACCAAGACATAAACCAGTATTACCTATTTTGGCATCACGCATGCACACATCCATAAATATGTTAAACAGCCATGGTGACATTACACAACCTTGTCGGACTCCTGCACGAATAGAAAACCATTTTGATAAAACACCATTCACTCTTACACAAGCCCTACTACCAGCATACATGGCTTTTACACTATTAAGTAGATTCCCAGTAACACCATATTCATTCAATACCTTCCACAAAAGTGTCCTATTCATTCAGTCGTAAGCTTTCTCTAAATCTATGAAGGCAGAAAAAACTTTCTTACCAACAACCAGATACTTTTCAATCATCATGCATAATGCAAAAATCTGGTTAGTGCAGCCTTTACCAAGCATAAAACCACTCTGAACATTGCACACTTTCTCTGATGTAAGACCCCATACTTTTTCAATAACAACCTTACCAAACACTTTCCCTGGCACACTTAGTAGGCTAATACCACAATAGTTCTTGCATTCAGTCTGATCAGCTTTTCCCTTATACAAGGGATCCTTCCAATCCTGAGGGACCATTCCTAGCTCCCAGCACAACTGGCAAATTTCAGTTAACCAGTCAATTACAGAGTCATCACCATATTTCAACATCTCAGCAGTTATGTTATCAACTCCCAGAGCCTTACCATTCTGAAGAGATTTTAGAGCTTTACACATCTCTTAGCTTGAGATCCCTCCTGTGCTTCCCTCCTTCACTGTGACATCATCTGCTTCTGCCTCAGAATCACCTTTGCTTTCTTGATCTAATAACTCACAGAAGTATTCACCCCATCTTTCACTTAACTCACTGGGCTCCCATATCACTTCCCCAACCCTATTCTTCACACAACTTACAACTTTGTTTCCCCTATTTTTCCTGAGTCTCAGGAACTTCCAGAAAAGTCTTTGTCTTTCCAAAACGCCAATTCATGCTTTTCCACCTTCTCCTTCCTATCTTTTGCCTTACTCTGGCGAACCAGCTTAGCTGCTTCACACTTCTTACAGCAGTATTCATCCACAGAAACTCTACCTTGCAACATCCCCAAATAGGCATCCTTCTTTCTCTTTACTGCCTCTTTAATCTCACTATTCCACCAACCATCACCTCTATTGTTACCCACTATTGTGGTACCACAGACCTCCTCAGCAGCAGTAACAACTCAGTTCTTAAAACATTCCCACTTCTTTTCTACATCCCTCTCACATGACTTCAGCTCCTTCAGTCATTCTCTGAGTAAGTTAGCATAATGCTGATGATCCTCAGGAAGCCTTTCAATCTTTATTCTTTCCACCCTAGGCCTCTTCCTATTCCTTTTCCTCCAACGAACATTCAGTTTCACTCAGGACACTACCAAGTAATGATCAGAGCCAACGTCTGCACCTCTCATCACATGAGTGTCAACAACTAAGTGCTTCAGACGCTGATGGTAAACAACAAAATCTATAACACTCTTTTGACCAGGAGTACAATTTTCCCAAGTATATGTGTGGATATACTTGTGGTTGAAAAACTTATTAGATACACACAACCCATTCTCAATGCAAAGTTCAATTAACCTTTCACCATTATCATTTACACAAGGATCATTAAACTTACCCAGAACATTGTCAGAAATTGCATTCTTCACACCTACTCGAGCATTGAAATCCCCTGCTGGTTATAACTTTCTCTTTAGCACCAAACTGGCTCAGAACAGCTTTTAGCTCATTCCAGAAGTCCTCCTTCGTATCAGAAGGTTCTGAGTCACAAGGAGCATACACTACAACAATTACTATTCTCTGAAGTTTCACTTTCAGACATATCCAAAGAATTCTCTCACTAATGCAGCTGTAATGGATCAAGTTGTTCATCTTTTCACTTAAAATCACACCTACACCAGCTAGTCCCCTAACATTATCCAATACTCCAGGCCACACACTCACTGTGCTATTCACTTCTTCTACCCCAGTTTCCTTCTTTTTGGTTTCACTTACACACGACACATCCAATTTATACTTATTCATTTCTTCAATCATCTCATTCATCTTGCCATTTACACGTCTAGTATTCCATACACCAATCTTACACTCACTCAACCGTGATCTCTTTCTCGTGCGCCTTTTAGAATTTCCAGGTCTATTCCGTGGTGGACCATCCTCCTCAAGTGTGGTAGGTCCACTGTGTCCCACATTTGAGTTGTTTTTTTCATTTCTTTGTATGAAGCCGCCTTAATGAGAAAACACAGGAACAGTTGTCGGAATGAACAGCTATCAAGTTACTGCTGACTTCATATAGTAAGCAAATGCTCTATTCTTGCAATTTATGCACTGTTCAAGGAGTTATTTTGAAGTAATAATTGAATTATGTTCGAATGTCATGTTTTTAACACTAACTTTTAAACGTGCAAAACAGAATTACATTATAGATATTGCAAAAAATTTATATAACTAATAATGTTATATTACCATGTAGTGTTGTTTAAGCTAGGCATATGCAATACTTAAACTGCATATGTAAATGTCAATTAAATGTTTACCGAAAATGTTTTATTGATTTCAGTTCTTGAAAGTTGGCAGGGCTGGTGTAATAACTACAGCAGCTAAAGATATATGCATGGTCATGCGAAGTACTCTTTCTTAAATAAGAAATAATTCTTAGGTGCAAAATGTATGTAAAAGTAATAATTATGCAATTTTCATTCAACCATGTGTGCAGATGGTGAACATATGTTTGTGAGAGATCCCTGCCTAAATACGTAGGGCATTCAGAAATTAAGTTACACTTGACCATTGTAGCATAATAGAAATGTATTGAGGTATTTATCATTATGCAATAGAGAGCACATACCTTGCACTACTTTTCCTCATAGTCATCGAGTTGGTATAAACACTTCTCTGAATGTGTGATTAAAATTTCAATTCCCTGATAATAGAAATCCACTTTTTGGTCATTCAGCCCCTGTAGAACTGCTGTTTGCACTTGCTCATCGTTTGGAAATCGTTGTCCTCCTAGTTGTTCTTTTAGCTTGCCGAAGATGTGATAGTCGCATGGCAAAAGATTGAGACTGTACAGCAGTTATTGTCATACCTCCCATCCAAAACTTTGGAGCAACTGTGTTGTGCATGAAGTGTGTGGCGTGGCATTGTCATGAATGAGAACACCACCTTTGCTTAACTTTCCACGCCTCTTGTTTTTTCACAGCTGTTCTTAAAGGCCATAATGTTTGGTAGTATGAGGCAGCATGAATTTTGTGTCTTTTACCATAAATTCCATGTAAAGAACTCCTTCACAGTGACCATGACTCTTTTGCTTCTGATGGTGCAACTTTGAATTTCTTCTGCACAGGCCATGTTGTACGTCTCCATTTTGTAGATGCTCTCTTCATTTCTGGGGTGACATGGTGCACCCATGTTTCATTGCCAGTGATGATGTATTATAAGAAGTCAAGGCCTTCCACAAAATAGTGTTGATGGAAGGCTAGAAAAGATAAAAAATTTTGAACTTCGTGTTCATCTGTCAGTGAATGAGGAACCCATCTTGCACACAATTTGCAATTATCAAGATGTTCACAGATGATGGAATGAACACTGCTAATCGAAATCCAACTCCTTTGCCATTTCTGCCAGTGTCAGTCTTCGATTATTGCGAATCAGTTCATCAACCTGCATCACATTTGCAGTGGTCGACATTAATGGCCTTCCTTTTCGATCAGCATCCATCAAATCTGTGTGACTGCTTTCAAACTGCTGGTGCCACTTGACTATGGCTAGACACAACTTTGCATTTCCCTCCATACACTGCTATTGTTTAACGATGAATCTTGGAACAATTCATATGTTTTGCCCACAAAAATCGTACTGTTCCTCATACCTCAAACTTGGAGTAACATGCTAACTGACGTGCCACTATGATCGCTTGCTCCTACAAAACTATTACCGCTACGTCAACGATACTTACCTACTAGGGAGTGCATGGTGTGAACTTCATTCCACGCATGTGCCACATTTGTTGCAAAATTATACCAAGAGATGGCAGCAGGTGTAACTTATTTTTGAGTGACCCTCATAATTAATTACTTTCGCTACAGAATGCACAAAAGTGCTTCCAGCTAAGGAACTGACAACTAATAGGCACAAAATACGTGAAACAGTTGTATGCCTCATCATTGGCACAGTGTAGTATTGTATAAGAAATACATGGTGTGCTCTCTCTCTCTCTCTCTCTCTCTCTCTCTCTCTCTCTCTCTCTCTCTCTCTCTCTCTCTCTCTCTCTCTCTCTCTCTCTCTCTCTCTCTCTCTCTCTCACTCTCATACACACACACACACACACACACAGCAAAGAAAGTGTTTAGCAGACTGCCAAATTTTGTGGAACTGTTTGTGTGATTTGTTTTTCTTATTGGATTGGGATTTATGTATGTAGCCCAGTGGACTACAAATCTATGTAAGAAGTACATTAACTGTAAGGTATCTTCGGAATGGCACACCCCAAAAAACGTTGTTGTTGGGTTTTTTTAGTCATGGCTGTTTATTGGGTTGGAAAGAAAGTAATGAATGCAAGGCAACAGAAAAGTGCTAATTACCATATATACAACTACAAATCAGTTCAAAATGTAGTTGCCATTGTTTACCACAACTTGCTCCCAGTGTCTGGGCAGCTGTTGGATACCATCCATGTAGAATTGTGGTGGCTAAAACGCAAAGAAGTAAGTGCGTGTCTGACATCATCCCAGTTGATGAACCACTGTTCGTCGAGGAAATGCTGCAATGACTGGAAAAGGTGGTTGTCACTTGGGGTAATATCTGGGGAATAAGCCCAGGTGCCTGATTTTGTCACAGGTCACCCATGCTGTGTGAGGTCTCACTCCATCCTGCTGTTGGAGGATGCTCTTGCAGTTCAGCAATGCTGGTCATTTCGACGTGAGCGATGCATGCAGATCTTTCAGCTGACTGCAGTACACATTGGCGATGATAGTGGTGGTGTCTTGGCAGCACCTCAAAAAACATGAGACCCCTCATATCCCACCAAACAGACAGCAGAACCTTACATGAGTGTAAGCCGGCTTTATGGATTGGTATGGGCTGTTTTAGGTCCAACCACTGTTTCCGGGTACTGACATTGTCATATAGCACCCATTTTTCGTCACATGTCACAATGCAGTCCAAGAATGGTTCAACTTGGTCACGTGCAAGCAGGGAAACTCGTTCACTCATGCTATTTGCTTTCTGCTCAACTGCAAGATGATGGGGTACCCAAACTCCCCTCTTTTGCACAGTGGCAGACTTACAGATTTGGCGCCTATAGGCGCAAATTTTCCAAGCGCCCCTGCGGAGGAGCTCATCACCCGTACACCCGTTCTCGTTCTGTTATCGGGACTGGCAGAGTCGTACTCATGGTGGGTCCAGCTCCAGGTGGTCTAGAACCCTCCCCCTCCTAAATGTTTGACTTCATGGCCAAACACATATATTCATATATTGGTTGAGCATACAGGACTTTGTGCTTAACCCCTTGGAGCTTGGACCCTCCTCGAAATTAAGTTCTGCGTACATGCCTGGGGCCCGGTTCTTAGTAGGATGTTGCTGCAATGCGTACTCCCACTCCTGTCACTTTCTAGGCAAAAGTTTTTATAGTTTCGACGGCTCTCTATTCCTAAAAAGTACCTTTTTTTCAGCTTGGTTCATAAAAGTCTGTGGCCGCCGCCCGACGGATGGCATTCGGATCTGTTCGCCTACGTCACCTGCAAGGTAGGTGTGGGAAGCTCTCGCACTCATCAAAGAGAAGAGGCTTGCACTTTGTGATGTTTGTACACGATCTGTTATCTATTCAAAAAGTCCACTCCTGTAGACGGTTATATGCAGTGATGCGAGATATAAATATCAATTTGATTCTTATTATTAAAGAGATAAGGAATGTATTTGGTGGCCCATTCTAAATTCATTAATTGCTCCAAAGTGGTGACTCAGACTCTTAACATTTGACATCGACACTAACTCCCGTTGGTGAACTAATACTTCAAGCTCCAATGAAGGGCGTACGAGGCACAAAAGTCAACAGGAAGTGATCTCGAATGCTGCTCAGAGTTTCTTCGCTTTTCTACTTCGACCTGCGAGTTGTTAGTGGTTCGTTTGTTTTTCAACATGGGTATTTTCCACCATTTCGCTTCATCTTTCGTTCTTGTGTAATGGCTCCCGGCTGTTTCTGAACTGCACACAGCACAGCGACACACACTGTGGATTCTGCCATTTTTCTGGCGAAGGAAGGAAATTATTTTTTTCTAAAACGGTATTCGAATTGTTTCATAATGCTGGATTCCCAAAATGCTGAGGTCTCAGTGGCGCGTGTGATGTTGAAATGTCCTCCATTTTGTGGTTCGCACAGATTGAGTCACAGTTTTCCCTGCTCTGTGGTTCGCTCAGATTGAGTCACAGTTTTCCCTGCTCTGTGGTTCGATCAGATTGAGTCACAGTTTTCCCTGCTCTGTGGTTCGCTCAGATTGAGTCACAGTTTTCCACAGCAGGAATTTCCAATGATGATTCTAAGTTTCATCATGTAGTAGCATCAATCAAATGTAATATTGTTGAGAAAATTAGTGACATTGTATTGCAACCCCCACCTGCAGATAAAAATATTACTTTGAAAAAGCGTCTTATTGCTCAGTTTGCTGACTCTGAGGAACGGACGCTCAGACTCTTATTGCAAGAATTAGAATTGGGTGATTCCAAACCATCACAGTTATTATATAGAATGAAAGATCTTGTTCATAAGCAATTACATGCAGCGATACTTAAGTCCCTATGACTTCAGCGTTTGCCCAGGCGGATGCAACAGATCTTAACCGTCAGCGGGGATGATTTAACACAATTAGCAGTAATAGCTGACAAAATTCATAAAATTGTGGATGTATCTTCTGAAGCAAACGTTGTTGATACCTCACAGCATGTTGGTCATGCTCCTATGCTTCAGAAACAAATCGAACACATCACAAGTAGCAAAACTTTCTACATAGTTAGCCTCTTCCACTTAAACAGTTTGGCATCGTGCGAGAGTCGTAGACATTTTCCCACAGTTCGATGACAGAAATATGACAAGCCATCATCTCAAGTTTTCTGGTATTGCAGAACCTTTAAGGACGCTGCTAGCAAGTGTAAATCACCTTGTTCTTTTCAGTCGGGGAAACTAGAAGGGCCGCCCCTTGTGACCGCAAGTGGCGATGGCCTAAAACAACACAGACTCATATTGGCCGATAGGTCTACTGGTCAAAAAATTTTGATCGACACTGGGGCAGATGTCTCTGTTATTCCAGTCTCTTCATCCAAACCGAAACAGACTGAGAAGTTGAAATTATTTTCTGCAAATCATTCTGTTATTAACACGTAAGACACACGTCTACTGTCCTTAAATCTCAATTTGTGTCGAAAATTTTCCTGGCCATTTGTTATTGCGTCAGTTTCTCTTCCTATTATTGGAGCTGATTTTCTTCAGCACTGTGGTTTGTTGGTGGATATAAAACCTCATTGTCTGATCGATACATTAACAGAGCTAAAATCTTCAGGTCACACTACTTCGCAATCCGCTACTGTAATTACCACTGTCTCTGGCACTTCGGATTTCCGCAAATTATTAAAAAGTTTCCACAGCTTGTTAGTACTGATGGTGTGCCTAAAAATAAAGATCACTGCGTTTTTCACCACATAGAGACCACCGGAACCCCAGTCTTTTCTAAGCCTAGGCTGTTAACTCTTGGGAAACTTGCATGTGCCAAGAAGGAATTTCAATTCTTGCTCACGCAAGGTATTTGTCGTCCCTCTAAAAGCTGTTGGGCCAGCCCCTTACATATGGTTCCTAAGAATTCCGGAGACTGGAGACCCTGTGGCGACTACAGGCATCTGAATGCGCTTACTGTACCAGACAGGTACCCTGTACCACATACACAAGATGTTACCCAATTTCTAGCATGTAAGACAATATTCTCCAAACTTGATTTGATCAGGGCATATCATCAGATCCCTGTAAACCCAAAGGATGTTCCAAAGAGAGCTGTCATTACGCCATTCGGCTTGTTCGAGTTTCTATACATGCCATTCAGACTCAGAAATGCAGGCCAAACCTTACAACGTTTCATCAACACTGTCCTACAGGATCTGGATTTTTGTACCGCATATCTCGACGATATTACTATTGCTTCGACTAATGCAGAACACCAACATCATTTAAGCTTGGTTTTCCAAAGACTTGCTGACTACGGTATTCAACTCAATCCCTTCAAATGTGTGTTGGGTCAGTCCACTGTAGTATTCCTTGGTAATACCATCTCACCTGAAGGTATCGTGCCACTTCAAGAGTGAGTGGACACTCTATTAGTTTACCCTGAACCTACTACCATTCATGACCTTCGTCGTTTTCTGGGTATCATGAACTTTTATCGCAGATTTGTTCCGCACACAGCTTAGGTGCAGGAACCACTGCATGAGTATCTTAAAGGTTCAAATAAGAAAACCAACAGATCAATCACCTTATCTGATGATGCACGTGATTCATTCACAAAATGTAAGCAAGCTCTGGCACAGGTGGCTCTTCTAGCACACCATTCTAAATTCATTAATTGCCCGAAAAGTCCATAGTTTTAAAAATGCCCTTTTTTTCCCCATGGAATGAAGGTCCTCAAAATTTTTATCAGAATGATCATTTTTTTTATTTTTACATAAAAAAAGTTCAGTTATGTTTCAATATCTCAATCAACAATCAACAGAAATATCTACATGCATGTAGCTATAATATTGTACTATTAGAAATTGGTTATTTGTAAAGAAACACTGAAAGGAAATATAATTTTTATTAAGAAAAGGAATAAAAATATCCATTTATTGACGTAAAAATATGATTATTAAAGCATAAGCTTTCAACACCAACGGGTGCCTTCTTCAAATTTATGCGTGGATAGGCAAGACAAGAGAACTAAACAACAGAAAAATTTAAAAAACCAAACACTAACAGGAGAACATGCCATGTTGCGCCGCATACGTGCGACAACGAGACATGTCATGTTGCGCCGCGTGCGTGCGACAACGAGACATGTCATGTTGCGCTGCGTGCGTGCGACAACGAGACATGTCATGTTGCGCCGCGTGCGTGCGACAACAAGACATGTCTACAGAAATGAGCCAAGCGCAAAGAAATGTGCGCCATATTTGGGGAAGCTCAGTGAGACGTCATCATTGCAGACCACAAAGTTAGTCAATATCTCGATGGTTTCCCTGAGGGCGGTAGTATAAGGAGCCACTCTCTTGATCTGGTTCCACTTCGGAATGGGGGAATGGGTAACCACTTCCCGGGGAGAGAGGGGTGCGGTTGTCAATTTTCTCTGCGAGACGTCCTGCTTGTCGACTAAACGAAGAGCGAAAGGGTGTTTTGTCATTCCGATGTAATGATTGGTGGTACCATCCGGGTATTCCAATGGTATGGAATACACTCCCGCATCAGTCAGTGAGGTATGGGTGTTCCGGGATGATAGCAGGTGGTGTGATATCGATCTTGGTGAGCGTATCCCAAAGCTAAGCTCTAGTTTCTTTAAGGTGTTCTTCAAGAAGTAGGCTTTTCAGCAGCTTAGTATCCCTTCCTTTTTTTGCAATTGCGATTTTCCGATTCTGAGCCCACTGAGTTTTCTTTTTTTTTTTTTTTTTTTTTTTGCACTCATCACTCGCAGAGATTTCAGCACAGCACCCCACACACACTAAAACAAGCTTGTTCAAACTTCCTAGTAAAACTCTAAAAAAGTAAAACTCACCGCAGAAACTGCCGCAAACGCTAGGTTAATTATGAATATGAGACTTTGGTACACTTATATAGCTCTGAGCAATTCCAGTTCCCTGAGCTTTGTCTTTGTGAGCCTATTTTCATCTGGGTACACGTGCACCGTACACGCACGCCCAGCCATTCAGATGAAAGCAATTTAAAAACGTTTGTCTTCAACCACGTATGGTATGGTAAATGGGTTTCACACGGTCACACCCATGCCTCCTCCCTGGGAATGAAGTATGTCTTGTCCCTTTCCTTTGCTTTTTTTTTTTTTCTTTATTCGTTTTTTGTTGTGGCGTGGTCACCATCAGGGGAGGGAGGGGACAGGAGAGACATCGCGTGCCCAGTGCCCCCCCCGCCCCCAAATACGTCGCTTTTCTTTTTCTCCTCAAGCTGTTCGGGTTTCGGTCAGAATGGTCAGGATGAATCATTTCCGGCCATGCCTCGTCTGTTGCAGCAGTAGTTCCGGCCAAGAATCAAGAATATGAGCAGGGACTCACTCAGACAAAGAGAAAACTCCCTCCCTCCCCCCCCAAACAGGAGGTTCTGGTGCGGTGGTGCCCCAAGGGCACTGGTAGTGTTGTTGCCTGACACACACACACCCAAAATAAATTTTAGGGAATGTTCAAACATGACTCTGCTTAGCATTGTTCCCAGTCCCCCTGCAATTTTCAAACATGACTCTGCTTAGCATTGTTCCCAGTCCCCCTGCAATCTTACACCCTCACTGAACTTTTTGCGCCCATAGGCATGTGCCTACCGTGCCTAATTGGAATCCGCCACTGCTTGTGCACCTTCCCAAGTTGACACAGGTGTGTGATAATGCTCATTTGGGTAATTGCTCGTGTGGGTAGTCCCCAGCTGTTTGGCCAACTCCCGCATGCTCACACATGGGTCGGTCTCCACTAAGGTCTTCAGCATGCCCATATCCACTGTTGCAGGTCTTCCAGCTTTGAGACGGTCTGACAGGTCAAAATTTTCCTCTCAAAGCCATTTAAACTAATGACATCACTAACAATGTGATATGGCATTGGGGTACACACTGATAGTGTTCTTTACAGCACTTGCGAGGGGGGGGGTGCTTCCATGACGAAACACGTACAGCATGCAGTTGTGAATGTGCTCCTTATCCACTTCCATGTTGGCTGGTGCTTACACTCTTTGCCTTCTGACTGCGAATTGCCACTGACTTAGCCACCTACCTGCTGCTGTCATGCCAGTGTGCTGCGTAATCTCAGTGGCCAATGTGCGCTGTGTCCGGGGCTTTGACTTTGGGTGTCTTGTCATCGGACATTTCTTTCCAATCCCATGTATCACTCTTGCACTTTGTACTACGGAATTTCACTTATCATTCAACTTACAAATACATGTGAGACAGACATTTTGTGACATAACAGTTTACAATATGAGAATTGTGTTTGCTTTTGAAAAATAAGTAGATTCTTCTTTTTCTATTTTTTTTTTTTCTTACTTTTAGTATATGAAAGAAGGTGACATGATGCTGTCCACATACTTTATTTGTGCGGGACTGATGCAGCTTTTCATATTGGTGATACAGTTGGTCACTCTTCCAGTGTAAGTCTTTTATTTGATTTTATAAAGATATTACTGTTTAATTTGCAAGTCACATAAAAAAATTTCCCCACATTATCTTATTTTTTTTTCTTGGCAGAAAATTTTTAATTGCAGAAACTTTACATGAAGACACTTAAAATCCTTGTGATAAATGCTGTTTTTACAGTATCCATTGTTTTCTGTGGCATTACATGACCTGAAAATGAAGACTTGTTTTCTTTGATGTAGAATTTTTTTTTTTTTTTTTTTTTTTTTTTTGTTCAGAACTTTACTGTTATCTCCATGGCATGTTGTCTTGTCTCTGGTTCCATGCTGAATCTTTGTTTCATCACTGATTATTATAGCTCATGAAAGAAAGCCATCTTGATCTTTTTCAAATCATGCAGTGACTCAGAAATTTTGTCCTTTGTCTGAAGTGTGCTTGCCAAATGTTGCAGAACAAATTATTTTCACACTGTTACTGATTCTCAGTTGTAGCAATAGTTCCTTCTTTGTCTTTCTTCTTTCCTTCTGATGAAGTCATCCATATGTTGCACATTCTCAGTTTTAAAGAAAAAGATTGAATGGCTATTGTGTGGCTTGACACAAAATAAGTGTCATGCTTAGACAATCTCATCCAAGTTTTTTACTTGGCAATTTACCATATTATTTTTTCATGGGGGCAACTTTGTGAATTTAATGAAAATTTGCAAATGTTATTGGTGTTTTGTTAGCATTTATATGTAATTGAACTGGAGTGCTGCTGAAAACTCTTTAACAGCTCTGTGTGTATGGTGAACTTTGCTATCACTTGCACTATTTTAAAAATTATTTATGCCTCTGATGTATGATGAAAAGTTTTGAAACTTTTTCATTTGAAAGCTGGAAGAAAGCTACAGAATATTGTGTGCCTAATTTTAGTTCTTTTCAGTAGTTGTCTACCAGAGAAGAAAAAAGTGGGTGTAAAAGCTTTTGAATGACTTACACATGTTTATTGTGTCTCATAATTAGTTCAGCATATCTCAGCAAAAACACATTAATTTGTAGCTCTTTTTTTTTTTTCTCTCTCTCTTTTAACCTTTTTGATGGTGGAACAAATGATATGTACCATTAGACTTTTAAGAGAACTGAAATGAAAAAAGTAAGCATTCAAAGATTACAAACTGAAACACTGATTGTAATGAGTCTTCATTTATTCAGAAAAAGAATAGGTTCTAGAGAAATGTTAAAAAAAATATATCACTTGCATATTCACAGGATGATAGCTCACTATTCACATTACAGAATTTTCTTTGATGTATTTGAAAGTGTTTGAGGAAAAATGTTTTCAATATATAAGGGGTGTTCTGATGAAAACTGAACTTAAAAAGCTTATGTATCAGCACAAATTTGGCATGTTTATTGAAACGTGTCCTATGTTTTAAATAACTCGAGTACCCTGAAAACCCTTAGTTTCCCCACGTTAATAATTAAGCATGCATAATATATTTCATATATCAAATATCAGACATATAAAAAGTAAAGTCTTACGTGCTTTACGCTATCTCCCAATATTATCTGGTAATGACATTCTTGAATGTACATTGGGGTTTTTTTGGGGGGTTTTTTTTAGGACTAATCTCTCTCAGCAGTAAGCAGTAGGTTAAACTCCACTCAAAACAAACATTCATATGATAAGTTAAAAACATTAAAAAAAAAACTATTTACATATAGGTAAAATCTGTAATATCATACTAACCCTGATGGCAATACTAACCATGTTCTATAAAGACGTAATATCAATACTTACCATGTGCTATATTGTAAAGCTAGCAATTTAATACTTTGAATGACACTAGCTGTTGTATAAGGCAGTCCGTGATGCACCTCTTTTTTTGTTCAATTTTAGTTTTTCTTATCTTTTTGTAGAGGTGCCTTTAAAATAATTTATGCATTTTAACATTCACTGACACCATTACCTGTTGCATTGTAACGTGTATTACTTATGGCAGTATCATTCACTGCAGCAAAATTCATCCTCAACTGAATCATTAAAGTATGCATTTAGTGAATATGCTTGTAAAACATCTGATGAAATTATTCCATGTGTCTCTAAATAAAATTCAATAGTTGATGTAAGTTGGTTAGATGATGGCCCATTAAAAGTCACATTAGAATTTGTGCAGTGTCCATCTTATACATTTATATGTCAATCCTTGTGACTATTACTGATAGTGATGGGTTCCTGCTTTAGTACATATTTTCAACAGTAAAGGGCACAGTGATGACCCATTCAGGAACTTAGATGAAACTTCCATGTTTCATTTTTACGTCATTTATGTATAGTGTAACATTTTACTCTTACATTTCATGTTTTGTCAAGATTAATGATTCCCAGATTTTTTATTTCTTATATGTACTATTTCATCATACTGCTCGTTCTGCATAACTTTCCTATATTTGTTTTAATTGAATAACCAAAATATTTTCATTTTACATAATCATTATAATATTTAAATATAATTTATATGTGGGCAATGTAAATACCAAAAAGTGAAATTGTTATTACTAAATCATAGATGGACTAATGTGTGACTAAAACTTTAAACTTATGAAGACAAAATAAAAAAACTGATTATTAACATAAAAGAAATCAAATGCATTAGAAGTTCTACAATTTCCTTATAATTTTTATGCAAGAAATACTGAAAGAAAAATTGGACAAGAAGTATTAAAGAATAGACACCTTTTAATGTTCTATTCATTGCCAATAATTAGCAAATTTAGGCTCAGGATTCAGTTTTATATAGTGCTTTTTTTTTTACTGAAAGCATTATTTGAAAGACCTGTAGCTCACATTTAGGTGGTGCATAGCCGTTGCATATGTGATATTCTGGGCTAGCTAGTCTAGCTGCAAAGACCAAAGAATTCAAATGTGGTTAAATACATATATTGAAAAAACATGCCACACCAGGGCCTCTACATGTGCCATGCTTTCACTGGGTTACATCTGAGCTTCACCAGCAAGACTCAGGCTAGAAGGTGATTTTCTTCCCACAGGCTAAAAGGTGATTTCTTGCTCCTGCCAGAGAAAGCACTTGCTCTGTGCCTGTCATTTCATACATGTGTCATATACGATTGAGATGTGTTAGTGAATTTAAATGAGTCATATTTTGTGCATATGTGTGTACACTAAGTGCAATGAGTGCACAGTGAATTAAAACAAGTCATATTATTAATGAACTGCTGGAAGATCCACCATTTTCTCTGCTTAGGTATGAGCGTAAATTGTGTGGAGTGGACAGCCTTAGCCAGCACCTTTAGAACTTTGAATTGAATGCAAGGAAAATAACTTCACACATGCTAGGTGTTTTAATGTAAGCTGGCTATAAAGTCCAGCTTATTCATGAAAACGTTTCTGTATACCCCTTACCTAAAATGACCCCAACACCTTGAGTACATATAGATCAACAGTCATGTTCCAGTGTTTTCCTGAATTTTAAATATCATATTCAAAAACCACCTGGAGGATTTTGGCTGCTAAATTTGATGTTGGGATGTTTATCATGCCTTTCAGCATGAGAAATAATGTGTTTCCTGAGCTATTTCTGATAAAACATTCAAGCAAAAAGCATTTTCATGACAGTTCTTTGAAAAAAAAAAAAAAAAAATACAGGAGCATGTAGTGTATAGCAAAAAAAAAAAAATGTAAAAGAAAGAAAATATGAAAATGTTCTGTGTGTCTGTAATTTAAGAAATATAAAATTTTGTTAGTCTTTTGTGTAGGAGGAAGAGGAACTAGATTACCTCTGTTCCCAATAATAATAAAGCTCCTCCCTCTACCATGTGCATGATCTACATGGGTGCTGTCATAACAATAATGCTAAGAATTATGTGTAGAGACCCCATCTAGAAATTATCTCTACAATATGAGAGTACTTGTAATACAAAATGACAAAAAAGCATTATTGCAATGGTATAATTCATCATCATCATCATTGTCAACCATTATCAATCCACTCCTGGACAAAGGTCTCCCCAAGTTTCCTCCACAACAGTCTGTCTTGTGCCAGTCTCCTCCATGTCACTCCTGCATACTTTCGAATTTCATCCACCCATCTCCCATGTGGTCTTCTTCTGGGTCTTTTCCTGTCCCTTGGAATCCAGTCTAAAATTTCAATTGTCCATCGATGATCTGTCCTTCTGGCAGTATGTCCAGCCCATTGCCATTTCAGGGATTTAACTCTGATCATGATGTCTTCCACTCTTGTCATTTTTCAGATCTGCGAGTTCCTCTTCTTATCTCTACTGGTTACACCAAGCATGCACCTCTCCATGCTCCTTTGAGTTGTCTGCAGCCTTTGTATGTCTCTTTTAGTTAAGGTCCACGTCTCTGCTCCATACGTAAGCACTGGAAGGATGCATTGATCAAACACTTTTCTTTTAAGACATAATGGCATATTGCTCTTGAAAATTATGCTCTTTCTTCCAAAAGCTCTCCAGGCAAGTTTTGTGCGCCGATTAATTTCTTCATCAATGTGACCCTTACTTGATATCTGCTGTCCAAGATAAACGTACGTGTCTGTTATCTCCAGCTTTTCTCCATCAATCGATAAATCTTCATTTCTTGAAAAAGCATTGAACATCACTTTTGTCTTCTGAAAGTTCATTTTTAATCCCCACTTCTTTACTCTTGTCAGCAAGTTCCTGGATCATACTCTGCAGCTCTGATGGGGTAGTTGCAAAAATGACTACGTCATCAGCAAAACGAAGGTGAGTTAGATAATCTCCATTAATCTTTATCCCCTTATTTTCCCAGCTCAGCGACTGAAAGACACCCTCCAATGTGGCATTAAAGAGCTTCGGAGATATGGTATCACCTTGTCTCACTCCCTTTCCAACTTTTATGTGTGCTGTATTCTCAAACAGCCGAATCTTTGCACTTGCATTTTCATAGATGTTATTAATAATATTAATGTATGCATCTTCAATACCGCAGGATTTCAGAGCCATTGTAACTGCTGATGGTTTCACCGAATCAAAGGCTTTTTCATAATCGATAAAAGCCATGCACAATGGAAGTTCATATTCCCTCGCTCTTTCAATTGGTTCTCTCAGTACGTGGATATGATCTATTGTGCTGTAGCCACTCCTCAATCCAGCTTGTTCTCTCGGTTGAGCCATGTCAAGTGTTACCTTCAAGCAGTGTGAAAGAACTTTAGTGAAGATTTTATAAACCACTGATAGGAGGCTGATAGGTCTGTAGTTCCTGAGATCCTCAATATCACCTTTTTTATGTAGCAGGATCATTGTAGCTTTGTTCCAATCCTCAGGAATCTTCCCTTCATTAAGGCATCAAGTGAAAATTTGGGCGAGTACTGTTTCGATTTCTCCACTTGCTTCTTGTATGATGTCTACAGTAATTCCATCTTCTCCTGGAGCTTTTCCCCACTTCATGTTCTTGATTGCATGTGCAACTTCTGCTAGGAGGACTGGAAGAACTCTGGTATTAGTACCTTCCATGATGTCTGGAGTACATGCATCATCCCTTTCATATAACTTGGAGTAGAAATCTTTCACTCTTGTCAAAATTTCGCCTCTATTTCTTGTTACAGAACCATCTTCTTTTCTCAGGGCCATAATCTGTTTTCTTTCCTTACTGAGATGTCCCTTTGCTATCTTTAGGCTTTGGTTGTTTTCAATTACTTTCCTCACTAGTTCACAGTTGAATTTCCTTACGTCTTCGGTGATACTTTTCGTAGCCGCCCCGGTGGCGCAGTGGTCTAAGGCGTTGGCCTCTGATCATTCGTCCGAAGGGGTCCGGGTTCGAATCCCGGTGAGGCATGGATGTTGTGTTTGTCTTACGGCACTGGCTCTCTCCCTTCCCTGGAACCAGTGACCCTAAATTAGGGACGGGCGACTGCTTATAGCCCATTGAGTTGCTCACGGTGGTCGTTAAACCTCCAGTCAAAAAAAAAAAAAAAAAAAAAATACTTTTTCGTACTGTCTTGCATAGCTCTATATATTCCACTTTGGAAGTCACATCTTCTTTAGTTGTCCTCATCTCTCTTCTTTTTTGCATGAACATTTTGGTTTTTCCTGATAATTTGTTCACATGCAACTTGTTCTTAGACCCAGCTAATGTTGTTGCTGTTTCCATAAGAGCTTTGGTTACTTTTCTGTTAACTTCAGAAATATCCACTTCTTCCGATGTTAGGCCTTCTAAAGCAGAGAATCTGTTCTTCAGTTCCAACTTGAAGGTATTATGGTGTTTTTTAAGATTGGTTATGTCAATACATTTTGTTTGTCTTATGAGCTTGCCACGTTCAAGTTTAGTGTTGAGATGCATCTTACATCTCACCAATCTATGGTCACTACCTGTGTTGAACTTGTTTAGCACACTGCAGTCTTCTATGACGAATTTTTTGTTACACATAATAAAATCAATTTCACTTGTCGTTCCATTTGGATGTCTCCATGTCCATTTCCTGTGTGGCTTTTTCTTGAAAAAGGAGTTCAAGAAGAAAAACCCTTCTGCCTCTGCAAACTCAACGAGAGTATTTCCACGCTGGTTTCTGTTGCCGTGACCGAATTTACCTACTGAAGTTTCATTCTGTTGCTGTTGCCCTATTTTTGCATTGAAATCTCCCATAATTATCTTTAAATGTTGCTTACCTTTATTATTTAGATGACGAATTTACTCATAAAATTCTTCAATTTCTTCTTCAGGATGACTTGTGGTGGGTGCATAAGTTTGAATTATCTGAGCCTGGTATCTTCTCGAGAGTTGGATAACGAGTCGTGCAACTCTGTCAGAGGAACTTCCAACTTCTACAACTTTATCCTTCACTTTCTTGTTTATTATAAATCCAACACCACTAGTTCTGCCAGTATCTGTCCCACGATAGTAGAAGAGATGTCCACTTTTCAGTTCAATGAGATCTTCTCCTTACCTCACTTAGCCCGACGATGTCCCACTTGATCCTTTGTAGTTCCTCTTCCAATTCAAGAAGCCTTGAATCAGAAGATAGGGAGCGTCCATTATACGTAGCCAAGGTCAGCATCAAATGGCAGCCTAGTCCGGTCCTCCGGGGATTCTTCCTTATAAGATCTTGAGTTAACCAACCATAAATTTAACAAGCGCAAGATTTTTCAGAAGTGGAACACTCATGATCAGCAAGAGATTGCTATAATTACCTAAAATATCTATAATTTGCTGGATTGAGTTTATCACACTCTAAATAAATATCCATGGTTACTTTTTTTCATAAACAGGGTCATGGAATAATAGTGACACCTAAATTACTTCTGTTAGAAATATTTTGTTAAGTATTTATTAGAAAGCAGGTATCTAAAATATTCTTTATATTATTTAGTAACTCAAAAACTTTATGATAATAAACTTAGATAACACAGAGGTCTCAGACCTAGGATATGCAGCTAAAGCATAGTGAAACAAGGAATATCTGTGTCACAATATTCAATCTTCCCTTCATTGCAAAGCTGCTTCAGTTGTCTATTCATTTACTTCCGTTATCAGGTGACCTAAAATTAAGTCTATGGAAAAGTATGTTGTCTAATTCAATTAAGTTTGGCATTTGCTTCTTTGGAATAGGGCCACAAATGTTCAGTTAGGTGTTCAAGAAGTTGGTTTCTTATTTGGACTTTCATTTCACTGCCTTGCAAGAGAATACTTAATGTTTTAAATTGTTTTATGTTGCATAAACCACTGAGCATAGGTATATGTACCATAATTTGCTAACTGTTCATAAACTTACTGCAAGTTCCAATGTCTTGCATTCTGTACAGGGTGTGTGTGTGTGTGTAAAAGGCCAAATATAATAAATTTTGCTTACCAAACCAAACAAAATATGAATGCATGACTACCTCTAGAATCTAAATGTAAGAGAAATTTATATTTTTTAAGGGATTTCACCAAAATTTCATCATAAAAAAGATATTAGAGTGCAGCTGTTATATAACACTTTGTATATCAAAACCAATGTAGCAAAGCAATTTCAAGATAAAATTAATAGATTGGATTCCTTATTAAAATTGAGTTTGTGTAAAGCAGAGTTAAAAAGTAACAAGTTAGTAAACTCATGCAATGCATTGATTGTGATATGCTTTCCAACATACCAGAAATCATTACTCAAGTTATGAGGATAATGGCTGTGGAATAAATTTTGCTCCTGTGTCCTGACCTTTGACCCCCATTTCGATGATATTCAACAGAACCAGTTCAGTATACCTCTGAAACAACGTACTAAAGTTTTGTTGCAATCGAAGCATTTTTACATAAGTTATGACGCATAAGGGCAATGGAATGGATCACGCTCCTATGTTCTGACCTTTGACCCCATTTCGCCCATTTTCAATAGAATTTGTTCCCAGGTGGTCCACTACCACATACTAAAATTTCATCGAAATCGAACTATTTTTATGCTAGTTCTGACGCATAAAGGCAATGAAATTGATCCAGTTCCTATGACCTGACCTTTGACCCCATTTCGCCCATTTTCAATAATGTTCTTTCCCAGGTGGTCCCTACCACATACTGAAATTTCGTTGAAATCGAACCATTTTTAGGCAAGTTATGATGCATAAGAGCAATTGAATGAATCCCGCTCCTATGTCCTAACCTTTGACCCCATTTTGCCCAGTTTCAGTAGGGTTCGTTCCCAGAAGATCCCCTACCACATACTAAAATTTCATCGAAATCGAACCTTTTACGCGAGTTATCCTGCGGACGGACAAAGCTGGAGCATATACGCTTCTTCAACCTATGGTTGGAAAGCGTAAAAAGGCCCTACAATAAAGAAATAAAATGAATATAGAAGGGACTCCTATCTTTAATGGCTGTTTAAAAAAACTGCAAAAAATAAGTCAGAAATTCAAAACTAGACTTCTGCCAGTCTTGTATATTTAAAAAAAAACATTTTTTTTTTAATTTTAAGCATCATGAAGATAGCATATCACTGCTCTTGCGACTTTCTGTGCAGGAGAAATGGGAAAGCAATGGAAAGCCCATGCTGTAGAAAACAAGGCAATGATTAACCCATTTATGCCTGGCGTCCTATACATAGGACGTTTTCAAAATGCTCGCCAATTTAAACACCAGGCATCAAAAATAGATGGTGTTGGGTATAACCATAGGGTTATTCCCCATGCGAAGCAAACCAGATGTACCCATTGTCATCAGAAAGCCACAACTAGATGCAAAAAGTGATGCCAAAGGACTCCACGGGAAATGTTTCAAAGATTATTACACTGCATAAACGTAGTAGAAAACATGTTATGAATACCTGGCATCCTACTACATATAGGACACACCCCTAATGTTAAAAATTATGAAAAAATAAATATCAATTTTTTGTTACCTTCAAGAAGGTACAATAAGTGTAATTCATGTTGATTTCTACAAAAATTCAATATTAGCACTTAGGCATAATTGGGCTAAAAATACAGTGTGTGAAATAGGTTTGGAAAATCACATCAAGAAATTAAATATCCTGAAAACTGGTACTCTTTAAAAATATTTGCCAACAAGACATTTTCAGATTGAAAATATGACTAGAAATTGAGAAGGAGTCACAATAAATAATTGCAAAGGTTGGTCATTACATCAAGATTCGGAACTTGTACTTAAACCGTTCTCAAATGACAAGCTAGGTTGTAGCCTGAAAATTCAGTCATATGTAAATATCACTTCTGACAAATCCTGCTATATGTATTTTTTCTTTTAAGTGGGTGCTACTTCCTGTTATGAAATTTCCAGTTTTCACTTTATTCAGAAAAAAAAATTCCATGTGATAAAGCATATGTGTCTCTCTTAATGCTTTGAATTTTTATGCTTCTTGGGTTATGTACCATAATTTGGGAACACCTTGTATGCTGTGCAGTTTTCTTTTTTGTTTATTTATTTATTTATTTGGGGGGGGGGTATGACCACAACAGTATAGGGTCAGGCAGTATGTTGCAATCCCAGAACAAATCAAATAGAAAAATATTAGAAGCACCCCTAATTGCTCTTCCTATTAAATGCAATTTTGAGCTCTAACTTCACAAATTGAGTATCAAAGTTCTGGTGCCAATATTTTTATTACATCTAATTGTTTTGAGTGTTTCACCTAATTATCTCTACATGTATGACAATTCTAGCATTATATCAATTTAAATAGGTATGGCTATTACAGAGAGTTCACACACAGCCAACAGGTTAAGCTGGCATTGTTGTTACAGTAAGTCCAACCAGAAGCAGTGTATGAACTAAGGCAGGTATGGTTATCACAGTAAGCCGGTCAGAAACAATGTGTTAACTTAAACAGGTATGGCACGTCACAGTAAGTTCAACCACAAGATGTACATTAATTTAAGCAGGTATGACATCCGCAGAGTTAGTCCAATATGAAGGTATGTATCATATTTAAATTGGTATTGATCTCACAGAAAGTTCACCCAGGAAGTTCAACTGACATGATTATCACAGTAAGTTCAACTGACATGGTTATCACAGTAAGTTCAACTAAAATCTAGGTACCTACTTAAACAGGCATGGCTATCACAGAAGGTCTAACCAGAAAGTTAAATAGATATGGTTGTCACAGTAAGTTCAGATAGTTGTGTAGTAACTTAAAAAGGTATGACTCACAGAAGATTCAAGCAGGTAGTTAAAGAGGTATTTTCCAAGTCCAGGGAGCATGTGTGGCTGCCATAAAAAGTTCAACCAGGAGATCAAACAGTCATCTTCATCCCATGGAGTTTAACTAGGAGGACTAACCAACATGGCTATTACAAGAATTCACACAAGACTTCTTAAGACCAGTTGTCTTTTTTTTTTTTTTTTTTTTTTTTTTTGGTGGTTTACTGTTCCCATTTTTAAACCTCAACAAGCGATCTTAAATTGTGGTATTCGCCTTTAGTTTTTTTAGAATCCAAAGAAGAATATTTCTATGCATGCTACTAATACTGATAAAGTTAATAAAATTATCAAAGTGATAATTACATTTTATAGTACTGGCTATAAATTATTTGAAAAAATCATGCTCTATAATATTTAACTCTGTTTAAATTAGTAAATCCCATATTGTTTTTGTTTCAATTATTTTTTTTTTAATTTTCTAGCTTTTTATTTTCAAACCTTGCTATCAAGATTGAATACTTTATTTGTAGTGTTACTAAACATTTCATTAATTTTATTAAAGCCAAAAGTGAAATGTAAATCTATAAACTTTTAAAGGATATTTTTTACTCAGTGAAATAATGAACATACTGTGACACAAAAAGAATTAAATTCAAGCTTTTGTTCTGCTCTGATGGTGCTTCATCAACATTTACTATTCAGAAATGCTTTTTGTTCTTGTGTTGATGTATTTTTGATTTGTTTAATTCATAAAGCATTTTTTTTGTTTATTAGTAATTCTTTTGAAAGCCTCAAATAAATTTCCAAATATTTTTCCTGCTTGTTAGTATTTTATAAAATAGAGATAGCTGATTTTTGTTCCACATGTTGAATATTTTTGTTTCTTTAACTCAAAAGATTGAAAATATCCTTTCAAAAAAACTCAAGTTGATGAAAATTCAAATTTTGAACCTACCTCCAAGACTAAAGCTTGAGCTTTGTGATCTAGTTAGATTGTCAAATTTACTTTATATGATCATAGATTTTTCCTGCCTTGTGTTTTAAAAAGTGGATAATATCAATTCTGGTTTCTCAATTTCCTTAGTGTTATAAAAACAAAGTAATTTTTTTGAACATCCTGGCTCTTCATGAAAGTATTGCAAAATATATTTATGAATTTCTGTGGTAATTATAAAAATGTTTTGTGATCTCAATAATAATTTCAATGGGATCATTTATCACTAAATCGATCTGCCCATGCTTTAGAATAGAAAGATTTACTTCAATAAGCACTTTTCTTATGAATATTCAAATATTTGACATCTATTCATGTAGAAAAAACATAAAAAGAACAACAACATCCTAAACTAGGTTGAGAGACCTGAACCTACAGTATGCTGCGTCTTTTGGCAGGTGAAAAAAAATTGGAAATAAATAGAAGCGGGGACAGGTTGCCCTGATAGGATAGTATGACAGTAAAGTGCGGAAGAATTAGAGTTTAAGAGTTAAACAGTTACACCGTTGAGAACTGAAGTTGTAAGCTGTCCTACATATACTTACCTGCAACGCAAGTCGGACCAAGCAGTGATTTTCTCCACAAAAAAACACCTGGCATCATACCACCACCACAGATGACGACAGGGAAAAAGCAGGGAAAGGGGGGGGTCCTGAAAAAAAAGACAGCACACACAGAATAAGTGTCCCAAAGGAACATCGAAGTTAAGGCACCTGATATTAAAAGGTTGTTGTTTGCTCTGTTTTCGGTCAGGAGTCTGCTTCGTTGCTCAGGAGCCAATCAGAAAAAAGATTTTTTCCCCATTGGTCAAAAAAATTTTGCAAGTTTACTTTTACTGACTCTTGCTGGGGTTTGCCTCAGTTATCAAGGAAGAGTGGTGTCAGCAAATATATTTTTTGCTGCACCTCTTCAGTTTTAAGGTTAAAGCACAGAAAAATAAAAAAAGGCAGCAATTAAAACTAGGGCATTACCGAAGTTAGGGCCAATCAATTAATTTTCTTAGCAGCTTGCTGAAAATATAAATACTTACATATACACTTTTTTTTTTTTTTTTTTTTTTTTTAAATGCGTGTGAAGAATACTCTACCCTCTAGTCTCAATTTTTATTTCTTTTACAAGTGTAGCTGTGAATTGGGTTCTGGTCTGATACTTTATTTAAAATAGCTTTTGACCTTTTATATCTGTCAGTTTCACTCACCGTGTAATTAAGAGCCTCCCTGACAAGAGGATTGGGATGGTCCTTAGGTTTTTCATAATACCTTTTAGCTAGATCATACATGGTATAGTGAATGTAGTTAATATTTAATATGCTTCGTGTATAGCATTGTTTGAAGTTTTTCAATCAAGTCCAACCATCATACGAAGGGTTTTATTTTGAAACGAGATATTATTTTTTTGCTGCTTTTTACAGTTACCCCAAATGGGGCATCCATAGGTAATAACAGGGCTAAAACATGCTTTCCACAGCAATGCTTTGTTTTTTTTACTGAGTCTTTTATTTTTAATTAGGGGCTGGAGATATCCTCTAAGATTTAGGGCTTTGGCCAGGATTTCTTTAATATGTTTATTCTAGTTCATATTATGATCCATAATAAGGTCTAAATATTTAACATCCTTTACCCAAGGAATTTTTTTACCGTACAATTCGATTTCAAAATCAAGATTGTAATTGTATGTTTTACGGGAGAACATAATTGCTTGGGTTTTGTCAGTATTGACTTTTATTTTCCAGTCTAGAAAATATATTCTCCAGTTTTTCCACATAGAATTGCAGCATAAATGTTGCTTGATTTTTATTTCGTGAAGTATAGGCTAGTGCAGTGTCGTCCGCATATAGGGCTGTAGTCAGATTCCTGTTATTAAAGTTTGGAAAATCTGGTGTAAAAATAGAGTATAATGTGAGAGCGAGTACACTACCTTGTAGAACACCAGCTTCATTTTTTTTTTTTTAGATGATTTCTTCCCATTGATTTTCACACAGAACATTCTGTTTTCAAGATATGACTTAATTATGTGTATAATCCAAGGTGGGAAATCATGTGCTATTAGCTTATAGATAATTGCCTCATGTGGGCATTTTTATCAAATGCTTTAGCAACATCCAAAAAAATGGCTGTGTGTTTATTTTTCATTTTATCCTTCTGCACATTTTTCAGTTACTCTCGAGAGCTGATGCACTGTGGAGTGTTTGTCACGAAAACCTCTTTGAATAAATGGAATAACTGGGTATTATTCTTCACAGAACTGTTGCATCCTAATAAGGATAATTTTTTCAAAGATCTTTCCTATAGTTGGGAGCAACGAAATAGGTCTGTGATTTTCAGGAACAGCTGGGTTTTTACCTGGCTTGGGTAATGAAATTACCTCTGCCTACTTCCAATCATCAGGGAAGTAGTTTAACTCAATGGCATAATTGTATATTTTAGTAAGGGTTTGCACATATTCCTCCGGTAATTTTTTCATAATTTTGTTATTTATGCCGTCTTTACCAGGTGCTTTTTATTCTTAAGTTTGTTAATGTGAAACCTAACTTCCTTTTCACTGATGGGAAGTGGTTTTTCAAAGTCCGGAGGAACAAAAACCTTTTGGCCCCTAAAAGGGCCTTTGTTTATTTGTTTTTGTTTTTTGTTTTTTTTCCAAAATCCAGGTGCTGTCTGACTTCTGCAGCTTGCGAGTGGTTTGCGGACATAAGAGAGGCCGTAGCTTTTGCTCTTTTAGTCTTTTGCCTGCTACGCCGTTTATTTTTTTATTTATTTTTTTATTTATTTTTTTATTCACTCCATTCTGTCTGTTTTGGGTTGAGGATGTAATCACAGGTTTTTTTCTATTAGTAAATTCTTCATTGAATTGCGTACTTGGCGCAATCACTCTAGTATTTGCAACATCCTCAGTATGTTTAAAATAAGTATCCATAGCCTTTTGCATTTTCAGAGCTATCTCAGTGTCCGGGATATCATTTATTTTAAACTGTTTTTCAAGTGAGTTTGCAAATATTTCCGCTTTATCCTCATCTGTTCGTACTAGCGTTCCATCTTCTTTTTGAAGTGACGGAAGTAATTTAACGTTTTTGTTTTGCAAACTCGTCGTAAGGTTCCAGAGGGTCATTTTATTTTTTTATTCAGAGTTATCAGAGTAGTCAGTATGCACTTTCTCTAATGCATCCCCACCCCCAGGAACCATTTTTCTGATGTCTCTTTTAATTTGTTTGTTCAGGGAGCAATAAATGTCATAAAATACTTTATTTCTTGTTCTTTGCCATTTACTTCTGTATTTATTTTTTTCCTTAATAATATCCAAGATTTCTTTTGGTGAAAAGTATGGATTATTTTTCTATTTAGCAGGAGTTTGACATTCTTCCATAATTTTTTAATGGCTTTGTTAAAACTTGTAATAGCATTATCAATATCAGTTTTACTTAGACATTCACCAACCTCAGGAGGTGGTACTAATTTAAGTTTTTCTTCAAACTGCTTTAAGTTAGTAACCATTCTAGGTGGTACCATCACAGTTTTCTCTGTGAACAATTTGAGATGAACAGAATTGTGGTCAGAGGAGAGCGCTGCTGCTGTATAGATCTCATAATAATATCTATTATTTTTGAAAAGCGCAAAATCTAGCACATTACTAGTTCCTCTTAATGCCATTTTGGTGGGTTCAGAAGGTGCCCCCAAATCAATATTTTTATTTAATAGATATCTGAAAATATTATTCCCACTTTTATTAGCTCTGGGACAGTACCAATAGCGGTGTTTGCTATTAAAGTCCCCGCTACAGCGGTGGGGATGTCTTCAAATAGTTTATCCAGAGCTTCACTGGTAACAGTGTGTAACAGATGATTATACAAGGCTGTAAACTTGATCAGGTTATTTTTAGTTTTAATAATGACAGAGTGCGCTTCCATACCATCTTCAGTGTTGCAAGGTGTTTCACTTTGCTCTAAGCTATCTATAACCGCAATCAAAATTCCACCACTTTTAGTGATTTTGTCTTTCCTATAAACCTTGTAGTTGGGTATTCTGAATTTAACTCTATCTATTTGCCACGACTCATTAATTAAAGCAACGTCAATTTTTTTTATATTTTAAGTAGGCTAAAAATTCTCTGTGTTGTCTTTTGATACCCTGCGCATTCCAAATATAAGAATGTTAAGACCATTCTTTTCAAGTTACTAAAACTTGTTCATCAGAAAAATGAGAAGTGCCCTTAAAAGAGCCTTTGTCCCCCCCCCCTCGCCCTCAGAGAAAAGAGAAGTGCCCTTAAGAAAAGGGCCTTTGCTTTTTTTTTTTTTTATTGTCCTCAGAAAAATGAGTGGAGCCCTTAAAAGGGCCTATGGTTTTTTTCTTATGTTTTCTTCTGCTTCAACTATGTTGCTATCAGTAATGCCATCTTGGATCTTGGGCATTAGTAGCAGCATTTACATAAAGTATTTCTTCATTGCTGACAATTTTAGCGAATAGTTCTGCTATCATGTTGTTGCATTGCACACCATCACCAGCATTTTTTTTTTAACAATTTCACCTGTTTTTTTTTTTTTTTTTTTTTAAGTTTCACTTGCCCTAATATTCTCTTCCATATTTTCTTTAATTTTGTTAATTAAAAAGCTCATTTTATTAGAGAGTGTCTGATTATTTTTGTTCACAGGTGTGAAGAATACTCCCTTCTCACTCACTTGTTCTTTATTGTTGTCTGCAATTTGCTTCACACGTGTGAAGAATACACCTGACTCTCCAATACTTTCCTCACTGCTTAGTACTTGTTGGCCTTCATTTTTTGCTCCATGCATTTCTTCACTGCTGACTACTTGTCCTACTTTTTCCTCAGGATTTTTATTTCTTGCAACATTGTTAACTGCAATGTTGTTAGTGTAACTCGGAGAAACTTTTTTTCAGCTTCGTTTAATTCTTTGCTAAGTCTTCCAATGAAGTAATTTACTTTTCTTTTCTCTACAGTTTTATTTACTTCCCTTTCTTGCAGTTTTTTTTTTTTTTTTTTTTTGTCCTAAGTATTTTTCCACATCTGTATTCATTTTGTCGACCACATTAGTGGTTTGATATTTCAAGAGATGTTTTTGTATCCTTTGCTCTAGCACAGAATTTGGTAAATTGCTTTTAATTGCAACCTTTTTATTATCTCTGTGTAATAAATTAATATTACGGAGATATTTGATTTTTTTTTAATAATTCTGTGTCTTTTATTGTTTCCTGTACTTTGAAGCTAACATTGCTTTCTTGCAATGTGTGAGGTTGTTCCTTATGAACATTTGTGTGTGTGTGTGTGTGTGTGTGTGTGTGTGTGTGTGTGTGTGTGTGTGTGTGTGTGTTCCTCACTTTTATTGAAATTTTTTTGTCGTAAAGCTGAGCTTTACTCGTGTGAATTTGTACTCTAGTCTTTTCTAACTGTGTTTCCTTCTCCTGCAAAGTACAAATGGCCAACTCCTTTTTGAAAAAAAATTTCAACCGGCCCTGAAAAGGGCCCCTTTTTTTCTGTAGACTGACGCAGGTTCACACTCTTTCTACGAAGAATCTCGCAGGAATAGCCTGATGCCGCAGCACTGTCTGGTCTATTTAAATAGTCAGGTCCCACAAGATTGCCTGATCTATTTTTTTTTACAAAACCATCCCCAGAGGGGAATCCGTCTGTATCTCCACCCAACAAACTAAAATAGTCTGGTCCCGATTGATTGTCTGAACTATTTTTTTTTCCAAAAAAAACATCCCCAGAGGGGAATCCGTCAGTATCTCCACCTGACAACTGAGGATTAATTGTCCTCATACTTACCTTCTTTCTTTTCCTGGTCTTTTTTTTTTTTTTTTTTTTTTTTAACACTGTTGTTCAACTCAGGAGGTAAACACCTTATCCTCCTGGATTTTCTAAGACCATCCTCTACCTGAGTTGTGCTACAGATTCCAGTACTAGGGGGGAAGAAATGGTTAGCTTTTTGTTCAGCATCAGATCCTATTCCTGCATCCTCAGTTTTGGCAATCCGTTTGTGCAACAAAATTTTAAACGATGTGCTAAAAGCAAGACAAAGAGAAGTGGATTCGGGAAAATTTTAATAGAGCTTTAAAAAAAAAAAGCTTAGCTACTAAAAGATCCCCTAACCGGAATGATTACGATAGACCGGTAACCCAGAAATTACCTAAGTGCGACGAACAAAACCTTCCGAAGAAGCAAAAAGTTGCAGTAACAGAGAACTTAGGGAGACCACACCAGCGTGCGACTGTCCAGTTCGAAATCTTAGCAGCAACTGTGTGAATGTAATAAAAAAAATAGTAGAAAAAACATATTGGTTTGTCTGTACTTAAATAGTTGGGTGGAGTAGTGTGTGCAGCTATATGCTGGCTGCTGTACCAAAACTTATTTTTTCCACTTCCTTGCTTAGTACCTGAAGACAGTCATACAGCTTAAACAAACTAGTATGTCTACTTAAACAAACTAGTATGTCTACTTATTTTCTTAACAACTGTTTAGGTTAGAAAAATTTCAGTCAAATGTTAGTGTGTGCTGCCATAATGGGACTGGTGTGTGTAGTAGCAGCGTCCAAATGTCTCGATCGCCACATTCAACAGGAAGCAGTAGCAACCCCGGAATCCACAGCTGATGACATTTGACAAGATCTGCAGGCAGCTATCAACATCCTTATGTCAATGTGGACTGTGAATCGCAGCTTGGCTGATGCAGGTTTGTGCTCTCGCCAGCCATTACAATGACTGCCACTCTCCGCAGCACATCGTTGAGTAAGGTTGCAGTGCCGCCGTACCAGATGTGCATGGTGGTATGAATAGAACTGTGTGGTATTCAGCGATGGCTTCATTTCTGTCTTAGCACCTATTCTTGCTGACTGAGAGTCTGGAGATGATGTGGTCACCTGGCTGATCTTGCTGACATCCGTGAGTGTGATAAAGCTCCTCCACCTGGTGTCATGGTTTAAGTGTTCTCAGTTTCAACTGCTATTCACTGCTCATACATATAGTGGGTACAATGACAGCATGACTTTATATGTCGATGAGATGCTGCAGCCCGTTTTGTTGCTGTATCTCCATGGTATCCTTGATGCTCAGTTTCAATAAGATAACACCCACTCACAAGGTGTCCAGCAGCCCCCCTGGCCACCGCAATCCTCCAGACTTCTCCCCAATAGAGAACATATGGCAAGTCATTGGCACACGACTTGATGCCTCTGCATGACCCCTTCGTAGTGTTGACGAATTGTGGACACAGGTCAACAACACATGGTCAGCAGTACCTTAGGACACCATTTTCTATGTCAAGCAGTGTATTATCAAAATAAATTTTAAGGTGAGCACAGCAGCAGAAAATTGCACCCTGCTATTTCAGAGATATTTTGTTTGGTCAAAGAGTTTGTTTCATCAATTTGTATTGCCTAAAATATGCCATTCCCTGGTGGGGATCTTAAAAAACATGAATAACTATGTGCTCTTGTTTTCTTATGAAAGTGAATGGCTTGGATAACATATTGATGCATCAATTTCCCAGGGTACACAAACAATCAATATGTCATGCCACATGAGGTGAAAAATTCCATTGCTCACTACCAATGTTGCGTTTCCGAGAAGTCATTCCAAGTTAGTCGGCGAGAGGATCTTTATATTCGGGTGCTGGCCTATAAAGCATAAACATGCGCTATGGGCTAGAAATGTATGAATTTAGTACTTGAGGCAAATGAGGGAGCAAAATGGTACACACACAAACACATTTAGTTACAATAAGAACTGTTGGCCAAGAGGCTGATCTTTGCACTTCATATGTGCCAGAAGGGTTTCCCCTCTTATCAAGTTTTTATATTCTCTTTTAGTTCAGGAGGTAAGTTCTTCACAGTTCAGTATACCTGGGCCAATTAAAGTTCTGTGTTATCAGGTACTCTTTAAGCCAAACGAAAGTTCGCTATCGCTTGGGTCTGCCTTAGTCCCTTCCAAAAGCTACACAGTTAAATAATAGCAAAAGTATTTACATACTTGGTAAGACCTCGAGGGATGTAATCCTCTTTATGCTTGCAGGCACATGCCACCAACTCATACCTGGATAGATTCTTTTTAGACTTGCATGACACACACAAACATGCACATGGCTGCCTGGTAGCCACTGTGCTTTGGAGATCTTGCGATGACACTCCTTTGAAACAACAGCTGTCACGACTTCATGGTTTCGCCACCCTTGCTGGCTGATCGAGGCACACTCCTTTTGTACTAGGGAGGGACTGCTTTTCCCCTTCTAGTGTGGCTACTCGAGGAGCAACCACCAACATCCCTGCAAGTTTGATGACCCAAGTGGTCAAGAGTCTCGCCTTCCGTTTCCTTGGGGTGCTCTCATCTGGGCACCGCTATGAAATCATGCTTTGCAGGTAAACGTCCAGGGTTGCGTTTTTTTTCGCCTTGACCGAGCACTTCCAGCATCTGCCTTCTGTTCTTACCCCTTCGAGAACTGGAATTCGACTAACTTTTTAATCATTTTGCCCATTTTTTCGCATCTGTTGCTAGGCATCATTGGAGCCGTATGGTCCTCAATTCTCTCTGTACAAGGTGCTTTTACTTGGCTGCCATGGACTCAAAGGCTGAATTTGCCCATCCATCCCCAAATAACCATAATTTCAACATACGCTGATGCCTTTTTGACATTAATGCTTCCTGAGGAGACATATTTATTAGACTTCAGCCCCAAGCTCGTGAGCTTGTGTGATCTCTATTCCCTGGGCTAGGAATGGGAATCACACGCAGCTCACGGGGATCACATGCTTTCCCCTGGGCTAGCTCCTCACGGACCCTTATTTCTCCTTTGTTCTGTTCTGTCTATTAACTGTCCTCCCCAATTAAGCATAACCTCTAATTAAATACATAATTGGCCAAATCCTTTATCAAATTGTCATAATTTAATCACACCCTTTTTAAGCCTCCCCCGGTTATTTAATTATTTCGGATGCACGGTTTTGCATCAGTATATTTTTGAGACATCTGAACTGAAAATTTTACTAAAAAGTTGCTGTTTTCAATAACAACTTTAAAAAAATGCAACCTGCAATAAGGCATAAGACATTCTGTTTCAAAGCACACAGAAAGTTAGATGAATAAGTATTTCAAGAATGACATTTGGCTTTACGAAAGGTAATTTTTGAATCATTTAAGGAAGAGAATTTCATTCTTTCTTTCTGTGTTTTGTGTTAATCCCTCCATAGACATTGTTGTCCACAAGGGATTGAATAATAAGAAAAGTTTGTTCCACATGTCTACCATGTGTTCCAAGTCTGTTCTATGTACACAACTTCATTGAAAAATCAGGTTTTAATTTTACTACTTTTATTTTAATGAAACAACAATGCACATGTGTGCTCACACACACAGTACTGAATTATTCCAGTTTATAAAGGTAAATTGCACATGGCGTTTGGCCTTTGTCGAACATTTAAGCCATAGGAGCCTAAATTTCAGAAGTAGCAAAGAATGTTTAATTACATAGCAAAATTCCTGAGGTAGAAAAGAAAAAGCATACTAAAATTATATGTAAAAATTATAATAATTAAAAGTATATCTAAAAGTATAATTAATTAAAATTTAAGATTTTTTGTGTTGTACCTATTTGTTGAACCAAATCTTCAAGGAAAGTTTGTCTCTGATGTTGAAAATACAGTATATTGTGCCATACATCAGTAAAAAAAAAAAGAAAAAAGCAGTAAATATTATCAATGTTGCTGTTTTGTATTTCTGAGGTATAGTCTTCATTTTAGTACTTGGTTTTTAGATAAATTTATGTTACCAAAAGTGAAAGGCCTTCAAAGGGTAACTCCTCTTTGTGCACCAGTCATTTTTTTTTTTTTTTTTTTTTTTTTTTTTTTAAGTTTTTCTAAAAATAGTTCAGGTTTTGTGGCTGAAGGTTCCTACATTTGCATGTGTCTTCTTTGACACTTTTTTTTATCCACTCTCATTCATGTGTGTCTGTTTCTATACCTATTCATTTATTATTTCATTTGCTCTTTCTTTTGGTTAGTTTCTCAGATGGTAGGCCATAAACTTAGCAGTCTTTCTTGCCAATATAATTGTGTTCTACTGTCCGAAAATAACATTAAGCATGGTAAAAAGATTTGATCACTTTGCATGAATGTAAGGAATTTGACGTTTTGAGTTCTTATTGCACTTTGAAAGAAGCTAATCAGGTGTTGCTACCATAAAAGGTAGCCCCAAAAAATTAAGTTGTGACAGTACAGAAAAAAAAATCGGAAACTGTGTATGAGATTAAATAGGTTTGACTATCTCTCACAAAAAGTTTGAACATAGCCATTCATGTCCACTGAATTAAAATGAACTAGTGGTTGATTTAAATTTGATGGTACAAGTAAACTCATATCACATTCAAATATTAGTGCTTTTCATTTTTATTTTATTTTATTAATTTTAGTGAGTTGGAATATACTGGATTATTATTCCAAAAAGTGTGCAATAATTGCATTTTCTTTTTGTTTCCTTTCAGGAGTTGGCTACAACTTGTCTTGCAGTTTAGTGCTGGGTTAATTCTATTGGGTGTGATTTTCTTAGTTGACTGGCCTAAAAACCAAGTAAGTCAGAAATAATTTTAACTATATTGTTCTTTTTTCAGTGCTGGCATTTGAATTGCTCCATATAACTATAGCAAAACACAATTATAATGAAACCTTGGGATTGTGTGTTTTCTGTTTGTTTAACTGTTATTGATTATTCCTGTGAGTATAAAAATAAGCCTGTGTGTATACAGTTATGTTAGTAACATTTATTTTATGAAAAAGCATTTGTAAAGAGTATATCTTATTAATACAGTTTTCAAAGGAAACAACTCAAAGAAGTTCTAATACATCATTGATTGCAACACTTTCTTTTTCATGAATAATTGTGAATTGCCTCGTGTTTCATAATTTCCTTTGGTAATTAATCTCTTAAGATTTCTTTTTATTATATTTGGAGCATTGAAATAGGATTAGAAATGCCACCATTTTAAAACAAATTCTATTCAGGTTTCTGTAGTATCCTGATTGCAAGCTAGATGGCATGGGCTTCATAAGAAGCGTTTACATTTACAGGAAATCCCCCCCCGGTGCTGCTTCTAATGATGTAGTGCTCAGGTTAATACCTTTCGTTGTTGTTTTTTAGCAGTCCAAACCATTTTAAGTACAATTATAGTAAGCATTTTTACTGTTTGGAGCCAGGTATACTGGTGTGCAAAAATTAAGGACGAAGAGGAGAATTTAGCATAACAGCGGAACGAGCAGGCAGAACGGACCGTAAGACCACTCAGGAGATAGACTAGGGTCCGGTACGGTAGGGCATGCGCATATATGCAGCCTGAGGTAGGGGGAGTGTTGAAGGGTATAAAGCACACAGGCGGTGTACGCTCAGCAATTCGGTGAAAGCTATTGCACAGTGTACATCGGTTTGAACGACGTCGAGTTGTTGCCACCGTGTGATATGGCCAACAGGTAATCCAGTAGACGACATCTGGATGACTTTACTCGAGGTCGCGTCATTGGGAAGTTGAAGAAGGTTGAAGTGTGACTAGTGTGGCCGAGAAGTTCAGGATACCTCACAGCATCGTTTCACGAGCTTGGAGAGCATTTCAAACGACAGGAACAGCTGTCCGAGAGTTTAGCAGTGGTTGTCCACGAGCAACCATGGCAGCGGACAACAGGCGAAAAGAGACAGATGGCAGACAGTGGGAGAAATCGCAAGGCACATGCAACAGACAACTGGACATCCGTTATCGCGTTTTACCGTGGCCAGGAGGCTGCACAAAGCTGGTCTATTTGCACGACGACCAGTACGGTGTTGCCATTAACACCTGCTCATCGGAGGAGGCGGTTTCTGTGGTGCCAGGAACACAAGAACTGGACACATCAGCAATGGGGTCGAGTTCTCTTTATGGATGAGAGCCGATTTAGTCTGACGAGCGATTCTGGACGTATGCACATCTGGAGAGAGCAGGGAACACGCAATCACACCTCCAACATCATCGAAAGGGACCGATTTGGAGGTGGCGGAGTTCTCGTTTGGGGCGGTATCATGCTTGGTAGCCGTACTGACCTCCACATCTTCCAAGGAGGTTCAGTCACTGGTGTCCGCTATTGTACCGAGGTTCTCCTGCCTCACGTGCGTCTGTTTAGAGGTGCTGTGGGTCCTGAGTTCCTCTTCATGGATGACAACGCTACACCTCATCGTACAGTGGCTGTCGCAGAGCTGTTGGAGAGTGAAGATATTCAACGCATGGATTGGCCCGCAAGGTCTCCGGACCTAAATCCAATCGAACACGTGTGGGACCTTCTCGGGAGACGTTTGGCAGCACGTCACCAGCCGCCAGCAACGATTCCGCAGCTGCGATTGGAGCTACAAGAGGAATGGGCCGTGATGCCTCAACAGCTCCTTGACAACCTCGTCCTCAGCATGGACAGACATTGTAAATCCTGCAACACAGTCAGGGATGATCATATCCCCCTACTAAAGACTGGATTTTTTTTGGCAGCCGCCTGTCACGTGGATGTTTCTGTTTTCTGTCCAGTTGTGCTCGAAGCTACCTTTTCAATAAAGTGCCTTTGTATCCTTTGGATTCCTGGATTCCTTGTTTGGATGGTTTTGCTCACTTGTCCCATATTCTTACATCTTGGGGATCTTATGGTATGATTTGAGTCTATGTGCAGCACTTCTGCACGACATGACATTCGAAAAAACGTCTCGTCCTTAATTTTTGCACGCCAGTGTATGAGAAAAGGGTTGTTTTTTTTTCCCTTTTCTTTTTTCTTTGCTTTGAAAGTTTTGCTCGGTATATCTATGATTAGGGACCTCACTAAGAAAATTGGTATGTTAGCCAAGGTTACAGCCAGATTTTTTATCACTCAGCAAAAAAAAAAAAAAAAAAAAAATCTCAATGAATTTATAAAAGTTTGAGCTACATTTGTGTCAAACCCTGAATTAAAAGATAACTATAGATTTCTCTGATAAATTTGAACATATTCCTTCAGATTTTAGGGAAGTCATGTCTGCCAGAGGGAAAATTTGTCATTTGAATGCCCATTTCTTTTCTTCTGTGAGGAGAAACTGATAAAAAATCAGATCAGATGTATTGCATGAAACAATTAACACATTTGCCAGTGTAAACTGAGATACTCGTTATTCTATCACCATATGCAGAAAGACAGAGTAGTATTTGAGGAAAGGGAAGGCAGGAAGTGAAAATAAATCAGTTGTTTAACCATTTAAATGCACCAGCCAGTTTTGCAGGGGAAGTACATATCAAATTCCTTTTTTAAAGACAACTGGTCTATCAGCCAGTGACAGCAGCCCTTAGTCATGTCACTCCAGCATTCAGTGACCCATAAGTCTTCTGTAATGGCTTGGATTGTTGTTTATAAAACACTATTTGAATGAGCTTTGAGGAGTAAACTTCCTTTTCTTCTTCCATCATATAACTCCCACAGCATAAAGGTGAAAGGGATTCACCAAAAATGTGGTGGATTTTATTTCTGGTTCTTCAATTTTTTATGTAAATCAAATTTGGCAAACTGGGGCTTGATGCATAAACCTGATGAACTCTAGATGATTGGATAAAATCTTGTTTCATAAACCATCAACTGTGAGTACTGTTGCTACATATTCGAACAGATTATAATTTAGCAATTGGAGAACAAGGTACATATACAATATACTTTTAACCTTGGACAAGTAAATGGGTCAGCTTAGCACATGTTATAGGTACATGTGCACAATTTTTACTGCACAATCAAACATTGAAGTTATTGGGGAAGGCCAGATTCAAGAATGTCTGCATGAGCAAAAGATAAGTGTGCTGTACAAAAGATTTTGTATGAGATGGCATGTGATGAATGTCAGTAGAGCTTAAAGTTGTGTGCTGAGATTGCTGTAAATGGAGATGTTTTATACATCAACCATAAGTAAAATCTAACAATTATATATACACTAACAGATTAAGTACTATTACGTACCTCTAATCTTCAGTGAAATGATTCACATTGTTGGTGTGTCATGTTTCTTACTTGTGGATTCATTGACAATTCTCAACACATGTCGCAATGTTCCCATGATAATTCCTTGGTAGATGAGACTTTTTGGTTTTAATATTTTCTTTTAAAATCTAGTACCATCAGTTTTAAACTTAATCTGGCAAATGAGCTTTCTTTGAGGAACTAACCTCTGAATCTCAGAGAACAGCTTAGTGATATATGATAAATACATCAGTTTTTTTAGACTTGTGCATGGTTCCCAAAAGATGTGCTTAAAAGAATCCACTATTCATTAAAGAACAGTTTTTTTTCACCAGATGAGCTTGATTTTCAATTGAATGAAATTTTGGAAGAACTGAGGAAATAGATGACAAACCATAACATACACATACCATTAAAGCATCAAAATGGTGAGAAAACTGTGCCAGTATTGAAAAAGCATTTCAGTTTTGTCCACAAAAGTCCTTGAAGTGTGCATCTATTAAATTAATTGCCATACTCACTTTAAAATATATCCTCAATACAATGATCACTCAATAGTTGCTGGAATGTTTTCAGGGAGTTTGAAAGTAAAATTAACCATTCTGTCATGGATAGTGTGGTGCTTATGCTCAAGCCTAGAAATGTATACCAGGGTTGCCAGCCGACCGGCAAACCGGGAGAAATAAGGGATTCTGAAAATAAGGCTAAAAATCAGGGAAAACTCGGGGAGAAATAATTTTTTTTGCAAAAACATAATGCGTATGCAGTTACCAGGGATGGGAATTCTGCACCAAAGTGCGCCAAAACAAAAATCTTGTGCCATCTTGCGGCAAAAGGCAGATTTTGCACCATTGTGAGGCAAAACCGCCGTGCCCCGTTGTCATCGTCGTTTCTTCGGCACACTACGTTCTCTGTGCGCACTGAGATCTGCTTAACACTGAGTAAGACCATATGGTGGGAACAAAGATTCAGCGATTTCAAGTACTAATGGTTTTCTGTAGTTACTATGGAAATCGTCGGTCCGCTATGGACGATGGAAAATATTGAGTATGCTATGAAAATCGTCGATCTACTACGGACGACGGAAAACATCGAGTATGTTATGGAAATCGTCGGTCCGCTGCGGACGACAGAAAATATCGAGTATGCTATGGAAATCGTCGATCCACTACGGACGACAGAAAATATTGAGTATGTTATGGAAATTGTCGGTCTGCTATGGACGATGGAAAATATTGAGTATGCTATGAAAATCGTCGATCTACTACGGACGACGGAAAACATCGAGTATGTTATGGAAATCGTCGGTCTACTACGGACGACGGAAAACATCGAGTATGTTATGGAAATCGTCGGTCCGCTGCGGACGACAGAAAATATCGAGTATGCTATGGAAATCGTCGATCCACTACGGAGGACAGAAAATATTGAGTATGTTATGGAAATTGTCGGTCTGCTATGGACGACAGCAAATATCAAGTATGCAATGGAAATCTAAAATTTCAGCCAGCAATTAAAAGAAAAAGCCAACAATTAATTCAAGTGTACAATGATAGCTTTTATAGCACGTCTTTTTTAAAAAAAGATAGTGCTTATGTTATCAGTTTGTCCCTCCGTCTGTAGAATATTAGTCCGATTTTAAAAAAAAGATAGTGCTTATGTTATCAGTTTGTCCGTCCGTCTGTAGAATATTAGTCCGATTTTAAAATGACTAATGTCTCTGTAACTATTAGTCCGATTTAAAAAGTCTTTTTGCATTGAAAAGCTTGAAATATGCAAATGATGATCCTTGATTTTTTTTTTTTTTTTTTAAGGATATACGATTTCGCCGCTAGAGTGCGTAAATGCAGATGTGTCGAATTCAAAACACATTTTATTCCATTATTTGCTTCTAAACATCTGATTGAAAAAATTTTTATCTTTCATTTATGTTGAAAAGTGTTTTAGGCATAGTTAGTGGTGTATTGCTAAAAAAAGAAGTGCTGGAATGCACCATGTAACACAAACAATTTTTGAATACACGTGTATATAATAAGCAGAATTTTAAAAATAAAAAAATTATTTAAAAAGTACAAGTGTGTACACAAGTAGAAAATGGCAAAAGCTTCACCATCCATTATAAGCCTGTTGTCTCAGACGTCTGTACTAGAACTGGAATGGGTGGTCGTAAATTGTTATACTATACATTGGCTAATCTTACTGTAAAACATGGCATGAATAGTTGAAGGAGCCAAGGGCTGCTGTAATCAGTAAGAAACTAATAACTAATACAGTTAGTATTGCATTTTAGAATAATCAAAATGCCACTTATGTCTTACATAACTGCATTGATGTAATTAGACGGAACAATGTTTAGTTTATCTCCTTAAAGGAATTTCCAAAGTTGATCCACTGGGCATTCTGTGTGCTTGACTGCTTTGATCTGGGTATCAGTTACTGAGCGATGATTCCTCAGCCACTTGCGAATGTAATTGTCTGGTTTCCACTGTTGAATCGGAGGTCCGTGAAGTTTGATGAACATAAGATTTGCTGCATGGCTAATTGGTAATCTTGATCTAGTATCCTAATTATAAGGTTCATAGTGCGAAAGCCTCTTTCACATTCGGAAGAGCTGCAAGGGATAAGTTTTGAACAATTAATAAGAGGAATCAAATTAGATGGAATATCTCATCCACCATTGTCCAAGGAAGTCTTTGTAGGCAGTGAGTGTCCTCGAAAATACCAATCCGAAGCGGCTGCAAAGAGACTTTCAGTTTCTCCATAACCTGGGTGTATTTCTGCTGGCCATTCACTCGTTTCTAGAACAGAAAACTCTGAAATTATGTCGGCCTTACTGGGAATGATGTTTGAAAAGCCTGATTGTGATCTAATTGACTCGTGTGAAGAGGTTGTTGAAAATAAGCGGCGTTTCATATTGTTTACGATGCTGGTTAAAAACTGAGAGTGGTTAACAGAAACAACCTTGTTGTTATCAGTCAGTTTTACTGAGCAAAATTCCATTTCCTTCACTGCTTTCTCTGCTTCCAACATATGTTTACCTTTACATTCCTTCATTGAGTCCAGAAATCGTATGGTGCAACGAACTAGCTTATCAGCATGAACAAGAGTCATATCTCTTCTCTGGAGAGACTCTGAAAGAAGTGAGAGTTCGAATAAAACATCATGCATGAGTGCCAGGTCCATTACAAATTGTTTTGATGAAATACGTTTGTAAAGCCCCTTAAATTTGTCTTGGTCCGATTGCGAGCGGTTTGTATCATTACTTGCAGACTCAAAGTGACAACACAGAGATATATAGCTTTTCCAAACTGCAGAAACAGTTTGAAACGAACTTAAAGCCCAATACACAACCGATTTTCTTGATCTCTTCGTTTAGCGCACCAACGCACACTTTTCAATTTCATTTTGGTTTTTGGAAGATTGGCTATATAATGAATGCAGTTTGTTCATAAATGTATGGAAATTATCAACACCATGCACTTCAGAAATTGCATCTCCAACTGACAGTTCTAATCGATGCTTAAGACAATGCCACACAATAATAGAAGGGTAAATTTGTTGCAGCTGTTGTGCAACACCTGATTTTCTTCCCAGCATGACACTAGCACCATCACATGTAAAAGAAACTAGATTGTTCTGGAGATATGTATGGTCGAATCCATGCGTGCTTGGGGCATGTTAGTAAGGGATCGGTAATCGTTTCATTTTTGCTGTTTGATGTTTGATCAGGCAATTCGATCAAATCTAAAAATGAAATGTGGATCGATTGGCTTAACTGTTTCACATTTTAAATGCACTATCAAAGTAGTTTTGGCACTGACAGTTGTAGACTCTTCTATTATCACAGATACTTTTCTATTTATTTCAATTATGCGTTTGCAGACTCTAGACTTCATTTCTCGCGCAACGTGGTCAATTATGTTTGTAGCGCTAAATCTCGATCGGAAACCAAGTGAGATTACTGCACCATTTAATTGTTGCAACAGTTCAGCATGATCAGAATATGGTCTGTCATATTTAGCAATAAAGTATGCGGTTCTAAAAATCTTGTTAGTGGCCTCAACTTCAGTTTCATTTAAACGTTCTACAATGTTTTCAATCGATTGTGTTTTAGTTCCCTGTATAATGTTTTCAGCGCATATGTGTGACTGGGACTTTGAATGCTCAAATAGTTTTTTCCTCAATAATGTAAGTTGCGCTGTACAAATGCTACCATTAAATGAAATTGGCACCAAACTCCATTCCTTGGAAACTTTCAGTCCTTGCAATTTCAATGGACCTAAAGTTATCACACTAGAACAAGATGAACACCCAATTTTACCAGACTTACATACAATCCATTGGAAGGTTTTTTTCTTCTCTTCCCACATAGCAGCAGTCCAAATTTCAGGCCATTTGGACTTGAGATTCTTATTGCTACATTATCGCTAGTCCAATTATCTTCTTTCGGAGTCACTTCACTGACAATGCAAACACCATCTCCTTTTGGGATCACTTCACTCTTTGTCACGTTCATGTGGGGTTCACTAACACTCTTCTTTTCTTCAGTGTGTGCTAATTGTTTCTTGTTTTGAGTAACAAATGCGTCCATGCACGTTTGTTTTAGTTTCACACTCATTTTTGAAACTGAAACACAAGACACAGCCCAAGAAAAATTTTGGTGCTGCTTGAAAGTAAGTCGCGACACAACTGAGAAAAACGAACAGTTGCCCCCAATCCCCACCCTCTTTTACTGTGCATTGCGAGACCTGTAGATACAACCTACCCTCTGCCTAATCCGTCTCCAAGTTTTCTTCTTGAAAGATTCTTCTGATCACGCCGCGTGAACAGAAAGAATTTGGCTCCGCGAAGAGCAGAAGAAATGTTTTGAAAGATTTCTTCTGATCCTGCCGCACCAGCAATGTGAGTTGTGACTGAGAGCTTTCACTAAAAAGCCCAATTTGCTACGAATGACTAAGGAAGGAGCATGCATAAATATTATTTCATTTTACAATATTTCCTAGCACAAGTAAAATTTTTTTTATATTTTGTGAACGCATTCGAACCGTTCAAATAGTTAAAAAAGTGGGGGAACATTGTTCCAGCTCAAAAGTAAGTAGCGGAATGACATTCCGGTCCCAATACACCACTGGGCATAGTTACTTTTTCAAGTTACACATAGATTTCCCACTAGGGGGCATAAAAAAAAACTACGTTTTCCCCGATATCTCTTCTTCTAAAACTCAGATTTGAAAATTTTTTTCTTCAGCGGATACAGCTCCTGATTGAAAATCTTTTGCATATAATTTCAAATTTTTGGTAATGAATACTTTGGCCACCAGAGGGCGTACGTGTTAATTTTTGCTTCTGATATATTTGCCATAAAATCTGAGCTTCTAAAATCTCGATTAAAAAAATTTGTTCATGGACCAATGCCACTCACATCAATAAACCTTTTCGGAATATTTTCTTCTTAAAATATTGCATGGTTTCACCACTAGCATCAGAGGGCATAGATGTATATCTTATTTTTGTCAATATCTCTGCTTCTTATGGCCCGATTTGAAAAATTCTTTCTTCGTTGGATAGAGTTTCCGGTGTGACGTGTTTTTCGTATAATCTCAAAATTTTCAAGTAATTCATAGACTTTCCGCTTGGGGGCATAAAGGTAAATTGCATATTCCCCAATATCTCTGCTTCTAAAACTCCGGTTTGAAACATTCTTTCTGCACTGGATACAGCACCTGATGGGAAATCCTTTGCATATAATTTCTAATTTTTGGTAAAAAATGGTTTGTCCATCAGGTGGCGTAAGTCTTAATTCCGCCACCCCGGTGGCGCATTGGTCTAAGCAATGGCCTCTGATCATTCGTCCAAAAGGGGTCCTGGTTCAAATCCCAATGAGGCATGGATGTTGTGTTTGTCTTACGGTACTGCCTCTCTCCCTTCCCTGTAACCAGTGACCCTAAATTAGGGATGGGCAACTGCTTATAGCCCATTGAGTTGCTCACTGTGGTTGTTAAACCTCCAATCAAAAAAAAAAGTCATAGTTTCCACTTCTGATGTATTTGCAGCAAAATCTGAGCTTCTAAAATCTCGTTTGAAAAAAACTCATTTGTAGACCGATGCTACTCATGGCGACAAACCTTTTTGGAATATTTTCTTTTTAAAATAATGCATGGCTTCTACATCAAGGGGCGTAAATGTATATCTTATTTTTGTCAATATCTCTACTTCTAGGAGTCCGATTTGAAAAATTCTTTCTTTGTTGGATGGTGATTCTGATGCGAAATGATTTTCATGTAAATTCAAATTTTTCAAGTAAATCATAGACTTTCTGCTAGGGGACGCAAATGTAAATAACGTTTTCTCCGATATTTCTGCTTCTAAAACTCCGATTTGAAAAATTCTTCCTGTGTCGCATACAGCTCCTGATGCAAAATATTTTTCATATAATTTCTAATATTTGGTAAAGAATGCAGGGATCGCATTCCTCCTAAAATTCCTAAAATTCCTAATATTTTGTGACCCTCCTTAAATTCCTAAAATTAGACCTAAAATTTACTATTCATCCTAAAATTTTCGTAAGCTTATTTTTATTAAAAACACAACCGTTATTAACGCCAATAAATTTACCATTACGGTAAGGTAAAAAGACCTGTTATTGTAGAAACACAGCCTATATGCTGTGCTGCTGAAGGGAGGGAAAAATGACGCCATCGAGATGCACTTGCTTCGGGGCGGGCGTTCCATTTTTTTGCCTTCGAACAGTTTTCGAGAGTAACAAGAGATCTAAGGGAAAAGGGGAGGGGTCATTTTCACCCCTGGTTTGCGCTTTGCAGACGAACTCCGTGGCACGCAGAAGATCGTACTTTATTTTTGTACATGCCTTGTGGAACCTCCTCTTTCTGCTGATGTTTTGTTATTGTAAACCGCAGGTGGGTGGAAGCAAAGAGGAAACATGTGGTCTCCTTCCGTAACCTCCGGTAATGACGATGGGATGGTAGCTGAGTATTATCTTGGCAGGCAGTAGAGCACGTGATCATTGACCTTCGATCATGCGTCGGCGACAGCGACCTTCGATGCGCAATATATCTCGGCTCCGACTCGCTTTGACTGAACTTGCGTGAGATGCGTATGATAGTTTCTGGTTTTACGTCTTTTATGGTGTTCTCTGTGCTGTGTGCAGGTTCAGTTCTCTAGTGGTGACCTGCTTTTTTTTTTTTTTTTTTCATATCTTCTGACATCCTCGCAGCCAAATTTCGGGAAGTTGTCTGGTTTTGCAATATTGGAACGTGTTTTTGTACTTCCCTTTCATTTTCTGGTTAGTAATATAAGTGTTTAAGATGCCTAAATCCAAAACGAAATTTCAAGATGCGTGGCTCGCCAAAGAATTGGACGGAGTGAAGTTGAAAGAATGGTGTTCTGCAACTGAAACAATATTTTCTGCTAATTGTATATTGTGTTCAGAAATTTTCAACATTTCTAATAGTGGCTTTTCACAAGTAAAAGCGCATCATAAAGGAAAAAAACATTTGCAGAAATTTCAAAGTAAATTTCAAAATAAGTGCATCCTGAAAGCCTTTGGAGGACGGGATCTTCAGCCCAAAACAAATATTAGTGAAGTACTGAGTCATGATTTACAGTTGGCTAAAGCCGAAGCATTATGGGCCATGAAAGTTGCTAAGGACATATGTCTTTGTTTCATGCACTGAAACAGTTGAACTTTTCAAAGAAATGTTTCCTGATTCTGCTATTGCAGCCAAAATGCAACTTAAAGAAAAAAAGTTGCTTATGTGATATCACATGGATTGTCAAAATATTTTGAAGAGGATTTGAAAAAAGACATTGCATCTAGTAGCCCAGGAAAGGTTACTATAGCATTTGATGAAACTACAAATACACAAGTGAAACGGCAGTTGGATGTGTATCTCAGGTACTGGTCTTCAGAAATAAATTCAGTTTCTTGCCGATACCTAACAAGCGTTTTTCTGGGCCATGCAACAGCAGATATTTTGCTAAAAGAAATTCTTGATGTGTTATCATCCTTCAATATTTCGTTGAACAGAATTATTTGTGTATCCATGGACAGCCCAAATGTAAATAAGTGCTTTTTACGCAAATTCAATGAAGTTGTAAAACAAGAAACAGGCCAGAAATCTTTGGAACTAGGTTTTTGCAACCTGCATGTTGTTAGTAATGCATTTAAAATTTTTTTGACAAGCTTAAATATAGATTTTGACGAATTTGCTACTGATATGCATTACTTTTTAAAGAGTAGTGCTGCAAGACGAGAGGATTATAAATCTGTCGAGGATATAACATTGGTCACTGCCAAATTTCTTTTGCGTCATGTCAGCAACAGATGGTTAACCGTTGGTTCTGTAGCCCAGAGGCTCTTGGATCAATGGCTAAATATTACAGAATATTTTTTAAACTTCTTGCCATCTCAAAAAATATTTGAAAAACAACTGCGCAATTCGGCAAGGTATAAAAGAATTCACTGTTTCCTGAAAAATGAGCTTACTCCTTGCTATTTAGCATTAATTTCATTTTCACACCAAAATTTTGAAAAGTTTTCATTATGTTATCAGAGTGAAGAACCAAAAATACACCAGTTATATTCTGATTTAAATACTTTAATGAGGAATGTTATGGCTCAGTTTATCCAAGATGATGTTATTGCAGGGAAATTTGGAGAAGACCTAAAGAATGTAGATTTTGAAAACAAAAATTCATGGAAAAAACTAGGGGAGTTAGAAGTTGGTATGAAGACAAAAAATCTCCTCAGGAATGTTCAGGAGACCAGGCAGAAATTATTTCTCTTAGATGTAAGATCATCACTAATTGCAACCACAAAATATTTAAAGTCAAATTTGCCATTCTGCAATCAAAAGCTAAGAGACATAGAAGTTTTAAAGGTAAAAGAACCAAAGAAAGAGTCAACTCAACTTTCAGTCACTGAAGGACTTTCGGAAATAACCAGAATTTCAAGTGTTTTGCATCTTTCTGAGGAACAAATTGATAGAGTAAGAGAAGAGTGGAAACTTTTAAATTGCGATAAGCCAACTCTAGATGAACTAGTGAAATTTTCAGAGGAAGGGCATATTCCAGTGCGGATTGATCATTACTGGCGTAATATATTTAGTATTAAAGACTCTAGCGGAAAAGAAAAATACTCAAATCTTGCTAAACTCATAAAGTCAATTTTAGTTTTACCTCATGGTAATGCTGATGCAGAAAGGGGATTTTCGGTTAACACTGCTCTGTTAAGGAAGGACAAGGCTAACTTAAAAGACTCAACTATAACATCATTAAGAATAGTTAAAGGGGCCATTAAACACTATGGATGTGTAAGTAAAGTTCCCATAACAAGAAATTTGTTAAATAGTGTTTGTGATTCACATAAATTTTATAAAGAGTATGTTGATAAGCTGAAGGAAGAAGAATCAAAAAAGGTAAAAGAAAGGAAGCAGAAAGAGAGGGAAAATAAGGAAAAGCAGCTAGAGAAAAAAAGAAAAGCTGAGTTTGATGACAAAATAAAAGAAAATGATGCAGAAATAAATAGACTTAAAAACGATAAAGAAGCCTCCCTAGCAATAATTCAAGAGGGAACAGAAAGAATGAGAAAAGCTGTAGAAAAACAAAATACTGTTGAAATAGCAGTTGCCTCTAACTTGATCATACAAGGTTCAGCTGAAATAAAGAAAACTGAAAGTAAATTAGTTGTGGTAGAAGCAGAAAAAGATAGGCTAATCAGGGAAAGGTTAAAACAATAATATGAAAAAAGTAATTCAGTGAACAATTGTACATAGTTCTTGGTTTTCAATTACCTTTTTAGGATATTATAATTTAATGTGAAACCTGAAAACTTTACTGTGAAAATCGTGAATTGCTTCTGGTTCAACAGCATATTAATGTTCAAAGTGAAACTTGAATGTGGTAAATATACTTGAATATGATAATAACACGTGAAAAGATAAGAACTGAACATTAGAAGTAAATCATACTTAAACTTTAGACATTAGACGTTATGCAAAAAATTTGGGTGTTAACTTCGACCATATATACTAATGGACTGCACATTGGCAATAGCTGCATCAAAGCCGCCATGGCTCAAACATTGGGCACATCATCATCAGACTCCAAATTTCGTGTAAAAATGCTGTTATGATTACTAATTTACGCTGCAGAACTTCAGTGTTTTCGGTGTATTATGTGAATGCACCTCATATATAATGAAAACTCTTCAGGTAAGTTTACTTATGAGCTATATACATGCATGATCGGGTTGTTTACATTTTGTGATTTATAATGTGATGAACATTTGCGAAGAATTTGGAACATGCATTCCATTTTTTTTCTTAAGTTACTATATTTTTATATCAATAGCTGCAAGTTTCTGGTTAAGTAATTGAACTTTATTGACTTAGGTATTTAATTCGTTTCTTACCCATGAAAAATCATAGAACTTTCTTTACTATATCGCTCAGAGCAACCATAAGCACAGCAGGTGTAACCCATCTTTTTGACTGTTGTCATGTGATTTTATGTTGGAGCCAGAAATTTTGATGTCATGCGCAGTCTATCAGTATATATGGTTGAAGGGTGTGAAGCAAACTGTTTACAATGTATACAAAGTTGTTTTACTAGATGTATACAAATATACATCTAGTTTTTATTGAATTACACTCCTAAAATTTTCCTAAAATTTTTCTAAAAATTCCTAAAATTCCTACCTAAAATTTTCCAGAAGTATGCTATGATCCCTGAGAATGGTTTGGCCACCAGGGGGCATAAGTTTTAATTTCTGCTTCTGATGTATTTGCTGGAAAATCTGAGCTCCTGAAAACTCGACTAAAATTTTGTTTTCTTGGACCGATACCTCTTGCATCGAAAAACCTTTCGAGAATACTTTCTTCCTAAAATAATGCATGTTTTTCCCGCCAGGGGACGTAGATGCATATCTTATATTTGTCCATATCTCTGCTTCTAAGAGTCCAATTTGAAAAAATTATTTCTCTGTTGGAGAGAGTTTCCGCTGTGATATGTTTCTCATATAAATTCAAATTTTTTTAGTGCATAAGTCTCCAACCAGAGGGCGTAAGTTCACGATTCTGTTTACAGCAATATCTACGGGATTAAAAACCCGATTGAAAAACTTCTTTCTTCGGTCAGATGCTATTGTTTTGCATACCTGTTCCGTTGACTTTGAATAACTTTGATAAATTTAATTTGCATCAGAACGGATTCAAAAGACATGCTCATTACACCCAAAAATCCGGTGTCGTCTTTCTTGTTCTTCTTGCATTGAATATATTGCATTATAGATGTGGCATTTTAGTATGTATATTATCATGGAGTTATACATAATCTGTAAATTTTAACTGAAATTCCCCTCAAAATTATCTTCTGGAAAACTCGGGGAATTTTTATAGCTGATATGAGTGGCAACCCTGGTATACTCTGTTAAATACTTAAATAAACTTCTATGTTTTTTTCTAAGAAATTTTTATTTTAAATTGCAGAGTTTCGAAGAAAACCCATGCGATCTATTATGAAGATAGAAAATTCCTTACAAAATTGTATAAAAACCATTGAATACGAATGAATTATTGGATTTCAATTCCTGTCATCCATATTCTATTAAGAAAAATGTGGCATGTCGGCTTTTAGAAAAAATAAAGTAGCATCTACAGCAGAGCTGAAAAAAGCCCACAGAAAAGAACTTAGACATTGTTACAGAAAATAACTGTTCTAAAAATGAAATTGAAAAACTTCTGAATTTTTCAGTTAAGAAGAACATACAACAGCAACAAATAAAATTCACTAGAAAAATTACTTATGACAAAGGTTCATTAGAATCTTTAAAGAGAATTAGTAAGAAATATAATATAAGACTAGCTGCAAGTTTAGAGAACAAAGTTGTTTTTTGTTTTTTTGTTTTAAATTTGTAAGTATAAGAATGTTTTAATAAACTTATCCTACAATCTTTGCAGGAATACTACTATTTTCAGCATGTTTGCATCAATTCACGATATGAATGTTGTGTACCCCGAAAGTTCATATCGCAAATTGATGTAAACATGCTGAAAATAGCAGTATCCCTACAAAAAATGTAGGGTAAGTGCATGTGTATTCACACATTCTTATACTTACAAGTTTAAAATCCTTTAAGCATGTTAAATTTGCCTAGAAAACATTTTAGGTGTCTTTGACTTTATATCATCGAGTCAAAAACAACATTAACAAAAAGTTAAAAAAAATCCCAAAGATAGTTCAAAGAGAAAAAGATATTTTAAAAATGCAAAAAGTGGTGTATGAAGCAAAATGTAGTTATGGACTATTCTACATAGGTGAGACAGGTCGCAGACTAGAAACTAGAGTAGCAGAACATAAAGCAGCTATAAAAAATTGCTCCAACAAGACAGGTTTCGATAGGCATGTTAGAAAAACTGATCACAACATAGACTTGGAACTCCCTTAAAGTCATCCATTTCCAAAGCAACTTTCAAAAAGGAAAACTGAAAGAAGGAATAGAATTGGGAAAAATCAGAATTCCATCATTAATGACTGCAGAGGTTTGTCCCTGCATAACATCTGTCAAGATTTGGTGAAAAAAAACTGTCAAGGTTAACCATAACTGCCATAGTGACGGAGAAAGAGTGACAGCAAAAGGCAGACAGATGAAGGGAATAAAAATTTCCTAGAAGAAAAACCCTTATTAGAAGTTTAATTTAAGAAATTAGGAAGCCAGTTTTCAACATGAGCTTCATTCAAATGTTATACTCTGGTTGTTTTAAAATCTCATCATTCTTGCTTTCTCATGTTACTCAGTTTGCAGTCATTCCTACATCCAAAGTTATTTAATTTTAAAAATTATATACTTTAGAATATAAATATATATATATATATATATATATATATATACACTATATTGACAAAAGTCACCAAACACCTAGAAAAGAAACACAACATAACATTTATTGACATACATTAATATGGTGTCGGTCCACCTTTGGCCATAATGCGTGCACTGATCCTTCGAGACATGCTTTCGACAAGGTTTTGGAGCACAGCAATAGGTATGTGCTTCCATTCAGTACATAATGATGCCGCTAACTGTTGCTTAGTAGTAGGCCTTGGTTCCAAACTTCTTATGCGGCGCTCTAATTCATTCCATGGGTGCTCTATGGGATTAAGATCAGGGCTCTGTGCTGGCCAGTCCACACACAATTCGGGATTATCGTCAAACCACACCATAACAGTCCTTGCTTTATGGCTCAATGCATTATCCTGCTGGTACTAACAAGGCTAGGTATTGCCATAGAGTTGGTAGGGCATAATTATCCAGAATATCAAGGTAGATGTGCTGGTTAACAGGTTTGTCCATGATAACCAATGGGCCTGGACCATACCACATAAAACACCCCCACACAAGTACACTGCCAGCTCTAAACTTGACTGTAGGAACAGTACACTGTGGTAAATAGCGTTCCCCCTGGCTGCCGCAATACTCACATGTGGCCATCAGACTGATGGATCGTATGTCTGGATTCATCAGTCCGTAGGACCAGTTTCCATTGATCTACGGTCCATGATAAATGTTCTATACACCATGTTAAGCAACGAGTAGCATTCCGAGTTGCGATGAAAAGCTTATGAGCAGCCACACAACCACGGTAACCCATGGAATGAAGTTCTCTGCAAATGGTACGTGTACATACCGAGGTTCCAGTATTTTTATTCAATTGTACATGGAGGTCTTGTGCAGTACTCCGTAGATTAGGTGTAATGACTCTCCTGAGACTTCAATGTCTTCTATCACTGATTTTCTTTGGTCTGCCAGTACGTTTTGCATCTTCAGGCACGCCATGTGTCTTCCACTTATTCAGTACATCCAAAACAGTTGACTTTGGTATGTTTAAACACCTCTCGGTTTCTCTTATGGACAACCCACTAATATAACACCCAACAAGCTTTCCTTTCTCAAAGTCAGTTCTCTCCCGCCACGACATTTTCACTCAACCTCACAATGCAATATGATTGCGGTCAGTTGCAGGCTTGTTTTTATACTGTTTGCAGCTGTACCGTGCATCTTAACAATGCAGCGGATCTGTTCATTTGCTTTTGAAGGGGTGTCCGGTGACTTTTTTCAATATAGTATGTGTATATATATATAATATATAGAATTTAGAATACACATGTGTACATACATACATACATATATGCTGTGCTGGAATTTTGTGGAAGATATGGAATATTGCTTATGAAATTTTGCCATAAGCTGTCCTCATAAAAAAGATAAGCTTACTGCATGAATATGGTCAGCTCCACATAAATGAAGCACAAAATGAATGTAAAGTTTGTCCATCCACAATCTTTTGGCCAAACTCTGATATGTGGGGGGGGGCACCATCAAGGTTGGTTAAGAGGTCATCAGGTTCATAATGAAGAAATGATGGTTCAGATGTGTTTTAAGACAGAGATGTATTGATAGATAATAAAAGGCACAATAAAAGCAGCAAGTACACACATAGTAGAATGGCATTTTGCATACCAGGCCTCTTTAGATCTCTATCTGTTCAGTTATTTCAATAACTAGATATTTGTGAACAATGCCCACTTATTACAGGGGTTGATGTGCCACATCTTAAAACCATGGATGTCATCATGAAAAAGATCCTGCTATGTTTCCGAAAACATGTTGTGCACATATTTTCGATGAATCCAGGAAAAACTTGCACTTCGCTACTTGCTGTGAACTTTTGTCTCATATATGTAGGTCAGTGTGCATGCACTCTTAATTTACTTTGTTAAATGTGCTTATCTTGGGGTTTCTCTAAAAGTCTAGGTGAATCAACTTTGTAATCAACCCTGTGTTTGAGTTAAAATAGTAATTTTAAACTTGACCATTTCTACACTTTACTATTATGAACCTAAAGGTTTCAAACTTTTTAAAGTTATTGTTTATGCATGAAGGCTGCAATCAACACCTGCTCGTTGTTCATTTGAATTTAATATATGTTTTGTATGCACTTATAAAAAAACAAAAAAAAAAACAATTTCCTCACCATAACATTTCTTTAATGTTATCAAAAAAGTGTTTTAGTGTCTTTATCTCTTAAATCATAGGAACTCACTGTTTTTATTAATTCCTTTTCCTACAGCAAACATCAAAGCAGTTTTTGCCACTCTCCTGTATAAAACTGATTAGACCAATGGTTAGCAGTCGCAGAAACAGCCAGTTCTTAGCCATGTTTGTTGTCCTCGTAACTTTTAGTAGCACATTTATTCCAATGGTGAGTGTGTCATTCATGGTTTTTTCTTTTTATTGTTGCATAGTAATAAATATAAAATTTGTATTTCTCAATTTTTTTCCAAGCCACTATAGATATATCCATTGTAAACAATGTGATTTTAAAGTTGTGATTCAGTAATCACTTGAGTGTTCATTTCAAAGCAGATACAGTAAAATGGTTAAGTAATTTTAAGTATTTTGTAGACCTGATTGCATTTGCTCCTCCATTATATCAATGTAAGTGTGTAATGATGGCGATTTCATGCTTTTACTTTTTATTCTATTATTTTATGTTGATTCTGTGAACAACTACTGCAATGTGTGTGTTTGCTGTGTTTTTTCTTCTTAAGGTCACATAGTTCAATACAGGGTTGTTGTGGCCATGCAAGACAGCCTTGATTTTGCACTTTATGCAAACCAGCAGGAACTTTCATCTTTTAGAGATGGCGTATTTAGTCATTCCACACACTTACTTGCTGCCCCACCTGCCTCAACCTCTTTCATTTTGAGTAAAAATATGTACTTTCTGTTAGTATGTCATGGTACATCTTTCTTACATTGATGCTGTGAAAAAGAATATAAGGTAAGGTGGTGCAGTTTTCTGTAGTGCGTACTGTTTTGTTGCTTCTTGCAGTTGATAAATCAGAAAAATGATTACTACTGGTGAAATATAAAAAGGCTGTTTGCTTTTGTAATCGTCCTCAAGACTGCAAAGCTCTCTCTCTCTCTCTCTCTCTCTCTCTCTCTCTCTCTCTCTCTCTCTCTCACTCTCACACACACACACACACACACACACACGTTTGATGTTAATAGCAGACAAGAGTTCACTTCTTGCTCACCTGCATGACTTCAGTAATGGGTTTTCCATTACTCAAATGGGGAATGTGGCATATCCTCACCTCTCTATTTTCTGACAGATTTCATGTAGGAGCCATTGCATAATCCACAGCCTGTTGCTTAAAAAAATTAAGTTCTGCTGGCAAATGGCCCATTCATGATCTTGTTCTAACTTGTAGACACAAACAACCACACAGCCAACTTGATTTCTAGAGCATGAATGCTGGGACATTCGTGACTGTCTAAAGGTTGGTCAATATGATGGATCCATGAATCTTCTGTATCGTAGCAATTACATGCTCCAAGGTTGGAGAAAATAGAACAGTGCTGTAGACCCTGCATGCCTCATACAGACCTGCCAAGCAGTGGTAGTCGTGTGGTGTGGCGAGTCTCTTATGTTAGTATTCTTCAGGCCCTTTGGTGTGCTGTCACATAATTATGGATCATTTGCACCCATTCTTGCATATCATGTTTCCAGCCAGTATAGGTTTGTTCCAATAGCATATTGGATGATGCCACCATGTCTAATGTCTCCAGACATGGTTAGAAGAACATTCTAGTGATTTTTGTGCCTTATGTTGGCCTTCAAACTTTCCTGTTTTGAATCCTGGTAAAGCATCTTTGGGATAACTAGGAATGAATTTTGAGTTGTGGCAATCCTCCTCAGGCCACCAATTCTGCATTGCAGAATGCTGTACAGTCTGTGTTGCTGGGTGTCTCTCCAGATGTGTTCTGACTACTTGTTTAGTTCTTTCCATGACAGATTGTCACCATTTGTCATACCAGGGGTGGCATGGCACACTATTAGGTAAGTGTGTTTTTGTTTTTTTTAAGAGTGTGTACTAAAACCAACTGTAAATACCACTTTCTTACATTAAAATCAACTTAGCTTACTGGTTTTAAATTTACTAGACAGAAGAAATACATTTAAATGGCTTGTGGTTTGCTGATAATGATGTTGCAAGGGATATTACTGTGCATATTTTGATGATCTCTTGGAAAAGGCTGTGATGTGGACTTTGATGTTGAAGGCTTTTCTGCTGACTTTGAAGGTGTCCAATTAGCTATCTTTAAAAAAAAACTGCTTAGAGAAAGTTCAGTGTGTGTGCCTTCTTACCTTAGTAAAGAAGTATTACAACATGCGACTCTCCCAAGCCGCCCAGGTGGCGCAGTGGTCTAAGCGATGGCTTCTGATCATTCGCACGGAAGGGGTCCGGGTTCGAATCCCGGTGAGGCATGGATGTTGTGTTTGTCTTACGGCACTGGCTCTCTCCCTTCCCTGGAACCAGTGGCCCTAAATTAGGGACGGGTGACTGCTTATAGCCCATTGAGTTGCTCACGGTGGTCGTTAAACCTCCAATCAAAAAAAAAAAAAAAAAAACTCTCCCAACCATGCTGCTTACCTCTGAACTTTTAGCCAGGGTCAAATTCTTCCACACTGTTTAAAAAAACTTCTCCAGGTAAGTGACGTGACTACTTCATTGAGCTTCTGCACATTGAAAGCTTTTATGGAAAAACATAGTTTCTTAATTATTTTGGTTGTCAAGCAATGTCTTATTTTCTTGTCACATGGTAGTTAGATCTCCATTGAATTTACATTCTGAATGAGATGCATTGCCTTATCCAAATCTTCAGTGCAGACTTTCAAAGCCAGTTGATTCACGAACTGAACAACTTCTTTTGTAGCAATTTCAAGATTTCCTCAAAGCCTTTAGAATTTAAAGTTAACTCTATGCGCAGCTACTTCCAGCAAGCATTCATTGTTAATTTCTTCATCACTGCCCAAGCCGCCCCAGTGGTGCAGTGGTCTAAGCGCTGGCTTCTGACCATTTGTTCAAAATGGGTCTCGGTTTGAATCCCAGTGAGGCATGAATGTTATGTTTGTCTTACAGTGATGGCTCTCTCCCTTCCCTGCAACCAGTGGCCCTAAATTAGGGATGGGCAACTGCTTTATAGCCCATGGAGTTTCTCACGGTGGTTGTTAAACCTTCAGTCTAAATAAAAAATCACCAAGACTGCTTTTCAGATATTATACCCATTCTGCAATTCTTTCAAGGTAGGTCTGCCTTCCATGCCATTTGCCTTGCATGTAGGCTGAATGTCATAGGAGGTATTTGGAGGCATAAAAACACATCTTTAATTACTGGATAATAAAGATTCTCTGGTTAAGATAAATATCCAAATTATTCCTGCAGTAATGCTGTCTATGTGCTGGAACAAAATGAAGACTAAGCCACCCCTGAAATATTCCAGTAACCCAGGCATTCCCAAACATCTGGTAACGTATCTTAAAGCCTTCCTTTCAGAGCAGTGGAATTTTCTGAATGGTAAACAAGCATGAGTTCTAGTTTAATCAACCTTCTACATCACCAACCAGCTACGATGTGAGCCTGTCTGTAGCTACCTTATGCCTAGATTCAACTTTCTCATGCTTTGCTAAATAGATTAATGGGGGTATCTTTTCTAAAAATAATCCTGTTTAATCAACATTAAAAACTTGATGAGCAGAATAAGACTTGGAATACTCCAGAATGTATTGCTTACCTGTGAGGTCCACTTCTGGAAAAAAAAATCATATTTCACACACGTTATTTGGTCCCTGTCCCTCACTCTGTGTCTTGATCCCTATTTGTTTCCACCTTCTTTGCTTACTCGAGTGTTATGAATATTTAAAATCTCATGATGAATAGATAAAACTTCCATGAAATACAAACACAGAAGGCAAAAGGTTAAAATCTAAATACTACTGGTGAGGCACTGTAGGTCACGGAGAAAATTGAAGTTCCCAACGAACCAAGCCTCCTCTAGCAGCATCAAATTTTGGTAGAAAAACACTCAACACAAAAGCGCGCCAAAGACCTGGTAAAAACGGAAGAGCTTAAAATTTGGACAAAAAACACCAACTGAAAACCTTAATTAAAAATGCTGGAAATTTATTGCCCAGCACTTTGGGCATCATCGAGAGCTTGGCGATGTCCCCGCCGATGTTCATGGTTTACCTATCACCATTGAAGTTCGACACTCCAAGACTGCCTTTCGTCGGAGACAAATTTTGAGCATTTTTAATGAAGGTTTTTAGTTGTTCTTTGTCTAAATTTTAAGCTCTTCCGTTTTTACCAGGTCTTTGGTGCACTTTGTGTTGAGTGTCTTGTGTTTTTCTACCAAAACTTGATGCTGCTAGAAGAGGCTTGATTCTTGGGAACTAATTTTTTCCGTGACCTACAGTGCCTCACCGGTAGTATCTAGATTTTAACCTTCTGTGTTTGTATTTTATGGAAGTTTTGCCTATTCATCATGAGATTTTAAATATTCGTAACACTCGAGTAAGCAAAGAAGGTGAAAACGAATAGGGACCAAGACATCTAGGCACAGAGTGAAGGACAGAGACATTGACGGGGACCAAATAACGTGTGTGAAATGTGATTTTTTCCAGAAGCGGACCTCAGAGGTAAGCAATACATTCTGGAGTATTCCAATATATGTTGAAATAACGCACATAAAAACCGAACAGTAGTGATGTCTGGCCTATACATTAATCCTAGATATGAGCTTCAGTTTTGAATTAGAATAAGACTTGTCTTGAACAATTTTGACCAACTTTATCTGGAATTCTGATGTAGCTTGTGTTAGAGACCTGCACGAGTTGGCCGATCGAGATAAACCTGAGCCTGGCCTGTCAGATCGGTCTCAAGCTCTTGCTGAACTTGAGCCAACCAACATTAGTTGCTTCTTCGAGTCGGGCTAGCATTTTAATCATCTCGTAAAAAAATCGGGCCATAGCACCAGTTTTTTAATTTTTTTATAACTATTTTTCTTTGTTGAAGTTCGTTTTTAGAAATGTGGAAGTAAGTCTCAAAGCCCACTGCTAACTACTGATGCATGTCTTTGATATTAGTGAAGGACCATTGAGAGCAATTTACCATCTTTCTGGCAGTTGAGAATGTTATCAACTGAGGAGACAACTGAAGCGAATTTCTTCACAGCTTATTGCATAAAAAGTGTGCCAACAGGAATCTGTACAGCAACCTCTCATCAAGAAAACCAAAAGTTATTTTGTGACTGGAGGATATCAGCATAAATGAGGAAAGATATTCGTTGAATTGGCTTATTGCATGACTTTACCATATGACAAAAGTCACACTGATTTGTAATCATGGTGAAATTTAAATTATAGCCAATGTTCACAACTAGCTGCATTCCACTAAGCATGTTATCATAATGCATATCTCAAGTACAAGCTGCCTGCAAAAGAAATTTTCATACTACCTGGAAAATGTTCGAGGAAATTAAAACTAATTTCAAGCTAGAGACTATAGGCAGTGTTTTGTTTCTTTATGATAATTTACCAAGATGAATTTTATACATACATATGTATCATTAAGATGTTCTCCGAGATTCAGAGGTTAGCTCCTCAAAGAAAGACAATCTGCCAGATAAATGTTTAGCTGATTATTTACTTACTGTTGTCATATCAAACTCCTCCACTTACGACGATCTTGGCATACAGCTCAAGCTTCACTGACATCCATCACACAACGTACACAAGATCTTCTGTACTTCATACTCATAATCTTTTCTCGTGCAGGCATTCCTGAAACTGGTCCTTCCATGGCCTTTCCCCGTACCTTTCTTTCCTGCCACTTGGGCTGAAAATGTTCTCTTAGGAAGCATCTCATCACGCATTCTTTCAACATGGCCAGACCACCTAAGAATATTATTTTCCACTTCACTAACAACATTTTGTATCATATTACACATCTGCAACACATCGTTTTCCTCACGTGATCAGAGCGTGTCTTGCCGCCACTCCTCCCCATAAGTAAAAAACGCATCTCTCTGGCACACCGACAACTCCTATGTCCCTTCTGCAGTACCCAGGTTTCACTGCAATACATCGGAGTAGGAACAATTACACTTTGATATGTAACTGTAACTGCTTTAATAGGATTTCACAAGAACTCGTCATCCCTGTGAAATCCTCCTAAAGCAGCTATGACTTTCAAAGAAGAATTCACTCTCCTACTAATTTCACCACCTTATTTGTTCTCCCTGTGAGACGTGCATCCCAAATATACAAACTCATTCACCTGGTTAATCTCTGTGCTGTTTAGACTTATCTTGCATTCAGTACTAAAGAGACAACAAGGTCATATAATCCGTGAGAATGGTGTATATCAAAAATATTTAATCATGCCAAGCTTTCGCTTTCCAATGGGAGGCTTTATCAAGGCGAACTTACACTAGAACAACGATCTGTTTGGAGTTTCAGTACTTATAAGAGAATTATGGTCAGGGAGACTCTTGAGATTATCACAAGAAGCAATGTCTACAATGATGGAGTATCATTTGAACTGCTGTCTCCGTGGACCTCTGTTTCCGGCAGCCTCCGAGTTTAAGACTACTAGTAATATGAAATATGTCTTGGTACATTGCATGATGTGTAATATGAATATTGGACTCGTGCAATGGTTAACAACAATTCACGTGTTTGTAATGTGTTATATGTGTTTGTGTTTAATACATGTGCTATTGCCTGATTTTAAACTCAAAACAGGTCATTGTTCTAATGTAAGTTTGCCTTGATAAAGCCTCCCGTTGAAAGGCAAAACCTTGGCCTGATTAAATATTTTTGGTATACACCATTCTCACAGATCATATGACCTTGTCTCCTTAATTATTATTGATGTACTTAATCTTTTGGAAATTTCTTAAAGATCCCAATGATTCAGTACTAACAGTTCCTCACTCAAAAATCATAACTTTGGTTTTTCCCTTATTTATACCCAGGTTGAATTTCATACAAACTTCGTACATCTGGAACAATGCTGCAATTCACTTTTGCTCTCTGCCAACAGGACTGTGTCATCAGCATATCGCAATCTACACACATGGACATTACCAAGACATAAACCAGTATTGTCCATTTTGGCATCATGCATGCAAGCATCCATAAATATATTAAACAGCCATGGTGAATTACACAAACCTCATCTGTTTCCTGCAACAATAGAAAACCGCTTCAATAAAACACCATTCATTCATACACATGCTGTACTACCAGCATACATGGCTTTCATGCTATTAAGTAATTACCAGTAATATCACCTTCCTCGGAAGTGTTCTATTTACTCGGTCATAAACTTTCTCTAAATCTATGAAGGCAGCAAAAACTTCCTTGCAGACAGACAGATACTTAAGATGATAAATTTTATTGCTCATGTTAATTTAGATATTTCTCTGTGATAATTCCCAAATTTATTTTCTCTTCATGTTATTCAAGACTAGCATTTCCTATAAACTTGAGGAATTTACATTACAAAGGAAGGTATTTGAGCTATATTTTTTCTATTGCGTAGAGGGTCCTCATTATACATGGACAATTGCACCCTAAAGTGACTATTGATACTGAATGCATTAATATCAAGAGCCAAATTTCAATTAGTTAATGTAATGAGGGTTGAACTCAGACTGTGACATACAGAAAAGGATACCCATAACAAGGGATTTATTGAATTTTATAATGCACGTCATTTAGCGTAACCACTATTCTTTTGCTTACATTAATAATGTTCATTTTAACATCCAAATCCTAGCTAGTGCTCTTTCTTTTAAGTGCAAGAACTGCCCTTTTTTAAAAACTGTAGACATGGGTGCAATAATAATACATATGTTAACTAACAAATAAAGTGCTGTAGATCAAAGCCAAATCTCAAAGTGTTTTATCAATTTACAACAGAAAGAAAGGGACTCAGTTGAGCAGTAAATTTTCGTTCTGTGTTCTTTCCTCTTTCATGTGGTACTGAAGTAGTCATATCAGGCGAAAATAACTGCTGCTGCATTCAGCAAAATATAGTTAAAATAAAGGTTATCTACTCACCCGGAAAATGCTTCTGTGACCACATAAGAACATTCGTTGAAATTGTGATTAAGAAATGAGGGTACAAAAAAAAAAAAATGGGCTTTCTAATGAAATTTCTTCAGGCTTAGGTCAGGCCAGGTTTAGTTTTTGAATGGTTTTGTGCTTGGTCATGTTGAATAATGACTCAGTTTTGGGGCCAGGCCAAACTAACTCGTAACCGGCTGTTATTGGGTTGGGTTAGGTCAAAAATTCAGGTCAGTGCAGACCTCTAGCTTGTGTGTTTATACTATGGGATCCTCTAGTCAATCTGATATTTTTTCTAGTCTTAAAACTGTTAATTCAGCCTTCATTTGCAGAAAACCGCAGAGCAATTTCACCCAAACCTTTGTGCAGTCATTGTAAAAACTCGTAATGTTACCTTGAATGATTGAGAGACTTACTGGATTTCTTTTTGTAATAGTGTCTGCAATCTATAATTACACAAGTTATTCAGTTTCCTCAGTCACTTCACCCTACTTTTTTGTATATTTGTGGACTGCATATTTTCAGCATTTCATACATCATCTTTAATTTTATCCATTTCCTTTAAAACTGAATATGCAGTTGAACAGCTTAAGTGTATCAGACTAAAACAGCAGGTTCACCACTTTTAGCAGGACAAAATAATTCCAGCTTTGTCTCAGTTGTGTTAAGTTTATGTTTTTAACACTTCTTATAACTATCAACGCTTTGGTATTCTTTTGTGACTCATTTGTTTAAATTAATAAGGGCAAAATGTTCTAAAATTATAAAATAATTATACTAACAAAAACTTGAGCAAATCAAGATGGCTATGCTGCTGAAAATGGTGGTGGGCAGGCTGCATGACTTGTGTTTATCAGATTGCTGCTATCTAAAAGACAAAGAACAGCACCTGTGTACGTCAAGTGAAATACCCGAAAGAACTGGTTGTCCAGATATCAAGTGTCTGGAAGTTGTGGCGTGCCTGTAAATGAATTTATAATCGTTAGTTTTATTGTAATGGGCCAATCTCTATGCCTTCATAGATTTAGAGAAAGCTTATGACAGAGTAAATGGGACACTTTTGTGGAAGGTATTGAATGGTGTTACTGGGAGTCTACTTAATAGTGTAAAAGCCATGTATGCTGGCAGTAGAGCTTGTGTACAAGTGAATGGTGTTTTATCAAAATGGTTTACTATTAGTGCAAGAGTGAGACAAGGTTGTGTAATGTCACCATGGCTGTTTAATATATTTATGGATATGTGCATGCGTGATGCCAAGATGTACAATACTGGTTTATGTCTTGGTAATACCCATGTGTGCAGATTGCTGTATGCTGATGCCACAGTCCTGTTGGCAGAGAGCAAAAGTGAGTTGCAGAGTATGTTGTCCCGGATATACGAAGTTTGCATGAAATTCAAACTGAGAATAAGTAAGGGAAAAACCAAAGTTATGTTTTTTGAGCAAGGAACTGTTACCACTGAATGTAATACAAGTCTAAATGGTACAGTGATTGACCAAGTGAATGAGTTTGTGTATTTAGGAAGCATGTTTGGCAGAGAGAACAAAGTGGATGGTAAAATTAGTAGGAAAGTGAATTCTTCATTAAAAGCCATAGCTGCTTTAGGAAGTTTTCACAGGGATGATGGGTTCCCAAGAGAAGCCTGCGTGGCTGTGTATGAAAGTGTAATTGTTCCTTCTCTGATTGATGGCAGTGAAACCTGGGTACTACAGAAGAAACATAGGAGTCGTTTGTGTGCTGGAGAAAGGCATTACATACAGGGGGTTTGTGGTAAAACATGTTCTGATTGTGTGAGGAATGAAGATGTGTTGCCATTGTGTAATGTGAAGCAAAATGTTGTTAGCAAGGTGGAGACTAATATGCTTCTGTGGTTTGGCCATGTTGAAAGAATGAGTGATGAGATGCATACTAAGAAAATCTTTTTAACCCAAGTGGCAGGAAGGAAAGGCAGAGGAATGCCAAAGAAGTCATGGGAGGATCAGATTCAGGAGTGTCTGCATGAGAAAAAGATTGAGTATGAAGTATAGAAGATCTTGTGTACGGCGTGTGATGGATGTCAGTGAAGCCCGAGTTGTATGTCTAGATCGCTGTAAATGGAGTAGTTTGATACAGCAACAGTAAATAAAAATTATCTGGTAGTTTGTATTTCTTTGTGGAGCTAACCTCTGAATCTCAGAGAACAGCTTAGTGATATGTATGTATGCCAATCTCTAGGAGAAAGGAAAACTCGCCAACCAAGAAGTGTTTGTGCGATGTGACAAGGGATGTGAAGCACTATTTCTCGACGAAATTACCATGACAATTCCGACATTTGTTGAAACACATGACTAGCTTGTCCATCCCAGAACAAAAAAAAAAAAAAAAAATCTTGTCCCTGCTGATGTAGCCAGTTTGTTGCAGCTGTTTTCATGTCATCGTCACACATGAAATGAGTACCAAACAGGTGCTGTTTCAGGGCAGGAAAGAGGTGAAGTAACTAGAAGCCAAGGCCGGGCTGTAGGCCAGGTGCTTCCACACCTCCCACCAGAATTTGTGGTGCAAGTGCTGTGCTGCCTCACGTTATCATGAAGGAGGAGGACACCATTGCTCAGCAGACCTGGTCATTTTCATCTGATGTTTTCGTGCAATTTTTTCAGCGGGACACAGTACCAATAAGCGTTGATGGTGCGTCCATGCTCTAAAAAGTCCACCAAAAGCACACCCGAAGAATCCCAGAAAACGGATGCCATGATTTTTCCAGCAGACTGTGTGACTTCAAGCGTCCTCCTCAGCAGTGAAGCAATTTGTTTCCATTGCGTGGAAGTTCTCTTGCTTTTAGAGTGAAGTGGTGGAGCCATGGTTTGTTCCCAGTGACACTACAGTCAAAAAAGCTTTGTCCATCTTCAGCATAATGCTGCAGGAGTGCCAAACGTGCCATCATTCGCGCTGCTTTGTGATAGGCAGATACTGAACGTGGCACCTATCTGGCACAAACCTTGGAGTACTGCAAAACATCCACCACAAGATATTGAACAGTGCCATATCTCAATCCCAGCTCATATGCAATATGGGGCAAAGTTATCCTTTGGTTGTCCTCATTTCATCCACACGTGCAGTGTCGATCTCTGTGGTCGACAAACTCGGATGTCCGCTGTTTGTGTGATGTCAGTTCCCCACATCATCCCTGCCAGATTGAAATGAACAGCACTGTTTTGCTGCATGTTTTCAAGACATCACATTGTCACTATAAACTTCAATGAGCTGCTGATGAATTTTGGCTGCGGTCATGTTGTTGGTTAAACATTATCGCTGTTCTCACTTTGACCTGAGACAACAGTTCCAATCATGTCGCCATTTCGAAATGTCACTGTACATCTCACCCTGGGCACAGGAGTTCACAGAGATACCTGGAGCACTTGCACTATGTCTGGAATGTACATGTCATCTATACCACTTGTACAACATTCCGCATTTACTTTATATTTATAGCACATGTAACCTTTTTTTTTTTCTGATTGACCTACGTATAATAACCTCAGTTTTTATCTTTGAAATTCCCTTTATCTTTACTTGTTTTACAGACTACATAAGTTTCTTCAATATTTATTTTGGAGAAACAGATTTATTATTATATACATCAACATTTCACATGTGTTTAGTAAATGGTGATCCGGTTGAAATATCATTTCACTCAGTGCCAGAAATGTATGACAAATGGTGCTCATGCTGGAACAGAATTCAACACAGAAACAGGCATACGTGTACACCAAACAGCATGGTAGTTGGAATAGCATGTCATACAATTCTAGAAATGCTTCATAACTGTACATGGAGCAGTGTTTAAGTTGGAGTGTTAGCTAATACAAATCCAAAAACTTAGGTTCATGTAGGTGTTTTTGGCATTCACATGTAAAAGAATCTTTAAAGTGGTAATGCAAATTATATGTAGAAATGCAACTACTTGTGTATTAAAGCACATTACTCAAAATAGTATAACTATACTAAAAATCTGAACTTTCTTGGCTTAGAATACAAATAAACTTTCCAAGCTTTCGCACATCAACCAGATGGCTTTTTCAGCGAAGGTAGACAGCTAACTGCTTTGTATTTGTATTCTATGCCAAGAAATTTCGGATTTTTAGTATAGTTATACTATTTTGAGTATAATTTGGTGTACAGTTCCTACTTATTGAAAGCAAATTGCTGTGTACATGTAAGGCAGTTGTGGAAAGATGAAATATCATGAGTTTCAATTGAATAAAATGGAATGGCATGGGGTCTTAACTTCAGAGATATGTCTTCGTATACAACAAATAGCATGTAGTATGGAAGTTTACATATCTACATAACAAGAGTTTCATGCACAGAAGTACGAGGATAGATAAAAAAAAAAAAGGTTACAAGAAGCAGCATTGGAAAAGTAATTAGTGTGGAGGGTACATTTGTTGCCCAGAGTGGAGACAGATGGCGCTAGTTGTCTGACAGTGGTTGTTTGGGAAGTTAGTGCAAGTTCGCAGATGCGTGAGAGCGATTGAAGTGGCAAGACGTTTAGAAAAGTGGTCCCGCTTGGAGGTGCGAGCCGTAATTCGGTTCTTATGGGCAAAGAATGTGTCCGCATCTGCAATTCACAGTCAAATAGTGGAAGTTTACGGTGAAGAAGCAATCAGCCGACAACATGTAGCGAAATGGTGTCTCTCTTTTCAATCAGGCAGAGAGGATGTGGATAACCGCAACAGGGCAGCGAGCGGCCGTCCAAGTTCGTCAATGACAGAAATCACACGGCAAGAGTTGACGAAATGATTCAAATTGATCGACGAGTAACTTTGCGTGCAATGGTGTCAGAGCTGGGACTCAGCTATGGTACCGTTCAGCGTATCGTTTCTGATGTTTTGGGATATTTCAAGGTTTGTGCCCACTGCGTACCACGTGCATTATCCGAGGAGCAGAAAGCCACACGAATTATGTGCATCCTCACGTTTCTGCAGCGTTACCATGCCAACGGCCAGCAGTTCATTGATCACATCGTTACTGGGGACAAAACTTGGCTTCATCACTTCGTCCCCACAACCAAAAGAGCCATTATGGAGTGGAAACACGCTGGATCACCAACGAAAAAGAAGTTTAAGGTTACACCCTCTGCCGGTAAAGTTATGGCAACCATATTCTGGGATGCATGCGGTGTTATCCTTATCGAGTATCTGGAGCGTGGCCATACCGTTAATGCCGATCATTATTGTGTCACTTTGACAAGGTTACGTGAAGCCATCCGACGCAAGCAGCCTGGCATGTTGAGTGATGGTGTCATCTTCCTGCATGATAATGCCAGGTCCCATACTGCATGCAAAACTCAAGAATTACTGCAAAAGTTCAAGTGGGAAGTCTGGAGCCACCCCCCATACAGCCCAGATTTGGCACCCAGTGACTACTTCCTTTTTCCGAAATTGAAGGAACACTTATCTGGAAGAATAAGTGTTCCTTCAATTTCGAAGGAACACTTATCTGGGCAGGGACGTGATTTCTACCGAGCCGGGTTAAACAAGTTGGTCATGCATTCCGATAAATGCCTGAACAGATTTGGTGATTATGTAGAAAAGTGATTGGCAAGTATGCCTCATAATTCCTTTTTGAATTTTCTGTCTATTGTTAATCAATCATTTTTTATGACCCTTGTAACCTTTTTTTTTTTTTTGGATCTATCCTCATATATAATAAATAACAGAAAAATCTTGTGTAATGACAATTCTTTATTTCCACTCAATAATTATGCAAAGTCAAAAAATGCTCAACATATTTAAAGGGAATTAAGGTTCAATTCAGACCACTTCATCAGGGGCATATGTTGTTTGCAGCAACACATCACAGTAATTTTTTTTTAATTTTAACTAAGATGTATTTTTGTCAATGATGTATGCATGCTCCTGATGAAGACTGATAAATTTTCAAAAGGCCATAGTTCTCTTAATGCACGTGCACGAAGGTGTGTGTGTGAGTGAGAGTGAGAGGTAAGATTTTGTACTTTGTCATGCCTCTACTTTAACTTTGATTAAATGTTTTCCATCGAAGTTAAAGTAGAAATGATATACGGATCATACATTGCTGCTGTCTTGGGAGAAAGAATAACAATGGCAATACCTAAAAAGTTTGAGCATTCCATTAGATATGCATATTTTGTTAAACATTCAATTCTTCAAGGACATTTAGTCTCATTATCCAAATACAACATCAACAGTCTTATCATATTTTATCTGGAGGAGTCTATTTCTTTAAGTTTTACAAAGTTTTACAGCAACATCTAAATGCTCAAAATTTTCAGCAGACTGAAGACTTCAAATGGGCATCTGTTGGTTTTTTCTCCTATAAACCAGGAACAATTTAATATTAAAAAAAATTGATAAGGTTGCAAAGTATAGTCAGTGCAGTTCTGAATTAAATATTCCATTTACTTTATCTGTTTACAGTTTTAAAAAGAAGTAGATGACCAATGCATTGCTCTAGTTGTGCAGTTTTGTTGCTACATATTGATTAAGAACATAAAGATAAAATGCAACTTCTCACACTGAGAACTTGAGTTCAAGCTCCGTGTAAGATGTGGGTATTGGCTTTCTCCTTTAGATGGGTACAATCACTCTGAACTAAGAATAGGTTCTCCCATACTTTGGCGAATATGGGAGTCATTAAATCCCTCCTCAAAAAATTTTGTGATAGTAAACTATTTTCAGCTCATACCATTTCATAGAGATTTGGAGAACACGATTTGTCCTTTGAGCCAATTTTTGTATGAGTACTTATTTACAAAATTAAAGAGTGCTATAATTCTTGAGGTGGAACCTTGTGGTTTTACTACAATTCAACATCGTGAAAATATTATGAAATGGAAAGTAGTTTCTATTGTCCCCATGCATTTACTCACACAGGTAACAAATGGAGACTATGAAGCGTCAAAATAATAAGAGAAATCATTTAGGAATTGCATTACTTTGCATAGCATAAATCACATTTCTGACTTTCTTGTCACTTCAGTGGAGATAAAAGGCTGTAGAATAATAAACTACACTTGTTTAAATACAAAAAGTTTTTTGAGATGTGTGTCTGCATTGATGATAATGACAAATTGCTGTGTCGTGTTTTCTAGAAACGTGTGTGTCTTGCAAGTGAGTTTTTTTAAAATGTCACCTTTATATACAATGCTTGATACAGGAGTACTAGATTTTCTGTCTGTCTTAGCTTATTTGGAGTTTTCAAGCTCTTCAATGCCACACTGCAGAATAGCTTTGAAGCATTGAACTGGGAAGACAAAGGGATAAAGATTAGTAGATATTATTTAACCCACCTTCGTTTTGCTGAGAACATAGTCATTTTTGCAAGCACCCCGTCAGAGCTGCAATGTATGATTCAGGGACTTCCTGAAAAGAGTAATGAAGTGGAATGAAAGATGAACTTACAGAAAATAAAATTGATGTGCAATGCTCTTACAATAACTGAAGATTTAGAGGTTGATGGCAAATTTAAAATTAACTGATATTTAAATCTACCTTGGATAACAGATGTCAAGTGCAAGCTGCATCAGAGACAAAATTCATTGGCATATAAAACTTGATCGGAGTGCATTTGGAAGGAACAGTACAATTTTCACAAGCAGTTTACCTATGCTTTTAAAGAAAAGTGTTTACTCAAGATGCATCCTTCCAGTTCTTACTTATAAATCAGAAACATGGACCTTAACTCTAAAAAACAAAAACATAAAAAGAACTACAGAGGCTGCAGACAACTCAAAGAAGCATAGAGAAATGCATTCTTGGTGTAACCAAGAAAAATAAGAAAAGGAACTTGCGAATCAGAGAAATGACAATAGTGGATGACATAATACACTGGCGTGCAAAAATTAAGGACGAGACGGTTTTTCGAATGTAACGTCGTGCAGAAGTGCTCCACATCGACTCAAATCATACCATAAGATCCCCAAAATGTAAGAATATGGGACAAGTGAGCAAAACTGTCCAAACAAGGAATCCAAAGGATACAAAGGCACTTTATTGAAAAGGTAGCTTCGAGCACAACTGGACAGAAGACAAACGTCCATGTGACAGGCGGCTGCCAAGAAAAATCCAGTCTTTAGTAGGGGATATGATCACCCCTGACTGCGTTGCAGGATTTATAACGTCTGTCCATGCTGAGGACGAGGTTGTCAAGGAGCTGCTGAGTCATCATGGCCCGTTCCTCTTGTAGCGCCAATCGTTGCTGGCGGCTGGTGACGTGCTGCCAAGCGTCTCCCGAGAAGGTCCCTCAAGTGTTCGATTGGATTTAGGTCCGGGGACCTTGCGGGCCAATCCATGTGTTGAATATCTTCACTCTCCAACAGCTCTGTGACAGCCACTGTACGATGAGGTGTAGCGTTGTCATCCATGAAGAGGAACTCAGAACCCACAGCACCTCTAAACAGACGCACATGAGGCAGGAGAACCTCGGTACAATAGCGGACACCAGTGACTGAACCTCCTTGGAAGATGTGGAGGTCAGTACGGTTACCAAGCATGATACCACCCCAAACGAGAACTCCGCCACCTCCAAACTGGTCCCTTTCGATGATGTTGGAGGTGTGATTGCGTGTTCCCTGCACTCTCCAGATGTGTATACGTCCAGAATTGCTCGTCAGACTAAATCGGCTTTCATCCGTAAAGAGAACTTGACCCCATTGCTGATGTGTGCAGTTCTTGTGTTCCTGGCACCACAGAAACCGCCGTCTCCGATGAGCAGGCATTAATGGCTCACACCGTACTGGTCGTCGTGCAAATAGACCACCTTTGTGCAGCCTCCTGGCCACAGTAAAATGTTATAATGGACGTCCAGTTGTCTGTTTCATGTGCCTTGTGATTTCTCCTGCTGTCTGCAGTCTATCTCTTCTTGCCTGTAGGACAATATACCGGTCGTCCGCCATATATTTAGCAGTGGTCGTCCACAAGCAACCACGTCCGCCACCGTGGTTGCTTGTGGACGACCACTGCTAAACTCTCGGACAGCTGTTCCTGTCGTTTGAAATGCTTTCCAAGCTCGTGAAACAATGCTGTGAGCGATCCTGAACTCCTCGGCCACAGTAGTCACACTTCGACCTTCTTCCAACTTTCCCAATGATGCAACCTTGGGTAAAGTAATCCAGATGTCATCTACTGGATTGTCTGTTGGTCATATCACACGGTGGCAGCAACTCGACGTCATTCAAACCGATGTACACCGTGCAATAGTTTTCACCGAATTGCTGAGCGTACACCGCCCGTGTGCTTTATACCCTTCCGACACTTCCCCTCCCCTTTACGTCATGCTGCATATATGCGCATGCCCTACCGTACCGGACCCTAGTCTATCTCCTGAGTGGTCTTTCGGTCCATTCTGCCTGCTCGTTCCGCTGTTATGCTAATTTCTCTTCTTCATCCTTAATTTTTGCACACCAGTGTAAAAGTAAAGATACTGAAGTGGAAATGAGCTGGACCTATTGCTAGAAGAGCAACTGTCTACCACTGGACAACACTAGATTGGATACCAAGGGAAAAGTAAAAAAGACCATGAGAGAGATAGGTGGATGAAATTCGAAAGCATGCTTGAGTGACATGAAAGAGAATTACCCTAAATAGAAAGTTGTGGGAGAGACCTTTATCTAGCAGTGGATTGAGAATGGTTGATGTCAAGTTGTACGATGGATGCTTGTTTGACTTTAGTATTATCAGCAGTTCAACATTGTGTCATAACATTTTGCCTTATCAATTTCACTGGTCATTGTTCCAAATGTGAAAGACCTGCATCACTACTGTTGCCCCAGCACTCCTTTCATTCGTGATATTATGGGCAGAGCTATAGAATTCTAGGAGTGTATATGTGGTAGGAGTGCTGAGGTATTAGAAGATGAGAATATTTATTGAAATAAGAAGTGGGAGTACTACCACATTTTCCGAGAATAATGGGCCACCAAGTATAATGCTACAGTTCCATTTATCTCGTTGATTTGTTATCAGGAATAACGTCACTCCCAGTTTAAAGTCACAGATACGCATACCACAAAGGAATCTTTGTTTCATGACCATTCCATCCCCTTCTCCGTTCATATGGCAGCAGAGTACATTGCATGACTTTCATCAAAGGTAAATGGTGCAATGAAGGGAGGTGTTAAAAAACTGTTAAAAAACTGCTTATTTTTAATACACTTCAATTTGCCTACACAGCTCACATCGAATAACATTGAAAGGTAAAAAAAACACAGAAAGTTATGCACTAAATATCAGGCATCACCACTGCTTCATTGTTGTACTTGCGTAGCTCTTCCTCCTAATAGGTAAAAGCCTTCCATCTATGGGAGAGGGAAGAAATGTGAAAGACCATGTTTCACAGCGGATCATTTGTTATTAACCCAACGTGGCAGGAGGTGAATGTCAATTAACTTGTTTTTGACGTTTGAAAGAGGGAGACATCACTCTAATTTCACAGGTAAGGAAGTGTACGATAGTGGGAGGGCATACAATTTTTTATTTTTCCATGTTGCAGGCTCACTGATTATACAACGTGCAAGGCTGAAAGGAAATCCATGTTTTAACCATCCCTTGTGCAAGATAAGAATAAACTGACTAAAAGAATAAAATAGGTGCTAAAGGATAATTTATTTGATCCAAAATAAAGATTTTCAAACATTATGTCATAAACCAGTTGCCTGCAAAACAAAAGGCCAGACTGAATCTTTGCTGTTCTCCAAATCACCAATTCACATGCAATCACACAGGTTTCAAGACTTCATTTGCTCAACTGCTAAGCTCCTGTGCCAATAATGATCAATGAAGAGCCACCTTCCAAATTGTTTATAGCTCAGTTTCTGCCATAAATAATTCACGAAACGATCTGTTTTAATATCATGAATGACTGTTGAGATTGTTACTGGAAATTGTTCAACCCACATTTCAGAGATGCACATTTGTAAAATCAAATTTAATGCTGCAGTGTTATAATTGGATAATACGGTATTAGAACTGCTTCTGAAGGGAAGACATTATACGTTATCATACAGTTTGCAAAGTCAACTACTGTTATCCTAGCACCCCTTTAATTCCTATTATTAAGAATTTTTTTCATGGGACTGAATTGAATTTTCCTTTCTATATTGAGTTTTGTTGAATGCTTTGGAACTTCATGAAGATTGAAAGGTGGATCCAAAGTCATATCTGGATATTAATTTCTTCTTGCCTTTTATGAACACATCATAAATCTTTTTTTTTTTTTTTGCAGCATTTGTTTACTTCCCAGTCATTAGTATGCTGAGATCTTACATCAGTAGGCTGCAATAGGCAGGTGTGAAGCCTCTGTAAGGCACATGTATTGTATATTTGTTTTCAAATTCTAAATTAAATGTGGATAAGTTCACCTGGCATTAGATGTCATGGTTCGTATGCTCCTTGAGAGCATAAAATGTCCTTGGAAAAAAAAAAAAAAAGTTCATTTTCAAGTCCTTGAAAGTACTTTTTCAAGTTTAGGACTCTGTAAACAGTACTTGAAAAAAGTTTTTGTTTTGTTTTTTAAGTAATCATGTGAAAGAGTATGTGTGAAACAATTGTGCTAAAAAGTTGTATAGGAGAAAACACCAAGCTGATCAAATAACGCAGAAGTTGCATTCAACCCAGGGAAGCGTGTGGACAGCTGGTACCTTGGCTTTGACATCACTAAACAGAAAACGTCAACCATGGGAGTAAAATAAGTGGACTGATGTATCTGTGAATTGTGATGGGCTTCTGTTGATTGAGGCTAGGGACTTGTTCTTGCCAGAGAGTGAAACTTCTAGAAATTGCTTGTGCTTCATGTGTGGACCCTTCTTCTCCTGGCTGCATCAAAATTGCATCAAAGTGGTGCATCAAAAATAAAAGGTTAAAGCAAACAATAAATATCATACCAGCAGATGAACACGAAAATAATGTATCCTTTCAAAATATTCCACGAAATAAAATGATTTCATAAAACATCAAAACAGAGGGGCAATTCAAAGTTAATAACATAAACCAACAGGAAGGCAGGGGATAATAGGCAGGCCATTGAAGGAATGCCCATACCAGCTAAGTTTAATGGTCTGAACTTGCTAAAATACCTACCAGCTGACCGACTGATAGCACACACATATGATAATTTGGTTTTAAAAAATCCTTGAAAAGTGCTTGAATTTATTTTGCTTGGAAGAGTATGAACCATGGATGTTCATGAACTCAAAAACTATGAAAGGGGAAAATGCTTTTGCATTGCACTTTAATTGCAAAACTGTTGATATATCTATTGTATTTTATAGCTGAATACAAGACAGTTAAAAATGTTGCTGGTTATTTTAAATGGTGAGTTTTTCCTGTTTTGTCATAACTTAAAATCTAAGGATATTTATATGCTGAGTGTTTTTAATTTCATGCATATGTGTTGATTTCATACCACATTTTTATTTCATGAATATATGTCTATTTTGCACTTTGTGTACATTTCAAGCATATGTATTCATTTTTAGGCTGCACTTGACACAAACCTTACTGTAGAATGTGCACATCAAAACTTGTCAGCTATTGATCAGATGAACAGCACAAAGTATTGTGAAGATGTCATATTTCATGGTTTTCCTTATGTAAGTGTCATTTATTTTTGCTCATATCTTTTTCTTTTCCTAAGAGGATAAATATACAGTCAACCCTTGATGTACTGCCACTGTTTGTTACATGATATTGTGGCATTATATCAAATTTGTCAATTATTTTTAAAATACCCAAATTTTGTTAATTACGATTCTTTAAAAACTCATAATTAGCATTAAATTAAAAGCATGTTTGTTATGCTTACTTCAGTACAACTTTGTTTGTGATTACTTCGGAACAACTGTGTTTGTGATTACTTCAGAATGTTACTTTCGAACACCTGGCGACGAGTGATGGAATACGACATCGAGTGGCTGAGTCACAGGATTTTGGCAGTCGTGTTAAATCAAAAGTGCAATGGCGGGAGCCTTGCGGAATTATAATCGTGTGGCGTCCTTCAAGAATTGAGGTGAGAATTTTTTCGTTCATAACTTGCTATTTTCGTCAGCTGGAAAATGGCTGTAGTGGCAGTGGGCCAAATTTCAACATTCGATATTTCTAATCCTGCCTCATGGAGCTTGTATGTGGAGCAATTGAATTTTTATTTTGAGGCAAATGGCGTTGTTGAAGCTCCCAGGGAGCGTGCTGTTTTGCTGTTGGCTTGTGGAAGAGAGACACTGAGCATTGCTCGTTCGTTAGTGTCACCACTAAAACTAACTGATAAATCGTATGATGAATTGAATGAATTGTTAAAAAATCATTTTAGTCCTAGATCCTCGGAAATTTATTCCCGTTATCTGTTCCAGAAACGTGTACAGCGTAAAGGTGAAAGTATTACTGACTATGTTACTGATCTCCGATGTTTAGCGGAGCAGTGTAATTTTGGAGATACACTGAATGAGCGTCTACGAGACCAGCTAGTATGTGGAATAATTGATGACGCGGTACAACGCAGGCTCTTAGCTGAAACGGAACTGACTCTTGATGGTGCGTTCTCGAAAACGCTTGCTGCTGAAACAGCTACTAATGAAGCAAAGCGAATATTTTCTCAAACTTGCACTTGCGGGAATTTTTCAGAATCTGTATATAATGTGCAACATACTAAAAGTAATTCTAAGAAACAAAATGCAAATGTTAATTCAAAGTATACCATTCCTTTTAATAGAAGCATATGCCATAGCTGTGGTGGAAACCATATGCGTTCTGTGTGTAAATTCAGAAATACAGTGTGCAAATTTTGTAGGAATATGGGTCACATTGAAGCTGTTTGCAAGAAAAAACAACAAGGCAAACAGCAAGGCATTAGTCCTAATTCTAACAGAGGAAAGCCAAGATTAAAATGCACAAATATGGAAATAAATTCTGAATATTGCGTAAATGTATTACGTAATCGCACAGATTCTGTTAGGAAACAAACCGTTACATTAAGCATCGAAGGTAAGGACTGCAGCTTAGAGGTAGACTCTGGATCCTTTCACTCCATCATTTCACATGATACATACAAAAGGCTCTGGCGTGCAAATAAGCCAGAAATTCAGCCTTCATCAATATGTTTAACTGATTTTCAAGGGAATGCCATACCCCTTTGCGGAATGTGTGTTGTGAATGTACAGCATAATCAGCATGGTGCTCAACTGCAGCTTCTGATCTCTCAGAGAAAGTGCACCAACGTGTTAGGTTATGCATGGTTCCATCCACTTGGAATTACAATAACAGGGGTAAATGCTATTTCAATAAACCCTGTTGATGATGTGGTGAAAGAATTTAATGATGTATTTGAGGAAAGACTTGGTTCATACAAGGGGCCAGTAGTTTCTCTACCCCTAGATTCCCAAATTCCTCCCATGCGTTTTAAGGCAAGAACTGTTCCACTTGCTCTTCATCCCAAGATTGATGCAGCACTTGATAAGCTTTTAGCTGAAGATGTTTTTGAACCGATCTCAAATCCAAAATGGTCTACACCCGTGGTACCAGTGATTAAATCTTCCGGGGAGGTTAGACTCTGTGGTGATTACAAAGTGACACTGAATACTGCTATGAAAGCACATCCATATCCTATTCCTGCAGTAAATCACTTATTGTCAAACATTGAAAGGGGGTGGATTTTATGCAAAAATTGACCTTGCTCAAGCATACTTACAGATGGTAGTTGATGACGAGTCTGCGGAAGCACAGACTATCATTACACACCGGGAAGCATTTAAGGTAAAACGATTGCAGTATGGAATAAATGTAGCCCCTGGAATATTCCAAAACATCATTGATGAACTGTTTACTGGATTAGAGGGAGTCGTACCCTATTTTGATGATGTTCTAGTTAGAGCAACATCTCTCAAAGAGCTAGCTTCTAGGCTTCGCAAAGTTCTTGCTCAGCTTAGAAAGGCTGGACTACGTGCTAACGTAACAGAAGTGGAGTTCCTGGGATATAGAATTGATGCTTGTGGAATACATCCGTCAAAAACTAAAGTTGAGGCAATTCAGGCAACTCCTGTTCCTAGGAACAAGTAACAACTACAAGCATTCCTAGGACTCCTTAATTTTTACCACAGTTTCCTTAAGTCTAAAGCTACTGTGGCAGAACTATTGCATAAAATTCTCAAGAAAGATTATACATGGTCTTGGACTGAGATTCATGACAATGCCTTTAAGTCTGTAAAAGCGTTGTTATCTTCTGATGCCGTGTTAATTCCTTTTGATGAGAAGCTGCCAATAATTCTTACTTGTGATGCATCACCATATGGTGTAGGTTGTGTGTTAAGTCATAAGATGGGAGAGACTCACCCATTGCTTTCGCTTCAAGGACCTTAACTTCTACTGAGAGAAACTACGCTCAAATTGATAAAGAAGCACTGAGTATTATAGTGGTAGTTAAAAAATTTCATCATTTCTTGTATGGTTACCAATTTACTATTGTTACTGACCATCAACCACTTCTAGGATTATTCACCAGATCAAAAGTTACTCAGAAATTCTTTCTCCTCGTATGCTGAGATGGTCTATAATGCTAAATGCTTACGATTTCACACTCTTACATCGGCCTGGCAAGAAAATTCAAAATGCTGATGCATTAAGTAGATTACCTCAAGAAATTCCAGATTGTGAAATTCCACCTCCACTTAAAGTGTTGTTTACAGAAGATTTAGACAATCCACCATTACAAGCTAGTGAAATTGCTAAAATGACACTTTGGGATACAATTCTATCATGTGTTCTCAACTGGGTGTTGAGGGGATGGCCTGAAAGAAAACCGTCTCCTGATTTCCGTATCTTCTTCTCCAAAAAAATGAACTTCCTGTTCATAAAAATTGCTTGTTATGGGGAAATCGTGTAGTCATACCTTCATGTGGATACCAGCGTGTTCTGGAAGGATTGCATCTTGCTCATCCAGGTATTGAGCGAATGAAAGCTCTGGCACATTCATATGTGTGGTGGCCGCACATGGAAGATCATATTGCTTATCATGTGAAAGATTGTGTCCAATGCCAAGAAACTAGACATTTTCCTCCTTGTGCTCTTGTTCATCCTTGGGAAGTTGCGACTAAACCTTGGTCTCATCTACACGTTGATTTCACGGGACCATACCATGGACAAAATTTCCTAATCCTTGTGGATTCCTACTCAAAATGATAGGAGGTAAGACACATGCCATCTACTTCAACCAATGCTACTATTGATGTCCTGAGAGAAATTTTTAGTACTCATGGTATTCCTGATGTAGTGGTTTCTGACAATGGTCCTCAGTTTACATCTTCTGCTTATGATGCCTTCCTATGTAATAATGCCATTCGACGAGTCTTGATCTCCACTTACCATTCTGCAGCTAATGGCCAAGCAGAAAGAATGGCGCAGACTACTAAGGATTCTCTCAAAAGAATAACACACGGGTCTTGGGGGAAGCACTTAGCTAATTTTCTGCTACGCCAACACATCACTCCTTCATCTTCTACGGGTTTCAGTCCTGCTGAACTGTTAATGTCTAGGCGACTAAAGACATACTTAGACTGCCTCCATCTAGACCTTACTACTGATCGTAAGGTCAAGCAAGAAGTTTATGCGAGGAAGCAGCTCGAACAACATAGTCTACGTAATTTTGAGCCAGATGATCCTGTGTACATCAAAAATCATCGAGATGAGCCAGTGTGGATTCCTGCTACCGTTTCTCAATGTACCGGTCCTGTTTCCTACAGGGCGATAACACCTACAGGCGACACTGTGAAGCGCCATGTGGATCAGATGTGACAACGACAAGTAGAAGCACCTGTAACCATTCCTGAAGTTTCAAATTCCAGTGCTTTTTCTCCTCCTTTGGAAAATACTGTTACTGAACTTCCTGCTGAACCAGTGTCTAAAGACTCTGATGCCGAATTGACTCCAAGAAGACCACGACGACAAACTGTGAGACCGAAACATTTCAAGGACTTCATAACTTAGGGGGGGGGGTGTTATGATTTAAGTGTTATGTATTTCCAGGTAAGTGACTCCTCTAGGTTTTGCTGCCCTAGTCCGCCAGAGGACGCAATGACTTACAGTGTCATAAATTGTAAAAGGAGATCTGGCATCCTGCTTCAGAGTCGGGTTTTCATGATGGCTGGACCGTGAGTGTGATCCTCAGTGTAAATAAGTATATAAATGTATTATACATCTTTATTACCTTCTTCCTTTTCTTCCTGCGGTGTTGTGATTACTTCAGTACAACTTTGTTTGTGATTACTTCGGAACAACTGTGTTTGTGATTACTTCAGAATGTTACTTTCGAACAATGTTAATTGGAAGAAATGCACTTATATGTTGTGTACATAGTGTGAACCATAGTTCAAAGTGTCTGTTTCCATCTCGGAAGCTTTTGGTCTGCATTAAATGCTGAAATTTACTTTGTTTAGTATGAAGATAAAGTTCACATTTTAATTATAGGAAAATGAATAAAAAATCATGTTACATTACTGAAACTTTATCAAGTAAAAGTTAATAGCATTACACAAAATCATTTTATATAACTTAGTTTGTTTTTAAAACCTCGTATATTTTCATGTGTGTTTTAGATTTCAATCCAATTATTTTCAGAGCTCAATCAAATGTAATCAGTGTGTTTGAAATATCACCATACTGCAAATTTGATTCAAAGAATTTTCTTAACGTTAAGAGACACTGATTCGTATCTTTGATTGAATCAGTGTCTTTAACATATTAAGGTTCTCCACAATTGAATTATGGTCCAAGAAAATGGGAAAGAATTTCTCACACAGCTTGCAAGTGGCAGTACATCAAGTAGGTTTTGTGTTGGGAACGGCAGTGTGTTTGTGTCAGATGCCAAGGGTGTGGGGGTATATCAAGGGATCAAAGGATGTTTTATATAATGCATGTTTGTTCAGACCCAAGGAGTGGCGTTATGCTAGGTGGTGGTAAGTTAAGGGATGGTACATCGAGGATTGACTGTATTATTAATTGCAAAATTTTTAAAACTGATAAGTAAGGTCTTCAATCATAGAAGCAGGTGAATGAGTTTTTTATTTATTTATTTGATTATATGCCACATTTTGGGGTAAAGTGCTTCCTTAGCAGAATTCCATTACTTACACTTCTAAGCTTTTAAAACTTAACATTTAAAAGAGTTAAAAAAAGAAAGAGTTGGAAAAAAATTTAAATTACTCCTCATTTTGGGTCTTGCAGTGTATAAAGTTATTGAAACTCTTTCTAGGGTGAAGTGAAGAAATAATGTATTATCATATAGTTTAATCAAATGAATTTGTTAAACATTTAAATACTTTACACTCCTATGTACATCTGATTGTATTGATATGAACAATTTTCCAAAGTGGGTGTGAATACTAATGGTAGATGAACAGCAAATTTTGTCATTTTGGTTTTTCTAGCATCCATTCTTTTCTTCTTTTTTTTTTTTTCAGAGTATAACCTTTAATTATAAACTGAGACAGGTACACAACACAAAGCAAACATCAAAGAAAGAAAACTGTGCATTATATACAAGGGGACTCAGTCCTCATCTTGGAAATTTTCTAAGTGAAAGTACTGGAACAACAGCTAGGATGGGAGGAAAAAATCAAAAAGAAATGGGATCTTACACATGCAATCAGTGATCTTACACATGCAAGCAGATCATGGGATCTTACACATGCAAGCAGATGATGAACAGTGAAGGCATAAAAAAAAATAATAATAATAACAGAGTGGTTTAAAATGAATTTACAATTAAGTCCATGATTAAAACAACTGAACTTTCTCATTAGCAACCAAAAGCCATCCATAACTTGGATCCCAGTTAGTGAAGAAGGTATGAATAGTGTGAGATTGGACAGGCATATTGTAGTCATGCTGGAGACTTGAACGGAACAAAGAGAGTTGTTGTTGTTGAGTTGACATGTTAGGAGATGGATTGGCAAGCGATAGATTATAAACTTATATTGCATTTTTTTTTCCTCAAGAAAAAACAAGGTGTTGGAAGACATTGGTACAGTGCACTGGAGAAAAGCTGGTATTTGAAAGGAAGTGATATCGTGTTGCACTGTGCAAACCAAGGATGTAATATGGAAGTTGACAGGTGATACATATGAATGGCGTCACTAGTAGAATTGCAGAGATGACAAAGTGGAAATGAGATTATGTTGAACCATTGGAGTTGGTCCTTTCTCTGCAATATGAGTAAAGGATAGCTTCTCAGTGAAGAGAGGAAAGAGAGATTAACAATAGAGCACGCACACACACCCACAAGATGTAACAAAGTTTCCCATTCAGATTGTGCTTGTTTGTTCATGATGTATGACTGCAAATAGTTCCCAATAATCTTGAGTTAGTAGGATAAAACCTTTTCCCCTATAGGCAGGCTAGTTGTGAATCAACTACTGTCAGTCACTGAAGGTCTGTGTGAAGGAAAAACAAATATGTCTAACAGTATTTCAGTTGTTCAATATGAAAGGAAAATCAGTTTTAACTACATTTCTCAGCTTGCCAATGAGGTCTTTTGGAATTTAAATTGTCAGTACAAAGAACTTGAAGTTTGTTTATTCTTTACTTCTGATAGAATTCTGAAAACTGAATCCTGTCAGCTTAATGCTGCCTATACCGTATATCACAGCTGTGAAAAGAACCAGTTTCATCCTGAGACCGAACTATTGTTCTTCTTGCAGTGTAGTCATACTGGATGGGAGAACTAGTCTAATGAGTTTATTAGTCTGTGTGCATATACATTTAAATAACTAAGTATGTTGAAACATATAACTAAGTCATTAGTATTTGTGTTTGATACCCATGTAGGTAGCAATGGACCATTCAGTTTTTACTCTTTGTTGGGTGAATATGGCTAAATATGCTTATGTGCATTCCAAAATGCTTTCTAATTTCCCATCACCATGTGCCATTTTTAGGACGACTGTGAAAAAAGAAGATACGCTATGTGGAGCAGTCTGCCTGTGGACCTATGCTGCTAAAAGTTGGGCTGCAAAATTCCTTTTTCTTTTTGTATTTGATAGAAAAAGAATGTGCAAGGTAATGTTTTGCCCATCTGTCGCTCCATTCATAGGCTGATATCCCCATCTTTCTATTGGGTGCACATAGTGAGGTTGCAAGATATCATAGGCAACTGTTAATGTAAAATGTTGCTGAATTAGCTAAACAGGTCATTAAGTTGATTTTCATGAGAAACCAACAGAAACTAAGTGAATGCATAATACCTATGCACCAAATACATGTGCAACATATGTATTTGGTTTCATCAGTTTAACTAGTTTATCTAACAGTATTCAAAAGTCCTTTATCTAACCTGGTGTACAGGTGGCGCGCAAGTTCTCACCTCAGCAGGTGTGCCAACTTTAGCACAAGCATAGGGCCTGTGGATAATTCTTGTACACTTAATAAAAACCCACTGCATTCTCAAAAATATACTTTGTTTGAAGTTTATATTATTATATAAACTTCAAACAAAGTATATCTCTTGATTTTCTAAGAGTTCATGTGAACTCAATATAGTTTAACAGGCTTGTGCAAGCCTGTTAAACCATATTGAGTTGACATAGCATAATTGCCCATGAAGTGGAGCCACCTGCTGCACACCATATTCAAGTCTGGCAGAAATTGTTTTGTTTTTTTTCAAGGATAGGAAATTCAGCAAAAGTACATCGCTGCCATGTCTCCAGGTTTGTTCATATGTGATTTGCTCACAGCAGAAGTGTACTCTAATAGGTGTTGCACCTGTGATATTATTGAGTGTAACGTATCAGAAGTTGGCAGCAGTCCTCATTGTTTACATCTGCTGTTAGTATGTTAATTGTGTGACCTCCATTCGAATTAGCAAAAAAATGAAACATATGTGGTTAACATGACATCCATAGTTTTTTTTTTTTTTTTTTGTTAATTAAAGCCTAATTAAATGAAGGTGAGTTTTAGTGTTTTTACTTCTCAACAATTTCAGAGAGTTTGTAAATCAAAAACTACTAGATCTACTACAGTCACCTCGGCTTCAACTACCTCAGTTTTGGTTGCTGCACCTACCTGCCTTTCGAAGCAATTAAAATAAACAAAGTAAAGGTGAATGCTCTAATAGACACAGGAAGTTCATTAAGTTTTATTGATCAGACCCTTGTAAATAAATGTCATATACAAGTACTACCTTATAGTGGCAAAGTGGCTATGGCCAACTCCTCACTATTCACCAAAGTTATAGGCCGTTGTAGAGTTAATATTGAAATGGAGGGACACACTTATCAAAACATAGTGATGTTAATTATGAGAGATCTTTGCTCTGATGCCATAATCGGACTAGACGTACTACAGTATCATACCTCTGTGGAAATTGCCCTCCATGGTTTACAGCCTCCACTCAGGATTTGTGGCTTGACCATTGCAAATGTGCCTCCAGTCTCTCTATAACCTTACTTCGGATTGTGTGCCTATAGCTACAAAGTCTAGAATACACTCAAAAAGTGATAGTCAGTTTCTGGTTACAGGAATTGAAAAGCTCCTACATGAAGGTACGATTGAGCCTAGTAATTCTCTGTGGCATGCTCAGGCTTTTGTGGTTAAAGGAGAAAATCACAAGGCTAGGATGGTTGTAGATTATTCACAAACCATAAATAAATTTACAATGTTGGATGCTTACCCTCTACCTAGAATAGAAGATATAATTGCTAAAGTGTTGGCAAATGAGGTGTACAGTGTCATAGATCTGAAAAGTGCATATCACCAAATACCCATCCTGGAGTCTGAGAAGCCATATACTGCTTTCGAAGCCTGTGGGAAGCTCTGCCAATTCCTACGTGTTCCCTTCGGAGTTACAAATGGAGTGACTTGTTTTCAACGAGTGATCGATAGAATTGTCCAGGATGAGAAACTAGAAAATGTTTTTCCATACTTGGATGACGTTACTGTTTGTGGGAAAAATCAAAATGATCACGACAGGAATCTGGCAAGGTTCCTAGCTACTGTTGAAAAAAATAATCTCACGTTGAACAGGGGGAAATGTCAGTTTTCTGTCAGGACTGTGAATTTACTTGGATACATAATCTCTAACAAAACTATCAAGCCAGACCCAAATCGACTGGGACCTCTTCTTGATCTACCTATTCCTAAAGATGAAGCTTGCTTACAACATGCTCTGGGTATGTTTTCACACTACAGTAAATGGATACCTAGATTCTCCAAAAAGATTCGACCTCTATCTGAAGAAGCTACTTAAGTATTTTGTGCATTGAAAAATGACGTGGCTAAAGCGGCACTGACTGCAATAGATGACAGAGTACCTTTTCGGGTAGAAACTGATGCATCTAATTTTGCTATAGCCGCTTCTCTGAGCCAAGCAAGAAGACCCGTTGCTGTTTTCTCTAGAACCCTCAGCAGGTCTGAACAGAGACACTGTACAATAGAAAAGGAAGATTATGCCATTGTTTAATCGTTACATTATTGGTGGCATTACTTGATTGGTAGGTATTTTGAAGTAATTACCGATCAACGTTCTGTCTCTTATGTTCGATCAGTGTCATTCTAGTAAAATAAAAAATGAAAAGATCTTGAGATGGTGTCTAGAATTAGCTTGTTTCAAGTTTGATATAATCTACAGACCTGGGAATGAGAATGTGCCCGCTGATACCCTCTCGAGAATAACTGCTGCGATAAACCAGGCCACGAATCTTAGTGCCTTACTTGAGGCTCTTTGCCACCCTGGAATAACACAAATGAGTCATTGGGTTCGCACGAAAACCTATCTTATTCCATTGAAGATGTAAAAAAGATCACTAACTCATGCTCTGTTGGCGCAGAACTAAAGCCACGTTTTAACCAACATCAAGGGAAACTAATAAAAGCTACATCTCCTTTTGAGAGACTAAATCTAGATTTCAAAGGTCCTTTACCAGAGAAGTCTCGAAATCAGTATCTTCTCACTATTGTAGACGAATACTCAAGGTGTTTCCTTGTGCTCTACCATGTACTGATGTTTTGACAGCCATTGTGATAAGACTTTTAGAAAAACCTGTTGTCTGTATTTGGGCTAGCTGTTTATATATTGGGTATATAAATAAGTTTTGAGGGATTTCCGTTCCGTGTCGTACTTATTACTGCTTGCATGTATTTTAAGGTGGCAACACTGCGATATCGCAGTACGAGACACCAGCTGTCAGAGTCGGTATACGACGTTCGATTGAGGTGTGAAGACGTATTTGTTTTACTCGATGGAAAATGGCAACTTTCGTCCCGACAAAACAGCATTTGCGGGAAGTGTTAGTGCATTACTTTATTGTCAAGAAAAGTGCTGCCGACAGCTATCGCTTAATGTCAGAAATCTATGGTGAACATTCCCCATCCATAAAAACATGTGAGTATTGGTTTAGACTATTCAAAAGGAACGATTTCGATGTCAGTGATAAAGAACGTTCTGGACCACCCAAAAAAATTGCTGATGCCGAATAGGAAGCTTTACTCAACGAGGATCCGTGCCAGACCCAAGACGAACTAGCAGCAGCATTAAATGTCAATCAACCATGCATTTCACAATGTTTAGCTGACATGGGAATGGTGCAAAAAGAATGGAATTGGGTTCCACATGCTTTGCGGGAAAGAGACCTTGAGAACGTGGCAAAACCATTTGTGAATTGTTGCTTCAAAGGCAAAAAAGAAAAGTTTTTTTTGCATCATATTATTATTGCCGACGAGAAATGGATATGGTACGATAACCCTAAATGGCAGAAAGCATGGGTGAAGCCAGGTGAACCAGGTCCGTCAACGCCAAAACGCAATATCCATGGTTCAAAGGTAATGCTGTGTATCTGGTGGGACCAGAAGGGTGGGATCCACTATGAACTGCCGAAACCGTCAAACTATTACTGGTGATCGGTATTAAACCCAATTAATGCATTTAAAATGAGCTCTCACGCAAAAACAGCCGGAATGGGAGAATAGACACAACAAAGTCATCTTACATCATGACAACGCAAGACCACATGTTACTCGACCTGTGAAAAAGTACTTAGAAGGATCCGACTGGGAAGTTCTATCCCACCCGCCACATTTGCCAGATATTGCGTCATCGGATTACCATTTGTTCCGGTCGATGCAGTCAGAACTTTCTGGAGAACGGTTTAGTTCTTATGAAGACATCAAAATTGGCTGGACAACTGGATCTCTTCCAAGGAACCGGAATTCTTCCTTCGGGGCATACGTTCACTGCCCGAAAGATGGGGTAAAGTTGTAGCTTCAGAGGAAGTATACTTCGATTAATATTAAAATACTGTTTCTGTTCTCCAACAACGTGTTTTGTTCACCTCAAATCCCTCAAAACTTATTTATATACCCAATACATTCTGATAGAGGAGCATGATTTATGTCTCAAGAACTAAAGTCATTTCTAAATTCACATGGTGTTGCTACTAGTCGAATCACCCCCTTCAATCCTAGAGGATACGGACAAGTTGAAAGGTACAATGGGATAATATGGAAGACTTATAACACTTGCCCTTAGGTCTAATAACATGAAAACTGAGCGGTGGGTGGAGGTACTGGACCATGCTCTGCACTCTATTCGCTCTCTTCTATGCACGTCTACAAACGCAACCCCACACGAGAGGATGTTTAACCACCCTAGAAGATCTTCTAATGGGAGTTCAATTCCAACCTGGTTAACTAAATCTGGTACTGTTCTTTTCAAAAAGAATGTTCGCTCTAGTAAATATGACCCTCTTGTGAAAGAGGTAGAGCTAATAGAATCTTACCCTGATTATACCTTTGTCAGATTCCCTGATGTGCGAAAAACTACTGTTTCAACTCGGCATCTAGCTCCTACAGAACACCCTAGAGAGGTGAATGATTGTCAGAGACAAGAAATCCTTCAAACTACTGACTCAGCACCTGCTAGTAATCTTGAATATGGGACTAATGTAGTTGAGGCTAACGAACTATCACTGACTGCTACTGAGGATTCTGATGAAGCACTGTGCTCTACTCGTTCCAGACGCCGTCCTACATACATGTCTGACTATGTAACTAATTTTTAGAGAGGGGTGAATGTGATATTATTGTATTGTATTCTAATATTAATGTAGCAGAAGTTGGCAGCAGTCCTCATTGTTTACATCCGCTGCGAGTATGTTAATTGTGTGATCTCCGTTCGAATTAGCGAGGAAATGAAACATGTGGTTAACACGACAGCCGTATTTCTTTTGTTAATTAAAGCCTAATTAAATGAAGGCGAGTTTTAGTGTTTTTACTTCTCAACAGCACCATAAATGAATTGAGAGCATTCATCAGTTAATTGAAGCAACTTCAGAGGGCACATGTTTGCAAAGAAGTACCATTGGGCACAACTGTTCTTAGAGGTTGATGGATGCTATTTCCAGCATTTCTTGTAATTAGCCAAAGTGACATGATTCATATATGTTGATATCAATTTCATGTTGTATTGTGTTTTATGACAAAAAATATTGTGTATTAAAGTTTAAATATTGTGTATTGATGTTCTTAGCAGAATTCTGGTTCGTTGCATGAGGATCTTGCTGTGGAATTTCCAACTGAGTGCTTTTAACCCATGTTTTATTACTAGAAGCTATTTTAGAAAAATGCTGATCATGGAGGAATTGATACATTAAACACACTCTGGATTTTCTCTGTATGATCATTATACGTGGAAATTACCACTTACAAATCCTGTAGTCTAGGGTAATTAACAAAGCTGTGTATGTAAATATTAACGTCTTATATTGCTTTTCCTGCTGTTGATGCTTGAAGATTATTCATTTCCGGATTTTTTTTTAACTTTTGAGTAGGTCAAATTAGTGATTGTCAGCATTCTCATACCTGGAGTGCTAGAACTTTTATTGTACAGCTGTTCGCAGTTCCTTACAGTCATGAAACATGCTTCGTAAAATGTCTTTTACAGCTCTTGCTACATACCCATTCAACCAAATTGAGTTTCCTCATATTAATACCAGGCCATGAAAGCCCACAGGTGCCACTACAAGACTACTTTATGAGATTACTTTGCCAGGGATATATACAGTTCAGTTAGTAAGTCCCAAGTTACAGAAGAGGTTGGACAAGCACTCCACCCATGCCTACACTGGGACTTGAATTCAGGCCCAGACATCGGGAGCCCTTGCTTCAGACCATTCAGGCATTGGAAGGCAAAATATGAGGTATTAGAAAAAAGAAAAAGAAAGTCTGTGACAAAATTAATTACTTCCTGTGGCCTCTCTGAGAGGTGTTTAGCCCTATGAGCCAATTTGTCCATTTTTGAACCCATTAATGGGCCTGCAATCCAATATATTTATATATAGGTGCAAATTAGCACTCGCCAGATGGCGATTAACTGGCAACTTTGGCAATTAAATTTATTTTAGTGATCGCCAGTTTGGCCATTTGTTATTTTTAGTGCCAATTCACAAAAGTATAATAATTCAGAAGTAAAGGTAAAAGAAAGTGAAACCAGTCCTAAATAGGGATGGCAAATAACCTCTATGCTTTTGAGCATCGAAGTTTTGCCACCGATAAAAAAAATAATCAATGTTTAAACCTCAATGTTGCAGAACCCTTTTAGTGCGACGGCAATCAATTCATCAGCCTGCGCGTGTTGTGCTAAAAGCACGGTGGGCTGAATGATCAGCCCTCGATTTTGACCCGAGTATTTCCTGAATCAGACAGCAGATATCGGCATGAATGATCATATCATTTATTACTCATATTGTTTTGAAATGAAATCTCCATGAATCATACCACCAAACAGCAATATTATTGAGAAAATCATGAGAATATACAGTCTGTACGAATCATATCGTAAGTTCGTGTTCACTAATTCTTTTCACGCACTATCACCACGTGGCGGGAGGAAGGCTAATTTTAGCCGAAACTTTTCCTACTACAGTTGAGGCAGGGCTGTTTACATGGGATTGTGGATGAATTATTGAACGTTACACTGTCAGAAATAACTTTTTTGATCCCTGTTCAAAGTGCAACTCGTGGTCCAGTGACAATGGTGTGTTTATTTTTTTAATTTTTTTTTTTTGTGTGGACTTTGCCACTCAGGAGAATGAAATGTGTTTTATTACTAGAGACTCTTCACATTATTCATTTTTATTTTCCCAAACAAATCGACACAATCACAAAACTCAGCCAATTACGAATCCCCCACATTTTTTTTCAAATTCATGTGAAAGCTAAGGACGAACTTTATTGACAGCTTGTTCCTCAGTATTTGCAGACGTGCATTCTGAATCACCTTAGAATAACATCAGCCTGTAAAGAAATCTATCCTGGGTTTCTTTCTATTCCTTTTCCTCCAACCAGCATTAAGTTTCACTCGTGACATTACCAAGTAATGATCAGAACCAACATCCACACCTCTCATCACACAGGTGTCAACAACTAAGTGTTTCAAACGCTGATTGTAGACAACAAAATCTATCGCACCCTTTTGACCAAGAGTACGATTTTCCCAAGTATATGTGTGGATATACTTGTGGTTGAAAAATGTATTAGATACACACAAACCATTCTCAATGCAGAGTTCAATCAATCTTTCACCATTATCATTCACACAAGGATCATTAAACTTACCCAGAACATTGTCAGAAATTGCATTCTGCACACCTACTCTAGCATTGAAATCCCCTGCTATTATAACTTTTTCTTTAGCACCAAACTGTCTTGAAGATCATCAGCGGTATTCTAACTTACTCAGAGAACGACTGAAGGATCTGAAGTCTGGTGAGAGGGATGCAGAAAAGAAGTGGGAATGTTTTAAGAACTGTGTTGTCACTGCTGCTAAAGAGGTCTGTGGCACCACAATAGTGGGTACCAATAGAGGTGATGCTTGGTGGAATAGTGAGATTGAAGAGTCAGTAAAGAGAAAGAAAGAAGCCTGTTTGGGGATGTTGCAAGGTAGAGTCTCTGTGGATGAATATCACTGTAAGAAGCGTGAAGCTGCTAAGCTGGTTCGCCACAGTAAGGCAAAAGATAGGAAGGAGAAAGTGGAAAGGCATGAACTGGCTTTTGGAAAGATAGGAAGTCCTTCTGGAAGTACATGAGACTCAGGAAAAATAGGGGAAACAAAGTTGTAAGTTTTGTGAAGAATGAGATTGGGGAAATGATATGGGAGCCCAATGAGTTAAGTGACAGATGGGGTGAATACTTCTGTGAGTTATTAGAGCAGGAAAGCAAAGATGATTCTGAGACAGATGCAGATGATGTCACAATGAGGGATGAGAGCACAGGAGGGATCTCAAGAGAAGTGTGTAAAGCTCTAAAATCTCTTCAGAATGGTAAGGCTCTGGGAGTTGCTGGCATAACTGCAGAGATGTTGAAATATGGTGGTGACTCTATAATTGACTGGTTAACTGAAATTTGCCAGTTGTGCTGGGAGTTAGGAATGGTCCCTCGGGATTGGAAGGATGCTATCATTGTTCCCTTGTATAAGGGAAAAGGTGATCAGACTGAATGCAAGAACTATCATGGTATTAGCCTACTGAGTATGCCAGGGAAAGTGTTTGGTAAGGTTGTTATTGAAAAAGTACGGGGTCTTTCATCATTGAAAGTGTGGGATGTTCAGAGTGGTTTTATGCCTGGTAAAGGCTGCACTAACCAGATTTTTGCATTACGCATGATGATTGAAAAGCATCTGGCTGTTGGTAAGAAAGTTTTTGCTGCCTTCATAGATTTAGAGAAACCTTATGACCGAGTGAATAGGACACTTTTGTGGAAGGTATTGAATGAATATGGTGTTACTGGGAATCTACTTAATAGTGTAAAAGCCATGTATGCTAGTAGTAGAGCTTGTGTACGAGTGAATAGTGTTTTATCAAAATGGTTTTCCATTGGTGCAGGAGTTAGACAAGGTTGTGTAATGTCACCATGGCTGTTTAATATATTTATGGATGGATGCATGCATGATGCCAAAATAGATAATAGTGGTTTATGTCTTGGTGATATCTGTGCGTGCAGATTGCTGTATGCTGATGACACTGTCCTGTTGGCAGAGAGCAAAAGTGAGTTGCAGAGTATGTTGACTCGGATGCACGAAGTTTGCATGAAATTCAAACTGAGTATAAATAAGGGAAAAACCAAAGTTATGGTGTTTGAGAGAGGAACGGGTAGCACTGAATGTAATGTAAGCATAAATAGCACTGTGATTGACCAGGTGAGTGAGTTTGTGTATTTAGGAAGCATGTTTGACAGAGAGAACAAGTTGGATAGTGAAATCAGTAGGCGAGTGAATTCTTCTTTGAAAGTCATAGCTGCTCTGGGAGGTTTTCACAGGAATGATGGCTTCTCTAGAGAGTCCCGCATGGCTGTGTATGAAACTGTAATTGTTCCTACTCTGATGTATGGCAGTGAAACCTGGGTACTGCAGAAGAAACATAGGAGTCGTTTGTGTGCTAGAAAAATGCGTTACTTACGTGGGGTTTGTGGCAAGACACGATATGATTGTGTGAGAAATGAAGATGTATTGTAGTTGTGTGATGTGAAGCAAAATGTTGTTAGCAAGGTGGAGACCAATATGCTTCGGTGGTTTGGCCATGTTGAAAGAATGAGTGATAAAATGCTTACTAAGAAAATCTTTTCAGCCCAAGTGGCAGGAAGGAAAGGCAGAGGAAGGCCAAGGAAGACATGGGTGGATCAGATTCAGGAGTGTCTGCATGAGAAAAAGATTATGAGTATGAAGTATAAAAGATCTTGTGTACGGCGTGTAATGGATATTAGTGAAGCACGAGTTGTATGTCAAGATTGCTGTAAATGGAGAAGTTTGGTACGACAACAATAAGTGAAAATATCTGGAAGTTTGTATTTCTTTTTGGAGCTAACCTCTGAATCTCAGAGAACAGCTTAGTGATATGTATGTATGTATGTATGTATGTATGTATGTATGTATGTATGTATGTATGTATGTAAGGAAATCTTGAAATGGTTAGTTGTAGTGAGAGTGAAAGTTTGCCAAGTGATAGTGATGATCTTAAATCACTTTAGAATAACATCGATCTGTAAGAGTATATTCAAAGTTAAGGGAGTTATCATTACATTTCCACTTTTTTTTTTTTTGCAGAAGGAAGAACAGTCTTTGAAAATTCGTTTTGAATTTGCAATTTCTATTTCCAAAAAATTGTCACATGTTATTTTTTATACAAAATTCAGTTATCTAAAATGTAATCTATTTAAATATAGTGACATGGAGGAGACTGGCACAAGACAGACCGTTGTGGAGGAAACTTGGGGAGACCTTCGTCCAGCAGTGGATTGATAATGGTTGACAATGATGATGATGATGATATATATATTACATTTATAGAAATGTTAAGAAAAATCTTATAAAGTTCATTGGGAAATTTTGGCCTAAAATATTAAAATTTATGGAAAGTACAGCTTTTCTTTTTTGAAGCTTGCAATTTCTAAGAAAATGGGTTAGCATGTCTGGCATACATACATTACATGTAGAACTAAAAGGATTTAAACCTCGATGTTTCAGAAGCCAATACATCAAAAAAAACATCGAGGTTTCATTACCGATGTTTGAAACTGGTAAAGAATATTTTCTGCGTAACATAAATGAATTTTTTTGTTGCGTTCTTGTAAAGAGGAAGGGAATACCATATTTTTATGTCGTGAATTGGCTGTTTTGGTCGATATTTCATCGACGAAATAGTTTTCTTTTCCTCGATGCTACAGAAGCCAATACATAAAAAAACATCAAGGTTTCCACTAATCCATCGAGCGTTTTAACAGATATTATTGATTACTCGATTTAAATTGGTGAATAATCACCATTATATTGAGAAGAGATTTTACCCACCGATGTGCCCATTTACTGCTGCAGATGGAAAGGTACGAATGCATTGGCTTATTAGCAAAAACATCGAGGTTTTCACTGATACATGGTAAATTTCCATCGATACTATCAATGTTTGGGGAATGAGTAAACCCAGAGAGGAAAAAAAAGATTTACAAAATGTTTGCATTTTGCGCAGTGAGTGGCTTTTATGTTCAGATAAAGCCATCCATGTAAATAATAGCAGTTACATTAAAGTTCCTATTAATCCCCCCTCTTTTTTTTTTTTTTTTTTTTTTAATATTATGCTGGAGGCTTCTTTTTGGCCACTAAAATTTGTTTACTTACCAGCCAGTTTATTTTTTGGCCACTAACTTTTTTTGGTCTTACTGGCCACTTAGCTAAAATTCCAGTTTGCACCTATATATTCATAGTATAGTCTACCTCAAGTGGTTGATTTTCTATAGTTAATAACAGAGTGAAAATTTCATCATATCAAGCAGTAACAGAAAATGGCTGTGAACTTTCCCTTATTGAAAATGTTCAACAAACACATGAATAAGGGATTTTTTGATCCCTACAACAGAAAATTTCTCAGAAGTGTTTTTTTTTTTCTTCAAATCTTGATTATGCTGCTGATGCCTCAATTCCTTTGCATGATTGATTGAGCTGTGGTGTAGCAAACGTTTTGAATGGTCACATGCAGAGATCATTTTAGTGCTTGGATAGACGTATTTCACGCATCAAAAACAAAAATTATCCATCCTGATTTAAAAACAGACCTCTAGGCTTTTTTTTTTATTATTATTATCATTACAATTATTTTTTTCCTTCATTCAACACGGCAGTTGCACCATTGAGAAAGTATTCCCCTCCTCATTCCCTACCCCAGCTCTTCTCGGATTTCACATATCCCGGGCTGCATAAAAACATGATCCCAAGGCCTGTGTGGAAAAAATGCGTTATCTATGTCACAACTTGGGAGAAGACATTGCAGTGGCCTTGAGCTCTGTCGCACCAAGTGTACAAAAGGCCAAATGAAATAGAGAGGGAAGCCAACGTGGGTTTTTTTTTTTGGGGGGGGGTTGAGAGAGAGTTCCAAAGGCTCGTTGACAGCGTTGTTGAAGAAGAAATATCTGTTCTGCGTCAAAATACAAATTAAAATTGTTGGATGGGGGTTGATTTTCGTTATTTACAATTTCAATGTTGTTTTTTTTATTGTACTTTGATATTTGGGGAGAACCTAAAAATGTGAGTACAGGTTGTATTGCAAATGCGAACAGAAATTGCAGACAGTAAAAAGTGTATATATGTATGTTTTCCTCTCGCACTAAAACATCCAGAAATATTACAAATGGACCATCAGATAGATTTGCTTTGATCTTTTTCTGTTTTACTGTTAAATGAGCTTCTAACCATTTCTCCATTAAACAAAGATTGCTTGACCTTACAGTATCTGTGTGATTGACACCTCATTTTCTTGAGGTCTTTTAATCTCTCCACCCTCTTCCATTTTTTTTTTTTTCATCACTTCCGTTCGTGGGAACTGAAGAAACCTTTCTTCCCTGTGTTTTGTTTAGAAGCTCACGTGGTGCATGCTGACAATCATAAACTAACCAGGTCCTACTTAAGATAAAACACATTAGATGGGGGAGGGGGTAGCAAAAGGGAGACGGGAAGTATTCCGATCCTTATTGTTCACACGTGGCCTTTAAGAAAGAGCATTACCTAGGGGGTCGCCCCGGTGGCGCAGTGGTCTAAGGCGCTGGCCTCTGATCATTCGTCCGTAAGGGGTCCGGATTCTAATCCCGGTCAGGCATGGATGTTGTGTTTGTCTTACGGCACTGGCTCTCTCCCTTCCCTGGAACCAGTGACCCTAAATTAGGGACAGGCGACTGCTTATAGCCCATTGAGTTGCTCATGGTGGTCGTTAAACCTTCAATCAAAAAAAAAAAAAAAAATTACCTAGGGGTAATTGAAAGAAATCTTTGCCACAGAGGTAAGAATATGTTTGCATGTTTTTAACCATAGGAATTATTACTCTATTTTAAATTTTGCTATACTTATTAAAATAGCTGCATGTCCAAAGAACAGATTGTATTGTAATGCACATATATTTTTAATTGAATTTAAAGAAAGTTTTTTGGAAGTGAGAATTTTTATGGCAATCATTCGCAAACTGGAGGGTGGGCAGTACTTCCTGAAATCACAAAATACTTCTTGAAAATCATGTGAGAAGTATTTTTACTCCCTGTTCAAAAACTTACTACAACCACTGGTCACATGAATTAATCTGTCTTCAGCATGAGTCATGCTGTAATGCAAGTTATACCTCATCCACCAACCACACAGAGGCTTGTGCATTTTTATTTTTTATTTTCCACAAGAAGAAAATCTACTACAATGAAGTCACTATAATATGAGGCACTTGGGAAAGACTTGGAACCAACTTGGATTAAGTGGAATTATAAGATATGAAGTACAAAAAAAATAAGAGTATATGTATGAGGGTTATTCAGAAACTAAAAGAATGTTTGGTTATAAAAGCTATATACTTTAAAATTTTTCAAATATTTTATTTATTAATACAATTTTTAACTCGTACCTTAGCCTATTTTTCTACATAGTCGCCCTGGACATTGAGGCACTTGTCATGTCTTGGGATAAGTTTAAGTATCCCCTCCTCATGGTAATCTGCCACTTTCAGCACACCATCAAAGCGTTGTCCAACAAGGAACTGCTTTAAATCAGGGAACAAGTGGTAGTCCGATGGTGCCAAGTCCGGGCTGTAGGGTGGATGCTGAAACATTTTCCAGTGAAACTCATCAAGCAGCTCTTTTGTCTTCCTGGCAGGAGGGTGTTGTCCTGTATGAAACAGATTCTTCGTGACAGCATGCCGATGTGGTGGTTTTGAATGGCTCACTGTTGATGTTTCAGAGTTGCACAGTGGAATCAGCATTTATGGTTGCACCTATTTCCATGAAATCAACGAGTAAGATATCTTTGTGGTCCCAGAAGGCACTTGCCATGGTTTTCCTTGCAAAAAAAATTTGTTTGACTTTATGCTGCTTTTTCGGTGATTGAGGGTGATGCCACTCACACAAATGATTGCCCTTTGTTCTCAAGGATGTAGTACAAAATCCATATTTTGTCCCCTTAACACTTTTGGTCAATAAACTCATTGCCATCTGGGTGGTAATGCTACAAGAACATCAATGCAGCTCCCAGTTGCTGATTTCTGTGAGCATTCGTGGGATCCATCTTGCACACATTTTGTTATAAAGTTTAGATGTTCAGTCAGAATTTGGTACACTTCAGGGCATTTTTTGTGCACTTTGCTAATCATAAAGCATCAATTTTCTTTAATGATGTCATCAACCTTTTGCTTGAGAGAGGGGTGCCCTGACCACTCCTCATCATGAACATTTGTTCTTCCATTTTTAAACATTATGCACCACTTTCTGACAATGGATTCATTCATAACACCTTCTCTGATGCTGACCTTGGCTACATATAATGGACGCTCCCTATCTTCTGATTCAAGGCTTCTTGAATTGGAAAAGGAACTACAAAGGATCAAGTGGAACATTGTCGGGCTAAGTGAGGTAAGGAGAAAAGGAGAAGATCTCATTGAACTGAAAAGTGGACATCTTTTCTACTATCATGGGACAGATACTGGCAGAACTAGTGGTGTTGGATTTATAATAAACAAGAAACTGAAGGATAAAGTTGTAGAAGTTGAAAGTTCCTCAGACAGAGCTGCACGACTCGTTATCCAACTCTCGAGAAGATACAAGGCTCAGATTATTCAAACTTATGCACCCACCACAAGTCATCCTGAAGAAGAAATTGAAGAATTTTATGAGGAAATTCGTCATCTAAATAATAAAGGTAAGCAGCACTTGAAGATAATTATGGGAGATTTCAATTTAAAAATAGGGCAGCGGCAACAGAATGAAACTTCAGTAGGTAAATTCGGTCACGGCAACAGAAACCAGCGTGGAAATACTCTCGTAGAGTTTACAGAGGCAGAAGGGTTTTTCATCTTGAACTCCTTTTTCAAGAAAAAGCCACATAGGAAATGGACATGGAGACATCCAAATGGGACGAGAAGTGAAATTGATTTTATGTGTAACAAAAAATTCGTCATAGAAGACTGCAGTGTGCTAAACAAGTTCAACACAGGTAGTGACCATAGATTGGTGAGATGTAAGATGCACCTCAACACTAAACTCGAACGTGGCAAGCTCATAAGACAAACAAAAATGTATTGACATAACCAACCTTAAAAAACACCATAATACCTTCAAGTTGGAACTTTAGAACAGATTTTCTGCTTTAGAAGGCCTAACATCGGAAGAAGTGGATATTTCTGAAGTTAACAAAAAAGTAACCAAAGCTCTTATGGAAACAGCAACAAAATTAGCTGGGTCTAAGAACAACTTCCATGTGAACAAATTATCAGGAAAAACCAAAATGTTGATGCAAAAAAGAAGAGAGATGAGGACAACTAAAGAAGATGTGACTTCCTAAGTGGAATATATAGAGCTATGCTAGACAGTACGAAAAAGTATCACTGAAGACGTAAGGAAGTTCAACTGTGAAACTAGTGAGGAAAGCAATTGAAAACAACCAAAGCCTAAAGATAGCAAAGGGACATCTCAGTAAGGGAAAAAAACAGATTATGGCATTGAGAAAAGAAGATGTTTCTGTAACAAGAAATAGAGGCGAAATTTTAACAAGAGTGAAAGATTTCTTCTCCAAATTATATGAAAGGGATTATACATGTACTCCAGGCATCATGAAAGGTACCAGTACCAGAGTTCTTCCAGTCCTCCCAGCAGAAGTTGCACATGCAATCAAGAACATGAAGCTGGGAAAAGCTCCAGGAGAAGATGGAATTACTGTAGACATCGTACAAGAAGCAAGTGGAGAAATCGAAACAGTACTTGCCCAAATTTTCACTCGATGCCTTAATGAAGGGAAGATTCCTGAGGATTGGAACAACGCTACAATGATCCTGCTACATAAAAAAAGGTGACATTGAGGATCTCAGGAACTACAGACCTATCAGCCTCCTATCAGTGGTTTATAAAATCTTCACTAAAGTTCTTTCACACCGCTTGAAGGTAACACTGGACATGGCTCAACCGAGAGAACAAGCTGGATTCAGGAGTGGCTACAGTGCAATAGATCATATCCACATACTGAGAGAACTAATTGAAAGAGCGAGGGAATATGAACTTCAATTGTGCATGGCTTTTATCGATTATGAAAAAGCCTTTGATTCGGTGAAACCATCAGCAGTTACAATGGCTCTGAAATCCTGCGGTATTGAAGATGCATACATTAATATTATTAATAACATCTATGAAAATGCAAGTGCAAAGATTCGGCTTTTTGAAAATACAACACACATAAAAATTCGAAAGGGGGTGAGACAAGGTGACACCATATCTCCGAAGCTCTTTAATGCCACATTGGAAAATGTCTTTCAATCACTGAACTGGGAAAACAAAGGAATAAAGATTAATGGAGATTATCTAACCCACCTTCGTTTTTCTGATGACGTAGTCATTTTTGCAACTACCCCATCAGAGCTGCAGAGTATGATCCAGGAACTTGCTGACAAGAGTAAAGAAGTGGGATTAAAAATGAACTTTCAGAAGACAAAAGTGATGTTCAATGCTTTTTCAAGAAATGAAGATTTATCGATTGATGGAGAAAAGCTGGAGATAACAGACACGTACGTTTATCTTGGACAGCAGGTATCAAGCGAGGGTCACGTTGATGAAGAAATTAATCAGCGTACAAAACTTGCCCGGTGAGCTTTTGGAAGAAACAGCATAATTTTCAAGAGCAATATGCCATTATGTCTTAAAAGAAAAGTGTTTGATCAGTGCATACAAAAGCTGCAGACAACTCATAGAAGCCTGGAGGGGTGCATGCTTGGTGTAACCAGGAGAGATAAGCAGAGGAACTCGTGGATCCGAAAAATGACAAGAGTGGAAGCCATCATGATCAGAGTTAAATCCCTGAAATGGCAATGGGCTGGACATACTGCCAGAAGAACAGACCATCGATGGACAGCCGAAATTTTAGATTGGATTCCAAGGGACAGGAAAAGACCCAGAAGAAGACCACATGGGAGATGGGTGGATGAAATTCGAAAGTATGCGAGAATGACATGGAGGAGACTGGCACAAGACAGACCGTTGTGGAGAAACTTGGGAAGACCTTCGTCCAGCAGTGGATTGATAATGGTTGACAGTGATGAGGATGATGATTTAGAAATATTTTAATAATAAAGGGAATTAAATACTAACCTTTGGATTAAACACTACATTGTAGTACTAATAGTTGCACTTCATTAAAATGGGAAAAATGAAGTTCTTTTATTTGGCAACACTATCTCACTGTTTTGTAAAAAGAACATCAGATGGTGCTGATTAAGTTGCTGCTATCTTTTTCCTTATTCACAGGCATTTTCTTCTTCATCAGACTCAAAATGCCCATCATGTCAAACTATTCCAATGATTACTTCATCTGTAACTTCATCAAGATCACAGTCAGGCCAATCTTTTATGCAGTTTTCAGTTGCCTATTCATATTCTAGTATAATCACAAAATTAGGCTTGTGAGCTCTTCTCTATCTTTCCTGAGATTTTCATTATCATTTTTATTATGTCACCATGTTCTTCTTTACTAATCAGAATTTTGTGAAAGTCACAGGTTTGAATGGCAACCACAAAGCTGCTAACCAATAGATCACTCTCTAATCATAATGCTTTTTCAGAGTATCTATCAAAGACTCTTCTTCCTTCTTCTCTTCCAAAATGTGAGCTAGTTACCTTCTTTCGATATATATTTTTCAACCCCATAAGTGGTGTCATGCATATTTGGTATGTAAGGAGCATCCTGCAGTTTGGAGGGCCACTGTACATACTGCCCCACAGATGAAAAACTATTGCAGAAAGAATGATATTAACCATTGCTTTGAGTTTTCGTGACACCCAAATGTGACGAAAATTTTAATATTTTGAAATTTTGTTACTGAAAATTTGTTATTGATATCGTACATTTGTAATGATTGATATACATTTGCAATTCATTATGTCTCTGATTTGACTAATAGGGTACATTACAAAAGAGATATGTTGGGAAAACAGGATTAATTCAATTTTTTATTAATGCAAATTTGTGATGAGGAATGGCAACAAAAAATGGCTAATTTGGTTTGTGCTTGGTTGTAGGGCTCAGAAAAGGCGTAACCAATTTAAATTCTGAATTTGAGAAAAGGATCAATTCCACTTAGTAGTTCTAATTCTGACTATTATATAGCTCTAATTATTGTACTATTCTCTTTTACGTGCGATATTTCAAAGTAACTTGTACAAAAATCTAGCGGATAATGCTTACCTTGGCATTCCTTTCTAGCGACGGGAACATTTCACGCACATGTTTTCCGGTCTTTGTTGATGTTATTGTCCTAAAGTCCGTTGTATGCGATGACTGGCTTTACTTCTCACACTTTTCGCTGGGTATACTCATTGGATCTTTGCCTTAGGATTCAAACATCGATTTTTACCGTTCTTTATACTCGAAATTTTCGCCCATACCCTGGGCATCTTCAGGAGCGTGGCGACTTTACCACCGATGTTCGTGGTTAACTTCGCGCTAATGGAGTCCGATACTCCTTGTTGCCATTCGTCGGAAAAACTTTCCTGGATATATTTCGTTATCAAGCCTGGCTGGCGCCCTCTATGTTTCGTTAAGAACACTTTTTTTTCCGAATTTTTTTTTTAATTTCCTTCTCCTATCCTGGTTTTCTTGTCTTTTTTTGCCTGTTTTTCTTTTGTTGTTGTTTTTCTTGTCTTATTAGTTCTTTCCACAAGCCCGATAATGTGCTAGGGTCGTTCTGGTTACATACCCTTGCTTTATTTTTGTAGATTAATATTGCTTCTTCCCTCCTCATTTGCCTTTCCGATTTTTTATTCTATTATAAAATGCTAAAAAGCATTTTAATTTCATCGAACTTTGGGAATGTCCGGTTTTCCAAGCAGAATTGCACTAAAGCAGTTTTGGCTTCTTTTTTTTTGGCCAGTTAGATATGTGTTGTTTAAGTCTTTTTTTTTTTTTGGCCAGTTAGATATGTGTTGTTTAAGTCTTTTTTTAATCTGTTTTTCGTACTTCCAATGTACGATATTGGGGGTATGTGTGCTATTGGAATTTCGTAGGTTCCTGATTCTTCTAGCATTTTTTCCTCTGTTTTTTTGTTGACAGTCATACTTTTCACGGTGTGCACTGAGCTTCCTAGTTGTAAGTCATATTTAGCACAGTGCCTATTGATTTCTTTACTCACTCCTTCCAGGTATGGGAAAGCTCCAATGTATTTCAATTTTTTATTTCTCATCTTCCTTTGGTTGTGCACTTCTTGGCCTTCTTTACTCTGAGTCATATGCTTTTTACTCTCATGTATCCATTTATTAATTAGCTTGCTCGGGTACCCATACTCTTGTGATATTTTCGAGATGAACTCTAGCCCTTGATTTTTTAGCCTGTTGTTAGATGTGTGTGTGTACGCTCGCCGTATCAAGTTTACTATGCTGTTTTTTTTATGTATCACTGGATGGTGCGACGAGTATGGTATCAGTACAGGTATGTAAGTTGCTTTTCTGAACACAGAGTATTCAAAACTATTTTTGTTTTTCTTTAGTTGAATGTCCAGGAAGGATAGGCAATTATCCTCTTCAAACTCAATAGTTAGCTCTATGGTGTTACAGATTTTGCTAAACTGCTGTGCTAGATCTTGTAGCTCGGCTTTGTTAAGTTTAGATATTATAATAATGTCGTCTACATATCGAGCATAAAGTATTGGTTTTTCAGGTAAATTTTGAATAATTTTTTTCTCGAGGTATGCCATAATCACTTCTGCGTATAATGCCGATAATGGGGATCCCATAGGGCCACCTTGCGTTTGTTTAAATATATTTCCTTCAAAATGGAAGATGTTGTTTTCCTTGATGAAATATAAGGTATTCTTTAGCTCTTTCAGTTGTGTCAAGTTTAGTTCTTTGTTAATGCTTAGTTGTTGCATAATCAATTTGATGGCTAGCTCGACAGGAGTGTTTGGGTATAATGCCTTAAGGCATTTTTACTCTCATGTATCCATTTATTAATTAGCTTGCTCGGGTACCCATACTCTTGTGTTTATAATGCCTTAAGGTATAATGCCTTAAGGCATTATACCTTAAGGCATTATACCTTAAGGCATTATACCCAAACTATAATGCCTTAAGGCATTATACCCAAACACTCCTGTCGAGCTAGCCATCAAATTGATTATGCAACAACTAAGCATCAACAAAGAACTAAACTTGACACAACTGAAAGAGCTAAAGAATACCTTATATTTCATCAAGGAAAACAACATCTTCCATTTTGAAGGAAATATATTTAAACAAACGCAAGGTGGCCCTATGGGATCCCCATTATCGGCATTATACGCAGAAGTGATTATGGCATACCTCAAAAAAGAAATTATTCAAAATTTACCTGAAAAACCAATACTTTATGCTCGATATGTAGTCGACATTATTATAATGTCTAAACTTAACAAAGCCGAGCTACAAGATCTAGCACAGCAGTTTAGCAAAATCTGTAACACCATAGAGCTAGCTATTGAGTTTGAAGAGGATAATTGCCTATCCTTCCTGGACATTCAACTAAAGAAAAACAAAAATAGTTTTGAATACTCTGTTCAGAAAAGCAACTTACATACCTGTACTGATACCATACTCGTCGCACCATCCAGTGATACATAAAAAAAACAGCATAGTAAACTTGATACGGCGAGCGTACACACACACATCTAACAACAGGCTAAAAAATCAAGGGCTAGAGTTCATCTCGAAAATATCACAAGAGTATGGGTACCCGAGCAAGCTAATTAATAAATGGATACATGAGAGTAAAAAGCATATGACTCAGAGTAAAGAAGGCCAAGAAGTGCACAACCAAAGGAAGATGAGAAATAAAAAATTGAAATACATTGGAGCTTTCCCATACCTGGAAGGAGTGAGTAAAGAAATCAATAGGCACTGTGCTAAATATGACTTACAACTAGGAAGCTCAGTGCACACCGTGAAAAGTATGACAGTCAACAAAAAAACAGAGGAAAAAATGCTAGAAGAATCAGGAACCTACGAAATTCCAATAGCACACATACCCCAATATCGTACATTGGAAGTACGAAAAACAGATTAAAAAAAGACTTAAACAACACATATCTAACTGGCCAAGAAAAAGAAGCCAAAACTGCTTTAGTGCAATTCTGCTTGGAAAACCGGACATTCCCAAAGTTCGATGAAATTAAAATGCTTTTTAGCATTTTATAATAGAATAAAAAATCGGAAAGGCAAATGAGGAGGGAAGAAGCAATATTAATCTACAAAAATAAAGCAAGGGTATGTAACCAGAACGACCCTAGCACATTATCGGGCCTGTGGAAAGAACTAATAAGACAAGAAAAACAACAACAAAAGAAAAATAGGCAAAAAAAGACAAGAAAACCAGGATAGGAGAAGGAAATTAAAAAAAAAAAAAAAAAAAAAAAAATCTGAAAAAAAAAAGTGTTCTTAACGAAACATAGAGGGCGCCAGCCAGGCTTGATAACGAAATATATCCAGGAAAGTTTTTCCGACGAATGGCAACAAGGAGTATCTGACTCCATTAGCGCGAAGTTAACCACGAACATCGGTGGTAAATTCGCCACGCTCCTGAAGATGCCCAGAGTATGAGCGAAAATTTCGAGTATAAAGAACGGTAAAAATCGATGTTTGAATCCTAAGGCAAAGATCCAATGAGTATACCCAGCAAAAAGTGTGAGAAGTAAAGCCAGTCATCGCATACAACGGACTTTAGGACAATAACATCAACAAAGACCGGAAAACACGTGCGTGAAATGTTCCCGTCGCTAGAAAGGAATGCCAAGGTAAGCATTATCCGCTAGATTTTTGTACAAGTTACTTTGAGAAAAGGAATGTATTCTAAAAGGAATGTTTTCTGGTTTATACTTTTTGCATGTGATAATGTTAACACAATTATGCATTTAATTAAAGTTCTAGGTGAGTTTTTACGGACTGCAGCCAGCAAGTTTCCCATGGCTGTCCCATCCATTTCAAGTGATTGCCATAAAAGTCAGCAGGATTTAAAATGAATATAAATGTTGAGCAGTTTTTTTTTTCTTTTTTATGTCTTTTTGAAAACTATATTGAGAATTAAATCCCAAGTACAAGTTCCAGCATATAAACAAGAAATTTCAGGGGGAAAGTCTGCTACAAGAGTGGAATTTGAAAAATTCTAATTTCCATGTATTATGCTGCTTTTATAAGTAGCCCCTTTTGTGTGACTAGTCAGGTATTTCCATTTTTGTCTTTTTTTTTAAGTATAAGGAGAAATTATATTTGCCTACACAAGTTATTTGTGTTCAGCTTTTTACCACATGAAGTTTTTCTTGTGTGGAATACTGATATAAAATAGGTGCTTATAGCTTTGAAAAATTCCATGCTTCACATGTTCCTTTTGATTCCCCAGGATGATTACTGAAAGACACCTCAAAAAGTCAGCAGCTCTGAATAACATGACATTGTTCATGCATGTCTGTTGATTTGAGGTGATTTCTGACAGACCTCTCAAAAGGTTGGCAGCTCTCTAAACCCCATATTTTTCAGTTATTAAAGTGTTAGGCATTTCCACAGATATCTTTATTAGTGATAATTTTTTTCAGTATTAAAACTGAAAAAATATGTACATCATATTGATATGTGTACTTTTTTTACACGTGATCACATGTATTATTTTTTTATTATTTTCAGAATATGACTTTTTGTATGATGTTAGTGATGCTATCATGTGCTGCCTTCCTTGTTCTTACAACTGTCCAGAAATTCATCATTCTTCTGCTTTCATCGTTAATCTTTTGTTCCCTTATTCTTATAACTCACGTTCACCTCTTCGACACGTTTGATGTCATGCATGGGTATGTATGTTCAATGGTGTTAAATGTCATCCTTTTAAAGTATTTATTTTGAATTCAGTTTATATCCTTTTCCAGAGCTAATCGTAAAATGCTGTGTTCCATATTCACTGAGATATGAGCTAGGTTAAAAATGTGGTTATATCACCATTCTGCTGAACAGTGATAATTTTTAGAACATTACACAGTTTTTGTGTATTCTGTACAAAAAATTCCAGCTGAATTTATTAACTATATCATCCTAATAATATTACTTGGGTGCATAACTTAGGTAATTTAAATGAGTAATTTTGTAGTGTACTTAGCAGATTACATAATTTCACACAAAGTAATGAAAACTCATTTTTTCTTTCCTGTTTTACTTTTGTGATTTCTACTAAAGCTCTGAGGAAAAAAGGGGGGAGGAAGTAAACCACTTCATTGTTATGAAAACTCTTTGCTAAATGATTTAAAACATAATTATATGAAAAAGTTTCAATGCAGACACAAGGTTATGTGCCCTCCAGTACACAGGTAGCACATTCTCTGCCAAAAGTCATATGAATTAGTTGGTTTGGTACCTAGCAAAAGGACTCTGCTCTTCTCCCAGTCAGCCACACCAGTTTTATATCTCTTTTCTGATAATGTGTGTGTTTCTTCTCTCCATCAGAAGTACTGTATGTGCCCTACATATATACCCCAGAAAAGCTTTACTGTCCATTTTATGCATGTATTGGATTTACTAGTATAACTGATTAATTGTAGTTGATGAATATGTCAACATTTTCCCTACATAAATTTAAGTATTGTGTACACTTTTAGTGTAGGAATTGTGCATTCACACGTAAATAAATGTAGGTTGAAAGTTTGCATGATGTAGTTGCCTAAAGAAAATTAAGAAACAGAAGTGCTTCTGACCTAACATAACTCTTAAACCCCTGTGGATATATTAAAAGTATATATCCACAGGTATATATTATCAATATGTCATCATCAACAACCATGGAAATTTGATTCCCGTAGGTGTCTGGTGCCATGAGGCAGCAGATTACAATTGTATTTTATTGTTTTACTACCAGCGCATCGACACTCATCTGGTAAACCCAGGTAACCTAGAGAAGCGAGTCGATTGCAATTGTCTTTTACTGTTTTACTACCAGTGCATCGACACTCGTCTGGTAAACCCAAGTAGCCTAGAGAAGGGGGTCCAAGGACAAAGTGTATATATCCACAGGTATATATTATCAATATGGCATCAACAACCATGAAAATTTGATTCCCATAGGTGTCTGGTGCCATGAGACAGCAGATTACAATTGTCTTTTATTCAATTACTTCCGATATTGGAGGTTAATATTTTTGACGTGCATTAATGCAAGTGCATTTTTGAACTTACCGTTATGTTGGTGAAGTTCGATTAACACTTACCGCACGTGGATCTTGGCTTTTTTCGTATTTCCGTTATGTAGATGCGGCATGGGGGTTTTTCATTCAGTTTCGGGTCCTCTTCAGTTTTTTTCGTTGGTTTTAATTGGCCTTGTTACTAAATGAGTTTTTTCTTTTGCTGCTTCCACATATACTTCAATACGTTTTCTACCCAAGTACTTTCGGTAACATCCCGTTACCGCCATCTAGGGGACGTTTGCTCCGACTAGCACGGAAGAGGAAGCGATAGCCGATAACAGATGCAGCCCGTGAGAACCACCAAAATGCCCTACTGACACGGTCCGTGCTGGTCGGAGCAAACGTCCCCTAGATAACGGTAATGGGATGTTACCGAAAGTACTCGGGTAGAAAACGTATTAAAGTATATGTGGAAGCAGCAAAGGAAAAAACTCATTTAGTAACGAGGCCAATTAAAACCAACAAAAAAAAAAAACTGAAGAGGACCCAAAACTGAATGAAAAATCCCCTTGCCGCATCTACTTAACAGAAATACGAAAAAAAGCCAAGATCCACGTGCGGTAAGTTCAAAAATGCAATTGTCTTTTATTGCTTTACTACCAGCTCATTGACACTCATCTGGTAAACCCAGGTAGCCTAGAGAAGGAATTCCAAGAACAAATTGTATATATCCACAGGTATATATTATCAATATGTCATCATCAACAGCCATGGAAATTTGATTCCCGTAGGTGTCTGGTGCCATGAGGCAGCAGATTACAATTGTATTTTATTGTTTTACTACCAGCGCATCGACACTCATCTGGTAAACCCAAGTAGCCTAGAGAAGGGGTCGATTACAATTGTCTTTTATTGTTTTACTACCAGTGCATCAACACTCATCTGGTAAACCCAAGCAGCCTAGAGAAGGGGATCCAAGGACAACGTGTATATATCCACAGGTATATATTATGAATCCTTTGTAGTTCTTCTTCCAATTCAAGAAGCCTTGAATCAGAAGATAGGGAGCGTCCGTTGTATGTAGCCAAGGTCAGCATCAGATGGCAGCCTAGTCCGGTCCTCCAGGGATTCTTAGCACCCTCTGCCTTCATGTCGCACTGGCCGCTGCCTTGGCCAGGTACATTCCAGCTGCCGGAGACTGAGGGCCAAGATTTAAGTTGTGGAGTCATTTTGGAGGGGTTTGGCCATAACTCACCACGCTGGCCAAGCGGGTTGGTGAGTGTGGGATAGCATTTCCTCTAATCCCGATGGTATAGTTATACCGCTATTGGCGGTCGTCAGAGCCCCTTTAGTGGGAACAGGATGTACCACGAGAAGGCGGGGTTGACATTTGTCAAGGAGAGGCTGTGATGTTGGGACATCGTCGGGCTAAGTGAGGTAAGGAGAAAAGGAGAAGATCTCATTGAACTGAAAAGTGGACATCTCTTCTACTATCGTGGGACAGATACTGGCAGAACTAGTGGTGTTGGATTTATAATAAACAAGAAACTGAAGGATAAAGTTGTAGAAGTTGAAAGTTCCTCTGGCAGAGCTGCACGACTCGTTATCCAACTATCGAGAAGATACCAGGCTCAGATTATTCAAACTTATGCACCCACCACAAGTCATGCTGAAGAAGAAATTGAAGAATTTTATGAGGAAATTCGTGATCTAAATAATAAAGGTAAGCAGCACTTGAAGATAATTATGGGAGATTTCAATGCAAAAATAGGGCAACGGCAACAGAATGAAACTTCAGTAGGTAAATTCGGTCACAGCAACAGAAACCAGCGTGGAAATACTCTCGTAGAGTTTGCAGAGGCAGAAGGGTTTTTCATCTTGAACTCCTTCTTCAAGAAAAAGCCACACAGGAAATGGACATGGAGACATCCAAATGGGACGACAAGTGAAATTGATTTTATTATGTGTAACAAAAAATTCGTCATAGAAGACTGCAGTGTGCTAAATAAGTTCAACACAGGTAGTGACCATAGATTGGTGAGATGTAAGATGCACCTCAACACTAAACTCGAACGTGGCAAGCTCATAAGACAAACAAAACCTATTGACATAACCAACCTTAAAAAACACCATAATACCTTCAAGTTGGAACTGAAGAACAGGTTCTCTGCTTTAGAAGGCCTAACATCGGAAGAAGTGGACATCTCTGAAGTTAACAGAAAAGTAACCAAAGCTCTTATGGAAACAGCAACAAAATTAGCTGGGTCTAAGAACAAGTTGCATGTAAACAAATTATCAGGAAAAACGAAAATGTTGATGCAAAAAAGAAGAGAGATGAGGACAACTAAAGAAGATGTGACTTCCAAAGTGGAATATATAGAGCTATGCAAGACAGTAAGGAAAAGTATCACTGAAGACGTAAGAAAATTCAACTGTGAACTAGTAAGGAAAGCAATTGAAAACAACCAAAGCCTAAAGATAGCAAAGGGACATCTCAGTAAGGGAAGAAAACAGATTATGGCACTGAGAAAAGAAGATGGTTCTGTAACAAGAAATAGAGGCGAAATTTTGACAAGAGTGAAAGATTTCTACTCCAAATTATATGAAAGGGATGATACATGCACTCCAGACATCATGAAAGATACCAGTACCAGAGTTCCTCCAGTCCTTCCAGCAGAAGTTGCACATGCGATCAAGAACATGAAGCGGGGAAAAGCTCCAGGAGAAGATGGAATTACTGTAGACATCATACAAGAAGCAAGTGAAGAAATCGAAACAGTACTCGCCCAAATTTTCACTCGATGCCTTAATGAAGGAAAGATTCCTAAGGATTGGAACACCGCTACAATGATCCTGCTACATAAGAAAGGTGACATTGAGGATCTCGGAAACTACAGACCTATCAGCCTCCTATCAGTAGTTTATAAAATCTTCACTAAAGTTCTTTCACACCGCTTGAAGGTAACACTGGACATGGCTCAACCGAGAGAACAAGCTGGATTCAGGAGTGGCTACAGCACAATAGATCATATCCACATACTGAGGGAACTAATTGAAAGAGCGAGGGAATATGAACTTCCATTGTGCATGGCTTTTATCGATTATGAAAAAGCCTTTGATTCGGTGAAACCATCAGCAGTTACAATGGCTATGAAAACCTGCGGTATTGAAGATGCATACATTAATATTATTAATAACATCTATGAAAATGCAAGTGCAAAGATTCGGCTGTTTGAAAATACAACACACATAAAAATTGGAAAAGGAGTGAGACAAGGTGACACCATATCTCCGAAGCTCTTTAATGCCACATTGGAAAATGTCTTTCAATCACTGAACTGGGAAAACAAAGGGATAAAGATTAATGGAAATTATCTAACCCACCTTCGTTTTGCTGATGACATAGTCATTTTTGCAACTACCCCATCAGAGCTACAGAGTATGATCCAGGAACTTGCTGACAAGAGTAAAGAAGTGGGATTAAAAATGAACTTTCAGAAGACAAAAGTGATGTACAATGCTTTTACAAGAAATGAAGATTTATCGATTGATGGAGAAAAGCTGGAGGTAACAGACACGTACGTTTATCTTGGACAGCAGATATCAAGTGAGGGTCACATTGGTGAAGAAATTAATCGGCGTACAAAACTTGCCTGGAGAGCTTTTGGAAGAAACAGCATAATTTTCAAGAGCAATATGCCATTATGTCTTAAAAGAAAAGTGTTTGATCAATGCATCCTTCCAGTGCTTACGTATGGAGCAGAGACGTGGACCTTAGCTAAAAGAGACATACAAAGGCTGCAGACAACTCAAATAAGCATGGAGAGGTGCATGCTTGGTATAACCAGGAGAGATAAGAAGAGGAACACGTGGATCCGAAAAATGACAAGAGTGGAAGACATCATGATCAGAGTTAAATCCCTGAAATGGCAATGGGCTGGACATACTGCCAGAAGAACAGACCATCGATGGACAGCCGAAATTTTAGATTGGATTCCAAGGGACAGGAAAAGACCCAGAAGAAGACCACATGGAAGATGGGTGGATGAAATTCGAAAGTATGCGGGAGTGACATGGAGGAGACTGGCTCAAGACAGACCGTTGTGGAGGAAACTTGGGGAGACCTTCGTCCAGCAGTGGATTGATAATGGTTGACAATGATGATGATGATATATTATGAATATGTCATCATCAACAGCCATGGAAATTTGATTCCTGTAGGTGTCTGGTGCCATGAGGCAGCAGATTACAATTGTCTTTTATTGTTTTACTACCAGCGCACCGACACTCATCTGGTAAACCCAAGTAGCCTAGAGAAGGGGGTCAATTACAATTGTCTTTTATTGTTTTGCTTCCAACGCATTAACACTTATCTGGTAAACCCAGGTTGCCTAGAGAAGGGGGTCCAAGGACAAAGTGTGTCCTGGGCCGACTTGAGAGGGAACCACCTACACATTTGCATCCCCAAACATGGGGAGTCTGCGGAAAAACCACAGACTAGAAGGCGGCAGGCAGGACCGGGTTTCAAACACCCATCAGAAAAATCCGCCTCCCACACAGTGCACAGTAACTTAACCAAATGCGCTATGCTGGTGGTTATCAATATATACCTGTGGATATATTGTCTTGGTCACAGGTGATCAAGACCAAAGTTCGATCGAAAGTACTTTTGCATTTCTTATTTTCTTTATGTAATTGCAGCATGCAAACTTTCAGCTTACACTTTTAATGTTACCTCTATCACTTTATTTTGATATGGTAAATAAATGAAGAAATATTCCTCATAAATACATGGGCTATTCATATAAATTATTCAATCAGATTATGACTCTGAATTGCTGTAGTTAGTTTACTGTGATCCATGTATCATCCTATCAAAAAACTTTAAAATTACATCACCGAGAAACAGAAATCGAACTTGCTTCTCTCAATTTCCGTTTGAGCATGCTATCCATTACACCACCCAGGACAGTGAAGTTCCAAGTATCTGAATCTAATTATTACCACTTAGGGATCTGAACAATTCATATTTTTATATGGGATTACATAGTGAATGATAAACTGAAGCATTTCAGAGTCATAATGTGATTGCTGCTTGAATAATTATGTGACTTTCCCATGTGTTAATGAGGAATATCTTTTCCACAATTTCTATATCTGGGAAACTAGTGATTTAGTACACTGCGACAAAGCATCAAATTGTTTTGTATAGTGAAAATCTGAAGTAATTCAGATTCCTAAGTTGTAACTGCACAGATTCATGTACTTTGAACAGTGTTGTCTTGGGTGGTGTAACAGATTTCCTACTCAAACGGGAATCGGAATGGGGCAGGTTTGATTCCTGCTCCAGGGCGATGTAATTTTTATGTTTTCTGATATGATGTTACATGTAGATCATTAAACTAAAATCAATTCGGAGTCATAATCTGATTGCTGCATGAATAATTATCTTTATTTTGAGTTCTCTTTGAACATAAAATCTTAAATCAACAGTCTGAAAATTTTGTGCTACCAAACTAGATTCTAGGATGTAAGTTTTTCTGGTTTTGTTTTACAAGTTCATAACATTCAATTTGTTGATTAAATGGAATGAAATATGGAGACCCTTTCCTGCAGTGGATAATAATCGATGTACAGGAGGCAGGTATATGTATCCCATCCTAGTGACCAAGCGGTCAAAGGTTAGACTTCTGATTAACCATCTGACTTAGTCCCAGATAAGGCATAGGTTCTGTGTTTGTTCTACAGCACTATCTCTGTCCCTTTCCTGAGACTGGTGGCCCTGAATTAGCTATTTGGGACAGGAAACTCAATATAGCCTTAGATGCTAGTAGGGTTTGGTAAACCATGAAACATACACCTAAGAGGCAAAACATTATGACTAGTGTATATTTATTATGCAAATCGCAGCAACTGCAGGTAAACAACAATGCATTTTCGAGATGGCAACAAGGCTTATGGGGTGCTTATGTTCAGCTGTGGTTAGTACCTTCAAAAAATAGTCCGAGGAGGGAAAAACCATGAACCACTGGTAGTAAGGTGTGGTCCTACTATGGCTCATCAATGCTAGAGGTGAGCAAAGCCTATCCCATATTGTGCAAGCCAGCAAACGGAAAACTGTGGTACAACTCGCAGATAATCTGAATGCTGGTGATGGGAATAATGTATCACAACACACAGTACATCGAATCATGCTGAAAATGGAGCTGTTTCAAGTGCCCGTGCTAACCTCTGTTCACCATCGAAACCACCTAGAAATGAGCACACAAGCATCAAAACTGGATCTTGAATGAGTGAAAGAAGGTCATCTGGTCTGATGAATCTTGTTTCCTGTTGCATCATGTGGATGGCCAGATTTGTGTGTGTCGTTTACCTGGGGAAGTGTTGGCACCCGGATGCTCCATGGGATGAAGGAGGAAGTGTAATGTTTTGGGCAATGTGCTGCTGAGAAACCTTACGTACAATCGTTCATGTGCAGGAAACTAGGACTTCTACCACGTACCTAAACATCATTACAGGTAGGTACAGCCTTTCGTGACTACCGTATTCCCCTTTAGTAGTGCCTTCTTTCAGCAGAATAATGTGCCATTGCACACTGCCCTGGTTGTTCAAAAATGGTTTGCAGAACATGAGGAAGACTTTCAAGTATTGCCCTGGCCTTCAAATTCCCCAGACATTAATCCAGCAAAGTATCTGTGGTTTGTATTGGAACAGTAAATCCGATCTGCAGTGGCTCAACCTTATGACTTACAAAAGTTAAAAGATCTGCTGGTAACGTGTTGGTATCAGATACCTATAGAAATCTTGTAGTGTCCACGCCTTGCCAGGTATGAGCGTTTTGATGAAATGTGGAGGGCCAACATAATATTAGGCAGGTGGTCATAATGTTTAGGCTCTTTGGTGTTGATGTACAGCAGATGAAGCTAATTCAGCACTGTCCAAAATAATACACTGTTGCACATCTTTAGTATCTCCCTGAGTTATGCATTCAAAGTTTCAGGGCTGTGTATGTCTTAAGGCTGTGAAGCTATGTTACTGATTGATGTACACTGTGCTGCAAGTGGCTTAGTGATTAAAGCAACTACCTTCAGGCCAGATGGTTGCAAGATCAATCCCAGGTAGGTTGAGTTTCTTTGAACCACTGAATATTTGCCATGAGTCAGATGGGCACATTAAGCCATAGGACCTGGGATGTAGGACCCCCTGCTACAAATGAGGTTACTTGTTCCTTGTATCCATTCCCTTCCCTGATGCATTTCTTGAATAACTGCTTTGTGATTGGCACAAAAAATGTAGCACTCCTACTTCTCTGACCTGTCTACTCTGTCTAATCTGAGCTGTTTGGTGCAATCTAAAGTAGCTTTGATTCTAGCATGCAGCACAAGTCCTGGGATTCGGATGGTTACATCTGAATGTTCGCTCTGAGGGGAAACCCTATGAGACATGGGAAAAGGGAGAGATACTGATGTACAAGCACATTCAGTCTCTCTCTCTCTCTCTCTCTCTCTCTATATATATATATATATATATATATATATTCTATAAAGAAGATACCTAAGCAAAAAAATACATATATAATTTTGACTCACACCTAGTACAACATAGAATAGGTTATGTATCTACCTGTGTGATCAAAAGGAAAAAAGATAAAAAAATAAAATAAAACAACTGAATGTAGAAGGTGTCGAGAATACTGAGCCTTGGCTTTATCAAGGACCAGCAAAAACTCTGCATTTTCTCACTTCCACAAAGACCTAGTTGGAAATGGGTTTCTGCAGGGCCATAGATGCAAGTAACATTCCCACCTAAAATAGTTTAAAAAATATATATATAAGTCATGTCCTCCTTAGAGTTGCATGACCTAGCACTAGTTAACAATTTCGCTTGCATCCATTAACCTTCCTGGCCCGACCCATACTCTTCATCTGTTACTATTAAACAGAGAGAAGAAGATTAAAGAGAACTCAAGCTGTGAGAGTGACATAATAATTAGAAATGATTTTCAGCCATAACGAAATTCCAAGTTCGTTTGAGAGAGAATTTAAACCTGAAAAACAATGCAAAAGAAATCCAAATTTTACATTGCAATTAAAAAAGGAAATGTTAATTTATAACGAACAGATTTTTGAAAGAAAACTTGAGTCTAAAACCCCCTACTCTACAACTTATGACAACACGAAAACGAGAATAAGTTAAAGATAATAATTAACTAAAGAAAACTTTGTGAAAGTTATATACCTTAAACAGTTAGTTGCAATATGTACAAAGTATTTCAGCAGTGCTTTAAGCTCAGTATTCTCGACACCTTCTACATTCAGTTGTTTTATTTTATCTTTTTTCCTTTTGATCACACAGGTAGATACATAACCTTTTCTATGTTGTACTAGGTGTGAGTCAAAATTATATATGTATTTTTTTGCTTAGGTATCTTCTTTATAGAATGTGAATTCTGAATTTTCAAAACTGCTGCGTTGCGCGTTTTGATTTTCAGGTTATTTTGCACCCTTCGTTTTAAATTCTAAAATTTTTTCCTTAGTCTTCAGTTTTGCTCTTTAGTATATATATATATATATATTTTTTTTTTTTTGTATAGCAAAAGCAAAAAAGTGAAACAACAAAAAAACAGTGTACAGATTTGAAATTCGTTAGCACCAGAGGCTGCATAAGAGAAAGATCAAATAACAATAGGGCAAAACAAAACAAAGCAAAATTTTGCACAAGAGATATAAACAACAAAAAAATCTCTTGTGCAAAATTTTGCTTTGTTTTGCCCTATATCATCATCATCAACCATTATCAATCCACTGCTGGACGAAGGTCTCCCCAAGTTTCCTCCACAACGGTCTATCTTGTGCCAGTCTCCTCCATGTCACTCCCGCATACTTTTAGAATTTCATCCACCCATCTCCCATGTGGTCTTCTTCTGGGTCTTTTCCTGTCCCTTGGAAACCAATCTAAAATTTCGGCTATCCATCGATGGTCTGTCCTTCTGGCAGTATGTCCAGCCCATTGCTATTTCAGGGATTTAACTCTGATCATGATGTCTTCCACTCTTGTCATTTTTCGGATCCACGAGTTCCTCCTCTTATCTCTCCTGGTTACACCAAGCATGCACCTCTCCATGCTTCTTTGAGTTGTCTGCAGCCTTTGTATGTCTCTTTTAGTTAAGGTCCACGTCTCTGCACCATACGTAAGCACTGGAAGGATTCATTGATCAAACACTTTTCCTTTAAGACATAATGGCATATTGCTCTTGAAAATTATGCTGTTTCTTCCAAAGGCTCTCCAGGCAAGTTTTATACACCGATTAATTTCTTCATCAATGTGACCCTCACTTGATATCTGCTGTCCAAGATAAACGTACGTGTCTGTTATCTCCAGCTTTTCTCCATCAATTGATAAATCTTCATTTTGTGTAAAAGCATTGAACAACAATTTTGTCTTCTGAAAGTTCATTTTTAATCCCACTTTTTTACTCTTGTCAGCAAGTTCTTGGATCATACTCTGCAGCTCTGATGGGGTAGTTGCAAAAATGACTATGTCATCAGCAAAACGAAGGTGGTTTAGATAATCTCCATTAATCTTTATCCCTTTGTTTTCCCAGTTCAGTGATTGAAAGACATTTTCCAATGTGGCGTTAAAGAGCTTCGGAGATATGGTGTCACCTTGTCTCGCTCCCTTTCCAATTTTTATGTGTGTTGTATTTTCAAACAGCCGAATCTTTGCACTTTCATTTTCATAGATGTTATTAATAATATTAATGTATGCATCTTCAATACCGCAGGATTTCAGAGCCATTGTAACTGCTGATGGTTTCACCGAATCAAAGGCTTTTTCATAATCGATAAAGGCCATGCACAATGGAAGTTCATATTCCCTCGCTCTTTCAATTAGTTCTCTCAGTACGTGGATATGATCTATTGTGCTGTAGCCACTCCTGAATCCAGCTTGTTCTCTCGGTTGAGACATGTCCAGTGTTACCTTCAAACGGTGTGAAAGAACTTTAGTGAAGATTTTATAAACCACTGATAGGAGGCTGATAGGTCTGTAGTTCCTGAGATCCTCAATGTCACCTTTTTTATGTAGCAGGATCATTATAGCGTTGTTCCAATCCTCAGGAATCTTCCCTTCATTAAGGCATCAAGTGAAAATTTGGGCGAGTACTGTTTCGATTTCTCCACTTGCTTCTTGTATGATGTCTACAGTAATTCCATCTTCTCCTGGAGCTTTTCCCCGCTTCATGTTCTTGATTGCATGTGCAACTTCTGCTGGGAGGACTGGAAGAACTCTGGTACTGGTACCTTCCATGATGTCTGGAGTACATGCATCATCCCTTTCATATAACTTGGAGTAGAAATCTTTCACTCTTGTCAAAATTTCGCCTCTATTTCTTGTTACAGAACCATCTTCTTTTCTCAGTGCCATAATCTGTTTTCTTCCCTTACTGAGATGCCCCTTTGCTATCTTTAGGCTTTGGTTGTTTTCAATTGCTTTCCTTACTAGTTCACAGTTTAATTTCCTTACGTCTTCAGTGATACTTTTTTGTACTGTCTTGCATAGCTCTATGTATTCCACTTTGGAAGTCCCATCTTCTTTAATTGTCCTCATCTCTCTTCTTTTTTGCATCAACATTTTTGTTTTTCCTGATAATTTGTTCACATGCAACTTGTTCTTAGACCCAGCTAATTTTGTTGCTGTTTCCATAAGAGCTTTGGTTACTTTTCTGTTAACTTCAGAAATATCCACTTCTTTCCGATGTTAGGCCTTCTAAAGCAGAGAATCTGTTCTTCAGTTCCAACTTGAAGGCATTATGGTGTTTTTTAAGGTTGGTTATGTAAATACATTTTGTTTGTCTTATGAGCTTGCCACGTTCGAGTTTAGTGTTGAGGTGCATCTTACATCTCACCAATCTATGGTCACTACCTGTGTTGAACTTGTTTAGCACACTGCAGTCTTCTATGACGAATTTTTTGTTACACATAATAAAATCAATTTCACTTGTCGTCCCATTTGGATGTCTCCATGTCCATTTCCTGTGCGGCTTTTTCTTGAAAAAGGAGTTCGTGATGAAAAACCCTTTTGCCTCTGCGAACTCTACGAGAGTATTTCCATGCTGGTTTCTGTTGCCGTGACCGAATTTACCTACTGAAGTTTCATTCTGTTGCCGTTGCCCTATTTTTGCATTGAAATCTCCCATAATTATCTTCAAGTGCTGCTTACCTTTATTATTTAGATGACGAATTTCCTCATAAAATTCTTCAATTTTTCTTCAGGATGACTTGTGGTGGGTGCATAAGTTCGAATAATCTGAGCCTGGCATCTTCTCGAGAGTTGGATAAAGAGTCTTGCAGCTATGTCAGAGGAACTTTCAACTTCTACAACTTTATCCTTCAGTTTCTTGTTTATTATAAATCCAACACCACTAGTTCTGCCAGTATCTGTCCCACGATAGTAGAAGAGATGTCCACTTTTCAGTTCAATGAGATCTTCTCCTTATCTCACTTAGCCCGATGATGTCCCACTTAATCCTTTGTAGTTCCCCTTCCAATTCAAGAAGCCTTGAATCAGAAGATAAGGAGTATCCATTATACGTAGCCAAGGTCAGCATCAGATGGCAGCCTAGTCCGGTCCTCCAGGGATTCTTAGCACCCTCTGCCTTCATGTCACACTGGTCGCTGCCTTGGCCTGGTACATTCCAGCTGCCGGAGACTGAGGGCCAAGATTTAAGTTGTGGAGTCATTTTGGAGGGGTTTGGCCATAACTCACCACGCTGGCCAAGCGGGTTGGTGAGGGTGGGATAGCATTTCCTCTAATCCCGATGGTATAGTTATACCGCTATTGGCGGTCGTCAGAGCCCCTTTAGTGGGAACAGGATGCACCACGAGAAGGCGGGGTTGACATTTGTCAAGGAGAGGCTGTGATGTTACGCATCACCTGACCTTACATCCCCCATACATTGCCCGATATATATGTATATATATATATGTATGTATATATATATATATATATATATATATATATATATATATATATATATATATCATTAATTACCTTCCTTGCATTCAGTAAGGTGTAACTTCTCTTCATAATCAACTCTTTATGTACTGGCAGTTTGGTTTGCTGTAATATTTAAACGATGCTGAAAAGTATTTAGTAAAGCATTTTCGATTATAGGTGTCCATTTGGTTGCTGTAGAGTTTTATTAACATGATCTATCAAATTTTACTGTGATCTTAGATTGTTGTAGGAATTAAATGTGCATTCAATGTTGCAGGTAGTATTTCAAAGACCAACTCTAGTTGTGCATGCATTATTTCTCCTACAAGTTAAATCATTATTCATGCACACACTTTGGAAGATCATGCAAAAAAGTCTTGCTGCACAGAATGGAGAAAAATCAGTTGGAATTTTTTTCATGTCTCACTTGTCCATCACTTTTTTTTTTTCTTACTATATCATTCATTCATATTCTGTGATGAACTTAATGATATCATGAGTTTACCTGGAGAAATTTGTGGGAGAGAGTATGCATTTTCTACTCATACACATAAGAGTGAATGTACCATGTGTACATAAAAGAATGTCATAAAAAGAAAAATTAATAACTCATAAAATAATGTGCATACCTATGTTTTGTTATAGGCTATGTACACATGAAATTTTTTTCTGACTCAATAGATTTCTATGTACATGCATATATCCATTCAATAAACACATATAGTGTATTAAATCCATTTATTTCTTATGGTGTAGTAATCACAGAGATTCACCAAGCTTTCGCACTCCACTGGGAGGCTTTTCAAGGCAACAGTAGACATAAAAATGCTTTGTCTACCGTTGCCTTGAAAGCCTCCCAGTGGAGTGCGAAAGCCTGGCGAATCTCTGTGATTACTACACCATAAGAAATAATTGGATTTAATATGCTATATGCGTTTCTTGAATATTCATATTGTGATGTATTAAAAATAATGTTGCATATATCCATACATACATATCACTAAGCTGTTCTCTGAAATACAGAGGTTAGCTCTACAAAGAAAGACAATCTGCCAGATAAATGTTTAACTGATTTACTCACTGTTGCTGTATCAAACATATCCATTTACAGCGATCTTGGCATACAACTTGAGCTTCACTGACATCCATCACACAACGTACACAAGACCTTCTGTACTTCATAATCACAATCTTTTTCTCATGCAGATGTTCCTAAGTTTGGTCCTTCCAGGATTTCCTTGGCCTTCCTCTACCTTTCTTTCCTGCCACTTGGGCTGAAAAAATGTTCTTAGTAAGCATCTCATCACGCATTCTTTCAACATGGCCAAACCACCTAAGAATATTAGTCGTCACCTTACTAACAACATTTTGTCTCACATTACGCAACTGCAACACATCTTCATTCCTCACTTATTGTCAGAGAGTGTCATGCCACAAACCCCCCATAAGTAACACATCTCTCCAATACACAAATGACTCCTATGTCTCTTCTGCAGGAGCCAGGTTGCACTGCCATACATCAGAGTAGGAACAATTACACTTTCATACACAGCCATTCAGGACTTTCTTGAGAATCCATCATTCTGTGAAATCTTCCTAAAGCAGCTATGACTTTCAAAGAATTCACTCTCCTACTAATTTTGCCATGTAATTTGTTCTCTGTCAAACATACTTCCTAAATACACAACTCATTCACCTGGTCAATCACTGTGTCATTTAGATTTATCCTGCATTCAGTACTAACAGTTCCTCACTCAAAAACCATAACTTTGATTTTTCATTTATTTATACTCAGTTTGAATTTAATACAAACTTTGTACATCTGGAAAACATACTTTGCCGCTCACTTTTTCTCTCTGCCAACAGGACTGTGTCATCAGCAATATGCACACACGGATATTACCAAGACATAAGCCAGTATTGTCCATTTTGGCAACACGCATCCATAAATATATTAAACAGCTATGGTGACATTACACAACCTTGTCTGACTCCAGCACCAATAGAAAACCATTTCAATACAACACCATTCACTTGCACACAAGCTCTACTACCAGCATGCGTGGCTTTCAGATTGTTAATTGGATTCCCACTAATACCATATTTATTCAGTATCTTCCACAAAAGTATCCTATTTACCCAGCCATAAGCTTTCTCTAAATCTATGAAGGCAGCAAAAACTTTCTTACCATCAGACAGATTCTTTTGGATCATCATGCGTAATGCAAAAATTTGGTTAGTGCAGTCCTTACCAGGCATAAAACCACTCTGAACATACCACACTTTCTCTGATGTAAGACCTCATACCTTATCAATAATGACCTTCCCAAACACTTTCCTTTGCACACTCAACAAGCTTATACCACAATACCCTTTAGGTGGAATGATCAACTGGAACCATCAGCTGTGGGCTAATCCCCCGCACTGGTGTACTTTTCGATTAAAAAGATTCAAAAAATAGATTTCTATGTGAGCGCCTTTATTTGCTTGAACAACATCTAAGATGACATTTGAGTTCATATCATGTGCATTCAAGAATATCAGGAATGATCATGGCTATGACATTGGTGATTCTGATTCATAGTTCCTGAAGATTGCCCACTGGAGTGAAGTACATGTCTTTCATATGTCCCCACAAGAAAAATCCAGTGGGGTTAAATCTGGAGAACAAGGCAACCAAGAAATTGGCCCACCTTGGCCAATCTATCTGCACAGAAACACCTTATCAAGAAGCTCTCTCACATAGAGATACCAGTGTAGGGGAGACCCATTTTGTTGGAACAAGATGTCAGATTGAAGTTTCTGAAGCTGTGGTAAAATGAATTGTTCCAACATATCAAGATAAACAATCCCACTTGCTGTCTTTTTGATGAAAAAGGAAGACCAGATGATGTGGGCATCTGTGACACCACCCCAGACACTGATTTTTTCACTGCTTCTCTCATGCTCGTGTATAGCATATGGGGGTTCATAACCCCAAATTCGAATGTTTTGGCAGTTAACATGGCATGACACATGAAGATCTACTCCATCCAAAAACATTACACTCTACAGAACTGTGTTATCATTATCAATTTTATCCAGAAGCTGTACCGCAAATTCCATTCATTTAGGTTTGTCCTGTACTTGAAAAATTTGCACTTTGTAATTAAGTAATTTTAGTCTTTTATAAAGCAGTTGAATGTACATTCAAGCAGTTGAATGTAGTTCCCAAGATGTCTGTTTTATCAATTTGCATGGGCTTCATTGCAATGCTTGCCCAATGGAAACCACCATTGCATCAGGGACACATGGCCTTCCTGGGAAGGAATTGTTCAAAACATTACCAGTTGCTGTAACAGTTTCTTATATCACATCTTGATGGTGGATTACCCAAAGATTTGAATTATTACAACTGCGCTATAAAAGTAATTCAGTACCACAGTGTGATTGCTGACAATAATGTGCTTATGAATTTCTTATGTTTGTGAATAATATTTTTTCCTTACTTTCGGTGATGCAGTGGAAGCCTGTTATAACCCTGGTATATGGGGGGACAAGGTGATAACTGCATTACAGAAATACCCGCTATATATCCAAATCCGAGCGTGTAGTCAGTACTGCAATCCGATTGCTGAAAATAATATGCTCTTAAAGGTTTTCATAAATGTGGAACTGGAAAAGATATGCCACAAGTATTGTAAGTATGAATTAGGAAGATAATGAAAAAATGCTTAAAAGGTCATGAGATAAACATTTCACTTGAGCACACAATATAAAAAATATGTGGGTCAGAAAATCAAACTAAAATGAATTATGTCATCAGTTTTCAATGCAAAAAGTATGATTTCCTCTTTTCATGGCATATTCTTTTCATATTTCTCTTAATAATCAAAAGTTAGACACCAGTATCAGTCATAGCACATAAATTTCTATATTTCACTTTTGTTGTTGCATAATATGAGAATCTAGTTTCCTGCAGTAGGTGGTGGTGAAGAGCAGCAACTCTTAAATTACTGTTCCTGATAATTCCAAATATCTTCATGTAAGCCACCTCAAAATGTAATTAAAGGAATTCAATATCAACTGAAGGGATTTGAATCAAGTTGTGATAATCTTGCTTAGAAAACCCAGCTGTGTGTGGGGGGGGGGGGTTTGTTTTGTTTTTTCCCTGCTACAGTAAATGGATTTTGAATCCAGCTGTTGCTGTAATCAATATGGATGAAAAACAATTTTTTGGGGATGTATTGAAATAGAAAATATGATCGTTAATATCATGGCAAGCCATGCTTCTTCAAGTTCACATTCATTTTCTAAATGAAAACCTTTGTCTTTTTTTCTTTCTTTTTTTCCTACAGTCAACTAGCTTTCTTGGTGGGCATGCTTCATTTTCTTGGTATTGCGTTGCATACTTACTTCATTTTCGTAACACTGCACTGCAATACATGGTTGTCAAATTGTTGAGAACCATTAAATAAACAGATAATAAGAATTTGTTATTAATCAGGGGTGAAAGAGTTCCGCCTTTTTGGAAGTCATCTGGGGAGTCCTGAGATCGATGCAGAAATACAATAAGTACAATAAAACAAATTAGATCAGTATAAATGTGGCATTGACATTATTGGTTTGATGTAGGCACACTGACTATAAATAAAATTCTTATTCATTCCTAAAGAAATGTTAGACAATTTTATGGCATTTTATATATGCATATATGGTGCTTAGGGTAGTTAGTAAATGCTGAAAGGTTAATTATTTTTGCATATTCTTATTTGGGAAAAGTTCAGCCTTTTTCTGCCATGACCAGTTTCATGCCTGATTAATAGATGTAATGAGATATCTTATTATAGTTTGGATAGTTTTATTAATAAGCACTTTTCATCTCCATAGCCACTTGGCATCTGTATGAAAAAGTAGGGCTTTGTTCTGACTACCTATATCTTCACCAAAAAAAAAAAAAAAGTGCCCAAATAAAAAATACTTGCAATAAAATCCAAAACTGCTTACAATTTTTTTCTGTGCTTTAATGTCAAACTAATATTACATGTAATTTTCTTATGGTTCATTCACAGAGCCCTGGGCTTGTGTGGAACACTTTTTTATTCTTATATTGATAATGAACGTCAGCAGTTGCACTGTTGTAATGTTTCCTCCTTATTATGCAGATTTTACAAATAATGAAAACATGTCTTAAGGCTAGATATTACGCTGAATTATACGGAGCAGAAAGGAATGGAAAGAGGAACTGAAGAATTTTTGTACAGTTGAATTTCATCATATTGAGTTCTCTATTGTGACAGAAAATTTCTGAAATGTTAAAATTAAAAAAAAAATTCAAATGGTGCGTCCATCGAATAAGTTTGGGAGTACCAAATAATTTAAATGGTTTCCATGAAGGATACTGTGATTTTGATCATACAAGGAGAATACATTTTACATGGTTTTTAAGGGGAAAGCTGGTAAAAGTAAGCTATTTTTTAGTTATGTCAATTGTGAAAAACTGGGTAGTGAATAAAATTATAATTTTTTCAATTAAGAAAATACACTTCAGATGTCATTTTGTTCTTTGTTTTTTATACTTGGTTACAACTGAAAATACATCACAATGAAATTAATGAATTTTTATATATTTTACTAATTAGGAGTGATGTAATAACAAACCTGTTATGCATTTATCATTTGAATCAAAACTTTTTCTTTATTTTAAAGGCAGGTTTCAAACTCTGATTAAAATACTAGAAATGTTAAGTAACCAACACACTGCAAAATTATTTCACTAAAATTTGAAAAGATATTTCAAAATTAGCAATTTATTTTGACTTACTTTTGTTCTTAAAAATGTGGAACAACTGCAAACTCTGTTCATATATCTTCACTTTGTCACTTAACTGCAGTAATAACATGTCATTAAGCTGTTCTCTGAAATTCAGTGTTTAGCTCCTCCCAGGAAGGTGATCTACTAAATTATATACAACTACTGTTGGTGTTAAATTTTACATACTGTTGATATACCCAATACCTTAACTTACAGCAATCTTGGTGCATCAACTGGTCCTCACACATACACATGACCTTTTGTGAACTCCATACTTTTTATATTTTGCTCTTTCAGTTATTCTTGAATGTGATCCTCCTGTGATCTCCTCAGCCTTTTATTTTCCTTTCCCAGTACTTAGGTGGAATAAATTCTCATAATTAGCACCTTGTCTTCTTACTATAACACACACACACACACACACACACACACACACACACACACACACACACACACACACACACACACACACTATTTACGTCCAGCCTACTAACAACATTTTTGTACATGAGATTCTTCCGTGGATTAACAGAATTAAACATTTTTTGTAATCATTTGGGTCATTCTTGAGATTGCTGCAAATCTGAAGAGAATTTGTTGGAGTAGGGAGGGGTCGGTTCTGTCTGGGGACAATATTTCGTGTTTTAAAACTTTCAAAAATGGAAGTGAAACAGAGTAAAAAAATTTCCTGCAATCGTAACTTTTTTATCACGATGTTGCCTCTGTCCAGTATTGTTGTTAAACATAATTTTATTGCAGAAATGTTTGTTGCCTAAAGTTTTAAGCTGAAATATAATCTGTAAAAATGGAAATTAGATGGCCCGAGAATTTATTAGTAATCTTCAAGCATTAGGTTCTTCCGTGAATTCACCCTTTTCCAGGGGTTCAAAATTACACTCTTCTACTCATCCATGATGAGTCAAAAATTATAGCTGACAAGTGACACTACAAGGCAAGCATGCAATATCCCACTGGTTAATGGTTGCCTGTGACTATGACGTCTTCTCCTGACTGGTGGAAAAGTATCATATTTTTTTACCCCTGCCCTTTTCCGTTAACATTTTGGCAATTCAAGAGATTGACGCACAACTAAGCAGAAATTTTGGGGTGGTTTGTGGTGAGTTGGAGTTGCGGTGTGGTTCGCCGGAGGACAGAATTCCATCTTTACGAAACTTTCGGAAACGAAAAGTCAACAGGGATTTTTTCCATAACCATAATTTTTTTTCTTGCAATGTTTGTATACCCAGCATACTTGGTAAATGTTTTATTCCATAAATATTTGTATTTCAGCTTGAAAATAGAGGGGAAATTTCGAAAAATGGAAGTCGAACATTGTTAAAACTTTGATATCAGACACCATGGTCCTCAGGCTAAAGGTTCTTTCAGCATAATAAATGAAATTCTCATCAGAGGTCATAAAAAAAAAAAAGAAAAAGAAAGAAAAGTGACGGTGACGAAATGGGAAGAGAAAGAAAAATTGGGCAATGGATGCTATGCAGGTGCAGAGTCAATAAAAGACAAATGGAAAGTAGTCCGCATTCTTGCAGCACATTTTAATTTTTCATCCACTTAAAACATTCAGCTTTTTTTTTCCTTTGTTGGTCTTGTGTATGCATTTTGTTTCACATTACACATTTGCAACACATCTTTCCACACCTGATCAGAACCCTTCTTACCCACCCACACATGAGTAACATATCTCTCCAGCACACAAACAACTCCTATGTCTTTTCTGTAGCACTCAGAGTTCACTACCATATATCAGTGTAGGAACAATTACACTTTCTTAGACAGCCATTTTAGGCCCTTTTGACTACCCATCACACCTCTTAAATCCACCTAAAGCAGCTATGACTTTCACGAGCCAATTAATTTGCACCATCTAATTAATCTGTGTTCTCTATTTATCATGTTACTTTTAAAAACATGAAGGAATCAAAATTGAATTAAAATGTGTGAATGATTTAAGTTTACACTATTTTCATACTTCATGCATAAAGTAAACTCTTACTCCAGAATAAATAAATTGCTGTTCAAAATTCCATGTTATTTGTGATAGGATATTCGTATGCAATCAAAATGGTTTCAGACATCTGGCATCTAAAGGTGGGAGCATGAAAAAATTTATTTCGCATGCTCTCCACATTTAAGGAGCCAGATGTTTGAAATTAATTTCCATTGCATGTGAATATCAAAAGCAGTAAAAGAAATAATGTTGCTCATCTGTATAATTTATATGGTACCCAGTCTGGGATTCCATGTGTTTGTACAACAATGGTCATAACATAGCATGTGTTATCTCAGTTTATGAGTATAGATGTAGTTTTACATGCTGTACATATAACATGCCAGTTCGCAGTACGTGAGGTTTATGATGCACTAGAAACAGAAATCTTTATCATCCCAAGCTGTCTCCCCTCCTCCTTTAAAAGCAGAATGTACCATTGTTAGTTATTGAATATGTTAGTTTTAGTTAATGCTTTTTCTCCCTTGTTACAGTTCTGATGGTAGTGGAGTTCCTTCTAAATATTCCCTCACAATTATATTGCTGCTGTTCATGGGAGCATTAGTTGTTCACGGACACCAAGCAGAGGCCACTTCACGTCTTGATTTCCTTTGGAAACTACAAGCCCTCGAAGAAAAGGAAGATATGGAGCACCTTCAGGCGTACAATAGAAAATTATTAGCCAATATACTACCTGCCCATGTTGCTGAATATTTTCTGACTGCTGATAGAAAAAATGAAGTATGATGCATTATTTGTTATTACTTAAAATGTACATTACTATGTTGGTCCTTTTTAATTCACCTTTTTCACAAACAGTATAATTTCCTTTGTCTGAACGTTTGTCTCATTTTGTTGGTGCAGTAGAAAAAGGGCTTGCCTGTTTTAATTGTCATATCCCTGCCCAACCAATATACCTTTTTTTTTTTTTTTTTTTTGGCGTAAGGTTTCAAATTGCGGGTTTAAACTCCTTAGACATTTTGTTCGTTCAGCAGAACTTCTATAGATAAAGTTGAACATTTTCGTGTTATGCGCTATCAACTGTTAACTTACAACATTTTCACCAATTGGAAGAACCTTTAACAAGAATGATGAGACCTGGCAATTGTTCATCTACGTGGTAATTATTTAATTTTTGATTTTTCTGTTCTGGCTTTACAATAATTTTAAACATGCCACCTATCAACAATACTACAAGAGTAACATGTAGAAAGCTGAAATATATTCAGCACTACGAAAATGAATGTTGTAAAATGATTAATTTGTAGTGTTTTTTTTTTATTATTGTTGTAATGTTCGTGTAACATACTTTCACATTTGGACATCACAAGCAAGAAAAAAAAAAAAGAATATGTGGTTAAAAAAATTTGCTGTACATCTCATTTTCTCCCATCATTATTGACGGGCTTTCGTCTAGTCATGTAATACAGTTGAATCTGCCTAAAATGTAAATTGGTGGGACCAAGAAATTTTTCCGTTGTAGGCAGATTTCCGCTTTACAAAGATTTTGAAAAATCAACGATCGATAATACGTAATTTGCAACACCCACTTGGCAGTGGTGATAATTCATGCATATTATTGTCATCTATGCCATAATTAAGAAATTGAAAACAGAACTTACCCATTTATACAGTATATACATACTACGTACACCCATGCTTCTTCATTATTTAAAATAATATTTAATAGTTGTTTGCTTCTGATTTTTTTCGCAAATACATTTTTCAACTTCACATCGAACACCGCTTATGTTTAACAGTTTAGCATTATTAGCACAAAGATTGAAGTCTTGTAACTTATGAATAGTTTGTAAGTGTCATAAGTTTTTTCATTTTTTATGTTCACTTCATCCTCATCATCTTCATCCCAGACTTCGTTTTTCTCATCTATTAAGTCATCAGTATTCTGAATGCCTGCTTCAGTGCAAATGTCACTGAGTTAACGAATTCATGCACTTGTATGTTTTCTGACATAGCTTTGTTCAATAAATGTTGCAGAAATTCGTCATCGAAATGCAGAGTATCATCACAAACGTCGGTTACGAATCCTGCTTTGCGAAGATACTTTTGTATTGTGAGGGGCGAAACATCTTGGTAAGTTTTAGCTAGCCAATTAATTGCAGTTAACACGTACAGATTTTGCAAGCTCTTTAACGCTGTTGCTGCTATTCATACTAGCAATGAGAGATTGCAAAAGGAGCTTTCAATATTTCATTTTCACAATGTTGTAAATTACTCCTTGATCGAGTGTTTGTGTTACAGTTGTTGTGTTGCTTGGTAAAAATGTTAAATTGACATTTGTCAATGTAATATAAGGATGACAAGTAGCATTGTCTAAAAATAAAACTACTTTCCTATTTTGTTCTTTCATTTTGTTGTTGAACATGTGAAGCCACTCCCACATTATTTTCGCTGTCATCCACGATTTTCTATTTGCCTTCCATATCACTGGGAGGTCTTTGATGTTGATGTTTTTAAGACATCTCGGTTTTGCCGCTTTTCCTATCGCCAGAGGCATTTCAAACTCTCCTTCCGTATTACAGCAGAAAAAAACAGTGAGACGTTCTTTTGCATGTTTTCCGCCGATGCATTTGTCTCCTGATACGCATAGTGATTTTGTTGGCAGTGCACAAAGAAACAATGCTGTCTCATCACAGTTGAAAATATCCTGTGGTTTGTATCCACACGTTATATTTTTGAGGTTTTCCTTCCATATGTTTACTGCGTTATCGTCTTTGGCTTCACCGCAAAAAACTTTACAGGCAATACTATGTCTGTTTTTAAAACTTACCAGCCAACTATTCGAAGCTTTGAATGAATTCTTCCCCAACTTTTCTGCTACTTTAAGAGCTTTGGCTTGTAAAATCGGACCTGATATTGGCAGATTTCTCGAACGTGCATCCACAAACCATGTCCATACTATGTCATCAATATCTTCATTTTCTATTCCTCTTTTTCTTTTATAATTTGCACCTTCAGCCCATTCTTCTTTTATTTCACTTTTCTTTTTTAGTGTGATGTAAATTTGGGTTTTACCACATTTAAATAGCTCACACAGTTCTTTTACTGAAACACTTTTGTCATGCTGCTCAGTAATTTTCATTTTCTGCTCAAAGGTCAGTACGTTGTACGGCTTATGACTATTGCTGGCCATTATTGCGATTTCAATAGGGTTTGGAATTTTCTTTACACCTATGTATGGAGAAAGCACGCCCGTGTGTGTGGAAATATGCCTATGGGATAGGGAATTTTCAGTGCAATAACAAAATTGTTTTGTATTGTCATCATTGTGCTATGTTCCAGATTGCTTCATATAAGTTTTATATAGAACTATTTTGATAAGGGGGAATTCTGCCACTTCATTTGAACATGTAACACACACTAAAGAACTCTCTACAACATTGGAACCCATGAGATTTCATAAGAATAAATTTCACCCCAGTTTGGAAATTGTAAAACAAAGCACTAATATTCTAGGGAAAATTTAAGCTCCTAGAATTTTTGGATGAACTTCTGGAAAAGTCCTGGAATTTATTTTCTGAAAATGTGTACAAACCCTGTATTCAGTTATACCATGAAAAAATTTTGTGCAAAATTGAAATCTTGAATATGTAATTTTGACTTTGGTTTTGTAAAGTTTGCAATTTTAATAATTATGTGCAAAATTTGAATCTTGAACTCATAACTTTGCAGTTTTATAATTGACATATACTTTACTGCATATGTGATTTATTCTCTCAGATAAAAACAATGATTTCATTGCAGAGCTGCCTTTTAAATTGCATGCATAAATTCTCATTTATTACATTCACATAGTTAAATTATGTAGGAAATCATTCCACACTACAATTTGCATAGTTGAGTCGTGTTTAAAATGTATATTTGGTCATATCATTGTCACATATGCAGTTGGTAAGAAATAAAAAAAGTGAAGTAAGATCCTTAAAAGTCCTTAAAAAGTGCTTATTTTTTTGTGTGAGAGAAAAAGAGTGGGAACTCTGTAATAGTAGTTTTGCCATGATTGGTGTTTTCAGGTACTAATTCACTGAAAACACCAATCATGTTAATTAATTCAGGCAGGACTTTTTGAGCTTCCACATGAATTTTGCTTTTTACTGTGTCCATTTAAGGAGAAAACTACCATATTATTCTGAATATAGGCTGCCCCTCCTAATAGATTTCTGTAGAAGAAAGAAAAAACGCTTACACACACACACACACATTTGTAAGACAAAGAATGACTGATCTTTTCTTTTACACATTTTTTTTCAATTCAAAAAATTATGTAAATTAAATTGTTTTATTCAGTTTCATAATTATTGCTCTCTTTGGCACTTTTGTTGCCATTCTCTTCTCGATCTTTTTGCAATATGTAGCCTTCACTACCATTCATTTCATTTGAAGTCATGGATGATAAATTCTTAAGATATGATATCTCATGCAGTTGAAATCCAATTACATAACAGATCCACTGAAGGCTTTTTAATTTTTCCACCTGGTGTGAGAGTATTGTTCTTCCAACAAAAGCCAGTGGGGATACTGCTTTTGAAGGTTAGCCTTCAAAGACTTGTGATGCCATACCTCCTGGGATAACTACTAGATCAGATTTTGATGATTGAATCTTCTTAACTGTGGGAGTCAGATGCCCTCTAAATGCATATAGTACTAGTATTGCTCTTTTTTGAAGAACTCCAAGCCTATTCCACACAAACAATAGTCATTCGGTCATTAATTCAGTCCTCATTCAGCCATTTTCTTGACATCTAATAATTATTCCACTGGGGAGTGTTTCTTTTGGATTTTTTCCCCCAATATATTGCTGCAGGCTTCTGTCCATCAGCCATTACAGCTAACATTGTAGTAGTAAGACATATCTTTTCATTTCCAGTGCTCTTCACGGTAACATAAGTTGCACCATTCTCTTCCATGCTAGTATTGCTTGGCATATTTAAAAAAAAAAAAAAAAAAACTGGGGTTTTGGTTTCATTAGGGTTTCCAATACAGCTAAGATCATAGGACCACTTTTTTCACAGGTCAATGACATGTCATCGGTATTTTCTAGTTTCTCAGTGAAATCAGATGGCAACCGTTACGCTAATGATGTTCTATGCCTAAAGGAAAGGCCACTTCACATAAAACTCCTGCACCATCCAATGCCTGCTTTAAATTCATTTCAAGGCACTTTTAACTCAGTTGCAATTTCTAATGCCTTCAAATGAATAGCTCCACAGCTGATCAGCATTCAATTCTCCCCTTTTTCTGTTACAAAAGAGAGAACATGCTCATTTCCCTCATGATGTTTACCATGCTTAGGCCCTCAAAAAGTGTTTCTAATGGAAATGGCATTCTCAAGTTTTTTCTTCTTTGACCTCCAACGACACACATTTGTTTTCATCAGCTCCATATTTCTTTCCTGCTTTCCTATGGTTTGTACATTTAGCATAATTAATAACAGTTGTTTTGAAATTGACATTGTAACTGTCTCTAGATCTCTGACTAGTAATAGTAGTAGTTAATTTTTGTTCAACATAGTCAATCATATCTTTCACGATCAAAAAGCATATGCAACCACTAACTGGAAGTAAGTCATATGAAACTGCCATGGCAGGGAGCAAGCACCAATTGCAAAAGGTTTATTGCAACAAACAGCACCTTGTGTCTGGGACTGCTGAGAGCACACAGCTGTCAAATATCATACCTATCATTCTGTGATTATAAGCTGCATTCCAGTTTTAAATGGGCCAAATTTGGAGAAAAAATTGCAGCCTATATTTAGATTAATATGGTATATAATTTGCAGTGTATTTATTAATATGTAACAGACATCCCTATCTCTTTATGTATGTTTAATTTTTTTAGCACTGGTAGATATCTTATGGTCACATTCTTCAAATGCACAATGCTGTTGCGGTGTTAGCTATCTTTTACTAATAATTATGCTTAATTAGTTGGTGATTTAATGTGGAAGGATTATATATTCTACTGTTCAGTAGAAAACTGAGACAATATTTTATGGATCTGTAAAATAATTATCATATTTGATTTGGTCCTCTGCAGTACTATGTCCTCTTTACTTTTTCCAATTAAAGATTCCATGAAATTTCCAAATTCTACTTATTCCTATGAAAATCCTTCCATCTCAATTAAAATCTTATTCAGTCAAAAGTACAGTAGAAATCCATTTATCCGGATTAACTCTGACCACAGCCCATCCAGATATTCAGAAATTCTGGATAATTGGGTTGTCTTTTATCTGTAGGCCAAATACGTATTTATTAATTGAAGTGAGGGAATTTAATTTTTTTCATTTATCATATTTTATAATAACAAATGTTATACAGTTTAAAAAATAAATTAATTTTTATTTACATAAAAATACAGTAATACAAAACACTTTTATCAAAAAAATTAAACATTGAAATTATGTGCATACATATTTTTAATTTACTATAAACAAAACTCATGATTTCTTTACAATTAAATTTTTAACCAAACATTATTATTTTCTTCTAGATGTTAATTAATAAAATGAACAAAAGTTAATACAGTATGCATGATTAAATTTTTTTACATACAGTTTGAAATAAATTTGTTTTTAATGAAAAATGTCAAAAAGGGTTTTCTGTTTCGAGAGAAAACCTGTCTTTGCTTGTGTCGTATGAAACAAGAAGAGCATCGGTTATGCATGACCAATGGGAAGGCAACGGACCTTGGCATGACATAACAGCGGAGACCCTACTTGCAGACTTCACATGTGCTTTCTCGTTGCAGTCTCACTACTACTTATTAATTTAATTGCTTTATTAATAAAATGTCTACTGTACTGCATTATCATTTTGTATTGTTTAAATGAACGAAAAAATTAAAAACACGCAAATAAATTAACAAAAATCTCAATTTTGCTTGGTCTTGAAAGAACAAGCGATCCGGATATCTGGAGTCCGGATAATTGGAGTACTACTGCATTTGCAAAAAAAGTTAAAAGCATTTAAAATGAATTATAAATGGAATATCACTAGTATTTTTGAGGTATTTTCTTTGTGCAGGATGATTTCTTTGGTTCTGTGTCTTCAGTTGTCATATTGAAGCACAAAGTTTCTTGGGAAGAGTTTTTTTTTTTAAATCACAGAATAGCGGAACTTTACATGGCATGTGTCTCAGGTATTTTGAGGTTTACCCATCTTCAGATGTCTTGGTTAAGTACGTTCTGTAAGTTTTTCATCTTGGGTAAGTGCATGCTGTATGCCCAGGTTTCATATGCATACTGTATGTTGACCCACCATTTTCTCAGTCATGTCAGCCTCATTTGGCATGCACAAATGTCTCTGTATGGTTCTATAAACTTAAAGAACTGTAGCATTTCAGGTACAGGTGAATTTTGGAACAAATCTGAATAGGAAGAGAAAACAGTAATAATAATAAATTGACCAATTAATAGGATTGCAGCACCATAGAAACATATCAAGGGAACAACAGGTGTGAGCTTTGCTACCCCAAATTTCAGCTCCAGCTGCTGAAAACTGATTTCACATTCACTTTTGTAAGTTTTCAGTCATACTGTGTTGTGTTACTCAGAAAGCTAAAAATGTTTTACATGAGATTCTGGAGGTAGGGGAGGGGTTGTTTTTGAGAAAATTTTGTGAATAAGTTTTATAAACTCTATAGAAGTCCCCCCCCCTGTGAAGGAGCACAGAAAGAAAAATGCATAACTTAATGGTACAAAAAGAGATTTTTAATAATTGTTTCAAATGTAATATGTAAATATCATTTTCAATGGGACTTTAAAATTCTAGCCCATGGAAAGAAGTCTGTATGTGAAAACAAATAATATTAAGCAGAGGTAAGGAAAAGAACAGTGGAAAAGGCAAAAAGATTTTTATTTTTAAATTAACTGACACCTTGCCCAATAAATGCATATTCATGTATCATATCCCCACAAACTTCATGTAATTGTTATATAAGTTAATAAGTTGCAGACAGAAGTAAAGATTTTTAAAATTAAGTTTCAAAATAACATTTTTGGAATAAAACACCAATTTCAACAGCATGAATTTTTGTAAGAAATAGACATTTCTTATCCATCATTTAATATTAAATGTATTTTTTCCCACCTAGTACAACCTTTGCAGTGTGCCATCTGGAAACAGAGATACTGTTGACAAATACACTGACGGGGGAAAAAAATCCCAACACCACGAAAAAATAGTTGTAGAGGAATGAAATGGCGGCAATACATTTGTATAGGTAACATATTTAATCGATTAAGGTTTCAAGATCACAGCTTAATGTAAGCGCGAGAAGAGCCATTTTAAATGTGAAATGCTGGTACATTAATAACCGGTGTAACCGCCAGAATGTTGAATGCAAGCACCCAAACGTTCATGCATTGTGTCGTACAGGTGCTGGATGTCAGTTTGTGGGATGGAGTTCCATGCCTGTTGCACTTGGTCGGTCAATACAGGGGCGGTTAATGCTGATTAGGGGTGATGCTGGAGTTGTCGTCCAATGATGTCCCATACGTGCTCGATTGGTGAAAGATCTGGTGATCTAGCAGGCCACGGCAACATGTCGACACTCTGTAGAGCATGTTGGGTTACAACAGCGGTATGCGGGCGAGCGTTATCCTGTTGGAAAACACCCCTGGAATGCTGTTCATGAATGGCAGCACAACAGGTTGAATCACCAGACCGATGTACAACTGTGCCGTCAGGGTGCGTGGGATAACCACGAGAGTGCTCCTGCTGTCATAGGAAATTGCTCCCCAGACCATAACTCCAGGTGTAGGTCCAGTGTGTCTCGGCCGCAGACAGGTTGGTTGCAGGCGCTCACCTGGCCTCCTCCTAACCAACACACGGCCATCACTGGCACCCAGGCAGGACCGGCTTTCATCAGAAAACACAACAGATCTCCACTCCGTCCTCCAATGAGCTCTAGCTTGACACCACTGACGTACGTCGCAAACGGCAGTGGTTTGGAGTAAGTAGAATGCACGCTACAGGGCGTCTGGCTCAGAGCTGTCCTTCAAGGAACCGATTTGTAACAGTTCGTTGTGTCACTGGTGGCAACTGCAGCTCGAATTGCTGCCGCAGACGCGGTACGATGCGCCACGGCCATACGCCATACACGGCGGTCTTCCCTTTCAGTAGTGTCACGTGGCCGGCCGGAACCCAGTCTTCTTTGAGGCAGTACCTTCCCTTGACCATCGCTGCCAACAATCATGCACAGTAGCTACGCTCCTGCCAAGTCGTTCTGAAATGTTGCGGAACGAAAATCCACCTTCTCGTAGCCCTATTACACGACCTCGTTCAAACTCTGTGAGCTGTTGATAATGGCTTCTTCGTCTTCTTAAAGGCATTCTTGACTAACTATCAACACACTACGTGGAATCTCAACGATAACTAACGCTCGCGAACGTTACAGCACGTATTTACAGCAAACCTGCTTTGCATGCTCTGAGGGGCGCTACTAGCGCCACACATATGCGCCAAGCGCGAAATTTGCATAGACTTCATCTTACAGATGTACTCTCACTGCCTACCAACTGTCGTTTATCTAACACAACCCCTTCTTGGTATTGGGAATTTTTTTCCCGTCAGTGTATAAACACACATTTGCACTTAGTTGAGGAATCGTGCATCAGACATAAGCAGGTATTTTGCATATTGAACAATCTGTCATTTTTACATTTATTTTATTTAGAGATACGGTGTCCGCAGTGCACACCCAACACCCCCTTATGTGATTATGTATGTAAAATGATGTGCTGAAAGATATCTTTCAGAAAAATGAAGTATTGTATCCCCCCTCCAAATCTGGAACCCTGTTGGGTTTTTTAAAGACATCCTAAAAAAAACAAAAAAAAAAAAACAAAGTAGGTTTTTTTTTTTTTTTTTTTTTTTAATTTTCAAAGTAACACACAATTTCTCTGGTTAAAGAAGTTGACTGCTTTTGTATTGGTATGCTTTCTGCTCCAAGTAATTTTAAATCCCCAACTAGAGCCATAAATAACTAAACATGAGTTGGGGGAAAAAAAACTGTTTGTCCAATTATTTGTTAATGCAAATTCACCTACAAAATTTTTCCCTGATTGGTGTTGGGAACTTTCAAAATTAAGCTTGTAAAATTATATTAAGTTATTACAGTAAACTTTAATTTATCTTTTCATTAATTTTGTCACGATATTAGTACATTATATACCCAGACTATGGCGCCCCCAGTGAGAGAATTAATCCCACCTCGGAACCCACCAAATTGTGACAGGGATTCCACTATGGTAATTCAAACTTGGGGGGCCCTGGGACCCCAAACAACCTGATGATAATTTCTGGAGCACAGATTCGATCACTCAACCCGTAGGTACCTAAAAACAATTGAAGCTCTCAGTACAATGTAAAAACTCGGGTATGCAGTAGATAAGAGACACTTTATTAATAAATCACTAGATAAACATGCAGTAAGCCAATTATTATACTTTGACAGGTCCACTAAAACTGCAGGGCTTGTTTCCCCAAACCTGCAAGACTTTCTAGATAATAGAATTTCTAAATAGGAAGAATAAGTCCTCATTAGCACAGTTCTGATATCCTGTTTGAGGAGTCTTTGTATCTCCCACTTAGATACAGAAACAAAACAGTACTTACATTAGAGGATGTATTTTATCCCATTCCTTGGATGAACTATGAGCACACTCACTTGGTCGAGGCCAGGGATGGCGAACCTATGGCACGCGTGCCACTGGGTGGCACACAAACACTATTTGGGTGGCACACTAATATGAAAACATTAAATAAAAATTTAGTTTTTTTAGAGAGAATTTTTCAACAGCATGTTTGTAATGTTTTCTTGCAAATAACCGAGGTTTGACAAGAAAATTAATTTAACCAAGAAGTGTTCTCCAAAGGGTTAGTAAATAAATCAACCTCATCTCATTTAATTGCCTTATGCATTAATTCCCAAAAGTTAAGCATCACATGCACACAATTACTTTATCATTCCGCTCCTACGGGCTTCCACCATGAGACATCCACGCCTGCTTCAGCTCAAGCCTGCACTCTCCTGCTTCTCCCTTACCTTTGCTAGGAGGGAGAGAAAACTAATCTGATAGGAAGACTTGTGTGAAACAGCGAGTTCCTGTGATAACTGAAAGTAACCTTGAAGAATGACTGGAGAGATTTCAAATTTATAACTTGACAACACTGCGACACCAGTCCACAGCTTCAGTTTGTCAAAGAAGGTTGATTTGTTTGTAGCTGCTGCTTATTTCTCTTGTGTACTGTAATTGTTCCTTTGCTGGTGCCAAAAACAAAACAAAAAAACGGAAACTTAACCAAGATAGTGATAGAATATTTCAAGAACAGTAGACATCGGAGTTCGGAGTCATTGAGAAAAACAATTAAACTTTCTGTTGCCTGTGTACGGAAACAACATTTGAGAGGAATCATAAAAATGTTTGTTCCATGTCAAATGAAGAAAGAAGAGAGTACATTTCACAAAAAGTTAAACAATATGAAAAACAATCAAATTGTTTCATATCTTCTTTCAGGCCAAGGAATAATATCACTGCTGCTAGTTTTCATCTATTTCGCTGCTGCACAGTGTGGGAAGCCATTTTGTGATGGTGACTTTTTGAAGGCGGCTTTCTTAGCCAGGTCTGACCCATTATTGAAAGATTTTCCCAACAAGCTAAACAAGCTAAAAATTGTGAATAGAATTAAGGAAATGCCAGCCAGAAGGAACTATCTGAAAGATAGAATAACAAGAATGAGTGAAGATGTTACAGATCATGTTATATTAAATCTTATTTGGACAACGCCGATATGTTTTCAATATGTCTTGATTAAAGCACTGATGTGACGTCACAAGCAAGGTTAGGTATTTTTGTTAGATTTCCATGTGGAAATGTATTGGGGGGGGAGGAATTGATTGCTGAGTTTGCCAACTACAATCACAGGGAAAGATATAATGTGTGAAGTGAAGCAGGAATTTGTAGTAAAAATGGGGATTGACTTAAATAAAATAGTATCTATGACTACTGATTGTGCCCATAACCTGAAGACAATAGGTTATGAACTGAACATAAATGCCTTGGCTAGTAGCATTCAGCAACAAGTTTTACACTAATGTTAATTAAAAAAAATGCAAACAAGAGGTGGCACACTTGACACTTGAAAGCAGTAAAGCAAACTATAAGCGGCACACTAGTCGGAAAAGGTTCGTTATCCCTGGTCTAGTGGTCTAGGCGCTTGGGATGCATCACCTGTGTGCGAAACACTGTAGACAATATTCTCTCTCCATCGGACGGAGTGCACAAACTCTCACACCCACTGACAGACAGGGAAGCAAGCGTCACCTTGTTTTGGGAAGGAAAGAGGTTCCCTCCAGCCCATTGACTGAGGTGGCTGCACGGTGGGTGTCTCGTGTCAGCTGGCTTTCATCGAGTGGTGGATGGTGGGAGATGTTCCAAGTATAATTCTCTTTTTGGGGCAGTCAGCTTCGCCTACACGAATACCCCTTACTTTCATCACTGAAGTTTAACTTGAGGCAGGCACTAATTAGTGTCATTACGCAATTGACTGTAGCTCAGTCTGGACGCAGGGCCTATCAATTTCTTTTTCAGGAAATCCTTTTGCCACTTCCTAGTTTTAGCAAGCCCCAGTTAATTTCTGGGAGCTGTTTATCTGCAGTAGGACCCTGGCTTCCTGAGTTGCGAATCTTAAAAAGGGATAGCGTATCCCCTCTTTCTTTCTGTCTCACACTTTCGACGATCACCATGCAACTACCTAACAAGTCTTCTGTATGTCCCTTTCTCTCCTGCCTGTCAATAACAAATCATTTGACTTTCAACTTACAACTGTCTGATCGCTAAATCCCCCCCCCGGGTCTTCATTTCCAGACGACTTCTCCACTTCTCAGCAGACCCTCTTAGAGGGGCCACTTTTCGGGGGTCGCTGGGTTCATTTTCACTGCCCAGAATGGCTTTGGTTTGTCTTCCAACTATGCCTTTACTTTTTCTTCTGCTTTAAACTGAATTTTCGTTACAACATACATGGAATCAAGCAAGAAAAAACAAAAAGGGTAGGAAACACTTAAGAACAAGTTGCTAGTAAAGTGAAAAGCCAAAATGTGCATAAGCTGCAGTTAAGAACAATTCACTGGAATGCAAATTCAAAATAAAGAAGCTAAACCACTGATGAAACCTATTGGTGGAGCTCTGTCTTCATGGCATTCAGCCTTTTCTATCTGTGTTATTTTTTGACAGACATATACACACACATACCATGTACTAACACATGTAACAGAGACATTAAATAGGGAGGGGGATTTCGTTTTGACACACAGCCCCCGTACTTTGTGCCTATTTTATGTTGTCCAAACCACAACTCCAATCAACATATATTCATGGTTATTTCATATAAGAGCACATGTAATTTTCCTATCAATGTTAAATTTTTGATGAACCATGTTAAACTTTAAAAAAGAGAAAACTGGAAAAGCAAAAGCTCAATGAGTCAATGCCCCCCCCCCCCCACACACACACACAATAAAACATCCACCTGGGCTGGGCTTTAAAAAAAAGAACTGGGTTTTTTAATACCCTGATTGTATCAGAAAGAAACGTGCTGTTTAAAATATTTTTATTTTCAGTGATGAAAAACTAGTATATACTGTGATATAGATATAAAAATAATGTTGTGGTATTACCAATTTCAGCATATTTTTTTTCAAGTAAAGAGCATTGATATGCATATTAATAATTTTGTTTTATAGGATTTATATCATAAACAGTATGAAAGTGTGTGCATTATGTTTGCCTCCATTCCCAACTTCAGTGAATTTTACATGGAATTAGAAGGAAATAATGATGGAGTAGAGTGTCTTCGTCTTCTAAATGAAATAATAGCTGATTTTGATGAAGTAAGTTCCTTGTTTCAATTTTAAGCAAACATTTTAAAATGTCTTTCTTTTTTTTTTTTTTATACAGTTTATTGGAATTAATGCTTATGTTGAGTTGCCTTGTTCATATTCCAAGGTTACTTCAGTACTGTTTTGTTTTCAAACACTGTATTTGGGTTAAAGCCTTCTTGATGGGCAAATAATTAAGTTGCTATATTCAGCTTGTGCTTAAGTCCTAATGGGAGTTGTCTGTTTTGTGATTCTGGTTCTCTTTAAGGCCTGTAATCCTAAATTAAGTGTGAGTGACACCTATCCTCAAGGATGTAGTCAAAAGTACAATAAAAAAAAACAAAACATTTAAACATAAGCAGGGTTCACTTAATAGAACATCATGGATGGTATGTAAAACCAGCCAGGACTTTCAAAATTGCACATCAGTGAGAAGTTGTGTTCAACAGAGGATTGCCAAGGATTTCAGGCTAATGTTGAACACAGACAAGGACTTATATATCGAAAAAAAAATCGAGAAAGTATGATGTCACTCTTTATAGATAATTTATGCTATACATCTTTGGCATGCCAAGATCTTTGTGGGTGTGAAATAAAATGAATGATTCGAGAGTATACATTTATTTACATACAACAACATTGCATTTATTCACATCACTCGTGACCACACTGAACTGCAGTCTGATACATACTAAAAGGAATTAAATCATAACAACAAACAATAAGTTTTACTAATTCCTGACATTGAGCAGTTCTTAGGTAGGTGGATTAATTACTGTTTTTGTTGTAAAACCAATGAAAGAAGATATGGAAGTCACATAAAAGTAAATATTTACTTTAACTATGGTGACAGCAATAGTAAGTATTTTGACTGTTTAGTTTTTCAAAAACAATATTTATTATTATATTATTCAGATTTGGACATGTAAGAAATGAACCTGACACTGCTGAAATGTGATGTAGCTACAAAAGTTCATCTGTGCATGTGCAAGCTAAATTCTGACTTCAAGATAGAAAGAAAAGCTGAATCACAAGTGTGTTAATAAGGGGATTGGTAAATTTTAGTCTAGGATATCTACAGGTTGCACCACATTGTGTTATACATCATTATAAAGCTCTTACAAAAGTAGGTTGTTCAAGAAAAACCCAAATTTTGCTATGACCCATTGTTTTCATAGCATCAAAAATGCATTTTTGTAATGGCTTTTATCACATTTAGCATCAGGTTCTCGTAATTTACACAGATTGCAGTGAAAACTGTTACATTTATGTAAAATGTGATGAAATTATGTTTTGCAATAGTTTAGAAAATATGTTGTTGAATAACAATGAAATTAACTATTGTTGCATCACTTCATGGGGCAGCATTCAAAAATCAGATTTCAACAATGGTTTTGACTGCGTATGTTACCCATTTTCACTACATCATTATTTTTACTTGGGGATTACTTTACTGCTGTCGGGAAAAATGCATAGCATCAAAAAATAGTGTGTTGTATCTCTATCTTTGGTATCTCTCAACTACAACCAATGTGTCCTACAATACCCTAGTGACAAAGTGAATGAAATGATCCATTCAGCAATTGCACAAAAGATTGTCAGTCATGCAGTTCAGTCTTTCACTGTTCACTTAATTAAGACCATTGTGAAGAACCAGTTTGTGGAAAAAACTGAATCTGTGTTTGTGCCCATCGTATTGCTCCCAGATGAGTTGAGTAACAGCGTGTGAACCAAGATGTCATGGACCACCCCCACCCACCCCCCAGACATAAATGTTAAGTCTTCCATTTTTGTCTGTTTTAATTTTAAGAGAATTGACCTTTTTGTTTGTTTGGGGGTTTAACACCCCCACCATGTGCATATGCCTAACTTAGGTCTACTGGTTTCAGGGGAAGAACAGAACTAGTGCCATAAGACAAACACACCCACCCAGGCTACATCTGAGACTCAGGCTTTGGCCAAACTCAGTTTGCCAAAAGCCAATGCCTCTGACCACTCAGCCACCAGGACAGCTTAACATCTTTTGAACTACCATGCTAGTGGTTTTACTTATTCTGCAGGTTGTCCTTAACTTAAGTTTTTACCCATACCTCCTGTGCAACAGCAAATTAAATACATTTCATCAGCTTATTTAAAGTTTATTTTCATTCCATTTATTTTGAACTTTATTTAACATCTTCATATGCCTTGTGTGGAATATCTTCAGAATATAAATTCAGTATCTTAGTGATAAAATGCAACCTTGTTGAACTTATTTTCTAATTTTGAACCACCTTCTCTCCATACTAGTTCATATTTGATCTCGATGTTCTTTCTTCCTTTTTTTTTTTTTTTTTTTTTTCTTCTTCTTCTGAGGTTTGGTTAATTATGGATTGTAAATTTCATGTTTGTCATTGCTTCTCCACCATTTTTCTTACTGTACACATCCAGATATTTTGTATAATTTGTAAAGCATGAAATAGTGTATGGATCTCTGACTGCTTTATACTGCCAGAAACTGTCATTAATGATTAGATTATCGTTTTACCTACACCAGTTCTCCTAGAGTCATCATTGTAAAATGTCATGCTTTGCAGCAACTGTTTTCAAGTAGGTGGCCTCAGAGGCTTTTAACACTCACCCTTTTTGGCTTTATTAAGTGACATCACATAATTGAAATGTTCAAAATATTGAAGATAGCTTAAACTGTATATAACTGAAATCAGAGAATTAACTTTGGAATGATTTAATAACTTCACATCATTACCACTTTTCTAGTGTATTTCCCCAAAATGTCATTGAATCATCTGGAATATCAATTTATTAAATTAGCCTATTCTGTGACATTGCAAATTGATGTTATCTCTTGATTCTTCTGGTGATATCAGGATCATATGTTCTCTGTACAGGGATTAGTGATGCAGACGTGCCAACTCTCCGGATTTAGGTGGGAGACTCTGGATTTCAGTCCTTCCTCACACCCTCCGGATGAATGTCAAATTCTCCTAATTTTCACTGAGAATTGACCGTTAGGATGGTTGAAATTCCATCAACCACCATGATTTAAAACCGCCTGTGAAATATTTTTCTTTCTGCATCGATGCAAAGCGGCATTGCAGTCATCAGTTTCGTACTTTTTCTATCTGCAAAAAGAACGCCGCCCTGGTGGTGCAGTGGTCTAAGCGCTGGCTTCTGACCAGTCGTCAGAGATGGGTCGGAAAAAATTTGCTTTAAAAAATTTCTCCCAGTCCGATTGTCATACAGCAAAGAGCTTACCCACTCTAGCACTAGAATGGCGGGGAGGGTCAGTAATTGATTGACAAATGGGAGCTGCCCTGCCTTCTCCTTGCAGTTCAGTCTTTCAACCCCCTCTCCTCAGCAAAGCTGTGTGCATTCAAAGTGATGATAAACAGTTCAGTTATGGCGAATTCACTTAACGACAAAAGGGAGTAGTTACAGTTGGCCTCACCTTGTAACGAAAGGTGATTTTAATACGATGCTTTTTGTTGTCTTTGCCTTCGCGCACAACCTAAAGAAGAAACAAAAAATAGTTGGCTGCTATTTTATTCATAAAAAACAACAGCATGCGGGTTTTTTTATGTTTTTATTATCTTGCAGAATCAACGTACCTGAAAACGAATTTCAATAGGGAGAGGGGGTGTTGATTTTAGCTCTGTTGTTGTTTTTTCTCCAGAACTTTTAGTGGACCAGTAATACTACTTCTCGAAAATTGTTCTTACGTCTGGAAAATGTCGATAAAAGATAGCGCTCATGTGATTTTATGAGCTGTAAAAATCTCCCGATTTTCAGATTTTGAAGGTTGGTATGTCTGGTGATGGCAATAGATGCCATGTGCAGAGGAAAATGCAAACAAATGAACAAGTCAAGAATTTGACCTACCATATAATGTAGCTACAATATCAGCAAAGACAAGAGAGACTGCACTGACTATGGGATTGTGTGTCCATGATATTAGTGCAGCGGAAGTTATTTTATAGGCAGGCACTTATACAGCACTGTCTCCCCCTTTCTCCTAATATCAAGATTCTTGCTACTGAGCACCTTGCTGTGGATTCGCGGTATTCCGCTTTTTTTGTTTTGTCATCATTTGGGTTATTCTTGATATCGATGCAAAACTGAAGAGAAAGTTTGGATAATTAGTTTGGAGGGGAGGGGTCATTGTAGGTCTGGGGATAGAATTTCGTTTTTCAAAACTTTCAAAAACGGAAGTCAAACGGAGTGAAAAAATTCTCTTAATCGTGATTTCTTTTTCTCACGATGTTTCTTCTGCCCAATATTATTGCTAAATATAATTTTATTCCATAAATATTTGCATTTCAGCTTGAAAATGGTAGAAAAAATTCCGAAAATGGAGGTTTGGAGGCGCGAAAATTTCCCTGTAATCTTCAGGCACGTGATTCTTCAGTGGATTCAAAGCACCTTTTCCATCATTTCGATGCTTCTCAAGATCGATGCAGAACTGGACTCTGAAGTTTGGAAGCGATCGGTGGGGGGGGGGGTTGTTTTCCATCAGAGGACAGAATTCAGACTTTCAAAACTTTCGGTAACGGAAGTTAGACGGTGTTAGTGATGATCTTTCTTTTACCCAGTACTGTTGTTAAACAACATTTTATTCCATAAATATCAGTATTGCAGCTTGAAAATGCAGGAAAACTTTGCTAAAACAGAAGTGGGACAAAACAAAGATTTCGCCCGTAATTGTATTTTTTTCTCCGCGATGTTAAATGCAAAAAAATTATATTTTGAATACACTGATGTTCTTCAGTTTAATATTTACATAAATAAATTTCAATGAACAATTCTGTCCTACTCGTGCAGTGTTATATTCACTGTGTTTCGCAGCACGTTCTTATTTTTTACACGGTTAAAAGTTCAGCTTTTTTTTTTTTTTTTTCTTCATCAGTCTCGTGTATGCTCCTCTCCTGGTGATGGACATGGTCACCAGCCTTCATTGTTGTCGTTGCTTCCTTACAAGATTTAGAAGAGCTTTTCTTCAGATTGAATTGTAAATCCTGGAAGGATAGGAGTACTTAGATGTGTGTTGTGGGATCCTCATGGGAAAGGTTGTTAAAGAGTGTACACTTATAGAGCCGTAACATTAGGATTACCTGCCTAATAACGTGTTGGCTGCCTTTTGCTGTGATGACTGCTTGCACCCAGTATAGCACTGATTCCACTAGACTATGCAATGCATCAACAGGTTTTCTGTATGGGCTGGACAGAATGATGTCCCTGAATTTGTCAAAGGAGCAAAGTTCTGTCATGGACTAGCGAGTGCTGCATTCCACAGCAGCTACAGGTGTTCAACAGGATTCGTGGTGAGGAATTTGACAGCCAGAGGAGCATACTACACATTTAAAGAGTCCAGAGTTATCAAGATGTGGTCACCATATAGGCAACACTTAGTCCAAAACAATGGCTAGGTAGAATCTGGCATTGAGGGTGTGTTCAACAGGGATGTAAAGACTCAGTTACATTAATAGAAACAATCCCCATGCCACGATACAACACATACTAGCCTATTTCCATCCAACTATGCAGTCTGGTTGCAGCAGTTCACCCACGTGATATTGAATATGGACTAATCCATTGACATGTTGAGCTGGAACTTGGAATCACTGATCATACCAGGCAACTTTTTTTCCAGTCAGAGGGATCCCATACCCCCTGTAGATGAAGCTGGCAATTATGCTCTGTCAACATGGGTGCATGAGCCCTGGCCACCAGCTCCTTAGTCCCATTCACAAGTGTGTCCACTGTATGGTGTGCATGAAATATTTATACATTCTGTGCCAGTCAGTGATGTCACTGCTATGTGCTGTGGGATGTATGCACTGATCAAGATGGGGTAGTCATAGTGGCCTTTATTGCCCATGAGTGTATATTGACTTGCTTTTACAGCAAGGAGTCTCTACCCCAAGAGTAACAACTGAATGCAGCTTCCAAACCGTAACAGGTATCTAGGATTTGCAAGACCTAGGAATCCCTGGTTCCAGAGCCACTATACTAACAACTAGGCAACACACAGCTCTCAATTTTGATAAAATGAATGAAGATAAGGGTATGTTAATGGTGTGTTTTTAGCCTGAAGCTCTAAACACTTGAAATAGAAAATATTCAATGGAGAAGGGGTCCAGTAATAAATGAATAACAAAATGCATTGTCTCAAGAAACTAAAGGGGGGGTGCACCATCAATTAAATCAGGCCACAGAGAGGTGAAGGAAAGAGAAGAGAGAAAAGCAGCTGATCCAGCTCTTTGACAGACATTCAAGGGTGGAGAGGGAAACACCTTTCGTAGTGTAAGTGAGCCAGGACCGTCCACTGTCTGTGTGAATTCTTACATATCAGTGGGAAGCAAATTTCCGGAAGAAATAATTCTTCACATGTACATGTAAGGCAATACAAATGATGACATTTGTATTGCCTTCCATTACCACTCCAGGGCAATGTAATTTTCAAATTTTCTGAAGAGGTGGCTCCATGGAAAATGGTGAAAATATGACTCTTAATGATGACAGATGACTTATGAATTCTGTTGAAGTCATCGCATATGCACTTTTCACAATTGGTTGAAAAGGCCAAGCACAACTTCACCTTCTGTTGTCAGGGCTTGTATGGTGGTAGGGCATTTGGTCTGTGTCTCCTTCAGAGAGTGCATTTAAGTTAGACGTTATGTTTTTGTTCATTTTTTTAATTGACCAGGGACCTGAAACTGGAAGTGGGCCTGGCCTCTCATGACCTCTGAAAGGGCCTGATTAGAATGATTCATGATGACCTTAATAACCTTATCAAAGATGAGGGAAAAGAGTGAGGAACCTGCGCTAAACAAATGAATAAAGGCAAGGAAAAGTCGTCAAGCTAACTAACTTTTCAGCCATCATGTGGGGGTATATAGGTAAACACTCTTCTGCCTTCATCTGTACTGGAGCTGAACCATCTCTCATAAACCCCCACCATTGAAGTTGCAAATGATTGGTGGAAAATGGCAATGTGACATTTCATATTGGATTTGCATATGGATGACTTAATGACCAGATAAGGTGAATGTGAGGGGGGGGGAACTTCCCATGTAACAAAAGAATGAAAAATAAACTGTAATTGAAGACAATGTTTTATACTAAAAAAATAATACATAAAAGGAAACAAGGTAAATAAATTAACTGTTATGTCTTATCTTGACAATGTTAAAATTTCAGTTTTCTCTGAAAATTAGAGCCCCTAGCAATTTTCTTTGGTAAATCCCACCTTCTCTTCTTCCCCGGTTTCAAGTATTCTTTAGCAACTGTCGTCATAAATTTGAAGTTTTATTGTGGCTATGTAATGCTTCCTGATAACTGACCTTTTTATATTATCTGTTATATGTGTGTATTTGATTTATCTATACAGTGGAAAATAACCCTACCCCCCCCCCCTTTTTTTTTTAGATTCTTGAAGAAGAACAATTTAGATGTGTAGAAAAAATAAAGACCACGGGCTATACCTACATGGCCGCTTCTGGCCTAACTCAAAACACTGTTGATCTTACTAATCACACGCATGTTACCACAATGGCAGACTTTGCTCTAAAGCTGAAAGACCAACTGGATGAAGTGAATGTACATTCATTTAATAGCTTCAAAATTAGAGTAGGTAAGATTACTATAGTTATTTGTATGTTGCTTTAAAACCACAGGACTATTTCAACCCTTTAACAGTTGCATTGCCCTTGACCAAAGATTTTGCTTACATTGCAGTCTAATTTACTTCTCTTGTAAGAAAATTTTAGTTCAAAATTTTGCATAATTTATGCAGAACCGAACTTGCCCATTTCATTTATTTGCATTTGTGCTTGTTTTTTTAGATGAAGTTAACAGATGAAATTCTAAGTCAAGAGTTGTATATAATAGCTTTTTACTTTCAAAAACTATTTTATTTATTTATTTATTATGTGTATAAATTCACAATATCTTAATGGTTATACAAAGCTTTTAGTATGAGCTTTTACTAGTTTTTTTTTTTTAAAGGTAAATTTTCAAAGTGACACCACTTTTTCATCAAGTCTTATTTGCTATTTACTTTTGTGGCAGTTATGGTTAATAGTTTCCACTGTCTGTTTTTGTGTGGTTAAGTTAAGAAAGAATTTGGTCCCATTGATGTGGGAGTATCCAACCTGAGTGGTCATTGAAGTTGAACTTTTTTTTTTTGTTTCTAGCACTTCCTTTAATGTTGTTTTATGACTTGTGGTTGATGACTTGGTAAGATTTATTTAATAAAGAAAAACTGAAGAGAACTAGCAGCCAGTGCTGAATAGTTAATCTCCTATTTTCTGTGCTACAGCAAGCAGCTGCATGAGAATTCACATAAATGCATGTTTTTAAGAATAAATTGAGCACATGTTAATAATAAATGAATATCAGATTTCACATGTCTTTTCAAAAGATGTCTGGATTACCTAGGTGTACACTTAATTTTGTAGGCCCAGATGTATTACTGTGTGACTAAACAATGTTAGAAGTTTAATGCAATGTGCACTTTTGGTCAAATATACGTGTCCACCTGTATTGGCAGAATTTCTTTGTTTTATATTGCTGATGCTTGGGCAAATAGCTGCAATTATACAGGGATTGCTCAAGCATCAGCAATATAAAACTGTAAAAAAATTCTGCCAATACAGGTGGGTATATTTGACCCAAAGTGCATTACAATTAAACCTTCAACATTGCCTCAAACAGTGTACAATAAATAAAACTTGACCACAATACTATAAGAAGATGGTGAGTGGAATTAATTTTAAATTGAATATGCAATCTCACTTTCAAATGCATTTATTTTTTAAATCATTATCTGTTTTTCAAAATGGTATTTGATCAGTATTGAAGCTAGTCACTTTTTCTAATGTGTAGTAGCCACATGTAGTACAGAAATGTTTAATAGTGTCAAGTGTCACTATAATTTTGATTGAATATAGAACCACGTAATTAAAACACATTCATTAGATGAATTGGTAAATCAAATTAATTCAAATGCACTTTTGTCCTATATTTGACACAAAATGTTCCCCATTTTCAAACCTCTATTATTACCTCCTTAACCATTTGGAGGAGGGGTTATTCTCCCTGTTATGAAAACACCCTATTTTATGAAATCTGGATGTGGTCTCCATGTACACCAACATCAGTCTGGACCTCATCAAATTTTTAGCAGAAGATTTTGCAGACAATATATTTTTCCAATGCCACAATAAAAATAAACTCATAGGAATTTATGTACCCAGTTTCTGTTTACATTCAAACATAATATCTTCCAATTTGAAAATAAATTCTACAAACAGACCTCATGCTTAGCAATTGGTTCTCCTTTGGCTCCTTTTCTGGGTAATTATTACATGGAAAACTTGAAGGTAGATTATTCCTACCCAATCTTCATTATTGTGCCTGTGCATCAGAGATTTATGGATGTCATTCTTATAGCAGTTTAAAGCAATGATGACACTCTCCCAGAAAATATTCTGAACTTGTTTAATAGCAATTCATATTAACAGTTCATATTCCGACTTAGAAATCGATCGGAAAATGCTACTATTCATTTTTACGTGCATTATTTCATAAACTTGGAAATATTCTAGTTGGATAATGCTTACCTGGGCATTCCGTTTCTAGCGATTATTCACTTTTCACGCACGTTTCAGGTCTTCGTTGATGCTATTGTCCTATTGTCCGTTGTATGTGCATCTACCTTTCACATCCAACACTCTGCAAAAAAAAAAAAGAAGCAAAAACTGCATTAGTGCAATTCTGTATTGACCACCGAACATTCCCAAAATTCGAAGAAATTAAAATACTAAAAAGGAATAAAAATCAGAGAGACAAATGAGAATAGAGGAATCGATCCTAATTTATAAAAATAAAACAAGGGTGTGCAACCAGAATGACCCTTACACATTATCTAGCCTTTGGAAAGAGCTAATAAGACAAGAAAAAGAACAACAAACGAAAAACCGACAAAAGAGACAAGGGAACAGGAATAGGAAATGAAATGAAGAAGAATACGGAAAGACGACATCAACGACCATTTAAAGAAAAAGAAAATAAGGTCGAATTAGGTAAACATAGTGGGTGCCAGCTAGGTTTAATTAAGAAAAGTATCTAATACAGCATATCCGACGAATGGCAACGTGGGGTATCTGACTCCATTGACGAGACATAAACCACGAACATCGGTGGGAAAGTAGTCGCGCTCCTGTGGATGCCCAAAGACTGGGTGAAACATTTAGAGCATTAATAATGGTAAAGAATTGAAGTTGTTGAATCCTAAAGTGAAAATCTACTGAATCTACCCAAAGTAAGCAGAGTGTTAGATGTGGAAGGTAGATGCACATACAACAGACAATAGGACAATAGCGTCAACGAAGACCCGAAAGGTGCGTGAAAAGTGAATAATCGCTAGAAACGGAATGCCTAGGTAAGCATTATCCAACTAGAATATTTCCTTGTTTAATACATATTCATATATTATGTCACTAAGCTGTTCTCTGAGATTCAGAGGTTAGCTCCAAAAAGAAATACAAACTTCCAGATATTTTTACTTCTTGTTGTCGTATCAAACTTCGCCATTTACAGCGATCTTGACATGCAACTCGTGCTTCACTGGTATCCATTACACGCCTTACACAAGATCTTTTATACTTCATACTCATAATCTTTTTCTCATGCAGACACTCCTGAATCTGATCCACCCATGTCTTCCTTGGCCTTCCTCTGCCTTTCCTTCCTGCCACTTGGGTTGAAAATATTTTCTTAGTAAGCATTTTATTGCTCATTCTTTCAACATGGCCAAACCACCGAAGCATATTGGTCTCCACCTTGCTAACAACATTTTGCTTTACATCACACAACTGCAATACATCTTCATTCCTCACACAATCAGATCGTGTCTTGCCACAAACCCCACGTAAGTAACGCATTTCTCCAGCACACAAACGACTCCTATGCTTCTTCTGCAGTACCCAGGTTTCACTGCCATACATCAGAGTAGGAACAATTACTGTTTCATACACAGCCATGCGGGACTCTCTAGAGAACCCATCATTCCTGTGAAAACCTCCCAGAGCAGCTATGACTTTCAAAGAAGAATTCACTTGCCTACTGATTTCACCATCCAACTTGTTCTCTCTGTCAAACATGCTTCCTAAATGCACAAACTCACTTACCTGGTCAATCACAGTGCCATTTATACTTACATTACATTCAGTGCTACCCATTCCTCTCTCAAACACCATAACTTTGGTTTTTCCCTTATTTATACTCAGTTTGAAATTCCATGCAAACTTTGTGCATCCGAGTCAACATACTCTGCAACTCACTTTTGCTCTCTGCCAACAGGACAGTGTCATCAGCATACAGCAATCTGCACACACGGATATCACCAAGACATAAACCACTATTATCTATTTTGGCCTCATGCATGCATGCGTCCATAAAAATATTAAACAACCATGGTGACATTACACAACCTTGTCTAACTCCTGCACCAATGGAAAACTATTTTGATAAAACACCATTCACTTGTACACAAGCTCTACTACCAGCATACATGGCTTTTACACTATTAAGTAGATTCCCAGTAACACCATATTCATTCAATACCTTCCACAAAAGTGTCCTATTCATTCGGTCGTAAGCTTTCTCTAAATCTATGAAGGCAGTAAAAACTTTCTTCCCAACAGCCAGATACTTTTCAATCATCATGCGTAATGCAAAAATCTGGTTAGTGCAGCCTCTACCAGGCATAAAACCACTCTGAACATCCCACACTTTCAATGATGAAAGACCCCGTACTTTTTCAATAACAACCTTACCAAACACTTTACCTGGCACACTCAGTAGGCTAATACCACGATAGTTCTTGCATTCAGTCTGATCACCTTTTCCCTTATACAAAGGAACAATAATAGCATCCTTCCAATCCCGAGGGACCATTCCTAACTCCCAGCACAACTGGCAAATTTCAGTTAACCAGTCAATTATAGAGTCACCACCATACTTCAACATCTCTGCAGTTATGCCAGCAACTCCTGGAGCCTTACCATTCTGAAGAGATTTTAGAGCTTTACACACTTCTTCTCTTGAGATCCGTCCTGTGCTTTCATCCCTCATTGTGACATCATCTGCATCTGTTTCAGAATCCTTTTTGCTCTCCTGATCTAATAACTCACAGAAGTATTCACCCCATTTTTCACTTAACTCATTGGGCTCCCATATCATTTCCCCGATCTCATTCTTCACACAACTTACAACTTTGTTTCCCCCAATTTTCCTGAGTCTCATGTACTTCCAGAAGGACTTTCTATCTTTCCAAAAAGCCAGTTCATGCCTTTCCACTATCTCCTTCCTATCTTTTGCCTTACTGTGGCGAACTAGCTTAGCAGCTTCACGCTTCTTACAGCGATATTCATCTACAGAGACTCTACCTTGCAACATCCCCAAATAGGCTTCCTTCTTTTTCTTTACTGCCTCATCAATCTCACTATTCCACCAAGCATCACCTTTATTGTTACCCACTATTGTGGTGCCACAGACCTCTTTAGCCGCAGTGACAACACAGTTCTTAAAACATTCCCACTTCTTTTCTACATCCCTCTCGCAAGATTTCAGATCCTTCAGTCGTTCTCTGAGTAAGTCAGAGTACCGCTGATGATCTTCAAGGAGCCTATCAACCTTTATTCTTTCTATCCTGGGTCTCTTCCTATTCCTTTTCCTCCAACCAACATTAAGTTTCACTCGTGACACTACCAAGTAATGATCAGAACCAACATCCGCACCTCTCATCACATGGGTGTCAACAACTAAGTGTTTCAAATGCTGATCGTAAACAACAAAATCTATCACACTCTTTTGTCCAAGAGTACGATTTTTTCAAGTATATGTGTGTATATACTTGTGGTTGAAAAATGTATTAGATACCCACAAACCATTCTCAATGCAGAGTTCAATTAATCTTTCACCGTTATCATTCAGACAAGGATCATTAAACTTACCCAGAACATTGTCAGAAATTGCATTCTGCACACCTACTCTAGCATTGAAATCCTTGTTTAATAGCTTTAATAATTCTCTGGAATTCACACTGGAACTACAACAAGCTAATAATAGCCTGAACTTTACCCTTACAAAGCTTGAGAAGGAAAAATCACTACGAAATGAAGTTCAAGACTATCACTCTTGCCATCCTGCCTACTTTTAAAACAATGTCTTGACACAATTCTTGAATTAAAATAAGTGCACGGAATTCTTTAGAAATGTCAAAGAAAACTTGCTAATGGAGAATAAAAAGTTATCTACAATCAACTGCTACGTATAACCATTACTGTTAAATAATGTTCAATCATCACAAATAGGCTCCTACAATAATTAAAAAATACTTTTAATGAAAATCTTTTTGTATCCTAAACAGTAAAGCAATAACATTTAACTAACCAGGAAAGTTACCTACTTATAGGGATTTGTTTGAGAAACTAAAGAGAATTAGCAGAAAATTTCATGTTCAACTTGCTTGTAAACCTGAACAATAAAATTTAAATATTCTTCCCTTCTATAAAACAAAGAAGGCAATATCCTGCTGCAAGAAGGATATTGGGAGTGTAAACTGCAACTGTGAGGAAACTTATATAGGAGAAACTGAGAGGCAACTTAAAGCCCAAGTAGCAGAATGTGAAGCTGCAATAAAAAAATGTTATCAGCAAAATAGGATTTGACAGACATATTCAAAATACTGGACATTCAGTTAAATGGGAATCTGTAAAAATCTAAAAAAAATCGAATCTGTGGGCATATTATGATGGAAGAAAGTGTTGAAATTGAAAGAAGAAAAGGAACCACAATTAATGAGCGGAAAGGCTGAACATTATCATATGAGTGGCAAACTTACTCTCTTGAGTCTGTCTCAATGACATTTAGGAGTACAACTGGAAAATTCAATGAACAATGATAAAAAGTCACTGTAGTAATCCCAGTAAACTAAAAGTTAAAAAAAAATTACTTAGGTTTTTAAAAAGACAGGTGTTGTATTAGAGGATTCATCATGGGTGGCAGTTACATTACTCACCAAACTTGATGAAATCTTTTACTTCCAACAAAGCATCTAAACTTTTCACTAACATTAGAATATAATGTTCCACATCATTTAATGTGATGTGTGTAAAAGACTGGGCATAGTACCTAATTAATCTGATAAGTTTACTTTTTCCAGTATGGTATGAAAAAAATGTCCTCTGTAACTTAGCATAAGCAACTTCACTGATATCATTAATTAATGTTAGCAACACAAAACTGTGAAAAACTTACCATACATTCTTCAGCAGAAATCATCTAAACAGGACCTTTATCTGTTAAAAAACAATTGAAAAAAAAAGAATTTTTAATTAATATTTCTGTGCAGTTTTTTAGGGGAAAAAATTATGGTAAATGCTGATGCAGCAAATTTTTAGCTTCTACTCTTAGTCCCAAAATTGCTGTACTCTAGATAATCTTTGAAAGTGTTTCTGCAGTAATGCTATTGGAATTCTTTATGAAGTTGTTTTACTTTCCAATATCCATAACACCATGTATTTCATTTTTTTTTCTTTCTTTCATAAATTTTTTGTTTTTTCATGTTAGGCTTAAATGTTGGACCTGTTGTTGCCGGTGTGATTGGGGCCAAGAAACCACAGTATGATATCTGGGGTAACGCAGTCAATGTTGCCAGCCGAATGGATAGTACCGGTGAATTGGGCTGTATACAGGTAATTTCATTACTTTTCTTATCAAGCAGTCCAGATGAATGTTCTGTGATAGCTTATTATAGGTGCTGAAAATAAATAAGTGAAATAAAATGTATGTTTCTATACTTAACCCACTTCTGAAGGTATGAAAATCTTAATTAGCAAAAAATGGAAGAAAATAATAGAAATCCACCCAAGTGGCCTGAGGCACAAACTGTGGATCAGTCCTCTGAGATGGGCCCAGTTTCAAGTCCCTGGATGAGACATGCATAGTATGCATGTCTTTACAGCCCTGGCTATTTTCCTTCGGACCAGTAGCCCTAAATTAGGGATGGGATGCTGCTTATAGCTCTTCAAGTTGCCCATAGTTGTCATTAAACCATGGAACAATTTTTTTAAAAAGAGAAAAGGAGAGGGTATAGAGTTTCAAGTTGCAGAAGCAGTATTTATTGAGAAAATTAAAAACTGCAGCTATGATAGTAATAATGCATATAACATATACACTGATCAGCCAAAACATTAAAACCACCTATCTAATATGATGTAAGTCCTCTCACCACCAAAAGAGCTCTCACCAGATGAGACATAGATTCAACGAGATGTTGGTAGGTGTCTCTTGATATTTGGTACCATGACTGCAACAGGAGATCCTGTAAATTACGTGGTAGGGGTAATGCTGCTCGTACCTGTTTCTCCAACTGAAACCACAAATGCTTGATAGGATTCATGTCCTGCGAATTTGGGCGCTATGGTAATAAAGGGAATTCCTCTTCATGTTCTTGGAATCATTCCTGAACCTTCTTTACAGTGTGCCATGGAGCATTGTCTTGTTGAAAGATGCCATCTCTGCCAGAGAGTGCAGTCGCCATGAAGGAGTGTATTTGGTCAGTCACGATGGTCAAGTATGTGACAGCTGTCAGAGTTCACTCTACAGGGATAATGGGTCCAAGTGTTCTCCCAAGAAAATATTGCCCAGACCATCACACTCCCTCCAGCCGCCTGGATTCGTCCCATAGTGCATCCAGATGAGAAAGCTTCCTTGGTAAATGTCGCACACAAGCTCATCCGTCAACATGGTGTAACAGAAAATGGGACTTGTCTGATCATGAGACCCTCTTCCAGTCTTCTATTGTCCAATGTCTATGATTACGTGCCCACTGCAAACCTTGACGATGGTGAACCTCTGTGAGCATAGGCACACGAGTGGGTCTGTGGCTGCCAATACCCATATCCAAGAATGTACGATGAACTGTGTGTTCGGACACTTTGGACCCTTCACCACAATTGAAATTATGGGTAATGTCAGCCACAGTATCCCTCCTGTTGCTGCGGACAAGACAAGATAACCTGCGCTGACCTCTGGCATCAGTAAGCCATGGCATGCCCACCCCTTGTCGACGGCTCGAAGTGTCACTTGTTTCGTACCATTTTTGATAGGTGCTAACTACTGCATAGCATGAACAGCTTACTAGTTTTGCTGTTTCAGAGATGCTCTTACCAAGGCGTCTTGCCATAATGATCTGGCCTTTGTCCAAATCAGATAAATCCTTTGTTTTTCCCTTGTTGAGACAAAACGAAATATTGACTTCGAGAGCTCTGACCCAAGTATTATACATATCATTCACGACCTTGGCACACGACACTGATTGGCTGATCGGGTATCAGAGTAAGACATTTATTGAAGAAGAAATCAAGCACAAACCACACAGATAAATAAGAACAGATACTTACTGTGCATAGATGACACCACCACAACAGTAACTACGTAACCAGCTGCGAATGAGAAGTGGCCACGAAATTTCAGTGACACATAATCGCTCTGGAAAATTTTTTAAATGTGAGGTGATACCATATTCCTCAAAAAAAAAGGCTCTAACGAGGCTCAAAATATGCGTAGAGTTATAAATTTTATGATAGGCTTGTGTAGATGTTTCTTGAGAATGTTGAGTTATGTTTTTAACATTTGTAAACATGGTTTGTACGCATCCTGGAAAAGTCCTGGAAATGTCTTAAAATTCTGTTACATGTCCTGGAATTTTATCCATTCCTGCCTTATTGTCCCTGTGCCATGTTTTGTAGTTGAGGATTTTTCTACTGACATAACTTATGTCTGACAAATTTCCCTCCCCACCCCCTGCAAAATGCAGGAGGGGGGGGCTGTTGGTTTTCTTGTCTGTTAGGAGGACTTGAAGCTGCGTTATTAGCATCTTTTGTGCCGTGCTTATGTTATCACTTTGTTTGTCAGGCCGGGGAGACCATATCTCTGCAACTATTAGTTTGATTTGTAAAATTTGTTTTGTATTGAAAAGCTTTAAAATGTGAGAATGATGATCCATGCGTTCCATTTTTTTCCGATGCACAACTTTGCCACTAGAGGGCGAAAATGGAGATTGTATCAAATTTAAAATGCATTTTATTTCATATATTTGCTTCTAAATATCCTTTTGAAAATATTCGTTTTTCTTCCAATGGCATTTATATCGAAGACTATTTTATTTACAGTCCATTTTTCAAATAATTCATAAATTTTCCTATAGGAGGCATAAAGGTAAATCAAAATTTTCCCAATATCTCCACTTCTAAAAGTCTGATTTGAAAAATTCTTCCTGCATCGGATACAGCTCTTGAGGGGAAATATTTTGCATATAATTTCTCACTTTTGGTAAAGAATGGTTTGGCCACCAGGGTACATAGGTGTTTATTTTTGCTTCTGATGTATTTGCAATAAAATCTGAGCTGGAAACTCAATTGAAAAAATTCCTCCATGAACCGATACCACTCGCCTCGGAAAACTTTTTGAGAATACCTCCTGCTTAAAATAGTGCATAATTTTTCCACCAGGGGGCATACACATATATCTTATTTTTGTCCATATCTCTGTTTCTAGGAGTCCGATTTCAAAAATTCTTTCTTTGTTGGAGAACATTTTCAGTGCAAAATGTTTTTCTCATAATTTCAAATATTTCTTAACTCACAAGTGCGCCACTAGAGGGCGTAAGTTCACGTTTCCGTTTACAGCAATATCTGCGGGACTAAAAACCCAACTGAAAAATATTCTCTTTCGATCAGATACTAACTATGAAAACACCTTTTTTGTATTTTCTTCCTAAAATAATGCTCGATTTTGCCGCTAGGGGGTGCAAATATTTAATCTGTTTTTCTTAATATCTGTACTTCTAAATGTCAGATTTAAAATATTCCTTTAACACCAGATACCATTTACCTTATGGAACACTTATTTGAGAAAGTATGTGGTTCACAATTCTGCCGCTAGTTGGTGTTTGTGTACTTCCATTTGCAGCCTATCTCTGTCTCTAAAAACCCTATTGAGAAATTTCTTTTTTTTACTGTTTGCTATTCGCTATGATAAAAATGGAGAGTGAATAAGATTTTTACTACAATAAGAAGATCCTCTTCAAATAATGTACAACTTCCCCTAGGGGTGGGTTGTAATGGTCAAAACGTTTTTCTTGCTATCTCTGCTTCCAGGAGACGTATTTGAAAAGTTATTTTTTCTTAGCATAGCTTTTGCTATGAAGGATACTTTTAGCCTGTTTTCAACTTTTCCATTATGCAAAATTCTTCCACTAAAAGGCATAGAGTTATATCATGTTTCCTTTTATATTTCTTCTTTTAACTGTTCAATTTGAAAATCTTTTTGTCTCTAATACCTTCCTTCTGCTATGCGAAATGTTTTTTGCACCATTTGTTAATTTTCATAACATACTTTTTAGCCACTGTTGGAAGTAAGTAGCTGATGTTTTAAAAATAGCTGATTTTTTTTATGTTTTTTGTGGGTTATTTTCACCTTTACTGAAATTTGCTAATGAATGCTTTATATAAAAATTTGCCATGAAATCAGATTGCTTTGTAATATCAGAAACTTAAATCCAGTTGTTTCTTAGTATTTTTTAAGCAAACTAATCACATTGCATCTTCGATAATTAGTTTTCTAATCATGTCCAGTTAAATTGCCTTGATCACTAAGGAATGTAGTTGTACACAGCCTTTGAATTTAAGGTTTTCCCATTATTCTCTGTCATTTCATATTGGAAATTTTTGTGCATACTTTGTTTGCTGGTGAGTACAAATTTAAAACATAGCTACAGCATCAATATTATGTTGAAAATTCCTTCCCTAAATAAAATGTAACACAAATACTTGCTCCCATGATTATGTGTTTAAGAAATAACAATCCCCTTGGTTCTTATTTCCAAATATATGGTCTAAAGTTCCAAATATTTCACCTTTCCCTTACCCTTTAATTTCCAATGTAAGCATTATTTCAAAATAATTAAATATAAATAGTATTTTATGTATTGATTGTGTGGTATATAAAAGCATTTCAAGAGTAAAGCCACATACCTATGTATTTTTGAGTTTTATGGGGGTTTTTTTATTCTGTAATTTGCTTCAATAATTGAATTAAAGCCAAAGTAAAAAAATATTTTTTTCTCAAAATCAGTGTAGTATACTGTATATAAAAGTTTAGGAGATATTAAACCTGGTCACATTTTCAGTGACAGTTTTGGTATTTCAGTATTTATCTGCGATTCTGAATTTCTGATTAGCTGCAGCGGACAACATTTTTAACTTTCTACATTCTGTATTAAGTTTGCCCAAGCATGTAAGAAGTTGTTTGTTGTAGGTTACAGATTGAACAGACCTATGGTTTCACTAAATTTTAAGTGGTTGTAGTACAAAACACCGACAGTTCAAAACACCGACAATCAAAACACCAAAAAATCATGACACCGACAGTTCAAAACACCAAAAAATCATGACACCGACAGTTCAAAACACCGACAGTTCAAAACACCAACAGTTCAAAACACCAACAGTTCAAAACACCGACAAATCAAAACACTAACAATCATAACACCGACAATTATATAGACTAATATAATTGTACGGCAAGTAAAGGAACTTTACTCCGAGCGATGGCAACATCAGAGTGGGTGAGAAGGGGGATGACAATACCCAATCGATCGATGTGCTTCCCCTAGCGGTGAACGATGGAACTTTATTCATTTCCACTCCTACCGACGGCAACATCTGAGTGGATGGGTTGGAATAGGGATGCATAAGTGTTGGATATGTCGATGCTTAGGTGCTGCCCCTAGCGGTGAATGGTGGAACTTTATTATTTTTATTCCGAGAGATGGCAACATCAGAGTGGATGCACAGATGGTGGGTGATAAAAGGGCTGACAACAACCAAACCATGCTTATGTGCTGCCCCCTAGTGGTGAACGACGGAACTTTATTAATTTTTATTTCGAGCAATGGCAACATCAAAGTGGATGGTTGGGAAAGGGAATGCATAGGTGTTGGATATGTCAATGCTTATGTGCTCCCCTAGCAGTGAATGATGGAACTTTATTATTTTTATTCCGAGAGTGGCAACATCAGAGTGGGTGCACAAATGAGTGGGCGATAGAAGGGGATGACAACAACCAAACCATGCTTATGTGCTGCCCCTAGCGGTGAACGACAGAACTTTATTAATTTCATTTCGAGCGATGGCAACATCAGAGTGGATGAGTGGGAAGGGGGATGCTTATGTGCTGTCCCTAGTGGTGAACGATGGAACTTTATTTTTTTTTATTTCGAGAGATGGCAACATCAGAGTGGATGCACAAATGGGTAAGTGATAGAAGGGGATGACAACAACCAAACCATGCTTATGTGCTGCCCCTAGCAGTGAACAACGGAACTTTATTAATTTTTATTTTGAGCAATGGCAACATCAGAGTGGATGTGCGGGAAGGGGGATGCATAGGTGTTGGATATGTCGATGCTTATGTGCTGCCCTTAGTGGTGAACGATGGAACTTTATTATTTTTATTCCAAGCCAGGGCAACATATTTTTATTTCGAGCGATGGCTACATCAGATTGGATGGGTAGGTGTTGGATATGTCGATGCTTATGTGCTGCCCCTAGCAGTGAACGATGGAACTTTATTATTTTAATTCCGAGAGATGGCAACATCGGAGTGGATGCACAGATGAATGGGTGATAGTAGGGGATGTCAACAACCAAACGATGCTTATGCATGCTGCCCCTAGCTGTGAAAGATGGAACTGCATTAATTTTTATTCCGAGCGATGGCAACATCTGTGTGGATGGATAGGAAGGGGGAAGCATAGGTGTTGCATATGTCGATGCCTATGTGCTGCCCCTGGCGGTGAATGATGGAACTTTATTATTTTAATTCTGAGAGATAGCAACATCGGAGTGGATGCACAACTGCGTGGGTGATAGTAGGGAATGACCACAGCCAAACAATGCTTATGCTGCCCCTAACGGTGAACGACGAAACTTTATTCCTTTTTATTTCAAGCGATGGTAACATCGGAGTAGATGGATGGAAGGGGGATGTATAGGTGTTGGATATGTCGATGCTTATGTGCTGCCCCAAGCAGTGAACGATCGAACTGCATTCATTTTTATTCCTAGTGATGGCAGCATAATGTTATTCCTTGCAATGGCAGCATCTGAGTGGATAGGTGGGAAGGGGGTGCATAGGTGTTGGATATGTCGATGCCCATGTGCTGCCCCTAGCGGTGAACGATGGAACTTTATAATTTTTATTCCGAGAAATGGCAATATCGGAGAGTGGATGCACAAATGGGTGGGTGATACAAGGGGATAACAACAACCAAACAAAGCTTATGTGCTGCCCCTAGCGGTGAACCACAGAATTTTATTAATTTTTATTCAGAGCGATGGCAACATCTGAGTGGATAAGTGGGAAAGGGATGCATAGGTGTTGAATATGTCGATGCTTATATGTTGTCCCCTAGCGGTGAACGATGGAACTGCATAAATTTTTATTACGAGCTATGACAACACAATTTTGTTCCGAGTGATGGTAACATCAGAGTGGATGGGTGGAAAGGGGGATGCATAGCTGTTGGATATATCGATGCTGATGTGCTGCCCCTAGAGGTGAACGATGGAACTGCATTCATTTTTACTCTGAGCGATGGCAACATCTAAGTGGATGGGTGGGAAGTGGGATGCGTAGGAGTTGGATATGTCAATGCTTATGTGCTGCCCCTAGCTGTGAACAATGGAACTTTGTTATTTTTATTCTGAGAGATGGCAACATCGGGGTTGATGTTCAAATGGGTTAGTGATAGAAGGGGATGACAAAAGCCAAACGATGTTTATGGAAGAAACTGGAGTTTTCAAAAGCAATTGTGTTTCAAATATTTCAAAATTTTAGGAACCAGCTATTTCTTTTTATGTGACAAAGATCATGTTTCAATGGGCAGTACCATTAGTTAAAGAAGTCAATTTATTGTCACTTAATTTGCAGAAGTAATAGTTGTAATTGGCAATATAAATGTATTGTTTTCTGTCACCTAACAATAAACAACCCAGAATTCTATCCCAAAGTACAGGATCTGCCCTGGTTATGTTAGCATGTGGTCTAGGCATTTGCCCCTGATTACCGCCAGTTCATTTTTTATGTATGTGTTTTTATTTCTCAGAAGCCTTTAATCTTCTGCCTTATTTGTTTACTGGTATGGAGGATGGTTGCCATTTAAGGCCTTGTCGGTTACACTGTTTCATTCTTGTTGGTGTTTAGTCAAAATGGTGACAAGGTTGAGGCCTGAATAGCATGTAAATGTAGCCAAGCCTTGTTTCGAATTCAAATTTTCACTAATTCATGCTTTTTGTTTCACTTTCTATAGTTTTATTTCAATTTGTTTGCAGGGTGACAGTCATGACACTGGCCATAAGTTGTTTGAAATAATTCAAAGATGGCATTAGTGATCTTCATTTGACATTGAAGTTCACGATAAAAGCTAAAGGTCCATTTATATATATATACTCGTGGACAATGAAATTTGTGCACCAAGAACAAGGCATCGGATTGAACTGAAATTTAATAGACTAAATGATACACATGATGGCAAAACAGAGCTGCAGGACAATTGCAGAGAAATCTGTGGCACGCAGTCCGGTCATCTTCAATACTGCGGTGATACGTTCTGCAATACGGTCCGGCGTGGAGGTGAACAGACGCCTCATGTTGTCCTGCGGCAGACTGGCCCACACCTGTTGGATGGTGTGTTCCAAATCCCGGATAGTGCTGCACGGTGACAGCTTGTGTTTCAACTGGTCCCACACATGCTCGATAGGCGACGTGTCCGGGGAAGTGGGCAAGCCATGAAAGTGTCTTTAAATGACGCAGGCAGTCCTGGGAAATCTGAGTCGTGTGCGAGCGGACATTATCCTGCTAGTATAGCGCACCTCAAATCCCGGTCAGTAATGTTATGGGGCCATAGGCTCTCATCCACATAACCTTCGCCCGTCAATGATCCATGTACCACTACTAGAGCTGATCGGCTATCGTAGGCTATGGCTCCCCACACCATGATGCCTGCAGTGGGGTAGGTGTGGTGCTCGATAGGGAAGTTGAGATTATGCAGTTGACCCGGGGACCTCCACGCTCAGACACAATTGATCATCTGTCCCCAAAACGAAGCGGCACTCATCGCTAAACACCACACATCGCCAGTCTGTGTCGTTCCACTTTGCTCTGGCTTGGCACCACTGCACATAGAGCCGGCGATGTTCCGATGTTAATGGCAGCACAAATGGGTGGCGCTGGACAGAAGCCGCTACATCTGCCTCTATAGTAGGCAGGGTCCCCCGTGGGATTCGTTCGTGCCTGGCGCACGATCCTTCGATCTCTCTATCGGTGGTCCTCTTTGTCCGTCCGAAGGCGCTCCGCCGTGTGGTGGTGCCGTCACATGTACACTGCTCCCAACACAGTGGGACGGTATGGTCAGAACGATCCACGTGGCGCCGACCACCCTGCGTTTTTCAGCCCGATGATCAGGCCTCTCTCAAAGTCTGTAAGTTGCGTAAATAGACGTATCTGGCATCCACCCAACATTCTTGTCACTCTGTATTATTGCTTGTGTCAGCCAGTGCTTTTCGCTGTCATGGGGCATCGACTACACACCGGTTTATAAGGCTGCCGGTTCGTGCTTGAAGCGAAACCACAGGTTGTGTGGTCATGCGCAGTCGCACCAAACGTGGATCATTTGCACACCAGCACGCACTCAAGCTATTCATATTTGCAAAGTTTCGCGGTTGTAGGATGTTTTCATCTAGGTGTGCAAATTTCATTTGCCGTGAGTATATATACAACTTGCTGACAAGAGTAAAGAAGTGGGATTAAAAATGAACTTTCAGAAGACAAAAGTAATGTACAATGCTTTTACAAGAAACGAAGATTTATCGATTGATGGAGAAAAGCTTGAGACAACCGATTCCTACATTTATCTTGGGCAGCAGATATCAAGTGAGAGTAACATTGATGAAGAAATTAATCGATGTATACAACTTGGATGGAGAGCTTTTGGACGAAACAGTACAATTTTTTTTAGTAGTATGCCATTATGTCTCAAAAGAAAAGTGTTTAATCAATGCATTCTGCCAGTGCTTATGTATAGAGCAGAAACATGGACCTTAACTAAAAAAAACATACAAAGACTGCGGACAACTCGAAGAAGCATGGAGAGATGCATACTTGGTGTAACCAGGAAAGATAAGAAGAGGAACTTGTGGATAAGGAACATGACGGGAGTGGACGACATCATGACCAGAGTGAAATCACTGAAATGCCAATGGGTTGGACATGTTGCCAGATGAACGAATGCTGCCAGATGGGTTGGACATGTTGGCAGATGAACCAATGGACAACCGAAGTTGTAGACTGGATTCCGAGGGACAGAAAAAACCCAGAAGAAGGCCCCATAGGAAATGAATGGATGAAATTCGAAAGTATCCTGGAGTGACATGGATGAGACAGGCCCAAGACAGACAGTTGTGGAAGAAATTTGGGGAGACCTTCATCCAGCAGCGGATTTATAATGGTTGCTGATGATATATATATGGGATGTAAGGTCAGGTGATGTGCAACATCACAGCCTCTCCTTGACAAATGTCAACCCCGCCTTCTCGTGGTGCATCCTTTCCTTACTAAGGGGCTCTGGCGACCCCCAATAGCGGTATAACTATACCATCGGGATTAGAGGAAATGCTATCCCACACTCACCAACACGCCTGGCCAGAGTAGTGAGTTATATCCAAATACCCCTAAAATGATTCCACAACATAAAACTTGGCCATCAGTCTCCGGTAGCTGGAACGCACCTGGCCAAGGCAGCAGCCAGTGCGACATGAAGGAAGAGGGTGCTAAGAATCCCCGGAGGTTTGAACTAGGTTTCCATCTGATGCTGACATTGTCTACTTACAATGGACGCTCCCTATCTTCTGATTCAAGGTTTCTTGAATTGGAAGAGAAACTACAAAGGATCAAGTGGGACATCGTTAGGCTAAGTGAGGTAAGGAGAAGATCTCATTGAACTGAAAAGTGGACATTTCTTCTACTATCGGTGGGACAGATACTGGCAGAACTAGTGATGTTGGATTTATAATAAACTCATGAATAAAGTTGTAGAAGTTGAAAGTTCTTCTAACAGAGCTGCACGACTCGTTATCCAACTCTCAAGAAGATACCAGGCTCAGATTATTCAAACTTATGCACTCACCACAAGTCATCCTGAAGAAGAAATTGAAGAATTTTATGAGGAAATTTGTCATCTAAATAATAAAGGCAAGCAGCACTTGAAGATAATTATGGGAGATTTCAATGCAAAAATAGGGCAATGGCAACAGAATGAAACTTCAGTAGGTAAATTCGGTCACAGCAATAGAAACCAGCGTGGAAAAACGCTCGTAGAGTTTGCAGAGTCAGAAGGGTTTTTCATCATGAACTCCTTTTTCAAGAAAAAGCCACACCGGAAATGGACATAGATACATCCAAATGGGACGAGAAGTGAAATTGATTTTATTATGTGTAACAAAAAATTCGTCATAGAAGACTGCAGTGTGCTAATCAAGTTCAACACAGGTAGTGACCATAGATTGGTGAGATGTAAGATGCACCTCAACACTAAACTCGAACGTGGCAAGCTCATAAGACAAACAAAATCTATTGACATAACCAACCTTAAAAAACACCATAATACCTTCAAGTTGGAACTGAAGAACAGATTCTCTGCTTTAGAAGGCCTAACATCGGAAGAAGTGGATATTTCTGAAGTTAACAGAAAAGTAACCAAAGCTCTTATGGAAACAGCAACAAAATTAACTGGGTCTCAGAACAAGTTGCATGTGAACAAATTATCAGGAAAAACCAAAATGTTGATGCAAAAAAGAAGAGAGATGAGGACAACTAAAGAAGATGTGACTTCCAAAGTGGAATATATAGAGCTATGTAAGACAGTACGAAAAAGTATCGCTGAAGACGTAAGGAAATTTAACTGTGAACTAGTGAGGAAAGCAATTGAAAACAACCGAAGCCAAAAGATAGCAAAGGGACATCTCAGTAAGGGAAGAAAACAGATTATGGCACTGAGAAAAGAAGATGGTTCTGTAACAAGAAATAGAGGTGAAATTTTGACCAGAGTGAAAGATTTCTACTCCAAATTATATGAAAGGGATGATACATGTACTCCAGACATCATGAAAGGTACCAGAGTTCTTCCAGTCCTCCCAGCAGAAGTTGCACATGCAATCAAGAACATGAAGCGGGGAAAAGCTCCAGGAGAAGATGGAATTACTGTAGACATCATACAAGAAGCAAGTGGAAAAATTGAAACAGTACTCCCCCAAATTTTCACTCGATGCCTTAATGAAAGGAAGATTCCTGAGGATTGGAACAACGCTACAATGATCCTGCTACATAAAAATGATGACATTGAGGATCTCAGGAACTACAGACCTTTCAGCCTCCTATCAGTGGTTTATAAAATCTTCACTAAAGTTATTTCACACCGCTTGAAGTTAACATTGGACATGGCACAACCGAGAGAACAAACTAGATTCAGGAGTGGCTACAGCACTATAGATCATATCCACGTACTGAGAGAACTAATTGTAAGAGCAAGGGAATATGAACTTCCATTGTGTATGGCTTTTATCGATTATGAAAAGGCCTTTGATTCGATTAAACCATCAGCAGTTACAATGGCTTTGAAATCCTGCAGTATTGAAGATGCATACATTAATATTATTAATAACATCTATGAAAATGCAAGTGCAAAGATTTGGCTCTTTCAAAATACAACACACATAAAAATTGGAAAGGGAGTGAGACGAGGTGACACCATATCTCCCAAGCTCTTTAATGCCACATTGAAAAATGTCATTCAGTCACTGAACTGGAAAAACAAAGGGATAAAGATTAATGGAGATTATCTAACTCACCTTTGTTTTGCTAATGACATAGTTATTTTTGCAACTACCCTATCAGAGCTGCAGAGTATGATCCAGGAACTTGCTGACAAGAGTAAAGAAGTGGGGATAAAAATGAACTTTCAGAAGACAAAAGTGATGTACAATGCTTTTACAAGAAATGAAGATTTATCGATTTATGGAGAAAAGCTGGAGATAACAGATACGTATGTTTATCTTGGACAGCAAATATCAAGTGAGCGTCACATTGATGAAGAAATTAATCGGCATATAAAACTTGCCTGTAGAGCTTTTGGAAGAAACAGCATAATTTTCAAGAGCAATATGCCATTATGTCTTAAAAGAAAAGTGTTTGATCAATGCATCCTTCCAGTGCTTACGTATGGTGCAGAGACGTGGACCTTAACTAAAAGAGACGTACAAAAGCTGCAGACAACTCAAAGAGGCATGGAGAGGTGCATGCTTGGTGTAACCAGAAGAGATAAGAAGAGGAACTCGTGGATCCGAAAAATGACAAGAGTGGAAGACATCATGATCAGAGTTAAATCCCTGAAATGGCAATGGGCTGGACATACTGCCAGAAGGACAGACCATCGATGGACAGTCAGAATTTTAGATTGGATTCCAAAGGACAAGAAAAGACCCAGAAGAAGACCACATGTGAGATGGGTGGATGAAATTCGAAAGTATGTGGGAGTAACATGGAGGAGACTGGCACAACACAGATCATTGTGGAAAAAACTTGGGGATACCTTTGTCCAGCAGTGGATTGATGATATATATATAAACTGTATAGCCTGTCTTTGATAAATGTCAACCCCGCCTTCTCGTGGTTCATTTTGTTCCCACTAAAGGGCTCTGGCGACCGCCAAATAGTGGTGTAACTGTACCAGCGGGGTTACAGTAAATACTATCCCACACTCACCAACACGCCTGGCCAGAGTAGTGAGTTATATCCAAATACCCCTAAAATGATTCCACAGCATAAAACTTGGCCCTCAGTCTCCGGTAGCTGGAACGCACCTGGCCAAGGCAGCGGCCAGTGCGACATGAAGGAAGAGGGTGCTAAGAATCCGTGGAGGTTTGAACTAGGTTTCCATCTGATGCTGACATTGGCTACTTACAATGGACACTCCCTATCTTCTGATTCAAGGCTTCTGGAATTGGAAGAGGAACTACAAAGGATCAAGTGGGACATCGTCGGGCTAAGTGAGGTAAGGAGAAAAAGAAAATATCTCATTGAACTGAAAAGTGGACATGTCTTCTACTATCGTTGAACTGATACTGGCAGAACTAGTGCTGTTGGATTCATAATAAACAAGAAACTGAAGGACAGTGTTCTAGAAATTGAAAGTTCCTCGGACAGAGATGCCCGACTCGTTATCCAACTCTCAAAAAGATACCTGATTCAGATTACTCAAGTATATGCACCAACCGCAAGTCATCCTGATGAAGACATTGTAGACTTTTATGAGGAAAATTGGCTTCTAAGAAACAAAGGCAAGCAGCACTTGAAGATGATTATGGGTGATTTGAAAGCAAAAATTAGGCAATGGCAGCAGAATGAAACTTTGGTAGGTAAATCAGTCATGGAACAGAAACCAGCGTGGAAATACTCTTGTAGAGTTTGCAGAGGAAGTAAGGGTTTTTTTTATCATGAACTCCTTTTTGAAGAAAAAGCCACATAGGAAATAAACATGAAGGCACCCCAATGGGATGTCAAGTGAAATTGATTTTATTATGTGCTACAAGAAATTTGCCATTGAAGACTGCAGTGTGCTAAACAGATTCAACACAGGTAGCGACCATAGAATGATGAGATTTAAGATACACCTCAACACTAAACTCGAACGTGGCAAGCTCATAAAACAAGAAACGTGTACTGACATGACCAACCTTAAAATGCATCATAATACCTTTAAATTGGAAATCAGGAACCGATTCTCTGCTTTAGAAGGTCTAACATCAGAAGAAGTGAACATCTCTGAAGTTAGCAGAAAACTAACCAAGGCTCTTATGGAAACGGCTACAAAAATTGGTGGTACTAAGAACATGCACCAGTGTAGTTTTCTGTTGCAAAAGTTGAAGGAAATGCTACCAACACTTACCAAAAAGTGCAAATAAACAGGAGTAAGTGCATTTTTCAACATTGTGACCATCTTTTTGTATTTACCTAATCTAAGTAATTTGTTACTGTTTCTGTCTTCTGGGAAATTTGATAAGAAGTATGTCTCTAGAGCTGAAAATAGCTCCAGATTACATTCACAAACTGGAATAATAGAGAGCCACCAATTGCTGACACATGTAAGCATTGTAACATAATCTGCATCCAAGTTTTCTAAAGAATTTTTCAAGTCTTCCCGTCATGAAGGATACTTCCGGAACCAAGAATGTACATCTTCCAAAACGTCAGTGACATTGCTGAACTTTTCAAGTTTCAAACTTTGACCAAATATATTATGAATAATGTGGATATTGCCCATTCCAATGTTAATTAATCCATTAGTTCTCAGGTCTTTTACTCGGTTATTTAAAATTTCGAAGACAAACTTATTACATTAGCATATACAGTTTAAGAAATTTTCATAATAGGCACATTAGCAAAATATATTGAACTTTTAAGTAATTAAAATATTGTTTCAAATCTTCCCATTTATAAAAGGCATTACTTAAAGACTGCCACTCGGCATCACTTAAGCGGTCTTTGTAGCACCAAACGTTTCACATAAACACAGAGTCGGATTAAAACTATATTTGGTAATACCCCACCGAAAGACTCCACCATATTAAAACTATATTTGGTAATGCCAATAACCAACTGTCAAGCAGAGCATTCTTTTTGAAAATGGCCATGGTAAAAATATAACTTACGATCGACAATCCTTCAACAAAGACTTAATGGTCTTGCTATCATGTCATTGGAGATATTGCTAAGTAATTATCGTTCGATGATGATGTGCACTCCTTCGCGAATCTCAAAGCAAGAAAAAAGACATTTTAAAGACAAACTTAAACTCCTGAACTATGTGTGAACTTTTTTTTTTTGTTCCTATTTGTAGTTCTAATTCAGACTGTTAAATAGATGCTACTATTCTCTTTTACGTGCAAATTTCAAAATAACTTGTACCATATTCTAGAGGATAATGCTTACCTTGGCATTCCTTACTAGCAATGAAACACTTCACGCGCGTTTTCCGGTCTTTGTTGATGTTATTGTCTTAATGTCCGTTGTGTGAGATGTATAACTTTACTTCAACACACTTTTTGCTGGGTATACTCAGTGGATCTTCACTTTAGGATTCAAAAATATTGAGTATAAAGAACGGTAAAAGTTGATATTTTTGAATCCTAAAGTGAAGATCCACTGAGTATACCCAGCAAAAAGTGTGTTGAAGTAAAGTTATACATCTCACACAACGGACATTAGGACAACGTGCAGACTGGAAAACGTGCGAGAAGTGTTTCATCGCTAGTAGGGATTGCCAGGGAAAGCATTATCCTCTAGAATATTGTACAAGTTATTTTGTTTTTGTGTATTTATTTCTATTTTTTGTTATCTATACTTGATTCAGTGTTTGTGTTTCTTTAGTAATAAATATTAAAAATGATAATTCATTGCATCTCTTCATGTCTTCAAACACATAAGATGTATTTTACTAGGTGACAAGGTCTTACGTGACAAGCCTTGGTGACAAGGCCTTATATATAAAGAACATAGGTATCTTACATATGTATATAACATACATATCTTTCGTGTAGGGTATAGGACATAAGCAACTTACATTTTGCAGTTTCAAACATTTTAAGTAATATTAATATGCAATTTTCAAAATTTTTTGATACTTAGATCTATTTGTAGAGATACGTAGCTAATACAGTACGAAGTACTTAACCTAGAATTATTTTTATTCATACAAACTGTAATTTATATTAATTAACTATACTTTAACGCTATTACAAATTAAAAAGTGGTATATTCCACTCAAATAAATCTTACACACTACCATCGGGTCCGCTTAATATTTGACAGAAATGTTAAAATTCGTAAAAGTGACTACAAACACTCACTGGTGAAGTGATATCGGTTTTTTTTTTTTTTTGTTTTTATTTTTCCATTATCTCTGGCACTGCAATTTATAGCAGAACAAGCATTTACCATTTTGTATATCTTGTAGCATAATCATAACAGAGGCCTTTCTCCAATTGACCCGCGCAATGTGCTCATTGTTGCCACATCATAAAAGTGTTACAGAAATAGCGGGCAGCCAAACATTCTCTTATATATGGGTCATTCCATGTCAGATCACCCAGCTTAATTTTGAAATGACACCCACCAACTTAGATTTTCATGAAACTTTTTTAACTTATTACTACTACCAAGTTACTAATCCATGTAAAATTTTTCCTCCCTAGGCCACATAGTTTCTGAGATATAAAATGTCAAAGTTTTGGAAAATTGCACATTGATGACGTTTCAGAGACTCCGCTTTTAGACACAGTATTTGAGAAAAAAATTCATAGTTCTGTGTCTAATCAACATATCACTACCAAATATATACCTTATATCAAGCAGAGTATGTACATTTCAGAAAAAAATATTATATAAATCTTGCCTACCTCTGAGGGACACTAAAATTTATTAAATTTTTTTATAAACAAATTTTTAAATGCAAAGATGTTGCTTCATTAAGTGAGTATTATGGCATAAGGCACAGGAGTTACCAGAGCGCTTTTTTTTTTTTTAATGGAACCTAAAAGTATAATCTAAAAGGTTGTGAAAGAAAAATAGTGGGATTTTGATTGCTAATATAGTTATTTTAACTTATAAATTAAGTTATTCTATCTAAGCACAGATAATTTCAAACAGGACATTATGCATCATAATAGACAAGAATGTTCATAGGTAAATTTTAGAATTTTTTTTTTTTTTGGGGTCAGTGTATGAAAAGCATAAATTACGAATTTTAGTAATGTGGAGAAAGCTTATGACATTTTTTTTGTCATAATAACTTAAATAAATAAAAACTGGTCTAGAGCATAAAATTTTCAACTGTAAGTGATAAAAACATAAGAAGTGTAACAATTAGTAGGTATCTATAGCTAATTAGGATAATCAACCAATGGAATATTTTAGTTCAACAAATTAAAAGCTTGAATAATTAATCTTACTTTTCATCTGAGATATTGTACTGGTGTTGTATTAAATCAGCCTCTTTTTCAAAGAAATAGTACACCCTTCCATAGCCCTTGGTGGTGGGAGGACTAACACAAGAAATGATGTTACATAGGGGAATGTGGCAGATGTCTTCTTTCTGTAGAGGCCAGTGAAATGATAGTGCTGGGCCATATGGGTGCATGAACTTTACTTTTACATCACCTTCCTCCACATGTTTAGAAAGTACTAATCCAAAAAACCAGGGACTGTCATAAATATATGCAATGTATGAGTTTGTAGAGATCTGTGACATCTTGACTGCAGGTGGTTGCTCTCCAGAGAAGTGGAAAATAGTGCTGAAATTTTCATCAAAACTAGTTCTCTTTGTTCCAATGGAATCTTTCAGACACAGGGATGAAATGGTGAAAGCCACATGTACCAGGAATTGTTTTTGCTTTGGAGAATCAGGCTTCTAGCTGCTGACTTGTTTCTGAAAGTGTTTCTTTCTTTACCATCCAGAATTTATGTTTTTGACTCTTGCCTCACAGAAATTGAGGACTTTTTCAACTGAGTCTATTGCATCACCAGGGCACATTTGAAGGCTTGCTCGGGTAACTAGCCGCTTAACTGTACCACCAATGCCGTTGCAAAGAGATTTCCTGTGACTGGTTGCAAAAAATATACATGATGCTGCTAAAGAGAAGTCCTGGTTGTGATAGCAAAGATTAAGAAAGTTTTTGCCGTTCTTATACTGTGCAGCACATCCGTCACTGAAATGAAATACATTTTTTACAATGGGTAAGTTTTTCTTTATATACTGAGTGATTTTTTTTTTTTTTTTTGTGTTTCGTATACAAAGGCTACATGATGCTCTAAATCGTAGGACAAGATGCACACACTTAAAACAAGTAGGGCTTCAGAGTAGTGGACACGTTTGTAGATTACAGCTGTATGTAGTGAACAACTGTCGCTTGTCCAGTGATACCCTTGTGCTGCATCTTGAATGATGTATGAGTAATTTTCACTGAAGTCTAGGAGAGTAATAGCTGCATCCGATTCAAGGTTTGCTTTCATTTTCTTTTGAAAGTTTGCTTGGGATTTAATTATAAATGCATGGGGCACAAGTTTCTCTAGTTTCTCAATTAAAGTTGCTAAATATTCATCAAATGTCACAGTGAATTTCAGCTGTTGTGTTCTGTCTGTCGATACCCATGAACTGTATGACACTTCATCTTCAGGGTCCCACTCTTCAAATTTTCCGAGTAGAAAACTTTTCAAATTTTCACTGGATGGGCATTGAGAGCAGTGTCGCAGCATGCAGTCTTTGCTATCCTTAGAACAGACTAAATAATCAATCAGGTCCTGGTATGTCTCTTCTATACAACAAACATGAAGTAGAGACTTACATTTTGATGGATTATGCAAACACAAATGGAATGTGTTCCAGAAAACCCTTCAAACACGCACCATTTTGGACGCAGCATGCAGAATTTTGAGATGCCAATTTTAATGTTGGGATACTCAAATTTAAAAACAGAATACAATTCATTTAAATTAGCAAGTAATAATCTCTTTTGTACATGAACATTTTTAGAAATACTGACTGTGTCCTTTTTTTCCTGGCATGATTTGAGAGTATTCATCACTTTGGTGAAAGTTCTTCACCAACTCAATTATATTTTCACTGAGTGTTTTTCCTTTTCTGGGTTCAGGTAAAACCATGATTCCTTTGTCTCTGAGAAGGGGTATCTTGCTTGACGGATGGCATATTCACTTACATGGAACTCTTCCATGATTTTTTCCCTGCTCCATGAAGTAGGAACAAGCGTCAAAAGTTGTATCTTTTCTCGCCGTGTCATTGAACTCTAAAGTTTTGCTTTAAATAAACCTACAAGCACATCCATATCATCTGCTTTTTGTTTTAAATCTTTTGGCAGTTTTTTGGCATCTTTTTCAGGTGGAGAAAATTCTTTTTCAATAACCCTACTAACCTTACTTTTTAAATTAGGACATGCTGACTCAACCTTTCTTTTTGCATAGGCAGATTTGCTGTGTGATGTAATGGCATGGAATTTCAAAGGAGACTCCCCTATCTCTGCCAGTGATGTATTAATTTTCCCTAATGTTTCTTTTTTTGAAATTGATGTTTCTAAATTACAAATATTCTGGTTACTGTCACTATCTGTGTCCACCTCTTTAATGTCATCATTTTCATTTAAAAATTGTGAGTGTTTCTGCACCTTTTCTCTACATGCATCACATATCTTGTGTCCAGGAATTGATTTCACAGTCATTGGAATTTTATTAATTTTCTCTGAAAAGTCAAATTCCTCAATGTTGTTGTTTTTTTTTTTTTTTAATTTTTTTCTTGTGGCATTTAAATGGATCAAAACAACTTTTCTGGTAAGTTTCATATTTTCTCAGGTAGTATGTTTTATGATGCTCACAAATATTAAACAGAAGTTCACTCCTTACCCCACTTCTCAAGGCCAAAAGTTCTTTTTCTGAAGCACTTATTGTTTCAAAGTTTATCAGATTCACCTCCTGTGTGTAACTCTTCTTATGGCACTCAGTTCCACTTTCTTTTCCTATACTACATTGTTCAACAAGCTGTTCAGTTTGGGACATTTTTTAAAACTAATATTTCAAAGGGATACTAAAAGCACTTTCTTTTAAACCATGGAACAGAAAAATGATCTTTAACTGTAACTAAGAGGAATAACCCACTTCTGAAAACTTTTTAACATTTGAAGCAGCATAAAGCACCTTCACTCAACAATAGATAGCAGGTGACTGAGCTCTGACTGACTAGTAGTGCAATCCAGTTGAATCCTGTACACAGAAGAATGACTCATGTTGAATCAGCTCATGCTTTTAAATTGCTGGGTTCAAATTGCTGATACATGCTGAGTCACCTCATGCTTTCAAATTGCCGGTACAGCTAGTTTTATCCTACTTGCCTCAAAGTATTCCATCCAGTTAAAAAAAACTAATTCATTCAAAACAATTTTTAAATTGAATCATGACTTAATTCAATTTTATTTTTTCATTATCAAATTTATACCAAGCCGGTAAAGTTTGGCATCAAACAGTACAATATTTCAAATTATTTGACTAGTCTACATTTATTCTATATTAGGCCAAATTATCACATACAGGTAATTATCTATTATGATGCATAAATGTCTGCATAGAATGTGTCAAATTATGAGTTATAAGTTAAAATAACTATATTAGCAATCAAAATCCCACAATTTTTCTTTCACAGCTTTTTAGATTATACTTTTAGGTTCCATTAAAAAAAAACGCTCTGGTAACTCCTGTGCCTTATGCCACAATACTCACTTAATGAAGCAACGTCTTTGCACTTAAAAAATTTTTTATAATTTTTTTTATAAATTTTAGTGTCCCTCAGAGGTAGGCAAGATTTATATAATATTTTTTTCTGAAATGTACATACTCTGCTTGTCATGTGGTAAAACTTTGTTAGTGATATGTTGATTAGACACAGAACTATGAATTTTTTTCTCAAATACTGTGTCTAAAAGCGGAGTCTCTGAAACATCATCAATGTGCAATTTTCCAAAACTTTGACATTTTAGATCTCAGAAACTATGTGGCCTAGGGAGGAAAAATTTTACATGGATTAGTAACTTGGTGGTAGTAACAAGTAAAAAAAGTTTCATGAAAATCTGAGTTGGTGGGTGTCATACCCTGGGTGAGTTGATATGGAATGACCCTTAAAAATATGATATCTGTGGGTGGATCAAAGATTTTCTGCACTGTTTTCACTCGCTGCTTCGAGAAATTGTAACGTCAGATGGTTCCGAGCGCCCGTTTGAAGGAGGGACGCTGTAATACAAGATCAACATCTCCATTCAGTGCAGTAGAATACATTTCCCACATTTTCTTTGACAGAACTCTTACGACATTCACGAGAATGGAATTCATTAGCTAGACGTTTTCAGGAAACGCAACAAAAGTTCCTTGATGTTGTACCACTGTATCCTCGAAAAGGGTCCAAACTGTAATTTTTTCACTCTGTTCCTAAGTTGATCACACACAGCTCTCAGAGTTCAAAATTAGTCACTTGTTAATGACATTGACGACCGATTCAACATCAATTAATCGTCAGACTGTAGATGAAGTTGCTGGAAACGATAATCAATTTCTCGAAAAAGAAGGGAAACAGTTCATATGCAACTCTTTGTTGAATATTGCGATTTCATTTCTTCCGCCGTAGATATAACAGTTGGCCATGAATTCCTTAAATGTCTGAGCAGACATAGAGACACCATATTGGGAAAGGTATAGTCCAGAGTCTTTCGTGGTACAACTTTGAATATGAACCCTAACAGTACCTGTGAATTCACTCACTTTGCCACCTTATTTCCTGCCAATGAAATGTGGTGTTCAGATAGGGTTTCCCAGAGATATACCATGAGAAGTGGGTGCAGCTAAATTGGTAGGAAAAGAAGCGGCGTTGTTGTTCATTTCAGAAGCACTTCCTTTCATTTTAAAGATCGTAAAACAATAGCTACAATAAAATCAACGCAGAGAAATCTGAACCAGAAGATGCGGCAACAGAAAATATCAGATGTCACAGGAACGGCGCAGCGAAAAAGTTGTCTCTTCAAATGACAAAGTTCACCGCTAGGGGAGAACATAAGCATTGTTTGGTTGTTGTCATTTCTTCTATCACTCACCCATTTGTGCACCCACCCTGATGTTGCCATCTCTCGGAATAAAAATAATAAAGTTCCATTGTTCACCGCTAGGGGCAGCACATAAGCATCGACATATCCAACATTTATTGCATCCCCGTTCCCACCCATCCACTCAGATGCTGTCATCACTCGGAATAAAAATTAATAAAGTACTGTCATTCATCGCTAGGGGGCAGCACATAAGCATAGACATATCCAACACCTATGCATCTCCCTTCCCACCCATCCAATCAGATGTTGCCACCGATCAGAATAAAAATGTTTTGCAGTGGCTCGAAATAAAAATTTATAAAATTCCATAGTTCACTGCTAGAGGCAGCACATAAGCATCGACATATCCAACACATATGCATCCCCCTTCCCACCCATCCACTCAGACGTTGCCATCGCTTGGAATAAAAATTGAAAAAGTTCTGTCATTCACTGCTAGGGGCAGCACATAAGCATCGACATATTCATCCCCTATGCATCCCCCTTGGAATCCATCCACTCAGATGTTGCCATCACTTGGAATAAAAATTAATGAAGTTCCGTCGTTTGCCGCTAAGGGCAGCACAAAAGAATCATTTGGTTGTCATCCCCTTCTATCACCCACTGATTTGTGCATCCACTCTGATGTTGCCATTTCTCGGAATAAAAATAATAAAGTTCCATCATTCACCACTAGGGGCAGCACATAAGCATTGGCATATCCAACACCTATGCATTCCCTTTTCCAACCATCCACTTTGATGTTGCCATCGCTTGAAATAAAAATTAATAAAGTTCCGCCATTCGCCACTAGGGGCAGCACATAAGTATGGTTTGGTTGTTGTCATTCCCTTCTATCACCAACACATTTGTGCATCCACTCTTGATGTTGCCAGCTCTCGGAGTAAAAATAATAAAGTTTCTTTGTTCACCGCTAGGGGCAGCACATAAGCATCGACTTATCCAACACTCGTGCATCCCTATTCTAACCCATCCACTTAGATGTTGCCATTGCTTGGAATAAAAATATGTTGCCGTCAGTAAGAATAGAAATGAATAAAGTTCCATCGTTCACCACTAGGGGAAGCATATCCATCGATTGGGTATTGTCATCCCCCTTCCCACCCACTCTGATGTTGCCATCGCTTGCAGTAAAGTTCCTCTACTCGCCGTAAAATTATATTAGTCTATAATTGTCTGTGTTTTGACCGGCAGCCATTTTAAGTAAGAGCGTTTGGATCATATGTCCTGGGGAAAAATCCAAAAGTCCTGGAAATGTCGTGGAAAAGTCCTGGAATTTTGTGATTGAAAAAGCGTATGAACCATGTTCAAAGCTTCTTAAATGTTTAATGTGTTTTCAACAAAATATGAAGACAGTACACTTTGGAACTGTATTTCCTTCTGTAATATATTAGTTGTTACTGGAGATTTAGGAACCAACATCTCTACTGTTAGGAAAATGATATCGATATGGGCGAATTCTTCAAGGTTTTCTTCAATCAGACCAACATTAAAGACAATACATAAACAGGTGGCATGCCAACATGTAAAGAACAAGATGGAAATCCCATAGGAGTCGTTTGTGTGCTGGAGAGATGTTACTTACCGGGGGTTTGTGGCAAGACACGCTATGATGATGTGAGGAACGAAGATGTCAGGAATGTCTGCTTGAGAAAAAGATTGAGTATGAAGTACGAAAGGTCTTGTGTGTGATGGATATCAGTGAAATTCAAGCTGTGTGCTAAGATCACTGTAAAGGAAGACTTCTGATACACTAACAGTAAGTAAAATCTAGTTCCATCAGTTAAACGTTTATCTGGCAGGTTGTCTTTCTTTGAGGAGCTACCCTCTGAAATCTCGGAGAACAGCTTAATGATATGATGATGAATGAGAAGGAAACCTATAGTAAGAAGAGTAGAAACCACAGTTACATCAATATAAAAAAAATCATCTTATTAAATAACTATGCCCTCTGTAAATTAACCTCGAAAGAATGCATCAAGTAATAAAAAGTGTCATTTACACATCTACACACAAAGCATTCCCTTCAGCACATAAGGAAGCTTTAGCCAAAGCTACTACACAAGGCACATGTGCCTTGTGTAGTAAAGTCAAATGCATATACATCAGAGTCCACTGTATAACACCTGAACAACTAAACATTCTAATGACACAAGTTGGAGCATATGCCAGTGGCAGCTTTTCAGGTGAAGTAGGCGAAGTGCCTCTTCACCTATTTTACTTAAAATAAAGTTTTATTCAGTAATTTGTATAATATATTCTTTTTTGCCTCTATTGAGTTACAAATCACTCAAAATTTTGATTAGATATCAATTCACATAGTGCGTTCAATACGGAAAACAAGTCCTCATACACAAAACAGTGCAAATGAAGAACCAAAATGAGAGCCCTTGGAAGTCAGCAGCTTTCGACCGAGTTGCTATGGTAACCGTGACGTCAACCTCCCCTATCTGGCACCCAAGTGAAGTGTTTTAGCTTCAGCCGCCGAGGCTGTGCAGTTGGAGTCGTGACTTTCAAAGGAGATCACAGTGAAATGGGATGGATTACCCAGGGAACCTTGCAATCCACTAGGGCTTTTTCCTTGCGGTGTTGTGGAGCATGCTTTTTTGTGCTTTGTGATTATTTGTCAAACAGTTTAGCTGTTACTGTAGTTTCATTTACAGTTTAACTGTTAGTGATAGTTTTAATTTTTAGTATGTATCCTGTGAACGACATTGTTTGTAATTTATTACAAACACCATTTAATCGGTGGAAAGATGAAGATAAAAGAGACATTTTACTTCAAGGACGACCGACAGATTCACTGACAATTGTTGCCAAAAAAGAAATCAAGCAGAGCGGTAAATCTTCCAATATTAATTTTAAAAATTGTTCGTTTACTGAATATAAATGGCTTTGTAGTACTTCTGTGTTACAAAAATTATTTTGTTGGCCCCTGCTTACTTTTTATTAATAAACATTTGGCGTGGAATAAAGACGGATTCTCAGATTTATTAAATATAACACGCTCACTTCATAAACATGGTGATTCTAGCGAACACCTGAAATGCGAGTTAATCCTAAGGAATTTTGAAAAAAATCAGAACACCATTGCCGATGCCCTGAGGGAGAATGCTAGGCTTTTGAAAATGCATTTCAACCAAAACGTTCATTTAAATAGACTTTTCCTGCAGACAGTGATTGATGCAGTATTATATTTGAGCAAACAAAAACTAGCATTCCGTGGCCATGACGAAAGCATGGACTTGATAAATCGTGGAAATTTCAAGTAATTACTTTCATTGTTAGAAATTCAAAATCAATACGAAAAGGTAAAAAAATGTCTTCACAGATGACTCAAAAACTATTCAAAATTAATTAATTGAATGTATTTCTGAATATGTAAACGATCACGTTAAAAATTAAATAAATGAAGTTCAATGCTTTTCTATTCAAGTAGATGACACCACAGACATAAATCAAACTTCTCAGTGCTCTTTAATAATAAGATTTGTTGATTCGGAAGGTGTATTGGCTGAGTGATTTTTGGGTTTCCACAATGTGAGTGGAGATAGAATGTCAGAAGCTTTATACAAAATGCTAAACAAAATTTTGGAACAGTTTGATTATCAACACAAATTAATAGGACAATGTTACGATGAGGCAAATGTAATGTCTGGACACTTGAATGGGCTCCAGAAAAAGATCAAGGATAAAGCTTCTCAAGCTGTTTTTGTTCATTGCTTAGCGCATCGTCTGAACCTTGTATTACACCAGAGTTTTTCTAAAATTTCTAAGTGTCATATATTTTATGCAAGCCTCAGTGGAATTCCTTCATTTTTTCGCCACTCAGTGAAGCAATCTTATACACTCACATCTACAACCGCAAGACGCATACCAACCATAGCAGAAACTTGATCTTGATGGTCCTCCACTTTGAAGTTAGTAAGTGTAATTGTTGAAGATTGGGGTAAATTGAAGTAAGTATTCGAATTTCTGATAGATAGTGAACAATCAGACAGAAGATCAATTCAGCTTGCCAAGGGGTTTTTAAATGATATGAACACTTTTGAATTTACATTTTTGGCAATAGTATTTAATGAAATTTTTGGCCCCACCAATCTATTATTCGAAATTTTGCAGAAAAAAAATCACTAGACAAACTACTGTGTAACTCAAATTAAAAAAAAACTCGTGAAATTTTGAGTCACAAAAGGAACGATGAAGTATTTGAAACACTGTTTGGAAAAGCTTGCAAAATCACAGAAATAAGCAGATCTAAACAGGAATATGCTGCTCTTACACAATAAACAATTTTTCAAAATTATAAACAATTGTATTTTGAAATTTTAGACCACATTCTTATGGACTGTGAAAAACTTCAATTTGTTTGTCTTGCTGACACAACTGAATTCGAACAATTTAATTCAAGCTTTCCCTCTCACGCTTTTGAAAATCTACAACATTTTTACAGGAAAATATTTACTAAACTCCAGCGCCTTAAAAATGAACTGAGTCTTGTATATGCCAACAAAAAATTAAGGATTATATCGACTCAAGAACTTCTTTGAGTGCTTCATGAAGATAGACATTTTTACAGATTTTTACAAATCGGTTGCCCTCATTTTAACCATTCCATCTACAAGTGTGTCAGTGCAAAGAAGTTTTTCTTGCGTTAAAAGAATACAAAATTACTCAAGAAACACTATTTCTCAAGATAGACTTCTTTGCAAATATTTCTATTCAGAAAAATATTTTATTGATGCTCACGAAAGAACAGCCATTCTATGATGACATAATCGACAAATTTGAAGCTTTAAAAGAAAGAAGAATTGATCTAATATACAAAAAATAGGTCATTCCTTGTATAGTGATTTTCATTTAAGACAGTAGATATCTTTTCATATTGCTCTTGTTACTCTTCACCTAATTTTCCAACCACGAGCAGCATTATTCTGTAATACAGTGGACTCGGATGTATATGCATTTGACTTTTACATGTCTCCCATTTGTGGATATTGATGTTGATATCCAACAAATGGGAGACATGTAATGCATCTCTCCATGCTTCTTTCAGTTATCTGCAGCCTCTGTGTGTCTTTTTTTTTTTTTTTTTTTTTTTAAATTTAAGGTCCATGTCTCTGCAATTCTTGTTGTGGAATCATGTGGGGATGGCTGTAACTCACCACACGCTGGCCAAGCGGGTTGGTAAGTGTGGGATTGCATTTCATTTGATCCTGATGGTACAGTTATACCACTGTGTGATGGCCTAAGTACTATATATACACTGAAGAGCAATTTAATTAGAGACAGCTGGCGTTATGCAAATGTGGCACTGTGGGCGGCCCTGCAAACGAAAACGACATGACGTATGCAGCGATCCGACAATATAAGAAGTGATGTGACGGGAATCGGTAAGAGTCGGACGCAGTATGGGTAAGACGAAGGATCTAAGCGCATTTGATCGTGGGCAAATTGTCGGGGCCCGACAAATGGGTCACTCCATCTCGGAACTCGTGCAGGTACTGGGATTTTCACAAGCCACTGTGTCACGGATGCACTGTGAGTACATCAAATCCGGTAAAACCCTCCCTGCAAGGGCTAACTGCAGTGGACAACAGCGTGTGGATGAGCGGGGTCATCGTCGGCTAGCTCGCATTGTAACAGCAGATAGACAGGCCACAGTGCAAGAAATCACTCGGCAATTTAATGCTGGTGCACAAATACGTGTAAGCAGCCACACCATCCAGAACCATCTCTTCGCTATGGGGTACAGAAGCCATCGTCCCACGAGGGTACTGCTGCTGACCGCACATCACAGGGTGCAAAGATTAGCATGGGCGCGGGAACATCGCCACTGGACCCTAGACATGTGGGGAAATGTTGCCTGGACGGATGAGTCGAGATTCACGTTGGTACATGCGGATGGCAGGATACGAGTATGGCACAAACCACATGAAGCAATGGATCCTTCTTGCCAGCAGGGTATTTTTCAAGCTGGTGGGGGTGGCATTCTCGTCTGGGAACTGTTTATGTGGACTGAAATGGGACCCTTGGTATGTGGGACATCATCCCTCACATGTCAACGTTACCGGGATATCGTCGGATCCGCGTGTGGCGGCATCGCGGCGAGAGACTGTATGGCGCCTGCATTATGCATCGCCATACTGGTCCATCGCCTGGCATTATGGTTTGGGGCGCAATTGGATATGACACGCCTTTGGTATGCATCGCCGGCACACTCAACAGCCACCGCTACATCTCCGATGTTTTGGAGCCTGTAGTCCTTCCTTACCTGCAGGACCTGCCAGCAGCCACGTTTCAACAGTACAATGCGCGCCCGCATGTGGCACGCATCGTGCAACAATTCTTCATGGCCCACCAGGTGTCACTGCTGCCGTGGGCTGCTTGTTCTCCCGATATGTCACCCATCGGACACGTCTGGTCGCTGATCGACAACTGAGTGGTCCGGCAAGCACCACCCGCAGCTACGCCTGATGAACTGTGGCAATGTGTGGAAGCAGCCTGGACCGACATACCCCAAGCCCACATCCAAAGCCTCTTTCATTCAATGCTGCAGTGTGTAGCAGCCTTTATTGCCAGCCATGGGGGCCACACGAAGTATTGATGTCTGCATGTTCCGCAAGTCTCACGGGCCTGTAAGCTCAATTGTTTCATCTTTGTATCTGTTGTTATGTGTCCAGTAAATCTGGCGTTGCTATCTCGTGTCCTTTTTGGTGTTGCATTTTGGGTGGCCAGCAGTGTATATTCCCCTCAGTGAAACCCCATAAATTCTATAAGCTGCACCCTTTTACTTATGTATACTGTCTGTCATGGAATACATTATTAATTCATGAACATATCCTTGTTTTCCCATAACCCACCATGGAACTTTAAAGAAAATTTCTTCTCAATACCTGCAACTCCCATGGCATATTTTTATACAAAACACCTGCATATGATCAAAATCATACTACATGCACATATGCAATTGTAAAGGAAAGCTTGCTGTGGATCATGGGATCAACTTTCTATGCCGCCATTTTTTAAAGAATTTTCTCCATACATTTAAAATAGGAAGAAAAGTTGTAAGAAATGATAGAAAATAATAACAAAAGACACAACCTGAGAATACTTACATATTCCCGAAAATTGTTCTTATATTTTACGTGAAAATTGTAATTAACTTTGTTAATAGAAACTCACCTAAAGGTTGTTGCTTTTTGGCACATTTACTGCACGTATCTTTCAGCCGACTTGTCATAATGCGTGATAGGCCTTTCGTGGTCCTCGTATCTCTTCCCTGTGTCTTCACATATACTCTTGCCTGTTTTGTTTTTGTTTTTTTTTGTTATTATTGTTGTTGTTGTTTTTGAGCCAACCTTTTACAGCTATATTCACTCATTAACCACATATGGGCACCTTTCATTAACTTCAACATATATTAAAAACTCTAAAACATTATACAGAAACTCATCGAAAACTTGAACCCTAACTCTCTTGGTCGTTAAATACCGTCCACGTCTTATCAGTCACAACATTCATACATATCAATACATACATTCATATTAAAAGCAGCATTTTATATACATTATTTACAACACCCTTATTTTATCCACTCAATTCATTTGCTCACTGGCTCTACCCTCTCCTCCTTACACAACTTAGTTTTCCGATGGGAAACACGATACGCCTAACCACTGACCCGCCCACTCCACATCCATGACCTCGTCTGCCTCGAGTACTTTCTTCTCTGCAGCCGCAGAGCAAGTAATGTAATCGTCTCCGGTCAATCTACTCTGTCGCTGTATCTCACAATGTTTGCTTATGGCACCACCTGTTCTTTCTTTTGGTCAATTTCTAGTGTTTGGAAAAAAAAGGGGGTTGTACCTTTTCTTTTCTTTTCTATTCTGTACAATTTTTATCAGGGCCTTCCAATTATCATTAAGTATATTTGGGTCATTAGAATTACATAATTTATCTCTATTTTTCTCAATAAGTACTGACACAGCTATTCTCAAATGTCTTTCTGTTTTACATTTTTTAATTATTCTAATGTCTTCAAATTTAGGATATTCTTTGTTTTCCAGGCAGTATTGAATTAATGCAGTTTTAGTTTGTTTGTTTGTTTTTTGCCAATTTTTTAAATGTTGCTTTAATCAAATTAAAACATATATTAAAGCAACATTTAAAAATATAGTTTATGATGTCAGGCATCTTGAAAAATCATGATAATAGAACTTTCACAATGCTTTTTTTATGCATCATTTTCTGGCCAACTAACAAAAACCTGTGTTCAAACATCTTCTGTGCTCACATGGTCTTACCTGTATTCCTGTGCTACTTTTTGATCAGTTTACTTATTATAAGGATCTCATTTCAAATTAGTTATAGACACTGAAAACAGTGTGATAGCAGTGATTAATAGAGAACTTTTACAAAGTTATTTTCAGCAGTGCTTCCATTCATGGCAGACAGATGCATTGGTATGTGTATTTAAGGTCAGGTATTATATAGTTGGGAACTGATTACATCTGTTACAGATAAGCAAGTTAATTGTTTTTTCATCTTGTCAAAAAAGATTGCCAAATCATATTGATACTGGTACACAGAGTCCTTACCCAGAACAGTTGCTCAAAAACAAGTAATCCAACTGATATGGAAGTAAGTGAATTTTTTAAGGAAAGTAAGTACTGTATATATTCACATATAAGTCGTGAAATTTGGGACAAAAAAGGAGCTTCAAAGTAAGGGGGTCGACTTATACTCGGAGCCTAATAAAATCGTAAGTCCAAAAGTTCTTCCCGTGAGGCAAAAGGCAATCCATCCCAAAAGAAAAGAAAAAATGCTGATGCGGTATTAATTACAAAATTGCAACACTCCTAAAAAAAAAAAAAAAAAGCAATTTTGGTGTGCGTCTACGCCAGCACACCAAAATTGCACAAAAGTTATCTCGTGACCTCAAAGCAAAGATAATGGAATTTCAAAAGTATGTAATTCAAAAGAGACTGCTTTTGAACTTTCCCAAATAGGGAACATGGATGAAACCGCCATGTGTTTAGACCTTCCTGGCAATAAGACGGTGAACCAAAAGGGCGAAAAAAATATCTTGATTAAAACGACTGGCCACGAAAAAATCAGTTTCGTGGTTGTTCTTTCCTGTTTGGCCGACGGCAGGAAGCTACCTCCGGTAATTATTTTCAAACGCAAAACTCTGCCGAAAAGCATCGTCTTTCCATCTGGTGTGCTCGTTCGTGCCCATGAAAAAGGATGGATGAACGAATCCAGAACAGTTGACTGGTTAAAGAATGGGTGGAACAAAAGGCCATGCGCACTTTTGAGGAAACCTTCCCTTTTGGTGTGGGATATGTTTGTTGCACACTGTTGTGCAGAAGTGAAAAAAACTGCAGAAAATTCAAAAACAACTCTTACTGTCATCCCAGGTGGATTGACATCTGTTCTTCAACCACTAGATGTCTGCCTTAATAAGCCCTTCAAGGACAATGTGCGAAGGTATTGGGTGGATTGGATAAGTTCCGATTTGCCAATTAAAACCAAGGGCGGAAATCTAAAGAAGCCGGATATCGTTTTGATTGGGCGATGGGTAAAGGATGCTTGGAATGCGATACCTGCAGAAATGGTCGCAAAATCATTCAAGAAATGTTGCATTAGTAACGAACCTGATGGTACAGAGGATGATGAGATTTTTATGAGCGACAACAACAGTGATTCTTATGACACAGGCATAGATGGAAATACTGATGTTTATGATTACGCGCCGATGAGGGAGAAAGACTTTTTTGAACTGTTTGGCGAGTCTGACTCGGAATCGGATTTTGAAGGGTTCTGGTGAAGTTTTTGGGTATACAAATTAAATTTATTATTATATATATAATTTTTTTCGTTCTCAAACGTTTTTGAATAAATTCATTGAAAAAAAATGTGTTCTCATTCCAGGATCGACTTATGCGCGACTTTTTTATTTTTACGATTTCTTTACTCTGAAAGTGGGGGTTTAACTCATACGCAAGTATATATGGTATATGCTTTCTGATAAATGCGATTTCGGTGCCCTGGTGGTGAAATGCAGAATGTAAGGTCAGGTGATGTGCAACATCACAGCCTCTCCTTGACAAATGTCAACCCCGCCTTCTCGTGGTGCATCCTGTTCCCACTAAAGGGGCTCTGACGACCGCCAATAGCGGTATAACTATACCATCGGCATTAGAGGAAATGCTATCCCACACTCACCAACCTGCTTGACCAGCGTGGTGAGTTATGGCCAAACCCCTCCAAAATGACTCCACAACTAAAATATTGGCCCTCAGTCTCCGGCAGCTGGAATGTACATGGCCAAGGCCAGTACGACATGAAGGCAGAGGGTGCTAAGAATCCCTGTAGGACCGGACTAGGCTGCCATCTGATGCTGACCTTGACTACGTATAATGGACGCTCCCTATCTTCTGATTCAAGGCTTCTTGAATTGGAAGAGGAACTACAAAGGATCAAGTGGGACATCGTCGGGCTAAGTGAGGTAAGGAGAAAAGGAGAAGATCTCATTGAACTGAAAAGTGGACATCTCTTCTACTATCGTGGGACAGATACTGGCAGAACTAGTGATGTTGGATTTATAATAAACTCATGGATAAAGTTGTAGAAGTTGAAAGTTCTTCTAACAGAGCTGCACGACTCGTTATCCAACTCTCAAGAAGATACCAGGCTCAGATTATTCAAACTTATGCACTCACCACAAGTCATCCTGAAGAAGAAATTGAAGAATTTTATGAGGAAATTTGTCATCTAAATAATAAAGGCAAGCAGCACTTGAAGATAATTATGGGAGATTTCAATGCAAAAATAGGGCAATGGCAACAGAATGAAACTTCAGTAGGTAAATTCGGTCACGGCAATAGAAACCAGCATGGAAATACTCTCGTTGAGTTTGCAGAGGCAGAAGGGTTTTCCATCATGAACTCCTTTTTCAAGAAAAAGCCACACAGGAAATGGACATGGAGACATCCAAATGGGACAACAAATTAAATTGATTTTATTATGTGTAACAAAAAATTCGTCATAGAAGACTGCAGTGTGCTAAACAAGTTCAACACAGGTAGTGACCATAGATTGGTGAGATGTAAGATACATCTCAACACTAAACTTGAACGTGGCAAGCTCATAAGACAAACAAAATCTATTGACATAACCAACCTTAAAAAACACCATAATACCTTCAAGTTGGAACTGAAGAACAGATTCTCTGCTTTAGAAGGCCTAACATCAGAAGAAGTGGATATTTCTGAAATTAACAGAAAAGTAACCAAAGCTCTTACGGAAACAGCAACAAAATTAGCTGGGTCTAAGAACAAGTTGCATGTGAACAAATTATCAGGAAAAACCAAAATGTTGATGCAAAAAAAGAAGAGAGATGAGGACAACTAAAGAAGATGTGACTTCCAAAGTGGAATATATAGAGCTATGCAAGACAGTACGAAAAAGTATCACTGAAGACGTAAGGAGATTCAACTGTGAACTAGTGAGGAAAGCAATTGAAAATAACCAAAGCCAAAAGATAGCAAAGGGACATCTCAGTAAGGGAAGAAAACAGATTATGGCTCTGGGAAAAGAAGATGGTTCTGTAACAAGAAATAGAGGCAAAATTTTGACAAGAGTGAAAGATTTCTACTCCAAGTTATATGAAAGGGATGATACGTGTACTCCAGTCATCATGAAAGGTACCAGTACCAGAGTTCTTCCAGTCCTCCCAGCAGAAGTTGCACATGCAATCAAGAACATGAAGTGGGGAAAGCTCCAGGAGGAGATGGAATTACTGTAGACATCATACAAGAAGCAAGTGGAGAAATTGAAACAGTACTCGCCCAAATTTTCACTCAATGCCTTAATGAAGGGAAGATTCCTTAGGATTGGAACAACGCTACAATGATCCTGCTACATAAAAAAGGTGACATTGAGGATCTCGGGAACTACAGACCTATCAGCCTCCTATCAGTGGTTTATAAAATCTTCACTAAAGTTCTTTCACACCGCTTGAAGGTAACACTGGACATGGCTCAACTGAGAGAACAAGCTGGATTCAGGAGTGGCTACAGCACTGTAGATCATATCCACGTACTGAGAGAACTAATTGAAAGAGCGAGGGAATATGAAATTCCCATGTGCCTGACATTTATCGATTATGAAAAGGTCTTTGATTCGGTGAAACCATCAGCAGTTACAATGGCTTTGAAATCCTGCGGTATTGAAGATGCTTACATTAATATTATTAATAACATCTATGAAAGTGCAAGTGCAGAGATTCGGCTGTTTGAAAATACAACACACATAAAAATTGGAAAGGGAGTGAGACAAGGTGACACCATATCTCCCAAGCTCTTTAATGCCACATTGGAAAATGTCTTTCAATCACTGAACTGGGAAAACAAAGGGATAAAGATTAATGGAGATTATCTGACTCACCTTCGTTTTGCTGATGATATAGTTATTTTTGCAACTACCCCATCAGAGCTGCAGAGTATGATCCAGGAACTTTCTGACAAGAGTAAAGAAGTGCGATTAAAAATGAACTTTCAGAAGACAAAAGTGATGTACAATGCTTTTACAAGAAATGAAGATTTATCGATTGATGGAGAAAAGCTGGAGATAACAGATACGTACGTTTATCTTGGATAGCAGATATCAATTGAGAGTCACACTGATGAAGAAATTAATCGGCATATAAAACTTGCCTGGAGAGCTTGTGGAAGAAACAGCATAATTTTCAAGAGCAGTATGCCACTATGTCTTAAAAGAAAAGTATTTGATCAATGCATCCTTCCAGTTCTTACATATGGTGTAGAGACGTGAGCCTTAACCCAAGTAGCACAAAAACGTTTGTAAAACGTTTTAAAACCAGTTCGGCGAGACGTTGAAAAAACGTCACAATATTACGTTTATAAAACGCTAATACGTCTCGTTGATTCAATGGTTTTTCAACTGTTGTTATAACGTTGTAGCACTGTTTCTAAGACGTTTAGATGACGTTATTTAAACGTCATATTCCTTTCATTATGACGTTTAGAAACTGTTTTAACAACCGTTTAGCAACGTTTGAATGACGTTATTTAACCGTCATATTCCTTCCCTTATTACGTTTAAAAAACGGTTTTAACAACCGTTTAGCAACGTTTGAATGACGTTATTTAAACGTCATATTCCTTCTCTTATTACGTTGAGAAACGGTTTTAACAACCGTTTAGCAACGTTTGAATGACGTTATTTAAACGTCATATTCCTTCCATTATGACGTTGAGAAACGTTTTTAAGAATGTTTAGCAACGTTTAAATGACGTTATTTAAACGTCATATTCCCTCTTTATTACGTTGAGAAACGGTTTTAACAGCCGTTTAGCGACGTTTTATTTTCGATTTTACAACGTATTTTTCCTTTCTGTATTACGTTTAGTAAATGTAACAGCAACGGTTAATCAACGTCTAAATTTCCTCTATTAAACGTTGCTGTCCTTTGTGTATTACGTCAAACGTCGCAAAAAATGTTACCACAACCTTTTATCGAAGGTTATAATCCAGTTTCAAGACTTTTTTTTTTTTTTTTTTTGGCTTTAGGTGTGCCGTTGCAAAACGTTAGAACAACGTTTCTATTTCGTTCTTGGGTCATTCCGTATCGACTTAACACAACGACTTGACCATCTCAGATTTTAATGAAATTTGGTACATAGGTGGCCTCTATATAGATTAAGAAAAATACCAAATTTCATCGTCATATATCCACCGGTTTTGAAAATACAGCTATAAAAAGTATTAAAAACACCCCAAAATCGGAAGATTGATGGGTTTTTAAATTGTGATTGCAGATAGAGAGATGGGAAAGGTATCTTTTTGTAGTATTGTTTATGCTATTTTATTTGATGTACAACACCATAGGGGTTAATATTAAAAAAATTTCAAATTTTAAAATTAAAATTAAAATTTTGAATTTTTCAAAATGTGACGCTCCAAAAAATTCGAAATTTGTTTAAAGCAATCTTTATATGTTTGGCATTTGATTACATGAGTTGTAACTTGGGATGATAATGGGTTTACTTAAAAAGCTATATTCAAATTTAGCCTAACACAAGAGTTTAATGAAAAAAAAAAACAAAAAAAAACATGTAATCTGAAAATAAATTTGGGCTAAATCTTTAAAAAGTTTCATTAATAACAATAGATATAGTATTTTTGTTATTTAAAACCATTTATTTAAACAATGTTTTATTTTTAATTAATTTGTTTAAAATCTGAGTCACATGGGCTTAAAAATTTTATTAATTTCATTATTCAGAATTTGTAATAATTCCCAGTACAATATAAAAAAATAAAGACTGTGCAGTTATACTGTAGGCTACATTTTGTTTTGGACAAAACTCTGCATGTTCTGACTTAAAAAACTGATTCTGTTGTTTAGATCATTGGTAACAAGACCCAAAAAGCAGCAACTTGCATTCCTACCTTGCAGACCTGTCTGCTTTAGGTTTTGATGGTGATCAGATGTGTTTCTCAGTCTGCTTTAGGTTTTGATGGTGATCAGATGTGTTTCTCAGTCTGCTTTAGGTTTTGATGGTGATCATGTGTTTCTTGCAGTGAAAGTGATATGTGTTTGAAAACTTTTATGGTTGAAAACTTTAAATTGAATAAAGTACATCCTTTTCAGTTTTGAAACTAGACTTTTATAAATTGAAGCTGTGCAGGATTTTTTTAAGAAAAATAAAAAGAACAGGTAATGGGAGGCAATTATTTTACTATTTGAATTTTACATTTTATGCACAAATAATCAACAATGGAAAGTACAAGATATGCATTAATACAATGTTTCAATCCATATAGAAATGTGACAGACTGGATGTTGGAAAATTTTGATGACTTATCAAAGGAGACTAAAATTTGTGATTCTTGCAGAAAGCAGCTGAAAACTTTAATAATTAGTCAAGAAGCAAATGAAACCTGTGCTGATGAGAAAATGGACGAAAATTTTGCATCTACGTCAGAAGTAATTGAAACACTGAATACTTCGCTCCATGAATTGGGTGAATCAGCTGTCAATAAGAAAAAGCTAAAATCTAAATGTTATGCTTCAACCAAAATTCAAAAAATCAGTTCTGCTATGAAACGGAAGCTTTTTACAAATATTCAAGAATCATCTGATGATGAGGATGAAATACTTCACGACTCTCTTATGGACAATCTTAAAAGTAATTTTTCTAACTGCACTAGAGATAAACAGTTGATGATCTTGACTTGCTTACCAGAGTCATGGAGTGTTAGGAAAATCATGTAAGAATTCAATGCTCCTAATTATATGGTAAGACAATAAAAAAATTCTGAAGGAGAAAGGAATTTTGGAAAGCCTCAATAGAAAACCAGGTAAGTCTATCTCTTCTGAAGTAGTTGTAGTATGATCGTTTTACCAAAGTGATGAAATTAGTCGGGTTTTACCTGGAATGAAAGATTGTGTTTCTGTTAGGACTGAAAACGGAGATAAAGTTTGTCAAACAGGCTGATTTTATGTAATTTGACAATTTGCAAGCACAAAAGTCAGTTTTTCCAAATTCGCAGAGCTCAGACCAAAAAACCGTGTCCTGGTAGGGTCTAGTGGTACTCATACGGTATGTGTTTGCACCACACACCAAAATGTAAAACTGATGATGGAAAATGCAAGAATTGGTTCACTAACGAATGGACAATTATCTTCCTACAAACATTGTCTTGCAAGAGTATTATGCAACCCTACTTCCATAGATTGTCATTTGGGGAAGTGTCCCACCTGTTCTGGGAACACGGTTTTGAGAACTTGGTTGAAAAACTAACTTTTCGCCAATGGATTACAGTTGATAGACGCGACTTGGAGACATTAGAAAAATCAACTTCAAATTTTATTGATTTGTTTTGCGAAAAACTGTCTGCTTTGGTCAGACATGACTTCATTGCTAAGCAGCAAAGCTCTTTTATGAATAGTAGTACTAAGGAAAACCTCAAGGACTCAGAATTCTCATCATTTGTGATTTTGCTAAAAATTATAGTTTTCTTCTTCAAGATGAAGCCCAGAGCTATCACGGGACCAGTGGGCAAGCCACAGTCCACCCATTTGTCATCTATTACAAAACAGAAAAGACTGAACATGCAAGTTTTGTAGTAATTTCTGAATGTTTAGAGCACAACACAATTACACTGTACTGCTTCCAAAAAAAACCCTTATTAACTTCTTGAAAAGTAAGTTTGGTGACAACAGCGTCAAAAAAATGTACTATTTCTCTGACGGGTCTGCAGCCCAGTGCAAAAATCGGAAATTTTTTCACAAACTTTTATGTTTCCATCAAGATGACTTCAACATTGATGCTGAATGGCATTTTTCAGCAACAGCAAATGGGAAGGGGCCATGTGATGGCGTTGGTGGAACGGTTAAAAGGTTAGCTGCCCAAGCCAGCTTACAACGCCCTTACGAGAATCAAATTCAAACACCATTTCAGTTGTACGAATGGGCAATTCAGAACATTTTTGTGGCAAACTTTACATATGTAAGTCAAGAAGAATACATAGAAACAGACCAATTTTTGGAAAATCGCCTAAGCAAGTCTCTAACAATACAAGGTACCCAGAAACTTCATGCTTTTATTCCTATCCCATTGAGTAATTCAAAAATAAAAGTGAAGATGTTCTCAGAATCAAACGAGTCAGCTACTGAAAAAGTATCAGCATTACAAGACAGACTGCAAATAACAGAAATGAGTGGTTACATAACCATAATCTATGAAAACAACTGGTGGGTAGCGTATGTTCTACCAAAAGAAGAGAGTGAGAATGAAGTTAAGGTTTTACTTTTACATCCAGCTGGTCCATCTACATCCTTTTCCTACCCTAGCCCACAAGATGTTTTATAGCTTCCTGTAAGTTACCTCTTGTGTAAAGTAAATCCTTTGACTCCGACAGGAAGACTCTACAATCTCTCTGAAACAGAAATACACCAAACTATTGAAGCTTTTAAAGACTATATCAAGGATCTACACGTGTGATTTCACTTCAAAACAATGATGCAACTTTTTTTTTAATTTTAGAAGATTCTGCTTTAAGTGACGATCTAAGTTTAAGATTAGGAATATAATTTGCATAAATGTAAACAATTCAATGCCATATGTTATTATTATTTTGATGTGTTTCTTGAGCAGTAATTGAAATTACTTTTTAAAGTCTGTTTATTTTTTTTGTATTGAATTGTGAATTATTACAAATTCTGAATAATATAAATTAATAAAATTTTTAAACCCATGTAGTCTCAGATTTTAAACAAATCAATTAAAAATAAAACATTGTTTAAATAAATAGTTTTAAATAACAAAAATACTATATCTATTGTTATTAATGAAACTTTTTTGAGATTTAGCCCAAATTTATTTTCAGTTTACATGTTTTTTTCATTTTTTTTTCATTAAACTCTTGTGTTAGGCTAAATTTGAATATAGCTTTTTAAGTAAACCCATTATCATCCCAAATTACAATTCACGTAATCAAATACCAAACACATAGATTGTTTTAAAAAAATTCAAATTTTTTGGTGTCGCATTTTGAAAAATTCAAAATTTTAATTTTTAATTTTAATTTTTTTTAATCTTAACCCCTATGGTGTTTGTTGTACATCAAATAAAAGAGCATAAAAAATACTACAAAAAGATACCTTTCCCATCTCTATCTTAATTAGGGGAGCTGCAATCATAATTTAAAAACATATCAATCTTCTGATTTTGGGGTGTTTTTGGACATTTTATATAGCTGTATTTTCAAAACCGGTGGCTATATGACGATGAAATTTGATATTTTTCTTAATCTATACAGAGGCCACCTATGTACCAAATTTCATTAAAATCTGAGATGGCGAGATAAAAAATGCCTTCAAATTGTGTTGAGTTGATACGGAATCACTCTTCAAATCTTTTACTTTGCATATTACATTGAAAACAAACGTTTCCATAACGTAGCAAAACCGTTTAAACGACATTTCCATAACGTAGCAAAACCGTTTTAGTAACGTTTGTGCTCTGTAAGAGGGACGTACGGTAATGCTTATCTTAAAGCTGCCATGATAATCTGTTGTATACAGTCTTGTTACCTAGTCTACAAAAATTTGGGGGTAAATAAATGAAGTTCTTAGCTAACTTAAAAAATCATTTTCATCATATCATAAAATATCATTTTCATCATATCATAAAATATCATTTTCATCATATGAAGGCCCCTTCACAAAACTTTTCTTGTTCCTAATAGTTATTTTACTATCACTTATTTTTGTTGAAGCTTTATAAGGGATGACTTTGTCAGGAAAGTAATGTTATAAAAAAGAAAGCATTTCTATCACAGTTACTAGTGCAACACAATCTCTCACCATTATACAGAGTGTCCAAGAATTATTAAACACATTACAAAATTATGTACAAAAAAAAAAACTATGAGCATTGTCTGTTTTTCCATGTCACATATTACTAACACGGTTCCTATATTTTTGTATTGCAGAATTGTTACTCCCAGAATCCGATAGATGGCGCTAGGTGTGGCCTGATGAGGAATTTATGAGAAATGCGCAATCAGTAGTCATGTCATCCATACAGCAGAAGGCGATGTGTGTGTTATGGTTTGCGGAATTAAAGTCTGTCATTAAAGTTAAAAGACGGTACCGTTTAGAGTATGGTTGTAATCCTCCATCAACAAATTCAACTAAGCGGTGAATGAAACAGTTTAAAGAAACTGGCAATGTGGAACATCGTGGAGGAACCGGTAGGCCTAGCGTCAGAGGTGAGATGGTTGACCAAGCTATGAAAGTTTCCGACGAAGCCCCAGGAAATCCGTTCATAAAGCAAGCAGAGAACTGTGCATTCCAAAATAGACAGTTCATGATATCTTGCACAAGAAATTAGTTTCATGCTTATAAAATTCAAATAGTGCAAAAGATGCATGCAAATAATCACACTCTGCAATACGATTTTGCTGTGGATATGCTGAATCAAGTGGAAAACGATAAAAACTTTCTAAGTACTGTAATTTTTAGTGATTAATCCACATTTCATGTATGAGGTATTGTTTCACTTCGTAAACTATGTTTTGTTTGGATATGGGGCAGTGAACCGCCTCATGCTGCTATTGAACTGGAACGTGATTCTCCAAAAGTTAATGTGTGGTGCGCCCTATAAAAAAGAGAAGTGATTGGCCCTTTCTTCTGTGAAAAAACCATAAATGGTGACATTTACTTGGATATGTTAGAAAATTTCCCTATACCCCAGATCAAAAGATATGACGTCGTTTTCCAACAAGACTGCATGCCTTTGCATTGGTCAATGTGTGTACGTAAGTGCCTAAATGAGCATTTCCCCAACAGATGGATTGGGCGTGGTGGTCCCATTCCGTAGCTCCTCGCTCCCCAGATCTAACTCCATTGGATTATTTCATGTGGGGTTATGTGAAGGATCGTGCCTATCAGACACCTTGTACTGATTTGCAGAAACTGAAGCAGCATATCACAGCTGCTATTAATTCCATATCTTTTCAGATGCTTGGCAATACATGGCATGAAATCGAGTATCGCTTGGACGTACTACGAGCAACCAAGGGATCTTACATCGAAATTTATTAACATGTGTAGTTACATTGTAAGTTAGTACAGTAAGTTTCTTTCTATCTGTTTAATGTTTTGTTTTACAAAATTTTGTACTGTGTCCAATAATTCTCGGACACCCTGTATATTTATTGTTCACAAGGTATACGACTTCACAAACTATGTTTTGACTCAAGTCCATTTCACTGGCTTCGTTGTGGCTGTTGCAATTTTCTTGAAAATTCAGTTGCTCATATTTAACTGAACATAAAGTAGACATTTTAATACCACTAACATCTAAGTTATTGCAACATAAAACTGAGTCAGTTGTGTTCATTTAAGAGTTTTTCGGACACATCTGAAATTTAGCTGATAGATTGTTAGAAATGTGAGGTGAAATAATGCTGGGAGATAAATCAAGTAGTACTTTCACAGCTTTGTTTTTAATTTTTCTTTTAAGTGTAGCTAAAGGCTATCTGTGTTTCTGCTGCAGATCTGTGTATTTATATCTCAGTTTACATTTCTTTATCATTTTTTCTGTATTTTTACAGAGGAGCCTTTATTTTGGTATGTTAGTTGCTTTGTATTTTTTCAACCCATGTGTATTTGGTTCTTAATCTTTTTTCACTAGTTTGCGAATTTAGACTTAATTTTTGGTTATAATTGTCTTAGTATTTCAGGAAGTTTGTTTAGTGTAATGTCCCTAGTTTATATCTTGTGCTTAGAAATTGCAATTTTTAGTTTCCGCTTGAGGGTCCTATTGTGTAACAAACAGTACGTAGCATATAAATAATTGTAAGAATCAATTGATTATGCATGTTGAAACACCTTTTTCAAAAATTTGTATGCAAATAAGATATGAAAACAGCCACCCAATCTAGTTTGTTCTGTCTTGGGTTAAATTCTGTTGCTACTCATATATACTCATTTCACAAGTAACTCTTTGCATTGTTTGGCCAACCAGAAAAAAATATTTTCTTCTATTGGTTGTTCATTAATGCCATTTGTTGTTGTACTCTGACATTGTGCTGTGCTCTTCTCTCTATTTCTGTACATAACATTAACTTCAAGTTCCTAAAATGTATAAGTTCTTTTTCTGTTTCAATTCATAGGTGGTCACAAAAAGTTATAATGAAACAAATGAACAATTCATGCATTCATTTCATTATTTTCATAGGCTTCAAACACAATTCATGTATTCTGAATCATAAGAAAATATATATATATATATATATATATATATATATATATATATATATATATATATATATACAGTACTCACAAAAAAGTTTGGGATATTATGGTTTCAAAAGGGAAACATGGTGATATGCATATTTAGTGACTACAGGAGATAGGTTATCAGCATGAATTAGCATCATGATGACACATCATGTGGTTGGTGTGTGTGTGTGCAAGCTCCGATAAAAGTAGCTTCCGAGAAGTAGAAAACAGGTCGTCTCACTGCTTATACTACAAGTTTGCTGAATGCATTTCCTTCAGAGTAGGATTAACTTGAAAAGATGTCCAGACGACGTTTAAGTATTGACATCAGAAATAGGGCTGTTGACATGTTACATGCAGGTGTACGGCAGATTGATGCAGTTGCTGCTTTAGGAGTTTTGCAAGCTAGCCACACACAAAATTTCTACCGAATGGAAATGCTGCAGATCAAGCAGGATTTTTACCCCCCAATAAACAGGTGTGTGGGGGGGGGGTTATTTAAAAAAAAAACCCAAAAAAACACCCACTGCAAACAGTTATTTTATTTTTTTTCCAAAGAAACACATGATTTCTTTTCTGGTTAATTCTCTTGTACGTTATGTTTTTGCTCCAAGTAATTCCCAAATATATTTTGACTTCAATACTTGGGCTGTAGAGATAGAATATTTTAAATAAGCAATGTTTATTCACAATTAAATATTTTATTTTAAGATTTTAAATCTACTGTAGTTTCACTGAGCATTTGGCTTGGCTTCATTAGGACAAATGGAGTGCAAACGTTCAAATCATCGTGACATCATCAGCATTCTGACAGTCACTGCTTTTGGCAAGTTGTTTCCACGTGTTTGAAAGAAATCTAGTAGTGTCATGTCGTTGACAAGCCATGAGCAGTTGCACTAGATGTGGAAAGCTTCTAATATATTAAGCTTGATAGTCAAATCAGGTTTATCAATAAGCGTAGCATTTAAAAAAAAAATCTGGTTATTTTCATGACAATGTTGGGATATAGACGACTTCTTCAGTTCCATACGTAAGTCATGTGTTCCTTCACATGAAAACTTAAAAGCTCTACGGATCTGTCCTATACATGAAAGTCCACATTCACAAGCGATGTGATAAATTCCCCAGTTATGTCTTCAACGTAGTCTTTTGATCCACAAAAATTTGCCTTGTTTATAGATTTCAAAATAACTTTGAAATTTAAACATTTGAAAGTTCCTAAATTTCTGGACAGCTTTGTCTACAACAAAAGGACAATCTATATCAATCTATATCCTGTGTGTGCCACAATTTCTTTAAAAAAAAATCATAACTTTTTTTTTATTTTTTTGTTTTTGTGTTTACTGACCATGGTGAGCAACTCAATGGGCTATAAGCAGTCGCCTGTCCCTAATTTAGGGTCACTGGTTCCAGAGAAGGAAGAGACCCAGTGCCGTAAGACAAACACAACATCCATGAATCGCCGGGATTCGAACCCAACCCACTTGGAAGAACCGAGCAGTCATAAGCCAGTGCTTAGACCACTGCGGCGGCAAAAATCTAGCTTTTTCTGCAAGGAATCCTCTGTAACGCATAGATGTACTGCACGATATACATGGGTAGAAAACACCAATTTGTTTCCATGACTTATCTTTATGACTTGTCAACAACATGACACCTACTCGATTTCTTTCAATTGCATGGAGACAATTGACCAAAATCCATGATCATCAACTACCTGATGATGTCACATATGAATGTTTATGCTCCCTTTGTCCTGATGAAGTCGAGCTAAAGGCTCAACAAAACTATAGATCTTAAAATAAATTATTTAATTGTGAATAAATGTTGCTTATTTATTCTATAATTTCACACATGGTTTAATCCTTTAATTCCACTAATATTATATTTACCAACTTGGTTTACTTTCACAGGGTGATCCAGTTGTACTCTACAGAGAGATCTACTGGTAGGAGGGGAAATACTGATCTGAGGGATATCAGCTCAAGTTTTAAAGCTACAGGAGGTTGTACTTAATTTACACTCATCTGTGTTTTGCATAACATCCCTAACTTTTCTAACTAGAGCCATGAATAACCAAACCTGAGTAAAATTTAAAAAGAAAAAAAAATCATTTATGCAATTTCTTTATATAATTCAACTGTTTTGAATGCCCTATTATTTCTTAATGTAAATCACATTCAAAAGTTTGCCCTCATTAGTGCTGGTAAATTACTTTTATAAAATTTTATTATGATATACCCCCAAATTTTAATTTATCTTTACATATATTAAGAATCAAGCAAGAAGAAACAAAAAGGGAAGTAAACACTGAAAAACAAGTTACTAGTAAAGTGAAAAGCCAAAATGAGCACAAGCTGCAGTTACAATTAACTGGAATGAAAATTAAAAAAAAAAAAAAAGGAAGAGAAAAAAAGCTAAACCACTGAAGAAACCTATTGAAAGTGCTGTCATCATGGCATTCAACTTTTTCTGTTTTTTTTTTTTTCGACAGCCAGAAAGACTCCTTTGATTCCCCCCCCCCTTCCATCTTTTTTTTTTTTTTTTTGCAGTATGGACCCAAACACAGCAAATAGCTCTAATCTCAACTTCGCATGCTCAGTAGATATGTCACTAACTCACTATTATATGCTATGCTACAAATAAATAGTCCAATATAATAATAATTTTCTCACAAAATGACTAATCATACATAGTTGTTTGTGTTATTTACATGAAACTTTCATGTCTGGCTTTACTTTGCAAAAACCTCTTTGCTTCAGAAATTTTTTTGGTGCAATATCGTTTTCAATAGAAATGATGGATAAAGCCGATAGCTGTTCCTGCATCGTTGTAGATCTCAAATAAGTCTTTATCAGCTTTAATTTATTAAAACTTCTTTTCCCGCTTTCTACAGACAGGAATTGCAATATTCGAAAGCAAATCCTACTGTTATGATAACAATGAACCATATCATACTGGAATATGAAGTTTAGAGCTTCTATTGTAGTAGCTGAGCTGCATTTGCTCATAAGTGCTTGCAAATGCCTCAGCTCTTCAAACAGTTGCTCCCCATCGATATCTTTTTCTTCACTGTCAGCATCCTTAAGGAATTTTTCTAACTAAATACACTTTTCTTTTAAAGAATCCCGTCAGGCAATTTCTTCAAATTATAAAGGAAACCCGAAGCGTTGAAAAGTTTTTGCAACTGAGTAAATCTTTTCTGAATGGCAAACAATGCGCTATCAATGAGTGGATAGAAAACCATTGATATATATATGGTTCGCAATCTGTAGGAGCTTTGTGTTGCAGTTTTCATAGTAAAAAGTGTTTTTTTCCCGCTTTACCCTAGGCTGTGGGAATTTGGGATTTATTTCCAAGATGTACATAACAATAAGGCTTGTCACTCAATCCTTATTGTTATACACTGAGTTGCCACTTTATTATTATCACCCCCTCAGTACTTCGTTGGGCCATCTTTTGCCTTTAATACTACGTCGATGTAGATTCTTCGTGGCATGGACTCCACGAGATGTTGATAGGTGGTTTTTGGAATCTAAGACCATGCTTGATGAATAGCACTTTCCAGGAGTGTGAAATTGCAGGGTTGTGTATCCAGCTGTTTGATGGCTTGTTCAACTTCATCCCACAAATTCTCAATGGGGTTGAGATCTGGAGATTGTGGGGGCCAGCTAAGCAAAGTAAACTAACCGGCATTTTCCTGAAACCAATCCTGTACAATACGAGCACTATGGCAAGACGCATTATCTCGTTGAAAGTAGCCATCGCCATTGGGATAAACCATCCACATGACAGGATGTACTTGGTCTGCAACGATGTTTAGATATGATGTGCCAGTCAGACGTTGATCAACATGAATTAAAGGGCCCAAATCATGCCAGAAAAACATTCCCCAAACCATAACGTTGCCTCCACCAGCTTGAAGGGTTGTAGCAATGCATTTGGGGTCCATGCTTTCGAGCTGTTTCCGCCAAATTTTCACTCGGCCATAGGCATGGTGCAACTGAAAACGTGATTCATCGGACCAAATAATTTTTTTCCAATTATCGACTGTCCAATCCTTATGCTCCTGTGCGAAGTGGAGACATTTTCTCTTGTTAACTGCAGACAGCAAAGGTGTTCGAACAGGCCTCCTTCTGCCATATCCCATCCGTGCCGTGTACGGCGAACAGTGCGTGCACAGATCATTTGAGGGATCCTTGATTAAGATGGTCTGTAATTGCTGCACTGTTGCCTATTACCAGTCTGGACACTCCGGTCCGCCCGAGCAGTCACTAGTCGATGACGACCACACGTTGCACGTAGAGACCCAGTTTTTTGGCTGACAGTCCAGTCTTTAAACACTTTAACAACAGTGGCTCTGGAACATTTCATGAATGCGGCGGTTTCAGTGATACTCGCTCCATGGCTCCGAGCTCTTATAATCGTCCCACGTTGAAAGTCCGTCAAATTGCATTTTTTACCCATCTCGTCACCCAAAAATCACTTCTACTACTGTCGCAAGCACTAAGCTTTCCCTTTTTATACTAGCCTCACCCTCTGGCGGCAACAGCGTGCAGCCATAGCTCATTTGCTTAAAACTGTCAGGTAGTCATAATAAAGTGGCCACTCAGTGTATATAAAAATGTCAACAAACATCTGGAACGAACAAAAAAAAAAAAAAAAGGTTCATTTTTTACCCCCTGAAAACCCAAATGCGTAAAAAAGCAGCAGAGAAGAATTCTCAGAAAAAAAAACGCACAAGAATTGAAAATGCTTCCTGTTGTTGGTGGTATATATATAGGAACTCTGCATGTGTAAGAGAAACAACAAAGGAGTATTCAGCTTTCATTTTTGTGGCAAATACAGACTAGCTCATAAAAGAAAAAGAAAAAAAGTTAGCGGATAATTTTACTATGTAAGAAAATTTATGGGCATCCCTTCCATTTGGTGGCTGCCTACCTGGCCAGTAAATATGTATATTAGCGTCCTAAATTATTTCGTCAGAAAAATGTCAGTACCTCGAAAAAGTGTGACGTAAAGATTTTAGAGTACGGAAATTAATGGCAAATGGTGCAGAAATTTCATATTTTAAATGTGTTTTAAAGATTTTCTATCATAATATTGAACTGTGAGTGATGCTGTGAAGAGACGCTGCGGTAGGCCTAATGCATCGCCAGAGGTGCATTCAAATAAAATGTGACTACATACACAACCATTGAAACAGAAAACTTGCTGCAAACCCGCAAATCACAATAACAATGGAACGAGATAATTTAAAGAAAAATTAATATAACAGTAAATAATTATTAGAACATTACAGATTCCAGAGAGGGCAAAAGGACATTACGACTGAATCCGCAAAAATGTGTGTAAAATGGACCTTAGGCCAAAACTTAAAAATGTTTGGACTATGAACCTCATAAAAACAAGAGACTAATTTTTATATCAAGAAAAGCAGTTCTGTTAATGAACCTTCAAAAATTATATATAGCATCTTTAACAACTTAATTCAAAAATAGTACTTATAAAATATATAAGGAAAATATTTTATTTTAATAACTGGCAACTGCAAGAGTAACCTGGCAATAAAATAAAACAAATCTTTCTGTGTAAATGAAACTTTTGTTACAGTTCCTATATATTGAGAACAGGCCTTGATAAAATCAAGAGGCCAGAAACTTCTGCAAAAACAAAATAACTATCGGAAAATGTGAAAAATAGTTGAACATTCTCATGTTAAGATAGAATTAAATATATTAATCTTAGTAAAACCTTAAGTGTTTTAATTGCTATAATAACATTTTTATTTTTTTAATCTACAAGCAAAAACTATCTGCAAAATCTGCTAATAATTTGCAAACTATCCACGTATGGCGTACGCGTGTACGTCTATATTGTGACTCTGTGCATCGCTACGGCGACGATGTGAAGCTTAGCTTCATTGAAAGGAAGATTCGCTGCAGCGTTTAATTCACGCGCGGACGACTACAAGTCCAAGCGCGTATTTTGTTACCACGAGAGCGAGCCGTGTTATACTCATACGCTACACAATATAGTTCGTTCATGTTTTGTCATTGTTTTTAAAGCGATGTTGAGAAATTTTCGTTCTTTCGCATACTCGTGGTATGCGAAAGAACGTAGAAAAGCATGTTAGAAAGTACTAACATGCTTTTCTATGTTGTATAGGAAACTGGGGAACTATAACTTTCGGTTCTGGTTTGAACAGCTTCCATTCATAGGTGATTTGCTGTGTCACTGCACTTTTGGTTCTCCTGTGTTAATAGCTTGTTCGCAGGTCAGTTTCTATCTTACTCATACATATATTTTGCAAATCGAAGAGTTTTTTTCCCAGTTTTTCCTGCCAACAACATACAGGATACAACAAAATAAAGGGTGGATGCTGTGGACCTATTTTCTGTAGCGTATCACTACATTTATTGCTCTCCTGCCAACAACATAAATAACCTTTTTCTCTTGTGCTCTTCCGCCCATCATTTTGGTACAGCAAGAAACCTTCCTTTTAAAGGACCAAAGCTTCACATTCTTTGCCAGAACAATACATTAGGCCTACCGCAGCTTCTCTTCACAGCGTCAGACTCACAGGTCAATATTACGAAAAAAATATACGTCCATGTGACAGGCGGCTGCTAAGAAAAATCCAGTATTTAGTAGGAGATATGATCACCCCTGACTGCGTTGCAGGATTTACAACGTCTGTCCATGCTGAGGACAAGGTAGTCAAGCAGCTGTTGAGGCATCGCGGCCCATTCTTCTTGTAGCGCCAATCGCAGCTGAGGAATCGTTGCTGGCGGCTGGTGACGTGCTACCAAGCATCTCCCGAGAAGGTCCCACACGTATATCTTTAAAACACATTTAAAATATGCAATTTTTGCACCATTTGACATTAATTTCCATACACTAAAATCTGTACATCACACTTTTTCCAGGTACTAAAATTTTTTCAACGAAATAATTTAGGACGCTGATCTACACATTTACCACCTGGCCTACCTACCCCTTGGACCGGCCCTGGCTGGAAAACCACAAGATCGAATCCTTACAGCTACCTCAGGTCTGACCTTAATACTACTAAGAAAATTTGGGAATCTATACAGCAACGTTTAGATAACCGCATTCCATACCCCAGTATACTGGCAGACCTCTGTAATGTGTTGACTAATATGGGACTAACTGCACCAAACACTAATCAATAATGTCACTGCAAGTATGCTTCGTAGGTGTCAAGACGTTCTTCGACACATAGGTAGTGTTACTGGATACTGAAATCCAGAAGTTTGGACATTCTCTGAATATACACTTTTGTCTATATTGTGGTACTACTTGTTGTGAGCAGAAATTGCCCATTGAATTGTTTTTGCAAACACACTCTGGCGTTTATGTTACGTGGCTTCACTTCATGCAATATCCCTAACTTTTTGTGACCAGTATATATATATACATACATACATTGCTGAAAAAAAATGCGTACAATCAAACTGTGACAGTTTGTACGGCTTTTCTACACAGCGTACCTACGTGATCCAGCCTTTAATCTGTTGCCCTTAACGATCTGATAATAGAAGAGATCCATAATTCAGAGAAAGGCTAATTAGGAAGCACTGGCCTAGTCGGAAAAGTATTAATCCGACAGTGAATAGAAATATTGGTTTGTGGCTCTCTAATTTAATTGCTTAGAAAAGATTATTCATTCAGAGAAATCTGAAGATACAGACTCAACTAGCAAATACAAAAATTGGTCATTACTCTTGCCATTTGGGAACAAACAGCTACAAAATTCAAAGTGAACATTAAATTCAAAACCAGTAGCACCAAAAGTAAACAGCTATCAAGATGGTTTTGAAGCATTACAGAAACAAAGGAGCAATGATATGTGTTCAAAAATAATATTGTTGAGAGAAAATTAATTCCAATTAGAAAAAAAATCCTCATAAAACTATACTTCCAACCAAAGTAGTAGAATGTAAAAGCATGTGCGCAAGCTGATAGTTTTCAAATTATTAGCAGATTTTGCCAATATGGGCACATTTGGACGTTTGTGGCCTCTAGATTTTATCAAGGCCTGTTTCTCAGTACATAGGAACTGTATCAAAAGTTTCCTTTACACAGAAGGAATTTAAATTTTATTGCCAGGTTCCTCTTGCAGCAACTAGTTATTAAATTAAAATCTTTTCCTTAAGTAATTTGTAAGTCGACAGTATTTTTTTTTTATTGGAGGTTTAACGACCACCGTGAGCAACTCAATGGGCTATAAGCAGTCGCCCGTCCCGAATTTAGGGTCACTGGTTCCAGGGAAGGGAGGGAGCCAGTGCTGTAAGACAAACACAACATCCATGCCTGACCGAGATTCGAACCCGGACCCCGTTCGGACGAATGATCAGAGGCCATCGCTTAGACCACTGCGCCACCGGAGGCAGCACAGTAATTTTTGAACTAAGCTGTTGAAAATACTATTTATAATTTTTAAAGGTTCATTAATGGAACTGTTTTCTGGGTATAAAATGTTTCTTTTAATTCTCTTGTTTTTATGAGGTTCATAATCCAATATTTTGCCATAAAGGTCAATTTCACACACATATTCAATTGTATTTTGCCGTCATCGGAATTTGTAATGTCCTAATAATTATTTTTTTGTTTCTTTAAATTATCTTATATTGTCATCGTGATATGCGGGTTTGCAGCAAGTTTTGTTTCAATGGTTGTGTTCACAGATACATTTTATTTTTATACAACTCTGCTTCCAACTTCTCCCACCCCTGCATTCCTGAAAATTTAGTAAACTAACTGGAAAAGCAAAGCAACTGGCCACCTTGCCTGTGACAGGTTCAATAGCATTCCTCTGCTTCATTATTTGATAGGCACAACTCTGATATGTGGAAGGGGAGATGGGCACATTTGAATGTAAGTGTGTACTCCCACAGTCTAACAAAATGTTGCATTGGATATTTGTATATATTCCATTTGGATACAGATACATTATGACTTCAGTAAGCTTAATTCACATCTGGTATAAAACGTGCATTTTCAAAAAAAAAAAAAAAAAAAAAAAAAATTGCGTGCCTTACGTAGACTTTGAATTGTGACTGACAATATACTTCTTGGCCACAGGACTCTGTACAGGGTGGGTTTTGAATTTTTTTCAACCTTGAAGCTTTCTGGATTTAATAAGTATCTCTCCAACAGCTTATTCCGTTTGTTACTCTACACACAATATATTTCTTGCAAAAAAACTGGCTGAATGAGCCCTAAGAAATGCTGATCTAATATATGATAACAGTAATATAGAGTATCCTTTATAACTAACATACCAATAAGCTGCGTTTGTAACAATGTTTACTACACGGAAGCACATTTGAGTAATTAAGTATAAATTCAATACTCTCTAAACATTTGAAGAATTAGAATTTCTTTTACAACTAGCTGCATTTGTTATTTAAAAATCTAACCAAATATTCAGTAGCTCATAAAAATGAAAAGGTCTAAAATTTCATTTCCTTGAAATATATTTTTGTTACTCTTTCACGAAAATACAAAATTAAAAACGAATCAGCTGTGTTTAGATCCGAAAATCTAACAAATTCTTTACTACTCCTAGTTTAAAATGCAGTCGATGATATATATACCTGTTAAGAAAATACATGAATGTGTTCACGTGTTAAGCCTACGTGTTACGAAACGAATACATGAATGTCTTCATATGTTACGAAACGAATGCATTCGTCTTCACGTGTTACGGGAATCTCCACGAGTTACGAAGCGAATACATGAATTGTTTTCGAAATCGAAGCCTATGAATTGAAACAGGAAAAGAACTTACCTTTTAAGAACGATAAAATCCATCGATTAGGCATGCAGCTCTGGACGATCGAGCTCAGCCTTGCCATAACTCACCGTCCGTACTACAAGTGACGTAACAGCAGGTTAGAGAACGACGCAGCCGCAGACCAGAAGCTGCTTTAAAACCAATGGAATAAAATCTTCTAGTCGTATAAGCAAAAAAAAAAAAAAAAGGAGGAATTCAATAATCTTTATCAATTATACACAAGCTTACTGTTTTATCAACAGTATAATTTTGTTCTTTTTTGCCTGAATGTAATGCCACGCCAAAGATTAGCTGTGACCTTGCTAACATGACGAAAATGCAACGTTTAGCAAACGTAATGAATGTGACAAAATCGCAACGGTAACGGATATAACATTTAACAAATGTTTATCAAACGTAGTCTTTGTACGGAAGACCAAATATCAACTTTTGCAACCGAAATGCGACGTCTTTTAAACGTCACGTGCTACTTGGGAACTAAAAGAGACATACAAAAACTGCAGACAACTCAAAGGAGCATGGAGAGGTGCATTCTTGGTGTAACCAGGAGAGATAAGAAGAGGAACTCGTGGATCCAAAAAATGACAAGAGTGGAAGACATCATGATCAGAGTTAAATCCCTGAAATGGCAATGGGCTGGACATACTGCCAGAAGGACAGACCATCGATGGACAGCCGAAATTTTAGATTGGATTCCAAGGGACAGGAAAAGACCCAGAAGAAGACCACATGTGAGATGGGTAGATGGAATTCGAAAGTATGCAGGAGTAACACGGAGGAGACTGGCACAAGACAGACCATTGTGGAAGAAACTTGGGGAGACCTTCGACCAGCGGTGGATTGATAATGGTTGACAATGATGATGATGATATACGGTATATGCTTTCTGATAAATGCGATTTCAGTGCCCTGGTGGTGAAATGCAGAACTCTCAAGAAAAAAAAATTGCAAAATGCCACTGACAGCAAAAAAAGTTCCAATTGCAAAGTTGTAGAGTGGTGTACCCATGACACCGTATTTTCGGGCGTAATAAGCACGTATTTTGAATCCGTTCTGACGCAAATTAAATTTATCAAAGCTATTCAAAGTCAATGGAACCTGTATGAAAAACCATAGTATCTGACGGAAGAAAGAAGTTTTTCAATTAGGTTTTTAATCCCTCGGATATTGCTGTAAACGGAAACGTGAGCTTATGCCATCTGGTTGAAGACTAGAAAAATGTTAAGAAAAATGTGAATTTAAATGAAAAACATTTCGCACAGGAAAGGCTCTCCAACACAGAAAGAATTTTTCAAATCGGACTCTTTGAAACAGAGATATCGACAAAAATAAGATGTAACTTTGCGTCCCCTGGTGGGAAAACCATGCATTATTTTAGGAAGAAAGTATTCTCAAAGTTTTTCAATATCAGTGGCATCGGTCAAAGAAATAAAAAATTTTGGTCTAGTTTTCAGGAGCCCAGATTTTGCTACAAATACATCAGAAGCAGAAATTAACACTTATGCCCCCTGGTGGCCAAACCATTCTTTACCAAACATTAGAATTTATATGAAAAATATTTTCTATCAGGTGTTGTATGTGATACAGGAAGAATTTTTCAAATTGGAGTTTTACAAACAGAAATAACGCAGAAAACGCAATTTACCTTTGTGCCCCCTGTCGGAAAGTCTATGATTTACTTGAAAACTTTGAATTTATAGGAAAAACATTTTGCATCGGAAACACTATCCAACAAAGAAGGAATTTTTCAAATCGGACTCCTAAAAGTAGAGATATTGACAAAAATAAGATATACATCTACGCCTCTGGCGTAGAAACCATGCATTATTTTAAGAAGAAAATTTTCCTAAAAGGTTTGTCGACATGAGTAGTATTGGTCTACCAACAACTTTTTTTCAATCGAGATTTTAGAAGCTCATATTTTGATGCAAATACATCAGAAGCGGAAATCAAAATTTACGCCACCTGATGGCCAAACCATTTTTTACAAAAATTAGAAATTATGTGCAAAGGATTTCCCATCAAGAGCTGTATCCGGTGCATAAAGAATTTTTCAAATCGGAGATTTAGAAGCAGAGATATAGGGAGAAAAGCAATTTACCTTCATGCCCCCTAGCGAAAAGTCAATGAATTACTTGAGAATTTTGAAATTATATGAAAAACATGTCACACTGAAAACACTATCCAACAAAGAAGGAATTTTTCAAATTGAACTCCTAGAAGTAGAGATATTGACAAAAATAAGATCTACATCTGCGCCCACCCCCTCCCCCGGGCAGAGAAACCATGGAATATTTTAAGAAGAAAATATTTCGAAAAGGTTTATCGACGTGAGCGGCATCGGTTCACAAAAGAATTTTTTTCAATCGAAATTTTAGAAGCTCAGATTTTATGGCAAATACATCAGAAGCAAAAATTAACCCTTACTCCCCCTGGTGGCCAAAGTATTCTTTACCAAAAATTAGAATTTATATGCAAAAGATTTTCCATCAGGAGCTGTATCCACTGAAGAAAAAAATTTCAAATCGGGTTTTAGAAGAGTTATCGGGAAAAACGTAATTTACTTTTACGCCCCATAGCAGAAAATCCATGCATAATTTGAAAAAGTAACTATATCTAAAATACTCGTAGACATAAATGGAATCTAAATATAAAATAATTTTTTTCAGTCGGATGTTTAGAAGCAAATATGTGGAATAAAGCGCATTTTTGGAATTCGACATCATCTGCATTTGCGCCTTCTAGCGGCGAAATTGTACATCGTTAAAAAAAAAACGAAATAAAGGATCATCATTTGCATAGTTCAAGCTTCTCAATGCAAAAAAGAATTTTTCAAATCGGACTAATAGCTGCAGAGATATCGTGTCTACGGACAAACCAATAACATAAGCACGATCGTTTTTTACAAAAGACGTGCTAAAAACACTGTTAAAACATCTGAATTCAGGCAGTGAGCAACAGAAAAATGTAGTAAAGAGACAAATGACAAGGAAGACAAAATTATGTGATCAAACATTTTACTTTAAAGAATATTGAAAGTCACCATCATTCACCACAATCCAGTACTAGGCATGTATAACAATGATCTGATGAATGCCATCCAGTATAGCTCCACTGATGGTGCCGCAAGCATAACATATGTCTTTTCTCAAATCTTGCAGGTCTACTGGGTTTGTTGCGTATACCCTCAATGTCAAAAGCATCCCACAAAAAGAAGTCCAGAGGTGTCAGGTAAGATTAACGTGCTTCCCAGAGCATAAGATCTTCTGAACCAATCCTCCATCCAGTTGCATTCACATGTCTCAAAAATGGCTTCATGGTTGTTGGTTTTTTTCCCAATCAGTCAGTCACTCAGCTGATTTAGCAGTAGATCCATGAAGTTGACACTGGTTGAAATCTGTTCATAGAAAAAAACGACTGAATAATAATGTTCTACCAAATGCTGCACTATACATTTGTGAACCATTTGACTTGATGGCGAGCGTTTCAAGTTCTCCATAGCCCACCAGTGGTCAGTCCAACTCACTTTGCCATTGCAGTTGAATTTCCACTGTCTGTCCATTAGATGTAATGAAAATCAGGCAGTTCTCCCTCTGAGTTCAGGAGGTAGCTACATCGTTTCTGTTTCAGGTCACTGTCCTGTAAGGCATGTTACTGAAAGACCCAATATGGTCAGACATGATGCCAATGATGGTTGCAGAGGACTTGCACATGACTCAACCCACATGCAGTTTCCATTTCCAGTGGCAATTGCATGTAGGTGCACCAGCATTTAGGCAATGTTATCTATGTTCTTACAACATGGTTGCCTAATCTCAGGTGATGTACTGTGCTTTCTGTAGCTCAAACTCCAGCAACAATATGGAGGATGGTCTTACACTTGGGCTGACAACTCTGGAAAAATCTGTTGGTATATAAAGCCTTGCAGCAGCACAGGCATTCTACTTGCATTCACCATGCTGAAGAACAGTTTAGAAATATTCTATGTGTGTGTGTGTGTAGTAAGGCATGTAGCTTATTGTCTACTTCTGGGATGGTTGTTTACATAGACATGGTTGCACAGTTTATGAATTTCAGTCCTACCAGCAATTTTTTGCACATCTTTACATGAACATTACTTTACATTGCTGGATGGTTAACAACCCTATAGAACTGCCTGTCAACCTTAAATATACACTGGTGTGCAAAAATTAAGGATGAAGAGGAGAAATTAGCATAACAGCGGAACAAGCAGTCAGAATGGACCGAAAGACCACTCAGGAGATAGACTATAGTGTCCGGTACGGTAGGGCATGCGCATATATGCAGCATGACGTGGGGGGAGGGTATAAAGCACACGGGCGGTGTACGCTCAGCAATTCAGTGAAAGCTATTGCACGGTGTACATTGGTTTGAACGACGTCGAGTTGCTGCTACCATGTGATATGGCCAACAGGCAATCCAGTAGACGATATCTGGATGACTTTACCCGAGGTCGCGTCATTGGGAAGTTGGAAGAAGGTCGAAGTGTGACTAGTGTGGCCGAGGAGTTCGGGAACGCTCACAGCATCGTTTCACGAGTTTGGAGAGCATTTCAAACGACAGGAACAGCTGTCCGAGAGTTTATCAGTGGTCGTCCACGAGCAACCACGGCGGCGGACGACCGGTATATTGTCCTACAGGCGAGAAGAGACAGACTGCAGATAGCGGGAGAAATCGCAAGGCACATGCAACAGACAACTGGACGTCCATTATCGTGTTTTACCGTGGCCAGGAGGCTGCACAAAGGTGGTCTATTTGCACGCCGACCAGTACGGTGTGTGCCATTAATGCCTGCTCATCGGAGACGGCGGTTCCTGTGGTGCCAGGAACACAGGAACTGGACACATCAGCAATGGGGTCGAGTTCTCTTTACGGATGAGAGGCGATTTAGTCTGACGAGCGATTCTGGACGTATACACATCTGGAGAGAGCAGGGAACATGCAATCACACCTCCAACATCATCAAAAGGGACCGGTTTGGAGTTGGCGGAGTTCTCGTTTAGGGTGGTATCATGCTTGATAGGTAGCCGTACTGACCTCCACATCTTCCAAGGAGGTTCAGTCACTGGTGTCCGCTGTTGTACCGAGGTTCTCCTGCCTCACGTGCGTCTGTTTAGAGGTGCTGTGGGTCCTGAGTTCCTCTTCATGGACGACAACGCTACACCTCATCATACAGTGGCTGTCGCAGAGCTGTTGGAGAGTGAAGATATTCAACGCATGGATTGGCCCGCATGGTCCCTGGACCTAAATCCAATTGAATACGTATGGGACCTTCTCGGGAAACGCTTGGCAGCACGTCACCAGCCGCCAGCAACGATTCTGCAGCTGCGATTGGCGCTACAAGAGGAATGGTCCGCGATGCCACAACAGCACCTTGACAACCTCATCATCCTCAGCATGAACAGATGTTGTAAATCCTGCAACGCAGTCAGGGGTGATCATATCCCCTACTAAAGACTGGATTTTTCTTGGCAGCCGCCTGTCACATGGACGTTTCTGTCTTCTGTCCAGTTGTGCTCGAAGCTACCTTTTCAATAAAGTGCCTTTGTATCCTTTGGATTCCGTGTTTGGACGGTTTTGCTGACTTGTCCCATATTCTTACATCTTGGGGATATTATGGTATGATTTGAGTCGATGTGGAGCACTTCTGCACGACGTTACATTCGAAAAACCGTCTCGTCCTTAATTTTTGCACGCCAGTTTACTAACAGTTTCCTGTCAGTCACTTTTCATTGCACTTCTTTGTCATTCCTTTTCTGTTTTGGAAAGTTACAGCAATGGTTTTCTCATTATACATTCTGCTCTATAACTTATTCAAGGTGTCTGCTGGTCAGGAAAATCATGAAAGTCACAAATTTTGCTTTGGAGTCATGAATTTCTTTTTATTTTTAGTAACTGCTCATTTTCTAGCAAAATTCCAAGTAATTTTCCATGCACTGACCACTTAAAACATGTGATGTCCATCTGACAATCCATGTGCTGAAAATAGGGCTCTTGTGCCCTCCCTCACAATGAAAACTGTTAAAGCAGAAAGTGCTTTAGCATAAAAATATTTTTACAAAACATTGCTTACAAATTTTTGAAATCAGTTTAGCAATTTATATTATGCTGTTTATGGAGTCAACATTTTTCAGATTTAAATGTTAAAGAAAGGTGTGTAATGAAATCATGTAGCACAGCAATGAATATTCCAACTTACTTTTAGGCGCAGTCAAAATGTGAGTCAGATTTTTGTTACTAGCAGAGCAGAAGGTACTTATTCGTAGAAAAAGAAGGTGGCAGAGTTTCTCCATTCTTTTATACTTGTGCATGCATGCACACATGCTCATAATGCTGTCTTGGATCCTTAGATAGGGATATACGTACATGCTTCTAAAATGGCCATGAAACAAATATACATACATACATAAGCCTTTTAAAAATGGTCATGAAAATTTTAATTGGTCAGGAAATTGCATTTCCCAAATTTGGTAGACACCCTGTTAGTAATTGGAACTTTTCTGCTGTCTGTGATATTTTACAATTTACTTTTTGTGTAAGTACCGCATTTTGCAACTTGGGGTGCTGTGATCTTGCTTATATGGAAGCACTTACCCACTCTCTTGTATGGCTGACTTACTGTCCCACATCAGTTAGATTACCTGTTTTCGTGTAATGGTTTTAAGTAAGGATTTTGCATGTCTCCATGTATATAGTTTAGCCTGTTATCAAATTTATCTTGACTGAACATTAAACTGCAACAAATTATAATATTAACAAAGACTTTTATTTGTTATTTTAGGTTACTGAGGATGTCTATACCATTCTGAATTCTCATGGCTACCCTCTGGAGTGTCGTGGTTATGTCAAGGTGAAAGGAAAGGGTGAAATGCTCACCTACTTCCTGAAAGGTCATCGAGGTGAAAATCTTCCCAAAGTTTCCAATGTCTAGCATATTTTCACTCAATGATCTTTATTTTTTTTTTTCCTGAATCGTGATAGTAATCTACTATTTTTATAAAATACCTAAGAGATTCATTCTACAAAATAATCATATACATATATAATCGTGTTTGTGTCTCGGTATATCCCAGGCAAAGCACGAGTTTCATTATTTTAACTACTGTTTTTGAGCTACCTTTGCTCTTAAATTTTTGTAAAAATGTATATCTGTGTAAATACATCTTAGCACTTTTGCATGAGCTTTATGAATTTTCACACACCTTGCCAAAATGTTTTGGGTTTTTTTTTTTTTTCCTTTTTTCTTTAAAGAAAAAACAAAATAAATCTGTGTTATGCTGTAGTAAACAGTGGTTGTTCTATTATTACCTTTGTGTTTATGAGATGATATTCTCCTTCAGGCCCATGCTTTCAAAGTCATAGGAACTTAGTAAAAAAAATATATATATATATATTTTATTCATGTAAATAATTACTCGGCCTACCTGTAGTGCATTAATTCCCTAATTTTCCCTGTTACATATGTAATGGCTTTATCTAATGTGAAGTATTGTTTCATTGTATTATTTTCTGTCTTAGTAGCTTGATTAATTTTTTTATTATTTTAAACTATCAGAATGGTAAGTGTAAGTAATTAGTAGTTTATAAAACTGTACTGCACCTATCTGTTGATACAGATATATTTATTGTATCAAAGTACTTGATGTGGTAATTTAATCGTATGAACAACAGATAACTTTTTGTATGGAATGCAAAGTTTGTACACCTTCATTGTGATGCTTTTGTAGCATTATTAGACAGACATTAGATAAGGTGCATTCAAATGAGATGTGGACAAGGCAGAATTTAAGAATTAAAAGATTTGCTCATTAATATAAATTTACCATGTTGAGATGTGTCCCTGTGTTAAAATCTGTGCTGCACTTCTTCGTATTATTTCTATTGCCTTTTTTCATTCATTTGTTTCAAATCCTGATAATGTATTATGCAGAAAGTCACTTTCTTCCTTTCATACTTGATAACATGGTGCATACTCCATCCCTTTTGGTGGATAAATGGATGCTTTCACTAGCTTTATGGTACAGGTGCTAATGCAAAATTCCATTGCAAATGTCTTTGACATGGTTTCACACAACAGCAGCACTCATCTATAATGCCATGGAGCACTGACCTGTTTAGTGCTCATCCTCATTTATATCATCTTTAGGACCTGATAATTATATTGTACACATACCAACCAATGAATTAGAAATTTTTATTCAATACCAGATCGGACCTCCTTTAACCTGTATTACAGCACGTGCAGTTGGCATAGATTCCACAAGGTATTGGAGTGCATCTATGTCTACAACTTACCAGACATTCACCAGACAGTCCTTTAACTTGCTCAGATGTGATGGAAGAGAACTTTGCTCCCAGATCTGTTTTTCTAACATGCACCATGTATTCTCAATGGGGTTCAGATCCAAGCTTTGTGGTGGCCAGGGAAAAAGGTGGAAGCCACTGTCATGTTTGCTGAACACATCTTGTGCAATGGACAGCAGCATTGTTGGCCATGAAATGGCTGTCACATACTGGATAAAAAGTAAACATTGCACAATGGACTTGATCAGCAGCAATGTTCAGATAATCCTTAGAGGACACCCAATGTTCCAGCAATATCAGCTAACCCATTCCATACCAACAAAATGTGCCCCACACCATGACACCACCTCCAGAACCTTGAATTCTGCTTACAAGGCAAGCTGGGTCCATTGCTACTCATGGGGCTCCTGTCCATTGTTACCAGATGACTTTTTTGAATGGGAGGACATTTTCATTGAAAAAGTAGGAAACAATAAATTTGTACAAAAATATTATGAATGCATATACTCTATATTTGAATTGACACAGGTGCAGACAAACTTTCCAGTTCTTTGCAGAAATCAGTGGTTTCCGTATAGGCATGCATGCAACTGCCAGTACCATTCCTCTTCAATTCCCTGCACATAGTTTGCTGAGATATGGGTTAAGAACAGTCTTCATTGAATGCTTTGGTCAATTGCTGCACACAGGAAGTCCTGTTTCTCTGTACACGCCTTCTCGGATAACAGCAATCTCATTCCTGACAAAGTGTTGTCGCACCACAGTTGCACCTCTTAAACAAACAATGTGGGTTATTTTTTCACTTATTAAGGACCCAAAAGATCTCACCTTTTGAGAAACTAGTCAGTTTTCAAAATTGTCACTCCAGCCAGACAATAAGCCCTTTAACTCCAAAAAGGTCCTTTGTTTTGCATGAATCACATGGTGACACATATTAAAATGTATTTTACATATATATTGCATAACTGACGTTTACGTACATCTGCATAAAGATTTCTTATTCAGTGGCCAGTGTGTGTACCATTCTACTCAATGAACACTTTCTGTTATATGGTGGTAAACATTGAATGCTATTATTAGTCTTTTGGCTGTTGAGGATAAATTGCTGCACTGTGTTGAACTTTTGATTCTTCCATAATGATATTTTTGCGTGTTTTCCCCTTCCCATGAATCAGGTCACAGTGGTCACCTACTCCATTACTGATGTCCACTTTTCATTGCAATGCCCCTTATATGTCACAACCCCTAATGCACTATCACACAATTATTAAAGTAATTGCAAATTTACAAGAAACAACTACAAAAAAAAGAAAAAAAGAAAAAAACCTTGGCAATCATCAGGCCTCTATCTTCTATTTGCTAGGTAGTATATGAATTGTGGAAAATGCTAATCATAACCTTAAAAAAAAAAAAATTAGTGGTATTGATGAATATTTTGTTCTGAAATATTAAAGTAAAAATTCAACATATTTTCCATATAGGATATTGCAAGTTTTTGAAATATTTGGACAAGAAGCAGTAAAATAAATTGAATTTTAAAACTAAATGTAATGGGCCTGGAAGAGTTGAACGTATGTATGTATGTATGTGTACTGTAAAACCACATTCCATCATAAATGGTTTATTTTCCTATTATGTGTACATTTTTAATTTTTGATTAATTTTTATTAGTACTAATTTATATTTTACTCACTGGATATGTACGTTGTTGACAATCATGATCTCCAGCTTTACTTTTAAATGTTTATATGGAAAGTTTCTGTTTGTTTTATTTACCTCATAGATTAAAATTAAGGTTTTGTACTAGAATATTTTTCACATAAAATTGTGCACAACTTGATCATTTTATGGCCTTTTGTGTGATAAAATAATTTCATTTCTTAGTAAGATTTTGCAGTGAACTTCAGTTTATGTATATATATGTAATCAGTTTCAACATGATTTTCTTTAATTGTGATATTTTGGAAATGTGAAATGTGTATTGAAAAAACAAATAATCTTACTAATGAAAGCAGTTAAACAAAGTAAATTTCAGTAGAATAAATATCATTTTTATACCTCATATACAATACTTTTATGTTGGACTACTACATTTTTATGGTGTAGCTGATAATCCTTAAACAGGGTTACTGCCTAGAAAGATTTTTAATTAAACAACTTCAGGTTAATTTTTTTTTTTGCATATTCTTTTGGTATATTAACTGTTCACTAATATTTGTTGAATTATCTTATTAAAAGATGTTCAGATGCTTTTTGTTCTGACTTTTATTATACATTGAAGATACAATCTAGAGTGAAACACTTCTACTACCAATTGCAGGGGTCACTCAGAAAGTAAACAACGTTTGGTTATAAAAGCCATATACTTTTAAATTCTTCAAATATTTTATTTACAATTGTAACTCATACTTTAGCCTATTTTTCTACGTAGTCACCCTGGACATTGAGGCACTTGTCATATCTTGGGATAAATTTAAGTATCCACTCCTCATAGAACTCTGCCACCTGTTCTTTCAGCCAGTCTATAACAGCCACCTTCAGCACATCATCACCATCAAAACGTCCACCAAGGAACTTCTTTAAATTGGAGAAGTGGTAATCTGATGGTGCCAAGTCTAGGCTGTAAGGTGGATACTCAAAAACATCCCAGTGAAACTCATCAAGCAGCTCATTTGTTTTCCTGGCAGTGAGCAAGAGGGCATTGTCCTGTATGAAACAGATTTCTTGTGAGAGCATGCCTTTGCAGCGGTTTTGAATGGCTCGCCATAGATGTTTTAGAGTTACTCAGTAGGCATCAGTATTTATGGTTGTACCTCTTTCTATGAAATCGACGAGTAAGACACCTTTGTTTTCCCAGAAGACACTCTCCATGATTTTCTTTGCAAACAGATTTTGTTTGTCTTTTTGCTGCTTTTTTCATCGTTGAGGGTGATACTATTGAAGTGATTTGTCTTTTGTTCTTGAGGGTGTAGTGCAAAATCCACGTTTAGTCCCCTGTTACAATTTGGCCGATGAACTTGTTGCCATCATGGTGGTAATGCTCCAAGAACGTCAATGCAGCTCCCAGTTGCTGAGTTCTGTGCTCATCTGTGAGCATTGTAGGACCCATCTTGCACAGATTTCGTTAAAGTTTAGATGTTCAGTCACAGTTTGGTATACAAGTGTATGAGAAACTTCAGCCATTTTTCGTGCACTTAGCTAATCATAAAGCATCTATTCTCTTTAATGATGTCATCAACCTTTCGTTTGAATTCGTCCTTGATGAGAGAGGAGGGGCACCTCCTTCCCCAACCACTCCTCATCGGGAACATTTGTTTTTCTGTTTCTAACATTATGCATCACTTTCTGACACTGGATTCATTCATAACACCTTCTCCATACCGTTGAACAAGTCTCTGGTGAATGTCATTAGGCCTGGTGTTTTCAGCAGTCAGAAACGGATAACTGATCGGACTTCGCATTCGGCAGGATTTTCAATGCACGTGTTCATTTCGAAAAATTGTAACTAACCACAAATGGATAACACGCTCTGAACAATAGTGTCAGGAGATAGCCAACAGTGCACTGGGCCCAGATGACCTTGATTGAGTGCCAGCCAAGAACCTGCGCAAACGTTCTTTGCTTTCTGAATGACCTACGTATGTTCATTTAAATGTGGATGGTAGAAGAAAAATCATGTTACTCCATCTGTTAGCATAATACTTTTGTTAGATCAGATAATGTGAAATGTTTAAAGCATCAGATCACATGAATCAAATGTTCTTTGTACATTCATATCCAGTTAGTTTGTATGTCCAGAGCTCTTATCTAAAAGCTGTCCATGCAGTTAGACATGGTTGATCTCAGTAAACCACGTGCCAATTATGTTTTTGACGTTAACTTCTTCAGCGACTGCTCAGTTAGTGCTGTTACATTAACACATAAATTTTCATTCTTTGTGCCAGGTGTTCCCATCACATTCCAGTTTTAAGTGTTTATTATTCATACTATTGCAGTGTTGTTCTGGGTTCATGTATTTTTTTTGAGACTGTTCATGGAATGCTGTACTAATATCGCCCATGCAAATACAGGCATCATTCTTTCTGTGGTTAAGAATTTGTATTTGCAACACTAACATCACTACTGATTTAATGGAAGAAGTGGTTCGGGTGAAGACAAATGTTTCAAATACAGGCCAGATAGAGGCTATTTTTCCCCTTAAAACAATTGCACATTCATAAGTAATGAGAATGCTGCTAATTGAACATGTTAATGCGGTACTGAGTATTTTTATCCATCCTTTACGGTAGTCTCTTGCCATTGTGGAGGTTCTGTTTATGAAAAACCTTACAGTTGGTTATGTTTTTATGGAAAGGGGGGGTATAACAACCATGAGCAACTCCTGGGGATATAAACAGTCACCCATTCCTAATTTAGGGCCTGTGGTTCTAGGGAAGGGATGGAGCCAGTGTTGCTGGACAAAACACTAATCATGTTTCATCTGTGACTTGAACTGAACTGGGACCCAGCTCAGAGCTAGAAACTAGTGCTTCTGACCACTCAGCCACTGGTGTAGCCAAAAACAGGTTTTGGGAAATTGTCACCTATTGCACTACATCAAACTTTTGTTTTTCTCATGTAGTATAAAATTAAGGAACAAAATAATGGTAAAGAAAAAAAAAAAAGTAACATATGTTAGAAATAACTGTATGTAGGAAGTTTTTAAAGGAATTTCTTCTAAATGTTCAGGACTGCATGCAGTTTGATGCTTCAAGAAGTACTTCACACAATTAAATGTGTTCATGTGGTAAGTTTTAAGCCTATTTTATCAATTTTGGATGTTCAATTAATAGCACTAGAAGTGGGCATAAAGATACTTGATAAAAAATTTGCTAACCAAATTTCATTGGTACAGTTACAATATGCATATTTTATCATTTTCTTTTGCTATAGATGGCATGCTCCTGTTATTCTCCTGTAAACTGAATACAAAATGCTCTTTGTTTGAACATGATATTTTAAAATAGTTACAGAAAGCGCAATAAATTTAAACTCTTCAAAATCAAATCTGGCAGCCAGAATTCCATAGGTGGAATTTGAATTTGCATTTAAAGGTTAATGCAGAGGTTAGAAGTTAGCTGTTGGGGCACATATACTCAGGGTATGGTAAGTAGCATTTGGTTAGAGAGCTATAAAGATCATTTTTCACATATACTCACATTTGCAGTTCGTAAGAGACTACATTGCGAAATATGAAAATTGATTAATAAAGTGATAACACTTACAGTGGAGTTCATATCTACATATGAAGCACACATAGGTTCAAATCCTCCTGAAAATGAAACTAATGTTATCAGTGCAGAAGCACCATATTTTCCACTGTTTCCCATGTAGCCATCTATTCTGAATCATCATTTCCCAATAGAGACATTTGTATGTGCCTGCCATATATTTGAATATATATTTTTAGTGGGGTTTTGTTTCCCTATTTATTATCTATATTACCTGAATAAAATTATTATGTGTAACTTTTAACCCTTCTCAAGACACGTGGGAGATAGTTGTTGCAGTAACTGACAGATTATTTGAACTATTATGTAAATGCCACAATCGACAAAAATAGTTTATTTTCTAAGTCCACCAAATATCAGGAATGATGATTTTATGCATATCAGACTTCGTATTTTCTCTCACAGTTGAACTGCTGGTTTTCTCCTCAATCAAATGGATATTCTCGTGCTGCTACAACATCAGAAATCTTTTTACATCAGGATGTGCTTTCATTTCCTTTCTTAGGGGAAGATATACCTTATTGATTTTTCCTCCTTTCCCTTAACCTTTTTTGCCCACTCAAATGACTCCACAAGAACATCCACATGTGCAAGAAACATTTCCCTTCATGTTGTATATTCATCTTGCATGTCATTGTAGATATTTTGCAATTCTTCCCACTGATTATCTGTTAACTCCTTTTGAAAAACAGTCTCCTTTTTAACCTCTGGGTTTTGTGAAGCTAGATATCCCAGTTTATTATGAAGCGATTTAAACAAATCTGTGCAGCTGTCCAGACCACTTAGACTAATTTCCAGAGTCTCCAAAATTGCTGTTAAACTAGAAGCAGTAGGAAACTTCTAGATAGCCTTGGTCATAATAGAGTGACAACCTGCGAGATTGTAGAGTCTGCTGAATGTTAAGTTTCACTTATGGGATCATAATGCTCTGACAAGGCTGGGAGTATCTCGAGACACGGGGGAGGTAGTAGTCATTGCAGTAACTACAGATTATTTTAACTATTATGTAAATGCCACTCTCCAAAATCAACAAAAATAGTCTATTTTCTAAGTCCAACAAAGATTGAGAATGATGATTTTATGCACATCAGACTTTGTATTTTCTCTCACAGTTGAACTGCTGGTTTTTTTCCTCAACAGTAGGTCTTCTCGTGCTGCCACAACATCAAAAATCTTAAATCAGTATGTGCTTTCATTTCCTTTCTTAGGAAAGATATACCTTATTGATTTCTTTCTCCTTTCCCTTAACCTTTTCTGCCCACTTAAATCCACAAGAACATCCACACGTGCAAGAAACATTTCCCTTCGTGTTTTATATTAATCTTGCATGTCATTGTAGCAACTCTTCCCACTGATTATCTGTTAACTCCCTTTCAAAAACAAGCTGCTTTTTAACCTATATCGTTGTTCAATTTTCGCTAAGTTGCGATGAACATACTTTTTACGTGGCTATGATATTCAAATTCGGTTGACATTAAATGTCTGTAAATACTGTTTCACACGTTATACAAGTTCAGCTATCGGGAGTTTGCAAAAAGACATTAACGTAGTATTGGCAATTGAAGTCAAGTATAATAATAATAAGCATCTATACTTACAATATTTATAGTGGTTGTAGGTGCTTCATATGTGCGTCATCCAAGAATGTGAATTCTTTCAATTGTGAAGTTAAAATTCATGATATTGTAAAATCTGCGCCAGATAAAATTAAACAAGATGAATTTTTTACAATGCAAAAAAATCCTTTAACATCGATGAAATAAGAAACTGAATTAAAACCTTGTTGAATTTTTTTAAAAACGAACTACAATCCTGAAGAGGAGACCATCTTGACCGCGAAGCATCCTGATACATAATGAAAACCAAAGATGAATTATACTTTTGCCAAAACCTCAAAAATAAACAATCTTGAAAAAGAAAATACAAACATACAAATCTCCCGAATGCGAAGCACCAAACTAGTTTCTGCTACAATTTATAGCCATCATCAGTGGTAGGTGCACGGACAATAGGATCACCGCACTCACTCGCTCAGGTATGCAGCCTAACCCCAATGTATGTTCAGCCCTGTCGTGTAGATATTTGCGCATCATGATTTAGGTTCAACTGCACATATCAATGGTGTCGCCATCTGTATGCAATTTTGGACAGACATCAAGAAAAGTGTAAACTAAAACACTTTCGTAAAATTGAAAATCTAATAAATGACAAGCACCAGAAAAACCATAGAATAGAGATTAATAATCAAAATCTTTATATTAATGAATCTAGTTTAGAACTATCAAATCTGCAAATGAAAGCACTAGAAAGAGGTATAAGGTTTGCGTATCGACAAAAAGTGCCAAAAACTGAATACCTCATTCCGCAAATTGAGAACGTCATCCAAAGATTGCCTAATGCAAATAAAAATCCTACAAGATTTAAAATGGTCCGTGCTATCAACAACATGTACAACACCAATGAAAATACAAGAATCACATATGAGCGCGAAGCCCTAATGGAGTTGAGAAATAACCCTGCTATAAAGTGTATTATGGCGGACAAATCTAAGCAGATTGTCATCTTAAATACAGATGAATATAATAACAAGATGACAGAAGCAATCAATAAGTTGAATGCCATCATAGTCAATAAGGACCCAGTTGACAGTATAATTAGGAACTTGGCTAATATAAAAAATCACAGTGACTTACCTACAATTATTAAAAGCAAATGTATTCCACCAGTAGGTGCTTGTACACCAAATATTTTTGGTAAAATAAAAACACATAAGACTGGCGAACCTATTAGGCCTATTGTTAATAAGAATTTATCTCCTACTATTAACTTAGAGAGAGCACTATTTAACTACATCAAACCATTCTACAATAGCCATGAAGCCAGTATTACTAATGCTACTGAAGTTACCAACAAGTTAAAAACAATTAAAACCTCCAATTTCACAATGGTCAGTTTAGATGTCATCTCTTTATATCCCAATACTCCAACAGATGTCGCTATTGACTTAATTAATTCCAGATTGGATGAAGAAAATCTTACTGATAAAGTCAGAAACAGTATTGTATCTGCATTATCTTTTGTTGCAAATAATAATTATTTCACATTTAATGGGATAATTTATAAACAGCAATATGGCGCCCCTATGGGGTCCCCAATTTCAGGGCTACTGGCCGAAGTCGTTCTGCAAGATATTGAAAACTGTATATTAGATCATTCTAATATATACTTACCATATGTATATCTCCGATATGTAGATGATATTTTACTGTTTTGGCAGCACTCCAATCTTGAAATGGATAATTTCATTGCTAAATTTAACAATTGTTATCAATCTATACAGGTTAGTAAAGAAATTGAGGTTAATGGCCAGCTAAACTTCTTGGATATATCTATACAAAAGGATAACGGAATTATAGAATATTCTGTATACCGGAAGCCATCATATGTACAGGCAATTATCCCAAGAGATTCTACACACCCTTGGAAATATAAGACTGCAGCATTCCGCTTTTATATTAAAAGAGCAATGACACACTCATCCAATAAAGAATTGGAGATCAAAGAGCTAAAATGGATTGAAAAAACTGCAGAAGAATTTGGATATAGTAAAGGATTAGTCAAATCTTTATATAACAACATTACGGCCAATATACATCGTTTCGATAATAACATTAAAAAAGAAATACAGCAATATTATGGAAAATTTCCATACTTACCTCCTGTTAGTACTATTTTAAAAAAAGAATGTTACAACAACAATATTAACATCGCAGAAACAGTTATTGACAATGGAAGCATACTTACTACTACTAATAATAGATCAATTCTAAATAAATCTGGAGTTTATGTCATTCCAACAGTTACGGATGATAACCAAAAAGACAAAGTATGTATCGGAAGTACGCGTAGAAGATTTTTGACTAGATTAAATGAACATATTACGAACTGGACAAGAAAAGATGAAAAAACTTCATTAATACAACTTTGTATCAAAAATCATGTAACTCCTGATTGGACTAACACAAAAATTCTAACATCACATAGTTCACATGCCCAGATTCTAACCTCCGAGGCTGTAGTCATTGAGAAAACCAAAAGATACAACTGTAACGTTAATAGTCCAGTGGAGCTTCACTTTGCATGGAGGTACCTTATTGAACAGGAGAGGAAACATTTCAAGAGGAAAAATATTAACAAAAAACATGTGACATCAAATATTACTTAAAAAAAATACAGTTGAATATTTCTACGTAAAAGCTACTAGTATATTTTTGTTTGACTACAGATGGCGACACCATTGATATGTGCAGTTGAACCTAAATCATGATGCGCAAATATCTACACGACAGGGCTGAACATACATTGGGGTTAGGCTGCATACCTGAGCGAGTGAGTGCGGTGATCCTATTGTCCGTGCACCTACCACTGATGATGGCTATAAATTGTAGCAGAAACTAGTTTGGTGCTTCGCATTCGGGAGATTTGTATGTTTGTATTTTCTTTTTCAAGATTGTTTATTTTTGAGGTTTTGGCAAAAGTATAATTCATCTTTGGTTTTCATTATGTATCAGGATGCTTCGCGGTCAAGATGGTCTCCTCTTCAGGATTGTAGTTCGTTTTTAAAAAAATTCAACAAGGTTTTAATTCAGTTTCTTATTTCAGCGATGTTAAAGGATTTTTTTGCATTGTAAAAAATTCATCTTGTTTAATTTTATCTGGCGCAGATTTTACAATATCATGAATTTTAACTTCACAATTGAAAGAATTCACATTCTTGGATGACGCACATATGAAGCACCTACAACCACTATAAATATTGTAAGTATAGATGCTTATTATTATTATACTTGACTTCAATTGCCAATACTACGTTAATGTCTTTTTGCAAACTCCCGATAGCTGAACTTGTATAACGTGTGAAACAGTATTTACAGACATTTAATGTCAACCGAATTTGCTTTTTAACCTCTGGGTTTTGTGAAGCTGGATCTTCCAGTTTATTCTGAATGGAATTAGAAAAATCTGTGCAGTTGTTCAGACCACTTGGACTGATTTCCAGAGTCTCCAAAATTGCACTTAACACTTTCACTGCCAGCGGGCGCAGGCACCAGCAAAATAAATCGTTGTAAGGGGCCATGCTGGCACCAGCGACTTCAAATTGTTAATGGGTTTCAGTTTTTGTTTTGTATTACTTCCCCTAGGAGACGCAACTTCTTCATGTTTTGAAGTATTAGGTTGCTAGGCAACACAGTGCAGATGTTGTAACGCAGATGGCCTGGGGATAAGAAGTTGCACACAATTTCCGTGGCCTGATAAATGTGCTGTTTTTTTTTTGTTTTTTAATACATTTCGCAAAACATCAGGTTTATTTCCGAAATTTTTGATGTTTTAAATATTCAGCTGTACATATATAAAGATATGTATGTTTGTATTGACATGCAAGATGAATATACAACATGTAAGGTCAGGTGATGCATAACATCACAGCCTCTCCTTGACAAATGTCAACCCCGCCTTCTCGTGGTGCATCCTGTTCCCACTAAAGGGGCTCTGACGACCGCCAATAGCGGTATAACTATACCATCGGGATTAGAGGAAATGCTATCCCACACTCACCAACCCGCTTGGCCAGCGTGGTGAGTTATGCCCAAACCCCTCCAAAATGACTCCACAACTAAAATATTGGCCCTCAGTCTCCGGCAGCTGGAATGTACCTGGCCAAGGCAGCGGCCAGTGCGACATGAAGGCAGAGGGTGCTAAGAATCCCCGGAGGACCAGACTAGGCTGCCATCTGATGCTGACCTTGGCTACTTATAATGGACGCTCTCTATCTTCTGATTCAAGGCTTCTTGAATTGGAAGAGGAACTACAAAGGATCAAGTGGGACATCGTCGGGCTAAGTGAGGTAAGGAGAAAAGGAGAAGATCTCATTGAACTGAAAAGTGGACATCTCTTCTACTATCATGGGACAGATACTGGCAGAACTAGTGGTGTTGGATTTATAATAAACAAGAAACTGAAGGATAAAGTTGTAGAAGTTGAAAGTTCCTCTGACAAAGTTGCACGACTCGTTATCCAACTCTCGAGAAGATACCAGGCTCAAATAATTCAAACTTGTGCACCCACCACAAGTCATCCTGAAGAAGAAATTGAAGAATTTTATGAGGAAATTCGTCATCTAAATAATAAAGGTAAGCAGCATTTGAAGGTAATTATGGGAGATTTCAATGCAAAAATAGGGCAACGGCAACAGAATGAAACTTCAGTAGGCAAATTCGGTCACGGCAAAAAAACCAGCATGGAAATACTCTCATTGAGTTTGCAGAGGCAGAAGGGTGTTTCATCTTGAACTCCTTTTTCAAGAAAAAGTCACACAGGAAATGGACATGGAGACATCCAAATGGGACGACAAGTGAAATTGATTTTATTATGTGTAACAAAAAATTCGTCATAGAAGACTGTAGTGTGCTAAACGAGTTCAACACAGGTAGTGACCATAGATTGGTGAGATGTAAGATGCATCTCAACACGAAACTTGAATGTGGCAAGCTCATAAGACAAACAAAATGTATTGACATAACCAACCTTAAAAAACACCATAATACCTTCAAGTTGGAACTGAAGAACAGATTCTCCGTTTTAGAAGGCCTAACATCGGAAGAAGTGGATATTTCTGAAGTTAACAGAAAAGTAACCAAAGCTCTTATGGAAACAGCAACAAAATTAGCTGGGTCTAAGAACATGTTGCATGTGAACAAATTATCAGGAAAAACCAAAATGTTGATGCAAAAAAGAAGAGAGATGAGGACAACTAAAGAAGATGTGACTTCCAAAGTGGAATATATAGAGCTATGCAAGACAGTACGAAAAAGTATCACTGAAGATGTAAGGAAATTCAACTGTGAACTAGTGAGGAAAGCAATTGAAAACAACCGAAGCCAAAAGATAGCAAAGGGACATCTCAGTAAGGGAAGAAAACAGATTATGGCACTGAGAAAAGAAGATGGTTCTGTAACAAGAAATAGAGGTGAAATTTTGACCAGAGTGAAAGATTTCTACTCCAAATTATATGTAAGAGATGATACATGTACTCCAGACATCATGAAAGGTACCAGAGTTCTTCCAGTCCTCCCAGCAGAAGTTGCACATGCAATCAAGAACATGAAGCGGGGAAAGCTCCAGGAGGAGATGGAATTACTGTAGACATCATACAAGAAGCAAGTGGAGAAATCGAAACAGTACTCGCCCAAATTTTCACTCGATGCCTTAATGAAGGGAAGATTCCTGAGGATTGGAACAACGCTACAATGATCCTGCTACATAAAAAAGGTGACATTGAGGATCTCAGGAACTACAGACCTATCAGCCTCCTATCAGTGGTTTATAAAATCTTCACTAAAGTTCTTTCACACCGTTTGAAGGTAACACTGGACATGTCTCAACCGAGAGAACAAGCTGGATTCAGGAGTGGCTACAGCACAATAGATCATATCCACGTACTGAGAGAACTAATTGAAAGAGCGAGGGAATATGAACTTCCATTGTGCATGGCTTTTATCGATTATGAAAAAGCCTTTGATTCGGTGAAATCATCAGCAGTTACAATGGCTCTGAAATCCTGCGGTATTGAAAATGCATACATTAATATTATTAACATCTATGAAAATGCAAGTGCAAAGATTCGGCTGTTTGAAAATACAACGCACATAAAAGTAGGAAAGGGAGTGAGACAAGGTGACACCATATCTCCGAAGCTCTTTAATGCCACATTGGAGGGTGGCTTTCAGTCGCTGAGCTTGGAAAACAAGGGGATAAAGATTATTGGAGATTATCTAACTCACCTTCGTTTTGCTGATGACATAGTCATTTTTGCAACTACCCCATCAGAGCTGCAGATTATGATCCAGGAACTTGCCGACAAGAGTAAAGAAGTGGGATTAAAAATGAACTTTCAGAAGACAAAAGTGATGTTCAATTCTTTTTAAGAAATGAAGATTTATCGATTGATGGAGAAAAGCTGGAGATAACAGACACATATGTTTATCTTGGACAGCAGATATCAAGTGAGGGTCACATTGATGAAGAAATTAATCGACGTACAAAACTTGCCTGGAGAGCTTTTGGAAGAAACAGCATAATTTTCAAGAGCAATATGCCATTATGTCTTAAAACAAAAATGTTTGATCAATGCATCCTTCCAGTGCTTACGTATGGTGCAGAAACGTGGACCTTAACTAAAAGAGACATACAAAGGCTGCAGACAACTCAAAGAGGCATGGAGAGGTGCATGCTTGGTGTAACCAGGAGAGGTAAGAAGAGGAACTCGTGGATCATAAAAATGACAAAAGTGGAAGATATCATGATCAGAGTTAAATCCCTGAAATGGCAATGGGCTGGACATATACTGCCAGAAGGACAGACCATCGATGGAAAGCCGAAATTTTAGATTGGATTCCAAGGGACAGGAAAAGACCCAGAAGAAGACCACATGGGAGATGGGTGGATGAAATTCGAAAGTATGCGGGAATAATATGGAGGAGACTTGCACAAGACAGACCGTTGTGGAGGAAACTTGGGGAGACCTTCGTCCAGCAGTGGATTGATAATGGTTGACAATGATGATAATGTTTGTATTATATTTTGTTTTTATGGCAAGTAGAATGTAAAAAATATGAGGCATAAATGTTATCCCGTTTGGAAAAAATAAGTAAAATTAATAAAAGGAAAGCTACACTGGGTGCAGGCGCCTTAAACATTTCAATTAATTTGGTTTTTATTTTGTATTCCTTTCACTAGATTTACCCATGTTTTGAAGCATTAGATTACTACGCAACATACTGAAGAAATACAGCGTAAATCAGATGGCCATAGAAGTCGCTCACGACTTCTGGCCCATGGGTATACTATTTTTTTTTTCATAGATTCCATAGATTTTTGTGTATATTTTCTAAATTTTCATGATATATTACAAATAGTTTTTTTTTTTTTGTTAGAGTAAAATATAGAGTAAAAATTTTATGTGGGGCTACTCATAAATTATAAATTTCTATACTATATTTGTGGGCCTTTCCGGGAATGTATTGCCTAAAACCAAGTCTTCCTCTAAATAGCACAAGACTTTGATCCACAGAAATTTCTTTTCCCGGGTGTTTCAATTTATTCATGTTGCACAGCAGTATCTCCATAAGCCTTTTGACCTTATAAGTGCGATCGTTCCCTATATCTTGAGAATTGTCAGCGAAGTGCCATAACTTCAGTAGGAGTTGAAACCTGTTTCTGCTGAAAGTGTTAAGTGCAATTCGGTTTTGGAACAACATATAAGTGGACCAATAATCTGTAACCTTGGGAAATCTTACCAGGCCCATCCAAATAAGCAGACCAAGAATTTTTTTATTTCACTTACAGATGTTGGCAGCCATTGTTTCATCCTCGAATGTGGTGATAGGATATCGTCTTGAATGACTTGATGTGCATTTTTATTTGTTTCAGTAACCATTAGAAGATAAATATCATCAGTCACTAGATAGTGGAAAATGTCAATAGCTGTAAGGGGATCTAAATTCATTACATCGGGACATATACCTGAGGGTGCGCTCAGTGAAATTTCCTTTTGCTTTGACGAATCAACTGGCCCCCAAATTATCTGCTTCTGTTTGTGATGTACGGGATTCACGTCTAAACACCGATGTTCTTCCATTGTTTGCAAGAAATCACAATCATCGTCATATTCTTCAGAACTGATTTCATAATCTGGATCAGAATCAGATGCAGAAGAAATTTCAAAACCGGAAAGACTTGATTTGTGGTCACTTGTGTCCAATTCAACAGAATCGGTTGTTGTTGGACCAACAGTTGGATCATCTATAGCAGAAAGATCTGTAGCGGGGTTAATAATTCCAGATGGACCAGCAGTGGGATCAGATATCCATGGAGAAGGAAGCCTGACAACGGATTCTAATTTTCACTTTTTGGAGTAAAACTTTTTGCTATTTATGGGGTCGGCCGTCCTCACGCTTTGATTACAAGAGCAGTTATGGGATTTTCGTTGAACTACAAATTAGTGCGGTTGGGAAAAAAAAAACGGAAAAAAAAAAAAAGTGCATATCTGTTAACATTCCGAAATCTATTATGCTCAAGTGAAGTAAGTGCTGTCTAATGGAAAAAAAGACATTTATAGCCCAAAAGGAAAGGAAGGAGGCTACTTTTTCTGCTGCATTTGTTTATATAAACTGCATCCGAGCAGAGGAATATTGTTAGTAAGAGAAAAGTGTTCACCCAGTTTTCTCTTATTTTGCTTCCACTAGCCACCCTGTGCTAAGGAATCAGTGTGTGGAACCACCTAAGTGGGAATTGCCTTCCCCCAGTATGGTATTATATTTCCATTGTCTCTGACCGACGCGGTGTCCCAGCTCAACCTCCGCTAGACACACACTATCACAAAGAAAGGAAAAAGGGAGGAGCACTCATTATTTATAGACTTTCTACAGTTCCTATTTTACACTTTCCAACCGTAGGTTGAGGAAACTTATATGCTCCAGCTTTGTCCGTCCGCATGATAATTCGTGTAAAAATGGTTTGATTTCGATGAAATTTTAGTATGTGGTGGAGGACCACCTGCGGACGAACCCTAATGAAAATGGGCGAAATGGGGTCAAAGGTCAGGAAATAGGAGCGGGATCCATTCCATCGCCCTTGTGCGTCATGACTTGCGTAAAAAAATTTCGATTGAGGCAAAACTTTGTCATGTTGTTCAGGAAGTATACTTAACTGATTCTGTTTAAATATCATCGAAATGCGGTCAAAGGTCAGAGCATAGGAGCGATGTTTATTCTATAGCCATGTTCCTCATAACTTGAGTAATGATTTCTGGTATGTTGGAAAGTGTATCATGATTTTACTGGATTTTACTACTAACTTGTTTACATAAGCTTGTATGAAGTTGCCCGCACCTGCATGGCCTATATAACATCAAGTTTAACTTTTGGGCCACGTCAGTGGCACGCAACTTCTGCATGTTTTGCTATAAATGGACTTGTGGTCAGCCAACTAGTAGGTGGTATAAATATTTTGGGAATCCCATTACGGGAACTTCAGATATTTACTTCTGCTTATCTGGCCCCCAGGGCGATTTCTACAGAAGGCGCGTGCGCCCGCTGGCAGCGAAAGTGTTAAACAAAAAGCAGTAAGAAGCTTCTAAATAGCCTATGTCGTAATAGAGCGACAACCTGCAAGATTGTAGAGTCTGTTCAATGTTAAAAGTTCCATTTATGGGATCGTAATGCACTGACAAAGCTGAGAGTATCTCGAAGCATGTGGGAGGTAGTAATCATTGCAGTAACTGACAGATTATAAAATATCATTTGCTGACATAATTCAAAGATTCTAATAGTCAAGTGATGTAAAAATTGAAACGTAGTTCCCACTGAAGTTTAAACATGTAAAATGCAACCAAAAGCTAACCTTGTGTAAGCCCAGTCGTATCTTCAATTAACATTTTGCTGCATGTAGACCTTGAAACAGGACATTACCATAAGCTGTTATATAACTTATATTGCATAATTTCAAAAGGCATTTAAAATACATTAAAAATTAATTTCATTTTTTTCCTGTTAAAACTATATATACAAATCCCCCTTGACCTTGAAAAGACTTAAGTTACCAAATAATTTTTCATTATTGTTTTTATGAACCATGTGGTCATAAAGCATACAAAGTAATCATTAACTGCACAATTATCATATAAACATATTTAAAATAAATTAAACTAAGGCACTGCCCCTATTAGCTTCAGTCTTCTGTCATGGCTGACAGAAGACTGAAGCTAATAGGGTCCTTACAAATGTTAGCATTTCGAAAATCAATGTGGCACCATCTACCTAGTACAATAGTGAAAAGTATTGTTATGTCAATTTTTTTACATATTTTGTGTTCAACTTTTATTAGTTCCTTCCATGGTGTTTAAGCAAAATATTAGGGTCATTATTATTGCATACAGTTTATTTTTTTTAACACCAGCTGATTCAGTTATTTGTAATTGCTTTTCATTTTTATTCATAGTAAAGAGTTTAATATCTTCATGGAATGACATGACTATAGTTACTTTATTAGTGTTACAAAAAGAAAATGACATGATTATAGTTTACTTTGTTGCACAATGGGTAGCGCCACATCGATTTCATAACACTTACGCAAAGAACTGTATATAGACTCTATTTTCTGCGATCTTTTGTCGTCCATGACTGCCATTGAAGTCTTGTTGAAAACATTTGTACCACTCAGGTGAAAGATTTTAAAAGTGAAGTCTTAAAAGCGATTACAACCAGTGTGTGCCCTATTTTAGTTTTTAATGTCTTTTGAATGTGTCAAGTGTTCATATGATAATTGTGTAGTTAATAATTACTTTGCATGCTTTACAACCACATGGTCCATAAAAATAAAATTTTTTGGTAATGTGAGTGTTTGTATGTGTAGTTTTATCAGGAAGAAAAATGACTAACTTTTTAATGTACACTGCTGTTGGTTAAAAATGCACCAGGAAAAATGCTTGCCATTGAGCTGAAACTCGCAGAATAGATAAGTCATGTGAGGAGGTGCAAATTATTAAAACCTCCGCACAAGTGCAAATGAATTGCACTAGCCACGCCCACATAGTCATCCCACAGAAGGTAAAAAACTGAAAACTCAGGGCGAGTTGCCATAATTGATTCACAGGAATTTTGGCAGTAGGGTAGTAACTTAGAATAACCCACAGCAGCAGATGAGACCAGTACATACAGTTGATGGACTTTGAGCGAGGCCGGTGTGTTGGACTGCGGGAAGGTGGACTTTCCATCTGCGACATTGCCACTTGTGTTGGATGAAACACGAGCACAATGATGTGAATATGGGATCAGTGGGAAGAGGAAACTTCAATGCACTGACATGAGGGGTCTGAAACCCAGTGACAAATGAACGCACTGGAAGACCATCTTCACTATATGATGTTAGTGGACTGAACAGCCATGTCCTGAGGGTTAGCACAACAGTGGAGGTCTGTATCACATCAAGGGTTTGCTGCAAGCTCTGTCTGATGCCATTTGCTTCAGAGGCCTTGCCACTGGCCATCCATTGCTTCCATTTCCCTTGACCTTAAACCACAGACCTCAGTGGCTGCAGTAAGTCCAAGAATGCAGACACTGACATGATGAATGGCGGCGCATAGTGTTTTCCAGTGAGTCGCAGTTCAACCTAATAACAGATGGATATATCCTTGTATGGAGATGCCATGGTGAACAGCTGCTGGAGACATGCATTATGCAGTGTCATATGGGCCCAATACCAGACGTTCTGGTGTTGGGTTCCATTCATCCTGCCTCCTGTGCATTGCAGGAACCATGACCCGCCAGCGTTACAGCTCAGAAGTTGGGGAGGCTAAAATGTTGCTGGTGCCATCTTTCAATAGGATAATGCCCAACCACATGTGGCGCAGAATGTCTTGCAGCTCCTGGATGCCCAACACGTGCTCCGCCTTCCTTGGCCAACAGGTTCGCCTGCTTTGTCACCAACTGAACAAGTGTGGGATATGGATGCTCAATGTCAGGTGCCTCATGTTTCACCACCAGTTACTCAAGACGAACTCTGAGTACAAATCAAGACAGCATGGAATAACTTTTCACAGTATGACATCCAGAACTTCTTCCAGTCAATGCCACGCTGTGTACGATCCATTATTGCCACTCATGGTGGGTACACAAGGTACTCAGTATTGTGTGCTCCACATAACTTATAGGTCTATACTTCTCATCACTTATGTCTTGTATCATAAGTTTAATATATCCTATAAATCTCACTTCAATATCTTGGGGCTTTCTTGGTGTTGCATTTTCAACAGACAGCAGTATATTTTAAATGCCTTTTAAAATTATGCAATATAAGTTAAATAAGAATTTAAAGTAATGTCCTGTACCAAGGTCTTTCTTAACTATGTGCAGCAAAAATGTTAATTGAAGATACGACTGCATTTACACAAGGTAAACTTTTGATTGTATCTTACATGTTTACATGTATATATACATGTTCTTTAAACATTTTAGGTGTGTTAAGACTTAAAATTGAGTTATTCCCACTGGTGTATATTGACAAGTGAAACTTGGGGTGATAAGAGAACATAGTCTTCACATACATCCACGAGAAGGTTGAATCTACAGAACAGGCTGTCATGTTGTTCACTGTGTAGAGCACTTGGACAAAATCTAAAGTCCTATCCCTACCACATGTGTGTTATGCATGTGGTGAAACATGAGTGATTTCAGTTTTTCAGATGGACATGCACTTCATACATAACAGAACTATCATTTCAAGTGACACATTCATTACAGAGGAAGCTTTGCTTCATTTCAACAGATTTTTACATAACTGCCAAATTTGGTATGAAAGAAATCCTTACATACAACTTTGATCAATTCAGTTACATTTATAAATCGACACTCGATATGCATTTTTGTAAGTCCAGTGCTCAAAAAACAAAGTAATAAGGCATGTGGTGCTAGTTTTATGTTTAGTAATTACAATACACAATCCAACCTGTATACAAAGTAATTCTTGTTAACCCCCCCCTAATAACTCTTCTCTTAAGCTCTAATATTGTTAGTCATTAAAATGATATTTAAAAGTTTACATTTTGTGTCAAGTGTTTGTAATGTGTGTTTTGCCAAGTCTTATTGTGGCATTCATTGTTGGGTCATATATTTGTTCTCATGAGCTCTGATTTTTTTTCAAAAATTCACTTCTCTTCAATAAAAATTCATAGAATTATCAATTTTCACACTACTGCGGTTAATGTGTTCATTATATCCACGAAGCCACAGTTAATATGCGCTTATATCTGTTACTTATCTGATCATTTAATAAAACATTTGGGAAGAGTTTCCAATTTTATATATTCAAAGTTTTCTTATGCAGTGGATTGAATCATGTAATCACAAATATCAGTGTTCTTGGTACAACAAATTTCTATTGAAATTGTGTATTGTAATTTCTCTTAATAGTTCTTTTTTATTTAATTTTCCTGTTAATGCAAAGTTAGACTTTTTAAAATCTTTGCATCATATTAATGTCTTCAAGTGCTCTTTGTAGCATACTCTTATAAGGACTTCTGAAATCTTTACTGGGAATTTTCATTTTGTTTTAATCATGCAGCTTCAAAATCTATGCTATATTTTAATGTTGTTAAATGCTATAAATTTATAGCTCTGCAAAAATTTCATATTGATTTGGTAATTAAATGTAAATTGATTTCCAAAATCAATTTTTGAGAGTGTGTGATCATCCTGGTCTCATTCAGAAATTTCTTCTAATAGTATATACTTTATTGCCAACATTTTAAGTTTTGCCTGGAGTCTACTAATGTGAATGAAACAACAAAATTTTGTGATTACTTTTTTAATATTACTGTAAATGTGCTCCCCCACCCCTCCCCACCAAATAAAATATATAATTAAAGTCCCCTACTACAGAAAGAGATGTAACAGAAAAGATTTTGGATAGCAAGCTGTGCTGCTTTAAAGCCTGTTTTGGTAAGGCTTATTTATTTGTACACTTATGTGTAAATCTTGGAAAGACTTCCCCTCCTTTCCTGTTCTGTATAGTTATGAGTGACATCTTGTATCAAACATATGTTTAGTTCAGTTGGTGTATTCATTATATTTCAAAGACTGACTGCCATCTGATGTGTGTTACTTAGATTTTAGCATTCATTCCTTGACTTATTAAAACTTGAAGTATATATTTTCATTGTCTTTTAGTACACTGTTTCATTAAGTATAGAGTTTCACTTTCACAACATCCTTCTGAAGAATATTTTATGTGTAATGGAATTATGCAAACACAAGTTCATTTGTTTATATTCTTTAAGAATGTAGACAGTTCATTTGCTGAATCTCTCTCACATATGTGCACATACACACATTCATTTCAAGAGGACATGAGTTCTCTTCTTTATTTTGTTCAGAATTCATTCTTCATTTTAAAAGGTAAAAACAGCATAATCTGAGACAAACAGTTCTGTTTGGTGAGTCAGTACCACAGAAAATATTTGTAAACAGGTTATAATAGTGATTAATGCCTTGTGTAAAGAAGTGTTTGGTGATGTGAACATTTCTGCAAGCATTGTACAAATAAAATGTCATCATTTAAAATAATGGAACATATTTTTGATTTATCAACTGATTTTTATTCTTATAATAAAACTCATTTCATTTGGCAATTTATAGTTTTTCTACATCCAACTTTGAAATTTCTTTTTATGGAATTTTATTACAAAATGCTAAATAATTTTCAATTTTTCAGTGATAACTTCAGCCCCTTTATCAGGCTTATTCAAAGAAAATCTCTTCTGTGTTTGTCATTCAGTTATAATTATCTCCTACTAAACTGCACCAGATGCTTGGAAGAGAATCTCCTATGACATCTTTGATTAACTTCTTTTTTGTTTTGGGTCCTTCTTTTAATCTTTCTCTATTACCTTACATTGTTGGTTAATCATTTTTAGTGTACAAGTCACAGCAATAAATATAATGTTAGACTTGTTTCAAGTTTAAATATCTTGCAAATGCAAGTAGTATCTGAAGTAAATTATAGCTATGGGTTTTCTAATATCGCAGGCTGGAGACTCAAATAGCAGGGTATAAAACCACAGTAAGAAACTTTTCAAATGCAACTTAATTGGACAAGCATTTTTAAGAAATTGGTCACGACATGAACTGGGAATAAGCTGAAAATCATTAGCCAACAAAGTTACCACGTAATAAAAAGAAAGCTAAAAAAGGACATGAAATAGAAAAGAAGTCTATAGCCAGTGATGTTGTGTGAAATTATTTTTCAAGCATCTGGTGTACTTTAGCAGAAGTTAACCATAACCAAATAGCAAATAGAGAAGAGGTTTCCTCTGAATATACCTGATGGAGATTAGTTACCTCCAAGAATTTGCAAAATATTAAACATTAAAAAAACAACATAAAAAGTGTTTCAAAACTGATTTTCATGTAAGTACTTAACTCAGGAGTGGACATATGAATTGCTGATTAACATTTGTATTTTTTATGTTTTTAAATACATTAAAATATCCTTTTTAGTATTCATTTCAGGTATTATCATCTTTAAATTATAATGAAAATACTAAAACCAGTCCAAAATATCTTCATTGTTTCACTTCGTGTTTCAGATTCATTCCATTTTTGCACAATTTACAGGCAACAAGCTGCTATTAAGGGATGGTTGTTTCTTTTAAATTCTGAATACTCTGAAATTCTTGATCTTGGGTGCACACAAAAAAAAAAAGCTTGTGTGATCATTGAAGGTTCATGGTGCATGTATTTAACAAGAAGTGTTTAAAAACTACAAACAAATTCCCCAGAGGTAGCCATTCTCTGAACAACTGCAATTTAAAGCAGTCATGTTATAAACATCTATAGACAATTGTTCCTGTTTACATGATTGATGAGAATTTAATATGCATTAGTGATTTTATCAGGTCATCAAAAATTAAGGGAGGATTTCTCTGGTTTTTTAAGTGCAACATAATGCAAAGAGATACTTTCTATTCACTTTTAATTTATTGCATGGACAGTGAAATTTTTTATAGACCATCCACTTATGGTCATGTTGAGTGCAAATGGAAGAAAGCGTTCAAGTATTATTAACAGGGTTAGATGGCCAGTCATTGTTGTGAGTACATGGTTTCTGTCTGTGTGGAATGATTGAGCTTTAAGTGACCAAGACCTGTTTGAATTTGGCATTCTTCTAGATAACTAGTGAGAATGTGATGATGGCTGTTGATGAAGTGATGAATATACAGCACATTAATGATAACTTTTGGCCTTACCTTTTATGCATGGGAGGTTCAATGAACAGCTGTGCAATCTGATTTTTGGACACTGCCTGACAGTGGTGTACATTTTCTCATGTGATGTCACCTTGAAGATTGTTAAAATGAATGGGAAATGAATAACCAGAAGAATTAATGTTTCACAAATGCATGTCTGACAATTGATTATATTGAAACTGTGCCTATGTAAGGGGATAACTATCTCAATTCTCAGTGCTTCGGCAACATATGCAGATATTGTGGAGCTGATGTTATGAGAAAATATCACTGTGCCGGATCTGGGTCAGAATCCCGACAAGCCGAAATCCCGAAAGTGAAACACCTGATGAGCTCATGCCTTAATTAAACGCTACATTTGACTTAATTAAAGGCCACATTTAACTAAATGTTACATTACGTTTTAGTTTGATAGGATAGTGGTTTGATAGGAAAGTGAATTGTAGTCATGGAAATATAATAAGTATTATTAGTACTTATCAATAATTAACTTAATTATTATTAGTTATTAATAGTTTTTATCATTAAATCATAATTATTACTTCTGAAATCATAATGGAAAATTGAAATGATAATCAAAAATTCAAATGAAGATTTAAGAAATTCATTTTACTAAAACATCACTTACACATTCTGTATATATTCAAATGGCATTTACAGTGACACATTGTGAGCGATACCCCGAAGATAGTTCATCACAGGTCGATTATCATGATCATTCACAACACTCATAATTCTCTTTTCTCTGTCAATATCCACCTTCCTACATTTTGGCTGTTGTTTGCCGCGAAGAATACATTCAGCTTGGTAATCCACCTGCTGCTGTTCTTTCTGAAATTCTTCAATGATGTTATAAATGCCAACATGGGCCCGACCGACTAAGTTCTCCCATCTTCTGTGCCAGGCCTCTACTATATTCTGTGTGCGTGCAGTTCCCAGTTCAATGGAATCAAACATGCTCCAGTGTGTTGGTGGGAACAATGGTGGAAGACGAACTGCAATACCATTACGCAAACGACGCCTTAGTCTTCCATGAACGTAATTGTCTTCGAACCACTGGACCACATCTTTAGCTTCGGGTGGCAAATGAGGTAAAACGTCAAAAGCTGCTGGAATTTCGTCAGCTAGGACAAAGGCTAACGCAAATAGATGATGCAGCATTAAACTAAACTGTTCATCTGTGCCATAGTGAGAAGCCAATCCACTTGCTTGAATTTTTCTCCACTCACATTGACACAGATGGAAAAAACAAGCTTTATTCATGATGTGCGTAAACTCGGATTTTGAAGCATTTATTGCTGCCCTTTCTAGATCACTGACGATTCTGGGTGGTTTAAGTTCAACATCCTTTTCTTCAGCAAAATCAATTAAATCTTGAACTAATCACTTGTAATTTTCTTCACTTTTGCTGGCCATCAAAGCATATACCAGTGGAAGAATTCTGCAGTTTTGAGATCCAACAGGTGCATAAATTGTATAAAGCTGACAAAATATTGTGAGAACAGTTTTAAATGTGTCATTCATAACCCAATAAGGTGCCTGTGGTAAATGTTCAACATTTGCTGCTGTTGTAAAAATAAGAATTCTCTCATCTCCAATTCCAGAATCTCTACCTAAAAATAATTCAGCAGTTAAAGTTTTACGTAAAATAGGTGGAACATCGATTTCGTCCAATGACTGGGGTTCTGACAGCCTTTCTGTTTGCCTCACTTGTTTAATCTTCTTGCGGAGAGCGTCTTTTGATGGAAGGTATGGACAAATGTCCTGAAGAACGTTCATGGTGTTGGCTTGAATAATTTGGCACGGTTGATTTCTTGCATGCCGAGCATCTTCTTTTAATTGGCCAATACTTTTTGCAATAGTAGCACCACTTGCTTGGGGAGCATGGTTATGATCAGTGAATTTACGGAGATGTTGTCCATCCAGAAATATTGTCTTCACTTGACCAATGCACCTTTCAGATATTCTTTTTTCACAGCATCAATAATACAAATCATTGTGATTTTTATCTTTCACCATTAAATAACCACTTGCATTAATTTTGTTGCTTCGTTTTTGAGAAGGAATGATTTCAGCCATTTTGGAAAAATAAACTTACAAGCAAAAATAAACTGACGAGTGAGAGGTTGCTTAAGTGCCTTGTATCTGGGAGTCTGTTAATCCGTTATCTCTACCCAATCAGAACCTTTAGCTACTTCATTCACTGGTCATTAGTGGAGGGGTACTTCATCCCCACTGTGGGAGATCAACCCTTTGCTCAAAGCAACACAGCTGTCACTGGTGGGTGGTGGTCACTAGAGGGAAATTTTTCTTCAGGATTATTGTACAAACAGAATACTGCGGAGATTGGAAAACTGAACGCTGTCAGTTTCCTTGCGATCATGAAAAAGAATACTGATAATCTTTCAAATTCTTATTGACGTGATATTTTATTTTTAGCTTATAGCATTATTTTATTTTTAGCTAATAGCATTATTTGATCAATATTTATAAAATAATATTTGATTTATTATAATAAGAAATACTGAGATTTAGAATTTGGGTTGTCGGGATTTCGGCTGTCTGTATTATGTATGGATCTGCACTGTGCATTCAGAGATTTATGTTTGTGAATTCAGAGATTTGTATTGTGAAGCTGAACGTAAAGCAGGAAGGGCCAAATGTCTTGTGGATAGGAAGTTAAGCAAGGATTACATATGCTAGAGTATGAAAGTGTGCTGAAAATAGTCTCGGAGCCAACGTAGGTATGCAGAATGTTTCCAGTTGCCAGAATGTGGCGTTACTGACTGCCATGCAGAGCAGAACTCATTGGAGTGTTTATGGAAGAGATACCTGTTCCAGTTACACTAAAAATGTACTTTAAAACAAAGGCTGTTGAGAAAAGATAGTTTAAGACTCCATGGATGCTTTGAGCAATGTAGTTAAGGTGAACAGGATTCAGGTATGCTGATTATGCCATTTCTGATGGTTCTATGGCAGTAACAAAGAAGTTTGTCAATGATAAATTTCCTTTAAATTCAGAGGCTGATGAATATGAAAGATTAATGGTCTTGTCCCAAAAGTCATGAAATGCTTAAGTAGATGCTTGTAAACTGGTCAGAAAATTATAGGGAAAACTAAATACCAGCAAAATTTTATATTAAGAACAGTGTGAATACATGATGTAAGGTCTTATTTGTAGCTAGATGGGAAATGCAGTTTTTATATGTATGGAAACAGTTTTATTGGAAGAAATGCAGTTTTCATAACTCATATTGTAGTAGTGATTAAAGGAAAGCTGATTTTTTTTTTCAGAAATGCCCTACTGTGCATTCATTTTTGAAAGTTGAGTGTGCTGTATATTAACTTTTGAAAGTTATTGAACTTCATGAAGTTTGCAAAAAAAGATTGATGTAATTGAATCATGATGCATAGGTGACTTTTTGGCAAGAAGCCATAAGTTTTTGCATTCATTTTGAATAATTTATAGTGTTTTGTAATAATGAAGTAAATATAATTACCCTAGGGGTCAGCTGGTATTCCAGTTGATTAGAGTTTGTCATTTTTATGGCCCAAGCCTGCTTTGTAACCAATCTTAACCATAGCTCATGCTCTATAACTAAATATCTGTTGCCCCAGAAATTTAAATAAACAAACAAACATGAATTAGCACAGTGGAACTTCTTCATATTTATCTCTATTACTGGAATTGATTTTCAAATAAGTGGAAAGAATTTGTAGGATGCATCTGAATTTTTGAAGGTGCTATAAATATAAATATATTTTATGCTAAATATTCCATCTGTGAATATCTTATTTAAATTATGATCCCTCTGGTGATAGTCTTATGATAGAAAAAAAACATGAATTATTTTTTTTAATCTTGTGCTGTTTTATGAAAATTGAAAATCCACTATTTAAAGCCTACTTTCTAAAAAGGCTTAAACGAAGTTCCTATTTTCAGTTACAAACGTTTTGTTGTTTTTTTTTCTCGTTTTTTTCTGAAGGCCTCCAATTATGGAGTCCATTATTTGTTTTCATTTGCCAACAATACAAGAAATTTGTTTCTGCTGTTGCTAGAATTTTGCTGATTATCTGTTTGTCAACTGTGCTTCCACTAGTAAAAAAGAATAACTCTGTCTGGAACTAACATCATCATTATCCACCCCGTAAACACAGTACAATCACACATACTGCCAATACATTCACCCATGCTCAAGTGCCATCGAAGATTTTTTTTTATTTCTTTTTTTATTTCTTTTTTTATTTCTTTTTTTATTTCTTTTTTTTTCCTTTGAAAAACAGATACACTTAATTTTGTTTGTGATCATCAGGAAATAATTATCTTGTATATTGTGCTGAAGAAAGCTAAAAGTTGTTTGGTTTCATTTCCCCCTTCCCTCATACACACACTGTGTAAAGGAATTATAAATACACAGAAAAATCTTGCTATTTCTTGATTATCTGCTGTAAAATGATAGTTACAACATAAAAAAACATCTGATATATAATTAATCTGTGTTATAGAAGAATGTTAGGTGGTATATGTTAGAAATTCTAAGTAGGTTCGCGCCTTGATCTCAAATGACTGATTCAACAAACGAAAGATAATTCTTGAACTCACAGAAGGAATGGTTAAAAGCATAAAGAGTACTTACTACCTTTAAATAGATAATCCATTATCTTTAATCAAATGAGTATATTCACATCACATCACATCACACTGAACATCTAAGAACACACACTATCTAATTTTATATTGGTTTTGGAACAACATAACATACGCAGTATGTTCACACATAACTTCATTGTTTATGTTTTGGTTCTCACGGGAACAGCTCTTTCTCTTCTCAGGTCGAAGGTCAGGCAAGCACTTCACTTCTTTTTGCGTTGGAGTGAGGATGAGAGTTTTTCCCTTTATTATTTACAAATAAGTTTGCTTAACGCAGCAACGCCATCTATAACTTTGAACAGACACCTAGCACTCTTTCCAACAGTATAGTGTTTCAAGATTTTATTATATCATTAGACATAAGTAAAAGTAAAGCTAACAAGCACATTTATTTTGCTGTAAAGAAATTATAAATACATATCAGATATTAAAAAGCAGACAATAATATTTCCTGAATTAATAATTTATGGCACTTTCATTTGCCTTAATTAGTGAATAAATTCTGTTTGGCATTGCTGTTACTAAGTCTTGTAACGTGCAAACATTATGCCCCAACAGTGATGTATTGCAACTTGTGATTCTCTTGATCAAGAATATTGCTTGTTTTTTTTTCATATACAAGCCTGACAAGTGACAACCAGCCATTTTCCATCAGTCTTAAGTCTGCGCTCCGAGACGGCCAGTCCATTACACCTATTTTTTTCTTTTGTAAACCACTGTTTTGTGGAATTAGGATCATAGCAGGGCGCTTTGTCTTGTCGGAAAATCCAACTTTTTCCCCCTAATAGGGGTCCAAATGGAATTAAATGTTTGTATAGCATAGCCTGGTAATTCTTGGATGCCATGTGGTGCTTGATAATGGCAATGTCCAGTTTAACAATATAGCCGAATGCCGCCCACAGCATCACACCACCTCCTCACATTGCTAAAAAATTCTTTGGGCTTCTTCCGTAAATCATGCCAGTAGCATTTATTTTTATCGGGGCCATCTACATTAAATTTTTTATCATCTGAGAACATAACACTTTTCTATTTTTCAGACCATGTCATTACGTTTTGGGCCCAGTCCAATCTTCTGCGTTTATATTCACCAGTGAGTAAACGCTTTGCCTTCATTTTACTGTACGCAGCATTTTTGTTTTGTTTTAGAGTTTTAGTGACTGTCATATGAGACACTTGTTTAGGCAAAGATCGAGTAAATTGCCATGTAGACATATTATCAACAGTTGCTAAACGAAAAACAAGTCTTTTACCTCTTGAACTCAGTGATGGCTTCCATCCTGTCCTTGTTGCTTTACTGGGTTTATCTTTATTCCTTGCAACATTTTGCACTTCTCCTTAAGAGCTTTCGATTTACTTGGCAATTTTTCTGTAAGATTTGTTTTGGCCAAGATAAAATAACACTTCTGGCGTCTCCCTCACGTAACTCTGAACCCCTCAGCATGTTAACCCAGGATATAGTAAAAGGCTGTTTACTTGCAACAAAAGGAATGAGGAGGATGTGCATAGTATAAGTAATGTAAGCTACATAAGCAAAATTTGCATATGTCATTCTTTAACACTGTTTTCTGAACTGTATTTGATTGTTTTACAGTGACTGGATTGAATTTTCTATCTTTAAAAATTAAGTAGATTTTTCTAGCCTTATTTTCTTTCAGTTATTGAACGCTCATTGTTTAATTAAAATAAAGAATGCCTGCACTGTTATTTTGTTCTACTAACGACCCTTCTATTCACTGATCAAAAAATGTCACTGTATTTATAATTAGTTCAAAGTGACCCAACAGATGATTAGCAGGTGATTAATTAATCATTCTGACAATAAGAAATGTCTTGAAAATGGAATAAGAAAATTAGAATTTTGACATGAATTCATTTTGAGTACCATTTTTTGAAAATTATTTTCCATTCATCCAGGTAATGAGAAATTGTGCTATATCTACCACACTTTCTTTTGGTGAAATAATTTCACATTTTCAGAAATATTAAGTACAGCCAAAGCATACATTTTGTTTTTCAGGGTTTTATTTTTTCCTTAGCTGGGTATTAAAGTGTAGCAATTTTTTCCCCAGCTGCGTTTTCAAGTGTAGCAATCTAACCCAATAAAATGTTCCTATAAGAAAGATGGGAAAGATGGCACCAAATTTTCTATTGTAATGAGCATGTCTTTTGAATCCTTTTGTACACGAAGAAAATATTTCAAAGTTATTCATAGTCAATGGAACCCATTACAAAAAAAAATAAAATCAATTTAATTTCTGCAATCGATAAAACATCTAGAAACAAAAACAGTTACTTTCCTCCCACTAGTAGTTGGAAAGTCTGTTATGAAAATTAACAAACTGTGCTCAAAAAATTTCTCTTAGCTGAAGAGCCAAAAAGAGAGACAAAGTGATTTTCATATCAAACATTTAAAAGAACAGACATAAAGAAAAACATCATGTAACTTTATGCCCCCTAGCAGAAGAGTTTTGAATAATAAAAAAGTAGAAAATATGTGAAAGATATTCTTCACAGAAAAAGCTATATTATGGAAAAATAATTTTTCAAATACGTCTCTTGGAAGTGGAGATTGCGTAAAAAGTTTTGATACTTCCTCCCCTCATGGGCAAACTGTGCACTATTTAAAAAAAAATAACGTTCCCCATCTTTACTGTAATAAGTGGCATACAATAAAAAAGAAGTTTTTCAAAAGGATTTTTAGAAACAGATATGCTGCATTGAACAGAAATACACACTAACACCACCTAGTGCCAGAACTGTGAACTACAAAATCCTACAAGTAGATGCAAAGTGTTCCACAAAGTAAATAATATATTGCATTCAAAGAATTTTTAAAATCTGACTTTTAAAAACTGAGATATTAAAAAAACTGATAAGATATTTGTGCCCCTAGTGGCAAAATTGTGTTCTATTTTTGGCAGTAAATGTGCACAAAATGTTTTGGCAGTTAGTATATATAGTATCTGACCAAAACAGGATTTTTTTCTATCAGGTTTTTAGATCCCCAGTTGTTGCTGCAAATGAAAATGTGAACTTATATCCTCTCAATGGCATACTTGTGCATTAAGAAAAATTTGGAATTTTATGCAAAACATTTTGCAACTGAAATGCTGTCCAGCAAAGAAAAAATTTTCAAATCGAACTGTTAAAAGTAGAGATATCGACCAAATAATATATACATCTATGCATGTGGAAGAAAAATTGTGCACTATTTTCAGTGCAAGTTATTCTCAAAAGGCTTGTCATGGTGAGTGACATCTGGCCGCAAAAGAATTTTTTAAATCTCACTTTCAAAAGTGCAGATATTGCAGCAAATGCATCAAAAACAAAAATATACACTTATGCCCTTAGTGGCTAAACCATTACCAAAAATTCGAAAATATATGCAGAACATTTCCCACCTTGAAGGTCTATCAGACGCAAAAAGAATTTTTCAAATTGGGCTTTTAGAAGCAGAGATATTAGGGAAAGCACAATTTAACTTTACTCCCCTAGCAGCAGAGAAACTATGCATTACTTTAAAAAGGAATTCTACCCAAAATAGTCTTCATTATAAATGGTATTGAATAGGAGAAATAATATTTTTATTTGGATGTACAGAAGCAATTATATTGAACAAAATGTATCTTGAAGTCGATAGCATCTGCATTCATGCCTTCTAATGATGAGTTATGCATTGTAGGAAAACCAGAAAGCAAGGATTATCATTCTCACATTTCAAGCTTCCCAATGCAAAAAAAATTTCAAATTGAACTAATAGTTGCAGGGAGATGGACAAAGTGATAACATAAGCATGATCTGTTTTTACAAAACACTTGCTAAAAATAATTTGTTAAAATCATGTTTTAAAACTTTTTGATCAATGATCCCCTCCCTCCCCCCCCCCCTTTTTTTTTTCTTCAAGAGTTCTGTTACATGTCATTTTTACATTCTAATTCTGTAAATGTCTGAAATTATAATTTTGTGAGTTATAATCTCTCATAAAACACACACTTTGCATATGATCAATATCACATTTTTTTGCTAATGTGAAACACAAAGTGATACATGTACTTTCACCAAGAGCTCACCGTTGCAAAATAACACATTTTAATTAAAGCGTGACCAAGTTTTTGGAGGTCCCATCCACTTCACTCAAAAAACCCTATGCTTTTTCAGTTCACATATTATAGACTATACGTTTGTATTTATTCCTATCTCACAGTTACACCATGTACTTCCAAAGATATCTAAAATCCTTTTAATGATACAATTTTTTACAATATCTTATTTTTCTGTTAAACTGCACATATTTTAATACACTGACAAACACCTACGAATTATTGGGTTATTTTTTTTTTTTTTGGTAACACTTTGTCTATGTTATGTTACCAAGTACAGTAAAAATTCACATACTCTACTGTAATGATATCTATTGCTGAAAAATAGTTGAGATTTAGTTATATACATACAGTTTCCTTGCAAAGTCCTTAGGAATTCTCACTTTCTTGTCACGGACTTGTCCTTCGTTAGTCAGTTTCTATTTACACATGCAGCTGAAAAAAACCACACTATTCTATGTTCACTCACGCCGTGTGTATCCATGTAATCCTTGAGTGAGACAAATGATCACTGTCCAAATTACACTATAACTCCCTATATCACTGTCGATTTAAAATTTATGTATAGCACAAAATCTTCCGAGCAAAGTAGTCGAAACACTCCAACTATGTATGTATTCGTTAATGTTTTCGAACATAACCATGTTCATCTTCTGACGCACACTTATCGGTTCTAATAGCCCATTGAGCCTGTGCTGTATTTTGATAAAACGCACGGAGCCTCCTGACTTGGCATGTGGGATATTTCGTCATGTGGTCTGTCTCCTTACCTAATATTTACAACAGTGTCATCTGTATTTTGACTGTTGCATATTTTTTTTCTTCTTCTTCTTCCCTTTCTCCTTATAATCAGCTTCCGTTTTTATTAGTGTTTTCCACACTTCTGGTAAAATATGTGGTTCATTGCTATTGCAAACTTGGTCACACTTTAATTAAAATGTGTTATTTTGCAACAGTGAGCTCTTGGTGAAAGTACATGTATCACTTTGTGTTTCACACTAGCAAAAAGATGTGATATTGATTCTAATTTTATCTCTGTTTTTACCAATGAAGGTTGGGTTTTACACGCTGGTGGGAAGGGTGGGGATACAGTTTTGGGACCTAGAAAGCAATGCACTTCATGGATTTGGGCATTCGTCAAACATTTGAAAGAACCTGAAGACAAAAAATAGAACACTGCACCAGAGGCTTGAACCAAGCATGACAACAAAAAGAATAAAGCTTGCAGTGAAATGTGAAAAAAGGTAAGCAACCTTGTTATTATTATAATTGAATGCACGTAAATTTAAAAACAACTGTGGCTTCTGCTATAGATGTTTTAACCTGAATTTTGTATGCTTTCCTTTCTCGGTGTTAGCTTTTGGTAACTTGTTAGGAATTGTTAAGATTCCAGTCTTGTCCATGGTGAATATTCTGCATGGCTGAAACTTCTTTGTATCGTACAAGGTGATTAAATTATCGAAAAACCTGTTGAACTGTGTACAGTTAAAACCAATCGCTCTTCCAAGAGAATTTTTTTCCAGTTGATGCAATCTTAACTTTTGTCTCTTACAAAAAGCTATCACCCAGTCCATACCAGCACGTTTCTTTTCTTTATTAAACCTGTGTTCCAAGCCATTTCTATCATCTAATTCCTTGCAATAATGAGCAAGCTCTTTTTCTGCATGTTCATCAAACATTGGTTTGAAATGACCAAGTGTAACGGGAACCGTTCCACACACAAGCCTTTTACGAAAGACTACTCAGGAACGCCTAGACTTGAAGCTATACTTCTCTTGCTTTTGCCCTTAGCTATTCTTTCTTTCACTTCTTGTAACATTGTTTCGGTGAAAACAAGCTTTCTATCATTCTTTCTCTTGTATTTCCCCATCTGGAAAAAAAAATACGATAGGCCTATTTTAGGTATACTATTTATTTTATATTGCTTACTTGCATATGATCTATTATACTACATATAATTGTAATATTTCAATATTATACTTATAATATATATATATATATATATATGTATTAGGTATGGATAAATATATAACCCTAAATAGCATATAGTAAGTTATGAGTAAGTTATCTATATAATAGTTATTAATATGTAATAAACAAATTCAAAAAAAAAAAAAAATTCCGCACTCTTTTTCTATGGGCAACGTCTGTCGTCAAAGAGTGCGCACTGTCATGGCGTGCACTCTTACCCGATAACACTGACTTGTACTGAACACCTTATTCAACTTGCGATTTTACTGTTACATATCATATTCATGTTACATAGTTAGGTAAGATATGGATTAAGTTTCAGAACAAAGCTTACCTTCCTATCCCTCAGTGAGTACTGTGCCTGTACTATAGCAAAACCAGATGGACAATTGCAGCAACCACACAGAACACAACCTCCTTTCACTATAAGAACAAGCAGTACAATGGCTTCCTTCTTCCCGTTCAACCTGCCACCGGATGCTTTATCATCACAGTAAGTAAGACCCAGCCTGCCGTCTATTAGCACTCTGTGACATTAACATGTGCGCGCTCTTACACGATGCACACTCTTAACCCTGGTTACCCATAGAGTAACCCGGGGTAAGAGTGTTACAAGGGGTTGTAACCAGGAGTAAGAATGCTGTAAGAGTGTTACCCTGTGGGTATCCAGGTAACATATTTCTGTTGATAGACAGATTCATTAAGTATTCCTAATATAGTATTAGAAATTAAACTTTACTCATTAAGTTGTTAAATAAAAATTAGATATGAATTTTTTATAGTAACTACTACCTTCATCAGCCATGAGATGTATGAGAATAACGTGAGATGATAAGACGTGTTGATTCAAACTTTGCTAAATTTAAGAATGGATTTCTGTGTGATAGGAATATGACATGGTTAGGCTCTGTTACCCATGTACCCATGTATTAAGAGAAAGCTGAAATTATATACTTTTGTGATACCAGAGAGAGAGAGAGATTTCCAATAAATGAAAGGGCTTTATGTTTTGTGTTTCCCCAATTGGTTACAGCACAAGTATCACAAATGATTAATAATGATAACAGTGTGGGTAGTTACTTTTCTTTATATCAGAAATATGTTGTAGTATACATTGACTAGTATTTCCAATGTGTAAAGTATTACACCTGTGGAGGTGCTGGCATGAATAGCATAAACATCTAGTGAGTCAAGAAGTTGAATTGAATCTCTGTCTTTTAGAATTAGTTTAAGAAGCTGTAAGGCAGATTTAACAGCTAATTTATATCCAAAGGATTTGAAGATCATGCACAATTTATGTGAAATAATAGTGTTGTAAGGCATTGAACCTACAAACTGATAGGAGATAGGTTTTGGAGAGTAAGTAGGTGCCCTTTTTCATGATTCACATTTACTGATTAACCTGCAGATTAACATGTCCGCTGCCAGTGTGCTATTTTAACGAGCATGACGTGCTGGTAAGAAATGTGGGCAAATCTCCCATGACACCACAAGGCGTCGCGCTGCATCATGTATGAGCTTTTATGTATTTGGATCAACCTAGCCACATGTTCGCATCTCATAGCTTTGCATGACTTTGATATTCTACAATACAAGAAAAATTATCAAAAATTGATATTCATAATTATAATTCCGCCAGTTATGAAAATTATGATGATACTGATGTAGACATTTACTATTTATATATTTTGAACACTGTTGCATTTGCAGGAGAAATAATGCTTACAAATGCCAAGAAACTCACAAAATAAGTTTCTGTACTAGATGAAAATCAGGATCACCTATTTCTACGACCAGTTGTGCCCGCCAAGAAGTTTTTGGTTGAGAAGAACCAGCAATTTTGCTTGTAAATTTATCCATTGTTCCGACAAAATAAAGTATTGAAGTCAGTATGGGTTTCCTTGCATTCGCTTTAGTCTCCTCAACAGTCCACCCTCTTATGTGCAAAAATCAAAGTGGCAAATGCCTTTTATTTCCACTCAAGCGTTTGTTTATTGGTAGTTCCCTTTACCACAAAACCAGTGACATTCAAAGGAAAATAAACATTGCAGTGGAAAGCGAACACTATATTATGTCTATGGGGTGTCAACTTCCTTTCCCTTCCCTGAATCAAGTGGGGGGAAATCACTACCTATAAACCGTGGTCATTTTTAGACCGTTACAGACTCATTCTCAGTGCCAATAACAAAATAGATAACTTTCTCCAGGTGCCGGAGATTTTAGAAACGAAAATATTAAGCCATGATCATGACGCCTTTCAGCATCATCCGTACCTGGGGCAAGTATTGTATGATGTCTCAACATATCATGCGGCAGTGAATGTGTTAAGGTAGAAAAAAAATTATTTGCTCTTCTAATACACTTATAATGTTGTATTCTGCCTGTAAGAAGGACTGTTATACAAATAAGATTAGCTCTGTGTATATAGAATTTGAAAGCAATTAACTTCTATTTATCAAAAGTATGTGAATGCTAAATGATAATATTGGAAAGGTTTCCTATGATCAGAAAGGGCAAAAGAGTAGTCAGAATTTATGGTGATGTTTATATCCAGAAAATTTTGTATCATTATTTTGTTCATTTGAAGTGAATTTTGTATTAGGGAAATTTTATAGTATTCTCCTTTTTATTATGTGTTTCTGTTGTCCAGCATTGGTCAGTTCTTCCAGAATGCTTAACCTATTGCCACTTGAGTCATCATACAAATGATAATGTCTGCCAGGCTTGTCAAGGTGAGGCTGTCAATTTTTATCTCTTACAGTTTTCAGAATTGCAGTAAAAATCTTGGAATATGTAGTAAAATATCCCTAACTTTTTCTCTTTTTTGCTTTATTAAGTTTTATGCATTTTATATCCCCAAACGATCAAACTTAGGTTTTATAGATATTTTCAGTTATGTTTTATTGTAATATGGCTCATTTTTTCAAAGGATTGATTGCAGGTTGTTACTTGTTACAAGTCAGAAAAGTCTCATAATAAAATTTTTAATCCCTTCCAACATTTGTGTGTTTTGGTAGTTGCATCATTTCATCAGTATTCTAATATTGATTTTTCTACATAGTTTTTACGCTATTTTAAGAACAAGATAGTTTTTGATGTGATTCTAAGTGGCAGTGTCTTAAAACCTTATAGTTTATCCCATTACAAGTTCTTTTATTTTTAAAACAATTCTTGTTCGTTGAAATAAATGAGGACCAAAAGTAAGATGGAGAGACTGCTTAAATAATGACATGAACAAGATTTTGCATTGTTGGATCACCTATATTGTGTAGATATATTGTCAATAAAAGTATCTGCTATTTCATAAATTTTTATATGAATAACTAGGATATTTGTTTCTACAAGTTTAGTAAGTATGTATTGTCACCGTGTGATGAATATGTTACTTGTCATGTGCTAAATTTTCTGTTGATCAAAAGTAAATGTAAACCTTATGAAGAAGTTAAAACAGAAATATCATTTAGAATAACATTTGGTGTAATTTTTTGTTGGAAAGCCATACCTCTTACTTAAAAAAGGGGTATTGAGATTTGTTGAGTTGTAGCATTTGTACCAATGTGGCTGATATACCGATTTTATTTCCACACACTTGGCATTCCTTTTACCTTTCAATAGCTCAAAACATTTCTTTCTTTTTGATAAGTTCTTAGTATACATTTATGCTTTACTGTGATTTCTGTCCAGATAGGGACATTTTATACAATACGAATACCATTTTAACAGTATTCATTTTGGAAATCTTGGCTAGGAAACTAACATTTTACAGTACTCAAACATTTGACCACAGAAAAAAAGTTTTATTGCATAAATTTTGAGAGTTTACACTGATATGAGGCTACAGAAATAAGTTTAACATGATATGGGTTTACAGCCTTACAGCACTTAGTTGTTTGTCTATTGTAAATGCGTAGATAGACAAAATCTGTGTGCCATTACTGTACTTTCCTTTCAGAAAACTGTTCTTTCTATCTCTCGGACTATAATATTCTTAACTCTTCCAAGTTAAATTGTTTGTTTTGCAGAAGTTGAATACAGATTATGAATTTATTATTTTAAAAACTGTAAGAAAATCAGTCATATTTTGCTTTTTGCTTTAAAAAGAAAATTCTCTGTGATATAAAAAAAAAAAAACTTATGGTGCACAGTGCTATTAAATTATAGCCCAGAAAGTTAATATTCCTAATTGTGAAAAACCTTAAGTCATAGGTTTTTTCCTTTTGTAATTAGTGATGTGTCATCCACTTTGGAGTTATTCTCTCACCATTATGTGAGATTGTGAACATGTAACTACTATCCTTGACATGCAGAAATTGCTTATGGTGAGAAATTCCAGGTAAGTGATTTCACATTTTACATATCTCAGAATTTAAGGCTGAGGATTTCAGTTTATCCTGCATGCCATTTGGAACAGTATAAAAAAGACGACTTTTTAAACAATATTTCCACAAACACTGTATTATTACATGTGGTATTCAACCACATCAGCCTGTATGGATCCCCAGGGTATATTTTTTAAGTCTTTCATAGGCTTCAAAACATAGTTTTCATTTAAAGAAACTAAAGACAAATATGACAAATGAACATCTTTCTTTATGTTGTTGGAAACAACAATAGTATATGTACAAAACCAACAGATTGCATACTTGTGTGATATATAATATATTCCATGCAGTGCCCATCTACTTTCCCCATTTTATAAAATTACACTGCACAATAAAAACAAAAGTGGAAATATATTGTATTGTTCTTGTTGCTCACATTAAAATTTAGCCCTGCAGGTTTTCAGCATTTTGCTTGAAATTACCAGATTTTCTCTAACATACGCATGTTTTGATGAATCGAGATATACTATATAGCCAATGTTTGAAATTTATTAAGTCAGGTAAACTCATTAGTAATGTGTCTCCTTGTCATTTGTGCATGCATTTTTCCAGAGAAGCATTCATTTTTGGCAAATTTTTTCAATAGATATATATGCTTGCAGAGCCATTTGTATATACATCTATGTAATAAAATAGCACTCAAGATTTCATGGGTTTTAAGGTGGAAAACAGAGTAGCCATTGCCTTGCTTAAGTTCAACATGTAACTTTAACATCAGAAAACTTAAAAATTACATCACCCTGGAGTGGGAATCGTACCAGCATCTCCCAATTTCAAGTTTTCTGATGTTGAAGTTACATGTTGAACAGTAAGCAAACCAATGGCTTTTTCTGTTTGCTACTTTAAAAATGTTGTAGTTGTTCCACGTATTTGTTAAGAATATTTCTTTCACAATCTTCACTCCAGGCTGACTTTTCAACATACTCTTCCTTTCATCTAATCATTTAGCAGAACATGGTTTCATTGGCTGAGGAGAAACAGTTTGTAAAGTAATTGCACTAAAGTTCTGTGATACAATAATAATCTGGAGAAATGAAAAAAATATTTTAATTACCTGTATAGGAGAATGCATGCATGTAGGGCACTGAACCCAAACGAATTTCTGAGTATGATTACTTTAAAAATATTTTAAATTAGTTCAGGGATATTTTAAACAGCTTAATGATTTTTTGTTACATTGTGCTTCATTGTTATAATTTGATCATGAAATCTTAATGTTTAACTTTTCTTTAGTATTGATTTCATACATCAGTTTTCATTGTGATAAGAGCAGATATTGAAATACTGATTAATATAAGAATTTGTCAGCACAACTTGAGCATGAAACTTAAGTATCTGTTGCTATGAATATCAGATTATGTGGCGTATAATGCTCCAGTGGTTTTTTTCTCTGCATTTGAAATAATTCTTTATGAATTGTAATTGGGTGAGACAAAGAAATGGGGAGGGGGGACAGTGATAGAGCTGTACCTTTTAAATGTTATGAGAATGAAAGAAAAAGCAAGTAAACACATCTTAGGTATACAAGTAAACATGATTGATACTGAGCACCATGGAAAGTAACTCGGAAAGTTTTTAAGTTTGAAGAGAAACAACCAGAAAAAAGGGGAAATAGTTGAATGTAAATTTTAACTTCCATATTTTTGTTTTACTGTTGTAAAAGAAATGGTTGTTGAATTTTAAATACAGCTTGCTTTAACAAAAATATCTCCTCTACATAAATGTTATCCCAGTTTTGTAAAAGAAGTTGCAATTTTATATGCATAGCAGTTATTTGGTTATCAATTTTTTGTTTATGTACTTTCTTTTTTATAGCAAATGGATTTTATTCTCATAATAACTTCTGCTCTTCCTACTGTGAAAATTTTGTTCTTTAGTCAGAAACTACTATAACATTGTTGTTATGTTCATTTCTAATGAAGATATTTGCAATAGTTTAAGATCTTTAATATTAAATTTCATTCTAGGTAAGAAATTATCAAAAGTATTTTAATAACTGTGTATGTTTGGTGATATTATTTGTATTGATGCTCATGCATCCATGTCTAACAGGTCACAATATTTGGATATGATCCTTCTACCAAATTTATTTTCAAAGCAAAGATCTTTTTTGCTGCTATGATTTGTGCTAATGCAGCATGTATACCTAAAATTATGGTAATTGTTGTGTTGTGATTGTTGTAATTGTTGTGTTGTGGTAGTAATGCTGCTGTGCTTTGCATGAAATGATAAACAGCAAACTTCTAAGAGTTTAAAACAGATCTGGAATGTCACCTAGTGACTAAGCTATTAGTATGTTATCCTTTCATCCCCCGCCCGAAGAGGCGTGATTAGATTTCCTGGTGAGTCATAACTTTTCTTAAGTGTCTCTTAATATTGGTTTTCACCCATGACTAAAACTAGTAATCATAACTTAAAAATGGGAAGCTTTTTCTTCCAATAGGGTTTTCATAAGAACTGTTAAACTGAACATCCACTTACATAGGCACAGAAGCACCTACCTAGATCATTAGAAATAAATAAAAATTAAAAGTAAATTTCAATTTGTGGTAAATTTTGAACAGAGCATTTTTAATCAAGAATGTCAAATTTATAAATTTTCAGATTTTAGTTTAGTATAAAAAATTATTTTAAGATTTAATAATTAGGTATACTAACTGCATCATCATATTTTCAGATCTTAATATTTTGCAAACTATGAAATTTAATCCATGTACTGTTTATTTGTAGGTACTCAAAATTTTAATGTGCGATTTGTGAGATCTTATTTACTTCAATTTTAGTATTTAAAATGTTTAAATATGTTTTGTTATGAAATGTAAATTGTGAAAGAAAAACTAAGTGTAAAACTTTAAAAAATGATTGTAGTCAGTGTATTCAATAAGAACAATTTGTATTATGTTTTTACACATTCAATGTCATTAAATAATTCCATTTTAAAAGCTCATTTTCTTTTCCTTCAGTAGTTTTAGTCATTTTAATATATATCATATTTTTCAGTGTACAATATCTCTTAAATGAAAAAAATTTTACAAAAATATTTTGTTGAATTATTATGAACCAAACACTATAGTTTGGCCTAGTGTTCTAAAGTGCAGCTGAATGTTCTGATAAGGAACAGGTAGTGTGTTACAACAGTGCATTAAAATAATTAAATAAGGTGGTCAAACTTAGTTTTAAAAATCTAATGAATGTAAAGGATGGTGTAACATTTTAAACTTAATCTCTTGATTCTGCTGCACCATAGAATGGATGGTGTGAGAAGGGCAAACACTGTCATGCCACAGAAATACATGCTGATGACAGCAAACCATACTTCTTTTGTATTGCTGGTTGAATAGCAAAATCACAGTGTTAGTTGCTTGTTACTGTTTTTGCTCTCTCCAGATAATGTTCCTTTATGATCCCAGAATGCACAGTTAGTAATACTTTTTGATTGTGTAAAAATGTAGACTTTTTTTTTTGTTCAAAGGTGTGTCTGAACTTTCACATTTGCATTCAGGTGTGTGTAATAGTTCATGTACTGAAGGTTTATCTTTGACTATTGTGTATTTTAAGGCTTCTCTATATTAATGCCATCTAAGAAGCATGAAACACATGCATCACTTTGCTGTTTCTTCAAAGAGTTCTGGCTTTGAATGCTGAGCAATTTCTCCACATCAACTTTCTGAAACTCTTATTCCTTGTCAATGAAAATATCTTGAACCCTGGGACAATTTTTTTTAATTGCAGAGTAATGGATTTTGTTTTGTTTCGTATGAGTTTTTCCACTTTTGTGTGGCTTCTTGTGTCACAACAGAATTGTTTTCCCTGGTCTTGGAGAATTGTCTATTATTTCAGTACCATTCTTACATTTACTCATCCAGTCAAAACTTGCTATTAACTCATGTATGCTCCATCATACTGTTCAAGCTTTATGCTGTGAATTTCATTCTGTTCTATTCCTTTTCCATGCAAACAGTAGATTAATGACTGCATCTGTACCATGGTGGCTGACTACAAGGATGATACAATCTTGAGAACTGATTCTAAACAGCACCACAACAGATGGTTTCAAAGCGCTTATTTTTCCAAGAAAAGGTTACAAATGTTCACAATCTCTGTTTACGAATCGTGGCGCCATTTTCAACAATAACAAAACCGCAGGCACTCCAACAAGATCCATCACCAGGAACATTCACCATTGGCAAGCTGTGCCAGGCAAATTGATAAAATAAACACTGAAAGCTCTGAGAGCTCTGTGCTCTAGAAACATTCTCTTTCAGTCTGAAGACCATTCCACTCACAGGTAGTATTTTTCAAGACAAACTAGTGCACACAACACAGCTGCAGGCTGTTAGAGACATCCTCGCAAAATTGTAAGAACAATAAATAAGCAACTTTTCAAAAACTGGGCACGATCACAGTGCAAATGAAATGATGAGTGATGCAACAGCAACACACTAAACAGCACCACATGTAGCACTTGACACTGGAAAATTTAGGCCAAATATTGATGACCAAAAGAAAAGAAAAACAACAGCATTAAAGTAATACTTGTGCTGAGTGAGCTGCACAATCTGAATTAAACACATTTTGCTAAACAGGAGTTGGGGCAAACTGAAAATACATAAAACTGGTCGTAAAATGCACAAATATTTACAGACCACACACACACACACACACTAAAAAATGCCCACAGGGTTTCACATCTGTGCATAATGCAAAACAAAAATGAGTGTACTCTCAACTGGAGAGGTCACAAGACCAATCACTGAAGGCCTAAGGTAAATATACAACAACAACAAAAAAAGGAAGTCTTATGCCAAACTACCGTAGGTACAAACAAAAATGTAAAGATAAAGTAACGATAAACGCTGTACAACAAATGTCAACTCACATCACTCATCACAAAAATAAAAACAATTAGTTAAACACAAACTACTACCATGCAACAGAAAGGTACTAAATGCAGACAAAAAACTCAAAACAAAAGGACACAATTCTTCAGCCTACAAATAGGAAACAAGTGCAAAAACACAAACAATGACAAAAACCTATACCATCCCCCCAAAACTGTGACACAAGATACTAATGCAAGAGCAACACAAATTTACATAATAAGAACAGTGTGTACACTTGGTATTATTGGCAGCATATGTCATTTGATGATCTGTCCTTAGATTATCATTTTTTCCATGGTGTGTATTTCATATTAGTTTTGGAGATTTCACTTAAATGACTGTTTTATTTTATGTTTTGTTTTGTTATTGGTGCTGGAGTTCTCCCTCAAAGAAAAGTTAGTAAATTAAAATTGAAGGCACTTTCATTAAGTAATGTGTGTGCATTTGCATCACTATAAATGTTTTTACTGCAATTTATTAGTTGCATTAAAATGGTACAGAAAGGCACACAAACTTTCTTTTGCCAGCTAAAAGTTTTAAAAAGTAAAAAAAGAAAGTTTTTTGTCCAAAATTTAATTAATTTTGTTAATTTAAAAATTACTGCACTGTGATAGAAAAAAGTGCATTTTCCTTCAAACTGTCATTGTTTGAAGATCAAGTTCATTTCATAAAACCATAACTTTTTCAATAGATCTCCTACTAACAGAAAAAACTAATACTGCATACTCTGAAAACTATGGTAATGTGCTTTTTCTCCTTTTAAGTAGTGCATGTGTAAAGTTCTACAAAATTTTGTGCATTAAACTGGAACAACATGGCTTTATACTGTACAATTGCCTCAGCCAAAAATGCCAGTGTGAAGAAGTTTCTATAGATATCTGAGCAGTTGCTGAATGATGACATGAGCTTACTATTAGTGTTTTGTAAATACATGAATTATTTTTGTGCATCACTGAAGTTCTAAATTCTTCCAAATGTTTAGTGAGTGCCTTTTGTACCATCATTTGTAAATATCTATATTGCTTGTAAATTATATGAAGCATAATATTTGCCTCTTATCTTGTATGTTAAGAAGCTACATGTGCAAGAATGGTAGGGTGTTGTTCTGTGTCAGCACTGTTTGTCTGTGCTGTTCAGTAGTTGCTCTTATAGTTCATTGTTCCACTTCAAAACAATGGTCATGTCTGTGATGTTCTTTGGGCTTTTCTCCTCATGCTGTAAGAATAATTATACTTAATATATTATAATCTTATATTGAGTGCCAGTATGCAATTATACAATAGGTAATTTGAACATTTTCAGCCCGTAGCATTAGAAAAAAGATGAAAGCCATGAAATGAAAAGGACAGTAATTAGTTCAAGCTCTTGTCATTTAAAAATTGTTCCTAAGAGTGGTGTAATAAAAATTACACTCGCAATGGTAAAATTAGACAGACTTTGTCGAAATATTAATCCATAATGTTTTCTTTTCATGGGAGTGGGAAAGCAGATGTTTTTTTAGTGTAAGCACATTTAGTATTTTGTTTTCCTAGGAGACCAATTTGTTTTTGAAAACTTTGTTGATATGTGCTTGTTTGTACAAGAAAATGGTTGAAGTGATACCATGTGTAGTTGTTCATAGTGTCGTGATGTTCTTCATGCTCTTATTAACTGAAAATCATTTTAGTCTTACCCCTTGAAATTTTTTAGTTACCTTTTTTTTAATTTTCTAATCTGTGGAGTGTTCTTAATCATTATAATGTTAATCTGTGGTAATCATTTATTATTAATTTTAAGAATTGCTTTGTGTGATATGGAAGCCAGCTTTATGTGGTATGGAAGCCACCACACATCACTCACAAGTGGTAATTGCTCTGAAATAAATCTAAGTGATCATGTATTGATGTTTTATTCAGTTTCTGTCTAGAATCTGTGGTGAGAATATTTGCTTATTATAGCAGCCGTTCCATCCATACTGAAATCAGCACATGCATTCTAATGCAATTCGTGGTTAGCCACATAATCATTAAGTACATCAAATATGTTAACTGCTTTAGCCAATCAAAATTTGGGGAAATATATTAATTCTTCTTTAATGCCATAGTGTTTTTCATACTGCACACATACCAAAGTAATTGCTTTACTTGTTCCATTTGTTGATTAACCAATCTGATATGCATGATCTTCTGTATCCTTGAGCATTTCTTCAGCACTTTGGGTAGCTTTGCCATTTGACGGAGGTACTAAATTATTTTAAGCTGGATCTCCAAACAGTTCAAATCAAACATATTTTTTGTGTGGTTAACTCAAACATAAAAATATGTGAACACATAAAAATGGTATTTTAAAATTTTCAAATACATTGCTTCAAAAAAACTTGTAATGCCACTGTATTTGTATTTATGACATTATGCACAACTGTTTGTTGTCCTTCTAATATGAAAAGTTATCCTAAAAAAATGTGGTTTATTTTTAGATCATCACACATTTTGTATTTCACTGCCTTTTGAATTTTAATGGTTTCGGGGCATCATTACAGAGAACTTCCTTGCATATACACACTGTGGCATACTCTCATCATTTTCATTTATTTTAATAAGTCCAAACTGTTATATTTTCTGATGAAACTGTGTGCTTTCTTTTGTCAGGCAGAACACCATCTTGATCATGAATTTCTGTGGAAGTACCAACAACACAATGAACATTTTCTGCTGTATTAGTTTGCTTTTTAATTAACAGTATAAGAGTGAACTTTGGTTCACCAGTTTGCTGAAAGTTTAGTTCATCTTTCAAATACGAAGGAAACAAAAACTGTGTTATACAGTAGAGTCTCGAAAACTCGGCACTCAATAACCCGGCAGTCCGGATAACTCTGCCAGACCCTGGCAGGGCGAAAAAAAAAAAAACGTGTGCGTGCAGACCCGTGTTCAAGGTCATTGCCCGCGTGCGTGTTTCCCCCTCTTCCCGCATTCCTTTTTCTCGCCGGCGCGCTCAGCCGTTCAGTCTACCTGCAGCCTTTGCCAGGGTTAGTCAATTTCTTAATCGCGTTGCGTAACTCGATGTGAGTGAGTGTACTGTATTGTTCAGAGCTGTTTCAAAGTTTGTGGGTGCTAGACAGTAGTACTCTGCGATGGCATCTTCCTTTAAAAGAAAACAAGTGAACTTGTCTATGGAGCAAAAGTTGGGGGCACTAAAGAGACTGGATAAGGGAGAAAGTGTTCAGTGCTGTGGCTAAGGACTTGGGAGTCGGCAAAAGTACGATTGGAGACTGGAAGAAGAAGCTGACAGAAATCGAGTCGTGGTGTGTTAAGAGAATGTGTACAGAAACATTGAAAGAAAGGAAAAGTATGAAGGAAAGTGAGTTTAATGAGGTAAATGAATCACTTTACATTTGGTTTCGCCAAACGAGAGAAGGGCATCCCAATTAGTGGGCCAATCGTGCAAGAGAAGGCCTTGAAATTTTATCGAGCATTAAAAAAAGACAACGATCCTAAATTTGTCGCAAGCACTGGCTGGCTTGATCGCTGGAAGAAACGCTATGGAGTGCAGCAGCTTAGTATTTCTGGGGAAAAACTATCTGGGGACACGGAGGGCCTGTCTCAGTTTAAGGAAAACTTGCAGAAATTTATCAATGTTGAAGGTTTGACCAGGGAGCAATTGTACAATTGTGATGAAACAGGGTTAAATTATAAACTGTTACCAGCGAAAAGTCTTGCTTTCAAGGAAGAACAGTCAGCCCCAGGTTTTAAAAGTAGCAAGGAGAGGGTAACAATCCTAGCATGCAGTAATGCAACAGGTGACCACAAATTAAAACTTGGTCTCATAGGAAAATCAAAGAAACCACGTGCGTTTAAGCACATTGAAAAGGATAAACTTTCCGTTTGGTACCGAAACTAGTCACATGCCTGGATGAGCTGTGCAATTTTCAAAGAATGGTTCCATGAAATATTTGTTCCATCGGTTCAGCACTTTTTAAAATCTAAAAACCTGCCAAGGAAGGCTATTCTGATTTTGGACAACGCGTCTTCACACCCAGACATTGAAGAATTAAAAAATGGGGACATACGAGCAATGTTTTTACCACCCAATGTCACAGCGTTAGGCCAGCCAATGGACCAAGGAGTTTTTGTTAATCTCAAGAGAAGATATAGGCACAAGCTGTTATCCTCCCTTCTTTCTGCAAATGATGATGGTCAAGGTCTTATCCAGAACTTAAAGAAAATTAACCTATTGGATGTTGTTGGATGGGTGGTGGACGCCTGGAATGAGTTAGTCATTAACTCCTTGATAACGAGGGAAATGAGTTCGTTGAACATGAAGATGCAGAAAATGTAAACTTACTCAACCTCCTGAAAAGAGTTCCTGGATGAGCAAAAGCCGATGAAAATGACGTCGAACAGTGGTTCCACAATGATACCAAGCAAAACATTATGTCCGATGCAGAAATTATTGCTGCTGTCACAGTTACAGAAGAAATGCCGGAAAATGATGAAGACGTTGACATTGAGAACTCCACTGTACAAGCCCCTAGAATATCACATAGTGAGGGACTAAAGGCTGTCGAAACTGCCCTTCAGTATTTTGAACAACAAGGTGTGTCAGTAATGGACTTAATGTTCCTTCGCCGTCTTCGTGATGAAGCAGCAAAACGCAGAGTGCAGTGCGGAAAACAACAAGACATTACGCATTTCTTTAACAAAAAGTAGCCAGTTTTTTTCTGAGGTCTGTCTTACATATCAGGTAAATTACTGTACATTGTGTACATATTCATTAATTTTCATTTTCATGTAGTAAAGGCTCTGCCTTCATAAAGTATGTACTTTTCCTTTGTTTAAGGGTATTTGGGCAGTTTATATTCTCTGTTTTATTCTCAAGCAACCAATACATACAAGTACAGTACAGTATACACTTTATTTTCTGAGAAAACACTCTTACTTATTCTTTTTTAACCCCATTCCCGATAACCCGGCATTTTCACAAACTCTGCCACCCTTCGGTCCACATTAGGCTGAGTTTTTGAGACTCTACTGTATTAACAAATCAAATAAACTGTGGTTCATTGTATAAGCAGTGTATTGTATTGACTTGTCAAATGTTTACTATTAACTGCAGTCTTCAGTGGAAAATTTGCTACCAAACTAAGCACGTATGAAACAGAAGAGGCAACTGTTAATCTGAGGTTGTCTCACTCACCAGTTGCCACTGGTAAATTAACTCCATACAGATAAGACTTTTACTTTCATAGATACAGATGGAAGTGCCTCTTTGGGGCACAGCTTGGAAACTAACCAAAATGTTGAGTAGTTGAAGTTCTCTTTAAAAATGGGTATTTCTTAGAGGCATTTGCTTTATTGTGCCACAGCATTACAAATGAAGTAATTTATAGCACAAACATAATATGTAAAAGTAAATATAGCTTTATGAGAAACAGATGCCAGTCTATAGCTGGCATTCAGAAACCATGGCTTTAGAGTATTTCTTCTGTCCATGGGTTTTTAATGAAAATGTGTGGTGCTTTCTTTAGTATTAAGTAATTATTACTTATGTTAAATATGCTGCATTTAATAGTAGAGTTAAAATGATCACATCTATGTGGAAAGGTGGAACTCCACGCTATTTGCTCTTTGTGGTTGTACTATGACCATCCATTGTTTCACATGAATGAAATATTTCAAAATTGCTGCAGTTTTTCATGATTCCACTGCTTCAATTATTTTTGATCCACTAAATTTAAAAATTAATTTTGAATGAGAAACATCTTGAGGCTTTCTTGAGATTTCAGCAACATGTCAGCATCTGTTCATGATAGATGCTTCTATTTCATTTGACCTCTAAAAGCAGGCATTACATTTTTGGTACATGCTTACATATGTGGGTAATCTTGTGAACTATTATAAAATAACAATAATTTGTAATGATCATCAACTTGGTAATAATTGATGTAATGGCTATTCCTAGGCTTGATATATTATAAATTGAGATTATGGGATGCACTCAGGAATAAAAGGATATTATTTACAGTCGAATTTTCAGGTAGCACCCCTACACTTCCTCAGGAGTACACTATAGTAAGTGTTGCCATTCATGAGCTAAATTCCAACCTTTCAAATCATTTAATGTTGTACCTCTTCTCTCTATTTCAAGTCCTGGCAATTTTCTCTTCAAAAAGTGCTATTGATATGTCAGAACTTTTACAGTGTCCCAAAGCACTTTATGTCCAGTAGTTTCAATATGTCTGTCCAAACCTGTTTTGTTTGTCAAATTTTTAATTTTAGCTTTATGTTCTGCCAATCCGGTCTTAAGCTGTCTGCCTGTTTCTCCCACATAGCTAAGACCACATTCACATTTTATATTGTAGACTACACCTTCTTGTAAAAGGGTGTTTTCTTCTTTTTGTTTTAATTTTAGACAAAACAGTTTTGGACAGACATATTCAAACTACTGTACATAAAGTGCTTTGGGACACTGTAGAAGTTTTGGCACATCAGCAACACTTTTTCATGAGAAATTTGTCAGAAGAACTGGAAATAGAGAGAAGAGGTACAACATTAAATGATTTGAAAGGTTGGAATTTAGCTCATGAATGGCAAAACCTACTATAGTGTACTCCTGAGGAAGGGTAAGGGTGCTACCCAAAAATTCGAATGTAAGTAATATCCTTTTATTTCTGAGTAAATCCTATAATCTAATGAAATTTAGGATGATCATCAAATAAACAATCGGATCAACTTGAAACTAAGCATTTATTTTCAGCTCATATCTTGAAACAATGTTATTGAACTAAAAATTGGGTAATTAAATTTTGGAATACTTTGTTCAGTGTATACAAAGTTTTTTGGTTTGCTTGAATTGACATATTTAATGCTTAATAGCAGTAAATCTTAGATAGGGATGAAAACATTAAGATTTGATTTTAAATGCTAAAGAAGCACATGACTAAGTTTACTTGAATTAACATATCCTCTAATGTTTGATATCAGTAACTTTTAGAATGGGATAAAAACATTAAGATTTGGTTTTAAATACTAAGGAAACATGTGACTTTCAAGAAATAGTGAATTATCAAGCAGTTTTTGCATAGTGCATTCAGCACATCATGTGCTAATGGAAGGAAGTAGACCAGAAAGCTGGATGGTGGTTCTATGTTCTTGCATTTCAAGAGTAACTGATGAATTGTTTTTGTGGTTGTTACCATCATTATGATGCAAAAATTATTCAAACAAAATGAGGGCTTTGAGACCTTGTTGAAATCAGGAACGCTGCTGAATTCATTTCATAATATATCAGTGCAATTACTTTTTTTACTCTCTGCTGGAACTCACAATCCCTTAACGTTAAAAACAGACCAAGTGCTTACTTTGTACACCACGACAGATTTCCAAATGTGAATACATGTGTAGCCTCAAGACCTCTCGGTAGCTATAACCCAAGAACTGTTGTAGTAACAAACTTCATGTGTGTTGAAACAAACTGCTGTGTTACTCAAAAGTAGACTGACTCTGATCCCATATCTGTGCAGAAAAAAATTAAAGTTCTTTCATGAAACTGTATGTTTTAAGAGTCTGCAATTGAAGGGATAAGACTAATATGAATTTTCCCCTAGTACATTTTAAATATTATCCTTTTTATGATACTTACTTTTACCAGATGATTTTCTCATTTTGTTTAATATTTGATTAAATCATTGTTTGAAACTAGTGATTTCTTCACATCTGTAAAATGTGAGAAATGTAGAAACAACTTTTTAACATCTTAGGAAAAATATTTTCAGTTTAATTTATCTCTTGTAAGTAGAAGCATATTATTCTGATGCTCTTTGAAGTATCAAAAATAACTTTAAAAGTACCAGAATGGTATTAATTTTCTTAAAACTGCTCTGCATTTCCCTACCAAATTAAAATTTTGTGCTCAGTCATAAATGCAATATTTGATGCTAATTTCCTTACTTTGTATTGATTGTCACCTGCAAATGCTTAAAATACCAATGTAGCATTCCATAATTATTTATGTACCATAAAACATTTAATGTCAGTTTGTCATTATTCGTTAAATGATATGAACGATTTTGAGAGAAACATTCTAATATTTGTTGTGGCTTGTTAATTTGGTTGATAATGTATTAGCTTTATCTTCATTTCTCAGAATATTGTATTAGCTCATGCAACAATATTTATAACTGATATTTGTTTTATTAATCCAGTGGACAGCAGGGTTTGTTGTAATATTTGTGAAGTGATTCACCAGAATCCAGTATGGTTCCTAAGTGCATATCATGTATATCATGTGGGTTACTGTTGAATATATGAGAAGTGTTGAATGGGTTTTTAGAAAGTCTTCCATATATTATTTTTAATGAAAGATAATTCATATGTACTTTAGTTTATCTCTGATTTTTTTACGCTTGTTGACAATGCTGTAATCATTACATAAAAAAAAGACAAGGTATTGATGAGTTCAAAAGCAAAGGTGTTTAAGAGCTAGTCATGCATGACTGTAAAACTGAGATAGCAAGAAATAAATCTTAATCTGAATTTCCTTTAAAAAAATTATTAAAAAATAATTACAGCACATTTTTGGTTGATTGATGTATCCAAGACTTACAATAAAAACAAAAAGAATGGGTTTGAAAACTGCTCAAGCAAAAGTATAAAGTACCATAATTTCATTTATTTTGAGCTGAAAACATATCTGTTTTACATTCATATATTCAAAACAGCCTGATAAAACAAATATAAGTTGCTGACTGCACTACTAGAATATTCACCTTGAATGACCTGGGTAAATTGTTTTTCTACAGACATGTTATCCAAGGGACCAAAGTTAAAAATAAATATGAATCACTTAATGCCAAAAGAAAATAATAATTAATTACCATGGCACATTGCTAGTGTCCCTAGACTTTAATTGATATTTAACAAAGGTGGGTGTGAACAGCAATTCAATAATTATCTCATTCAGCAGCATTGGTTTGGTATGGTAAGTAGTCAAACCATGCAGACAGTGTTTCCAAATGAAAATGAATAAAAATGAGCTACTGTCTGCAGTGTTTTTACTGTATTGGTCTTTGAATCAGAAGCAATAGTCATTATCGGAATGTTGTTAACTGCATGTACAACGCACATTTGCAAAATATCAAAATTACATAGATAGAAAGAAGACATTTTTTTTTTTAGCTTGTGTAAGTTTTCGTGAGGCGGAAGCATATTATAATGAAAAAGCTGATGTCATTTTAAATCACTCAGAACTGATATCTGTCATCAGTTTAGACACCAGTGAAATCTATAATGTAGAAGCTTATGAAAGATTTGTGAAACAAAAAGGGAATTGTGGTGTATTTGTCAAACTGTAGTGACAGGATTGTTTAGCATAAGTCAGTGAGAACCTGACAGCAAGTCACCATGAAGACTAGCAGAAATGGCTAGTGGCAGTTGTTTTAAATTAGTGGAAATGTTAAAAACACATCAGTCGTTTCACCAGACTACAAGAACAAAACCTTTCCTTACATGTTAGACGCCGCCCCGGTGGCGCAGTGGTCTAAGGCGCTGGCCTCTGATCATTCGTCCGTAAGGGGTCCGGGTTGGAATCCCGGTCTGGCATGGATGTTGTGTTTGTCTTACGGCACTGGCTCTCTCCCTTCCCTGGAACCAGTGACCCTAAATTAGGGACGGGCGACTGCTTATAGCCCATTGAGTTGCTCACGGTGGTCGTTAAACCTCCAATCAATAAAATAAATCAATAATACATGTTAGACTAAGTGGTCTTCCAGAATAAGGTCTGATTTCATTTTGCGGCATGTGTAGACTCCTTCAGTCTGCTGAAAAACAGCTGGAAAGTTTAATCTTTTTTTTTTCTTCTCACAGAAGCTATAAATTCAAGAAGTCTGTTGACAATTTTGGGGACACCTCACTAATGGTTATAGCAAGATTTCAGTAAGGTGATACAACACATCTTGCTTTTAAGGGTGTGTGTGACCAAGTGATTCTCCTTAAGGGGATCTCCTCATTTCTAAGAAAATAGATGCCAAGCTTGCTAGATGTTTCATTGTTATGATTAAAATATATATGCACAAAAATATCAATTCACAACAAAACCTAGTTTATCTTTGTGTGTTTATATGTATTCAAAAACATCAAGATATTAGAAATATGCATATTTTGATGTAACTTTGGTTCTGCCTTCATCAGGAGCATACTTGTTAATGGCGTATCAGATAAACACTAAATAACTATTTTTGAATAAATAAACCATGACATTACCTCTCTTGTCTTCCAAGAATGTCCAATTCTCAACACAACTTCTGGGTTAAATTCCTTACAAAAGTCCTTGAGCTTCCACAGTTATGTAAATTATTTTTAAACTGTACATTTACAATTGAATCTTCTTTCTTTTATAAAGAGTGAAATTGACAGTAGGATTATTCAAGTTGGTTAATGTCCCTTGGCACCCTAAGAGTCCCAAAGATTTTTTTTTCCTTTGCTACATCAGTTTTGCATAACCTTTAAGCTTTTTCAAGTAATTTTGCTATTGTCTTCTTGTTTCATTGTCAAAAACTAGGGTGAGATGACACCCATGTTTTCCCTTAGTTCTTAACTATTTTCTGTTTTGTTCATATTGTTGTCCTTGCCTGAAGATTTGGTGAAACATATGTAGCTAAAGAAAAAATCATTTTGAACTTTTGGCATGACTAGGAACATTACATATGTACATATCACTAAACCGTTTTCTGATATTCAGAAGTTAGCTCCTCAAAGAGAGGTTATCTGCCAACTCAAAATTATTGCTGGTGACAGATTTGACTTGCTGTTGAAGTATCAAATGTCTCCATTTACAGCAATCTTGGCACACAACTCAAGCTTCACTAACATCCATCACATGCCTCACACAAAACCTTTTGTATTTCATGCTTGTAAAATGATGCAAAGGGACAGTTAGTCACTTAGGTCAACACTGATGATGGGCGAACACTCTGACCACAGTTAGTCACTTAGGTCAACACTGATGATGGGCGAACACTCTGACCGCCATGAGGATGAACACTCTAGTCTCCATGAGATACACACTCACATAAGCACAGCACTGACACTGACTGATCAGCACAAAATTAACACCGCCCCCTTGAGGACGGTCATTTCAAAATCCACCGTAGGGCTTTAACATTCCGTCTGGCATTGCAATGTTTTCCGAAAAACATTCAATTATGGTTGAATCAAAATTAATAGCAATGATACACAAACTTGATTCACATTAAACACCAGAATTTAGTTTCTCTAATTAATTAAAAGAAGAATACAAATTTTGAAAATGGATCTCTTGTACATGTAATACATTCATGAACTACCTATCTGCATAGAGTTCTACCGCTAATCGGCCAAAACGTTTGTCTTATATGGCACAATAGAGACTTAGGACCTACATGTAAATATTTTTTTATGAAAATGTTCACTAATCATTCTAGTCAATTCATGTTTACTAGGCAAGATAGCTGGGTGTTTTTGTTCATAATCAAGCTCTGAAAACCTAAAATACCTCCTACTCTTAAGATATGGTAATCATCCAGAAATACATTTAAAGATTTTAGTTTGCTATTACCTTGCACATGTTTACCTTTCTCCAAATTCAAAATTTCAAAACCAAATTCCTCCCTTTGATTGCTCTTAATAAGAAAATGTTCAGCTTCTTGCATTTCTGTTGCAGTAAGAGGACCCACAGTTTTATTTTCTGGATTCCTTAGGTTGTGACAAAACCTAAACATATAACTAAAAATACGAAGAATCTTAGTGTAATTATTATTAATGTCAATAACACCATTCAAGAAGTCTGTACAGTTAAAGAAATGTGTGTCACAGTTCTATCTCCACAGGATGAGGTTTGGGAATTGTCTTTAGTTCACCAGAATACTCTTCATCCTCTACAGAAAGGGGAGTCACTTCAAAAGTAGAAGGGTCGCCCTGTCTCAAAAAAGATAGACCAAACCACCAAAGGTCATTTGAAAAATCTTCTCTGGATCTATTCCTCGAGAAATCAGATTTTCTTCCGAACTGACATGATGCCATTGACACATGCTTGTTAAGTATTGGATAGTAGCAACTGGGTTGGCCACAAAGGTTTTTAACAGATGAGGCTTATTGCGGATCCATGCAAGCACTATCATGAAATTGGACTACAGATGGATCTCGTAAATGTTTAGTCGCAAACACCTCACAACTCGTTTGGGATAGCAGGACGGCAGCACACAACTCCAAGCATGGGATGCTGATTTGTTTAATTGGAGCAACTCTTAATTTCATTATCATCATTGTCAACCATTATCAATCCACTGCTGGACGAAGGTCTCTCCAAGCTTCTTCCACAACGGTCTGTCTTGTGCCAGTCTCCTCCACGTTACTCCCGCATACTTTCGAATTTCTTCCACCCATCTCCCATGTGATCTTCTTCTGGGTCTTTTCCTGTCCCTTGGAATCCAATCTAAAATTCCGACTGTCCATCGATGGTCTGTTCTTCTGGCAGTATGTCCAGCCCATTGCCATTTCAGGGATTTTACTCTGATCATGATATCTTCCACTCTTATCATTTTTCGGATCCATGAGTTCCTCTTCTTATCTCTCCTGGTCACACCAAGCATGCACCTCTCCATGCTACTTTGAGTTGTCTGCAGCCTTTGTATGTCTCTTTTAGTTAAGGTTCACGTCTCTGCACCATACGTAAGCACTGGAAGGATGCACTGATCAAACACTTTTCTTTTAAGACTGCGGTTTCACCCGTACTTGAAATGGACTTGATATATATTACGGCCCCATATCCACATCCAGAGATGTCTGCAAAGCCGTGAATTTCCACTTGTACTGTATTGTTGAATAAAACATATCTTTTGATGTTGACATCGTTAATGGCTTTCAGAGAAACTAGAAATTTCTGCCATTCTTGAGCTTCCTTGTCTGGAAGCGAATCACTCCAGTCGATTTGCAAAATCCAAAGTCATCGCATAAATATCTTGGCCTTGGTAATAATGGGACCAATTAATCCCAGTCAGAAAGCACTGTACATTTAGTGTAAACACTCCATTGTTCCATCTTTAACTTAAACAAAAAGCAGTTGCTTTGATGTTTCCACAAAATCCCCAGAGCCTTTGTTTCTTTCATAGCTGTAAATGAATAATCCTTGGATCCTTCCGAAATATTGCACAAAATTTCAGAGCTATTTGTGCACCACTTATGAAATCTCATTCCACCATGCTGAAGTAACAGTATCAATTGACATTGAAACTTTCCTGCAGTTTTCACATCTGGGCAACCCGTAACCACATCATCCATATTGAAGTCTGTCTGAACAACAGAAGCAGCCAAGGGAAAGGTTTTCTCCTCGTCTAAAGCCAGTTGTTTTAGTTTTCTCGTAGCAAGGTATGGAGCACTTGTAGTTCCGTAGGTGACTGTGCAAAGTCTGTAAATCTTTCCTGGGTCATCAACACTTTCCTTCCAAACAATTTGCTGCAAATCTCTTTGAATTGGATCCACCAGAATCATTCTGTACATCTTCTAAATATCTGTAATAAAGGCAATGTGATGCTTTCAGAATCTGATCATGATTGAGAACAAGTCCTCCTGAATAACACCTCCATTACACTGTAAGGAATTCAGAGACCTTCCAGTCGATGCCGACGTATCAAACACCACTCTTAGTTTCATAGTATTCTTCTCTGGGCGATAGATCCCATGATATGGCAAATAATACGTAGTCTCAGGGTCATGCTTTTCCTTCACTTCCTCCATATGCCCTAAGCTCTTATATTCATACATGAAATCCTGGTAAAGTGACAAAAGTTCAGGCTCTCTCGCCAGACGATTCCACAGGGAATTTAATCTTTGAACAGCTGCTTGTTTAGATTTACCTATGTAAGTAGGACTTCTTTCAAGGACATTTGTACTGTATATCTACCAGCTTCATCTCTAGTGTGTGTTTGCAAAAAATGCTGTTCACAAATTATTTCTTTTTCACTCTTGATTGCCCCATTACTCTCCATGTACGTGTTTTCAATCTCCCCAAAATTTTCATCTCTAAACGCAAATCTTCCATTCTACAGATTAGCCCACAGTGAACACTACTGTTTCATTATTAAAATTGTCGATACTTCCACCTGCAACATAGCCAAACACTGAATTTTACAAAATTAGCTTTGAGTTTGGCAAACATACTTGACCCTGCCTCAAGAGCTCGTAAAAATATTCTGAACCCAGCATCACATAAATTTTTCCTGGTCTGTTGAATTCAGGATCTACCAGTTTTATATTTTGTGGGAGCCTTGTACTTGAAAGACTAATATAAACTCCCGGAACAATTTTCGTTATTTTTAGAACAATAAGAAGGTGTAATGATCTTGTGTAATCATTCATGTTAGAAATAGTTGCTGTAATTTCAGAATTTATGTATATCGATGACCCACTTAATCAGTTAACCAAAATATTCACTCTTTGTCTTTTCAAGCACGCCAAATCCTTTGTTATAAAGGAAGTCTGACTGCCTCCATCCAATAAAGCTCTGCACGGATGAAAGTTTCCAAAACAATCTCTGATATAAAGTATTGCTATTGACAATAATACCACTTTTGGAATTGGATTGCATCCCGCTGACAGATGCTCCAGCAAATACACGCTCATTATTTCTATCGAAATCAAAACATTTTGCCTCTGCGTTGAACTGTCCAAAATTCCTCTCTTTTCGCAACAGGAGGAGAGGAGTTACTCTTAGAACAGAAGTTCCCATTGGCTGCACTTGACTTTGAACTTTCTCTGGGTACATGAATTAAGGTATGGTGCCTTTTTCCGCAGCATGCACGCGTGTGTCTTGAGTTGCACGTTCTCGCTGAATGAGTACTATTAGCCAGGCAGTTAAAACATAGATTATGTTGTTTCACATAGCCAATACGATTGTTCACTGATAATAATTAAAACTGTTCACACTTTTATAAATTATGATCACTGTTACACATTATGCATTTGGCATGATTAGGGTTTTTAAGGCTAGCAATCATAGATGTCACCCTTTTGAGTCGGCTGATAGTTACCTTTCACAATGCCTGTTGTTTTAGAAGCCTGTAAAGAATAAGCCTGTTTTTTTAAAAAGGGAATTAATTTGGATTGCTTAGGCATATCCTCCTTTTTTGATTCTCATTCCCAAATATAGCTTGGTGGAAGAATCTAATTTTTTCAATAACATACAGGCCAATATTGTCTCTGAAAATCCTTCGATTTTCTGCCCTAAAATTTCCAACAATATGATGCACTTATTTGCCATGTCGACCAAATTTAAAATAGCTGCGGGCGATTCACTGTAAATAGGCAGTTAAAACATAGATTATGTTGTTTCACATAGCCAATACGATTGTTCACTGATAATAATTAAACCTGTTCACACTTATACAAATTATGATCACTGTTACACATTATGCATTTGGCATGATTAGGGTTTTTAAGGCTAGCAATCATAGGTGTCACCCTTTTGAGTCGGCTGATAGTTACCTTTCACAATGCCTGTTGTTTTAGAAGCCTGTAAAGAATGAGCCTGTTTTTTAAAAAGTGAATTAATTCGGATAGCTTAGGCATATCCTCTTTTTTTGATTCTCATTCCCAAATATAGCTTGGTGGAAAAATCTAATTTTTTCAATAACATACAGGCCAATATTGTCTCTGAAAACCCGATTTTCTGCCTTAAAATTTCCAACAATCTGATGCACTTATTTGCCATGTCGACCAAATTTAAAATAGCTGTGGGCGATTCACTGTGAATAGAAGGGATACACATGAACCCTTTAATATGAGCAAACACTTGTTCTCGATTATTTAAATATCGCTCTTCCAACTATGATCCCAGGCTATTTCATAATTACTATCACAAATGGCTATGGACTGAATAATTCTAGCAGCATCCTCATGGAGCGACAATTTCTGTTATTCTGATAGGGTACTATTATTATGCACACTTGCTTTAAAAAGATCTTTGAAGGAAAGCCAGTCCTGTAGGTTTCCATTAAAAGACGGGAAATTTAACTTTGGCCGTCGTACACCTTCAAACCTGCCGTTTTCTGCTTTTGTAAAACTAGTATGAGAATTAGAGCTACTATTTAATTCTAATTTCTCTCTATTCACTGATACCCATACTTCATTAATGTTATCTTGAAGTGATTGTTGTTCTTTAATATACACTATATTGACAAAAGTCATAGGACACCTAGAAGAGAAACACAACATAGCATTTATTGACATATATTAATACGGTGTCTGTCCACCTTTGGCCTTAATGCATGCACTGGCCCTTTGAGACAAGGTTTTGGAACAGAGCGATAGGTATGCGCTTGTACATAATGCTACCGCTAACTATTGCTTAGTAGTAGGCCTTGGTTCCAGACTTCTTATGCTGTGCTCTAATTCATCCCATAGGTGCTCTATGGGATTAAGATCAGGGCTGTGTGCTGGCCAGGCCACACACGATACGGAATTATCGTCAAGCCACGCAGCAACAGTCCTTGCTTTTATGGCTCGGTGCACTATCCTGCTGGTACCAACAAGGCTCGGTTCCATAGTATTGCCACAGAGTTGGTAGGGCATGTCCAGAATATCGAGGTAGACGTGCTGATTAACAGGTTTGTCCACGATAACCAATAGGCCAGGACCATACTACGGAAAACGCCCCAAACACTAGTACACTGCCAGCTTCAAACTTGACAGTAGGAACAATACACTGTGGTAATTAGCGTCCCCTCCCCTTCCCCGGCTGCCGCCATACCCACACACGGCCATCAGACTGGCCCATAAGGCCTGTTTCCATTGATCTACAGTCCACGATAAATGTTCTTTACACCATGCTAAATGACTAGTAGCATTCCAAGTGGAGATGAAAGGCTTATGAGCAGCCGCATGGACCATGGTAACCAATGGAATGAAGTTATCTGCGAATGGTACATGGGCATACCGAGGTTCTAGCATTTTAACTCACCTGTACAGTGAGGTCTTGTGCAGTACTCTGTCGATTAGCTGTAACAAATCTCCTGAGGTTTTGACGTCCTCTATCACTGATTTTCTTTGGTCTGCCGGAACATTTTGCTGCTTCAGGCACTCCATGTGTCTTCAACTTATTCAGTACATCCAAAACAGTTGACTTGGATATGTTTAAATGCCTCTCAGTTTCACTTATGGACAACCCACTAGTATAAAACCCACCAATATTTCCTTTCTCAAAGTCAGTTCTCTCCCATCGCGACATTTTCACTCAACCTCACAGTGCGATATAATCGCGGTCAGCTGAAGGATTGTTTTTATGCCATTTGCAGCTGTACCTCACATCTTAACAACGCAGCAGATCTGTTCATTTGCTTTTGAAGGCGTGTCCAGTGACTTTTCTCAATATAGTGTATATATCCAACTCCTCTTCCTGACAGAGAGCATAAATATTGTCAAATAGTTCACTAAGTTCGTCACCTACCTTCTGACATCTTTTCTTAAAAAGCTCTTATCGAATAATATTGTGATCTTCCCCCCCCCGATCTCACTTGACAGTTTAGTGATGGTACTTTTAAGTACCTTTTTCGTGGTCAATAACCTATCCTTCATTACTTGTAGAATAAAAATTCATAAACTGAAACAACTCGCCAGTTTCTGGGATGTAATTATTCCACAACCGATGTATCCGTTAAAGGGCTCAAGTTCACAGCGAACAACGCCATTCTTCAAAACAGAACCGAAGCAAAAACACTGTGTTCTCTTTTGAACACAGCACGAATCTCTAGGTCGCTGGCATGATTTTCCAGGTCACTAGGACCAAAACGTAGAATGACGCAAAGGAACAGTCACTTAGGTCAGCACTCACACTTAAATGGACTGTAGGAATTTGTTATAAACTACACTGATGAGACATTGATGATGGGCGAACACTCTAATCACCATGAGGATGAACACTCACCAACACTGACGATAAGCACAAAATTAATGCTCGCAGCTCCCCCTTGAAGGTCGTTTCAAAATCCACGGTAGGGCTTTAACAATGCTCATTATCTTTTTGTCTTGCATGTATTCCTAATTCTGGTCCTCCCGTGATTTCCTTGGCTTTCCTCTGCTTTTCTTGCTACTAGGGATGAGTAAATTCTCTTAATTAGCACCTCATCACTCATTCTTTTAACATGGCCAAACCACCTCAGAATATTTGACCCCATCCTACTAACAATATTTTGCTTCACATTGCATATCTTCATTCTTCACATGATCAAAATGTGTCTTGCTGTAAACTTCCTGTAGGTAATATCTCTCTGGTGCACAGATGATTCCTATGTCTCTTCTGCAGTGCTGAGATTTCACTATCATACATCAGAGCAGGAACAAGTATGGTATGCCTATGCAGCAATTTGAACCTTTTCAAGAACCCATCAGTCCTGTTCAATCCTCACAAAGCAGCTATGATTTTTAAAGCAAAATTCAGTTGTGCTGATTTTGCCATCTGATCTGTTTTTCTGTCAAACATGCTCCCTAAGAGCAAAAATTCATTCAGCTGGTTTAACTGACTTTTAGACTGACCATTTAGACTGACTTTGCATTTTCAGGTCTCTCTCAAAAACTTTAACTTCAGTTTTTTTCCCTTACTAAGAACATTAACCAATTTCATTGTCATTTCTTTTCAATTTGGATAACGATAAACAATTTTTAAGACCTTTAGCAAGGAATTCAGCTAAAAGTAAAATTGAGAAGTGGGAAAACAATAGAGGTAACACTATAAATGTTGTATTTACTCAGAAATGCTTATTTAACTTGCCTAACAAGAATTTCTGGAAATTGCAAAATTATGTTAGAAAATATTCAAGCAGTACTTTGTTTAAAAAGAAATAGTATGTAAACTAGAAATAACATTTAATTCTGTGGCTGTCGTCAATATGTTATCAGAAATTAAGCCTGCTCTTACCAAAGGTGAAACTATAATATCATGAAACATGCAGCACTTCTAATCATCTCAATATTTTTGTGTGCAACTTAAAAACTTTGATAAGCAAGGTTGTGTAATGAATTGATGTTTCACCATTAGTTTTTCATTCTATTTACATATATCAAAGCAATTGACTCCATTATTATTAATTCTGTCTGAGCTGGAAATTTAACATATCCCAAATACTGCCAATATCCAGTATCACCAGCTTTCTAGAGCAGTTCCTACAAAAAAAGCCTTATTGTGTCCACTTATGTGTGTAACATGGTGGTGATTATGTGCTGCATTTTTTGTGGTACTTGATTTCAGAGAATACAGAAAACTGCTTTTGAACTTCTTTTGCACAAAGATATTCAAATCGCATTGAGTTTTTACTTTAATGTGATCTTGTACTTGCTGTTTTTGTGTTTCAACAACAGAAGTTTGATCAAAACAGAACCATATTTATTCTATGGTATGTTCTCCATCTGAACATTAATTATGTTTATCACTTTATTGGCAGTTCTTCAATTTCAACCGAAATGTAATCTAGTTCAAGGCTTTCTGTAAGCACCATAGTAACCATAAAAACTAATTTAGTTTTAGGAACTGCTCTCCATCTGTCATCAGGTTTTGTATATCAGGTTGGTCAATCAGTGTCTCTAACGATGAGTGCTTATATCTTCATATGTTTCTCCTTTTGAATTCATTTTTAAGTATTTTGTGTTTTCTCTTATTAACTGAGCATTTATGTTTTTCATTCCAGTTCTCCAATAAGTGTTAATAATGTGCCACATGCAAAAATGAGCTGATTTAATGAAGTTGCACTATTAAAACGTTTCACCTATAACTGCATGTCTGGTACATACGTACACACACACACACACACACACACAGTATCAACTATGTATATATTTTAATTCATGTTTTTCATTATATGTTGTTTTGACTGGGTTATACAGCCTAAAGGAAAGAGTACCCAGTTTCACCATTGTGAAATTATTAAGTCCTGAGAAACTAGTGCAGTTTATTTGCCAAAGACCGAAAGAGAAAAGGAAATGGCATTTTATTTATATTTATTACCTTTTTTTAGTGCTGGCATACATCACATGGAAAAAATGTGTGCAATTTTCCTTAGAATTTTACTATGTTCATCTTTTATTTAAAAAAGGAAATGAATTGCAAGTATTGTGAGTAATTCATTTATTACAAACTGTAGTTTTAAAAAGTAGTATCTTGCTATTTTGTTACTTGTTTGTTTCATATTTTCCTTTATCTATTTGTTTGTTGCCGTGAAAGGTTTCCTCCAAAATTTGTGTTCCCTGATTTTCAGTACAAAAATGTACAAATGTTTATATAGATTTTATTTTATTTTTGTGCTAACATATTTTATGTTCCTCTTTGTTTCACAAGGAAATATCTCCTGAGAAGTATATTACATCAGTTTTTACAATAGTTATTAGCCTTTTGAATTTTATACATGATGCATTGCACTTTTTCATGAGATATTTATATTCCTGCCTAACCATTGAACCATTTCATATCATGTAAGGATAAATGATTGATGTATTTTAATTGTCATAAAATCATTAACTGTAGGTACATCAGAATATCTGGCATTGGACAGAAATGTTTTTTTTTTTTTTCAATATCATTATGTATGCATTATTTCATCAAATGGCCACATTCTCTCCTCCCTCCCTCATTTTTTTTTCTTTTAGCACTTGGCATTTCAATTCAGTAATGTTCCATTATGTGTCATCACATTTTCTGAATCATTTGTATATGTAGCATGCTTCTGTAAAAAATGTAAAAAAAAAAAGACGGATATCACTTGCTGTTTGTCTTAATGCAGCATTAGTTAAGCAGTGATCCAAATTTTGAATTGAAGGTCAGGGATTACATACCTTGTAGAACAGTGAAAGAGATACTCTATATACATACATATATATATATATATATATATATATACTATATTTATTATTCATGTTGTCCAATAAAATTGTTGTAAATCCTGACTGTGTCTTGTATTTGGGGAGATGGAAGGAGGGGCTGTGTAACATATACAATTAATTGCTTGTAACCTGAGAGCAAAGGAATTCTTTTAAGGAGAGTTATTTCAAACCATATGTTATAGTTGACCTTAAACCTGCACCCTCCAAACAGTTTCCCGTGCAACCGCGAAGCCCACAGATCAGAAACTTCGACCGGAGTTTTGAAAGAAGACCGATCTTCAGCTCCCAAATAGCGCCGTTGATGGCTTGTCTGGCAGCATAAATCTAAGCGCCCTTTGTTTTTCTCACTGTAGATATGATCAACGTAATGATATGAAACGCAAAACGGCCTTATATCAATAATGAAAACACAAATTTCCTGAAAAATCACAATGTTGGCGTAACGCTGGCCTGTCAATCCTGGCTTTGGCCGCCCCGGTGGCTTCTGATCATTCGTCCGAAATGGGTCTGGGTTCTAATCCCGTGAGGCATGGATGTTGTGTTTGTCTTACGGCACTGGCTCTCTCCCTTCCCTGGAACCAGTGACCCTAATAGCCCATTGAGTTGCTCAAGGTGGTCTTTAAACCTCCAATAAAAAAAAAAAAGGCATGATTACCATCCTGGTTTGAAAGGTGATAGCGGCTTGCATTTGTCTCAACAAAACAGGTACTGTGCAGCAAGAAAGAAGAGTCACCCTGTTCGGACTTGCTTCTGGGTATAACTGATAGTATTTAGTCTCCGAGTGATCATATCCTGAGGGAAAACATCCGAGTGATCTTCATATCCTGAGGGAAAACATACTATTGTAGTTGACGACTGGAATACTAAGCATCATAGGTGGAACAGAAGGTACGTTAACAATATTTCCAGGAAAACAACTTTAGTACTGTTAGTCCTGTTGACCTCACGCTAAAACTTTGCAGAGGGAAGCCCGATGGGCTTTGTGTGTGTGAGAGAGAGATTTAACGACTCTATTACAAGTAGTTCCTAATTTATGGCCACTGGTTCCAGGGAAGGGCAAAAAAAAAAGCCAACGCCTCTGATCGCTCAGCTACCAGATGTAGCGACCTCTATTTCGTTTATTTTACTGCACTGCAGTACATGACACTTCCACCAAGTTTCAGTTTTCTCTGCACTGGGCTTCAACAGTGAATCAATCATACTTTAAAGTATCTCGAATGCCAGCGCATACCGAGACATGTAAACTGGAAGTAGTTTAAGGGGGAAAATCCTGAGTTGAATCTGACTGAAATCTAATTCAACTCCAGAACTAATGTGGAGAAAGTAGAAAGGCTCACCAGATGTATACAGCACGCCATCGATGATTGTAAAAGAACTAGTCCTCAAGCTCGTGACTCCTAAGCTCTAACACCAGGACTCTGGGGAAAATTTTTCAGCGTTCCTGCATTGTAGTGAATACATTTCGATGTGACAAGTTTCGGTATTTTGTCAAAGCGTGCACACGAAACTGCAATGGAACAAATATATCCGCGAAGGTGGTACGACAGAAAGTACAATGCACGGGCTTTTTATATAGATGATTAAAGGTATCGGAGTTAATATTTCACCCGTACTGGGCCCACAAGGTATAGTGTTTGAGGATGACGAAAGGTCAACGCTTTCCATGAGGATCAGTTTTCTCCCAAAGAAAATGTTGATAATCTAAAGGAATTTGCTGACTGCGGACATGATGTTTTGAGACACTGCGGATAAATTTCAACGAGCGGTCGGCTTGAAGAACTTCGATGTTGCCCAAGCTAGGGACCTTCCAAACCTTACCATAGAACTACAGACACATCTCGCTGCTACTCATCATGAGCAAAATGATTGAAAATTCTGTTACGATAAATGAGTCTTACCCAAGGAGGTTAGAATAATACTTCTGGAGATGCCCTGAGTCTCTTAACCGTGAAGCCGCCAGGTGTGGGAATTTGACGTTGTTTACATGATACCCATGTAATTTCAACGTGTGTATTTTGGAATCGCGTGGCTTTTGGTTGCAGAAATCGTGTTAATATCAAACCGGAATGAATTATGCTTCATAGACTACTAAAGTTTTCAACTTTAACGTTATTCTTTGTTTTAAATTCGCACTAATGTTCCTGTATTTCAATTTAAAATGGAAGGGGCTTCAAAATAATTAAGAATTTTATAAATTTAGCATTTTTTCACACATCGGGAGCAAGTTATGATGCAAAATTCGAAATGTCTGCGACGAAAGGCGATTCGGCCAACACACAATGCATTGCAATAGCATTGGAAATCAGCTTTCCCACACTTTGACGGCTGTCGCTCGCGGTTACAGGCTTCATGCAAAGTGGTACTGCTGCTTAACAAGGGCATCTCCAGATATCTTATTCTAACCTCCTTGGTCTTACCTGAGGAACAGCAAGGTTTCGGAACTAAGCATGCTACAACCCATCAGTTGCTCAGACCTATTCAATACATCTCATATATGGATATTTAAAAAACTCATAGGTAGTGTAATTATTTTAATTAATTAGGGAACTAAACTGATAAAATAATTTTGAACCAGAAGAAATTGCAGTAATACACCAAAATTCACTTTTTTTTTTTTTTTTTCACATTTTAAAAATATAGGAATTTAAATATACAAAATCAGTTTTCTGTCTCGCAGATTCTGTTCTTAATTTTAGTCAAACTGAAGGAAAGGCAGTAACGTTGTCTGTGTGTATTGAAAATAAGAAATCATGCTGAAAAAGAGTAACTGCCTTCCGAAGAAAGCGGCATTTTGTACTGTAGCCGTATTAAAATGGTGGGCCATCAATTTTTTGCTACAGATCTAGTACAAGTTGTAACGGATTTTGCAGGTCTACCATTAATTTTCGGATCCAAATATAGGATGCAGCATTTGATTCGCAAATGCAGAGCCCATTTAAGAAGGGGCTGCAATCCGGGCCCAGCATTGTGCAAGATGTCCGAAGAATTGACAGGGTTCTAGTTTGTTTTGCCGATAGCACAGCAAAAACTATAAAAAACGCCTTTTGAAACAAATTTCCATTTCTTTCCCTTCTTTTAGAAGTCTGCGAAAAGTATAGTCTATCCTCAAATTTTTCGAAAGCAGCACAGGTGTTTGTTTTTTTACACATCATACATTAACAATTCGCTTGAATCATGATATTCGGATCATATTTCTTCACTACTTTGATACAATTTCAACAAGATGAACCGGAAGGGGGGTTAAAGCAAAAGTGAAATGGTATCCATTTTTTAACCCTGCATTTTCTCGCTAACTGATTCGTCCGTGAATCATGGGATACACACTTCAATATATAGCTGGGATATTTTTGCGGCTCCCTCATCATAGTTTGGGAATGTTTTCTCCTGGGTATTTTTATTCGTTTACCCATTGTGAAATCCTGAATGTGCCACTAATATTTTTTTTTTTTTTTTTTTGATTGGAGGTTTAACGACCACCTTGAGCAACTCAATGGGCTATAAGCAGTCGCCCGTCCCTAATTTAGGGTCACTGGTTCCAGGGAAGGGAGAGAGCCAGTGCCGTAAGACAAACACAACATCCATGCCTCACCGGGATTCGAACCCGGACCCCTTTCGGGCGAATGATCATAGGCCAACGCCTTAGACCACTGCGCCACCGGGGCGGCCCACTAATATTGAGACCCCAAAATACTGTCCAGCCCCCGGGCCCCTCGTCTTCTTAAATATGCTCTGCACAAATGACAAAAGTATTTCTTCCCCTGTGTGAGTTCCTAATTGTATTTGATCCTTCGACCATATATACTGATAGACTGCGCATGGCATCAACATTTTTAGCTCCAACATCGAAATCACGTGACGTGTCAAAAAGATGGGTCACACATGCTGTGTTTATGGTTGCTTTGAGCGATTTAGTAAAGGAAGTTCTATAACTTTTCATGGGTAACAAACGAATTAAATACCTAAATAGATTCTTTGGATGCTTTATAATAATTTCACTATAGCACTTCGGTGTCGCCATCTTAAAATTTAAAGAAAAACGCTTTATTTTTAAGGTGGCCAACAGGTGTGAGACACCGGATAGTTTTAGTTTTTGATGTATTTATAGCATGAATTTTGTGTTTTACTTTATGATTTCTGCTTTAACAGTTTTCCGAAAGACGAAGCACGAAGAAAATTGTGGAAATTTTAAATTTCAGCTAAATTTTTTTCTTTTCTTTTTGATTGGTGGTTTTACCATGAGCAACTCAGCAGACGTTTGTCCCTAATTAAGGGCCACTGGTTGTAGGAAAGGGTGACAGCCAGCGCTGTAAGACAAACACAATATCCATGCCTCACGGGGATTCGAACCCTGACCCATCTCGGACAAAGGCTAAATATTTAAACAGGAAGCTTGTCCATAAAATCATGATAGTACTTACGACATGACATGCTAGTCCAGGCTCTTGTTAAATTGCGGAACTTTACTTTTCTGCTAGGCATCATCTGCATTTGATTCCGGAATATGAAAATTATGGAATGATGTTTACATAACACGTATAGTATTTGGCACAACACGGTTTCAGTAAGTATAATGTTTTTAGTTCGTCAGAAAACTTGTCGGTTTGGTATATAGCAATTCAAAGTTTGCATAAGTTTTCATTAGAGTAGCAAGTGCAACCATTCCACTTTTTGGGGCTGTTTTTTTATATTTCCAATAATTATTACGGTGAGGCAGAAATGGTCAATAAGGTTCAATTATTTAACCAGAAAACTTGTGGCTATTGACATAAAATTATAGTAACTTAAGAAAAACAAACAAACCGGAATGCATGTTCCAAATTCTTCGCAAATGTTCATCACATTATAAATAACGAAATGTAAACAATCCGATCTGTGCATGTATATATCTCATAAGTAAACTTATTTGAAGAGTTTTCCGTATATATGAGGAGTTTTCACATAATGCACTAAAAATACTGAAGTTATGCAACGTAAATTAGTAACCATAACACCATTTTTACACGGAATTCCGAGTACAAACTAATTCGCGTTAGAACACATACGAAACTTACGACCACTTTTCGATCTAATTACTTCTAAACGATTGCAATAAAATGTTGATTGAAGTAGTTTTTTCAATGAATATATCCTTATATACAATATTCTTAAAACCCACAGTTCGCCGCCCCGGTGGCGCAGTGGTCTAAGCGATGGCCTCTGATCATTCGTCCGAACGGGGTCCGGGTTCGAATCCCGGTGAGGCATGGATGTTGTGTTTGTCTTACGGCACTGGCTCTCTCCCTTCCCTGGAACCAGTGACCCTAAATTAGGGACGGGCGACTGCTTATAGCCCATTGAGTTGCTCACGGTTGTCGTTAAACCTCCAATAAAAAAAAAAACCCCACAGTTCAAATGTACGCAATTTACTAATTCCTAATCCTTTAAAATGGCTTGTCAGCTCATAGGAAAACGTTGGAATTAAAAGGCATGCGTCCATTTCTGACACATGTCACGGGCCGCGGGTGACCTAGTGGGTAACGTTCGTGACTGCCACGGAAAGGGCCTCAGGTTCGATCCACTAAATATCCGCCATGCGTCGGACCCCGGGTACTGGCACCCCAGTAATAAATAAGGGCGTCTTTCTCGCCCTTTCTACTTCGCTTCCGTGTCACTTTCCTATCAGGCACTCTGGCCCAAATTTCCTAGCTTCCTATTTCTAAGGGTTGTTTAAGACCTGGGGTCAGACACTCCCTTCCTAAAATTCTCTACATATGATCATTTGACACATGTCACGTGATCTGATGCGCTCTCATGTTGGGACCACAACGGCTCTGATGCAGCTATTGCCAGTGCGCAGTCCATTAGTATATATGGTCGAAGATTTGATCCGACAAGCTAAATTTATGGATTCAAAACTGTAGATAAGTTGGCTGTTTCTGAGGCACGTTTGATGCAATGAAATAAATCAGACAGCATACTGTCAAAACTACTGTCACTTGTGTTAATTACATCGAGGAAATTCTGAAATTACAATAAAACAAACATTTCTTCATCAAATGGCCACTGGCTCCAGGGAAGGGAGAGATCCATACCTCATCGGGATTCGATCTCGGAGCCATCTCAGACTAATGGTCAGAAGCCAGCGCTTCCCAATTTTCGAATAAAAAGCTTTGTGTGTGATCGGCATCCAAGGTTACTTAGTCTCCCTCAGGCCCAGGGTTGGAAATAAGGAGAATTTTAGCAAAAGTCCTGGGACTCCTGACTCCCCTTCCAAACTACATTTTACCCTCATGGTAATTAAATGAGAAACCATTATGTGTCAAGGAAATTGATTTCTGCAGAGATTTCTTTTATACGTGTATATATTGAGAATCTGTAATATATTTACTGAGAATCTTCATTTTACAAATACGTCTTTTTTTTATATAAGTATATTTACTGAGACTCTTCAAGATCACTTAAAAAATATGTTTCATCAAAAATCTCAATTTCTTTTACAACTTCTGGAACAGTTTCACAAATTTCAAGCGCACTATTTGTTCGGTCCGTTACAGATGGTAGCACTCGTCTTTTTCTGGTTCCCCGGTGACCCATTCTCCGGGAAGTCTCAGTCAACCAAAGTTCAATTGCAGGCTCAGGATCATATTCTGGCAGACGGGGGGGTGAGTTATCAGTAAATTTTTATGTAGATTTTCGTCAGTCAGCTTGCTCCGAAATTTGTCTTTGATGACATTCAGCCGACTAAAGCCTCGTTCAGCAGCTGAGAACGTAGGATTTGTCAAAGCTATAATTGTGTAAAAAAACAGTCTTGGAAACTGTTTACTGCAACTTGTTAATATCTTTGAACAAAACTCCAAAAAATGACTTCTGGTTGACATGGAAAAGCAATTGGAAGCAGTCTTCTTAAGTGCCATCAATGCCTTGGTAATGTCGCTCTCATCAGTGGACGGGAATATTTCTTGCTGCAGAAAAACTAGTTTCTCATTTCCAAAGGTTTCCCAGTCAGTAGCTTTAGAGGATGGCCATGCACTGGAATCCAAAGCAGAAGATAATTTGAAAACTGAAGAACTATTATTCACCATGCTTTGGATGTGTGATACAACAGCGTCACGAGTAATTGCAATTTCATCAATTATCTTATTGCTATCAAAAACATACGGCTGTAGTGGGTGGCCTTTAAAAGTTCCTGTAGGTGATGGCACCTGGCTGATGACATCAGCCGCACTTTCAATTTCAATCAAAGCTTGTGGTGAACGCTTAAATGTTCCCTTTGCACTTTTACTGATGTGGACCCAAGTTCTTAAACATCGACAAGAACTAACAATCTTAGTATAAAAAGAGGCTCTGTTAATTCCTTTGCTAAAGCCACAGCTTTGATCCTTGTGTCCCTTTCTCCCCACGACTTGGAATTCAGGTGCTCGACAATTGCAGGCCAGTTGCATAGCACAGCTCGGAATTCTTTATGGTGATGCATAGCCCATCTCGTCTTCGGTAGAGATGACATTTTCAAGATTGTAATCTTTAATTCCGTGGCTGCCTGTTTCAGACCTTCCCATCGTGTTGGTGACTTGCAATAAAATTTAAATACGGAATGCACAGTATTCTTCGTATCTTGAAACCCTGGAATGTCATTTACAGCTTCTTTCACCACAAACTCTTGTTTATAAGCAAGACAGTGTAGTGACAATACACCTTTGCTTGTCATTTGTTCCTTTATGAGTTTAATAAGACCACCTTTTTTACCCCAATGCACAGAGGCACCATCTGTGCTGTGGTGATTGCTACTATTTTCTGAAATGGTAGTGTTACCTGCAGGTGAGCAAAGAGATTTTGCCTTCAAGAATAACCTGTGCAGGGCTACTATTGCACATCCCTCTATAATTTGTTTCCTGTACACCCAGTGTTCCTTTCAGGAGTTTTTGGCCGAGGGGGCAAGTTTTCCATTTGCTATATATCCTGATCATCATTCTCAACCATTATCAATCCACTGCTGGACGAAGGTCTCTCCAAGCCTCTTCCACAACGGTCTGTCTTGTGCCAGTCTCCTCCATGTTACTCCCGCATACTTTCGAATTTCATCCGCCTATCTCCTATGTGATCTTCTTCTGGGTCTTTTCTTGTCCCTCGGAATCCAGTCTAAAATTTCGGCTGTCCATCGATGGTCTGTCTTTCTGGCAATATGTCCAGCCCATTGCCATTTCAGGGATTTTACTCTGATCATGATGTCTTCCACTCTTGTCATTTTTCGGATCCACGAGTTCCTCTTCTTATCTCTCCTGGTTACACCAAGCATGCATCTCTCCGTGCCTCTTTGAGTTATCTGCAGTCTTTGTATGTCTCTTTTAGTTAAGGCCCACGTCTCTGCACCATATGTAAGCACTGGAAGGATGCATTGATCAAACACTTTTCTTTTAAGACATAGTGGCATATTGCTCTTGAAAATTATGCTGTTTCTTCCAAAAGCTCTCCAGGCAAGTATTATACGCCAATTAATTTCTTCATCAATGTGACCCTCACTTGATATCTGCTGTCAAGGATAAACGTACGTGTCTGTTGTCTCCAGCTTTTCTCCATCAATCGATAAATCTTCATTTCTTGTAAAAGCATTGTACATCACTTTTGTCTTCTGAAAGTTCATTTTTAATCCCACTTCTTTACTATTGTCAACAAGTTCCTGGATCATACTCTGCAGCTCTGATGGGGTAGTTGCAAAAATGACTACGTCGTCAGCAAAACGAAGATGAGTTAGATAATCTCTATTATTTTATCCCTTTATTTTCCCAGTTCAGTGATTGAAAGACATTTTCCAATGTGGCATTAAAGAGTTTGGGAGATATAGTGTCACCTTGTCTCACTCCTTTTCCAATTTTTCATTAACTTTAATTTTGTTCGAGATAGTGGATTTCAAAAACTTCCTTTTTTCGCCCCCCCCCCCCCACTCACGAAGAGAAAAATCCTATATACATACCTGATATAGTAATTACTTCTTCAAACATTTCAGGAATATCAAACTGTTTTCAGCTAAAAAAGGGAAGGGGGAGGTTCCGCAGGCTTGAAATTTTTATCTGTTAAAATGTATTCAACGCACTCTTGTTCCTGAGTCACGATTCCCAGACAATTAGGTAGGATTGGTCTACTTATCATATTTTGAAGAATACCATGCGTCGTAATACACTTTTTAATAAAATAACCATTTGAACAAATATTTAAAAAATAAAATTTAAGAAATATTTGTATCATAAAAAGAAACGAAACTTCCTTTTTGATCATAGCCTGAATTTATTAAAATTTGGCTCGTTACCTAAAATGTCCCCTGCGGGGCGAATGGTCGTTTCCGGGAGGGCTTCGTCCCTCTTGATGTATGCCTGAAAGAAACACTGTTTACACCGTCATTCATGAAAGAGACATAGGCAATTCCATGTGTGTTCATGGCGATATCGGTATAACTATCTAGGATCAGTGAAAATAATTCTGAATTACTGAGTCTGTTCAACACCGATGCAGATAGTGCAGAGGCAATGTAACCAGAAACAAGTGGTACCACTATAACAATCAGTTTGAAAGTCCAGTCTATTTGCTTTCTGCAGTTCACAAAGTTTTGGCAAATCAATATATGATGAGTCAGTTTTTGTATATAATACACTGTGCAAAATAATTTTGTCATTCTGTCCTTAATAGCTGGATTTAGCTAAGCAACAGCTTTACGGAACTGCTATTTTTCTGGATTGCATTAAAGGTATTTTTGATTTAAAAATTCTTTGTGCTTACAAGAACCTTCCTGGCGCTTTGCCGTATATATTTGGTAGTTTTTACTTCCAACTACCATGACTAATGCCTTTTCTTCATCAGTCCTTGCCATTTCCCGACAAACCGAACAAAACATACCCTCGTTTCCTGAGTACTGCAGCCATTTCTCTCCCTACTTTTCATTTTGTCGGGAGTGCTTACCTTCATTACTAGATGAGCAGGTCAGAATCGCTTTATTTGTTGAAGCAACAGTTGTGCTAGATGAATACATGTGATTTGCCTCCCAACTCTGCAACATGTCACTAGAAATTTCATTTACGTTGGATGGGAAAGTAAAAGGCGTTCCGTGTGCTACTGTTACTGCATCACTGCATTTTTTTATGACTTTCAGCACCTGTTTGCCTGTTCTTGGTGGGCATCCGAGACATTTTGAGATTATATATAATTTATGACTACAAACTTGTGGTGATGAATAAAGTAAAAATATCAACGTTTACCACAATCAAAGGTTTATTATATATCGACTATAGTTTCGCAGAGCTTCTGGCTCGGCTTCATCAGGACGAATGGAGCGTAAACATTCAAATCATTGTGACATCATCAGAATTCTGACGGTCACGGTTTTTGGTAAGTTGTTTCCACGCGCTTGAAAGAAATGGAGTCGACGTCATGTCGTTGACAAGCAGTGAAGACTTTCGGTATATGTGAAAAGCTTCTAATACATTAAACTTCATCGTTGAATCAGGTTTATCAATGAGCATAGCGCTTCCGAACAAGAATTTATGGTTGTTTTCGTGACAATGTTGGGCTATAGGCGACTTCTTCAGTTCACAATTCCGTACGTAGGTCTGGTGTTCCTTCACACGGAAAGTTAAAGCCCTGCGGGTCTGTCCTATATACGAAAGTTCACATTCACAAGGTATCTGATAAATTCCCCAGGAATTTATATCTTCGACGTAATCTTTGGATCCGAAAAAATTTATCTTGTTTATGGGTTTGAAAATAACTTTAAAATTAAAATTCTTGGGAATTTTTGAAATTCCAAAGCAAATCTGTGGAGCAAATGGGATAACCGCCCAATTCTGTCGTATTGGGTGGTCTACCGGCGTGAGTGAGCAGACAGCCTTTGGTTTCCTAAATTTCTGGAAAGCTTTATCTACGACGGAACGTGTATATCCTCTGTGTACTGCAATTCGTTTAAGAAAATCTAGCTCTTTCTGCAAGGAATCCTCAGCTGAGCATATATGTATTGCACGATATACGTATTTGTAGAAGGCAGAGATTTTTTGTTTCCATAGATGATTTGATTTTGCATGTGGGGTTAAGGAAACAGCGAATGGTTTCCGATAAACTGTTGTGCTAAAGGATCCTTCAGAGCGTGACACAAGGACGTCAAGAAATGATAAGCAGTCATTATTTTCAGTCTCACATGTGAACTGTATACATGAGGATCAATTGAATTGATGAGTTCCACTAATTTAGGTATTTCCGAATTCATGCCTTTCCAGAGAACAAAAGTATCATCCACATATCAAATCCAAAGGTCAAACGTAACTAGCTGAAAGAGTTTGTCCTCAAAATGACGCATATAGACTTCGCATAAAATAGGCGACAATGGGCTACCCATTGCAAGGCCTTCCGTCTGCTGGAAAAATCTTCCACGAAAAAGGAAACTGTTTTGTCTGGTACAAATTTCCACTAGTCTCAAAATTTCTTCTACTTCCGGTTGACTGAAATGATGTTCAGTGAGACTCACTTTCAATGATTCGAGGGCTCCATTCAGTGGGATGCTTGTGAACATGGATTTCACATCGAAGGATAACATGAATTGATCTTTGTACGGAAGTCGTTTTAGTCGATTGACAAACTCTATGGAATTTTTTACAGTTGTTTTGTTCGAAGAAGTCGTTAAGGCGGATAATTTTGAAGATAGAAACGTGGCCAATTTATGTATAGCTGAGCCAATGTTGCTGACTATGGGACGGAAAGGGATACCAATCTTATGTATCTTCGGAAATGCATAGAAACGCGGACAACGGGCATATGAGGTCTTTAGACGACTTTTTGAACTTTGGTCAAGAGTTACACAACTTTATATCACTTTTCGAACTTCCTTTAATTGTTTCTCCGATGGATCCTTTTTTATTTCTTTATAGGATCCTTCGGAAACAAGTTTTTCAACTTCTGTCTCATAACGTTTTTTGTCGAGAATAACAACTTGTCCTCCTTTATCTGCTTTAGTAACGACAATATCTCGATTTGACTGTAATTCTTTTAAAGCATTATATTCTTCTTTGTTGAGATTGGGTTTAAATGGTGAAAAGGACTTTGATGTTATTATCGGCCTGACACAATGTCTAATTGTTTCTTTTTGATCAATGTTTAGATCGCTTTTTATCAGGGACTCCTCAACCGACGCAACTATATTGGATACAGGTACCTTTTTCGAAATCGCAAAATTCGAATTGTAACGTAAAATCCTTTTTTGAATTTCGCTCGGCTTAAAAGAAGAAAGGTTAGATATTACTTCATTATCCGAAAAGGCATCCTGAGTTTGCGCAGCGGAATTTTCTTTATTGTTGTTGTTATTCGATAGTTTTTCAGATTTTCTTTCTAATGTCATTTTATGAGTAAACTACATATTGTAACTCCTAGAATATGTTTTGCCGTCCAGGTCAGAAAAATCTGGCAACGTTTTAGCCAGTAAAAGATGTAGGTCATACAGTTCGACCTCAACGTTTGCAATATTTTCCCTCGTATCTTTAATAACGGCTTTTAATAGTGCAAACGAAGCATTAGATATGGCTTTCTTGACGTTATGGGATGTTCGTAAGTTGCATTTCACAGATATAAAATTTGGTAATATCGGGTATCTCTTACATCGAAGCAAGAAGTTCAGGTGGTTCAGTAGTCTGAACTTCTTTATCCTCAGCTTCGAAAAACGGTTGATGGTCGCAGACAGTGATTTCGTCATAATCAAGATCAAGAACTCAGATGTTATATATTCCTGAATAGTCAATATCGGTATTAAATAAGTCCACAAAAACGGAAGCGAAGCAAGATGTTATATTCCGTCTCCCGTTGTAGGATATTTCGATATACTTACGCACCAAACTAGTCGTAGGTCCAGTTGACACCTAAAATTATATATAATTTATGACTACAAACTTGTGGTGATGAATAAAGTAAAAATATCAACGTTTACCACAATCAAAGGTTTATTATATATCGACTATAGTTTCGCAGAGCTTCTGGCTCGGCTTCATCAGGACGAATGGAGCGTAAACATTCAAATCATTGTGACATCATCAGAATTCTGACGGTCACGGTTTTTGGTAAGTTGTTTCCACGCGCTTGAAAGAAATGGAGTCGACGTCATGTCGTTGACAAGCAGTGAAGACTTCCGGTATATGTGAAAAGCTTCTAATACATTAAACTTCATCGTTGAATCAGGTTTATCAATGAGCATAGCGTTTCCAAACAGAAATTTATGGTTGTTTTCGTGACAATGTTGGGCTATAGACGACTTCTTCAGTTCACAATTCCGTACGTAGGTCTGGTGTTCCTTCACACGGAAAGTTAAAGCCCTGCGGGTCTGTCCTATATGCGAAAGTTCACATTCACAAGGTATCTGATAAATTCCCCAGGAATTTATATCTTCGACGTAATCTTTGGATCCGAAAAAATTTATCTTGTTTATGGGTTTGAAAATAACTTTAAAATTAAAATTCTTGAGAATTTTTGAAATTCCGAAGCAAATCTGTGGAGCAAATGGGATAACCGCCCAATTCTGTCGTATTGGGTGGTCTACCGGCGTGAGTGAGCAGACAGCCTTTGGTTTCCTAAATTTGTGGACAGCTTTATCTACGACGGAACGTGTATATCTTCTGTGTACTGCAATTCGTTTAAGAAAATCTAGCTCTTGCTGCAAGGAATCCTCAGCTGAGCATATATGTATTGCACGATATACGTATTTGTAGAAGGCAGAGATTTTTTGTTTCCATGGATGATTTGAATTTGCATGTGGGGGTAAAGAAACAGCGAATGGTTTTCGATAAACTGTTGTGCTAAAGGATCCTTCAGAGCGTGACACAAGGACGTCAAGAAATGATAAGCAGTCATTATTTTCAGTCTCACATGTGAACTGTATATGAGGATCAATTGAATTGATGAGTTCCACTAATTTAGGTATTTCCGAATTCATGCCTTTCCAGAGAACTAAAGTATCATCCACATATCGAATCCAAAGGTCAATACGTAACGAGCTGAAAGAGTTTGTCCTCAAAATGACGCATATAGACCGCATAAAATAGGCGACAATGGGCTACCCATTGCAAGGCCTTCCGTCTGTTTGAAAAATCTTCCACGAAAAAGGAAACTGTTTTGTCTGGTACAAATTTCCACTAGTCTCAAAATTTCTTCTACTTCCGGTTGACTGAAATGATGTTCAGTGAGACCCACTTTCAATGATTCGAGGGCTCCATTCAGTGGGATGCTTGTGAACATGGATTTCACATCGAAGGATAACATGAATTTATCATTGTACGGATGTCGTTTTAGTCGATTGACAAACTCTATGGAATTTTTTACAGTTGTTTTGTTCGAAGAAGTCGTTAAGGCAGATAATTTTGAAGATAGAAACGTGGCCAATTTATGTGTAGCTGAGCCAGTGTTGCTGACTATGGGACGGAAAGGGATACCAATCTATGTATCTTCGGAAGTGCATAGAAACGCGGACAACGGGCATATGAGGTCTTTAGACGACTTTTTGAACTTTGGTTGTAGCTAAGGTGACCAGATATCGGGACACCGATTTGAGGACAAAAGGGCGTGGCGTCCCCAAATCGGTAGTTCATTTGGGGACACATACGTACTCAAAATAAATATTCAAATCTTTTTGGCCGCCCCGGTGGCGCAGTGGTCTAAGGCGCTGGCCTCTGACCATTCGTCCGTAAGGGGTCCGGGTTCGAATCCCGGTCAGGCATGGATGTTGTGTTTGTCTTACGGCACTGGCTCTCTCCCTTCCCTGGAACCAGTGACCCTAAATTAGGGACGGGCGACTGCTTATAGCCCATTGAGTTGCTCACGGTGGTCGTTAAACCTCCAATAAAAAAAAATCTTTTTGTCACAAAACTGTATTGCTTCAATAACTGTGATATTACACATTAAACTCTGTGTTTTAAAAGGATATATCTTGTAGAATGTTGGTAATTTGTATTGACAAAGCAGAACTATTATGGTGCGAGAACATATTAGCCAAAGTGAAATGCTTTACCTTACGTACATGCGCTGAATTAAAGTTAGGCTGCACACCATAGTAATTGCATGGCGAATTTTTCATTTTGCTAAAGTTTTTGGAGAAACTCGGAACAATTACAGTCGAAATTTGACCGCGCCAGTGGTGCATTGACAGAGTGCTGGCTACCCGCCATTCGTGCAAGTTGGTACGGATTCGAGTCCCGAATGAAGCACGGATGGTGTTTTTGTCTTGCAGCACTTGGTATCTCCCTTTCCTAGAACGAATGTCTCCAAATTAGAGACAGGTGACTGCTTATAGTGTAACGTATACTCTATATTCACTTTCCTTTTGATTTTACTATCTCTGGTTATTTTATTTTACTATGTAAATTATCTTCCTACTGAACGAAATATTATTTCACCCGCTGAATGAGATCTGGCAATGAGTGTAAGTCATGACGTGGTGGTAGCTAGTATATAGGCGCGTTCATCGGTGTGGTGTTGGGTTGTTGCGTTGGAGTTGAGGTTGTGTTGGAGGTGTGCGTACTATAAGAGGAAAGTTTATTCATTATTATGTACAAGATATATGAGTGCCTTAGTTGACCACGAGTCTGGGAAATAAATAGTTGTTCAGTAAGTTCAGTCTTTCTCAATTCTTAGTTTTGTCAGATCTCTGTCTGGCTGTTAGGTTTTATGACTTTGATTACTTAATATAAATAACCAGCGTTGAGACTTTGTTTAAGTTCATAATTAACGAGTAACAACACCCTTTTGGGAATTCATTATTTTGAAGCTTAGAGCATTATTCATTCATAATAATTAGCTTAGCAAAAAGAATAAACAAAGCTAATTCATTATAATAGTCCTTAGAGTTACTCGTGTGGTCGTTAAACACAGAAAGAAGAAAAAAGTCAAAATTTGTTTTCACAAGAAGCATGTTGGAAAATTAGTACAATGGAAACTACTTTTAAGAACATTTTTCATTGGAAATCTAAAGGGTTAATGAGGAAGTGTAAATTCGAGGACATTTGGGGGCAAACATTAAAATTTTAGGACAATTTGCGTCTCCAAAGGCTGTAGATGTTTTTGGAAACAGTAAACTAAATTCAAGGACTGTCCTCAAGAATTGGGGACGTCTAGTCAGCTTATCTATAGCCCACCGAGTTGCTCACGGTGGTCGTTAAACCTCCAACAACAACAACAAAATCTGTGAGACTGAAAGGTGGGAAAAATAAAAAGGACCATAACATAACATGTAAACGAAAGGGGTGTAGGTGTTAAAGACCCAGGCCTTATTGCGAGGATATGTAAAATAAAGGGTTTTTAAAACCTCATTTAAAAGGAAGATCACCCAGCACATGGTTTCATTAAATACCTTTGTGGAACCAACTGTAAAAAAATAACCAATAAAGAAAACGGCAAACCATGTGATTTCTTCCCGGAAGAAGAAATCGGCTGTGTATGTAAGGAGATCAGACAAATACAGGAAAAGAGTAATTACAAACATTAAATCGGAAGATAAGATTAAAGAGCTTTATGAAGTGCATTACACAGCAAATCAAACATACATCCACAGCAAGCTTGGTAAAGAAAAGCTATAAAGAGGCTTGGGAAAACATGAGCCATCTGAAACTTCAACCTAAAATACGGAGCTTTAGAATAGCCCATAACACTGTCCCTACCATACAATAGTTTCATAAAATTAAAATTACTGTCAGCGATAAGTGCCCCCATTCAATGATGGGGAAATATTGATAGATATGTTTGTAGAGTGAAAAGAAAATACTGAAATATAGAGATGGCTTGCAAATTATGTTCAAACACCCAAAGATCTTACTACAGGTAATATATTGTACCACACCATACAAGGAAAAAAATACTTGGCCTACATTTCGGGGGGTGATTTAGCGCAATCCTGCTTTTCTAAGTCGAACCGCAAATGTTCTTTTGGGTTCATGTTAGGTAAATTTGGAGGCCAGGGCATTGACTGAAAGTCCCCAGCATGTTCCTCGAATCAACTTGACGATTCTGGCAGTGCGGCTTGGCACATTATCCTGTTGGTAATGGCCATCACCCACAGGGAACTCAGTTGTCATGTATGGGTGAACTTTGTCCGCAACGATGTTCAGATACCTAACAGCTGTCAGGGATTATTCTGTTGCGAAAATGGGGCAGATGCAGTGGTCTAAGCGATGGCCTCTGATCATTCGTCCGTAAGGGGTCCGGGTTCGAATCCCGGTCAGGCATGGATGTTGTGTTTGTCTTACGGCACTGGCTCTCTCCCTTCCCTGGAACCAGCGACCCTAAATTAGGGACGGGCGACTGCTTATAGCCCATTGAGTTGCTCACGGTGGTCATTAAACATCCAATCCAATCCAAATGGGGCCTAGGCCGCCCCGGTGGCGCAGTGGTCTAAGCGATGGCCTCTGATCATTCGTCCGAACGGGGTCCGGGTTCGAATCCCGGTGAGTCATGGATGTTGTGTTTGTCTTACGGCACTGGCTCTCTCCCTTCCCTGGAACCAGTGACCCTAAATTAGGGACGGGCGACTGCTTATAGCCCATTGAGTTGCTCACGGTGGTCGTTAAAAACCTCCAATTAAAAAAATGGGGCCTAAAGTGTCCCAAGAAAACATCGTCCACAGCATAACACTGCCGCCCATCAGTGCATCCAGGTGCCATAGCTTCCGTTGGTAACCGGCCTATTCACGCTCGGCAGTCTACGTGATGCACCAGCAATCTAGATTCGTCAGACCAGGCCACTTTCTTCCAATCATTCACTGTCCATTCTCGATGATCTTGGGCCCATTTCATGCGTTGTTGGCGATGACGTGCAGTGAGCATGAGTCTTCGGCTACGCAGGCCCATACGCAGAAGGCTGCGCGAGGAACTCTGTGCTGTGACACATTGCCCTGATCACCAATGTTGTAGCTGCGGGTAATTTGTCGCACTGTGGCCCTGAGGTCGCTGTGAACAATGCGCGACAGTTCTCCGCTGCCCTCTTGCATCAATGAGCTGCGGACGACGGTTCGTCGTTTTGCCATCTGTGCACCGCTTTTGATGCACACTCAGTACAGCGGAACGCGAACACACCGCTCCGTTTCCGAGGCGCCGTGGCATCAATATTTGTCCTTTATCAAACTCCGATAAATCAGCAACTTTTCCCATTCTGATTCCGAACACTGCTAGTCGAAAGCCGGCCTTCAGGTTGCGTGTATACCGCTCGGTCTCCAGGCGCGCTCATTTCTCTAGGGTGGGGTGGACATAATGTAATGGCTCATCGGTGTGTATACACACGGTCGAGTCGCATTATTTTGACCACCAGCTAATATCCTGAGTAACCGCCGTGCGCAGCTCAGACAACAGCTAGACTGGCAGGGAGTGACTCAATAAGGTGTTCACAGCCATGATGCTGCAATGCATCTGACAGCTACTGCGGAGGGTGCGTGGTGGAGGATCCATAGAGCGAACACGATCGAGATGGTCCCACAGATGCTCAATTGGGTTTAAGTCTGGAAAATTAGGGGCCCACGGAAGTATTTTGAAATCGTCATCGTGCTCTTCCAACCACTCTCGGACATTTCTAGCTGTGTGACACGCCGCATTGTCGTTCTGAAAGATCCCTTCCGCCCCAGGGAAGACAGTCAGCATGTATGGGTGTACGTGGTCTGCAAGGATAGATTCATAACGAATTTGGACCACAGTGCCTTCCACTGGTATGAGTGGACCCTGAGAATCCCACGAGAACATTCCCCAGACCATAACGCTGTCCCCACTAGCTTGCGTTCTTCCAGCAATGGTTGAAGAGTGTTTGTTCTCCGATGTTTCTGGATCCGTTCGATGAAGCAGAAAATCTGACATCGGAAAGACAATCCTTTGCCAATCGGCCGAGGTCCGATTCCGATACTGCAGTGCAAATGTAAGCCTTTTCTGCCGATGCACCTTCGTTAGCATTGGTGCAGAGACCATGCGTCTGCAGCGGAGCCCTATACGCAGCAGGGTTCGCTGTGTATAGCGTGTCTAAAACTGTTGTTTTAGACACGCTATACACACCCGGAAGTGTGTCTAAAACTGTTGTTTTAGACACACTTCCGGTAGGGCCCCTGGTTCATTCGGCCAGTGAGTTGCTCCACTGTAACGTGTCGATCGGTCCTCACGCACCTTCGGAGCCGACTTTCACATCAATGGCACGTGGTGCTACGCTGTTTTTTTTTTTGTTTTTCTTTTTAAATTGAAGGTTTGACGACCACCGTGAGCAACTCGTAGACTGTAAGCAGTCGGCCGTCCCTAATTTAGGGCCACTGGTTCTAGAGAAGGGAGAGAGCCAGCACCGTAGGACAAACATAACATCCTTTCCTCACCGGGATTCGAACCCGAACCCATTTCGGACGAATGATGAGAAGACATTGCTTAGACCACTGCGCCTCCGGGGTGCACTGTAAAAAATTTCATGGTCAAATGACGGTAGATACACCGGCAGCTGAGTGGCCAGTCAAGAAACCGTAATTTTACAGTACCATACTGTAATGTTCATTAACGGTCTAATGACCGGGAAATAAAAAACGGCCAAACTACCAGAAAATGTGGCCTAACACGGTAGATCAACCAAAAATTTATTACGGTAGATAAACTGTATTTTTTAAGAAAAACATGGCAAAGCCTGTTAAATAAATACGGTGCAAAGACTATTTTTTACAAAAATGTTAAACCACAGTTTTTTAGATTTGGGTTTATGACTGTTTTTTAATCATTGTTTAATCATAAATTTTTTTGTCTAATTAGGGCTTCACATGCCCAATTTGCCTGCTAACCTGCATATTATTCATATAGAAACAGTTCACTCTTTCAACTACTCACTCAAAGCTGTTCAGTTACATTTTTTCCCTCTTATTTTTGCAAAATTGCAAGTGTTAATGTTTTCCGTTATCTATAATGTGCATTTGTTATTCGAGTTTTTTGTGTTCATAATTTGTACAAACTCTATGAAATACAGTGTAATTATATGCACCAATCAGCCAAAACATTAAAATCACCTACCTAATAAAACGTATATATATCCTCCTCCCACCTGATGAGACAGACTCAACGAGATGTTGATAGGTCTCTCTTGGTATCATGACTGCAACAGAAGATCCCAGTTCCCGTAAATTGTGGTTCAGGTGATGCTGCTCGTACTCCTTCCTCCAACTGAAACCATAACTGTTCAATAGGATTGGGGGCCATGGCAAGTATAGCGAATTCTTCGTTGATTCATGTCTGGCAAATTTGGGGGCCGTGGCATTAAAAGGAATTCCTCGTTATGTTCTTGGAACCATTCCAGGACTTTCTATACAATGTGGCACGGAGCAGTCTTGTTGAAAGACACCATCTCCGCCAGGGAATACAGTTGCCATAAGGTAGTTTTAATGTTGTGGCTGATCGATGTACATATATATAAAGATTTCGAATGCGGTCATCACTAGGAGGCAACTCAGTCTAACAAAATGGTCAAAATACAAATACCACTGAACTTGCTTATAAATGAGTAAGAAGTATATTATCCCACACTGTCAATTCATTTTCACCTGATAAACAATTATGCATTATTTACTATGTAGCAGTGGCATAACCACATTTTAAAATCTGGGGGAGTATGATCACACATACACACATTATATATATATATATATACATGAGGATCCCCGACTCTGAAAATCTGGGAGGGGGGTCCTGACCCCCAGTGGTTACGCCTATGCTATGTAGTTTTACTGACATTGGCAGTGCTGCAACACGTAAATTACCCAAAAAACAGAAAAAAAAGACCCATAATTACAAATTCTACGCATCTTTTGGGACCCCACATTTAATTTGTATTTTTTGAACATGCCATTTGGCAAAAGTCAAATTCATGAGGATTAGGGAAAGAACGAAAACAGCCAGAAAGGCACCATCCCTCAAGATCAGTGTTAGAATTAGAACTAGATCTTCTACTGGCCCAGCAGACCACTAGAATTTGCAAACCACCTACTGGTCCGTAAAAAAATAAAAATTAAGACATTTACAATATATGTAGAAAATAACGTATCATTTCAATGGAATTATCCAATATTTGTTTTTAAATCCATCATTAGTTTGCAGCCTAAAAAGAAAACCATACAGCAAGGTAAAAGAAAAAATAATTTTTGAACTTGTGAGGAAAAAAAAAAAAACTTACTGGCTTTCTGGGCCAGTAAAGTCAATCAGTGGTCCAATAGAAGTTTTACTGGCCAATGGCCAGCGGACCACTGGGTAATTCAAACACTGCTCAAGATTATGTAAGTATATAATATAAGGTTAAATGTAAATATACAAATGTCCTGATTAATTTATTAAATCTTTCAGCTCACTTAATCAATATTGGAATAGCTAAAATTTAAAATATGAAAAACAAACAAATTTACATTTAATGAGAACACTGAACGATTATACTTTACTAAAAGTTGTACGATTGTTCGTTAAAAGTCAGAACTGTTCAAGAGTAGTCACCACACAGTTCCTGTGTTTTGAAAAATAAAAGTTGCTCTGGTGTTCTGATATGACTTAAAATGAATCTTTGGGTAGTTGTTCCATTATGATAAAATTTAGTAATGTAGTTGAAAATGATGAAATGTAATTGTCAGCACTTGATTTTGTTTTTTAATTGTTTTCAAAGAGCATAAATTAAAGTGTCAAACAATGTACATTACATTTATCTTTCATTTGTTTATGTATGTATAAATATTCATTCTCGCTTGATTCTTTTGATTTTTCAAAGGACCCAGAATATCTCACAAAGTAGCCACTTTTTTAAAATCTATGGGTCTCCAGGACCCAGCTTGATAACAATGTAATGGCAGCTCTAAAGATCACTGGGGTGAATGACAACTTGAAGGAAATGAAATTGTTAAATCCTATAGTAATAGATATCAGCTTACCCTTTTAGGTTAGCTTCTGTTGAACATTTTCTTGCACGTCAGGATTCTGGGTTTCCTGTGTAGAGGTTCCCGCTGGGTGTGCCCCCCCCCCTCATTTCACCATTGTTGTTCTTCACACGTGTGAAACAAGCAAATTAAGCGACACAAAGCATTCTTGGAATAGCCCGAAGTTCACCATAACTTGAAAAATATTTTACACTGAACTTGAATTCTTTTACTAACACTTAAATCCAAACTTAGGCAACTCAGGAAACCTATTAAAAATACATGCACTTCACAAACCTATGGACATACCACCAAATTCACACACATCCAAACCAGGTACTAAAAGACAAACAATTGTAACTAAACTCTAAAAACCTATTTACATTATGTACATCAAACCTGCTATTATTGTTATTTATACCATTCTATCTCATTCGTACATCTCGCCTCAACTCAATGCTCACTACACCACACCTCTGCTTTTCCCCAATAGATTGCCTCAAGCGCTTTCTGCCATCTCCATGGCCATCCTCTGGAAGCATTAGCAATGTTGGTCCATCTGCTGCCACAGAGTGAGTGAGCATTATGTCCTGTGCAAAATATTAAAACCATTCACGTCACTGAAAATCCAGAACAAATTATAATGCTTTAGCTTCCTTGGAGTTTTCCAAAGGACAACTAAAACAGTTAATTTCTGCATGCCAACACAATGTGAACCACAGTTTAAATATTTTTTGTCCCTACAAAATACACAACTTCTGGTGTGAGAATCGCAGTTTATTTAAGGTAAGTTGCAAAACCAAAGTGCAAGTTGTTCGCAAGTATAACAAACGGATGTCAGAACTACAGAGATAATGGTGTATAGCAGTTGCTTTGAAGACAATGGTGAATCATTAGGATTTTTTAAAATAAATCATACATATGCTGAGAACTAGAAAAAATTTACCAACACATATTTTTCCATGTGCTCGGACACAAAAAAAAATATATATATATCTGCTTCTTAAGATTTAGGACTACCATTACCAAAATAACTGATACAATATGTATCAACTTAAATATGAAGGAAAAAGTACTGAATCAACTGGATTTCATTCTTTATTTTTTCAAAAAAACAAAAAACAAACCCCAATTGATTGGGTGAAGTACATTTTTCAACTATTATATGGATCAACTTATTTCATAGCCAATGTTATTTATAAATATACATATAGTGGCAATGTTTGTTTTTTCTTCTTTAATTATGTGTCACGTATAGCCTTACATCCTTCAAGCGACTGTTGTGCTCTTTCACTGTTACATAGCTTCGTAATTTTTGAGTTCGCTTCAGCATAGTTTCTTCCCTTTCTTCCTTAGATTGACACAAAGGATTTATTCCCACAAAGTACCTGTGATTAAAGTGTTAAAGTGAGACATTACCACAATGAAATACTTCATAAAAATTCTGGCTTCTAAAAAATGAAACAATACACACACACACACACACACACACACAATAATAGTAATACGTATCCTCATGAACACTGTATGGAAGACTCAGGTGTGGTGAAGTTCATTAAGACTGAGAAACTGATATCACAGGGCAAGGCAACCATGATATAAGAAACTAGGTAACAACCCTTGGGAAACAGGCGAGATTTTCCCAGGCCACTGTCTTTCCACCCTAACATGCGAACTGTAAAAATAGTCAGCAGGTAAAAATTAGGGAAACCTAACAAATTTTAGCAGCAACCCCTTTATGGAAATTTATCGCTGTCTGTCATGGCATTCTTGTTTTGCAGCTTAGAAAGAAGCCCAATTAAAGATGACAAATAATTGAAATTCACCAGGAAATATTGATCTGTCATGGTAACAAGTATGAGTCACCACACTTCAAGTGGTGACTAGATGTGGCCTGTTCATTTTTGTAATGCAGTCACACATGACAAGTAGAATTTTTTTTTCTGAATTGTGTACAGTTATTGACAGATTAGGAAGAAAAGGCCATAACAAAGGTTGAGACTTGAGAGCATAGCAAAATTTGCACTAGGCTAATTTATGCCAAAATAAACACTTCCAATAACTTATGAAGAGAACAAGTTTGTAGGCAAAAAGAAATTATCTGATCACCAGTGGAGTAACGCAAAATATCTGCAACCCCCCCCCCCCTCTGCGCACAAAATTTTCCTAACAGGCCCCCCACAACATGGTAATAATTAATGCAAAAATTGAGGGTAAATATTTAACTTTGCTGTAGTAAAAATATTGTTTTTTTTTTGTTGTTTTTTATTGGAGGTTTAACGACCACAATGAGCAACTCATTGGTTCTAGGGAAGAGAGAGAGAGAGCCAGTGCCATAAGACAAACACAACATCCATGCCTCACCGGGATTCGAACAATGACCCCATTTGGACGAATGATCAGAGGCCATCACTTAGACCACTGCATCACCGGGGCGGCATAAATATTGATTCCATGATCACTTTAGTACTGCCTTTAATTATGTGATCACTTATTCCGGTATTTTCGATAAACTTAGTACTCGCGGGAAAAAAGTGCAAAATCTTTAAATAGCAAATGTTCACGATATCAAATCAAATAAAAACAAATACTGATTTTCGAGTGTATGGTTTCGAACTTCTTTAAAAGTTGTTTAATTCTTTAATACAATAACTTTTGAGAAAGAGGAAAAACAAGTGTTTGCATTTTTTAGTTTTAAATACTTCAGCGATATTGTTTCTTTTTAGTGTCATATCTTTTACATTCAAGAAGCAAGCATACTTCACAAAATGAAAAAAAAACTTACATTACTAAAATCTGGATTCCCTTCTAACATTCTTCTTAACGAATATTTAAATCAGTTTCTTTACGTCTAGTTTACTGGCTCGGTCATTCTAAATGCTTTTATCAACGCAAGTCGATCAAGCCTACTTTAAGTGTGCGATGACCGAAGGTAGTTTTTGATTAACTTCAACTTAGAGAACGACCTTTCCGCTGTACCCACAGTCACTGGGATTGTCAAAAAAATTTCAACGCTGTCGCAAGGTCCAGAACACTGGGTGATATTGTACTGTTTTTGAAATATATGAGCTCCACAAGGTCTTTTACAGAGCCACCAGAAATATTTTTTAACTGGTTGCTCATAGCATTTCTAAATGAAAGTACTTGTGACAAAAAATCACTTGATAAATAATCTCTGTACTGCAACCTCCAAGACTCAGCTGACTGGAATAATTCACTTTCATTTGCATTTAACAAATCAGATGACTGCAAGAAAGAAAATTTATTTGCTGCCGAACTTAGTTCTTCAAAATGGAATTTTATTTGAGAAATGGTGATGTCTATAGTTGCAAAAAAGACATTAATTTTGAATTTCTCTTCGGGGTTGTGTAACCTACTGTCTTGATTTATTTAATCAAAGAACTTTTTGGGTGATGCGACCATGTTTCGCTAAATTTATCTTCAACACTCCATGTGTTGGCAAGAATAGATGAAGTGCTTTTAATATCTTTGAATTCTCCTCTTAAATCAGATTTTTTCACTCACTGATTGTAGTATGTCAGCTGCTTTTAATAATTCAGCGTCCTTTGACTGCAGAAGTTTTGACACATTGCTAACTATTTCCAATAGTTTGTGTTTCATGAGAACAATCACAACAAAATCAAAAAAAGGTCTCCAAACATAGCTGCGATTTGTGTTCCATGAGAACAATCATTTTGTGTTCCATGAGAACAAAATCAAAAGGTATCCATTATATAGCGAAGAGAGGGCTATGAAATTTTAGCATGATTTAGGTCAAAACTTCTAAAATGTCATTATACCTGAAACTAATGGCACGTAGGGCATCGTATCAAGCACAACTTTTTCCCAGTTAGGTTACACTACGATTTTCCTAATAATTCCCTTCTTTTTTCTAATTCTTTTTAACAACAGAATAGTGTCCACCCACATTGTTGGCTCCATCATAAGCTTGTCCTTTACAATTTTCAAGGAACAGTTCGTTTTTGTTTATCATCTTTCATTTTACCTCTGTCAGTCCTACTGCACTTTGGTCTTCGACATTTCAAAACGTAAAAATCTTTCGTTAATTTTAATTTCCACTGGAGTTCCATTTTCGTTGTATATGACAGTGACGTATCTAAATATTTGGCTCATTTGTTAATCTTTTCTTACGTCTTGCGTTGTATCTAGAATGGTAGAGTAGAACTGTGCTTCTTTAATTTCCATTATAATTTCCTTCTTAATTTCAGTAGCCAAAAGCTTAAACATATCGTTTTGTATTGTTGAACTGAAATATTTCATTTTTTTTTCTATCAACTGATTAAGAATCAAGTCATATTTGCTGAGAAGCTAAAGAATTCTTCTTTAGTTGGTGGCTTTATATGCAGTGGTTGTAAAACTTGCCGTAACACTGGTAAAGTCTGTTTGACAATAACAGATACAGTCGTGATTCCTATAATAATAAAAGCGATATGAACAGTTGCAGGGTAAATGCGCCATGGCGAGAATCTCCATGGCGCATTTTGGCTGGAAGTAGCATGAAAGCAATTTATAGCACATCAGGCCAGTTAAGAATTTGACTTAAAATATGAAAAGCATGAGAAGTGCAAATACTTTTGTCACCTACCACTAAAACCAAAACTAAATTATTTTAACCATTCTTTTCAAAATAAGTACATCAATAAGAACTCGAAAATTCAGGGTAGCAGCAACAGCAAGAAAAAATACATGTTACTAATATATCAGAAAGCAAAATATCAATTAACAATACAAAGTGGTGGCTTTAAGGATTGATTTGTTTGTCCGTGAAAACCATATTGAAACCGGAAATCCAATTATACACTTTTGGGGCTCCTCAAGCTCTGGAGACCCAGGCGCGTGCCTAGTTGGAAACCCGTCCCTGTACATTAATATGAGAAAGTACTGTATTATAATAATAAAAAATTCGACTCTGAGATGTCAAAGGAAATACAAGTTGTGATGAACTTTGCACAAAAAATTCTAGTCATGACTACTTTCTATTTTTAAATAAGTCTGATAGATGTATCACCTATTTTTCTCTTTAAAAAAATTAAAAAAAATAAGATTTTCATTTCTAGGAACTTTTGCCTTCTGCCCATTTATTTAGCACTGATGGAGGGTGGGTACAGACAGCATAATGCTTCACTGATGATGTGACTTCACTGCTGATATTCAATCAGAATGGCAACATGGTAGAGGCCTGAATGGTACATTCAGGTTAAAATGTTCACTGATTCACCCTTTCATGATGCATGTTCTATGGGAATTATTTCAATTCATTTATTGTGACAAACTGACAACATGGGACAGTTGAGATATACCAAATATGGCATCAGCCATCTTGATTTGACATTGAAGTCCAAGGTAAAGTAACGTTTTGAAATTACCTGATGCTTATGTATACATATTTGGTGTTTTTATTAACACGCTGCAAAAGTAATTGGATTTTGTCTTTTTTTTTAATGCTGGAAAAAGAAAGGGAAAAAAAAGCAAGGTGCAGCACAACTCAATGTTATGTTAGGGCCTTATTGCTCCCGATTCCAATTTTCACTAATCTGCTGCTTCATAAATTCCTCCATCCATTTCATTCCTTGCATTTCACTTGCCAAAACCAGTTAACCACTCACCATCTCTTAAAGGCAAAAGGTCATGGTGGCCTAATGTTAGTGTGCTCAACTTGAGACTTGGCACAAATGCTGGTTTAAGTCCAGCTGACCACTAAAGATCCGTCGTGGCTCAGAAGTCATCCTAAACAGATGGACCTCCTTGTTATAAACAGGACCAGATTTAGATGAAATTTGCCCCCCCCCCCTCGCTACTCATTATTTTTCTTTTAATATACACTGGCGGAAAGTGGAAAAAGAACACCAAGAAGGAATTGGCGGACGATCATGAAATTTACATATGCTAATGGGGTCGAGTTTACGTAGGTGTGATGTTAATTTCGGGACCAACCGGTGAGCGCTTACGCCACAGCACGGCATAATATGCAAATTATCGTCGGTGGTATTTAAGGAGTACGGCGAAGTGAATGTAATCAGTCGTCGGCGTACGGACACGTGCGAAGACCCTGAAGAAGCTGCAATGCCTGGACATGGAAGACGTGTACGATTTCAGCAGTTATCGGACTTTGGGTGAGGTAGTCTAGTCGGACTCCGCGAGGCCGGGTGGTCGTATCGTAGTATTGCGGAGCGAATTGGACGGGAAGTATCGGTGGTGGTACGATGGTGGCGTAGATAGTCCGAGGAACATTCCCACACGAGAAGACGTGGAACCGGGAGTCACAGACGGACTGAGGAGCGGACCGATCGACGCATAAGAAGAGCGGCGTTGTCAAGCAGAACATCCACTGCGACGCAAATTCGAGCTGCTGTTGCACCTGGGGTGACTGTGCGAACAATCCGCAACCGTCTACTGGATGGAGGACTACGTGCACGTATGCCTCTGACTCCAACCCACCGTCAGGAACGGCTGCAGTAGTATCACCAACGTCTGCACTGGAGAACGCAATGGCGATCTGTCGTGTTCAGCGATGAAAGCAGATTCTGCTTGGGAGCCTCCGATGGCCGTATGCGTGTTCGCAGACGCACAGGGGAGCGTCTCCACCCTTCTTGCATCCGCCAGCGACACACAGGGCCTACACCTGGTTTCCTGGTGTGGGGAGCGATCAGCTATCACTCCCGTACACAACTAGTGTTTGTACCGGGTACGTTAAACAGCACCTCCTACATCAACATCATTCAGCCCGTTGTGCCATTTGTAAGGTCGGTCCATCGTGGTGTTTTCCAGGAAAATAACGCACGCCCACACACGCCACGTGCAACGTAACGTGTATTTCAGGGTGCAAGACAACTTCCATGGCCTGCATGTTCACCGGATTTGTCCCCCATTGAGCACGTGTGGGATTTTATGGGACGACTTATCCGGTCTCCACGGCCAGCCACGACCATCCCCGTCCAGGTTGAGGATGCTTGGAACTCAATGCCCCAAACTTACATCCAACATCTGTACGACAGACTCCATGCAGGAATTGCACAGTGTGACGCAGTTCTTGGCGGTTCAACCTCGTACTAACCATGTTACATGGAAATGTTATTTTTCAGTTTACCAGCAAATACAGCTGTATTTTGCCATAATGTTTTGATCACGTTATCCTCTGCATTCCGTTATTATGCTGTATAAATTTCGTTGGTATCAGACGTCTCCTTCTTGGTGTTCTTTTTTCACTTTCCGCCAGTGTATACTGATATTTTGTTAGCAATTTTTAGATGATTCAAAAATCAAATTTTGGTATTTTATTTTGATAAAATCTTTAAAAAGTGCCTTTATTTTTATTATTGTTTATTATTTATGAAATTTTAAAACGAACGTAATCATGACAGAGGTGGCATCTATGTTCAAACCTGAACTTGTATCTTTGGCCCTCCCCCATCCCACTCCACTCACAGTATTGGAATTTTGTTAGCAATGGAAAGGGAACGAACCGCAGGTGTTCGGCTGAGGTGACAAGCTACAGCATTTCTCAAATAAAGATAAAGAAATATCAAACTGCATACCACAAGACTTATATCTATTGTTTGGTTATAAATATAGTACTGTAAAATAAAAATGTTTAATTTTTACCAAATTGTGCAGTCGTATAATTGCACAGATTAGTGGGAAAATTCATTTCTGGCTGTAGCCCGGTTGCCCCCCCCAATCCAAATACGGCACTGGTTATAAACACGTGTAACCCCCATTGCTTGAGGCTTAAATCTGGCATATTTAGCTCTTTGTGTAGCATAAGTAGTGCCTGGCAGGGATTACAAAACACCCAATAATCAATCATTAAAGTAAGATGTTTGTTCTTGGCAGCAAGAGAATGATGACAAATTTTAGTAACAACAGAATTCCTGAAACTTGCACGATTGACACTGGAACAGGGGAAAAATATGCAGTATCTCTTCAAGCTTTGCGATGCAGAAATAGCAGTTAGCGATGAAAAGTTATATGTAATTTTTTATGTATATTTTGCAATTCCATCTTCTCATATATCAAACTCATATTTGAATTACAAAACCTTATTTAAAGTTTAATATGGAAATTTTCATTAATATCTCTATTTTAAAAAAAAAGTAGGGTATGGCAAAACGCTATTGTCTGTAATGATAAACTGCAGCCTATGCATATTTCTAGGCCTATCTCCAACGCTCTTTTTTGTCATATCTTATTCAGTGCATCATTTTCTACACGCTGGTGATGTTTTCATACCGATCGCTTCCATTTTTTATCTATATTTTACAATTCCATCTTCTGAGTTTGAACAGTGTACCTAGTATCAAGTTTAGCATTGTGGTACTCATTTAAGTTCAGTTTTTCACAGGGATGGTTCACAGTGCAGCCCCCTAGTATCTAAAAAAAAATTAGGCCTAAAAAGAACGTATATAAAAATGTTCAACCTGTGATCTTTTCCTCCTGATTGCAAGGGACCTTCCTTTTCTTTACAGGGATTTTTTCACGTAGCATACACATTATTGACCCTGTTAAGAAGTTGTGGAAGGGAATCATACCCAGATCACACAATCATTACACGGATTTTCTCCACTAATGAGTCATTGTATACGATTTTGCTTACGCATTAAAAATAAAATTCTATTCATAACTTAATCATGTTTGCTTTCAGCTAGAAAAAGCTTTCTCATGTAGCCCCACTTTGCAGTGATGATGTAGTCTAAGTCAGACAGCAGTCTATGATTTTCCATATCTACTAAAATATTTTTAGATTTTTCTTTGCGTTACTGATTACAGTATTATTGATAGATATTGAAAAGGTGAGCTAGTAATTTTTTATAATAAATTAATGATTTAAATAAAAGTAAGTTGGAAAAGTGCTCCATGTAATTACTCAATTGCTCTGCAACGCTAAATCTGAGAAGAAAAATTGCTCCCCCCAAAAAAAATCAGTTATTTCTCTCTCTGCACAGAAAGGTTGAGTATTTTTATATGTATACACTGAGTGGCCACTTTATTATGACCACCTGACAGTTTTAAGCAAATAAGCTATGGCTGCATGCTGTTGCAGCCAGAGAGCAAGGCTAGTATAAAAAGGGAAAGCTTAGTGCTTGCAACAGTAGTAGAAGTGATTTTTAGGTGACGAGATGGGTAAAAAATGCGATTTGACGGACTTTCAACGTGGAATGATTGCAGGAGCTCGGAGCGAGTATCACCAAAACCGCCGCATTCGTGAAATGTTCCAGAGCAACTGTTGTTAAAGTGTTTAAAGACTGGACTGTCAGCCAAAAAACTGGGTCTCTACGTGCAACGTGTGGTCGTTATCGACTAGTGACTGCTCGGGCGAAACGGAGTGTCCAGACTGGTAACAGACAACGGAAGGGGAACAGTGCAGCAAATTACAGACCATTTAATGAAGGATCCCCTCAAATGATCTCTGCAAGCACTGTTCGCCGTACACTGTATCGGTTGAGATATGGCAGCCGAAGGCCTATTCGAACACCTTTGCTGTCTACAGTTAACAAGAGAAAAGATCTCCAGTTCGCACAAGGATTGGACAGTCTATAATTGGAAACAAGTTATGTGGTCCGATGAATCGCGTTTTCAGTTGCACCATGGCGATGGCCGGGTGAGAATTTGGCTGAAAAAGCACAAAAGCATGGACCCCAAATGCATTGCTACAACCCTTCAAGCTGGTGGAGGCAACGTTATGGTTTGGGGAATGTTTTCCTGACATGCTTTGGGCCCTTTAATTCGTGTTGATCAACGTCTGACTGGCACATCATATCTAAACATCGTTGTAGACCAAGTGTATCCTGTCATGTGGATGGTTTATCCCAATGGTAATGGCTATTTTCAACAAGATAATGCGTCTTGCCATAGTGCTCGTATTGTACAGAATTGGTTAAAGGAACATGCCGGTGAGTTTACTTTGCTTAGGTGGCCCCCACAATCTCCAGATCTCAACCCCATTGAGAATTTGTGGGATGAAGTTAAACAAGCCATCAGACAGCTGGATCCACAACCCTGCAATCTCACACTCCTGGAAAGTGCTATTCATCAAGCATGGTCTCAGATTCCACAAACCACCTATCAACATCTGGTGGAGTCCATGTCACGAAGAATCGACACAGTATTAAAGGCAAAAGGTGGCCCAATGAAGTACTGAGGGGTGGTCAGAATAAAGTGGCCACTCAGTGTATATATTAAGCAAACAGGGTTAAGGGAAGTCACAATTATGTTTAGCATTGGTGCTAATGCGGAGTTTGACTAAGGAATTTCTTAAATTTAAGCTAGGAACACAATGGTAACTCATCCTGAAAAAGGGAATTTGCCAGGCAATTATTTGATAGCTATTGGCTGGAGAACAATGAAGACTCCAACCCTGAGTAACAATTGCTATGTTTTTACAGAAATAAAATTAAAATTTGACCACTTATAAAAATCAGTGTTCGAAGTTGGGCGAGATGGCATCCCAGCAGTTATTATTTACCATCCCAGCATGTAATAAAATTTAAGCCCGTCACAGACTATGAAAAAATTAGGATGAAAGCACAAATTTTAACACAAAAACCAGCAAATGAAATTTTTAATGGATTACATTGATAAATGATAGCAGCTGGGACAGAAAAGATCAGAGACAGATTAAAGGGGGAGGGTGCGAAAGGGCCACGGTCAGTTCAGGGGCCCACTTCTTAGTCTGACAGGGGCCTGAATTTTTCGAAAGTTTTTGGTCCCCAACAAAATGAGTGTGCCAACACCTATTTTATTGAGGGCTGAAAACTTCATGTGGGTAAAAAAAGTTCCAAAAAGCGTAAATCGAAGAAATAATTTCAGTTATTCATATTAAATTTACAGCTTCCATTGTCTGGAGACCCCAAATCTTTTTTTTCCTACCTACAGACATTGCTATGTTTTTTTCTCTCAAGTTCCCTTCATAAATAAGCCATATTTTCTAGCAATTTGAACCAAACTATGAATAATAAATTATTTCACTTAAAAAGCTTGAGTAAGACTAGATGGTATGGTCATTATTAATGAGTAAGAGCACTGTTCAGTGTTCACCGACTATGACAATATTTTTAGTGCCCCAGATAGTGTATCTGAGAATTTAATAAAAAAAACTAGAACCTCGACAGAAAGCAAAATCCTTACAAAAAAAGTTTATGAAATTCGAATCTGTTTTCATGTGTGCTCTTTGGCATGATATTTTGGAAAGATTAGTACTAAATTACAAAAGCCGTCACTAGATTTGTTAATTGGATGTAACCTTCTTCGGTCACTATCCCATTTCATTGGCAATGAAAGAAATAATTTTGAAAAATATGAAGAAATAGCTAAAACATTAAGTGAAAAATCTCCTGGAAGTTTTGTCAAATCACGATCAAATAAAAATATGCAGATGACAATAGCCGTGATGAAACAATTTGAAGTAGAAACATTTAATGTGATTATTGATGAGTTATTGATATATATAATAATTTGATTGTTTTCCTAAATTTATTCACTATATTGAAACTATATTTGGTAATACAGTAAAACCTCTGAATAGCAGACACCTCTGGACCAGATAATCTGTCCGCTATTGGGAGGTACACGCCCGTCTACTAAAGCCATCGAGCAATACGAACTTTGTGGCCGGTATTCTTTTGCTGTTAAAAATAAAGTTACATCTATAAATATACATACTTTATATGTACATATTTATGAAGTAATAAATTCCGAAACCACATTAGTAATACTGGACATGAAATTGAATATACGTACGTATTGATAGTAACTTAAATATTTGAGTTTTTCAAACATGAGAGAAAATGTAATTTGCGTACATATGTATATACGTAATTCAATGCATGTTTCTGATTAACAAATGTTTTAAAACTTAAAGTACTCATAGCTAATTCATCAATTTATCTGTTAGCATCCTTCCTTCAAAAAAAAAACTAACAGTGTTTGATTTTTTTCTTTCACCGTTTTACAGCACCTTTTTCAATATGAATTTTCAAATTCATCAAAAGTGTTAGTCCCTAACAATCACTTTTGTTAATAAAAAAATTTGAAGTTTTTCAGAAAATTTTTCCGCTGCTGTGAAGTTCTTAATGTCGCACACCTTTTCTGCAGCTCCGTCCACTCTCTTCTTGAGGAACTTCGCTGTCTCTTCGACCATGTCGTTCTTGTTGGGTGTGTGTGAAGAAATGAAATCTTGCATCTATCGTCTGTTCAAAACACAGTTCATCATCAACTGTAATAAAATCATTTCATTTCCCTCACAGTTTAAACAAGTCACAAGTTCAGAAATCGAGCGCAGATCATCTGCATTGAAAGTACATACTCTTTGTCTACCGAGACAAACCCTGCTTTTTGGAAACGATTAACGGACTGCGGTTAGTCTTTGATTGCGGAGGTTACTCAAGTGACTGCATGGAGAGCATTAACGTGAAATAGATGGTAAACAATAGCTAGGAATGATTTCAATACAGTGTGCTTGGCATCGCTATAAAATTTCGCATACCTTTTTCCCTTCAGTGAACGCATTTTTAGCTTTTTCGACTGAAATCGGTGTCCGCTATTCAGAGGTAAAAACACGGAACCGCCTATACTTTGGGGACTACAAAACTGTTCGTTAAATGGAGGTGTCTGCTATTCGGGAGTGTCTGTTAAGAAGGTTTTACTGTACCAATAACCAACTGTCAAGTAGTGCGTTCTTTTTCAAAAATGGCATTGGTAAAAAATAACTTGCGATAGGCAGTGCTTCAACAAAGACTTAATGGTCTGGCTATCATGTCATTAGTACATGATATTGCCAAGCAGTTATTGTTCGACAATGTTGTGCACTCCTTTGCAAACCTCAAAGCAAGGAAAAAGACATTTTAAAGATGAACTTAAACTCCTGAACTATGTGTAAACTTTTGTTTTTGTGCATTCATTTCTAATTTTTGTTGTCTATACTTGATTCAATGTTCGTGTTCTTTTAATTTTTGTAAAATATGTTTACATTTGAAAAGATTTTGGGGCACTTTTGGGGTATACTAGCAATGTTTATATTCTACACAGAGTACAGTTGAAGAGATTTTCTTAGCTCACTTAGCAGTTCTAATGTAATTACTGCCTTGCGTGACACGTTTGTAAACTTTCTACACAACTGGATTTACACTGAAAGAAACCTTTTTGAGTACTCATTTTATAAATAAAGTAAACATATTGCTACTGCTATTAAGAACATTGGTAGTTTACCTGACATGTGTCGAATAATGTGTTGGGTGATATTTCTGTCATTTTTTTTGTAATTTTACAAAAACACTGGCAGTTAAGCAAGTATTACTGCACAAAGATCGGTGTGCCGAAACATTTCACCTAATTTTTAAGAAATTGAATGGCTCCGATAAATTTCAGTCTTACCACAGATGGAGCATACACACAGAAATGTCTGGAGTTATGAGTGAGTGATATTTCTGTCATTTTTTTGTAACGTTACAAAAAACACTGGCAGTTATTACTACACAAATACCTGTGTATTGAATTCATATATTTCACCTAATTTTTAAGAAATTGAATGGTTCTGATAAATTTCTATCTTACCACAGATGAGGTACACACACTGCTCACGCGAGATTTCTTCAATGTGTTGGTTTGCAGAAAAAAATGTTTCAACATCTTCAAACAGACATTTAAAAGACAAACTCCTGAACTAGGTGTGAACTTCTGTTTTTGTGCATTCATTTCTAATTTTTGTTCCTACACTTGATTCAACATTTGCATTTCTTTAGGAACAAAGATTAAAAATAACACATCTCTTTATGTCTGCAAACACATAAGAAGTATTTTACAAGGCCTTAACATATATATATATATATATATAAAAGATGTAGGAAGCATGGTGCTAGAATTCTTTTTTTTTTTTATTGGAGGTTTAACGACCGCCGTGAGCAACTCAATGGGCTATAAGCAGTCGCCCGTCCCTAATTTAGGGTCACTGGTTCCAGGGAAGAGAGAGAGCCAGTGCCGTAAGACAAACACAACATCCATGCCTGACCGGGATTCGAACCCGGACCCCTTACGGACGAATGATCAGAGGCCAACGCCTTAGACCACTGCGCCACCGGGGCGGCTAGAATTTTTGGTATCGCTTTCACCGCACAACCTGTCTAGTGGCGTCTGCTAGGAAGAACGGTGTCACGGAAAATGTAGTAAAATGACGAAACTTCCTGTGCGTCGAAACTCCCTGGCTGCTCGGTCGTGTTACGTAAGTAGGTTTTTCTCGCGAAAATGTTGTTCCGGAAAGGAAGCAACATCGTGTGACGTGTTTCCTTTCCTGATCGCGGCGGTTCGGTTAGTTTTCATGATACTCTTCGGATCTGTTTCGAGACTATCATTTTCCCTCAGGATGACAAAGCATTAAACAGCAATAAACACATTTGTGCTTTATCGATAAACACATTTGTGTGTACGGGTGTGTATTCATTTACTCATTTTATTTCTGAGTTATCAGCACGTGTCCCCTTAATTAATTGTTAGAATAATAAAAACCACACGTTGAAACCCTAATGTTGCGTACTTTTTTTTTTTTTTATTGAATGGCATTACTAAAATAAATACGAGTGGGTCTCAGCAGCACCGATGCCAAATGTGACAGCGCACTATTAGCGTAAATTATATTTCTATTGTATTCGTCTACTTAGAAGTAATTTTTAATCTCTCTAAAAATGGGGGTTCAAGGATTGGGCCCTGTATGACAGTGCATAAATGAGGCCCTGCCTAAAGCTACAACTGAACATAAAAAAAATCAGGCTTCATTTCTCAAGGATGTCGGGCAAAGTGAAGGGTCCCCTAAATTACTGATGCTGTGCTTGGGGCCCTGGTAACTCAAAATCTTTCACTGAACAGCACAAATGTCAAATGTGACAATCCACTATTAGCCTAAATTATAGTTATATTTGTTCGTTTACTTAGAAGTAATTTTTAACTTCTCGAAAAACGGGGCTCAGGGATTGGGCCCTCTAGGCCCGTGCATAAATTAAGCCCTGTCTAAAGCTAAAACTGAACTTAAAAAAAAAAAAGGGCTTCATTTCTCAAGGATGACGGGCAAAGTGAAGGGTCCCCTAAATTACTGATGCTGTGCTCGGGGCCCTGGTAACTCCAAATCTTTCACTGAACAGCACAAATGTCGAATGTGACAATCCACTATTAGCCTAAATTATACGTATATTTGTTCGTTTACTTAGAAGTAATTTTTAACTTCTCCGAAAACGGGGCCTCGGGGATTGGGCCCTGTATGTTCTTTATGATGGTTTTCGTGTGTGTATGTGTCGTTGGCTGTACGGAATACATTCGTCACGTAACGATTTATTTAAAATATGAGTTGTTTTTTCCCCTAGACAATGCAATGAAACTTCGCCTCGGGCCCCGCAAAAGTACCATTAGGCCCTAACTAGTAGAGTTAATAATGTTTCACTTTTACTCAGGCATTAGTTACATGAAAAAAGTCATGGGCCATATCAGCAATGTGTGACCCATGTTAGTAAGATTTATAAGTTAATAATGATGTCACACTTTTTCTCAGGAACAAAACATTAATAATAAAATGTGGGACTTCCCCAATTTTACAAGGTTACTCATATTAATAATGTTTGCATTGCAATGGCTAATTCATAATATTGCGCTTTTATTCAAGCACATATTAATTTATGGGTTATGAATTTTATGTTTAGTGCCACGATAAAAGCACAGTATTAGTAACTTGATGTGTCATGTAAACTTTATGAATTGAATAACGTTCGCCTCCCCGGTGGCGCCGTGTTCTAAGCGCTGGCTTGTGATCATTTGTCCGAGGAGGGTCCGAGTTCGAATCCCGTGAGATATGGATGTTGTGTTTGTCTTACGGCACTGGCTCTCTCCCTTCCGTGGAACCAGTGGCCCTAAATTAGGGACGGGCGACTGCTTATAGCCCACTGAGTTGCTCACGGTGGTCGTTAAGCCTCCAATAAAAAAAAATTGCGGTAGAAATTTGAAATGGTGACCGCGAAATTTTTTTCCACCCTGTCAGCCTGCCGACTCTAAAACCGTTTTCCATTAAAAACCGCGGTAACCATAAAAATACTAACCCGGAATTTTCCCCCACCCTGTCAGCCTGATTAGTGTAACACCGTTTTTCACTAAAACGCGCGGTAACCGTCAAGATACCAACCCAGAACTTTCCTCCACCTCATCCAGCTACTTACGGTATTTTCAAACTTTTATCGCAGCTTACACTGCGATAAAAGTTTGAAATGCCGACCCCGGAATTTCCCCCTACTCTGTCAGCCTGCTGATTGTAAGACCGTTTTCCATTTAAAACAGCGGCAACAGTCGAAATACTAACCCGGAAATTTCTCCCTCCTAATCCAGCTACTTGCAAAACAGTTTTTTTACTATAAAGAGCGACAAATGTTTGAAATGCCGATCCCGGGAATTTCACCAAAAATTTGTTCACGCAGTTGGGTTGCATCTTGTTTTAAACAGCGTGGAAAGGAAATGATGACCCCGGAAATCTCCCCCACGTTCGTTATTTTGTGTTAAATGCAATTTGTGCATGGTCCCTCGCTAAAAACGGTGGGGGACTTTTCCCATGGGGAACTTTTCCGAATGTGGGGGACTCTTCCGTCCATCCTGAAGACCACCCCTACCTACAAAAATAAAATTTGACTTTTTTTGTAAGCTTTACGGATATCTCATAGGGAAAGAAAAAAGTGTTAAAAAGGCCTAGGCCTACGGCTTATTAATTAATGTATGGTGCATAAGTGGAAGCGCAATATTATCGACATTTCTTTTTATGTAAATTTTAGGAATATGGGAATGACGGAATGAAAACTTTTTGAAAGACCTAGAATTAGACCTAATAATAATTTCTGTCTGAGTAATATGGCAATATTAATAATTTCAAATGTTACGTAACTGTTATGAACATGAGCACGATCTAATAAAAAATGCCGATCCCGGAAATTTCCCCCGCATATTTGTGCTACTTGTTTGGCTTCATCTTGTGTAAGACCATTTTTTACTGTAAACTGCGGTGGAAATCGAAATAACCCCCCCCCCCCCTCACACACACATTTTTCACAACTCTCTGTAGACTGCAGTGAATACGGAATCGCCAACACCGGAATTTCCCCTCACCCTGTCAGCCTGCTAAGGGCTAATTGTAAGATCGTTTTTAATTAAAAAGCGCGGTAACAGTCGAATATTAACCCGGAAATTTCCCTCACCTCATCTAGCTACTTGCAAGACAGTTTTTTGCTATAAACTGCCGTAAAAGTAGAAATGCCGACCCCGGAAATCCCCCCACCCCCAAAATTTTTGAACTGCGTGAAAATAGAAATGCCGACCCCTGGAAATTTCCCCCACATGTTTGTGCACTTTGTGCGACTGCGTCTTATTTTAAACAGCGTGAAAATGGAAATGGTGACCCCGGAAAGCTCCCCCACATTCGATATTTTGTGTAAACTTCAATTTGTGCACGGTCTCTGATTGAAAAAGGTGAGGAACTTTTCCAGAATATCACAGATATGGTCTATCAGGTTTAGGTTCAGAGATATTGCGGGCCACTCCATCCTGTGAATATCATCACTTTTGAAGTATTCGCAGACTAACTGAGCACTATGGGCTCGGGCGTTATCGTCCATAAAAAGGAATTGGGGACCAATCATGGAAAACTCGTGTTCCATTCAACATGATGCCAGCCAAACCACCACCGTAGTGGTCAATTTTCCTAATGTTGGAGGGAAGAAGATTTCGGCTTCCACCCTCTCTCTACTCCGTATCAGCCAATAGATGGCAGCATGTTAACCTAGTACCCATCACGATTTCTGCTGTGTGAAAGTGCGTATATGAGGATATTAAAAAGTACCCTTTTAAAGGTCCTTTCTATTACCCTTGAAAGGACCTTTAACAATGAAAAGTATGTCTCCACACCGAAATATTTATTCTGACGATAAAGTTTTTTTCCTCATGAATGTGAAGAGGTCTAGCCAGAAAAAAAATTAAACAGTGATTTTGTATTAGCAAAGAACTACCTAATGATACGAAGTAAGACCTCAAAACAGTGTTCTGTTGAAATAAAACAGCTCAGTTTGAATAAATACTCCAGAATGTTGTTTGCGATATATTGTGTCTCATAAAATAGTAAGTGATCTTTCATATATATATTTTTCTAATATTTAGGAAATTCCTCATATTTTTGTCCCGCCAAACTTCATCAAAAATGCCTTCAATTAAGCATTTCAATCCCCCTTCTCCCCGAAAATTAAAAAAAAAGCGTTAAACAACTAATGGGTTCTCCATACAAAACACATCAGTACTAATCCGGAGCTAAAGGAAGAGTGAGCGCTGACATCTCTCGGCCCTGTGAGAACTATATAGAGTGAAGGTACTTCAGAAGATAAGTCACAAGTCGATGAAGTCATGTTGATATAAAAACTCAAAAGTTCGTTTACCAATTAAGTACATACACACGTCGAGAATCCGTGTTTAGGCTGAACTCGACTCATCACTGAAGACAGCACAGGCCCATTTATCAGAGCTACAGGGATGATGCTGTTGGGTTGTGTTCATCCCGACCCCTTCTGCGCGATGTGGCAAGTAAGATTCGGAGACCATTGACCTTTTTGCACGCAGACCGCTCTCCACAGCCTTCTGTAACCTGTTTGTCTCGATATCGCTGTCCCCGTAGCAGAGTGGAACTTCTGTGACAGTTGCTTGGCTGTCAACTTCTCATGGTGGCGAGCAGTTAGACACAAATACCAGTCGTTTTTCTTTTGCGTTTTTTTTTTAAATTGGAGATTTTATTTTTCATTATTTGACACTAAAAACTTACATGTACATCCGGGAGGGGTACACCGTACCCGACACGGGAAAAATTTAAAAATACAAATTTGTAGGTACAACACGTTGAAATAAACAAGTGTAGATGCACAAGTATGTCTAAATCAGAGCTAAATGACATTAACAGTACAGTCTAGTATCCAGACCTGCCAACAAGAAACAAGGCGGAGTAAAAATCACACAAACTGCAGTCTATAAGCGCAATCTACGGAAAATATACAAAAAGTTTCAAAAATTATTGCACGCAGAGCTACGATCTTTGTCAATATCATTGAAAAATTCATAATCTTCATCATCGAGATAACAAATAGTATTACAGTAGTCTAGAAATAAGTCAGCAGAATAACGAAATGCAAAATCAGGAAGCTTTGGACATCTAGGTCGCGAACGTAGATGAACCCTCCAATATCGTCTTATAACAAAGTTAGCTCAGATTTCGTAACGGACCTCAGGGTCTTCAAAAGAGTGAGGGCTACCAACAAGATCCTGCCAACACAGACGGAAAACGGCACTAAGGAGAAGAATAAAGTCAGCTGTGGGGAGTTCCGCTGCAAGTGGAACTCCCCACAGCTAAATAAATACACCCCACAGCTAAATAAATACGCATATCCGTCTTACGGACATGGCCGTCGTAAGGGGTGAGCCAACAGGGTCCCCACTGGAACTGGGGCCCCCAACTCCCCAAGTGTCTTATGGATTTACAAAAAGCCCAACTCCTTCACCACTCACGAGCAGTTTTATTATTATTATTATTTAATGAAAAGAAACACCAATGTAGAAAGTTGGAAGTTGTTCCGTCTTGTTTTTCAAACCTAGCTCGTAGCTTTGATTTCCCGAGCGAAGAGACAGGAGTGAAGTTAGGTGTTAGGATGAATCTTTTGTGACGAAATAAGAAACAAAAAAGCCGACCTCCCTTCCAGTCCCGAGTGGGGGGATAGTGGTTTGATAAAACAATTAAATGAAAATTCTGAACGGAAGTAAAAATGTGTAAGTCCGAAAAACTAAGTGTCGTGTTGTAAGCATGTAGCCGAAGAAACTTTCTCAAGAAATGTCGTGATAGCATGGATTTTATTTTTGACTGACAGGGCAAGCCTTTCGTTGTATCTTATTTTTGGCATACATCTCTGGAATTCCGAATGTAATGCATCTAGTACACTTCCACAAGCGCATATCCAAGTATTTACATTCTCACAGGAGAACTGTCAATTTTTAAAACACAAACTATTTCCCTACCTTAGATGATTCCTTTTCAAAAGAATTTAAAGGCCATATGTCATTCATTGAGCTAGATGTAAAATTACGTTAAAATTAACTCATGTTCGCCGCCCCGCTGGCGCAGTGGTCTAAGCGATGGCCTCTGATCATTCGTCCGAACGGGGTCCGGGTTCGAATCCCGGTGAGGCATGGATGTTGTGTTTGTCTTACGGCGCTGGCTCTCTCCCTTCCCTGGAACCAGTGACCCTAAATTAGGGACGGGCGACTGCTTATATCCCATTGAGTTGCTCACGGTGGTCGTTAAACCTCCAATCAAGAAAAAAAAAAAATAACTCATGTGAGCAAGGCATTTTTTTCTCTCCTTCCACGCATACATCATATTTTTTCCGAATCATATTTTCCATTTAAATAGTCATTTGTGTTGTCTATGTATACCAAGAAGTGCACATATGTTTATCATAGGTGTTTGCTCACTAGGTCTACATACTTATGTTCAATCTTCGGTGTTTAAATAAATAAAAATGACCGGCGCCGCATATCGGCATTTTTGTCCGTTGCGTCACATTGTCTAAAAACGGCGCTGATTGGTTTATTTCTTTCTTCTGTTTTAATTTAATTTTCGTTGAATGATTTGTAGAATATGGAAGGAACATCTTTCAGCATCCATTTACTTGTAATTTACTAAGCAACTAAATGTGAGTGCATTTGGTAGACTTCGTGGAGTTCTCTAATTTTTGTCATGTACCATTTTTCATTCAAGTGGTATTAAAAAGTTACTGGATATTGAATGTTTCTATATCAGTTGGGGAATAAATTTAGAGAGACCTTCATCTAGCAGTAATGGTTGACAATGATATAAATCATCAGGGGCCCCCGAAAATGTGACGTCCCAGGGCCTCTAAAAGTGTTAAAACGTCACTGCTTACGGATGTAGCTAAAAATACCCCCGGAAAAAATAACCACGAAGGAAATACCCCCAGCAGATCAAACACTCACATTTCAAAATATCATGTATTTTTTGCAGTTACCTTCGACGCTTTCTCCGTTTGTTAATAACAGTCTACACGCATAAACTGCATGCGGTGAAACAGAATGAAAGGAAGTCATTCTTGCAGTAATACTAAAGCGATTTATTTGTTAGAGGATGTGCAGCTGGGCACCAGCAGCATACAAGCTAAAAGATCATGGTCCAGATAAAAAAAGAATCCGTGTGCAGAAATATGTTTAAAATAAAAAGAAAAGTTACAACTGTGCAATGACCTGCTTTGTACAAATTTTAATAAAAAATTGAGCATAACAGTGTTCCAATATAATACATCAAGATGTAATAAATACCACTGAAACATAATGGTAACCACATTATAATAATTTGCAACAATTCAAATAGGTAATTAACAATTCTTTTTTTTTTTTTGATTGGAGGTTTAACAACCACCGTGAGCAACTCAATGGGCTATAAGCAGTCGCCCGTCCCTAATTTAGGGTCACTGGTTCTAGGGAAGGGAGAGAACCAGTGCCGTAAGACAAACACAACATTCATGCCTCATTGGGGTTCGAACCTGGACGCCGTTCGGACGAATGATCAGAGGTCATCGCTTAGACCACTGCGCCACCGGGGCGGCAATTTACAATTCATCTTCATAGCATATTGTGCTAGTTCTTAAATAATATCTAAGTCAGATTTGGTCTGAAATTGGGTTTTAAAATTACAGAAGGAAATGATTCAAATTTCTGGACAATAGGCATGCATGTACGGATTTAAACTTTATTTAATGGGTTTAGAAAATTTCTACATGTGACACTAATACATACCAGTTCCGTCTTAACAGGTGTACCGGCGGGAACCTGGCAGAGGGCCCTGACTTTGACATGACCGGCAATTAATAAATTTTATTTATACTGTCAATGTGTGAAGTTTCTATTTTTTATTGAATGCTGGCTTTCGGAGTAAGAAATCACGAAATAGTGCAGCAGAAGATTGTAAAACAATTACGAATTAAACAGCACTAAAAGATCAATTTCTTTTTTTACGAAGTTCCCGAAGTTCCTTTCGGAGCTCCAGGGAAAATATTATTTATTTACCTTAGAATTTTTATCGGACAGGGAAGTAGCACGAAATTGAGTCCTATTTTAGTATTGTAGACATAGTAGATCCCGATTTCCTTAATAAAGCATTCAATTTCGTATAATTAGATCAGGGTTTTCTTAAACCCCAAGTCGCTTGTAAACACCGGAAGGAAAACAATGTATTGTATTCTCCTTATTAGTTGCCATTACCTCTTTTTTTACGGCAAATATTAAAACTGTAACCGCAAATTTCCTCAAAGAGAAGTAAGAATAATTTTATTACATTCACTCACTGGGGCAGGTTGCCGGTAGACTGCCACACAGGAAAATTGCCACATGTTTTTCATTAATGGGTCGGGCACAAATTGCTGTTCCTCCGAAAAACACTTTGAATGTGTGACAAATTTTCCAGTGGGGTAGTTTTCCAAATTTCCGAATTATGTGTGGCAGTTTTCCAAGGTGCCTAACGAGGTTCGGAACTCTTTTGTTTGTTTGAATTTTCATGCCGGTTCATACGAGTTTACGTCAACTGGCCACAAAAGTTCAAGGGGAGAGGGAGGGGGGGGGTATAAATTAGTGCCTAAGTAAACGCCCAATATTATTAACTTGACTTGATGTATAAACGTTGTGAATATAAAATTGGTGGAATAAAAACTGTTAAAACGGCCTAGGCCTAGGGCCTATGAATTATTATTTCGTGCTTAAGTAAAAGCGTAGTATTATTAACTTGACTTGATGTGTAAACGTTGTGATTATGACACTGGCGGAATAAAAACTGTTTAAAAGGCCTATGCCTGGAACCTATGACTTTAATATTTAGAGCCTAAGTTAAAGCGCAATGCTATTGACTTGATTTGATACGCAAAGGTGATGAGTATGAAGTCGGCGGATTAAAAGCTGTTCAAAAGGCGAAGGTGTAGGGCCTGTGAATTAATTAAGTAAAAGAAAAAGATTACAAACTTGACATGTTATGTAAATATTTAGTGCCTATAAGTAAAAGTGCTGCGTTATTAAAAAATCCCACCTTAGGGTCCTTTCTGAACACAACAATTCTCGCTTGGCCTACATAGAACGTTTTCCCGAAATTTGTTTGGAGTTCCGAATTCAATTCAATTCTCAGTATAGGCCATGAAACAGCAATCCTTATCCCCCGCCCCTTGAACTTCTGTGGCTTGTTGCCCGAAGTATGAACCGGCATGAAAATTCAGACAAACAAAAGAGCTCCTTCCCGTCGTTAGGCACCTTGGAAAAGAGCCACACATAATTTGGAAACTTCGAAAACTGCCACACATTCAAAGTGTTCCTCGGAGGAACAGCAATTTATGCCCAGCCCCTTAATGAAAAACATGTGGCAGTTTTCCTGTGTGGCGGTCTTCCGCCAATCAATTTCAGTGCCATAAAATTGCTCTGAATAAAAAAATATCGTGTGGCTATATCACCCACTACTTGAGCAACTATTGTTCACAAAACATTTTTTTTTAATATTTCATTTTCAATAAGAACTTTAAACATTTCCATGATTTTCGGGCAAAAGACAAAGCGGAGAAATTGGCCACAAAAATTCTAAGGGGCAGGACCGTATAAAAATTGCGTTTTTGACAGCTAAGCGGCCACGTCCCTACAGGTTGGTTATTGAGTCACATAAAGTTTCCGTAATTTCGTATTTTCTTAATTGCGATATTTTACGTAATTCTTCATGAAAAAATTTATAATCTACAACTCAACAAAAGAATTTCAGGATTTATGAACTACAGCTCCACAAATTCCATTCCTGCGGGCATGTGCAAACACAGGAAACTTGTTTGGGAGGAGGGGGTTAATATCAAAAATATAAAATATAAGGAATTTCTGGTCCGATCGGAAGATTTTCGGCGTTTGCAAACTAATACTCAAAAAATTCTCTACGGGCATGTGCTAACGCACGGAAACCTGTCGAGGGAGGGGAGGGGGTTATACCGAAGATATAAAAATAAGGAATTCCTGGTCTGATCGGAAGATTTTCAGCGTTTACAAATACAGCTCAACAAATTTTCTCAGCGCATAAGCTAACGTAGGAAGCTTGTCGGGGGGAAGGGGTAGTGCTGGAAATAATATAAAATGTAGAGAATTTCGGCTCCGATCGGAAGATTGTCAGCGTTTACAAACTACAGCTCTACAACACAAATTCTTTATGTTCTGTATTTTTGGCGTTAAGCGCCCCCCTGCGCTCCCCAAAACAGGTATCCTACGGTAGCAGATGGCCGCAGAAGTTTTTTGTTCAGTTGTAGTCAGTGAACACTGAAAATCTCCCGATGAAACCAGAAATCCTTCATATTTTATGTTTTCCTCAGTAACCCCCACCCCCCATTTGTTCAGTTGGTTGGCGGAAGATCGCCACACAGGAAAACTGCCATATGTTTTTCATTAAGGGGTTGGGAATAAATTGCTGTTCCTCCGAGGAACTCTTTGAATGTGTGGCAGTTTCCAAGTTTCCGAATTATGTGTGGCTCTTTTCCAAGGTGCCTGAAGGCGGGAAGGAGCTCTTTTGTTTTTCTGAATTTTCATGCCGGTTCATACTTAGGGCAACAGGCTATAGACGTTCAAGGGGGGGGGGGGGAGATAAGGTTTCCGGTTTCTTGGCCTATATTGAGAATTGAATTGAATTCGGAACTCCAAACAAATTTCGGGAAAACGTTCATGTAGGCCAAGCGAGAATTGTTGTGTTCAGAAAAGACCCTAAGGTGGGATTTTTTAATGACGCTGCACTTTTACTTAGGCACAAAATATTTACATAACATGTAAAGTTTGTAATATTTTTATTTTACTTAATTAATTCACAGGCGCTACACCTTCGCCTTTTTAACAGCTTTTAATCCGCCGACTTCATATTCATCACGTTTACGTATCAAATCAAGTCAATAGCATTGCGCTTTTACTTAGGCTCAAAATATTAAAGTCATAGGTTCCAGGCACATGCCTTTTAAACAGTTTTTAGACTGCCAGTGTCATAATCACAACGTTTACACATCAAGTCAAGTTAATAATATTACGCTTTAACTTAAGCACGAAATAATAATTCATAGGCCCTAGGCCTAGGCCGTTTTAACAGTTTTTATTCTACCAATTCTATATTCACAACGTTTATACATCAAGTCAATTTAATAATATTGGGCGTTTACTTACCCAGCAAAAACAGTCTTGCTGGGCCATTGCTGGCATCCAGCACTATGTTGCCGCTGCCGAACCGTCGATAAAATGTCCGGGCGGCCAACAGAAGGGCCAGCAGTTGAGGCCAACAGTTAGCACCCCATCAGTTGTCATATGCCACAACAGGGCCATCAGTTATCCATCACAGGCAGTAGCTGCCACAAGTGGCCGTTCAGCGGCCTTGCAAGTACGTGCCAGAAATGATGGCTAGCCTAATGTGGTCCGCTAGTTTGCCGGTAGTGGCAGCCGGCAACCACATGACGTAACTGATGGCTTGCCGAAAATTGTCCGCTAATTTCACAGTAGTAGCCATAAGAAAAAAAAAAAAAATCAGGGATAACCGCAGTTTCCCAAAGCTACAACTTTTTTTTTTTTTTTTGCCTCCCCTAACGAAACTTGTGAATTACAGCACTGCACTGGGGAAATTTTCTCAACAGACCGGAAAAACGTCCGTTTGGATCTGGCTGGAAACGAACCAAGGACTGTCGGCGTGGGAAGCGCCCTCTACTAACTGGACTGATTTGCCACGCCCGCGCATTAGCTTGAAGCTGAGTCTCTTTCCTGCGGAATGTGTAATCGAATGATTCTCTCTTTAATTTTACAATATTACGAGATATTTTTCATAAATGTCAGTTTCATATAATTCGTGAATTTATTTTCTGAACCTAACGATAGTTTTTTTTTTTTTTTTTTTTTTACCTTAAGGGAACTTCACTCGTTTTCAAGGAGTGTACCAACTTAAAGGCGCTTTTCAAAGTATTTTGCTGTACTTGTTGTCTTGAAAGGCGATTGTTGAATTAATATATTTACCCGTTCATGTCACATTCTGTTACATTTTTAACGTTGTATCTTTCCTTTCCGCTGTCCGAAGCTACATTTGTTTTTAAGAGGAAAGATATTTTACTTAACTCTCGTTATTTTTAGAAGCGAATTCCTCCAGTCGTGTGCATTCAACCCATGAATCAGTACATTATTACATTATATCCACATAGCTTTGCGTTGCTTTTTTTTTTTTTTTTTTTTCTTTCCAAATAATTGATACATTTTGTACGCGTATAATTCTTTTTTTTTTTCCTACGAACTTTTTTACTGTTTTTCCAAAACTGTTGTTTCAAGCGGTTATGCTAAAACGAAAGATTTCACGGAAATTATTTCTTGTTATTCATGGGAATGGAGTGGGTGTATTTCAAGGCTGTAATGTAGTATTTCAGGGTTTAATCTGATATCTTCGTAGACGTAGCATTTCGTTAGGAAGTTAATTTGCCTCTCTACATATGGCTTTTTTTTCTTAACATCCACTAAAATAACACGATGGCGATAGCGTTCCCGTTTCTTCCACCTGGTGTTGGGTTTGCATCAGTTGCTAGCTACGGGCCACTAGTAGCACTTGCTTGGAGGCCCGCAATTCATGGCGATGCTGCAGGGCCATCAATGGCTGCCAACTGATGGCGCTACCACCGACGGACCGCTACCGGGCCGTGAGCGGCTGATTTCAGCCGGCAATGACCCATCACTGCCAGCTGGTGGCCAGCAGTTTTCCGAACAGTTGTGTTTTTGCTGAGAAGTAAAAGCGTAATGATATTAACTTGAGTTGATACCTAAACTTTATGAATATGAAGTCGATGAATTTAAAAATGACAAAAAGGCCTAGGCCTAGGGCTTATGAATTAATATTTCGTTCCTAAGCAAAAGCCCAATATTATTAACTTGATTTGCTCTGTAATAGAGCTGAGACGGGCTGAGCCCGAGCCCGAAAGTCCGAAGCAGAGCCTGGGCCTGAATCGGGCTCGGGCTGTAGAATATTTACGGCGGTTCGGGCTCGGGCTCTTAGAGAGAGGGAGAGCAAGATAATTTTTGTTATATTTAAATGTGATTTTATATGATTTAGCAAATGAGAAACTTTATAGTTGAAAAAGGGAATTCTTCGGCAACTGGTTCTGGTTGAGGAGTGGGCATTCGAAATGGCTATACTAATTCAGGGTTTGGGTAGTAATTGCCATAGTCCGCGCATTAGTGTGTTTCTTCAGAGAAGAAAAATATTTTTTCTAGAACTATAGATATTGGATAGTTGATAGCATGCCAACGATAATTTACCAATCATCTCCACGCAGTAGCTTCTTGCTAATTATATTTAGCAACGTACATATTGCAACACAATATGGCGAAATAATGTCAGCATTATTCGAGCAACAAACAATTACAGCATTGCCCGATCATTTTGGATGTCCGGCCGCCCGAAGCGCTTTAGGTGGAAACAAACGGTGAAAGAAAATCGTACAGTTACACTGTAAAAATAGATAGAGGTCCCTTCCCCACTCCTCACTTTGAGGAATATATTGGTTAATTGCAGGAGGAGGAGAGAGTGGAAGTGTGGAAGAGGAGATGTTTTATATTAATGGTTGAATAGGTTAGCCAGTTTAGGGGCTCGTTCGGGCCGGGCTCTATCTTGCAATATAAAATTCAGGCTCGGGATGGCTCGGGTTGTATACCACGGGCTCCAAAAATTGAGCCCGAACTTAGCTCTACTATGTAGACGTTGTGAATATGACATTGATAGAATAAAAACTGTTAAGAAGACCTCGGCCTGGGGCCTATGATTTTAATATTCAGTGCCTAAGTAAAATAGCTATATGCTATTGACTTGATTTGATACGTAAACATTATGGATATTAAGTCGGCGGATTTAAAGCTGTTAAAAAGGTGAAGGTGTAGGGCCTGTGAATTAATTAAGTAAAAGAAAGATATTACAAACTTGACATGTTATGTAAATATTTAGTGCCAAAATAAAAGTGCAGTGTTATTAAAAAATCCCACCTTAGGGTCCTTTTCTGAACATAGCATGAATTATGCTGTAATTCTCGCTTGGCTTACACAGAACGTTTTCTCGAAATTTGTTTGGAGTTGCCAATTCAATTCTCAATATAGGCCAACAAAATGTAATATTTATACCCCCCCACACACACACACACCCTTGAACTTGACACGAAAATCCAGACAAACAAAGGAGTTCCTTCCCGTCGTTAGGCGCCTTGGAAAACTGCCACACATTCAAAGTGTTCCTCGGAGGAATAGCAGTTTGTACCCGGCCCCTTAATGAAAAACGTGTGGCTGTTTTCCTGCGCGCCCACCACACTAGGTAAATAATGAAAGTATGCCCCCGACTCCCACCCCCAACATTCAAACAGTATGTCAAATCGACTTATTAGTATGCCCATGATGACAATCAAAACGCCCATCTCGGACTTTCTTTCCGCGTTTATCAACAGTCTCGGACTTTTTTACCTGGATTCAATTAATACTTACGTCGATGGAGTTTCCAATTCAATTTTCATTTTCAAGTGACAATAGTATTTTGTTGCGCATATCAGATTTTCACAATATTTCCGTTAGAGAGGTGATGTGGCCAAAAAAAAAAAAAAAGAAAGAAAATTTTACGGCCCCTGAAGTTTGTGTGGCTACTTGCCGGTGTGATCTGTTGACCAGATGTTCGCAGTTGTTACTGATGGAACGCCAAATTAACAAAGATTTATGCTCCCGTCCTCCGAAAGCATAGAGCCTGTTGTAAATCTTTTTACAGTAGGCACTCACGAAGTTAATCCTTTGTCACACATATATGCCACATGTTGGGGCTTAAAACCGCTCTGTAACAAAACGTTTATCCTCCACCGCCTGTGCGGGAGGATTACAAAAATATGCCTTTGCTTACTGTCGGTAAGTTATACAAAGGTTTCTTCCGACAGAAAGCTATTGTCCAACACATGAAACGCTTAGTCTTCAGGGCATGTTAGCAATCCAATTAGCTTCACCGTTCACACGGTAGAAATCTGACCTTTTAATGGTTTAGAAAGCTGGATAATTTGCGATTTCATAACAACAAAGTCGTTCTGCAAAATTAATAATAAATTAACTCAGTGGGCTATAAGCAGTCGCCCGTCCCTAATTTAGGGCCACTGGTTCCAGGGAAGGGAGAGAGCCAGTGCCGTAAGACAAACACAACATCTATGTCTCACGGGATTCGAACCCGGACCCTCCTCGGACAAATGATCACAAGCCAGCGCTTAGACCACGGCGCCATCGGGGAGGCGAACGCTATTCAATTCACAAAGTTTACATGACACGTCAAGTTACTAATACTGTGCTTTTATCGTGGCACTAAACATAAAATTCATAACCCATAAATTCATATGTGCTTGAATAAAAGCGCAATATTATGAACTAGCCATTGCAATGCAAACATTATTAATATGAGTAACCTTGTAAAATTGGGGAAGTCCCACATTTTATTATTAATGTTTTGTTCCTGAGAAAAAGTGTGACATCATTATTAACTTATAAATCTTACTAACATGGGTCACACATTGCTGATATGGCCCATGACTTTTTTCATGTAACTAATGCCTGAGTAAAAGTGAAACATTATTAACTCTACTAGTTAGGGCCTAATGGTACTTTTGCGGGGCCCGAGGCGAAGTTTCATTGCATTGTCTAGGGGAAAAAACAACTCATATTTTAAATAAATCGTTACGTGACGAATGTATTCCGTACAGCCAACGACACATACACACACGAAAACCATCATAAAGAACATACAGGGCCCAATCCCCGAGGCCCCGTTTTTGGAGAAGTTAAAAATTACTTCTAAGTAAGCGAACAAATATAAGTATAATTTAGGCTAATAGTGGATTGTCTCTTTCGACATTGGTGCTGTACAGTGAAAGATTTGGAGTTACCAGGGCCCCGAGCATAGCATCAGTAATTTAGGGGACCCTTCACTTTGCCCGACATCCTTGAGAAATGAAGCCTGTTTTTTTTTACGGTCAGTTGTAGCTTTAGGCAGGGCCTCATTTATGCACTGGCATACAGGGCCCAATCCTTGAACCCCCATTTTTAGAGAGATTAAAAATTACTTCTAAGTAGACGAATACAATAGAAATATAATTTACGCTAATAGTGCGCTGTCACATTTGGCATCGGTGCTGCTGAGACCCACTCGTATTTATTTTAGTAATGCCATTCAATAAAAAAAAAAAAAGTACGCAACTTTAGGGTTTCGACGTGTGGTTTTTATTATTCTAACAATTAATTAAGGGGACACGTGCTGATAACTCAGAAATAAAATGAGTAAATGAATACACACCCGTACACACAAATGTGTTTATCGATAAAGCACAAATGTGTTTATTGCTGTTTAATGCTTTGTCATCCTGAGGGAAAATGATAGTCTCGAAACAGATTCGAAGAGTATCATGAAAACTAACCGAACGGCCGCGATCAGACAAGGAAACACGTCACACGATGTTGCTTCCTTTCCGGAACAACATTTTCGCGAGAAAAACCTACTTACGTAACACGACCGAGCAGCCAGGAGTTTTGACATCACAGGAAGTTTCGTCATTTTACTACATTTTCCGTGACACCGTTCTTCCTAGCAGACGCCACTAAACAGGTTGTGCGGTGAAAGCAACTTACGGACAGCGGGAATTTAACATGGCGGCTCGCGTTCGCTGCCGTTGAGAGTGAGTTTGCTTTGGGGCGCTAAAAAGAGATAAAAAAAGCTTTCTATTCCAATTTTTTTTGTGTGGTGCTTCATTCCTCTATTCTGAAGTTTGTATCCATGCCACTTTTGGAAGATTCCGTCAAGAAATAAAGGAGCAAAGTAAGGGAGAAGTTTGGTAAGTTAGAGACCACTGATACCCATTCAATCTGACGATCGGCGAGAGTTCAGTAAGTGCATAATACACGATTATTACATTACCACTGTCTTCCATGCTTGCTGTAGGGTGAATTTTGTTTCACCTTTGAAAACCTCATACAAAAGTCTTTCTGCAACCAGACTGATATTATAAAGTTATTATCTTGTGTTATCAAATTTCCATTGCTACCCTTCGTCTTCTTCGCAGCTTATCGTTAGCCAGCAATGTGTCCCTGCAGTCACTGGGTCCAAGTGCAACTGCGCCAGCTCGACCTACGACAGCCACTCCATTGCCACCTACCCTTTCTGAGGCATAAATATGTTTTGCAGTGCGTTATACTTGTATATTCATATAAATATGCTTTGGAAAGTATATTTATACGATGCCTATTCAAGAAAGGCTTGCACCTTTTTCACGCTTTCCAACCATAGGTTGAAGAAGCGTATATGCTCCATCTTTGTCTGTCTGTCCGCACGATAACTCGCGTAAAAATGGTTCGATTTCGATTAAATTTTAGTATGTGGTAGGGACAACATAGGGACAAACCCTATTTAAAATGGACGAAATGGGGTCAAAGGTCAGGACATAGGAGCGGGATCCATTCCATCGCCCTTACGCGTCATAACTTAGGTAAAAATGCTTCGATTGCGAAAAACTTTATCATGTTGTTCCGGAGGTATAATGAACCGGTTCCGTTCAATATAATTTCATCCACCCATCTCCCATGTGGTCTTCTTCTGGGTCTTTTCCTGTCCCTTGGAATCCAATCTAAAATTTCGGCTGTCCATCGATGGTCTGTCCTTCTGGCAGTATGTCCAGCCCATTGCTCGTTCGTGCTAGACGTAGTGTTGGTGGCTCCAATATTTAATACATTTTAGTGTGGAATACCTCGTCCCTCACTCACCTGTTGCGTGGCCCGGCTGTCTAAAGGTACTGTGTACGTTTTGAGCTACTTTTCTAACGTTCTCATCCTCATATTAGTTCATATTCATCCGTTTTGTTATCGTTTGCTCGTTTGTTTACGTTTGGAAGCTGCCAACATGGCGGCTTCCGGTATTTCCTTATCATCTATGGGCGTGGCGGATGCGCGTCACGTCACACTTCCCACGTCCATGGAAGTTAACATACTCTCGTCCTCAGATGTGTCTGCTCAGATGCCTTCCCAGCTTTCTAGTACTCCTGCACCGGTGCCTTCACTGGACTTGGCTGCGATTTCTTCTTCAGATCCTGCGTCTGCCTCGGTGCCCTCCCTGGGTAATACTGATTCCACTGCCTTGCCTTCGGCTTGTGCTTCTCTTCCCTCACAGCCTTCTATGCCTGCCGGATCCGACCAGACTTCACTTCCGAGGATGTCATTTGCCTCTAAAGTGCAACGAGGCGCTACTTTTACGTCCGATTCCTCTCATCCAGTTGGTCTTTTGCAAGCAACACCTGTTATTCAGGTATCCAACCACAAGGTGAAGGTAACGATAGATGACAATTCGCAGATTGGCCGTGAGTTCCATAACCTCCTGGATAGAGGTGTGCTCTTTCATGCTTTACCAAATACTCCATTGCCACGCTACATGGAAGCCCTCTCTGGACATGTGTTGTCTGCGTCCATTGCAGGAATTTCCCGTACTCTTCGGGGTATTTCGGTACAGTTCAATCATAAGGAGGATGCTGACTTTTTTCTTGCAAACGGACTTTCAATTGGGACAAACCATCTCATCCCGTCGCCCCTTTCCAAGCGACCGGTGAACATCACGTTCTATCCTGTTCCACAGGAAGTGCCGGATACTGCACTTCCTCTCCTTGTCAGTCATGTTTGTAAAATTGTTGGCAAGGTCCGTCGCCTCTCTGACGCTCCCCGCGGAACTCGATTTGCACATGCTACCGGACCTCGCCGTCAGTTATTGGTCGTCTTTCCCACCGAGAAATCTTTGGCGGATTGCCCTACAGAAGCTACTGTTGAAATTGGCGCACGAACGTACAGTTTCAAGATTTTCACTGCACACTATTGTACACACTGTTTAACACAGAAACACACCACTGCCTCCTGTGACTGCGTTCGACGTGGACGTTCATCAAGTTCGCATCCCACTGCTGACCACATTGGTCTTTCTACTATCCCCACTACCGGTAGTTTGCCTGACGCGAATTCTTCGTTTCTCCGTCAGCCGAACATTCCGTCACGGACGATGCTGCCTTTCCTCCACTCCCGAGCCATACGATTGTGCATCGACCTTCAAGATTGACAGAGTTGTCTTCGACTACAGATGTGTCTACAGCGAAGTGTTCCGATCCGGGTGTGTTGAGTGGTGGTTTGGCGGATCAGCCGTCTGTCTCTTCTCCTAGCCTCTCGGATATCGGATCTCTAGTTACAACCTTGTCTACCATACCCTTGCTGCAACATCTTCCTGAGGCCTCGGCTGTTGTACCAGTCTCCACTACGGCAGCTCAGCTACGTTCTGCTTCTTCGGCGACGTTCGTTTTCTCGTCTCCTGACTTGGGAGGTGAGCCTGATCCACTAATGGATATATCCGCCTTAGCTTCTTCTTCGAAGCGGGTTGGAACTTCCAAAGGCGCTGTAAAACAGAAAAAGTTAAAACAACTTTCTGTGCCACATTCTGAGGATTCATCTAGTGTTCCCGAGGTTTCCGGTTCCGATGTTCTTCCACCTGATGATTCTTCAAACAGTATGCTTCTCCGCTCAGGTCCTGTCAATCCTCTCTCTGATGCTGAGGTTCTACAGGCCTTTGGTACGTTTCCTCAAGTTCCTGGACCACTGTCGAGACAGCAACTTTTACGTCTTTTTCAACCTGCACGTACGATTGTTGGTTCTGAAGAGTTCCTTCACTCACCTGATCTGGATCTGTATGCAGCGGTAACGCAATTCGAAGCTTATGTGTCACTTTTTAAATCTCTGTGTGCCACCGATCCTCGGTATCAGCCTTTTTTGAGACGTTACACGCGCCGTCTCGCCTCCTTGAAGGAGTTCGCTGAGAAACGTATATGTGATACCTTACTTCCTCATACCGATGACCTTTAGCTCTCTTCCCTAAACCGATCACTTTTTGTTCTCTCAATGCTAGAGGATTTGCGAACCCGTTCGCAAATTCTCTGGTCTTTGCAGACTTAGTGCCTGTTGATGCTGATGTTTTATTTATTCAGGAAACAAATTGCATTCCCGTTACGCCGTTTCATCGCTGGCGCCCGTGGCCATATAGGTTCTTTCATTGCTTTTCCACCCGTCTCGGAAACGGCGTATCCATTGGAATTCATCAACGCTTTTACCCAGCTATGTCATCAATTGTCGAAGTCGCGAAGACTGAGGGAGTTTTCTTATATCTCTCCTTTCGTCTCGGGGCTTTAGGTGTTCATCTTCTTAACATTCATATACCGCAGCGAAATGACGATGCAATTTCCCTTTTAGACTCCATTTATGTTCATCTTGCCACGGTCGCCCCCTCTGATATTGTTCTCTTTGGTGGTGATTTCAATTGCACGTTGTACCCTACTCTTGATCGGTCACACTGTGTCGAATCTTGTTTTTCTCTTGTTCAGGTTTTATCCGACCTTTTGTCCCATTACAACCTTGTTGATGCTTTCCGTTGCCTTCATCCTTCTGTCTGTGATTTTACCTGGTGCTCTTCCAATCCTGCTTCTTTGGCCGAAGCACGACTTGATCGGTTTTATGTTTCGTCCCATTTTAGTACACACCTTCAAGCTGCGTCACACATTCCGTGTGTTTCGTCTGATCATTCCATTTGCATTCTTTCTGTATTTCTTCCTGTTGTCTTCAAACCGTTCTTCAGGTTATGGTCTCTTCCCATTTCGTTCCTTACTGATTCAGATTTTTGTTCCCATTTATCAGCTTATCTTCAGGCTGATGAAATTGATCTTCACTCTACCTCGGACCCTGTGTCGGAATGGATCTCCGTTAAAACTAAATTAGTTGCTTTCTGCAAGAGATTTTCTCTTTCCACTCGCCTCTCGGAATCCACGATCGTTGATCGCCTTCGTCTAGAGTTAGCTTGTGTTTCACCTACGTCTGCCGCCTATCGTACACGGTCCTCGGCTATCCGGGGCCTACTTCAAAGCCAGGCGTCGCAAGCTCTTGTTCGCCTTCATGTACAGGATGTTTCTTCAGACATCCAGGATGCGAGCGCCTTTCTTGAATTTGAGAGGGACATCCTTTCTTCTCCTTCGCTCACCCATTTAACCCTTCCTGATGGCTCTGTCTCTGATGATCCCTCACGGCTTTCCCCTTTTCTCGTTTCTCATTTTACTGAACATTTCTCTTCTTCCTCTTCGCCTCCTGATCCATCCTCCACTCTCTTCACAGGCCTTCCTCAAGTTCCGTCTTATCTTCATTCTTCTCTCCTTGCCCCAATTACTCTCTCGGAATTATCTTCAGCTCTCTCCTCTTTAAACTATCAGTCCGCCCCCGGTTTAGATGGTATCCCAGTTGCATTCTATCGTACTTTTCTACCTCAGCTTTCTCCCTTTCTTCTAGCTTGCTTTAACAATCTTCTATTTCGCACTGCTTTCCCTTCATCTTTTACCGTTGCCGTCGTTCGTCTTCTCCCGAAGAAAGGCTGTCTCCTCAATATAGACAATTGGCGTTTTATTAGCATTTTGAACAGCGATTACAAGCTTTTCGCTAAGATTCTTTCTCGTCGTTTGAATGGCATACTGCCAGACATTATTCATTCAGACCAAACGTATACAATTCCGGGTCGATCTGTTCAATCAACATTACATCTTCTTCGAAACCTTCTAGTACTTGCTGATCGACAGGTTGAGCGCCTGGCCTTGTTCTCGTTGGATCAACGCCAGGCGTTTGACCGTGTCTCTCATGCCTACCTTTTTCGGGTGCTTCTTTCATTTGGTATTCCTCATAATTTTTGCAGACTTCTTTTAAACCTTTATCGCAATTCCTTTCTTCACGTTCGGACTCACTCATTTTTAACGAGCTCCATTCCTTTTGCTACTGGAATTCGTCAGGGGTGTCCCCTTTCCGGGCAGTTGTTTGCTTTGGCGTTTGAGCCGTTGTTGTGCCAAATCCGTTCTGTTCTTGCTCCTTCGCCTCGTTCTTTACAACCCGAATCTCGTCATTTTTCTTCTGTCCTGGTTGCTTATGCAGACGATCTGACGGTACTCATCCGAGCGCAGTCCGGTTTCTCGACCCTGGAATCTGTTTATTCTCAGTATGCACAACTTTCCGGCGCTGCGTTGAACAGAGACAAGAGCACCGGGCTCTGGTGCGGTGCGTGGCGAGCACGCCCTCATCGCCCCTGGGGAGCCACTTGGTCTCGAACGACGCAGCAGTTTCTTGGTGTAGTTCTTGGTGACCCTTCTTTCCTGTCCTCTGGTTCCTGGACACCGCTTCTCCAAAAATTCTCAAATGTTTTATCCCGCTGGAGTCGTGCTAGGGCTTTATTGTCGTATTGGGGTAAAGCCCGGGTTGTCTCTACGTTTCTTCTCCCTTTATTGACATATACCTGGTCTACACAAGCGGCTCCTTCTTTTTCTTCGTAAAATTCAGTCAGCCATCACCCGCTTCATGTGGCATCGGCAAGCTTGGGTGTCTACACGGACGCTCACGCTTCCGGTGTCTCATGGAGGGGTGGCACTTCCTGATGTCCATCTCCGATATCGTACTGCTCGCCTTGTTTCCATTTTTTCGCTTTATTGCTCTGTTCCCACTGCTGCTATTAGTTCTGTTGATGTCATTCTAAGTCCTCGTAACCCAGTTATCACTTTTGCGACGCTTCTCCTTATGGATCGTTTGCCTCTGTTGCCTAAACGTCTTCCGGAGGTATATGGGGAATTTCTTGATTTTTGGCGAGCGTTAACCCCGGTTCATCTTCCTCCTTCTGGCCTCCTTGAATTGTTAAATGAGCCACTTTTCTACTCTTCCGTTTTGACTCAGTCGGATTCTTCATATTTTTGTTTTCCCTCCTGGATTCGGGAGGGTGTTTTTGTTGTCAAGCAACTTGTCACCCCGACTCTTCGGTGGCGTTCTCTCTCACAAATTTCTGTTGCTCTAGCTGCTGATCCTATTGAGCATTTCCGGTTTCTTCTTCTTCAACGCGCTCTTCGTCGGTCATTTCCCGATATAGCAACTGTTGATGGACTTGTTGCTTGCGCGTCCGCCCCTCTTGCTTTACCTTTTTCGTTTTCACTCTCTGGTTCTCCCTATCTACTTCATTCCGTCACTTCTCGCTGTCTTTACCGTCATCTTCTCCTTCACAATTCTCCGCCGTTACCTATTTCCTCTCTTCCACCATCTACCTTTTCTGCCACTTGGTGTGTTCTGCACCTTACTCTTAGTTTACCGCTGGAGAAAGATGTGCAGTGGCGATTTCTCCACGGTCGACTCCCCACTCCAGCCATTCTCCATCGTCAGGGAATTCTTTCTAGTCCTCTTTGCCCTTTTTGTGGCCAAATCGGTGATCTTCTACATTATTATAATACCTGCGAGATCCTACAGCCATTGTTTACTCTCATCCATCAGATCGTTTCCCTTTCCTGTTCCACTCTCCACAACTTACATGATTTCAACTATCTTCTTCCTCGAGGAAGCATTACGCCTCACCGACCTTCCATTTGTTCCTATTTGTTCGTTCTTGCTAAATCTGTTATTTATGCTTACCACCTCTCGATTCGTTTTCTGGGCTCTTATCCATCTGTTTCAGAGGCTCAATCACGTTTGGTCACGGATTTTCGTGCCGCCCTTTTATCTCGTCTTACAACTGAGTATCTTTCAGCATCGACTCACGATTCCTCGGCGACATTTTCCACCTTGTGGTCGCCTGGATCTTCCTGGTTTCGCATTGATTCCTCCACGGTCTCGTTACTTGTTTGATCTCCCCATTATCCTATCTCGCGTATTGCTCTGTTGTTTCCTGCATTAGGGCCATGTATTTTAAATTTGCTATAATTGTGAGTTTTTACTGTGTTTCACAAGTAATGTATTTTGATTTTGCTATAATTGTGTGTTTTGGCTGTGTTTCACAAGTAATGTATTTTCAACTTGCTATAATTGTGTGTTTTTGCTGTGTTTTCACAAATAATCGGTCTCGTAACTTGTGTGATCTCCCCAGTTTCACATTATTATTATCTTATTTGGTGTTTCCTCAATTTGTATCTTGTTTGTAAATGTCCTAAATTGTGAGTTTGTGCTGTGTTAGTGCTTTCCTCTATCGTGGTTTACTATAGTGGTACATTTGTTACCTATGTTATTTTTATAATGTTGTTGAGTTACTCAATAATGTATTGCGCTCCACCCACATTTAAGTTCCATTCGGTTGATGTATGCTGGCATAGTACTTTCATATACTTGTGCAAATGTGTTTTTTCATATCGTTTGACATGCTGTTATGCCAATCATTGTTCGAGTGCATAATCATTTCCTTTCTGTGTAACTTTGTGCTGCATCGTGGATACATATATACATTGCCGCGCTTTTGTTTTCTGTACTGCAACTTTCAATGAATTTCCCATGTTTGTATTTCGTTATAGCAATAAACTGGGTACCATTTGGTACCCACAGTTACCAATACCAATACCATTGCCATTTCAGGGATTTAACTCTGATCATGATGTCTTCCACTCTTGTCATTTTTCGGATCCACGAGTTCCTCTTCTTATCTCTCCTGGTTACACCAAGCATGCACCTCTCCATGCTTGTTTGAGTTGTCTGCAGCCTTTGTATGTCTCTTTTAGTTAAGGTCCACGTCTCTGCACCATACGTAAGCACTGGAAGGATGCATTGATCAAACACTTTTCTTTTAAGACATAATGGCATATTGCTCTTGAAAATTATGCTGTTTCTTCCAAAAGCTCTCCAGGCAAGTATTATACGCCAATTAATTTCTTCATCAATGTGACCCTCACTTGATATCTGCTGTCAAGGATAAACGTACGTGTCTGTTGTCTCCAGCTTTTCTCCATCAATCGATAAATCTTCATTTCTTGTAAAAGCATTGAACATCACTTTTGTCTTCTGAAAGTTCATTTTTAATCCCACTTCTTTACTCTTGTCAACAAGTTCCTGGATCATACTCTGCAGATCTGATGGGGTAGTTGCAAAAATGACTATGTCATAAACAAAACGAAGGTGGGTTAGATAATCTCCATTAATTTTCATCCCTTTGTTTTCCCAGTTCAGTGATTGAAATACATTTTTCAATGTGGCATTAAAGAGCTTCAGAGATATGGTGTCACCTTGTCTCACTCCCTTTCCAATTTTTATGTGTGTTGTATTTTCAAACAGCCGAATCTTTGCACTTGCATTTTCATAGATGTTATTAATAATATTAATGTATGCATCTTCAATACCGCAGGATATCAGAGCCATTGTAACTGCTGATGATTTCACCGAATCAAAGGCTTTTTCATAATCGATAAAAGCCATGCACAATGGAAGTCCATATTCCCTCGCTTTTTCAATTAGTTCTCTCAGTACGTGGATATGATCTATTGTGCTGTAGCCGCTCCTGAATCCAGCTTGTTCTCTCGGTTGAGCCATGTCCAGTGTTACCTTCAAGCGGTGTGAAAGAACTTTAGTGAAGATTTTATAAACCACTGATAGGAGGCTGATAGGTCTGTAGTTCCTCAGATCCTCAATGTCACCTTTTTATGTAGCAGGATCATTGTTGCATTGTTCCAATCCTCAGGAATTTTCTCTTCATTAAGGCATGGAGTGAAAATTTGGGCGAGTACTGTTTCGGTTTCTCCACTTGCTTCTTGTATGATGTCTACAGTAATTCCATCTTCTCCTGGAGCTTTTCCCCGTTTCATGTTCTTGATTGCTTGTGTAACTTCTGCTGGGAGGACTGGAAGAACTCTGGTACTGATCCCTTTCATTATGTCTGGAGTACATGTATCATCCCTTTCATATAATTTGGAGAAGAAATCTTTCACTCTTGTTAAAATTTTGCCTCTATTTCTTGTTACAGAACCATCTTCTTTTCTCAGTGCCATAATTTGTTTTCTTCCCTTACTGAGATGTCCCTTTGCTATCTTTAGGCTTTGGTTGTTTTCAATTGCTTTCCTCACTAGTTCACAGTTGAATTTCCTTACGTCTTCAGTGATACTTTTTCGTACTGTCTTGCATCGCTCTATATATTCCACTTTGGAAGTCACATCTTCATTAGTTGTCCTCATCTCTCTTCTTTTGTGCATCAACATTTTAGTTTTTCCTGATAATTTGTTCACATGCAATTTGTTCTTAGACCCAGCTAATTTTGTTGCTGTTTCCATAAGAGCTTTGGTTACTTTTCTGTTAACTTCAGAAATATCCACTTCTTCCGATGTTAGGCCTTCTAAAGCAGAGAATCTGTTCTTTAGTTCCAACTTGAAGGTATTATGGTGTTTTTTAAGGTTGGTTATGTCAATACATCTTGTTTATCTTATGAGCTTGCCACGTTCGAATTTAGTGTTGAGGTGCATCTTACATCCCACCAATCTATGGTCACTACCTGTGTTGAACTTGTTTAGCACACTGCAGTCTTCTATGTTGAATTTTTTGTTACACATAATAAAATCAATTTCACTTGTCATCCCATTTGGATGTCTCCATGTCCATTTCATGTGTGGCTTTTTCTTGAAAAAGGAGTTCAAGATGAAAAACCCTTCTGCCTCTGTAAACTCAACGAGAGTATTTCCACGCTGGTGTCTGTTGCCGTGACCGAATTTACCTACTGAAGTTTTATTCTGTTGCCGTTGCCCTATTTTTGCATTGAAATCTCCATAATTATCTTCAAGTGCTGCTTATCTTTATTATTTAGATGACGAATTTCCTCATAAAATTCTTCAATTCCTCCTTCAGGATGACTTGTGGTGGGTGCATAAGTTTGAATAATCTGAGCCTTGTATCTTCTCGAGAGATGGATAACGAGTCGTGCAGCTCTGTCAGAGGAACTTTCAACTTCTACAACTTTATCCTTCAGTTTCTTGTTTATTATAAATCCAACACCACTAGTTCTACCAGTATCTGTTCCACGATAGTAGAAGAGATGTCCACTTTTCAGTTCAATAAGATCTTTTCCTTTTCTCCTTACCTCACTTAGCCCGACGATGTCCCACTTCCAGTTCAAGAAGCCTTGAATCAGAAGATAGAGAGCGTCCATTATACGTAGCCAAGGTCAGCATTAGATGGCAGCCTAGTCCGGTCCTCCGGGGATTCTTAGCACCCTCTGCCTTCATGTCGCACTGGCTGCTGCCTTGGCCAGGTACATTCCAGCTGCCGGAGACTGAGGGCCAAGATTTATGTTGTGGAGTCATTTTGGAGGGGTTTAGCCATAACTCACCACGCTGGCCAAGCGGGTTGGTGAGTGTGGGATAGCATTTCCTCTAATCCCGATGGTATAGTTATACCGCTATTGGCGGTCGTCAGAGCCCCTTTAGTGGGAGCAGGATGCACCACGAGAAGGCGGGGTTGACATTTGTCAAGGAGAGGCTGTGATGCTACGCATCACCTGACCTTACATCCCATATTGGATATAGGTAGTGCTAATTGTAAAAGTACAGGAACGTGCAGTTCCTTTACATCTTCAATACCTTTCCCAACTTACTCACATCCCATTCCGCCTCTCCCCTTTAACTTTCTTATACACCGATGAGCCATTTCATTATGACCACCTACCTATAAGCTATAGGACCCCCTTTAAACGGCAAAACAGTGGCCACTCGGCGAGGCATCGATTCGATGAGGTGGCGATAGGTATCTTGGAGCATCTGGTACCATAATGTCAAAAGCAGGTCCTCCAGTTCCCGTACGTTTCGGGGTGGTAGTGATTTATCGCGTACCGGCTTTTCCAAGTCGAACCACAAATGTTCGATTGGGTTCATGTCAGGTGAATTTGGAGGCCATGAAATTAACAGAAAGTCACCAGCACGTTCCTCAAACCACTGTTTGACGATTCTGGCAGTGTGGCATGGCACATTATCCTATTGGTAATGATCATCAGCAGCAGGGAACCCAGTTGCCATGAGTGGGTGAATTTGGTCCGCAACTATGTCCAGATACTTGAGAGCTGTCAGAGATTGGAATAATGGGGCCTAAAGTGTCCCAAGGAAACGTCGTCCACAGCATAACACCGCCGCCACTAGCCAGTCCCCCCCAACAGTGCATCCAGGTGTCATAGCCTACGTTGGTAATCGGGGTATCCGCGCTCGGCCATCTACGTGATGCACCAGGAATCTTGATTCGTCAGACCACGCCACTTTCTTCCAATCATGCACGGTCCGATCTCGATGAACTTGAGCCCATTTCATGCGTTGTTGGCGATGACGTGCAGTGAGCATGGGGACCCGGCTGGGTTTCGGCTACGCAGGTCGTGCGTAGAAGGCTGCGACACATTGCCCTGATCACCACTGTTGCAGCTGCGGGTGATTTGTCGCACTGTGGCCCTGCGGTCGCTGTGAACAATGCGCGACAGTCTCCGCTCCCCTCTGGCATCAATGAGCTGCAGACAACACACGGCTGGACGACGGTTCGTCGTTTGACTATCTGTGCACCATTTTTGATACGTACTTACTATAGTGGCACGTGAACAACCCACAAGCTGCTCCATTTCCGAGATCGTAGTTCCAAGGCGTCGTGCCATCACGATTTGTCCTTTATCAAACTCCGATAAATTGGTAGCTTTTCCCATTCTGACTCCGAACAGTCTACTAACCGAAAGCCGCTACTCGGGTATTATATATACTGCTCTGTGAAGTTCACCTGCGTCAGCGTTCGGTCTCCAGGCTCGCTCATTTCTCTAGGCTGGGGGTGGTCATAATGGAATGGTTCATCGGTGTATATTTACGGTATAAGAAAGTATAGTGATCGGTCGAAATCAGACTTCCGGATTTACAAGTTTTGGCATTCAAGGAACAAGATTTCACCATTTTGGTAAGAAAACACTGAAATGTTGAGACCTAAATTGGGGCCCATTTTGGGCGCAAGAACTAAAATCAGCCCCATATTATTGTGTAAGATGTCTTTAGAAGCGGGAATTAATTTAGAGTGCAATGGTGAAAGCCATATACACAGTCGACTCACATTGTTGTGACCATCAGCTAATATCCAGAGCAGTGGTTCTCAAACTTTTCTTTACCACGGACCACTAGGTGTAGACTGTCAACCTAACACGGACCACCTACCTCGGCACCTTTTCCATTCAACTCGTTAAAATGCATTATCGTCATAAAAACTTGATATTAAAGTTATTTTATTGTAGATAAGTTTAAAATAAATCAATGAAAAAGTGCTTTTTTTTATAATATCTTAAAACATAAAAGAACGTGGCAAATCACTGAACGCAACATTAAACAAAAAAGAACAAACCGCATTATCAAGATTTAGAATTAGACATCTGAAATCAATTATAATACTTGATGGCACAAACGTCTGTACAGAATGCAATGCAAAATAATCAACACCAAACCACATCTTTCAATATATAGGCATCATAAGAAAATAATTCAAGATGATGAACAAAAATTAATAAGTGAATTAAAAAACTATAACCTCATGGAACTGTTTAAGACCAAGGGATAAGAAACAATACCAGTATAATTATTTTTAGAATTACAATGGTGTTAAAACATTTCAAGAAAGTAAATAAGCGAATAATTTTTTTATTCTCCATCTCACTGTGAGGAATGGTGTTGCTTGCAATCTTTGACCAGTTTGGTTACATCGGTTGCAACGGAAGATAGTTTCAGTCTTAATTTCGGCTTAACTTTAAGCCTGTTCCTTTTCACATTTTTTTGTCCAACAAGGGCAGAACAGCCTAGTTTATAATTGTACGTTGTGAAAGACGGTAGCAGATGCTTGATGGCACTGTTGGCGTGTTCAGGGTACTCTGATTTCACATGGATCCAGAAGCTTGTGACGGATTTCTCACTCAATGTGATTTTTAGTGCTCCATTAGACGCCAATTCAATAAGCTGATCACACATACGAGATGAAAAGCCGAAGGACTCAGTCACAGACGTAGCACTGTAAGGATTCCTAATCCATTCTTTACTTTCATCAAGCTCTGGAAAATATAATTTTATGCTATCTTGCAGAACTGTTATATGGTTCCGAAATAATTGCACTAATTCATCATCGATTAGTTCTCCTAAAGACTGCAAAAAATCGTTAAGTGCAGAAAATGAATCATACTTCCCACGACTATGCCGTTTACTCCAAAGTTCACATTTCTGTGAAAATACTTTTATTTTATCTTGCACTTTAAAAATGGTTACATCGCGTCCCTGAAGTGACAGATTTAGGCTGTTCAGGGTGCTGAAAATATCGCTGAGATATGCCACCTGCGCTAGCCACTCGGAATCGTGGAAAAGATATTTACTTACTTCATCAGTGTCATCATGAAGGGACACTTTGATCTCATCCCTCAGCTCGAAAACACTTGAAAGCATTATCACCCTTGAAAGCCACCGTACTTCCGTGTGGAAAAGTAAAATTTTCTGCAGAATACCCATTTATTCGCACAATACGCTAAAAAGGCGAGAGTTCATTGACCGTGATTTAATTAAATTAACCACTTTAACTACTTGTTTCAATACAAGATCCAGTTCAGAAGGCATTCCTTTTACCGCTAACTGTTTTCTGTGTGTAAAGCAGTGAGCTGAACTACATTCAGCCACTAACTTTTTCTCCTTTGCTGTAAAACCAGAAAGTCCTCGTGAATGTATCTTACACTTCATTTTTGTAAATGTACCTACGTTCCTGCTTTCGTCCAATTGTGAAGCAAAATAACTACAGCCACGCACACGTGTGATTAATTGCTCCTCCACATTAGATGCCAAAAATGTTATACGACACTGAATTATATAATTCGACAAAGGAATATAGTCCGTTGCTCACCCTGCCTTTTCCCCAATCTTAATATTCGCCTTCAATTTAGCCGCTGGCTTTACAAGTGTTTCAGCGACTGTATGTCCTTGACCAGGTTTTGAAACAAGTAAAGCCACTTGGAATTAAGCTTCTGTAGGTTTACTCTCTTCCTCACCCGTAGCAACAGAAGTAATTGATTTCTGTGATGACAGCATCACATTACGTTTTTTTTTTGTAATATTCAACAGGTTTATTTGTTAAATTTGTATCTTTTGTTTGAAAATGACGTGAAAGTTTTGAAGGTTTCATGGCGTCGTTAGACAAAGTGTCATAGCTCACAACGCAAAGAGTTTTTTTTTTATTGGAGATTTAACGACCACCGTGAGCAACTCAGTGGGCTATAAGCAGTCGACCGTCCCTAATTTGGGGTCACTGGTGGGAAGGGAAAGAGCCAGTGCCGTAAGATGAGCACAACATCCATGCCTCACCGGGGCCCCTTTCGGACGAATGATCAGAGGCCATCGCTTAAACCACTGCGCCACCGAGAGTTACTCGCAAGTTGGTCAGCGGTCCATTTTCAGGTAATCTTTATCATATTTCGTGTTTGCACATTTTTTTTTTTTTTGGCGATAACAGAGCAACTGGTTTGAAAACGATCGTCAAAGATTTTAGTTTAAGCAGATCCATGTGCAGTCGTATCGAGTTCACTTATATTCCGTTTCAATGAACCACTGTTAAGCTACCGATGCATTCTGAATATAAATTACAAATAACAAAATAATTATATCAATGGTATACAATATTTAGATAACCCCCACACACACACACACACATCACCACCACCAGAGCACATTTAAGGAGACAGAGGGCCCAGGGGCTGGACAGTATTTTGGGACCCCAGTATTAATTGCACATCCAAGATTTGACTATGGGTGGCGGAATAAAAATACCCAGGAGAAGAGATTCCCAAAATATGATGAAGCCGTAAAAATATTCCCGCCATATTGAAGTGTGTATCTCATGATTCATGGACGAATCAGGGTTAGCAAGAAAATGTAAAAGTGCATGGTTGAAAAATGGATGCCAGTTCAGTTCTGCTTTAATCCCCCTCCTCCAGGGTTCAGCTTTTTGAAATTATATCGAAGTAGCGGACAAAATAATATGATCCAAATATCAAGATTCAAACGAATTCTTAATGTATGAAAATTTCCTCCAATTACAGATGTGTACAAAAGAAAAAAACATCTATTAAGGATTTGGAAATGGACTAAGGGCAACTGTGCTTTTTGCGGACTCCTAAAAAACCGGAAAGTAATATAATTTTTTTTGCAGAAGGCCCTTTTCTTATAGTTTTTGCTGTGCTATTGGAAAAAACTGAACTCTGTCAATTCTTTAAGCATCCGGATTCATAACACGGATAAATGTTTCTGAAGAGGGGGATTGCATGAATTCTGAATTTCTGTAAATATTTTTGTTTGTTTTTCCTTTTTTTTTTTTTTTTTCTTTTGCTGTTTTTTTTTAAATTCCTCGCGCAAAATTAAGATTTGGCTATAGAGCTGCAAAACATGTTACTCATTTACGCAAAAGTAGCCTAAATCGGTTATTTGTTTGCTTGTTTCAGGGCTTAACGATCACTGTTGTTTCAGAGATGGCTTCTGACCATTTGTCCAAGATGGTTCCGTGTTCGAATCCCGGTGAGGCCACTGGCTCTCTCCCTTCCCTGGAGTAAGTTGCCTTGAATTAGGGACGGGCGACTGCTTATAGCCCATTGAGTTGCTCACGGTGGTGCGACTTCTGAGCTCCGTCAATTCGTGCGTATTTTGTGTGTTTCTAGTGAGTTGTGAACTTTCAAAGCACTTACCTTTGAAAGGTTCCGCTATAGGTTGTGAATACTCCCAGATTGGTTAGTTGCCTTTTTCTTTTCCTATTACGTCTTGTTTATCTCTGGGCCGAACTGGCCGAAGCTACGATAGTCGGCGCCATTACAAATGGCGTCTTCCGGCGGTGGGGGCCCAAAACTGGACCTCACTTGCGGTGTCCCATCGATGTTGAAGACAACCTCTTCTTCTTCCATGGGTGCTGCTTTGCTGCCCTCCACAAGTGGCGGCGTTGCATTGCCCTCAACTCGTGTTGTGCACAACTCTTTACCTCAGGCTGTTCAGTTGCCTTCTCACTCATCTCAAGCTGCTACTACCTTCGCTGCTGAAGACGACGCAATGGATGTCTCGTGCAACGGTACTTTCCCCATGTCATCTAAACCTCTGACGTCATTGTCTACTTATGCCAATGAGGATGTAGCAGACACGTGACTCTCAGCATGACAACGAGCCTTAGTAACGTAACTGAAGGACAACCAGCCTCGTTGAAATGATGGCTTCTTACGTTGAAACTTTAACTTCCGAGTACAAAATGCGGTATTTGGAAAAAATTAAAGAGATTGTAGGAAAAGATCCTTATGTGCTGAATGCAAGTATCTTTGAAGGTGATGCAAAAAGTTTTCCAAAAGTGCAAATAGCAAATATTTTCGATTACTTCGTCTTTGGTCGAAGCGCCTTAACTGCAGAACAATTCGAGGCGTATAGAAGTTTCGAAGCATATAACAACTTCTCGTCGTCGGTATTCTTTTACAGGGTAATTTAGAACGATCACAAATTCGTGATTAATCAGTAATTTATGGAGAAAATAGGCAAGTTGCCTTAATAAGTAAGGTTCTCTTCCCTCCCAGGTGCGGAGATCTGAGTAAAAAAAGATAGGTCTTCTTTCTTTCCAGGAATCGCTGATTTTGGATAAAACTCACCCTTGAAAGGTTCTATGCCTTTTTGAGAGTCTAACTCTTCAACAAAAAGTGTCTTTTTAAGCTCTGGGAAGCGATTTCCAAGCCTTAGAAAAATGAGCAAAATCTTTTTTTTACGTAAAATTGTGGTGAAAAAACAAAATAATTTTGCTGGCATTTGTGCCCTATAATCTATTTACCCATAAATAAATTTAGCAGCATGACACTGACCTGTAAACAGACCTAGACACCAAAATGGATTTTATTTGGACAAAAATTTTAACCCTTATTTGCATTTTTCTGCAAAAGTGTGCTTCAACTCCAGGTAAAAATACAGGTGTACTAAAAAATCAACGGTAGTTTGCGGGTAGGGGATATCATATAGAACAAAGTAGTAAACTAAAAACCCCCAACACCGACAGACAAATAACCTTAAAAATGAAAAGCCAAAAACTCGCAAAAAGAAGTTAGTCAGGTTAACGGTGTGATCGAGATCTAAGAAATACAGAAGAGCTAGAGATTTGAATCTGACTAAAACTCAGGTTTACTAACAGATTAACTTTTAGCCCTATAAAAAGTTTCAACACTCCCTAGATCAACCAGGAACCTTCTGAAAAGAAGTGCCTGGAGGGGGAAAAAAACCCACGTACACAGAAATTCCGATTGGGGACCGAAGCGTTTATTTAAGAAATATTTTGACTAAGAGACAAACTAAAAGATGTTCTATAAGAAAATAGTCAGTAGTAAAAAAACCTACGCAAAAAAAAAAACCAGCCGACACCTTTTAAATTCAACTTGAAAACTTTTAATCAACGAATGAAACGCCTGGCCCAATAAGTGCAAGCATTGCACTCCAATAGCGTTTGAACAAGTAAAAGATGGATTCCCTGCTTTACCAGAAATCACTGATTTCTACATAAAACTAACATTTAAGAGGTTTTCTGCCTTTGAAGAGTCTAACTCTTAAAAAAAAATTTTTTATAAGCTCTGGGAAGCGATCTCCCTTGGTTTGGGATATAAGCGAATTTTTTCGGTACTGCTTTTAGAGACAGCAGCTAGTAGGCTGAAAAAGACTTACGGTCTTGATTTCCTCTATGATCGTAATTCATAATACCACAAAATCTAGGCATTTTGGCTTCAAATTTTATAAACACCGACCGCTAATCATTGCAGTTTACACACTAAGTGCAGGACAGCCAGCTATGCTTGTCCTTCAGGAACTTGCAGGGACTGTTTCCACTTCACTGAAACTTCTCGATGACGTCACGTGCTACATCCCGAGGCTGACGAGAAAGACAGGCTTCGGTGCGAAAGGGCATCGACGAGATCACGTGACCAACTTAGTGCTGTTGCCTCTGCTTGGGCTGCCGAGAGCAAACGGTGATCGAGTAGAGAGTTATTTTTTCCAACACGCAGTGAATATAAGGTGGCACATTTAATCATTGCATATTAATTTAAAACTATTAGAGAAGAAAACGTTTAAGAGGAACATTATTAAAATGCGAGTTCTACTGAACTTAATCGTTTAACACTACTGAATTAAATTTTTTTCGTTTTCCGTGTAGTGTGGATTTTTGCGTTTAGCCGTTCCTTTAGCAAAGTCGTATCAAGAGACATATTCGAAAGTTTTGTTGCTCGATTTAATGAAATTAACTATATTTTCTTCGTTGTCCGTGTAGTTCATTTTTTTCTTTTTGCCTTCATGATTTTCTAGCAACAATGAAAAGCAAATTCGTTTAATAAATAGCGTACAGAATATTAATAGCAAAGGGAAAACGTCAAGCGAAATCATATTGAGGTCGAAGAAAAAGTGTTCCCTCATATATATATCTCTGGCTAAAACGTTCCTTACTAAATTAAAAAAAGTTATATTTTTATTTGTTCTGGAAAAAATAAATTTTTTGATATTATTTGCATGTATTTTGTTTAATGGGGTTATTTCTAGGACAATGCTTCTGTACACTAAAAGTACATAATTTGGAAATAATTCCGTCTTAAAAAAATGCTTAGGATCCCTTTTAATACAAATCATCTCTGTGCATTAGAGTTTATTTAACTTATTTCTACTTGGGGGAAGAAAAGAAATTAATCCTTATCAGTATATATTTCAACACTTTAAAATTATGTGACAACACATTCTGGCACAAGCTATTTTCTTGGTAATTGAAAAAATAGTCGAATGAAGGACACTGTCACAAAAAATGTTCTCATTGTTTTGTGAAAAATTAATGCAAGAACTTTTTTTTCATGAAATTATTCATTTTTGTCACTATTAAATTTTCCTTTCATTTGTATTTGTAAATTAACAATTACTATAATTGAACACTGTTAGGTAAGCCAAAAACTGAAAAAACTATTTCCATTCTAGAATTTAATTCAAACTATAGCTCAGTAAACAGAATTCTTGCTCACCATTAACAGAAATTTAATTGCATTATGAGCCAATAAGAAATCTGAAATTGCAGATTTAGCGCTACTGTCTAACTCTTTCATACCAGAAAATTTGAAAAATTCATCGCCGTGGAGCAGGAAGCAAACCTGCATTTCCCGATTTCCATTCGAGCATGCTACCGTTACACCATCCAGGATGAGGAAGTCCCAAACACCCGAGTGATATAATCTGAATAATCTCAGATTTTCGCCAGTCAAAGCGAGCATGGCTTCATCGTAGCTCAGCTATTTAGAGTCAGGTCAATGCTTAGCAAATTCCCAGTTATTCAGGTAAACATTGTGGAAGAAATATTTCTTCTTATTATACGTGGGAAATATATTTCTATAAGCAATCTGAAATCACATATTTACTGTTACGTAACTGAAATCAAACGATCGTCTATGGAATAGAAACATGTCACCTTTCCAACAAGGAAGACGTGAAAAGTCCAACTGTCTGTCTGCGGGAGAGGTCATGGCGACTGTGAATCTGTTGTTTACACAGAATTTCTGTCAAAAGAGACGACCATCAATAGTGACTCATATTGCCAAACACTATTAAATTTGCGAAATTCAATTAAGGACAGATGCCGGGGTAAGTTGAGCGAAGGTGTCATTCTGCTGCCCAACAACCCTACACAGCACGGAAAACAAAGGAAACTGCTGCAGTCATTCAAGTCGGAGGTGTGGCAACATCCACCTTACAGCCCCAACTTATCCCCATGCGGCTACCATTTGTTCGGTAAAATAAAACAGGACCTTAGTGGACAACGATTCCCAACCGATGAGGCTGTGAAAAGTGCGGTCCTTAACTAGTTGCACCAAACTGGACGTTTTCTGTACAGGTATGGGGAAGTTAATCGCACGTTTCGATAAATGTTTACAGTCCTTAGGCGACTATGTCGAAAAATGAATTAATGTTGTACCTTTAAACCAACATACATCCCCTGAGTATATCTTTGTTTGATTGTTTTATTCAACAGTGTAACTAACTTTTTGATCCACCCTCATATTATTAAAGCACTTTGCTGCAATTCAGAAATTAAATTTTAGTTTGCTTTAAAAATTAGCATAAATACTACATTTGAAAAAAGTATCAATTTACCTACTGACTATCAATTTGTCTTGTATCTTCAAGCGGAACGAAGTAAAAAATACTATTAAAAATAAACAAATGGGTCCATTTTTTTACATAAATGTACCTCAAATGTCTGTTTCAAATAATTTGAAAGAAGGAAGTTATCACAAGCTGCAACTGTATTCAGCTTCAGATTGCTTACCCCAACTTGCCTTATGTGATAGAATCTGCAACAAAGTTATAGATACACACAACAAAATAAAGAATTATTGCTAACCAATGGCAGAAATTAAGACATCTGTTTCAAATAGTTTGAATCATCACAAGTTACATCAAAATTATCTCAGCTTTAGGTCCTCCAGTATGTGTTACAATCTGAATATTTTATGTGTGAGTTGTGTCCATTATTTTCTTTACCTAAAATCTACGTTTGTAATGTTCATACCTAACTGTGATCTACTTTTTTTATAAAACATATTTTATATCACATTTTGGATTAGACAACATTTCAACAGTATAAATAATTATTTCCCACACATTTCTAAAGGAATTAAGCACAATTGGTTAGTAGCTTTTCATAACACTAGGATATTTATACATTTTACTAACATTCTTTTCTAGAAACCAAATTTGTTCATTGTGGTAAAATTAAATTTTTACTTTCAATATACCTACTATAAATGCCAAGCTAAGCACTAGTACACAGACACACCAGTGCTGAGACGGGCCGAACCCAAACCGGGTGCTGGCTGCGTAATGCTTACTGGAGTTCGAGCTTGGAGAGAAGGGAAGAATTTTCTTCCTTTTTCTTTTAATGTGATTTTATATGATTTAGCACACGAGGCTTTTTTTACACTTTCTAGTTGTTAAAGAGTTCTTCAGCAACTGGGTCTAAATGGGGAGTAGGAATTCTGCAGGGCTATCCATTCCGGGCTTGGATAACAAAATACTATAGGTCATGAATTACAGGATTTCTGCCAAGGATAAGTTTTAAGAAGTATAGATAGTAGATAGCAAGCTGACGGAATTTTGCTCCCTACCTCAAAGGGGCAGCAGCTCCGTGCTAATTCTATTGAGCAACATACGACATAGTTTGTTGTGCCACCAGATGTTTCCTGATACCCCCTCCCAAAAAAAAAACATTTCAGGAAGAAATGAATGGTTAAAAAAACTATAGAAATAGATAGACATCCCTTCCCCACTCTGCAGTTGAGAAAGGCATCGGTTAATTGCGTGGGTAGGAAAGAGTGGAAGACTTTTTTTAATGCCTATACAGGTTAATCATAGTTTTCGGGCTCATTCGGGCTGACATACTTCAGGCTCGGGCTCTTAAAATTGAGCCTGAACTCAGCTCTGACTCACACACAGTAACACTTCAGTTAACTTCTCACAGGTGTTTTTATCAAAAACTTTATGGCAATGAAGTCATAGTGGCAAGTATGAAAAATAAGAGAAATTTCCTGGAATTTTTTAGTACAATATTAAAACGCAAACAAAAATGCTACAATATTACTGCTAACATTTATTAATCTGGAAATAAGTGACATGGAACTCTTACGGGTATGGTGTCTTTGAGGGACTAGCCAGACCCCATGACGTGAAAGAGTACAGCATCATCTTCCACGGAAAGAAAATAGTCCATAGATTTTCAAATGAATTTGGACTGATGAAATCAAAACTGCTATTAAAATGAGGACCTCTGGCCCATTTTGCTGTGAAACGGTTTGGCAAATTAAGATGCATATCTTGGGATAGGAGAATATAAAAAAGGTATATCACAGGCACATTGTGTAAGACGGGCAACAACTGCACAAACAATATTAGTTCCAATTTGAAAAAAAAAAAAGACCACCACCAAAAATTAAATATAAATCTTCAGTACATAATGCCACCACCACTCAGCATCACTATGTGATGAAGCAGAAAAAAGATCAGAAATATGTTACGAGACACTAACTGAAGTACTGCTTCCTGGTATACAAGTTTCAAAGATAACTTTTCAGAAATGTTATCTTCATTTACTACAGACGAAAAATACATTTCAATGCTTTAACCAACCTGGCTAAACACTTTACATGCATATAAAATATTTGATAAGTTTGAACTCTTTTTCCTATCTCAGGACTTTGTGCACACTATGCACTAAGGAAAGACACGGAAAACTACGCGTTCAGACTTTCAACTTCTTAATTTTTCTTTCACATGATTTCAAATCATTTCGGTTATCATGTTTGGCTTTTACCAAGTTTTTCAAGAGTATTTTGCAGCTGAGGAGTTATGTTTTCCTATTTAGTTTTCAAGCTACTCATACACAAACATTCAACAGAAAATGAATAAAAAAATCTAAAATCAGAACTTTGTTTAAACGTATCAGCAGATTTTGTATAAGACAATGTTTGTCTTATACAAAATCTGCTGCATACATTACTTTGGTATGGCAAAAGTTGTAACAGTCTCCTTTTCACTTCTATAATTTGACTTGCAGCCACTAACACTGTGACACCGTGGCATGGCAATTCCTCTAAAAATCATTATACCTTTTAGTACAAGTGAAGAACTAGATATGAAATTTTTAATCGAAAGTAGTTCCCTATGTTTTGTACAGTTAGAATAAAATTAATCATTCAGTTTTTCAACATAATCTGTCCACACTGTTCAGAGAGCTTTCAATCAGACAAATGCTATATCACAGTTGCATTAAGTTACGAAATTTAAAAATGTCCTCTTTAATTCAGAGACACATTTCAATGCAACAGTTCAAGCATTAATTTCGTAAAGAAAGGGCTAACGATTGTTGGAGATGCAAAAGTTATACAAATTTCGAAGGCTAATTACCTGAAAAGTTGCCCTGATTTCTGGTAATATTCAAGCTCTATGTGAATCGGCATTGGCAAAAAATATTAATTATTCTATTTGAAATAAGAATTCAACACCACAGAATAACTCACTTCTTTATACTTCACTATTTACGAGACATGAAACAGATTTCAACACGTGTGAAACTAAGATCTACTCATTAAACCTATAACTATCACTAAAACTAAATAAAACGTTTACTAAGAATTAACCTTATCTTAGAAATATACAAATACCTACCTCACAAAACTATACGTGTATCCAAATGACAATAAACGGAACACTCACTCAATACAAATAACTGTGAATAAACGATGCAATGGCTGTTCAACCGATTGACTTGGCGACAGCACTAAGTTGTGCACGTGACTATTTCGCACCGTAGCCTGTCTTTTTCGTCAGCCTCGTACATCCTCATGCCATGGCCTCTTCCACTGTGCAACGTCCCCGCAGGACATGTATGCCGGCGCCGAAGCTCTCCAATCACAATTATAACGAGACGGAAATATCATTTCTTTGGAAATTCCCCAGGACTCGCCAGCAGGTACTGCTTTCACTACGATCTTAGACAGAGGTGTTGTCTTTGAATCCTTACCAAACACCTTCTTCAAAGATTATTCCACCGCTTTAAAGCGGCAATTTCCAAAACATGCCATTTCACACATGTTTTGGCGAGGCCGAACGATTGTCGTATACTTTTCCAAGGCCGACTCTGTTCGTGCTGTGACGAATGCCGGCCTCACCATCGGCGATCAACATCTTCTTCCCAGCCCAGTAGCTGAGCGCCCGATGAATGTGTCCTTCTACCCGGCGCCCCCAGAGGTAACCGATACAGTTTTATTTGCGGTTCTTGCGTCATTCGGTCGTGTAGTTGGAACGATTCAAACATATTCTGCTGCCCCTAAAGACCCCGAAGACAGCTCCCTGCTCGAAGCTCGTCACGTGGGTTGGGTTGTTTTTTCTTCCCCGGCGGACGTCCAGACTATCCGGACTCAATTTAAGGCCAAGTGCGGTAACCAGATCCGCTATATTGATGTGTTCACTGAATATCACTGCAGCAAATGCAAGAAGTTTGGACGGTTTTACAAGCATTGTCCCAATCCTGCTACTGCTCCACAAGATTCACCGCAGGTGACTTCTCTTCAATCCTCTGACTCGCCCTTGCCTCCACGACTATCGTCTGAGGCACCTCTCAGACGAGAAAGTGGTCCGTCATCGACTGCTGTGCCGCCATCTCTCTCCGCGACCGCTTTTCCAGTGCTGCCGGAGTCTTCCAAGTTTCGCGCCCCTGATCCACCAGCTGATTCTGCAGACAACCGTGTCGTGTCAGATACTGAAGTATCAATTGCAGATACTGACGGCCCTTTCACCCGTGCAGAACAGACCATGAGTGGCACCTCTGGAGCCTGATCAGAGCGCTCCCCAGATAAGCGGGCGGCACCCAAACCTCTTCGAAACACCACCAAGCGAGGGAGAGTTGCTGGAGCTCCACGCGCTCCTCTTCCCGGACCCATCAGAAACCATCGTATATTCAACACTTTGATACCACTTCTGACCCTTCCTCTCCATTGGTATAATTTGAGGACTTTGATCAGACTCTCCGCGACACATCATTCCCGTCTTTGCTTCTTGCGTATGAGAAGCTGCATGCTCTCACCTGTTACACGCAAAAAGCACACGGCTTCCTCCAGTATGCGAAGACCCATGAAGCTGGACTTCCTGCGATCCTGCAACAGCTTTCCGATCTGGACAATCTTGTGGACAATTCTTCTTACTTATCCGGTTCTTTCGCTAAGACGGCCAAGTTCATTCGCAAACAGATCCACGGACTCAAAATATCTATCACCAGGCTCACCACGTCACCGGGTGACGTGGCGTTTTCACGGTAGTTTTCTTCAACTGCCTGGGGTTTGGGTCCCCGAGGTGAATTCCGCCGTGCATGAGGACCTCTCGGCAATTAGTGCCGATGTCCTCGGGGGTGACTTTAACTGTACTCTACAGCCTTTGCTCGACTGCACATCTACAGGGGGAGCACCGCTCCCTTCTTGTCGATCTACTTACTCAACTTATTACCGATTTCCATTTTGTTGATTCGTACCGGCATCTTCACCCTGACACCATTTCTTATACTTGGCAGAATTCTCCTGCACAAGGATCGGCGGCAGCACGTCTCGATCGCATATACGTCATCCCACGGCTGCTTCCAGCGATCACTGCGGCGAGACATTATCCTTCTACCTCTTCCGACCATTGTGCTGTGGCGCTTACCATTTGCGTTTCCTTTTTCCCGCCTTCCAAACAACGCTCCTGGTCCTTATGGATGTGGCGTTTTGCGCCGACGTCCGCCGTTTTCTTGCTGATCGACAACATCTCATCAGTACCGCTCCCAGTACCCTTCGTTTATGGTTATACATCAAAAACGATCTTCGTCCGCTCCTACGCCGTCTTTCGTTCGCTATTCGTAACGAACGTGCGAAGGATATTTGTAATCTCCATTGCTCCTTGGTGCAATCCCCTTACAAGATCCCGCTTACCTTGTTGTTCAGGATGCTTTACGAGCGAAACCCATCCGCTCGCCGTGGAGGCTACTCGCAGGTTGAAGATGCTTCATCTTTCTTCGCCGGAGATTTCCTACGACGAGCTCTCTCACGTACCAAAAGAACACACCGTACGTCGAAAACGCTACGCCAACTTCGCCTACCTGATGGTATCATCTCATCTGACCCTTCACGTCTATGCACGGAAGTTCGGCGCTTTTTCCAGGACAAATTCCGGGCGGTGGTGCCTACTGATGCTATCTCTTCCTCCCCTCTTCTTTCTGCTCTGTCTCAGGTCCCACCCCAACTCTGTGATCCTCTTCTCTCCGCCTTTTCTCCTGTTGAATTTTGGGAGGCGTTTGCCTCCCTTAATTCACGCGCATCCCGGGACCTGACGGCATTCCCTTCTCTTTTTACCGCGCCTTCCTCCCGTCTCTGATGCCTTTTCTTCTCGCTTGCTTTTCTTGCGCCCAAACCTCTTCAGCACTACCGCCGGAGTTTACTGTAGCGCACATCATCTTGCTGCCCGAAAAGGAGACCCTTTGGACTTGCGAAATTGGCGCCCCATTTCCATTCTCAATCTGGACTATAAACTTTTCACTAAATTTCTCTCTCGCCGCTTGAACTCTGTGCTTCCCTTTCTTATCTCCCCCGACCAGTCATACACTGTGCCTGGTTGGTCCATTTCTAACATCTCTTTCTTCCAGCACCTAGTTTTTCTCGCCCGCACCCACTCCGAACCCCTCGCCCTGTTTAACCTTGACCAGAGATCAGCATTCGATAACATCTCTCAGGACTTTCTTTCTGCCACTCTTCTCGGCTTTGGCTTTCCTTCCTCCTTCGTTTTTCTTCTTCTCAGCCTCTATCGGGGCGCTTTCTTTCACGTCCGGACGGCCTCTGTTTTGACGGCGTCCGTACCTTTACTTCGAGGAATCCGGCAGGGCTGCCCCCTCTCGGGGCAACTCTTGGCCATTGTCTTTGAACCATTCCTCCTGGCTGCTTGAAGGTCACTCCTGTCTACTCTTCTCCGACAGTTACCAGCACTAGGCACCATGAGTGCGTACTTACAGCATTTGCAGATGACGCAACCTTTTGTCTCCGCCAGGACGTCCAGTTCGACAACCTTCTCTCCACCTACCATCTTTACGCTACTGTTTCTGGCGCTTCGCTTAATGTCACCAAAAGTACTGCATGGTTTGTGGTGTGGGTCGTGGATGGGACGGACCGATACCCCTGGGGTGCGGTCTGGTCCTCCTCAACCCAGAAGATCCTTGGAGCCCAAATCGGTCACCCCTTTACTGCGGGCCTTTTGACATGGACCAGTTTGCAGTCTAGGTTACGTCATCAAGCAGCGTTTTGGAGATTTGCGATTCCAATTACTTCTTACTGTCAGCGAGCTCACATCGTTCGACGATACTTACTTTTCCTCTGCACCTATTCCTGGACTTCCACCGTCTTCTTGTCAACCCGCCTGACGAAACTCAACAGCATTTTCACTTCAGTTATCTGGGCTTCAAAGCACTGGTCAGCCGCTCCGACGCTGTATCTCCCTGTCAAGCATGGGGGCATTAATCTCATAGATGTTCACTGTTACTATCGTGTATACCGCATCGCCTCCTTCCTTCGTCTTGTCACTTCGCCTTCTCCTTCTCTTACACTTTCTCTTGACGTTATTCTCTCTCTTCGCGTTCCATCCTTCACTTTTCTTCTTTTCCTCAGGATGGACTACTACACTATTCCTTCTAACTTTCCTCCTATTTTATCTGAGGCTCTAGCGCTTTTCCGTTCCCTCCCCCTCTCTCTCGCTCTCTACCAACCACCACCCTGGATCTCCTTCCGGAACCACTCTTTTTCTCTACCCTAGTTCACCCCCCCATCAACATTTCTTTCTATTTTTCTCCTAGTTCCGTGCTGGCATCCTAACCGTTAATTCCGATTTTTTTCCTCATTAATTCCGATTTTTCCTGGAAACCCCTCGACTCACTCTTTTCCACCCCAACTCCTTCCCTTGAGGACGACTATGTCCTTCTCCCTTCAGCTTTTCTGTCTTTCCCTTGTTTCTGACGACGGCCTCCTCGTCGTCCCCGGCCCCAGCCTTCCTCTCCCCTTCTTTCTTCCGTTTCGTGACTCTGTCGCCCCTGTCCTTTCTTTTTCTACCGCTGCCCAGTATCGTCTCCTCCGTGCGCCCTCCAAGTCTCCCCATCCCATTTCCGGGGTTTCTCCTTCCTCCTCCCTGGCCGTTTGGTCTGCTTCTTCTTCTTCCCCCTTTCTTCTCCGCTAGAACGTAACACCCACTGGCGGTTCCTTCATCGCTGGCTCCCTGCCCCCATCTTCTCTATCGCAAATCTCTTCTCTCTTCTCCTCTCTGTCCTTTCTTTCTGTGGCGTTGATGGTGACGTCGCTCATATGTAATGCCACTGCCCTATCTTGCTGCCACTTCTTCATACTGTTTTCCGGTTAGCTGACATAATTTGCTCTAAGGACTTGTCGTTTCAAGCATATCCGTGGCTGTTGCTCACAAAACATCCGCCCACCTGCCTTCCGGATGCCTGCTGCTTTCTTTTCATACTTGCCACGCAAGTGTTTCACTGATTTCATCAATCTCTCAGGAATTCTCCTGTACTTCCATCTCTTCTGTCGGCCGGTGGGCGGCTGCGGGCTAGCTTTCGGGGCCGGCTCGTGGGGCGCCTCCGGTTGGAACTCACAGCTGCAACTCCCACGCAAACAATCAGCACCTTTCAGAACACCTGGGCCCAGCTCACCGGGTGGTTTTCGATTGCTGGCTCTGACATCCTACTGGTGAATTGATTGTGTCCTCTTTTGGATTGTCTTTGTTTTGGTGTTTGGCTGTTCTCTTCACCTTGCTAGTACTTTTCTTTGGTTCTTTTTTCTTGCACAGTTTTAATGCTGGGCGAGTGATTTGTGTCTCAATTTCTGAGACCACAACCTTGTGTGTCCAGACTTTGGTTCTCTTTTTACGTTCGGGCTTTGTATTTTGTTTGCACCGTGCTTTTTCCGTAATTGTGTTCTGCGACGTGTTTCTTATGGATTGTCCTGTACATATCTTCTTTTATTGTTGTCTCATGTATTTCGCACGTTAAGTCCTTGTTTTTCAGGACCACAAGCTCTTGAGTCCCGATTACTGTTGTTTTCGTCAAATGTGCTCCTGTGTTTTGTTTGCACCGTGCTTCTCTGCCTTGGTATCGTGTCTTATGCTTAATCGCGAAAACTGTATTGCATATATTCTTCCTTTATTTTTCGTGGCACATCCCAGTTTTTTCGTTAATGTACTGTAATTTCTTTGCACCGTACTTTTTGTAAATTGCTCTGTACATACCCTTTACAATCTTGTTATACGCATTTTGCACGTTTTGTTCTTGATTATTTAGACCACAAGCTCGTGTGTCCCGATTACTTTTGTTTTCGTCAAATGTGCTTCTGTGTTGTTTGCACCGTGCTTTTCTGCCTTTGGTGTCGTGTCTTATGCTTTATCACGGAAACTGATTTGCATAATTATCAGTGTTGTGTTGTGTGTGTGTCTTCGTGGCACACCCCAGTTTTCCGCTATTGTACCGTAATTTCTTTGCACCGTGCTTTTTGTGAACTGCTCTGTACATACCTTCTAATAATTTGTTACAAGCATTTTGCTCGTTATGTACCTGTTTTTTTCTTTCGAACCACAAGCTAGTGTATCCCAAGTACTATTGTTTTTGTCGAATGTGCTCCTCCTCTTTGTTTGCACCGTGCTCTTCTGCCTTTCTATTTTGTCCGGGAACAGTATTCCATAACAATATACATAATACATGCATTACCCATGTTCTGTTCATAAAATGTATGCCTCGGGTGTTGACACCCGATAATGTCTTTTATCATTCGATTTTATTTTTTTTTCTGGGACGGTTTCTCACTTGCATATTTAATGAAATGGTCTATATTATTTAATGAAATGGTCACTCATTGTTTTGACATTTTAATTTGCTGTCGAGCGACTCATTGTAACATACCTTGTTTTTAATAAAGAATTTGAACTGCTCACGGTGGTCGTTAAACCTCAAAACAAAAAAAACTCGTAGAGGAGTAATTAGGGCGGGGTAGGTGGGACGGCTGCCCGGGCGCAGCCAAGAGAGGGCGCAAAAATCACTGCGTACAATCTGAGTAAAATCGGAATTGAAATTTCGGTACCAGTTTTTGGTGCAGAATTTACCTATAATTTCTTTTGCCAGTTGCGGTAGCTTGACGGCTAAAAATTCGCATTTCTTCCTCAAAAAGTGTAGGAAGTGTAAGTTGCGCACAATCAGAAATGACGGCGTGGTTGTTCGTACGTTATAGGATAAGGATGTCGTTCATATATTTTTTTTTATTGGAGGTTTAACGACCACCGTGAGCAACTCAATGGGCTATAAGCAGTCGCCCGTCCCTAATTTAGGGTCACTGGTTCCAGGGAACGAAGAGAGCCAGTGCCGTAAGGCAAACACAACATCCATGCCTCAACGGGATTCGAACCCGGACCCCTTTCGGACGCGTTCATATTTTTGAAGATTATCTAAGGCAATACAAGCATAACTACCACTACTGCAAGCTGCATTCGATTCGTTTAATGTGGTACCAAAGGTCACAAAACCGGAACAGTTGGGAATCTTACCTTTCTTTTCACATTTTGTATTTTAGTCCCAAATGGCGTTCCGCGTCCAGTTATTATCCACTATCCAAATCATTCTTCATGTAAGTACGGGTAAGAGAAATGCGCAAAATCTTTCTGCTGAGTGCCGCCCCCATTTCCTAATTTCTTCCGACACAATTAATAAGGGTAAAATGCCCTTCCCGTTTGGGATAAGAAATGGCACCTAGTTCCATAATACCCATCAACACTATCATAATGCAATATAAATATTTAAAAGTTAGGTTGCAAAACTACAGTGAAAATAGCAATGAAGGCAGCGGTTACTACGTAAAGGTCTTTCTCTGGTCCGCCGATAACCTAGCTGGTTCTTAAAATCTATTGCACAACTGTTAGTAATTATTAGTTATCATCAAACAAAGATCTTCGCTCTTTCCACGTTTTATAAGTGAGTCACGGAAAAATTCTCATTGGCCGCCACCGGGAGTCGAACCCAGGGTCTTCCAGTTACGCGCCGGATATGCTTCCGCTACACCACAGCGGCCTCGAATTCCTCCAGACTCACACACGCTAACTGCCAATCCAATTTGTCAGGTTGCATCTTAGAGCCCAGCACAATGCTGAGGATTCACCAAAGATACCATCTTTCACCAAAGATACCATGTGAAAAGAAACGTGGAAAGAGCGAAGATCTTTGTTTGATGTTCCTGGGCCTCGTTAAATGTCTGTATTAATTATTAGTTATCAGTTAACTACAAAAGAATATGATTAAAAAAAAAGACATTATAAAATTCAGTGTGAAGCGAAATGTCAAAAGGAACTCCCGGTGGCCAGTGTTTGTTCCTTTGAAAAACTGTAATTGGAAATGCATGTGGTACTAAATAATGCAGATTTGTCCGTAATCCACAGAGAAAACCAATTTCACTATCCTAAAAACTCATGGAACAGCAGGATTATGATATTTCTGGTGGTAAAGCTCCTTTGTCTTAATGACCTGGGGCCGGTGGCGCAATATTTTGTGATTTGTCCCGGGTGCAGAAATGCCTGGTTACACCTCTGACCGGCCTTCTAGTTGTGGAGAGGCACTTTCTTAAGTTCGTGGAGATTATCAGTACCCCACAGACGAGTGTTTTGGTTGTTGGTGACGCCGGGCGCGTATTTCACAAGTGAATGTACGGAATTGCGATTTAGGGCATTTCCGCCACGCGATTGGTTCAGAGCTACTTTGGCGATTGCGAGTAGGCGGGGCCTACGAGGAGAGTCATGTGACGGAGACGTAGGCTTTGTTGCACTCTCCATATGACATTTCAATGTTCGGGTGTTTTCCTTGCAAAAATGGTTACCTTCAGTTGTTTTACCCGTACAGTCGAAATGCCACAGTAGGTAAATAGAGAGTGTACTTTATTGGTAGGGGAACTTTTGAGTTTTTATATCAACATGACTTTATGGACTTTTTTTTTTTTTTTTTATTGGAGGTTTAACAACCACCGTGAGCAACTCACGGGCTATAAGCAGTCGCCCGTCCCTAATTTAGGGTCACTGGCTCCAGGGAAGGGAGAGAGCCAGTGCCGGAAGACAAACACAACACCCATGCCTCACCGGGATTCGAACCCGGACCCCGTCCGGACCAATGATCAGATGCCATTGCTTAGACCACTGCGCCACCGGGGCGGCTTTATTTATGGACTTGTAACTTATCTTCTGAAATACCATTACTGAGCCGAGAGATGTCAGCTCGTCAGCGCTCACTCGCCCTTTAGATCAAGATTAGTACTGATGTGTTTTGTATGGAGAACCCATGAGTTGTTTAACGTTTTTTTTTTATTTTCGGTGAGAAGGGGGGTTGAAGTGTGGAATTGAAGGCATTTTTGATGAAGTTTGGAGGGACAAAAATATGAGGAATTTCCTAAATATTAGAAATATATATATATGACAGATCACTTACTATTTTATCAGAAACAATATATGGCAAATAACATTCTGGAGTATTTATTCTAACAGAACTGTCTTATTTCAACAGAACACTGTTTTGAGGTCTTACTTCGTGTCATTAGGTAGTTTTTTGCTAATACAAAATACCTCTATTTGATTTTTTTTTTCCAGCTAAACCTCTTTGCATTCATGAGGAAAAAAACTTGATCGTCAGAATAAATATTTCGGTGTGGAGACATACTTTTCATCGTTAAAGGTCCTTTAAAAGGGTACTTTTTAGTATCCTTTTATACGCACTTTCACAATAACACAAATCGTAATGGGGTATCAGGTTGACATGCTGCTATCTATTAGCCGATACGGAGTATATAACTAGCAATTTATTGAAGTCCTCCTCAATTTTAATATTAAGATAGATTTCGACTTGTATTCATCTGAGAAAGTGCAGATATTCCTTATGATATCGTACACAAAATTACTTTACCTTATTATTTAATATGATCATTTGTCACATATGTTAGGTAATCTTACAGTGAATTTCTTAGGAAGCAGAACTTCCCACGATAAAATTTTGCACGATGTAATTCATTATGATAATTTGCTACATATGTTAAGAAACCTCACAGTGAATTTCTTAGGAAACAGAACTTCCCACGATAAAACTTTCCACGATATATTTCAATATGATCATTTGTCACATATGTTGTGCAGTGGCGTAACTCAAAATCTCTTCCCCCTCCCCCCTTCCGCAAAATTTTCCTAACAGGCCCCTAACATAGTAAAAAATTAATACAAAAATTGAGGGTACTTATATAACTTCGCCGTAGTAAAAATATATTTTCCAGATATTGAATCTATGATCACTTATGTATTGCTTTTAATTATGTGAGCACTTATTCCGGTAAGTATCCTCGATAAATTTAGTACTCAGGGAAAAAAGGGCAAAATCTTCAAATGACAAATGTTCACGATATCAAATCAAGTAAAAACAAATACTGATCTTCGAATGTCTTGTTTCGAACTTCACTTAAAGCTGTTTAATTCCTTAATACAATAATTTTTGAGAAAGAGGAAAAACAAGTGTGTTTACATTTTTCTAGTTTTAAATACTTCAGCGATATTGTTTCTATTTAGTGTCTTGTCTTTTAAATTTAAGAAGCAAACATACTTTACAAAAGAAAGAAAACTTACGTTACTAAAATCTGGATTCCCTTCTAACGTTCTTCTTAGCGAATATTTCAATCAGTTTCGTCACGTCTAGTTCTCTGGCTCGATCATTTTCAATGCTTATCATCGCAAGTCCATCAAGCCTACTTTGAGTGAGCGATGACCGAAGGTAGAAACCTCAGGTTCGACCCCAGCAGGTACGAACGCTCGAACCAAAAAATTTCCGCCGTGCGTCGGCTGGGCACGTTAAGCCGTCGGACCCCGGTAGTAAATAAGGGTGTCTTCTACCTCGCTTCCGTGTGAGTTTCCTATCGGGCACTCTAGCCCAAATCTCCTAGTTTCTTATTTTTGAGGGTTGTTTAAGACCTGGGGTCAGACACTCCCTTCCTAAAATCCTTTACATATGATCTGATTTGATCTGATCTCTAATAGGCGTGCAGATAAAAGTCTGTGTCAATGGGGTCCTTTAGTTCAAAAACTTTTGTATTCAAAAGACAGAAAATTTAAAACAAAAATTTTTAGAGCAAGTAGAAAACCTCTTGTCTAAAATTAAATTGCTAAATAAAAAAAATAAAAAAATACATGCGTAGGTCTGGGCCCCTCGCGACGCAGGGGCTGCGGGGGCTATCTTTACGCCTATGATGTTATTTAACCTCACAATGAATTTCTTAGCAAGCAGAACTTCCCCGGATAGATCAGATCAGATCACATGTAAAGGTATTTAGGAAAGGAGTGTCTGACCCCAGGTCTTAAACAACCCTTAGAAATAGAAAGCTAGGAGATTTGGGCTGGAGTGCCCGATAGGAAAGTGACACGGAAGCGAGGTAGAAAGGGGAAGGAAGACGCCCTTATTTATTACCGGGAGGGGGCGCAGTATCCGGGGTCCGACGGCTTAACGTGCCCATCTCCGACGCACGGCGGGTATTTGGTGGTTCGAACCTGTCCAGGATCGAACCTGGGGTTACCTCCATGGCAGTCACGAACGCTGACCACTAGGCCACCCGCGGCCCGTCTTCCCCGGATAAAAGACAGTGTTGCTGTTACGAGACTCTCCTCATAGGCCCCGCCTACTCGCAATCTCCAAAGTAGCTCTGAACCAATCGCGTGGCGGAAATGGCCTTAATCGCAATTCCGTACATTTACTTGTGAAATACGCTACCCAGACAGGTGGAACAATGCCTCATCTGTAAAGAAAGTCACTTCTAGAATGTCTTCACTTTTTCAGACAGCAACTCTTGGAAGCACTTGTACTACTGAACACGGGCCTCATGGTCTGTTTCTTTCAGTTGACGCACGACAGACACTTTGTACCGGTGGAAACGCAACTTCCTTTTCAGAATATCGTGGGCTGTACTCTTTGGTACAATAGCTTGCTGTGACAGCTGCCTCACGGACTTGACTCCTTTATATCCTGTCCTGGATATCCTGTGCAGTCTCGTCAGCCGTGGATAGCCTACCGCGTCGAGGGCATCCAGAACACTGCCAGTTTCTCGGAACTTTGCTATGAGCTGACGTACAGCATTACGGTGGGGGACGTCTGCATCACGAAATTTCCTAGCGAATTGTTTTTGCACTTCGTACGTGTACTTGTCGTTATGGTCAAAGACATGTTTCACCAAAAATATTTCTTTGTTCAACCGCCAACACCACTGTCTTTGCGTTTAGACGAGTGATCAATCAACACGCCTGCCGCCGTCGACCATGAGATCGAGAATGACATTCGCTCGGAATGATAGCTGCGCGCGCCTCGGCTTCGGGAGACATGAAGGTTACCAGAGACAGAGCACTTCTACGTGGCTAGTCACTTCCACTGTAATTCAATTCAAAATTTCTTTATTATTACACTACTGCAATTCGTGCATTCAGTGCACAGTCATTATTCAGACACCTTGTATATAAAGTATGTTTACGGAAACATTTTAAATTATAAAAACAATTAGATTCAGTGGATGGATCTTCAGAGCTTCCTTGAAGTTACATTTCCGACAGTCTGGTAGCTTCTCAATAACGTTATTTGCTTATCTGTGACCAGGCCTGTAGCCAGACAAACAAGTTGGGAGGAGCGGTCATGATTGAGGTCGGGTAAAATATGTTGAAGAGGACGGGTAATATGTAGATATGAAAGAGACAATTGAAAAGGAAAAGCTTCGAAACTGACAGAGACGTAACTAAGTACTTATGCGCCTGGGGCAACCACAGAACACTGTAGTCCCATCTGCCTATATATTTATAACCAGTATCCTCCAACATGCTTTCGAATTTCATCCAACCATCTCCTGCATGGATTTAATCTGGGTCTTTTCCTATTCCTTGGAATTTAGTCTCTCTCTCTCTCTCTCTCTCTCTCTCTCTCTCTCTCTCTCTCTCTCTCTCTCTCTCGCTTGCTCTCTCCGTATACTAGGACACCTTTCTAATACCATTTTGGTTCTCCTCACGATAGCATAATGTCAGCAATTCGACGGGGCATGGACTCCACGAGCTCTCTGCTGTACTGTGCAGACAGTGAACACCAAGATTCCTGCAGAGCTTCTCATAATTCTGTATTATTCGCCGGTGGATGATTCCTGCATTGACGGCACGTTGGACAGCATCCCAAATGCGTTCGATGTCGTTTAAATCCGGCGAACGAGGGAGCCAAGTCAGGATGTCAAACTCGTGGAATGTTCCTCCAGCCATAATTGGGCGACTGTGGACGTGTGCGGTGGCGCATCGTCGTGTTGAAAGTGGTCACCCTGTCAGAGTGGTTGCATGACATGAAAGGGTGCAAATGATTCCCAAAGATGATTACATAGTTTACACCTGTCAGAGCGGTCTGCGGACGTATGAAGGGTCTTAATGCGTGCCAGTTGAAAACATCCCATCCACACCATAACAAAGCCACCACCAACTTGCACTGTCCCTTGTAGGCATGCCATGCAGATCCATTCCCTCGTGGGATGTCGCCGCACCCGGAGTCGGCCATCTGCCAGAAATAGTTGGTACCGCGATTCGTCAGACCAGGGTATACGTTTCCAGCCGTCTTGCGTCCAAAGGTGGTGTTCCCGAGCCCAGGCGTGACGCACAGACTTGTGTCGTCGGATCAGCAATATCATCTGAGTGAGACGTCACCTCCGGAACCGCATAAAACATATGGAACATGGCAATGTCCGAACGCTGATGCTACTACTGGTATTAAATTGCGCTGTGATTTGCCACAACGTTGCACGCCGGGCGGATATTACGATGCGTGCCAGACGTCGCTGTCCACGATCGTCCAGGGCTTTTCGATGGCCAAACAGGTCTCGCATTCTGGATGTTTTCCCTGAGTTTGTTAGTCCAGGCACACCATTCAAATTTTTGACAGCGTAAATCCAAGTTACGTGGTAATTTCCAAGATGGAGTGACCTATCTCACGAGCGCCGACTATCATATCACGTTCGAAACCGCTTAAATCCTGATAAGCTGCCATCTGAACTGCGAATGCTACTATTTGAGCTTGCGGAGATATCTGTCTCTATATATACGTCGTTTGAGGACGATACTACCCTCATCGTCAAAAAAATAGTTGCACCCAGAAGGACATGTCGTAAACATTGAGACTGATATGGGCAATCTTTACTGAACTACACGCCAATCAGTAGTATCTCTCAGTATGGCGTCGAGCCGCCATTTTTGCTCATACAGCATGCCAGACGTCTCGGCATGGAGTTGTACAGGTTCCTAATGGTGTCCTGTGATAAACCATCGCATGCAGCTTGAATCTTCACACGCAGTTCCTACAGATTGTGCGGTAGGGGTTTAGTGTGGATAGCGCGTTAAATAGCATCCCACACATTTTCAATCGGCGATAGGTCTGGCGATGCGGCTGGAGAGTGCCAGTGCCTTGAACGCAAGCTCTTGAGACAGCAACAGTATGCGGACGTGCGTTATCCCGTTGAAAAATTACATTGGAGTGATCGTTCAGAAAAGGTAGAGCGACTGGTTGAAGGACCTCATTAACGTAACGTTGGGTTGCCAAATTTCCTATAATGAACACCAAAGGTGATCTGGCATCGTAGGAAATTTAACCCCACACCATGACACCAGGCCTTCTGGACGTGTGACGCTCGACAACAAACTGTTCATTTTGGTGCTGACCACGGTGACTCCATACGCGGATTCGGTGGTCGTCTCCTCCAAGACAAAAGCGGGACTTGTTACTGAAGAGCATCCGCTGCCATTCTGAGTGGCTCCATGACACTATTGCAGACGATGCACTGTTGTTAAGGGGAGTCGTCAAAACGGTCTGTGGTTATGTGTAGTCCTACGCCGTGCAGTCGTCTCCCAATGGTACTGGCACAAATCGGACGATGCATGGAGGGCACCACTGCTCGCTTAATATCCGCAATCGTGGCTGTTGGATGACTCCGCGCATGTCGGACAACCCGTCGGTCCTGTCTCTCTGTGGTTCGTTTAGGTCTTCCAGACCCTTCCTGTCGCAAACAGTTTACTATGGTGATATCCGCACGACCGGTATGGCGCGCAATACGGCGATAAGACCATCCCCTTTTTGGAGCCTGACGATGCGGCCCCTCTCGAACTCCTCCTAATGCTCGAATTGCTTCCAAACTTTTCTCCGAGACATACTTCACTTGCAAAGGATGCTAACAACACAACAACACGAGTCAAAATGGCAAGCACTCGCAACCGGACGACCTTATATAGCCGGTCAAGCACAGCGCTGCGACCCCTCCTTGCTTGCGTCACATGCGCGGTCGAGCGTGATACTTGAATCATTTGCATGTCTCACGATGTCAAACCTTCGCACAAAGTTCCATTCCTGTCGGTTGTTTCCTTCTGGATGCAACTATTTTTTTGACGATGAGTGCATTTACAGCATAGGTGTGGTGGCATGTAATAGAAATGGTAGCGCCCTTCCCAGTTTTTTGGCGCCTCAGTGTATCCAGAAAGATATGATGAGGAACTGGTGGATAAGGAAACCGACAAGAGTGGAAGACATCATGATCAGACTAAAGTCCCTGAAATGGCAATGGGCTGGGCATGTTTCCGGAAGAACGGACCACCGATGGACAACCGAAATTTTACACTGAATACCAAGGGACAGAAAAAGACCTAGAAGACCACATCGGAGATGGGCGGATGAAATTAGAAAACATGCCGGAGTGACATGGAGAAGAGGGGCTCAAGACAGACTGTTGTGGAGGAAGCTTCGGGAGGCCTTCATCCAGCAGTGGATTGATAAAGGTTGGCAATGATGATGATGATGGTAATATATGCACTACTGTTTGGGAAAATTGCAACACCAAGAAGGAACCATGCGATTCGAATGAAATTTATATCACACATTACAGATGATATGACTGAACATAAGTGATTTAATTTTCAGAACAATACAGCCGCCCCGGTGGCGCAGGGGTCTAAGCCATGGCTTCTGACCACTCGTCCAAGATGGTTCCGGGTTCGAATCCCGTGAGGCATGGATGTTGTGCTTGTCTTAAGGCACTGGCTCTTTCCCTTCCCTGGAGTCAGTGACCCTTAATTAGGGCTGGGCAACTGCTTATGGCCCATTCAATTGCTCACGGTGGTCGTTAAACTTCAAATCAAAACAAAAAACAAAAAAAACAAAAAACAAAAAAACACAACAATTTTTACCTGCAAAAATCAGTACCTTGTGAAGCCTCTGCGAGCTGCAATAAAAGCTTCTAGATGGCGTGGCATTGAATCGAAAAGGCGTTAGATGGCGTCCTGGGTAATTGCTACCCAAGTGGCATGTATGCGAGTCCACAGATCATCGGTACTTACCGCTGGAGGACTTTGATGGGCTAGTTGCCGATAACCACATGCATCCCAGACATGTCCAATAGGCGACATGTCTGGCGAACGTGCAAGCCAGGGAAGAAGGGGTATCTGCTGTGCTGCGAAGATGGCTTGAACATTCCTGGCAACATGTGGTCGGGCATTGTCCTGCTGGAATATAGCGCCAGGAGTGCTCTGAAGGAAGGGTATGACTTCGGCCTGTACAAATTTCCTGATGTAGCGATCACTGTTGAGATTGCCCTCAGGTCGTAGCAGCCGAGTTCGCGAATGATACCCAAAGGCACCCTACACCGTCACACTTGGCGTTCGGCCAGTATGACGCTCGACAATGCATGCTGGATGAAGGCGCTCACCACAATACTGTCTAATGCGCATACGGCCGTCATGGTAAACCAAGTTGAATCGGCACTCGTCGGAAAACAGGACATGTTGCCAATCAGCACGCCATTGTCTATATTGAAAACCCCGCAGCCTGATTCGTCGCGTTTCAGGGTCAAAGAAATCCGCCGCAAAGGGATGCGAGCAACCAGTCTTTTATGCAGCAGACGGCGACGAACTGTGGAGGCAGTGTTCCACTGTTGTGCCAACATTTGCGAAGATGTGGAACGGTTCGTCACTGCCATGAGGACGAGGTGTCGGTCATCCCGCGGTGTCGTCACAGTTCTAGGTAACTACCGGATTGTCGATGGACCTAGTTCTCCACTGTCCACTGCCGCCACACGCGCATCACTGTCATGGCGTTATGGCCCGTCCGAGGTGCAATGTAGCGGTATGAAATGCACCTTCACGCAGACCAATCATTCGTTCCCGTTCAAACTCTGTCGTATGGTGATATTGCGCCCTTAATCGTCGCCGATGCATTATTGAATCCTGGCGACCCTTCTACAACTCGCTATCCGCGATGCACTACTGGTGTGTATCCTAAACAGTCCTCTCTTTATACTCCCCACTCGCCCGTTAAAAGGGAGCTGCCGGGCCCAGACATGTGCAATGACTCTGCATTTTTAATCATTTGCATGTCCTACCCTGCTAGTTGCACCCAGAAGGACGCGTCGGATTGCAATGCTATTCGGGAGGAAGGAAAAATGTATGAGGAACAATAAATGATTAAATATTGAGACTGATATGCGGGCAATCTTTATTGAGCTACACGCCAATCAGTAGTGTCTCTCAGTATGGCGTCGGGCCGCCATGTTTACTCACACAGCATGCCAGACGTCTCGGCATGGAGTTGTACAGGCTCCTAATAGTGTCCTTCGATAAGCTATCCCATGCAGCTTGAATCTTCACACGCAGTTCCTGCAGATTGTGCGGCAGGGGTTTAGTGTGGATAGCGCGTCCAATAGGATCTCACACATTTTCAATCGGCGATTGGTCTGGCGATTCGGCTGGCCATAACAGAGTGTCAGTGTCTTGAAGGCAAGCTCTTCAGACAGCAGCAGTAGGCGGACGAACGTTGTCTTGTTGGAAAATTGCACAGGAGTGATCGTTCAGAAAAGGTAGGGCCACTGGTTGCAGAACCTCATTAACGTAACGTTGGGCTGTCAAAGTACCTGTAATGAACACCAAAGGTGATCTGGCGTCGTAGGTAATTGCACTCTACACCATGATTACTGGACGTGTGACGCTCGAAAACAAACCGTTCATCTTGGCGCTGACCATGGTGCCTCCACACACGGATTCGTTGTCGTCTCCCCTAAGACAAAAGCGTATCTCGTCACTGAAGATCACCCGCTGTCTTTCTGAGTGACTTCTTAACAGTCTGGCACGACACCATTACAGTCTTTGACGACGATGCAATTGTGTTAACGGCAATCGTCGTCACGGTTTGCGTGCTTGTAGTCCTACGTGGTGCAGCCGTCTTAAAATGGTGCTGTTACTAATCGGACGATGCGTGGAGGGCACCACTGCTCGCCTAATATCCGCAATCTTGGCTGTTGGGTCGCTCCGCGCATGTCGGACAATCCGTCTGTCCTCTCTCTCTCCGTGGTTCGTGTAGGTCTCCCAGACCTTTCCTGTCGCTGCTGCGTGCCTAGTTCTGTCCACTGTCGCCAACAGCTTGCTATGGTGATATCCGCAAGACCGGTATGGCACGCAATACAGCGATAAGACCATCCCGCTTCTCGGAGCCTGACGGTGCGACCCCTCTCGAACTCCGCATGCTCGTATTGCCTCCGAACTTTTCTCCAAGGCATACTTCACTTGCAAAGGATGCCACCAGCACAACAACCCGAGTCAAAATGGCAAGCAATCGCAACCGGACGACCTTATATAGCCGGACAGGCACAACGCTACGACCCCTACTTGCTTGCGTCACATGCGCGGCCGAGCGTGATACTTGAATAATTTTCATGTCTCGCGATGTCAAACCTATACCCACCAAGATTCATTCCTTTCGGTTGTTTCCTTTTATGTGCAACTATTTTTTTGTCAGTGAGTGTGTGTGTGTGTGTGTGTATACACTCACTTCCAAAAGTTAAGCACGTAGCAGTAAGATGTGCAAAAATGGAGTACTGCTTGGATTGACACGAAATGCGGCAGGAACGTAGGAAATATGTTTATTAATGAATCAAAACAAAGAAATACAGACAGAGATGAAAATAATATTGAATTTTCAGAAATTATAAGATGACGTCAAATTGTAGTCATTTACAAAGTGAGTAATAAAGTCACAACAAACAACAAAACCCGACATTAATAAGGCATGTGAGCACCCCTAATCTGCATACAAGGTTTACAACGTCTGACCATGCTTTTTATGAGGTGATCAACCACCGCAGAGTCCAGTAACTGCCATTCCTCCTGTAGAGCAGTTTCCAAAGCTGTGAGAGTGGTTGGGGGCGGGAGACGTGAACACACAGCACGGCTGAGGGTATCCCAAAGATTTTCAATGGGATTAAGGTCGGGCGAGTACGCCGGCCACTCCATACGCGCAATCCCCTCACTCTCCAGGTAGTCGTCGACGATGGCAGCTCTATGGGGACGCGCATTATCGTCCATTAAAACGAAGGCAGGACCAACTGCCACAGCGTACAATCGCACAATGGGGTCTAGGACTTCATCCCGATACTGCACAGCCGTCACAGAACCCCGTATGTAGATGTGGAGGTCGGTGCGATATCCCAACGAAATTCCTGCCCAGATCATGATGCTTCCACCTCGGAATGCATGATGTTCGGTGATGTTCTGGGGTCGATTGCGTGTGCCTTCTTCCTCCACACCCGTACACGTTTTTCATCGGGTTACAGGGCAAATCTGGACTCATCCGTGAACATAACGTTGCCCCAATCAGATACAGTCCAATTGACATGTTGGCGACACTACTTTAATCGTGCCCTCTGGATTGGACGGACAGAGGAACACAAACCCGTGGTATCCGGGCGTACAGTCCCTTCATGTGTAGCCTTCGACGCACAGTAGTGGCAGATATCGTCTTACCAATGGCCGCCGTAACCATAGATGTCACACGTGTGGCCGTCTCTCTTCGATTCCGCTTGGCTACAACAGCAATATATCGGTCTTCCGCGGGGGTCGTAACCCTTGGGCGACCGGCCACAGGCCTGCGGACAACTCTTTGGCTGGTTAGAAATTGTTTCCATAAACGTGAAATGACGGAATGATTCACGCCGAAGAAACCAGCAACATCTGTGATTGACTGTCCTGCTTCAATGCGTCCGACGGCACGCCAGCGCTCAGAATCTTCCAATCGTCTTCTGGAAGCCATAAAATCAAGTATGTCTTCAAACCAAATCCTCCGACAGTTCTGAACACCTTGTAGCAGCACTTGCATGCAACTCCTGTACCACTTCAGAGTGCTGCCTTCTTATACGACTGCGTGTTTTGCATATTTCTCGGCAAGATACCGTGATTCGCTGTTACGTACCACATTTGCATACTTCCATCTACCGCTGCGGCGAATTGCAGCCTCTCCAATTCCGATTGGCTTCCGGAAATTAACTTCTCCCTCTGCGTGCTTAACTTTTGGAAGTGAGTGTATATATACACTGGTGTGCAAAAATTAAGGAAGAAGAGGAGAAATTAGCATAACAGCGGAACGAGCAGGCAGAACGGACCGAAAGTCCACTCAGGAGATAGACTAGGGTCCGGTACGGTAGGGCATGCGCATATATGCAGCATGACGTAAGGGGGGGGGGAGATTGTTGGAAGGGTATAAAGCACATGGGCGGTGTACGCTTAGCAATTCGATGAAAGCTATTGCACGGTGTACATCGGTTTAAACGACGTCGAGTTGCTGCCACCGTGTGATATGGCCAACAGGCAATCCAGTAGACGACATCTGGATTACTTTACCCGAGGTCGCGTCATTGGGTAGTTGGAAGAAGGTCTAAGTGTGAGTAGTGTGGCCGAGGAGTTCAGGATCGCTCACAGCATCGTTTCACGAACTTGGAGAGCATTTCAAACGACAGAAACAGCTGTCAGAGAGTTTAGCAGTGGTCGTACACGAGCAATCACGGTGGCGGACGACCGGTATATTGTCCTACAGGCGAGAAGAGACAGACGGCAGACAGCGGGAGAAATCGCAAAGCACATGCAACATACAACTGGACGTCCGTTATCGCGTTTTACAGTGGCCAGGAGGCTGCACGAAGGTGGTCTATTTGCACGACGACCAGCACGGTGTGTTCCATTAACGCCTGCTGATCGGAGACGGCAGTTTCTGTGGTGCCAGGAACACAAAAACTGGATAAATCAGCAATGGGGTCGAGTTTTCTTTACGGATGAGAGCCGATTTAGTCTGACGTGCGATTCTGGACGTATACACATCTGGAGAGAGCAGGGAACACGCAATCACACCTCCAACATAACTGAAACGGACCGGTTTGGAGGTGGCGGAGTTCTTGTTTGGGGCGGTATCATGCTTGGTAGCCGTACTGACCTCCACATCTTCCAAGGAGGTTCAGTTACTGGTGTCCGCTATAGTACCGAGGTTCTCCTGCCTCACGTGCGTCTGTTTAGAGGTGCTGTGGGTCCTGAGTTCCTCTTCATGGACGACAACGCTACACCTCATCGTACAGTGGCTGTCGCAGAGCTGTTGGAGAGTGAAGATATTCAACGCATGGATTGGCCCGCAAGGTCCCCGGACCTAAATCCAATCGAACACGTGTGGGACCTTCTCGGGAAACGCTTAGCAGCACGTCACCAGCCGCCAGGAACTATTCCGCAGCTGCGATTGGCGCTACAAGAGGAATGGACCGCTATGCCTCAACAGCTCCTTGACAACCTCGTCCTCAGCATGGACAGACGTACGTTGTAAATCCTGCAACGCAGTCAGGGGTGATCATGTCTCCTACTAAAGACTGGGTTTTTCTTGGTAGCCGCCTGTCACATGGACGTTTCTGTCTTCTGTCCAGTTGTGTTCGAAGCTACCTTTTCAATAAAGTGCCTTTGTATCCTTTGGATTCCTTGTTTGGACGGTTTTGCTCACTTGTCCCATATTCTTACATCTTGGGGATCTTATGGTATGATTTGAGTCGATGTGGAGCACTTCTGCACGACGTTACATTCGAAAAACCGTCTCGTCCTTAATTTTTGCACGTCAGTGTATATATATATATATATATATATATATATATATATATATATATATTCTATAAAGAAGATACCTAAGCAAAATAATACATATATAATTTTGACTCACACCTAGTACAACATAGAAAAGGTTATGTATCTACCTGTGTGAGCAAAAGGAAAAAAGATAAAAAAATAAAAAAAACTGAATGTAGAAGGTGTCGAGAATACTGAGCCTTGGCTTTATCAAGGACCAGCAAAAACTCTGCATTTTCTCACTTCCACAAAGACCTAGTTGGAAATGGGTTTCTGCAAGGCCATAGATGCAAGTAACATTCCCACCTAAAATAGTTTAAAAAATATATATATAAGTCATGTCCTCCTTAGAGTTGCATGACCTAGCACTAGTTAACAATTTCGCTTGCATCCATTAACCTTCCTGGCCCGACCCATACTCTTCATCTGTTACGATTAAACAGAGAGAAGAAGATTAAAGAGAACTCAAGCTGTGAGAGTGACATAATAATTAGAAATGATTTTCAGCCATAACGAAATTCCAAGTTCGTTTGAGAGAGAATTTAAACCTGAAAAACAATGCAAAAGAAATCCAAATTTTACATTGCAATTAAAAAAGGAAATGTTAATTTATAACGAACAGATTTTTGAAAGAAAACTTGAGTCTAAAACCCCCTACTCTACAACTTATGACAGCACGAAAACGAGAATAAGCTAAAGATAATAATTAACTAAAGAAAACTTTGTGAAAGTTATATACCTTAAACAGTTAGTTGCAATATGTACAAAGTATTTCAGCAGTGCTTTAAGTGCATAATTAATTAGTTATTAAGAACTTAACTACTTTGAAAAAACAGCGCATAGACAGCGCATAGAAAAGGAACAAGCTTAGCCATCTTCTGTTCCTAGGTACCCCAAAAGACGCTCAGAGTTACAAAGAAAAGAAAGAGTTAAAACCCGCAAAAATGTTAACAGACAAACCAATGCCTAAAAGCTGAAAAGCTAAAAAACGACAGAGAAAAGGTACATGAAGTACAAACATTGAACTTATAAAACCTAGAACCCAAAAACAAGGAAGAGAGCTTACCTCTTGTGTTACAAAAACTTTTCTCCTCACAAGAGAAGAACATGGCTGACCTCTTCCGCCACTCCCTAGACGCTGGGGGGCAGTGAGGGTGGGGCTGATGGCCTCCTCATACAGCAAGAAACCAACGCGCGGAGATTTTAACCAGAGAAAAAAATATATAAACTTAAGACTGTGGATCTGTATGATCAGAAAGAGCAGAATTAACTCTCCAGAATACATGAGAAATATTATAAAATACACGAGCAGTTTATTTAATAATCTTTGCATGTATTAAATCACCTTAGTGAGCTTCTATAGATTAATCAGAATCTTATTAATTTTAATGTTGGTTTTACTATTTTTAGTATAGCTATCCTAGTGATGAATAACTAGTTTTCTTTTTTATTTGTTTTTATTTTCTTTTATAAACAGATTTTTAAGCTTTTTTTGTGATTTTGTTTATATTATTTAATTTTTTGTTTTAATAGGACCGTCATATCCATAGCACTAAGGTTCCTTTAGGTAGTTAATAGGCATCCTCTAGCCAACTTCCTTACGGCTTTGATTGGTCAGAATCATATTATTAACTGTGTAGAAAATTAAAGCAGATCTGCCAACCTTACTCTATTATTCAGAATAATTTTTCTTAAAGTTCTTTTGATGAAAGAAGAAGGAATTTCGTTCTCTAGAAAACTTTCTAATAGTATATTAATGTGGTAATTGAAGTCCAAATTGTTGCTGCAAATTCTTGAAATTCTTAGGAGTAGTATATGTCCCATACTATGGGACACATCATATACTACAAAAAACCTCAAAATCAGGCGTTTTTTGATTTTTCAGACCTCAATAATCACGAACATTTTAAGGCTTTTTTATGAACAAAAACACCATATTTTCATTAAAAATCATTGATTTTTTAGCATAAAATAGTCAAAAACATCAGATTTTTGAAAATTGAAGTTTTTACTCTGTTTTTCATCAAACTAGAGCATCATAAAAACACACATTTTAAGTCATTTTTGTGAACATTTTTGAACGATTGCAATCATTTTGAACTTTGAATAGCTTTGATTTTAAAAGTGATGAAATGATGGTTTCAGTGATGAATAGAAAAGTTGTAAAACAAACTACTTTGAATTGGTACTTTGCAAAGTCCTTTTTAAAAATGCATTAAAAAAAGGGGTACCCAAAATGGATACCCCTTATAGGAAGATAAAAAGTGTAGGAAGATTAAAAAATATTTAAATTTTATGACATATCTTTGCAAGTAGATACACAACAAGTTTTTTATAGTTTACATTTATAAAATCATCAGAGAATTTTCTATTGATAACAATATCACACCAGTTAATTTTATCTTTATATTTCATAATAAAATCTTCTGTTAATTCTTGATTTCTTGTAACTTCTTTCCAATCAATAAAATCACTAAGAAAATCTATAGTTTCTTCACTTAATTTTGTTTTATTGGAATTACTGACATGTCTAAGAATCGAAAGTTTTCTTTTATAAAATCATTACTTAATTTCTGATACATAGAAATTCTTCTCATATCTAATTTATCAATATTCATTAATATAAAACCCTCAGAAAGTGTTTGATATTGAGAAATCAAAGACCAGTTTAATTCATTGTTATTCATAAAATATTCAGAAAGAATCTGATATTGAGAAATTTTATCCCAGTTCACTTTATCACGAAATTCTGAAATAAAATCTTCAGATAATTTTTGATATTCTGATATTAAATCCCAATTTACTGCATCTTTTACACTTCTAATTATATCTTCTGAAAGTTCATTATCTTTAGAAAATGAATCCCAATTAATACTGCTCCTAATTAGTCTATCCATTTACATAGAATGTATTTTTATAAATGGAATGTTATTTTTTCAATTTCTAAGTAAGGTTTAAAAATGTTTAATTCTAAATAAGACATGACTTGTATACTTAATTCATCATTCTGTTTTCCTGATGCAAAGAGTATTAAAGGTTTATCGGTGTAGACATCACCATTAAATAATATATTCTCCCCAAGTGTAATTAAAACTTCTGATTTCCCATTAGTATAATTAGGACGTAAATAAAATGTAATTTTCATATCCATATTTTCACTCAGTTTCATATTTCTGTCAAGGAGATTGCTACTAAATTTCATAAAAACGACTGGTTCCCAATAACGCATAGCACCACGAGTATTATATGCTTTTTGATCTTCTTGAATTGTTGCATAAAATTTTTGATTATCCACATAATTTTTATTAACTACGTCATACATATCCTGAGGAGATGGAATATTCACTACTCTTTTATTTTGAACATCAAACTTTTCATCTTTTAAAAATAAAACATTATTTTCTAAATACCTCTTATTCACTGCATTCTTATCTGCTGTAGGATCAGCAACATTTCCTATTCTTTTACCTTTTGCATTAATCACATTCCCATCTTGAATATGTAAATATTTTTGATCCAAATTACTTAATTCACCTTTAAGTACAGCATCTAAATCTCTTATTCTTACAGCAGTTTCTTGAACAAAATCTGAAAAACTACCATTAATATTTTTTTCTATTTCATTTTTAACTTCCAGATTATTCTCTCTCATTTGTTTTAAAACATATTCTCTTGTAGTAACATCATGTTCATCTATAGGTTCTTTACAATTTTTTAAATTTTTTCTTCCATATCATAATTACCATCATCTGTTAATTTAAATCCATTTCCAGGAGGTCCAGATGGTCCAATTCCAAATTCTTCATAAGACGAACCAAAAGGGTACCAATTCATTTATTTAATCTAAAGTTTTCAAAGTTTTAAATTCCTTATTAGCCATATTAAGTGATCCTCTTTTTCTTTCATTCACGATGAAATAAAATCTATATGGTTTACCTGGATTCGATCCTAATCTCCAGTTAAATTCTAGTCTTAAATTCGAAATATTAGTATACTCTGGATGATTAGATAAATTAAAATAAAAGATTGGATACAATCTCGCATAATTTACATAACTTATAAGACATCCACTTTCAGTATTATGAGTATTTAATCCAGCTGCTAATAATTCAGAATAACATCTATTATAATCTAACTGCCCATCTTTAAAATTCGTTTTATAAATTTCTTCTGGAACTTTTTTATTATTACATAATATCCAGCATTCAAGGAGATCTAAATTATCAAAAACCATATTGTTCTGATTTTGATTGCTTTCTTTTTCTACATACTGTGGAATGACAAGAACACTTAACACCTCATCAGATGTAGTTCTTATATGACATGCACCACTTGATGTTGTTTGCTGATTACTTTTCTCAATTGAAGCAGAACACCAAGTAATTTCAATAGGTGTAGAATTCAAAGCTATACTTTTAAATTCAGCCTCAATGGATGGGTACAACTCTACATAAGGTAACCATAATTGAAAATCAGATATAATAACTTTATAATTAGGATTGGCAACATCTGTGTATAACATATCATTATGACTATTTCTTTGAAATTCAAATGTAACTTTTATATCAGAAATTAATCTTCTAAAATCGTTGAGGAACCCAAACAGTTGTCTTAAAGGAATCCAAAATTTTATTACATTACTGTTTTTTGTTAAAAGCCATCTCTGTCTAAATCCTTTATTATAAGAGGCATTTTCTTTTAATTTGATATCTGATCCTTTCTTTACATCTTTATTAGGATCATCTATTACTATTTTATCTTTATCAGCTGATTCTGATGTATCAACATAATACATCATATTTGTAGACTCGGAATAATCTTTTGTGAAATTTATAAGTCCATTAATTTGATGAATTAATGAAGCACATTCAATATTAGAATCAGTTTGTTCTTTTCCTATAGTTAATGAAGCGGATCTAAACAGATTCCCTGCCATTTACAAATGTAACATTATCAGTTCCTATAGTATCATTATTATTTTTACTATTTTACTTTCTAAGCATATATAACCGTTACTATATAATATAGGTGAATTTGTATCTTTAATAGTAAACTTATATTGATCAGATTCTTTTACATTAGTACTATCTTCATTATGTTTTATATATTCATACTTAGCAATTTTATTACTATAATAATCTGGAATAGCTTTTAAGTCCCAAAGTTTTTCCATTTATTAGGATAAAAAACTCATTTATACCGTTTCAAACCAGATCCATCCTGAATTTTCGTTTTAGCTAATATATCATTAACAGTTACAGGAGGTTTAGATAATATATTTTCAAGTTTATTTTGAATAACTTTTTTAGCTTTATCTTCAATTGCTGTTTTACCTAAAACTTCTAATATTTTTTTTCCAAAAGTTTTAATTCCTTCAGTGAAGATATTACCACCATATCGTTTTGCATATAATCTATGTTTGTTATAATTCATTTATTAAGCTAAAATTAATCTATATAAAACTCTCATATTATTCAAGTCTATCAGTTCATTATCTTGATTCGTGATATACATTCGAATTCTATGAATATAATTTCGTCTATTAATGGGTAAAAATAAAGGATTTATTTCATCAATTTTTATTAAACTACCAGGAGGATTAGATGGCGTAAAGGAATACAAAATATCTGAATTAATATTATTATATAGAGCTCCTGTAATTACATCACAATGAATGTGTATGTCATCAACTCCTCTAGAAATGTTTGCCATATATTTTCCTTCTTGATGATTATCTTCATATATTTCTGATTCAAATCCTAAAATTTCATGTAATTTACTCTCTCTAAGATCAATTTTATATTCATCTTTTAATTCAATTATAAAGCGCTGTGTAGCGAAATTAGCTCTAAATTTAATTGGTGGTTCATCTCCAAATCGTTTTATTAAAAAGTTATTTAATTCCCTTAATGTGTAATTTCCATTATCTAAAGTTATTTCATGCCATAAACTACCATCAAAATACTTAAATGTATTATTTTCTTCATCAATATTGTTCCATGAAACCCACATAGACATAGATTTTAAAGCTATTTTTGAATTTTCATTAACAGGAATAGGTGGGACATATTCAATTGTAAAATCTTCTGATTTCTCAAAATTTTTTGAATCTAAAATTAACATTTATTAAGCACAAAATCTTCATTATAACCACTTGGTTCTTGGGTAAAAGAATATAAAACTTCAACAGGTGATTTACCTTTATTCCTTTGAGTTATGTATTTCATACAATAAAAACCACATTTAACAGATGTTGGTTCTTGTAAAAAACTCGAATTATATCTAATTCCTTTATTAGATGTTTCAAGATATTTTACAATATTTTTAGGTATGAAAATGTTATTCAATTTAATGTCTTTATATTTATATTCTCCAAATGGATCAAAATATTCCACAAAATTATATTTAGGATCATTATAATAACAGACCCAATGAGTCCCAGGTCCTGTAGATATATCTAAATTAATAATTCCACTTTCAAATTTCTTAATCTTTTTAGGTAATAAATCTGATGTAAATACACCTCTGAAACCTTTTACATCTTTCATATTTTGTTCTATCGTTTTATTGGATATACCTCGTAATTCTGAAGAACTCCCTTTCCAGAATGTTTTTTTTTAAGGTGTGAACCTTTCGGTTTACAACCTAATCCAGTTACTTTACTTAAAGCTTTATTCACACCAAAACTAGCAGCACCAGATAAAGCACCAGTACCAAGAGCTGCTAAGATAGGGATCAAAAAGGGTAAAATACCTCCGTTTTTCTTTAATTGTGTCTTACTTATAGTTATTCGTTTACCATTTTTAATTTGATTAATTTGAGTTTTTGTTAAATACATATCATGATTAGCACTTTTAGTTTTATCAATTTGCAATGTAATTTCTTCACCTTTCTTAACTGCTGATTTTAATTTGTTTTTCTGACCTTCACTCAAATAAATTCTTGATACAATATAATTACTCATTTATTAAGATAGAAACATTGAATAATATTGTTTTACTTGCTCATTAGTCATTTTACCCTCTTTCAATAATAAATCTAGTATTTGAACTACTTGGTTATATACTTTCTTATTTTTAGTTCCCTTACATATTTTATCTGTTAATTTATCTAAAATATTAAGACCCTCACCCATATAGTAATTCCCCATTTTGAGAGCTTCTAATGCTGTAATATATTTTCGAACCTCAGCCATTTTATAATCGAAACGATCAATTTTTTTCTGTAATTTTTTCTTTTTTTCTTCATCTTTAGTATTATTAAATGCTTTTACTTGAGGACCTTTTAGACGTCCGATTTCGCTGTTTTTTTCATTTGCTTGATTTATTATTTCATCAATCTCTTCATCAGATTTATTGACTAATTCTGAAGGTAAATCAAATCCCAACTTTCTTTAATAAGTGATATATTCAAGTTTTTGTTTAAGTTAATTTTATGAATTCCTGCTTCTCTCTCATACATTTCTTTAGCATCTGAAATAGGTTCTTCAACATCTTCTAAGGCAGGAATTCTTGAAGATTCTCCAATTGGTTGAAATGAAAGTTCTTCAATTGCATCTTGAATAGCTTTTAAATTTTCTTTTCTAGATACATCTTGATATTCTAATTTTTCAACTATAGGTTTATGAAATTTTGTGATTGCCTCTTCATATCCTAAATCTTCTAATTGCTTTTCCTTATTTCGTTTTCTTAGTTCAGCATTTACTTTTGCTAATTTTAATAAATCTTGTATCATTTTACTCATTTATTTAACTGAAAATTTGCTTCCAAGCAAATTATTTTACTTCCAAGCAAATTATTTTACTACCAAGCAAATTATTTTACTTCCAAGCAAATTATTTTACTTCCAAGCAAATTATTTTACTTCCAAGCAAATTATTTTACTTCCAAGCAAATTATTTTACTTCCAAGCAAATTATTTTACTTCCAAGCAAATTATTTTACTTCCAAGCAAATTATTTTACTTCCAAGCAAATTATTTTACTTACATAAATGGAAGAACAACTTGAAGAATATTTATCTTTTGCTGAAATGGCATTAGATCTAGCTGAATATTATTTATCTCAAGGAATACCAGCTGAAGACTTATTATTTGAAGCTGAAATGTTTATTGAAGATGCTGAATTTCTATTAAATAAATATGATTAAGCCTTGCAGCATTAAACTAAAAGATTATTCAGAACCAGAAGAATTTATAGATCCAAATCAAAATCCAATATTACCTATTCATCCTTTTAAACTTTTAATAACAGGATCTTCAGGATGTGGAAAAACAAATTTACTATTAAATTTAATATATGATCATTTAAATTTTGATGCATTATTCATATGTGCAAAAGATATTAACGAACCTAAATACTCTAAATTAAAAGAAAATTACTCAATGTTTGATGATATAGAAGAGGAAGACATTTTAAAAATAAAGGGAAAGAATAAAAATAAGTTATTAAAATTATTTAAAAAGTTTAAGAAAGAAACATTATTTAGTTCAGACATAAATGAATTTATTACTGTAGATGACTTAGATCCTTCATTAAAAAATCTAGTTATTTTTGATGACTGTGTAAAAGAAAAAGATCAAAACGAAATTGAAAAATTTTTTATAAGAGGAAGGAAGAAAAATGCATCCATTATTTATTTATCACAGACCTATTATTCAACACCTATTGATATAAGAAAAAACTGTGATTACTTTATATTTTTTAAACTTCAACACAGAGAAATTAAACAAATTATTAGAGAAATTGATGGTGATTTTAATATAGATCCTTATCAAAAAAGTATTAAAAAACCTTATGATTTCTTCATGTTAGATTTGAAAAATCTTCATATGAGATACAGACATAACTTTGATCCTATATAAATGGAAGAATATTTAGAAAAGAAAATGTATGTATACAGAAAAAGTTTTAATTACTATAATAAAATTAGTATATCATTATCAGTAGGCAAATTTATATTTAGTGCTTCAGGTTTATCAGCTTTTGCATTTATTCCTTTAGCAGCATTTTCTTTAGGAGCAGGAGTCATTGAAGTTGTTGATAAAACTCTAAATATTTCAGAAAGAAAAGAAGAATATAAACAAGCTTACAAATTTTATAAACAGATATTAAATTTAATAAACGCTAATTCAATTTCAGAACAGGATGCTTACGTTAGAGAAGAGGATTTTATAAAAAATATGAAGTATTTTCCTTTAGAGAAATATGTAAAACAAACGCAACTAAATGGTTATAGATATGTAAAATAGATTTACACTTAAATAAATGGAATTACAAGGAGGTGATATAGTAGGATGGTTACAAGATAAATTAAATCCACCTGAAATGCATATACCTGGTTACCAGTATTGTGGTCCATTTACAAAATTAGAAAAGAGATTAAAAAGAGGTGATCCAGGAATTAACAGAGTTGATAAAGCTTGTAAAAAACATGATGTAGCTTATAGTAAAACTAAAGATACTAAACAGAGACATATTGCTGATCAAGAACTCTTAAACGATTTAGATTCAATTGAAAATACTACAAGTGGATTCTATCCATTAGGAGAGAAACAAGCTAGAGCTGTTATAAAACCAATTATAAAAGCAAAGAAAACATTTGGTTTAGGAATTTCATCCTATATGTATTGCTTAAAATGCAAACAGAAAACTGAAACTAAAGATATTCAAGAAACAGTAGCTAAAAATGGTAGACCCATGGCAAAAGGAAAGTGTAAAGTTTGTGGAACTAAAAAGAGTGTTTTTTTAAAGACGTAGACCTTAAAAATATTTATTATACACCAGAAACTGGTTATTGTGGTATTAATGAATTACAAAGAAAAACTAAATTACCCAGGAAAGATATAGAAGAGTTTTTACATCAACAAGATGTGTATACTAAACATAAACCGCTTATTCATAGATTTAAAAGAAGAAGAATTTATGTTTCTCATGTCAATGACCAATTTCAAGCTGACCTTATAGATATGCAAGAATTTAAATCCTTTAATAATGACACAAATTATATTTTATCAGTGATTGATATATTCAGTAAATATGCTTGGACAATTCCGATTAAAAGAAAAACAGGTGAAGAGGTAACTAGAGCATTTAAAAAAATATTTAAAGAAAGAAAACCAGAAAAACTTCAAACAGATAAGGGTACAGAGTTTATAAATAAACAAACTCAAAAGTTATTCAAGGATGAAAATATTCACTGGTTTACAACTGAGAATATTGAGATTAAATGTGCTATTATTGAAAGATTCAATAGAACTTTAAAGACTAAAATGTGGAAGTATTTCACTGCAAATAATACTAGAAAGTGGATAAATGTAATAGATAAATTAATTAAGAATTATAATAATTCTTATCATAGATCCATTAAAATGACACCTATAGAAGCAAGTAAGGAAGAAAATGAATTAAAAGTTTATAATAATTTGTATAAAGAAAAAAGAGAAAAATAAACCAAAATATTGAAAAGGAGATAAAATAAGAATTTCAAAATACAAAAGAGAATTTAAGAAAGGTTATCTTCCAACATTTACAGAAGAAATATTTATAATTTCAGATATATTGAACACAGATCCTCCGACATATAAAATAAAAGATTTAAATAATGAAGAAATTACAGGAACATTTTATGAAAAAGAACTCGTGAAATATGATAAGAAAGATGACGTTTATAAGATTGAAAAAATTATTAGAAAAGAAAGGAAATAAATACTTAGTTAAATGGTTGGGATATCCTGATGAATTTAACAGTTGGGTTGTACTTTGAATTTTTTTGCAAAATCACGCCCTTTTCGGTGGAGGGTCTATGCTTCTTTTTTTTATTTGTACCTGGCCAGCCAGGTACTTATGGGCGTTAACTCTTAAGACCCTTCCACCGGAATCACACACACACACACAGAACTTTTTTAGATGTTATCACTCAAACCCGCTCTACCGTGGACCCAAACTCTGATTTCAAAGATTGAGACAGGGAGCCATTCTACCGACCGAGATTAGAACCTGGTACCTTTTGCATGCGAAGCGCTTACGCTAACGATCGGCCACGTCTGGCCAGGAAGTTTCTGTTTGAAACATATATTTATGTCGAAGCTTGGCTATGATCCAAAGTTGTTACGTAACGAAGAACTGCTTTTTTCCGAGGACACGTTACGTAATCGCGCGCCGCGGAGAATATTGGCAGCGATTCAACTTATGTAAACATTTTTCGCTCGCAGCTTATCAGTGTTATGTAATGACTGTTTTTTGCAACTAAGAAAGAAAGAGAGATAATGCCTTGTGCTGACATCTATATGTGAAAGAAAAAACTGTTATATGAAAATAATGAATACTGACGATATTAAAAGAATAAAATGATATCTAATAAATGGCTTCATTAAAAGATGTATGTTATGAAAATATTAAAGATAATTATTATTATGGTCTCTTTGGAGATTTTAAATTAATAATAGATAAAAATACTGGATATTTTAAACTTTGTAAAGATGGAGGTAAGAGATTTAAAAAATGGCTTCAGAAGATTTAATTAAAGATATTTCCACGGCTGGAATTCCAGCCATGGGAAAAAATGATGTAATATATGAAATTAAAGGTGGTTTAACTGAAAAGTATAATGTAAATGGTTCTTATGTGTCTGATGATAAAAATTGTGGTGGCCCGAATTCGGGCCGCCATAAAAATGATCAATTTGGTTAAGAATTTAGACGGCCCGGGTCGGGCCGTGAAAATATACATGAAATAAGAGGTAAAACAGCAATAAAATATAACTTTAATGGTACATATGTCAGTGAAGATTTAATTACAAATATAGCTTGTTGGGTTTCAAATGATTTTTATGATAAAGTTAACAAGATTGTTAAAGATTATTATGTTAAAAAATTAAAAAGTTTTTAATAAAATGATATCTAATAAATGAATTATTTTAATGAAGAAACTAATTACTTTTCTTCTTCAGAAGAAGAACAAATTGAAATTCCTGAAAATTTTAAAAAAGTAATGAAACAAATAAAGAAAATGAAATATGATGAAGAGGAAGACTGTTATTATATAGATTATAATAAATATTTAAAAAGTAGATATGTTAGTAGAATAAGATATTTTAATCAGTTTAAAAGAAAAAGTAACCTTAAATTTAATAAGGAAGCAGAAGATTTATTTTTAAAATTACTAGATTTTATGTACTATGAGAAAAATTTAAAATATACATATTTTATTAAAAAATTTGTGACTATTGTAATATATCAAATGATATTAAAATTAATATAAATCCAAATAATGAAAAGATCTGGGAAGACTTTAAAGCAGCAAGCTTAAAGCAAAGTATTTTATAAATTTGTTTCCTAATAAATGGAGAACAAAATATGCAAAAGTTGTAAACAAACAAAACCTATAGATGAATTTTACATTCAACGTCTTAAAGGTTACGTTTATAGACAGCACTATTGCAAGACTTGTGATTCCAAAAGAAAGTACCAAAAGAGAATTTGTGACTGTGGAAGAGAATACACTGTAACTCATAAACAAAGACATTTAAGAAGTAATTATCATAATAAACGTGTGCAACCTGTTTTTTAAAATCCCTTTATAAATTTACATCCTAATAAATGGAGTTAAAAAATCTGAAGCCTGTTATTGTGCATCTTAAAAGTGCTCTGAATGCTATTAGTGTTCAGAAACTTAGAAATGTTTTAAAAAGATTAAATATCAAAAAACGAAATGTAAAAAAAGATGATTTAATTAAATCGTTGATAAAATATATTAGAAAGACAGGTGATTATAAGTCTGTTTTAGTAGATATCCTTGGATTAGATACATCAGAATATTTAGATAGAAAAAGAAAAAATATTTATTAATCATCCAGAGAGAAGAAATAGAATTAAAAAATTATTTGATTCTTTTAACTTGAAATTCAAAGATAACAAACTGAAACCAAGAAAAGAAAAGAAAATTAAAACAGCTGTAAATCTTGAAAAATTATTTAAACCTGATTATGAAATTATTGAAACAAAAGGAAAATATATTAAAAAATATATGGTACATAGAAAGAATTATAGAGTAGCTGGAGTAAACATTAAACCTGAACAATATTTCAATATTTTACAAGATATATTTAGAAAAGCAATTGGTAAAATTCATGGAAAAGTAGATATAATAGTATACAGTCCTAATCTCAATAAACCATTTCATGATAAAATGATGTCAACAAATGATGCTTATGAATATTATATATATAAATTATCTGATCAAATAGAATATAAAGAATTAGATATTACAGACTGTATATTTGATTTTAATGTGGTTGAATTACCTGAAGGAGGAAAACATTTAATAATAGTTAAAGAAGACGATATTGTAAATAAAAGAAGTATATGCCAAATAAAAAATAATGATAATATTTGTTTAGCTAGATCAATTGTAACAGCATTAGCAATTCAAAATCCTGAGGTGTTATGTAATAAATTAAACCATGAAAAAATATCAAAGAATGATATAACATATATTAGAAAAGGTAGAGTTTTACAAAATCATTAGCTGTAAAATTACATGAACTATGCAATATTCCATTAGAAATATGTTGTTTAGAAGAGGTTAAAATATTTGAAGAATTCTTAGATATTCAAATTAATATATTTTGTAGAGAGAATTTTAACGAAAGAATATATAGTGGTACTTATAAACCTACATGTATCTATATATTTAAAAATAGAAATCATTTTGATGTTATTACTTCTATTAAAGGATTTTTAGGTAGAAGAAATTATTGTGATTACTGTCAAATAAGTTATGATAAAAAAGATAAACATAAATGTCCTCTTAAATGTGATAGATGTTTTACAACAGATAGCAAATATTGTAATAGTGATGAAATATTTTGTAAAAAATGTAATAGATTATTTAAAGGTAAAGAGTGTTTTATATACCATGAAATGAAAGATAAAAAAGGTATAAGTGTTTGTAATAGTTTATGGAAATGTTTAAACTGTAAACGAATTATTAATCAATATGAGAGGAAATCAAAAGAACATAGATGTGGTGAAAAACGATGTAAAAACTGCTGGCAATGGGTTCTAAATGATCATAAATGTTTTATGAAACGTAAAGATACAAAAGGTGGTAAATGTATAAAAGACTGTGTTGAAAATATTCCATTTAAAGATAAATGGTGTGAAAAATGTAAATATGAATATACTGAAAAATATTTCTTTTTTGATGTTGAAACGAAACAAGAAACAGGAATTCATGAAGTAAATCTAGTTATAAATCATGGTTTTAAAGGAGATGAAAATATATTTAAAAATGAAGATGAATATTGTGAATGGTTATTTGATAAAAAACATTACGGCTATACAGTATTAGCACATTATGGAAAAGGATTTGATTTTCAATTCTTAGCTAAGTATTGTTTTAAAAAATAAAATTGAAGTATTCACTATATATAATGGAAATAAACTTAATTATATGCAAATTCCTTGTTTAAATATGAGATTTATTGATTCTATTAATTTTACATTAGTTCCATTAAGAAATTTTCCTAAAACATTTGGATTAGATGAACTAGCAAAAGGATATTTTCCTCATTTATTCAATACATCAAATAATCAAAATTATGTAGGTCTATATCCTAAAAATATTACTATGGTTATGATAGTATGACATCAGAACAGAGAGAAATGTTTGATAAATGGTATAATACTGTAAGACATGAAACATTTGATTTTCAAAAAGAATTCATTAAATACTGTAGATCAGATGTAGATATTTTAAGGAGAGGATGCTTAGAATTTAGAAAATTATTTTTAGAAATTGCAAACATAGATCCCTTTAAATATGTTACATTAGCAGGTGTATGTATGGCTATTTACAGAGATAAATTCCTAAAAGAAAATACAATTGCTGTTGATGACGATATAATTCATAAAGATAAATATAGTAAAAAATCTATTGTTTGGTTAGATTATTTATCTCAGAAACATAATATTAATATTCAACATGCTTTAAATGGTGGAGAAAAGAAATTAAAATTAGGTAATAAATATTATAAAGTAGATGGATTTTATAATAATATAGTGTATCAGTTTCAAGGATGTCACTGGCATGGATGTCCTAAATGTTATAGAGAATCAACTATAAATATTCAAAATCAGATATGTATGAAAGACTTATATAATAGAACAAAAAGATAAATAAGAAGATAAAAAATAATGGATATGAATTAATTGAAATATGGGAATGTGATTTTGATAATAATAAGGAAATTAAAAAATATATGAAAACTGAATGGAATAGAGATTTTGTAGATCCTTTAAATCCTAGAGATGCTTTTTATGGTGGTAGATGTGAACCAACAAAATTGAAATATGAATTCAAAGGAAATGAAAAAGGTAGATATATAGATGTGTGTTCATTATATCCAACAGTTAATTATTTTGATAATTATCCAATTGGTCACCCTACAAAAATATTTAATCCTAAGAAGTATGATAAGAAATGGTTTGGATTAATAAAATGTAAAGTCTTACCACCTAGGAAATTATATCATCCTGTGTTACCATATAAAGGCGAAAAATTAATATTCACTCTATGTAAATCATGTTCTCAAACTATAAAATGTAATCATTTTAAATCGAATCAAATTGTAGAAAAGAAAAGATGTAAAGACTGTTATGAAGTCAGAAATAAAGAATGTAATCATACTGAAAGATGTTTTATTGGTACTTGGACTACTGATGAAATGAGATTAGCACTTAAAAAAGGTTATAAAATTTTAAATATATATGAAGTATGGAATTTTGAAAATAAAACAGATGAACTGTTTAGAGATTATGTTAAAATGTTCTTAAAAATTAAATTAGAAACTGATGATAAATGGTCTGAAAATTTTAAAACTGAAAAGGAATATAAGAAATGTGTTAAAGAAAAATTAGATATAAAATTAGAAAAAATAGAAAAAAATCCTGGTTTAAGATTTATAAGTAAGATATGTTTAAACTCTTTATGGGGTAAGTTTGGACAACGAAAAAATATGAAACAAACTGAATATGTAATGGAATTAGAAGATTTTTATAGAATTATATTGAATGATAATATTAAGGAATTAAACATGATATTCATGAATGACGATTGTGTAGAAATGACTTATAAAAAGAAAGACCAATATGCCGAAAATAATTTTAATACAAATGTTTATATAGCAGCATTTACAACTAGTTCTGCAAGAATAAGATTATATAAAATGCTTGATAAATTAGGAGATAAAGTGATATATTATGATACCGATAGTATTGTATATATTGAAGATGGTACAAATAAAATAAAAACAGGATGTATGTTGGGTGAATGGACTGATGAATTAGGAGATGATAAACATATGAAATCATGGATATCTGGAGCCCCTAAAGATTATGGATATATATTAAATGATGGAATTGTAAAAGGAAAAGTTAAAGGATTTAAAATGAGTTATGAGAGTGAAACTGTTTTAAATTTCGATGAGAGAATGAAAGTAATTACAGGAGAAACAGAGTATTTAGATGTGAAAAGTAATCAATTTCAAATTCAAAAAGATAGAAATATTATGGTTAAGAAAACAAATAAAAGATACATGTTTGGATTTGATAAAAGAAGAATTTTAGATGATTATAATACTGTGTGCCTTTTGGATATTAAATCTTTGAATGTTTTAAACTTCTGAATTTTTAATCTTTCTATTTATAAAAATTATTCTATATAAATGGATGACATTACACTGATTTTCAATTTTCAAGGATTTATTCTTCCTAATAAAAGTATAATCAGAGAGATAAGTTGGTGTCATTTACATCAACCTGTAGGGGAAACAATTCAAGTATTTGAACCTCATTATATATTAAATGATAGAGAGCGAAGAATTATATATAAATGTACAAGAGATATTCATGGATTAAAATTTAAAAGATTTCCAGATCAAAAATCTCTATGGATAAGTACTGATGAGATTAAAAATTATATAAAAAACTTGTATGAATATTATGGTGGTAAGTTTGTATATAAAGGAGGAATAATGGAAAAACAAATATTTGATGAGTTAGAAATTCCTTCTATAGATCTTGAATTAACTAAATGTGCAAAAATTTTAGGTACTGGATGCTCTATGTATAGATGTATGTTTTACAAGAATTGTATTTCAAAAAAATGAAACCTTATAAATGGATTTATTAGGAGATATGAGAGCTCTCTTTACTGATCGTAAAGGAATCAAATATAGTGATGATATAAGATGTTTATCTCATTTATGTGAAGATTTAATATATGTGAGTAAAGATTATAATAATGAATATCCTGATCTTATTAAATTGATTGCTAAATATCTTAAAAAGATGCATAAACTAATTTTGAAAATAAGAACAAATGAAGAGGTTAAAAATAAAGGATTAGAAATATTTGATGAGATTACAAAAGAAATTACATTTGTGACAAATATATTTTAAAAATATTTATAAAAATGTTTCCTAATAAATGGATGAATTCAACAACATCAGATCATATCCTGAAACTTTCAAATTAAAAGATTTGAATACAGGAAAATATAAACTCATATCATTGAAAAAATCCAAACAAAATTTGGAGATACAACAATTGCAAAATTAGAAGTTAATGATGAAGAAAGAGATTATTTTCTTAAAAAATGTCATGGAAAACTGTCAGATAAAACAATTAAAAAACTCAATAAAGGTAATTATGTTTTTAACTTTAAAGGCAAAATTGATGATAAATATTATGATTATGAATTAGAACTTTAATCTTCCTACACTTTTTATCTTCCTATTTTTTTAATCTTCCTATAAGGGGTATCCATTTTGGGTACCCCTTTTTTTAATGCATTTTTAAAAAGGACTTTGCAAAGTACCAATTCAAAGTAGTTTGTTTTACAACTTTTCTATTCATCACTAAATCCATCATTTCATCACTTTTAAAATCAAAGCTATTCAAAGTTCAAAATGATTGCAATTGTTCAAAAATGTTCACAAAAATGACTTAAAAATGTGTGTTTTTATGATGCTCTAGTTTGATGAAAAACAGAGTAAAAACTTCAATTTTCAAAAATCTGATGTTTTTGACTATTTTATGCTAAAAAATCAATGATTTTTAATGAAAATATGGTGTTTTTGTTCATAAAAAGCCTTAAAATGTTCGTGATTATTGAGGTCTGAAAAATCAAAAAACGCCTGATTTTGAGGTTTTTTGTAGTATATGATGTGTCCCATAGTATGGGACATATACTACTCTTAGGACCTGAGAAATTAGTACATTCTCAATTACTTTGGTTGAAATGTTATTATTCCAGTGTAGATATTTAATTACTTTGAAAGGAAAATTAACTCTTTTATCATAGAGGCTAATAGATGGGTTACCTCTGTTGAGCTTAATGCTTAAGTAAAGGAACTCAAGTTCCTGATTACTGTGGTTGGTTTTACATAAGTTAAGAGAGCTAGGATAGATATTATCAAAATCACTCTCTATAACTTCTGAATTATTGATACACAGCAGATCATCAATATATCTAAAAGTGTAAAGGTAGTTATCTGAGCAGGTGGGGTGATTTTTAATGAATTTATATTCCTTAAAGAACAGGAATAGATTAGCGATATTCGTGGACGTTGATGTTCCCATTGGAATACCGTTCACTTGCCTATAGAGAGTATTATTATATAAGATATGGTTATTTATTATGCAGCAATTGAGATAAGAGTTCCAAGTTCCTACATCAACAAATTGGTTAAGTTTAAATTCTGCATACAGCTCTTTAAAGGTAGTGATTATATCTGATAGAGGCAGATTAGTATATAGGTTTTCAAAATCATAACTATTAATATCTAGGGGACAAACATTGAGTATAGTAGAAATTACTTCTGCATTATTATTAATTATCCAAAAATCTCTGTACATCAAGTTAGAACAGTTTCTAATGTGTTTCAAAACCTTCTTTAAGACATCTTCAAAAGCAAGATCTATTTTCTTTTTATGACTCCTTACTCCACTAGCTATGAACCTGAACTTCACAGGATCCTTATGAAACTTAACCGTTGCAAAAAGAAATGGAAATTCAGGCTCATATCTTCTAGTTTGTGGAATTTTAAGTTTCTTGAAGAATGCCTTAAACCGATTTTCTAACTGCTTGGTAGAATAACTTACGGGCTCGTATGTTACTCTATTATTGAGTTCCATAGTTAACAATTCAAAATAGAACTTCTTACAGATAATTGCAAAATTATTGCTAGCTTTATCCGTAGTGGTAAAAATAAATTGGTCTTGTAGTTTGGAGAGTGACCTTTTAGCTTCTCCAGAGAAAAAGAGATTTCTGTCGAAACAAAAGTCCAGACCTGCCAACTCACCGGTGAAGCTATTGATTATATTATATTTCCATTCTGCGAAGGCCTCAATAGGCTGATTGTACGTTAAACTAGTTTTTACGATGTACTTATTTACATCTTGAGTGAAGCTCTCAAGAATCCTTTCTTTGGAAATTGTGAAGGAAGGTCTGAATTTAGAGCCATACTCTAATAAATTCCTAAGCTTTACATTTTCAACAAAACTCAAGTTTCCGGTGATAATATGGTTGTAATTCTTATCATAGTGAACTGTTTCTTTATGTTCATCATATATATATATATACGGTCGAGTCACATTATTGGGACCACCAGCTAATAACCAGAGTAACCGCCGTGTGCAGCGTGGTAAGCAGCTAGACGGGCCGGGAGGGAACGACTCAATAAAGTGCTGGAAGGTTTTCACAGGTACGTGGAGCCATGCTGACTCCAGTGCATCTGACAGCTGCTGTAGGGTACGTGGTGGAGGATCCATAGAGCGAACAACATGATCGAGGTGGTCTCACTGATGCTCAATTGGGTTTTAGTCTGGGGAATTAGGGCGCCAAGGAGGTACTTTGAAGTCTTCATCGTGCTCTTCCTACCACTCTCGGACATTTCTAGCTGTGTGACACGTCGCATTATCGTTCTGGAAGATCCCATCCCCCCCCAGGGAAGATAATCAGCATGTATGTGTGTACGTGGTTTGCAAGGATGGATTCATAACGAATTCGGTCCGTAGTGCCTTCCACAGGTATGCCTGGACCCAGGAAATGCCACGAAAACATTCCCCAGACCATAACGCTGCCTCCACCAGCTTGTGTTCTTCCAGCAATGGTTGAAGAGTGTTTGTTCTCTTATGTTTCTTGCCTTATACGCCAAATTCCATCCGTTCGATGAAGCAGAAAACGTGACTCATCGGAGAAGGCAATCCTTTGCCAATCATCGGAGGTCCAATTCCGATACTGCCATGCAAATGTAAGCCTTTTCTGCAGATGCACCTTTGTTAGCATAGGTGCAGTAACCATCCGTCTGCATGAAAGCCCCATACGCAGCAGGATTCGCTGAATTGTCATTTTAGACACACTGCCGGTAGCTCCCTGGTTCATTCGGCCAGTGAGTTGCTCCACTATAGCGTGTCGGTCCGCCCACACGCACATTCGCAGCCGACGTTCATGCACCTCTCACATCAATGACACGTGGTGCTCCGCAGTTTCCACTTCGCATATTCGCAATGGTGGCATTTCTCCAATCACGATACACTTTAACCATAGCAGCACGCGAACAGTTCACAAACTTCGCTGTTTCAGAAATACTGCTAGCCTTGGCCCGAAAGCCGGTAATCACCCCTTTTTGCAAATCTGATAAATCGCTCCTTTTATCCATGACGGGAACGAGTGATATGTTTTCAAATTGCCTATAGCACACCTTATATACCCTCCAAGCCAACTCACGACACGTGCCTTCTTTCATTGGCTACTCACTGTTGACGTCAAAAGTAGGAGGTGGTCACAATAATGTGATTCGACTGTGTATATTTTAATAAAGTCGTTTCGGGAAAAATGTCATTCATAAAGGACACACACGAGAACTGTCATAAAGTCAAAATAATTATCTCAAAGAAGTATATTTGCTTTAAGCTTAAGAATAACACCATAATATGATACAAATTTTGAAGATGACAATCTGTTTTTCGGTGTAAATATGACAAGGATGGTAAGTCAGATAATAACCGAAAACTTGAAAATTTCGTCGTCCTGGAGCGGAAATCGAAGCCGCGTCTCAGATAGCGCCCGGGTATGCTAACCACTACACCACCCAGAACGACCAAGTTTCAAGTTTCCGATCAATTTGAATATAACCATCACAGGATTCGCTAGTCGAAGCAACCGGCATTCATGTTTAGCAAATCTGTAGGTTAAGAATCCTATCCTGTGATTGCCCGGAGGAGCAAATAAATCATGAATGGAATATGGGATTACACCGTACAATACAAATTTTGAAGATGACAATCCGTCTTTTGGTGTGAATATGACAAGGATGGTAAGCCAGCTTATATCCGAAAACTTGAAAATTTCCGTATTTCATTCATGATTTATTTGCTCCTCCGGGCAATCACGGGATAGGATTCTTAATTTCCGGATTTGCTAAACATGTGAATGCCGGTTGCTTCGACTAGCGAATCCTCTGATGGTTATATTCAAATTAATAGGAAACTTGAAATTTAGTCGTTCTGGGTGGTGTAGTGGTTAGCATACCCGGGCGCTATCTGGGAGACGCGGCTTCGATTCCTGTTCCAGGGCGACGAAAATTTTCAAGTTTTCGTCTATTAGCTGGCTTACCATCCTTGTCATATTTACACCCAAAAAAAAAAAAAAAAAAAAAAAACGGATTATCTTCAAAATTTGCATTATATGGTGTAATCCCGTATTTCATTCATGACCATAATATGTATTAAAAGTTCAGAGAGAGAAAGAGTGTTAAAATCCACGATTTTCTTTCTGGGGAAAGGGGGTTGAGGTTGTATTGTGATTCTTATAAAAACTCCCTAACAAAATAATTAAAAGATAGCTTTAACTAATCCACGTAGGGAACATTTTTGTGTAGAAATGGTAATGTCGTAATAGAAACACCTTTAAAATCCACCGCCAGATCGAGCTGAGCTTCGCGGCCAGAAGTGCTGGCCAGGACGGTGTCTCACGCAAGGAACGACCGTCGACTCTCGTAGCCTTAAGGGACCATGAAGAAATTGAAATGTCACATACTACGGCCACACGAAAAACCATGTATACAAGTAAGTAACCGATTTGCAAGCAAATGGTCTCTTTCTACTCAGGAACGAATTACCCATGAGATACGATACAGAATTACGCCCCATCCGTCCGACGTCTGTCCGTCCGTCCAGAAGAATCATTAAAATATCTCCGCCGATAAACAACCGATTTGCACGGAAATTATTTCTTTCGACTCAGGGATGCCTCACACCTAACAGATAGAATACAAAATTACGTTCTATCCGTTTCAAGTCTGTCTTTCGGTCCGTCCGTCCGGAAGCATAAAAACACATAACTCGACCGAGAAACAACCGATTTGCACGTAAATTGTCTCTTTCAACTCAGGAACGAATCACCCATGAGATACCGTACAGAATTACGTTCCATCCGTCCGCCGTCTGTCCGTCCGTTCACAAGAATAAAAAAAATACTCCGCCGATAAACAACCGATTTTCACGGAAATTATTTTTTTCGACTCAAGGACGTCTCACACCTATCAGGTACGATAAAAAATTACGTTCCATTTGTCCGTCCATCCGTCCGGAAGAATAAAAACGTAACTGACAGAGAGACAACCGATTTGCGTGGAAATGATTTCTTTCAATTCGGGGACGCATCATACCTATCAGGTACGATAAAAAATTATGTTCCGTCCGTCGGCCGTCTGTCTGCCCGTCCGTCCAAATTAATAAAAGCCCCAACCCCAACGAGAAACGACAGATTTGCACGGAAATTATTTTTTCTACTCAAGGATGCCTAAGACCAATCAGATACGATAGAACATTACGTTCCATCCGTCCGCTGTCTGTCTGTCCGTGCGTCCGTAAGTATAAAAGCACATAATCTCAGACACGTAACTCCAACGGGAAACAACCGATTTGCACGGAAATTATTCCTTTCTACTGAGGGACGCCTCACACCTATCAGATACGATAGAAAATTACGTTCCATTCGTCCAAAGTCTGTCCGTCCGTACATAAGTATAAAAGCACGTAACCCCGCCGAAAAACAACTGATTTGCACGGAAATGATTTCTTTCTACTAGGGCACGCCTCACACTTATCAGATGTGATAGAAAATTACGTTCCATCCGTCCGCTGTCTGTATGTCCGTCCGTCCCAAGGAATAAAAGCCCCAACCCCAACGAGAAACAACACATTTGAACGGAAATGATTTTCTTCTACTCAGAAAAGCCTCACACCTAACAGTTACGATAGAAAATTACGTTCCATCCGTCGGTCATGTGTCTGTCTGTCTCTCCGTCCGTCCCGAAGAATAAAAGCCCGTAACCTCACCGAGAAACAACCGATTTGCACAGAAATTATTTCTTTCTACTAGGGGACGCCTCACATCTATCAGGTACGATACAAAATTACGTTCCGTCCGTCCGTTCCGAAAAATAAAAGCCCACAACCCCACCGAGAAACAACCAATTTGCACGGAAATGATTTCTTTCTACTCAGGGACGCCTCACACTTATCAGATGTGATAGAAAATTACATTCAATCCGTCCGTCCGGAAGTATTAAAGCACGTAACCCCCAACGAGAAACAACTGATTTGCACTGAAATGATTTCTTTCTTCTCAGGGGCGCCTCACACTTGCCAGATGTGATAGAAAATTACGTTCCATCCGTCCGCCGTCAGTCTGTCCGTCCGTCCTAAAGAATAAAAACCCTAACCCCAACGAGAAACAACCGATTTGCACGGAAATGAATTCGTTCTAGTAAGGGAGGCCTCACACCTATCAGATATGATAGAAAATTACGTTCCATCCGCCCGCCGTCTTTCCGTCCGTGCCAAAGCAGAAAAGCACATCTTTCATTTTCAATTTTTTTATGTAATTCAAGATCTGTGACACATATTCACAATAAATTCAATAGTTTGGCTTTTTGAAGAGGAACGAGACTGATTACATTTCCACTGAAAGTGCAGAGCCGTAATAGGACGTTCGTCTTAGAATTTTTATTGATTAATTTGTTCTTTCCTTTTTTTTTTTTCTGTGCAGTGGTACAACCACATTACGTACAATGACTTGAAACAACACCATAACAGTGAAACTGTTAAAACTGAAACTTATAGCCATAAAACGCACTTCCTGTTATTAGAATTCGTAATAGGTTTTTAGCTGTTTACGCGTGAGAAAGTCTCCAGATAGCCGAGTCGCCCGAAGCGCAGTCTGGCTACTCATTCGAGCTGCGTTTGGCTCCTAGTCCCGGGTGAGACATGGGTGGTGCTTGCCCTACGGCACTGGCTCTTAGACTTCCCTGGAGCCAGTGGCCAAAATTTTGGGACGGGCGACTGCTTGTATAGTCCAAAGAGTACTGCAATATGAAGAGGATAGGATGGCCAGTAGTGGCAACAACAGATTTTTTACTTTCTGCTATATAAGGAATTGAGAATACATAAATGCATGCAACATTTTATCAGCTGCAAACACGATACTTATTACGTTAATCGGTAAAGTCCCTCACATTTTCAGCCAGGGACCGTGCATACATTGCATTTTATACAAAATATCGAATGTATGGGAGATTCCTGTGCATGGACACCATTTTCATGTTGTTTAAAACAAGATGCAGCCGTACAATGAGCACAAATATGTAAGGAAAATTTCCTGGGAGGGCATTTCCTTTTTTTTTTTTTTAATACAACCTAAAGATATTTTCCACTTTTACCGTAGTTTATACACGGTCGAGTCACATTATTGTGACCACCAGCTAATATCAAGAGTAACCGCCGTGTGCAGGACGGACAGTAGCTAGACGGGCTGGGAATGACTCAATGAGGTACTGGACGATGTTCACAGGTATGTGGAGCCAAGATGACTCCAGTGCATCTGACAGCTGCTGGAGGGTACGTGGTGGAGGATCCGTAGAGCGAACAGCACGATCGAGGTGTTCCCACAAATGCTCAATTGGGTTTTAGTCTGGAAAATTAGGGCGCCAAGGAAGTACTTTGAAGTCTTCGTCGTGCTCTTCCAAACACTCTCGGAAAATTCTAGCTGTGTGACACCTCGCATTGTCGTTCTGGAAGATCCTATCCGCCCCAGGGAAGACAATCAGCATGTATGTGTGTACGTGGTCTGCAAGGATGGATTCATAATGAATTCTGTCCGTCGTACTTTCCACAGGTATGAGTGGACACAGGGAAGCCACGAAAACATTCCCCAGACCATAACGCTGCCCCTACCAGCTTGTGTTCTTCCAGAAATGATTGAAGAGTGTTTGTTCTCCGAATTTTCTCGCCTTATACGCCAACGTCCATCCGTTCGATGAAGCAGAAAACGTGACTCATCGGAGGAGGCAATCCTTTGCCGATCAGTGGAGGTCCAATTCCGATACTGCCGTGCAAATGTAAGCCTCTTCTGCCGATGAACATTCGTTAGCATAGTGACCATCGGTCTGCGTCAGAGCCCCATACGCAGCAGGGTTCGTTTAACTGTCGTTTTTGACACGCTTCCGGTAGCCTTTTGGTTCATTCGGCAGTGAGTTGCTCCACTGTAGCGTGTCGATCGGCCCTCACGCCCCTTCGAAGCCGACGTTCACCTCTCACATCAATGTCACGTGGTGCTCCGCAGTTTTCACTTCGCTTATTCGCAATAGTGTCATTTCTCCAATCACGATACCATTTAACCACAGCAGCACACGAACAGTTCAAAACTGCGCTGTTTCAGAAATACTGCCACCCTTGGCCCGAAAGCCGGTAATCACCCCTTTTTGCAAATCTGATAAATTGCTTCTTTTATCTATGACAGCAACGAGTGAGATGTTTTCAGAATGCCTGCAGTACACCTTATGATAACAATGTCGAGTTGTGCTGTGGCTACTTGTAAGAACCATTACAAAAAAAACAAAAACAAAGGTTAGTGTCTTGTGTACCACGCATTTCCTTTGAAAGATCCAGATTTGGTGATGAAATTGCTGAACAAGTGCTATAGGTCAGACTCTGGATGTTGCAAATGCTAGAGTTTGCAGCGAACATTTTCATTCTTCTGATTACGAAGATGATTTAAAAAATCGCCTACTTGGACTCCCGGAGAAAAAATACTGAAACAAAACGCGATACCTGTCCTGAATCTGCCGAACTGTCAGCAAAACAGACACTGTACCACTCCACGAAATAACAGAAAGCACAAACGAGATATTTTAAAAAGTGCTGTCGATCGAATGGATATTTTAAGTCTGAAAAAGGTTTGTGTGCAAGAAACACAGGATGTCTGTTATGAAGTTGATGAACCATCAGGGAATATCAGTTGTCCTTCCTGTATCAAAATAACGGAGGAAAATAGATTGCTACTTGAAAATGTTGCATTCCTTAAAAAAAGAAATTGAAATTTTAAAATTGGAGAAAACCAAGGAGTTAAAAATGCAAGCTAACAGAAGACGGCAGATAAAATTACGAATGCAACGACTATTGTGGGAAAACAGAGTTCTTGGCGATGACGATGATGGGCAAAACACGTAGCAATAATAACAAATAGAGGTAACTTGATCACGCTAGTTACGTTACATGAAAAAAACGTTTACAAGAAAGTTCGTAAGTTGGGAGCTTTCGACCCATTGTCCTGATTTTGCGCATTAAAAAGTTCGTAATTTGAAAGTAGTACATTACTGCTTTACGTGAAAACCACAAAAAAAAAAAAAAAAAAAAAAAAATACTTGTTTAGAAAGACGTCGAACACTCTCTGCAAAAACACCGCAATTAAATTTTAAGGAAAAAAGAGAAAAGCATACGAAAAAATTTGCAATTTTATTATTGCTGTTCGAAATTTAAGAAAGTAAACACAGAAGGAAACGTGGAAAAAAACTTTTCACTTCAGGTGATCTATTTGCGTAATCTCGCAGATCAAATATATTGATACGAAAATTTGGGTCTAAATTAATAAATTATAAAAGGGGGACGGGCTCGATAGGCGTGGCTAAATTATGATAGTGTTTCAATTAAATATCTGGCATATTACAAAATTAATTGGAGAAATTAGCACGCTTTAATTGGGGAAGTCTGATAATTCGCTTTAGCTGGGTGGTAACAAAGTAATCGTAAGGTCGCCTTTGAATGCCCACCCAGATACACTAAGACCACTCAGTTCGGCAATGCAGTGGCATCCCGTCCATCATAAATATGCCTACTTTTAGGCGATTTATATCAAAAAGCTTTTAGCCGACGTTCAAATTACGGTTATGGGGGTCGAAAGTCGGTAATGACTTCAGCCTCACAGAGGCGATGAGCGCTCTGTACGAAAGGGGAGAGGACAACGCTAAGTTGTTGACAGAGAAAGGACAAGGCGAAGACACTTGACAACGAAAAGAAGCAATTTCAGTCTGCCTCTGTGAAGGGGCAGAGGAAAAATAAGTTCAGCCGGTTTTCGCAGTCCGCAGTGTTGTAAGACGGCAGCGAGAGACAGCACATAGAAAGAATATAGGTGATGGTACCCGCCTCGCAGAGGTAAGACGTAGCGGGTAAGCCTAGCAAAAACTAGGTGGCTGTGTAAGACCACCGAAATGTCAAATTGAGGGCGCCAGAGAAATCAAGAGGAAGCTGTCGGAAAGATCGGTTCGTCGGATGTGCTTCTCTTGCTGGATATAAAACTCCAGCTCACCTCCCAGTCGTGAAGCGCATACATAGCGAGATGTCAGCAGGAAGTTAGGAATGGGAGTCAGTGCTCCAGGTAAAGATCCTCAGCTTCCAAAGCACCACAACGAAATTCTGAAAGGACGGACGGAAAGACGGAGAATGAATGGAATGTATACCTGTATGATGTCTCAGAGTTGAAGTATCATGGATTGGAGAGATACCGTTACAGTACAAATCGAGTATTTCTGGAATGAGATAATGTTTTTATGCGCTTAGCGACAAATAGACGATCTGACGTATCAATAATAATCCTCTGTCGTATGTAATATGTGATGCATACCGGAGTGAAAAAAGATAATTCATGTGCCCATCGGCTGCTTGTGGTGGAGATAGTTGCTTCTGAGATATGTTGGACAGACGGACGAAGTATGAAACGTTCTGTTTGGCAGGTCGGAGCTCAGGTATCATAGAGAGGAAAGGTACCATTCTCGTGCAAATCGGTTGTTTCTCAGAGGCGACCGATGTTTTTATTCTTTAGGGCCAATTTCCTTGAGAATACATCTTTTTATACTAAAAAGCCAATTTTCATGCAAATCGGTTGTTTCTCGGGTAAGATACATGTTTCTATGATTCGGGACAGACAGACAGCTTCCGGGTGGAACGTAATTTTCTATCGTATCTGATAGGTGTGGTTGGTCCCTGAGTAAAACGGAATGATTTCCGTGCAAATCGGCTGTTTCTCGGTGAGGTTACGTGATTTTATACTTCCGAACGAACGGACAGACGGACTTTGGAAGGATGGAACATAATTTTTTATCGTTCCTGATAGGTGTGAGGCGATCCCGAGTAGAAAGAAATCATTTCCGTGCAAATAGGTGTTTCTCGGTCGGTTACGAGTTTTTATTCTTCCGGACGGACGGACGGACGGACGGACGGACGGACAGACAGACAGTGGACGGGTGGAACGTAAATTTCTATTACATCTGATAAGTGTGAGACGTACCCTAGTAGAAAGAAATCATTTCCGTGCAAATCGATTGTTTTTCGGCTGAGTAGGGTGATTTTATACTTCCGTACGGACGGACAGACAGAGTTCGGACGAATGGAACGTAATTTTCAATCGTATCTGATAGTTGTGAGGCGTCCCTGAGTAGAAAGGAATCATTTCCGTGCAAATCGGTTGTATCTCGTTGGGGCTACGTGTTTTTATTCTTCCGGACGGACAGACAGCGGACAGATGGAACGTAATTTCTTATAACATTTGATATGTGTGAGGCGTCCCTGAGTAGAAAGAAATAATTTCCGTGCAACTCGGTTGCTTCTCGGTGGGGTTGCGGGATTTTATTATTCGGGACGGACAGACTTCGGACGGATGGAACGTAATTTTCTATCGTATCAGATAGGTGTGAGGCGTCCCTGAGTAGAAAAAATAATTTCCGCGCAAATCAGTTTTTTTCTCGTTGGGGTTGGGGCTATAACTCTTTGGGATGGACAGACAGACGGCCGACGGACGGAACGTAATTTTGTATCGCACCCAACAGGTGTGATGTGTCCCCCAGTAGAAAGAAATTATTTCCGTGCAAATCGGTTGTTTCTCGGTCGGGTATGAGTTTTTATTCTTCCGGACGGACGGACAGACAGACAGCGGACGAATGGAACGTAATTTTCTATCGTATCTGATAGGTGTGAGGCGTCCCTGAGTAGAAAGGAATCATTTCCGTGCAAATCGGTTGTTCCTCGTTGGGGTTACATGCTTTTATATTCCGGACGGACGGACAGACGACGGACGGATGGAACGAAATTTTTTATCATATCTGATAGGCGTGAGGCGTCCCTGAGTCGAAAGAAATAATTTCCGTGCAAATCGGTTGTTTATCGGAGGAGATTTTTTTATTCTTCTGGACGGACGGACAGACGGCGCACGGATGGAACGTAATTCTGTATCGTATCGCATGGGTGATTCGTTCCTGAATAAAAAGAGACCATTTGCGTGCAAATCGGTTGTCTCTCGGTCGAGTTATGTGTTTTTATGCTTCCGGACGGACTGACGGACGGAAAGACAGACTTGGGATGGTTGGAACGTAATTGTGTATTGTATCTGATAGGTGTGAGACATCCCTGAGTCGAAAGAATTAATTTCCGTGCAAATCGCTTGTTTAACGGCGGAGATATTTTTTTTTATTCTTCTGGACGGACGGACAGACGTCGGACGGATGGAACGTAATTATGTATCGTATCTCATGGGTAATTCGCTCCTGAGTAGAAAGAGACCATTTGCTTGCAAATCGGTTACTTACTTGTTAAGATACATGGTTTTTCGTGTGGCCGTAATAAGTGACATTTCAATTTGTTCATGGTCCCTTAACACTTTCGCTGCCACGGGCGCTGGCGCCAGCAAAAAAATCGTTGTAAAGGGCCATGCTGGCCCCAGCGACTTCAAATTGCTAATGGATTTCGGTTTTTGTTTTGTATTACTTCCGCTAGGTGACGCAACTTCTTCGAGTTTTGAAGTATTAGGTTGCTAGGCAACACAGTGTAGATGTTGTAACGCAGATGGCCTGAGGATAAGAAGTCGCACGCGACTTCCGTGGCCTGGGAATGTGCTGTTATTATTATTTTTTTTAATATAAATTTCGTAAAACGTCAGGTTTATTTCCGAAATGTCTGATGTTTTAAATATTCAGCTATACATATATAAAGATATACTTAAGAGCAGAGCCGAAAACATAAGAAAAACTTAAGAATTTAAAACGAAAGTTGCAAAATAACCTGAAGATCAAAACGCGCAACGCAGCAGTTATGAAAATTCAGAATTCACATTCTATTAAGAAGAGACTGAAGCAAAAAAAAAAATTTTGACTCATACCAAGTACAACATAGAAAAGGTTATGTATTGACCGGTGTGAGTAAAAAGAGAAAAAATAGAAAAACTGAATGTAGAAAGTGTCGAGAATACTGAGCCTTGGCTTTATCAAAAACCAGCAAAAACTCTGCATTTTCTCACTGTGTGGAGGCCTTCAGCCCCACCCACACTGCCCCCCAGCGACTAGGGAGTGGCAGGGGTGATTGGAAGTTTGGGGTAAAAGGTCGGCCATGTTTCCTCAAGAGTGGAAGAAGTTAAGTTGCATAAGAGGTAAGCTCTCTTCATTGTCTTTGGGTTTTAGGTTTTCCAAGTTCAATGTTTGAACTCCATGAACATTTTTTCTATTTTTTGCTTTAAGCATTTAGGCACTAACAAGTCTATTAACTTTTTTGCGGATTTTAACTCTTTCTTCTCTTGGTAATTTTGAGCATTTTTTAGGGCACTAAGGCTAAGCAGCCGGCCGTTCCATTGTTCTTGTAGTCTACGATGTGTTTTCAATGTAGTTAAGGTCTTAATAACTACTTGATTATGCACTTCTGAAATACTTTGTACATATTGCAAGTAATTGTTTATGTCATATAACCTTCACAAAGCATTTCTTTAGTTTATTATTGTCTTTATTATATTCTCGTTTTTGTGTTGTTGTCAGAAGTTGTGGAGTAGGGGTTTTTATAATCCAGTTTTCTTTCAAGAATCTGTGCTTTAGAAAAAAAAATGTTTCCTTTTTTATTGCAATGTTTAAGAATTTGTAGTACTTTAGTATTGCTATTCAGGTTTAAATTCTCTCTTAGGCGACTAGGTAACTTGGCAATTTGTTATTGCTGAACATTATTTCTGATTCATTATGTCACTCTTACAACTTGAGTTTTCTACATCTTTCTGTTTAATAGTAACAGATGAAGAGCATGGGTCGGGCCAGGAAAGTTATGGATGCAAGCTAAATTGTTAACTAAAGCTTGGTCATACAACTCTGCGGAGGTAATGACATATATATATTTAAAAAAAAAAAATTCTTTTGGTGGGCTTATTACTTGCATCTATGACTTTGCAGAAACCCATTTCCAAATAGGTCTTTGTGGAAGTGAGAAAATGCAGAATTTTTGCTGGTCCTTGATAAAGCCAAGGCTCAGTATTCTCGACACTTTCTACATTCAGTTTTTCTCTTTTTTTCTCTTTTTACTCATACCGGTCAATACATAACCTTTTCTATGTTGTACTTGGTATGAGTCAAAAAATTTTTTTGCTTCAGTCTCTTCTTAATAGAATATATAAAGATATATATATATGTATGTTTGTGTTATATTTTGTTTTTATGGCAAATAGCATGTAAAAAAAATATGAGGCATAAATGTTATCCCGTTTGGAAAAAATAAGTAAAATTAATAAAAGGAAAGCTACACTGGGTGCAGGCGTCTTGAACATTTCAATTAATTTGATTTTTATTTTGTATTCCTTTCACTAGATTTACCCATGTTTTGAAGCATTAGATTACTACGCAACGTACTGAAGAAATACAGCGTAAATCGGATGGCTATAGAAGTCGCTCGCGACTTCTATGGCCCATGGGTATACTATTATTTTTTTCATAGATTCCGTAGATTTTTGTGTATATTTTCGAAATTTTAATGATATATTACAAATAGTTTTTTTTGTTAAAGTAAAATATAGAGTGCAAATTTGATGTGGGGCTACTCATAACTTATAAATCGCATAACTAATAAATTTTTATACCATATTGGTCGGCCTTTCCGGGAATGTATTGCCTAAAACCAAGTCTTCCTCTAAATAGCACAAGACTTTCATCCACAGAAATTTCTTTTCCCGGCTGTTTCAATTTATTCATGTTGCCCAGCAGTATCTCCATAAGCCTTTTGACCTTATAAGTGCGATCGTTCCCTGGACCTTGAGAATTGTCAGCGAAGTGCCATAACTTCAGTAGGAGTTGAAACCTGTTTCTGCTAAAAGTGTTAGGTGCAATTTTGTTTTGGAACAACACATGAGTGGACCAATAATAATCTATAATCTTTGATAGTCTAACGAGGCCCATCCAAATAAGCAGACCAAGAATTTTTTTCATTTTACTTACAGATGGTGGCAGCCATTGTTTCATCCTCGAATGTGGTGATAGGATACCGCCTTGAATGACTTGATGCGCATTTTTATTTGTTTCAGTAACCATTAGAAGATAAATATCATCAGTCACTAGATAGTGGAAAATGTCAATAGCTGTAAGGAGGTCTAAATTCATTACATCGGGATATATACCTGAGGGTGCTGTCAATGAAATTTCCTTTTGCTTTGACGAATGAACTGGCCCCCAAATTTTCTGCTGCTGTTCGTGATGTACGGGATTCACGTCTAAACACCAATGTTCTTCCATTGTTTGCAAGAAATCACAGTCATCATATTCTTTAGTACTGATTCCATAATCTGGATCAGAATCAGATGCAGAAGAAATTTCAAAACCGGAAAGACTTGATTCGTGGTCACTTGTGTCCGATTCAACAGAATCGGTTGTTGTTGGACCAACAGTTGGATCATCTATAGCAGAAAGATCTGTAGCGGGGTTAATACACTGCTGGCCATCCAAAATGCAACACCAAGAAGGACACGAGATAGCAAAGCCAGATTTACTGGACGCATAACAATAGATACAAAGATGAAACGATTGAGCTTACAGGCCCGTGCAACTTGTGGAACACGCAGACATCAATAGTTCGTGTGGCCCCAATGGCTGGCAATAACGGCCGCTACACGCCGCGGCATCGAACGAAAAAGGCTTTGGATGTGGGCTTGGGGTATGTCGGTCCACGTTGCTTCCACACGTTGCCACAGTTCATCAGGCGTAGTCGCGGGTGGTGCTTGCCGGGCCACTCGGTTGCCGCTCAGCGACCAGACGTGTTCGATCGGCGACATATCGGGAGAACAGGCGGGTCACGGCAGCAGTGACACCTGGTGGGCCGTGAAGAATTGTTGCACGAAGCGTGCCACGTGCAGGAGCGCGTTGTCCTGCTGAAACGTGAGCGCTGGCAGGTCCTGCAGGTAAGGGAGGACTACAGGCTCCAAAACGTCGGAGATGGTGCGGTGGCTGTTGAGTGTACCGGCGATGCGTACCAGAGGGGTGAGTGTGTCATATCCAATTGCGCCCCAAACCATAACGCCAGGCGACGGACTATTATCGCTGGGGTTCCGAATTGGGTTCACCCGGCGTAATATTGGGAGCCAAGGGGGTGTCGAGTGGTTGTGATTCTGCGATTCCCTGATTTAGGGCTGACGCAGCTTCAGGATCCACAGACGGGGCGTTGCGATTCACTCAGCAGATTTTCCTTTGGGAGTCAAAGGGTCCGCTGTGTGCCGCAATGTTTTCGTGAACGTCTAGTTTAAAAAAAAAAAAGCATATGTGAAATGATTTTCTAAGTCCCTGTCGTAAAATTATATATTCTCCAAAAAATCCAGGGCTGAGCACACAGTTTGTAACTAACGAAACACTCAGGATAGAACGTAGACCAATTAACAAACAAAACAGTTTATTAGTTAGGTTTTGCATAACAATAAAGATACACTCATGATACTAGCAAAAAATGATTTGGACTCTCTGACAGAAACCTGTACTCAATTAACTATTCGCTTATAAAAATATTAACTCTAACGGAAGACTTTCGTATGGACTGATCCGATAAACATTTTTTGAGGGGACACCAAAAGAAAGAATAGGATGGATTTCCTACCTTAACATCCGAATCTGGCCTAGCGATCCCATGGCGGCTGTGGCTTCATCCAGGGTATGACGTCCTGGCGGTTACACTTGAATGAAAAGTTCTTTGAACGATGTGGGCTATGCCTCCAGGTAGTCGCATCTTAAAGTCTCTGGGTTCGCGCCGCTGACCACTCCTGACCCGGGAGAATTCTCATCCGGTTGGTTTTATCTTCCATCCGCAGCTACAACCGTCGTATGGGCCCTAAGGGTCCTTAGTAGGATCCGTTCATCCGGAAACCTCGGTTGAGATCTCCCATCCGCAGCTTAGAAAATTGTATGCAGCTTACGGTTGTCCTGCAGTAATATTTGACAGCTCCTAGGAGACAGTCATGGAGGAAAGTGCAAGTGATGCACGCCGCTAACCATCAAGCAAAGGTAAAGTAAAGAGTGAAGTGACTCGTGTAAAAAAAAGAGTAAAGTGACGAAGTTCTTTTCCCTTGTGAAAAGTTTCGACGATCCCCAAGAAGACCCACACTACCTCAAAATATCCCATCATCCAATCACTAGCTGGCAAACGCAAGCCTCCCTGAATTAAATTCCCCAGTGTAAATCCTACTGGTCAGAGAATTAACATTTTGTTCATCCATTCGTTAGGGGCTCAAAACTGCTATCCGTTCCCCTGAAAATTCTGAGAACCGCTCGAGTTGCGTTTGTCGCGTGATATAATCACCGGCCATAAATCCTTACCCAATAAAGCTGTTAGCTCCGGTTCCAAAAAGTCTACGGTCTACCCAGCACGCATTGTGGATGCTAGACACGGTGGACACTTTATTGCCCCAATAAAACATACTACAAAGTCAGCTCGCCGATGGATGTCGCCAGCGTTGTTTCCTTACAATGTCGGTCCGTCCATGGTGACGCCAACGCTGTCTAGCTAATCTTACGCTATGCGACGCCTTGCGCTGGGAGAAAGGAGACGGAGAGAAAAAAAGAACAGAAGATTCACCCGAAAGTATATGTCAAAATAAATAAAAGTAAATAAAACGTACTCTTTCCTCAAAAAATACACGAATTAATAAAAATGAATAAATAAATGAATGAATGAATAAATAAATAAATAAATAAATAAATAAATAAAATAATAAATAAACAAACAAGGGAATGGATTTTCAACCTAAATGTGCAGCCTTGAATTTTGAGCTCTGTCACAGGACCGGTATGGCGATGCATAATGCAAGCGTCATACAGTCTCTCGCCCCGGTGCCGCCACACACGGATCCGACCATCGTGGTGTTATACAGGCAGAAGCGGGATTCGTCGGAGAAGACAATGTCGTGCCCTTCCGTAGTCCAGGTGTGGCGTTCAACGGCCCACTGCCGCCGCACTCGCCGGTGGTGTAACGTGAATGGTAATCGGAGCAATGGGCGCCGTGCGACAAGTCCCCGCTCCTGCAGACGACGTCGAACGGTACGTTCTGACACAGGTTGTTGCGCAACACACACTAATTTCTGCGCTAACGTTCGTGATGTGGCGGTGCGAGCCGTCAATGCCCGCCGCACAACATGCCGGTCCTTTCGTTTGGTGGTGTGCGGCGGCTGCGGCAATCGCTCACGTCGGTCCGCCCGTCCCTCTTGCACCCACCGAATCCGTACTCGCCACCTGTGGCTGGATGTCGTCCCACACGGGCGCCGATGTCTCGGTACAATAAACCGCTGTCGCGATAAGCCACTATTCGTCCTCTGTCGAACTCCGAAACGTGCTGGAATGACTGCCGTATTCTGCGACGAGGCATCAGGAAGCTTCCCACGCTCTGGTCCGGCAGCACAACACAATTCCACTACTTACACCCCGCCTTCTGTGCAGCCTTCTTATAGTGCTTCTCGGTGGCTTCCCGGGCGCACATAATTTGCATATGCTCTGCAATGCTAATCGTTTGCATGTCCTCTCGCGGGCGACGCATGCTGCGAATTTCAGGCCAATCGGATGCTTCCTTCTTGGTGTTGCACTTTGGGTGGCCAGCAGAGTAATTCCACATGGACCAGCAGTGGAATCAAGTATCCGTGGAGAAGGAAGCCTGACAACGGATTCTAATTTTCGCCTTTTGGAGTAAAACGTTTTGCTATTTATGGGTTCGGCCATCCTCACGGTTTGATTACAAGCGCAGTTATGGGATTTTCGTCGAACTACAAATTAGTGCGGTTGGGGAGAAAAAAGAAAAAAAAAAGAAAAGAAAAGGTGCATGTCTGTTAACATCCCGAAATCTATTATGCTCAAGTGAAGTAAGTGCTGTCTAATGGAAAAAAAGAAATTTATAGCCCAAAAAGCAAAGGAAGGAGGCTTCTTTTCTTGCAGCATTTGTTTATATAAACTGCATCCGAGCAGAGGAATATTTTTAGTAAGAGAAAAGTGTTCTCCCAGTTTTCTCTTATTTTGCTTCCACTAGCCACCCTGTGCTAAGGAATCCGTGTGTGGAACCTCCTAAGTGGGAATAGCCTTCCCCCAGTAGGGTATTAAATTGCCATTGTCTCCGACCGACGCGTTGTCCCAGCTCAACCTCCGCTAGACACAACACATTATAACAAAGAAAGGAAAGAGGGAGGAGCACTCATTATTTATAGACTTTCTACAATTCTTTTTTTACGCTTTCCAACCGTAGGTTGAAGAAGCGTATATGCTCCAGCTTTGTACGTCTGCCTGTCCTTCTGTCCGCCCGCAAGACAACTCGCGTAAAAATGGTTCGATTTCAATGAAATTTTAGTATGTGGTAGGGGACCACTGGGGACGAACCCTATTGAAAATGGGCAAAATAGAGTCAAAGGTCAGGACATAAGAGCGGGATGCATTCTTTTGCCCTTATACATCACAACTTGCGCAAAAATGGTTCGATTTCGATGATATTTTAGTATGTGGTAGGGGACCACCTAGGGACGAACTCTATTGAAAATGGGCGAAATGGGGTGAAAGGTCAGGAAATAGGAGCGGGATCCATTCCATCGCCCTTATGCGTCATAACTTACGTAAAAATGTTTCGATTGAGACAAAACTTTATCATGTTGTTCAGGAAGTATACTTAACCGGTTCTGTTTAAATATAATCGAAATGAGGTCAAAGGTCAGGGCATAGGAGTGAGATTTATTCTATAGCCATATATGTTCCTCATAACTTGAGTAATGATTTCTGGTATGTTGGAAAGCGTATCATAATCAATGCATTGCATGATTTTACTGGATTTTACTAACCTGTTTACATAAGCTTGTGTGAAGTTGTCAGCGCCTGCTTGGCCTATAATCACGTTTAACTTTTGGGCCACGTCGGTTGCACGCAACTTCTGCATGTTTTGCTATGAATGGACTTGTGGTCAGCCAACTAGTAGGTGGTATAAATATTTTGGGAATCCCATTACTGGAACTTCAGATATTTATTTCTGTTTTTCTGGCCCCCCAGGGCGATTTATGCAGAAGGCGCGCGTGCCCGCTGGCAGCGAAAGTGTTAAGATAACCCGTCTTCGTTTCCTAGGCGAGTTTTACATTTGCAATTTGTTTACGGTCCCCTTAAGGCTACGAAAGTCGACGGTCGTTCCTTGCGTGAGACGCCGTCCTGGCCAGCACTTCTGGCAGCGAAGCTCAGCTCGATCTGCCAGTGGATTTTAAAGGTGTCTGTATTAGGACATTACCAATATTAAGGGTATTTCAATGGTCATTTGAAATCTGCAAGTCTCAGTACAGCGAAGGCCGATAATCTGTTCAAAAGTGGGGTGATTAGAAGCTAGAAAAAGAAAGCATTTTCGAAAATATTTTTTAAGTACCTTGCTGTCCAAAACTTACAAAAAAAATTAAAAAAATTCTACCGAAAATGATTTTGTGTTTGTTTCCTAAACTGCAGGGCCCCATGAAGGCACGGGGCTCTGGGCTACCGCCTGATTGCCTCTATGATCTAACCGGCCCTGTGGGAGACACAACCGAACTGTGAATATTTGTAAAGCTTTTTGCAGCTGCTTTGGAGTTTCGGTGCTACATCAAACGGACCGAATGCAGCGGGCATTCGTGGCACGCACCCGCAGAAATGATCAAATAGCCCTTGGAGAATTTTCAATATTGTGCATGCCATCCTTGTCTTGCAATGTATGTACACCGATGAGCCCTTACATTATTACCACCTACCTAATAAGCTGTAGGACCCCTTTAGCCCACAAAACAGGGGCCACTGGGCATGGCATCGATTCGATGAGGTGGCGATAGGTATCCTGGGGTATCTCGTACCATAATGTCAACAGCAGGTTCTCCAGTTTCCGTACATTTCGTGGTGGTGGTGATTTAGCACGAACCTGCTTTTCCAAGCCGAACCACAAATGTTCGATTGGGTTCATGTTAGGTGAATTTGGAGGCCAGGGCATTAACAGTCAGCATGTTCCACGAACCACTACTTCAGGATTCTGGCAGTGTGGCATGGCGCATTATGCAATTGGTAATGGCCATCACCAGTATAGGGAACACAGTTGCTTGGTTCGCAACGATGTTCAGATACTTGACAGCTGCCAGGGATTGTGCTATTGGGATAATGGGGCCTAAAGTGACCCAAGAAAACATCGCCCACAGCATAACACCTCTGCCACAGGCCTGTTTCCGCCCAAGAGTGCATTCAGGTGCCATATCCTCCGTCTGTAATCGGCGTATCCGCGCTCTGCCGTCTACGTGATGCACCATGAATCTTGATTCGTCAGACCAGGCCACTTTCTTTCAATCATCCACGGTCCAATCTCGATGATCTTGTGCCCATTTCATGCGTTGTTGGCGATGACGTCCAGTGAGCATGGAGACCCGGCTGTGCCTTCGACTACGCAGGCCCATGCGCAGAAGGCTACGATGAACTGTGTGCTGTGACACATTTCCCTGATCACCACTGTTGTAGCTGTGGGTGATTTGTTGCACTGTGGCCCTGCGGCGTTTAACGGATTAACAGACGGACTGATGAGCGGACCGATCGACGCATAAGAAGAGCGGCGTTGTCACTTGTCAAGCAGAACATTCACTGCGACGCAAATCCGAGCTGCCGTTGCACCTGAGGTGACTGTGCGAACAATCCGCAACCGTCTACTGGATTCAGGACTACGTGCACGTGTGCCTCTGGCATGTGTACCTCTGACTCCAGCCCACCGTCAGGAACGGTTGCAGTGGTGTCGCCAACGTCTGCACTGGAGAACGCAATGGCGATCTGTCGTGTTCAGCGATGAAAGCAGATTCTGCTTGGGAGCCTCCGATGGCCGTATGCGTGTTCGCAGACGTACAGGAGAGCGTCTCCACCCTTCTTGCATCCGCCAGCAACACACAGGGCCTACACCTGGTCTCCTGGTGTGGGGAGCGTTCAGCTATCGCTCCTGTACACAACTAGTGTTTGTACCGGGTACGTTAAACAGCACCTCCTACATTATTTTTTTTATTGGAAGTTTAACGACCACCGTGAGCAACTCAATGGGCCATAAGCAGTCGCCCGTCCCTAATTTAGGGTCACTGGCTCTCTCAGGAACGGTTACAGGTGCTTCTACTTGTCGTTGTCGCATCTGATCCACATGGCGCTTCACAATGTCGCCTGTAGGTGTTATCACCCTGTAGGAAACAGGACCGGTACGTTGAGAAACGGTAGCAGGAATCCACACTGGCTCATCTCGATGATTCTTGATGTAAAGAGGATCATCTGGCTCAAAATTACGTAGACTATGTTGTTCGAGCTGCTTCCTCGCATAAACTTCTTGCTTAACTTTACGATCAGTAGTAAGGTCTGGATGGAGGCAGTCTAAGTATGTCTTTAGTAGCCTACACATTAACAGTTCAGCAGGACTGAAACCCGTAGAAGATGAAGGAGTGATGTGTTGGCGTAGCAGAAAATTAGCTAAGCGCTTCCTCCAAGACCCGTGTGTTATTCTTTTGAGAGAATCCTTAGAGTCTGCACCATTCTTTCTGCTTGACCATTAGCAGCAGGACGGTAAGTGGAGATCAAGATTCGTCGAATGGCATTATTACGTAGGAAGGCAGCATAAGCAGAAGATGTAAACTCAGGACCATTGTCAGAAACCACTACATCAGGAATACCATGAGTACTAAAAATTTCTCGCAGGGCATCAATAGTAGCACTGGTTGAAGTAGATGGCATGTGTCTTACCTCCAACCATTTTGAGTAGGAATCCTCAAGCATTAGGAAATTTTGTCCATGGTATGGTCCCGCGAAATCAACGTGTAGACGAGACCAAGGTTTAGTCGTAACTTCCCAAGGATGCACAGGAGCACGAGGAGGAGAATGTCTAGTTTCTTGGCATTGGACACAGTCTTTCACGTGATAAGCAATATGATCTTCCATGTGCGGCCACCACACATATGAATGTGCAAGAGCTTTCATAAGCTCAATACCTGGATGAGCAAGATGCAATTCTTCCAGAACGCGCTGGTATCCACATGTAGGTATAACTACACGATTTCCCCATAACAAGCAATATTTATGAACAGAAAGTTCATTTTTCTTGGAGAAGATACGGAAATCAGGAGACGGTTTTTCTTCAGGCCATCCCCTTAACACCCAGTTGAGAACACGTGATAGATTTGGATCCCGAAGTGTCATTTTAGCAATTTCACTAGCTTGTAAAGGAGGATTGTCTAAATCTTCTGTAAACAACACTTCAAGTGGAGGTGGAATTTCACAATCTGGAATTTCTTGAGGTAATCTACTTAATGCATCAGCATTTTGAATTTTCTTGCCAGGTCGATGTACGAGTGTGAAGTCGTAAGCATTTAGCCTTATAGTTCATCTCAGCATACGAGGAGAAAGCATTTCTGGAGTAACTTTTGATCTGGTGAATTATCCTAGAAGTGGTTGATGATCAGTAACAATAGTAAATTGGTGACCATACAAGAAATTATGAAATTTTTAACTCCCACTATAGTACTCAGTGCTTCTTTATCAATCTGAGCGTAGTTTCTTTCAGTAGAAGTTAAAGTCCTTGAAGCGAAAGCGATGGGTGCATCTCTCCCATCTAGAAGCTTATGACTTAACACACAACCTACACCATATGGTGATGCATCACAAGTAAGAGTTATTGGCAGCTTCTCATCAAAAGGAATTAACACGGCGTCAGAAGATAACAACGCTTTTACAGACTTAAAGGCATTGTCATGAATCTCAGTCCAAACCATGCATAATCTTTCTTGAGAATTTTATGCAATGACTTCGCCACAGTAGCTTTAGACTTAAGGAAACTGTGGTAAAAGTTCAGGAGTCCCAGGAATGCTTGTAGTTGTTACTTGTTCTTAGGAACAGGCGTTGCCTGAATTGCCTCGACTTTCGTTTTTGACAGATGTATTCCATGAGAATCAATTCTGTATCCCAGGAACTCCACTTCTGTGACGCCAAACAGACACTTTTCTTTTTTAGCACGTAGTCCAGCCTTTCTCAGCTGAGCGAGAACTTTACGAAGCCTTTGAGAGATGACGTCTTTGAGAGATGTTGCTCTAACTAGCACATCATCAAAATAGGGTACGACTCCCTCTAATCCAGCAAAAACAGTTCATCAATGATGTTTTGGAATATTCCAGGGGCTACATTTATTCCATACTGCAATCGTTTTACCTTAAATGCTTCCCGGTGTGTAACGACAGTCTGTGCTTCCACAGACTCGTCATCAACTACCAGCTGTAAGTATGCTTGAGCGAGGTCAATTTTTGCATAAAATCCACCCCCTTTCAATGTTGACAATAAGTGATTTACTGCAGGGATAGGATATGGATGTGCTTTCATAGCAGTATTCAGTATCACTTTGTAATCACCACAGAGTCTAACCTCCCCGGAAGATTTAATCACTGGTACCATGGGTGTAGACCATTTTTGATTTGATATTGGTTCAATTACATCTTCAGCTAAAAGCTTATCAAGTGCTGTATCAATCTTGGAACGAAGCGCAAGTGGAATAGTTCGTCTTAAAATGCATGGGAGGAATTTGAGAATTTAGGGGTAGTGAAACTACTGACCCCTTGTATATGAACCAAGTCTTTCCTCAAATACATCATTAAATTCTTTCACCACATCATCAACAGGGTTTGTTGAAATAGCATTTATCCCTGTTATTGTAATTCCAAGTGGATGGAACCATGCATAACCTAACACGTTGGTGCACTTTCTGAGAGGTCAGAAGCTGCAGTTGAGCACCATGCTGATTATGCTGTACATTCACAACACACATTCCGCGAAGGGGTATGGCATTCCCTTGAAAATCAATTAAACGTATTGATGAAGGCTGAATTTCTGGCTTATTTGCACGCCAGAGCCTTTTGTATGTATCATGTGAAATGATGGAGTGAAAGGATCCAGAGTCTACCTCTAAGCTGCAGTCTTTACCTTCGATGCTTAATGTAACGGTTTGTTTCCTAACAGAATCTGTGCGATTAAGTAATACATTTACGCAATATTCAGAATTTATTTCCATATTTGTGCATTTTACTCTTGGCTTTCCTCTGTTAGAATTAGGACTAATGCCTTGCTGTTTGCCTTGTTATTGTTTTTTCCTGCAAACAGCTTCAATGTGACCCATATTACTACAAAATCTGCACACTGTATTTCTGAATTTACACATAGAACGCATATGGTTTCCACAACAGCTATGGCATATTTATCCATTAAAGGGAACAGTATACTTTGAATTAACATTTGCATTTTGTTTCTTAGAATTATTTTTAGTATGCTGCACATTATAAGTAGATTCTGAAAAATTCCTGCGAGTGCTAGTTTGAGAAATTATTCGCTTTGCCTCATTAGTAGCTGTTTCAGCAGCAAGCGTTTTCGAGAATGCACCATCAAGAGCGTCATCAATTATTCCACATACTAGCTGGTCTCGTAGGCGGTCATTCAGTGTATCTCCAAAATTACACTGCTCCGCTAAACGTCGGAGGTCAGTAACATAGTCAGTAATACTTTCACCTTTACGCTGTATACGTTTCTGGAACAGATAACGGGAATAAATTTCCGAGGATCTAGGATTAAAATGATTTTTTAACAATTCATTCAATTCATCATACGATTTATCAGTTAATTTTAGTGGTGACACTAACGAACGAGCAATGCTCAGTGTCTCTGTTCCACAAGCCGACAGCAAAGCAGCACGCTTCTTGGGAGCTTCAACAATACAATTTGCCTCAAAATAAAAATTAAATTGCTCCGCATACAAGCTCCATGAGGCAGGATTAGTAATATTGAACGTTGAAATTTGGTCCACTGCCACTACAGCCATTTCCCAGCTGACGAAAATAGTAAGTTATGAACGAAAAAATTCTCACCTCAATTCTTGAAAAACGCCACACGATTATAATTCCGCAAAGCTCTCGCCATTGCACTTTTGATTTAGCACGACTGCCAAAACCCTGTGACTCTGCCACTCGATGTTGCATCCCATCCTCGTCGCCAGGAGTCGAAACGTAACATTCTGAAGTAATCACAAACACAGTTGTTCTGGAGTAATCACAACACCGCGGGAAAGAAAGAAAGAAGCAGGTACTCAAGACGTATAAGACATTATATACTTAAATCATAACAGCGACAGAGTCCGCAGTTGAAGGGGACAGGGGACTTGTTCTGTCTCCAATTTTCACTGATTGTTTTATGGATTCATCCTATGTGATGGCATTTCTCATAGTTCTGTTTTGATAAATTTAGTGTGCCACAGGCTTTGCCCCACGATGTACCCACACAGCACAATTACATCTAATAGACGTCTATTAGACGTCCACGTAAGTCAGTTTTACGTCCACTGAATGTTATAGGGACGTCTAACGGCCGTCCAATGTCCCTCCAGATTACGTCTAATAGACATCCATTAGTCGTCTAGATTACGTACACTGGATGTTATAAGGACGTCTAATGGCCGTCCAATGTCCCTCCAGATTATGTCTAATAGACATCCATTAGTCGTCTAGGTTACGTCCACTGGATGTTATAGGGACGTCCAATGTTCCTCCAGATGGACGTCTAATGGCTGTCCAGATTACATCTAATATACATCGATTAGGTGTCTAGTTAACATCCATAAGACGTAATCGGGGCATACAGACGTCCTGTATTAGTGTAGCACATATCCACCTCCGATCAATTGTTTCCCCGTCAGTGTAGAACGTATCCACCTGTAAAAAAAACCTATCCCTCTTAGTGTAGAACGTATCTATCTGTGAAAAGAACTACTTTTGAACTTCTTATATAACATTTTTGTATTTTTGGTAAGAAATTTTTTCGTTGTATATATTTAGTTTCTTTAAAAAAAAACTAGAAATGAATTTTTTTTTCATTTAACACAAGTATATAGAAACAAATTTTGTTAATTTTTTTAATACAATGAAATAATCATACGTACAGTAACTTTCACACTAAAGGAAATTGTCAAACTATTTCAGCTACAATACTATTAAATGGTGTCTGCTCATGCTGTGTTTTCCACCAGTATTCGGCCAAATGTCCAGGAAGCAAGACACCATGTGTGCCACGCATGTTTCTCAAATTTTTTTAATGGTTTTAATTTTTTTTTCAATTTTTAATATTGTAAATTTTTTATTGGTTTTTTAATACAATGAAATAATCATACATACAGTAACTTATATACTTGTGTTAAATAAAAAAATTTCATTTCTTCAGATATTTTTTTTAAAGAAATTATACACAACGCAAAAAATTTCTTACCAAAAATACTAAAATGTTATATGAGAAGTTCAAAAAACCCGTTTTCAAGGCTAAAAAGTATATTATGTTATTTATTTCCACAGATCGATATGTTCTACACTAAGAGGAATAGGTTTATTTACAGGTGGATACGTGCTACACTGACGGGGAAACAATTGACCGGAGGTGGATACGTGCTACACTGATACTTAGACATCCATTAAATCTCCAAAGGAAAAACAGATTTTATGGACTTTTTGTAGTCCATAAAATCAAATTGTTCAGAAAAACGTGAACAATTTGTTTTATTCTCTTATAATTTCCAGTTCTTCTTTCTCAAGTGAATGTAACTTCTATTACCAGCAGTGATGTTTTTAATCCCAATAGCGGTTAGCAACAGAACCAAAGTTTCAGTCGAAGAGGGAATAAAATGCAATATTCATTGTTTAACATAATCCACTTTTCTTGTACCTCTCATACCCCTTGACCTGAAGATGTCTCCCTTCCAGTGACATCGCATCATAAAAGTTGATAAATCCGATTGAAGTGATTTCACAAATTTGATTATATATAGTGATTTCACAAATTTGATTATATATAGTGATTTCACAAAATGTGATTAATAAATGGTTATGTGAACCTACATGGTAAAACCTGTTTAAATAATGTGGTGATCTAAGTTTTTAATAAGAATCGAGCAACTGAAAATATAACAAGATGCAAAAATACAGAGGACTTGAAATGGAGAGAGAGAATGCCCACACCATGCACTAATTACACAAAATCAGAGCTTCAAATTGTAAAATGCTAATTTCTTAATGTTTTACTGTACAGTTTACGAGCTGATGTGTTATCAGTATGTTCAAATTGCAGGAGCAGAAAACTTAGAAAGAAAAAAATTGGATGTCATAAAAATGCTGAATAAAAAAGAGAGATTTTTTAAAAAATAACATTTATTTTATTGCATAAAATGAACACATTTATTTTTGCTTTTTATTTACAAGACAACCTCGAGAGTGGCGGAGCCAATTTTTTATTACTGTTTGTATTTCTGTGTCTGTTGTTTTCCCCCACGAAGTGTTTCTCCAAACAGCATCTGAAATTAATACAAAATGTTAACACACACACACACACACACACACACACAAAATACATATATAATTTGAAGGAGAAATGCACTCTTAAGTAACATATATGTTATTAACTGCACATTAAGTACATGTGTACTAGACTACCCCAAAATTAAGGAGCATCTGTATAAATCAGTGGTGGCCAACCTTTTTATGGCATGTGCCACTTTTAGGCTTTTGTATCTTGGGCATGCCACTGAAGTCATCCATTCTCCTAACTAAATTGGCCCATATCAGGTTTAAATAAAAACACAATTATTTTCAGTTTCATAAGGTTTATTATCATTCTATCGTTCTTAGTGCATGTTAAATTGAACATGTTTGCAACTCACAATGACAATTGGATTTATAAAATGTTAATGCAGCTTTTGAATTTGCACATTTCTTAAAATCTACGTATGTTTGGGTTTACCTGTGAACAAGCAAGGAAGATTAAATTACTTAGGTGAACGTTAGTTAATTTTGAAAAATATTTAGTTTTAATCGTATTCATTACTGAAAAAGATTGTTCACAAACGCAGGTTGAGCCAAACCTACAACAGTACCTCAGTGCAAATTCATGTAAAATCGGAAATTCAGGAACTGGAAGAAATTTCCAGAATTCAACATAGTTTGGACTGGTTGAAGTAGAAATAAACTCATTATATTTACCTTTAAGTGCAATATTATGCTGAAGGTCAATAATTTCTATCTGCGTGTCTGGAGGATAATGGTTTAGGTTTCCAATAGCAACTGAAAAGGGTTTTTAATAAGTTCACTGTTTTTCTTATCTTTCTCGAAATCACAAAAACTTGTTGCAAAGGAGTCATGTAAAACATTATTAACTTTTTGTACTTCTCATAATTTGGGGCATTTTCAGATACTTTTTCTTGTTCTTGCATTCGAGCAAATTGAGATAATTTGTTTTGAGAAAAATCATTTAAAAAAAAGGCAGTGTTTTTCTTGTAAACATAAATTTAAACTGTTCAGATGCCCCATTATATCTGTAAGAAATGCGAGATCCCACAGATAGTCTTCATCCTTGAGAAGTGAGCACTCACTTGTGAGTAAACCACTATCTTCAAAATACTTCAAAACAGTATGTTGCAGGTTCCAAAATCTCTCCAAGGCCCTTTCCCTTTGAAAGCCAACGCACGTTACAGTGCCTCCGCAAACAAACTGTGAAATTCACGACGATTGAGTGCACAGGCTCGAATTTTGTTAATACAACGCACTACTGGATCCAGAACAGAAGATAACCCCAAGTCCTTTGCACAAAGAGCCTCTTGATGTATAATGCAGTGGTTTTTTTTGCAGCACTCAGGCTTGAACACTTTGGTACTCACAACTTGAGACCAAGTGATCTCTCTTTAGTACCAGTCAAGAGCATTCTTGCTTTTGCTCGTGCATCTGGTCTCTTTCGAGATTAGGGCTGGGGATGCACAATAGACCTTAGGTCGCGGTGCTGGGTCAATTTAGTACCCCCCCCCCCATTGGTACAAGTACAAGTAATGCAGTGGTATTTGAATATTTTCCTTTGCGCATAATTTTCAAGTAACGCTACACACCCCTTTTTCATACCAATCACTGCTGGAGCCCCATCTGTACAAATGCTGTCTAATTTCCCTTACTCTAACTTATTGTTTCAATAACACTTTTCAGCTCGTTAAAAACATCTTCACCTCTAGTTGTTATTAATTGACTCTAGTCTAAGAGTTCTTCAATTAAATCAAAGTTGTCGTTGATAGCACGTAGAAAAATACCTAACTGGGCAGTGTCAGAAACATCACAGCTCTCATCTATAGCCAAGGAAAAAAACTTACAAGAGTGAATCAAAGACACAATTTGAGTGTTAACGTTTTTAGCCATGTCGTCTATACAGCGCATCACTGTATTCCTAGAAAGCAAAATTGCATTGACCAATTTCGTAGTTTTTGGATCTCCGGCATGGTTAGCAAATATTTGTAGGCTGGACTTGACTATTTCTTCGCTATCAGAGCATGGTTTTTTCTTTCGTGCCAGCAGAAGAGAAATTTCGTAGGAAGCCTTCACCATTGATGTCAGTTATTCGTTCTTTTTCTGGAAAAGCAATTGTTGACCAGTTAGTGGTTTCCTTTTTTTTTTTTTTTTTTTTTTTGTTAATAAAGTCCATTCATAACTTAGAATTAAAATCAGAATGCTTTTGCTTGAAATGTCGCTCCAAGTTATTTTCGGAACAGCAACACCTGATCCGCAAATCAAACAAACTGATTTGGCTGCACCTTGATTACTAAACAAAAACTTTTCTTCCCAATCAATGTTGAAAGCACGTAATGCAATGCCTTCTTCATACTTTCTTTTTAAGGTCAATGGCTTACTAATAGACATTTCTAAAATTAAAGCACAATGTGGTGCCAACCGCTCACATTACAAAGGAGTTACAAGCCCTGCCTTTTACGATCGCCAATTGAAAGACACTGTGTCAAGAGAGAGAGTCACTTCCTCATTGCTCGCTAGCACTACGTCAACGAATGACGTCAACAAACGGGGAGCTCCCAAGCATGTGTGACTTCTAGGTTGGTTCTCGCCACACAACTTTCAGTTTTTCTGTTTTGCTTTAACTTCGGCTGTGTCTTCAGTGAAGATTGTGCGTTTCTTTTGGTTGGAGGTTTAACGACCACCGTGAGAAACTCAATGGGCTATACGCAGTCGCCCAACCCTAATTTAGGGCCACTGGTTCCAGGGAAGGGAGAAAGCCAGTGCCGTAAGACAAACAACATCCATGCATACCTGCCAACTTTCAGAAATCCGTAAAAAGAATTAATCGATATGTTCGATGAAAATTCTAATCGATATATTCAATGAAATTACTTTTCGTGCATATTGTTTAAATGTACTGAACATATCGATTAAAAACCGATATGTTACCTTTGAAACAAGTATCAACTTTTAATTGATATGACTACAGATGTCTGAATTTATTGGCACGTTTATTTCCATTAAAATAGAATCTATACATAATTTCTCATTACTATGCTATCATTATGATCTATAAAGAGATAAAAATTTATTTTTATGGAGGTTTGCATCTCAAGGGAAGGATGTTCCACCCTTTGACCCCCAAATCCAATAGGATCATATCCCACGCCGTCACAGAACAAACTAAAATATTTTCAAAAACAAACCATTTTCATGCTAGGATTGTCTTATGGAGAGACGGACGATGAGACAGTCAAATGAAATAAATGAGTGACTGAGGGACACTAATTGGTAAATTATGCTCAACTAAAAACGAAATGAATAAACACTTTGCACGAATCGCATCCAGTTCATTACAACTTTTAACAAAGGAAGTTAATTTCGTATTTTTTTTTTTTTTTTTCACGCAGTCAACATTAGATTTTTTTTTTTTTTTTTTTATTGGAGGTTTAACGACCACCGTGAGCAACTCAATGGGCTATAAGCAGTCGCCCGTCCCTAATTTAGGGTCACTGGTTCCAGGGAAGGGAGAGAGTCAGTGCTGCAAGACAAACACAACATCCATGCCTCACCGGGATTCAAACCCAGACCCCTTTCGGACGAATGATCAGAGGCCATCGCTTAGAACACTGCGCCACCGGGGCGGCCAACATTAGGTTTATGCTTGGCGCTATATGATTAGTAATATCATTCCTTTCTCCACGCAAAACGCTGAAATTACATCGACACGTAGAGCAAAATGCATATTTTTCATTGCTAACAAATTTTTGAAGGTTTCCGCATGCCACCCAACACACCTCCGCTGCCACCACTGGTATAGATCTATAACAAACAGCCCTTCAAGTAACAATCTTTAAGATAATGGTTGAATTAAAAAATTAAAAGAATGATCTATGTTGAAGGATATTGTTTTAAACCATAAATCTTTCTTTCCTCAAGCATTTTTTTTAATTCAACTTCTTATTGCATAATTGAAATATTTCTGGTTTTCAGAAACACTTTTTTTTTTTTTTTTGGTTGGAGGTTTAACGACCACCGTGAGCAACTCAATGGGCTATAAGCAGTCGCCCGTCCCTAAGTTAGGGTCACTGGTTCCAGGGAAGGGAAAGAGTCAGTGCCGTAAGTCAAACACAACATCCATGGGGTCCAACGGGGTTCGGGTTCGAATCCACCGGGATTCGAACCCGGACCCCGTTCGGACGAATGATCAGAGGCCATCGCTTAGACCACTGCGCCACCGGGGCGGCTCAGAAACACTTCAAGACCAAAAAGAAGTGATATGCAAAATAACACAAAATCAACTGGAATTCCTGCTGCCATAATGCAGAAATGGTTGACAATGAAATCAAGGTATAATACAAAATTAATATGGAGGCATAACATAAAACAACTAAATTACCAAAAATCAAACGGCAGATTCTCAGCTGATGAAATGCAGCTTTATCTCTCATTCCAAAATAGCTATAATTAGTAGCTAGCTCATTTGTCATTATTCTTCTAAGCATGTGCTTAGTTGCATTTTCTGCTGATGTTCCACCAAGTGTACTAAGAAAGTTCACCTGAAAAAAAAAAAATAAGCAAAATAACTTTTTACCACAAAGTATTTAATTATTATTGAAGTTATTTTTTATACTGCACAAATTACATGACATAACAAAGAAATTCAGCATAAAAATACTACAGCAGAGCACAGTTAATACATTTCTATCAGTTATATCCTGGTCTTTTTCCATAGGTTCCCAAAGAATTCTATTCCTATCTGTTTGCAAATCAGATTTGCTTGTAAAACAAATTTCCTATATACATAACTTAAATTTGAATTATACATCTTCCTGTACTGGACCCTTAAGAGATGTATGAAATGTGTTCCCAATACTTACAGGCTTAAGCCTCAATGAATATGCATTACAATACCAAAATACTGTGTATGCGATATTGGTTTCTTTTTATATTTAGAAAATTAAGCAAGGGCTATAAATTCATCGACTACATGATAACTAGACTAAAATGCACAATGGAAAAATACCAAGTTTCTAAATAAAAGTTGCTGTAATTCAAAACCATTTTTGAACAGTGTTGGCCATAGGAAAATAAAACTATACCTAAAGACAAAACATTCATAAATTTCCAGTGCTGTGTCTACATGCAGGATTTCATTCAAACTCATAACTGTATTATGCTCCTTCATGGGTGCAAGTTATGAGATGAGGCAAAGACTGAAAATATTTTTATTACCCCCCCCCCCCAACACCACCAAGCGCACTCAGACAAAAACACAATATACATTAAATATCATATGCGGTTAAAATTAATTATTAAATCGAAAGTGCTTAAAAGAAAAACAAACATTAATACATGTCAAAAAAATCTGATGTCCATGTAAATTATAATCGGAAAGTTAAATTATATTATTAGGTGGCAACTACCAGTTGAAATTTAACACACACAAATCTCCAAAATTCCTTATATTGCGCTGCGCGCGCACACACACAAAGATCTTCACACACATACACAAGATACGATAAATAAACCATGTGCTTATCAGTGAAAACACTGCGATTCAATTACAGAGCAGCCCAGCTGTCCGATTCATTACATGACACTAGCCACGAAAGGAGGGTGAAACCAGTGCCAGCCAGTTATGGTGTGTGACGTAGCAAAGAGAAAGGCAGGGATGGGCGAGGAGGGAGTGGGTTAGGACATAGGTGAGGATTAGCAGATAGTAGAACCTCCAGGGGGTGCTGCTCCTTGATTCTTCATTGACCAGAATGACCCTCCTACTCATTGTATCAGGTGCCACTCCTACTTCAAGTTTATGACTAATGCAGTACGATACCGATGGTGTACTTACTTTCAGGAGTACAGTGTATGGATAGAAAGGGAAACAAGAAAAATACATATTTGGAAATCTTATTTTTACTGATATTTGCATATATTTTTAAGACAGAACGTGGATGGGAAAACTTGCATCCATGTGCTCCTTGTAGTTATTCTAAAAAATGTTATATTTCTATTATGTAAAAAAAAAAAGCAGCAGTTAAAATGCCTGATTTTAACAATTTCTACAAACTAATATCATTTGTGACCTGAATTTCATTATCCTTGAGTTCCCTCCCAAGTTTTCCTTATCAGAATAACGAATACTAACATCACACATGAAACACACTGGTTTCTCTTACTATTTGATCAGAAAATTCTCCATCTAGTAGTTCCTTTTCTATTTCCTGCATTTCTTCAATATTTGACAATGACAGCTTTTCCTGGAACTGATTTGGCTGTCCATTCTCTCTCTGCTGCACAGTTTGAGGTATGTTGGATTTGTGGGTCAAAATTGCACAAATAGTGGACAGCATTTTTGTGTTTGCTGCTCTTGCACAGCCCTAATATAAAAGAAAGCTGACGCATCAAGCTCTTCACAAATCCTGTAAAGAGATTCAAAATGTACTTGAAGTTGTTTTTTTTTAACATCATTTTTTTAAGAAACAAGTGAGTGAAGCAATATACCAAGTATCATTTCTTCACCTCTTTACTTTCAAAAATAAATATACATAAATGCCTTCACAAGTTACGGCAATTAGAAAATATATCAGTTACCAATTTTTTATTTGATTGTGCTTTTGGCACATGTTAGGTTTTTTTTTTTTTTTTTTTTTTTTTTGAGACTTAACTGGGGGTGTCATTATTAAATAATGCTACAAAACCATAACATTTAAACATTTTAATATTTCACCTACACACCTCAAAAATGATACTTGTTGGTTATACCAGATGATCAACAAATATCATTTTTGGCTAATATGGTTAATATGACCAAATTCAAGGAAATAATATTCAAAATTTGTGAACATGAACATTTCACATTCCAATTTTGAAAACAGTAGTTTAAGAACTACTGTTCTCTCACACACAATTTGCTCCTGTAAAAAGAATATACTTAAATCATTTGATTGTTACTCTAAAGTCATAAAAGGAATGCTATCTAACCAGGGCACAAGTTTGCCATTTCCCAGTGACACAATTCAAGGTTAATTTTTATTCATCTCAGTTGGCTTTGTAGTTAAAATATATTGCCAAATATGGAGATTACATTTGACAGTGATAACCTGAAAGTCAAAATCTAGATCTTACTTGCAACATTGCACCAAATCTCCCTAACAGATTTAAACTTGTGGTGCTGCTTAAATATTACTGTCAAAAAATTTAAGAACCCTCAAATCATATAAGTGAACAATCCCAATGTAAACACTTTCCTACGGACAAACCAATGGAATTTGAAGTTGCTGCAAATAACTGCTGTATAAACAATACAGCAGGGTTTTAAATATCAGAAATTTGTTTGCATGCCCAAACCAAAATTTTTCATGCCCAAAATTTACTATCACTTATACACTGTTTATTAGCACAGATTTTTGTTTTTCCATGCAATAACAGTATACTTATATATCATTTAAAGAAAACAAAAGTGAGTAATGCTTTAAGAACTTGAGCAATATGATGAACAAAGGTACGACCATCATTGCCATATAAATAGTTGCCACCATAGACAATTCTCTTTTTAATCTGGAGCTTGTATAACTTTGCATACTTGTTAAATTCCAAATCTTCTTTAGCTTCCAAAATAAGCTTACAAAAATATAAATGTAATTATTATTTTCATTGCTCGTCTGCAAGATTCACCAAACATCTAGTTCTTAAGTACCTCTTAGTGCTGCTGATATAAACCTTGTTCATATTTGAAGGTTGTTGGACTATCACAGGTTTTAACGGAATAGAATATACCCCACAGGAATTCAAAATATTCTTTCCATCCCTATCTTCCACTGTGCTGAATCTTTCAATATCAAGCCCCCACCCCCCTTCCCAATATATAATTTCTGGTGATGCTCCTGATATAGATGTCCAATAGACACCCTTGACGGTCAAATTCTGGAGCTATTGGGTGCGTGCGGGCAATAAATATTCTGTTTCCATTTGCTAAATGTGGCAGCATACTGTGAACAAAGTTTAAAGTATGTGTTTTTGTCATGCAGCATGTTTTCTAAAAATTCAAAGTTCGCAGGTGACCGTTCTGTAGAACTGATCAGGCGATAGACATGCAGATGTCTCTGGCGGACACTGAAAGCCTGTGTACTAACATAAACTCTGCTATGTCCTCTTTAAATTTACCAGTATTCCAAAATTCGGATCATTGCACTAATGACGACGATTCTGATTTGACTTCAGATCACATTACAAACGACTATGATTTGGACTATAATTATTTAGCATAGAATCTGAAGTAAGAGTGAAAATGAAAAGTAGTCAGAATCTGAAATTATATGTAACACTGCAGATGGTTAACGGATGTCCCGATGACGTAATCTAGACTGCAAAGGATGTTTATTTAGTGTCTATATGTGGCATGTAGGATGTCAATTAGACATGTTCTGGAGAAACACCGGAGAGCCATTAGACGTCCTGATGACACACGTAATCTAGACTTCGATGAACATCCATTTAGCGTCTATACCTGACATGGTGGCCATCTATTAGATGCAATTGTGTTGTGCAGGATTTGTCACAATACCAATATCACATGGCAGACAACCTTACTGGTTTTGAGAACATATAAGTGACTATGTAATAGGGTTGGCTGTGACCTTGGATCTCCACAACCTCACACTTTCTCACAGCTGGTTGGTTATTTGGAGGATCTTCTACTCGGTCTACACTAACGTAGGTGCTAAAAAAATTACATTTTATTTCCCATAGTTCTATTTTTTAAAAAGCTATATTTTTACATGCCGACCCGGGCATGCATATACTAAAAAAAAGTACATGCCAGACTCAAAACTTAATATGCCCTATGCATGTTGGGCAATAGATTTTTCAAACCCTGCAATACAGTGTAATTGCAAAATGTGCAAACTCAATCAATACAAAAATAACTTACCAATAAATAATTAACAGTTCTTTAGTTCATCACTGTTTATTGTGTCATCAATGCAACAAACAATAATGAACTAAAGAACTGTCAATTATTTATTGGTAAGTTATTTCTGTATAATGAAAAGTCATTCAAAATGTTCATTACTTAAAAGGGGGAAGGGTTGTTATTTTGGCTTTATATTTAACATATTCATAAAAAAAATGGGCTGAATACCATATCAATGCCAAATATTTGTTCCAACACCATCAAACAGTGCACAGAATCCTAAAACAAGGTAGCTATGAAAATAATTACCAGGCTTTGGTGTACTTTGCTGCTGTTCTCCAAGTTCCTTTAAAAGGGATTTGCTGAAATTTCCAGATTGAGACGCCCCTGGTATTCTGCTGATTCGTGCTGATCCTTGCTATGAGAATAGACAGGAGGCTCAGCCAGTAGACTCTCTGTGCTGAGGTCTAAGCTTGAATCTGAATGTTTTCGTCTCTGCCGTTTTCTTTTCCCTCTGCCATAATCCTCAGCATCAGTATTTAAATCAGAGGTCTGCTCTGCTTTTGCCAGCTTTTTTCTTGCATCATCATATGTTGCTAAAAATGAGAATAAAAAATATAGCACACCTGAATGCAAAAATTATATTTAATTTTAGTATGTGTATTTTATTAATTCAGCTTTTATGTAAGACAAAGTTCCATTTCAATTCTGACAGGAGTCATACCATTGTATACTTACATTAACAATACAAATTTTATTTAGAAGTGTTCCTGTTTGAAACACAAGAAAACCCGTATTTTATTTCTTTCAAAAGGAAATGTTTTTCCCACGAAGTCAAAAACTTTTAATTTCATGAAAAGCCTACCTACAATTTTGGTTGGAGTCATTAATTTTATTTTATTTGAGGGGCACCCCTGATGCATTATGCAAGAAATAAAACACCCATCCAGGTCTGAAGTTATGTTTGCTTTCTTAGTGAAGCCAGAGTTCCAAAGGGAAAAAATAACTTGCTTTTTCTTTTTTACTAATTCACAGGATGGAAAATTGGCAGGGAGGGGGTATGGGCAAACTCTCACATTGATGTGCAGAGGTCAAAATTTGTGTTAATTAAATCTTTTAGTCGGTGGTCTTCCTCAGTTGATTTTTTTTTTTTTTCTTTACTGTAATTGAGAAAAAGTTTTGTCCTGAAAACATTTAAAAAAGTACATAAACAGACAAAAACTAAAGTGGCCAGTTACGGCTTTTGGGAGGAGGCAAGAGAGGCAGTGCCTCCTCAGAAGTCATGTAAAACGTGCATTTCCGGTAAAATCTTTTCACGGGTCACGTAACGTATTTTATACTTCGCACATGAGAAAGTAAATAAAACAATTGTCAAAAAATGGCATTAAATTGAATAAATTTATTTGAATCCAGGCTGAAAAGTAGTTTGCCTCCCCAGTAATTTTGGTCACGGACCGCCACTGCCAGTTATATAAAGGATGCTTCCTACACACATTCCAATACACACTTGCATTGTAACATATTACCAGAAGTACATTAAAAAAAAAGTCACAGTGAGAACTTTCTCAGACCTTCACACGAGAAAGGACCTTAGAAATGAGCCGAAACTCCCATCAGCTGAATTTATTGTCAGTATGCCATCTATGTATATTTTCTGTGCTAGAAAACACCCATTTTAGAGTTAGAACTGTTTGAATTGGGTTGGTACTCCTAGGATTTCTCATGTCCTGGATTTACCATTTTGGAATGAAATCGCCTCACCAACCAACTGCTTTACTCTGTTTAGGTAACAGAACACATATATGATCTAGCTTGTAGGAGTACCCTTATTGCTAAAGATCGATTACTTCAACCACAGTATAAATATAGTGTCCTGGGAAAGTCAGCCCTACAGTCCGACTCAAAGCTTCATTTAGGGGTTTCTTATGTGAATTACATATTACAATATAAGTCCAATTTGTGAGGTTTTCCTGCTAAAATGTGTATCTTCAGGTTCCACACTCACTACATTGTTAATGGAGGGCAGTGCAAAGCCCTTTCCATCTCAATTCAGGCAGGGGGTGTCAGGTGACCATCACCAATTTTTTCGAAAAAAATATATGTGATACCCCTACCTGGGTTATTAATCACCCTAAAAGGATTTTTCCCCAAAAAAATTTTTCCCACAGCTACATGTGTTTGAAATTTGCCCTTTTTTTGCCGATTTTATCACTTCTCGGAAAACATGCATTTGCTTTTTTAAAATATCTTGACAACTATAAGTCCTAGAGAGCTGATTTTTTATTTGTTTTAAAGCTCTTTAAAAGTTCTTTAATTTGGTGTGTATGAAAAGTACCACATGTAGCCATGAGCTATTTTAAAATTGTGTTAAAATTAAAAAAAATATTTGTCCATGTGCATACTTCACAATTTTTTTCACTAGTATTTTCTGTACTGACCCTTTGCTATTAGGCCTGATCTGAAGTGCCCTCAAAGTGTTTTTAAAGCAATTTTTTTTCTTATCCTGAGTTATACCTAAGGCTAGTTATAAACCCTTAAAATACAAAAAAATTCAAATTTAGCCCTACTTTACAGCAAATTTTCTCAAAAAAGCCAATTTCAAAAAATCTGAAAAACTGTGGGAAAGTAGTCGAACTGATGCTTGATTGAACACTGAAATCAGACTGAGCAATTTTTTTGTTGTTGATTTTTTATAATTTTTTTAATAGTATTTTTTTTATTTCAGCTGTGCTACATTAATAATCAGTTTAGGAGCACATTCCTAAAACAAAGTCATTTTTTCATGTGAAAATTTGTAGTTAGGATAGATGAAGTACAGTAACAAAAGGAAGTAATAATGGCATTACTTTTAAACAGCAAGTAGTTTACAGTATTATTGTATGTTGTAAAAACACTATTTACTCAGCAAGCTTAATAACTGTTGAAAGAACTCAAGGCAGGAAGTGAAGGGTAAATGAAAGTGTTGGAATGTCAACACATGGAACTTCAGTTTCCTTTCTCATGACTCACACATACCTTTGAGTCATGAGGATGGATCATCTACATGACTCATCACTATCTATGAGTCATGTGGGTAGTCAGTAGTCACCTTCGTCCAAGCAGCTGAGTTGAGTTCTGATCAATGGCCTTCTACAGTTCATTAAGGTCTATGTGCAGCAGTTATATTTGTCTGTACAAGTTTTCAGTATTTAATATTGAAAAGATAATTATGCTTTTATTTTTCTGTGTGTTCCAGAGTATCAGCAAAAACACAGTAGTTTAACCTCATCTCAGGACTGTGTTGTTTTAGGGTAAACTTCAATTCAGATATGTCTCAGACCTACAGTGAGAAAAGAGTCAAATGTAAAGACTATTTCAACAGACATAAAAAAGTCACTTATAAAACCTCTGATAAACATTTCACTCATTTAGGAAATTTGGCCCCTTTACTGCAGGAATATTTGGGGTCAGAAGAAACTGTGAGTGAGAGAGATGAGGTGTGCAGAAACTGTTATGCTGTATATAAAAAGTCATTAGGTTATGATGAACTGAAGGAAGATGACATTCAAGGAGAAAGTGCAACCTGTAGTGTTGACACAACTTACGTTATGACAAATGAGGTGATTGAAGCCTTAAACACAAGTATTGTTGCAGTGCAAGCTGATATTTCCCCACTTAAAAAACCAGAAGGTGTCAGGTATGAAAGAAGAAGTAATTACTGTAAGAGGAAAAAACTAGATTTGCAAAATAGTCTATCTGAAGCAGTGGCATCAAAATTAGGTGATATCTATCAAGTGTCTGCAGTACAGTCAGAATCTAGGGATAAAACAGAATGCTCAACTTGTAAAGAATGGCTATGGAACATGGAAGTTGCAGTAACAACATCAGTATCACTTCAGGAGAAAGTTCAACTTTTAACTCTTTTGCCAAGTTCGTTATCTAAAAGCCAAATTCAATCTAATCTTGCATTATCAAAATATTTGGTAGATAAATCTCGAAAAATAAGAAAAGAAAAGGGTGTGTGGGGAAAACCTGATCTATATACTGGTCATCCTTTAGATACTGAAATCATCAAAATAGCTGAGTCTTATTTTATAGATGACAGAAGAGACTGCTCAAGACAGAGTCCCAATAAAAATTATGTAATAACAGTTGTAGAAAATGGGGAAAAGGTTTTATGACAAGATCCATGAAAGAAGCATATGGTCAGATGAGAGAAGATTACCCAGAGAAAAAGATTGGACACTCTAAATTTTATTCATTGAGACAAAAGTGACTTGTACAGAAAACTAGCGGATAATGCTTACCTTGGCATTCCTTTCTAGCGACGGAGACATTTCACGCACGTGTTTTCCGGTCTTTGTTGAGGTTATTGTCCTAAAGTCCGTTGTATGCGATGACTGGCTTTACTTCTCACACTTTTCGCTGGGTATACTCATTGGATCTTTGCTTTAGGATTCAAACATCAATTTTTACCGTTCTTTATACTCGAAATTTTCGCCCATACTCTGGGCATCTTCAGGAGCGTGGCGACTTTACCACCGATGTTCGTGGTTAACTTCGCGCTAATGGAGTCCGATACTCCTTGTTGCCATTCGTCGGAAAAACTTTCCTGGATATATTTCGTTATCAAGCCCGGCTGGCGCCATCTATGTTTCGTTAAGAACACTTTTTTCCCCGTATTTTTTTTTTTTTTTTAATTTTCTTCTCCTATCCTGGTTTTCTTGTCTTTTTTTGCCTGTTTTTCTTTTGTTGTTGTTTTTCTTGTCTTATTAGTTCTTTCCACAGGCCCGATGATGTGCTAGGGTCATTCTGGTTACATACCCTTGCTTTATTTTTGTAGATTAATATTGCTTCTTCCCTCCTCATTTGCCTTTCCGATTTTTTATTCTTTTTTAGCATTTTAATTTCATCGAACTTTGGGAATGTCCGGTTTTCCAAGCAGAATTGCACTAGAGCAGTTTTGGCTTCTTTTTTGCCAGTTAGATATGTGTTGTTTAAGTCTTTTTTTAATCTGTTTTTCGTACTTCCAATGTACGATATTGGGGGTATGTGTGCTATTGGAATTTCGTAGGTTCCTGATTCTTCTAGCATTTTTTCCTCTGTTTTTTGTTGACAGTCATACTTTTCAAGGTGTGCACTGAGCTTCCTAATTGTAAGTCATATTTAGCACAGTGCCAATTGATTTCTTTACTCACTCCTTCCAGGTATGGGAAAGCTCCAATGTATATTACTCACTCCTCCCATACCTGGAAGGAGTGAGTAAAGAAATCAATAGGCACTGTGCTAAATATGACTTACAACAAGGAAGCTCAGTGCACACCGTGAAAAGTATGACTGTCAACAAAAAAACAGAGGAAAAAATGCTAGAAGAATCAGGAACCTATGAAATTCCAATAGCACACATACCCCAATATCGTACATTGGAAGTACGAAAAACAGATTAAAAAGACTTAAACAACACATATCTAACTGGCAAAAAAAGAAGCCAAAACTGCTTTAGTGCAATTCTGCTTGAAAACCGGACATTCCCAAAGTTCGATGAAATTAAAATGCTAAAAAGAATAAAAAATCGGAAAGGCAAATGAAGAGGGAAGAAGCAATATTAATCTACAAAAATAAAGCAAGGGTATGTAACCAGAATGACCCTAGCACATTATCGGGCCTGTGGAAAGAACTAATAAGACAAGAAAAACAACAACAAAAGAAAAACAGGCAAAAAAAGACAAGAAAACCAGGATAGGAGAAGAAAATTTAAAAAATTAAAAAAAAAAATACGGGGGAAAAAAAGTGTTCTTAACGAAACATAGATGGCGCCAGCCGGGCTTGATAACGAAATATATCCAGGAAAGTTTTTCCGACGAATGGCAACAAGGAGTATCGGACTCCATTAGCGCGAAGTTAACCACGAACATCGGTGGTAAAGTCGCCACGCTCCTGAAGATGCCCAGAGTATGAGCGAAAATTTCGAGTATAAAGAACGGTAAAAATTGATGTTTGAATCCTAAAGCAAAGATCCAATGAGTATACCCAGCGAAAAGTGTGAGAAGTAAAGCCAGTCATCGCATACAACGGACTTTAGGACAATAACCTCAACAAAGACCGGAAAACACGTGCGTGAAATGTCTCCGTCGCTAGAAAGGAATGCCAAGGTAAGCATTATCCGCTGGTTTTCTGTACAAGTTACTTTGAAATATCGCATGTAAAAGAGAATAGTACAATAATGAGAGCTATATAATAGTCAGAATTAGAACTACTAAGTGGAATTGAGACAAAAGTGGGTAAAGTTGCAACCAGTAAAAGAGGTATGTACTTGTGCATATTGTAGCAATGTAAAATTTTTATGCAGCTCACTGAAAAGTATTACAGGGAACAAAATTGAGGAAAAAAGACCTTCACCCACTGTCTTTGTGCAAATCCTTCTGATAAGTGCTTGCTGAAGAATGTGGTGAATGCCCTGTATCAAGTGAAATAACTTTAGAATATCTGGGTTTGGAAGAAAATGAAGTTACCTTTGCACTCTGGGAATCTGGGGACCTAATTAAAAAAAACCTTCCTGTTGAAGGATTTCTCTTGCACATACAAAAATGGATTATGAAGGGAATCACGCACAGCTATATCAGGAAAATTCAGAGGGAAGGAATAGCTGCTGTAAAGAACTCCATTGATGAAGACTGTAGTCTTGTTCTGCACTTTGATTTTGCTGAGAATTGGTCTGTAGTTCTGCCAGATAATATACAAAGTTATCACTGGCAGAACACACAAGTCTCCATTTTCACTTGCGTAGCTTACTTCTGTTGAAGTAAGCAGAGTTTTGCCATAGTATGCGATGATCTCACTCATGACACTGCTCATACATTGTGTGTCCTTCAACTCATACTTGACAGCATCACTGCAAGATTTCATGGTTCACCTCATTTTAAGTCCATGGTGTACATCAGTGATGGTGCTGCCTCACACTTCAAAAACAGATTTCAAATTCATGAACTATTTGAATATCTTGGTCTTTTGGATTCTAAGAAGTGGATTTTCTCAGCCACAGGACATGGAAAGAGTGCATGTGATGGCATTGGTGGCTTGAGCAAACATTATGCAACAACATATAATTTGCAAAAAGAACCTCTTGAAGCCATCAGAAATGCCCAAGACTTTGTATCTAAAGTACAAGTTCTTTTGAAAACAGTAACAGTGATGGTTCTTGAAAAGGAATATGTTGAGGAATTCAGAATAATGAAGAAGAGAGAGTGGAGAAATGTCAAACAGGTAGTTGGCATTCAATCTACCCATCTATGGTCAGTTGACAAAAGTGGAATGCATACATCACGGACTGTAAAACATTCACTTAAAAAAATCAGTCACTGTATAGATATGCCAAACAAAGACACAGGAAGGTCAAACTATTCTGTCAATGAATTCAACATTGGAGATTTCATCTCATGTACATATGCTCAACAATGGTGGATAGCCAGAGTGACTGAAGTTTCTCATGAACTCAGTGACATCACTGTGGCATTCATGGAGCCTCATGGGCCCTACAAATGGCTTCAAGTGGTCCACAGATGTGAAAGTTATCACCTGCCCGATCAACATAAGAGATGTTCTGCTGAAGGTGAAGCCACCAACTCCTATCGGGCGACTGGGGCGTCTTCATAAATTTGCGGATGAGGAGATGAGAAGAACTGAAGAATTGTTCTCTCTCATATAATTTGTAAGTTCACTTGATCATGTGGCAGCCTTTATTGCATATGCTTATAGTACCAAGCATTAAAAATGTTAATTTTTTACTAACATGCCTAGATTACTTCTGATATTGTATATTGTAGCGGAATGAAATTAATTTTCACAAAAAAGCTAACAATTTAAGAAATTTTTAAACCCATTAGTTACCAAAAAAAATGTCACATGAAATTTTAGGGATAAAACACCCACCAAATGGACTACTTAATTACATATTTTTTCACTGAAAAAGGATTTTGTTTTTAGAAATGTGCTCCTAAACTGAATATTAATGTAGCACAGCTGAAATGAAAAAAATACTATTAAAAAAATTATAAAAAATCAACAACAAAAAAATTGCTCAGTCTGATTTCAGGGTTCAATCAAGCATCAGTTCGACTACTTTCCCACAGTTTTTCAGATTTTTTGAAATTGGCTTTTTTGAGAAAATTTGCTGTAAAGTAGGGCTAAATTTGAATTTTTTTGTATTTTAAGGGTTTATAACTAGCTCTAGGTATAACTCAGGGCAAGAAAAAAAAAATTGCTTTAAAAACACTTTGAGGGCATTTCAGATCAGGCAAAGGGTCAGTACAGAAAATACTAGTGAAAAAAATTTGTGAAGCATGCACATGGACAAATATTTTTTAAATTTTAACACAATTTTAAAATAGCTCAAGGCTACATGTGGTACTTTTCATACACACCAAATTAAAGAACTTTTAAAGAGCTTTAAAAACAAAAAAATAATCAGCTCTCTAGGACTTACAGTTGTAGAGCTATTTTAAATTAAGCAAATGCATGTTTTCCGAGAAGTGATAAAATCGGCAAAAAAAGGGCAAATTTCAAACTCGTGTAGCTGTGGGAAAAAATTTGGGGGGGGGGGGTCCTTTTAGGGTGATTAATAACCCAGGTAGGGGTATCATATATATTCTTTTTCAAAAAAATTGGTGATGGTCACCTGACAAATTTACCTATGGTGTGCCTGAATTGAGATGGAACAGGCCTTAAGCCTATTTTGTGACTAAGTTATGGTAATATTTAGTAACAAAGTTAGGTACAGTATTGGAGATAACTGTCATTCTGGTCAACTGAAATTATAGAGGCCACCCTATTTCAACCTCCTGGGCTATGCCAAGACATTAAATTAGCTGTCACCTGGTTGACAATAGAGTTTTTATTATACACAATTAAAAGGATATGAAGAGTGCAGATTAAAAATTAAAAAAAACTCTCCCTCTCCCTACTAATAAATCACTGCAATCCTTTCTTCACAGTGAGGGAAATAGAGTACATAATTCAGAAACAAACAAATTTTGTGGTCCGCTAACAAAACAAGGTATGGAAATATTAAATGAGTCTTGCACATTTAGTACACTTAAAAAAGTCACATAGATAGTGAAAATAATGCTAATATTAATAATAATAAGCCATTTAAAGACAACATGCTAATGAAATGTAATCATGCCTGTTATGTATTTAAAAAAACACATCGAATTTGTGGTAGAAATTGAATGGCTTTCTGTTTGTCACTCATTGTAAGCCAATGATATTCATATATGTTAGTCTTGATTCTTTTTTCTGTGATAGCTATACTCTCGAGATTTGTTTCTCTTCGTTAATGGGGTGGTGAAGTCACCCAGCCTGTAGGGCCTATGGATATTTTCGGCTTTGGATACTTTCCGACTGCTGTAGTGGTGCACTGAGCTTTCTGTCAGATGATTTCACATCTTTGCTTGCTGTCATGGCAGATTGCTTAGCGTGGTTGGATGTTGTAGCAGGCGACCACTTTGACAAAACAAGTCCTTTTTACCAACATACTATATATAGAGTAACTTGTACAAAATTCTAGCGGATAATGCTTACCTTGGCATTCCTTTCTAGCAATGGGAACATTTCATGCACGTGTTTTCCGGTCTTTGTTGATGTTATTGTCCTAAAGTCCGTTGTATGCGATGACTGGCTTTACTTCTGACCCTTTTCGCTTTCGAGTATAAAGAACGGTAAAAATTGATGTGTTTGAATCCTAAGGCAAAGATCCAATGAGTATACCCAGCGAAAAGTGTGAGAAGTAAAGCCAGTCATCGCATACAACGGACTTTAGGACAATAACATCAACAAAGACCGGAAAACACGTGCATGAAATGTTCCCATCGCTAGAAAGGAATGCCAAGGTAAGCATTATCCGCTAGAATTTTGTACAAGTTACTTTGAAATATCGCACGTAAAAGAGAATAGTAGAATGATTAGAGCTATATAATAGTCAGAATTAGAACTACTAATTGGAATTGATACTATATATGTTACTGAAAGCGCATTGAAATACCATTATAGTAAACAAATGGGCGTAACGGAACTAAGAAGCAGTAGAACGTACAGTAAACTATGTTCGCATTAAAATAACGAGTATAATTTGGGGAAAGGGGGGAAAAAAAACTACTGAGAAAAAAATGGTCGCATGAAGTTACTGAGGAAAAGAAAATCCCTACTTTCTTCATATAGGGTAGCTCATCATTGGGAGAAAAAACTTTTAAAACTGCATGAGCCGTAGCCAATAAACCAAAAATTACAGTTGTGGCTTAGTGAACTGGTATGTGAATTGTTTCTGGTGTTCAGAGTTGAGCTTTTAACTCAAATCTGAACACCAGAAACAATTATAGAGCTTTCTTTAGAATCTATGTTAAGTACATGAATTATACAGAAGTAAAACTTTAATTTGAATGCCATTGTGGACAGGAATGTTCAATTGTACACCCTTTGGGAACTGGGCAAGCAAAAAAATTATTTGGCCAGTGGATAAAATTTTGTGCCCTGCTATGCTACAATTGGCAGAATTACAAGTAAAGTGTAAAAAGTTTGCTACAATAGAATGCTGATTATCCGGATCAGTTGGAACCAGGAGTGATCCAGATAATTGAAAATCATACATTTTGTTAAAATAGTACTAGTATTATAACAACACAAAAACAAACATAAAAAAAAATTACGTATTCACTAAATGTTTGCAGAAATTATGTATGTTAAGTGATGTACACATTATAAAACCCATACTGAAATATGTAAGTATGTAGTAATTAAGTTTTACTTTGCCTCTTTGCTTGAAAAATTATTCTATCATTTTCTGCTTCAAATATGAAACTCTTTTTCATGCTGCTAAATCCCACACTCTTTTTAAATGTATTAAGTTAATAAACAGGTGACCACAATCCGGATAATCAGTGTAGTAATCAGTGTAGGGATAATCGCCGCTCTACTTTCTTTGCAAAATACAATAAATATTGCATAAATACTTAAGGGTGAGTGAATACATATAAAATTAAATGTTCATAAAGACTTGACATTAGTAGTGCATCTTTCATTCTTTTGCTCTGCCAACAGGTGTTCACCATCATGGCATGGGAATTGTCTACTTGTGTCACATAGTCTGTGAAATCAGAAATGGTTATTTCTTTAATAACAAAATACATTTTTAATGAAGACAAACAGAAAAATAAAACATTACCGAATTTTCCTATACCTTTTACTGGTAAAAGTTTCCAAGAAGTTTCGACTGGAGGTTGGTGCTGCATTACTAGACTTCTTATGCGGCTTGAACTTATGACTGGTGGCCAGAAGCAGTTACCACCTGACAACCAGTGGCTGGAAACTACTTCCACCTCGGAAGTTGTCGTGAATTCCACAATTACAAAGTCCATTTTCTGTAGGGGAAAAAATCAAAAATAATAAGACACGCACAAATAATATGCGAGAACAGCACTACAAGTTACTTCCCAAACCACTTGAAGTAGAAAATAAACTGGGGGGGGGGGGTATTGTCATTAATCATCTGCTGTCTCTGAAGTTTTTCATAACTGGCCACTGGTGAATCAGATAAACTTACCAGCAAAACAACAGTTATGTGGTGATACCATAAGCCCCATGTTCAGAGTTTAAGCTGGCTCTCATGGTGGATGACAATCATGCTGCCCAATAAATGTCAAGATCTGTTGTGGCTAGGAATTTATAAAATGCCATATCCAAAATCAGAAGAAAATTCATGTAACAGCAGTGATTCGTTATTTCATCCTAGCAATTCTGAAGGAAATATAGATACAGAACAACAGATGATTGAAACAGAATTTGCTGTAGAGACTACACTAGAAACAGTGTCAAAATCTGTAGACCCCCATAGAAGAAAGTTCCCCGTCAGTCTGCGACAGATAGCATGGTGCCACAAAAGAATATTCTATGGGTGGTCACTAAGCAAAATAACTACTAGATACGAAAAACAATTAAAATTTGCACAGGTAGAAATCTGAAAAAAAAAAAAAACAGAACTGACCACCTTATATTTCTTCAAACTAAAAAAAAAAAAAAAAAAAAAAAAAGTCTAACCTAGGTACTACAACAATTGCAATGATAATTAATATCAAGAGCACTCTGGCCCTCTGTACCCAGAAGTTTGGCAACATTTTCAAGCTGAAATACAAATATTTATGGAACAAAATTATATTTAACAGCGATAAAGACAGAAACATCACTAGAAAAAAATTACGATTACAGGAGAAATCATCCCTCCGTCTTACTTCCGTTTCAGGAAAATTTTTCTCCATCTTCAATCTCAAATACAAACAGTTATGTAATTACATGATTAAAAAATAATACAGTGCAAAGAAAATCGGGGGGGGGGGGGGGAGAATTACATTAAACATTTTTGCTGCCTTCAGCTTCAGTTATTGGAAGTTTTTTGCAGCCATTTTATGATTACAGGAGAAATTTTTGCCCCGTCCAACTTCCGTTCTTGAAAATTTTTCCTCCAATTCCAATCTTAAATACAAACATTTATCTAATAAAATGATATTTAACGACCATATAGGGCAGAGAGAACATTGCGAGAAAAAGAATGTAAGATTACAGGGTTCCGTCTAACTTCCGTTTTCGGAAATTGTTGCCTCTGTTTTTAAACTGAAAAACAAACATTTATGCAGTAAAATTACATTTAACAACTCTCTGAATATTGCGCAAGAAAAAAAAAATTACGATTACGGGAGAAGTCTTCACTATGTTTAACTTCAGTTTTCAGAAATTTTAAAAGCCGAAAAACTTGCATCCATGACTGGGAGTTTGCAAGAGAGGATTTGATAGGGTTCTGGGGGCATTGTTTGTCTGCAAGATCAAAATAAGCCTGCTCCGTACGTCACCCGTCTCCGTGATTCTGCAACGGGGCTGTAGACGAATTCATTGATATGTTAAACTGGGAAAACTCAGGTTGCATTCCTTTATTGCTTCTCAGCAAACATAATTTTTAAAATATTTTATATATCTTATCTAATATCAGACTTTACAATTAGATGTGTAGTTTTACAATGGCACAAGTTTTCACTCAAGAAATTATGCATGTCTCCTTGAGTTATGTACAGTGCGATACTATTCAATATGAACTAGGACAAACACACACATACTAAAATTTGTACTTCGTATGCTAATATATAATATCTCCAATTTGAAATTCAGTATGTGAATTGAGGATGTAAGGTCAGGTGATGCGTAACATCACAGCCTCTCCTTGACAAATGTCAACCCCGCCTTCTCGTGGTGCATCCTGTTCCCACTAAAGGGGCTCTGACGACCGCCAATAGCGGTATAACTATACCATCGGGATTAGAGGAAATTCTATCCCACACTCACCAACCCGCTTGGCCAGCGTGGTGAGTTATGGCCAAACCCCCCAAAATGATTCCACAACTTAAATCTTGGCCCTCAGTCTCCGGCAGCTGGAATGTACCTGGCCAAGGCAGCGGCCAGTGCGACATGAAGGCAGAGGGTGCTAAGAATCCCCGGAGGACCGGACTAGGCTGCCATCTGATGCTGACCTTGGCTACTTACAATGGACGCTCCCTATCTTCTGATTCAAGGCTTCTTGAATTGGAAGAGGAACTACAAAAGATCAGGTGGGACATCGTGGGGCTAAGTGAGGTAAGGAGAAAAGGAGAAGATCTCATCGAACTGAAAAGTGGACATCTCTTCTACTATCGTGGGACAGATACTGGCAGAACTAGTGGTGTTGGATTTATAATAAACAAGAAACTGAAGGATAAAGTTGTAGAAGTTGAAAGTTCCTCTGACAGAGCTGCACGACTTGTTATCCAACTCTCGAACAGATACCAGGCTCAGATTATTCAAACTTATGCACCCACCACAAGTCATCCTGAAGAAGAAATTGAAGAATTTTATGAGGAAATTTGTCATCTAAATAATAAAGGTAAGCAGCACTTGAAAATAATTATGGGAGATTTCAATGCAAAAATAGGGCAACAGCAACAGAATGAAACTTCAGTAGGTAAATTCGGTCACGGCAACAGAAACCAGCGTGGAAATACTCTCGTTGAGTTTGCAGAGGCAGAAGGGTTTTTCATCTTGAACTCCTTCTTCAAGAAAAAGCCACACAGGAAATGGACATGGAGACATCCAAATGGGACGACAAGTGAAATTGATTTTATTATGTGTAACAAAAAATTCGTCATAGAAGACTGCAGTGTGCTAAACAAGTTCAACACAGGCAGTGACCATAGATTGGTGAGATGTAAGATGCACCTCAACACTAAACTTGAACGTGGCAAGCTCATAAGACAAACAAAATGTATTGACATAACCAACCTTAAAAAACACCATAATACCTTCAAGTTAGAACTGAAGAACAGGTTTTCTGCTTTAGAAGGCCTAACATCGGAAGAAGTGGACATCTCTGAAGTTAACAGAAAAGTAACCAAAGCTCTTATGGAAACAGCAACAAAATTAGCTGGGTCTAAGAACAAGTTGCATATGAACAAATTATCAGGAAAAACCAAAATGTTGATGCAAAAAGAAGAGAGATGAGGACAACTAAAGAAGATGTGACTTCCAAAGTGGAATATATAGAGCTATGCAAGACAGTAAGAAAAAGTATCACTGAAGACGTAAGAAAATTCAACTGTGAACTAGTGAGGAAAGCAATTGAAAACAACCAAAGCCTAAAGATAGCAAAGGGACATCTCAGTAAGGGAAGAAAACAGATTATGGCACTGAGAAAAGAAGATGGTTCTGTAACAAGAAATAGAGGCGAAATTTTGACAAGAGTGAAAGATTTCTACTCCAAATTATATGAAAGCGATGATATATGCACTCCAGACATCATGAAAGATACCAGTACCAGAGTTCCTCCAGTCCTTCCAGCAGAAGTTGCACATGCAATCAAGAACATGAAGCGAGGAAAAGCTCCAGGAGAAGATGGAATTACTGTAGACATCATACAAGAAGCAAGTGGAGAAATCGAAACAGTACTCGCCCAAATTTTCACTCGATGCCTTAATGAAGGAAAGATTCCTGAGGATTGGAACAGCGCTACAATGATCCTGCTACATAAGAAAGGTGACATTGAGGATCTCGGAAACTACCGACCTATCAGCCTCCTATCAGTAGTTTATAAAATCTTCACTAAAGTTCTTTCACACCGCTTGAAGGTAACACTGGACATGGCTCAACCAAGAGAACAAGCTGGATTCAGGAGTGGCTACAGCACAATAGATCATATCCACGTGCTGAGAGAACTAATTGAAAGAGCGAGGGAATATGAACTTCCATTGTGCATGGCTTTTATCGATTATGAAAAAGCCTTTGATTCGGTGAAACCATCAGCAGTTACAATGGCTCTGAAAACCTGCGGTATTGAAGATGCATACATTAATATTATTAATAACATCTATGAAAATGCAAGTGCAAAGATTAGGCTGTTTGAAAATACAACACAAGTAAAAATTGGAAAGGGAGTGAGACAAGGTGACACCATATCTCCGAAGCTCTTTAATGCCACATTGGAGGGTGTTTTTCAGTCGCTGAGCTGGGAAAACAAGGGGATAAAGATTAATGGAGATTATCTAACCCACCTTCGTTTTGCTGATGACGTAGTCATTTTTGCAACTACCCCATAAGAGCTGCAGAGTATGATCCAGGAACTTGCTGACAAGAGTAAAGAAGTGGGATTAAAAATGAACTTTCAGAAGACAAAAGTGATGTTCAATGCTTTTACAAGAAATGAAGATTTATCGATTGATGGAGAAAAGCTGGAGATAACAGACACGTACGTTTATCTTGGACAGCAGATATCAAGTGAGGGTCACATTGATGAAGAAATTAATCGGCGTACAAAACTTGCCTGGAGAGCTTTTGGAAGAAACAGCATAATTTTCAAGAGCAATATGCCATTATGTCTTAAAAGAAAAGTGTTTAATCAATGCATCCTTCCAGTGCTTACGTATGGTGCAGAGACGTGGACCTTAACTAAAAGAGACATACAAAGGCTGCAGACAACTCAAAGAAGCATGGAGAGGTGCATACTTGGTGTAACCAGGAGAGATAAGAAGAGGAACTCGTGGATCCGAAAAATGACAAGAGTGGAAGACATCATGATCAGAGTTAAATCCCTGAAATGGCAATGGGCTGGACATACTGCCAGAAGGACAGATCATCGATGGACAGCCGAAATTTTAGATTGGATTCCAAGGGACAGGAAAAGACCCAGAAGAAGACCACATGGGAGATGGGTGGATGAAATTCGAAAGTATACAGGGGTGACATGGAGGAGACTGGCACAAGACAGACCGTTGTGGAGGAAACTTGGGAGACCTTCGTCCAGCAGTGGATTGATAATGGTTGACAATGATGATGATGATGATGTGAATTGAGCAATGAATGAGGAAGTAATAAAAAAATCCCGAAAAAAAAAAAGGTTAGTTTTTTTTTAATTCAAGGTCAAAATTTTGTATTTGACCTTAAAACATTATGTTTAAAAAAAAAACATGCGTGTCACATATCAAATGAAAGAGCACTAAAAGAACTTTCAAATACCACCAAATTTACCTTTTTTGGAAACTTTAGACTCCAATATCTCTGAAAATTTTTGTCCCAGAAATCAAACTTTCACATCAGCTTATTTTCTCTGCAGACCAAACAAGTTCACCAATTTTTTTTTTTTTATTGGAGGTTTAACGACCACTGTGAGCAACTCAATGGGATATATGCAGTCGCCTGTCTCTAATTTAGGGTCACTAGTTCCAGGGAAGGGAGAGAGCCAGTGACATAAGACAAACACAACATCCATGCCTCACCGGGATTCGAACCCGGACCCTTTTCGGACGAACGATCAGAGGCCATCGCTTAAACCACTGCACCACCGGGGGCTCACAAAATTTGGTGATGGTCAGGTAAATTCATTGGTTGATTTGACATGAAATGACCTGGACAAAGTAGGACATTTTGCCAAAAGAAGGAAAAGTGGGAGGCCTGATGGTAAGGCAATTAGCTAATTGTTACAGTGCAGAAGGGGGAACACAATGTAACTCTCTTCAAAAGGTAGGCACATACCTTTACAACCTACTTCATTTAATGGCCATGTACTTTGGAAATGCCTATCAATGTGGATTGACAGGGTTTTTCATACAAATCAGTTACATTTCTAAATTTTCTCCCTACCAATAGAGGATGTTTGTGTTTAGTACATGAAATAAAATTTGAAACACAGACAATGCTTCCATCTTTTAGGATACAAAAATTATTGGGTTCAAAAGTTGTCAATACAAAACCTGGAAAAGAAGCTTTTTTTATACTGGGAAATGGCAGCTTCTTCTAAAGTTGGCCCATTTGTGTGTTCTACAGACAAGTAATATTGCATATTCAAACTGAACTCATATGCTGGTGATTTAGAAAGGGCATTTGATATTTCCATGAGGCTACAATTCAACTGCTGCAATGGTTTATCACTTTTTCGTAAATATTTCTTTATCTTTTGCATAAAATTCTCGAAAGGAAATGCACTAAATGTATCTAAAGCCCCAAAATTGCTCACATCTCCAGCTAAATGAACTAAACCATGAACATTATAAGAGACATTCTCTTTTTTATAATGAACTGGAAAAGTTTCCACAAAATACTTCAAAAGTCGAGCAGCATAATCTAATAAATCTTGCGATTGATTTGGCTGACATAAAATGGAAATGGCAAAATGTAAAGTCAAAAAATGACAGTACAGCCAGGTGGGTAATATACCTCTTAAAGCCAATGGCCCTGTGTACAAAAGAAATTGTCTTAATTCCGTAGCCTTCCATCTGTCTATACCTTTAAGAGGTCGGGGTTTACGAGAAAATTCTTTTACGATATACTTACGCATTTGTGACAATGAATTAGAAATTCTGACTACTTTCGCATTTTGCAGACGAACAGATAAGTCACCTTTTAGCCGAAGACAAATCAACTTTTTAACGACACCTAAACATACTAAACGCATATATTCATATGGTATTTGAGAAACCATACCAAAACCTGGTATGGTTTCTAACAGAGAACAGCCAGTGTGGTGTTCTTCATCTACATGATTTTTAAAGGATGTATCAGTACGCAGTACTGCGTTACACTGGGGAAAGCACATTTTATGGTTACAATACTCCCCTTCTTGAACGCATTTTCCACAACCAAAATACCCAGAATGACCCTTAACACATGAAATAAATGCTCTTGCAGGAGCATCGCAAATAATACCTTTCAGTTTCACAATAAATTTGTGTCAATCAATTAATAAACCATTAGCAATTAGATGCTTAATTTCATCAACAAAATCTTCGAGAAACACATTTACATCACCTGGCTTCATATTTCCATGATAGGCACCTATGGGAAAAACTGACAAATTCCTAACATTTGAAATTGAACATAAAATAGGCCAAAGCTGGCTTCCAGAGCTTTTAGCTAAAGGCAAACCACCAATATTGAACAACAGTTCTAGGTTTTCTGGTAGAGCAGATTTACAACCAGAGAGGCATTTTGTGAGAGCATCAGTAAACCCAAAGTGAGCATAAGTACCTGGTAAACATTGCCTAGTAGGGGTTTGCCTAGGTGTTTGGAGTAATGTGCCTGAATCTTTTGGCAGGTTTTTAAAACAGCTATGCTCCCGCAGAATACTGAGCAATTTATTCAAACTTGCATGAGTCACACCGTGTTCCACCGCCCAGGTGGCCAGCTGATTGGATATATTCTTATTATGGTTATATGGCACATAAAAATGATTATTTGTATCAGAGTCAGATTCTGAACTACTCGTCATTTGCACTCCTACTTCGGATTCAATGCTGTATTCAGAATCCACATAATCATAGTCGTTTGTACTATGATCTGATGTCAAATCAAAATTATCGTCATTTGTACTATGATCTGAACTTCGGAATACTGGCACGTTTTCAGGGCGAGCGGCAGAGTTCGTGCTAGTACATGGGCTATTTGTATCCATATCCAACATAGACAACTGCATGTCCACAGCCCGATCAATTCTCCTACAAAACTGCTTCCTGCCAACTTTATTTTTTTTAGAAAGCATGCTGCAGGTCAAATACACTAAGAAAACAACCAAACGATAATACCTCTGAATTATTATTGCTAACTGAACAACTTCAATCACTTTGCACTGTAACACACAGTTCAAGTTAAAGTAGCTTTTTTTTTTTTTTTTTTTTTTTTTTTGAGGTTTAACGACCACCATGAGCAACTCAATGGGCTATAAGCAGTCGCCCGTCCCTAATTTAGGGTCACTGGTTCCAGGGAAGGGAGAGAGCCAGTGCCGTAAGACAAACACAACATCCATGCCTGACCGGGATTCGAACCCGGACCCCTTACGGACGAATGATCAGAGGCCAGCGCCTTAGACCACTGCGCCGGCTTTAAGTAGCTTATGTCACTTAACAATTTTTATACAAACAACTCCAAAGCGGCATTTCCATTCCCCGGAAGTACCACCCCCCGCGAGTTGGGTTCTGAGGTTACAGCCATTACAGCTCTGAATCATCACTTTTCCTCTCCTGGGCCTTGTCTCCTCTTACTCCTATTGGCTGAAACATTTGTTCTATTCGTGTTATTAATCGTAAAATCCGCCATGGCTACCTAGTTGTTCTATTTGTTGAGTTGTGGCTGTGTATGCTTTGTGACATAAATTTTTTGGATTTAATCAATTAAAACAGTTTTTGCAGTAAGTTTTACATTTTTCTTTACATTAGATTTGACGTGATATGCTTCCAGTCGTGCTACGGTGGCAAGCTATTTTAAGGGTTAGTCCTAAAATTTGCCGCCGCAGGGTAGTTGGAATGAAACACCTACTTTAGCGTCCTAAATTATTCAGTTAAAAATTTCGAGAAAAAAAGTATATACATATGTTAAAATATAGAAAAAGGTGGAAGTTTTTAGGTTTATAACATTTTTTTCTGCAGGGATCATAGCATACTTCTGGAAAATTTTAGGTAGGAATTTTAGGACTTTTTAGAAAAATTTTAGGAGTGTATTTCAATAAAAACTAGATGTATATTTGTATACATCTAGTAAAACAACTTTGTATACATTGTAAAGAGTTTGCTTCACACCCTTCAACCATATATACTGATAGACTGCGCATGACATCAAAATTTCTGGCTCCAACATAAAATCACATGACAACAGTCAAAAAGATGGGTTACACATGCTGTGCTTATGGTTGCTCTGAGCGATATAGTAAAGAAAGTTCTATGATTTTTCATGGGTAAGAAACGAATTAAATACCTAAGTCAATAAAGTTCAATTACTTAACCAGAAACTTGCAACTATTGATATAAAAATATAGTAACTTAAGAAAAAAATGGAATGCATGTTCCAAATTCTTTGCAAATGTTCATCACATTATAAATCACAAAATGTAAACAACCCAATCATGCATGTATATAGCTCATAAGTAAACTTACCTGAAGAGTTTTCATTATATATGAGGCGCATTCACATAATACACCGAAAACACTGAAGTTCTGCAGCGTAAATTAGTAATCATAACAGCATTTTTACACGAAATTTGGAGTCTGATGATGACTTGCCCAATGTTTGAGCCATGGCGGCTTTGATGCAGCTATTGCCAATGCGCAGTCCATTAGTATATATGGTCGAAGTTCACACCCAAATTTTTTGCATAACCTCTAATGTCTAAAGTTTAAGTATGATTTACTTCTAATGTTCAGTTCTTATCTTTTCACGTGTTATTATCATATTCAAGTATATTTACCACATTCAAGTTTCACTTTGAACATTAATATGCTGTTGAACCAGAAGCAATTCACGATTTTCACAGTAAAGTTTTCAGGTTTCACATTAAATTATAATATCCTAAAAAGGTAATTGAAAACCAAGAACTATGTACAATTGTTCACTGAATTACTTTTTTCATATTATTGTTTTAACCTTTTCCTGATTAGCCTATCTTTTTCTGCTTCCACCACAACTAATTTACTTTCAGTTTTCTTTATTTCAGCTGAACCTTGTATGATCAAGTTAGAGGCAACTGCTATTTCAACAGTATTTTGTTTTTCTACAGCTTTTCTCATTCTTTCTGTTCCCTCTTGAATTACTGCTAGGGAGGCTTCTTTATCTTTTTTAAGCCTATTTATTTCTGCATCATTTTCTTTTATTTTGTCATCAAACTCAGCTTTTCTTTTTTTCTCTAGCTGCTTTTCCTTATTTTCCCTCTCTTTCTGCTTCCCTTCTTTTACCTTTTTTTATTCTTCTTCCTTCAGCTTATCAACATACTCTTTATAAAATTTATGTGAATCACAAACACTATTTAACAAATTTCTTGTTATGGGAACTTTACTTACACATCCATAGTGTTTAATGGCCCCTTTAACTATTCTTAATGATGTTATAGTTGAGTCTTTTAAGTTAGCCTTGTCCTTATTTAACAGCGTAGTGTTAACCGAAAATCCCCTTTCTGCATCAGCATTACCATGAGGTAAAACTAATATTGACTTGATGAGTTTAGCAAGATTCGAGTATTTTTCTTTTCCGCTAGAGTCTTTAATACTAAATATATTACGCCAGTAATGCTCAATCCGCACGGGAATATGCCCTTCCTCTGAAAATTTCACTAGTTCATCTAGAGTTGGCTTATTGCAATTTAAAAGTTTCCACTCTTCTCTTACTCTATCAATTTGTTCCTCAGAAAGATGCAAAACACTTGAAATTCTGGTTATTTCCGAAAGTCCTTTAGGGACTGAAAGTTGAGTGGACTCTTTCTTTGGTTCTTTTACCTTTAAAACTTCTATGCCTCTTAGCTTTTGATTGCAGAATGGCAAATTTGACTTTAAATATTTTGTGGTTGCAATTAGTGATGATCTTACATCTAAGAGAAATAATTTCTGCCTGGTCTCCTGAACATTCCTGAGGAGATTTTTTGTCTTCATACCAACTTCTAACTCCCCTAGTTTTTTCCATGAATTTTTGTTTTCAAAATCTACATTCTTTAGGTCTTCTCCAAATTTCCCTGCAATAACATCATCTTGGATAAACTGAGCCATAACATTCCTCATTAAAGTATTTAAATCAGAATATAACTGGTGTATTTTTGGTTCTTCACTCTGATAACATAATGAAAACTTTTCAAAATTTTGATGTGAAAATGAAATTAATGCTAAATAGCAAGGAGTTAGCTCATTTTTCAGGAAACAGTGAATTCTTTTATACCTTGCCGAATTGCGTAGTTGTTTTTCAAAAATTTTTTGAGATGGCAAGAAGTTTAAAAAATATTCTGTAATATTTAGCCATTGATCCAAGAGCCTCTGGGCTACAGAACCAACGGTTAACCATCTGTTGCTGACATGACGCAAAAGAAATTTGGCTGTGACCAATGTTATATCCTGGACAGATTTATAATCCTCTCATCTTGCAGCACTACTCTTTAAAAAGTAATGCATATCAGTAGCAAATTCGTCAAAATCTATATTTAAGCTTGTCAAAAAAAATTTAAATGCATTACTAACAACATGCAGGTTGCAAAAACCTAGTTCCAAAGATTTCTGGCCTGTTTCTTGTTTTACAACTTCATTGAATTTGCGTAAAAAGCACTTATTTACATTTGGGCTGTCCATGGATACACAAATAATTCTGTTCAACGAAATATTGAAGGATGATAACACATCAAGAATTTCTTTTAGCAAAATATCTGCTGTTATATGAACCAGAAAAATGCTTGTTAGGTATCGGCAAGAAACTGAATTTATTTCTGAAGACCAGTACCTGAGATACACATCCAACTGCCGTTTCACTTGTGTATTTGTAGTTTCATCAAATGCTATAGTAACCTTTCCTGGGCTACTAGATGCAATGTCTTTTTTCAAATCCTCTTCAAAATATTTTGACAATCCATGTGATATCACATAAGCAACTTTTTTTTTCTTTAAGTTGCATTTTGGCTGCAATAGCAGAATCAGGAAACATTTCTTTGAAAAGTTCAACTGTTTCAGTGCATGAAACAAAAGACATATTGTCCTTAGCAACTTTCATGGCCCATAATGCTTCGGCTTTAGCCAACTGTAAATCATGACTCAGTACTTCACTAATATTTGTTTTGGGCTGAAGATCCCATCCTCCAAAGGCTTTCAGGATGGACTTATTTTGAAATTTACTTTGAAATTTCTGCAAATGTTTTTTTCCTTTATGATGCGCTTTTACTTGTGAAAAGCCACTATTAGAAATGTTGAAAATTTCTGAACACAATATACACTTAGCAGAAAATATTGTTTCAGTTGCAGAACACCATTCTTTCAACTTCACTCCGTCCAATTCTTTGGCGAGCCACGCATCTTGAAATTTCGTTTTGGATTTAGGCATCTTAAACACTTGTATTACTACCCAGAAAATGAAAGGGAAGTACAAAAACACGTTCCAATATTGCAAAACCAGACAACTTCCCGAAATTTGGCTGCGAAGATGTCAAAAGATATGAAAAAAAAAAAAAAAAAAGCAGGTCACCACTAGAGAACTGAACCTGCACACAGCACAGAGAACACCATAAAAGACGCAAAACCAGAAACTATCATACGCATCTCACGCAAGTTCAGTCAAAGCGAGTCGGAGCCGAGATATATTGCGCATCGAAGGTCGCTGTCGCCGACGCATGATCGAAGGTCAATGATCACGTGCTCTACTGCCTGCCACGATAACACTCAGCTACCATCCCATCGCCATTACCGGAGGTTACGGAAGGAGACCACATGTTTCCTCTTTGCTTCCACCCACCTGCGGTTTACAATAACAAAACATCAGCAGAAAGAGGAGGTTCCACAAGGCATGTACAAAAATAAAGTACGATCTTCTGCGTGCCACGGAGTTCGTCTGCAAAGCGCAAACCATGGGTGAAAATGACCCCTCCCCTTTTCCCTTAGATCTCTTGTTACTCTCGAAAACTGTTCGAAGGCAAAAAGTGGAGCGCCCGCCCCGAAGCAAGTGCATCTCGATGGCGTCATTTTTCCCTCCCTTCAGCAGCACAGCATATAGGCTGTGTTTCTACAATAACAGGTCTTTTTACCTTACCGTAATGGTAAATTTATTGGCGTTAATAACGGTTGTGTTTTTAATAAAAATAAGCTTACGAAAATTTTAGGATGAATAGCAAATTTTAGGTATAATTTTAGGAATTTAAGGAGGGTCACAAAATATTAGGAATTTTAGGAGGAATGCGATCCCTGTTTCTGGTAAATAGAAGTGCCGCCGTTTAGTAGTTGGTATGAAACACCTACTTTAGCGTCCTAAATTATTCAAAGTAACTTGTACAGAAAACTATTGGATAATGCTTACCTTGGCATTCCTTTCTAGCGACGGGGACATTTCAGGCACGTGTTTTCCGGTCTTTGTTGAGGTTATTGTCCTAAAGTCCGTTGTATGCGATGACTGGCTTTACTTCTCACACTTTTCGCTGGGTATACTCATTGGATCTTTGCCTTAGGATTCTAACATCAATTTTTACCGTTCTTTATACTCGAAATTTTCGCCCATACTCTGGGCATCTTCAGGAGCGTGGCGACTTTACCACCGATGTTCGTGGTTAACTTCGCGCTAATGGAGTCCGATACTCCTTGTTGCCATTCGTCGGAAAAACTTTCCTGGATATATTTCGTTATCAAGCCCGGCTGGCGCCATCTATGTTTCGTTAAGAACACTTTTTTCCCCCGTATTTTTTTTTTATTTTTTTAATTTTCTTCTCCTATCCTGGTTTTCTTGTCTTTTTTTGCCTGTTTTTCTTTTGTTGTTGTTTTTCTTGTCTTATTAGTTCTTTCCACAGGCCCGATAATGTGCTAGGGTCGTTCTGGTTACATACCCTTGCTTTATTTTTTGTAGATTAATATTGCTTCTTCCCTCCTCATTTGCCTTTCCGATTTTTTATTCTTTTTTAGCATTTTAATTTCATCGAACTTTGGGAATGTCCGGTTTTCCAAGCAGAATTGCACTAAAGCAGTTTTGGCTTCTTTTTTTGCCAGTTAGATATGTGTTGTTTAAGTCTTTTTTTAATCTGTTTTTCGTACTTCCAATGTACGATATTGGGGGTATGTGTGCTATTGGAATTTTATAGGTTCCTGATTCTTCTAGCATTTTTTCCTCTGTTTTTTTGTTGACAGTCATACTTTTCACGGTGTGCACTGAGCTTCCTAGTTGTAAGTCATATTTAGCACAGTGCCTATTGATTTCTTTACTCACTCCTTCCAGGTATGGGAAAGCTCCAATGTATTTCAATTTTTTATTTCTCATCTTCCTTTGGTTGTGCACTTCTTGGCCTTCTTTACTCTGAGTCATATGCTTTTTACTCTCATGTATCCATTTATTAATTAGCTTGCTCGGGTACCCATACTCTTGTGATATTTTCGAGATAAACTCTAGCTCTTGATTTTTTAGCCTGTTGTTAGATGTGTGTGTGTACGCTCGCCGTATCAAGTTTACTATGCTGTTTTTTTTATGTATCACTGGATGGTGCGATACGAGTATGGTATCAGTACAGGTATGTAAGTTGCTTTTCTGAACACAGAGTATTCAAAACTATTTTTGTTTTTCTTTAGTTGAAAGTCCAGGAAGGATAGGCAATTATCCTCTTCAAACTCAATAGTTAGCTCTATGGTGTTACAGATTTTGCTAAACTGCTGTGCTAGATCTTGTAGCTCGGCTTTGTTAAGTTTAGACATTATAATAATGTCGTCTACATATCGAGCATAAAGTATTGGTTTTTCAGGTAAATTTTGAATAATTTCTTTTTCGAGGTATGCCATAATCACTTCTGCGTATAATGCCGATAATGGGGATCCCATAGGGCCACCTTGTGTTTATATATATTTCCTTCAAAATGGAAGATGTTGTTTTCCTTGATGACACACACACATCTAACAACAGGCTAAAAAATCAAGAGCTAGAGTTTATCTCGAAAATATCACAAGAGTATGGGTACCCGAGCAAGCTAATTAATAAATGGATACATGAGAGTAAAAAGCATATGACTCAGAGTAAAGAAGGCCAAGAAGTGCACAACCAAAGGAAGATGAGAAATAAAAAATTGAAATACATTGGAGCTTTCCCATACCTGGAAGGAGTGAGTAAAGAAATCAATAGGCACTGTGCTAAATATGACTTACAACTAGGAAGCTCAGTGCACACCGTGAAAAGTATGACTGTCAACAAAAAAACAGAGGAAAAAATGCTAGAAGAATCAGGAACCTACGAAATTCCAATAGCACACATACCCCCAATATCGTACATTGGAAGTACGAAAAACAGATTAAAAAAAAGACTTAAACAATACATATCTAACTGGCAAAAAAAGAAGCCAAAAACTGCTTTAGTGCAATTCTGCTTGGAAAACCGGACATTCCCAAAATTTGATGAAATTAAAATGCTAAAAAAGAATAAAAAAAATCGGAAAGGCAAATGAGGAGGGAAGAAGCAATATTAATCTACAAAAATAAAGCAAGGGTATGTAACCAGAATGACCCTAGCACATTATCGGGCCTGTGGAAAGAACTAATAAGACAAGAAAAACAACAAAAGAAAAACAGGCAAAAAAAGACAAGAAAACCAGGATAGGAGAAGAAAATTTAAAAAATTAAAAAAAAAAAAAATACGGGGAAAAAAGTGTTCTTAACGAAACATAGATGGCGCCAGCCGGGCTTGATAACGAAATATATCCAGGAAAGTTTTTCCGACGAATGGCAACAAGGAGTATCGGACTCCATTAGCGCGAAGTTAACCACGAACATCGGTGGTAAAGTCGCCACGCTCCTGAAGATGCCCAGAGTATGGCCGAAAATTTCGAGTATAAAGAACGGTAAAAATTGATGTTTGAATCCTAAAGCAAAGATCCAATGAGTATACCCAGCGAAAAGTGTGAGAAGTAAAGCCAGTCATCGCATACAACGGACTTTAGGACAATAACCTCAACAAAGACCGGAAAACACGTGCGTGAAATGTCCCCGTCGCTAGAAAGGAATGCCAAGGTAAGCATTATCCGCTAGTTTTCTGTACAAGTTACTTTGAAATATCGCATGTAAAAGAGAATAGTACAATAATTAGAGCTATATAATAGTCAGAATTAGAACTACTAAGTGGAACTAAATTATTCAGTTAAAAATTTTGAGAAAAAATGTATATGCATATTTTAAAGTATGTACTTTCATAGAAAAAGGTGAAAGTTTTCAGATTTATAACATATTTTTCTTTACATTAGATTTGTCATGATCTGCTTCCAGCTAAGGTGGCTATCTGGGGTTTGGACATTTGGGCACATTCCCTTTTAAAGCAATGAAATTGTGCTGCGTTAAAAATTATAGTGTTCCTATATTTCTCCCTATTGAGCAAGTGGTGTGCACAAAAAAAATTTCACTTATATCTCATAATCATTAAGAAATTGAGACATATTTACGAATTTCTGCCTGAAAGACTGGGCGGACATTTGGGCACAAATGTTTAAGGGACCGTATAACAATTGCCGTTTCTTGGCCCAATAGTAAGAGATTGACCGAGAAAATGTTCGCCGTAAGTTACTTTGGCACTAAATATTTACGGGCACGAGCCTACTCAGCAAAACTGTCGGGGGGGGGGATAAAAAGTGTAAAATATGTACAATTTCTCGTTCGATCGGGAGATTTTGAGCATTTACAAACTACAACTGGAGACATTATCTCAGGGCGTAAACCTACTGAGCACACCTGTCAGGGTGGGGTGGGGTAATACTAAAAGTGTGATATATAAAAAATTTCTCGTCCGATCGGAAGATTTTCAGCATTTATAAGCTACAACTCTTAACATTGTCTGAGCGCACGTGCCTGCTCTGAAAACTTGGGGGGGGAGGGGGTACCAAAAGTGTAAAATATGAAGAATTTCTCTCTCGATCGGGAGATTTTCAGCATTTATGAGCTACAACTCGGCAGATTATTTGAGGGCACATGCCTACTCAGCAAACCTGTCGGGGGGTATGATAATTGTGAAATATAAAGAATTTCTTGTCCGATCGGGAGATTTTCAGCATTTACAAACTACAACTGGAGACATTATCTCAGGGCATGAACCTACTAAGCAAACCTGTCGGGGGGGGGGGGGGAATACTAAAAGTGTAAAATATGAAAATTTTCTCGTCTGATCGGGAGATTTTCAGAATTTACAAGCTGCAACTCGAAACATTGTCTGAGCGCACGTGCCTACTCAGAAAACGGGGGGGGGGGGGGCGTTAATACCAAAACTGTAAAATTTGAAAAATGTATCGTCCAATCAGGAGATTTTCAGCATTTACAAGCTACAACTCGACAGATTATTTGAGGGCACGTGCCTACTCAGCAAACCTGTCGGGGTGGGTGGGGGTATGATAATTGTGAAATATAAAGAATTTCTTGTCCGATCGGGAGATTTTCAGCATTTACAAACTACAACTGGAGACATTATCTCAGGGCATGAACCTACTGAGCAAACCTTCTGCGGGGGGGGGGGGGGTATGCCAATAGTGTAAAATATGAAGGATTTCTCGTCCAATCGGGAGATTTTCAGCATTTACAAGCTACAACTCGAAACATTGTCTGAGCGTACGTGCCTACTCTGAAAACGGGGGTAATACCAAAAGTGTAAAATATGAACAATTTCTCGTCCGATCGGGAGATTTTTAGCATTTACAAGCTACAACTCGACACATATCTGAGGGTATGTGCCTACTCAGCAAACCTGTCGGTGGGGGGCGGGGTTTATAAGCAGTCGCCCGTCCCCTAAATTAGGGACGGGCGACTGCTTATAACCCATTGAGTTGCTCACGGTGGTCGTTAAACCTTCAATAAAGAAAAAAAAAAGAAAAGAAAAACACCCAATCAAAAAAAAAAAAAAAAATGAAAGAAAAAAAGAAACTGCATTGCCCGCCCTGTATTGTGTTTGACTTGTTCTTCTCGTGATATGTGATAACTGTTTAAAATAGTTATCAAGAATAAAATAAATAAAACTACAGGATCGTATAACATCTGGTGCCTTTATTTAGCTTTTTATTCTTTGTGCTTCTTCTTTGTACGTATAAGCAAGCCAACTAATTTCTCATATTTTTTACCAACGTTTGGAAATAACATCTGTCTGGATACATTGACAAAAAATCACAGGCTGAATTTTATTTTTAAAAATATTAATATTCAGCAAAAGAATATTTGTGTTTCTTTGTACATTTCCTGATCAGCAATTACAATTGCCTTTTAAAACATACGTGAAATCTCGTAGTTTATCTTTTTGTCCTTTTTTATTTAATTTTCCTCCTGACAATGGGGGAAACGTGCTCTTCCCACGTCAAATCTCTTCACACCTGGGACCCCCCCCAATAATTTCGTGAAGTCAGCGCTCCTGGTGTGTGTGAGTGTTTGTGTGTGCGCGCGCTTTGCTTTTCTTCTGTCACAACGTGCCGGAACTGAAAATTTTCGCTTTGTTTTAGAAAAAGGCTTAAGAAAAATGTTCAAGAAATTTATTTGCTTTTTGTTAGGTCCATCGGCCTTCTTTAGCAACAGCAACTTGTGTTTTAGAGTAACGGCATCTTTTTCTCCAGAAAAAAAAGCACACATTCACACACATATGCAAAATGGTACTGTTTTTTCTGGAGGATAAGCACACACAAACAGACACACACACACACATCATTATCAATTCACTGCTGGATGAAAGTCTCCCCAAATTTCTTCCAAAACTGTCTTCTTTGAAAACGTTTCTTCCAAAACTGCTGCAGGTCCTAGTGACATAAGACGACATATAGAAGTTTTTCAATTCATGTAATTTTTAGTTATGATTTTAATATTTTGTGTGTAATGACTACAATAAAAAGCTAATAAAAAAGGATCCAACGGATCGATCTTCAAGTGTTTAAAAAGAACGTAAGCGGCCTACCTTTCTCGTAAGTTTTGAATTACAACCTAAATATTCGGTGCGTGTAGACATGCCTGAAAGCTAGTGAAATGTACTCAATACATTAGTCGTCAGATATTTACAAGACACCTAGGCCGTGGGCCTTTTAGGAAGACTGAGTTACAACCTAAATATCAGTTTTGTATAAACATGTTACAAGAACTAATAAAAGAGGCTCAATGGAACAGCTTTAAACTGTCTGAAAGATACATAGGCCTCAGGCCTTTTTTGGAAGATTTGAAGTTACAATATAAATATTTGATTTGTATAAACATGTTAGAAGGCCTAATAAAAGAGACTCAAAGGAACAGCCTTAAAGTGCATGTTTAGAAGGCGCCTATGCCGGGGGCCATTCGGTTTATAGTAGGTCCTAAATTTTTTTCACAAATTTAAGTTGTTATTGTCGCATGTGAAACTACAATGATTTTAATATTTCGTAAGTCTGAATAGTGAATAAAAAGTTCTCGAGAGCCATTAACACATTTTATGTCAGATGCATTCAAGGAACCTAGACCTAGGAATTTTAAATGAAATTTAAGCTATGGTCTTGACTTTTATATTGAGGTGCGTTCAAATGTACCAAAAAACTGATGTAGATAAAACAGCACATCAGATCTCATAATGAAATTAATTTTTTTTTTTGCAGAATATGTCCAGGTATATTTTATATTTGTAGAAGAAATGAAAAAGAAAGAAAACAAAAAATTCTGTTTGTGCTTCTATGCATGAACTACCATAACATTTTATCATTTGCAACTGCGCAATTCTAAGTTTCCGAAAATGCTGTTACTATTTTAACGCATTTTTGCTATCTGGCAACATCAGGAACAAGAGAACGTAGTTGCTTGTCCTCTGCGTGATCTTTTTTACAGTAAATGAAACAATGCGATTTAGGACCACTATGCATTTTTCGAGGGGTTTTGAAGGACGGGAACCCGACTGAAAAGGCCTGCTTTCAAACGATTTCATGAAAAAAAAAAAGAAATCCGTGAAATATTGCGACTGACTGCTGTTATTTGTATTCGATATTTCATCAGCTGCCTATTTGAAACATCTAATGTGCGGCGAACGAACACAGGGAAAATGCGACTTTGTTGTGTCTGATATATTTATGCCTAAGAACTGTCAGCCCTCCATTGCGTATGCGTAGAAGTACATATCTTATACCTGACCGCGTTTTCTTGTGAGTTTTAGAACTTATGAAGCACTATTTCCAGGTAAGTCTTTTATGCAATAAATTCTGTCCTGGTGTTCAGTAAACACGCTCTAAAACAAAATGGCGCAGACATGAATTATTATCACACACATAAAGTTGCACCTAACGCTGTGGAGTTTATTACTCGGAACAATTTTTAAATATTAATTATGCCCTTTTTAAAACAAGTTAGTAACATCGTGCGATACATTGTTTATGATAAGCTTTGCAACATACCAGAAATCATTACTCAAGTTATTTAATAATGGCTGTGGAATAAATCTCGCTCCCGTGTCCTGACCTTTGACCCCATTTCGATGATATTCAACAGAACCGGTGCAGTATACACCTCCGGAACAACATACCAAAGGTTTGTCGCAATCAAAGCATTTTTACGTAAGTTATGACGCATATGGGCAATGGAATGGATCCTGCTCCTGTCCTGACCTTTGACCCCATTTCATCCATTTTCAACAGGATTTGTCCCTAGATGGTCCCCTACCACATACTAAAATTTCATCGAAATAGAAACATTTTAACGCAAGTTCTGACACATAAGGGCAATGACATGGATCCCGTTCCTCAGGCGTGACCTTTGACCCCATTTCCAATAGGGTTCATTCACAGGTGGTCCCTACCACATACTAAAATTTGATCGAACCATTTTTACGCGAGTTATCGTGCAGACAGACGGACAAAGTTGGAGCACATACGCTTCTTCAACCTGAGGATGGAAAGCGTAAAAAGTGTATATGAATGCTATTCGATAACTATAAATACAAAAAACAAAAATGAAGTAAGAAAGTTATTTTCAAATGACAGTTTCATACCATAACTGCTATGATGAAAGATCAAGACTCTGCTAAACGTTGTATTTGACGCTGCTGCTCAAATACAACGTCCATGCCAATCTAAACGTGCTCGACAATAATCAGAAGAGCGAGAAAGTCAACGTGTTCAGGACGTTTCCCGAATTCAACGAATCAGACTTGGTCAGCAAGCCACAGAGTGCCCAGAAGAGGCTGCATTATGACGTGCTGAAGTACAACGTTCAGGCCAATCTAAAATCACTCGAAATTCATCAGAAGAGCAAGAATCTCAGCAAGTTCACGGTGTTTTACGAATTTAACTAATCAGACTCGGTCAGCAAGCCACAGAAAGTCCGGAAGAAGCTACAATACGGCGTACTGAACCGGCTGCTTAAAGATAACGATCATGTCCATTGCATCGTCCTGCTACTCTCAATCATGAAACCTTTAACGAGTTCGAAGACCCTGCTCATGATTGTGGTGCGATGAATGTTGAGTGTCAATGTAGGGGCGAACGTAAATGCTCCACCTGCCTTATGTAATTCAAAGTCCTGCAAGGCTCTGTAATCAAAGCTCGTTCACCGGAGCACGCACCCCACAGACAATAGGTCAAGGTTCCTGTTACTTAGATAACCAATAATTTATAATTATTGGTCAAACAGGCACTATGCTCCCTCAGCTTTGTTATATTAAGATCTGCTGATCAAGGGAGGGGAGGTGAATGAATAACGATGAGACAGGTCTCCAAAGGAATCCATCAAAGTTTCCTAAACTTAAACCAAATTTAATCATTATTCAAAGAAATGCTGTCCGAGCCTAGGCTGTATATCGGAGACTTCGTTCGTGGCAAGAAATCACTTGCGCATTGTTTCACACGTGCGTTTTCGTCGTCGTGCAGCTCTCCTTGCTAACACTTTATTGTTCTTCCTAATAATACCTGCCGGAGTCTGTCCGCTCTTTGGCACAGAATCTCCACGCGCTTGTGAGAGCCTGCAATGGTCTGTGTCACAAGAACGCTAAATTTCCGTCCATCCACAAGGACATACTAAGTTTTTTAGCTTCCTGCCGAGCAGCATACACGTGCTCCTCAACCAAGCTCCAACCCTCAACTAACTGAATATCGAGCCTCGCGCCCACGTGCTAACCACTGCCCTATCGCCTGAGGCGCGATGAACTATCTAGTGAGAGGCAGACAACGAGCCTCCACTGTTGCCCCCCCCATTCTTTTCTGATCCGTTTGCTCCCTGACCCCTCTAACCCCCAGCCTTTGCTGCGTTACGAAGGTCACCTAACGGCCCCAATCGCGACATTGACCTTTTCCAAGAACTAATCTCCAACGGACAGCATAGTTCGCCAGCATTGTACACAGTATTGTGTTCATACATTCCGAACCAACTTGGTTACAATAAATATGTACATTTTCTCAGACGGTCGGGCACCATGTTGGAGTCTTACAATACATCTGAAACCCATTAGCCTCAAGGGCTTTTAGTAATCCGACAAATTTAACTTGCAGAAATGTTCCTTTTCTGGAAATAAAAAGTAAATAGAAGAGTTATTTTTCTGGAAACGGGAAACCACGTGCTGCTTCTTTTTTTGTCGCTTGATTTCTAATTCCAGTCCTTGTATCGTAATCACATAAAATATGAAAATGATGTCGAATGTCCGAAATTCCATTAATAATGTATTTCTCTCTTACAGTCAGTTCTGCCATTCTATTAATTTTTGTGCTGAGAAGTCTGATGATAAAACACTCAAGTATTGCTGTTTCAAAGTAACGGTTTTGCTTGAGAATGAAGGCCAAGCAGTTCGCGAGTTTCCACCTGATTTGAAGGATATGATAAGTAATCCACAGCATCCAAATTATCGGCACTTCAATGAAAATATTAGTTCTTTCAACAGCGCTTTAAGTTTCATATCGTTGGGCGCACAAATTTGCTCACGTTGCAGAAAACGGTCTCTAAATCTTCCGAGTTCACAGACAGATCTATCATCAAACAGGCTAGATGAATACCAGTGAAGACAGCAATTGCTTTTATGCTGAGCTTTATGTTACTGACTCAGGCTTGGCAAATCAACAGCGTATAAATCATCCAGGGAATCAGCAACTTAATCCTGATATCGTAGCTTTCTTGGATGAGGTAATTCGTCGTAACAATGTGTATGCTCACGCTTATCGCATGCTGTGAGAAGTTGAAATTGATGAAAAGAAAAAAGCTGCTGATGAAGACCATAAATTGCTAATGACCGCAGACGCTACAGTCTTCCTATGGTTGATGAGATCGCCATGATTTTCCTGTCAGCTGACGGTGAACCACCATTTGAGCACGACTTTTGAATTTCTTCTCAAAATTCCCAGCAACTACTCATCAAGCTCAACATTTTGAGTCCTCATCTGAACCCAATGATTTATATGTCGTTTTATCCGTTCGGTGAAGCAGGCTGGTTACCAAATATTGAGATCAACGCCATAATCGTCCTAATCAACAGCATGCGCGTGTATTGATGCTGCAATGGAAGGTATCACAAACAACCGTAGAGTTAACCGCTTCAATCCAATTTTACACGGAGGAAAGTTGTTCCAGCAACTGCCTGCTAGGCATCGCAATCGCACCGTGTTTCCTCCGGGTTGCTGTTGTCATCAAATGTTAGGGATCGGCGATTGCGTTGCCTGACAAGCTGTCCCCGATGATGGTCGAGAGTTTGGAGTCAACAGTGAAGTCGCCATTTTTAATATGTGAACTGAGAAGCGAAATGTGGAAGAATCGGGGCAATTAAATGTAAGTATAATATTCTAAAGGTAAGTTTTGTATTTATTAATTTAAGTAATTATTTAGTTCAGTATTTCATTTATTTAAGTTTCTTTTCAGGAGTAAAATTTGAGGTGGAATCTTCAGCTTATAAACATATTGGTTATTTTAAAGGGTGTAATAGATATATTTAAAGTTCGTTCTGAGCGTCAATTTTTGGACAGAATGGCGCCTGTTAAGCAGTATTCGTGTGCAATTTGTGGGAAAATTTACAGCAATAGAAGCAGTTTGTGGAAACATCATAAAGTTAGTGGACATAGCGTGCATCGACCTGTGCCAATTACGAAGGCCACCACAAAATTTACATGCATATATTGTGAAAATTCCTTTTCCTGTAGATTCACATTTAAAAGGCACTGCGAACGGTTTTCACATTTGCACAATGATTTTGGTCTAATCGAATGCTTAGAAGATAACTGTGAAAGAAAGTTAAAAACATTACAGAATTTGATTTGCCATTTAAAAGAACATGGCCATGAATTTCAAGAAGGATCACATGAATTTCCTTCTAAAGCTGAATTTGAATCGTGGAAACACCAAATAGAAAATCACCAAAAATGCAATTACATAAAAGCTTCTGGCACTGTTGCTACTTCTGCTGGACAAAATTTATATTACAGATGTCATAAATCTGGTAGAAAAGTATATAGCAAGACCAAGAAAATTGGCTTTTTATGTACAGCATACATGAATGTACATATACAGGAATCAGGGTGTGTGTCTGTGAAATACAACTTGTCTCATTATCGCCATGAAAATGTTTTGGCTGAGATGCACATCCCTCATGAAGATAAAAAATTAATTGCTCAACAGCTTAGTTGTGGCATTCCTCCTTTAGTTGTACTGGATAAAATAAGGGATTCATTGACAGGTGATGATCCTGATAGAATACATTTGATTACTCCAAAAGATCTAGAAAATCTAAAGAACTCTTGTGGAATTGGAAAAATTGAAAAAGATGGTAATGATTTAACTAGTGTCCATCTTTATGTGGAAGAGCTGAGATCTCAAGAAAATTCCAATATCTTGCTATATAAACCTCAAGATTCATTCTCACAAGAGTGTCCGTCGTTAAAGTATGAAGATTTCGTACTAGGAATTCAGACTCAACTGCAATTGGATATGTTTAAAACATTTGGCCCAGATCAGGTTATTTGTATAGACTCTACTCACAAGGTCACTGCATATGATTTTGTTTTAATTACCATAATGGTAAAAGAAGAGTTCGATGAAGGGTTTCCTATTGCATGGTGTATTAGTAACCGAGAAGATCGTGAGGTCCTTATTGCATTTTTTGCTAGTATTAAGAATAAAGTGGAAAGCTTTGTACCTAGTTGTGTTATGACCGACGATGCACCACAGTTTTACCAAGCATGGGTACAAGTTTTTGGTGAAGGGCCTAAAAAGCTGCTATGTACTTGGCATGTAATAAGAGCATGGTCAAAGAATCTAAATATGATTTGTGGTAGAACTAGAGAAGAGAGTTTCCTGCTGCGGGTAGAAGTTTACCATACCTTGATGGTACTACTGGCAGAGCAAGATGAAAATAAATTTACACAATTCATGCAGGCATCTTTTGAAAAGTGGCATGAAAGCAGTGGAACACAAGAATTTGCAGAATATTTTTATAATTTCTATTACATGAGACCAACAGAATGGGCTGTTTGCTATCGACTAGGTTGTGGTATTAATACAAATATGTTGGTGGAGGCATTCCATCGACACCTGAAACATAATTACATGAGAGGGAAAGTTAATAAGCGAGTTGACAAATTGATGTATCTCCTTTTTAAATTTGCCAAAGATACAGGTTTTGAGTATTTAATTAAACTGCACAAAGGAAAAGGGGATGTGTATAAGCAAAAGGTGTCTCGTGAAAAGCATGCAAGAAGTTTTAAAATGTCATTTTCTAATGTGACTGTTGTAGATGAAAAATCTTTTTATGTAAGATCTGCTACTACCACAGATGAATATTTAGTGACTGTAAATGATGTGAATCACACTAGATGTGGAATTAAATGCACTTTGTGTGGTATCTGTAAACATGCCTTTTCATGCACGTGTTACTGCTACCTTGTTCAATCTGTTATGTGTAAACATATTCATCTAGTGTGCCAATACAGGAAGAATAACAACATTTCAAGTGTGACAACTAAGGAGCCTGCAGCTTCAGGGATTCCACCTGAGATTGTTGCTGGCCATTTTAAAAAATCCTCTTCCACTGTTGATGAACTGCGAAGAAATTTGATTGAGAGAACACAGCGTTTGCTGCAAAGGTTAGGAAATGAAGTTGATAGAGTAGTTTTAGAAGAATACGAAAAATCTTTGTCAGCTAATGAGAGGTGCCTGTCATTTTACCAAGCATCTACTTCATTTTCTGTAGTGCACCAACATGCACCAAATCAAAATATTGAACAACAGAGGCAGTTCAGGTCCACAAGGAAAAAGAAGACACCTCAGCGAAGAATTGCGAAACCTTCAGCTGCAGAGGCTGCAGCTGTGAAAAGTCATTTAGAAGAAATATCTTATTGTACCGAGGAGAGATTGACTAATTCTGAATCTCCTGTTGAATTTTTAACTATGGTAAGGAATGATAATGGATCACTTCCTGTTAGCAATGTTGATTATGCTGTCTGTGCTAATGGAAATGACATCCATTTAGAACAGGAAATGTGTGCCAACTATGTTGATGTTTTTATTGTACATGATCAGGACATTATGTTCCCAAGTACATCAGTTGGTAACATAAAACCATCAGATGAAGAATACAGAATTCTAGAATATATTTTAGGTGACAGTACAAAAAACTTTCTGAAACAGAAGAAAATTGTAGAAGTTTGTGATTTGCCAGATGATCATGAATGCATATCTAGTGAAATTTTAAATGTTAATTTGCATCTCGTAGAAGCCTACTTTTCAAAAGATGCATGGGCAGTAGTTGAACAGAGTCAAATCTGTAAAACAAGAGTGGCGATGTTGGGACTGCAATGTACTTTCAGATCAGTACAATATGGTAAAATGTGATTTTTGTGAAAAGTGGTATCATTTTCATTGCGAATTTTTAGAAACGCAGCCTTGCGAAGAATGGCAGTGCAGGAGCTATAGAATTATACTGGCGTTGAATATCATGTAGCACTTTCTAGTGGACAAGAAAATTTTAATTTGGAAAACTTTGTATTCTAAAGTAATGAAACTCAACGCATGCCAGTTGGAAAACTTTCAGGACTGGTGTGTATTTTTATTCTCAACAAATTCCTTCTATAAGAAAAAGTAAACCATACAAAACATACTGAATTTACTGCATTTAACATTTGTTATAGTAAATTATGGTCACCAACTTAGGCAAGAAACTTGATGACAATTTTTAAAATTTCCTATTCTAAAATGATGAAATTTCATACATGCCAGTTGAAAAACTTTCAGGACTGGTTTGTTTTCAACAAATTTCTTACCCTGTACGCAAAAAGGGGGGGGGGAAGTGTGCAAGACTGAAAGTCAACATACTGAAATTACTGTGTTTGACATTTATTATATATAGTTAACCATCTCCACTGAACTTCATGGACAACAAACTTAACAGCAATTTGTGAAACTTCATACATGCCAGTTGGAAAATTTCAGGACTGGTGTGGTCTTTTTTTTCCTCTCAAGAAATTTCTTCTCCTTGTCAGAAAGAAGTCAAACATACAGGACTGTAACTAAACATGCTGATATTTGATTTCACATTTGCTATAGTAAATAATGGTCAAGAAACTTAACAATTTTCCAAACTTCCTGCTCTGAAGTGATAAAACTCCATACATGCCAGTTGGAAAATTTTCAGGACTGGTGTGTGTCTTTATTATATTTTCAACAATTTCCTTCTGTAATAATAATAATAATAATAATAATAATAACAATAAAAAGACTAAAAAACTTACAGGATTATAGCAGAATGTAGTCATCTGAATTCCAGTTAGCCGTCGTCACTGATCTTTATCATTGTTGGTACTTGCAGAAAGGGTTTTGTGGAATTGTTTGACTTGGAAAAATGCACTGTTGGTTGTACATGTGCTGCACATCTGTTTCTTCATTTTGTATCTGTGCGAGTGCATGTTGATAAATTTTTATCTTTGTAACATTTTAATTTTTTTTTTTTTTTTTAATTTCTGTTTAGCATTTTGAGTTGAAAGTTATTTTCATTTTCTAGGTTGTGTGGTGCAGTTGCTAGTTTTTTTGTTTTCTTATTATGGTAGATGTTACTTTGTTTCATCAGTTAATTAGAAAATCAAGTTCATTTTCACAAGTCACCATAAGTTCAGTTTTGTTACTCCAAGGTTTAGTAATTATGATTTCTCATTTTAAGTGCATATGTTATTTTATTTCATTTACAATTGTACTTGCAGTGATGCAATACAAAAACTTTTTCTTGCATTAGCAAATAAGTTATGTTGGTTTTCAAGTTGAGGGTTTTTGTTGTGCCTCTTTTTTTATCTTTTAAAAAATTGTTTATATTTCAAGTAAGAAATATGGAATTTATTCTGTCTTTTGTATTTGATGCCTTGTATTGTGTAGCCCAGTTTTTGTTTTTGGTGAGGGTCTGGCTGTATGCCTGGGACACTGGCTGCAATGGCTGTGGCATGTTGGTCTTATAATTTTTTTTTATTGGGAACTGTAGAGTACAGTTGCCTATTTTGTGAGTCTCTGGGCTTTCCCAAAGTTTTGCTTTGCCAATTGTACCTCGTTTCTTCGAGCCAGTTGCAGGTGTGACTGGTACAAGAAACGACATTAACTTGTGTTATTTATTTTGCAGGTCTGGTTGACTGTGGGGGCATGATTGAGGGGGGAGAAAGTGTTATTTATTGCCTAATTGTGAGTGAATGTGGGGGGGGAAGTGTTATTTATTGCCTGTGAATGTGGGGGGGGAGTGATGGCTGTGGTGTGTTGGTTCAGTGTGATTGCCCGGCATGTGAAGCATGGCGGAGATAAGGATAACCGCTGGATAGAATAACGTGGGCCTACGAGAGTTCTTCTCTTAGGCTAGTATGTATAGGGGGTTCATGTGTTTTTGCTTGAAGAACCATGATGTGTGCATGGGGGGGGGTTGCATCACCTGCCGATCTGACCTCATGACTGCAATATTCATGAGGGGTGGGGAGGCACTGTGTTTTTGGTGATTTGGGCAACAATCCGCTAAGGTGATTTTGTGGATTCACCGCAGCTGACTTCGTATACTGGTGGGAGGATGTCGTGCGAGAGCACATTATGGCACTTCTCTCATTTCAGTGTAAAAAGTGAAACTTATACGAAGACATGAAACAGAAGACTTTAAAATGAACACCTTTTACTTTTAACTAAAAAAGTTGTTTAAAATATATTCTTGCAGTTGCATCTTTATGTCATGTATATAATTGCTACTCCAATCCATCGTGGGATATGAATATTTGGTATCGGTAGGAAATCGTGTATTTGATATTAAAATACAATAGAACCTCATTTATATGTTTTTATCACTGATAAAAAATTCTTCATTGACCTTAATGTTAAACTTTCCCTGTTTCGTTTATATGTTTCTTCAGTTATATATTAATTTTACTTGGCTCCTTGAAAAGCATGTAAACAAGGTTCCATCTATGTATTTTTAGCTTTCCTGGGAGAAGTGCTTCCAAAGTGTTACATTTATGCTTTTGTGTACCCTTCCACAGCAGTTGGCTGCAGGTTTGTTTACATTTGAGATTGTGCTTCTCCATGTAAGAGAGATATATAAATACACATGTTCAAAATTAAGAGAATTTGCACATTTTGTCGAATTTCTGAAAAACTAATGGACACATTTTAATGAAATTTGGTATGGATACACAGTTATATAAGAGAAAAAATTATACCATACAACAGTCATGGTACGCACTTATGATCGTCAGTAAGGCTCATCAGCGTAGGAATGTCCAAAATCCACGTTGCAAGATCGAGCATAAAATGACTCTAATATGGGGTATGGTCCCCTCTCATGGTCTCACAGCGCGATGTCATACTGGAAATGAGGTAGTTGATGAGTCCCTGTGGCAATCGGTCTCGCACCTGCAGCAACGCAGTTTTCAGCTCCTGGATGGTTCTCGGAGGGGGATGGCGAGCTGCAATTGCCCTCCCAAGAGCATCCTAGACATGTTCAATAGGGTTTTGGTCTAGCAATCTGGCTGGCTAATCCATCTGGCCAATATCCTCACTTTCAAGATAATCGTTGACCATGTGAGCCCTACGTGGACGAGCATTGTTATCCATAAAAAGGAACAGAGGGCCAACTTCACCCCTGAAAAGTCTAACATAGGGCTGTAAGATCTCATCCCTATACCTCTCCGAAGTCAGGAAGCCTCTGTCAAACACATGGAGAGGTGTGCGGCCGTCCAACATGATACCTTCCCAGACCATTACATCTCCGGTACCAAAGCAGTCCCTTTCTCGGATGTTGGAGGAAAGGTATCTGGTCCCAGGTTCTCTCCAGATGAAGGTACGTCGAGAATCAGTGTCCAGGCTGAATCGTGACTCGTCTGTGTAGAGACTGTTACCCCACTGAAGTCTGGTCCAAGGCTGATGTCTGCACCATGCTAAACATGCTCTCTTGTGTGCTGAAGTGAGCGGGACGCAAACAGCGGGTCTTCTGGCAAAAAGCCCTCTCTCATGATGCCTTCAGGAAACAGTAACCCTTGAAACTCTGGTTCCAGTGGCGGCATGCTCAGCTCACGAGATAGCTGTAGCAGTCCTGTGGCGCCTTGCTGAAAATGTCAAATAACAATCTTCATGCTTGGTTCCGAAAGTCTCGTCATGGAATTGGCAAAATCTATTCTAGGAAAAGGCTATACATTATACAGTATATGGACAACTATTATTTGCCTCCACAATTATTTATGGGCAAACGCTGTAGGGACTTCACAAAAACATAGAAAGAATATTCCTCGTAATCTTATATCCTGTAAACTGAAGAAAGAAGTTAGAACCATGTCCAGCAATGGTTTACTGGCTCTGAAAAGGAAGTATGCTAAGTACAAAGCAGGAAAAAAAAGTAAAAGGTGGTGGTGAAGAAGGTGTGATAAAACCAGCATGTGTATTAAAAATACAGTTTTGCCGTCTTTACACGATTTAAAAAAATTACGGTTAAAATGATATATACATGAGCACTTTCAAGTCCACTGTGGACCCGTCATCAGATGCTGTGGTTGCACTATGCCCTGGGAGGGTATATATTATGTAGTATGCGCACTGACGAAATAGTATGTTTTGGCATGCGCATGCTCACTTCCCAATTATGTCGTTTCATTAAAGCAGCCGGTATTGTCTCTTTCGTTGTAATAGTTACAGAGTAGTTTCCATGGCAATGGTATAATGATAGGGGTATCGTCGTTACAGCATTCAGCCCTATGTTTATGTATCAATAGGCTTTCTAACAGGAGGATAGATGAACATGTAGTTGGCGTATGTAACATAGTAACATTGTCCCAGATAGGTTGGTGTTGACCCTTCAGGCATAGTCTTGAAAGGGCGGTGGAGGTGGAGCATGTTTTAACATTATATCTATGTTCAGAGACACATAAATTAATATTGCGACGGGTCGAACCTATGTACATCTTGTCGGTTACGTCAGCATTCATAGCTTTTAGTGGGATTGCGTATACACCGAATTTGGAATCATGGGGAATCCGATCCCTGTCATTTTTAATATGGGCGAGAATGTTGCACGTTTTTATGCCAAAATCAAAATTAAGTGGACGACATACGTTTTTAGGATATTTGTGACAGCAGGGATGTATGGTAGCTTGCCGACATATGAAGTGCTTGGTATCGTTCTTGATAATGTTGAGTATGATGCATTAAAGACACGGCGCATTATGGAATTAACTGTGGTAGATGGATAATTATATAATGCTGCAATATCCATAATTTTTGCAACTTCTAGGTCTCTTTGATCGGTTGAGGATGAATGTGTAACTGCTCGGTGAAACATAAAGTGAAGGGCTGAAAGTTTTTGCTTGAGTGGGTGGTAGGAGTTATAGGGAATCATAGATATTGTTGCAGTTGGTTTTCTATAAACAGAGTGAGTTATTTCGTTCGTATTAGGGTTTCTTTCCAACAAGATGTCCAGATAGGGTAATGCATAATTGGTCTCGAATTCTGTGGAAAATTTTATGGAACTGTATTTTGTAGACAACAAGCTGGTGAATTCGGTAAGGCTTTCAAGGGTGGACTGCCAAAACAAAAGCACATCATCCACGTATCTCAGGTATAAAATAGGTTTCACATGAAAGTTTGCGAGGACTTCGTTTTCCAGGTCTTGTAACAACAACTCAGATAGAACTGCTGAGAGGGGTGACCCCATAGGGGCCCCTTCCCGTTGACGGTAAATAGTTCCATTAAATCGAAAAAATGTTCTGTTGTACACAAGTCTTAAGGCATTAACAATGCCTTGAATTTCATTATGGGCATAAGTTCCGTGGGCTGACAACATTTCTTCAATGATACGGTGGACAGCAGGTACAGGTACGTTAGGGTATAAGGAAATGATATCGAGTGAGACCATTTTAAACTGCGAGCTAGATGGTGTAACAGAATGTATTTTATTTAATGCCTGAGCGGAACTGGTCACCGAGAATATGGATGAAGTGGTTAATGGAACTAGACATTTTGCCAATGCTCCCTCGAGGGGTCTAGTTGGACTTGCATAGGCCGAAACGAGGGGGCGTACGGGATTACCTGTTTTATGGGTTTTAAGTTTTCCAAATAATTCGGGAACACGGGGTCCAGGTGGTGGGTGCATAGCTTTAGTGATATTTGTAGGAAGTAGACCTGAAGATTTTAACCTGGAGAGGGCCGAAATGGTAGCATTAGTGGGATCACGGGTGCAGATGGTATGTGGAATGTTTGCAATTGTCTGGTTCATTTTATCAATGTAGTCAGTTCTATTCATTATAATAACTTGGGAGGTCTTGTCCGCACTGATTATGGAAATATCGGAGTTCTGACGCAGCTGTCTAAGTTGGTTCAGTTCGTATTTGAGTTTCTTATATACAGGATTATTGCTAGATTGGTTATGAATAGTCTTGATGGCTCCAGCTACTTGATGTCTAGTGGAGTCTTGAATAGAATAACGGAGCGCTTTAACAATTTGTTCAATCTGTGGAATAAGCTGAATATCATTGACAACATTGACAGGGTAGGCATACTTAAGTCCTCTATCGAGCGCACTTTGCAGAACTGGGTGCAGTTGTATACCACTGAGGTTGATGTAGGATGTTGAGTTCAGGCACTGCAGATTAGGTAGTGTTCCACGTTTCAGAACTCTATTGTCAACTTCTTGTGCGACCAGTTTTCGGAGCTTTTTAATATGTGTTTCCCGTGTTTTAGCGTCCTCAGATAGGCTAATGGCATTGGTAACTGTCAGGATTCTGTCCAGGGCAACTGGGTGTGTCCATTTAGCTAAGTTCAAGTGGGCATCATATGTTCGTCGTTGTAAATAGTCCAAATATCCTCTTTTTTGCCGAATAGTACTGGCGAGTCTTTTTGTTTCGGCCATACGAAGGATAGCCGCATCACGGGGGGAGATTGGCTTTTGCCGAAGTATTAGGAACTTTGGCATGATCCTCAGATCCCGACAATTAAGTAGGAAGTCCAAATGCGTCTTCTGAAGAGTCAATGTGTGCTTCCATTTTCTATACACTCTCACCAGGTTGTCCATAATGCAAGAATAAAATGACAAGAAATGATTCTACATACCAAAAAGCGGCTAGGTACCATAGGAAGTCGATTTATCGTGCTGAAGGATATTAAAAACACAGTTTTGCCGTCTTTACACGATTTAAAAAATTACGGTTAAAATGATATATACATGAGCACTTTCAAGTCCACTGTGGACCCGTCATCAGATGCTGTGGTTGCACTATGCCCTGGGAGGGTATATATTATGTAGTATGCGCACTGACGAAATAGTATGTTTTGGCATGCGCATGCTCACTTCCCAATTATGTCGTTTCATTAGAGCAGCCGGTATTGTCTCTTTCGTTGTAATAGTTACAGAGTAGTTTCCATGGCAACGGTATAATGATAGGGGTATCGTCGTTACAGCATTCAGCCCTATGTTTATGTATCAATAGGCTTTCTAACAGGAGGATAGATGAACATGTAGTTGGCGTATGTAACATAGTAACATCGTCCCAGATAGGTTGGTGTTGACCCTTCAGGCATAGTCTTGAAAGGGCGGTGGAGGTGGAGCATGTTTTAACATTATATCTATGTTCAGAGACACGTAAATTAAATTGCGACAGGTCGAACCTATGTACATCTTGTCGGTTACGTCAGCATTCATAGCTTTTAGTGGGATTGTGTATACACCGAATTTGGAATCATGGGGAATCCGATCCCTGTCATTTTTAATATGGGCGAGAATGTTGCACGTTTTTATGCCAAAATCAAAATTAAGTGGACGACATACGTTTTTAGGATATTTGTGACAGCAGGGATGTATGGTAGCTTGCCGACATATGAAGTGCTTGGTATCGTTCTTGATAATGTTGAGTATGATGCATTAAAGACACGGCACATTATGGAATTAACTGTGGTAGATGGATAATTATATAATGCTGCAATATCCATAATTTTTGCAACTTCTAGGTCTCTTTGATCGGTTGAGGATGAATGTGTAACTGCTCGGTGAAACATAAAGTGAAGGGCTGAAAGTTTTTGCTTGAGTGGGTGGTAGGAGTTATAGGGAATCATAGATATTGTTGCAGTTGGTTTTCTATAAACAGAGTGAGTTATTTCGTTCGTATTAGGGTTTCTTTCCAACAAGATGTCCAGATAGGGTAATGCATAATTGGTCTCGAATTCTGTGGAAAATTTTATGGAACTGTATTTTGTAGACAACAAGCTGGTGAATTCGGTAAGGCTTTCAAGGGTGGACTGCCAAAACAAAAGCACATCATCCACGTATCTCAGGTATAAAATAGGTTTCACATGAAAGTTTGCGAGGAATTCACCAGCTGGTTGTCTACAAAATACAGTTCCATAAAATTTTCCACAGAATTCGAGACCAATTATGCATTACCCTATCTGGACATCTTGTTGGAAAGAAACCCTAATACGAACGAAATAACTCACTCTGTTTATAGAAAACCAACTGCAACAATATCTATGATTCCATATAACTCCTACCACCCACTCAAGCAAAAACTTTCAGCCCTTCACTTTATGTTTCACCGAGCAGTTACACATTCATCCTCAACCGATCAAAGAGACCTAGAAGTTGCAAAAATTATGGATATTGCAGCATTATATAATTATCCATCTACCACAGTTAATTCCATAATGCGCCGTGTCTTTAATGCATCATACTCAACATTATCAAGAACGATACCAAGCACTTCATATGTCGGCAAGCTACCATACATCCCTGCTGTCACAAATATCCTAAAAACGTATGTCGTCCACTTAATTTTGATTTTGGCATAAAAACGTGCAACATTCTCGCCCATATTAAAAATGACAGGGATCGGATTCCCCATGATTCCAAATTCGGTGTATACGCAATCCCACTAAAAGCTATGAATGCTGACGTAACCGACAAGATGTACATAGGTTCGACCAGTCGCAATATTAATTTATGTGTCTCTGAACATAGATATAATGTTAAAACATGCTCCACCTCCCTTTCAAGACTATGCCTGAAGGGTCAACACCAACCTATCTGGGACAATGTTACTATGTTACATACGCCAACTACATGTTCATCTATCCTCCTGTTAGAAAGCCTATTGATACATAAACATAGGGCTGAATGCTGTAACGACGATACCCCTATCATTATACCGTTGCCATGGAAACTACTCTGTAACTATTACAACGAAAGAGACAATACCGGCTGCTCTAATGAAACGACATAATTGGGAAGTGAGCATGCGCATGCCAAAACATACTATTTCGTCAGTGCACATACTACATAATATATACCCTCCCAGGGCATAGTGCAACCACAGCATCTGATGACGGGTCCACAGTGGACTTGAAAGTGCTCATGTATATATCATTTTAACCGTAATTTTTTAAATCGTGTAAAGACGGCAAAACTGTGTTTTTAATATCCTTCAGCACGATAAATCGACTTCCTATGGCCAGCATGTGTAGTTGTGTACAATCAGAATATGGGTGGCGTTGATTGACAAGATCAGGTGCTTGAATGTTTTCCCATAATGCAAAACTGTGTAAAAGGGTATAGAAAAATATTTTTCTATATGATAGACATCGCTATATTCAACAGCTACTGTATATTTCATATTCCAAAATTATGTGTGCCGCCCCGGTGGCGCAGTGGTCTAAGCGATGGCCTCTGATCATTCATCCGAACGGGGTCCATGTTCGAATCCCGGTGAGGCATGGATGTTGTGTTTGTCTTACAGCACTGGCTCTCTCCCTTCCCTGGAACCAGTGACCCTAAATTAGGGACGGGCGACTGCTTATAGCCCATTGAGTTGCTCACGGTGGTCGTTAAACCTCCAATCAAAAAAAAAAAAATTATGTGCGACACAAAACAAAAAGGTATTAGCGATTTTCGTTTGAGTATTGCAGAAGAAATATTGACGTAAGTGTCATTGCCGGAATATAACGTTTGCGGACGTCCTTCGCAAGGTGACACTGTTCGATTGAAGGCAAAAATAGGGAATATTTTCCGGAACATATTCCACCAACTGCATCGAAGGAACATCCTGCTAAGAGATGCCACGTTTGTTCCAATACCTTTCCATGTTCCTGAATGTTTCAAAACATATCATATGCAGCAAAACTATTAGTCTAATAATTAATGACTTCGTGGTTTCCTCTAATTAGTTCAGTATTATAAATATTAAACGGGAATTATAGAGGATAAATTTATTAAGGTACTTTACCTCTCAGATTTTCGATCTTCACACTAGATCATCGTCAGGAGTTCTTGTGTCTGACTACTTCCACAGGTCTGGGGAAGCCTGATGGAGTTTCCATCCAGCATGGTTGTTGATGTTGTGTCTTGTAAATTTCCAGGGAGTCCTCCGATTTCCGGATAATTGCGTGGGATTGAAGTTTGATTACTTGCAAGGAGTCCCAGTCCATTTTGTGGCCAGTTTGTTTTATGTGCCTGTCTAATCCTGTTTTATTTAATGAATGTAACATTTCAAATAAAATAGGATTAGGCAAGAACATACAACAAAATGGATTGGGACTCCTTGCAAGTAATCAAACATCAATCCCAATTATCCGGAAATCAGAGGGAATCCCTGGAAATTTACAAGACACAACATCAACGACCATGCTGGATGGAAAATCCATCAGGCTTGGTCTCCAGACCTGTGGAAGTAGTCAGACACAAGAACTCCTGACGATGATCTAGTGTGTAGATCGAAAATCTGAGAGGTTAAAGTACCTTAATAAATTTATCCTCTATAATTCCTGTTAAATATTTATTCAGTCAAACCCCTATTTAACGGACTGCAATTTTACGCACATTTTTTATGGTTCCGACGGAATCACATTGAAATTAATGCTTGTCGTTTCCCGATTTAGCGAATATTTTATTTTTAAACCACAAAACTATGTTAACCAGCATTTTCACGTTAAAAGTTAGCCCAAATGTAACCCCTTCATGATGTTTTTGATGAACAGATTGGACTAAATGCATCAGATTCTGATGAAGCAGAACTGAAAGTTAGCTGCTTTAGTGATGCTGGTAACAGTATAGAATGTGCTAAAAAGTACTTGATGCCCTTCCATATTAATGATGATGTTTTTCATGCACTTCATAAAAGTGAAGCTGCAATTTATAAAGCTAAATGTTCAGAAATTAAAAAAAAAATCTTCTCTAAAGCGTTTCTTTTCTACAATGTAAAAAGGTAATCAACACATTCTGTTTTTGCAAGTTAATTAGTACTAATTGATTTTCTGTTTCATGCAGTTTAAGACACTGAAATCATTATTTAAGAAGATAAATGTTTGAGAAAAAAATCAATTCTTGTATTTTTCTCGCAATTTTAAAGTACGCTTAAATTTTGGTGCTACATATCGAAGTTTAATATCTACAAATTATGTATTTAATATGCAAAGTAAATGTGTACATATTATAGCATTTTTTATACTATACATAATTTAAATGACACTGAAAGAAACAGAACATAGCTGCTTACATATTCTATTATGAACACTAGCTTAATTTGAATGTTTTATTCGAAAGGCTTCCTCGATTTTACGTACAAAACTGTTGGTCCCTTGAAGTTCGTTAAACCGAGGTTTGACTGTATTACTCTTTTTATTTTTTCATTCTAAACTATAAACATATGTCAGAACATAACTATCTTACATAAATGCACTGCTTTTAAAGCAGTACAAGTTACTTTATTTTCCACCTTTGTACATTCAGGGCATGCATTAGTATGTTTTAGTCCAACAAATCGGCATTTAATCGTAAGGCAAAGGGTTAATATTGATGTTTCCTCAGTACCTTGTGAATTCTGAATTGGTTAAAGAATTAGACAGAGGTAAGTTAATTGTTCCTACTGAGTGTGCTGTTAAACTTCCACAGCATAATATTTTTTCATGTAGATTAACGGACAATGCATCTGTAAAAACTCTTCATACTGTATTAGAAAGCATATGTTTGTTTTCAAGCAAAATTATGATTAATAATTTAAAGTAAGGAATTATTTCAGGGATGGCGATAAATGTGCTACTATAAAAATTAATTTGAAAAATAGTATGTGTGTTTTTATTGTAAATGAAATTGCTTGTTAATAATTTTTGTACTGTAATTAAAAGTGTTAGCTAGCGGTAAAGTTATAATTTTAATAATGCTGAGGGTGTTTGGGAATGCATTGTCAAATGTCCTTCTTGTGCTTTCATTTCAGCCAGTCACCAGCCTTGATTTTTCACATGGTTAATGTTTTATAAAGTAACATTGCTTTGTTGTGTGTGTGTGTGGCTAATTTTGATGATGCAGATTCCTACAACCTGATCAGGAAAAACAAAGTTGGGGAAAATATTCTGAAGCTGAATGCAGTTGCACAGCTAGTGATGACCAGCACCTGCCTTCTTTGAAACTATTTGAAATAGGCGTTTGGGGCACATATGTAAAAATTGTGCCCATCCGTCTCTTTTTGATAGTAGTTCTTGCTACGTGCCACAGAAAATTGGAAGACAGACTCCAGAAGGTAAGTTGAATTTTTTTTTATTATCAAAAGCTCATTAAAAAGCAAAAATTCTGTGAGTGGTGACTGACTAGCATGAATTCTGTGTACAACTATGAAGTGAAATGAAATGAAATAGTCAATGGGGAACATCTTTCATATATTACAGGGTGTATGCGGGGGAGGCACCCTCCGTTAAAACTACATCTCCGCCGCTTAAGTTAGAGAATACTATATTTTCAGGTTGGCTGTTACCCAATACCAGTAAGAAATGGGTGTATCTGGATTTAAAAGCCGTATGAAAGGTAAAAAACATATGGAACTTGTTAAATGTGCAAATGCTGTTATTTCTACATTACCACCATTAGTGATTACATGAAAGTGCAATGCCACATGGAAAAGCTGTCTTCCACCATAAGCTCATGCAAAGAAACGGAAGCTTCAAACTTGAGCAATACAAAAGCGGGAGCTTTTGTGACTCGCACGGAATGCCTGAGATCGGAGGTGCTTGTTGGTTATGAAATTTGTATACAGCCACTATTCATATAACCAGAGTTGTATAAAAATAAAATGTATTTGCATACACAACCACTGAAATAGAAAAAAACAAGCTGCAAACCTACGAACCATGAAAAAAATATCATAAAATGATTTAAAGAAAAATTAATAAAACATTAAATAATTATTAGACCATTACAGATTCCAATGATGATAAAATAAGTACATTACAATTGAATGTGCAGCAATGTGTGTGAAATGGACCTTTATGGCAAAATAGTAAAATATTGAACTAATGAACCTCATAAAAACAAGAGACTAATTAAAGAAAGCTTTTATGTCCTGAAAAACAGTTCCGTTAATGAACCTTCAAAAATTATAAATAGCATTTTCAGCATCTTAATTCAACACTTAGTAGACTTACAAAATACATAAGAAAAAGATTTTAATAACTAGCAACTGCAACAGGAACATGGCAATAAAATTGAAACTGCTTCTGTGTAAGCAAAACTTTTGATGCAGTTCTTTAAACATTGAGAACAGGCCTTGATAAAATCTAGATTCCAAAAACATCTGTAAAAACAAAAGAACTCAGAAGATGTGAAAAATAATTTTAAAGTTCTTCAAGTTAAAATTGAATTAAGTATAGTTAAATCTGCGTAAAGCCTTCAAAGTAAGTGTTACAATAGTTGTAAATACCAAAAACATGATGTCCTTCATGTACAACATTCTGTGCCACTCACTTCTGCTGTGAAACAGCAGAACTAATCAGAACACTGTTTCTTTGGCAGCAAGCTAGTGTCACAAAATATCAAACATAATCTGTGTGCACAGAATATGATACACATACATGTTTAATAACTGGATGTCCATAGTGTGACTACATGTTTCTATGGCTAAGCAAGAAGAGCTAATATTTTACTATGGAAAAGGGAAGTGTGATTTTATCTTACTGTTGTGAATGTCACTTTTTTCTTATCAAAGGAATAGTGTTATATTTTCCATGATATTACCTACACTCTGGGAATGGGGGTTTGACTATAAAGAAAACTCAGCTGTTAACAAGGTTCTGTAACCCATGTTCAAATCCTAGATGCACATTCGACACATTGTATACCTTCTCGTAGTGACGTTATGTTTTTTTTTTTTTTTGTGTGCAACAGGGTCACTGTATTTTTGTGCAACTAGCCATGTGACACAAAATTAAGATACTGTTATTTGAATTTAACAGAAACAACAAACATTAGATTTCGGTCAAATAGAACTTGATTTAACATTTCTGCATTTTTACTAATTAACCTTTTGCATATGATAATATTCAAATTAGGCACGACTATGAATGTTTCACTTGTTTGTTTCATTTTAATACTATGCATATCTGAAGTGCCGCCCCGGTGGCGCAGTGGTCTAAGGCGCTGGCCTCTGATCATTCGTCCGTAAGGGGTACGGGTTCGAATCCCGGTCAGGCACGGATGTTGTGTTTGTCTTACGGCGCTGGCTCTCTCCCTTCCCTGGAACCAGTGACCCTAAATTAGGGACGGGCGACTGCTTATAGCCCATTGAGTTGCTCACTGTGGTCGTTAAACCTCCAATCAAAAAAAATATATATATGAAGTAGTGTACTTTTTTGTTATATTTGTTTGCTTTGTAATAAACATGTTTAATTTGCAGATTTCGTGTCTTTTCTTTTGGGTGCCTGTTTCTTGCCAAACAAATTTTTCTTGAGTGCAGCATCTCTGCACCCTATTAAAAGTATGGGAATTTTTCCATTGGGGCCTGGTGCACATCCAGGACAGTTGTATAAAGCGATGGTGTGTATATTTAGAAGATACGAAGGCATTTTTTTCTGTAGTGAACAGCCAAGCTACAACCAGTTCAACCCCTCAATTATAGTGTAATACCAACCATGCCATCTCCATGGCTGAGTGGTCTGAATCTGTGGCTTCTGACCATTTCTCTGAAAAGGACTCGTGTTCACATCACACTGAAACATTGTTGGTGTGGTTGTCTAATGGCACCGGCTAGTCCTGCTGTGGAACCAATGGCCCAAAATCACTGGTTACAATGGCATGTACTATATATTGTATTTGACAAAACCAGTAACAGTGGAGAAAATCTGCTTTATGTTTTAGCATGTTTATTTCTGTTATGCAGTTTCTATTCCTTGCATTCTATTCAGGGTTGGACTGGATGCAACTAATCGGCACACACGATCCGATCCATATTGGCCAATATATTCAAGCAACTACTCCCCCTCATTCCTCGTTAAACAAAAATTATGACGGTTAATATATATCAAATATGTGGAGATAATGTAAATGGACGATGTCACCACTCTTTCCACGTTATTTTATAAACAACACATAGCGACTGAAAAATTGTGTTCCGGCACCGCTGGGATCGAACCCCAGAACTCTCGATAACTAGTAGAGTGCGTTCGCATTTACGCTACGGCGCCAACAATTCTCAGCGCCATGCGTGGTTTATCAGTCATCATCTGACTACACGAATCTGTATTGATGGTCTCAGCAACTGAGATGTCATCTGGTGGCATTTAACGCAACAGCTATTTAATTGTAGCTGATAAATTCAAAGGGCGATGGAAATGGTTAATATATATCAAATACGTGAAGATAATGTAAATGGACGATGTCATCGTTCTTTCCACGTTATTTTATAAACAACGCATAGCGACTGACACCGAATTTTTGGGTGTAATGAGCACGTCTTTTCAATCTGTTCTGAAGTGAATTAAATTCATCAAAGCTATTCAAAGTCAATGGGACCAGTATGAAAAACAACAGTATCTGACCAAAGAAAGAAGTTTTTCCTTTGGGCTTCTAATCTCATAGGTATGGCTGTAAACGCAATTGTGAACTTAACGCACTCTGGTTGCAGACATGTGCGTTAAGAAATTTTTGAAATTAGAGAAACATTTCGCAGCAGAAACCTCTCCAACACAGAAACATTTCTTTAAATCTGACTCTTAGAAGCAGAGATATCGACAAATATAAGATATGCATCTACGACCCCTGGCTGGAAAAACATCCATTATTTTAAAAAGAAAGAATTCTCAAGACGTTTTTTGATGTGAGCGGTACCGGTCCAGGAAAGAATTTTTTTCAGTTGAGTTTTCAGGAGCTCAGATTTTGCTGCAAATATATCAGAAGTAAAAATTAACACCTATTCCTCCTGGTGGTCAAACCATTCTTTACCAAATATCAGAAATTATATGAAAAACATTTACCATCAGGATCTGTATGCAATACAGGAAGAATTTTGAAATCAAAGTTTTAGAAGCAGAAATATCGGGGGAAATGCACTTTACCATAACGTGCCCTAGCGGAAAGTCTACGAGTTACTTGAAAATATTAAATTATATAAAATCATTTCGCGCCGGGAACACTATCCAACAAAAAAGGAAATTTTCAAATCAGACTCTTAGAAGTAGAAATATTGACAGAAATAAGATATATATCTACGTTTCTCCTGGCGGAGAAACCATGCATTATTTTAAGAAAGAAATATTCCGAAAAGTTTTGTTGACGTGAGTAGTATGAGTCCACAAACGAATTTTTTTCAATCGAGATTTTAGAAGCTCAGATTTGGCTGCAAATACACCAGAAGCAGAAGTTAAGACTTATGCTCCCTGGTGGCCAAACCATTTTTTAACAAAAATAAACAATTTGAGATCTGGTTAGACTAGATCTCTCGAAAACGGGAACTAATTCAGCGTGCTTCAAATAATTTTGATTGTCAGTGATTTCGGTTTGCTTTACCAAATCAGTCTGCCCCAAAATCAACGGAATAGTCAGATTTGTCCTCTTCGGCTTTCCATTTAATTTGTGCACAGGAAGATTCAGCTGAGTGATCTAGTGCAAACGGCTCTGGTGCACCAGTCCAACGCAGTGGGACTGGTGCACCTCGGCAGACATCAGTACTCGACTGCCGCCTTCAATGGTAGCCCCCCAAATTCACACTGGACGACATTCGACAAGGTGTGCAGGCAGCAATGGACATGGCCATAATGACACAGAGTGTGAATCTCAGATTGGGCTTTCGCCAGCCATGGCGGCGACTGGCAGTCATCGTCCCGTGAGGTTGGGGGCAGAGGAGTCTACTTCTTCCAGGCCCCGAAAATTATGGGTTCCCCTCGCCTTTCAACGAGGTCCTAATTATATGGACAGAAATCATAGAATACCTAACTAGCAACGGGTAGGCCCAGATGTGGGCAGTCACACAGCGAGGTATTGAGTCCACTAGGTCCCGAGAGTGGGCAGCAGTTATGTTCACTCAGGCGTCTTGCACCGCTGTCCATAATTCAATTGCCTTCCTGGGAGGAAGATCTAAAGCACGAACGAACCTCTCCTTATAGCATTCGTAAGATTTTCCACAGGGTTCATGTCCGGTGAACGAGGAGGCTCTTCCAGTGTGGGAACTTCTTCAGAACGCCTATGTGGGGAGGCGCATTGTCTTGGTGGAAGAGTCCATTGCCCTGTGGGTACATGACTACCATGAACGAGTGCAGATGATCTGCCAGGATGGATACATAATGTAGACTTTTCAGAGATGCATCAAGGCGTACGGGAGGACCCAACGTGTGGTAGTTGAACATAGCCTAGACCATATATAATAGCCTCCACCAGCCTGAACTGTCCCTTGTTGACATGTCGGACCCATTGTTTCGTGCGGTTTCAGCCAGAACCGCAACCCTGCAGTAACTGGAAACTGGATTCCTCGGACCAGGAGACCCGTCTTTACCGTGTAGTGCCGATGTTCTTTCACCCAGTTAAGGCATAGAGTCCGGTGATGTGGCGTTAGCAATGGGACTAAGGTGGTTCACATAATCTATTGCGGCTTAGTCGAGAAGTTTGTGGCACCTTCCTCTTTTAATTCGTCGGGTATTCGTGCCACTGTTGCTCTCCGGTTGATTGCAACTGTGCACGACACGTTGACGGACACAGCGCTATATCCACGATGCAATGTTTTTCATGAAATGACATATTCCCGATACATTCTTCATAGTGTCGAAAGAGAGTAGTGTGATTCTTGTACCACTATCATCCCCCTTTCAAACTCAGTTAACTCACGAACTTTCTCCATGCCGACCTGCCAAGCGATGGGTTCGTACACTAGCAAGAGTGATTATGTCGCGTGGCACAGGAACTAGGTATCTCACGATTTCTGTTCTATCAGTGTATTAGCTCTTAACATTCTTATGTTTAAATAGCGGCTCGACGATATCTAAAAATCAGGTGTAGAATAGCTGAAACGGTTTTAGGGGCCAATGCTTTCAAAGAAGCATAAAGCGCTACCAGCAGCTTCACCCACATTTCGTATTCATATTGACTGATGTCTGTAAAACTAACGCAGAAAGACTAGTAAGTTTTTGCAGAACAGCCTCACAGTGTGGGATGAACTTGCACAGAACTAAAGATATAATGAGAACCTGAGATAGTCCAGCGATAGATGTGTATGTTCACATCTGTACTCTTGTCAGGGCTAGATCTTCCGGATTAAGGCCATAGTGGGCTCCTTGGCTACATCACAGTTTGCTCTCTCAAGTCTACAACATAGGGGTGGGTCTCCAAAGAATTTATGACTGAGAATTATTATCGAAGTCAGTTAAAACACGAAACTAGAAATATGCTTGTGATATTTAATACGTAGTGCATTCTTCAATCTAATAAATAACCTGCGGAGTTTTCATAAAAATTGGCTGCATTTTCCAGTGTTCTCACAAGAACTTGAGTTTAAAGCGATTCGTAGATTGTATCTTGAAATTTTTAATAATTCAACATTGTATACTTTTCTTGGTGCATGTTTTGCGTTATTCAATGCGAAGTCACTGTGGGTTTCGCCCATTAACGGTTTCAAGTGCACAAAGAGAAGTGTGGGCGGATAGTAGTGCAACAGGTAAAACTGCTTCGCCGACCCCGACATGAAACGTTTACCCTTAGTGAGTCACGCCTTGAAATCTGTTTGACTTAGAGCCCTCTCTGTGACTGAGTGGAAATCATACGAGACAACACTAATACTATTTTTTTTCTATATATATACATATAAGCTGTGCATCGTCTGAGGTGTAACTGCATGTCCCCTGGGCATGGGCGCCTGCAGGAAATTTTTCAAAGGGGGTCAAGTGTAATTAATTAAGGTTTGGCTAATATGTAGAAAACAGTAATTCGTGAAAATGAAAGATTAATACTATTACTATTACTTACTTACTACACTAGAACACTACTACTACTGTTATTATTATCATTATAAATAGATGCTGCTCTTGAAGAAAGCGTATGTTAGTAATAGTCATGTATTATCATGTACATTGTTAACTGTTTTAAAAATAATGAACAGTGTCGAGCAGGGCCACGCCAAGCGTTTTAAGTTCAGCACACACCCCCATGAACGGAACTTGTTTAGGTGTACTACCTTACGATTTGCTAGGTTTTACACTTTCACGTTATCGTTTTCTAATTCCAAATTTCCAATAAAATTGGGATATAAAATTAAACGCCCCAAACTCCATCTTTCCTTGCGGTCCAGTTCTGCGAGTGTAAAAAAAAAGTAATATATAAAATAAAATAAAGGGAAATATAATTCTACAGGGGGTCAAGTGCCTCCCCCCACCACGTCGGCTCCCATACCCCTGGGCCATTGGTAATGGTAGTCCCCTAAGCTATAGCCCCGTTAGACCATGGACTTGGTTAGATCCCTACTTAATCTAGCCCTGACTCTTGTCAGAATGCTCTTGAATAATAATACCGTAGAATTCTGAGGAAGCAATAGTTTATCTACCGCTAGATGAAAATCTCCAAAGTTTTTTTTAACAATCCTCTTGTATTTAACTTATGTTAAGGGTGTGTAATGTGTGATCAGTTGCTCTTCACTCAAATACTCTCCAGGTGCATTTTCCCAATCGACTATTAAATTTTCTTCAAGTTCTTGACAAAAAGTTCCCGGATCATACTCTGAGTAAGAATATTATCAATCCACTGCTGGATACAGGAATGTAGTTCTAAATAAAAAAAGTGCCTTAGCGGTAAATGGATTGAGAAAAACAACCCAGGAAGAACTCCTTCAAAAGTTTCAAAAGCCCTGTGAAATCAGATTTTTTTTATTTAATATTTTTCATTAGATTTTTATTACTGATTACTTTTATCAATTGATTAAAATTGCTTAATTTGAGCAATTTTAAATAGAAGAAAGAATGTAACGTAAGAGTTATACACTGGCGTGCAAAAATTAAGGACGAGACGGTTTTTCGAATGTAACGTCGTGCGGAAGTGCTCCACATCGACTCAAATCATACCATAAGATCCCCAAGATGCAAGAGTATGGGACAAGTGAGCAAAACCGTCCAAACAAGGAATCCAAAGGATACAAAGGCACTTTATTGAAAAGGTAGCTTCGAGCACTACTGGACAGAAGACAGAAACATCCATGTGACAGGCGGCTGCCAAGAAAGATCCAGTCTTTAGTAGGGGATATGATCACCCCTGACTGCGTTGCAGGATTTACAACGTCTGTCCATGCTGAGGACGAGGTTGTCAAGGAGCTGTTGAAGCATCGCGGCCCATTTCTCTTGTAGCGCCAATCGCAGCTGCGGAATCGTTGCTGGCAGCTGGTGACGTGCTGCCAAGCGTCTCCCGAGAAGGTCCCACACGTGTTTGATTGGATTTAGGTCCGGGGACCATGCGGGCCAATCCATGCGTTGAATATCTTCACTCTCCAACAGCCACTGTACGATCAGGTGTAGCGTTGTCGTCCATGAAAAGGAACTCAGGACCAACAGCACCTCTAAACAGACGCACGTGAGGCAGGAGAACCTCGGTACAATAGCGGACACCAGTGACTGAACTTCCTTGGAAGATGTGGAGGTCAGTACGGCTACCAAATATGATACCGCCCCAAACGAGAACTCCGCCACCTCCAAACCGGTCCCTTTCGATCATGTTGGAGGTGTGATTGCGTGTTCCTTGCTCTCTCTAGTTGTGTATACGTCCAGAATCGCTCGTCAGACTAAATCAGCTCTCATCCGTAAAGAGAACTCGACCCCATTGCTGATGTGTCCAGTTCTTGTGTTCCTGGCACTACAGAAACCGCAGTCTCCGATGAGCAGGCGTTAATGGCACACACTGTACTGGTCGTCATGCAAATAGACCACCTTCGTGCAGCCTCTTGGCCACGGTAAAACGCGATAACGGACGTCCAGTTATCTGTTGCATGTGCCTTGCGATTTCCCCCGCTGTCTGCCGCCTGTCTCTTCTCGCCTGTAGGACAATGTACCGGTCATCCGCCGCCGTGGTTGCTCGTGGACGACCACTGCTAAACTCTCGGACAGCTGTTCCTGTCGTTTGAAATGCTCTCCAAGCTCGTGAAACGATGCTGTGAGCGATCCCGAACTCCTCGGCCACACTATTCACACTTCAACCTTCTTCCAACTTCCCAATGACGCGACCTCGGGTCAAGTCATCCAGATGTCGTCCACTGGATTGCCTGTTGGCCATATCACACGGTGGTAGCAACTCGACGTCGTTCAAACCGATGTACACCGTGCTCTCATGCCTCACGGGACTCGAACTAGGACCCATCTTAGGCGAATGACCACAAGTCAGCGGCTCAGACCATCCGACCACGGGGGTGGCTATCTCTGGAATACGAACATTTAATTAAGGTACTAAGTATGTTTGTACGACGAACATAGTTTTCCTTTTTTTTTTTTTTGTATATTTGATTGTCTAAAAATAGTTCCTTTGACCTGCTTTCCTTTCCAGACAACCTAAAACCGCCTTAGCGACGCTAAACCCCTTCTACATCACTAGCTGGATCAATGTCTCTGTTCCTGAATGTTTTCAAACGTCATCCACCCACATGGTCTTCTGGGGTATTCAGCTTTTGTCCAACCACTGCTTCTTAACCAACTTTTTCCCCGAAAGGCCGTCCCAAAGCCGGAAGACCCGCAACACTGGATACGGACATGTTGAAGACCTTAGTGGAGACCGACCCGTGTGCGGTCACGCGGGAGTTGGCCGAACAGCTGGGGATTATCCACACGAGCATTACCACGCACCTGCGTCAACTTGGAAAGGTGCACAAGACGGGAGTTTGGGTACCCACCAAAGCCGGCGTACACCCACGTAAGGTCCTGCTCTCTGTTTGGTGGGATATGCGGGATGTGTTTTTGGAGCTGCTGCCTGGAAAACATCCCTAGTACCGCCGTTGTTTACTACAGTCAGCTCATGACTGCATGCTGTTGGGCATAGCATGAAAGCTGGAAAACAGTCATAACAATGCTCGCTATTGCGTAGCGTTATTACCTTGGCTGTACGTCACACTTTATAACATTTAAAAGGAGAACGACTAATTATTTTTTCCGATTTTTAAGTTCGGAGATCACTTGCCTTCCGTGCATCCCCGATGTTGTTTACTCTGCCGAAGTAATGATGTTGCAGTGAAGTCAAATCTTTATTTATCTTTTTGCAAAGATAAAGATTTTCTGTGATTTTAAATGCACGGACTGTGTATCGTAAATAACCAATCCACACCTGAAGTATTACATTTTGACACGAAACAATTCTTAGGAACAATATTGCCCAAAATAAAACGTAAGCACATTAAAAAGATATCTAGCATAATTTCTACACCTGTGTGTTGTTTACACTGCCGAAGCAATCCAGTCCCAACCCTGTTTTTTAAGAACGGAATATAGTTCTTTTCTGCGTTTTAAAACGAAAAGACTGTATCACAAGTAACCAGTCCACACCTGAAATGTTTAATTTCTATACGAGGCAGAAATTCTGAGCACAAATGTGGATTAACTATTTTTAAGACAAGACTGGAATAAGGAAGTGCTTAGGCCCCCAGACACAGTAATTTTTTTCCCCTATTCACAAGATTATGAGAAAAAATCGTAGCTTTACATAAAATGGAACATATCAAACGGTGTCTTCTGTATAATTTGTCAGCCTCTGTGTTTACTTTGTTGAAGCAATGATCGTTCAGTAAAGTATAAGTGTCATTCAAATGGAAACGAGCCAGAGAGCATACGAGAAGGATATTGTGACTTACCTTAAAAATAGCCCCCCCCCCCGTCATTCCAGAGACTATTAAGGCACCTACCCATTGTGACACTAAACATTTAATTCCTCTTACGTAGACTGCTGGTTACTGGCGGAAATATTCTGCAACAGCATCCTGCACCTATTCGTCTGATTGCGAGTGCTTCTTCAGCTCCCTGAAAACGCGAAAGTCGCAGGGGGACAAATCTAGGCTGTATACCAGATGGCTTGAGTGTTTTCCACCTGAATTTGGGAAGACAATCCTGGACGATTTTGGCAGTGTGGGTCTCGCCATGAATAATGACTCCTGCAGTGAGAAACTTGGGTTCCTTGGACTTAAGTGATGCTCCCGGAGATTTGAATGTGTCTGCATATCGATCATCTACGGTGTCGACAAACAGGAATCCCTCGTGGTCAAAAAAGGCCAACAGGACCTTTCGTGCACTTCCTTTGGCAGTGAAGGCATGTGCTTCCACAATGATTCTGTGGATGAAACAATGACCTTCCTCATGATACCATAGTGAATATTTCAAGGACATACCTACACGAATGTCTTTCTGCCCAGATTGCAAGTTGTGTGGCACCCACTGAGTACAAGTCTTCCAATACTGCACACTGTTTACGCTGGTTCCAACTTTATCACAGTGTTTTCACAGCGACTTTTCTGTTTTCCCGAATAAGACTATCCATTTCAGCGACGGAAACATCAGTGATCACAGTGTGCTTGTCCTGGCCTCTAATTGTCAGTCAACTATGATTACCCCTCTCAGAACCTGCTTATAACAATCTTTAACGTATAACAAAGACATGGTTTTTATACACATTACTCATGCGGTGATGAATTTCTGTACTCCCGACACCTTTCATGGTTTAAAACCATATAACAACCCTCTGTTCAATGTTTGTTGCTTCAATCATTACTGGCTGGACCGAATACCTGCACGAGGTTCTGTACAAAGGCAAGCTGCTTACGCCGTCACGCGATTGCAGCACCACATTTCACAACTCAATGAGCTATAAGCAGTTACCCTAATTTAGGGCCGCTGGCTCCAGGAAAGGGAGAGAGCCAGTGCCGTAAGACAAACAACATCCATGCCTCACCGGAATTCGAACCCAGACACATCTGGACAAATGGTCATTTGTTCTACTTACTGTGCACACCCCAAAAAACCTGGGTTGCTTTTAAACTGTCACTATATGTCTTGTGTGTTCATTGTTGCATTACACTGTTTTTTCCCTATGCCATTTACATCTTTGTTTGGTGCATATCTTGTGACAATGTTTTTTAATGTTTCGATTTGATTTCACTTGCCATTATACATCAGGGAAATTGTAGACTAGGGTATTTAAAAAACTGTTACGAGAGTTCCTGTATTCTTTCTTTTACGGTATGCTCAACACCAGTCGTATTTTTAATGTTGTAATCTTTATCGTTTTGACCTGACACATCCAGCTTTGGAGATAGGGGACTCATCAGGCTTAAATTTAAGCCTTTTCCCCTGGCTCCAAGCTACTGTTCCATAGTACATTATTTTTTTTAATGAGTTACATTATATCGATTTTGTTTTGTTCAATTGTAAATGGGATTAGTGCTTGTATGTTTATGATTATTATACAATATATTTGAGGTGGTTGAGCCTTTGGATTAAATAATTAGTACTAAATGCTATTAATTTATATTGAACTTTGTGATATTACTGTGACTTCATGTTTTTATTCCATTGTGTTAATATTTAATTTAGTTTAGTACATTTGACAATTTTTGATGTTTGCATTTTGTTAAGATATAAATGTACTGTGTTGCGTGGCAGAATTTTCATTAAATTCAATTCTAATAACTGTGTACAGTTCTTATTTTTGCTTGTATACATTTCAAGCCAGGGTGCTGAGTCCTATTTGGCCAGTTAAGGCCCATGTGACAATGTAATGCAATAGAAATCATGAAATGTGCATGTTCACAGGCTGACATATCATGCTTTTCATTGAACTCGCTTTACGCATTTTGATGGTAGCTACAATCTCATGCCAATACAAATTGAACAAGACTTCTTTCGATTAGTATCAAGATGTTAGCGGAAGTTTCATTTCAGTGTTCCAGTTAGGAGTGTTTTTGTGCAGTTGTTCAAACAGCATTTTGTGTCTTTGCTTTGGAGTTTAACAACTCATGCCAGCTTAATCCTAATGTATGGTAGATGACTTCAGGGAAACAGCAAGTGATTAATTTACCTCCCATAGTCATCAGTGCTGAATCAATAGAGTTGTGAGGAACTGCTATGTCATACCACAGTAATACAGTTGACCAGTAAGAAAATAAATTTTATTTGCAAAAAGAAAGGCATAATCATAGTAGAAGAATTTAGACGTGTACGCAGTACACGAATAGTTGCCAAATTATTACACGATTTAACTACAAAAATTATTAGGTTTTACAGTTCTTGCTGGTACATTAAAAAAATGAAAATGTTATATACATCAATTATAACACTCAATGCTTTACTCAGATTAATATACTTAATTCGGTTTTAACTTGAAGAACTTTCTATTATTTTTCACATCTGAGTTTTTTTTTGTTTTTAGAAACATTTCTGACCTCTACATTTTATAAAGGCATAGGAACTGTATCAAAAGTTTCGTTTTCACAGAATTTACATTGTATTGCCAGGTTCCTCTTGTAGTTGCCAGTTATTAAATTAAAATCTTTACATATTTTGTAAGACTATTATTTTTTAATTAAGTTGTTGAAAATATTATTTATAATTTCTGAAGGTTCATTAATGGAACTGATTTTCTGGATATAAAAACTTTCTTTAACGAGTATCGTTTTTATGAGCTTCATGGTCCAATCAGGAAGTTCCATTTCACACACATTCAGTTGTAATGTACTTATTTTGTTCTCGTTGGAATGTAATGTTTTAATAATAACTTACTGTTTTATTAGGTTTTTTTTTTTTTTTAATTATCATATCGTTATCATGGTTCATGGGTTTGCAGTAAGTTTTCTGTTTCAATGGTTGTGTACGCAAATACACTATTTTTATACAACTCTGCTCATTACTATAGCCCACATTAAATGCATTTGCACATTTCTGCCATTTTTGACATTAAGGAAAAGAATGAATAGAAATAACCAGTTGAAATGCATATTTCAAAGCAAATGTGTTGCAGTTTACTTGACCTTTTAACACACGCTTTCTTAGCACATCTGTTTAAATAAAGAAGACGCAGTCAAAATCTATGACTTATTTATGCATGCTGTAGCCCATGCTCCACTGAAACTAAGCAATTGAAAATAATAATAATAATAATAAACTACCTTCCCCTGCTCATCACAGCATCAAAAGTGCTCTCTGCCAGTCTCCTATGAAAGGGTTGGCATATGCTGTGCTTGTTTGTGCCTCCAGGATTAAATTTCTAAAAGTAAGGCAAAGTTCATGTACAAGCATGCACAAAAGCATAATGTGACATGTTTTCTTAGGAAGCGGTTTTCAAACCTAATTATGTTTTTTTTTTTTTTTTTTGGAGGTTTAACGACCACTGTGAGCAACTCATGGGCTATAAGCAGTCGCCCATCCCTAATTTAGGGTCACTGGTTCCAGGGAAGGGAGAGAGCCAGTGCCGTAAGACAAACACAACATCCATGCCTCACCGGGATTCGAACCCGGGCCCCTTACGGACGAATGATCAGAGGCCATCGCTTAGACTACTGCGCCACCGGGGCGGCAACCTAATTATTTAATCATACAAAATACTATGTACAGAAGATGACAGTAACCCATAACATTGCATCTGTGAAGATTTGAGTGTTTCAAAAAATTTAAATAGTGAGATACAGTGAAATAAATTCTTACAATTAAAGTAAATACTGAAGTTTTAATCACAGAATTGATGTCCAACCACAGGAAGGAATTCATTTCTATTTAAAAATGGTAACTTGTGTGAATAATGAAGAAAACAGCTCTTCCAACAAGAGTGAAATTGATCCGTGTGTGAAAACCACTCTTAACAGTGCAAGAAAAATGAAGAAAAGTTAGGACCATATCCCAGTAAAAAGTTGTGCACAACAGCATCGTTTCAGTAATGCGAAGGCAGATATCATTTTTAAATTGATGTATGCAATGCTACAGTAAGTAGCAAAAATTTAGGTACATAAGTTGTACAACGAAAACAGAAACTTTCTTATAACTACTCATTCTCAACAGGACATTTGTAATGTTAATACTTTTTTAAATACCCCCCCCAAAAAAAAAAAACATAATACGTACTTAAAAGTGCATTCTGTACAGCATAGATAATAATTAATGCAGGTTGTTTAAATGTGAAAATACAAATTGGGATAACAGATATCCCAAAAGGTTGAGAGATATTTAAATTTCTTATCAAGTGCACTACAATTTTAAGTATGTTTCAATTGCAAAGACAAAACATGGTTACCAGCCAGTGTACGCAAAGGCCCAAGGCAAAGGATATAAAACACTTTCTACGAATTATTTACAGAACTGGGGAGATACAAAAGAACACATTCTGACAGCAAATTAACATTTTTGTGTTACATCATGCACTGTAAATGTATTGGGTGTACAAATAAGTTTACATAGTTTTTCGGGCAAAAAAGGTAATAGTTTGTTATAGACAGATAATGATTATTTTATTCAAAATATTTACCTTTGCAACATACAACCTTCCCCACTTTTCAGGCAATAAGTGGATTCTGAGATAGAAGTCCTGTTTGGAAGCAATCCAGTTATCAAGCCAATTTTGGATCTCCTCATAAGAACGGAACCGCTCTCCAGAAAGGGCATTCTGCAGGGATCGAAACAAATGCTAATCTGATGGCGCGATGTCTGGTGAATATGATGGGTGGGGTAACATTCTAACCAAGCGCTTCTACAGTTTCCTTGACCTGTATTGTGTCATGAGGTCTGGCGTTGTCATGCTGGAGAACCTTGTCATGTCTTTTCGCATATTCCATATTCCAGACTGTGCATTGAGAGCATATTCCAGATGCTCTCAATGCACAGCTGAAATTGATTAGTTGTTGATAACGTCCAGCGTTGATGCTCTGGCGCGGTTGCAGCAGCTCATAGTACATCACACCATACTGATCCCACCAGATACACAGCATAACCTTACTTCCATGAATATTCTGCTTTGGCGTTGGACATGGTGTACCTGGACGCACCCATGCTTTTGGTCGTTTCGGAGTATCGTAGTTAATCCATTTTCCGTCTCCCATAACAATTCAATGCAAAAGATTTTCTTTGCGTGTCTTAGCAGGAGCAATTCACATATGGTTATGCGCTTTGCAATGTCACTTTCTCTCAATTCATGTGGGACCAAATTTCCTTGCTTTTAAACCATTCTCATTGCATGTAGACGTTGAGAAATGCATTGTTGGGCAACATGTAATGCCATTGCTAACTCTGTTTCTGTTTGGCACGGATCTTCATCCAATAATGCTTCCAAAGCAGCATCTTCAATTTTTTTGGTGCACCTTCACGTTCTTTGCCTTCCACGTCGAAATCATTCCCTTTGAATTGTCAGAACCAGTCTACACATGCTTTCAGTTAGAGCATGTTCGCCATAAGTTTCCACAAGCAAACGGTGACTTTTGGCAGCAGTTTTCTTTAAAAAAAGTAATGCAGCAAAACTTCCCGCATATGCTGGTTTTTTTGGCACGAAATTTGACATTTTCAATGCACTGACAAACAATGATGTTCACACTGCAATGAACTGTCTTCCACTAATTATCAAAGCTTATTGCAAGGACTTTCTTATACATATGTTGTATTTTGCAATTACATGAAATGTGTGCTAGTTACACCATCTATTCGCACACAATGTAAACTTATTTGTACACCTAATAATTAACAATTCAGGGGCTGCAAAGTAAACATATTCACAGCAGACTGAAGGCCCCGCATGACATCCCGCCCTGGTTAATTATAAATTCTGCTGTTCATCCAATTTGCATTATAAATGACCACCTACATGATCGATGTAGATGTTAGAAGATCATCTAAGTACACCTGACAAAATGAGGTTCAGCACACTTACACGTCAAGGTGAAAATGCACTTATACTGCTAAAAAAACTGCAAACGTTATATAAATTACAAATTATTTTTTTTGTCATCTGCTTGTATTGCTTTACATAAAAATATTAAGTAAAAATAAAACTGCACAGCATACAACTTAAGAACAGGTTTTCCTAACTTGTGAAGTACAAGGTGATTCAAAAGTTCCCAAACTCTTATTTTAAATATTTCTACCACAAATATAGTGATGTATAACTATTTTACATACTCTTATATTGACACTCATACTTACAGGCAGTGGTGCCCATATGAGTACTGGGGGGGGGGGGGGAGGCTAAAAACTCCTTACCTCTTTCAAGGCTGTCAAACATTTTAGTAAATGTACAACATACTAAAATCCAACAAAAATAATTGATACTGTTTGACAATTAGTAAATAGCTAACAAGTACCTTATTATAAAGTGTGAAAGGTCTATCAAAAACTCATAATTTTTTTCTGTTCATTATATTTATTTATAAAGTTACAAAGAAAAAAACTGAACCAATAAATGTTTTAGCTGATTTTAAAAATTGTCATTGCAACTTTATATTACATGTGTGATGATGGTATGTAAAAACTACATTTCAAATGAATTAAAAGTTTGTAGCATTTTTTTTTTTTTTTGTCAATGTGGAGGTTATAACTGAACTATACAATTAAAGTTATAATTGCAGTTTAGAACATTGTGATGGGAAAAGTTAATTCCACCATGAGATGTAGTAATTTTCAGAGAAATCAAACTGCAGATTTTGCCTGTTTTTAGAAAACTTATCTATAGAAAATCTACCAAATTCAGCTCTTTCTCTTTTATTCTGTCCCTGTGAACACTTAATAAGCACAAACTTGAAAGATGCTCTTCACTCACTGTGTCTTCACTCACCTGAGGGTGCTAAATGACCTTTCCACAGTGCATGTTGTTGTTGGAATAGTCATATAATTTAGTAGAGCCCTCTTAACTGAAGGAAAAATGCAGTTTCTGAGAGGAGATCACCTAGCTTAACTTTTTCACCACAGTCCTTGTTTTTCCATAAATCAAAGCAGGTTCTAGCTTCCGCTTCCAAATTTTCTATATCATAAAACTGAGACAGTTCCTTCATACTTTGACAAAAACATCTTTTTTCGGTTTTTTCATCATGTTGGGATGAATTAAAATTCCTTTGAATGGCTTCTCATTGAGATCTGTAAATCTTGATTCAAGCAACATTGAGTGATTTGAGTCTGAGTAAGAAATAAAACCAGCTGCTCTGTAGTAAGCAAGTGGAGTTGCCACAGGAATGTTCGAACGATGAGTGTCTTGTAGACATTCTAGGCATTTTGACGTCAATTTCCAGAAAATCACATGCATCTCTTACTTCAATGAAAATCTCCGCAAATTCTTCTTCTGATTCCACCCTGTGCTTCCGAAAAACCTCCAGAAGTTCCTTCTTTATGTGTCAACGTACAGAATGAAAGTCAAAATCTACAGACTAATTTGTTCACAACTGGCTGCAGACAAAGAATACCTGGATATGATTTTGAGACACACAATGAACACTACAGATGATGTTGCAGTGTCTAACTGGAAGGCTTGTGAGCGTGTTTCTGGGTTCGCCTCATTATCAATAGAAAGAGCTTCCTTGATGGTTACAAAATGTTTAGAAAAATGTTGTATAGACTTGTATTTTTTAGACAATCTTGTTTCACAAAGACCAGGAATGTTTGGAACTTTTTTTATTTTAAGAGTGCTCTTCCTAAAAATCTGATTACTTGCTTTATTATTCCAATTGTGTTTCTGATTTCTGGCACATGATTGAGGTCATTCACCACTAGGTTCAATTGATCAGATGCACAATGAAAATATACAGCTTTTGGATATTTCTCTCTTATCCTTTGTTGAACACCAGTACCTTTACCAGCCATCGTGGAGAATCTGTCAAACCCTAAACCAATAAGCTGAGCCATTTCCAGTCCTAGCTTTTCAGTGAATTACAAAATATCATCTGCTACACTGTCTGCATCTAATTTCTCAAGCTCGGCAAAACCCATAAATTCTTCTTTTATCATACAACCAACATCAACATCTTCTTTGATGTATCTTATTCCAAGAGACATTTGCTCTTTGCTGCTAATGTCAGCAGTTTCATCAGCCAGCAAAGAAAATGCTTTACATTCACTGACCTTGTTTAAAATACTAATACAATTTTGCATGGACAACCGAACATTCCATAAATTTCAGGAAATCAAAATGCTAAGAAGAAATAACAGATCAGAGAGACAAGACGAGAGTATGTAACCATAATGACCCTAACATATTATCTAGCCACTGGAAAGAATTAATCAGGCAAGAAAAAGAACTACACAAAAAAAAAACCGACAAAAAAGACAAGATAATAGTGATAAGAAGTGCTTTGTGGTCGTGATTTGTACTTCGTCATGACAGTGGTACGTGGTCGTGATTTGTAGAGATTGAAACAGCTTTATCAGACACTGTAGTATCGAATGATGTGTCGAAACATCGTACTTTAAGGTTTTTTTTTTTTTCCGGCTAGACTCAGTCCAGTGGTGTAGAAAAGAAACAAAACGCAGAGGAAGCAGCCAACAAACATGGGCACTTCATTGGAAAATGAAGAATGTGTTATGTTACATCGATCTCAAAGTTGGAAATTCATTCTTGTTCTTTACCAAAATGGTACAAAGAATGTTCAGGGATTACTTTCCATGCGCTTGTAGTGTTTACGTTATTTATGTATTATATATATATATATATATATATATATATATAACTGGGATGTAAGGTCAGGTGATGCGTAACATCACAGCCTCTCCTTGACAAATGTCAACCCCGCCTTCTCGTGGTGCATCCTGTTCCCACTAAAGGGGCTCTGACGACCGCCCATAGCGGTATAACTATACCATCGGGATCAGAGGAAAAATTTTAATGGAGATTATCTAACCCACCTTCGTTTTGCTGATGACGTAGTCATTTTTGCAACTACCCCATCAGAGCTGCAGAGTATGATCCAGGAACTTGCTGACAAGAGTAAAGAAGTGGGATTAAAAATGAACTTTCAGAAGACAAAAGTGATGTTCAATGCTTTTACAAGAAATGAAGATTTATCGATTGATGGAGAAAAGCTGGAGATAACAGACACGTACGTTTATCTTGGACAGCAGATATCAAGTGAGGGTCACATTGATGAAGAAATTAATCGGCGTACAAAACTTGCCTGGAGAGCTTTTGGAAGAAACAGCATAATTTTCAAGAGCAATATGCCATTATGTCTTAAAAGAAAAGTGTTTGATCAATGCATCCTTCCAGTGCTTACGTATGGTGCAGAGACGTGGACCTTAACTAAAAGAGACATACAAAGGCTGCAGACAACTCAAAGAAGAATGGAGAGGTGCATGCTTGGTGTAACCAGGAGAGATAAGAAGAGGAACTCGTGGATCCGAAAAATGACGAGAGTGGAAGACATCATGATCAGAGTTAAATCCCTGAAATGGCAATGGGCTGGACATACTGCCAGAAGGACAGATCATCGATGGACAGCCGAAATTTTAGATTGGATTCCAAGGGACAGGAAAAGACCCAGAAGAAGACCACATGGAAGATGGGTGGATGAAATTCGAAAGTATGCAGGGGTGACATGGAGGAGACTGGCACAAGACAGACCGTTGTGGAGGAAACTTGGGGAGACCTTCGTCCAGCAGTGGATTGATAATGGTTGACGATGATGATGATGATGATATATATAACTAAAAGAAGAAACAAAACATCCAAATGCATTCAGTAATAGTGAAATATTTTTTAATATGAAAAAAAAAAAAGTCTTTTTTTTTATTTCCCAGTGTTTTCGCAACTTTTTTTTATTTCACTCGTTAATTTTTCTAAAATACCCCTCACTTTTAAAAATTACTCCCTAAATTTTTTTCAAAGGAGTAAAAATACTCCTTCAAATTATTTTTTCGGCGAACTATGCCTGCAACACCACGATGGCCTTTCTCGGCATTCTAGTGCCAGAGCGGTTGAGAGCTTTTTGCTCTCAACCGCTCTGGCACTAGAATGCCGGACTGGGAAAAATGTTCTTATCGGACTGGGAAAAATGTTCTTAAAGCAAATTTTTCTGACCGATCTCGGATGATTCATCCACAGCTTAGACCACTGTGCCGCGGGGAGGGGGCTTGCAGATAGGAGAGGAAAAGTATGAAACTGATTACTGTAATGCCACCTTGCATCGACACAGAAAGAAAAAGACTTCACAGGTGGTTCAAAATCACAGTTGTCGATGAAATTTCGACCACCCTAACGGCTAATTCTCAGCAAAAATCAAGAGAACTTGACATTCATCCAGAGAGCGGGAGGAAGAGCTGAAAATCGGGAGTCTCACGCCTAAATCTGGACAAGTGGCACGTCTGTGCATGGTATAAGATATACATATTGTAATTAAAATCATCAATGACAAAACAAGCATTCCTAAGAACAATCTTCACCTATCATAGTTTACAATCAATATCTGAAACACGAATAATTTTACGTACACAAACCAAACAATACCCTGAATCCTTATCTAGCGTAGTTCAGGGTAAATAAACCTGGGACACTGGACAACTTGTAAAACCTAGCTGCACAACTACAAATGAAAACATTATGCATATCTTACCTGAGTAACCAGTACCAAAAGCACACTGAGCATTTTTTTCAAGCTAAACAAATATAGATGAAATCATTTTGCAAATTCTACAGCAGTACTGAAAGCACATTAAATGTTTTTTCAAACCACACATACATAAATGAAAACAGTGTTCGCATGTTATTGTAGCACTGAAAGCACACTGAACAATTTCTCCAGCTGCACAGATATAATGCATATAACACTGTAGTACCGAACACCCACTCAACTTTTCCAGCTGCACATATACAAACGAAAACATTATGCTTATTTTGCTGCAGTACTGAAAACACTAAATGATTTTTCAAGCTGCATAAATATAGAGGAAAACATTACACATATCTTAACAGACACAAATGTGATAATTAGTGTGATGGAATGCATTTGATGCAGATGAACAGTAGTTTCTATTTAAATCTTTCTGTTGATTCTTCCCAACAAAATGTTTAAACATTTCCTGTTCAACAGAGTAATACTCTGAAAAAAATTTGCAGCAAATGTAATATTTTACATATTCAGACAGTTTTTTTTCCCCGATTTTTTCAGCAACAAAATAAATCAATTTTTTCACTGATTAAGTAAAATCGATGCAAGTGCTACTTAAAATGCCACAGAAGCAACAAAAACAACAACACAGGAACACCAAACTGAACACACAAATTTTATAAACTTACACAACAATTTAGATTGTTCCCAAGACTAGATCCCCCCCACAGAATAGTAATAATCAAATACGAAAGCTGAAATGCATTAGTAATCACCCCTGCTTCATCCCCACTCCGCACAAAATAGTAATAATACAGAAAACTAACTCAGATGCAAAAACTGCTTTGCATTTGTAACCACCCCTGCTTCTTTTTAGTTTAAAAGCTTACGAAAAGCTTAAAAAGATTGCGAACAACCAAAGTAATAATAACCTGAAAAACTGCGAACGAACAATATTATTAATAAGCTGAAAAAACGGCAAACGAACAATTACAATCACCTGCAAAAAAATGGTTACAAAGTACAATTGTACAAACAACAAATTCCCACCAACCATTGATAACCTCACTGCCTTCTAGGCAATAGGCATCGCAATCGCACCGCATTTCTTTGGGGTTGCACCTTGGACATCTGACATCTAGACGACCATCATCCGGGACAGCTTGTCAGGCAACGCAATCGCCGATCCCTAACAGCACTTCCGAGGAAACACAGTGCATTCACTAAGATTAGGAACTAGTGTTCCAGCAGTGTGCTGTAGCTTCTTATTTTCAAGTTGAAAGCAACAACGTGAAATATATCCGCAGTCAGCAAGTCTGTTTTCTAGTCGAGCAATATCTAGACTTAATGGTTCATTTGAATGATGTTGCTGATTGAAGAGGAGTGAATGTTGGGCGTGCCTTGATTTTTCCATCCTCATTTCAAGGTTCGCCTCGCAACATGAGTTAAAGGTATCACGATGCCATGGCATTGTCTCTAAATTTAGCAGACCTCATCTATTTGTGACCATAGCATGCAATCCGAATTGGCCAGAGATTCAGAAAAATCTGCCGCCATTTTCTCAATTTGCATCCGCCTTCCGGTCGTCCATATTTAGTAGCACCGTATTCAGCATAAAACTTAAAAGCTCTCCTCGAAGACATCACTAAGAATGGCGCTTTTGGACATGTGAAAGCTATAGTGTACACAATCGAGTTTCAAAAATGAACACTGCCTCACGCACACATCTTGATCGTTCTTGGAGATGATTAGAAAATTGACACAGCAGAAAAAGTCGCTCAATACGTTTGTGCTGCGATTCCTGATCGTCGAGTAGAGCCGAAACTTCACTAAAGCGTCATTCGAACAATGATTCATGACCCATGAGGCACTTTGAATTCAAAAACACATTGCATGGCCAACAAGGAGTTCATAAAGAAGTTTCGAAGCAGTTAAAACCTCACATGATCACTGATGTCAATGGCTACCCGCTGTACAGACGTTGCAAAGGCGTTCAAGTTGAAATCCGGAATTTTACCGCCCATAATTGCTTTGTTGTGCCTTCCTTACAACAAACTTTTGGCTAAGAAATTCAATTGTCATGAGAATGCTGAATCATGACAGTCAATCAAAGCCATTAAATATATCTTTAAGTACATTTACAAAGGTTATAACAAAGCTGCAGTTGAATTCCATGATGTTGGTGCGCAAGCTAATGTGATTTATGACGAGGTTAGCCAGTACCTCGATGCGAGATTAGCCAGTATATCGATGCGAGCTTTGTGTCTGCGCCTAAAGCGATGTGGAGATTTCTAGAGAACCCCATGCACGATCGGCCACATGCAGTTCATCGCCTTGTCATTCATCTTCCAAATGAACAATTAGTTTACTTCCAAGAAGGTCAGGCAGCACTGTGAGTAGACGGCAGAAAAACACAGCTGTCAGATTGGTTCCAGCTTAACGCGACTGATGAAGCTTTCAGACATCTTTACTACTCAGAGTTGTCATATCATTATGTTTACGATCAAAAGTTCAGTACCTGAAAAAGAGGCAGCGTGGAGGGGACAAGTTTGTATCAAATTTACAGTGTTAGCCCTAAGAATTATGAACGATTTAATTTGCGGCTGCTGCTCTAGTATGTTCAAGGTGCAATGAGCTTCAATGATTTGAAGACCGTCACCGGAATTCTTCATGAAAGCTTCAAAACAGCAGCAATCACACATGGCTTGGTTGATGACGACACTAGATGGGTTCTCTGCTGAGAGGAAACATCAAAATTCATCATGCCACGACAATTGCGACATTCGCTCTGATCCGAGTCTTCAATTTCGCCAAAAGATCTACTTCATCTCTACTCAGCTGTTTCTGGAGTTCATTGTTGAAGACTTTATTCGAGACTTTCATGGTCATATTGCTGAAAGAAAAGCACTTCAAGAAATCTGAATCGTTTTCCAATTCACGGCACAAAGTGCACGAATTTTAGACTTGCAGAAGCAGTCGTTGTCACATCTTCAACTTGGACGATGAAGCAGCAAAAGCTAAGCGCTTTTTCAGTAAAATGATCTTTGTTGTGAACAACGACAAAGCAGCAATTTGATTTTTCTTCATCGACGGTCCTGGTATATCAGGCAAGACTTATATGTACAACGTAATGATGATCTATTTACGAGGGCAAGGCAAGCGTTTTGGCTTTTGTGACGACTCGAATCGTTGCCGATTTGCTGAAGGGAGGTCGAACGTCGCATAGTGGATTCAGTATTCCAATTTCAGCTGTCAAAACTTCTGTCTCCAGCATGAAAGTGCCATCAATGATTCGTCTAACTTGAGAAAAGCTTGGCTAATAATCATCATTGATGGGGAATCAATGTTGCCATCACACTCATTGAGAATAATCGATTTGTTGCTGCCAGAAGCGATGAATGATGTACGTCCATTCTGGGGAAAAACTTTCGTGCTGGGTGGAGATTTCCGCCAAACAACCAACATCGTTCCACGTGGTAGCGTTACAAAATATTTTAGAAGATTGTGTCAAGAATTCTCCACTGTGAAATTTTATCAAGCGACGCAGTTCGGCTGCAAACGTGAGAACCGCCGGACAAGACGATTCCAATGATTGACCCCGCGATTGGGCAACGGCGATCTTTCAACGGGGATTAATGACCTAGGCATTGACCTCCTCGTGCTTCCTGGTGAGTTTGTTGAAGATCAGCACATTATCACCTCAATCTTCGGCAATAAAATTCGCACACAAACCGATTAAGACATTGCTGACATCACAATGAAAGTAAAAATCCTCCAAATACGTGGCATCGGGAATAAACAAATACCTCACTCTTTCCACGTTTTAGCAACACACAGCAACCGAAAAATTGTTATTTCCCGGCGGTGACCGAATAAAATTTTTTCGGTTGCTGTGGGTTGCTAATACGTGGAAAGGGCGATGTATTTTGTTTAATCGCAATGAAAGTCATTCTGACGACCCAAAATGTAACTATATACAACAGAGCTTAATTGTGAAATTCTCAAGCGACTCCGTGGTGATGAAAATAGTTATCGAAGTGTCGACAGCATGATTGCTGAAGATCCAGAAGGTGCCATCTCATTTCCAGTTGAGTTTGTCAATCAGCTATGCCCATCAGGAATTCCACCACTCGTCTTGAAGATCAAAGCTGGCTCATTTGTGATTTTACTGCGAAATTTGCTTCCAAAGAAGGGACTTTTGAATTGCACACGAGTCGTGTACTCATGACTGGTCGTAAAAGCTCTTCATGCTAACATCATCGATGCTGAGATCATCACAGGCAGCAACTAAAGCGAACGAGCGATGATCCCTGGCATCATTTTGTAGCTAAGTGAAGCTAGCCTCCCATTCATAAGGCGCCGTTATCAGTTACCAATCATTTTAGCTTTTGCAACGACAATCGACGAATTACAGGGGCAATTACTGGATCACGTTGTAGTCTATCTGAAGGAACCTGTTTTTGAACACGGCTTCATGAGAATTTTCGCATGTATGTTTGTGACACTCCATATAAAGGTCAGATTCTCAATGATGAACTAACGTTCACGAAAAATGTTGTGATCAAAGAAATATGTGGTGGTGTGTAAATCTCTGATCTGCCTCAACCTCAGGTCGAGATAATTAGAGTATTGTTTTTCAAAACTTTCATTATATATATAGACTGGTAGTAGTATAAAAGGACGGGTCCGAGTGCAAGGAGCAGCTCCTTCTAGAGAATGAGCAGGGGGCGTGGCTTGCGGTAGAATGAGCAAGGGGCGTGACAGAGGACACTAGTGTGTTGGGTCGATGTGCTGCCCCCTAGCGGTGCTTTTTGGAACTTTCGATGGATCTTTGAGAGATGGCAACGACCGAGTGGGGGAAAGGGCGTGGCAGATGACGCTAGTGTGTTGGGTCGATGTGCTGCCCCCTAGCGGTGCTTTTTGGAACTTTCGATGGATCTTTGAGAGATGGCAACGACCGAGTGGGGGAAAGGGGATACGTACGTTGCCCCCTAGCGGTGCTTTTTCGAACTTTTCTCCGGAGATTTATTGGACGTTGACAAAATTTTGGGAAGTCTTTCCAATATATATATTTTTTTTATTTTCTCGGGAGATTTACTGGATTTTGTCAAATTTTTGAAGGAAGTTTTTTTGTCGTTTCAAATATATTTTTTTTTATTAAATTTATATTTTCAGGAATTCCCCGAGGTGTTAGGAATTTTTATAGATGTTGCATTATTTTTTTAATTTTCTCGGGAGATTTATTAGACTTTGTCAAATTTTTGAAGGAAGTTTTTTGTCGTTTCCAATTTTTTTTACTCGTATTTTTTTTGTCTTATTTTTTCTCTTTAATTTATTTTATTAAACTTATATTTTAGAACTTCCATGAGGTGTTATAATTTTTATAGACGGTGCATTATTTTTTTAATTCTTATATTTTTCTTCCCTACAATTTTAATTTAGACGAGGAAAGGCTTTGTTTGAAAAGATTTCGTTCCTGTTGATTCATGTTCCGCTATCTTTTGTCCGCCATGTGTTTTGGGATGACTCACAATTTTCTCTTTGCCTCAGACCATACCATTTTGTATGACACGTGTTTTGGGACGAGTGACTATGATGGGTGACGCATGTCGTGATAGCAGACAAAACCATGACATCAGCCAACGCCATTTCCTCCGCGGGGTCGGCGGTTGACGTCATTTGAGATTCTGTAGACACATTAAGTTCCAAGACTGATTTTTTTCAATAACTTGATCATTTTGCAACGAATTTCTTCCTTATTCCCCCCCCTAATTTCCCATTTTATATTCATAATTTTTCAACGTAACGATTTTTTTATTTTCTTTGAGGAGACTTCACGCATTTTCAACAGACGTTCCAACATAAAGACGTTTTCCAAAGTTTTGTGCTGCAGACATAATCTTAAAACACGATTGTTTATTAACGTATTTACGTGTTCATGACATTTTCTGTTATATTTTTCAACGTACAAAGCCACAATTTTTTATGCATAGTTAAAATGTTTATGTTTTCGTATTTTTTTATCTCTTCATGATTATTCAGTGAAATGTACCTTTTAATGCATTATCTTAATCTACTTTTTTTCTAAATGCTTGCATACTCGTTAAACTTCTCGATGTACCATCATTATTTTATTTTCTTACTTTTCAATCTAACAACTACTTTTATCGAGGCTTTATTTTTTCTGATTTAAACAAGCAAACATTTCTTCATTATTATTTCTGTTTCCTATGCAAACAACTTTTCTTACTTGCTTTTAATGTATGACTTAATGTGGTTTTCTATATAGCTGTTTCATGTTTGTGCGAGAAATATACAGACTATAGCAGCTAGCTATACATAACATTCGTTCGTAACAGTATCTTTTTTTTTTCAGATTTAAACCAACATACGTTTCTTAACGACTTGATATCTGTTCCACAAGATGTGACAAAACTTCAGATTTTTAATTTTTTTCCCTCTGAAACTTTTTTTCTCACTTGCTTTTAATGTATGGTTTAATCTATTTTTCTATCTTACTTTTCTATATGTGTACAAGAAATATACGGAACTATAGTAGTTAAAATTCGATTGAAACAATATTTTCTTCATTCTTACTGTATTTTTCCATTTCTTTCTAACAGACGTTTTTTCTTCTCAATTCCCGCTATCTAACTTAATCTATGTTTTGAATATCATTCTATGTTCGCGTATTCGTCCATTATTTTATTTCAAACTTTGCTAACTGCCTCATACTTATATTCTGACTTTATTTTTTTCATTTCAACCAACGTTTCTTAACGACTTGAATTTCCGGATGTGACAAAACTTCAGATTTATTTTTTCTCCTCTTACAGTATTTTCTTTATTTTTACATATCTTTCTGACAAACATTTTTTTTCACATTTTCCCCATATTTAACTTAATTTTGTGTTTTTGAATATCATTCTATGTTCACGTATTCAACCATTGTCCTTTTTTCTAACTTTACACTTCATTCTTACTGTAATTTTCCATTTCATTTCAACCAACGTTTCTTAACGACTTGATATCTGTTCTACAAGATGTGACGAAACTTCAGAGTTTTAATTTTTTCCCTCTGAAACTGATTTTTTCTTACTTGCTTTTAATGTATGGTTTAATCTATTTTTCTATCTCGCTTTTTTATGTGTGTACAAGAAATACACGGATCTATAGTAGTTAAAATTCAATCGATTTCTTCATTCTTACTGTATTTTTCTATTTCTTTCATTTACAGTAGTTAAAATTCGATTGAAGCAATATTTTCTCCATTTTTACTGTATTTTTACATTTCTTTCTAACAGACGTTTTTTCTTCTCAATTCCCGCTATCTAACTTAATCTATGTTTTGAATATCATTCTATGTTCGCGCATTTGTCCATTATTTTATTTCAAACTTTGCAAACTGCCTCATATTTATATTCTGACTTTACTTTTTTCATTTCAACCAACGTTTCTTAACGACTTGAATTTCCGGATCTGACAAAACTTCAGATTTATTTTTTCTCCTCTTAAACTATTTTTTTCTTACTTGCTTTAAATGTGACTTAATTTATTTTTTACATCGCTGCTTCGTGTATGTACAAGAAATATACAGATCTATAGCAGTTAAAAATTCGATTGAAACAGTATTTTCTTTATTTTTACATTTCTTTCTGACAAACATTTTTTTTTCGCATTTCCCCCTATTTAACTTAATTTTGTGTTTTTGAATATCATTCTATGTTCACGATCACGATTCAGACTTTATTTTTTCATTTCATTTCAACCAACGTTTCTTAACGACTTGACATCACAAGATGTAGCAAAACTTCAGATATTTTTTTTTGTTTCTTCATGTAACGTAATATTTTTTCAAAACTCACTTTTAAGTATTCCTAAAAGCTTACATTTATGAGAAATATACAGATCTGTAGTGGTAAAAATTGGACTGCAACAGTATTTTCTTTATTCCAACTTTACTTTTCTATTTCTTTTCAACAGGCGTTTCATCATTATTATTTCTTTTTCATATGTAAGCAACTTTTCTTTCTTTCTTTTAATGTATAACTTAATAAATTTTTCTATCTTTCCTTTTCGTGGGTATACGAGAAATATACAGATCTATAACAGTTAAAATTCGGTTGTATTAGTATTTTCTTTACTATGACTTTATTTTTCATTTCATTTGAGTAAACGTTTCTTAACAACTTGATATCACAAGATGTACCAAACACTTCAGAATTTTTGTTTCCCTCACTTTCCAACTCACTTTTAAGTATTCCTAAAAACCTGCATGTATGTGGAATATTCATATTTTTTCATTCTATCCTAATTTGCTATACTTTTCTTTAACTGGCCCAACAGGAAAAGCATTCATTGTCAAGACATTCATTCTAAAGCATTCTTTCTTACAATAAAATTTATATTCTTTGCAATATATTTTCAGTATATTTTTTCTAAATCAACAGAAATAACATTCATTCTGAAGACCTAGCGACCAAGTCCGTATTTCCACTAAACATCATATTCTTAGCAAACATTTTTTCCCCTACATAACAATTTCCTAACTCACCAGAAAAGCAGCTATTCTCAACATGTAGCTAAAATATCGAATTTCTCCAAAAAAATGTAATAATTTTTTTAAAGAAAGACTTAGTTCTTTTTTCTGTATAACGACTTAATCTATTTTTCGAAAAACTGTTCTACGTTTACGTATTTTGTTTAAATTTGCTTTACACTGTACTTCGATTTTTTTCTTCGTAGCACTTTTTTCCTGTTTCATTCCAACAAACTTGTTTCTTTTCGACTCGACCACTCTCACATTTCCATACAAAATTTCCTAACATCAGAAATGTAACAAAAACTTCAAATATATTTTATAACTTTAGAATAAGTCTCACCGACATTTATTATCATGACATAAACTAAAATTTCATACTTTCCCCAAAAATAATTTTCTTAATGAGTTTTTTTTTTACACTTTTTTCATGTATACCCAAATGCTAATTACTAATTCACCTAGTCAAAGTCAGTATGAACACACCTAACCACATTCTTTTTTTCCCAATTTATTTCGCTTTACATCGAAATGCGTCAAAACTTTGCGTTTACTTCATTCACTCAATGATCACTTTTAACTTACCAGACATTACGTGCGAAACATCTGTGTTTGCGGCATTTCCCTTCATACGTTAACTTTTGTTTCCCCTTACATTCATTTTTAAATAGGTTATCTCCATCGCATCTGTTTTTCTGATACAAGATCACACACCATTTATATAATTACTTCAAGAACATATTAATCTTGAACATAAAGAACAGCCAATCGTATTCTAAGTATATTTTCTCTTGATTCTCATAAAGGAACAGACAGCAAGAAGTATCGCACACTGAAACAAAAATCGCCAATTTGTTGCTTTCATTGAGAGGGCAATTTTTTAAATTTTAGTTTTTTATATAGTCGCAAAAATCCCATAGAATAACATGAGAAAATTATTAACCTTAAAGGAGCGTTTTCAGACATGTTAGAAATCTTAAAAGAGCGAAATATTTTCACTTGAAAAGTGACAGGGTGCGTTTTCTAAAAAGTTCATAATTGACAAGGACTGCTTTTATTTTTTTTTTTTTTAAACTTCAATTTAGATAAGTCTAGTTTTGAGAAAGTTAAATTTCGTCTAGTGATAATTGAACGGAAGAAATATACATCAAGGAAAGAAAACTGAAATTCCACACATGCAAAGAATTTGCTACGGCTGAAGGTCCCCCGAGCTAAGAGGTGTTAAACCAATGCTCGTATTTAGCCATTCAAAGATGGAGGTATCAGGACGACCAAATCCCTCGTTGTTGCCTTCTTGTAGCAAAAGAGGTGGTGAACTTCACCAATCATGGTTCCATAGTATTGGAGAAACACATTAAGGTTTACGGAGCAATTAAGCCCACGCCAGTGACCTTCTTCGTTCACATACACTCACATTCAAACAGAAAAAAATATATATAAATGAATGAAAAAATATTGAAAGAAAATAGTCCTAAAACGGACTGTTTTGTAGTCCTAAAAAGGACTTGGTTTTCTTAAAACCTCGAAATCATCATCACACTCCATATTTTGAACAGTCTTGAGAATTTCGCAAACATCAAGATTTTCAAGAATAAATCTGGGAACTGAAACTTTTGCAACTGAGCAGGCATTGGCGTAAGCAATCCCAAGTACTTTGGGTTCGATAAGTGCAAATGCCTTATCAAAGCATCTATGCCACCGATCGCTTGCTGTGGAATTCATACAGTCGTGACCTAGCTGATTATTTGGCATAAGAAGCACTGGAAGATGACACTCCCTACAGTAGAAAACTTTTTCTACATTTTCCTTAATGGTAGCTCTTACCACTTCCACGAGAACGTCTTTCAGTTTTTGAATGTCTACGGAAAAAGTAGTCAAAGTTCCTTGATGTTGTAACACGGCATTTTGGAAGGTGGATCCAAACTGTAATTTTTTTACACTGATCCAAAGCTTTTTGCATGCATCTTTCAGAGTTTCAAATTGGTCACATGTTAATGACACTGATGCTCGATTCAACATAAACGAATCATCAGTCAGAACGTGAAGTTGTTGAAAACGGTAGCAATTTCACGAGGGGAAGAGAAACAGTTCATCATCAATTCCTTGTTGAAAACCGCGATTTCATTACTTCCATCATACATATAGCAGTTTTCCATAAATTCCTTAAATGTTTTAGCTGACATGGTGACTCCGTACTTGGAAGGAAACAGTTTTTTCTTTTTCACAACATAACTTCGAATGTGTACTCTCACAGTGACTGTGAAATCAGACACTTTTGCTAATTTATTTCCACCCAAGGAAACATGATGTGGAGGAAGGCTTTCTAATGAGATGCCTGATTTAGCACGAGACTCAGGCTTTGTAGGAACACACACCTTCTTTGTAGCAGTAGCAGAGGAAACTTCGGCAGATCGCTTCATGTTCAAGGCAGTTCGATGAGTAACACAGTTCACGGTAGATTGGAGCGGTAGGTTGTAGCGATGATATTCCGTACGATAACACAACGTGTGAGCAGTTCGATGATTGAGAACAGAAGAGTGAGCTGATTTGTCCTCAGGCAAAACTGATAAGAGATTTGCGCATGTGCGTCTGCTTGATGACGTCAGTCCTCCACGTGGAAAAATCATGAGGTCAGATACACCCGTCTCCCTGACCGACGCCATCTTGAATCCCCACGTGCTTCAGCACAGCAGAATGACGGGAAGGAGCTGATTTGTCCTCAGGCGATAAGAGACTTGAGCATGTATGTCTGCTTGATGACGTCAGTCCTCCACGTGGAAAAATCATGACGTCAGTTACACCCAACGTCTCCCTGACCGACACCATCTTGGAACGTCACGTGCTCCAACATACATCAGCTCTCGCAAAACGCTTAGGGTGACGTCGCGGAATATCTAAAGGTTAGGTTTAGACGAATATTGGGAGCATTCTTGTAGTGTGGTGATCCACTAAATGAGTAACGGACATGATTATCCCGCAGGCCACATGTTGTCTAGGAATTTTATATGTTTTTCCATAAATCTTAATTTTGCTGAGATCATCACCAAAATATTCAACTTCATTTTCAAGGCGGTTAAGATAATCTGTAACTTCAGAATTAGAAAATAATTTCTCTTATGAAAAATGGAGGCCATCCTTATGACATATCTTAGAAGAATGAATTTCTTCATACGAAAGAAAATGTAGCAGTAATTGAAAAAAGCAGTATCTTCACACCGAGCAACGAAGCGAGAATGAAACGGACAGACTTGAGATAAGACGTACGACTAACGAATGCGTGAGTCATCGATGATGCAAGCACGAGCACATTACGGACAGGTGCAAATGATCAAGAATTAAGCACGTCGCTTTAAAACTAGTGTCAAATAAGCAGTCAAAAAGTACAATTTTCCGAAGGGAAGAAAATGAAATTGACGTGTGTGAGAAAAAAATGGCGGTGATCGTGAAATGTCGAGCCCCTCCCCCACAAAAAATAAAATGGCGGCGACCGCTAGCAGGATGCCAACATCCAACATGGCGACTCACCCACACACGTGGCGTACAAATCACATCTCAAAGACCAATCGCGTCACCTTTTCCTTGGCAGCATATTCTTTATTAATAGGTCATGTACATTAAATTTCGTGAACTACTGTGTGGAGGTTTTCAAATGTGTGGCGGTTTTTCAAGTTGCTGAAAGACGTGTGGCAGTTTTTCTGTGTGGCGGTCTTCCACCAACCGATACGTAAACATTATGAATACGAAGGCAGCGGATTAGAAGCTGTAAAAAAGTACAAGCTATAAGGCCTATGAATTAATTAAGTAAAAGAAAAATATTACAAACTTGACATGTTATGTAAATATTTTGGGCCGAAGTAAATGTACAGCGTTAGTAAAAAATCCAACCTTATCGTCTTTTTCTGAACACAGCATAATTCCGTTGTTTCGTCGAACACTGCAGTTTTAAGAAAAGTACTAAGTCACAGCAATTTTTTTCTTCAAAGTAAAGTAAAATTCTTGCTTGGATTACACAGATTGCTTTCTCGAAATTAGTTTGGAGTTCCCAATTCAGTTCTCTATATAAGCCAAGAAACGGCGATCTTTATACCCCCCCCCCACCCTGAACTTTTGAGTCCAGTTACCCTAAACTGGCATGTACCGGCGTGAAAATTCAGACAAACAAACGAACTCCTTCCTGCCGCTAGGCACCTTGGAAAACTGCAACGCGTAATTACGAAACTTAGAAAAATGTCCCACTGGAAAACTGCCACACATTCAAAGTGTTTCTCGGAGGAACAGCAATTTGTGCCAGGCCCCTTAATGAAACACGTATGGCAGTTTTCCTGGGTGGCGGTTTTCCGGCAACACCACCACACTAGGTAAATAATGAAACTATGTACCTTCACCCCAAAATTCAAACAGTATGTCAGATCAACTTATTAGCATGCCCATGATGACAATCAAAACGCCCATCTCAGACTTTTTTCCCCCGGATCTTTTTTCCGCGTTTTTCAACAGTCTCGGACTTTTTTTCCTAGGACTTTTTTTCCGCGTTTTTCAACAAACTCGGACTTTTTTTTTCCTAGGACTTTTTACCCTGATTCAAAAAAATCAGTCATTCTGAAAAGAAAGAAAACCTAAGGGAGAGGGGAAGACAGGTATTTTTACACATGGCTTTCTTTACAATGATGTATTTTCTTTGCACATTTCTATTCAACCGCGGAGTATGTGTTTGACCTTCTGAGGGAAGCGGTGAAAAATAGCATTTTTTTTTTTTTTTTTTTGGCATTCCTGTGCCCATTATTGGAAGTACAGGAAACGGTTCAGAGGTATACTTTATCTCCTTCTCAAAAGAAAAAAACAAACAAAAACGATTTTGTTTGCTTTATGCAATATATATATGTATATGTATAAAAAAGTAAGAAATATATCTATTTAGCGACAATTTCAGAATCATTACAAAACTCGGTTGCTTAAATGAAACTTCAAACCCACGTCTGCCTCATGTCAGACGCCCGATTACGTGCGGGAAGCGACCCTGTGGAAAATCATGCGCGAAGCGACCCTGCTATTCGATTCATTTTACTTATATCATCATTGTCAACCATTTTCAATCCACTGTATTTTTCCATTTCTTTCTAACAGACGTTTTTCTTCTCAATTCCCGCTATCTAACTTAATCTATGTTTTGAATATCATTCTATGTTCGCGTATTCGTCCATTATTTTATTTCAAACTTTGCTAACTGCCTCATACTTATATTCTGACTTTATTTTTTTCATTTCAACCAACGTTTCTTAACGACTTGAATTTCCGGATGTGACAAAACTTCAGATTTATTTTTCTCCTCTTACAGTATTTTCTTTATTTTTACATATCTTTCTGACAAACATTTTTTTTTCACATTTTCCCCATATTTAACTTAATTTTGTGTTTTTGAATATCATTCTATGTTCACGTATTCAACCATTGTCCTTTTTTCTAACTTTACACTTCATTCTTACTGTAATTTTCCATTTCATTTCAACCAACGTTTCTTAACGACTTGATATCTGTTCTACAAGATGTGACGAAACTTCAGAGTTTTAATTTTTTCCCTCTGAAACTGATTTTTTTCTTACTTGCTTTTAATGTATGGTTTAATCTATTTTTCTATCTCGCTTTTTTATGTGTGTACAAGAAATACACGGATCTATAGTAGTTAAAATTCAATCGATTTCTTCATTCTTACTGTATTTTTCTATTTCTTTCATTTACAGTAGTTAAAATTCGATTGAAGCAATATTTTCTCCATTTTTACTGTATTTTTACATTTCTTTCTAACAGACGTTTTTTCTTCTCAATTCCCGCTATCTAACTTAATCTATGTTTTGAATATCATTCTATGTTCGCGCATTTGTCCATTATTTTATTTCAAACTTTGCAAACTGCCTCATATTTATATTCTGACTTTACTTTTTTCATTTCAACCAACGTTTCTTAACGACTTGAATTTCCGGATCTGACAAAACTTCAGATTTATTTTTTCTCCTCTTAAACTATTTTTTTTCTTACTTGCTTTAAATGTGACTTAATTTATTTTTTACATCGCTGCTTCGTGTATGTACAAGAAATATACAGATCTATAGCAGTTAAAAATTCGATTGAAACAGTATTTTCTTTATTTTTACATTTCTTTCTGACAAACATTTTTTTTTCGCATTTCCCCCTATTTAACTTAATTTTGTGTTTTTGAATATCATTCTATGTTCACGATCACGATTCAGACTTTATTTTTTCATTTCATTTCAACCAACGTTTCTTAACGACTTGACATCACAAGATGTAGCAAAACTTCAGATATTTTTTTTTTGTTTCTTCATGTAACGTAATATTTTTCAAAACTCACTTTTAAGTATTCCTAAAAGCTTACATTTATGAGAAATATACAGATCTGTAGTGGTAAAAATTGGACTGCAACAGTATTTTCTTTATTCCAACTTTACTTTTCTATTTCTTTTCAACAGGCGTTTCATCATTATTATTTCTTTTTCATATGTAAGCAACTTTTCTTTCTTTCTTTTAATGTATAACTTAATAAATTTTTCTATCTTTCCTTTTCGTGGGTATACGAGAAATATACAGATCTATAACAGTTAAAATTCGGTTGTATTAGTATTTTCTTTACTATGACTTTATTTTTCATTTCATTTGAGTAAACGTTTCTTAACAACTTGATATCACAAGATGTACCAAACACTTCAGAATTTTTGTTTCCCTCACTTTCCAACTCACTTTTAAGTATTCCTAAAAACCTGCATGTATGTGGAATATTCATATTTTTTCATTCTATCCTAATTTGCTATACTTTTCTTTAACTGGCCCAACAGGAAAAGCATTCATTGTCAAGACATTCATTCTAAAGCATTCTTTCTTACAATAAAATTTATATTCTTTGCAATATATTTTCAGTATATTTTTTCTAAATCAACAGAAATAACATTCATTCTGAAGACCTAGCGACCAAGTCCGTATTTCCACTAAACATCATATTCTTAGCAAACATTTTTTCCCCTACATAACAATTTCCTAACTCACCAGAAAAGCAGCTATTCTCAACATGTAGCTAAAATATCGAATTTCTCCAAAAAAATGTAATAATTTTTTTAAAGAAAGACTTAGTTCTTTTTTCTGTATAACGACTTAATCTATTTTTCGAAAAACTGTTCTACGTTTACGTATTTTGTTTAAATTTGCTTTACACTGTACTTCGATTTTTTTCTTCGTAGCACTTTTTTCCTGTTTCATTCCAACAAACTTGTTTCTTTTCGACTCGACCACTCTCACATTTCCATACAAAATTTCCTAACATCAGAAATGTAACAAAAACTTCAAATATATTTTATAACTTTAGAATAAGTCTCACCGACATTTATTATCATGACATAAACTAAAATTTCATACTTTCCCCAAAAATAATTTTCTTAATGAGTTTTTTTTTTTACACTTTTTTCATGTATACCCAAATGCTAATTACTAATTCACCTAGTCAAAGTCAGTATGAACACACCTAACCACATTCTTTTTTTCCCAATTTATTTCGCTTTACATCGAAATGCGTCAAAACTTTGCGTTTACTTCATTCACTCAATGATCACTTTTAACTTACCAGACATTACGTGCGAAACATCTGTGTTTGCGGCATTTCCCTTCATACGTTAACTTTTGTTTCCCCTTACATTCATTTTTAAATAGGTTATCTCCATCGCATCTGTTTTTCTGATACAAGATCACACACCATTTATATAATTACTTCAAGAACATATTAATCTTGAACATAAAGAACAGCCAATCGTATTCTAAGTATATTTTCTCTTGATTCTCATAAAGGAACAGACAGCAAGAAGTATCGCACACTGAAACAAAAATCGCCAATTTGTTGCTTTCATTGAGAGGGCAATTTTTTAAATTTTAGTTTTTTATATAGTCGCAAAAATCCCATAGAATAACATGAGAAAATTATTAACCTTAAAGGAGCGTTTTCAGACATGTTAGAAATCTTAAAAGAGCGAAATATTTTCACTTGAAAAGTGACAGGGTGCGTTTTCTAAAAAGTTCATAATTGACAAGGACTGCTTTTATTTTTTTTTTTTTTTTTAAACTTCAATTTAGATAAGTCTAGTTTTGAGAAAGTTAAATTTCGTCTAGTGATAATTGAACGGAAGAAATATACATCAAGGAAAGAAAACTGAAATTCCACACATGCAAAGAATTTGCTACGGCTGAAGGTCCCCCGAGCTAAGAGGTGTTAAACCAATGCTCGTATTTAGCCATTCAAAGATGGAGGTATCAGGACGACCAAATCCCTCGTTGTTGCCTTCTTGTAGCAAAAGAGGTGGTGAACTTCACCAATCATGGTTCCATAGTATTGGAGAAACACATTAAGGTTTACGGAGCAATTAAGCCCACGCCAGTGACCTTCTTCGTTCACATACACTCACATTCAAACAGAAAAAAATATATATAAATGAATGAAAAAATATTGAAAGAAAATAGTCCTAAAACGGACTGTTTTGTAGTCCTAAAAAGGACTTGGTTTTCTTAAAACCTCGAAATCATCATCACACTCCATATTTTGAACAGTCTTGAGAATTTCGCAAACATCAAGATTTTCAAGAATAAATCTGGGAACTGAAACTTTTGCAACTGAGCAGGCATTGGCGTAAGCAATCCCAAGTACTTTGGGTTCGATAAGTGCAAATGCCTTATCAAAGCATCTATGCCACCGATCGCTTGCTGTGGAATTCATACAGTCGTGACCTAGCTGATTATTTGGCATAAGAAGCACTGGAAGATGACACTCCCTACAGTAGAAAACTTTTTCTACATTTTCCTTAATGGTAGCTCTTACCACTTCCACGAGAACGTCTTTCAGTTTTTGAATGTCTACGGAAAAAGTAGTCAAAGTTCCTTGATGTTGTAACACGGCATTTTGGAAGGTGGATCCAAACTGTAATTTTTTTACACTGATCCAAAGCTTTTTGCATGCATCTTTCAGAGTTTCAAATTGGTCACATGTTAATGACACTGATGCTCGATTCAACATAAACGAATCATCAGTCAGAACGTGAAGTTGTTGAAAACGGTAGCAATTTCACGAGGGGAAGAGAAACAGTTCATCATCAATTCCTTGTTGAAAACCGCGATTTCATTACTTCCATCATACATATAGCAGTTTTCCATAAATTCCTTAAATGTTTTAGCTGACATGGTGACTCCGTACTTGGAAGGAAACAGTTTTTTCTTTTTCACAACATAACTTCGAATGTGTACTCTCACAGTGACTGTGAAATCAGACACTTTTGCTAATTTATTTCCACCCAAGGAAACATGATGTGGAGGAAGGCTTTCTAATGAGATGCCTGATTTAGCACGAGACTCAGGCTTTGTAGGAACACACACCTTCTTTGTAGCAGTAGCAGAGGAAACTTCGGCAGATCGCTTCATGTTCAAGGCAGTTCGATGAGTAACACAGTTCACGGTAGATTGGAGCGGTAGGTTGTAGCGATGATATTCCGTACGATAACACAACGTGTGAGCAGTTCGATGATTGAGAACAGAAGAGTGAGCTGATTTGTCCTCAGGCAAAACTGATAAGAGATTTGCGCATGTGCGTCTGCTTGATGACGTCAGTCCTCCACGTGGAAAAATCATGAGGTCAGATACACCCGTCTCCCTGACCGACGCCATCTTGAATCCCCACGTGCTTCAGCACAGCAGAATGACGGGAAGGAGCTGATTTGTCCTCAGGCGATAAGAGACTTGAGCATGTATGTCTGCTTGATGACGTCAGTCCTCCACGTGGAAAAATCATGACGTCAGTTACACCCAACGTCTCCCTGACCGACACCATCTTGGAACGTCACGTGCTCCAACATACATCAGCTCTCGCAAAACGCTTAGGGTGACGTCGCGGAATATCTAAAGGTTAGGTTTAGACGAATATTGGGAGCATTCTTGTAGTGTGGTGATCCACTAAATGAGTAACGGACATGATTATCCCGCAGGCCACATGTTGTCTAGGAATTTTATATGTTTTTCCATAAATCTTAATTTTGCTGAGATCATCACCAAAATATTCAACTTCATTTTCAAGGCGGTTAAGATAATCTGTAACTTCAGAATTAGAAAATAATTTCTCTTATGAAAAATGGAGGCCATCCTTATGACATATCTTAGAAGAATGAATTTCTTCATACGAAAGAAAATGTAGCAGTAATTGAAAAAAGCAGTATCTTCACACCGAGCAACGAAGCGAGAATGAAACGGACAGACTTGAGATAAGACGTACGACTAACGAATGCGTGAGTCATCGATGATGCAAGCACGAGCACATTACGGACAGGTGCAAATGATCAAGAATTAAGCACGTCGCTTTAAAACTAGTGTCAAATAAGCAGTCAAAAAGTACAATTTTCCGAAGGGAAGAAAATGAAATTGACGTGTGTGAGAAAAAAAAATGGCGGTGATCGTGAAATGTCGAGCCCCTCCCCACAAAAAATAAAATGGCGGCGACCGCTAGCAGGATGCCAACATCCAACATGGCGACTCACCCACACACGTGGCGTACAAATCACATCTCAAAGACCAATCGCGTCACCTTTTCCTTGGCAGCATATTCTTTATTAATAGGTCATGTACATTAAATTTCGTGAACTACTGTGTGGAGGTTTTCAAATGTGTGGCGGTTTTTCAAGTTGCTGAAAGACGTGTGGCAGTTTTTCTGTGTGGCGGTCTTCCACCAACCGATACGTAAACATTATGAATACGAAGGCAGCGGATTAGAAGCTGTAAAAAAGTACAAGCTATAAGGCCTATGAATTAATTAAGTAAAAGAAAAATATTACAAACTTGACATGTTATGTAAATATTTTGGGCCGAAGTAAATGTACAGCGTTAGTAAAAAATCCAACCTTATCGTCTTTTTCTGAACACAGCATAATTCCGTTGTTTCGTCGAACACTGCAGTTTTAAGAAAAGTACTAAGTCACAGCAATTTTTTCTTCAAAGTAAAGTAAAATTCTTGCTTGGATTACACAGATTGCTTTCTCGAAATTAGTTTGGAGTTCCCAATTCAGTTCTCTATATAAGCCAAGAAACGGCGATCTTTATACCCCCCCCCCCCCACCCTGAACTTTTGAGTCCAGTTACCCTAAACTGGCATGTACCGGCGTGAAAATTCAGACAAACAAACGAACTCCTTCCTGCCGCTAGGCACCTTGGAAAACTGCAACGCGTAATTACGAAACTTAGAAAAATGTCCCACTGGAAAACTGCCACACATTCAAAGTGTTTCTCGGAGGAACAGCAATTTGTGCCAGGCCCCTTAATGAAACACGTATGGCAGTTTTCCTGGGTGGCGGTTTTCCGGCAACACCACCACACTAGGTAAATAATGAAACTATGTACCTTCACCCCAAAATTCAAACAGTATGTCAGATCAACTTATTAGCATGCCCATGATGACAATCAAAACGCCCATCTCAGACTTTTTTCCCCCGGATCTTTTTTCCGCGTTTTTCAACAGTCTCGGACTTTTTTTCCTAGGACTTTTTTTCCGCGTTTTTCAACAAACTCGGACTTTTTTTTCCTAGGACTTTTTACCCTGATTCAAAAAAATCAGTCATTCTGAAAAGAAAGAAAACCTAAGGGAGAGGGGAAGACAGGTATTTTTACACATGGCTTTCTTTACAATGATGTATTTTCTTTGCACATTTCTATTCAACCGCGGAGTATGTGTTTGACCTTCTGAGGGAAGCGGTGAAAAATAGCATTTTTTTTTTTTTTTTTTGGCATTCCTGTGCCCATTATTGGAAGTACAGGAAACGGTTCAGAGGTATACTTTATCTCCTTCTCAAAAGAAAAAAACAAACAAAAACGATTTTGTTTGCTTTATGCAATATATATATGTATATGTATAAAAAAGTAAGAAATATATCTATTTAGCGACAATTTCAGAATCATTACAAAACTCGGTTGCTTAAATGAAACTCAAACCCACGTCTGCCTCATGTCAGACGCCCGATTACGATGCGGGAAGCGACCCTGTGGAAAATCATGCGCGAAGCGACCCTGCTATTCGATTCATTTTACTTATATCATCATTGTCAACCATTTTCAATCCACTGTTGGACGAAGGTCTACCCAAGTTTCCTCCACAACGGTCCATCTTGTGCCGGTCTCCTCCATGTCACTCCCGCATACTTTCGAATTTCATCCACCCATCTCCCATGTGGTCTTCTTCTGGGTCTTTTCCTGTCCCTTGGAATCCAATCTAAAATTTCGGCTGTCCATCGATGGTATATATATATATATATATATATATAGAAAAACAAACAAAAACGATTTTGTTTGCTTTATGCAATATATATATGTATATGTATAAAAAAGTAAGAAATATATCTATTTAGCGACAATTTCAGAATCATTACATCGGCGTACAAAACTTGCCTGGAGAGCTTTTGGAAGAAACAGCATAATTTTCAAGAGCAATATGCCATTATGTCTTAAAAGAAAAGTGTTTGATCAATGCATCCTTCCAGTGCTTATGTATGGTGCAGAGACGTGGACCTTAACTAAAAGAGACATACAAAGGCTGCAGACAACTCAAAGTGGCATGGAGAGGTGCATGCTTGGTGTAACCAGGAGAGATAAGAAGAGGAACTCGTGGATCCGAAAAATGACTAGAGTGGAAGACATCATGATCAGAGTTAAATCCCTGAAATGGCAATGGGCTGGACATACTGCCAGAAGGAGAGATCATCGATGGACAGCCGAAATTTTAGATTGGATTCCAAGGGACAGGAAAAGACCCAGAAGAAGACCACATGGGAGATGGGTGGATGAAATTTGAAAGTATGCAGGGGTGACATGGAGGAGACTGGCACAAGACAGACCGTTGTGGAGGAAACTTGGGGAGACCTTCGTCCAGCAGTGGATTGATAATGGTTGACAATGATGATATATATAGAAATCGTAGTCAAATTATTTATTTACATCTAACTAATTAATTACTTACATCAAGTTTTTTATACTAAATACAAGTCTGTAAATCATTTTATATGTATATACTGTATATATACAAATCGTAGTCAAATTATTTACATCATTAATTAAGTACCTACATCTGAATTTTGTAGCTTTTGCCCTTAGTCCAACTTGATAACACAGCTTAATGCTTTCAGGCATTTTTTAAGAACTTTAAAATTTCCAAATTCCCCCATGATATTGCGAATGCGTTCGTCTACTTGTATATGCATCTTCTTCCTTTTTCGGCCAAGTTCTCCTAATTCTTTTAATTGTTGTTTGTGCATCACACGTCGAATTTGGAAATTCTGAAGAAATTAAAAAATGCCTTAAAGCATTAAACTATGTTACCAAGTTGGACTAAAGCTACAAAATTCAGAAGATGTAAGTACTTAATTAATTAGATATAAATAATTTCACTACGATTTGTATATATATATATATATATAAGTAAAATGATTCGATTAGCAGGGTAGCTTCGCCCACGATAAAATATAACAGGGTCGCTTTGCGCACGATTTCCAGAGGGTCGCTTGGCACACGGTCGCTTCGTGCACGACACCAGACCCAGTCTCACCCAGTCTCGTGTAAATAAACTAAACTCCCCTTTCGGCCCTGCTGGGGCATTGCCGAAGGGGAGCGGAAGTCCAATATTCTTTGATCTTGTGGTCAGTCAGCGGCGGTGATGATGAGGAGTTTCTGCCCCTTTTTCCCCCTGTGGACAGTAAAGCAATTATACTGAGAAGGGGAAAACGTCTTAGCTTTCATTTAATGGGACCATAAAAACAGCAGGAGCAGATGTCAGCTTTGATTAGAAAGTAAATGTTGACAGACGAGATTTCGGGGAAAACAGACAGACAGTCGATCTCAACCAAAATTTATTGCAAATACACTGCCGGAAAGTGAAAAAAGAACACCAAGAAGGAGACGTCTAATACCAACGAAATTTATACAGCATAATAACGGAATACAGAGGATAATGTGATCAAAACATTATGGCAAAATACAGCTGTATTTGCTGGTAAACTGAAAAATAACATTTCCATGTAACATGGTTAGTACGAGGTTGAACTGCCATGAACTGCGTCACATTGTGCAATTCTGGCATGGAGTCTGTCGAACAGATGTTGGATGTAAGTTTGGGGTATTGAGTTCCAAGCATCCACAACCTGGACGCGTAAATCTGGGATGGTCGTGGCTGGCCGTGGAGACCGGATAAGTCGTTGGCCCATAAAATCCAACACATGCTCAATGGGGGACAAATCCGGTGAACGTGCAGGCCATGGAAGTTGTCTCACACCCTGAAGTGAATGTTGCATTGCACGTACCATGTGTGGGTGTGCGTTATCTTGCTGGAAAACACCACGATGGACCTACCTTATAAATGGCACAACAACGGGCTGAATGATGTTGTTGATGTAGGAGGTGCTGTTTAACGTACCCGGTACAAACACTAGTTGTGTACGTGAGTGATAGCTGATCGCTCCACACACCAAGAGACCAGGTGTAGGCCCTGTGTGTCGCTGTCGGATGCAAAAAGGGTGGAGACGCTCTCCTGTGCGTCTGCGAACACGCATACGGCCATCGGAGGCTCCCAAGCAGAATCTGCTTTCATTGCTGAACACGACAGATCGCCATTGCGTTCTCCAGTGCAGACGTTGGCCACACCACTGTAGCCGCTCCTGACGGTGGGCTGGAGTCAGAGGTACACATGCCAGAGGCACACGTGCACGTAGTCCTGCATCTAGTAGACGGTTGCGGATTGTTCGCAGAGTCACCTCAGGTGCAACGGCAGCTGGGATTTGCGTCGCAGTGGATGTTCTGCTTGACAACGCCTCTCTTCTTATGCGTCGATTGGTCCGCGACTCCCGGTTCCACGTCTTCTCGTGTGGGATGTTCCTCGGACCATCTACGCCACCATCGTACCACCACAGATACTTCCCGTCCAATTCGCTCCGCAATACGATGATACGACCACCCGGCCTCGCGGTGTCCGACTAGACGACCTCGCTCAAAGTCTGATAACTGCTGAAATCCTACACGTCTTCCATGTCCAGGCATTGCAGCTTCTTCAGGGTCTTCGCACGTGTCCGTACGCCGACGACTGATTACATTCACTTCGCAGTACTCCTTAAATACCACCAACGATAATTTGCATATTATGCCGTGCTGTGGCGTAAGCGCTCACCGGTTGGTCCCGAAATTAACATCAAACCTACGTAAACTCGACCCCATTAACATATGTAAATTTCATGATCGTCCGCCAATTTCTTTTTGTTCTTTTTTCACTTTCCGCCAGTGTAGGTTTTCATTTAAAATCTTCTAAAAAGGCCTGTGCCATACGTATCTTGTCAACACCTCAAGATCAACTGGTTGAGTCCCCGTTGATTACCTTGTATTGCACGTTATGACATGCGAAATATTAAAATCATTGCTGAAGATTTAATGAATCGAAAAGCTTCTGCATTAACCTTGTGTCAATATAATCTTGCATACGCATTTCCATATATGCCTAGGAAATAGACAATGTCATCACTCTGTCCAGCGGTGTCCGAACAACAATTTTTCAGTTGCTATGAGTCATCGTCTACTGACATTATTTCGACATATTTGTAATATATTCACCATGCCCAGGAAAACTGGTACATTTCGTTATGGTCAGCTAGGAAAACTTCCACTCTCTGACAAGATCTCGGAATGAAACGCAGTTCGTGTATATCCCCTTACATGAGAAGGTGTTCAGGAGTTTTTCGGTGTGCGAGCTTTCCGCCCTTTGCTGAGCAGTACGAGAAAGTGTGGGAATTTTCGTTGATCCAACTTGAGTTGATACGTAATTGTTATGAATGTGACATGAATAGAACAAAAACTTAAAAAGGCCTAGGCCCTGTGAGAAATTTTTTAGTGAAAAAGTAAGGGCAGGATATTATTAACTTGAGTTGATACGTAATTGTTATGAATGTGACATCGCTCGAACAGAAACTGTAATAAAGGCCTAGGCCTAGGGCTTGTGAAATGATATTTAGTGCTTAAGTAAAAGCAGAATATAATTAACTTGAGTTGATACGTAATTGTTATGAATGCGACATGGATAGAACAAAAACTGTTAAAAAGGCCTACGCCTAGGCCTTGTGAGAAATTTTTAGCGAAAAAGTAAAGGCAGGATATTATTAACTTGAGTTGATACGTAACTGTTATGAATGTGACATCGCTCAAACAGAAACTGTTAAAAAGGCCTAGGCCCAGGGCCTATGAAATAATATTTAGTACTTAAGTAAAAACGAAATATTATTAACTTGCTTTGTACGTAATTGTTATGAATGTGACATGGTTAGAATAAAAACTGTTAAAAAGGCCAAAGGCTTAGGCCTAGGGCCTGTGAAATCATATTTAGTGTTTAACTAAAAGCAGAATATAATTAACTTGAGTTGATACGTAATTGTTGTGAATGTGACATGGATAGAACAAAAACTGTTAAAAAGGCCTAGGCCCTGTGAGAAAAATTTTAGTGAAAAAGTAAAGGCAGGATATTACACTGCTGGACAATTGCTAAGGACGGATCATAAACGGCTATATAGCGCATAAAAAGGTAATTGTGGTTGGATGCCAAGGGAAATAAAATAATGTCAAAATGCCAGGACATTACAAGAAAGACAATTTATTGTGCTCTGAAATCCAGAAGGCTTTGGAACGTGTTCAAGGGACAAACAGGCCATTTTGTGCAGAATACGTAAACGTGAAAAAAATGCAATGACCGTCCGCAGGCGTTCCGGCGTAAGTTGTCAATACGGGATATGGCCACCATGGAGGGCGATGCAAGATTCCACACGTCGTGTCATGCTTTGCACAACATTATCAAGCAGCTGTTGGGGTAATTTATCCCATTCCTCTGTCAGTGCACGGATGAGGGTGTCCTTGTTTATTGGAGGGCATTGGCGACCAGCAAGACTCCTCCCCAAAGCATCCCACACATTTTTAATGGGATTCAGATCTGGAGAACGTGCTGGCCATACGAGGCGTTTAATATCCTCGCTCTCAAGACACTCCTGGACAGCGACTGTTCGATGACATGTTGCGTTGTCGTCCATGAAAATGAATCTATCACCGACAGCACCACAGAACATGCGAACATGAGGTAGCAGAACATCATTAATGTATCGTTGGCCAGTCATAGTCCCAGTTGGAAGCACATAGAGGGACGTACGGCCATTGATCATGATGCCAGCCCATACCATGACACTACATGTCGGATATCGGTCCCTTTCCTGTATGTTTGCTGGACAATATGCAGTACCACTATCACGCCAGATCAGTTGTCGTCGACAATCAGACGATAGACTGTATCTACTCTGATCTGAGAAGAGGACAGCAGACCAGTCGTTATCAGTCCAATTGCGATGTTGATGGCACCATTGCAAACGGGCGGTACGGTGACATCTGGACAATGGGATGCACACAACAGGACGGCGGGCGTATAGTCCTTCTTCATGCAAACGTCTGGCGACAGTTTTTCGGGAGATCCGCTTGCCAGTAGCAGCCATAAACTGATTTGCTACCTCACTAGCTGTGCTGCGCCGGTGTCTTTTGTTGATAGCACTATGTACCGATCTTCTGCAGGTGTCGTACTGCAAACACGACCTCCCCGGTGACGTTTGCTACACTCTCCATTTGATTGAAATGATTTCCGAAGCTTTGAAACAACACTGCGGCTGACGTCGAACTCCCTAGCAACATCTGTTATTTTTAGTCTTTCTTCAATCTTGCCAATAATACGGCCACGCGCAAAATTATCTAGGTGATGTCGGGAAAACATACTGAAAATTGCAAGTTCGTCAATTGATTCTTTCCCTTTCAACTTTGCGTTTGAACAACAACGGTCAATACGCATCAAATCCTTTATATCTCTTATCAGCGCTATGACGTCACGAATAAGTTCGGCAATCCAAAATTTTCATACGCACAACACGTGTTACTGTATCCCGCACTTACGCTAATTTCCACATTTTCCTGCCTTCCATTTTATGGTTGCTATCGTTGCTATTGTCATCCGTCCTTAGCAATTGTCCGGCAGTGTATTAACTTGAGCTGGTACGTAATTGTTATGAATGTGACATCGATAGAACAAAAACTGTTAAAAAGGCCTAGGCCTAGGGCCTGTGAAATAATATTTAGTGCTTAAGTAAAAGCGCAATATTATTACCTTTACTTGATACGTAATTGTTATGAATGTGACATCGGTACAACAAAAACTTCTAAAAATGCCTGTGCCTAGGGCCTGTGAGAAAATTTTAGTGAAAAAGTAAAGGCAGAATATTAACTTGAGTTGATACATAATTGTTATGAATGTGACATGGATAGAACAAAAACTATTGAAAAGGCCTAGGCCTAGGGCCTGTGAAATAATATTTAGTGCTTAAGTAAAAACACAATATTATTACCTTGACTTGATGCGTAATTGTTATGAATGTGACATCGGTACAACAAAAACTGCTAAAAAGGCCTGGGGCCTGTGAGAAAATTTTTAGTGAAAAAGTAAAGGCAGAATATTAGTAACTTGAGTTGATACATAATTGTTATGAATGTGACATCGATAGAACAAAAACTGTTAAAAATGCCTAGGCCTAGGGCCTATGAAATAATATTTAGTGCTTAAGTAAAAGCGGAATATTATTAACTTGAGTTGATACGTAATTGTTATAAATGTGACATCGATAGAACAAAAACTGTTAAAAAGGCCTAGGGCCTATGAATTAATATTTCGTGCTTAAGTGAAAGCGCAATATTACCTTGAGTTGATACGTAAACGTTATGAATATGGCATCGGTAGAAATAAAGGCTGACAAAAGGGCCTACGAAGGAGGCATAGTAATTTAGTGTCTAATTAAGTAAAAGAGAAATATTAATAACTTGACATGTTATGTAAATATTTAGTGCCTAAGTAAAAGTGAGACGTTATATAAAAATCCCTCCTTGTCGTCCTTTTCCGAACGTAGTATGAGTTCTGGTGTAATTGTTTTGTTCCGTTGAAACCTAAGAAATGTGCTATGCAGTGGCACCCGTATGAGTACTTGGGGGAGGGCGTAAAAAAAACCCTTACCTCCTTCAAGGCTGTCAAACATTTAAAAAAAGGTTTCGTCTATTTTAGTATTTTAAATTTATCAATAATTTGGCTATGTTACAGGCGGGGGGGGGCATGGGAGCCCTTGGTGCTATGTAATCATTAATATGATGTAATCCATATTCATGATTATGAGCTATGTAATCCCGATCCAGGACGACGAAATTATCCCGTCCGGGGGCGGGGGTAATTTCAAAAGTGTAAAATATGAAGAATTTCTCGTCCGATCCGAATATTTTCAGCATTTACAAGCTACACCCCCCCACGCCCGATAGGTTTCCTGAGTAGGTACATGCTCTCAAATAATGTGTCCAGTTGTAAATGCCGAAAATCTGCCGATCGGACAAGAAATGCTTCATATTTTACACTTTTGAAATTATCCCCCCCCCCCGGACGGGTTTGCTGCGTAGGCACATACGCTCAGAACAGAAAATTTGTCAAGCTGCAGCTTGTAAATACTGAAAATCTCCCGATTGGACGAGGAAGTCTTCATATTTTACACTTTTGGTATCCCCCCACATACACAGGATTGCTGAGTAGGCACATGCCTTCAAATAATGTGTCCAGTTGTAGCTTGTAAATACCAAAAATCTCCTGATGGGAGGAGGAATTTTTCATATTTTACACTTTTGGTATTAACCCCCCCCCCATCGCCGACAGGTTTCCAGAGAGTGCACATGCGCTGAGAAAATTTGTCGAGTAGCAGCTTCTAAATGCTGATCTCCCGATCGGAAGAGTAATGAGAAATCTTGATATTTTACGCTTTCGGTATCTCCCCCCTAGTTTCCTGAGGCAGCAGATGCCCTCAGACAATTCGATGACTTGTAGCTTGTAATGGCTGAAAATCTCCCGATCGGACCAGAAATTTTTTATATTTCATATTTTAGGTTTTAAGCCAGCCACCCCCCGCTGCACAAACACACACTCGCCAAGAGTCCTGAGTTTCCTCATACTCGCAGAGAATTTGTTTTAGTTATAGTTTATAGAAAAATATCGCTGAAAATCTCCCGATCAGACCAGAAATATTTTATATTTCATATTTTAGGTTTTAAGCCCCCCCTGCACACACACACACTCGCCAAGAGTCCTGGGTTTCCTCATACTCGCAGAGAATTTGTTTAGTTATAGTTTATAAAAAAATATCGCTGAAAATCTCCCGATCGGACCAGAAATTTTTTATAATTCATATTTTAGGTTTTAAGCCCCCCCTCCACACACACACTCGACAAGAGTCCTGGGTTTCCTCATACTAGCAGAGAATTTGTTTAGTTATAGTTTATAGAAAAATATCGCTGAAAATCTCCCGATCGGACCAGACATCTTTTATATTTCCTATTTTAGGTTTTAAGCCCCTCCCCCTCCACACACACACTCGACAAGAGTCCTGGGTTTCCTCATACTAGCAGAGAATTTGTTTAGTTATAGTTTATAGAAAAATATCGTAAATAAGAAAATATGAAATTACGGACGGGGGGGGGGGGGGCTAAGAAAAATCCTTACCTGCTTCAAGGCTGTCAAACATTTAAAAAAAGGTTTCGTCTATTTTAGTGTTTTAAATTTATCAAAAATTTGGCTATATTAACGGCGGGAGGGGGCTCTTCCCCCTTGGACACCCAATTGTCGTTTGTCTTACTGGAAACGTTTTCTCCATTCAATTGCCCTCACAGCGAAAAAAAACGGCAATTTTTGTAAGGCCCCTCAAGATTTGTGCCCAAATGTCCTAAACTCGGCTATCTTAAGGGTTAGTCCTAAAATCCGCCACAGAGTTTTCTCAGTATATGCATATTTTAAAGTATGTACTTTTATAGAAAAAGGTGCAGGTTTTAAGATTTATAATGTATTTGAAAGATTTTCACCATAAAATTTATTTGCAAGCAAGGGATGTGAATGAACTCTGCGAGAGGGAGGCTGCAGCGACATCGTTATAAAGCACTTCAGACACTACTCTTGTCATGCTTTAGTGGATACAGTGTGAACCTTTGCATGTAGAATTTACTGTAAAAAATTTTAATATGTGTTGTGAAGGGGAAATTTTTTCCAGCATTCCTTATCAAATCACAAACTTTAAAATATGTATTTTTAGCCAAATAATTAGGATGTTGAACTGCAACTTTGGAAACTTGGGTACACACCATTTTTATTTTTTTTAATTGGAAGTTTAACAACCACCTTGAGCAACTCAGTGGGCTATCAGCAGTCTCCCAACCCTAATTTAAAACCACTGGTTCTGGAGAAAGAACAGAGCCAGTGCTGTAAGACTAACACAACATTCATGCCTCACTGGGATTCAAACCCGAACCCCTTCCAAACAAATGGTTATAAGCCACGCTTAGACCACTGTGCCACCGGGCGGCGACTGCTCACTTCATGCAGTTATTTTTGCAGTGTATATTGGCATAAAACACATGCATGTGTACAGTAAAGTCAATATTTTGTACCCCTTTTTTTATGTGTATTTTGATTGATACCCATGTGTTCTGGATCCTGATCATCTCTGCAAACATGTCACGCTGCATGTCCTTTTCATTATCACCCGGTATCAAATCTGGCACACAATCTGAGTGAATCGTGGACTATTCATTAGAACAGGTATCTACTTGCATTTCTTATGGGCATGTAGTTTCTTTTTTTGTTTGTTTTTTAATGCCTATTCACTGGTGTTCTCAAGTCTGATTTAAATTTTTAAATCATCGCTAGAAGTATGCATTCTCTTTTGTTGAAAACATGCACTTTCAGATTATCTTAGTTTGATTTCAGCCCAAAAAAGTGAAACCATTTCTCTTTTAGTCAGTGTGGATCATAAAATCATTTGCAGGTTCTTAGGTACACAACATGTTTGCATTTTCAGTGTATGATGGCATGATTTGCATGCATATTTACTGTAATTTTAGTATTTTTGTCCCTTTTTGTGTGTGCTTGTGCACGTACTCTAAGACCTATGTGCCCATGTTTTGATGGTTCTGGTTGTCATTTTATATCCCAGACCCTGTGGTAGTTTTAGTTGTATTTTATTTTGCCAATTATGCTTGCCAGTCCTTCCAAGGATCACTCATTTAGAAAGTTTTTTTTTTTGTAATTCATTTGCTTACCTAATTCTGTATGCTGATTTTTACTTTTTGTATTCATTTGCTGATCTAATTCTGTATGCTGATGATGTGACCCTACTTATTCATAGTAACGAAATTGACTTATTGATTCAGATATTACAAAATCCTTTTCTCGCTGCGGTCAATTGTCTTACCTGTAATTCTTTTGTTATTAATGTTAAGAAAACAAAAGTTTTAATTTTATCTTATGGTTGGAATTCCAACCCTATACAATATAACATTTAAAATAACACACAGGTTGAGGTTGTACAAATATTTAGGTGTTTTTATTCAATCGGATCTTAAATCCACCTCACATTGATTATCTTATTTCCCTAATTTCTTGAAATATTGGGATCGTTGTAGGAGTAGTGGCTTTATTTGTCTCCGAAAATTATGATTTTACTTTATTACACTTAACACTTTAATTCATGCCTACTTCTCATATTGTATTTTGGTCTGGTGCTCGACTACCAATTATAACCTAACTAAACTTCAGAGATTACAAAATAGATTTTTGAGACTGTTGCAATTCAGACTTTCAGGTTCCTCCTTTTCAAATCCTAATTTGACCTCTAGATTGCAGCCTAATGATGTTCAGTTATTAAAAATTGCTCAATTATACCATTTTAACTTAGCAAAACTCATGTTTAAAAGGGTAAAGAATAACTTATTCTCTTCTTTGATTTTTTTAATTGTCCCTAGCTATTCTTACTTGACTAGACATAAAACCTCCCTGATACCTTGTTTCCTTTCACATGAACGTTCTCGAGCTTTAATTAATTATGCTGGTCCGCAGATTTTAAATTCGTTCCCACCACAATTGTTGGCTATCAGTAATTATAGTTTGTTTAAAAGAAAACTTAAACAATACTTATTATCCTGAAATCAGTTTCATGATGCCCTTATTATCATTTTCACCTCCTGAATGGGTTGTATGGTGTCTGGCTTGCTTTGTTTTTGGACATTTTTTATGTGTTCAGTTGTCAGGATTAGAGGGCTCGTGGAAGCCTTTTCCCTCTTATTTCCTGGTTGTTGCTGCATTGATTTGCTTTTACATTTGAATGTCTGTGACTGCATATTTGTAACAACTGAAACACCAAATAAAAGAGAAATTTGGTGTTTGGATTAAAGCTGGTCAAAATCATTTAGAGCATTTCAGCTGCATTTCCTTTTTAACCGGGCCAAATATATACATATTTTACTTGATATTATTTACAGTTGTATGATGTGTATTTGTTAAATTTATGTCCCAGAAATCACTTGTATTTTGGGTATATTTCACCAATTATGTTTTTATACGACTGACATGGCAATTAGTTTTGTTCAATTCAGATTTATATATTTTTAGTATGTATTTATATACAGTAGATTCCAGTTAATTGGGTGTAGCCATTTATTTAGGATCTAATTCTTAATGAACAACCCAAATGAGCTCTTTGGGATAAAGCTTCACATAATTGGGGCAGCCAGGTAATTAGGACAAAGTGGGACATAGTTAATGAGGCAACTCTAGTGGGGTAGCCAGTTAATTGGGATATAGAAATTTAGATCAGTGTTTCTCAAAGTGTGGTCCATGGACCAGCATATGATGTAACTTGAATTGTATGGAGAAAATTTTTACCATGGCTCATGGGTGTGGCTAGAATTTAGGTTGAGGAGGGGGTTGCGATTTTTGAAGAAGGTTTAAGTAATTTTCCATAAATTTTACTTTTAGATGTTTCATGGAAAGTTTGAACCCCCTAAAAACCCCTCCCCTGAGTAGACCCATGCTGTGACTACATTGCCAATTATTTAATTAAGCAAATGATCTGTTTTTCGTTATACAACTGACAAAATAAAATCGTAACTCACCAAACTCTTTCTTTATCAAATATAGGTACTCCAAAAACTACCTTGTTTCAGATAGGGTTGGCAACTGACCGAAATTTAAGAACCTGGTCCGAATTTTTGGTGATTTTCTGTATAAAACCAGTGGCAACTGCTTACTGGCCCTGTTTGGAGATGTTATTATTTTCAAGTAAAAAACAGCTGAAAATTTGGCTGGAAAAAAAGCTCAAAATTAACTAAAAATCGCGGCGGGGGAGGGGGTAAATCAAGCACCAAATCCTTCCTTGGAGTGAGGGGAGGGGAAGTTTTCGCTCACTGGCCAATGAGGGTGTCCGGTAGGTCCTAATATTATTAACCAGGGGTGGCAACCTTAGTTTTAGACAATACAGTGTTCGAATTACCCAGTGGTCCGTTGGCCATTGGCCAGTAAAACTTCCATCAAACCACTAAAATATTGATTTTACCGGCCCAGATTTCTAGTAAGTTTGTTTTTTCTTCTAATTTGTCAAATACTAAAAAAGTTAATTTCTATTTCTTTTAGCTTGCTGTATGGCTTTCTTTTTAGGCTGCAAACTAATGATAGGTTTGAAAACAAATATTGGAGGTAATTCTATTGAAGTGATACATTATTTTCTACATATAGTAAATGTCTTTAAGGTTTTTTATTATTTTATTTTATGGACCAGAGGTTTGCAAATTCTAGTGGTCTGCTGGGCCAGTAGATTTATTTCTAATTCTAATACTGCAATATATTTTTCAATTTCAAATTTCTCCCAGGAAAGTTGCCCAGACACCCCCTCGCTTGGTGGTCCGCGATAAGTAAAGAAATGCTTAAAATGGTCCATGAGGGAACAAAGTTTGAGAAATACTGTATTAGATCATGGAGTGGTTTCTGTTGAAAAATGTGTGGGTTTTCAACAGACCCAGTGTCATGTAGAAAAAGTTGAAATATTACTCCTTGCAAAATTTAAAGGCTTGCTTCATCAGCCTGCTGTGTAATGCATTCTGTCAGTTTTACAGAAGTATGTTAATATGTAATCAGTAAAGTTAAATGAAATAAAACTTACAGATTAAAATTTTAATGGAAAAATGAGAGAGAAATCTGCAATACATAGTGTGTGTTATTTTTTCTGTATATTGAACACCTTAGATCCTTTTTGTTTTACAGTGATACCTAATTGTTTCAATAATGGCTTAGTAACTTTAATTCATTTTTAACCTTGTGTCAATATAATCAATATATCTTGGTTTCTATTTAACACCCAGGATTACTAATTTGTGACCTTGCAAAACATTGAACACAAACACACACCATTAACTGATTTTTACTTGGTGGGTCAATAAGTTAGTGTGTTTTTCTCCAGTTACATTGAAACTGAAAAGACTTAAATACAAACTGAGCCGTCCCGGTGGCACAGTGGTCTAAGCGCTGGCTTATGGTCATTTGTCTGTGAAGGGTCTGGGTTCGAATCTTGGTGAGGCATGGATGTTGTGTTTGTCTTACGACACTGGTTCTCTCCCTTCCCTAGAACCAATTACCCTAAATTAGGGATGGGTGACTGCTTATAGCCCATTGAGCTGCTCATGGTGGTTGTTAAACCCCCAGTAAAAAACAAAAACAAAAAATGCACAAACTGTTGCCAACACATTTTTCTTTCTGTTTGTTTTTTCAACTGCTTGCACTTGGTTTTCAAATTATATATCTGACTTGGAAATGTAGCATATTTTTCAATGCTGTAAACTCCAATGATTATTTCTGTTCTACTGTGACTACAATGTCACAGAATCATACCCCACTCTCCGCGAATGCAGCATTATCTCTTTGTTTCAGCACACTGTCCAGGGTTCTTCAGCACTCTGCTGTGTTTCTGTGAAACATAATATGGAAGGCATAGCAAGATTCACTTTGCATTTCTCACCAAGCAGACAAGTGTGATGATAAATACGGCATGACCCAAAACTAAGAACTGAATTGCTCAAATGACTTCTAAACTGATGTAATGTGTATATGTTTTTACATCTCATGCACTACTTCTCTGTGCAATCATAAAGTACTTCTCTGTCAATCATTGAATAATTTTGCTGACACCCTTTCATCTACATCCATCACAATTTGTTTTACCTGTTTGTTTCTGTATAAATACACACTGGTCAACTTTATGTTTGACTTGAACAAGTAGATACAAAAATGCCTACATTTTTGCTTGTATTTGCTCCACAAATTGTGCGATTCACTGCAGTTGGTTGCTTCGATTCTAATCATGTATATGCATCGTACCTCAGCGAAACATCCTACACCATTTCCCAAATTTTACTTTGTTCATCCTTTTATTCATATGCTTTGGTAGTGTGCCTACAAATTTTATTGCAAAAGTATTTTTTTGTATTTAGAAATCTTCTAAATGCCTGTAATTCACTATTGGGACTTTTCAATTCTTTGAAAAAATGAGGTACACTGTAGATAAACAAATTATGCCTGGCATGTGCACATGAGTTGTCCACACATATACAGCAGACGGCAACTGATCACAAATCAAGAGTTACGTTAAGTCAGCTTACCCAGATATATTTTTATTCTAAGTAAATCACATCACAAAGTTTTCTGTTGCTCAATTATTTGTTTTAAACTGCTGATGTTTCAAGTCCCTTGGATGAGAGCTGGGGTTCATTCTCAATGCTTTTAGCTTTCACAGAGTTTAACAAATTCAAAACAATTCAAATACTTTCTAGTTCTGCACAGTGATAGTGTAAAACATGAAGAACAAATCCTGACTGTCACCCAAGAGGCTTAAAGTCTACTTTTAAGCCCCTTGATGACAGTCAGGATTTGTAAATCAATACCTGAGAATACATAAAACCTGTGTGATTTACTTATAATAACTTATACTTCAGTTGGTAATGCTACTACGTGGTGTAAGGATTTGCCTGGATATGACTGTGAATGTGCCTCATATTTTTCTACAGCACTATGGGCAGTAGTTTTTAGTACATCTGTTATATGTAAATACATTTATTGCTTTTTCTTTGTGTACATGAATATTGTGAGTGAATTATACATTGATAATCATAACTTTTTTTTTCCTTTCACTAGGTGAGACTGACTAGTGCTTACTGAAGAAACAGAAAGCAATGGGATCGAGTTCTCTTTATGGACGAGAGCCGATTTAGTCTGACGAGCGATTCTGGACATATACACATCTGGAGAGAGCAGGGAACATGCAATCACACCTCCAACATCATGGAAAAGGACCAGTTTGGAGGTGGCGGAGTTCTCGTTTGGGGTGGTATCATGCTTGGTAGCCGTACTGACCTCCACATCTTCCAAGGAGCACTGGTGTCCGCTATTGTACAGAGGTTCTCCTATCTCACGTGCGTCTGTTTACAGGTGCTGTGGGTCCTGAGTTTCTCTTCATGGACGACAACGTTACACCTCATCGTACAGTGGCTGTTGGAGAGTGAAGATATTCAATGCATGGATTAACCCGCAAGGTCGCCGGACCTAAATCCAATCGAACACGTGTGGGACCTTCTCGGGAGACGCTTGGCAGCACGTCACCAGCCACCAGCAACGATTCCGCAGCTGCGATTGGCGCTACAACAGGAATGGGCCCTGATGCCTCAACAGCTTCTTGACAACCTCTTCCTCAGCATGGACAGACATTGTAAATCTTGCAACGCAGTCAGGGGTGATCATATCCCCTACTAAAGACTGGATTTTTCTTGGCAGCTGCCTGTCACATGGACGTTTCTGTCCAGTTGTGCTCGAAGCTACCTTTTCAATAAAGTGCCTTTGTATCCTTTGGATTCCTTGTTTGGACGGTTTTACTCACTTGTCCCATATTCTTATATCTAGGAGATCTTATGGTACGATTTAAGTCGACGTGGAACACTTCTGCACGACGTTACATTCGAAAAACCGTCTCGTCCTTAATTTTTGCACCCCAGTGTACCTGTTCTACAGACAACACATCCAGATTATTTATGTATGAATCATTTGATGGATACATCGGCATTGTAATTAGTATTAAAATTATGTTTGAAACAGTTTTCTTTTTCTTTTTTTTTTCCACTGGAGTTAAAAGTAAGTGTTGACCTGGAGAGGTTGTGACAAATATATGCAAATGCAAACTATTATAATTTGATGAGTACAAGGCATTGATTTCAGTGTATTGATGAAAGATTTAATCATGTCAATGGTTTTAATGTTTTCAGCCTTAACACTACTTGCTTACCGCTCTTGTACACTGTACAGCTACACAGGCAAGATAACCAATTCCAAACAATACAAGAGATTAAGCCATTGAATATCAGCCTTTCTGAAGTTACTGATATATATATATTTTGCTGGGATGAGATCTTTATTATCCTGTTTTCTGTGACAAAACCTGATCTATATGCAAGTGAACTATATAAAGGGTTATGTTTTAAATCTAGCTATTGTACTATTATGTCCATACGAATGTGGGGAGCTGAGAAAAATGGAATGCTATTAATTAATGCATTTTTATTAATCCTGAAGCATTCTATTAATAAAGCTCATGTTTAGAATTGGCTTCCCAGTTTCTAAATTCAATAACTAATCAACAACTTCTATTGTGGGAATTCTTACTAGGAATTTTTTTATTTTAATTGCAAATTTTAAAGAAAACTAGAGTTCTCCAAAAAATTGCAATTAAAATAAATTTCCTAGTAAGAATTCCCATTATAGAAATTTTTGATTAGCATAAGCATTTTACTTCATATACACATATTGTGACAGTATTGAACTAAAACACATTTCAGTCTTGTATAATGCAATCAAAGCAGTTCTGTGGATAATGTACAAAAGTATGCTGGGTTTTTTTTTAATTCTGCTGTAATAAAGTACTGCATTATAATACTATGTTCTGCAATGAAGCTGTTCACTTAACCCATAAGTGGTGAGGTGGGGTGTATTATACCCCAAAATTTGTTTTCGTGTACACTCGATAAAATAAAACAAATTGGAACAAGAAAACTTCCTATGAATTTCACACTATGTATTAATATATCCACAACCAAAAAAGTATAAGTGTACATATAAAAATAAAATAACACAAAATCAAATACACTTTCCATTTTAAAAAATATTTAAGTACAAAATTACAATTAAGCTACATCATATAAAAGAAAAATATCTAAACTAAGCATAAAACAACAACAAACAAAAGAAAGTCTTTTAAGGGGAAAGTTAGACTTTCATTTCTGCAATCGTCACAAATGGGTGTTCAGCATGATAAACATACAGGCAGTTCACATACTCCTCACATGGATTTTGTTTTACAATCATTTTTTCTTGGGCACTACACACCTCATTTGCTTGCCCTGGGTCTTCTTTGGCATTTTTATTTTCAGTATTTTATAAATATGATGTTTGAGGGCATGGAGGAGTCTATTGAGCAATCGTCTCTGCAATGCTAATGTTACTAGTTCCTGTCCCAAAGAATTTATGAAATCAAACCTATTCTATTCGGGATTATCTGGAAATGAAAAGATCACGTATGAATTGTAGGGCATTCAATAAACTCATTTCGGTGTACATTGGTAAAGCATGATGTAAATAGTGTCAGAAAGGAAGTTCTTAGATTGTTTTTGACATTAAAACTTCTTTAAGAAAGAAAAATTCACCCTGTGTAGCTGTATAGCATGGTTTTTTTTTTTTTTTTTTTTTGCATCATGAGGTGGCAAATGTATGTCTAGTTTTCTTTTCTGTGCACTAAAAACATTTTGAATAGGTTGAACACAATTAAATGCATGGGAAAAGTTTTTTTAAGGAGAAAACTATCTTATTTTTTTTTCATTATTCTTTCGGGCCAGTGGCATAGCCAGAAATTCTTTAAGGTTGGGGTTCGTGGATTTGATTTTCATTAGTAGAAGCCTCATATATGCATATATATCGCTTTAAATTCTTCGTACTCAATCCACCCTCAAGTGGGGGGGTAAGCACCCGAGGACCCCTTTCCGTTGGCTACACCTCCATTTTGGACTGCCTTACTTTGCACTTCCCAAAATCTAAAATTTGCCTACTTGCAATAGTGCATTCTGGTTTTGTTTGCACACTTCATGGGCATCATTCCCAATTTCTCAAACTGTATTGCAGCTGTGTGTAGTAACTGTTGGCTAAAAAGTTTATAGTTACAAATGTACACCTGAAGGTTGTCTTAAATTCTTGTAGGACTTTCTGGTCTTGCTTCACAATGAAGTTCGTCCACATCTATGGCTGCAAATATGAGGAAAGGAGGATACATCCCCAACTGGCAGCATTTGTTTTTTCTGATTTGAAAAAAGTTTACAGCATAAATATACAGTTCATTGTTGTCTACTGTTCTACACCTTATGTTATAAAAATCAGAAATGTTATTGGCGATAAAAAACATGCAAATAGTTAAATGGGCATCTACTAAAGTACACAAATTTTATAATTAAATTTGTTTCACAAATAAAAACCGCATTCTTTTTTGTCATAGGAGTTTAAGTGTTCACCTGGGGAAGTTGTGACAAATACAGTGAAACCTACCTATGATGATATTCAAGGGACCGTGAAAAAATATTGTTATAGACAAGGTTGAATCTGATACACTCTATAATGGAAGTTATTTAATATGGATGTAACATGTTAAACTGAAAGTATTAAAGATTAGAAATGAAGATAAACATAAATCATGAAAATCTAGTTCAAAAATGTAATGTGTATTTTAACTACATTTCTATTAATCTGAAAATGCATGTGTGTAATGATAAAAATAAAATTGGGAATTATGTTTCTTATTAAAAAAACACATGAAAACAAAATATGTACTGAATTATGAAGTTATACTTACATAAAACAGAATTTGGATCATTAAAATAAGAACTAAGAAAAATTTATCCTTTGATTAACAAGAGAAGTAATAGGATATTGTTTGCTTGGAATTTTCAGAAAATACAGCCACCATACACATATTTCAAACCATTCTAGTGAATTCAGATATACATCTAGGACGTTCGGTAGAACAGGAATGAAAGTCTAATGTTTAAATTAATTTAACGGCATGTACAGCTGTTAAGTTGGGTGATGATTCCGTCAAACACTCTTTCTCGCTGCTTTCATCATTAGTTTGTTTCACTTCTGCTATTATATCCTCATCAGTGTTCCAACTAAACACTCATCATTCAAATAATCCTCTGTATTTGTAGAATGATATTCTTTAACATAAACACGATGTGCGGACCAATGCATGAATATGAATATTCATTTTATCGCAAAGAACAAATTCAACAAACTATATTTAAATGGTTAAGGTTAATAATTTTAAGACTTCGAATTCATCCGTTTTACTTTCAGTTGTTTCTCAAGTGTTTAGTTTTTGTCAAATGATAGCTTCTAAACTTTGAACAATTGACGAGCTAAACAAATCAGCACTCTTTTCATGAGAAACGTCATTTGAGCTTAACAGGCTCAGCGTGAAAAGAACGCTTGGGTTTGGGAAGTTTTTTCGCGTGCTCTCCTTTTCTTTTCTTCAGATACTGTGCTCCACTTGGACATTTTTGTGGCATTTTGCAAATGGATGTCGTTCGCTTGCATATTCAAGTTTTTACACAGTGAATGAGATAGACATGCTTACCATAAGAAATCACTAAAAAGCAATAGCAACGTTTAATTGTTTTGTTCAAAATAAAAGAAATCATTTGAAAAAATCACCCTCTTATACATCACTGCTGTGAGTAAATGCGCCTCTGTGTTCGTAATCCTAGGTGACTGACTGTTTTCGCACATTCTTCAAGGGGATTCCCATATGGCTTCGCACTTTTCCTCAGCAGCACGGAGGGAGGGCAATTAGAGAGCGATGGTATTATTTATAACTCGTTGCAGAGCGATCGTATTACATGTCGGAGCCAAAGGACGGAATAACTTCAATCTGTAGGGTATCCAGTGTTTTAAAGGTGAAACTTGACTTTATTTACCTGCAAAACTAAATATATCTTAAAGAAAAATGTTAATCTTTGGGTAATTTGTTTGTTTGTGTGCGTGTTCGGATTTTTTCATAGAACTATAACTATCAGCTGTAGTACGCCCCTTTTTTACCAGCGCCCCTTCTCGCCGCTGCGGGGGTGGTAGTTACGCTACTGAGCTGCACACTTTATCCAAATATGAAAGTTTTATTTGAACTATTACATCAAGTCTAAGTGGTCCATAATACAGGACTTGCAGTATACACTGAGTGGCCACTCAGTACTTCCTTGGGCCACCTTTTGCCTTTAATACTGCGTCGATTCTTTGTGGCATGGACTCCACGAGATGTTGATAGGTGGTTTGTGGAATCGGAGACCATGCTTGATGAATAGCACTTTCCAGGTGTGTGAGATTGCAAAGTTGTGGATCCAGCTGTCTGATTGCTCGTTCAACTTCATGCCACAAATTCTCAATGGGGTTGAGATCTGGAGATTGTGGGGGCCACCTAAGCAAAGTAAACTCACCGGCATGTTCCTGAAACCAATCCTGTACAATACGAGCACTATGGCAGGACGCATTATCTTGTTGAAAGTAGCCATCGCCATTGGGGACATGACATGATTCACTTGGTCCGCAACGATGTTTAGATATGATGTGGCAGTCAGACGTTGATCAACACGAATTAAAAGGTCCAAAGCATGCCAGAAAAACATTCTCCAAACCATAACGTTGCCTCCACCAGCTTGAAGGGTTGTAGCAATGCATTTGGGGTCCATGCTTTCGTCCTGTTTCCACCAAATTCTCACTCGGCCAATGGCATGGTGCAACTGAAAACGTGATTAATCAAACCACATAATTTGTTTCGAATTATCGACTGTCCAGTCCTTGTGCGAACTGGAGATGTTTTCTTTTGTTAACTGCAGACAGCAAAGGTGTTCGAACAGGCCTTCGGCTGCCATATCCTATCCGATGCAGTGTGCGGCGAACAGTGCATGCAGAGATCATTTGAGGGGATCCTTGATTAAGATGGTCTGTAATTTGCTGCGCTGTTGTCTGTTACCATTCTAGACACTATCCGTTCCGCCCGAGCAGTCACTAGTCGATGACGACCACACGTAGAGACCCAGTTTTTTGGCTGACAGTCCCGTCTTTAAACACTAACAACAGCTGCTCTTGGACATTTCACGAATGCGACGGTTTCGGTGATGCTCGCTCCATGGCTCCGAGCTCCCACAATCATCTCACGTTGAAAGTCCGTCAAATCGCATTTTTACCCATCTCGCTACCCAAAAATCACTTCTACTACTGTCACAAGCACTAAGCTTTCCCTTTTTATACTAGCCTCGCCCTCTGGCGGCAACAACGAGCAGCCATAGCTCATTTGCTTAAAACTGTCATTTGGTCATAATAAAGTGGCCACTCAGTGTATATTGATATCAAGTGAATTTAAGTGGAGCTAATGTAAAATGCTTTACGAACCCTGTGTAAGGCAACACTCCCTCCAGAAAAGACTTTCACAACAGCTATCTCTATGTACACTGGTGTCCAGACATCAGGCAAATAATCAAAAGCAATCAAATGTTTCGGTCTTCACAAGACATGCAAATGGACACGAAAAAGAAATGCCCGAAGTAAAATTGGCATATCAGCAAGCAATATGTACAATCAGTTGCATACTTAAAGGGAACGGCAGTGGTGTATCTCTTTGACTGCATCTCGCAGCACAGGTCCTTTAAGCTTGCAACATGGTTCCTAGATGCTATACGAGTTGAAATTCAATCTATAAATAGATTCTCGTCCGCATTTCATCAGCTGGAAGGAATCTGTAATGATCCTGCAAACGTCCCCGAACGAGATTGCCGCGGGGTAGCATTATGATCAACAGCCGCACACCATTCCACATGTTCGAGGGAGGTAATGTGAATGCTGAGCCCTATAGGGACGAGATCCTAGAGCCCTGTGTCAGACTTTTGGGGGGAGCTGCTGGCAAACAGCTTTAATGGATGATAATTCTTTTCCTCACCACATGGCTCGGCTAAGGGTAATTTGCTGCAGAGCAAATATATTCGACGTACTGACTGGCGAGCCAGGTCTCCGTACTTGAACTCTATAGAGCATGCTCTGGGACAACCAATGGGAACAACATGTAGCAGCTCATCATCCTTCTTCCCTAGCTACGCACTGCCTTCATCGTGGAATGAAATCCTTGGGCTTCAGCATTCATCAACAACATGGTGATAAGTGTATATCATTGTGAGAGTTGTCTATATCAGTGCAAGGTGATCACATTCCTTATTAATAAATTTTTTGGTTACATTGTTAAATATCACCTTGGTGACATTCGTGGATGTGACCCTGTACATGCAAAAATATAGTTGTGCACTTAGTATTTTCTTTTTTAAAGACTAGTTAGCTGCACACAGCATTCCACGCAGCTAACCAAAGTATATATATACTAAAGCCTCATTTACGGGAAGACATTCGAGGCACGTGCTCTCAAACAATGGCGTACCAGAGGGGAAGGGGTCGGGGTTTCACCCCCTGAGGGGAGACAGCACGAATTTAAAGCGATATATGTGTATACGAGGCTTTCACCAATGAACCAAACCCTTGGACCCCCCTCCCCCAATTCTGGCTACGCCAATGTGCTCAGAACCCCGCGACCTTTGAGAGAGGTCCCAAAATATAGTTGCATATACTTGCTTTTCATCAAACTGATTTGAAATGTTCGTTCACTGAAAAAAGTTAAAATGTTAATTTCAGAACTGGACGTGAAAACATGGAAATAACAATGATAATTTCTGCAAATTAATAGAACACCATATTTTTTGACAAATTAATGTTTTAATCTTCCAATTATAACTATATAATGGTTTTCAATCATACATGCATTCACTTGGGGAGGGGCATATTTCCGAACTACTCAGTGCCCCAAACTGCCTCAGGCCGCCGCGGTGGTCTAAGGCGCTGGCCTATAATTATACGTCCGTAAGGGGTTCGGATTCGAATCTCGGTCAGGCATGGATGTTGCGTTTGTCTTCCGGCACTGGCTCTCTCCCTTCCCTGGAACCAGTCACCCTAAATTACGGACGGGCGACTGCTTATAGCCCATTGAGTTGCTCACGGTGGTAGTTAAACCTCCAATCAAAATAAAAAAAAAAACAAAAAAAAACTGCCTCAGTCGGTACGGTCCCTGTATTCAGCAACCTAGTTTATGAGGTGTGTTCCCTCCTGTGCACGAAAGGAATTGTCAAAAACAGCGGAGAGGCATATGAAATAATATAAGGAGTTAGCCTCCATGACCTTTTCCAATACGCCGTAAAGATAAAGGGGGCAATTAGTGATCTGTGTTTGCTGCAGAAAGCATCCTATGAGTTTTTAAACTTGAAACAAGCTTTTTTTTTTTTTTAATGGAGGTTTAACGGCCACCGTGAGCAACTCAATGGGCTATAAGCAGTCGCCTGTCCTTAATTTAGAGTGACTGGCTTCAGGGAAGGAAGAGAGCCAGTGCCGTAAGACAAACACAACATCCATGCCTCACTGGGATTCGAACCCGGACCCCTTTCAGACGAATGATCAGAGACCATCGCTTAGACCACTGCGCCACCGGGGCGGCAAGCTTTTCCTAAGCCCTATCATGAAATTATCTTCCTTGTTACATTCACTATCTGGTACTCATTTGTTCCGCGCTGGTTCGTTTTGCACTCTGCATTTTTGTAGAGTGCTGTGTTGTCGGTGTTCATATAGCCTGAATTCCGCACGTGCACAGGGCTTCAGAATTACTTTGAAAATATTAATATAGATTTTCAGCAAATATTCTTTTCAACTGTGGACAAAAAATTTTAATCAAGGGGGTCCCAGACCATAGACGCCGACTTCTGAACGAGGGGTGCTCAAATTCAAAAGGCAGGTACCGTTTCCAATGTAGAAATTTTAGATGTTTAAATGGACCTTGTCTTCAGTGTAAACGCAAACAAACCGATACACGATTTCATGAAAACGACATCACAAGAGCTCCTATATTTTTTTTCTTTTGGACAAAATTTGGGTATTTTGTTGGGGACTACCAAGGAGGTTCCTTGGGGACTACTACCGGAAAACCAAACCTGTTGAAAACAACTGAGATTGGACGGCAGAAGAGGAACTAGTAAGTTTGTTACCAATGTCTTCGGAATTATGTGGTGGTGCTTTTAATCGAATAAAGAATTTCTCCATTGTAACCATAGTCCGTAGATCGGTAATTAGGATAATGCTGAAAAAAAGAAACGGCTCTCCAAACTAAGAACTAAAAATAAAGAACCGAATAGAATAGAAGAGTGATGTACCCAAAAAACTACATATCAAATCGCATCATCCAGTGTCTTTACAAACTAGCATGCCTTGGCAAAGAAACATGGTGGGAGCTATAGGGTTTTTTCTGCTGGCTTCTAAACGTTCACTACTTTGTTACTTTTAAGAAACGTCAATGCCTGGCCCTTTCTTTTCATTAAAATATCCCCATCGGCTCCCTTCCTTCCTCTTCCATAGCACCTACAACAACAGGATCTGGGTAGATCGTAGGACACTTCAGACCCAACTCACTGCCTCCCCTCCTGAAAAAATATTCTTCCTCACATCCACTCAAACATGATCCCCAAAGTAAAGATCTCTCTCTGATCCCATTAACGAAAATGTCGGCCACTTTAATTAGCAAAAACACATTGCAGCAAAGAAACCCAACATTGAATTGAAATCGATGTTTCGAAAACTGCCGCCAACAGCTATTTCTTCTTCCCAAATAAGAGGAATGGTTGCTCAGTCTTGTGCCTCCCGCCCGGTGGGAAATACAAGAGCGGTATCATTCTGCGTCACCACCAATCTGTCGCAGTCTCGCTGTTTGTACTCTGCTCTCGGACGGTCATTCATTACTCCCGCTTTGACATTTATGGTTTTATGATCCTACCAAAGCTCATTTGCATGCATGGTAAGATTCTGACAACTTACTGATATGCAAGGAACGTGATTGCGAAAAATGAAATAAAATCGGTAGCTTTAAACAATTAGGAAGGTAGGGTATAAACCACGTCCCACACTCCCGATTTCCCGCTTGCTTGGCTGTGTTATTTCCTAAGTGTTATTCGATATCGGTAGTTAAAACACGCTTTTTTGAAGAAATTGATTTTTTATTACAGAAACCAAATATTTGCGCTGTATTCCGATTATCTTATTTAGTTTTATGTAAAGTGGAACTAAATATTTAAGTATGAATCCAGTACGTATAACAGAAATTCGGAGGGTGCAGAGCACCCCCCAAATGATTTCAAGGGGTGCTCAAGCCCTGAGCACCTCCGTAGTTGGCACCAGTGCTCCAAACACAGGATGTGCTCAGAGCACTGACTGACCTAAGTCGTGACCTGGGTGTTCACACAACTTTCGTTTAGCGTTTACAACCGTTGAGTATTTTCTTACCTTGTCGAAATGTGAAATTATTAGTTTAAAACTTCTAAAGAATTTGAAACGTGAAAAGTTTTCACATTTCGATCCAAATTATTCTGTTGTGTCCATTCAACGTGTCCCTACTTCAAAAGGCTCTTTCTAAAAGCGTGTGAAATCGGTGGTAGCTGGCTCTATTAGTAAGGTGACCAGATATTGGAACACTGATTTGAGGACAAAAGGGCGTGGCGTCCCCAAATCAGCAGTTCATTTGGGGGACATATACGTACTCAATATAAATATGCAAATCTTTTTGTCAGAAAACTGCGTTGCTTCAATAAGTGTGATTTGCATATGTAAATCTGTGTCATAAAAGGATATATATTGTAGAATGTTGGTAATTTTTATTGACAAAGTAGAATTATGATGGCGAGAACATATTAGCAAAAGTAAAATGTTTTACCTTAGGTATATGTGCTGAATTAAAATCAAGCTACACGCCAAAGTAATTGCATGGCGAATTTTTCATTTTGCCAAAGTTCTTGAGGTACTCAAAACAAGTGCAGTCGAAATTTGACCAGGCCAATGGTGCAGTGTCTTAGTGCTGGTCACTGATGATGATTCGTACAAGTTGGCACGGGTTCGAGTCCCAAATGAGGCATGGGTGGTGTATTTGTCTTACAGCACTTGCTCTCTCCCCTACCCTAGAACGAATGTCTCTAAATTAGAGACCAGTGACTGCTTATAGTCCTCTGAGTTGCTCGCGGTGGTCGTTAAACTCGGAAAGAAGAAAAACAAATTAGGCAAAATTTGTTTTCAGAAGAAGCATGTAGGAAAACTAGTACAACAAAAACTACTTTTAAGAACATTTTTCATTAGAAATCTAACGAGCTAATGAGGAAGTGTAAATTTGAGGACAATTTGCGTCCCCAAAGGCATCAGGCATTTTTGGGGACAGTAAACTAAATTCGAGGACTGTCCTCAAGAATTGGGGACTTCTGATCAGTTTATCTATTAGAAATAAAAATGTTTCTGAAAAATGTGTTCCAACATTCTGATAATTGTGTACAAAAAGAAACGCTGCTGCAGCCTTACTTAATTTTCAAGCATTCTCAGGAGATCATGTAGAGAAAAATTGATTCTTTATGATACATTAGTTCTAAAGAATCTCTAACTCACATTCTCTTCTGATATGTGGAAACGTTATGTTTTGTAGCTTTTCTCGATTAAAGTTACACGTTGAATGTGCAGTATGCAGTCGAATCTAAAGGGAGTGTGGTGTGGAAACAATTCAAGTTATCAAGAAAACATGATGTGAACAGAACATGTGCAGAGAATTTTCCTTTTCTGAACTACCAAGATTTGTCTTATCTAGTTGAGAGTTAACTATATATACACTGGTCACGAGAAGTTAGGGATGTTGCATGATATGAAGGATGTATGTATCTCAAACAAGTAACACTTATTGAAATAACATCAGTGAGGAGGCTACGTAAAACAAACGATAATAGTGTGTTTACAAAAACAATTTACGGTGCAATTCTTACACACAACAAAGTAACACTGTAAATAGACAAAATAATACATTTGAAGAAAGTGCGTACCTCTGAATTTCAGTACTCGCTGTGTCGAAGAACGTCTTGGCACCTATTACTTGCAATGACGTTATTGATGAGTGTCTGAGGCAGCTGGTCCCACATTACAGGCAACACTTTACGGAGGCCTGCGAATGTACTCGGGTATGCGGTACCCAGTGCTGTCAATAGGATTAAGGTCAAGAGCCCTTGGAGGAGCTGTAACGAACACAGCCTGATTTTCTACACCCATGATTTTCCAGCTCCTGAAGCACATTCCAGACACGGTTGCATTGTCATCGAGAAAATGGAAAGCATGTCCAATAGCAGCGTGAAATATTGTCACAATGATCTCGTTTCGGTACTCTGAGGTATTCATGTTGCCTTGGCAAACATACAAGAAAGTACGGCTATTAAAACATACCCCATCCAGACCAGAACTGACTACTACTGGTAAAGTGGACGGACTGCACAAAATGTGGTTGCAATCATGTGCCGGATCTTCTCCGCACGTTTCCATGTATCAGGGTAGGGAAACGAGATTCGTCCGTAAAAAGTCGGCCTTTTTCCTGTGAGTCCGTACTCGTGAAGACGGTTTCGTACCATTTTAGTACATATTGTAACACTAGAAGCAGCTCAAATGCTAGGCCTTCTCTGAGCACTTGTAGCGATCTTGCCTCCTGGTGGTTATCCTTGGGCGACCACACCTGGGTCGATCTGCATTTTCTGCCTGTAACATGCCAACAGCGCTATTTCGGTTGCCCATGTTTAAACGTTGTCTGGACATCATTTCAGGTTAATTCCATACTGAAGGCAATACCTTTAGCAAACTTCTAGACCAAGTAGTGAAACGACCCATTTTCCACTTCTCGAAAGGTACTTTTATCGGAGCTCACACGCTGCGCGTTATGTTGTCATGACGCTAATTTACGTTTCCCATTCCTAACTTGTTATGACCATTGTATAAAGGCAGCATTTATTTTACATCTGTAATGCATCATGAAATCAATCCACCCAGGAAAATTTTCATTGGTTATAATAGGTACATGGCATAAGTGATAGTATTAATGGAAAGTGCTTAGATTTGAAGTAAACAAAAATCGGGAATGTCAACAGTATGGAACATAAAAAAAAACACAGATCATTTTGTAAACTGCTAAGAATTATGAGCATATGTGAACCACGAGGCAGATAATTACATTATAATGTTTCTGTAATGGGAGTGATGTCCAAGACAAAAGAGAACTGAACCTTTCATGCATTTTATTTGGTAGCAATATCTTCCTAAAAGTTCTGTAATACTAATGCCACACATCATTTATATTTGAAATGCCACAAGAAAGAAGTCTTTTGTTTATGTATTTGGTACAGCTGTGAAATTGCTGATTGAAACCCACCCAGTTTGTGGCTGTTCAGCCTGTGGTTTTCTAGGGTTTCTGCAGATGTAACATGAATATGTGAATAGCTCTCCAAAGATTCTTCTACAGGCAGTAAATCTTACAGGAGTTGCCCCTCCTGCATTTCATCTCCAATTTTCACTGATTCCTTCTAAACTATTTTGATCCAACTGTTTTGAACTGTATTAGACCTAATAGATTTAATATTGACACTATGCATGTTGCTTAAGTAGAACACCACAGGGTTTGCAAGTGTGAAACACCTTTTTTTTTTTTTTTTTTTTTTTTTGGTTGGGGATTTAATGACCACCATGAGCAACTCAGTGGGCTATAATCAGTTGCCTGCCCTCAATTTAGCACCACTGGCTCCAGGGGAGGGAGAGAGCCAGTGACATAAAAAGACGAATATAACATTCACGTCTCACCAGAATTCGAATCTGGACCCATCTCAGATGAATGATAAGAAGCCAATGCTTAAACCACTGTGGCAGCAGTGTGAAATATAGATGAGATTATAGAATATTGAGCTAAGTTATAAATGTAATCTTTTTCATGCAGTTACATAGAACATAAAGCATAATAGGAAATTAAGCTACTTCATTGTATAAATTCCCACCATTTCATCAGTTCTGGTCAAGAGATATTTTGTTGCCCATCAGACAGCTCTTTATTAATTAATAGCAGTTACTGCCTTCTGACTGCATTGATTACCTTACTGATGGTATGAATTTTTGTTGCTGTGCACTACAGTGGCATAGTCAGAAATTTCTTAAGGGGCGGGGGTCACCCCCCTGCCGACACCGCGGACTAACTACTGTTGGTATATTTTATCACACTTAAAGACAATTGTGACAATTCAACAAATATAGCAGTTATTGCACATTCTGAGCTTAACATGAAATTTATTTGGAATGAATGTATTATAAGGACAAATGAATAGTTGCATAACAAGTATAGGAAGTCAAACCAGATTCATGTGTCCCTTGAAGTAATTTGTTGTCCATGTTTGTGATGGTCTTCACACTCATAAGTTGTTGTTTTTTCAAGGAGAATACATGTGTTAAACCAGTTCAAATAAGAAACACCCTTTGTTTTTAAATTTTAATGGTAATGAGAGAATGGTTAACTTGTGATAGGACAATGCCTACTACAAAATCCAGATGCAGCCAGTTACATCAACTACCTCACCCCATGAAAGGCACTATTTCAGGAGGGGGGATACAGTGATAGTTTGTTCATTGTCAGTGCTATACATTTTCTGAAATACATTTCCATAGTGCTATACGAGGGCATGAATGAAAAGTTTCTCTGTCCCTGAGAAATTGCAACTCCACTTGAAATTTCTTAAAAAGAGAGACTTGTGCCATAATCACACCTATGGTATCAAGTGTTGCTTCTCATATGTGTAAAATGTGTCTCTTAGTATTTTAGCCAGGCTCTTGAAAACATTCAAAGTAGTACCCACAGTTTTCTTTAAATAAATGGCTTTTTATGTTTGATTGAGAGTAGATCCACACCTTTGTTGCTGTATGTGTGTAGCATATGAACATTTTAAGTATAAAAATGAGCCTGGATGAAAAAAAAACTGGTCATGATGGAATTGTATCACATCTGCTCAGTGTATTATTAATTAGGAATCAATGCAACAGTGCCGCAGTGGTCTAAGTGATGGCCTCTGATCATTCGTCTGAAAGGGGTCCGGGTTCGAATCCCGGTGAGGCATGGATGTTGTGTTTGTCTTATGGCACTAGCTCTCTCCCTTCCCTGGAACCAGTGACCCTAAATTAGGGATGGGAGACTGCTTATAGCCCATTGAGTTGCTCACGATGGTCGTTAAACCTCCAATTAAAAAAAATGGCAACAGTGACCTCCATATTGTATTGCATCACATTTGTTGAAAGTTTAGCTATGTTAGATACTAACAATTTGTGCCTAAAATTTTCAGGTAATTTAGGGCTGTTTTTCTATCACTATAATTTTTCTACCCTTTGAATGCTTTTTTTTTTTCCTTTGGGTGGAAGGTGGGCTAAATATGCCTCTTTTTTTTTTTTAAAATTCTAATCCAGTTGTTTATCTGTGTTACTTAGCAGGAGATTCTCTGAAAAATTCCTGGCAACGCTAATTGAGGGGAACAGGACTTGCCTGCCTCTCTTTCCTAGGCCTGGATAAACAACTGGATTAGGATTTAAAAAAAAAAACTGGGGGTAATGCCATAGCATTTTATTCAGAGTTGACATTTGCTACATAGATAAGCTATTAATGCATTCATTATATGGGCAGTAGTTCCTTGACTCTTCACCATGTGAAAGAAATTTTTTCTTGTCATTTGTCTGGGGAAAAGGGGTGGGGGATAAACAGTACTGCGAAGTTTCAATTAGTGCAGTCCTTTTTGTATGTGTGTGTGGTGGCATTGCAACAACAACAACACCCCCCCTAGTTCCATTTATAAAAACATACAGATCCTCTAAAAATTATGAATTGGTTTTGCAGTTGGAATTCTGAAATATAAATGTACACATAGGTGTAGCCAAGGGCTTGGTTCAGACCCCCCCTCCATTGAGGGAAGATTTAGTATGAATTTAAAGCAATTTATAGGTATATATGGACTTTCACCAATAAACCAAACCCATGCCCCCCTAAGAAAATTCTGGCTACGCCACTGTGTATGCAGTTCCAAGTTTGCATAATACAGTATAGAATTTGTAAAATGTTATGCCCCACAAATCTATCAATACAAATAAAGATGCTATTTAGCAGATCTTCAGTGTGCAAATTAGTATTTTAGCTCAAAACATTATTTATATTACCTGCTACATTATACCCATGTAAATAACGTTGTTTATGTAAATAGAGAGCCGCAACCTATGCATAATGTATAGCAGTTGCATTCAAATCATAATGTGCAATATATCAAACTGGTTCTACCAATTAATTATTTACATGGAAATTTGCAGGCAGCTCGGGAGTAGCTAAGAAGTTATAATCCATTCCAATTCTGATGGCAGAACCATTTGTAGAATATTGTGGATTTAGCACAATTAGAAAAACCTGATTGTAATTGTTACTTGCAAATGAGCAATCAAGTTCAGCTATCCCCAAATGTTCAGGATTTGAGTACCACATACCTGAATGAACATCACCAGTATTTAATTTATTCTTTTGAGGAGGAACAATGACTGTGCACAATTAAAAAAATTCCCTAGTTCAGAAAAAAAAAAAAAAAAACTAAATTACCTTTGCCTGTAAAACTACTAATTGCATCAACTTGCTTCTTCAGTTACGAAAGTTTGACACGACCCCCTACAAGTGGCAACTGCTAAAAAAGATGAGAGTGGACCTGTGTAAGCCAATGGCATCTTGCACCAACAGCCCCTTCCTCACATTATAAGGAGTAAGAATTGATTTGAAGACTTTCTTTTATTGACATCTCAGGTGGTATTTATTTGGCAGTAAATTTGTTGATAGCTAGCTGAATGGCAGGAGAATAGCCTGTTGAAACTGGTGAGCAGCATATGTTATGATATTTTCCTGTTGGAATGTGGCAATGGTAAGACGAAGGGGAATAATGCTTTGGGGGGCAGGAAGAACAGGGCAACAAAGGTATCACTAGAGTGGACGTTTACATGTTTCAGTCTGGGATTTAGTATTTTCCTGATGAATTGAAACCAAACATCTTAATTTACAAAAGAGACCTGCGGTGTTATGATTTTCTTTTATTTAGGGGTTTAATGACCACTACGAGTATCTAATGCTAAGAAATCATCCATTCCTGTACCCAGAGATGAGTCAGATCCACCAACCAAGGACAAACATTAAACGTGAATAAGTGGCCACAAGTACTATGCTGCAACTTAAGCCATCAGTTGCTCTCTATTTTCAATGAATGAAATTAGCACATAATATGAAACCAAAGTTGATTCCACAAAAATAAGTGGTATGAGTTGTTGGCCCCAAATCATTTATATGAGATGGGTTGAGGTTTGAATACTGGGTGAGGCATGGATGGAGTTTTTGTCTTGTGACACTGGCTCTATCCTTGTCTAGGAACCAGTGGCCCAAAATTAGGAATGAGAGACTGCTTATAGCCCATTGAGTTGTTCATGGTGGTTACTAATTAACTCCTCTTCCCCCCAAAACACATAACAAAAACATATTTGTATATTTGTAGTTGCCATTTGTTTCCTTTGAACTTGATACTTTAAGGGGCATTAATTTAATTTTTTTTTCATACAGCAATGTTAACAGCATCTTCCTTCTCCCATACCCTTGTTCCCATTCAAGTGAAAGACTGAAATTTTTCTTCCACTCTATTAACATTGATTCTGTTTAGACAGCAAACTGGTCACAATAGTAATGATAGTGTGAAATGAAAGACATGCAGTTTATTGGACTGGGTACCCTCAATTGTGACCCATACATATCTCCAGCTTATAGGCTGCTACAATAACAGTATGTATAACCACCTCCCATTTCACTATAAAGACCACCACAAAGCAAGGATGCGACATAGAATAATGCACCTGTTCAAATCAGTTAGGCCTACTATAAAATTTGAAAGTGTATGGTTCATATTTCTAGTAATTAATGACTTCATGGCTTCCTCTAATTACTTTCAGTACCATAAAAACTTAATATATAGATAAATTGCAAATTGTACTTGGATTATAAATATAAACAATGAAAAATTCTTGATATTATTGGTAAAATAATAACTGTTATGCCTAATATTTATGACATTTTGATAAATTGATGATTCTATTAATTTAAATTCACATTTGAATGGGAACAGGTTTATCCTAAGGATTTAATTTTGTTAAAAACTAACAAATAATAATTTAAGTTTCTTGGATCTAGAAATACAGTTAAACAATAAAGGAATATCCATTAACTTATTTGTTAAACATAATTTTTTTAACTTTGGACCAAGTTTTTCAGTCATTGGTCAGCTAACATACCAAAAAGTAAACACAGAAATATAATTTCAGTTTCTTAAAATTACTCAGATATGTGATAATGAAGCAAATACCATTACAGAGCCTAAAAAAAAAAAAAATATTTTCTACCTGTATTAATATCATCTGCCCTTTAGGTTTTTGTTTATATGATTTAAAAAAATCACTAAACTCTCTCAACTCTATTAAAGCTTACAACATTAGGTTATGTAAAATTACTATTAATACATGTTCTACATTATCCTAATCATCTCTCAGGGCTAAGACATTTCTTCTGAGTCACCCTGGAAAACTTATTAACTTCTTTGGCTTTCATCCACTTATATATTCTAGTTTATTAGGTAAATTATTATGAGTTACTGTGTTTTTGTGGATTATGGCTAGGGTTCACTTTTGGAATGTTCCAGCTGTCAACTGCATCATTGACAGAAAAGCATGTATATTGCAATTATAGCTTTAATTCATTTTCTGAACGTACCAGCTGTTTTTTTATTTGAGGTTTAACGACCACCATGAGCAACTCGATGGGCTATAAGCAGTTGCCCGTCCCTAATTTAGGGTCACTGGTTCCAGGGAAGGGAGAGAGCCAATGCCGTAAGACAAACACAACATCCATGCCTCACCGGGATTCGAACCCGGACCCCTTTTGGACGAATGATCAGAGGCCATCGCTTAGACCACTGTGCCACCGGGCGGCACGTACCAGCTGTCAGCTGCATTGCTGGAGCTAAGAGAGAATACTACCTGTATATTGCAATTGAGTGTAACAAATTGTTTACACCTTAGTGTTATGTATCTCCCTTTAAGTTAGGTGTTTAATGGTTTACTTGACTTGTGTTATGATATTGGTTTCCCCCTCACACACACACACACTTCAGGTAGGAGAGATGGTGCAATATTACTAAATTTTTAAGAGACATTACTTTTTGAATTGATCCACATGAAACCTGATAATTGAGGGTGTGGTCAATAGTTGGGGATGTCTTTCCCTGAAGAGTGGCTCCCAGCTGCTGACCTATGAAGTAATTACCCGTGTATTGTTTTTGGTGTCATGGTTTGTGGTCATGAAGTGATACGAGTATGTCTTGAATTAATTGTGGTTATATATATATATATATATATATATATATATATATATATATATATATATATGCTCAATTAGAGGAAATTCTATCCCACACTCACCAACCCGCTTGGCCAGCGTGGTGAGTTATGGCCAAACCCCTCCAAAATGATTCCACAACTTAAATCTTGGCCCTCAGTCTCCGGCAGCTGGAATGTACCTGGCCAAGGCAGCGGCCAGTGCGACATGAAGGCAGAGGGTGCTAAGAATCCCCGGAGGACCGGACTAGGCTGCCATCTGATGCTGACCTTGGCTACGTACAACGGACGCTCGCTATCTTCTGATTCAAGGCTTCTTGAATTGGAAGAAGAACTACAAAGGATCAAGTGGGACATCGTGGGGCTAAATGAGGTAAGGAGAAAAGGAGAAGATCTCATCGAACTGAAAAGTGGACATCTCTTCTATTATCGTGGGACAGATACTGGCAGAACTAGTGGTGTTGGATTTATAATAAACAAGAAACTGAAGGATAAAGTTGTAGAAGTTGAAAGTTCCTCTGACAGAGCTGCACGACTTGTTATCCAACTCTTGAAAAGATACCAGGCTCAGATTATTCAAACTTATGCACCCACCACAAGTCATCCTGAAGAAGAAATTGAAGAATTTTATGAGGAAATTTGTCATCTAAATAATAAAGGTAAGCAGCACTTGAAAATAATTATGGGAGATTTCAATGCAAAAATAGGGCAACGGCAACAGAATGAAACTTCAGTAGGTAAATTCGGTCACGGCAACAGAAACCAGCGTGGAAATACTCTCGTTGAGTTTGCAGAGGCAGAAGGGTTTTTCATCTTGAACTCCTTCTTCAAGAAAAAGCCACACAGGAAATGGACATGGAGACATCCAAATGGGACGACAAGTGAAATTGATTTTATTATGTGTAACAAAAAATTCGTCATAGAAGACTGCAGTGTGCTAAACAAGTTCAACACAGGTAGTGACCAGATTGGTGAGATGTAAGATGCACCTCAACACCAAACTTGAACGTGGCAAGCTCATAAGACAAACAAAATCTATTGACATAACCAACCTTAAAAAACACCATAATACCTTCAAGTTGGAACTGAAGAACAGGTTCTCTGCTTTGGAAGGCCTAACATCGGAAGAAGTGGACATCTCTGAAGTTAACAGAAAAGTAACCAAAGCTATTATGGAAACAGCAACAAAATTAGCTGAGTCTAAGAACAAGTTGCATGTAAACAAATTATCAGGAAAAACGAAAATGTTGATGCAAAAAAGAAGAGAGATGAGGACAACTAAAGAAGATGTGACTTCCAAAGTGGAATATATAGAGCTATGCAAGACAGTAAGAAAAAGTATCACTGAAGACGTAAGAAAAATTCAACTGTGAACTAGTGAGGAAAGCAATTGAAAACAACCAAAGCCTAAAGACAGCAAAGGGACATCTCAGTAAGGGAAGAAAACAGATTATGGCACTGAGAAAAGAAGATGGTTCTGTAACAAGAAATAGAGGCGAAATTTTGACAAGAGTGAAAGATTTCTACTCCAAATTATATGAAAGGGATGATACATGCACTCCAGACATCATGAAAGATACCAGTACCAGAGTTCCTCCAGTCCTTCCAGCAGAAGTTGCACATGCAATCAAGAACATGAAGCGGGGAAAAGCTCCAGGAGAAGATGGAATTACTGTAGACATCATACAAGAAGCAAGTGGAGAAATTGAAACAGTACTCGCCCAAATTTTCACTCGATGCCTTAATGAAGGAAAGATTCCTGAGGATTGGAACACCGCTACAATGATCCTGCTACATAAGAAAGGTGACATTGAGGATCTCGGAAACTACAGACCTATCAGCCTCCTATCAGTTGTTTATAAAATCTTCACTAAAGTTCTTTCACACCGCTTGAAGGTAACACTGGACATGGCTCAACCGAGAGAACAAGCTGGATTCAGGAGTGGCTACAGCACAATAGATCATATACACGTACTGAGAGAACTAATTGAAAGAGCGAGGGAATATGAACTTCCATTGTGCATGGCTTTTATCGATTATGAAAAAGCCTTTGATTCGGTGAAACCATCAGCAGTTACAATGGCTCTGAAAACCTGCGGTATTGAAGATGCATACATTAATATTATTAATAACATCTATGAAAATGCAAGTGCAAAGATTCGGCTGTTTGAAAATACAACACACATAAAAATTGGAAAGGGAGTGAGACAAGGTGACACCATATCTCCGAAGCTCTTTAATGCCACATTGGAGGGTGTTTTTCAGTCGCTGAGCTGGGAAAACAAAGGGATAAAGATTAATGGAGATTATCTAACCCACCTTCGTTTTGCTGATGACGTAGTCATTTTTGCAACTACCTCATCAGAGCTGCAGAGTATGATCCAGGAACTTGCTGACAAGAGTAAAGAAGTGGGATTAAAAATGAACTTTCAGAAGACAAAAGTGATGTTCAATGCTTTTACAAGAAATGAAGATTTATTGATTGATGGAGAAAAGCTGGAGATAACAGACACGTACGTTTATCTTGGACAGCAGATATCAAGTGAGGGTCACATTGATGAAGAAATTAATCGGCGTACAAAACTTGCCTGGAGAGCTTTTGGAAGAAACAGCATAATTTTCAAGAGCAATATGCCATTATGTCTTAAAAGAAAAGTGTTTGATCAATGCATCCTTCCAGTGCTTACGTATGGTGCAGAAACGTGGACCTTAACTAAAAGAGATATACAAAGACTGCAGACAACTCAAAGTGGCATGGAGAGGTGCATGCTTCGTGTAACCAGGAGAGATAAGAAGAGGAACACGTGGATCCAAAAAATGACAGGAGTGGAAGACATCATGATCAGAGTTAAATCCCTGAAATGGCAATGGGCTGGACATACTGCCAGAAGGACAGATCATCGATGGACAGCCGAAATTTTAGATTGGATTCCAAGGGACAGGAAAAGACCCAGAAGAAGACCACATGGGAGATGGGTGGATGAAATTCGAAAGTATGCAGGGGTGACATGGAGGAGACTGGCACAAGACAGACCGTTGTGGAGGAAACTTGGGGAGACCTTCGTCCAGCAGTGGATTGATAATGGTTGACAATGATGATGATGATGATGATATGCTCAACCGAGAGAACAATCTGGATTCAAAAGTGGCTACAGCACTGTGGATCATATCCATGTACTGAGAGAACTAATTGAAAGAACATGAGAATATAAACTCCCATTATGCATGGCTTATATTGATTATGAAAAGGCCTGTGATTCTGTGAAACCATCAGCAGTTACAATGGCTTTGAAATTCCGCATTTATGAAGATGCTTCCATTAGCATTAATAATAACAGCTATGAAAATGCAAGAGCAACGGTTCAGCTATTTGAGGATATAGCACCAATAAATATTGGAAGGGGAGTGAGAGAACGTGACACCATATCTCCGAAACTCTTCAATGTCACATTACAAAGTGTCTTTCAATCATTGAACTGGGAAAACAAGGGGATAAAGATTAATGGAGATTATTTAACTCACCTTCATTTTTTGTAACTACCTCTCCAGAGTATGATCCAGGAATTTGCTGACTGAGAGCAAAGAAGTGGGTTTAAAAATGAACTTCCAGAAGACAAAACTGATGTACAGTACTGTTCCAAGAAATGAAGATTTATCAATTGATGGAGAGTAGCTCAAGGTAACCAATACCTACATTTTTCTTGGACAAGAGATATCAAGCAAGGGTCACATTGATGATGAAATAAATTGGCATACAAAACTTGGCTGGAGAGCTTTTGGAAGAAACAGTACAATTTTCAAGAGCATTATGTCTAAAAAGAAAAGGGTTTAATCAATTAATCCTTCCAATGCTTAAATATGGACCTTAACTTAAAATGACAAAGGCTGCAGACAACTAAAAGAGGCATGGAGAGATGCATGCTTGGTGTAACCAGGAGAGATAAGAAGAGGAACTCGTGGATAAGGAAAATGGCAAGAGTGGAAGACACCACGATCAGAGTAAAATCCCTGAAATGGCAATGGGCTGGATATGTTGTCAGAAGAACGGACCACTGATGGACAATTAAACTTTTAGACTAGATTCCAAGAAACTGAAAAATACCACATGGGATATGGTTGGATGAAATTCGAAAACATGCTGGAATAACCTGGAGGAGACAGGCTCAAGAGAAACAGATGTGAAAGAAACTTGGGTAAACCTTCCTTCATTCAGCAGTGGATTGGAAATGGTTGACAATGATGGTGATGGTTTTAAAACTAATGAATGTACAAAAGATTGCTTAGCCCCTAGCATTTGATCATACACATGATTTTGTGAAGAACAGAAGTGATTGAACATTGCCGTCCTATATGTTTTGTAAATATATTTTTTAGCCATATAGTGATTAAACAGTAATGAAGTGAAAACTGTAACCCTGCCAGCCCTGATGATTTCCAGCTAGCAGGTCAGGTGCCATGAAGTCCCTGCCTCACTCGTAATTTATGCTGAAGAACATGTTCTCCATAAAGAAAAATCAACATTTTTTTAATGAAGAAAACGAATCTGTGCAGTGATTGCAATGCCATTTTTTTTAGGTAGGTTTGAATTTTTGCCTTGGCATCTGAATTGGAACCATTTATTACACGTGTCACAGCCAGCTACGCTAAGTTTGCTGGTAACAACATTGCATTTCCATGCACTTTTCAGACTTTTAATTCTTTGACAAAGTACTGCCCAAGCTGCCTTGGAAAAGTATTTTGAATAGCCTGAACATCAACATCCAATATGATTGCAGAGATACTTTCAGAGTTCAAAGGGACCTGATATGCCTCTATCATCTTCTTTTGTTTTTAATTCCTTAACACTTCTTCCCTTAATATGCTCAAGAATATCATATTCTTCCTGTGATGGAGCAAACTGAAGGTTCTATAGTGGAAACATCCACATAGCTAGCACATAGTTGTTTTTCTACATCAATTTCATTTTCATTTACAAGGCGGTCTATATTCTCCATTGTTGCAGATTCACTCTCACTTGGCTTGTCACTTTCACAACTATCTCTATGTACAACTGAATTAGTAGAACTCATTTGATTAGCTAGGATAATTAGCTCTTGCTAATTTCTTTTACTAACAGCCTCATCATCAATTGGTTTGGAAATTCTCTTGATAGGTCTTTTCCTTTTTCATGTAGAAACAAAGTGCCTCTCAGTTTCAATTTTTTTATTTGGAGCTCTGTTGGGAACCTTTGGAGTTGCCATATAAGGCTTATTACCTGGCGAAAGTAAGTCTTTCAGCTATGGCAATGGATGGACTCATCACACTGTTTGAGAATTTCTAAATCTGAAGCAGTTTCACACAACTGGGTAACACACAGTAACGTTTCAAGCAACTTTTTTCTCTTCTCAAGTGTGGAAGAGGGATTTTTAAGTGATCAAGTATAATTTCCTCATTTATTTCTTGATCAACCTACTCATTAACTGCTACATTATTGGACAAGCTACTTTGTTTTTGGCACTGGGCTACCAGATGAATGTGCTTGCACATTTCATGACATGTATAGAGCATGCATATACATGAAAATGCATACATTGCATTTTGTACAAGTCATTTCACATGCAGTATGGCCTTTCCCTGTTTCAGTAACTACATACTCTTTTTCAGAACTTGTGGATTTGACATATGTTTTATTGCTCACAACACATATATTACCCTGAGTAATTGTTTCATTACTTTTATGATGGGTTTTTAACTGCCTAACCTTATATTCACCACTCTTTTTTTTTCTTTTTTTTTTTTTTTGAGGTTTAACAACCACCGTGAGCACCTCAATGGGCTATAAGCAGTCGCCCGTCCCTAATTTAGGGTCACTGGTTCCAGGGAAGGGAGAGAGCCAGTGCCGTAAGACAAACACAACATCCATGCCTCACCGGGATTCGAACCCGGACCCCTTACGGACGAATGCTCAGAGGCCAGTGCCCTAGACCACTGCGCCACCACCAGACTTCCCTTTTATTTGTTTAATTAAGTGTTCAAATACTTTGTCCTTAGCATATTCATAAAGCTTAACAAGTACTTTATCAAGACACAAATTTGCTTTCCCCTTCAAGTAATTGTATTTCAAAACTCTATGAAATGTCTCTACCAGCATATTGGTATTAATTCCAAGTCCTACTCGATAGCAAGCAGCTCATTCTGTAGATCTGAAAAAATAATTGTTACAAAAATATTCACCAAATTCTTTAGTGGCATTGTCTGAACGTAACTTTTTTTTGTTAAACTTCCGTTTCTAACAAATTACATTGTTCCATTTTACCTGTGATCGTCTTTAAGTTAAGAGAGTTCCAGACTTTAACACGCCATGAACACAGTAATGTTTTGGTCCCTCACCGAAGACTTCAATGTCTTAAAATACTGTGGAGCATCATGTCATTATGCAGCTGGGCATATTTCCAACATTCTTCTTAACACTAGTAAGAAAGTGATAAAGTAGTATAGAATCTTGCTTATTACTAAAGTACCATGTCACTGGATATCCCTCTTCAAAGTCATCTTTAATAACTGTAATTAAATAACAGTTATATTTAGAGAACCCATGGGTTGCATCCATACAAACTACTCAATTTGGGTCAAATGCTCGCAGCATTTTTCCCCCTGCATAGCGGTTCGTATCACTAAAAGTTATTTTCTCTTTGCATATCGAAAACCCAAGAACTTACAGAAAGAATTTCATCAATGTGTTTTGGGATTCTAAATTACCTGTATGTTTCTCACATCATTTTTTTTTTTTTTTTTTTTTGTATCACGTGTTGCCTTTCAGACACCTACCTGTAAATGAATCTATTTTATTCACAATAGTTTTAAAGCTTCTACTCCAGAATTTAGATAACTAGCTATCTTTTCCCTTACTGCAGTAGGAATGCAAGTCCTTAATATTGTTATCATGGTTATAATGAGTTAAATTATAATTTACAGTAACTTTGTTAGTTTCACAAGCATATATGCTGTGCACATAAATCCAATTTTCTTTGTCATGCCCCTCTTATACTCCAGACCTGTGGCAAATGTAATATTGGTACAATCCACTAGCGTTTTCGGTTGTACCTCTTCAATTTATACAATTGCACTTCTGCCAATTCTCTACTTCACATTTCCACAATTCAAATTCGGCTTTAGAGGCAAATTCCCGACCATGAACCTTTTTTAAGTGACAAATTAAATCCTTTATAATGTAGCATTTAAATGCAGTTGTCTTTCAAACACTATCTTATCATAATCACTTACGTCTGTGATGTTCATTAAAATCTTTATTTTTATATCCTCATCCACAGATTTTACAAAAATGTTTTTTACTGGACACCATTGTTACTTTGACGAAAGGAAGAGTTGAGGTTTCTCAATTGGAAACTTGGTCAGACAAAATACTTTTATTAATGAATTAGGAAAGCTTATCCACAATATGTTTCCTAACAATATTTAAGAAAAACCAAAAACCTTAGAAAAGAATCGAACCGTAAACGATGTTATGACACTTCTAATCTACTTAAACTAATAGTATTTAAACTAGCAGGAAAACGAATGATCGTTCAGTTTATTTTATTCCGTTCATAAAATAACAAGTCGAACAAAAAATATCTATCCTAAATTTAACGCAAAAAAAATCTATATATATCTATAAAACTTATATTTAAAAATAATCTATATAACCTACATTTAAATAAAATCTATATATCATATTTCATACTGTACTTAACGATACAAAACTTGGCCACACGCACTACAAATTGTTACAATTCTGAGAGGAATAATTTTTAAACCGAATCGCTAAGTAAGAAAAAATGAAGGAAAAAGTAAGCAATAACAGAAACGGTCACTATGACCATTCAAACCGGTAAAGCCATGACGTATCGGCCCCGTTTGCCGCCTGGAGTAGTTTGTATATTCGTGCCAACGAGATAGAAATACATAGAGTGCTTCTGTGATTGGTTCTCTGCCGAGGCAGCTGAAGCCAACGCGGGGAGAGCCCGCCATCTTTGATGAGGTACAAATTCTGCGTGTGTCAAGGAGTCACCTCGGTTCTTTCAGCTGTTCGGCGATCGTATTATGCTTCATTACAAATTTAATGCTACAGTTTTGTGAATAATCACAATTATCAGCACATTGTTGATATTTAAAATGCCATATTACTGTGCAGCTTTTGATTGTAAGAATAAAAGGAACAAGGATTGTGGAACTACATTTCACAAGTAAGCATTTTAAATGCTCAGTTAATCAAACACACACACACAAAAAACCATCTAATCCGTGTAGCTGGTGATTAAACCAGCAGATAAGCCATTTCAATATCTGTGTTATCTTAAGACTTTTTATTCCTTATATTTTGTAAACAGTCGTACTCAATGTGAAAACTGAATGATGTTTACTCTGGGAAGCTGAGGTTAACTGTGGGTTACCAACTTTGAGGCTTTTTGGGTACAATTTCTACCTATGTAAATGTTTTGTTTTTTTCAATATACTGAGGATGTCTTGCAAATGGTATTTGCATATACAGTATATTCTAGCATCTGTAGAGTGTACATGCAACTTGTCTGCCAGGACAACAAATGTTTAAAAATCTTAGGAACCAGCAATTTCTTTTTATGTGACAAAAATCATCCACCCCAAGGCCGATGATCATTAGATAGCAAATACTGGTAAAGCAGTCAATTTATAGTTGCTTAAATTGCAGAAGTATTAAGTCTAATTGGTAATATAATTTTTTTTGCTTGCTGACACCTGTCAAGTAACAGTCGAGTATGCTGTCCCAAAGCAGAGGTTCACCCAGCTTGTGTTCTGGGCATTTACCTCTGATTAGTGACTAATCTGTAGTATTACTGCAACAAAGTGAGTTGGGAGCTTGAAAGTTGCTTGACAGAAACACAGATATCATATAAGAGACAAGATTGGCTGCCCGCTATTTGTGTAATACTCTTGCGATGTGGCATCAACGAGCCACATTGAGCAGAGCGGTTTGAGAAAGGGCATGGCTCTGTGATGTCTATGTATGTAATGATATATCCAATATAGTGAAAGCCAGGGCAAGATTTCATCTTTTTTGCTCACTAGCAAATTTTGCTAGTGACCAAATAGTTTGCTAGCAAAACATTTGCATGACTAGCAAGTAAAACTAAATCACATCGTAACTTATTTTCTAATAAAGTAACACAGAAATTTAAATGTGTATAAATATTTTGACTTACCTTTTTGAATAATGAATAGAATCTTAGATAAGTTTAGTGACTATCTTTATTATTAATTTCTAACAAATTCTCATACCACATGAATATATTTCACTGACATTCTAATTCAGATTTCTTCCCATATGGTTTACACTCAGGGTGTCTGACTTTGTCATCATACCACTTTATAACTGCTGACCGTGGATTAAAAATCTCTTCTTGTGGCCCTTCTATTTCAATTGTCATCAGAGCATTTAAAGTTTCAACAGACAAATTGTTCCTCCAATCCCCTTGTATTCTTTTTAAAAAACTGAATCCCACCTCACAACATGCAGTACTAAGTGGAAGTATCGCACAAATTTCTGCTAAACTTCTACACACTTCATATCTGCCAACTACCACACAATGCCGTAGTTTCTACGGAATTAAGTTGTCTGACTACGGAACTCACTATCAAAACTATGGATTCTACAAATTTTCATTTTGTTTAAAATTTTTCTTTTGCTATTATTTTTATGATATACATGAGATTCTTACAGGGATTCGCGGAAATCCCGCTTTTTTTTTCTTGTCATCAAGTTAGATCATTCTGAAGATCAATATTTGGGAGAGGGGGGTCGTGTTTTCCATCTGGAGACGAAATTTCGTGCTTCAAAACTTTCGAACACATCAGTGAAACGGAGTAAGAAAATTTTGCCGTAATCGCAAATATTTCTCCCAATGTTGTCTTTGTGTTCGCTTTTCTTGTTAAATATCATTTTATTGCATAAATGTTTGCATTTTAGCTTGAAACTGTGGAGAACAATTTGCAGAAACGGAAGTTGGCTGCTGCAAAATTTTTCTGTAATCTTCAGGAATGAGATTCTTCCGCGAATTCAAGGAATTCCGGCTTTTTTCGTTATTATTGGAATTCCGTCTTTACGAAACTAGAAAACTAAAGGTCGACGGAATTCGGATTTTTTCCGTAATCATAATTTTTTTTTCTCACGATGTTGCTTCTGTCAAGTATTATTTTGCTCGTTAACATTTTACTGGATAAATATTTGTATTTCAGCTTGAAAATACAAGGAAAATTTCCAAAACCAGAAGTCAGACGAAGCAAAAGTTTCTTCCATAATCGTTTACCCCCTCCACGAACACGTTTCGTAAAAAAGCGTCTATCCATGCCACGCAATAAGGCTAGTTACTATGGATAAGACTTTTGCCAGTGTTGGCAGGCTATTTTCCAGTAACATTTTGGTTTGCTTCTTTCGGTTTTGTCTACCATCCGAATAAGTGGAATTATTCTTGCTTATTCATCACTGATCATTAGAGCGCAGTATTTGATGTACGCACAACTATCAAGACTTGTGGAAGTAGGCGATCGCTTGGCTTAAGGTACGACAGGAGTTGAGGACAAAGTTCGTGGGGCAAAAGAAGGGAGGGTGGCAGAGCAGGTGGTCAAACAACCGATCCATCCCAGAGCTCTGGGTTGCCAGAGCAACCCTTGCCGACGTCACGTTCAGTTTTTGTAACAGACCAATGAGGGCACGATGGAGAGGAGTTTCAATGCGCTTCTACCAACAGTTTCCACTGGAAGGGATGAATGATATGGGGAGGATGGGTATTAAGTGTCGAAAGGAAATTGGCGAAAGAGAATCGCTGATCGTCCCTGTTTTAACAAGTGATAATAAAAACTGTTATGTAAACTTCGTGGATTAATAATGATTTTTGGTTACTTTAAATAAAGAAATTACCTTACTAGCAATATTTGCTACTGCGATTTTTTTCACTAGCAAATTTGATTTTTCACTAGCTATTTGCTAGTTGCTAATCGGTGAAATCGCGCCCTGGTGAAAGCGTGTTCTGCGATAAATTGCAGTGCTCGTGATAATGAAAAGAGCAAACAAAGTAGGATATCCTTTCACAGGTGAGTTTAGTCAGTTTTACGAATTTTAAGATGTCTGTCCAATATGAAGTTGACCCAATGGTAGTGTGTAAGATTTATGTGAGTGGAATATACCACCTGTTAATTAGTAATAGCATTAAAGTCTAGTTAATTAATATTAATTACAGTTTGTAATGAATATTGCTATAGTTCGAACAAAATATGGACGGTTATTTTATTAAAGGTTTAATGCAAGACATGTGCCACTTCACACAAGTAAAATATCTTTCCATCACCATGAATGCTCAATACAGTTTGCTCATAAAATTGATCTTTCACCGCACATGCTTCTTCACATAGGTGAAAAACTTCAGGAATGTGATGTATGCTCCAAACAATTTGCTCAGAAAGGTCATCTTTCAGGGTATACACATGTGTATGCTTCTTCACATAAGTGAAAAGCATCACAAATGTTCTCTATGCTCCAATACGCTACTAGCGCTTTTTTTTTTTTTTTTTTTTAGTTGTGCTATTCTGACAAAATTCTCTGCTCACTATGGGGAAAAATTCCTAGGTAAATATTTTTGTTGGTGGCTGGGAATTATAATGTCTAGTTGATAAGTATAGCAACATAAATTTTCAGTACCACTTTAGCAGAACGACGAAATAAAGTTTTTATTTTGCTGGAGAATACTCATTATTTTAGTGAAAAAAGTCGTTTGCCATATGTTCAGGTGGCTTATTTTTATGATTATTTTTCGTAGATTTTGAAATTGACGCTTTTTTTTTTATGCCATATTGTTTAGTGTTGATAGCGGATGAATACTTGGCGTCATTAGATTTTTAATATACTTAATGCTGTATTTCGAGAAAATTGATTAGTTACGGTATTATTTTTCAGAAACTATTTTATGCTATAATTTCATATTCCTTAGAAATGAGAAATTAAGCACGAATGAGCACTTTCAACAAAAAGAGAAGGTAAAAAGAAAGGCTCTGTTTGGAAGCCAACACAGTTCTCTTACTTGTGTTCAAAACATTTCGTTCCAGCAAATTTTGAAGTGTTTCAGCAGTGCAGGATACTAAAAAATAATGCTGTACTATCAGTTTTTAATATTCCTGTAAACATAATGTCACGACAAAATAATCCGGTGGTCACTACTAAAATTCCTAAGCGTAAAGTAAAAGTAGAAGATTTATTTCTAATTCTAACACTGCAATGTGTGTGATCTTTTGCATAGCAAAAAAAAAAAAAACTACAGGCAATATTGATTTTAAAACTGAAAATAGGAAACAGGAGTACAGTGGTACCTCAAAAATTCAAACAGCATAAAGTACTTATGAAAATTGGCACAAAAAATTACCAAATAACAATTGAAAAAAAATTCAATTAATACTCTAAGCAAATTTAACAATACAAAAGAAAGGGACTAGCAATTTTTTGTAAAAATTACTTGGATTTGCTGATTTATGTGTGATATATATTTTTTTTCATTTGAAGGATGTGGCCGATTCAGTTTAAGCGAATGATAAAAGACCATCGATATACATTCACGATGGATGAACAGTCAGTAGGTCCATTCGACAAATTGCCAGTTATTCCTTTGTGTCAACTATATGAGAGGTTGCTATTAAACAAACATCCCTCACATAAATAAGTCTTCCTTTGAATATGAAAGTAAAATATGAAAGTGCAAATAAAAAATATTTAATATTGAAGCCAAAAAAGACAACTTTTTGTCCCTTAAAAATTAAACTCCATATTATGAATTTTTTGGTCACTGAGCCCAGGGCTTGAAAAATATCTAAAATATTACATGCCTAAAGAAAATTTACGTGCCCAGGTATTAAAAGCAGGATGTGTAGAAAAATTTATCTTTTGATACCAAAAATTAGAAGTCTTGTTTTTTTCAAAAAAGTACATAAAACTATTTTTAGCAACTCGGTACTCTTGTTGCTAACTGTAAATAGCTTTTGGAACTAAATATCTTTTTGTAGCATTGTATTGCCCTAATGTCTGTCTACACCTAGATCACAGGGCAGTTGCAGAAGTGATATCATCATCATCATCATCATCATTGTCAACCATTATCAATCCACTGCTGGACGAAGGTCTCCCCAAGTTTCCTCCACAACGGTCTGTCTTGTGCCAGTCTCCTCCATGTCACTCCCGCATATTTACGAATTTCATCCACCCATCTCCCATGTGGTCTTTTTCTGGGTCTTTTCCTGTCCCTTGGAATCCAATCTAAAATTTCGGCTGTCCATCTATGGTCTGTCCTTCTGGCAGTATGTCCAGCCCATTGCCATTTCAGGGATTTAACTCTGATCATGATGTCTTCCACTCTCGTCATTTTTCGGATCCACGAGTTCCTCTTCTTATCTCTCCTGGTTATACCAAGCATGCACCTCTCCATGCTTCTTTGAGTTGTCTGCAGCCTTTGTATGTCTCTTTTAGTTAAGGTCCACGTCTCTGCACCATACGTAAGCACTGGAAGGATGCATTGATCAAACACTTTTCTTTTAAGACATAATGGCATATTGCTCTTGAAAATTATGCTGTTTCTTTCAAAAGCTCTCCAGGCAAGTTTTGTACGCCGATTAATTTCTTCATCAATGTGACCCTCACTTGATATCTGCTGTCCAAGATAAACATATGTATCTGTTATCTCCAGTTTTTCTCCATCAATCGATAAATCTTCATTTCTTGTAAAAGCATTGAACATCACTTTTGTCTTCTGAAAGTTCATTTTTAATCCCACTTCTTTACTCTTGTCAGCAAGTTCCTGGATCATACTCTGCAGCTCTGATGGGGTAGTTGCAAAAATGACTACGTCATCAGCAAAACGAAGGTGGGTTAGATAATCTCCATTATTCTTTATCCCTTTGTTTTCCCAGTTCAGTAATTGAAAGACATTTTCCAATGTGGCATTAAAGAGCTTCGGAGATATGGTGTCACCTTGTCTCACTCCCTTTCCAATATTTATGTGTGTTGTATTTTCAAACAGCCGAATATTTGCACTTGCATTTTCATAGATGTTATTAATAATATTAATGTATGCATCTTCAATACCGCAGGATTTCAGAGCAGTGGTAACTGCTGATGGTTTCACCAAATCAAAGGCTTTTTCATAATCGATAAAAGCCATGCACAATGGAAGTTCATATTCCCTCGCTCTTTCAATTAGTTCTCTCAGTACATGTATATGATCTATTGTGCTGTAGCCACTCCTGAATCCAGCTTGTTCTCTCGGTTGAGCCATGTCCAGTGTTACCTTCAAGCGGTGTGAAAGAACTTTAGTGAAGATTTTATAAACCACTGATAGGAGGCTGATAGGTCTGTAGTTCCTGAGATCCTCAATGTCACCTTTTTTATGTAGCAGGATCATTGTAGCATTGTTCCAATCCTCAGGAATCTTCCCTTCATTAAGGCATCGAGTGAAAATTTGGGCGAGTACTGTTTCAATTTCTCCACTTGCTTCTTGTATGATGTCTATAGTAATTCCATCTTCTCCTGGAGCTTTCCCCCGCTTCATGTTCTTGATTGCATGAGCAACTTCTGCTGGGAGGACTGGAAGAACTCTGGTACCTTTCATGATGTCTGGAGTACATGTATCATCCCTTTCATATAATTTGGAGTAGAAATCTTTCACTCTTGTCAAAATTTCGCCTCTATTTCTTGTTATAGTACCATCTTCTTTTCTCAGAGCCATAATCTGTTTTCTTCCCTTACTGAGATGTCCCTTTGCTATCTTTAGGCTTTGGTTGTTTTCAATTGCTTTCCTCACTAGCTCACAGTTGAATTTCCTTACGTCTTCAGTGATACTTTTTCGTGCTGTCTTGCATAGCTCTATATATTCCACTTTGGAAGTCACATCTTCTTTAGTTGTCCTCATCTCTCTTCTTTTTTGCATCAACATTTTGGTTTTTCCTGATAATTTGTTTACATGCAACTTGTTCTTAGACCCAGCTAATTTTGTTGCTGTTTCCATAAGAGCTTTGGTTACTTTTCTGTTAACTTCCGAAATATCCACTTCTTCCGATGTTAGGCCTTCTAAAGCAGAGAATCTGTTCTTCAGTTCCAACTTGAAAGTATTATGGTGTTTTTTAAGGTTGGTTATGTCAATACATTTTGTTTGTCTTATGAGCTTGCCACGTTCCAGTTTAGTGTTGAGGTGCATCTTACATCTCACCAATCTATGGTCACTACCTGTGTTGAACTTGTTTAGCACACTGCAGTCTTCGATGACGAATTTTTTGTTACACATAATAAAATCAATTTCACTTGTCGTCCCAATTGGATGTCTCCATGTCCATTTCCTGTGTGGCTTTTTCTTGAAAAAGGAATTCAAGATGAAAAATCCTTCTGCCTCTGCAAACTCAACGAGAGTATTTCCACGCTGGTTTCTGTTGCCGTGACCGAATTTACCTACTGAAGTTTCATTCTGTTGCCGGTGCCCTATTTTTGCATTGAAATCTCCCATAATTATCTTCAAGTGCTGCTTACCTTTATTATTTAGATGACGAATTTCCTCATAAAATTCTTCAATTTCTTCTTCAGGATGACTTGTGGTGGGTGCATAAGTTTGAATAATCTGAGCCTGGTATCTTCTCGATAGTTGGATAACGAGTCGTGCAGCTCTGTCAGAGGAACTTTCAACTTCTACCACTTTATCCTTCAGTTTCTTGTTTATTATAAATCCAACACCACTAGTTCTGCCAGTATCTGTCCCACGATAATAGAAGAGATGTCCACTTTTCAGTTCAATGAGATCTTCTCCTTTTCTCCTTACCTCACTCAGCCCGACGATGTCCCACTTGATCCTTTGTAGTTCCTCTTCCAATTCAAGAAGCCTTGAATCAGAAGATAGGGAGCGTCCGTTGTAGGTAGCCAAGATCAGCATCAAATGGCAGCCTAGTCCGGTCCTCCGGGGATTCTTAGCACCCTGTAAGGTCAGGTGATGCGTAACATCACAGCCTCTCCTTGACAAATGTCAACCCCGCCTTCTCGTGGTGCATCCTGTTCCCACTAAAGGGGCTCTGACGACCGCAAATAGCGGTATAACTATACCATCGGGATCAGAGGAAATGCTATCCCACACTCACCAACCCGCTTGGCCAGCGTGGTGAGTTATGGCCAAACACCTCCAAAATGACTCTACAACTTAAATCTTGGCCCTCAGTCTCCGGCAGCTGGAATGTACCTGGCCAAGGCAGCAGCCAGTGCGACATGAAGAAGTGATATATACACATATATATCTCTAACCGCAACAGTAATACAAAGTTTTTGGTTTGCAGTGAAATCAAAAACCACAGGTGAAAACTGCTCTTTTTATTATGGTAGCAAATTCAGCACTCTAAATTCCTTTTCCAAATGCAGTTGACCAGCAGGGCAAATTATTTTTATACCTGCCCAGACCTAAAAGTTGCATGCCCCAAGTATCTGAGGCATGGTATTTTTCAAGTCCTGGAGCCTGTAGTTTTGGTAATTATATTTTTCAACATAGCTAGATATATGCTTTCAATGCAGATTTCCTCAAGATGAAGAAAGAAGGAAAAGGTGGATTCATTCCATTCGAAGAGAGAACTGGGAGCCATCCCCACACAGCAGACTGTGCAGTGATCACTTCAATTCTGATTGCTTTGAAGAACGAAATAAGAAACGATTCCTGAAATGGGATGCTCATCCTACAATTTTCAAGTTTCCGGAGCACCTTCAGAAAAATGAAAAACCACGTAGGGTGTTGAAACGTAGCTTGTCACCGATTAGTGTTTCTGACATTAACGTAGAGAACGAAGTTTTGCTATATTGTAATACACAATCTAAAAACGTGTCTGATATCTGTGTTCATGCTGACCATAGTTATGATTTACCTAGTCCATCAAAAATTAAGCAGAATACAAAGAGAAAAGATTCAGAACTTGTAGAAATTAAAAAACGGCTTAAAGTTACCCAACAAAAGGTTCGCAGACAAAAGGTTTCCTTGAATAAAAAAGATCAAGTTATAGCAACTCTAGAATCTCAACTATGCGAACAAGGAAAATCTGTGATCTTAGGATGCTTCAATAACACAATGCTTGATTTGTTGGAAAACCAAAACAGAAATAGGAAAGAGTATTCAGAAGATATAAAAAAATTTGCTTTGACCTTACATTTTTACTCTTCAAAAGCATATAATTATTTAAGTTCACATCTTAAACTTCCCCATCCTAGCACTCTTAGGCAATGGGCTTCAAAACCTTAGTGGCCAGCCAGGATTTACTGAAGAGGCATTTGCACAAATAGCTCTCACTCCTAGAAAAAAAGAACACATGTTTTGCTGCCTAATGGTCGATGAAATGGCCATAAGAAAACAAATAGACTGGGATGGAAAAGAAGTAGTTGGGTACTGTGACTTGGGACATGGCAACATTGATGATGACACCATTGGTATGGCAACACAAGCCCTTGTATTTATGGCCACTGCAATTAATGACAGCTGGAAACTTTCTGTGGGATATTGCCTTATAGATGGGCTATCAGCAAGTATCTGTACTAACTTAGTCCAGCAATATTTGATAAAACTTCAAGAGTGTGGAGTTACATGTGTAGCATTAACATGTGATGGTTCTGCTTCAAACATTGCAATGCTACAATGCCTAGGTGCGAAATTTCAGCCAAATGACCTCATCCATTATTTTCAACATCCTGGTGACAGTGGAGAGGTATGTGTATTACTTGATGCATGCCACATGCTAAAATTAATGCGTAACTTATTGGCTGAAAAGAAAATTATAATAAGTGAAGAAGGTGCTGTAAAATGGGAATATATACAACTGTTGGAAAAGCTACAGGCTGAAGAAGGTCTTCATGCTTCTAATAAATTGCGTAGAAAGCATGTTGAATGGTTCAATCAGAAAATGAAAGTTGGGCTTGCAGCTCAGACACTTAGCAATTCTGTGGCAAGTGCTCTTCAGTTTTGTAGAATTAATAGTATTCATGGTTTTGAAGAATCTGAAGCCACTGAACATTTTATAAGGTTAATAAACAACATTTTTGATATGTTAAACTCCTGCCATCTATTTGCAAGTGGTACAAAAAAGGCAATCCAAAAATGCAATGAAGACTCTTGCACATCCTTAAAGGATCAAGGAGTAGAATATCTAAAATCTTTGAAGGATCTAATGAGTAACCACCTCATTGATGGAAGAAGGAAAACTCCCATTCTTGGTTTTATTATTGACTTATTAAGTGTGTGCCATATTGCAAAAAAATATGTATGGTGTCCTGAGAATACTATGTCTTTCCTCCTGACCAGAAAACTGAGTCAAGATCACCTCGAATTGTTTTTCAGTACAATTAGGAGCCGAGGTGGCAATAACAATAATCCTTCTGCTTTGCAGTTCAGAGCTACATATCGGAAAACATTAGTGGCAAAAATAGATGCTGAGGCAAGGGGTAATTGTTTGCCATGTGGAACCACTGATCTTTTAAACATCAGCAGTGAAAGTTTAAGGCAGAAAAAGTTGTTCAAGAAGTTGAACAACTTTGACCACGATTATGTATGGGAGTATAAGCACATGAGTGAATTCTCAAAGAGCATTGTGAAGTATATTTCTGGCAATGTGGTGCGTGCAGCATCAACTAAAATTCAATGGTCAGAATGTAGAGATATTATCAGCATACAAAGTCAGACCACAAGTTCCAAGGAACTGGTATTTATCAAAGACAGTGGTGGTCTTATTTACGCAAATCACCATGTTGTTAAATTGTTAACGATAGCAGAAAAGATATTCCGCAACAATCATGAGAAACTATCTAAAAAAAGAAGTAATGAGTTGCTTCACTTTCAGTGTGAAACTCTTCGTGTTGTGCAACACACAGATATTTTTAAAGAATATGATCATTTATTTCTTAGTTCAGAATTTGGAGAGGAATCACACTGGTCTAAAATCATAAAAATGCTACTTGCAATATATTTTAATATAAGAATGCATCATGTGTGCAGGACTGTTACATATAAACAGCAGGGTTCTATGCTGCGTCAAGAATTAACAAAACTCATTTTGTTTAAAGGACAGTAACTAATTTATTAAATATACCATTCACCTTGAGGGACATCATTTTTGCAGATACAAGGTCAAAGTTTATTTAAACTGAACTTGAGATTAATTATTTTTTTCTTATTAACTGAACAGTTTAAACAATGAAACCATTGTCAGTGGTGAAATGGACACACCACTTTATTACATGACAAATTAATCATGGTTTCATCTGTCCGGATTTGTCAATGCCCAAAACAGCAGGATTTGAACTAACACGAATTCCATACAGATAATGAAGACTCCTCTGTATGACCAAAAGATAGGCGTTTGGTGTGCTGTTTCTGTGAAGAGGATAGTCGTCCCATTCTTTTCCACTCACACCATCAACTTGGAGCGCTATGTTCAGCAACTATTCAACCCATTTGTTGCCGCACTTACAAAAAAAGAGTGAACATATGCTTTCTTTCAGCAGGATGGTGCATACTGCGCAGAACAGTCTATAGTACGTGCTGTGCATGAAGTGTTTAGGGAGGACAGAACTGTATCGAAGGGACTATGGCCACCCAGATCACCCGATCTCTTCACCTGTGACTCTTATCTGTGGGGAGTATTGAAAGAGAAAGTGTATGCAACTAATCCACACACTCTTGATGAATTAAAAGTAAACATTACGGATGCCATAGCCAATGAGTTGTTGCAAGTTACGAACATGTTCCGTCGTATGCAGCTGTGTCTTGATGCCGGAGGACAGCACTTTCAGCAATTGTTGTAAACACAGGTAAATTATTCCTGTTTTCTGTCATTGCAACTATTTTTTACCATGTATAGTAACATTGCCTGACTGTTGTCGTTCATTATACTCTGGCCTCTTTTATATGGCACACCCCGTAGTTAAGTTATGAACAACAATATATATATAAAATAATTTTCATCAAAAAAGGGTTAACCTGTTCTTGCTATTAAAATATATCAAAAACTAAACCAACAGGAGCAAAAATACAGGAAAAAGGTAAGTAATATTTATATACAGTATATATATATAATTGTATTGTGTGAAGTATTTAGTGTTGGCAGATACCTTTACTATGTTCATTAAGGGCAAGTTACAAAAATTGCCTTGCCTGCTCACAAATAAAGCCTGCAGAACTGTGTTTTCCAATGTTAAGGCAAACAAACGAATTAGAAACATGCCCAGTGTCAAAAACTAAATTTTTATTAAATAAAAACCAGTTACAGTAGTAATTTTTCATCTGATTAAGAGAGGGACAGTTAGTAAAAGTATTTTAATATTGGTGCCTCTTGGCTGTGTAAACTCATTGTTTGTTTATAGATTAAGACAATACAACGTAGTTGTCACAAATGTTTATTTTCTCAAGCCGACCATGGTTTCGCTGGGTATTGACCTAGCTTCATCAGGACGAATGGCCCAGCAAAACCATGGTCGGCTTGAGAAAATAAACATTTGTGACAACTACGTTGTATTATCTTAATCTATATATAATAGTCACAAGACTGTAATAAAGAATCATTGTTTGTTATTTGTTTTTCTTTGAATTTTTTTTTTTCAGTTAAAACCCTGAATATTTTTGGCATCTATGTATTTGGAGTGGTAAGCAGTGGGATGAATCAGCATTCTGATGGGTGACCGTCCGATATCTAAGATTTTTACAGAAATTGCAAATTGACCACTACTGCAGTTTTTTTTTTCCCCCATTTACTGTATTATCGGTGACTTATATTTCACTGAAAATTTGTCCCAAAAAAATTCTGTGAAATGTCAAAAAATTATGTCTTGGGATTTTATTCAACGGAGGCAAGCTGCATCCGTGAAAATATCATTTTGTTTTTAAAACACCAATACCGCCTACTAATGATAAAAAGCGTTATATTTGACATGTTAAAGTTTCAGCCCCTTCCCCCAGTGTTTATAACAAAATTTCTGTGTTGTATCCGCGTTTAACATCAAACCATATATCGGGGAAAAGTCCCTTTCGTAACACGGAACAAAGTTCGTTCTGTACCTCATCAAACATGGCTGCCACTCGTTTCCGGTGGCTTCACCCGGTCCAGTGTTGCCAACTCACTTGCTCTGAAAGTCTCCAAATCAACCATAAAAAGTCTCCAAAAGTGAAAAAAAGTCCCTAAAACTAAGATTTAAATAACGTTAAAGTTTACCACTTGTCTTCATGCCATTTCAAATTTAATGTGATGCGTTACTAATATAATTTATTTGACACCTTAAATTAATAATGTAAAAAGAAGTAAATGTGTTACCATTATTTCCACTTTCTTTGCTTCTGTACTTAATACGGCTTTAGTAATATATATAATAATTAGGGGGCTACAGTGTAACAATTTTTAATGACTAAAGAACTATGGCTGAAAAAACGTAGTACGCAAATTGATCAATAAATTATAGGGTTGATGGTGAAATTATTTCTTGCAACAAAACCTTTTTTTTTTTCAGTAATGTGTTACTAATATATACTTTGGTTTAGATAAAACCGAACGTTTTGGTTTAATCCTAAAATATTTCTGCAAATGGAAATACTGAATTAAGTGCTTACCTTGGCAAAACGGTATTAATATAGATTAGCGGCCACATATAATTACCCCTAATATCTTCCTGAAATGAATTTTGTACAGTAGTCTGTGATCTCATGATACTAAATCAGTCTGCTGCGCAAGCACTTTTGCTGTTTAAATTGGTGAAAATGAATTTTATAAAATGTTACCTACCCACCGTGATGCTTCATGCACCCGCCATTTGCTTTCCACTGCAAGAGTGTCGTCTGCTACTTGAAACTTCCGGTTGCCAACCGAAGTCCAGTGGATGAGTAAAAGTCTGATCATCATTCTCTCTAATTACAGCCGAGCGGAAAGAGCCTAAAGAGCGTTCAACTACCAATTATCACGTGACACAGGAAAATCCGATAATGTGCGTTTGCGTAGGGAAATTTTTGGGTTAAAAGGGAAATTTCGTTTTCCATATCTCGCAACACTCAGAACACCATCCCGCGTATTTTGTTTCGTCATTCATCATTGTGTACCTCTCGCTTCCCGCTAAAAGGTTCGTACTGTGCGCTGTATCTTGAGGAAAAATTTGTTTTGAGTTCAAATTCTTGCTCATTATGCCAACTTGTCAAGGATGCTCGTGGAAACTCTTGGATCTTACAAAACTTCGAGACAATCAGGCAGATCTGATAGACTTTTTCGCCGACCACAGCTGCATCAAAAAGGAAATGCAATGCCCAAAGTGCCAGAGAGTATTGACCCTCAATATTGTAACACTTGAGTTCAGGTGCCGTGCCTCTGTACTTATCCCTGCCCAGAATAATCATCGAGCACGCAGGATTAAGTGCAATTTCAAGCAATCTGCAAGAACAGGCACCTTTTTTCACAAAACTCATTTGTCTCTGGCACAAGTCTTGGAATTTGTTGTTTTGGCTGTTCATCAGATTTCCAAGACAAAATTTGATTGAGACACAAATGCAGGTATCCCCTACAACAGTTGTGGATTGGTCCTCCTTTTGTCGTGAGGTGTGTTTCAACTGGGCCCAGAAAACTAGTCAGTCGCTTGGAGGCCCAGGGAAGATTGTAGAAGTTGATGAATGTAAGATCGGCCGAAGAAAGTTCAATTCTGGAAGGTATATTCAAGGACAGTGGGTTTTTAGTGGTATTGAACGAGGAAGTAGGAAGAAGTTTTTAGTACCAGTAGAGGACCGTACAGCAGGGACACTGATAAATGTCATCCAAAACTTCGTATTGCCGCAAACTACAATTATGAGTGACTGCTGGAAGGCATATGACCATCTTGATCAACATGGATTCGAACACTTGAAAGTCAATCATAACATCAATTTTGTTGCACCCATAACTGGTGCTCACACCAACACCATAGAGAGAGAGTGGTGGGAAGTGAGAGGGGATATCCCAAGATTTGGTGGAGTCAAGAAGCACTACGCTGGATACTTAGCTGAATACATGTTCAAGCGAAGTGTTCCAGATTTGAATCTCCGGCTTCATCACTTCTGCCTTATGATTGCTGACCTCTATCCTCCTCCATAGGCACTACTACATGAAGTTAAAAAAAAAAAGGTCCTTTTAAAGGCCAAAAAAAGTTTTTCAAAAGGGAATTATCAATCGTACAAAGATGGGCAATCTTAATTTTCCTTGGTAGGTTGCCTAAAATGCAAAACAAATTAGAAAAAGGCTCTTTTCAGGGCCAATATTTTTTTTATGAAGAACTAAACGCCTACTTCATAACATTTATACATCACACCATATATTATGCATGTGGCCAGCTATAAAAAGCACCAGGCTCAAGAGTGTTTTAAAAAGGGTGCTATCAATATTATAAAAGTTATTTTATATTCAAAACAGGCGGGAGTTGTGTAGCTTTTTGAAGCCAGCTGAAGTTGCCACAAACTAGCAATCCCATGCCAAAAATAGTCAACACATATACACCTCATTAAAAAAATTATAACTTATATTACATCTAACCCTTTCTATTGAAATCACACCGTTTTCCAAGACTTCCGTAAAAAATTACATTACACTAGCATGTTTTAGAAACTACACTTGGGAATTAAAAACAATGGCATTGGGTGAATTTGTGTGCTTATGCATGCTTGGAGTTTACGAGGATAACTATATTTTCAAGAAAATTTAAATGGAGCTCTTCAGCACTGAAATTTTATACATTCATACATATTGTTAAGCTATTCTCTGATATTAGCTCCTCAAAGAAAGGCCTTGTGCCAAGTACACATTTGTTAGCTCCTAAAAAAAAAGGCCATATGCCAAGTGCACATTTAACTGATAGCACTAGAATTTACTTACTGTTGGTGTAACAAATGACTCCATTCGCACTAATCTATGCACACTGCTCGAGCTTCATTAGCATCCATCACACGCCACACGTAAAATCTTTTGTACTTCATACTCATAATCTTTTTCTCAAGCAGACATTCCTGAATCTGATCCTCCCATGATTTCCTTGGCCTTCCTCTAGCTTTCTTTCTTATCACTTGGGCTGAAGAAATTCTCTTAGTAAGCATCTCTCCATTCAGTCTTCCAACATGGCCAAACCTTTACTAACATCCTTTTGCTTCACATTACACATCTGCAACACATCTTCATTCCTCACGTGATCAGAACATGTCTTGCCATAAACCTCCATAAGTACAGAATCTTATATTATTCAGTTATACCTCAAAAAAATTGGGCACAAAACTGAAATATTAAACTAGCAATTTTGACTTTGGTTTTGCAGTTTAAACCATGAGGTGATTATGTGTAAAATTCAAATCTTGAATCATAGCTTTGACTATAGTTTTACAATTTACATACACTTTATTGCATATGCAAATACTCTCCGATACAGGAAAACTGATTTGACTAGCAGAACTGTCTTTTAAATTGTATAAATTCTAATTTGTTATGTCCACAAACTTAAAATGTAACAAAAAATATTGCAAACTTCATGAGCATACTTCAATTTGTATAGTTAAGTCATGTGTAAAATTATGTTTTTGCATATATATGCCATTGTCCCATATGCAATTATTGGTAAGGACCTTAATTTTTTATTTATTTTTTGCGGGGTGTTTAAAAGTGCTTATTTTTGCATGAGAAAAAAGAGTGGGTGGAGTTTTCAACTACAAACTAACTTCTTCCATGAATACAAATTCAAGTTTTTCTACATGTTTTTGCCCTTTTTGTTAAACAATTTAGTTAACTAGTGAATAATTTCTCTTTGCCAAAGAGTAAAAATAGGGAAATAAATACAAAATATAAAAAATGAGGCGGTGAAAAAAAAACTGAAAACTCTTTTGAAATATAAAACTAAATTCACATTATCTCAATTTACTTGATTGTATTTGAGTTGGAGGTTCCCTATTGTTGGATGTAAACCATTTAATTTTTTTGTTTACTATTCTGGTCTCTTTGTGTGAATCTGCATAAAAGCATTGAGGAGTTATTAACATCGTACCTTTGCCTCTTTCTACTTCCCTTCCATTTTTCAACTTTTTCCTCCTTCTTTTACAACACATTTTCCTTTGCTGGGGCTTGGAAATAGCCTGTTCTTGCCGTGGTAAACAGCCAAACCTCCTCTGTTCCCCACTCTGAAACCATGAGCTCTCAGATTCATACCAACAAACACATTTTCTTTCCTCCCCCCTGTAACATATTGAAGTTATGTACAGCAGATGTGTGAGTGGCAACAGTGAGACTTCAGATGTTGTTGTGATAGTGTGATATCGATGCTCAATAAATCGTTTTGTTTAACTTGATGAATACTTAAGTATTATTATTACTACTAGTAGTAAATACCTAGTTTTAGCACACACACACACACCCCTCCCAAATAATAAACACAATCCTACTGACCCCAAAGCAAATCACAGGAAAAAATTGAAAGCTCTTTCTCTTTTTATCTCTGTGTTGCACAAGAACTTTCCTTCCCAAACATTTATTTTTTTCAAGTCAACCATGGTTTTTCTTGGTATTGACCTGCTTCATAGACTCACGTCCCATTCATCCTGATGAAGCTAGGTCAATATACTATCTTTGAGATCAAGAAAGTGTATGAGTTGCTTTTACTGTTGTTGTTTTTTTTTCCATGTTTTAAGTTTCATCAAAGAAAAGGAGCATTTTGATCCTTCCTGACTCTTAATATCAAGAAGCCCTGTTATTGAGAACCATTGGCACTACTGACTCACCCCCAAAATTTTTGATTTATCCATCATTCATGCTGTGGTGTTTTCAATTTTGATTTTTAAAAAAGTTAATTACATCAATAAATAAAGTACTTATGCTTATATAGCAGTACTAGAGGAAATTTCATAAACCATCTCAAATAAGAGTTCGTAGAATTTAAATAAAATCCATCTTCTAAGGGGAGTTGAGCCCCTTCTAGCTGCCTACTAGGACGGCCCTGTCCACACTTGACTGAAGTTGATACTGCATGACGGAGAATATGAGTTGTCTTTTTTGTAGCCGCACATTGGTGTTTTCATATAGAGACTGTTTCTCATAAGGGTCATGTAAACACATAAGCATATCAATACAGGCTGTACTTTTGCCTCCCCGGTGGCACAGTGGTTTAAGCAATGGCTTCTGATCACTCGTCCGAGTTCGAATCCTGGTGAGGCATGGGTGTTGTGTTTGTCTTACGACACTGGCTCTCTCCCTTCCCTGGAGCCAGTGGCCCTAAATAAGGCATGGGCGACTGCTTTATAGCCCATTGAGTTGCTCACAGTGGTCGTTAAACCTTCAAACAAACAACAACAACAAAAACAGGCTCTACTTCTTTTAAAGAGATTATTATTAGTCCAGAATGTCTGAGTTTTCAGCATTGGCAGTTCCAGAATTTACATTTAGAGAGTCACAACAGATTAAAAGTTTGGTTCACAACTTTGGACTACAAAATTAAGTTATCTGATGCCACAATATGGTAGGATAACAATGTATTCATACCTTTGATTATGAAATGAGGAGATTTCTGTTTTTGAACCATATGGATGAAAAGGAACAAATAAAACAGTGCATATCACAGAATTAAAAGAACAACATTTATCAAGTGCACAGCTGCTTGGCTATGCATGCCCACCCCTGTGGTTCCTAGTGTAGGAAAACCTGAAGTTGTTACTGGCAAGTGGCTAACAGAAAATCTATCATTCAGCATTTTCAAAGCATATTATTTTGCAGATTACGGTAATTAAAAATGAGAAATGTTTGTATTAAATTAGGAGATTGTTAATTTTTAATGGTTTTTGAAAAATGTTTAAATGTCTTTTCATAAAAAATTTAAATTTAGTATTTTGTTGGCTGTTGTTTACATGCCTCTTACATAGCATTGTTCAGGCTGGTATCTAAATTATTCAATCACTTGATTTTTCTGACTGGTGTTAAAAGTCAGGTGTAATACAATGATATTTATGAGAACATCACAAAATCATTCTTAAAATTTTATTTAGGAAAAAAAACGTGCTTGCAGGCAGAAAGTTTTTTGTCTCATTAATAGTGAGCACTTCTATGTAACAAAAATGAAGGTAGGAATGCAAATTAATATATTTATTTATTACTCATATTCATGTGAACTTTTCATTTTATTCACTTATTTTCATGAACATATGCCTTTGAGTTTGTAACTGTTCATTTGTTTTTGAACATGTAGCATCATTGGAGGGTATTGCTACAGTGGTAATCCTACCTTAATTTATCATTGATGTGAAAGAAGGTTCAGATATGGTTCTTTTTTTAGGAAGATTTTATTAACATTCTTAGTAGGCTCTTCCAATGAAGACTTTCTGTAAGTTTCACACATAGAAGTATTTCCCATGAATGTTTTTCCGATGCTTAAAATAAAGTCACTGAATATACAGTTTGTGCTAATAAGGAAAATAAGAAGACTGAGAAACAATACATTTTAAAATTCTGTTCACTTGTAAAGAAAATAGCAGAAACTGATGAGTTAGGATTATGGGTTTTGAATCCATGTTACACTTGCTAATCTGGATTTTACACGACCTGATTTCTGAGAGCTGTAAATATTTTTGGTAGAGAAAAGGCGTGTACAATATGCCAACCGACCTCTGCTACACTATCCTGGTGGCCAAGTCATAGAATGCTTGGGTCTCTAACTAGTGGGTGAGGCATGGGTGGTAGTACATATGTTTTGAGAGATCATCTCTGTTAGGGAACATCTCAGAGCACACAAACACATTGGTGAGGTTTACTGTCAGTGTGATGAAGTTCATGAGATGAAAGTTGAACTTTCCAACTGAAATACTTAGAGCACATCATGTTGCTAAGGTTTTTCAGCTGTAAATGAACATATGTTTTGAAAACTGACTATCCTATATGAATTCCTTAGGCATACAACACATGAGTGAGACTTTTTACCTTTGTGTTGGTGGTTATGATGTGAAACATCAGATCTCCATTTGAATTGCTTGGAACATACATCATATTGGTAGGGTTTTTCACTAAGTAGTGGAGCATACATTTTGTAAAATTACCACTCCTAGTGAATTGCCTGGAACATACAGAAGACTGGTGAGGTTTCTCAGGTGTGTGAAAAACATACATCTTGAAAGTTCAGCTTTCTTAGTATACTTGTGGAACACACATTGTACTGATGATGCTTCTCACCACTGTGAAGGAGCACATGTCTTGAGATTTTAGATTTTTGTGTGAATATCTTGGAACACATATCACACTGGAAAGGTTTTTCACCAGTGTGGATCTTTACATGCTTTAAAAGACTTCTTTTGTGGGCAAATTTTTTGAAACACACATCACACTGGAAAGATTTGTTATTTGTATTCTGTTACAAAAGTCATGCAAAGCTGGAATCTTCTCTGAATTTCTGGGAGCATATTTCATACTCTCAGTAGCCTCTAGAACAATGTATGGTGATGAATCAGCTGCTTAATTCACTTAGAATTTCATTCATCCATGACTTCCCCTGAAGGATTTTTCAGTGCAGTGATTCCATGTTCATAAACTTACAATTTTCACTTATTCAGAAGACTGTCATCTAATAATTTCCCTCAACTTCCTTTGGATCTCTTTTACTGCAAAGAAACATGAAACTTCTTGGAATACAAACACAGAAGCTCTTTTCCCACAACTTGATCTAGAAGAATTTCTCAGAAAGCATGTTAATTTATTCCATAAAACTTTGTGGTGCAATAACAATTACAATATTGCTGAATATTCACTAGATCAAGATAACTGCTTAACTTTTATTGCAGGGTATGTGCCATTTAATATCCAAAATAGCATAGCTTTTAGTGATTACAGATGCAATCTGTTTTGAATCCCACTGGCTGTCATTCTTCAATCTGCTTTGAACCTGCATGATTTTGCAGAAAGACTACAGCAAGTTTTTTTTAATAGTAAGATTTTTTTAACCATCCCATCAGGCAGCATTTATGTGATAATCAACGGATTTCTAGTGAGTACCACAGACACAGTTTGCCACAAAGGAAGAATATAGAAACCAAATTCCTTTAAGCAGTATACATGGAGAGCTTCCACACAAAAAAGATATTTCTAAATTTCAAACATTTTGATGGATATTTAAGCCATTATGAAAATTTATTAAAAGTGACAGTGCTTAAATATTGTAGAATAAGGAGATTTCACCATGGAAAAAAGTAAAGAAAATATCATCAAATATATATCAGGTGTCTCTTGATGATACTTCTGTTTTATTTTTAACAATTTTTTGGAAATTTAACAAAACTTCGGCATTTATTGCATCAGTGAAGTTGCAGTTTATAATAATAGAATATTATCAATCAACATCTTACAGCTGGAAACAATTATTTTTATCTAATTTAATTAAACTTCATTTGCAAGAGGAAAAGAGCTTCCTGTCTATTATTTTGATCATGCTGGGCTTAATCCAATTTGTTGACTTTCAGTTCATATTATAGCTAACATATGACTAAATTATAATTGCAGGAAGAAACACAAAACTTGTATGCCACCATTTCAATCTTTCAGTGCCTACCCTTGTTATGTTCTTTTCTCAATATTTTACATTAGATAATTTTATATGTATATATATATAATAACTTTCTCAGCCAAAAAAAACAACCACGTAAGTCTCTGGAATGATTTATGCCACCACCAGAATACAACACTGTTTATAAATGGTATTGTGACAGAATAGAATAGAATGAAATATTTCCATAAAAAATATAGAAATAGTAATATTTCCCAAGTAGAAAGATCTAAAAAAAATTATTGAACAAAAAGAACAGTGGTAAACTGATGTTGACACAAGCAACATAAACTTCTTGCTGTCATCAACTTGCTTTAGGAGAGACTGTTACTTTAGAACCAATACCTTTCTTTTTATTTGTTGCTGTGGCAGCAGTCAGAACCCTATTTTCTGACAACATTTCATTTCATTTCATTTATTATTTCTGCTGTTACAGATTTATGATTTATTGTTACACTATTATTTATATATTTTATAACAACAGCAAGAAAGCTCCGGGAAAAGGGCTCACAGAGCTCTGACTTAGCCTCAAGTTCCCTAAGTAAACTAGTCAACAATCCAGAACAGAAAGGAAATTAGTTTACTATTGGTATAACATGAAATCTTTGTGACATTACAATTACAGATCACTCCTCCCCCCCCCCCCCAACTTTCTGTTACCTTCCCCTTCCCTTCTTTTCTTTTTTTTTTTTTTTTTTTTTTTTGGTTAGTTTAATATATATGCTTTTAAGTTTTTTTTTATATAATTATAGTTTTTGATTGCTGTTAGTTCTCTAGGTAATGAATTCCAAAATTTTGATGCCGCAGTGGTCTAAGCGATGTTCTCTGATAATTCATCCAAAAGGGGTCCGGGTTCGAACCCCGATGAGGCATGGATGTTGTGTTTGTCTTATGACACCGGCTCTTTCTCTTCCCTGGAACCAGTCACTTTAAATTAAGGATGGGCGACTGCTTATAGCCCATTGAGTTGCGCATGATGGTCGTTAAACCTCCAAACAAACAAACAAAAATTTATCCATAGTAGTGTAGACTTTGTTTTATGGGCAGAGTTTTAGGTAGGACTAGTATTAGTATATAATGATTTCTAGTATCATATTGATGTGTACATGATTTTATTAAATCATGTTCTATGTTATTTTTTTATACATAATTTTACCTAAGTTGAAATCGTATTGTTACTTAACAGTCGTTATATTATGTTTCTTAGGGAAAACTCTTGTAAATCCATGAATACCCACCTGCATGTAATTATTGCTGTTAAAGTTATATTGTAAGTCTATTAGCCTAATAAATTTATTTTGAAGTATTTGCAGTTTTTTAATATTGGATTGAGTTGTTTGACTTCATGTTAATTTGCAGTAATTAAGATGTGTATGAATTAATGTGAAATATAATAATTTTAATGCTTTAACCATAAGATTTATTAAAACAGGGATTACAATTCCTATATTTTTTTTATATTTTACTCAGAAGCTTTTCTATGTGTTTATTTCATTTCAAATCGTTATTGAGTTTAATTCCAAGGTAAGTGAAGTTATTTACTATTTCAACTGATTTGTTATCTAATGATAATGGTATATTTATATCTTGTTTTATTTTCTGTCAAGACAAAAATTACTGCTTTAGTCTTTTCTGTATTTAGTACCAGTTCATTTGCTCCTAACCACTCTGTATATTTTTGTAATACCATATTGTCGTCCGATAATAACGCCAATTTGTCATTTTCATGTAGGACTTCCGTCCACAGGGAGTAGAGTTTAGGTCCCAGCCACCTACAGCGAGATCGCCTTTCGGGCAGGACACAGAAACGGAAGGAATGAGAGCAAGTCTAGTGACTTTTGACAGAACAGTTTGTAGTGAGATTAGAGTACAGTAGATGGCGCAACCGTACAAGTACGATATTGCAATAGATGGGTGAGAGAATTTAAGGGAGGACATAGGAAAGGATACCCATTTAACCAGTGGGTCCAGCCTGAGGGCTGTCACTTAACGTGCTCGTCCGATGCACGGCGGATATTCAGCGATTGTTAGTAAATCACACCATCTCTGAAAGATTAGCCCAGGCTAGAACCTGGGGACCCAGCATCGATAGTCTGAAACACAAAGCCATCCGCGGCTTAATACCATATTGTCTTGAAAAATTATTTCATTTGGGTCAGTTTTCCTGAATAATAAAGTGGTATTATCTGCATAAACTATAATATTAGATTTAGCATATATATAAAAAATGTCATTTATATATATATTAAACAGCAGTGGTCCAAGTATTGATCTCTGTGGAACCCTCATTTCTACTTTTTCCATTGGTGAATAATAGTTCCCAAATTGAGTAAATTGATTTCTGTTTAATAAATAGTTTTTGAAAAGTTATGTGCTGTACCCCTAATACCGATATTTTGTTAGCTGTTTAATAGTATGCTATGATTTAGTGTATCAAACGCTTTTGCTTGATCTAAAAAGAGAGCAAGAGTTTTTTTTTTTTGTCTTCAAAATATTTTTGAATAATATCCTGAATATGGAGAAGTGCAAGCTCTGTCGATTTGTTTGTTTGAAATCCAAACTGATTTTCATTTATATTATGATATTTCTGTAGGTAGGGTAATAATTTATTGAACATTCATGTTTCAAGTAATTTTGCAAAAATTGATATTTTAGATATTGGATGATAATTATTTTCATCATTATGTGATCCTGATTTATGTTTTGGGGTAATTTTGTGATTTTTAATTCATTCAGAAAGATTCCTGTATGAAAAACAGATTTGTATATTAAGAGCGGAGGTTCAGATATCACATCTGCTACATATTTAATTGTTAATGGATTTATATCATTATAACTTGTACCTGATGTCAATTTTATATTTTTAAATTCCACTAGTAGTTCATATTCTGTAATATCTGCAAAGTGAAAATTATTATATTGATATGATTTTTGTAAATAAATCAAATAGTGAGTATTAAACGATTTTAATTTCTGTTTTATTATCAGCAGTATTGTTGTGAAATGATGATTTGTATTACAATATCCTGGTGTTTTTTATCTTTATATTATTTATAGTAGTCAGGTAAGGTGGTTTTGGGTGTATTACCAAGTAATTGATTAAGGTGTTTCCATGTTTGTTTAGGAGAATTTTGTGAAAATATATTAGTATAATAATATCTTTTAGTTTCAATTTACTTCCGATATTGGAGGTTATTTTTTTAACGTGCATTAATGCATTTGCATTTTTGAACTTCCCTTTTTGTTGGTAAAGTTCGATGAACACTTACCGCACGCAGGGCTTGGCTTTCAATTCTTATTTCCGTTATGTGGATGCGGCATGGGGGTTTTTCATTTAGTTGCGGGTCCACTTCATTTTTTTCCCCGTTGGTATTTATCTGGCCTCGTCACTAAATGAGTTTTTTTCCTTTGCTGCCTCCTCATTTACTTCAATAATTTTTCATAACCCGAGTACTTTCAATAATACTCCATTACCGTCATCGAGGGGACGTTTTGCTCCGACTAGCATGGACCGTGTCAGCTGGGCATTTCGGTGATTCTCGCGGGCTGCTTCTGTCATCGGCTATCGCTTCTTCTTGAGCGTTGTGGCGCCATCTCTTGTTGGTCACTGATCTCATTTTTCGAACTTTTTCATTTTTTTGCTCAATTTTAATTAAATTTCTCCAGCTGTTTCTCAAAATATTAGGGTCATTATGGTTGCAAACTTTTGCCCTATTTTTTTCAATCATTACCGACTCTGCTATTCTGAGGTGTTTTTCGGATTTACAGCTTTTAATGATTTTTATATTTTCGAATTTAAGATATTTTTGGTTATCCAGACAGTATTGAATAAGTGCTGTTTTTTCTTCTTTTTTCTGCCAATTTTTTACGTGTTGTTTTAATCTGTGTTTAAGCTTATTTTTGGTACTTCCTATATAAGCCATTGGAGGATTTTCAGTAATAGGAATTGAGTAAATACCTGCTTTTTCTAACATTTTTATTTTTTCATTATTTTTTATTACCATATTTTTGATGGTATTTACTTTTCCTCCAATTTGAATGTTATGCTTTTTACAAATATTATTAATTTCATTGGTAGTACCTTTAATGTAAGGAAAACCATTTAAATATTTGACTTCTTTTTTATTTACTACAGCATTATTTTTTATTTTTTTTATTACTTCTGTGTTCCATTTTTTTATTAAATGGTTAGGATAACCAAAGCTACCTGCAATTTTTTTTATGAATTTGATTTCTTCATTGATGAACTGACTATTTTCAGAGTGCGTATATGCTCTTTTAATTAAGGTTTTTAGACTATTGCATTTTTGAGGATAAGGATGTGCCGAATTGTACGGGATTAGAACCGGAACAAATGAACTTTTCCGATAAACCCTGTATAGTAACTTATCTGTGGATTTGATAACTTGTACGTCCAAAAAGGCTATTGCATTATTTTTTTCTATTTCAACAGTGAGTTCTATAGTTGGATATAAAAAGCTGTAACATTTTGTTAATTTTCTTAATTCTTCTTCGTTCAGTTTTGATAGAATGAAAATATCATCCATGTATCGACAGTACACTTCTGGTTTTTCTTCCATACGATACAGGACATTTTCTTCAATTTCGTTCATCACAACCTCAGCATATAAAGTTGATAATGGTGAGCCCATTGGGCCTCCTGAATTTTGCTTGAATATTTTGTTCTTGTATGTAAAAATATTATTTTCATATAAATAGAATAAAACGTTTTTGAATTCATGAATTTGTGTGTTATTTAAAATTTTAAGATTTTGCAACTTCTTAATGATAATTTCAATAGCTTCTGGAACAGGAGTGCTTGGATATAATGCTTTAACGTCCATGCTTGCCATATTTAAGTCCTTTAGGCCAGTTTTTACATTTTTAATTTTCTCAATAAATTCATACCTGTTCTTGATGGTGAACTTGTAAATGTTTTTCTCTAATGTTATCAATGGTGAGGTTTTTTTTTTAAACTATCAGTCTCATTGGAGCACCATCTTTGTGCGTTTTTACCTTTGCAACAATACGTGGTATGCCTGCTCCCATTGGTGGAAAAGAGCGCTTGATTTCATCAGGTAATGTGCTATGATTTCTTATATCCGCTAAGAATTTTATTTGGTTATCTGTTGGGTCTTTCTTTATTTCGGTACAATTTAATCCATCTATTGCTGCTGTCATTTTTTGTTCAAATTCATCAGTGTTGAGAATAATGATTTGGCCGGTTTTATCTGCTTCACAGAATTTGATATATAGGTCATTTTTCAATTCCAATAGTTTTTTTTTTCATATTTTAATTTTTTCTCTATATTTCATATTTTAATTTTTTCTCTATATTTCATATTTTAATTTTTTCTCTATATTTCATATTTTAATTTTTTCTCTATATATTCTTGTAACTTGCAGAGACTTTGGATTTATCCCCAAATTTTGGAGACTTAAGAACAAGCCAACTAGTAAGAAGGATTATTACATCCTACATCGATGTCAACAAAAAAGACTTAGTAACGAAATTATAGCTAAAAGAAAACAAATTTTCAGATTTAATGCTCAAGTTTATGAATTATGGAAGCTGATAAGCAACTCAGAATATGCACAATTTGATGGCACTTGGAAAGATCGCATTTTGGATACTATGTTCATCGAAATTAACGAAATTGCTAACAAAGAAGCTAACTCCAATAGCGTTACTGTAGATAAAAAATTAAATGCACTATTTGATGAACAAAAATTAAATAAGGAACCTATAAATGAATATAATGTGTATGGAAATCGGTCTGATAAGAACTTAAGCTTTTCACAGAAAGCAATTTTACAAAAAGGAAAAAAATTTGCCTTTCCACAAGGCCCTAAAACTGAAGAAATCATCATTTGCCTCGAAAATATTCTCAAAAATATACCAGGCGCAGAGAATAAAACTGAAGTTGAGAACCAATTATATAGAGTTATTCTAAAAGAATATAATGCCAAAAACAATAAAAACTTCTATATAGAGAAAAAATTAAAATATGAAAAAAAAACTATTGGAATTGAAAAATGACCCATATATCAAATTCTGTGCAGATAAAACTGGCCAAATCATTATTCTCAACACTGATGAATTTGAACAAAAAATGACAGCAGCAATAGATGGATTAAATTGTACCGAAATAAAGAAAGACCCAACAGATAACCAAATTAAATTCTTAGCGGATATAAGAAATCATAGCACATTACCTGATGAAATCAAGCGCTCTTTTCCACCAATGGGAGCAGGCATACCATGTATTGTTGCAAAGGTAAAAACGCACAAAGATGGGGCTCCAATGAGACTGATAGTTTCAGAAAAAAACCTCACCATTGATAACATTAGAGAAAAACATTTAAGTTCACCATCAAGAACAGGTATGAATTTATTAAGAAAATTAAAAATGTAAAAACTGGCCTAAAGGATTTAAATATGGCAAGCATGGACGTTAAAGCATTATATCCAAGCACTCCTGTTCCAGAAGCTATTAAAATTATCATTAAGAAGTTGCAAAATCTTAAAATTTTAAATAACACACAAATTCATGAATTCAAAAAAGTTTTATTCTATTTATATGAAAATAATATTTTTACATACAAGAACAAAATATTCAAGCAAAATTCAGGAGGCCCAATGGGCTCACCATTATCAACTTTATATGCTGAGGTTGTGATGAACGAAATTGAAGAAAATGTCCTGTATCGTATGGAAGAAAAACCAGAAGTGTACTGTCGATACGTGGATGATATTTTCATTCTATCAAAACTGAACGAAGAAGAATTAAGAAAAATTATTGAAGTAAATGAGGAGGCAGCAAAGGAAAAAAACTCATTTAGTGACGAGGCCAGATAAATACCAATGGGGAAAAAAATGAAGTGGACCCGCAACTAAATGAAAAACCCCCATGCCGCATCCACATAACGGAAATAAGAATTGAAAGCCAAGCCCCACGTGCGGTAAGTGTTAATCGAACTTTACCAACAAAAAGGGAAGTTCAAAAATGCAAAAATATCTTTTAGTTGATCTTATTTCAGAATTCAGTGTTCCTATATTTGTTTTTTATTTGTTTCTATATTGCTTAAAATTATTAAAATCTGGTTGTTGTCTGGTTTTAAGAAATCTGGAAAATAACTTATTCCTTTTTTTTTTTTTTTTTTTTTATTCAGTATTGTATTACTAATCCATATTCCATGATTTTCTAAAAAAATTTGCCGACTTAGTACTTTGTACAGAAATAGGAAAGCTTTTATCATATATATGTCTTTTAGTTTAGTGAAAAATATTTTATATTTTATGTTCGGTGAAGAATTGGTATTTATATCACTCCAGTTTATATTTTTTAATTTTGTCCTAAATATTTCTAAGTTTTTGTTATTAATAGATCTCATTTTGTGAACCCTGCATATTTGGGTTGCATGTTGTATATGTCTATGTATTATAAATATAGGTAAATGATCACTGAAACCAAATTCCAATATTCCTGAAGTAATAGGGTCTTGTTAAATGTTAGTAAAACAAAGATCTAAAGTTGTTTTCGAATCTGGAGTGATTCTTCTTGGTGACCTGATGGTATTCAGAAATCCTTAAGAATTTAAAATATATGTTAATTGAAGAGTTATAGAATTATTTTATAAAAGTCAATGTTTAAATCCCCCATAATAAAAGCTTTTTTTTTAGTAAGGTTAGCATAGTTAAAAAATTCATTTAGTATATTTAAAATTACATTGTAGTCAGAATTAGGCAGTCTATGTTGTACATATTTTATAATTCTCAATATTTTTACATACAATTTTGATTAACAGATGGTGCCAGATGCGCACTGCAGACATTCTGTGTATGACATAACAGCATCACTTCTGGATTAGCCACCATAGAGAGAGGTTGTGGTGAATTGTGAAGCGAAGAGCTCGTCTTTTTATGTAATAAATTAATGTGTTTTCTAATGTGATTGCATAAGTATTTCAAGGTGGAGCAGTGCTTTAGTTATATCACAGCAAATAAGTAATAATACAATTTAATCTACTGAACCATCCCTTTAAAATACCACTGCACAACCAAACAACCAACAGTCTATAGCATACTGCAATTATATAAAATTGATTTTGTATAGTTAGTACTTCTATGTTAGGGTTTGTTATTGTAAAGTTATTAACAGTTTTAAAGTCCATATGTTTATTATCAACATATATTGCAATGCCCCCTTCTTTTGAGTAATTTCTGTTTAAATTAAATATATTGTAGTTATTTAATTGTTCATTATAACTCCCCATTGGGAACCACATTTCAGTTATACACACAATATCTGTCACTGTTTTAATTGAGTGTAATAAAAATTCCAATAGTGTTATTTTGTTAGTTAGTGATCCTGTATTTACGTGTATGTTTAGTGAATTATCAGGGTTAGTTGTTAATATATCATTAAAGTTGTCAACTGAATAACAATCCATATTTTTTTCTCTTTCTTTTTCTATTACCCCATTTCCCTTTCACATCTATTATTAATGATAAAAGTGCTTCCATATATTCCTGTAGTATTTTAATAGTTAATGGGGTTTTTTTTGTTTGTTTGTTTGTTTTGAGCTTCTTTACTTTGTTTTATGTACAAAGTTCCAAGTTGGTCTAATGTGAGGTAGTCCTTCCAGCAGTCACTATGATAGTTTGAGATGTAATGGGATTTTGGGTATAAGGAAGGAATGAACACAGAAAAATGCCCACTTCTCGAAAATAGGAAAAAATGTGTGGTGTGTTTTTATGTGGTTGAACATTTCCTAGCGTTGTAATTCTAGGAAATGTTCAAGCACTGAACATTCCCTAGCATTACAAGGCTATCATAGTTAATTTCCAAAATTGTGGAAGAGGTTCATTGTTTGAATGAAACACATGCTTGGCTCTTCCAAAAAGAGTAACCACACTTCAGACAAAGTATTTCCAGCATTCTTTTCAGGAGGGATTTGGGAGTGGTGCATTACAGAGGAAGCTACTTTAACGAGACCCCCAAACTGAATGAATCTTAACACTTATTAAATTAAAAGAAATTCACGGCTCACAAACAAGGCATCTCTAAGAACTGATACGAGGGCCCCGGGGCACCACAGTAATAAGTCTGTACCCAGAATAGTATTTTGAAAATGTTAATCTATAAATCCATGACTTTTTCAATGCCCAAATGGGAAAATTACAAAATAACTAAAGGTGTATGCAGTCTGGGCCCTTTTTAAGCATTACATGATTGATGTTTTGCCTCCGTGGTTCGGACAACTGGTCACATAGACCATTGGCCACAAAGGGGTCATTCCATGTCAAATCAACCAACGAAAAATACATTTTGGAACTTGATGCCATGGATTTAGTTAATTTTTGGTACATTTGTACCTTACCATGAGATGTTTGAAAATTGTTTTTCAAATTTTTTTGTTCACGCCTTTTTCAGATATTGAATTTTTAAAATTGCCTAAAAATGCAAAATTAATTAGCCACCATAACTTCAAATGCCATTTACGAGATACCTGTGATAGCTGTAGACATGGGACAGGTGATATTTTAAAGCTTATTAATAGGAATTTCATTTGATATACAACATGACACAATTGTAAATTAAAAAAAGAATTTACAAATTTTCAAAAGCATTTATTTTGAGTTTTCGGAAAAACGTAATGTTTTAACATTTTCAAAAGCATTTATTTTGAGTTTTCGGAAAAACGTAATTTTTTAACATTTTCAAAAAAATCACACTTAAAGCTATATGTCTTGTAGCCAGTCAGTCCAAATTTCAAGGTGGTATCTTAATGGTATCATACAAAAATTAAATTTCCTTGTGGCAGTTCCTTGGTCTTACCTCAGCAAATTTTGAAAATCCTCTCTTTTCAGATGGGTACTTGGACTTGAAATGTTGGTAAATTTCTCTAAGATTACCAAGTATCAGATGCTTTTGAACATGAGTTCGACAACCATCTTTGTCTTTGATTGAAATATAATCTTTCTTGCTGGGCATTTGCCTGCTGACTTCTTCATTGCAGTAAAATTCCTTTACTAAGTTGACAGTGTTTTCAGGTAATAAAATTTTTCCAGGTTTGGGATTAGGTGAAGACAAAATTCCTTTTTCTTTCATAAGTTGTTTTTGCCTTCCTTGCAACGTAGTTACTTACTCCAAATTCACTTTCTATTCTTTTACAGGACCAGCTTTTTGGTAAAACTGTCAAAATCATGAACTTTTTACTTCTGTTTGTAGTTTTAAAATTCTCCTTTAGTTGCTGAATAATTTCTGAATCAGTGCAGTGACATTCTTCATCTAAATCATCTTTAGAAGTAAAAAATAACTTTTTGTAGGTCCTTTTAATCTTAACCATTTGCAGTACTTCTGAGACCTATTTAATACTTCCTTCTTACCCACCAGAGACTCACCAAGGGAGGTCAAAGAGGCATTTAAGTGGCTTAAAGCTGCATCAGGGTCCAAATACTGAGACTCCTTAATATGAGTAGGACCAGGAATCTCATAATTCTCAGGAGGAATTTCCATTTCAAGTATATTGTTTTCCATCTGACAAGGCTTCTCTTTTCCTAACTTCAATCTGCATGAAGTGCATACTTTCATGTGTGGTTTGATTTCACTATTTTGTAAAACCATTAAATCAGATACTTTCCTCAAGTTCTTATTAACCCAGTGCCCCCCCTTTTTTAAAGGGTTGCAACAGTTTTTCGACCACTTATTTTCCTCCATATTTCAAACCAAGTAATTATCAGTCAATTAATGAAATAAACTTAATAAAAACTAATAAAGCAGCTTCACAGCAAAAATGTCCTGGAAAGCTTCACTAAAAACCCACTGTTCAAACGAACTGAAGTGCACACACAGAGAGCCAGACCACAATTAAGCTATCTGTAAGTTAACATGGTGGTGGAAGGGAACATGAATTAACAGGCACAAACATGTCAGGGCCTATCTTGCATGTTTTGAACAGCTCTTTGCCAAGATAGCTTGCCCCATCTCCCTCCACACACGCACACACACACATGCACATCTCTCTCACTCTTTGTAAAAATATTGTTATAATTTTTTTTTTGGATTCATTTCAATTTACCACATAATTTTATCAATGTAAATTGTAGAAAAATGGACTTGAGGGGTTTAATTCATTGTCACTGCCAACAAGAAAATTTAATTTTTGTATGACACCATTAAGATACTACCTTGTAATTTGCACTGACTAGCTTCAAGAGACATACCTTTAAGTGTCAATTTTTTTTAAATTTTAAAGAATTCCTTTTTTCCAAAAACTCAAAATATATTTTTTTAATTTGTGAATTTTTTTGAAAATTTACAATTTTGTCATGTTGTACATCAAATGAAAGCCCTATTCATAAGCTTTAAAATGACATCTGTCCCAAGCCTGTAGGCACCATATGTATCTCATAAATGACATTTGAATTTATGGTGGCTAACGAATTTTGGCGTGTTTAGGCAATTTTGAAAATTCAGTATTTCAAAAACGAGTGGACAAAAAAATCGAAATAAAATAATTTTTAAACATCTCATGGTAAGGTACAAATGTACCAAAAATTAACCAAATCCATGGCATTAAGGTTCCATGCATTAGTTGATTTGACATGGAATGACCCAAAAGTGTTAGGGGCCACATAAAAATTTCACTTTTTGGCCACTTCACTTACGTATGGAAATATACTACACTGGCGGAAAGCGAAAAAGAACACCAAAAAGGAAACGTCTGATACCAACGAAATTTATACAGCATAACAACGGAATACAGAGGATAACGTGATCAAAACCTTAACTGTATTTGCTGGTAAACTGAAAAATAACATTTCCATGTAACATGGTTAGTACGAGGTTGAACCGCCATGAACTGCGTCACACTGTGCAATTCTGGCATGGAGTCTATCGTACAGATGTTGGATGTAAGTTTGGGGTATTGAGTTCCAAGCATCCTCAACCTGGACGCGTAAATCCAGGATGGTCGTGGCTGGCCATGGAGACCGGATAAGTCGTTGCCCCATAAAACCCCACACGTGCTCAATGGGGGACAAATCCGGGGAACGTGCAGGCCATGGAAGTTGTCTCACACCCTGAAGTGTATGGTGCGTTGCACGTGCCGTGTGTGGGCGTGTGTTATCTTGCTGGAAAACACCACGATGGACCGACCTTACAAATAGCACAACAACGGGCTGAATGATGTTGTTGATGTAGGAGGTGCTGTTTAACGTACCCGGTACAAACACTAGTTGTGTACGGTAGTGATAGCTGATCGCTCCCCACACCAGGAGACCAGGTGTAGGCCCTGTGTGTCGCTGGTGGATGCAAGAAGGGTGAAGGCCCTGTGCGTCTGCGAACACGCATACAGCCATCGGAGGGTCCCAAGCAGAATCTGCTTTCATCGCTGAACACGACAGATCGCCATTGCGTTTTCCAGTGCAGACGTTGGCGACACCACTGCAGCCGTTCCTGACGGTGGGCTGGAGTGACAGGTACACATGCCAGAAGCACACGTGCCCGTAGTCCTGCATCCAATAGACGGTTGCAGATTGTTCGCGCAGTCACCTCAGGTGCAACGGTAGCTCGGATTTGCGTCGCAGTGGATGTTCTGCTTGACAACGCCGCTCTTCTTATGCTTCGATCGGTCCGCTCATCAGTCCGTCTGTGACTCCCGGTTCCACGTCTTCTCGTGTGGGAATGTTCCTCGAACCATCTACGCCACCATCTTACCACCACAGATACTTCCCGTCCAATTCGCTTCGCAATACGACGATACGACCACCCGGCCTCGCAGAGTCCAACTAGACGACCTCGCTCAAAGTCCGATAACTGCCGAAATCGTACACGTCTTCCATGTCAGGCATTGCAGCTTCTTCAGGGTCTTCGCACGTGTCCGTACGCCGACGACTGATTACATTCACTTCGCCGTACTTCTTAAATATCACCGACGATAATTTGCATATTATGCCGTGCTGTGGCGTAAGCGCTCACCGGTTGGTCCCGAAATTAACATCACACCTACGTAAACTTGACCCCATTAACATATGCAAATTTCGTGATCGTTCGCCAATTCCTTCTTGGTGTTCTTTTTCACTTTCCAGCAGTGTATTTTGTTAATCTGACGTGCGCAACAAATATTACTGTAACTTATAAAATGATATTGAATTAGAAACTCCACCGAATAAATAAATTCTTCTTATACCAACAGAATTGTGGCATGACTCCTGCTATGTTCGAAAAAAGACAGTTAGCTAGGATTTTTTTATTTTCTGTTTTTTGGGGGGAAATTGTAAACTGTGGTACTTTTAAAACTGTTTGTTACTTAGGGCAATCTCATAATCATAAAATTTACAGAACAAATCAAGTTAATAAAGCTACACTTTTTCTTAGGCACTAAATATTAATTATCAGGACTTAGGCCTACACCTTTTTAACAGTCTTTAATTCGTCCAATGCTTATGTTCATAACGTTTACATAACACACCAAGTTAGCAATATTGCGCTTTTATTTAGGCACCAAACATTAAACCACAGGACCTAGGCTCTACAAATTAATATTTCGTTCCTAAGTAAAAGTGCAATATTATGAACTTACCTTGTTATATTAACGTTATGAATAGGAGCACAGCAGAATGATAATCAATAGTTAAAAAAGGCCTTAGCCTACGGTCTATTAATTAATATTTATTGCCCAAATAAATCTGCAGTGGTATTATTACTTTGTTATGTAGAATTCATGAATATCAGATTGTTGTATTAAACATTAAATGCGGTATGGTCGGGTACAGAGAAGTGGCCACCGGAGAACTGACCACTGAGAGAACTGGAGACCTATTGTACATAAACGCCGCCCCGGTGGCGCAGTGGTCTAAGCGATGGCCTCTGATCATTCGTCCGAAAGGGGTCCGGGTTCGAATCCCAGTGAGGCATGGAAGTTGTGTTTGTCTTACGGTACTGGCTCTCTCCCTTCCCTGGAACCAGTGACCCTAAATTAGGGATGGGCGACTGCTTATAGCCTATTGAGTTGCTCACGGTGGTCGTTAAACCTCCAATAAAAAAAAAATTGTAAATAAACTACTTTTTTTTTCAATATTTCATTTTCTATACGTTCCTTAAAATTTTTGGCATTACTTCTCCTACACACACGGTGTATGAGAACTTGAATCCAAGGTTGATATAACATGTAAAGTTAATAATGTTGCGCTTTACTTCGATACAGTTCTCCTACACTCACGGTGTAGGAGAACTGGCCACCAGCATAATGGTGTCCCGCTTTTCCTTAGGTTCCGATGATGGCTGGATACGCATATGGATAAGACGTGGCGAACTGTGCCATACATCAACTGCGTCGTGCGGCACACAGGACGTTATGGTCTGGAGATGGATCAGCTACGACAGCTGGTCCAATCTAGTTTTTATTGCTGGTAATTTAAAAGTTCGCCGGTATGTTGATGAAATCTTGGAACCACATATTTTGATGACATCTTTGCACTTCCCTTCGTGACCACCGCCTTATTCCACTGTTTTTGTAAATATTTCCATTTGTTTGTGGATAAAATCTGGATTCAAACCCGAATCCATAGCGGATGATTAGAAGACAGCGTCTCGTTCCACTCGGCTACTGGGACGACGAAATTTTTGTTGTACGGATTAAAACATTAATTTCCTAGTAACTGCTAGCCCTACCAAAAATCTGTTATATGCCTACCAAACATTTTGTACGAAAGTGGAAATGTATTTAAAGTTCAGGGAATATTTCCTCCTTTATTTTCCGGAGATATTATGCTAACAAGATGATTTAGTTATACTTAACTAAATTTCTAAATAAGGAAATGAGGAGACTTATTTTCTGGAGATATTGTGTTAACAAAATGATTTCTTTACACTTAACTACATTTCTAAATAATGAAATGAAATGTCAAGGTTGTGCACGTGACAATTGGTAGCTAAATGTTGAAAAATGTAGGTTGTATCTGCTTTCCAAATTATTTTACTTGAAAAATCTACGTTACATCTGCCTTCGAACTGATTTTAGTTCTGATTGTTGCGAAATATTGAAAACGAAATTTCCCTTTTTACCCAAACCCTACGCAAAATAGTTGTTGAACGCTCTTTCCGCTCGGCTGTAATTAGAGAGAATGATGATCAGACTTTTACTCATCCACTGGACTTCGGTTGGCAACCGGAAGTTTCAAGTAGCAGACGATACTCTTGCAGTGAAAACAATTTTACGTGCTATTGCAAATGGCGGATGCATGAAGCATCACGGTGGGTAGGTAACATTTTATAAAATTCATTTTCACTAATTTAAACAGCAAAAGTGCTTGCGCAGCAGACTGATTTAGTATCATGAGATCACAGACTACTGTACAAAATTCATTTCAGGAAGATATTCGGGGTAATTATATGTGGCCGCTAATCTATATTAATACCGGCAAAACTTAAGATTTTGGCCATGTTTATGAAATTTGATAAGAAATATAGAATTCTTCCAAAGTCTATGCTAAAAGTTGAAACGAATGATTTCAAAATGAATTATTTTCTGTACAATATCTTGATTAACAATGTAAAGTTTCTTATTCTTGATTAACTAGATGTCTCAAAATTTTATTTACAAATGTACATATATGTATGATTTTTTTTTCACAGGGGCAGAAATTCAATATCAACCGTATCAGAACTACAACATTCTGATGTAGATTGTATGTCCAAAGTAGTTAAAGGCTTATAAGCAGCCATTGTTCCAATAGATTTAACAACAGAGGCTGGCAATCTGTAAGAGTAGCAGGTTTCTGAAACTCTTCTGAGGCCACTTCTGACAGTTAAAATTGAATTAACTGTTGTTATTTTTAAACTATTCCTGAGGTTTGACTTTACAATGGTCAGTTGGCTAAACACCCTCTCTACTTCTGCATTGGAATGTGGTAAGCTAAGTATTGTAACAGCCAACTGCAATAAATTATGGAAAGGGTTGTTACCCGCAGCATCACGATAACCAAAAACTTCAATCCAGAAATTAACAGTGTTCGACAAATTTTTCCACTTAATAAAGGTAATATTTCTCCACTCAGTTTCAATATTGCCAATATCTTCCGGTGTAAAACCCATCAAATTTGCTAACTCGGTGATTGGTGGCTTTACTGCCTTCAGTGTTTCTGCTACAGTTAAAGCAGACATCTGCTTAAGTACAGCAGCATTGTCAGGGAGCCTATTTTTCAGTTCTCTTACTAACTTAAGAGAAAAATCAATACATCTTTTCCGCACAAGTTTTTCTGCGTCTGGCAGCATACCAGCCTCTTTGGCCAATTTTTCGAATTCATACCCCAGATATGGGTTTGGGTCTACATAACTTGTTATGGGCTCCTCAATTATGTTAATTTTTGCAGTTGGAATGAGAATTTTTTTACTGGCTGATAAAACCAAAGGTACTAATATAGATTAGCGGCCATATATAATTACCCCGAATATCTTCCTGAAATGAATTTTGTACAGTAGTCTGTGATCTCATGATACTAAATCAGTCTGCTGCGCAAGCACTTTTGCTGTTTAAATTGGTGAAAATGAATTTTATAAAATGTTACCTACCCACCGTGATGCTTCATGCACCCGCCATTTGACTCCATTCGCACTAATCTATGCACACTGCTCGAGCTTCATTAGCATCCATCACACGCCACACGTAAGATCTTTTGTACTTCATACTCATAATCTTTTTCTCAAGCAGACATTCTTGAATCTGATCCTCCCATGATTTCCTTGGCCTTCCTCTAGCTTTCTTTCTTATCACTTGGGCTGAAGAAATTCTCTTAGTAAGCATCTCTCCATTTATTCTTCCAACATGGCCACACCTTTACTAACATCCTTTTGCTTCACATTACACATCATCAACACATCTTCATTCCTCACGTGATCAGAACATGTCTTGCCATAAACCTCCATAAGTACAGAATCTTATATTATTCAGTTATACCTCAAAAAAATTGGGTACAAAACTGAAATATTAAACAAGCAATTTTGACTTTGGTTTTGCAGTTTAAACCATGAGGTGATTATGTGTAAAATTCAAATCTTGAATCATAGCTTTGACTATAGTTTTACAATTTACATACACTTTATTGCATATGCAAATACTCTCCGATACAGGAAAACTGATTTGACTAGCAGAACTGTCTTTTAAATTGTATAAATTCCAATTTGTTATGTCCACAAACTTAAAATGTAACAAAAAATATTGCAAACTTCATGAGCATACTTCAATTTGTATAGTTAAGTCATGTGTAAAATTATGTTTTTGCATATATATGCCATTGTCCCATATGCAATTATTGGTAAGGACCTTAATTTTTTATTTATTTTTTATGGGGTGTTTAAAAGTGCTTATTTTTGCATGAGAAAAAGAGTGGGTGGAGTTTTCAACTACAAACTAACTTCTTCCACGAAAACAAATTCAAGTTTTTCTACATGTTTTCACCCTTTTTGTTAAACAATTTAGTTAACTAGTGAATAATTTCTTTTTGCCAAAGAGTAAAAATAGAGAAATAAATACAAAATATAAAAAATCGAGGCGGTGAAAAAAAAACTGAAAACTCTTTTGAAATATAAAACTAAATTCACATTATCTCAATTTACTTGATTGTATTTGAGTTGGAGGTTCCCTATTGTTGGATGTAAACCATTTAATTTTTGTGTTTACTATTCTGGTCTCTTTGTGTGAATCTGCATAAAAGCATTGAGGAGTTATTAACATCGTACCTTGCCTCTTTCTACTTCCCTTCCATTTTTCAACTTTTTCCTCCTTCTTTTACAACACATTTTCCTTTGCTGGTGCTTGGAAATAGCCTGTTCTTGCCGTGGTAAACAGCCAAACCTCCTCTGTTCCCCACCCCGAAACCATGAGCTCTCAGATTCATACCAACAAACACATTTTCTCCCCTCCCCCTGTAACATATTGAAGTTATGTACAGCAGATGTGTGAGTGGGAACAGTGAGACTTCAGATGTTGTTGTGATAGTGTGATATCGATGCTCAATAAATCGTTTTGTTTAACTTGATGAATACTTAAGTATTATTATTACTACTAGTAGTAAATACCTAGTTTTAGCACACACACACACCCCTCCCAAATAATAAACACAATCCTACTGACCCCAAAGCAAATCACAGGAAAAAATTGAAAGCTCTCTCTTTTTATCTCTGTGTCGCACAAGAACTTTCCTTCCCAAACATTTATTTTTTTCAAGTCGACCATGGTTTTGCTTGGTATTGACCTGCTTCATAGACTCGCGTCCCATTCATCCTGATGAAGCTAGGTCAATATACTATCTTTGAGATCAAGAAAGTGTATGTGTTGCTTTTACTGCTTTTTTTTTCCCCATGTTTTAAGTTTCATCGAAGAAAAGGAGCATTTTGATCCTTCCCGACTCTTAATATCAAGAAGCCCTGTTATTGAGAACCATTGGCACTACTGACTCACCCCCAAAATTTTTGATTTATCCATCATTCATGCTGTAGTGTTTTCAATTTTAATTTTTAAAAAAGTTAATTACATCAATAAATAAAGTACTTATGCTTATATAGCAGTACTAGAGGAAATTTCATAAACCATCTCAAATAAGAGTTCGTAGAATTTAAATAAAATCCATCTTCTAAGGGGAGTTGAGCCCCCTCTAGCTGTCTCTAGGACGGCCCTGTCCACACTTGACTGAAGTTGATACTGCATGACGGAGAATATGAGTTGTCTTTTTTGTAGCCGCACATTGGTGTTTTCATATAGAGACTGTTTCTCATAAGGGTCATGTAAACACATAAGCATATCAATACAGGCTGTACTTTTGCCTCCCCGGTAGCACAGTGGTTTAAGCAATGGCTTCTGATCACTTGTCCGAGATGGGTCCGGGTTCGAATCCTGGTGAGGCATGGGTGTTGTGTTTGTCTTACGACACTGGCTCTCTCCCTTCCCTGGAGCCAGTGGCCCTAAATAAGGCATGGGCGACTGCTTTATAGCCCATTGAGTTGCTCACAGTGGTCGTTAAACCTTCAAACAAACAACAACAACAACAAAAAACAGGCTCTACTTCTTTTAAAGAGATTATTATTAGTCCAGAATGTCTGAGTTTTCAGCATTGGCAGTTCCAGAATTTACATTTAGAGAGTCACAACAGATTAAAAGTTTGGTTCACAACTTTGGACTACAAAATAAGTTATCTGATGCCACAATATGGTAGGATAACAATGTATACATACCTTTGATTATGAAATGAGGAGATTTCTGTTTTTGAACCATATGGATGAAAAGGAACAAATAAAACAGTGCATATCACAGAATTAAAAGAACAACATTCATCAAGTGCACAGCTGCTTGGCTATGCATGCCCATCCCTGGTTCCTAGTGTAGGAAAACCTGAAGTTGTTACTGGCAAGTGGCTAACAGAAAATCTATCATTCAGCATTTTCAAAGCATATTATTTTGCAGATTACGGTAATTAAAAATGAGAAATGTTTGTATTAAATTAGGAGATTGCTAATTTTTAATGGTTTTTGAAAAATGTTTAAATGTCTTTTCATAAAAAATTTAAATTTAGTATTTTGTTGGCTGTTGTTTACATGCCTCTTACATAGCATTGTTCAGGCTGGTATCTAAATTATTCAATCACTTGATTTTTCTGACTGGTGTTAAAAGTCAGGTGTAATACAATGATATTTATGAGAACATCACAAAATCAGTCTTAAAATTTTATTTAGGAAAAAAAAACGAGCTTGCAGGCAGAAAGTTTTTTGTCTCATTAATAGTGAGCACTTCTATGTTACAAAAATGAAGGTAAGAATGCAAATTAATATATTTATTTATTACTCATATTCATGTGAACTTTTCATTTTATTCACTTATTTTCATGAACATATGCTTTTGAGTTTGTAACTGTTCATTTGTTTTTGAACATGTAGCATCATTGGAGGGTATTGCTACAGTGGTAATCCTACCTTAATTTATCATTGATGTGAAAGAAGGTTCAGATATGGTTCTTTTTTGAGGAAAATTTTATTAACATTCTTCGTAGGCTCTTCCAATGAAGAGTTTCTGTAAGTTTCACACATAGAAGTATTTCCCATGAATGTTTTTCCAATGCTTAAAATAAAGTCACTGAATATACAGTTTGTGCTAATAAGGAAAATAAGAAGACTGAGAAACAATCACATTTTAAAATTTTGTTCACTTGTAAAGAAAATAGCAGAAACTGATGAGTTAGGATTATGGGTTTTGAATCCATGTTACACTTGCTAATCTGGATTTTACACGACCTGATTTCTGAGAGCTGTAAATATTTTTGGTAGAGAAAAGGCGTGTACAATATGCCAACCGACCTCTGCTACACTATCCTGGTGGCCAAGTCATAGAATGCTTGGGTCTCTAACTAGTGGGTGAGGCATGGGTGGTAGTACATATGTTTTGAGAGATCATCTCTGTTAGGGAACATCTCAGAGCACACAAACACATTGGTGAGGTTTACTGTCAGTGTGATGAAGTTCATGAGATGAAAGTTGAACTTTCCAACTGAAATGCTTAGAGCACATCATGTTGCTAAGGTTTTTCAGCTGTAAATAAACATATGTTTTGAAAACTGACTATCCTATATGAATTCCTTAGGCATACAACACATGAGTGAGACTTTTTACCTTTGTGTTGGTGGTTATGATGTGAAACATCAGATCTCCATTTGAATTGCTTGGAACATACATCATATTGGTAGGGTTTTTCACCAAGTAGTGGAGCATACATTTTGTAAAATTACCACTCCTAGTGAATTGCCTGGAACATACAGAAGACTGGTGAGGTTTCTCAGGTGTGTGAAAAACATACATCTTGAAAGTTCAGCTTTCTTAGTATACTTATGGAACACACATTGTACTGATGATGCTTCTCACCACTGTGAAGGAGCACATGTCTTGAGATTTTAGATTTTTGTGTGAATATCTTGTACAACATATCACACTGGAAGGGTTTTTCACCAGTGTGGATCTTTACATGCTTTAAAAGACTTCTTTTGTGGGCAAATTTTTTGAAACACACATCACACTGGAAAGATTTGTTATTTGTATTCTGTTACAAAAAGTCATGCAAAGCTGGAATCTTCTCTGAATTTCTGGGAGCATATTTCATACTCTCAGTAGCCTCTGGAACAATGTATGGTGATGAATCAGCTGCTTAATTCACTTAGAATTTCATTCATCCATGACTTCCCCTGAAGGATTTTTCAGTGCAGTGATTCCATGTTCATAAACTTACAATTTTCACTTATTCAGAAGACTGTCATCTAATAATTTCCCTCAACTTCCTTTGGATCTCTTTTACTGCAAAGAAACATGAAACTTCTTGGAATACAAACACAGAAGCTCTTTTCCCACAACTTGATCTAGAAGAATTTCTCAGAAAGCATGTTAATTCATTCCATAAAACTTTGTGGTGCAATAACAATTACAATATTGCTGAATATTCACTAGATCAAGATAACTGCTTAACTTTTATTACAGGCTATGTGCCATTTAATATCCAAAATAGATAGCTTTTAGTGATTACAGATGCAATCTGTTTCGAATCCCACTGGCTGTCATTCTTCAATCTGCTTTGAACCTGCATGATTTTGCAGAAAGACTACAGCAAGTTTTTTTAATAGTAAGATTTATTTTAACCATCCCATCAGGCAGCATTTATGTGATAATCAACGGATTTCTAGTGAGTACCACAGACACAGTTTGCCACAAAGGAAGAATATAGAAACCAAATTCCTTTAAGCAGTATACATGGAGAGCTTCCACACAAAGAAGATATTTCTAAATTTCAAACATTTTGATGGATATTTAAGCCATTATGAAAATTTATTAAAAGTGACAGTGCTTAAATATTGTAGAATAAGGAGATTTCACCATGGAAAAAAGTAAAGAAAATATCATCAAATATACATCAGGTGTCTCTTGATGATACTTCTGTTTTATTTTTAACAATTTTTTGGAAATTTAACAAAACTTCGGCATTTATTGCATCAGTGAAGTTGCAGTTTATAATAATAGAATATTATCAATCAACATCTTACAGGTGGAAACAATTATTTTTATCTAATTTAATTAAACTTCATTTGCAAGAGGAAAAGAGCTTCCTGTCTATTATTTTGATCATGCTGGGCTTAATTCAATTTGTTGACTTTCAGTTCATATTATAGCTAACATATGACTAAATTATAATTGCAGGAAGAAACACAAAACTTGTATGCCACCATTTCAATCTTTCAGTGCCTACCCTTGTTATGTTCTTTTCTCAATATTTTACATTAGATAATTTTATATGTATATATATAATAACTTTCTCAGCCAAAAAAAAACAACCACGTAAGTCTCTGGAATGATTTATGCCACCACCAGAATACAACACTGTTTATAAATGGTATTGTGACAGAATAGAATAGAATGAAATATTTCCATAAAAAATATAGAAATAGTAATATTTCCCAAGTAGAAAGATCTAAAAAAATTATTGAACAAAAAGAACAGTGGTAAACTGATGTTGACACAAGCAACATAAACTTCTTGCTGTCATCAACTTGCTTTAGGAGAGACTTACTTTAGAACCAATACCTTTCTTTCTATTTGTTGCTGTGGCAGCAGTCAGAATCCTATTTTCTGACAACATTTCATTTCATTTCATTTATTATTTCTGCTGTTACAGATTTATGATTTATTGTTACACTATTATTTATATATTTTATAACAACAGCAAGAAAGCTCCGGGAAAAGGGCTCACAGAGTTCTGACTTAGCCTCAAGCTCCCTAAGTAAAGTCAAGAATCCAGAACAGAAAGGAAATTAGTTTACTATTGGTATAACATGAAATCTTTGTGACATTACAATTACAGATCACTCCTCCCCCCCCCCCAACTTTCTGTTACCTTCCCCTTCCCTTCTTTTCTTTCTTTTTTTTTTTTTTTGGTTAGTTTAATATATATGCTTTTAAGTTTTTTTATATAATTATAGTTTTTGATTGCTGTTAGTTCTCTAGGTAATGAATTCCAAAATTTTGATGCCGCAGTGGTCTAAGCGATGTTCTCTGATAATTCATCCAAAAGGGGTCCGGGTTCGAACCCCGATGAGGCATGGATGTTGTGTTTGTCTTATGACACCGGCTCTTTCTCTTCCCTGGAACCAGTCACTTTAAATTAAGGATGGGCGACTGCTTATAGCCCATTGAGTTGCGCATGATGGTCGTTAAACCTCCAAACAAACAAACAAAAATTTATCCATAGTAGTGTAGACTTTGTTTTATGGGCAGAGTTTTAGGTAGAACTAGTATTAGTATATAATGATTTCTAGTATCATATTGATGTGTACATGATTTTATTAAATCATGTTCTATGTTATTTTTTTATACATAATTTTACCTAAGTTGAAATCGTATTGTTGCTTAACAGTCGTTATATTATGTTTCTTAGGGAAAACTCTTGTAAATCCATGAATACCCACCTGCATGTAATTATTGCTGTTAAAGTTATATTGTAAGTCTATTAGCCTAATAAATTTATTTTGAAGTATTTGCAGTTTTTTAATATTGGATTGAGTTGTTTGACTCCATGTTAATTTGCAGTAATTAAGATGTGTATGAATTAATGTGAAATATAATAATTTTAATGCTTTAACCATAAGATTTATTAAAACAGGGATTACAATTCCTATATTTTTTTTATATTTTACTCAGAAGCTTTTCTGTGTTTATTTCATTTCAAATCGTTATTGAGTTTAATTCCAAGGTAAGTGATTGATATATGGGTCATTTTTCAATTCCAATAGTTGTTTTTTTTTTCATATTTTAATTTTTTCTCTATATTACATATTTTAATTTTTTTCTCTATATATTCTTGTAACTTGCAGAGACTTTGGATTTATCCCCAAATTTTTGAGACTTAAGAACAAGCCAACTAGTAAGAAGGATTATTACATCCTGCATCGATGTCAACAAAAAAAGACTTAGTAACAAAATTATAGCTAAAAGAAAACAAATTTTCAGATTTAATGCTCAAGTTTATGAATTATGGAAGCTGATAAGCAACTCAGAATATGTACAATTTGATGGCACTTGGAAAGATCACATTTTGGATACTATGTTCATCGAAATTAACGAAATTGCTAACAAAGAAGCTAACTCCAATAGCGTTACTGTAGATAAAAAATTAAATGCACTATTTGATGAACAAAAATTAAATAAGGAACCTATAAATGAATATAATGTGTATGGAAATCGGTCTGATAAGAACTTAAGCTTTTCACAGAAAGCAATTTTACAAAAAGGGAAAAAATTTGCCTTTCCACAAGGCCCTAAAACTGAAGAAATCATCCCTTGCCTCGAAGATATTCTAAAATATATACCAGGCGCAGAGAATAAAACTGAAGTTGAGAACAAATTATATAGTTATTCTAAAAGAATATAATGCCAAAAACAACAAAAACTTCTATATAGAGAAAAAATTAAAATATGAAAAAAAAAACACTATTGGAATTGAAAAATGACCCATATAATATATCAAATTCTGTGCAGATAAAACCGGCCAAATCATTATTCTCAACACTGATGAATTTGAACAAAAAATGACAGCAGCAATAGATGGATTAAATTGTACCGAAATAAAGAAAGACCCAACAGATAACCAAATTAAATTCTTAGCAGATATAAGAAATCATAGCACATTACCTGATGAAATCAAGCGCTCTTTTCCACCAATGGGAGCAGGCATACCACGTATTGTTGCAAAGATAAAAACGCACAAAGATGGTGCTCCAATGAGACTGATAGTTTCAAAAAAAAAACTCACCATTGATAACATTAGAGAAAAACATTTACAAGTTCACCATCAAGAAACGTATGAATTTATTGAGAAAATTAAAAATGTAAAAACTGGCCTAAAGGACTTAAATATGGCAAGCATGGACGTTAAAGCATTATATCCAAGCACTCCTGTTCCAGAAGCTATTGAAATTATCATTAAGAAGTTGCAAAATCTTAAAATTTTAAATAACACACAAATTCATGAATTCAAAAAAGTTTTATTCTATTTATATGAAAATAATATTTTTACATACAAGAACAAAATATTCAAGCAAAATTCAGGAGGCCCAATGGGCTCACCATTATCAACTTTATATGCTGAGGTTGTGATGAACGAAATTGAAGAAAATGTCCTGTATCGTATGGAAGAAAAACCAGAAGTGTACTGTCGATACGTGGATGATATTTTCATTCTATCAAAACTGAACGAAGAAGAATTAAGAATATTAACAAAATGTTACAGCTCTTTATATCCAACTATAGAACTCACTGTTGAAATAGAAAAAAATAATGCAATAGCCTTTTTGGACGTACAAGTTATCAAATCCACAGATAAGTATACAGGGTTTATCGGAAAAGTTCATTTGTTCCGGTTCTAATCCCGTACAATTCTGCACATCCTTATCCTTAAAAATGCAATAGTCTAAAAACCTTAATTAAAAGAGCATATACGCACTCTGAAAATAGTCAGTTCATCAATGAAGAAATCAAATTCATAAAAAAAATTGCAGGTAGCTTTGGTTATCCTAACTATTTAATAAAAAAATGGAACACAGAAGTAATAAAGAAAATAAAAAATAATGCTGTAGTAAATAAAAAAGAAGTCAAATATTTAAATGGTTTTCCTTACATTAAAGGTACTACCAATGAAATTAATAATATTTGTAAAAAGCATAACATTCAAATTGGAGGAAAAGTAAATACCATCAAAAATATGGTAATAAAAAATAATGAAAAAATAAAAATGTTAGAAAAAGCAGGTATTTACTCAATTCCTATTACTGAAAATCCTCCAATGGCTTATATAGGAAGTACCAAAAATAAGCTTAAACACAGATTAAAACAACACGTAAAAAATTGGCAGAAAAAAGAAGAAAAAACAGCACTTATTCAATACTGTCTGGATAACCAAAAATATCCTAAATTCGAAAATATAAAAATCATTAAAAGCTGTAAATCCGAAAAACACCTCAGAATAGCTGAGTCGGTAATGATTGAAAAAAATAGGGCAAAAGTTTGCAACCATAATGACCCTAATATTTTGAGAAACAGCTGGAGAAATTTAATTAAAATTGAGAAAAAAAATGAAAAAGTTCGAAAAATGAGATCAGTGACCAACAAGAGATGGCGCCACAACGCCCAAGAAGAAGCGATAGCCGATGACAGAAGCAGCCCGCGAGAACCACCGAAATGCCCAGCTCACATGGTCCGTGCTAGTCGGAGCAAAACGTCCCCTCGATGACGGTAATGAAGTATTACCGAAAGTACTCGGGTTATGAAAAATTATTGAAGTAAATGAGGAGGCAGCAAAGGAAAAAAAGGTTAGCATAGTTAAAAAATTCATTTAGTATATTTAAAATTACATTGTAGTCAGAATTAGGCGGTCTATGTTGTACATATTTTGTAATTCTCAATATTTTTACATACAATTTTGATTAACAGATGGCGCCAGATGCGCACTGCAGACATTCTGTGTATGACATAACAGCATCACTTCTGGATTAGCCGCCATAGAGAGAGGTCGTGGTGAATTGTGAAGCGAAGAGCTCGTCTTTTTATGTAATAAATTAATGTGTTTTCTAATGTGATTGCATAAGTATTTCAAGGTGGAGTAGTGCTTTAGTTATATCACAGCAAATAAGTAATAATACAATTTAATCTGCTGAACCATCCCTTTAAAATACCACTGCACAACCAAACAACCAACAGTCTATAACATACTGCAATTATATAAAATTGATTTTGTATAGTTAGTACTTCTATGTTAGGGTTTGTTATTGTAAAGTTATTAACAGTTTTAAAGTCCATATGTTTATTATTAACATATATTGCAATGCCCCCTTCTTTTGAGTAATTTCTGTTTAAATTAAATATATTGTAGTTATTTAATTGTTCATTATAACTCCCCATTGGGAACCACATTTCAGTTATACACACAATATCTGTCACTGTTTTAATTGAGTGTAATAAAAATTCCAATAGTGTTATTTTGTTAGTTAGTGATCCTGTATTTACGTATATGTTTAGTGAATTATCAGGGTTAGTTGTTAATATATCATTAAAGTTGTCAACTGAATAACAATCCATTTTTTTCTCTTTCTTTTTCTATTACCCCATTTCCCTTTCACATCTATTATTAATGATAAAAGTGCTTCCATATATTCCTGTAGTATTTTAATAGTTAATGGGTTTTTTTTTGTTTGTTTGTTTGTTTTGAGCTTCTTTACTTTGTTTTATGTACAAAGTTCCATGTTGGTCTAATGTGAGGTAGTCCTTCCAGCAGTCACTATGATAGTTTGAGATGTAATGGGATTTTGGGTATAAGGAAGGAATGAACACAGAAAAATGCCCACTTCTCAAAAATAGGAAAAAATGTGTGGTGTGTTTTTAAGTGGTTGAACATTTCCTAGCGTTGTAATTCTAGGAAATGTTCAAGCACTGAACATTCCCTAGCATTACAAGGCTATCATAGTTAATTTCCAAAATTGTGGAAGAGGTTCATTGTTTGAATGAAACACATGCTTGGCTCTTCCAAAAAGAGTAACCACACTTCAGACAAAGTATTTCCAGCATTCTTTTCAGGAGGGATTTGGGAGTGGTGCATTACAGAGGAAGCTACTTTAACGAGACCCCCAAACTGAATGAATCTTAACACTTATTAAATTAAAAGAAATTCACGGCTCACAAACAAGGCATCTCTAAGAACTGATACGAGGGCCCCGGGGCACCACAGTAATAAGTCTGTACCCAGAATAGTATTTTGAAAATGTTAATCCATGACTTTTTCAATGCCCAAATGGGGAAATTACAAAATATCTAAAGGTGTATGCAGTCTGGGCCCTTTTTAAGCATTACATGATTGATGTTTTGCCTCCGTGGTTCGGAGAACTGGTGACATGGACAATTGGCCACAAAGGGGTCATTCCATGTCAAATCAACCAATGAAAAATACATTTTGGAACTTGATGCCATGGATTTAGTTAATTTTTGGTACATTTGTACCTTACCATGAGATGTTTGAAAATTGTTTTTCAAGTTTTTTTGTTCACACGTTTTTCAGATATTGAATTTTTAAAATTGCCTAAAAATGCAAAATTAATTAGCCACCATAACTTCAAATGCCAGTTACGAGATACCTATGATAGCTGTAGGCATGGGACAGGTGATATTTTAAAGCTTATTAATAGGAATTTCATTTTATATACAACATGACACAATTGTAAATTTAAAAAAAATTACAAATTTTCAAAAGCATTTATTTTGAGTTTTCGGAAAAACGTAATTTTTTAACATTTTCAAAAAAATCATACTTAAAGCTATATGTCTTGTAGCCAGTCAGTCCGAATTTCAAGGTGGTATCTTAATGATATCATACAAAAATTAAATTTCCTTGTGGCAGTTCCTTGGTCTTAACTCAGCAAATTTTGAAAATCCTCTCTTTTCAGATGGGTACTTGGACTTGAAATGTTGGTAAATTTCTCTAAGATTACCAAGTATCAGATGCTTTTGAACATGAGTTCGACAACCATCTTTGTCTTTGATTGAAATATAACCTTTCTTGCTGGGCATTTGCCTGCTGACTTCTTCATTGCAGTAAAATTCCTTTACTAAGTTGACAGTGTTTTCAGGTAATAAAATTTTTCCAGGTTTGGGATTAGGTGAAGACAAAATTCCTTTTTCTTTCATAAGTTGTTTTTGCCTTCCTTGCAACGTAGTTACTTACTCCAAATTCACTTTCTATTCTTTTACAGGACCAGCTTTTTGGTAAAACTGTCAAAATCATGAACTTTTTACTTCTGTTCATAGTTTTAAAATTCTCCTTTAGTTGCTGAATAATTTCTGAATCAGTGCAGTGACATTCTTCATCTAAATCATCTTTAGAAGTAAAAAATAACTTTTTGTAGGTCCTTTTAATCTTAACCATTTGCAGTACTTCTGAGACCTATTTAATACTTCCTTCTTACCCACCAGAGACTCACCAAGGGAGGTCAAAGAGGCATTTAAGTGGCTTAAAGCTGCATCAGGGTCCAAATACTGAGACTCCTTAATATGAGTAGGACCAGGAATCTCATAATTCTCAGGAGGAATTTCCATTTCAAGTATATTGTTTTCCATCTGACAAGGCTTCTCTTTTCCTAACTTCAATCTGCATGAAGTGCATACTTTCATGTGTGGTTTGATTTCACTATTTTGTAAAACCATTAAATCAGATACTTTCCTCAAGTTCTTATTAACCCAGTGCCCCCCTTTTTTAAAGGGTTGCAACAGTTTTTCGACCACTTATTCTCCTCCATATTTCAAACCAAGTAATTATCAGTCAATTAATGAAATAAACTTAATAAAAACTAATAAAGCAGCTTCACTAAAAACCCACTGTTCAAACGAACTGAAGTGCACACACAGAGAGCCAGACCACAATTAAGCTATCTGTAAGGTAACATGGTGGTGGAAGGGAACATGAATAAACAGGCACAAACATGTCAGGGCCTATCTTGCATGTTTTGAACAGCTCTTTGCCAAGATAGCTTGCCCCATCTCCCTCTCCACACACACACACATGCACATCTCTCTCACTCTTTGTAAAAATCCTGTCATAATTTTTTTTGTTTGTTTGGATTCATTTCAATTTACCACATAATTTTATCAATGTAAATGTAGAAAAATGGACTTGTAGAAAAATGGACTTGAGGGGTTTAATTCATAGTCACTGCCAACAAGAAAATTTAATTTTTGTATGACGCCATTGAGATACTACCTTGTAATTTGCACTGACTGGCTTCAAGAGACATACCTTTAAGTGTTAATTTTTTGAAAATTTTAAAGAATTCCGTTTTTCCAAAAACTCAAAATATATTTTTTTAATTTGTGAATTTTTTGAAAATTTACAATTTTGTCATGTTGTACATCAAATGAAAGCCGTATTCATAAGCTTTAAAATGACATCTGTCCCATGTCTGTAGGCACCATATGTATCTCGTAAATGACATTTGAATTTATGGTGGCTAACGAATTTTGGCGTGTTTAGGCAATTTTGAAAATTCAGTATTTCAAAAACGAGTGGACAAAAAATTCGAAATAAAATAATTTTTAAACATCTCATGGTAAGGTACAAATGTACCAAAAATTAACCAAATCCATGGCATTAAGGTTCCATGCATTAGTTGATTTGACATGGAATGACCCAAAAGTGTTAGGGGGCCACATAAAAATTTCACTTTTTGGCCACTTCACTTACGTATGGAAATATACTACACTGGCGGAAAGTGAAAAAAGAGCACCAAAAAGGAAACTACTGATACCAACGAAATTTATACAGCATAATAACGGAATACAGAGGATAACGTGATCAAAACCTTAGCTGTATTTGCTGGTAAACTGAAAAATAACATTTCCATGTAACATGGTTAGTACGAGGTTGAACCGCCATGAACTGCGTCACACTGTGCAATTCTGGCATGGAGTCTGTCGTACAGATGTTGGATGTAAGTTTAGGGTATTGAGTTCCAAGCATCCTCAACCTGGACGCATAAATCGAGGATGGTCGTGGCTGGCCATGGAGACCGGATAAGTCGTTGCCCCATAAAACCCCACACGTGCTCAATGGGGGACAAATCCGGGGAACGTGCAGGCCATGGAAGTTGTCTCACACCCTGAAGTGCATGGTGCGTTGCACGTGCCGTGTGTGGGCGTGCGTTATCTTGCTGGAAAACACCACGATGGACCGACCTTACAAATAGCACAACAACGGGCTGAATGATGTTGTTGATGTAGGAGGTGCTGTTTAACGTACACGGTACAAACACTAGTTGTGTACGGTAGTGATAGCCGATCGCTCCCCACACCAGGAGACCAGGTGTAGGCCCTGTGTGTCGCTGGTGGATGCAAGACGGGTGAAGGTCCTGTGCGTCTGCTAACACGCATACGGCCATCGGAGGGTCCCAAGCAGAATCTGCTTTCATCGCTGAACACGACAGATCGCCATTGCGTTCTCCAGTGCAGACGTTGGCGACACCACTGCAGCCGTTCCTGACGGTGGGCTGGAGTCAGAGGTACACATGCCAGAGGCACACGTGTCCGTAGTCCTGCACCCAGTAGACGGTTGCAGATTGTTCGCGCAGTCACCTCAGGTGCAACGGTAGCTCGGATTTGCGTCGCAGTGGATGTTCTGCTTGACAACGCCGCTCTTCTTATGCTTCGATCGGTCCGCTCATCAGTCCGTCTGTGACTCCCGGTTCCACGTCTTCTCGGGTGGGAATGTTCCTCGAACCATCTACGCCACCATCGTACCACCACCGATACTTCCCATCCAATTCGCTTCGCAATACGACGATACGACCACCCGGCCTCGCAGAGTCCAACTAGACGACCTCGCTCAAAGCCTGATAACTGCCGAAATCGTACACGTCTTCCATGTCCAGGCATTGCAGCTTCGTCAGGGTCTTCGCACGTGTCCGTACGCCAACGACTGATTACATTCACTTCGCCGTACTTCTTAAATATCACCGACGATAATCTGCATATTATGCCGTGCTGTGGCGTAAGCGCTCACCGGTTGGTTCCGAAATTAACATCACACCTACGTAAACTCGACCCCATTAATATATGCAAATTTCATGATCGTTCGCCAATTCCTTCTTGGTGTTCTTTTTTCACTTTCCAGCAGTGTATTTTGTTAATCTGACGTGCGCAACAAATATTACTGTAACTTATAAAATGATATTGAATTAGAAACTCCACCGAATAAATAAATTCTTCTTATACCAACAGAATTGGGGCATGACTCCTGCTATGTTCGAAAAAGGACAGTAAGCTAGGATTTTTTTACTTTCTGTTTTTTGGGGGGGAAATTGTAAACTGTGGTACTTTTAAAACTGTTTGTTATTTCGGGCAATCTCATATTCATAAAATTTACAAACATTTCAAGTTAATAAAGCTACACTTTTTCTTAGGCACTAAATATTAATTATCAGGACTTAGGCCTACACCTTTTTAACAGTCTTTAATTCGTCCAATGCTTATGTTCATAACGTTTACATAACACACCAAGTTAGCAATATTGCGCTTTTATTTAGGCACCAAACATTAAACCACAAGACCTAGGCTCTACAAATAATTATTTCGTTCCTAAGTAAAAGTGCAATATTATGAACTTACCTTGTTATATTAACTTTATGAATAGGAGCACAGCAGAATGATAATCAATAGTTAAAAAAGGCCTTAGCCTACGGTCTATTAATTAATATTTATTGCCCAAATAAATCTGCAGTGGTATTACCTTGTTATGTAGAATTCATGAATATCAGATTGTTGTATTAAACATTAAATGCGGTATGGTCGGGTACAGAGAAGTGGCCACCGGAGAACTGACCACTGAGAGAACTGGAGACCTATTGTACATAAACGCCGCCCCGGTGGCGCAGTGGTCTAAGCGATGGCCTCTGATCATTCGTCCGAAAGGGGTCCGGGTTAGAATCCCGGTGAGGCATGGATGTTGTGTTTGTCTTACGGCACTGGCTCTCTCCCTTCCCTGGAACCAGTGACCCTAAATTAGGGACGGGCGACTGCTTATAGCCTATTGAGTTGCTCACGGTGGTCGTTAAACCTCCAATCAAAAAAAAAAATTGTACATAAACTACTTTTTTTTTCAATATTTCATTTTCTATACGTCCCTTAAAATTTTTGGCGTTACTTCTCCTACACACACGGTGTATGAGAACTTGAATCCAAGGTTGATATAACATGTAAAGATAATAATGTTGCGCTTTACTTCGAAACAGTTCTCCTACACTCACGGTGTAGGAGAACTGGCCACCAGCATAATGGTGTCCCGCTTTTCCTTAGGTTCCGATGATGGCCGGATACGCATATGGATAAGACGTGGCGAACGGTACCATACATCAACTGCGTCGTGCGGCACACAGGATGTTATGGTCTGGAGATGGATCAGCTACGACAGCTGGTCCAATCTAGTTTTTATTGCTGGTAATTTAAAAGTTTGCCGGTATGTTGATGAAATCTTGGAACCACATATTTTGATGACATCTTTGCACTTCCCTTCGTGACCACCGCCTTATTCCACTATTTTTGTAAATATTTCCATTTGTTTGTGGATAAAATCTGGATTCAAACCCGAATCCATAGCGGACGATTAGAAGACAGCGTCTCGTTCCACTCGGCTACTGGGACGACGAAATTTTTGTTGTACGGATTAAAACATTAATTTCCTAGTAACTGTTGGATGAAGGGGGCGATAGCTTTACCAAAAATCTGTTATATGCCTACCAAACATTTTGTACGAAAGTGGAAATGTGTTTAAAGTTCAGGGAATATTTCCTCCTTTATTTTCCGGAGATATTATGCTAACAAGATGATTTCGTTATACTTAAATAAATTTCTAAATAAGGAAATGAGGAGACTTATTTTCCGGAGATATTGTGTTAACAAAATGATTTCTTTACACTTAACTACATTTCTAAATAATGAAATGAAATGTCAAGGTTGTGCACGTGACAATTGGTAGCTAAATGTTGAAAAATGTAGGTTGTATCTGCTTTCCAAATTATTTTATTTGAAAAATCTACGTTACATCTGCCTTCGAACTGATTTTAGTTCTGATTGTTGCGAAATATTGAAAACGAAATTTCCCTTTTTACCCAAACCCTACGCAAAACAGTTGTTGAACGCTCTTTCCGCTCGGCTGTAATTAGAGAGAATGATGATCAGACTTTTACTCATCCACTGGACTTCGGTTGGCAACCGGAAGTTTCAAGTAGCAGACGATACTCTTGCAGTGAAAACAACTTTACGTGCCATTGCAAATGGCTGGTGCACGAAGCATCACGGTGGGTAGGTAACATTTTATAAAATTCATTTTCACCAATTTAAACTGCAAAAGTGCTTGCGCAGCAGACTGATTTAGTATCATGAGATCACAGACTACTGTACAAAATTCATTTCAGGAAGATATTCGGGGTAATTATATGTGGCCGCTAAATCTATATTAATACCAAACCAAATTTATCAAATCCTCAAGAAGGCACATTGGGTCTCTGTTCTCCCCCTCAAATGCCTTAGTGGTTCTCTGTACCTCACTAAGAATAGGCTTTAAGTATATCATGTATAGCTTATTTGCTGGGTCACTGTACATGCCATACAGTATTTCTGCAGTGTAACAGTGTTCACTTCTTCTACAGAAATCAAAATGTAATTTTAGTTCATCCCATTGTTGCAAAATACGTACAACAGCTGCATGGATTGACAACCATCTAGTGTTACACATTTTGGGAATTCGAAACAAATGTTCGCCAGGATTGAGAGTTTCATATGATTCCTTATACTGTAGCATTCGTTTCGCTGAGTGAGAAAACCAGTTAAATGTTTCTCGAATTAAATAGTCAACATTTCTTGGCATTGTCTCTTCAGATGCATGAGATACCGCAAGTTGTAATGAGTGACAAACACATCTGATTAAAATTAAATTTGGTAGATCCAATTCTTTTTTCAGGGTTGCATAAACCCCATTATTGATGCCAACATTTACACTGGCATTGTCCACTCCTTATCCCACCAATTTTTGAGTATCCAGGTCATGTTGGTTTAAGATATTCTTAATAGCTTCTACAATGCAAGCAGTGTTCCGGCTTCAATCTCCACCAGTCCAAGAAACGTTGCAATAACCTTTTTCAAAGACATACTGAAGTATCGTATGACGACACCCAGCATTCTGAGAACTGAAATATCAGTGGACTCATCAATAATTAAACTATATTTTTGATCACCAATATCTTCTCTCAAGGACTTGGAAAAATGGGGAGCTAGGATATTTTTTATGATTTCGGTGCATTTTGTTCTATGCATCTGTAGTTCTTTGGCTGTTTGACTATCCGCAAATTTCCTTTTTATTAGCTCAGAAAGGTGATCTGTTGTCAGAATAGAGCAATGTTCTGAAATGAACATGGCAATGCTCCTTCAGCATCTCTCAGAGATCCAGCAGTTTTGCTGCAAACTCCATCAAATGTCAGTGGTCTTTGGCTTGAAATAACACAAGAATTCCTCTTATGTTTAGAGGTATTGCTGTTTTTTAATGTCAGTCAACTTGGCATAAAAATCACTCTTGCAATACGTACAGTATGCCCGAGTTGAATCTGATTCAACAGGCTTCAACCAACCTTTAAATGCTTTGAGACATTCCCATGATTTTCGATAATGTTGATCATACTTCGGCATTGTAAAACACTGCGTTCGAACAGTCTGAAAGATTAAATTCGAATAACAGTGATGGGGACTGGAAAACTTTTTGTCGGAACCAAGTCGCATTTTCCCACCGACCCCAAACCCTGCAGCAATTTTTAAAAAGAAACGTAGATAAGAATTACACTAAAAGTAAACCATGCCCACCAGAGATTGTGAATTTCCGGCAACAAGGAACATATTCTAATCAAGGATCGAAAAAGAGATTTTCAGTAATGGAAAACACACTTACCTATTTGTTTTCCCACGAGTTAGTCCAGACCTTTAATGCTCATCTCAGTAGGGTACAATGTGGTTTTCATTATTAATACAATGGTGCTCACTGTTATCACAATGCTCTGGGTTCTTTTTTTTTTTTTTTTTTTTTTTTTTTTTTGAGATTTAACGACCACCGTGAGCAACTCAATGGGCTATAAGCAGTCGCCCGTCCCTAATTTAGGATCACTGGTTCCAGGGAAGGGAGAGAGCCAGTGCCGTAAGACAAACACAACATCCATGCCTCACCGGGATTCGAACCCGGACCCCTTCCGACGAATGATCAGAGGCCGCTCTGGGTTCAACCCCCACCCACATCAAAAGCAAAAGAGCCTAAGGGATTGGGAACACGGGAATGAATTTCCTCCCAAAGTACCCAAACCAACTCAGATGGCACGAACAAGCTTCCTATGCAGCCAGCTGAATGTTTTTTTGTTTTTTTTTCACGGTTACGGTTATGAGAACTACAAAAAGCGAAGAAATTATCTTTTTTTTTTTTTTTTTTTGATTGGAGGTTTAACGACCACCGTGAGCAACTCAATGGGCTATAAGCAGTCGCCCGTCCCTAATTTAGGGTCACTGGCTCCAGGGAAGGGAGAGAGCCAGTGCCGTAAAACAAACACAACATCCATGCCTCACTGGGATTCGAACCCGGACCCCTTTCGGGCGAATGATCAGAGGCCATCGCCTTAGACCACTGCGCCTCCTGGGCGGCAGAAATTATCTTTATTAAAAAACGGCATTTGAAATGTTTGAAACCGTAAACATAAAGTCACTGAAGTCGTTAAAAAGATAAGGAAATCCGCTAAAAAAGTCGCTAATCCCAAAACAATATTTTAGTCGCTAACTCCAATCCCAAATCCCCCAAATTTAGCGACTTTTCCTCCAAATCGGCAACACTGGCCCGGTCGCCGACGTAAGCACTCTACGTACTTCTATCTCGTTGATTCGTGCTTTTTTGCTTATTCACGGTTAACAGTATGTGCCAGATTTAGCAAAGTGAAAATGTCGAAGCAGGATATTTAAGGTGCGCATGCGCATATAGATCCAGAATTCTTTTTTTTTTTTTTTTTTTGAGTGGAGGTTTAACGACCACCGTGAGCAACTCAATGGGCTATAGGCAGTTGCCCGTCCCTAATTTAGGGTCACTGGTTCCAGGGAAGGGAGAGAACCAGTGCCATAAGACAAACACAACATCCATGCCTCGCCGGGATTCGAACCCGGACCCCTTCGGACGAATGATCAGAGGCCATCGCTTAGACCACTGCGCCACCGGGGCGGCTATCCAGAATTAGTCCCTAAAGGACGTCCAACGGATGTCTCATGAATGACATCCACTGTACGTCCAGATTTGGTAACTCCAGAATTCGTCCTTTAAAGACGTCCAATGGACGGCTATATGTGATGTCTAATGGACGTCTATATATAGACGTCCATTAGACGTCTATATTTCATCTAGGACGTCTGCTGGATCTTATGGATGTAATAAGTCCAATAGACGTCGCTGGTTGTGTGGGTATTTTCTAAGATGCGTTTCCGATCTTGATTCGTCCATATACCACAAAAACATATATGCTCGGGTTTCTAGATTTCCTGACAGTAAATAAATTCATTTATAATTTTTGACTTTTTGTTTTTCTCCTGTAAAAATTAAAGAAGACGCGCTATGTGGTATCCGGACATTTCCATGTAGACGTTGAGATTAAAATAGCGATCAAGAAAAGAAAAAAGCAGACAAATAAAACAGAAGAGTCTGAGGGATCCACATAGTGTTGAAAACGGCAGAAACACCCTGCCATGGAAAGGGAGGATTTTGTGCTTACCCAGGCTCATCACGTGAGTGACGTATGCAGCAGCCCCCCCCCCCCCAGCTGTAAAAACGCATTTTTTAAAGTAAAAAAATGGGAAAAACTGAAAATTAGAGTCAACCGGGGAAATAATAAATCTGTTTGATATTCAATTCCTGTATTTTTAAGCTTTTTTTCTTCTATCTGGTAATTTGGAATTTCGGTGGTAAAAAGGGAATTTCGGGGTCTGGTGAGGGGAATTTTTGTTCCTGGCATGGAACATTACTGCGTTCATCTGTACTTTTAGGCACTGTAGTTTAGGACACGCTATTTTTTTCCCGCTCACCAGTAACAGCCAGAAAAAGTGATTCGTCACTAATATAGTATAGCTCGCGATGGCTAGTGAACCTTCACTCTGGGCATCTAGCTTTTTAGGTGAGGCATTGCATGCAGAAGACTTGGACACCACAGAAACCCAAGAAAATTTGTTGCTTGAGCAATGTGCATTCTGCACAAAAACCATGAATGCGCTAGATAAGCCTAAAACTCTTCAGTGCTTACATGGATGTTGTAGTGCCTGCTTAGATGCTGCCCTTGAAGTGGATCCAACAGGTAAGCAAACGAATGCTGAAAGTTCTATTACAATATTGTTATGGTAAAAAAAAAAATTTGGGCTACTGGGTATTTATAAAAATTAATGCCAAGGTTAAATTTGAAGGTAAACATTAAGTTTTGATAAAATTCAAATTTGGGAGATGGGTAGATGAATTTCCAAACAAAAGGAAAATTCTGATTAAGGTCATAATACATAAATAAAAACTAAAATTGCAACCCTGAGTTTTGAAATTCCAAAAATGTGTGTAACTAATAATAGACAATGTACATGTGTAAATAACTTTTGGAGGCAGTGAAGGTCAATTTTATTGACTGGACAAAATGTATTGGTTAAATAAAAATAATATCCCAGATTACTTACCTTCCCTTAGTCAAGCTAAGGGTGGATGTGATGAAATCCTGGGATGAAATTCAAATGAGCCATGTGTTTTGTTTTTGAACACAATCATTTAACCTTTTTTTTTTTTTTGACAATTCTAACTTTGGTAACAAGGCCTTATAAAAGAAAATCAGATGACACACAGCTTAGGTGCTTCCAAAGAAACAAAATATACACACAAAATGTGTTGTTTTTTTCTTTTGGTCCTGCCTAACAAGTGGTGGCACTAAATTTTAAATTATGATAGCAGGCCAAAGGCTCAACCAAACTTGGTTACTCGTATTACAGGGTTGAGCACAGGTTACTTTTTCAACTGTTTTTCGATGTCGGTCCCTAAAAGTTACTTTTTAACAAAAATGGTCACTTTTTGTGAATTTAGAATATGAAAAAAAAATTCAGAGCACTAAAAAAAAAACCCAGTTTGCAACGATATTTGGATCGTTGTTCATTTGCAGGCTTGGCGCTCTTTTGGCAAAAAGCCAAGTACTCCTTGTAGCCTAGAACGCAAAAGCTCACTGCAAGCTGTGTGTTTAGAAAAAAACAGCTGTTAGGTCACATTCTCCTCTGCAACTGTACACTTCTGTTTTGTGTGTTAATTGTGTTATGACTGTTGGTAAAGTTGTTAAATTTTTCGTGTGGTTCGTGTTTCTCTCTTGCGTATTTCAACATTCTGTGGAAAACAAATAAATGAATTCTGAACTTCGTCAGTCATATGGTTGACATACAACTCTTTGTGCTACTGCTTTCCAAGTGATGAATTGGTACCACGCGTCAACTTTCAGTGAGGTATGTATTTATATTTTATAAATCATTTATTGCTGTTGAATGTTAGCTATTTTATGAATTTGTATTTATTTATATTAAGTTTAACATTTAATAAATATATTTTCTGACATGCTTATATATTTGGATTATATTTTTACTTTCTCATACGTTAGTATGAGGAATTATTTTAATTGTGCAAAAATTCGAATGTCAGATTATTGGATTTCAAGAAGCACGTTGTTGTTTTTTCTTTAAATAAATCAATTAGTTGTTACATTTTGGTAAGATACTGTGAAACTATGCATCTTTTCTAGTTTATTCGGTAGCTTTGCTACCGTTAAATGGCCGGAGGCCATGTTCGAGATTGCTATTGGTTTTTGTTTGAGCCATTTTTTATGGATTAATAGTTTTCTAATTTTGCCATACATCGAGATATGTATCTCGTTTTTTGCTTTTGGGCCCTTGAGATGGTTCCTGATTTGGAAAAATGATTTCGGTACTTGAGGCTTGGCCTTTTCTATCAATAGCTAACTTTATTTTTCGTTAAATATCAAAGAGAAATTAGGTTGTTTACGCTGTCAGCACTAACTTTCGTGAAAAACAAGTGCCCTTTAAAAATGCTGATTACTGTCTCAAAGGTAAAAACCGTTACGGATTTTCCGTAATTATTGTGGATTTGGCTGTCTGATTACGGACTGGTTGGAAGAATTACAGATCTCAATGTTGTATCCTTTTTTGCTAAAGTGTGAATTTATCGCAAATTTGTAAAACTAAATAAGAAAATATTTAACACAGTGCTCGAAAGACCACCCATCCTCAATGGTCAAAACGTTGCGGACGATTAAGTTCTTAAACACTACGTCCTCCCCCGGCGGCTCTTTTTATCGCACAATTGCGTTCTGATTGGGATCAGCAAATTATAATTTTTTTAACCTCCTTTTTGCCAGTTTTAAATTTCTGCCAGCCGAATTCCCCGTTTTACGAAATTACTACTTTTGCGCCGTGTAATTATGCTCGATGGAAGCTCAGTATTTTCCAGTGGATTTCGCTATACATTGATGGGAATAAATATCAACAAAATGGTAGAAAAATTTATTGAATAGATCAAATTTGTTAACAGATTTTTTGTTATTTTACCCGATTGATTATTCACCCAGTTCGAATTTTATGGACCGGGGCGAGGAGGTTCGGAAACTTTCAGTGAAGAAGAGAAGCAAACTTCATTGATTAGCTAATCATAATTGGTGAATGAAAATTAAAATATATATAAAGTGTGATCAAACTTTTGGACATCAGAAACAGGTCCCAATAGCATTATTTGACTAACTTGGAGGATGGTTTTGAAAACTGCGTGATCATGATCCCGTTGTTTGCTTTTTTAAAGTTCTCTCATCAATTGTAATAAATTTCTCAGGAAATACTATTTCTGCACATGTACGATAAGGCTTCGTATGGTGATGACGATAGGCACCTCGGAAGGTTGTCACCTCTGCTGTCCGATGCATTAAAATGGGGGGGGGGGTGAGGAATGTCTTTTTTTTTTCTTTTTTCACATTTCAAAAACAAATGACTTAATGTGAAATTTTTCACATTAAGTCATTTGTTTTTAAGTCGCCCCTCAAAAAACTCTTCATCATTCTACAACCCTACCGCGTAAAGTTATTTAATGCATGCATGTTTTTCTGGTCTCAGTTTAACACTGATTCACAGAAAATAGCTAAAAAAAATCACTGACAGTAATCACGAAGTTGAAGTTGCAAAGAATTATTTGTTCGTTTTTTTCTTTTGAGAAATTTTCTGCTAGTTTTATAAAGTCAAACACCTGAGCATTAAAAACCTATCTGAAGGGAAGTGTTTTGAATTTCTGAAAGTATCTTATAACAATGTTTATGAATGATCAGGTGTTTCCCATTAAATAGTAATTGATGTGAGGATATGAAATTCAAAGCTGCTGAAATATACATTATCAGCAAAAATAAAATCTTCATTTTAGAAATTTCTTTCTTCTGGAATTAACGGACTTGCATTTCTGTTTCATCATTTAAAATTTTGGGTACTTATCGGTTAGCCGGGCGCATCGGAAATGAGAAGTTTCATTTTTCTCTCCCTAGATGGCGCTGTGTTTGGCACTACCATGTTATCTATGTAACCTTGTTTGCAACTCGGTAGGTGTGTATTCTTAGTACCTGTGATCGTATGTGTAAAGCTGTCATGAAAATTTGGGGCTTGCCTTCCTCAGAGCAAGAGGCTGTGAATTTTTTTCAAGAAAAGAGTCTCATTCTGTTAAAAGTGATCTGTAAGAAAAATCATGAAATGAAATTGTATTACTCTGATGGAATTCGTTGGCGATGTAATTTAGCATCCTGCCATTCCAAAAGAAGCGTTTGTATTGGTACATGGTTTAAGGGATCTCGTTTGCCTTTTCTAACAATGGTGAGATTTATCTATTCATGGTGCGAGGAATTAACTTCTCTGAAGTGGTGTGAAAAACAGCTAGAAATGAGTGAGGAAACTGTAGTGGATTGAAACAATTATTTGAGGGAAGTTTGCGTTGCTACGTTGGAGAAACGTGAGAAGAAAAAAATAGGTGGTGCAAATATGATTGCGGAAGTCGATGAAAGTCTGTTTAGCAAACGTAAAATCAACGCTGGTCGTGTTCTTCCCCAACAGTGGATATTGGGAGGAATATGCCGAGAGACTAACGACTGCTTATTGAAGTTGCTAACCATTCAATGCCCGTACTCCTAGAAGCCATTAAGAACAACATTAACAAAGGATCTGTTATGATTCTCGGAAATCCTATTGTACTACTGAATTTATTTATTTTTTTTATTGGAGGTTTAACGACCACCGTGAGCAACTCAATGGGCTATAAGCAGTTGCCCGTCCCTAATTTAGGGTCACTGGTTCCAGGGAAGGGAGAGAGCCAGTGCCGTAAGACAAACACAACATCCATGCCTGATCAGAGGCCAGCGCCTTAGACCACTGCGCCACCGGGGCAGCACTACTGAATTAGAACAAGCTGGATTGCAGCACTTTAAGGTTAATCACAAATACCATTTTATCGATCCAGAACAGAGCTAATACTAAAAAAATTGAACGAATGTGGGGAAGCACAAAATGGCGTAATAAAAGACATCGAGGAACAGCATGCCACCACTTGGAGTCGTACCCTGCCGAATTTCTTTGGAGGCAACAGGTAAAAGACCTTTTCGAATATTTTGAAAGAAAAAATTTTGGGGGTTTCTTTGAAGAGGAAAATTTGAAAATAAGGTATTAAATTTTGTAAATTTCCTAATAACCATTGAAATATTTAATTTTGTATTTCATAGAAAGAAAATGTATAAATTGTAAGTTTATATGTAATAAAACTTAAGAAGCCTTTAAAAACTAAAATTTGGAATAACAAATTTCTTGATATAGCATGCAGTGAATATTTCATTTTACAGCATAGATAATGTGGCCCCATCTAGGGAGAGAAAAATGAAACTTATTTCTGATGCACCCGACTAACCGATAAGTACCAAATTTTGTTAGCTCATGGAAATATAAATGAATGTTACAAATATCAAAACGGTGAAGGGTTGATTGCATGAAATTTGCTTTGTGAAATGTGGTTATACTGTTCTAAATAAAACTGTATTAAAGTTCAGTTGTACTTATTATTATTTTTTCGATTTTTTTTTTATTCTGGTGCTCTTGCAGAAATTTAAAACAGTTCAGAAATGATTGCTGAAAACTTGCAACTTTTACTTTTTTTTTCTAACACAATTTTTACTTTTTTTTTTAGATGATCTTCTGAAATGTCCTGCCAGAAAACCAGTTTCCATATTTGAGGTTTCATACCAGGAAGAGGATATTCTGCTTCATGGGAAAATGCCATTTCAAAGAAGGCTGGCTTCTAAAAACTGATTCTTCAGGATATAAAATTTCTACATGGGCAAGAAAGCAGAGGGATTCAGAACTGTTTTGTAATGTATGCACTTGCACTGTGAATGTAGAAAAAGGTTTCCAAGCAGTATCCCAGCATTACAATTCTACTTGAAGCTGCATCCAGGCCAACTGCAGTTCGTTGCAGGTAATCTAAAACATGGCACAAAATCTAAAGGTGATTGTATATATGGTGCTGCTTCACAGTCATCTTCACCAAATACTATTCGCACCTTGCAAATGTGCATGGCAAAGGACATGGCAAGAACTGCAGAACTCATATGGGTAATGAAAACAGTGTGGTGCAATTTGTCATCTACTTCATGTGACAGTATTGCAGAAACCTTTGCAGCCATGTTTCCTGGGTGTGTTCCTGAGAGATTTTCTTCAAATCGTAAGAAACTTTCTTACATCATTACTGAGGCCATAGCACCTTATTTCAGAAAACAAGTTATTGAAGATGCACAGCCATCTTTCTACGTTTTGAGTTTTGATGAAACAACGAATAAGGTGAGTTGCATAAATATAGAGATGGTTGACTTTGTGCCGTGAATACAATGCAGATATAGGTAGGAAGCTGAAGTGGTACCTAATTGGACATAATCCTACAACAAACGTTTCGATCCGTCGAGATGACCGAATTGTGTGAAAAGAACACCACAAAGTGAAATAGTGTAATTTTAGGTGTCTCATAACTATAAAGACAAGTATGTAAAGTAGCCACATGCAAATGAGATGTACAAATTAGCATGTTGTACGCACGCGCATGGGCCGTAATTTGGTCCAGCCTACAAAAGACCGGACCTGCAGTCAGACATTCATTTGCCGAAATGCCACGCAACAATCAACTTTCTGGTGAGGTGCAGAAGATTTGGAGACAGAGCAAATAGATTGCCTGTAGCGAAAATTTGTAAAGCCATGGAGAGGAGTAGGGCAGTCATTTATAAGACTTGATCGAAACGTGGTGCGTTAACTGCCAGAAAACGACCTGGAAGGCCTCAAATAACAACCAAACGAGATGAACGTGCCATCATGCGTTTAGTTTCATCCCAAAGGTTATCGCTACGTCAAGTTTCTCGGACTGTTGGTGTCATCGTCTCAAAAGACAGTTCATCAAGGAAAGTCACAACATTGTGCTCCGTAAAATGCGCCATCTGCCACAGGTCACGCGGCGCCACAAGGAAGCTAGATTGTTATGGGCAAGCAGCCACATGCACTGGATGGACAAGTGGATCACAACTACTGTATTTTCTGCAATGAGAAAAATTCCAACCTGGACAGCCCTGACGGTTGGAACTGCTATTTGCATGATTTACGATGTGAGCCACGCACCTTCTGCAGCAGACAGAAAGGACGGGGATCTGTGATGGTCTGTGGAGCTTTTGCATTCAATGGGACAACGGATATCGCTTTTCTGCAAGGCAGGCAAAACTCCGAAATGTATCGGGACATACTCAGCAGCCGCCTTCTACCATTTGCCGAAAGTCTAGCGGGTGTTGATTATCTGTTCCAGCAAGACAATGCCTCTATCCATCGGTCTGCATCAACGAAAAGCTGGTTTAACACTTATCATGTGACCGCAATGGATTGGCCAGCGCTCAGTTCAGATCTGAACCCTATCGAGAACCTCGGGGGTATCCTAGTTTGTGATGTGTATGCGAATGGACGGCAGTTCTCAAGTGTGGTGGCATTGAAAGAGCAGATTAAACGAAGCTGGTACGCATTCCGTCCAGAACACTTGGTGGACAGCATGCTCAGTCAGGTTTTCAGTGTTATTCGGAGCAGCGGTTCCACTATTCGTACCTCAGGTGCTCATAACTACGTAGTAAGTCTTTATATTTTTGAGACGGCATATTTCTGTTTTTTTCTTGTACTTGGCATTGGAATTGTTATGTTTCTGTCAAACTATTGTGCAGCTGCATGTCCTATGCTATTTTTGCTATAAATATGAGGTTACATTTCAGCTTGTTGTTGTTTCTTTTTTATTCAAGAATTTGTTCTGTCTCTATATTTATGCGATTCACTATAGTGCTGGTAAAAAAGGAATTACAAACCCAAATTCGCTTCTGGTTAGACTCAAAAAATGAAGTGGTTTCTCAACACTTGAAAACTTTCTTCATAGGTCAAGCGACAGGAATAGTCATGCACAATAAGTTATGTGCTGCACTGAATAATGCTCAGCTGCCCCACCAAAATCTGATTGCCCTCAGCTGCGATGGTCCAAATGTTATTGAAACAGTTATTCGGCTCATGAATGAAGAAATGCTTTGGGTGAGGAAAAAAGGACTTCTTCATATTGGCACATGCAACCTTCATGTTATACACAATGCATTTCACAGAGGACTTCAGTATCTGGGTGAAGATGTTTTGGAACTGATAATATCAGTGTATTATTTATTGAGGTTGGGAGTTTTTGAGAAAATCCAAAAAGGTTTAAGACTTCCAAACCCACCACTTCATGAAACATGTCCCATCAAGATGGTTGACCCTGGCCTGCTGCTTCAAGACTATTAGAACAGTGGGATGCCATTGTGCAGTATTTCCTAATACATTTGCCAAAGAACCGCTAAACTTTAATGAATACAAAGAGTTACAAAAAGATAGTAAGTTGTTTGAAAGATCAAACAGTGAAGACCCAATTTTTTTTTTTTTGTTACCAGTAATGTCCACATATTTACAAAGTTTGCAAAACTTTTCGAGAGAAGTGAATCTTTGATTCATGTAATGTATGATTCACTGAAGTCACTTGTCTGTACCCTCTTTGAGCAGATATGCACCCCTAAAGCAATGGCAAGCAACAGTGTGGATTATAGCCTACTTGAAGATTTCCAAAGCCTAACCCTGATTACAGAGATCATATTCAGTGATCTAGAGAAAGAATTAGCCAAACTTCCAGAAAAAGACCAAATTGTTCTTCGCAGACAAGTGCAGAAACATTTTGTTAGTGCTTGTAGACACATCATCATCATTGTCAACCATTATCAATCCACTGCTGGACGAAGGTCTCCCCAAGTTTCCTCCACAACGGTCTGTCTTGTGCCAGTCTCCTCCATGTCACCCCTGCATACTTTCGAATTGCATCCACCCATCTCCCATGTGGTCTTCTTCTGGGTCTTTTCCTGTCCCTTGGAATCCAATCTAAAATTTCGGCTGTCCATCGATGATCTGTCCTTCTGGCAGTATGTCCAGCCCATTGCCATTTCAGCGATTTAACTCTGATCATGATGTCTTCCACTCTTGTCATTTTTCGGATCCACGAGTTCCTCTTCTTATCTCTCCTGGTTACACCAAGTATGCACCTCTCCATGCTACTTTGAGTTGTCTGCAGCCTTTGTATGTCTCTTTTAGTTAAGGTCCACGTCTCTGCACCATACGTAAGCACTGGAAGGATGCATTGATCAAACACTTTTCTTTTAAGACATAATGGCATATTGCTCTTGAAAATTATGCTGTTTCTTTCAAAAGCTCTCCAGGCAAGTTTTGTACGCCGATTAATTTCTTCATCAATGTGACCCTCACTTGATATCTGCTGTCCAAGATAAACGTACGTGTCTGTTATCTCCAGCTTTTCTCCATCAATCGATAAATCTTCATTTCTTGTAAAAGCATTGAACATCACTTTTGTCTTCTGAAAGTTCATTTTTAATCCCACTTCTTTACTCTTGTCAACAAGTTCCTGGATCATACTCTGCAGCTCTGATGGGCTAGTTGCAAAAATGACTACGTCATCAGCAAAACGAAGGTGGGTTAGATAATCTCCATTAATCTTTATCCCCTTGTTTTCCCAGCTCAGTGACTGAAAAACACCTTCCAATGTGGCATTAAAGAGTTTCGGAGATATGGTGTCACCTTGTCTCACTCCCTTTCCAATTTTTATGTGTGTTGTATTTTCAAACAGCCTAATCTTTGCACTTGCATTTTCATAGATGTTATTAATAATATTAATGTATGCATCTTCAATACCGCAGGTTTTCAGAGCCATTGTAACTGCTGATGGTTTCACCGAATCAAAGGCTTTTTCATAATCGATAAAAGCCATGCACAATGGAAGTTCATATTCCCTCGCTCTTTCAATTAGTTCTCTCAGCACATGGATATGATCTATTGTGCTGTAGCCACTCCTGAATCCAGCTTGTTCTCTCGGTTGAGCCATGTCCAGTGTTACCTTCAAGCGGTGTGAAAGAACTTTAGTGAAGATTTTATAAACTACTGATAGGAGGCTGATAGGTCTGTAGTTTCCGAGATCCTCAATGTCACCTTTCTTATGTAGCAGGATCATTGTAGCGGTGTTCCAATCCTCAGGAATCTTTCCTTCATTAAGGCATCGAGTGAAAATTTGGGCGAGTACTGTTTCGATTTCTCCACTTGCTTCTTGTATGATGTCTACAGTAATTCCATCTTCTCCTGGAGCTTTTCCCCGCTTCATGTTCTTGATTGCATGTGCAACTTCTGCTGGAAGGACTGGAGGAACTCTGGTACTGGTATCTTTCATGATGTCTGGAGTGCATGTATCATCCCTTTCATATAATTTGGAGTAGAAATCTTTCACTCTTGTCAAAATTTCGCCTCTACTTCTTGTTACAGAACCATCTTCCCTTACTGAGATGTCCCTTTGCTATCTTTAGGCTTTGGTTGTTTTCAATTGCTTTCCTCACTAGTTCACAGTTGAATTTTCTTATGTCTTCAGTGATACTTTTTCTTACTGTCTTGCATAGCTCTGTATATTCCACTTTGGAAGTCACATCTTCTTTAGTTGTCCTCATCTCTCTTCTTTTTTGCATCAACATTTTCGTTTTTCCTGATAATTTATTTACATGCAACTTGTTCTTAGACCCAGCTAATTTTGTTGCTGTTTCCATAAGAGCTTTGGTTACTTTTCTGTTAACTTCAGAGATGTCCACTTCTTCCGATGTTAGGCCTTCTAAAGCAGAGAACCTGTTCTTCAGTTCCAACTTGAAGGTATTATGGTGTTTTTTAAGGTTGGTTATGTCAATAGATTTTGTTTGTCTTATGAGCTCGCCACGTTCAAGTTTAGTGTTGAGGTGCATCTTACATCTCACCAATCTATGGTCACTACCTGTGTTGTCTAGGCGTGAGAAAATGCATAACTTTTAGATGGCACCAAGAAAATGCCTGGAAACATTCTTGTCTTGCTCACAAAAAATTGAAAGTCACCTATAAGAAATAGCCAACAATTGTCCTTTAGGGCGAGTGTACTCACGAAACAAGGTCTGAAACCACAGACGCCAGCCAGTCTGGCAAAAGTATTATTTCAATGGTTTTCCAATGTATGTTGTTTGTTAATCCATGTATTTACCAAGGCCACAAGTATTGTTTCTAGCCAGGCGCCTTCAGGTTGCAATAGACGCAGAAAAGCAAGAACGAGTTAAGGGGGTACGACTCGGGCCAAGTAGAGCAGACGTCCGGTGTCAGGTCATGTCTCGGGGATCACAGAAGGGTGGGGGTACGCAGAGAGAGATCAGGTAGCCATCTCTAGGCACGCTCCATGCCAGGGAGCTGTTCTCGCCTCAAGGCAGAGAAGAAAGCAGGGGCCAATGAAAATCGAGGAATACGGATCCTCGGGGGTTGCATCGAAGAAGAGAGTTAGTTGGTCTCGAGTGTTCGCAGGGGCAGGAGGGGTTTTTAGGAAGTGCAGGGGTTCTGGATATGAACCTATGCTGGACAGCGTTCTCGATGAGGTGGTGCTAGGCCTTTGTTAAAAGTGTTAAGGAGATTGGCGTGCACGAAGCGATACAGACTTTAATAGTTCTCGCTAACGCTACAAGGAAAGGACTAGAAAATAGGTTGATTTCAGAGTAAGGGTCCCTGGACTGAATATGGACATTCTAAAGTACAGAGTCTATGGCAACCAAAGGAGCACGGCCTAGTGAGCAGTCGTGGCCGAACCTTAAAGCCATAATAAATTGTCGTGTTTGATGAATGATTTATGCCTTGGTGATCTTATGGAATTCTACCCTCCTCTCTCTTGAAAAGCACATTCATTCAACGAAAGCTGAGAGAGTGAGTGCTGGGCTATCCTCAACATTTATTGGTGGATAGTTTATCTGTAAAATAACCTTCTCTCTATTGTGCTGTGGGTAATTATGTGAACCACAGAGAAGCAAGGCCGACAGCAGTCCATGCTAATTAACAAATGGCCTTCTGCCCCTACACATAACTTTATGAATATTTTGTTTGCTTTCAGCTGACATAAGGTATTCGTAAGTTATGAATACCAAAAATTTAACATTAAGGATATTCAGAATTTTTGCATCAGTCTCGTTTTATATATATATGTGAGAAGTGTATAAGTTAGAAATGTGTGTAAATGAGATACTGTATAATTATTCTGTGTTGATTAATTATTGTTAGCATGCAGATTGATTTTATATTGTTTAATCTTCCTTTCCTCCCTGCAAAACTGTCAGGTAACAAACCTACTTGTGCAGTGTGTTTGCAAGAAATTAATCCAGAAGAAGTTATCGACAACTATTTGCTGCTGGAGCATCTTATGAAGATGTCTTTTGCTGAAGAAATTTTCTGCACTAACTGTGCTGATAACCTAATGGCTTATAGTTTTTGTATTGACTGCAATGAGTTTTTGTGCCAAGCATGCATTAATGCTCATGAAAAATTGAAGTATTTAGAAAAGCATGTGTTTAAAACAGTTGAAGAAATCAGACAAGAAACCACAGCAAGATCAACTCCAAGGGACCAGTTTTGTTCAGATCATAGCAAAGTAAGTAATAAATTTCTTTTATTTTTATCCTGTTTTCAGAGACTGAGACGAGCCATTGCGAATGTTGGTAGCCAGTAGCCAAAGGGCGACCAGATATTTTGTAACGGCTACTAAATTTTTTAATATAGTAACCAACGATGGCCAGTAGATTTTTTCCCCCAAGTGAGCAACTATTTTGTCCAACCCCCTCCCCCACTTGTGAGTGAATGTCAAGTTCAGTTTTCTCGCCCGTGTTCCTGCAGCTGCTTTGAAAATGAATGGAAGTGAAGGTAGGCTTCGAAAGAAAATCTGCTGACAGATCAGCCTGGAGCAACCAAAGGGTCAAGGTTACGAAAGCAACCTTTGTCATGGTACAGTACAATTCCAAAAATCCACACGAATTTGAACACTGGTCACAGTTACAGTTAACAGACGGGTAAAAAAAAAAAAAGGTTTCAGAAATTGAAATTTTTTATTTTCCAGCTGACATAACAAAAAAAAATGTTTAAGGTCTTTTTAAAGGTTTTTAAAATATTTTTATGTGTTTTCTCTATTTGAAAAATATTACTAAAGATATAAATTTTTTTGGTCAAAATTAATGGTACAGTATTGAGAGATTGAAGTTCAAATAAAGCACATATCAAGCGGGCAACTCAGCATTGCGTCTTTACATTTTTTTTCCGGTACACGTGCTGTAAGAATCTGTTTTTTTATGTCTTGTTTCATGTCCTAAGGGGACACTTTTTGAATAATTGTTTGGAAATTTGAGAAAATGGCAGGAGGAAAGAGAAAGCACAGCTCTAACGATTCAGCAGAAAGTGGACTTGTTTTTTGTTTTTTTTTAATTGTAGGTTTAACAACCACCGTGAGCAACTCAAACGGGCTATAAGCAGTCGCCCGTCCCTAATTTTGGGTCACTGGTTCCAGGGAAGGGAAAGAGCCAGTGCCGTAAGACAAACACAACATCCATGCCTGACCGGGATTCGAAGCCGGACCCCTTACGGACGAATGATCAGAGGCCAGCGCCTTAGACCACTGCGCCACCGGGGCGGCATTGTGGACTTGTTGCAAAAACTTTATAATGGCAGTGCACCAAAGCATGTTGCGGAGATTTTTGGTATTGCTGTTCGGACTGTGTATAATATTAAGAAAAACTAAGACAGGATATTGCAATTCTATGCAATGAGTGATAGCAATTCTGAAATTGCTGATCGCAAAACGATGCATGAAGCTAGAAACTCCACCCTCGATGCTGTTGTTTACGAGTGGTTTCGGCAAAGGCGTAACGATGGTATGCCAATTACAGGTCCACTCTTATGCGAAAAAGCCAAACTATTTCATCAGCAATTGAAGATTGATGAGCCTTGTAATTTTTCAGTTGGATGGCTATCCCACTTCAAACAAAGACATGAAAATCATTACTTGAAATCCTGAGGGGAGCACGAATCGGCAGATAAGGTAGCTGCGAAAGAGTTTCTGGATGTGTTTGCCAAATTTGTCCAGGAGGAAGCTCTTTCTTCTAATCAAATTTATAGCATGGATGAAACTGGACTTGTCTGGCATTGTTTACCAAGACATGCTCTAGTGTGTGCTGATGAAGTAGGACCTTCCGGTGTTAAGGAAGGCAAAGAAAGAGTAACGTTGCTCTTCGTTCCAATGCCTCTGAAAATCATAAATGTATGCCATTTGTGATTGGAAAAAGTGCTTGTCCTAGGGCTTTAAAGGGCTTAAAGACCTTACCTGTGATCTACCGCAGTAATAAAAATCATGGATGACCAAAAAACACGCTACAGACTTGTCCAATAATCACTTTGTTAAGGATGCCAGAAAGCACTGTGTGGAGGTTGGACTTGCTCCAGACTGTAAAATTGTGTTGGTATGGGACAACTGCAGGGAACATCAATGTTAGTTATGTTCTTACCCCCAAACACAACTTCATTAATTCAACCCATGGAACAGAACATAGTTAACAGTTGGAAGTGCAACTACAAAGGACAATTCCTAAGGAAACTGTTGAACCCTGATAAATTGTTTCAAACAATCAAAACATTCATTAAATATTTCACAATGAAGGACTGATAGCAGGTTCATGGAACAATGTGAAATGTTCTACTCTGATAAATGCATGGCATAAGTTATGGCCTGCATCAATATTTATTGACTCTGAACCCGAGGATTACGAGTTTAGGCCAAATCAAAGGCTATGCAGCTTCTAGCATATGCCAAACAAGCAAATGTGTCAATGATGAATGCGTTTAGAGAAGAAGTTATAGTTGAATGGATGGAATCTTCAGACAAGAGTGTAGTCCAAATGATGATTGATGATGAAATCATAGCTAGTGTGATTAATCCTGATGCAGGCGATTCAGACACTGGCAGCGAGGATTCTACTACCAAAAAAATATCCTTAGGTGATAGAATTTTGTTGGAAGAACAATACATTAATTTTTTAGAACAGCAGAAATTTGTTTCAGCACAGGAAATAATGATGATTTATAGACTTCAGAAAAAACTTCAATGAGAGAAACCAAATTTAAAACAATTAACCATTGATGGAATGTTTGCCAGCCAGAATGTTTGACTGACATATACAGTATTTGGTAAATAAAAATTCAATTAATTAATACAGTACTGTATTATGAATTTGTTCCCTATATTTTACTTACTTATTAAATACTGTATATATCTATATAAATTCCAAATACTACTAATTACAGTATTAAATACATATTACTGATTAATTTTACTAATTATTAAACAAATAAAAGCCTATAATTTGTATTCGTATTTGAACTAGTATTATACAGTACGTATGTATTAGTAAACACACACAGGTTCTCTAAAATCCACAAAATCTACAATCTGCACAACCTCTGGAACCAAGTTGTGCGGATTTTCGGAATTGTACTGTATGATGTATCTTTGCCATGGTATATCTTGCACAAAGTATATTGTCATCTACATGTAAAAGAATTATCTTTAAATTTCTATTTAGCTGCATATATGCTGAACAAAACAAAACTGTTACAGCAATGTTTTTAAGATGATGCAGCTGCTACATCTAATGCCATGTAGCACTTCTCCTTGTGATTGTGGCTTTTCAGCAATGAACCTCATAAAAATGGGTAATTGGGCACATCTGAATAGTGGCACTTGAAGTGACTTAATAATGATTAGATGCAATGGCCCTTCAATTGAAAATTATGATTCTCAAAATGCTATTCAGTTGTGGTGGGCAGAAATCAGCGGTAAACTGTACCAACCTTATAAGTGCCCCTTTATGTACTGTATATCATCATCATCATCATTGTCAACCATTATCAATCCACTGCTGGACGAAGGTCTCCCCAAGTTTCTTCCACAACGGTCTGTCTTGTGCCAGTCTCCTCCATGTCACTCCCGCATACTTTCGAATTTCATCCACCCATCTTCCATGTGGTCTTCTTCTGGGTCTTTTCCTGTCCCTTGGAATCCAATCTAAAATTTCGGCTGTCCATCGATGGTCTGTTCTTCTGGCAGTATGTCCAGCCCATTGCCATTTCAGGGATTTAACTCTGATCATGATGTCTTCCACTCTTGTCATTTTTCGGATCCACGTGTTCCTCTTCTTATCTCTCCTGGTTACACCAAGCCTGCACCTCTCCATGCTCCTTTGAGTTGTCTGCAGCCTTTGTATGTCTCTTTTAGCTAAGGTCCACGTCTCTGCACCATACGTAAGCACTGGAAGGATGCATTGATCAAACACTTTTCTTTTAAGACATAATGGCATATTGCTCTTGAAAATTATGCTGTTTCTTCCAAAAGCTCTCCAGGCAAGTTTTGTACGCCGATTAATTTCTTCACCAATGTGACCCTCACTTGATATCTGCTGCCCAAGATAAACGTACGTGTCTGTTATCTCCAGCTTTTCTCCATCAATCGATAAATCTTCATTTCTTGTAAAAGCATTGTACATCACTTTTGTCTTCTGAAAGTTCATTTTTAATCCCACTTCTTTACTCTTGTCAGCAAGTTCCTGGATCATACTCTGTAGCTCTGATGGGGTAGTTGCAAAAATGACTATGTCATCAGCAAAACGAAGGTGGGTTAGATAATCTCCATTAATCTTTATCCCTTTGTTTTCCCAGTTCAGTGATTGAAAGACATTTTCCAATGTGGCATTAAAGAGCTTCGGAGATATGGTGTCACCTTGTCTCACTCCTTTTCCAATTTTTATGTGTGTTGTATTTTCAAATAGCCGAATCTTTGCACTTGCATTTTCATAGATGTTATTAATAATATTAATGTATGCATCTTCAATACCGCAGGATTTCAGAGCCATTGCAACTGCTAATTGTTTCACCGAATCAAAGGCTTTTTCATAATCGATAAAAGCCATGCACAATGAAAGTTCATATTCCCTCGCTCTTTCAATTAGTTCTCTCAGTACGTGGATATGATCTATTGTGCTGTAGCCACTCCTGAATCCAGCTTGTTCTCTCGGTTGAGCCATGTCCAGTGTCACCTTCAAGCGGTGTGAAAGAACTTTAGTGAAGATTTTATAAACCACTGATAGGAGGCTGATAGGTCTGTAGTTCCTGAGATCCTCAATGTCACCTTTTTTATGTAGCAAGATCATTGTAGCGTTGTTCCAATCCTCAGGAATTTTCCCTTCATTAAGGCATCGAGTGAAAATTTGGGCGAGTACTGTTTTGATTTCTCCACTTGCTTCTTGTATGATGTCTACAGTAATTCCATCTTCTCCTGGAGCTTTTCCCCGCTTTATGTTCTTGATTGCATGTGCAACTTCTGCTGGAAGGACTGGAAGAACTCTGGTACTGGTACCTTTCATGATGTCTGGAGTACATGTATCATCCCTTTCATATAATTTGGAGTAGAAATCTTTCACTCTTGTCAAAATTTCGCCTCTATTTCTTGTTACAGAACCATCTTCTTTTCTCAGTGCCATAATCTGTTTTTTTCCCTTACTGAGATGTCCCTTTGCTATCTTTAGGCTTTGGTTGTTTTCAATTGCTTTCCTTACTAGTTCATAGTTGAATTTCCTTACGTCTTCAGTGATACTTTTTCGTACTGTCTTGCATAGCTCTATATATTCCACTTTGGAAGTCACATCTTCTTTAGTTGTCCTCATCTCTCTTCTTTTTTGCATCAACATTTTGGTTTTTCCTGATAATTTGTTCACATGCAATTTGTTCTTAGACCCAGCTAATTTTGTTGCTGTTTCCATAAGAGCTTTGGTTACTTTTCTGTTAACTTCAGAAATATCCACTTCTTCCGATGTTAGGCCTTCTAAAGCAGAGAATCTGTTCTTCAGTTTCAATTTGAAGGTATTATGGTGTTTTTTAAGGTTGGTTATGTCAATACATTTTGTTTGTCTTATGAGCTTGCTACGTTCGAGTTTAGTGTTGAGGTGCATCTTACATCTCACCAATCTATGGTCACTGCCTGTGTTGAACTTGTTTAGCACACTGCAGTCTTCTATGACGAATTTTTTGTTACACATAATAAAATCAATTTCACTTGTCGTCCCATTTGGATGTCTCCATGTCCATTTTCTGTGTGGCTTTTTCTTGAAAAAGGAGTTCAAGATGAAAAACCCTTCTGCCTCTGCAAACTCTACGAGAGTATTTCCACGCTGGTTTCTGTTGCCGTGACCGAATTTACCTACTGAAGTTTCATTCTGTTGCCGTTGCCCTATTTTTGCATTGAAATCTCCCATAATTATCTTCAAGTGCTGCTTACCTTTATTATTTAGATCACGAATTTCCTCATAAAATTCTTCAATTTCTTCTTCAGCATGACTTGTGGTGGGTGCATAAGTTTGAATAATCTGAGCCTGGTATCTTCTCGAGAGTTGGATAACGAGTCGTGCAGCTCTGTCAGAGGAACTTTCAACTTCTACAACTTTATCCTTCAGTTTCTTGTTTATTATAAATCCAACACCACTAGTTCTGCCAGTATCTGTCCCACGATAGTAGAAGAGATGTCCACTTTTCAGTTCAATGAGATCTTCTCCTTTTCTCCTTACCTCACTTAGCCCGACGATGTCCCACTTGATCCTTTGTAGTTCCTCTTCCAATTCAAGAAGCCTTGAATCAGAAGATAGGGAGCGTCCGTTATACGTAGCCAAGGTCAGCATCAGATGGCAGCCTAGACCGGTCCTCCTGGGATTCTTAGCACCCTCTGCCTTCATGTCGCACTGACCGCTGCCTTGGCCAGGTACATTCCAGCTGCCGGAGACTGAGGGCCAAGATTTAAGTTGTGGAGTCATTTTGGAGGGGTTTGGCCATAACTCACCACGCTGGCCAAGCGGGTTGGTGAGTGTGGGATAGCATTTCCTCTAATCCCGATGGTATAGTTATACCGCTATTGGCGGTCGTCAGAGCCCCTTTAGTGGGAACAGGATGTACCACGAGAAGGCGGGGTTGACATTTGTCAAGGAGAGGCTGTGATGTTACGCATCACCTGACCTTACACCCTGTACTGTATATATATATATATATATATCCTAGCTTTTTGTCCCTTTGTTTTAAATACAGTCAAACCTCGATATGTCGAACTTGAAGGGAGTACAGAAAAGATTCGAGATATCAAAAATTTTCAAAATTTCATAAAAGAATATGTACTGTATTTTTTACAAATTTTAAAAAAATCACTTTCCTTATCTTGCAGATAGAGAATTAGGTATGTACAGTATTATCCACGAAAATGCCGATAACCAATAAAGCGAAGCTTGAAATGACTGGATACACATTTTATTATACAGTAGTATGTACTGTAGTACAGTACTATGTTATACGTACATGTAGTACTGTATGTACATATATAGTACATACAAAAATGTAATCTTACATTTCTTCACTTTTCAAAATAGTCATCTATAAACAGTTTGGTAACAGATACTGGATCGTTCAATCACATTTTCCAATTGGGCAAGGGCATAGAAAGTCTCTGGCGTCATATTCGGCATTGACTCGACGAAATTTCAAAGTTTTTCTATTAATGACTTAGCTTCTCGGCAAGTCACTTTTGGTAAAGGTGATTCCTCAATTTCATCTTCTTCCTCTGATACAACTTTTACTTCAGCAATAATATCTTCGTCACTTAATTCCCCAGTCACTGCAACATTTCCATCAACTTCAACAAAATCTTGAAAATTCCCACTTTCTTCAATATGTAATGCAAAAGAAAGACGTTGCCAGTCTTCATTTAGCTGTTGATTGTCTTCATTTTTGCTGAAAGGATCATCTGGTTTCTTTCCATTTTCAGCATTTTGAACGAATCCTGCCTTTTTGAAACAATTAACTATGGTTTCTTCAGTGACATCCCTCCAAGCTCTGTCAGAGGTATGGATCGCCTGCAAAATGTCCACGTTAGTTGACTTTCCTTCATCAATGTCAGTAATGCATTTTTGTACAACTTTGTGACAATATTTTACCTTAAAACCCTGAATAATACCTTGGTCTAGAGGCTGTAATTCAGAAGTTGTGTTTGGTGGTGTGAACTCAACTTTTACAGATTTTAAATTAGGCACCTTATTATGCGCTGTACAGTTCTCCAAGAACAGAACAATATCACGCTGTTCACCAGACATTTTTCTGTCTAATTCCTTTAACCAATTAGTGAAAATTTCTTCAGTCATCCAAGCCATTTTGTTCGCTAAATAAGTCATTGGAAAAGATTTGATTCCCGAAAAACATCGGGGTATAGCAGATTTACCTATCAGAGTAGGTGTGAGCTTTTCAGAACCATCCATATTAACACAAAACAGCTAAGTCAATCTTTCTTTGCTTCTTTTCCCGCCATGACATGCTTCACCTTTAATGGCCATAGTTTTATCAGGCATACACTTAAAAAATAATCCTGTCTCATCAGCATTGAAAACATAATTTTTGGATCGTATTTTTCCAGGATTGGTGACAATACTCTCTTTTTCCAGTCCATGCACAATTCTTGGTCGACGCTAGCACTTTCACCACACATCTTCAGAAAAGTTATGTTGTTTCTTTTCTTGAAGTTCTCGAACCAACCATTATTCACTTTAAAATCTGTGTGTCCCTACTTTTTCCAAAATCTTCAGCTTTTTCTTTTACTAGAGTTCCACCAAGAGGCAAGTTCTGTGAACGACATTTGCTAATCCATTTCATTAAGCATGATTCAACATCCAGGTATTCAGAGCTTCTAATTTTTTCCCTTTTCCCATGGTTGTCATCAAAACTCTTTACAATCTTTTCTTTATTTTTCAGAATTGTTGATAAAGTACTGCTAGAGATTTCGAAATCTTTCGTGATCTCATTTTTCTTTTTACCACCTTTCTCTACAGCTTCTATGACTCGCATTTTATCAGCTATCGAGAGAATATTAAACTTACGTTTAATAGACATCGTTTTAGCGGCATTCAGATAGGCGTCTGTTGAAAGAATGGAAGGAAAGCTTTGGCAGCATAGCGAGTTGCCTCCTTGGGTGGCCTGGTTGCGATGGCTGGGGGGGGGGGTAATCTATTGATGCTGAGACAAAACACTTCACGTTCCCATGACTTCCCAACCAACTGTCGCCATTCCAGGTGATTTAAACATCTACGATTTTTCTTGATGCTTCCTCCTGTGTCGGGGGTTAGGGGGGGGTTGCTGGAAAGGGTAACTCGGAGGGCTTGAGCTCCTATCAGGTTTCCTACCAGCTTCAAGTTTTTCCTGTGTGATGGTCAAACACTCTTGGATATTCTGGGAGTACTTTTTTTTTTTTAAATTCAATGATGACAAAGGGAAAATTTTGATATATCGAGAGTGAGATTAGAAACATTTCAAGTTAACGAGTTTGTTTTACATTAGTTTTCTATTATGCGTGAGGGGAAATGAAAATATTTCGACATATCAAGGTTCGACATATCGAGGTTTGACTGTATTATTAAAAAAAATAGACATCTCACTTCAATGGCTTCTCAAAAATAAATTATGTATGTGTAAATTAAGCTAGTGTTTATTGTGTGTTATTTTGGTTGGATTCAGTGATAATTTGGCCTCACTTTGTAGACTCATAATTAATTACAATGAACACGATAGAATCCGCATCTTCTTGAAAATATAGCACAGGGGCATGTATTAAATTTAAACCCAGATTTCTGATAAAGCAATAATATATTTCTTATGACTGCTTGCGGTTCCTGATCGCAAATAAAAATTTGCACATGAAGTAATGATAAGAGTTGTAATTTATGTATAGAGCATGATTTCATGTATAGGCTATATATACAGGGTGTTTCAAAATTCGTGCGGCGACTAAAGATTGCATGGTGATAGTACCCTGGAACATATAGAACGCTAAGAAAAATATTACGATTTTTGTTTTTGTCTAACCAAAAATGTCATTTTTTGAAAGGGAATTTTACTGATGCATGCAGTAATAAAAATAACTACTGGATTGAATCAGGAATGTTGTATCATACAGGAAATTTAAATGGGTGGAAATTTAACCAGTTAGTTATTTCTGAGTCCCAAAGGTTAGAAATAATGAAATTGGCTCACTAAACGTTACTTGGGGGTCATTTAGCAGCGAAAAAGATGGCAGATAGAATAAAGATGTCGTTTTGGGGGGATCGATTAACGAAAGATGTGAAAAATTTTTGTGCCGCTTGTGAGGATTGTCAATTACGCAGATGTGTAAGGGTATGTAATAGAGCACCAATCAAGCCTATAGGTAGGCCAGAGTTACCATTTCAGTGTGTAAATGCGGATGTTGTTGGACCAATATAACCTATGTCTTCACAAGGACATAAGTATTTATGTTTGATGGACCTGCATAGTAGGTGGCTGGAAGCGGTACCTTTAAAATCATTATCAGCAAAGGCTACTTGTGAAGCATTTTTAAAAGTGTTCATGCATACTGGAGTACCAAGTGCAATTATGATGGATAACAGTACTAATTTAAAGTCGCAATTAACCCAGGAACTTTTGAAACTTTTAGGAGCATCTCCAAGGTTTATAATGCCAGGTTATGCCCAAGCTAATGGGTTAGCAGAACGATTCAATCAAGTGATGAAACACATGCTACATCATGCGATTCGAACCCAAGGCCGCACTTGGCATTGTCTGTTGCCCTTCCTTTTATGGGCGTATTGGGAGGTACCAAATAGCAAAACTGGAGTATCCCCGTTCATGCTCATGTACGTATGCATGCCAACCGGGCCTCTGGCAATTTTAAAATCCTGCTGGGAGCATGGCTTAACTTTACCACAAGGAGTAAGAGAGTCAATAAGTGAATACCTAGAGTGACTGAAGGAAAATTTAAATAATGCAGAGAAATATGCTAAAGACCAAGCGGAGGAACAACAGAGGAAGTATGCATACTATCACAATTTGTGGTCTACAGAGAAAACTTGTGAAGTAGGGGATGAGGTGATTGTGCTGATCCCTGATTCTACAAACAAACTATGTTCAAGATGGATGGGAGCTGGAGAAATTGTAGATAGAAAATCACAACATTCATACTTAGTGAAACTGCCAGATGGAAGTATAAGGCATCTCCATCAAAACAAACTGAGGAAGTATATTCAACTAATAAATGCAGTTGGAATTATTTATGAAAATGATGAAGAGTTTGGCGAAATACGACCGGTTCCTGTAGGAGATAGTCCAAAGGCAAAGGAATTAAAGGAAACTTTGATTTCTGTTAAGGACAAGTGGACACATTTAGACGCATCACAACGAGAGGAACTGATGCATGTACTTTTAAAATATCATGAAGTATTTGACGTAGAGATAAAACATGCTAAGGTTGAAAGTCACGTAATTCGGCTAAAGCCAGGAGTGGAAAGGAAGCAGCCAAAAATCTATAAAGTGCCAGAAGCTTTGAAATCCGAAGTAGAAAAACAAATAGAAGATTTGTTAAAAAGGGGATTAATTGAACCTTCAAGTGCGGAGGTGGCATATCCATTAGTTTGTGTGTCTAAGGCTGACTCATCGATTTGTATCTGCGTGGATTTCAGAGGGCTGAACGCCGAGAGTAAAATAGTTCCATTTCCAATGTAGAATGCAACCAAATTGCGCTATAAAGCTGGAGCTGCTAGATACTTGACAACCTGAGATATTTTGAAAGGTTACTGGGAAATTCCCATGGAAAAAGAGAGTTAGGAGTTTAACTTCTTTTGTGTCACCGAAAGGCCAGTCTCAGTTTACTGTTATGCCTTATGGATTAGCAGGAGCAGTAGGAACGTTCCAGAAGGCTATTAATATTGCTCTTAGACCTCACCAAGAATATGCAAGGGTTATATAGATGACATAATAATTTTCTCGGAAACATGGAAACAGCATTTGGATCATATAGCTGCAGTACTCAATACTTTGCGACAGTTAAATTTTGCAAGAAATTTACATAAGTGTTCTTTTGCAAAATCAGAAGTTAAGTACCTTGGTCATGGTCGACTCAGGTAAACATGGAGCTGATCCTGATAAGTTATCAGTGATGGAAAATTTGCAGCGACCAAAGACGAAAAGAAATTTGAGATCAGCTTTAGGATTGTTTAACTATTACAGGGAATATATTCCAAATCATTCTATAATGGCTAAACCACTTACAGATTTAATAAAGAAATCTGTGGCAAATACTGTAATATTCCATGATCAGTAGAAGCTGACAAGTGCTTTACAAAATTGAAAGACGCTTTATGTAAGGTTACATATTTGAGTACTCCTGATATGAGTAAGCCCTTAGAGATAAGCTGTCACGCATCTTCAGTAGGAATCACAGCTTGCCTTGGACAAAGGGATGACAAAGGAAATGTTCGTCCAGTAACTTTCAGCAGTCGAAAGTTGACAGAACCACAGAGTAAGTGGAGCACCATAGAAAGAGAAGCTTACACAGCTATTTATGCTCTAGAGAAATTTGAATGAGGACCTATGGAGGACAGATTACTCTCTATAGTGATCACAATCCTTTGAAATACTTGACAGAAGGCATTCCTAAAAATGCAAGATTGCAAAGATGGGCATTAGCAATTGCTCATTTCAATGTAACAGTTCGTCATAAGTCTGGGAAGGCTAATCTTGATGTGGATGCTCTCTCTAGACTCGGACATGAGAATGTGTAGAGGTTACTGGAAAAAAAATACAAAAGGATCCATTGTAAATGATATATCAGTAAACATTCAGTGTGTATTAGTATTGTGTGCAATTAATGTAAGTGATAAAAGTTAACCAAGAGATAATCATATTTCCTTGTGTATTATTATTTTTGTGACAATGTTACACTGCTGGCCACCCAAAATGCAACACCAAGAAGGACACGAGATAGCAAACCCAGATTTACTGGACACATAACAACAGATACAAAGATGAAACGATTGAGTTTACAGGCCCGTGCGACTTGCGGAACACGCAGACATCAATAGTTGTTGTGGCCCCCATGGCTGGCAATAACGGCCACTACACGGCGCTGCATCGAACGAAAGAGGCTTTGGATGTGGGCTTGGGGTATGTTGGTCCAGGCTGCTTCCACACGTTGCCACAGTTCATCAGGCGTAGCCGCAGGTGGTGCTTGCCGGGCCTCTCGGTTGCTGATCAACGACCAGACGTGTTCTATGGGCGACATATCGGGAGAACAGGTGGGCCACGGCAGCAGTGACACCTGGTGAGCCGTGAATAATTGTTGCACGATGCGTGCCACGTGCGGGCGCACGTTGTCCTGTTGAAACGTGGCCGCTGGCAGGTCCTGCAGGTAAGGGAGGAAGGACTACAGGATCCAAAATGTCGGAGATGTAGCGATGGCTGTTGAGTGTACCGGCGATGCGTAACAGAGGGGTGCGGGTGTCATATCCAATTGTGCCCCAAACCATAGCGCCAGGAGACGGACCGGTATGGCGTTGCATAATGCAGGCATCATACAGTCTCTCGCTGCGGTGCCGCCACACGCGGATCCGACCATCATGGTGTTGCAGGCAGAAGCAAGATTCGTCAGAGAAGACAATGTCGTGCCATACCGTAGTCCAGGTGCAGCGTTCAACGGTCTACTGCCGCCGCACTCGCCGTGGGTGTAACGTCAATGGTAATCGGAGCAATGGGCGCTGTGCGACAAATCCCCTCTCCTGCAGACGACGTCGATACAGGTTGTTGCGCAACACACCCTAATTCCTGCGCTAACGTTCGTGATGTGGCGGTGTGAGCCATCAATGCCCGCCGCACAACATGCCGGTCCTCTCGTTCGGTGGTGTGCAGCGGCTGCTGCAATCGCTCACGTCGTTTCGTCCATCCCTCCTGCACCCACCGAATCCATACTCGTCTCACTGTGGCTGGATGTCATTCCACACGGGCGGCGAGGCCTCGGTACGATAAACCGCTATTGCGATAAGCCACTGTTCGTCTTCTGTCGAACTCCGAAATGTGCTGGAATGACTGCTGTATTCTGCGACGAGGCATCAGGAATCTTCCCACGCACAGGTCTGGCAGCACAACACACTTCCACTACTTATACCCCGCCTTCTGTACACCCTTCTTATAGTGCTTCTTGGTGGCTTGCCGGGCGCACATAATTTGCATATGCCCTACAATGCTAATTGTTTGCATATCCTCTCGCGGGCGACGCATGCTGCAAATTTCAGGCCAATCGGATGCTTCCTTCTTGGTGTTGCATTTTGGGTGGCCAGCAGTGTATATTTGATAGGTGCAATGTTTGATGCTATATGTATGTTATGTTGGTAAAGTAAAGTTACCATGTCTAATGCTAAGAGTAACGGCTCAGTGAATGGAGAATGAGAAAAGAGTTATTATTGGTTATGTCATATTCTTGAGAGGAATAACTCCTGCCCAAGTGAATTGAAAATGTCTGAGTGAAATTTAATGCTATTTGTGTATAACTATGTTTTAAAAATGAAGTTAGATGATGGGACATAAACAGAAATACACACAACACAGTAAGGTGCATTGAATATTTTAAATTGCTTTTGCTCTTAGTTCTAAAATTGTACTGAGACTAAAGCAACACCCGTTAGGTTTAAGTGGTTTCCATTTCACGACCTTGGTCAAGTAATGTTAAACCAGAAGGGGGTGTGAGGATATCTGCGAACGAGAGGCCTCTATAAATACAATGCTGGCCACCCAAAATGCAACACCAAGAAGGACACGAGATAGCAAAGCCAGATTTACTGGACACATAACAACAGATACAAAGATGAAACGATTGAGCTTACAGGCCCATGCAAATTGCAGAACATGCAGAAATCAATAGTTCGTGTGGCCCCCATGGCTGGCAATAACGGCCGATACACACCGTGACATCGAACGAAAGAGGCTTTGATGTGGGCTTGGGGTTTGTCAGTCCAGGATGCTTCTACACGTTGCCACAGTTCATCAGGCGTAGCCGCGGGTGGTGCTTGCCAGGCCTCTCGGTTGCTGATCAGCGACCATACGTGTTCTATGGGCGACATATTGGGAGAACAGGTGGGTCACAGCAGCAGTGACACCTGGTGAGCCGTGAATAATTGTTGCACGATGCGTGCCACGTGCTGGCGCGCATGGTCCTGTTTAAACGTGGCCGCTGGCAGTTCCTGCAGGTAAGGGAGGAACACAGGCTTCAAAACATCAGAGATGTAGCGGTGGCTGTTGAGTGTACTGGCGATGCGTACCAGAGTAGTGCGGGTGTCATATCCAATTGTGCCCCAAACCATAACGCCACGATGGACCAGTATGGCGATGCATAATGCAGGTGTCATACAGTCTCTCGCCGTGGTGCTGCCACACGCAGATCCGACCATCGTAGTGTTGCCTCACGCTCAACGGCCCATTGCCGCCGCACTCGCCGCTGGTGTAATGTCAATGGTAATTAGAGCAATGGGTGCCATGCGACAAGTCTCTGCTCCTGCAGACGACGTCGACACAGGTTGTTGCGCAACACACCCTAATTCCTGCGCTAACGTTCGCGATGTGGCGGTGACAGCCGTCAATGCCCGCCGCACAACATGCCGGTCTTCTCGTTCAGTAGTGTGCCGTGGTTGCAGCAATCGCTGGTCCTCTCGTTTGGTGGTGTGTCGCGGTTGCGGCAATCAACATGCGCGTCCTCTTGTTCGGTGGTGTGCTACGGTTGCGGCAAATAAGCCTTTAGTTTGCATGAAATTCAAACTCAGTATAAATAAGGGGAAGATCAATGTTATGGGTTTTGAGCGAGGAACTGGTAGTACTGAATGTAATATTTTACTATGAAACCACTCTGTTATTATTTCTTTTGTAACTCATGCCTTTTTAGATGCTTTGTAATGCACTGGAAACATTTTAACACCTTTAAAAGCTCGAGGCTTTGCTGCTTTTCCTATGATCAGCAGCTTACATTCGTATGTACCAGCAGCATTGGCATATGCTAAAACTGTAAGACTTTCCTTGGAGTCTTTAATGCCAGATGTAGCATGTTCATGCACTGCTGCTAGCATTTTTCATGGAACGTATCTCCAAAATAAGGATGTCTCGTCTGCATTGTAAATTTGATCTGCGGTTTAATTTTTGTCAGACACTAATTTACTGAATTCATCAACAAAATGGTCTACAGCTTCTTGATCTCCCAATACTTGTTCACCAGATATGCAAAGTTCACAAATTCCATGGCACTTTAAATTTCGTTAACCATCCAGTACAATATTCGTAGGGCGTTCTTAAATTCATGTCTCTGTGAAAAACTCTTGCTGCTCCATTATCATTGGACCCGTAAGTGGAATGTTTTTGCACCTCCTCTGCTGGAACCATTCCATCATAACTGAATCTAAATCTTTATTTTTGCTGGAATGCATAGATTTTTTTTGTTTATGCCTTAAAGGCATTTTGCTGTCCACAAAAAAATTCAGAAGTTGTTCTTTGTTTCTGAATATCATAAACTGTAGACTTACTAATGTTATAAATATTCATCACACAGCTTACCAACTGAAGTCCCATTTTCTAGTTTATGAATTAATTCCACCTTTTTGGCGATTGTTTCCTTTTAGCAGGTTTAAGTGCTGCGTCACCAAGTCTTTTCGACATAATTCAACACACAGCAAAACTGTCACAAACAACTAAAAGCTTGCGGATGTGTAAAGACCAAATGAATTCTAATCACGTGCAATAGAAACAATTTCTTTGACAACAGCTAAATACTTACGTATGTACTGTATGTACATCAGCGCTCAACAGTGTAACATTTTATGAATCGCATAAACAGGAAACAGCACATTCACGAATCAAGCAGCGCAGATGCGAAAACAAAACTTTTTGGCATTGTTCCAAGAGCAGCACACAGCCCCATCGTGCTACGTTGATACTCCGTAGGCATTCTCAGTGATTAAAGACGTAGTTTGTGATGCCGCACTTCTACCTTGCTCTGCCCTCCCCTTCCTTCCAACACTTGGCTTTGCACGATTTATCACCCCTCCTCCCAGTCTGCAAACAGCGACACTGTTCCAAACAGTCTGTTCGCGATTTTAATCTGCTCTTTCACATTCTTTTCCTTCCTCTCGGACAATGCAGCAGGCAAAGCATGTTGGGTGGTTCCCCCACTCCTGTCATTCCAAACAAAAGTAATGCAGCCCTGGGAATAGAAACATGAAACTTAGATTCATAATGTCTGAAACATTGTTGGGGCTAGGAAAAAACAGTGGTGAAGCAGAGAGGCTGAAAAATAAACAGCTAAATTACTCGCCAGCATATATATATATATGTTGCCATTCGTTGAGGTTTTACTGTATGTATAAATAATTAATATATATGTGAACTTGAAGAAAATGCTGATTGCCCCAATTTTCCAAATGTCTCTTTTTTTTTTTTTTTTTTTTTTTTTGCTGATAGGTGGTGGCAGCTTTGCTCTCAGCCACAGAAACACATCTGGATTTTGGATCATTCCAGATTTCGGACTTTGTACTGTATGGACTTCTGAAACATTCTGAAAGCAATCTGCAAGGGTTAAAGCAATCTACAGCGCCCACCACAGTGCCATATTAACTGAAGGTTATAATTAGAATACTGGTCACTTAACTTCAGTAGGCTGCCCGGTGGCGCAGTGGTCTAAGCGATGGCTTCTGATCATTTGTCCAAAAGGGGTCTGGGTTTGAATCTTGGTGAGGCATGGATGTTGTGTTTGTCTTACGGCACTGGCTTTCTCCCTTCCCTGGAAACAGTGGCCCTACAGTAGGGACGGGCAACTGCTTATAGCCCACTGAATTTCTCATGGTGGTCGTTAAACCTCCAATCAAAAAGGAAAAAATTATAACTTCAGTAGGTTAAGGATCTTACAAATTTCCTGTAGGTGAGTGGGAATAGGAAGGGCAAGAGCGCTTAGGAGTGGAGACAGAGTGAGTAGGGAGGAGAAAGAGTAGAGGCAGCAAATACTGGTCACCTCTTTTGTCAGTAATTTGTACAAACTCGTTCCTCCCCCAGTAGTTCAGCCGGCAGGTCTTTTTGTCCTAAATCTCATTCTTCCTTCCCTGTGGGCATAGAGAAACAGTAAGTAATTGTATCTTATCGGTTCCCATCTTCCAGGAATCTTAACCAACAGGGGTGGTTGTTACTTTCTAGACATAAACGAGAGGTTAATGTGGAGTTCGTGCGCTATTTCGGTTTCACAGCAGTGTAGATTTGATTAGGATAGGTCTGTGCGCCGTGTGCAGTTTTCAATTTAGGGCAGTCAGGGTGGGATTTTTTAAAATTAAATAGCAGTAGGGCACATAATTCTAGTGTGAGGGCTGGCAGAGCACACTTCCCCGCAAAAAACGCCTAGGATGAACCCTGGTCTGAGGATATATGAAATGATTTCATATAACAAAAGTAATTGTGTACTGTTGATCACAATTTCATCTCTAAAATTACATGTTATTTTAGACTTACTTTAGACTTCAATATGCCATTTTTATTTTGTAGGAATGCTTGAAGCTGTATTGCTTTTCGTGCGAACGTCTTACTTGCTCCATCTGTCAGCTTGAATTACATAAAAATCACGACTACACATTTATTTCTGAAGCAGCCGAAATTGTGAAAGCACATTTTGATACTGACATGATGAAGCTATTAAGAAAAAAAGAACATATAAATGTGGCTTGCAAAATGATTAATGATAGATGCCTGGAGTTCCCTAAACATGAAGATGACATCAGGAAAGAAGTGAAGGCATCATCTTTTCAGTAAGTTTATTGTAATATACAATGATTCATTTAGATATATGTTTCTTATGTGAAATACGAAAATTCTAAAATTGATTTGTTTAGATATTTGTTTTTTTATGTTGAAACATGAAATTCTGTTTCCCCCTGCGTTGAAGACTGTTTATGGTGAAAGTGCTGTGTAACTAGGGTTTAAGTGGTTTTCCGGGTTTCAGAATGGCACTTCTTCCATCGAAGATGATTTTTGTAAAAGACCGTCAACAGTGGGTAATCGATGACAGTGTCATGAAAATTTGTGCTAAGATCAGGGGAAACCAATGCCTCACATCAGAGAAATTGCAGCAGAGAATGGTCTGTAGTTTGGTTCTCTTCAAGCCATCCTCACTGACACTTTGAGCATGAAATGTGTTGGTGCCAAGTTCATTCCTCGTCTTCTGAATAACTATACCAGAAAAGTAGGCATGCTAAAATTTTGTCTTGAGTTGTTTCAACATGCAACAACAGATGTGAAAATTTTATGGACAGTTGTAATAGGTAACGAAACCAAAGTTTATGGTTATGATCCTAAAACAAAGGTCCAAAGCTCTCAGTGAAAAACCCCTTCCCAAAACTGAAGAAAGCACTTCAGTAGCGATTGCATGTTAAAGTCCTGCTTGTGTCATTTTTCGATATTGATGCATTGGAAATTCATACCGTGTGGCTCCATCATTAATGCTGCATGTTACTTGGAAATCCTGAAATGCCTGAGGACTACAATCTATTTTGCAAGAGGTTGGAGAAGACCAGTGGATAGATGCTTCTCCACAACAATGCACCAAGTCACACTGCTCTGCCAATAATCCAATTCTTTGCTGCAAAATCCATTTTGATGCTCCCACAACTCCTGTCATTCACTGGACTTGGTACCGAGTGACTTTTTGCTGTTTACAAAACTTAAGGCAGTTATGAAAGATAAAACGCTTTGACTGTGTACAAAACATAAAAGGTAATGTTAACCAGGGTCTTAAAGGGCATTCCGAAACAGGACTTTTATGGGTGCTTCCAACAATGACAGAACCACTAGAATTAGTGGTTCTGTCATCCAAGGGATTACTTTGAAGGGTATTAATTTGCGTGTGGTACAAAATGTTGACACCAAAATGTCGACATGGTCAAAATATCAAAAGTCAAAATGACACGGTCATAATGCCGACAGGGTCCAAAAAATGTCCGCATTGCACTCTAACTCGGACCTAGACGGTTTTTGGAATGGGTCGGAGCCCGGGATCAAGGAGCCCTCATACAAAATTTTCCTAAAATCTACAGTTTTTTCACAGAAAAACTTTTACGATATCTTTAGTGATAACCCAAGTATGTGAGTTTCACCTATATGATATTCTAAGTTTCCAATAACATGCTGAAATGTCATTTTTGACGAAAAACACGAGTCCTTTATGAAAAGATTGTCTGTTTGTTTTAAAACTTTTTGCATGTTGTCTCCAGGTCTCCATGTATGATATGACATAAGGAGGAAACTCATTGATAACTTTAAAATCTCTAAAATCCTTAAAATTACTGTAGGTAGTTCTTACTAAAATGAAATATGATACAGCACATACGAATTGGGTGAATATACAACCGAACTGAAAAAAAAAAATTAAGATGAATTGGAAAGAATTTAAACAAATTGGGATATAATAAAAAAGATAATACATCAAAAAACGAATTGGGAGAACATACCTTTCACTGTAGCGCCATTCGTTGAGTCATTACGTTGTTCCAATCTCGTCTTTGATATGACGGGATTCTCACTAGGCATAAACAACACTAAAATTCTATTCTCAACCTAGTATGTCACCAAACTTCACAAAAATAGGGAATATGAATAAACCCACACAAACATCAACTTTTAAAACACTAAAATTCCCGAGTACGAAAACGGTCGAACTCTTGTCGTGTACCACGTAAAAACATAGCTGAAATACCAAATACTGCTCTAGAACGAAGTTTAAAAAGATACTAAATAACACCAAAACCTCATGAAATGCCAAATCACGGTGACCTAAGCATAAGGAATGATGTCCTTCTGATAATCTTTTTCCGATGCATTTCGGTAATGTACGCATTACCATCTTCTCTGAAGATGGTAATGCATACATTACCGTAACCGAACTGAAAAAAAAAAAGGATGTTGTGTTTGAATTCCGGCACTGGCTCTAAATTAAAATCTGTAAATTTTATGAAAGTTTTGTATGGGTGCCCCTTGAATCCGGGGGCCCCCAACCCCTTCCAAAAACCACCTACGGTCTAAGAGTACCATGAGATAGTATACCAAATTTGGCAGTTCTAAATTGAAAACTGTAAATTTTAGGAAAGTTTTGTATGGGTGCCCCTTGACCCTGGGCTCCGACCCCTTCGAAAAACCATCTATGTTGTAAGTTATTGTACCATGCGGGCATTTTCTGGACCCTGTCGACATTATGACCTGACCGTATTGACATTTTGAACTATAGACATTTTGACAGTTGACATTATGACCGCCACAGATTTATTTGTGTATTTCTGCTATTAAATTTCTGTCTTTGGTAAAAACATTATTCTTATTTTTTGATCTCATCACAGTGTGTGTGTACGCGCACACATGCGTGCACCCTACATATCTATGTTACTATTAAAGTTCGTAATATTTATTTTATAGTTGCATTGTTGATGATTTTATTCATGTAATGAATATGTGGATTATTTTAGTCATATAATTAAATAATATTAATATCAGTGTCAAGTCAGCCAATGAAATGGCCATTTTCAACCTGACCCCTTTTGATTTCCTAATTTGGTATGATTGTTAGGCATGTAGACTTATGCATAAATTCCAAATTTTAGCCTTGTCCACTCATGCGGTTTCAAATTACATGACCTTGAAAATTAAAAAATCATTACCTCTGGACAATTTTTTAGTTGTATCTAGTTACCAAATTGGGCTAGAAATTTTAAATTAGTGTCTTTTTTATAGCATTCTGTGTGAGCTTTAAAATTGTGTGCTGAAAAAAAAAGGTCAACCTTTTCAAGGTCACAGAAATAACTTTGACCTTGAATATTTTAGAAAACTAATTTTAAAATTCTGAAAAATATTATATGGTATTGTTAGACCTGAAAAAAAAAAAAAAGACTGCATAAACAAAAGCATCCTTATGCAAATTTGAAAAAAATTACATGGTTTTTAACAAAAGAAAGTTACCTATGTTAATCTTTTCCTGATTCTGAACTCCCAACATCTGAACCTAAAACAGAAATTATTGCTCAGCTTAAAGAAATGTTAAATGATACGAAGTAAAGATCTTAAAAACAGCAAACTTGTACTGTACTACCAAAATGTTAGTTTTCGAAACTTGCATGATGATTTCAGTTTTCCAAACTACATGGCAAGAAAGGTAAAACCATTTCTGAAACCTAAATAGCTAAGAAAGATATTAAAACAGAAGACTGCTGATTTGATACAAGATTTTTATTGCCATGATTGTGTTAGCAGGCCAATGCCTGAGAAATAAGATAGTTGCAGTAACAACAGTACCAGCTAAAAAAACAGATTTACAAAAAAAAAAAAAAAAAAGATGGAGTGGGGATTCTTGTTAAACAATCTGAAAGACATTCAATAAACAGTTTAAGATTGCATACCCAGAGATAAAAATTGGCTTCTTCAAAGCTTGCATAACTGCATTAAAAAAATGTGGCATTGTTGGAGCAAGTGGTGCATGTAGTATACATATGTGCATCATAATTCATCAAAACTTTAGTTATAGTCATGTTTTAGGGTGTCGTATGGCAAAATTAACTACTGAAGATAAACTCCCCATTAACAGGTATAACAACCATTGCAAGAGTGATATGCAATCCTTTACTTCATACATGCATATACATGTACATATCACTAAGCTGTTCTCTTGAGATTCAGAGGTTAGCTCCACCAAGAAATACAAACTACCAGATAATTTTTACTTACTGTTGCCGTATCAAACTTTCCCACTTAGGGATCTTGGCATACAATTTAGGCTTCAGTGACATCCATCACACACTGTACACAAGACCTTCAATACTTCATACTCATAATCTTTTTCTCATGCAGACACTCCTGAATCTGATCCTCGCATGATTTCCTTGGCCTTCCTCTGCCGTTCCTTTCTGCCACTTGGGTTAAAAAGATTTTCTTAATAAGCATCTCATCACTCATTCTTCCAACATGGCTGAACCACTGAAGCATATTAGTCTCCACCTTGCTAACACCATTTTGCTTCACATGTTACACAACTGCAACACATCTTCATTTCTCGCACAATCAGAACGTGCGTTGCCACAAACCCCCGTAAGTAACTCATTTCTCCAGCACACAAACAACTCCTATGTTTCTTCTGCAGTACCCAGGTTTCAGTGCCATACAGCAGAGTAGAAACAGTTACACTTTCATACACAGCCATGCGGGACTCTCTTGAGAGTCCACCAATCCTGTGAAAACCTCCCAAAGCAGCCATGACTTTCAATTAAGAATTCACTCGCCTACTAATTTCACCATCCAATTTGTTCTCTCTGTCAAACATGCTTCCTAAATACACAAATTCATGCACCTGGTCAATCACTGTGCCATTTAGACTTATATTACATTCAGTACTACCAGTTCCTCTCTGAAAAACCATAATTTTGGTTATGTCTTTATTTACACTCAGTTTGAATTTTGTGGGAACTTCGTACATCCGGGACAACATACTCTACAACCCGCTTTTGCTCTCTGCCAACAGGACAGTGCAATCAGCATACAGCAGTCTGCATCAACATATATCACCAAGACATAAACCAGTGTTATCTATTTTGGCATCACACATGCAGGTATCCATAAATATATTAAACAGCCATGGTGACATTACACAACCTTATCTGACTCCAACACCAATAGAAAACCATTTTGATAAAACACCATTCACTCATACACAAGCTCTACTGCCAGCATACATGGCTTTTACACTATTAAGTAGATTCCCAGTAACACCATATTCATTCAAAACTTTCCACAAAAGTGTCCTATTTACTCCGTCATAAGCTTTCTCTAAATCTATGAAGGCAGCAAAAACTTTCTTACCAACAGCCAGATACTTGTCAATCATCATGCATAATGCAAAAATTTGGTTAGTACAGCCTTTAGCAGGCACAAAACCACTGACCCCATACTTTTTCAATAACGACCTTACCAAACTGAAAAAGTGAAAATCCTCAAAATACTTGGCATCAGTGAATAAACGAAGACATTACTGTTTCCACGTTTTTAGCAACACACAGCAACCAAAAAACTGTTATTCGGCCACTGGTCGGGAATCGAATCTCAGATCTCTCAATGTCTAGCCGAGTGCGTTAGCCTTGCACCACGGTGGCCAACAATCCACAGCACTATGTGTGTTTTTCTGTCAGCTTCTGACATAAATTCGTAAGATGGGCTCAACCAAGGTAGTTAGAATAAGAGAAGGTAGGTCACAAGTTCACCCAACCCACTCTGGCTTAGGGTTCCAGGAATCAGTGACGTCAGTGGAACCCTCTTGGAGCTGTCCTACACTCTCTCTCCACAATGCAGACGTCCACTCGGTATCGTGAACTCATTTTCAGACCAAGGTAGTTAGTTATATTTCTTTGTTGAATCAACGGATAATTTTACAATCATCCGTTACCAACTGATTTCAAGCACAGGCTGAAAATGCTATTTGCTTGGATAAAAGCTTCCGCTGCCGACAAATGGTAACGTTAAAAACAACAAAGCAGGGCCGGCTGGAAAATAAGGGCAATGGGGGCAGTCGCTAGCCCCCCTCCTAGCACTTAAAGAGCAAAAAACAAAATCATTATTTGTAGAATTTTTTATAATTATTTTTTTGTACATTTTGGAGCGTGAGGCCCTTAAACAGATTTTTATTAAGTTTTTTGTTTCCAACTCCCCTTCCCCCTTATTTGTATAGGTTATCGTCCTTCACCGTACAGATACTAAGATTTTCAGATTTGAAATGATTATTGTAACCACCTTAATGTTTTCTGCATTCATGAAATATCAAATTAAATTTCATCATTTTGCAGGCCCTACTTTTATATATTCAACAATTTGTGTATAAACCAAACACATAAATTTAACAAAATAAAAAATCAATCACTGCAACATGTATATGAAAAAAGATATTTTTATGAATTTATTTTAGAAGAATCCTGAATATTTCCTACACAAAAAATATTCGGAATGCAAAAATATTCGCTATGCAGGTATCTTTTTATAATTTTGTGAGGAAGTTTTTATAAAGGTCACAATACAACCTCGACTGCTCTCGACCTTGAAAGAAAACCATAGACTTTTTGCTCTCTCTCTCTCTCTCTCTCTCTCTCTCTCTTCTGTCTTTCTCGGAATTTTCAATCCATTTTATGGTCTTTTTCTTAAGCTTAAAGCCAATACGTATTTCTGGGAGATAATCATTATGTCTTTAGGACAGTTTTCGTGTGTGTTCTTTACGAACGGCGTTTTTCACGTAACAATTTTATTAAAATATAAGATTTATTTTCTAGTGTCTGCAACGAAATTTTGCTCCGGGCCCTGCAATGAAATTTCGCCACGGGCACAGCAAAAGTTCCATCCGGCCCTGCGACGAAGACAAAATAATAAGGGCTGATTCATTTTTCAATTTAATGGAAACACAAGACGTGGCAGAAAATTTGCGCCTGTGAGTTGGACAATGTGTCTGTAAATACTTGCAATTTTGCTAATCCTGAAGAGGAAGAAGCCATACGCTATTTTGCTGGATATTTAGCCTTTCTTCACAAGGATAAAGAATTGGAAACGTTTTCCTACTTAACGAGGAACCAAAATAAAGGCTAGATTGCGACTTTATCAAAAGGTAGGCTAATGATATCAAATATTTGGATACAAACTGTCAAACAGTTTAAATCAGTTTTTTAAAAATTTCTTGGAGCTAGCATGTATAAATCCCAAGAGTCCGTAGACAAACTTCAGTCGAAATTGAAATTAAACTTCCCCGAAGTTGATGTGGGTGTCATTAAAACCTATGCGAGAGCAAGAACATTTTTCGTATTAAATATATTAAAGTCAACCAACAAAACTTAATGAAGAGAAAAAACCAAGCACATGCATTGAATTCCAGGGAGTTAAAAAAAAGAAAAAGAGGAAACAATGATGGAGGGAAAGTTCCAAGTTTTAGTAATCGGTAAGTTTTGTTTTAATTCTGTAGTTCCTATTTTCAAAAATCCTGCCCATGCATTCATAAAAACTTCTAATTTGAACTAAGAATCAGGCATTTCACCATTCTTTACCCCCACGACAGAAGACTGCTTTGGACCAACTACGTCACAGGCCTCCGCGAGGGGAGACCACCCGCTGTTTGTTTACAATCTTTGACCTACCTCTCTCATTCTAACTACCTTGGGCTCAACTAATAAGATGTCTCCATCTGGTGGGCATTAACGGCACTGACTATATATTAATTATTGCAGTTAAATCCAAAGAGCGAGATCCAAAGTGAAAATCCTCCAAATATGTGGCATCAGTGAATAAACAAAGATATCGCTCTTTCCACATTTTTAGCAACACACAGCAACCAAAAAACTGTTATTCGGCCACTGCTGGGGAATCAAATCCCAGATCTCTCGATATCTAGCCGAGCGCGTTAGCCTTATTTATTATTATAGCTTTCCAAACACTTTCCCTGGCACACTCAGTAAGCTAATACCACAATAGATCTTGCAGTCAGGCTGATCACCTTTTCTTTTATGCAAGGGAACAACAATAGTATCCTTCCAATTCTGACGGGCCACCCCTAACTCCCAGCACAACTGGCAAATTTCAGTTAACCAGTTAGTTACAGAGTCACCACCATATTTCAGCATCTCGGCAGTTATGCCATTAATTCCCGCAGCCTTACCATTCTGTAGAGATTTTACAGCTTTACACACTTCTTCTCTTGAGATCACTCCTGGGCTTCCATCCTTCACTCTGACATGATCTGCTTCTGCCTCAGAATCATCTTTGCTTTCCTTATCTAATAATTCACCAAAGTATTCACCCCATCTTTCATTTAAACTCATTGGGCTCCCATATCATTTTCCTGATCCTATTCTTCACACAACTTACAACTTTACTTCGTGCATGCTACTTCAGTACATGCCTGTTTTACTCGAGGATCAGATTTATTTGAAAGTTTGATTATTGATCTTGTAGAAAAGAATAATATTGATTCTGTGACATTTAAGCAGTGGGTATCTATTAACCAAACATCTCCTGAAGCTGTTACAAAATTAGCAGAAGAGTTTGTTGATTTTTTTTATCTTTTGAGACGACAAAGACATTGCTATATTATTATTTTTTTTATATCATTTTAGTTCAGAAATTAGTTATTAAAGGTTTACTACTTAGTATATCATGAAGATACCTTCTGACTGATGAATCCTCCCAATTTAAATCAGCCAGTTAACCCTAAAACACTTTCACCTTTTATACGTCATTTGGATGCCATTTTTAGCGACTGTGTATTTCATTTTAATATTTCATAAATAATGATCCCATTGCAGTCCCAACTTGAAAGTTGGCATAGTAGTAAACAAAAGTCTTATTGATGTCATTACTTTCTTCAGAATTTGAAAATTAGTTTTTTAAAATATTTAAAGTCAAAGGTTATTTCTGTGACCTTGAGAAGGTCAACCTATTTTTTTTTTCAGTACATGATTTAAAAGCTCGTATAGAATGCTATAAAAAGACACTAATTTCAACCTTCTAGCCCAATTAGGTAACGAGATACAGCTACTCTAAAGATTGTCCAGAGGTCACGATTTTCTAATTTTTAGGGTCATGAAATTTGAAACCCTGTGGGTGGAAAGGGCTAAAATTCGGAATTTATGCATAAGCCTACTTGCCTAACACACCAAATTTTGAGGAAATCAAGAGGTTGGATGGTGAGCCTAGTTGATTTGACACGGAATAATGACCCTATATAAAGATAAGCAATTATTTAAATATATTTTTATATTTTATAGTTTTTTTAATTCTGTTTTTGCTGTGTTAAAAAAGTTGCCATGTTTTTTAAGCATTGATCTACTTTTAGACTAATCAGTGCTGTCCACCAAAGAGAAGGTGAACTTCTGCAGAAACTCAAAGACCTGTGTTTGCAAAGGGACAGTAGGTCATCATCAAGGATAATGGAGCTTACAAATGTGTCAAAAAGAATTCAAACCTGCATGACGTTTATGCGCTACGCTCAGAAAATTGGCAGCGAAGTTGGCTTACTACAATGTACGAAACTTATTGCTTCCCAGGTATGTAAACATTTTTATGAAACTTTAAAATGAACAATTTTCTTAGCAAACCATTTTTTTGTATTGTTAATGAGATGAAAGGGGAGCAGTGGATTGCATTATTGGGTTGGGTACTTTTGATGGCAGAGGGTAGTAGTAGCATTGGTGGACTTGACCAGTTCAAAAAGATAGATGAAATTTCAGGAAGGGTGAGGCTTTGGGCAAAGGGTAAATCTCTTCCTGTCTGTCAGTGATGATTGTGGAAAAACATCCCTGGTATCCATGGATTTTCATTTCAAAGTCTGAATCTTGGATTGGTGAATAACCAAGCTAGCATTTTAGGTTTGTCCCTATTTGGAAGTAGGCTCTTGTAAGCATCATAAAATACACTAAGGTGTCACAAGATAGTCATAACTTTGTCACAGGTAAGTGGCCATAACCTTTTGCTATTCACTGGATCCTGGGAAAATATATCTGAATTTATAGTACGAAAAACACCACCTGCCCGGGATCCCAGTTGTTGCTACCTAATGCAGGGAATTAGATCATGTAAGAAACAAAGATGACATTTTGAAAATAGCATGGGTGACATCACGAACAATATTACAGGAGTTATCTTGATATTATACACCCTGATTCATAAAGAAGTATACAGTTTCCAGATGCTGTAAAAGTTGAAGACATGGACCACAACTGCGAACCGTTAGGTAGCAGAAGAGAAAGCATCTAGCAAACCTCCTGAAGATAACCCCGCAGGGGTTAGAAAGTACTTGAGGCAGTCTGCGTTAGAATGGTTTAGGGTGTGGTGAATGAATGTTCTAGTTGTTCAGGAGGTGTTGAGAAGGGGAGTTGAAGGAATAAGATGAGTCGTATGTAAATAGTTGTATATATGTTTTTTATATTTTTGTTTGGGATTTTGTATGTATGTAAATAGGCAGTTTATGTTCGTTGATAATATCAAAAGGTTTTGAGTTTAAGAATTGGGGTTTTTACCAATGAAGGTTAGGTTGTACATGCTGGTGGGAAGGGTGGGGAGGGGGAAGATACAGTTTTGGGACCCAGAAAGCAATACACTTCATGGACTTGGGCATTCGTCGAACATTTGAAAGAACCTGAAGACAAAAAATAGAACACCGCACCGGAGGTTTGAACCAAGCATGACAACAAAAAGAATAAAACATGGAGTGAAATGTGAAAAAAGGTAAGCAACCTTGTTATATTATTATAATTGTATGCACATAAATTAAAAACAACTGTGGCTTCTGCTATGGATGTTTTAACCTGAAATTAATGGCTTTGTTACATGCCAATACTCAGACAAGTGGTGATTAGGTTGTGTGTTAGGAATAGAAGGAGATGAAGTAAAAATAAGTTTTTTGGAACCACATGGCCCTTCTCCATCTTTCAAATACCCACAATTTACTGACATACTAGTTGTGCATAAAAGTAAGGTTTTAACAAAAGTTGATCTTTAAATAGCTACAGGAAGAGTTTATCGACTTACAGACTCAGAAACCAAAAAGGCAAACAAGAAATTATATGTTAAATTAAAGAAGAGCTAAGAGGTCGCTATTTTGGCGTAACTACAACTCTGAGTGCGAACTAAAAAAAACTTGCATTAATTTTACCAGGTAAAACTTTTAGCCTGTTGGGATTATCCTTCCCTTGTTTTATGTTTGACTATGTATTAGTATGATGTATTATTATGTAGATTTTAAAACTCAGTGTCTGTTATCACGTAAACACACTAAAACAAGAATTATGATCCATTACTTGTACAGTAACTTTAAGTTTTTTGCCATAGCTCCCGATCCCATTGAGATCCCACTCTAAAAGTTTCAGGATTTAAAGCTTATAATATTACAAAAAACATATATTTTTTTAAAATTTTTAAAAAACACTATCTCAAATTTGTTTTTTTAAATATTTTTTTTTTTTACCAAGTGTAGTCAAGTTGCATAACAAATTAAATCTTATGAAATTCTCTTTACAATGAGGGGTTGAACAACTCTCTAGGCCTTATAGAACTTGAGAAATTCAAGATTGAAAAAAAAAAAAACGATGATTTTTCAAAATTTTAAAAATTAATTACATGAAAACCCAATGAGATAAGAAAAATTTAAAAATATATTCTCATTTATATCATTAGGGAGAATGATCCCTGAAGATTTCATTGAAATCTGAGATGGTCATGTTGAATATTGAAATTTTTTGGTTGGACAGGTATGGAATGACCCTATACTGATTTATGTTTATTCATTTCCTTTTTATCTTAGTCATTCAATCGATTTACAATGAACACTGGCAGTCGCACTATGTGAAAAAAGAATCCTAAAAATAGAATTGCTTATGTTGAAAAGGCTACAAATATTACATGCTGCATATCCCGTTATTTTGTGATTGGGGAATATATATTAGTATTTAAATTAACCTGAAATACTTAATAAAATTGTTCATAAAGCTGGAACATGTAACAAGTACTAACATTAATTGGCTTATGAAAAGTGTTTCCTCTTCACTCAAATTGTTTGTTTTTTTTTACCCTATAATTTTCAGATTGTAAAAGACACCTTCCAGCAAGATGCCCCAGCTGAAATGAGTAACACTGCTAAACAGCAACCTGATGAAGCATATTTTAGCAGCTCCAAAGATGATGAAAACCCAGATGTTCCACCTGTAGCTGCTAAAGCAATTCCAGAGGATGATAAAAATAAAGACTATCAAGTAGTGTGTACCACTACAATCCCACATGAGACTGCAATTAATTATGATGCTGAAATACTACATGCAGTGCCTTGTGAGAAGATTTATGAAGAAAATTCTAGCGTATCTGCAAGTGCTGTTACGTCTGAAACCCTTTCTGTCATCCCAGATAACAGTTCCAAGGAAGAAAGGATTCCTGATATCGCCAGGTGAAATGGCAACTGCCAACATCATTCTAGATACAAAAGATGCCACACCTTCTGGGGCTCAAAACCACTGCCCAAAAGGAGAAAACTACAAAAAGCAGCAGGCATAAGACTGAGTCTCATACAGAATAGAGAAAAAAATTCCCATGGTTAAAATGTCTGAAAACAAGTGGTAAGGAAATGTTAGTTTACACATTATGCATAAAAAATCTATTGGCAACTGCAACATATCAAAATTCACCTTGGGTAGCAAAAGGCATTTCAACTGTGCCACTGGACAAAGTGAAAGAACATTCATCCTCAGAAATGCATAATCACGCAATTGAAATAGAGATGGAGCAACACATCGGTGTAGAAGACACTGAGCAGGTCAAAGATTTGCATTTGTGCAAGTCTGTTGAATATGCTATGAAATGCTTATATTTTTTAATTCAGCATAATATTCTCCACACAATGGTTTTTAAACCATTTCTGCATAGATGAACTGCAATCCTCTGTGCTTGCACATCTCAAGAGAGTAAAGAATGCATCATACAGCAGTTACCGGACAGTTTCAGAATTTTTCAGTTCTATGGCAACTGTTCAGAAAATGAGATTTTAAAATCTGTGAATGAAAGTCCCAGCTCTTTTGGGGGGGGGTTTAACAACCATCGTGAACAACTCAATGGGCTATAAGCAGTCACCCGTCCCTAATTTAGGGCCACTGGTTCCAGAGAAGGGAGAGAGCCAGTGCCGTAAGACAAACACAGCATCCATACCTCACCAGGATTCGAACCCGGACCCCTTTCGGACGAATGATCAGAAGCCATCGCTTAGACCACTGCGCCACCGGTGCAGCTCCCCATTTTTCCATAATGACTGATGAAACAACAGACATCAGCAATAGAAAACATCTAGCTGCTGCAGTTAAATATATGAGAAATGGAGAACCAGCAACTGTATTTCTTAAAGACAAACAAATCCCAAATGGCAAAACTGAAACCATATTTGCAGCACTATCGGAGGAAGTTCAAAACTGTGGTGGTTTCCAGAAATTAACTGGATTTAGTAGTGATAGTGCAAATGCCATGATTGGTTGCAAAGATGGTGTTGCCGCTAGAGTTAAAAGAGAAAATGCGCAAATAATTTTAATTCACTACCATAATCATCGTCTGGCCCTTGCAACTAAAGACAGTTTTCAAAATAGCCCCTTTCTTCAAGTGGATGAGAATTTAATCAGTTTATTTTAATACTACTAGTACAGCACAGTCAATAGTACTAGCTTGTCGGAAAGTGCAGAAACTGTTGTCAAAGGGTGAGGGTACAAACATAAAAGGGGCTGCTCCTACAAGATGGCTCTCACACAAAAATGCTGCCAATTCAGTTCGAATTAATATGGAGAGCATATATTAATAGACTTGGAAAATGCAATAGCAAGTGGAAGGTCAAAAGTAGTACCAGGTATCCCACTGCAGAAGGCCTTTTGAAAATTATCAAAACACAAATTTTTCCAAATGGTCCATTTTTTTTTTTTTTTTTTTTTTTGTGATGTGTTATCTGCCATTTCTAAGCTGAGTTTAGCTTTTAAGAAAAGCGACATAGACTTATCTTGCATGGAAGGTCCAGTGGCAACTACTTTAGATATGATGAAAAGACTGAAACGAAAACCTGGTGGGCTATATTGTCGAGATATGGCTAATAGTGCCAGAAAAATGGGAATTTGTGTAACATTTGATAATGATCAGGATTTTATTAGGAATACTACGGTATTCATTGTTTTCAGAAAACATTACCAAAAAGCTAGAAAATATTCCAGTGATAACTTATCTTAGTGTTTTGGACTTATCGCAAGCAAAGGCACCATCACTTTCTTTTTATGGGCTGACAAAGTTAGCAGGATTTTACAACATAGATGAAGACGAACTTTTAGCAGAATGGGACTCATTCAAATCAGTATTCTACTCTAAAAATAATCAGAATCTTTCAGTATCATGTCTGTGCAAAGTGTTAAAGCAATATCAACCAATAATTGGTCAGGGCTTTCCCAATATCCAAAAACTACTGGGCATTGCTTGCACTTTGCCAATGTCCACTTCTGAAGTCGAACGCATATTTTCACAGATTAAAATCATTTTGACTGATCACAGAAATCCGCTGAAGGTGGAAAATGTAGACAACTTGTTGACCATCAAATTGAATGGTGAAGTTTGTTTCTGTGAAGCAGCAAAACCCTGAATAATTCAAAAGAAAAGAAGGTTACTTCCATAGCTTTTCTCTGGGTAGCCACACTTTTATGAAGCTACACATAAATTCCCATGGTTAAAATGTCTAAAAACAGATAGTAAGGGAGTACCTCTTAAGATAAAAAGGAACACTTCATACAACAGTTTCAGAATTTCTCACTCCTAGGGCAGCTGTTCAGAAGACTGCAATCAAATTGAATGGTGAAAGACTTGTTTTTGTTAAGCAGCAAAACAATGAACGGTTCAAAAGAAATCATTAAATTCATGGTTTCATCTGGGTTACCACAGTGAGTTCAACTCAAGTTAGAAAATAAGGGCAATTTGTTGGCCATCAAATTAAATAGTGAAGTTTCCTACCTGTTTGAAGCAGCAAAACATTGGATGGAAGCAAATGAAATATTTTATTTCAACCGTTCGGTTCAAATAAGTTATTTTCAATAAATGTTATTGTATGTTTTCATGTATTTAATAATCCATTGATTAAAATTATGGTAAGGAGCATTTTCTTTTCTTACTTTTTATCCATGAATAAGCAACTAAAAAGTTGTTACGTTCTTTTGGTAATGAAAAAGTAGATGATCTAATTCTGCAACTACTGAGTACGTGAATATTGTTATATTTAAATAATTTTAAATTTATATTCTTTGGTTTTCCTACAAAAATATATTTAAATTAAAAAGCGAAACAAAAAAACTTACAAAAACCATAGAGAGCCCATTGAAATATTCCTACCTCACCATTGTATGTGCTGGTTATTATGTTTAGAATGAAAATAGTGTTGGAGGTTTATTTTAGAGGGGGTAGTGGTGTCTAAAACTATATACCTTATACATACATAAAGTGCCCTTTTTTGATAAATATGTGCCCTTTTTTTTTAGATATAACCTTTTGTAGGCATGAAGTGCCCCTTTGTGATACAAAAGTGCCCTTTTGAGATCTTGTGACGTTTTGCGTGCCTAACATGTCTTTTTTTTTTTTTTTTTTTTTTTTTTGATACAAATGTGCCCTTTTTCAGAAAATTACCCTGCCCTTCTCAGTTTCTAGGATGGACACTATATATGATACTAATAAAAAGTGCGTTATTATTTATATCATTTTCCGTAAAGTTATGTTCTTGTGCAGTTTTTGAAATGTTCTGTTTACTTTTTACGTGATGTGTTGTTCTGACCGAATTACATTTTATTGTATTTGCAGCAACGAAGGCTAGTGCTTTACGAGTTGGAATTATTAAATTCAAAATTCAGTGATAACATCGAGTTTTCTTGTGACTCTGATCCAGTTTTTCGAGAGATTCAGAAAATGGGGTTCCTGAAAATGGAAAAATTCCCTAATAGTAGGTCAATACGAAGTAGCTTAGGACAGCTATCTATAACACCAACTGATGCCTATGATCCGGTAAGTGAAGTTCACATAGATTGGATATCTTCTACTTGTATTCTTATATTAGGTGTGATCAAATAGAAACTGTTCAAGGGGCTTTATTAAGATGAACAAAATGGTGTATCAGCTGGTGTGGCAGAATTAAACAAAGCAATATATAATGAAGCAAGAATGCACCAGTGTTCGTTAAAAGATGTCACCGTAGGCATTCAAACGTGCATCCCACTCCTTGGGGAGACAGCGGATACCGTCCGTGAAGAAGAACTTTGGTTGCTCCTTGTACCATTTGTTCACCACCACCATGATGTATGCATTAGAGTGGAAATGTTGACACTTTAGAGCATTTTTCAAGGTTCCGAACAAATGAGTCACATGGTGACAGATCGGGGCTTTGGACTGAGTGGTGCAGAACCTCCCATCCTTTCTGTGTTAACACGTCTTGCACCATGTTCGCAACATGCAGATCATGGAATCGCACCACACGAAAGCATGCCGCTTTGCTTATTCTTGATGGCTTTATTCAGCTTGTCCAGTGTGTCATTGTAGCGGTTGGCATTGATGTTCACGTGAGGCTCTTTAAAGTCCACCAACAAAAAAAGCCCTTCCTGGTCAAAAAATGTGGTAAGCATAACCTTATCAGCCAAAGCATGTGACTTGCATTTTTTGTGTTTTGGTGATCTAGGATGTTTTCATTGCATGCTTGCTGATTTGGTGGGCTGCTCAAAGTGGTGGCACCATAATTCGTCGACTGCCACTATGCAGAACAGAAATGCATCACCCTCCGCTTCCTAACACAGCAAGTGGTTCAAACTTCAACCCATTCGTCCTTATGGTGGTCGGTCAGCATCTTTGGGATCCATTGGGGACACACCTTCCGATACTGCAATGTCTTCATAATCACCGTTCGAACTGTCCCAAATGATATAGCAGATTCATGTGCCGCTGCATGAACAGTTTCATTGGATCATGCCTCATAATTTAAAATTAACATTTTTTTTAAAGATATACGTATATATAGGCAATCGACTTACTGCAGAAAACTTGATTCTGGTTAACAATAGAAAAATATATACTGCTTTTCATCCTCCACTAATGTTAGTCTGTCTGATATAGAGCCTTCAACAATTTTGTTAGCTGCCCCAATATCCAAGTGGTAACAGGGTGTCTACTGGTCATGAAAGTCACGAATTTTGCTTTGGGGTCATGAATTTATTTTTATTTTTAGTAATTGTTCATTTACAGGCAAAAATCTTAAGTAATTCTCCGTGCACTGACCACATAAGCGTAGATGTTGTTTTCATCTAACGATTTAAGTGCCAAAAGAAAGTGGCAATTGTGCCCTCTTCCACAAAGAAAAATGATAGTGCAAAAAATGTCTTAGCATAGAAAAACATGTACATAATGTTGTTTACAAAATTTTGAGATCAATTTAGCAATTTACATTATTCTACTTATGGAGTCAGGACATTTTTCAGGTATAAATGCTAAAGAAGGATGTGTGTAATGAAATCTTGTAGCAAAATTGTGAGTATTTCAACTTTTAAGTGCACTCAAAGTATGAGTAGATTGTTGTTACTAGCGAAACAGCAGGGGGCACTTTTTACATAGAAAAAAAGGGGAGGGCAGAGTGTTCCCCCTCTTTAGTGTGTGTGTGTGTGAGTGTACTGTATATATACAGTACACTCACACACACACTGTATATATACAGTACACTCACACACACACTAAAGAGGGGGAACACTATGTCTTAATTTTAAAAGTGGTCATGAAAATTTCTTGTTGGTCATGAATTTTTTATTTCCCAAATTTGGTAGACACCCCAGGTAAGAAATGGTGGCATTAGTCCAAGAGCCAGGAAGGATTTATTTACCCCAGCAAGTGCAAAAGCTTTGTGAATATTTTTTGTTGATATATGACATAAGTGTCTCAGAAAAGTGAGTCTTGCAAAATTCTAATGGTGGGTTGCTGCATGATGATATCATCAATATGGCTGCCGGCTATTACATAGTTGCTACATTTAAATACGCATAACTTCTCACCCGTTTATGTCACAGAGGTGAATTTTTTCTGAAATGTTTCAAATTTAATGACAAGTATTTTTTTGTCTATACACATTTTTGTTTACTCCATTAGTTTTTGAGATCATTGCGTTTGAACGTGTAAAATCAGTGTTCCCATTGGCTGTGTGTGACATTTAACCATGATTTACTCAAAAACTATACGACTTTCAAAAAAATAATCCCAAATAAAAAAAGTTGCATTTTTTAATGAGGATTCCGAAAATGTATAAAAACATGGGGTTTACCTCAACGCTTAGAGAACTATGAGTGATAACTCGTTATAAGTTTCGCTTTCTCATCAATACTGCTCCCGTGCTATTATGTAGTTGCCCCATTTAAATATGCAAATCTTCTCGCCCATTTATACTACAGATATGATATTTTTTAACGAAATGTTTCAGATTTAATGACAAATACTTTCTGTAATTACACATTTTTTTCTGTTTTGTTTCAAGTTAGCGTATTTGTAGTTGAAATTCAAAATGACTGGGGAGGAAAAGTCTTGTATCATGCACACAGGAAATATTCAAGGACCCATCTTCAGATTAACTGATCCGACATGGAAGAAAATATTGGATGCATCTTCTGCAAGATTAAGAACTTATAAAGACTGCAATAATATTTGTAAATTCCTCCCAAAAGAGTTTGATGTAAGCAAACATAGCTATCACCGAGCTTGCTACAAAAAAATTCACTGCAGTCCAGAAGACAGGAGATACTGAAACTCCCCAAGCAAAAACTTCAGGATACCCTTTGCGATCAAACGATCCAACTGACATTTCTGTGAAAATAGCAACAAACACAGGTGTTGTTGATTTTTTTTTTTTTTTTGATTTTTTGTGGAATTAAAAGGAAAAAAAGTTAAAGGGAAAGAAGAAGTGCTGGGCAAATGTCAAACTAAGGATGCCTAGAAGGGTACCGAAGATGCAGCAAAATTTCTTCAAGATCAGAATTTATTGTTAAAACTTGGTGATGAAAATTTCATAGCAAAGGAGGCATGGTACCACCACTCATGCCGCAAACAGTACCTTAAGACTTCATCGTCTCGAGAGACAGAGAATAAAAGAGAAACAACTACTGAAACATCTAGAAAAAGTTATCAAGTAAACCATGACAGAGCATTTAGTTACATAGTAGACTATGCCAATGAATACATAATTATATCAAATAAGGTCCAAAACTGACTTCAGTTTATTCCCGACATTGTGTTTACCTTTCTGAAGAAGGAATTGAGGGTCCTATGTATTCAACTCAAAAGTTAGTCGACAAACTGATGAGTGGCTTTGGTCCTGCCTTAAAAACAACAAAATCTAGCAACAAACAGGGAATAATACTATATTCGAACCGTATTTCATCAATTGAAGCTGAAGCAATAGCCAATGATTATGCATCTGAAATTGAGGCACAGATTGAAGAAGTGGCTTTATATTTGCACAGACAGATTTTTAAACATTCAGTGTTTCTGAAATTTGATCACTTTCTTAATGCTCACGATATTATTTCAGGAGGAAATAAAATTCCGAACTTTCGTGAAGTATTTTTTAGAACTTTATACAGTGGCACCACTAAACCAACAGGTGAAAAACTGGAGCGTCAAGTTTCTTCATCTTCACAAGGTGCAATATTTGTTGCAAGCAACGGAAGATTGAAACCAAGAAAACATCTTCTGTTGAGTTTAGGCATGAAAAGTATAACAGGAAGCAGAAAGGTACTAGAAATTTTCAACCACTTGGGTCACTGTATTGGTTACCACACCATTAAGGAGCTTGAGATAGATTTAGCTGTGTCTCTAATGAAGCAAGCAAGAGTCATGCCAGATAACATATGTAGAAGACCTAGGCTTTTCACTGGTATAGCCTGGGACAACTTCGACTCCAGCTTGTAGACATTGTCAGGAAAAGAGGAAAAGGGAGTTTGCATAACACGCTCAGCATTTGCTACCAAAACCTGGAAACTGAACAGCCTGGAAATCAAACTATGGAAGCAGAAAGTGAGATAAAATTTGCCGATAGCTGAGAAGAATCCGCTGTTCTCATAGATAATCCCATGGGATCTTGTAAGCCACTTAAAAAGATGAGATCACTTCAGATTGATTCAAAGGATATTGAGCCATATCCAAAGAAACCAAAACTAGTCAAGCCATTGTGTTCTTTGGTCAGTAATTGTCCTGTTACAAAACATTTCAAAGACTTCATGCTGACATATTTTACTTGGATGGTTTTTGTAAAGTGGGCTGAAACAATAACAATGTAGGCTGGGTGGAATCCCAAAGTTTTAGAAGATACATCTGTGAAAGAGAAGACTGGTTACATGAGAAATATGACTTTGCCTCCTACACAGAATGATGTGGTGCTGGAAACTATGAAGGTATCACAGTAGCTGCTGAGTGTGGAGAGTCTTCAATTTTGGTTCATTATTGTCTTGCTCTGGCTAAACCTGCAATCATGATCCAAAATCAAGAAAGCCCTCACTTTGACAATCTCTTCATCTGCTTTGGATCATTCCACATAGTCAGCCTACTTTGATGCTCTTGGATACTATCTCGATAGTTCAGGGATTGAACATATTCTTTCAGAGAGCGAAGTTCTAGCATCTGGTTCAATACATGGATTTCTCGGAGGAAAGAATTTCAGCAGATGTAATCGAGTACACATCTTACTATCTGTGTCTCTCAAAAGCTGCCTTTTTCAGAAGTTTATAGAACAACTATAAAACAGTACAATATTAGAACTTCAACATCAGGTGAAAAAACTGAATGATGTTCTTTCTCAAGATACTTCGGGCAAGTTTATTGAGAGCTGAAATATAAAGCAAGTGTATGATGAGTTCAACGAATTCAAAGCAAAAACAAGAACAGGATTTCACGGAAAAACAGCTCAGTTCTATCAACAGTGCATTGATCTCGTTAACATCTACAAATTCTTAAGCAGAGCCTACAGGACAAGTAACCTTGAAATGTATATGGATGCCCTAGAGAAAATGATTCCAGCTTTTTTTCAGGCATGTGACTAAACTATGCGTGATGGATGACTGTGTACCTCCTAAAACTTCTGAACCTAGGAACCGAATTCCCTGAAGTCATGTATGCACAAACGCAAGGTGGTCTTAGGTATAAAGCACTCTAGTAAATCATTCTCTAGGATACCAGTTGACATGGCACTAGAGCTGACTATAAATGCTGATGCTTCTTCAAGGCTCACAGGCATCAAGGCATTTTCAAACTCAGAATCTGCTAGAGCTCGATGGATGATCACAAGGTTATTGAAAAGGGAGATAGTGAGCATCTTACTTGAAAGCAGTGGTATTACAAAAGCTCCAGATACAAAGCATGATTTGCGAAAAGGATGCGTTGAAAAAGATCACAGAGATATTGAAGAAAATAATTTCAACCTTAAATGGTTTTTCAAACCCATTTCAAGACTTGGATCCTCAGGCACCTCTAAGGAACATTTCAACTGGACAGACAATCAATGAGAAGGTCACACTGAATCTTCTTTCACTCTCTTCTAAAGAACAAGACACTGCTGAAAAGTTCAAAAACATGTTACTAATATTGGTTCAAATCGTTATGTCTAACCACTTGAACATCACTACGTGGCTTATTATAATGAATTTTAGCAAGATATCGCAGAAATCCTGTCATTCTTCTGTTCCTCACGTCTTTTAAAAAGTTCGTTAAAATTCTGATGTCCGGACTCCACAGTTCCTTATTTAACCAGTGGGTGTCATACTGAGAGTGAATGATATAAAAATTAAAATACAAACCAAAAAACAATTAATTCTTAAAAATGAGGATAAAATAATAGCCTTGTTACCTTTTATCGGTCAGTAGCTCCTTCCCGGCTAGTTGCGGTAGAATTTCGTCATTACTCTTGACCTTCGATTGATCTACATTCTTTAAGAAATTGAGTAGTCAAGGGATTTCATAAACTGAAGTCTCATTTGAGCATAGTATTGTATCAGCATTAAACCTAATTAAAGACAATAACTTTTTTACATATAACAATACGATTTATAAACAGCTATCGGGTGCACCTATGGGATCACCTTTATCTGGACTGTTTACTGAAGTTATACTCCAGGACATCGAGAAAAAGATACTTACTGACAAAAAATGTACAAATAAACATCCCGAACTATTTGTTCGATATGTTGATGATATTTTGGAAGCATACTGAAGACGATCTGGAAGAATTTTTAATACATACAGCAAGATATATACAACTATCAATCTTACAACTGAATGGGACAAAAATAAACAATTACCATTTTTGGATATTAATATCATCAAAAACAACTCAAGAATTGACTATGAAGTATACAGAAAGGCAACATTTGTCCCAAATATAATACCTAGTAACTCAAATCATCCATGGAAATTTAAAACTGCAGCATTCAGGTATTACTTAAAAAGAGCAATCATACTCTCGTCTAATAATACTGCAAGGCAAAAAGAATTGAAATGAATCAAAACTTTGGCTGGGGACATTGGCTACAAGGAGAGATTGATTGACGATCTTTACAAACAAATTCAGAATAACCAAAATAGACCAAGGCAGAATCTGACTGATACATACAGATTCTATGGAAAACTACCATATTGTCCACCTACATCTGCTCCTTTGAAAAAGTAATGCCACAGGGCAAGATTACTTATTGCAGACACTGTACTCGACAACAGTAGACTTTTGCAATCAAACAATGAAAAAAAGCTCCATATTATGTAAAGCAGGTGTATATCGTATACCAATTATTAATGTAAACGAGAACCCAGATAATAAAATAGTTTACATAGGTAACACGAAAAGAAATTTTTATCAGATTACGTGAACACTTAAATAACTGGAATAAGGGTGAAATTCGAACTTCACTTATACAATATTGTCATAATAATGAGGCCACGCCCGACTGGGAGAATATTAGTTTGGTTACTTCTCACAACACATTAAAAGATCCTGACAGCCGAAGCCATTATGATCGAGAAGACCAAAGCATATAATTCCAATTTAAATGTCCCAGTCGAATTATCACCAGCATGGTTGAACACGATAAAACAAGAAAAACAACGAATTATTCAAACAAGAAGATCAAGTCGACAAGTGCAAAGAAGATTAAAAAACAGGACGACACTAGATGGCGCCAACGATGTTTTACATGATGAGCATGAAGATGACGCGGACGATAGAGATGGCAGCAACGTTGACTTAGCTAGCACTTAATATGCATGGAGCAGTACAGCACAAAACGCCCTTGAGAATGGCCACGAAAAATGTGAGCCGAAACGCATTGGAGGTTCGATGTCTGGATTCCTTGGTAAAGTTGGCGTTTTGAATAACGTTTTCATTTGAAGTTGGACTAATGGATTTTAATTTAATTTTATTATTTCATTAGATTAATTCTTTCAAATCTCTGTCGGAAGGCAGGTTTTTTCAATTTGAGTTTTATTGCGGATTTTAGCTATCATAAATATTTTAATCGTCAGTAGCTGTGTTTTCGTTGCGAAGTGTCTGCCACCCACAAACCCTTCTTTTGCCTACATATTGCTCAAATGAGACTTCGGTTTATGAAATCTCTTGACTACTCAATTTCTTCTTGAAGAATGTATGTCAATCGAAGGTCAAGAGTAATGACGAAATTCTACCAAAAGCAACTAGTCGGGAAGGAGCTACTGACCGATAAAAGGTAACAAGGCTATTATTTTATCCTCATTTTTTAGAATTATTTTTTTTTAGGGTTTGTATTTTAATATTTATATCATTCACTCTCAGTATGACACCCTTTGGTTAAATAAGGAACTGTGGGGTCCGGACATTGGAATTTTAACAAACTTTTTAAAAAACGTGAGGAACAGAAGAATGACAGGATTTCTGCGATATCTTGCGAAAATTCATCAAAAAAATGTACTTGCTAGATCCAAAGAAGGTTGAAAAGCCTATACCCCAGAATTTGGTAGCAAACTCTGCATCTTCTGTTGCACCAAGTAACCTGAAAACAGAACAAAAGAAACTAGAGGTTGCCAAGTGCACTTTAGATGCTTTCGGTGAAGTAATTTATTTGGCTGCTGTCCAAAAGTGTGATGCGGAAAAAGTCATGGAGTATCCTCTAACATCCATGCCATTCTCTGTTATCTGTGCCATGTACGGACACCCTTGGTATTCCTCTGTGAGTGAAGTAAGATAGTCAATTTATGAAGAAAACAACACCTATGATCCAGTCTAAGGCATTCTTCAAAGTTAAAAGGATTGATCCCACAATGCTGCGCCACCATCTAAACCTACTCTGATTTTTTCAAAAGATTAAAAGAAGCAATTCAGTGGCATGGCTGGGGAAACGAGCCCATTGCAGAGAACCTGACGAAACATCTCAAAAAACTAATGGAGTTAACAAAAATGTGTAGTTACAAAAAATATTTGTCATTAAATTTGATACGTTTCAGTGAAAAACATCTCTGTAGCATAAACGGATGAGAAGATTTGCATATTTAAATGGGGCAACTACATAATAGTGCGGGAGCCATATTGATGAGAAAGTGGACTTATAACAAGTTATCACTCATAATTCTCTAAGCGTTGGGGTAAACTCCATGTTTTTATACATTTTCTGAATCCTCATTAAAAATGCAACTTTTTTGTTGGGGATTATTTTTTTAAAAGTCGTATAGTTTTTTAATAAATCATGGTTAAATGTCACACACAGCCAATGTGAACACTGATTTTACACATTCAAATGCAACTATCTCTACAACTAATGGAGTAAACAAAAATGTGTACTGACAAAAAATACTTGTCATTAAATTTGAAACATTTCAGAAAAAAATTCACCTCTGTGACATAAACGGGTGAGAAGTTATGCATATTTAAATGTGGCAACTATGTAATAGCCGGCAGCCATATTGATGCATGCAGCAACAACCCACCCCTGGAATTTTGCAAGACTAACTTTTCTGAGACACTTATGTCATATATAAACAAAAAATATTTACAAAGCTTTGTACTCTTCGGGTAAGTAAATCCTGGTCTGGCTCTTGGACTACACTGAAGAGCAATTGAATTAGAGATACCTGTCTAGTAACGTGTAGCACCACCTTCCGCCCTGATGACGTCGGCAATTCGTCTCGGCATGGACTCTACAAGACACCGGAAGTGTTGGAAAGCCATACGGATCCACGACCCCTGAACAAGCTCCCACAGTTCACGAAGATTTGATGGAGGGGGTCAGAGCCTTGAACATCTCTCTCGATGGCATCCCAGATGTGCTCGATGGGATTGAGGTCAGGTGACCTAGCTGGCCAATGAAGCGAGGTCACGTCGGTGGAGTGTTCATCCAACCATTCGGATACAATTCGGGAGCGATGGCACGGTGCATTGTCTTGTTGCAAGATGAGATCCCAGTGGGATGTTGAAGATGCACAAACAGGAGCAAATGGTTGTCCAGGATATCCCTGTAACGTTGACCTGTGAGGGATGATGTCACACGTACCAGGGGTCCCATTTCAGTCCACGTAAACAGTCCCCAGACGAGAATGCCACTCACACCAGCTTGAAGAGTACCCAGCTGGCAAGAAGGATCCATCGCTTCATGTGGTTTGTGCCGTACTCGTATCCTGCCATCCGCATGCATGTACCAACATGAATCTCGACTCATCAGTCCAGGCAACATTTTTCTACATGTCTAGGGTCCAGTGGCAATGTTCTCGCGCCCATGCTAATCTTTGCACCCTGTGATGTGCGGTCAGCAGCGGTACCCTCGTGGGACGATGGCTTCTGTACCCCATAGCGAGGAGATGGTGTGGCTGCTTACACGTTTTTGTGCACCAGCGTTAAATTGCCAAGGGATTTCTTGCACTGTGGCCTGTCTATCCGCTGTTACAATGCGAGCTAACCGACAAAGACCCCGCGCATCCACACGCCGTTGTCCACGGCAGTTGGCCCTTGCAGGGATGGTTTTACCAGATTTGACGTACTCATGGTGCACCCGTGACACAGTGGCTCATGAAAATCCCAGTGCCTGCACGACTTCCGAGATGGAGTGACCCATTCGTCGAGCCCCGACAAATTGCCCACGATCAAATGCGCTTCGATCCTTTGTCTTACCCATACTGCGTCTGACTCTTACTGATTCCCGTTGCATCACTCCTTATATTGTCGGATCGCTGCATACGTCATGTCGTTTACGTTTACAGGGCCACCCACAGCGCCACATTTGCATAAAGCCAGCTGTCTCTAATTCAATTGCTCTTCAGTGTACATCTAATCATTGTCCAAGATGGATCCAGGTTTGAATCCTGGGTGAGGTATAAACAGTGTTTTATGGCACAAGCTCTCTCCTTTCTGTGGGATCCTAAATTAAGGACGAGCAACTGCCTATAGCTAACACTCAGTTGCTCATAGTGATAGTGAAACTCCCTTCAAAACAAACAACATCTTGGTAGTTGATGTAGCTTTGTCAAGGACAACTCAGTTTACCACACCTGTAAGCAGTTTTTATATTAGTAATTAATGACATCATGGCACCTTCAAGTATTAGTCACAGTGAGGAGGGTAAAAAAGACTAAAATGAGGGTGTGTAAACCTCCTAAAATTTAAGAATTCTTTAAATGCCCCCCCTTATTTTTTTGCTGTTTCTGCTGCCAAACTCAAGGGAAAGTCCTTAAATTTTGAATTCTAGAGAAAATGTATATTTCTGGAAATTATGGTGTGATGGATGTCAATCAAGCTCAAGCTTGTGTTCCGAGATAGCTGTAAATGGAGACTTTTTATACATCAACAGTAAGTAAAATCTACGTAGTTCCATCAGTTAAATGCTAATCTGGCTTATGGAGCAGAATCTCTGAGAATAGCATAGTAATATATGATAAATTATTGTACTTTGAAATTTTTTGATGTCATTTGTGGGCAGGAAGTAAGCTTTTCCTATATTTTTATCTTGAAATGTGTAATTTGTCTTCATCTGCTGGAATCTATTTTGTGTTCACCTTTCCCTGCTGTCATGCACTTGACCCTCTACTGGCTGGGTGAACAGCTTGTGTGATTAGATAAACTTTGTCGCATGCATCAACATTGCTTCAGTGAATACCCAAACACTTGGGGATAATTTATGGGATGTGTTTGTGTTTGTTTGTGTGTGTGTGTTTGTTTGTTTGTTTGTTTGTTTGTTTGTTTGTTTGTTTGTGTGTGTGTGTGTGTGTGTGTGTGTGTGTGTGTGTGTGTGTGTGTGTGTGTGTGTGTGTGTGTGTGTGTGTGTGAGAGAGAGAGAGAGAGAGAGAGAGAGAGAGAGAGAGAGAGAGAGAGAGAGAGAGAGAGAGAGAGAGAGAGAGAGAGAGAGAGAGAGAGAGAGAGAGAGAGAGTGAGTTTGTACGGTCCTTAAAAGTGCTTAAGAACTCCTTATTTTTTATTTCCATTTTGAAGGCCTTTAAAAGTCCTTAAAAAGTGCTTATTTTTTAAAACAAGTGCTTCCCCCCAGTCTTGTTTTTGCACTGCAGTAATGGGCATCGCAACCCTGCCCCCCTTTTTGTTTGTGTGTCTGTAAATATGCTAACCTGTTCACCAGGGAAGCTTTCTTCGAGCTCATTGAAGGGAGATAATCCCCTGGAATGTTCTTAAAAATGATCTCCCTTCAACACTCCCCCACTTTTCTCATTGTAGCCTGCATGACCTTACTAGTGGGATGGACATCTGTGATGTGTCTTTTTAGGGGTCAAAGTAAAAGTCAAAGGTGGAGGGGGGTCTGTTTGACTTTGCAATTTGTGGTATCAGTTGTCTCATGTGGTCTGATCTATCTAGTGTCTGCTGCTCTGCTCAACTCACCTTGCTTCATTGTCGCTGTGTCTCCTGCTTGTCCTTTTTTTCAGCATGTATTTAATTTTGTTCTTTGTGGGCAAAGTAGTTTATATTTGGGGCAAAATGCCTGGTAAATGGCCACTAGTGCTGTTCAATCCCCTTCATATGTATATATATACAGTATATACATAATGACAGGGCTTGACAAATCCAGGTTGCCCAGGTGCCTAATTTTTTTCTTACTAGAGGTTTTGTAATTTGCAGTAAATACTGTAATTTCTGTTGTATAATCCATAGATTATCTATTAAAAAGTTATAAATTTAGGTACTGCAGACACTGATAAAGAAAGAAAGAAAGAAAGGGGGGGGTGCAGCGTTTTAAAAAGTCAGTGAGGTAATTGTCAGGAGAGGTGGTGTCATTGGGGAAGTACCAAAAATGTGGTAACAGAAAAAATGTAACAGTGAGAAGACCGCAAAGAAATTGTAAGAATATATATATATGTATATATATATTTTATTTAGAAGCATTTTGACAGAAAATGTGATGCAAGGAAGGCGTTACTATTTGCACGTGCCGAAGCCTATGTGGTGTGAGAATCTGTGACTCTCAGAAATCCCGCAGAGCTATTCTGTAGCATGTAACCATTCTGCGAATTGCATTGCCTAGTTTTGGTGTGCTAATTGTATTAGTTAAGGAATTTTTTTTTTGGCTTTTGGTATTCAGTTGAAACATATTCAGAAATACAACAATGCTATATGCACTGTCCGCAATTTCAACGGATTTTTTGTGTAACTAATGAAGTATGGTAATGCTGCAACAGCTAGCGATTTTACGAAAATTGCAATTCATGAGGCAGCCTTATGGGTTGTCTTATGTTATAAACGTGCTTTTGATTAACATATACATAATATCTAAGGTATTTTACCTGATATTGTCAAAGTATTTTGCACGTTGTTTGCTCTGTGAGGCATGTGCTCCTGGCCCGAGAGGTGCTTTTGTTACGAACCTTTGGTTAGTTACAAAAAAAAAAAAAAAAAAAAAAAAAATGCAGAAATAAAACAGTTAGGTTATATATTTTCAGTTCCACATTCATTCATTCGGACAATCAAACGTTTGAAATTTACTATTAATTAAAAGATTTTAGTAGAAAGAGTTATACTCATCGGGTCAGGAGACGTCTCACAAGGGGTTCGTTGTTACGGCAAGCGCTTTCAGCGGTACACAACCGCCATCTTCTGGCCACTGTTTCTACATGAGGGTTCCTCGCGTGTATGTGGTTTTTGGAGTTGCATGACGGGGGGGGGGGGGGGGAACCACATACACGCGAGGAACCCTCATGTAGAAACAGTGGCCAGAAGATGGCGGTTGTGTACCGCTGAAAGCGCTTGCTGTAACAACGAACCCCTTGTGAGACGTCTCCTGACCCGATGAGTATAACTCTTTCTACTAAAATCTTTTAATTAATAGTAAATTTCAAACGTTTGATTGTCCGAATGAATGAATGTGAAACTGAAAATATATAACCTAATTGTTTTATTTCTGCATTTTTTTATTTTTTTTTTTATAACTGACCAAAGGTCCGTAACAAAAGGGCCTCTCGGGCCAGGAACACATGCCTCACAGAGCAAACAACGTGCGAAATACTTCGACAATATCAGGTAAAATACCTTAGATATTATGTATATGTTAGCGATTTTAGTTCTTTATTAACTTAAAAGTAACACAAAATACTTCAAAGTGACAGTTACATTTTCAATAAGACAATCATTTCTTTCTTACATCTTTGGATTTCTGAGTTGGTCCTGTGAATCGCAGTTTTCTGTCAGAAATTTCGATTCATGATTAACATGATAGGTGCGGATTATATATACGACTGTCATACATGCCAATTACTGCGGAATGTCCGTAGTTTCTATGAATTTAGTTGTCTGACTACAGAACTCACTCTTGAAACTATGGATTCTACAAATTTTTATTTTGTTTAAAAAAAAAATATATTGCTATTATTTTATGATATACATGTACGTAAGGTTCTTAAGCGAATTCGCAGAATTCTTCACTCTTTTTTTTTTTTTTGTCATCATTTAGATTGTTCTCAAGATAAGATTGATGCAAAACTGAGGAGGATTTGGGGAGGGTGGGGGTGGGTCATCCATCTGGGAACGGTATTTCGTGTTTCAAAGCTTTTGAAAACAGTAGTTAAATGGAGTAAAAAGAATTTGCCCTAATCATAATTTTTTCCTCCCGATGTTGCGTTTGTGTCTAGTATTTTTGTTAAATAGTATACTATATCATATATGTTCGTATTTCAGCTTGAAACTGTAAGCAAGAATTTGTGGAAATGGAAGTTAGACGCCATGAAAAGTTTCTCCTAATCTTCAGGTATGAGATTCTTCCGCGAATTCGAGAAATTCCGCCTTTTTGGTTATTTTGGCCACTCAGGAGATTGATGCACAAGTAAACAGAATAGGGGGGCGGTAGACATTCGTCGTAGGACAAAATTTCATCTTCACAAAACTTTTGAAAACGGAAATTCGACGGAGTTCAGATGTTTTCCGTAATTATAATTTCTTTTATCTCGCGATGTTGCCTCTGTTTAGTATTTTGAAGTATCATTTTACTGCATAACTTTTTGAAAATATGATAAAAGAAATTCTCAAACCGGAAGTTGGACAGATTTTCCCGTAATCGCTACCCCCCCCCCGGGTTTTTGCTCTGTCCAGCGCTGTTAAATATACCCTACCCCATAGGTTTTTACATTTAATCTTAATAAGGGAAGAAGGAACTCCCCAAAAATGAAAGAAAGTGACGAATTTGGAAAATTTGGAAAAAATGATGCATGGTGTTCAAAAGTACTAATATTCCCAAAGTTACACCATTTATCTAAAATAGTTGAAGCTTTGAAATCATGCGCTCATGGTGCTTAGGCTGATGGTTGTTATCAGAGGGTGTAAAAAACAAGAACAGAAAGAAAAAGTGACATTGAAGAAGTAGGGAGAGAATATCTGCAGAAAGAAAAATTCAGCAATGGTGCTGTGCAGTTGTGGAGTCCAACAAAAGACAAACTGACAGTAGTCTTCATTCTTGCTGTCTGTTTTGATTTTTCACCAGTTAAAATGTTTAGAGTGCAATTTTTTCCCAGTTTGAAGTGAGAAGTCTAAATGCAAAATAACAAAGCATCACACAGAAAACATTTTCATGTGCTGCACTTAATGCAAACTTTCTTTATTTTATTAGGGGTATGCAAAAGTTTCCGCCGCCCCCACTAGCGGGCACTGTAGGGGTCTAACCGACCGGTGACCCATGCTGTCAGTTCATACATGAAGCCAAGCATGGCAGTCGATAAAGTTGATTTGTGTCACTGTTTGTTATTCATGTTTAATTTAGGGAAAAGTACAAGTGAAGCACATGGTTCAATATGTCAGGCATATGGCGAAAATGGTTATGGGTGAGTGGATGTGTTGAGAATGGTTTGCCTGGTTTAAGGAAGGTGATCTAAGCTTGGAAGATAAGCCATGTGCAGGTAGACCAGGAACTCGCAGACGAGGAGCTGGAATTGCTGTTGCAAAGAGGAGGCCACATAATCGACCACAAAAAAAAAAAAAGGGTAACTGGCGAAACGTTTAAATGTGGCTCAATCGGCAGTGGTATGGCATCTACAGGCCTTGGGGAAGATCCAGAAGATTAGTAAATGGGTTCCATATAGTTTGATGGAGCGTAATATTGGTCAACGATTGGGCATCTCTGTATGTCATTGCTGAAGAGGTTTCAAGAGAAGAATTTCTTGTGAAAGGTTGTCATTGGGGATGAAAAATGGGTCTATTGGGACAACCCCGTACACAAGCGATCCTGGGTCAACCCAGGTCTGCCATCTATACCCACTGCTAAACAGGATATCCACGAGAAAAAAATGCTGTTGTGTGTGTGTGGTGGGATATGCATGGTGTGCTGTACTTCAAACTGTTAAAACTGAATGCCACAAAAATGCCAATAAACAGGTAAGAGACACTGCCCAGTCATCCTGTTACATGATAATGCCAGACCACATGTTGGTGCCACCACGAAATCAACCCTTGAACAGTTACACTAGGAGGTTTTACCGCACCCAGCTTACTCCCCAGACATTGAACCCTCAAACTTTCATCTGTTTCGCTCTATGCAACGTGCCTTAGCTCAACAGCAGTTGACCACAGTTCCAAAGGTGGAAAATCTCGTCATTGCGTTCTTTAGCTTAAAACCAGAGTCCTTCTATCACAAGGACATTCATTTGGTGCCTGAGAAATGGCGAAAGGTCATTGATGCTAAAGGCCAATATTTCGTTGAATAAATGTGCACTGGTTTCCTGATTATTCTTGTTTTTCTCCTTAAAATGGTGGAAACTTTTGCATATCCCTAATGCATAAAAATTACATAACATGTTTCTCAAGTTCTGAATTTGAGCTACAAATCCTAGCGAGCCTTAAGACTTGTGAAATAAACACGTTTTCAATTACCTTACAAGAAATATTACTCTGCCACATCCCGTACTTGATAATTTCAAAATTAAGAGTTGTTTCTTTTATCAAAAAGGCTAATAACAGGGTTACCTGAATTAAGATTAATAGCTAAATCTAAAAAGTCAAGAACCTGGTTACTTGCATTAGTTATATTTAGTTAAAGGCAACTAGGATGTATAGCAGAAAAATCATTTTCAAGGCTTCCTGAATTATTTAAGCAAAGAAGGTCATTAATGTACCTGTAAGTATGTAAGTGTCTATCCTGATTGGAAGACTTTGATTTCATGAACTAATATTCTTTAAAAAACAAAAACAAATTGCATACACTAGTGGAATGTGAGCAGCCCACAGGGATTCCATTAACCTCTTTGTAGAACTTATTGTTGAAGAGGACAAACAAGTATGGGATGTGGTAGAGTAATATTTTTTGTAAGGTAATTGAAAACATGTTTATTTTGCAAGTCGTAAGGCTTGCTAGGATTTGTAGCTTAAATTCAGAACTTGATAAACATGTTAAAGCTCTAATCAATATGTTTATTGATAACCAAGTTCCTAAAAACTTCTTAAAAGTAGCATTAAGGAAAATAGTTCTCAAGTATAGAGTTAAGATGGCAGACTTAATTTAAATACTTGGTGACCGAATGAATCGTCTAAATTAAAGCTAAATTTTAGAGGTTTAGATAACTATATGGTCACCCGCACTTTTTCGGAACTTAAAATACCTTATTTAATCCCTCTCCTTTGACTCAGAAAAAAAAAGTTTAAAATTAGAAATATACCAAAAAGGTGCTTGTAACATAAAAAACTCCTACATAAAATAAATAATAAAAATATAAAAAAAATCAAAAATAGTAATAATTAATAATAATTAAAGGTTTGGGAAGGTTTCTGTTATTTAAGTGTTTTTAATACTTTTAAACCTTCTGGGTACAGAGGTATCAAATATTCTCTGTTCCCAGGGGAATTTTTTAGCCCCTACTCATAGCATTTCCAGATGGTTCGACGGCTATCCGCTAGGTGGCGCTGCGATGTCATTTCTCTTTTGGATTCTGTAGTTGGGGCAGCTTGTAGTTGGCTCCTGGCCTCCAGGCACACATTAAATTGGTTTGGTAAGTTTGAGAATTTTAATTTTTTATTTATTTATTTTTTGCATTTTGGGGATTTCCTTCTATCTCCTTATGAGGTTTGAAATTCGGTGCAGTGGTTTTTTAAAGTTTTTCTGGTCATCCTTAGATCCGCGAACGGGTTTCTTTTTCTTTGTTCAAGTAACCACATCTTTTTGTTTGAAGTAGCACTCATGCTCTTTAGGCTTATGCCTGTCTTCCAATCTTAAGACTAATTTGAACAATAATTTGTAAATAGGTTAACTTTTTTCAAGCAATGTTCTACATAATTTTTTTCAATTAATGGTTGTTCTATCTAGTTTTGTGGTGTAATGGATGTTTGTAATTCTTTTGTAATGTCTTCAGCATGAATCCTTTTGAACTGGTCATTGTTGTGTGTGTGTCGGGCAATGGTTATTTGGTTTGCTAGGAATGGTTTTTGTCCAGTTTTTGATAGTTGATTAAATTGGTTAAATCCTTAATTTATTAATTTTTTTCCTTTATTGCAAAACGAAATAGGCAGAAACCCCCATTTTCTGGTCTATGTAGAAGTGTGAGCGATTTTATTCGTGATTTTTCCCCAGACGAAGCCATGGTTTTCTCCAGGTTGAAACTTTGATTTTTTGCTTGTTTGCTTCCACGTTTGTTTTGCAAGTTTTGACTTATTTTAAATTTTTTTTAGCTTGCTTATTTCTTGTTCTCTCTCTCTCTCTCTCTCTCTATATATATATATATATATATCATCATTGTCAACCATTATCAATCCACTGCTGGACGAAGGTCTCCCCAAGTTTCCTCCACAACGGTCTGTCTTGTGCCAGTCTCCTCCATGTGACTCCCGCATATTTACGAATTTCATCCACCCATCTCCCATGTGGTCTTTTTCTGGGTCTTTTCCTGTCCCTTGGAATCCAATCTAAAATTTCGGCTGTCCATCGATGGTCTGTCCTTCTGGCAGTATGTCCAGCCCATTGCCATTTCAGGGATTTAACTCTGATCATGATGTCTTCCACTCTCGTCATTTTTCGGATCCACGAGTTCCTCTTCTTATCTCTCCTGGTTATACCAAGCATGCACCTCTCCATGCTTCGTTGAGTTGTCTGCAGCCTTTGTATGTCTCTTTTAGTTAAGGTCCACGTCTCTGCACCATACGTAAGCACTGGAAGGATGCATTGATCAAACACTTTTCTTTTAAGACATAATGGCATATTGCTCTTGAAAATTATGCTGTTTCTTCCAAAAGCTCTCCAGGCAAGTTTTGTACGCCGATTAATTTCTTCATCAATGTGACCCTCACTTGATATCTGCTGTCCAAGATAAACATACGTATCTGTTATCTCCAGTTTTTCTAAATCAATCGATAAATCTTCATTTCTTGTAAAAGCATTGAACATCACTTTTGTCTTCTGAAAGTTCATTTTTAATCCCACTTCTTTACTCTTGTCAGCAAGTTCCTGGATCATACTCTGCAGCTCTGATGGGGTAGTTGCAAAAATGACTACGTCATCAGCAAAACGAAGGTGGGTTAGATAATCTCCATTACTCTTTATCCCTTTGTTTTCCCAGTTCAGTGATTGAAAGACATTTTCCAATGTGGCATTAAAGAGCTTCGGAGATATGGTGTCACCTTGTCTCACTCCCTTTCCAATTTTTATGTGTGTTGTATTTTCAAACAGCCGAATCTTTGCACTTGCATTTTCATAGATGTTATTAATAATATTAATGTATGCATCTTCAATACCGCAGGATTTCAGAGCCGTGGTAACTGCTGATGGTTTCACCGAATCAAAGGCTTTTTCATAATCGATAAAAGCCATGCACAATGAAAGTTCATATTCCCTCGCTCTTTCAATTAGTTCTCTCAGTACGTGGATATGATCTATTGTGCTGTAGCCACTCCTGAATCCAGCTTGTTCTCTCGGTTGAGCCATGTCCAGTGTTACCTTCAAGCGGTGTGAAAGAACTTTAGTGAAGATTTTATAAACCACTGATAGGAGGCTGATAGGTCTGTAGTTCCTGAGATCCTCAATGTCACCTTTTTTATGTAGCAGGATCATTGTAGCATTGTTCCAATCCTCAGGAATCTTCCCTTCATTAAGGCATCGAGTGAAAATTTGGGCGAGTACTGTTTCAATTTCTCCACTTGCTTCTTGTATGATGTCTATAGTAATTCCATCTTCTCCTGGAGCTTTCCCCCGCTTCATGTTCTTGATTGCATGAGCAACTTCTGCTGGGAGGACTGGAAGAACTCTGGTACCTTTCATGATGTCTGGAGTACATGTATCATCCCTTTCATATAATTTGGAGTAGAAATCTTTCACTCTTGTCAAAATTTCGCCTCTATTTCTTGTTATAGAACCATCTTCTTTTCTCAGAGCCATAATCTGTTTTCTTCCCTTACTGAGATGTCCCTTTGCTATCTTTAGGCTTTGGTTGTTTTCAATTGCTTTCCTCACTAGCTCACAGTTGAATTTCCTTACGTCTTCAGTGATACTTTTTCGTGCTGTCTTGCATAGCTCTATATATTCCACTTTGGAAGTCACATCTTCTTTAGTTGTCCTCATCTCTCTTCTTTTTTGCATCAACATTTTGGTTTTTCCTGATAATTTGTTCACATGCAACTTGTTCTTAGACCCAGCTAATTTTGTTGCTGTTTCCATAAGAGCTTTGGTTACTTTTCTGTTAACTTCCGAAATATCCACTTCTTCCGATGTTAGGCCTTCTAAAGCAGAGAATCTGTTCTTCAGTTCCAACTTGAAAGTATTATGGTGTTTTTTAAGGTTGGTTATGTCAATACATTTTGTTTGTCTTATGAGCTTGCCACGTTCCAGTTTAGTGTTGAGGTGCATCTTACATCTCACCAATCTATGGTCACTACCTGTGTTGAACTTGTTCAGCACACTGCAGTCTTCGATGACGAATTTTTTGTTACACATAATAAAATCAATTTCACTTGTCGTCCCAATTGGATGTCTCCATGTCCATTTCCTGTGTGGCTTTTTCTTGAAAAAGGAATTCAAGATGAAAAATCCTTCTGCCTCTGCAAACTCAACGAGAGTATTTCCACGCTGGTTTCTGTTGCCGTGACCGAATTTACCTACTGAAGTTTCATTCTGTTGCCGGTGCCCTATTTTTGCATTGAAATCTCCCATAATTATCTTCAAGTGCTGCTTACCTTTATTATTTAGATGACGAATTTCCTCATAAAATTCTTCAATTTCTTCTTCAGGATGACTTGTGGTGGGTGCATAAGTTTGAATAATCTGAGCCTGATATCTTCTCGATAGTTGGATAACGAGTCGTGCAGTTCTGTCAGAGGAACTTTCAACTTCTACCACTTTATCCTTCAGTTTCTTGTTTATTATAAATCCAACACCACTAGTTCTGCCAGTATCTGTCCCACGATAATAGAAGAGATGTCCACTTTTCAGTTCAATGAGATCTTCTCCTTTTCTCCTTACCTCACTTAGCCCGACGATGTCCCACTTGATCCTTTGTAGTTCCTCTTCCAATTCAAGAAGCCTTGAATCAGAAGATAGGGAGCGTCCGTTGTAGGTAGCCAAGGTCAGCATCAAATGGCAGCCTAGTCCGGTCCTCCGGTGATTCTTAGCACCCTCTGCCTTCATGTCGCACTGGCCGCTGCCTTGGCCAGGTACATTCCAGCTGCCGGAGACTGAGGGCCAAGATTTAACTTATCGTCAACCATTATCAATCCACTGCTGGATGAAGGTCTGCCCAAGTTTCTTCCACAGTGGTCTTCTTTCTTGAGCCAGTTTTCTCTGTGTCACTCACACATGCTTTCATATTTGATCCACCCATCTTCCATGTGGTCTTCTGGGTCTTTTCCTGTCCCTTGGAATCCAGTCTAAAACTTCAGTTGTCCATCAGTGCTCTGTTCTTCTGGCAACGTATTCTGATCATGTCTCCTCATAGGAAAAGACCCAGGATGGAAAGAATAAAGGTTGAAAGGCTCCCTGAAGATCATCAGCATTATTCTGACGTACCCAGAGAACGACTGAAGGAGCTGAAGTTGTGAGAGGGATGTGGAAAAGAAGTGGGATTTTTAAGAACTGTATTGTCACTGCTGCTGAAGAGGTCTGTGGTACCACAATAGTGGGTAACAATAGAGGTGATGCTTGGTGAAGTAGTGACATTGAAGAGGCAGTAAAGAGAAAGAAGGAAGCCTATTTGGGGATGTTGCAAGGTAGAGTTTCTGTGGATCAATATCATTGTAAGAAGCGTGGAGCTGCTAAACTGGTTCGCCAGAGTAAGACAAAAGATAGGAAGGAGAAGGTGGAAAGGCATGAATTGGCATTTTTGGAAAAATAAAGAAAACAAAGTTGTAAGGTATATGAAGAATAGGATAGGGGAAATGATATGGGAGTCCATTGAGTTAAGTGAAAGATGGGGTGAATACTTCCATGAGTTATTAGATCAGGAAAGCAAAGGTGATTCTGAGGCAGAAGCAAATGATGTCACAGTGAAGGATGGAAGCACAGGTGGGTTCTCAAGAGAAGAAGTATGTAAAGCTCTAAAATCTCTTCTGAATGGTAAGGCACTGGGAGTTGATGGCAGAACTGCTAAGATGTTGAAATATGGTGGTGACTGTAATTGACTGGTTAACTGAAATTTGCCAGTTGTGCTGTGAGTTAGGAATGGTCCCTTGGGATTGGAAGGATGCTATCACTGTTCCCTTGTACGAGGTCCGATAAAAAAATTCCGAGACTAGGCCGATATACACTGGCGTGCAAAAATTAAGGACGAGATGGTTTTTTTAATGTAATGTCGTGCAGAAGTGCTCCACATCGACTCAAATCATACCATAAGATCCCCAAGATGTAAGAATATAAGACAAGTGAGCAAAACGGTCCAAACATGGAATCCAAAGAATACAAAGGCACTTAATTGAAAAGGTAGCTTCGAGCACAACTGGACAGCAGACAGAAACGTCAATGTGACAGGAGGCTGCCAAGAAAAATCCAATCTTTAGTAGGAGATATGATCACCCCTGACTGTGTTGCAGGATTTACAACGTCTGTCCATGCTGAGGACGAGGTTGTCAAGAAGCTGTTGAGGCATCGCGGCCCATTCCTCTTGTAGCGCCAATCGCAGCTGCGGAATCGTTGCTGGTGGCTGGTGACGTGCTGCCAAGCGTCTCCCGAGAAGGTCCGACACGTGTTCGATTGGATTTAGGTCCGGAGACCTTGCGGGCCAATCCATGCGTTGAATATCTTCACTCTCCAACAGCTCTGCGACAGCCACTGTACGATGAGGTGTAGCGTTGTCGTCCATGAAGGGGAACTCATGACCCACAGCACCTCTAAACAGACCCACGTGAGGCAGGAGAAGCTCGGTACAATAGCGGACACCAGTGACTGAACCTCCTTGGAAGATGTGGAGGTCAGTACGGCTACCAAGCATGATACCGCCCCCCGCCACCACCAAACTGGTCCCTTTCGATGATGTTGGAGGTGTGATTGCGTGTTCCCTGTTCTCTCCAGATGTGTATACGTCCAGAATCGTTCGACAGACTAAATCGGCTCTCATCCGTAAAGAGAACTCGACCCCATTGCTGATGTGTCCAGTTCTTGTGTTCCAGGCACCACAGAAACCGACGTCTCCGATGAGCAGGTGTTAATGGCACACACTGTACTGGTCGTCGTGCAAATAGACCACCTTTGTGCAGCCTCCTGACCACGGTAAAACACGATAACGGACGTCCAGTTGTGTGTTGCATGTGCCTTGCGATTTCTCCATCTGTCTCTTCTCACCTGTAGGACAATATATTGGTCGTCTGCCGCCGTGGTTGCTCGTGGAGGACCACTGCTGAACTCTCGGACAGCTGTTCCTGTCGTTTGAAATGCTCTCCAAGCTTGTGAAACGATGCTGTGAGCAATCCGGAACTCCTCGGCCACACTAGTCACACTTCAACCTTCTTCCAACTTCCCAACGATGCGACCTCGAGTAAAGTCATCTAGATGTCGTCTACTGGATTGCCTGTTGGCCATATCACATGGTGGCAGCAACTCGACGCCATTCAAACCGATGTACACTGTGCAATAGCTTTCACCGAATTGCTGAGCGTACACCGCCCGTGTGCTTTATACTCTTCCGACATCCCCCCCCCATGTCATGCTGCATATATGCGCATGCCCTACTGTACTGGACCCTAGTCTATCTTCTCAGTGGTCTTTCAGTTCGTTCTGCCTGCTCATTCCGCTGTTATGCTAATTTCTCCTCTTCGTCCTTAATTTTTGCACACCAGTGTACAACAAAGTACTTACGTTTCTTATGTCTGGCTATGAACCCCCTCAAAGTAGTCTCCTTGGGCAGCGATATACCGTTGCCAGCGTTTTTGCTACTGTTAGAATGCTACCTGGAAGTCCTGTTTGCAAATTGTGTCAAACACTGTCTGCGATTCGAGCTGGATCTCGTCCACGATTTCAAAACAGTGGCCCTTGAGCTTCATTTTTGGGAACAGAAAGAAGTTGCAGGGGGCCAAATCCGGCGGGTGAGGTAGGGTAGTCATGCTGTTGTGGCTGCAAAACTGGCGTGTTGCTAATGCTCTGTGAGCTGCTGCATTGTCATGATGGAGCAAGAAATTGCCCCTGCACCACATTTCAGGTTGCTTGCGGCTCATGTCCTTCCTAAAACGCCGCAGGACATGGCAGTAAAAAAGGGTGGTGACATAGTCTGGTCCTGGGGGACGAATTTACTGTGCACAACCCACGAATGTCGAAGAACACAAGCATGCTTTTCTGTGCTCCGGACTTGTTGGGCCTTCTTCGGTCATGGAGATGCTGGGTTCTTCCACTGTGAAGACTGTTGTTTGGTCTCCGCATCCTAAATATAGACCCAAGTCTCACCCCCAATGATGACCTGCAACAGGAATGTTGGTTCATTCACCACCTGCTGAGGAAGACCTTTACAGAGTTCGACATGGAGCGCCTTCTGTTTGGGGTTCAGAATCGTTGGCACAAACTTTGCAGCAATGTGGTGCATGTTCAAAACAGGCGTTAAAATTTCTTGCACTGTTCTGTATGACACATTGACGATGGTAGCAATGTCTTGAATGGTTCTCCGACGATTCTCGTGCATCAGTTCCCTAATTTTGTCCACATTTTGGGGGGTTTTGCTCGTGGACAGTCGCCCTGACCTCTTGTCGTCTTCTAGTGCCACTCTTGAAGCTCAAGTGCCACTCAAAACACCTCACACGACTCATTGCTTCATTGCCATAGGCCTGCCGCAACATTTCATGTGTCTGCATTCCCGATTTGCCGAGTTTGATGCAGAATTTGTTCGTTCACTGCTCTAGTTTGCAGTCTACACCAAAATCACAGCTGTGTTCTGCACATGGACACCAAATATTATATAGCACAGCTCCCGATGTTCACAGAAAGACGCCACTCGGCACAATGACTTGTGAAGGTCACTGCCCCGACCACTGCTCGTGTCTGCGTACTGCCATCTGTTGATGCGCTACGCACCTAATCTCAAAACTTTTTTATCACACTACGTATAAGGGAAAAGGTATTCAGACTGACTGCAAGAATTGTTGTGGTATTAGCCTACTGAGTGTGCCCGGGAAAGTGTTTGATATGGTCGTTATTGAAAAAGTATGATATAAGAGAATGAGTGAATGTTTTCTCATTTTTTTTTTATCTAAGAGTTCATCCTTTTATCTTTCCTGGTTACGCCAAGCATGCAACTTTCCATGCTACTTTCAGTTGTCTGCAGTCTTTGTGTGTCCTGTTTAGTTAAGGTCCATGTCTCGGCTCTATGTGTAAGAAATCGAAGGATGCATTGATTAAACACTTTTCTTTTAAGACATAATGGCATATTGCTCTTAAAAATTGTATTAATTCCAAAAGCTCTCCAACCAAGTTTTATACATCAGTTTCAGTATATAATTTTATAACTTTTTGTATAATTTATAGCTTTTGTATATTATTTCAGTATGTATACACAGTCGTATCAGAAAATATGATCTCCTTCTGTGGTAATGCCCCTCAATGCCAATGGCTACCTGTCTGTCCTCGCTGACCACATGCATCCCTTCATGTTGCACGTTTATCCTGGTGGTGATGGTGCCTACCAACAGGACAATGTATCCTGCTATGGCACTAAGTTACTGATTCCAGGATCATGACAGGTGATGTCTCAGTTCTCCCTTGGCCGGGGAAATTGCCTGACATCAATCCCATAGATCACTTGTGGGACTATTTGGTGCTATACTTCGGTTTGCGGCTCCCGTCGTCTGCTACGAGAGATGCTGTGCTAGTAACGTGCTGCCATCTATCGGGCGATATGAAATACGCGATGTGGGTTATTTCTGTAACGAACATGTTTCTGCAGTGATTTGGCTGGCACTTAAAAGGGCCTTTATTGAATGTTCATTGGGTACCTTTTCTGAAATATTTACTGGGATGGAAAAGATGTGTTTCCACCAGAATTAAAACCTGTCATTCTGGTACAATAATTAAATTAGATTTATTATGTACCAGGAAAGAACTGTTTCATGGTGCGAATCATCACCTCAAAGCACTGTTCTGAGGAAAGACGACAATTCCGTCGGAATTAATATTCCAGAATGTGGTCTGCCAAATGATTTTTTGTGAGAGCCATCTGAAAGTCTGCGTTTCAGGAGCTGCCAGTTACTCTCTACACCTTCAGTATGACCACCAGTACAAGAATCCACGAAATCGAGTTACTGGTTTTTGTACCCTCATCATTTGCAATTTCCTCGAAAAAATGCTTCCAATTACAGAATCATGGCGAACCAAGTCAGACGCACGGAGCAAACAGCCATGATGTAATAGAGGCAGCAGCGATGGGAGGAAGGAGCAGAATAGCCACCTATCGGGAAATGTGTGATTTCCCGTGATTCCACGTTACTTCCCTCTGGCAGACGACAGGGCCGCAAACCTAAGTGCATCCCTATTTGGATTGACAGGTTTACTGTGCTGACCCACAGTCGCATCCTCTCAGAGACCTCTGTGCTCTGCTGCAGTCCAAATGGGCATGTGTGCCTCGGGCAACCTTCCAGGGCCTCATTACGTCTATGCCATTCCGTCTCACCGCTGTCATCTGGGCCAAGGGTGATTATTCCCGTTATTAGGTAGATGGTCATATTATTCTGATATGATCGTGTGTGTTGACATAACTCTCTTATAGCATCATAAATGTTCCTTTTCATTTCAGTTTGTGCAAAGCTATATATTCCCTGGAAATGTACCCTCAGGCTTTTATGAACAGCTTCCATTTACACCCATAATCAGATGCGGACCCCAGATTTCATCATATGAGCGGGCCAGCCCTTATAGACGTCAGCCTGCTAGAAAGAGAAGAGGTGGTGGAAGTGCTGCTAATACAAATTCCTTTGGTACCACAAGTGATTTCAGTGTTAATTTTACACCAAGTCAACTATATTATACTTCAAATTCTGGAAGGGGACTATGCAGTACTCCTTTAAATACTGCATTTGACATAGAAGGTTACGTTACTCGCTATCAACCTTTTGCCACACCAGGATTGTCTCCAATTCATAATGCAGAAGCAAGTGGAGTAGCAAGACACTCTGCATCTACAGGTATATACATTTTGGTTTTGTATTTCATTATGTAAAAACCGCATTTTATAAAATTAGTTCTTGTAGGGGTTGGAGTTGCAATCCTTGAACAGGTCACTTTTGTTAGCTTTTAGTCTACCAGTTTTTAATTCGTTGCTATTAGTCTACTTTTTGAATAAATAGTCTACAAAGTTTCCTTTTTTAACCCCATGTTAGTTTTGTTCTATTTTTTAAGATTTTTTTTTTTTTGGTTTTAAGAAATGTTTTTTTTTTTTTTTTTTTTACCTTGCACTGAATAGCTGAGTACATTTGTACCTGGGTGGGAGGCTAGTTCACCACAAACTGAGAGATCTTTCTTAAATGGGACCCTTCTTAGAGGCTAATTTTTCTGTTATTGTTTTGCCAACCTTCGCTGTTACAACGCCCTTCTCCCCCCCTCCCCCAGTAGGGTGAAACTACTTCTAGTTGGATGTGTATCATGTGTTCTGTTCATACGCAACTCTTGTGGAGGTGACAAGTAACATGAGATCATGTTATCTCAGTGATATTACTTTCATTTTAGTTTTAAAATGGACCTGGACCCTCCACTTTCGTTGGTGAAAAAATGGTTTGACTTCAGGAAAGCAAGGAACAAAGGATCTACTTAATGAATCTTTTGTAATAGAGAACTACCTCTACAACCAGAAATTAGCAGACTATGAAGAATTTAATTTAGGTAGGTACCACTTTTAGTTATACTAACAATTATAGTTTTTCTCGTCTCTTTCTCATCTTTCCTCCCCTCCATGTGAGGGAACTTTTATAGTGGTTGTGAAAAAAATCTTGTCATATTTCCGTTGATATTTTAATATTGGGAACCAAGAGGTTCTAAATACTTGTGTCAGACCACATACATTTGCACTTCAAATTAATTCATAAATTTTGAGTGATATCTACATTTGAATCCTGTTTTTGTTGATATTTGTTTTTCTCAAGAATGCCTGTTGATGGCTGTTTTTCAAGTTAAAAATACTGCAGTGGTCTTAAAACATTTGTCCTGGCCACGGTTGAACCCTATTGAATATGAAAACACTTCAGAATCGGAACCACGCGTGGAAATTACTAAACATCTAAATTTGAAAAAGCATTCACCCTGTGGGGAATATTATAGTCCCCCTCCTCACCCATCCATATACATATAAATATGAGGGAACTTCTCCCGAACTTTGTCAAATTTCGGGAGATGTATTAATATTGGAAACCCACAGGTCAAAAATACCTGTACAGGACGGGAGATAACATCCCTACATAATTACAAGTATAAGGGGACACTTTCCAGTACTATCATATGTACTGTACAGAGTGCCATTGTACAGATTTCTGTTCACTCAACTAAGTTCACAATGCGTTAACCAATTTGAATGAAATTCGAAATGGAACATAATTACAAGTGTGAAGTGACTTTCCATAAAGTGCTGCCAAATGTATTGTACATGAACAGGTTTGGGTATTGTACAGATACCTGTACACTCACATAACTCCACGTGTGAATAGATTTTCACGAAATTTTAAATGGGGTGCCCTTACATAATTCCAAGTGTGGGAGGACACTTTCCAGTACTCTCAAATGTACTGTACAGGGCAGGATAAGAGGGTATTGTAGAGCTTCTTGTACACTCAACACTAACTCCACAAAAATACAAAACATGAACTAATTTTCATGAAATTTGAAATTTACCTGTCTTACATAATTACAAGTGTTACTGGTTTTTGTACCGATGCTTTCCAGTACTGTACATGGACAGTTTTTTTTTTTTTGGGGGGGGGTATTGTACAGATGCCTATACGCTCACATAACTCCACAATGTGTGAAACGATTTTCATGAAATTTTACATGGAACACCCTTACATAATTCTAAATGTGAGAGAACACTTTCTGGTACCATCAAATGTACTGTACAAAGGTTATTGTACATATTCCTGTATACAACACTTAACTCCACAAGACATGAACCAATGTTCATGAAATTTAACTTCCTTACATAGTTACAAGTGTAATGTGACACTTTCCAGTACTTCCAGATATACTGTACATTAACAAATGGGTATTGTACAGTTTCCTGTACATTCACTAACTCCACAAGGAATTAATCGATTTTTATGAAGTTTGAAATGGAATAATACTCTTGATAGAAATTTAAGGTGAACATTTCTTGTGGTGCCAAAGTGGACAGTACAGATACATCAAACACCAAACTCCACACCACATAACAGAATTTCATGAAATTTGAAGTAGAGTGCTCTTACATAATAAGAAATGTAAGGTGACACTTCTTTTTGCCTAGAATTGGGTGCTTCCATTTCTGCTGTTATTATATAGAATTTTATATGTATGGATAGGGAACTACTGTACAGGCTTTCCCGAACTGATTTTTTTAAATTCAAAATAACCAGGCTTTTCTTGCACTGAGGATGAAATTGGGTACAAATTTGCAACCGGGGTGAACTCATATCCTAATGCCAAGGGACCTGGCTGGGTTCTTATGGTAGACTTGCACCCACCCTGACCAGTAGCCACCCAGGCCCACATTTTAGAAATTATTTTTTGTGAAACATATTATTCCAGAAATATTTATTTACTACTTTCAAGCACAGGATTAGGCTGGGGCCAGATTTTTTACCAAGTCTGTTGCTGGCCCCCTCCCCCAAGCCTAGAGCAGGGTTTCCCTAAGGCAGTGCTGTTCAACCATTTTTGCTTGCGTACCCCACAATACAAATTTTCTTAACTTTGTACCCCCAATACTTTTTAATTTATGAATTGCCAAGTGGAATTATTTATTACTAAAAATACATGTTGTTTGCCAGACAACATTGTTTAATATTATAAATATATATGAATTGGGAAACAGCAATGCTTATTATGAATCATACAACAAAAATATGGCAATATTAATCCTATTATAAAATACATTTAGTGAGAAGGTTGGGCTTTTTTTTTTAAACTAGAAAGTCAATTCCTGGTTGAATGTTAGTTAGTGCAAGGATGAGGCCCTGCTCTGGATCAAGGCAATTTCTCTCCTTAGTTTTGATTGATGTTAGTACAGAGACGCCTTGTTCACACAAGTAAGTCGATGGAAATGAAAGAAGCTTTGAAATAGCTAGGTCACTTAACTCCATGAACTCTTTTTGAGCTGTTGTACAAAAATTGGAGATTGACATGTTCTCAAATGTTGTTTTTATTGTGATATCAGCAGACGTTTCAATTAGGTCTAGTGCATGCAATTGTATTAAAGGGATTTGTAACCCAGTAGCGTGCGTTTTGTCCTCATTCTAATCTGTGGAAAGTATTTCAAGAATGCTTAACTCAGCCAGACCAAGTGGCATTTAAGGATTCCCAACATGGTATCAGTAACACCGACTCCATTTTATTCAGTAAATTCATAAAGAGTTGGAAAATATGCAATATTTTGATCACTAATACAATTTAATCAAAACAAAACTTTGTTATAAAACCCCTTGATTTTACTGTGTGTCTTAAAAATATTTGTATCAAACTTTTGGAGCTGTAGGTTGAGTTCATTTAGTTTGCTGAAAATGTCCTCCAAGTAACTTAATTGACAAAGCCAATGTTCATTTTGAAAATATGTGACTAGTTCAGATTTCAGTTCGGAGAGTAAACACACTATTTCTTCCCTCAATTCAAACAAGCGGATTAAAATGTGTCCTCGTGACAACCAGTGCAACTCTGTTTTTAACAATAGTTGTTATGTGCAAATCCCATCTCTCACATTTTCTGAAAAGGATGGAATTTAATGTTTGGGACTCGATCAAATTTATTACTTTTACAGCACTGTTCAATGTTTCATGCAATTCAGGAGTCATGTTTTTTGCAGCCAAACTTTGTTTATGTATGTATAATGCAGTTTTGTAATTTTTTTTAACCTGTTTTTCTTTTCTTTCAGACTTAATGAGTGAAGCATGGAAAAGTGCAAGCTCATAAATGAATGGATTATGAAGAAAGACAATAATGGCTATGAAATATCATTATGGAGGACAAAAACACAGTGAATATGAACTATTCTGCAAATTGTCTATTTGTACAGTGAATGTCCAGAATAAGGGTTTTCATGCTCTACTGCAACATGCTAATTCTACTAGACACAAGAAGTTGTGCTTTGATGCTTTTGGTTCAAAACAGATGGTTTTATCTGCATTCCCTCCTGGTAATCCATACTCATGTTTTGGAGAAACTCCTGTGTTACCTACACTTAGCCTTTATAGTGCTAAAGATAGTGCAACTACAGCCGAACTGATATGGACTATGAAAGCAGTGTGCAGTAACTATTCAGCTGCCTCTTGCAAGGATACAGTTAAAATATTTAAGGCAATGTTTCCTGGGGCAGATACTGTGAATATAGAATTTTCATTAAGCTCAAAAAAGATGCACTATGTAATTACAGATGCTATTGCTCCATACTTTCAGGACAACATGCTGGAAGAAGTTAGTTAAGTCATCATTTTATGCTTTGATGAAACCACAAATGTTGAGGACAAGAAAGAACTTCAAATAGGAATCAGATACTGGTTTGAAAGTAAGAATGAAGTTGTTTCTCAACATTTAGAGACATTTCTTATTGGGTATATTACAGATGCTATTGCTGTAATTACAGATGCTATTGCTCCATACTTTCAGGACAACATGCTGGAAGAAGTTAGTTAAGTCATCATTTTATGCTTTGATGAAACCACAAATGTTGAGGACAAGAAAGAACTTCAAATAGGAATCAGATACTGGTTTGAAAGTAAGAATGAAGTTGTTTCTCAACATTTAGAGACATTTCTTATTGGGAAAGCAGATGCAGCAAACCTTTATGAAAAAATAATTACTGCCATTAATAATGCTAATTTGCCTGTACAGAAATTGTTAATGATAGGGTCAGATGGGCCAAATGTTAACAAAAAAGTGCACAGGCTTTTCAATGAACAGTTAGTGACTTTGCGTACTAAAGGGCTACTTGATATTGGCACATGTCATATCCATACCATACACAGTGCCTATTTGCGATCATAACACTGTCTTGGTGAAGGTGCATCACAGTTGCTTGTAGCAGTCTATCATTATTTTGCTGGCTGGCCTTCTAGAATAGAGGAATATGAAAAAATTGAGAATGATTTAAAGTTACCTGCACATAAATTCATTAAGCACTCTTTAACAAGATGGTTGTCTTTTGGAAAGGCAGCTGAACGATTGATTAAACAGTTTGAGGGAGTACTGCATTATTTTCTTGAACATAATCCATCCAAAAAGAAATGTGAACACATGGAAAGTAGTTCATACAAGATGATAGTTGGTCTTTTGCAAAATACAACAATGAAAGCGGAATTGTACTTTGCCATTTCTACTGCTGAACTATTCTTGAAATTTACTCGAATGTTTCAACAAGATGGGCCTCTAGTTCACATTTTACATTCACAATTACAAGAGTTAACTGGAACAATAATTGGGAGAGTTCGCAAATCAAGTGTAATAAAGGCAATTCAGTCTGGCTCAAAAAAATATGATGTGATTATATTTTATGATCACACCGAACTTTTACCGTTGAATAATATTGTGGTTTCATTGGAAGTTAAAAGGGAAATATGCAGTCTGGAGGAGAAGCAAAGGCTATCATTTTTGAAGCGTGCTCAGGCACATTATATTGCCGGAAGCAAATATTTAATAGAAAAAGTGTTGAGTTACCTCAAAAGTAAAAGTAATCACAGCTCTTGGATGTTTGCATCCTTCACAATGGAAGTTGCTTATAACATGGTTCGTACAAGTGCTTAAAAATGCTTAAAGGTGCTGAATTTCACAAAAAAACGTTAAGGGGCCCTTAATAGTGCTTATTTTTTTGGGGGAAGGGGGGGCTTAAAAGTGCTTATTGTTATTTTTTTCACCGATATTATCCACCCTGAATAGGAAAAACATCTTCGAGTTTGAGCTCACTGCCGCGAAACTCTGTAACTCCCTCCCGTGCTAGTTCTTGACTAGTATCTCTAGACAGGAATGATTCCCTATGGGAGTCTTACAATGCATGCTCATGGACATCGATGCTTGATGATCTCGGGACTTCAGTTTTGGGGTCGTACACATATTGTATTAATGAAAGCGGCAGCCGGATTTCTACTCTCAAATGCAGGTGCTGTTTATATTGCTTTCAGGTCGGTAGGCATCTGCTCTCATGCGCAGAAGATAAGTTGTTAAAAAAATGAAGTATGTCAAACGCCACAACTTTGGTTTCTCGTGTAGTTCGAGCAATGCGGAATCATGGGTAATATGACATTCCCGATTGATATAGTGCTGCCATCTATTGGGCAACATGAAAAACACGGCGTTAAAAAATAAACATTACAAAATAAAAGCCATTCATCAAGAATAATTAACAGAGTGTTTATAGAATTCTAAATTGTGAAAGTGAGCTAAATTATTGGGAAAGGGCGTATGTAAAATGTAAAACACCCACATGTACGTAAAACACCCACAATTTGCATTGCATTCAATGGTAAACAAACATCCTATGGATGGGGAAAAAGTTACTATTCAGTGCAGCGGCAAAAATATTAACTTTTGCTTGTACATTAGCGATGACAGAGTGGCATAGCCGTGTATTATACGATTAATCGCAGAAAGCCATGGCTAAACCAAGGAATACCCAAATCAGTTGTGCTTGATAAACTGCACAAAACTTATTCACCAACAAAACACATCAGTGTGGTAAACCAAAAGGATTTGCACAACATTTGTAGAGATTTTAAAATTGAGAAAGAGGTCATTTTATTTTTTTCATCAAATGATGTCCTTTCTATAGATATCAGAATAAAAAAAGTGAAATAGTATCCTGTTTTAATATGGAAGCCAATTGGTGAACTACTTCCTGGTTTCCCAACAATAAGTCAAGACGAATTTATGTTGGCATTAACGACCGATGCCCAACAGATGTTGGAATTATATGGGATGGAGTGCATAATGATAGACTCGATCCATGGGACTAATCAACATGGCTTCCAGTTAACTTCCATTATGGTAAATGATGGGAACCATGAGGGGATTCCCTTTTGGTATATTATATTCTACCTGAACTGCAGCAGAGACTTTCATTCCATTTTTTGCTGAAATATAAAACTGCTGCTTCAATTTCCCCTTAAAGCCAAATGTTTTCATGTCTGATGATGCTCCTCATTTTTACCATGCAGCAACTGATATGTTCTCAGCATATTCAACGCTCATGGAATACTAATATCTAAACAACACCTGAGTTGGAGAGTAGAAGGCGGTCTGCCGCCTTCATTAATGCAATATGTGTACGGCCACTGAAACTGAAGTCCCGAGATCATCAAGCGTTGTTGTCCATGAGCATGAGCAGTAAGACTTCCATAGGGAATCATTCCTATCTAGAGACGCTAGTGTTTTCTTGGCGTGTGTGCTTGTTCTATGGCCGTAGGTGGAGCTTAGGTAGTGTGATTTGACACAAAGTTGATTTACCAACTGAATCCTTCGAACACTCTGAGCTACAGACCTCGCTGTCGCCGGTTGGTCACGTGAACGTTTGGCCTGATCGCCAACTTTTACGGGGAGGGCACGCTAGACATTTTGTTTTTGTGTGCAGTGTGTGCTTTCTCTACCATTTGATGATAAGTTAAATATTCGATTGTATTAAGTTGGTTGGGCTTTTGATGTACAATACCTGAGGAAAAATGTATTTTTAATCCACTATGGATTCAAAAAGGGAGTATAAGGACTGGATATCCTTAGTTAATACAGATAAAAGGAAAGCAAGGTGCAAAATTTGCACAAAGGATATAGAGATTGGAAGCATGGGAGAATTTGCCGATTTTTACACATCTATTTTTTGCTTCTTTCGCCATGGCCCAGGATTACATCGCCCCGAAGCATCTGAATAAAGTTTGTGACACAGCTGTTGTTTCTTTTCTTTTTCTTTTCTTTCTTATACTTTTGTTGTTGTTTTTTCCCCAAAGAGAAGGAATTCGTTTTGCGTGTTTGAAAGCTCGGCACCGTGCCGGGATTACGTTGGCCTGGCGCGCTTCTTTTGCCATGGCCCGGATGTGCTTCTTTCGCTGTGGCCTGGGATTGCATTGGCCCGATGCCTCTGAACCAAGTTTGTGATGCACCTCTTTGTTTGTTTGTTTGTTTGTTTCTTTTTTTTTCTGAGAAGGAGGAATGTGTTTTGCTAGTTTGAAAGCTAAGTGGAAAGAAAGCAATGGCTTCAGGCCAGGATAACATCGGCCCGAAGCCTCTGAACAAAGTTTGTGACGCAACTCTGTTTCTTTTCTATTTTTTTTTCTTTCTTTCTGAGGAATTGCTTGTTTGAAAGCAAAGTGGAAAGAATTCACAGCCCCTGGCTCCGGGATTACATCAGCTGTTATCATTTGGGGCTTTCTCATGATTGATGCACAAACTGAGCAGAAATCTTGGGGGAGGGGGCATGGCTGTCGCTAGACTTCTGTCAGGGTGGGCAAGTATTGTTTTTACTAGGGCAAGTTTGATAGCAACTTAATTTACGAAACACTGAAAGAAATAAAATGAAAGAAAGGTATTTGTGTGTCACCCTCCTCTCTCTCTCCTATCTCCTGGATGAATACTCATTAATTTTGGAACTGTCTTACGAGTGGTCTTTGTTTTATGGAATACAAAAGAATCCATCGTTTCGAATTATTTTTTGCTAATATTCCATTCCCATTTTTAATAAAATTAGTAAAACCTAAAGTGTTACATTCCCATATTATGAACATGACACACTGCCATCAGCACCAGTAACATGCCCTCATTAAAAGAAAATTTCATGCCTAGGAGAAGAGTCTGAAAGCAGATGTTTTCGTGGGTTCGGATTGAAGAGAAATAAGGAGACACAAACAATAATACATTTCCCCTCCTTAACTCTTTTCCTTCAAGCCAGCAGCCTTGTCTTGCACTCATCTCTTCCAAAGTAGTCGTCAGCCATGACCTACTCCCTCATTGCCCTAAGGCAGGCTTCACAGTTCTGGTATAGCTTTAGACTCCACATTCTGTGTTGGAATCCCCTACAAACAAGCAGCAGGGCTATTACTGATGACCTCTAACAACACCAAAGTGATTACTAATGATTCAGTGAATTCCAGTTTACTCTCATTATTTGCCCCTGATAATTTGAAAAAAAAAGTTCAGATTGAGGATTTGGAAGAGTGGAGAACAACTGAATTTTTTTCATTGCCCTGTGGATGCTTATTTGGATAATGTAAGGAAAAGGAAAAACACACTTCCTAGGGTGAAATATGTAGGTCTATACGACAAAAATATGGGAGTCAATATTTCCTGGCAAAGTCCAGTTTATATTTTAAAGTTAGAAAAAATTTAAAATATGCCACATCTTAAACTAGGCGGGTAGCAGGGTGGACAAGATAATTTTCAGGGTGTGCTAAAGCACTCCCTTGGTGACGTCCCTAGAGGGGGAGGGGTCGTTTTTCGTTTGAAAATGTAATTGCATCTTCTGGAAATGAAAGTTAGTTGGAGTGAAGATTTCTCTCATAATCGTAATATTTTCTCGTGATGTTTCTTCTGCCCAGTATTTTTCTTAAATATCCATTTATTCCATAAATACTTACATTTCAGCTTAAAAATGGAGGAAAGAGTATTTAGAGCAGTCTTGTCAAAAATGTTACAAATTATTAATTTAAATGTTTGCTACACTTGTAAATGTATGGGTAGTTTAAATATCTGTAATGTTGGTTGTTTTTAGGGTGCTTGAAATTTAAATATAGGTCCTTACAAAGTGCTTAATAACTCCTTAATTTTGATCCTTAAAAATGAGTATGAACCCTGTTATAAGCTGCAGACATATAGTCACACTTGCAAGAGCATTACCTGTTGATATTGCAGAAGATCTACTGTTGGATGAGTAGAATACCTTACAGCTAGGAACTGAATCACAGGAGACTAAAAATGTGCATATTGAGCATTACTGGAATCAGTTTTTTTCCAAAGTGAATGCCGTTGGCGAACCAAAATATTTGATTGTTTCAAAAATTGTAAAAGCTGCTCTTACATTATTGCATGGTAATGCAGAAATTGAACGAGGTTTTTCAATTTAAAGATGGGCTTTGACTGAAGATAAAACACCAATGTCCAAAAGAACGTTGAATGCAATTTTGATAACAAAACATGCTTTGAAACAGTACCAAAATAGCCTGCACCTTGTGCCAATTACTAGAAATCTTATATGCTTCTAAATGTTACCAGATATATTTAGAAGATGCAAAGAAATCAAAGGAAAAAGCTTGAAAAAGAAGAAGAAGAACGATTACAGAAAGAAGCAGAAGGAAAAAAGAAATGCTGAGGCATCAAGACAAAAATGAAGAAATTGAATTAGAACTGCTTGAAAAGAAAAGGGATCATGCAGCATCCAAAGAAACAGCCAGTACATTGTTATAAGAGGCAACTGAAAGATTAAAGAAAGCCCTTGACAAAGAAGATTTCAAAAAGGCAAAATTGGCTCAAGCTATGCTGGAAGGTGTTTGCTCAGTTACAAATGTTGAGGAAGAACAATGTAAAGAAGTTGAGACACTTCAGAAAACAGTCGATAAAAGAGAAACCTCATACCACTTTTTTTTTCAAAGAAATAGTCAGTCCCAGTGGTGTACCTAGGAAAAAAGCTCGGGGGCTGTACATTTTAATTAGTGCTACGAAAAAATGGCAGCAATAGAAATGATGATGAAAATTGCCAGTGCTATTTTATAAAATATAAAAAACAAAAGATTCAGGATTTCCGTGAAATTAAAATTAAATGATAACCAAAGTCAATGTAATTTCTTGCCTTTGACCCGGTTGTAAAGTTGCTGTACGTCACTCTTGATAAATTCTTGTGGACTGTGTCCACTGTGTACTTAATAGTTTTCCATGGGTAGCATAGTAGTCTTAAGGCAGAAAAATAAAGCTTAGTGATAAGGAAGAGTAATTAAGTTTACACTTTAACTTAAGATTAGTCTTATTATTTAAATTATATGTGACAAAAAAACAACAACAAAAAAACACTAATATAAAACATAGGGTTGGTCCTAGTAAATAGCTGAGACTAAGAACAAAGAAAATAAACATACCGGGGCTGTAAAAACTTAGTGGAACATAAAATATTGTTAGTAGGTTATGAGGAGTTACTTCAGGGGTACACTTAGCAACTGCTGTGCATCGACAAACGTTGCACAAATAACAATAACTCCGACTAACCTAATTTATTTTGCATTTTTCTGTAAGAGTTTACAACCTGGGTATGTTTATTTTAATTATTTTACTTATTTGCTTAGTCTCAACTAGTTTTCCAGAGCCAACCCCATACTTAATAGCAGTTTGTCACATGTATTTAAAATAATGATTACCCTTCCTTATCACTAGGCTTTATTTTTTCTGTCTTACATCTACTACATTATCCATGGAAAACTACTAAGCACACAGCTAACATAGGTACCATCCATTCAAATTTATCAACTGTGACATACAGTAACATTTCAACCTGGTTAAAGGTAAAAAATTACACGAACTTTTGGTTATTATTTAGTAGCCAATGGTATTGCCAGTTAACAGCTTCAAAATTGTATATTTCTTTATAATCGGTTAGGTATTGACAGAAAATTAAGCAGTTATAGAATTCTAAACATTATTCATACCCAAAATCTATGAAAACAAACACCTGCCATTGTGTGTCAATACCATCAGCAGTTGCATTTGCCATTTCTTTTGCACTTTGTGGTTATTAATACTTTTTTTATTTTTTGTTGGGCAGTCTAGTTAGTTAAATCACCATCAATGCAGTGTTGAAAAATATGGGTGGGGTTACATATGCTAACTTGCATCAGTGTGCCAGTGGTCAGTTCCAACTATTTTAACTTCTTATGAATACCTCATATATTGGACACCTGTCCAACACTTAAGGTTTACATTAACGTGCAACAATGTATTAACACATTTTGAGCAACTTACCATTTTCTGGTTTTTGCTCCCTATTTCACATTTCCAGCACATGAGCTGTGGTCACAGTGTCGCATGTTTCATAGAGGTAGCAGCATGGGGGCTCTTAACTTTTATTGGCTGAAGTCATTCACTTTGTTATATTCTATTCTTGGTCATTCCGGAGGCGTCATGTAGTAATCTGCACATACTTCTTCATTTTTTGCCAAAAAACAGGTGCTCACGCCAAATATACTCACTCGACATAGTTGCAGTCCTATTTACATATCAACATTCATGAAACTATCGGATTTTTTCCCCCTAGTAACACATACATACCATACATTTCATTATACACTATATACAACCTGCAAATACTCTAACAACTCACTATATATATATATATACACATGACGTTTCCGCCTCAGTTAACTACATCAATGTTTTATCAGACAGCCTTCTGCATGCTCATATCTCCTATCCTTTGTGAAAAGGCTTTGCAAAAGGAGCTCTCCCATGCCTCACTCCACCCTCAGCAACACTTTAACCCAAAGTACTTTCTGTATCCTCAAGGGTGGGGGGGGGTGGACTCAGACCAATACTCACGGTATCTTCAGAGCAAGTGAGTGACTCTCCAGGGCAATATCAACTCTCAAAGCTTCGTTCTCTTGGCTACTGTGGCGCCATCTCTTGTTTGTTTTAGATTTCAATTTTCTGATCTTTTTATTTTTCTGTTCAACTCTTAGTAAATTATTCCAGTTGTTTCCTATTACATTTGGATCATTGTGGTTACATACTGTAGCTCTTTTTTTCAATTAACACAGATTCTGCAATCCTGAGGTGTTTTTCAGATTTACAACTCTTTATTGTCTCAATCTTGTGAAATTTTGGAAATTCTTGGATTAGCCGAACGGTATTGAATGATTTCAATTTACTTCCGATATTGGAGGTTAATTATTTAACGTGCATTAATGCATTTGCATTTTGAACTTCACTTTTAGTTGGTAAAGTTCGATGAACACTTACCGCACGTGGGGCTTGGCTTTCAATCCATATTTCCGTTACGTGGATGCGGCACGGGATTTTTCATTTGGCCACGGGTCTGCTTCTTCTTTTTTTTTTTTTTTTTTTTTCTCCGTTGGAATTTATTTTGTCTCATCACCAAATGAGTTTTTCCTTTGCTGCATCCTCATTTACTTCAATATTTATTCATACCCGAGTACTTTCGGTACTACTACTATACCGTCTTCGAGGGGAGGAGCAAAATGTCCCCTCGAAGACGGTATAGTAGTAGTACCGAAAGTACTCGGGTATGAATAAATATTGAAGTAAATGAGGATGCAGCAAAGGAAAAACTCATTTGGTGATGAGACAAAATAAATTCCAACGGAGAAAAAAAAAAAAAAAAAAAAAAGAAGAAGCAGACCCGTGGCCAAATGAAAAATCCGTGCCGCATCCACGTAACGGAAATATGGATTGAAAGCCAAGCCCCACGTGCGGTAAGTGTTCATCGAACTTTACCAACTAAAAGTGAAGTTCAAAAATGCAAAAGGTATTGAATGAGTGCTGTTTTTTCTTCCTTTTATTGCCAATTTTTTATATGTTGTTTCAACCTGTGTTTTAATTTATTTTTGGTGCTGCCTATATATGACATTGGAGGATTTTCTGTAATAGGAATTGAGTACACTCCTGCTTTCTCTAATTTGCTGATATTGTCCTTATTTTTTAACATCATGTTCTTGATGGTACTCACTTTGCCTCCAATTTGAACATCATATTTTTTATATATCTTATTGATTTCTGTTGTCACACATTTAACATATGGGAAACCATTAACATATTTGGCTTGTTTTTCAGTTTCAACAGCATTATAATTCATTTTATTTTGTACTTCAATATTTCATTTTTTTATTAACTGTCTGGGATAACCGAAACTATCCGCAATTTTTTTTTTTTTTTGAATTCAATTTCTTCATTTGTAAAATGATCATTTGTAGAATGTGTATATGTTCTCTTGATTAAGATTTTTTAGCTATTACATTTTTGAGTGAAAGGGTGTGCTGAATTGAAAGGAATTAATACTGGAACATGTGAGTTCTTTTGGTACACTCTGTATTGCAAATTATTTCTGGTTTTTATTACTTGAACATCTAAAAAGGCGGTTGCATTTTGTTCTTCAATTTCTACAGTAAGTTCAATTGTTGGGTACAAAGAGCTGTAGTTATTGGTTAATTGTTTCAGTTTTTCTCATTCAGCCTTGACAGAATGAAAATATTGGCCACGTATCTACAGTACACCTCTGGTTGTTCTTCCATACTGTGTAGGATACTTTCTTCAATGTTATTCATAGAAACATGGTTCATGTGTCTGGTGTTACTTCTAGTGCTCGCCAGCAAATGCTCCCGGCTGTGTGTGCTGCACCTACCACACAACGACACAGTCTTCCTTGCTGGCGCTAATTTCTACACAGCAGCCTGTTTCAGTACATGTAGTTAGTTCAAAACATAATAATCTTAAGTCTTCCTTTCACTTTGTATGTCAGTTGAACACAGTTTTCACTATATGGAATTTATATAAAATTCAAAGGTTTTTAGATGTACTTCAGGAAAGCAAAAGAGAATGATATTTAAACTCCTGTCTATAAAAAAACAATGCTATGACCGAAATCCCAGAAATTACAGTATGTGGTGTAAGAAGGTGAAAAGAAGTGTAACAAATTCTTAATACTGTACACTTAGTGCAGAGTTTGTACACTAGGTATTTAAGGATAAGTCTTTAAATGGGCCTCCCCTAACCCCGCACCAACCAACCCCTGGGGAAAGTCGTTGAATTCAAATTTAATGTTATAGGTAATTCAGAAAACTGTTAATAATAAATATGTGGGAAAATGTGCCATTTTAAAATAATATTGCTGTATAAACATACATGCAGTGTGATTTGCTCACTAGAGGCCCAAACTTTTGTCAACTAATTTTTAAATTGCTCTTTATTTATAGTGTGTTCTGAAAATTTATATACACATACCTTAAACTATGTAAAATTGGACCTTCGGAATGTTTTTCACCTACCTTCTAATTCGTTGTTTTTTCGGCCAAAAGTGACGAAAAACAACGATTTTCGCGATGTAGGAAATTAAATTGTTTTTGCTTATGGAGGAGGAGTTTTGTTGTAATCACGTGATATGTAGGAGAAACGATGCTGTACGTTATGAAATCCTGATGAAGATTGTTTACTGATAGTTTGGTGGTCTTTTGTAGTGTTGTGCAATTGAGACTGTTTATACACTGACGGGAAAAAAAAATCCCAACACCACGAGAAAATAGTCGTAGAGGAATGAAATGGCAGCAATACATTTGTATAGGTAACATATTTAATCGATTAAGGTTTCAAGATCACAGCTTAATGTAAGCGCGAGAAGAGCCATTTTAAATGTGAAATGCTGGTACATTAATAACCGGTGTAACCGCCAGAATGTTGAATGCAAGCATGCAAACGTTCATGTATTGTGTCGTACAGGTGCTAGATGTCAGTTTGTGGGATGGAGTTCCATGCCTGTTGCGCTTGGTCAGTCAATACAGGGACGGTTAATGCTGGTTGGGGGTGACGCTGGAGTTGTCAACCAATGATGTCCCATACGTGCTAGATTGGTGAAAGATCTGGTGATCTAGCAGGCCACAGCAACATGTGGACACTCTGTAGAGCATGTTGGGTTACAACAGCAGTATGCGGGGGGGGGGGCGTTATCCTGTTGGAAAACACCCCCTGGAATGCTGTTCATGAATGGCAGTACAACAGGTTGAATCACTGACCGACGTACAACTGTGCCGTCAGGGTGCGTGGGATAACCACGAGAGTGATCCTGCTGTCATAGGAAATTGCTCCCCAGACCATAACTATAGGTGTAGGTCCATCAGTGTGTCTCGGCCGCAGACAGGTTGGTTGCAGGCGCTCGCCTGGGCTCCTTCTAACCAACACACGGCCATCACTGGCACCCAGGCAGAACCGGCTTTCATCAGAAAACACAACAGGTCTAAACTCCGTCCTCCAATAAGCTCTAACTTGACACCACTGACGTCGCAAACGGCAGTGGTTTGGAGTAAGTGGAATGCACGCTACAGGGCGTCTGTCTCGGAGCTGTCCTTCGAGTAACCGATTTGTAACAGTTCGTTGTGTCACTGTGGTGGCAACTGCAGCTCGAATTGCTGCCGCAGACGCGGTACGATCCGCCACGGCCATACGCCGTACACGGCGGTCTTCCCTCTCAGTAGTGCCAAGTGGCCGGCCGGAACCCGTTCTTCTTGAGGCAATACCATCCCTTGACCACCGCTGCGAACAATCATGCACAGTGGCTACATTCCTGCCAAGTCGTTCTGCAATATTGTGGAAAGAAAATCCACCTTCTCGTAGCCCTATTACACGACCTCGTTTAAACTCTACGAGCTGTTGATAATGGCTTCTTCGTCTTCTTAAAGGCATTCTTGACTAACATCAACACACTACGTCGAATTTCAACGATAACTAACGCTCACGAATGTTACAGCGCGTATTTACAGCAAACCTGCTTTGCATGTTCCAAAGGGCGCTACTAGCGCCACACATATGCACCGAGCACGAAATTTGCATAGACGTCATCTTACAGATAGACTCTCACCGCCTACCAACTGTCGTTTATCTAACACAACCCCTTCTTGGTGTTGGGATTTTTTCCCCGTCACTGTATGTCGTTCCCTGCTCTTTGGGATAGCGCAGTTATTTCATTTCGGACGAGGTGCGCGATTACATAAATACAGCGTAAGGTCAGTCATTAGCTATTTCGTCGATGCGGAGGACGACTGAAAATAGCTCTCTCGTGGCAGGATACAATGGTTCTGTTTCTAAAGGATTCATAGGTATTCAGAGATGCCAACTTTTACGGATTTTCACTCCATCTTACGGTTTTATGGAAGTCACCCGAAAAAACTACGGAGAAGACCTCGCAAGATCCCTGCACGCAATTTCTATTTTTTTACCGACTTTTGGTCGAAAAAACGCACTTTACGGATAGTTCCTTATGCGCCTTCGATGTTCTGACTTCCCCGCCAACGGAGGCGGAGTTTGTCACGTGATTCCCCATACAGCCATTTGAGAGTACCGTGCGCAAAAGTCGAGAGGGAACTCAGCTCAGCGCCTTTTGCCAACTCTTTACATTGATTGCATGTGGCTTTGTGCTTGAGAAAATTTCGGTGCAAACGTTTTAGCCCTTTCCACTCGACTGCCGGGTATCACCCGCTACTTCGATGACACCTTTTAGCTTGCATGTCGGTGGTCACGAAACATTTCTTTTTCGTCGAATAGGTCGGATGTCACTCGCCACGCCGATGACGCCCCTATAGCTAGCATGTCGGGGTGCGCGAGACGTTTCTTTTTCACCAGATAAAGAAAAAGAAACGTCATCTGCGTGTAGGGTGTCACCCGCCATGCCGATGACGACTCTATGGCTCGCATGTCGGCGCTCGCGAGGAATTTCGTTTTCACCGAATAGGTCGGGCGTTATCTGCGACGCGTATATAGCTCGGATGTCGGCGCTCGCGAGGAATTTCTTTTTCGCCGAATAGGTCGGGTGTCATCCGCCACGTCTGACGCCTCTATAGCTCGCATGTGGGTGCTCGCGAGACATTTTTCGCCAAATAGCTTGTGTGTCGGATGTCATCCGCCGCGCTCATTACGCCTCCATAGCTCGTGGGGTCGGGGCTTGCGAGACATTTCTTTTTCGTCGAATATCGCACCAGTCGGGTGGCACCCTCGATGACGCCTCTATAGCTCACATGTCGGTGCTCGCAAGACATTTTTTTCGTCGAATAGGTCGGGTGTCACTCGTCACGCAGATGATGCCCCTATAGCTCGCGAGACGTTTCTTTTTCACCAGTTAAAGAAAAAGAAACATCTGCGTGTCGGGTGTCACCCACCATGCCGATGACGCCTCTATGGCTCGCATGTCGGCGCTCGCGAGGAATTTCGTTTTCACCGAATAGCTCGGGTGTTATCTGCCACGCCTATGACGCCTCTATAGCTCATATGTTAGCGCTCGCGAGACATTTCTTTTTCGCCGAATAGCTTGCGTGTCGGGTGTCACTCGCCACGCCGATGACGTCCCTATAGCTCGCGAGACGTTTCTTTTTCACCGGATAAAGAAAAAGAAGCGTCATCTGTGTGTCGGGTGTTACCCGCCACCATGCCGATGACGCCTCTATGGCTCGCATGTCGGCGCTCGCGAGGAATTTCGTTTTCACCTAATAGGTCGGGTGTTATCAGCAACGCCTATGACGCTTCTATAGCTCGGATGTCGGCGCTCGCAAGGAGTTTCTTTTTCGCCGAATAGATAGGGTGTCATCCGCCACGTCTATGACGCCTCTATAGCTCGTATGTCGGGGCTTGCGAGACATTTCTTTTTCGCTGAATATCTCGCGTGTCAGGTGTCACCCCTCCATGCCAATGATGCCTGTATAGCTCGCATGCTGGCGCTCGCGAGACGTTTCTTTTTCGCCGAATAGCTTGCGTGTCAGGTGTCATCTTCTGTGTTCATTACGCCTCTATAGCTCGTAGGTAGGGGCTTGCAAGACACTTCTTTTTTGCCGAATATTGCACGTGTCGGGTGGCACCCTCCATGCCGATGACGCCTCTATAGCTCGCATGTTGACGTTCGCGAGACATTTCTTTTGCCGAATAGGTCAGGTGTCAGCCGCGACGCTGATGATGCCTCTATAGCTCGTATGTCGGGGCTGGCGAGCTAAAACTGAGCTTTCACTGCTAAGTTGTGGCCTCTACTGCAGAAAAAAAAATGCGAGTTCGGTGTGAGTATGGGTGAAAAGTTATTTGAGTGGAAAGGGTTATTTAATTTAGATTAAAACGTAGCAGTGAAACAGCTATGACAACTAAAATAACGAAGTCAGATAAAACTTATCGTCAAGTGTATTTCGGTATGTATAGTAAAGAATGGCCTTTATATGAAGCATCTAAAGTTTTGCTGAATCACGTTTTATAAGCCATGTGGCTTCGATTTTAGCCTGTCGCAAGGCGGCCGCGATGATTGTAGGCGTCATGCGGAGAGCAAGGAGCACAAAGATCATGTCAAAAGATTAAATGGAGATCTGGGTAAAAATAATGTAGCCAAAAAACTTCTGACAGCTTATAAAGAATCCTGGAAAAAATATCAAGAGCAGATTAGTGCTGGAAAAATGCAGCAAAACAAGCAAAAAGAGAAGAAATTGAATGTTCACAAGGTGATTTGAAATGGGAAGAAGCTGAACATTTGCAGTAGTTGGATTCCCTCATAAAATGTTAAACAATGCTGAGATGAACATTGAATGTGGCATAAAAAAAAGGCATGAGTGCAATAGAAAGTGGACAGATACTATTAAAAAAAGCAAAACATTGCTAACTATCTTAAAAAATTAGAAAAGAATAGAAGTGAGCAATTAAATATTGAGAACTTGTTTCATTGCCTTTTAGCCCTTCCATCACTCTCATTTTTCACTTTTACTTAATCAGCCAGATTTTAAGTTTTTACCATATTTTTAATACTGTTTGTCTGTCCTATGTCTTTTCTTGTCTTGTGTTGTGTTTGGCGCTCTTTGGCCAGGCACGGCCCTTGCGCCATAAAACCTAACCAACCAACCAACCTGAAAACTCGATTGAAAACAATTCTTCCGTGAATCGATACTGCTCACCTCGAAAAACGTTTTCAAAATACTGTCTTCTTAAAATAATGAATAGTTTTTCCGTCAGGGCGTAGATATATATCTTATCTTTGTCGACATCTGCATTTTCTCTCTCTCTCTCCCTCTCCCTCTCTCTCACAGAGAGAGAGAGAGAGATAGATAGAGAGAGAGAGAGAGAGACAGAGAATGCAGAAAACAAGTGTGCAGCAGCAAAAAATTAAACATTTTTTGTAAAATAAATGATTAATAATAGAATCCTGCTATGGTTACAATTTTTTTAATCTATTTGAAAACTAAAATGTTTGTATGTGTGTGTGTGTGTGTATTTCAATGCAATATGTTTTAAATTTGAGTAGGGTGCATCTATTTCCAAAACATTTTCTGCATAAGAGTTTGTTCTATCTACTAATATTTTACCTGCTCTAAAAAATGTTTTCTTACACCAATAATGTATTTTATCTGCTCCAAAATGCATTTTGTTGCTTCAAAAATGTGTTTCACCTGCTCCAAAAACACATTTTGCTGCACCAAAAATGTATTTTACCTGCTCCAAAAACGTGTTTTGCTGCTCCAAAAATGGTTTTGTAACTTTCCATCACTGTGTACATAGTACATGCTAAAGAGGCACATGGCAAATGTCATCTTGAGTTGGCCAATAAAATGATGTAGCAGGACCATGTGGATGCATAAATTTAATTTTTGCATTCCCTACTTCCTTTTCAATGCTGGTAACATACCAAAAAAAAAAAACAGTTATTGTCATAGGTGCATGCTACATCATTTCTTTGAATTAATAATAAAAAAATTATGAAATATGTAACCTATTGAATATGTAGTTTTATCTGTTATGAAAATTGTATTGCAGTGCTCTAATTCATTAATCATAGTTAACCAGGTTTTCTATGTTACTAAGATTTTTTGTATTTATCTTTTAGCTGGCTCAGATTTACAACGCCGTCAGAAGAAGACTAAGCCACAGTCTGGTGTTACTTCATTTCCTCCACAGCGGTCTGTCAGTGCTGCACCTCCCACAATGATTACCCAGTCTTCTTTACAGGCACCAACTTCTACACAGCATACTGTTTCAGCAGCTGCTGTTACTTCAAAAGGTAATCTTAAGTCTTCCTTTCACTTTGTACGAGAGTTGAATACGGTTTTCACTATATGGAATTTATATAAAATTCAGAGGTTTTTAGATGTACTTCAGGAAAGCAAAAGAGCATGATATTTAAACTCCTGTCTATAAAAAAAATGCTATGACCAAAATCCCAGAAATTACAGTATGTGGTGTGAGAAGGTGAAAAGAAGTGTAACAAATTCTTAATACTGTACACTTAGTGCAGGGTTTGTACACCAGGTATTTAAGGATAAGTCTTTAAAATGGCCTTCCCTACCGCTGCACCAACCAACCCCTGGGAATGCTTGGAACTCAATACCCCAAACTTACATCCAACATCTGTACGACAGACTCCATGCCAGAATTGCACAGTGTGACGCAGTTCCTGGCGGTTCAACCTCGTACTAACCATGTTACATGGAAATGTTATTTTTCAGTTTACCAGCAAATACAGCTGTGTTTTGCCATAATGTTTTGATCACGTTATCCACTGTATTCTGTTATTATTCTGTATAAATTTCGTTGGTATCAGACGTCTCCTTCTTGGTGTTCTTTTTTTACTTTCCGCCAGTGTATGTGTTTTGAGTGTTTATGTAGCAGCGCAGAGGAAACCGTACTTAATCCATAAACCAAGTGAGGTCCAAAATCCTAGGATTCTGAGTAAGAAAATCTTGAAACCGTGAACAAAACCACTCATGTTTTTCACGATCCAACGGAAGCAGTCTTGAGCACATGTCACATGATAAGGACTAGTTGCTGTTGTTAGTTTAGCTGCTTGGTAGCTGTTGTTCCTAACAGCTATCAAACAGCTATTAGGAACAAAACAGGGCTAGACAGACATATACAACAAGCAAGTGGACACTCCATAAATTGGGACTCAGTTAGTACAATCGCCCACCAATCAAACTTAGTAAAGAGGAAACTAGAAGAAGGAATGGAAATAGCGAGAAGTAGCACAATTAATGATAATTGCAGTTGGACACTTCCGACCGAGTGGCAGCAACTGCTCCAGTGGCGTAGTCCTGATGATGAACTAGGCTTTAGTACAAAAATTTGACCGTCAATTTTTTTGAATAATAGCCTCTAGAAGACCCGTAAAAAGTTATTTCCACAGTTGTCGAATACGTTGACATTTTCTGTTCTGAACATAAACAGCAATCATTTTACAAATGATTAAAAAAATAACAGAACTAGAAATTAATATTTATATACAGTAAATACACAAAAGTGAGAATTATTGGTATTAATATTAATGGGAAATGACTGAAATAATCTTCAAAAAAGTAATATGTTCTCTCCATACACGTGGTCACTGGGACTTTGAACTGTACAATCAGTGATGGAAAGTTTGCGCCAATTGAGCCAATTTCATTATCTTTTGCCAAACTGCTACAAATTACGAAAAAAAATTAATATTTGCACCCAACTGCGCCGAAACGGCAATCCGCAGGAAAAAATCCCGAGTGAAAAAAATGTTTTTCATGGCAAAAAATGCTGTTTTAAACGTTGAATCGAATGACGCTTTTTTAAGGTCTACGCATAATTTGATGAAAACGACGCTTAATCAACACGTACCGTACCGCTAATCCCACAACTTCGGAATGTTTTTCACCTACCTTCTAATTCGTTGTTTTTTCGGCCAAAAGTGACGAAAAAACAACGATTTTCGCAATGTAGTAAATTAAATTGTTTTTGCTTATGGCGGAGGAGTTTTGTTGTAATCACGTGATATGTAGGAGAAACGATGCAGTACTTTTTGAAATCCTGATGAAGATTGTTTACTGATAGTTTGGTGGTCTTTTGGAGTGCTGTGCAATTGAGATTGTTTAAATGTGACTAGTGTTCTCCCTAGATTTTTTTCACAGCTGGGTGGGCAGAAGTTTTAGCTGGATGGCACTTTTAACGACCCCACCCCCACAGACGAAGATAAAAAAAATTTTTAATTTAATATTATTATACTTATTAAACATCTTTATAGCAGTGTGGTAGGCATTAAGGTAACTAACATGATAAATATTAGAAAATTGTACATAAATGATAAAAAAATAGGTACTTACTAATAAATGAAATTTTGATGCAGATTTCAGCCAGTCTTCATCAGTATTTATGGTGTATGTGGGAATAAGTTTTCCACTCTTACAATTATGTGCACTTAATATGGAGCACAATAAAGAAAGTACTCATAAAGGAAATCATAACTTATTCAATTTTTTGAAATTTTACTGAATTAGCAATAAAACAATATTTTTTTCTTGCCTGCAGAGTTAAAACTGGAAACTGTTAATTAAGGTGCCAGCCAAAGTTTACATTATTCTTAATTTCACGTGTGATGTACATGTATAAACAGAGTATTCAGATATGTATTTTTCTTTTTTTCTTCCCTGCCCAGTTATCAGCAGCTCGATCATAATCGAAAGTTGAAGGAACAGGACCTTCTAATGCTATCATCAATAAATTGTTTAGAGTTTTCTGGCTCATTCTGTTTCGTAGGCAAGTTTTAATTCTTTTCAAAGCAGAGAATCCCCTTTCACATTCTGCAGTTGACACTGGTAAAGAGAGACAAACTGTTGCTAATTTGGATAAATTAGGGAACGATTCTCAAAGTTCATGATTTGTTGATAGTTTTTTTAGACAGTTTCTTGTTGACATATCTTTATATGAGTCACTTCTGATCATCACTGAGGCCACACTCCATTCTGCTTTTGTGGCAGTATAATCAAGAGGTGGGGGATTTCCATTTTTTGAGTAGTGAATAAATAACTCTTCGCATAGCTCACTAACCGTCTCTGGTGATATTTCTTTTACAGCAACAGGGTTAAATATGATAGAAAATGCTGACATTATTGGCATATCTGGGAATCTGCCTTCTAAATGAATTTGTATCACATCCAGATATTTATCATAAACATTTTTCTTGTACAGCTCTGCACTTTCCTCATCTACTTTAACAGCCAGGTCCATCCACTCATTTTCCAATAGCAAGGGTAGATTTCTGAAATTTTCTCCTGGGTCAGATTTCAGTAAAATTATTTTAGATTTGGTTGACTCTAATATTGATTTAACAGTGGTTAGGTCTGTATCTTGCCGTAACCACGATCTAGATAGGTTGCTCAAAATTGGCAGTATATCACACATCATCATTAATGTAGCAAGAAATGAGTATGTTTTAATAAATTTACTTAAACCTTCTGCAGTGACATCATTTCGTTCAATGGCTTCTCTCTCCAGTGCAGCCACAACACTCATTAGTGTTTTGCGAAGTGACTGAACAGCAGCTTCATGAGAAAGCCATCTTAGTATCACTGGCCATTTTCAGTTTCATCTGAGGTATGTTGAAAATGTCTTGTATTTGGTGCAATCCAGCCATTCGAACACCAGAATTTTGAAAGAAAAAAATAACTGCCGCAGAATGTCATTGAATTTTACTAAATACTTAACTTCTTGTGCAGCCTGGGCACTAGCTAAAGCTAGACGGTGATTTACACAATGGCAATTAATTAAAAGATTTTGAGTTGCATCCTTCAGCAATTTTGCAACACCATTATTCTTGCCAATCATCACTGCGGCACCATCAGATCCCAAACCTACCAGTTTTTCAAGCTGTAAATTTAATTCACCTAATGTTTCAGTTAAATTCTTTGCAATTGTTGTAGATTTTCCATCATTTATGCTTTTAGTGGTTAGGAAAGCAACTTTAACTTCTTTTGTTTTTGTGGACACAAATTTTGTTTAAATTATTAACTTCTTTACAACTGAAATATCAGTTGTCTCATCACACAGCACACTAAAAAACTGACTTTTGGCTAACTCGCTTACTATATTAGAGCGAATTTCTGAAGCTAGCACCTCTAAGAGCTCTTGAACAATTCTCTCAGAAGTGTAATTAGCATTTTCTGCCACTTTCAAATTACTCAAGTAAGTGCATCCCATCAATTTGCAGTGCTCTAATAATTTTTCATATAAAGTTGTATGAGGCAATTCATTTTTGGCAAGCCAATATACACTTTTTAGTGCACCTAAAAAAGCATCACGTTGCAAATTATTTAAAGCTGAAACAGATCTTTCGATCTCTCCAACTCCAGTATTTTCCAGTAAAGCAGCAGATGAAGAACGTGAGCAGGCATCAGAGTGCATCTTACTTTTTTCATGATTTGAAAGGCTTTCTTTCCTCAGTCGAGCACGAGGAGTATCCACCCATGTTAATTCTCGATTAGCAGTTTTTGTAGCATATTTCAGGCATACGGTGCATAACATTCCATCTTCAGTCACAGTTAACCATTTGTACTTCTGAAACCATTCTTTGTTAATGCCACTAGAACGGTGCTTGGAATTAACAGTACTCACCTGCTGACCTGAGTTGGAAGTTGTTCAGTTTTTTCAGCACTTCCTTAAACAGAAGAATCATTCAACTGTTCACTGGCTAAGGGATGTTTTCTTTCAGTGGAACTTTTAGAGGACTTAGAAAAGTAGCAAAGTAGTGTTTTTTCCATTTTTATATTCACTGGACAAATGTAACACAGAACTGATAACTTCCTTATGTGCTAACTACGGTTTACTGCCTTGTACAGTTCACCACAGTCACAATGATAGAGATCACTCAGGTGACTTCTCTGCATTCCTCTGTTAAAAAATGACTGAACTTGTCACCAACATCTCAGCCTTAGTCAGACAAACATGATTCATCAATAGAGATTAAGTCCCTACCTCCTGGTTGCTTCTTTGAATAGATACCCCCCTCCCCTCTTCCACACTCATCTCTTTCTTAATCTAGGAGTGCCTGAGCATTGTGAGAGCAAGAATAGATTAACATTCTTGCAGCTGGATGCACTGGTTTAACATTCTTGCAGCTGGCTCAAAAAATGCTGTAGCAAAACTGCTAAAATGGGGAAAGAAGTTGTAGCCAAAATGCTAAAGTTAGCCGCTTTTATCTCTCGGAAAATCATAACACCAACTGAATTATTCACACCAATAATGCTTTGGACCTCAGTGGAAAACTACTGTTGATGGCCTTGGTGAAATGCCACAGACGTCAATGCTGACTCTGGTTTAAGCTTTGAATAGGGTGAAGGAGTCTAATCCCTGTGGCCTCTATAATCTTACCCCACCCATCCTTTATGGGGGTGCTCTAGAGTGTGTTTAGGAGGGGAGGGAGTGATTAAGCAAACAGATACTGTAGGAACATATCTTAAGGATTAAAAAGATAACATTAGCGGAGCGCGAATCGCTGCCAGAATTTCAGAAATTTTTGTTTTCGCATAAATAGAAAAGCTGTAGCAGAATCTGCTGATGCGTTGATATTTAAATGGCTGGCGCCATTTTGCTACAGACACTAATTTTTCTCTTGCATTTTGGATTAACTCGTCGCATTTCGTGAAAATAGCGACCATAACTTAACCTCTGCGCACAGGGTTATGGGATTCAGAATATTTTCCTAAATTCAACATGGCCAATGGCACTGCAACAAGTTTGAGAAATTACACCAAGCTCCTCAATAATTCCGAAATAAAATTCTCAAGGAATTTTATAGACATGCAGGAAAAACAACAGTTATTTTTGCCGCAAAATTCCGAATATGGCTCACGGTAAGCGCATTTATAATACAGGCGCAGAATTCAGGAAGTGGTGATCGATTCTGTGGGATTGCTCTAGGCGCAACATTTTGACACCCAACTCCTTAGCTTGTAGTACCTGCCTGAATCATTTTAACTTGGTTAGAGGGAGGAGGGGGGGGGTGTAAGGTGATATTCATAATATATTACATGAAATGTTTGCACTTTTTCTCTGGGCATCAGTTTTTACCTGTTCGTTGTATGCCATTAATCACGGTATTTTTCCTCTCCCCATATGCAATTTTAAAAAGCATCACATAAAAAGCGCAAATTGAGTAACACACAGTTCAGAGAAATGAACCAGATAAATGTATATTTAGAACGTGCGATGATTATTTTACGCCATTATTTTGGTACATTTTATAACAATATATATTCATAAAAGGGCTTCACTAGTTTGTGCAATTGTTGCATTTTTGGCATTTCAAAGTTCAGCGGCACAATGAGAATCTTACTCTACTACTTGTCCATATTTTTCAGTGACAGGTAATTGCGTCAAAGTTTTAAAAAGCTTGGATATCTCTTTGGGGAAAAAAAGAACATCTTTTACTTATACAGTGGAGGCATTTTGTTACAAAGAAGGGGTCAGTCATAGCCGGGAAGTTCAAAAGCCAACGGGGCGATCAGTTCTGTCTGTCAATGAATCACGCGACTTCCGTGGTTCAGGCAAGTGCTCAATCTTACCCCAGCAACAGGACTGGGATAAAATTTTCTAAAGTAAAATTTCTCTAATTTTTAAAATATCGGCATGCAATATTCACGGAGACCAATACATGTTAAAATAACGTTCAGATTTAAATTTCATCAAAATCTGTTGAAAACTTTAAAAGTTACGCATTTTTTAAAATTTATTCCGTTCCGCTATTACAACTTAATGTTTTAATAATTTCAAAAGTAGTGAATAGATTTTCGCAAAATCAAAAAGAATATTTTAGCTTTGATAATCTCGATAATCTTTTTATTTAGAAACTTGGACATTTTTTTTTCTGATACTTTCAAACAGTTTAAAACAAATGACAGTTTTTAAAAGTTGAAAACCGCAGGTTGAAGATGCGTTTATTTGCTATTCTGAAGAATCATGCAAACTTTTCGTAACTACAGTACATAAAGTTTTCAGTTTATGGCATCAAGACATTTTTAAGGTTTTCGAACTTCACGGGTCTGTCCGTTCCATCCACATACATTTTTTAGAAAAAGATGCAGTTTCGTTTGTCACAGAAATCAAAAAGCAAATGGAATCAAAATTAAGTACTATCAAATCACTCAGATACATGTATAATAACTCCTTCAAAATATAATACCAGATTAAAATTCCTAACTTTTTTTAAAAGCACTTGTAATCTAGAAATCTTTTATTTCAGTAGCAGTCTCCAAAAATGCATGTGAACAGGAGCGACCGATCACATGACCATATGCATACCCTGATCCTCACTATCTGCTTTACGAGTCACGCAGGCTTGAACAAATGGGACAAAAGAGTGGGTGGGGATGTTGAGATGATAATCTCCTGTCTTTCACGTGGGAGAGGGACTTCCCGCACCTGGTTTATCCCCCCCGCGCATTGACAGCACCCACTTTTCCCTCTGGCTTTGTTTTACTGCATTTGGGAAGGGAGTAAGCTACACTTTGTTTAACACTTTGTCTTCTTACATTTGGATCTTGAACAGCAGAGGAAGAAAAGTAGTGCTAACCACCACTATCGTGAGGTGAAAAAAAAAAAAAAAAAGCTAAGTGTTGCTGGGGACTTTTTCCTCTTCCCATGATTTCATCCGCAGCTGGGCGGCAGAAAAAATTAGCTGGGCGGGCCGCTCAGTAAAAAGGCTCTAGGGAGAACACTATATGTCGTTCCCTGCTCTTTGGGATAGTGCAGTTATTTCATTTCGGGCGAGGTGCGCGATTACGTAAATACAGTGTAAGGTCAGTTATTAGCTATTTCGTCGACACGGAGAACAACTGAAAATGGCTCTCCCGTGGCAGGATACAATGGTTCTGTTTCTAAAGGATTCATAGGTATTCAGAGCTGCGAACTTTTACGGATTTTCACTCTATCTTACGGTTTTACGAAACTCACCCGAAAAAACTACGGAAAAGCCCTCGCAAGATCCCTGCACGTAATTTCTATTTTTTTACCGACTTTCGGTCGAAAAAAGCACTTTACGGATAGTTCCTTATGCGCCTTCGATGTTCTGACTTCCCCCGCCAACGGAGGCGGAGTTTGTTACGTGATTCCCCATACAGCCATTTGAGAGTACCGTGCGCAAAAGACGAGAGGGAATATAGCTCGGATGTCACTCGCCACGCCGATGACGCCCCTATAGCTAGCATGTCGGGGCTCGCGAGACATTTCTTTTTCACCGGATAAAGAAAAAGAAACGTCATCTGCGTGTCGGGTGTCACCCGCCATGCCGATGACGCCTCTATGGCTCGCATGTCGGCGCTCGCGAGGAATTTCGTTTTCACCGAATAGGTCGGGTGTTATCCGCGACGCGTCTATAGCTCGGATGTCAGCGCTCGCAAGGAATTTCTTTTTCGCCGAATAGGTCGGTTGTCATCCACCACGTCTGACGCCTCTATAGCTCGCATGTCGGTGCTCGCGAGACATTTTTTTTTTCGTCGAATAGGTCGGCTGTCACTCGCCACGCCGTGACGTCCCTATAGCTCGCAAGACGTTTTTTTTTCACCGGATAAAGAAAAAGAAAAAGAAACGTCATCTGTGTGTCGGGTCTCACCCACCATGCCGATGATGCCTCTATGGCTCGCATGTCGGCGCTCGCGAGGAATTTCGTTTTCACCTAATAGGTCGGGTGTTATCAGCCATGCCTATGACGCTTCTATAGCTCGGATTTCGGCGCTCGCGAGGAATTTCTTTTTCGCCGAATAGGTCGGTTGTCATCCGCCACGTCTATGACGCCTCTATAGCTTGTATGTCGGGGCTTGCGAGACATTTCTTTTTCGCCGAATATCTCGCGTGTCAGGTGTCACCCCTCCATGCTAATGATGCCTGTATAGCTCGCATGCTGGCGTTCACGAGACGTTTCTTTTTCGCCGAATAGCTTGCGTGTCAGGTGTAATCTTCTGTGTTCATTACGCCTCTATAGCTCGTGGGTAGGGGCTTGCAAGACACTTCTTTTTTGCCGAATATTGCACGTGTCAGGTAGCACCCTCCATGCCGATGACGCCTCTATAGCTCGCATGTTGACGTTCGCGAGACATTTCATTTTTGCCGAATAGGTCAGGTGTCAGCCGCGACGCTGATGATGCCTCTATAGTTCGTATGTCGGGGCTGGCGAGCTAAAGCTGAGCTTTCACTGCTAAGTTGTGGCCTCTACTGCAGAAAAAAAATGCGAGTTCGGTGTGAGTATGGGTGAAAAGTTATTTGAGTGGAAAGGGTTATTTAATTTAGATTAAAACGTAGCAGTGAAACAGCTATGACAACTAAAATAACGAAGTCAGATAAAACTTATCGTCAAGTGTATTTCGGTATGTATAGTAAAGAATGGCCTTTATATGAAGCATCTAAAGTTTTGCTGAATCACGTTTTATAAGCCATGTGGCTTCGATTTTAGCCCGTCGCAAGGCGGCCGCGATGATTGTAGGCGTCATGCGGAGAGCAAGGAGCACAAAGATCATGTCAAAAGATTAAATGGAGATCTGGGTAAAAATAATGTAGCCAAAAAACTTCTGACAGCTTATAAAGAATAATGGAAAAAATATCAAGAGCAGATTAGTGCTGGAAAAATGCAGCAAAACAAGCAAAAAGAGAAGAAATTGAATGTTCACAAGGTGATTTGAAATGGGAAGAAGCTGAACATTTGCAGTAGTTGGATTCCCTCATAAAATGTTAAACAATGCTGAGATGAACATTGAATGTGGCATAAAAAAAAGGCATGAGTGCAATAGAAAGTGGACAGATACTATTAAAAAAAAGCAAAACATTGCTAACTATCTTAAAAAATTAGAAAAGAATAGAAGTGAGCAATTAAATATTGAGAACTTGTTTCATTGCCTTTTAGCCCTTCCATCACTCTCATTTTTCACTTTTACTTAATCAGCCAGATTTTAAGTTTTTACCATATTTTTAATACTGTTTGTCTGTCCTATGTCTTTTCTTGTCTTGTGTTGTGTTTGGCGCTCTTTGGCCAGGCACGGCCCTTGCGCCATAAAACCTAACCAACCAACCAACCTGAAAACTTCGATTGAAAACAATTCTTCCGTGAATCGATATTGCTCACCTCGAAAAACGTTTTCAAAATACTGTCTTCTTAAAATAATGAATAGTTTTTCCGTCAGGGGGCGTAGATATATATCTTATCTTTGTCGACATCTGCATTTTCTCTCTCTCTCTCCCTCTCCCTCTCTCTCACAGAGAGAGAGAGAGAGAGAGAGAGAGAGAGAATGCAGAAAACAAGTGTGCAGCAGCAAAAAATTAAACATTTTTTGTAAAATAAATGATTAATAATAGAATCCTGCTATGGTTACAATTTTTTTAATCTATTTGAAAACTAAAATGTTTGTATGTGTGTGTGTGTGTGTGTATTTCAATGCAATATGTTTTTAATTTGAGTAGGGTGCATCTATTTCCAAAACATTTTCTGCATAAGAGTTTGTTCTATCTACTAATATTTTACCTGCTCTAAAAAATGTTTTCTTACACCAATAATGTATTTTATCTGCTCCAAAATGCATTTTGTTGCTTCAAAAATGTGTTTCACCTGCTCCAAAAACACATTTTGCTGCACCAAAAATGTATTTTACCTGCTCCAAAAACGTGTTTTGCTGCTCCAAAAATGGTTTTGTAACTTTCCATCACTGTGTACATAGTACATGCTAAAGAGGCACATGGCAAATGTCATCTTGAGTTGGCCAATAAAATGATGTAGCAGGACCATGTGGATGCATAAATTTAATTTTTGCATTCCCTACTTCCTTTTCAATGCTGGTAACATACCAAAAAAAAAACAGTTATTGTCATAGGTGCATGCTACATCATTTCTTTGAATTAATAATAAAAAAATTATGAAATATGTAACCTATTGAATATGTAGTTTTATCTGTTATGAAAATTGTATTGCAGTGCTCTAATTCATTAATCATAGTTAACCAGGTTTTCTATGTTACTAAGATTTTTTGTATTTATCTTTTAGCTGGCTCAGATTTACAACGCCGTCAGAAGAAGACTAAGCCACAGTCTGGTGTTACTTCATTTCCTCCACAGCGGTCTGTCAGTGCTGCACCTCCCACAATGATTACCCAGTCTTCTTTACAGGCACCAACTTCTACACAGCATACTGTTTCAGCAGCTGCTGTTACTTCAAAAGGTAATCTTAAGTCTTCCTTTCACTTTGTACGAGAGTTGAATACGGTTTTCACTATATGGAATTTATATAAAATTCAGAGGTTTTTAGATGTACTTCAGGAAAGCAAAAGAGCATGATATTTAAACTCCTGTCTATAAAAAATGCTATGACCAAAATCCCAGAAATTACAGTATGTGGTGTGAGAAGGTGAAAAGAAGTGTAACAAATTCTTAATACTGTACACTTAGTGCAGGGTTTGTACACCAGGTATTTAAGGATAAGTCTTTAAAATGGCCTTCCCTACCGCTGCACCAACCAACCCCTGGGAATGCTTGGAACTCAATACCCCAAACTTACATCCAACATCTGTACGACAGACTCCATGCCAGAATTGCACAGTGTGACGCAGTTCCTGGCGGTTCAACCTCGTACTAACCATGTTACATGGAAATGTTATTTTTCAGTTTACCAGCAAATACAGCTGTGTTTTGCCATAATGTTTTGATCACGTTATCCACTGTATTCTGTTATTATTCTGTATAAATTTCGTTGGTATCAGACGTCTCCTTCTTGGTGTTCTTTTTTTACTTTCCGCCAGTGTATGTGTTTTGAGTGTTTATGTAGCAGCGCAGAGGAAACCGTACTTAATCCATAAACCAAGTGAGGTCCAAAATCCTAGGATTCTGAGTAAGAAAATCTTGAAACCGTGAACAAAACCACTCATGTTTTTCACGATCCAACGGAAGCAGTCTTGAGCACATGTCACATGATAAGGACTAGTTGCTGTTGTTAGTTTAGCTGCTTGGTAGCTGTTGTTCCTAACAGCTATCAAACAGCTATTAGGAACAAAACAGGGCTAGACAGACATATACAACAAGCAAGTGGACACTCCATAAATTGGGACTCAGTTAGTACAATCGCCCACCAATCAAACTTAGTAAAGAGGAAACTAGAAGAAGGAATGGAAATAGCGAGAAGTAGCACAATTAATGATAATTGCAGTTGGACACTTCCGACCGAGTGGCAGCAACTGCTCCAGTGGCGTAGTCCTGATGATGAACTAGGCTTTAGTACAAAAATTTGACCGTCAATTTTTTTGAATAATAGCCTCTAGAAGACCCGTAAAAAAAGTTATTTCCACAGTTGTCGAATACGTTGACATTTTCTGTTCTGAACATAAACAGCAATCATTTTACAAATGATTAAAAAAATAACAGAACTAGAAATTAATATTTATATACAGTAAATACACAAAAGTGAGAATTATTGGTATTAATATTAATGGGAAATGACTGAAATAATCTTCAAAAAAGTAATATGTTCTCTCCATACACGTGGTCACTGGGACTTTGAACTGTACAATCAGTGATGGAAAGTTTGCGCCAATTGAGCCAATTTCATTATCTTTTGCCAAACTGCTACAAATTACGAAAAAAATTAATATTTGCACCCAACTGCGCCGAAACGGCAATCCGTAGGAAAAATCCCGAGTGAAAAAAATGTTTTTCATGGCAAAAAATGCTGTTTTAAACGTTGAATCGAATGACGCTTTTTTAAGGTCTACGCATAATTTGATGAAAACGACGCTTAATCAACACGTACCGTACCGCTAATCCCACAACTTCGGAATGTTTTTCACCTACCTTCTAATTCGTTGTTTTTTCGGCCAAAAGTGACGAAAAAACAACGATTTTCGCAATGTAGTAAATTAAATTGTTTTTGCTTATGGCGGAGGAGTTTTGTTGTAATCACGTGATATGTAGGAGAAACGATGCAGTACTTTTTGAAATCCTGATGAAGATTGTTTACTGATAGTTTGGTGGTCTTTCGGAGTGCTGTGCAATTGAGATTGTTTAAATGTGACTAGTGTTCTCCCTAGATTTTTTTCACAGATGGGTGGGAAGAAAATTTTAGCTGGATGGCACTTTTAACGACCCCACCCCCACAGACGAAGATAAAAAAAATTTTAATTTAATATTATTATACTTATTAAACATCTTTATAGCAGTGTGGTAGGCATTAAGGTAACTAACATGATAAATATTAGAAAATTGTACATAAATGATAAAAAAAAATAGGTACTTACTAATAAATGAAATTTTGATGCAGATTTCAGCCAGTCTTCATCAGTATTTATGGTGTATGTGGGAATAAGTTTTCCACTCTTACAATTATGTGCACTTAATATGGAGCACAATAAAGAAAGTACTCATAAAGGAAATCATAACTTATTCAATTTTTGAAATTTTACTGAATTAGCAATAAAACAATATTTTTTCTTGCCTGCAGAGTTAAAACTGGAAACTGTTATTTAAGGTGCCAGCCAAAGTTTACATTATTCTTAATTTCACGTGTGATGTACATGTATAAACAGAGTATTCAGATATGTATTTTTCTTTTTTCTTCCCTGCCCAGTTATCAGCAGCTCGATCATAATCGAAAGTTGAAGGAACAGGACCTTCTAATGCTATCATCAATAAATTGTTTAGAGTTTTCTGGCTCATTCTGTTTCGTAGGCAAGTTTTAATTCTTTTCAAAGCAGAGAATCCCCTTTCACATTCTGCAGTTGACACTGGTAAAGAGAGACAAATTGTTGCTAATTTGGATAAATTAGGGAACGATTCTCAAAGTTCATGATTTGTTGATAGTTTTTTTAGACAGTTTCTTGTTGACATATCTTTATATGAGTCACTTCTGATCATCACTGAGGCCACACTCCATTCTGCTTTTGTGGCAGTATAATCAAGAGGTGGGGGATTTCCATTTTTTGAGTAGTGAATAAATAACTCTTCGCATAGCTCACTAACCGTCTCTGGTGATATTTCTTTTACAGCAACAGGGTTAAATATGATAGAAAATGCTGACATTATTGGCATATCTGGGAATCTGCCTTCTAAATGAATTTGTATCACATCCAGATATTTATCATAAACATTTTTCTTGTACAGCTCTGCACTTTCCTCATCTACTTTAACAGCCAGGTCCATCCACTCATTTTCCAATAGCAAGTGTAGATTTCTGAAATTTTCTCCTGGGTCAGATTTCAGTAAAATTATTTTAGATTTGGTTGACTCTAATATTGATTTAACAGTGGTTAGGTCTGTATCTTGCCGTAACCACGATCTAGATAGGTTGCTCAAAATTGGCAGTATATCACACATCATCATTAATGTAGCAAGAAATGAGTATGTTTTAATAAATTTACTTAAACCTTCTGCAGTGACATCATTTCGTTCAATGGCTTCTCTCTCCAGTGCAGCCACAACACTCATTAGTGTTTTGCGAAGTGACTGAACAGCAGCTTCATGAGAAAGCCATCTTAGTATCACTGGCCATTTTCAGTTTCATCTGAGGTATGTTGAAAATGTCTTGTATTTGGTGCAATCCAGCCATTCGAACACCAGAATTTTGAAAGAAAAAAAATAACTGCCGCAGAATGTCATTGAATTTTACTAAATACTTAACTTCTTGTGCAGCCTGGGCACTAGCTAAAGCTAGACGGTGATTTACACAATGGCAATTAATTAAAAGATTTTGAGTTGCATCCTTCAGCAATTTTGCAACACCATTATTCTTGCCAATTATCACTGCGGCACCATCAGATCCCAAACCTACCAGTTTTTCAAGCTGTAAATTTAATTCACCTAATGTTTCAGTTAAATTCTTTGCAATTGTTGTAGATTTTCCATCATTTATGCTTTTAGTGGTTAGGAAAGCAACTTTAAGTTCTTTTTGTTTTAGTAGACACAAATTTTGTTTAAATTATTAACTTCTTTACAACTGAAATATCAGTTGTCTCATCACACAGCACACTAAAAATCTGACTTTTGGCTAACTCGCTTACTATATTAGAGCGAATTTCTGAAGCTAGCACCTCTAAGAGCTCTTGAACAATTCTCTCAGAAGTGTAATTAGCATTTTCTGCCACTTTCAAATTACTCAAGTAAGTGCATCCCATCAATTTGCAGTGCTCTAATAATTTTTCATATAAAGTTGTATGAGGCAATTGATTTTTGGCAAGCCAATATACACTTTTTAGTGCACCTAAAAAAGCATCACGTTGCAAATTATTTAAAGCTGAAACAGATCTTTCGATCTCTCCAACTCCAGTATTTTCCAGTAAAGCAGCAGATGAAGAACGTGAGCAGGCATCAGAGTGCATCTTACTTTTTTCATGATTTGAAAGGCTTTCTTTCCTCAGTCGAGCACGAGGAGTATCCACCCATGTTAATTCTCGATTAGCAGTTTTTGTAGCATATTTCAGGCATACGGTGCATAACATTCCATCTTCAGTCACAGTTAACCATTTGTACTTCTGAAACCATTCTTTGTTAATGCCACTAGAACGGTGCTTGGAATTAACAGTACTCACCTGCTGACCTGAGTTGGAAGTTGTTCAGTTTTTTCAGCACTTCCTTAAACAGAAGAATCATTCAACTGTTCACTGGCTAAGGGATGTTTTCTTTCAGTGGAACTTTTAGAGGACTTAGAAAAGTAGCAAAGTAGTGTTTTTTCCATTTTTATATTCACTGGACAAATGTAACACAGAACTGATAACTTCCTTATGTGCTAACTACGGTTTACTGCCTTGTACAGTTCACCACAGTCACCATTGTGACTGTGGTGAACTGTACAAGGCTTCTCTGCATCAGGTGACTTCTCTGGTGACTTCTCTGCATTCCTCTGTTAAAAAATGACTGAACTTGTCACTAACATCTCAGCCTTAGTCAGACAAACATGATTCATCAATAGAGATTAAGTCCCTACCTCCTGGTTGCTTCTTTGAATAGATACCCCCTCCCCTCTTCCACACTCATCTCTTTCTTAATCTAGGAGTGCCTGAGCATTGTGAGAGCAAGAATAGATTAACATTCTTGCAGCTGGATGCACTGGTTTAACATTCTTGCAGCTGGCTCAAAAAATGCTGTAGCAAAACTGCTAAAATGGGGAAAGAAGTTGTAGCCAAAATGCTAAAGTTAGCCGCTTTTATCTCTCGGAAAATCATAACACCAACTGAATTATTCACACCAATAATGCTTTGGACCTCAGTGGAAAACTACTGTTGATGGCCTTGGTGAAATGCCACAGACGTCAATGCTGACTCTGGTTTAAGCTTTGAATAGGGTGAAGGAGTCTAATCCCTGTGGCCTCTATAATCTTACCCCACCCATCCTTTATGGGGGTGCTCTAGAGTGTGTTTAGGAGGGGAGGGAGTGATTAAGCAAACAGATACTGTAGGAACATATCTTAAGGATTAAAAAGATAACATTAGCGGAGCGCGAATCGCTGCCAGAATTTCAGAAATTTTTGTTTTCGCATAAATAGAAAAGCTGTAGCAGAATCTGCTGATGCGTTGATATTTAAATGGCTGGCGCCATTTTGCTACAGACACTAATTTTTCTCTTGCATTTTGGATTAACTCGTCGCATTTCGTGAAAATAGCGACCATAACTTAACCTCTGCGCACAGGGTTATGGGATTCAGAATATTTTCCTAAATTCAACATGGCCAATGGCACTGCAACAAGTTTGAGAAATTACACCAAGCTCCTCAATAATTCCGAAATAAAATTCTCAAGGAATTTTATAGACATGCAGGAAAAACAACAGTTATTTTTGCCGCAAAATTCCGAATATGGCTCACGGTAAGCACATTTATAATACAGGCGCAGAATTCAGGAAGTGGTGATCGATTCTGTGGGATTGCTCTAGGCGCAACATTTTGACACCCAACTCCTTAGCTTGTAGTACCTGCCTGAATCATTTTAACTTGGTTAGAGGGAGGAGGGGGGGGGTGTAAGGTGATATTCATAATATATTACATGAAATGTTTGCACTTTTTCTCTGGGCATCAGTTTTTACCTGTTCGTTGTATGCCATTAATCACGGTATTTTTCCTCTCCCCATATGCAATTTTAAAAAGCATCACATAAAAAGCGCAAATTGAATAACACACAGTTCAGAGAAATGAACCAGATAAATGTATATTTAGAACGTGCGATGATTATTTTACACCATTATTTAGGTACATTTTATAACAATATATATTCATAAAAGGGCTTCACTAGTTTGTGCAATTGTTGCATTTTTGGCATTTCAAAGTTCAGCGGCACAATGAGAATCTTACTCTACTACTTGTCCATATTTTTCAGTGACAGGTAATTGCGTCAAAGTTTTAAAAAGCTTGGATATCTCTTTGGGGAAAAAAAGAACATCTTTTACTTATACAGTGGAGGCATTTTGTTACAAAGAAGGGGTCAGTCATAGCCGGGAAGTTCAAAAGCCAACGGGGCGATCAGTTCTGTCTGTCAATGAATCACGCGACTTCCGTGGTTCAGGCAAGTGCTCAATCTTACCCCAGCAACAGGACTGGGATAAAATTTTCTAAAGTAAAATTTCTCTAATTTTTAAAATATCGGCATGCAATATTCACGGAGACCAATACATGTTAAAATAACGTTCAGATTTAAATTTCATCAAAATCTGTTGAAAACTTTAAAAGTTACGCATTTTTAAAAAATTATTCCGTTCCGCTATTACAACTTAATGTTTTAATAATTTCAAAAGTAGTGAATAGATTTTCGCAAAATCAAAAAGAATATTTTAGCTTTGATAATCTCGATAATCTTTTTATTTAGAAACTTGGACATTTTTTTTCTGATACTTTCAAACAGTTTAAAACAAATGACAGTTTTTAAAAGTTGAAAACCGCAGGTTGAAGATGCGTTTATTTGCTATTCTGAAGAATCATGCAAACTTTTCGTAACTACAGTACATAAAGTTTTCAGTTTATGGCATCAAGACATTTTTAAGGTTTTCGAACTTCACGGGTCTGTCCGTTCCATCCACATACATTTTTTAGAAAAAGATGCAGTTTCGTTTGTCACAGAAATCAAAAAGCAAACGGAATCAAAATTAAGTACTATCAAATCACTCAGATGCATGTATAATAACTCCTTCAAAATATAATACCAGATTAAAATTCCTAACTTTTTTTAAAAGCACTTGTAATCTAGAAATCTTTTATTTCAGTAGCAGTCTCCAAAAATTCACGTGAACAGGAGCGACCGATCACATGACCATATGCATACCCTGATCCTCACTATCTGCTTTACGAGTCACGCAGGCTTGAACAAATGGTACAAAAGAGGGGGTGGGGATGTTGAGATGATAATCTCCTGTCTTTCACGTGGGAGAGGGACTTCCCGCACCTGGTTTATCCCCCCCCCCGCGCATTGACAGCACCCACTTTTCCCTCTGGCTTTGTTTTACTGCATTTGGGAAGGGAGTAAGCTACACTTTGTTTAACACTTTGTCTTCTTACATTTGGATCTTGAACAGCAGAGAAAGAAAAGTAGTGCTAACCACCACTGTCGTGAGGTGAAAAAAAAAAAAAAAGCTGAGTGTTGCTGGGGACTTTTTCCTCTTCCCATGATTGCATCCACAGCTGGGCGGCAGAAAAAATTAGCTGGGCGGGCCGCTCAGTAAAAAGGCTCTAGGGAGAACACTATATGTCGTTCCCTGCTCTTTGGGATAGTGCAGTTATTTCATTTCGGGCGAGGTGCGCGATTACGTAAATACAGTGTAAGGTCAGTTATTAGCTATTTCGTCGACGCGGAGAACAACTGAAAATGGCTCTCCCGTGGCAGGATACAATGGTTCTGTTTCTAAAGGATTCATAGGTATTCAGAGCTGCGATGTTTTACGGATTTTCACTCTATCTTACGGTTTTACGAAACTCACCCGAAAAAACTACGGAAAAGCCCTCGCAAGATCCCTGCACGCAATTTCTATTTTTTTACCGACTTTCGGTCGAAAAAACGCACTTTACGGATAGTTCCTTATGCGCCTTCGATGTTCTGACTTCCCCGCCAACGGAGGCGGAGTTTGTTACGTGATTCCCCATACAGCCATTTGAGAGTACCGTGCGCAAAAGACGAGAGGGAATATAGCTCGGATGTCACTCGCCACGCCGATGACGCCCCTATAGCTAGCATGTCGGGGCTCGCGAGACGTTTCTTTTTCACCGGATAAAGAAAAAGAAACGTCATCTGCGTGTCGGGTGTCACCCGCCATGCCGATGACGCCTCTATGGCTCGCATGTCGGCGCTCGCGAGGAATTTCGTTTTCACCGAATAGGTCGGGTGTTATCCGCGACGCGTCTATAGCTCGGATGTCAGCGCTCGCAAGGAATTTCTTTTTCGCCGAATAGGTCGGTTGTCATCCGCCACGTCTGACGCCTCTATAGCTCGCATGTCGGTGCTCGCGAGACATTTTTTTTTTCGTCGAATAGGTCGGCTGTCACTCGCCACGCCGTGACGTCCCTATAGCTCGCAAGACGTTTTTTCACCGGATAAAGAAAAAGAAAAAGAAACGTCATCTGTGTGTCGGGTCTCACCCGCCATGCCGATGATGCCTCTATGGCTCGCATGTCGGCGCTCGCGAGGAATTTCGTTTTCACCTAATAGGTCGGGTGTTATCAGCCATGCCTATGACGCTTCTATAGCTCGGATTTCGGCGCTCGCGAGGAATTTCTTTTTCGCCGAATAGGTCGGTTGTCATCCGCCACGTCTATGACGCCTCTATAGCTTGTATGTCGGGGCTTGCGAGACATTTCTTTTTCGCCGAATATCTCGCGTGTCAGGTGTCACCCCTCCATGCTAATGATGCCTGTATAGCTCGCATGCTGGCGTTCACGAGACGTTTCTTTCGCCGAATAGCTTGCGTGTCAGGTGTAATCTTCTGTGTTCATTACGCCTCTATAGCTCGTGGGTAGGGGCTTGCAAGACACTTCTTTTTTGCCGAATATTGCACGTGTCAGGTAGCACCCTCCATGCCGATGACGCCTCTATAGCTCGCATGTTGACGTTCGCGAGACATTTCATTTTTGCCGAATAGGTCAGGTGTCAGCCGCGACGCTGATGATGCCTCTATAGTTCGTATGTCGGGGCTGGCGAGCTAAAGCTGAGCTTTCACTGCTAAGTTGTGGCCTCTACTGCAGAAAAAAAAAATGCGAGTTCGGTGTGAGTATGGGTGAAAAGTTATTTGAGTGGAAAGGGTTATTTAATTTAGATTAAAACGTAGCAGTGAAACAGCTATGACAACTAAAATAACGAAGTCAGATAAAAGTTATCGTCAAGTGTATTTCGGTATGTATAGTAAAGAATGGCCTTTATATGAAGCATCTAAAGTTTTGCTGAATCACGTTTTATAAGCCATGTGGCTTCGATTTTAGCCTGTCGCAAGGCGGCCGCGATGATTGTAGGCGTCATGCGGAGAGCAAGGAGCACAAAGATCATGTCAAAAGATTAAATGGAGATCTGGGTAAAAATAATGTAGCCAAAAAACTTCTGACAGCTTATAAAGAATCCTGGAAAAAATATCAAGAGCAGATTAGTGCTGGAAAAATGCAGCAAAACAAGCAAAAAGAGAAGAAATTGAATGTTCACAAGGTGATTTGAAATGGGAAGAAGCTGAACATTTGCAGTAGTTGGATTCCCTCATAAAATGTTAAACAATGCTGAGATGAACATTGAATGTGGCATAAAAAAAAGGCATGAGTGCAATAGAAAGTGGACAGATACTATTAAAAAAGCAAAACATTGCTAACTATCTTAAAAAATTAGAAAAGAATAGAAGTGAGCAATTAAATATTGAGAACTTGTTTCATTGCCTTTTAGCCCTTCCATCACTCTCATTTTTCACTTTTACTTAATCAGCCAGATTTTAAGTTTTTACCATATTTTTAATACTGTTTGTCTGTCCTATGTCTTTTCTTGTCTTGTGTTGTGTTTGGCGCTCTTTGGCCAGGCACGGCCCTTGCGCCATAAAACCTAACCAACCAACCAACCTGAAAACTCGATTGAAAACAATTCTTCCGTGAATCGATACTGCTCACCTCGAAAAACGTTTTCAAAATACTGTCTTCTTAAAATAATGAATAGTTTTTCCGTCAGGGGGGCGTAGATATATATCTTATCTTTGTCGACATCTGCATTTTCTCTCTCTCTCCCTCTCCCTCTCTCTCACAGAGAGAGAGAGAGAGAGAGAGAGAGAGAGAGAGAGAGAGAGAGAGAGATAGAGAGAGAGAGAGAGAGAATGCAGAAAACAAGTGTGCAGCAGCAAAAAATTAAACATTTTTTGTAAAATAAATGATTAATAATAGAATCCTGCTATGGTTACAATTTTTTTAATCTATTTGAAAACTAAAATGTTTGTATGTGTGTGTGTGTGTGTATTTCAATGCAATATGTTTTAAATTTGAGTAGGGTGCATCTATTTCCAAAACATTTTCTGCATAAGAGTTTGTTCTATCTACTAATATTTTACCTACTCTAAAAAATGTTTTCTTACACCAATAATGTATTTTATCTGCTCCAAAATGCATTTTGTTGCTTCAAAAATGTGTTTCACCTGCTCCAAAAACACATTTTGCTGCACCAAAAATGTATTTTACCTGCTCCAAAAACGTGTTTTGCTGCTCCAAAAATGGTTTTGTAACTTTCCATCACTGTGTACATAGTACATGCTAAAGAGGCACATGGCAAATGTCATCTTGAGTTGGCCAATAAAATGATGTAGCAGGACCATGTGGATGCATAAATTTAATTTTTGCATTCCCTACTTCCTTTTCAATGCTGGTAACATACCAAAAAAAAAAACAGTTATTGTCATAGGTGCATGCTACATCATTTCTTTGAATTAATAATAAAAAAATTATGAAATATGTAACCTATTGAATATGTAGTTTTATCTGTTATGAAAATTGTATTGCAGTGCTCTAATTCATTAATCATAGTTAACCAGGTTTTCTATGTTACTAAGATTTTTTGTATTTATCTTTTAGCTGGCTCAGATTTACAACGCCGTCAGAAGAAGACTAAGCCACAGTCTGGTGTTACTTCATTTCCTCCACAGCGGTCTGTCAGTGCTGCACCTCCCACAATGATTACCCAGTCTTCTTTACAGGCACCAACTTCTACACAGCATACTGTTTCAGCAGCTGCTGTTACTTCAAAAGGTAATCTTAAGTCTTCCTTTCACTTTGTACGAGAGTTGAATACGGTTTTCACTATATGGAATTTATATAAAATTCAGAGGTTTTTAGATGTACTTCAGGAAAGCAAAAGAGCATGATATTTAAACTCCTGTCTATAAAAAAAATGCTATGACCAAAATCCCAGAAATTACAGTATGTGGTGTGAGAAGGTGAAAAGAAGTGTAACAAATTCTTAATACTGTACACTTAGTGCAGGGTTTGTACACCAGGTATTTAAGGATAAGTCTTTAAAATGGCCTTCCCTACCGCTGCACCAACCAACCCCTGGGAATGCTTGGAACTCAATACCCCAAACTTACATCCAACATCTGTACGACAGACTCCATGCCAGAATTGCACAGTGTGACGCAGTTCCTGGCGGTTCAACCTCGTACTAACCATGTTACATGGAAATGTTATTTTTCAGTTTACCAGCAAATACAGCTGTGTTTTGCCATAATGTTTTGATCACGTTATCCACTGTATTCTGTTATTATTCTGTATAAATTTCGTTGGTATCAGACGTCTCCTTCTTGGTGTTCTTTTTTACTTTCCGCCAGTGTATGTGTTTTGAGTGTTTATGTAGCAGCGCAGAGGAAACCGTACTTAATCCATAAACCAAGTGAGGTCCAAAATCCTAGGATTCTGAGTAAGAAAATCTTGAAACCGTGAACAAAACCACTCATGTTTTTCACGATCCAACGGAAGCAGTCTTGAGCACATGTCACATGATAAGGACTAGTTGCTGTTGTTAGTTTAGCTGCTTGGTAGCTGTTGTTCCTAACAGCTATCAAACAGCTATTAGGAACAAAACAGGGCTAGACAGACATATACAACAAGCAAGTGGACACTCCATAAATTGGGACTCAGTTAGTACAATCGCCCACCAATCAAACTTAGTAAAGAGGAAACTAGAAGAAGGAATGGAAATAGCGAGAAGTAGCACAATTAATGATAATTGCAGTTGGACACTTCCGACCGAGTGGCAGCAACTGCTCCAGTGGCGTAGTCCTGATGATGAACTAGGCTTTAGTACAAAAATTTGACCGTCAATTTTTTTGAATAATAGCCTCTAGAAGACCCGTAAAAAAAGTTATTTCCACAGTTGTCGAATATGTTGACATTTTCTGTTCTGAACATTAACAGCAATCATTTTACAAATGATTAAAAAAATAAGAGAACTAGAAATTAATATTTATATACAGTAAATACACAAAAGTGAGAATTATTGCCATTAATATTAGTGGGAAATGACTAAAATAATCTTCAAAAAAGTAATATGTTCTCTCCATACACGTGGTCACTGGGACTTTGAACTGTACAATCAGTGGTGGAAAGTTTGCGCCAATTTCATTATCTTGTGCCAAACTGCTACAAATTAGGAAAACAATTAATATTTGCACCCAAGTGTGCCGAAACGGCAATCCGCAGCAAAAAATCCTGAGCGAAAAAAATGTTTTCATGGCAAAAAATGCTGTTTTAAACGTTGAATCCAATGACGCTTTTTTAAGGTCTATGCGTAATTTGATGAAAACGACGCTTAATCAACACGTACCGTACCGCTAATCCCACAACTTCGGAATGTTTTTCACCTACCTTCTAATTCGTTGTTTTTTCGGCCAAAAGTGACGAAAAAACGACGATTTTCACGATGTAGGAAATTGTTTTTGCTTATGGAGGAGGAGTTTTGTTGTAATCACGTGATATGTAGGAGAAACGATGCTGTACGTTATGAAATCCTGATGAAGATTGTTTACTGATAGTTTGGTGGTCTTTTGGAGTGCTGTGCAATTGAGATTGTTTAAATGTGACTAGTGTTCTCCCTAGATTTTTTTCACAGCTGGGTGGCAAGAAATTTTAGCTAGATGGCACTTTTAACAACCCCACCCCAACCCCCACAGACGAAGATAAAAAAAATTTTAATTTAATATTATTATACTTATTAAACATCTTTATAGCAGTGTGGTAGGCATTAAGGTAACTAACATGATAAATATTAGAAAATTGTACATAAATGATAAAAAAAAATAGGTACTTACTAATAAATGAAATTTTGATACAGATTTCAGCCAGTCTTCATCAGTATTTATGGTGTATGTGGAAATAAGTTTTCCAATCTTACAATTATGTGCACTTAATATGGAGCACAATAAAGAGAGTACTCATAAAGGAAATCATAACTTATTCAATTTTTGAAATTTTACTGAATTAGCAATAAAACAATATTTTTTTTTCTTGCCTGCAGAGTTAAAACTGGAAACTGTTATTTAAGGTGCCAGAAAAGTTTACATTATTCTTAATTTCACGTGTGATGTACATGTACAACCAGAGTATTTAGATATGTATTTTTCTTTTTTTCTTCCCTGCCCAGTTATCAGCAGCTCGATCATAATCGAAAGTTGAAGGAACAGGACCTTCTAATGCTATCATCAATAAATTGTTTAGAGTTTTCTGGCTCATTCTGTTTCGTAGGCAAGTTTTAATTCTTTTCAAAGCAGAGAATCCCCTTTCACATTCTGCAGTTGACACTGGTAAAGAGAGACAAATTGTTGCTAATTTGGATAAATTAGGGAACGATTCTCAAAGTTCATGATTTGGTGATAGTTTTTTGAGACAGTTTCTTGTTGACATATCTTTATATGAGTCACTTCTGATCATCACTGAGGCCACACTCCATTCTGCTTTTGTGGCAGTATAATCAAGAGGTGGGGGATTTCCATTTTTTGAGTAGTGAATAAATAACTCTTCGCATAGCTCACTAACCCTCTCTGGTGATGTTTCTTTTACAGCAACAGGGTTAAATATGATAGAAAATGCTGACATTATTATCATATCTGGGAATCTGCCTTCTAAATGAATTTGTATCACATCCAGATATTTATCATAAACATTTTTCTTGTACAGCTCTGCACTTTCCTCGTCTACTTTAACAGCCAGGTCCATCCGCTCATTTTCCAATTGCAAGGGTAGATTTCTGAAATTTTCTCCTGGGTCAGATTTCAGTAAAATTATTTTAGATTTGGTTGCCTCTAATATTGATTTAACAGTGATTAGGTCTGTATCTTGCAGTAACCACGATCTAGATAGGTTGCTCAAAATTGGCAGTATATCATGTAGCAAGAAATGAGTATGTTTTAATAAATTTACTTAAACCTTCTGCAGTGACATCATTTCGCTCAATGGCTTCTCTCTCCAGTGCAGCCACAACACTCATTAGTGTTTTACGAAGTGACTGAACAGCAGCTTTACGAGAAAGCCCTCTAGTATCACTGGCCATTTTCAGTTTCATCTGAGGTATGTTGAAAATGTCTTGTATTTGGGTGCAATCCAGCCATTCGAACACCAGAATTTTGAAAGAAAAATAATAACTGCCGCAGAATGTCATTGAATTTTACTAAATACTTAACTTCTTGTGCAGCCTGGGCAGTAGTTAAAGCTAGACGGTGATTTACACAATGGCAATTAATTAAAAGATTTTGAGTTGCATCCTTCAGCAATTTTGCAACACCATTATTCTTGCCAATCATCACTGCGGCACCATCAGATCCCAAACCTACCAGTTTTTCAAGCTGTAAATTTAATTCACCTAATGTTTCAGTTAAATTCTTCGCAATTGTTGTAGCTTTTCCATCATTTATGCTTTTAGTGGTCAGGAAAGCAACTTTAACTTCTTTTGTTTTTGTGGACACAAATTTTGTATAAATTATTAACTGCTTTACAACTGAAATATCAGTTGTCTTATCACACAGCACACTAAAAAACTGACTTTTGGCTAACTCGCTTACTATATTAGAGCGAATTTCTGAAGCTAGCACCTCTAAGAGCTCTTGAACAATTCTCTCATTTTCTGCCACTTTCAATTTACTCAAGTAAGTGCATCCCATCAATTTGCAGTGCTCTAATAATTTTTCATATAAAGTTGTATGAGGCAATTCATTTTTGGCAAGCCAATATACACTTTTCAGTGCACCTAAAAAAGCATCACGTTGCAAATTATTTAAAGCTGAAACAGATCTTTCGATCTCTCCAACTCCAGTATTTTCCAGTAAAGCAGCAGATGAAGAACGTGAGCAGGCATCAGAGTGCATCTTACTTTTTTCATGATTTGAAAGGCTTTCTTTCCTCAGTCGAGCACAAGGAGTATCCACGCATGTTAATTCTTGATTAGCAGTTTTTGTAGCATATTTCAGGCATACGGTGCATAACATTCCATCTTCAGTCACAGTTTCTTGCAGGTGGCTCAAAAATGCTGTAGCAAAACTGCTAAAATGGGGAAAGAAGTTGTAGCCAAAATCCTAAAGTTAGCCGCTTTTATCTCTCGGAAAATCATAACACCAACTGAATTATTCACACCAATAATGCTTTGGACGTCAGTGGAAAACTACTGTTGATGGCCTTGGTGAAATGCCACAGACGTCAATGCTGACTCTGGTTTAAGCTTTGAATAGGGTGAAGGAGTCTAATCCCTGTGGCCTCTATAATCTTACCCCACCCATCCTTTATGGGGGTGCTCTAGAGTGTGTGGAGAAGGGGAGGGAGTGATTAAGCAAACAGATACTGTAGGAACATATCTTAAGGATTAAAAAGATAACATTAGCGGAGCCCGAATCGCTGCCAGAATTTCAGAAATTTTTGTTTTCGCATAAATAGAAAAGCTGTAGCAGAATCTGCTGATGCGTTGATATTTAAATGGCTGGCGCCATTTTGCTACAGACACTATTTTTTTTCTTGCATTTTGGATTAACTCGTCGCATTTTCTGAAAATAGCGACCATAACTTAACCTCTGCGCACAGGGTTATGGGATTCAGAATATTTTCCTAAATTCAACATGGCCAATGGCACTGCAACAAGTTTGAGAAATTACACCAAGCTCCTCAATAATTCCGAAATAAAATTCTCAAGGAATTTTATAGACATGCAGGAAAAACAACAGTTATTTTTGCCGCAAAATTCCGAATATGGCTCACGGTAAGCGCATTTATAATACAGGCGCAGAATTCAGGAAGTGGCGATCGATTCTGTGGGATTGCTCTAGGCGCAACATTTTGGCACCCAACTCCTTAGCTTGTAGTACCTGCCTGAATCATTTTAACTTGGTTAGAGGGGGTGTAAGGTGATATTCATAATATATTAATATATTACATGAAATGTTTGCACTTTTTTTCTGGGCATCAGTTTTTACCTGTTCGTTGTATGCCATTAATCACGGTATTTTTCCTCTCCCCATATGCATTTTTAAAAAGCATCACATAAAAAGCGTAAATTGAATAACACACAGTCCAGAGAAATGAACCAGATAAATGTCTATTTAGAACATTTTATAAAAATATATATTCATAAAAGGGCTTCACTAGTTTGTGCAATTGTTGCATTTTTGGCATTTCAAAGTTCAGCGGCACAATGAAAATCTTACTCTACTACTTGTCCATATTTTTCAGTGACAGGTAATTGTGTCAAAGTTTTAAACAGCTTGGATATCTCTTTGGGGGAAAAAAAAAACATCTTTTACTTATACAGTGGAGGCATTTTGTTACAAAGAAGGGGTCAGTCATAGCCTGGAAGTTCAAAAGCCAACGGGGCGATCAGTTCTGTCTGTCAATGAATCACGCGACTTCCGTGGTTCAGGCAAGTGCTCGATCTTACCCCAGCAACAGGACTGGGATAAAATTTTCTAAAGTAAAATTTCTCTAATTTTTAAAATATCGGCATGCAGTTTTCACGGAGACCAATACATGTTAAAATAACGTTCAGATTTAAATTTCATCAAAATCTGTTGAAAACTTTAAAAGTTACACATTTTTTTAAAATTTATTGCGTTCCGCTATTACAACTTAATGTTTTAATAATTTCAAAAGTAGTGAATAGATTTTCGAAAAATCAAAAAGAATATTTTAGCTTTGATAATCTCGATAATCTTTTTATTTAGAAACTTGGACATTTTTTTTTCTGATACTTTTAAACAGTTTAAAACAAATGACAGTTTTTAACAGTTGAAAACCGCAGGTTGAAGATGCGTTTATTTGCTATTCTGAAGAATCATGCAAACTTTTCGTAACTACAGTACATAAATTTTTCAGTTTATGGCATCAAGACATTTTTAAGGTTTTCGAACTCTACGGGTCTGTCTGTTCCATCCACATGCATTTTTTAGAAAAAGATGCAGTTTCGTTTGTCACAGAAATCAAAAAGCAAACGGAATCAAAATTAAGTACTATCAAATCACTCAGATACATGTATAATAACTCCTTCAAAATATTACACCAGATTAAAATTCCTAACTTTTTTTTAAAGCACTTGTGATCTAGAAATCTTTGATTTCAGTAGCAGTCTCCAAAAATGCACGTGAACAGCAGCGACCGATCACATGACCATATGCATACCCTGATCCTCAATATTACGAGTCACGCTGGCTTGAACAAATGGGACCAAAAGAGGGGGGGGTGTTGAGATGATAATCTCCTGTCTTTCACGCGGGAGAGGGACTTCCCGCACCTGGTTTATCCCCCCCCCCCCGAGCATTGACAGCACCCAATTTTCCTTCCGGCTTTGTTTTACAGCATTTGGGAACGGAGTAAGCTACACTTTGTTTAACACTTTGTCTTCTTACATTTGGATCTTGAACAGCAGAGGAAGAAAAGTAGCGCTAACAACCACTATCGTGAGGTGAAAAAAAAAAAAAAAAACGCTGAGTTTTGCTGTGGACTTTTTCCTCTTCCCATAATTGCATCCGCAGCTGGGCGGCAGAATAAATTAGCTGGGCGGGCCGCCCAGTAAAAAGGCTCTAGGGAGAACACTATATGTCGTTCCCTGCTCTTTGGGATAGTGCAGTTATTTCATTTCGGGCGAGGTGCGCAATTACGTAAATACAGCGTAAGGTCAGTCATTAGCTATTTCGTCGACGCGGAGGACGACTAAAATTGGCTCACCCGTGGCTGGATACAATGGTTCTGTTTCTAAAGGATTCATAGGTATTCAGAGATGCCAACTTTTACAGATTTTCACTCCATCTTACGGTTTTACGGAAGTCACCCGAAAAAACTACGGAAAAGCCCTCGTAAGATCCCTGCACGTAATTTCTATTTTTTTACCGACTTTCGGTCGAAAAAACGCACTTTACGGATAGTTCCTTATGCGCCTTCGATGTTCTGACTTCCCCCGCCAACGGAGGCGGAGTTTGTTACGTGATTCCCCATACAGCCATTTGAGAGTACCGTGCGCAAAAGACGAGAGGGAATATAGGTCGGATGTCACTCGCCACGCCGATGACGCCCTATAGCTAGCATGTCGGGGCTCGCGAGACGTTTCTTTTTCACCGGATAAAGAAAAAGAAACATCATCTGCGTATCGGGTGTCACCCGCCATGCCGATGACGCCTCTATGGCTCGCATGTCGGTGCTCGCGAGGAATTTCGTTTTCACCGAATAGCTCCGGTGTCACCCGCCATGCCGATGACACCTCTATGGCCCGCATGTCAGCGCTCGCGAGGAATTTCGTTTTCACCTAATAGGTCGTGTGTTATCTGCCACACCTATGACGCTTCTATTGCTAGGGTTTTAGCGCTCGCGAGGAGTTTCTTTTTCGCCGAATAGGTCGGGTGTCATCCGCCACGTCTATGACGCCTCTATAGCTCATATGTCGGGGCTTGCGAGACATTTCTTTTTCGCCGAATATCTCGCGTCAGGTGTCACCCCTCCATGCTAATGATGCCTGTATAGCTCGCATGCTGGCGCTCACGAGACGTTTCTTTTTCGCAGAATAGCTTGCGTGTCAGGTGTCATCTTCTGTGTTCATTACGCCTCTATAGCTCGTGGGTAGGGGCTTGCAAGACATTTCTTTTTTGCCGAATATCGCACGTGTCGGGTGGCACCCTCCATGCCGATGACGCCTCTATAGCTCGCATGTTGACGTTCGCGAGACATTTCTTTTTTGCCGAATAGGTCAGGTGTCAGCCGCGACGCTGATGATGCCTCTATAGCTCGTATGTCGGGGCTGGCGAGCTAAAGCTGAGCTTTCACTGCTAAGTTGTGGCCTCTACTGCAGAAAAGAAAAAAAAATGCGAGTTCTGTGTGAGTATGGGTGAAAAGTTATTTGAGTGGAAAGGGTTATTTAGATTAAAACGTAGCAGTGAAACAGCTATGACAACAAAAATAACGAAGTCAGATATAAACTTATTGTCAAGTGTATCTCGGTATGTATAGTAAAGAATGGCCTTTATATGAAGCATCTAAAGTTTTGCTGAATCACGTTTTATAAGCCATGTGGCTTCAATTTTAGCCTGTCGCAAGGCGGCCACGATGATTGTAGGCGTCATGCGGAGAGCAAGGAGCACAAAGATCATGTCAAAAGATTAAATGGAGATGTGAGTAAAATTAATGTAGCCAAAAAACTTCTGACAGCTTATAAAGAATCCTGGAAAAAATATCAAGAGCAGATTAGTGCTGGAAAAATGCAGCAAAACAAGCAAAAAGAGAAGAAATTGAATGTTCACAAGGTGATTTGAAATGGGAAGAAGCTGAACATTTGCAGTAGTTGAATTCCCTCATAAAATGTTAAACAATGCTGAGATGAACATTAAATGTGGCATAAAAAAAAAAGGCATGAGTGCAATAGAAAGTGGACAGATACTATAAAAAAAAGCAAAACATTGCTAACTATCTTAAAAAATTAGAAAAGAATAGAAGTGAGCAATTAAATATTGAGAACTTGTTTCATTGCCTTTTAGCCCTTCCATCACTCTCATTTTTCACTTTTACTTAATCAGCCAGATTTTAAGTTTTTACCATATTTTTAATACTGTTTGTCTGTCCTATGTCTTTTCTTGTCTTGTGTTTGGCGCTCTTTGGCCAGGCATGGCCCTTGCGCCATAAAACCTAACCAACCAACCAACCTGAAAACTCGATTGAAAACAATTCTTCCGTGAATCGATACTGCTCACCTCGAAAAACGTTTTCAAAATACTGTCTTCTTAAAATAATGAATAGTTTTTCCGTCAGGGGGCGTAGATATATATCTTATCTTTGTCGACATCTGCATTTTCTCTCTCTCTCTCTCTCTCACCCAGAGAGAGAGAGAGAGAGAGTGCAGATAACAAGTGTGCAGCAGCAAAAAATTAAACATTTTTTGTAAAAATAAATGATTAATAATAGAATCCTGCTACGGTTACAATTTTTTTAATCTATTTGAAAACTAAAATGTTTGTATGTGTGTGTGTGTGTGTGTATTTCAATGCAATATGTTTTAAATTTGAGTAGGGTGCATCTACTTCCAAAACTTTTTCTGCATAAGAGTTTGTTCTATCTACTAATATTTTACCTGCTCTAAAAAATGTTTTCTTACACCAATAATGTATTTTATCTGCTCCAAAATGCATTTTGTTGCTTCAAAAATGTGTTTCACCTGCTCCAAAAACACATTTTGCTGCTCCAAAAATGTATTTTACCTGCTCCAAAAATGGTTTTGCAACTTTCCATCACTGTGTACATAGTACATGCTAAAGAGGCACATGGCAAATGTCATCTTGAGGTGGCCAATAAAATGATGTAGCAGGACCATGTGGATGCATAGATTTCAATTTTTGCATTCCCTACTTCCTTTTCAATGCTGGTAACATACCAAAAAAACAGTTATTGTCATTTCTTTAAATTAATAATAAAAAAATTATGAAATATGTAACCTATTGAATATGTAGTTTTATCTGTTATGAAAATTGTATTGCAGTGCTCTAATTCATTAATCATAGTTAACCAGGTCTTCTATGTTACTAAGATTTTTTGTATTTATCTTTTAGCTGGCTCAGATTTACTAGAGCGTCAGAAGAAGGATAAGCCACCTATTGCTTCTACGTCTGGTGTTACTTCATTTCCTCCACAGCGGTCTATCAGTGCTGCACCTCCCACAATGATTACCCAGTCTTCTTTACAGGCACCAACTTCTACCCCGCATACTGTTTCAGCACCTGCTGTTACTTCAAGAGGTAATCTTAAGTCTTCCTTTCACTTTGTACGAGAGTTGAATACAGTTTTCACTATATGGAGTTTATATAAAATTCAGAGGTTTTTAGATGTACTTCAGGAAAGCAAAAGAGCATGATATTTAAACTCCTGTCTATAAAAAAAATGCTATGACCAAAATCCCAGAAATTACAGTATGTGGTGTGAGAAGGTGAAAAGTGCTTGGTAGCTGTTGTTCCTAACAGCTATCAAACAGCTATTAGGAACAAAACAGGGCTGGACAGACATATACAAGCAAGTGGACACTCCATAAATTGGGACTCAGTTAGTACAATCGCCCACCAATCAAACTTAGTAAAGAGGAAACTAGAAGAAGGAATGGAAATAGAGAGAAGTAGCACAATTAATGATAATTGCAGTTGGACACTTCCGACTGAGTGGCAGCAACTGCTCCAGTGGCGTAGTCCTGATGATGAACTAGGCTTTAGTTCAAAAATTTGACCGTCAATTTTTTTGAATAATAGCCTCTATAAGACCCGTAAAAAAAGTTATTTCCACAGTTGTCGAATACGTTGACATTTTCTGTTCTGAACATTAACAGCAATCATTTTACAATTGATTAAAAAAATAACAGAACTAGAAATTAATATTTATATACAGTAAATACACAAAAGTGAGAATTATTGCCATTAATATTAGTGGGAAATGACTGAAATAATCTTCAAAAAAGTAATATGTTCTCTCCATACACGTGGTCACTGGGACTTTGAACTGTACAATCAGTGGTGGAAAGTTTGCGCCAATTTCATTATCTTGTGCCAAACTGCTACAAATTAGGAAAAAAATTAATATTTGCACCCAACTGTGCCGAAACGGCAATCCGCAGCAAAAAATCCTGAGCGAAAAAAATGTTTTCATGGCAAAAAATGCTGTTTTAAACGTTGAATCCAATGACGCTTTTTTAAGGTCTATGCGTAATTTGATGAAAACGACGCTTAATCAACACGTACCGTACCGCTAATCCCACAACTTCGGAATGTTTTTCACCTACCTTCTAATTCGTTGTTTTTTCGGCCAAAAGTGACGAAAAAACAACGATTTTCACGATGTAGGAAATTAAATTGTTTTTGCTTATGGAGGAGGAGTTTTGTTGTAATCACGTGATATGTAGGAGAAACGATGCTGTACGTTATGAAATCCTGATGAAGATTGTTTACTGATAGTTTGGTGGTCTTTTGGAGTGCTGTGCAATTGAGATTGTTTAAATGTGACTAGTGTTCTCCCTAGATTTTTTTCACAGCTGGGTGGCAAGAAATTTTAGCTGGATGGCACTTTTAACGACCCCACCCCAACCCCCCACAGACGAAGATAAAAAAAATTTTAATTTAATATTATTATACTTATTAAACATCTTTATAGCAGTGTGGTAGGCATTAAGGTAACTAACATGATAAATATTAGAAAATTGTACATAAATGATAAAAAAAAATAGGTACTTACTAATAAATGAAATTTTGATACAGATTTCAGCCAGTCTTCATCAGTATTTATGGTGTATGTGGAAATAAGTTTTCCAATCTTACAATTATGTGCACTTAATATGGAGCACAATAAAGAGAGTACTCATAAAGGAAATCATAACTTATTCAATTTTTGAAATTTTACTGAATTAGCAATAAAACAATATTTTTTTTAGAATAATAGCTATACACTATACTCACTACTGTTTCACACGTCATATACGTTCTATGCGTTGTGTGCATATTTGCAGCAAAATCATCTTGGCATTTGTATATCATATGACTAGGAATATTATTATAAGTTTCAATTATTATATCATCAAGGACTCACCTTGTATCGGCATTCCAAATTAGTAAACTTCATCTTGTGTCTTGAAATAAAATATATGTATCTAGCGTGCCATTAGCCACGTAGAATCGTCGTATTGCAAATAAGCCCAATTAAAATTTGCGACCAGGGTTTAAATTCAAATAAAACACGAATATGGATATCATACAAAGAGAGTGTGAAAGAATTATATACAATGCAATTAAAAACCTTTACCATCAACAGGTATCGTCAATCTTTAAAAGAAGGAATGGATATAATCAATGACATTACAAACAGACCTCATAAAATTTTCGTCAAATATTGAACAATGCCAGACAAACTCTGCAACACGCACACGACTCCACATAAACACCGGACATGTTTCGGCACGACCGACTTTCGGCCATTATCAACGGTATGCATCCTGGATCAATGTTCAAAGTTGTTATATATCTAGGTCACCTCGGCATTACCTCCGCTATAGTTGGTCGACGTCTTCCGTCATCATTACATGTACGTGTATTCACGTGTGAGTCACATCCACGCCATCTATTGGGTTAATTCCGAAATTGCTGTCGCTGTTTTTATTTTGTAAGTATGTTATTTCTTTTATTTTCCTTTTTGTTGTTATATTTCGTATTATTTTCCTGTTGTATTAGATATTTCCACGGATACGGGATATCTTTTGGAGTAGACGTATTGCAATTGGATCTTTGGGTTTTCTCAATTGTTATAGCCTCTGACCACAAAATTTGATTATGTTTATTGTGGGAAGTTAAGATTTTACTATTTTCCTAATCGGGTATTAATTCATTTATCGGTATCACTCGACTGTAAAGCCCGAGGCTTCTCTAATGCATTTCTCTTCTGTTTTTCGACAGATCTCCATAAAAGTGGTATCAATACAATCTTCAGTTCAGAGGAAAGAAGGTTCATACAAAAAAAAATTGGATAGACAACGGATTTACCTTTTTTAAGCACCTCAAAGTAACCTCACTCGCTTCGGCAGCGAACGCTAGCCTCCACGTTAAGCCTAACCGTCTGCTATCATTAAGTTACTTTCACGGCAAAGCTTTCTTAAGCAGACGCTTCTACGGAAAAAAGAGACGACATTTCCTGTGACATAGGGACTCCGAGGCTGGCGATTAGGTTGAAAAATTATCACAGTATCCTACGTCTGGGTCCAGAGTATTGTTTCCCGCGACGATGACCATGCATTATCGGCGAACTCTTAACATGACGTAGATATATTTGTTTATTTTTTTTTTTATCACTTTTCCCTCATTAGTCTTTAAAAGCCATGCATTTTTTCAAGAAAATTAAATAGGTAAGATCTAATATATAAAAGTTGAATGCTTGTTTGTCCGCTGTACAAATCTACAGTTTACAATTTAGAACCATCAAATTTAGTATACAATATCATGGTACTCTTAGACCGTAGAGGGTTTTTGGATGATGTTGGGGCCCGGGGTGAAGGGGCCCCCATACGAAATTTTCGTAAAAAATTCTACGGTTTTCAATTTAGAACCACTAAATTTGGTATACTATGTCATGGTACTCTGACTTAGACTGTAGACGGTTTTGAATGGGGCCCCCATACAAACTTTTCGTACACATTTCTACAGTTTTCAATTTAGAACCACCAAATTTGGTATACGTTCTGATGGTACTCTAACTTGCACCGTAGGAGGTTATTCGGATTATGTTGGGGCCCGGGGTGAAGGGGCCCCCTTACGAAATTTTCATAAAAAATTCTACGGTTTTCAATTTAGAACCACTAAATTTGGTATACTACGTCATGGTACTCTGACTTAGACTGTAGCCGGTTTTTGAATTGGGTCGGAGCCCGGGGTGTCAGGGGCCCCCATACAAACTGTCATGGCGAAAATTTTAACCTCTGGTGAATTTCAGAGAGACCTGATCAATCTTTCTGTTGGTTTATCAGAGATTAATTAATGCAAAAATTTTCTCCCATGACATACGTTAGAAGAAAATTCCTGGTTGAAAGGCAGGGGAATTCGTGCGCAAAAATTCGCTTGTCTTAATCACAACCAGGAAAACAAAATTTCATGTTGGAAAAAAAAAGAGAATAATATTTGATTTAACTGACTTTGGGCTTTTGGAAATAATTATTTTATCTATTCTTTTATCGCGATAGGAAAAGGCGAGTAGGTGTGCAGCTCAGAGAATCAAAATTAATTTTAGTTTAACATCACGGAACGAGAGAAAAAAGAAAATTAAAATTAGTGATTTTCTGCAAAGCAAGAATTCGCCATTTTTGCGTTCCTCATTTCCCAACGTCGTGAAAAAGTCGCCCAAAAGTGCAACATCTTTTCGTCTTTTGGGTAAGGAATTCAGCAACAGAATCTATTTTTAGACCTCAGGGTCAAGAGGCTTGGTCCCTACGTGTTGAAGGTCAAGTTCATCTTTCCCTGGCCGACCAGAGGATGCACGTGCCTAGTAACATTTTTTTTTTTTCGTTTAGAGTGTTGGACGCTGCAACGATGCCTGAGTGAAGGTCAGAGGTCACTCGAGGCGTGGGAAAGAAATTCCACTGTTGCCATGCAAAAGGTCAGGCAATCAGGGGTCAGCATTTTTTTTCTAGCATCCCAGAGTTTCTTTGACACTTTGAGACGCTTGTCTCAGGCACTTTTGTTCTTGTCCTCTTGCTGGCCGGGAGAAAGAGGGAACAGCCGAGTCTCTCCTCGCCTTTTGGTGGGGAGAGCATTTGCTGACCACCATGATTTGACATCGAAAAAAAAAAAATTTAAGGAGCCTAGTAGCGACGGTCTTCTAGCGTGGGGACTTGTCAGGCTCATGGTTGGTTACATGAAAAAAAATTAAAAGGAGCTCAGGGCTTGCGATGAATTGTTCACTGATTCCTCCAAATACAAAGAGGTGGAAGAAATTATGAAGAAAGGACAGGACCACCGTAGGACGAGACCTCCTCGGGGCGCAGCGAAAGATGATCACCGATGCACTCCTAAGCATTCTCGTGAGAGCTGATGGATAAAGAGAAAAGAACCTCCGTGGTGATGCCGTCCACCTTCCAATGCAGCAGACCAAATTCCTACCAGGGGAGAGAGCCATGGGCATCAAAAAGGACAAGGGAGAATTACTCCCTCTGAGAGGGTCCATCATCACCAGCTTCGGGATGTCTTTTGTTTTCCCTGTGTTCAGGTGAAGTGCTCGGGCACATTGTGTCCAAAAAGAAAGAGAAAGACATTGTTGAAGGCGAAGAGAGGATCAACAGTGACAGTGTGACGAGAAGATTTTTTTTTATTTGAAACAAGATTTGTTCCTGCCCAGCCCAGAAGGTAAATTCTTTCTCGATTTTTTTTTTTTTTTTTTTGTATAATGTTGTGACCGCTGCGGAATTGTTGAACGAGTGGGTCAGCAGTGTGAAATCAAATTTATAGTTCTGCGAAAAAAAAAAAAAAAGAAGGAGAAATTTTCTGTTTTTTTTTTTTTTTTTTTTTGAGGTTAGCTGGATGTGGGACAGATGTCCCCATATTGTTGTCGTTCAGTTTTCAAAATTAAGATTTATTAGTTCCTCAGGTATGAGTTCAGGAAAAAAAAAGAGAGGGGAGTTGAAAATGCTTTCATTTATGTTTTTTTTGTGTTGTCATGTCTGGTATTTTAGCAACTTCCCAGGCCAGTAAATTTTAATGTATCGGAAAAATTTAGTTTAATGTTTGGGCACAGTAAATTTTGGTGCATCGATAATAGTTTAGTTGGGCATGTGATAATTGAAAAGCAGTGTTATTGTGATGTCGTGGGTGATAAAATAATAGTAAACATTTCTCTCTAGTCTTTTACAGCGTTGAGTTATTTTTTTTTTTTATGAGTGAAGATAAATTATGGGATGATTTATATTGGGATTTTGGGAACATATTATAGTGTGATGAAATTGGAAACCTAAAGTGTTGTTTACATTCTTGGAGTGTTGAGTGTCGAAATTGAGATGGTAGGAGTGTTAATTGAGGACCAGTATTTTACATGCTCCAGATGAGTGTTAATCTCCCATTGGAAAGGGGTGATCTTAGGGCAAGCCGGGAACTTGTCCTAGGGCAGAGGGCTCTGAGTAGGGAATTTTCACCAGGATGCGATATGTGCAGAATAGAAGTTAAAGTATTTTTTGTTCTCAAGTTTAGTATTTCACAAAAAGAATGAACATCATGGGTTGAGAAGACACACTTTTGCTCACCAGTTCCAGTATTAATTGTTCTTTTCTTTGGCCTAAATTTTCTTGTTTTTACAAAAAGAGTCTAAAATGTAATTTTAATTTTCAATAAGGTGAAAATATTTAGTGGGTTATGTAAATGGTCAGTGTTATTGTCTGAAGTGGACCTGCACATTGCCATGGTACAGAGGAATTTCCTTGCTAGTGATTTTTCCTGGGCTATATGTGGACATAGAGATAAGTGAATTTTCCTGGGATATATGTGGAGAGAGATAAGTGATTTTTTCCTGGGATATGTGTGGATATAGAGATAAGTGAATTTTCCTGGGATATATGTGGATATAGAGATAAGTGAATTTTCCTAGGATATATGTGGAGAGAGATAAAGTGGATTTTCCTGGGATATATGTGGATATTGTGATTTAGGATTTCTTGGGATACAGAGAGATAAGTGAATTTTCCTGGGATATAGTTGTGTTAGTTCTGGGCCGGATGTGCCTGGAGTATTTAGGGTTGAAGTACGACAGGTTCTTGCAGGCGTGGTTGATCAAGGTGGGATCATGCATTGGTTCGAAAAGGGGGAGCCCTGAGGACGTGGTTTTTGGGGGAAAACTTGTCTTCAAACCCCCCAGTAGTTTCGCTGCTCACGGAGATATGTACTGCCAGCGAGGGTCGGTCGGGCGTTGCTTCAATAATTGGCGAGATCATGTTAGAGGAAATTCTGTACCTGATGATGATGTGTCACACTTGAGGATTTTTTCCTTTCCCTTTGCCTAGGCTGAAATTGGATTCACGACCCAATTTCACGCCTTCAGCCTGACTGGTATTTTCTTCCTGTGTTGGTTCTCAAGAACCCAGGGTAGTGTCTGAACTGAGAGTATTTGCCTCACCGCTACCTCAGTAATTCACTGCAGGTGTTAAATTTAAGTTTGTTTGGTGATTTAAAGTATCTAAATTTATTTGTTTATGATTTGCTGTAGTGCTAGGGATGTAAATTCTAAATTCTGGTTGTAGGTGTTAGTGAACTTGATATTTAGTTTGGAAATTTAGTTAATTGGTATTTTGAGCTTTTGTTTACAGTATAGAGTTATTTAGTATCTTGAGCTATTATGTGAAGTGCAGAGTGAGGTGATTTTTATGAGCAAGCTAGTGCAAGAAGATTGTTTGAATTTCTGAATTATGGTGATGTTATGAATAGTGATAATTTTTAAGTTAGTTAGTGAGGTTTCTTTATAAGTGAAGTAGGTTCGTTCAGGGTAGTTCTATAGGTTATGTAATGTTAATTAATGCTTGTGCTCAGTGTAAATTCTGTTTTGAGGATAATTTACTTGGTTTGTTTACTTTCAGATAGTAGATTTGGTTAATGTATAATTTGTGGCTCTTATTATAACTGTAAATTTAAATTGAAGTCTTCGAAGCTGGTCTGGGAGATTGCAGAGTGTGCTAAAATTGTTTAGGTGCTGTAAATTTAAATCAATAAGTGTAAAATTGTAAATTTGTCATTGAGCTAACTAGGTGAGAGAGAAGAGAGTACGTTTCAAAAGAACAGAATTTGTCCACCTTGTGGAATTAAAAATAATCCAGTATCTTTTTTTGTGTAAGCTATGTGAATCATGGTATAATTTTGGATGCATAAAGTCAATGCCTAGTGTTCAAAACCAACTGTGTTGAAATATGTAAAGTTGTGCTTGTTCATAAGGCCAGTGGCCAAAGAGAAATAGAAAAGAAATTGAGATTCTGTTTTTATACTGCTGTGTTTTAGCAAACAACAAAAAGGAAATGCCATCTGATTGTCCACTAAATGACCTTATTAAGTTTTTAAAGAAAAATAATAAATACAGGCAGTAGCCTTTCAAAAAAAGTCCAAAATTAGTGCAGTGTGAAAAATTTTGTGTGCTGTTGTCTTCCATGACTTGGTCCCATGTACCCCACCTTAGCTTGACTAAGGCTATCGATCCGAATCCTGGTATTATAAGGTATTTCATAACTGCAATTTTTGTCCTATCCTTTTAAATTGACTTTCACCGCCTCCACAAGTTGTTATTGAACGAGTACATTTTATCCAATGACTTATAGTGACACCTTTTCATACACATGCAACAATATTTACTTATTTTTGCACTTTCAGGTGACTCAACTCTGCGTGAACACAAACAACGCAAACTTTCCAATAACTTCTTGTGGAATGTAAATTTTCAGATGCATTTTTGTTTAGGATGTTCATGGCCTTCTAATACTTAGAAAATATTTTTGTTTCGAAATGCATCCACCCATCTCCCAAATTTAACTTTTCTATAATTTCCATATCAATTTCAATACAAGCATAAATATAGCCCCTTTTGATAAATAAACTTCAAGCTTCAAAATTTTTTCACCATAACAAAACTTTTCGTAACAAGTTCTACTGTTTTCAATTTAGAACCACCAAATTTAGCATATCGTCCGTCTCCCAGTACTCTGATTTAGCCGTAACACAGTGTTGGGATGATGTTGCGGCCCGGGGTCAAGGGGCCCCCATACAAATTTTCGTAAACATTTCTACAGTTTTCAATTTAGAACCACCAAATTTGGTATACATTCTGATGGTACTCTAACTTAGACCGTAGGAGGTTTTTCGGATGATGTTGGGGCCCGGGGTCAAGGGGCCCCCATACAAATTTTCGTAAACATTTCTAGTTTTCAATTTAGAACCACTAAATTTGGTATTGTATCTGATGGTGCTCCAATTTTGCCGTACGCGGTTTTTGGATGGTGTTGGGGCCCGGAGTCAATGGGGGGCCCCCATACAAAAAATTCGTAAAAAGTTCTACAGTTTTCAATTTAGAACCACCAATGGTATACCGTCTCATGGTACTCTGACTCAGCCCGTAGACGATTTTGGGATGGGGTCGGAGCCGGGGGGGGGGTCCCATACAAAATTTTTGTTGAATGCTCTACAGTTTTCAATTTAGAACCACCAAATTTGGTAAACCATCTCGTGATATTCTAACTTAGATTGTACGCGGTTTTTTGGATGGGGTCGGAGTCTAGGGGCTCAGGAGGGGGGGGGGCATACAAAATTTTCGTAAACATTTCTACAGTTTTCAATTTAGAACCACCAAATTTGGTAAACCATCTCATGATATTCTAACTTGGATCGTACGCGGTTTTTTGGATGGGGCGGAGTCCAGGGGCTCGGGGGGGGGGGGCATACAAAAATTTCGTAAACATTTCTACAGTTTTCAATTTAGAACCTCCAAATTTGGTATACCGTCTCATGGTACTCTAACTTAGACCGTAGGCGGTTCTTTGGATGATATTGGGGGCCGGGGTCAAAGGGCCCTCATACGAAATTTTCGTTAAAATTTCTACTGTTTTCAATTTAGAACCACTAAATTTGGTATTGTATCTGATGGTGCTCTAATTTAGCCGTAGACGGTTTTTGGGTGGTGTTGGGGCCCGGAGTCAATGGGGGACCCCATACAAAAAAATTCGTAAAAAGTTCTACAGTTTTCAATTTAGAACCACCAACTTGGTATACGTTCTGATGGTACTCTAACTTAGACCGTAGGAGGTTTTTTGGATGATGTTGGGGCCCGGGGTGAAGGGCCCCCATACGAAATTTTTGTAAAAAAATCTACGGTTTCCAATTTAGAACCACTAAATTTGGTATACTATGTCATGGTACTCTGACTTAGACCGTAGGAGGTTTTTCGAATGGGGTCGGAACCCGGGGGCCATCGGGTCCCATACAAAATTTGCGTAAAAATTTCTACAGTTTTCAATTTAGAACTACCAAATTTGGTATTGTATCTGATGGTGGTCTAATTTAGCCGTAGACGGTTTTTGGATGGTGTTGGGGCCCGGAGTCAATGGGGGGCCCCATACAAAAAAATTCGTAAAAAGTTCTACAGTTTTCAATTTAGAACCATCAATGGTAACCGTCTCATGGTACTCTGACTCAGCCCGTAGACGATTTTTGGATGGGGTCGGAGCCGGGGGGGGGGGAAGACCCCATAAAAAAATTTCTAAGAATGCTCTACAGTTTTCAATTTAGAACCACCAAATTTGGTAAACCATCTCATGATATTCTAACTTAGATCGTACACGGTTTTTTTGGATAGGGTCGGAGCCGGGGGGGGGGGGGCATACAATATTTTCGAAAACATTTCTACAGTTTTCAATTTAGAACCTCCAAATTTGGTATACCGTCTCATGGTACTCTGACTCAACCCGTAGACGGTTTTTGGATGGGGTCGGAGCCGGGGGAATGGGTCCCTATACAAAATTTTCGTAGAATGCTCTACAGTTTTCAATTTAGAACCACCAAATTTGGTATACGGTCTCATAGTACTCTGATTTAGCCGTAACACGGTGATTGGATGATGTTGGGGCCAGGGGTCTATACAACATTTTCGTAAACATTTCTACAGTTTTCAATTTAGAACCACCAAATTTAGTATTACAACCAAAAGAGCTCCTTCCTGTCGTAAGGCACCTTGGAAAACTGCCGCACATAATTGGGAAACTTGGAAAACTACCCCACTGGAAAAATATCAAAGTGTTCTCCGGCCCCTTAATGAAAAACATGTGGCAATTTTCCAAATTGCTGAAAGATGTGTGGCAGGGTTGCCGGTAAATTGCCAAACCGGGACACAGCCACACATCAGTGTTCCTGTGTGCAGTTTAGAGTGAAAGCTTGTTCTGGGGGTATTTTTGCCACTTTTCAGCTTTCAGGGTATTTTCTCCGGGGTTATTTTCCCCCCGGTGGTATTTTTACCGTTTATTGCCACTTCAGCCGCGGGCCTTTTCAGAAAATTTTAAGTTATAAGCTAGATATCTGGTATGTGTATAAACGGATTACGGTTAGAGCCCAATGTGTTCAAGCAAATATTCTTTCTAGACGATTTACTTTCATGATGTTTTCCTTGGCATTCTGTCTTTACCCTCAGACGTAAGAACTTTTTCATTTTTAAAAACTGTGATTTTCGGAAGTGATGTGCGTCTGCTGAACTTGGAAGAATACGGGTACGAAGAACTGGCCACCGGAGAACTGGACATATTGCAATTTCAGTGCCATAAAATTGTTCTGGGTAAACAAATTTCGTGTGGCTATATTCCCCACTACTTGAGCAACTATTGTTCATATTTTTTTTTTTTTAATATTTCATTTTCAGTAAGAAATTTAGACATTTCCATGATTTTCGGAGCTAAGAGTAAGCGGAGAACTGGCCACAAAAATTTTAAGGTGCCGTATAAAAATTGCGTTCTGGGCTGCTCCGTGGCTACGTCTCCCCGAGATTGGTTACCTGACACACATAAAATGTCCGTAATTTCTTATTTTCTTATTTACGATATTTTTCTATAAAATATAACTATAAACAAATTCTCTGAGAGTATGAGCAAACCCAGGAAACTTGTCGGGTGTGTGTGTGTGGGGGGGGGGCTTAAAACCTAAAATATGAAATATAAATAATTTCTGGTCCGATCGGGAGATTTTCAGCGTTTACAAGCTACAACTCGTCGAATTATCTGAGGGCATCTGCTGTCTCAGGAAACTAGTGGGGGGGGGGGTTAATACCAAAATCGTAAAATATCAAGAGTTTCTCTTCCGATCGGGAGTTCTTCAGCATTTACAAACTGCAACTCGACAAATTTTCTCTGTGCATGTGCACTCTCTGGAAACCTGTCGGCGAAGGGGGGGGGGGGAGGGTTAATACCAAAAGTGTAAAATATGAACAATTTCTCGTCCGATCGGGAAATTTTCAGTATTTACAGGCTGCAACTCGACAAATTTTCTGAGGGCATGTGCCTACTCAGCAAACCCGTCCGGGGGAGGGGGGTAATTTAAAAAGTGTAACATATGAAGAATTTCTCGTCCGATCAGCTGATTTTTTGCATTTTACTCACATTATTTGAGGGTGAATCTAGGAAAAAAAAATCCAAGGAAAAAAGATCCACAGAAAAAAAATCCAGGAAAAAAAGCCACCGGAAAAAAAAAGCCACGGGAAAAAAAGCCACGGAAAAAAAAAGCCAGGGAAATAAAATCCAATTCTAACGAAACAGTTATCCATTTACATGATCGACACAGGGCCGGATTAAGGAGGGGGAAGGGGGAGTCTAGCCACATGGTTTTCATTAAGGGGCCGGGCACAAATTGCTGTTCCACTGAAGAACACTTGGAATGTGTGACAATTTTTCCAGTAGGGCAGTTTTCCACGGTGATGAACGAGGGGAAAGAACTCTTTTGTTTGTCTGAATTTTCATGCCGGTTCATTTGAGTTTAGGGCAACTGGCCACAAAAGTTCAAGGGGGTGGGGGGCTATAAAGATTGCCGTTTCTGGGTCTATATTGAGAACTGAATTGGGAACTCCAAACAAACGAATTTCGAGAAAACGTTCCACGTAAGCCAAGCGAGAATTGTACCTTAATTTGAAGAAATAAATTGCAGAGGATCTGAGGTACACTTGGTTGGGGGGGAAAGGCACTACTTCCAACTTCCATAATATTAGTCAGTGTATCCAGGATGTTCCCCTTGAAGCATTCGCGAAGTCCATGAGCTGGAGGGGGCTTTCCCCCAAAATGTTAAAATGGACGTAGAGCTGTAAACATTAGTACCATGCTTTGTATAATAATTCTGTACACAACCATGAATTTTCAGTAGGGTGGGGTGAATTCACCCCCTCCTGAAAATTCGTGGTTTCTAAGAGCTCTTCAAGGGTAACATCGAGGATACACTGACCGACTCTAGAGGTCCAGAATATAAAATTACGGAAGTTGGGGGTAGACGCCCCAAACCAAGTGTACCTCGGATCCTCGTCAATTTATTTCTTCAAATTAAAACACAATTCTCGCTTGGCTTACATGGAACGTTTTCTCAAAATTCGTTTGTTTGGAGTTCCCAATTCAGTTCTCAGTATAGGCCCAGAAACGGTAATCTTTATAGCCCCCCCCCCCTTGAACTTTTGTGGCCAGTTGCCCTAAACTCAAATGAACCGGCATGAAAATTCAGACAAACAAGAGAGTTCCTTTTCCTCGTTAGGCACCTCGGAAAACTGCAACACATAATTCGGAAATTTGGAAAACTGCGCCACTGGAAAAATTGTCACACATTCAGTGTTCTTCGGAGGAACAGCAATTTGTGCCGGACCCCTTAATGAAAAGTGTGTAGCAGTTTTCCGGTAACCGCTGGGCCCGAGCCTCCTTTTTTGATTTTTTTTTTTTTTTTTTAGAAATGACCTAATCATTATTGAAAATATTTTCATTATTATTATTACTGTGAAGGTACTAATTTATGTTGGGTTTTATTGCACCCTTCTTATTGGCCAATCTGCAATGCATTCATAAAAGGAGCAGTTTCAATATTCACAAAAACCCCTGTGTTAATCTTCTATTAAATTGCTACCAAACTTCAAAATTGCAATCGGTTTTGCTTTACCAATTATAAGGTTATAAATATTTATTATTATTAATTCGTAGGTTATTAATTAATCAAACTCTGCTGCCTCTGTGGCGTCAATCTAGGAAAAAAAGATCCACAGGAAAAAAACAGAGAGCCAGGGAAAAAATCCAATGACAAGTTTTATACCACCCTCTAGGCTTCTTACACAGAAGTGACGCAAAGAAATCAGAAAAGAAATTTTTATACGACCCCTTAAGCTTCCTACATAGAAGTGACACAAAGAAATCAGAAATGCAATTTTTTATACGACCCCTAAATTTCCTACAAGGTCATCAAAATGGAAGTGGACACAAGAAAATCAAAAGTGCAATTTTTTATGACCCCTACATTTCTTACAAGGTCAACCAACATGGAAGCAGACACAAGAAACAAAAATGCAATTTTTATCCCCCCCCCCATTGCTCGAACGTCCATGGAAACAAATTATGGTGTCCTTGTAATCTTTGAGAAGTGAGGAATTTTTTTTTAATGTAATTTTTTAAATGACCCCCTAAGTTTCTTACTGGTTAACCTACATGAAAGAAGCCGTTGGATTTTATTTCCATGGACTTTTTTTTCCTTGGCTTTTCTTTCCTTTGGATTTTTTTTCCTTGGCTTTTCTTTCCTTTGGATTTTTTTCCCTGGATCATTTTTCCGTTGGATTTTTTTTCCTGGCTTTTTTTTCCGTGGATCTTTTATCCTTGGATTTTTTTTTCCGGTAACCTTCGAGGGTATGTGCCTGCTCAGCAAACCTGTTGGGGGGGGGGGGGGCATACCAAAAGTGTAAAATATGAAGAATTTCTCGTCCGATCGGGAGATTTTCAGCATTTGGCAGCTACAACTCAACACATTATCTGAGCGCACGTTACTACTCTGAAAACGTCACCGGGGGGGGGGGGTATACCAAAAGTGTAAAATATGAAGAATTTTTTGTCCGATAGGGTGGTTTTCAGCGTTTACAAGCTAGAACTCGACACATTATCTGAGGGTATATGAATTATGAAAATCTCCGTGCTGGAAGAGAAATTCTTCATATTTTACACTTTTGACTGCCCCCCCCCCAGGTTTGCCGTGTAGGCACATGCCCTCATATAATTTGCAGACTTGTAATTTGAAAACCCTTAAATCTTTTGCTGAGATGTACATCATAAACATTTGTTATAAAGAATTACATTATTATCGCAATTAAGAAAAGGCAAAATTACGGAAACTATGACTCAGATTACCAACCTCTGGGAGTCGTGGGCACGAAGCGGTCAAAAACGTAATTTGTATACGGCCCCTTAAAATTTTTTGTGGCCAGTTCTCCTACACCCGGAAGAATAGGGTGTGGGGATGGGTATTCATTATCGTTGTTAGTAGGTTTATTCCATGTAACGTATTAGTTTCCAATGTGATTACCACTTGTTCTTAAATCTGTGACTGTGCAACATACAAATTAGCCTACATAATTGTTTCGATGGTGGATAGTGTATAACGCCGTGTAAACATTGAAGCGTAAATTTGAGTTATGTTTCCTGTGTAGGCTAAATCCTCATCTAAAATATCAAGAACAGATGAGAAATATTTTCCTAAAATCTTAACAGCGAAAAAATGCACAGAATTGGTAATGCACATACGTTTGCCAACTACATTTCTTAAAAAAAGCCTAAAACTTTTCCTTGAAATAATTCTCCTAATAATGATGTAAAATAAAGGATGTTAATAATAACAAAAAAAGAAATTAAGAAATAAGATTTTTATGTGCAGGTAATTTTGATTTTTAAACAAAGTTACGCATACGTATGAGAAAAAAAAAAAAAAAAAAAAAAAAAAAGTTCTCAGCTTTATTTAGGCCATTTCCCACCCCCTATACAGAATGGTTTAGTAAAACAATCAGTTCCCTTGATCGCTCCTAAGGGGAAATTTTGCGGATTACACAATTTTAATACTTTATAGTTAATATTGTTAGTTGTTACCTAAAGTTAAAAAAAAATAGAAAAACTTTTGCTCAAATTTGAAATGATCCTTCACAACGGACCTCATCTCAAGGTCTCTCAAAATGTATCCGCACTAATGGGGTTTTAGTGGCAACAAGGAGTGACGGAAATCAAAAAGAAAACAGCTTCGGCGTCATTGTATATAGTACAGTACTATCAGCGATTTCCATCTCAAAGGCGGTTTTCCTGTCCACTTGCGTTAACAGTAAATATCGTATGTACACACCGACAGCCGCGTTTGTTCTACGACGCAATAAAACAATAAATCAATCCAACGAGATACGGTGAGTTCCGGAAAAGCTGCATTCGGATAATGTTGTCCAGCTATGGGAGGGAAAGAAGAGATAAGAAGTTTCTCCCAACACAGAAACAATAAATTGACAGTCGGGGGGGGGGACTGGAGGAGAGGTGTTACTTTAAGCAGGCAGTAGGGGAGGGAGTTTGGATTACACCACACACTCTATCACAATACTCGTCCCAAACTCTTCAAAAAAAAAAAAAGAAGAAGAAGAAACATTCAACATAATCAGTGTAAAACTGGGGATATAAAATTGCGATTTTTAAAAATGGAATTAAAGTTTGAGGAAATCCTTGTTACATGGAAATTATCTTCACTAAAAGGTTCATAGCTTCCTTTCAGTGATTTCAGATATTACAAGTAAAAAGATCACTAAAAAAAAGATGAAGATTATTAAAGGTGATTTAAAGATTATTACAAAAACACAATTTTCAATTTTTGAGGCCGGTGAAACGAAAGCTCTTGTATCCGCAATGGATAAACGTAATATTCACAGATACTGTACGCTTGTACAACGTTTCAATCCGATGAACACAAGTTTTTTCGCTTGATATCCATTTTTGTTTGAACACGAAAAAATCAGAAGGGCAACATTTTTTATGGAAAGTGGGGTAAATCAAAAGCCCAAACTTGTTTGTAATAAAAGTTATGTGCCAACGTTTTGAATACGTTTTACAAAACAGTGCAATATAGCTACTACGGTAGATGGACGGAAAACACCCCCACAGGAAAAGACCCACACATTTTTAAGTTAGGGACCATGCACATATGACATTTGACACACAATATCGGACATGGGGGAGATTTCTGGGGTCACCATTTCCAAGCAATCGGTAAAAAACTCAGAGACAAAAAAACGCGGTAAAAAAGGCTAGGAAAAAAGGTTTTAGATGGGCCTTTTGGTTCACTGTAAACCAAAACACAGGAAAACTGCCACACGCTTTTCCTTAAGGGACCGAGCACAAATTGCTGTTCCTCCGAGGAACACTTTGAATGTGTGGCAGTTTTCCAAGGTGCCTAACAAAGGGAAGGAGCTGTTTTGCTTGTCTGAATTTTCAGAGGATGGTTCATACGAGCTTAGGACAAGTGGCCACAAAAGTTTAAGGGGGGGGGGTGATTGGAGGTTTAACGACCACCGTGAGCAACTCAATGGGCTATAAGCAGTCGCCCGTCCCTAATTTAGGGTCACTGGTTCCAGGGAAGGGAGAGAGCCAGTGCCGTAAGACAAACACAACATCCCTGCCTCACCGAGATTCGAACCTGGACCCCTTACGGACGAATGATCAGAGGCCAGCGCTTAGACCACTGCGCCACCAGGGCGGCGGGGGGGGGATACGAGCTTATAAAGATTATCGTTTCTTTGCTTATATTGAAAACTGTATTGGGAAAACCAAACAAATTTCGAGAAAACGTTCTGTGTAAACCAAGCGGGAATTGTACTTTAACTTGAAGAAAATTGCCGTGACTTAAGTACAATTTTTTAAACTACGGTGTTCCACGGAACAACGAAATTACAGCATGACTCATGCTATGTTAAAAAAGGAAGAAAAGGTAAGATTTTTTAATAATGCTGCGCTTTTACTTAGGCACATATTCATAACGTTTACGTATGAAGTCAAGTTAACATTGCGATTTTACTTAGGCACGAAATATTTATTCATAGGCTGTAGGCCTTCTTAACAGTTTTTATTCTATGCATGTCATAGGAGTAACTTGAGTTCATCCATAAACGTTATGAATATGACATAGTTAGAATAAAAATTGTTAAAAGAGCCTAGGCTTGACCTAAGGCCTATGAATTAATACTTCGTGCCTAAGTAAAAGCACAATATTATCAACTTGACTTGATACATAAACGTTATAAATATGAAGTCGACGGAGTGAAAACTGTTTAAAAGACCTAGGCCTGTAGGGCCGAGAAATTAGTATTTAATGCCTAAGTAAAGCGCAGTGCTATTAATTTGACTTGAAATGTAAACGTTATGAATATGACATCCGTATTATGTTAAAAAGTTCAAGGCCTAGGGCTTATGAGTTTAATGAATTTATATTGAGTGCCTAAGTATAAGCGTAATTAATATTAACTTGACGTCCTACGTAAACGTTCTGAATATGTGCCTAAGTAAAAGCGCAGCATTATTAAATAATCTGACCTTATTGTCCTTTTTTAACATAGCATGAATCATGCTGTAATTTTGTTGTTCCGTCGAACACCGTAGTTTTAAAAAATGTAATTAAGTCACAGCAATTTATTTCTTCAAGTTGAAATACAAATCTCGCTTGGTTTACGCAGAACGTTTCCTCGAAATTTGTTTGGTGTTCCCGATACAGTTTTCAATATACGCCAAGAAACAGCAATTTTTATAAGCTCCTTCCCCCTTAAACTTTTGTAGCCTGTTGTCCTAAGTTCGTACGAACCATCCTGGAAATTCAGGCAAACAAAAGAGCTCCTTCCCGTCGTTAGGCACTTTGGAAAACTGCCACACATAATTCGGAAACTTGGAAGACTGCCACACATTGAAAGTGTTCCTCGGAGGAAAAGCAAGCTGTGCCCGGTCCCTTAATTAAAAATATGTGGCAGTTTTCCGTTGCGGCACTATTCCCGTGTGTGGCACATTTCCAAGTTGCTTGAAGATGTGTGGCACTTTTACTGTGTGGCGGTTTACAGGGGTGTAGGAGAAGTGGCCACCGGAGAACTGGCCCCCGTATAACTCTGGCAGAAGAGTTTGCTACCGGAGAACTGACCGCAAAAATTTAAAGAGGAAACAAGCTGTCGTGTGTTCGATGCTCCCTGATTCAAATGAGCGTTACTCCGGACCTTTTGATGACATTTCCACAGCGCCATGCCGTCATGCAGAAGTTTCCTTGGGAAAGAAAGAGTAGATGTGCCTTCGGGGAACTGTAATTATCTTTTTCTGTCTTTCTTTTTTTTATGGCTACTACTGGGAAATGGCGGACAAGTTTCGGCAAGCCATTAATTACATGACGCGATTGCCAGCTGCCCCTTCTGAGAAACTGGTGGACCACATTAGGCCAGCCATAATTTATGGCAGGTGCTTGCAAAACTGCTTAAGGGCCGCTTGTGGCAGCCACTGCCTGTGATGGATAACTGATAGCCTTATTCTGCCATATGACAACTGATGGGGGTTCCAACTCTTGGCCAGCTGTTGTCCTGAACTGCTGGCCCATGTGGTGGCCGCCAGGACATTCTATTGTTGGTTGGTCAGTGTCAACATAGTGCTGGGCCACTGCTGACTGCCAGTACTGGCCCAGCAATACTGTTTTTGCTGGGTGTGAAAACGCAGCAAACATGTCTGGAATATAAAATATAAAAAATGCTTGGTCCCATCGGGAGATTTTCAGCGTTTACAAACAACAACTCAACAAATTATCCGCGGGCATGTGCTAGCGCAGGAAACCTGTCAGGGGTTATCCCTTTCCACAGGCAGGTTTCCAGCAGTAACAGATGCCCGCAGAGAATTTTTCTATCAATAATGACGGGGGAAAAATATGACATCCAGAGCAATGTTTTTAAATTATGTATTTATTGAATATATAGGTGAAAGCCCGTCAATAATGACCGTGGAAAATAAGATATCCAGAGCAATTTTTTTAAATTATTTATTTATAGGAAAAAAAAAAAGCCGTCCTACGACGGGCATAAGACTCTGAACTTGGTAGATCTTTTAGCGTTACTCAGGTTGCAGCGCGAGGAGCTTGATCTTCCATCGCTTCTTTGTCCGTCCGTTTATCTGTCTGTTTGTCTGTCTGCTTGCCCGTCTGTCTGTTATGTGTTTTGTAAATTCTTGAGTCCCTATTTCGTCAACACTTTCTTGTACACAACATTTTTCGTGTACACTGAGTGTGAACCCTGCATCTGTTTCCCCCAAAATGAACTATTTTTATTTTGACATCGTTGTACTCTTGACATTTCTACATAGAGATGACCGTAGCTAAACACCGGTTCAGGAAAATACTGTATATTTCGACTTTTCCTAACGACCTGATTTCATGGGATACGACAGGAAGAGTTTGTCTGAAATCTCTTCCAAGAATGAAAACTATACCGCCAAAGAGCTTTATGGTCTTCACGATCTCTGGAAGGAGTTTGTTAATACAATTAACTACATTATTAGGGAGCCATTGTATAACATAGTCCAAGGTCAAAACTTTGGCTTCCCTAATAAGCTCGGCATTAGGGCTGGTCATCATCATTTTTGAAACGGAGTTTGCAAACACAGGAACAGGCACTTTAAATTCGGAATGGTATGTCCTGCCACCATCAAGGAGATTTACAACGATGCCAGTTGATGCTGTGGCCAATACAATGTTTCCTTCTCCTCGTATGGTACTTAGGAGCAATTTGTACATATATGTTTTGCCTCTGCCACCTGGACCGTCAAGGAAAAGTATCTGCTTTCCCTTTTTTAATTTTTTTTACAGCTAATATTTAATCGTATGCTAGCTTTTACTGTGCATTCAACAATGACTTCATTGTTTCACTTCTTTCTCTCTCTTGCTGCGCATTATACAATAGAAAGCTGCAGGAGCAATTCGAAGGTTTGCTGGAGGAGTGGATAGTCCAAAGTCAGCACGTTTTTTACCGCGAATAATAAACACATCTTCAATTTCTTTAAGGGTAAAATTTTCACAATTGGTACAGTCATCTGATTGACCATTATGTTGCCTTGCAAAGTTGTCACAAAGACCTTTCTTGTCCTTTGCAAAATGTTCAGGCACATTTGGTGGCACAGCAAGGACATAAACATACGTTAACAGTTCTCGCAACTGTCGGGGCATTTTTTCAATCACTGCCTCAGATAGGGCATCGTCTCAAATTTCATCACTATTAAATAGTCCTTGCTTTGTGGCTACTTCCTTAAAATCCGGATATAGTATACCTTCAACAGTCTTCAAATAGTTAAAAGAAGTTGCTCCAGGGACATTCAGCAAGACAAGGCGCAAACAGAATCTTTCTGTGTCTGCGTTCAAACTTACAGTGTACATGTGCCTAATAGTCTTGTCTTTGCCTCTTTGTCGAAGCTTCCATTTACGATTTCTTTCATCAAATATATAATGCTGTGGAATGTCAATATATAAATGGTTTCTAGCATTTTCATCTTTTTCATTTAATTTAAACCACGCAGTTAGATTGGCATCGCGTGACAGCTTCTCTTTCTGCTGCAGCCTGCATGTTAAATAGACATTTTGCTCATTAGGAAGATGAACTTGAAGTCGCACGATTGTGTGAGATTGAGCATGCTTGTTGAAAGCAAAGAGTCTCCATGCTGCCTCAGGAGCGCTAAAGTACCTAGAATCCATAAAAGTCCGAAGTTCATCGTGTTCAATTGCTACATTAGCACAGTCATGTCCCTTGTACACGTATTTGAGCAGGCATTTCATACTCTTGACAGAGGCACAACTTTCGACATACTCTTGACGGAGGCACAACTGAAGGCAGAGAGTGCTGAGAATCACTGGAGAACCGGACTAGGCTGCCATCTGATGCTGACCTTGGCTACGTACAATGAACGCTCTCTATCTTCTGATTCAAGGCTTCTTGAATTGGAGGAGGAAGTACAAAGAATCAAGTGGTACATCGTTGTTCTAAGTGAAGTAAGAAGAAAAGGAGATCTCATTGAACTGAAAAGTGGACATCTCTTCTACTATCGTGGGACAGATACTGGCAGAGCTAGTGTATGTTGGATTTATACACTATCTACCAACAAGTAATTGGACACCCCTGAAATCGACGATATCTGCGGTCCTGATACACGTCACGGCTGCCGCCGTTAAATATCTTGTGGGAAACAAAAACGCAACCAGTCGTATGGAAGATGCCACGCAGTTTGGAGCTCTCTGATTTCGAGAAAGGTGTAATCGTCGGGTATCACAGAAATGGCCGATCCATACGTGGCATATCCAGCGAGTTGAAGTACCCAAAATCGACAGTGGCCTACGTGATTGGCAAGTGAAAGATGAGAGGTGACTGTCGGAATGTGCCCCGACCCGGCAGACCCACAAAACTGGGAGTTAGAGACTGACGGGTGCTAGCCAGAGAAATTCGGAAGAACCGCACCAAATCGATGGGCCACATCCGCGAGGAGTTTCAACAGGCATCCGGGAGTGTTCTTTCAATGAATACCATCCGTAACGAAGCCCATCTGCTCGGTTATCATGGACGTGCTGCCGCCCACAAGCCTTTAATCACCAAGTCCAATAGCGCTGCTCGGCTAACGTGATGCAAAGAACGTCGACAGTGGACCGTTGAACAGTGGAAACAGGTTCTCTGGAGTGACGAATCAAGGTTCACCCTCTACCGTTCGGATGGCAGGGTCTGGGTTTGGCGTCTGCCTGGAGAACGCCTCCTGCCGGAATGTCTTGTGCCAACTGTGAAGTTCGGCGGCGGTGGAATTATGCTATGGAGGTGTTTCTCCTGACATGGCACGGGACCCTTGGTCGCCATTTCTGGTAGACTCAACGCCGAGACCTACTGCACCATTTTGGATGACCATGCGCTTCCTACGTTGTGGCAGTTTTACTGGGACGACCCATGTTACTTTCAGGATGACAATGCCACCTGTCATGTTGCGAGGTCCACGAGGGCTTGGTATGATGACAATGGGGTTAATCGAATGGACTGGTCTGCGCAGAGCCCGGACCTTAACCCTATCGAGCACCTCTGGGATGAGTTGGAGCGTCGACTTAAGGGGTGCCCCCACCGTCCGAAATCGGTGAAAGAACTGACCTGTCTTCTCCAAGCCGAGTGGAGGAAAATACCGCTAGCCGCCGTACAACGCCTGGTTGAGAGTATGCCTCGGAGGGTCGCAGCTGTAATCGCCGCTCGTGGAGGCTCCACCAACTATTGAAGGTGAATAAACTTCGTTTTCCTTTGCTATCACAGGTGTCCAATTACTTGTTGGTAGATAGTGTAATAAACAAGAAACTGAAGGATAAAGTTATAGAAGTTGAAAGTTCCTGGGACTGAGCTGCACGACTCGTTACCAACTTTCAAAAAGATACCAGGCTTAAATTATTAAAGCCTTAATTCACATGTAAATTATTCAAGAATTATTCCCAAGTCATCCTGAGGAAGAAGTTGAAGAATTTTACGAAGAAATTCGGCATCTATAAATAATAAAGGCAAGCAGCACTTGAAGATCATTATGGGTGATTTCAATGCGAAAATAGGGCAACGACAACAGAATGAAACTTCGGTCGGTAAATTCGGACATGGGAACAGAAACCAGCGTGGAAATACTTTCGTAGAGTTCGCTGAGGCAGTAAGGTTTTTCATCCGGAACTCCTTCTTCAAGAAGAAACAACATAGGAAATGGGCATGGATGCATCATAATGGAATGACAAGTGAAACTGGTTTTATTATGTGCTACGAGAAATTTATCATAGAAGACTGCAGTGTGCTGACCAGGTTTAACACAGGGAGTGATCACAGAATGGGGAGATGTAAGATATGCACCTTAACACTAAACTCGAGTGTGGTAAACTCATAAAACAAACAAAATGTGTTGACCTGACCAACCTTAAAAAACATCTTAATACCTTCAAATTGAAACTGAGGAACAGATTCTCCACTCTAGAAGATCTAACCGAGAGAACAAGCTGGATTCAGGAGTGGCTACATCACTATCCCAGCAAAAACAGTCTTGCTGGCCCAGCACTATGTTGCCGCAGCCGAACCGTCAATAAAATGTCCGGGCAGCCAACAAAAGGGCCAGCAGTTCAAGCCAACAGCTGGCCAACAATTGGCACCCCATCAGTTGTCATATGCCACAACAGGGCCATCAGTTATCCATCACAGGCAGTAGCTGCCACAAGTGGCCCTTCAGCGGCCCTGCAAGCACGTGCCAGAAATGATGGCTAGCATAATGTGGTCCGCTAGTTTGCCGGTAGTGGCAGCCCGCAGCCACGTGACGTAACTTGATCTTTTTCCCAGCACTTGATCTTTTGCTGGGATAGATCATTTCCGTGTGCTGAGCGAACAAATTGAAAGAACGAAGGAATATGTACTTCCATTATGTATGGTTTTATCGATTATGAAAACGCCTTTGATTCAGTGAAACCATCAGCAGTTACAATGGCTTTGAAATCCTGTGGTATTGAAGAATCATGCATTAGCATTATTCATAACATCTATGAAAATGCATGTGCAAAAGTTCGGTTGTTTGAGGATACAGCACAAATACAAATTGGAAAGGGGTGAGACAAGGTGACACCTAATCTCCCAAACTCTTTAATGCTACATTGCAAAATGTCTTTCAATCATTGAACTGGGAAAACAAAGGGATAAAGATTGATGGAGAATATTGAACTGACCTTTGTTTTTCTGATGACGATGATTCAGAGCTGCAGAGTATGAACCAGGAAATTGCTGACAAAAGTAAAGAAGTGGGATTAAAAATGAACTTTTAGAAGACAAACCTGATGCACAGTGCTCTTACAAGACATGGAGCTTTATCTGTTGATGGGGAAACGCTGGAGATAACCAATATATGTTTACCTTGGATAGCAAATATCAATCAAAGGTCACATTGATGAACAAATTAATCGATGTATAAAACATGGTTGGAGAGCTTTTGGAAGAAACAGTAAAATTTTTAAGAGCAGTATGCCATTATGTCTTAAAAGAAAACTGCTTAATCAATGCATCCTGCCAGTGCTTACGTATGGAGCAGAGACATGGACCTTAACTAAAAAAGACATGCAAAGACTGACGACTCAAAGAAGCACGGAGAGTTGCATGCCTGGTGTAACCAGGAAAGATAAGAAGAGGAATTCATGGATAAGAAATATGACAAGGGTTGAAGGCATCATGGTCAGAGTAAAATTCCTGAAAATGGCAATGGGCTGGATATGTTGCCAGAAGAACGGACCACCGATGGACAGTTTTACACTGGATACCATGGGACAGGAAAAGACCCAGAAGAAGACCACATGTGAGATGGGTGGATGAAATTCGAATGCATGCGGAAGTCACATGGAGATGACGCAAGATAGACCGTTTTGGAAAAAACTTGGGGAGACCTTCATCCAGCAGTGGATTGATAGTGGTTTTTGATTATGATATATATATATATATATACACTGAAGAGCAATTGAATTAGAGATACCTGTCTAGTAACGTGTAGCACCACCTTTCGCCCTGATGACGGCGGCGATTCGTCTCGGCATGGACTCTACAAGACACCGGAAGTCATACGGATCCACGACCCCTGAACAAGCTCCCACGGTTCATGAAGATTTGATGGAGGGGGGTCAGAACCTCGAACATCTCTCTCGATTGCATCCCAAATGTGCTCGATGGGATTGAGGTCAGGTGACCTAGCTGGCCAAGGAAGCGAGGTCACATCTGTGGAGTGTTCATCCAACCATTCGGATACAATTCGGGAGCGATGGCACGGTGCATTGTCTTATTGCAGGATGAGGTCCCTAGTGGGATGTTGAAGACGCACAAATGGGAGCAAATGGTCGTCCAGGATATCCCGGTAACATTGACCTGTGAGGGACAATGTCACACGTACCAGGGGTCTCATTTCAGTCCAAGTAAACAGTCCCCAGACAAGAATGCCACCCTCACCAGCTTGAAGAGTACCTTGCTGGCAAGAAGGATCCCTCGCTTCATGTGGTTTGAGCCGTACTCGTATCCTGCCATCCGCATGTACCAACGTGAATCTCGACTCATCAGTCCAGCCAACATTTCCCCACATGTCTAGGGACCAGTAGCGATGTTCCCGCGCCCATGCTAATATTTGCACCCTGTTATGTGCGGTCAGCAGCGGTACCCTCGTGGGACGATGGCTTCTGTACCCCATAGCGAGGAAATGGTTCTGGATGGTGTGGCTGCTTACACGTTTTTGTGCACCAGCGTTAAATTGCCGAGTGATTTCTTGCACTGTGGTCCGTCTATCCGCTGTTACAATGCGAGCTAGTCGACAATGACCCCACTCATCCACACGCTGTTGTCCACGGCAGTTGGCCCTTGCAGGGATGGTTTTACCGGATTCGATGTACTCACGGTGCACCAGTGACACAGTGGCTCGTGAAAATCCCAGTGCCTCCTGCACGACTTCCGAGATGGAGTGACCCATTCGTCGGGCCCCGACAATTTGCCCACGATCAAATGCGCTTAGATCCTTCGTCTTACCCATACTGCGTCCGACTCTTACTGATTCCTGTCGCATCACTCCTTATATTGTCGGATTGCTGCATACGTCATGTCGTTTCCGTTTACAGGGCTGACCACAGCGCCACATTTGCATAACGCCAGCTGTCTCTACTTCAATTGCTCTTCAGTGTATATATATATATTAGTGCAGTCCCCTAAAAGTACAAAACAACAAAAATGTGCTCTGGCAGTCTCCTACATCCGGTCTGGCAATGTGAAACACTGCCAAAGTACGGAGAGGGTGCGTTAGTTGGAGCAGTGGGTCAACCGCAATTTCAAATTTCAAAGACTTTGCAATACTGCCTATTGTTAGAAACATGGGAGGTTACTTTGATCAAGGGCGTCCCTTCGAGGGGTCAAGCACCACCTTCCCAAATTCCCTGACTAAAATTAGCAAAGTAGTCTCTCAAAAGTCATGCAATACACCTAAATAAAAATCATGGGCTATTTTTTACCGTACTCCGTAGCGTCTGGAGGGCAACAGCTGCAGTTTCCGACTATAATAGCGGAAATATAACTGACCGTCATTAAATTTCCGTCGAAATATAAAAGACAAAATTTTTCGCAGTTTGCCAATTTTAAGTGTATAATTTTTAAACTATTGCACATGGCTCAATGCAGGTGTTTTTTTTTTACGTTTCCCAACCGTTAGTTGAAGAAGTGCATATGATCCTGCTTTGTCCGTTTGTCTATTCGTTTGCCCAATAATTCGTGTAAGTATCGTACGATTTCGATGACATTCTAGTATGTTGTTCCGAGCAACCTGGGCACGAAAACTATTGAAAATAGTCGAAATGGGATCAAAGGTCAGAACAGAGGTCTGGGATTTATTTCCCGATCTCCTGCATGATTGCTTGGGGGAAAATACATGGATTGATCCAAATTTCAGTATGTTGTTCCGAACCAACATTGGGGGCGACGATTGAATAAATAATTTTAAAAAGTCTGATTCAGTTCGGCAAAAAGTAGCCTGTCACTGCCAGGGTTTGGAAAAAAGTGGCCTGGCGGCACCAGGCCGCGACTGCAACCCTGGCTTAGGGAGATGTGGCCAGGAAGCAATCGTGAACGCAATTTTGGTACGGCCCCTTAACACTGTTGTGGCTAGTTCTCCTGGTGGGCACTTCTCCGGTGGCCAGTTCTCCTATACCCTCGTATGGAAAAGTATAGTCTTACACTTAGTATGTACGAGTACATACTGTAGTATGGAAAAGTATCAAAGGCAAAGAAGTGGGGGAAATTTGCTCATTTGCAGCAGCCATTCACTGCTGGACAAAAGTCTCCCGAAGTTTCTCCCAGAATTTAATCTTGAAGATATTTTTTTTTAATTTTTTGAGGATTGATTGAGTGATCGCTGGATTTTCGTAGTACACCAGGCACAAGTGAGCCTAAACAGGGCCTGCTAGCCTAAGGCACAACCCCCAAACGAATAGCAAATAAATTTTCCTATTGTCCCAATATGCAGCCAAATTTCCTGTTTTATGTAGTTGTTTGGTCTTGTGGCTTTTTATGAAATTTATGTGGCGTGTGTAGTAAAACCGGTTAGACCACAGAGAAGTCACAGTGAATCTTTGCATATAGTTTTTGGTAATATTATTTGTATTTACATTTTCCGCTTGCCACCTCCTGAAAAGTATGTTATGAACAATCTTCACTTGAAGTTCTTTAAATTTTTGGTTTTGTTAGAAATATTTGAAACATGTTAAAAATTATTTCTTTTCCACCTTTTGGTCTACTATCAGTTTCTGCTGCATACTTTTACACATAAATTACCTTTTTTTTTTCTTTCTTCATTTTTTTTTCCGTCCAACATAGAAAACTGTTCTGTCACAGAATTCCATGCATGCAATTTAAAACCGATCGTTTCTCTTGTGATACGACAACATCTCTTCCCCAACAAATCAGTGTTTCAAATTTTAATTGTGTAAGCGTGTGCGTGCGTTTTGTGCAGAGGAGAACTCTCTGCTTGTGGCCCCTTTTTTTTCTGTTTCAAGGTGCATTGCCATGGAAAACCGCCTATATTAGACGGCTCTATGGCAACTTGATGTGGCTTCACAAAACGCGGTTCTAAGGGGTGGGCTAAGCCCCCAAAAACCATTGCGTTCTGATCCGGATTATCATAATATTAAAAGGAAGAGGAAAAATTTGGTATGCATCATAATAGGGAACAAAGAGAAATACACATCAGTTGTTCCCTTTTCCACTTGTTGTTAGCAGTGCCTTTCATACCTCACAACAATGCGGGGCCAGATTGGCTTTGCATTGATGCAACGTTTGCCAATGAATACTAAGGAATAGAGACAGAAAGGATTCACTGCATTTTAAGAATTAATATTTTTTCGCTGTCACATAGTAATAATAAATGAAATGCTTTTTTAGTAATAAAATGTATTAAGCAGCGATATAAGAAAATAAATTACCAAGAAAATAAACAAGTTGTTGAACGTAATAAAAATAGGGAAATAGGGAAAATGAGAAAAAATATGCACTTCTTTCGATCCTTTTTCTTTTAGTAGGTAACGATTTGCAAAGTTGAATGAATAGCAAAAATGTAGAATAAGAGTTCATGCATTGTTTTTTGTTTATGATATGGAAAGACATTAAAACGTGCATTGCTATTTTGTTTTCGTGCAGACGTGCATTGCTACTATTTTTTTTTTCGTGCAGACATGCACTCTTGCTAATTTTATCGTGCAAACGTGTATTCCAGCTGTACATTCACTGTTAATTATCATGCAGCAACTACAGAGGAAATATTTTATGAAGCTATTGAAATTATTAATTTTCTTTTAAAAACCACAGATCACAATTTGTAAGGTTAGTAAGATAGTGCAAGGAAATGCTAGTTGTTACTGGCCAGGACAGGCAAGATGCTGCAGCCGTTAGATGGGCCCGAATTCGAGTACAGATCCAGCATGGGTGGATCTGTACTCGCTGTTCATGCTGTTCATTAATACCCTCCCTAGAAGAAAAGTTTCTCGTGCTTACTGTTAACACTCATTTTACTTGCACATTAAATTTCAGGAGCATAACATGCAATTTAGTTTAGCATAGCAGGGAAAACAAAACGATATTTAAGCAAGTAATTAATTGGACAGTAAGGATTTTGGGTGTATATCAATTTAGTTTTATTCTTACAAAAAACAGTTCATGGAAAAAAATACTTACGTAAACCTACCTATCACTAAAATGGCAATGGAATGAACATGTTGACAGAACGGAGCCCCAATGAACAATAGAAATTCTACATTGGATTCCAAAGGATAGGAAAACGTCCAGAAGTCCACATGGGAGATGGACGAACGAAATTTGAAAGTATGCTACAGTGACATGGAGGAAACTGGCGCAATATAGACCGCAGTGGAAGAAACTTGGGGAGACTTTCATCAAGCAGTGGATAGATAATGGTTGACTATGATGATGATGGTGACCTATTTCGGTGGGTATAAAGCAGAGACTGCCTTGAGAAAATGATGTGGTCTTTCAAGTTCTTTGTCGAACTTCTTCTTAAAAGAAAACTCTGCTAAATATCCCTTCAGATGTTTTTTGACTCTTCCAAAACGAGGCAGCTTGCTTCTAACGTCTCTCCAGAGACGCTCCACGAAATAGTACCGATGGTTTACCGTGAAGTGTCAATACCTATGCTGATGAAGACTGTGATAGGCCTTCCAATAATCGGAAATGATTGTGGTGCCTGGCCGAATCCATTTCTTAATGAGGGCTAAGAGTGTTACTCTATCGCGGCGTTTAACGGGCTGAATACGAAATCGCCCAGTGCCCCTTTCTTTTGCTCCAAATAACCATGTTCCTGTAAGGATTCGACCTCTGTGATTTTTCCTTCTACCTAGGAGGCATTCGACGGTCTTGCAGGGTCCACTTAGTTTCGCTGATTTATTTCTCTTCTCCCAATGCAGGCACACCTCACGGCAATAATTGGACCAATCTACCACAGTAGTCGAGCTCATATCACAAAACTGTTCTAGCCTCTTCTGCCTTGGAAACTCCAGAGTCAACCAAAGGAAAATGAATTTAAATATTTTCTCAACACTTAACCTGCGGGACGCGAAAAACGTTTCCATCCTTGCAGATCCTTTGTAATTGCATTGGACTCTTAACTCTTTTCTCCTTCCTCGGTGCAGGTGCCAAAAAAGATTCTCCACATCGATATAGCATACTTTTCCTATTTAAAGTTCGGAGTCGTCCACATCTGGGACAATTTATGTTTTCACTGAAAATATTGCGGCTAACTAGAAAATTCGTTAAAGCCACGCCTTCCATTTGACCAGGACTGAAAAATGTTATTTGACATCCTTGGCATGCCATCTTACAAAGCCAAGATATGAAGAACGGTGTGACTGACTGAACATTGAACAACTTTCACAGGCGATTCTGCTCACTGGGCAAGTCGACCATATGGCGCTGTAAGTGCCCGAGGCCATTTACGACAATAAAACAGTGTGTGGGAACACCTCTGCCGGGCTTTGTTGCAAACATCTGTATCCCCTCCCCCGCAAGCCGTCAGGGTCAAACCAATCCACGTCACCCATTCCATTAGCATCATTCAACATCTTTTTCACTGGAATTTGTCAGGTTAAAAAAAAAAACCTCTCTGAGTGTTATCCTCATCAGAACCTAGATATTATGAGATCCGAGCTAATTCTGCAAAATACGATAATCTGTGAAATTCTATCTCTAGAGATCCCTGAAAATAAAGCGGGGATTTTTTTTTGATTTTTTTTTCATTTTTATTAGTTTAACAAGGAACTAGACGAAACCCGTCGGAATCGACGGTTTTTTTTTTTTGTTTTTTTTTTGTGAAGCATGAACTCATATGAAACACTAAATGTTAACTTTATTTGACTGACAAATTCATTCAACCACTTCAGTAAAGACAATAGTCTAAGTTCGTGATTTTTTTTTTTTTTTTTTTTTTTGAGAAGCACGAACTCATATGAAACACTAAATGTTAACTTTATTTGACTGAGAAATTCATTCAACCACTTCAGTAAAGACAATAGTCTAAGTTCGTGATTTTTTTTTTTTTTTTGAGTGAAGGTTTAACGACTACCGTGAGCAACTTGAGCTATAAGCAATCGCCCGTAATATTTTCACTAACAATGGTCAACGGAATGTTTATTTACATTTTTACATAATGGGAAACATCTTACCTACATGAATTAACTGGATTGAATTAATATTAAATTGTATATATACATCACACAGTCCAACGGCATAACGCAATCAGGTCTTCGAGAGTGTTCGCTGTTCCGATTAGAAGAACTTTGATACGAATGCCTGCTAGCGTTGCTTTACGCAACGGTTCGCTCAGAATAGAGAAGATTTCGGACTTTGGACTCTCTGACCCTCCACACTCCGCCTTCAACAGCGCGTGAGTCAACCGCACGCTTCTCCCATACTTTACATGCTAACTTTGCCACCCTACAATGCCCGAACCGTTGCCCCAATCTCATTTTTCTCTTCGACTGGCACATCTACATGGTAAGACCTTTATTGGTAAGACCTTCATCCAAAAAACTTCCTACGGTCTAAGTTAGAGTACCATCAGAACGTATACCAAATTTGGTGCTTCTAAATTGAAAACTGTAGAAATGTTTACGAAAATTTGTATGGGGGCTCCTTGACCCCGTGCCCCAACACCATCCCAACACCGTGTTACGGCTAAATCAGAGTACTATGAGACGGTATACCAAATTTGGTGGTTCCAAATTGAAAACAGTAGAACTTGTTACGAAAAGTTTGTATGGGGGCCCCTGACCCCCGGGCTTCGACCCCATCCAAACACTGTCTACGGTCTAAGACAGAGTACGATGACATAGTATACCAAATTTAGTGGTTCTAAATTGAAAACAGTAGAAATTTTTACGAAAATTTCGTATGGGGGCCCCTTGACCCCGGCCCCCAACATCATCCAAAGAACCGCCTACGGTCTAAGTTAGAGTACCATGAGACGGTATACCAAATTTGGAGGTTCTAAATTGAAAACTGTAGAAATGTTTACGAAAATTTTGTATGCCCCCCCCCCTCCCCCGAGCTTCGACCCCATCCAAAAAACCGCGTACGATCTAAATTAGAATATCATGAGATGGTTTACCAAATTTGGTTCTAAATTGAAAACTGTAGAAATGTTTACGAAAATTTTGTATGCCCCCCTCCCCCAAGCTCCGACCCCATCCAAAAAACCGCGTACGATCTACGTTAGAATATCATGAGATGGTTTACCAAATTTGGTTCTAAATTGAAAACTGTAGAGCATTCTACGAAAATTTTGTATGGGATCCCCCCCCGCTCCGACCCCATCCCAAAATCGTCTACGGGCTGAGTCAGAGTACCATGAGACGTTATACCATTGGTGGTTCTAAATTGAAAACTGTAGAATTTTTACGAATTTTTTGTATGGGGGACCCCCATTGACTCCGGGCCCCAACACCATCCAAAAACCGTGTACGGCAAAATTGGAGCACCATCAGATACAATACCAAATTTTGTAGTTCTAAATTGAAAACTGTAGAAATGTTTACGAAAATTTGTATGGGGGCCCCTTGACCCCGGGCCGCAACATCATCCGAACACCGTGTTACGGCTAAATCAGAGTACTGTGAGACTGACGGTATGCTAAATTTGGTGGTTCTAAATTGAAAACAGTAGAACTTATTACGAAAAGTTTGTATGGGGTCCCCTGACCCACCGGGCTCCGACCCAATTCAAAAACCGGCTACAGTCTAAGTCAGAGTACCATGACATAGTATACCAAATTTAGTGGTTCTAAATTGAAAACCGTAGAATTTTTTACGAAAATTTCGTATGGGGGCCCCTTGCCCCTTCACCCCGGGCCCCAACATCACCCAAAAACCCTCTACGGTCTAAGAGTACCATGATATTGTATACTAAATTTGATGGTTCTAAATTGTAAACTGTAGATTTGTACAGCGGACAAACAAGCATTCAACTTTTATATATTAGATCTTACCTATTTAATTTTCTTGAAAAAATGCATGGCTTTTAAAGACTAATGAGGGAAAAGTGATAAAAAAAAAAAAAATAAACAAATATATCTACGCCATGTTAAGAGTTCGCCGATAATGCATGGTCATCGTCGCGGGAAACAATACTCTGGACCCAGACGTAGGATCTACCTAATCGCCAGCCTCGGAGTCCTACGTCACAGGAAGTGTCGTCTCTTTTTCCGTAGAAGCGTCTGCTTAAGAAAGCTTTGCCATGAAAGTAACTTAACGATAGCAGACGGTTAGGCTTAACGTGGAGGCTCGCGTTCGCTGCGGAAGCAAGTGAGGTTACTTTGAGGTGCTTAAAAAAGGTAAATCCGCTGTCTACCTAATTTTTTTTGTATGAACCTTCTTTCCTCTGAACTGAAGATTGTATTGATACCACTTTTATGGAGATCTGTCGAAAACAGAAGAGAAATGCATTAGAGAAGCCTCGGGCTTTACAGTCGAGTGATACCATGAAGGGTACTAATTTGGAATACCGATACAAGGTGAGTCCTTGATGATATAATAATTGAAACTTATAATAATATTCCTAGTCATATGATATACAAATGCCAAGATGACTTTGCTGCAAATATGCACACAACGCATAGAACGTATATAACGTGTGAAACAGTAGTGAGTATAGTGTATAGCTATTATTCTATTATATACTACCACGTATTTTATTTTTGGTTATTTTACTAACCAAAATCAAATATTTTTTTCTTGCCTGCAGAGTTAAAAATGGAAACTGTTATTTAAGGTGCCAGCCAAAGTTTACATTATTCTTAATTTCACGTGTGATGTACATGTATAACCAGAGTATTCAGATATGTATTTTTCTTTTTTTCTTCCCTGCCCAGTTATCAGCAGCTCGATCATAATCGAAAGTTGAAGGAACAGGACCTTCTAATGCTATCATCAATAAATTGTTTAGAGTTTTCTGGCTCATTCTGTTTCGTAGGCAAGTTTTAATTCTTTTCAAAGCAGAGAATCCCCTTTCACATTCTGCAGTTGACACTGGTAAAGAGAGACAAATTGTTGCTAATTTGGATAAATTAGGGAACGATTCTCTAAGTTCATGATTTGTTGATAGTTTTTTGAGACAGTTTCTTGTTGACATATCTTTATATGAGTCACTTCTGATCATCACTGAGGCCACACTCCATTCTGCTTTTGTGGCAGTATAATCAAGAGGTGGGGGATTTCCATTTTTTGAGTAGTGAATAAATAACTCTTCGCATAGCTCACTAACCCTCTCTGGTGATGTTTCTTTTACAGCAACAGGGTTAAATATGGTAGAAAATGCTGACATTATTGGCATATCTGGGAATCTGCCTTCTAAATGAATTTGTATCACATCCAGATATTTATCATAAACATTTTTCTTGTACAGCTCTGCACTTTCCTCATCTACTTTAACAGCCAGGTCCATCCACTCATTTTCCAATAGCAAGGGTGGATTTCTGAAATTTTCTCCTGGGTCAGATTTCAGTAAAATTATTTTAGATTTGGTTGCCTCTAATATTGATTTAACAGTGGTTAAGTCTGTATCTTGCAGTAACCACGATCTAGATAGGTTGCTCAAAATTGGCAGTATATCACACATCATCATTAATGTAGCAAGAAATGAGTATGTTTTAATAAATTTACTTAAACCTTCTGCAGTGACATCATTTCGTTCAATGGCTTCTCTCTCCAGTGCAGCCACAACACTCATTAGTGTTTTACGAAGTGACTGAACAGCAGCTTCATGAGAAAGCCATCTAGTATCACTGACCATTTACAGTTTCATCTGAGGTATGTTGAAATTGTCTTGTATTTGGTGCAATCCAGCCATTCGAACATCAGAATTTTGAAAGAAAAAAATAACTGCCGCAGAATGTCATTGAGTTTTACTAAATACTTAACTTCTTGTGCAGCCTGGGCACTAGCTAAAGCTAGACGGTGATTTACACAATGGCAATTAATTAAAAGATTTTGAGTTGCATCCTTCAGCAATTTTGCAACACCATTATTCTTGCCAATCATCACTGCGGCACCATCAGATCCCAAACCTACCAGTTTTTCAATGTAAATTTAATTCACCTAATGTTTCAGGTAAATTCTTCACAATTGTTGTAGCTTTTCCATCATTTATGCTTTTAGTGGTCAGGAAAGCAACTTTAACTTCTTTTGTTTTTGTGGACACAAATTTTGTATAAATTATTAACTGCTTTACAACTGAAATATCAGTTGTCTCATCACACAGCACACTAAAAAACTGACTTTTGGCTAACTCGCTTACTATATTAGAGCGAATTTCTGAAGCTAGCACCTCTAAGAGCTCTTGAACAATTCTCTCAGAAGTGTAATTAGCATTTTCTGCCACTTTCAAATTACTCAAGTAAGTGCATCCCATCAATTTGCAGTGCTCTAATAATTTTTCATATAAAGTTGTATGAGGCAATTCATTTTTGGCAAGCCAATATACACTTTTCAGTGCACCTAAAAAAGCATCACGTTGCAAATTATTTAAAGCTGAAACAGATCTTTCGATCTCTCCAACTCCAGTATTTTCCAGTAAAGCAGCAGATGGAGAACGTGAGCAGGCATCAGAGTGTATCTTACTTTTTTCATGATTTGAAAGGCTTTCTTTCCTCAGTCGAGCACAAGGAGTATCCACCCATGTTAATTCTCGATTAGCAGTTTTTGTAGCATATTTCAGGCATACGGTGCATAACATTCCATCTTCAGTCACAGTTAACCATTTGTACTTCTGAAACCATTCTTTGTTAATGCCACTAGAACGGTGCTTGGAATTAACAGTACTCACCTGCTGACCTTGAGTTGGAAGTTGTTCAGTTTTTTCAGCACTTCCTGAAACAGAAGAATCATTCAACTGTTCACTGGCTGAGGGATGTTTTCTTTCAGTGGAACTTTTAGAGGACTTAGAAAAGTAGCAAAGTAGTGTTTTTTCCATTTTTATATTCACTGGACAAATGTAACACAGAACTGATAACTTCCTTATTTGCTACTACGGTTTACTGCCTTGTGTAGTTCACCACAGTCACAATGATAATGATCACTCAGGTGACTTCTCTGCATTCCTCTGTTAAAAAATGACTGAACTTGTCACCAACATCTCAGCCTTAGTCAGACAAACATGATTCATCAATAGAGATTAAGTCCCTACCTCCTGCTTACTTCTTTAAATAGATACCCCCCCTCCCCTCTTCCACACTCATCTCTTTCTTAATCTAAGAGTGCCTGAGCATTGTGAGAGCAAGAATAGATTAACATTCTTGCAGTTGGATGCACTGGTTTAACATTCTTGCAGCTGGCTCAAAAATGCTGTAGCCAAAATGCTAAAGTTAGCCGCTTTTATCTCTCGGAAAATCATAACATCAACTGAATTATTCACACCAATAATGCTTTGGACGTCAGTGGAAAACTACTGTTGATGGCCTTGATGAAATGCCACGGACGTCAATGCTGACTCTGGTTTAAGCTGTGAATAGGGTGAAGGAGTCTAATCCCTGTGGCCTCTATAATCTTACCCCACCCATCCTTTATGGGGGTGCTCTAGAGTGTGTGGAGAAGGGGAGGGAGTGATTAAGCAAACAGATACTGTAGGAACATATCTTAAGGATTAAAAAGATAACATTAGCGGAGCGCGAATCACTGCCAGATTTTCAGAAATTTTTGTTTTCGCATAAATAGAAAAGCTGTAGCAGAATCTGCTGATGCGTTGATATTTAAATGGCTGGTGCCATTTTGCTACAGACACTAATTTTTCTCTTGCATTTTGGATTAACTCGTCGCATTTTCTGAAAATAGCGACCATAACTTAACCTCTGCGCACAGGGTTATGGGATTCAGAATATTTTCCTAAATTCAACATGGCCAATGGCACTGCAACAAGTTTGAGAAATTACACCAAGCTCCTCAATAATTCCGAAATAAAATTCTCAAGGAATTTTATAGACATGCAGGAAAAACAACAGTGATTTTTGCCGCAAAATTCCGAATATGGCTCACGGTAAGCGCATTTATAATACAGGCGCAGAATTCAGGAAGTGGCGATCGATTCTGTGGGATTGCTCTAGGCGCAACATTTTGACACCCAACTCCTTAGCTTGTAGTACCTGCCTGAATCATTTTAACTTGGTTAGAGGGGGGGGGGGTAAGGTGATATTCATAATATAATACATGAAATGTTTGCACTTTTTTTCTGGGCATCAGTTTTTACCTGTTCGTTGTATGCCATTAATCACGGTATTTTTCCTTTCCCCCATATGCAATTTTAAAAAGCATCACATAAAAAGCGCAAATTGAATACCACACAGTTCAGAGAAATGAACCAGATAAATGTCTATTTAAAATGTGCGATGATTATTTTATGCCATTATTTAGGTACATTTTATAACAATATATATTCATAAAAGGGCTTCACTAGTTTGTGCAATTGTTGCACTTTTGGCATTTCAAAGTTCAGCGGCACAATGAAAATCTTACTCTACTACTTGTCCATATTTTTCAGTGACAGGTAATTGCGTCAAAGTTTTAAAAAGCTTGGATATCTCTTTGGGGGAGAAAAAGAAACATCTTTTACTTATACAGTGGAGGCATTTTGTTACAAAGAAGGGGTCAGTCATAGCCTGGAAGTTCAAAAGCCAACGGGGCGATCAGTTCTGTCTGTCAATGAATCACGCGACTTCCGTGGTTCAGGCAAGTGCTCGATCTTACCCCAGCAACAGGACTGGGATAAAATTTTCTAAAGTAAAATTTCTCTAATTTTTAAAATATCGGCATGCAATTTTCACGGAGACCAATACATGTTAAAATAACGTTCAGATTTAAATTTCATCAAAATCTGTTGAAAACTTTAAAAGTTACACATTTTTTTTTAATTTATTGCGTTCCGCTATTACAACTTAATGTTTTAATAATTTCAAAAGTAGTGAATAGATTTTTGCAAAATCAAAAAGAATATTTTAGCTTTGATAATCTCGATAATCTTTTTATTTAGAAACTTGGACATTTTTTTTCTGATACTTTCAAACAGTTTAAAACAAATGACAGTTTTTAACAGTTGAAAACCGCAGGTTGAAGATGCGTTTATTTGCTATTCTGAAGAATCATGCAAACTTTTCATAACTACAGTACATAATTTTTTCAGTTTATGGCATCAAGACATTTTTAAGGTTTTCGAACTTCACGGGTCTGTCCGTTCCATCCACATGCATTTTTTAGAAAAAGATGCAGTTTCGTTTGTCACAGAAATCAAAAAGCAAACGGAATCAAAATTAAGTACTATCAAATCACTCAGATACATGTATAATAACTCCTTCAAAATATTACACCAGATTAAAATTCCTAACTTTTTTTTAAAGCACTTGTGATCTAGAAATCTTTGATTTCAGTAGCAGTCTCCAAAAATGCACGTGAACAGCAGCGACCGATCACATGACCATATGCATACCCTGATCCTCACTATCTGCTTTACGAGTCACGCAGGCTTGAACAAATGGGACCAAAAGAGGGGGGGTAGATGTTGAGATGATAATCTCCTGTGTTTCACGCGGGAGAGGGACTCCCCCGCGCATTGACAGCACCCACTTTTCCCTCTGGCTTTGTTTTACTGCATTTGGGAAGGGAGTAAGCTACACTTTGTTTAACACTTTGTCTTCTTACATTTGGATCTTGAACAGCAGAGGAAGAAGTAGCGCTAACAACCACTATCGTGAGGTGAAAAAACAAAAACCGCTGAGTGTTGCTGGGGACTTTTTCCTCTTCCCATAATTGCATCCGCAGCTGGGCGGCAGAAATAATTAGCTGGGCGGGCCGCCCAGTAAAACGGCTCTAGGGAGAACACTATATATCGTTCCCTGCTCTTTGGGATAGTGCAGTTATTTCATTTCAGGCGAGGTGCACGATTACGTAAATACAGCGTAAGGTCAGTCATTAGCTATTTCGTCGACGCGGAGGACGACTAAAAATGTCTCACCCGTGGCTGGATACAATGGTTCTGTTTCTAAAGGATTCATAGGTATTCAGAGATGCCAACTTTTACGGATTTTCACTCCATCTTACGGTTTTACGAAAGTCACCCGAAAAAACTACGGAAAAGCCCTCGCAAGATCCCTGCATGCAATTTCTATTTTTTTACCGACTTTCGGTCGAAAAAACGCACTTTACGGATAGTTCCTTATGCGCCTTCGATGTTCTGACTTCCCCCGCCAACGGAGGCGGAGTTTGTCACGTGATTCCCCATACAGCCATTTGAGAGTACCCTGCGCAAAAGTCTAAAGGGAACTCAGCTCAGCGCTTTTTGCCAACTCTTTACATTGATTGCATGTGGCTTTGTGCTTGTGAACATTTCGGTGCAAACGTTTTAGCCATTTCCACTCGACTGCCGGGTGTCACCCGGCATTACGAAATCGCCGAATAGCTCAACCGCCACTCCGATGACGCCTTTTAGCTCGCATGTCGGTGGTCGCGAGACATTTCTTTTTTGTCGAATAGGTCGGATGTCACTCGCCACGCCGATGACGCCCCTATAGCTAGCATGTCGGGGCTCTCGAGCCGTTTCTTTTCACCGGATAAAGAAAAAGAAATGTCATCTGCGTGTCGGGTGTCACCGCGTATATAGCTCGGATGTCGGCACTCGCGAGGAATTTCTTTTTCGCCAAATAGGTCGGTTATCATCTGCCACGTCTGACGCCTCTATAGCTCGCATGTCGGTGCTCGCGAGACATTTTTTTTTCGTCGAATAGGTCGGGTGTCACTCGCCACTCCGATGACGTCCCTATAGCTCGCGAGACGTTTCTTTTTCACCGAATAAAGCAAAAGAAACATCATCTGCGTGTCGGGTGTCACCCGCCATGCCGGTGACGCCTCTATGGCTCTGGCGCTCGCGAGGTATTTCGTTTTCACGTAATAGGTTGGGTGTTATCAGCCACGCCTATGACGCTTCTATAGCTCGGATGTCTGCGCTCGCGAGGAGTTTCTTTTTCGCCAAACAGGTCGGCTGTCATCCGTCTATGACGCCTCTATAGCTCGTATGTCGGGGCTTGCGAGATTTCTTATTCGCCGAATATCTCGCGTGTCAGGTGTCACCCTTCCATGCTAATGATGCCTGTATAGCTCGCATGCTGGCGCTCGCGAGACGTTTCTTTTTCACAGAATAGCTTGCGTGTCAGGTGTCATCTTCTGTGTTCGTTACGCCTCTGTACTCGTGGGTAGGGGCTGGCAAGACATTTCCTTTTTGCCGAATATCGCACGTGTCGGGTGGCACCCTCCATGCCGATGACGCCTCTATAGCTCGCATGTTGACGTTCGCGAGACATTTCTTTTTTGCCGAATAGGTCAGGTGTCAGACGCGACGCTGATGATGCCTCTATAGCTCGTATGTCGGGGCTGGCGAGCTAAAGCTGAGCTTTCACTGCTAAGTTGTGGCCTCTACTGCAGAAAAAAAAAAAAAATGCGAGTTCGGTGTGAGTATGGTTGAAAAGTTATTTGAGTGGAAAGGGTTATTTAATTTAGATTAAAACGTAGCAGTGAAACAGCTATGACAACAAAAATAACGAAGTCAGATAAAACTTATCGTCAAGTGTATCGCGATATGTATAGTAAAGAATGGCCTTTATATGAAGCATCTAAAGTTTTGCTGAATCACGTTTTATAAGCCATGTGGCTTCGATTTTAGCCTGTCGCAAGGCGGCCACGATGATTGTAGGCGTCATGCGGAGAGCAAGGAGCACAAAAATGATGTCAAAAGATTAAATGGAGATGTGAGTAAAATTAATGTAGCCAAAAAACTTCTGACAGCTATAAAGAATCCTGGAAAAAATATCAAGAGCAGATTAGTGCTGGAAAAATGCAGCAAAACAAGCAAAAAAGAGAAGAAATTGAATGTTCACAAGGTGATTTGAAATGGGAAGAAGCTGAACATTTGCAGTAGTTGAATTCCCTCATAAAATGTTAAACAATGCTGAGATGAACATTGAATGTGGCATAAAAAAGGTATGAGTGCAATAGAAAGTGGACAGATACTATTACAAAAAGCAAAACATTGCTAACTATCTTAAAAATTTAGAAAAGAATAGAAGTGAGCAATTAAATATTGAGAACTTGTTTCATTGCCTTTTAGCCCTTCCATCACTCTCATTTTTCACTTTTACTTAATCAGCCAGATTTTAAGTTTTCTACCATATTTTTAATACTGTTTGTCTGTCCTATGTCTTTTCTTGTCTTGTGTTTGGCGCTCTTTGGCCAGGCATGGCCCTTGCACCATAAAACCTAACCAACCAGTCAACCAACCTGAAAACTCGATTGAAAACAATTCTTCCGTGAATCGATACTGCTCACCTCGAAAAACGTTTTCAAAATACTGTCTTCTTAAAATAATGAATAGTTTTTCCATCAGGGGGGCGTAGATATATATCTTATCTTTGTCGACATCTGCATTTTCTCTCTCTCTCCCTCTCTCTCACACACAGAGAGAGAGAGAATGCAGAAAACAAGTGTGCAGCAGCAAAAAATTAAACATTTTTTGTAAAATAAATGATTAATAATAGAATCCTGCTATGGTTACAATTTTTTTAATCTATTTGAAAACTAAAATGTTTGTATGTGTGTGTGTGTGTATTTCAATGCAATATGTTTTAAATTTGAGTAGGGTGCATCTATTTCCAAAACATTTTCTGCATTAGGGTTTGTTCTATCTGCTAATATTTTACCTGCTCTAAAAAATGTTTTCTTACACCAAAAATGTATTTTATCTGCTCCAAAATGCATTTTGTTGCTTCAAAAATGTGTTTCACCTGCTCCTGAAACACATTTTGCTGCTCCAAAAATGTATTTTACCTGCTCCAAAAACATGTTTTGCTGCTCCAAAAATGGTTTTGCAACTTTCCATCACTGTGTACATAGTACATGCTAAAGAGGCACATGGCAAATGTCATCTTGAGTTGGCCAATAAAATGATGTAGCAGGACCATGTGGATGCATAAATTTAATTTTTGCATTCCCTACTTCCTTTTCAATGCTGGTAACATACCAAAAAAAAAAAAACCAGTTATTGTCATAGGTGCATGCTACATCATTTCTTTGAATTAATAATAAAAAAATTATGAAATATGTAACCTATTGAATATGTAGTTTTATCTGTTATGAAAATTGTATTGTTGTGCTCTAATTCATTAATCATAGTTAACCAGGTTTACTATGTTACTAAGATTTTTTGTATTTATCTTTTAGCTGGCTCAGATTTGCTACAGCGTCAAAAGAAGGATATGCCACCTATTGCTTCTACGTCTGGTGTTACTTCATTTCCTCCACAGCAAATGTTTCGGTCTGTCAGGGCTGCAACTCCCACAATGATTACCCAGTCTTCTTTACAGGCACCAATTTCTGCCCAGCATCCTGTTTCAGCACCTGTTGTTACTTCTAAAGGTAATCTTAAGTCTTCCTTTCACTTTGTACGAGAGTTAAATACAGTTTTCACTATTTTTAGATGTACTTCAGGAAAGCAAAAGAGCATGATATTTAAACTCCTATGTATGATAAAAATGCTATGACCAAAATCCCAGAAATTACAGTATGTGGTGTGAGAAGGTGAAAAGAAGTGTAACAAATTCTTAATACTGTACACTTAGTGTAGGGTTTGCACACCAGGTATTTAAGGATAAGTCTTTAAATTGGCCTTCCCTACCGCTGCACCAACCAACCCCTGGGAAAAGTTGTTGAATTCAAATTTAATGTTATAGGTAATTCAGAAAACTGTTAATTATAAAAAATATGTGGGAAAATGTGCCATTTTAAAATAATATCACTGTATAAATATACATGCTGTATGATTTACTCACTAGAGGCCCAAACTTTTGTCAACACATTTTTAAATTGCTCTTTATTTATAGTGTGTCTTGAAAATTTATAGACACATACCTTAAACTATGTAAAATTGGACCTTCTCACAGCTCATGAGGATTTTCTTGTACCATTATATACACTGGCGGAAAGTGAAAAAAGAACACCAAGAAGGAATTGGCGGACGACCATGAAATTTACATATGTTCATGGGGTCGAGTTTACGTAGGTGTGATGTTAATTTTGGGACCAACCGGTGAGCGCTTATGCCACAGCACGGCATAATATACAAATTATCGTCGGTGGTATTTAAGGAGGACGGCGAAGTGAATGTAATCAGTCGTCGGCGTACGGACACGTGTGAAGACCCTAAAGAAGCTGCAATGCCTGGACATGGAAGACGTGTACAATTTCAGCAGTTATCGGACTTTGGGCGAGGTCGTCTAGTCGGACTCCGCAAGGCCGGGTGGTCGTATCGTCGTATTGCGGAGCGAATTGGACGGGAAGTATCGGTAGTGGTACGATGGTGGCGTAGATGGTCCGAGAAACATTCCCACAGGAGAAGACGTGGAACCGGAAATCACAGACGGACTGATGAGCGGACCGATCGACGCATAAGAAGAGCGCCGTTGTCAAGCAGAACATCCACTGCGACGCAAATCCGAGCTGCCGTTACACCTGAGGGGACTGTGCGAACAATCCGCAACCGTTTACTGGATGCAGGACTACCTGCACGTGTGCCTCTGGCATGTAAACCTCTGACTCCAGCCCACCGTCAGGAACGGCTGCAGTGGTGTCGCCAACGTCTGCACTGGAGAACGCAGTGGCGATCTGTCGTGTTCAGCGATAAAAGCAGATTCTGCTTGGGAGCCTCCGATGGCCGTATGCGTGTTCGCAGATGCACAGGGGAGCGTCTCCACCCTTCTTGCATCCGCCAGCGACACACAGGGCCTACACCTGGTCTCCTGGTGTGGGGAGCGATCAGCTATCACTCCCGTACACAACTAGTGTTTGTACTGGGTACGTTAAACAGCAACTCCTGCATCAACAACATCATTCAGCCCGTTGTTGTGCCATTTGTAAGGTCGGTCCGTCGTGGTGTTTTCTAGCAAGATAACGCACGCCCACACACGGCACGTGCAAAGCAACATGCACTTCAGGGTGTGAGACAACTTCCATGGCCTGCACGTTGACCGGATTGGCCCCTATTGAGCATGTGTAGGATTTTATGGGACAACGACTTATCCGGTCTCCACGACCATCCCCGATTTACGCGTCCAGGTTGAGGATGCTTGAAACTCAATACCCCAAACTTACATCCAACATCTGTACGACAGACTCCATGCCAGAATTGCACAGTGTGACGCAGTTCCTGGCGGTTCAACCTCGTACTAACCATGTTACATGGAAATGTTATTTTTCAGTTTACCAGCAAATACAGCTGTGTTTTGCCATAATGTTTTGATCACGTTATCCTCTGTATTCTGTTATTATGCTGTATTAATTTCGTTGGTATCAGACGTCTCCTTCTTGGTGTTCTTTTTTCACTTTCCGCCAGTGTATGTGTTTTGAGAGTTTATGTAGCAGCGCAGAGGAAACCGTACTTAATCCATAAACCAAGTGAGGTCCAAAATCCTAGGATTCTGAGTAAGAAAATCTTGAAACCGTGAACAAAACCACTCATGTTTTTAACGATCCATCAGAAGCAGTTCTTGAGCACATGTCACATGATAAGGACTAGTTGCTGTTGTTCCTAACAGCTATCAAACAGCTTTTAGGAACAAATTAGGGCTAGACAGACGTATACAAGCAAGTGGACACTCCATAAATTGGGACTCAGTACAATCGCCCACCACCAATCAAATTTAGTAAAGAGGAAACTAGAAGAAGGAATGGAAAAAGCGATAAGTAGCACAATTAATGATAATTGCGGTTGGACACTTCCGACAGAGTGGCAGCAACTGCTCCAGTGGCGTAGTCCTGATGATGAACTAGGCTTTAGTTCAAAATTTTGACCGTCAATTATTTTGAATAATAGCCTCTAGAAGACCCGTAAAAAAAGTTATTTCCACAGTTGTCGAATACGTTGACATTTTCTGTTCTGAACATTAACAGCAATCATTTTACAAATGATTAAAAAAATAACAGAATTAGAAATTAATATTTATATACAGTAAATACACAAAAGTGAGAATTATTGGTATTAATATTATTATGAAATGACTGAAATAATCTTCAAAAAAGTAATATGTTCTCTCCATACACGTGTTCACTGGGACTTTGAACTGTACATCAGTGATGGAAAGTTTGTGCCAATTTCATTATCTTGCGCCAAACTGCTACAAATTACGAAAAAAATTAATATTTGCACCCAACTGCGCCGAAACGGCGATCCACAGCAAAAAATCCCGAGCGAAAAAACTGTTTTCATGGCAAAAAATACCGTTTTAAACGTTTAATCGAATGACGCTTTTTTAAGGTCTATGCGTAATTAGATGAAAACGACGCTTAATCAGCACGTACCGTACCGCTAATCCCACAATTTTGGAATGTTTTTCACTTACCTTCTAATTCGTTGTTTTTCGGCCAAAAGTGACGAAAAAACAACGATTTTCGCAATGTAGGAAATTAAATTGGTTTTGCTTATGGAGGAGGAGTTTTGTTGTAATCACGTGATATGTAGGAGAAACGATGCTGTACGTTATGAAATCCTGATGAAGGTTGTTTACTGATAGTTTGGTGGTCTTTCGGAGTGCTGTGCAATTGAGATTGTTTATTTGTCGTTCCCTGCTCTTTGGAATAGCGCAGTTATTTCATTACGGGCGAGGTGCGCGATTACGTAAATACAGCGTATGGTCAGTCATTAGCTATTTCGCCGACGCAGAGGACGACTGAAAATGGCTCTCCCGAGGCAGGATACAATGGTTCTGTTTCTTAAGGATTCATAGGTATTCAGAGATGCCAACTTTTACGGATTTTCACTCCATCTTATGGTTTTACGGAAGTCACCCGAAAAACTACGAAAAAGCCCTCGCAAGATCCCTGCATGCAATTTCTATTTTTTTACAGACTTTCGGTCGAAAAAACGCACTTTACGGATAGTTCCTTATGCGCCTTCGATGTTCTGACTTCCCCCGCCAACGGAGGCGGAGTTTGTCACGTGATTCCCCATACAGCCATTTGAGAGTACCGTGCGCAAAAGTCGAGAGGGAACTCCGCTCAGCGCCTTTTGACAACTCTTTACATTGATTGCATGTGGCTTTGTGCTTGTGAAAATTTCGGTGCAAACGTTTTAGCCCTTTCACTCAACTGCCGGGTATCACCCGGCATTACGAAATCGCCGAATAGCTCACCCGCCACTCCGATGACGCCTTTTAGCTCGCATGTCGGTGGTCGCGAGACATTTCTTTTTCGTTGAATAGGTCGGATGTCACTCGTCCCGCCGATGACGCCTCTATAGCTAGCATGTCGGGGCTTGCGAGACATTTCTTTTTCACCGAATATCTCGCGTGTCAGGTGTCACCCTCCATGCTAATGATGCCTGTATAGCTTGCATGCTAGCGCTCGCGAGACGTTTCTGTTTCGCCAAATAGCTTGCGTGTCAGGTGTCATCTTCTGTGTTCATTACGCCTCTATAGCTCGTGGGTAGGGGCTGGCATGACATTTCCTTTTTGCCGAATATCGCACGTGTCGGGTGGCATTCTCCATGCCGATGACGCCTATATAGCTCGCATGTTGACGTTCGCGAGACATTTCCTTTTTGCCGATAAGGTCAGTTGTCAGCCGCGACGCTGATGATGCCTCTATAGCTCGTATGTCGGGGCTGGCGAGCTAAAGCTGAGCTTTCACTGCTAAGTTGTGGCCTCTACTGCAGAAAAGAAAAAAAAATGCGAGTTTTGTGTGAGTATGGGTGAAAAGTTATTTGAGGGGAAAGGGTTATTTAGATTAAAACGTAGCAGTGAAACAGCTATGACAACAAAAATAACGAAGTCAGATAAAACTTATTGTCAAGTGTATCGCGGTATGTATAGTAAAGAATGGCCTTTATATGAAGCATCTAAAGTTTTGCTGAATCACGTTTTGTAAGCCATGTGGCTTCAATTTTAGCCTGTCGCAAGGTGGCCGCGATGATTGTAGACGTCATGCGGAGAGCAAGGAGCACAAAGATCATGTCAAAAGAATAAATGGAGATGTGAGTAAAATTAATGTAGCCAAAAAACTTCTGACAGCTATAAAGAATCCTGGAAAAAATATCAAGAGCAGATTAGTGGTGGAAAAATGCAGCAAAACAAGCAAAAAAGAGAAGAAATTGAATGTTCACAAGGTGATTTGAAATGGGAAGAAGCTGAACATTTGCAGTACTTGGATTCCCTCATAAAATGTTAAACAATGCTGAGATGAACATTGAATGTGGCATAAAAAAATGGCATGAGTGCAATAGAAAGTGGACAGATACTATTAAAAAAGCAAAACATTGCTAACTATCTTAAAAAATTAGAAAAGAATAGAAGTGAGCAATTAAATATTGAGAACAGCAGCAAAAAATTAAACATTTTTTGTAAAATAAATGATTAATAATAGAATCCTGCTATGGTTACAATTTTTTTAATCTATTTGAAAACTAAAATGTTTGTATGTGTGTGTGTGTGTGTGTGTGTGTGTGTATTTCAATGCAATATGTTTTAAATTTGAGTAGGGTGCATCTATTTCCAAAACATTTTCTGCATTAGAGTTTGTTCTATCTGCTAATATTTTACCTGCTCTAAAAAATGTTTTCTTACACCAAAAATGTATTTTATCTGCTCCAAAATGCATTTTGTTGCTTCAAAAATGTGTTTCACCTGCTCCAAAAACATATTTTGCTGCTCCAAAAATGTATTTTACCTGCTCCAAAAACATGTTTTGCTGCTCCAAAAATGGTTTTGCAACTTTCCATCACTGTGTACATAGTACATGCTAAAGAGGCACATGGCAAATGTCATCTTGAGTTGGCCAATAAAATGATGTAGCAGGACCATGTGGATGCATAAATTTAATTTTTGCATTCCCTACTTCCTTTTCAATGCTGGTAACATACCAAAAAAAAAACAGTTATTGTCATAGGTTCATGCTACATCATTTCTTTGAATTATTAATAAAAAAATTATGAAATATGTAACCTATTGAATATGTAGTTTTATCTGTTATGAAAGTTGTATTGTTGTGCTCTAATTCATTAATCATAGTTAACCAGGTTTACTATGTTACTAAGATTTTATTGTATTTATCTTTTAGCTGGCTCAGATTTGCTACAGCGTCAAAAGAAGGATATGCCACCTATTGCTTCTACGTCTGGTGTTACTTCATTTCCTCCACAGCAAATGTTTCAGTCTGTCAGGGCTGCAACTCCCACAATGATTACCCGGTCTTCTTTAAAGGCACCAATTTCTGCCCAGCATCCTGTTTCAGCACCTGTTGTTACTTCAAAAGGTAATCTTAAGTCTTCCTTTCACTTTGTACGAGAGTTAAATACAGTTTTCACTATATGGAATTTATATAAAATTCAGAGGTTTTTAGATGTACTTCAGGAAAGCAAAAGAGCATGATATTTAAACTCCTATGTATGATAAAAATGCTATGACCAAAATCCCAGAAATTACAGTATGTGGTGTGAGAAGGTGAAAAGAAGTGTAACAAATTCTTAATACTGTACACTTAGTGTAGGGTTTGCACACCAGGTATTTAAGGATAAGTCTTTAAATTGGCCTTCCCTACCGCTGCACCAACCAACCCCTGGGAAAAGTTGTTGAATTCAAATTTAATGTTATAGGTAATTCAGAATACTGTTAATTATAAAAAATATGTGGGAAAATGTGCCATTTTAAAATAATATCACTGTATAAATATACATGCTGTATGATTTGCTCACTAGAGGCCCAAACTTTTGTCAACACATTTTTAAATTGCTCTTTATTTATAGTGTGTCTTGAAAATTTATAGACACATACCTTAACCTATGTAAAATTGGACCTTCTCACAGCTCATGAGGATTTTCTTGTGCCATTATATACCCTGGCGGAAAGTGAAAAAAGAACACCAAGAAGGAATTGGCGGACGATCATGAAATTTACATATGTTCATGGGGTCGAGTTTACGTAGGTGTGATGTTAATTTTGGGACCAACCGGTGAGCGCTTATGCCACAGCACGGCATAATATACAAATTATCGTCGGTGGTATTTAAGGAGGACGGCGAAGTGAATGTAATCAGTCGTCGGCGTACGGACACGTGTGAAGACCCTAAAGAAGCTGCAATGCCTGGACATGGAAGACGTGTACAATTTCAGCAGTTATCGGACTTTGGGCGAGGTCGTCTAGTCGGACTCCGCAAGGCCGGGTGGTCGTATCGTCGTATTGCGGAGCGAATTGGATGGGAAGTATCGGTGGTGGTACGATGGTGGCGTAGATGGTCCGAGAAACATTCCCACACGAGAAGACGTGGAACCGGAAATCACAGACGGACTGATGAGCGGACCGATCGACGCATAAGAAGAGCGCCGTTGTCAAGCAGAACATCCACTGCGACGCAAATCCGAGCTGCCGTTACACCTGAGGGGACTGTGCGAACAATCCGCAACCGTTTACTGGATGCAGGACTACCTGCACGTGTGCCTCTGGCATGTAAACCTCTGACTCCAGCCCACCGTCAGGAACGGCTGCAGTGGTGTCGCCAACGTCTGCACTGGAGAACGCAGTGGCGATCTGTCGTGTTCAGCGATGAAAGCAGATTCTGCTTGGGAGCCTCCGATGGCCGTATGCGTGTTCGCAGATGCACAGGGGAGCGTCTCCACCCTTCTTGCATCCGCCAGCGACACACAGGGCCTACACCTGGTCTCCTGGTGTGGGGAGCGATCAGCTATCACTCCCGTACACAACTAGTGTTTGTACTGGGTACGTTAAACAGCAACTCCTGCATCAACAACATCATTCAGCCCGTTGTTGTGCCATTTGTAAGGTCGGTCCGTCGTGGTGTTTTCTAGCAAGATAACGCACGCCCACACACGGCACGTGCAAAGCAACATGCACTTCAGGGTGTGAGACAACTTCCATGGCCTGCACGTTGACCGGATTGGCCCCCATTGAGCACGTGTAGGATTTTATGGGACAACGACTTATCCGGTCTCCACGACCATCCCCGATTTACGCGTCCAGGTTGAGGATGCTTGGAACTCAATACCCCAAACTTACATCCAACATCTGTACGACAGACTCCATTCCAGAATTGCACAGTGTGACGCAGTTCCTGGCAGTTCAACCTCGTACTAACCATGTTACATGGAAATGTTATTTTTCAGTTTACCAGCAAATACAGCTGCGTTTTGCCATAATGTTTTGATCACGTTATCCTCTGTATTCTGTTATTATGCTGTATTAATTTCGTTGGTATCAGACGTCTCCTTCTTGTTGTTCTTTTTTCACTTTCCGCCAGTGTATGTGTTTTGAGAGTTTATGTAGCATGCAGAGGAAACCGTACTTAATCCATAAACCAAGTGAGGTCCAAAATCCTAGGATTCTGAGTAAGAAAATCTTGAAACCGTGAACAAAACCACTCATGTTTTTAACGATCCATCAGAAGCAGTTCTTGAGCACATGTCACATGATAAGGACTAGTTGCTGTTGTTAGTTTAGCTGCTTGGTAGCTGTTGTTCCTAACAGCTATCAAACAGCTATTAGGAACAAAACAGGGCTAGACAGACATATACAAGCAAGTGGACACTCCATAAATTGGGACTCAGTACAATCGCCCACCACCAATCAAATTTAGTAAAGAGGAAACTAGAAGAAGGTATGGAAAAAGCGATAAGTAGCACAATTAATGATAATTGCGGTTGGACACTTCCGACAGAGTGGCAGCAACTGCTCTAGTGGCGTAGTCCTGATGATGAACTAGGCTTTAGTTCAAAATTTTGACCGTCAATTATTTTGAATAATAGCCTCTAGAAGACCCGTAAAAAAAGTTATTTCCACAGTTGTCGAATACGTTGACATTTTCTGTTCTGAACATTAACAGCAATCATTTTACAAATGATTAAAAAAATAACAGAACTAGAAATTAATATTTATATACAGTAAATACAGAAAAGTGAGAATTATTGGTATTAATATTATTATGAAATGACTGAAATAATCTTCAAAAAAGTAATATGTTCTCTCCATACACGTGTTCACTGGGACTTTGAACTGTACATCAGTGATGGAAAGTTTGTGCCAATTTCATTATCTTGCGCCAAACTGCTACAAATTACGAAAAAAATTAATATTTGCACCCAACTGCGCCGAAACGGCAATCCACAGCAAAAAATCCCGAGCAAAAAATATGTTTTCATGGCAAAAAATGCCGTTTTAAACGTTGAATCGAATGACGCTTTTTTTAAGGTCTGCGCATAATTTGATGAAAACGACGCTTAATCAACACGTACCGTACCGCTAATCCCACAATTTCGGAATGTTTTTCACCTACCTTCTAATTCGTTGTTTTTTCGGCCAAAGGTGACGATAAAACAATGATTTTCGCGATGTAGGAAATTAAATTGGTTTTGCTTATGGAGGAGGAGTTTTCTTGTAATCACGTGTTATGTAGAAGAAACGATGCTGTACGTTATGAAATCCTGATGAAGATTGTTTACTGATAATTTCGTGGTCTTTCGGAGTGCTGTGCAATTGAGATTGTTTATATGTCGTTCCCTGCTCTTTGGAATAGCGCAGGTATTTCATTACGGGCGAGGTGCGCGATTACGTAAATAAGGTCAGTCATTAGCTATTTCGTCGACGCGGAGGATGACTGAAAATGGCTCTCACGTGGCAGGATACAATGGTTCTGTTTCTTAAGGATTCATAAGTATTCAGAGATGCCAACTTTTACGGATTTTCACTCCATCTTATGGTTTTACGGAAGTCACCCGAAAAACTTTGGAAAAGCCCTCGCAAGATCCCTGCATGCAATTTCTATTTTTTTACCGACTTTCGGTCGAAAAAACGCACTTTACGGATAGTTCCTTATGCGCCTTCGATGTTCTGACTTCCCCCGCCAACGGAGGCGGAGTTTGTCACGTGATTCCCCATACAGCCATTTGAGAGTACCGTGCGCAAAAGTCGAGAGGCGACTCAGCTCAGCGCCTTTTGCCAACTCTTTACATTGATTGCATGTGGCTTTGTGCTTGTGAAAATTTCGATGCAAACGTTTTAGCCCTTTCCACTCGACTGCCGGGTATCACCCGGCATTACGAAATCGCCAAATAGCTCACCCGGCATTACGAAATCGCCGAATAGCTCACCCGCCACTCCGATGACGCCTTTTAGCTCGCATGTTGGTGGTCGCGAGACATTTCTTTTTCGTCGAAAAGGTCGGATGTCACTCGCCACGCCGATGACACCCCTATAGCTAGCATGTCGGGACTCGCGAGACGTTTCTTTTTCACCGGATAAAGAAAAAGAAACGTCATCTGCGTGTCGGGTGTCACCCGCCATACCGATGACGCCTCTATGGCTCGCATGTCGGCGCTCGCGAGGATTTTTTTTCGCCGAATATGTCGGTTGTCATCCGCCACGTCTGACGCCTCTATAGCTCGCATGTCGGTGCTCGCAAGACATTTTTTTTTTCGTCGAATAGGTCGGGTGTCACTCGCCACGGCGCATGACGTCCCTATAGCTCGCGAGAAGTTTCTTTTTCACCGGATAAAGAAAAAGAAACGTCATCTACGTGTCGCGTGTCACCCGCCATGCCGATGACGCCTCTATGGCCCGCATGTCGGCGCTCGTGAGGAATTTCGTTTTCACCTAATAGGTCGGGTGTTATCAGCCACGCCTATGACGCTTCTGTAGCTCGGATGTCTGCGCTCGCGAGAAGTTTCTTTTTCGCCGAATAGGTCGGCTGTCATCCGCCACGTCTATGACGCCTCTATAGCTCATATGTCGGAGCTTGCGAGACATTTCTTTTTCGCCTAATATCTCGCGTGTCAGGTGTCACCCCTCCATGCTAATGATGCCTGTATAGCTCGCATGCTGGCGCTCTCGAGACGTTTCTTTTTCACCGAATAGCTTGCGTGTCAGGTGTCATCTTCTGTGTTCATTACGCCTCTATAGCTCGTGGGTAGGGGCTGGCATGACATTTCCTTTTTGCCGAATATCGCACGTGTCGGGTGGCATTCTCCATGCCGATGACGCCTCTATAGCTCGCATGTTGACGTTCGCGAGACATTTCTTTTTGCCGAATAGGTCAGGTGTCAGCCGCGACGTTGATGATGCCTCTATAGCTCGTATGTTGGTGCTGGCGAGCTAAAGCTGGCCTCTATTGCAGAAAAGAAAAAAAAATGCGAGTTCTGTGGGAGTATGGGTGAAAAGTTATTTGAGGGGAAAGGGTTATTTAGATTAAAACGTAGCAGTGAAACAGCTATGACAACAAAAATAATGAAGTCAGATAAAACTTATCGTCAAGTGTATCGCGGTATGTATAGTAAAGAATGGCCTTTATATGAAGCATCTAAAGTTTTGCTGAATCACGTTTTATAAGCCATGTGGCTTCGATTTTAGCCTGTCGCAAGGTGGCTGCGATGATTGTAGGCGTCATGCGGAGAGCAAGGAGCACAAAGATCATGTCAATAGAATAAATGGAGATGTGAGTAAAATTAATGTAGCCAAAAAACTTCTGACAGCTTATAAAGAATCCTGGAAAAAATATCAAGAGCAGATTAGTGGTGGAAAAATGCAGCAAAACAAGCAAAAAAGAGAAGAAATTGAATGTTCACAAGGTGATTTGAAATGGGAAGAAGCTGAACATTTGCAGTACTTGGATTCCCTCATAAAATGTTAAACAATGCTGTGATGAACATTGAATGTGGCATGAACGGCATGAGTGCAATATAAAGTGGACAAATACTATTAAAAAGCAAAACATTGCTAACTATCTTAAAAAATTAGAAAAGAATAGAAGTGAGCAATTAAATATTGAGAACAGCAGCAAAAAATTAAACCTTTTTTTGTAAAATAAATGATTAATAATAGAATCCTGCTATGGTTACAATTTTTTTAATCTATTTGAAAACTAAAATGTTTGTGTGTGTGTGTGTGTGTGTGTGTGTGTGTGTGTGTGTGTGTGTGTGTGTGTGTGTGTGTGTGTGTGTATTTCAATGGAATATGTTTTAAATTTGAGTAGGGTGCATCTATTTCCAAAACATTTTCTGCATTAGAGTTTGTTCTATCTGCTAATATTTTACCTGCTCTAAAAAATGTTTTCTTACACCAAAAATGTATTTTATCTGCTCCAAAATGCATTTTGTTGCTTCAAAAATGTGTTTCACCTGCTCCAAAAACACATTTTGCTGCTCCAAAAATGTATTTTATCTGCTCCAAAAACGTGTTTTACTGCTCCAAAAATGGTTTTGCAACTTTCCATCACTGTGTACATAGTACATGCTAAAGAGGCACATGGCAAATGTCATCTTGAGTTGGCCAATAAAATGATGTAGCAGGACCATGTGGATGCATAAATTTAATTTTTGCATTCCCTACTTCCTTTTCAATGCTGGTAACATACCAAAAAAAAAACAGTTATTGTCATAGGTGCATGCTACATCATTTCTTTGAATTAATAATAAAAAAATTATTAAATATGTAACCTATTGAATATGTAGTTTTATCTGTTATGAAAATTGTGTTGCAGTGCTCTAATTCACTAATCATAGTTAGCCAGGTTTACTATGTTACTAAGATTTTTTGTATTTATCTTTTAGCTGGCTCAGATTTACCACAGGGTCAGAAGAAGGATATGCCACCTGTTGCTTCTACATCTGGTGTTACTTCATTTCCTCCACAGCAAGTAATTCCGTCTGTCAGTGCTGCACCTCCCACAATGATTACCCAGTCTTCTTTACAGGCACCAACTTCTACCCAGCATCCTGTTTCAGCACCTGTTGTTACTTCAAAAGGTAATCTTAAGTCTTCCTTTCACTTTGTACGAGAGTTGAATACAGTTTTCACTATATGGAATTAATATAAAATTCAGAGGTTTTTAGATGTACTTCAGGAAAGCAAAAGAGCATGATATTTAAACAACTGTATATAAAAAAAATGCTATGACCAAAATCCCAGAAATTACAGTATGTGGTGTGAGACGGTGAAAAGAAGTGTAACAAATTCTTAATACTGTACACTTAGTGTAGGGTTTGCACACCAGGTATTTAAGGATAAGTCTTTAAATTGGCCTTCCCTACCGCTGCACCAACCAACCCCTGGGAAAAGTTGTGGAATTCAAATTTAATGTTATAGGTAATTCAGAAAACTGTTAATTATAATAAATATGTCGAAAAATGTACCATTTTAAAATAATATCACTGTATAAACATGCATGCAGTATGATTTGCTCACTAGAGGCCCAAACGTTTGTGAACAAATTTTTAAATTGCTCTTTATTTATAGTGTGTCTTGAAAATTTATATACACATACCTTAAACTATGTAAAATTGGACCTTCTCACAGTTCATGAGGATTTTCTTGTGCCATTATATATGTGTTTTGAGAAATTATGTAGCAGCGCTGAGGAAACCGTACTTAATCCGTAAACCACGTGAGGTCCAAAATCCTAGGATTCTGCGTAAAAAATCTTGAAACCGTGAACAAAACTACTCATGTTTTTCACGATCCATCAGAAGTAGTTCTTGAGCACGTCACATGATAAGGACTAGTTGCTGTTGTTAGTTTAGCTGCTTGGTAGCTGTTGTTTCTAACAGCTATCAAACAGGTATTAGGAACAAAACAGGGCTAGACAGACATATACAAGCAAGTGGACACTCCATAAATTGGGACTCAGTAAAATCGCCCACCAATCAAACTTAGTAAAGAGGAAACTGGAAGAAGGATTGGAAATAGCGAGAAGCAGCACAATTAACGATAATTGCGGTCAGACACTTCCGACTGAGTGGCAGGAACTTCTCCAGTGGCGTAGTCCTAATGATGAAGTAGGCTTTAGTTCGAAAATTTTAACACCAACTTTTTAGAATTATGACCTCTATAAGACCCGAAAAAAAGTTATTTCCACAGTTGTCGAAAATGTTAACATTTTCTGTTCTGAACATTAAAAGCAATCATTTTACAAATGAATAAAAAATAACAAAACTAGAAATTAATATTTATATATAGTAAATACATAAAAGTGACAATTTTTGCCATTAATATTAGTGGAAAATGACTGAAATAGTCTTCAGAAAAGTAATATGTTCTCTCCGTACTCATTGTCACTGGGACTTGGCACTGTATACAGTGCATGCTAAAGAGGCACATGGCAAATGTCTTCTCTAGTTGGCCAGTGAAATGATGTAGCAGGACCATGTGGATAAATTTAATTTTTGCATTCCCTACTTCCTTTTCAATGCTGGTGACCATACCAAAAAACCAGTTATTGTCATAAGTGCATGCCACATAACACTGTACGTATACCTGTGGCAATTTTTTTGGAATCATTGCCCTCTTAATTTAAATATGAAACTCTATTTTTCATCTGCACTTATCCTTTTCATCGTTATTGTGTTTGATGAAAGTGGGCAAAAGTGGTGGAATCTTCTGATACCTGGTACACCGTTTGTTTTCAGGAAATGTTCCTGTTGATTATTTCACAGAGTTTCAACTTCAGATTTGAATATGAAGTGAAACTCTGTTTTCTATGTTTTCTAAACAAAAATTATAAATATCTACTGCTTTTGTGATCTGATCTGCTAAAGGCGATTTGAGGCTTGCTCTGCATACAGTTTGTTTCACTGTACCACCAATGTCATCCAGAGGCATAGCCGGGGGGAGGGGGCTTATTTACCAATACTACTATAAGAATCTGTTTCAAAGTACCAGTGTTTGGTACTTTGAAACAGATTCTTGTAGTAGTATTTTAAATAACTATCTCACTTATTATACCTTCACCTTCATGCTGTGCTGCTCTGACCAGTGCAGCTGATAGCCATATAGTATATATGAATATTAATTACCAATTCTGTTATTTTTTTCAGTTGTTTGAAAAAATGATAATTTTTATTGTTCAGAACAGAAAATGTCGACTTATTTAATTGATGTAAAGTCTCTCACACACGAAAGCTTGAAATGGGTAAATTTAATAATCAAACAGTTTTTAGGCCTAACTTTTGAGGGTTGTATCTTGGAGGTTATGGGAGAAAAAAAGCTGAGACTTAGGATTCTTAGGTAAGCATACATGCTAACTTTCCTGAACATTCAAGTGGGTAGATCAGAATTTCAAAAAAAAAAAAAAAAAAAAGGAAGTTTTGGAGGAAAACTCCCCCACGTACATTTCAAATAATTTTACTTCTCTGTGAAGGTTCACTGATACCCACTATTTTTTTTCCCTGAATAAGTTACAGGGTGTGTCAATCAGTATAAAAGAAGCTCCATCATGCTAGAGCAATACTCTACAGAGCTTGATATAAAATAACAAAATTTTATAGTACTTTTTCACTTCACTCCCAGGTGGCGCTTATTTATCTAGCATTTTGAAAAAAATTGAAATGGTTCTGAGATCTGTGAACCCTTTTCCATGAACTTCTCAAGTTTAGTCCTCCTAAATTCACTAGAATAGCAGTTACAGTAAGTTTTATAAAGCGTGGCATGTTACTGCACTGATACCAAAGCAAGTGCTCAGCTAAATTTTGAAACACTGTATATTAAAGCTAAAACTTAGGGCTTTTCCAAAACTTTATTAGGTGTACCTACCAGTTAAGTTTCGTTCAAATCTGAGTTGGTGGGTGACATGGCCTGGATGATTAGACATGACAAATGACCCTAAAATGAAAATTGCATACCACACGTGGGACCTGCCCTAATAAATTCTACCATGTTGTGAAACCAAAATAGTGCAAGAACTGCATAATGCATATTAATCTCTGGTCTACATCTAGAAAGTCACAACCACCCCCGCTAGGAAGGAAAGAAGAGTGAGATTTAGGACCAAAGGACCTGCCCGCTGAACTACTGGGGGAGGAACGAGTTTGTACAAATTACTGATAAAAGGTGACCAATATTTACTCCCTCTACTCGCTCTGCCTCCACTGCTAAGCGCTCTAGCTCTTTCTCTCCCCCTTCCCATCCTGCCTACAGGAAATTGTAAGGTTATATTTACAATACAAATTGGTGACTCGTATTGTAAATATAACCTTCAGTCAATATGGCACTGCGGCAGGCACTGCAGATTACTTTAACCGTTGCAGATTGCTTTCAGAAAGTTTCAAAAGTCCATTACCGGTATCACTTATTTCTTAAAAAAACAAAACAAAAAAAACGAACTTTTCTTAACTAATTACTCAACTCAGACTGTTTTTTCTATGTTTTTTAACTTTCATTGTTTCCAGCACTCCTTTCAATTTTAAAGCAAAGGAAGGGGAAATTTTTGCTCAATCTTAATGTTGGATCTCACTTCCAGACGTGAAGTTATATCGATAGATCAAGATGCAATTGTTTTATTTCATTTTATTTGAATTTTCTTTTTCCTTGTTTTGCAAACCGATAATTTTGACTTGACGAGAATATTGCTTTCTTTCAATAATGAAGCTAGGAAGTGATACTTTTGTGCACTTGTGTTTCTCAATTTCCTCCTCGTCTGTCCTGCGCGGCAGGCCACAATTTGTCATTTTTAGCATCCACATAACATCGTGACAGTTAGATTTATGTGATTATTATTTTTTTTTAATAAGAGCAATATTTTTTAAGCCTTTTCAATGTTTCCTTCATTTTAGCAGGTATCAGTGTTTCGGGACTTGACATCAACATTTTTCTCATTTTCTTTTTGCTTCCAGATGGCCTCACCTCAGTTAGATTTTTTTTTTTTTTTCGAAAAATCCTATTTTTACGCATTTTTTATTGTCACTACTACGTTTTCACTAGCGTATTATGCTGCATTTCGGGAGCTAATGGTCGCAAATTTTCCTGTTTTGGCTTTCAGATAGGGTTTTTTTTTTTTTTTTTTTTGATTGGAGATTTAACGACCACCGTGAGCAACTCAATGGGCTATAAGCAGTCGCCCGTCCCTAATTTAGGGTCACTGGTTCCAGGGAAGGGAGAGAGCCAGTGCCGTAAGACAAACACAACATCCATGCCTCACCGGGATTCGAACCCGGACCCCTTACGGACGAATGATCAGAGGCCAACGCCTTAGACCACTGCGCCACCGGAGCGGCTCAGATAGGTTTGTTTCAATTAGATTAAAGTGGTGTGCGTGCTTTTTTTTTTTTTTTTTTTTTTTTTTCTCTCCAAGAGCCATATTGGTTAGCATTTGCAACGTTTCATTCTTTGTTTCCGTGGCATTCCGGAAGTTGACCGCCACAGTTTTTTTTTCTTCTTCCAGATATCCTGATCTTAGTTAAATTCAGATGATTTTTTTTTTTTTTTTACTTTTGGTAAAATCACACTTCTCCACAACTTCGACATACGTCTGCGATGGGAGACTATGTTAAAAATTGTATTTTGATCCTGCAGACACAAATGATATCCCCAGAGCCCTATAATGATATCCCCAGAGCCCAGTCATGAATGCAGGTTTTCTGTTGTCAGACAGAATTCCGTCTTTCAGAACTTTCCGAAAACGGAAGTTAGATGGAGTGAAAATTTCTCCTGTAATCGTATATTTTTTTCTTTGCGATATTTCCTCTATCCGGTCTAGTTGTTTCATATCATCTTATTGCATAAATATTTGTGTTTCAGCTTAAAAATGGAGGAACATTTTTCAAAACAGGAAGTTGAATGGAGCAAAAATTTCTCCCATAATTATAAAATGGAAGCAAAAATTTTGGCAACGGATGCAAAAGGCAGCTAAGATTTCTCCAGTAATAGTTTTTTTTTTCTTTGTGGTGTTTTTCCTGCATTCTGTTATTGCTTAAACGTGATTTAATTGCATAAATGCTTACATTTAAGATCAAAAATGGGGAAATTTTTCCGAAAATGGAGGTAGAACGGAGCAAAGATTTCTGCCGTAATAGTTTTTTTTTCAGAGCGTTCCTGATCGTAGTTATTGAAATTTCTGTAGTAACTAGGTTAGGCTTTTATTATTGTTATTATTATCTTTTTTAAGTGTGAGGTGGTCAGATTTTTTTTTTAATTTCTACATGGGCAAATTTTTATTGTTTTTCTCATCTAATAGTTACCTTGCCCATTGACCACCCGCAAACTATTTTGTGGCACCATGATGTCTACCACAGAAGACTGATCACAAACTTTATGCTAAGGGGTGGACTTTTAATGTTTCCTGTTGCATTTCCAGGGTTGTATTATGCAGCATTCCAGTAGCTGACAGTCACAATCTTTTCCCTTTTTATTTACTTCTAAATAACTCAGGGATCGCAGCATTCCTACTTTTTCATACTTTTCCTACTATTTCAAAACCTGTCCTTATTTTCCTACTTTTTCCTACTTTTTTGCAAAGATTTTTTTTTTTTTTTTTTTTTTACGACCTGTTTCGCTGTCTCGGTTCATTGAAATTTTTTTGTACGTGATTACTCTGGCCGCCGCACCATCAGGTTATGCGTACGTCGTCAGCAAAACGCTGATGATGCAATGTGTTTCTGCTGGGCGAACTCCGGGAGCTGAACTGCTGAAACCAATCACTGACAGTTTGTTGAGGGAGGAATCCTCTCAATCGAAACTAAAACGTTTTGCTTGTGGTGTGTGTTCTGGAAAGTTTTATGCTTTGTTTTCTCAACCTGTAGGTTCGTGCATTTTGGATTGATCAATGACGAACTGTTTGTAATCTGAAGTTCATGGAATTAAAGAAGGTAAATACTTTTCTTTATAAACAATTTGGATTTTATTGATTGTGTTATAAAATAAGAGTAATTGAAGTTTTTGTGTGTGAAAGTTGTCATTTCATGAAATTGGTATATATTCTGTAAGTACTGTCGGAAACATCGATATTTTATCGTGGATGTTGATAGGTAACTGAAAGATTTCATTTGCTTCATTCTTAAAACAGAACAGACCAAACCTTTCTCTCTTTGAGAAAGAATTCCCCTCCCCTACTGGTAAAACGTGTGCCTATACATAGTGAGTAAGATGTTTTATAATCAAAATGCATACCTGCCAGCTACTACGGAATGCCTGTAGTTTCTACAGATTTAGCTGCTAGACTACGGAACTACGCAACTCACTGTCAAAACTACGGATTCTATGAATTTTCATTTTGTTTATTTTCATTATTATTTATTTTTTTAATTCTTTTTTTTTTTTTTTTTTTTTTTTGCTATTATGAAATAACACGAAATACTGTCTGGGGACGGTATTTTGTGTTTCAAAACTCTGCAAAATGGTAGTTAAACGGAGTAAAAAATTTTGCCGTAATCATATTATTTTTTTCTCCCAATGTGTTTGTGTCCAGTAATCTTGTTAAATGTAATTTTAAATCAGTGTAAAACTAAAAAGAATTGGAGGGAGGGGGTCGTTTTCCGTCTGGTGAAGGTATTTCGTGTTTCAAAACTTCCGAAAAGTTGTTAAACGGAGTAAAAGTTTTTGCTATAATCGTAATTTTATTCTTCCGATGTTGCCTTTGTTTCCTTGTTAAAAAAGGAAACAAAGGCAACATCTTGTCTTGTTAAATATCACTTTATTGCAAAAATGGTAGTATTTCATCTTGAAACTGTAGGCAACAATTTGCGAAAACTGAAGTTAGGCGCCGCGAAAACTTCCTCGTGATCTTCTTTCGCGAATTTGAAGAATTCCGCCTTTTTCATTATTATTTTGGTCATTTGCGAGATTGATGCACAAGTGAACAGAAATTTTTGGGGAGTTGGTGGCGACAGGGGCAGGGTGTTGGTCGGGGGACGGAATTCATTTTCACGAAACTTTCGAAAACGGCAGGTCGACGAAGTTCAGATTTGTTCCGTAATCGTAATTTCTTTCTTCTCGCGATGTTGCCTCTGTTCAGTATGATTATTAAATAACATTTTACTGCATAAATACTTGCATTTCAGCTTGAAAATAGGGGGAAAATTTTCAAAACCGCAAGTCGGACAGAGCAAAGATTTCTCCCGAACCCCCCCCCCCCCAGCACACAATGTTCCCGCTCTCCTGCGTTGTTAAATATCTCCGGTCCCATAAGTTTTTGCATTCATTTCAAGCTTCCTAGCATTTCTTTTTAAAAAAAGATTGTGCTTACCGCATATACTCGTGTATAGGTCGACCCCCCCCGATTTTTATCTGAATATTTGCAGTTTTAGTATATCCCGTCTATATAAGTCGACCCCCCCCCCCCCGATTTTTATATGAATATCTTCAGTTTTTGTATACCTACCTATATTGTGCATAAATAAAAAAAAATGTTCTTTTCCGAGAATACGAGAATGCGTCTGTATGCGGAAATGTGAACCTACTATTTATTGTTGTAGCTGGCTCTCGCAATGTTGCTTGCTGCAGTTTCCCGCAAAATGTGGGTGGAATTGAGGCACAATTCTGGGAAGATGATAGGGCTCACCACCCTGGTTAGAGAGTTTTCAGGGGAAGGTTACACACTTTAACAATATATGAATCCACTTTTGTACATAGTCCCCCCCCCCTCTCCCACTTTTTGCGAGTGAGTTTTCTGCAGTTACTTTATTCATGGAGAGTAAAGCATTTGCTCCTGCAGCAAACGAATAATCATGATGCATTTACCAAACATTGTAAGGCACATCGTTATTTAAAAAGGAAAAAAGAAAAAAAAACTTCTTGAAACATATTTGGAAAGCGTAAATAGGTCTTGATGTCAACCTGATAGTTTTTTATCCCATAAAGAATATGCATTCCATAAAAAATAAATGTATAACTTTTGAAGTTTTCAAAGGATTTCTTCAAAATTTAAAACGAATCTTTATTTTGATGTATTGTGGACATTGTAAAATTTGCACGCAACTCTTTAAAAAATTGAACGTTTGTTATATAAAATTTTCTCCCACTACCCTGTGCAGCATAGCAGCTGTCGGTCAACTGCTGAGCTGGACGATTGTGTTATTGACAGAGAGGTTGTTTATCTACTCCCGAGTTTCATCCCCTCTCTCCACCGTGTTTGTGACAAACAGTCTGCTTTAGTGACAAAACCAAACATCGCACCATTCAGTAAAGATGCAATCTTTTTTGTTCACTCTTAGTCTTCAGAAAAGGTTACTGTTTGTTTAATTTTTAGAGCCGGGGCACACTCAATTTAATAACAAACGTAAGTAGGTTGTTAAACTAATGCACTTTTTTACTAGTATCAGTGGCAATGTTATTTTGAGTGATTGGCCAAGTTTAAACACTTTCGTTTTCGGGATACATTGATCAAGTTGCCGCTGTTCTGTAGATGGTCACGCCTCTCTCTCTCTCTTCACCGCCGTTAAGCAGGGTCAGCGGTCTCCTTTTGCAATAGTCTGTTCTCTTCCCTCTTCATCCCCCCGTCGAGAATTGAGCACAGTCGTAGGTCACGGCACGGTGCTACTGAAACTACTGGCTGACGTGTTCACCTATTTCCTCTAGGTGATTTACTAGCGGGGCAGTCAAGGCCATATCTACAGATCTAAAACAGACTTTGAGACATCCTTGTGAAATGAGTTTTTCTATTAGTGAATAAAAAAAACTTGTACATATAAAATCAAGAAAATTTTTAGCTATAATTTTCTTCTATACCGGCAACACCTGGAAAATGACAATATACAACTGCAAATGAACTGATGGCGCAAAGGGCTAAGTATGTGCATTTCCATAAGGCATCAAAATTTTGGTTTTCAACCTATCAGAAATATTTTCCGTGTATCGTTCGACCCCCTAATTTTGGCCTAAATATTTCATTAAAAAAGTCGACCTATACACGAGTATATACGGTATGTTACCGGTTTGTCCGCCTGTCCATCCTTCCATCTGTCTGTGGACACCATATCTCTACAACTATTAGGCCGACTCAAAAAATTCTTTTTTTTTATTAATGCAGTTTAGTTGTGACAGAGTTCATGCATAATCATTATATTAAATTAATTAAGTTTCACATCTTGACAGTCAATATCTTCTGCAACAACTGGGATGCAGAGGGAAAAGGCCTCGTGAGCCCTTGACTCCCCAATTTTGGAAGCTTGAATTGTGCAAATGATGATCCTTTATCTCGTTTTTTTTTATGATGCACAATTTTGGCACTAGAGGATGTAAATGCAGATGATATCGAATTCAAAATACATTTTATTCCATATGTTTGCTTCTAAACATCCGATTGAAAAAATGGTTTTACCATTTGATTCAACTTATGTCGACTATTTTAGGTATAGTAACTTTTTCAGGTTACACATAGATTTCCCTCTAGGGGCGTAAGAGTAAATTAGGTTTTCTTTGATTTTGTTCTTTAATATAAACTCTAAAACCACAAAAATCATTGCTGAAGATTTTGCTTATTCATTGAAAATAAAATCTAGAAAACAAAGTGCTTTTCTTTTTAGTATTTTTTTTAAAAGATGCTGGCAAAATGAGGGGGCTATTCTCTTCAGTTTTATATAAAGTTTCTCTAAAGAATTGATTTTTTTTTCAGCTGAGACCAAAGGCCCCTCCCACAATACGGGAGTTGCGGAGCCTATCAGTATGCCACTGTCTCCATCTGTAGGTTGAAGCATTTATGCTCTGGCTTTTAGTTAACATACTTTTACCCAAATTACTTCAGTAAAACAAGTCTGATTTCAATGAAATTTTATATTACATTATTGTTGCATGTATGCTTAATGAAGCAGTAACAGAAATACATAACATATGATACTTATTACTGTCTACCTTCAGCCATTATTTACAACTTGTCCTTCTGTCTGCTAAAACCTCCCCATCCCAAAAGCAAGGTGTTTTCTGTGGCTTTCTTCTGGCATGTTGAAAAGCATTTCACAGTCGAGTGTAAAATTACACTAAATCCTCAGCGCATTCATTCATTGGCTGGAACTTTTGCAGTGTAGTCCAGAATCCAGATATATTTTAAATGTCCCCGAATTTACTATTGCTGTGCAATAATTTTCTTGTGTTCTTTACATGCTTAAAAAATTATATTATTTGATATTTATTTATGGTATTACTGACAGTTGATTACATATCCTTTGTTTCTTCCTCTTTTTAGTTAAATGCCAAGTGGAAAAACAAAGTTTCAAACATCCTGGTTGAACACTGATGATTTCAACAAAGATAAAATTGTATCCTGGTGCACACAAGGGAATAACGAATATGATGCATATTGCTTGTTGTGTAAGATATCGTTTTTCATAGAAAATTGTGGAAGGCATCAGATAAGTCATTCATCGAAACAGAAACAGAAATGCAGTTAAAGGAACATGTTTGTTACTGGACACACATAAGCAGGCAGGTGCTGCATCTCGTTTGTGTTTGCAGTTCAGCCTGGACCAACAGATTACCAAGGCTGAAGCCATTTGGTGTTTAAAAGTAGCAAGATCAAACTTTTCATTTGCTTCTTGCACAGATGTTACAGATGTCTTCCAGATGATGTTTCCCAATGATCTTATTGCAGGGAAAATGTGTCTTAGTGAAAGGAAAGTTTCCTACGTAATTTTCCATGGTCTTGCCAAATACTTTGATCAAGAGTTAACAAGTGAAATAAGAAAATGTACTGATAATAAAGGTATGCACAGCATTGCCTTTGATGAAACAACAACCATTCAGGTGAAAAAGCAATTTGATGTCTTTGTTAAATTTGGGCCTTAGAAAACAGGGTCAAAACTGCATATTTATCAAGTGAATTTTTAGGCCATGCAGATGCAGAGACTATTAAGCATTGCATGTTGACAGTACTGCGAAACAAAAAAAAACTGTCTTTAGATAAGTTACTTACGCTCTCAATGGATGGGCCAAATGTGAACAAAGCACTGCAAAGGAAGGTGAATGAAGAGTTGAAGCTGCATGGTGCTGAAGAACTTGTTAGTATTGGCACTTGTCAATTACATACTGCTCATAATGCCTTTTCTCAAGGTTTGTTTGTGTTAGATCTAAATGTAGATGAATTTGCAAGTTACATTTTCTTTCTTTAAAACAAGTGCAGCACAGCAAGAGGATTTAAAATCTATTCAGCAACTCTTAGATGTTGAACAACACTTCCTTCTTCATCATGTTAACTCATGCTGGTTGACATTAGAACCTGTGGTCCACAGAATTGTGGAGCAGTTTGATGCACTGAAAGAGTACTTCCAATTGATTGAAAAGAAAGGGTCTAAGGATGTTCTAAATTTTCCCCGATGTAGGAGAATTCGAAGTTGTCTCCAAGATTCAACAACGTTGGTGTATTTCAGGTTTATTTTATCTCTGATGCCAATCTATGTTAAATTTCTTGCTCTTTTCCAAACAGAAGGGCCATTAGTTCATGTATTGTACAGCAAAGCCAGTGATCTATTGTTAGGTATTTTAAGAAAATTTGTGAAAGATGATGTTGCCGCCCCGGTGGCGCAGTGGTCTAAGCGATGGCCTCTGATCATTCGTCCGAAAGGGGTCCGAATTCGAATCCCGATGAGGCATGGATGTTGTGTTTGTCTTACGGCACTGGCTCTCTCCCTTCCCTGGAACCAGTGACCCTAAATTAGGGACGGGCGACTGCTTATAGCCCATTGAGTTGCTCACGGTGGTCGTTAAACCTCCAATCAAAAAAAAAATGATATTGCAAACAAGGAGGGTGCAGAGTTACAGCACATAGATGTCACAAAACGAGAAAATGTACTTCCCTTAAGGAAGATGGATGTTGGAATAGGAGCTAAGAAGCTGTTGCATACTCTTTCAGAAAATCAAGTTCAAAAAGTGCTGCACAATTTCAGACAGTGTTTTTCCGAAATGGCAGAATATCTACAAAAACAATTGCTACTTGACTGTCAAATTCTAAAAGATCTTCGAGTTCTGAATCCATCAATGAAAGACAGTGCAAACACAGAGCATGCCATTAGTAGGCTGTGTGTAACTTTAAAACCTTTGAAACTGACTAACAGTGAAACTGATGCCATTGTGCAAGAATGGAGAAAGTACAAATTAGAGAAGATCAATGATTATTTTATCAAATCTGATGAGATTATCAGTGGTGTGCCAATGCAAAATGTGAAATACCAGCAAGCAGACATGTCAAGCTTGTTACAACTTGTCTTACTATTATGGGAATGCTGATGTAGAGCATGACTTTTCCGTGAATAATGCTTTACTAACCAAAGATCGATGCCAGTTAAATGAAAAAAACCATTGTGGGTGTAAGAATTGTAAAGGACAAAATCAGAAGAAGTGGGAATTACATTTCTAATATTCCAATTACTCAGCTAATGTTGAAATTTGTTAGAGAAGCTCATGCATCTTATCGTGCTGATTTAGAATATCAGAAAAAATGTGTGGAGCAAGCCAGGAAGGAATAGGAAGCAGAAGAAATTGAAATTAAAGAAAAAAATGTACAGTTGAAAAGAAATATCTTTGGAGTTGGAAATTAAAAATTTAATTGTAAAAGAAGGTCAGCTTAAGATTGAAGTCCAGCTTGGGCAAAAATGGCTTGATGAAGGAACTAAAAGGCTCAAGAAGGCAATAATTGTAAGAATATGAAAGAGGCATCTATTGCAAATTCAATTATTGAAGCTGGTACAGAGAAATTAAGAGAAAATATGGAGCTTATAGACGAAACTCAGCAGAAGCTAAAAGATATTGAGACTGAACTTGGATCAGTAACTAAAAAAACATAAGTAAATTTTCAAAAATTAAGGATCATATTGAGTCTAAGCAAAAGTTCTGTTGTTTTTCTGATGGACACTAATGTGTGTTTATGGCATGCAAACCAAACTTGTGCACATTTATGCAAATCTGTTCGAGATAAAGTTTTGGCTTATGTTGGTTAGGCATTCAGTTTAACTATTCAATGTAAAGTGGACCTGTGTATTCAATATGACTGTGGATAAAGTGCATTTGAGACAGTGTCCTTCAGGAGCTTTGGAAAGGAAACAATGCAATGATCACAAGTCAAAACTTATGTGAAGTGTTTGTAGAGAACACTATTACAGTTCATACATGTCAAATTGTCTACCAGATTCTGTTCTAGAAACTTCAGTTTAGAGGATGAATCACTATTTGGATGGCCCACTGTTGTCAGTGAATTATGAACCATCATTCAATATTATCCTTGCCAAGCCTCTGGAAAATGCCAAAATTGGTGAGAAACTCATAATTCACATGCAAATGGCTTACAGCACATTCATTAGCTTATTATTATTGTTATTATTATCATTATTATTTATAGCACTTGGGTACCAAAATATTTGTCCTAAAAGAACTTGTGTGATCAGGTTAGAACGTATGCCTCATGCCCGCCATCTTGCAGAGTCCTTTTCAGAGTAAGAGGTTATTGGTTATTAAAAGTGGGTTCTGTACAATGATGTGCAATAAAAAAAGAATATTATGAAGCAGAACAAACTCCAATTCCTACTCCAAAGCTTAGCTTGAGTGAGGTTATGCTTTGTTAGTGGTGGGATTGTAATGGAATTGTCTAAGGCGAGCTTCTGCCCAGGCAACACACTTACATTGGCCCTACGTAAAACACAAAACGTTTGGATACTATGGTGGGCCTACCTCCATATGTCTCAGCAGCCACTTACCAGCCTCCGGTAGGCTCAAGTGTACTAGCGAGCGTTGAACCAACGTAAGGATGAACGTTTATATAACATTGTGCCAGCATTAAACAGATGTTTCGTACAACATAAAGCCACCAATCCTTCAACATTGAGCCACTCTTACAACATTGATCCATCGTTGGAATAACATTACGCCAACACAGCACACAACGTCAAACCATCATTTGAATAACTTTGTGCCAACATCGTTTGCAACATTAAGCCATCACTCATATAACATCGTGCCACTGTCGCAACGACGAGCCAACGTCTTTATAACATTGAGCCAGCATATAACACACTGTTAAGCCATCATTTGGACAACATTGTACCAACATCTTTTACATCATTAAGCCATCACTCTAACAACATTGAGCCATCAGTTACATGACGTGCCAATGTATTGCACAACATTCAGCCACCACTCCTATAATAATGAGCCAACTTTTTTAATGCAAGAATAGTACATGCCCATGCTCTCAGCAGCTTTGTATGATACATCCTTTGTTTGTAGCTCTTCATTTTTACTTGGATGCTATAACAAATTATGTTTATAACAATTCCTTGACTACTTACCATCCATTTTTCTGGTATAAAAAAAAAACAGTTCTGGAAATAATTATCGGCTGGTTATAAGGAAACCTGAATATAACAAAGCATAATTCACACACTTACACTAAATTGATGTGCAACTTTCACTGTACTTTCAAGCATTTTAAAGTACTGTAAAAAAGAAGGAAAAGTAATGGTTTTCGTTGCAAGAATAGTACATGCCCATGCTCTCAGCAGCTTTGTATGATACATCCTTTGTTTGTAGCTCTTCATTTTTACTTGGAAGTTTTGCAATGTAGTCTTTTGTCCCATTCTGTATATGTTTCAGTGTATGAATGAAAACGCATGATTATATAAAAACAGGTGAGTCGGTAGTTAGCTATGTACAGTTTACATAAATGTTTACTTACTTGTATTAACAGCAAGAAATGTTACACATTCTTGTGCACACGGATGTATCAATTTTTTTAATGATGCACGTGGAGGTAATATTTTGCTACGTAGCATACTGCGATGATTGCAAATATGGTAAAACCATGCTATAACAAATTATGTTTATAACAATTCCTTGACTACTTACCATCCATTTTTCTGGTATAAAAAAATAACAGTTCTGGAAATAATTATCGGCTGGTTATAAGGAAACCTGAATATAACAAAGCATAATTCACACACTTACACTAAATTGATGTGCAACTTTCACTGTACTTTCAAGCATTTTAAAGTACTGTAAAAAAGAAGGAAAAGTAATGGTTTTCGTTCATGCAGTTTGTAAGCCACCCCTCCTCTCTCTTTATTCTTCTGCTTCAGAGTCTAAAAATGAAAGGTCGGGAAATGTAAAGTGGAACATTAAAAAATATAGCGAACTATGACATACTTCAATGGTACAATAGTAACAGTGTTAATGCTACAGGTGCTTGTATTGATGCAGTGGTTTAGAATGAAAGTTTCTCAGTCAAGAATGTAATTCAAGTAATATATATGCAGTTCAGTCATGAAAAATAAAGTACCTTATCACTACTATCTTAGACCAGTTGTGTGAAAGCAGTGATATTATCAATAAAATAGTTTTCGAATCACACACACACTCACATTTTTTCCAGTTTTATATTAAACTCTCATTGTATTGTGATATCCGGGCAGCTTTAGAACCTGCAATAGAAAAAACTTAGTAGATGACGTTTTGCAAAATGAGGGCTTACCTTTTAACACTACTGAAAGGCAAAACTGCACACAAGCAATTAAATAAACTTTAATTAACCCATGCCCATATGTTAAATAAAATTTTTGAAATTGCACTGATAAATAGAACACAACAATCACAGTTGATAAAACCTGAAAAAAAAAACATTTTTGAAATTCTGATTTACATTTATTAAGTTAAAATAATTATCAATGACATATTCCCTACTAAGACACACATGAAAAGTAAAAACTGCTGGAAAATAATGTTATATTCTCTAAAAGCACAGTATTCATCTAAGTGTTATGATGAGATAGTGATCAAGGACTGTAAATGTGCTTCTACATCTGCCAGTCTGACTGTTGGATACAACTGGATTTTCACAACGGCCGCTAAAATGGAAACACAAGAAGAAAGGGAAAATCATTACATATAATTCCTTAATGCACAAAACCTCAAATATAAGTGCTTAAATATTGCCCATTTAATATATATCAGCAGGACACACTAACATAAAATACTTACATTAACTCTCCAATGTAGTTTGTGAAACAAGATACCTCATAAATATTAAAAACTGATAAACAATATGAAAAAATAATTGTTACATCTAAATTTTATTATGTAGAAAATTGGATATAGTAGAAAATTGGATAAAATTTCCTGAGATCAATTATGATCAGAAAAATTAAAAAAAAAAACTTGAAAAACAGCAAAGGGCACAGACTGTTTTCTTCAAGTGATCTGTAGCAGGGGAACATGTGCAATTGTGCTTCTGGATTTCTTGAGATTTTAATTTGTAAGTTTTTGATAATGTGTTTATTTTTCATAAGGAACATAGTCATGCAATTTTCCAATTAAAAGTTAAGAAATTCAGCGGCCCTAACATTGAGCATTCACTATTCTTTTTGAAGGATCTTCATTTATTTAAATGTTTCATACAGCTGTTATATATTTTATTACATCAATGTGATCTGCATTCTCATGTTGATCATGAGAAATCTGGACCACTGTTTGGTATAAACATTTTTAACAGGAAAAAAATTAATAGTCTGGCTACACCCAGTTGCAAAGTTGTGCTGTTTTCATAATTTCATATCCCTATTAATGTTTACTAACAAAAATATTATTTTGACAACTTATATATCCAGGCCACCTCAGCAAAAAGAAAAAAAAAAAAAAAAGGCTAGTGTAACCATTTGCCATTTGACCAAACCAACCTAATATAAGTCTAAGCCCTTTAAAAAATTTGACAGCACTGGTCAGTGTAAAAAAATCATAAAATACCAAAATCAGTTTTCATTCATAAGGTATTGATATTGTGCCCTGTTGTTTTAGTAACAGCACAAAAAAATAAATATCCAGATTTACACTATCGTTAACAGTATAAAAGTATGCAACTTTCACTGAGGTAATGTAAGAAGAAATCTTTCCGAAGAAAACATTGTGAAATCTGTTTATAACATAACCTAAAATTTACTGCAATGTTTATGTTTGCATTTGTTACTGAACTCACTTCATATTTTGAGATAACAGTGCTGAAATTCTGGAATATTAATTTTTGAATTATGGGAATATTTGTCTCTTTTTTTACACGAACTCGCATGCTCGTATCATATCTGAGTGGATACTCTAGTTAATTTGTCATTTGTAATTAGCCAGTAGTTTAAACATACTTACCTCCTTGTCACTAAGAAATTATATTGTAACAAACTTACCTATTTACATTTTCCTCTCTGATATCGCTGATAAAATAGCCCAAACAACTCTCATCTATCACATTCATCGGTTTTTTACTTCGTGTAAACAATAAAAACTATCTGTAGGATGAACAACAGCAGATCGTTTAATTATTTTAGACACGATGTACTTAGCCTCCAAAATTCAGTTCGATACCGCAGAAACAAAGAAGCAATAAAAATGCAACATCTATAAAAAAAATATGCTATCGCAATTTAGCAACAACTATTTTAAAATTATTTTATGTGTGATAAAAACATGCAGAAAATCCAACAACAAGATTTTTTCTACTTATATGAAAGTTCCAGTTCGCACGTGCTCTGTGAACAAACAATGGTTGACCCACAGACTGTTGAACAAGAGTTGTCCACATGTTGCCTCAGGCAAAACCACCCTCTGTGCTGATGACTCACAGAGGGACTGGTTGGATTTTAAGTCTCCTTGACTGTAATCAGATTACCCAAACCTTCCCCTCAGTAGCTCATCAGTTGGAAAATCGTTGGCTTTACGTGAACATTCAACGATAACGTCTTGCCTACCAGATAGGGAATATAATACGTTGGCACAGCGTCGTGCCTACGTTAATTTGCAAGGGTGTGCTGCCTGGGTGAGATCCAACAGAAAAACTGTTAATGGAAAAAACTCAACTCAATACCTGCTTTTGTAAAGCATCCATCTTTGGTAAACAAAAGGGGCTTCATGTTCAACCAGGACAACAGCAAATCAGTGCAAAATAAAGGGTATGACATTTTTTAAATAAAATCTTATTAATTGTTATATATATGTATGTTTCTGTTTTCAAATATCAGCGACAGTATGCTACATTTTTGGATATTGATGATAGCATGTTTGTTTTACATAGCATAACTGCAACAGATTGAGACTGCTAAACTTTTTAATAAAAGTGCAACCGCTTATTACTGATGAATCATTTATACTACTTTTCAGAGGGAGATCTTCAGAAAAGGAGGATTTCAAATATTTTTACTCTTCAAAAATTCTAGAGTGGACATTTCTCAAAGGGAATTGGCGAATATTTATGCATAGCGAGAAATATACTTTCTGATAGTTGGTATATACTTTCACAGTGAGAAATATACTTTCTACATAGTGAGAAATATACTTTCTACATAGTGAGAAATATACTTTCTGATAGTTGGTTTGTGCTAGTATGTATTATTTTGCTCTTTGCAGTACATTTTGAAAATTACTACTTTTTACCTACTTTTTTTTTTTTTGTGTGTGTGGAATTCCTACTTTTGTTCCTACTTTTTTCTGAATGATGGCTACGATCCCTGAATTAACTTCATTTCAGATTGATCAGGGGATTTGTTTTTTTTTTTTTTTCCTCACAAAAAGTCTTGCCTTGTTTCCTCACTTCAATTTTTATAATTTTTTGGGAATCAATTGTATCACAGAAAATGCTCCCACCACATTTTCACAAATTCAATGATTTTTTCTCAAAACCTACAGTCAGTTGACAAACGAGATTTCGAACAAAAATCCTATATGGACACCAGTTTTACAAACAAATGAAGTGATATACACTGCTGGCCACCCAAAATGCAACACCAAGAAGGAAGCACACAATTGGCCTGAAATTTGCAGCATGTGTCGCCCACGAGAGGACATACAAACGATTAGCAATGTAGGGCATATGCAAATCATGTGCGACCGGCACACCACCGAGAAGCACTATAAGAAGGGTGCACAGAATGCGAGGTGTAAGTAGTGGAAGTGTGTTGTGCTGCCGGACCTGTGCGTGGGAAGCTTCCTGATGCCTCGTCGCAAAAATACGGCAGTCCTACCAGCACGTTCTGGAGTTCGACACAGGAAGAAAAGTGGTTTATCGTACCGAAACACCGGCGCCGTGTGGGACGACATCCAGCCACAGTGAGGCGAGTATGGATTTGGTGGGTGCAGGAGGGACCGACGGACTGATGTGAACTATTGCCGCAGTCGCGGCACACCACCGAACAAGATGACCAGCATGTTGTGCGGCAGGCATTGACGGCTCGCACCGCCACATCACGAACGTTAGCGCAGGAATTAGGGTGTGTTGCGCAACAACCTGTGTCAGCACGTACCGTTCGACGTTGTCTGCAGGAGCGCAGACTTGTCTCATGGCACCCATTGCTCCGATTACCATTGATGTTACACCACCGGCGAGTTTGGCAGCAGTGGGCCATTGAATGCCGCACTTGGACTACGGAATGGCGCGACATTGTCTTCTCCAACGAATCCCACTTCTGTCTGCAACACCACGATGGTCAGATCTGCGTGTGGCAGCACCGTGGCAAGAGACTGTACGATGCCTGCATTATGCATCGCCATACCAGTCCGTCGCCTGGCTTTATGGTTTGGGGCACAATTGGATATGACACCCGCACCCCTCTGGTACGCATCGCCAGTACACTCAACAGCCACCACTACATCTCCGACGTTTTGGAGCCTGTAGTCCTCCTTTACCTGCAAGACCTGCCAGCAGCCACGTTTCAACAGAACAATGCGCGCCCGCACGTGGCACGCATCGAGCAACAATTCTTCACGGCCCACCAGGTGTCACTGCTGCCGTGGCCCGCCTGTTCTCCCAATATGTCACCCATCAAGCATGTCTGGTCGCTGATCGGCAACCGAGTGGCCTGGCAAGCACCACCCGCGGCTACGCCTGATGAACTGTGGCAAAGTGTGGAAGCAGCCTGGACCGACATACCCCAAGCCCACATCCAAAGCCTCTTTTGTTTGGTGTAGTGCCTGTTATTGCCAGCAATGGGGGCCACACAAAGTATTGATGTCTGCGTGTTCCGCAAGTCGCACGGGTCTGTAAGCTCAATCGTTTCATCTTTGTATCTGTTATGTGTCCAGTAAATCTGGCTTTGCTATCTAGTGTCCTTCTTGGCATTGCATTTTGATTGGCCAGCAGTGTATATATATATACCACTTCATTTGTTTATAAAACTGGTGTCCATATAGGATTTGTGTGTGTCATCATCATTGTCAACCATTATCAATCCACTGCTGGACGAAGGTCTCTCCAAGTTTCTTCCACAACGGTCTGTCTTGTGCCAGTCTCCTCCATGTTACTCCCACATACTTTCGAATTTCATGCACCCATCTCACATGTAGTCTTCTTCTGGGTCTTTTTCTGTCCTTTGGAATCCAGTCTAAAATTTCTGCTGTCCATCGATGGTCTGTCCTGGCAACATGTCCAGCCCATTGCCATTTCAGGGATTTTACTGTGATCATGATGTCTTCCACTCTCGTCATTTTTCTGATCCACGAGTTCCTCTTCTTATCTCTCCTGGTTACACCAAGCATGCATCTCTTCGTGCTTTTTTGAGTTGTCTGAAGTCTTTGTATGTTTCTTTTAGTTAAGGTCCATGTCTCTGCACCATACGTAAGAACTGGAAGGATGCATTGATCAAAAATTTTCTTTTAAGACATAATGGCATATTGCTCTTGAAAATTAGGCTGTTTCTTCCAAAAGCTCTCCAGGCAAGTTTTATACGCCGATTAATTTCTTCATCAATGTGAGCTTCACTTCATATCTGCTATCCAAGATAAATGTAGGTATTGGTTGTCTCCAGCTTTTCCCCATCAATCGATAAATCTTCATTTCTTGTAAAAGCATTGTACATCACTTTTGTCTTCTGAAAGTTCATTTTTAATCCCACTTCTTTACTCTTGTCAACAAGTTCCTAGATCATGCTCTGCAGCTCTGATGGGGTAGTTGCAAAAATGACTACGTCATCAGCAAAATGAAGGTGTGTTAGATAATCTCCATTAATCTTTATCCCTTTGTTTTTCCAGTTTAGTGATTGAAAGACATTTTCCGATGTGGCATTAAAGAGTTTGGGAGATATGGTGTCACCTTGTCTCACTCCCTTTCCAATTTTTATGGGTGCTGTATTCTCAAATAGCCAAATCTTTGCACTTGCATTTTCATAGATGTTATTAATAATATTAATGTATGCATCTTCAATACTGCAGGATTTCAAAACCATTGTAACTGCTGATGATTTCACTGAATCAAAGGCCTTTGGAAGTTCATATTCCTTCGATCTTTCAGTTAGTTCTCTCAGTACATGGATATGATCTATAGTGCTGTAGCCACTCCTGAATTCAGCTTGTTTTCTTGGTTGAGCCATGTCCAGTGTCACCTTCAAGCGGTGTGAAAGAACTTCACTGAAGATTTTATAAACTACTGATAGGAGGCTGATAGGTCTGTAGTTCCTGAGATCCTCAATGTCACCTTTTTTATGTAGCAGGATCATTGTACCATTGTTCCAATCTTCAGGAATCTTCCCTTCATTAAGGCATTGAGTGAAAACGTGGGTGAGTACTGTTTCAGTTTCTCCACTTGCTTCTTGTATGATGTCTACGGTAATTCCATCTTCTCCTGGAGCTTTCTCCCGTTTCATGTTCTTGATTGCATGTGAAACTTCTGCTGGAAGGACTGGAAGAACTCTAGTACTGGTACCTTTCGTAATGTCTGGAGTACATGTATCATCCCTTTCATATTGTTTTGAGCAGAAATCTTTCACTCTTGTCAAAATTTCACCTCTATTTCTCTATTTCTTATTACAGAACCATCTTCTTTTCTCAGAGCCATAATCTGTTTTCTTCCCTTACTCAGATGTCCCTTTGCTCTCTTCAGGCTTTGGTTGTTTTCAATTGCTTTTTTCACTAGTTCACAGTTGAATTTCCTTACATCTTCAGTGATACTTTTTTGTACCGTCTTGCATAGCTCTATATATTCCACTTTGGAAGTCACATCTCCTTTAGTTGTCCTCATCTCTTCTTTTTTGCATCAGAATTTTGTTTTGTTTTTTCTGATAATTTGTTCGTATGCAACTTGTTCTTAGTACAAGCTATTTTTGTTGCTGTTTCCATGAGAACCTTGGTCAGTTTTCTATTAACTTCAGAAATATCCACTTCTTCCGATGTTAGGCCTTCTAATGCAGAGAATCTGTTCTGCAGTTCCAACTTGAAGGTATTATGGTGTTTTTTAAGGTTGTTTATGTCAATACATTTTGTTTGTCTTATGAGCTTGCCACGCTCGACTTTAGCGATGAGGTGCATCTTACATCGTACCATCCTATGGTCACTACCTGTGTTGAACTTGTTTAGCACACTGCAGTCTTCTATGATGAATTTTTTGTTACACATAATAAAATCAATTTCACTTGTCGTCCCATTTGGATGTCTCCATGTCCATTTCCTGTGCGGCTTTTTCTTAAAAAAGGAGTTCAAAATGAAAAACCCGTCTGCCTCTGCAAACTCAATGAGAGTATTTCCACGCTGGTTTCTGTTGCAGTGACCGAATTTACCTACTGAAGTTTCGTTATGTTGCCGTTGCCCTATTTTCGCATTGAAATCTCCCATAATGATCTTCAAGTGCTGCTTGCCTTTAATATTTAGATGATGAATCTCCTCATAAAATTCTTCAATCTCATCTTCAGGATGGCTTGTGGTGGGTGCATAAGCTTGAATAATCTGAGCCTGGTATCTTCTCGAGAGTTGGATAACAAGTCTTGCAGTTCTGTCAGAGGAATTTTCAAGTTCTGCAACTTTATCCTTCAATTTCTTGTTTATTATAAATCCAACACCACTAGTTCTGCCAGTATCTGTCCCACGATAGTAGAAGAGATGTCCTCTTTTCAGTTCAATGAGATCTCCTTTTCTCCTTACCTCACTTAGCCCGACGGTGTCCCACTGGATCCTTTCTAGTTCTTCCAATTCAAGGAGCCTTGAATCAGAAAATAGGGAGCATCCATTATATGTAGCCAAGGTCAGCATCAGATGGCAGCCTACTCAGGTCTCGCACGCGCACACACACACACACGGTCTAGTCACAATATTGTGACCACCAGCTAATATCCACAGTAATCGCTGTCTGTGTGTAGTACAGACAGCAGCTGGGAGCGACTCAGTAAGGTGCTGGAAGGCAGTGATGGAAAGTTTGCGCCAAACTGCGCCAATTTCATTATTTTGCGCCTAACTGCTGCAAATTACGAAAAAATTTAATATTTGCACCCAACTGCGCCGAAACGGCAATCCACCGCAAAAACTGCCAAGCGAAGATTTTTGCCATGAAATGTTTTCATGGCAAAAATGCAGTTTTAAATGGCGACTAGAAGGACGCTTTTTTAAGGTCTACGCGTAATTTGGTTAAATGTATAATGACACTTAATCAACACGTACTGCCAATCCCAGCACTTCAGAATGCTTTTCACCTTCCCTCTAATTCATTGTTTTTTCGGCATAGCTTATAGAGGAGGAGTTCTGCTGTAACTTTTTACAGTTTTTTGGTCGAAAAAACCCCGCACTTTACAGATAGTGCCTTTATACGCCTTTGATGTTCTGACCATCTCCGCCAACGGAGGCGGAGTTTTGTCACGTGATTCCCCGTACAGCCTTTTTAGAGTGCCGTGCGCAAAAGCCAAAAGGGAGCTTAGCCAGGCTTAGCTCAGCGGCTTTTGCGAACTCTTTACATTGATTAGATGTGGTTTTGTGCTTGTGAAAATTTCGGTGCAAACGTGTTTTAACCCTTTCCACTCAACTAATTTCGTAAAAGTGGCCCAGATGATGCTGAATATAAATGAACAATTCAGTGTTCTCATGCATATTATTTTTAAGTTACTGATATACTGAAGTATGTCCATATTGTATTTGAAAATTTTGGCCCTTAATTTTTATCATAATTAGGTGTTATTATTATAATTATTATAGGTTATCAGTCGGATGCGAAGTAAATTTTTCTGGTCAACTGCATCATGTTTCCAATGATCGAATCTGGCTAACCCACAATTCCATTTGTTGGCAGAGAAGGCAGACATGGTAAAGCTGAGAAAATAAGATTTTTTGTTAGATATGTTAACAAATAATTTTTTGAAACCAATAATACATTAAAAAGTAATTGTGATGTTTTTATTTAGTACATAACATTTGATGTCTTTTCAGCTTTTTTTTTTTTTTTTTTTGTCTTAAGCATATCTGTTTACACCCCTGGAATCCTGGAAAAGTCCTGATATTTTATTTCCCTTTTCCCCCAGTCCTTGGAAAGTCTTGGATTTTTCCTACTTACATTCTGGAGTACTATCAGAATTATTTCCTGCAATGTAATTTTCAAGAAAAAGATAAAAACGTTTGGACTAGTAGCCAGAGAAGAGAGCATTGACACGGTTCGTACACTCCTTGAAAATTAACAGACCATTTTCAAGGCCTTGAAAGCCCTTGGAAAACTTTTAGATTCACAAAAAGTACTTGATTTTTGAGAATATAACACATTTATAATTCCAGCATTCTTTTCCGCCATTTACTACTTGCTGGGATTGCCCCTTAATGCTATTTCAAGGCAGCTAATGGTTTGAAGCAATGAAATCCTATGAAAAAGATGTGTTATACACTGGTTGGCAAAAATTAAGGACGAAGAGGAGAAATTAGCATAACAGCGGAAGGAGCAAGCAGAACGGACTGAAAGACCACTCAGGAGATAGACTAGGGTCTGGTACGGTAGGGCATGCGCATATATGCAGCATGACGTAGGGGGAGAGTGTCGAAGGGTATAAAGCGGTCACTCGGCAACTTGGTGAAAGCTGTTGCAAGGTGTACATCAGTCTGAATGACGTCGAGTTGCTGCCACCGTGTGATATGGCCAACAGGCAATCCAGTAGACGACATCTGGATGACTTTACCCAACGTCGCGTCATTGGGAAGTTGGAAGAAGGTCAAAGTGTGACTAGTGTGGCCGAGGAGTTCGGGATCGCTCACAGCATCGTTTCACGAGCTTGGAGAGCATTTCAAATGACAGAAACAGCTGTCCGAGAGTTCAGCAGTGGTCGTCCACGAGCAACCACGGTGGCAGATGACCGGTATATTGTCCTACAGGCCAGAAGAGACAGACAGCTGGAGAAATCGCAAGGCACATGCAACAGACAACTGGACGTCCGTTATCGCGTTTTACCGTGGTCAGGAGGCTGCACAAAGGTGGTCTATTTGCATGACGACCAGTACGGTGTGTGCCATAATATTAACGCCTGCTCATCGGAGACGGCGGTTTCTGTGGTACCAGGAACCCAAGAACTGGACACATTAGCAATGGGGTCGAGTTCTCTTTACGGGTGAAAGCCAATTTAGTCTGACGAGCGATTCTGGACGTATACACATCTGGAGAGAGCAGGGAACACGCAATCACACCTCCAACATCATTGAAAGGGACCAGTTTGGAGGTGCCGGAGTTCTCGTTTGGGGGCGGTATCATGCTTGGTAGCCGTACTGACCTCCACATCTTCCAAGGAGGTTCAGTCACTGGTGTCCGTTATTGTACCGAGCTTCTCCTGCCTCACGTGCGTCTGTTTAGAGGTGCTGTGGGTCCTGAGTTCCTCTTCATGAACGACAACGCTGCATCTCATCGTACAGTGGCTGTTGGAGAGTGAAGATATTCAATGCATATATTGGCCTGCAAGGTCCCTGGACCTAAATCCAATCAAACACATGTGGGACCTTCATCGGGAGACGTTTGGCAGCACGTCGCCAGCCGCCAGCAACGATTCCGCAGCTGTGATTGGCGCTACAAGAGGAATGGGTCGCGATGCCTCAACAGCTCCTTGACAACCTCGTCGTCAGCATGGACAGACGTTATAAATCCTGCAACGCAGTCAGGGGTGATCATATCCCCTACTAAAGACTGGATTTTTCTTGGCAGCCGCCTGTCAAATAGATGTATCTGTCTTCTGTCCAGTTGTGCTCGAAGCTACCTTTTCAATAAAGTGCCTTTGTATTCTTTGGATTCCTTCTTTGGACGGTTTTGCTCACTTGTTCCATATTCTTACATCTTGGGGATCTTATGGTATGATTTGAGTCGATGTGGAGCACTTCTGCACGACTTTACATTAGAAAAACCGTCTCGTCCTTAATTTTTGCACGCCAGTGTATTACAGTCACATAGAGAAAGTAGGGGATGAGAACAGTAACCTGACCCCCTCAAGCAAAGCAAGCCAACTATGCAAATGGTTGTTTAGCTGACCACATTCAGGTGAAGGTCATTAGACATGATAAAGCTTGGAGTTCATTCTCATCAGTTACCGTTTTAGCATTGAAAAAATGAATTGACCTTGACACTACTGTGGGGTGATATTCACAGTGATAACAACAAAATCTTTCAGTGCTGTAAAACCACAAAGCACTTTCCAAATGGGTTGAAATTTTCACATTTGTAAAAATCAAATTTAATGATAAGACCAAAAAATATTTGAATTGTAATATTTTCGTATAAAAGAGAGGGCATTACATTCATATTGAGATAAAGGAGACAATTGGGAGCATAATGCCTTATTTGTTATAGTATAAAGTGGGATGGTGTAGCAGAGGGATAACATTTTTAGTCTTGGCAGTTTGACTCTCCTTAGTTTTACCCATCCATATGTTAGAGTAAATCTGACAGAATTCATAGCCTGTGGGAAATGTTCAAGATGTAGATGGGTTTTTGTTGTTTTCAGTTTTGGAGAATCAAAACTTCTTTGTGACTGCAAAAGTTTTTAATGGGCCATAAATCACGATCTTTTAGAAAGTTCAGAATTTGTACTTTATTTCCAAAAGTGATGGGTTTGCATTACCTGAAGTATGAGAAAGTAACAGAACAGATTTATGTACACATAGCACAACAGAGAGAGTTGTTGTTTCTGTGTGTTTGGAGTACAGAATGTGTACAAATTTTATTTCATGTGTACTATGTACTAATTTCAGTAAAATTTATTTTGCATGCTATACCGTATTTATTCGAATCTAATGCGCACCTTACTTCTCAGCTATGAAATTGCATGTTTTTTCTTAATACTCGTGTACTAAGGGTAAGACACAAGAAAACTTGAAAGAAATATAAACTTACGATGTATGGCGATTCTTGAATTTATTTAAATTCCACATTATCCCAAATTATGCATTGCTCACAGACATCTCTCATCTATATCCTCAGATATTTCACTGCACGAATCTTCATTGCTTCTGTCGGCTGTGGTTTCGGTGCTGGATTGTTCAAAGATAGTGTAGTCTTCAGTGCCATCCATCACATTGGAAATGCCACTCTTCAGAAAAGACCGTTAACTGAGTCATTAGGAATGAACTCCCAGGCATCTACAATTGTGTGCTACTACAGAGAGTGAAGGTTTTTGTCAGTTCTGTGTCTCCTGATGTAAGCCACGTATTATAGCGTAATCAAATTGCTGCTTTAAAAGGCCTGTTAATGCAGACATCAAGGGGCTGAAGTTGGAAAGTCATTTCTCCAGGCACAACAACTAGATCAGTTCTGTTTTCAACAATCCTGATTTTCACCGTGTTGGTTACATGCCCCTTGAATGAATCCAATACAAGCATGGAACGCAGTTGCCCCACACCTGGTCGTCGAAACCACACTTTTTGAAGCCAGTCCTTTACCAGTTCTTCAGTCATCCAGCCATTTTCTTGAACTCTGACATGAATTTTCTGAGGAAAAGTCTCTTTATTCGGAAATGTTTTTCTGTTGAAAATAACATACGGTGGTAGCTTATTACCATCAGTGGTAAAGGAAAGCATGACCGTCTTTCGGAGCTTCTTGTTTCCTGTTGTGAGCACTTTAACTTGCTTTGCACCAATACTTCCTACAGTGTAATTTGATGACATATCAAAATACAATGGTGTTTGATCAGCATTCCCAATCTGGCTTAAAACATGGTGCCCTTGCTTTCTTACTGATATGACGTACTTGAGAAAACTGTACACCTTTTCTTCAAAGTCAGATGGCATTCTCAGACATATTAAAGTGCACCGTCTCAGAGAAAATCCTTTTCTTTTCATAAAACGGCAAATTCATCATCTTGAAGCAGTGAACCTTATACTGGATCCAAGTTCACAATAAATTTCTTGTGCTTTTGCCTGAAGAATTTCTACAGTAACAGAAAAACCTTATGCACACTGCTGCTTCACGAAATGATCTGGACGATCGCCAATCTCGGGAAATCTACCCATCTTAGATCTTGAGAACATCTTTCTTGTTTTGGAGCACTGATTCAGCTTTTCCTTTTGCTTCCTCCAAAGCCTTACATTCACTTCTGAAACTTCATACTCCCTGAAACAAGTGCGATTGTCATTTTTCTCTGCAGTTTAAACTTTGCTTGACAATGCTGCCATTTAGAACACATCTCTGGACAGTATACTCCATGTTCAAGTAACATAATGCAGTGGGGTTTTTTTCAGAGAATAATACTATAAGGCAAGCGACTGTCCATATTTTATATCTTTCGTTGAAGTTTCTCAATGAATGTAAAAGAATGGGGAAAGTTGGAGCTTGTCAGTGGCCATAGCAAGAGTCAGACACTCAGAAAAAAATTCCATCCATTGGTGCGCCGAAACGACGACATCCTAGACAGTCAGGCATGTACGAGACTCCCGACGTAGGTATTTGTCACCGATTCTAACGCACACCCGGATAAACAGGTTCGATTTTGGAGGGAAAAGGTGAGCATTAGATTCGAGTAAATACAGTAATTTTAGCTTTAGTGATGATTTTGGCCCATGTGTGCGTGTGCATCCAACGAAAAGAAGTGTAGATGCCAACCAGTATGGATTTTCCATAGTGTTAAAAAATTTTTGGTTGGAAGTGCAGGAATGACAGTTGCGGAAAACCATCATTTAATTTTTCTGCTTTTGAAACGGGCTCGAGATCTGTGGAATCGCAGAATTTTGCTTTTTTGTTATCATTTGGGTTATTTTGGAGATCGATAATATACTGAATAGAATTAGAAGGGATTAATTGGTAGTCAGTTCATTTTCCATCTGGGAACGAAACTCAGTCTTTCAGAATTTTCAAAAACGGTAGTTAGACGGAGTGAAGATTTCTCCCATAATTGTAATTCTTTTCACTCACGATGTTACATTGTACATTATTGTTAAATATAATTTTTTGCATAAATGTATTTCAACTGGAAAATATAGGCAACATTCTTGCAATTTTCCTTCTGCCCTTTATTATTAAATATCATTTTATTCCATAAAGATTTGCATTTCAGCTTGAAAACAAAGGAAAATTTTCCGAAAAAGGAAGTTGGATGAAGTGGGATATTCTCCCATTATCCTATTTTTTTTCCCATAAATTTTTGCATTTCAGCTTCATAAAGGAGAGAAAGGTTTCCGAGAATGGGAGTGGCCAAGTTTGAAAATTTGTAAGAACTGATGCCTGGTGTGGTGTATAACTATATGTTCTCAAAGTTTGTATGAAAGCCATTCAAAGTTACACGATTCATCTAAATAGAAAAAACCCTTTTTCATGTATTGATTGTCCTCAGGCAGAAAGTTCTTCCAGCATGATGGGTGAAATTATAGTCATAAAGTCAAGGAGAACGAATGTCAAAACCTATCTAGCTGTACATACAACTACAATTTAAAGCACAGTGTAAGTCTACATGTAGGTTCTTCAGTAAAATGTGTTATATAGGAGAGGCAGTGGATTTAAACTCTGCCCAAGATCTGAGGGCATTAAAAGGGGGAAAAAAAAAAGAAGGAAAGGTAGGAGATTACTGAAGGTAATCTTTTAGGTTTTTTCTTTTACCAGTATTTAATTTTGCCATTAGCAAATTCTTATTTCATGTATTTATATTTTCTTCTTTCTGTAATAATTGAAGTGACAGGTTGGGATTTGTTACCTTTAGATACTCAAATTTGCCACTGTGTGCTGGATTACCAAAAGAAAACATGTTTGTTACTGAAAACAACTCCCACAGGTCGGCTTTGTACAAAGGCCGTTCCATAAAAACCAAGAATAATATTTTTTAGAGTTGGCAGCGGTGCGAAGGGGGAAAATAAACGTGCAGATGACTAATTGAATTAAGGAAGTATCTATGGCAACGGTTATTAGCCATGGCAGATGATTCTGGTTTTGTTATTGCGCAGTTGTTGAAGGCATGTATGCATTTCGCCATACGGCTATGGAGGTGAGTGATTTAGAGTTACGAAGTGAAATGCATTCTACGATAAACTTTTGCTATCATTTGGGTAAAACGGCTCCAGAAACATTTGATTTAATGAAAAAAAGCTTACAAAGATAGATGTTTATGTGAGTCAACAATTTTTAGATGGTGCCATGATTTCAAAAAAGGTCATTTGTTGACAGAACTTGCTCCTAGGCCTGGTCAACCCAAAATGTTGTTACGGAGTGTATTGTTAACACTGTTTGGGCAATCCTGCAGGAAGATCAATGAATGACATGTGAAGACATAGCTGCATCAACTAATATTTTTAAAATGTCGGGATTCTACATGACAAATTACTGCTGCATCGAGTGTGTTCTAGATGGGTACCTCATCACCTGACGAGAGAACAATTATTAGCCAAAGTTCAGGTGTGTCACCCCGCACGGGGATAACTGGTTTTCCAGTTATTTGGGGAGCAGCGCCCTCACGGCCCGAGCTAACCTTGTGACGGTTTCTCTTGCCTCTGTGGCTTTAACGATTACATAACCGAAGGGACAGCTGTTCATCCAGCTGATGGGGGATGGCGTCCCCACGGCCCGAGCCGATTTTCTCTTATCATTTTGCTTTTTCGTCTTTAATTTATTTATTGACATGTACCCGCCTCAGTTGTAGGCTGCTGAGGTTGTGATATGGCGCCAGCTCCGGGTTTTGTTCCTCGTTCCCTTCCCTGTCTTTTCTCTTTTATATTACATTTTCTGTTTGTTCGGAGCTGGTTAGCTTAGACCTACCTGCACGTTTGCCGTGTGCGGTGACCTGTACAGGTGGAAATAGGGATGCTGGAGGCTGAGGTATCTGGGGGCCGGGTTGTAGTGTCTCCAGATGCCAACACTCCTCTTTGCCCTCTGCTTCACCCTAAACGGGAGGCTGGGAGCTAACCCACTCCTAGTCAGGAAGTCTGTGGCCGAGTGGCGTCCAGACTTCTAGCGGCTTGTCGTTCTGTTCGGCTGGGTGAGTTTGGGGGTAGGGTGGGCATGCCAAAGGGGTGTTCTCCGGGCACGGGAAAGTCTGGGTGCACGCTGAGCGTGTGTCTGCCCTACCAACTTGCTATATCCGCTGACTATCCCTAGAGTCGTGTCCTGCGTCCTCTTGGGCTTGCGGACCTCCGGCTCTCCCTCGTTGGGCTCGGTAGTGGGTGGGGAAGTCGGCGGATGAATCTTCTCTCTTCTTTATGGGTTCCAAAGACACTTCCTAGGGTGCGACACCAAAGCGTCCAATGAAGGATGGGACCAACCCTTCCACAAAGAAACTTGTCTCTGACACTTGCCATGCTCTGTTTCTCTTAATTCATTCTATCGATCCTTTTCAACCTTTGAGTGCAAAGAGCCCCTTCTGGATTAATAAGGCTCTTCAGGCCGTTTGCTGGCTCTCTGCGCAATGTCAAGAAGCTTCCTTCAGGGGATCTTCTTGTCGAAACCTCTCATTCCAGACATAGCACCACTCTGCTTACCACGACCGCACTGTTGGGTATTCCGGTGCAAGTGACTCCGCACAGCTACTTGAATTCCTCTCGCGGCGTGGTCACCTCCAGCGACTTAATTGACTGCAGCGATGAGGAGCTACTTGCCGAACTAGGGGAACAACATGTCACTGGGGTTCGCTGGATTCTTTTTCGGCGAGATGGGAAACTTGTTTCATCTCGCAATATCATCTTAACCTTTGACTCCCCTAACCCTGCCGACATCCATCAAGGCAGGGTGCTTCAAGTGCCAGCGTTACGGACACTCCCAGTAGTCGTGTCGTAATGTGGTTCTGCGGATCATCTTTTGCTGGAATGTTCGGCAGCTTCTGAACACTGCACTAACTGTGATGGTGCGCACACTGCCGCTTCTAAGCAATGTCCCAAGTGGGTAGAAGAGCAGGCGATTCAACATCTGAAGACCATTGAGCATCTCTCCTATCCAGAGGCCAGACGGCGGATCGCCGCTGGGCCGCCAGGTCGACGTTCATATGCCTCAGTGGTGGTCCAGAAGGCTACTGTTGCTGTCCAGACTGAGGTTCACATCCCGGCGCGGTGTCCCTACGATTTCGAGGACATCGTTGCTGCTGGATTGGAGGCACTTAAGTCTCGCCGTCTTGAATCCAAGGCGGCATCCACCCCGTTGCCGAAAAGCTCCTCTGCCAGCACTGGGACCCAGGTTCAGGGCACATCGAAGCTGAAACCCGATCCGGTGAAACCAGGCGCATCCTCACCGAAACACAGCTCTAACACTCATCGGGCAAAGCCAAAGAAACACACGGGGAGTAAGCACAACCCTATCTTACCCCCTGACTCTGCAGACGGCCTGGAGCTCATGGATTCTGAGACGTCTTAGTCGTCTCTGCATTTTCTTTCCTTTTTTTTTTTTTCCATTATGGCTTCCATCATTCAGTGGAATTGCCGAGGGCTGCGACGCCAATTTAATGATCTGAAGGGCTTACTGTCTTCGCATACACCTGTGTGCGTGTGTCTCCAGGAGACGAAGATTCGCACGGCGGACACTCTTTCGCTGCGCCGATACTCTGTTTTTCGTAAAGATCACCAGGACGGCGTTATCGCCTGCGGAGGAGTGGCCGTCGTTGTTCCTCATGGTGTCCCTGTCACTGCGGTTGCCCTTCGGACGACTTTGCAGGCAGTGGCAGTGCGACTATCTGTGAACACTCTGCTCACGGTGTGTTCCATCTACATGCCACCAAATGAAGCTGTAAGCCTTTCGGATCTGGAAGATTTAGTTGACCAGCTGCCGCCTCCTTTCTTCATCTTAGGAGATTTCAATGCACACAATCCGTTGTGGGGTTCTGCCACTCGTGACTCCAGGGGCCGTGTTGTCGAGTCCCTTCTCTCCAACACATCCCTCTGTCTCCACAACACCGGGACAGTCACCTATTTCCACGAACCCACCCGCTCGTACTCAGCCATTGATCTGTCTTTGAGTTCGCCATCCTTCTATCCTGACTGGTCTTGGAGCGTGTCTGATGATCCCCTTGGCAGTGATCACTTTTCCATCTTTCTCCGTCTAGCAGGTGACGGGTACCATCATCCTACTCGCTCTGCTAGATGGGCTATCGATCGAGCTAAGTGGGACTCATTCACGGCTTCAGCGACCATTACTCCAGACATGGTGACCTCGGGTACGATCGCTGAAGCTGTTGCGGCGGTTATGGATTGTATTGTGCACGCGGCAGAACCTACTATCCCCAGGACTTCGACTAAACTTCCATGTTGCCCGCGACCTTGGTGGAATTCCACTTGCAAGGCAGCTCGTCAGACCCAACATCGGGCTTGGGGTATTGTTTCGTCGGTCCCCCACCGACGCGAACCTACTTGCTTTCAAGAGAGCCAAATCTTATGCGCGTTTGGTATGTCGTCGTAGCCAACGGGAATCTTGGATACGTTACGTATCCAGGATTAACACCACTACCAGCTCTAAGATCGTTTTGGGACAGGATCCGCAAGATTCGTGGTAAGTACCCTTCTGGGGAAATCTCCATTCTTGAGAGTGGTGGAGGAACGGTTGCTGACGCTCAGAGTATTGCTGACTGTCTGGGCGCCGCATTTTCTTCGGTGTCCAGCAGCCGCAATTACGCTGCTTCGTTCCGGCAGGTACAGCCGCGGCTTGAACGGTCCAAGGTTTCCTTCGGACCGTTTTCCGCTGCCGATTATAACAGCCCGCTGACTGCCGTCGAACTGAAGATTGCCCTGAATCGGTCCGGCCGAACATCTGTCGGACCGGATAACATCCATTATGAAATGCTGAAGCACCTTTCTCCGTCCTCTCTTGAATGTCTGCTGGTCCTGTTTAACAGGATCTGGCACGAGCGTGACTTTCCCGAATCTTGGCGCACTGCCATTGTCGTTCCTGTTCTCAAACCTGGTAAAGATCCCACTAACCCGTTTAACTACCGACCAATTGCTATGACGAGCTGCCTTTGCAAAGTACTAGAGCGCATCATCAATTTTCGTTTGGTTTTTTATTTGGAATCACGTCGCCTTCTTTCACCTCATCAGAGTGGATTTCGGAAATTCTGTTCCACCTCCGATCATCATCTTCGCCTTGAGACATCTGTCCGGGAGGCGTTTGTCCGGCGTCAGCACATGGTCTCAGTGTTCTTCGACATGGAAAAAGCTTACGATCGAACCTGGAGATACGGCATTCTCCGTGATCTGCGTGACTGCGGATTGCGGGGAAATTTGCCTACCTTCATTGCCGGATTTCTCCAGAACCGGATGTTCCGTGTGCGCGTCGGATCGACCCTTTGTTCCGTGTGCGCGTTGGATCGAACGGGGTCTTCACCCAGACCCCAGCCTCCGTCTGGGGTGTTCTACCATCCCTGTGGTGTCAGAAGTCAAGTTCCTTGGGCTAACTTTTGACCGAGCACTCACCTTCCGACCTCACATCCAGTCTTTGAAGGTGAAGTGCACGAAGTCATTGAGTATCCGGAAGGTCCTCTCTCGAACATCTTGGGGGGCTGACAGGTGTTCAATGCTTTGCATTTACCATTCTCTGATTCGGTCAAAGTTAGACTTCGGATGCATTACGTACGGTTCAGCACGTCCATCGGTTTTAAAGCCTTTGGACCCCGTCCGTCACCAGGCATTGCGGCTATGTACTGGTGCTTTCCGTACCTCTCCCGTGCATAGCATGTATGCGGAGGCTCATGAGCCGCCGTTATGCATCCGTCGTAAGCAGCTGTCTCTTCAGTTTTACACAAAACTGAATTCTCTTCCTGATCATCCGCTGCATGGTTCCATCTTCCACCCGGATTGTGTCCGCTTATTTTCCAACCGCCCCTTCTGTGTTCTGACGTTCGGGATTCGGATGTCTGCCATAGTGCGCGATGCTAGTCTCAACGTGTCCAGGATTGGTTTGACCACCTTTTTTAACCAACCTCCTTGGCAGCCCGTTCAAGCAACGGCTGACCTTTCTCTTTGTGTGTGGCCAAAGTCTTCCACTCCTGCTCTGGTGTACCAGCAGCTCTTTGCTGAAATACAGTCTGTCTACCCGGATTTCGTGCCTGTGTTCACCGATGGCTCGAAATCCGGGGATGTCGTTGGATCCGCTTTTGTGTGTGGCGATGCCTCACATGCTGAGAGGCTTCCGCCTGAATCCACCTTCTTTTCGGCAGAGATGCGTGCGGTACACCTTGCTTTGTGCCACATACAGTCTCGATCACATCGTCGCGCTATGGTTTGCTCTGATTCCCAGTCCATCATCCAAGTTTTATCTTCTCCAGAGGACACGGACTCACCTGTCATCTTCTTGGAACTTTGGAGGGTGATGGCTTCCTGGTCCGATTCTGTTGGGTTCCTGGCCATGTTGGGATCCGGGGTAACGAGCTGGCAGATCTCTCTGCCAGGTCTGTTTCCTCCATGTCGCCAGCTCGGCTGCCACTGTTTTTCCGAGATTTTCGGCCATTGATCCGGAAATTTGTTATGGATGAGTGGCAGTCCCTGTGGTCTCAGCAGGGCAGCAATAAACTCTATGCCATCAAACCACAGATCGAACTATGGAAGTCTAGTTTGCGGAAGAACCGTCTTGAGGGAGTTGTTCTTGGACGTCTCCGCATTGGGCACTGTCGTTTTACTCACCGCTTTTTGCTGTGTGGCGAGAGTGTCCCGGTGTGTGAGGCGTGCAACTGTCATCTCACTGTCCTTCATGTTTTGTGTACTTGTGTTCGGTTTTGTGATCATCGTTTTCGTCATTTTCACTCTCATCTGTTGGATGAAGGAGCAGCTACGCTGCAAACCATTATTGGCGAAGCCTGCGACATGAAAGCAGTGTTTTCGTTTTTACAAGATATTGGCTTTTTTAAACTTATCTAGATTTTTAGATTTTACCTTGTTCACTATCATATTTCATTTTTACCACAACAGCCTGTTTTTAACCTTGTGTACGTTTTTTATTGATTTTGTTTTGTTTTGATGTCTTTTGTTTGGCGCTCTTTGGCCAACCATGGCCCTTGCGCTATTAACATCAATAACCAACCAACCAACCAACCAACCATCAGGTGTGTCATGAGTGGAAACAAATTATTGTAAAGGATCCAAACTTTCTAAGCACAGTAATAACTGCTGATAAAACATGGGTCCACCATTCTGCAGGCTCTCCTCCAAAAAAGTCTGCCAAAAAAATTCATCTGGGAAGGTGATGATAATTTTCTTTGACAATAAAGGTGTAGTCTACCAGCATGACATTCCTCCACAAATTACTGTCAGTGCTGAGTATTACATTTCAGTCTTGAAGTATCTGCAACGACGCACAACAATTAAGTAACAGGAACTGGTGGGCAAGTGGACCCTACACCATGATAATGCCTGCTTGTGTTCAACAGTTTCTTACGAAGTGTAGTATTTAAATCGTGCCACAGCCTGTCTACAGTCCTGAACTTTTTTATTGACTGACAGAGGTCGTTGAAATTGCACATGTTGGTAGAGTAACTCTTCCTCTATAGTAACTCTTCTTCATTGCAGATTTGAAGGAGAGAAGGGTGGAGGTCTGCTCTGATCTGCTGGAAGTGTTTGAAGACACGTTTTTTTTTTTTTCTGATTTGGTGACAGGGGGATGAAACATGGGCTTACCTTTACTATCCAGAAACAAAGAATCAATCCATTGAATGGTGTCTCACCTCTTCACCAAGGCCTAAGAAGTTCTCACGCCAGCAATCAGCACAGAAAGTCATGGTGACTGTTTTTTTTTTGCGGGGGAGGACAGGAGTGCCATTCTCCTTGATTCTCTGGAACATGGCCATACTGTGACCAGTGAGCGGTACATTGAGACACTCAAGAAGCTTAGAGAATCCATAAGGAGCAAGAGAGCGAACAAGAATCTGCAAAGAATCCCCATTCACCATGACAATGCAAGACCACATGCATCTTTGGCAGGAAATTAGGCTGATTGTACTGATTTTCACTTCATCTTACGGTTTTACGAAAGTCATCCAAAAAATCTACGGAAAAGCCCATGCACGCAATTTTCCATTTTTTACAGTCTTTTGGTCAAAAAACGCACATTACAGGTAGTCCCTTATATGCCGCCCCGGTGGCGCAGTGGTCTAAGGCGTTGGCCTCTGATCATTCGTCCGTAAGGGGTCCGGGTTCGAATCCCGGTCAGGCATGGATGTTGTGTTTGTCTTACGGCACTGGCTCTCTCCCTTCCCTGGAACCAGTGACCCTAAATTAGGGACGGGCGACTGCTTATAGCCCATTGAGTTGCTCACGGTGGTCGTTAAACCTCCAATCAAAAAAAAAAAAAAAAAAAAAAAAAAAAAAGTCCCTTATACGCCTCCAATGTTCAGACTTTCCCTGTCAACGGAACCAGAGCTTCTCCTCGTACGCTGTTTGTCACATGATTCCCCGTACAGCCATTTGAGAGTGCCGTGCGCAAAAGCAGAGGGAGCTCAGCAGGTTTTACAAACTCTTTACATTGATTACATGTGGCTTTGTGCTTGTGGAAATTCTGGTGCAAATGTTTTAATACTTTCCGCTCTACTGTCGGGTAATACCCGACATCACAAAATCGCCAAATAGCTCGCAAAGATTTTTTTTTTTTTTTTTGCCGAATAGGTCGGTTGTCATCCACCACGCCCCTATTGCTTGCACGTCGGCGCTCATGAGGAATCTTTTTTTGCTGTATAGCTCGTGTATCGGGTGTTATCCACTACGCCGATGATGCCTCTATAGCTCGTATGTTGGGGTTCACAAGACATTTTCCGGCGAATAACTCAGATGTCGGGTGTCAGGGTGTCATCTGCCACGCCTCTATAGCTCACACATCGGGGCTCGCGAGGAATTTCTTTTCCGCCGTATAGACGCCTGTACAGCTTGTATGTTGGAGCTCACGAGAAATTTCTTTTTCGCAGAATAGCTTGCATGTCAGATGTGGCCCGCCAAGCTGATGATTCCTCTTATAGCTAATATGTCAGTGCTGGCGATCCAAAGCTGAACTTTCACTGCTAAGTTGTGGCCTCTACTGCAGAAATATATAATTTTTAAATAAAACTACATTTTGGAACTTATTTATTTTATTAAAAAGTGTTATAAACGATTTTGAGATTTTAAAATAAATATTTTTGATATACTGAAAATCTTACTGAAGGTTGAAGCGGTTTTACTAAAAACTACTGAAAACTTCGGAATTTTTTACTGGTGACCCCTTTTCACAGGTTGGTATCTCTGCAGACTGTTCGGTCCAATGAAGGACAATCTCTGGGGACAACAATTTGATGACAGATGAGGTGAAAGTGGCTGTTAAGAAGTGGGTAACAGTCCACACCTGAATTTTTTCAAAGAAGATTCGCGAGTTGGGTTCAACAATAGCGCAAATGCATCGCTTGTGATGGAGACTATGTTAAGTAGTACCTTTTTATAGAGAAAGAGTTACTCTACCTGCATGTGCAATTTAAACAACCTCTGTCAGTTAATAAAAAGTTATGCTCTCTTTTGCATTACTTTCAATACAACCCTCGTACCTACGTACTGGCAAACCAACAGCACACACATATGGTAATTTGGTTGTAAAAAATCCTTGAAAAGTGCTTGAATTTAATTTGCTTGGAAGAGTAACCTTGGTTTCTCTTAGTTAATTTCCAGATCAAGAGCCCATTGGGGGTTTACATGTTGTGTTTTTAATGTCTTTACATAACTATAGACAGTATGCTAACAATTTATAATCTACATTTATTTGTAATGTGTGAAATGCATTTCTTGTATTTGTTAAATGATATTTCCCCCCATAAATGTGTGTATTTAAGTTTGGTAGAGGAGGGGGGAAATTTACTAAAATGCAAGTGACAAAGTTGGAAAATTTGTAAGAGAGTCACTGCATGGTGTTCAAAAGTATTCATCCCCTTAAAAATAGTGAAAGATGTTTGACAGCATTCATGGTCCTCAGACTGAAAATTCTTTCAGCATGATGGATGATATGGTCATCTGAGGTCATGAAAAAAAAAAAAAAAAAAAAGGCAAATAATGGGAAGCAAAACATAGCAGAAAGAAAAACTAAGCAGTGGATGCTGTGCAGTAGTAGAAGCAACAAAAGAGAAATATATCTGTATTACTTGCTGAGAAGGAAGAAAAGCTTGCTCGCAAGAGTAAACTTAGCTGATGTTCTAGCAAGTTCGAAAACAAAACAAGTAAAAACAAAAGTCTTTTAAAACCATTTTATTTTGTTCTGAATTCAGTAATTCAAAAACAAGTAAAAAAAAAAAAAAAGCCAAGTATTTTAAAACTGTTTTATTTTGTTCTGAATTCAGTAATTCAAAAACAAGTAAAAAAAAAAAAAGCCAAGTATTTTAAAACCATTTTATTTTGTTCTGAATTCAGTAATTCAAAAACAAGTAAAAAAAAAAAAAGCCAAGTATTTTAAAACCATTTTATTTTGTTCTGAATTCAGTAATTCAAAAACAAGTAAAAAAAAAAGCCAAGTATTTTAAAACCGTTTTATTTTGTTCTGAATTCAGTAATTCAAAAACAAGTAAAAAAAAAAAAGCCAAGTATTTTAAAACCATTTTATTTTGTTCTGAATTCAGTAATTCAAAAACAAGTAAAAAAAAAAAAAAGCCAAGTATTTTAAAACCATTTTATTTTGTTCTGAATTCAGTAATTCAAAAACAAGTAAAAAAAAAAAAAAAAGCCAAGTATTTTAAAACCATTTTATTTTGTTCTGAATTCAGTAATTCAAAAACAAGTAAAAAAAAAAAAGCCAAGTATTTTAAAACCGTTTTATTTTGTTCTGAATTCAGCAATTTCCTGTTATGAATGCAGTGATTTGCTACAGTTTAATATTTACTAAATAAAGTACCACTAGTGCCATCGTATTCATGTTGCATTTTATTCACACTTTATTGCTGCATATTCTTATTTTTCACCTAGTTAAAAAGTTCAGCTTTTTCTTTCTTCAGCAGTCTCCTGTATGTTCTTGAGGAAGTCTAGAAGAAAAAAAAAAAAAGTTGCAATTTAATGTAATATTTATTGTAAATTTTTTGAGTACTAATGTAATCTATGGAATAAATTTTTTTTAACAAACTGTATTTTCTGTTTCTGGATGTTTAAATTCAATTATTTATTAATAATACACCGATGAGCCATTGCATTATGACCACCTACATAATAAGTTGTAGGGGACCCCTTTAGCTCGCAAAACAGCAGCCACTCAGCAAAGCATTGATTCGATGAGGTGGCGATAGGTATCCTATGGTATCTGGTGCCATAATGTCAACAGCAGGTCCAGTACCCATACATTTCGGGGGGAGGGGGTGATTAAGCGTGAACCCGTTTTGGCAAATCGAACTCCAAATGTTCAATTGGGTACATGTCAGGTGAATTTGGAGGCTAGGGCATTGACAGAGAATCGCCAGCATATTCCTCGAACCACACCTTGACGATTCTGACAGTGCGGCATGGCACATTATCCTTGTTGGTAATGGCCACCACCAGCAGGGAACACAGCTGTCATGGATTGTTCTGTTAGGATAATGGGGCCTACAACTGTCGCAAGAAAACATCACTTACAGCATAACACAGCTGCCAGCGGCCTGTTTCCGCCACACAGTTCATCCATGTGCCATAGCCTCTGTTGGTAATCGGCATATCCACGCTCGGCCGTCTAAGTGATGCACCAAGAATCTTGATTTGTCAGACCAGACCATTTTCTTCCAATCGTCCACAGTCTAATCTTGAGCTCATTTCATGCATTGTTGGCAATGATGTGCAGTGAGCCTGGGCAGAGTTTGCCGAAAAAATAATTTGGAGTATGTTTTACTCCCTTGGAAAAATTTAGGGAGTAATTTTTAAAAGTGAGGAGTATTTTAGAAAAATTAACGAGTGAAATAAAAAAAAAAGTTGTAAAAACACCGGAAATTATAAAACAAAAAAAAACGTTTTTTTTTTGTTTTGTTTTTTCATATTAAAAAATATTTCACTAGTACTGAATGCATTTGGATGTTTTGCTTCTTTTTTTAGTTAAAAAATATATATATATATAATACATAAATAACATAAACACTACAAGCGCATGGAAAGTAATCCCTGGAAATTCTTTGTACCATTTTGGCAAAGAACAAGAATGAATTTCCAACTTTGACGTCGATGTAACACAGCGCATTCTTCATTTTCTAATGAAGTATCCATGTTTGTTGGCTGCTTTTGTATTTCCACCGCTAGTTTTTTGCAGATTTCATTGTTTCCTTCCTCTGCGTTTTGTTTCTTTTCTACACCATTCGACTGAGTCTAGCCAAAAAAAAAAAAAAGACGTTAAAGTACGCTGTTTTGACACATCATTCGATACTACAGTGTCTGATAAAGCTGTTTCAATCTCTACAAATCACGACCACGTACCACCGTCATGACAAAGTACAAATCACGACCACAAGGCACTCCGGAATTGCGATTGCGAAAGCGTTCTTCACTCATCTGATCGAGCACGCGCTGTAGCAGCAGTGACAGGAATTTTGCAACGCGATTGTGCTCCCGATAAGCCGATGATGTCAAGGTAAGGAACGATGTCTCCCTGACATCACGCCCTGACTGGCTGGCAGATCACGCCGCCATAGCTCCGGTTGTGCCAAGCAAACCACGGCCAGGTATGGATCGCCTACAACGTGAGATCTGGCCTGAGGTAACAAAGGATATCGCTGATCACATGTTTGAAATGCAAAATTCGAATAAAAAGTTGAAAATAAAAAAATTTCAGCTTAAAATTCTTGATTCATATTTTTACGCGTTGGCAAAACTTCAATGCGTAAACACACTTTTCGATGCGTCCTAGACGCGTAATTACGCATTTTGGCAAACTCTGACTGCATGGGGACCCAACTGAGTCTTCAGCTACGCAAGCCCACGTGCAGCGGGCTGCAGTGAACTATGTACTGTGACACATTGCCCTGATCACCACTGTAGTAGACCGGCTCGGTGGCGCAGTGGTCTAAGCGATGGCTTATGACCATTCTTCCGGGTTCAAATCCCAGTGTGGCATGGATGTTGTGTTTGTCTTACAGCACTGGCTCCTTCCCTTTCCTGGAACCAGTAGCCCCTAAATTAGGGATCGGCGACTGCTTATAGCCCATTGAGTTTCTCACAGTGGCCGTTAAACCTTTCAATCAATCGATCCAATCCATTGCTGTAGCTGCGGGTGATTTTGTCGCACTGTTGCCCTGCGGTCACTGTGAATATTGCACGCCAGTCTCTACTCCCCTCTGGCATCCATGAGCTGTGGACGACATTTGGTCACCTGTTCACCACTTTTGATATGTACTCACTACAGCAGCATGTGGACAAGCCGTGCCATTTCCAAGATTGTAGTTCCGAGGCACCATGTCCTGATTGTAGTTCCGAGGCACAATTTGTCCTGTATCAAAATCTGATAAATCGGCAGCTTTTCCCATTCTAACTATAAACACTACTAACCGAAAGCCAGTCCTCAGGTTGTATATATACTGCTCTGTGAACTTCACCTGCACCACCGTTTTGTCTCCAGGTGCGCTCATTTCTCTAGGCTGGGGTGGTCATAATGAATTGGCTCATTGGTGTAGATGGCTTGCTTGTATATGTTATATGTTCACTTGCCATCATTTTCATCTGTGATGTTACTGAACACATGGTGTAAAAAAAAAAAAAAAAAAAAAGTACTGCTGGTGCTCAACTAAATACAAATAGGAAATGCAATGGTGCCACCACATGGCATAAGTGTTTTCAACCTCAAATTTAAAAAAAAAAAAAAAAAAAAAAACCTGCACGATTCTTCATTCCTACAGTTAAGGGATTATTTAAAAAAAAAATCTGTTAAGAAAATAAAGTTGGACAGGATCACTGAACTTCAAAACAAATGAAAAGTAGCATATTATAAGTTTTCAAAGTAGGAGTGGAAAACATCTACTGTTCCAGATACACAAATATTTCCACACTTCATATATTTGTTTATCTAAGTGTTGTCGGAGCATTAAATCTTATACAAACTTTTTTCGTGGAACATTAAAAGTATGATATCAGCCATGCGAATAATGACGTGTATTAAAAAACTATTTGAGATATGAGGGAGTCACTTTTAAGGCAATGAGGAACACACCAAAGTGATGTTTTGAAAAAATAGTTTAAAGTAAAACTGTCCACTAAATGGACATCACCATCTGAGGTTGTTACAGAAGAACAAACAACTGGTTTTATGAACATTTGACCAGCCATCTATATACATGCAGACTGTCTTTTAAAGACTGACAACCAGGGCAAGATTTCATCTTTTTTGCTCACTAGCAAATTTTGCTAGTGACCAAATAGTTTGCTAGCAAAACGTTTGCATGACTAGCAAGTAAAACTAAATCACATCGTAACTTATTTTCTAATAAAGTTACACAGAAATTTAAATATGTGTATAAATATTTTGACTTACCTTTCTGAATAATGAATAGAATCTTAGATAAGTTTAGTGACTATCTTTATTATTAATTTCTAACAAATTCTCATACCACATGAATATATTTCAGACATTCTAATTCAGATTTCTTCCCATATGGTTTACGCTCAGGGTGTCTGACTTTGTCATCATACCACTTTATAACTGCTGACCGTGGATTAAAAATCTCTTCTTGTGGCCCTTCTATTTCAATTGTCATCAGAGCATTTACAGTTTCAACAGACAAATTGTTCCTCCAATGCCCTTGTATTCTTTTTAAAAAACTGAATCCCACCTCACAACATGCAGTACTAAGTGGAAGTATCGCACAAATTTCTGCTAAACTTCTCACACACTTCAGATCTGCCAACTACCACACAATGCCGTAGTTTCTACGGAATTAGTTGTCTGACTACGGAACTCACTATCAAAACTACGGATTCTACAAATTTTTCTTTTGCTATTATTTTTATGATATACACGAGATTCTTACAGGGATTCGCGGAATCCCGCTTTTTTTTTTTTTTTTTTTTTTTTGTCATCAGTTAGATCATTCTAACTGATGACAAAAAAAAAAGGGGAGGGGGGTCGTTTTCCATCTGGAGATGAAATTTCGTGCTTCAAAACTTTCGAACACAGTAGTGAAACGCAGTAAGAAAATTTTGCCGTAATCGCAAATTTTTCTCTCAATGTTGTCTTTGTGTCCGCTTTTCTTGTTAAATATCATTTTATTGCATAAATGTTTGCATTTTAGCTTGAAACTGTGGAGAACAATTTGCAAAAACGGAAGTTGGCTGCTGCAAAATTTTTCTGTAATCTTCAGGCATGAGATTCTTCCGCGAATTCAAGGAATTCCGGCTTTTTTCGTTATTATTGGAATTCCCTCTTTACGAAACTAGAAAACGAAAGGTCGACGAAATTTGGATTTTTTTCCGTAATCATATTTATTTATTTTTTTCTCACGATGTTGCCTCTGTCAAGTATTATTGCTCATTAACATTTTACTGGATAAATATTTGTATTTCAGCTTGAAAATACAAGGAAAAATTTCCAAAACCAGAAGTCAGACGAAGCAAAAGTTTCTTCCGTAATCGTTTACCCCTCCACGGACACGTTTTGTAAAAAAGTTGTCTATCTATGCTACGCAATAAGACTAGTTACTATGGATAAGACTTTTGCCAGCGTTGGCAGGCTATTTTCCAGTAACATTTTGGTTTGCTTCTTTCGGTTTTGTATACCATCCGAATAGGTGGAATTATTCTTGCTTATTCATCACTGATCATTAGAGCGCAGTATTTGATGTATGCACGACTATCAAGACTTGTGGAAGTAGATCGCTTCGCTTAGGGTACGACAGAGTTGAGGACAAAGTTAGTGGGGCAAAAGAAGGGAGGGTGGCAGAGCAGGTGGTCAAACAACCGATCCATCCCAGAGCTCTGGGTTGCCACAGCAACCATTGCCGACGTCACGTTCAGTTTCTGTAATAGACCAATGAGGGCACGATGGAGAGGAGTTTCAATGCGCTTCTACGACAGTTTGGAAGGAATGAAAGATATGGGGAGGATGGGTATTAAGTGGCGAAAGAGAATCGCTGATCGTCGCTGTTTTAACAAATGATAATAGAAACTTATGTAAATTTCGTGGATTAATAAGGATTTCTGGTTACTTTAAATAAAGAAATTACCTTACTAGCAATATTTGCTACTGCGATTTTTTTTTTTTCACTAGCAAATTAGATTTTTCACTAGCTAGTTGCTAATCGGTGAAATCGCGCCCTGGTGACAACGTTTCTCCATTTCAGTATCAAAAACTCTTCTAACAAACAATTGCTGTATCTTCCTCTGTTGGTAGTTATAAGTTACCAGGATGTAGCATTTTAACAAGGCTCTTGAACTCCTTGTTTATAACCTTATGAAATGGAGAGTTTGAAGAACGGATCAATCGAGCAGTTTGCAGATCAAACTTTAAACTTTTCTCTGCTGTCACACAGATTTAGTGGTTGCTTTGGGTACCAATGGCAGTTCCCTTTTATGTTGGAATTCCTTGGAAGTATCATAAACCAGCATATGTTAAATTAGTTGAAGGCCTCAGTTGAGGATCATCAACTTCATTTGTATTTAATGAACACAATGAGTAAATGGCTTTTCATGTATGCAACAAGTCCCTGGATCTCTTTTTCACACAGTTTGCACTTAGCCCTTAACATGTGAATTTTTGCCACAGTTTTAATTTTTTCAAAACAGTTTCAAATTATATCTTCTTTCCTTCCAGCCAGGCTGACTCTTCAACACTTCTCCTAAAATGCACCAAGCACTGAAACCCTTAACCATACAGTACAGTTACAACAGAAAACTAGCCGCCCCGGTGGCGCAGTGGTCAAAGCGATGGCCTCTGATCATTCGTTCGAAAGGGGTGCGGGTTCAAATCCCGGTAAGGCATGGATGTTGTGTTTGTCTTACGGCACTGGCAGGCTTGTTACGAGCAAGCAGCACGGGTAGCCTATGTCGAAGGCTGGCTGTCCGTGCGGGAGGAGTCGGGCTGCTAAGCCGACGCGAAAGTGGTTTCCTACCCCGAAGTGGCTAGGAAGGGGGCTAGCAAGGCGAAAGGGCCTTCGCCCGCACCGATTGAGATTAAAAAGAAGGTAAAGTCGGGAGACAAGAGACACATGCTTTTAGTCTACCCGACAGTTGAGAGTGCGTCCTCGGAGGACACAAAGAAGACCCTGAAAACTGCAGATAGGGATCAAGAGCTTTCGGAGCATAAGGAAAGGAGGGGTCGCGGTGGAGTGTTCCCATGCTGGGGAGCTCGACCGCTCCCATGAGTTGAGAAGCAATCCGCTGACCAAGGATTGCACACTCCCCATGGCCCCACGAAAGAGAAACCCCCGGTTGATAGTGTATGGTGTCGACGGGGATCTCTCGGGGAAAGAGTTCGAGCAGGCGGTTGCGGGCAGAACCCAGAGCTCGAGAACGGGTTCAAAGCCTGTTTTCCCATCAAGGGAGGTAGGGTCCACTGGGTGGCAGACGTGGAACCCAAGGCCTTCAAGCACTTGATGAGGCGGAAGACACTGAACTTGGGTTGGTCAGTGCTCCGCCTAAAGGAATTTTTGAGGGAGGTCAGGTGCTTTCGGTGTAATGGCTTCGGTCATTTCCGAGGCAACTGCCCCGAGACAGAAGCAAGGTGCGGCAATTGTGGTGAAGTTGGGCACCAGCACCACCAGTGTGCAGCCGCACCGAAATGCAGCAACTGCAATGCTGCGAATGCCAAGTTCCGCCTGAAACTGGACGTCTCACACTCCAGCTTCAGTAAGACATGCCCTAGTCTTATTAGGGAACTTGAGCAAAGGAAGAGTCAAGTCAATTATGGTTGACGGATGGTAGTACCCTTGGAGGTACGGTGCTCTCGATATTGAGCATTTGGGTCTATTGACCAAGGTATTTTTGATGACCCTGGCCCGGGGTCATAACCACAGCACTGGCCCTAGCGCTGTGGACGATGTTGTGATTCGTTCTTTTAATAATTTTTCAATGTTTGAATATTGTGAGAGGGGTGCATGAGACCCTCATAGTGAAGTGTGCATGTGTTTGTATTTACTCAAGATACCTAATAAAGGACATTTGTCCCAAAAAAACTCGCGTTGGCGGGCGATCTCCCGGCCACGAGATGGGGTTTTCTTGATAAGTTGCTTGCCCCAACTGCCCATAGCACGTCGCACACACGAGTTGTGACAGAAGGGTGAAAGGTACCGGTCCCGTGGGGGAAGTAGATCCCCACAGGTCTCTAGACCGAATCTGTCAGAGTGGAAGACTGTGGTTTCCGGTGACTGACGGGCTAGCTATTGCAGCGCCGTCAGGGATCCTTTGAATCCCAAAACTTTCGAGAGAGTTCCGCATTTCCCTGCGAAGTCAGCACTTTGACGGTGCAGGTAAAGTCATCAGCTAGTGTTACGGCACTGGCTCTCTCCCTTCCCTGGAGCCAGTGACCCAAAATTAGGGACGGATGACTTCTTATAGCCCATTGAGTTGCTCACGATGGTCCTTAAACCTCCAATAATAAACAAACAGAAAACTAACTGAAAATGGTACTTCCAAAACTAGCATTGGTTCCGGTCTATCTGTTCTTTATGACAATCTACTACGACCCACTGAGATAATCTTCCTGCTGGGTACATGCACAAGAAAGGGAACACACTGCTGAATGTTATAAGGTCAGATTCCTTTGCCACTAACAAAACCCAACTTCTAACCTCCATTAAAGGAGATCAGTGGTCCTGGGGGGCTGGGACTTAATAATCTCATGGAAAAGGGAAAAATCTCACTTTTGAAGTTTTAGAACTAGAATTGCCTTTATGGTTACCTTTTAAGAACTGGCACAGAAAAAAACATTTACAACACAATGTATTTTAACTTGCATATCACTAAGCTGTTCTCTGAGATTCGGATGTTAGCTCCACAAAGAAATACAAACTAACAGATAAATTTTTAACATTATTTACTTTATATCGTTGTTCAATTTGCGATGAACATACTTTTTACGTGGCTACAATAGTTTAATTTGATTGACATTAAATGTCCGTCATTACTGTTTCACACATTATGCAAGTTCAGCAATCGGGAGATTGTTAAATGATGATAACATAGTATTGGCAATTGAAATCAAGAAATAATAAATATCTGTACTTACAATATTCATAGTGGCTGTCGGGGCTTCATATGTACGTCTTCAAAGAATGTGAACTTTTTTCAGTTGTGAAGTTTAGATTAAAATTCATCATATTGTGAAATCTGCACCAGATAAAATTGAACAAGATGAATTTTTACAATGCTGGTAAAAAAGTTTCCTTAACAACGAAATATGAAACTGAATTAAAACCTTGTTGAATTTTTTAAAAACGAACTATAATCCCGAAGAGGAAATCATCTTGACTGCGAAGCACCTCGATAACAATGAAATATGAAGACGAATTATAATTTTGCCGAAATTTTAAAAACGAACAGTCTTGAAAAAGAAATAATCATCTTGATTGTAAAGCATCCAAAAATAATACTGTTGCTATATCAAACTTCTCCATTTACTGCGATCTTGGCACACAAGACCTTCTATTCTTCATACTCGTTATCCTTTTCTCATGCAGACACTTGAATCTGATCCTCCCATGACTTCCTTGGCCTTCCTGTGCCTTTCATTTCTGCCACTCGGGCTAAAACATTTTTCTTAGTAAGCATCTCTTCACTCATTCTTTCAACATGGCCAAAACACTGAAGAATATTAGTCCCCACCTTGCTAACAACGTTTTGCTTCACATTACACATCTGCAACACATCTTCATTCCTCACACGATCAGAACATGTCTTGCCCCCCCCTCGCACACACACAAGTAACTCATTTCTCCAGCACACAAATAACTATGTTTCTTCTGTAGTACTGAGGGTCTCTCTTGAAAACCCAGCATTCCTGTGAAAACCTAAAGCAACTATAACTTTCAATGAATTCACTCGCCTACTGATTTCGCCATCTAATTTGTTCTTTCTGTCAAAAACATTCGTCCGTAAGGGGTCCGGGTTCGAATCCCGGTGAGGCATGGATGTTGTGTTTGTCTTACGACACTGGCTCTCTCCCTTCCCTGGAACCAGTGACCCTAAATTAGGGACGGGCGACTGCTTATAGCCCATTGAGTTGCTCACGGTGGTCGTTAAACCTCCAATAAAAAAAAAACACAACATGCTTCCTAAATACACCCTCGTTCACCTGGTCAATCACTGTGCTATTAACTTGCATGGTTAACAATATTTTGTTTTATTTAGTTTCAGCATAAAGTTTATTTTGCTTAACTAATAACTGCTAAATTTATTACTTAAATTTAGCACTGTTAAAATTACTATTTTCACAATAAAAATTGAAAATTTAAACAAGACTGCAATTTAAATTTTTAATGAACTTTACAATACATAAAATAAAGATTTAATTATTTCTATTTGTGATTTAAATCAACAAACACTGCTCTCCATATTTAAAAAAAATATTTTTAATTACAAAAAATGCATATTTCATATTTAATGACTCAGCTTTTGAAAATGCTCTACATTCCTCTTCCTTAAAGTCAGTGATATTTTCTTTTGCCACTATGTTGTGATGAAGGGGGTGGGGGTAGTGCTATGTGTGCTTCCCACTCTCCTTAGTTTGGACATGCTTACCCTAATTAACAGAAATCCTTACTGCCATCAAGCAAAGTTCTAAGAGCTTGTCAGATCACAAGGACTACCCAGCATTTACACTCTCGTGAAAGGTGGTGAAGGAGAAAGAAAAGGGTATTTCAGAGGTCATTGTTGGCACAAATGTGCTATATTTTCACTGTTTCCCATAAAGCCATCTGTTTAAGAAACTTTAATATTACACGCTCTGGAGCGTGAAAGGTATTTCATGTTTTTAAACTTTCTGCCTTTTCATTATCTTTTTAGAACTTCGTAAACAATTTTCTATAAGTTCCACACGTTGGTGACTGCAAAATGCAGGCATATTATCTTATGCATATCAAATATGGCTATCAGTGGCCACCAAATAAAGGTCTTTTATGCATTTTTTTATTGGTGATAACATCTGTGCCATACAAAACTTACCGCTTTGGCGTGTGACCCCCAACACAGGTTTCACTGTATATGCAGATACAGGAGATTGTAAATAACTGAACACTCAAGAATTTGAAAAAATCAACAGAATATGAATTACAGGTGAAAACAACTGTACAAAACTAGGTGCAGTTGCAGGAGACACAGGATGAGATGGAAGAATGAAGCATGCATAATCTATTTTGCTATTAAAATGATTTTAGTTAAAATGGAGTAAAATCAAGAGATAAAAACCAAATCCAGAGGAAAATGCAAACAAATATGAATCAGAACAACATGGATGCCTTCTTCAACAGACTACCAGCCAGGAGAAATGGCTTTTCTGAGGTCATTAAACAACAGGAACATGGGTGCCCATATCTTAGTTTTCAGTAGGGGCAAACAGAAATTGTAACTATGAATAACATATGCAAATTTCTACTGTGCCTTCTTTTGGTCTATATGTTTTTACACGAAACAAATTATTTCCAAAATCGGAAAGCTGTTCTTTTGGCGCAGTGGCTTATGACCATTCGCCCAGGGAGGGGTCCGGGTTAGAATCCTGGGAAAGGCATGGATGTTGTGTTTATCTTTCGGCACTGGCTCTCTGTGTTCTGTTGATAAAATGGGATTTTGTTGAATGTTAGATATATAGGTTGAGGATGTAAGTGAAATGCATGTTTGTTCACTGTGTCACATCATGAAATCTATATGTATGTATTGTGTATCAAGAGTTTATATGTGTGTTAAACAGAACAAAGAATTATTAAAAAAAACCCTTTCAATCTAAAAAAATCAGATCCAAAAACTGCATCAAAGAGATAGGAAATTTCTTTGATGTTCTTTTGATACTTTTGTCCACTTGTCACATGCATCACAAAACCCAAACCCCAGAGATTTTTTTCTTAAGTTTTTCTTTTTTAAATAAATTTTTATTTGTCCTGGTTAACACACATACACTATATTCACAAATGTCACCGGACACCCCTTCAAAAACAAATGAACAGATCTGCTGCATTGTTGAGATGCGTGGTACAGCTGCAAACGGTATAAAAACAAACCTGCAGCTGACCATGATCATATCGCACTGTGAGGTTGAGTAAAAATATTGAGGCGGGAGAGAACTGACTTTGAGAAAGAAAAGATTGTTGGATGTTATGCATAAGAGAAACCGAGATGATGGCGCAGTGGTCTAAGGCGCTGGCTTCTGATCATTCGTCCGTCTGGGGTCCGGGTTCGAATCCCGGTGAGGCATTGATGTTGTGTTTGTCTTACGGCACTGGCTCTCTCCCTTCCCTGGAACCAGTGACCCTAAATTAGGGACGGGCGACTGCTTATAGCCCATTGAGTTGCTCACGGTGGTCGTTAAACCTCCAATCAAAAAAAAAAAAAAAAAAAAACATAACGTGCCTGAAGCAGCAAAACGTACCGGCAGACCAAAGAAAATCATTGATAAAGGACGTTGAAACCTCGGGAGAGTCGTTACAGCTAATTGACGGAGTACTGCATAAAACCTCAGTGTGCAGGTGAGTAACAGTGCTGGAACCTCGGTATGTGCACATACCATTCGCAGAGAACTTCATTCCATGGCTTACTGTGGTCATGCAGCTACTCGTAAGCCTTTCATATCCATTCGGAATGCTACTCGTCGTTTAGCATGGTGTAAAGAATATTTATCGTGGACTGTAGATCAATAGAAATGGGTCCTATGGGCCGATGAATCAAGATTCATCAGTCTGATGGGTATGGTGGTAGCCGGGGGAACGCTGTTTTCCACAGTACTGTTCCTACGGTCAAGTTTGGAGCTGGCAGTGTACTCGTGTGGGGGTGTTTTTCATGGTACGGTTCCGGTCCATTGGTTATCGTGGACAAGCACGTCTACCTCAATATTCTGGACAATTATGCCCTACCAATGCTGTGGCAATACTATGGAACTGAGCCTTGTTGGTACCAGCAGGATGATGCACCGATCCATAAAGCAAGGACTGTTATGGCGTGGTTTGACGATAATTCCGTGTCGTATGTGAACTGGCCAGCACAGAGCTCTGATTTTAATCCCATAGAGCACCTATGGGATGAATTAGAGCACTGCATAAGAAGTTTAGAACCAGGGCCAACTACTAAGCAACAGTTAGTGGCAGCAATATGTACTGAATGGAAGTGCATACCTATCACTGTGTTCCAAATCCTTGTCGATAGCATGTCTCGAAGGGTCAGTGCATGCATTAAGGCCAAAGGTGGACCGACACCGTACTAATGTATGTCAATAAATGTTATGTTGTGTTTCTCTTCTAGGTGTCCGGTGACTTGTCAATATAGTGTATACTCTTGACATACAATACATGTTTTGTGGTGAGACATAGTGTATAACAAATATGCATTTTATTTACATCTTCAAAGTACATAGCTAACATTTAATAGAGGATCCTATTTTATCAATATAACAGAGAGCTGGTGCGAAAATACAAACACAACGTACATGCCTTACCTGGATCCCTTCCTGGGTGATTGATCAGAAGCCATTTAGACCACTGCAGCACCAGGGCAGCAGCCCCAGAGATCTCTCAACTGGTCATCAATAAGAAAAAATACTCTCAAAAGAAATTTCAGTGGAAAATTTCAAGATATTTTTGTCCAGCAGTGAGTAACTGGTGTAGAGGATACGTTTTTCCTTTCTTTGCTTTTCATACTGTAAATTGCCTTCCCGGTGGCTCAGTGGTCTAGCAATGGCTTCTGATGATTTGTCTGAGATGGGTCCGGGTTCGAATCTTGGTGAGGCATGGATGTTGTGTTTGTCTTGCGGCCCTGGCTCTCCCCTTCCCTGGAACCAGTTACCCTAAATCAAACATGCAATGAGAAATTTGTGAAAAAATTTTGCTTTTTCTATGGGAAATTCATAAAGTTTTTCATATTTTTTACTGTGTACAGAGTTTTACGTAAATATTAGAATGTGGTATCCCGAAAATCTGTGTCTTCGAAGAACAGAAATAAGCCTGGACCGATATCCAGGGGAAGGCCAATGTCCACCCCCCACCCTTTCATAGGGATGTCATGTACAGGAATTATCAGTGTGGAATTTCCCTTGCTCTTGAAGCCACACAACAACAGTAAAAACACCCCAGCAACAATAAACTAAAATGAAAGTGACTGCAAAGAAGAAAAATGACCCACCTATCGACACAAATCGGATTCCATGGAGTTGTGTCCTACTCTGGATTAGTTGAAACGAATGAACAGTTACTTTGATATTTAGGAATAATAGTTAAAACCATTTTGAGCTTTTATAGGTGTCCAAAAACTTTTAGTTAAAAAACAAAAAAACGTTTCATGCTGTCAATATATTAGGCATTTGCTCTGTAACGACATAGCAAAGTTCTGTGCATTAATGTGAGAAAACGAACCAAGCACGCTCTTATGAATTCAGCTACAGTAGTAGGGCTGACCCGACGGCGAAGGGGTCTAAGTGGTGGCTTCTGACCATTCATATGGGTTCGAATCCCGTTAAGGTATGGATGTTGTGGATGTCTTATGGCACTTGCTCTGTCCCTTCCCTGGAGTCCGTGGCCCCAAATTAGGGACGGGTGATTGCTGTAGGTCCATTGAGTTGCTCATGGTGATTGCTAAACCTACAATAAAAAATAAATCTAACAGGGGTAAGGCGTTGGATTTGGAACACAGGGTCAGTGGTTGGCCCTACCTCACTTTGGCAGTCATGAAGACAATACCCATTGTGTGGCCCATTATTCCCACACACATCTGCTGGCTGACACAGAGCACAAAGTCACTCGGGTGACACATTGGTCTAGGCCTGGGGTGGCCAACCCCAGGCCTGCGGGCCAAACTTTGGCCCGCCAGGACCTTTTGAATGACCCCCCAGTAGTCCAAGTGCTTTGTTTTTCTAATTTAACTTTTACTGACAATAATTACTTTATTTTATTCTTGACAGTATTTATTCGGATTTTATAAATTATGCCAATGTGAAAATGGTCATGATTTCAAAAACACATACCAACACATTTTTGTTTAAACACTGACTCACGCTCTCAAGGAGAGCTTGAGTCGGTGCATTAGAGGAGGGGACTATACACAATGCTTGCCTTCCCGCGCTAGCTGGCTATTTTCAATCTGACTCGTCTCATAGTCACATTGGGCTCCTTCAGATCCTAAGTAACTTGTTGATATTCAGTTTTATTCGTAGTATATTCTGAAGTGTGAAGTAAAATGGCTTTTAGTAAACATACATACATATTCCTAAGCTGTTCTCTGGGATTTGGAGGTTAGCTCCACAAAGAAAAACAAACTGCCAGATAATTTTCAACTGATTATTTACTTACTGTTGCCATATCAAACTCCCCCATTTACAGCGGTTTTGACCCACTTTTAGTAAACTTGACCAGTGAAAAAGAAAATATGATGTGGCATGGTGTTCCGGACATTCAATCACGCACAATGGCGTTCTCCTCTCTCGGATGCCAAGTGTTGGTTTTATGAAAACAGTCGCCAAAACCGATTTGTCTGATCTGTTCAGCAATAGTTGCAGTACCTAAAAAACAACATTGAGAGACATTTCAAACAAACTCGGGATACGTTTAACACGTCATACCCTCCTGGCTCTGCTTTAAGAACTGAATATATTTCAAAAAAAAGAGGGGACTTCATTGCCAGCAAAGCTTATTTGTAACAAAATTTGAAGAGATGAATAACATGCTTCAAGTGTCATATGAAATGTCATATTTACTCGCTCAAAAGAAAAAAAAACCTTTCTCAGATGGCGAGATTATTTGTCTCTATATTTGGTGAACACACTCGTGATACAAACATTAAAAAAATAGACAATATTTCCCTTTCTGGAAATAGTTATGAGGTGCCAAAACAAAGTATGTAACTACTGATTCCACATACTTCTCTCTTGCAATAGATGAGAGCTGTGACATGACAGATAAATGCTTGTGTTTGTAAGATGCATAAACGAGAATGTTGATGTGTTTCAAGAACTTTTAGGATTCTGACAATTATCGACAAAAACTTCCGGAAGGGATATTTTTGAGACATTGAAAAATTGTGTAGAAAAATGTGATGTTGATGGTGGTAAACTTTAGTGGGCCAAACTTGAGGGTATTTGCCCGGACGGTTGGGAACAGAAATAAGCTCCAAGAGTATTTAGAGTGGAAGTTGTTTTCAGTATTTAGAGTAGAAGTTGTTTTCAGTATTTAGAGTAGAAGTTGTTTTCATACCACTGTATCGTTCATGCAGAGGCTTTGTGTGCTAAAGAAATGGACTTTCATCATGCTATTAATCCTGTTCTGCATTGCGTTAATATGATTTGATCACGTGTGCTTAATCGAAGGGAGTTTAGGGAATTTTTGATGAAGAAATAAATAAATATGTTTAACATCACAACTCAGATGGCTTTCTATGGGAGAAGTGGTTTCATGGTTATTCAAATTAAAAGACTAAGTACTTTCATTTTTGGAGCTAAAAGATATGCCTGTGGAGCGCGGACTACTTAAAGAACGAGAGTGGGTCTGTGACTTCGCGTTTTTAGTGTACATTACGCATCATTTGAATATTCTTAGAAGGTTGCAAGGCAAAGATTATTTCCACTCATGTTGAATGAAGTCAACAGTTTAAATTAAATTTGAAATTGTTTTGTAACAATTTAGAGCAGGGCAAACTTCATTTCCCAACCATTCAGCAAATCTTAAATAAGTACAGTAATTTTACCGTAGATCATTTAAAATACAAATCAGCTGTTATATCTTTGTAGGAGTCATTCTTAACTCGATTTTCTGCTTTTGAATCTTTTTTTTTTTTTTTTTTTTTTTTTTTTTTATTGGAGGTTTAACGACCACCGTGAGCAACTCAATGGGCTATAAGCAGTCGCCCGTCCCTAATTTAGGGTCACTGGTTCCAGGGAAGGGAGAGAGCCAGTGCCGTAAGACAAACACAACATCCATGCCTCACCGGGATTCGAACCCGGACCCCGTTCGGACGAATGATCAGAGGCCATCGCTTAGACCACTGCGCCACCGGTGCGGCCTTTTGAATCTGAAAGGAGTAACATAGACTTATTCATAAATCCAATTTGTATTTCAGAGTCTGATGTACATAAATATTCCCCATCAATTCAAATCGAAATATTAGAATTCCAAAGCCACTCTGAACTTGTTAAGTTTAAAGAACAATGTATGTGAATCACCCACTGCTCCAGATTTGATTGAGTTCTGGAAATACTTCCCTAAAGAACAGTTTCCCGAACTTCATGACCTTGCTGTGAGATTCATTTGAAGATTCGAATCCACATACATTTGTGAACCAACATTTTCATTTATGAATGCTGTAAAAAGTAAATTTCGTTCAACTATCACAGATGTACACTTTAGCGATATGCTTCTTTTAAAAAAATACATCGAGAATTGCACCCAGCATTGACAAATTGTTACGGAAAAGCAGGTTCAAAAATCACAATGTTGCAGGTGTGTAAAGTAAATAAAAAACTTTATTTTTTTAATTAATTTTGTCTCTTTAATTTCTAGTAAAACAGAAAGTTTTATTACAACAATTCAGTTTTTTTTTTCTGCATAATTTCAATATGTGAATGATTCAATACAATGACTGTTTAAAAATGTATATTGGTTTCAATACTTTACAAAAACATATAAAATAACCCCATTTTTATCTGATAGTAGTTGTCAATATTTAAGGCCGCCCCGGTGGCGAAGTGGTCTAAGCGATGGCCTCTGATCATTCGTCCGAACGGGGTCTGGGTTCGAATCCCGGTGAGGCATGAATGTTGTGTTTGTCTTATGGCACTAGCTCTCTCCCTTCCCTGGAACCAGTTACCCTAAATTAGGGACGGGCGACTGCTTATAGCCCATTGATTTGCTCACGGTGGTCGTTAAACCTCCAAATAAAAAAAAATATATTTAAGTTGGTTACGGTGACCCTTCAAATTATTTCTGGTGGCGCAGTAGTCTAAGCGATGGCATCTGATCATTCACCCGAAAGGGGTCCTTGACGCCCCGGTGGCGCAGTGGTCTAAGCGATGGCTTCTGATCATTCGTTTGAAAGGGGTCTGGGTTCAAATCCCACTGATGCATGGGTGTTGTGTTTGTCTTACGGCACTGGCTCTCTCCCTTCTCTGGAACCAGTGGCCCCAAATTACGGACGGGCGACTGCTTGTAGCCCATTGAGTTGCTCACGGTGGTCGGTAAACCTCCTATAAAAAGGGTGTGTGTGTGTCCGGGTTCGAATCCCTGTGAGGCATGGATGTTGTGTTTGTCTTACAGCACTGGCTCTCTCCCTTCCCTAGAACGTGGCCCTAAATTAGTGACGGGCGACGGCTTGTAGCACATTGAGTTGCTCACGGTGGTCGTTTAACCTCCAATAAAAAAAATCGCATTAATGTTGCAAGTGTGTAAATTTCAGGAACTTTAATTTCTAGTAAAAAAAGTTTTATTATAACAATTCAGTTTTTTTTTTGCATAATTTTAATATGTGAATGATTCAATAAAATGACTTCAGAAATGTATATGGGTGGCGCAGTAGTCTAAGCGATGGCATCTGGTCATTCGTCCGTAAGGGGTCCAGGTTCAAATCCCGATGAGGCATGAATGTTGTGTTTGTCTTACGGCACTGGCGCCGCCCCGGTGGCGCAGTGGTCTAAGGCGCTGGCCTCTGATCATTCGTCCGTAAGGGGTCCGGGTTCGAATCCCGGTGGGGCATGGATGTTGTGTTTGTCTTACGGCACTGGCTCTCTCCCTTCCCTGGAACCAGTGACCCTAAATTAGGGACGGGCGACTGCTTATAGCCCATTGAGTTGCTCACGGTGGTCGTTAAACCTCCAATAAAAAAAAAAAAAAAAAAAACGGCACTGGCTCTCTCCCTTTCCTGGGACCAGTGACCCTAAATTATGGATGGGCAACTGCTTATAGCCCATTGAGTTGCTCACGGTGGTTGGTAAACCTCCAAGAAAAAAAAATTATATGGGTTTCAATACTTTGCAAAAACATAAAAGAACAGCATTTTTAGCTGATAATAGTTGTCAGTATTTAACTTAATGCAAAGCAATTATTGTCTTCGCACGATTCAAATTGTGATACATAAAACAATTTATAATTTCGATGATCGAAGTTCTATTTAAATTGTTTTATGCATCACAATTTGAATCGTGCAAAGGCTGTAATGCTTTGCATTAGGTGACTTATATGGCACGAATATAATGAATCAACGGTCAATATTTAAGTTGGTTACGGGGGTCAAAGGATTTCGGCCGCGGCGGCGCAGTGGTCTAAGCGATGGCTTCTGATCATTCGTCCGAGCAGCCCGGTGGCGCAGTAGTCTACGCGATGGCCTCTGATTATTCGTCCGAACTGGGTCCGCGTTCGAATCCCGTGAGGCATGGATGTTGTGTTTGTCTTACGACACTGGCTCTCTCCCTTCACTGGAACCAGTGACCCTAAATTAGGGACGGGCGACTGCTTATAGCCCACTGAGTTGCTCATGGTGGTCGTTAAACCTATTAAAAAAAATCTTCCGAGAGGGGTCTGGGTTCGGATCCTGTGCGGCATGGATGTTGCGTTTGTTTTACGGCATTGACTCTCTCCCTTTCCTGGAACCAGTGGCCCTAAATTGGGACAGGCGACTGCTTATAGCCCATTGAGTTGCTCACAGTGGTCGTTAAACCTCCAATCAAAGAAAAATTCTAAGAATTCGCTGCCCCAATTTCAAAAAAGGCAGGCTACCCCTGATCTAGGCATTGGCTTCTGACCATTCGTCCAAGATTGGTCTGGCTTGGATCCCAGTGACGCATGGATGTTGCTTTGTTTTACAGCACTAGCTCTCTCAGGTTGCTGGAGCCAGTGGAATTAAAATAGGGATGTGCTACTGCTTATTATAGCCCATCGAGTTGCTCATAGTGGTCGTTAAACCCCGAATAAAAGAAATAATAAAAGTGTGGCCTGGGTTTGTATTTTGGTGAGGCATGGATGTGTCTATCGCACGCCACTGGCTCTTTCCCTTCCCTGGAAACAATTGCTCTAAATGAGGGATGGTAAAATTGCCCATCGTGGTCGTTAATCTCCCGAGAAAAAACAAAAAATTCAGTCAAAACGATTCTCCCTTGTATCCCGAAATTTGTGTCCAACCTGCATTTATCTTTTTTTTTAATTGGAGCTTTAACAACCACCGTGAGCAACTCAATGGGCAATAAGCAGTCGGCCGTCCCTAATTAAGGGCCACTGATTCCAGGGTAGAGAGGGAGTCAGTGCCGTAACACAAACACAACATCCATGCCTCACCGGGATTCGAACCGGACACTTTCCGGTCGAATGATCAAAAGCCATTGCTTACACCACTGCGCCACCGGGGCGGCCGCATTTATCTTAAATAAAACACCGATTTACCAGTACCGGTTCATCGATCAAAATAATGAGTAGACTTAAAAAGGCGTCCACATTAAGGCAGTAGGGGTTTCGCTGGCGCAGTGACCCTAAATTAGGGCCAGGCGACTGCATGTGGCCCACTGAATTGCTCACAGTGGTTGTTAAACCCCCAATAACAAAAGTAGGGTTTTGGCCACCTGCGGACGCAGTGGTCTAAGCACTGACTTATGCCCATTCGTCCAAGAAGATTCCAGCTTCGAATCCCGGTGAGGAACGGCTGTTGAGTTCGTCTTACGCCGCCCCGGTGGCGCAGTGGACTAAGCGATGGCCTCTGATCATTCGTCCGTAAGGGGTCCTGGTTTGAATTCCGGTCAGGCACGGATGTTGTGTTTGTCTTACGGCACTGGCTCTTTCCCTTCCCTGGAACCAGTGACCCTAAATTAGGGACGGGCGACTGCTTATAGCCCATTGAGTTGCTCACGGTGGTCTTTAAACCACCACTCAAAAAAAAAAAAAAAAAAAAAAAAGAGTTCGTCTTACGGCGCTGCCTCATTTCCTTCCCTGGAACCAGTGGTCCTAAATTAGGGACGGGCAACATCATATACGCTATTGAGTTGCTCACGGTTGTCGTTAGACCTCTAATAAAAAGAGGGGGGTGGATATCACCGTAAACAACTCTATGGGCTGTAAACAGTTATTCGTCCCTGATTTATGGCCACGGCCTCTGCGGAAGTGAGAGAGGTTGTGCCTTGAGACAGACACAGCATACATGCCTCACTGGGATTGCCACTGTGAGTTCTTTTTTTTTTTTTTGATTGGAGGTTTAACGACCACCGTGAGCAACTCAATGGGCTATAAGTCCCTAATTTAGGGTCCCTATTTCGCCCGTCCCTAATTTAGGGTCACTGGTTCCAGGGAAGGGAGAGAGCCAGTGCCGTAAGACAAACACAACATCCATGCCTGACCGGGATTCGAACCCGGACCCCAGACGGACGAATGATCACAGGCCAGCGCCTTAGACCACTGCGCCACCGGGCGGCCCACTGTGAGTTCACTTAACATTGTGCTGAATGATATTTGTTGTTGGTAGTATGAATCTTCTAATTAGAGAATGGCAAATGCTAATCTTGCCGCACTGGTGGCGTAGTGACCTAAGAGATGGCATCTGATAATTCGTCCGAGATGGGTGCGGGTTCGAATCCCGGTGAAGCATGTATGTTGTGCTGGTCTTCAGCACTGGCTCTCTCCTTTGAAACCAGTGGCCCTAAATTAGGGACGGGCGACTGAGTGGCTCACGGTAGTGGTTAAACCCCCAACAACGAAAAAAGGAAGTCGTGTTTTGGTCTTCCTGGTGGTGCAGTGGTCTAAGCACTGGTTTGCCTCGCAGTGGTCTAAGCGATGGCCTCTGATCATTTGTCCAAAAGGGGTACCGGTGAGGCATTGTTTACATAGCATTTATTTTCAGTTTAAAATAAAAATGGGAAGGGACTTCAAAATAATTAAGAATTTTATAAATTTGGCATTTTCTCACACATCAGTAGCAAGTTATGATGCGAAATTCGAAACATTTGGGCCCAAAGAAGGCGATTCGAACACACAATGCATTGCAATAGCATTGGAAACCATCAGCTTTCCCAGGCCGCCCCGGTGGCGCAGTGGTCTAAGCGATGGCCTGTGATCATTCGTCCGAAAGGGGTCCGGGTTTGAATCCCGGTGAGGCATGGATGTGTGAGCCGCCCCGGTGGCGCAGTGTTCTAAGCGATGGCTTATGATCATTCGTCCGAAAGGGGTCCGAATTCGAATCCCGGTGAGGCATGGATGTTGTGTTTGTCTTACGGCACTGGCTCTCTCCCTTCCCTGGAACCAGTGGCCTTAAATTAGAGACGGGCGAATGCTTATAGCCCATTGAGTTGCTCACGGTGGTCGTTAAACCTCCAATTAAAAAATGGATGTTGTGTTTGTCTTACGGCACTGTCTCTTTCCCTTCCCTGGAACCAGTGACCCTAAATTAGGGACGGGCGACTGCTTATAGCCCATTGAGTTGCTCACGGTGGTCGTTAAACCTCCAATCAAAAAAAAAAAAAAAGCTTTCCCACACTTTGATGACTCACTCGCGGTTACAGGCTTCACGCAAAGTGGTAGTACTCCATTAACAAGGGCATATGCATGTATCTTATTCTAACCTCCTTGTGTTTGATATATACTTGTTAATGTGAAACGTCTGTATCTTGTCTACGTCTGCCTGTTTGTCATGTCCAATAAATCATTTAATAAAAACCAGATCCATCACAGACGAAGAAAGATCAGAGTTCAGCGCTTAGGCAATTGCGCCATGGAACGCGTATTTCACAACTGTATATACCATCGAGTTTATATTAGGTGGAGTTACCACTCCTATCCACGCAGTACTGACCGCCACAAGTCACCGCCACTGCTGCAGAAGACGTCATGTCCAGGCACCGCTCAGGCAAAAAGCTGCTTTGAAACCAATTTAACAAAAGCTTTGACGCGTATAGACAAATAAAATGATTGATTTAATATTCTTTTTCAATTATACAAGCTTACTGTTGCCGTTCCGGTGGCGTAGTGGTTTAAGTGATGGCCTCTGATCATTCGTCCGTAAGGGGTCCGGGTTCGAATCCCGTGAGGCATGGATGTTGCGTTTATCTTACGGCACTGGCTCTCTCCCTTCCCTGGTACCAGTGACCCTAAATTAGGGACGGGCGACTGTTTATAGCCCATTGAGTTGCTCACGGTGGTCGTTAAACATCCAATAAAAAAACAGCTTACTGTCTTACCAACTGTATAATTTAGTTTGTTTTGCCTGTATGTGACGTCACTCCAAAGATTAGCTGTGACCTATGGCGGCAAAGCCAGTGGTGTCTCCACCTAAAGTAAGCTCGATAGTATATATTGCTTATTGTATTCTTTTTTTTTTTTTTTTTATTGGAGGTTTAACGACCACCGTGAGCAACTCAATGGGCTATAAGCAGTTGCCCGTCCCTAATTTAGGGTCACTGGTTCCAGGGAAGGGAGAGAGCCAGTGCCGTAAGACAAACACAACATCCATGCCTCACCTGGATTCGAACCCGGACCCCTTACGGACGAATGATCAGAGGCCATCGCCTTAGACCACTGCGCCACCGGGGCGGCATTGTATTCTGTCTGTATGGCATTGCTATTAAGGGCATTCGTATACCTGATTGGTTCGGAGTTGTTTTTGAAATTGCGCATGCCGGGGTTCGGGAGAGTCACGTGACAGGATCATTGTGCCTTCTACATCTGGAAGTTCCGTTCAAATAGGAACTGAGTTTTTTTTTTTTTTTTTTTTTTTTTTTTGAGGTTTATTGACCACCGTGAGCAACTCACTGGGCTGTAAGCAGTCGCCCGTACTTAATTTAGGGCCACTGGTGCCAGGGAAGAGAGAGAGAGAGAGCCAGTGCCGGAAGCCAAACACGAGATGCATACCTCACCATGATTCGAAACCGGACAAATGATCAGAAGCCATTGCGCCCCCAGGGTGGCCACTGTGTTCAGTTAATTAACATATTGTGCTAAATGATGGTTTTTCTATTGTTAAAATTTGCTGTTGAAACCTCAAAATGTTACCACAGCCGAGCGGAAAGGCAGTGAAAGCCCTACGTGAGTAAGTGGTGACTTGAGTAACAGCGGCAGCGTCTTCGGCGACTGTTGGACAACGGAAAATTCGACGACTTCGTGTGTGTTTCTACGCAAGAATTATAGGATTACCAAACGGTATCGCACTATTAAGGATTATCGTACCGTGCTTTTTCGCCCTGCATGTGCCTGTTTGTGTTCAGTGTCCGTTTCGGATTTTCGGTTCTCGTGTTCGTTTGGATTTTTTTCTTCTCTCAAGGCCATGGTAAGTAATCTCTTATTACCCTGTCTATTCTTTCCTTCTTTGAGCTAGCTTTTGGAAGGGTCATGTCAGGTTTTAGGAACTCTCATATTCAAAGAGATGATGCACTTTTTGTTAACCACCAGGGACAGTCCGAAGTTAAAATCACTAAGACAATTTGGGAATATGTCGGCTCGCCGACTGAAGGATTGTTCAAGGTCATTCAAAGAGTGACAAAATGGAAGCTTGACATTGTGCTCAAGAAAAATGAACCTGCGGCGTTGCTTGTCGGTGTAGAGCTTGTTGTTAAGGGTAGGAAAGTGAGGTTGGAGAAAGCGGGAAAGGACATCCGCTTTGTGTGTTGGCCTGAAATACCTTTATTTTGGTGTTCTAAATGAGGCTGTAGAGTGAGATTCTCCATTCTAAGTATGAACTAAGGAGAGATAAAGAGCCCCGCATGAAGGGTGCGTACTCGGGCTCTAGGATTGTGTGCATAGACATGCAAAAGGCGATCCCCAATTTTATAACAATCCAGAGGGTCAATTTGTTGTCGATGATAAGAATCTAATTATAGAACGGGAAATGTTAATCACGCAGTGGTCTAAACGATGGCTTCTGATAATTCGCCCAAAGGAAGGGTTCGAATCCCGGGTAAGGCATGGATGTTGTGTTCGTCTTACGTCCGCCCCGTCGGCTCAGTGATTTCAGCGATGGCTTCTGATCATTCGCCCAACGGAGGGGTCTGGGTTCGACTCCCGGGTAAACATGGTTGTTTGTGTTTATCTTTCGGGGATTTATTCGCTGAGTTCTTTGTTCACCTATGTCCATTGCTGACGTTGAAATACAAAATGGCTACTGTATAAATCTGTGAACCAAGTCCAATATACACTGCTGGCCACCCAAAATGCAACACCAAGAAGGAAGCATCCGATTGGCCTGAAATTAGCAGCATGCGTCGCCCGCGAGAGGACATGCAAACGATTAGCATTGCAGGGCATATGCAAATCATGTGCGCCCGGCACGCCACCGAGAAGCACTATAAGAAGGGTGCACAGAAGGCGGGGTGTAAGAAGTGGAAGTGTGTTGTGCTGCCGGACCTGTGCGTGGGAGGCTTCCTGATGCCTCGTCACAGAATACGGCAGTCATTCCAGCACGTTTCGGAGTTCGACAGAGGACGAATAGTGGCTTATCGCGACAGCGGTTTATCGTACCGAGACATCGCCACCCGTGTGGGATGACATCCAGCCACAGTGAGACAAGTATGGATTCGGTAGATGCAGGAGGGACGGACGGACCGATGTGAGCGATTGCCGCAGCCGCGGCACACCACCGAACGAGAGGACCGGCATTATGTGCGGCGGGCATTGATGACTCGCACCGCCACATCACGAACGTTAGCGCAGTAATTAGGGTGTGTTGCGCAACAACCTGTGTCAGCACGTACCGTTCGACGTCGTCTGCAGGAGCGCGGACTTCTCGCACGGCGCCCATTGTTCCGATTACCTTTGACGTTACACCACCGGCGAATGCGGCGGCAGTGGGCCGTTGAACGCCGCACCTGGACTATGGAATGGCACGACATAGTCTTCGACGAATCTCGCTTCTGCCTGCAACACCAAGATGGTCGGATCCGTGTGTGGCGGCACCTCGGCGAGAAACGGCATGACGCCTGCATTATACATCGCCATACCGGTCCGTCGCCTGGCGTTATGGTTTGGGGCGCAATTGGATATGATGCCCGCACCCCTCTGGTACGCATCGCGGGTACACTCAACAGCCACCGCTACATCTCCGACGTTGTGGAGCCCGTAGTCCTCCTTTATCTGCAGGACCTGCCAGCGGTCACGTTTCAATAGGACAATGGGCGCCCTCACGTGGCGCGCATCGTGCAACATTTCTCTACGGCCCACCAGGTGTCACTGGTGCCGTGGCCCACCTGTTCTCCCGATATGTCGCCCATCGAACACGTCTGGTCGCTGATCGGCAACCAAGTGGCCCGGCAAGCACCACCCGCGGCTACGCCTGATGAACTGTGGCAACGCGTGGAAGCAGCTTGGACCGACATACCCCAAGCCCACATCCAAAGCCTCTTTCGTTCGATGCCGCGGCGTGTAGCGGCTGTTATTGCCAGCCATGGGGGCCACATGAACTATTGATGTCTGCGTGTTCCGCAAGTCGCACGGGTCTGTAAGTTCAATCGTTTCATCTTTGTATCTGTTGTTATGTGTCCAGTAAATCTGGCTTTGCTATCTCGTGCCCTTCTTGGTGTTGCATTTTGGGTGGCCAGCAGTGTATGTTGAATCTATATGTCAATGTATCTGTCAACCAATGTATCTGTCAAGAAAAAAAATTAAACCTCCAATAAAAAAAAATCTTGCCACCCTGGCCCTGGTGGCGTAGTGGTTTAAGCGATGGCTTCTGATCATTCGTCCGAGATGGGACCGGGTTCGAATCCCGGTGAAGCATGGATGTTGTGCTTGTCTTACAGCACTGGCTCTCTCCCCTGGAACCAGTGGCCCTAAATTAGGGACGGGTGAATGCTTACAGACCACTGAGTTGCTCACGGTGGTCGTTAAACCCCCAATAAAAAAAAGGAAGTAGAGTTTTGGCTGTTCGGTGGCGCAGTTTTCTAAGCACTGGCTTATACCCATTCTTTCGAGAAAGATTTTTTTCTTTCTTATTGAAGGCTTTTAATGATTTAATGGACCTGGTGGCACAGACATGACAAACAGGCAGACATAAACAGGATATTTCATAGCAACAAGTACAAATCATATGTGGTGTACAGCATGCCAAATGATCAATTTATACAGAAATAGCCAGTCTTCATCATGTAACACAATGTGGACACGTATACATCAAACATGGATTTTACAGTATGCTAAATGACCAATGTACACAGATAACCAGTGTTGGACAAGTAACACAGTGAGACCCAATGCCGAAAGACGAACACAAACATCCATGCCTCACCGTGATTCGAACCCGGACCCAACTAGAGCGAATGGTCAGAAGTCAGCGACTTTGACCACTACGCAACCGGGGCAGCCCGAGAAAGTTCCGGCTTCAAATCCCGGTGAGGCACGGATGTTGTGTTTGACTTACGGCGCTGGCTCTTTCCTTTCCTAGAATTAGTGGGCCGCTCCGGTGGCGCAGTGGTCTAAGGCGCTGGCCTCTGATCATTCGTCCGTAAGGGGTCCGGGTTCGAATCTCGGTCAGGCATGGATGTTGTGTTTGTCTTACGGCACTGGCTCTCTCCCTTCCCTGGAACAAGTGACCCTAAATTAGGGACGGGCGACTGCTTATAGCCCATTGAGTTGCTCACGGTGGTCGTTAAACCTCCAATAAAAAAAAATTAGTGGCCCTAAATTAGGGACGGGCGACTGCTTATGGACCATTGAGTTGCCCATGGTGGTCGTTAAACCTCTAATAAAAACAATTGGGGAGGGGAGAAATTATCGCAAGCAACTCTATGGGCTATAAACAGTCATCAATTCCTAATTTATGGCCGCCAGCTTTGGGCAAGGGAGAGAGGCAGTGCCTTAAGACAAACACAAATACATGTCTCACCTGGATTCGAACCCGGTCAAATGATCAGAAGCCATCGCTTCCACTGTGCCATCGTGGTGGCCACTGTGAGTTCACTTAACATATTGTGATAAATGATGGAATTTGTTGTTGATAGTAAGAATCTTCTAATTAGAGAGTGACAAATGCTAATCTTGCCGTCCTGGTGGCGTAGTGGTCTGTACGATGGGTTCTGATGATTCATCCGGGTTCGAATGCCGGTGAAGCATGGATGTTGTGATTATCTTACAGTACTGGCTCTCTCCCCTTGAACTAGGGGCGCAGTGTTCTAAGCGATGGCTTCTGGCCATACGTCCGTGATGGGACCGGGTTCGAATCACATGAGGCATGGACGTTGTGTTTGTTTTACGGCACTGGCTCAGTCCCTTTCCTGGAACTAGTGTTCCTAAATTAGGGACGGGCGACTGCTTATATCCCATCGAGTTGCTCACGGTGGCCGTTAAACCTCCAATAAAAAAAGCTAATCTACAGCTTCCTTTTGTAAATAAAATAGAACAAATTTTATTATGAACTGCAAAAAAGCAAATATGCTGAAGTGCATAGGCTAAGAGTAATATATGAGTCATGACTATTAAGGATATAAAGTGAACTTTTATGCCTCGAATGTCGCTGTTCTATTTGACGGCCTACAAGCATACACGACGTCAGAAGTGAATGTAGTTATCAGGCACTTCGTACCAGGAAATACTTCATTGAGCATACAGTCTAATGGTCTCACATCTAAAACACTGCATTGCCGCCCCAGTGGCGCAGTGGTCCAAGGCGCTGGACTCTGATCATTCGTCCGGCCGCCCCGGTGGCGCAGTGGTCTAAGGCGTTGGCCTCTGATCATTCGTCCGTATGGGGTCCGGGTTCGAATCCCGGTCAGGCATGGATTTTGTGTTTGTCTTACAGCACTGGCTCTCTCCCTTCCCTGGAACCAGTGACCCTAAATTAGGTACGGGCGACTGCTTATAGCCCATTGAGTTGCTCACGGTGGTCGTTAAACCTCCAAACAAACAAAAAATAAAAAAAAATCATTCGTCCGTAAGGGGTCCGGGTTCGAATCCCGGTCAGGCATGGATGTTGTGTTTGTCTTACGGCACTGGCTCTCTTCCTTCCCTGGAACCAGTGACCCTAAATTAGGGACGGGCGACTACTTATAGCCCATTGAGTTGCTCACGGTGGTCGTTAAACCTCCAATAAAAAAAATAATAAAAAATAAAACACTGCATTCCTCGAAACATGGGCTAGACACCCCGGTGACGTAGTGGTCTGAGATATGGTTTATGATGACCAGTCGTCCGAGATGGGTCCGAATACCGTTGAGCCGCCCCGGTGGCGCAGTGGTCTAAGCGATTGCCTCTGATCATTCATCCGAAAGGGGTCCGGGTTCGAATCCTGTGAGGTATGGATGTTGTGTTTGTCTTACGGCATTGGCTCTCTCACTTCGCTGGAACCAGTGACTCTAAATTAGGGACGGACGACTTCTTATAGCCCACTGAGTTGCTCACGGTGGTCGTTAAACCTAAAAAAAATACCGGTGAGGCACGGATGTTGTACTCGTTTTTTTATTAGGGGGTTAACGACCACCGTGAGCAACTCGATGTGCCTAATTAAGATCATTGGTTCCAGGTAAGGGACAGAGCCTGCGTCGTAATACAAACACAACATCCATGCCACACCGGAATCATTAAATGGACAGATCTGAAGCTATTGCTAAGATCACCACGAATGTAAAAAAGCTTTCGCTTAGACCACCGTGCCAGCTATGTTGTGTTTGTCTTACGGCCATGGTTTTCTCTTTTCATGGGGACCAGTGGCCCTAAATTAGGGACGGGCACCTGCTTAAAACCCATCGAATTTCTCATAGTAGTCGTCAAACCTTCAATCAAAAAACAAATGAAAAAACGTGGGCCGACTACAGCAAACACAATGGAAAAAAACACAAGAACCCTCTTTGAGCACCAAACAAATATGAATAGCACTAACAAATACACTAACAAATACTTCGGTGGCGCAGTGGTCTAAGGCGTTGGCTTCTGATCATTCGTCCGTAAGGGGTCCGGGTTCGAATCCCGGTCAGGCATGGATGTTGTGTTTGTCTTACGGCACTGGCTCTCTCCCTTCTCTGGAATCAGTGACCCTAAATTAGGGACGGGCGACTGCTTATAGCCCATTGAGTTGCTCACGGCGGTCGTTAAACCTCCAATAAAAAAAAAAAAAACTTCTAATCCCAAAATGTAGAGAGGGCAGAGATCGCCGCAAGCAACTCTATATGCTATAAACAGTCATCCGTCTCTAATTTAGGGCCACTGGCTGAATGAAAGGGAAAGGGGCAGCGCCTTAAAATAGAAGAACCATGCTTCAATGGGATTCGAACACAGGTCCATCACAGACAAATTATCTGAGGTCAGCGCTTAGACAAGTGCTCCACTGGGACGATTACTTCACAAGTGTATATACACCGATGAACCATTACATTATGGCCCCAACTTCCTAATAAGCTGTAGGGGCCCCTTCAGCCCACAAAACAGCAGCCATTCAGCAAGGCACTGATTCGATGAGGTGGCGATAGGTATCCTGGGGTATCTGGTACCATAATGTCAACAGCAGGTCCTCCAGTTTCCGTACATTTCTGGGTGGTGGGGATTTAGCGCGAACCCGTTTTTCAAAGTCGAACCACAAATGTTCGACTGGTTCATGTCAGGTGAATTTGAAGGCCAGGGCATAAACAGAAATTCACCAGCATGTTCTTCGAACCACTCCTTGGCAATTCTGGCAGTTTGCCTGGCATGGACCACTATCTTGTTGGTAATAGCCATCACCAGCATGTTCTTCGAACCACTCCTTGACGATTCTGGCAGTGTGACTGGCATGGCACATTATCCTATTGATAATGGCCAACACCAGCAGGCAACACAGTTGCCAAGAATGGGTGAACTTTGTCCGCATTAATGCTCAGATAGCTGACAGCTGTCATGGATTGTGCTATTGAGATAATGGGGTCTAAAGTGTTCCAAGAAAACATCGCTCATAGTATAACACCGCCGCCAGCCTGTTTCTGCCCAGCAGTGCATCCAGGTGCCATAGCCTCCATTGGTAATCAGCACTGGGCAGCCTATATGATGCACCAGGAATCTTGATTCGTCATACCAGGCCATTTTCTTCCACATCCAATCTCGATTATCTTGGGTCCATTTCATGCGTTGTTGGCAATGACGTGCAGTGTGCATGGTGACCCGGTTGGGTCTTCTGCTACGCATGCCCATGCTCAAAAGGCTGCGATGAACTGTGTGCTGTGACACATTGCCCTGATCACCACTGTTGTAGCTGCAGGTGATTTGTCGCACTGTGACCCTGCGGTCGTTGTGAACAATGTGCGAGTCTCTCCGTTCCCCTCTGGCATCAGTGAGCTGCGGACGACACATGGCTGGACGACTGTTTGTCCATCTGTGCAACAGTTTTGATACGTACTCACTATAGCCGGACGCGAACAAGTCGCGCCATTTCCGAGGCACTGCGCCATTTCCGAGGCACTGCGCCATCACTATTCGTCTTTTATGAAACTTCGGTAAATCGGCAGTTTTTCCCATTCTGACTCCGAGAACTCTACTAACCAAAAGCAGGTCCTTTGCTTGTATATATACTGCTCTTTCTGTATATACGTCATCGCTATTAAGGCCATTTCGTATAGCCGATTGGTTCGGAGCTATTTTTGTGATTGCGTGTAGTAGGCGGAGTTCGGGAGAGTCACATGACAGGAACATCTGTGCCTTCTCATCACCCCCTTATAGCTTACAGGCCTGCGCACCGGTTACCGGAAGCTGGGTGACGTAGGAGAGAGTAGTCTGATAATCCGTAGTGGGTAGTCGAACGGTCGAGCTTGCTCGCTCGCTGTATGGTGTATAAGCCTCACTGTCAATGTGCGTGGCTGTCGTTGGTTTTCAACTAAGTTTTCCTCTCTTTGTTCTCAGAAATATTTTTAGGACAAACAGCTTCAGAAGAAAATTCATTATGCCGTTTAGATGCAGTGTACCCCACTGTCACGGTAATTATGACGATCGACTATGTGTTATATTGATGGACCACGTATTATATTATGCACCACGTGTTATATTGTGCACCACGTGTTATATTATGCACCACGTGTTATTATTTGCTTATTTTTCTCTGAAAATTGCCGGAGTATTCAAATTCCCTACTAACGGGGACCTCTTAATAATATGGATTACTTCAATCAAGCGGGGAAATTTTAAAGTTACCAAGAACTCCCGGGTAAGTGGAAATCTTTTGTAGACCTAAGGCATGCATCCCGTCGCTGAACATAAACAGCATGTGGAGCAAAACTATATATGGTTTCAATTTCTGGTCGTAGAGCATAATATAATTAAAGATGTGATATTTCCCTTTCCTTGGCACTTCGTAACAATAATAGAACTTTCGGTAATTAACAATGAAATGAAACACGACATGAGATGGCTGTCTTTTTTCTTGTGTAGTAGAAAATTCTATTACAAACTGTTTTATTTTTAAATTTAGTTGCCCAGCGTGGGCAACTAGATTTTTTATTTACATTCCCTGGGCATCTAGGGCATGGTATTTTCAAGCCCTGGATATTGTAATTTTTAAGAGAAAAAAAGTACCTGAATGGGCATGAATCCACATATTGTGAAAACTATGTTCTAAACAAACAAGACTTTGTTTGTTTTGTTTGTTTGAAGGTTTAACGACCACCATGAGCAACTCAATGGGCTATAAGCAGTCGCCCGTCCCTAATTTAGGGTCACTGGTTCCAGGGAAGGGAGAAAGCCAGTGCCGTAAGACAAAACACAACATCCATGCCTCACCGGGATTCGAACCCGGAACCCGTTCGGACGAATGATCAGAGGCCATCGCTTAGACCGCTGCGCCACCGGGGCGGCCAAACAAGATTTTAAAGCTAAAAGTATAAATATGTACTCGTATTTGGGGGGGGGGAAACATCGACTTAAAATGAGAGATCAGTTTTTTTATTCATTCTTCTAAACTTATCACTTATCTGTTTCCAGACTTCCTGTACCTTTTCTTTACAAGCTACAGCTATAATAACTGGAACCAATATATCTCATATTATCCGATAACTACTGGAACGTGTGCTTCCAAATGTGGGAGTGGGTGTCAATCTTTGTATAGAGATAAACTTTTCCAATCCTTCGTGAAATTCAATTTGAACCCAAAATAATAAAATAAGGAAAAAACAATCTTTTCAATAGCTTTAATAATGACAAAAACATTTGCGCAAAATTTTATGCCATTGCTTTTTATAGTTCTGAGAAAATGGTACATCAAGTTAGTCAATTTATAATGAGAAATGTACATCTTTAAAAAAAAAAAAAAAACATCCTATAGTACCAAAACAGTCGTTCAGATTTATCCAGTACAATAACTGTTTGTCAGGTTCTCAAAAAAAATACAATTCTTATCTGGAAAAATACTTTATTAAAATTTTATTGGAACAAATTCCCAATTTCTTTAGAATGCAACTTGTCTTTGAAATTCTTCGAGGAACAGCTAACGGACAAATAATTAAATTGTGTTTGTGATACACAAAGAACTACACAAACATATGTATTTGTGCATTGGTAGTTTTCCTGAATACTTCTTGAAAATCAAATTACAGGAAATTTATGTCAATAAGTACTCGTATTTTACCAGATAAAAAGTAATGTTTATATTCTGGATCCGAATAGTTTGGTTTAAAGCTACTAATACACTTAATACAGATGTTTTAACTTTCACAAGGAAACGTTTTTTAAATAGTGCTCTGGAAGACAAAAATTATAAATTTTACATTTGTGTACCAAACTGAAGTTGTCCAAACATGTAACTAGATGGTACTAAAATTAGGAAAACTTGTTACGTCATTAAAATGTTGTTATTGTACATTTAATAATGTAACAATTGCGTAATTTTCTTAAAAGCTTAATTTATTTGATGCTATCAGTGGATCAAGCAGCAAATCCACTGTATGCATGTTAAAGTGTTTTATTTGAGCCTTTGGTAATAATTTAAAAACACACAGGAAAAAAATTCAGTTTTCTTAACCTTTTTTTTTTATATATATGTTAGTGAACATGGATCGGGGCCGCCCCGGTGGCGCAGTGGTCTAAGCGATGGCCTCTGATCATTCGTCCGAACGGGGTCCGGGTTCGAATCCCGTTGAGGCATGGATGTTGTGTTTGTCTTACGGCACTGGCTCTCTCCCTTCCCTGGAACCAGTGACCCTAAATTAGGGACGGGCGACTGCTTATTGCCCATTGAGTTGCTCACGGTGGTAGTTAAACCTCCAATCAAAAAAAAAAAAAAAAGTTCCTGAAACCTGAATTAAAAAAATTATTGCGTATGCTGTAAGCAAAAGTTCAACAAATTGATGTCGCAACTCGTCGATATCAAATGTTTCCTTTTGATCTCTATCAAATGTTTTCTTTTCGTAATAATGGTTGTTGTTTTTGTTTTTTTCCTGTGGGATATTTGTGCTTGTCGAGTGCCTTAAGGAAATTGGCAGAGTGCCAGAAATGAATAACTGGTTCCATGCGTGCTACGCAGTTTGCCCACTGTATCGTCGCTGTTTTCACAGAGGCATGGGTTTGACGAGGGAGCAGAGAATTTGTTTACTTGAAGCTAATTTGCAAACGCAGTCTTACAAACACTGTATGGAAGACTTCAGGAAAACATTTCCGCAGAATACTATGGTAAGTAAATCAGTGGTACACAGTTTACTCGTACGATTTCGGAAAACTGGAAGTGTTGAAGATATGCCTGGAAATGGCCGGCGAAGAGTGTTAACGCCGAAAGTGATAAACGATATTGAAAAACGTTTTTGCAACAGTCACCTAGAAAATCGCTTCGTCGCTTATCTCAGTAAGTGACAGTTTCTTACGGCTCAGTACAAAAAGCGACTAAAAGGTTGCAGCTTCCTGCATACCAAGTCAAAGTTGTCCAAAAACTGAAGTAACCTGATACGCATAAGCGCCTGATGTATTGCCATTGGTTTCGTAAATTTACTCGGTACAACAAGGGCATATTGAACAATATTTTCTTTTCGAAATAATATTGTTTTTCCTGTGGGGATATTTAAAGAGCCATGTTTATGCAAACAACCCGCATGACCCGCAGTCCTTGAAAACAAACATTATTCAGGCTATAACGGAAAGCACGTCATCTATGCTGAAACGCGTTACGAAAAACATGTGCCGCCGCGTGGATATTTGCCTCCAGCAACACGGAGGCCATTTTTTTATTGGAGGTTTAACAACCACTGTGAGCAACTCAGTGGGCTAAAAGTCCCTAATTTAGCGCCACTGGTGCCCGTCCCTAATTTAGGGCCACTGGTTCCAGGGAAGGGAGAGACCGGTTCGGCGGAGTCATCCCAGCAGCTTCTTTAGGTCAACATCAGTTGCTCAAAAGTCGATGGAAGATGTATCACAGCTGTAAGTAAACTTTATGTATCTGTAAAATGTGAATAAAAATTGTTCTAATTAGGGTTCGTGAACTTTTCGATCACCGTGTAAGTGTTAATGTATGTGTCAACCATGTCCAATAAACAATTTATTAAAAAAAATCTCCAATAAAAAAAAATACGACAACAACAAATACATTTGTTATTCTCCTAGGTTTCAACGGTTGCCAAGGTAGCACACAGTTCACGATTGACTTTATGACTTACATCAAGTTCGGTACTTGACTTGACTTGTATTGAGTTTTTCCTTCTCAGTAGACAGAAAAGGTCAGGGCATAAACACATCATTGTCTAACAGTGTGAAATAATTTACTACTAAATAATTTTGTCTACGTTATCTTAAGCAATAGTTGTACTTCCTCAGACGAATACAAGAGTGAAGTCCATCTTAATATTAAAACTGAGGACGACTTCAAGAACTGCTTAATGAATACGAAGACTCAGTATTGGTCAATATATAGCAGCAAGTCAGCTCTGTGTCTGTCCGTGACCATCTATCGCCATTTGTTCTGTTGTGGAAGTGCCGTGAAACGAACTGCAGGATTTTGGCTGACCTTTACCAGCAGAAAGTGTTTCCCCACTCCAAAGTATTTATAGTGACATTTTAAAGTTTTGCTTCCTTATGATTGTGAAAATGGCCATCTAGCAAAAAAAGTCAACATACACTGACATTATTATGCCAGGGAAAAACTTTCTAATGATGCCGAATAACTCCTAAAAGCAGTGTTCTGTGGAAATACGAGAGTTCCATCCAGGCGCGGACTGGGCATGGCACGGGCGGCGGAATTTTAGAGGGGGTCCAACTTCTTCGAGAACTAAAACAACAAAACAAGAAAGAGTAAGATGACTGAGAATTTGAAAAAACCCATAGGATGTAATATATCTGCACATATCATCCAGGGTATTTAGGGGGGGGTGTCTTGCCCCCAAGTGTATAATTATTTTTGTTAAAATGTGACTTACGTTACAAAAAAAATGCATCAACTTACTTTAGAAAATAATACTTTAATTTTTTTTCTATTTCCCATTAACTTTTATTTTATCCTGGTGGATTTCAAAAACTCCCATTCTGGTCGATCAGACCCCTTCCCCCGAAAAAACTTCTATGTACGCCCCTAAATGATCGTCAATTATTATTAATCCACTGCTGGACGGTCTCGTCAAGTGCCTTCCATAACTCTGTGTCTTGAGCTTGTCCCTCCATCAGCCATCTCCTCCCGTGGTATTGGGAGAATTAGCAGTGGGCCGGGTAAACCTTTTACTATCTCAAAATAAGCAAGTAAATAAATAAAAGAAGTATAAACGGCTTACCATTGCTCTATATCCCTCTCTTATCCCAGTGGTTAGTAATCTTTGGTCTTGCTATCCAGTATTTATTAAAGAAATTTGCACTCTTGGTGTTTTCCGTGTATATATACACACACACACACCATCTACCAACAAGTAATTGGACACCCCCGCAATCAACCGACAATATCTGCGGTTCTGATACACGTCACGGCCTCCGCCGTTAAATATCGTGTGGGAAACAACAACCAACCAGTCGCATGCAAGATGCCACGCAGTTCGGAGCTCTGATTTCGAGAAAGGTGGAATCGTCGGGTATCACAGAAATGGCCGATCCATACGTGACATATCCAGCGAGTTGAAATACCCAAAAATCGACAGTGGCCTACGTAATTGGCAAGTGGAAGATGAGAGGTGACTGTCGGAATGTGCCCTGACCCGGCAGACCCACAAAACTGGGAGTTAGAGACTGACGGGCGCTGGCCAGAGAAATTCGGAAGAACCGCACCAAATCGATGGGCCACATCCGCGAGGAGTTTCAACAGGCATCCGGGAGTGTTCTTTCGGTGAATACCATCCGTAAGGAAGCCCATCTGCTCGGTTATCATGGACGTGCTGCCGCCCACAAGCCTTTGATCACCAAGTCCAATAGCGCTGCTCGGTTAACGTGGTGCAAAGAACGTCGACAGTGTACCGTGGAACAGTGGAAGCAGGTTTTCTGGAGCGATGAATCAAGGTTCACCCTCTACCGTTCGGATGGCAGGGTCTGGGTTTGGCGTCTTCCTGGAGAACGCCTCCTGTCGGAATGTATTGTGCCAACTGTGAAGTTCGGCGGCGGTGGAATTATGCTATGGGTGTGTTTCTCCTGGTGTGGCACGGGACCCTTGGTCGCAATTCCTGGTAGACTCAACGCCAAGACCTACTGCACCATTTTGAATGACCATGCGCTTCCTACGTTGTGGCAGTTTTACGGGGGTGAACCCATGTTACTTTCAAGATGACAATGCCACCTGTCATGTTGCGAGGTCCACCATAGCTTGGTATGGTGACAATGGGGTTTATCCAGTGGCGGCTTTTGGGAGGAGGCAAGGGAGGCAGTGCCTCCTCAGAATTTTAAGACTCTTAGTTTGAATTATTCGTTTTGTTCATTCAGTACTTTTGCGTATAGGAGAGCAAACGTTTGTGCTAGTTAACTCTTTTGAATTAAATGTCTATGGGTTCATTCAGTTTTTTAAATTGACGCTTTTAGAAAACAATCGGTAGCGCGTAGTTGTGAATTGTTCTCAGCTTGCGATATTCGTCCTTGAGGCAGGAAGAAAACTGCCTCCCGTACATTTTGCGCCAAACCTGTTTACTCCCACTGAATCAGTAGATACGAAGGTAGGCGGTGGAACTGCCAACACAAAGAGCGCACGCGCACCGTGGACGTCCTGTGAGGCAGATGTTATTTTGCCTCATGGGAACAGCTGTTTCGTAGGCAGCAGCTCCGCTGTGTTAACTCCTCATTCTGACAGCTTCGAGCGTCATTACATAGCGTCTTCTTCCTAGTTGCTTTTCTTTCACACTAATGTTTGAGTAACTAATTTTATTTATGTTTTATGAAGAGTTGTTTATCAGACCATGTCCTCTGTTTCAAACATTTCTAATATGGTGGATAGCTTACTGGAAAAGCCTTTCAGTAGAAGAGATTTTGAAGAAAAGAATCAAATTAAAAATGATGGTAAGCCTACACCTGAAATGAAAAAGATGACTTCAAAGGGCAAAACTTCAAACAGAGGTTTTAATATTGACTGGTACAGAAAAGAACAATGGCTAACTGGTAGTGAATCAACGAACAAACTATATTGCTGGCCATGTTTGCTGTTTCCTGTGAGTGGCAATGAAGTCTGGCAAGAGAAAGGCTTCAATGATTTGAAAAATTTACCACGTGCTTTGGACAAGCACAAAAAGTGTAAAGATCACATTCTGGCAGTTGTTAAATTAGAGTTGCTAGGCAAAACAAGGATAGACTACTCTCTGAACGAAGCGAATAGAACAAGTGACTTACGTCATAATGAAAAAGTAAAAAAGAATCGTGATGTAATGAAGAAGTTGATTGATATTACAACACTACTGGCGCGGCAAGAGCTCCCATTTCGTGGACACGATGAGAGCGAAGTCTCTGAAAATAAGGGAAATTACCTCAAGATGATTGATTTACTCTCCAAGAGTGACGAAACATTGAGAGTGTTTATGGAGAATAGTACAACAGTTTCAGGAAACTTCAAAAACAATACAGAATGATTTAATCGAATCAGTTGCTCATATAATTAGGAATGAAATCAATGCAGATATTGAAAATGCCCAGTTTTTTTCTTGGCAGATTGATGAAGCGACAGACATTAGCTCCCATGCACAAGTATCAATTATAGTTCGATTCGTGAAAGATGGAGTACCAGTAGAAAGATTTTTGGGATTTTTTGACGTAAGTTCTGATCGGTGTGCTACTTCGCTTAAAGAATTACTGGATCGTGAGCTGGAAAGATTTAGCTACAAAGAAAAACTAGTTGCACAGACATATGATGTCGCAGCAGTGATGGCATCACAGCTGATTGGATTGCAAGCAAAAGTGAAGTGTGATGCCCCTCAAGCATTATTTGTTCACTGCTACGCACACAGGCTGAACTTAGTTTTGAGCAGAGCATCGTCAGTGTTGAAGGAATCACGTTTTTTTTTTCAAATTTAAATGCAATTTGTGCATTCTTTTTTTTTTTTTTTAATTGGAGGTTTAACGACCACCGTGAGCAACTCAATGGGCTATAAGCAGTCGCCCGTCCCTAATTTAGGGTCACTGGTTCCAGGGAAGGGAGAGAGCCAGTGCCGTAAGACAAACACAACATCCATGCCTCACCGGGATTCGAACCCGGACCCCTTACGGACGAATGATCAGAGGCCAGCGCCTTAGACCACTGCGCCACCGGGGCGGCGTGCATTCTTTTCCAAATTGACAAAGCGTGTTCATTTACTAGAATCTGTTGGTGGACCCAGACCACCTCGTGTATCTCAGACCAGGTTCAAATCTCGTTCAGCGTCTACCATAGCTGACCACAAGTGCCTGCTAATTGAAGTATTTGAAAAAAATTGAGGATGATTCCAACTATGATGATGAAACAATTCACGAAGCAGCAGGACTAAAACGGTGGCTCCAAGACTTCAATTTCGTTTTTCTTCTTTTCATATATAAAAAAATATTTGATTTAACTGAGGTTACTTTCTCTGTACTGCAATCAAATAGTTCCGATGTTACATTCTGTAACAAACGAATTACTGGCTTATGTGAAAAATTGTTGTACTTTCGAGATCAGAGACAGTTTGATGATCTCTATCATAACGTATGCAGTGAGGTTGGTTCTCCAAATAAAAGATTTAAAGGAAGCAATGATATTCCAGCCACTGTGCAATACAGAAGACTGTATTATGAGGTAATAGACAATGTTACAACTCAGTTAAAATGCCGGTTTTCTGACACTGAGAAATGAAAATTTCTTCAGCTGGTCGATGTACACTGCTTTGAAGCTCATTCTAGAATTTTTCCTGAACACTGTTTTAAAGCTCTGCTTCAAACTTATGAAAAATACTTTGACAGCACCAAACTGCATAGTGAGCTGCAGGTTCTGTATTCAGACAGAGATCTGTGGAGAAATGCCAAAAGTATACAGCAGAACTTCTATCTGCCATATACAATAATAATCTAGCACAGGCACTGCCAGAGCGATTTAGTCTTCTTTCCCTCGTAGTAACAATTCCTGCAACATCGGCCTCTGTGGAACGCAGTTTCTCGTGCCTGAAGAGGATAAAAATCTACAAGAGAAACTCCATTAAGCAAGAAAGGTTGTCAAGTTTATCAGTTCTGTCCATCGAGAAGGCGCTTGTGAAGAGGATGGAAGCAGAACAGACATGGTATGACCATATAATAAATCACTTCGCCAAACAGAAAGAACGAAAGATAGACCTCATATACAAGACAATATAAGCGTAAGGTAAGCTTTCTCTCTTGCTGTATAGGTAAACGCTATGTGCATAAGTCTTCAAGACTTTTTTTCTTTTGGCGTCAGTGAAGGTAGAGGTGTACATAGAATTTCATTTGAGATGAAAAAAATGTATAGTTCGATTTTTATCTTCTGTTGATCTCTTTAATAAAAATCTATTTTGATGCAATATATTTCATATTCAAACTGGCTTAACAGTTCCCAAATAGTCCAAGAGGGCAATTCAGACTGAAAAAGAAATATTTAGGCGAAGGGCCGGAGCCTTACATAAACAGGTTTTGTGTTGGTAAGTAATGTAAAACGTGCGTTTACGGTAAAATTTTATAAATCTTTTCACGGGTCACGTTACTTATTTCATACTTCGCACATGAGAAAGTAAATAAAAAAAATATATTGTAAAAAAAATGGCATTAAATTGAATAAATTTATCATTAAAGAAATACTAGATTACACCATATAATACAAAATTTGAAGATGATAATCCGATTTATTTTTGGCGTAAATGTGACAAGGATAGTAAGTCAGATAATATCCGAAAGCTTGAAAATTTTCATCGTCCTGGAGGGGGACTCGAACTCGCGTCTCCCAGATAGCGCCAGGTATGCTAACCACTACACCACCCAAAACGACCAAGTTTCAAGTTTTCGATTAATTTGAATATAACGATCACAGGATTCGCTAGTCGAAGCAATCGGCATTCATGTTTAGCGAATCTGGAGGTTAATAATCCTATTCCGTGATTGCCCAGAATAGCAGATAAATCAAGAAAGAAATACGGGATTACACCATATAATACAAGTTTTAAAGATGACAATCCGATTTTTGGCGTAAATGTGACAAGGATGGTAAGTCAGATAATATCCGAAAGCTTGAAAATTTTCATCGTCCTGGAGGGGGACTCGAACTCGCGTCTCCCAGATAGCGCCCGGGTATGCTAACCACTACACCACCCAAAACGACCAAGTTTCAAGTTTTCGATTAATTTGAATATAACGATCACAGGATTCGCTAGTCGAAGCAATCGGCATTCATGTTTAGCGAATCTGGAGGTTAATAATCCTATTCCGTGATTGCCCAGAATAGCAGATAAATCAAGAAAGAAATACGGGATTACACCATATAATACAAGTTTTAAAGATGACAATCCGATTTTTGGCGTAAATGTGACAAGGATGGTAAGTCAGATAATATCCGAAAGCTTGAAAATTTTCATCGTCCTGGAGGGGGACTCGAACTCGCGTCTCCCAGATAGCGCCCGGGTATGCTAACCACTACACCACCCAGGACGATGAAAATTTTAAAGTATTCGGATAGTATCTGACTTACCATCCTTGTCACATTTGCGCCAAAAATCGGATTGTCATCTTCAAAATTTGAATAAATTTATTTGAATCCAGGCTGAAAAGTAGTTTGCCTCAACAGCAATTTTGGCCACGGGCCACCACTGGGTTAATCGAATGGACTGGCCTGTGCAGAGCCCGGACCTTAACCCTATCGAGCACCTCTGGGACGAGTTGGAGCATCGACTTAAGGGGTGCCCCCACCGCAGTGTTGCCAGATGAAATTCTCAAAAATCAATAGATTTCATCCCAAAAAATCAGTAGATTAGTTTAAAAATCAGCAGATGTTTGTTTCGCTACAATACACAATGCACCGTTATCGCAATGATCTAAAGTAGTTCTGATCACATAATTGTATTTTCCATTTAATTTCCTTTCTTAAAAGGCAATCTTCAGCTTTTCTGCTATGATCTATAATGTAAAGTCTAATGAAATGGGTCAAAACTATAGGTCTTTGGTTAACTGAACTGTAGAACATACACTGTCGGAATTTGAACAGAAGAGTTGTTCTAATCTTATTATCAACACTATTGCTATCATAGATGCTGGTTTTCATTTTTTCTGCCAAGCAATTTCATCCGTCAAAGCTGTGCTATGAAGAACTTAAAAGCATAACCTTTGCATGCAGCAATCAACACGCGGTTTTTAAAGAAAGTATGTTTCTCTGATTTGTCTTCATGATATTTATCATAAAAAACAAAAAATCCTTTCTACTACAGCCCTTGAATGAAGGAAGAATAACAAACATGCCGCGAATTTCGACAATGATGGAAAGAGTATACTTCCGTCACGAATGTGTTATTATTTCGCACATGACCAAAAATGATGAACACGTACATCAGAGTGCATTACATTTCAAGATCAGTATTTCGAAGCATTTTCCGTTCATTGTCCAGTATTTGAATCTCAGTTGGAGGAATCACACTCAGAAAGAAAGAAACTAAAGCAGCAACTCATGGAAATTTCTTTCCCAGGACACTGACAGGGGTAACAACATCCAAATATTGCATAATGCATTTTTAGCATTATCAGAAAATAAAAACTTTTGGTTAAGTTACCCTGTTAAAATGTAAGAGAAAAACAAACTACTGTTGACAATTCAATAAAACAACAATGAACTACAAAAAATTGTATGAACCAATAACGCCTACCAACCACGTGTCAACACAAATTATCCACCACTACCTATCAAGAAGGCCCTAGAGCGCAGTGGTCTAAGCGCTAGCTTTTGACCATTCATCCTAGATGGATCCAGGTTCGACTCTCTGTGATGCATACATGGGTGTTGTGTATTCTTAATGACACTGGTTCTCTCTCTCTCTCTCTCTCTCTCTCTCTCTGTTCTGGAACCAGTAGCCCTACATTAGAGGTGGCCGACTGCTTATAGCCCATCGAGTTGTTCATGGTGTTTGTTAAAACAAAACATGTTTCCCTAGCTCTACATCAGGAATCGTAGCAGTTATGGATATTTCTCATTCAAGGAACAAGAGCATTGTAGCCTATCAATATCAATTATGACAATTATCCGTTTGTACACAAATATAATACCCAAGTTTACCAACCATTTCAAACAGATTATTAGATCCTGTTAAATATTTTTTTCAAAAAATTAAAAGACATTATGTAAAACTCGTTATGTTTCATTAAATTCTTCAACAGTATCACTAAAAGCGTTCCGAAAAATTATAATTTAATGAAACATGGAAAAATCAGTAGAAATAAGGCGTTTATCAAAAAAAGTCACTAAATCACTAAATGTGTGAAAAAATCAGTAGATCTACTGATAAATCAGTAGGCCTGGCAACCCTGCCCCACCGTCCGAAATCGGTGAAGGAACTGACCTGTCTTCTCCAAGCCGAGTGGAAGAAAATACCGCTAGCCGTCGTACAACGGCTGGTTGAGAGTATGCCCCGGAGGGTCGCAGTTGTAATCGCCACTCGTGGAGGCTCCACCAACTATTGAAGGTGAATAAACTTCGTTTTCCTTTGCTATCACAGGTGTCCAATTACTTGTTGGTAGATAGTGTATATATATATTATAACCATAACCATAAGTAGAGTTAATATACTTGTACTTCAATATTCTGTAGAAGAAAACCAAGTTATGCTACAATGGAAAAAGTTTATTTACCGCTTTGCTTCAGACAGAAAAAAAAAAAAAAAGCGTAGCAAATGTTCTATTGAACTAAACCCTATTTTTGATAAACCCCTTTCTCCACTTCCAAATTTAAGCCCCGTCCTTTTGGGCTGATATCCTCTATCTCAGTCCACTTTTTTCAGTTGCAGTTGAATGATCAATACAATCTAATGGAATATAAACAATATTCTGGGAGAGAAACTCAAAATTTATTGTCTACGTAAATGCATCGAGGTTCACCTAAGGTAAAATTTTCGGGTTGCTGCTTTTTATATGTATATGTTTTTTTTTTCTTTTTGTTTCTTTTAACGAGATCTGCGTCTGATTTACTACTCTTTGGGTTACGAATTTTTGAATTTCAGTTCTGGAAAAAGTCTGTTTCAGCTACAGCAAAAATACTTTTTCAATTTGAAGGCAAATAAATAAAAATTAATTTTCGCATTCTTTAATTTTTCTACTTCACTGAAATCCTTGCAATGCTGGACATATTCAGTTGTTTCAAGAGAGCTTTTCGCAATTAATTTATTACACGGTAGCCCACTGACTATATAACCCCTCAGTGTTTTATTCAGGTCTTTTTGACCGGGGGAGGGGGCAAATGGAACCTTAGGGGGGCAAGTTTTAAATTTGCCACACACACACACACACACACACACACACACAAATGCCGTTCAATAATTAATAACTAACAGTAATTTTAAAAATAACCACGCAGACGACTAACTGAATTAAGGGAGTATCTGTGGCAACAGTTATTAGCCGCGGCAGGCGCTCCTGGTTTTGTTATTGCGCAGTTGTTTAAGGCACGTCTGCAATTCGCCATATACACTGACGGAAAAAAATCCCAACACCACGAAAAAATAGTTGTAGAGGAATGAAATGGCGGCAATATATTTGTATAGGTAGCATATTTAATCGATTAAGGTTTCAAGATCGCAGCTTAATGTAAGCGCGAGAAGAGCCATTTTAAATGTGAAATGCTGGTACATTAATAACCGGTGTAACCGCCAGAATGTTGAATGCAAGCATGCAAACGTTCATGCATTGTGTCGTACAGATGCTGGATGTCAGTTTGTGGGATGGAGTTCCATGCCTGTTGCACTTGGTCGGTCAATACAGGGACGGTTAATGCTGGTTGGGGGTGACGCTGGAGTTGTCGTCCAATGATGTCCCATACGTGCTCGATTGGAGAAAGATCTGGTGATCTAGCAGGCCACGGCAACATGTCGACACTCTGTAGAGCATGTTGGGTTACAACAGCGGTATGCGGGTGAGCGTTATCCTGTTGGAAAACACCCCCTGGAATGCTGTTCATGAATGGCAGCACAACAGGTTGAATCACCAGACCGACGTACAACTGTGCCGTCAGGGTGCGTGGGATAACCACGAGAGTGCTCCTGCTGTCATAGGAAATTGCTCCCCAGACCATAACTCCAGGTGTATATCCAGTGTGTCTCGGCCGCAGACAGGTTGGTTGCAGGCGCTCACCTGGCCTCCTTCTAACCAACACACAGCCATCACTGGCACCCAGGCAGAACCGGCTTTCATCAGAAAACACAACAGATCTCCACTCCGTCCTTAAATGAGCTCTAGCTTGACACCACTGACGTCGCAAATGGCAGTGGTTTGGAGTAAGTGGAATGCACGCTACAGGGCGTCTGGCTCGGAGCTGTCCTTCAAGTAACCGATTTGTAACAGTTCGTTGCGTCACTGTGGTAGCAACTGCAGCTTGAATTGCTGCTGCAGACGCGGTACGATGCGCCACGGCCGTACGCCATACACGGCGGTCTTCCCTCTCAGTAGTGCCACGTGGCCTGCCGGAACCCGGTCTTCTTGAGGCAGTACCTTCCCTTGACCACCGCTGCCAACAATCATGCACAGTGGCTACATTCCTGCCAAGTCGTTCTGCAATATTGCGGAAAGAAAATCCACCTTCTCGTAGCCCTATTACACGACCTCGTTCAAACTCCGTGAGCTGTTGATAATGGCTTCTTCGTCTTCTTAAAGGCATTCTTAACTAACATCAACACACTACGTCGAATCTCAACGATAACTAACGCTCACGAACGTTACAGCGCGTATTTACAGCAAACCTGCTTTGCATGTTCCGAGGGGCGCTACTAGCGCCACACGTATGCGCCGAGCACGAAATTCGCATAGTGTTATATGGAAACATTCAAACTATATTTAAATCGCAACTTTTGTCATTTTGTGGGCCAACGACAGCAGTGAGAAATTTCCTCCCCAGTCAGAAAGGCGCCAAGCGCAGATCCATTTCGGAGAAAGGCCATTCCCTCGCCGGACCCCACCCACGGACAAAAGGATAGCCCCATTCTTTCCTCAGCTGTCGGCAAAATCTCTAGCCCACGGGTACAAAGGACCAAGCAATTAAGAATTTCTTCTTACGTCAAAGACAGAACGTGTAAGGGAATGGGACAGAGAGGAGACGTCTTCATGGCAATCTCGACGAAAAAGTAGGAACGGCTTTTGCTCGAAGGCAGAGCAGGAAGACGACGAAGTGAAAAAGAGATTTTTCCACGCGGGCTGGTAGCCACATAAGATAGGAACAGATTTGGCGGGAAAAGCGTAGAGAATGCCATCCTTAACATCCAACTCCCGCTGGAAGTATTTACTGTCCGATCTGACCAACTATTATTCCAATATTTCCACTTCCCCCATCTGATGAATAAAGATATGTGCAAAAGGAAACCTCTGGAATAATGTTCAATTTTTAACTACTTGTTTATTTGCTTCCCTGCTCCAACGACAGGAACCTGCAAACGATTCTTCTGATAAGTTGGCGTCTACTACAATATTTGAAATAAATCAAGCCAACATAAAAAATGGCGTCCACGACAGTTATGGAGCAAATGCGAGAAGGCAAAAGTAGTTGAAAAAAAATCTGTCATTACCCCACCCACCTCTAACCGTGGATATCTTACAGTCTGGCAAATTTCATTCCAACGAATTCTTCAAGAACTCTAGTGCAAATTTCATTCCAACGAATTCTTCAAGAACTCTAGTGCAAATACTGGAATACGAGTATTTCCTGCGAAGAACACCTCATCAGCTATTCTGTAAGTACCTATTTTATGACTCTTTTGTACAACAGAACAACATGTACCAATTTATACTGAAACAGAAAAACTACAAAGTCTGAACTTTTATCTAAAATAATCTGCCAATTCTATTTACATATTGAACACCATTATTGCTCAGTTATTTTCATGTGCTAATCAAAATGTCAGATCACGAAGACAACACTGAGCAAGACCAACAAGCAATACCTGATCCATATCGCATTCCTGCATTATTAGCAAGTTGCTCACCGCTAATAGCGAACTATGATCCTGCAGATAAAAATCTTACAGCTGCACATTTCTTTCAAAGTTTGGAAGACATCGCAAACTTGGCACAGTGGCGCGATATCGACAAAATTATTATTGCTCGTACAAAGCTACGTGGAGCAGCAGCTCAATTTCTCAGCCTATAAACCCCGTGCTACGGAGCACTACTGATTCTTTAAAACAACATTATTACACAGATTTGAAGATGAACAACCGTTAGCTGTGAGATTGTCAGCTCTTTCAAACTGCCACCAGAGAGAAAAGGAATCTGTGAAGGAATATGCAACTTGATTAAATGCAGTTGCCAGCGACTATTTAAGAGAAAATCCGAATGACCCTCCGCAACTCAGAAATCTGCATGATCAAACAAAACTAGGCCAATTTTTGCAAGGTCTAAAACCTTCACTACGTAGGTGGGTGCTATCAAGTAACCCCCAAAATTTTCAAGATGCAGTTACTCGTGCCGCACAAGAGGAAACATATAACTCGATGTCTCTTCCGCCAGCCCCTGTTGCAGCACTATCTCTTCCAACAGAAGACATCCCAATAAATACAAGCCACAGAAAATCTCCTACAGTAGAAATGCCTTCAAATGCATTACATGAATCCATGTACAACAGCCTACCAAAAGGATTAGATACAACTGATGACATAATCAGAATCCTTACCCACGAAATTAAAGATCTGAAAATAAAAAATGCTACCCAACAAGAAGAATCACACAGGAATAGAAATAGATCTTGTGACAGAATGCCGATACCAGAACATCATACACGTAGAAACAGATCAAGAGACAGATATCAAAGATACCACCCAGAATATTCAGCTACCAGATTATGTTGGAACTGTAATTCACCAAACCATTTAATTTACAATTGCAGCCAACCTCGACATCAATTCTATGAGTCAACAAATGTTCACAATAGTCCACAGAGTAATTCTCAAAGAAATTGGAGACGTCCAAGTACTCCACCCCCAGCTCAGCAAAGAAGAGAACACGGAGGTACTATACCTAAAGAAAATTCAAAAGTACACTTCAGTAATACTAGTCCAAAATATTTAAACCAGTAGCGACAGAGTTTACGGGTCAGAATTCTGTCGTTTACACATCGGCTACTAATTCATATCCTACAATAGATATGAAAAAAGACCCACTATCCTTAATTTCTGCAAAAATTGGGGATGAAAACATTTCTGCCCTAATTGATACTGGCTTCATGCTTTCACTTTTATCACCATCTCTAGCTAAAAAACTAGAAGGAAATCCAAATTTAGAGGAAATAAATTCAACAGTTATGATTCGAGGAATCACAGGAGCACAATGCCCCACGGCAGGGTGTTTCTTAACAAATATCAAAATTAATCATATACAGATTCAACATCCTATGTTCGTCACTCAACTCGATTTTATTGATTATGATGCAGTAATTGGTTACAACTTCCTCAGTCAGCACTCAGTCACCATAAAACTTCCTGAAAATGAAATCACCATAATCCCTAAAACCACAGTTGAATCACAGAAATCCTTCAATGTAAACAAAACGATTAAGCCTGATTCCATAGGGTAAAATGCCAAAAAAGTCTGTATACCTCCTAGATCAATACAATGTTTACTTATTAGAGATACGGAAAAAAGAAACGACAACGTCGAAGTATTAATTCAACCACTAACACACAGGTTGGAAGAACACATACACATAGCTCATACAGCAAATGTAAGTAATGTAAAAGGTCTCTACAATGTTTTAGTAGTCAACACGTCACATAACCCAACTTGGATTAATAAAGGAAAGAAAATTGTTCATATTGAAGAAATTGTCGAAACTCCTGTAAATGCAGCACAAAAGGAAGATAAATTAAGTAACCAACCCAAGAAATTGAATTTGAGTGCATTTGATTTATCACATATCCCACCAAACCAGAAAAATACTATAGAGAACTTGCTGATAAGTTATGCAGATATTTTTGCAACCTCTTACAAAGAACTGGGAACAACAGATATTATACAGCACCAAATCAAACTCAATTCTGATATTCCTACCTATTCGAGACCCTACCGCACTCCACTAGCACTCAAAAATGAGATGTGCCGGCAAATTAATGATTTCAAAGATGCAGGTATTATAGAGCCAACTACAAGCCCATTTTCGAGCCCCGCTCTATTAGTTAAGAAGAAAGACCAAATTTCCTATAGACTTGTATTGGATTACCGAAAACTCAATCTTATTACTCATATAGACAGATACTCATTACCACTCATGCATGATATCATCGATAACTTAGGCGAAACCTGTTTTTTCAGCACCATTGATTTAAACTCCGGATTCCTACAGATCCCAATGGCGCCTGAAGATATCCATAAAACTGCATTTTGTACAGAATTTGGCTCCTTCGCCTTCAAAAAGATGCCTCAAGGTCTCTGCAATGCAAGTAGCACATTTCAAAGAGCCATGGACTTACTGTTAGCCGGACTCAAAGAGCATCATATTTATGCATTTGTAGATGACATCCTGATTGCCAGCAGTACATTTGATGAGCATATCGAAAGATTAAAAATGACCTTCGACAGATTAAGGGAACATAACCTTAAAATCAACTCGTCCAAATGTCCTTTTCTCAGAGAAAAAATCATATACTTGGGTCACCAAATCAGCCCAAGAGGAATTCAACCAGATCCTAATAATATAGCAGCCATACAAAATTTCAAAAATTTCAATGGTCAGAAGAAGCTGAAACAGCATTTCAGAAAATAAAAGAAATATTATCAACAGAGCCACTTCTTTACCATCCCTCATCACTCAAAACATTCCATCTATTTGCAGATGCAAGTTCTAAAGCCTTAGGAGCAATCCTGCAGCAGCCAGATTATGAAGGAAATCTAAAACCAGTTAGCTATGCCAGCCGAAAACTAAACAAATCAGAACAAAATTATTCCACAACAGAAAGGGAATGCCTTGCATTAATTTGGGCTGTTGACCATTTCTGACCGTATCTTTACGGAAAGCATTTTGTTCTGCATACGGATCATAAGCCAATCACCTATCTACTCACAAAAAAAAGTTCCAATTTCAGACTCAACAAATGGCAAATACAACTACAAGAATATGATTTCGAGATAAGACACATCAGTGGAAAAGAAAACGTCTTGGCAGACTGCCTCTCCAGAAATGTAAGTGCAGCAATAGCTGAAGCAGTTGATTTAATCCCAGAAAAATTGTCTGATGAAGAAATCAAAACACTGCAGCGACAAGACCCTTACTGGAAACCCATAATGGAACAAATAGAAGGAAACTCACAAAAATTACCAGAGGGAATGACTTCTACTTCCTAGACAAGGGAATATTATATCACTATTCGACTCCACATCCATCACAAGTCCGACAAAGGGTGATAGAACAACTTTGTGTTCCGAACTCTTTGATAACTGCTGTTATGAAAGAAATGCATGATTCCTTGTTAACCAACTGCCACCTTGCATTCGACAAAACATTGCAGAGAATCAGAGAAAGCTATTTCTGGAATAACATGTATGTGGATATACAAAATTTTGTATCTTCTTGTCAACAGTGTCTCATTAGAAGAGGTTATAAACCGAAGCAGAAAGCCCCCTACAAAGAATGCCACCTACTGACAGGCCATGGCAAAGGCTGCACATTGATATTTTTGGACCGTTGCCAAGGAGCGACGAAGGCAATATTTATGTTTTGACTATACAGGATGCATTCACAAAATTTCCTTTAGCATATCCCATCCCAGATCAAAAGGCACAGACAATTGCCAAAATTTTATTAGAACAAGTCATTTGTTTCTTTGGCGTCCCTGATACTTTGGTCACCGACAGGGGATCCAACTTCTTATCAGGAACAATGAAAAATCTCTGCGAAAAGTTACAGATAAAGTATTCTCACAGTTCATCCTATCATGCGCAAACAAATGGTCTGATAGAGAAATTTCACAGAGTTTTGGCTTCCATGCTAAGCCATTTCATCAATAAAAACCATACAGACTGGGATAAATTAATTCCACTAGCCCTTAGTGCGTACAGAACATCTAATCACAAGAGCACTGGTGATACACCCTCCTTCTTATTCTTAGCGAGAGATATCAAATCACCTTTCGCTCTAATTCCACCTAGAACGAGAAAAACATATTTCTCAACAGAAGATTATGTGGAAAATATAACTGACACAATGACAACAGTGTACCACTTAGTTAAAGAAAACATCCAAAAGGCAGCAGAAAATCAAGAAAAATACCAAATGAAAACAGCCACAAACAAAAACTTCAAACTAGGCCAGCAAGTATTCCTATATACTCCAAAAATTGATCCAGGTAAATCAAGTAAACTAAGCCAAACATCATCAGGGCCGTATCGAATAGTCCAGATCATCGGACAGACAAACGCCGACCTGCAACTAGTGGAAAACCCGAATATTAAAGTAATGGCACACTTTGACAGGATATTCCCTTACCCAAAAAGAAAAGAACACCCAGAAAATTATCTGGAAGAAAAAAGCTCCGCTGACGACGCAGAACAACACCAGCAGCAAACAACACAGGTGAGTGAAGAATCCTCAGGAAGTGGCGAACAACTATCTTCACACCTTTGGGAAAATGAGCCTACGCAAAATCCAACACAGCAGTGCGATGCTCAAGTACTATTACCGACCCCACTGATTGACAGAATCTATGTCCCATAGTGCAGAAGACTACCTCGCGCAATAGAGCATCTTAATGAAGAAATTAACACCCCGCAAGATACCGGAAACAACTACGACCTTCGCCCAAGAAACGTTTTCGGAAGAACAATGCCGCGGCGATAAGACTTCTTGTCCCGTCCATTTATAGCGCACAGGTGAAAGCTCGCAAGGGCAACTTTTGTGAATCAAGTGATTAAGGGAACGGAAAACAAAGCATACAAAACCAGCATTTGGTTTCACTCCATTGTGCATTATACAGTATGTGTGCAATCGATCTAAACTCTCAAAATAAACACTTAAATTTTGTGATACAATTGCATCGACACATACGAAACTTTTATTTTTCATGCTTCATCATTTTAGTGTGAATTTGAACGCAAAAACATTATGCAAAGCAAACTGTACATATGTGTAAATTCACAGAACTTTAAAAACTCACGCTTCATCCTTTTTACAAATATTCAAATTTGTGTATTTTACATAACCAAGAGAAACTTTGTTATCCTACATCAAAAATCGCACAACCTTTCAATAGAACTTTAAATTCATAACCTAATTAATTCATCGAATCAATAGCTCCAGAGCTCAAAATGCAACTATAAAAAGAAAAGTATATGGCTTAACATCTTTTCTTTAAAATTTTATGTAACTTAACAGCTTAGGTACAGCAATTTCTAATTTACTTGAAAATATAAGAATAGGAGTAAAACGTTATTGCAATCGCAGCGAGGCACATGTATTGTAATGGGTATAGAAGTTCAGAGGCATTTTCATAAAAAAAAAAAATGCAGCGTAATGTATAAATTGTAAAGAATTAAATAATGCACAGTGATATTGAAAAGTAAGAAATGTTGTAATACAGCGAAATGTTTATAATGTCAGGATTTCAGCGAAATGTGAAAATAATATGCACGTATGAAACGAAATGCAGCGAGAAAAGTTTATGTATATTCATCGATTGCCTCCTATTCATCGAGTAATTTAATTTTGCATATGTAATACTGTATCATAGAACCTAGCTTAATATTTTACATAATTTCATTATACGTTGTATTTTAATCTGCAGAACCTAATATCGCATCATGTTACAATATTTATATACGAAAAAATTCAGCAAACTCATTATTGTCACGAAATATGTATTCCAAGCTTGCATGCTTGAAGCCCCATCATATGTGATACCTCCGCATGCAGGTAAAAAAAAAAAAAAAAAAAAAAAAAAATATGTATTCGCCCCTCCTTCAAAATGTCAGGTAATCCCCCTTAAACTTCCAGCGGAAGAGGAATACACCCCCCCCCATTTATGCTGCGCCGCAAGCGGACGCATCATACTCGTTCGAAGGGAAAGATGTTATATGGAAACATTCAAACTATATTTAAATCGCAACTTTTGTCATTTTGTGGACCAACGACAGCAGTGAGAAATTTCCTCCCCAGTCAGAAAGGCGCCAAGCGCAGATCCATTTCGGAGAAAGGCCATTCCCTCGCCGGACCCCACCCACGGACAAAAGGATAGCCCCATTCTTTCCTCAGCTGTCGGCAAAATCTCTAGCCCACGGGTACAAAGGACCAAGCAATTAAGAATTTCTTCTTACGTCAAAGACAGAACGTGTAAGGGAATGGGACAGAGAGGAGACGTCTTCATGGCAATCTCGACGAAAAAGTAGGAACGGCTTTTGCTCGAAGGCAGAGCAGGAAGACGACGAAGTGGAAAAGAGATTTTTCCACGCGGGCTGGTAGCCACATAAGATAGGAACAGAATTGGCGGGAAAAGCATAGAGAAGGCCATCCTTAACATCCAACTCCCGCTGGAAGTATTTACTGTCCGATCTGACCAACTATTATTCCAATATTTCCACTTCCCCCATCTGATGAATAAAGATATGTGCAAAAGGAAACCTCTGGAATAATGTTCAATTTTTAACTACTTGTTTATTTGCTTCCCTGCTCCAACGACAGGAACCTGCAAACGATTCTTCTGATAAGTTGGCGTCTACTACAATATTTGAAATAAATCAAGCCAACAATAGACGTCATCTTACAGATGTACTCTCACCGCCTACCAACTGTCGTTTATCTAACACAACCTCTTCTTGGTGTTGGGATTTTTTTCCGTCAGTGTAGCTATGGAGATGAGTGATTCAAAGTAAAGAAGTGAAATGCGTTGTGCGATAAAAGTTTGCTATCGTTTGGGTAAAATGTCTCCAGAAAGAGTCGATTTAATTAAACAAGCTTACAAAGATAAATGTTTAGGTGAGTCAACGATTTTTAGATGGCACCATGATTTCAAAAAAGGGCATTTGTCGGCAGAACTCTCTTCTAGGCCTGGTCGACCTGAAAATGCTGTTACGGAATGTATTGTTAACACTGGGCAATTCTGCAAGACGATCGACGAATGACGTGTGAAGACACAGCGGCGTCAACTAATATTTCGAAAACGTCGGCATTCCGCACTCTACGCGACAAATTACTGCTGCATCGTGTGCGTTCCAGATGGGTACATTATCACCTGACGAGAGAACAATTGTTAGCCAGAGTTCAGGTGTGTCATGAGTGCAAAACAAATGATTGCAAAGGATCCAAATTTTCTAAACACAGTAATTACTGCCGATGAAACATGGGTCCACTATTTCGATCTCCTCACGAAGCGCGCAACGAGTGCCTGGAAACACAGAGGCTCGCCTTCTCCGAAAAAATGTCTGCCAAACCAAATCATCTGGGAAGGTGATGATGATAATATTATTTGATCATAAAAGGTGTAGTCTGTCTGCATGCCGTTCCTCCATAAATTACTGTCAATACTGAGTATTACATTACAGTCTTGAAGCGTATGCGACGACACATATAGATTAAGTGACTGAAACTGGTGGGCAAGTGGATCGTACATCATGATAACGCCCGCCCACATGTGGCTGCTTGTGTTCAACGGTTTCTTACGAAATGCAGTATTGAAAGCATGCCACAGCCTGCCTACAGTCCTGACCTCGCCCCCTGAGATTTCTGGTTGTTTCCAACAATGAAAGAGAAGTTCCGTGGCGCAACGTTCAACACAGATGCTGATGTCCTTCAAGCTGTACAGGAGTCGTTAAAGCAGCTTCCACAAAATGCCTTCGCCTCATACTTTGAAAAGTAAGTGGCCTGAATGATGGGACCGTTGCATATCATCCAAAGAAAGATAATTTGAGAAAGAACAACATATACTTGAAATTTTTATCTGTTAAAATGCATTCAGCACACTCCTGATCCTGAATCGCGTTTCCCTGTCTATGAGGTATGATTAATTTACTTTATTATATTTCGAAGAGAATGGCGTGCGTTTTAATACACTTTTTAGCAAATTAAACTGTAATACTTTTTTCAGCACACCTTTTGTAAAAAAAGATCGCGTTTACCGTATATACTCGTGTATAGGTCGACTTTTTTAATGAAATATTTAGGTCAAACTATACACGGAAAATATTTCTGATAGTTTGAAAATCAAATGGAAATGCGCATACTTAGCCCTTTGTGCCATCAGTTCATTTGCAGTTGTGTATTAGTCATTTTTCGGGTGTTACTGGTACAGAAGAAAACTATTGTTAAGAATTTTCTTGATTTTATATGTACGAGTTTTTTTATTCACTAACAGAAAAATTCATTTCGCAAGGATGTCTCAAAGTCCGTTTTAGATCTGTCGATATGGCCTTGGCTGACCCGCTGGTAAATCACATAGAAGAAAGAGTTGAACGCGTCAGCCGATAGTTTAAGTTGCACCGTGCTTTTTAAAACTTGGCCGATGGCTCAGAATAACACTGCCACTAATAGTAAAAAACTGCATTAGTTTAACAACCTAATAAGGTTTGTTATTAAATCGAGTGCCTCGGCTCTAAAAATCAAACAAACGGTAACCTTTTCTGAAGACTAAGAGCGAGCAAAAAGGATTGCATCTTTACTGAATGGGGCGATGATTGGTTTTGTCACTAAAACCGATTGTTTGTCACAAACACGGTGGAGAGGGGGGATGAAACTCGGAAGTTGATAAACGACCTCTCTATCAATCACACACTCGCACAACTCAGCAGTTGGCCGACAGCTGTTACGCTGCACAAGGTAGCGGGAGAAAATTTTATAGGACAAATTTTCTTCAATTTTTTAAATAGTTGCGTGTAAATTTTACAGTCTCCACAATACATCAAAATAAAGATTCACTTTAAATTTTGAAGAAATCTACTGAAAACTTCAAAAGTTACACATTTATTTTTTACGGCATGCATATTCTTCATGGGATAAAAAAAAAACCCTATCAGGTTGACATCAAGACCTATTTACGCTTTCCAAATATGTTTCAGGAAGTTTTTTTTTAATAACGACGTGACTGCCTTACGACGGTTGGTAAATGCATCACGATTCGTTTGCTGCAGGAACAAATGCTTTACTCTCCATGAATGAAGTAACTGCAGAAAACGCGCTCGCAAAAAGTGGGAGAAGGGGGACTATGCGCAAAAGTGGGTTCATATATTGTTAAAATGTGTAGTAACCTTCCCCTGAAAACTCCCTAACCAAGGTGGTGAGCCATATCATCCCAGAATTGTGCCTCAATTCCCCCCACATTTTCCGCGAAACTACCTCAAGCAACATTGCGAGAGCCTACAACAATAAATAGTAGGTTCACATTTCCGCATGCGGACGCATCCTCGGAAAAGAATTTTTCTTTTTTAATTTATACACAAGATAGGTAGGTATACAAAAACTGCAGATATTCACATAAAAATCTGGGGGTCGACTTATACCCGGGATATACAAAAACTGTAAATATTAAGATACAAATCGGGGGGGGTCCACCTATACACGAGAATATACGGTATGTTACCGGTTTGTGCGTCCGTCTGTACCCACGATATCTCTGCAACTATTAGTCCGATTTGAAAAATTCTTTTTGCATTGGGAAGCTTGAAATATGGGAATGATGATCCTTCATTTCGTTTCTCTTTTTTTTTTTTTTACGGTGTACAATTTGGCCGCTAGAGGGCGTAAATGCAGAGGATGTCGAATTCAAAAATATGTTTTATTCCACATATTTGCTTCTCAACATCCGATTGAAAGATGTATTTTATCTTTCGATTCCATTTATGTCGAAGAGTACTTTAGATATAGTTACTTTTTCAAATTACGCATAGATTTTCCGCTAGGAGGCGTAAAAGAAATTACATTTTTCCCGATAACTCTCCTTCTAAAACTCCGATTTGAATTTTTTTTTCTTCAGCAGATACAACTTCTGATGGAAAATCTTTTGCATATAATTTCAAATTTTTGGTAAACAATACTTTGGCCACCAGGGGTGTAAGTGTTAATTTTTGCTTCTGATGTATTTGCCATAAAATCTGAGCTTCTAAAATATCGATTGAAAAATTCTTTCGTGGACTGATGCCACTTACATCGATAAACCTTTACGGAATATTTTCTTCTTAAAATATTCAACAGTTTCTCCGCCAGAGGGTGTAGATGTATATCTTATTTTTGTCATTATCTCTACTTCTAGGAGTCCGATTTGAAAAATTCCTTAGACATGTTTTTCATATAATTTCAAAATTTTCAAGTAATTCATAGACTTTCCGCAAGGGGGCATAAAGGTAAATTGATTTCCCCCTATATCTCTGCTTCTAAATCTCCGATTTCAAAAATTCTTTCTGCACTGGTACAGCTCCTGCTGGAAAATCGTTTGCACATAATTTCTAGTTTTTTTGGTAAAGAATGGTTTGGCCACCAGGGGGCATAAGTGTTAATTTCTGCTTCTGATGTATTTGCAGCAAAATATGAGCCTCTAAATTCTCGATTGAAAAAAACATCCTTTTTAGACCGTACTACTCATGTCGACAAACCTTTTAGAAACATTTTCTTCTTAAAATAATGCATGGTTTCTACGCCAGGGGGCGTAGAGGTATCAACATGTCTATTTCTAGGAGTCCGATTTGAAAAATTCCTTCTTTGTTGGAATAGTGTTTTCAGTGTGACATGTTTTTCCTGTAATTTCAAAATTGTCAAGTAATTCATAGACTTTCCGCTAGGGGGCGTAAAGGTAAATTGCACCCCCCCCCTATATCTCTGCTTCTAAATCTCCGATTTGAAAAATTCGTTCTGCACCGGATACAGCTCCTGATGGGAAATCGTTTGCACATAATTTCTAAGTTTTGTAAAGAAATGGTTTGGTCACCAGGGGGCGTAAATCTTAATTTCCGCTTCTGATGTATTTGCAGCAAAATATGAGCTTCTAAATTCTCGATTGAAAAAAACGTCCGTTGTAGACCGATACTGCTCATGTCGACAAACCTTTTAGAAACATTTTCTTCTTAAAATAATGCATGGTTTCTACGCCAGGGGGCGTAGAGGTATATCTTTTTTTTTGTCAATATGTCTGCTTCTAGGAGTCCGATTTGAAAAATTCCTTCTTTGTTGGATAGTGTTTCCAGTGTGACATGTTTTTCATATAATTTCAAAATTTTCAAGTAATTTATGGACTTTCCGCTAGGGGGCATAAAGGTAAATTGCTTTCCCCCTATATCTCTGCTTCTAAAACTCCGATTTGAAAAATTCGTTCTGCACCGGATACAGCTCCTGATGGGAAATCGTTTGCACATAATTTCTAAGTTTTGGTAAAGAATGGTTTGGCCACCAGGGGGCATAATGTTAATTTCTGCTTCTGATGTATTTGTAGCAAAATCTGGGCTCCTGAAAACTCGACTAAATTTTTTTCTTGGACCGATACCGCTCATATGGAAAAACCTTTTGAGAATACTTTCTTGCTAAAATAATGCATGGTTTTCCCACCAGGGGACGTAAAGTCACATCTTATTTTTGTCGATATCTCTGTTTCTAAGAGTCCGATTTGAAAAATTCTTTCTGTGTTGGAGAGCGTTTCCGGTGCGAAATGTTTCTCATATAAATTCATGTTTTTCTTAACGCACAAGTCTGCAACCAGAGGGCGTAAGCTCACGATTCCGTTTACAGCAATATCTGAGGGATTAAAAACTCGATTGAAAAACTTCTTTCTTCCGTCAGATACTATTGCTTTCCATACCGGTTCCATTGACTTTGAATAGCTTTGATAAATTTAATTTGCGTCAGAACGGATTCAAAAGACGTGCTTATTACACCCGAAAATTCGGTGTCATCTTTCTTGTTTTTTTTTTGTTTTTTTTTATTCAAGGTTTAACGACCGCCGTGGGCAACTCAATGGTTATAAGCAATTGCCTGTTTCTAATTTTGGGCCACTGGTTCCAGAGAAGGGAGACGGCCAGTGCCGTAAGAAAAGTACAACATCCATGTCCCACCGGTATTCGAACCCGGACCCGGTATCACTCGACTGTAAAGCCCGAAGCTTCTCTAATGCATTTCTCTTCTGTTTTTCGACAGATCTCCATAAAAGTGGTATCAATACAATATTCAGTTCAGAGGAAAGAAGGTTCATTCAAAAAAATTAGATAGACAACGGATTTACCTTTTTAAGTAACCTCACTCGCTTCAGCAGCGAACGCGAGCCTCCTCGTTAAGCCTAACCGTCTGCTATCGTTAAGTAACTTTCACGGCAAAGCTTCCTTAAGCAGACGCTTCTACGGAAAAAAGAGACGACACTTCCTGTGACGTAGGACTCCGAGGCTGGCGATTAGGTTGAAAAATTATCACTGTATCCTACGTCTAGGTCCAGAGTATTGCTTCCCGCGACGATGACCATGCATTATCGGCGAACTCTTAATATGGCGTAGATATATTTTTTTTATTTTTTTTTTATCACTTTTGCCTCATTAGTCTTTAAAAGCCATGCATTTTTTCAAGAAAATTAAATAGGTGAGATCTAATATATAAAAGTTGAATGCTTGTTTGTCCGCTGTACAAATCTACAGTTTACAATTTAGAACCATCAAATGTAGTATACAATATCATGGTACTCTTAGACCGTAGGAGGTTTTTTTGAATGATGTTGGGGCCCGGGGTGAAGGGGCCCCCATACGAAACTTTCGTAAAAAATTCTACGGTTTTTAATTTAGAACCACTAAATTTGGTATACTATGTCATGGTACTCTGACTTAGACCGTAGACAGTTTTTGGATGGGGCGGAGCCCGGGGGCCAGGGGCCCCCATACAAACTTTTAGTAACAAGTTCTACTGTTTTCAATTTGGAACCACCAAATTTGATATACCGTCTCATAATACTCTGATTTACCCGTAACACGGTGTTATGATAATGTTGGGGCCCGGGGTCAAGGGGCCCCCATACGAAATTTTCGTAAAAAATTCTACGGTTTTCAATTTAGAACCACCAAATTTGGTATACGTTCTGATGGTACTCTAACTTAGACCGTAGGAGGTTTTTTGGATGATGTTGGAGCCCGGGGTGAAGGGGCCCCCATACGAAACTTTCGTAAAAAATTCTACGGTTTTTAATTTAGAACCACTAAATTTGGTATACTATGTCATGGTACTCTGACTTAGACCGTAGACAGTTTTTGGATGGGGCGGAGCCCGGGGGGCCAGGGGCCCCCATACAAACTTTTAGTAACAAGTTCTACTGTTTTCAATTTGGAACCACCAAATTTGATATACCGTCTCATAGTACTCTGCTTTACCCGTAACACGGTGTTGGGATGATGTTGGGGCATGGGGTCAAGGTGCCCCCATACAAATTTTCGTAAACATTTCTACAGTTTTCAATTTAGAACCACCAAATTTGGTATACGTTCTGATGGTACTCTAACTTAGACCGTAGGAAGTTTTTTGGATGAAGGTCATACCAATAAAGGTCTTACCATGTAGATGTGCCAGTCGAAGAGAAAAATGAGATTGGGGCAACGGTTCGGGAGTTGTGGGGCGGCGAAGTTATCATGTAAAGTATGGGAGAAGCGTGCGATTGACTCACGCGCTGTTGAAGGCGGAGTGTGGAGGGTCAGATCGTCCAAAGTCCGAAATCTTCTCTTTTCTGAGCGAGCCGTTGCGCAAAGCAACGCTAGCAGGCATTCGTATCAAAGTTCTTCTCATCGGAACAGCGAACACTGTCAAAGTATAATGAATTTTGCTTTTAACTACTAAGCTAATTATCGTGAATATAGCTTTCACTAATATTATAATGAATTCAATACTTGTACTAAGCTTCTAATAGTGAATTCAAATGGTTGTTGTTACTAGTTTCTTCTAGTAATGGTTGTTGTTTGTTAATTAAGATCATGAATAAAGTCTCCTGCTAGTAGTGTAGTAATAATAATGAACAAACTTATAACTGGTAGTAATGTTGTAGTAGTAATTAAGATGAATAAAGTCTTATGCTGGTTGTTACTAATAACACTAAATGAAATAAACCTAACAGCCAGACAGAGGTCTGACAGTACTATGAATTGAGAAAGACGCACGGGTATCAGTGGTCTCTAACTGAACCAACTTCTCCCTTACTTTGCTCCTTTATTTCTTGACGGAATCTTCTAAACGTGGCATGGATGCAAACTTCAGAACAGAGGAATGAAGCATCACACAAAAAAATTGGAATAGAAAGCTTTTTTATCTCGTTTTAGCGCTCCAAAGTAAACTCACTCTCAACGGCAGCGAACGCGAGCCGCCATGTAAAGTTCCCGCTGTCCGTAAGTTGCTTTCACCGCACAACCTGTCTAGTGGCGTCTGCTAGAAAGAACGGTGTGACGGAAGGGGAGTAAAATGACGAAACTTCCTGTGACGTCAAAACTCCCTGGCTGCTCGGTCGTGTTAGGTAAGTAGGTTTTTCACGCGAAAATGTTGTTCCGGAAAGGAAGCAACATCGTGTGACGTGCTTCCTTGTCTGACCGCGGCGGTTCCGTTAGTTTTCATGATACTCTTCGGGTCTGTTTCGAGACTATCATTTTCCCTCACGATGACAAAGCATTAAACAGCAATAAATACATTTGTGCTTTATCGATAAACATATTTGTGTGTACTGGTGTGTATTCATTTACTCATTTCATTTCTGAGTTATCAGCACGTATCCCCTTAATTAATTGTTAGAATAATAAAAACCACACGTTGAAACCTTAAACTTGCGTACTTTTTTTTTTTTTTTTATTGAATGACATTACTAAAATAAATACGAGTGGGTCTCAGCAGCACCGATGCCAAATGTGACAGCGCACTATTAGCGTAAATTATATTTCTATTGTATTCGTCTACTTAGAAGTAATTTTTAATCTCTCTAAAAATGAGGGTTCAAGGATTGGGCCCTGTATGCCAGTGCATAAATGAGGCCCTGCCGGAACTTTAAAAAAAAAAAAAAAAGGCGTCATTTCTCAAGGATGACGGGCAAAGTGAAGGGTCCCCTAAATTACTGAGGCTGTGCTCGGGGCCCTGGTAACTCCAAATATTTCACTGAACAGCACAAATGTCGAATATGACAATCCACTATTAGCCTAAATTATACTTATATTTGTTCGTTTACTTAGAAGTAATTTTTAACTTCTCCGAAAACGGGGGTTCAGGGATTGGGCCCTCTAGGCCCGTGCCTAAATTAAGCCCTGTCTAAAGCTAAAACTGAACATAAAAAAAAAAGGCTTCATTTCTCAAGGATGACGGGCAAAGTGAAGGGACCCCTAAATTACTGATGCTGTGTTTGGGGCCCTGGTAACTCCAAATCTTTCACTGAACAGCACAGATGTCGAATGTGACAATCCACTATTAGCCTAAATTATACTTATATTTGTTCGTTTACTTAGAAGTAATTTTTAACTTCTCCGAAAACGGGGGTTCAGGGATTGGGCGCTCTAGGCCCGTGCCTAAATTAAGCCCTGTCTAAAGCTAAAACTGAACTTAAAAAAAAAAGGCTTCATTTCTCAAGGATGACGGGCAAAGTGAAGGGTCCCCTAAATTACTGATGCTGTGTTTGGGGCCCTGGTAACTCCAAATCTTTCACTGAACAGCACAGATGTCGAATGTGACAATCCACTATTAGCCTAAATTATACTTATATTTGTTCGTTTACTTAGAAGTAATTTTTAACTTCTCAGAAAACGGGGGCTCAAGGATTGGGCCCTGTATGTTCTTTATGATGCTTTTTGTGTGTGTATGTGTCGTTGGCTGTGCGGAATACTTTCGTCACGTAACGATTTTATTAAAATATGAGTTGTTTTTTCCCCTAGGCAATGCAATGAAACTTCGCCTTGGGCCCCGCAAAAATACCATTAGGCCCTAATTAGTAAAGTTTAAAATATTTCACTTTTACTCAGGCATTAGTTACATGAACAAAGTCCTGGGCCATATCAGCAATGTGTGACCCATGTTAGTAAGATTTATAAGTTAATAATGATGTCACACTTTTTCTCAGGAACAAAACATTAATAATAAAATGTGGGACTTCCCCAATTTTACAAGGTTACTCATATTAATAATGTTTGCATTGCATGGCTAGTTCATAATATTGCGCTTTTATTCAAGCACATATTAATTTATGGGTTATGAATTTTATGTTTAGTGCCACGATAAAAGCACAATATTAGTAACTTGACGTGTCATGTAAACTTTATGAATTGAATAACGTTCGCCTTCCCGGTGGCGCAGTGGTCTAAGCGTTGGGTTGTGATCATTCGTCCGGGTTCGAATCCCGTGAGACATGGATGTTGTGTTTGTCTTACGGCACTGGCTCTTTTCCTACCCTGGAACCAGTGGCCCTAAATTAGGGATGGGCGACTGCTTATAGCCCACTGAGTTAATTTATTATTATTTTTGCAGAACGACTTTGTTGTTATGAAATCGCTAAGTATCCAGCTTTCTAAACCATTAAAAGGTCAGATTTCTACCGCGTGAACGGTGAAACTAATTGGATTGCTAACATGCCCTGAAGACTAAGCATCTCATGTGTTCCACAATAGCTTTCTGTCGGAAGAAACCTTTGTATAACTTACCGACAGGCAAGGCATATTTTTGTAATCCTCCCGCACAGGCGGTGGAGGACAAACGTTTTGTTACAGAGCGGTTTTAAGCCCCAACATGTGGCATATATGTGTGACTAAGGAATAACTTCTGGAGTGCCTACTGTAAAAAGAAACATTTACAGCAGGCTCTGTGCTTTCGGAGGACGGGAACAACAACGAACATCCGGTCAGCAGATTAAACCGGCAAGTAGCCACACAAACTTCAGGGGCCGGCCGTACAGTTTTTTTTTTTTTTTGCCACATCACCTTTCTAACGGAATTATTGTGAAAATCTGACATGCGCAACAAAATATTATTGTCACTTGAAAATGAAAATTGAATTGGAAACTCCATCGACGTAAGTATTAATTGAATCCAGGTAAAAAAAAGTCCGAGACTGTTGATAAACGCGGAAAAAAGTCCGAGATGGGCGTTTTGATTGTCATCATGGGCATACTAATAAGTCAATTTGACATACTGTTTGAATGTTGATTGGTGGGAGTCGGGGGGACATACTTTCATTATTTACCTAGTGTGGAGGGCGTGCAGGAAAACAGCCACACAGGAAAACTGCCGCACGTTTTTCATTAAGGGGCTGGGCATAAATTGCTGTTCCTCCGAGGAACACTTTGAATGTGTGGCAGTTTTCGAAGTTGCCAAATTATGTGTGGCTCTTTTCCAAGGTGCCTAACGACGGGAAGGAGCTCTTTTGTTTGTCTGAATTTTCATGCCGGTTCATACTTCGGGCAACAAGCCACAGAAGTTCAAGGGACGGAGGGGGGGGGGATAAGGATTGCTGTTTCACGGCCTATACTGAGAATTGAATTGAATTGGGAACTCCAAACAAATTTCGGGAAAACGTTCTATGTAAGCCAAGCGCGAATTGTTGTGTTCAGAAAGGACCCTAAGGTGGGATTTTTTAATAATGCTGCACTTTTACTTATAGGCACTAAATATTTACATAACATGTCAAGTTCGTAATATTTTTCTAGAGGCCATCGCTTAGACCACTGCGCCACCGGGGCGGCCCACGTTTTTCAGTCAGGGACCATGCACAAATTGCATTTGACACAAAATATAAAACGTGGGGGAGATTTCCGGGTCATCATTTCCATTTCCACGCTGCTTAAAACAAGATGCAGCCAAACAACTTGGGTGTAGGAAAACTTGCCACAAAATTTTAAGGGGCCGTATAAAAATTCCGTTTTTGACCGCTTCATGCCCACGACCCCCAGAGGTTGGTTATCTGAGTCATATAAAGTTTCCGTAATTTCGTATCTTCTTAATTGCGATAATTAATGTAATTCTTGATTTTAAAAAATGTTTATGATCTACATCTCAGCAAAGGATTTCAAGATTTTCAAACTACAAGTCTGCAAATTATCTCTCAGGAAACCCGTCGGGGGGGGGGGGGGTAACAAAAGTGCAAAATATAAAGCATTTATGTTCCGATCGGAAGTTTTCAGCATTTACAAGCTACGTACAACTCGACACATGAGGGCATGGAATCTAGGTAAAAAAGTCCGAGGAAAAAAAGTCCATTTAAAAAAGTCCGAGACTGTTGATAAACGCAGAAAAAAAGTCCAGGGAAAAAAGTCCGAGGAAAAAAAGTCCGAGGGAAAAAAGGCCAGGAAAAAAGTCCGAGATGGGCGTTTTGACTGTCATCATGGGCATACCAATAAGTTGATTGGACATACTGTTTGAATGTTGAAGGTGTGTGTGTGGGGAAGGGGCATACTTTCATTATTTACCTAGTGTTGTGGGGTTGCCGGAAAACCGCCACACAGGAAAACTGCCACACGTTTTTCATTAAGGGGCCGGGCACTAAGTGCTATTCCTCCGAGGAACACTTTGAATGTGCGGCAGTTTTCCAAGATTCCTATAATTATGTTGTGGCAGTTTTCCAAGGCGCCTAACGACGGGAAGGAGCTCCTTTGTTTGTCTGAATTTTCACGCCGGCTCATACTAGTTTAGAATGACTGACCACATAAGTTCAACTGAAGGGAGGGGGTATAAAGATCGCCGTACATTTCTTAAAACTACAGTGTTCGACGAAACAACAGAATTACACATGATTCATGCTGTGTTCAGAAAAGGACGGTAAGGTGGGATTTTTTTAATAACGCTGCACTTGTGCTTAGGCACTAAATATTTACATAACATGTCAGGTTTGTAATACTTTTCTTTTACTTAATTAATTCATAGGGCCTATACCTTGGCCTTTTTAACAGCTTTTAATCCGCCGACTTCATATTCATAACGCTTGAGTATAAAATAAAATCACTAGCATTGCGCTTTTGCTTAGGCACTAAATATTAATTTATAGGCCCTAGGCCTAGGCCTTTTTAACAGTTTTGATTCTACCAATGCAGTATTGACAGCGTTTACACGTCAAATCAAGTTAATAATAATGCGCCTTTACTTAGGCACGAAATATTAATTCAATGGCCTAGGCCGAGGCCCTCTTACTGGAGTTCTATTTAACCAATGCCATATTCACAACGTTTACACAGCAAATCAAGTTAATAATATTGGGTATTTTCTCAGGCACAAAATATTAATTCATAAGACCTAGGCCTAGGCATTTTTTATAGTTTTTACTCTACCAATTTCATATTCACAACGTTTACACATCAAATAAAGTTAATAGGATTGTGCTTTTACTTCAGCACGAAATATTAATTCAAGGGCCTTTGGCCTAGCCGTTTTTAACAGTTTTATTCTATCGGTGTCATATTCGCAATGTTTACATATCAAGTCAAGTTAATAATACTGGCCTAACTACGAAGGATAAGAAGAGGAACTCTTGGATCAGGAAAATAACGAAATTTGAAGACATCATGATGAAAGTGAAATCCCTGAAATGGCAATAGGCCGGACATATTCCTAGAAAAATGGGCCACCGATGGACTAATGATGTATTAGACAATGCACCAAGGAACACAAAAAGACCCAGAAAAAGACCACGTGGGAGATGGGTAGATGAAATTCGAAAGCATGCCGGAATGTCAGGAAGGAGATTAGCTCAGACAGACAGTTCACTGTAAACCGCCAGATAGGAAAACTGCCACACCGGAAGATTGCCACATGCTTTTCATCAAGAGGCTAGCCACAAATTGCCGTTCTTTAGAGGAGCACTCTGAATGTGTGGCAGTTTTCCAAGTTTCAGAATTATGTGTGTCAATTTTCCAGGTGTCTGAACGATTTTCAAAAGAGGAAAATTGCGTCTGAACAATTTTCCTCTTTTGTTTGTCTGGATTTTCGTGTCGGTTCATAGTTTCATACGAGTTTAGGGCAACTGGCCACAAAAGTTCAAGGGTGTGTGCGGGGAAGGGGGATATAAATATTACCGTTTTTTGGCCTATATTTAGAATTGAATTGGGAACTCCAAACAAATTTCGAGAAAACGTTCTATGTAAGCCAAGCGAGAATTACAGCATAATCCATGCTATGTTCAGAAAAGGACCCTAATGTGGGATTTTTTTAATAACGCTGCACTGTTATTTAGGCACTAAATATTTACATAACATGTCAAGTTGGTAATATTTTTCTTTTACTTAATTAATTCACAGGCCCTACACCTTCGCCTTTTTAACAGCTTTTAATCCGCCGACTTCATATTCATAATGTTTACGTATCAAAACAAGTCAATAGCATTGCGCTTTTACTTAGGCACAAAATAGTAAAATCACAGGCCCTGGGCCGGGGCCTTTTTAACAGTTTTTATTCTATCAATGCCATATTCACAACGTTTACACATCAAATCAAGTTAATAATATTGCGCTTTTACTTAGGCACAAAATAGTAATTCACAGGCCCTAAGCCTTTTACCAGTTTTCATTCTATCAATGTCATATTCACAGCGTTTACAGAGCAAATCATGCTAATAATATTGGGCGTTTACTTAAGCACGAAATATTAATTTATAGGCCTTTTTATTTGTTTTTACTCCACCGATGTCATATTCACAACGGTAACACATCAAATAAAGTTAATAATATTGCGTTTTTACTTAGGCACAAAATATTAATTTATAGGACCTAGGCCTTGGCCTTTTTGACGGTTTTTAATCCGTCGACTCCATATTCATAACGTTTATTTATCAACTCAAGTTAATAGCATTACGCTTTTACTTAGGCCTAAATATTAATTCATAGGCCCTAGGCCTAAGCCTTTTTAATACTTTTTATTCTACCGATGTCATATTCATAAAGTTTACGTTCCAAGTCAGGTTAATAGTATTGCGCTATTACTTTGGCACTAAATATCAATTCACAGGCCCTGGACCTAGGACTTTTAAACACTTTTTATTCTACCGATGTCATATTCATAAAGTTTACATACCATGCCACGTTAAGAGTATTGTGCTTTTACTTAGGCACTAAATATCAATTCATAGGTCATAGGCCCAAGCCTTTTTAGTAGTTTTTATTCTACGGATGCCATATTCATAACGTTTACATATTAACTCAAGTTAATAATATTCCGCTTTTAAATATTGTTTCATTGGCCCTTGGCATAGGCCTTTTTAACAGTTTTTATTCTAACGATGTAATATTCATAACGTTTATGCATGAACTGAAGACAATCATATTGCACTTTTGCTTAGGCAGTAGTTATTAATTCATTGGTCCTAGGCCCAGTGAATGCCTAAGTAAAAGCGAATGCTATTAACCTGACTTGGTACATAAACTTTTTAAATATGACATCGGTAGAATAAAAAGTATTAAAAAGGCCTATGCCCAGGGCCTATATGAATTAATACTTAGTGCCTAAGTAAAAGCGCAATGCTATTAACTTGAGTTGATAAATAAACCCTATGAATATGGAGTCGACGGATTAAAAATCGTCAAAAGGCCTAGGCCTAGGGCCTATAAATTAATATTTTGTGCCCAAGTAAAAGCGCAATATTATTAACTTTATTTGATGTGTAAACGTTGTGAATATGACATCGGTGGAGTAAAAACAAATAAAAAGCCTAGGCGTAGGGCCTATAAATTAATATTTCATGCCTAAGTAAACGCCCAATATTATTAACTTGATTTGCTGTGTAAACGTTGTGAATATGAAGTCGGCGGATTAAAAGCTGCTTAAAAAGGCCAAGGTATAGGCCCTATGAATTGATTTAGTAAAACAAAAGTATTACAACCTTTTTTTTTTTTTTTTTTTTTTTTTGATTGAAGGTTTAACGACCACCGTGAGCAACTCAATGGGCTATAAGCAGTCACCCGTCCCTAATTTAGGGTCACTGGTTCCAGGGAAGGGAGAGAGCCAGTGCCGTAAGACAAACACAACATCCATGCCTCTCCGGGATTCGAACCCGGACCCCTTTCGTCGGACGAATGATCAGAGGCCATCGCTTAGACCACTGCGCCACCGGGGTGGCATTTTAACCTTGACATGTTATGTAAATATTTAGTGCCTAAGCACAAGTGCAGCGTTATTAAAAAATCCCACCTTATCGTCCTTTTCTGAACACAGCATGAGTCCTGTGTAATTCTGTTGTTTCGTCGAACACTGTAGTTTTAAGAAATGTACGGCGATCTTTATACACCCCTCCCCCCTGTTGAACTTTTGTGGCCAGTCACCCTAAACTGGTAATAACCGGCGTGAAAATTCAAACAAACAAAGGAGCTCCTTCCCGCCGTTAGGCGCCTTGGAAAACTAAAACATAATTAGGAAACTTGGAAAACTGCCACACATTCAAAATGTTCCTCGGGGGAATGGCACTTTGTACCCGGCCCCTTAATGAAAAACGTGTGGCAGTTTTCCTGTGTGGCGGTTTTCCGGCAACCCCACCACACTTGGTAAATAATGAAAGTATGTCCCCCCACCCCCACCCCTAACATTCAAACAGTATGTCAAATCGACTTATTAGTTAGCCCATGATGACAGTCAAAACGCCCATCTCGGACTTTTTTCCTGGCCTTTTTTCCCTCGGACTTTATTTCCTCGAACTTTTTTCCTGGCCTTTTTTTCCGCGGACTTTTTTTCCTCGGACTTTTTTTCCTGGACTTTTTTTCCGCATTTATCAACAGTCTCGGACTTTTTCTCCTCGGACTTTTTTACCTGGACTTTTTTACCTCGGACTTTTTTGCCGATTACCGAGGGCATGATGTGCCTACTCAGCAAGCCTATGGGGAGGGGGGGGTCATACCAAAAGTGTAAAATATGAAGGATTTCTCGTCCGATCGGGAGATTTTCAGCATTTACAAGCTACAACTCGACACATTATCTGAGGGCATGTGCTAATGCAGCAAACCTGTGTGTGTGTGTAAGGGGTGTGGGGGGGGCTTAACACTGAAAATATAAAGAATTTGTAGCCCAGCTGGGAGATTTTCAGCGTTTACAAACTACAACTCAAATTTTTTCGGATACGTGCAAACTCAGGAAACCTATCGGGGGTGGATTATGGCCCGACAGCGGATTTCCTCAGGCAGCACATGCCCTCAGATAATGTGTCGAGTTGTAGCTTGTAAATGCTGGAAATGTTCTAATCGGACAAAATCCTTCATATTTTACAGTTTGGGTATTAACCCCCCTCACCCCCTCACCCCACCCCGCCAAGTTTCCTGGGTTTTCACATACCCGCAGAAAATTTGTTTAGCTGTAATTTGTAGACCTTGAAAAATATCGTAAATAAGAAAATACGAAACTGCGGAAATGTTATGGTGTCATATAACCAATCTCTGTCTTACGGCACTGGCTCTCTCCCTTCCCTGGAACCAGTGACCCTAAATTAGGGACGGGCGACTGCTTATAGCCCATTGAGTTGCTCACGGTGGTCGTTAAACCTCCTATCAAAAAAAAAAAAAAATAACTAATCTCGGGAGACGTAACCACTGAGCAGTGCAGAGCGCAATTTTTATACGGCCCCTTAAAACTTTCGGGGCCAGTTCCCTGGTGGCCACTTGTCCTACATAAGCAAAACACATACAAATTGCGCGGAATATGGAAATACCACCCCCGGAAATTTCCCCACACTGTCAATCTGCTACTTCATTTGTAAGTCCGTTTTTTGCTATAAACACTGGTGAATATTGAAATGTCAATCCCCGGAAATTCCCCCACCTCAGCCTGCTAATTATACGACCGTTTCTTACTGTAAACTGCAGTGAAAGTAGAAATGCCAACCCCGGAAATTTCCCGCACCCCGTCCTGCTAATTGTAAACCGATTTTTTTTATAAACTGCGGATCTTCTGCTGGAACTTGGGAGATTATACTTTCTACCTCAGATATTAACTGTTTGATTTTAGGCTTCGACGGAGGGCAATATTTTGGCCCATGCTCCAAAACTCTCACTTGTTCATCCGTCATTCTAACTGTCGATTCCTTTATGAAGTCGACTTTGTAGTTATTAGTTCTAATCTGAGTTTAGAGTGTAGCCACACACGGATCCGTCGATCGTCAGCACCCAGACAGAAACGGTATTCATCACTAAAGACAACAGTAGTCCTTTCATGACCTTAGTACGCATGACTTTCACACCAAGCCATACGAGCGCTGTGATGACTAGCCGTTAATGGCAGTTGACCTAACGGTTGCCTATTGCGCAGGTTTGCCACATGTAGCCTTCGGTTTACAATTTGGGCCGTTGTAGTGACGTCCATGGCCGATGACACAGCACGTCGAATATCGGCTGCAATGCTTTTAGATTACGCCCGAGCGTGTTGAACAATCCGCTTGTCCAGGCGTGCTGGCGTTTGTTGGACTGAACCACTGTCGCTCCGACGCACTACGAACCTTCCTGTAGCCACTGGGGCCTACAGCGTCCAACTGTTCGTGCATGCCGTTGCACATGTTCTGCGATACGACGTGTAGACCAGCCCGCTTCACACAAGCCTACAATTTTTCTCTCTGAAACGCATCCAAATGGCGATAAACCTGCCGATGGCGTGTAACCGGTATTTTTGGCCTTCCCTGAACAGCTTCCCAGCACAAACAACAAATCTGAGACGTCCGCGGGACTTCCACCTGCGACTACACATTACCACCCCAGTTGCTGCTTGCACTTTTGTTTCAAGAACGTGGGACGTCATCGGCTCCAGTTTAACATCATTTGCATATCTCGAATAGGTAAACCCGCCCTGCGATTTGCATGTTTGTAGCACACATCCTTCTGGGTGGGGCACTTTCTATGTCTAGCAGTATATAACGTCTGCCAAAATACTTTGCGAGTCTTTCAACACATAACTTATGTTCCTTTAAACATTTGGTACTTTATTTTTAAAAAGTTACTACCTTCTATTAACAATAGTTGCGTTCATCATCAGTTTTTAGTTTTTGTTGATAAATGGCGCTGAAAGGTAAGCATGATTATCAACGTTTAAAAACCTTTTTAAAATTTTCACGATTTCAACACACACACGTCAACTGTATACCTACCTTTAAAACACTTTCCAAGACTACAATCCGATTTTTGGCAAAAATGTGACAAGGATGGCAAGTCAGATAATATCCGAAAACTTTAAAATTTCCATCGTCCTGAAGCAGGACTCGAACCCGCGTTTCCCAGATAGCGCCCGGATATGCTAACTACTACACAACCCAGAGCCGCCAAGTTTCAAGTTTCCGATCAATTTGAGTATAACCATCACAGGATTCGCTAGAATGCCAAAAATCGGTTTGTCATCTTCAAAATTTGTATTATATGGCGTAATCCCGTATTTCTTTTATGATTTACAACACTACAGTTTCAAGGTACGCCTGTTAACCATAAATCAACGTTGAAAAAAACATTTTACACCATCCGTGAACCAATAATTAACTATCCAAACAAATTTCAACCACGAGAAAATCTTACTGTGCTATATGGGCTGGTGTTTGCGCAAATGTCGAATTGAACTGAACTGTTTGCCAGATGCAATTGAAAAATCGACGGATGTAGTAATCCTTATTCACAGTGACACCTCAGAAAACATACAAGTTTGTTAGATTATGAACAGAATGAGGGCTGGTTCGTGTGAAGAATCCTCTGAGTGATGTTCGATTTGTAATGTATGGCTATTACAGTAATGTTTCCGGTTGTTTTATTCATTCTGCGTTATTTTCTTAAATGGTAAGCAGTCGCGTAGGGTGACCTAAAAATTTTCCGGGGCAAAATATTTTTAAAAACCTCTCAACCTTCTCCCCTATTGTGAAATATAATTTCAGTGGATTGTGAGATTTCCAAACGCCACCTGCTGAAATCATACTTAACCACATAGAAGGAGGTAGACATTTTTTACACACTCTACATAAAAAAAATAGTTGCACCCAGAAGGAAGCAACCGACAGGAATGAAACTTGGTGAGTATGTTTGATATCGTGAGACATGCAAATGATTCAAGTATCACGCTCGGCCGCACATGTGACGCAAGCAAAGAGGGGTCGTAGCGCTGTGCCTGACCAGCTATATAAGGTCGTCCCGTTGTGCGTGCTTGCCATTCTGACTCGTGCTGTTGTGTTGGTTGCATCCTTTGCACGTAAAGTATGCCTCGGAGAAAAGTTCGGAACCAATTCCAGCAGTCGGAGGAATTCGACAAGGGCCTTATCGTCGGGCTCAGGGAAGCGTGTTGGTCTTGTCGCTGTATTGCGGGCCATACTGGTCGTGCGGATATTACCCTTGCGGCAGTGGACAGAACAAGGCACGCAGCAGTGAGAGGAAGGGTCTGGGAGACCAGACGAATCATGGAAAGAGAGGACAAATGGATTGTCCGACATGCGCGGAGTGACTCAACTGCCACTATTGCGGACAAACAGCGAGCAGTGGTGCCCTCCATTCATCGTCCGATAAGTACCAGCACCATCGGCAGAGGCTGCACGACGTAGGATTGATTACACGCACGCAAACCGTTACGACGTCTGCCTTTAACACCATTGCATCGCCGCCAAAAACTGCAATGGAGTCTTGCCGGACTGTCATGGAATCACTCAGACTGGCAGCGGCTGATCTTCAGCGACGAGTCCCGCTCTAGTCTTGCGGAGGAGACAACCAACGAATCCGTGTGTGAAGGCACCGTGGTCAGCGCAAGGATGAGCGGTTTGTTGTCGAGCGTTATACGTCCAGGAGGCCTGGTGTCATGGTGTGGGGTGCAATTGTTTCCGATGCCAAACCACCTTTGGTACCTTGACTGCCCAACGTTACGTTAATGACGTCCTGCAACCAGTGGCCCTACATTTCCTGAACGCTCTCTCCGGTGCGACTTTCCAACAGGACAATGCTCGTCCGCATACTGCATCTGTCTCAAGAGCTTGCTTTCAAGGCACTAACACTGCCATGGCCAGCCTCATCGCCAGACCTATCGCCGATTGAAAATGTGTGGGATGCTATTGGACGCGCTATCCACACTCCACCCCTACCACACAATCTGCAGGAACTACGTGAGAAGATTCAAGCTGCATGGGATGGCTTATCGCAGAATACCATTAGTAACCTGTGCAACTCCATGCCGAGGCGTCTGACACGCTGTGTCAGCAAACATGGCGGCCCAATGCCATACTGAGAGACACTACTTATTGGCGTATAGCTCAATAAATATTGCCCATATCGATCTCAATGCCTAATCATTTATTGTTTCTGGTAACATTTACCTTCTTCCCGAATAGCATTGCAACCCAACACGTCCTTACGGGTTCAACTTTTTTGACGTAGAGTGTTTATATGCAATGCTGTATGACAAAAGTTTAGGTTTTAGACCTACCTAACTTATAAAGGAACTGAGTGCCGAGGCAAGTGATCTCCAATCTCTGGAGACAGTTCCAAGAAACCGGAACAATAACCAGATACCGGGACAAGGGCGCCCGCGCCACAACTAGTCAAGAAGACCTTCAGTATTGCCGTCCGGGTTGCGTATTTCTCAAGTAAATGTACGGAATTGCAATTAATACCATTTCCGCCACGCGATTGGTTCAGAGCTACTTTGGAGATTGCGAGTAGGCGGGGCCTATGAGTAGAGTCATGTGATGGATACTTGTAGGCTTTGCTGCACTCGCCATAAGCCATTCTAATGTTCGGGTCACGGTGTATGGTTCGTCGGGTGTTTTCTTTACGACAATGGTTACCTTCAGTTGTTTTACCCGTACAGTCGGAATGCGACAGGAGGTAAATAGAGAATGTACTTTATTGGTAAACGAACTTTTGAGTTTTTATATCAACATGACTTCATCGACTTGTGACTTATCTTCTGAAGCACCTTCACTCTATATAGTTCTCACAGGGCCGAGAGATGCCAGCGCTCACTCTTCCTGTAGCTCCGGATTAGTACTGATGTGTTTTGTATGGAGAACCCACTAGTTGTTTAACGTTTTTTTTAATTTTCGGGGAGAAGGGGGATTGAAATGCTTAATTGAAGGCATTTTTGATGAAGTTTGGAGGGACAAAAATATGAGGATTTCCTAAATATCAGAAAAATATGTATATGAAAGATCACTTAATATTTTATGAGACACAATGTATGGCAAACAACATTCTGTAATATTTATTCAAACTGAGCTGTTTTATTTCAACAGAACACTGTTTTGAGGTCTTACTTCGTATCATTAGGTAGTTCTTTGCTAATACAAAATCACTATTTGATTTTTTTTCTAGCTAGACCTCTTCACATTCATGAGGAAAAAAACTTTATCGTCAGAATAAATATTTCGGTGTGGAGATATACTTTTCATTGTTAAAGGTCCTTTCAAGGGTAATAGAAAGGACCTTTAAAAGGGTACTTTTAGTATCCTTATATACGCACTTTCACACAGCACAAATCGTGAGGGATACTAGGTTAACATGCTGCCATCTATTGGCTGATACGGAGTATGGTAGCTATTTATTGAAGTCGTCCTCAATTTTTATATTAAGATAGATTTCGACTTCTATTCATCTGAGAAATTGTAAATATTCCTTATGATATCGTGCACAAAATTACTTTACCGTATTATTCAATATGATCATTTGTCACATATGTTAATTAACCTCACAGGGAATTTCTTAGGAAACAGAACTTCCCACGATAAAACTTTGCGCGATATAATTCAATATGGTCATTTGTCACATATGTTAAGTAACCTCACAATGCATTTCTTAGCAAGCAGAACTTCCCCCAATAAAAGACAGTGTTCCTGTCACGTGACTCTCCACATAGGCCCCGAAATCTCCAAAGTAGCTCTGAACCAATCGTGTGGCGGAAATGGCAATAATCGCAATTCCGTACATTCACTTGGGAAATACGCGTCTGTGTTGCACAGCGGTCTAAAGGCTGAATTATGATCATTCGTTCGAGGTGAGCCCGGGTTCGAATCCCGGTTAGCATGGATGCTGTGTTTGTCTTACGGCACTAGCTGGCTCCCTTCTCTGGGACCAGTAACTCTAAATTAGGGACGGAAGACTGCTTATAGCCCATTTAGTTGCTCACGGTGGTTGTTAAACCTGTGCCTATGTGCTCTGGCGTTTTGTGTTTCCCAGTGCGTTGTTCTTGTTCCTGGCTTTTATTGTGCAGTGTTCACGAATGTTCCGTGCATCTAATTATCCCGGAAAGTTGTCCGGTAAGCTTTTATTTTTGTTATAGTGAAGTTTTTAATTTTATGAAAGTGCTAACGCGATCGTTAGTAAAGAGCTGCAGCTGAGTTTTGCATGTGTTGAGCCCTAATTTCTTCTACAAGCTTCTTACTGCATTTACTTGTTTAGCGGAGCTTCCTTTCTGTGGTTTTCCACCATAACTGCTTCTTGTGTGTGCTTCAAAGTGCTTCAGTGTGATAGAATTATCCTTAATATTGTTTGTTTACATTTGCTGTGAGACTTATCAGCTGCATGGTTGATTCGCCTGATCAGCAAGATGCTGCCCAGCTAGCGGGCGTCCGCTCGCTGCCTGTTAAGCGTAAAGCGCCTTCCTCACTGCCTTCCCCTCACCATGTAGATATTGCTCGCACGGATTCTACAACTGATCTCATGGATACTTCTGCTAATGAGTTGATTTCATCCGATGGTGCTGTTTCATCATCCTCTACTCTCATTCCTAATCAGCTTGGTATTGCATCGGTGCCTTCTTCGCAACCAACTTCGGTTAATGCCTTTAGTGATTATGCCCCCGTTACGTCTGGTTGTCGACGTACCGCCCTTACGTCTAATGCTGGGCTTTGTTGTGGATTCTCGTCTTTCCTTCTCCCGAGCTAAGGATGTTATCCGTGTGATTGTTCCTGAGGACTATTCCCAAGGTAAGGATCTTTAGCTGCGTCAGCGTTTAGGGCTTTATATTTGAGGCGCTTCCTAACACTCACCTTAAGTTATACTTCTGAGCATTAAAAGGCATCCTTCCTATGGGCGCAATTACTGATATGGCACGGTAACCACGGTCTGTGGTTGTTTACCTTGCTAAGATAGAGTATGTTGATTGTGTTAAATCAACGGTCATTGCTGTCCCTGATCGTTTTCTGTTTGGTGTGCCCTTATCGCAGAGTCCTGTGCTGGTTACTTTGTATCCAGTAGCTCCCGAGATCTCTGACGTACTGCTCCGGACTGCACTTTCACAGTGCTGTCGAGTTGTTGGCCTCATCATTTCTCTTTCAGCTGCACGTGCTGACCAGGATGATAAGGGAATTTTGGGCCTCAACAGACAAGCACGCATAGTGTTTTCATCACAGGATGCTGCATCAGATTGCCCTTCATTTCTTGAGTTCATTATTGGCAGTCAGCGATTTCGCATAGACGTCCTTACAGCTCTGCAATGCTTCCAGTGTTAAGGCCCTGGTCATGGTCGTTCCAGGTGTCCTCACCGTTTATCTGTCCCACCTCCTGTTCCCTCGCAACTTCTTACTGGTTCTTGATCTTCAGATACTCAAACTTCAGCTTCATAGCTCTCTACGTCGATTCCCCTTAGTGCTGCAGATCCCTCGCCAAATGATACGTCTGTTGCAGTGCTTCCTGCTTCTCCAACCAGTGTTTCTTTAGCCTGGTATAATGTTCCAGCGAAGTCGTGCCTCTCCATGTCAGTGCATATTGTTTCTCTTTCTCCCCTTGCTAGTTCTGTACCAGCCAGCGCTCAACCATTTCCCTCACCTTCAGCTAGTGCGGTCCAGTATTCATCTACAGTGTCTCCACTTGTTCCAGCTTTTGGATCTTCATCTGCTACTCCCGAGGCTGTGGGGATTCTTTCTCTTATCGGACTCGCTCCCGGAGTTTCTGGCTTGCCAGAAGCTCCGAATCCTCTTTCCTTACCACCACTTGCAGCGGAACTCCCCACAGCTGACTTTATCCTTCTCCTTAGTGCCATTTTCCGTCTGTGTTGGCAGGATCTTGTTGGTAGCCCTCACTCTTTTGAAGACCCTGAGGTTCGTAACGAAACCTGGGCTAACTTCGTTATAAGACGATATTGGAGGGTTCATGTACGTTCGCGACCTTTGTTATCTCGATGATGACGATTATGAATTTTTCAATGATATTGACAAAGATCGTAGCTCTGCGTGCAAGAATTTTTTGTACTTTTTGTATATTTTCCGTAGATTGCGCTTATAGACTGCAGTTTGTGTGATTTTTCCTCCGCCTTGTTTCTTGTTGGCAGGTCTGGATACTTGGCTGTACTGTTAACGTCATTTAGCTCTGATTTCGACATACTTGTGCATCTACACTTGTTTATTTCAATGTGTTGTACCTACAAATTTGTATTTTTAAATTTTTCCCGAGTCGGGTACGGTGTACCCCTTCCTGATGTACATGTAAGGTTTTAGTGTCAAATTATGAAAAATAAAATCTCCAATTTAAAAAAAAAACGCAAAAGAAAAACGACTGGTATTTGTGTCTAACTGCTCGCCACCATGAGTAGCTGACAGCCAAGCAACTCTCACAGAAGTTCCACTCTGCTACGGGGACAGCGATATCGAGACAAACAGTTTACAGAAGGCTGTGGAGAGCGGTCTGCGTGCAAAAAGGTTAATGGTCTCCGAATCCCACTTGCCACATCGCGCAGAAGGGATCGGTATGAACACAGCTCAACAGCATCACCCCTGTAGCTCTGATAAATGGGCCGGTGCTGTCTTCAGTGATGAGTCGAGTTCAGCCTAAACACGGATTCCCGACGTGTGGATATTTGGAAGAGAGTGCGGAAGCCGAAATCTTCTTCCCTCCAACATTAGGGAAATTGACCACTACGGTGGTGGTTTGGCTGGCATCATGTTGAATTGAACACAAGTTTCCAAGAGGCACCCTTCTTGCTGCCCGGTATAGGGATCATTGGCTCCCAGTTCCTTTTTATGGACGATAACGCCCGAGCCCATAGTGCTCAGTTAGTCTGCGAATACTTCGAGAGTGATGATATTCACAGGATGGAATGGCCCGCAAGATCTCTGAACCTAAACCAGATAGACCATATCTGTGATACTCTGGAAAAGTTCCACACCTTTTTCAGTCAGAGACCGTGCACAAATTGAAGTTTACACAAAATATCGAATGTGGGGGAGCTTTCCGGGGTCACCATTTCCATTTTCATGCTGTTAAAATAAGACGCAGCCGCACAAAGTGCACAAACATGTGGGGGACATTTCCAGGAGTCGGCATTTCAAACTTTTACGGCAGTTTATAGTATAAATCGGTTTACAATTAGTAGGACAGGGTGAGGGAAATTTCCGGTGTCACCATTTCTATTTTCACGCAGTTCAACAAATTTTTTGGGGGGGAGGGGTTCCGGGGTCGGCATTTCTACTTTTACGGCAGTTTATAGTAAAAAACTGTCTTACAAGTAGCTAGATGAGGTGAGGGAAATTTCCGGGTTAATATTCGACGACTGTTACCGCGCTTTTTAATTAAAAATGATCTTACAATTAGCACTTAGCAGGCTGACAGGGTGAGGGGAAGTTCCGGTGTTGGCAATTCCGTTTTCACTGCAGTCTACAGAGAGTTGTGAAAAATGGGGGGGGGTTGATTTCCACCGCAGTTTACAGTAAAAAATGGTCTTACACAAGATGAAGCCACACAAGTAGCACAAATATGCGGGTAAAATTTCCGGGATCGGTATTTTTTATTAGATCGTGCTCATGTTCATAACGTTTACGTAACATTTCAAATGATTAAGATTGCCATATTACTCAGACAGAAAATATTATTAGGTCTAACTCTAGGTCCTTCAAAAAGTTTTCATTCCGTCATTCCCATATTCCTAAAATTTACATAAAAAGAAATGTCGATAATATTGCGCTTCCACTTATGCACCATACATTAATTAATAGGCCGTAGGCCTAGACCTTTTTAAAACTTTTTCTTCCCCTATGGGATATCCGTAAAGCTTACAAAAAAAGTCAAATTTTATTTTTGTAGGTGGGGGTGGTATTCAGGATGGACGGAAGAGTCCCCCACATTCGGAAAAGTCCCCCACCTTTTTCAGCCAGGGACCATGCACAAATTGCATTTAACACAAAATAACGAACGTGGGGGAGATTTCCGGGGTCATCATTTCCTTTGCACGCTGTTTAAAACAAGATGCAACCGAACTGCGTGAACAAATATACACTGCTGGAAAATTGCTAAGGACGGATCATAAACGGCTATATAGCGCATAAAAGAGTAAGTGTGGTTGGATGCCAAGTGAAATAAAATAATGTCAGAATGCCAGGACATTATAAGAAAGACAATTTATTGTGCTCTGAAATCCAGAAGGCTTTGGAACGTGTTCAAGGGACAAACAGGCCATTTTGTGCAGAATACGTAAACGTGAAAAAAATGCAATTACAGTCCGCAGGCGTTCCGGCGTAAGATGTCAATACGGGATATGGCCACCATGGAGGGCGATGCAAGATTCCACACGTCGTGTCATGCTTTGCACAACATTATCAAGCAGCTGTTGGGGTAATTTATCCCATTCCTCTGTCAGTGACGGATGAGGGTGTCCTTGTTTATTGGAAGGCATTTGCGACCAGCAAGACTTCTCTCCAAAGCATCCCACACATTTTCAATGGGATTCAGATCTGGAGAACGTGCTGGCCATACGAGGCGTTGAATATCCTAGCTCTCAAGACACTCCTGGACAGCAACTGCTCGATGACATGTTGCGTTGTCGTCCATGAAAATAAATCTATCACCGACAGCACCACGGAACATGCGAACATCAGGTAGCAGAACATCATTAATGTATCGTTGGCCAGTCATAGTCCCAGTTGGAAGCACATAGAGGGACATACGGCCATTGATCATGATGCCAGCCCATACCATGACACTACATGTCGGATATCGGTCCCTTTCCTGTATGTTTGCTGGACAATATGCAGTACCACTATCACGCCAGATCAGTTGTCGTCGACAATCAGACGATAGGCTGTATCTACTCTCACCTGAGAAGAGGACAGCAGACCAGTCGTTATCAGTCCAATTGCGATGTTGATGGCACCATTGCAAACGGGCGGTACGGTGACGTCTGGACAATGCGATGCACACAACAGGACGGCGGGCGTATAGTCCTCCTTCATGCAAACGTCTGGCGGTAGTTTTTCGGGAGATCCGCTTGCCAGTAGCAGCCATAACCTGATTTGCCACCTCACTAACTGTGCTGCGCCGGTGTCTTTTTGTTGATATCACTATGTACCGATCTTCTGCAGGTGTCGTACTGCGAACACGACCTCCCCCGTGACGTTTGCTACACTCTCCATTTGTTTGAAATGATTTCCAAAGCCTTGAAACAACACTGTGGCTGACGTCGAACTCCCTGGCAACATCTGTTATTTTTCTCCCTTCTTCAATCTTGCCAATAATACGGCCACGCTTAAAATCATCTAGGTAATGTCGGGAAGACATACTGAAAATTGCAAGTTCGTCAACTGATTCTTTCCCTTTCAACTTTGCGTTTGAACAACAACGGTCAATACGCGTTAAATCCTTTATATCTCTTATCAGCGCTATGACGTCACGAACAAGTTCGATAATCCAAAATTTGCATACGCACAACACGTCTTACTGTGTCCCGCACTTATGCTAATTTCCACATTTTCCTGCCTTCAATTTTATGGTTGCTATCGTTGCTATTATCATCCGTCCTTAGCAATTGTCCGGCAGTGTATAAGGGAAATTCCCGGGATCGGCATTTCAAACATTTGTCGCTTTTACAGTAAAAAAACTGTTTTGCAAGTAGCTGGATTAGGAGGGAGAAATTTCCGGATTAGTACTTCGACTGTTTCCGCTGTTTTAAATGGAAAAAGGTCTTACAATCAGCAGGCTGACAGAGTAGGGGAAAATTCCGGGGTCGGCATTTCGAACTTTTATCGCAGCTTACAGTACCGTAAGTAGCTGGATGAGGTGGAGGAAAGTTCTGGGTTGGTATCTTGACGGTTACCGCGCTTTTTAGTGAAAAACGGTCTTACACTAATCAGGCTGACAGGGTGGGGGAAATTTCCGGTTTGTATTTCCACGGTTAACGCGGTTTTTAATGGAAAACGGTTTTAGAATCGGCAGGCTGGGAGAAAATTTCGTGGTCACCATTTCGAATTTCTACCGCAATTTTTTTTTATTGGAGGCTTAACGACCACCGTGAGCAACTCAGTGGGCTATTAGCAGTCGCCTGTCCCTAATTTAGGGACACTGGTTCCAGGGAAGGGAGAGAGCCAGTGCCGTAAGACAAACACAACACCCATGTCTCACGGGATTCGAACTCGGACCCTCCTCGGACGAATGATCACAAGCCAACGCTTAGACCACGGCGCCACCGGGGAGGCGAACGTTATTTAATTCATAAAGTTTACATGACACGTCAAGTTACTAATATTGTGCTTTTATCGTGGCATTAAACGTAAAATTTTTTTTTTTTTGATTGGAGGTTTAACGACCACCGTGAGCAACTCAATGGGCTATAAGCAGTCGCCCGTCCCTAATTTAGGGTCACTGGTTCCAGGGAAGGGAGAGAGCCAGTGCCGTAAGACAAACACAACATCCATGCCTCACCGGGATTCGAACCCGGACCCTTTACGGACGAATGATCAGAGGCCAGCGCCTTAGACCACTGCGCCACCGGGGCGGCAAACGTAAAATTCATAGCCCATAAATTCATATGTGCTTGAATAAAAGCGCAATATTATGAACTAGCCATTGCAATGCAAACATTATTAATATGAGTAACCTTGTAAAATTGGGGAAGTCCCACATTTTATTATTAATGTTTTGTTCCTGAGAAAAAGTGTGACATCATTATTAACTTATAAATCTTATTAACATGGGTCACTCATTGCTGATATGGCCCATGACTTTTTTCATGTAGCTAATGCCTGAGTAAAAGTGAAACATTATTAAATTTACTACTTAGGGCCTAATGGCACTTTTGTGGGGCCCGAGGCGAAGTTTCATTGCATTGTCTAGGGGAAAAAACAACTCATATTTTAATAAAATCGTTACATGACGAATGTATTCCGTACAGCCAACGACACATACACACACGAAAACCATCATAAAGAACATACAGGGCCCAATCCTTGAGCCCCCGTTTTCGGAGAAGTTAAAAATTACTTCTAAGTAAACGAACAAATATAAGTATAATTTAGGCAAATAGTGGATTGTCACATTCGACATTTGTGCTGTTCAGTGAAAGATTTGGAGTTACCAGGGCCCCAAACACAGCATCAGTAATTTAGGGGACCCTTCACTTTGCCCGTCATCCTTGAGAAATGAAGCCTTTTTTTTTTAAAGTTCAGTTTTAGCTTTAGACAGGGCTTAATTTATGCACGTGCCTAGAGGGCCCAATCCTTGAGCCCCCGTTTTCGGAGAAGTTAAAAATTACTTCTAAGTAAACGAACAAATATAAGTATAATTTAGGCTAATAGTGGATTGTCACATTCGACATTTGTGCTGTTCAGTGAAATATTTGGAGTTACCAGGGCCCCGAGCACAGCCTCAGTAATTTAGGGGACCCTTCACTTTGCCCGTCATCCTTGAGAAATGACGCCTTTTTTTTTTAAAGTTCAGTTTTAGCTTTAGACAGGGCTTAATTTAGGCACGGGCCTACAGGGCCCAGTCCCTGAACACCCGTTTTCGGAGAAGTTAAAAATTACTTCTAAGTAAACGAACAAATATAAGTATAATTTAGGCTAATAGTGGATTGTCATGTCATATTCGACATTTGTGCTGTTCAGTGAAATATTTGGAGTTACCAGGGCCCCGAGCACAGCCTCAGTAATTTAGGGGACCCTTCACTTTGCCCGTCATCCTTGAGAAATGACGCCTTTTTTTTTTTTAAAGTTCCGGCAGGGCCTCATTTATGCACTGGCATACAGGGCCCAATCCTTGAACCCCCATTTTTAGAGAGATTAAAAATCACTTCTAAGTAGACGAATACAATAGAAATATAATTTACGCTAATAGTGCGCTGTCACATTTGGCATCGGTGCTGCTGAGACCCACTCGTATTTATTTTAGTAATGTCATTCAATAAAAAAAAAAAGTACGCAAGTTTAAGGTTTCAACGTGTGGTTTTTATTATTCTAACAATTAATTAAGGGGATACGTGCTGATAACTCAGAAATGAAATGAGTAAATGAATACACACCAGTACACACAAATATGTTTATCGATAAAGCACAAATGTATTTATTGCTGTTTAATGCTTTGTCATCGTGAGGGAAAATGATAGTCTCGAAACAGACCCGAAGAGTATCATGAAAACTAACGGAACCGCCGCGGTCAGACAAGGAAGCACGTCACACGATGTTGCTTCCTTTCCGGAACAACATTTTCGCGTGAAAAACCTACTTACCTAACACGACCGAGCAGCCAGGGAGTTTTGACGTCACAGGAAGTTTCGTCATTTTACTCCCCCTTCCGTCACACCGTTCTTTCTAGCAGACGTCACTAGACAGGTTGTGCGGTGAAAGCAACTTACGGACAGCGGGAACTTTACATGGCGGCTCGCGTTCGCTGCCGTTGAGAGTGAGTTTACTTTGGAGCGCTAAAACGAGATAAAAAAGCTTTCTATTCCAATTTTTTTTGTGTGATGCTTCATTCCTCTGTTCTGAAGTTTGCATCCATGCCACGTTTAGAAGATTCCGTCAAGAAATAAAGGAGCAAAGTAAGGGAGAAGTTGGTTCAGTTAGAGACCACTGATACCATTTACTGATGCATCATGTAAAAAACTATGATTTTTAGACAAGAATTAACCTTTCTTACGAGTAAGATTATGCTGTTCTTTAATGTGAATGTTTTTTTTTTTATTATTGGAGTTTTAACGACCACCGTGAGCAACTCAATGGGCTATAAGCAGTCGCCAGTCCCTAATTTAGGGTCACTGGTTCCAGGGAAGGGAGAGAGCCAGTGCCGTAAGACAAACACAACATCCATGCCTCACCGGGATTCGAACCCGGACCCCTTACGGACGAATGATCAGAGGCCAACGCCTTAGACCACTGCGCCACCGGGGCGGCTTAATGTGAATGTATCCACTACTATAGGGGAATGAATATCTTATGGAACCGTTATATGCTAGGTTCCCAGGCCAATTTTGGAAAAATGATCTCATGATAACATTCACCAGCTTATTACTGTCATTATTATTATTATTATAGCCTTACCTATGTAAAGCTGAGGATTTTTAATTTAGCTTAAGTTTCAGGTTGGGGAATATCTAAATTATTGAAAGGTAAACTTTTAAATTAAATAATTAGCCAAAGATGACAGGACGTTTTTCTCTTAATTAACCGTGTTAATATGCCATTAGCACAGAAGCTGGTGGCTGTGCTGGAATGCACAATTTTGAGTTCCGTTTAAGCAAACATTCTCCTTCCTACAATATTGTTCAGGAAAAGTGAGTATGGAATTCCATATGGGTTACCACAATTGCCCAATAACTTTTAATTTATCAGAATAAAGCTGCTTTTGATCCCCAGATAACCCATGCAATGAATCTTTCATCTCACTTGTACACCAGTTGTTCTGCAAGAAAGCAGCAGACAAAAAAATTATGCGAACCGCGGTTTCGTGACGTCAATGCATACGGTCTATAGACACGCAAGAGGGAGCATCTGCCCTCCCCTGGAAATCGGATCATGCTCTTTCTGTTCTTGTTTCGTGATAATAATTCTGATAGCGAATTTTTCGGTAGAACTTCTGGATGCGTGTGTAGACAGCAAAAATAGCAAGAACGCTGGGAGTTTCCAATAGAAAAAATGAAATTTACAACTGAGTAATAACGAAATGATTTCCCGTTGGGTTTTGGCAGAAGTGTAGCTAGGCATTTCTGCGCCCGGGACAAACCACAAATTATCGCGCCCCCACTGTCTTTTGTATCACTCTATATTAGCATTTATATACATAAAATTGTAAGTTACTCTACAAAACAACATTACAGTGTGCAGTGGCGTGGCCAGAAATTACTTAGGGGGAGAGGTCCGGACACAGGGACTTCCATTCCAGCCCTCTTGGCTACGCCTATTATGGTGTGATGTTAATTTTATCTCTATGGGAGAGGCACAATGTGATTGCCTGTACAGCTTATCCCAACTGTTACGAACGCTTTATACCACAATAAAAGTCCCGAATGCAGCTGAAAATCATCGGCCCTAATTCCAGTAATGACAAAATAGCAGCCAGAGAATCTTCAACAATGTGAACATTTCTTCTCTAAACATATGTCCAACCCAAGGAGGCCACCCCAGTGGGCTGAGCGATGGCTTCTGAACATTAATCAGATATGGGTTCGAATCCCGTTGAGGATTGTTTGTCTCACAGCACTGGCTCTCTCCCTTCCCTGGAACCAGTGGCTCTAAATTGGGGATGGAAGACTGCTTATAGCCTAAAAAAACAAAACAAAAAAACAGAATATTTCTAAAGATGCCCAGTCTGTTAACCATGAAGCTAATTCTGGATACGTGGCAATCGAGGTCGTTTACAATACCCAAGGATGGTTAGAATACAACAGATGCCCTACGCTGTTTCCCGTGAAGCCGATTGTCTACCCCCCCCCCCCCCCCCAAAGCGGCCATCTCTTTTTTGATTGAATGTTTAACGACCACCATGAGCAACTCAATGAGCTATATAAGCAGTCACCCATCCCTAAGCAGCTATCTTCTTTGGTACAAAACAGAACAGGGTGCGAGAGCCTGTTGTCTCGTGCTTTTACACGCTTCAATTATTTTGGGACCGAATAAAAGTTTTATTTGCAAAAAAGCAAAGTTGTGGGGTTACAGACTACATTAACAGATAACCTGGGGAATTACAGTTCAAGACGTTCTGATGTACAGATAATTATCAGGATCACATTACAGTGGCTTATCCACATAATGCTGGGTTGTGTTCCTATAGACTGCATTAATCAATAGTCCAAAAAAATGCCAGGGATTACCCTTCACATGTAAATACCCGTAGTTCTTATACGAAATATGCGTATTTACACGTGATATGGTATGGATGTTTGGTTAAGAGCAAGCAGTGGTGGAAATTTGGAAATGCATTTTTCATAATAATAAACTCGGTGTCCTCACAGGGATATAATTTGAAGAAGTGAATGCAAAATAAATCTACCACACAAAGTTCTGCTTTGATACAATACGGTATCATCTTACATTATATGATAATGTAAGATGACACAGTATTGATGGCCGCCTCGCAGTGGTCTAAGCGATGGCTTGCGATTACTCATGCGATATGGGTCCGGGTTCGAATCCAGCTAGCGCCACTAGCTCTCTCCCTTCCCTGCAACCAGTGGCCCAAAATTAGGGACGGGAGACTCCTTATAGCCCATCGAGTTGCTCACGGTGGTCATTAAACCTCCACTAAAAACAACAAAAAAAAAAGTATTAATACCAAAACAGCAGCAAAAAAACAACCTGTTTTACTTGTAATTTTGTTTATTACAATTATGGTTGACTACACTATCATTAAAATCACATTTTAATATTCATTGTAATACACCAATTTCTTTTTAATTAAAATAAAATTTGCTGTTATAATTATAGGTACTTATTGTATAATTCCACAAAATACAGAAATGGCAAATTGCACTAAAAATAGGCACAATTCCACAAAGAAATGTACAATTTTATGGATGAAAACAAAACCCCAAATTGATCCAACATTTGTGCCAAACACTGATATCAAGTGGTTTTTGTGCTATAAGTTGACGTACAGTAATGCGTTGGTACCTATTCCAAAGCAATGAGTACACAAGAAACAAGATTAATCTGTTGTCTATTGTCATTATTGCATGCTATTTGTAATGCTACATATTCAGTTCACAGCAGCACAAATGGCATTGAGAACTGTTTCTGTACTGACTTGGAGGGATGGTGAGATACTGTAGCAACAAAAGGCTTTTTCCTGTGATTGTACGTGATATTAATGCTGAATACCCAGCCAGTGTTGGTATGTATCTGCTAATGAGAGTATCGTATTATTTGATAGATATTTAAAATCTTCTGCAGAGTTGTAGAATCTTCAAATTCCTTAGTTTTCTAAATTCTTTTCTTTGATACCCAATATTAAAATTGCTAACAGGCTCTTTAATAATAATGTTGGTTGGAGAACTAGTTACTTTAAAAAAAGTTGTAAGTACATAAAAGAAAACACTAGATTTTATAGATCTGAAGGGAGGGGTATAAAAGAAAAAATCACCCCTATACAGTAGCTGCTCTGGTGGCACATTGGTCTAAGCGATGGCTTCTGATCATTTGTCCGAAAGGGGTCCGGGTTCGAATGCCGGTGAGGCATGGATGTTGCAGTTGTCTTACGGCACTGGCTTCCTCCCTTTACTTGAACCAGTGATCCTAAATCTGGGACAAGCGACTGCTTATAGTCCATCGAGTTGCTAACCGTGGTCGTTAAACCTCCAATTACCCCCCCCCAAGTGTGCAAATCATATGTAAATAAAAACCTTCGTATATGAATTACCCAGGTTGTTTGCCTTTAGACTTTCACAGCAACTTCTTATAGTTTCATTTGTGTGTACAGTAGTATACTTTCTTTGACATTAGGAAGAAAAAAGTTTTCAATTAATAACAGATCTTCACTCAATGCTCAGTGAGAAAAGTAATTTTTAGGAACTATAAAGCTAATAATTATTCATTTTCTTAAGAAACTCCTTCTGCAAGTTCACAAGCACCATGTGCCTTTTGGCGATTCTAAAGTTTGGGAATGAACAGAGGAAGAATAACACCCAAGATATGACTGCACAGAAGTGCTTTAATGAGCTAAGGTAAGCATATATTTTCCCCTTAAAAGTTACCTTCCACAGCAAACTGACTTATCAGCTTCCTACAAAGTGAACTTTGCCCCCCCCCCCTTTATTTTCTTTCTGCTTCACTAATTTTAGTACTAACATTAAGCAGATGGACCAAGGGTAAGAGATTCTTATAACAAGCTTGAAGAAAATACTGATTTGGGAAGGGGTAAAAACTGAACTAAGTTTCCTTTGCAGATATATGAAGGTCCAAATTTTCTTGATGGCCAGTGATTGAGCAAGGGGGAGATCCATTAATCTTTAGTTTAACAGGTTGAAACCTGTAATATATATATATATATATTTATTATGAGTTCATAGGATGACCAGCTCTGTGGGCTATAAGCATTCGCCTGTCCCTAATTTAGGGCCACTGGTTCCAGGGGAGCGAGAGAACCAGAGCCATGAGACAAACACAACATCCATGCCCCACTGGGATTCGAACCCAGACAGATGAACAGAAGCCATCGCTTAGACCACTGTGGCAATTTTCATGTTTCTTACACTAGATTGCTGCTTTGGTTAGCAACCTTAAAAATCAGAGTAAAAATCCAGGTAGTTGCAACATACTGGCAGAAACTTTAGTTCATGATATTTTAACTGTTTGCAGAATTTGAATCAGCCCAGTAGTTTGGATTTTATAAGCCACTACATTAATCAACAAGCCATTTCTTGGAGTTTCTGCTTACACTGCAGGCCTTAACATGCATCACTTTTAAATTCTAAACAACTGGAAACTTTCTAGCTGGATGGTACACATAAATACAAGTGAAGGTAAACACTGTACCACTTCTGCGCAGATGGTCATTGAAACACCAGCTTAGAAATGAGCCAAACAAGCGTAGAGAGTAGCATGTGAAGGGTTCTATTCTTGTACCTGTGCAATCGACCATCGCAGACTGGCAGCGGATAGAGGGTGAAAATAAGTGGCTTCATTAACTTTGTGTTGCGCTTAAGGGACACTACGCTACAGCAACCACTCGTATCAATGTAGTATTAACTGAGTGTATTTTAGAATTGTGTAGTTTCGGGTTGCAGAAATAGTGTCGATAGCAAACCGCAACAAACAATACTTCATACACGAGTGCAGTTTTCAATTTTAGCATTATGTTTTGATTTGAATTTGCACTAATGTTAATGTATTTCAATTCAAAATAAAAAATGGGAAGTCTCAAAATAATACTTTTATAAATCCAGCATTTTCTCACGTCAGCAGCAAGCTACGATAAAAAAACTGGAATCATTTACTTACTCTAAAAAAAATGCGATTCAGACAACACAAAATGCATAGTTATAGCCTTTACCACCACCACCAGCTTTCCCACAGTTATAGGCTTCACACAAAGTGGTAGTGCTTCCATTAACAAGGGCATTTCCAGATATCTTATTCCAACCTCCTTGGTCACACCGCACCTTCATTTTTGAGCATGAGCAACTATCCCCTGATAATTTGAGGAAGGTATGCACATTTCAATTTGCCAAGGCTACCCAAACTGGTGAAGTACATAAGGTAAATATCTGTAAATGGACAAAGTATGGTGCAAAAAAATAAAATCACACACAGGTGCAAAATATATATATATATATATATATTCTATAAAGAAGATACCTAAGCAAAAAAATACATATATAATTTTGACTCACACCTAATACAACATAGAAAAGGTTATGTATCTACCTGTGTGAGTAAAAGGAGAAAAGATAAAAAAATAAAATAAAACAACTGAATGTAGAAGGTGTCGAGAATACTGAGCCTTGGCTTTATCAAGGACCAGCAAAAACTCTGCATTTTCTCACTTCCACAAAGACCTAGTTGGAAATGGGTTTCTGCAAGGCCATAGATGCAAGTAACATTCCCACCTAAAATAGTTAAAAATATATATATATATAAGTCATGTCCTCCGTGAGAGTAGCATGACCTAGCACTAGTTAACAATTTCGCTTGCATCCATTAACCTTCTATATATATAATTTATTTTATTAGAGGTTTAACAAAAGATTTAAATTCCAATCAAATTATAAACAGTGATTTTTGTGCCTGCACCTGGGACAGCCACCCTGACCTAGTTACACCACCTTTTTATTTTCGGCGGGGGTTTAATGACCACCCAACTCAATGGGCTATAAAGCAGTAGCCATCCCCAATTTAGACCACTGGTTCCAGGGAAGGGAGAGAGTGCCATAAGACAAACATCCTTGCATCACCGGGATTCAAACCCGGACGAATGGTCACACAGTGCTTAGACCACTGCAGCAGTTTATGTACAAGCTCGCAAGTATGAAAGGCAAAGAAATGAAAAATGTATCACCCTCTGCAGCAGCTATTCACTGCTGGAGAAAGATCTCAAAATTTCTTCCAGAAATTTTTGGCTAGTAGTTTTGATTTCTTGATGACAGTACTCTGGGGTTTTGAGACACAGGTGGCTAAAAGGATCTAAAGAACGACAAATTCTTACT